>OY292436.1:0-10000000 GCA_958496245.1 Perizoma flavofasciatum
GATGATACATAAAAATAATGTACTACATGATTAAAGTACTAATACTTTGTAGTACCTACAAAAAATAAAAGTCCGCGAGGGAATATATCTTACTATCATAGTTAAGTCACAATAGCAGCATATATGTTCTAAAATTTAATTAGATCGCCGATATTCCCACGGAATCGAAGCTTATGCGGGTGAAACCGTGGGGCGCAGCTAGTAATAAAATTGAACATACAATCAGCCCAGGATCAAAAACTTAATACTCAGCAGAATGAATAAACAATAAACAAAAAGTTAACAAATTAACAAAGATACTACTCCTAAGACAACAAAGATTATCTTAAAATGCTCTCATCTTACATAAGACACTGATCACCTCCCCTTGACATTAAACATCGAAACCTTAAAACCCTTCGAAATGAGTAAAACCAAGTCAAAACTTTGAGAATATTTTTGTTCTATAACGGCGAACCATTTCAATACTAAATACATAATTTTTTCTGCCTCTGGTGGCCCAATCTACAGGAGGCCCAATATTTAAGTTCTTCAAGATTATTCTTAAACGGTTCTTTATTTTGTAAACAAAAGCTTAGATTTGAATGTCTAGATATATTACGAAAAAGGTATCAGCAGTAAAATTTCATTTCAATAATATTAAAAAAAGATATCAACAAAAACCTCTAAAAATTGCTATTTTTGGAGGTTTGGAGTTTTTCGTTATAAAATATTCATTTGTTTAGTATATTTAATTGTAATAACTGATTACAAACTCTTTAATGTAATGCCGAAAAACCGTTTAAATTATTTAACTGGAAATTGATTGTAGGTTTAATCAAAAACGTGTCACAAAATATGCGTCGTTGTCCTCGCCCGCTTTGGTTTTCATCTTAAACATAAAATGAAACGCATTAAAAGTTCGTGTTGAACACCAAATGATGCAGCCGCCCCGCCCCTACGCGACTGATAAAGTAGGTACTTCACGGAGACAAGAGGCTTCACGCGTCGCATTCCCGGAAAGATTAGTTTGTTAAAATGATTCTACAAAGTGTGTCACTTTTTTTGCCATTGTCATTTATTACTATAACTTGCAAATTATGTGTTAAATTTGCTTTTTTTTTTCGACGTAGCTAAATAATACATGCAGCTATTTGCTAGCATACATTATTATTTTAGTCTCTATTCGATTAGACAAGTTACGAGATGTTTTCTGGCATTCGTCATTATTCGCAACGTCATTGTCAGCAACAACTAGGGAGAAAACAATGACGCGTGTTGCTAACAATGATATTTCGTTAAAAAAAAATATTATATAAAACAGTTTTGTACATATTATTATCTTAATTTAGAAAACTGTATCTATCTATCTAATCAATATCAAAATCAATTATGAGTGTTATACATCATCATCTTCGTGTCCTTATACCACATTACGCGAGGTCGGCACAACATGTTTTCTTCTTTCACTCTCCTCTATCAGCCGTCTTCACTCCTTTCCATGTCAACCTTCACATAATCCATCCATCTTTTCTTTGGCCTGTCTCTGCTTTTATTTTCATCCACATTCATGCTTAACACTCTTCTCGTAATGTGACATTCTTCCCTCCTCATGACATGCCCATACCATCCTAACCTATTACTCCTCAACTTTACCGTCACGGGTGCTACTTTCAAACTTCCCTGATAACTCCACACATCCATCTCAACATTCGCATCTCAGGTGCGTGCACTCTTCTTTCATCAATCCTTTTGGTTGCCCAAGACTCCGATCCATACAATACGACAGGTCTTATGATCGTTTTGTAATTTTTTCCTTTGAGCCTTAGGAGCATTCGTGGATTACATGTGGTTCCTGTAATCTGTCGCCATTTCATCCATCCCGCATTTATTCTGTTTCTCACATCCCGATGTATCTCGCCATCGTTCTGGATTAATGAACTGAGGTACTGAAAGTCGGAGTTAATTAGCAGAGATACACCATCTAAGGCAATAGAAGTAAAATTGGAGGGACCACCGAAGTCACCGAACAGTTCAGTTTTCGTATCTGCTGATCATCAGTCGGACACTCTCAATTTTTTCTTGCCACCTTACCAGACTACTCTGTAGCTAATACAGATCTCCAACAAGGATAATATCGTCGGCAAACAGCATGCACCAGGGTGCATTTTTCATACTTTGTACAGCCTTTCTAACTTCATCTAAACTCACTTCCCTGACCATACCCATGTTTACTGATACATTTTCTAATATTACACTCCAATCATTCTCCTCATTCATTAATTTACTTACTAAATAAAACATCCTTTCTATCTTTCTCTAATTTCTTCAGCATTCGTCAAAACCTTTCCTCCATCATCTTTTATATATTTGATATTTTATAAAAAAAATATGCTACTAGTTAAGAACAAGTGATTTTAGAATAATATAGTAGTACATTATATAAATAATATATTGTTGGCTATACAGTAAAGGTATAAATTACAATATTAAGGTTATATTATAATATAAATATGAATTAAGTAGCTATAATAGCACATTTTACTGTACTATTATATA
Source organism: Perizoma flavofasciatum (assembly GCA_958496245.1). Taxonomy (NCBI): domain Eukaryota; kingdom Metazoa; phylum Arthropoda; class Insecta; order Lepidoptera; family Geometridae; genus Perizoma; species Perizoma flavofasciatum. The sequence goes on from OY292436.1 coordinate 2,539, forward strand.
TCGAATGGACGAACAAGTACAAATTATAATGAATAACCACAGAGTTTTATTAATCTTTGTGATTATGAATTAAAACGCGTTGATAGTTTTGAATAATATTAACCTATGTATACAAAATATAATACAGTTACTCAGTCATGTGTTTGTTAAATCATTTGTAATAATAATTATGTTTAATAATGTTGCAATCTGATAAAAAAACTTATAATTTGTTACTCATTGAATATTTTGAAATAATATTGTTGATTTTTTATAATGCCTACTACATATACAAACGTATAACATGCCCTAAATTATTATAAGAACTTGTAACTAAGCATCTACTTTTTGAATATATAGATATTGGTTTGTTGTCTATCATATACTTTCGCGTTTAATTACATGATTACATAAAATATTGCTGATGTTATCTAGGCTTTTTAATAAAAAAAAATGTTATTTAGGGATTTATAATTGTGAGCAACACACCGTCATTGTCCTCTACAATTTGATCATTGTTCTCATTTTCTGTGATTGTTAGCAACCAACAATTTTGATTATCTCGTAAAATATCAGTTAATTTGATTGATACCCACCCCTCGGGAAATAACTTATTTTTAACACACAAATCATTCCAGCATCAAAGATTAGAGTATATTTTTTTTTTTAATTTTTTATAACTCAAGAGTATAAAAAATCGTCAAAAGTAACAATTTGAGCAGAATCACCTGCTCCTATTTCCCGAATTTAAACCTATCTGGTTCTTGAAGAAGTATGGACGGTAACTTGGAGGTGAGTTGGTAATTCAATTGGCTTATTCCACTAATCTCCATTGACAATCCCCATCAACGGGGATAAGTGAACTTTTTGTTTCTGTAAATATATTGCTTTTTTGCTTGTTTTCTCTGCAATTCACTTTTTCTTATCACTTTTAAGAACTGTCATTAGGTTATTTTTATCTCTATGGTTCGTTTTTTTTTTCAGGGACTTTTTTTTAGCCTCTTTCTATAACTTTTTTTTGATATCATTCCCATTTCGTATGACTCTAAATAAAAATATCACAGATGAAATTCAATGTTCAGGTTATGTATATTTATAACGATTAATTTGTAGTATTCACTATTCTCTTTAGTATTCTCTACAATCCTCTGTTTCTTTCTTACCTCCGTGAGCGCTTTGTCTTTGTAATCCCGCGTGACGTGACGTGCCTTGCATTGCATTGCATTGCATTGCATTGCATTGCAGGACAGCTATATCCCTTCTTCTTAAAACTCCTTCTAATTCTTCCAGCTGTTATGTGGTTCTTTCACAGTTCACGCTGTAAAACTGTGGAATGCTCTTCCCCACTCTGTCCGCGCCGGTCCATCGCTAAGCACGTTCAAGCTTACAGTAAAAGAGCACTACGTCTCCTTGTGAATATTTATTATGTATATATTGTATATATATATTTTTTGAGTTACTATTATACTTATTCATTCTTATTTATACTTATTCTATGTACCTATTTATGTATTATATTATATTAAAATTTGTGCTATTATTGTATTTTTTTACCGTTTGTGTCCCTATCCTCAAAGGTTTGCTGGAAGAAAACTCTTGTTAAGGTTAAGCTCGCCTTTGTACATGTCCTATATGTAAGTTTATTTCGTCTGTTTTATCTGTGTGTACAATCCTACTAATATTATAAATGTGAAAGTTTGTGAGGATGTTAGTTTCTCTTTCACGCAAAAACTACTGAACGGATTTTGATGAAACTTTACAGTAATATAGCTTATACATCAGAATAACACATAGGCTACTTTTTATCCGGGTACAACGCGGGCGAAGCCGTGGGCAGAAGCTAGTAAACAATAAAGAATAGGGGTGGGATTTAGAAAGCCGTCGCACGAATTTCGATAAAATAAGCACAGGGGGTGGAAGGGGTGGACTCCCCCATTTCAACGATACCACTCCCAAAGTTAGGAATTAAATAGTTTATGAGAAATTAATATTTTAAACATTTTGGGGTTTGGTTTGATTTGCGAATTTGTTTTCTGGGTTTCGATATAATATACATGATTACAATAGGCCAACCTTTGAATGGTCCAAAATATTTTATTCAAATTTTAAATTTAGTCCGACACTGTTCAGTCCACTAAGGAACACAAAAACCGAACGCAGCGTATTGATGGACTTGTTGGTGAGTCACAGAACCTCATTTAACCTTACTTCTAGTAATTTGTGGAAATTAGGGGTAGGTATAGGCCTCACACAAAGTTTGACGCTTTTGATTTATTTGGTACTTAACCTACAAAAATCGTCATTTCAAAACGTAATTTCTCGGAAACTATTCAATTCCTAACTTTGGTAGTGGTACTGTTGGAATAGGGGAGTCCATCCCTTCCACTCCCTATCCTTTTTTTACCTATGTTCGTGCGAAGGTTTTCTAAATCCCAACCAAGAATAGTATTTATTGTACCTTATTTCTTCTCAAAATGTCAAAATTGAAATTTGATCCCTTGGGTAACCAATATTATCTCTTGGACAACCAATTTTGTTCGTCCAAGTGATTGTTGTCCAATGGATTTTTTAAAGGTTTTGCGATTGTATTGCAAAATTATCGAAATAATATCCGGATTGTAACGTTTAACATTGCTCTAGTAAAACGACTGAATATTGCAATTCAATCTGTGATAAAATATCAAGATACTTACTTGTATTATAATATCTGTAGTGCGGTGGTTCGATGGGTTCCCAACGAGTCACACCAGATCCGGTCACAGTGTGTCTCGTTGGGTTTTTTTTCCCATCGAGTAACACTGTAACACGTTGGGAACTCTTCTATAAAAAAAAGTTGCATCGAGTAACACTGTAACACGTTGGGAACTCTTCTATAAAAAAAAGTTGCATCGAGTAACACTGTAACACGTTGGGAACTCTTCTATAAAAAAAAGTTGCATCGAGTAACACTGTAACACGTTGGGAACTCTTCTATAAAAAAAAGTTGCATCGAGTAACACTGTAACACGTTGGGAACTCTTCTATAAAAAAAAAAAAGTTGCATCGAGTAACACTGTAACACGTTGGGAACTCTTCTATAAAAAAAAGTTGCATCGAGTAACACTGTAACACGTTGGGAACTCTTCTATAAAAAAAAGTTGCATCGAGTAACACTGTAACACGTTGGGAACTCTTCTATAAAAAAAAGTTGCATCGAGTAACACTGTAACACGTTGGGAACTCTTCTATAAAAAAAAGTTGCATCGAGTAACACTGTAACACGTTGGGAACTCTTCTATAAAAAAAAAAAAGTTGCATCGAGTAACACTGTAACACGTTGGGAACTCTTCTATAAAAAAAAGTTGCATCGAGTAACACTGTAACACGTTGGGAACTCTTCTATAAAAAAAAGTTGCATCGAGTAACACTGTAACACGTTGGGAACTCTTCTATAAAAAAAAGTTGCATCGAGTAACACTGTAACACGTTGGGAACTCTTCTATAAAAAAAAGTTGCATCGAGTAACACTGTAACACGTTGGGAACTCTTCTATAAAAAAAAGTTGCATCGAGTAACACTGTAACACGTTGGGAACTCTTCTATAAAAAAAAGTTGCATCGAGTAACAGTGTGACTCAATGGGAGAAAAAAATCGCAACGAGTCATAACAGTTTATTTTCCAAAATGAAAATTACTCTATTGTTTTTTTTTCACATAAAAAATAATATTTACATATCTAGGTTTGTTTTTGTAATACTTGAATTATCACAAGTAGTAAATATTTTCTGGATAATGTTCGAGTCACATTATCCAGAAAACTAAAATGACGGCTTGGTTGCCGCGCTTCTAATTTCGATAGCTTTATATACAGATATTAGCTAGAGATATTACGCCATCTCTGTGTCGTACTAGTTAAAGTTTTTGGCGGTCGCCTGATGGACACACAATACGCAGGAAACTTGAGGGTCAACAAAATAATTCTGAAATTCGTCAATAAGGGGACCCATAAAAATGTTATTGAAAGCTTTTAAGAACTAAAAAATATGGTTTTATACTGTGGACTAATTAGTTTTTATGTGAGAATAGTATATTTTTTCACTGTTCGAAGTTTTGCAAACTAATAGTGGCTCGGGACAGGAAGTTGTAATAAGAAATGATACTTTGCGTCATTCGGACAACCGCCAAAATAAAAGTAAAATTTGATGTTTTTTACTAAATTTTGTTCTGATTGCATATATACAGACTTAATTATTCGGCAAATATTTACTTTTCGGAGAAGCAACCATACTTTTTGGGGAAAACATAGTATACAAATGTCTGGGACAGGGCTTGGACAAAAAAAGTTGATCTACCCCCCTGCACATTTGTTTTTTTTTTAAGGGACAAGATGTCATGGTTTTGGTTAGGCCTGAACGCTCACAGTCACCCGACTAAAATCCCATCGAACACGCATGGGACATGTTGCACCGAAAAGCTTTCAGCGTTTTCCCGTCAAATTTGAACACAGAAGACCAACTTTTTTGTCAATTAAAAAGAACATGGGACCGCATACCCCAGAAAGACTTTGGGCATCCTAATTTTAAGTATGAAAAATCAGTGCAGCTGATTATCATCCTCAGAGAGGGCAACACCGATTATTAAACCGTAAAAAGTAGTTTTATAAAGTCATGGCAACTTGAAAAAAAATCATTTAATAGGTACTTACTGATATTTTTTTTTAGTATTTAGGGTTTTCAATAATATAATTTTATTAAAAGATAATATCGAATAGTTGTATTTTATTGTTATTATTAAAACTGCATAAAATAAGAATTCTTACCATACCTAGTTTCTGAAGAAATTAATTATAGTTTTTCTAAAAAATCTACTATGTGTTAAATATCCCTGGACAATGTTGATGTGTGTACGTAAATACTAATATATTATTAAATTAAAACATAACGAATAAAAGTTACGTACTAAGCATATATTATATCAGCTGGGTAAACAGATCATGGTGTAGGTAACTAGCAGAAGGAAGTGAAAGGTCGACACGTAATATACTACTATTTTATTAGCTACAACAAGGCCAAGGAACTAAGTAGAACAAACTAAATGCATTCAACTATTATAAAGAATAGAATAGAACAGAGCGCAGGGCGGCTACTTGTTCCCTTTCGGAGGTGCATCGTCGGGGGGTGAGGGGGGTGAGGGGGGCGAGGGGGGCGAGGGGGTCGAGCTCGCCTCCTCCATGGCGGCGGACAGCTCGTCGTCGCCTTCCTCCTGAAACACCAACAAACATTATCATCTTCATATCATTCACACTCATAATATGCACCGAATAGATTTACCACAAGGCCAAGGGAGCAAATCATATTTTACGGTGAGGGCGCTATTTTGAAGGTAGGCGCGTTGCCCGACGAAAATAGTACACTATTGCGGAGGCCGCGAAATAGGCAATTGCCATTTCTGACAAAAAAATGTAAGATACTTTTACGTATTTTCTTTTGACTTCGCTGAAATCATGTTTTCAATCGCTAATTTGGCTTCACACCTTGGATGCGGTGGATCAGTCCATTTCCATTTAACTTTCGGAAACCTCGGAACTCATTTTATTTATGTATTCATTATAAAATTACGGAATCGAGACGACCGTGATCGCTATACCGCCAATATTTATTTATATTTTAGGTTCTGCTTGTCGCGCCGACAGGCAGGGCGTCTGCATACAGCCACTCCAACGCAACCTAATTCTACCTACCGAGAGTACCAAGTTCACAGAAAGAGAGCCAAATTCAAACGAGGCAAACCATCGTGTTGTTCTCATGTAAGTGACATCTGTTTGTTTTTTTGAGGATAAAATTATTTAAACTTTAATAAAGAAAGGTAAAGGCGTCTGCGGTAAAGGCGTCTGCATACAGCCATTCGAATGCTACCTATTTTTACCGAGCTCGATGAAAGAGATCTAAATTAAAATGAGGCAAACAAAGAAAAAGTTTTGTAGTCATCATTGCCGGCGTGCTGGGTGCATGTCCAATGCCCGACGCCCAACGCACCCAGCACGCAGGCAATGTATTCTCTTACAACATTGCCGGCGCATTTTTGTTCCAAATTCAAAACTAATGCTGTGTACGTAAATACGATACCTACTTCGCGTGTTCTTTCGTCGAAAGTAATTACAATATTTCCAATTACTATTATTATTTATGTAATACTAATATTTATTTTATTCGAGAAAAAAATATTTTGCGGCCGCGTGGAACACTCTACTTTTCATCAGAGTACCTCTATGAGAAAATATTAATATAATATTTATAAATATATGTATCGATCTCCGTGGTTCCGTCGCGGCGGATGGCGCTAGACGGGACCTACCTTGCCGTAGAGGTCCGGATACTGCGACATGCATTGCTGCATCACGCTGAACTTCTCGTAGCACTCCCCGCCCTTCGGCTCCGCCGTGCTGGAACACGAACCGACACACGACACCATCACCACTCGCATCAATCGACCGACCAACCACCGCGCTCTGCCAGCACAGTGTGCAGCAGAATGCATTCAGAACATACGTCAAATGTACACTATGTATTTACGTTTCCGTAGAAGATTTATTTCGGTCTAATGATCGTCGTTCTATGTGTATGTGTGTGTAGATAGGTCACATACGGATACAGCGCAGCAAGTATCAAACAACCTATCAGAAAAAAAACAGTAAATTAAAATAAAATACAAAACATGCTAGTCGATCGATCACAATCATATAAATATCGACCACCTTCAGTATCGCGCACCTGTAGTGGAAGCAGGAGAAGGCGTCGCGGAACTGGTTCCCGCAGGGGCCCGTCGCCATCCCGCCGAGGCACGGGCAGCCCCAGTTGATGTCGCCGTCCGGCAGGATCAGGCCCGGCGCCGGCTCCGGCTCCGGCAGCACCACGCTGCTCGGCGTCGCGAGCTCCTCGCGCGACGCTATCACCACCGCGTGCCGGCCGGACGCCTCGAGCGTCCGCGCCGCCATCGCGCGCCGGCTAGCGGCTGCAAGCAGGAGGCGGCGGCGTCACAGCAGCAGCAGCAGCGCGGGCGCGGCGCGGACGGTCGCCGGCGCGGGCGCGAGCGCGAGTGCGAGTGCGGCTCTCAGCTGCCGCAGCGTCCGCGCCGGCGCTCGCAGCACCGCGCGAGACGCTCCGTCCGGCGACAGCACGTCGGGCCGGAGCCGCGCCGCGCCCGCGGACCCGAGCAGCGCCCGCGTCGCCGCCTCCGCGAGCGACCGCACCGCGAGCGCGCTCTCTCCCGCGCCCGCGCCCGCGCCGCACCTCGACATCATCGAAACGTTCGGATCGACCCTCCCGTCTCCGTTCGGGGAAGGGAGACCCGAACGCGATTCGAACCGAACGGAACTTCGAAAGATCGCGACCGGACGTCGATACAATTTATTCGGAATCGGAACCGATCCCGTTCTGACGTGGCACGACCGACTGAACGAGATCGATCCCGAAGATATTATTTTATTAATATCATAAGAAGGGACTCGACCCCTATGATGTTAAAGCTAAGATAGATAGATCTATCTATGAAATTGTCTATATATATTTGAATTGACTTTGAACTGAAATATCTGCAGTTTGACTTTCAACTCTAAATTTAAATAAATGCAAGGCATGATAATTATTCTATTTTCGAACACAGTTCTTTTAAGAAAATCACATTATTTTCAGATATGAGTTTGACGAGAAAACGATCCACCTTAAATAGCACGCTTTGATATTAAAGATGTGTACGAACCAAACGCTGCCAAGGAACTAACGGTACATTACTAAGTTCAACCACTTTCGTTCATGAAATGTTGAAGTTGCAAGAGAACCCGCTTTGCGATAACAATATTTGTCGATTTGTGGTATATTCTTAAACCAGATGGTTTAAGAATAAATGAGCTCTGTTGCTTTTTGACCATTTGTCCTGTAGAGATGCACAAGAAAAGTATTTTATGAATTAAACAGCTCAATGACGCAGCACATAAAGTTTAAATCTATTAAACAAGAAATACTTTTATTACAAATTAGGCTTTTCAAATTTACCTTTAATATAATGGTATATATATGTGGTTGTAATTAAAATTTTAATGTTTCTAACTTTAAAGACAAAACACAAAAATACAAAATTCCTCCCCCCATTTCACTCCCATAAAAATCATTTTAAGCACATGCTTATGTTATAAAATAAACCTAAGTTCCAAATTTCAGCTTTATTACTTAGTGTTTTGGCTATGTTGATAGATCAATCATCATCATAGCCTTCATTCAGCACCAGAGGGATCTGTATAAGAATAAGACCATGGGCACCATTACCTACAGAGATAATGCTTTAGTAGTAAACAGGCGGACAGTCTGTTGCAAAGCTTTTACAAAATTCATTGATTTATTGTGATATCATACCTCATAATAATGTGATTTACTTAAAAGAACTGTGTTCGAAACTAGCATATAATGCCTTGTATTTATTAAATTTAGAGTTCAAAGTCAAACTGCAGCTATTTCCGGTGGGATTTAGAAAGCTGTCGCATGAATTTCGATAAAATAAGCACAGGGGGTGGAAGGAGTGGACTCCCCCAATCCAACGATACCACTCCCAAAGTTAGGAATTGAATAGTTTGCAAGAAATTGATATTTTAAATATTTTTATGAAAAATATAATTTAATGTACTGGAGTTGGAGGCTTATTTTGTAACGCCATGTGTGTTGCTTGGAAATCATAAAAAGATGCTCATTAATAAAGCGCGGGAATACTGTGTGTGTGTTTTGAATCATTTTTTAACTTTTTTTGATTTGCGATTTTGTTTTCTGGATTCCGATATGATATACATGATTACAATGGACCAACCTTTGAATGGTCCGAAAAGGATTCTATTCAAATTTTAAATTTAATCTGCCACTGTTCAGTCCACTAGGGAACATAAAAACACAAGCACGAGCCAAGCGCAGCATGCCGCGGCAGCGGTCAGCAAGCGCCAGAATCGAAATGGACCCTATTGAAATCATAATTTTAGTCCGACACATTTCAGTCCATTAAGGAATACAAAAACACAAGCACGAGCCGAACGCAGCGTATTGTTGGACTTGTTGGTGAGTCACAGAACTTAATTTAACCATACTTCTAGTTATTTGTGGAAATTAGGGGTATAGGCCTCACTCAAAGTTTGATCGCTTTTGATTTTATTAGTACTTAACCTACAAAATTTGTCATTTCAAAACATCATTTCTCGGAAACTATTCAATTCCTAACTTTGGGAGTGGTACTGTAAGAATAGTAGAGTCCATCCCTTCCACCCCCTATCGTTTTTTTACCTAAATTCGTGCAACGGCTTTCTAAATCCCAACCGATCGATCTCGTTCAGTTGTAAAAAAATATCATAATCATCAATAATCTATTGCATCAAATCAATAGGTATAGCCACCTATGAAAATGCAAATTGCTCGCTAGAATACTGAGCTTTCCTTTCTGATAAATCTCAAACATAATTATAAGTTTCTACGGGTTCATAACGCGTTTACCATTTTTATGTTTCCGACGTGATCACGGGATGACACCCATGTATTAAAGAGTAGGTACCTAGGTACTTAGGTATTTCTGTTCGGATCTGATGCAATCTTCATCTATTCTAATCTAGTAAAGGGATAACTTACTCGAGCTCCAGGTAGAAGTACCGAGTGCTCATCCGACGGGACGGAGGAACTAGCCAGCAGGTACGTCTCCAATACTCGTCTAGCAATTCACAGTACAAGTACGATTTGGCAAATGGTGGATTGTTGTATCAATCAATAATATTTGTAACTTGAACGAACACAACAAAACCAGGGAGAAATAAATACGTATTTTAATAGACAAATAGCAAAATTACAAACACGACTTTTAGAGGTTATTAGCACAGAATACATAAATTTGGTCTCACTGACACCTGACAGTGACAGACAGGAAACGAACTACAAAAACGATTGAACACTAATTTTTGCCCTATATTTTATCTCCCGTATTGGATGTTACGATTTACAGGTTATTTTTTTACAAAAATGATCTTTGATATCAAATTACATGTTTTGGCGCGGGGCCGTCTTTGCCAGTGTGTTAGGATGAATTTCAATTTAAGTACGATAGGTTCCCCAAAGAAGTACCGTTTTTCACGTCAAGGTACGTTTTTCCAAAACATATGGCATAAAAACTTGATTTATTTACTACTGTTGTTTATATGTTTAAGGATTATATGATATTATTTTATGCCTTTTGTAGCCACCCAATCTAGTGGTTTTTGGTCCACTATCGACGGCGCGGCGCGGCGGCGCGGAGCGCGGCGGTCATAATGACGATGGTCATCATGAACGTTGGTGATTGTGGTAAAATAGAACGTACACACATCAGAGACAGTAACAGCTGACAGGACATAAGTTACCAGCAAAGAAAAACTAAAGTGTGAGCCAGGCTCGCGCACCGATGGTTCCGTACAAGTTTGTAACATAGTACCCCCATTTCAGGAATCGCTCAAGTTCATAAAGTATGTACAAAAGTACGCTAAAAGAGCTCTAACAAAAAGATAAGTTGTATTGAAAGACAAACTTCAATTTGTAGGTAGTTGAAAAAAATGTTTGCCCAGTCCCAGTCCCAGTCAACCTGTGACAAATAGCCACACAAGCCATAATCAAGAAGTCTAGTTGTACTAGAACAACTAGACTTCTCGTAGACTTCTTGACTTCTAGAAGTTGTTGTATAGTTTATAGCTAGCGCGTTATGATGCAAGCCTGAACCTGATCAAAAGGTATGGAAAAAGTACCATCAGAGCTTACGCATAAAGTACAGTCGAATCAAAAAAGTATGGAAAACTGTACCTTTTGGTAGGTACCTACGTTCTGGCAACGCCGCGCCGGAGCCGGGCGGCGGCGGGGGAAGCGCGCGGGCGGCGCGAGCGTGTCATATTGAAATTGAATCAATGAATAAATCAAAATTCTGTACCTACCTACACCATAAACAAAATCTTGTTGATACAATACCTAGTTGCAATCTTTTATTATTATTTTTATTTACACCCACTCTTACGAATTTCTTCATCCAAAGGTTGTCTGGGAGAAGCGATAAAACCGCCTATTTTACTATAATAAGAATTATAACTAAAATACTTACCTACCTACTATATAAAACAGGTACATGTACCTAAGTACTACCTATAATAGGTACGTACATATAATAAAAGCAAGTCGGCCCCGCTGCGGGACGAATTCAGCTCTAGAGGTTAAGGTACATGCCAAAAGATATATACTTACCTGGTACCTATGTATTTATCTACTAGTAATAACAATAGGTACCTACTACCTAGTACCTAAGTGCCTAATACCTTGTATTATAATATCTGTGCTAATACCTAGTTGATATGAATGTCTAGTGAAGTGAGGAACGCGCCGCTCACACTGTCTTTCGTCACAGATTAGTAGGTACCTACCTACTAATAGGTATTTACGTGCTTACTAGGTAGGTAGGTATGCGATCAGAAGCGGAACTAGTTTTTTAAAAATAAAACCCTTTTAGCTCTATCGGTTCTACCGCTGAAGTAAAAATAGTTTTCTTTTTTTTAATATATGTAGATACCTATCTAGGTACCTATGTGCATCACGCAAGCACTAGGTATAGGTACCTACATAGGTATTTAGAATTCCATTCCATCGCCGATCATTTGTCGATCGTAACAAACACAGTACCTAGGTAGATAAACCTACCTAACAAAACAATGGCTCGAGTGTTTCTTAGCTAGAGGAGTAGATGAAGCTTGTCTGCAGTGATCTATATAATTGTTCCATACAATAATGTAATGAAGGTGCGTCCCTCCGGCTCCGGCTCCGACTCCGAGGACGGATCAATGCCCCGCGCCCCCGCCCGCGCGCCGGCTGTGTCACTGTCGACCCCGCTCCCCGCGCGCTGCCTACCGGCGGGAGCCGCGCGCGTCAGTCGGCCGCCGCGCGCGCCCTGTGACGTATGTCCGCGTCCGCGCCGCCCCCTCCGCCGCCCGCGACCCCCGCGCCCCCCGCCCGCACCCTCACACCCCCTTCGACCCATGCATGGAGCTGAACCGGAGGCACGGCCGGCGTTACTGCGTCGTGTTCGGTTGCCTCAACTCCAATCGGAAGATACCGGATCTAACGTTCTTCTCTCTTCCGAAAGATCTCGACCGGTGAGTCACGTTGCTAGTTGTAGAGCTGGTTTAGGCGAGCACGGTGCGGTAAGTAGGTACTTACATAGGTGTATCTGATCTACCTTGTAGACACGCACGAATGTGGCATGTTAAGTCAATGTAGCTTGTAGGAGGTTCGATTTTCGTGCTGTGCTGTTACCCTGTGTGGGTAGGTTTCAGGTTAAACGCTTGATTCGCTGTAATAGGCGTTTCGATGGCGTTATCTCGTTTCATCGGTTCTGTGTCACTCGAAAATCAAGTAAAATACGAAATTGTCTGGAAAGCCTGATGGATACCGATCACTTTAATTTAAAAAAAATCTTATTCCAGTTCCACTAACTTGGAATCCTTATTCCTTAACTTTTTGCAGGCGACTAGGTACCTATTCCGTTTCAAAACTATTACAAAGGTAGGTAGATACTTACCTGTAATATAATTAGTGCGGCTCCAATGAGCCTGCCTGCAAGATTTTGTTGGTGTCTTTTTTATTGTATTGTTAGCGTTGGTTGATGTCATCTTGGTTTAACCATGTAAAAGCAGAGATGGCGCCACCAGTAGGTACTTATAGTTTACCGTCCCAAAGCAGAGATGGCGCCACCAGTAGGCAACCTCTGGCACCTACCTACAAAACTAATATCCATCGATAAAAAATCAAGAAAATAAATAATGTATTTCATAACTTTATTACATCATAATATTTAATATATATATACATAATATCTTTGGTTATGCACCTTCAGATGCGCGAAGTAATATAATAACTATAGACTAGCTGCGTCCCGCGGTTTCACCCGCGTAAGTTTCGATTCCGTGGGAATATCGTGATAAAAGTAACAGTTCTGTATTTTACTTTTTATTTAAATAAGAATTAATACCACGATACGAATGTAACCAACTGTTTGTTTCTACCGGAGCGCGGCGATCTAATTAAATTTTAGAACACAAAAGCTGCTATTGTTACTTAACTATAATAGTTAGATATATTCACTTGAGGTCTTTTTTGTAGGTAATAATGAGTACTTTAATCATGTAGTACATAATTTATATGTATCATCAATAGTTTTCTCAGCGCACGCCAAATAATGAATTTTATAGGCAACATTTTGCTACTTTGGGTTACATTATTGAAATTTTCTTAAGGATCTCTAATTTTTTTAAAATAAATTATAGCCTTTGTTACTTCCTGATAATTTAGCTTTCTATTGGTGAAAAAATGGTTAAAATCGGTAAAGTAGTTTTGGAGCCTATTCGGTACAAACAAATAAAAAATATTTCCTCTTTATAATATTAGTAAGTATATATAGGTAAAAGTACATTTCATTTCATATATGTATGTATAGAATAGGTAATGAATGATTAGGTAAGTAATAATAACAGCCAACAGTTGCATAGTCTGATAGTCCTCACCCCACGCTAGGATTCCCTATATCGTGGGTTTCAGGAACTACGAGTACCTTTCATGTTACCACAACACCCAAACCACGAACGAAAATATCTGCAGAATATGCAAACATTTGTTCGTCAGCGCGAATCGAACCCGCACCTTCGCGTCTCAGCCAGCCGGCACGGCTACACCACAGCCGCGTCATCGTCACCGAGCTCGTCAAATATAATGGTAGGTAGGTACGATTAGTGCTGCCAGGTTCAGTGTGTCTCATTTCGGACGGAAGGTCAAAATAATCGGGAATTAAATTTATAAATCGGGACAGCTAAAATGGCTAAAAAACCGGATACCTAAGCACCGAGGGTTCCGCACAAGTTTGTATGTTTACGATTTGACCAAGGCTTTCCACTTGCTACGATCCTGGCATACCTCTTTCGCTTCATTCATCCTCATCACATTCTTCATACAGGCTCGGCGGTTTAGTGTACTTCTGAGCTGGCCTTTTTCTAGAATGTCTCCAATTCGTCAGAGTACGTTCGCCGAGGCTTTCCTCTACCAACTATCCCATTCACGCTCGCCTTGTATACTTGTTTTGTTAATCTACTTTCGTCCATCCTTTCTATATGCCCGAACCATCTCAACATACCTCTCTCAACTCTCGTTCTACATCTTCATTCACTCCACATTGCTCTCTTAACTCACTGTTCCTCACTCTATCGCTCAAAGTTACACACACATACTTCTCATAGCTCTCATCACTAATCCTACTATTATTATAAACGCGAAAGTTTGTGAGGATAGATGTTCGTTAGGTACTCTTTCACGCAAAAACTACTGAACAGATTTTAATGAAACTTTACAGTACCTAATATAGCTTATACATCAGAATAACACATACTTTTTATCCGGGTACCACGCGGGCGAAGCCGTGGGCGGAAGCTAGTGTCTGTATATGTTTTGATTACGTTGGCTTAGAAGCTTGATTTTTTTACAGCTTCAAGGGAATGCAGACATAAATATTGAATATTAATTTAGAACCATCGATCGGTTAGTGTTAGTGTTAGTGTTAGTACTAACACCTAGTTAGTATTATTTTATTTGTATCTCTGCTTTTGCATGCTCGAGAGATACTTAATTGGTTTCTTTTCTCGAACCAAATTACCTAGGTAGGTATTTGTTTGGGAAAATATGATCAAAGTCAAAAAGTCAAAATTCATTTATTCAATAAAATCACAAGGACCACTTTGAAACGTCGGTTTTTATCTAGATGCCTGTTCCTCCGCGACCAAGCCAGGAAAGAAGGCAAGAAAACAAGGCTGGTTATTCTTTTTAATGATCCTTTTACAAAACAATAGATTCGAGTTGGAGCATTTTCAATCCCAAGAGTTTTTGTCATCTAAATAATCAGATATTTTATAGTATGCCTTTTTATAAAGCTTGTGTTTAATTATGTTTTTAAATTTGTTAATTGATAATTTTTGTATATCACTTGGGAGTTTGTTATAAAAGCGTACACCGTGCCCTTTAAACGATTTACTAACTTTATGGAGTCTACAAGTGACAACAGCGAGTTTATCTTTATTTCTAGTATTAACATTGTGATTATCGCTTTTTTTCTTAAACAAATTAATATTTTTATGAACATACATCAGATTTTCATAAATGTATTGACAAGGGAATGTCATTATATTTATTTCTTTAAACTTTTCGCGAAGTGATTCTCTGGGGCCCATATTATAAATTGCTCGAACAGCCCTCTTCTGCAGCACAAAAACGGTATTGATATCAGCAGCACTCCCCACAGCAGTATACCGTACGATATAATGCTGTGGAAGTAGCTCAAGTAAACTAGTCTAGCTGTGTCAACGTCTGTGTAAAGACGGATCTTTTTGACTGCATATCCCGCAGAACTAAGTCTCTTCGATAACTTATCAGTGTGAGGACCCCATTGAAGTTTATTATCTAGGGTGATACCAAAGAATATGGTGGTGTCCAGAAGAGCCAACTGTTCATCTTTGATTTTGATATTTGCTTTAACTTGTGTAACATTGGGTAGTATAAATCTAATACACTTTGTTTTCTTTTCATTAAGTAGGAGATTGTTAACGTTGAACCATTTTACAACCTTAGATATTGCATTGTTTACATCGTCAAAATCGGTATGTCGTCGCTTTAATTTAAATAAAAGTGATGTGTTATCTGCAAACAATACAACCTCATGATCGTCCCTTACAAGGTGGGGTAGATCATTAATGTATACTAAGAACAAAAATGGTCCAAGAATTGATCCCTGCGGTACACCGATAGTAACCAGAGACTCCGGAGACCGTTTTCCATTCACGTGAACTCTTTGTACTCTGTCACTTAAATAGGAAGTTAGAAATTTATTTTTGATTTGTGTGGCAGCATTCGAAACCGGTGTGGATGGCATCAATCAATGCACCTTTACTAAACCGCACGTTATCTCAACCGCAGCATGCAAGTTACGTTCATGTATGTACTACCTACCTAGTTTCCTACCTACTTACCTACTAGTGAAATAATGTAATTGGATGCACAGCGCTGAGCTGAGAACGAGACATCATGAACTACACCTGTATCTTGCCAATACCATACGCGCGAAATTCTAGGGCTTCATGTGGAATATTTAGTCCGGGTTTGGTCCGGTTTGCAAAAATATTTTTATGTTGTAAAAGTTTGTGATGTACATACCTATGTATTCGTTTTTCCTCTCAAAATTATCGATTAAAGTAAAGACCATGGTGGTTAGTGAAAAATCGGGACATTTGGCGCCCGATCAAGGCTGAATCGAGACGTGTCACCAGATCGGGGGCAATTCAGGACACCTAGTAACGCTAGGTAGGCCTATCTAGCTAGTTGTCGTACAATAAGCTCTATTTTAACTAAATCAGTAAATATGCTACACTTTCTAATAAGTATTCAGATACTAAATATAAAAAGGCGAACTCGTAATACTGGCATAAAATATGTATATAGGTAGGTACCTACCTAATATTGTTACAAAATAAATGTTATAACCCGCAAATAATAAGCGGGAAGTAACAGCCTTTTTTAAAAATACTATTTTGTTTTGTTTTCAGGCGAAGAGAATGGTTGGTTACAATCGGCAGAGAAGATCTTTTATACAAAGAAGAATTAAATGTTAAGAGCTACTTGGTTTGTGCATCACATTTTGATGAATCACAGATGAACATAAAGAGCCTGAAACTGCTGAGGGACGATGCGGTTCCGAGCCGCCTTCTGCCGAACCAGCCCCAGGAGAGCGCCGCCCTCTGCGACGTGCTCATCAAGGCGGAACCGGGCGACGGCGACGGCGACGGCGACGGCGACAGCGACGCCGAGGCCTCCGAGCGCGTGATCGAGCTGCCGGCGCTGGTGAGCAAGGCCACGCAGACCTCGAAGGGCTCCGTCACCGACTACAAGGACTGCGCGGCGAAGCGGAAGCTACAGAAGGAGCTGCAGCTCTCCGAGCACAAACGCAGGCGGCTCGAACAAAAGATCGAAAAAATAGAAAGAGAAGCAGAAGAAAAAAATGCAGTCGCAACGCCCGACCCCGACGACGACATCTCTCGGAGATTCCAAAAGTTGATCGAGTGGCAGAACAAAATAAAGAGTAAATTCAAAGGCAATCGTTTCGACTCTGAGTACAAGACGTTCGCGCTGAACCTGCACTATTCGAGCCCGCACGCGTACCGCTGCCTGCAGTCGGCGCTGAAGCTGCCCAGCGAGAGCACCATCCGCCGTCTCAAGCTGCAGATACCTCCGCGGCTCGACGACCAGGTGCTGCATGGACTCAAGCTCAAGCTCAAGTCGCTGCCCGCCGAGGCCAAGTACTGCACGCTCTGCGTCGACGAGATGGTGCTCAAGCGCAACCTGTTCTACGAACCGAAGACGGACGACATGATCGGCTTGCAGAGCGTGAACGGCGTCGTATCCGCGGAGCTGGCGACCATCTCGTTCGCGATCGAGCTGCAGGGCATCTACGTGGAGTGGCAGCAGCCGGTCGCCTACTCGTTCCTGGCGAGCGCCGAGCAGTACGTGGAGCTGGACACGTGGCTCGAGGACGTCATCCGCAAGCTCATCGCGCTCGGCGTCGAGGTCAAGGCCGTCGTCTCCGGACAGGGATCCAACTATGATAAATATTGCAAGGCTATCAAGAATGTAACGGTCGCATCGCCCTATTTCTTTGTAGATGAACGCAAGATATATTACATTTTAGATGTTCCACATCTTATGATATGCCTGCGTAACGACCTTCTTACGAGTGATTTTCATCTCGACCGAGACGTCATCTCGTGGTACTATATAGAGCAACTTTACGATCACCAAAAAGAAAAGAAAGTGATGATAATACCGAAAATAACAAAGTCTCACGTGGAGCCGAACAACAACGAGAGGAAGAAAGTGCAGCATGCCGTGCAGATCTTCAGCAAGTCCGTGTACGCGGCGCTCGAGACGTACATCGACTTCGGGAAGATAACGGACAACGCGAGAGCTACCGCCAACTTCATCCTGACAATGGATAAACTGTTCGATATACTCAATTCGTCCGAAGTAAAATCTGCAAAGACACAGACGCCTTTCAAAATGTCCGATGAACAAAAGGACACGCTGAAGGAAGGACAGAATATGTTCGCTTGCATGCATTCTACCAATCGGAATACAGGAAGAGACAATTCGAACCAGAGCGATACATTCCTAAGTTTCCAGATAACGATCCAGTCGATTCTGCGCCTGTTCGAGGACATGAAGACGGAGGGGTTCGGGAGCGTGTTCACGCGGCGCCTCAGCCGACAGAGCCTGGACCAGCTGTTCGACGCGATCCGGCACCAGCAGCCGGGCGGGCACAGCCCCGAGCCGCTGCCGATCCAGTTCATGCGAGCCTTCTCCGAGATGTACCTCGTGAACATGATGAAGAGCGCCGCGGAGGGCGAGCGCGAGCCCGACATCTACGAGATCCTGCTGAAGACGGACGAGATCATCAGCAACAAGATGATCACTCCCATCGCCGAGCCCACGCCCTCGCTGGTCGCGCTCGGCTCCGAGAGCGAGCCGCAGCTCGAGCTGCCGGACCAGCACACGCTCAAGTACGTCACCAGCTACCTGCTCTACAAGTGCTCCGAGAAGCACTGCTGCAAGGAGATGACCACCGCCCTCAAGCTGTTGCCCAACTTGAACCAGACCGACCTATTCGCGCACTTCGAGGCGTACAACAAGAAGGCTCCCTACTATAAAAAGTTGAAACTACCTTCTCAGGTGCTGTACGAGTACGTTGAGAGATTGGATGAAGTGTTCACGGAACATTTTACGAGAAGCATCGAGGAGCGGCCGGGAAGCAAGATATTCAGTTTGCTGAAAGTGATTCCGCTGCCGAAGTCGTCTTGCCAGTGTTCCTGCTTCCCCTTCGACTACCTGCTGAAGGTGTTCGTGCGCCTGCGCATCTTCATGGTCTTGAAGCTGAATAACAAGAATTTCAAAGCTGGAAAGAAGACCATCAAACAAAGTCTAATAGTGAAACCACTGTGCAGTGCGTTCTAAACTAAAGTGCGAGCAATCAAATGTGTGTATCTACTAACCAGTGCGCACTCGTAGCTAACTGCCTAGTGCCTAGTAGCTACCTAAATACTTAATAAGCTTTCTCTTGGATTTTTTTAGTCAAATATTTAGATAAAGTAGTAAATAAATACATATGTACTTCAACTTTCTGTAAATAAACTATGTTCTTTTCCAAATGTCCAAACCAGTTTTAATAATCATTGAGGCTTCCTAGATAGATAACGCATAAGTTTTGTAGGTTGGCACTTACCTACACCCGCCTTTCTATCTACCTAGTTCGATTCTAGTGCTCTACCTACCTACGTATATTAATTACTAGCTGTACCCGCGACTTCGTTCGCGATTGCCATCCCGCAGACTGATCCCTGCAAAAAAATTGCAAAACTTCAGGAATAAAACTCTTATGGGACCACTCTCTCTATCGTGATCATTCTCTATACAACAACAAAATAATCATCAAAACCGGTTAACGATTGGCGAAGATGTCAGTGTGTGATATAACACACACACACACACGATAAAAAAAAACAATCATTCGAATTGAGAACCTCCTCCTTTTTTGAAGTCGGTTAAAATCTACAAAAATGATGGAATTTAAATTTTGTAATGTTTATGTATATAAAACGTTCACGTTTTAGGTTCGGGGTGGCGCATGGCGTTCAGTACTAACTTTGACAATAGGGCTACCTACTCAGCGTGCGCTACAAATCTTATGCTAGAGACATACTCGAAGATACATACATTCTTGGCTGCAAGTTATTTTGGACTTCCAAACTGTGTAAAATTATCGTTTTAGCAATATCTGACTTCTTTGGCCTTACTTTGACAATATGGCCTATAATGCTAACTAAGGCCAGCTTAAGATGAGCCGTACGTTCGAAGGTTCCTGTACATTCCGGGTTTCAAGTTATTCGGACCTAATACCGAGTCTTGTGATGTCTGTAAAATTACTGAACTACAAAACCGATGACCTTGAAATATTTACGGAACAATCTTTAAGGTACTTCCTATCTAACAAAAAAAGGATGAATGAAATCGGACAACGCGTTAATGAATTACAACTAAATGCACATTTTGACTTTCATCCCCTCTCCCAAGGGAATCATGCTGAATTTCGGGATAAAAAGTATCCTATGTCCTACCCCGTAGTATGAATTCAAATCATGCCAACCTTTATTTGAATTCATTCAGTAGTTTCGGCGTTCTGCGTGTTCCAGATACTAAGATAAGACAAGCAGACGAAAATGAAAAAAAAAAAAACATTTTTGTCTACAGTATTGATTATAGAGTGCCCTCCAAATTTTTTTTTCTAAATATCTTCAATGTACAGAATTTGACCTGTTACATTCTTATTATAGTAACTATAGATAGATTTACCTTCGTTCTTAATTGGTTGGGAAGTAGGTGAAGCCGGGAAATTGGACGCGAAATAGGCCGTCAGCCGGACAGTCAACGTGTTACTCCTTCAACTCCTTGCTAAGTAGCTACTTATCTGGCTGGTACGGGCGTGGTAGGTAAGTATGTAGGTAGGCTGAATCTTTGATTAGGGTGTAGGTATGTATAGGGATAATGAAAGAGCAGAGTGCAGATAATATTCCGGGGTTCTGTCTGGAGTTCCGTCACGCGCGACGCTATCTCCGGATCGAGACGTGATACATACCTACATGCATCAGGTACCTACCGACTAACCAACTGCTGTTAGAAAGGTAAGTATAGGTAGGTCCAAGGGGAATGTTAAACTTGGCAATAAAAACTTTAATCTCCAGAGAAAAGATAGACTCAAAGTTTAAACAATCTTATCTCAATCTAAGTAGGTAGTTAGATTCATCCATTTTAATTAAAAACGCTCCGGATTACAAAAAGGCGAAGCCGCAAAACAATTAATTTGCAAAGAGAATGGATATCATAACCGAGAACAAAACCTTTTACTCGGAGAAAAGTAGAATACCTACCTACCTACCTACATAGCGATTCTCTCTCTTGGGAACATCTTGGGAATCGGTTAAGTAGGTAGTAAATATATAAGGTAAGTAAAGTATCTAGGTAGGTATGTACCATTACCACCTGAGCGTAGGTATATATACCTACCTATGTTTCAGTTCCAAGACCAGTAGCAGAGAGACTAGGTACTTAGCTAGTTTGCGATAGATAGATAGGTACCTGCATAGGTAGGTAGGTAGTTACTGTGTGTGGTTTTGCCTGCACTATGATCCTTACTTTTGAAATAATTAAACCTAACCTGTCTACTTTACCTATACTTTTACTGAAAACAAAAGAATCGTCTTTAGTAGGTGAAGTAGGTAGGTATAATCTGATGGACGTAGATAGGTAGGTAATTAATATCTTCTGATTTAAGAGAATCGTTATCGGTAGAGCTTCGAGTGGCCAAGTGCGAGTGCACCAATAAACTCAACGTGAGTGTAAATGTAAAAGTAGGTAATCTGGGTGTAGCATAATTAATTAATTAGTATTAATATATGTGTGTGTTCGCAGTCGATGCTCTATTGTGATGAGCGTTGTACCTACACCTGCAACTAGCAGAGATGTCTCATCTCAGTGACACTGTGCTGTGACACTGTGCTGCGACACTGTGCTGCGACACTGTGACACTGAGAGCGCAAGCAAGCAGCGAGCGAGATAATAACTCAAAAAGTAACGCTTTTACAAAACTACGTAGTTTTGCCTAGCGTAGTTTTGTAAAAGCGTTAGGTACCTACCTACTTTTTTAACATAATTCTTAACTTAGAGCGTATAGGTAGGTACCTACCTACTATTTGTCAGCAGCACTAACCGGCCAGCGTGCGTGGTCGCTGGGAGCAGCTAGCTATAGCTAGGTATTCGTCAGCAGCACTAACCGGCCAGCGTGCGTGGTCGCTGGGAGCAGCTAGCTATAGCTAGGTATTCGTCAGCAGCACTAACCGGCCAGCGTGCGTGGTCGCTGGGAGCAGCTAGCTATAGCTAGGTATTCGTCAGCAGCACTAACCGGCCAGCGTGCGTGGTCGCTGGGAGCAGCTAGCTATAGCTAGGTATTCGTCAGCAGCACTAACCGGCCAGCGTGCGTGGTCGCTGGGAGCAGCTAGCTATAGCTAGGTATTCGTCAGCAGCACTAACCGGCCAGCGTGCGTGGTCGCTGGGAGCAGCTAGCTATAGCTAGGTATTCGTCAGCAGCACTAACCGGCCAGCGTGCGTGGTCGCTGGGAGCAGCTAGCTATAGCTAGGTATTCGTCAGCAGCACTAACCGGCCAGCGTGCGTGGTCGCTGGGAGCAGCTAGCTATAGCTAGGTATTCGTCAGCAGCACTAACCGGCCAGCGTGCGTGGTCGCTGGGAGCAGCTAGCTATAGCTAGGTATTCGTCAGCAGCACTAACCGGCCAGCGTGCGTGGTCGCTGGGAGCAGCTAGCTATAGCTAGGTATTCGTCAGCAGCACTAACCGGCCAGCGTGCGTGGTCGCTGGGAGCAGCTAGCTATAGCTAGGTATTCGTCAGCAGCACTAACCGGCCAGCGTGCGTGGTCGCTGGGAGCAGCTAGCTATAGCTAGGTATTCGTCAGCAGCACTAACCGGCCAGCGTGCGTGGTCGCTGGGAGCAGCTAGCTATAGCTAGGTATTCGTCAGCAGCACTAACCGGCCAGCGTGCGTGGTCGCTGGGAGCAGCTAGCTATAGCTAGGTATTCGTCAGCAGCACTAACCGGCCAGCGTGCGTGGTCGCTGGGAGCAGCTAGCTATAGCTAGGTATTCGTCAGCAGCACTAACCGGCCAGCGTGCGTGGTCGCTGGGAGCAGCTAGCTATAGCTAGGTATTCGTCAGCAGCACTAACCGGCCAGCGTGCGTGGTCGCTGGGAGCAGCTAGCTATAGCTAGGTATTCGTCAGCAGCACTAACCGGCCAGCGTGCGTGGTCGCTGGGAGCAGCTAGCTATAGCTAGGTATTCGTCAGCAGCACTAACCGGCCAGCGTGCGTGGTCGCTGGGAGCAGCTAGCTATAGCTAGGTATTCGTCAGCAGCACTAACCGGCCAGCGTGCGTGGTCGCTGGGAGCAGCTAGCTATAGCTAGGTATTCGTCAGCAGCACTAACCGGCCAGCGTGCGTGGTCGCTGGGAGCAGCTAGCTATAGCTAGGTATTCGTCAGCAGCACTAACCGGCCAGCGTGCGTGGTCGCTGGGAGCAGCTAGCTATAGCTAGGTATTCGTCAGCAGCACTAACCGGCCAGCGTGCGTGGTCGCTGGGAGCAGCTAGCTATAGCTAGGTATTCGTCAGCAGCACTAACCGGCCAGCGTGCGTGGTCGCTGGGAGCAGCTAGCTATAGCTAGGTATTCGTCAGCAGCACTAACCGGCCAGCGTGCGTGGTCGCTGGGAGCAGCTAGCTATAGCTAGGTATTCGTCAGCAGCACTAACCGGCCAGCGTGCGTGGTCGCTGGGAGCAGCTAGCTATAGCTAGGTATTCGTCAGCAGCACTAACCGGCCAGCGTGCGTGGTCGCTGGGAGCAGCTAGCTATAGCTAGGTATTCGTCAGCAGCACTAACCGGCCAGCGTGCGTGGTCGCTGGGAGCAGCTAGCTATAGCTAGGTATTCGTCAGCAGCACTAACCGGCCAGCGTGCGTGGTCGCTGGGAGCAGCTAGCTATAGCTAGGTATTCGTCAGCAGCACTAACCGGCCAGCGTGCGTGGTCGCTGGGAGCAGCTAGCTATAGCTAGGTATTCGTCAGCAGCACTAACCGGCCAGCGTGCGTGGTCGCTGGGAGCAGCTAGCTATAGCTAGGTATTCGTCAGCAGCACTAACCGGCCAGCGTGCGTGGTCGCTGGGAGCAGCTAGCTATAGCTAGGTATTCGTCAGCAGCACTAACCGGCCAGCGTGCGTGGTCGCTGGGAGCAGCTAGCTATAGCTAGGTATTCGTCAGCAGCACTAACCGGCCAGCGTGCGTGGTCGCTGGGAGCAGCTAGCTATAGCTAGGTATTCGTCAGCAGCACTAACCGGCCAGCGTGCGTGGTCGCTGGGAGCAGCTAGCTATAGCTAGGTATTCGTCAGCAGCACTAACCGGCCAGCGTGCGTGGTCGCTGGGAGCAGCTAGCTATAGCTAGGTATTCGTCAGCAGCACGGTCAATCGGTCTCGGCCTTAGCCAAAAAACTAGTCTCGGTCGAACCTTACCTACCATAAATAAGGACGGCTGCTTCCAGCGTTTTCTAAGATAGGAAGGTACTAGAGAAGCTAGTAGGTAAACAAAAAGTTCATAAAATTCTTGGAACAAAATAAAATGTTTTCTCCTCGTAAGTTTGGCTCGTAAGACGGGGCAATCCCACAGAGGACGCCCGCGCCGCGCCGTTCAACTTCTGCTTGAAGGTGCCGTATCGGCTCTTGATAAGGGCAAAAAGTAGATTGACGTCTTCTTTGACTAAGAAAAGCCTTCGAACACTGTCTTCCCAAAAAAATAAATTCCGGAGTCGCGACCCGCGGCCTGAGAGCGAGACCAGTCCAGCTCCAGTCTAGACCGGTCCTCAGCGGCGGCGGCGGCGGCAGAGGCAGTGGCGGCGGCAGAGGCGGCGGCGGAGGCGGTAGAGGCGGCGGCAGAGGCGGTAGAGGCGGTGGCAGAGGCGGCAGAGGCGGTGGCAGAGGCGGCAGAGGCGGCAGAGGCGGCGGAGGCGGTAGAGGCGGTGGCAGAGGCGGCGTCAGAGGCGGCAGAGGTGGCAGAGGCGGCGGCAGAGGTGGCGGCGGAGGCGGAAGAGACAGTGGCGGCGGCAGAGGCGGCGGCGGAGGCGGAAGAGGCGGCGGCAGAGGTGGCAGCGGAGGCGGAAGAGGCAGTGGCGGCGGCGGAGGCGGAAGAGGCGGCGGCAGAGGCGGTAGAGGCGGTGGCAGAGGTGGCGGCGGTGGCAGAGGAGAGCGCAGCGCGGGTTGGCTTACCAATAATTAGTAACACAACACAGGTAGGCAGGCATTCAACATAAAGTTTTAAACTTGTTTGTAAAGAGTACAGAATTCAAAGAGCGTGGTGATATGCGCCGCGCAGCCGGAACCGCAAGTACCTATCTAACTAATCTATCTAAGTAGGTACTCAACTGTCAGTAGGTACAGCTGGGTAGCGGTACCTTCCCCGCCGCGTATCAAACCACGGCTCCCAAGTGTCTGCTCTATCTATATCAGCAGTACCTACCTACGACCGTCGGCGTAGGTAGCCAGCTAGGTAGGTAGAAACCTGCGAAGCAACATGCGCCGTGTTTTAGAATGTGAAGGAAAACATCGCGAATATAAAATACCTAAGCAACGTGACTCTCTTAGAGAGGAGATGGATTTTGACAACGCTTATGGTTTCTTTTTAAAAATAGCGCATAAGTACTTAATTAGGTATGTAGAGTGTCACATCTCGCTCTAAAATCGCCGATTAAAGATCAGAGTTCGGTATTTTGACCGAGTCTCATTTCAGCCACAGAATACTAGTAGTTATGGTAAACTGAATAGAGGCCAATGTCCCGCGTATAAATAGGTCGGCGTGAGGCCGCCGCCGCCGCCGCCCGTTGTCAGCGCAGCCGTCCGTCAAAGGGGCTAACTGCTCGATGGTACCTACCTATCTCACTGATTTCATTAAGTACCTAGGTACTAGCCGGCAGAGTACCTAACTCTAACTAGGTTATGCAAAATAAGTAGATAAATACCTAAACGTACATAAACAAAGTGCGTAGGTATTTACAAAGCAAGGTATTGATTATCATAGGTAGGTATCTAATTGATCGATCGTTGGTAATCTTACAAAAAACTGCCAAAAATTGTTGACAAAATTAGAAAGGACTCGTAAGTAGATACGAGTAGGTAGGTATACTTGCCTAGGCTGTCTTGTTTCAGTGCGACACATACCTAGATAGGTAGGTAGTACCTACCTATGTGTCGTTAATTAGTATCGTAATGGTCGTACCTACTAGGTATGATAACACTGGTCAACAAAAAACCGTTTTTTGCATGTAACATAAAAACTTTTGTCTAGTTATGTTCAGGACAAGGATATGGATAATAGAAATAAAATTAGAATGCTTCAAATACGAACGATTTCTTTGTAATTCGATTTTATTACATTTTAGAAATTTTCTGTTTTTTTCAACAAAAAGAAGTTATTCCGTTATATTGCAACATTAATATAATGTAACTTTATGATTTCGGCTATGTTTTGCTTCAGGGACGTCTCATAGCAATGTCCGGCATTACTATGTAATCCGCTAGCGTAGGTACCTGGACTCCACTTGCCCTGATATCATTTTTCTATGTTAGAAATGTCTCGGTGGAGTCTTTCACCGTGTTCATCGCTGACGGCGCCCAAATGTTAATTAAGGAAAGAAGTGTAAATGTGAATGAAGAGAATGTATTTTCAGCGACATATTACATATTACAGCCCAAAGCCTTATAAGTAGATAACAGCTCCGACAATACTTTTACAGTCACGTGATCGATGATTTCCTACATAATTGGAAGGAACTTTCATAAAAGATTCCCAAGCTGATTTTTCCAAATCACTAAGCTTTTCTTTGAATATATCATCTTTCACCGATTGCCTTATTTGAGGGCCAACAAATATGCCCTCTTTAATTTTTGCCTCACTCAGTTAAAATAACAATCAGATGAGTGGTTCGTGGGTTCCGTCCGAACCATAGGGATTGCAAAAGGCATAGATCGAGATGTTCTCGTCCATCCAGTAAGAAGACCCGCACATGTAATAGGTACAACAGATATGCGGGACCCACGCTTTGTCTTGTTGTCCGATGGCAAAGCCAAAATACTGTTTATATCACTTACTTACTTAATGTTGTCAAATTCCTTCGCTGAGTTTTAAAAAGTAATGTCACCACAAATGTAACATGGATAATGTAACATGGGTAATGTAACATGGATAATTTTACACTTTCTTGACATTATTTAAAAATACGCTTGACTCAGAAAACAGAAAAAAACACAACACTCTTCGAATAAATAAATTATCTGAATGCGAAAGTGAAACAAAAACGGTTAATTTTCAATTTTGTGGGCAGTAGCTGTAACACGAAAACGAAACCTGATGGAATCAAAATAAATATGGCGATAAAATGAGGGTACCTAGGTAGGTGTTTCAAAATCAGTAAGCACCTTTCTTGTTACAAAATGTTGTTGAGCAGTGTAATAATTACCTACATAGATAGGTGTAGGTACCTACTTGTTTTATGTATCACTTCAAACGGGTAGGTACCTACCTATCAATCCATCGTTGACAGTACAGTCGCATCATCACTCGAATGAGGCATCCACAGTGCTTGTGCCGCGGTGCGGTGCGGTGGTACAGTAGGTATCTACCGTCCGGTGTGGCCAGTGAGTGGCACTCTGCAACCGCCACCGCGCCGGTACGGTGGCATGGTATGGTACTACGTGGTAAATCCCCAGGTCACGCCTATCTCAGCATCGAAATGGTTAGGTCCTAATCAAAGCTTTTTGAAACATGATTTCATAGGAATCTGTCATCTTAATCAATGGAGAGTCGGGAAGGCCGATCCTTCAGGTATATACTCTCTTACTTTGTAGGTACGGTTCCTGTCCGAGAGTGAGAGCAGAAAGTACGAGTCCATGAGACGGATCGGCCAGCGCAGCGCAGCGCAGAGCAGCACAGCGCAGCACAGAGCAGCACAGCGCAGCACGGAGCAGCACAGCGCAGCGCTCACTCGGCTCTCGACTCTCAGCCCTCAAACAATAACGTTACGATGCGATGTTGTAAAGTATGCTCGTAAACCAAATGAAAAGGAAAGTGAACTAAAACGTTGCTGAATTGCTTTCATAAAATAACTATTACAGTTTTACAGTTCTACAGAAACGGCTGTCGTTACAGTTTTGGGATAACGTGAATTCTCTATCTCGAGAATACGATTTTTGTTCAACAAATGTGATTCCTAGTATAAAATAGATGTACCTACCTATGTTTCATTTTATACATGTATGTACCTATAGTATAGTATAGCAGTAATTGGAAGGCAGGGTAAGACGTTTATGTTTCGTTTCTTCATTAAATTGTAAGTAATTTGATAATTTCGATGGGTGGTAGGTAGTGGAGTAGGTGATTCGCAAGTGACGGGGTAGGCAGGGGCAGGCCGCACGGCGAATGTACGCCTATCCGTTGCCGCCGCCGCCGCCGGCAACGGATATCGAAGTGTTTTGTTTGTCAGTTTTTCGAATTTGTTGGTTTTAACGGTTAGGTCGTCAAATGATGAGGCTCGTTTTTCCTTCGAAAACTGTCATAACTTAGTTAACCCTTAGTTAAAGTTGTTAGAATAGTATGTAAGCATGCTAGCGCTTACATACTTTTTTTATTGTCTTTGAAGTCCCCGTTTGCTGTAAAGTTTCCCGCTGAGCCCGTAAAATGTATATGGAATGGAAATAATATCCGTATTCGTTCATGATCAAAACAGAAAAGTTATCAACGCATAGTTTTTGTCGTAACCATAGTACTAGTATTATAATAATCTGTGACCATAGTTATCGACACATGCGGCGCGGTGCGGCACGATGCAGCCCGGTGCGGCGCGGTGCGGCACGATGCAGCCCGGTGCGGCGCGGTGCGGCACGATGCAGCCCGGTGCGGCGCGGTGCGGCACGATGCAGCCCGGTGCGGCGCGGTGCGGCACGATGCGGCCCGGTGCGGCCCGGTGCGGCGCGGTGCGGCACGATGCAGCCCGGTGCGGCACGATGCAGCCCGGTGCGGCGCGGTGCGGCACGATGCAGCCCGGTGCGGCACGATGCAGCCCGGTGCGGCGCGATGCGGCACGATGCAGCCCGGTGCGGCACGATGCAGCCCGGTGCGGCGCGGTGCGGCACGATGCAGCCCGGTGCGGCACGATGCAGCCCGGTGCGGCGCGATGCGGCACGATGCAGCCCGGTGCGGCACGATGCAGCCCGGTGCGGCGCGGTGCGGCACGATGCAGCCCGGTGCGGCACGATGCAGCCCGGTGCGGCGCGGTGCGGCACGATGCAGCCCGGTGCGGCACGATGCAGCCCGGTGCGGCGCGGTGCGGCGCGATGCAGCCCGGTGCGGCGCGGTGCGGCGCGGTGCGGCACGATGCAGCCCGGTGCGGCGCGGTGCGGCACGATGCAGCCCGGTGCGGCACGATGCAGCCCGGTGCGGCGCGGTGCGGCGCGGTGCGGCACGATGCAGCCCGGTGCGGCACGATGCAGCCCGGTGCGGCGCGGTGCGGCACGATGCAGCCCGGTGCGGCACGATGCAGCCCGGTGCGGCACGATGCAGCCCGGTGCGGCGCGGTGCAGCCCGGTGCGGCGCGGTGCGGCACGATGCAGCCCGGTGCGGCACGATGCAGCCCGGTGCGGCACGATGCAGCCCGGTGCGGCGCGGTGCGGCGCGATGCAGCCCGGTGCGGCGCGGTGCGGCGCGGTGCGGCACGATGCAGCCCGGTGCGGCACGATGCAGCCCGGTGCGGCGCGGTGCGGCGCGGTGCGGCACGATGCAGCCCGGTGCGGCACGATGCAGCGCGATGCAGCCCGGTGCGGCGCGGTGCGGCGCGGTGCGGCACGATGCAGCCCGGTGCGGCACGATGCAGCCCGGTGCGGCACGATGCAGCCCGGTGCGGCGCGGTGCGGCGCGATGCAGCCCGGTGCGGCGCGGTGCGGCGCGGTGCGGCACGATGCAGCCCGGTGCGGCACGATGCAGCGCGATGCAGCCCGGTGCGGCGCGGTGCGGCGCGGTGCGGCACGATGCAGCCCGGTGCGGCGCGGTGCGGCGCGGTGCGGCACGATGCAGCCCGGTGCGGCACGATGCAGCCCGGTGCGGCACGATGCAGCCCGGTGCGGCGCGATGCAGCCCGGTGCGGCGCGGTGCGGCGCGGTGCGGCACGATGCAGCCCGGTGCGGCGCGGTGCGGCGCGGTGCGGCACGATGCAGCCCGGTGCGGCGCGGTGCGGCACGATGCAGCCCGGTGCGGCACGATGCAGCCCGGTGCGGCGCGGTGCGGCACGATGCAGCCCGGTGCGGCACGATGCAGCCCGGTGCGGCACGATGCAGCCCGGTGCGGCGCGGTGCGGCAGACTCTGGGATGGGTTCCCCCACGCGGTGGATGAGCATCCGCACCGCACCGCACCGCATCGCACCGCACCGCGCGGGCGGAGTCGTGCTGGTGGTGGGCAGTAGCTGGTATCATTGTTTAATGACCACTTAGGTAACTAGCACTCACCGATAACAACTAAAATCTGTTTTAAACGTCAAAAACATTTATTTTTATTTAAGTATCAAAATTATAGATACTTAAATAAAATACTCTTGTTAGATGTTAACAAATATTAACATCTTGTTAGATGTTAATATTTGTTAACATCTAACGAGAGGGATCATACGATAATACAACCATCGTTATCATAAAAGAATACAATACAGTTTCGTTCATTTATCAAAGCGAAGCAGATGTTCTACCCGCCATAGGTACCTACACCTAGGTAGGTATGGATTACTTATGAACATATAAAAAATAAATACCAAGAAGGTAGGTATGATAAATTGAATTGGACGCGGCGAGGGGCGGAGGGAGGGTAGGGGGGTTCAATAAATGGGACTAATTATTGACTTTATCGAATGTTGTTGACATTTTGAATTCGGTAAAACTTCACGAACAACTTTCCCTCTGAACGAGTACCTATCTAGATAGGTAGGTATGTAAATGGATTTTAAATAGCACTCTGTTCAGAGAATCTATGAAATGAAGCAAAACGACATCGATAGAAAAAGACAAACTCTTCAATTTAAATCCATAATTACTTTGGTAGGTAACCTATTAGATTACTAAAATGAAGTACTTACCTAGGTAGGTATTTTATTCTGATCGTGCGTGGCCTAGATTTATTTTAAAAGTCACTTAAAGGCAATCCCTCGCGGCTCACGAGAATAACTAAATGTGATAAATAAATATATACGTATTAGTATTTGTATTTATGTATTTGTAGTTACAGACAGAGCTACGTTCAGATCAGACCCCATTTCAAAAATTGCAAGCATAGTTTGTTGTTGCGAGTGTTTGCCACAAAATACGTCTATGGTACGGACTAATGTGTCATCGCTCTACCTCTCATACACCGGTACGTGGACGTGGACGTGGACGTGGACGTGGACGTGGACGTGGACGTGGACGTGGACGTGGACGTGGATGATGATGAATGTCAAGCGGTTTGCCGCCAACGAGCCTGCTTGTGCCAACACAACACCGAACGGGGAAACACAAACTAAATAGGTAGATACATATATGTATCGTGCGTGCATTGTATTGTATTGTATTGTTGGTGCCGCAAGCAAGAACGTAATATGTATGTATTTGGCTCAATCTCCAAAACAAAAAAGTTCTATATCTCAGTGAAGAAGTCCACCTTAAAGTTATAATTTTGAATAGGAGTTTTTTTTGTTGGATAGTTTGGCTTGTTAGCTACCTTGGGCACACAGAATTATTTATCTAACGTTATTGTAAATATATTTAAAAAAATCCGAAACTGAAAACTTGATTGCTCTGGGCTGTCCCAACTCCAGTTTGATTCAGAAAACCGTTCGTAACTTTTTTATGTTTGTACATTACGACATTTTATTTATTTATCTAACATTACAAAAGGTCTATTTGTATGGAATTAAATTAGATTATAACAATAAATGAATAGTTTCGCTTCAATTCGAAAAATAAGTTGTGTCCCCGCGTTTTTGTTGATCGCTCTGGACCAACATGAATCCGTGTTCACATTCCTAGCTGAACGCTTTATCCAATCAGTTTTCGCAATGCGCGCTGTCATCAGCTGTGCTCTGCCTACCGATGGGGACGGGCATGTTCTGCTTTGCCGTGGTGCCGAGATAAAGAGGTAAACAATTGATTGCTCTGGCTTTGGATTTGTAAATGTTTGATTGCTATGGTACATTTTTCTGATTTGTTATTCACTTTGTTTATGTTTCAATTCAATAATAAGAACTGTTTTAGGGATATATTTGTTGTGTATAAATTATAGCTTTCTATTGTTTTGCATCTCTGCAGAATCATTCAATTAGTTACTTTTTTTGATTGCTATGGCATTAATCGCTCTGGTCTTTTTGACCAGAGCGATCACAAAAATTAATTTTATGATAAAAAGGAAGCATTTTTTATACCTTAAAGTCATAAAATATTACAAAGTGCAGATGTCCACCTTATGTAGTGCTTCTGACTATGCTCTTAGACCATCATCGAAGATCTTGAAGATTTGAGATGATGTCTACCCTGCTTGTCTTACGTGTCGAGCTATTTAAGACCATTAAGGCGTTTAAAAAAACCGCGCGACTTTTTCTCTGTTTAAAAAGTTTAATAAAAGAACTAAACAATTATTATAAAGTTGTAGAAATAATGCTTCCAAAAAAAAAGACAAGAAAGCAAGAGCGAAAGAAGTTGGCTGAGCAACGCAGAATGGCTAAAATAAGCTTCTGGCAGCTTCTCTATGCTCAGGCTGAATCGAGGGAAACCTAAAGAATAAGAATGAGAATAATTAAAGAATAAGAAAAAAAAGTTTTGATAGTGTTTTTTAGTAATTTTTATACATAACCTTAGTAAAATAACGGTATCCAAATAATAAATTAGGATGACAGTATATAATGTAGCGTGTGATTTAGATAAAAGTGTTTAGATGGCCTAATTGCCATAAACTGATGTGGTTTGACTATTTTACAATAAAAAAATTAACTGATTTACAGTGTTTTTCTAATAAAAATCATGCTTTTGTTGATGGCTCTGGCATCAATATTGATCGCTCTGGTCTCGAAATTTTCAAACCCAAATATTTCGAAAACTGGTTAAGAAAATTAGGGGCCATTATAAAAATAAGTTTATTTAGACACTTCCTTTTCGAAATAAAAATACAGAACAGCAATAATAACAATATTTAAAAAGCACCAGAGCGATCAACCAAACACGCTCATTTTGAAGATTTACCCATTTACAAAAAAAAAGTATTTAAGTAGTATATCAGTCATGTAGTTCCCATAATACAAGCTCTGCTTAGTTTGGGACTAGATGATGTTGTGTGAAAAATGTCCAGCATTTATTTATTTATTACCTACAAACGCACACACGTATAATATGTAATGTTTTGTTTACGCTAGTTTGTACCATTGCTGCTTAGCTTTTACAATCGCTATGAACAACGAAGCTATTAATATTATTTTCCACATCACATCAGACATCCCTACTGAACTAAACCACGCTAAACGTAGAAGGCAAATCCTTAATTATATCTAGATAGTTTCTTGCGCAAGTGAAGGAGGACTAGCGCTGATTGGAATATCTCGCCCATTAATTACTCACTCCGATTAGAAACTTATAAATCAGGAAGGTCGTTGGGACAGAGGCATGTTCCTTGCCCTGGATTTATCACGTCCCGCGTCCCACGTCCCACGCTATCAATCTGCACTATCTATCGGCAACATTACAATAAATAGTGGGCAGCTTCTCTAACCCCCCCACCCTTCCTCCTTCCCCCCCTCTCCCAGGGCCGACCTAGGAGGGATGAGATTGTGTTCCGGTTTCGCAGCAAGGCAGCAGTCAGGGACATTACATGCAGTTGCGAATTTCGCAAACAGCCGACGACACTCGCGTGCACGAACCTGAACAAAGACCAACTTTAACTTTAACGATACATGATGGACTAGAAACTATATAAAGATCTTATTTATACAACAGAATACTTCTCTACTTTATACCTAAATAGAAAAAATAATGGTTACTTATCTATCTACATAATATTCAAGAAAAAGAAGACAGTTATCTACCTGTAGTTATACGTATAAAACTGAGTTTCGGTCAGCGACCGCAGGCACGAGGCACGAGGCAGGAGGCACGAGGCACGAGGCACGAGGCAGGAGGCACGAGGCAGGAGGCAGGAGGCAGGACGCAGGAGGCAGGAGGCAGGAGGCATGAGGCAGGAGGCAGGGTAACCAAGCAGTTGTGAGTTAGTTAATAAATTATTAGAATGTATTATTTCCGTTGTCCCCCGACTCATTATTTTGCCATCTAGCAAATGTAGGAATGTTGATCCCTATTATTAGAATGCTGAAAGTACGAGTTGAAAGCTAGGTAGGTACGTCGGTACCTGTTTCTGTATCCATTGACAAAAGGAAAACAAAGGACCTGTCCTAGGTTTGTGTTCACAAAGGAACATTGTATAGGTCTATACAAAGTTCGTTGCTCAGCTGAAGAGACAAAGAAGCTGCAAACAATAAGATTCGTCAGATGATTTTTGCACAGTATACTTGTCTTATAATGACATCTATTTTAATAATCTAAACAATCCTTGAAATTTTGATAAAATGTTTTCTGTGATGCAGCTCTATAGAGCAGTTTGAAAATAGGCATGTCAATAAATGTCTGTATTAATGGGTTATTCCCGTTGTCCCCCGGTCTTCGGCCTCGGTTTACTTTTTCCTAAAATAATCTGATCTTAAATTGGATATACATAAAACAACCTAATTACTATTTCTAATTAACGTTCCCCATGTAGTGCGAAACAGATTTTCATCAAAATGTTTGTAAAATGAAATCGTATAGCTACTGACCAAGAAAAGATTTTTCGTAATTACATTTTTGGAAGATGCAGCGGAAAGATGAAGTAGGTGAAACTGAACGCGAGCGAAACCGCGGGCGTTCGACTTATCTCATAAAATAATGCTGACACTTTTACCGCTAATGAAGATGCGTCAGCGAAATGTACCGCGCGACATTTTGTGAGATTGCCGGACCTTGACAACGCTCATTAGAATCACGGATCCCGCCGCCGCCGCCGCCGCCGCCGCCCTCTCGGGAGATTTCGAAGGGAAAATAGCGAACCGACGCAAATTTCAAACAAAACACGGAAACAGGAAAACCTACCTTGCAAAGATATTTATTTATTTATTTTAATTACACATAGATACAAAATACACTTACTTATGCCGAATTAAATAATATGGTAAAATTTTAAAATACATTTAATTCAGTAAACGAAATGACATTGAATAAAAATGTGTGAACATGATTATTTAGAACGCTATGCGCTAGTATCTGTTCCAAGGATAGTATAAGACTCCCGATTCAAACGCGCTAGTGTGAGTGCACGCACGCGGGCGAGGAGCGAGTGATCAACGTAAACACGCGCAGATGTGCACTGCGCCTATAAATACGCGTCCCTATAAACACCTCCGCGGAGTGCTTTTTACTATTTGCACGATAAAAACTACAACACTGCTATGTTTTAGTGAGTTTCACTTCACTGGACGGACATTACTAATGAATCTGCGAATTCATTTAAGGGTACATAAAACTTGTAGGTTATGTTCTTCGTTATGTTGCTATTTTGTTGTTTCGTATTTTTTCGTCATCAATTTTAATGAGTCTATTCGTGAACGGCAAATCGAGCAAAAAAGCCTTCTGCTAACAATTTGACTAAGGAGACCTACCTATTAGTGAGTACTTAACTAGATAGAACATAACAAAGAACTAACTAACAAAAAATGAAAATTCCTTAACTCTTTGAATAAAACTATGCTTAATAATACCAATATTACTTATATTAGTAACTTTCTTCAAGATGTAGGTAGGTACCTAATGCCTGTTGAAATTTAAATAGGTAGCATCTCTGAGCGCAATTTACAATTTTGAATTCAGGATT
Organism: Perizoma flavofasciatum; assembly: GCA_958496245.1. Taxonomy (NCBI): domain Eukaryota; kingdom Metazoa; phylum Arthropoda; class Insecta; order Lepidoptera; family Geometridae; genus Perizoma; species Perizoma flavofasciatum. Next base: position 38,281 of record OY292436.1, read on the forward strand.
TTAAATATAATAGAAATAGAAGTATTTTAATTTGCGAAACTGAGTGCAATACAAGATATTATGTCACAATATAATGCGAAAATGTTACTTAAAAATATTTAAAATTTAAACATTAATTTGAACGGGACTTGTACACAATTTTTAAAATTTAATTCATAATAAAGGAGAGTAGAAAAAAATATTATTATTTTTTAAACTAATGGTACTTAATAAATGATTGAATGAATTGAATTAATTATTCATATATTATAAAAATGTATCGTAAAGAAACTTGTCAACAGAATAATAAGCTTTGTCTTCTAGTAGTTTAGTTGGCTGATTGTTATATGCGTCCAATCTACTCGTATGTTCGTCAGGTATCAACAAAGGGACATGGTTATATATAAAAGGCGCCACGACGAACACACTCCACACATTTTTGATGCTTCTTCTATTCGATGTAGTCTCCTCACCTTCAAACCTCCTTACTACTATTGAAAGTTCCGTATGTTCAGAAACATAGCAAACGGACAAACATGATTCGTTCTAAATTCCTTACATTTCTTACAATTCTTTATTGTACAGAGATATATAAAAATAGGTGAGGCATGTACAAAGGCGAGCTTAACCCTAAAAGAGAGTTTTCTTCCAGAAAACCTTTGAGTCATAAAGTTGGTAGGTGTACAGAGACTGAAGTAAATAAGGTAATTTCAAATGTTTTTTTGATGAAAGTAAGATAGAGTATGCAGGTAACTCCCACCACCCACCTCGAACATACTTGAAGTGATGTAAGTAAGTAAGTAAACCCCGCATTCTCTGCAACCTCTGCATTGTTATTCCATTACAATTGCTCGTATCGGTCCTCTTCTTCATCTGCGCCACTGTTATTATTCATAAAGTATCTCTAGGGACCCGCAGTCCATTTTCTTGTCAGTCCCCAACGATAATAACCCAGTGAGGCTTCGATCCGCGTCCATCAATACACTAGTCTAGGCACAACATTTATAAATTACAATATCATCTTTAGCCGACAGCAAAGTCAGTTCGGATTCTTTACATCTTCCGAGGTCGTCGTATTTTGTATGTGTGTGCAAGGAGCGAGCAGGAGTCTAACTTTTTAAACTATCATGGTTATAAAGTTTTTTTTTTATTAAACATATAGGTAAGTAATAAATTTATTCATAAAACTATGTACAAGTAGGAAACAGCTTGCTATCTAAAGATCTATAGATAGCTCAACCGATCCAGATAGAAGACAATTAAAACTAAAAACGTGATAGTGTTTAACATGATTGTAAGTTTGAATGTGTGGCGACATCTCTCCTCACATGATTGAGCTAGGTAGGTACCTATATACCATCGCATCAATGCAGAGCATCAACACAACGAACTACTGATAATACGAGGAGATACCACAGGAGATACGCAGATGGCCATGCCATCGAAGTAGTCTAGATCGCGCAAGCCAAGTTTCACGCAACTTGAACATATACATATAATATAATACCTCCGAAAAATAACTGTCAGTCCTAGGAGACCGAGCGAATGGAACAGATGGATCAGCTCGGTGGAAGATAATTATGTTTCCCGATATTTAGGTACAGTGGTCTACATGGTCCCTACCGTGATGAGAGGACGTCAGTTACGTCATCCACCCGGATGTTAAAGGCAGACGAATAGATCTACCCTCTTAGTCTTGTTCTATAAAGACCCCGGTGTCACTGGCACATACGAGTACATCTCGGGAACATACAAATCATGCTAAAAATCCCAAACTCGGCCAACTTCAATAAATATGGAGGCAACCTATCCAGTCTAGGTACAGTTCCAAGGACTTGTCGGAATGTTACGCATTGAAAAATTATCGGTAGAAGTTTACATTTTAGTAAAATACTTTTTAATAATAAGCCAAACAATACTTGATTAATGTATTTTCTGTCGTTTCTTGCACTCTAAGTGGGGTATCTCCTAGGTATTCGAAATTTGGAGAACAATAGATTTGGCATTGGTTAGAAAGACCATACCTAGGTACCTACCTACCTACCTTGTTTGAGTAACGTCGCGCGCTCCGTTTAGCCGAAAAGAAACATTTCGCACCAAACCAAATAAAATTTACCTTCTCTACTTAGCAGACAGAGGTATATATGTAGAGTGATCAGTTCCCGTTCACCTCCACGTGTGTTCAACTGTTACGACATTCACAATCAGTTGTACGTTTAATGGCAAAGGTACATTTTGCATTGATTTCAATTCATACAAACCACACTCGCAGTGAGCGTGTACTGGATGCTGGATGCTGGATGCTGGATGCTCCGTGGTTGCAATTCAGCAAGTCCTTATCTTTAGAATTTTCACGAGTACTCTATATATGCTTTGGATACCCGCTCACTGCTGTCTTTGTTTGAGGAATATAATGAAAAGGTAAAAAATCTAGTCAATGGACGTTGGACAATGCAGTGCTGGCTGCATAATGATTGTAAGAAAAGTAATTGCTGTTCTCGGTAAGGAGGTATTTACTGTGGAGGTAGGTATCTCCATTTGGTGGAGTCTCCATGAAGTAACTGTAACTAAAAGCCTCGTTACTTTCTCGTCCAGTACCTAAGTACCTACACTACCTACTTAGGTAGGCACTTAAAAAACTCGATCGCTTTCAGAAGTTCGCGCGATTTCATCGATTTTTTGTTGTAAAAAGAACACGAAATGTATTTCGCTTGAATGAGTTTTGTTTGGCAGTTTTTGTGGAATTTTATCGGTATTGGGTATCGATTGTATTTGGCTTCAGTAGGTAGGTACTTACCTTCCGCGGGAGAATGCGACCATATCTCCTGTTCTGAAACAATAGTACTTAGGTATGTACTTATCTTGAAAACAAGCTGTTCGAGCTTTTTTTGGAATAAGATGCCACGACCGAGCAAACCGCAACACTATTCAATTGAAGTCTGATCTGAACTGTAAGTTCCTGACTTGGTGAAAATGGGACCACCTCAGGAGTATAGGTGTACCATTTCTAACATATTTTTTTTTAAATTGATATAGACTCGAAAATATCGATAAACATAGGTACATAAAAAAATACATAAGACGAACATAAAACCTCTTCTTGTTCTGAAGTCGATTAAAGTAAATGATACGCATTTTCTGTTGAACTGAATGCCGTAAGAAAAGTAAACTGTTTGTAATTCTCGTAACGTTCACGAGGTGTTGCACGTGACACGAAGCACGGCCCTTTGCCTCTCAGAGTGCGTAGTTATATTTGAACACAGAATTGCTTATCTATAGTTCCGATGGCGACTGTACGTAATGTACCTAATGCACTCGTATATGTGAATGTTGTCCGTCCGTCCGTCCGTCCGGTCCGTTCTATGGTCGCGCAGCGCGGATGTGCGGCATCGAGCTGAGCACCGCTCCCATGTTATTACACTCACACCAACTGCCGACTACCCTCAATACATGAAAACCAACTTTATTCCCTGAGCGACAACGGTGACGTCGCTTGCGTTAGTTTGGCGTCAGAGTGGCCGCCCCGCCCGGCCGGCAACAGTCCCCTGCGGTTCGGAACGCACGTCGCGTCGCGCGTCGGAATAGAACCCCCGCTTACACATTTTAAAGCAACTCGCTATTACTATAATTCAAAGCGTGTACGAAATTGTACCCTAGATTATTATGCAGTTTGTAAGGCTTTAGAATGTTGTACAGTCAGCGACAAGAGTTCTAACTTTTTAATAACTTTGAGTCTTTGAACCGCTAACAAGATTGTTGAAACTTTCAACGGCTTAGTTTGAGGGTATACTATTATAAGTATAGGAGGTAAGCAAAGTGCTAAAACAAATATTTTAGTTGATGGAGCAGCACAAGTACATACCTAGTACAACATACCTCTACAAGTACATACCTAGTACAACATACCTCTACAAGTACATACCTAGTACAACATACCTCTACAAGTACATACCTAGTACAACATACCTCTACAATTCGAACGACAATAGGCAATAATTATAAATGAAGATTTTAATGAATAGGTGGTTTTGATTTTAAGTAAAACTCATCAGCTTTGCTATAAGTTGTGTAGGTACGAGTAGTTGGTAAAACTCATCAGCTTTGCTATAAGGTGTGTAGGTACGAGTAGTTGGTAAAACTCATCAGCTTTGCTATAAGGTGTGTAGGTACGAGTAGTTGGTAAAACTCATCAGCTTTGCTATAAGTTGTGTAGGTACGAGTAGTTGGTAAAACTCATCAGCTTTGCTATAAGTTGTGTAGGTACGAGTAGTTGGTAAAACTCATCAGCTTTGCTATAAGGTGTGTAGGTACGAGTAGTTGGTAAAACTCATCAGCTTTGCTATAAGGTGTGTAGGTACGAGTAGTTGGTAAAACTCATCAGCTTTGCTATAAGTTGTGTAGGTACGAGTAGTTGGTAAAACTCATCAGCTTTGCTATAAGGTGTGTAGGTACGAGTAGTTGGTAAAACTCATCAGCTTTGCTATAAGGTGTGTAGGTACGAGTAGTTGGTAAAACTCATCAGCTTTGCTATAAGTTGTGTAGGTACGAGTAGTTGGTACGGGTATTTATCGGGATTACCTTTTTTATTATTTTCTTGACAGGATTAATTCCACCATTCATTCTATCATCGGGCGCTTGTTACATCGGTTTTATTTCTAAACCTACTCGTATTTGTTTTAACATGCTTTCGTCGCTGACGGTACCTTCTCCTCGTCTAACCACAGGCAAGGTATTCCTATTAGTTGAGCCTTCTTTGCGGCAACTTTACAGTTTGCTCCGAGCAGACCACAGAGAACAGAGTGGGACTCCATACCTACCTGCCTACCTACAAATATACTTATAGACTTGCCCTTGCCCAGCTTACAATATTGCTTAAAGTTTATTTAGCAAGGCTTTAAGATACAGAGTACCTTTTTTTTTTTGTTTTATTTTTTTTTATTTATTAAGTAACTTACACGATTAAACCAATTACACTAGTTACATAAAATTTAAAACATCTTTTAAAACTAATAAATTAATTAAAATCTAATAAATTAACCTATATAAATATAGTTCAGTTACAGTTGTAAATCATATTTGCTCTCATATTGCAATGTACTATCTATATATTTTGGTAGAAACCCTCCTTTTTAGGGATCCGTAGTCAACAAGAAACCCTTATAGTTTCACCATGTCCGTCTGTCTGTCCGCGACTTAGCTCAGAGAGTCTGAGTACTAGAAAACTGTAATTTGGCATGAGTATACTCCCTTTGACGTTGTTTTTTTCCTCGTCTATCCCATGGTGTGGGGTGTCATTGGATAAGTCGTTCAAAATTATTGCAGGTGTGTGAGAACCATTTTTCGATTCAGATCCGTTTGCGAAATGTTAAGCTTTAAAGTGCTAATTTTTGGTAGAGTCAAGTGTCCTCTCTCCCCTGACATCTAAACAGTTGTTTTTGGATATGTTAAAAAAACACGGTAGTAGTATTTAATAACGAAGTTAAAAGGAAAACTATCACAGCTAGAACAAGTAGGCTTTACTAGTTAACGAGTAGGTAATAGTCGACTAAATTATAAAATGTACTTGTAGAAGTTAAAAGGATAATTTCGTACCAATTTCATTGAAAATTACTAAGATGAAGTTGTTAGGTGTGTAAAACAAGTACTTACCGCATATTGTGACGGGCAACGACGGAACCCTACACTCCGCGTGACCGGCCACGCACTTGGCTGGTTTTATGTTTGATAGGCCACTATTGTTATGAACTCTTAAGAATCTTTCATTCGATACCACAAACCTACAATACAGTTGTAACTAATAATTATATTGTTTTATTTTGCGTTATATCCATTCATGTACATTTTGTTTAGCTACAGATAGCATGCAACAGAAATAGCCTACTCTTTGGTGGTCTCTGAGTAAACATAACTATTACAACATAACGCATACAGAGAAATAACATTATGAGTTTCTTAATTGAAACTCACCTTATAACCTTTATTTTATATTATACTAGCATCTGCCCTTGGCTTTGCCAGCCTGGTACCTGTATGAAAAAATAGCCTACGTGTTATTTTAGGTTACGAAATAGTTCCAAGTTTCATTCGAATCGGTCCAGCCGTTACGGAGATTATTACCCAATCATCTAAACATATTTTTAAATTAGCGAGGCAGGTATAATATTACTAGAATAGGAATTTATTTATTAACACATTATTGCACATTTTATAAAAAGTGAAGAATTTTATCAACTGATACCAAATCCACAGTTAGAAGTAGGGTTGTAGGTTCCTGCCTATAATAGCAATGTTATGTTTCTACCTGGTCCGTGGCTGAGACGCGGGTATCTAATTGTCTCCGAGTACCTATAATGTAGAGTCTCTACCTGGTCCGTGGCTGAGACGGAGTGATGCGTAGACGCGTGTACCTAATTGTATTGTCTCCGAGTTGAGTTGGCTGGTCCGTGGCTGAGACGGAGTGATGCGTAGACGCGTGTACCTAATTGTATTGTCTCCGAGTTGAGTTGGCTGGTCCGTGGCTGAGACGGAGTGATGCGTAGACGCGTGTACCTAATTGTATTGTCTCCGAGTTGAGTTGGCTGGTGCGTGGCTGCACTATTAGTTCGATGCGCATTGAAGTCGACACTTTCTTGGAATCAGCCAAGAACCTGCGCGTGATCCCGACCAACGACGCGACGACGCGACGCGACGCGACGCGACGCGACGCGACGCGACGCGATGCGACGCGACGCTGACATAGGTACCTGTTATTCCATGGTGGCTGGTTTTATTCTGTTCTCAATTTTAACAACAAAAGAAATGAAATCCAATTTAAAGTTGTAAATTATTTTAGTTCATGATAAAGAGCTGGATTTTCTTTTGTGGAAGTTCTGACAATAGGAACTTCCAATGAAAAAAACTACAAAACTTTTTCATTTGATCTTTTGTTCGTTGATTTGAATGAAAGTCCGTGTTGATCGAGTTGAGTCGTGATAGTCAATGCCGTCTATAAACATCCGTCCATGTAACGAGGTGCGAACCTACACCTAACCTAACCTTAGCTCTGCAGTTTTATTTTATTGTTATTCCTTTCGTTCCCAAGGCTTTTCAGCTGTCGTGGTGGACCACCATTATTAATTGTTGCATTCCAGTCCAGTCTCATGACGGGAAGGTTATTTACATACGTGACTCTTTCATTTGAATGACATCTTCCAAGCATCAGGCTTATTTGCATGTGGTTTCTTTAAAACCAGTTCTTGTTTACCAAATCTATTTAGTGAGTATAATTGGAGTGTTCGTGCGAAGTGGAGTCCGCCGCGAGCACTTCTCACTCCTGGAATGGAATTGAGCTGGTTAGCGTGAATGGTCACACACACGGTCGTGACATTGGCCTGTGCTATGGTACAGTCATGGGTAGAGCCACATCCGTGTCGCAGTTAACACTATTTGCCGATGGATTTCTATGACTTGATAATGCTGAACTGAATGCGTTTCGGAATCGGCCTCAATGCTGATTGAATTGATAAGATTCGATGTGATTTGGAAAGCGACGTGACATCGAACTCGATGCCAAGGAATTGTACCATTAACTTATGGTAGAGAGGTAATTTTCACAATACTGCAGTCTCTAAAACGGTGGTTTGCAAGGTGGAATTAATCAATCTGTAGGCTTTAGAGGTAGATTTCTAAAATAAAGTAATGATTTGACAGCGCTTAGCGCCGAGGTACCCAATGCTTGCAAGTGAACGTAAAACGGTAAAGTTCACACAGTGTGAAGTGAAGTATGTTAATATAATATAACTCATTTTATTTACCATCTTGATTGGTATCTTATCATTCGAGGCTGTTTATACAATCTATGGTTATTTATAACACCGTTATTATTATTAGTGAAGGTCGCGGCGCGTACACACACACACACACACACACACATATAAGAATTAGGCTGTACTTAAGTATAAACATTTTTAAACCGTCAACAGTCAGTTTTGGCAATTAACATTTTAAACTAAACGCCTCTTTCTGATATAGATACCTAGGTACGTACCTATCTACCTAATTTATTTTAAATTGAACAGTAGAAAACAAACACTGTTTAAAAATCTTTATAACCGTTTTAATTTAAACACTCTAACATCAAACGTTGGTTCTTCGATTACAGACTTGATTGGTTTTAGTAAATTATTAGTATTAATTTGATGGAGCTGCCATATTTTGGTGTGTATTTGTGGGTATATGTGGTCTGTATTTGTGGGTATCTGTGGTCTGTATTTGTGGGTATCTGTGGTCTGTATTTGTGGGTATCTGTGGTCTGTGGCCGCATTCTCGCAGGAACTCGGCCAGTATTATAGGTACTTGCTTATTCTCGTCGCAGCAGTAGCTCTCGTGAAGGTACCTACGTACCTACACACGTGCGCAGGTAGGTATGTCGGTACGTGTGTTCATTCAGATAATAATTGTACCTAATTATGTTTTATTAAGGCTCTTTTACACACACATATGTACACATTCAGCTGGAATACAAAACCTAATGTGCCTTTTGTTGGAGTTCAAGTACCTACTTAGGCACGGTCATTAGTTGGCTCAACACCTACCTACTCGTAGCTATACTATACCTACCAACTATACACAGCTACATGTTGGCAGATATTGGCAGTTTAGCAGTTTGGCAGTTTGGCAGTTTGGCAGGTGACTTGCGAACAAACTTCAACTCTACATAATATACAGTTCTTTATCAAACAAGTTGATCGAAAAACATAAAGCTTAACCTCCACCAACCTAAGTTTCGGAAAAGGTCACAGTTTGAGGTGAATACGGACAAGTAGTGACATTGACAACAAGACTTGCCCTACCTACCTACCTACCTACCTACCTAAGTACCTACTGACCGACAGCTACGAATAGCTTTGGGGACTTCAGCACCCGAGTTATCGGGAACTCTTACGGAAAACTGTTCAAATGTAGCGCATCGAACGACTTCGATGACATGGCGGGCGAGAAGCTGGCCGCGACGCAAGAGGTTCGATTCCCGCAGCGGTACAAATGTTAGCAATGTCCTGCAGATAATTGTTGCGGGTCCGGGTGGTGTGGTACCACGGTAGGTACTCGTAGTTCCTGATACTCACGACACAGGGAATGTTAGTGTACTCGTAAGGTCAGGGCTATGTATGTGTCTGTTGGAAACCTAGCCTCTGATATCACGTGGCTTCTCTCGAGAGATCAAGTTGTTAGATCGGCGGCGGTACAAGGGCGGGACGGGGCCGGGACGGGGCCGGGACGGGGGCCGTGTTGCGAGGCGCGGGGGCTGACTGTGCTGTGACTGCAGCACTTCAACTGCAGTGAAGGAAGCCTCACAAGTGACGAGTAGGTATACCTACCTACTCGGAGCTGAGCTCACGCATATAATACCTACTTACCTGCCTCTAGCTAGGTTGCATTGCACTTTTAGTTTATGGAATAAGACTTTTGCTAGTTTCCCAAAAACAGCTTTTCCAAAAAGTCGTCTTTGTAGGTTTTGTAAGATTTTAGGTAGGTCATTAAATAGTGTTTGCTCTTAGTTAACAGACCAGTGCATACCGTCTAGTCACCGTGGAGGATAGATATGACTAACACCCGCCAACGGCGCCAACCAAAACCGAACCAACAACACATTTAAACATATATAACAACTCTGAATACATTAACATTAAAATGTGATGTGAACATGGACGAGAGTCGCTCACCACCGGAACAAGCGGAAAGGGTTGGAGGAGGCCTTCGTCAGTGCCCACACAAAATCAAAATTCTAAAAAAGGGTTAAATAAAAAAAAACAGACCAGTACATTTTGACATCTCGTTGGCGCGGGCGGCGGCTGAGATAATCGGCTGCGACGCAACAAGTGCGGGTTCGATTCCCGCTACGGGACAAATGTTAATAGGTATGTTCTGCAGACATTTGTTCCGTGTCCGGGTGTTGTGGTGGCACGGTGCTCGTAGTTCCAGATACCCGCGACACAGGGCATCCTAGCGTGGGGTCAGGACTATGTACTTGCCAATGTGTCAGTTGGATATGTAGCTATATATTTGCATATGATGTGTATGTATAACGGCTACCTACTGTCTAAAGCCTCCCCCGCAAATGACTCAATTCCTACAACGGTTTCTAATATGTAAAAATAAATTATAATTTAAATCGATTACCAAATATAAAAGTGACATTCGCCTACATAACGGCCGAATAATAATCGAATAATAATGCGATACTTCACGGCGATCGATGAGATCGAGTACAAACGAGCCGCACGAAAGTACTTCCGACAAGCTCATTAAGGCGCGGGCGGGGGCGGGGGCGGGGGCGGATATCTGATTCACATTACGTGTTTCATTTCACTTAATTCCCTTAATTTAATCAAGGCTTTAATGGACTGTGTTGCCATTTCAAGAAAATCTCTGAAATACATTCTAAATGAATGTTAAAAAACTCTCACTTCTTAGCTTACACAAATATCTAGTGGATTTATAATTTTATTTTAGTCTTTTGTTTCTGAGCAAATTTATTGGAAATTAAAGTTTTCGGAATTAAAAATCTCATTCCACCCTGTATTTCTTATTAACAAATAAATAAATAATGCTGGATATTTTTCACTAAATGCATATCATATGTAGAAAATACTCAGACCTGAGACAAATGTTTGCAGATCATACAGATATTCATCCCGCGGCGGGAATCGAACCCGCAATCTTCTGCGTCTCAGGTGGGTCTTCGGCCACTACGCCAAAGAGATGTTTATAACAAAGTATTGTAAAAATTACCTCTATCAAAAGTTAATGGTACACTCCTTGGAATCGAGTTCACAGCGCAGTAGCTGGTTGGCGGCATGCGTCATGCGTCATGCGGCATGCGGCAGTTGGCAGTGACAGGCCTACATACACTACACAGACGTCAAATATTATGTACTCTGCTAGTTGAATGCGAGTAGTTCCGGCTTCTGTAATGTCACAGAAAAGGAATATCGCCGAATGACAGTCATGTCCTTTTCAGCTGCGGTAATGTTTCCGACAGACTGCGACTGACTGCGACAGACTGTGCCGGTCGGAGCTTTAACTACCTACCTACTTATACATTTGGAGGTGTGACCGAGTTGTATTGGATCTTATCTGTGAGGAACATACATATAGGCTGTTTATAACGTGCACATCCACCTAGAACTAATAAGTACGTACTTACTCAGGGTGAACCAAACTAAACTAAGTACCTACTCAACTATTTCCTTAACATCGACTGAGCTGATAGTATAGTGAGTATGAGATGGACTGATTTATTTGAATGTACTTAGATTGAATCTACGTGTAAACAACTGAGTAGGTAAGTACTATATGAGTGAACACAGGGTGTGAACACACAGTTTGTTGCCTGATTCTTCTATAGGCTTGGCTTTAACGCGAGAAATCGGCGTATATTCACTTTAAACATTTTAAATTCATATACTTAGGTAGTTGTTAAGCTGACGTTTCTATATGATCCTTGTGATTTCAATAAAGAAAACATCTTTTGACTTTGACTTCTGTCTATACTATACTAATATTGTAAAGAGGAAAGATTTTTTTGTTTGTTTGTATCGAATAGGCTCCGAAACTTTTGTACCGATTTTAACCATTTTTTCACCAAATGAAAGCTAAATTATCACGAAGTAACATAGGCTATAATTTATTTTCAAAAATAATAGAGATCTTTAAGAACATTACAATAATGTAACCCAAAGTAGCGAAATTTTGTCTATAAAATTCATTTTTTGGCGTGCGCTGAGAAAACTATTGATGATACATAAAAATTATGTACTACATGATTAAAGTACTCATTATTATCTACAAAAAACTCCTGGTTTATAGTTGGTTATATATCTAACTATGATAGATAAGTCACATTAGTAACTTTTGTGTTATAAAATGTAATTAAATCGCCGGAAAAACAAAAATTGTTTACATTCGTATCGTAATATTAATTGTTATTCAATTAAATAATTTTATCGTCAAGGGTATTTATGTAGCAGTAAAATACTTTTTAATTCTTTCGAATCAGACATTTTCGAAGTTATAACGAGTATAAAATCGAAACCTACGCGGGTGAAACCGCGGGGCGCAGCTAGTAAGTAAAAAAAATAGTGGTTTAAACAGTTTGTATTAAAATACAAAAGGTCAGGTTCATTTAAATAATCGTTTTCGAATGATATTTGGTTAATTGTGAGTTCCGTCAGTGGTGGAGTGTAAAAGTGGTTTAATAAATGCCAAATTACCAGTTATCATGTACTACTAGGTAGGTGCTGCAGATCATTGGATTAATTACATATATAAACTGGTGTTACTCGTACTTCGCCATTTGTTTACTTGGTTTGATCGTGTCGCATGTCGGCTGCTGACTGCGCTGCTGTTACTTACATTGCAACTTGTCCACTTCGCAACTTCATTATACAATATCCCGGAACAAGAAAGGATTCGTAATGGTAGGTACTTAGATCTCTCTCTTAGGTTTTTTTAATCTTTTTCATGGTAAAGTTATCGGATTATCAAAATCATTTTTATATTGTAACGCCCTGACAGGCCGATGTACCTACCAACCTACTTGGAGCTACACTAAGCTCAACCATATATGTAGGACATTAAGCATGAATCAATTGAATTTGAACTGGATAAAATTAAATTAAATTAGCGCCCAATAGACACATACATAGTCCCGAACCCACATTACGATTCCCTGTGTCGTAGGTATCAGGAACCACGAGTACCGTGGTACCGCAACATCCAAACCCAGAAAAATATATGTACACAGAAAATGCAAATTTTTAGCCGGTAGCTAGAATAGAACCCGCACCTCTTGCCTCGCAGTCGGCTACTTGCCCGCCACACCATCGAAATCTTCAATTACCGCAGAATACGACTTATTGGCTTCTAGAAACATAAAACATACTACGAATGATTGATCCCGAGATATTTTTTTATTAAGTCAAGTGACAACCAAACAAACAGAACACCTGTTGGTAAGCGGTAAGGTGCCGGGTGCCGGGTGCCGGGTGCCGGGTGCCGGGTGCCGGGTGCCGGGTGCCGGGTTGGGATTCAGAAAGCCGTCGCATTATTTTAGATTAAAAATGTCAGGGAGTGGTAGGGGGTGGACTTCCCCATTATTACGTCGATCCCGACGACGAGGACGTGACTCGCGTCCTCGTCGTCGGCATCACGCGCAAAGTAACGGATACCCTTCAAAAATGAGTTGTTGACTCCGCCACATGTCGGAGTATGAATGGCATCAATACTTCTGATGACCTTATATTTTCAGGTCAAATTTCTAACCTTAACTCAACTCTTCACAGCCGACCCGCCGAGCCAGTGACCTTCAACACGTCGACCTACTAAATAATTCAATTATTAAGTAAATATCATGTTTTTTTTAAATGATTTCTGCGTCTACTATATCATTTAACGCATGATGCACCTACCTATTTATTTAATAATGCAGGTACATAACATTATTTGTATAATTATTCAGATACCTTTGATATATCCAAATGAACTTTCATAGATTTGCACAATCTTGCCAATTTTTCATTTTAATTCGTGTTTTCAATTGAAATCCCAATTGAAAGATGACTGTTTTTCGACAATAATTATATTAATCAGTTATGTTATTTCTGGACTATATATTTTGACTATCAATATATCGATGTCATCCCAAATGATTGTTTATGTGAAAAGCAGTTCATCAAATAGAAAGCCTGTAGCATAGAAATTTTACATTATCGAACCATGTGGTGACCTCTGTGGCGCAGTGGGCGCAGGCCCGCCTGAGACACAGTAGATTGAGGGTTCGATTCCCGCTGCGGGACAAATATTTGTATGATCTGCAAATAATTGTCTCGGGTCTGGATGTTCTATGAATAATATGTGAATATTTACAAAAACAGAATAATGATAGTCAATAAAATTGTATCTTGTGGATGATGCACCCGTGTATGATGGTACCTCTTAAGACTATTAATTGGAACGCTGGCTCAGTCGATGCGCGCAGCTGACCTACGAAGAGACGCACTCGTGCGCACTCCTACTGCTGAAGATAGGAGGTTGATAGGAAGATAGCCTCTTCGAATATACTACTTTTTACGGCGATGCTGGTTTTAATCAACGGAACTGCAATATGTACGAGGCTCTTAGAATAAATTAAAAAAAAACTTAAGGTAAGTCTGTCGCTTATATGATCGACGGACATGTGAGTGTGAGGGGGCGCGGGAGGGGTGGGGAGGGGAGGGCTGAAGCGGCTTCCCCGTGCATAGGTCGTCTCGGTTTGTAATCGTCTGCCTGAACACGTAACTCACCCGCAGCTGCTCGTCGATAGCAGAAGCGGACTAGCTGTTCCTCGCTCGTTCCAGCGAGCTCGCTCTCTGAGCACTGCTATCACCTCCGCGGCTATTATTTAATATCTCACCTCGTTACCCGCGCGCCCGCGCTATGCTGTCACCTCTCTGTGTCGATAGCATCGCGCGCTATGACAGCACCACTTCACTCTACTTCATCTCGATCCGACCTTTACCGTTACCAACCTACTGCTATGAGTAGGTGCGTTGCGAGAGAAGCCTTACATGTGATAAGCCAGTTACGGTCGCAAGGCTCGGCTGAGGCGGAGTCCGGCCGACACGGCGCGGCGGCGCGGCGGCCCGCATCGTCCGCATGTAGCGCCGACTCGGTTCTCCACTAACTAGACTAAACGGAGCGTAATGCAATGCCGTACGCATGATCATATAATGATAGGGCAAAGAGCAGAGCATGCCAATAGCATGTGTCAGAGCATGCCAATAACATGTACTCAGGTATAATTATCATTTACGCTTTGATTGGATTCCGAAGAATAGAGTGGGTCGAGATTATTTGTTTTTCATGAATTAGGTACATTTATTTAGCAGTATCGTACTGACAGTATTGTTTTTCAATAAACCAAAAAATAATATTTTAAGAATAAACAATTATTGCATGTTTCAAGGACAAAACTTTTAACTATGAAAAAGCTACGAAAGAAAAAGTAATCTATCAAAATACCGCCGACGGGATTATGGCGGAAACTGAAAATAAAACTGTATATTTTCGCAAAAAACTTTCCGTGGAAAATCGAATGAATCCTATATTACAACCTATTTACAAGGAGATTCTTAGATTGTTTTTTTTAATGCTGGACATTTTTCACACACCATCATCTAGCCCAAAGTAAGCAGAGCTTGTGTTATGGGAACTACATGACTGATATACTACTTAAACAGCGCTCGTCTGTAGCGCGCTGCAACCCGCCCCCTACAGACTTCCTTGGTAAGATACGAGTACATATTAAACTGTAGCTCTCTATAATAAATGCATGCTGCGTCGTATCAGCAAACATAATCCTGTCACCTCCGGCTTCAGTACATACATATCCAATTCCGTGACGTCACGCTCATTCCTGTTCACAAACAATTCCTATCACAATACAGTTACAGGTATAGAAACGTCACTCAGGCATCCGATGCCCACATAATGTCTCACAGTTCCGACGACCATCAATAATATATTATGTTGCGGTCGGTAGATCTCGATTAGGCACAGATATGATAATACTATAAGGTAAGGACTACAATGAACGTGTTTGAAGAACTTGTCGGTAACTATGGGGCTTGATCGGTCGGACGTAGGCGTACGTGATCTGTGGGGTTCTGCCATCTCGGCTCGGCTCGGACATCTTGCAATCCTTTTCTATTCACAAGAATGCGAAGGAAAACTTGAATAGACTTTATTTTGATGCGGTATTGTGTTAGTGTTCGTTGTAGTCGGGCGCGGTTCCCGCGCACCGGCCGCAGCGCTGCTCCGCACGGCTCGCGTGCTTCCAAACTAATCGCAAACAACATTCGGGAACCGCATTGCATCATTTGAAGTAACATATCGCTTTGTTTTGTAGCCAACATACAAAAATAGGTTAATATTATTCCATATTTTATTAGAATCTCGCTCTTGTCGCGTCTCGCGTCGCTCGGCTGGATCGTTAGTCCATGTTCGTGAGCGGCTATCGCGGAGATGACACATGATTAATTCGGCGACGGACGGACGTGAGCCGGAGCGTTAAAGTGACAACCCTAATTAATCACGCGTAATGACGTCACACGGTCGGGTGCGGTGCGGTGCGGTGCGATGCGATGTGGTGCGGTGCGGTGCGATGCGATGTGGTGCGGCGCTGCCTGCAGGCACTATCGTGTGGTGCGGTGTGCATCTGTTCAAGTTGCTTTTTTCGGTGATAATTATAATGCGCCGTATATCTAAATAAATAAATAAAAATCAACATCTAACGGTGTGGCCTTCATGTTCCGATCCAACACTAGGATTCCCTGTAACGTGGGCATCATAAACTATGAGTAGCATGGTACCACAACACCCAGACCCGAAACAAATATCTGCAGAACATGCAAACATGTGTGCTACAGCGGGAATCGAAACCGCACCACTTGCGTCTCAGCCGGCCACTCACCCGCTGCGTCACCGGCGACGTCGTCAACATCGAGGTCGCTGCATGCAAATATCCTACCCTAGCCTTTCCTGATAAAGGTTTAGCATCATATTTAGAGGGTCGCATCGCCATTGCTAATAACGACACGACACAGTAACTTTCATGTTGAACTTACCTGACTATATGAAGGTTCCGCCTCTCGGCAGTGTCACTGTGGCAGTCTGTGGCAGTCCGTGGCAGTCTGTGGCAGTCTGTGGCAGTCCGTGGCGGTCTGTGGCATTATCCAAAAATACTGAACGTCGGTCGTGTCGCGTCGGTCTGACCATCTGCCGGGAACTTAATGCCGCGTTGGAATCTCATACAAAGTAATAATAATAATAATATATATAATAAGCCTTTTATTTATCCTCCGAATTTTACAATATTAACATTAGCACATATATATATATATATTTAAATTACCAATTTTAACTCATAGGCTACTTTTTATCCGGGTAGCACGCGGGCGAATCTGCGGGCAGAAGCTAGTATAATATAATAAAGTATTATTTGCTTGGTGCGTCGCGGGAGGCTGGGAGCCTGTAAACATGGGACTTGCGAACAATATGCTATGTCTGAGTGAGTTCTCTCCCATCAGAACAGTATACGTGGCGTGTGAAAGTAGAGCAACTATGGACGTTTCTTCGCGGCTGTCATTATTAGATATTTTCAAAGTAGGTACTTATGTAGGTGCCTACTAGTATTACATACATACAGTCACGTCTGTTTCCCGGAGGGGTAGGCAGAGACCGCAGATCTCCACTTGCTACGATCCTGACATCTTTCGCTTCATTCAAACTTATCAAATTTTTTAATACAAGCTCGCAGGTTGAGTGTACTTCTGAGTTGGCCTTCCCCTTCCAACTATCTCTTTCACAGTCACCTACTTGTTTTGTTAGTCTTCTTTCATGCATCATTTCTACATGCACAAATCATCTATATCACATCCTTCCTACTAATACTTTTTCCTTATCCAATAAAGCTGTTCCAACTAAAAAGTAATTCTCACAGCTAAAGCGATCAAAATAAGTTAACCGCGTCCCGGGAGTGCCACATGCGTTGTCCATCTGTCTGAGTACATTACCATAATTATAACTATATATGTACGTACTACCTACTAACTGCACAGTACTCTGTGGCTTACTCCCGGCACTAACTCTGTAGTAACCTGTGCATGTAAGTAGTGTAGCTCCAGTACAAACTAGTCAGTATTCTGCGGTCGCGTGGGAACCCAGCTGCACTTAGCTTACATAGCGAATTCACGAAACACTGACTGATTGCTATATATCGTAGAACTGTCGTTTCACAGTTACATTCATGGGAATATCTCTATATAATACAATACATAATACATAATGCGTCATGACTGAAATGATCGGTCATTATTTTATTTGTTCAATAATCATATGTCATGATGACATTTATTTCAGGTATAATAAAAAATAATAATACTGGTTATTTTTCACACATCATCATCTAGCCCCAAACTAAGCAGAGCTTGTGTTATGGGAACTACATGACTGATTTACTAGTACTTATTTATATACATTTTGTAAGTACAAAAATAATATACATAGAAACACCCAGACCCGAGACAAATATTTACTGATGATACAAACATTTGTCCCGCGGCCGCGGCGGGAATCGAATACGCAACGTCTCAGGCGGGTCGTCAATAATAAAAGTAATACCTATACCACCCTATACCCATCAGACAAACAAAGTACCTATGTATTCACATAATACAATATGATAAATAAAACGTGACCGGTTCGCACGCAGCAGTTAGAACATATACATTTCGAGGGTATTATGAATGTCACTGTAAGTACTTATAGATGCGTAATCAGTTTCCGTTAACTGTCTCATTAGGTTAGGTGCGCCCGAAGCACACATTGTACTAGAGGCGGTACCGTGCGTGACAGACAGACAGACAGACAGACAGACAGACGAGGCGACGCCGACGCGTCAATAGATAGCCGTGCGTCGTGTCGCGTCGGTTTCCGGGTCCATTACGAGCTATGTGTTCCCATCGATCCAATCTCGCTCATCATAACCCGAGCCAAGCCCGACGGAATGCGGTGAGGAGCCCTCGCTCCTCGGTGCTGCACAGAGCACCGCACCGCACCGCAACGCCGACTGACCACGAGTCATTCAATCATCTCCCCCCTGTATCGAGTTCGAATATACGTTGATATCTATTCTGCGCCGGCTCAAGTATCGACTCGACTTCTTTTTACAGAACATGTCGAAGCCAAGCGAGAGTTGACAGGAAGCGGGTTCCGTACGCTGAGCGGAGACATGGATTGTAAGTGATTTGATACCTAGGTATTGTAGCCATTAAGGACGAGCGAACATTTGATGACTAGGTGGGCACCCTACCTACGAGTACCTACCTGACTCTTATTTTGATTGTAGTATTAAAGTCCATACGATGAAAATATTAATGGCTGCCTAGGTATAGGTACTGTAGATTTGGCAAATAAGATTTGGCAAAACCAATAGGTAATAAAGAACGGGCAACCTATTCGATGAATAGATGGGTACCTGGCTCTCCTGCTATTTTATTTTAGTAAGTATTAAAGTCCGTCAGTAAAATTATTATTTAGTTATCAGATAAAGGGCTTTCATCAGTCGCTACGAGAACCCTGAAAAGCAACATAAACATCATAATGCGAAACCCACCGTCTCAGCTGTTCCCACAAGATGGCGGCCGCGCACGACGCGCCTCACGCCTCACGCCATCACGCATGCTGCATGCTGCATGCTGTTATGGTGTTATGGCTATAACGTGCTGGCTGTATGTAAGCACTAAGCGCGGCACATGTTGGCCGAAGGAAAACAAACAGAGACGGTTACTACGAGTCCCTCAGCCCCCGCACCCGCGTCCCGCGTCCCGCACCCCGCGCCACGTGCAGACAACTCACTTTTTTATAGCTCAGTAACTAAGAGCTGGGCTGTAGTTATGTTTATTTTTTATTGGCTTCATTATCTGATATTTTCAACATTAGCCAAAATAAAAATAATTTCTCAACTTTTACTAGAGCTAATTGAACCAATTGCTTAGAATTTCCATGTTTTGGACCAAAATTAGTACAGAAATTCTATATGTTTCGATTTGTGTCATCTTAGATAGCACAGATCTCGGAACTCTCGCGAGACTTACATAGGTACCTACATACATAGTACAGTCAAACGGAGAAATTAGAGCAGTTTGTTTGGTTGTGCTTTGCTAGAGTTCCCGTTCCCGAGGGGCATTAGTTCGAAGTTGTGAACTGAGGCAATGTTTGCTCGGCAGGAAGGCAACGCGTATCTTAATAATAGGTAGGTATCTACCTAATATGTCGTAATATAGAGCTGCTGCCAGTGAGCTCAGTTCAACCGAGGTATCTACGAATAGTTCCGTGATCAGTTGATCGGTCAACAGAGAGACAGGCAACTTGCAATTTCAGACACAAACTTAGCTCATTCATTATCATCAGCTACACATGTACTGTCATCGAGCAGGTACCCACTCGATAGGTACATACGCTGAATATACTTAGTCACCTTCCATTGCTCATATTGTTTATTTATAAGCTCATTGAAGTGTATTGGCACTTACTACCCAATTCTACTACGAAAACACTTTATAAGCATTGCATTAGTTCGTATGTAACGCAGGATCATCAAGAAATATCCAGTGCCAAGACAGAATGAGACAGAGATTATTTACACCATTGAGCTTCAGAACCTTAAACATGTCATTGGTAGAATATTTTAGACTAGGTCCCTACCTTCCTAGTCCGCGATTGTTATGAAATTGCGGGCACAGCTGAATAGTTGAATGATAACTTGTGACCGCTCCTTATTAATTGGATGTCGAATGGTTGAATCAAAAGGAAACCAAGAAAGAGGCATTCATCACCGGTTCCCCGCTGAGATGAGGAATCGCTCGAGACAGCGCAGCGGAACCAAAGGCTCGCTCACTCCGCTCCGTGGAACCCTGAGATATCGCGCCCATTCCTACTTGTTAGGGCTCTCAGGTTACGACGTAAAAGCCGTTACGAAGGTTTTATGCGGGCAAGCATGAGAAGCTATAACTTTTTAGTTCAAACTCCTTGTTATATTTTTCATTACTTTAGCTGCTCTGTAATACTATATTTACAGCTTTTTTTATTCATCAAACCTAAACAACCGCTTCCCTTCTTCGTAGTGAACCGTTTTCGAGTTTCGAGGAAACGTAAAACACCCGTGAGATATGACACCCATCCATCGTTCCGGAACACTTCTTACCGAATTGCGCCTGCTGGTGCGGGGGGTGGGGGGAGGGGGGGGGGGGGGAGGGGGCTTGACAGTTGAAAGGGGTTGCATTTTGAATTAAGGGGTTTGCATTAAATAGATAGAATCAGCAGATTTAGTTTGATTGTGATCATAAAGGGGTCGTACGAGCTTGAGTTGTGTCCTTGCGAGTCTTACAACCTTGTTCCTCTGTGTTCAGGTAGATATAATGAGTCGCACATTGAAATAGAGATGCGTCTAATCCTTATTATCTAGTTACCATCATTCAATCACAGTTAATTTTATTATCTGCTCTGTAACGGCTTCATTCTTCCTTTAAGAGAACGTTTACATAAATAAAACACAGTTGCGTTGCTTTTTAGAAAATATAACTGTCTGGGTCCAAAACTCTCGCATCACATCTATGTATGTATAGTTTACCACATCTATGTATAGTTTTGAGGTAAAACCGTTATAATAAATGCTAATGATACCCAAAAAAATGTGTCAGTTGTTAAACCATGCATGCGTAGTTTAGTAAACCTATAAATACGGAAGGGTAAGGCGTGTTCGGAAAGAGGTCGAAGATGGATGTCGTTCGTAAAACTCCGGAACGATTGGGGTATTTGTTGTGATCCATCGAGATAGTGGCAAGTCATCGCCGACCGACCGACGCGACGGTGCCGAGCTCTGCCTATCTGCAGGATTAGCTGAATACCCCTCTCCCAGTCCACACACCAAAGACGAATCATCAGAAATAAATATACTTTACTCCTAAAGCCCTGCTCTGAAATCGGTTCGATCGTGCAAGCGTAAAGGGATAACAAAATGAAGAGTTTGTAATTGACAATTTTAATTATGTAACTTATTTTTTACTGTAATATATAATTAGTTTTTCATTGTGTAAGAAATTTGGGCGCTTTGGAGCGATCTACGCCCTGTATTAAGTACATAATTATATTGGAATGTAGTCGAAGGTTCAGTTCTTGGGTGTCATAAAGAGGCTGCAGTTGATGGTTCTCATTGGAACGCGTCTCAGCTGAATCACTTTAGAAATGAAGGCAATTTGGCGTTCATTCAACAGAATGCTGGTTCTAGCTAGAGTCTTGGCAAATTCCCGCAGCTCTCATCGCTTCAGCACTCTCGGATTGTGCAACTCGAGCGCCCCTCGTGTTGGCGACCTCCATCCACAAATCGATCTCTCGCTTTTTACCGATACTATGGCATTCGCAAAAAAGTACACTTAGCTTATGACTAGCATAAAGAAACAGTTTTTTATAAACAGACAAAAAATGCCAGCGCTCGATAGACGCAATCCGGTACCTATAATAATCAGCAAGCAAATATATCGTAGGTACATTGCATGCTTGTGCATATTCCGCGTGATGCGGGA
Source organism: Perizoma flavofasciatum (assembly GCA_958496245.1). NCBI lineage: Eukaryota > Metazoa > Arthropoda > Insecta > Lepidoptera > Geometridae > Perizoma > Perizoma flavofasciatum. The sequence continues at coordinate 60,420 of OY292436.1, forward strand.
GTTTCACTTCTATCTCCTACTGGTAGTAGATATTCTGTCGATAGCCGATAGTTCCGAAAATGGGTGCGGTGAAAAATTGTGGTGAGGCTGTCTGCGATCGCTTTGAAGTAACGGAGGCAAAAAATACGTGGAAGCAGCTTCGGGCGCGGCTCGTGCGTGCACACCGCCTGATTACTGATCGCTGGGAAATATTGCTTACAGACTACGGCCCACGGCTTTGCCCGCGTGGTACCTACGTGAGGAGTAGCATGAACAGGTAGGTACCATGATCAAGGGAGGAACTGTTTGCTTTCGATTGTGGAAACTGTCCTATCTCCTTTTCCAGCTTCTTTTTCAGCAGTTTCTTTCTGTGATTTCTCTGGCCGTTGTTAGAAAGTAGCAGTGTGCTGATAGGTTGTTCTGTAGAGTAGGTACGCGTACGCGTAGAGGGTGAATGTCATCTGTTGCACTGACTACTACTGGCGTGAATCACCACAGATCAGATCTGCCACAGAACATTCGAAGCACCCAGCTAGCGTGGCTATCATCGCATCGGGTTACCTTTGAATAAAGATAATATTTCACATTTCGTGTCGTTTACGTTTCATTGCGTCTCATCGATCAGTGTCGCGGCGCGCGCTGCGGGCGGCTGCTCTGCTCTCACCACGATTACCACTAAGCTTTGCCACAAGTTACCTATTGGCTGGGTATGTAGTCGTGAGCGTGTTTGTTTATAGATGTTGGTCAGAGTTGGCCTTTATCAGACGAACCGGACGAAGGCGTGGGACCTGACTAATGTCATACTTATAGTGTAGTGTCATGCTAGTGTAGAAATGCCCTGCGCAAGAGTCGAAAAACTACACGTTTCCAGTTGTATTCGGAGTAGTTGTTGTCCAACAGTGCTCAGGTTAAAAGCGATAAAGAACTCTTAAAGGTTGAGGCAAGGCGGAGGATGGAGATGGTTCAAGGACATTCGTCGTGGCACTCTGTAGGTGCCTTAGTACGACCTGTGATAATGATGGGGATCTAGGAGCTGCCATATTGAAGCGATCCTTAGCTTATGTATGAAACAGCGTTCCATATTCATGACGGTGCAGGTCCGGGGGGGTTTGAGGAGTGTCGGGGAGAGGGGCGGGGGGGGGGGAAGTCGTCACGCGTTCCTGGCGATCCGTAACACTTCACGCCGATCTCGGGATTGAAGGATTCGATCCGCCTAGAGCCACAGATGATCCACTAGTAAAAAGAGTCACAGTATAAAGCTCTTCAAGCAGTAGGGATGGTAGGAAAACGTAAAATAGCAAGTCGCAACTACCCTCCAATCATTGGCGGTTATTGTTGAGATCTAACCATTCTCTGCGTCAGAAAAAAATTGAATTATTTACAAATAAGAGGCAAACAAGTTTAGAGCCCACCTGTTGGTGAGTGGTTACCGTAACCTAAGGACGCTTGCAACACAAAAGGTATCAACCGCGCGTTGACATTATAACGGGTGAAAAGTCCCCTACCTGTAATTTCACCGGCACCGGAAGCTTGTGAGCATTACTGCTTGGCGGCAGAAATAGGTATGGTGGTAGTAGCTTTTCACAAGTAGTCCTTATATTGTTTTCTCTGTCTTTATTAAAACAACCTGTGGAAAAATAGAGATTATTGAACTGAATATTGTGTCAGTGTAGAATAGAAATTAGTTTATTTTGCAACAAAAAAAAACACACTACAAATAGTCACAATAAGTCAAACATAAAACACATTACAAATAGTGTCATTACTGCGTGGTGTTGTGTGCGGTGTGGCATCGTGTCCGGGCGCAGTGCATTGCTCCTGGCAGTGCCACCACCGCGCCGCACCGCGCCGCGCCGCAACGCACCGCAACGCACCGCACTAACCACTAACAGCATTTTCATTATTTCCTGCCTATTCATGCACTCCGCTCCGCTCCGCTCCGCTCCGCCCCGCTCCGCTCCGGTCCGGTCACGGTTACATCGCGCTCTGCGGTTACAAAGAACATGCTATTTACAATTACACTATCTATAAACTACGACTTTTCATTCCTTTCAAGCTGTGGGGTAGGTACTAGATATAATACTTATTTTACAAATAATATAATCACATTTATTTTAAACCTACCTTATAATTCTACTGGATTTTGCCTCGTCACGTTATGCATGCTTAAGAGACATTCGCCCGACTGAATCACTTGGAACTCGATAGGGCCCATTCGATAAAGTCTCTACATAACAGATATTTGCATTCATACGAAGGTTTAAAAGTAAATGTTACTTTTTCTAGCTGTAGAGATTCTTCACTCAACTATGTATATGTTTCCCAGAAACTGTGTATGAACGAGGTACTTGGCAGGTCATGTTCATCTCAATGAAACGCACGTGGAATCGTTCTTCGAATGAGGCTTTGCAGTTTTTAAGATTTCAGAAATACCAATGAGATTACATAAGGAAAGTGCTACCGAAAACACTAATTTGGTGACATAGTAAATGGCGGTCTTGACCCGCGCACGGATATAGCCATCTAGAGTGAGGCCACCCGGCCTAGATGCGATTTTATCTAACGAAAACCAATTGAGATAGTACACGTAAAGGTCAAAGTAGTTCATCTCCATGCTCGTTCAAACGGCAGCTGAAGAAGATCGGATACCACTTGAGCCTTGTACAGGCGCATCTTCAGACACGCTGTGGCCTATCTAGTGGAAAACATAGCGGAAGGTTAGGTTATTAGAGCTTTTTCGACGAGTAAATACTAGAGACTAGAATGAGTAACAACAGTTAGTAAGTTATATCTTAAAACCTATATTAGTGGGTCACGTGGATGTGGGCTAATTAGATATACCTATAGATATTAGAGTGTTTATTCGCATCTGTATAAAGTTAATAATGTTTGAAACCAAAGAGCAGGATCTAGTGATATTGGCCTCGATTCTGTAGTACACTGACTAAATTAAATTTAAACTATCGCTCTCTTTTACTCATAGTGTACACAAGAAAGAGATAGCTACAATTTTAGTGCTGTGTGCTGCTGTCAAATCAGTTTATGTGCCGCTTTCTTCGTGTTTATAGTCAGCATGTTTTGATATCACGACTAAATTTGTATGGAAAACTTAAATCTGACTAATTTGACAGCACTAAAATTGTAGCTATCTCTTTCTTGCTTGCACTATCAGTAAAAGATAGCGATAGTTTAAATTAGTTTAGTCAGTGTACTACAGAATCAAGGCCACTATCTAGATTGTCAAACAATAAATGATTTGAGCTGCATTCAAATTCAATGATTGTTGCGCGATTGTAACGTGAACATATCTATTACCTACTCGTTCTATGGTACCGGGTCGAGGTTCGAATCCGCGACATGTAGATGACAAGGTCGTCCTTCGCATGACTGAACCACCGCGGTTCTAACTGAAGAATGTGGGCCTCGAACATGGCCTATTCACGCATGACCCTAATTGGTTGGCGGCATTCCAAAAGATGTTAAAGTCCGCGTCGCAAACAGGCGCATAAGATAGCAGGCAGTGTAAGATAGTAATTCTTACGTACAGTCACGCGGAGTGTCCGCCGCCGCACTCCGCACTCCGCACTGCGGTGCGTAGTAAGTAGATAGGTAACTAGGTAGGTACGGGTCGTAAGTGAAAGCGTGTCCACTACGCCTTTAGCGCGTAAATTAGCCGCTATGAATCGGCAAAAATGGAATCAATTAATGGCATAGAAGCGAAACTTCTTTCGTGTCGCAATTTCAATGAAACTAGTACCCTTGGCTCCACTAGTCATCATCATCATTAGCATGTTCAAATCCATTGCTGGACATAGGTCTCCCCTGATGGTCCTTTACGGTCCTTTGCCACCTCCATCCATTTTCCGCAATCACTAGATGGGTGGGGATAAATTTGAGAACATTTAATATTCAGCGATTGTCGAGTTGTCGTTTCTTCGAGTGTAGTAATGAGGTGGCGATCAATTTAGACGACCGATGTGGCGCGGTGGGCGAAGGTCCGCCTGCGACACAGGAGGTTGCGGGTTTGATTCCCGCCCTGGGACAAATGTTTGTACGATCTGCAAATATTTGTTCCGGGTGTTCTGGGTATTTTCTATGTATAATAAAAAAATATCTATCTATGTAATGTATTGTATTAAGTGTATCAGTGATCTAGTACCCATAACACAATATCTGCTTAGCTTGGGGCTAGATGATGCTGTGTGGATTATCCAGCATTATTTATTATTTATTTATTTTTACAGGAGTGGTGGCGCATTTCATTATAGTAGGTATAGACCGGTACTGGTCGACCGGCACGCGCCAGCTAGAATTGTCAGTTGTCTCCAGGGAGTGTCGCATGGCGTCCCAACAACCACCTAAACTCACGCGATTATTTACAGATGGACAGGCAAATACCCCCCCCCCCCCCCCCCCACTCCTCACCCCTCCCCCGCAGCGCCCCCGCCGCCGAGCGTTGGAGTGTCGTATCTACGTAGTATTTACACTCCATAATATTGGTATTCCATTATAGGGCACCTTCTCCGCTCCGCGTCATTACCATCAATCACATTTAAATAAACATCAGCTTGTCGGATCATGCAGGTATCTACCTACCTATGTAGGTATGTGTATTAAGAACAAGCCTAACTTAAGAGCAAGTTATATTAACACATCCAAAGTTATTCATAATTGATTATAGATCGCACCAACTGCACGTAGGGCAACGTGCTAAGCCGCCGCCCCGCCGCCGCCCCGCTGCCGCCGCCCCGCTGCCGCCGCCCCGCTGCCGCCCCGCCGCCGTACAGCCATAGATTTGAGTTAGAATGATCCCTTCAAAATATATAAAACGTAGGTTACTTTCATTTCAACATTTAACACATTATTATCTCCAACGGAATAGGAAATATGAATAGGTAATAGCGTGATGTGGACAGAGCAGAGATTGCCGTTTCATAAGAACGGTGGAGGGGCATTCTGCTTTACAATATTATCTATTACTTTTATCTTTAATATTAAAAAAAACTGGTCTAGTGCGTGTCAGGCCACGCGCGGTGAAGGGTTCCGTAATTGCCCATAAACTTATATTTACTACCTGTTTTACACATTTTGATTTGATTTTATATATAAATAAATAATAAATAATGCTGGACAATCCACACAGCATCATCTAGCCCCAAGCTAAGCAGAGCTTGTGTTATGGATACTATATATATGACTACTGCTGTGATTTTTTTTCATATCCTTTCGTTTCGTTTAGATTCGTTTAGCTGGCGTAGACGACGACGACGAGGACACAAAAATTATTACTTTAAAGCTTAATACATCACAAACAGATCCCTGATCGACAAATGGTTTTTACACTCCGCAATATTTTTAAAAGACATATCCAAAGACACCCCACATCATGGGATATACGAGATAAAAAACAGCCCCACATTAAGTGGAGGAGTGGAGGAAGTACCATAAAAAAAGTATTGTTTTACCAATTTTTCGGCGTGATTAATAGTATAAGTACCCAGCTTTCTAGTTCTAATAGTCTCTGAGCTAAGCTGCGGACAGACCCAGACAGGCAGACGGACAAGGCAAAACTATAAAGGTTCTTAATTGATAACGGAACCCTAAAAATCATAACATGTCAAGGGTGTAGGGTGTTAGGTAGGTATCTGATCGCTGACTGCAGGTCCTAGCGCGGTCGCTGTTCTATACCTAGCTACCCTGTGGTCGGTCTTTGTCTGGCTTCGTACAAAGCACGCTCCCCCCCCCGCGCCCCCCACGCGCCTCATGGCTCCTTCATATCCATACTTACACACATCAAAGCAGTTTAATTTCATGGCGACCGACCTCACAAACCCCCCCCCCCCCCCCCCCACGCGCACCGCTCGCAGGGCAGCTGATACATCGTACCTACCTATTTACACTGTGAAAATATTACTTTGATCGTTATTTTGTTTTTAAAGTGATCAATCCACAGTTAAGGGAAAATATAATTAAAAATAATACTAATTTATATATTATTATTTATATAACAAACTAGTTGTTGCCCGCAGCTTCGCCCGCGTGGTATGTTAATAAAAGCATATGACCGTCTCCAGACTTCAAACTATGTCTACAAACTTTTGAATGAATCTAACCAAGGATTACAATATATACAAAGTTTAGAACTCAATAGCACACCCTCAAAGAGTAGTTTTGAAAAAAAAAATACGTTTTTCATTTTTATTCCAAAAACTATCGTGAACTTGACTATTCATATTGTAAAAACGGGAATTTTCACGTACTGCACTACCGGGTAGTGCACGGCGCGACGCGGAAGGAGAAAGTCGCAACCACTCACCCTGATGAAGACTCTCGGAATGAGTCGAAACTTAGTCGGTGCCTTCACCGATAGTGCAGTACGTGAAAATTCCCGTTTTTACGTTTTTCATTATTTACTTTAAAGTTTATTTGTACAGAGTTTTGAGCGAATCAAAGAATTTTTTTTTCATAGAAACTTTACCGCCCTATTTAACCCCTTTAGGGGTTGATTTTCGAAAATAAGCCTATGTTTTATTCCAGATCCTAAACTATTTACATTCCAAATTTCATAAAAATCGGTTTAGTAGGGCCTATCCATTACGTCACAAGAATATCATGATTTTTGAAGCCCTCCCCCCGTCCTTGTCACATCTGTGTGACCCCCCACTAAAGTTTTTCGCTAGAGTTGAAGATGAAGTCACACTTTATTGACCCCCTCCCTCCCTCTTAAAGTGTGACGTAATTTATGGATGCCCCCTTACGGAGATACGTGGTAAGAAACATTCACACACACAGACTTTCGCATTTATTATATTATATAGTAGGATTATAGGTAATAATTTGTCATTCATATTTTGAGAAAGGTACTTGGAAGTATCTAATAAAATACTTGAAAAGGTATCTGCATGGTACAATTTAGTAAATTGTAGGCTTAATACTTTTTTGTTAAGCAAAAAGGTTATTTAACCATTTCAAGACGGCTTTGTAATACTCTAAAGTCCTTTTAAAATTAAGTACGTTTTATTTTTCGAGTTACCTTACCACCCTTCACCATGACTGAACTACGAAGAGAAACGGATCATTTTGCATGGCTGCGATAATAAGTGAGCCGGCGCTGCGGTGCGGCGGCGTTGCGGTGCGACAGCGGCGCGGCGGCGGCGCGGCGGCGGCGCGGCGGCGGACCGGCGGTACACTCGAGGAAAAAGTACAAAACTCACAAACAGAAACAGCGCTAAAATGTCTCAACTAAGTACCTACTGCCAAAGGCACGTAGTCCACAGTCCACGGTAATTGGACGTTCTTCGCCTTACATTGCAAATACACAATTTCACCAAACCGAGAACTAGAAAGCCAACCTTACTCCTCTAAGTTAGGGTTAAAAGTCCACTGGCTAAGGTACGTGCGGGAATTGCCCAGCGGAGCCAAATCAAGGTGATTTCGGATAAAAACTCATTGAACGGTCGCCAGAGCCGGCGGGCGGCGGCGGAAACTAGCTACCTACCAGTAATTAGATTTGCACGAAAAAAAACGCTTGTTTCGTCGTTTTGTGCGAATTCAGAGCAGAGCCTAACCATCAACTTTTATTGCGATTTAATTCAGGCAAATATGTCAAATCCTGTGAAGTGTAATAATAAGTACTTACTAAGTAGGCTGCTAATTCAGCATAATTTAAGTTAGCTAAAGAACTTACGTATCTTTACCATTAAACGTGGAGTCTTTTACGGAACAGCGTGTTTTTAGTTGTTTCCCAATTCCCGACATAATGTAGCATACTATTCCATCGCACACTATACAAGGCGACCTGCCACATTACACCTGCTTTGCAGTGGAGGACGCTGTGGCGCGATGCCATTGTCAAGTAACCGACAATCACAAAGCGACATTTGGCATCTTGGCCTGAATTGACTCGCAATGAAACTTGACGGTTAGACTTCAGCAGATCTGCTTACTATACTCGCCACGTTGTTTTGCGTTCAAAATAATTGTTCGTAATAGTATATTTTTACTTTATATATATTGTTTATGATGATTTTTGATGTGAATGAAGCCGAAGAAGCAAACAAACATATCAAACCAAATGAAAATAGGAAATGTGTCAAAAAGGACAGATGATAGACCATGGAACCATGGACCATGGTTATAATACAAGTAACAGTTGTACTACTCTGTGGGGTTAGCGTGGTTTGGGTAGTCTAGCCAGAACTCATGTCATAAGGAGGGAAGGTTGAATGTGGATGGATACAGGAGTAGAGGGAGACCAAAGTACGGCGTGATGGATTGTCTGAAGAATAACTCTTGGGTAAAAGGAGGGAGCACTGAGATGACGGATGATAGAAAATAATGGGAGAAGAGCACGTGAGATAATAATGGGATTTACAAGATCAGCATAGTATACATCTATCACAGGTTACATCCTACTAATATTATAAACGCGAAAGTTTATGAGGATGGATGTTTGTTACTCTTTCATGCAAAAACTACTGAACGGATTTTGATGAAACTTTACAGTAATATACCTTATACATCAGAATAACACATAAGCTACTTTTTATCCGGGTACCATGCGGGCGAAGCCGTGGGCAGAAGCTAGTCTTTATAATATTATAAAGAGGTAAAGGTTGTATGGAGGAAGGTATAGTACTATTATCTGTGGTAGAAAGTAACCTTCAAAACTACTCATACTTTTCAAAAAATATTTCACCGATATTTAGAATGACCTTCGGGCATAGGCGATATATCTATACCGTTAAAGTTTTCGGTAAGAGTTTTTTGTAGAGACCAAATTTGTAACCTTAGTGAACAAAAAGGAACGCTGTCTTAACTGTAAGAACAATTTTTCATCGGCTACTTTTTATCCGGATAGCACGCGGGCGAAGCCGTGGGAGGGCAATAGGTATTTAGTAATAATTACTGCCGCAGCCTTCCTACGACTACAGACGAAACAAAGCCAGAGCAACTAACTGTCTCCATCTGTGCCCACTTCCTCGTGACGGCTGTATCAAGCACAAGTTTCCAGTTTCTAGTATAGATTCCGGCGTAAATGGCCAAACAAGTAGTAAAAGATTTAAAGGCAAGATAAATCTGGTAATCGAGGATCCTTGATAGAACTCATAGTGGTTTCGAAAGCACAGTTATCTCATGCTAAGGGCACTGTTAACTTGATATCGGTTTTTGAACGAGTCAATTAAACGATGTCCCAAACTCTGTTCAATATTTATTTAACGGCGGTTTTAATTGAGGTCTTTGTTCGTTATTTATGGAGCCGCAATATGACATCGAGCTGTTGCGCAGTTTAGTACATTTTAATGGATTTAAACATTAAGATTTGGGTAACGTATGGTTTATATCGTTCAGAGTAATTTAAAATGTTCCAATAGATTTTTCAACCATTATGCTTTATAGTACCTACCTAACCCTCGGAGCACACACTGCAGGATAGCCGTCACCGGCATCGAACCCGCGAACACAGGCGTCAAGAGCCCATTGTTCTTGGTTCTGGTAAAAAATCCCACTCTGTTTACTTCCAAAACGTTTAACACTACGCCCCGTGCAAACATCACAAGTAAATATCCCAACTTAACCATCCTGAAGTCAATAACAATCATATATCTACCGAAATAGAATCGAGATTACCATAGCAAAGAAGCAAAATAAAGTTAGTTCGAACATTAACTCGAATTCATGTCTGAGTTGTTAGAGGCTCCAATCCTGTCTACATTATGGGTTTTCGCGTAGGGATTATCAGTAACGACGATATACATCGACGGTTTTATTGGAATTGCCAGATGAATAGTGGAGTAAGTCTCGGCAATGGCTTATGTATGTTTGTAAAAGTAGTGAAGGAAAGCAGTGTGGTGCGGAGGCGTTGCTGTTGGTCTGGTGAAGCTTGTACCGGGCGGGCGCGGGTGTCTCAGGGGAGGTCTGTTTGCTTACTATTCGTGTCGCTCAGGCCTCAGACGTTCACGTCAAAACTATCAGAACTCTATTGTGACAATATTTATTCTGAGATACAGCATTTCGAACACCCGGGGGGGAAAATACCGTTGTGGAAAACACAACGTATACAATACTTGTTTACACTGTGTAGGTACCAACATTCGAATTCGATACAAAATTACTCTGCCTTTGTCGAATAAATTGTAGGTACTGTGACATAGGCGCTGATTCTCTAGTACCTATACACAAACCAGACTTAATTTAAAATGTTCGCTCTCTTTTACTGATAGTGCACGCATAAAAGAGATGGCAAGATTTTTTCCTATAGACTTAATTTCAACATAAATAAGAAGAAGAGCGGACTTTTTTCGTATTTATATTGAAATCACGTCTAAACTTGTTTGGAATACTTAAATCTGACTACTTTGACAACAATAAAATTGTTACTATCTCTTACTTTTGTTACAAAGTAAAAAAGAGCGATAGACCAAATTACCGCATTCAGCGTGGCAATGCGGCAAAATAAAATGCCAGTATTTTGGGAACGCTTCCGTCTGGAAGTGATCTGGATCAGTTGAGCTATCTTTAGATGGCTAGCTGTTTCATCTGTATTTTTTGTATATACCTACTTGTAAATAAATGTTTGATAGACCAAATTAAGTAGATGTAAAAGAGAATCGACGCTATTGTTGCAAGTACCTACTCGGAAAGCCAAATAACAAGAACGCAATCTAAAGAACAATTAAAACAATAGCAATAAAACTAGTAGAATACCGCTCATTAACACCGCGCCACAAATGTCCGTTTTGAAAAGATCCCGCGATAAAGAACTAAACTATAATAACGGTGTGAATTAGCGACTATTCACGCGGGCGGCGTTCAGGGACGCAATGTGGCGCTCGCGGACACCTGGAACCAGAACCTCCAATTACATCTTAAAGAACTAAACTATAATAACGGCGTGAATTAGCGACTATTTACGCGGGCGGCGTTCAGGGACGCAATGTGGCGCTCGCGGACACCTGGAACCAGAACCTCCAATTACATCTTAAAGAACTAAACTATAATAACGGCGTGAATTAGCGACTATTCACGCGGGCGGCGTTCAGGGACGCAATGTGGCGCTCGCGGAGACCTGGAACAAGAACCTCCAATTACATCTTATACTATATTATTACCATAGAATGTGCTGCGGCGTGGAGCTAAAGGTACAACCCTCACAAGAGATGAACAAAAACTCCATTCTTATCGCCGCCCGTCCGTCGTGCGCTTTTTTATTTTCATCCTGCGTACGTTTTGTGTATTTAAGCCTAGTGAGAGGATTATTTCCTAATGTCCACGTGTTCAAAAATTGTTGTACCAACCGTGTCGTTTTGAATACCAATTGATTGATAGCTCTACAGTGAATACTGTTGCCCCGCGGCGGGAATCGAACCCGCAACCTTCTATGTCTCAGGCGGGCCTTCGCCCACTGCGCCACAGTGGTCGTCACAGTTAATGATCACACTTCTGTTGATATTTCTAGCTTCAATAATGCTTCTTCACTGAGAAAGAACCTATTGCTCTTAAATTTTAGAGTTGGTTTTTAAGTAGGTACATAGGTCCAAAGCCAGGCAAGCTAGACTCTCGCTCGGCCACTCTCTGAAAGGCAAGAGAGAGACGCTGGCTAGGAGGTTTTATCTACCGGACTATCATCTGATTCCTTACTAATAAATTTTAGGAGATGAAATCTAAAGTTTTTTAAACAGAATATTCAGACATGAGAGCTTATTCAACGCGGGTGTGATAAGATAAGACATCCTCTGACGTGATAACACAGAAATGTGGATACCTACTGAAAGTCAAAGATCATATTCAGGGGCGCAGAAGATCTTGTACTTTTTTGCACTGTGCTTTGCTCACACGTAATTTTAGATAAATAAACATCCAACAGACGCATACTTACATAGTCCTAACCCACATTAAGATGCCCTGTGTAGTGGGTATCAGAAACTACGAGTAACATGGTACCACAAAATCCAGACCCGGAACAAATATCGCAGAACATTCAAAAATTTGTCTTTTTTCAAGTTTTTATCGTCCAGAGGGGACACTGTCCTATGTTCGTGTAAGCTCACGTCATCCGTCTACTTGCCCCACATCTGTAGCCTTGCTTGATACGCCACACAGTGACGTCATTGAATCCATGCTCTGTCCACATGAAAGCATACAATTGAAAAGCCATTCAAACTGAGATTCTTCCGTTGCGCCCACTGCATTGTCTGTGCTCGATGTTACACCGCGCAGGTGTATTCCCATTCTACCCCAATATTTGGCCCCACCGGCGCGTGGTGGACAACGGGAATTTATTTTTCTCATTGTGCCCCGATTCACACTCTTGACATCTAGTTTAGAATCAAATATGGCGGACACGATTTTTTATGTTCAAAGATTCGTTATCATGGTTCTGTTTTGACTAATTGGGGAATTCTATTATGTAAATTCGGTCCGTGGTGTACATGTGACATGCTAGTAATTTGATGTGAGGGTGCCACCACTGTAAGTAGTACCTATAAAAAAAAAAGAATAGAATAAACGTTAATAGACTCAACTCATAGAAGGAATGACCTCAGCGTTGAAAATACTAAACCTTCGCAAAATGTCAGTGTAATCGAACCCGTGACTTGCATTACACTGGATCATAATGGCCGCCGGAAGGCGTAGGTATTCCAACCTTAACAGTTTCATTTCCAAGAGCGTCGCCTTTTTGTTCTCTTCACAATTGATGAATGCCTTTCTTCAGTTACTGTTCAACTGAACGCGGAGACTCCGATAACTTCAGCTTTAGTGATGCGCCGTAAATTCATAAAATTCGTAAAATACGGCTTTTTACGAGCTACGGACATTCACTACAAATTGGCTCCATAAAAACCTCTGAAACAGTAGATATGCATTTTTATGGCCATTTACAGGCAATTCCGTGAGCATTCACACTGCGTGCGGAGCGAACATTGTAAGTAAGTAGGTAGATAGGCATGCGTTTTGAAATCATATTATCAACATTTCCACACGACTCCGTCCGACACGCGTATACTTCTAATCCAGTCCAGGGTATATTACAATATCGTGGCTCGGGCCACGGAACCTTCTTAAATATTTGATTCTATTGCCCATATAACATAATTTGATTGGTCCACAATGATGCATGTTTGAGGAAGGTTTACATTTTAGACTTGTGTTTACCAACAAAATAAACGGACAATCTAGTATAATCATTGATTTTGATGACAGATTCTTATGAGAACATGTGTCATAAAGCTTTGATTAGGACTTAACCACCCGTTATTGCCGAGGTGAACTTCAACCTACATGTTATGAATGAACCCAACCGAAGCATGGTCGGGTCGCTAGTTAACATTGTAATAAAGATTATCAAGTTAATCTTAATCGAAATCCGTATACCTCTGCAATAATACCGTTTTAGGAAATTTATGGTCTGCTTGTTGTTCATCGGAATTTGAACATTTAAATATAATCTCTCTGATCCCCGAACCCATTGATTTATCATCTGTTAGTACCTCCCGCATTAAGTAGGTGGTTTAGTCAGGTAGGTAGGTACTCCTACTGCCTCTCTGCCCACATAGAGCCAGATTAGTTGAAAGCATTAACTATCATCTGATGCAAGAACATTTATGATTTGTTACCTATAGCCCTATACCATATATATAGCACTATATATAGATACCCTTTAAGGATCGTTCCGCTCGTACTATGAGCAAACCAAATCTATTTGGGACTAAACTTTTGTCTTTAGACGGTAGAGATGATTCTGAAATGAATAATTTATTTCTGAACCGTTGTTTGTAACCGAAATTATAAAATCATATTTAGTGTCGTAGACGTTGATACATACATACAGCCCTGCTAAGTTTTTATATTAGTATTTCCCCCATTTAAAATTGTTTATGTAATAACCTACTTAATGCCACAGATATTATAATACTATAAGTAAAATACTAATAACTAATACTAATAATAATTAATGAAATGAAACGGTTTATTTGCGAGAAATATGGTTACAAAAATCTTACAGTACCTAAGTAGGAACAGCTTCACATACTTCACCAAACACATTGGCATGCAAATGTTTAGCTGAGTTAAGCCTAATATCAATTTAATTTACATTGTTAGATCAATTAAATAACATTAATTAATAATTAATACCTACTAAGTTGCTATACAAAACATTGAAAAAATACCTATAATGTTTGTTATGCCTCGAATCTGAGTGTCTGTGAATCTGAGGATGTCATTATGGGGAATATATAGTCGTGAACATGTTGGTACGTTTCTACCAATTTTTATACCGTATACCGTTACCTTCACAACTGAGGCATTACTATTTTGCCGACAACCCAGTGAGTTCCAGTCTAATTGTTTCAACTTCCACGTACTACGAAACCTTGATGAATGTTTCAGAGATAGTCATCGCCAGCCACCGTCCACACATTTGCAGGTATAAAAGCATCGAATGCCTCTGTAATATACCTATTTCGATTCTTGCCTCTTTTGAAATAACTCTTACCCACATTTTCAAACCACAGCTTCACCTTGTTATGAAACTTTGTTGCGGCAATTTAAGCCATAAACTTGGCAAGTTAGAGTTAAAAATAGGTGTTGGGCAATACGCTGGTTTGTTGCACTGCCTGTAACCGCAGGTTCCAAGTTATCTACAGTATCGCTGTCCTCAGCACGCACATGCGGGATGTTGTGTTTCAGTTGTTAAGGGTGAGCGCACACCGACGACGACGCGACGCCATGCGACGCGACGCGACGCCCAGAAATTTCGTCTATCGGCTAAATAACAACACCGCTCAAGTCGACATTTTGCGATTTTGACATGTTAATGTCATTATATAGATGTCTTCACTGCCCTTCAATACGAACAGTGCATTTCAACCAATCACAGATTATTCAAAAACAAGACCACGTCTACAAGGTTTCCAAATACCGCGTAAGTCTAAAAATCGTTAGCGATTTCAATTTTGTGGACTTGCGCGAAGTTGATAATATAGTTTTTTGGTTCTCATGAAAAGTTACTACTAACCATTTGTGCGCTGCTGTTATTTAGCCGACGATATGCAAAGCTGCGTTTCTAATTGAAATTGTGCTTAGCCACAAAGCGAGCTCGTTTGCAACGTGTTGCGACCATTTTCAACCATCCATCTTCTGGATAAAGTCCTAACCCTCGAGTTACGTTTTTGTTATGCAAACGACAACTGGTATGGAATGTTTTTTTACTGGACCTTGGCGGCTGAAATACCATTAAAATATACGTATCTATGTATATATTTACGGTGAATTTGAAAAAGATGGGATCCTTTTGTTGTGTCGATGCGAAGAGCCGTGGAAGTGGAATGACGGGCACAATTCAACAAATAGTCCAAGGTTCAGCGCTCGAAGGGGACTGCTTGTAATTACATGCCTAATAGCGAGTTCCCGGAGCAATTTAAAATTTAAACACGTACCTTCCAGTTGAATGGATAATTTCGTTAAATAGTAGGTAGCTATTAGACCCTCGCTCAAAGATTGGACCCCTTGTGGAGCGCCACCCTAAGGCTTAAAACAGTTTTTACGCCACATTAGTTGAACTGGCGCAGAGTGTGCCACATGCCACATGCAACGCAACTCACGCAAGGTTCTGTACCGAGTGCCGAGTGCCGAGTGCCATCGAGCGTGATATCCGCTAAGGATTCTGACTGAATTAATTCTGATTCAAAACAACTCTGTGTCAAATTACCCACTCTGTATCTGTAATAATAACGTCTCCACTTCACATAAAAAAAAAACAAAACCAGTTGGTAGCAGTTACTTTAACTCTTATATGGTGGCGGGGTTTATAACGTAGATGCTATATGTATAAGTATATTTTAGTTATATACTATATTATTACTTTCATGCCAGAAGTGCAGTGTAGGTCTATTTTTCTAAAAATGACAATGTCGTTTTGTGTTTTTTGTAATATTATGACTAGGTAGACTTAAAGACTCGACAGGTACTCAGCATAGGTAGTTAGCTACCATAGACATACAGGGTGTGGCTATGGTGTAATGAGTAGCCAACACTTTATAAAATTAGGTTGAGAAAATTCTTTAATTTGTGATCTTGGCGGCGAAAACAATGGACAAGGGTATAAAATTTGAAAATTTCCTATAACTCGAAAACCGAGAGATTTTACTAAATAATTTTTGTTTTCTAAACAGTTATGATGCCCCCCACTCGTAGTTAGTGTTGGCTACTCATTACGCTACACCCTGTATTTATCAACCAATCTACTTCGTAGATTTACTTAGATATCGAACAGTTTGTTCATTCGAAAGTTGGTCGCGCGAGGCATCGGCGTAAATTCACTTTCAAATTTTAAATTCATGTAGTTTTTAATTTGACGTTTCAATATGATCCTTGTAATTTCAATATATAAAAACCTATTGACTTTAACTTTGACTTTGAGACATTTATCAGCTAGTACTTAGGTAGTAGGAACCTACTGACACTCTTGGAATAAGGATGCGGTAGAGAATTCGCATGTTTTGTTTGATCTTATTTGGAAAGAAATGGCGCTCAATGGTATTGATTATCTTGTAGGTACACCTACTAAAACTTAATTTTATTCGTCTCTTCCCTTTACTAACACTAAAAAAGAAAGAGATAGCAACAACTTTAGTGTTGTCAAATTCTTGCCATCTTCAACTTTATGCTGTCTATATTTACCAGCAAGGTCTTAAGGATTCACTTACGCTTTAGCAGCGGCTCAAACGTAGGTTTAAGTAGATACGTAGGTATTGACGAAGTATAAGTTGAAATTAATAAAGAAAACTACTTTTGAACTCAATTATATTCTGATCAAACCTCAAAAGATAAGATACCCGAGTTCTGTGGGTCAAATGTACCATTGCAAAACTAAAAGTAAAAATGAAACTTATCATTGCACCGAATAGAGCTATAAAATAAATGATTTACATACTTGTACTAGTAGGAAACGTAGTAGAATTATTATTCAAATCAAAAATTATTCATGCATAACAGCCGTTATGAAAATGCTATAAAATGAGTCCGAATCTAAATTTTGTAAAGAGTTTTAACCTCGACTTTAAAATAAACCAAACTGCCTTAACAAGTTCCAAATAGTTTCTCGTTATAACTAAGTAAAAAGATTAAAGATTTTGACGCGATAAATCGATAAAATCTTTAAGCCTTGAATGCTAAAACGACAGGTTAATCAACAAATCACGAGCGTGGAAGTGTCAAAATATATTTAATCGGCTTTTGGTATGGTTTAAGGACTGTCAGTCGCGGCCCGGCTTACCTTGCAGCATATACGAGGTATCATGATGAGAGTGCAGCGGTGAGGCGGATAGACGCAGCTGCGGACGAGTGCTCGAGAACCTGAGAGCTGATGCCGGTCGCTACTCACACCTCGGCTAAGCCCTCTCTATAAAGAGGCCGTGGTGCCTTCAGTACCTACTTACACAAGATCAGACAAACATTAATTGTAGTTACAATTTCGACTTAATTAACAATAAGCATTCGAATTACAATTAATTCATTTCTTAAAACATTGCTTGACAATTAAAACCAATACTAAACTATCTTTGTTAATTGACAGAATAAAATCTCAACCAAAACTTAAATACTCTAAGATACTGATTGATAGATTTAAGACTATCGTTAAAGATGTCTGCATGTTCGCAAGAGTTATTTTAAAAGTATGAGCGCAGTTTGAGTAGTCGCATTGGCAACAATGGCGCCGATTCTTGTACACTAACTAAACTTAATTTTATCTATCTCTCTTTTACCAACAGTAACAAAAGCAACAATTTTAGAAGTGTCAAATTAGCCAGATTTAAGTTTTCCATACAAGTAGTCGTGATTTCAAAACACGTAGAAGAGAGACACGTACCTAAGTCCTAAACTAATTGGACAAGACCAAAATTTTTGACATCATTTTCTTGCATGCTCTATCAGTAAAAGAGAGCGACAGTTTTGATTAAGTTTGTGTTGGTGTACAAGAAAATAGATGCCAATGTATCCATAGGAAAAACTGCTTCCTGGGGTCACAAGAGGACGACGAAGTGGCTAAAAGGAACACAACTACGCTGATAACAATAGATTTGATAAAAAAAAAACATCTAAAACGAAATTGAACGGAAACACAATTCAAAACCATTAACATTGGATTGAATTGGAACCCGATCAAATAGCCATCAATGTATTTTACAAAACAACTCGATCGCCCATAAAACCTCACATAAAATTCTAACAATTCCCCGCGTAATGTCTGCTGTGGTAAAACTACACGCCACCTGCCGATCGATAAAAACTTGATTGGATCCACGCGAGCGACAGTTCGCTAATGAGATGTCCCCACACTCAGTCGCACACTCACACTCAGCCGCACACTCACCCAAAAACAACTTTACGAGAGCGACACTAAAGCTTCAAATATGGAGGACGGTGACGATGTGCCCACTGATCAAACATTCACAAACTTAATATGCGTTATCATGTGTATCGTGTATTGAAATGGCGGACGTGAAATTTGAGTGCACCTGAATACTCGAACACACTCGTAAGAGAAAGGTTAACGAGCGTGTAGGGGAGCGAGTGCGGCGAATGCCGACCGTTTCATTATTGCTTTAATTGCATTGTCGGCTGTCATACACGTCTAACAAATGCATTAAGCTAGAAAATATAATCGTGAAATCGTGAAGGCACCTACATTATAAGCCTGAAATTCTTAAGGAAGCGGTATCTATGGAATAAATGGTCGAGCTGTACCTAAATGATGTCATTTCGCAAACTCGATGCGATGAAGCGGCGCCGCTCTAACATTATGTTGCAGGAATTGTCTCCTATTGGCTTAACTAATTCTGCACGACTTGTGTTTTGGTGTTAGATGTAAAACTTTGATGTTTTCCTCAACGAAAACCCAACTGTCGGGGTTTCAGAAGATAAATGATCCAAACACAATAAAGTTTACGGGCGCGCCAACTCTCATCGGTCACTGAACGAAATCGAGGATAATCTATACGGCCATTAGTTTCTATTGGAGATATGGACTCGTAAATATTGAGTTATCCGTCGTTTTATGATGCTGTGAGTCAGCAGACTCCACGTAGATAGCTCAAATACCAGAGGCATTAGGTGTAGATGCCATTAACTACGAAACCGCCGCCGTCCAGAGTGTTGAATCAGTCAACTGTTTTGCTGAGCAAAAGACTTTCCTTTAATCTTCTACTATAGTTGAGCCCTAATCTAACCATATCCTAGCCAGTTAACCTAGCCAGAATCAGTGATTACCTACTCAAGTATTAACTGCACAAAAAGCTTTATCATATATCTATACTAATATTATAAAGAGGAAATATTTTTTGTTTGTTTGTTTGCTTGTATCGAATAGGCTCCGAAACTACTGGACCGATTTTAACCATTTTTTTACCAAATGAAAGCTAAATTATCAAGAAGTAACATAGGCTATAATTTATTTAAAAAAAAAATAGAGATCCTTAAGAAAATTGTAATAATGTAACCCAAAGTAGCAAAATTTTGCCTATAAAATTATTATTTTGCCGAGAAAATTATTGATGATTCATAAAAATGAAGTACTACATGATTAAAGTACTCATTATTACGTACAAAAAAGTCCACGAGGGAATATATCTTACTATCATAGTTAAGTCACAATAGCAGCTTTTGTGTTCTAAAATTTAAGTAGATCGCCGATATTCCCATGGAATCGAAACTTACGCGGGTGAAACCGCGGGGCGCAGCTAGTTTTGTTATAAAAATGCACCAAAATGAATAAAATTTAACCTAGTTGTTAAATTTTATTCACATTAGTATTTTTTTTTCAAAGTATCGCGAACAGTAAACATTGGTAATTATAATTTTTATTCGGGTCTTTATTCACTTTGTTGGAAAAAAAACTCGTCCGGGTTCCGTCCCAGCTTGGTGAAACGGGCAGTTTACAGCGCGGGGTACGGGGCAGGGAACAGTAACAGCACATTGCATCCTGAATGGATGCGGACAAAAACGAAGAAGCGGAAATCACTTGACATAGGTCGATTCATTTTTCAGTTACTACAGTATATTTTACACAGCTGATTAATTATGCAGTTACCTATCTACTCGCTGCGGTATCGGTGTTATTTTTCCTATATTCCTTCCTAGCTACTTAGGAAGATTCTCGCGAGTCAATAATGACCCGGCCCATGAGAACAGATTTCTTGTAAAGCCTGTGATAGAGCGTCTTACTTAACTACCTACACTGAAAATATTTTTTGTCCCAAAGTTGAAACGAACGGACTTGGAAGGCGGTCGGTACCTATCTACCTGAGTACATTTATCAATTTGTAGAATTATAATTAATGTTAGGGTTTTGTTCGTTCTATTAATCGGAAGTAGGTAGGTGCTTTCCGTGAGAGAATGAAACAAAAGCAGCAGTGAAGTGAGTTCGCGTGAGGCACCCGTGTCGAATCATGCTTTGTAGTATTCATCGAAATTTCTTTGCTTTTTTTATAAAACCCATTAAATGTTGTTGCTGTGTTTATTCAGGCCCCAGACGGCGGCGGCGGCGCCGGGAGCTTCGCACCAAACCTACCGTCATTCGTTCAATCTACTCGAGTGCTCTCAAGAGATTCCTCTGAGGAAATTAAATTAAATTGTCGGACGAACTTACCTACCACATCACTAGATTCCTATTCTGTTCTTTAGTAGGTACGATACCTAAAAAATAGCTCATTCCGGTTTACCTACAAGCGGGAAACTCTTTTGGTGCAGAGAGGATCTAGAATAAAAATAGTTTTGGAGGCGCAGGCGCGGATTGAAGTTATGGTTAAACATGTGATGATGATGATGGTAACTTTCTGTTATGTAGAACCTCCTTACTTTTAAAATAAGTAAATTAATTATGCAGTACAGTATTTTGGGTTGATAAATTTCTCAATGCCATAGAATAAGCCTACGATGCCTTCAACGCGACTCTACTATAGCTTAATCTAACAGGAGATATTTATCTAGTATTCCCGAGAAGCAGTCACGGACATCCGCCTCGCAGCACGCACTCCCGCGAGACCAGCAATGCGA
This sequence comes from Perizoma flavofasciatum, assembly GCA_958496245.1. NCBI lineage: Eukaryota > Metazoa > Arthropoda > Insecta > Lepidoptera > Geometridae > Perizoma > Perizoma flavofasciatum. The sequence goes on from OY292436.1 coordinate 81,456, forward strand.
TGATGTATCGCGGCGGAGCGGGGCGGGGGAGCGGAGCGGGGCGGGGAGCGGGGCGGAGCGGCCGCGGGCCACGATGACCATACCGAGATGACCTGCTCTCTACGATGCGGATTTGATTATAGAAGCTACGTAGCAATTATAAACTATTCCGTAGCTGAATCTATGGCCTGTCCACTATGTTATTGTTTCTTTCCAAATAATGCGGTCACAGGATACCTACACGGGGATCCTCGCAGTGATGTCTCAAATTATGACACAAGATTCTGTTGAATCTTCGTAATCAGATTACTTAAATTAAATTACAGAGTGCGAGATGATTAAGGATAAGCCCGATACGATAGTAACAACAGCAAATCAAATATAGTGGGCAGAGATAGCCACTACAAAATAGGTACATGAAGTCTCGAGATAAATTCTCACAATTTTTTGTAGATCCAGCGTCATCCATAGGCATGCAATGGCGCCGATTCTTTTGTACACCAATCATAAACTTAATTTAAACTGTCGCTCGGAAAGTAAAAGAAGTACGCAAGAAAGAGATGGTAAGTATTTGTTTCCTGTCAGATTAACGTGTCGCACCTCTTTGACCCTCTTCTTCGTGTTTATAGTCAGCCGGTTTTGAAATCACAACTTGGAAAACTTGAAGTAAAATAGAGCGATATATTAAGTTAAAATTAAGTTTAGTTCTTCTGAATAGACGTGATTGATTGCTGAATGCACCATCAACTGCGATACAAAGAATGCTGGTGCGGACGGACCTAGTTCTGTATTGGCTCCATATCCGCTGTATCGGATCGCTGTGGAGTGCTGCATTCGGTGCGCTCGCGCAGGCAACTTCCGTGCCACTGAGTGAGTAGGTAGGTACACTGCTTTCTGTAAAAACGGTCGGCAAGCGTGAGTCGTCGAGATACTTAAACAGGATTCAGGTCAAAGTTACAGTCAATAGAAAGAAAGAAAGTTTTATTCATTGAAATCCCAAGCAACACAATATAAAACGTCCTGGCTAAAGAGCAAGAACGATATTATTTCATTTGACACCTTGTAGTCTTGCCTTGTCAAATGGTTCCATGTTTTTCCGTCATATTCCCGTTCTAAAAGTGCTGAGTGCGACAGTGCTCAGTATATTGAGAAGGAATTAAAAGAAGGAAAACCGAAGTAGTTGAATGCAAGGCGCCGCGCCGTCGGCAGAACCCGAAGCTACGTGGGTCGGGTTTCACGTCAGTGGGTTCGGTTCCAGTCCGGCGCGCGATCGATCCTCGCTCGATTGCCTTTTTTGCGGCGACGAGCATCCGTCCACAAGCGATCGCTCACATTGACAGCCCGGCCTCGGCCCAATTAATAGCCGACTCTTAATCAGGGCTGCCTCAACCGCAATTTTCCTGCAATTTGTTGCGGTACATTTTACTTTTTGTGTGATAGAGCGAAGGCTGAACGTTGATTGAAATCGAATTGGGTTTTAAGAAACCTTGGCAAGCTTTTTACCCGCTTACTATCTTCTTAATATTTTTTACCGTCGATTTTTCACAGACAAACCAAGGGCCGAAAAAACCAGGCCGGCTAGTGACGCGCCGCTCTACAGTCCTATTCTTAATATATCTCGAGGCACGTTTTTGTGGAGGACGCGTCCGCCCGATGACAGATAATTGATTTTGACAAGTGACTCTCTCGTGGTTCACGGATTTTATACATGGAGTTCGGATCGAGTTCCATTTTCACATACATACATGTATGCGTCGAGATAACGTCATCCAAGTTTGAAAGACTTCAGAGAAATAAAAACAAAACCGCGGCAATATTTATAATAATAATAATGCTGGACATTTTCACACAGCATCATCTAGCCCCGAACTAAGCAGAGCTTGTATTATGGGAACTACATGACTGATATACTACTTATATATATTTTTTTTGTAAATACATACATAATATACATAGAAAACACCCAGACCTGAGACAAATATTTACGAAGTAATTTTTCATTTTGATGTTAGTACTCACGTGAACGGTAACTAATGGGTTGTTAATGACGCGGTTCGCAACTTCTCTTCTTAGAAATTGTTGCCACAAACAACAAATTATTGGCCATGCCGAAAAACTACTTGAAACGTATTAGGGACATAGATATACCGGGAGTGTTTTAATAAAGTAGTCAATCCATTGCAAGAGTGTAGGAAACCAAACCCGAATCGATAATTTACGACAGCGATGCCATTTATCCAAAACATTTAAAAACATAATAATGGTTGTAAAAGTAATGTTATACGCACCTACAAATCAAATTGGCCTTAATCCGCCGACTCCAAGCCTGCGGCGTTACTTTTTATAACGTCAGTCAACTTTATTGATAGATAATTGATTACATTACACACCTACCTTCCTATCCAACATAAGGCTTTAACCGAAATAGGGCTATTTTAGTTAAAATATTTTTTTGGATAATGATCATCAAATCAATAGCTCTCGCTAGACGGGTGCCTAGATTTTGTCAATAGGTTTCTACTCATTGGAATCTCAGGATCATATTTATAGAAACGTCAGCTAAAAACTACGTGAATTTTAATTATTCAAGTGAATTTACGACGATTCCTCGCACTCGAAGCCTAGAGGAATCAGACAACAAACTCTGCTTTTTTTCCATGATCTTTTGTTCAGTTATAGTGTATTATTCATTCCTCTAAATAGAGCGGTGCCAATCGAACAATGTAAACTTATTGTGAAAGAGTATGATTTGAAAATGTGTAAAATAAAACAATGAATCTAATGCCTGTCATTTACATAGTGTATTCTACAGGGTTGTTCAAAAGTTTGGTGTAAGTAGATACTTATTGTAGGAGATGCAATTTTAACAGCTTAACTCACATTCCTTATTTCAGAAACGAGTTCAAGAAGTGTCGCAAAGTGAAGTTTGTAGAGATTTCCACGAATGACACTCTGTATATTTGGACTAGTCTAGAGAGCACGGTATCTTTGAACGTGGAACTATTCTCTGATTGCAGATAGCGTGTGCTTCACAACGTGTTCATCGCATATCGTTTTTGGAATCTACTTCGTGCCGAGATGCCTTTCATATTGGATTAGGATCGCGGTTAGATATTTGAATCTCTAACATAACTCCACGGACAGCCTGTGGGTAAGTTATCACAGAAATAGCTTTACAACTCTAATAGGTAATCAAATACTGCTTTGCACTCAAACTGCCGTGATTTTCATAGGCCTCATTTTAATACTTGAAAATAAAAATTAAAAGATGTTACTATTGCTTACAAGCACTACTCGAAACTGGAAAAGTTTTGTTGGAAGAAAACTCTTGTTAGGGTTAAGCTCGCCTTTGTACATTATAAATAAATTAATATAAATAATGCTGGACATTTTTCACACAACATTATGTAGCCCCAAACTAAGCAGAACTTGTATAATGGGGGCTACATGATTGATATATTACTTAGATACTTTTTTTTTTAAATACATACATATTATACATAGAAAACATCCAGACCCGAGACAAAATATTTGTAAATCATACAAACATTAGTCCTGCGGCGGGAATCGAACCCGCAACTTTCTGCGTCTCAGGCGGGCTTTCGCCCACTGCGCCACAGAGGTCGTCAACATGTCTTACATGTAAGTTTTTGTCTGTATTCTCTGTATGTACAATAAAGAATAAAACATCCACATCTTCACTGAAGCGAGGCTAAGCTTCAAACGGGCTTCACCGCTCGCACCGCTGCGCTGCAGTATAAGAGAGTCGAGGCCACTGCCTTCCAACCAACTAAACTTAACTTTATCTATCGCTCTCTTTTACTAACAGCAATTTTATAATGAGATAGCAACAATTTTAGTGCTGTCAAATTAGTTAGATTTCCATACAAGCTTTGTCATGATTTCAAATCATGCTGAATGTAAACACGAGGAAGGACGACACGTTAACTAATTTGACAGGAGTAACATTCTTGCCATCCCTTTCTTAAGTGCTCTGTCAGAAAAAATGAGAGACAGTTTAAATTAAGTTTAGTTAGTGTACCTACCTACTAGAGAATCGGAGCCATTATGTACTCTGCCTGAGTCATTACCGTCAGGGACTCCGAATAAAACGGACTGCCAGTCCCTGGAGATACTGTGGTCTGTGATTGAAATTATATAAGTTCCTATCTACTTATATGATAAATCGGTACTTACATGCATTTTAGACAAACCATCTATTGTTTATTAGGAATACTTAGCATAGTTATGTAACTGTGCAAGACTAGTGATATAGTCGGACGGAAAGTAGGTTAGTGCAATCGAACTCTACAATGATTGTGGGAATTTGGATTTACTTTTTATTTGACGTAAAGTTTATTATGAATAAAAAAGTGTGGCTACTGATAAATACTTGTATTTAATCTGTGAATCCATCCCCAGTATTCCCTGTTCCTGGAAATCTTTAACGACTTCGAGAAAGACCCGTGATCTTATACACAGTATACATTTTTTCAATAAAGGTACATTTTTGAAGAACCGAGAAGTTTGCTATTAAATAATAAATAATAAATAATGCTGGACACAGCATCATTTAGCCCCAAAGTAAGCAGAGCTTGTGTTATGGGAACTACATGATTGATATACTACGTATATACATATATATATATTTGTAAATACATACATATTATACATAGAAAACATTGGATTATTGAAGGTAATCCAAGATCGTTCGCCATAGAACACTTAGCGAATACATAGCACACTAGCGGAGACATAGCACACTAGCGGAGACATAGCACACTAGCGGAGACATAGCACACTAGCGGAGACAGCACACTAGCGGAGACACAGCACACTAGCGGAGACATAGCACACTAGCGGAGACATAGCACACTAGTGGAGACATATCACACTAGTGGAGACATAGCACACTAGTGGAGACATAAAATATGCAGGAAATAGTTTTTGCAGATGACTTCTATAGGGTGTTGATGATGCAAATTATTCTTGTGATTATCTCATCTATCCAACGTTTGTCTTTAGGTGCTTTATGTTATGTATTCACTAGGTAACTTTGGAGGAGGAACATGTATCTCAACATGTTTGGCAACTGTGCACGAAAGCGCGCGACGTCGCCAGATGACGCGCATCATATCGCAACTCAGGCAACAACATGTTGTCGGTGACTGATCAATGATCATGGACAGATATGGTTGCTCAACAAAAGTTGTACGTTATATGTTGCGCCTCAAACGTTGCCTAGTGAATACATAGCCACATATATAATAATACAAGATAGCTAAGTTTTGTCTAGGCGCATGAGCGCAAACCTGAGATGTCCCACTCTCAGCGTTCCTGTGGAAAGGTACATATAATAGCTGAGACTTTTATATGTACCTTGAAAAGAGGTAGTTTTGTGGCACATTTTTTCTCGTCTCCGCTCTGTTATTTGGTTTTTGTATGTCTCTGTGTTGGGTCTGTTCCCGCAGCGCGATGCGGTGATTGAGCGTGATTAAATGCTTTTCGTAGTTGCCCCGAGATGAAACGACTTTTGAAGATCGCTCATTGTCTAGTGTTAATGTTCCGGTAACTTGTAATTTTATAAAAATAGCCTGAGCCAATTATTTTCAAAGTAGGTACCTTCCTACTTTTAAATTAGGGGGTATTTTTTTTGTTCTAGTAACCGTGTGAAACTCAACATCAATAAAGTTATTAAGATCCGTCGAGTCGTCGAGTTATGAGAGTCAGCAAATAGTTTCTACCCGACGACGTTATGTCTCTCATCTACTTGTAAGCTAAGCAGCAATGCTCACATTGCTGTGTTTTGGTGGGAAGGGTAAGGGTGCTGGTGTAATTATAGGCACATGCAACTTTCCAAGTTTGTTCTCATGGCAGGTATGCATCAGTAATGCCCCTGGTGTTAAGAAGGTTATAGGTTACATTATCAACTTACATCCATGACCATCGCATGTGCCGTATGCTTTTATACGAATTGATAACGAATTGACATTTATTTTGAAAAAGAAGCGAAAGGTGAATTGCCATTAAACTTTAAACAGAGTCGTAAAGAATCTTTCGTGAATGTCCAATTATCGTAATGTTCCGAGCCGCGACAGACATAAAGCAAGGAATACCGTCATGGATGCTGTTCACAACGTTATAGCTGGTTCTTGGCTTCTTGGCACTGCTGTAGCTACAATGTGCACTTACACTGTCATAACTACTGCGGTAATAAATCTACTTGACAGACAATATACCCGAAATGGGATAACGCCGCAGCTGGCTAACAACACCGCTCAAGTCGACATTTTGCGCTTGACGTTTTAATACAATTGGATAGATAACTGCTCGTCTGTTCACCAATCAAACAGTACATTTTAAACTATCACAGGCAGTTATTCAAAAACAAGCATGACCGCTTGTTTTTGAATAACTTTCTTCAAGGTTTTCAAACATGGCGTAAATCTCCCAAGTCTCCATAGGTACAGAACCGCTAAAAACCTTTAGTGAGGTGAGTAGAGTTGTTAAAACAACTTTGTGGTTCTCCTGAAAAGTTACGATAATCGATTTAAGCGGTGTTGTTAGCTAGCCGATGATAGAGTGGATCTCAGTGAGGCGAGCTAAATGTGTTTGTAGTATTTAGAGTGCGACCGTAGTAGCAGTAAATATGGAGCAGGTCAGCGCCGGGCGACCTCCACGCCTCCACGCCTCCACGCCTCCACGCCTCCACGCCTCCTCGCCTCCACCGCACTCCGGCTGCTACATAAATAAGGGGATTATAAAGGGAGCTAGCCGACTAACGCAAATAGATAGAGCTTACAGAGGGACGGCGGCGGCGGCGGCGGCGGCGGCGGCAGCGGCGGCGGCGGCGGCGGGGTCACTTCTGAAACGGATCCTAATTGACCTAATATTGAACGACGCTAGCTCTTATGCTTGGTTCACATGAAGCCAGACAGACAGATTGTAAAACTTTTAACGACATGATTAATTGATGTTCTCACGTAATTGAATCAAGACTTAAAAAACTATTGTTGGAAAAGTGTTTCTATACCATTAATGAATTTTTAACGTGTGATAATTTAGACTCAGTAATTTACTTTGATAACGATGACGTAAGGAGCACGTATACAATATGCGTCTACCACAAAGAGGTTGCTTGTTTGAATGTATGTTTTTCTTTTACTATTTATCTTTAAAACGGCTTATGCGATTGGAATTCGTTTTTTTGCAATCGATTTGAATGACTTCAAGGATGGTTCTTTGTTATATCGCCATACCTACGTCATAAGAGGAAATATCAATAAACGATTTTTTTCAATATTAACTTCTTACAAATGTGCCTCTTCAGCAGGAAAATTGGCTTCCTGACGTTTCTGACACAATATTGAATGCTCGTACTCGCAGTCCCCAAACCGAGCGCCACAGAACATACATCTATTCTGCTTATTTGACGAACTCTATGGTGTGGTGGAAGAGTAGCTGGCTACAAAGCAAGAAGTACCGATTCTATTCCCGCTGCGGGATAATGTTTGCATATTTTGCAGATATTCGTTCCGGGTCTGGGTGATGTGGTATCACGGTACTCGTAGTTTCTGATACCCATGACACAGGGAATCCAAGTGTAGAGTCAGAACTATGTACCTATGTCTGTTGAGCGTTTATTTATTGATTATTTACTAGCTAACGCCCACAGCTTCGTTCGCGTGGTACCCGGATAAAAAGAAGCCGATGAAAAGTAGCGTTCGTAAGAAACGTATTCGCTCGACCGTTTTTTCGGAGATCACCCCCTACATGCAAACTTACAAACTTTAACTCATTATGATATTAGCATGGATATATTTGGTAGGTATCTAATCTAACAAACTAACAGCCGGCCGGTCTGCCCCGTTTATGAATACGTGGCCGCGTTCAATAGAGAGATGTGAATATCGTGAATAGAACATGAACATGCTCTGAAACATAATATCTATTCATATTCACCGACGTAAACCTATTCAAGCTTGATGTACCTACTCGACTGTGCAGAGTTTACAGTCTCAATCTATAATGGCCTTTAGTTTTAATAAAGATTGAGTTCAAAATTGCGTAGATTTTTTCTTGAATTTATTTGTATTAACAGACTTTAGGATGGTTGTATAAAATCCTTTCGATTGTCGCCTGTCCTTTCAATTTTTTTTTAATATTTCCATTGAAAATAATATTTAGGTACTTTTGATGCTGGGCTTGTTGGAGTAGCATTAATCCTCAGTGAGGTAATGAAATGAAGCCTCTCGACTCCCTCCGAGCTGGAGGGAGTGTCTCGGATGAGGTCGGGCTAAGCGCGTAATGCTCTTATTGGAAGCCTTAATAAGGTAATAATTAGGTAATCTACAGAGCTTGTAATCTCCTTATAAATTGGTTAGCCTTTCAAAAAGTAGGTAGGTAGATAGGTAAGCTGCACCAACCTGATATTTTTAGTATTTTGTATAAATTCATACATCATTCATACATCGCCCATTGTACATTTATTTTTAATAAGTTATTCTTTATTTTTTTATTTCATAATAAAGTATTTTTATTCATTCAATAATTATTAGGTAATTTATGACTACCTAGTCATAAATTACGGTAACGAGAGAGAGATAGAGAACGAAAATTTACTTTAGTAGGTAGGTATAGATAGTTCTGCCTAGTCGGCTCCAAATGCTGCATTATTTTGTGCTCATACCTACTTAATTCATTTTTAACTGTAGCTTACCGTCATAAAAAAGAGATTTATCTCAAAAAACCCAAATCCGGGCAAAAAAGGCAACCCCGGTCGGGATATTCTACAAGGTACTGTTATTATTTACTTTAAAATATTGAGTTTCATAATCCCCTCTCACGTTCCACCTACCATAGTGTAGGCAATCACAGTATCGCAATCATGGCGTGTTTGTCACTAATTATTTACTTATTAATGAACTTACTTATATATATATAATACTTTATTCACTCAAAAATGTACATCTGGACCTATTTAAACGATGATTAATTTTATGTAGTCAAACACAACTTTGCCTAAACAATTATTTACAACTAGATACCCGATGTACGTGTGTGCGATGGTGATATTTTTTGCATGTAGATGAACCTCTGCAAAGCTTCGTACAGTGTGGCAAAGCAAATTTATCACGATGCGATGTTTCGCATCGCGGTGCTTCGAGTCGATCGTTCGAGCGTTAATCGATCAGCCATTCGACACGACACACGGGAAACATGATGAATAGGGCTGCGCTCAATAACCTGCACATCATTATACGCATTTGCTTTAGTATAAGTCGTTTCATGCGATACCTATAAAAAGCTATTAGATAAAATGTAGTACTAAATGCTAAAATTATCGACTAGATACTACTTACCAACTCTATTACTAAACTTGATTAACTGAAGTTTCTATTAAAATTCAAACTAGGGTTCATCGGGGTCACCAATAATATATTTGATGTACTTATGTTTAGAATGCTGCGTACTGTGCTATTATAATGTAAAACATGTTCACTGCCTAAACTAGGTATTATTTCATCAATAATACCTAGTTTAATCAAAGTACTCTTACGGAAAAAACGTATGGCTTCCTGTCATTTTGTCGTTGATGCAACAAGATTCGTACGGTCCATGCCATCGATGCGTGAGATACCAAAAAAAGTGCGTCGATAGCCGTCTATCTGTGCATTGAGTCGACGCATCGATCCGTCTCTCGTCTGGCTGGCATGCTGGCATGCCGGCTGCCACGTTTCATTACTCCCACTAATCAAACACAGTCTCTGCAGGATTAGCACCGTCCCGTGCGTCGGTCGGTCGTCCGCTCGGCCCCAGTCGAAGCTCGCTGTGACACGGCACAGTGGGTCAACATTATCTATCTCGAGCGTTGGAGTTGTAGGACCGGTTAGTTTGTAAACTGTGGTTCAGTGAATCAACTTTGTACGCTGTTCAATTGAGTATAATGAGTTTCAGAGCGGAAAAGGGTACGCTTAGTTGCTGGAGATTTCCTTTTCCTACATCAAGTTTCTAGTTAGGTAGTTATTTTTGTTCCTAGGTCTCATATGTACATAGGTCTGTAAAAATAATACCGAAGTATTATTTTACGAGAGTATTTATAGCGCAGAAAAGATGTATTAGAGCAATGTTCGGTCTTGGGCAGGTGGACACCTGTAGGGATGTTTTTTTAAACAATGGAAAATTTTAACTTTTCCATCACTTTACATATATGAAATAGTATTTTTTGTGCGAAACAACCTCCATCGTTTTGAGCTGTACCCCGCTGGCAGTCGTAGGCCGGGGGGCACTCCACACCATCAGCCATGTAAAACGGCATTATTGCGCCAGAGTGTGTTCGCCGTGGCGCCTATTATATATAACCATGTCCCTTTGTTAATACATGCCGAGCATAGCTTGAATGCATTTAAAAATTTGCTAACCAAACTACTAGAAGACAAAGCTTATTATTCCGTTGACGAGTTTCTTAACGATAAGTTTTAACAATGTAATTCATTTATTAATTTATACCTCATTTCAATCAAATTAATTAAGCCATTAATTAAAATACAATAGATTTAAAAAAAATATGAATTAAATTTAAAATTAAATTAATTAATTAATTAAATATTAAATTTAATTTCACTTACGTAGTTTGAAGAAATATCTTTACTTATTACGTATTTATTTATGAATGAATGAAAATATTTTATTGTACATCGTACCAACCAAATACCGCACCGTATCAAAATAAACAAAAAATGAATACGAATGTCCAATGGTTTTTATCAAGGAATGGATTAAAATTATTTTAAACAGTGCAAGCCGTTTTATTTAAAGTAGGCACATTTTATTACTTTGTACCTGAAATATTTTGTCAGCTCTCAACTTTACAGCGCCAATTTTATTTTGAAAAGTGAACCTTAAACAACTTTAAAATATTTTTGTTTCAGCCAATGAAGGCAATCATAGTATTTATACCTAAAGGTAGGAAAGGAAGTATTTTAGTACTATACAGTAGTAGGTTCATACTTGATAATAGGTAGGTACACATCAAACCTAATACAAAGAAGTGAGGTGCTCATTCCGAATAAGCACTTTTTTGTATTAATTTTGGTCGAATTTGTAATTCGGGTGCTAATCAAAAAATGCTTTGCTGCACAAGGTGAAAATATATATAACTAGTTTCTGCCTGCGGCTTCGCCCGCGTGGTATGTTAATAAAAGTAGCGTATGACCGTCTCCAGGCTTCAAACTATGTCCACCGCTTTTGAGTGAATCGAACCAAGGATTACAATTTTCCATACAAAGTTTAGAACTCAATTATACAACCTTAAATGGTAGTTTTGAAAAAAAAAATACGTGTTTCATTATTTATTTTAATGTTTATTTATTTATACCGAGTTTTGAGCGAATCAAACCAAGGAATATTTTTTTTCCATAGAAACTTTACCACCCTTGCTTAATTCCCTTAGGGGTTGATTTTCGAAAATGAGATTAGCCTATGTGTTATTCCAGAATCTAAACTATCTACATTCCAAATTTCATCAAAACCGGTTTAGTAGGTACGGCGATACGTGGTAACAAACATTCACACACACAGACTTTCGCATTTATTATATTAGTAGGATTGCTTTTAGAAACTACGGCATTTTACTGAGATTACTTCGATAAATATAAGTCCTAGCTGATAGGTAGGATTTTTTTGTGTTCTATCCAACTATTAGTGACAGCATCAAATTGGGGTGGATACCGATTAAAAAGATTTTCTTTGTTACATTTTATATCTGCTATGAAAATACAATGCAACACAAACTCATCAACAAAATAAATAAAATCGCTATTGAAACCAAAGGCCTGTTTTATTTATTGTTTCCGCAAAGCAAATAGTGATTAAATATTAAACTATGCTATTTGATTTGGTAACCACGAGGCATGCCATTTATTTATGTTACTAGTGTGTATATACCATGTGCAATGATGGATGCATGCATAGCCAATGTACCTATGTACCATTATAGGAATTAATACATTAGATGTATTAAAATAAGCAGATTCTGCTTGTAGAATAATTTTATTACGTGTTTTTATTTATTTGCAGTCCCATAAGATTATTAATGGTTGCATTAACAGTAGACAAGGAGTGCCCAAAAACCGTTACTTATTCATAACTTGATCTTTAGCGAGGACCTACATCGAATAAATATATAAGAAGGTATTTAACTTAATAATACCTACATAAGGTACATAAAATGCATACATTTTGATCAACTAAACAGCTTAGTTAGTTGAAACGTGTCAAGTATTTTAACCATAACTCAAGGTAGTTTACAAAAGGAGATCTGTGTACCTACTACCTACTGTGTTTTACCAGTTCCTCTCACCCTCATTGATGTCGAGGCACACCAAATGCCGACCTTATATTCAAGGCCCAAGCGTGCTGCTAAAGTGACACAGATCGAATGCTAAATGATGCTTTTGTAGTTAGTACTCGTATGTACTTGGTACATTATCACATCACTACGTTACACTGTGCTGGCACGTATATCGATATCACCTCGTTTAAATTTCGGCAGCAAAGCGGATGTTTCCTTGTCTATTACGAATTCCTAGCAACTTTTGTTTCTGATACACGACGGCTATATTTTATCATGCATACCTACCTATTACTGAAATTCGAACAAATCCGATCATCAAAAAGTTTGGAAAAGCTTGATTATCCCTTAACTCTGATAAGAACCAACTCGAAAAAGGTTTGACGTTCGTCAAAAACCAAATTTAATTATGAAGCCCCAAGATAGATATCTCAATTCGAATAAATCGATGTTCCGTATCGTTGGTAAAAGTCTGTTAACAATATCCGAACGTAATACCAAATATTTTATTTTTATTACTTACTTTCCTCTGTCATTAGATCTGGTTTCATCAACGGGTTCTTTTGACGGTATCAGATCTTTTAAGAAAGAATACCTTCATTTCACATGTCCCAAAAGAAATGTCGGCGCAGTGTTCACAATGGCTAGTTATCTGCGAATATTCGCACAAAGCAGCAGATAAAGCCACAGAATAAACACAAAGCATTCTTCGGGCGGATATCGCCATTGTGTGCGCGCTATCGCGAGATGATGAATTAACAATCGGCCGTTTGCGTTCCCCTTTCGGGTTCCTGTGTCCCGAGGCCGAGGCTGGGAGCGCTCGAGCGGGGAGCCAGTATGTACCCCAGATGCTCTAGCACATACCTGCTGTGCTACCGTTCACACAAGCGAAAATAATGAAAAAAGGCTGAAAAGATATATGAATGAGTTAAATGTTTCCATGGGAAATTTAATCAAAGATTATCGATAAATTCTATAAAACGTCAAAAGAGTGAAGAGTCACGTTTCGTGATTGCGTGCGTAATGTGAAAGTTGAGCTACTGCGTTCATATTTTACTGTGGTGTTTGCCAACATGCACAAAAGCTGGTGAACAAACTAAACTTTCACAATTCTTTAATAAAAGTTTATAAAAGTCTTTGTAAGTCTCTAGAAGTTGTAAAAGGATTTGCAAGGACTTTGAGGAGATTCGAATCATAATGCTTGTTGGAGCTTTACAATACTTTACCTTACAGTAAAAAGTTTCGGCATAATGTTGATTTCGATTCTGATTACATCGACATCAACACCAATACAATACAATACAATACAATAGCAACTCACAAAGCATTTTTAACAACAATCGAACCAAATAATGGAATCGCGCGAGGCCGCGACTGTACCTACCATTGTACATTGTACATTGTACATTGTGTCGCTCTGTGCATTGTGACGTCGAGCGCTGTGCGCGACTGTACCTCATGTTGACATAATTGCCGATTGAGAGTTATCGGTAACTCATTCGAGTGTTTCATTGAACAATGGAAAGTAGGAAAACTTCATTAGTTCTGCCAATGATTTAATAGGTACCAGAGCTAAACATACCTAACCTCTATATTGATGATGGAATGAATGGATGAACCCAGTGCCACCTACGCATAAGAGACCTGTCTTATTAAGACAGGTCTAATAAACCAACTTGGGTAGATCAAAGAAATTGATCTACTTTGTGCAGCGAAGGCTCTCAGCCAAAACTTGGTCAAGCGACCAAGTTTTGGCACGAACTGTACCTAACTGTAACTATGTTAGCTCACTAAATTCTGATCAGCTTTTATTGTATAACTTTGACTGGAGTTAGAAACTAACAACTGCCTATAAAGTTTTTATTAGTTTGACGGAGGAATGATAAACTCACCGAATTTCTTATCAAAAAAGTCTCAGACCAAATTACATGAAGCCAATCAGATGTTTTTGAACTATCTTATGAATAAAAGACATTAGGATACCTACCTACATATCATTATCTACTTAATTCAGGTAACTTGATCCATACTATGTATTATATCTAAGTTAGACATAAAAATATATAATGTTAAATATACAGAATAAGCGAGCATTCGGGTGATGATTCATCGAACACGATGCTTATAAAAGAGATTATTCAATTTATTCACTTCATACCCTAACTGGGCTTTCAAGGAATTTCACAAACAAATTACACATACATTGGACAGTGTAGTTTTGTCCCAGTTTCGGACATAGCCAGCAACATAGATATAAAAACGTTTGAAGCCATGCCTCGCGTCGGTATGAAATGATTGATGGCTTCGCAAATTGCAATCCAATGCCATCCACCGGCCAATTCGAGTCACGAATCGAGAATAGAATGGAATGCTGTAGTAAATTTATCATCTTCAGTGAAACCTTATAAGTAATGCTCGCTCAATTAGATTCAGAACTAATCTCCTCGTCGAGGGAGATCTATAAAAGGCACCACACAACGCAGATCCCAGGATTCTATATCACCTCTACTGCCGACGGCTTCGCCTGCGAGGTACCCGGATAAAAAGTAACTCTTACCGTTACGGCAGCGTTCTTAAGAAACGCATTAGCTGGACCGTTTTTGCGTCGACTAGCCTATGCCCACCCAGAAGGTCCATTCTGATATTGATGAAATATTTATTGTAATCGGATTAGTTATTTCGGAGACTACCTCTTACATCCAAACTTACAACATTTTCCTTTTTATAATATAAGAGTAAGTAGATATAGTTTGATAAATTTGGTTTTAAACTTAGATAATCGCTAGTTTCCGCGCCGTTTCTTGCAAACGTCTATGTTCATTTCTATGATCGCATTGGAATAGATGATCCGTGGATTAGAAGGTCGAACTAAGACCCACACCAGAGCGCCGCCGTTTCCCACCGGGCTTACTGCGCACTCGACCACGCAGTATAATCTTCCACCCTCATCCTGTTATCAGTTTTCTCCGCATGTATAAAAAGCTACATCCACCCCGCAGCCGCTCGGGCACGTCCCGAGCAATAACACGACCCTCGACCACCCACCATCCTAACCACAGCCACAGATTGTCAATAGTTATTCCCAAGCTGAGTACATTGACTCTGTCATGAACTCACTCTAATATTTGTGTTGGTTGGCTTACAGCTTACAGGTTGGCGGTTTCATCGAACGTTGCTCAATCATTTATAGCAGACAAGAAGCACAACCCGCGAATTTATCCGTATCGAGTATTTTTCCTTAACGTAAAAATTTAAGAAAATAATTTTCAAAGTCAGTGAAAATTCATTTATTCATTTAAATACAAAATCACAAGGATCACTTTGAAACGTCAATTTTACCTATTACCTGTTCCTCCGCGACCAAGCCAGGAAGGAAAGACAAGAAACAAGTCTGGTTATTCAGTGCGTCTACACAACAAAACGAACATAACCACCCTCCACACTTCAGGGCTAGGGTTCAGCTGTGCTGTCAGTCAGTGAGTCGCGTACCGATTTTATTTAAGTTAAGTAACCCAACCAGAAGACCTAGGCTAGAGTATGTTGACAAACATCTATTTTCAACATTTCCGGTTACATGTATGCAATACCTACATAATAATGCATATTTAGACAGGAATTGACGACCTCTGTGGCGCAGTGGGCGAAGGCCCGCCTGAGACGCAGAAGGTTGCGGGTTCAATTCCCGCCTCGGGACAAATGTTTGTATCTGCAAATATTTGTCTTGGGTCTGGGTGTTTTCTATGTATAATATGTATGTATTTACAAAAAAAAATATATATATATAAGCAGTATATCAGTCATGTAGTTCCCATAATACAAGCTGTGCTTAGTTTGGGGCTAGATGATGTTGTGTGAAAAATGTCCAGAATTATTTATTTATTTATTTATTTAATTTAAAAAGTCGTCCAAATGAACCGACATCTCACACTGAACTAGTTCATGTTTTCATAATGTGCGAAACATTCGTGTCGTGCTCAAATTCAAGAATTTCGACCTTCTTACCTCTGTATAGGGTTTGAATGGCGTTGGTTAGTAAATAATGGACTTCGATATGAACCCACTCCTTCTTGACACTCGATACGATGTAACGTGAGTTGGAACTTGTTATAGCACGGCGCGGAGGATGTATAACTACATGAAGTAGGTACTTTATTTAACGTGTGTAGAACTAGCTTGTAGTAGGTAGGAAATCTATCAAGATAGAGTCTAGATAGAGGTTATAAATAAAAGTAAGTAAGTTTATATAACGACTCGGTAGCGCGGCGGCCGAGTAGCCAACTGCGACGTAAGAAGTGCGGGTTTGATTCCCGCTGCGGGGCAAATGTTTCCGGGTGTTGTGATACCGCGGTGCTCGTAGTTCCTGATACCCACGACACAGGGAATCTTAGTCAGGATCATGTATGCATGTAAATGATGCACAAGCATATGAATGCATATATAGATGCATATGCATTCATTGGCTGTTTATTTATTTATTTATGTAATTACTTTTGACCTATCTTTGTGCTAGCTTGTATGATTGTAACAGGTTTTAACCGTTGTAGGTAATTAAAGTAAAATAAATAAGAAATAAAGCTCTGCTTTATATTATATTCTTTGTTACTATTTACCAAAGAATTAGTACTAATCTAATTAGTTATATATTAATTAGTACTAATCTAATTAGTTATGTATTAATAATCATAGCATAATCAATAATAGTAACGGTAACGGGTATATATGACCGTATGTAGAGGTCGCTACAAAGCCACAGCGTGTCGGAGTGGGCATGGGCAGTGGGCAGGGCTCCACGTGTGGGAATGCGGATACGACGGCAATGGGCTCGCCATAAAAACTGGGCCGAGTGGAGCTGGGCGCGGGCGCGTGCTGCGGGCCTTACGACCAGACCAGGCCGTCTAGACGAATACCGCACTCATAGTTTTCCTTACATGCTAACGCAAATTTGTCAAGGAAAACTTGGCAGCAGTCACGTGACTTCTCGCAAGCTAATGTCATTTCTATATAATTAAATCTTTCCGTAGGCGTTAACGCTAACAGAAAGTGGTTGTTGTCTACGGGGCCTGCAGGCCAGGTGGGACAGGCTCGGCCGGGCCGCTAGAGAGAGACTAGTTCGACTTTGATATAGTACTAATTAGAATCTTTACGATGCGATACCAACATTTATATTAACGACGACGCGGACGAATGTAAAGAGAACCAAATCAAACAACCTAACCAAATTGAATAATAATATTTTTAGCCTATTTTCAAGGGGCTTTATTCCCCATATCGAAATACAATTCAATATTTAACTAGAAAGTGTACTACATAGCATATAAAGTTGAAAATAACTCAGCAGGCGATGGCGCCTATAGTAGTCTCAATACTTATGAGAGTTGCACTTTATAAAACTTTATTTTCTATTGATTTTGTAATAAATTGGTTACAAAAATCTTTTTTAATATGACTTATGTGAATTTAGTACATCAAACATTTTTAAACCGTGGATGTTTCATCTAGCTTATTTAGCTACCTTAGATATCAATGACCTTTTATTTTATTTTGTATATCCTAAACAGACAAGACAAAGTTATCTTTAAATAAAATTGAGAGAACATCATAGGGTAGAAAATATGTGTTTATACTGATATCAATTAATTGCAGACACCTTGGAAACTAGTAGTATGCCCCGCGACTTTGTTCGCGTGGTTTTTTCTGACAAATTTCACATAATCAAACGTAAAATTTCACTAAGAAAATCCCTTCTTAGTTCACACCAAACGGAACTCACCCTCTAGATTCTAGGACTAGACAGTCAGACATTCAGTCAACACGCAACAATTTTATAATTCGGATGAAGAAGAATGATGCTATTTATCTGAAGATTTCCTACTTACCTCCCACTCGGTAACCAATGCAATGTTAAAATAATTGTTCTAGTATTTTAGTAATCTCCCAGATCACGAGTTATTGCGAGATCTGCTTTGCAACTTTGAAGCCCCAAATGATACCTCGACAACAATCCTGCTTGGTATTCATACTTCACAGGCACTCATTTATTTCAACCTTAGGAGCCTAACCATGAGCTCTTACAGCGATTCAGTTCAGGCAAACATGTCACTTTACGCTTTGCGATTGAAGACTCTATGGCGTTGTTAAAGCTTTGTCATTCGCAAAGCGGGGTTTGACATCTTTTCCTGAATTGAATCGCAATAAGACTTGATGGTTAGGCCTCAGGAACTTAAAGTACGCTTGGTTACGCCAGTAAAATTATTATAAAACTATTATAATTTGGCAGGGTGCTAGAAACAGGCAAGTATTTGGCAGGGTGCTAGAAACAGGCAAGTATTTGGCAGGGTGCTAGAAACAGGCAAGTATTTGGCAGGGTGCTAGAAACAGGCAAGTATTTGGCAGGGTGCTAGAAACAGGCAAGTATTTTGCTTATCTGTATAAGAATGTTATAACATTTAAAATGTTGGATTGTTTTATTTCTAAAATTATTTAACATTTTGTTGATTTCGGACGACGAATAGTTGATTCAACCTTATACCATAACTTAGGCAACATTTTACATTATTTTATGCATTTGATGTACTGTTGCTGTTGATGTATATAAAGAGCGTTGCCCAACAAAGTAAACAATGAATTAGGTAGATACCTACATATAAAGCAGTTATGCATTACTGGCTGGCTGGCTGGCTGGCTGCCTCGGTAGCAATGTGCATTACTGGCTGACTGGCTGGCTGGCTCGGTAGCAATGTGCATTACTGGCTGGCTGGCTGGCTGGCTCGGTAGCAATGTGCATTACTGGCTGGCTGGCTGGCTGGCTCGGTAGCAATGTGCATTACTGGCTGGCTGGCTGGCTGCCTCGGTAGCAATGTGCATTACTGGCTGGCTGGCTGGCTGGCTCGGTAGCAATGTGCATTACTGGCTGGCTGGCTGGCTGGCTCGGTAGCAATGTGCATTACTGGCTGGCTCGGTAGCAATGTGCATTACTGGCTGGCTGGCTGGCTGGCTCGGTAGCAATGTGCATTACTGGCTGGCTGGCTGGCTGCCTCGGTAGCAATGTGCATTACTGGCTGGCTGGCTGGCTGGCTCGGTAGCAATGTGCATTACTGGCTGGCTGGCTGGCTGCCTCGGTAGCAATGTGCATTACTGGCTGGCTGGCTGGCTGGCTCGGTAGCAATGTGCATTACTGGCTGGCTGGCTGGCTGTCTGGCTGGCTCGGTAACAATGTGCATAGTTCAGCATTAGTTTCTTGCATCGAGTGCACTGTGTCACCCTGTCTTGTTTCTCATGATTGTTATTCCCTAGCAAAATTAACTAAGTAGGTATCTAGACAAGGTAATTAGATGGCTACCACTCGCTCGGCATTGACTTGCTACAATTATCACTAACTAATACAAATCTACCAGAATTTCACACAATACAAAACAATATTTTTTAGTAAGTGGTTTATCTACTTGAATCGGGTTTTGATTGTGTTAGTATGAAAATTATTCTAAAACAATGTTCATCATATTATTATTAACAAGAATCTTTTTGTTTCCAAAGCAAAATTTATCAATTTTTTCTCGACATTTAAGTACCTATATATATTTTAAGTTACAACTGATACAGTTGGTCTGCTAGCAACAACACCGCTCAGTCTAAATTTTGCGGTTTTAAAAGTCACGAAAATCGATTTCCCTACGTGTTTTTTTTAGCTGTTGTGTAGCAAATATCTGATATGATTAAATGTACTTAAATGAAATTGCCATGAATTGCTCGTACAGTGAACATTATATTCGCAGCCTTAGTTAATTGTGGAAGTTTCAAAAGTTATATTGACTAGTACTTTGTTGTACAAACATACTTACTTACCCCTGTACTTTGGTTCTCCCCTTCTTGCACAATATTACATTAGTTGGAGAAACTTTTAATTGTAGTGTTCGCAAATTGACAATCGATATTTTGTAGTTGTCCCCAACGCAACGGAGCAAAATGTGCTGTGCAATATTCAACAGATTCATCTGTTTTTGAAAAACCAACCCTTGTGGATAACGGGAATAAAACATTTCTATAACGAGATTGAAATAAAAAAAGTTGTTCTTCTAGTAGACCACAGTGGAGACACACGTATACCTAACCATTATCTTTTATTCGTTCTTAACCATATTTAAGATGAAAAAATATTTCTTCCGATATGAAAGCAATATTTAGGTCGCGGTTGGCGCAGCTCTCATGGGAAATTCGCAGTAAAAGAGTTAGGCAACGTATTCGAACTCGGAAGGACAGACTGTCGAACACGGAGTCTGTATTACTAACACAATACCAATTTCACAGTACCTTACCTACAGTATTAGTTTCCCGCTGTTTGTGTATAAAAAAAAAAAATTGTCACTTGTTCACCGACTTCAAAAAAAGCATTTATATTTTCAGCCCGAGCACAGCAAAATGAGTAAAATAACGTAAGCACGTGAGCATGTTGGTTTTTTGACATTTAATGTGTTATTTTTATTTGTGTTGACCCTCGACATCAAGATCGCCACCAAAACAGAAAGAGTTTGACGTAAGAGGTTATTTGTTTATCCTGTTACCATTTATCTACGAAACTGATTGAGATTTATAAAGGATTTTTAAAATAATGCAAAAAAAAAAATATCCCTTACATGCGTTTGCCGTATTTTTCTGGATGTTTTTTGCAATTGATGTCAATGACTTCAAGGATGGTTCATAGATATGTTTTATCTTCACTTGATGAAGCTGGAAAAGACTAAGGAACAAAAATTAACATGCACCTAATACATTTTCCTTTTCATAGGAAACGAAACCCGTAGAGATAGGGGTAGGCTGAGCTTTGATAATGATGTGTGTTGCTCTTGTAGGAATTCAAACTTTTTATGAATACCCACAACGATGCTTGACATTATTCTATCTTTTAACTGGTTATCAAGATTCACACGATCACACACTCTGCAACGTCCGACATTTTAAACAATGAATAGACAACCGTTGTAACTCGATTCGTTTTATTATTCGGCGTTAATTCTCTTGTAACTCGGAAAGCGCCGCCATTATTATAATTGCGTATGGCTCACGAGCACCGCCCACCGCCTGACCGCCTGACAGCTGGGGCACAGCTCAAATAAACACAGAGAGCAAACATTTTAAAATGTTTGCTTATCTGACGAAATGTGAAGTGCGACGGAAATAATGGTCACCAGTCCGAACGAACGACGATGTATTTTTTTGACTTATTACTATCACATACCGTGACTGTCAAATCACACACGTGTTCATTGAAGGTGGTCAAGTACGAGTATCCCTACCTGATAAATATAGCTGAATACAACTGCTGCATGCCTACCGATGCGTGGTGATTACTAAACTGTATCGTAAACGGCTCAGTCATTGAGCTATCCACTTCGTTTATGTACCTATAAAGGTACATCAACGGTGCATGTACTTAATGCCATGGTAATGTGAAGTAAGTAGGTCATGTACAATATTGTCATCTGCAAGAAAAAACAAATATTTCAGTATAGTAGATACCTGCTTTTTATCCAGGCCTTTTGATTTTGGAAATATTATATTTTACAAATTTTGCAACTCCCATCAGTTGGCCTACCGCATCATCTGTGCTCTGTAATTATATGTCCGTTACTCGGCTAATTAGCGTATGAATTCGCGAGCCGCTTTGTTCACTATATCTGACCAACTGTAGAGTCTACAGCGGACGCAGGAAGCGGATAATGTAAAGTCTACAGCGGACGCAACAAGCGGATAATGGTGTCAATTCTCCTGTACCTACTCATTAAACTAAATTTTATCTATCGCTCTCTACTAACAGTAACAAAAGAAAGAGATAACCACAATTGTAGTGCTGTCAAATTAGTCAGATTCAGGTTTTCCAGAAGTTTAGTCGTGTTTTCAAAACATGCTGACAATGAACACGAATAAGAGCAACACGTATACGAATTCGACAGGAGTAAAATTCTTACCATCTCTTTCTTGAGTGCACCATTAGTAAAAGAGAGCGACAGTTTAATTAAGTTTAGTTGGTGTACAAGAAAATTAGTGCCACTGTCCGCTTAAATACTTTAGTAATGCGCTTTTCTGGCGTTAAACCAGCCCTTTTATTACACTAGCATATAGCTAAGTCATTAAATACAAATTTTCAAAATTATAAATGCTTAAGCTTAGGTCTAGAAGCAAATTTTAAACACTGACCCTGTTAAAATGGATCGTGCCCCATTGCCATTTTTATGTGAAATTGAGGGCAATTACCACTGTAATGTTACTTGGGAATTAAATTAAATAATGCTTAATTTTTTCACACAGCATCATCATAACATATATATATTCTGTAAATACATACATATTATTCATAGAAACACAATGGATTTTTATGATGATTAAACGGGACAACGAACGTTACAGCGATAAGGTACATACATACAAGTCTCTACATAAAATATCAATGTGGTCTTTTGATAGGATATGGATCACTTTAGTAGGAATACTATAAATATAAATAAATCTACAGATTTCTACTGCAAAAAAAATATAGCCTATATGTCTGCTAGAAAAGTCATTATGGACAGAACATGTCCTCCTCAGCCGATTATTTTAACTATACTTACATCCTTTTTGCAGATCAGCTTAATGAGTAGTTGGTGTACTGATGATGTTGCTCCACTGTGCCCTATTTACTTCGTAAGGCTGATTTTCGATTATTTACTATTGTAATGAAACACCATTAGTTACGGGGAACTATTCTGCAATCTGTGCCAATATTCCTTTGAAAGAACAGCCCACATCAGAAAACAGCGAAGATCGATGGAAACTAATTTCTAAAGAAAACACCATCGGAAACAGGGGGAGGTTTTAACGATGTTTCAAAAACATATTTTTTACGTAACAGCGGATTCAGTTGAGAATAAAACACCCTATTTATAGTTATTTTGTTTATGGGAAGCCGAAATCGAAATGAATGGTCTAGTTACAGAATAAAGTAATAGTCGGCGCAGGCGGGGCGGTGTTTCTGGGCAAGGTGTGAGAATACTATGGAAAGGGGCTCCTTTGTATACATTCTATGGAATCGCCGCTTTTAGTTTATG
Source organism: Perizoma flavofasciatum (assembly GCA_958496245.1). NCBI lineage: Eukaryota > Metazoa > Arthropoda > Insecta > Lepidoptera > Geometridae > Perizoma > Perizoma flavofasciatum. Next base: position 104,868 of record OY292436.1, read on the forward strand.
GCGTTTTCATGGATCCGGGGCATATCGCTTTGATGGTAATAATATGCCATCCTATATATTGCCAGTACCTACTAGTGGAACGTCCCGCGGCTTCGTCCGCCTTATAATCTGTTTTATAAACTTTATCTGCCAGCTGCACCCTCTAGGGGTGGAATTTAAAAAAAAACCTTAGTTTTCCCTACATAATATATACGGTCTATAGGCTCTGCAGTATTATTAATTATTCTGTCCCTAAGCAGCGGTGATTTGAAGAAAAATATAAATTATGTAGAATAGTCCTCAGTCATGTAGTTCCCATAACATCTTCGGTGCTGTGTGAAAATGTCCAGCATTATTAGTATTTTTATTTCTCCATCAATTGATCAGTCAGGACTTGTATGTGCACAACTCTGTGCCATTTTATCTAGACAAAGAGGCGTTTGATCTTATAAAAACGGTTAGTTTTTACGAAAAAAATATAATTGGTGATTAACTTAATTGCACCATAAAAACCTAATTAGACAAGATTTATTTGTATTTTACGCTACGATGCGAATTAAAAATAGTGTTTGGTCGCTTGGAAATACTTGTATGTCTCCAACAAGTAAAACCATTATCCATCGGATGGATTCTCGAGAGAACCACTGTGACTGTGAGTCGGTGCAATTACCACAGAATAGAGTAACTGAACTATAGCTGCACATTGGATTCCCATTAGTGGGAGACCTCTGTGTATACAGGGAGTCTAGAAAAGTAGCGAGAGCACTAAGCACCAATGCATGTCCTACAGTCTTATTGTCTAACACATCAAGTTAATCGTCTCATCTGCAATGCACCAGGACAAACTTGGTAAGTATTCTTATTGGAGAAATGAATGAATGAAAATACTTTATTGTACACTTTATCGCTTAGAAACGTTCTTTTAAAAGTTCTTGAAAGTTCATGTGAAATTCTACAAATAAAAAACTGAACTCCCTCTTACGTAGGTATAATGGATTTGAAGTAGCACTATAAAGGGCTGCGTAAACTGGGGCGGTCACGGTGCGGGCGACGCGGTGGGGCGCTGGCGCTCGGGGGGAACAGTATGTTAGAACTTAGTCTCGATGAAATGTGTTTCGGAAGAGCGAGATCTCCTACCACAGGTACATAAAAGGAGCTCTCAAACCCATAACGTAGATTAAGTTACTGAAATAAACATTTGTATTTGTTTCGACAACCAGTTGACAACCTTTTTCCCTTTGATCGCAGCCGCCGTCACCGCTTTAGTTTGAGCGGGTTTTTACGCCTATGATATTTTTGGTGGTCTTTTTCATATTAATGAGTAAAACATCGAAGGTTCAATATCTAACGCCAGTCTGCTGACCATATAATTTTAATATCAATTTTGAAGTATTTCTAAGGAAGAATTGTCATTTTTCTGAGTACAATACCCATTTATACTCAGAAAATTACGTTTATTGAGTAGATCTCAAGTTTATTCCAAAAACTATCGTGAACTTGACTATTTATATTGTAAAAACGGGAATTTTCACGTACTGCACTATCGGTGAAGGCACCGTAAGTTTCGACTCGCGCGTGTGCACGACGCGACGCGGAGGGAGAAAGTCGCGATCACTCACCCTGATGAAGACTCTCGAAATGAGTCAAAACTTAGTCGGTGCCTTCACCGATAGTGCAGTACGTGAAAATTCCCGTTTTTACAATATGAATCTAGAGTTTAGTTTGACTGTTGCTACAAATACGCGAATCCGGCCTCAATCGTCCGTGACGGCTCTTACAGAAGTGTCAAATGACTGTCTGATATCACGAGATTTTAGTTTACGCGAGCTCAAAAAAAACAATTTCATACAGTTGTAGACTTGCAACACCCTGTATTGTATACCGCAGTTACAGCAGAAACCTCTAGAATCTCTACGATCTTAACTGTCAAGCGCACACTGCCGGTTCAACTTCCGCTTTTATGACCAGCCAAAGGCGAAAAGAGCATTGTGCTACTACACTGCAATGCTACAGCGCGGGTAACTGACCTGAATGCGCGGATCCTATACATTGCACGGAATCTTTCACAATTGCTAGGAATGGGAACATTCCCCGCATCGAACACTGAACATTGTGAGGAGACTCGACATTGCAATCAAAAGTAGCTAAGCAACTCACTCTAGAGCGTTAAGCGTTCTGTAAGCCCTCAAGTACCCTTCTGTGTAAGTTCTCAGACCTTTAAAAACATGAATACATCCAAACAGATGAACTTTTTACCTACAGTTCAACTTAAAAACTGGTAAAAACCAAAAAAGTGATGTTACATGAATAAATGTTAGTTAGCAAAACCACCTTTGGATGTGGTCTGTGCCCAACATAAGTGCTTTAGGAAACCTTAGTTGATAAGCGACTTTTGATCGTAACTTTATCTCCTTGATTATTGTAGACAACATCCGTCGTTAGAGAGCATGAGACCGGAAGCGACGCCTTCGATAGTTCTGCGTTGAGACGAGTACAGCGCCGGCTCTATTGCAGATAGCTGAATGAAATACAAAACCGACCGACGATGGTCTACCTACAATGAGATGATACCACCGAGCTCTCTTGCGATACCTAATTTAACTTTCATTTTTAATTAATTTACGAAATGTTTGTAGAAACTAGAGTGCAATTTGTTGGCGGCTTATTCACGTGCGTGTAAAAACGAGAGATGTTGAGTTTAGGGTTACGCTTGTGGAGTACGCTTTTTCTCGTATAGAGCCATAATAGAGCTATCCTAATGAGTTCGAGACATATCCAGTAACTGCTGTAATATAAATAAGCACGTATTTCCCGTTTGACTGCTCAAAACCACTCGAGGGTCGTTCTAAAACAATTTCTATAGGTACGTCATAAACCGAAATTGCTCGACAGCCGTCCATCAGCTCCTAATAGCGCCATTAAGGACCGTCCACCGTCCACGTAGTACATACCTACCTGCCCACTCCCCGTGGAAACTCATTAACGTGCGCGCAGTCGGTTAAAACACCATTTGTGAGTGCGCCTCATTACCGGCCTAGGTACAGTGCTATTCAAGACAGAGCTTCCGTTAGCTACGTTTCAGAACCCTCGGATACTGTCAAACCTTACAGATTATCCTTGCAGATATTATATTAAAATAAGAAAGTCAAAGTGAACATAAAAGGGCCATACATTTTGGCATTTTCATCGTTATAATTTGTTCCCTTAATTACACACGCGACTATCTACTACCGATTATTCAAAAGTAGTTTTTCCTCCAGATTTCCTCTGATTACAAAACTTGGTTAAACGCGCCCCCAAGACAATGTAATACAACAAAAATGATCACGATTGTATTTCCCAAGAATGGACATCCTCAGATACATACTCAGTGCGTATTGATAAGTACCAAGTACGGGGTTGTCAGAGACACGTCCAAAAGTTACATTAGTCATAATACCCGCGTTTCGCAAGTAAGTAGTTATCATTCCACGTGACAGGTTGCAAGCTCATTGCCTCGTATTCATTTTATTATTTTATAAGCTATCATTTGTTTTATGTATGTTATTAGTTATGTAATTTCCTTAGTTAGTTCTCCTTTAAACGAACTACCGCCCCACTCTTCATTACACAAAGGTTAGCTGGAAGAAGATGCTAATTAGCATTTAGTTCATCTATTGTTTAATCTCGTGCAATAAACAAGCCCGGCATGTGGAACCTCTGAGTTGGGCTGAGCTGTACGCTCCGTAGAAGCACCGCACAGTAATGCAGGTTGCAAAAACTCTGTGGAATTGCATCGGAGCCCGACCTGCCGTCTGCCGTCTGCCGTCTGCCGTCTGCCGCTGATGGAGCATGATTGCAGCGCTCTGCCAGTGCCATACGAGTACTTGCTAATGACAGCAGCGAATGTAGACTTTAAACTCATAACTAGGCTTGGTGGCTCAGCATTTTACTCACTTTTTATAGCTCACACAAAATAGCACACAGTAAAATACGTATAGTCTACGGAATGCTCTACAATATATCAGCAACGAGCAACGGAACTGAGCCAACTATTTTTGCTTGATGTTTAGTATCAAAGCGATATCGGTTTCCGGGAAAAATATTTACTGTGAATTTTGGGTTCCAATCATTTTCGTGCCATTATTTCTCGTTTTTCCGTTCTCAAATTATTTTGATAATGTTTTTGGTCGGTCAAACTATAAAAAAGACTAGTTGAGACCCGAGTTACAGTAAAATCCTTCACGATAGCTTTACTACTTCATTCTTTATGTACGTGCTTATAGTTTCCATAGCTCGACCAGTTCATTGCACCATACCATTGATAAGAACTCACCACAGCTTAAGCAGCAGTAACTCGCCTCCCCTCGCCTCACCTCGCCTCGGTGCCTTACGGATTCCATAACACTAAAGGTTATAGAACGCACAAGGTAAATAAGCATAAAGGGGACATTAAGCTTCTAGAGATTCGACGGAAACACGCTACTCGTTACCCGCTACCCGCTATCCGCTATCCGCTACCCGCTACCCGCTACCCGCTACCCGCTACCCGCTAACCGTTACCCGCTACCCGCTACCCGCTACCCGGCTCTAGGTAGAGAGTTGGGCAGGTATTTAGCTATCCAGGGTATTACGGACGCGATTATATTGTATTGAGTCTACTATACCTTCATCATCATCATTTGCCGTAAAAGTCCACACTGGGCAAAGCTACAACCTAGGTATTAATTTGGATAGATAAAGTCTTTATTGTGCGTAACACCATTTAAACAAAAATAAAATAACAATATGAATACATTTCTAGCGATGTCTTCCAGACAATCTTAGGATGGAGAGAGCTATTCAAAAGAATGTCTGTGCTATTGCCTCACTGAAATATAATAAGACGTGAGTACGGAGAATGAACATAAATACGAATTAAACATTACAATACATATTTTTGTATAATATCTCTACCCAAATATACCCATATATACATGATCTAGTATACATATATACTAGATTATGTATAGCTAACATGTAAGTGGGTACAGAAATAGTTAAAGTGGGTCAGAGTCACGATAGTACAAAGTGGAAAGGCGAAGTCTTCACCCGACTCTACGCGCATGTGAAGTCTCCACCCGACTCTACGGGCATGTGAAGTCTCCACCCGACTCTACGGGCATGTGAAGTCTCCACTCGACTCTACGGGCATGTGAAGTCTCCACTCGACTCTACGGGCATGTGAAGTCTCCACTCGACTGTACGGGCATGTGAAGTCTCCACTCGACTGTACGGGCATGTGAAGTCTCCACCCGACTCAACGGGCATGTGAAGTCTCCACCCGACTCTACGGGCATGTGAAGAGTTCCTGAATATTTAGGTAGCTTTATTACGTTTAGCGAATTGTTGATTTGCGTATTTCCGTAAATATCTCTATGTTTATTTTGAAAAATTTAACAGTCTGTTTGTCTGCACTAATTAATGTAATTGTTGTTTTCCTCTGTGCCTTTATATTTTAAATTCCTCATTATTTCTATTGTTTTTTACATACCTACCTACTTTAAATGCTGGTATAACATGAGATTATTGAGTAATGTCTACTTAAAACTCTACTTAAATAAAACAAATACGCTCACGACTGCAATCTGAATGATAGACAAGCTCAGATTATATACTCATTAGGTAACTACTTATTGTATACACCTACTGTCTCTATCTCTAATCTATCTATCTATATATCTCCGTGAGGTTACCAATTAGGGGTAGTCAGAGGTACGTCCAAACATTATAGCAGATGCCCATGTTTTATGGTAGCTAGTAGGTAGGTATGCATGCGGTGTTCCTTTTGTGGATGTACATCCAGACAGTATTATTGTTTATAAGAACACGCGACTGCGAACTATTGTTTGTAGTGCATGCCGGTATGGTATCCTCGTGGTGTTTTCCTTCACTGTTCTGAGTACGTGTGGAAAATCCATTGGTGCACTACCGCACTTCGTAATCTATTGAGTATTTACCGCCGAATAGGTACCTAGTACCTACTAAACTACGTCGACGGTCGAGGTCGTCAGGCGGGCGAGAAGCCAGCAGCGACGCAAGAGATGCGGGTTCGATTCCCGCTGCGGGTAATGTTGACATGTTCTGCACATATATTTCCGGGTCTGGGTGTTGTCGTAACAGGTTACTCGTAGTCCCTGATACCCACGATACAAAGAATTTTAGAGTGGAGTCAGGAATATGTGTCTGTTGGGTGTTATTTAAAAAAAACGTCAAACGTAAATGCATATTGTACAACGTTATGTTGCTATTCCGTGGCAGTACTACCTACCTCGTATGTATTTTCAGACAGATAGGTACTTAATATGTAATAGGTACCTCAGTACGCACTTTAGTATCATACATAAATCAGGGTCCAAGTCAACAAAATAAGTCCATACTCTACGTGTAAATGTTAAATTTGTCTCTTCAAGCACTTTTTTAATAAATGGGGAACCTAGATGTCAAGATGGCGACGATGCGCACCGCCATCATAACCAATAGATAAGAGAGCGGAAGTGAAGCCTGCAGATACAGCGCGGCACCGCACCGCACCGCATCGCACCGCGTCCTGCACACGGCTATTCATAAAAACGGCGCACTTCCGCCCACGCACTAGATTCTTACGCCCCGCCGCCCCGCGCCGCCCCGCGCCGCCCCGCACAGCCCGTGGAATCGTGCTAGATAGTTATTGCTGTGGGGCTACGTTTAAGTATCCCGTATTGCTGATATATTGTCCGCATTCGACACCTAAATCAACTTTATTGTCGAGTTAGCAACACAAGCCGTGAATAGTAGAGATGCGCAAAAAGTATCACTGAAGTGAAAATAATGTATATATCTTTTCGGCTCAGTGATAAATATCGCTCTTTTATATAAGTAGCTCACCTAGTGACATATAGATTTTAAGACGAGTAGAGCGAGTTGATACATTGCTTTTGTTTAGTCAGTAGTAAGATATGAAATACCTACCTAAGATATGAATGCTAATGTGAAATGCGATTCAATTTAGTATTAGTTTCATCCTTTTGAAAGAAAACAAATACAAATGTAGGCTTGTGATCTTCCTGCATACTTTACAGGCGAAGGCTATCGATTCACGGTCGATGGCTATGGCTCTCAAAACGCCTCTTATCGAAGAAGAATCTTTGCTTAAAACGTGGGTCCTAAATAGTTGCTTCACGATTTAGCACGTTTTGTTCAATGGAAGCAAAACGCTAGTCTAACAGCTAACTGGCGTAGGTAGCCTCCATAGATAGGTCCATGTGGCTCAATCTATCCGAACTGAGCAGGATGTGAGAGGATATAAAGATATAGTATGAAATCACGCGAGCATAACTGAAGATATATCTTTTCAATATATCTAGTTCGCGACCTACAACTGATGTAAGTAGAACGAAAAATTATGTTTCCTTCTTAGTCTACACTTGTTTATTTTATTAGATTTTGGTTTAGATATAGTTGCTCTGATTAGGACTTCTATCGTTTCTTAGAAGATATCGTTCATCGTTTTAGCTCGCTTAAAGCACATTTTTTTAAATATGATAATTTTTGTTTCTCAGGTGCACGGCCAGAGCCACCAGCCACCAGCCACCAGCCGTATATAATAGTTACTGAAGGCTGTTTCTAGGAAATGAACAAAGCGTATGTTCAGTCACAGATATAAAAGGTGGGTACCTACTGTGCACAGCTGACGCTGATTCACTGTTGCTTCAGCAGTTTATTAGTCGAGCTGTTGAAATGAAACTCCGCTCCGTCTCGAATGAAAAATACATACATTAGCAATGAGTGTTCCTCGTTTACATACAACTACCTACTAGGTAAAAGTGCATTATGTATTCGAGTAGGTATGCCATGTATTTGGAGGTCGAGAGCAACAGTTTTAAATGTAATGAGAAAACGCTTCCGTCTTTGTACGCGAATAAAACTTCCCGTTGTCCCCCGATTTGGCCAACGGGAAGTTTGGGGGACAAAGGTATAACCCGCCGATTATAGCCATTAATAACCACATGCATATTCTCGCCACAACGTACGTGAGAAACTCTCTTCATGTAAATGGGTCTTTAGGGTAGATTCTAATTACAGTAGTTAAATAAAGCCTTGTTTTCAACCGACTTAAAAAAAATGGATTCTCAATTCGTCTGGTTTTTTGTGTACCTATGTTACGCGATATTTTCGCCGATTGTGAACCGATTTTATGATTTTTTTAATGGGTAGGGTACTTTTACTTCAAGGGTGGTCCCATATAAATTTTATCGCGTGAAAAAAGAGGGATGAAATTTCATATTTGACTTTTTATCAACTTCCCGTAAAATTGTTTCGTTTTTTACTACCCAGTTTTAAAGTAAAAAAAAGTCAACGGCCAGAACCACAGGACGGGGTCACTAGCCACCAGCCACCAGCCATTCATTCAGAACAATGTCAAAACTTTTGACAGTTTCTCACAGAGAAACGATACTTTCGTATACCGCTGTGATTAGCACCGGTGTTAGATGGACTTTCGGACTCGGATACTTTAGGTAGGTACCGTTTCTACGTACGTCATCATCACCAGTCATCCACTGGACACAGTCCTCTCCGAAACGCGATCAATCGCAGTACCTAGTTCTTATAAACAGTTGCGCGGATGAAGGCTCTTGACCCGGCATCGCATCGGCAGCGCGGCTGTTACTATCGCATCGGTCCGGCTACATAGCTGTATTTCATACCCACTAGTTTAGTTTTGTCCTAGAAGTGCAGCAGTGTGTCCTTATCTGCGGGCATGTCGAGTTGAGGAGGAAACGAGCGGGCTCTGGAGGATGCTTTGCGTTGCGATGCCCGCGGCGCGGCGGCGCACATTCTACCGGGATGAGACATCTAGGCGATACAGCATACTCACTATATCTAGCTACATTTATATACCTTTGCTCTACCGCAACTCTGACTTTGAACGCGAGCGGAATGCAGCGGCATGAAGTTCGACACACCACAGGTTCGACTCCTGTATCTGCGCTACGTATAACATAATTATTATTTTAGTGTTCAATTTCGCAGTAGTTTTAAGATTGTTTGTGGGAACTGCCACGAATTATAGTGATGTACCTACTTGGGACATATTTCTTAGAAAATACTGTAAAAAATGTCAATTTAAGTACCACTTATTCACCGCTTTAAATAAACATTTTTTTTTAAGTATATCTTCATTTATTAACAGAAAGAATAATACAACAATTTAGATGAGTATATAGGTACAAAATATACAGATGAAACAGTCTAGCCTGAGTCCACGCATTAGCATTGCCATTCAGCGTGGCAATGCGGGCAGTATTTTGGGGACGCTTCCGTCTGGAGTTATCTGGATCGGTTGGGTATGGTTGGTCACATATTTTTTTATTTTTTTTATATACATTCAAGTTACTGCTGAGAATTTTTGTTATTGACCGTGGTATATTTAACTAAATTTTGTCAAAAAAAGTAGATGGGCCCTTTTCAAATAGGACGACGGGAGGCAGTTTGTCGTCGCCAGAAAAGAGGTAGGTACATCGATCTATTTCCCACAGATATAGAGAAGTCTAGAAGCGACAGCGACATCACCGATCAATAAAGATTACTTGAAGAGCCACTCCACGGGATTGCCCTGTCTCGGTGATGGATAACCGGCTCTATGTCAATAGAGATAAGATGGATAGCGTCCTGACTAAAACTAATGTATCATAGCAATGAAACGCGAAGTGCACGATCACAAGACATGCTTCGATTGTAATAATCAAAGATATGGTAATGTTGCTCTGAATGAATGGATGGTATCGCGCGAGGGAATCTGATGGAAGTACCTAAATGTTCTATGAAACGACCAACGATAAACATTTAATATGAGATAGGAGAGAGAGGTAGGTACCTTTCTTTCACGTTTATCAAGTTTCGACTTCAATAATTAATCCTACTAATATTATAAACGTGAAAGTTTGTGAGGATGGATGTTTGTTACTCTTTCACGCAATATTTACAGAACGGATTTTTACGCAACTTTACAGTAATATAGCTTCTACATCAGAATAACACATAGAATACTTTTTGTCCGGTTACCACGCGGGCGAAGCCGTGGGCAGAAGCTACTTAATATTATAAACGTGAAAGTTTGTGAGGATGGATGTTTGTTACTCTTTCACGCAATAACTGCTGAACGGATTTTGATTAAACTTTACAGTAATATAGCTTATACATCAGAATAACACATAGGCTACTTTTTCTTCGGGTACCACGTAGGCGAAGCCGTGGGCAGAGGCTAGTTTATTAGTACAGATAAAATTAATTAATACCTCTATCAATTTCCGACATTAGGTAGGTACCTACTACAGCGTCAGGAAACACATAAATACATACAATTAGATAAATATATACTTATGCTTCTTAATATGAATTGTTTAAGCACACGCATTAGGTTCCAGCACATACCTAATATGTACGAGTAGGTACCTAGGTACAGTTGTACATAAACAACACACATTGTATTTGTACTGAATACGGATAATATGGATATGGTGATGGAATATTTTGTTAATTATGGAAACTAAACGTAAAATATAATACAATAATAATATATACATATATGTATATTGAATGATGTCGAGGCACGGTCTTATTATATTTCATAATAAATAATAATAAATAATCCAGACTTGCAACAATAATATTGGCTACAACAAAATATTATTGAAAACGTATTGAGACGTAGGAAAATGGTAATTATTTTAATATTATTTTTTAGTTAGCTATTTCATTAGTTTAATTGCAAAATAATGAGGTAATTTAGAATAAAATGTTGGAAATATTTCCTAGAACGGAATAACACTGAAACTAATGGTAGCTGATTATGATATAGATCGTAAAAAAAAAACAGTTTCAATCACCTTGTTTTCTCTACTAGCCATACTAACATGCCTGGAAGAGATCGCTGTTAGCTATAAGACCGCCCATTGCATTTGCGCGATTAGCTTATCATTTGCTCTGTTTGAATTTTTTTTTATATGTAAAATATAAATAATACTACTAATACATTACCTAAGTTCTGAATATGGGTATGTTGTCTCGGCTCTACCGGTAAGGATGTTATTTTTTCTAATTATTCCGTTATCGCTTGTTTCTGAAAACTTGTTCCGTGGAGTTTCCGCCATTACTTTGCTTTGTAAACAATTTTCTGTGTGTGTGCGATGTTTGCTCAGTTTCTTACAATTGATTTTATGCTCCGATTAATAAAATTGACGGTGCCGGGGTAAATTCAACCACGTAATGCTTTCAGTAGGTATTTGTAACAGCATGGTGGCAATGCACTACGTGGTGCAACCCTTCAATGTACACTGTTTTATTCTGGGTCACAGTAGCACTTGCTATATCCTTAACTAGCTGCGCCCCGCGGTTTCACCCGCGTAAGTATCGATTCCGTGGAAATATCGGCGATCTAATTAAATTTTAGAACACAAAAGCTGCTATTGTGACTTAACTATGATAGTAAGATATATTCCATCGCAGACTTTTTTGTAGGTAATAATGAGTACTTTAATCATGTAGTACATTATTATTATGTATCATCAATAGTTTTCTCAGCGCACGCCAAATAATAAATTTTATACGCAAAATTTTGCTACTTTGGGTTACATTATTGCAATTTTCTTAAGGATTTCTATTTTTTTGAAAATAAATTATAGCTTATGTTACTTCCTGATAAATTAGCTTTCATTTGGTGAAAAAATGTTTAAAATCGGTCCAGTAGTTTCGGAGCCTATTCGACACAAACAAACAAAAAAATATTTCCTCTTTATAATATTATTAGTATATTAGTATTAGTATAGACAACAAAGTGGCATACAAGCCACCTGTTGGTAAGTGGTTATCGTAACCGATGGACGCTTACAACAGCAGAGGTCTCTCTCGCGCGTTACCGACCCTGACACATAACGGGTGAAAAGTCTCATGTGTCTGTAATTTCACCGGCACCCATACCCTTCGAACCGGAACCACGGCAATGCGAGCAATACTGCTTGGCGACAGAAATATGTATGGTGGTAGCCCTCCGGACGAGATCTTCACAAGGAAGGTCAAGGAAGACTATGTTTTTGTTAAAATCTTAGGTATTTCTACATACATACATATGTTTCCCGGAAGGGTAGGCAGAGACCAAGGCTTTTCACTTGCTACGATCCTGGCATACCTCATTCGCTTCATTCATCCTCATCACATTATTCATACAAGCTCGGCGGTTTAGTGTACTTCTGAGCTGGCCTTTTTCTAGAATGTCTCCAATTTGGTCAGAGTACGTTCGCAGAGGCCTTCCTCTACCAACTATCCCATTCACGCTCGCCTTGTATACTTGTTTTGTTAATCTACTTTCTTCCATCCTTTCTATATGCCCTAACCATCTCAAAATACCTTTCTCAACTCTCGTTACTACATCTTGATTCACTCCACACAGCTCTCTTAACTCGCTGTTCCTCACTCTATCACTCAAAGTTACACCACACATAGGTACTTTGATGTTTATAGTGTCTATTTATCTATTTTTTAGTGTATACCTGTCCTTTCTGTGCTTTTTTGTTGCCAAGTAAATAACTTTCTTTCTTTCTAAGGAGCTCTACTAGTTCTGGACGAGATTCCCTGAGAGGAAAGTTTTGTGGATATCTAGTGACATGTGTCATGTCTTTGTGTGTCTCTTGTTTATCATAACATGCTTGTTATCTGACGGAGCAAAATCAATTTCATAAGCATTAACTTATTTATAAACAGTTATATCCATCTCAAAGCGTTAGTACTATATTGAATCTGTGGAAGTTATAAGATGGTTGACAGTTGGTTTTATTTTAGCTCCAATTGTAAGCGTGAGAAGATCAGCGTATAAATAAACATGTCTGTTTGCAATCACGAGATGTTTTAGTATGCCTGAGTGTCTGAATGGATGGAAAGTACGTTTGTTTGGGCATTACCGTAGGATGTCTCATTATATGATATTTACAAAGTCGCGAATTTTCTATTTAGGGATTCATCGCGAAATAACTCGTTGTTAGTTAGAGATCGCAAATGGAGGCACGGACAGAAGACGACAGGGTGGTTCCGAAAAATAATCCTATGGAAGGGCCCAACAGGGAAGAGAAGAATAGGGGAACCACAGGATGAGATAACCAAGATAGCAGGCAAGTTATGGAAGAAGCAAGCGAAGGAAAGAGGAGATTGGAGACTTGGAGGAGGCCTATAAACGCCATGAGGTCCTTAATTAAGTTTTATATTCAAGTGTTTTGGTACTCGTTTGATTGTTACGGCGGTAATAAAGGAATATAAAGGTTTATTTAATTTATATTTACTTAGAGATCGCATTCAGGGCCCCAATCTCTTAATTAACAATCTTTGCTCTACTTTTGACACACTTATGATAACTAGCTAGGCTTTAAACTAGACCAGTTTAAGAGACTTAGATGTATTTATTGGGAATGTAGGATGAGAATGTATGAAAATATGATGATAAGAGCCGCGTGTCGTACCTACCTACATATCAGAACGTTTTAACGTAGGTAACTTCCTGAGCAGATGCTCTACGCCGACACAAACACAGAGAGATGTCAGATGCTCTACGCCGACACAAACACAGAGAGATGTCAGATGCTCTACGCCGACACAAACACAGAGAGATGTCAGATGCTCTGCGCCGACACAAGCACAGAGAGATGTCAGATGCTCTGCGCCGACACAAACACAGAGAGATGTCAGATGCTCTGCGCCGACACAAACACAGAGAGATGTCAGATGCTCTGCGCCGACACAAACACAGAGAGATGTCAGATGCTCTGCGCCGACACAAACACAGAGAGATGTCAGATGCTCTGCGCCGACACAAACACAGAGAGATGTCAGATGCTCTGCGCCGACACAAACACAGAGAGATGTCAGATGCTCTACGCCGACACAAACACAGAGAGATGTCAGATGCTCTACGCCGACACAAACACAGAGAGATGTCAGATGCTCTACGCCGACACAAACACAGAGAGATGTCAGATGCTCTGCGCCGACACAAACACAGAGAGATGTCAGATGCTCTGCGCCGACACAAACACAGAGAGATGTCAGATGCTCTGCGCCGACACAAACACAGAGAGATGTCAGATGCTCTGCGCCGACACAAACACAGAGAGATGTCAGATGCTCTGCGCCGACACAAACACAGAGAGATGTCAGATGCTCTGCGCCGACACAAACACAGAGAGATGTCAGATGCTCTACGCCGACACAAACACAGAGAGATGTCAGATGCTCTACGCCGACACAAACACAGAGAGATGTCAGATGCTCTACGCCGACACAAACACAGAGAGATGTCAGATGCTCTGCGCCGACACAAACACAGAGAGATGTCAGATGCTCTGCGCCGACACAAACACAGAGAGATGTCAGATGCTCTGCGCCGACACAAACACAGAGAGATGTCAGATGCTCTACGCCGACACAAACACAGAGAGATGTCAGATGCTCTGCGCCGACACAAACACAGAGAGATGTCAGATGCTCTGCGCCGACACAAACACAGAGAGATGTCAGATGCTCTGCGCCGACACAAACACAGAGAGATGTCAGATGCTCTGCGCCGACACAAACACAGAGAGATGTCAGATGCTCTGCGCCGACACAAACACAGAGAGATGTCAGATGCTCTGCGCCGACACAAACACAGAGAGATGTCAGATGCTCTGCGCCGACACAAACACAGAGAGATGTCAGATGCTCTGCGCCGACACAAACACAGAGAGATGTCAGATGCTCTGCGCCGACACAAACACAGAGAGATGTCAGATGCTCTGCGCCGACACAAACACAGAGAGATGTCAGATGCTCTGCGCCGACACAAACACAGAGAGATGTCAGATGCTCTGCGCCGACACAAACACAGAGAGATGTCAGATGCTCTGCGCCGACACAAACACAGAGAGATGTCAGATGCTCTACGCCGACACAAACACAGAGAGATGTCAGATGCTCTACGCCGACACAAACACAGAGAGATGTCAGATGCTCTACGCCGACACAAACACAGAGAGATGTCAGATGCTCTGCGCCGACACAAACACAGAGAGATGTCAGATGCTCTACGCCGACACAAACACAGAGAGATGTCAGATGCTCTACGCCGACACAAACACAGAGAGATGTCAGATGCTCTACGCCGACACAAACACAGAGAGATGTCAGATGCTCTGCGCCGACACAAACACAGAGAGATGTCAGATGCTCTGCGCCGACACAAACACAGAGAGATGTCAGATGCTCTGCGCCGACACAAACACAGAGAGATGTCAGATGCTCTGCGCCGACACAAACACAGAGAGATGTTAGATGCTCTACGCCGACACAAACACAGAGAGATGTCAGATGCTCTACGCCGACACAAACACAGAGAGATGTCAGATGCTCTGCGCCGACACAAACACAGAGAGATGTCAGATGCTCTGCGCCGACACAAACACAGAGAGATGTCAGATGCTCTGCGCCGACACAAACACAGAGAGATGTCAGATGCTCTGCGCCGACACAAACACAGAGAGATGTCAGATGCTCTGCGCCGACACAAACACAGAGAGATGTCAGATGCTCTACGCCGACACAAACACAGAGAGATGTCAGATGCTCTGCGCCGACACAAACACAGAGAGATGTCAGATGCTCTGCGCCGACACAAACACAGAGAGATGTCAGATGCTCTGCGCCGACACAAACACAGAGAGATGTCAGATGCTCTGCGCCGACACAAACACAGAGAGATGTCAGATGCTCTGCGCCGACACAAACACAGAGAGATGTCAGAGATTACTACTAGTATGGTTTTTTTGCTACAATTTATTATCATATCTGAAAGGAAGGTTAGTACGTCTCCGTTAAGCTCAAATGCCTACTTAATAAGTTGGTAACAAACATTAGTTGTATAGTTAATGTACATACATCATGTGTAATTTCTTTGATAAATAAAAAAAATATTATTAGAAACAAAACCAACAACTAACAGCAAGAAACTACACATATATAATCATTTGAGTACCTACAAACTCATCTTTGTAAGATTGTAAGAGCGATTCGCACAGTGCAGATCCGCACCGTGCAGATCCGCACCGTGCAGATCCGCACCGTGCAGATGATCTGAATATCAAACGAAAGCTTGAATAATAGCATTAGAATGCATAATTCATTGGCGACGCTTTAATTTGTAATTAATTTTGGCAATCTATTCCGATTAATAGGCATCTGTGACCCGCTGACCACGATACATAAATTTAAATGAAGCTGGTGACGGCCCGTGTATTATGTATGTATGTAGGTATGTATACCTATCAAAAACCTGCGAGGCAATGGCCGAGTGCTTATTGGCCTGGCGGCGGGTACTATAGCAATTAAATATACTCCTATTCATAATCTTTCCATTATGTTATTTTGAGTATGCGATAAGAGTAGGTAGGTACCTACTATTTTATTTAAGTGAGTAGGAAGGTAGGTAGGTATAGTTTTGGTTATGAAAGGCAGTCAACCTACTTTCAGAAGATAAGTGTAACGCGGCACGTGCGACGGCCCGTGTACCTACCTATTATATAAGTAGGTAGAATACCTATCGTTACAAATTCGTTGTAGCCTGCGGCGTACGTTCAACCTACCTACCTAATCAGGGCGCGCTTCAACCTGAAACTACTCTAAGTTTCAACCTAACCAGGAAGGAAGGAGTTAGGTACATCAGAAACAAATATATATCGAATATATACTTACGAGTACATTAAAAGTAGCGCCTGTATAGGAAAAGCACCGGCGCCGGTCTGGGGAAGATACAGACATAATTCTGACGCATGACACAATGTCCTCGCAAAATCAGCTCAATGTAAATCAGCCAAAAGAGGAGCAGACAGATCCCCGACTAGGATTGTAACCGACCAAAAATACCAGAAGACGATGCGTGGAGTAGACCCTAAGCTCATGCAAAATCACGCAGTATGGCACCTGAAGACATGGAGGGTAGACCCCAAAAAAATATCTATACTAATAATTAAGCCGAAAAGTTTGTTCGTTTTTGTTTGAACACACTAATCTCTGAAACTATCCGTCGTCAGTGAAAAAAACATTTTGCATTTGTTAGCCCAATTCATGAGGAAGGTTAAATGCTGTTTATCATCAAGCTACGACCCTTAGGAGCCTAGCAGAAGAGGTAATAGCGCGGGTGGACGGGGCGTGCAACGCGGTGAGTCGGGGTCTATGGACGGCCGGGGCACAGCTAGCAAAAATTAAGGCCAAGACAAAATTATGAAGATTTTTTGAAAAGTATACCTAATTTGTGTCACACTGTTTTCTTATCAGATTAATTGATTGATAATTGACTGGTGGGAGATTGCTAGAGACGGGATAGATGGAAGAATTTGGGGGAGACCTTTGTCAAGCAGTGGACGGTAAAGGTAAAATAAAAAAAATAAAAATATTATTCCGTCAGAAACGTATCCAATTCCCAATCTCATTTGGCATGCGGCAGACGTGACCAGCTGGCCAGCCCACTTCAGCTTAGCGGCGTTCATTTCAAAGCTACGCCCCGTGTCGACTTGCGTCTGTGGGCGCAGTTCTGTGCTTATAAATTGCTTCCTTATTTTTCTTTAAAAAGCAGGTAATTCATAATGTTTGAAAATATCAAGAGAAAAACAATTTAAAGCAATAGTGATAGAGACGTAAAGCATACTAGAGCATACTATTACTAGGTATCTGTTAAGGTAGATATTTCAATCAGTATTTAATTACTTTCGTGCCACAGTGTAAATCAATAGGTTCAGTAAAATTTCATGTTCGAATATTTAAAGTTATTGTGGAGATAATATTTCTATTGAATTATATCCACAATAACTCTATTATCTATTAATATGCTTGATTTTGATTTGTGTTTTTAATTTCATTTATTAATCAAATTAGTTTTTACTCAGTTAGATAGTAATAAATGTATGCTAATGTGTATAATATGCTATATGTGAGTATTTTACTCAAAAAATATACTTAGGCTAACTTCGAAACAACAACTATTTGATTTAAGTCTCTGCGTGCATTCAAATCACCATCCTCAGAACCCTCATCTTTGTCACGGTTACTCAACGAAATCAACAATTCTATTGACCTACTGGTTTATGTTTATTGGTCTGTGGCAGCGCGTCGCGACTCGAGAGCGAGGCGGTGCGCGGGGGGGGGGCGGTGTGGGGAGACTATCAGCTGTTGCGCGAGTGTGCGTGTGTCGTGGCGACGCGGCGCGCCCCCGCCGGCGGACGCGCACACTGACACAGCGCCAATCAGCTGATCGCAGTAGGTCGCTGCCACGCGGCCATGCGACTACACAGTGTTGTGTTATGCGTAATGCTGCCAACCGACATCTTACGATGTATCATCATCGGCCACTATTTTTACACGACGGGACGTCGCGTCGGTCGAGGCGACTGAAAATACCGCATGTCTCCTACGCGAGCTGAAATTGCCTCTAGAAAAAAACAAATAGCCATCCATCGACGCAAAAAGTTCTCGACCGCCTCGGCATGCGTATTCGTAGAATAATCTGAGATCTTGAGCGCTCTTTCCGGAGACATGAAAGAGTGCCGCTCCCGTTCTCCATCCCTCTTGCTCTACGAGTTCGCTGTAGGTGCGAGAACGGGACGTGGATAGGAGCGCTGCGGGACCGCCTGTCAAGTTCCTCGCTTAAAATGGCCGATGGTTGCTTAGTTTCGTGATCGCCTAGGGAGGGGGCCGATGTCGATAATATTATGTTTTATGACGACGGGTGGCGGCCATACATAAATTGGGTTTTCGTTATAGGAGAGATAATACTGTTGATAAATTATATCGCCTTTCGAGAATCGAAATCACCCAAATATCCAAGTAAACGATTCGTATACCAGAAACCGCTCGCATGCTCCGGCTCCGTCCAAGGAAGGTGGTAATTACAGCCGCTTGTGATCGTAAAGCGTCGTTATCAGACCGCGACGAAGGAGGTCATTATATTTTGCGATCACTCTAATGAGTAGGTAGGTGTGTTCTTATCATATTAAGCTTCTGTGATTATGACTACACGTGACTCTATAGCGGCGCAAATTAAACTTTCATGGAATTACTATTTATACTGCCGTAGGTTATACCTTGCCTGTCTTATGGCACTTACTTTTACAGATCTCACGGTGCCATTGCTAAGTACCTAACTGCAGGGGCACAATAAACCATGGATACTTATATGTAGAAAGTACCTAACTACTACTTGTGACTTACATTATCATTATTTGATTACAAATGACTTCGGCCGGACTGGCCCCGGACGATAACACAGATCTGAGCATAATATCAATGATATAAAACAACAATAAAGAATTTATAGTCTCTGCAAGGATGAAATATATTATTATGGCTTTAATTCGATCCGTGGTCGTCGTGTCGGAGATTTAATGGTGGTAATATGAAGAAGTTTAGAGCCCGGGGGTGCTGCCGGAGCGGGCTCTGCGCGGGCAGCGGGCGGCGCGGCGGCACGACGAGGCAATCATCCATTAGTCTCGATGTTTATTTCGTGTTTATAACGTTGATGCTAATTTAACGCCGTGCCTCGCTGTGATGTCGGATAATGGAGTGGACACGGTACGCTCGCAGGAATCCAGCCACTGCGTGCAGCTGTGCCTAATGCTCGCTTTGCCTCTCGCTACGTGACCACGTTTCTCACTAAAACTGCTGGCTGCGTGCACTTTAAATCTATCTCCTTCATCTTAATTTGAGCCGCCGCCGCTTGACTAATTGCCCAACATTCGCCGAATCATTACAATCTACGTTTTACTCTGACGGTTTCGTCTAAATTCTTATTTCCCTGAATGGCTTTGGTATGAATAATTCCTTTCCCAACGCCTATTGTGGATTATTCACGACTCATTGTGTATTAGTGTCTTTCAAACGTTAGATAAAAATAATGTCGAATGAATAGCATCGCTGCTTTTGTTTGGTGGTTATTTGAGGTGTTGTCATTGAAATTGAAACAATGGGAGAATGACTCGTCTAGAAAAGCAAAGTTTTGTAATTTTACATATTCAGTGGCGCTCTTTGTTCCTTCAATTGAATTGAAAATTGTTAGGTAACCTATATACTAAGTACCTACTTAAGCTTCAATTGAAGTAAATACACACTTAAACAATGTAATGTTGCTTTAAATTTGGTAGTGAATAATAAAAACATCGTGGTTGATAGAACTACTACATGGTTTTGTCCACTTTTCTGTATTTCATTAAACGGCGTGTTTTGTCTTCTGATAGATTTATCGATGTTAATATTGGCTGTCAGTCAATATAATATAACTTGTATCAATACTTTTAAATCCTATGATACTAACATTTTTAGTCAGTAGGCAAATGATATCTCCTACTTTAAAAAAAATCGGTAATCGGTTCTGGAATTGCTCAAACCAACATATACTTTTAAGTATAAACTTAAACTTGTATTTACAAATTATTTTGTAAATTTTCTGGTTATATAAATATGTATGATTATGATATTTTTTTGTGGCAACGTTTTTTTATTGCAATGAAAGATTTAATTACCATGCATTGCCTCTTTTTCTGTCAATATACCTGAAAATATCTACGTTTTTAAGAGAATACAGTTTTCCTAAATGGCTTTTTTATCACGTTGAGCCACGTTCCAATGAACTAATTAAAAGAGAATTTAAATTAAAACATGTTTGTTTGTACAAGGATTTTAATATTTAAATTGTTATCTCGTTTGTTTCGAGACATTACAGTGATGTTCGTCGACAAGTTTAATCAGCTAAGTCAGATTACTCTTGGCGATACAGAAGTAAATGTACCTAGTACTACATTTTATTTACTTACATCAACATTTACCTAAACTCTACTACTGCTTTATAACAAAGTAGATTATAAATGATGACATCTAAATAGTTTTAAGTCTATACAAAATATACTTTGATGAACCTATTAGTGTACTTTTTAAGTCTCTTATTATTTGCCACAGAACAAATGCGCTACCTACAGAATCATTTAAACCTGTTCATTTCAGTTTGAAGCTAGTGGTTCATATAATTAAGCTAACTTGATAACATCCACTAACTAAACCATAAATATTAGGTTAGTATAAGGCCTTTTCACTCGTCTTGAGGTTCAAATCAAAATGCTAAGATGATTAGTCTTCTTATAGCCGTTATACTCACGTCAACACAGAGTGCAATCCAAACATATCACAGCTGGCAATCCTTAGAGGCACTGGCGACATCCACGCACAATAAATAACACATCGATAATCGATACATGGCTTCATCGATGAGGCGTTTCTCTACTCACACACAGCCGCGCCTACGTTCAGTTCCACGCAACGCACCTATTGCACATCACTATTGGAGGTAAATAAAACGATGCGTTAGGGATTTTTGTAAAAAGATAGTTATATTTTTGGCATTGGACTATGACACAATATAATACTATGATATGCTAAGTAAGCGTTTTATAAAGACTTTACATGCCGAATATTCGTTAATCAGACTATTCATCAGAGGACTCTTTATATATAATTTTAACAAACATAACTAACCGCTTACAAAATGAGAGTAGAGATACGATCCTAACTAACCGCTCGGGGCTGCTCTAGAACTCCTCACCCATCCCAAAACATAACTCTATATGCCTAAATTTTTTATTCGTAAATTTTCTCACTTTCATTTTTTTATCTCTATAGGTACATATTTATTATAATACATTTTGAACATATAATTATCGATATGATAATATCTTATACAGAAATACGCACGCAACGAATCGACCGTACAATAAATTAACGTAAAGCATCGGTTACTGCGATTGCGAATAAATATTTCGTTGGTGGGTATGCACTAGTGCGAGCGCGCCGGCCGACTCGTCGACTCGGACGCGACGACTCGCACGGACTCGGCGAACTCAACACATCGTCCGGAACGACAACACATAAATCAACGTCTAAACAATATCAACGTACATAGGTAGTATTTGGTATCAGGTTCGATCGGCTCGGGGGCCGGCCGCCGCCGTACACTTATCACTAGTCTAGTCTCCTACCTACTCGGAGCTAATCACGAGGGAACATCACAGAGAGCGCTGCAGCTCCGCAGCGCGCGGGCTACATGTAGATCGGCAGCTGCTGCAGCGTGCGCTTGTCGAAGCGATCGTAGTGCGCGGCGGCGGGCAGCGCTCGCGCGATATCACAGTCCAGCGCCTCCGCCGGCAGGTACGGGTGCGGCTTCAGGCGCGCCCGCAGCGCCTTGCCGCCGCCCGCGCCCGTCTCCGCCGCGAACGACTCCAGCCGGTAGCAGGCCAGCGTCCGCGCCTCCTCCGGCGGCCGCAGGTGCTGCCGGGCATGCTGCGCCGGCTGCGGCTGCGGCGCCGGGGCCGCGGGGGCGGGCGCCGCGCGGCAGCAGCGTCGGGGGGCTCGAGGCCCGCGCGGCCGCGAGCCCGGCGTCACCGCGGCCGCGGCGGCGACGTCCCCTCGCGGCAAGTTGTTCACGAAGGGGACGCGCCGCATGCTCTCGAGCCTCCGGAAGTGCGACGGGTGAATCATCAGCAGGGGCTCGATCTTGACGCCCTGCGGCGGCTTGGCACAGTCGGGAAGCTCGTATTCGATACTGCAGTCTACGTGTAAAGGCACCGAGTAGTCCTTGGGGGCGAGCGAGGCCGGCCGCGCGTCCCGCCGGAAGCGGTCGGCGGCGGAGTAGTCGCTCTCGGGCCGGGCGTAGCCCGTCATGTCGCGCGGACTCACGGCATGTGCGCCGCGGGCGCGCCGTCAGCTGATCGCGGGGTGAGGCGCGGTACGTGCGCGCGAGCTGCCAGCCGACGCGGGACTGACTGAGCCTAGCTCTCCGCGCCTGCGCTCACGCTCCTCCCGGCACCCCGCGCCCCGCTACCTGCTGCCCGCACCCCGCACCCCGCACCCCGCACCCCGCACCCCGCACCCGCTAACCGTTCATACCGGCTGGTGGCAGTGGTGCTGCCCCCCTCTGCGCGCGCCTTCTATTTCATCTAGTTTTCGCTACGATCGAGGATCCCCGGCAACTCGGATGACGTCGGCTGCGGCGAGATTGGGACGAAGGACCGTGTTCCACGGTGTTTGGGTGCTGCGATGGCGGTGACGACCGACGCCATCGGTCGGATGTCTGAAGGGCTGAGAGGGTGGGGAGCGGAATGGTGAACGGTAGCACTCGAACAGCTGACGACCGACATGATGCCGTTCGTCGACAGATCGATAAAAATGGCGATGGCAGAAGAAGCTAGCGGTGCGAGCGGGCGTTGCGCAGAGATGCACTAGGCACGCGGGCTAGCGGTGACTGTGGCGGGGGGAAGGTGTGTTTTGAATGTCAAACAGCTGATTACAAGGAAACTTATATATGATAAACTGTAGTTTCCTTCTTTCGAATAAGCTCATTTACGCTATGGCTCTAGTGAGGTTTCTGAAATTATAAGAAGACTATCCAATACCTTATGAAGTTTGAACGGAACTATTATCTATAGCTATAGAGAAAGTAAATGCAAAAACAGTATAAATACCTACCTAACTAATAAGGAATTCAAATGGAATGAGATAATGATTCGTGATGTGCTGATGTCGTGCCAACATTCGATCTGATGTAAACGCCACACGTGCACCGCACCGCTCCGTGCCGTACCGTGTCGCACCGCACCGCACCGCACCGCACCGCGCCGCTCTCTCGGGCCGCGGGATCAGATGACACGCACACAGACACACAACTGTTCTATTTATTTAGGACGTGCTTGGCATACAGTGACAGTCTTATTATTTGCTTTGAACTTAGTTGTAGATAAGCGATCCAGACCGAAACCATCAGATAAAGCTTTGAGACTCGACATCTCAGAACATTCACTGAAACATTATTTTAAGTTAGAATCAACAGCCGTAAGACATTAGTATAACCCGTAGAGCTCTTGCAAAATGGTACCTTCCTAACAACAAAAGAAAATTTAATGCAAAGTATGAACGTCAGTTGAGTAACCTAGACCATTTATAAAGTTTAAAGCTTAATTGAGAAATTGGCTTAGCGAGTTATAGTACTTTTTAAACTTCGCGATTACTCACTTATCTTGAGTAATTATTGGTTGAGCTGTCTATGTCCTAGGTAGGTACGTGTACCCTACAAAGCTTAGTGTTCACATTTTATGATCCTAATCTGGTGCTATCAGTGAAGACCTGTTATTGGCTACCTGTATCTATTAAAGTATTAAGGACATTGTGTCATAGCTGTTGGTTTTCCGAATAAATTAAATAAATCACTTAACATACTTATAAGTTGTACGGGTTTTTATCGCTTTTACCTTTTTTATAAGTCACCCGTATCCACGTCTCTTGCAATACAGTCGAAACGTCAAGAAAATTATAAAAAATAATGGCCGCGATAATGACCCGTTAAATCTCATAATAGTGTGTAATAGTTAGGTACGGTACTATATGTTTTTCCGTGCTGCCTGTAAAATGAGAACTTACGTGCCGTCTTTAAGCTTTACTAGCAAAATTAATAATTCCCGGCATTCCCTCCCGCGTGCCGCACGCCGGGCCGCACGCCGGGCCGCGGGCGGATCGTGCGCGGGACGCTTCATTTAAATGCATTTTACATTTTGAAATACTACGCATTCTGCGCCCTTCTTTAAGTTTAAAATTATTTCCTTCGGGAATATTACAATACGTAATACGTTAATTTTGCTGACGTGACTAACAGTCTGTGTGTGTGACATGCGAGCTTGCCTGCCAGCTGACTGACATGCCGTGCCATGTCCCTTACCCATTCAACTACATTATAATATGAACTATTTTAAAGTCACAATTCTATAATTTAAACTGTTTTTAATATTTTATAATACACAATGTGTTATTCTAAAAGATAAACTGCCTGTACTTATTACATTTTCATCCAAATCCAGACGTCGAAATGTCCAAACTATGACATTTATCATACTCGGATTATGTTAATGTTGCTAATAAATGCGTTTTTGGAAATTGTTCAAGAAGGTTTCATACTTCATTAAAAATATCGTGGATGCGTTATTATTTCAAGGTAAATTTCATAGATATCGTGCGTGTCTAAGTAAGGCGTAGAATTGAATCCCGTAACTAGTTAGCACATCCGACATTAGTGCGTTTAGGCAAGGTATACTCTCTGCTAATAGGTTTGTCTACTGCACAATTTGCACTGTGGCACACATGACGCGAAGCGCGAGGACGAGTGAGGTATCAGGTTGGCCGTACGTAATTGAATTTCGTATCACTTAAAATCTGTGATATGGGATTTTCATTCCATACAATTATTTATTTATTTATTTATTTCCACACAAAACAGATGAAAATACATATACAAATTCAGAAATGTTTTGAACTAGATGGCATTTTAAAACATGTGTACGCATCATGGTTAGTGAAAAGCAGTTGGTGCTTACATTGTGAATTAGATAAAAATAAATAAACTTCGATCCTTAGAAGAAAAATCTAAGTAAAGGATTATACTACTACTTAAAAACAAGAATTGGATGACTGAGCACACTCTTTAAAAAGAGAGGTTAAAACATATTTTTTTGAATTTAGGCAACTTATTGTTAAAAACATCAATTGATTCAAAATTTGGTCAAATTATAACTATTATTTAAAAAAATTGCTAAACGTCATTCATTTGACTAACTTCATCTTTATATAGACATAGGTACTCTACTGAATCGGTTAAGGTATAAGTAGGTGCATTAACATAGAAATACAAAATCCCGTGAAATAATTATTTATTATTTATCTTTTAAATCTCTCTTTGAAAACAGAAAACTTAATCTATGAATTCAAAAGGGGTTTCCTGGTTTTTTGATCAAAACCAGCAAGATTACAGCTCAAAGAAACATTTCATACATGAGTAACGGATGTCGTTTGTAGCAGATTTCTCATTCGCTTTATCTTGCTCCTTCGTTACGAATCCTAAAAGGGTTTAATGCATCCGAGTTCCATAAG
Source organism: Perizoma flavofasciatum (assembly GCA_958496245.1). NCBI lineage: Eukaryota > Metazoa > Arthropoda > Insecta > Lepidoptera > Geometridae > Perizoma > Perizoma flavofasciatum. The sequence continues at coordinate 130,872 of OY292436.1, forward strand.
CCTCCGAGCTACAAACACATCTGTTACTTTACTTAGGTAGGTAAGATATCTAAACATATCTTTTTACACAAAAGGATATCGTACCTTTTGCGAGCGGATTATGTTACCTACGTCGACATTCCCATAACTTGCCTTTTAGTAACATGCCTCATACAAACATAAAGTAGGTACCTACCTACAACTGTGTGAATGGAAACAATGATATCTGCGCATGACAAACACGAAATTTTATCACATTCCAAAAAAAAACAAAGATCCGTCTTGAATCTGATCGCAATTCTTTCCACACACTTACAACTGGCTCGTTGCACCTTGCCGACGACGGAATTCACTTTTGTAGAACTCAAACCAACTTTGACTTTATTTTCTTTGAGAGATGGTTGAAATCTGCTCTGATGGTTCGTTTCAAGGGGTTGCTGAGATTGACCCTTTCATTTCCGGGTCCGCTTATTTTTATTTATTTTTTTGGGGATTGCGAAATTTTAGTGTCCTGGGACCTGGGACCCTGGCGCGCAATCCCGCCCTGTGGCACACCCGGGCACTATAAAAGGAATTGAATCTGGACATATCAGAAGATACCTACATAAAGGGAAGTTAGATGCTGGATGTGATCTTTGATATTGGATAAATCGATCTAATATAAGTTTTCTTTGCTTTATTTTTGTAGAAAATTGTTGCGGGAATTCTCTACCTAAGCTGATATTACGTTGTTTTGCCGACTCTCGTTCCGTTTCCTTTGTTTTGGGGCTAGCCATCTCGAGTGAAATTTATACCTATACGAGTAGATAGCATGTGTATGTACATACCTAGGTACCTACCCATCGTTGACTGTTTGTAGATGACTCTTAGAACGGTCTTCTTATACTGTCCATGAACATTTATGACAGCAGTTCAACCTACATACTAGAACCCTGTCTTTTTAACTAAATATCTGAGTAATAGTACCTTGCTATTTATTATCCACTAGTTGTTGCCCGCGGCTTCGCCCGCGTTGTATATTAATAAAAGTAACATATGACCGTCTCCAGGCTTCAAACTATGTCCACCAACTTTTGAATGAATCGAACCAAGGATTACAATTTATACAAAGTTTAGAACTCATCTGTACACCCCAAAGGGTAATTTTGAAAAAATAAAAAATACGTGTTTCATTATTTATTTTAAAGTTTATGTGTTTAACCGAGTTTTGAGTGAATAAAACCAAGGAATATATTTTTCCATGGAAACTTTATCACCCTGTTTAACCCCCTTAGGGGTTGATTTTCGAAAATAAGATTAGCCTATGTGTTATTCCAGAACCTAAACTATCTACTTTCCAAATTTCATCAAAACCAGTTTAGTAGTTACGGAGATACGTGGTAACAAACATTCACACACACAGACTTTCGCATTTATTATATTAGTAGGATTGACAGAATTATTTGAATAGCTTTCATATTTGATTAATTTAATAAAATATTTGTTTTTTATTTGAAAGCAAAACTTTATATAAATGTTATATTATAAAGTCTTGTTGTTGGTCCCCCCACTAAGTCGAGCCTGTTCTCTGGATTAAACCTACTTACATTGTAAACCAAACACCTACGGATTTATCGTATTATTTAATATGAATGTCTTTTCTAAAGCTCTAGGCAAGCCATAGGCTTGCAGCTTTCATGTTCACAGGTAGATGGCAGTTATCACAAAAGATTCTCAAAACTTTATATTCGGGAAAGATACGCATAATACATGTAAGCTAATTACCTACCTATTTACTTTAAAATCTTATCATCGCTTAGGTACTTTTTTTTACTTTGTAGTAACTGCTAGGTAATTTATTGATCAAAAACCTTTTGTATTAAAATGCGTTAGAACATGAAATGACAGGGTGACTAATGAATAGCAAAGTCCTAGGTTAGTTAATATTATAATGTTATTGTTTCTGGCAAGGTTTTTTAATATCGGTGACTGAGGTCACGACTTTGAAATTATTCATTAGGACAGAAATCCAGTATCGTTGACGCAATGTTTATCACATCAGCCAATGATATGAATAAGCTTGTGACCGTACATAATATGCTACTCGAAAACAACATTTCCAACATCTACTCGTAATCATTTCTGTTTATAAATCCGCGTCGCTCACAAACTTTTTTAAAAATCTTTTTTAACCTTCATTTGGCCATCATCTCACCTGATGGTAAGGTAAATGATGATATCGCCGACGATCAAGCACAAAAGCATAGAAGATACTTATACCTTGAAGAGACCCAGATTGTATTTTTCAGAAAAGACAGGCCGTTATTTATAATAGCAACTTATCCTAATTTTAGCGCGTTTCAGACAGCTCTTTCATAAAGCTCCAGAGTTCAGGTAACAAGGGAGCGTCTGTCCCACCTTGATCCGACACAATGTTTTTCTCAAAACACAGAGTAAAGTAAGGCGTAAGCTACATTTTAATTAATTAATTGTTAGATTTATTTCGGGAATTGTGAATTTAATTCTATCTTAAGTCCAAAATAATTTTGCCTGGAATTATAGTAACTTTTTTCCGAACAGAAAAAGGGCTATTCAAACATTTCCAGCGACCTGAGAGATACGACATTCATCATTTAAATCTGTAAATATTGAAAACCGGATAACCGGTGAATGTACCGAGCACTTACCTTGCCTTTTGAATCCACATTGCAATGCATTGCATCCGGCCGACATCGACATTGCAAATTCTACGAACATTTTCTTACTAAATTCAGCGCGATTTGAGACAGTTCAAATTACTGAAATAAAATAAACATTTTGTCTCGGATCTGGGTGTTTTCTATGTATAATATGTATGTATTTACATAAAAAAAGTAATATATCAGTCATGTATACAACAAGCTCTCCCATAACAAGCTCTGCTTAGTTTGGGGCTAGATAATGCTGAGTGAAAATGTCCAGCACTATTTATTTATTTATCTATAAGTAATTATATCTACAAATTTAGCGTATTCAAAAGCCGTTTCATAATAATAATAAAATGATAGCGGTTACGTGTCCCAATAGAATTTCAGAATTTCATAATTTCCTGGGAATCAGTTCAGCTGTTATGTTGAATGTAGGCTCCTATTGACATACTCGGAACACTATGAGGTGTATAGGTGAGTACCTATGTACCTCATACATATACAAAGGTAGGTGTAGTCGGCACCAACGACACGGCATTCTTCCATGACGCTAACACGACGACGACGACAACGTGAAACTCCGCGAATGGATGACGCACGAACATTATCTAACATTGTAAGCAACTGATTAGGCATTGCATATTGACGTTATCAATTATTTAATTGACCGCTTTAATCTGAAGAAAACAATACTTGTAACTTACCATAAACAACCTAACTTAAATTGCTCATACCTACCCTATTGTATAATAAGTAATAAACCGTACCTAGTATTAGAAGGTGGGCGCTGGTGACTACGCCGCAGTAGGTATTTACAAATTTTATAGTTAATATATTTTTCTTGTTTGTCAGTTTGTTTTACAATACGGTACCTTCCTACTTTAATTATGTTCCAATAAATGTTTTTACAAACGACTGACATAGCAGGCAGTAGGGAAAAACCAAACACCAATTAAAAACACGGTTCCTTACGACAGCAACTCTACAATATACCACGCTTTATTAAAAACGCCATTATCAAAACTCGTATACAGACAAAGCATAGTTAGGTAAACATTATTAATGAAGCACTCTGATATTCCTATGAATTAATTATTTCTTTAAAAAGTTGCTTAACAGTTGACACCAAAACTATCTTGATTAATTGACGAAATAAAATCTAAGCTAAAACTTATTGCAAGGGTAAGAATTACGTAAAATCTATCTTATACATACATAGAAGCTTCTGGCTGTTGCAAGCGGATTTGCGCGCGTGTTTAAAAAAACTATACTATGCACACTTTCACCCCCATTTCCCCCCTTTTATATATGAAAATCCAAAAATCCTTAAAACATTAATTATTTATGATGAATAGCTACAATTCCAATTTTTCTACCTATAAGAAAACAGATACTGCCAAACTTTCACACCTCATTTCCATAAATCAGAAACATAAATTGACAAAACCGATTTAACCCCCCCCCCCCCAACCAAATATCCCCCTTTTAAGTGAAAATTTCCTAAAATCCTTTCTTAGCACATGCTTACTTCCCGTTGTCCCCGAAGATCCGGGAACAACAGGAATAAACCAAATGAACTTATGTTCTAAATTTCAGCTTTCTAGAATTAGTAGTTTTGGTTACATAGATAGATTGCGGGCTCCGTATACGAAACAACCCTTTATTTAACCCTTCTGTAATGAATGATACAGGGAAATTATATTTATTTAGGAGTTTGCTTATTTAGAGTGTTGGTCGATAAAGACTATCGTCAGATGAAGAAGTTCAACTGAGTCGACTCAAGAACATTGTTTCAAAGTGATTACTCAGCAAGCAAACTGCACTCAGTTCCTACTCGAGTTACAAACTGTTTAGTCCGCTGAGAAGTAATTGCGTTATTGTGTTCCACGTCGCGTCGCGTCGCGTCGCGTCGCGTCGCGTCGCGTCGCGTCGGGTCAGGAAATGACAGGCAGAGAGCTCCGTGTATTGTACAGCAGACCAGAGACTTTCCATTTTGTTGGAGGGTGACGAACCCGAGACTAATGCCCTATCTATGAAATGATTTAATGTTATTTACCCTGTTTTGACTGCACATAATATTACATTGAATTATTTTACATTGTGATGCAAAAAAATCATAAGATTTTCTTGAATATGCTAGCTTCTGCCCACGGCTTCGTCCGCGTGGTACCGGGATAAAATGTTGCCTTAGTTTTATTCTGATGTATAAGCTTTATTACTGTTTAGTTTCATCAAAATACGTTCAGTAGTTTTTGCGTGAGAGTGTACCAAACATCCATCCTCACAAACTTTCGCGTTTATAATAGTAGTAGGATAATGGCGCTCGGTTGTTTTTGTAACGTAATTTAAATTAGTTTTAGGGTGATTTTTTTTGGTGTGCTTTAAAGATTATAATTATCTATCTACCTATCTATCTATTATCACTGGCACTGAGTAGAGGCCGGACTGCAGGAGCGGCCATCTTATCTAAAAGATCACAACTTTTACAACAAAAACTCACCTTGATGTCTTGAAAATAGCCAATTGTATCGAAGCACTGAGTTATATCTCATCTCGATAAAAAAATCTATGATAGAAAAAAAAACCATCCCGCGGAGAATCGCTTCTTTGTCTCCAGCTAGCAGAACATAAAGTACAGAGAACACGTAATATCTCAAACTATTCATATCCAGCCGTCGAGCTGCAGGGACGGACAAAAGAAATGAAATATTGATTCATGGAAAAGTAAATGGTAAGTTGCACCTTTGTGTTCAAAAATGTAATTTACGTACGAAACGAGCGTTCAATCGCGACTAATCCGATGAAAAAGCTGGCAAAGTGCGATGACTATCGCTGAGCCAGATATTCTGCGACATAAAAAATACGTTACTATTTCAACCGACGACGTTATTTGCTAGAGGATGGCTATCTTAATATTTTGAAGGCCTCAATTTTAATATTTTAAAGGTGTCCATATATTTTTATTATTAAGGGTTAAAATTAAGAATATTTACTAAAAAGGACTCGTATAGCAATGTATTTTTTACTGAAAACGGGATATATTTAACATGATTTTGTGAGTTTGAACGATTCTCGATATTTCGGGATAAGGCACGGTATAAGGATATCAGGCACAGGAAAACATTGATGTAATCAATATTTTAATTAAAAATTATATTTAAAACTATGTAAGATATGTATAATCATAACCTTCATAAAGTTTATAAGCAGTGTATTCCTTCGTAATCAAACGAATAGTCTACAGTATCTACTAACAAAATGGATCGTATTACTGCCCGATATCAAAAACTTTTGATTGTGAAAATCTTTTGCCAATAGTATTTTAAAAACTTTCGCGATTAGATAACATAATAAAAAAAAATACGGGTAAAGTCGTGATCACGGGATGACAATACATATTGTATCGATATACCTAGTCGAAACGTCGTCGTCGGGAAAGTAATAAAAAACGTGTAAACGCAATAAAGACCCATAACCTTTTTTTCCAGTTTCTGGGCTCTAAGCTTTTCTAAGTAAGTACTAGGTCCGATACGGAACCCTAAAAATATTGAGATTTGTGTTGAGCGGCGTCTAGACGCTATCGATTGTTGAATGTTTCGATTTGAATGGTATCTGTCGTGTTTATAGAACGTGAGGAACGTGCGGGCGAGTCGTGCCGTGCCGCATGCGGGGGGAGGACGCACTCGCACGCAAATAACAGATACTACAGCTCTCAGAAACGACGTTCCATCTAGATTGTCATGTTTATCTTGATACTGCGGGCTGATAGGATAGACTGCCGTCAGCGTCTTTCCCAACACAACGCATGATGTAAGCTTTCTATCGCCAACCTATGTTCACACACCTTGTGCCATTTACTTTTGATAGATACGTAGATAGATTGACACTTTGTTTTACATAGCACTTAGTAAAATAAACGCTCATTACTGATATAGATGCCCATAATGAAGATAGAACAACACCTGTTTATCATTTACCATTACTGGTAAAATATGATTAAAGTATTCAGATCGAATTAAGTTTCAGTCCGTAAGATAGATAGATAGATAGAAAATAGAAACTACTTAATTGCACACCAAATAATATTTCAGCTAGGTACAAATTATACAATTTTGTAGCGATCTCTACCAGACAACCTTTGGATTGAACAAAATGTACGAAAGATAACAAGGAGTTTATATAGGCACACACATACTAACTAACGAGTACTTGACAGCAGAATGTAACCGCCTCGCCTGTGGCCCCCACCTCCCGCTCGCTCTCCCCATTTAGTTGGGAAAGGGAATGTTTGCAGCGGGCAATCATTTGTGCAAACGAAAGCCTGCTCCTACTGAAAGACTTATCAAATTGCTTTTGAAAGATTTGAAGAAAAACAATCGAATTGGACACAATTATTACCAAAGTACGAATAAATGTGTCCTGAACATATTTTTGGGGCATATTTTTAATGTTCTGCATAAGTGTTAAAATTAACTAACTTTAAGTAGGTACTAGTATATACCTACTAGCTAGAAAGAGTTGCATAGAACCTCGATGGCGTGGCGGGAAGGTAGCCACGCTGGGACTAATTATGTTTTCAAGTTTTACTGATATTTGTCCCTGGTCAAACAAAAGGAGTACGATACAGGAATAATCCCTGTGTGTTGTGTTACCACGATACTCTTAGTTCCCGATACCCACGACACAGAGAATCCTAGTGTGGGTCAGGACATAGGTACGTGTCTGTTGAATGTTTTATTCCAGAATGCTCCCATATCAATATGTACTCGTATTCATCATGCCATAAAAAATGATGAAACTTCAAAGATTTTCGTGCAAACGTAATGCGACCTTATCAACCAAACAATAATCTACCTACGATGATGAAACGTGAGTAATCCGATTATGTCGGTGTTGGCAAACATTGAATAGACTCATTAGCAGAGTAGATCTATACAAGCAGTGCCTGTGGTTACTCGCTCACGGAGGGTGGAACAAGATGCCCCATTCAAGGCTTCATTTCGCTTTATAAATAAGTAGGTACTCCGTCTATATACAGTGAAATGAGATCGCCATAAAAGATCCATCGCACATGTAGCTTATTGATGGTCGATGTAAGCGATCTTTGAATAGCCTCAAAAGCTGTTGTAATAATCCTGAGATACGCATACAAAGTGTAGATGTTTCTGAAGGAATGGTAATGCTTAGAACGGGCGGCGGTATCGCTCCACGCTCCACTATGCTAATTCCTCTCTAACCCGGATTGGGAGTCTATAGAATTTGAAGTCTGAATGTCACAGAGGGTTCTCATCTTTGTCTTCGTCTCTTCTCTCATGTTATTGCTCTATATGTCTACTCAAGTTAGTGGCTGTGAAAAGAGCCTTTTGACTATAACGGTTGGTTAAAAATGTTAGCCAATGTTAGGTTAGATATTGGCCTCGATTCTGTAGTACACTGACTACTGTCAAATTAGTCAGATCTGACTAATTTGAGAACTGTCAAATTAGTCAGATTTAAGTTTTCCATACAAATTTAGTCGTCATTTCAAAACATGCTGACTATAAACACAAAGAAAAGCGACACGAAAACTGATTTGACAACACTAAAATTGTAGCTATCTCTTTTTTGCTTGCACTATCAGTAAAAGAGAGCGAGAGTTTAAATTTAGTATGTACGAATTCAAATTAACTCGCGCTGATTGCAATGAAAATTTGTCTCCACTAGGCCAGCAGTGCTCCGTAACTCTTCATTTTATCGGGACAGGGCCGGATCGAGGTCTGCGAAAACAATTTTACGAGTTCGAAGTGAAGTCGTTCAGCGTTTAATTGCGAATCGTAAAAGAAAGGCCGTAAAGTTGTTCAGGAGTAGCGGAGCGCCGCGGCCGGGCTGCGCCCTAATGGCCCATTGTACCGCCGCCACTAGCACACAAAAAACAAGCGATTTGGTCCGACGACAGAATTGGGGTGTTCTTTTGTTCGGTGAACATCGGGGAGCCATTAAAATTACAGCTTTTTTGTTCGGCGCCAATAGAATGATGGATATGTGATTGCACCCAGATTCATATTCGAAATTGTTAAGAGTTTTTTTTCCAGAATAGATGGATGATAAATAACCCGCACTGCGAGGTGCTTTAGGTACCTGCGGAAACGACTCAGTATGCAGCTGTGGCATTTCACGTGCCTAAATAGGTGGAAGTCAAAGTGGGTCGGTCGATAGCTATTGCAAAGTTTATGAACGGGACGATGGACGAATGGAAAGAGACTATTAAGCGAGACCTGACAAGAAACAGAAGAAATGGGCAATGGTATACATTGTTGAAATTGGCCTCTGAAGTCCCACTCGGCGAGACATTATGCTCCTTTCGCAACATTACAATATTACAGCTGCTGGCTATACAATTTATTTATTAACTAGATACTGCCGCCGGCTTCGCCCGCGTGGTACTAAAAGTAGCTCTTATCGTTAAGGCAGCGTTCGTACGCTCGACCGTTTTCTCGTCAACTGACGTTGCAAAATTGGTTTCTACGAAAATACCTTTCATTTTAACGGGATAATATACAGCCTTTGTCCAACCTGAAGGCCTATTCTAAATATTAGTGAAATACTTTTTGAAATCGGGTATTATCTCCTACATTCAAACTGACAAACATTAAATCTTAATAGTATTAGTACCTATAGATATAGATTTTAAACTTTCGCACAAACTTCGACTTAATGCTAAATAATTCTTTAAGCAGACAGAAAAGCGCGAACGTTTGGTTTAAGAGACCTTAATACTAGAGTCAGACATCTGTAGGACTTACATAAGTCTAGGATTCCACAGACCTTACACCGTGGTAGTGTGGAGTTGCGCGCGCGTCCGTCGTGGTGGGTGTGAGAACCCGCCACGTTCTCACAACATCGCCTCATTATTCAACAAAACAAACACGCTCACAACTGTAATCCCCATTATATAGACCCTCAGATTCATACTCAGATACATACTCAGATACATACTCAGATACATACTCAGATACATACTCAGATACATACTCAGATACATACTCAGATACATACTCAGATACGTACTCAGATACATACTCAGATACATACTCAGATACATACTCAGATACATACTCAGATACATACTCAGATACATACTCAGATACATACTCAGATACATACTCAGTACGCAGATCTACGAGTATACCTACCAAGTAGGGGGTAGTCAAAGACAAGTTCATACTTTATATTCAACACATGCCCGCGTTTTGCATTGCAGCTAACATTCCACGTGACAGGTTGCAAACCTATCCCGGTTTATTGGAACACTAACCGATGGCACATGCCTTCGAATTTTCGGTTCTTGGGCATGCCGGTCGGTTCCCTCGCAATGTTTTCCTTCGCCGTTTTGAGCACGTGTTAATAGCGTGTTAATTCGTTGGTTGAAATCAGGGTTGAACCCACGACTTTCGGCGCGGATGTCGAGGTTACAGTCCACTAGGTCAACAAGGTCTTGTTATTTTGCGAACTGTAAAGTACCTTTGTCCTGATAGTAACAAAGGTGTGTTTTAAGAATGGGTTCAGATTCGGCTCTATAGAGAACTGGAATATTGCCATTGAATCAGTAAGTCTTGATGAGAACAAACGTAACCACAAACTATATAAAGAGGTAAAGTTTGTCCAACTGAAAATTAGAATAGACTGGATGAATTTTAGAATGAACCTTCAGGATTACTAGACAAATACTACTTTCTGTTGCCGTTAACGCCTGCAAAAAGATTGTATTATATGGAAATGACAATAGCTGTGAAAATGTCATGTGACTTCTTGACTTCTGCCAAGTTTTTCCTTGACAAATTTGAGTTAGCGTGAAAGGAAAATTAAGCGTTAGGTATTTGTTTAGACTCCAGGGTGGACATATGCTGTATATTATCCCACTTAAATAAAAAGGCTGAACGTGGAAACCAAATTTGCAACGTAAGACGACGAAAAAACGGTCAAGCGAATGCGTTTTACGAACGCTGAATGAACGATAAGAACTACTTTTTATCCGGGTACCACGCGAGCGAAGCCGTGAGCAGTAGCTAGTGGACATTAAGTTGTGTAAGAGAGATTGGATATGCAGGAATATTATAATTGAAAAGAGAGACGTGTTTATTCTCCGTGTCTTTAGTTGTATATGTATACTGTATAGGGTTCTCATCCGATAACATTCTCATCATATTATTTTCAATTGTGTAATTTTGTAATTTTAGGGACACTTTTGAAGGAGAAGGACACACTAGATGATTACTACACAGAATAAGGAAGACGGGGTGTTTGTGTCATGTGGCGTTTTGCATAACAATAGGGTAACCACACCACCCCTCCCGTGATTAATTTAAACTGTGACCGGTAAGGGAGTTCCCACCGATTTTGCTCAACAAGGACTTGTTAAATTAATAGCTATCAGTTAGGGTAAGTTTTTTCTTAAAGGGATTTTTATACATAAATTAATTTTGGCCTCTGAACTAAGTAGGTATATAAATTTATTGAATTTTTTGCAGATATATTTTCAAATGATTTAAACCCTGATTCAGACATTAAAAAATTATGCAATATTAAAGAAATCGCTTTCAGCGATAAGACTGCCCATTGTGCATTTATTTTTTTGTTGTTCATGTTTCTGGGTTTATACTGTAAATTGGTGTTATGCACAATAAAGAGTTTATCTATCTATTATTTAAGACAACCATAAACGTTAACGTACCTATGTCTAGATGCTTTTGTACACAAGATTCAGAGAAGAAATGAAAAGTATTAAGAGTCAAACAATACCATCACATAGGCGTCAATTCTCTTGTACACCAACGAAACTTAATTTTATCTATCGCTCTCTTTTAATAACAGAAACAAAAGAAATAGATAGCAAAAAAATTGTGCTTTCAAATTAGTCAGATTTAAGTTTTCCATGCAAGTTTAGTCGTGATTTCAAAACGTGACTATAATATCGATCATTTTCATATATTTATATGAAAATGATAACAGAAGAAAAATGACTAAACCTACTTAATTATTTTATTCCAAACGTCTAACGTACTTTGCCTTGATACTTTGCCTACCTTAACTTTATTTTATCGTACCTACCTATCTGTATACCCTAAGACAGAGTTCATGTGAGATACCTACCCATAAACACCATCTATGTACCTACCATGTGAAAGCAATAAATGTATTGAGTATTGAACACGAAGAACCGACATGTACCTTAACTAATTTGACCGGAGTCAAGTTATTGGCATCCCTTTGTGGCGTGCAGTAAAAGGGAGCGACAATTTAAATTGTTTAGTTGGTGTACAAGAGAATGGACGCCATTATGTACAGGTAAGTACTTAAATGCTATTGTCTAACAATGTGTAGACTGGAAACACATCCACTGAACGGATCCTTGTTCTGTGACCTCTTCTCAGTACCTCTAGGTAGATTGGTACCTACTAGATACATATTAAGCTTATTTTAGTTTCCAAATATTTTCTTTAATACCTCTCTATCCACCTACTTCTTGTTCCCTTCGCAGAATACCTCTCTATCCACCTACTTCTTGCTCCCTTCGCAGAATTTACTAACAAATGGATTGTATTTCTATCGTCCATTGATTTAACTTGGTGTTATGAATAAATTATATCTGTATCTGAAATAACAAACTTTTAAATTAGATTTGATTTTACGATTATTAGTAGTTAATAAGTCATATTGTAAAAACGGGAATTTTCATGTACTGCACTATCGGTGAAGGCGCCGAGTTTCTACTCATTCTGAGAGTCTTCATCAGGATGACTGATCGCGACGTTCTCCCTCCGCGTCGCGTCGCGTTGTGATTCGAAACTTAGTCGGTGGCTTCACCGATAGTGCGGTACGTGAAAATTCCTGTTTTTACAATATGAATGGTCAAGTTCATGATAGTTTTTGGAATAAAGTTAATAAGTCTGTAACTGCATCTAGTATTTCTTGTACCTACATATACAAAGTATTGATCTTTCTAGTCAATCAAGTCATTTGAGATCCTTCAACCAAATAGTTTTCTAGTTTTAAAACGAGATTACTTTTAATAAATAAATAAATTAACATCCAACTGACATATACATAGTTCTGATTCCCCACATCAGGATTCCCTGTGTCGTGGTACCACACCACCCAGACCCGGAACAAGTATCTGCAGAACATGCAAACATTTGTCTCGCAGAATCGAATACGCATGCGTCGCAGCCGGCTTCTGGGCCGCCGCGCCACCGAGGCCGTTTTATATATAGAGATAGCAGCGATATCTTTCTGAAAAGGGTTTCCATGAGATGTTCCAAATAGGTAACGTGGTTACCTAGTACCTATACATTCATGGATTCCTTAGAATACCGAGCTGTTGTTTAAGATAAAGCACATCGAGACAATACCATCACACCGTCGCCGCCATCTTCCATTGTTCTCAAAGTCTGTTCAGCATAATGTAGACGCTGCTCTATTCCGAATGGATCCAATGATACCGTATTCCACATAAATATACTGAAAGTATAATGTGCCTACAGGGAATTTTACAGAGCTTAAGAATATATTGGATACAGTAACGCCAGTAGTACATTTTATTTGCTGAAAGCAATAATACACTATGTAGAATATTATGTAGAATAACTTGCGTACCTAGTTATTCTACATAATATATACTGCAGATTAGACAGCAGAGCCATAACTGTGTAAACAAGATTGTAGGTACAAATCCTAATAATATAATAAACTAGCTTCTCATATTGTAAAAACGGGAATTTTCACGTACTGCACGGCCGACGTCGCGCCATGCACGGCGCGACGCGGAAGGAGAAAGCCGCAACCACTCACCCTGATGAAGACTCTCGGAATGAGTCGAAACTTAGTCGGTGCCTTCACCGATAGTGCAGTACGTGAAAATTCCCGTTTTTACAATATGAATAGTCAAGTTCACGATAGTTTTTGGAATAAAACTAGCTTCTGCCCACGGCTTTGCCCACGTGGTAACCGGATAAAAAGTTGCCTATGTGTTATTCTGATGTATAAGCTATATTACTGTAAAGTTTCATCAAAATCCGTTCAGTAGTTTTTGCGTGAAAGAGTAACAAACATCCATCCTCACAAATCTTTCGCGTTTAAAATAGTAGTAGGATGTATGATAAATCTAACAACAGCTGGCCCATTAACGAACTTACAATATTTAGGTAATAGGAACTTAGACCAATAATATTAATGTGGGTAACATATTATTAAAAAAAGGTCACATATTTTAGTTTACAAAAAATCTAAAACTTAGCTACAGTTAAAAACTAGCTGCTTAATTGTCCTCGAAGTATTCATCTAAGTTATAAAAAAATTTAGATAGCAACCATTTTTTTAAAATTACATTGATATTTGAGATTATCTAGTGATTTTATCTCCCTAGAGGTAAAATATAAAATAAGAGAAAGAATTGTATACTCTTAGAGCAGTATAAAATAACTAATACGATATAGACTGTTATTCACTTGGGGATAAAAATGATAAATTTGTGTTTAGTTCGTAAGATTCCTGTGAGGTTTGATTTAGTTACAAAAAAATAATGTTGATTGTTTCTAAAAAAAACAAACAAATCTCATGAATGTAAATACACGTTAATGTCAAAAAGGCCGTTATATTTAAAACGGCCTCTGAAAAATACTCTTTATATTATATCCCCCGTAGCCTAAATGAGGCTCAACATAACTATAGCAAGCTTTTTTTGCTATTATTTTAGATGTAATTTCGATCGAGACAGACAGATAGAGCATAACTTTTTAGATAGTTTGCAATTTACATAATATGATTTGTGATTTTCAATTAATGTGTGTGTCTATAGACAAATTTATGAAGATCGTTTCGAAGTACGAATACGTGAAGGTTCTCCACGGACCTAAAATCTCAAAGCCAAATTGAACAGATTTCCTTTTTTAATGTGTAACCTCTGCCGAATCAGCCGCTGCAGTGTTGGCTGGTCTGTCGGTTCAGAATACAAATCTTTATTGTATGTACAAGTGTCACGTCTCTGTGAACCCCACGGCGCAGGATTATAGTTGGCAAGGGACGGGGCGGTGGAGCCTCCGCAGCGCGCAAACAACTAACATTCAATAACGGCGGCATCAAAGCCGGTGCGACGATCTGACATCAAAGAAACCTTTTTTGTACAGCTTTTTTTGACATGTTTTAGGGATACGCAAGATAATACGTAGGTACTTTAGTGTCAAACAACTTAAAGTTTGTTAGTTCAACTTATTGGCAGGTACATTGGTAGTTTTCCTGTGATCTCGACCCTGTACTATATTTCCTCAGGTATACGTTTTATGCATTTATCTTTTTTATTATTTTTTAAACTTATGATCGCGAAAGTATGAAAAATACTTTATTTACAGGTTACTAGAAAACAAATAATACAGTTTCTGCGCAAATCAATATTGTTATACGCCATAAGATACCGTTATCTGTTCGATCATTATCGAAAAATGCTTTCAAAAGAGAACTCACTGATATTCTGATAAAAAAAGCGTATTACACAGTGGTAGAGTTTTTGTGTGACCGTGCTGTATTTGACATTTTTTATTTTATTACCGTCCTATATAAGTTTTGTGTATAACTACCTATGTAAATTTTAGTGTTTTTAAGATAGGTACCTAATTTTAATTTAATTTAATGTAAGCCTAAGGACAGAATTTAGTGATGCAAATTGTTTTAATTTACCACCTTGATGTAACACTTACCTAAATTCACAAACAATAAATGATTTGATTTGATAAAAGCTTCTGAGTGGAAATAAGATATCTATGTTGCATGGAAATAGTACCTGGGAGATAACGGCTTCAATACCTCGCGGCTAAACATTGCTCTGCAAAAGCCTCAGGCAAACTTAATGTATACGGAACCTTGGAAGTTGATCGCCCTTGGCTATAAGCTACACTTTTTGTATAAAGAAGTTTAGGGAGAAGCATGACGATAAAACGTTACTTATATTATATGTATTCTTCGGTATTGTATTCCACTGAATTGTGAACTCACTATTCTATCAAGGTATTTATTTATAAGTATTTGGTGGCTTCATACAAATTATTTGTACCTATAGAATGAAAATACAGGTTTTACTTACTAGGCCCGTACATGGTCCCTACACAGCAGTGGTTTTGATTTACAATTATGTGCTGTCAATAACATATATAGAGCTTCTTCAATATAATTCTAAAAGGCTTTTTTCTATAGATAAATTAGATTTCATTTTAACATCAGGCTAAAATGAAATCTACATTAAAAACTAAATTATTCCTAACATTTTAAACTGTTCCGTAAAATCTAATCTTGGTAAATCACCCTAAACATAAAAAGAAAAATATACTAGTTAACTGAATTATAAATACAATTTCTGAATGTGATTTTTAATCACAACTAAATAATTCAAATTCTCCTAGTATAAATCGTAGCATTTCATTTTAATCGGATTATTCGTCCGCGGGCGGACTGGGTAATTTACTAAAGTATTGTTCGAATGGGCCGCGCGGCATGCGGCAGAGAGCCAGTACTGATAACATTACGTCATCCCACTGAAGTATCTAGTAGGGGCCTGCCTGCGCATCAATGAGTTAGTTAGTAACTATTCACAGGAGATATATAACGGATGAAATAAACACGGGCCCGAAACGGTACATAAAACTTTATTTTATATTAAACCGCCTCTGTCTACGGCTTCATCTTAGTACTCGCAGTTGAGTAGCAGTGAGTATTACTCTAGATCATGAAATGATTACCTATCTCATATTTAATTTAATTCGGTTCAGCTGTTACGGAAATCCTTTGCAATAAAACAATAAACAACCAGCAACAAACCATTTTGAGCCAGCTTGAATTGAAGCACATTATTAATTAGCCTTTGATAGTTTTACTTATGTGGGAAGAACTTACTAGTTTTCCTTTTTACCTTCGACCGGATAATTCTTGCTAGTCGAAAGGAGGTCTGAGAAACACTAAATCAAATGTGGATAATGTTTAGTTTTTTAAGGGATCCTGCCTGCGGAGACTTGTGTAGAAATAACTGCTTGGCTTTTTTTCATTAATCCTGGTAACTGTGGTAATCTTGGTAATGGTTCTTCTCAAGGTAACTGGTAGACTGTTACGTTTTCTGGACGGAGGTATGGTAAAAGGTAAACGAAGGTAATCTCGTAAGTATGTAGCGACGAAGTAGGTAGGTAGCCGCTTGGTTAGGTAGGTAAGCTGTAGCTACAGTTTTGAGCCAGTACAAAAACATTTGATGAAACAGTGCTTTCGCAGTTTGACGTAAGAAAGTCTCCACTGCCTCTTACAATATGAAGTAAAGTTCTTTATTCTATCGCGTTATTCGGATTACCTGCACAGACTGTTGTTGTATCTGTGTCCGATGATGAGGGTACTGCTATCAGGAGGATCTGATAATGCACTGTTAGAATGCGTTAATAATAGATCTCAGCCCTTTAAGGTTAACTATCTGTTAGAAGCTCGAGACGATATTAAAAGCGAAGACATTAATTGCATGCTTGACTCACAGATTTTCCCAATTTACAAAGTAATTTCGAACATGATCGAATCTTAAAGAAGTACTCGTAGTTAGTATTACCAAGTAATAAATGACGTAGCTGATTGAAAATAATGAGTAGCAAAGATGTTGTTTTATTTAAGGTGAAAGCTTTTATTTAAAATGTTACTAAATAAAACATAAATTTTAGTAAATGTTTACCTACGATTTGGCCTAGTAGTGGGATGGAGGGGAACACGACATAACAACATTGAATCAGCATAGACTTAGTAGTGACTCAGTAGAAGGACTTTTCAAAAAACCGAGTAAATTACCAGCATCTTATGTACCTACCTATGTAAGTTAATAGGTATGTGTCCCTTGGCCCTACATTTATTCATAAAACATATTCTATGTACATGTAGGTATATACAAAAAATACAGATGAAACACTAGCTGTCTCATCTGTTTTTGATATCTAAAGATCGTTGCGAACCATCTAGAGATAACTCAACGGATCCTATATATTAAATTCATATTATTTACATAAAGATATTGAAGGTAACTTTTTACCTAGATAACTAAAGTTTGTTTGAAGCACCGCGTATGAAAAACTGGTAATCTAATTAAAATAGGTACCTATCCATCACAGTAGTTTCATTAAGAATTCGTATTGAAAATGACGTTCATAATAATTTTCTAGTAGAACATTACTTGATTTCTTTTAATAATAGGCCGAGTGCTCATGCACGCTAACCCCCAGCAATTTCTCCGTCAGCTGCAAATGACAGGCCGTAATAGAAAACCGACCGAATCGATACACTGTCCACCATTAGGCATTGACAGGCACGGCGGCAGTACATTGTATAGCTCCATTACTAAACTCAAAGAAGTGTGAGTTGTCTCGTTTTAAAACTTTTGAAGTAATTGCTTTTTTCCCTTATCTTTTAACATATACATACGTAGCCCGGACCCCTGGGTGGGTGCTAATACCCACGACTAGAATATCCTGTGTCGTGGGTGTCAGGAACTATAAGTACCCTGGTACCAGAACGTCCAGACCCAGAAAAAATATCAGCAGAACATGCAAACATTTATCCCGCAGTGACATGGATGCGCCCAGCGACAGTCCAAGCCACACTTGCTATGAAGGACTTTATGGCTTACTCAGCCCTTCTGATGTTTCTCTGATGTTGGAATATCGACAAGAAATAACAAGACGCCCCCTTCTCTTAACAGAAGTATACCCCCCTCCAGTTATCCTCTCTCTCCCTAGCAACGTCCCTGCTCCCCCTGTCCGTTCCATTTCATTTCATAACAGTGCGCATCTAACCGGCCTTTGTGCTTTTGTTATTTTTTAGGGCCGTTCCGATAATGGCCTGTTCCGACAATGAGAGAGTTTTTAATTACATTCTCGTATCGAGAGCTCTTGTGCACTCGGCTTTACTTTTTGATCGCTCTCACGAACATCCCCTAATTTTTATTCAAAGCAATAATTTGAAGTATTTGCCTAAAATTACCAAGCGTAATTTGAATCAGCAAGCTACGAAAAATATTTTTTTGAGAAGAGAAAAACATTGTGAAGTATTATAGTATTGTATTGGTTTTTAAAAACAAATTGTACAAAAAAACCTGTTTGAACAAGAGATGGAACTTTGTTAAACTCATTTTTGTTTCATAATTGAGTGTTTTCATTCGAGTGAATTGCCTATTCAAAAAGAGCTTATTAAGCAGTTTTATTTTAGCCCGATATAATAATAATGCTGAACATTTTCACAGCATCATCTAGCCCCTAAGTAAACGGCTTGCTGACGTTTCGGACACAATATTCTCGGAGAGCTTTTGTTATGGGAACTACATGACTCGCATACTACGTATATATATATATTTTGTAAATCCTACTAATATTATAAAGGTGAAAGTTTGTGTGGAAGTTTGTTCCTCTTTCACGCAAAAACTACTGAACGGATTTTGGTGAAACTTTACAGTAACATAGCTTATACATCAGAATAATACATAGGCTACTTTTTATCCGGATACCACGCGGGCGAAGCCGTGGGCAGAAGCTAGTACATACATATAATACATACAGAATTATAAGTTATCAATATATTTAAAAAAAACCTATTATCATACTTAATTAATCCAATACTCCTTGAAATATCAATATTCATAGATTCATACACGCCAGTGGGCAGGCATATCTTCAGCGTCATATTGTTTCGTCATATTCTGCAATTAAAAACCCCCGCAGTTTGTAAAAACAGAAGACTCGTTATAAGGCCGTCTCAGTAAACGGCGATGATCGCTCGTTGTTCACTAATGAACCGACGGAACAGCTTGTTTCGGTTCACTTGCACCACTAATTGCTATTTGGTGAAAGCTAGGTACTGTACCTATGTACTTACGTATCAGCATCATCGACAGCCTGTAGAAGTCCGTATGCCTTCCCTAGTGCTACTCTCCATCCAGGATATCCGAAAAAAATCATTAGTTCTGTTATACTAATACTTTATTTTGTGACAATTTCACAAAAAATCTCCACTAAATTCTACCGATACTGACATACAAAATGTACAAATTTTACCTTTAATCAAAGACAAAGGGCTTGCCTTGAAGAGATTGCTTTTAGCGATAAGACCGCCCATTGTACTTTGCACGTCTACTAATTCCTATTTTTTAGATTTTTTCTTTGGTAGGTATGCTATAAAGAGTTTATTTACCAAAAGAGGCCTGCGTTGGATGAATTGCTCATAGAAACGTAATACCATAGTCATTTGTAATAAGAGCTTATTTCCACCATATTATGTTATTATTTGCATTCGAATAGTATTTATCTACGTACCTTGCTATATATTTTTTCAAAATACTTACCTAAAATGTAATGTAAACGAATCGCATTTTGGATATTTTTATGTCATACATGACATGTTTCTTCTTATTTGTTTCGTATTAAAAACAACAATACCTTACGTATCGTTTGGTTAGGTACATAGATTATATTGTCTAGTTACAGAATAACAACACAATGTGAAAAATACAACAAGTTTTCATTCATCTTTTTTGGTATTACGGAACACCACCAAATTTATAACAAATTCTGAACGGCTAATATTTCTATCGCGCTCGCACGGCCGGGCCTGCATCAGCCAAAAAGAGATAGCTATATTTAAGTTATGAGCGCTGTACGCCGGATCCTTAATAACTATGGACAACATTGACTGTCACTGAACCATAAACATAGGCAGATAGAATTATGTAGAAAATAAAATTACTCTATTCCATTAGAAACACCTTGTCTCTATTTAGGTAGAACTTTGTATAGAAGCTAAGCCTCTCGAGCCGGGCGGGGGCGGGAGTGGGGGCGGGCGGGGGCGGGCGGTGCAATCCTCGACGAAGTGCGGTAGTTCCTTGTCAGCATAAAGCTTTCGAAGAGCAATCTCTAAGCTCAGAGTTAAATTCATCTAGCTCTGCCTATATAGACACTTAGGCCCGAGTTCACCAATACAATAACGGGTGGTTATTTCCTTTTATGTTTTATACGAATCCGTTATCACAATCAATGGTTAGAGTGATTGAATGGTTAAGTTTATTTTGTTGGTAAGCTTGAGTTCAATCAAGCCAAAAGCTTAAGTCGACATTTTCAAATCACCTTTCGCTCTCGAGACTTCTAACCAATGTTTATTTCCAAACGTGCCGAGAAATGTTTCGAACTAACAATGTAAGGGTAATGGTTTGTAGAAAATGAAGTGTTTCTTATGAAAAGTGCTTTTGACACAATGTAGGACGGTATTAAACGAAATGTCAAACAACAACATTCATTTATTATTGCTCGAAGGTAGTATACATTTTTATGTGTCGTTGCAGAGAGGTCACTTTGTAATGGATATCAAAATGTAAGCAGCAAATCCATTTATTGTACTTATGAGAACGGACTTTAAGTACTTTGGAATTTTCCCGTTGTCCCCCGATATTTGCCCTCAACGGGGGACAACAAGAAAGAACTTCCTGTTGAGACCAAATTTGTCATTCACATACATGATTAACTTTGGATTAGATTCACATTGTCGTCAAGTTTGAATTAAAGATTGCGAACACGAGTTATTGTTAAAAATCGTTAATAGGGTTCAGATTTCACTAATTCTCTCCATTTTAAAATGAAAGATGGCGCATATTACTGGTAAGAAGCTACGAATACGTAAGGTCGGTAACTTGTTAATCTGCAAAATCAAATGAGTATGAATAAATGAAGAAGATGTTTGTAACACCAGGCTCTGTACCAGCAAGCTCTGAATAAATCCTGAATCATATGAAAATCTTCCACGTTTTATGAAAAGTGCTAGTCACGCATAACCTGGAATAATAGCATTGCGTCGTAGATACGTATTACTAAGTTCACATTTTTAGGGTTCCGTACATGAAAGAACCCTAATAGATACTTATGTCAGCAACAGGGCTGCATATTTTTAAGTAATTTGATTTTGCTATAATAGCCTCATGTTACATGTGTCATGAGTTCGATTCCCGCTGCGGGACAAATGTTTGCATGTTCTGCAGATATTTGTTACGGGTCAGGGTGTTGTAAAAAAAAAATGCCTGCTATGTATTTGTCTGTTGGGTGTTTATTTATTTATTTTATCTATTTATGCCACGGTCATTCGTGTAAGAATTACAAATCATTTAGTTTTATTAAATACATTTGTGTTTATGTGGAGGTGCGGAACTCTTAGTGCGTGAATTCGTTTCACACTTGGCCAGTTTTTTTATGGGCATTCTCTGCAGGGGTCACTTTGTCAGGGATATAAAAATAAATACGTCGTAACAAAGATTTGCAATAAACCTAATGAAATGATACTCATTTATTTTGCTATATCTACAACGAAAATTTTTCCAGAGAGCTTTAATCTCAATCTTCAATTTATACGAATATAAATAATTAAGTATTCAATAAAAGGACATTAAACGATATAAAATTAAATTTCATACCAAAAAATTCATATTAGAAAGTAATGTTTCATTCTGAGGTCACTTTCTTAGAAATATCAAACGAGACATAAGAGAGGAAAAATAAAAAAGAAATTTATATCACAATAGTATGTAGGTACATACCTAGCTACTATTCTCCGGGGGAATATTTCGTAGAACCATTCCATGCATAATGGAAACTGTTTCGTTGTAGCTGAGGCGGCGTAAGTACTCTATGACGGTGTGAATAAAAGGAATAACCTCGAATTAGTCGAATTTCTTATACCTAGGCCACATCTAGGTATTCCTACATTAGCCTTGTGCAGGATCACACTATGGGAGGATATAATATATATCAACGACTTTTTTATATCAATCATATCCTATTCGTACTGATATGATCAAAGTTGATGTTTCAGGTGTTTGTTCCTAATAATCAATAATGAATGAATAATAATGAATTATTGAACAGGTATGTTCGTGATTTGGAATAACAAATTGGATTTTAATCCGGGTAGCCCACAGGCGAAGCCGTGGGCGGAAGTGAGAGAGTTGTATGAAAACCATTAAATAAGATTTTGCTAATTTTATTTTATTTTTATTTATTTATTTACACGCACAAAACACATTACAACCACATAAAAGAATACAACTAACAAAATTCGGTTCAAATCTTGATTGCAACATAAACATATGTGCGCACAACTAAACTTAAATAACTATATCGAGCAGAATGTGAAACTTATGTCAGAGGACTAAAAGAAAACTAAAAAAAAAAAAAAAATTGTCATGTATATATTATAACAAACACCCTAAGCTACCTAAAATCACAGATAAATAACAAAAATTATGTCGCAATTAATAAAAAAATATGTCACTAATACTATATGTATGGCGTTTGATCTGTATAATTTTATTATTGCCTGCAAGATCGATCAATGCAAATCTTATAACCGAATCTTAGCCAATAAATAATGCTGGACATTTTCACACAGCATCCTCTTGCCACAAACTAAGCAGAGCTTGTAGTAAGGGAACTACATGACTGATATACTAAATACGTTAGCAACAATCGGAGGCCCGAAATAATAACCGAAATTGAATTTAAAATATTTAATGACAATAAAAACTTATATATATACAGTGGTGGTCATATAATTAGAAACACTTAGTCACTTGGTAGTCTTTTAATGTAACCAACATTATTAATTCAATTAATTGGAGGTAATAGTTTAATTTACGAAATCACAATGTACATTTATATCTCTGGGATAATAATAAGCAATAACATTCAGACAACCAATACAATAATTATAAAAAAAAAATTAAAACAAAAGTATCAATCAATATTCTTAGTACTGGCAGTCGGACAACTAATTAGAAACAAAGTATGATTAGGTTCTAAAATTGAATTTTAAAACTAAAATTCACCTTTCGGAATGTCACCGCATTATGCATTTTGCCGCCTTTTCTTACTCATTCGGATTTGTTACCTTTTGTCAGATTTAATTATTAAAAATGGGTAAAAACAAGAGCTGTGATGCAGCAACAAGAAAAATTATAGTAAACTTTCATTTTAAACGAAAATGGTCTTACAGAAAGATCGCCGATCATTTAGAGTGTTCCGTAAAGATGGTATTTAACGCCATTGCACATCACAAAAAACATGGAACATCCGATAAGGTGCCTAGAAAAGTTCGGCCAAGGAAGACCACCGTTCAAGAAGACAGGCTTATGATTCGTTTGGCTAAGACAGATCCCTTTAATGGTTCTAATGTTATACGAAAAGAAGTATTTTCACAAGACGACCCTCGAAACGTGTCCGCAAGACTAGTCCGTAGGCGGTTGGTTGAAGGAAATTTGTATGGAAGACTTGCTAGGAAAGTGCCACTTCTCACCAGGCGACACAGAGAAAATCGTCTAGCCTTCGCTAGAAAATATGCCAGTTGGACTGTTCATCAATGGAAAAAAGTTTTGTTTTCAGATGAAACTAAAGTAAATTTGGTAAATTCCGACGGAAAACGATACGTACGGCGACCAATCAACGAGGCTTTGAATAACAAGTACACTATAAAAACAGTTAAGCACGGCGGTGGAAATGTTAAAGTATGGGGATGCTTTTCCGGATACGGAGTTGGTCCCGTGAGAAAGATTGAAGGGCTGATGGATCAGTTTCAATACAAAAAAATCTTGGAGGAGACAATGATCCCATATTCAGATGATTTGCCAGTGAATTGGATTTTTCAGCACGATAATGATCCAAAGCATACAGCAAACAGCGTTAAAGCGTTTCTCAGACAACAATTGGTGACAGTGTTAGAGTGGCCTGCTAATAGTCCGGATTTAAATCCGATAGAGAATTTGTGGCACACTGTGAAGAAAACATTGTCGGATGAGCATATCACCAATATCAACCAACTTTACGACGCATTTGTAGAAGCTTGGAGATGTATTCCTTTGGAAACGTGTGAAAAACTGATAGAATCAATGCCACGTCGTTGTAAAGCTGTAATCGACAACAGAGGGTACCCTACCAAGTACTAACAGTACTAATCGGTTTTGGATGTAGTATTCATAGTATTATTCAAATTAAATGTGGTTTTGTTCACTTAGTTAATGTTTATATTGTTGTTGTTTTTTTGTTTCTAATTAGTTGTCCACTTTAGTCCATGTATTTTAATAGACTTTTTATTAAAATGTTATATTTTTATATCAAAATTGTTGTTTGTTATTACTAAACTCGTATAGTAATACTTTAAAAGAACCGATACATCCATATAAATACGTAGGAGCCCTCTATGGCACGTTAAAAATTAGTTATGATGTTAATTTGTAATGAAAATAGAAGACAAGGTTGGTTTCTAATTATATGACCACCACTGTATATATATATATATATATTTTGTAAATACATAGAAAACCCGAGACAAATATTATACTATAGAAACATTTATTCCGCAACGGGAATTGAACTCGCAACCTGTGTCTCAGGCGGAGTTCGCCTACTGCGTCACAGATGTCGGTTCGAAATTTTGTCATTCTGGTGGGTCCAGCAAGAGGACTTGTTTCTATTGTGAAACACAGCTTTACGATAACTCTCACGATTACAGACTTCGCCGGAGTGGTCCTGGAAAAAATCATCCTGTATATTTATTGAACAGAATCACACAGCTCTCCAGGACTTTTGACTTTATTCTGTGCCACGGCCACCCATGCTTTTACTTCATTTGCTAGGCTCCTAAGAGTCATAGCGTGATGTTAAATAGCCTATAACCTTCCTTATGAATTGGGCTATCAAATGCAAAAAGGTTTTTTCAAATAAAACGAAAAATAAAAAACTCTTCAGCTTTATTATACATCCTACTAATATTATAAACGCAAAAGTTTGTGAGGATGGATGTTCGTTACTCTTTCACACAAAAACTACTGAACGTATTGTGATGAAAACAGTAATATATCTTATAGATCAGAATAACACATAGGCTACTTGATAACCGGGAACGACGCGAGCGAAGCCGTGGGCAGAGTAGTAGATAAATATAAATATTAGGTTCTGGATTTGATTAGAACCGTAAAACGCGTTTCGAATATAAAGTAGTTATACATTTTATTGGCTGCACTGCAGGGGTTGCATACCCCATTTTCTATGGCACAATACAAAATGGTACGCAAGACATTTATAAAGAACATCAATTAATATTAGTCTCAGGGATAAAGCGGGATTTGGCTCCATGATTTTATGTACCTAGAGGTATTATGAATAGTTTGAATAGAGTGTCGGTAGGCGCTATCTAATATATAAGGTAAATAACAAATTTACAAATATAGGTCTGTATTCTAAGCTTTGTAAAAAGTATACTGAAGGGGAGGAAAAAACAAAGATTAGCCTCAAAGTTTTGCTTTTGTAAGTGTTTATTTGTGTGAACAATAAATAAATAAAAAAAGTAGGTACCTAACAGCTACCTAAGAAAACCATATATGATATATTTTCATTTTAAATAAATATTTAATCCTGCTTAAAGTACACAGACACATACTAGACATACATACATACCTACGAAACTAGAATCATATTTCCAGAATTTAGGTAGAAACAAAATTTTATTCAGGTGGGAACTTAATGAAAAGCCACGTTAATTTGGTAGCTGCTATTTTATCTAAGGCGGGGGAAGGCGCGGGGCGCCGGGCTCCGGGGAACGAGATTACTAAGACTTTTCTAATTAAAAAATAATTCCTCCTCCGATCTTGAAAAGTAGGTTATGATGAACCGAGGATTCCGAGGTGGATGACCTTCGCACTCGCTTTTTCCCTTCGATATAACGATAAGCTTTTCAAGCCGCATTACATGTAGGTACCTACCTATATATGACATCGTATAGGTATGTCTTGATTTTTGTGTGGATTACACATTATGCTGAGAACTTAGTACCTAGGTATCTAGGAGTTATTGTCGGCTTTCTTTCACTATACTTAGATACTTTTAACTTAGAACTATCTAAAATAAAAAGTAAATAAAATGATGATCAACTGAATGCAACCGAAATTGTCTACTTTCCCTCTAACAGGTTTAGTTAGAGGCAAAGTAGTCTCGTATTAAAATTTATGTTTAAATTCAAAAGAAGTTCTAAGCGAGTAATGATGGGAAATACCTTCAATGAAGAGAAACGCGCCCTTTCAGGTGACAAAAGTTTGTCGACTCGCGTTCAAGAATAAATAAATTTATAACAATACACCGCAGCCCCTCCGAGTCAAACGAAAAACAAGTTTATGAGCTACAACACAAACTTCAAATATTGTTGCTCGAAAAACCTTGTACTAAGGAAAAAAGTCATGCCTCACCCATCGTTATTATTTTTATACCTATTAGTAGTTTACTTTTTTTATATTCCGCTCTGTATTTGATGTGAATACAAATCTGAAATGGATTCCATACAAAGCTTTTGAACAGAACGTACCTAAAGTATTTAATTTAATTTTTGACGGTCCCTTCACATCCCGGCTATGCACAATTTGGAGTGTATATAAATGTATTATGTAGAAGAACCAAGTCATAAATAAAAAAAATAATGCTGGACTTTTTCACACAGCATCATCTAGCCCCAAACTAAGCAGAGCTTGTATTATGGGAACTACATGAATGATATACTACTTATATGCATTTTTTTTGTAAATACATACATAAAATACATAGAAAACACCCAGACCTGAGATAGATATATGCAGATACAAACATTTGTCCCGCAACCTTCTGCGTCCCAGGCGGACCTTTGCCCACTGCAAAAAAAAAAATGAAATAATTCTCGCAGTTTCTTCGTACACACCGGATCCTTCCCATTCAAAATTGAATATTTGTAAGAGAAACAGAAAACTATTATCATAAAAGATATAGATATGTAAGGAGGCACTTTTCTGTCGGGCCACTTCAAAGGTTATTTATCTCCCTCGAGTGTCTTCTATTGTAAGCACTTACCAAACAAAACATCCCCCGACACAGGGGTAAGGGGCGAGGAGCGTAAATTCAATGAAATAGTCAGTAATAAACTAATATACCTTTATTTTATTATTTTTATTCTGGTTTACGACCTTTCTTCTTACAGTTAACGCTATTGTTCCTGGTAGGTTTGGTAATTGGTGCTTTTCAAAGCTTTTATTATGACTGTCGAATTTGAGTTCTGCTATTGATTTAATAGTTCTTTATCCTATTACTTGGTTATAAGTACCATGAATTTAAGTTAAGTTAAAGTCAACATTATTTTATTAATTCCTCCGCGACCAAGCCAGGAAAGAAAGTAGGTATGGTATCCCCGGGGAAAGATTCTAGAAGACGTTCTAGATTTCTAAAACATCTAAAACGTTCTTGCGTTAAAGTTTCTGAGAAAAATGAAATGAACACATTTAGAACGTTTTTTTATGAATAAGACGGTTCTCCCAAGTTTTGTTTAAAAATATCAAATAAAGCTCAGAACATGATCAGACGAAACATTTTATTACATTTTTCCATCAGAACGTCAGTTTCTTCGTGTAGATCGATATTACGAGGAACTTTCAGAATCTGTCGTGTCCTCGCATGCGAAAAGTAAATATTGCTTTACTCACACGCTCACGCAGACGTCTTATTACTTATGAGGGGTTTATGATTTTCTTATAGTTTTTGTTCAGAAGTACTTAATTAAGTTTATTTTGTAAGTTTACTTGGTAGTGGTCAGCCTTGTTACGGTAGTGAGTAGATAAGAGCCCAAAAGTTTCCGATATATTTTGTATCAACGCTTGTGCCCATGAAGGGTACAATTTGCTGGCTATAAGCAGATATAATTATGTTTCGCAGTAACCATTTTCTTTAACGTAAACGAATGGCTAAGAATCTAAAAGAATGAAAGCTGCAAATAAAGACAGACATCGTCTTATACGAGTTATATAAGAGTTAGAGCAGAACAACCTTATTATTATTTAATGCTTACTTGCTTTGTAGTGCAATTTTGCGCTGAAAAGTAAAGTATTTTGCGCCGAGGATTAACCGAGGCTCATTCCAATCCGGATTATAGAACAGCGATGGCACCACCAGAGTAGTATCAAGTGCTAAACTTCTGAGGGGTTCAAGGATTTTATTTTATTTTTTGGAAAACAAACAGTTTTATAATAAAAATGAATTACAATTTGTATTAGAGGAGATTAGTCTTTGGCAGTTTTTACTGATAGTACTAAGAAATTTAATTTTGAATGTACATATAGGATAATGAGGAGTTTCCTCGTATATTACTGTAAGTAGTCACGTATTAAACAATACTAATAAAACTAATAAAATAATCCTATAGATATATCCTATAATACATAGTTTTAGGTAGTATGTCAATACTACTTACTCAGGGATGGGGGTGGCATAGATCATGTAATTTATTTATTTTATTTTATTAACATTGGTATTTGCCCAGTAGATTACAATTACCTGTGTCTCCAGTGCTTTCTTGGTCACCCTGCATGAGTTTAGTGTTTTTAATTTTATTATTTTGGTCAAACTTGAATTTCACACTAAACATTCACAACAGGACACGTTTATTAGTAATTTTCAGTGTAATTTCTAAAACTAGTGAACAACAGCACGCAAGTCGTGGACAGTGTAAATATTTATTTTAAAAAACTGAGTAGTGAGTTATGCTGGCGCTGAAAAGAACCTAGTTACTGAATGAAACGGTTTAGTGGCAAGATTCAGAGCTTTTTGATCAGAGATTTTTGGTTTTGGACATGTCAATTTTCTCTCGATGTTGTCCATCATCATTTTGAGGGTTCTAGCATTATACATATAAATTTTCAAGTTTAAATATCCATTGGTACACTATGGTATTTGAACACACGAAGATCGGATCGAAATTAGATTGACGTCGCCGAGTGTGAACGTCAGCTTGCCTGTTGGGCGCATGCGATAGGGATTATGGATAGTATAGTGTTAATATGAGATAATTTGCATGTTATTGTTACCTACTAAAAAACGTTTTGCCACTTATAGCAACTTTTGGATAACAAAATCGGGCAGTCTTTCAACTTTTCGCAAGATATTTAGCTACTAGCTAAAGGTAACAGTTGGCAACACTGCCAACCGACAAACATCAGTAAAAAGCTAAACTAACGCGGCGCAGATGTGCTCACAAATTGCAGAACCTGCGGCTTGCATTCATCGTGGTTAAGTTAAAACGTTCTACTGCCAGACATTTGTATACAAATATATATTTGGCATTCATTATTTTTATTTTTAGTGGCGTAGTGGTAACAAACTCTAGGCAAGGTTCTCTTGTAGGTACAATTCTGTTTCAAATCGCAGTTAGGGGACAAAACGGGACAAAAAATCAACAATAACCCAATTGTATATTGTACATTTAACACCCTAGTAAAAAAACAAAGCGGGTAGGTACCTACTTACTCGATTTGGTACTTAAGTAAATTTAGTATCTTCTGAAAAAGTAAATTTAAACATTAACTTTCGAAGAAAAATAGGAATAATTTAGCAGCATATTCTATTATAATTATTAATAATTCAAATATTAAATATTTGTAATTTTTATAGGAACATTATTTTCGAATTTAAAGACAAGCAAAGCAACAAGCACGAAAGAAACCTATAACAAACGCATTTTATAAAGCGGGTACCTACTAATTACCTGGCATCAGCGTGGGGGGGCGGGGTGTCAGGGGAAGGGGGAGGGGGGTCTCGTAAGTACAGGGTGTGACAAAAAGGGCAATTTGAAATGTTTCCGCTCGGGAAGTGCTATTACAACATAAGGGCTGCCAACTGTATCTTATCTCTGTAATTGCCTTTCATAATATGAAGACTGCGCTCTTTATGTACATTTTACATTATAACACTGTATGTTTTGAACTGGTACTATATAAAGTTACTATGTAAAAACGCCACTATTCAACAATATAAAACAACATGGCCTTTAACACTAACTCCGCTATTTCTATCACCTTTAACACTCAACTCAAACTTGATACCATAGATTAGAACGAGTTACTTTGAGCACAGATAATATAATACTTTAAGTAAATGTAAGATCTTGAGACTAGACTTAGGTTATAGTTGGAAAACTTTGAACTTGAACTAAAGCTCAAAATTTGTCTAATGTAATGACACAGATTTATTTTCTTTCTTTATTCTGTTCCAATATATTATTGTTGATTTGTTTTTCTTTTGAGATTTGCGTGTAGGTACCTACCGAAGACAGTTATGATCGGGATATTTAACTACAAAAACTTTTATTTTGTCGAAGCCTATTTACCCATTTTTGTTGCAAGCAGTATTTTTTTATTTATAAGATACGTCGTTTTTTTATCTTTATTATATTTAAAGGAGTTTTGTCACACAGTGACTATGCCACCCCCGTACAGAATAATACTCGTACACAGTATAGCAACAGATTGAAAATTAATATACAACGAGGTTGAGAAAAAGAGAAAACCTTCCTACCTAAATAAAGGTACATAAAACAAACAGATTTAATACACTAATGAGCTACAAATTGTATGAGGGGGATTATAGCCTTTGACAGTTTTCACTGATAGTTCGAGTTTAATGATCAGTTTGTTAGAATAATGAGGAGTTTCCTCCTATACTATTGTTATCAGTAAGTATGCATTCAACAACAGTAATATAACTTATAAAATAATCCTATATGTCTATGTTAATACTACTTACAATAATAGGTAAAGACAGCAAGCCATATTAGCTCAGAATCACTGAAAGAAACTTGAAGCCACTGATTATTTAAAAAAGTCTCGCTGCCACGAATATACATACAACAATGAGTGGTGAATAAGTTGGCGTTTCGTACGTAGACGGAGTTTCGTCTCTCAATGCTGTGTTCTGGTTTGGAGGGTATCTATACAAGCCTATTTTTTGTCAGATTGGTCTTCCGTTATATTTTGACCTATTTAGCTGAAAGTGCCCGTCGCCATATATATTGTTGAATTGACTCCTAACAATCGATATTCGCTTTGAAGTAATAAATTCTGCGAGATTTCATCGTCCAACAACGATTCTCTGCCTCGCGGCCATTATAAAATGGTATGTGTGTAAAAAGCCTGTATATACCGGAGCCGAGCCGGCCCCGGGCCGTTATCGGAGACGTTATCACGGCCCACACGGCAGGCGAGCCGCCTAGGGCTATCAATATGTCACGGATGTTATATGACGGGCTGTGGTTTCGCCACTTTGGAAATGAGACTGAATTCTTTGATGAACTGTTTTATAGCACCATTAGACCTAAAGAGGGAATGTACTGTACATGGCTTGTTACTCAAAATAATGAGTCTCACATGTCGTATAGACATCAGTAGTGCCTTTCAATTAAGTGAGGAGTCCCTCACGTCCTTGTGTGTACCTCTAAAGTACAAATTGGACTAAAGAAAGAAATAGAAATACTTTGATATGCGAAAAAGGGTTACAATACAGGATATTGCAATTTATCTTTGTGTCTTCTATCGGTAGGTAATCTACTTTATAGCATACAAAATTGTATCCAGGCTTTTACTTAAGCTTTTTGAAGTTCAACACGCATTTTAATATATAACGCAGATAAATTTATTATGTTCAAAACTAATTGATTTCACATATTATGAGTATTATTATGACAAGGATAAGAAGTAGCTCAATCAAACCCAGAACGCATGTGTGTTTAATATCCGTCACTGCCACAGCACTATCCCGGCTTACATTGGAAAGCAATTTATCCGGCTCTAGCCAACTCCCTCGACCCCTCTCTTCCCCCCTCCCCTGTCCCCCGTCCCCTGGGTCCGGCCCTGGCGTTGGCATACAATCCCTGAACCAGGGAACTCCATCAGCGAATGCCATATTGCAATGTCAAGCGATACCTATACGCGTCAGATTTCGTTGCTTTTCCAATTATAGGAATACTGTAAGCGCGCGAATGTATATTTGGGTTTTGTTCGGAAGGGAAATACTCTACAGTATTTTATTTTGTTCTCATCACATTTTTTTTTAAACACTTCAAGTACTTATCTACTTTTCTACCTACTTAGGAAGCCTAGATAAAAGCAAGTTAGGTATGAACACGGGCACACAAAGTCTGAACGTGAGTTTTTTTGTGCTGTTATCGATCTATCAAAAATAAACATACTTAGTCCAGACTCCACACTAGGACTCCTTGTGTCGTGGACAAACATTTGTCCCAAAGCGGGAATCGAACCCGCACTTATTGCGTCACAATAAGTGCGGGTGCTGGCTACTCCTCCGCAGCGTCAGTGAGGTCTTCACTCATAGCGCATTCATTCAACTCGTAAGTGCACTACACACATCTACTTTTTTTTAGTTAACCTGTATCGTCCCACTGCTGGGCAAAGTCTCTCTCCTCTAAATTCTTCCATTCATCCCGGTGTCTGGCAGTCTCCCAACACTCTCCACCTCCGTCCTCGGGCACCCAAGGAGACACGATACACATCTATACTAAGTATAAGCATTTATTTATCAGAGCTTGCGTTCTGGTTTAAGAATTTATTCTCATAAGAATTTATAATTCACTTAGATGAGAACTTATAACTAACAAAATATTACGTAGGTACTTAAATAGTTGCCATACGCGGTTCGCCGTTCATACCTGTCTGTGCTCTCTATATTAATGTATCTCCTAGGTTCGCCGTCAGTCGGTCGCTGCTATGATTGGACTCGATTTAAAAGTTATTACATTCATAGCTGACGTTTTATTTCGATCTGTTATTGCTGAGTGTGATATCGTTTTGATACCGAATTGCGTCTTGGAAGATAGTGTCGATTGCTTTTAGAATACATTTCTTGAATTCAACATTAGTTAACTTAGTCACTGAATATAATCATTTCACGTATCACCCTTTCTGGATATCGAACCTATTATATGTATGACTAGCCTCTGCCACGGCTTCGGCACGGAACGGGTACCACGCGAGACCCGGATCAAAAGTAGCCTATGTGTTATTCTGATGTATAAGCTATATTACTGTAAAGTTTCATCAAAATCCGTTCAGTAGTTTTTGCGTGAAAGGTAACAAACATCCATCCTCACAAGCTTTCGCGTTTTGTAATAGCAGTAGGATATATTGTTCTATAATGTATAACGCTATACGTGATATGATTTGATAACGTGTCTATGATACAAAATTGCTACCGGAATAGGGGAATATATTTATATCTACTTCAGTGAAATTACCTTTTGCTAATGCTATAAAAATATATACAACACCAAAAAAAAGGCAAAAAAACGCTCCTTTCTGTGCCCCCATAATGAAGATTCTTAGATCCATAGTATATAAGCAGCAGATCTGTGAGAGTACCAGTACGAGGTAGTAAGAGACACGTCCAAACATTACAATTGGCACATGTTCCCGTTTTGCTTTGTAGTTAGTGTTCCATGTGACAGTTTGTAAGCCGTTATTTTATTATATTGGAACACTAACCGATGCCCTAGACCCTAGAAACTTCGAAATCTTTGATTTTTTGGTTCTAGGGCATGCCGGTTTCCTCATATTGGTACACGACCTGGTTCAAACCCAAGACCTTCGGATCAGAAGTCGGGGCACAGTACACTAGGCCAACACGGCTTTTTCTCATCCCATATGGATTTATAATTTTTCCCAGTATCCTTCTACTATTATAAACGCGAAAGTTTGTGAGGATGGATGTTTGTTACTCTTTCACGCAAAAACTACTGGACGAATTTTGATGAAACTTTACAGTAATATAGCTTATACATCAGGATAACACATATGCTACTTTATATCTGGGTTCCACGCGGGCGAAGCCTTGGGCAGAAGCTAGTGTAATGCCATTGAAGATGCCATGATTGATATCCTTGAGATTTCATTCCTCATAACTTATGTGCTTAAACACCGACTGCCCCCGCAGTGGAGGTAATTCCCTGTGAATGCGTCTCCATCATTCCTGAGGACGTCGCCGTCGGTGGAGATACCGCAGCCGCCACGCCTCTCTATAATTAGTCAGACGTCAGCAACAGACGCACCGCAGAGCAGAGCTGCCGTTCCCTTCAACCTTATGCCATTATTCTTTAGAGTGGATCTTGCCCTAGCTTGAATAAATACTTGCGGTTTCCATGGACTGATTACAAACGAAACGTTAAAAGTAAGCCTTATGTACGAAGGAACAGAATGGAAAATGCTAGGGTAGCTGGAAGAGTTCGTGGTTTCGTGATGAAGGGCGGGAAGGGATCGAATTGATGATCCTTGGTCATGATGAGTTATGTTTTAGGGTCTAATGATTACGTGTGACTGTCAAGTGCGAAAGTTTAAATTTCTATTGGTACCTTATGTAGGTATAGAAACCTATCCCACGGACCTAATCTAATCAAATCAGCTGACATGACACAACAGAGTAAATATTCCTATTAGGTATAGTAATTCAGATACAATATGGTATTTTGGAATCTAAGTAACCTGCACTAGGATTCTCTGTATCGTGGGTATCAAAAAATAAATACCTAAATAATGCTGGACACTTTCACACAGCATCGTCTAGCCCCAAAGTAAGCAAAGCATGTGTTATGGGTACTACATGACTAATATACTACTTATATACTTTTTTCTTTGTAAATTCATACATTTTATAGATAGAAAACACCAGACCTGAGACAAATATTTGCAGACCATACAAACATTTGTCTCAGGCGGGCCTTTGCCCACTGCGCCACAGAGGTCGTCGTCAAAACAATCATACCCGGAACAAATATCTGCAGAACATACTAACACTTGTCATATTTAATGTAACATCAAGTTAGGTTGTTTAACTAAGTGCGTTGATCAACCTTTTTCGAACCGAGTGTAAGTCTTTGCTTATTTTAAGGCATATTATCTTGATAATATAATAGTTATATGGACTTAACATACCTAATAAAAGCATCAGCATACAACCGATTCGTAGAACACATTACAAAACGAAAACTGCTAACAAACAACAGCACTAGCGCCATCTATCGAACATCACCAATACTAATATTACAGATGGCGCTGTGGTTGTTTCACAGAACAGGGAAGTAACGCTCGCTTCTACGGACCCTTCAGTATAACCAGTATCCGCTAGAGGTCACTACCACTAGCTACTAAATATACATTCCGAAGGTTTGAGCCGTGAAGAAAAATAATGGGATACAATCTTGCGGTAAACCGTTTATTACATAAAATTGCAAACAATAAGTAATTACGACTAGTATCACAGTTATGTAATCACTATGTAATTCTAAAAATCGCTTCACACGAAATATTACTTACCTTCACTATGGCATTTTAACTCACTTCCTATTGATCTTAAATAAGTAAATTTGATGCTTCCTAGGTCTAGAATGATAATTTTATTCAAGTTTAACCTTTAGATCTGTACAGAAACATACCTTTAGAATGGTTGCTGCATCCGTACCCGAGCACAGTGTTCTCCCCACTACACCTTCCGTCTATGATCTCCTCCCAACTGGAACACTGACGACCCATCATGGTCCTCGGATTAAGGATCGAGGATGCGTAGAGCCTCCACGCCTGATTGTGGTCGCACTCGAAGGATATGCTCCTATGTTGGCACTCGGGCTGCTTTACTGCTATACCATTGACGTACACATCGGTATGACCTACCGGCTCTTCGATGCCCAAGATACCAGCACTGGAGTGTACCACCTGGACAAAAGAAGCATCTGTCTTCTGCAGTCTGAACGCCGAAAGTCTGAAACACGGTTTCGCTGGGTCTAGGGCCGTAATCCTTCCGAGCTTAGTCTTTAGACCTTTCTGAACTAGTTTCCCTGTCCTACCCGCCACGTGAGCTCCGAGACTGAAGCCAATCAGATGGATAGACGAAGGATGGAAGCCGTATTTGTTCAAATTCTTTATGAAGTAGTACAAGAGATGAGATACAGCATTGACTCTGGACGCAGCTGAGAGATATCCTCGACAGAATGACCGTCTTGTGTCCAGGATCAAAACTACTGGTTGTTCTTTCAGTAATGCTGATGCAAGAGCCTGGGCAGCTTCATCTGTTGGCGTATTCCACCAGCCGGGGATGTACAGCGTCAGGGTGGAGGAGTGCCAGTGTCGCAAGCTGAGGTGCGCGTGAGTCACGCGGAGAGTGCGCCGGGAGCCGCGAGTCACTTCCACCACGTCCAGTTGGGGCAGTTCCGCGGTGTACTGCCGAGAGAAGAAGAGATCCAATGGGAGGATGTCGCCTGAAAAAGATAAGTTTTTTTATTATATTAACATCGTATCACTCGCTTAGCTACAACACTGCATCCGCTGAACATTGGGGGAAGTCAGTGGATGGGGGCTGCTGAAAACTTTTCAACGATGCTTTTTGGGGTTGGTCAACTTTCGGCAGGGGAGACTGGACTCAATTTTAACATCAGAATCGAACTATCAGTAATCTAGTGAACCTATAACGTAGGTAACTAGCAAGAAAATATGTACGATAAAATACAATAATGTTCAATATCTACTGGTTCAACCTACAATATTATTGTACTTTATTGTGCAAATTTTCTGTTGTAACTCCTGAATACCTAGTTGTAGTGTAAGCGTAGTTTTAAATTCTGATTCATTTACTCTTGAGCTACAAGAGTCTAACAAAAGTTGGAAGATTAAAAGACTTTTACAAAAAACAGTGGTCTTCTCAATCTTTGAGACTTTCCTATGAGTCAGGATTTAATATTCCGACGACAAAGTCAATTTTAATAACATTTTGATGTTCTGACGTACAAATAAAATTTTATTGCCGATACATTATTTATGTTGTAATTTCTTTGGGACGGAAGTGCCTCGTGAATTCAAACTGCCTTATTAGCGTGTCGGTTAAACATTTGACCGAGTACAAACAGATGATTAATGCGTTATTAATAGTTATCAATCATCATTCATCAACTTATTAAGGAAATACTGCTCATAGTGGACTAAAAGTAAGATTACTTCACTTTAGAGAGTCTAATTATCAAATAGGGCATCAAGGTATCGATTCATATGTAGGTACTATTGAATTCCCAAACCATTTTTCGGTAGAATTGAATTTATTGTAGTTTTGACACGTTTATTGCGTTTAGTCAACGAAACCACGTCAAAGCCACGTATAGTAAGTACGTGGTATAGTCGTAATAATATTCTAAAACATTTTTCGCTACCGAAAAATCTGTAAATACTATTGTTGACGGCATGTACTAAGTTTAGACTCATTCAATCATTCATTCACCGACAGTACGGTACGTTAAAAATCCCGTTCTACAATATGAATGATCAAATACACTATAGTTAAAAAAAATACGAAATACGTTTCTATCAATTAGTATGTATTTATCTACCTACAAACATACTTAGGATATACTTACTGGGCTTACGCCCAGATTGAGTACCATGACAAAAATAGTTCAAATAGAGATAAACATTTACAATAGTTTTTGGAATAAAAATGATTGGATAGTTATGTGTAATTTGAAATAAATGAATAATTAGATGACTTGCTGCAAGAGAAAGAGCCAATATCCTGAGTAGTTGCCCTGCAGCTGTGCCTGCAGGTAGGGAATGGGATTTGCGTTTCCATGGCTACAGTTTAGGGCTCCACAGCAACCAGTTATTAGAAATAGAATTATTTATTTCAAAAAATATTAATCTTAGATTAAAACTTAAATAAATATATTATATATAAATATTAATCTTAGATTAAAACTTAAATAGATATATTGATGTCGGCCGGCAATAAAAATGTCGACATGCTAGAAATCATTAAGTAAAGTTAGCGCCCTAGTTATCATAGCATTGACGACCTGGATGGCGCGGCAGGCGAGGAGCCGACTGCGACGCAAACGGTGCGGGTTTGATTATCGCAGAGTCTGGGTGTTGTGTTACCACGGTACGTAGTTCCTGATACCCAGGTTGCTAGGACTATATGTGTTTGTTGATTGTTCATTTTATTGCTTCGAGCGGCGGTACTTACAGTAATCAAGAAATTTGGCAGCGCGACTACACGTCATTTATGGCACAAAAAATATAAAACACACTCGCGTAACGCCCCCGACTTCGTTCGTGTGGAGGGGTTTTCCAGACAAAGTTCAAGAACCCACTGCACCCGTCAGGGGTTGTACAGACCAGCCCCCGGTTGATTATTTACAAACAGCTCACAAAAACTATTATCACAAACACGACTATTTTACTGCAATCTATTGAAGATAATGACATTTCTTCTTCGACCATCTTCTCACTCCATCATTAAACAATGCTAGTCACATACAGTCTAAAAACTCACTAAATCAATTCATAAAAGCCCCAAACTGAGTGTATTTTTTTTTCTATAACGAAAGTTCACATCGTTCCTTCAATTCTGAATATTTTATGAAATTCTAAAATACATAATGGCCTCGATTCTGTAGTACACTAACTAAACTAAATTTAAACTGTCGCTCTCTTTTACTGACAGTGCAAGCAAGAAAGAGATAGCTACAATTTTAGTGCTGTCAAATTAGTCAGATTTAAGTTTTCCATACAAATTTAGTCGTGATTTCAAAACATGCTGACTATAAACACGAAGAAAAGTGGCACGTACTCTGATTTGACAGCAGCATACAGCCATCTCTTTCTTGCGTACATTATCAGTAAAAGAGAGCGACAGTTTAAATTTAGTTTAGTTAGTGTACTACAGAATCGAGGCCATTATCATGTTTGTTAGTTTTTAAGTAAAGTGTATATGGATCTTTTTTATTAAATCTTTGGCATTAGTTATGATTCGATTGGACCCCTTGTATGTTAATTTTAAAAATTACTTGAATCGTGCACCCCTAGATAATAAAATAAAGACACCCTCTAAACAGGTTTCTAAGAGCAGTGGTTTAATCTCTGCGTTGGCAGTGAATATAATATGTATTGACCACCTTTTATAATAAACAGTTTATTTCTTTAAAATAAGTCATTGAGGAGAAATC
The DNA here is from genome assembly GCA_958496245.1 of Perizoma flavofasciatum. NCBI lineage: Eukaryota > Metazoa > Arthropoda > Insecta > Lepidoptera > Geometridae > Perizoma > Perizoma flavofasciatum. The sequence goes on from OY292436.1 coordinate 170,417, forward strand.
TGAAACGATAAGAAATATCAAAAATCGCAGACCTTTCAGCGTCTCATACACTCACGTCACCGATAATGATAAAAATAACAACCGCAGTAAGATCATTTTTTTTAATGTCATTACTCATTATACACGCATCCGGTTATCGAACCCATTTTTTTTCGAAAAATGATTTACCCATTTTTTATAACGGAAATCAATAGTAGAGGCTAAAAAAATTGTTTTAGCATAGAAACCGAATTTTGTCAAACCGAATTTTGTACTGTCAAAGAAATACATTTGATTACAAAATACTTCGTTGAAAATCTCTACGTTGCCGGGTAGATCTTCTATCTACAACATCCGGGGCTTCTCCAGCCAGGGTTGGCAACACAACCATCAATCAGCAACTTTTAAGCCACTCACTAAAATCACAAAAATAAGACACAGCACATAAACACGTACACGCAACTGAAGCCGCCTTCACGAGCTCCTCCACATTCCCCAGGAGATACTCCGGGATGAGTTCCTCCAAGGCATCCAGAGCCTCTTCAGCCGCCAGGGTCGGCAGCAGCAGTAGGAACGACAGCACTGCCAGCGCGGAGATGCGCGCCCGACTCATCGCGACCACTCGCCGCCCGCGCTTACATAACAGTAAATATAAACAAATACACATTTTGAACGACATCCTTGGCGTAGTGACGCGGCGGCCCCGGCGCATCGATACCAACTTATGAAGATGGAATTTGTTAGATGCTGAGTCGCCGGACGTGACACTGGGAGATAGAGGTTGATGTGTAAGTACCTACCTACATGGTTGAATAGCTCATTATTTTTAATGAACGTGCCGTTCTTGTTATCTGCTATTGTTAAAAAAACGGATAGTTTACGTAGATATCTAGCAGTGCATCGCTAACGATAGTAGGTAGGCTTTATTATATACATCTATTACTAATTGCGTACAATTAGTAAAATAAATAAAAAAAAACATTTTGCTTTTTACGTTGCCAGAAGTTATACCAATGAGAACAGTAGAAAAATACACAAGTATTTAAGTCAAACTCATCAACTAAAGTTCGATATGAGTATCGTTTATTATCGTTGCATCCTACGACTATTATAAACGTGAAAGTTTGTGAGGATGCATGTTTGTTATACGTGTACCACGCGGGCGAAGCCGTGGGCAATAGCTAATAATATATAAATAACAATCAAATGAAAATAGCGGATAAGTATTTCGCTATCTATAGATAGCAAAATAATAATGTAAATCACACTGATCCCATATATATAAAACACATCACTAGATCCGAAATTTAAAAAGGTTCTATAACAGCCACCACTGGCGAGATATCATCATATTCAACGTATCATTACAGTTATGCTAAGTAATAGACAAAGATGGACCTTGGAGGCATCGCTCCTTCAATACAAATGGTCATTTAGCTGGCTGCTCCTCCCAGCTGCATGGTAAGTGCTGCTAAACACGGTAAGTTCTGTTTTAATGGCAGCCGGCTTCTGGGAACTAGGGACAAAGGAAATTATATAAGCAAATGAGCTGGTACGAATTATAAAGTTGGGCTTTATTGTTTTAGGCGTCGTGTGTGATATAAAACCGTTGTTTGTATATAGTTAGATATGTACTTCTCTTGGGAGAACTATAGCTTTTCCTACTTCTATGATACCTTGTGCCTTGTTCGTTTGGCACCAGAATATAGCTTCAGCTATAAGAAAACAAGTTAATTTACGGCGATTCCTCGAATAAACCAAGCCTAGAAGAATCAGGCAACAAACTCTGCTTCGTTTTATTTTGTGGTCAATAATGAATAAAGCAGTGTGTTGCCTGATTCTTCTAGGATTGGTTTATTCAATGAATCGCCGTAAATTTACTTATGTTTTCATAATTCATAGTTTTTAATATATGATCTATAGAAACCTATTGATCTATAGAATATAGTTTCTACATATATGATCTATAGAAACCTATTGAGTTGACTTCTATCGTTTGATAATATTTAGCATCGTGCGTGTAGTATTTGATCGATTACTTTTTTCTTCTTGGTTTGGAGTTGGTCCGTTAATCAAGTTCCGTTGTAATGGATCCTCTTGATGTCACAGAAGACATAATAGCACTCGTTGCCTTGGAGCTTGGACATGCACCCTTTACTCGAGTAGGACGAGTATCTATGCGGATTGAATTGAGGAGTCTTTGAAAATGTAGAGTTCATGTATGTCACCTGTCACATAGTTCAACAGTTTCTATTTGACACTGAGATACAAATTAATAATGAATGCCTCCAACATACGCATAAGCTGAGAGGGACCTTTGACCCCACACAACATGTCTTTTTAATTATTATTTTTGTTATGTTCAAACCTTTGTGTTTTTTTGTTTATTGTTTTATATTCTATCAGATGTTGTGTTGTGTTGAGATTAATCATTTTTTTTGTTTCTTCTTCGTTCGCCATGTAATCATTTAATTGTCTCGTTAGACATAATACCTCTAAATATTTAATTAACTACGTCCCCATGGCTATAAAATTAAATTGATAATTTGTCTTGTTATTTATGCACTACCCGTTTTCCACATTACATAAAGATGCAATAAATACTTTTCTATCTATATAACCACTTACTCTCAAACAAAAATGTTCACGAGATTTTGTTCTACCAACGAATCTATGGATACTATATCTGACCATCGAATCACCAATGTTTACAAATTATTATCACAAAGTTATGTGTATTATATTAATACTTAGGTACATAATGAAATAGTTGACAAGTATTTGTGATGTTGCACATCTGAGTCTTATTGAAATACATAGTTGTCATGTTCAGCCGACTTCATCCGACGATGAAGGTTAAACATTACAAATTGTTCGATGCAATTGTTTTCATTGAATTTGTGGTAAGATGACCACAAGGTACGAGAGTGGTACTAACTACTTACCTACTCATCATTTGTAATGAGTTTTATAAAAAAAAACTACCATAATTTTTGCTTTTAAAAAATGCGTTTATTCACATTTATCACATTATCTTAATAATAATAAGTAAATGACAATTAGATCATGATCACCTACAGAGTTTATTTATCTTTTCGGTCACGTCTGACGATGGAGCATGAGTCCGCGACCGACGCGCGACGGTCAAGTTGAGTAACTTAGTAAATATAAGCTTGACATTGTTCTAAACCATGGTCATATTATTTACTAATCAAAAGGTTTATGCCATACAAAAATCATTCGAAGGAATACACAATAAGGTGGAGGGGTAACAACGCTCGCCCCTGTGAGAACCCAAGCGTTAAAATCAAAACTGAAAATAGTGCCAAACACTTTTTGCAGTAGTTTCAAGAAATTCATCTTACGTAGATATCGGTTGGTAACTATAATTGATCTCTAGGGGCAAAAGCACTTTAGCTTTTATTGAAGGTCGATTGCCAGTCACGCCAACTTGATGGTCATGGCTCATTACAATAAAAAATACTATAAATAAAATAGAATAATAAACATCAACAATAGAAATAATCATGTTATATCCGGATTATTTTTACTAAGTCTTATATTAAGGTCTCTGATCTATATTAGTGGTCTATACTCGGTTCGCTGATCATCACACAAAAACTAAATAAACACGCTCACAACTGTATTCCTCACGATGGACGTCGTCAGGTACATACTCTGTGAGTAGATTTATGAGGGTACCAAGCAGAGGGGGTAATCAGAGACACCTCCAAACATTAAATTTGGCACATACCCGCGTTTTGCATTTCACGTGCAAGCCCATCACCTTATGCCTTTGAATTTTTGGTTCTACGGCATGCCGGTTTCAGCACAGGTAGCAACATTCATTGGTGCTCAATCAGGTTCGAACTCACGACCTCCGTGCACTCTACAAGTGCCTACGTGTGGTCATCAGGCAATATAAATAAAAACCTCTGCTCTGGACCACTACACAATAAGAAATATTTAATTGTATTGAAATTGCATTAGCTTTGGAGATGTCTCGTGACTGCTGTCAAGTTTTCCTTGACGTATTTGCGTGGTCGTTATGGTGCTTTCTGATAAACAGCTCGGATTTATCTTTGGCTGCGGAGCCCGTTAACAATGTGTAGGTAGCGATATCATCGCATTGAATGTTTCATATTTGCATAAATAAGTACCTAATCGCCAAATGTCAGGTTCACTTCCGAGGTTACGACTCGTTTGTGTACGTACATGTTTTTATGTAAAGGCATTTCAATAGGAAGTGGTATTCTGTTCATCTTTATTCAAAGCTATTCGTTTATTATAGCTAGTGAATAATTATGTTCATTTTAATATGGTAAGTATATATTATAGAGTGAAATGAAACTATGTAAACTGTCGATGGAACGGGGATTACCTCTAAATGGCAGGATTTTTTCCCAATTTTGGACCTCAGCCGCCGCTACCTAACTTTTGAAATAATAATCTGAGAAACGGTTTTATTAAGACCACTTTATAAGCCTAGCCTTATACTGGATAAGGCAAAAAAAAACAACATTGAAATAAAACACAGTTTTTCTATTACATGCACGATAGGTACTTCATTCGTGATGAAGATGCATTTACTGCAATTTACTATAGTAACCAATTTTGAGCAGCAATTTCACTAGTATTACTACCTACTAGCTACTGCCCATGGCTTCGCCCGCGAGGTACCCGGATAAATATTAGCCGATGAAAGGAAGCGTTCTTAAGAAAATAATTCGCTCGACCGTTTTCTCGTCGACGACATACATTCTAAAATTTGCCCTTTTATTTTAACGGGATCATATTATGTCCACCCTAAAAGTCCACTCTAAATATTGGTGAAAGGTTTTTTAAATCGGATAAATAGTTTTGAAGATTACTCCCTTACATACAAACTTTGCCTCTTTATAATATTAGTATAGATTAGAAGCCCATTCATATAAGAGGAGACTGTGTGGTCACCCAGCAGTTCTGCGGATGTGCCTGCGACATGATGGAGACCAGCGCCCCATGGCTTGTACTCATGATGGTCTTCAGCTTGGGCTGCAGTAGTCCGATCGTAAGTTGTCTGTAACCATTGCTTATCATCACCAGCATTATTGGCAGCTACTGAGATAGCCCAACTGGGCTTTCTTTCAAATGTTTCTGTTAGAATCTTTGCAGTGCGTACGTGTTTCATGCCATTCCCGAGTTAGGGAAAATCACTTTCAACTTCGGGTGTAAAGTCCAACTGAGATCTAGTCGTATCGCTATTATCAAAAGATACCAACCAAGTTGGTCTACGTTGATACTACTTTATAGTGAAACACTTTGCTTATCCCCTTTCTCCATTCTTTTTGTATTATTTTCTGTTTGAGATCACAAACACGCCTTCATAATCATCAATCTCGTCTCTCCACCTTTTATTAGGCCTGCTTCTTCATATTTAATTATATTTTGGGCAGCATGCTGTCGTTATGCTACTGGCATGTGACTTGCCCAATTCCATTTTCCTGTTTTTACTACTCTCACTACTTCTTTAAAGTCAACTACTACTCAGGTATTAATCAAGTTTTATCGACCGATGTTGAACTGCTGCGAGATATTTTCATCCCCTTTTCTCTTTGTTTTCTTCTTCCAGTCATACCACGACCCGGACTCCCGCCCGCTGGTAGACCTCGGCCAGCGACTGGTCTCCCACTCTTCGCTGCTGGAGCCTCGAACCCAGGACCCGCGGCTGCCGATCCCCACGCCACAGGACATCGAAGCCATCAAGAAAGTCGCCCAAATCCTCGTCATGCTCGGAGAACAGGTATTTGGGTGTGTGGTTTTATTTGCTTCTGGAGATACCTTACTGGATCCATGGGTTTATGTAAGCCATTATCAACTTAATTAATGAAATCTAGTTCATTAGAGCAGATTTATATCAAAATACTTTTCCAATCAAAGTAGAAATGAATAGAATCTAATTAATTTTGCAAAAACACAATACATAATAATACCTAGTTTCAAAAAAGGTCCCAACCCAGCATAATACCTACTGTTTTTTTTGAGTGTGGACTTATATATATGATAGAAAAACAACAAAAACTAATAAATTAAAAGCGCAAACAATAAAACAAAACTAAAAAAGTGCGATGAAGTGGAAGTTTGAACATTAACGGTCTTCCAGTCACAAAGAGTTTCGGTGTGGGTTCATAGATAGTGTTAATACTTGCTTATCTGCGATAGATAAGTTAACTTGTGACCAATCACAGTAATCTTTATGGACAGCACGACAAAAGAAATGAGGAGCAGATCGATATGCTGAACAACATTGTCGACACCTTGAGAACGCTAAACCCAAAGTCAGCAAGCTCTCGGAAGCAGAAATATGTAGGTATCACCCACGTACTATTGCTTCATATGCTAAACCAGCTCCATGGTCCAGAACACATCACATCAATAGCAGTACGATGGTGGCACTTGACCATCCATTGGTGTGATGTCTCAGATTTAAACAATTACTTAGTAGATACTATTGCAATTACCATATCTCTTTCCCCAGGTAATTCCAGCGATCGTGGGAGACAGTGCCCCACATACCAATTCCCCACTATCAACAGTGGAGGAAATCCCCAACGACCCCGTGGACGCATAAACCAAAACAATGACACATAAAGAATAATTCATAAGGAGGGTTTAGTTTAGAATAAGCAACTTTCGTGTTAATATAGTGATGCATTTCAAATGAGGTTTTAATTTCCGATCCTACTAATATTATAAACGCGAAAGTTTGTGAGGATGGATGTTTGTTACTCTTTCACGCAAAAACTACTGAACGGATTTTAATGAAACTTTACAGTGATATAGCTTATACATCAGAATAACACATAGGCTATTTTTGATCCGGGTAACATGCGGACGAAGCCGTGGGCAGATGCTAGTACTCGTATACCGAAACAAAATGGTTTCAACTAGAATCAATATTTAGAACTTGTAATAAAGCAACATCACTCCACACATCCTCCTCTAACATAAAAAGAAACATTCTCGTTTAGGTACAAACTCCAAGAATAGAATTGAAATTATCGTGGTTTGGTATCATTTTAGGATATTATCATGACTATACTATGTGCTTTACTATTCTCCTGCTGACGTTTCTCGTCACACTCGCGTGCTCGCGAAGTCACAGACGGTGCTCATGAGGAAAGACCTCTAAAGTTCTAAACCACAGGTTCTCAAACTTATTTTTCCCACCGCCCACTTTGTGAATAAATAATACCTAGAGGCCCGCCAAAGTTTTTAAACATAACAACCCTTCTAGACCTACCTCCCCCCTCTTCTACCGCCCCCCTGAAGGCCTCCAACGCCCACAAGGGGGCGTTATCGCTCACTTTGAGAAACAGTGTTCTAAACGGTCAATGAAATATCAGCAGGAGAATAGTCGTTCGTCATATAGTCGTAATACTATCCTAAAATCCATAAAAATATACATTAATACCTACCTCGTTGCAATGTAACAACAGGATAGATCAATTATCCGCCATGCTCGTGTGCCAACAAACTCCAAATGCAGAAACACACTCGTATGTCATCCAGCGTCCAAGCAGAGGCACCTATCTGAAGTTTGTTCAACTTTGATATTGGACACGTTTCCATGACCTAGATCTTATACTAACTGACGTCTATTCCATGCTCCGCATACTACCTACTGAGTGCAAACAAGGCTTAGGTACTTACATTTAAGTATCTGCCATCTGCCTATCTCAAGTATCAATTCGTTTGTTGGTTATTATTATTTTAATGCTTATTTCGTAAAGTTCAAGGTTAAAACAGATTTTATGATTATCAGAAGGGAATTCAATAACTTCATAAGATTATAATGTAATTAAGGGATTTAATCTAACAACCAGAGTGACTTTTATATTATGTACATAATATTATATTCCATGCCAACTCATGAAAATGGTCGTCATTGAATATTATAAGATCAGCCTTCCTACTTCCGCTTACAAATGTACTTAACTAAGAACTTTTGGGTAGTTAACAAAAAATCAACTCACCTTGTTACTATATACTTAAAGCAAACAGGATATTGATAATATTTGATTTCCGGACTTCTTGGGCCATGTGATTTATCAATGGTTACATTTACCTACTGCTTTTTGCAGTATGTTATCCTAGTCAGCCGAATTAACTTATCAGAATCATTTATTATCATAATACCTTTAGAGTTTAATGTTACGAGTACCAATGTATTAATATCGAAATCATGAGTTTTATATAGTATATTGTCAGAATCAATAAAAATATTCTCAACTTGACATTTGAAAAGGTCGCCATGATTAAAAGGTACAAGGCGAAGATAATCATCCTAGTTTATATTCTATAAACTATAAACTAGGATGACAATCTTCGCCTTATCTTTACTTATAATTAATTATGTCAATTGCAGCCTTTATCCATCGATTAAATATACAATGAATTAAACACTGCTATATAGAATAATCGCCGTGTGGTGCCGGCTTAGAATTTGCACCACCCCAACTCTTCTCGTGGGTGTCGTAAGAGGCCACTAAGGGACATACACCGGGGAGCGGGCAGCAGCGCCCCCTGCAGAACAATCTTTCACCTAACTGCGATCCCCAACCCGCATGCCCAGCGTGGGGATTATGGGCATTACTCCCCAATGATAGAAGCCAAAAGAAAATGGCCCCCAGTTCCCGGCCACCTCGCTATTCCTGGTCATGGTAGCGGCCATGATAACGGCGGGGCAGGGGGTGCTAAGAATCACCGGGCTACCCCAGGCTACCATTCACCACTAAAACTGACCCTGGCTACGTTTAACGGACGCACACTGAGGCTTGACCATCATTTAGCGCAGTTGGAAGTGGAGTTAGAGAACATTAAATGGCATGTTCTGGGGTTATGTGAAGTCCGTAGAGAGGGAGAGGACACCGTAACCTTAGACTCGGGCCATCTTCTCTCTCTTTCGCGAGGGTGATAAAACATCCCAGGGTGGTGTAGGTTTCCTCGTCAATAAGGCCCTCTCTAACAATTCATATTCATCGTCGCGCCGTGCACTCTGTGCACGGCGCACTCTGTGCACGGCGTGACGCGGAAGGAGAAAGTCGCAACCACTCACCCTGATGAAGACTCTCGGAATGAGTCGAAACTTAGTCGGTGCCTTCACCGATAGTGCAGTACGTGAAAATTCCCGTTTTTACAATATGAATACTCTCTAACAATGTTGAAGAAATCTCCAGTGTGTCGACCAGGGTAGCGTACCTGATCCTTCGACTGTCCAAGCGTTACAGCATGAAGGTCATTCAGGTTTATGCACCGACCTCGGCACACTCGGATGATAAAGTGGAGGAGCCTTGCACAACACCACTAAGGCTCACTTCAAAGTTGTTATGGGGGACTTTAACGGCAAGGTGGGAACCCAGACTGGCAACGAATCCCGAATAGGGCCGCATGATTATGGAGTTAGGAATCACAGGGGGCAAATGCTTGTCAACTTCCTTGAGAAAGAAGGGCTGTTCTTAATGAACTCCTTCTTTAAGAAACGGCCCCAAAGGAAGTGGACATGGCAAAGCTCCGACACTGTGACTAAAAATGAGATCGACTTCATCATGACGGATAGCAAGCATATATTCAGAGATGTCTCAGTGATCGACAGGTTCAATACCGGATCTGATCACCGACTGGCCTATGTCGTACAGTGGACTAATATAGGCTGATGATGATATAGAATATATATTTCGTAAAAAAAACTACAATTATATAGTTTTCACTATGCGACTATTTTCCACAGAGACCGTATATTTTAGTGAGATTCGAATGGGCCTAATTATATCTCCTAACTAAAGGACATAGTAATCCTACTAATATTATAAACGTGAAAGTTTATGAGGGTTTTTGTTTCTCTTTCACGCAAAAACTACTACTGAACGGATTTAATTTATAAGACAAAAAACCGACTTCAAACTTAGAATGATACTTTCGAATAAAAAACAAAAATAAAATCACCCACAAATATGTTTCGCCTAGTCGAAATTACATGTTTTTATAAAGGAATAATCAATTCCTTAGGTATGAAATGGGACCACCTTGAGATCTCTCTAGAGATCACCAACAGCAACAAAAGAATCATCAAAATCGGTTAACAATTAGCGAAGATATCAAGGAACATACACACACTATTAAAATACAGCCGAATTGAGAACCTCCTACTCTTTTGAAGTCGGTTGAAAATGAAACAAATGGCATTCAATCAGTTTTGATGATAGTAGCAACTCCATCTCAAGAAGTGGAACACATCCAGCTCTTAAGTCCTCTTCGGACTTAAGACTTATGCTCACTGGCCTATTGCTTATTATATTACATATATAATGTTTTGTCATCTCTTCTACCAAAGTAGTTTTCAGGTAATTCTCTGTTCCTAAGTTGCCATGTAATGACAGGTTTTTTTAAACCTATCTCAGGCACCAGTCACAAAACAGGTTTTTTAATAGTTTTCATCTCAAAATGTTTGAGGACCTATACTCTTAGAAACCTTTGTGAGAGGAAATAAAATGTTTTTATTTTTAACTAGTACCTCTATAATGTGTAATCCACGGCAGTATATGCCTTTGGATTAAGCTGATATATTTTTTTGTGTTAATTCTAGTGATTTGAAGCCCTCAAAAGAGGCTCGTGATTAATGATAAAATGAACCAGTGTGCTGAAAGAATTCGGTAATGTAGATAATTGTACAGGGGTCTTTTTTAGGGTTCCGTTTTTGAGATACCGCAAAAGGAAAAACGGAATCCTTATAGGATCACTCCGTTGTCCGCCCGTTAGTCTGCCTGTCTATCAAGACCTTTTTTTCTCAGGAACGCGTGGAGATATCAAGCTGAAATTTATATCAAAAACGAAAGTCTACGGTCTTTTGGAGCTCTATAAAAAATCAAGCTTCTAGTCAACGCAATAAAAACATACGGCCATTTATGCAACAGTTTTAATACTCGCAAATAAATAAAAACCTATACTTCCCGTTGACCTAGGATCACGAAATTGGGCAAGCAAGGTCTCACAGCGTAATACCGTGACTTATTTGATATATGGGAGAACATTTTGTCAACTATAAAGTTAAGTTTGTCTTTCAGTCCGAATATCTTTTCGTTAGAACAATAGTTTATGAAGTCGAGTAATATTAATTATTTTAGTGAACATACAAGCTTGTACGGAATCCTCGGTGCACGAGTCAGACTCGCACTTGTCCGGGTTTTTAATAACTAAAGTGGCAATTAGGGAGCTGTAGCCCCCCTGTTGGTACACTAGAGGTATCACTCATTGTCAACCCTGAGACATAACGGGTGAAAAGTCTCCTGTACCTGTAATTTCACAGGGTCCTACATCATTCTGAATGGTATACCTTTTCTTAGGCATGCAAGGTCTTATTGAAGTCATGGCCTCAACAAAGCTTTAGCTTTACAAAAGTCTGCCTAAGCCTGTGTTTCACCGAGTTACAATCATTCGGAAATACCAGGTAAGACCCGCACCCAACGCTATGCAATTATTAATACAAACGGACTGCAACTAATGCAGATCATATCGCCGATAGGTACCTAGATCGATAGGCCAACAGTGGCATAGCTGGCTTGGGTATCATAACCCGAGGACACAGTTGGAACCACGAGTTCCAGGGAGCTCGCCCAGGCTTGCATGCATTGCAACGCCACTGCAATCCAATCGATTATATATGATAAAATACTTTTTATAACCTTATCTTTCAACTGACATGATTGTTAAAAACGAACCTGTCAAGGACGTGTTGAACTACACCTTGGTAGAGTTCCGTAGTTGTTCATTACTTTTGTTTTTTAGACGTGGGTCCGCGACCACGCAAGCACGCAAGTGAGACGGGAGCCCAAATCTTTAATGCAATTAGTTCTTAAGTCGATGATTCAAACGATCCTTGTGATTTCAATGAATAAATACTTGAATACTTATTGACTTTGGCTTTGAACAACTAGTATTTAGGTATGTCAGATAGGCGAAAGAATAAACTAGGCTGTAATTTTTACTGAGCTGTGGAACCCAAAAAAATAATTATACGTTATGAGCACAGAATAGAGGAAAGTATCTACACGGTGGATGTCCCATGCATGTACCTAATGGCTTCATTATTTTTTAACCGGCGGTCGTGTGCCGCGACCGCCCACTTTTCACGGGCATAATAGAGACGTTTAAATTAGGGGTTGAAAATATATTCTTTTGTGACAATTCAATTGGTAGTAATGAGAAAATAAGTTTTAACGATATATCGATGTCGATTAAAATATTTTTTCCTGATGTTTTACAATTAAAAACTAAAAAAGTTTGTATATTTTTTTAAATAAATGGCATTATAAACTCCTTGTCTTGTTATAATCCATAAAAAAATCATAGAAAACAACCATCATCATCATCAATCAACATCTAAAAACTTTGAATATCCAATACTTGATCTACATGTAGTTGGATTAAGAGCAGTGTAAGTATAATTGGTACGTTTATGTGTAACTTTTCTAAGAATAAAGTTAAAATATCGCTTACTTATAAACAACAACAGAAAATAATTAGAGAGCTGTAGAAAAGTAACGCGGTGTTCTACACAAAGCAAAGCATTGGAATTAACCCTTATAAAACTTTCAAGAAGGAAAATGGGAAGACTGTCGTAAATATAAGAAAGTACAAAAAAGTGGATAGAAAAGTATTATTAAACCCACACTTTCAAGCTCCCTTTACCTACTTGACTCTGATTTTTATGTCGAGGGGTTGAACCGAGCTGTCGAAAGGCAATATAAAAACGTTGACAAGAAAATTCTGTTTCACTGTACTTTCAACTCGTCAGCATGATCAAAGCATTTCTTGCAAGCCTCGAGGATCCACAGAGGCCTCTCGTAGCCCCAAACTACTGGATCCTGCAGAAAACAGGGTTTATACTCCCGGAAAACACTACTGCAAAAACTTTATGCATCATTCTCCACGAAATAGTCACACTTTTCGTGATCACGCAGTACATGGAGCTTTACGTCATCAGATCCAACCTAGACCTGGTGCTAACTAACTTGAAGATTTCCATGTTGAGCGTCGTCTGCATCTTCAAAGTGAACACGTTCGTATTCTGGCAGGAGAACTGGAAGAAGGTCTTCAGATACGTGACCGAAGCCGACATATTAGAGAGGAACAACGCAGATGCTCCGAAGATAACAATCGTCAACGAGTACACAAAATATTGCCGTCGGCTGACTTACTTCTACTGGGGTTTGGTCTACACCACCTTTGTGACAACAGTACTTCAACCGTTGATGTTGTATCTCACCTCAACTAGCCACAGGGAGGGTTACCACAACGGAACAGAAGGGTTTCCCCACATCTTCAGTTCTTGGATGCCGTTCGACAAGGAGCACTCCCCAGGCTGCTGGGTGACGGTGGTGTGGCACACGCTGCTGTGCCTGTACGGGGCGTCGGTGATGGCCGCCTACGACACCAGCATAGTGGTCCTCATGGTGTTCTTCGGGGGGAAGCTGGATCTGCTGAGAGTGAGGTGCAAGCAGATGCTGGGACAGGGTGGAGCGGGGATCAGCACTAGCGACGCTGATGCCGTTGTCAAGGAGCTGCATCATATACACGTTCAACTGATAAAGTAAGTAAATATCTCTATGGAAATACATATTTAAATACTCTACTATGAGAATGTGAGAGAAAAATTATATAGAATTTTGAAGTTTTAAGTCAATCACGTGGAATGAGTACCAAACTAGATAGGCAGTTACACCTTTCTAAGGCATCGCGAAAATATTCTAGGTTAAGTAGGTAAGTTAGATGCGCGTGCTTAAACATTAGTACTTATTTATTTAATGTAGCATAAAATAGAGACAAAATCAGCACAAAATAGAGCCTTCAAACGTTATGACATGACGAATCTAATTGTAGTGAATTTTATAAACAAACTAAATCGAAATTTTATAGGTTTTAAAAATTTACAGAACAGGACAAAACCCTGCGCTGCCTTCAAAGTACTTTTAAATGATATTCCACAAGTCTAAAAGAATTTAAAAAAATCGTCAAATAAACTGTTTGGTATTCTAAATGAATACTCGTCCTAAGACCACTGTTTTGCATTAGGTATATTTTTTTCGTGTAGATATCTACTTTAACCTTTAAACTTTCGTGAACGCTGAAAGGATTTAACTCGCTGTGCATGAGAATACGAATGAAAAATATTTTCAGATTGAGAGATTATGTGAGTTTTACCGCTGGTGTTATTAGCTAGGTTATTGTGAGATACATGATTATAACTGATGATTATTGTTACTATAATGCTTTCTTATTGAACATATTATTATATTAAGAAAAAAAAATAAGACTTCTTTCTGCTTTTCTCCAAACCAAATCAACCTTTTTGGGGGGGATTACCTAAAAAAACAGAATGCGTAATACGTAATAAATTTTTAAACAAAATATTATGGTCTACCTACATAATGATTGAACTACTGACTTGAAAATGTACTTACATTCAAAATATAATAAGATATTATAATTAGGTATCATCACGGTCTTTTTCTATGTATAATATGTATGTATTTACAAAAAAAATGTATATAAGTAGTATATCAGTCATGTAGTTCCCATAATACAAGCTCTGCTTAGTTTGGGGCTAGAGTATCCTGTGTAAAAAATGTCCAGTACACAGCTACCTATTAGATATTACCTACATGCATAATTTATAAAATGTGATTTCTATGATTGATTTAGCGATAAATGTTTGAAGTAGGCAATTTATTTCTGTCATAACTGATTGTATCTTATCTTATCTAATTAGTTCCTCATAAAGAGATGCCCAACTAGATAAATCTGCTTACTGATGCAGAATCAGATTAGTTTTATTCATTAACTTATTAATCCTACTAATATAATAAATGCGAAAGTCTGTGTGTGTGTGTATGTTTGTTATCACGTATCTCCGTAACTACTGAACCGGTTTTAATGAAATTTGGAATGTAGATCGTTTAGGATCTGGAATAACACAAAGGCTAATCTTATTTTCGAAAATCAACCCCTAAAGGGGTTAAACAGGGTGCTAAAGTTTTTATGGAAAAAAATATTCATTGGTTTTATTCACTCAAAACTTGGTACAAATAAACTTTAAAATAAATAATGAAACACGTATTTTTTATTTTTTTTAAAACTGTCCTTTGGAGGTGTGCAATTGAGTTCTAAACTTCGTATAAATTGTAATCCTTGGTTCGATTCTTTCAAAAGTTGGTGGGCATATGTAGTTTGAAGCCTGGAGACGGTCATATGCTACTTTTATTAACATATACCACGCGGACGAAGCCGCGGGCAACAACTAGTATAAAAATAAAATAATGTTAGCTACAGAACTGTGAACCAGGGTTTGCACAAAGAGTTTTATAAACAGCAAGTCATAGCAAAAGAAGAGTCGAATTACTGAGCAGAATCCGCGTCAGCAGCATCAGCATCCTGAACGCGATTGCAGAACAACTTGGTTCCCCTCAGGCCTCTGGACTTATGCAGAGGACCAATTCCCCTTAGTAGTCCCTGATTAGTTAACTGTTCGTCAACCGGTAAAAAAGTATTAAGTACCTACTGACCTAGTTTTAAGTTAACACTAACAGACAGACTCATTTGTCTGAATATATACATTTTATAAAATTACTAGCTTCTGCCCACGGCTTCGCCCGCGTGGTACCCGAATAAAAAGCAGCCTATGTGTTATTCTGATGTATAAGCTATATTACTGTAAAGTTTCATCAGAATCCGTTCAGTAGTTTTTGCGTGAAAGAGTAACAAACATCCATCCTCAAACTTTCGCATTTATAATAGTAGTAGGATTGTTATAGATAGATCAATAATTTTTGTGCGCATTAACACTTGCTCAAAATGGTGAAGGAAAACATCGTGAGAAAACCGGCAAGGTCATAACAAAAAATCTAAGGCACGTGCCCTATTTGTTGACGTTCCAATAAACGTTAACTTGTTTTCTAAAACGCGGGCATCTGCCAAATGTTATGTTTAGACATGCCTTTGACTACCCCCTACTTGGTATCCTAAATGATGAATGGGGAATACAGTCGTGAGCGTCTTTGTTTTTTAAGAATTAGTTATTCTATTAATACCTATTATCTATCTATGTCTGTTTATCTATCCAAACTTTAGATAGACAAATATGCATTTCAAAATTGCACATAACTTGTAGTATATATTAATATTATAGCCCAACATTATCCCAATTTCGACAGTATCGATATCTTTCCCATGGTTCCTGACGAGCCCCCGAACTAGCTTCACCGGATAGAGCTACCCAACACTAAAATAATCGTAATTACCGCCCGCCCACTAATTTAGGTTTATGAAAACTGTGATCAGCACATAAATACCTATATACCAACTAAAAAGTTACAGGTGGTCTTTGAGCGATAAATACTATTGATATATATTATTTCAATCAAATATATATTTATTTGTGTCAGAAACAAAGTACAATATTTCTAAAAGAACGATAATATCCGCAGAAGTTTAAGAAACTGTGTCGCGAATATTATTTACTTTGCAGTCAATACGAACCGATTAACGTTCTCTTTTTTTACAATTTAATTGGCATACAAGCATACCGGGCCGGTTACCGTAACCGATAGGCACTTAACACCCAGAGATATCACTCGCACGTTGCCGACCCTGAGACATAAAGGGTAAAAGAAAAGTCTTATGTTCCTGTAATTTCACCGGAACACGTAAAATCAAGCAGATACTGCCTTGCAGCAGTAAGAGGTTTGGTGGAAGTACTTCCCCGAACGAGCTCTTTCTGAGCTGGTGCTACTTCGATCATTCAAATTAAAAAATAAATGCAGTATATTTATACTTCCAACTAGGTCTACTACATAGGTTTTTTCGTGTTTTGTTTCAGGCATTCCCGACTATTCAACTCTCTGCTGTCTCCTGTGATGTTTTTATACATAGTGATGTGTTCTCTGATGCTATGTGCCAGTGCCTACCAACTTAGTGTGAGTATTTTATATAAATTAACAAACAATCATAAAAAGTCCTAACCCCACACTAGGATTCCGTATCGTGGGTATAAAAAACTACGAGTAACATTCAATCATTTATACGCAGCGGATATCACACGATCTTCTTTTGCGTAAGAGCCGACTACTCACCCGCCGAGTATCACCGAACCGAACATCTAACAAAAAATGCTCGATTGCACGAACTGCGTCGTGCAATCGAGCATTCGAGTGAGATTTTAATTAAATTAAATTTATTTATTTATTTAAGCAGTTGCCTTAACCTCAACCTTAAACCCTCTCGGTTTGAATACATTTAGTGCGGAAGGTGGTGAATCAGTGAAATCAAAATGAATTCACTGATTGATCATCTTGCTATCTTCGCAAAATTTTATCTACAAAAAAGTCTAAAAAGTTTTATTTGACTAACTTTGTTTGATAAATGTATTTAATTTGTCGACAGTCTGTGACTAACACGGCTCAGAAGCTGCTCCTGGCTGAGTATTTGATATTCGGGGTTGCTCAGCTCTTCTTGTTCTGTTGGCACAGCAACGATGTTCTGATAAAAGTAAGTACATTAGATACCTACTTCTAACTGATTTACTGAGTTTTAATCGACAGATAACACATATCTCTTATGAGGTCAAAAATACTACAAAACTTACTGTTTGGTAAAAAGCATTGAAATTATCGTGGGTGGTTAGGTATGATTTAAGGATATTATTACTACTGCACCACGTACTTTACTATTCTCCTGGTCGCGGATGGTGCTCACGAGGAAGGACCTCTAAACGCTCAACGAAACGTAATGATATGCTAAAATTTTTGATTATACTTTGAAGATCCAACAGAGATTGTTGGTGGAGATTAAATGTTTAGGAAAGCTTCCGATCCGATAGGTCCATCATCATACAGGTTGTGAGAAGTCGATGGATGAAGATCGCTCAAGACAGTTAGTGATGGCACACTTCAGGGAAAGCCTATGCTCCTATGACTTATACAGGATGTTGTGGATGAGCTTGTGACGGGCGGTTTCTGGACGAAACTCTTGCAGCGACCAATCAGAGACTCAGGTGGGCAGCGGGACAAGTTAAAACTTGACAGAAGGATTTGGCCGGGTTTATGAAAAGAGTTTTGCCACAGTTTTTAACTGGATCTACTCGAACCTCCAGTTTCCCCTATTCTGTATCTGAAAGTCACATGATGACGAACGTTCGACAAGTTCACTTGCACATTGTTGCTATCAACATAGCCACAGAATACGGGCTCACCGAGTTACTTTAAGATAGGGGGCAGACACGGTCTTCGTGCTCCAAAATGTGCTGACGTTATATTAGGTACCACCACATATTGTGAATCCGACCAACGTGTAAAATAAGAACCCAAAGAGCATATCTACGAACTCTTTTTTAAAAACAAAACTGTGGTTATTGGATAGAACTGGGTTTAATAGTGATCAACCCCACTGGTGGGTGAGGTTTTCCTCCAACAACTCACTGATAAATATAATGTAGTTGTAACTATTTGTCGTAGAGTGAGAAGGTGACCATCGGCCCGTACGAGAGCGAGTGGTGGACGGCCAGCGCCAGCCTGCAGCAGCGAAGAGATGTGCTCATCCTGTGCGCTCAGCTGAAGATCAACAATATCTTCTCCGCAGGACCCTTCGCGGACCTTACTCTGTCTACCTTCATCACGGTATCTACAATTTAACACTCAACAGACATTTTATTCCAAAAACTATCGTGAATTCGATCATTCATTCAGTAAAACGGAAATTTCGCATGGAAGATGTAACGCGTCGCGATTACTCACTTAGATAAAGCCTCTCGGAATGAGTCGAAACTGCGTCATGCGGATCAACAACATCTTCTCCGCGGGACCATCGCAGACCTTTACTCTATCTTACCTTCATCACGGTATCATTTTAAATCCAAATTATATTTTACTCCAAAAACTATCGTGAATTTTGATCATTCATATTGTGAATGATGGGAATTTCGCTTAAAGACACTACGCGAAGGGTAGCGTCGTGATCAGGCACCCTCATGAACCCCCGAAATAATACAACAGCGGAGCCGAACCCGTGACCCTTTTTTCCATTTCGAACTTAAGTTGTAGCGCTCTTTACATGCAATATATCGCATATGATCTGAAAATTCATGAAAAAGTAGGAAAATTATTTTTAGATTAATAATGTGCGATCTATCTTTCTAATTACTATTAGAAAGATAGATCGCACTCTAATTGCAGAGACAGCATTGGAAAGACCTTTTTCCGATTATTGCATTTAAAATTTGTTTGTTTCAGATCCTAAAGGGAGCATATAGCTATTATACATTGCTTAGAAAACAATAAAGATCACTTCGTTAAAATCAAAGTACCTTAATATTTATTTGAACAATTGGGAATTATCTACCATCTTCAATTATTTAGGATTAATTGTTATCAATATAACTTGAAGCGAAGAACAGCCCGATAGTGGTTACGTTCTCCAGCGGTAAGTCTGCCCTGGACAACAAAACACAGCGATTAAACAACACCAGCTTGTTCTCTCAATGAAAGCCCTTCACCCCGTCTAGCTATAATCACAGCAGACGGTCTCGAAGCAGGGCGTCGTCGGGGCGGTGTCGCGTGAGGGCCGGCGCGGCGGAGTAGTCGACGCGCGCGCAGTCCCCGCATTGTTGCGCGTTCTGCAGCTCCTGCTCGAGGGCCACGCGCCCGCGCGGGTGGTTGTACAGATACTTCCCTATATTTATAGGCTAAAATGCCTTTACATTATGCATTCTATTGCATTAATTCTAAAAACGCATGCGATAAATTGCACACGATTAAAGTTTGTTCTATCTAGCCTTTGTTTAGTATTAGAAAAGGACAGGGCTAGAGTTATTGAGGCGATAAAGTTGGGGATGATTATGAAAACGAGGGTATGTTGATAGGGTTCTCGCCAGCCTGCAGGCGACACTCGCACAGCGCGGCCAGCGTGCGGCGCCGGCGCTCCGCGAGGCACCACGCGTGGCTCCATCGGGAACGAGCGCCGGACACGCGGCGCGCTGCACAAAAATACAACCTCACTTTTACATTGTCATACTAAGACCTCGATGGATTTTGCTTCAACTACATCAGATATGATAATTGTGTCAGTTTCGTCAATCACGTCCAACGATTTTAAACAAAACTGGTCACGTCAAGCAGTTGAAGATACAACGATGCTCTTACATCAATATCATGGCTGGGCCGTCTGAAGAAACTGAAATCTTCAATGTCTTGTTTCACCACAACAGAAAGGCCGTACTCTTTTCCGACCACATCCAAGAACTTCGGCAGCTTGTAGACGTCTTGAGGCCTGATCAAAGATCAAAGATTTTGAGAGGTAGGTTTAAAAATCTTTATAATATAAAAATGAAATGTTTGAAGGTAAGCGCATCACTTGAGTCCTCAAGACCTGGACCGATTTGGCTATTTTTATTTTAAAATGTTCGTAGCTAGGAATGTTCGTTTTTATGGAAAAAATTGAAAAATTGCCCGGAATATGTATAAAATTCTCCTATAAAAATGTTCCTGGTTATCAAATTGACGTTTCGTATCTATTACAGAACAACGTCTGTCGGGTCAGTTAGTAGATATACAATAAATAGCAGAAACACAAGAAGCAACTTGGTCGGAAACACAAATCACTTAGCAAATTACCAGAGTTTTTCGTTTTTGATGACTGTGTATGATTGTTGACTAACGGACTGCAAACTGATAGCATATTCAGTTTCCATTCAACGGATCGGTGAATTCCGCTGCGGCTCTCTTGGATTGTGAAGTCGGTCGATTTGTGGCTCGTCTCGAGGCAAAGGGTGTAAGCATGTTAAATTACAAACACGTTAAAGGCAGTCATGTCGAAACGGTGCCCAAATCGTCCAAGTTTACATAAAATATTGTTCGAAGGCATTTGCCATCGGTTAGTGTTCCAATAAGCGGCGATGGTCTTGCAAACTGTTATGTGGAATACTTACTATTATTCAAAGTCAAAGTCAAAGTTATAGTTAAGATCAAAGTCAAGTCAGACACTTCTTACTACCTAATAGGCAAAACGCGTAGTACATGTGTCAAATATATTTTTCGTTCATGCCTCTGATTACCCCCTACTAGGTAACCTCGCAGATCTACGTACTGAGTATGGATCTAAAGAGCTCCATTATGGGGATAACAGTCGTGAGTGTGTTTTTGTTTGTTTATTTTTAATCAGGTACCATGTTAGTAACTCAGCATCTACCTTCTCTACCGAGTGCCTGTTTGCGTCGTTAATATAAGCACTATGCAAACATCAATTTCCGGAAATCCTTAAAAAACTGTGGTAGGTACATAAATTCTAAACATGATCTTCAGCCACTGTATCTGTGTCAATTCTGCAATAATCATTACGGTTCCATACTGGTATCTGGAGTTGAAGACGCAGCAGTGCCCGAGCGGCGTGACCCTGGTTTGGAACAGCTCCTCGCAAGGAAGCATCTCTCCTCGCCAGCTGCAGCGCACCAACATGGAGGAACACTTCGGAGCGAACTGCGAAATAATGAAGAATCTATCTTGACAAGAATAATTATTCTTCAGAAGAATTATTCTTAAAACTCAAGAACATACAAATCTCATCTAAAGTTTGATGTAGTGAACTTCACTTACAAAGTTTAGAAACCATAATCGAAGGCAAAATATAAGGAAAACGAGGAAGAGAAAGGCCGCAAATATACTACATGACTACTTTCTATAGGTGATCCGTACGCTTGTTTCACCTCGGTGGTATACAATAAAAATTAGCTAGATAAAAGATAAAACCACTGTCATATCATATAAAAAGGTAAGAGACCTCCTTGGAAATAAATAAATGGAGGGATCCGTTGCATCCAACCACAGACTTATGAGAGAACAACCAAGACTGCCGATTACGCTCACACATTTGTTTTCCAAAATTTTACCAATTTCCGGTATAACAGACCCCACAGGAATAAAATGGCATCCCAAATATATACATTCAATCTATGAAAGTGAATAATAAAAATCTAATGAATGAACACACATTCATAGCTCTCCAAATACGAAAAGGAGGTTATTCGTAGAAATTTTATAATGGCATCGCACCCTGAACATAAGCGTGGAAACTCTAGCACGGGGGCTGATGCTGGCCAGGTATCTCATGAAATTGATGTCCACATGCTCCTACGGCGCCGTCATCGTCAGCAAGTGGCCGAGCTGCGGCGCTATACGTTCTGTTGCACCCTCTTGACGCTACCCTGGAAGACGAATATATTGTCTCATACAATATATTCGTAGACGAATATATAATCTTTAAACGACTTCCCTTAAAAAAAATTGGCTATCCTGTGCAAATGTTCATACTTTGTTTGTTTCTGAGCTGTAGTATAACTACATGATAGACAATTATAAATATGTAGGTATATATACCTACATATTTATAATTGCTTTTACTAGAATTTCTTTATTCTTGTAATGAGCAATCATAATAATGATGATGATATCCAACGTAATCTGCTATCGTAATTATTACATTTATGAAAATCTGATGTATGTTCACAAAAATATTAATTTGTTTAAGAAAAAAAGCGATAATCACAATGTTAATACTAGAAATAAAGATAAACTCGCTGTTGCCACTTGTAGACTCCATAAAGTTGGTAAATCGTTTAAAGGGCACGGTGTACGCTTTTATAACAAACTCCCAAGAGATATACAAAAATTATCAATTAACAAATTTAAAAACGTAATTAAACAAAAGCTTTATAAAAAGGCATACTATAAAATATCTGATTATTTAGATGACAAAAACTCTTGGGATTGAAAATGCTCCAACTCGAACCTATTGTTTTGTAAAAGGATCATTAAAAAGAATAACCAGCCTTGTTTTCTTGCCTTTCTTTCCTGGCTTGGTCGCGGAGGAACAGGCACATAGATAAAACCCGACGTTTCAAAGTGGT
The DNA here is from genome assembly GCA_958496245.1 of Perizoma flavofasciatum. NCBI lineage: Eukaryota > Metazoa > Arthropoda > Insecta > Lepidoptera > Geometridae > Perizoma > Perizoma flavofasciatum. Next base: position 193,383 of record OY292436.1, read on the forward strand.
CCTTGTGATTTTATTGAATAAATGAATTTTGACTTTGACTTTGACTTTGATTATTCAACACGCCTGTACTATTTTAAAAATCTCATCACATGTTCCTTGCCGGGAGCAAGGAACATGCTATGGTGTTCGGCTGGCATGGCTGTGATATCGCACACTCAAATAAATATAGTATTTGCTTCAACAAACACATAACTATCAGAAGAGAGACACATAATCTTTTAAACCGCTTACAATGTCGAGGTATACTGCAGCAGAGCTTGCTTGTTGATCACGTTGTTGCTGCAGAGCCCCACGGCTGAGAACGGAACATCCTGGATGGAGAGACCATCCCGCTGGTCTACTGTCGACGACTCGCTGCACCTCATGCTCCTCACGCTGAAGGTCATGATGAACACGCCGAAGCAGAACAGGATGAGGAACAGAATGCAGTAGGAGTATCTGTAATGACTAGGTGATGAAACATTCAATGATAATTCTTATATAAATTTTATCACCATGAGTCACCTAGGATGCTGCAACTGATGATAGAAAAAAACAGCGGGGGTTTTAAAAAGATAACCTTTTTAAAAACAAGCCGAGTGTGTTTTTGTTTGAGTGCTTAGACACTGTAATCCCAGTATTTGCCTAAGACAATGCTGGGACATCCGAGGTAGTTAAAGGTATACCTATCCAAGTTCTGTCCAAAAACACTAGATTCTGAACATTATGTTATGTTTCAAAGCTCATATGAAACTGAAAACTGCAAAAAGAATGCTACGAGTTAAATGTAAGTTCAGATGATCTGTGTTAGCAAACTGAAAACTTAGAACTGCGTAGGTATTGCTATAGTATAATTGCTCAGGCGCTTTTAAGGCACCAGCAAGGTTGTAGCAGAAATGTTCCAGGTGCTTTAAATTTGTATGCTTTTATGACGAACTCACCTGACACAAGCTACTTTATTCCCGTCAGTGATATACCGGACACCTTTCACGAAACAGTTCATCCAGTACTCCTTCATAGCGTCTTGGAATCCGAAATATCGATTCTGCGTTCATTCGGTATCGCTTGCCGAACCTCATCGGTCTAGACAGTGTCAGAGGGGGTTCCCAAACGATCTCAGACCAAGTTTCTGGGTCTAATGTTCGCATGGTTAGCAATTGGATCAAGCCGACCTTGACCGGTACCTTGAGAGAAACTTACGAAAAGTTGATAGTAGCTTAGTATTTATTCATTTGTCTAGGTTATAATGTATTTTGTTACTTTCCTACAGCGTATCGAAAACGGCTACTGTTCATTTAAATCTAAGGGAAATTAGTATTTTTTCATTGACCGTTCGTGATAGCTGTTCATGTAATTAAAACTCATGCTGTAAATAACTAAAGAGCGTGATTAATTTGCTTTATAGGGAAATACTATAAGGAGTGATATTTCAATGTCAATCTTTTGTTTCAGTCGGATATGAAACGCTAAAACTTTTTAAACCCAATATTACAAAGTAAACTATATGTATTATTATAGTATCTTATATATTATTTCATTATTTATATATTATTAAATTGTATTCGTTTGCTGATATTCATATTTAAATGTATTTGACCACTATTTAAAAATTACATGCTACAATTTATGCAAAGTGGGTTAGACTGTTCTAAAAAATATTAAAATTTTGTAATTTCAAAAAGTAAAATCGATTGCTTTTTGACGTAGGTATAAGCACTTTTTTATAAGAAGGCTGGTAAATCTCTTGGCTAAGTTGGTATATCACCCGTGTACCAAGTGGGTAGAAAAATTCTACCTTCTAAATTCTAATTCTAATTTCTATCTTCTAATTATGTAAAACAACCCAAGAAAAGGCTGTTTTTAAAAGAACATTTGGTTCAATTCCTAAACGCCAACAGCGCTTGGAATGTTTAGAGCGCTAATATGTCATGACAGATTTACCTACAAACTGGTTAAAATATGTTTTTTAAAGGTTTTGAGAGTAAATGCAAAAAAAGTGAAATTTCCCTTTTTGCGAGCGCGGATATGTGGTAAGTGGCACGGTCTTGCGCATTGCGATTCAATTCAAAAAACGTTGCGTTTAAGATTTGTGTAGCTACTTACAAATGTGCTAATCTAAACCAAATAACCATAAATAATCCATTCACAATAGTTTTTGGAGTAAAATAAACAATTATGTAAGTTTTATGACATAATTATATTTTGAAGTACTCACAAATAGACTGAACGTTGCTCAGTTAGACCGTTTGAATAACACAACATATGATTTAATACTTTTCTTTACAGCCATATCCATAAAATGATTGATGATGATTATTTTAAGCAAATTACCAACACAATAAATAACAAAATGTACATGCACATACCTTTAACAAAACAAATCGAATACTTATAAGTAACAAACAATAATTTATTGGTAACTTAACAATATAATACACCTTTGGCGTCCAAAATAAATTAAAATATACCTAATGCTAATCATTGGCTTTCCACTTTGTAAACAATTCATTACACAAAAGTTCCTTCAATAATACTACAACTATACACGCGAAAGTTTGTGAGGATGTATGTATGTTTGTTACTCATTCACGCAAAAACACCTTAAAGGATTTGAATGAAAACAGTAATATAGCTTATACATCAGTATTATAATATCTGTTACATAGGCTACTTTTTATCCGGGTACCACGCGGGCGAAGCCGTAGGCAAAGGCTAGTAAGTAAAAAAAAATCTTACATCCTACTAATGAAGTTCTGTAATAAATTAAATAATAAATAAATAATGCTGGACATATTTCACACAGCATCATCTACACCCAAACTAAGCAGAGCTTGTGTTTTGTACTACTCATATACTTTTTTTGTAAATACATTCATATTGTACATAGAAAACACCCAGACCCAGAATTGTTTGCAGCCATTTATTTTCTCAGAGTAGGTAAAAAGATAAAAGGTTCTTCAGCTTGAAAAATACTGTCACAATAGTAATATACATCTTTTAGAATAGCACAAACTAAACAGACCGAACTATCTATACAATCTTAAAAATACTATAGAAAATATAAACACTTAATCGAATTGCATGCTACTTTATATAATAAATGTACAGGTATACATATATATAATAAATTACGTTTATTTTATAAATTACATTTTCCAACACAATTGGTTATTTCAGTCACCAAAGAGCGCATCAACTAGTAAGAGCAGATCACCAAAGCCCACACTAGTTATTTATTTTGTAAGTCACAGTTCACACAGAGGCTGCTAAAATGCGCTTAGATACATTATCATATTTAAACATCTTTACCAAAATACCACCTTAGAGTGTTACCCAGCCTTTATATATATATTCTTACAATTGAAGACAACTTTATAAGAAACTTGCTATTCCTCAAAATTTGAGATTCCCAAGAACGAAAACAGATATTTCGAATTGAAAACAGATATTTGATCCAACTCTAATTAGAGTGAGATAAAATCTTTCAAATGTATATTTCAGACTGTTTGTAAATAAGTAAGTAGCATTTTGTGCATCACAGGATTTATTTATGCATTATTTATTTTAATTAATTACCTTCTTAATCTTTCCAAATAACATCATTCTCATTAAAACATTCTAGCTTCTCTTATATAAAATTATGGGGTAAAAAGTAGTTGTGCTGTATCATCTAATTATCTGCAAGGATTAGTCCTCTTTTTCATGTTTATTAAGTTATTTAATTATTTGGATTGCCAATGAATAGTACCCAGAACTTAAACTGGTTTCGTTACATAAGATGCGCTTCTTGACCTTACTTCGTAAAAGCAAACACAGCTAACGCGGGAATTATAAGAACAATTTTATTGAAAACTAGATTAATTAGGTACCTTCTTAGTTCACCTGGGATTTAAAGTATCTTCTGATCACCTCGAAAAAAAAACATCCACGTAAATATAATATCGGAACCTATTTGTACAAAAGTGAGACAGGTTAAATATTCTGTACCTAAATCATAAATATCGAGTTCGCGGATCATCCATATAAAGGTCCTTACTAGTTGCTACTTGAATCCAATGCGTAATTAGTAAAAATAGCATCAAGCACTTACATACTAACCCTGTCCTTAATTCCAAATTCGCAAATATTTATCTACTCTACTTTTAAGACCTCCGCAGTTTGTTTCAGACCGTTATTGTTACACTTATAATTTCTTGGTCTCTCAGGTTCAGATCAGTGACCGGTTTGAGGTATGGTGGGCCTGTAAAGAGCCCACGATACATTAAAGCATCTCTGGCTTCGAGAATGCTCCACGCTATTGCGTGCGTGCGTGCGTTGTCTACACCATCTGCGGTCCGGGCGTCGGCCGCGGCTTCTGCGGTCAGAGGTACAGCGTGAAGAAGATAACAGTGAACACGACGAAAGCTAAGCTGCTCAGATTCAGCGCCGAGCCCTTCGACAAGATCGCCTTCCCTGGAATAGAGATATTCAAATTAATAAAATAAACAACCAACAGACACGATGTCCTGATCCCACACTGAGATTAATGTAAGTAACTACGAGTATGAATACCGTTGTACCACAACACCTAGGCTTGGAAAAAATATCTGCAGAACATGCAAATATTTGTCTCTTACGTCGCAGCCTGCTATTCGCCCGCCACACCATCGAGGTCGTCGATTGAACAGTTCGTATTAAAGAGTTACCAATACCTATATATAAAACAGTTCCGTTACTGATTGGCGGATCAACGCACAGCCTAAACCATATGTCCTAGAAGCATGAAGCTTGCAGGGTATATTCCTCTTATGGTGTAGGGGTGCACTAAGAAAGGAGTTTGGAAAATTCTACCCCTAAGGGGGTGAAAAGCTGAAAACCTTTGTATGAAAAAATGGTATTCCTTGAACTTACAGTCTTGAAACTTCACATAAATATTTTTCAATCCAAATGATAAAAGGCAAATACATTTTTTTTCTAAAGTATGTTTAAAAAATGTTTAACTCGTGGCGCAATTTGCTGTAAACTTAGTTTGGAAACTTAAAAAACAAAAAAAATGAATGCGTATCAGAGGTATTAAAAAAAGTCCTAAAGGGTGCAAGGCATGCCATTATTTTTGATGCACCTATCAATTATCTATTCTACGCGAGTAAAACTGCGGGCATCGGCTAGTCTATAATAATAACTGTTTAAGTTTTTTGGAACAGAAGTTTTTTTCCGGTATTAATATGTGGGGGCATTGTGGATTGTGAACCTGTGACGCACCAGTTTACAGAAATCGGGTAATTTATCTGCTGTAATTCAATTGAATCTCAATACATAAGTCTACAATCAGTGAGTGTTATCAGTGATGACATTTATGACACTGAGACTTGGCTATTACATCATACATAATTTCAAGGTCTCGCAGTAGGCTATGGAAAGCAAAAGACACGATGGACCGATGATATCTCAGAGGTTGCAGAAAGTTTCTGTGGAAGAGGCCTATGTCCAGCAGTGGACTGTTAAAGGCTGTACAAGTTGTTGATAATGATAATGTAAGTACTCAATATACTTGGGCTTTTGACTGTGTGTAACAACAGGCTATTCTCAATTCTGGTGCCGAATATCTCTCTGCAGGTATCTCGTTGTTTATGTCAAGTGCCAGCATTTGGACTGGGACGCCAGTTTGGTCGAGAAAATGGCTCGACCGATGTGGTTGTTTTATTGTTATGTTCGTAATTTTCAGGACAAGGTTTGTATGAAAGAAAATCCACCGGAAAAGTTGGAAAGGATGACCCGTGCTAAGCCGGGATGGGTCGCTTGTTTTCAATAATAAACAGAATAAATTTATATGTTGCTGAAAAGGTATCTTGTTACTCAGTATTTATAAATACGTGTGTGGAAGTAGCTTAAGACCATCATTGTTTGTCATGGGAGTCTTAGAGGGAGAGCTGACGGAGGGTTCTACAGGCAGGCTGTTAGAGAATGCGGCAAGCACGTACATGTTTCAGCCAGCTTCCTGTAGCAGCAGCAGTCGCGGATCCGCGTGTAGTGCGCGCAGTTGTCGGCCAGCGTGCTGCAGCGCTCGGGGCCCATGTAGCACGTGTGCGGCATCCAGGGGAACGGCTCGCGGAGGAAGCGCCGCTCGCAGCAGCAGTGGTCCGCCAGCACGTTGCTCTGGCAGTACTCCATCTCCCAGCGGAGGCACTTGCCGCACCCTGGCAGCGTCTTTGCCACTGGAACCGGAACGAAACGCGATACAGATACAGAACGAGGGTAATATCTGTCAGGCAATACCATGCACCAGGCCAGGTATAGACCAGGCTTCATACGGCTTCATGACATAATCTAACGCAAGTTAGATAAACCAAGTTTTTCGGTCGTAACGAGAAACTTGGATAACGCAAGTTAAAAGAAAACAAGTTAAAGTAACGCAAGTTTCTCGGTCTAACGCAAATTAGACAGAGACCGAGAAATAGCCAGTGATACAACGAATGAAAGAGACAAAAACGTGTGGTGACGTGCAACCTATCGCAACCAAACCAAAAATACGTAAGTATAACGCCAGCAAAATACAATGTTTGCCCATAATTGCATCATATAAGAAACATTCCCTATCAAAGAGTGGTAGGTAAGTAAGACTTATTCGCAGCGCCCTGCTTAGAACATTAGCATTTGGAGTACGCTGGTAGAATGCTAAGTGCCAATAGCCACGTCGTCGCACGAACAATGATAGCTTTGCAGAACCTATTTCAGTACGAGTTTCCCGTGCTTAACCTTGAAATAAATTGCAAAAGCAGTTGGAATATTGAATGAACCGATGAGAAAAGAACGTGATAATTTACATCGTTTCACTTTATCATTCTAAAGTCAATCATCCGTGGTATTGTCTAGTCTAGGCGCAATAGCGAGAATTTTACAGTAAATTAGTTAGTTATTATTAGTTATTAGGTAAGTAGTAATACCTAACCCTTTCTCTCTTATTTAATCTTTAATCTGCAAAGATTACATAATTAATTGGTATTACCTGTTCTTTGTTGTTTTATTCAACGACGTTTTATTTTACTGTGTGTACACTTTATAAAAAATTTATAACACACAAAGAGTTGAAGTGTGCCCTACCTAATTAAGTTTTCCAATGCCTTCGACTGGAAAAGATAGATAGATAGAAGATAAATAGAAAATACTTTATTGCACACCAAATATTTCAGCTTAAATAAATAGTACAAACTTTAATATTGGTGTACAATGGGCGGCATTGTTTAAGATACTTATTAAACTCTTCTATTTTTTTCAATAAATAATGCTGGACATTTTTCACACAGCTTCATCTAGCCCCAAACTAAGCAGAGCTTGTAGTAAGGGAACTACATGACTGATATACTACTTATATACTTTTTGTAAATACTTACATATTATGCATATAAAACACCCAGACCCGAGACAAATATTTGCAGATCATACAAACATTTGTCCCGCGGTGGTAATAGAACCCGCAACCTTCTGCATCTCCGACGGGCCTACGCCCACTGCGCCACATAGGTCGACATAACTAATAATTACTACATCCTACTAATATTATAAATGCGAAAGTTTGTGAGGATGGATGTTTGTTACTCTTTCACGCAAAAACTACTGAATGGATTTTGGTGAAACTTTACAGTAATATAGCTTACACATCAGAATAACAAATAGGCTACTTTTTATCCGGATACAACGCGGGCGAAGCCGTGGGCAGAAGCTAGTAGGTCATAATCGATTCAGAGTGGCAATGCAGCCAGAATGTTGGGTTATCATTTTTCAATTCAATTCATGCAATAATACTACTCATACAACAATGTTGTTTGTTAGACCTTCAGGCTACTAGCCACCGGTACCGCGGCGTCCGCCGTACAATGAATGACAGATGCATGTCCCGCCCCAAAAGCCTTGCCTCTTAATTTGAAAAAAAAATAACATGTCATTTTCAAAATAACTGTCCCGCCTATCTACCGTCGTACCTTATGCATGTCAGGGACGTAATAGCGAATACTTTTTCGTAAAATTTAAAATTTGAGCTAGTTATGGTATATTAAAATATATATGTTATGTCGAGGCAAACACGCATACCACCTGATGGAAAGCGGTTACCGTCGCCCATTGACATCGGAAAAACCAGGGGCATTTCTGGCTTAGATACTCGTATATTTATTTTTAAATATATGACTACAAAAGTAGCGTTTGAAAGCCTTTGAATATAAACTAAAATGTTGTTCAAACAGAAATGTAGAATTTGACTCTACTTAGTAGTAGGCATATCTGACTACAGCTAAGTGGTTGCTCCGACCGCAGCCCCAACTAAAAGCCAGTTGGGTGTTACATGACGTCACCACCCCCAGTTGACGTCATACCGCAAAGCCATAAAATGTTGTAGGATTCATTCATGAATGTTAGGAACTGATTTTGATAGTTTTAATAAGTCTTATCATCAGTACAAAATGTATTCTGAAACTCTATCTGTACGTCCTGACATTGACCAATAGGACGATGCACGGATGGTATAAAGTAACAATCACCTACAGCTATTTTATATCAGCCTTGCATCCACAATAGCTCTGTCAGGTAACTGCCATAATGCAGGTAATATTAAAGTGTATTGCAATGATTATATACCCAAACGTCTAATTAGCATAACAGTGGAATTCAATGTCATCTCCATCACTCATCAGGTATCCTGCCATTGTGGATGTGGACAATGTATACAATAAAACCACAATAGAGCATAATATCAAAATAACTAGGGATGTACACCCCCAGCCATTATTACAATCCCGATTAGTCCTCTCCACCCAAAGGTTGTCTGGAAGAGATCGCTTCTAAGCGATAAGACCGTATATTGTATTTTAAGGGTTTTGTTTTGTTAAGTTGTATCTATTTTTCTTACGGTGTGCAATAAAGTATTTTCATTCATTCATTCAACGATAAGTCCGAACACAAGCCAACAAACTTCGTTGCATGGTCTTTCGGGCCCATCTAGGATACAGTAGGTAGCAAATAAGAAATCGATACATAGATTTTGAACCTTGCCTCTTTGAATTAGAAGATATATTTAAACCATCAACGTCGAATCGCCCGCCGAGTCACGTTCCTTCCACGTCACTGGAATCGCTATATCAAGCCAAAAAAAATCAATTTACAGAAAAAAAAATCTGAAATGTTGTTGATAAAACTGAACGTCAAGTTTCAAGCAGACGGATAGCAATTCAATTACTATCCTGTCGTTTCAGCTGAAAGCCCGGCCTAAATATCACTTTGTGTTTGGTGATATGCGGTGGACGTCATTTCAGAGCCTATATTAGAAATCGTTGTGATATCATAAATAAATTCTTGGTCAAATGATCAAGCTCCCGAGAGCTTTTGTTTGAAAACAACCCTGCAAGTTATATCTATAGTTATATATATAGGACCTATCCAGTCAAAATTATAGACCAACTAGTTGTTGCCGCGGCTTCGCCCGGGTGGTATGTTAATAAAAGTAGCATATGACCGTCTCCAGGCTTCAAACTATGCCCACCAACTTTTGAATGAATCGAACCAAGGATTACAATTTATACAAAGTTTAGAACTCAACTGCACACCTCCAAAGGGTATTTTTGAAAAAATAAAATATACGTGTTTCATTATTTACTGTAAAGTTTATTTGTACAGTTTTGAGCAAATCAAACATTTTTTTTTTCATAGAAACTTTACCACTCTGTTTAACCCCTTTTGGGGTTGATTTTCGAAAATAAGATATGCCTATGTGTTATTCCAGAACCTAAACTATCTACATTCCAAATTTTACCAAAATCGGTTTAGTTGTTACGGAGATACGTAGTAACAAACATTCACACACAGAATTTCGCATTTATTATATTAGTAGGATAATATACCATTCGTCGCTTTTTTCATTCGCACTATTGATGATTTTCGTGGTCTCTAGAAGTGTGCTGGAAGTGTACATCATTGATTATTCCTGAATAGGCAGTTAATCTTTAGTAGAGCCGTAGAGATAGATACTCGTAAATACATTGTCAAGGCCCTGGGGTAATGATACGCCGTTTAATTGTAACTGAGACAGATGCTCATGAAGTGTGTAACTACTTCTCATCATTTACAATGGCACAGCACAACGTGACACAAATGATGATATATATGCGTGATATCATGACATTCAGAGAATCCTGATTGAAACACCTCCACTTCTTCTTATATCAAACAATCCGTTGGACAGTAGATCCAATGTAGAACGTAAAGTGGGATTCAACGTAGAGTTGGGTAGAAGTTGAATAGTAGATTGATTGATTTGAAGACCCACATAAGAGTTCGATGCTAGCGATTCAATCGTCCTTAATTTAATGATTGCTTGAACCACACATTGGAATTGCGACTGTATAAGCCAATCAAGTGTTAGTCTACTCATGTATTATTGGTAATAAGAACTCTGTTCTGCGTCTAGGATAGGATGTAGTAAGTTTCATTAGTTTATTGTTTATTGTTTATTGGTAATCAACAGCGTTTACTTATAATCTAGACAAAAACATTTGTATCAAGCATAAGGCCAATAACAGATTACCCCAATTTTATAAATGATGTAGTGGGTTGTTGAGGTAATAGTGACCAAGAAGTGAAGAAGTGGGTTGTAGTCCAAGAAATATTACGTATTCGACAGTTCGACGATGAAAGTTCTAATGTTGTGCTCGAATATTTTGTTATTTGAATATTGTGAATATTTCGCAGACGGACCTTTATGTTATCTACGACACAATAATCAAAGAACTGCGTAAGTACATTCTACGCAACATCTAACTAATTGAAAGTGTTTAGCTGGGTGTGAGTCAACCATTGCTTGAGGCTCCAATTAAACCCTGAGTGACGACATCCGCGAATTGGGACGAGATTCCACTGGATTAGTTTACCTACCTACGCAAACCGACAAAGTTCAAGTGTACCTTCATCATTGGTAGGTACAGCAAACGAATGTACGATACTACCATAAAAGTTATGGACTTCAGAAATCTTCGGAAATGGGAAACTACAGACGTTTAAGACTCTATGCATTTTTATATTGTACTCAAACTGCTCTAGCTATCACCCTAAGAGCGGTTCAGGTACAATTTGGAATTTTATTCCAAAAACTATCGTGAACTTGACTATTCATATTATAAAAACGGGAATTTTCACGTACTGCACTATCGGTGAAGGCACCGACTAAGAGTCTTCATCAGGGTGAGTGATCGCGACTTTCTCCCTCCGCGTCGCGCCGTGAACTAGTAGTACACGGCGCGACGCGGACTCTCGGAATGAGTCGAAACTTAGTCGGTGCCTTCACCGATAGTGCAGTACGAGAAAATTCCCGTTTTTACAATACAATTTGGAAGAGCATAAAGTTATAAACGACCTTAGTTTCCCAAAGATTTACGAAGCCCATAACTTTTATGGCAATAAGAACCTACTGTAATTCGTTGTCTCTCTAGATAAATATAATCTTGGACTTTCAAACCAAAAGTAAATAGATATTTTCCAGACAAGCGTGCTACTATATCATCGACCACATTGAGACTTTTCATCAGGTGAGATTGGAGAAAAATACTTGCTATTAATTAATAAAATAAAAAGCTAACCAACCAGCCTTAAATGAAACAGCTGTAACTCGTAGGATACCTCAGGTAAGCAGTAGCCTACTTTATGAATACCTGAGTACGAATAGCCGATATTGACTCTAATACTGTCGCTAATTAATTGGCCTCATATGTAAATAAGCTGAATGTCACGCAGCAGGCTAGGGAAAGAGCTATAATTGAAGTTTTACTAGATGATTAAATCCGAAGAACTAAAGTAACCTCTTGGACTGGACCGATTTGCAGGAAGTTGGTGCATGCAGCCCAAGATCGTTTGTCATGGGTCTACACAAAGCCATTCATCAGATAGTATCATATTATATCTGTGGTATATCTAAGTGTTTCACATAGTCATGCTCACCTTCAGAAAGCCTCATCATGTGCGCAGCTATCCTGGCATCCGACGTGGATATCTCGTGCTCTACGAAGTAATCTGTCCTCTGGAGTAGCACTCCGTCAGCAGAGCCGTTCCCGCGCGTCACGTTCAGCGTGGGACCCGTGCCCACCGGACGAGGGACCGCTGCGTGGCGGACCTGTCACAACGATCACACAAGTCAATGAAGTTGCAAGAAATTCGGAGATCAAATTATGAAAACACAAGATAATATTTGATGAGGGTTTATGGCATCGAGCGAAGGAAGTCGGTGAATGGAACTCTATGGAAGAATTGTATGAAACCCCCTGGATGCAGTTTGACCAGTTTGGGAGTATGTCTGGGACGTCTAACGCATAGTTAATGGACTCAATTATACGTAAAAACAGACTTCTCCACATCTAGGCGACCCTAAGGTGACACTTGACGACGTTTCCTCGCCTAATACCTAATTAGCGTCAAGCTATGTCGGTAATAGGGCAGTGGTCATTGCCAGTAGAAGGTTGTTGATGAAAGAGACGAGTGGAAGGTATGTTCTCACCAGCACCTCCGGCACTTGGAAGATGAGGTCGGGCCGCGCGTCCGCCGGAGCCGCGTCCAAGCACAGCACCACCAGCGCCAAGCATGTCGACAGCTTCAATCGCTTCATCTTGCCCTCAAGCACGCTGCAACAATGCTGATTTTTATTTACAAAAATAAGTGCTATTCATTAAGTAATTTTCACTTGTTCTTAAAACTGTTTCATAATCGATGTACCTACCAACGCTGCTGGTAGACACCGGCACCGATAAAATTCCAGTTATTTTAAATAGGTACCTACATATTTCATTTGCGACACTCGGTTTATTTATTCCTTATGTTTGCAAATATTCTCCGCTTGTGCTCTCATGGCCTCTCTTCTTCACTCTCTATTATAAAAAAATTATATTATAACGTTATCTTTATAAAAATGTTTGTTTTTTATATTTTAATATTGTTTGCTTACTTTATTTGACTGGCGTGTAAATTGTTACAGAGTCTTTTTTTGATAAAAAGAAGCGAAAAAGAAAAGTTGACCGAAATTCACAAAACGAATTAATAAGATCTACGGTACTCAAAGACTTAGAACGCTCTGCAGTAGGCGGAAATACCATCTATTTGTGTTGTCTAGATAATATTGGTTTCGCTATTTCTGTTATTTTGATCAATTTTATCAAAAAAACAGAAAGGTATTTCATGAAACCTTGATTAGGTAGTACTTTTCAACCTAGATAAGGTACTAAGAAGGTTAGTGAAAATGCCTTATAGTTTCATCAAGTTTTTTACGTTATGGTGGCTCTGCAAAGAGCCATAGAATCGGTGTTCAATGAACTAGTTCTGACATAATTACTAGTTTAATAAACTTATTTACAATGGCGACATCCATAAATTCGGACAAGCCTGGATAGCTTGTAGGTTACAGAGTACAGAGGGATCAATCGTCAAAGATAATGATGCTTTATATATACGTTATGCATAGGATACATGGAAATCATTACCTTTCAGAGTACCTATCCTAGCGGTACCTAGCAGTACAGATTACAAAATTACCTACAAGTAGTATTAAATCAATAAATATTTCTGGACATTTTTCACACAGCATCATCTAGCCCCAAACTAAGCAGAGCTTGTATTATGGGAACTACGAGTACATGACTGATATACTACTTATATACATTTTTTTTTTATAACTGTGCCTCCACTTAGTATTCCTATCCTCTGCCCTGACTACTGTAACCTGAGTTTCGTCAGAGATCACCTGCTAGTCTCGAAAGCCACCGCACAGATGGTAGTACCTACCTACTAAATTCAGTTGTACCTATAAAGGTCAGGTACATCATGGGTGCACTTGTGTAAAATGAGACGTTAGTATGCTCGCCACGATTCACTGCTATTGAGCACGATGCATACCTACCTACGTGAAGATTCCAGTCGTAGAAATGTTTGAGTGAATCTGATGGAAAATAAAGGTAGAGAAAATATCAGGCACTAGGCAAAAAATTATTTGCGAGTTCGCTTAAGTATTTCTCGACATCATCCTCCATTTGGGTTATTCCACAAACCCCCCCTGAGACATCCCCCTTAGGGGGGAATACTGAACTCTAACATTAAAAAGATGCAGAAAAAACAGAACCGTAATATAAAAAGTGTCCAGAAATCCCCCCATCATGTTGGTTCATTCCACTTTTCCCCCTGAGAGAAGAAAACCTGAATCCTAATGTAATGAAAATTAATGGCTAACTACGTTCTTGACAAGACGAAACAAAACAGAAAGGAAGAATATCTTCAACTTGGAAAGTAAGATGATAAAACGTAAGAACATTGTCAAAAGCTTTTACCCTGTAGTTCTGAACGCTGAAAAGGACTGTCAGTTCGAGAGGACGCAACATATTGAGCCTTTGTGTGTTAAAATTCCAGTAAAAGCAATTTTCGAACTGCCTGAAACGCGAACTAGGTCTAAAATTCATTTACCTTTTGTGATTGAAATAACGTGCAGGTAGAGCTGTGGAAATTGGGTCACGGAGTGTACTTGAGTATACTGCCTATAAGCCATGCAAACGATTCAAAGGGTTTTCTCACGTGTGCGTGTGCTTTATGTTTGCGTTTACCAATGCCATCTAACGATAAGAAGATTAATAAAATTTTAATATCTCGAATACTTCTCACTAGTCCTAGTTTAAGACAACCTCTGTGGCGCAGTGGGCGAAAGTCCGCCTGAGACGCAGAAGGTTGCGGGTTCGATTCCTGTCACGAGATAAATGTTTGTAAGATCTGCAAATATTTGTCTCAGGTCTGGGTGTTTTTCTATGTATAATATGTATGTATTTACAACAAAAAAAAAGTATATATGTAGTATATCAGTCATGTAGTTTCCATAATACAAGCTCTACTTAGTTTGGGGCTAGATGATGCTGTGTGAAAAATGTCCAGCATTATTTATTTTTTAAGTATGACTGGGACGTTAGTCTTACAAAAAAGAAAAAAGAAATCCTTGTAAATCTGAAGTGAAGCGAAACGCTAAACACAACGACTGAAAAAGTGACCTTAAAACAAGGGACAACGAACGTAGGTTTTTGCCAGTAGAAGGTAAGTAGGTTACAGTGTAGAAAAAAAAAAACAAAAATAAGTATACCTACCTCCTTGCTACAAAACAAATAGATAGCTAGGTCTCATACAGAATGTTGCTAAAAATATTGGTGACGAGTGAGGAAAGAATTGGTTTTTCACTGATTCATCATGCAATGTTTATGAGACAAGCCATCATTTTTATCCCATACGATTTATGTGTTAAGTGCTCAACGATCAGTTTCACAATATAATCCAAGGACTGATCTATAAAAATAATGTTATAACTGGAGCAGCCATTGATTTTGAACCTGTTAGTATAAACATGTAAAATGAAATATTGTTTGAATCGGCCGAAGAAAGTCTATGCTATTTGCAGAATAACAACAATTAATTCATATGAAAGATATACCTCGAGTAGAAAACGTCACGCCATGTGTGAAAGTAATAAATTAAAATGTTAAAAAAAAAAAAATACCTAGTTAGGTACCATCGTGATCACATAAATTTCGTATCTACAATTATTATTAGTACCAATATTTCGTATAGTAAATATAAATAGATACTCAAAAACTCTTCCACTGTTTAGAAGGTTAGATATTAATCTAGTTTTGAAATTGCTTAGGCTGGGAGCATCTTTTGTTTGCTTTGATATATAATCTGAAAACGTTATGAAATGGTCAAGCTCTTACACGATGCCCTTCATCGCTACTATCCGGTACCTATATACTTATAGGTACTAATGTATTTAATTGGGGTAGTAAGAAGTCGTTTGCGTTTGCGTGCCGTACTATCATCTTAATGAATCCGACATTATTCTAGACCACTGATTCTCAGTGGGCGATACCGCCCCCTTGTGGGCGCTGGAGGCCTTCAGGGGGGCGGTAGAAGACTAGAAGATATTGGGGGCGCTAAGGTGGTCTAGAGGAGAAAGCATTGGTTATTATGTTTAAAAACTTTGGGGGGCGCTAGGATTTTTTATTCTCATAGTGGGCGGTGGAAAAAATTAGTTTGAGAATCGGTGTTCTAGACCAATCTATGAAGTGATCAGGTAATTAATTGTTATTTCATAATTGACATTTCTAATTTTGAATTTTGTACCTATCCAACATACCTATACCTATTAAGTATATCTTTTTAACTACCTACCTATTGACTAAAACTTGCAGCGCCCTGACAGGGTACCTACGAACGTCGCGTCCTTACTACATTGACGTAACATCTAAGCTGCACTCTAGTCTACTTAGGTACAAGCGCTCGATTGTCCCAGAATGTGTATATAATGCCGGAAGGTGGTCTTTGACACCGTGCTGGGGAACATTGTTTATTCTAAACAAGAGGTCATTGTCACGTCACACTCAAAAGCCAACTAAACAGCTGTTTTGTTGATTTTAGGGATGTGCTAAGAGAAGGTAGTATGGAAACTTTGATGGTCATTTCATGAATGAAAAACATGAAAAAACCAAAAAGTCGTAGAACAAACAATGTTCCCCACCACGGTGTTAACGAATTCCATCCGACATTATATACACATTACGGGACACTCTGTATAAGCTGCCTAACAATACGCCTCACTATAAATGACAGCATGTTAAAACAAGCTCAACATTAGTCGGTGTCGTGTCGGTTGCAGGCGGGGATCTCATGGTCCAGCAGGCACGAAGCCTGATGATGACGCACCTTCGCCACAGAGTAGGATGTTATTCGCCTATAATGATATTTCTGCTATTATTATAGGTACCGCCAGTGATGCATGTCCTCAGGGCTACGCTATAGATCTGGTTACCACTGTGGTGGAACGATCTCTAGACCGTATACCCGCCTACTTTCTTATTAATGTTATTTAGGTAGGTGCCTATCTACTACATTCAATAAAAATGTACCTACCTATTCATATTGTAAAAACGGGAAATTTTTACGTACTGCACTATCGGTGAAGGCACTGCTAGTGCACGGCGCAACGCGGAGGGAGCAAGTCACGTTCACTCACCCTGATGAAGACTCTCGGAATTAGTCGAAACTTAGTCGGTGCCTTCACCGATAGTGCAGTGCGTAAAAATTTCCCGTTTTTACAATATGAATAGTCAAGTTCACGATAGTTTTTGGAATAAAATCTACCTACCTTTTTTCTCATACTAGTAAGGAGGCGTACAAACTAACCCTTCCAATACCAGAGGTACCTATCACTCACGCGTTGCCTCCCTGAGATCCTGAAAGATCTCATGTATCCATACTCTTGAAACCGGAACACAGCAATGAGAACATTACATTACTAATTTGATTGGCTTTTTGGACGGACTCTTGCTCTTGTTGCACTCAGTGTAATTTATGATTTCTCTTTCTCAAGGTAGGGAGTTCACAAGGTCAGTTATTGATGACGAAAAAAATGGAATCAGCCATCTAGTTAAAATATGATTCTAAAAACCTTAGGTAAGTAGGTAAATTAATAAATTCGATTTCAGTAAATAAATCATTTTCTGCGAAGTAAGCCATGAAACAAGTTTGTACCAGAAAGTGACGGTTTCAAAACCAATAGGAAGGTAGTTATACCTATCTACAAAATTCAAAACTTCACGAGACATTACGAGACGTTATCGTTCATTGCCCTTGAGACAGCGCGGGCAACGACCCCGCTTCCAAAGGGTTAGCAGAGACCTCAGCTGCCCCCCTGCCAACCCTCGCAAGTAGGTCGCAATGTGCGTGGCTCCCTAAAACTTGACTCTCGTTCAGTGTCAAGTTTTAGGGAGCCAAAGTTAAGTGACTTCGACCAACATAAATTTATAAAGGAACTAAATTTGTAAAAAAAAATAGAAACCGGACTACACGCACGTACCTAGGTACATATCTATTGGAAGAACTCAAAAGTAGAATAGACAACAAGTATTTACTTAGTAGCTTAATAAGCGAAAGAGCAGCCCGGTTTTTTATTATTTTTAATTAGCACCTACCTACGTAAGTATTTTGAAAAAAAAGGTGCTTAACAAGCCACATTGGAAGACCATCATTACCACTTAGGTACTACAAACCTCAATGATATCAGTATCTATCAT
The DNA here is from genome assembly GCA_958496245.1 of Perizoma flavofasciatum. Classification (NCBI taxonomy): domain Eukaryota; kingdom Metazoa; phylum Arthropoda; class Insecta; order Lepidoptera; family Geometridae; genus Perizoma; species Perizoma flavofasciatum. The sequence goes on from OY292436.1 coordinate 211,466, forward strand.
ACTAAGTCTGGAGAAATCCAGTGGGTATATGTAACTAATCCTTATCTACTGGTTTGTGGGTCCCTATCTTTGTTTGCTTGGGAAACTTTTGTGATAAGGATACATAGAACTTAGCTGGTACTTAGTATGCAAAATTATAGGGCACTACAAAGTGTGGGGCACACCTTCATTTGCATAAAAGCTTGCCGAGGATTTACAACGAGCACTATCAGAGCTCACATCACCTACATCGAGCAGGCAATGCAAACAGAAACGCGTCCGGCCAGCTGCCGGTATGTGCCTTCTCTTTATGTACCCACAACACATAAAAGACTCTATGTAGGAGTGTTTATAGAGTATACATAATGTCTGTCCTTACAATGGATATAGAGGGTACAAGTAGAGCGAATGAATGAATGAAGGTAGGTCAGGCAGAAATAGATATACCTACAAATCAATTTATTCTTTGTTTTGAATATTGTTCTATGAGTATGATGAGGCGACTTATAATGACTTCTAAGCAATTCCATCTATACGTGCACAGAATCTATTAAAGTATCTAACATCAAAACATGCACTTTGTGTTTCAAAATGCCTACTGTAGCAAACTAAGAAACAAAATACTGTATCGCTTAAAAAACATTTGGCGGACAGAGGACTTGATTGTTTAACTTAATTTGGATTCTAAAACTAGGTTAGAAAAATGAAATATCAACCAACCAATTCACAATCTACAAAACATGCTACTGAACAGCTGGCTAACGCACGTCGCCGACTCACGAAACAATGCGAATAAATTTTAGTGGTAGCTTTCGGAAGCGCGGACATGCACCCGAGACAGGAATTTGGCCAGGCTGGGATTACTAAAATTGGCAAACAATTCGAGACTATATTTTGAGAAATGGGAACAAATTACTTTTTATTTACTTGGGACCTTTCTGCTCTATCTCACACTTTTGCCTCAGACGCCTTGTTGAGACAATCCTACGCTTACAGCCCGTAATTCAACACAAGTCATTAAACGCTTGTGTTGAACTTTGCTAAAAAAAAAAAAAATGAATAAATTTATCACCTAAGCTGCGCGGCTCCCTACTAGTTGAAATTAGGCTTCGATTATAAAGATACTGAACAAATACAAGGAAAAAAAAAAAGCCCACGATGCGTAGCCGAAATAATCCTTGGTTCGTCCGAATGAAGTATCAAGCAAATTACCACAGTTGGCTAGTTTCCATAAAAAAAGGACTGTATTTGATGCAAACGAGGAAATCCTCCTTACCGACGGAATGAGGGAATTGCCACACTTTACACCATTACCATCTATTTGCCTAGGCCGTTAAAGTCTTACAACACAATTTTAAAAAACCGTTTCGATGATAAATATCACAGGCTCCTTACGAGGCGGGTAAAAAAACATATCTCTATAACTTTAGTTAACACAGTTATTAACTATGCCCGATACAAGGGTTGGGTCTATTTTGAGATTTCTTGGTGATGCCTTCCTGTTATGTAGGTATGTACCTATTATCTACTACGGCTATATTATCCTACTACTAGCTATCCTACTAATATTATAAACGCGAAAGTTTGTGAGGATGGATGTTTGTTACTCTTTCACGCAATAACTACTGAACAGATTTTGATGAAACTTTACAGTAATATAGCTTATACATCAGAATCAACTCAGGCTACTTTTTATCCGGGTACCACGCGGGCGAAGCTGTGAGCAGAGGCTGGTACTTAATAGGGTAGGTACCTTCTTACCATCATCGTATTGACTAGGTAGGCACCTACAACATAACACATGAGCACGCAGTGCATGACATTAGTTATATTGGTATCTACCACCAGTACCTACCAGTACCTAGAGAGACCCTTAAATAATATTAAAACTGACTCAATACATATGCGATAAACGGGAATCCCAACTGTCCATTATAATAACATAATTTATAGTACTACTTAGAGGATAATCCAGAAAAAAATTCTTGAAATAAAAATATTTGATTTGATTTGATTTAAAAGTGTAAACTACATAAAAAATTACGCGCACAACATCATGATGGATGTTGTGATACATGTCATACTCAGTGAGTAGACATTTGAAGATACCAGTTAGGGGACAGTCAGAGGTACGTCCAAACATTATTCATTCCATTCCACGTGTCAGGTTACGCACATCAATTTTTAGAGTGCACAACCGGGTTCGATCCCACAACCTTCGATCGGAATTCACTAGGCTAATACGGCTATAAAACTATGTTTTAAACTACCATGGAGTTTTCTTTTTATCTGTGACAGCTTAGTTTGACAGTCTGAGAAGAAAATTTTCAGACAAATAGTCATCTCAATCTGTCAAAGTACACAAGGCTGCCACAGATAAAAAAGAAACCCCCTCATTCGAACTAATAACAACGAAATTTAATTCAAGTTTATACTAAGCATTAGTAAGACTTAGTTGTCACCTATAACTCATTAGCACACAATAAGTTGAATAAGTAGGAAAAACTGTCGTTTATTCAGAGTGTACTGTCGGTGACACAAGTTGACCGCCGGCACCGTCAGTGAGTGAGTCTATCGAGTGCATCTATTCACAAATTATAATCTTTGGTAAGAAGCTACAGAGAGACATCACTCTTAATCGATTGAATCCTGAAATCTTCTTAGCTAATTTAGCCATGATGCCGAAGTAGCTATTGGACGTTGGTAAGTAAATGTTTCTCAAACGCAATTAGAACAAATGTTTAGCTGAACAGCGTTTTGTTTTCTTCAGAAATGACATATATTAGAAAGAGACAAAGCAGTTTTTTTACACCGACATTGTCCTGACCCCACTCTAGGATTCCCTGTAATCGGAGTTCGTGAGTATCAGAAAATAAGAGTTCCGTGATACCACAACACCCAGACCCGACACAAATAAAGGCATAGCTACAAAAAAAAACGTATTTTTTTGTGGACGTTTTTCGTCAAAAAATCCTAGTTTATTAAAAAAAAACTCCTCCATCGTCTATTGCAGCGCCACACAGTGTCACACAACTAGTGGCAATAAGATCTATTTGAACGATCCTTGAAGACATATAAATGTTCCGGGGTAAGATTGTAACCGGCAACACACACACAAAAAACAAACAACATCATGTCAAACGCATATCCTTACTTCCGTAGCGAGTAAAAGACAGCGGTTGAAAATGTTTTCCGGCTGAAACCTACCTTAGCAGCATTCAATAGGTAACTCTACTAACTTGTACCCAACTTTTGTAGCTGACTGTACGTCTACGTGATTGTGTCTATCGGCTATCGTCGCTTTCTCACGACCGACTTGTTGTAGGCATTCACAATCAAATGCTTGCTTCATTCTCACTTCATATACTTTTTAGCGCTTAGGATTAATCGATATGCCTATTCTGTAAAAATAACTAAAAGCTTTGAGTACCTTACCTACCTACCAGCATAAGAGTAGGTACCATTTGCCAAGGTTTGTTGAGTTCACTAAATTGATCAATAAAATCAAAGAGGTTAAAAAATTAAATAATTACCTCTCTCTAGTTCAAGGTTTGCTGAAAAAATCTCTTTTTAGGATTAACTCGCCTTTGTACATATCATAACATTCTGCCTTTTGTACCAAAGTGTTAATTTGTGTGTACAATAAAGAATTAATAAATAAATTTATTTAACGCTAAGTCACAGTCTGAAGACACAAAAAAAGTCATAATCAATTGGGTAAGATAGGTACCTTCATAACTTAATTGAAGTTTTATTTAGGTTAGGTTCTAAAAATCTAAAAAGAACAACGAGCAAGTAAAGTAAGTGTGATATGCTTTTCTGGAATATCAACTTCCTGAGTAGTAATGCAGCTGGTTTTCGGCATAGAGCCTGTTACAAACTTTTGAAAATGTGAACAATACTTGGTAATAATAGGAGCTTGCGTGTTGCCAATCTGAGCAGGTCATCAACATACTTAAACTCTGTCCAACTGTGCCTAAACACCTACACTTTTGTATGTGTGAGCCTGGAATTTACATTTTACTACAGTTGATCCTTCGAGCCGGATCCGAAGCGAAAACAAATGTCAAAGTGCTCCAAAAAATATAAAGGTTTCCTTGTTATTTACTTTATAATTTCATCTATTAGGTAATTTTGCCTTTTGAATTCTGACTTCTGTCAAAGACGACACGATTGCTAATATTAAGAAAATGTTCCACGCAAACTTCGCCGGCTCTAATTAATCAACGCGACCCTCTGAGTCACCCTTTTTAGCAGAGGAAGGTTTGTCATAGAAATAATCACGCAAAAATAGTTTTAAAATATTGATCGTTCGGCAATACTCGAGTAATTATTGACCTGCCAATTTATATACTAAGTGTCCGATAGGTAACTCCAACCTAGGTAGGTATATCGTTAAACTGAAGGAAACTTCAAAGAGCGATTACCTCTCAAGAACTTTCGTTTTCCTCAATCAAAATAAACCAATAACGGATTATTGTGTCATTGCATTAGAACTAATAATTAATTAATTTGTTGAAAAACTTACGCTTTCCAGCCGGCTAGTAAAATTCTGTGATAAACTGCACTTTACACCGACATGTTACACCAACTTCGCAATAGTTTCCTTGTGTCTGTTCGATTGGAGGGTCCGCGTGGTGCGGAGTCCCTCGTTGTTATGGGGAGACGCGACGGGCGGACGGACGGACGCGGGTGAGCAAGGCGGCACGCATGCGCCGCGCGACTCCCGCGCGCACACTGCCTGCACTACGGATTACTCCGGCTACGGCTACGGCTTGTAAACCGCTGTAAGAATTACGGGAAGCGAAGAAAGCTATCAAGGTCCTTCCTTCGGTAAATGGGACTACGAATTATTATTATCTCTCAATTGCTTCATCATTAAAAAAAAATAGGCACGCCAATCGGCTCTTCGGTACGCAACGAAATAACACGCCAGCCATTTCCAACACGATATTATAATAGAAATTACTGTATAGTTTTTTTTTCTATTCAACATAAATTGGATGTTTTTATTTGTTATTTTAAAAGTTAAATGCGCATTTCTTTTCAAAAGTTATAAAAAGGACAAATACCTCGCACTGTCGAATTGGCGGGAATCAAAATCAGATAAAGTATTGTGGATGTTTTCATAAGTTTACCAAAAGTTGTTAAAAAAAGAAGTGTAGATCATCGGAAGAAAAAATAGTTTTTTTTTCCTCGTATATTATTTATAGGAACTTACACAAGCCCCGGCCATAAGGTATAGAATCGAGATTACAATAAAGTGTGTCTAATGTGGGGTCAATTATAGAAAAACATTTAAAACGACACTTTAGCTTTATTCATATACATTTCAGGAGCATCAAGTCTACGGCCTTTTCTGGACAAACAATAGCTAACTAACAAGCATTCTACAGATTCACTTCATTACAACTTAAGTTAGACACTACAGACTTCTTATCAGTCTAAACATTTCATTGAAGTCAATATTAATCCTATCCTTCTTAAAATAGACATGCGCAAGTTTAAATGTTAGTTTCTAAATATCTTAAAATTCGAAACAGGTATAGATCGTGACCTAGAATAACACACAGACTACTTTTTATCCGAGTACCTACCACGCGGGCGAAGCTGTGGGCTTAAGGCTAGTCTATAAAAGTAAGAGGGCCGCAGTCTACTAAAGCGACGCGGAGATTTTTAAACCCTCATATATGGGGAACCCCACATTACATAACTTAGGCTTGAGTTCACCAACTATATAAACGGACGCTCAAGTATAACAATTGATTATGATGACAGATTCCTATGACTTGTGTTAAAAAGCTTTGATTATGGCTTAACCACGCGTTATTGTGTTGGTGAACTCGGGCCTTAGAGCAGTAGTCAATAGGTTTTTATTAATTGATGATAGAATCGTCATCGGAAATGATTTAAAGTAAGACATGTTCTCGACTAATCCTCTAGAACCTGTAGACTCAGCAGATCTATGAACATACAAAAAGGATAGTCGTATTTTTATTCACTAAAGGTAACTCTATATCTTGCTTGTTGGTGGTGAAATTTTCACTTAGATCGTCGTTTCTATAATGTTACTTATGCATCATACCAACAACGCAGCACTAAGGAGACCCAACATCTTATATATACCCAGAGCTACAACTAATTATAGGCAGAACGCATTTATTATTCGGGCAAGCAACTCGTTTAATACGTTAACAAATATACTGACGTTGATTTATTTACTAGCTCGACAAGCAAGCTTAGACGCTTACTTGTAAACAAATTCTTTTTAGACAGTTAAGTTATTATTAATTTTGTCATTGTAAACCATGTAACTTCTTATCTTTTTTTTATATCTCTGATCCGTTGTCCTCATATCTGTAGTTTTAGCATTTTTTTCTTTCTATTAATGGAAACTTTTAATTGGCCCTCAGCCTACCTACATGCACTTTGCATGTAAGTATTTAATTAAGTAATTTCATGTGTACCTAGCTGTAAGTTTTTTTTAAAATTCAAAAATAAATAAATAAATAAAAATAAATATCATGCATGTCCACTTATAACTGCCTGCTTAGCATGAAGACCCAAGACAACGGTTTTGTCTACCACCGAGAAGACAAAAAAAATTGTTTTCCCTCTCTTTTGTTTAACAGATTAGGCAACAAAAATAGTTTTTGTCTTCTCTTTCGTAGACAAAACGTCTTCGGCGCTCATGCTAAGCGAGCAGGTTGTGCAATCACTTACCATAATAATGCTTGTTATTTAGATAGTATCATTCTAACACCCACAAGTAGACCAAATAAATAAATAAAATAAACACTAAGCATCTACTCGTATTTTTGTTACTAAATCGCTACTGAAGAGAAATAACGCGTAATTGATCACAAAGGTAAATACGTAATAGTGGACTTGCCTTTACATTACATCAATATGTAAGGGTTATTTATATTATTGAACATTAAAATGTTAGATAGATCACACTACATAATTTTGTCTTAGAAATTGCGTTGAGTAACAAAATAACTCTAGTTTTGTGTCCGTACTTTTTATTTAGTAAGCAATATACATAACAGACTTTAAAGCTATAGTTTTAAAAGACTTATTCCAATTTCAACTCTACTCTAACTTATGTTACTATTTTATTAACCTTAATCAATAAAAAAATGTTGGTAACTGACTGACTGACCTTAGCCCTACACGGGTAAAAAGGATTTCTTTGAATAAGAAAGACTGATTTCTCGAAATATTTGGTTCTTAGTTTAATGCAATATTTTTAAAACAAAAATACTGCTTATCTTTTTTGAAGACAATATTTTTCTCAATTTTGTTCTTACTTGAAAATAAATATGTTTATTTCAAGACTTATTTTATGTCGTATCAAATAAATGTGTTAAATAAAACAAAATGTTTCTTGAATACAATTTATTTATCTCGTAACAAATAAAATAAAATGAGATGATTTTTTACTATTACGAAGAAATTATTGTCTAGCGTCTATAGGGAGAAAATCATTTTCTTGAAGGTAATAAAAATGTCTTAATGGAAAGCAATTTGTCTTTCTATAAGAAATCAGTTTTTACCGTGTAGAGACCTAAAATTTGAAAGGTAGGTTCTTGATGTGAAAAAAAGGGAAAATTAATATAATTATTTTTACATGTTTTTTAAGTTATTATTTATAGGTTTTTTATCACAATATCCACTACTACATGCTAACAAGTAGTTTTATCGCTTACAAGCGATTTTTCCAATCAACCTTTGGATGGAGAGGATTTAATGAGATTGTAATAATGGCGGGGGATGTACTAATGCTTAATTAGTTTGTTACTCTTTCACGCAAAAACTACTGAACGGATTTTGATGAAACTACAGTAATATAGCTAACACATAGGCTACTTTTTATCCGGGTACCACGAGAGCGCAGCCGTGGGCATAAGCTAGTCTGAACTAAGTACGAACACACTGAATTTATTGTCGCCCCGTGTTCAGCGTGTAATTAACCTCAGTTAATAACTTTCTCTCAGAGGAAGAATAAACTATACAGGGTGTCCCGAAATGTGTATATAATGCCGGAAGGTCATTGAGGTCATTGGAGGTGGTGGGGAACATGTGGTGTGACGTCACGAGAGGTCATTGTCACGTCACACTCAAAAGCCAACTAAACAGCTGTTTTGTTGATTTTAGGGATGAGCAGGTAGTATGGAAACTTTGATGCGTCATTTCACGAATGAAAAACATGGACATCCAAAAAGTCGTAGAACAAACAATGTTCCCCACCACGGTATCAACGACCTCCATCCGACATTATACACCGATATTTTTGGTCAGTTTAAAGCCGGCGCCCACTTAATCTTTATCTGTAACCTTACTCAAAAATTATAGTTAATCAAAAATCCATTTTTTTTAATAATAACACGAAACATAGTCGATATTTTGAGCAACGATAGTAGTGGCTATTCGCTTGGCGGCTCAGCTGTTTGGTCGCGGGGTCAATGTCCGCCCGCTCCGCCGCGCCGTCAGTCTACAAGGTCGTTGCTCTCTGCGTCCCTACCAAGTGTTCAGCTCACTTTTGATAATTATTTTCGATATTCAGTTCCGTATGAAATACTAATTAAATTCGAAAACTAAACCAACGATACAAACACGTTGAGGTAATAAAAAACGTGAGCGCCGGCTTAAGCTGACCAAAAAATATCGGTGTATACACATTCCAGGACATCCTGTATAGAGCGCGTTGTATGAAAGCAATGCAGTTGTTTTCTACTAAAGCGGTTTCGCTTCACTGTTCATAAAACACAGACTTAGTAACCCCTATCGACACCTTAGTCCGCTCAATAGTATATTTATTTACCTTTGATGCATTGAATTTACCTAGAAGTTTCTTGATAGAATTTTTGATTTTCGTATATTGTCTGAATCATATAAAAACTGACCGAGGTTTAGTCCATTTCTGTTGTATTCACCAGTCACGTGACATCACAAAAGCTAATGTCATTTCCATACAATAAATTTTTTACGCAAACGTTAATATGTAAACGCCAACAGAATGTGGTTGCTGTCTAAAGGCAAAAAAGGGGCAAATTATTATAAAATGATTGTTTGAAAGTGGGAACGTAAGTCCATCGATTCAAGCGCGTACATATTTCTTTAAACCTAACTTAAACCTAGATCAGTCTGGCTTGAACGTCGAATGGTAAGGTAGATTATACGCACGTTTACTTGAAATCTTCGAGCCACATTTCAGATCAAGCTTCAGTTCAACGTGCACTCTAATATTTCAAATAACCGCACCAATTCTGATAACCCATAAAATGGAATTACCAAATTATTTATTTATTTTTAACTCACCTTACAATATTTTACCCTACCTTAACTTTACTTAAAATATATTTTTTTGTAATTTCAAAGCAAAATATCGACAACATTTTCGCAAGACTGTGCCGGGTTTTAGGATTTTTTTCAGATCTTTTTGGCATGTATATCGGTATATCCCGTATTTTTCGTTCAAGTCTTCTTGGCATTTTCATCGGGTTGTTCCGAGATATATTTCTTCAGGGTGGCCGGAATTGTCCTAAGAGCCTGCTAGCATTTTCATTGGTCTGTCCCAGATTATTTTTCATTGGGATGTCCGGAATTTTCTTCAGATCCTTCTGGAATTTTCATCGGTATGTCCCGGAATATGTTTAATAAGGCAGGCCTGATTTTTACTAAGCCATCTGTAATTTTAATTGGTATGCCCCGGAATATTTTTCATCGGACAGGCCGGAATTTTCTTCAGAGCTTTCTGGAATTTTCGTCGGTATGTCCCGGAATATGTTTCATCGGGCTGGCCGGAATTTTCTTCAGAGCCCTCTGGAATTTTCATCGTTATGTCTCGGAATATGTTTAATAAGGCAGGCCTGATTTTTTCTGAGCCATCTGTAATTTTAATTGCCATGTCCCTGAATATTTTTCATCGGACAGGCCGGAATATTCTTCAGAGCCTTCTGGAATTTTCATCGGTATGCCCCGGGATATGTTTCATCAGTCTAGCCGGAATTTTCTTCAGAGCCTTCTGTTATTTTCATCGGTATGTCCCGGAATATGTTTAATAAGGCAGGCTGATTTTTTCTGAGCCATCTGGAATTTTAATTGCTATGTCCCTGAATATTTTTCATCGGACAGGCCGAAACTGTCTTCAGAGCTTTCTGGAATTTTCGTCGGTATGTCCCGGAATATGTTTCATCAGGCTGGCCGGAATTTTCTACAGAGCCTTCTGGAATTTTCATCGGTATGTCCCGGAATATGTTTAATAAGGCAGACCTGATTTTTTTCTGAGCGATTGGAATTTTAATTGGTATGTCCCGGAATATTTTTCATCGGACAGGTCGGAATTTTCTTCAGAGCCTTCTGGAATTTTCATCGGTATGTCCCGAAATATGTTACATCAGGCTAGCCGGAATTTTCTTCAGAGCCTTCTGTTATTTTCATCGGTATGTCCCGGAATATGTTTAATAAGGTAGGCCTGATTTTTTCTGAGTTATCTGGAATTTTAATTGGTATGTCCCAGAATATTTTTCATCGGACAGGCCGGAATTTTTTTCAGAGCCTTCTGGAATTTTCATCGGTATGTCCCGGAATATGTATCATCGGGCTGGCCGGAATTTTCTTCAGAGCCTTCTGGAATTTTCATTGAACAATTTTTTTTCGTTTACGTTGCCACAATTTTTTTTAATACTAAAAAATAATAGTGAAAACGATTTAACTTACAATAACAACTTAAATAATAAAACGTTTATCCTTCGAGCATGGATTCATTCCGCGTGGTGTCGATGCACTCGTAGCCGTACTTGATGATGAAGTGGAATCGAGGGTCGGAGACCAGCTCCGCCAGCTCCGGCGCCGTCAGGATGTCTTCGAGAGGCGGCAGCAGGAGTTCCAGGTCACCGCCTGGAAGGAACACGATCATGATCAAGCCGTATGCAATGTTTAGCTATCGATCCAGGTTAGTCCTTGCTAAATATCGTGTACAATTTTAGAAGAAAAAAAAACAAACAAAAAAGACCACGTTTTACTATCATCGGTATTTATTTTTGTGTCGTGGGTATCAGGAACAACGAGTACCAGTGGATGTCGCGGGTACGACACCCAGACCCAGAAAAAAATAGTTGCAGAACATGCAAACATTCGCGTACGTAATGGTTAATTTATTTAAATAAATAAATCAGCAGTTCTCACCCATGACGTGCACGAGATCCAGCAGCCGGAAGAATGTCTTCTCCTGCATCTCCTCGTGCGGCGCCTCCACCCGACACGACGACCAATCGTCGCGCATTATACACGCGCACCACACCTGCAACACACGCAACATTGCAACACACCTGCAACACACGCAACATTGCAACACACCTGCAACACACGCAACATTGCAACACACCTGCACACACGCAACATTGCAACACACCTGCAACACACGCAACATTGCAACACACCTGCAACACAAGCAAAATTGCAACACACCTGCACACACGCAACATTGCAACACACCTGCAACACACGCAACATTGCAACACACCTGCAACACAAGCAAAATTGCAACACACCTGCACACACGCAACATTGCAACACACCTGCAACACACGCAACATTGCAACACACCTGCAACACAAGCAAAATTGCAACACACCTGCACACACGCAACATTGCAACACACCTGCAACACACGCAACATTGCAACACACCTGCAACACAAGCAAAATTGCAACACACCTGCACACACGCAACATTGCAACACACCTGCAACACACGCAACATTGCAACACACCTGCAACACAAGCAAAATTGCAACACACCTGCACACACGCAACATTGCAACACACCTGCAACACACGCAACATTGCAACACACCTGCAACACACGCAACATTGCAACACACCTGCAACACACGCAACATTGCAACACACCTGCAACACACGCAACATTGCAACACACCTGCAACACACGCAACATTGCAACACACCTGCAACACACGCAACATTGCAACACACCTGCACACACGCAACATTGCAACACACCTGCAACACACGCAACATTGCAATATTGCAACACAGCACTGTGGCCGAAACCTACGTTGCACATAACCTACTGCGACAAATAATCAAAAATGTTTATTTAATTTTCCCCTGTTTGGAACCGCTCGCGTGGTTCCTGGACTAAAGTAGTCTATGTGTTATTCTTATGTATCAGCTATTTTACTGTAAAGTTTCATCAAAATCCGTTCAGTAGTTTTTGCGTGAAACAGTAACAAACATACATCCAACCTTAAAAACTTTCGCATTTATAATAGTAGTAGGATTTAATTTGGTATTAAATTATATACATATTATACATAGATACATAGATGTGCATAGGCGACGCTAACCGCGCACCATGAGGTGGATCGTGTGTCTGTTATTTTCCCCTCGCCTAGCTCGTCGCAGTAATCCAGTTTCCGATGTGTGTGTCGTGCAAGGTATGTATGTATGTATGATGTGAACTCACTCTGAGCCGGAGGTCGTCGCGTCGCTCCATGTCCTGGATGTAGTCGGTGAGGTCGAGGGCCTTCTTGTAGTCGTACTCCGTCAGAGACCGGCTCTCCGACTCTATGTACATCTGGAACACAACCGGCAACATTACCACAATTTACTGTTTAGAGAGCATGCGGAAATATCATTAACAAATATCAGGAATAGAATGGGACCGAGCAAAGATCCTTGAGGGACGCCACTCAGCTTGAAATGTAATCGGTGATGACAAAAGCCTGAGACCTATTCTTGATATAGGAAGAGAATCATATGAGTAAGTCTCCTCGTATGCCGATAAAGTAAAGCTTGGACAACAGTAACCTATGGTCGATTCGATCGAATGTTTTACTATAGTCTGTATAGACTTCATTTGATAACTATTGTTTATGGATACCGCTAAAAGATAATGAGGTTTAACGTAGTAGAACGACCTTTTAAGAAACTATGCTGGGACTGATTGAAAGAATGCTGCAACATAACATAGATGAATGTATTGTAGATGATTCTCTCAAATAATTTACAAGAACAAGAATGCGAATGCGATCAGTACAAGATATTTTTTTTATTATTAAATATTTAAATTTGAAAGTTTCTTTAAATGTTTATACCACTTTGAAATGAAATTTAAATTGAAACAAAATTTTGACATATAGATTACTTCGTTGTTATTGCTTATAAACTAAACATATAGGTCCTAATATATATTTATTATATATATAGTTAAGGAGGAAGGTAATAAGAAATCACGGTTTAGTTTCTTGCGTACACTCATTGCTGGCCGATTCACGACTCTAATTCATCGGAAACTAAGTGAAACGTTACCAGCACGAGTTCCTCCGGCTGCAGCACCCTGGTGTCCTCCGAATCGAGCCCATTGTGTATCCGGATCTCCCGGGGCAAGGCCGCGTGCTGCTCGCCCAGCGCCAAGCGACTCTCGATCTTGCGCCACAGGGGAGACGGCAGAGAGTCGCTCTCCTCCGACGCCAGCAGGCAGAGCTTCGCCAGCGATGCCATCGTCTGGAACGGACAGCGGACCAGCTGATTTCTTTCGGTCGCTATTTATTCTGTATTTATTGTGATCGAAAGGAGTAAAACCACAACCTAACAGGTTCCTAACAAAGGAATATAGGAGAGGAGTGAAGGGATGACAGAGTGCAATAAGTGTGACGCCTGCACACTCGCACGTAGCGTCCTATCTGTGCACGGCACCGCTCACGTCCTCGTGACGTCGGCTTGTTAGTTTGACAAGTGTACTGTGTATCGTCAGACTCACCGTCATCCTCGTGACGGAGTCGGTCTCCTCGCTGGCCAGGTGGTGCAGCGCGTGCGCAGCGTGCGCGTGGTGCTGCGCGTGCAGATGCTGCGCCGCGCGGAGCCCCGCCCCCGCGCCCGCGCCCGCCCCCGCCCCCGCCTGCAGCCAGCCGCGCAGCCTGCGTGCGTACCGCGCCCCGAGCTGCCGCACGAGCGTGCCCACGTGCCGCCCGCCGCGGTCGCTCAGGCACGAGAACGCCAGCTCGCAGATACCCTGAACGATAACTGATCTCATCACCCCCGACATGATACCGCATCTAAAAACTGCATTTAATACTATTTTCGGGCAGAGTGTGCACGTTCTCGACTAGCGAGCGGCTTACCTCGTTGATGTACTTGTCGATGTACGAGTAGAGGCGCTCCAGGTCGTCCGCATCGATACACATCTCTATCAGCAGCTCGAAGTCCTTGTACTTCTCGGCCAGGACCGCCGCGCGTTCCGACTGCCCTTCCTCGACTGGAATACGAAAGGAACCTATGAAATATATTCAACTACCCGCATCGTTCGAAACTCGCGGTGAGATGCCGATTACTCACTGAACGGTTGGATTGCCTCTCGACGCATTTTGTGGAAGATATGCGCGGTCTGACTGTTATTGGCGAGCGGTTCCGCATCGGTTAGAATGATCGAAGCTAGGGTGGCCGCACCTTCTAACACTTGGGAGCGTAGGTTCTGATCCGGACAGTCGTGCGCGCATTGTCTATAAAAGAATTTCAAATTAAAATTACAACCTCTTTTTACAGGGCTTCCCTGATACAATAGTGTAGCCAAAATTATAGTACTCATTTCTAATCAAAATTACACAAAAAATAATGTGTAACATTTACAAATTCATTCAGCGAACAGTGGAACAAGTCTCTCTGCAACTAGATTTAGTGTGGTCATGGTGCGTGTCAATGGCGCTTTGCTCAACAAATTGGTCCTTGCGAGCGGTATAGCGAATAGGCGCAGCTTTCTGCGCCTGCGCACGTACTCGTCGGGCACACGTACTTGTCGGGCACAGAAAGAAAGGTATATGGTGGTATGTATGTGGTGGTTTGTATGTGGTGGTGTGTATGTGGCGGCGTGTATGCGGTGGTATGTATGTGGTGGTGTGTATGTGGCGGCGTGCATGCGGTGGTTTGTATGTGGTGGTGTGTATGTGGCGGCGTGCATGCGGTGGTTTGTATGTGGTGGTGTGTATGTGGCGGCGTGTATGCGGTGGTATGTATGTGGTGGTGTGTATGTGGCGGCGTGTATGCGGTGGTTTGTATGTGGTGGTGTGTATGTGGCGGCGTGTATGCGGTGGTATGTATGTGGTGGTGTGTATGTGGCGGCGTGTATGCGGTGGTATGTATGTGGTGGTGTGTATGTGGCGGCGTGTATGCGGTGGTGTGTATGTGGCGGCGTGTATGCGGTGGTTTGTATGTGGTGGTGTGTATGTGGCGGCGTGTATGCGGTGGTATGTATGTGGTGGTGTGTATGTGGCGGCGTGTATGCGGTGGTGTGTATGTGGCGGCGTGTATGCGGTGGTTTGTATGTGGTGGTGTGTATGTGGCGGCGTGTATGCGGTGGTATGTATGTGGTGGTGTGTATGTGGCGGCGTGTATGCGGTGGTTTGTATGTGGTGGTGTGTATGTGGCGGCGTGTATGCGGTGGTATGTATGTGGTGGTGTGTATGTGGTGGTGTGTATGTGGCGGCGTGTATGTGGTGGTATGTATGTGGTGGTGTGTATGTGGCGGCGTGTATGCGGTGGTTTGTATGTGGTGGTGTGTATGTGGCGGCGTGTATGCGGTGGTATGTATGTGGTGGTGTGTATGTGGTGGTGTGTATGTGGCGGCGTGTATGTGGTGGTATGTATGTGGTGGTGTGTATGTGGCGGCGTGTATGCGGTGGTATGTATGTGGTGGTGTGTATGTGGCGGCGTGTATGCGGTGGTGTGTGCGTACGTACGTGATGGCGCGCGTGTGCAGGTCGAGCAGCGCGGGGAGCAGCGCGCGCGCGGGCGGCAGCGGCGCCGACACCGCGCTCCCCCACTGCAGCCGACTCTTCTGCATCTCCGACAGCACCGTCTGCGAACAAAACAATACTAATTCTATACATAAACTAGCGTGTCTGGCGGCGAGGGCGAGGGCGCGCAGCACGCGGTGTCGCTGTACTTACATTGAGCAGGCGCAGCGCGGCGGCGGCGTGCGCGGCTCGGAGCGCGGGCGCGTGTCTGGCGGCGAGGGCGAGGGCGAGGGCGCGCAGCACGCGGTGTCGCTGTACTTACATTGAGCAGGCGCAGCGCGGCGGCGGCGTGCGCGGCTCGGAGCGCGGGCGCGTGTCTGGCGGCGAGGGCGAGGGCGAGGGCGCGCAGCACGCGGTGTCGCTGTACTTACATTGAGCAGGCGCAGCGCGGCGGCGGCGTGCGCGGCTCGGAGCGCGGGCGCGTGTCTGGCGGCGAGGGCGAGGGCGAGGGCGCGCAGCACGCGGTGTCGCTGTACTTACATTGAGCAGGCGCAGCGCGGCGGCGGCGTGCGCGGCTCGGAGCGCGGGCGCGTGTCTGGCGGCGAGGGCGAGGGCGAGGGCGCGCAGCACGCGGTGTCGCTGTACTTACATTGAGCAGGCGCAGCGCGGCGGCGGCGTGCGCGGCTCGGAGCGCGGGCGCGTGTCTGGCGGCGAGGGCGAGGGCGCGCAGCACGCGGTGTCGCTGTACTTACATTGAGCAGGCGCAGCGCGGCGGCGGCGTGCGCGGCTCGGAGCGCGGGCGCGTGTCTGGCGGCGAGGGCGAGGGCGCGCAGCACGCGGTGTCGCTGTACTTACATTGAGCAGGCGCAGCGCGGCGGCGGCGTGCGCGGCTCGGAGCGCGGGCGCGTGTCTGGCGGCGAGGGCGAGGGCGAGGGCGCGCAGCACGCGGTGTCGCTGTACTTACATTGAGCAGGCGCAGCGCGGCGGCGGCGTGCGCGGCTCGGAGCGCGGGCGCGTGTCTGGCGGCGAGGGCGAGGGCGAGGGCGCGCAGCACGCGGTGTCGCTGTACTTACATTGAGCAGGCGCAGCGCGGCGGCGGCGTGCGCGGCTCGGAGCGCGGGCGCGTGTCTGGCGGCGAGGGCGAGGGCGAGGGCGCGCAGCACGCGGTGTCGCTGTACTTACATTGAGCAGGCGCAGCGCGGCGGCGGCGTGCGCGGCTCGGAGCGCGGGCGCGTGTCTGGCGGCGAGGGCGAGGGCGCGCAGCACGCGGTGTCGCTGTACTTACATTGAGCAGGCGCAGCGCGGCGGCGGCGTGCGCGGCTCGGAGCGCGGGCGCGTGTCTGGCGGCGAGGGCGAGGGCGCGCAGCACGCGGTGTCGCTGTACTTACATTGAGCAGGCGCAGCGCGGCGGCGGCGTGCGCGGCTCGGAGCGCGGGCGCGTGTCTGGCGGCGAGGGCGAGGGCGCGCAGCACGCGGTGTCGCTGTACTTACATTGAGCAGGCGCAGCGCGGCGGCGGCGTGCGCGGCTCGGAGCGCGGGCGCGTGTCTGGCGGCGAGGGCGAGGGCGAGGGCGCGCAGCACGCGGTGTCGCTGTACTTACATTGAGCAGGCGCAGCGCGGCGGCGGCGTGCGCGGCTCGGAGCGCGGGCGCGTGTCTGGCGGCGAGGGCGAGGGCGAGGGCGCGCAGCACGCGGTGTCGCTGTACTTACATTGAGCAGGCGCAGCGCGGCGGCGGCGTGCGCGGCTCGGAGCGCGGGCGCGTGTCTGGCGGCGAGGGCGAGGGCGCGCAGCACGCGGTGTCGCTGTACTTACATTGAGCAGGCGCAGCGCGGCGGCGGCGTGCGCGGCTCGGAGCGCGGGCGCGTGTCTGGCGGCGAGGGCGAGGGCGAGGGCGCGCAGCACGCGGTGTCGCTGTACTTACATTGAGCAGGCGCAGCGCGGCGGCGGCGTGCGCGGCTCGGAGCGCGGGCGCGTGTCTGGCGGCGAGGGCGAGGGCGAGGGCGCGCAGCACGCGGTGTCGCTGTACTTACATTGAGCAGGCGCAGCGCGGCGGCGGCGTGCGCGGCTCGGAGCGCGGGCGCGTGTCTGGCGGCGAGGGCGAGGGCGCGCAGCACGCGGTGTCGCTGTACTTACATTGAGCAGGCGCAGCGCGGCGGCGGCGTGCGCGGCTCGGAGCGCGGGCGCGTGTCTGGCGGCGAGGGCGAGGGCGCGCAGCACGCGGTGTCGCTGTACTTACATTGAGCAGGCGCAGCGCGGCGGCGGCGTGCGCGGCTCGGAGCGCGGGCGCGTGTCTGGCGGCGAGGGCGAGGGCGCGCAGCACGCGGTGTCGCTGTACTTACATTGAGCAGGCGCAGCGCGGCGGCGGCGTGCGCGGCTCGGAGCGCGGGCGCGTGTCTGGCGGCGAGGGCGAGGGCGCGCAGCACGCGGTGTCGCTGTACTTACATTGAGCAGGCGCAGCGCGGCGGCGGCGTGCGCGGCTCGGAGCGCGGGCGCGTGTCTGGCGGCGAGGGCGAGGGCGCGCAGCACGCGGTGTCGCTGTACTTACATTGAGCAGGCGCAGCGCGGCGGCGGCGTGCGCGGCTCGGAGCGCGGGCGCGTGTCTGGCGGCGAGGGCGAGGGCGCGCAGCACGCGGTGTCGCTGTACTTACATTGAGCAGGCGCAGCGCGGCGGCGGCGTGCGCGGCTCGGAGCGCGGGCGCGTGTCTGGCGGCGAGGGCGAGGGCGCGCAGCACGCGGTGTCGCTGTACTTACATTGAGCAGGCGCAGCGCGGCGGCGGCGTGCGCGGCTCGGAGCGCGGGCGCGTGTCTGGCGGCGAGGGCGAGGGCGCGCAGCACGCGGTGTCGCTGTACTTACATTGAGCAGGCGCAGCGCGGCGGCGGCGTGCGCGGCTCGGAGCGCGGGCGCGTGTCTGGCGGCGAGGGCGAGGGCGCGCAGCACGCGGTGTCGCTGTACTTACATTGAGCAGGCGCAGCGCGGCGGCGGCGTGCGCGGCTCGGAGCGCGGGCGCGTGTCTGGCGGCGAGGGCGAGGGCGCGCAGCACGCGGTGTCGCTGTACTTACATTGAGCAGGCGCAGCGCGGCGGCGGCGTGCGCGGCTCGGAGCGCGGGCGCGTGTCTGGCGGCGAGGGCGAGGGCGCGCAGCACGCGGTGTCGCTGTACTTACATTGAGCAGGCGCAGCGCGGCGGCGGCGTGCGCGGCTCGGAGCGCGGGCGCGTGTCTGGCGGCGAGGGCGAGGGCGCGCAGCACGCGGTGTCGCTGTACTTACATTGAGCAGGCGCAGCGCGGCGGCGGCGTGCGCGGCTCGGAGCGCGGGCGCGTGTCTGGCGGCGAGGGCGAGGGCGCGCAGCACGCGGTGTCGCTGTACTTACATTGAGCAGGCGCAGCGCGGCGGCGGCGTGCGCGGCTCGGAGCGCGGGCGCGTGTCTGGCGGCGAGGGCGAGGGCGCGCAGCACGCGGTGTCGCTGTACTTACATTGAGCAGGCGCAGCGCGGCGGCGGCGTGCGCGGCTCGGAGCGCGGGCGCGTGTCTGGCGGCGAGGGCGAGGGCGAGGGCGCGCAGCACGCGGTGTCGCTGTACTTACATTGAGCAGGCGCAGCGCGGCGGCGGCGTGCGCGGCTCGGAGCGCGGGCGCGTGTCTGGCGGCGAGGGCGAGGGCGAGGGCGCGCAGCACGCGGTGTCGCTGTACTTACATTGAGCAGGCGCAGCGCGGCGGCGGCGTGCGCGGCTCGGAGCGCGGGCGCGTGTCTGGCGGCGAGGGCGAGGGCGAGGGCGCGCAGCACGCGGTGTCGCTGTACTTACATTGAGCAGGCGCAGCGCGGCGGCGGCGTGCGCGGCTCGGAGCGCGGGCGCGTGTCTGGCGGCGAGGGCGAGGGCGCGCAGCACGCGGTGTCGCTGTACTTACATTGAGCAGGCGCAGCGCGGCGGCGGCGTGCGCGGCTCGGAGCGCGGGCGCGTGTCTGGCGGCGAGGGCGAGGGCGAGGGCGCGCAGCACGCGGTGTCGCTGTACTTACATTGAGCAGGCGCAGCGCGGCGGCGGCGTGCGCGGCTCGGAGCGCGGGCGCGTGTCTGGCGGCGAGGGCGAGGGCGAGGGCGCGCAGCACGCGGTGTCGCTGTACTTACATTGAGCAGGCGCAGCGCGGCGGCGGCGTGCGCGGCTCGGAGCGCGGGCGCGTGTCTGGCGGCGAGGGCGAGGGCGCGCAGCACGCGGTGTCGCTGTACTTACATTGAGCAGGCGCAGCGCGGCGGCGGCGTGCGCGGCTCGGAGCGCGGGCGCGTGTCTGGCGGCGAGGGCGAGGGCGCGCAGCACGCGGTGTCGCTGTACTTACATTGAGCAGGCGCAGCGCGGCGGCGGCGTGCGCGGCTCGGAGCGCGGGCGCGTGTCTGGCGGCGAGGGCGAGGGCGCGCAGCACGCGGTGTCGCTGTACTTACATTGAGCAGGCGCAGCGCGGCGGCGGCGTGCGCGGCTCGGAGCGCGGGCGCGTGTCTGGCGGCGAGGGCGAGGGCGCGCAGCACGCGGTGTCGCTGTACTTACATTGAGCAGGCGCAGCGCGGCGGCGGCGTGCGCGGCTCGGAGCGCGGGCGCGTGTCTGGCGGCGAGGGCGAGGGCGAGGGCGCGCAGCACGCGGTGTCGCTGTACTTACATTGAGCAGGCGCAGCGCGGCGGCGGCGTGCGCGGCTCGGAGCGCGGGCGCGTGTCTGGCGGCGAGGGCGAGGGCGCGCAGCACGCGGTGTCGCTGTACTTACATTGAGCAGGCGCAGCGCGGCGGCGGCGTGCGCGGCTCGGAGCGCGGGCGCGTGTCTGGCGGCGAGGGCGAGGGCGCGCAGCACGCGGTGTCGCTGTACTTACATTGAGCAGGCGCAGCGCGGCGGCGGCGTGCGCGGCTCGGAGCGCGGGCGCGTGTCTGGCGGCGAGGGCGAGGGCGCGCAGCACGCGGTGTCGCTGTACTTACATTGAGCAGGCGCAGCGCGGCGGCGGCGTGCGCGGCTCGGAGCGCGGGCGCGTGTCTGGCGGCGAGGGCGAGGGCGAGGGCGCGCAGCACGCGGTGTCGCTGTACTTACATTGAGCAGGCGCAGCGCGGCGGCGGCGTGCGCGGCTCGGAGCGCGGGCGCGTGTCTGGCGGCGAGGGCGAGGGCGCGCAGCACGCGGTGTCGCTGTACTTACATTGAGCAGGCGCAGCGCGGCGGCGGCGTGCGCGGCTCGGAGCGCGGGCGCGTGTCTGGCGGCGAGGGCGAGGGCGCGCAGCACGCGGTGTCGCTGTACTTACATTGAGCAGGCGCAGCGCGGCGGCGGCGTGCGCGGCTCGGAGCGCGGGCGCGTGTCTGGCGGCGAGGGCGAGGGCGCGCAGCACGCGGTGTCGCTGTACTTACATTGAGCAGGCGCAGCGCGGCGGCGGCGTGCGCGGCTCGGAGCGCGGGCGCGTGTCTGGCGGCGAGGGCGAGGGCGCGCAGCACGCGGTGTCGCTGTACTTACATTGAGCAGGCGCAGCGCGGCGGCGGCGTGCGCGGCTCGGAGCGCGGGCGCGTGTCTGGCGGCGAGGGCGAGGGCGCGCAGCACGCGGTGTCGCTGTACTTACATTGAGCAGGCGCAGCGCGGCGGCGGCGTGCGCGGCTCGGAGCGCGGGCGCGTGTCTGGCGGCGAGGGCGAGGGCGAGGGCGCGCAGCACGCGGTGTCGCTGTACTTACATTGAGCAGGCGCAGCGCGGCGGCGGCGTGCGCGGCTCGGAGCGCGGGCGCGTGTCTGGCGGCGAGGGCGAGGGCGCGCAGCACGCGGTGTCGCTGTACTTACATTGAGCAGGCGCAGCGCGGCGGCGGCGTGCGCGGCTCGGAGCGCGGGCGCGTGTCTGGCGGCGAGGGCGAGGGCGAGGGCGCGCAGCACGCGGTGTCGCTGTACTTACATTGAGCAGGCGCAGCGCGGCGGCGGCGTGCGCGGCTCGGAGCGCGGGCGCGTGTCTGGCGGCGAGGGCGAGGGCGCGCAGCACGCGGTGTCGCTGTACTTACATTGAGCAGGCGCAGCGCGGCGGCGGCGTGCGCGGCTCGGAGCGCGGGCGCGTGTCTGGCGGCGAGGGCGAGGGCGCGCAGCACGCGGTGTCGCTGTACTTACATTGAGCAGGCGCAGCGCGGCGGCGGCGTGCGCGGCTCGGAGCGCGGGCGCGTGTCTGGCGGCGAGGGCGAGGGCGAGGGCGCGCAGCACGCGGTGTCGCTGTACTTACATTGAGCAGGCGCAGCGCGGCGGCGGCGTGCGCGGCTCGGAGCGCGGGCGCGTGTCTGGCGGCGAGGGCGAGGGCGCGCAGCACGCGGTGTCGCTGTACTTACATTGAGCAGGCGCAGCGCGGCGGCGGCGTGCGCGGCTCGGAGCGCGGGCGCGTGTCTGGCGGCGAGGGCGAGGGCGCGCAGCACGCGGTGTCGCTGTACTTACATTGAGCAGGCGCAGCGCGGCGGCGGCGTGCGCGGCTCGGAGCGCGGGCGCGTGTCTGGCGGCGAGGGCGAGGGCGCGCAGCACGCGGTGTCGCTGTACTTACATTGAGCAGGCGCAGCGCGGCGGCGGCGTGCGCGGCTCGGAGCGCGGGCGCGTGTCTGGCGGCGAGGGCGAGGGCGCGCAGCACGCGGTGTCGCTGTACTTACATTGAGCAGGCGCAGCGCGGCGGCGGCGTGCGCGGCTCGGAGCGCGGGCGCGTGTCTGGCGGCGAGGGCGAGGGCGCGCAGCACGCGGTGTCGCTGTACTTACATTGAGCAGGCGCAGCGCGGCGGCGGCGTGCGCGGCTCGGAGCGCGGGCGGCGCGGACGCGGGCGCGTGTCTGGCGGCGAGGGCGCGCAGCACGCGGCGGACGCGGGTCACGCGACGGAAACACGCGTCGCTGGCCGACAGCGCGCCGCTGCTGAGCGCGGACAGCACCTCCGGATCCTCCTCCTCCGACTCCTCCTCCGCCGCGCCGCCTCCGCCTGCGCCCACACTTCCGCCGTACACCACCTGCGGAAGACCACGCGTGTCACCACTCTGTCGATCGTCTCGTGAAACAGTGGACGGTGCGGTGGAGCAGTAGCGACCTGGTGGATGGCGGCGTCGATGAGATGTGCGTCAGCGCCCTGCTGCAGGCTCCGCAGCGCGCTGGCCGCCACCAGCAGCTCCGCCAGCGAGCTCAGCACCGCCTCCGTGCGCACCACCACGCCACCTGCGGATACACATCGACATCACACTTAGACCGTCAGTCCCCTGACGCAACGCACGGATCGCTTGATTTCATTTGCAAACACTTGAATTCTTATGCTAATCGATCATGATGACCCTAATGATGAAAATATGCTTAACATGATACCAAAAGTTCATATCGATAGGTTCGATCGCATCCCTATAAAAAATGCAACAGCTTCTTGCAACTCAGCCGACTCTGTCTCCCATAACGAGTTCAGAAGGTCATCGTAACCCAGCTGATCTGTAATGTTAAGGACGACTAAGAAAAGATAGGTTCGAACGCTCTTAAAGTTTGCCCATTTTCGGAAACAACTCAATGAGACGACCGCTTGGACCGGGTGGGACCGGACTCAGGTGGGCACATACCGATCGTAACAAAAACGAGACAACATCACGTAATAAAAGAATGAATAAGAGAAGGACATACAGTATGTGATTTTCCCTAATCGTTGCCAGAGCGCGGCGGCTCGCAGGAAGTCGAGGAACAGCGTGAAGGCGCGCTTCTTGTCCTGCAGCTGCGCCGTCACCTGCAGCGCGGCCGAGCTGCCGAGCGCCACGCGCGCTGCCACCCCGCTGCCCGCCCCGCTCCCCGCCCCGCCCCCGCTCCCGCGCCATCTGCAACATCGCATCGACACTACGTCACGACATCGACTTACATCTTCAACTCCTAGACGCAAACTTACAAGTACAAGTCTCGACCAAAATACCAATTCTTTAACTAAAGAACTATTCGTTTTAACCAAACGAATCACTTTTGCGATCGTTCTAGTTGGACATGTATCTTGCATGCCGCACCCCAGACAGTTACACAATAAAACAGGCAACAACTAACAAAGTCAAGTATATACCTACCATTTTGGTTATGACTAGTTCTTTAATTAATAGTCCTTGGCCAACAAATTTGCAATTTATCGCTGGTGACGAGATTACAGAGGTGTAAATCAAAAATAAGGTTGGACCCAAAATGCTCCCCTGTGGTACTCCATAGCTGATAACCTCATCGTCACTGATAGAGTCTGCGATCTTAATTTTTTGCATACGTTCACGAAGGTAGTCTGACAGAAGAGTGGTATTCCACGTATGCCGACTTTTACTAGTTTTTTAATAAGGATTTGAACAGACACGGTGTCAAAGGCCTTTTTAAGGTCTAGAAATACCGCTAGAGATTTTTTTCCGCTGTCGAGTTGTTGCACGATAAGGTTGCTAAGTGTAATTGCATGTACAGTGGAGAGTCCTTGTCTTAAACCGTATTGAGATTTGGATAATAAATAATATTTTAAATTTAGTTAGGTATTGTGTGAGTCTATTATTTATCAGCTTTTCAAAGTATGCCGACTTTTTCTAGTTTTTTTAATAAGGATTTGAACAGACACGGTGTCAAAGGCCTTTTTAAGGTCTAGAAATACCGCTAGAGCTTTTTTTCCGCTGTCGAGTTGTTGCACGATAAGGTTGCTAAGTGTAATTGCATGTACAGTGGAGAGTCCTTGTCTTAAACCGTATTGAGATTTGGATAATAAATAATATTTTAAATTTAGTTAGGTATTGTGTGAGTCTATTATTTATCAGCTTTTCAAAGTATGCCGACTTTTTCTAGTTTTTTAATAAGGATTTGAACAGACACGGTGTCAAAGGCCTTTCTGAGGTCTAGAAATACCGCTAGACATTTTTTCCGCTGTTGAGTTGTTGCACGATAAGGTTGCTAAGTGTAATTGCATGTACAGTGGAGTCCTTGTCTTAAATCGTATTGAGATTTTGATAATAAATAATAATTTAAATTTAGTTAGGTATTGTGTGAGTCTATTATTTATCAGATTTTCCATAATTTTAGAGATTGCCGGTAAAACGGATATGGGTCTATAATTGTTAATGTCGTTTCTGTCTCCAGTTTTGTATACTGGTGTAATAATTGAATATTTGAGAAGATCAGGAAATATTCCCTTAGTAAAGCACAAGTTCACCAGATAATGTAGTATTAAGATATGCCTGAAGAGTTTTAAGAATTTAGTTGGTATGTTGTCACATCCGGGTGCACTTTCAGACTTACGAGGGTCATTCAATAAATACTTAGCCTACAAAAGTACACGAAAATTTTAGAAAAGTGGCAATTTATTTTTCAACATAGTCTCCTTTTAGTTCGATACACTTAGCCCAGCGATGCTCCAACTTTTTTAACCCGTCCGAAAAATAGTTTTTGTCAAACTCTGCAAAATAGGCCTCCGTGGCGGCGATGACCTCCTCATTTTATCCATATCTATTCCCTGCGAGTGATTAGGAAACAGAAAGAAGTCACAAGGGGCCAAATCTAGAGAATACGGTGGATGGGGCAACAATTCGTAGCGTAATTCGACCAATTTGACCATGGCAACGGCAGACGTGTGAACCGGTGCGTTGTCGTGGTGAAACAGCACTTTTTTCTTCGCCAGATGGGGTCGTTTTTTCTTTAATTCGGCGTCGAATCGGCCCAATAAATCGGCATAGTAAAGCCCTGTAATTGTTTTACACTTCTCGAGGTAATCGATGTAGATCACACCTTGTGAATCCCAGAAAACGGTGGCCATAACTTTTCCGGCCGATTTTACAGTTTTCGCCTTCTTTGGAGCACGTTCCCCGGTCTGGATCCATTGTTTTGATTGCTCCTTGGTCTCTGGTGTGTACCAGTGGATCCAGGTTTCATCGACGGTCACAAAACGACGCAAAAACTCAGCTGGATTCCGCTTAAACAGCGCCAAACACGTCTCCGATGTGGTCTCACGGTTGCGCTTGTTTTCCGGTGTGAGTAAACGCGGCACCCATCGCGCCGACAGCTTTCTCATGCCGAGTTCCTCGTGAAGAATATGATGCACTGTTCCTTCTGAAATGCCTAGTCTCAGCTAGCTCCCGAACCTTCAATCGGCGATCTGCCAATACGAGATCATGGATTTTTTTAATGTTTTCCTCCGTAGCAGCTGTTTTCGGTGCACCTGGACGTGGTTCATCAAAAACCGACGTACGGCCACGTGCAAACTCGTTCAACCAATTCTTGACGGTGGCCATCGATGGAGAAGAGTCACCGTACACAGCATCCAAGCGCTCTTTGATTTCGATGCGCGTTTTCCCTTCCAAAAATAGGAATCGAATCACCGAACGATATTGCTCTTTTTCCATTTTTGTAAAACCGATCGACACGTTTGCTTCCATAAGTAGTCAAATTAAAACAAATGAAGGGATTGGAATGAAAATTTGAAAAAAAGAATTAAAAAAGAATGTGCTACACTGTGGTAAAACTCTTTTGAAACTACAGCGCCCTCTGGCGATGAGGCTAGGTACTTATTAAATGCACCTCGTAAGATTCATAATGACATTCCTAATTTTTTTTTCCTAATTTCAGATTTTATTATGGATTTTTTCCTTTATCGTTTGAGAGCACTACATTCATTGCATGAAAATTCACTACATCCACTTTGAACAACCCTATACTTCAGTACATAAAATGCATATTGAGCAACGACATTCTTATGACGACATTCAGAATGTTCTTACCTAGGGTCTCCAGCAGGCATGTCGTCCAACATCTCGGTCGCTATCTTCAGCACCGTCCGATCCAGCACGTTATCGACGTCCTCCTCGGCGAGCGGGTCCTCCCCCCTCCTTGAGGGCGGGGAGGGCGGAGAGGACGGGGCGACGGCGGGCGGAGGGAACAGCTGCTGGATGAGGTCTCGGCTAGAGGAGGTCTCGCGACGCAGGTGGAACAGGAACGCTGTCTTCAGTTTGCCGCAAGCGTCCGTTGTTACTGCACTGATCTGAAAACAACATTGTGTAACTAATAGAAACTTTCCTCATACTTTTGTGTTTACAAAACTATTTTAACATTTAACATAACATTTAGTTATTGTCAGATGACATATTCTTTAAATGCTTCAAAGGTAAGTTTATAAAAAATAATTAATTCTATGTATGATGTTACCTCGTGCGGGTCGATTTCGTAGAGCGATAGGTTGCCGTCGTACATGTCGGAGGGACACGGCGAGCCCATAGGACTTTCGCACAATGATCTGGAAACAGAAATATCTAATTATTCAAGCATTCCCAATAAGCACCCGTGAATTAGTAATTACATTCCGCAGTGTAATGCGGAAAACGGCAAGGCTGCGCCACATAATCCTGTGTGGCGCAGCCTTGCCTACCTACGTGATGTCGTCTACGTAAAGCGAGGTTCATACCGGTTTGAGGGTGAGTGTTGCCTGCGGGGCGCGGGCGGGGTGAGGCGGAGTGGCCCGTGCCTTGCGGAGAACAGCAAGGCTGCGCCACATAGCTCGCCACCCAGGATCCTGTCGCCTTCCGCGCTCACGTCCACGTATTCTGCCTTGTCGCCGATACCGCCGCCGCTTGCTGGCGAACATCCAGGATAATATATTTATTTTATTTTTACACAGTTGGTAAACAAACAGTTAGTATCGCTGTTCTAAAATAGCCCCTAAGTTGCTACGATTTCATAAGCCGTTATGCAATGGCAGGTAGTTAATAGACCGACGTTTTGTAATATAAATAGCCAGCTCTTTACAATTTTGACTGTATAGTTCAGTGAACGGTGCGAGTAGAGTAGAGTACTCACAGGCGAGGAGCGCGATGTACTTGGAGGTGTAGAGCAGCACGTGGGTCGGCAGCGGCAGGAAGCGCGGCGGCTGGTCACCCTCGACGCCGGAGCCCCAGCCGCGGAGCGACAGCAGCGACGTCACGCGCGGGTTAGACAGATCCTCCAGCGATATGTGAGCTACACACCACAATATCAATGTACATACAGCACAGCACAGTCACGAAGTATCAGGACGTACAAGTGCAATGTGAGTCTGTTACCGATGGAGTATCGTGTGTCGTGTTCGCGCGCCACGTTCACGGCAGCCAGCAGCAGCAGGAGCCCGGCGTCGCCGCTCGCACGAACATCCAGCGCCACTATCTCCAGGCTGCTCAGCTCCCCTGAACCACACACAGATCATCATGGGAGATGTGTTACATGGATCCCTGTCTCCCTGCAACCAGCGCAACCTCTCACCTAGATGCGGGCGGGCGTGGGCGTCGCCCAGCGGCCTGCGCAGACTGTGCTCGTACAGCTCCGCGCCGCGCCACGCCTGCAGCACGGGACCCGCGACCCCCTGTCCCCCCGCAACCAGCGCAATGCATCCCGAGCTGCCCGCCTCGAGACCCCCCGACCCTAGCACCACGACGCCCACGAGCTTCTGTAACAAACATCTCCATGATATTTCTTTTATAACCGTATCCTAGTTGCGATTTTACTAGGAACAAACATATTTTTAACACATGTTTGTGATGATTGAAAAATATAGTCTCCTCACTGTGTCCACATGTGCCGGCATAGATCCAAAGAACATGAGCGAGACTCTCCGTCCGATTCCTCCCAGCCAGCCGCTAGGCGGCCGCAGCGTTCTGCAAGTCACTGTGGCTCTGCCATCTGGAACAATGATGTTCAGGATATCAATCCATAATGAGATGCTCAGAAATACCTGCAAATCAAAAATCCAACACCATTATTAAGGTGACACTTTCATAGTATGGCCAATATGTGTCATCTGGTTTCTGATCTCGTTCAGCTCGCACTCCTGCCCTGCGAGTTCGTAGCTCATGTCCATGCAGGCATCTTGCTGTCTTACCTACAGTAGTTGGTGTGATCAGCACGAGGGTGCAGGTAGTGGTGGCCAGCACTAGCGGAGCGCGCGAGCTGGCTCCGGCGATGCGCTCGCACTCCTGCCCTGCAAGCTCGCAGCTCACGTCCACGTAGGCACCTTCCTGCCCCACGCTGGCCCAGTACCGGACGATGCCTTCTGGAGACACTCCGATGCATGATGGCATCTGAAATGGACAAGCTCAATGCATAAGAAAAGCCTTTTGTCACTTCAGAGCCATCACAACTCACATCAATCTGGTCAGATCACTGGCTTAATGTAGACAGTGACCAAATAATAAATTGATATTATGTGATAAAAAAAATAATCATAATTATCATACCTGAGCTCCATCTTCATAGAAAAGCATCACCAGATCAGCCTTGTGAGCGAGGTCGGTCTGGGGCAAAGTGAGCTCCCGGGCAGCGCAGGGCCCCGAGGAGGAGGGGGCATCGGGGCCGGCTGCGCGAGGCCATGCCACCACGCGCCGCCCGGTCACCAGCCAGCACCACCCGCACGGGGACATCCTCACACTCACATCACCACTTGCTGACACCACACAAAAGATATTAGTAATAATATTAGTTTTTACTACAAACACAAACATACTCCTGACTGGTAGGTACTACAACACCCAGACCCGAAACAAATAGCTGCAGAACATGCAACATTTGACTTGCAACAGGAATTAAACTGGCACCGGCAATGATCGAGGATTTTTTTTAAATACAATATAAATTTGCCTATATTTATCATGTAACTTCACTATTAATCATCCTATAATATTCTCAAACCAGGATAATTTATATTTTAAATATCAGATAAAACAAGTTAGATAGAATGAGGTATGTAGCCTACATTATAGGTGTGAGACATCTCAGTTGTGTGCATTGGCCTAATACAGTTCTGACTTTATTCATATCCTTGACAGAAAACATAGTCTTGGACAACTTATAAACTTTATGTATGAATTTATAATAGCCAGCTGAAAGATGGACTTGAAAGATATTTTAATAATGCTTGACAAAATATATTATACGAATTTAATCAGTTAATTGGTAATTCAATTTACACAATAGTCAAATTCATGGAATAGGCACAATACTATTGATACTAGCAATCCGCATCTCAAGCAATCCGTAAAACTGAATGCTTACCAAAAGTGAGTGCTTCTGTGACCATCACCGGCAGTGGCGCTCCATAGGTCTCCAATGTAATCAGTGGGGTTTTGTAAATTACGTCGCCGCCGTCTTCCACGGTCTGATTATATTTGCTGAAGAAGATTAAAATTATATGCAATATATTTGATGAATCAAGCAAAGTACCCTTGTAAATAAAGAAATAAGAACCGTTTACAAAATAACCTAAAATTACCTTTGATTTTTCTTAGCGGAAGATATACCGATTGGTCTTCTGCCGGTTAAAGATTGTCTCACTCGTGGAGAAAAAGGACTTCTCATTGCACCCGTATTATTAAAATCCATTTTTCACAAATTCAGACGAATAAAATCAAAAAATCAAAATGAAATATATGTTCTATAGAATGTTATGTTCAATTTTAATTTCAAATATCAATAGCGTTGTACCTTATAAAATCTAACCTGCCGTATTTATAACATCAAATTGACATTTTGTTGTATTTTATTATAATACAATTATTTCAATAACGAAAGTCAATACTATCTATACAGAATAAAAAAAATCTACTACATTGCTACCTAGTGCCTTGTGATCGTAAAAACTATGTAAACCATCCTGTAAAAACCGATATTCATTCGGAAAAACCGTTTTGGAGTTACTTTAAAGTAAACAGACAAACGGGGAAAAAAACTTCTTACTGCAAACGCATGTACAGGATATCTATGTCAGGCTGTTATTACGGGTACATACAGCCTAGCCAATACATCAATTCAGTCAGATATTTTAGCCATGCTGAGCCATCCTTGAAAATTCTGTTTAATTACTTAGTAAAGCTCTATGTGAAGAGCTCGTCCGAAGAAGAAACTGTCAACATACGTATTTCTGCCACCAAACAGTAATGCTTGAATTGCTGTGTTGTGGTTTGAAAGGTATGGGTGCTGGTGAAATTACAGGCCAGAGTGCCGTTAAAGCATGGTACGGCATGTAAAGTCTGCCGTATACTATATTAGCTGCAGCTGCAATTGCCGTATCAATAAAACACTGGACCATGAAGTAAAGTGACTAAGGCCTAAGTACCGCGGCAAACAAGTAAAAGTAACTAGTATTTAAATATATCGGTATCCACCAAACACAAACTATGCTATATCTGAACGTTGGCTAAGCCAACGTTCTTTCAACGTTGGCTTTCAGATACCTATAGAATAAGGAGGCTGGTCAATAGCATGCATGGAATTTTCCTCAAATAGGTATACATTTTTGAGTCGCTTACTCTATCGTCGCGGAGACGAACTCATAGCACACACGAAATCATAGCACACAGACTGGTCGGCACACACATGTCATGCGCAAGAAAATAACGAAATGCTATGAACACACACAAGCAAATCCCAGAACACACGAAAAAATATTCTTGCAATTAAAATGTTATTGGTGTGTTGTTTAATAAAGGAGGCAATTTTTGGAATGTACGGGGCATGGCAAAGTGGGTATAAGTATAAAATATCAGGTTGTGCAGGGTGTCATATGAAAGAGCTTTAATTTTATATGGGGTTTGAGAATATACATATAAAGACGGATAATCTGACGATTATCTGAACTTTGTTTGTGGGTACTCCATACTCAAACCTCAAATTGGTACTCTGTGGGTATGTACGTTTTATTCTCAAAGGAAACAGCATTGACGAAAATCACATTCTATTTTAATAAATTTCACGACATTCCAATTACATTTTTGATAATTTATTAAGATCAAACATACCATTTGAACATCGCGAGATTTGTGTGGTGAAATAAATGAATAAATATGTTGATATTATAAGGATTTGTCACAGGTATAATTTCATGGCCGGTAGCGGTTACTGCTATGCCTAGTATCACAATTTGCTTTTTTGTGTTGTCCACCTGTAATCCAACATAATAATGCTCAGCCTGATAGACAGTACAGCATGTTTGTCAGATACGTAATAGGGGACTGGCTGTTTAATTATACAGTGTTTATTTCAGCCAAGTCCAAATATGCAAAGTATCAGCTATGGCACATAGACAAAACCAAACTTCACATCACATTTTGACTGTGTATGACAAAATACTGAAGATTTTTGACTCCGCTGCCTTGCAAGCTAACCAAGAGATTTACCAAAAATCCATAATATCTTCCAAGTATTAAAATTATTGATCTTTTGAATGAATGCACTACTAATGTGAAATTACTAAAGTAGCTTACGGCACACAAAACCAACAACGTTAAACACCCTTGAGTGATTACTATACCCTGGCACTAAAATGAGTTTATAAATGAGTTTATAAGCACTATCTACCTATCTTTGTCATAGGTATGAGCTATTGCGGCAAACTCATCAGGGTGGGTTATTAGCGTTTATTAACCCAAACATGATGTAGGCAAGTAGGTTCTGTCATAAGTATTTTCCTTTGCAGAATAATGTTTCTGCGTATCCACGTCTTCTAGATTGCAGAGGAGGAACACCGTGGGGTTTCATCTGCTCCCTTAGTCAATGGTAAGAGCCCGAAATAAACCTCTGAGGGCAGAGGGTATCAATGAGGATTTCGCCATGAAAAAGTAATGCTGATGTGCAGAATAAGTTTAGTAAGTGGGTGACCCATCTAAAGTTGAAAAGCACAACATGATACTATTATTAGATCATTATGATCTAAGCTAGTAGATGGACAAGCAAGAAATTATAATTTGTGAAGAAGGAAGGAAAATGGTAGACAATTTTTTATTGTAGTAAAAATTCCTGTTGATGGCGGTGGCGATCAATAAATTCGAACTCTGACAACCTTTTCTCTTTGATTGCTATCGCCACTACTACCATCATCGCCGCCACCGCGGCAATTTGACTGGGCCTTTATGGTGTGTGTGGGGTGTCGTCCGTCGTCATTTGGTGCGTGGCCCCGTTTTCTGAACGCACATTGCGTTCGGCCTCATGTGATATTAATGACTAGTGACATATACTAGAATGTCACTAGTGACAGCCCATGTACAGTAACAGGTCGTACATTAACGTATCGTCTCCCGAAAATTCAAAAGTTAGCATCGAACTTCAAAGTAAACCAACAGAATTTATAGTTTTCTTTCAGAATTTTGGGTCGCAATCGATCAGGATCGTTCTTTTGAACCGTTGACTTTGTTTAAACCTCGATGATCTCGCTACGAGCAAAATGTTTATAAAGTCGATCACGCTAGACGGTTTCAAGTCGTACGGAAACCGGGTGGAAATCACGGGCTTCGATCCCGCCTTCAACGCCATCACCGGTTTGAACGGCACCGGGAAGTCCAATATCTTGGACTCGATATGCTTCGTGCTTGGAATCACAAACTTGTCCAATGTAAGAACATAATGTGCAATTATTACATCGTGCCATGGTACAAGTTAGTTCTTTAATTTTTTTATTGTTTTGACCAGGCTACAGTTCCTTAAATTCAGAATCAGAATATATTTACTGTGCAACTGTAAACATGATGGTAAGTACAAATGTATGATAAAAGTATCAACAGCTGGCCTGCTAAAATATTATAAAAGTAGGTAAAGGTAAATATTTTAATTAAAAAAAACATAATAACAGTCCAACAAACTTCATGGAATATTTCTTTAAACTGTATTTAGTTAAATTATGTGAATAGGTACGTGCAGGCAGTCTTCAGGAGCTGATCTATAAGCATGGGCAGGCCGGCATCACCAAGGCCACTGTGAGCATTACCTTTGACAACCGAGACAAAAACCAGACACCCATCGGATATGAGACTACTGATGAAATCACCATCACTAGACAGGTACATACTTCAACAGTTTTTGGGCTATAGGAAGGTTGGGCAAAAAAATCTAAACATCCTGCATCCTGGTGATGTTGTTGGTTAAGATTTTTCAGATAAAGTATTATTTTAACAGCATATTTTATTATTAATTGAACTGAGGAGCCTTTGAGCATGTCCCCTTTACCGACATTGTATAGCTTGTTAGTCAAACAATGCTTGGAGGAGGCAACAAGTGCTATGGGCGCTTCTCGTGCTGTGTTCAGGCCATGTTCTGTCAGTCTGGACCTGGCTATTGAAATCACAAGCATCATTTAGGACCATTAACATAAGAAAAAAATGTTCATAAGAGAATTTACTTTCAATACCTTCTGACCTTTCTTGTCCTGGTCTTTCCCATTCTTTTTGCGGTTTTGCGTGGGCACAGTGTTTACACCTAATTGCAATTCTAGAAGAATCTGATAATTCTAGAAGCTTGGTTTCTGTTGATGATCCTTCCTTCTACTGTAGTGTGGTTCTAATTGAACAAAATTAAATGCTGGAAGAGGCCTTTGTCAAAAGGCACACTGAACTGAGAGAAATACTCTACAATAATAATAATAATAATGCTGGACATTTTCACACAGCATCATCTAGCCCCAAACTAAGCAGAACTTGTATTATGGGAACTACATGACTGATATACTACTTATATACATTTTTTTTTGTAAATACATACATAATATACATAGAAAACACCCAGACCTGAGACAAATATTTGCAGATACAAACATTTGTCACATGGCGGGAATTGAAACTGCAACCTTATGCGTCTCAGGTGGGCCGTCGCCCACTGCGCCACAGAGGTCGTCAAACACTTAATTGAGAATCAATTGAAAAAGTATATCGATAAAACTTATTTTTTTTAAGCCATTAAATTTTTTTGAATTATTTCAGATTGTGATGGGAGGCAAGAACAAGTATCTGATAAATGGCATCAACGTGCAGAACAAGCGAGTGAATGACTTGTTCTGTTCCGTTCAGCTGAACGTGAACAACCCTCACTTCCTCATCATGCAGGGGCGAATCACCAAGGTGCTGAACATGAAGCCTCCCGAGGTAAGCCACATCATTTACACACAGATTAACTGTTATCTATACCAATAATAAAGCTAAAGAGTTTAAGAGTTTTCTTTGTTTTTTTTTTGTTTGAGCGTGCTAATCTCAGGAACTACCAGTCGGATTTGAAAAAATCTTTAAGCATTTGATAGCCCAATTCTTTAAGAAGGTTTATAGGCTTTGACCCTTAAGAGCAAAGCAAAATAGTGCGGGCGGGTGATGCGACGCTGTGGGTCGGGGCCAAGGGTGGTCGTGCCACAGCTTAATAAAGTTAAGTGATGTTAAACACTTGTCAGGTTAAGAATTAGAAATTACGTATCCTACCATCTTAACATTGTTGCAAAATTTGTTGTTTTCTGTTTTATGTTGTGCTATATGAATGTTTTTCTTTCTTTCTTTCTATTTCATTAGATACTAAGTACTTCTCTGTATTCTTTACTATTGGATGTAGTTATTCGAAAATGAGGTTCCCTAATTTATATGATAGTAATGTATTTCGGATGCCATCATTGGTAATTAATTTAGACCGGATTATAGGATGCCTTCTCTCGCATTCATTATTTCCCTAATCAACTTTTAAAAAGTTGAAGTAGACAGATAATGGCAGAGACAGAGAAAAACAAGATTTTTTTGCAATGAAAATCGAATGCAATTATTATTAATCTTCGAAAATAGCCCATGAAACCCCGAATAATTAGGAACTTCAGAAGATAATTTGTTTTGATGACTATTTTTAATATATTTAAATCGCTTCTACAGCCGGCCCGACATCACCCGGTGCGGCAGAATGACTTCACCAAGGGTCTAGACAAATACCTCACGCTTATTTTTCCTTTCACGCTAACGCAAATTTGTCAATGTAAAACTTGGCAGCAGTTACGTGATATTTCCACAGCTAATGTAATTCCCATAGAATTCAATCTTTCCGCAGCCGTTAACGCCAACAGAAAGTGGTATTTGTCTATGATATTTTGTACACCCTTTTATGCTCACAATAAAAATGTTTTTTTTTCCTTTGACAGGTTTTGGGTCGTTTGACTCTTAGGGGTCTCCCAAAACAATTGGTCAATTGTATAGTGTGATGCTCCGTATAATATAATAATTTATTATTATAAATTTATTTCAGATTATAAAAATGCATACAATACTATTATACACACACTTAACACTATGCATGATAAAAATAATTAAATAAAATGTCACAATAATGTGTCCACAGATTTTGTCGATGATAGAAGAAGCCGCAGGCACCAGTATGTATGAGACTAAGAAAATGCAAGCACAGAACACTATCGCTAAGAAAGATGCTAAACTCAGTGAATTGGACTCTGTAAGTGCATAGTGATACGTGGGTGAGTAGCCAGAGGTGCGGGTTGGATTCTCACTCCGGGACTAATGTTTTTTTGTGGTACCATGGTACTTGTGGTTCCTGATACCCACGACACATGGAATCCTAGTGGGGGCTCAGGAATATCTATGTGTCTGTTGGGTTAACACCCAGATCTGAGGATGTCTATCCCCTGTGATAGACATCCTCAGGTCATACTGAGTACAGATCCGTAAGGATACTAATAAGGGGGTAGTGGGAGGCACGTCCAAACATGCATACGCTCCGCGTGACAAGTTACAAACCCATCGCCTTTATTGGAACACCTAACCGATGGCACATACCTTCGAACATTTTGGTTCTTGAGAGTTACCCCAAGTTCTGATTGAATCCAAGAACTCCGCGAGTTGTGGAAGTAGATAGTAAGAATAATTTGGACATGCCACAGAGTAACATGCATGTAGTTTTTCTTTTAAGTTCTGTTTATTTTTGGAACTTTTGTCGATTTTCGACCATGTCAGATCCATCGTTCTCTCTTACTTGTTCACGATACAGTTTCTTTTACCAGCCCATGTTTGGACCGGTAGAGCATGTGAGCTGTATCAGAAGTTGGCACAGTTAAAAAAAAAATATAGGCTAAAAATAATATGTCAAAAACACGATCATAGTTTTTGTTTAATTTTTTGGGATTCGGAAAGTTTGTCTTCCCCAAATTCTTTGTCAGCACTCAAAATCGAGTATACCCTCTGAGTTTGAGGGCATAAAATTAAGAGAGTGTCAGCCGGGTCGACGAATCACGCAACGATATTGTATGTGAGGGTGTGTGTGTCTCGTGTCTATATGTCTGATTGTGTGTATGTGTGTATGTATGTGGTGATATGGATAACGGAGATGTTTCAGATAATAAAGGAGAACATAGCTCCGAAGCTGCAGAAGCTGCAGGACGACCGGTCGCAGTTCCAGGAGCACCAGCACGTGACCAGGGAGATGGACAGCGTCGGCAAGCTGTACATTGCATACGAGTAACTATCACACCAGACAATCCACACTCTCATACATACACATACACACATATTATATAAATTATGTTGCAGATGGATTACTGCAAGTAATCCATCTGCATTTTCATAATTATTGACTTTTCATCAATTTTTCAATTACTTTTTACTACCCTTTTTGTTATTTCAATCTTACGGATGAGATTTTTCACAAAAATATATGGGACCACTCTACCTATTAAAAAAAGAATAATTAAAAAAGAATATCGCGTAATATACACACAGTAAAAGAATTGGCCTATCAAATGCAATAATATTTTTTCAAATCCGATTGGTAGTTTCAGAGATTAGCGCGTCCAAACAAAAAATAACAAACACTTCACCTTTATTATTAGTATAGATGAATTTGAATGTGATTTTACGCCATTTTTTCGCGCTATCAGGCTAATAACTCTGCTTTATTTTATAAATGAATTTTGATGTATGCATCAAAATATATTTAAAAAATAAAGCATTAAGCAAATGTGAGTATGCTCACAAAGGACTTTTTTTTGATCAATGAACGGCGGTCGCCAGATATGATTGTGCTTCAAAGAAGAACGATG
Organism: Perizoma flavofasciatum; assembly: GCA_958496245.1. Lineage (NCBI taxonomy): Eukaryota > Metazoa > Arthropoda > Insecta > Lepidoptera > Geometridae > Perizoma > Perizoma flavofasciatum. The sequence continues at coordinate 248,992 of OY292436.1, forward strand.
GTCTGGAGAGTCGGGCGGAAGGCATCTGTAATGAGATCGAGCAGAAGAAGGACGGAATCAAGAGCAACGAGCGAGAATGTAAGAACATCGACAAGGAGATCGCTGAAATGAACAAGAAACTGGACGAGGTAACAGCGATTCACCTTTCATTACTCATTCATTGTTCATTCTAAAGAGGAAGAGCTCGGTGGTGCGAGGTGAAATGCCTCATGTGCCTGCAATTTCACCGGCACCCATATCGGGTCCTTCAAAGTGGAACACAACAATGCGAGCATGGCTGCTTGACGGTAGAATCATAATAAATAAATAATACTGGACATATTTCACACAGCATCATCTAGCCAAACTTAGAAGAGCTTGTGATATGGAAACTACATGACTGATAAACTACTTTTAAATTATATTTTTTGTGAATACATGCATATTATACTTAGAAAATACCCAGACCCAGTAGAAAGAGACTTGTTGAAGATTAAATACAGAGGCTCGGCAAGTTCAGACACAGTTCTTCATGAACAGATGGGTTGAGTCGTACCCAAGACTTTTGTTTGTGTCTATGTTCTGAAGAGATGTAAGAATTCTTGGAGTTTGCTTTTCAATTTATCAATTTTGGTTATTGGTTCTTAAATCACGGCAAATTACTAATGAAAAAAGTAATGTTACTTGTTGCAGGAGAACGCGAACATCCTGAAAGGATTGGAGACTGAGTTGAATGCGCTGGAGCGTCAGGAAGCCACGGCGGGGTCCGCGCTGAAGGCGAGCAAGGAAGGCGTGGGCACGCACGAGAAGCGAGCGCGGCTGCTGGAGCGGGCGCTGAAGGACGACGTCGCCGCGCTCGAGGCCAAGCGAGCCGCCTTGGACCAGGTAACGTACCGAGCTGGAAAATATCATAATGCCCTTTTTAAAGAACCTCATTATGTTGTCACTTGGAAAAAATTTAAACGTTTGTGTTTTCGTGTCGGTCTCCTCCTGTATGGCTACGGTTAATTATTTCCTTGGGCGCGATATCTTGAACGCTCATAATTCTGTTAGAATAATTCGGTCCACTCTATGTTCGATGTTCCATTTTCGCAAAAATATAGTGGTGTGGTCTCCTCTGACGGTATGTTCTGTTGCGAACAGGCATCGTCGTCGTTCGATAGCTTGCGCGTTGCGAGTGAGTCGAGCGAGGCGGCGCTGGCGGCGGCGCAGGAGCGGTTCCTCGCGGTCAGCTCCGGACTCGAGGACGCCTCCGACTCGCTACAGGACCAGCTCATGGGTAACTCACATACCACCACACTCCTCAATACGCCAACAGTGCGCTCCTCACTCTTTCTCTCGGAATCACACCACGCATACTTCTCTGCATGTTCACATGTTTCGAGTTGGAGTGTAATGTAGTTGTGATGTAGCGGCGAAGCAGGCAGCCTGCGAGGCGGCGACGCGCATCTCGCAGTCGACGATGGAGCAGCGCGCGGCGGAGCAGCGGCTCGGGAGACTGCGAGCGGAGTTCGCGAGCAGCGGACACCAGTTCCAGCGTGACCAGGACACAATCCAGGAGAAGCAAGCTCAGCACGACGCTCTCGCGGTAATTGCACCATCTAATACTTTCATAGAATCACACTGGTTCCTTCTCTGGTTCTTTCACGATATACCGATGGGTCACGAGCCTTTTCAGGGCCACCGTACCGTACCGAACCTTGGAAGTCTAAAGTTGACAGGTCATTGGCAACTTAATAATTTCTTCATTTAAACCAGAAGCACAGCAAAGCGAGCGTTCCTGGCTAGCACCCTATATAGATACGGCTGTAGTGTTTCCTCGGTCGATCTCTTTCACGAATGAACTTTAGGTCTTCCGCTGCGTTAAGCGGGACTCGAACACGCGGCGACTGGACGCACGCAAGTTCCTCTAAAATGAACTGTGATAATACTCGACGCGTAATATCATGAAGCGAAGCGAGCCACGCGGAATGACACCTAACAGACGCCCTTTTAATGTTGAATTGAATTCCAGAGCGAGCTGTCGAGCATAACGTTCAGCGAGGAGCGGCACGAGCAGCTGAAGATGGAGGCTCGCATGCTGCAGAGCAACGTCCGCAGTCAACGAGACCGCGTCGACGGAGCCGCGGCGCGGCTGCAGCGCTGCCACTTCCGCTACAGCCCCCCGCAGCCAGACTTCGACCCCAGCAGGGTTCATGGTAAGCGGGGTCCCGCCCCCCTCCGTATCCTAAACCAGCGATAGAGCCGTTTCATTCAAATTCTTCACGTTCGCTGCTGTTAAGGATCATCAAATAGACAAGCGACTTGATTTATTTAGCTGGACTGAGTTATAGAAAATCATAAATGCTAATAGGTTTGCCTTCCTAACGTATTTATTTGGTGGACAGGTACTGTTGCCAGACTGATAGATGTGTGCGATCCTATCTATTGCACAGCCTTAGAAACTGCTGCCGGCGGCAGGGTAAGTCAAACAAATTTTACTCTATTCATCAAAATAATCTAAGTCTGTACACCTCTAAATTCGCACCTCTAAATTGGCATGCCAGACATAACAAAATTGTTATGTTTGGCATGCCAATATCAGGCACATGTATCGCGTGATACGTGTGCCTGCAGGCGACATGGCCCGTGTGACGGCTGGTGTTATCTTGCAGCTGTACAACGTGGTGGTGGACTCGGAGGTGACCAGCAAGCTGCTGCTGCAGCGCGGCAACCTGCAGACGCGCACCACCATCATCCCACTGAACAAGATCTCCGGAAACGTCATCGACAGATCCATCGTCGCCGCCGCACAGAAGATCGTAAGTGGATGTTATTAGTGTTTTGGATGACTCGCTATCCAAGATAATGGTGACTCGAGGGAAATACCTTTGATTTGTAGTTAGGTTGAAGATAAAATTTTTTGCAAGTAAATATTGTATGAAAAGTGTTTGTGAGTTTGTTCGTACGATTAAATCGATTGGTGAATTTGGGGCAATCATTCCATTAAAAAAAAAATGGATTTGGAGTATTTTTTTTTACAAATAAAATGTTTTATTGTTTCCTAAGAGAAGAGCTTGTATTTGCTAAAGGTATTTAAATGATTATTCTTCATTCGCCCTCACCTTTTAGTCTCCATGGAATCAAAATGATCGGGCGCTGACGAGATCCTGTCTAAAGTTAATATCGGTATTGTTGATTCTCAGGGAGGAGGCGCCGACAACGTGCAGCTGGCTCTGAACCTGATCTCATTCAGCCGGGAGCTGACCCCGGCCATGGCGTGGGTGTTCGGGAACACGCTGGTGTGTCGTGACCTGGACACGGCCAAGCGCGTGTGCTTCAACGCTAGCGTGCGCCGGCGCTGCGTCACGCTCGACGGAGACGTGTTCGACCCCTCCGGCACCCTGTCCGGAGGGGCCAGGGTCAAGGTGAGCTGTCTGTCCGTGACCTGGAAACGGCCAAGCGCGTGTGCTTCAACGCTAGCGTGCGCCGGCGCTGCGTCACGCTCGACGGAGACGTGTTCGACCCCTCCGGCACCCTGTCCGGAGGGGCCAGGGTCAAGGTGAGCTGTCTGTCCGTGACCTGGACACGGCCAAGCGCGTGTGCTTCAACGCTAGCGTGCGCCGGCGCTGCGTCACGCTCGACGGAGACGTGTTCGACCCCTCCGGCACCCTGTCCGGAGGGGCCAGGGTCAAGGTGAGCTGTCTGTCCGTGACCTGGACACGGCCAAGCGCGTGTGCTTCAACGCTAGCGTGCGCCGGCGCTGCGTCACGCTCGACGGAGACGTGTTCGACCCCTCCGGCACCCTGTCCGGAGGGGCCAGGGTCAAGGTGAGCTGTCTGTCCGTGACCTGGACACGGCCAAGCGCGTGTGCTTCAACGCTAGCGTGCGCCGGCGCTGCGTCACGCTCGACGGAGACGTGTTCGACCCCTCCGGCACCCTGTCCGGAGGGGCCAGGGTCAAGGTGAGCTGTCTGTCCGTGACCTGGACACGGCCAAGCGCGTGTGCTTCAACGCTAGCGTGCGCCGGCGCTGCGTCACGCTCGACGGAGACGTGTTCGACCCCTCCGGCACCCTGTCCGGAGGGGCCAGGGTCAAGGTGAGCTGTCTGTCCGTGACCTGGACACGGCCAAGCGCGTGTGCTTCAACGGTAGCGTGCGCCGGCGCTGCGTCACGCTCGACGGAGACGTGTTCGACCCCTCCGGCACCCTGTCCGGAGGGGCCAGGGTCAAGGTGAGCTGTCTGTCCGTGACCTGGACACGGCCAAGCGCGTGTGCTTCAACGCTAGCGTGCGCCGGCGCTGCGTCACGCTCGACGGAGACGTGTTCGACCCCTCCGGCACCCTGTCCGGAGGGGCCAGGGTCAAGGTGAGCTGTCTGTCCGTGACCTGGACACGGCCAAGCGCGTGTGCTTCAACGCTAGCGTGCGCCGGCGCTGCGTCACGCTCGACGGAGACGTGTTCGACCCCTCCGGCACCCTGTCCGGAGGGGCCAGGGTCAAGGTGAGCTGTCTGTCCGTGACCTGGACACGGCCAAGCGCGTGTGCTTCAACGCTAGCGTGCGCCGGCGCTGCGTCACGCTCGACGGAGACGTGTTCGACCCCTCCGGCACCCTGTCCGGAGGGGCCAGGGTCAAGGTGAGCTGTCTGTCCGTGACCTGGACACGGCCAAGCGCGTGTGCTTCAACGCTAGCGTGCGCCGGCGCTGCGTCACGCTCGACGGAGACGTGTTCGACCCCTCCGGCACCCTGTCCGGAGGGGCCAGGGTCAAGGTGAGCTGTCTGTCCGTGACCTGGACACGGCCAAGCGCGTGTGCTTCAACGCTAGCGTGCGCCGGCGCTGCGTCACGCTCGACGGAGACGTGTTCGACCCCCGGCACCCTGTCCGGAGGGGCCAGGGTCAAGGTGAGCTGTCTGTCCGTGACCTGGAAACGGCCAAGCGCGTGTAACGACCCAGGGTTCGGGATAAAATAATAAAGTCCAATTGTACACAAAAATTAACACTGTATTACCAAAATCAAGCTATGAAACACAAAACAAACAACACTCAAAATTACACAATTAGAATGAAAGGACTAAAACACTGTAGCTACAACAGCGCGGGCGAGGGATGCGACGCGATGGGTCGGGGGCGGAAGGCGGCCGCGGCACAACTAGTGAACTAAATAAAAATATTTTTTTTTGTTTCAGGGAGGCTCCGTGCTCGTGCAAATCCAAGAGTTGAAGCAGCTGGAGCGCGAGCTGCAGACGACCGAGCAGCGGCTCGCAGAATGCAGCGCGGAGCTGACCGCGATGCAGCGCTCTGCCGACACCTTCCACAGCCTCAAGCAGAGGTACACATCAGATTATTAAGAACTAATCTCTGGCGACCTCTGTGGCGCAGTGGCCGAAGGCCTGCCTGAGACGCAAAAGGTTACGGGCTCGATTCTCGCCGCGGTACAAATGTTTGTATGATCCGATACAAATATTTGCAGATCGTCCAAACATTGGTATTGCGGCGGGAATCGAACCCGCAACCTTTTTCGTCTCAGGCGGGTCATTATCAATATATATAAAACTGTTCCGTTACTGATTGGCGGATCAACGCACAGCCTAAACCATGTCTTAGATGCATGAAACTTGGAGAGTATTATACACTATTCCTCTTATAGTGTAGGGGTGCACTAAGGAATTTGGAAGATTCTAGCCCTAAGGGGGTGAAAAGGGCTGAAAATTTTTGTATGAAAAATCGTATTCCTCGAACTTGATTTTTGATGTACCTATCAATTACCTACCCTACGCGAGTAAAACCGCGGGCATCGGCTAGTGTCGTTATATATGTTCAGTTTGCGTTGAAACTCTCCTTGAGCGATCTAGAAAGTTCGATGCGACCGTCATCTATGTATTGAGTGTGGTAGCTCTTCGTTGGTGTGATGTAACGTAGTTCAACCGTGCGGCGAGAGATGTCGCTACACTTTACACTCCTTCATGAAGATATGGATTCAAGATATGGATTCAAAGATATGGATTCTTATAGGAATTGAATTGAATCCTAGGTCGACTGCCGATCACCCGCGTCCACGTCGCGTGATCTAGAAAGTTCGATGCGACCGCCATCTATGTATTGAGTTACTACGAGCTAAATTAATAATTTTTGTTTTAATTACATTATGTATTTTAGTTTTTACTTTACTATGTTGCCTGAAATAAATGCAATATAATGTTTTTAAAAGGTATTGAGTGTGCATACAGATTCGACATGATGTCTCACGAGCTGAGCGTGGTGAAGGCTCGCCTCGCGACCACTACGCACGCGCAGACGCACGCTGAGATTCAGGCTCTCGAGACACAGGTATATATATAATAATATATCATTATATATAATTCGCTAACTTAGCTTATTGTTCGTGATCCTTAACTATGATCTTCTTTTCTTTAATATTGATCGAAGCTTAATAGGTTTTATTCATTAAAATCACAAAAATCATGTATGATTTTTTAGTAGTTTTACTACGGGAGTTTAAAATAGTAAATTACGCAAATTCCTCTCGCGCGCATTAAAAAGCAAGAAAACTTGTGGACATATAGATCGCGCATAATGCTTTTATACTCTCAAGGATGAAAGTGATTCCTGTGGTTTTAATAAATAAATGACTATTAAAATAAATTTGACTTTGGCTTTGAGTAAGTACTGGAAAATTCGCGTCTGATCCCCTCGTTTTACAAAAGGCATTTCTTCATTAACGAAATTTGTGTTCCTTGCAAGCGTAGTAGTGCCGCTACTAGATACTAGATGGCGCTAGCAGTGAGCTGCAATCGATAGGATACAACTCGTGCTCGACGCCGACGATAGATGTCGCCACTGAACACAAACGCGCGTAATAATATAGTTACCATGCTTTTTTTTTAGGTTCGAATCAGGACATGGATTTTTCTACTCGAAAAATTTACGTGTGAATTTTAACATACTCAGAACGGTATAAAGAAACATTGTAAGGAAACCGGTATCTTTTAGAACTAATAACAGCGGCGATGAGCTTGCAACCTGTCACGTGAAATGCTAACTATGTACATGCAAAACTCGGGGATGTGCCAAATGTCATGTTTGCACGTGCCTCTGACTATCTCCCGCTTGGTATCATCCAATACATACGCATTTTGTATCCGATAATGTACATCATGATGGGAATACAATTCGAAGATATATCTGGTTTGCATCAGGTGTCGGAGTTGCGGGAGGCGGTGGAACGCGACAAGGTCACGCAGAAGGAGACGGCAGCCCGCGCACGTGACCTCGAGGCCAAGGTCAAGGACATCAAGGGCCATAGAGAGAGGTCACTATGCACGATACTATACTATTCAGCCATTTGAATACAACCTCTGTACCGAGCTCGATGAAAGAGAACCAAATTCGAATGAAGCAAAGAAAAAGTTTTCCTGTAGTCATCGATGCCAGCAAATCAAATGTTTTTTATAGTCTATTCCAAATGCAGAGTCACGGTCACTGACCCAAGGTATTATGTTACCGCGAAATAAAAAGAAAACGACGTATCGTTCTCCGTACTTTCATTCATAATTAACTTGGCGTTCGCATAGTAATTTAAAAAAGCTGTACTTGGTACCAGGGAGTTCAAGAAAGCGGAGGAAGCGCTGAAGCTGTGCTCGGCGTCGGCGGCGGAGCACGGCGCGGCGTGGCGCGGGCGCTCGCAGGAGCTGGAGACGCTGCGCATGGAGGTGTCGGAGCTGCAGCTCGCCGTCTCCTCCAGCCGCGCGCACCTCGCGGACACGCAGCGCTCCGCCGCCGCGCTGCGAGACGCGAGGGAGGAAGCGGTGGAGGAACACAGGAAGGCGCTGGTGACTGCTCATACCTGTTGCTTCTAGATTAACACCGTCCGTACCCAGCCTGGTTCAGGATAGATGACCGCATATTAAACACTGAAGGCGGTTCTTAGATAAAAATGGACGAGTGCGAGTCTGACACGCGCACCGAGGGTTCCGTACGAGCTTGTACGTAGATAGTTTCTCCATCTCGGAAAGCGCTCGAGTTCATAAACTATGAAAGCGTTGCTGTAACTAAAAGATAAGTCGAAGCGAAAGACATTCTTAACTTTGTAGTTGATGAAATGTTCGTCGATATTTAATTCTCCAATCGCAAGTAAGTTTAAAATGGCAAAATATAAAGATTTTCGGCTTTTTTCCTTTACTTGTTTACATGATTATAGGTCAATTTGGGAAATTCCCTATAGATTTTGATTTATAACGATTTCCTTTTGCGGTACGGAACCCTCAAAAAATTAACTACATAGCTTTTTAACCTAAGAATTAAGTCCTTGATTTATCTATCTGTCAGTTCCATAAAAAGTTGTGGTCGCTCAGCCATCAACAGTTGCTGATCTCCTTGCGGTGTGCAGCAGTAATCAATGGCTTCACATGTTTCTGTGAATGTGTAGCGGTCTTGTTGCAGGAAGCGGTGAAGGAGCAGCAGGCTCGCATCCAGCATCAGAAGGCGGAGATCTCCGGACGGAACTCCGAGATCTCCCGCCGCGCTCAGCGCAGGGACCAGCTCCTCAAGCTGAACCACGACAACCAGCTCGCCATACAGGAGCTCGAGTACAGCGCCAAGCAGCTGCGGGAGGAGGCCACGGACTCTATACAATATGTATGTATATTATATTTATATATATTACTAACAATTATTTAGGTGTTATTTAACATTCGCGTTACATAATCACTACATATTATTAGTTTTGTTTTAACCATTCTGTGCACAACCAACTCATCTTTTTCCACAATACACAAAGGTTATCTGGAAGAGAATGCTTTTTAGCATTAAGTTCGCCATCATCTTATCATGTTCAGTGTCGGCAATCTTAAAACACCGCGTTTCTTTCGGCAGATGAAACGTCTGGAGAAGGAAAACAAGTGGTTAGGTCAGGAGAAGCAGTTCTTCGGTGCTGCGGGGGGGAACTACGACTTCGTGGCGCTGCAGGCGCACCTCGCGGGCAAGCGGCTCGAGCAGCTCGTGGCGAGGAGGGACAAGCTGGCTCGGGGACTCAACGTGCGGGCGCATGCGCTGCTCGGGAAGGAGGAGGAACAGGTGACTGTGACGCGACCAGCCTGGACTTCCTACTCCATTGAACCGTCGTCATGCCAATTATACTAGTGGTCGGGGTAGCCTTAGGCGTATTTACTGACATATATCTTACATAGAACCCTGTTAATTTGATGTTTTAGCATCTGCCTGAAATTCGGATGTTGTTAACGATACTTCACGCTTAGTTTTCCTTTCACGCAAACGCAAATTTGTCAGGGTAAAACTTTGCAGCTGTCGTATGATTTTTCCATGGCTAATGTCATTTGCATACAATTCAATATTTCAGCAGGTGTTAACGCTAACAGAAAAGCGATATTTGTCTAGACGCCCTGTAACCTGGCATCCAACTCCCACCTTTCGCATCTCGGTCTCGTTTCCGAACAAGAACGTGTATCGTTTCAGTACCAAGAGCTGCTCCGCAAGAAGAAGATAGTGGAGGCGGACCGCACCAAGCTGGTGCAAGTGATGCACGAACTGGACGAGAAGAAACGCAAGACGCTGATGGAGGCGTGCGAGCAAGTGAACAGAGACTTCGGCTCCATCTTCAGCACCTTGCTGCCGGGCGCCCAGGCCGAGCTGAAGCCGCCCGACGGCAGGACGGTGCTGGACGGACTGGAGGTGAGTGTGCGAGCGAACGGCGACTTCGGCTCCATCTTCAGCACCTTGCTGCCGGGCGCCCAGGCCGAGCTGAAGCCGCCCGACGGCAGGACGGTGCTGGACGGACTGGAGGTGAGTGTGCGAGCGAACGGAGACTTCGGCTCCATCTTCAGCACCTTGCTGCCGGGCGCCCAGGCCGAGCTGAAGCCGCCCGACGGCAGGACGGTGCTGGACGGACTGGAGGTGAGTGTGCGAGCGAACGGCGACTTCGGCTCCATCTTCAGCACCTTGCTGCCGGGCGCCCAGGCCGAGCTGAAGCCGCCCGACGGCAGGACGGTGCTGGACGGACTGGAGGTGAGTGTGCGAGCGAACGGCGACTTCGGCTCCATCTTCAGCACCTTGCTGCCGGGCGCCCAGGCCGAGCTGAAGCCGCCCGACGGCAGGACGGTGCTGGACGGACTGGAGGTGAGTGTGCGAGCGGACGGAGACTTCGGCTCCATCTTCAGCATCTTGCTGCCGGGCGCCCAGGCCGAGCTGAAGCCGCCCGACGGCAGGACGGTGCTGGACGGACTGGAGGTGAGTGTGCGAGCGAACGGCGACTTCGGCTCCATCTTCAGCACCTTGCTGCCGGGCGCCCAGGCCGAGCTGAAGCCGCCCGACGGCAGGACGGTGCTGGACGGACTGGAGGTGAGTGTGCGAGCGAACGGCGACTTCGGCTCCATCTTCAGCACCTTGCTGCCGGGCGCCCAGGCCTAGCTGAAGCCGCCCGACGGCAGGACGGTGCTGGACGGACTGGAGGTGAGTGTGCGAGCGGACGGAGACTTCGGCTCCATCTTCAGCATCTTGCTGCCGGGCGCCCAGGCCGAGCTGAAGCCGCCCGACGGCAGGACGGTGCTGGACGGACTGGAGGTGAGTGTGCGAGCGAACGGCGACTTCGGCTCCATCTTCAGCACCTTGCTGCCGGGCGCCCAGGCCGAGCTGAAGCCGCCCGACGGCAGGACGGTGCTGGACGGACTGGAGGTGAGTGTGCGAGCGGACGGAGACTTCGGCTCCATCTTCAGCATCTTGCTGCCGGGCGCCCAGGCCGAGCTGAAGCCGCCTGACGGCAGGACGGTGCTGGACGGACCGGAGGTGAGTGCAAGCAGTCACCTCGCTGCAGCATTGGAGTAATGTGGTGTTGTATCGGTGTCAGGTCCGCGTGGGCTTCAACAACACGTGGAAGGAGTCTCTCGGGGAGCTGTCCGGGGGGCAGCGGTCGCTGGTGGCGCTGTCGCTGGTGCTGGCGATGTTGCTGTTCAAGCCGGCTCCGCTCTACATCCTGGACGAGGTGGATGCGGCGCTGGATCTCTCGCACACGCAGAACATCGGCATCATGCTGCGGGACCACTTCCGACACTCGCAGGTACCTCACCATGCAACTCACACTCATTCAACACTTTTGTTCACACACCTTAATTATGATTCGAAAATATTATGCTCTTTTTTTATTAATAAAAGACTAACGTCTCTCAGAGGACGCTACCGTAGGATTAATTCGCATACAAAATCGTGTTTAAAGTCGTACAAATCTTTCAAGCTAACGAAATGCTTAGGGGACCATTGTGTCTATGTCATTCGTAAATTTGTGAACCATATAAAGTAGGCAATGACGATACTGTGGCCGATAACTATCATTCATTGAGTTCTATTTTCTATGAAGAATTGAGTTTTCATTTTTTTTTATAATAATAATATCATTTATTAGCAATGCAGTAGTAAAAAGTTATTCATTATATTTTATGGAGATCAGATTCCCCAATATCTGGGATGCAAGTTAATTTAATTTAACATATCTAATCTTATTCAATAATATCTTAAATAATTGAAATAGTTAATTGAAACAAATCCGTTTTTGAAAAATCAATTTATTATAATAAAACGATCATCAAGACCCTGTATAACTGACCCTGTTCAATGCACACACACATGATGTACGTGCATTGAAGACTCGTTGTACACACACACACGCACGCACGCACACACACGTACACATTAACATATTAGTATGCGTGATTGTTGCAGTTCATAATAGTGTCCCTGAAGGACGGCATGTTCAACAACGCGAATGTGTTGTTCCGGACGCGGTTCGTGGACGGCATGTCCTCCGTGCAGCGCACGCACCACTCCAGACAGCGCTGAACCCCGCCCCGCTCTCCGCGCCGCTCCCCGCCCCGCCCCGCTCTCCGCGCCGCTCCCCGCCCCGCCCCGCTCTCCGCGCAGCCGGCGGAAACTGCACTTGTGGAAGGCACATTTTAAAAGGTGTCCAAAAACATGTTATTGTGATAAAAATGGCCGACACTTTGCTAAATAGAGGTATAGAGGACGCGAGTCTCGCCAAATCGGAATTTACGAAAAAAAAAATTTAAGTAAGTACCATATTATGCTGATTCATAATTCAAGTCCATTTTTAATACGAATTTTTCTCCCCTACATGTAACTTTAGTCACTTAAGAAGCTTCTGCAAAGTTTCCCCTGTAGATGGAGCCTCAGTGCTTTGAGCCGAGAAGTCCCAAGAATTTTTTGTGGCTCAGTTGGTGTAGCTCCTGCGTAGCAAGAGTATGTCTCGGGTTCGGGTCCCGCCGAGGTTTAATATATGCGATACTTATTATAAAATATTCTTATATAGATTTTTGAATAATTCCTATATAAAATTCAGACTTACATAAGTAAAAGAAAGACTCCATTACATGCTCGGTTTAAATCGCCTAATAAATTGTTTAAAGACAGACACCAAAAACAAATATTTGATATTTAACCTTCCTCTTAACGCCACGCAACTTCGGTTTGTGTGTTAACGAGTTAACACACAAATGCGTGTTTTTGTTGCAGTTAAGTTTTGTTAGTTAGTATTTAAGTTGTATTATGTATAATAAGGTATCTTAGAGTCTTTGTTCTTTGTATGTGATAAGGTTTCTTAAGATGTTAAGTCAGACAGACAACAAACATTGCCCCCCGACCGACCTACCGCGTCGCATCGCCCAACCGCGCTATCACTTCTTTTGCTCGGCTCCTAACGGTCGTAGCGTAATGTTAAATAGCCTACAATCCTCATCATAAATTGAAAAAATTCTCTCAAAATCTCACTGATGGTTCCTGATATGTATATGTATGTGCGTTAAAACTAAAAATAAATTCTTCAGCATTATTATTAGTATATAAATATAGATATATAAATATAGATTCTGTTGATTCTACATAAATGATGTAGAGCCGTATTCATCTATATACAATACCTTTGACTTTCAGTGTTATTTATTCGAGTCGTTATCAAAATGTTAATTAATTCATTAAAAGTTCATTCATATTTGGCCTTTTCATGAAAAAAAAGTGCATTAATCTACTTAGTCTTAAATACAACTGGCCTCAGTACAATAATTTGAATGATGTTAAAATTAAATAAATAATGCTGGTTATTTTTTCACACAGCATCATCTAGCCCCAAACTAAGCAGAGCTGATGACTAAATGAATGCACATATATATTTTTTTGTAAATACATATATACTATACATAGAAAACACCCAGACATGAGACAAATATATGCAAAACATACAAACATTCGTCCCAGGGCGGGAATCGAACCCGCAACCTTCTGTGTCTCAGGCAGGCCTTCGTCCACTGCGCCACAGAGGTCGTCAATTAGAAGGTATGTCTGTAAGGAAAAAGGTCGAGGACTCAGCCACGCGGTTTCACAACCACGCCTACTAATGTATAAAATATTATGTATTGTATGTATAAGCTATTTACACGTTAAATAAAACGTTTGTACAAATGATTTACTCGGAATATTTTTATTTATACGCCTTTTTAGACACCTAAAAGTCATACATAGTCATGACCGTGGGACTGAGATACCTGTGCCGTAGGTATCAGGAACCACAAGTACAATGGTACCACATCACTCAGATCCGGGATAAATATCTGAAGTACATGCAAGTATGTCCCGCAGTGGGAGTCGAACCCGCACATGTGGCGTCACAGCTGGCTAGTCGCCTGGCATTACGTAGCTATTCAATAGCCAAAAGCTATTTCGATATTGAAATACGTAGGCTCCTATATCGATGCACGTTAAATATGTGTCAATAAATCTAATCTTAAGAAAATATACGAGTACGGAACTCGGGATTGCAGAGTCTATTAAGTTCTTGCTTTTCAAGGAGCTTCCGCGAGGCAAACTTACCTACTTAGTTCTAGGTTTATATTTTTTATATTTGTTTTTTATATCTATCCAAGATATAAAAAACAAATATAAAAAATATAAAGTCTAAAGCTCGATTGCAGCGCCCTGACACTTATACTTACTAACAAGCTAATTTAAGATCCAAGCTAACAATCAATGTATGTGTATGCAATGAATAAAAAAATGAAAATGAAATGAAAGATAAAAGATAATTTATTTGCGTAAACATGTGTAAATATTATGATATTACAGTGAGTTGGACACAACATGCTTTACCGATTTCGGTGTGCAAACCGACAGACTGACATGCATGGCGTAAACATTTACAGATATTGATGACCTCTGTGGCGCAGTGGGCGAAGGTTGCGGGTTCGATTCCTGTCACGGGACGAATGTTTGTAAGATCCGCAAATATTTGTTCCGGGTCTGGGTGTTTTTCTATGTATAATATGTATGTATTTACAAAAAAAAAGTATATTAGTAGTATATCAGTCATGTAGTTCCCATAATACAAGCTCTGCTTAGTTTGGGGGCTAGATGATGCTCTGTGAAAAATGTCCAGCATTATTTATTTATTTATTATTTATTGAATATTAATTTTGTGCCTTCAATAATATAGGTACCTACTTCATAACATGCAAAATTGGTTTTAGGCACTCGCTTAGCTAAGTATTTGAAGTTATTAAAACATTCATAGGTAATTTAATGCTTAATAAAAAGAAAACAAATTTATAATTGTTTAAAATTTTAATTAATACACTAATTGAGATGGAATAAATTAGTCAAATTATAATAAGTATCTTAGATTGAAGAGATCGCTTTAATTGATAAGACCGCCCATTGTATTCCCGCGATTAGCTTGCAATTTGCTCCGTTTGAATTTGTAAGCAACATAATATTAAGTGGTGTACAATGAAGAGTTATCTATCTATCTATTATTTTTTAAATGTATTGTTTAGAAACTCCTAACAGAATAATATTGCTTGCATCTCACTGGTACATTCCCCGTCTGTCGCTAGGCTTTTTCTGGGGCCATCTTAAACTAACGCGGGGTGACCAAAAAAGAACCGATGACACGACGTGCGAACTCGTTGAAACTCATAGTACAGGACGAAAGCAGGCTAAAAGTAGGTTTGTAAGTACCTACATAAGTCTGTTTGAACACTTGGTTATGGTACAAAATATTCTTTAGCGGCTGTACCTACCTACTTATATAGTAGGTGTTCCTCGCGGACCAACCGGTATGCACAACTAGTTGTACCACAACTTAGCACAACTAGTTGTGCTATATCTGCTCCTTACATAGAAATGTTCCATATGACATCACCCTTTCTGGGTGGTCATAAAACAACTACCTATCCGAGTCGGAACTGCCCAGGAAGAATTTTTAGTTGTGCAAAGTTGTGTCTAACTGAAGTAATATTTAGGTTGGCACAAATAGTTGTGCTTACCGGTTGGTGCGTGAGGAACTCGCTGTACCTAATGAGTCTTGTAATATTTGAGACAATTATTTGTGACAAAACAAACAGTGAATTTGTAACAAATCACAATAAATAAGCCAATCTCAAAGTGTTGCCATTGAATTTGTCTTTAATTGAATTTCTACTAAAGCCTTCTCAGTACCTAATTTAGCAGGCAAAGACAAGACTATAGGTAGGTACTGTTTAACATTGTTTTAGTAAATCGACGAACCAAAACAAGACTTTGTAACTTTCGTAACTTTTATACCCCTTATCATTAAAGTTACGAACAACTCTCGTGAAGGAATGGAATGGAAATATGAAGCTGCATGTGGGAACAAAGACATTACATACAAACGAACCAGTCGCACCGCATCCATCCTCAGTAAAAATTCTATTACGTTTGCACTATAAACATTTCCTATTATGGAACATTCACGGAAAAAACAGGCGACCGGCGCCTATAGGCCACGCTGACTGCTGCAAGCAGCTGTTTTGCCCCGAGCCCTGTATAGATTTTTTTTCTGATCTTTAATGAATACGGCAGGGTACCTATGTTGTCGTAAAAACTAAAATGATTTTTCTTTGATTGTTTACTATGCGTTCCGAAACGGCTGTACCTTCTCGACACCTAAAAAAAAAAAAATGCTGGACATTTTTCACACAGCATCATCTAGCCCCAAACTAAGCAGAGCTTGTATTATGGGAACTACATGACTGATATATTAATTATATACTTTTTTTTTGTAAATACATACATATTATATATAGAAAACACCCAGACCCGAGACAAATATTTGTAGAACATACAAACATTTGTCACACAGCGGGAATCGAACCCGCAACTGCGTCTCAGGCGGGCCTTCACCTACTGCACCACAAAGGTCGTCAAGGTCGTCACCTAAAAAAATGTATTATTAATACATTCATTTTCTAAACAAATGTTTTGAGGCTTTTTAACGTTATTCAACTCGGGATTCCACAGCCACAACATAGTTTACAAGATAGAAAATATGCTGTGAGTCAGTCGCGGAGGATAAGAAAGCGCGCGTACACATTTCATACGCTCTGGGTCAACTGTCGCTCGGCGCTCGTCGCAATGCGCGCGAGCACCAGTTTCATACGCTCTGGGTCAACTGTCGCTCGGCGCTCGTCGCAATGCGCGCGAGCACCAGTTTCATACGCTCTGGGTCAACTGTCGCTCGGCGCTCGTCGCAATGCGCGCGAGCACCAGTTTCATACGCTCTGGGTCAACTGTCGCTCGGCGCTCGTCGCGATGCGCGCGAGCGCCAGTTTCATACGCTCTGGGTCAACTGTCGCTCGGCGCTCGTCGCAATGCGCGCGAGCGCCAGTTTCATACGCTCTGGGTCAACTGTCGCTCGGCGCTCGTCGCAATGCGCGCGAGCACCAGTTTCATACGCTCTGGGTCAACTGTCGCTCGGCGCTCGTCGCAATGCGCGCGAGCACCAGTTTCATACGCTCTGGGTCAACTGTCGCTCGGCGCTCGTCGCAATGCGCGCGAGCACCAGTTTCATACGCTCTGGGTCAACTGTCGCTCGGCGCTCGTCGCAATGCGCGCGAGCGCCAGTTTCATACGCTCTGGGTCAACTGTCGCTCGGCGCTCGTCGCAATGCGCGCGAGCACCAGTTTCATACGCTCTGGGTCAACTGTCGCTCGGCGCTCGTCGCAATGCGCGCGAGCACCAGTTTCATACGCTCTGGGTCAACTGTCGCTCGGCGCTCGTCGCAATGCGCGCGAGCACCAGTTTCATACGCTCTGGGTCAACTGTCGCTCGGCGCTCGTCGCGATGCGCGCGAGCGCCAGTTTCATACGCTCTGGGTCAACTGTCGCTCGGCGCTCGTCGCAATGCGCGCGAGCGCCAGTTTCATACGCTCTGGGTCAACTGTCGCTCGGCGCTCGTCGCAATGCGCGCGAGCACCAGTTTCATACGCTCTGGGTCAACTGTCGCTCGGCGCTCGTCGCGATGCGCGCGAGCGCCAGTTTCATACGCTCTGGGTCAACTGTCGCTCGGCGCTCGTCGCAATGCGCGCGAGCACCAGTTTCATACGCTCTGGGTCAACTGTCGCTCGGCGCTCGTCGCGATGCGCGCGAGCGCCAGTTTCATAGCTCTGGGTCAACTGTCGCTCGGCGCGAGCACCAGTTTCATACGCTCTGGGTCAACTGTCGCTCGGCGCTCGTCGCAATGCGCGCGAGCACCAGTTTCATACGCTCTGGGTCAACTGTCGCTCGGCGCTCGTCGCGATGCGCGCGAGCGCCAGTTTCATACGCTCTGGGTCAACTGTCGCTCGGCGCTCGTCGCAATGCGCGCGAGCACCAGTTTCATACGCTCTGGGTCAACTGTCGCTCGGCGCTCGTCGCGATGCGCGCGAGCGCCAGTTTCATACGCTCTGGGTCAACTGTCGCTCGGCGCTCGTCGCGATGCGCGCGAGCGCCAGTTTCATACGCTCTGGGTCAACTGTCGCTCGGCGCTCGTCGCGATGCGCGCGAGCGCCAGTTTCATACGCTCTGGGTCAACTGTCGCTCGGCGCTCGTCGCGATGCGCGCGAGCGCCAGTTTTGGTGAAGAGAGCCGAGCGTAGCCGACCTGACAGACTACCGAGGGCAGCCGAATAAAAACGTCTCGCTACACATGTTAAATACTTAGGTAAGTATTAATTTATCGAAAATACGGCTACAATTGTTTTCAAACTCAGGTTTTTAACACATTTGTCAAATTGATAAAGTAAGCGCCGACAACCAGCTTTATCTGTAAATGACGCCCTCCGGTGGGGAATAGGAGGGGCGGCACCTGACTCACGGGAAATAAAAGTTTTACTATTTGAAGCGGGTTTAATATCTGAAATTGATCTCGCGTTGCGGCATACCTACCTACCTACCTATCTAATATTATGCTAGTTTATGGGCTTCAGAATAAAAATGCTTGGTTGAACATTAGTGTTGTGGATTTCATATCGAGTCTACCGCAGCTGTATGATCTAGCGGAATAACAGGGCAATCTCGAAGTTGAACGTTATGCTTGTATATTTTATTAGGTAGTCTCGAGGGAGGTCGAGACGTAGTACTTACTTCTTAGCGTCGCATTGGTTTGCACTGAGCGGAATCGCTAGTTACTGCCCATAGACAAAAGACCGCCTGAATCCAATGGCTCAGTTTGAGAGGATGACACGGCAGCACCTGAATCAAACATATCCCAAGCGATTACTTTATTCAACGGTCACTTGTCTAGCACTGATTGGCCTCGGCTGCGGTAATAAACAACGGCTCCAAGTTCCCTGTTTTGTCAACTGTACTTCGTAGGTAGGTACTTATTGTACGGGCGGGGATTTGGACTTGCTCTGCCAACTGTGCTTGGTACTAGTGTACTTAATGTACTTAGTGTACGTTTGGGAGCTTTCATGTATTTCGTGTCTCAATCGTCTTGTTTGCGATGTTGAAGATTTGTGGTACCCTTTTGACACTTCTATTTTATAGAATAGAATAGAGTAATCTTCTATGGATTTACTTATATTTTTTTGAACACTTATAGAGTAGGTAATCACAGTAATTATTCAATGTAAAATATTGTGTTCTTAAATGTGTGTATTCCCGCAATTATAGAATGCCACAGCGGGCACGAAGTAGACGAACTAAATTAGCGCTTACTAAAAATAATAGAGCAAAAGTTACTTGAAAAATATTACCAAGGTATAGGTACACCTAGGTACTTAAGAAAAGCTATAACTAAGTATGTACTAACTTAATTAGGGAGGTATTCAATATAATGTGAGATCACAATTCAATTCACAACTTATTTTCTATTGGTAGTGAGGTAAAGTATAAACTGGTTCACGTAAAATAATAGAGATCCAATCAAGATTTGTATGGGACAAATACCAAAAAGCAAAATAACTTGTTGATCATTTCTTGGTTGTTCTATGAATTTGTTTACTGAGTACCTAGGTATGAATGTTCTTTGAAGGTTGTATATAATTCACAGGCTAAAGCCCCTTACCTACATCAAACCACTACCTACTAGCTCATACGAACAACGGTAATATTATTTTTAATATTATTATAGTTCTTTTTTTTCATTAAGCTTCAGAACGTCTGCATAACACGTATTCGTTTTTAAAAACTGTTTTATCTTTAACTTTTTAAATTCAAATATGTTTTATTCAGATAACTTATTATCACAAATTATGAAATTACATTAAAATTATTTATCAAATTATTATTAACTATTATTTATTTAGGTACTTACTACTTAACATAAAAGCATGGGGATTAATTTAAAGTGAAAACGTGAAATGTTTCTTTCACCCACCATGTTTTTTATTGCCGTAACCAAACCCATAAAAACCATTACATGGAGGGCTATAAAGGAGTTATGAGTTTCCCGAATAAGTTGGTAAAATCCAAGACCGCCCATTTTATTGTCAACTACTTAGCTTGCAAACCCACTTCGTAGATTTAGTTAACCTAGTTATAGATAGCCTAGTGAGTTCAACCTGAAGAAACAGACAAGTCTCTAAAAGAGTGCCACGGCAAACTGTTTTGAGTCATAACCACCCTCCTACCGTGCACGACCAGGTTTGAACCCTCCGAAACGAAGACAAGACATGCCTCGTCACATGGACAAGAAATTTCTCTGACCGAGCTCTATGGCGACGGATTGAGGCCTTCATCCAAACTGTCCAAACCAAACTATTAATAATTGCCAAATGCATTAAATATATAATTTCAAAATACTTAATAAACTAAGCAAGAAAACCAAAACGTTATTTAAGTTCTTTCTATTTTGGGAAATAATAATTATTGTAAACATTTTTCAACCTTTTTATAAGTATATTTACCTTGATATATATTAGCTGACGTTTCGTTGACCGTTTAGAGTCGTACCTAATAATATCCTATAATACACATAATCACGATAATTTAAATGCTATTTCTCAATCTTTTCCTAGTCCCCATCTCGATGATTAAATTACAAAGATATTTACTCGTGTTCCGTAGGTATATATCGCATACCTACCTACCGCTAACACCATAGTTAAATTAAAGTATTTTATCAATGGACTGTCAAAATAAACAATAACATAAAAAATAACGGTAGAAATTCGTACATACCATTGCACGAGTTCCCGAAATTTCATGGTATTGTTTAGATATTTTGTTTACTTATTTCATAAAGTGTATAATAAAGTATCTTCATTCATTCATCCATGTAAGTAGGTCTAGTTTATCTCTAAATTACAGAGTGTAGGTTACCTGAGCAATGAGATACGGACCCCGAACCGGCTCGTTCGTCCGCTAAGGTTGATGGATACAGGTCTGTAGTCGACTATCTGCGAAGGCCGCTCGACGCTCTGGCGGCGTTTTTATGATTTACGCTAAGAATCATTTCGGGAACAGCGGAGCCTGATTTATTGGCGCCAGGGGGTTTATCTTGTGGAAGACAGGAGCGCGGTGACGACACATCACCTTTGTTAGAACTCTTAACCAAAAATAGTCTCTAACCAAAAATATAGCCAACTAAATAACACAAAGACGTTTACGGCTGTTTTTCTTATGACGGAATTCCTCAAATAGGTACATACTCAGCGCAGATCTTTGAAGATTGAATTGGAAAATGCCCGCATTTTTAGACGAGTTTTTATTTCTAAAATAGGAAGGGCAGAAGGAACCTAAACTACGAGTAGGTAGGTAGGTATCCTACTAATATTATAAACGCGAAAGTTTGTGAGGATGGATGTTTGTTACTCTTTCACGCAAAAACTACTGAACGGAGTTTCATGACACTTTACAGTAATATAGCTTACACATCAGAATAACACGGGCTACTTTTTATCCGGGTACCGCGAGCGCAGCCGTGGGCAGAAGCTAGTCTACTATAACAACCAACCAGCCAGACGGTGAAAATAATTACAGATCACGCAAATTCGTTTACTTTTGAACAAATACCTAATAACTTCCTTCTAGGCCAAGGTCTGTTTCCTAATCATGTTTTTTTACCGTTTTGAGCGTGTGTGAGGTGACTCTTGAATTGTGATTATACCACACGCAGACGACAACCTCGTACAGCCGCACACGGCTCCGAGGCTTTTCCACTGTGCGTGACTTTACGAATCCAGAGATTCCAAGCTCCAATTTAGTAATTCTAGAATACCACGTGAAAGAGATATTACCGCTGCAGCGACAGCTCAGACAGATCAGCATTCGACGCACCGCTGTCTGTTGTAATTTCTTGAATTTGTTTGTTTGTGTGCAGTGTAAACTTGTGTTGGGAAACCAATTTAATAAAATAAAATAAGAAAAACCGCTGTGGATGCGTCTGCGTTACCACGACGAGCCTTTTGCCATGGTTCGTCTTCAGTGCGAGCTCGTTCGGGGTAATCCTTACCGTACCGTAGGAAGCCAACTCAAACTGACAATCAGCCGTCGCATACTCTATGCAATCCATAGAGTATTCTCTACGACGGCACCTGACTCTTACACCCGCAAGTCATTTGACTTGGCAGGTTATACTTACGAGTAAGTTATCTACAGTACAAACGTTCTAATGAATCTTTTACCAATTAGTTTCCTGAAACTGCTTTTTATATTCAGCACTCGTTTTATTTAACAGAACCAATATACCGTAATGATGAGCCTCTGTACGAGTAACATAACACTAACAGTCATTTATATTTTTCGTGTTTATTATTTCTGCGTCGAGATGAGCGGAATACTAATCGAAGCCAGGGGCGAAGGATAGATAGCGAGAGCTTTCTACTTAGACTCTCGATGTTTCGACAAGTCTATTGCGTTTTATTTACGTCAATGTCTCTTGAATTTCGTCGAAATAATTTCGCTATAAATAGACAGGCTTTATAACAAATTTCAAACGAATCTACTCGTAATTTGTAGGCAAACACGCCTTGAAGCACATTTCACTAAAGCTTCAGAATTATGTGCAAACTGATTTAAAATTCGCATAATTTATTACGTTCTTATTTAAGTTGGCTTAGTTCGAAATGAGCACGGCTTAGTTGTCGGCACTGAATGCTTAACATTAAGCGTATACTAAGCACCGCGTGAGGGCCTGGCCACACTTCTAGCGGTAGATAGCTTATATGTATAGTATTTGGAAGATAGCACAAAAAGGTTGAGAATCAGAATCAGATTAATCTTTATTGTAAACTATTTTAACATACAAATGTTAGGTTGTTAAAGATTACAAATAGTTGTCCATTTTGGGCATACAATACGTAATAAGGTTTTTGGTGCTAAACTTAAAGCAGGTAAATAAATATAAATAAATGAATAATGCTGGACATTTTCACACAGCATCATCTAGCCCCAAAGTAAGCAGAGCTTGTGTTATGGGAACTACATGACTGATATACTACTTATATTTTTTTTGATACATACATATTATACATAGAAAACACCCAGATCCAGGTACTTAGGTAAGTTTAACAATAATAACACCATAATGTTTTTTTTCAATGAACTCGTCCAACTTTTAAAATAATCTAGAGGAAGTATTGAGTTAAATATTAGTTAAGACCTGAAAGGAAGATAAAGAGATAACTTTCGTTTAAACTGTTACGTATCGGACGGAAGTAGGTAGGTACGTAAATACGATCGATATAGGTACCTACCGATATATTGTATTTCAGATTGTGTTTTTTTTCTTGTTAAGGAGCGTAGCCTTCTATGTAATGGTAAAGACATAACATTTAGAGGATTTATTCTGAGTTATAAATACGTTATTTTTTTATAATAATATTTAGTAATAGTCCTGGTTTCAATTTGTACCTGTTCAAATGACCTTGTGGCCACCGGAGTCTGGATTTATAGGTTCTTTGTTGACAGCAACAGCTCATCGCTGGAAGTCCGGCGCCACATCCACGTCAGATTTCCCATGGAGACTCACGCGGGCTCAACACTAAGGAGCGTAATTATTATTTGCCCGAAACAAGCCTATTTGCTTAAGACCCGCGGAGCCTTATGTAAATTTATTTTCCCTTTAACGTCTTCATTAATTACTAATTATTATATTTTCAACACAAGGTTACAGAGAAGTTCATGAGACAACTTTTTTGTTGGATGATTTTACAAAATTCAAGAATCAGTCAAGACAATACATGCTTACAGTATAATACGCGGAAAACTCCTGGCCTATACTACCATTAAAATTATAATTTATATGATGATAACAATTATACACATTTCAAGATGTGAACCAAATATTTAAAAAAATAAATACCTTTTTTACGCTTAAGTTGAAAATCCAAATCCATTGTGAAGATTGATATTGAAAATGAGAGGCGAATGTCGGAGTATTGTATCTGAAACGTATTCTGCGAGCGCTGAACCGTTAAGGCAAAATTGATACCGCATAAGTATGCTGTAGAGTTTACATTTTTCAATAAATCCACTCTGGAATGTAGGATTTTTGTCATTGAGATGGTATCGGTCATGCTGTGTATAGCTATTAACTACGGGAGTAAGTGACAACGCGGTGACTGACAGATAACTGGTTAGCACGTTTACCCACAGTATTATAGAACAAGATAAATACTTACATAACTACGTACCTTAATGGCTAGGTAGGTATACCACATTATCCCCCTCTCATAAAAGAGACAACCTTTTTTTCTTTACATAGAGTGGATGAGTGGTCAGTTAAAAACTAAATATATATTTAAACCATATTATTTCAGAATAGATAGGCACATTTATACCTTCCCTTTAAGAATAACTAAGAATAAAAAAAAATAAAAATAACTATTCAACTATAGATGTGGCATCACTATTAATACGACTTAATTAGTTAGGAACGTCGACTAATCTGAATCAGGAGTGTATTGTCTATTTCCGCGTGGTCGTGTGTTTACGAAATCGGATTCAAAATTCCGCTCACAGGGATTAAAAACCAACTCCTGGCTCACACTGCCGGATTCCTCTGCCTCTTCATATGCTGGTGAAGACGGAGATGTCTTCTGTCGAGGCGTAGATGATGGGGTGGATGTGGTGCGATCAGATTCATTCATGTTATTTTGTGAATACAAATGAGGGTTCCTCGGCGACAACATCCCCTCAGCATCGAACATCTCAGTATCACATTCATCAAATACCGGTTCATACTCGTTTGGTGACCTGTCAACATCACATATTGGCCACTTAAATATTTGATCAATGTGACGCCTGTGTCTTTCATCATCATGCTTAATTTCACACATAACGTTTCCAATCTTTTGTAATACTAAACCCTTCTCCCAAACTTCCTTATTATTTCGCCACTTTTTGAACATAACTGTATCTCCTATTAATACATTTCTTTGTTTACCTCCGAATGTTTTAATTTGCTTCGACTGATTATCAACAACAATGGTTTTTGTGCAAGGTCTCAACAAATCCAAACAGGATCTAAGTCTACGTCCTAGTAACATTTCACTGGGTGATTTTTGAGTAGTATTTTGAACGGAGTTACGATAATTTAACAAAAACCTACTTAAAGCAACGTCGACGGCGATTCCTTCGTGCGATTCCTTCCATTGCTTCGAGCATGTCTAGGTGAAATCAATCGATGGCATATGCCATTTCTTAATATAAAATTCGAAAATTTGTCACTTATGAATGCGGGTCCATTGTCTGTGACGATTTCATTAGGTAAACCAAACCTAGCAAAAATGTCTCGTAAATGTCTTATTGTTATCTCGGCATTAGTTGAACTTACTTTACAAACCTCCATCCATTTGGAATGCGCATCAATTACAATCAAATATAAATTATTAGCAAGTGGGCCCAAATGGTCTAAATGTAACCTGTACCACGGCTTGGTAGGCCAAGGCCAAGGCACCAAAGTATTTCTCACAGGGTTGACCCTCTCTTTGTCACAAACTTCACATGACCCGCACATTTGTTCGATATCTTTATCTATTTTTGGCCAATACATGTATGTGCGTGCCAAAGACTTCATTTTAACGATACCTAAATGACTACTATGTAGTTCGTTAAGCATTAAGTTGCGCAAGCTTTTAGGTATGATTACCCGATAACCGAATAACAAACAACCGTGTTCGGATGTAACGTAATCTTTTCTATTGTAAAAATCTTTACATTCCTCAGGCATGTCTTTAAATGCGGGCCATCCATGCAGAACATAACCGATTATTCTGTTAAGGTAAACATCTTTTCTTGTTTGTTCGGCAATTTCCTTAAAATCAATTGGTTTCGGTGCGTCAATAAAGTTTATAATTAGTTCATTCTCAAAATTCTCCCTGCTACTTCTACTAACATCTTTTAACGATTCATCGAGCTCGATTCTGGCTGCTCTGGATAAACAATCCGCTACACAATTATCCTTTGATTTGATGCATTTTATTGTATAATTATATTCGCTTAATATAATCGACCATCTTTGCAATCTGCCGGCCATCATTAAGGGAATACCTGTTTTTGGACCAAAAATGGAACATAAAGGTTTACAGTCGCTGACCAAAATGAAATGTCTACCATATACGTACTCATGAAAACGTTGTACTCCGAAAATGATAGCCAAACCTTCCCTGCATATTTGACTATAATTCACTTTTCTCTACTAATCCTAAGACCACAATCATTAAGAATTTTGAAAACTTTATTTAAGTTTTCAATGTGTTTTTCCCATTCTCCCCCGTTATTATCAAATCATCTACAAACACAGTTACATGATTCAATTTAAACAAAGAATCCATGATCCTTTGGAATTTGTTCGCAGCTGTTTTAATTCCAAACGGTAATCTGTTATAGACAAAGTTCCCCTTATGAGTAACGATGGTACATAGTTTTTTTGAATCTTCATCTAACAAAAATTGTTGGTAAGCGCTTTTTAAATCGATCTTAGTAAATGTCTGTCCCCCTCTCAGGGCAGAAAACAAATCCTCAATCCGCGGAAGAGGATATTTATCGTCGCTTAGCACCGGGTTCACGGTAACCTTGAAATCGCCACAGATTCTAATTTTACCCGACTGCTTTTTTACGGGCACTATAGGCGTTCCCCAACCGCTAACCTCCTCGACCGGGCTGATGATGCCCTCGGCTTGCAGCCGGTCGAGTTCAGCGTCGACGGCAGGCCGCAACGCGTGCGGCAAAACGCGCGCGCGCCGCCACACCGGGACTGCGCCCTCACACACTTGTAAGCTAATGGTACCGCGTTTGAAAGTTCCTATACCGGGCTCGAATACATCTTTATACTTCTGCATTATTTCATTCAGAACCTTGTCATTCTCACTGCATGACACATGTGCTACGAAAGGCAAAGATATTTGTAGTTGGCGCATCCATTTCCTACCTAATATAGGAGGACAGTTACCGTTATCGATTACGTACAACTTGGAGGTAAACAGTTGATCATTATTGACAGGCATCGTGCCAACAGGTTTAATTTTCTCGCCGCTGTACACCGTCAAGATTTTTTCAGATTCGATCAACGGTCTGCCTTTATACAGTTTATCATAGGTGTTTTTAGAAATTGCGCTTACCGAGGAACCGCTGTCGACTTGCATATCCAACATAACGCCTTCCACATTTAACTTACAATACCAGGGGCCATCGGACTCCTCCGTTTCACCTAGCCGATACAGTGTGGGAGAACCGATGTCTCCCTCCGAATCACTTCCGTCCACTTGGAACAGCCTCGACTGTCCTTTTCTATAACGACACATATGGCTAATGTGGCCCACTCTATCACACTTATAACATGTGGCACTTTTATAACCGCACTTATCGGACGAATGCTGCCGCGATCCGCACCGATAGCACCGGTCGCTGCCGCTGCCGCTGCCGCCGGCGCCAGCGCGCGGCGCACCGCTGCCGCCGCCTGCACGCTGCGCGCCCGCTCGGCCGCTGCGCGCTCCCCCGGTGCTGCCGCTGCCGGGTCTAACTGCGAATACTCCGCCGTGAGATGCCTCTCCAGCAATACTGTTACTGCCTCCAAGCTTAGCTTCAATCTCCGCCACCTCCAACGACGTAGCTAATGTCACCGCCTTTGTGAAACTGAGCTCCCGCTCGGTCAGCAATCGTTGTCTGTACTTCTCGCTCTTGTGAATTGATCTCTTAGATTTTCCTCTAATGACTCCTGACCTTTAAATTTACATGTCATCGCCAGCTTTTTCAAACGTAATAAATATTCATTCACAGTTTCGCTTTGACTTTGTAAACACGCTCGTAACTTCATGCGTTCAGCCATATCACTCGCTTTCGGGTTCACATGATTTTCCACTATATCAACCAGTTGGTCGAAAGATTTCTTTTCAGGTTCTGTAGGGCTGCATAAAACAGTCATTAGATCGTACGTTTCATTTCCCACTAGTGTGATTAAATAGGAGTTTTGAACTTCGGATTTTATGTTGTTCACTAAGAAAAAGGCTCGTATTCGTTTGATGTAGCTTTTCCACGTATCTGTATTTAAATTAAACTCTTTTATATTTCCAATTGCACGTGCTTGGTCCGCCATTTTGAACCTCCTCTTCGCCAAATTGCTGTGTATAGCTATTAACTACGGGAGTAAGTGACAACGCGGTGACTGACAGATAACTGGTTTATTAGCACGTTTACCCACAGTATTATAGAACAAGATAAATACTTACATAACTACGTACCTTAATGGATAGGTAGGTATACCACAGGTCATTCGATCGAAAAAGTTTCGTTTTCTTCGCGAATTTAAAAAGAAAGCTATCCAAACTTAACTTCAGCTATATTTTCATATTGTTTAACTTCATGTTTTTTTTAACCCATCCACCACTGGAAAATCTTACTACTATTATAAATGTGAAAGTTTGTGAGGATGGATGTTTGTTACTCTTTCACGCAAAAACTACTGAACGTATTTTAATGAAACTTTACAGAAATATAGCTCATTAGCCTCTGCCGGACAAAAAGTAGCCTATGTGTTATTCTGATGATATAAGCTATATTACTGTAAAGTTTCATCAAAATCCGTCCAGTAGTTTTTGCGTGAAAGAGTAACAAACATCAGTTTGTAAGGACAAACTTTCGCGTTTATAATATTAGTATGAAACATCTGAATAACACATAGGCTACTTTTATCCGGGTACTATGCGGGCGAAGCCGTGGGCAGAAACTAGTCTTTTATAATAGAATCTTGTAAGCTAGGTATACGGAGAAGGGTATTGATGCTTGCGTAACACTATTTTTACTTCTGCGAGAATCATGGTGTTTCATTTTGTGAAAAGCAGTGCATAGTCAGTTAAAAATGTTAGCCAATTGCTTTACGTTAACGATACCCTTCCTACCTCTGACTTTAACTGGTCTGTGCTACCTCTTAGATCCACAAGCAGGCTCTACAGGTGGATCTATAGATTCTCCTTATTATTCGCCTTTGATTCGATGGATACGGCCACACATAGATAAAATAAATTGGTGACATGTTTCACACAGCATCATCTAGACCCAAAGTAAGCAGAGCTTGTTTTATGACTAAATTACTGATATACTACTATATACTTTTTGTAAATACATACATATTATAAATAGAAAACACCCAGACCCGAGACAAATATCTGTAGATCATACAAACATTTGCCCCCCGATGGGAATCGAACCCGAAGCCTCCTGCATCTCAGGCGGGTCTTCGCCCACAGCGCCACAGAGGTCGTCCTATATAATATTAGTTAAGTCTTTGTCATTTTTACGCTTACCTAAATTATTTATGCTTATCCTTAAATTTTTTCTACTTAAAATTTGTTTTAATTAGATAAGACTAGTGATTAAAGTTTAGAATCAATGTACCTACCTAGAATAATCAAACTTATGCGATCAGTAAACATAATTAAAAGTAAAACTAAAATGAAGACCTATCAAACTAATAATTACAATGTATCTAGTTGGATTGAGGTGGATTAAGTAAACAAAGGGCATTTTAAAACATTTTACTAATTTGGCTAAGCTGATAAGAGCCTGAACTTGGCGGATATTCCGGTTCGTAGACCGTCTACGCCGTAGCAGTGGTGTCTACGACAGCCGTAGCGCTGCTACAAAAACTCTAATTACTTAATTAGCGCAGATCCTTTCTTCGTCTTCGTTTTTGTAAAAACAATTTTAAACACGTTTCAACAATGTTTTTATTTAAACGGTCATTGGTAAAAGATATCTTTTTTGTCAGGATATAGTTTTAGAAAAGACAAAAAAGGAAACAAACACGCTCACAATCGACGTCTTCAGATACATACTCAGTGCATAGACCTTTGAAGATAAGTAGGGGGTAATCAGACGCATGCCCAAACATTACATTTGGCACATGCCCGCGTTTTGCATGTAGTCAGCATATTCCACGTGAATCTAGCAACCTCATCAACGCTTATTGGAACACTAACTAATAGCACATGTTTTATAATAGTAGATAACTATGATTAAAATAGGAGGCCTATACCCAGCAGTGGGAGGCCTATGCGCAGCAGTGGGTGAAGTGGGCTGTGGATGATGATGATGATTAAAATGCTCAACAAATACATACATAGTCCTGACCCCACACTAGGATTTCCTGTGTCGTGGGGTGGAACTACGAGTACTGTGGTACCACGGCATTCAAACCCGAAACAAATATGAATGTAATACATGCAAACATTTGTCCTGCAGCGGGAATCGAATCCGAGTCTTTACGTCGCGGCTCGCCCACCGCGCCATCGAGGTTGCCAAATTGGAAAATATAGCCTGAATTTTGTGACCCACCGTTTATTTCAAAATTTTATTGAGACACCAGAACCAGAGTGATGGCTCTTATCTGGGTCAACACATTAGCATTACCATTCAGCGTTACAATGCAGCCAGCATTTTGGAAATGCTTCAGTCTAGTTAGTGATCTGGATCACTACGAGACCTATCTAAAGATGGCTTGTCTTTTTTTTTTGCATTCTTAAAATTCTTATAATTCTTTATTGTACACAGAAATAAAACAGAAATATAAAACAAAATATTAGGTGAAGCATGTACAAAGGCGAGCTTAACCCTAAAAAGAGCTTTCTTCCAGCAAACCTTTGAGGAGAGATAGAGAAGTGATAAAGTTGGTAGGTGTACAAAGTCAGGAAATATACTTAAAATACCACTATATTTTAATAAACTTCATATTATATATACCTACTTGAACTTCCTATGAATACACATACACCGAAAATAAATACAATATCATCATATTAATACATAAATAAATAAATAAATAATGCTGGACAATCCACACAGCATCATCTAGCCCCAAGCTAAGCAGAGCTTGTGTTATGGGTACTAGATGACTGATATACTTAATACAATACATTACACAGATAGATATTTTTTTATTATACATAGAAAATACCCAGAACACCTGGAACAAATATTTGCAGATCGTACAAATATTTGTCCCAGGGCGGGAATCGAACCCGCAACCTCCTGTGTCGCAGGCGGACCTTCGCCCACCGCGCCACATCGGTCGTCAAATATTTATTTGTATTTTATTTTATATTGTATTTATTGTATTTTATATATTATACAAATAATATATAAAATACATAAAGTACCTAACCTAAGCATATTACAGAGTGAGAGAATGCTCTTTCACTTTAGATTTAAAAATGTTCAGCGATGGACTGGCTCGGATTGCATGAGAGAGAGAGTTTCATAATTTAACAGCATGTATGGTGAAAGAACAACCTTCTAACAGCTGGAAGAGTGAGAAGGGGTCCTGAGAAGAAGTGACGAAGTCGTTTAATTCCTGTATTCCGTCTTCTACCGTTAAGCCAGAAACCAGTGTTTTTTTTTTAATAAAAAAAGATTTTTTATCTATATCAGATATTTTTTACAGAAATAAAAACAATGATCAAATACTGTCAATCCTACTATACCACTACTATTATACACGTGAAATTTTGTGAAGATGGATATCTGTTACTCTTTCACGCAAAAACTACTGAACGGATTTTGATGAAACTTTACAGTAATATAGCTTATACATCAGAATAACGCATAGTGGTGATGAATAGGATAGGATAACGAAAACTTACGTGAAAATCCTGAAGCGGCTCCTGCCGGCAACGTCCTTTTTTGATGATGAGTGCTGGATCTCTAAATGATCACCATAAATCACAGTTCTTATCGTCTGAAGGCGTTCGTTTTATGTAGTACCTCCGAAGGGAGTTTAGATTTACTTATTAATTTATTTTTATTTGAAGCGGAGCGTAGCTAGAAAGTTATTGAGACAATTGAGTGAGTGCACGACGATTCTTCTTGCGTGTGACGTCACGTTTCGTTCAAAGGAGGGAGTGAATGGAAAGATATCGATAAACTATACTGTAATATGATGTATAGATGGCGCTAACACATAGGCTTCTTTTTATCCGGGTACAACGCGAGCGAAGCCGTGGGCAGAAGCTAGTATTCATATATGATAGGTGGTTTTAAGAAAGTGTGTCGTCAGCAATGCTGACGCCACTACCATCACCAGCATGCTGGTCACTCATAGTTGACGACGAAAGTAAACTCCAGGAGATGTTCTCCTAATTTATTCTTCGTTGTACAGAGGGTTTCTAGGTCTGTACGGTCCGACGACGGCTCGAGCGAGAATGAATCGTACTCGGTCCGTCGCCCGTATTTATGCAAAAACAAAAACTCAAGCAAGCTACTTGTTCGAACAAGTTTAAATTACTTGCAAGCTTTTGAATTTCTACATTTACAATCATTTAGGTTTACAAATGGTTTTAGAAGGTAAACAATGTCAAAATAACAACTTTTCACACTGTAATTTGACAATCTAAGTGATGATTTGTTAAATAACTCGTGGTTCTGCGCCGATCACTCA
Source organism: Perizoma flavofasciatum (assembly GCA_958496245.1). Classification (NCBI taxonomy): domain Eukaryota; kingdom Metazoa; phylum Arthropoda; class Insecta; order Lepidoptera; family Geometridae; genus Perizoma; species Perizoma flavofasciatum. Next base: position 281,111 of record OY292436.1, read on the forward strand.
TTGTAGAAGCAAAATAACGCCCTTGCGCCGACATATATTTGTTTCAAGCGTGATACAGCAATATCAAAATAATTTTAGTAAATGAACAAAGTTCACGCAGACAATATTTATTGAGAGTGCGTATTGCAGTTAGCCAAATAAAATACTCTCAATTAAAGCCCAAATTAGCTTTTAATGTTGGTTTTGACTAACAAATGAGTATGTTATTGAATTGTATGCGTCGAGTTGAATGTGCAAATTATGTTTACATGGCTTGCGGCCAATACATTCAGCAGATTACATTCTAATTATGTTCTACAAAAAAACGAATATAAAATTCATTTTTTGACCGTACTGTACCCACACATTTAATTGTAACATAACTTTAACTATACCTATGTATTAAGATGTGTGTATAGCCTTGCTCAAAATAAATATTTTCTATCCTATTCTATTATGAAAAAAAAATTTGTTTTAACCCTCAATGCAAACAGAAGGGGAGTGTGTATCCGTGTATCTGTCTGTAGCTTTTTTTTAAGGTAACTTGATAAAAATCAAATCCATTAAAAAATTAAACACATAATTAATATTATGTATTTATTTTAATTGATTTTAAGTCTGTTTAACCCTCGATGCAAACAAAAGCTAACTGTGTAGGTATCTGTGGTATCGTATCTCTCAAACAGATGAATAGATTATGATTTAGTTTTTTTTTGTTTGAAAGGTAACTTGATCAAGAGTGTTTTTATCTATGATTCAATAAAGCTGTTAAGCGATTAAGATTTATGTCTCTGTAAGGATCACAAGTCACTAGAGGGCGCTGCGATAGTCGTAAACTAACACGTCGGGTGTTTACAATTTAGAAAAAAAATATGCGTATAAAATATGTTGATATTATTTTATACAAATATGTTTATTAGCAATAAGTAACTTACAAATTTGTCATTCTGGTGGTCTCCGATCAAGACTAGTCTCTACGAGGGTTAGCCTGTATCGCGGGATACCGTTTACAAAATACACCATCACCTATAAACTGATTAAAGTCACTGTACCAGGCAAACTACAAAATAAATTACCATACTATAAAAATGTCATTATGAAAATAAGCCTAAACTTACATAAAACTAGTTTCTGCCCACGGCTTCGCTCGCGTGGTTCCTGGATAAAAAGTGTGGATGTGTTATTCTGATGTATAAGTATAAGTGATGTATTGTAAAGTTGGCATGCTGACGTTTCGGGCACAATATTTTCGGACACTTTGTCCGAACTGACACTTTTAATTTTAATTAATTATTTACCGACGTTTCGGACACCATCAAAATCCGTTCAGTAGTTTTTGCGTGAAAGAGTAACAAACATCCATCCTCACAAACTTTCGCGTTTATAATAGTATTAGCTTTTGCTCATGGCTTCGCCCGCGTGGCATCTGGATAAAAAGTATCCTATGTGTTATTCTGATGTATAAGCTATAGTACTTTAAAGTTTCAACAAATCAGTAGTTTTTGCGTGAAAGAGTAACAAACATTCATCCTCACAAACTTTTGCGTTTATAATAGTAGTAGTAGGACTAAATCACAGGTTCTCAAACTTATTTTTCCCACCGCCCACTTTGAGAATAAAAAATCCTAGCCCCCCCAATGTTTTTAAACATAACAACCTATGCTTTCCCCTCTAGACCGCCTTAGCGCTCCTTAATATATTCTAGAGCCTTCTACCGCCCCCTGAAGGCCTCCAGCGCCCACTAGGGGGCGTTATCGCCCACTTTGAGAAACAGTGGACTAAATGAATAACAAACTCAATGGCGAGCGAATAGAATAAGTACTTCAGGAAAACTAGTCTAGCGTGTTGTCTCTGCAACAAGTCGACAGATTCATTTTGCAACATCTTTGCAACTTATTTTACGCAAGCTTTATATTTGAGAATCTCCCAAAATGAAATATTTTATCTGTATTTTGCTGTAGGAGTCATGTCAATTGGGCGCGGCGTTAACTATTTCACCACAAAATCGGGTCGAGCGTTCGCCCTACATCCGAAAAGAAAAGTGTAAAATGTAGCATTTCTCGTGTGCTTATTTAGAGACAAGGTTGAAGTGTTGCATTCCAACGGTCGCCATAATTAGTGCACATCGTTACGGTCCGCTGCGGCGCACACGCGCCTTTCACGGCCCACTCCACGCTACGGCGGGAGTGCGCCTTTACACCCGGCATGGAATGTTTGTTTTGATGACGTGTGGAAATGGAAATGAAAGTATTTACGCTGGCAACATTTTGACTTGTGCTTCATATTTAGACTTTTTTAAATTGACTTTAGCACACGGCTTTGCCCGCATACCCAGATAATATAAAGAATATATAATTTATTTTGAACAGAACTAAACACACTCCTTTGTAAAAAGGTAGTTATAGTTATGTTATAATTTAATGTGTATGTATGTATGTATATTATCCTCAAAAAAGGGCCTTGCTCCGCATATAGCGCTGATTTTCAGCACGGACCTCGATTGATTCACGGACACGTAAAACACAAAAAGTAAGATTATACGAAAAGCAGTCTACATGTTATTTTAGGCCACAAACCTGTTCAAAATTTTATCCAAATCGTTTCAGCTGTTTCGGAAATCATTATCAATAAAGATTCAAACTCACGCATTTATAATATTAGTAGTTAGTATTAGAAGCACATACCTAAGTAGATCAGACATGCATTCTACAGTGCATGTCTGATGTTGTATAAAAAAATCATAATAATAAATAATAAATAAATAATGCTGGACATTTTCACACAGCATCATCTAGCCCCAAAGTAAGCCCCAAAGTAAGCAGAGCTTGTGTTATGGGAACTAGATGACTGATATACTCCTTATACACATTATTTTTTGTAAATACATACATATCATACATAGAAAACACCCAGATCCCGAGACAAATATTTGCAGATACAAACATTTCTCCCGCAGCGGGAATCGAATATGCAACCTTCTGCGTCTCAGACGGCCCTTCGTCCACTGCGCCATCATAAATTAAATAAAATGTATTTATTGTGGAAACTGTGTACAAAAAAGTTCTTAAAAGCTAGGCGGAACAACAGTTTATCCATTAATTATGGACGTACAATATTTAACTTATATAACTAGGTAATTTATTGATTAAAATAATCTTTAATGTCATAAAAACATTTTTCTAAGAGTCACCTACGGAGTTTTGTCTTAAATTTACTAGTAGGCAGTTCTCTTATGTCTCTAGGAATTTTATTATATACTTTTACAGTCATGGTAGAGCAATTTTTCCCACTCAGCGCAGTTTTGTGTCGGGGCAATATACGCCTAGTGGGATCTCTATTTTTTACAACAAAGTTATTTTTATCTTTGTAGTGGTTAAAGAATGAAGCATGCTCTTTTACAAAACAGCCAATTTGGAAGATGTGCATACTAGTTAACGTTAGGAGTTTATGTTTCTTAAAGAGAGGCTTACATGACTCTAATGGGCCTATTCCCACGACAGCTCTTACTCACTTTTTTTGAATAATGAAACATACACTCATTGTGTATTTTTTTGTATGATAACTTCAGACATATAAAGTTTCTATTCATTATGTTTTCTTGCGGTGTACAATAAAGTATTTGTGTTCATTGATACACCTAAATTACTTATCTTTTGATAGTCTTGATCCCAACCATTCTCACACAAGAAGTAGGCACACAAACACTCTATTCTACGAGAATTCTCAATCAATTTCCATCGGTTTCATATAATATAGTGAACAATATCTGAAGTCTCAATCTCTTTGTTAGTTTGAGAGGCTTTGATACTCAGGACAGGCCTGAGAGACTTCCATTTCAGCTGTGATAATTAAACATCCATCCTCACCGTCACAGAAAATCAACCTTGCGTTCCCCGACAGAGGGTAGAAACTCTACAGGTGCTGAAGACGTCTTTACCGAATTTCCGAATAACAATCTGAGAGCTAGGTACGTATTGGAACCGCTAGATGGCGCTGCAAATATGCAATCGGTACTTTTAGACAATTACGACCTCTGTGGCGCAGTGTGTGATAGCCTGCCAGAGACGCAGAAGGTTGCGGGTTCGATTCTCACCGCGGTAGAAATGTTTGTATGTTCTGCAATTATTTGTCTCGGGTCTGGGTGTATGTATATCTATGTATAATATGTACATATCTACAAATATATATTAGTAGTATGTCAGTCATGTAGGAACACAAGCTCGGATTCGTTTGATGCTGTGTGAAAATGGCTAGAATGATTTATTTTTGATTTATTTACTATTGCCTTGAAAAAGAACCGGGTTTTTTGATAGATCCTAAAAAAGGAGATTTTCATTTACAAATAAAAACATTCGAAAAACTATCGTGAACTTGACTATTCATATTGTAAAAACGGGAATTTTCACGTACTGCACTATCGGTGAAGGCACGGACTAAGTTTCGACTCATTCCAAGAGTCTTCATCAGGGTGAGTGGTCGCGACTTTCTCCTTCCGCGTCTCGCCGTGCACTACGCGACGCGGAAGGAGAAAGTCGCGACCACTCACTCTCCGTATACATATATACTATAATTTTATAATAAACCCGTTTTTACAATATGAAATAAGAACATATTTATGACAGATATGTGTCGTGCGTACTTATGCGTGAAAATTATGTATTTTCTTTGAAAATCTATACATAATGATTTATTATTTATAGTAGGTATGTTATGTATATAGTACCTATATATGGGTCTACGTCAGATGTTGTGTCCAGAGACGTGCCGACATAATAACGGGATGTTACAAATTCAAGTCATCTCAAATAGATTTATACATCCTATCCTACTACTATTATAAACACAAAAGTTTGTGAGGATGTATGTTTGTTACTCTTTCACGCAAAAACTACTGAATAGGTTTTGATGAAACTTTACAGTAATATAGCTTTTACATCAGAATAACAGATAAGCTAATTTTTATACGGGTACCACGCAGGCGGAGCCGTGGGCAGAAGCTAGTTATATCGTAAATTGATGATAATTCAGAATTCGGAGGTAGGTTTGTTACACCGTCTCAATTAAAGGGAAAGTTTTATCCCAGCTTACATGTAGATGGATCGTGCATAAAGCTATACATACATTGAAAATCTAATGTATTCTACTAACCTTTACGAAGTACGAAGTACAGTCATTTGTATTCACTTCCACCTCTGATTGCTGGCTCAGCCCACACGAGCTTTTCATATTTATTTATTCATCGTTCATATTTTGTCTCAATCCAATGAAAAGTTTACGCAAAAACATTGCGAAGTTCGCATCGCTAAAGAGCCGGCGATAAAGGAAATACCGCAACGGATTTCACAAAAAGCGAAAAGAGAAACAATTGCAGTACTGTGAAACCGAACCGCATCCATGCCAGGGCAAACGAGTTCTTATTGCTACGGATAAGAGTTGTGAATGAAACAGTTTAATACGGATTTCGTTAAGCTAGTCGACTGGATGTAGACATTATCCACTGCAGTGCAGACTCGCAATGCAATTGTTTCTTCCTGAATTAAGGAGCCACTTGCACCGTGAGAGAATTTATTGAGCTGTTTAAGCTGATGAATTGTTGCGGTTGCTTTTTATGCTGTGATTTTAAAATAGTGGAAATGGAACGTTAAGAGCGTCTTTAGACGGACGATATCGCAACCACGGCAAAGCTACACAGCGATAGAAAATCAGTTTGTTTGTCATTCTTTTCATTTGTACTTGTCTGTGCTGTATTGTATGTGTCGAATAAAAAACTATCTATCTATCTATCTATCAGTCGCAGGCATTTGTATGAAAACACGTTTTCCCTTTTTAACACCAAATTTTTTGTTATCCAACTGATAAAAGTGTAAACAAGCATACATCGTATCATGTGTCATTGGTTAGCAGTTACCGTGACCTCATGGACGCTTGAAGCCACGACCCTGAGACAACGGGTGAAAAGTCTTTGACTGTAATTTCACCGGCACCTATACCCTTTAACACGTAACACACCAAACTTGCTTGGTTAGCCACCAAACAGTAATCTGCTTGGTGGCAGATATAGGTATATAGATAGAAAATGCTTTATTGTACAAGATAAAACAAGTAAGTAGACTTATTGCTAATGAACATTTTCTTCCAGCTAACCTTTGTGCAACCTATGGTTGTAGTACTTCCTCGGACAAGCTCTTTCACAAGGATCTCTACTACTTCTTACATGCGGTAGCTTGAAGTGATTGGTACATTTTGTCACCAATGTGTGGACGAAACCGACCACAACGCAGCCACATCACGCGCGCGTACATCTCTTCACTTCTTCGTCAGTTGGTTCAGCCGCCTGTCGCATACATGCAAGCATTTGCCGCGCAGCGGGTTTGAACTCCAAGCTGGTTACTTGTCCATCGCGCCACTGATTTCGTCAATTGGTCGCGACAACGCATCTCCGGGCAGTTCTCAGCGAGATCGTTTACACGACCACTACCCGTCCTCTTTACAGTAATGTGGTTGCGGCGTGGTTCGTCTGAAGACACTCATAAAATCTTAAAGTAAAACGGAATGATTATCTATGCGCATCAATGTGGCATGGCAGGTGTAGCTTTTAGAGTTCAACCTACCGTTTTAGTGGCAGAGGTTTTGGAGTATTTTGAAGCATTGAAAAATTTAGTTTGGCTCACTAAGTACTTCTCTGGACCACAAAGTACATTGGCTCCAGCGAAGCGAATTTACGTTTTATGATATCAGCTAAGCCTATTGCTAATGCTTTGACTGCATCGTAAAGTAAATGCAGACTAATACCCAAGATATCTGGTTTTATTATTAAACAAGAATGACAATTAAATGCCTACATATAAACTCGTGATGAAACATAAAAATATTTAAGTATATCGAGCTGGGACCCATTTCTAAGAGACTGTCGGTTATTCAATTTGTATGTTAAGAGTCTGATCTCGGTGGCATGGCGGGGGCGTAAGAGGTACCGGTTCGATTCCCGGCGCTGGACAAATATTTGTATGATCTGCAATTATTTGTCTCGAGTCTGGAAGTTGCATGTATCATATGTATTTACAAAAAAAAACAGTCATGTAGTTCCCATAATACAAGCTCTGCTTAGTTTGGGGCTGGATGATACTGTGTGAAACTATGCACCATTATTTATTTATATAATTGGCTTCCTGTTTTATAGGTTTCTAAATCCACTGTTAGTTTTCCTAAACAGTAAATAAATAAACGTAATCTAATCTAATCTAATTAGCCTGTCTGATCCCACTGCAGGGCAAAGGCCTCCCTTCTCTTTTTCTACTATTCTTTCTTTTTTCTAAATTAACGTAAATATTTTTGTGCAGATCATTTTGTTTCCACGACACAGGAAATTCAAAGGTTATAACTTTAGGCTTATTGGCGTAACTACAATAGAAGAACCGACCTCACCAGCTTGTAGAGGCCCACTGCTAGGCAGGGTCAAGATGAACGGTCTTGTACCACCTCCATCAACAGACTTCCCGCATCCGCATCCACATCTTCCAAGATGTTAGCGGTCCATCGGTCTTCCGACTGAGCAGTATTCCGATTTGTATAGCAAAAATCGGACGAGAAAGACCTACATTTTTAGTGGTGACGTCAACAGCTACAATTAGTAGGCGAGATTAACAGCGTGTCTGAGTCCTCGACCTTTTGTAACTTAAAAGTCTAGTCTTCTTGTATGTAAGTTAAAAAAGGTCCGCCTTTGTCCGCAAGTCCGACAATGGATTAAAACTCGCCAATCTCTGTTGCCCGACGAAGATAAAGAAAAAATAGGTCTGCGCGCATCAATATAATAAATCAGCAGCATTTTGTAGCTGTCGTCGATCAAGGGTATTGCATCGAACGATCACATTCAATGTACCTAATTGAATGAATGCTCTGTAAGTACCTACTTTTTATAACTTACCATCTGAAATTACCGACTCCAAAATATACACCTTAAGGACACATTGGCCTCGATTCTGTAGATCACTAACTAAAATAAATCTAAACTGTCGCTCTCTTTTACTGATAGTGCAAGCAAGAAAGAGATAGCTACAATTTTAGTGCTGTCAAATTAGTCAGATTTAAGTTTTCCATACAAATTTAGGCGTCATTTCAAAACATGCTGACTATAAACACAAAGAAAAGCGTCACGTAAACTGATTTGACAGATCTCTTTTTTTGCGTACACTATCAGTAAAAGAGAGCGATTGTTTAAATTTAGTTTAGTTAGTGAACTGCAGAATCGAGGCCAATATGTGTAATTTTCTAGTAATCTGTCAGGACGGGTGTGTTGTACATTGTTGAGTCTCGAAAGTATGCCGTATTTCGTGAAGAATGCGGCCGAAGCCGCGGTATTTATGCTAACGTGTCTTGTTTATTGTTTGCGACTTGTTTGTTTGTTTATTGTTACGGTTCAACCTGACCTTGTATGCGTGATTTACTTTTATGCGGGTATCGATACGTCGTTTTAAAAAGATAAATCAAATCATAGAAATCTAAATTACTCATCGCAGCAAAAATATAGTATCTGATTTAACTAGAAGAACGGATCATATTGTATTATCGTATTGTATACAGATTGTAATGCTGAGAGCTTATTAATCTGTGGCTATTTCGTTTATTTACTACCTGAATCAGTAAATATGTAACTATGTATAATATATATAATAATATTCATAATGTTGCTGGAATTTTTTTACACAGCATCATCTAGCCCCAAAGTAAGGAGAGCTTGTGTTATGGGAACTACATTACTGATATACTACTTATATACATTTTTTTGTAAATATATACAAAATTCATATTGCACATAGCTGTCTATGTACAATATGAATTTTGTAATGATTTTAAAATTTATACAAAGTTTAGAACTCAATTGCACAACCCCAAAAGCTAATTTTGAAAAATAAAAAAAACGTGTTTCATTATTTATTTTAAAGTTTATGTGTACCGAGTTTTGAGTGAATAAAACCAAGGAATATTTTTTTACATAGAAACTTTACCACCCTGTTTAACCCCCTTAGGGGTTGATTTTTGAAAATAAGATTAGCCTATGTGTTATTCCAGAACCTAAACTATCTTCATTCCAAATTTCATCAAAAACAGTTCAGTAGTTACGTGGTAACAAACATTCACACACACAGACTTTCGCATTTATTATATTAGTAGGATTGATAAATTAATCACCTATATACCAATATAGATTTTATAAATATTATTTGTTTATGAGAAATTCGTAGAAAAAGGAAAGGGGTTCAAATCTCCCAGTACGGGAGTATGGCATAGTAGTAAAATTCATCAAATGTATATATTGTTTTTAGTTATTTGTGAGACTATATTTTTATTTTCTAGACAAACATTTTTGCGTCCTACCCGTCATGACCTACGGAGCTGAGACGTGGACACTCACGATAGGGCTGGTCCAGTTTAAAGTCGCTCAGCGAGCTATGGAAAGAGCCATGCTCGGAGTCTCTCTGAAGGATAGGATTCGTAACGAATATCGACATAGCTCAAGGAATTAGCAAGCTGAAGTGGCAGTGGGCCGGTCATATCTCGCGAAGAACCGATAACCGCTGGAGTAAACGTGTTCTTTAGTGGAGACCGCGATTCCGCAAACGTAGTGTAGGTCGCTCTCCGGCCAGGTGGGATGACGATCTGCGAAACACTGCAGGCAGATGCTGGATGCGGTAAGCTGAAGACAGGGCGCTATGCCGCTCATTAGGGGAGGCCTATGTCCAGCAGTGGACTAATATAGGCTGATGATGATGATATTTTTATTATAACCTCTATTTTAAGTATTTATTTTTCACATAAATAAGTATATCCTAGGTTCTTTGTACATTTTGTGCGGATTATCAAGTTTCATGTGGCTGTAATTTCACCAGCACTTATAAAACGGAAAAGCAGTGCGAGCGTTAGGTACTGTCTGGTGGCAGAAATAGGTATGCTGTTCCATGCCTAATATAACTGTAATGAAACTCTACTATAACTGTTGATTAACATGCAGCAAGAGATTAATAAGACAAAATTTGAAACGTCTTTTAAGTATTAACTTTATCTTTTTTCCAGGCCTACGGCTTCGCCCTTGTGGCACCCTGATAAAAAGTTGCCGATGAAAAGTAGCTCTTGCCGTCAGGCAGCGTTCGTAAGGAACGCATTCCATCTACAGCGTTTTTGTCAACTTACGTTAAAAATTGATCTCCACGAGAAACCCTTTTAATATAACACAGCTTTTTCTAAATAGTGTAGTTTATAATATCTGTGATTTTGCCCTGAAGGTCCATTCTTTATTGTACACACAGTTAATACAGATAAAAACTTACGTATAGGACATGTACAAAGGCGAGCTTAACCCTAACAAAAGTTTTCTTCCAGCAAACCTTTGAGGATAGGAACAGCTGATAAATAGCGGTCTATTTGAAATATTAGTAAAATATTTTTTGAGGTTACCTCCTAGATCCGAACTTACAATACTCAATACTCAATACATTTATTGCTTTCATATGGTAGGTACATAGATGGTGTTTATAGGTAGGTATCTCACATGAACCCTGTCTAAGGGTATAGCAATAGATAGGTAGGCAGGCCCAAGTTTTGTGTAAACAAAAGAACTAGTAGGTACAATAAAATAAAGTCAAGATAGACAAAGTATCAAGCATTTGGAATAACACAATAAGGTAAGTAGGTTTAGTCATTTTTTCTTTTGTTATAATTTTCATTAGTCAGAATAGGTACTTACGTCACTTTTTATTTATTTTGTAGGTTTATTAGCAACAAACCTGACAACAAACTAGGTTTGGTACAACTCACTAACATCTTTATTATATTAGTGTAGATATTTTTTGCCTGTTGATTATTTTCAGGCGATAGGTAATAATTGTTAAATGGCGATAGGTAGACGATATTTTATAATACTTATTCGTTCGTTGGTAACTGTTATTTTAGACGTGATTCTCATTATTTTCACTGAAATCTGTTTCGTAATCCGGATTACAGGCCGTCCCAAATGAGGGTTTTTCCTTACGAATAATTCGCACTTTTCCATTTTGCCAAAGTATTTTATTTTTTAAGTATTTTATTGTTGGTAATAACAGAATTATTATTTCTCATAAAAAAACATAGATAAGTACCTACTTTGAGAGGATATCCATAGGATAGTAGAGTACCTGTGTTAGTCCACCATATATATTTTTGCTGCCAAGCAATAATGCTCGCATTGGTAAGATAAGATAAGATAAGATATATCTTTATTGTACACCAGTAAATACAAAAGAAACACGAAAAAGAAATTAAAATAACATCTAGTGGTACAATGGAGTGTTCAATTGGTGTATTCAGATTTAATGGGATCTGGTCAAACTAAAGGCTTATGGGACTTTCTTACTTTGTTTATAAGACAGGTAACGCATTAGCAATACCAATATAGGGTAGGCAATACCTACCCCTGGTGTCGCAGAATACATAATTTGTATCGCAAATATATATACCCGGCGGTAACAGCTTACATCTATATGATTGTTACGAGCCGCTCGATATTGATTGTTAGGACTGTCCATTGTAATCAGGTAAATTACTATGTTATCCTTGTTATACGTATCTATTTTTAAGTTATTGCTCAGATGACAATTTGTTAGAAGATATTACTAATATTAGATACTTAATTGACTTGTTGAATATTGAATACATAATTCAACCAGTTGTTGATTTGACTAAAAGTTCTGTAGCCAATCAGGGGCTTTCGTTTTTGTCACGTCACATTTAGAGTGGAAGGGAAGTCTAATGTAGAACCCAGTTGGTGTGTTCGAGGCAGTCGTTCAGAAGTGTTGAACGGAGTAACAAGTGTAACGAAATATAAATAAAGTGTGAAAGTTTATAATCAGTGTTACGTGGTTCAATTGCACCTGATCTTCACCAAAATGATTCAGATACAATCAACAGAACTATCATTTTGATACACACAACTTGTACGGTTTATGCAGACCGCAAAATACCTACATGTTTTCGCAACTCATCATTTTACGCTATGATGTGGTTTTCTGACCAATTACAGTCAGTTGCCCACAGCCATAGGATAGGTACCGTCTTGCAAAATTTCATAAAAACCGTTCAGCCGTGTAGACGTGAAAGGGTAACTGTGTTACAGAGATGTGCTGTAAATGAATACACCGTCATTTAGCATTCGTAATAATATTATAGAAAGAAAGAAAGAAAAAAAGAAGATTATGTATCTATTATGTAAGTATATGGGAGCTAATCTGGCTATATTATATTATGTAATAAGTAATTAGTTTAAGTAGTTAGGTACATTTACAATTAAGTACAATTAAGTCCGCGAGAGCTACTGCCGACAAACTGTTGTGCAGTTTGGCAGAAACTTTAGAAAGTAAAGTACTTTAATTTGAAAATAAAATAAATACAAATAAAAATACCATCAAAAACGACAACACGTCACATGTCACAATGTGACCTCGCGATCATAACTCATTCAAAGATGTAGAATGTGTACCCTACTTTTCTATAAATGAATTCACCTCGTTCGATTGGCACCACACTAAAGCGAAAGGATCATCAAAAAAATAACCAAGCAGAGTTTGTTGCCTGATTCTTCTATGCTTGGTCGCGCGCGAGGAACCGGCGTAAATTCACATTCAAATTTTAAATCCACGTAGTTTTTAAGTTGACGTTTCTATACGATCCTTGTGATGTCAATGAATAAAAACCTATTGACTTTGACTATCCTATAAGGTTGTAGGTTGTTGGTAGTAAAAATATAAAGTTAAATGTTCACTGTTTAATAAATCGTTAAGTTTCGTTAATAGTTAAGGTAATGAGTTATGATCGCGAGGTCACATTGTGACATGTGACGTGTTGTCGTTTTTGATGGTCGCGGGTAACTGATTGTAATTGGTCAGAAAACCACATCATAGCGTAAAATGAGGAGTCGCGAGAACATGTAGGTATTTAGCGGGTTGCATAAACCGTACACAACTCATCATAATTCCATACATAGATTTACAAGCTTTTAGAAACTCACGTCGACTGTAACAAATCAACTGATGCCTAACCAGGCTGACGTCCATTTCCAGTATTTATCTTGGTCTGTGGGTAGGTAGTATAATATGTGTGTCTGCGGCAAGCAAGATATATTCGCACCCCGAGCTCTGACCCTATGAATATTGCCGTATACTTCACTGACAAATGTAGTACCATACATTACTGAAAAGGAGTTATATAGGTTTGGTTGCTACATACATCCTTCCTACTAATATTATAAACGTGGAAGTTTGTGAGGATGTTTGTTACTCTTTCACGCAAAAACTACTGAACGGATTTTGATGTAACTTTACAGTTATATCGCTTGTACGTCAGAATAACACATAGGCTACTTTTTATCCGGGTACCACGCGGACGAAGTCGTGGGCAGAAGCTAGTCAAAAATAATTTGCAATCATATTGAAAGTAGAAATAATTTCCATTTTCTTTTAATTTTTCTTTCTCCATAGGATTGATTGAATAGGAGTATTTTTAACCAGAAAACATAATTCTTTATATTTTTAATAATATTTCAACGTATCAAAAAATATTTTATGTTGTATTAATATGTTTTCAATCTGATTGAAAACTTTTTTAATGACATTTGTAAATACATACCTACTAATATTATAAACGCGAAAGTTTGTGAGGATGGGTGTTTGTTACTCTTTCATGCTAAAAATACAGAACGGATTTTGATGAAATATTACAGTAATATCGCTTATACATCAGAATAACACATAGGCTACTTTTTATCCGGGTACCACGCGGGCGAAGCCGTGGACAGAAGCTAGTAGGTAATTTATAAGACATTAAATGAGATAAACCAAACATACGGGAAATTAATAAAAAGACCAATGTGAAATTTCAACACCCATTTTTTACACTAAAAAGTGATATTTTTTCATAAAATGTATATGGGACCATCCTTCAAGCATGCCCTAATCATTTAAATCCGTTCACAGTAATTGGCGAAGATATGGCGTACCATACACACAAAACCTCTCACTTTTTTGAAGTCGGTTGATGATAATAAAATCGCGATATTCGCGATACGTTTGCGGAACTTCTGCGTTTAAACTTTTGCGGATATTGGCCTCGATTCTGTAGTACACTGACTAAAATAAATTTAAACTGTCGCTCTCTTTTACTGATAGTACAAGCAAAAAAGACATAGCTACAATTTTAGTGCTGTCAAATTAGTCAGATTTAAATTTCCATACAAATTTAGTCGTGGTATCAAAACATGCTGACTATAAACACGAAGAAAAGGGGCACGTAAACTGATTTGACAGCAGCACACAGCAGTAAAATTGTAGCTATCTCTTTCTTGCGTACACTATCAGTAAAAGAGAGCGATAGTTTAAATTTAGTTTAGTCAGTGTACTACAGAGTCGAGGCCATTACCGTTCTTTCGAGTTCTCGTACTTATATTTGACACAAATAAATATATTTACATTTTTTTATTTGATTACTACTTCATTGCATAATTATTTTCTATATTATTCTAGCCACTTCTTGCCCAGGCTTAGTTGAGAAATGAATAAGAGCAGTGCTCAGTGTATACTGCAGTGTCATATTTCATAGTTTATCCGCAACACGACTCACGAAATATGCTCGTCTTGGTAATTAGCAAGAACTCGGCGCCTTTGACTCATTTGTCACCCCGACTTGGTGTCACACAAGAATGTACCTTGTTACAAATAACGGCACTTTTCTGTATGGAAATTTACACAAAGGAAAACATGCGAATGAAATCTGTTTTTTACCGAAGTACGCTTTAATTTGTGGTTTCCAGTCCATTTGATATAGGATACTGTTGTAAACACACAAGGTTAAATTTAATTAATGAAAAATGTTAAAAATGCGTTCCTAAAAGGCGGCTAGCATTCGTTTGCAACGATCTTTAGATAGCTAGCTGTTTCATCTAAAACAAAACAAGCATACTCAGACTGTATTCCTCATCTTGAACATCCTCAAATACATACTCAGTACGTAGATCTTTAAGGATACCAAGTAGGGGGTAGTCAGTAGCACGTTCAATCATTACATTTGGCACATATTAATAAATGTATGTTTTTTTTATTACTCAGTTTTTTTTCCCACACAGCATCGTCCTAACTAGCCCTAAACTAAACAGAACTTGTATTGTGGAAACTACATGACTGATATACTACTTATATACTTTTTTTTTGTAAATACTTACATATTATACATGGAAAACAACCCAGACCCGAGACAAATATTTGTAGATCTTACAAACAATTCTCTCGCGGCGGGAATCGAACCTGCAACCTTCTGCGTCTCAGGCAGGCCTTCACCCACTGCGGCACGGAGGTCGTCAAATCTACTATTTTCATAGTTAATCGTCAAATACAGTATTTATCTAACCGCTCGGTCGCCATAGTTTGTCTGTAAGCCTAACACGCGAGACGAGCGTAGGTACGTCGCATAATTGAAAATTCAATTACATGCATGATCTAAGGCGGTATAGAATTTTCATTATTTTCCATCAGAGTCATTTTAATATTTTACAAACTCTATCTTCAAAGTTAATAGCTAGACCAAGATTTTATAATTTCGCAAGAACTCAGCCTCGGCGAGCCTCGAACCCGCAACCTCCGCTTGGTACGTGGGTTTGTATAAACTAAGCCACGAGACCATTACCGAATGGTGGAACTGGTAGAAATTCGGTACATCCCCTTCCGAAGAAAGGGGAACAGGGATCTACAGGGGAAGCCTAATAAAATCTTGTGATTTCCCTAAGTGTGGAATGGGTGTGTTACTTTAAAAACCAAATAACCATCTATGGCTAGTTTTTTTTGGTCTATAATTCCATTAGAACGTCAAATTAAAAAAAAACTCCTTTACTGTTTCGCGAGGCGCGGCATGGATAAGGATTCTAAGAGTTATAAAGCAATCAGAACTTTTCATTACAACATAAATATGAAAATCTTCTACGATAATTAACTAAAACCAAAAACTTATTGGTATATCAGTTTATTACCTACGTTATTTCATTAAGAACATGCGTTCTTCTTCTACCAGAACTACATTTTTGAACACAAAAACCACTTTCATTATTGAACAGAACGAACTCATTTGTTATGTATTTAATCCCGCTCTGATGTGTTTGCGGTAAATATTTAATGTTTACATATCAACAGAGGATTTCTTTCGACCCTCCAGGATAATGAAATCAGGGCCTCTTTAATACTTGATTAATCTATAGTACTGAAGGTTTTGTGTGTGTTAAAACCCTGTTAAATAATGATACCAAATACTGATCGAAATATTTAGATGTAATACCAAACTGCCATAATTATCAGGGCAAAGTTTGTATGAAATATTTTTTTGCAAAATCCATCGGAATGGTCGTAAATTTGGATGACCCGTACAAAAACCTTTGCAAAAAGCTTTAGACTGATGATGCCCCGGGTGGATCGCTATTAAATAAATAAAAATGGATGGTATTTTGTCATGCCGATAATCAAGTTATACTTGCGTCATCGGTGGATGAGTTACAAGAGATGGTAACAATTATGCATGAAGCGTTTGAAAGAAAAGGGATGAAAGTTAATGTGAGTAAGACGAAAGTAATGGTTTTTGATTAAGATGAATGTATCAATGCATGTGATATTGTGATCGGCGGAGAGAGAGTGGAACAAGTAAAAGAATTTGTATATCTGGACTTTGTTTACTAGGGATGGGAAGCATGACAAAGATATTGAAAGGAGAGTGAATGCTGTAAATCAAGTGAATGGGGCACTTCACTCCTTCATGAGCAGCCGTCAATTGTTTGAGACAGCATGACTAGTCGTGCATAAAGGAGTGTTAGTGCCGACACTAATGTATGGAAGTGAAAGTTGGGTATGGCAGAAGAAACATCAAAGTCGAGTGAATGCAGTGGAGATTTTAGAAGTATGTGTGGTGTAACTTTGAGTGATAGAGTGAGGAACAGCGAGTTAAGAGAGCAGTGTGGAGTGAATGAAGATGTAGTTACGAGAGTTGAGAAAGGTATGTTGAGATGGTTCGGGCATATAGAAAGGATGGACGAAAGTAGATTAACGAAACAAGTATACAAGGCGAGCGTGAATGGGATAGTTGGTGGAGGAAGGCCTCGGCGAACGTACTCTGACCAAATTGGAGATATTTTAGAAAAAGGCCAGCTCAGAAGTACACTAAACCGCCGAGCCTGTATGAAGAATGTGATGAGGATGAATGAAGTGAAAGAGGTATGCCAGGATCGTAGCAAGTGGAAATCCTCGGTCTCTGCCTACCCTTCCGGGAAACAGGCGTGACTATATATATGTATGTGTTTTCTCACTGAGACAAAACTTTTGCATACATTATTTTTTTTTACGTTACCTTTTGTTTAGGTATTTCCCATGTGACATGTTTTCAAGTTGTATAGCTATATTTTCACCATTTTATCGGCCCTCGTTAAATACCTCTGCTTTTAAACAAACATTTTCATTAAAATTATTGTCATGCCGTGACATGTGAAACTCAGCACCGATATTTATTCCTGAAGAAGAATCAGATCGGATACCAGTTGTAAATGCCAATATTCGCATTCACATTCGCGAATGTAGGAAGTCGAATACACTGACAAAAACTCTTGGGACTGAAAATGTTCCAACTTGAACCTATTGTTTTGTAAAAGGATCATTAAAAAGAATAACCAGCCTTGTTTTTTATGCCTTTCTTTCCTGGCTTGGTCGCGGAGGAACAGGCAGTACATAAAAACCGACGTTTCAAAGTGATCCTTGTGATTTTATTGAATAAATTAATTTTGACTTTGACTTTGAATATTTGTTACATCACTAGGTACTAGTTACCTACCTCTACTAACCCGGGGCGCGTGCTAGTTGTGTGCATAAATATTAGTTCTCGTCATGGCGGACGGGCGCTGACTGCGTGATTGCAAACAGCGACGAAAAAAGCAAGACATTCATGAGTGGTCCAAATCATAAATAAAAATTATACAACCTTGCACAAGCCAAATGTACTGAGAATTACGTTGGACCTGTGAGGATACCTTACCTACCTACATTATGTTTTCTTAGGTAGGTGACAGGTTTTTATTATATCCTTTTATTTTACCTGGGTGTCTGTTTAGTGCAAAGATGATGTCTTCTTTCCGTTTTGCCAAATAAAAATATTTTCTTTCTTTCAGATCTTCAATGATATTACGAAAGAAGAGTTTGATAGACGCCAAACTCTTCTAGATATCATTAAAATTCTGTTTGAGGAGACTAGCTTTATTGGAATGGTCTCCATTTACTGTTTTTTTTAGTGCCTATAAAATTGATTCATCTTGCTGGTGAACTAGTCTCATCAGAATTATTTAAGTGGATTTGTTTTTGTGTACAGCAATATCGTGAATATCATTTCTTTGTATACCTCTCCACTGTCTCTAAGAATGAGACAGTGGTCTCATTCTTTTAAATAGTCTCATCATCACCTTCATCCTAAGGTTGCCTAGAATAAATCTAGATACATTCAATATTAACATATCCAAAGAACATATGAGGCTGTGCGTTGTAGTATTTTACAATGAAATAATAATGTCTAAGACTCATTTTTCCAATGTCAGTTGTTTTATTGGAAAAATAGGCCATTTTGTTTTAATTTTCTGCTATATACCTTAATGGTGTAAATCAAGACGTTATGTTAATTATTTATTCAATCTAACCAACAGCTACAGAAATAAATATCGTTGTCAAGTAAGTTTATAATAGCTTAGTTTATGTCGGCCTGTGAATAGGAAGCTTTATGCACAATTTTGAGGCGAGATCGCGTCTTTCGTTGCAGCGTGTTTGACGCGGTAATGCCAGCTTTAATGAAGCAGAATTAATTAACTCAAACCGTCTGAAAAAAGGAGGAACAAAGTAATTTTACGAAAAGGGTCGGAGTAGACGTGGGGTAGACCAAAGAAAAGATGGATGGATTGTGTGAAGGATGACATGAGTAAGAAAGGAGTGATCAGTACTCACTCCTTTCTTACTCATTGTATTTCAGTACAATAGAAAGTAAACATATTGTGCCGACATAACACCACAACAAGGGCACAAAGAAGAAGAATAAATACCTACCATCTGTTTTTTTTTACTTTGTTAAGTATACTACTAAACTTACTAAATAAACGAAACTAGATTGAAAAGTAATCGTTATACGGTTCCAATTAAATCATTCGTCTTTGGTAGATACTTACCCTCTTATTCATAAACACTCACTAATTTTAGCAGCGTGATAAAAGTTCTTTCCTTTGTTTAGTCAAAGAAAAGGACAGTTAGCGTCCTGTTAAAGGAGGGTTAAACTGCAAATATGTATTACCTATTTGGTGACCTGAGTATTACATATCTGTCTATGTATAACCTTTCTAAGAAATAAGTTATGAAAGGTATCTTCGTATAACATACTGCTCGATCAAAGGTTCGAATCTCTCAGTTGTAAAGAGGTCCGGTCGATCAGTGCGGGCAGATAGAGGCCTGACGTATGAGCCTCGATTACCTACCTCCCAGAGGAAGATCTCTGGGGAACTCGGGAGTTATTATTGAGTGATTCTGGCAATACAGATTTGAGTTTATTTTCTTTTTACAAGTATAGCTTGCAATCCTTGTAAATATTTTATAATCAAGTCTACGAGTCTATTTTCAGTCAGCTTTCAATACCTATTTAGTTTTTTTTTCTTAGGAAGCGTTGTCTATTATTTATGAGTTGAATTTGACGTTAATTGGAAATATTGGTACTTCGAGAATTTTCATCCTGTTATAGTCTGATTAGTGGCAGTGTAAGGCAACATTTTAGGTGGATAGCTAAGGCTGTCTGGAGATATAAGACCACCCAATGTAATGCACTTTGGGTTTTTGTTGTTCCAGATAAGTTATTGAAGGTAACATATACATAGGTATATGTTACCTTCAATAATAACATAGGTAACTATTATATTTTAAATACCGCGACCACGTATCGCCGAAAGAAGTATCCAATAATTGGGATTAACAATTTCTCACAATTTTATACCAAAAACTATAGTGAATTTGATATTTAATCTTATAGGTTTGACGGGAATTTTATCGTTGAGTTTCATAGGAAAATTCCCTGTGAAACTAAACGACGACGTCACGTTGAGGGTAGCACGCGTCGCGATCTCTCACACTGATGAAGACTCTCAGAATAAGTTGAAACTTAGTCAGTGCCTCACTATTGTACATACGTGAAAAAAACTTTTTTTTTTTTAAATCAATTCCGATTCAGCTTTTATTTGGGTTTAGCCGATTTCGTAGTCCTAGGACGCTTGGGCGAGGGCGTGTCATGCTTAGCGCAGGGCTCCCGGTTCAGCTTGGCGAACCGGTCCACCAGGTCGCTGACGTACCCTTTCATCCGGATGACCGGCTCGTCAGTGTACATCGGCTTAAGGGTTAAGTTCTGAACCTGGTGGCATTCGCCCACGTGGACAAATATCCATCCTAAAAACAACAAAATGTATATCATGTATTCAGAATGTATTGCTATGTGCCGGTTTGAAAGGAGTCGGTGGAATTACAGGCTCATTAGGCTGTTCACCAGTTACGTAATTGGGTCGGAAATGCGTGAGTGATACATCTGGGTCCTATAGGTTACGATAACCGCATGTTTGCCACTTTAGTTAAAAAAAAACAACCTCCATAAAGCCATAGTAATCCTTGAAAATTCACAATGAAATTAAATAAAATGAAATTTATTGCATAAATGTTAATACTAGAAATAAAAATAAACTCGCTGTTGCCACTTGTAGACTCCATAAAGTTAGTAAATCGTTTAAAGGGCAGAGTGTAAGCTTTTATAACAATCTCCCAAGAGATATACAAAAATTGACAATAAACTAATTTAAAAACGGAATGAAACAAAAACTTTATAAAAAGGTATATTATAAAATAACTGATTATTTAGATTTAGAACTCTTGGGATTCAGAATGTTCCAACTTAATTAAAAATTTAGATACCTGTTGTTTTGTAAAAGGATCATTAAAATGAATAACCAGCCTTGTTTTCATGCCTTTCTTTCCTAGCTTGGTCGTGGAAGAACAGGCAATAGATAAAAACCGACGTTTCAAAGTAATCCTTGTGATTTTAACGAATAAATGAATGTCGACTTTGACTTTGGTATTACTGTAGATTGAATATTTCGAAAATAATAATTGGTCCAGCACATTTCGCTTAAAGTCTAGCATGCAATTTTTAAGTAGTGGTCAATAACATTTAAATATGGTTAGGATTTGTATGAGTATAAATCTTTACTTACTATTTATAACCGGTTTTATAGTCTTAGTAGAACTGCATTGCTTGTGCAGAAATTCGCAGTAACTGTTGAAGGTATGGTACCCTCTTGCTAGGTAGATAGGCGGGCATTGTCTGTACCAATTTATCCAAGTTGGACAATACGCTTCATAGTAATAAGTATTGTCTATAAATCTCCCGCAAACTTTGCTTATGCTGTGAACAGAATATATGAAAATTTGTTTAAAAAAATCCTTTCCATTTTTTTATACTACTAAAGCGGCAAACACTAACGGCCCCCCGTTGCTTCCCTGAGATATCAAGATGAAAGATCTCATGCCCCTATAATTTCACCGGAAAAAATACCCTTCAAACTAAAATACAGCAATGAGAACATTACTGCTTGGTGGCAGAAAAAGGCATGGTAGCATTTCACCAGACGAGCTCTTTCACAGAAGCTCAACTATTCTTAAGATGTGCCCCAAAAATTCCGAGAGAACTTACTCTCTGTACAGTTCGTGGCACTCCTCTCCACAGACTAGAGGCGGTGGGGTGGTGGAGGGTGCAGTTGGATCGCCATAGAGCACCCAGTCGCCGCCCGGCCAGTACGGCTCATACCCATAGTTGGGGTTGTAATGTCGGCCCAAAGTAGTTGTCTTCTTCAAGCGGTACGTTGTGCTCGTGCCTGACCACGTCACATCTCTGCAAAATATAAAATGTTCATTTCTTTAACGTCATCAGTAGGTACTGTGATAAATATCCGTTGAGTTCCACTTTTAAGTGTGAGACACGTGTATTTGACGACCGATGTGGTGCGGTGGGCGAAGGTCCGCCTGCGACACAGGAGGTTGCGGGTTCGATTCCCGCCCTGGGACAAATGTTTGTACGATCTGCAAATATTTGTTCCGGGTGTTCTGGGTATTTTCTATATGTATAATAAAAAAATATCTATCTATGTAATGTATTGTATTAAGTATATCAGTCATCTAGTACCCATAACACAAGCTCTGCTTAGCTTGGGGCTAGATGATGCTGTGTGGATTGTCCAGCATTATTTATTTATTTATTTTATTTATTAGGAAACCTTACTCTTCCTTATCAAATTATCTTAGAACAGCTATTACTTATGCCCGTACTTATGAGTATGGAGAACACGGTTGATGGTGTGTCCTCCATCAGCAAAGGGGAAGATTTTCCACCGAGCTGATACATCTGATCCACTAGCCCGGGGTCCTAGGACCGGCAGTTGTTTGTTGGAGGTATTATATATAGGTGTTATAAGACCAATCACCAAGCCAAAATCTACGTATACTGTTCATCTTAACGAGTAACATTGAGGCAAAATAGTTGCTGGAAAACGGCTAAGTGTTGGTATAAAAAAAAGTTTTTAGCAATGTTCGTAAATATTCGTAGCGCGCAATGAAATGTTCAGGTTGCGTTAAAACTCTGCTTACGCGATCTAGAAATTTCGATTGCCATGTATATAGAATACATGATGGCGTTCGAAATGTCAAAATGTGGTTGCACTTCGTATAACAGATCCAGGATTTACTTTTGGGAGAGACACAAGGGAACAAATAAGAAGTGTTCCCCTAGTACTGCTCTATGTCTTAAAATTAATTCTTTAACCTACAATGATTATAAAAACATACTTTTACTTAATAAAAGATATATAATTTTCTTATCGTGTATCCTTCATATGGATAAATGATTCTGATTCTTATATTTCCTTGCTTAAACTTGCGCACTGGCATTGGAGAAAAGCATGAGGAAAAATATAAAAAAAAATGTTTTTTTACTTATCTATTTACTTACATACATGTTTGTAGAGCTAAAATTAAAAGAATTAGACTATTATTTACCAATCAAGGGGTTTTATAAAAGTATCTATCTTTTATAAAACCCCTTGAAAATTATTAATTGCACACCAAAGAAAAATATAAAAACACAAGCATTCATAAACATACAAGGTACAATGGATGGTCTTATCGCTAAAAGCGATCTACTCCAGAGCGCCTTACTCAAGAAAAATATTACTTCCTAGAAATGGTTTAAAATGAGTCCCTTCATGATTATTTTTTACCCAATTAATAGACTAGGTTCCTACGGTCATTGCTTTGTTAAGAAGATCCGATTCAATTTCCTTGTTTCTCAAAAAGTACGATAATAGGAGAACATGCAGGAATAAACCAGGAGTCTGTTTGAGCTTCTAACTGAAATTGTGGTACTCCAAGAACCTTTGAATGACTGAATCAACCTGATTCCAAACGTTAGAAAACTTCGTGTTGATCGACCGACACTTCTGATATCAAACCCGCACTATAATTACAATTATTTTGATTGTGGTGTGGGGTTTTTTATTTACCACGGCACAGTAATTTTAAATTATTTCTAAATAAAAAAGGTTGCGCTAGCGCAAGATGACCGCCGCCGCCGTTTCATAGGTGGAAGTCAAAGTCAAAGTCAAAAGGTTTTTATTCATTGAAATCACAAGGATCATATAGAAACGTCAACTTAAAAACTATACGTGAATCTAAAATGTTAAAGTGAATTTACGTCGGTTCCTCGCGCGCGACCGCTTGATATAACCGCTAATATAAGAATTAGGCAACAAACTCTGCTTGGTTATTTTTTTGATGATCCTTCATTCAGCTTTAGTGTGGTGCCAATCGAACGTAAATGAACGAGACTCATTTATAGAAAAAAGTACTAGTCAAAAACCTAAATAAAGTCTAAAAAGTATCAACCTAAGTTCTTATGACAACACACTATACGCTTTATAATAGAAATGCTTAACCTATTCTTAAAAAATATGATACCACAGATATACAATTTCACAATTAAGCTAACGAAGTTAGTTCATATGAAAAAAGTTCCCATTTGTGCGGGTGGTGGCGCTGTTGCTCGAGCCGAGCTCCCGTGATTGGCCAATGATCGGACATTGGCAGCGGTGGAGAACCAACCATATTCACAAACGCGGAGGCGCGCCAAATTCAAATTAAGAAGCGCAAACAATAATTTATACACAAATCATCTTATTTTATAAGAAGGAACTTTTCCGCCAACACTCAGGTTATGGAATGATCTTCCTGCTGAGGTTAGCAGGAAGAAATTAAAAGGATCGGTAACGCTCGAGTGATTACTTTGGTGTTGCAGGTTGTAACAGGTGAGATATATGCACTCTGCTCTGTCCCCCTAGGGTGACAGTTGGAAAAAAAAGTTCGATCAGTTCCCTTTTTTGCAACGGATAGGTAGAACTTTTATTAATTGAAAAAGTTCTATCTGTCTCCTCGTCAGTAACAGGGGAACAGACAGAAATATTTATTCCTACCAGTCCTCCAATAAAAAAAAAACATTTAATAGGTACACTATGCACACATAAAGCCCACCTTCATGGTATAAAAAATATCTTTCCTAGCTAGAATTTACATGTTTGTAAGTTGGAGTCGAAAGAGCAGATTGGAAAAAGAATACGATTTGTGATCTCTACTTTAAAAAAATATGAAATACCTACTCACAGAACACAAGCAAGAAAAATATTTTAAACATCGTCTGAAACTATAGGTGAATAGGAATACAGCTTGTGGCTAGATAACGGGTCTCTCAACAAAAGTACTTTTTCTTTCTTAGTTTGAAAGTTTATTAGAAACATAAGGTGACTTTTGGTGAAAATGTAATCAGCATTTTTGAATCTTTGAATAACGTAGGAACCTATCAATTATATATCCTACTACTATTACAAACGCGAAAGTTTGTGAGGATGGATGTTTGTTACGCTTTCACGTAAAAACTACTGAACGGATTTTGATGAAACTTTACAGTATTATAACTTATCTATCAGAATAACACATAGGCTACTTTTTATCCGGGTACTACGCAGGCGAAGCCGTGGGCATAAGCTAGTATACAATAATCCTAAAAAGGTATATTGATATTTTTTTAGGTTGACTGTAGTATCGTTGATTAAAAATTAAAATATGCTGTTTTTATTTTCATCACAATTTACCTTCGTTTTCTACGAACAAAATTTTCCTTAAAAGTATCAATATCTTGCCAAACCCTGTATATATAGTGTATCACCATTATTATGTTAATAACGATTGGTTTTTAATAGATTTTCTCATAAAGTTAAAACAGATTGTGATCGTAAAAATAATAATATAAGAAAAGTACCTACCCATGTAACAAAAACCCTGTCCATCCAATAAAGGCGAAGTAAATATGAATTAATGTATTTTTGTTTTAACCCCTTTATTAAAAATCTCTCTATAACTTTACCATGAATATAAATAAAAGCATCACTAAGCATTTCAACTATTTATAACTAACCTCTGCCCGCGGCTTCGCCTGCGTGGTACCCGAATAAAAAGAAGCCTATGTTGTAATCTAGGCCGCGAACTAATTCATCCAGCTCCAAATTTCGTACCCAAATCAGCCATTACGGAGATTATTAACAGCATCGATCTTTGACATTTATAAATTTAAGGAATACAAATGGTAAAGAAAATATGTAAATGAATTAATACTTTATTTTTCATAAATATTTTTTAGTGGTCCGTAAAACCGTAATTCTACGTAAACGTTTTTTCTAGTCAAAGTCAAAATTAATTTATTCATTAAAATCACAAGGATCACTTTGAAACGTCGATTATCTACTGCCTGTTCCTCCGCGACCAAGCCAGGAAAGAAAGGCAAGAAAACAAGACTGGCTATTCTTTTTAATGATCCTTTTACAAAACAATAGGCACCTGCTATTTTCATTTTCAATCCCAAGAGATTTTATCATCTAAATAATCAGATATTTTATAGTCTGCCTTTTTATAAAGTTTTTGTTTAATTACGTTTTTAAATTTGTTAATTGACAGGTTTTGTATATCTTTTTTTTCCCCTTCAATGATTTACTAATGTTATAGAGGCTACAAGTGGCAACAGCGAGTTAACTTTATTTCTAGCATTAACATTGTGTTGTAGTATGTATAAAAGTACATTTATCCACAAAATCCTCGTATCGTGTGCAAAAATCAACTGCCGGCCAAAAGGAAGCTAGCACGAGGAGCGGCGTCGTTCTAGTGTTGTTCCTTTTCCGTTCACAGATAATATATCTACAAATCTTTACAATAGTACGGGTGGTAGGGAGTTCAGTTTAATAATAAATTATAATTTTAAACGACTCTTAGGCTTGAGTTTACTGACAAAATAAACGAATGGCCAAGTTTAACTATTAATTATGATGACAGATTCTATGAAAACATGACGGTTCAAAAAGCTTTGATTTGGACTTAACCACCCGTTACTGTGTTGGTGAACTCGGACCTTACTCGGTCTTACAGAGATCACTCTAAATCCTACTATCCTACTAATATTATAAACGTGAAAGATTGTGAGGATGGATGTTTGTTACTCTTTCAGGCAAAAACTACTGAACGGATTTTAATGAAACATTACAGTAATGTAGCTTATACATCAGAATAACCCATAGGCTACTTTTTATGCGGGTACCATGTGGGAGAAGCCGTGGGCAGAGGCTGGTAATTTATAATTGATGTGTTTCCAGGTTTTGGTTAGCTGTAGTAGATCTCGGAGAAGTTCTTCAGCCACATACTGGCTCGAGTGACCAACTTCTTGGCCGCGGTAGGGTAGGTTTTGACATGAGGCTGGCAATACCCTCTGTACGCGATGAGCCAACCTGTGCATTAAGTGGAAATAAATAATAAATGTTTTATATTTTCTCTCAAAACTATTGTTGGTATAAGACAACAATTTGTTTTTATTTTTTACTTATTTCTATTTGACGTGTGTGATACATTTCATGTGTATTTAGTGTAATTGGTTTCCGGTTTTAAATAAATGGCAAGTTTACAGTTAAATTTTATCAATTTGGTGTTACTATTTTTTAACCAAGTAGAACAAAATATATATTTGCGTGACGTCTAAACTGAAACAATCAATTTTCAACACTTTAAGATAAACATTTAATAACTATTAATACTTAGTTTTGAAAGTAATATTGGTGCAAAAATGTATAATGAGAAAATATAGATATTTGAAAAATTATATAATAATTTTAATATTCTGAATTTTCATCACCGATGAGCTTTAAAACTACAAAAGTTATAAAAACATTTGTGAAATCGGTGATTATCGTCTATTTTGCAGACATTAAGTCACTAAAAAGAGCTATGAGTAGGTATGTATATATAATGTACCTACCCTGTCTCCCATCACAGTCCTCATTCATCATAGCGCAATAATGCTCAAAAGACTTGTGTTCGTCGCGTTTGTTTCTTCCACATATGGGTCCATACCTAAAAATCAGTTCATATTTTCATGAAATAGGGCAAACGTACATAAAGGCAATTTTATTGTTCAGTAAGAATAATCAAAATAATTATTGATATAACTGAACTTATATCGTGAGGGCCAAGTGCATATCGACCGCCACTTGCTCAGCTAATTTACATGAGGACAGATAGACACTGACCAGCCACCTGCCAACGCGATGCTCGTACAACTTACCAACTATTTCGCTGTCTGACCTGCTTTTAAAAAGACCTAGGCGATTCAATAATATGGCTAGAGGAAATTGGTGAGAGGAAATACATTTTTTAAATGCGAATTAATGTTTAAGATCCTTCAATCAACAAAAGAGTTTTGTTGATAGAAGCATCAGATCAAAATATCCATAAATAAGCCTCACGACATTTTAATCTACTAGTTTCTACCCACGGCTTCGCCCGCGTGGTATCTGGATAAAGAGTAGCATATGTGTTATTCTGATGTATAAGCCATATTACTGTACAGTTTCATCAAAATCCGTTCAGTAGTTTTTGCGTGAGAGAGTAACAAACATCCATCCTCACAAACTTTCGCATCTATAATAGTACTAGCATCTGCCCACGGCTTCGCCCGCGCGGTATCCGGATAAAAAGTAGCCTATGTGTTATTCTGATGTATAAGCTATATTACTGTACAGTTTCATCAAAATCTGTTCAGTAGTTTTTGCGTGAAAGAGGAACAAACATCCTCACAAACTTTCACGTTTATAATATTATAGTAGGAAGTAGGATTAGGATATACATTTTACTACTATTATAAACGCGAAAGTTAGTGTAGATATAAATTACCTTCAAGTAATGTAAGTATGTCATATAGTAGGTAACATACTGTTCATGGATAGCCTTGCATCTGGTCCCACACATGTCAGTGTCCTTCGGCTCGGTCGGTTGGAACACCCAGTCCCCCTTTTCCCAATACGGCTCATAGCCATAAGTAGGATTGTAGTGCTTGGTCCTTTTAGGGCCGAGGCGAGTCGGCAAGATGTTAAAGATGTCCCTTGAGTAAGTGTAATAAAGTTAGGCAAAATTTCACAAAAAAAAAAGTCGTGGTTAAGTATCATTTTACGGTCAGTACGGTGTGTCCATAGCGTTATATCGCCAATGTATGCGACGAAGAACGGGCAGCACAAAGGGCAGAGCGGCGCGGGGCAAAGCATAGTCAGTTCTCGACACACTCGCGGGGTCGCGTGCTCGCGGACGGTGCTCATGAGAAAGAACCTCTAAACTAACTGTCCTTGAAGTCATAAAAATCGATCGCATAAAAACGCATTTCAATTAACCGTTTCGGAGATAAAAGCTAACAGAAAAACAAACACTCAAAAATAAACAAACAACCTCTAATGGCAAAAACTCCCGTCGTCACCGCTAAAAATTACGAATCGCAACGAAAAGCGAGATGGGATTCCATGATTAAAAGGGAATAAATACTGTAATACATATGAACATACATACATATAGTCACGCCTGTTTCCCGGAGGGGTAGGCAGAGACCAAGGATTTCCATTTGCTACAATCCTGGCATATCTCTTTCCCTTCATTCATCCTCATCACATTCTTCATACAAGCTCGGCTGTTCAGTGTACTTCTGAGCTGGCCTTTTTCTAGAATGTCTCCAATTTGGTCAGAGTACGTTCGCCGAGGCCTTCCTTTTCCAACTATCCCATTCACGCTCGCCTTGTATACTTGTTTTGTTAATCTACTTTCGTCCATCCTTTCTATATGCCCAAACCATCTCAACATACCTTTCTCAACTCTCGTTACTACATCTTCATTCACTCCACATTGCTCACTCACTTTATCACTCAAAGTTACACCACACATACTTCTCAAAGCTCGCATCTCCACTGGATTCACTTGACTTTGATGTTTCTTCTGCCATATCCAACTTTCACTTCCATACATTAGTGTCGGCACTAACACTCCTTTATGCACGGCTAGTCGTGCCGTCTCAGAAAATTGCCGGCTGCTCATGAAGGAGTGAAGTGCCCCATTCATTTGATTTCCAGCATTCACTCTCCTCTCAATATCTTTCTCATGCTTCCCATCCCTAGTAAACAAAGCCCCCAGATACCCTAATAAGGACATGTAAATAGTTACTTACTTATGGAGTCTAGATGTATGGGCTCGTCTTAACACCCTTTCTATACCGAGAATGTGGTTCATATGTATTTGAAGAAGACATGGTCTTCGGTGAAAGGCTAGTTTTGGTCTCGTCCATACTGGTAAATAGTTGACTGGAATTACAAATATCAGTGTATAAAGGACATTAGCGTCTGAGCGTCTAGCGTCTGTGGGGAAACCTAGTCTAAGTCAATAAGTAGGTATTCCTTCTAATGTAGGTATCTATTATTTTGTAAAAGGATCATTAAAAAGAATAACCAGCCTTGTTTCTTGCCTTTCTTTCCTGGCTTGGTCGCAGTGGAACAGGCATTAGGTAAAATCGACGCTTCAAAATTATCCTTCAGATTTTTATCATTATGTTAATTTTGACATTTTAATTTTCTCATAGGTTCCTGCCAGACTCGTTGAAACTACAATAAACATCAGACAAAATCGTCGTTAGACGTGCGTTTTCGACAGACAGGCCCAACCCAACAGCCCAATTCAGTTTCTACGTAGTTTGTCCACAATATTTTTACTCACTAACAAATAATAGAGCAGCGACAAAACGAATATTCGTCATCGTAGTTCACATTTTCATTTTCGTAACGGGTCAAGATAAATAGGTGCTTTCTGAACCCGACCCTGGTTTTTCACTGCATGCTTTTACGAGTATGATAAACTGAGAAAATTTGGTTTATTATTCATGCAACAAAGTTTGTTTAACATGTTTGAAATTTAATTAAACCTAAGCTACGTAGCATTGACAAATACCATATTAAATATCTGGTTAAAGAAATGTATTCTCATCAGAAATTACATCCGACTGCTATTATAAACGCGAAAGTTTGTGAGGATGGATGTTATATAGCTTCTACATCAGAATAACACAAAAGCGTTGGCAGAAGCTAGTATTTCACTTAATGAGAAAACAAACAAAACAAATTTAAGTACCAAGTAGTTAAGAATGAATAGTGAGGTCGTAAAATACACTTTTAACAATAAGCTTCCCTATTCCCTATCTGAAAGTCACTCAAGGTTTCGAATGTTTGACAAGTCAAATGATAAACACAAGACTATATTATCTGTGGACACATTGAAAGTAACTATGTGCAACTGAAAACAATTTAACTTGTCAAATGTTCGTCACCAAGTAACTTTCAGATACATAATACGACACTGGTGTGCAGTTGCATACGAAAAAAACATCGAAAAATTAAAAAATATACAAACAACCTACCTACTTGGAAACAATGCATGCAGTATTGTTTCCAAGTAGGTATCTAGTCGCTCTAGTTTCTCATTAGATGATCTCCCATTTTCATCGAACAGTAATGTTAAAGCCCTGAGTATTTTTTCTTTACTAGCAAAACCCACGGCTTCGCCCGAGTGGTACACGGATAAAAAGTAGCCTTTGTGTTATTCTGATGTATAAGCTATATTACTGTAAAGTTTCATCAAAATTCGTTCAGTAGTTTTTGCGTGAGGATAACAAACATCCATCCTCACAAACTTTGGCGTTTATAATATTAGTAGTATTTGAGTTTTATAAGAAAATTTTTTGATGTAGTGGTATATAAAAATAGCATAGTTGATGAAGTGAATAATTGAAAATACATAAGATTTAATCTGACTTTTAATTAAAATATACTGCTCAAGGCGTGTCGAGACGCCATATTTGCGGACGAATGGAAGGAACTCATGTTGGTATGCTTGAGGCACTGCGAGAAAGGCGTATGAGCGGTTGTATGTATTTGACAATTTCATTTATTTCAAAATAATTTTAATTCAAATTGTTTTTTTTTATTTAGTTAATATGTTTATTTAAGTTTTTTTTTCAATTTATCATATTAATTTATCTCTGTGTTGAGTAATTAGCTATGACTTTTTTTTAAAATAATTAGTGTAATTGGGTTTGTCCCGTTCTATTTAATTCTAGGTGCTAGTTACATGACTTATATATTTCCATAAGTATTATTAGGAATTTTTCAGTTTAACCAATATTGGGGTTATAGGGCGAGGACCTAAGTGAGACTTTAGTCAGTTTGTTTATTTTGACTTTTAGGAAGTCGTAGACGTGAAGATGTGACGTGATATAACGATGATGTTGTAATGTTATAGGTAGGTAAAGGTTTAGATTTAGCGATAAGGTTTTGTAACCATAAAAAAGATAACGATTAGAATTATTACCAGCAATGTAAGGAACCCGTATATGCGTTTTCCGTATAAGAGGTTGTGTGTGTTCCATTGATTTTCATTTTCAAAACTTGGCTTCACCAGCCAAGATAAAAAGTTGCCTATGTGTTATTCTGATGTATAAGCTATGTTACTGTAAAGTTTCATCAAAATCCAAGGTAAGTTGTATCTACTATTCTGTCTATTTATATAGGTATAGTTATTGCATGTACCTATAATTTTGCCACAATTTTCTTAATAAATAAGTCAAAAGAGTAGCCTTGTATAGGATCCTCACAAATGTGTGCAAGAACGGCGTTGAATAGGTATATAGAAGCGGCGCATTTGTCTTGGCATCGTACCTCGCAGGGGAATTTCAAAAGGCGACGGTGAAATTACTTCCCTCATACATTACAGCAACCAAATTATGAAACGAGTTCGCGAAGAACGTGCTTGGGTATTCATTGCTTTGATGTAACTGGAAAATTCACACTTAGTAATTTTTTTTTAAATGACTGCACAAAACACTATTTTTTTATTTTTTGAACTTTGTCACAATATTTAACCCATAAAAGGGAAGTACCCGTAGAATATTAAATCAATAATAAAAATACCTAAAGAACTCAATCTGGTTGGATTTTACGTAAAAGTTATGTTTCACAGTCAGACATAGCGGTACAATGTTTATTACATTGATATGGTTTATTGGCTATTTTTCAAGTTTTTCTCAGTCTATGCTTCAGATATACCTATTTTATATGGTAATTAAATGCCAAATTTTGGAATATATACGTTTCATATAAAATGTAGTAATTAATAAAAACGTGTTGGCCTAGCGAGCGGTACCAGAGAGGCGCCATAAGATATATCCAACCAAAAATTTAATACCTACTTTTATCACCTTGACATATATGTACTTATATTTTTCAAGGTGGGCAATGCCCACGCATTTCCCTTCCGCCACGAGGATGGCGAAAGGGGGTATGTGGGACTCAAACCCACTAAAAACCTTCCGGTTAACAGCCCCCCGCCGTAGTGGGGCAAGATAGGGCCGCGTTAGCATTCACCATCTTACCCCGACGGGTGGCCCAGGAACCACCCGGGCCCCGGCCATGTGTGGGGCCGTGCAAGTCGGCGGAGTCCCCCGACCTCCGCCAGTGACCCCATACCCGCGCCCTGAGAAGGGCGCCCCCTCCAACTTACGCTGTCCCTCACTCCAAGCCTGAACGGTATGGGTAGCCCTGCCGGTATAGCCTTGAAGATAATTAGGACACGCAAACCAACCAGAGCAGCGAAATCCGCCCCGGCCCTCCCATGGTGCTCCTCCACGAGCCCACCATGCTGCCTCATCCACTGTGCCCCATGCGGCTCATAGGGACACGCGGAGGGGCCCCTCCTGTCAGTCCATTAGTTGCTCGACAATAAGAACCCACGTATGAGAAGTTATTGTCGGGCTTAACGAGGCGCACCGTCCCATAGCCTTCCGTTAACCCCGGATCCATCTGATCCATAAGCGACAAGAGCCTTGAAGGTTGACCGACACGGCACCCTACCAGAATACAACCTACCCAAACCTATTTACTGTATTTTTGTGACATTGTCAGCAATATAAAAAAAGACTAGGTCTCGGATCTGTCACATTTCGAACTTAAACAACTTAAGGATCCGGCGTACAGCGCTAATAACTTAAATTCGAAGAGCGTACAAAAATAGAGCCAACGCAGGCCTCTTAAGAAGCCTTTTGTTTTCTATTATTTGTTTCGTATTAAAAACAACATTACCTTACGTCTCGTTAGGTACATAGATTATATTGTCTAGTTACAGAATAACAACACAATGTGAAAAATACAACAAGTTTTCATTCATCTTTTTTGGTATTACGGAACACCAACAAATTTATAACAAATTCTGAACGGCTAATATTGCTATCGCGCAAGCACGGGCGGGCCTGCATTAGTCAAAAAGAGATAGCTATATTTTTGTACGCGCTTCGAATTTAAGTTATGAGCGCTGTATGCCGGATCTTTAAGTTGGTTTGTCCTGTGTTACTCTGTGACCCTGTGTCTGATTCTGAGTGGGCTGGAAGCTCTTGCGAGCACCCCTGAGTGTCGCTTCGCAAACTAACCCTGCAATTGCAGGATCCTTAAAAACACCTGATTATTAGACAATCAGCAAACAGACGAGAAACACGCCATCTTAAATTTTTACATTGCAATGATAAAAACTGGCAGATACTGCCCTGTGGTCTGTGACTGACAGTTCACCAGCATGACAATATGCATGAAAGAACTGGAAGAACAATAAGGAATTAAGCCACTGCTGTGCATTACGGGAGACTTTCAGACGCGACGCGACGTGGCAACAAAAGAATAATGCCGCTGTTATGGAGTTGGACGCGAGACTGCCATTTTAAGCCCTCGTTTCATGACATGCAGCAATATAGGTAACGAATAATGCCAGTGTTATGGAGATGGACGCGAGACTGCCATTTTAAGCCCTCGTTTCATGACATGCAGCAATATAGGTAACGAATAATGCCAGTGTTATGGAGATGGACGCGAGACTGCCATTTTAAGCCCTCGTTTCATGACATGCAGCAATATAGGTAACGAATAACGCCAGTGTTATGGAGATGGACGCGAGACTGCCATTTTAAGCC
This sequence comes from Perizoma flavofasciatum, assembly GCA_958496245.1. Taxonomy (NCBI): domain Eukaryota; kingdom Metazoa; phylum Arthropoda; class Insecta; order Lepidoptera; family Geometridae; genus Perizoma; species Perizoma flavofasciatum. The sequence continues at coordinate 315,659 of OY292436.1, forward strand.
CTCATTTCATGACATGCAGCAATATAGGTAACGAATAATGCCAGTGTTATGGAGATGGACGCGAGACTGCCATTTTAGGCCCTCGTTTCATGACATACAGCAATATAGGTAACGAATAATGCCAGTGTTATGGAGATGGACGCGAGACTGCCATTTTAAGCCCTCATTTCATGACATGCAGCAATATAGGTAACGAATAATGCCAGTGTTATGGAGATGGACGCGAGACTGCCATTTTAAGCCCTCGTTTCATGACATGCAGCAATATAGGTAACAAATAATGCCAGTGTTATGGAGATGAACGCGAGACTGCCATTTTAGGCCCTCGTTTCATGACATGCAGCAATATAGGTAACGAATAATGCCAGTGTTATGGAGATGGACGCGAGACTGCCATTTTAAGCCCTCGTTTCATGACATGCAGCAATATAGGTAACAAATAATGCCAGTGTTATGGAGATGGACGCGAGACTGCCATTTTAAGCCCTCGTTTCATGACATGCAGCAATATAGGTAACAAATAATGCCAGTGTTATGGAGATGAACGCGAGACTGCCATTTTAGGCCCTCGTTTCATGACATGCAGCAATATAGGTAACGAATAATGCCAGTGTTATGGAGATGGACGCGAGACTGCCATTTTAAGCCCTCGTTTCATGACATGCAGCAATATAGGTAACGAATAATAAATATTTGGGTTAGTTGTATTTACTTAGAGTTAATTTACAATATTAATCATGCATTATAAAATGAGAAAAAAAACAAATTAAAATAATAAATTGATTATGAAATGTCACCTTAGCAAATACGACACGTATAAGTCGGCTTTGAACCGGAAGACGCAGTAGACAGAGTCAATATAATATATTCGATGCTACATGCATGGACGATGAATTGCTGCGGAATTTTATATTTAGATTATAATTTCAATATTGCAAAGCGTATTACATAATGTCTATGCTTTAGTATCTGTGGATCAGTATCAATACTTAGAAGTATTGATAACAGTATCTGCAACAGAAAACAAACAACAAATCTAATGATTTTGCAAACATTGGATCTTATTTTTTGTTTCATAATTATCTTCACTACTATTTTGTTTCTTGAGTCGAACTTTCTTAATAATAATGAGTTGTACGATTATATTTTATAATTTGATATTTGTGTTTTAATACTTTATAATTTGATTTACTTGTTATAAAAAGATAATTCGATATTTACAATAAATTATTTCCGATGAATAAATAGATATTATGTATTTAAAATGGAACAGTAAAGAACGCACTGAAGTCCCAAGACATTACTATACGGAAGTGAAAAAAACACAGAACCTATTTGCAATTACATTAAACCGGAACATATGAGCCCTCCCCTTAACGTGGATGGTGGTTTGCAAACGGAATAGCCATGGAACAGCCGACACGATAGTTCATGACGTCAGAGCCGACAGATATCTCCATACACAGTATCTACGTCGGTATCCGACAATTTTATTAGGTATGAGTAGGTACCTAAGTACATTACATACTTTACTTACTAACTACTTACTACTTACGTGGGGAATACTTTACCCACTGGTGGACTTGACAAATTATTACGACGATACTAAATGTTCCTAACTTAAATCGTAATTACTTTTAGATACTAAAGCGAATGAAGGTTCATAAAAATAAAACCAAGCCGAGTATGTTGCCCGATTCTTCTAATATAGTTGCAATGAATCGGCCACTGCTAATCAATTACGCGCGCAATTTACCAGCTGTCTGTCTATCTGTCTGGCTTCGTATAAAAACCAGGCATAAGATCCGTATGCTTCCAACAAAGTAGAATGATTCTCTCTCCACTTCTCTGTAGTAAATTGCAGACCGAATTCTTTAATATCTAAGAAATGTTTATAACTTTATATTATACTAGCCGATGCCCGCGGTTATACTCTCGTAAGATAGATAATTGAAGGTGCATCAAAAATAACGGCATGCCTTAAGGGCTTTTTGAATACCCTAATACGTATTCAGTTCTTTTGTATTTTAAGTATCCAAACTAAGTTTACAGCAAATCGCACCACGCGTTAAACAATTCTTAAATAAACTTACATACCATCCTACCCTCTTTGAGGGGTAGTTTAGAAAAAAAACTTTTTATCATTTGTAATGAATATTTATGCCAATTTTCAAACAAATTTGGCCACTCGTTAAAAAGTACCCATACAAATTTGGACACCCTCTACAACCCCTTAGAGGCGTAGTTTGGGGAGATAATTATATTAGTATTTGATCATTTGATTGAAAAATATTTATGTGAAGTTTCAAGACTGTAAGTTCAAAATACCATTTTTTCATACAAAGGTTTTCAGCCCTTTTCACCCCCTTAGGGATATAATTTTCCAAATTCCTTTCTTAGTGCACCTCTACACCATAAGAGGAATATACACTCCAAGTTTCATGCTTCTAGAACTTATGGTTTAGGCTGTGCGTTGATCCGCCAATCAGTAACGGAATAGTTTTATATATATTGATACTGATTTTAAAAAACAGGTCAAGAGTAGCCGAACCGATGAGTTTCTATAGGTTAAGAATGTGATAGGCGTGAATGAAGCAAAAGAGGTCTTATGTCAAGATCGTAGCAAATGGAAATCCGTGGTCTCTGCCTAACTCTCCAGGAAACAAGTGTGAAATGTTTCGTCAGTTTCATCTGTAGTATTTTGATGAATAAAATTTAATAAAATACTTTTTTATGGTTAACTAGACTCTGCCCACGTGGTAGCTTTGCCCGTGGTAACACAACACCTCATTTTTGTCATGCCTAAGCCATGTTAAAATGACGTAAGCCTCATTTTATGCCTCAAAATAATGTCAGAATGACGTGATGAGACAAAGAGTTATAACGCCTCTTTTTTGTTTGTTATATTAGCGATAGCGATAAAGATCTATCAAGCTGTTAGGTTGCTACGAACTAATTAAGAATTATACATACCTATACACATTATGTACGAAATACGTGTGGAAAATCGTTAACCCTCCGCAGTTGGGTAAAAAGGGTATTGTCTATTATTATTGTCTACGCCAACTCATTCTGCAAATGGTTTATTTCATTGGCAACACTGCAACCACGCATCCCGGAAGACTGGACTGCGGCCATTTTACATCAAGAAAAATCTAACCTAAACGCAAACGTGGACACGTAAAACCCTAAAAACTGTATTTTAAAGCCAAATTAAATAATATAATAGAAAGACAAACAAGACTTTCTTTGAAGTTGTTCTCTAAACTGAACAATTATTATTATTCAATTCTTCATTGCACAAAAAATAGAGTGTAAAAAAGGTGGGCTTAGTGCTAAAAGCATTTCCTACCTGCCTATTTCTACCTGTCTATTATTTTCACCTCTTTTCTACTGGTTTCAAAGTCAGAAAATGTTGGTATTTTTAGGCTGAATAATATAATAATATTATTATAATATTTATTTATTTATTTATAGACGAGCAGCTTTCGCTGATATGTCTATGTCATACAGTGTTGGATCAAAAGTCTTGTTTTTTTAAGTTTGATTCACTTTTTTGAGTAATGAAATGTTCTTTCGTAGGCAGTTGTCGAGTTTGTTCTTAAATGCGTTAACAGAGGTAGCGGGAACAATATCCTCCGGCAGTATTATATAATAATATTTACATAAGTACTTATGTGTGCTAAACACTAAGTACTAAAATAATCAGTTGTTTCGCTCCTCATTTGGATCATGAGTCCTTTTGAAAGATGCATCTGCGGCTTTTGCGCCGGCTACAGCTCCCGTTACAGGTCCAACAATGCATCCCGTAGCGCCTCCCACGACGACTGCCGTGCTCTTAGAGGCTTGTTTCATAGCCGTATTCCCTCCTTCAGTATCTCCAACTGCATGATGGAGGGCTCCCTTTACGTGGCCCACGACGGGAATCGAGTTCAGTGTCTTGGAGATAAAATTCATCTTGTATTTGAATTTGCTGTGTCCACTAGTTTTACAAGCTGAAAGCACAAAGTTACAGTATTTTATTATTGTAGTGGGTTTAATCAATGATTGACGACCTCTGTGGTGCAGTGGGCGAAGGTCCGCCTGAGTCGCAGAAGGTTGCGGGTTCGATTCCCGCCGCAAATGTTTGTATATACAAATATTTGTCTCGGGTTGGGAGTTTTCTATGTATTATTATGTAAGTTTTTATCAGTCATGTTCTTAGTTCCCATAACACAAGCTCTGCTTAGTTAGGGTTGGTTATATCTGTGGTTAGATGATGAGTGAAAATGTCCATTATTTATATAGGTATTTATTGTGACTCGAACTCTGTTTTCTATCTGTAGTCCTATTACTACAGATAGAAAACAGTCTGCTTTTTCTAGTTTAATATTATGTAGATACTTGTTTAATTAATTATTTTTGTTCTACTCAAATTTCCGTTGCATATTATGATCCTTATAATTCTTTGTTGCACACAAAATAACACAGTAATATATATAAGGTAAGACATGTACAAAGTCGAGCTAACCCTAAAGAGTTTTCTTCTAGCAAACCTTTGAGGAAAGAGAGAGAGGTTAAAAAGTTGGAGGGGACACAAATTTTCCTACTTTGTGGTCTTATTTCATAAAATGGTTGAGCAAACCTGATTAACAACATCTAAGTAAATTTATTAGTTTCTCCAATAAATAATTAACTGGGATAGATAATCTCCGCCACCAATTACCATTTTATGTCATGCAATTGTTATTGCGACTTGCTAAGTGGATTAAAATAAAGCTCGGTTCACATTGGGGGATAGTATTCGCTCTCGGTATCACTCTAGCTCGACACACGACACATCAATTTAGTCAATTTTTAACTATCGCTGTCATAGTTCTTTATCACGTTATATCAGAGTCACATTTAAAGACAGCTAGCTCATACAGCTATGTATGAGAGTTGATGAGAGTATGAATGAAAATACTTTAACACCCACACAAGCACACGCACACACACACAACCACCACACACACACACACACACACACACACACACACACACACGCACACACACACACAAGCACACGCACACACACACACACACACACACACACGTGTGTGTGTGCGTGTGTAGACACCATTACGTACATATATCTTCAGTTGTGCAAATCCTAGGCACATTCGTAGCTTATGCACTTGATTATAGTTTTTTTCTTTTTGCCTAGCTTTATTTTTATTAAGTCTTTCTATTCTACCTAAACTCGCTTGTTATCTCCATTTAATACTACTTGGTAAATTTTGATCGGATTCCCGCGATACAGGCTAGCCCTAGTGCGGGATTCATTGTTATAATGTAAACAGTTTTTAATAGGTAGTTTGAGAAATATATTATTTTAAAAATAAATTATTTTGTATTGTTTTATTCCAAAAACTACCGTGAAGTTGACTATTCGTATTGTAAAAACGGGAATTTTCACGTATCGCACTATCGGTGAAGACACCGACTAAGTTTCACCACCGTAATGTACACCATAAGAAAATAGATATATCTTAACAAAGAAACTTAAAGTGCAATGGATGGTCTTGTCAATTAGAAGCCATCTCAAGCAAATGGAGAGGATTTAATGAGATAGTAATAATGGCTGGCGGTGTATAAAATTATTTTTTGAATTATTTAGTCCGTGGATTGGCTTCTGCCGAACAATCGGGCGACTGTCCAAACTAATCAGACAACGCCTCTTGGATCCATATGATAAAGCATAATAACTGATAACTGCAGTACCTTATCTGTTACCTATACGCAATGTACTCTAAACTCAGTCATAACAACAAACAATGCCTAGATCTCGGGAAAAACTTACTTCGTTCTTATCTATACTAATATTATAAAGAGGAAATATTTTTTTGTTTGTTTGTTTGTATCGAATAGGCTCGGAAACTACTGGACCGATTTTTACAATTTTTCACCAAATGAAAGCTAAATTATCAGGAAGTAACATATGCTATAATTTATTTTCAAAAAAATAGAGATTCTTAAGAAAATTGCAATAATGTAACCCAAAGTAGCAAAATTTTGGCTATAAAATTTATTATTTGGCGTGCGCTGAGAAAACTATTGATGATACATAAAAATGATGTAATACATGATTAAAGTACTCATTATTACCTACAAAAAAGCGAGAGAATATATCTTACTATCATAGTTAAGTCACAATAGCAGCTTTTGTGTTCTGAAATTTAATTAGATCGCCGATATTCCCACAAAATTGAAACTAACGCGGGTGAAACCGCGGGGCGCAGCTAGGTATACATACCTAGTTGCACCAGTAGCATGATTACCCAAAAATACCGGCCAAATTTTTGCCCGCCCAAACTATCTAGGTACCTATAGCCTAACTATCCAGAATCCCGGAACATACCGGGGCGTAGGTACCTACCTACCTTCCTTAGTGAATATTAAATCTAAGGTTATATTACATATGTATATTCCATTAGGGAAATGCATGTTTTTTTATCTAAAATATTATTTAACGTGCATATTATGTTATTATCTTGAAATTAACTCACCTATCACCTGCTGAAATTACTTTCAAACTGACATGGATGAAATGTAACAAAAATAATCAAGAGACTGGCTTGTAGGTACGTACACTGACCGACGCAACAAACATCGGTGTGATGACATATAATCTGTGTTATTTTTTTTAATCTTTATACTATGTAAGTACCTATTTAAAGATAACAAATACGAACGGTAGGCAATCCCCGTAAACAGACATGAATAAGTCCTAGTGTTTTGTAAAGATCACCAATATCAATATCAATAAATATAAAATCGTCAAGTAACATGCTGACTAACTGACTGATAGACTGACAATAAACGCACAGCCTACAAGCCGAAGCGGCAAGCACAGACATCTGTGTCACTCTTAGCACATAAATTTCCTGGCTACTGTAACAAACTTCTATATCATACCTACTTATTTTATTTTTCTTTTATCCTTGTACTGTGTGGTTGTTCTCTGTTCTGTTTTATTATTTCTAATTGTATTTTTTTATATTGTGCGCCTGCGCTGTCGGTCATGGGGTCACTCACAAATAGGTTCTGTCTGAAAACCAGCGTAGCTTCACATCCTGGTGATGTGGAGTTGCATAATATGCTAAGACAGGACCTATTTGGCCCAAGCGTATAGTGGTGGGTCCTCAGCACGTGTGGCACCACTTATGTAGCTACACATTTTCTCGAAACGAGGCCTCACTTTTTTCGTTTGGACGAGCTAGCACATTTGCACACCAACACAGTTGCACAATAGTGCGAGGCGCGAGGCGCGAGCCGAGCCGCGAGGAATGATCGCGTTGGCTCGCACAATGCGCCTCGTACATAGCACTCCACTACATTACCACGCCACATAACACGCACAGTGCACACTGTCTTCCCAAGACTGCCTCACTCAACTTCGTTCAGAAACTGCCTCGCTGCCTCGCCTCAATTGTGGTACCACAGTGTGCTGGCTCAGTTATAAAACTGAGCCCCTGGCACGATACTCGTTTTCAAACAGTGTGCTACCCATGACTACATGCGTAGCGGAGAGGACCTACTTTCTATGTTCCTTCTGCCTGTATCCTCTCTGTATTGTGTGTGTGTCAAATAAATGTATTTTCTTTCTTTCTTTCAAGTCATAGAGACCTGAAATTGAGAGGGTATGTTCCTTTGGGTGTGTAGGGATGCACTAAGAAAGGATTTCCCGAAATTTTACTCCTAGAGAGCGCAGCGAAAAACTAGTAATATAAGGCTTAGCCACAGATATTATAGATAGAAGATAGAAAATACTTTATTGTACACCAAATAACATATCAGCTTAGTTAAGTACTATCAACTTTAACAATGTTGTACAATGGGCGGTCTTATCGCTAATAAATTATAATGCATAGCAAAGTAGAATGCCTAAAACTAAAAAAATTACATAACCTAATCACTTGTGTAAATAAGATTCTACCTAGATGTGCCTGGTTTACACGAAGCCAGTCAGACAGACAGGCAGCTGGTAAGTTGCGCGCGCAATATAACAGCTGCCATTCTGATATAGGTAAGCGGTAGGTATTTATCCTGGTTGCCAGCACATACTGGCGAAATTAGCAATTATCGGAAACTTGACAAATTGTAAATGAGTTACATTTACTATTCATATTGTAAAAACGGGAATTTTCACGTACTGCACTATCGGTGAAGGCACCGACTAAGTTTCGACTCATTCCGAGAGTCTTCATCAGGGTGAGTGGTTGCGACTTTCTCCTTCCGCGTCGCGCCGTGCACTACGCGCTGCCGCACGTTGTGCGCGGTTATAAAGGCGCGCGAGTGGAGGGGGCGATTGTGTTCGTAGCGTTGTTGTAACTACTGGTGGTAGGGGTGCTACATCGTCTACGCTACTGCTCACGTCGATGCAATAACCTATTCCTGGAGGAGCCAGACAGGCTACGCTCACTGTGGCAATGTCAGATTCGACTCCCCCGTTATCATGCAGTCCATACAGACATGACTTCCAGGCGGGGGGTAAAGCCCATCCACGGTCTCTGTTAAAGTTTGGTAGACGACCTATCTCGATAGCTTCGCGGATCTTGCGAGGAACGAAAAACTTTTCTCTTGCCAAGACCCGGGCTTTATCAAAACGGATATAGTGCGTCGTACCAGTGACCAGCACAGAGTTACATTTATGAATGAGTAAAATGTTTACTAAGTTCCGATATAAAGTAGCTAGACGCAAACATTGTATAGTGTCTGTTGATGTGATAGTAAGGGTTCCTGGCTCTTATCTGGGTCAACGCGTTAGCATTACTTTTCAGCGTGTCAATGCAGCCAGAATTATGGGGACTTTTCCGTCTAGTTGTGTCTCTTCAGTCTGGACCACTTGAGCTACTTATAGGTATTTAGATGGATCAACTTTGCTGTTTAATCTGTATATATAGGTATTTAGATGGATCAACTTTGCTGTATATATTGTAGATACTAATCGAAGTCGTTTTATTACTCTTTCTGTAAATAAATGTACGTTAGGTACGTACATATATTTACAAAAAGATTTTTAAAACCGGGGTAGACCTTTTGTATGGATTGATTTTTTTACAATCTAAGCCGTGGACATAATTAAAGCAAGTTGACATACAAAATAACATTATGAAAGAAAACGAAAAATCTGAAATATAGGGAATCAAAACTTTTTAATTTTCGGGTTTCTATTTTAAAGGTGGGTATGTACTTTAAATTCATACGGCTTTGCTTTATGGTGGCGTGGAGACACAAATTGTTTGATAGAATGATTTAATACATACACATATATATATATATATATATACATTTATATAGCTAGTAATTTTTTATAGTTTTAAGTAACTAAAGTATTTTCTCGTTCATTATTTTCTTCTGTACATTATCCTACCTCTATAATTACCTCTGTCTAGTTAAAGGTTTGATGGAAGAAAACTTTTTTTAGAGTTAAGCTCGCCTTTGTACATTTCATTTAATTCTGACTTTTTGTAAGTGTTTATTTGTGTCTACAATAAAGAATAACGAATGGAAAGGATGTGAAAAAGCTGTACTCGCGATGGATCCCTCGTCTAAAACCATAGAATTAAATTCTGAAAAACCATATATATTACTATATTTCTATATTAGTAATTAATCGTGATTTCATTGAAACCTCACGTGATTAAGAGACGACCCCTTATAAGTAGGTAGGTACCTAAACTAAGCCTAGCAGCTTAGTCACAGATATGATATAAGCTGTACGTTGATAAATACCTACTTGAGTACGAAAGTTTTAACGCGACCTATCTGTCTATAAATCTAAAGATTTTGACGTTACCGTCAATCTACATTCTAGAAATATGTAAATTTGTCAGAAAATATCCCGATTTGTACACGAAACTTGATGATTTTCCTCGAAGATACGCACTTAGGCCAGCTAGAAACAAAATTATACAACCAAGATCACACCTAAAATTGCACAGCGATGGCCCATACATAATGTCAATTAAAATCTACAACAAACTTCCAAAACAAATCACAGAATTACAAAAAGATTCGCTTTTCACTAAACGACTAAAATCATTCTTAATTGTCAAATGCTACTACGACATTAAATATTATTGAGACTAGAAAGCTAAAAAACCTTAAAAATAAATAAAAAGTGACGTAAGTACCTATTTTGAATAATGAAAATTATAACAAAAAAAAATTACTAAACCGACTTACCTAATTGTGTTATTCCAAATGCTTAATACTTTGTCTATCTTGACTTTATTTTATTGTACCTACTAGTTTTTTTGTTTACACAAAACTTGGGCCTGCCTACCTATCTATTGCTATACCCTTAGACAGGGTTCATGTGAGATACCTACCTGTAAACACCATCTATGTACCTACCATGTGAAAGCAATAAATGTATTGAGTATTGAGATAGAAGAACAAATCAAATTCAAAAACCATTTATTTATCCTGACATGTTTGAAATAAAAGTACAAAAGAGAGATACAAATGTGACAATACATAGACCTGACTCCTAAGATTAGTTTATAGGATCAATTTTTGAAGTTAAGCCTTTGTTAAGAACAATGGATGGATATAATGGATGACGACCTCTGTGGTGCAGTGGGCGAAGGTCCGCCTGAGACGCAGAAGGTTGCGGGTTCAATTCCCGCCACGGGACAAATGTTTGTATCTGCAAATATTTGTCTCAGGTCTGGGTGTTTTCTATGTATATTATGTATGTATTTACAAAAATTATATAAGTAGTATATCAGTCATGTAGTTCCCATAATACAAGCTCTGCTTAGTTTGGGACTAGATGATGCTGTGTGAAAATGTCCTGCATTATTTATTTATTATTATTATTATTATTATTTGAGTGGCTCACGAGAAGGCAATTGATTATCTTCAGACTACAGGCATCCTTGCAATTGAGATAAAGTTGCGGAAGATCTCATGTGTCTGTTATTTTATCGGCACCCATAACCTCCAAACCGAGGCACAGCAATGCAAGAACTGCTGCTAAACGGAAATAGATACAATGGTCGTACCTCCTACTTCATCTAAAACTACCGACTAGAGTATTTTATTACGTACTAGTTGTTGCCCGCGGCTTTGCCCGCGTGGTATGTTAATAAAAGTAGCATATGACCGTCTCCAGGCTTCAAACTATGTCCACCAACTTTTGAATGAATCGAACCAAGGATTACAATTTATACAAAGTTTAGAACTCAATTGCACACCCCCAAAGGGTAGTTTTGAAAAAATAAAAAATACGTGTTTCATTATTAACTTTAAAGTTTATTTTTACAGAGTTTTGAGCGAATCAAACAATGTTTTTTTTTCATAGAAACTTTACCGCCCTATTTAACCCCATTAGGAGTCGATTTTTGAAAATTAGAATTAACCTATGTGTTATTCCAGATCCTAAACTATCTACATTCCAAATTTCATCAAAATCGGTTAAGTAGTTACGGAGATACGTGGTAACAAACATTCACACACACACACACACACACACACATAGACTTTCGCATTTATTATATTAGTAGATAGTATAGCAGTGACATGTGACTATCAACCTAAAAGATTATCTTATTTTATTCCAAAAACTATCGTGAACTTGACTTTTCAAATTGTAAAAACGGGAATTTTCACATAGTGCGGTCACCGCGTCGTGCACAGTGCACGACGTGACGCGGAGGGAGAACGTCCTACCACTCACCCTGATGAAGATTCTCGGAATGAGTCGAAACTTAGTCGGTGCCTTCACCGATAGTGCGGTACGTGAAATTCCCGTTTTTACAATATGAAGACTATTATGATTAAGTCGGCTTTTTAACAAAAAAAATATAACACATATTAACAAATATTAGTGCACGACGCGATGCGGAGGGAGAAAGTCGCGATCACTCACCCTGATGAAGACTCTCGGAATGAGTCGAAAATTAGTCGGTGCCTTCACCGATAGTGCGGTACGTGAAAATTCCCGTTTTTACAATATGAACAAAATATAACACGATTAAAAATAACCAAACTGAAATACACTTAAAAGTAAAGAAATATTTATGTTAGTTCACACATCGTTATTAAAACCTCAAAATGCCTATAACACGCCTGTGTAAAGTAATTCAAAGAAATCATTGAATTTTATTCAGTCTAGAGGTCTTTAAATTAAATTCTTGGGAAAGAAGCCGCAAAAATATATATTAAATTATTAAGAACCAGAAAAAGTCCTTCATTTTAATAGCTGGATGCTCAGAATATTAAATGTTACAAAAATAAGATGTTATAGAAATCGTCGTAGAGGCGGCGTAGAGGCGGCGTAGAGGCGGCGTAGAGGCGGCGTAGAGTCGGCGTAGAGGCGGCGTAGAGGCGGCGTAGACTCGGCGTAAAGGCGGCGTAGGCCTCGTAATAAACAGTCAGCGTAGTGCTACCAGCATAATACATTATTACGTGGCTGCGATGCTGACATAAACGCCAGGAAAGCATTAATAAAATAAAAATCTTGGCCATTCATGCGAGAGACTAACCTAACTAGGAAGTAATTGACTCTTACTCCCGAATATTGCTGACAACAAACCAAGCTAACAATAAGTATTGCCGTTTAGTGTGGCAATACATCCCACATTTTGGGAACGCTTCTGTCTGTTTAGTGATCTGGATTAGTTGAACTATCTACTCAATTACCGGACTAACTCTTGGGATTGAAAATGCTCCAACTAGATAAAAAAATGCATTATTTGTTTTGTAAAAGGTAGGTACATATACTACACTAGGATTCCCTGGGAGTTGGGAACTAATAGAAAACGTTAACAGGGGAATCGAACCCGCTTCTCTTACGTATCAGCCAGCTACCCGCCCGCAGTGCCACACAGATCCTCAAAACAATAAGACGAAAATATTCAAGCCCTGTACTGTTTGTACGTATTTAAGTATGAATGTAAGTCAACATTATTGTCAATAACCGGGTGCCGCGTGTTTCCGCCATTTTGGATTCAAATGGGACAATTCTTGCGATGTGCCGACTACCACGAGGCGATGACAAGACTGCCGGAGCATTCAGGCGAGGAGAGTAACTGGCGCAACTGGTCCAAATATTACATTTGGTACATGCCCTCGTTTTTCAAGTAGTTTTCATTCCACGTGTCAGGTTGCAAGCCAATCGCTTAAGTATTCCGTTTTTTCCTTCTGTGGTACGGAACCCTAAAAAGTGGTATCAACGCTTATAGCGCCAAGCAGAATGCTATGATTCGCTTTGGAAGGGTATAGATACCGGAGACGTTCAGAATAGTGAGAATTTACACAACCATGTCTCAAGGTAGGCAAGTGATGCTCCTAAGCATGAGCACCCAAGACAACGTTTGGTCTACGAAAGAGAAGACAAAAACTATTTCTGTCGCCTATTCTGTCAAACAAAAGAAAGGGAGAAAGTATTTTTTGTTTTCTCGGTGGTACCAAAAGGCGAGCCGTGTGCTCATTTGTCACTCCACGTATAAGAACTAAGTTTTTATGTCTGCTAAAGCCAATAACCAGCAAGTGCTGGATAGCTATAAGTACTTACTGGCTCCAGTGAGTTGTATCGTGTAAACAGCTTACGCCGTTTCGCACGGTCTTGTCTATGCTAATCTTACGTTGCACACATTCTTTGGGATACTTCGCAGAATATTCAGTTACATCGATAGGTACATAAGAGACAAGTAGGTGTCTACCTACCTTCTGGCATTTATTTATCTGTTAATCTTTAATCAATAAAAGTGTATAAAATCAATTGCAATACATTTGGTTGCAAGGTTTTGGGGGGGGGGGGGGGGGTTTATAATTAGTAAGTTGGTTTCGGTACACGACTCCACGCGTAAGTAATGACGCAGTCAACATCTGGTTCAAGATAGATGTTATTAATTGATAGCTACTTCTGATTAACCTAAAATGTAAATAGTAGAAGTCTCTTGCTATACCTACACGTTAATTATGAAAGAAGAGGAAAACAAACGATTGCTCAATATTTGTGTTGATAGCTACAATCTTACTAGCCAACATCATAGCTAAAGTGTTAGACCGGCTTCTGAATAAACACTTTTTTTTTTTTTTTTTTTTTTTGAAGGGGGGAAATGCCACGCATCCCCCTTTCGCCACCCCCGTGGCGGAAGGGGGTATGTGGGACTCTAACCCACTAAAACCCCCCTGGTTGACGTCGCCCGCCGTAGTGGGGCAAGATGGGGTCGCGTTAGCATTCACCATCTTACCCCGACGGGTGGCCCAGGAACCACCCGGGCCCCGGCCATGTGTGGGGCCGTGCAAGCCGGCGGAGTCCCCCGACTCCGCCAGTGACCCCACACTCGCGCCCTGAAAAGGGCGCCCCCTCCAACTTACGCTGTCCCTCACTCCAAGCCTGCCCGGTATGGGAAACCCTGCCGGTATAGCCTCGAAGATCATTGGGACGCGCAAGCCCTCATCCGCGCCCTGAAAAGGGGCGCCCCCTCCAACTTACGCTGTCCCTCACTCCAAGCCTGCCCGGTATGGGAAACCCTGCCGGTATAGCCTCGAAGATCATTGAGACGCGCAAGCCCTCATCCGCGCCCTGAAAAGGGCGCCCCCTCCAACTTACGCTGTCCCTCACTCCAAGCCTGACCGGTATGGGAAGCCCTGCCGGTATAGCCTCGAAGATCATTGGGACGCGCAAGACCTCATCCGCGCCCTGAAAAGGGCGCCCCCTCCAACTTACGCTGTCCCTCACTCCAAGCCTGACCGGTATGGGAAACCCTGCCGGTATAGCCTCGAAGATCATTGGGACGCGCAAGCCCTCATCCGCGCCCTGAGAAGGGCGCCCCCTCCAACTTACGCTGTCCCTCACTCCAAGCCTGACCGGTATGGGAAGCCCTGCTGGTATAGCCTCGAAGATCATTGGAACGCGCAAGCCGACCAGAACAGCAAAAAGCCGCCCCGGCCTTCCCTCCACGGTGTGCCCTGAAAAGGGCACACTACGTCAAACGGGCCCATAAAGGGCCACGCCGACCCTACGTCCGCGCCCTTATAAGGGCGCCCCCTCCAACTTACGCTGTCCCTCACTCCAAGCCTGACCGGTATGGGTAGCCCTGCCGGTATAGCCTCGAAGATCATTGGGACGCGCAAGCCGACCAGAGCAGCAAAAGCCGCCCCGGCCCTCCCACGGTGCGCCCTGAAAAGGGCACACCCACCCCGCAAGACGGGACCACACCGGGCCCCGCCAAGCCCTCGTCCGCGCCCTTAAAAGGGCGCCCCCTCCAACCTACGCTGTCCCTCACTCCAAGCCTGACCGGTATGGGAAGCCCTGCCGGTATAGCCTCGAAGATCACTGGGACGCGCAAGCCCTCATCCGCGCCCTTAAAAGGGCGCCCCCTCCCACCGGAGCAGCATACACCGCCCCGGCCCTCCCATGGTGCTCCTCCACGAGCCCACCATGCTGCCCCATCCGCTGTGCCCCATGCGGCTCATAGGGACACGCGAAGGGGCCCCCCCCCGGTCGGTCCATTTGTTGCTCGACAATAAGATCCCACGTATGAGAAGTTATTGTCGAGCTTAAACGAGGCGCACCGTCCCATAGGCTTCTGTTCACCCCGGATCCGTCTGATCCATAAGCGACCAGAGCCCACAGGCACACGAGAAGGTTGACCGACATGGCACCCCACTGAATAAACACCTAAGCCAAGCATTTACAACTTCATGATGTACAATTCGGGTTTAGGCCTGAATTGTCCACCGAGAGTTCTATCTGGAGCTTAAAGCACACAGCTAAGTACTACGTGGATAGACAGACGCCGGTCTTGGCTTGTTTTCTTGACCTGTCATGGGCATTCGACACAGTATATTATGATGTACTGTGGCGAAAGCTTTGTGGCACTAGCTTGCCTACAGAAATATGTCATATCTTTGAATATTGGTATCGCAACCAAACAAATCATGTAAAATGGGCTGGGATATTTTCTGACGCATATGGGTTGAAATGTGCGGTGCGGCTGGGGCGGGGGGGATCTTCCTCCCACCTTTTCAACCTTTATGTGAACGAGCTGATAGATGGACTGAGCAGTCTACCAATCGGTTGCTATATGGACGGTACATGTGTCAACAATATATAAGTTATGCTGACGATATGGTGCTGCTGGCTCCTTCTATCAGTGCGATCAGAAAACTGTTGCGGGTGTGCGAGAAATATGCTGAGGATCACGGCCTAACTTATAATGTCAAAATAAGTGAGTTCATGGTCTTCGCACCAAAAGGCAAAAACTTGGAACAACTCCCACCCATTATGCTAAATGGGACTGCTTTGAAACGAGTCCATCAGTTCAAATACCTGGGACACATTGTGTCTTAGTATTTGTGTGCTGAGGCTGATATGGAAAGGGAGCGAAGGACATTGACGGTTAGAGCTAATATGCTGGTCCGTAGGTTTGCTCGTTGTTCAAATGACGTCAAAATTACTCTGTTCAGATCGTACTGTCAGACATTTTACACAAGCAGCCTCCACAGGCTGCTCCACACCACTAATACTCAAAAAGCCGTCAATGCCCTTCGTGTCCAATAAATACAACAATGCTTTCAGGATGTTGAGCATCTTTTACCAGCTCAACCTCGGTGAGCTGGTAAAAGATGCACAGGCGGATTTATTTAAATTTAACATCTGGTGTCAGAGCAATCTAATGACAGTAAACGCAAAAAAAACCTCATATATGGTTTTCGCAGCTAAAAATAAAAAAATCCCTCAATTTCCGTCACTTACTATAGGTGGTTTGATAATACATCGCTCGCGACAAGAGAAGTACCTAGGTCTCATACTCGACGACCGCCTAAATTGGCAATCTCATATCGAACTAGTAAGAAATAAAATAGTCTCACTAACGGGTGCACTGCGTAGGTCCGTGGGATGCCTGCCACGTAAAGTTCGAACGACTATTTATAATTCCCTGGCTAAATCTCATTTGCAATATCTACTGGAAGTATGGGGTACGGCGGCAGTGTCAAATCTAAAATCACTACAAATATCTCAAAATAAATTAATTAAAGTTCTATACAAATATGACTACCTAACTAGCACACATACTATTTACAAGGAAACCAAAATTTTTAATATCAACCAGCTATATACTTACCTCACTTGCATCCTTGTTAGGAAAATAGTAACTAA
Organism: Perizoma flavofasciatum; assembly: GCA_958496245.1. NCBI lineage: Eukaryota > Metazoa > Arthropoda > Insecta > Lepidoptera > Geometridae > Perizoma > Perizoma flavofasciatum. The sequence goes on from OY292436.1 coordinate 332,802, forward strand.
TAAAATACATACACAGATCACACTAACAAAGAAAACCTACACCTACAATTTAAGAAATAAAAATAAGTTAAAACTAAGGAATCCACGGACCAACTATGGAAAACGAAACATTATGTATGAAGGTGCGCAGATTTATAATAACTTACCTGATAACATCAAAAACTGTTTATCAATGCACATATTTAGGAAAAGATTAAAACAGCATATTTATGACGAAATCTGTTAAACAAACGGTACCAAATGTCACTCTAAAAATTATTAAACTAAAACTTAACTTACTAGCTAACTACCTATGTATTACAATTATAGTATTACCTGCATATTAATTAGTTAAGATATTAAGCTTAAGAATAATGTATATACATTCTCATTTAAGTGAACTGTGTTCTTTTGAGAAATAAATTCTTTAAACTGATGTTGTTGGGGTTCCCGCGGTTCTGCAGCGCCTCCGGCATGTTCGCGGAAACGCGGGTTGACGGATTCGCCGCCTGCATGCGCAAGAGAGTCGCTTCGATAATGAGCAGAGTGCGCGGGACCACCAACACCATCCTGAACACAGTAGCCAATAAATGGGATAGCCCTTTCTATAAACATTGGGTTCGAGTGATGGTGGATTAAGTTAATGGTTGGTTGGTTGGTTAATTAATTCATAAATGATTAATTCATTAATAGTTAATTAAATAAATAAATAAATAAATAAATAATGCTGGACATATTTCACACAGAGCATCATTTAGCCCCAAAGTAAGCAGAGCTTGTGTTATGGGAACTACATGACTGATCTACTACTTATATACATTTTTTTTTGTAAATATATACTTATTATACATAGAAAACACCCAGACCCGAGACAAACATTTGCTAATCATACAAACATTTGTCCCGCAGCGGGAATCGAACCCGCAACCTTCTGCGTCTCAGGCAGGCGTTCGCCCACTGCGCCACAGAGGTTGTCATTTGATTTATTGATTGATTAATTAATTAATTAATTGAATGAATGGGCAGTTGCTATCACCCTGACTGCTCAGGGTTAAATTATAAATTTCTTTTTTTTTTGTCTAATATAGCCTATTTCTTACTAACACGATTATGTTATCCGAAACAAAATAAATTATTATTAAAGGTACTGGATCAACTAAAATGCTAAATAGCAGAAGTCTCTTGCGTTATATGCTCATTTATTTTGAAGGAAAAGAAAGAGTTGCTGAGATAGGTAAATATTTATGCAAGAAAAGGGGAAGAGAATTTAATTTCCACGTCGAACCCAAGCTATGCTCGAAGGACGACGAAATTGTATTTCTCAAGATGCATCGGAATTTTATTCGTTGTAAAATTATCTCTTGATGCAGCATAATTAAATACCTACCTAACTATATATATTTAAAAATGTTTTCTTTATATCATTAGGTGTACAATATAGGCATTATGTATGTTTATTCACTCATTCATTATTTTAAGTTATAGTTAGTACTACAGAATTGTCGTTTTCAAAGATTTTGGCCTTTAGTTAGACTTTAGTTAAAAGTTAGTATCCTGAGTATACTCAGGGATTGAAAATGCCACAACTCGATAAAAAATATAGGTACCCATTGTTTAGTAAAGGGATAATTAAAAAGAATAACCAGGCTTGTTTTCTTGCCTTTCTTTCCTGGCTTGGTTGCGGAAGGATCACAAGTGATCCTTGTGATTTTAACGAATATTTTAACGAATTTTGAATTTTGTCTTTTATACATTTATCTACTTGTCGACGTATCAAAACTGAATGATCTTATCTAGTAACATGTGCGGCATGTATCACTTTCTGCGGCTATTCAATTATTTCTTAAGACTTACCTACCTAATAACAATCGGAAGTGGTTTCAATCAAGGTTCCACTTTGTGCCTATATTCCTCATTTATGGGCGGAAAGTGGGCCGCATCGGGGCTAATTTTCCGGCCTGCCGCCGCCTTGGCAGTTAGCGTGTCCGTCACATCCGGGTATTGACGGCCGCGTCTGTTGGGAATGTGCTTACCTACGACCTGCATTACCTGCGTCGTATTTATTTCATGTAAATGTTACCGACAATCTGTATAATCCGGCATTGTATTGTATAGTAGGTATTGGTATTGTATAGAATACCTGAATTATACAGATTGCCGGTAACATATATATTTATTCGGCAGCATTTTGTGAACGCTTTCATCTGGAAGTGTCTGTATCAGTTGACCTATCTATAGATTATTTGGTTTTTAGATAGCTGGCTGTTTCATCTGTATTTTTTGTTTATACGCAAACATTTTTGGCCAAATAGGTTATTTAAACTTTAAAAAATAGCCCCCAACACTTTTCATCTAATTTAAAACGTAATCGAATAAAAAAAAATCTACTTCAAAACGGCTTCATTGAAAATCCCAATGTTTGTTTACTTATGATTGAATATAAAATTCCAATAGATCCATACAAAAAGGGTCAAAAATTCAATCTCGACTTTTCATTGTCCAAATCAACTCTCATATTATTCATAGTTCGGCCCTTCCCGCGATGTTCCCGGGGGTCTCTGAGAGTCCCGGATCGGTCCCGATGTCAATACCACGGGAACATCAATATTCCAGCACTGGCAATACCAATGCAGGTGCTATATTTTACGGCTTAAATGGAACTCGGCCACGGACCGTGAGATTTGGTGCACTATGAATTTGTAGATTTTGTGAAATCCTACTAATATTATAAAGGTGAAAGTTTGTGAGGATGTTTGTTACTCTTTCACGCAAAAACTACTGAACGGATTTTGATGAAACTTTACAGTAACATAGCTTATATATCAGAATATCACATAGGCTACTTTTTATGGGGGTACTATGCGGGCGAAGCCGTGTGCAGAAGCTAGTCTTTTCTAAGTTTACCTATTTTTTATCGACTTAGGGCCGAGTTCACCAAAAAAATAAACGGTTAAGTCTAAGCCTTGATTATGATGACAGATTCCTACGAAAACAGTGCCAAGAAGCTTTGATTAGGACCTAATTAAATATTGTATTGGCAAACTCGGGCCTAAGAATAACAATAGGAGGAAGTTATCAATTCTGGGCTTGTTAAACATTTCTCCGTGCTGGTTGGACATACTTGAAATTGTTTTTTTTACTATGTAAAGGATGATTTCGGAGTGGTCTCATAATATAATATAAGCAAAAAAACATATCCTCAGACACATATTTGAGGATACCAAGTGGGAGGTAGTCAGAGACACGTGCATACAGTACATTCGACGTTTTTGCAAGTAGGAAAAAGTAAGTAGGAAATAGTTTCTTTTAATTCATTCGACGTGACATATAAGTCCATAGCATAGACATATTTTCCTAAATGATTACTAAAAATCAAAAATAACGATCACTAAAATCTGCTCATTAAAAGTTTAAAAAAATTACTTCAAGTTAATAGGTTTTATTGTACCTATTACTAAGAGTATGTTCTTTTTTTGTTTTGAAAGTGAAGTAAAGTGAAGTAAAGTGAAGTAAAGTGAAGTAAAGTGAAGTAAAGTGAAGTAAAGTGAAGTAAAGTGAAGTAAAGTGAAGTAAAGTGAAGTAAAGTGAAGTAAAGTGAAGTAAAGTGAAGTAAAGTGAAGTAAAGTGAAGTAAAGTGAAGTAAAGTGAAGTAAAGTGAAGTAAAGTGAAGTAAAGTGAAGTAAAGTGAAGTGAAAGTGATCAAATGAAGTGGAATATATTATTTATATTTATATAAAATAAAATAAAATATATTTATTTGCGCGAAGTATTGAAAGGGAACTATCTTATTGTGTTTATTTAATTTGTGGTTTACTATAATCTCTGGGTTATTATATTATTGTTATAATTATGATTTATTTCTTATCGGTCTCGCTATTTTCCTGGACTCACCCGAACTTGGCACCGTCACGTATAATTTTTCATTTAAATTTTGTAGTTTCGTTTCATTATTATGAAATGTGCTCTCCCTTGTACATTTTCACAAAGGTGATCGTGTTAATTTGTCTCGGCTTTTGCTAAGTATTTCGTACCTTAGGTAACACAATACATAATGATTAGTTCAGTGAAAGTTCCACCGAGTAAATGCGAGTAACTCTGCAATGCTATTTATTGATTAACTTTACAAACTTAAAGTTTCATAGTATTTATTTCAATGCAGATATTGTCGAAACAATTTTAATCAAGTACTTTGAGTACGTTTGAGACGGCCACCAGCCCTGACTGCTGTAGTTTAATTTATGTAGTAACTTATAAGCACAGGTACCGCTACTATAAAAAAAATTGCCAAGTGCGTGTCGGGCCACGCACAGTGTAGGGTTCCGTAGTTGCCCGTCATAATATGCCTACCTACCTACCTACCTGGTATGTAATAATAATAACAATATAATAATATCATCTAGCCCCAAAGTAAGCAGAGCTTGTGTTATGGGAACTACACGACTGATAAGCTACTTATATATATTTTTTTGTAAATACATACCTACATATTATACATAGAAAACACCCAGACCCGAGACAAATATTTGTATATACAAACATTTGTCCCGCGGCGGGAAGCGAACCCGCAACTTTCTGCGTCTCAGGCCAGCCTTCGCTCACTGCGCCACAGAGGTGTAAGTACCTGTATTACATAACTAACAACTTGTCTCAGTCATTTTCAATGAAAGTTGTACAAAATTTCCGTTTTTACTTCTCCAAGTACTTTTTATAAGTAAGTCGACTATTACTCGTTAACTTGTAAAGCCTACTTAGCTGTGATAGTTTTCCTTTATAATGCAATATTTTTGAACGAGCTTTCCAACGACACCATGTGGTAGACGAGATAAAAGAATCGTCCCCACTTTTCGTCAAGGGGGGGTACCTCAAAAAAAATATTTACAAGATTTTTATTTTACCACTTTGTTGGCGTAGTTTATATGTATACCCATGCCAACTTACAGCTTTCTAGTACTAAGAATCTCTGATCTAAGCCGCGGACAGACAAACATACAGACGGACGGATCTATTGGATATGGCGATAAGTACTATAAGGGTTCCTTGTTGACTACGGAACCCTAAAAACAAAAAAAAAAGATTTTTGTGTATTCCCCTCGATGAACATCCTCAGATTAGAACGTACTCAATGCTATCTAGATTTTTGATGATTCTAATGATTTGTAGATATTTTAATTTGTATAGTTATTTTTTTTTATTTTAATTAATTGTTAAAATGTATTTTGTCTGGTGTTAGCTCATGATTAGCAGCTTGTTCTTCACGCGTGAGAAAAACTTATTAGTGATAGTTTAATGGGGACTCGATTTTTTTAATGTAATTGTTCTGTTTGATTTACATATAACTAGCCTCTGCCCACGGCTTCGCCCGAGTGGTACCTGGATAAAAAGTAGCCTATGTGTTATTCTGATGTATAAGCTATATTACTGTAAAGTTTCATTAAAATCCGTTCAGGGGTTTTGCGTGAAAGAGTACCAAACATCCATCGTCACAATCTTTCGCGTTTATAATAAGATAATCTATCTATAGAACTAGCCTCTGCCCACGGCTTCGCCCGCGTGGTACCTGAATAAAAAGTAGCGTTTTTTTTTATTCTGGTGTATAAGCTATATTACTGTAAAGTTTCATTAAAATCCGTTCAGGGGTTTTGCGTGAAAGAGTACCAAACATCCATCATCACAATCTTTCGCGTTTATAATAAGATAATCTATCTATAGAACTAGCCTCTGCCCACGGCTTCGCCCGCGTGGTACCTGAATAAAAAGTAGCGTTTTTTTTTATTCTGGTGTATAAGCTATATTACTGTAAAGTTTCATTAAAATCCGTTCAGGGGTTTTGCGTGAAAGAGTACCAAACATCCATCATCACAATCTTTCGCGTTTATAATAAGATAATTAAACAGATCTAAAATAAAAGTAGGTATGTTTGTTTCCTGTTTGTTTCTGTTTCCTAAATCACTATCAATGATTGTTGTAGGTACCTTTGAATCATTTTAATAGGTAAATACTTGCTTATGTATTTTGGCTAAACGCGTGCACAGAAATCAGAAAGTAAGTAAATCAGACGGTAACGTCTCAGTATTGTAACGGTTTTATTCAAAGTGAAAGCATTTTTCGTAAACAGCACAGATTATGCGTGAAATGTATTCCGGTCACGTCTCAGAGAGCTTTAAAATAAATTGATAAAAAGCACAAAATGGCGAAGACACGATTTTCCCCGTTGAAGTTGTTTTAAAATACTTCGTTTAGTTATAACTCGTGGCTAGTGATAGAATTTTAGTCGTAAGCTCTTAATACCTTGGGGTTCAAGACATCTGTCAATATAATAAGATTTCCTACAAAAAAATTAATAAGTCAAAAATCACTTTGAAACGTTGATTTTATCTATTGCCTGTTCCTCCGCGACCAAGCCAGGAAAGAAAGGCAAGGAAACAAGGCTGGTTATTCGTTTTAATGATTACTTTTTTCAAAGGTTAAGTATCTACTCACAATCTTACCTTAAATCTGCGAAAATTTAGATGTTTGCTTAATATCTCCGTAACGGCTGAACCGATGTTAATGAAAGAATAAACTTGACGTAGTTAAATGACACATCTCTATGATTCTTTTAATCTCAATATATACAAACCTACGACCACTCACCCTGGTGAAGACTCTCGGAATAAGTCGAAACCTAGTCGGTGCCTTCACCGATAGTGCAGTACGTGAAAATTTCCATTTTTACAATATGAATAATCAAATTCACGATAGTTTTTGGAATAAACTACAAACCTTTTGACTTAAACTCTCTAGTTATGTGAAAAGTTATGTTATTATGTATGTATGTGCGTTTGTATGTATGTTTTATATATGTTTTATATAAGAGTTATGTTTAACCATTGCTTGTAGGATAAGTACCAGACAAGTGGGTTCTTTCAAATGCAAACACCGTACTCACGCAGATCCAGGTACAGTACGCAGCGCAGAAACACGCGTGAATGCTAAACTTCACCACAGTATTGGAGATACCTCTTTGTTGAGCTGCTTTTTTATGTTTGGTGAAAAAAAGTCAAAAGTCAAAAGTCAAAATTCATTTATTCAATAAAATCACAAGGACCACTTTGAAACGTCGGTTTTTATCTAGGTGCCTGTTCCTCCGCGACCAAGCCAGGAAAGAAAGGCAAGAAAACAAGGCTGGTTATTCTTTTTAATGATCCTTTTACAAAACAATAGGTTCGAGTTGGAGCATTTTCAATCCCAAGAGTTTTTGTCATCTAAATAATCAGATATTTTATAGTATGCCTTTTTATAAAGCTTTTGTTTAATTACGTTTTTAAATTTGTTAATTGATAATTTTTGTATATCTCTTGGGAGTTTGTTATAAAAGCGTACACCGTGCCCTTTAAACGATTTACCAACTTTATGGAGTCTACAAGTGGCAACAGCGAGTTTATCTTTATTTCTAGTATTAACATTGTGATTATCGCTTTTTTTCTTAAACAAATTAATATTTTTGTGAACATACATCAGATTTTCATAAATGTATTGACAATGGAATGTCATTATATTTATTTCTTTAAACTTTTCGCGAAGTGATTCTCTGGGGCCCATATTATAAATTGCTCGAACAGCCCTCTTCTGCAGCACAAAAATGGTATTGATATCAGCAGCACTCCCCCACAGCAGTATACTGTACGACATAATGCTGTGGAAGTAGCTGAAGTAAACTAGTCTAGCTGTGTCAACGTCTGTATAAAGACGGATCTTTTTGACTGCATATGCCGCAGAACTAAGTCTCTTCGATAACCCATCAATATGAGGACCCCATTGAAGCTTATTATCTAAAGTGATACCTAAGAATACGGTGGTGTCCACAAGAGCCAACTGTTCATCTTTGATTTTGATATTTGCTTTAACTTGTGTAACATTGGGTAGTATAAATCTAATACACTTTGTTTTATTTTCATTAAGTAGGAGATTGTTAACGTTGAACCATTTTACAACCTTAGAGATTGCATTGTTTACATTGTCAAAATTGATTTGTCGTCGCTTTAATTTAAATAAAAGTGACGTGTCATCTGCAAACAATACAACCTCATGATCGTCCCTTACAAGGTGGGGTAGATCATTAATGTATACTAAGAACAAAAATGGACCAAGAATTGATCCCTGCGGTACACCGATAGTAACCAGAGACCCCGGAGACCGTTTTCCATTCACGTCAACTCTTTGTACTCTGTCACTTAAATAGGAAGTGAGAAAGTCTAGAGCAACGCCCCTAATACCATAATGGTGTAGTTTCCTGATCAATGTCATGGTCTACGCAATCAAATGCCTTTGACAAATCACAAAAAACGCCTAAAGCGTCATGAGATTCCTCCCAGGCATCAAATATGTGCGATATTAACTCAATACCAGCATCAGTGGTTGAGCGACCCTTACTAAATCCGAATTGCTTATTATGCAGTAAGTTATTTAATTTAAAATGTCTTTGCAATTGATTTAAAATCAGTTTTTCAAAAATTTTACTAAATGTAGGAAGTACTGATATAGGTCTAAAATTACTAGGGTCAGAACATGTACCCGATTTGAAAAGTGGAGTTATTTTACTGTGTTTCATTAAATCAGGGAACACACCACAGTCAATACACTCGTTGAATATTAAAGCTAGTTCGGGCGCAATAATGCCAATCAATGATTTCACAACGCAAACAGAGATGCCCCAGAGGTCCGTGGTTTTTTTAACATTTATGAGTTTGAAAGCTTTTATGATGTCATCACTATTTACATGATCAAATTTGAATTGTATTTTACATTCTGTTAAGTTTTCTTTTAACAATGACTCTGCTTCTATGGGAGAGGAGTTTAAGGATTTTGTGGTAGAGACTGGAATGTCGGTAAAAAAGTTTTCGAACGCATTAGCTACATCACTATCCTGATTGACGGTGGCATTGTCAATTTTCAAATTAAACTTATTGTTCTTAGTTGTGACTCTTCCAGTCTCACTGTTGATTACTTTCCAAGTGGCTTTTACTTTATCTTGGCTATTTTTAATTTTTGAACTCAAATGACGAGCTTTTGCTTCACGGCAAACATTTTTAAAAATTTTAGAATACTTTTTGACTTGTTCTTTAAACTCCTCATTAAAATTATATTGTTTTTCAGCATAAAGATCATACAATTTCTTCCTGCTTTTATGTATTCCCGCTGTTGCCCAGTCACTGAACTTTTTACCGTCAGAGACCATGATCGATTTCGATGTAAAAATTGAATTGAACACATCACTAAATTTCTTAAAAAATGTGTTGTATAAATTATTTGGATTAAAATTACCATATAAACATGGAAATACAGAAGTTAAATTCAATTTTAGTTTGTCCAATCGATCTTTGGTCATAGGTATACAAGTAATATTTCTTTTTTCAAGTTTTTTTGTTTGAACCTCTATTTTAATTATTTGACCAAGATGATCCGACTTAATATTACTAATTAAACTCTTATTTAAAATTTTAATGTTGGCAAAGATATTGTCTATACATGTGGCCGAAGTATCGGTTATTCGAGTAGGCTCCATAAATTGAGGTTTTAAATCAAATGATTGAAATAAACTAATTATTCTAGTATTTAAGGAGTTAATTTCTAGTAAATTAACATTAAAATCTCCGCACGTAATAATATATTTATTTGATTTAGATAATTTAAACAACATTTCTTCCATAACTTTTTCAAAAATGTCAAATGAGGCAGATGGTGGGCTGTAAACGCTTATAACTATGAATTGCTCCAACTCTATGCAAGCAACTTCAATGTGTCTTTCTACAGAGAGGTGGACTATATCTAAACGTTCTCTAAATTTTATCTGTTTATTAAGTAGGATTAATGAGCCACCACGTATAGCATGTAATCTGCAGAAAGAACTACCAAATTGGTGATTACTGAAAATGAACATGACCTCATTCATGGCTTCGCAGCCAATGTTCTGTAATGCAAATAATGTCAATGTCATTTGAGTTCATGTACAGTTCTAGTTCTAATTCTTTACAACGAATTCCTTCAATATTTTGGTGCATCAAGTTGGTATATTTCACATTTTTATTATTTAACAACTGTTTGTTATGTTTATTTTTAAAAAAAATATTATTTGACTTTTTAGTGCTAGAGATTTCCTCTATTGTCGTGTCTGGTAATTTAAATGACATGGAATAATTTCCAATGTCTGGTTTTCAATTTTAGGACAATGCTCAAAAAAAGCATTTTGGTTAGCCAAGTTTTTGGCTGTTATACTAAAATAATAAGATAGCGAAACAGCTATCTGTCGTTTGTAAAAGTTAGAAAGGTAGTATCTACCTTTGGTCAAATAATATGTTTTACTAACAACACTGTTAGAATCAATTAAATGAATTAATTTATTATTGCATGATATTGTATGCAGAGTCATATTTAACTTATATCTAAGATCATTTTCTGCTTGTGGCAAGCTGTTGCTATAAGGGAATGTGAACATTACAATTTTATTAATTTGTAGTGAACACAGAGTATCAAAGTATTTTATAAGTTCTGATTTGTTCACATTACCCCTATTTCCAAGCCAAATAATCAGATTTGATTCACTGTCAAATTCATACTTTGAAATTATTGGCATAATTTCATGAAGGCTAGAATTAGGTCAATTCTTGTTTTGTATAGAATATCCTACTTTAACATAATAAATGCGTAAGTCTGTATGTGTGTGTGTGTGTGAATGTTTGTTACCACGTATCTCCGTAACCACTAAACCGATTTTGATAAAATTTGGAATGTAGATAGTTTAGGATCTGGAATAACACATAGGCTAATCTAATTTTCGAAAATCGACGGGGTTAAATAGGGCGGTAAAGTTTCTATGAAAAAAAATTGTTTGATTTGTACAAAAAACTTTAAAGTAAATAATGAAACACGTATTTTATATTTTTTCAAAACTACACTTTGGGGGTGTGCAATTGAGTTCTAAACTTTGTATAAATTGTAATCCTTGGTTCGATTCATTAAAAAGTTGGTGGAGATAGTTTGAAGCCTGGAAATGGTCATATGCTACTTCTATTAACATACCACACGGGCGAAGCCGCGGGCAACAACTAGTTCTTCATAATTTTATGGGGTCCACAGACGCTCAAAGAGCATTTAATTTTACGACCCAAAAAAAAATGTGTTAGATCGATTTTTGATCTTAAGTAGACAGAATCGTGTAGACCTGTATTTATTGAAAGAAAACTACTAACGCTCCCGTGTCTTTACATTTACGAAATATGCAAGTTCGTTCGGAAAAACTATTCACTGTTTGAAAAGGATGAGCAATCAGCATTGAAAATACAATCTAGGCAAAAAACGTTAGTGATACCGCGCAACAGATTAAAATTATGCGATAAAAAATGTTATACAATGGCTGTGAATGTATATAATAAATTACCAAAAGACATATTAAAAATGAATAACATAGAATTTAATAGGAAACTTTTCAATTGGCTTAGCAACAGATGTTTTTATTCAATTAATGATTACCTATCTAAATAATAAGCTGAAAACCCCGGGTTTTGCTTGACATTTGCATGTAATTATTTTGATTCTACTAAAGTTTTGTATAGTAATAAATTTGACATATTTAATAAATCTATAAATTTAATTAAACAAGGAATTTACCTACTTATATGTAAAAAATTGCAAATATATAGAGAAGCTAACTATACCTATGTAATAATAATCATATACCTATAGTCTTGCAAATAAATATTATTCATTCAAAAAATTATATAATTTCGTATGGAACTGACGCCGGGGTTTTTAAATTTTGAAAAAAACAATTTTAGCTTTTTTTTTATTTTTCAGTCATCGACTTCCGCTTTTCCATCCTACACTGCTTCTTTCTATTCGCTGTTATCAATCGAGAGCCCTTGTATTCACACTAAATCGTTTCACCACACTCGTTTTTTCCATTTTAGCCATTTTACTTCAGCTACTCCGCCACACATAGCACTCAAAGTGGCTAAGTAGGTACTGGCAAAATAAAACCTACAGGGACTTCTCCCATTTCAGAAATAATCAGCTGCTGACGTTTCTGACAGTTTTATGCTTATTTAGAGAGGTGATAAAACACCAAACAGACATATACCTACATAGCTGTGATTCCACACTTGGATTCCCTGTGTCGTGGGTATCAGGAACTAAGAGTACCATGGCACCACAACACACAGACCTGAAACAAATGCACAGCGAAACATAAAAAAAAATGCTGGACATTTTTCACTCAGCATCATTTAGCCCCAAACTAAGCAAAGCTTGTATTATGGGAACTAAATTACTGATATTACTACTTATATACTTTTTTTTTGTAAATACATACATATTATACATAGAAAACACTCCAGACAAATATTTGCAGATCATACAAATATTTGTCCCGCGGCGGGAATCGAACACGCAACCTTCTGCGTCTCAGGCGAGCCTTCGCACACTACGTCACAGAGTCAGTCAGTCAACATTTTGTCCCACATTTGTACTTCAGTAATTCAGCAGTTTTCCCATGCGCAGTTGCATGTCGTGTACTGTATCGGGCATAAAACTAGACTCGATAGACTCGTCTGAACGCTAACTGACTGCAAACATTTGCCCGCCCGTATCGCTGTCGGCCAACTTTTCATTCAATCTTTTTTCCTTTATTCTTGTGTTACGTACCTGATTATTCTTTCATTTAATTTCTTTTATTTACCATTACCAAACAAATATTTTTTTGTTTGTTTGTTTGTACCGAATAGATTCCGAAACTTCTGGACCTATACCGAACTTTTACCATTTTTTCACTTATAGAAAGCTAAATTATCAGGAAGTAACATAGGCTATAATTTATTTAAAAAATTAGAGATCCTTAAGATAATTGCAATAATGTAACCCAAAGAAGCAAAATTTTGCCAATCAAATTCATTATTTGGCGTGCGCTGAGAAAACTATTGATGATACATAAAAATTATGTACTACATGATTAAAGTACTCATTATTACCTTCAAAAAAGTCTTGGAAGGAATATATCTAACTATCATAGTTAAGTCACAATAGCAGCTTTTGTGTTCTAAAATTTAATTAGATCGCCGGTAGAAACAAAAGTTGGTTACATCAGTATCGTAGTATTAATTTTTATTCAAATAAATAGTTTTATCATCAAGGGTATTTATGTAGCAGTTAAAAACTTTTTAATTCATTCGAATCGGACATTTAATTTCGATGTTATCACGAGTATAAAATCGAAACTTACGCGGGTGAGACTGCGTGGCGCAGCTAGTATTATATAGCAGGCAAGTCAAAAGTTGTACATATAGGCCATATACATACATTAATGGGGCAACATGGCGGGCAAAAAAAATTTTAATTTAATTGGTATTTGAAGCCTTTTAAGGAAATTTGTTCTTATCCATATTTATAATTTATTCTTTGTTTATTTATTTTTTTGTATTTTTCTTTAGTGGGCAATAAAGGGTTTATTTGTCTATCTTTCATCCTTTACAATTATACCATATAAATTATATTATAACATTGACAGGTATCTAAACACCCCTATAAATTATAAACTCGCACCCTCAATCACCCCTTATTCATATCCCCATATTTCCATTGATTGATTACAATACTCAACTCCTTATAAAGATGAGTGCACATTAGTTACACGAAATTACCCCCAAGTAGGGGAATTTACGGCTAGGCATTAACAGGGGTGGGGGATGTTTAGGGGTGGGTTGAATATGTCTGGGAGTTGAAATATTCATAAGAGCGAAGTGACACCATCGATTATTTTGTGAGACTTAGTTCGCGGTGTGATCGTGAAGAAAAATGTTACAAGCGTTCTTGATAGTCAAAAAACCAAATAAAAACTTCTGGATTTCTCTCTGGAACGCTAAATGGAGTTCGTCTCCAATGCACTGGGGTCTAAAAATACCTAGCGCATAGCTTTCCTTTCACGCTAACGCAAATTTGTCAAGGGAAAAGTTGGCAGAAGTCACGTGACATTTCCACAGATAATATCATTTCCATACAATTCAGTCTTTCCACAGGCGTTCACGCCAACAGAAAGTGGTATCCGTATTACCGTAGTACTATTTTTTTGATTTAAATCTGCGCTATTACTCAAAACCAGAATCATATAATGTGTTATTATTGTCTTAACAGTCTGCCCATTTCGAAACAATAATAGCAAGTATACGCATAACTTATCGTGTTCCAAAATTTCAATCATATAACTATAAATTTCAAGAAAAACATTTGCACTTTTTATATGTATCCTGTAAATAAAAATAGCCGGAATCTCATTACACGCAAAAATAGGACACGCTGTATAACTCAGAAAGCCCGCAAACCGGCAGAGAGAATGCAAAAGCTGTAACTACCCGGAAAAAGCTAAGTGCGAGTAGGCACCAGCCCACTACAGCCTGGAAATTTGAGCGATACAACATCGGGAACACTGGAAACAGAAAGGCAAATGCGTAATGACCTCCGGGCCGGCCGTTCGACCGGAAAAACATAAAACCTAACGTACTATCACAGAAGAATGAATAGTTATATCGTGTAGAACTTTTACTCTGACGTTAAGGGGTCGGTCAAACAACCGCGGTGGCGATGCAGCGATTGCAGTAGGGGTACCATTTCCCTTGACAACCATTTCCCTTTGATCGGGTTGCAGTCTGTAGTCTTGTTCCGAACGGTGTTTTCAGGCGGACAATACCACAACCACACTATAGTTGTAAAAATGATCAGCCGGCGGCGGCCATTTTTCTTTTTCATCTGGTAGTAAAGTTGGCGGCGGCGGCCATTTTTTTTTCGTTTGTCATTTCGAGAATCACGACGCGTTCCTCTTTCATTGAAATCCAGGACAAAATAAGTCGATCGTTCTTAGATCGTATCCAAGCAATATTAAACTTAAAACCAGCAAGATAAAGTACATTGTTCAATGAGAACTGATTCAAAGTGATACACGCCAAGTAATATGCTTTCGCGCCAATGGAACCGGCCGGCGGTGAGTTGCCGAGAATAATGCCGTAAATAATTCCGGAATGGGCCGTATTTATTCCGCATATACTTATTTTTATGTTTCAGATTGCAAATTATCATAAATATGGTTAGAATTGTTTTGGAGTTTAATTTTGCTTGTGTTTGAGACGGCCACGTTTCATTGTTTTCAGCGTTTAGAAAAGGACAAAAACAAAATAAACAAATACGACGATTTACTCCTCACAGCTGTTTTGTAGAGAATAGACCGCCCATTGTACTAAAATATTTTCAATGATTCATTCATTCATTCCCCGTGATGGTCATCCTCAGATACATAATCAGTTCGTAGATCTTTGATAGTTTACAAATAAATAAAGCAATAAAAAGGGATGCATATCTACAATGTGAGGATGCTAAAACGAGGGTTATCAAAGGCAAGTCTAAACAGACTTGGCACGTGCTCACGTTTTGCTTCGTTAGCATTCCACTTATTGGAATACTAACCGTTGGATAAAAGTGAATTTACGCTGACTCTTCGTGCCCGTCCAAGCCTAGAAGAATCAGGAAATAAACTCTGCTTGGTTTTTTTATGATCCTCCATTTAGCTTTAGTGTGTCAGGTGAAACCATTCTAAACGAATTATTAAAAGAAACCAAAACATTTTAAGACTTGTGTGCGCAATAGTCCATCGAGATTTATTCCTATAATCGTAATAACAGGGAGACATCTCTATCTCCATATCCGTCGAGCTACGGAGAGTAACGTTAAGTGGTCCACGTAGAGCGGCCTACGTAAACGACCTGAACGACAGTTAGCACTCTTTGCCTTCACCAAGGAGTAGCGGGGGAAAGCTGTCGGTCGGTGACTGTACTTAACAAAACAAACACGCTCACTACTGTATTTCCCATGATATATATACTCAGATACATAAAGATAAAATAAAATAAATAAAAAAGCCTTTATTGTTACTTATAAATTTTTTTTAATGAGTGCAGTTAACTAAGGACCCCTTGGCGGGTATAGGCCTCCTCCAAAATTCTCCATCTTCTCCATCTTTCGCTTTCATCGTCCAAGACTTGCCTGGTATCTTAGTTATTTCGTCCTGCCATCGTTCTTCTCCCTCTTCCTCTCTTCCCATAATGTTACCTTTCAGATCCACCTGTCGTCTTCTGTACGTACCAAGTACATGTTGTCTCAGATACATATCCAGTGCGTAAATGTTTGAGGCTACCAAGTATGGGTAGTCTAATGCACGTCCTAAGCATATGCCGGCGTTTTGCAAAGCAGGTTGAAACCCATCGCCGTTTAGAACACAAACTGATACTGATAACTAGATTGTATTAGTCTTATGATTTTAATCAAGACCATCTATCTACCTATTATATTATTATAATTATAACGTTGAACTCGGTGGCATGGCGGGCCAGTAGTCAGCTGTAAAGTAGAGTTAAATAATTTAAATTATTGTGGTTTGGTATTGGAGAATATAATTCAGTTCCCGAATCCTCGAGAATTAAAATGTACAGGTCAATACTATCAATTTACAATGAATTTCCATTGTAAAACAGTTATGGTCAATTGATAAACAGGAACGGTATTCAGAGAGGATTTTCCAGTATAATTCGCTGATTAATTACATTTAATTTAATTACAATATCATATCAATTTCATTTAGGTACTTACCGTAAAATGCGTACGGCCAAAATGTCCAATATAGAGAAGCCAACAATATATGCAAGACCTGCTAAGCATGAAGACCTTAGACAACGGATTTGTCTACTGCCGAGAAGACTATAAACATATTGTCCCTATCTTTTGTTTGACAGAATAGGCGACAGAAATAGTTTTTGTCTTCTCTTTCGTAGACAAAACGTTGTCTTGTGTGCTCATGCTAAACGCACTGATGTAATAAGTACCTATAATGTTTCTAATAAATAAAATTAATTCATTAATTTAGGTGTATTTCAGCGAGGCTGCATCCGATCGCATTACATTGGTGTCCGGGTTTTGATGGTGAATTAACTCCTAAAAATCCTTTCATAAAATAATAATAATTATAAAAGCTACGGTGGTGGTGGCGCTGGCGATCAGTGTTGTCAAAATTTGCGTGATTTTATTGATCGCCACCGCTGTCGCCACTGCCACCGCGTCAGTTTGACCGGTCTGTCTACAGCGATTAAGGGCCCTTAATCGCTGTAGACAGACCGGTCACGATGCTGTATTATTGAGGGCTAACGTGGCTCACCTCACGATACTTGCCTTTTCTCTCTATTGATGGTCATTCTATTGCATTCTTGCAGTTCGTCGTCCACTGTTGATCTCTACATCGCACGGGTGACCTTCAAAAGTCAAAGTCAAAAGGTTTTTATTCATTGAAATCACAAGAATTATATAGAAACGAGGGATCCACGGGATCTAGTGCCCTCAACTCATCCCTTTAAACCACAGGTTCCCAAACTTATTTATCCCACCGCCCACTTTGAGAATAAAAAAAAATCTTAGGATGCCCCAAAGTTTTTAAACATCACCTATGCTTTCCCTTCTAGACCGCCTTAGCGCCCCCAATATCTTCTAGAGCCTTCTACCGCCTCCCTGAAGGCCTTTAGTGCCCACAAGGGGGCGTTATCGCCCACTTTGAGAAACAGTGTTTTAAACTATGATGTGCGTGGCTAGCGCCATATTTTAGGGGATAGACGCGTTGGTACCTGTTATACCGCCATCTAGTACCGTAGTACTAGATGATAGATTAATAGTCGTAGTTAGACACACTAACTAAGCCAGTAAGACACAGCAATATGTTAGAAAGAGATAGCATGCTGTCTCGAATAAGCAGGAAGCGCCTCGCTCGTACGAGAAATTCTAGGAAGGACAAAGCCACGTTTTGTCGGCATATATAAACCGGAAATTAGTTAAATTAAAGCATTGAATCCGAATTAATTTCTTGTTTGTTTTGGTGTAGATTTTATAGCGTGACTTTAGTAATATAGTGTTCATAGAATTGAAATTGAAATGGTTTGGTATTGTTTTAGGACATTATTAGGTACGACTATACACCACGTACTAACGAACGATAATAAAGTAATGCAAATAGCAGGAGAATAATTAAGTACGTGGTATAGTAGTAATAATATCCTAAAATATAGTGTACATTTGGTGTGAAATTGGACTTCATCATTTTATCCCGAGCTTTTACTCGTAATAATACATAATTTGTGGAAAATCGGTAGAGTTGACCGACTGAGCCAATAGTAGGTATCTCCTGGTTGTTTACTCTGGAATAAGCCTTTGACGTACTTTTCGGTAATTTTATCCGAAGTTAGTCCAGCTGATATACTCTTCATAGGACTGTGCTGGATAGCGATATCAGATTGTCAGAAATAATTGAAAATGTAAAAATACATTTATTCCAAAAACTATCGTGAACTTGATTTTTCATATTGTAAAAACGGGAATTTTCACGTACTGCACTATCGGTGAAGGCACCGACTAAGTTTCGACTCATTCCGAGAGTCTTCATCAGGGTGAGTGGTTGCGACTTTCTCCTTGCGCTGCTGTGCACTACGTGCGCAACGCGGAAGGTCGGTGCCTTCACCGATAGTGCAGTACGTGAAAATTCCCGTTTTTACAATATGAATACATTTATTATTTTTATTGTAGGCAAGATTTACATAATTTAATTTAATTGTGTCCCTAAAATTTAATAAAACTTTTATTTTATAATATTGTATATTAGTGTGCCTTTACATAAAACTGACGCCACAATCTTAAAAGCGAGTGATTTAAAAACAAAGAAAATACTTATTAACTTCACAGAGTAAAAAGTTTAGCAAAACATTGGAATGCGAATAACTTTTTATCCCTCTTGTAACAAGATAAAGTTAACGATTCCTTTTTAAGTGTCCCTAAGTTCAACAAAACCGACACACTGCCCTGTGGCACTTTAAAAAGCTTACAGTGTAAAATGAGCCTTATTAAGGGCCCGGCTAAACTGATGCGGTCAAAGTCAAAGTCAAAATTCATTTATTCAATAAAATCACAAGGACCACTTTGAAACGTCGGTTTTTATCTAGTTCCTGTTCCTCCGCGACCAAGCCAGGAAAGAAAGGCAAGAAAACAAGGCTGGTTATTCTTTTTAATGATCCTTTTACAAAACAATAGATTCGAGTTGGAGCATTTTCATTCCCAAGAGTTTTTATCATCTAAATAATCAGATATTTTATAGTATGCCTTTTTATAAAGCTTTTGTTAATTGATAATTTTTGTATATCTCTTGGGAGTTTGTTATAAAAGCGTACACCGTGCCCTTTAAACGATTTACTAACTTTATGGAGTCTACAAGTGGCAACAGCGAGTTTATCTTTATGGTGGGAGTGGTGATCAAAGGAAATGGTTGTTAAGGGGTTGTCAATGTTCAAGTGTATGTATAGCCTTAACCTGAGTACAATTTGACAATCGAAATTTTGTCCTTCGAAGCTCGGAAGCACCCTTGTTTATGCAGCTAACCTATTGAATCCAACCTACCTATCGACTACCGCTGGGAAAGAAAGGTTCGCGAATAGCGACCATGAAACGGGCGACACACTCCATCGGTCACACACACATTTTCCCGCAGTGTGTGTGTGTGTTTGTGTGTGTGTGTGTCCGTCCGATGACATCGTTAGGCTTACGAGAAGTCAATGGATGGAGATGGAACAAGATTTTTCGTCATGACACTTTTTAGGGGGGGTCTATGTCCAGCAGTGAAATTCTACTGTCCGATGATGACGATGAACCAAATTTATCTCCAAGTTAATATGTTTGAACTTACTAAGCAGGTTACGCCAATTCTTAAGTTAATTACCCTTTGGGGATGACTTAAATACTAGCCCTCGTATTCATAATCACTCATTAACTTTAGCATTCTGATTACAGCCCTGTCCTTTTCTATAACTAAACATAGAAAATAAGCAGATAACTTTTATGAAGCTGATTAAGTTATGGAGTGATTATGTATATAGACATATATATATATATATATATATATATATATATATATATATATATATATATATATATATAATAGGTAATTGGTATATATGTTATTATTTATTATATTCTGCTGTAGTATTTCTTATGAATAATATTATTTAAGGTAGTTTACACAAAGTACACCCCCGGCCGCTTCAAAATCATATAATCCTCTCCATCCAAAGGTTGTCTGGAAGAGATCGCTTTTAAGCGATAAGACAGCCCATTGTACCTTTATCATATGTGTTACTGTTTATTTCGTTTGTATCTTAAGGTGTACAATAAAGTATTTTCATTCATTCATTCATTCATTCATTCATTCATTCATGAATAAGGGTGTAAGTTTAAGAGTCAATTAACATCGCACACAATACGCTCAAGACGGCATTGACCATGATGGACATACAGTGAGTAGATATTTGAGCATACCAAGGACGGAGTAGTCAGAGGTACGTCCAAATATTAAATTTGACACATACCCGCGTTTTACATAAGTACCCTATTTTTTTTTTCTAGTGGACAATTCTATGCGACCGGATTCGAATGCAAATCGAGTTGGAAGTCGGGGTACCGCCCACTAGGCCTACATGACTCCAAGTCAGTTAATCCTACTACTATTATAAACGCGAAAGTTTGTGAGGATGGATGTTTGTTACTCTTTCACGCAAAAACTACTGAACGGATTTTGATGAAACTTTACAGTAACATAGCTTATACATCAGAATAACAGAAAGGCTACTTTTTATCTGGGTACCACGCGGGCGAAGCCGTGGGCTGAAGCTAGTATTATTATAAACGCGAAAGTTTGTGAGGATGGATGTTTGTTACTCTTTTACGTAAAAACTACTGAACGGATTTTGATGAAACTTTACAGTAACATAGCTTATACATCAGAATAACAGAAAAGCTACTTTTTATCTGGGTACCACGCGGGCGAAGCCGTGGGCTGAAGCTAGTATTATTATAAACGCGAAAGTTTGTGAGGATGGCTGTTTGTTACTCTTTTACGTAAAAACTACTGAACGTATTTTGATGAAACTTTACAGTAACATAGCTTATACATCAGAATAACAGAAAGGCTACTTTTTATCTGGGTACCACGCGGGCGAAGCCGTGGGCTGAAGCTAGTATTATTATAAACGCGAAAGTTTGTGAGGATGGATGTTTGTTACTCTTTTACGTAAAAACTACTGAACGTATTTTGATGAAACTTTACAGTAACATAGCTTATACGTCAGAATAACACAAAGGCAACTTTTTATCTGGGTACCACGTGGGCGAAGCCGTGGGCAGAAGCTAGTATTATTATAAACGCGAAAGTTTATGAGGATGGATGTTTGTTACTCTTTTATGCAAAAACTACTGAACGGATTTTGATGAAACTTTACAGTAACATAGCTTATATGTACATCAGAATAACATAAAGGCTACTTTTTATCTGGGTACCACGCGGGCGAAGCCGTGGGCTGAAGCTAGTATTATTATAAACGCGAAAGTTTATGAGGATGGATGTTTGTTACTCTTTTATGCAAAAACTACTGAACGGATTTTGATGAAACTTTACAGTAACATAGCTTATATGTACATCAGAATAACATTGTGTATATGTCTGACGTTTATAAACAATTAGCTTCTGTCCACGGCTTCGCTCGCGTGGTCCCGTATAAAAAGTATCCTATGTGTTATTCTGATATTTAAGCTATATTACTGGAAAGTTTAATCAAAATCCGTTCAGCAGTTTTTGCCTGAAAGAGTATAAGAGCAGTAAGATTACTGAATATGAATGATTTGCAGTACATTGGCAGGTACTTAGTATCCTTTTTCAGACCTACTGTACAAAATATCAAATATATCAAAATATATTTATTGAGGAACAGAAACGATGGCATACGATTACTATTGAAAAACGATGATGTCTGCAGAAGTGTAAAAACTGTGGCGCAGACACCAACGCCCACCTCCGTTACAAAGGATTGAAAGTTCCGATCAAAGTTATGGAACAGCTAATATAGTAAACAAAGAAATACAAGTAATAAAGTAAAGTAAACTAAAGAAGCTAATATAAACATGTGTGTGTGTGTGTTTGATTGTGTGTGTTTGGTGGGGGATTATAATAATAATAATAATCCCGTACGGCGCTCTTTTGGCCAGTGTTCGGTGAATGGCGACACCGTGAGCCTCATTACTCTCTCGGGTGGACAGAGACCTATGACCATAGGGTAGACAGCCCCAAGAGACGCGATGTTTGATAATTTGCTAGGAAACAGTTCCGTCAACTGTCGTGTGACTCCTGCCACGCTTGCTGTGCTCTGATTGGTTGAAACTATAGTGTCATCCAATCAGGGCAAAGCAAGTAACATGACGCAATGACAATGACAATGTCCGCGTTTGCCAACATCAGTCCTAAAAGACTGATGTGTTGACAGTACAGTGTGGATAATTACAAGCAGTAATTAAGTTATTGTCGGGGAGATGGGCCTCGTCAGCATTGGGATGCAACCCGTCTAGGAGAAGGACAACTCTGAAATCAAATCCGGGGAGATGGGCCTCGTCAGCATTGGGATGCAACCCTTCTAGGAGAAGGAAAACTCCGAAATCAAACCAACATTTCAGGGAGCACACCCGGAAGAAAACCCCAATCCAAAGTGTCAGCCGACCCGTGCCGAGGGATTCGTAGCCAGAGGGAGGTATGGTTGTTAACGGAGGGTGTCTGTGTTGGCGGTCACAGGACACAGCGCTGATCCGCCTTACCCCCGTAAAGGGCTCTGCGGGGGTGGACCTTTAGATCCTTGCTACTCGTGGGAACGCAATGGAGATTTTTGAAAAATTAAATCGTCCGCATGGCGGCGACGCGGTCCGCCACCCGTCACATCTCGTTTCTCGCGAGGGCGAAAAGCGGCCCATGGAAAGTCGTTTTGCTACGTTGAATGTTGGAGGAGGCATGGAAGAAAAATTGAATGAGGTGTACCAGATGATGGACGAAAGACGGATTGATGTTCTTTGTGTGAATGAGATAAAGCGGAAAGGGTGTGACACCACTAAGCATGGACCCTACACGGCGTACTGGTCTGGGGTACCTAGTACTGACAGAGCTTGCCAGGGTGTGGGTGTTATACTTTCCGCGCGAATGGCTGATTGTGTGAATGAGTTTGAATGTGTGAATGCCAGATTGTTATGGATCAGAATGAAAGTAGGCTTAACCCGTATCTTTGTCGTAGGAGTATATGCTCCTGTGGACATAGGTACAGGGGCGTCTAAGCGAGCACAGGACGAACAAGATGATTTTTGGAAGAGTTTGAGAGATGTCCTGAAAATATGCAAGGATAATGAAAGGTTAATAATGTTAGGTGATTTTAATGGATGGGTAAAGCGTGATGTATTTGAAAGAGTTCTTGGATTGTATGGTGATGAAAGAGTGAATGATAATGGTAAAAGTGTGCTTGAGATATGCCTGGAGTGGAATCTTTGTGTGACAAACACCATGTTTGACCACAAAAAGATTCATTTGTACACTCGAGAGGCGAAGAATGTAAGAAAAAGTATGATTGATTTTGTAATAGTGGATGAAAGAGTGAGAAAGAACGTTCTTGACACTAGGGTGTATCGCGGGGTTGGCATTCATACTGACCACTTCCTGGTTATGAGCCGGTTAAGGGGTCTATTCAAAGGATGGCGCCACCGGGTACAAGAACCAGTCTGTGCTGTATCCGTATGTGTTTAATATGTTTTTTATCTATCCACTAAAATGACTATTCTTAATAGCGTTTCTAAATGAATAAAGGGGAATAAAAAAACACGCAACAGTCCCACATACATAGTCCTGACCCCAAAATCCCAAAAACCCTGATATCAATGAGTCGTCATCAGGGTGAGTGGTTGCTTTCTCCTTCCGCGTCGCGCCGTGCACTCTGACACGACGCGTGAGTCTCGGAATGAGTCGAAACTTAGTCGGTGCCTTCACCGATAGTGCAGTACGTGAAAATTCCCGTTTTTACAATATGAATAGTCAAGTTCACGATAGTTTTTGGAATAATACTCATATACTACTTATACATTATACATTTTTTTTTGTAAATATGTACTACATTACATAGAAAACACCCAGACCCGGGACAAATATTTGCAGAACATACATAATCTGTCCCGCAGCTGCAATCGAACCCGCACCTCTTACGTCACAGCTGGCTACTCGCCTGCAGAGTGACCAAGGTCGAGGTATGACACTATCAAAATATGTCAGTCCTTGACCTTGACAGTCCGTAGGTCAATAAGGTTATCGATGTAGGTAACTTTTGAAACTATCATGGTTTTTAACATATTTTTTACTAAAAAACGGGATATTTCCAGCATGTCCTACGGAAGAATGGATACAGACCACGAATATTACCATCTCGACCAAAGCCAAAATCCCACAGGTGCTTGGTAGAACGTAAACCGGCGTTTTTGCCGTACATCAAAGGAGTAACGGATAATATTGCGAAAGTCCTGCAAAAGTTATCAATAAAAACTATTTTCAGTCCTTTAAAGAAAATCACTCACTACCTGCGTGTATAAAATTGACTGTAGTTGTGTGAGTTCCTACATAGGCCAAACTAAACGTACCATAGATTGTCGGGTGAAGGAGCACATCAGGGCGGTTAAGAATGTTGATACACAAAAATCAGCTATTGCAGAACATCTGTTGAATTCTGGCTCAAACCACTGGATCGAGTTGCATAATCCACAGGTAATCTCAACAGAAAGCAACTACCAACCAAGATTTGTTCAGGAGACCATTGAGATTACCAAACACAGGAATTTCAATAGAGAAGATGGTTTTTAATTATCTGGAGCCTGGAATCCTGTGGTGAGAGTGTGCAAAAATCGAAAAAACATGATACCAGTTGTGCGTCAGGATATTGTTAGTGTTGTGTGTCGGAGCCGAGATGTACTCGAATGTGACAGTGAAACCGATGGTGGTGGTATTTTTCGCAATAAAAGAGTGAGAAAGAGGGTAGATCGATTTGTCTGCCACTAACATTCATAACCCGCAAAGACTTCAGTTCCTCCCGTGATCATGCTACATGCAACTGTGCCGAAATATCGGGAAACATTCAAACTCATGGTAAATATCCTGTTTTTTAGTAAAAAATAAGGTTATCGATGATCTCTGTTGGGGCAGTCACAGAAAAATAGATGTCAGGTTACAGCACACTCACAGGCCTATATTGTGATCACCTTTTGATCACAATAGGCCTGTGACGACTGCAGTGATACTGGAGCCACAAAAAGCTAATAAAGGCATAGTATATAAAAAAACAGTCAAATACATAGTTCTGCCTGATCCCTACACTAGGATTCTCTGTGTCGTGGATATCAGGAAATACAAGTACCATGGTACCGCACCCAGACTCGGTGTGGTAAAAGTTCGGATTAGTGCTCTGATACAGCTGTTCCATTGATGGGTTTCAGAGCGTGTGCACGTTCATATTTCATAATATCAGAATGCAAATTCTTAAATTACTTATATCTTAGATCGAAATTGCTCTTAGAAAGATGTTTCGCTCGCAATTCGCCTCATCGCAGATGGGACGAGCTGATGGATGGAGCATATACTATAAATAATGAGTGATGCGGTTCAATGTATCTATTCGTAAATTTATAAAGTTTGATAAATTATAAAAGTAAGCTTAAATGACATAGGAAGATTGATTAATCGAATGAAGAAAATTTTGATTCATTAATTTTGTTTGTTCAATACCTAATTGGCTATCAGTAACTACGAGTACCGTGGTTCCAGAACATCTAGATCTGGATCTGCAGAACATGCAAAATATATTAATCGTTTGTCCTGACTGACTGACTGACTGATCTATCAACGCACAGCCAAAACTACTAAGTCTAGAAAGCTGACATTTAGAGCATATATTTATAATTATAACGTAAGAATCCGCTGATGGAAGCGGAGGGGGGGGGGGGGGGGGAGGGGGGGAATGAACACTGTAAAAAGTATTTGTTCTTTGAACTAAGAAACATGAAATTTTTAATTAAAACTCTTGAGCATAAAATAATGACGTGTTTCAGGGTCTATGTATGATGTTTTATAAGTTTAGTTATCAAAATTGTGATTATCGATGTTTTCCTTATTATTTATTTAAAAAAATATATATTTTGCTGGACATTTTTCACACAGCATCATCTAGCCCCAAACTAAGCAGAACTTTTATTATGAGAACTACATGACTGATATACTACTTATATACTTTTTTTGTAAATACATACATATTATACATAGAAAATACCCAGACCTGAGACAAATATTTGCAGATCTTACAAACATTTCTCCCATACATATTTGTGTACGTATATCAGATTTTCATAGATTATGTATTCATAAGAATATCATTAGGTATCTTTATTTCTTTATACTTTTGCCATGTTGATTCTCTGGGGCCCATAATAGCACGAAGAGCCTTCTTCTACTTATTAACTGTAAGCCTTTTGAAACATATATTTCGTTGGAATATAATAAAGCTGTTATGGCAACAATCTCAGTCCTAAACGTTATTTGATGCGGCTTGTGCGGCCCGTTAGGCAGGTTGTGATGTGTAAACTAATCTAACTTCAGCGCCCATACCTGAAGGTATAAGACAGTTTACCTGGAAAAATCGAGACAAGCGTTTTCTCTACAGTTCTCAAACAGAATACCGACCATTGAAAAGGATCTAAAAATAGCCTTTGAACTATAAAATGTCACTGAGTTTCTTGTTGGAAATTGTTGCGTCTTTCGTTACGGAACTATTTAAGAAGCTTACGTGCCAGCATGTTTTATTTATTTTTCTTTAGTTGCAACATCCTATGTAAGTAATTAAACAGAACGTTGAATAGCCTTGAAACTGCAAATCGATTACCAAAAAATTGCACTGTATTTTACAGTTTTAAGTTAGTTGTAGTGAAAACTGGTAAAGCAATCAATAAATCATCACACTGGACCTATTTTTGACGGACTTTAAAAAAAGGAAGAGGTTCTCAATTCGACTGTATGTTTCTTTTATCGTTTGTGTTTTTTGTCTCATATCTTCGCAAATGATAACCGATTTTGATGATTTTTTGTTGTTTAGAGAATGATTGCTGTTTTTTCCGTAAAATTAAAAAAACATAATAATCTTATGGATTCACGACTAGTCGAAACATTCATTTGTGGGCGATCTTTCTTTTGTTTTTTATTCGAAAGAAAAAGCCAAATAACAAAAGCACGTCAAGATCTGATGAAAAAGTATTCTTGGTTTTTTCGTAAGCTTCCAAATTCCAGCTTTAAATATGTTTTTTTAAACGTTTTTGTTATGTTATATTTCTGTTACATACAGAAAATAATTAACATAGAATTTCCCATTATGCCAACGTTTCAACGATACATCAAAGTTTATACAATAATGGTATAAGTTTATCAAAGGTTTAATATTCTAGTTCTCCGTTCTCAAGTATCCAATAGATAGTTTTCAAATACATTATTGAAATAGAAACTTCCTCGTCTGTACTTTTCTTTCATTGTATTTTAGTCGATAATACAATGAAAGAAAAGTACAGACCCCTTGATTACAATTCGCACAATTTTACCGGAATAGAAATAACATCAAAAATAAAATTCGTAGGATAAATTTGACTAAGTACAAAACAATACTCAATTCATTTATTGCGCACTTACTTATAAAGATTTTTAACAGTCGTTTAGCTTAACAGTCTTATGTTTTGTTGAATATCCTTGAAACGGCAAATTGATTACCAAATTATTGCACAGTATTTTATAGTTTTAAGTTTGAATATCCTGGAAACGGCAAATTGATTACCAAATTATTGCACTGTATTTTATAGTTTTAAGTTAAATAAGCAGTCATTTTACACATTAATAATTGTTCACCAATGTAAATTAGTAAAATAGTGGACATAAACCTTGAATAGTGACATCTGTATTTTACCTTTGTGTTACAATAAATAAATTCTTATCTGAATAACACAAAGCAGTGTTTAGTTTTATTGAACTCCAAACCAACCCAACTCGATAAAAATTGTAGGTATATATTGTTTGTAAAAGGGTCATTAAAAAGAATAACCAGCCTTGTTTCCTTGCCTTTCTTTCCTGGCCAGCGGGGCGATCACACTAATTTCCCATGGCTGGTATCATCGGATGGGATGAATCGTATCACGCTAATTTGTGAGCTGGATGAGCCATAGATGGACAATGCGAATGAACAAAATTGGCTTCATATTGGACGTTCCGTTTTTTGAATGAATGGGCCATCAAAATAAGGAATTAGTGTTAAAATTGATTGCCATCTCGATAGGCATGAGTAAGTGTGATCGTGTGTCTGGTCGCGGAGGAACAGGCCGAAACCCGTAAAACCGTTTCAAGGTGATTCTAGTGATTTTAATGAACAAAATATTTAAAATAGAAAAAATATTAAAAATGTGGTACCGATTCACCCCATTTTAAGGCACATCTTACTATCAACCAGCAACTCTATTTATCGTGTCGTAGAGCTTAAATTTGGATAGTATAGATTCGCCGCATCACATACCAAATGAAGCTGCGATGCGAAAACATGATTTATGAATCTCTACGATTCAGCGGCTCTTATTCTTGTTCTTTGCGGGGATATGATGAATGTTATATGTTTTTATGGCATAATTTGTAGCATCTGTGAAATAAATAGGTTCCTTATATTAAGCTAAGATAGACAATTTTTATTTTCTATTGTGCAAATGTTATATAATGAAGATGATGCTGTATAAGGCTTACTTAGAAGACGATTAAACATTTGTGCAGGCATATTATAAGAACGATCGAGTTATTTAGAATAGGAAAAAAATATAGACGTAAATGGATAATTTTGTTAGACAGACTCTGTGTTAGATCTCCAAAACTCTATATATTTCATGGCAGTTTTTAATATGTGGCTGCTTATAAAGTCATAAATCTGTCAAAAAAAGTTTTGATTTATTTGAATCTTCTAGATATATTTTTATTGTATACATTTAAAAATATATATCTTTATTGGAAGTTACATGTGATTGAAGATGATACACGCAGAAGTTAAAAAATACTTTGTCGCAAGCATGAACGCCCTCCGTATACCTAGCTTACTAGGTTCCACAAAAACAGATTAACGAGTAGAATAATATAAGAAAATAATACCTAAAGTTAAGTTTATAGCTTAGAGACTTAAAGACAAACAAACGGTTACCGTAACACTTAGACGCTTGCAACAGCAAAGGTATGAATGAATGAATTAAAGTCATACAAAGTCAAAAATTATTTATTCATTAAAATCATAAGGATCACTTTGAACGTCGGTTTTATCTAGTGAATGAATGAATGAAAATACTTTATTGTACACCATAAGAAAAATAGATATAAATAAAAAAATACAAAACTTAAAGTACAATGGGCGATCTTATCGCTTAGAAGCGATCCCTCCCAGACAACCTTTGGATGGAGAGGATTAAATGAGATTGTAATAATGGCTGGGGGTGTAAAGGTCTCACTCGCGCTTTGCCGATCCTGCGACAAAACGGATGAAAAGTCTCATGTGCACCTAGGTTAGCTGGAAGATAAAGATTAAGATTAAGATTAATTTATTTGCTTCAACATAATGTAGGTTACAGTTGCAGGTCTTAAATATATTAAATGTTTCAGTTATGTTCTACCATAAAATTAGGCATA
This sequence comes from Perizoma flavofasciatum, assembly GCA_958496245.1. NCBI lineage: Eukaryota > Metazoa > Arthropoda > Insecta > Lepidoptera > Geometridae > Perizoma > Perizoma flavofasciatum. The sequence goes on from OY292436.1 coordinate 362,467, forward strand.
CAAATATTTAAAATGATATTTTGAAGTAAATTATTAATGTGGAGTACAATAAAGTGTTATTATTATTATTATTCATAAAATTAAATGTTCAAAGTTTCGAATTATTTATTATTATTTTATTTATTTATTATGACATCATTACAGGCTTTTTTTTGAAGCCTAAATCGATGAAATATGTAAGTATATAGTAGTATATAGTATAGAATATAATATATAAGATTTGTAGACTAATCTTTAGTTTCTAAAACTAGCTGTGCTTATTGAAGGAGTTTCGGCAGTTTATCGTAAAAAATATCCACGCAGTTCGCAGACAAGATATTGAGCAGATAGATAGCGAGTGACATGGGGGCAAACTTAAGCAGATTACAGTTGGGCACCCCTAGCATGGCAGGGCGGCGGCGACTTTTTAGTTTTTCAACTAAAAAGTCATTAATATTGTAATAGCACTTACTTATTAATAATTGTTTTAATTTAGCTTTAAACGTAGTCTCACTAAGATTTAAGAAGGACTTCGGTATCTTATTATAAATTTTAGGTGCCGTACAGACTATGCTTTTTTGTAACAGTGCAGTTTTGCAACTAGACATATAGAGTCTGTTGTTAGTGCCTATCCATAAATTACGTCACAAGAATATCAAGATTTTTGAAGCCCTCCCCCCGTCCTTGTCACATCTGTGTGACCCCCCCACTAAAGTTTTTCGCTAGAGTTGAAGATGAAGTCACACTTTATTGACCCCCTCCCACCCCCTTAACGTGTGACGTAATTTATGGATGCCCCCTTATCTCGTCTGTTTCTCGTCTGTCGGAAGATAATGTTATGTAGCATTAAGTTTGGTATGTACAGTACTTGAGCAATAAATAATTTTCTATCTATCTGTCTATCTATGTGCCTGTAATTTCACCGGCACCCTGAACCCTTCAAACCCGAACACAGCAATGTAAGCATTACTGCTTGGTTACCTAAGCTATGCAATCCTATATCCTACTAATATTGTAAATGAGAAAGTATGGATGTTTAGATAGTTAGATGCTAGTTGGTTATAGTCTCCGGCTGAACCGATTTAGAGATTGAAACAAGTATAGTTCGTGACCTGAAATAACACATATCCCTTTTATCATACAATTGAAGCCGAGAGATGCTAGTTGTTAATCATTTGAAGGAAAGCTCGTTGGTTCGATCCCAGTAGGGGCAAGTGCCAAATATAAAATTTGAACACGTTACTAACTACCCCTTTTTTTAATTTAATTTATTCATCTTTTGACAAATTACATGTTCTTAGATAAATCATTTTTACAAAATACAGATATAAGCTTCATAATAATCAATTTATAAAATACATAATCAATCATAATGTCAAAGAATTAAATAAAATTAAAGTCAACTATAAAAAATAATAACTTCACGGATCTACCTACGAGTATATTGAGTAAACTCACAATCGTGTTCTTTTGTAAATACGATACGGTAAATATCTGAATAAAAATGTTTTCTGTAAAATTTCAAATCAATGTGGATTAATAATTTCAATAATTTTTATCAACAGGACAAACTATAGAACAAGCAGAACAGTGCCTTTTGTGGCTTATTTTTCGACCATTACAACAAGCACCACCCAAATACACACGAGAGTTGTTTTTTCTTTGCAGATTTTTGGTCGGAATTTACTGGCAACATTTTTCTAACCCTATTCACTCTGCGGCGGTATTCCCAAGTTTAAACCGGAATTCCGCTATCTCTAACCCAACCGTAGTCTAACTGAGGTTGACAGGTATTTTTTTTAAACGTATTAGAATTTCGACGATATATTTTAATTAAATATAGATTCATTAATAAAATAGTATTTTGTTCTAACTAAGGTATATAACCCTGCTTGTAAGTTAAAATCTTTATTGGTACTATTTACAAGAAAATAGTAATTTTTACGTGTGTGAAATAATTTCTACAAAATACAACGGAATTCTACAATTCCTCTTCACAACCCTTGTAAATCCCGCGCGCGAAAATTCTCACGAAATCTCTCAATTCTTCAAACGTAGTCTACAAAATTATCTCCAACTTGACATTGCATTCGTTTTCGAATTCGGAACGGAATGTTTTGTTCGTTCGCTATCGGTTTTTGATCAGTGCGACCAGCGGCGTTGGTAGGCACGCACGTGTCGGTCGATTCCCGGTTACCGCGATTTGTTTACTGAAAACACGTGATAGCGCTTAACGTTGCAGCTGGACGAATGATTGACTTTTGGTTTAAAGTGCAAATATTTGGTTCGTGGAAACTAGGCTCAAAGTTAATTGTGTTAGAAAAAGTTTTAAATTTACATGTGCTTATTAAACTTTGATAACGAGTTTTACTGATAAAGAAAACAAACTTCCTTTTATGTAAATGATCATTTTATCTCAATTGACGTGTGTTAATATTTGATTCTGAGTTATTTTATGCTAAATCGAAGCAAACAGGCTTACGGCCCATCTGATGGTGCACCTGTTCAAAATAGACAATTTTTTTCAGATTTTTCTCTGAATTTATTTTGACTTTATTATCAGATTTTGCTCTGAATTTATCTCGATTCAATTGAACATTTTCCGTTAAAAAATTCATTCACTGTTATTGAAAATTCCTTGTTCGAATATTTTCCGTTCATAAGATGAATAGTTCGAATATCTGATCTATATTCGATTTTATTAGTTATGGCAAGTTTTTTTGTATATCAGCATTGCTGAACATAAAAGTGTGTGATAATAAGTGTATGATGTTTTGATTATCTAAACTGTCAGTGAGTATGGGTTGGATGATGCACCTGGACGTGATGATGGCAAGTGGTGGAAAACTGATTATGTGGTTGGTGTTCCTCCTGGCTGCGGGGATTCAGGGTTACGTGGAGACTGAGGAGTTCATCAGCGATCTGGATAAACCTGGTGAGTGAACCAGCCATTAGTATTTTATTCATCGAAATCACAATGAATTATAATTTTGACATCATCTTTTTAGAACACTGTTTCTCAAAGTGAGCGATAATGCCCCCTTGTGGTCGCTGGAGACCTTCAGGGGGGCGGTGGAAGACTCAAGAAGATATTGAGGGCACCAAGGCGGTCTAAAGGGGAAAGCATAGGTTGTTATATTTAAAAACAATGGGGGGCTCTAGGTTTTATTTATTCTCAAAGAGGGCGGTGGGAAAAATAAGTTTGAGAACCTGTGGTTTAGAAAGTTTCAATGGTCGAGACAGATTAATAAATAAACTCTGAATCTAGGTATTGTGATTTATATAAGCACTATGGTATCACAAAACCTAGATCTGAATCAAATATCTACAGGACTTGCAATTACATGTTCCACAGTGTTAGTTGAACCTGCGCCTCTTCGGTCTCAGCCGGTTACCCACCCGCCGCGCTAGCGAGATTGTCAGAAGTTAACTCTTATCTGTTAGAAGCTCTGAAAGATGATACCGTGATGTTTTCCGTCACCAGATAACTAAATAAGCAGTTGTCCGTTGCGCAGTTTCTTCAAGATGCTGTGATTCTTGTCTTTGCTGCTGACATCGTTCTTCATAAAATCAAAGTTAATAGGTTTTTATTTATTGAAATCACAAAGTTCGGAAATATTATGACTTGATACAGACAATGAAAAGTGGATGTTTGTTTGAATGTGCGATGGGTGGATTTATATCTGTAATATCACAAACTATTTTTATCTAAAAATCAAACATTCAAAGCTGTTAGATTTTTCTCTCAGGTAGTTTTCACAAGAGCTCTAGAAATATTCGTCGCCGTATTTTTTTCGTAGGAATATGATATGAAGACTCTTCTAGGTACGTGGTATGTTTTTATTTTTTCAGCTATCTTTGTTTTGTTGGTAGGCATGTAGGTACTTTTTAAAAATAATGGATTGGATGCTGTGATCAATCAGCCTTGTTTTCTTGCCTTTCTTGTCTGGCTTGATCGCGGAATAACAGCCAGTAGATAAAACCGACGTTTCAAAATGATCCTTCTGATTTTAATGAATAAATGAATTTTGCCTTGAATCATTATACAGGGTGTAATAAGACTACTCCAGAAAACTTCGGGGAGTGAAAGTATTCGTATTGATGGGTACTTGTAAGTTCGTATGGTGATTATAAGTTCCTATTGATGGGTACTTTCACCTGTATAAATAGGAGGCTCAATTAATGAAAGTCCTCCAGATTCGACGTTATTAGTATTAGTTAATATTTAGTCAAGCGTTATTTTGTGTAAATATTGCAGTAGTTTTGTCACTGTTCATTAAACAATACAATACATTTATTGATAACGCCAAGTTATAAGTTGGGTACTAAAGTACAAGGTTATTTTTTGAATAACAACTTCAAAATATCATAATTATAGATTTAGAACAATATTATTATTAAAATCATTAATATTTTTAGAATAATATAAATAAATTAATAATTTAATTATACATTTCAACACTATTCACAACTATTCACAAATTGGCTGTTCGTAGAACTCGTTAATCGAGTAGAACGACTTTTCCAGGAGCCATTTGCGTAGTCTCGATTTGAAGGCCGTCGTGGAGGTTGCATCCCCTCGGATTTTGTCCGGCAGCCTGTTGTATACAGAGGGACCCATGACGTACACGGACCTCTCCGATTTGCACAGTTTATGATTGGGTGCGACTAAAAGGTGGGCTAGCTTATTGCTGCCGAGGGCTCGGGTGGTATTTAAGCCTCTGCGTTTGAAACCATCAATGTTTTTGTGGGTGAACATTGCCACCTGGTGGATAAGTTCGCAAGCGAGCGTCATTATCCCTAATTCCTTAAAATATTCGCGGCACGACACGTCGTCTGGCACTCCGACGATGGCACGCACTGCGCGCTTCTGCATGACGAAAACTCGGTCTACGTCAGCAGCGCGCGCCCAAAGCTCCACACCATAAGTGATGGTGCTGTGTACCGTCGCGTGGTAGCACGCCAGCACCACGTTGCGGTGGGCGGTGGCGGCGAGGCGGCGCAGTCCGAAGCATGTGCGGCCTAGTCTAGAGCAGAGCTCTTCTATGTGGTTTTCCCATGTGAGACCGCTATCGATTTGGAATCCTAGTAGTTTTGTGAATTCGACCATCTGTAGGGTGGTGTTTCCAGCAGTCACTGTGAACAGTGGCCTGGGTGTGCCATTCAGACGGAATGTCATGTAGCAGGTTTTATCTCTGTTCAACGCTAGGCCATTCGAGCGGAACCACCGCTCGAGGCTCTGCACTATGTTGTTTAGCCTTACCTCCAGTTCGGGCGCGTTCGGCGCGGCCACAATGACGGCTACGTCATCGGCGTACATATAGGCCTGCGCCTTGTTGACGGCTTTAGGGAGGTCATTCAGCAAAAGACTGAACAACGCGTTAGAGAGGCATGAGCCTTGCGGTACTCCCATGGTGTGTGTAAACATTACTTTAACTTAAGAGGCACCTCTCTATTGACTTAAATTGTGTAGGATATTTCAAAGGTTAAATTCAGGTTAAGCCTATTTAATTATTTATAGGTTAAGATGGCTAACAAATTCAGTGGATCAAAACGTTTTCAAAAGATAATTGTAAGATTTGAAACCAATAATTAATAATTGGAACAATGCATTCTCAAAATGATTAAATTATACGTGTTGGAAGTCCCCAAGTAGTGGTAGGTAGGTAATTTGCTGTGTAATTATGTAGGTATAATAATATAGTGTTTTCATTTGTGGTAAACCACTGAAATCCCTTGTAATCTTTCGTACAGTCCGTTCCATCCAAAGGGTTTCTTGTAATCTTTCGTACAGTCCGTTGCATCCAAAGGGTTTCTTGTAATCTTTCGTACAGTCCGTTCCATCCAAAGGGTTTCTTGTAATCTTTCGTACAGTCCGTTCCATCCACAGGGTTTCTTGTAATCTTTCGTACAGTCCGTTCCATTCAAAGGGTTTCCGGTAGAGATCGCTAATTAGCAATAATACCGCTCATTGTACAATATTGTCAAAAGCACGTCCAAACATTATATTTGGCACTATTCAAGAAGTTCGTGATGCCCGTGTTTTGAGCATTCTACGTGGCAGTTTGCAAGCCTATCGCCGCTTATTGGAACACTAACCGATAGCACAAGCTGTGTGGTTACCGAACTTGTCTTTACACAACTAGCTTCTGTCCACGGCTTCGCCCGCGTGGTACCCGGATAAAAAATAGCCTATGTGTTATTCTGATGTTTAAGCTGTATTACTGTAAAGTTTCATCAAAATCTGTTCAGTAGTTTTTGCGTGAAAGAGCAATAAATATCCATCCTCATAAACTTTCGCGTTTATAATAGTAGTAGGATAGTTTTATTGCTACTTTGCTATTGTTTGTCTAAATCCCGTGTGTATTGTTTGTTTTCTATTGTGCAAATAATAACGTTTGCAAATAAATGTTTTTTATTTATTTTTTCTTTCTTACAAAGTTCTAGGTATCTAGGTCTGTGTTGTGTACCGCTGAAATGTTCCCCATTTACATTTCTAATGCGCGGTGCAAGGGAGAACGCTCTATCGGTTGCATTCTTGGCTTCCAGAACCTAACCACAGATCTAGTGCATACTTACAGGATGTATAGGTTTTTTAGTAATTATAATTAGTATAAGTAATTATATACACACCCCCCCTAAGTAACCATAGGTAATAAATCAAATCAAAAACATTTTAGTTTTTGATTAAGTAGCCTTAAGTAGATTTTCGTACTTAAGGCGATTTGTTAGTAAATTCTGCGAAGATAGGAATAGGTATGTACTTCTATTATAAACGCGAAAGTTTGTGAGGATGGATGTTTGTTACTCTTTCACGCAAAAATGCCTGAACGGATTTTGATGAAACTACAGTATAGCTTATACATCAGAATAACACATAGGCTACTTTTTATACCATGCGGGCAAAGCCGTGAGCAGAAGCTAATATTTCAACAACAATAATCTATTTCCTGTGAAAAAGCGTCAATCTGTCATGATCTCGTATTCTTGGCGAAACAAAGACGCGTCTCAAAGCGCTAATCCAAGTCAACGCCGACTGCCGTACTTCCGAGACGGGTGAAGCAGCTTTCATGTACGAACTCATTACTAATCTTATTAATTACTTTTGCATATTGTTCGTTTTCATTGATGAAGTAGAACAGTACCGTTATCTGTTCTCTTTTGAAAGCATTTATAAAAAAATGCTTTCAAAAGAGAATTTAATTAAATTCTTATCAAATAGCGTATTACACAGTGGATGAGCTTTTGTGTGACTGTAATGTAGTTTGATATTTTATGTCCAACCGAACCCAATGTTTGTAAGCCTAAAGGCAGAATTTATAAACGCGAAAGTTTGTGAGGATGGATGTATGTTACTCTTTCACGCAAAAACTACTGAACGGATTTTGTATCTATACAGTAATATAGCTTATACATTAGAATAACACATAGGTTACTTTTTCGGGTACCACGCGGACGAAGCCGTGGGAAAAGCTAGTAATTTATAAACGCGAAACTTTGTGAGGATGGATGTTTGTTACTCTTAAACGCAAAAACTACTGAACGGATTTTGATGAAACTTTACAGTAATATAGCTTATACATCAGAATAACACATAGGTTACTTTTTATTCGGTTACCACGCAGGCGAAGCCGTGGGAAAAGCTAGTAATTTATAAACGCGAAACTTTGTGAGGATGGATGTTTGTTACTCTTAAACGCAAAAACTACTGAACGGATTTTGATGAAACTTTACAGTAATATAGCTTATACATCAGAATAACACATAGGTTACTTTTTATTCGGTTACCACGCAGGCGAAGCCGTGGGAAAAGCTAGGAATTTATAAACGCGAAACTTTGTGAGGATGGATGTTTGTTACTCTTTCACGCAAAAACTACTGAATGGATTTTGATGAAACTTTACAGTAATATAGCTTATACATCAGAATAACACATAGGTTACTTTTTGATGCACGGGAACCATCCGATTGACCGATAATATAATCACGGACGCAGGAAAATGGTGGCGACTTGGACTCCGTGATGACCGTTGAGAGTTTTTCTACAAAAGGGGCTTCAGATAAGTTTTTTTATACAACTAAGATGGAGTACAATAGTACGGCACACCTGTTGATACGCCAGAGGTATCAATCGCCTGTTACCAACCCTGAGAATTACCTATCGGGTGAAAAATCTCATTTTCCTGTAATTTCACTGCCAGCTACAAACCGCAAACTGAAACACAGGAATGTGCGCATTACTGCTTGGTGGCAGAAATAGGTATGGTGGTCAAAGTCAAAGTCAAAGTCAAAGTCAAAGTCAAAGTCAAAGTCAAAGGCAAAGGCAAAGTCAAAGTCAAAGTCAAAGTCAAAGTCAAAGTCAAAGTCAAAGTCAAAGTCAAAGTCAAAGTCAAAATTCATTTATTCAATAAAATCACAAGGACCACTTTGAAACTATTATTTGGTAGTAATTCCCGTGACGAGATCTTCACAAGGAGCTGTTGGTACTACTATTTAAGTCCTCGTGCTCTGAGCACCAAATGTTCTGAAATTTTTAAAATCTAAAAACCTGTGTAAAATGGCAAAGCTTTATTAAGTTTTACGAACGAATTTGAAAGGTTTTTCTTGAAGCGAAAATACGGAATGTTTGAAGTATAAAAATACGCAGAAAAAAATAATTAAATTAGGGATAAGATAGCCCTTTATAAAAACATTTATTAAGTGTTTTTTCATTTCGATTTTCTCCGCATGGTACCCGTTTATAAAATTTTCCTTAAATTCACAGTAAACAGGATATCCAAGTATAATAATGTAGGTATATCCTTAGAGGAAAGGATTATGAAAGTTTTTCTGAAAAATGAGTTTTTTTCCCCCAATTTTTTTGTAATCACCTTTTATCAGTTGATGTTTGCTTTTATGCCTGTTCCAAGTATAATGTTGACTAACAAAATGTTAACCTATTAGCTAATTTATTGGATTGTACGGAACACTGCTGGTTTTACCACCTCTTACTTAACTGTAGGTACAGATATAAACATTTTATTGATAATTTGTCACATTATACGTCATATTATTACAGTTGTTGGATTAAATTAGGAAACAAACATTGTTAAATAAATTTATATTACCATTTTACCTTTTAAAAGATTTAAGACGAGGTTTTTTCTTGGCTTTTGGATATTTGTTTTTATAATGTGAACGAGCTTCTTGATTCCTGACATTTTACAATAATTTTGACATCTATTTCCGTGAACTTATTTTTATTTTGTAACTTTTATTATTATGTTGTTATATTAATAATTAATTGATAATTGTATGTATGTGTGTAGGCAGTTTATTATATTTGTTGGTTTTGAAATGTTTAAATTGGAAAGATAGATAGGATAATAATGACATTACATTTTACATTTTATGAAAAATCTGTATCGTACCACATTTACAATAAATAAATGGTTTCAATGGTTTCAATCAACTTAGGTTGCTAGAAAGATTTTTCTTTGAATTTTTAGAATTCCTCAAATATGTAGAAAGTTCTTTCGACGAGCCAGTTTTTAAATCTAAATTTTAAATGATATACTTTGTGCGTCTTTCACTCTGTTTAGTAGTGCATTGTACATATTAGACAAATACCTCACGCTTGAGTTTTCCTTTCACGCTAACGAAAATTTGCCAAGGAAAATCTTGACAGAAGTCACACTGTTTGATTTCCGATAAGATCCTCAAAGGTTTGTGAAAGAAAACACTTGTTAGGGTTAAGCTCGCCTTTGTACATATCCTATATGTAAGTTTTTTGTCTGCATTATATGTTTGTACAATAAAAAATAAAAAAGAATAAAATAAAATAAACAACAATATGTATAATCTTTCAATAGTAACTTTGCAGACGGCCTCTGTGGCGCAGTGGGCGAAGGCCCGCCTGAGACGCAAAAGGTTGCGGGTTCGATACCCGCTGCGAGACAAATGTTTGTATGATTTGCAAATATTTGTCTCGGGCCGAGGTGTTTCTATGTAAAATATGTATGTATTTACAAAAAAAAAAAGAAGTATATAAGTAGTATATCAGTCATGTAGTTCCCATAATACAAGCTCTGCTTAGTTTGGGCCTAGATGATGTTGTGTGCAAAATTTCCAGCTTTATTTATTTATTTATTTATTATCTTTATCATTTAACATTATTTTGTAATATTATTATATTACACTTGTTTTCGCAAATATAAATATTTATATTGTTTGTGCTCTTTATTGTATTAAATAAATAAGATTTATACGAATCTATAGAAACCCTTCGCTGACCAGTCGCTTCGTCAGTTTCTACAGAAGTTTGCAAGCGAGGTGTAACAAAGTAACAGAGAATGATCTAAGGGCATCTGGGTCATACGCCCAGATGAATACCGCTTTGTCTTCGGTAAAGGAAGCTTTGCTCTCATTTCTCAGTTGCAATTTATTCACTTTACAAACTGCACGAGCTATTGAATGTATGAATAAATGAAAATACGATATTGTACACTTTATGAAATAAACAAGGCGGCCCTATCGCTTAAAAGCTATCTCTTCCAGACAACTTTTGGATAGAGGATTCTATGTGATTTTGAAGTGGCCGGGGGTATACCACAGTTTCAAAGCTTGTTTTATTTAATAAACCACAGAACTATAAAGCTATTACCTTAAAATATACTACTGATTTCTTCAAAATATGTTGAAATATCTGAGATAAATATATCGGATCATAATGACCCACCCCCACGTCCGTTTAGTCATTTTCTACCCCCATGGCGTTAATGAAACAGCTGAAAAGGCCCAATTCCGAAAATTTTACGTCTAACTCAGTGGAATTAAAATCGTACAACATTGTCAAAGTTTGTAGTACCAAACTAAGGTGATGTGTTATTTGGTATGGTATGCAAGTATTTTCTATCTATCTCCTATCTATCTATTTATCTATCAAAGGGGCATTTTATAGTCTCATTCAAAAATCGCATTATACTTACAAACGCCACGTCTCATGTCCGTGGGGAGCAAACTTCATTTCCAGAAGTCTTTCTGGTCCCGCGGATATGACATATGACGAGGCTCTCGACTGAATGACAATTGAAAATGGCTGCATTCTAGCATACTAATGAGAGGATAGTGCTCTGTGCTGTATCCCGATTTCCGAACCCCAGGCGGGCCTATGCCCACTGCTACCAAAATACAGAAATGGGAAAAAACAGAGACATAAACTTAAAAAATGACTTAAAAAAACAAGTCGTTGATCTGTTTTAAGTCGGTGCAAAGCACGACAAAATCCTCCTCCTTTTTTGAAGTCGAATAAAAATAACTCCTACCACCAAAATACAACAATGTTGAAAAAAGTCCTCGAAGGCGTAAAAAATCATCGAAGGCGTAAAAAGTCCTCGAAGGCGTAAAAAGTCCTCGAAGGCGTAAATTCTACTTTGCCCTGAACATACTCTTAGAATCTGATCAAACACTTTACTCCATTGGGGGAATTCAGCTCATTTCCAGCTTTCTTTAAACTCTTTTTTCAACCGACTTCAAAAAAGGATCTCAATTCATCTGTGTGTTTATGTTACGCCAAATCTTCGACAATTGTGAAAGAATTTTAATGATTCATTTTTTTGTGGTACTTCGAGAGCGGTCCCATATAAATTTAATGGAAAAATTCCAGCCCTAAGGGCGAAAAAATCCCGCTATTTGAAGTCGGTTTAAATTTTTTCGTGAAAAATAATATTAATGTTCCTCTTTTATTTAGTTATACTTATTTTTAAGTGGATAGCAAAATAATAGAATAAATACTAATGATAGGGTTGTATTATACTTACATGAAAAGAAAACAACAAATTAGACCATTTATTTGCATGAATATGTAAGATTATATAATCATACTATTATAATTTTTATAGATCTTAATATTATATTCTAACATACATATAAATGGTGAGAAGAGCTTTTTCAACCCGCTATCTATTTCACCGTTCGCCATTATGCCCTTTTCAGAGCTACCAAATCCCAAGCCTGAAGCGATGAAAAAAGGAAAAACGTATCAAGCATGACTGAAAACTACAACGTTTCTAAAATTCAGATCGAATAAAACACCAATTTTACATAATTTTCCATTGTCTATTCTAACTATCTATTGTAATTCTCTCATGCACTCTCATTTCATAATTTATTTCAAATTTCTAACCTTGAAAGATTCCCGCCATATTTCACAGATAATATAATTATCACCACAGATTCGAATGAACTGAACTGTTTTTTCATAAAGTGATAACTATGTTATTATAATATTCTATGCTAACTGTACATTTAATTTTATTATTTTACATGGCATGTTATTTTTTTTATATTTTTTCTGAAATAACTTGACATTAATCCCAAGCAAGCTTATTGCTGACCATGGCTGTACCTAATTTTTTTTTACTACACTCTGTGTCCCATGTTCTGTATATAGACAAATCTGAATCTATATCTGAACAGATACTGCGAGCGTTATCACCACATGCCAATGTCATTCTGTCAAACTCTAGAGATACTGAATACTAAAGATCTTGAACTGCATGTCGTCGCTGCTCCAAAGAGGTTTTATGATGTACGCGCATCACATATTTTATAAACTGTAATAGATAGGTAACCCTCTTTAAGATTTGCAAATCTATTGCCATATATAAATTGGAATTCTTAAAATTGCACATTAAAATTGCTTTCAAAAAGCATCGTCTTTGAGTACCACGTAGCGGAATTTCTTTATTCGTTTGACAATAAGTGACGTATACTTAGCATACAATTAATTTCATTTTTTACATAACTCCTTATGAGAATATTATATAAAAACATATAGAAATGTATGTTGGCCAGCCTCATTACTAAGAGCGATCTCTTCCAGATTAAAAAAATATAGTATATAATCACAGTATTAAACAGGGTAGTAGGATAAAGTTGAGGTCATAAAATGTAGGCCCCTTAGTAATACCATTTGAGTCCCTCCTAAATAATTACTAAACTCGGCTTGTTCTGTACTTAAATAGGCTTTTAGTTCCGATTAACAGTGACGAATGGGCTACCTAAATAATTAACGTACGAGTCTCTTTATAGACCGGACGGAGACTGTATTTGACCCGACCTGTTCTTGTACTAGCATGAATTTATACCTGCTTGGGGAGTTAGAAAACAAAACGTAAAGAAAAATGTTACTAAACAAGAGTATTTTTGCAAAATTTTAAAACCACTGATGTGTGCCGTTTTGTATTTTATCTTTTGTTTTTATTCATTTTCTTTTGTATTCTACTATAATTTACTGTGTTTTTTGTTTGTCTTTCTTGTCTTTTAGACTTGTCTATGCTGTTTCGGTATGTGTAGAATTTGAAAAACTATTAACTATTTATCATGTGTTTCCATTGTATAATGTACTGAAAACAAGCTATATCACGCATACTGCGCCATGTCACATTAGTTCAAACAAACAAACAAATAAAATATGTAGTTAAAAAAAAGTATAAAAAAAAATTACACTATCCACCTCCTGGGTCCATCATCAGACCCTCGTTACCAAGCCCAATCTATTGGATTCGTCAAAACGAATCATATGAGCGCCAACTCAAGCGTTCTCATTACGAAACGTGGTCTAAACTAGAGTTGAACTCAAGTTCTGTCAGATCCTCTAAACCAAGGTTTAAATATACCATATCGAAAAAAGAGTTTTATTGCAAAGTTACTAAGGTCTACAATTTAAAAATAAAACATAACCGCCGGATGTCCATGTGATTTAAAAAACGCTTCTAAACGAAAATAAAAAAGAAACACATAATTTTGATTGGCTACCAAAAGAAAGTAGGTCCTCAAAAAGAGGTGAGTTATGATAGAAATAAACTAGGTGACCGCTTGGTTTATCTTTTAGCAGTTATTTGTAGACAAACCTCTTTTTGAAATGTCAAATAGACTGTCGGCTATTATATTATAGCATTCAACTTTAAACCTTGTTTCCTTTGCACAACAATTTTTCTTGAAAATCAGGAATCAAAAGTCTAAAAGATAAACCACCGATTTAAACCACCTTTCGTAATGAGACCCAAGGGGGTTACTAGTAGCCACTGAAGAGTTCCACTATCCACCTCCTAGCTCCATCATCAGATCAGTTCCAAGATACCAAATTATAGTATTTTCATTCGAATTACATATACATAAAAGGTTTTATTTCGATACGACAGTTACGATGTAGTTTAAAATTTACTTCCAAGATTTGATTACATTGTTTGTTAGTCAGTTACAAGTGAAGCTAATTTATATGTATATAAATTATATATTAATTAAAATTTATAAAAAGACGAGCATATAATCAAGCCATAACGATCATACAGTAGGTCATCTAAAATGACGTATGACATAATTGTGCCCTTTCATCTCATGTCTTATTTCGTACTGGTGCACGATGAGGTATGCTTGCCAACAGTCCCCACCCGGTGTATTAATCTTACCTTGCTTTTCCAATCACCTTACCCGCTTGACATAAAGGCTAATTTTTAATGGCAAGGCCTGACACTTGACATTGTGGGCACGAGGTTTGCAATGTGGAATGGGGTTAATCTGTTTAAAGTAAACACGTGATTGTGAATAGGAATTATGCCTCTGTTTGCAATTCTTAACAACCGACTACAAAAAAGGAGGAAGTTCTCAACACGTCTGTATGTTACGCGATATTTCTCCAATTTTAATGTGAACCGATTTTAATTATGAGTTTTATGACAAAAATCCTAATTAGGGGTAGGATTAAAAATGGGTACCTATGAAATTAATTTCATGCTAGAGTTTTTATCAACTTCACGTTATTTGAAGTCGGGTTTTATTTTTTCATGAAAGCACTTTATATTATTGTTGCATTGGTTCCTTTTTGGTCATTCTTTGAGTCAGCGACTCGGAAAAAAATCTTGGGCAATTTGAACTGTGTGTCTGGGCTGGACACGTTAGTAGTCGGCTCCAACGAACAAGGTGTGGGTCCGATTCCCGCTGCGAGATAAATGTTTGCATATTCAGTAGATATTTATTCCGGGTCTGAGGAAGGGTGATCTTTGCCCAGTAGTGGGAAACATCCTACTACTATTATAAACGCGAAAGTTTGTGAGGATGTATGTTTGTTACTCTGTCATGCAAAAACTACTGAACGAATGTTGATGAAACTTTACAGTGATATAGCTTATACATCAGAATAACACAGAGGCTACTTTTTATCCAGGTACCACGTGGCCGAAGCCGTGGGTAGAAGCTAGTTAATAATAATTATAATACTTAGTACAATTCGGTGAGTCTACGTGGTATGAAAAAGTTTTCTGGATGCTTTTTTTCTCTGATATAGATTCCATTAAAGGTTCATAAAGATTGGAATTTTATTCCAATCTTTATGAACCTTTATTAACGAAACGAAATGGTAATGTTTAACAAATATCAACTTTCTGTGCAACCTCTTCTTATTGGGATGCAGATAGGTACTGTTCAACTCGGTTCCGCTCAGTTACTTCCTGCTCATTGTAATTTTGCAGTGGGAGGCGGGCATTGTACGGCCGTGATGGGCGGCTGACTGCGCTAGCTGACATCCACAGGGTAGGCTGTCAATGTCATTTAGATCACAACGCAAAGTACGTGCAGTCGATTCTACTAAACGAATTTGTGTGATTTTAATGGAACTTTACACGAGTTGAATATCGTATTGTATAAAGTACGGATGGTTTTTTAAGTTGACGAATTTGTATACAGCCAAAGTGTATCAACTTTTGAAATTTTATTCCAAAAACTATCGTGAACTTGGCTATTCATATTGTAAAAACGGGAATTTTCATGTACTTCACTATCGTGATCACCTCCGAGTGATCTCTCTCGCTCAGTGCACGGCGCGACGCGGAGGGAGAAAGTCGCGAGCACTCACCCTGATGAAGACTCTCGGAATGAGTCGAAACTTAGTCGGTGCCTTCACCGATAGTGCAGTACGTGAAAATTCCCGTTTTTACAATATGAATAGCCAAGTTCACGATAGTTTTTGGAATAAAATTTCAAAAGTTGATACACTTTGGCTGTATACAAATTCGTCAACTTAAAAAACCATCCTTACTTTATACAATACGATATTCAACTCGTGTAAAGTTCCATCAAAATCACACAATGAAAGCTTAGATAATTTGGTTATTTAAATTGTATTTTCAAAGATTAAGTCAAGCAATCTGGTAGAATGTACTCGCGGACTCATGCCACGCGCATTATAATCTACTAGCTTCTGCCCACGGCTTCGCTCGCGTGGTACCCAGATAAAAAGTAGCCTACGTGTTATTCTGATATATAAGCTATATTACTGTGAAGTTTCAAAAAATCTGTTCTGTGGTTTTTGCGTGAAAGAGTAACAAACATCCATCCTCACAAACTTTCGCGTTTATAATATTAGTAGGATGATAATTGCTCGCAATCTGTTTTGACGAGGAGCCTGTTTTGCTGGAAATTCATTATTACAACTTCCTTTTGAATTTAATACTTGATAATTGTGCTATATTACTAATCAATTATACTGGGTATATTTCAGAAGCTCGATATGTAGGTACATTATATTGCCATTAGAAATCACACGGCTTTCTCTTAGCGAATTTAAAACGAGCGTAAAGGAATTCTTTGAATGTCACCCTTTTTACATTTTTAATGAAATACATGAGTTGTTCATTTTCTGATTTGCATACGTAGTGGATTTCAGAATTTATGTATACTCTGATATGCCAATGTTATGAAAATAGGTATGAAGAAATGGTTAAATAAATAAATATCAGTGATGTAAACTTGTGTAATTAAATGATCACGGCGCTTTGGAAGAGCCCGTTCTTCAATTCGGTAACTATAACGTTACTTGAATATACCAAGTAGGTATACTCAAGTAACGTTATAGGTATCATCTGTTCGATAACCGTAGATAACTACAGATGTAAATTTGTTCATCAATAACACTAATCCAATAAAGTACGTGAATATCAAATTTAAACTCGCCGTCTGCGAAGAACTTCGTAACTTGTCCGATTCTTAGTTTATTTAAATTTGTTTTTGTTTGTATTTGTTATGTCTTATCAAATGTCAAAATCAATGTCATAAGTTTCCACGTATGTCATAGTTGGTTTTTAGGAGAGGTTTTGTCAAATAATCCTTGTGTGAATGTGGATTAGATGAAGAAAATGTTGATCACCTTTTTTTCTCTTGTCCTAAGCTACGGCTATCTTTGCATGATGTCACCCCTCCAGAAATCCCTCGTCCTCTCTCTTCCAAATTTATACTATCCCTTGTCTTCTCCCCTTTTATAGTATTATTATGTAAATTTTTAACTTGTAATAAAATAAAATTATGATAACTATGCTGATGTACATCTCTATGTGCCTTTCATAATGTTAAATGTACATTTCGTGTGTTTTGTCTCTGTATTTGTTTTGTCCTTTACAGGTTTATATTTATAGTTTAAAAAAACTGTTCGAGTCTCCCTCTATTTCGACCGGTCAAATTTCTGTAAACTCCTCTCCATCGCCTTATTTTTTTAAATCTTGTCGACACGATATTGGCAAAATTGTGGCAACTCTTACCACAGAAGCCATAAACAAAAGTTGAAGTTGAAGTCAAAATAATGTTTTAGGTACCTATAAGCAATAAAAGTGATTTGATACTAGAGTATAATTGAACACCAAAATAGGCGATATAAGAGTATTAATTTGTTTATTTTAGGTAATTGTTTTAAGTATATCGTTTGGTAACTAACCCACATAATTGTCCACTTGTTCTTCACGTGTGAGAATAATTAATAAATGAAAACTTTATTGGATTATGTATTATCTATTGCAAGTTTAATTATACGTTCCATTGTTCTTTTTGTTTTCCAAATAAATAAACATCAGAATATATCTTTCAGCGTTCCCCAATGCTCCTTTGTTCCGATTATATGATATCTCTTGAATATAACCTGATTCCGAGATTTTGAGAATTACGAGCGGAGACGGTAATATCGGAATCTACAGAGCATTCTTTCACGATATAGAATAACGGTTTCTTGGAATCTTTTCTTCGTAAAAATTTTACTATTATACTAATACAAAATTCGACAAATAAATCAATGAAAGTGGATTTCTAACTGAAATTGTACTGGAATACAAGAAATGTAGCGTAAAATCGTTCTTTCAGTTTTGTTATTCTTAAAAGCATGGTGAATTAAATACGATGAAAGAGGACGAAAATGTAACAAACCCTAGTGCAATCTGAAAGGCTTTAGACCAACTTCGGAAAAAGAGGTTCACAATGCTATGGAGGCTATACAGGGTTATTGTAATTTTGCCGTATTCCGTAGACAATTTTAAGAATATTTTTTTTTTAAATTGTATTTTTATCGACAAGAACACCCATTTGTATAATGAAATATATGGTTAAATTTATAGTTGATGATCACCTCTTAGCGGGAATACGGTGAACTACCAATAACCCTGTATATTATCTATAGGTACTTGTTTACTTATAAAAATCGTTTCTGTTAAAAGTAGGCTTAAGATAGTTTTAGTAACAAGTTAAAGTGATAGCCTAAGCTAGGAGAGTAAGTATCCTGTGTGGTAGGTATTCGCACCTACCCTCGATATAAAAACACATATAAGCCAAAACTTAGAGCTTTTTATAATTTGAAGTTTTTTTTAAAATGTTTTCAGTGCATATGGTTCTTAAAAATTCATATAAATATTAGATAGGTTAAGAAAGTATCTAGCTATTATTTTTAGTTTGTAGAATAAAATAGTGTGAATGATTGATTTATGTATCGACGCACAGTCAAAACTATTAAGGTTTTGAAGAATTTGAGGTTTACTTTATAACGTAAGCTTTGATAAGAAAGGTGGTTTGGAATTTCTACTTTAAGGGGGAAAATGAGATGTGAACTTTGTATGAAAGTTTTTTTTCTTTGAAGTTAGAAACATGAAAATTTCCATTACAGCTGCTGAGAATAAGTTGTTTGTCTGCTCAACATTGTCACTCATTTTTTTTTTGTATCCGCACATAAGTTATGTTCCTAACCAGATCAAAACTGTATTTTAGATATTGTATTTTTTTTATGTTTGTAACGTGTAATGTGTGCTTAAATGAATAAATAAAATAAAATAAATAAATAGTGACCTATTTCAGGGTTTTGAATTTTGAAATTTTAAGGAGGGAAAGGGAGCGATAGTCTCTATGGGAGATACTTTTTTTTTGAGCTTGGAACTTAAATTAGAATTGTAGCTAGCTTTTTTGTATTATTTGGTTAACAATATGAAATATAAGAAAACGAATATTATGTGTACGAAGGTACACATAATATTCATTTTCTTTTATCTTAAAAAACTACTTGCGTATTAAATTTGATACGCAAGTGTTTTTTAAGATTTAAGACAAATCAATTACTGATACAATTGTATCAGTGCTTCGAAAATCAAATTGAAGCGATAGTCAGACTTTAAAAATTATTTAAATAAAAATATATATATCAATTATGAAAATGAATATAAGTAGTAGACGATCTCAGTAAAGCGGCGGGCGAGAAGCCGGCTGCAACGCAAGAGATGAGGGTTTGATTCCTGATTCGGCACAAACATTTGCATGTTCAGAAGATATTTGTTCCGGTTCTGAGAGTTGTGGTACCATGGAACCCGTAGTTCCAGATATACATATATGCCACTGGAAATTCTAGTATGGGGTCAAGGCTATATACCATAATATACACATACGTGTATGTTGATTGTTTATTTGTTCATTAAAATAAAGTCAATAAGTTTTTAAGTTTTTTGTTCCAAAAACTATCGTGAACTTGACTATTCATATTGTAAAAACGGGAATTTTCACGTACTGCACTATCGGTGAAGGCACCGACTAAGTTTCGACTCATTCCGAGAGTCTTCATCAGGGTGAGTAGTTGCGACTTTCTCCTTCCGCGTCGCGCCGTGCACTAAGTCACTTTTTATGTCGCGGTCAGACGTCCTGGTTTGGAAAAAGAGAAAGGATGGACGGGAATACCTGGGGTTCCGGCAGATTCCTGACGCGTAGATGTAGAATGCACGGTTGAAAGCCGTCCCTTCTCCGATTCCGTACCGATGATGAGCTGATTGTGGCGGAGGGCGCTGATGCACACGATGACGAGCGATATTACAAGTTTTTGCGGCGATTTGGGCAGATTTTCGTAATCTTCACAAGGAGCGAATTCGGGCTCGACTTGTGCGAACGTCAAAGAGACAGTTTTTTCTTCTATCCCCTGTTGTTAGGATGTTAATCAGATGACTGGACGGGGATAGGGAGTTAAGGGTATATTTAATAAAGATAGGAAATGGAAATGTTCGTTCCGAAACTGCTATCTTTACGAAACACGTCCAATAAAGCAAATGTATTCATATTGAAAAACGGGAATTTTCACGTACTGCACTATCGGTAAAGGCACCGACTAAGTTTCGCCTCATTCCGAGAGTCTTCAACAGGGTGAGTGATCGCGACTTGTCCCTTCGCGTCGCGTCGTGCACAGCACGGAATGAGTCAAAACTTAGTCGGTGCCTTCACCGATAGTGCAGTACGTGAATATTCCCGTTTTTACAATATGAATAGTCAAGTTCACGATAGTTTTTGGAATAAAAACTATCGTGAATGTAGTTGACTCAAAACTTGAATCACAATACTTACGACAGCATTATAAAACAAAGTTACTTAAATGCAAGTCCAGTCTGAGATATAATTCTGCAAAGTTCGCGACACCAAGAAGTTGCCGGTGTCAAAACTTGCCTTACCTGAGTGTCGGCAAGAATCTGTTAACTCAGAGTTTGCGTGACTTTTGCTAGTTGGAAGTGAGCGAAGATAAAACAAAATAGTGCTCCTTAAAGACAACTAGTTTCTGCCCACGGCTTCGCCCGCATAGTACCCGATACTGATGTTTAAGCTATATTACTGTAAAGTTTCATCAAAATCCGTTCAGTAGTTTTTGCGTGAAAGAGTAACAAACATCCATCCTCACAAACTTTCACGTTTATAATATTACTAGCTTCAGCCCACGGCTTCGCCCGCGTGGTACCCGGATAAAAAATAGCCTATGTGTTATTCTGATGTTTAAGCTATATTACTGTAAAGTTTCATCAAAATCCGTTCAGTAGTTTTTGCGTGAAAGAGTAACAAACATCCATCCTCACAAACTTTCACGTTTATAATATTACTAGCTTCAGCCCACGGCTTCGACCGCGTGGTACCCGGATAAAAAATAGCCTATGTGTTATTCTGATGTATAAGCTATATTACTGTAAAGTTTCATCAAAATCCGTTCAGTAGTTTTTGTGTGAAAGAGTAACAAACATCCATCCTCACAAACTTTCACGTTTATAATATTGAGTAGTAGGATTCATATATCTCATTTATTAGCATAGGCATACCGCTGCCACATTTGGGACGGTACTCCCCGAGAATTTGGGTCTGCTAGAAAATAATATCCTACGAAAAGTTGGTAGAAAATAATATTTTATGGTAAATCGCTAGAACTATCAGGAAACAAATAACTGCAGACTATGCAAACATTTGTCCCACGACGGGAATTGATCCCGCAACTATTGCGTCACAGTTGGCTTCAGGTGACTGACTTTACAAATTAAAAGCTTAAATAGAGATGGCAGGGACTTGGAATTATTTGAACGTTTCAGTTATGTCTCGAATACCTAGTATTTGATCTTGAATAATCGATACACAATAATATTAAGCTTTTCTCAAACCTACGTTCTCAGAATTTGAATCGAGAGATATACATATAAGACTCGATACCTTTATCAACACAAAAGTTGACTTGCAGACTTTTCATACATAAAGTCACGTCATAAAGTCAAGTTATGGATTTTCACTTGCACGATCCTGGCTTCATTCATCCTCATCAGATTCTTCATACAATCTAGTCGGTTTAATTGCCTTGGACTTTCTACAGAACGGATTCATATCCTCGTATTACTTAGATATGCAGCTTGTTACCCCCTTTTAATGTATTTACCCCCTTCAGCACAATATAGAATGAGAATTTTCAAAATTAGTCTCTTTGTACACCCCAACATACTAATACGAACCTACCCTCCAAATTTCAATTTCTTTTGATACTGTTTATTATTTATATACCTGCTGCGTCTATTTTAAGAAGTGTATGATTTTCATCAACTCTAAAAAAACTTAATACAATCTTCTTGAAAGACGAGACGACACGGTCGCATAGCCAATGACAGCGGAGGGAAGTAAAACCTCAGATGCGCGACTGAACGAGCGCCCCCTGACGTCTCGGCACTCGAACGAAAAATAACAAAGCGAAAAAACCGAATTGTATCGTAAAATCGTAGAAAACCCGATTCTGTGTGAGACCCTACATTCAGCCGGCCGGCAGAAGATTCGCAGCGAGGAAAGACGCTCTCAAGTAAGTGGCGCATTATACTGTTTCTTTGGTTATTGCGATACGTGTCCCGTCCGTCTTTCCCAGCAGTTCGAAGAAGTGTAACCACTGCACCCGACTTCACCCAAATGTGCGTAACCTAATTGGGACGCGCACATTTTTTTGGTGCCGAAACCAGGGAATAGTCCATTTCATATTGGTCTAATCAGAAAATCTTCTCCGGTCTGAACCTCTATGGGTAGGCATAAACCACGTACCTACATTACCGACAACGTAACTTTGTCAGATACTTCATGAATCGGTATTGTAGTTACCAAGAGTTATTTGGCTAATCACCTGCAATTATACATTCGTAAAGTTCAGTCATTCATTTCGTAAGGTTACCTACCTACCTATAGCCGGGTATCAAAACTTTGCGAAAGCTTACGGTAGGTAGATACCCACTAAACATACCATTAGCTGAGGTTATTTTATTGTAAATTCAGAGCAAATATTCTTTTATCAAATCGCAATTTGTTGTTGGGGCAATTTAATCTCAGCTAAGTATAATAATTTTATATTCAGTCGTTGTCACAACCACGTCAAGTCAGAAATCCAGTCGTATTCTGGTAAACGATCTTATTCTGCAACTAGAATCATTAAAAAAAAGGATCATTCTGTGCAGTGATCTTATTCGAAAAAAGGGGTCATTTTTTAACGAGGGGTGAAGGGGGGAACTTGAAAAAATGCTGTTCTCTTTTATTTTTGTCGAATAAAAATGTCTTACATACCTAAGCGCCGACTTAAAACAAAATCAAAATCCATCGACATGAACAAAACTATTCATGATCTACCAGGGCTGCGTCGAAAGCGGACGTTAGCATTTAACCGTCTGTCGAAAACTTTAGAGATTGCGAAAGCGGCGCAAGATGACGAAAGTCAAGTTGATAAATTTCTCGCATACCATACCGAGTCTCCACGACAGGCTTCTAGTTTTGAGGAGGCACATGATGCAATACTGGGCATAATCGATCCTTCTGCTGAGGATGCCGAAGATCAAATCAGATGCAACTTCGATGAAATGTATTTTGACATTCTCACCATTCACCGGCGACTCACAGCTGCAAGTGGCGATATTGACAAGTCATTTGATAGCTCGGCTTCCCACTCTCAGATCCGGGTAGGGTTGAAAGTTAAGTTACCGAAAATAAATTTACCCACGTTTTCGGGAAATATTAAGACGTGGCCAGAATTTTACGACATTTTTCAGTCGCTGATTCACGAAAATGATTCTCTTTCGGACACCGAACGGATGCACTATCTAGTGTCTAGTTTGGCAGGTGATGCGTTGGCCCTCATTAGAGTGTTCCCAACAACAGGTAAATATTACCGCGAAGCCTATGACTCACTTTTGGGACGTTATAAAGACAAGCGCGAGTTAGCTTTTACATGTTGGAAAGAAATGCAAAACATTTCCCTGAAGTCAAACAACGCTCACGAATTCCGTCGCGTGTTAGACATGTTCAGTGAGAATCTGGCGATATTGAAACGGCTCGAATTGCCCATAGACCAATGGGACTTCATATTGTGCTACTTGCTTCTGTCAAAACTAGACTCGACCATTCGTTGTGAATTTGAACAAAAACATCCAAACAACGAACTGCCAACATACACAACCCTAAAAACATTCCTTTATGCGAAGTGCGAGGCTCTTGTCCGCGACACACACTTCACAAACAATGATCGGGGAGGAAACGTTGATCGCACCCGCAGCAATGTATATCAAAATGCTAGGTTGACTAATGTCTCATCGAACACAAACAAGAAGTCAACAACTTCGACGTTTTTATCAAATACCGATCCTAAAGCGTCTATCAATGTCAGTGCACCATTGGCCAATGTAGTCAATTTCAAATGCACATTCTGTGGAGAAGCTCATTCGATAAATCATTGTACGTCCTTCGCTCAAAAATCAGTTGAAGATCGAATGGAATACGCCACAGCTCAGCACTGGTGTTTTAATTGCTTAAAATCATCGCATGGCCTGCGAGACTGTAAGTCTATTTTTAACTGTCAAAAATGCCGACAGCGACATCACAGTCTTCTCCATCGAGATGACACAACGGACATTACTTCCGCAGACACACCTAATAATGTCACTTCGAACAAACAACCGAATGAATCGACAACCCATAAAGACCACCAAGTCGTTCTGACTAATCTCGGAGACAAGTCATCAATTTTGCTTTCAACCGCAAGAATCGAAGTCAAAGATTCCCATGGACGATGGCAAACTTTGCGAGCGTTAATTGATTCAGGCAGTCAGGCGCACTTTATAACTGAACAAGCAGCTGAATTGTTAGGTATCGAACGCACGGTGTCGTCTCGGAAGATTTGTGGCCTGGGTCAATCTACGTCATCAGTGTCAGGAGTCATTACTCTGAATATCGGAATGGATGGCAAGGTGTTATTCAATATTAAAGCACTCACACTTCCTTCTATATGCGGCCAAATGCCCGCGATGAAACTAAACAAATCGACATGGAGTCACGTTCAAAACTTGCTGTTAGCGGATCCAGATTGTCATTTACCGGGAAAAATCGACGTTCTTCTTGGAGCTGAAATATTTTCATCACTTTTGCTTAGTGGAATTGTAAGTGGAGGACCTAATAAACCGTCGGCTCTCAAAACAGTTTTTGGCTGGCTGTTAACAGGAAACGTTGAATGCGTCAACTCTCATGATCATGAAACTAGTTCATTTTTTCTCAGCAACAGATCACTCAACAACATTGAAGCTCGTTTGAATGAAGATTTAAAAAGGTTCTGGGAACTGGACAACGTACCGGTTTGTACTAAATTGACACCAGATGAAGAGCTTTGCGAAAAAATATACGTAAACGAACATTCACGTGACCATTCTGGGAGGTACATAGTTGCTCTACCCTTCAAAACTAAACATGATAATTTTCCAGGGTCGCGTGATGTGGCACTTAGAAGATTTCATGAACTTGAGCGACGATTGTCAAGAGATTCTGAACTTCATCAAAAGTATAATGACTTCATGAAGGACTACCTCGATAGCGGACACATGAGCAAGGTACCTACCAAAGAATTGAGTGAGGGAAAATACTATATACCCCACCATTGCGTTATTCGTCCGGAGAGTTCAACTACTAAGCTTCGTGTAGTCTTTGATGCCTCAGCAAAGGATGCTAATGGATGCTCTTTAAACGATGAATTACTTACCGGTGCGAAACTTCAAGCCAACATCGTGGAACTTCTACTGAGATTTCGTTTACACACCGTTGTATATACGGCTGATGTCCGACAAATGTATAGACAAATTTTATGTCATGAATCTCATCGAGACTATCAGCGGATATTCTGGAGATTTAACCCAGCAGATCCTATCAACGAGTACCGTCTCAATACGGTCACCTATGGAGTTTCTTCCGCCCCACATTCAGCATTGCGTACGATCAAGCAGTTGGTTAAGGATCACAGCAAAGACTATCCTAACGCAGCTATTGTTTTAGACAAAGACGTGTATGTTGATGACGTCGTGAGTGGATGTTCCACACTTGAGCTAGCAAAACAGATAAAAAATGAAATAATAAGCTTGATGAGTGAAGGACGGTTCCAATTACGTAAGTGGGCTAGTAATGTTCCAGACTTGCTAAGTGATTTACTACCAGAAGAACGTCTCATTAATGACAAAAGCGTGCCTTTAGACACGGAATCGTCCGATACTATTAAAATACTTGGTTTAAAATGGAATCCAGTCACAGACAAGTTGATGTTTGACGTTAAGCCATTAATACGTGAATGTACTAAACGCACCATACTTAGTGAGCTCGCCCGTATTTTTGATCCATTAGGATTTCTTGCTCCATTAACATTTCTCGCTAAATGTTACATACAAAAGTTATGGATCTTAAAAGTCGAGTGGGATGAAACTCCTCCTACAGATATTGTGACCCAATGGGAAAGTTATTGTGATCAATTAGACTTGCTTAGGACCCTGCAAATTTCCCGTTTTCTTGGTAAAACTAAAACAAATTCGATTGAGTTTCATGGTTTCGCCGATAGTTCTGAAGCAGGCTATGGAGCAGTAGTGTACTTACGCACTGTAGATGAAGATGGCAACATCCAAGTTAACTTCATCTGCGCTAAATCTCGCGTAGCTCCTGTAAAGAAGATATCGCTACCACGTCTCGAACTTTGTGCAGCGGTTCTTTTGTCTGACTTATTAAAATTTGTGGAAGAAACATATTCATCATCTTTTCCGCAATCCTCCACCATCGCCTGGTCTGACTCAACTGTTGTGCTTGCATGGCTTGACTCGCCTTCCTGTCGCTGGAAGACGTTTGTTGCAAATAGGGTGAGTCACATTGAAGATTCGATACCGAAAGCTAAATGGAACCATGTTCCAACGGAATACAACCCAGCCGATATAGCATCTCGAGGTCTACTTCCTAGTGAATTAGTGCAGAGTCAATTATGGTGGAACGGGCCGTCATGGCTTGCGAAATCTATAGAGCTGTGGCCCAAGCAAATAAACAAGAACGATGTTCTCGCAAAAACTGAGGAACGGATAATTACTTTACTGCTGCATGACAATTCACATGTGTTAGACGATCTTATTGAAAAGTTTTCATCGATTCGCAAAATACAGCGCGTCTTAGCCTATTGTCTACGTTTCATTTACAACAATCGCAGAAACCCATCGGCTCATTCTCGTAATAATATGTCGTCGTTTAGTCAAAGAGAGCTCTATGAAGCTTTATTGATCTTAGTTAAACGTATTCAATTTGTAAGCTTTAGTGAGGAGTTCACTCGCCTCATAGAAGGCAAAATTTTATCTAAACAAATGCGGAAACTCAATCCTTTCGTGGATGAATGCGGTGTTCTCAGAGTGGGTGGTAGACTATCACAATCCGGGCTTGAATTTGAGCACAAACATCCAGCACTGCTTCCCCGAAACTCTAAACTTACGTACCTCATTATAGAAGCAGTTCATCGTGAAAACTGCCATCCAGGTATCAATACTGTACAATACTTAGTCACCCAACAGTTTTGGATCCTGTCCCCGAAGCGTGCTATTAGACATTGTATTTCAAAGTGCGTTAAATGTTTTCGTGCTCATCCCATTCCTCTGGAACCCTTTATGGGCGACTTGCCAGCATCTAGAGTAAATCAAGTAAAGCCATTTTCTGTCGTCGGTGTAGATTATGCTGGACCTTTTCGTATAAAATTGGGGAAGAATCGTGGTGCAAAACTAGGAAAAGCATATCTTTGTTTATTTGTGTGCTTTACAACAAAGGCGGTTCACCTCGAAGTGGCTTCAGACATGTCGACTGACGCGTATTTAGCAGCTCTTAGAAGATTCGTTGGTAGAAGAGGGAGGGTTCAGATTATACATTCCGATAATGGAACTAATTTCGTTGGAGCGCGTAATAAGCTCGATGAGTTAATGCAGCATGCGTGTAAAAGAGATCACATTGAGTTCCGATTCAATCCCCCCTCATCCCCCCACTTTGGAGGGGTATGGGAAATTCAAGTAAAGGCCGTTAAATCACATCTCTACCGGGTTATTGGAGATCAAGCGTTAACATTCGAAGAACTTAACACCATTTTTGTACAAATTGAAGCCTTGTTAAATTCGCGTCCCCTCTGTCCGATCAGTTCAGATCCGAATGATTTAAACGTGCTTACGCCAGGACATTTCTTAACATTGGAGCCTCTAACATCAGTTCCGGACAGGGATTTAACTGAACTTAAACTTAATCGTCTAGGTCGATGGCAACTTATTCAGCGATTCCAACAAGACTTTTGGAACCGTTGGAAGGTTGAATACTTGCAGTCACTAACTCAGCGTACGAAGTGGACAAAGCACTGTAAGCCCATAGCTACTGGTACGGTCGTGTTGCTCAAGAATGAAAATACCATTCCTTTACATTGGCCCATTGCTAGGGTAGTACAGTTGCATGTTGGTTCCGATGGAGTAGCACGTGTAGCTACGGTGCGTACCGCTAATGGATCGCTCTTCAAGCGAGCATTGACAAAGCTTTGTGTATTACCTACTGATTCTGACTAAATGAAACTAAATTAGAATAAACTTTATTTTATTTTTATTTTTCATTAGATATTGTGTAGGTGATTAGCCACTAACCGTACTTCTTTATATTTTTCTTCTCTATTCTGTAACAGTATCGAACTAACTAGCTCCACTGTCCATTGTATATCGCCATTTCGATACTGTAAGATTATTATTCGTCTCATCGTCAAGTTTTTAAATATCCGCTCTCGGAATTATTTCAGTTCATTGATTTTCTTTGATATGAAAATACCACTGTGTATTTTGGTGGGCAATGTGTATGATTTTCATCAACTCTAAAAAAACTTAATACAATCTTCTTGAAAGACGAGACGACACGGTCGCATAGCCAATGACAGCGGAGGGAAGTAAAACCTCAGATGCGCGACTGAACGAGCGCCCCCTGACGTCTCGGCACTCGAACGAAAAATAACAAAGCGAAAAAACCGAATTGTATCGTAAAATCGTAGAAAACCCGATTCTGTGTGAGACCCTACATTCAGCCGGCCGGCAGAAGATTCGCAGCGAGGAAAGACGCTCTCAAGTAAGTGGCGCATTATACTGTTTCTTTGGATATTGCGATACGTGTCCCGTCCGTCTTTCCCAGCAGTTCGAAGAAGTGTAACCACTGCACCCGACTTCACCCAAATGTGCGTAACCTAATTGGGACGCGCACAAGAAGTTTCCTTGCGTTTTTATCTGTACCTAACATTTTTCGTATCGTCGTCGTTCTTTGGAACATTTTTTCGTCATTTTTCTTTTACAGAGAAAAAAACATTTTTTTCACCCTTTGGATTGTGCTTTTTCTATGATAGTTATATGGTCTCATAAGTCTCTTGAAGTATATTAACATGCCCCAAACAGAAGCTGATAATGAAACTCTTTGTTCATAAACTAAGTGTCGTGTCTGAATGGGCTGATATGAGAATCTGTTGTATAAGGCCAGGACCCTCTTCTTACTCCGTGCTATCTTCATTAAAAAAAAACCATGGTGAACATCCTCAGATAAATACTTTGCGATAATCTTTGAGGATGGCAAGTAGGGAATAGTGAGACGTACGTTGAAACATCTAATTTGGCACATGACCGCGTTGTAGAGTAGTTAGTTTTCCACGTGACAGATTTCAAGACGAATACGTCGGCAATGACAACAATCTACATCACTGTTTCTCAAAGTGGGCGATAACGTTGTGGGCGCTGGAGGGCGGTATAAAACTCTAGAAGATATTGGGGCCGCTAAGGCGGTCTAGAGGGGAAGCATAGGTTGTTATGTTTAAAAACTTTGATGGGCGCTAGGATTTTTTTTATTCTCAAAGTGGGCGGTGGGAAAAATAAGCTTGAGTACCTGTGATTTAGATTATATATTACTAGCATCTGCCCACGTATTCGCCCGCGTGGTACTCTGATAAAAAGTACCCTATATGTTATTCTGATGTATAAGCTATAAAATATAACTGTGGAGTTTCATCAAAATCCGTTCAGTAGTTTTTGCGTGAAAGAGTAACAAACATCCATCCTCACAAACTTCCGCGTTTATAATATTAGTATGCTATTAGTAGTATTCAAAATTGATACAGCCCAATGAATTCTTACAAAAACATCACACTGTTAGATGAAAAATCGTTTCACTTCAAAGGACAGTAGCAAGGAGTCTAGACAAATACCTATCCACGCTTAGTTTTCCTTTCACGCTAACGCAAATTTGTCAAGGTAAAACTTGGCAGCAGTCACGTGATATTTCCACAGCTAATGTAATTTCCGTACAATTCAGTCTTTTCGTAGGCGTTAACGCAAACAGAAAGTAGTATTTATCTAGGTACTCAGGTCGAGTAAGACGCTGTTCCATGACTTTTCTATATTTTCTTATGATTTAGGGTTTTTCCAACTCTATAATATAGTATGAGAACGTTTCAGTCTAAAGCTTGTTACTGCTATATGTGAAAAAGGCCTAAAAACTTCTTCAATAAATAGGTATACCGTAAGTCGGTAAAATCATGTTTATTTATGATACGAATATTTACCTTGTATACCTCTATATGTACATATAATAAAATACTCAAACGACATTATTTATAATAATATTTGGAAGGTAAATTAGAAATGCCGTAGGCCAAATATCTGAAAGATGAATATTTTACTCGCACAAATAATTTAACGACGCACAAAAAAAGAACATGTAAGAACTTTGAATCACTAGATGAATGTTTTATTTAAAAAAACACTCACTGCTGTATGTAGGGGGTAGTCAGAGGTACAACCTCTTTTGCAAGTTAACATTCCGCGGGACAGGTTGCAAGCCCATCGCCGCTTATTGAAACACTAAGTGGCGCATGCCTTCGAATTTTTGGTTCTAGGGCATGCCTGTTTCATCACGATGTTTTCCTTCACCGTTTTGAGCAAGTATTTATGCGCACATATTTTTTTCGAGTGGAAAAATCTATTATTGGTGCACGACTGGGTTCAAATCCATTTTTTAAATACATAAATAAACTAACTATATACACATACATAGTCCTGACCCCACACTGATAAAACTCGCTAACGTCTGGGTTTTGTATATATAAATTAATAATTATGTACTTCAAATCCTCCAACGTTAAGTAAATAAATTAATAAATAGTTTTTTTTTACTGAAATTACCTACTTTGTGACGCATGACATGAATTTGTCGTAGTGCTCCGAAGACTATAATATCCAAGTCAGTTTAGACTTGTTTTTTTTTTACTAAAATTACCTACTTTGTGACGCATGATATGAATTCGTTGTAGTGCTCCGAAGACTAATATCCAAGTCAGTTTAGACTTGTTTTTTTTACAGTAATTACCTACTTTGTGACGCATGACATGAATTTGTCGTAGTGCTCCGAAGACTATAATATCTAAGTTAGTTTAGACTTGTTTTTTTTACTGAAATTACCTACTTTGTGACGCATGACATGAATTGGTTGTAGTGCTCCGAAGACTAATTTCCAAGTCAGTTTAGACTTGTTTTTTTTACTGAAATTACCTACTTTGTGACGCATGACATGAATTTGTCGTAGTGCTCCGAAGACTAATTTCCAAGTCAGTTTAGACTTGTTTTTTTTACAGTAATTACCTACTTTGTGACGCATGACATGAATTCGTTGTAGTGCTCCGAAGACTAATTTCCAAGTCAGTTTAGACTTGTTTTTTTTTACAGTAATTACCTACTTTGTGACGCATGACATGAATTCGTTGTAGTGCTCCGAAGACTAATTTCCAAGTCAGTTTAGACTTGTTTTTTTTACAGTAATTAACTACTTTGTGACGCATGACATGAATTGGTTGTAGTGCTCCGAAGACTATAATATCCAAGTCACTTGTTTATTAGACTTGTTTTTTTTTTGACTGAACACATTTATTTACAATGTCTTTAGACAAATCGCTTCTACTCGTTCCATATCCTTAGTTTAGTAAGACGCGGTAGTATCCCATTTATTCCGCCTTGTCTAATCGCAGTAGAAATTCTTCAGCTGCTGAAAAGACTTCTCGGTACTGCATTCGCTTTCCAAAGTGTTCAGTTTATTTTGTGAGAAACAATGCTATAATGGTTTTTTTCTCACAAAGTTCCTGCAAAGCTGTTTTGAAATTATCCGATAAAGTAAGTTATAATGTAAAAAAGTAATACCGGACATTTTCCACACAGCATCATCTAGCCCCAAAGTAAGCAGAGCTTGTGTTATGGGAACTAAATGACTGATATACTACTTATATATATTTTTTTGTAAATACATACATATTATGCATAGAAAAACACCAGACCTAAGACAAATATTTGCAAATTATACAAACATTTGTCCAGCGGTGGGAATCGAACCCGTAACCTTCTGCATCTCAGGCGGGCCTTCGCCCACTGCGCTACAGAGGTCGTCCAACTCGCGTTGGATATTCTCGCCTGTGATAACTTTATTGTACCTACTAACCGAATTAAATTTAATTAAATATTTGAATTTAATTTAATTTAATTGAATTGTACCAATCTTGAACATTACTACTTTAAGTTAGGTGCTTTAAATTTCAATTTAGTTTAAACACGTTAAATAATATACACTTTACTGAAAAACCAATAGGATTCTTGATTATTAACAGCGACAAAAATACATGTTTGGGATTTTTTCAACATGCCAATTTCTGGATCAAAGTGAAATGAAATAAAAAAGCAGTTTTTGCACAACATAAAAAAATAAACAAATTTGGTTTTATGATTCTGAAATAGGTTTTTTGGAAAGTTACGTTTTACATTTTCAAAAGATATTTCATTGTGGTTTGGTTTATTTGAGACTAGCTTCTGCCCACGGCTTCGCCCGCATGGTACCCAGATAAAAAATTGCCTATGTGTTATTCTGATGTATAAGCTATATTACTGTAAAGTTTCATCAGAATCCGTTCAGTAGTTTTTGCGTGAAAGAGGTAACAAACATCTATCCTCAAAAACTTTCACGTTTATAATATTAGTAGGATAGGATAGTAGGATTCTCTTATTCCTTGAAACCTCCTAGTATTTTAAAATCCTAAAGTTTCTGTAAATTACGTTAATAACGTTTCAAGAAGTAGTACTTATTCAGTCTTATTACGGGCTGCGATGCACGAGATGCGGCTTCGATTCCCGCTGCCTGATAAATGTTTGCATGTTCTGCTATTATTTAATCTGTGTCTGTGTGTTATAGTACCACAGTACTCGTAGTCCCTGATACCCACGCCATAGTATTTATTTATTATTATTAAATCGCGTTATTATAATCATAATAGTATTTTTAACATTTTTTGCAAACGCACCCAACCCTTTCTTATAAACAGGATTAATCGCTGACAGTCGCGCCGCTCTGTCTTTGCAAGAATGTTTTCTGTTTGCCGTTAAATACGTCTTTTACTGCATTTGGTCCGCATAAAACCGGTAAATACCAGTAAAATCGGTTAATGTACAGAAACGCTGGTTTATCTTCGCGTTATGTCATAACCTTTTGATGTAGAAGCCGTTATTTGATATATAGTGTGGCATCTAAAATCTTATCTACACTAATGTTATAAAGAGTTTTAGTTTGTTCCCCATGTAGGGGGTAATCATATTCATTTATTCATGCTCAAATATACATCAGCTTAGGTACTGCACTATCGGTGAAGGCACCGACTAAGTTTCGACTCATTCCGAGAGTCTTCATCACGGCGTCGCGCCAGTGCACGGCGCGACGCGGAAGGAGAAAGTCGCAACCACTCACCCTGATGAAGACTCTCGGAATGAGTCGAAACTTAGTCGGTGCCTTCACCGATAGTGCAGTACGTGAAAATTCCCGTTTTTACAATATGAATAGTCAAGTTCACGATAGTTTTTGGAATAAAATCAGCTTAGGTGTTACGTCAAAGTAGCTGTAGGGGAGTACATGGACCCTGTAAGAGCGCTGCAAGTTCAGTCAATATTTATTTAAAATGAGATAATACTAGTAAAAAAATCGTAGTTATAAATGTCAAATAATACATAAAAAACAAATTAAAAAAAAAAAACTTACTTTATAAATTGGTCTAAAATAATGTCAGATATTAAGTAATTTGAAATGGAATTTATAAAATACATAAAATTAACCTACGTTTCGGAGTAATAACTCCGAAACTACATCAAAAATTATTTCACCAATATTTAGAAAGGACTTTCAGAGTGGAAATAGGCTATGTATTATCTCGTTGAAATAAAAGGACTATTCGTGGAGAGCAATTTTGCAACGTAAATCGACGAAAAAACGGTCGAGCGAATGCGTCTTACGAGAGTTGCTTTAACGGTATAAGATCTACTTTTCATCGGCTTCTATTTATCCGGGTAAAACGCGTGCGAAGCCATGGGCAGTAGTCTGTTTTTTTTATTAATACACATTACTCTACAATCGCATACATTGTCCAGTGTCTAGACAAATACCTCACGCTTAGTTTTTCTTTTACGCCAACGCAAATTTGACAGTGAAAAACTTGGCAGAAGTCACGTGACGTTTCCAAAGCGCAGCATTCCATAGAATTCAATTGCCAACAGAAATTGGTAATTGTCTAGACACGAGCTGGCACTAAGGGTTCCTTGTATCGTTGGTATCAGGAACTGCTGCAGAACATACAAACATTTGTTCCTCAGAACGAACCCAAATCGAACCCGCACCTGTTTCAACTGACTACCCGCCCGCCGTGCCACCGAAGTCTCCAATCAATTATATCAAAGCAGATATAAATTCAAACATATTTCTACTACCTAATAACCGTGAATCCTGACAGGTCCTTTCAAAATGCTCTGGCTGCAGCTGAAATGAGAACAGCATACTCCCTCGCGGCTTACGTGAGCAACGGGTGGCTTAGCGACGGGATTCTCATTAGAATTCTAAGTGATAGAAGTAAAATCTGGCCCCTTAGACGACAACCACTTTCTGTTGCCGTTAACACCAGCGGAAAGGTAGAGTTAAATGTAAATGACATCACCTTTTAAGATGTCACGTGACTGCTGCCACGTTTTTCCTTGACAAATTTGCGTTAGCACGAAAGGAAAACTCAGCGTGTATTTGTCTAGGCGCCGTAACATCGCATTATTTTTATAACTCCTTTTATTTATTTTTTTAATCTCAGTCTTATGTCTCGAACCTTTTTATGCATAAGTAGATCTGAAACCACTGAAAGATCTTTCTGTACTAAAACATTATAAAAAAATAATAGATTTTCACCTTTTTAGTTGTTGTCATGCAAGCAAAATTGTATAAATATCCAACCAAAGACCAAGTTACCCAGCTATTTTCTTTTGCCTAGATTCCAAGGTGAGTTATTAAATTAATTACATGTTCCCTTGAAATGGCTCAGATGAATACGAAATGAGCCATTTAGACGATTTCTATTTCAGAGATAAAACACGAAAATATTGAAGGCGCCATATTTTGTTCACGTAATGAGTCCTTTATGGAAATCTCGAGTATTGGACTTGTGGAATTTAATCTGATGTCACTTTGTGCGGGGAATGGCTTTCGGTAAATAATTTGAGGTGGCAATTTAACTCAGGTTTCATTTTATATTGTTTAGTTTACCCTTAGGAATATAAAAAAAAAAAAAATTTTCTTGACGATCGAGGCGGGCGAGTAGCCGGCGATTTCGATTGCGAGGCGGGCGAGTAGCCGGCGATTTCGATTGTGAGGCGGGCGAGTAGCCGGCGATTTCGATTGCGAGGCGGGCGAGTAGCCGGCGATTTCGATTGCGAGGCGGGCGAGTAGCCGGCGATTTCGATTGCGAGGCGGGCGAGTAACCGGAGATTTCGATTGCGAAGCGGGCGAGTGGCCGGAGATTTCGATTGCGAGGCGGGCGAGTGGCCGGAGATTTCGATTGCGAGGCGGGCGAGTGGCCGGTGACTCAATAGGGTATGTTTCCCGCGGGGTAAACTTGTATGTTCTGCAGATATTTGTGACGGGTCTAGGTCTGTGGTACCACGGAACTCGTAGTTCCTGATACTAGTGGTGGGTACTCAGCACGTGTGGCACCACAATTGTAGCTACACACTTTCTCGAAACGAGGCCTCACTCTTTTCATTTGGACGAGCTAGCACACCTGCACGCCAACACAATCGTGGTAGGCGCGAGGCGCGATCGTGTTGGCTCGCACATAGCACTCCACTCCATTACCACACCACACAACACGCACAGTGCACACTGTGTTCCCAAGACTGCCTCACTCAACTACGTTCAGAAACTGCCTCGCTGCCTCGCCTCAATTGTACAACAGTGTGCTGGCTCAGTTGTAAAACTGAGCCCCTCGCACGATCCTCGTTTTCAAACAGTGTTCTACACATGACTACCTGATACTCACGGCACAGGGGATCCTAGTGCGGAGTTAGAACTATGTATAATAATAATAATAAAGCTGGACACTTTTTCACACAGCATCATCTAGCCCCGAAGTAAGCAGAGCTTGTATTATGGGAACTACATGATTGATATACTACTTATATACCTTTTTTTGTAAATACATACATATTATATATAGAAAACAACCAGACCCGAGACAAATATTTGTTGATCATACAAACATATATCTCGCGGCGGGAATCGAACCCGAAATCTTCTGCGTCACGGGCCTTCGCCCACTGCGCATTTCTCAAATCGGATGAGTAGTTTCCGAGATTACCTCATAAATCCAACTTTACCTCATTATAATGTTAGAATTGCTAGATTTATTAAAATATCCCAAAAATATTTCAAGCCTTTTATATTAGTATACGGAGGGCTGTAACCACTCAACTACTCTCTCTCTCTCTCTCTCTCTCTCTCTCTCATCATTAGTATTTTTAATAAGTGCAAAGCTGTCGTATAAATTGGTATCCAATTCAAAACTTCAGATCAATATAATCTCTCAGATTATTTGCATAAACTTAAAACTATTCCAAACATCAGTTAAAATACCATTTATGAAAATGTTAACAAATATTTTCTGAGATAGGTTATTTTGTAGAAGTTTACTAAAAGTCACTTAAGCGGTTTCTTGTTGAGTACAAAGTTGGATTGGGCAATGCATCCATTAGACAAGTCGAGCGGAGAAATGCAACGAGGTGGAAGTAGGAAGGAGGGAGAAAGGAGAAAGGAGGGATGAGTTATAGTTCATTTTTAGGTAAACAAAGCCTTTTGTTTAATGGGGCGATTCATTAGTTTTCATGCAAAAGCTACCGTAATGTTTAATGGGCCGTTTTATTCATAATAGACGTGCATGACCCCTACTTTGCATATGAAAAAGTATCTTGGGTAATTAATGAAATATCGCTTAGTGAAGAGTACGAGTAGATATGCCACGTGATATCAGTTGGTGTTCCAATAAGCGGCGATAGTCTTGCAACCAAACATAGTCTAACTGTCGTTTTTTAAGAGTACTTAGCGTGTTCAACTAAATTTTGACATCATAAAATTTTCGAGAAGACGATCGGAATGAGTCGAAACTTGGTCGGTGCCTACACTAATACTACAGTACGTGATTATTCCCGTTTTTACAATATGAATAGAAATACCTATTATGTTTGTCATAAAAGATTCGATAAAAACAAGGTTATTACATAATTTTAGTATACACATTGAAGAATTTAGATCCCAAATGTCCCAATTCAGACTTAAACACCCGCCGTTACACAACCATTACGTAAATACCCATTAAACCGAAGCAGGGCAACCGTTGTCGTCACATTTTCTAATTTTTAGGTCCTCTATCTCACCTTATGAAAAACGAGATTAGCATAAAGCGGATACCGTCGGGCCCATCCAACTCTTGTTGAATCTATGACTTGGTTTGCCAGGCTATAAATGGCCGGGGAAACTTGATATTTCTGGAAAAAAGGTCGTATTTTTGACATGGAAACTACATAATGTTTGGTCGAAAAACTGAGGATAGATGGTAGATTTTTTAACGTCATACTCACTCGGTCTAATGATATTTTGAAGGCGGTGGAAACGCGGAGTTCGATTGGCGCAGAACCGGGAAGAGTGGTGTGCTAGAGAGGAGGCATATATATATTATTTACCTAGCAGTGAATGTGGGCTGATTAGATACATATAATACAGGGTGTAACGTAATGAGTAGTTGGTAAAGTGTAGGCACTTTACCTACGGATGGGGAGCATAATAACTTTCAGAAAATTAATGTGCCCAGTAAAATTCTTACGGTTTTCGTGTTATTTGACATTTAAGACATTTTCAAGTTTTTTACCCGCTGTCCATTCTTTTC
This sequence comes from Perizoma flavofasciatum, assembly GCA_958496245.1. Classification (NCBI taxonomy): domain Eukaryota; kingdom Metazoa; phylum Arthropoda; class Insecta; order Lepidoptera; family Geometridae; genus Perizoma; species Perizoma flavofasciatum. The sequence continues at coordinate 400,646 of OY292436.1, forward strand.
AACGCCAAGATCACGAATAAATGATTTTTTTCAACCTGTTTTTGCATAAGCATCCTTCGATAACTGTGTTATTTAATGCTTACCAACTTTTTTGGGCCACAAGTACAGTTTTTTTAGAGATACATTTTGCAAAAAATAATCACTTGCTCATTTTTTTTCCAAAACTTCCTGTGGTATAAAAAAAATATTGGTCATCTGAGTGACCATCTAGTAAATCGATTGCCTAATTCATTCAGATTCCGCAATAGTAATAGAAATTCCAATAGCACTTGGTATTTTCCGCTTTCAATTCAAATAATATTCATATTAAGACTGCCAAGGGTAATTTTTTTCAAATTAAAAGTATGATTTAAATTCACTTAGTGAATTAGAATTTTGTAATTTTAGAAGATTTTCTGAGTATTTCACGTTATTTTACTTTTGGTGAGAGTGGAATGAATCAATGAAAATACTTTATTGTACACCACAAGAAAATTTACATAAATAATAAAAACTTTATACAACTAAAAGAACAATGGGTGGTCTTATCGCTTAGAAGCGGATGGAATTCAGTTTATGGAATTTTCAGATACGAGCTATGCCTAGTTTGGGACCCAATGGGGATAGTGTAACATAATGTACTATCTTCCTTATGGAAACATAGTTAATGAATTATACTAATTTGAAAGAAAGAAAGAAGACAAAAAATATTTATTATCGACATACACGAAAGTTGTATATAATAATAAATACGAAAAATAAATAACATAAAACAAAACTAAACGAAAAACAGACAAATAAAGTACCTACCTAATTTTGTGTTGCGTGGGGTCATATAGGTCCCCGGCTTCTACCATTTGATTTTTTTCAATTCATTAATATCTTTGTAACAGAGTTTGTTAAATTTATAAATGTATCTTATCTTACTTTATATTATCTTATCTCATCTTACTTTGCCAGATAAGGGCGTAAAGTAGGATTAATCCTGCGAGTATACAGTCTCTTAACAAAGTCAAAGTCAAAGTCAATAGGTTTTTATTCATTGAAATCACAAGGATCATATAGAAACGTCAACTTAAAAACTATACGTGAATCTAAAATGTTAAAGTGAATTTACGCCGGTTCCTCGCGCGCGACCAAGCATAGAAGAATCAGGCAACAAACTCTGCTTGGTTATTTTTTTGATGCAAAAAAATAACTCTTAATGATGGATTGTGTTGCGAACAAGCAACACAATCCGGTCAGATGCCCCAAATCTGCTTCTCCTGATTGAAATCACAATGAATAAAAACCTATCGACTTGACTTTGACGTATAAAGGTGCAAAGTCGGAATAATCCTGCGAGTATATAGTCTCTTAACTGGAAACACAATCCGGACAGATGCCCCAAATTTGCTTCTCCTGATTGAAATCACAATGAAAAAAAACCTATCGACTTGACTTTGACGTATAAAGGTGCAAAGTCGGAATAATCCTGCGAGTATACAGTCTTTTAACTGGAAACACAATCCGGACAGATGCCCCAAATTTGCGTCTCCTGATTGAAATCACAATGAACAAAAACCTATCGACTTGACTTTGACGTATAAAGGTGCAAAGTCGGAATAATCCTGCGAGTATACAGTCCCTTAAATGGAAACATAATCCGGACAGATGCCCCAAATCTGCTTCTCCTGATAACAGCGTTCAAATCTCCAACAGAATTGCCCTGATAAGGCAACATTCCCGAAGTTAACTAATTGATTTCGAATTTAATTTCGTTCGCGATCGAAACTGCGAAATTTTCGAAAAAGTTACTTGTTCCGCATAATTTATGCATATTGCTGGTGTCGGGGAAAATTTTGCGGTGAAATCTGTCAAGTCCATCGTCCACTGAACATCGCTATTGTACACGTGATTGCTGTACGATTCCCAATTTGATATTATAAATTGTGAAAGTATGGATGTCTTTTATGTTTGTTACTTTCGTAACTGCTGAACCGACTTAGATAAAACTTTAAAAGGATTCGAATCTCACCAAGAAAATCACGAGGTACCACGTGCGGTCGCAGGCTGTAGATATCAGTGTCATTAAGAATCCTATACCACCTCTGCAATGTTCTGCACCTTTTGATTCTAAACGCATATCTTTGTATCAAATGTTGTCTGGAAAATATCGCTTTTAGCCACAATACCATATATTATATCTTGTAGTATGTATAAAATAACGTTTATTCACGCATCATCATCTTGGATACAAAAAATCAACTGCCGGTCAAAAGGAAGCTAGAACAAGAAGAGGCGTCGTTCTAGTGACGTTCCTTTTTCGTTCACAGATAATATATACAAAAATCTTTACAATAGTGCGGGCGTACTCCCTACAACCTTGTATATTTATGAATACCTGTTGTTTTTGTTCGTTTTCTTTGGTTGCAGTATAGAGTTTATCTATCTATCTCTTGTTTCAGTAAGGCAAGAACATGTTCCCATTCTTTTATATACTCCTCTATTGGAAGAAATCATCCTGCACTCACAGCACTCCGACAGACATTTTTAAGCGTACCGCACGTTGCAAGGGATCAAGGTTAACTGATAAGACGGATTTCATCTTTGTGATGTTTAAACAATAGTCTTTCTTGCTCTATCATTTTTATTTCTATCTCACTCTAACATTGCAACTTGCAACAAAAAACATCTTGCCTACTTTTACTACGATGTTGTTGTTGGCTGTACTTTTTCATGGCCTAGCTCTGTAGTACTGATATTCTATTCTTTGGCGTGGGGTTGAGTGGGAACAAAATAAGTACTTAAATTATTATTAAACTATTTCGTGGGATTGAGAGGGAAAAATATTTACATTGAGTGGGAATGATCCATCAATAAGACCTTTCAGAGACAAAACCGCTGCGCTTTTTTTTGTTTTTGGAACTATGTAAATTTATTGTCTTCTCTGTGTTTACAATAAAGAATAATTAATCAATTTTAAAGTAACTAAAGGTACTTTGTAGTTTGTGGATTTAATAAATGTCTATCTTTCTATCGATCTATCTGTACACAAGAATAGGTAAATAATTGCCATCTCACGCCAATTATGTTTTAATTTTTATCTGCAAATGGTCAAATGAAGCGACGTTCAACTGGAAAATGGGTTTAAAATGCGGTGAATTCAGTTAAAGAGCATTGTTTACGATTAGTTGCGGTAAGTACCTGCGGGTAGAACCGGAACGTGGTCAGTGCAACTAATGTGGTATACCTATCTTCTTATTTAATACTAGCTACTGCCTACGGCTTCGCCCGCGTGGTACCCGATGAAATGTAGTGTTCGTAAGGAATGCATTCGCTCGACCGATTTTTCGTTGACTTACGCGAAATTGGCCTTAATGAAAAGCCCTTTAATTTTAACGGGTTTATGTATAGCCTATGTCCATGTCCACCCAAGAACCATTCTAACTGTTGGTGAAAGATTTTTTATTTTCGGAAAGGTAGTTTCAGAGATTACTCCCTACATACAAACCTACAAACCTTACCTCTTTATAATATTAGTATAGATATTATTTTGTAATAAAAAAAATGGTTCGTATTTTATAAAAAAAAACATACTGGCGAACATAGAATCCCCTCCTTTTTAAAATCAGTAAAAAATAGCAAAATCCTTAATTGAACTGAACATTGATTTACTTTCAATGTTCAAAGTAGGTTTAGTAAATACGATTGATGCTTAAAAAGATTGAATGACTGATTGAATGCAGAGCCTAAAACGTTAGTTCAAAAGACGTGATTTTTTTTTAATATTACCTAAAAGTAAAGTTTTTGATATAGGTGCACTAAAAATGTTTTTCCGAAATTCCACCTATTGAGGGTGTAGAGGATTGATGGAATATGTTTGAAAAACTCAACGCAGACGAAGTCCCTAATTACGACAAACCCATAGAGAACTCCGTTTTTGGGTTGTGATGACATACCCAACATACCCATACATACCCATTCCACGGCTGCATTCCCAATAATGAAACATTAGATACATACTCAGTGCGTAGATACTCAGTCAGATCTTTGAGAATACCAAGCAGGGGGTAGTCAGAGGCGTGACCAAGACCAAGTGTTATACTTGGCACATGCCCGCGTTTTACAAGAATTCAGTATTTCACATAACACGTTGCAAGCCCATCGCCGCTTATTGGAAACACTTACCGATGGCAAAATGTCTTCCGATTTTTGATTCTAGGGCGTGCCATTTCCTTACGATGTTTTCCTACACCGTTTGAACACGTGTCAAAACCATCTCATCTTTCTTGAGCGAAAATACTACCGAACAATACATAAGCCCCTAGCTACGGTCACAGACTACCTTATAGTTTCTAGAAACCTGTCCTCGTTCCTCTAACAATGCTTCCATAGTAATATATTACCACGATAATTTATCATCCACCCCACAAAAATATCTTTTACCAGTGCGGAGCCCCTATTCTTCAGAGTTCTTGTAAACATAATTATTTAAATGTCAATATGAACACTGAAATTGTCCATCCTCAAGTCCAGTAATGTATTCCCGCGGGCGCAGTGTAAACACGCCTTTAATAGTGTGGAGTACTGACGGGGAGAGAGGAGCGGGTATAAAAGTGGTTGATTTTACAATATTTACGTAATCGGGGAACGCGAAATGTCAAAAATAAAAAATACTTTATATATTCCCTCCATGGCTGAAGATCAGGGGATACTGAACAACATAAAATACTTGAGATAAATTCGTTTTTTTATCGTGTTGGTTGATATGTCAATTATACGGTTATTTAAAATATGTATTGTATTATAGTGTTAATGATTATTTAGATGACTCAATCAATGATGTATGACATAGATATTTTAATTTAATCACGTAGGTTTATTTTTATTTATTTTTTGTTTACTTGACTAATGACTAGATTTAAGACTATATTTGCATGCTAGAAAGTTGTTTATGGTCATACTTTATTATAAATTTAACATCTGACATACCCATATTCGCAATAAAATATTTTGATTTGATTTGATTTGATTTGATTTGATGTATTCAATCACACAGAATCAAAATATTGTATGGAAATCAAAACTAGTTTGTTATTATTCGTTTGAAATAAATAATTCAAAGAAATACGTATGATACTAGCATGTATCATAAATACTATTTAATTTTAATGAATTATACGTTTCTTCTGGTTTTTTACAAAAATAATGGCATAAAGAATAGATAGATAGAAAATTCTTTATTGCACAACTATAAAGTACTGTACATAGTCGAACTTAATGATAGATAGCATTCTCTTCCAGCTAACCTTTACTCTTCTCTATTAACTAGTATTCCCTATGTCTTTGACATCAGAAATCGTGGTACACACACACAGAACTGGAACAAGTCTGCAGAATATACGATATTCTAAATCACAAAAAAAACATCCTGCCGCCGGCGCCGCTTGGAACTTGTACCACACGACAATTGTCAATTGTATAAACAAGTGCAGCATTTCTTATAAGCCAGTTGGATGCGACCGGCGTTTGTTTTGTTGCGACTCCCCTGACGCATGCCAGTCGGTTCACCAGAACCCGACGCAGGGTTCAATGGAACGGAAATAGAGTTCTGATAAAAACACTTTCGGCTTCAGATTGAAACACTTCGAATCTTTCATCTGTTTTGTGGCTTTCGTTGAATATTTCAAGAATAAGAGAGAGATAGGCTAGAACAAATACCTCTACCTCTTATAATACAACGAATATCATATTTATTTTATTTATTTATTAACTCTTTAAATATTAAGTTAAATATTCAGCTGTAGTATTATTTGATTTTACAGGGATAAATGTTTTTTTTTCCTGTTTGTCTCCTCGAAGGGACAGGTCAGAGGGACGGATTGAAAGACTTCTAAGCTATAACTGAAGGCGGATTACCAATACGTAACTAGCTGCGCCCCGCGGTTTCACCCGCGTAAGTTTCGATTCCGTGGGATAAAAAGTAACAGTAAAGTATTTTACTGCTACATAAATACCCTTGATGATAAAACTATTCATTTGAATAAGAATTGATACTACGATACTAACGTAACCAACTTTTGTTTCTACCCGCGATCTAATTACATTTTAGAACACAAAAGCTGCTATTGTAACATAACTATGATAGTTAGATATATTCCCTCGAGGACTTTTTTGTAGTTAATAATGAGTACTTTAATCATGTAGTACATCATTTTGATGTATCATCAATAGTTTTCTCAGCGCACGCCAAATAATGAATTTTATAGGCAAAATTTTGCTACTTTGGGTTACATTATTAAAATTTTCTTAAGGATCTCTATTTTTAAAAAAAAAAATTATAGCCTGCATTACTTCCTGATAATTTAGCTTTCTATTGGCGAAAAAATGGTTAAAATCGGTTTAGTAGTTTCAAAGCTTATTCGGTACAAACAAACAAGCAAACAAAAAATCTTTCCTCTTTATAATATTATCATTATTATAGTATAGATTATGGCGTTTAGCCAATGTATGAACGCCCTAACTTGTTCTACCTACGACTAGTACTCAGTTTAATAACCGTCATCATCTAAATGGAACTATAAATAACTCAAAGCCAAATTGACAATAATTTACTCAACATCCATCTTGTTACAACTGTGTACTAGCATAAACATATGTGCCAATTACATCATGTTATAGTTACCTAGATAATTTACCTCTATATACTCTGGAACTACTTCCAAAAGTAACTAAGCAACTTGGGTTCGAATGTTAAAATATATTTTTTTTATCGTTATTTGACCAAGAAATAATTCTTGGTCACTTTGTTTTAGATCCAGTTTGTAGAAAGGATTTGATAATTATGATTTATTTGTGGTCCCATTGTACAATACTAAGTAGGTGTTGGTACACATAATTATTTTTAATGTAATGAAATAAAATATTTTATTTCCGAAAATGGGTACAATATATGATGTTTTAAAATAATGTTGTGTCCTCCATCATCTACTTTTAAAGCATGCAAAAATTTGGACTTAAAACTATTTAAAATATAAATATTAATTTGTACGACTCTTTTAAACATATATATATTTTAATGTTGGCAAATAATAGTAGCGAAAAATACGCGTGATAAAACTTATGGATTTTTAAAATTATTTTGATCAGCTTAAAGAGAACGAGGTTCTCAATTCGATGTCTACGTTTTTTTATGTGTTGTATGAGGATTAAAACGTTTATTCTCATAAATACATTTACATGAGTACATCAATATAGTATCAAGTATCAATATAGTATAGTATAGTATCAGTTTCAAGTAGGTCGTTCTATTAGGTACAAGTTAATAAGCAATAAAATATTACGTAGTTCCTTTATTTGTAAAGTAAAAACACATATATATGTAAAGTTATTGTTTTTTTTTCAAATAATAAATTATGCGAGTTTTATTTTATATGTTTTGAAATTACTTTGCCAATTACTTTGTCTAAGTGCTCGGAAATCCACATCTAAATTGCCTTTTTTGCTTGACCAGAAATTAATTAACAGCGTATTTTGGCTCCATAGTTGTTCAGCTACTTTTAATATCTGTACTTAAGTAAATATATACGAGTAACTAGGCCCGGCCCTGGCTCACGTGAAATATGGTTGGATACGGTAAACAAAGCGAGCTGAGATGCAGTACTATATGCTCCACGGACATTACTTCGCAAAACCAATATCCTCATAAACTCAAATACATTTATGGTATAAAACGGTTTGTTACGCAAATCGTTATAAATATTCTCGAACTTGAACCTAAACAGCGTGTTAAGAGAACAGTGTGGAGTGAATGCAGATGTAGTAATGAGAGTTGAGAAAGGTCTTCATACGGTTTGGGCATGTAGAATGAATGAAAGAAGATTATCAAAACAAGTAGGTTTAGAAGGCTAGCGTGAAGGGAATAGCTGGAAGGGGAAGGCCTCGGTGAACGTACTCTGATCAAATTGGAGACGTTCTGGAAAGACCAAGTCAAGAGAACCCTAGCCAGGATCGTAGTTAGTGAAAATCCATTGTCTATGCCTATCTCTTCGAGAAACAGGAGTGCGTTTATTTATGTTTCCAGCAGTTATGCACGTAGGGAGTCTTGTTTAAAAAAACATTCACCCATCACTTTCACCCCCATTTCCCCACCTTAAAGCGTGAACATCCAAATAACCTGAAACATATCATTATTTATTTATGGCGAGTAGCTAAGGTTCCAATTTTTAAGTTTATATCTTAAAAAAACCGATTCTCCTATACAAACTTTATGGGACCATTTCCCCGCCTAAAATGACAAAATCGAAAAACCTTGAAACATGTCGTTATTTATTATCAGTAGCTGTAATTTCAATTATCATGTTTCTAACTTCAAAGAACAAAGACTTCCATATAAAGTTCACCCCCCCCCCCACCCCACCCCCCAATTTTGGGGGGTGTATAAAAATAAAATAAATCTACGTTCCAAATTTCAGCTTGATAGACTTAGTAGTTTTGAATGTGCGTTGATAGATCAGTCAGTCAGGGCAAAAGATTTTATAAGTATAGATTCTTGAATTTCTTCTTCTTCTTCTTATCTTTATAAGGTTGATTTTTAATTAAAATAATCTTAGACTCATTGTTTAGGATTGTCAAAAGCTGTTCGCACCAGTTATATTGGCGCTTCTTTATTTCCCTACCACATTTGTTCATCTTTTCTCGCGATCTCTTTGTCTATCTTTGGCACTGGCATTCTACACATCGCATCGACAGTCTACGATCGACCAATATCGATTGTGGATGTTCGCGCACGAATTTACCACTAATTTGGAACCGTGTTCACTACCTACCTACCTATCTAATACTTGTAATTTAGTACATTTTCGCCGCTATACTGTACCTTCTTATTATATCGCGATTGCGCCACATCTCCTCCTATCGTGACCGCGCAACGTCTCCTGTCGGGAACCGACAGTTATCGAAGGCCGCTCCTATGAATTTGAAGGGAACGGCCACGCTCCTGCTTCGAGGTGAGGTGGTGGTAGGTGAGGTCGTAGCTTATTAAGTGCAGTGCAGTAGGAGGCAAAGGTCAGTCTTCTTTTCCCTATTCTTTCTCTTAACATCTTTTGGTTTTCCTCTAGTGGAGTCACGCTTGGTCACACCATTTGACTAACGCACCAAAATATAAGAAGAAACAATATCTTATAAAAGTTACTGATCTGAAGGAAAACATAGTAAGGAAACTGACATGCACAAGAGCCAAAAGCTCGAAGGTTATGTTCCATTGGTTAGTGTTCTACAAAGTGGCAATAAATTTGCAATCTGCTACTCGGAATTCTAAGTACTATGCAAAACAACTAGTGCCAAATATAACCTTTAGAGCTGTTTGCTCTTCAAGACAAATCAATATTATTCGGGAATTTTCACGTACTGCACTATCGGTGAAGGCACCGACTAAATTTCGACTCATTCCGAGAGTCTTCATCACGGCGTCGCGCCAGTGCACGGCGCGACGCAGAAGGAGAAAGTCGCAACCACTCACCCTGATGAAGACTCTCGGAATGAGTCGAAACTTAGTCGGTAGCTTCACCGATAGTGCAGTACGTGAAAATTTCCCGTTTTTACAATATGAATAGTCAAGGGTTGGGATTTAGAAAGTCGTCGCACGAAATTAGGTAAAAAAAGATAGGGGGTGGAAGGGATGGACTCCCCTATTCCAACAGTACCACTCCCAAAGTTAGGAATTGAATAGTTTCCAAGAAATGACATTTTGAAATGACGAATTTTGTAGGTTAAGTACTGAAAAAATCAAAAGCTATCAAACTTTGAGTGAGCCCTATACCTACCCCTAATTTATACAAATAACTAGAAGTAGGGTCAAATTAGGTTCTGTGACTTAACAACAAGTCCATCAATACACTGCGTTCGGCTCGTGCTTGTGTTTTTGTGTTCCTTAGTGGACTGAAATGTGTCGGACTAAAATTAAGATTTGAATAGGGTCCATTTCGTTTCTGGCACTCGCCGGCCGCTGCCGCGGCACGCTGCGCTCTGATCGTACTTGTGTATTTATATTCCCTAGTGGACTGAACAGTGTCGGACTAAACTCAAAATTTGAATAGAATCCTTTTCGGACCATTCAAAGGTTGGTCCATTATAATCATGTATATCATATCGGAATCCAGAAAACAAATTCGCAAAACAAAAAAGTAAAAAAATGATTCAACACACAACACAAAGTATTCCTGCGCTTTATTAATGACCATATTTTTATGATTTCCAAGCATGTGCGTTACAAAACAAGCCTCCAACTGCAGTACATAAAATTTTATTTTTAATACTTAACCTAAAAATGTTTAAAATATTAATTTCTCGCAAACTATTCAATTCCTAACTTTGGGAGTGGTACCGTTGGAATGGGAGAGCCCACCCCTTCCACCCCCTGTTCTTATTTTATCAAAATTCGTGCGACGGCTTTCTAAATCCCACCCTAGTCAAGTTCACGATAGTTTTTGGAATAAAATATTATTCTGTGTTCAACTACATATATCGTGGGCAAAAATAGCACTGCGCGTCTGAGTGACATTGACGCTAAATAAAATTCAGCGCTTCAGACTTTACATAAAAACCCAGCCCACGAACAGGAGTACAAAAGACCCAGAAAATTGACATCGTCCCACAAATCGACAGTAATAATAACATGACAGGTGGATTGAAAATAAGCGTAACACTGAAACCCTTTTCGTAGGCACTTCACCGTATTCGGTACCTTTCAAAAGGTTTTCTTCATAATAGCATAATCATATTTTACCTGGACGTGTTTTATACATGAGTTATCAGGGTTGTGACAAAAATATTGCAAGTTTTTTCACGTTATGCTTTTTTGTTTACGTTATAGTCTCACGTTCATATTTCGTGGTCACTTATGTTACAGAATACTATGCTTATGTGAATTGCCTTGTCACCAAGAAAAGCTCATGTATAATACAAATATTTTTGGCATTTTTTATCAAGTTGCTGGAAAAAATCATTCCATTTTGGGATAAAACTAACTTCGGTAATTTATTGTAAATACTAAAATATTTTTGATGGATTAGAAAAGTACGTAGAGCGTTTCTGTTTAGTTCTACTTATGTAGTCTAAGTACCTATTTGTTTTTTTCACGGATTTTCAAGTACTACGATCCTGGCATACCTATAGCTTCATTTATATTTATCCAATTCTTCGTACAAGCTCATTGGAGGTATTCTCGATCAAGCCTTTTTCTCTGGAAAAAGGCGTGTTTTTTCTGCTCAGAATACGTTCGCCGAGGCCTTTCCTTTCCAGCTATCCAATTCACGCTATTCTATACTCATATTATGAGAAGGTAAAGTTTATAAGTTTGGCTGCAGGACGTAATCTCTGAAACTACTGAACCGATCTAAAAAAACACTGTATTTAGAAAGGGCCTTCAGGATGGATATAAGCTGTATATTATCCTGTTAAACTGGAAGGGATTTTCGTGGAGACCACTCTTTCAAAGTAAGTCGACAAAAACGCGGTCAAGCGAATGCATTTCTTCCGAACGGTGGGACTATACAAATGTGAAAGGTGGTTTAGATGTGACGGTATATGACGCCGCGGGACAGATGTTTGTATGATTTGCAAATATACTAATAACAAGGATAGCGTCCTTCTGGAACCGGCTATGTCGTTCCAACAACACCATCCTGAGGGCTGTCTCTGACTATCTGGCCAATCCAATTTACAACCATTGGATTGCCGTCCATATGGACGGAAACAGGAAATAACGCGGATCGTTATTGTGACGAGTAACTAAATGGTAAGTTACCTACTTGCGATCTGTTTTTATTTTATTTTACTTTTAGTTTTATATAAGCGTATTGTATTATTTTTTGTGTGATATGGGTGTAAATTGTACAGAGCCTGAAATAAACGAATTTTATTTATTTATTTATCTAGTTACTTTTCGGCTACTTTTTATTCGAGTACTATGGGCGAAGCCGTGGGCAGTAACTAGTGGTAAATAAAGTTACTTAAAATATTTATTATTCTAGGCCTAAGGTTCCCAAAGTGGTCCAGGTGGACCCCCAGGGGTCCACGGGAGACTCGACGGAGGTCTACGTTGGCATGAAAAATAGGGGTTTACAATTCGTAAACCCCTATTGTATAACCCCGTAAGCGGGGGTCTACGAAAATTATCTGCTTTCGACAGTGAAAAACTAAAATGTTGGCTTGACTTTCACACTCACAGCACAATCAATTAAATGAAATGAAATGAAATGTATTTATTGTGCAAACTGTGTACAAAAAAGATCTTAAAGGCTAGGCGAAACAACAGTTTATCCATCAATCATGGGCATACAATATTTAACTTATATAACTAGGTAATTTATTGATTAAAAAATTATTTAATGTCATAAACTTTTTTTTCTAAGAGTCACCTACGGAGTTTTGTCTTAAATATACTAGTAGGCAGTTCTCTTATGTCTCTAGGAATTTTATTATATACTTTTATGGTCATGGTAGAGCAATTTTACCCACTCAGCGCAGTTTTGTGTCGGGGCAATATAAGCCTAGTGGGATCTCTATTTTTAACCACAGAGTTATTTTTATCTTTGTAGTGGTTAAAAAATGAAGCATGCTCTTTTATAAAACAGCCAATTTGGAAGATGTAAATACTAGTTAACGTTAGGAGTTTATGTTTCTTAAAGAGAGGCTTACATGACACTAATGAGCCTATTCCAAAGACGGCTCTTACACACTTTTTTTGAATTATGAAAGCTCTTTCGATGTGCGTAGATTTACCGAAAAGTAAGAGACCATACCCAAGTACTGAGATGACGTAACCAAAATATGCGGTTAATGCAGTTTGTTGGCCAGATGTTCTTCTTAATCTTTTCAGAGCAAAAACGAAACGATTAAGCTTTTTACCCATTTCATCTATATGCGATTTCCAATTCATATGTTTGTCCAATGTGATACCAAGGAATCTTATCTCGTCAGTCTTTTCTATTTTTTCATTTCTACATGTCAGAGTGCTATTATTATTATTAGAATTAATGTTTTTATTATAATTTTGAAAATGTACATATTTAGTTTTTGTAATATTAGCTTGTAAATTATTACACTCCAGCCAATCTACCACTGATTCAGCCTCTGAGGTAAGACTGTCAATTAGAGTTCCATCCTTTTTCTCATCGGCAACTACAATTGAGACATCGTCAGCAAAAAGAACACATTGATTCTTTGTGATATTCGGCAAATCGTTGATATAAACAAGAAATAGCAACGGACCCAGAATACTGCCCTGTGGCACACCAAAATTATTTAGTTTAGCGCTAGATTTAAAGGTAGTCGATAGCATTTTATTATTATTTAAGTTTTTAACTTCTACGTATTGTTTCCGCCCAGTCAGGTAGCTCTTTAGCCAATCTAGAGCAAGGCCTCTTACTCCCATATATTTCACATTTTTTTAGCAGTATTTTATGGTCTACGAAGTCAAAAGCCTTGCTTATGTCAAAAAATATAACTGATACTGGTATACGTCTTGTCAAAAAAATCAACAACCTTCTGCACAAGGGCAAATGCTGCTAGTGTCGACTTGTTTTTTTGAAATCCATTCTGTTCCTCCGCTATTATATTATATTTTTCAAGAAATTCAGTCAAGCGACGATAAATAGCCTTCTCGAAAAACTTAGCAAAAATAGGAATAAGAGTTATAGGTCTGTAGTTATTTAACTCATTGTATAGATAGTTTGAGCCTTTCAGGGAAAGTACCCTGAGAGATAGACAGGTTGAGAAGATATTTTAGAACAGGACAGACTATGAAAACACATTGTTTTAGTATGTGAGTAGAAATGTTATCAAAACCTACTGATTTTATATTTTTTAACGAAAGTACAATATTTATGACTTCAGCGTCGGTTATTGGCTGAAGGAAAATGCTGTGAGAGTTAGTTTTTATTCTGGGAAGTTCATTAAGTTTGGTATTTTTGTTCATCTTGCCTTCTTGATTCATGTTCGTAATATTAATAAAATAATCATTAAAACTCTCAGCTATCAGCTAATTAATTAATTAACCAATCAATTCTCACTTATTTCATTTAGAACACTCAACGGCAACGCAAATTTCCATAGTTAGATCTATCTAATCATCACGTTTTTTGTCGAGTTTTGGGAATATGGTAGAAATATAGCTGCAGGGGGTCCACCGGAACCAGCTAAATTTTGAAAGTGGTCTATGAGAACCTCTGTTCTAGGCAATAACTATTGCCTAGATATTGCCTAGAAGGCCTTTTTCTCTTATTTGATTCCTGATATGCCAATTTTCATTGTTCTAACCTTTTCTTTCATTACCATGCGGAGAGCAGAATACCCGCGACCCTTTTCACACCTATCCTAAAGTCCGCAAAAGCCCGCAGGCTTCGAGGGTCTATCCTAACTTGTTTTGTAATACATGCTAAGAATTTATAACGACCAAGCCGTCAGCTTTTTGTTGTAACGTGATCGAACAGCGGACCTATTTAAAACAGTTTTGGGTAAGGATGGAATATTTTAACGCGTTTTAAGCTTTTGCAATTCTAAAGAGAACGAAACAAACACGCTCAGATACAAAGTTTGTAGATCTTTGAGGATATAAGGAAGGGGCGGTCAGAGCCACGTCCAGTATTACATTTGACATAATTATGACCACCTTTTGTATTGAATCGAGAAATCTAAAGCTTTAAAAATGGCAGCGGACCATGTCATTTATTTCGCACTAGTTTCTGAAAAACCGAATTCGCAATAGATTTTTGAAACAATCATAACGGTGTGGAAATCAATCCTATTGACATCGGGGTCACCATTGTCAGGATTTGTTGTTGGGATTTAGGATTTGGGTATGAAAGATGCAATGTTCCACTAAAATGTCTATTCTTACAATTGGTACACATCAATACTCTATCTAGACTCTATTCGGTTAACTGTCGGGCAAACGAGCAAACCACAGTGTCCATTGTTTTATAATGCTAGACATTTTCACACAGCATCATCTAGCCCCAAAGTAAGCAGAGCTTGTGTTATGGGAACTACGTGACTGATATACTACTTATATACATTTTTTTTATAAATACATAAATATTATACATAGAAAACACTCAGATCCCGAGACAAATATTTGCAGATACAAACATTTGTCCCGCAGCGGGAATCGAACCCGCAACCTTCTGCGTCTCTGTTTACGTTTTGCTTACCTTAACATCGCTCTAGCCTCTCCAAATCGTAGTTTTCAGATTAAGTTATAATAATAATAATAATGATAGACATTTTCACAAAGCATCATCTTGCCCAAAATTAAGTAGAGCTTGTGTTACGGATTTACATGACTAATATACTACTCATATATTTTTTTATTACATATATATTTACTAGCTTCTACCCACGTTGTGTTACCCGGATGAAAAGTAGCCTATGTGTTATTCTGATATATAAGCTATATTATTGTAAAGTTTCATCAAAATCCGTTCAGTAGTTTTTGCGTGAAAGAGGAACAAACATCCTTACAAACTTTCGCCCTTATAATGGACTAGTTTCTGCCCACGGCTTCGCCCGCATGGTACCCGGATAAAAAGTACCCTATGTGTTTTTCTGATTTATAAGGAATATTACTGTAAAGTTTCACCAAAATCTGTTTAGTAGTTTTTGCGTGAAAGAGGAACAAACATCCTCACAAACTTTGGCGTTTATAATATTAATAGGATAGGATTATGTATAGAAAACACCCAGACCTGAGTCCAATATTTGCAGATAAAAGCATTTGGTCCCGCGGCACGAATCAAACCTGCAGCCTTCTCAGGCGGGCCTTCGCCCACTACGCCACAGAGGTCGTCTCTGTAGTTGGAGTAGGTAGCAACCAATTCCGGTACATATTGAATTTATATCAAACTCTGATAAAGTGGTTTTAGTACTAAGTGCTTTAGGAACATCGCCTTGTCTCAGCTCGCGAATCGATAAACGCCGTTTGATTGCTGTTTATGAGATTAGAGAAACAATCTACGGAGTAATAAGGGATGATATCAAACGAATCCTTAGTATCTAATTAACAAATCATTTAAAGAAGATTTCTCCTAGTACATCGTTTTTTGTCTAGGAAAATTTTGGATAGCTTACGTAGGCGTCAGTCTGGGTCAGTCTGGCTGCGGTTATTTTTGGAGTCCTTTTTGGGTGGCCAGAGTCGGACACCACCAGAATAAGTACCATCGAATTCAAAAAGCAAATAAACACGCTCACGACTGTATTTTACATGGACATTTGGTACATACTAGTATTCAGTGCGTAGATTTTTTGAGGATATTAGGGGGTCGCGACCAAACATTATATTTGGTACATGCCCGCGTTTTGCAAGTAGTTAGTATTCCACGTGGCATGTTGCAAGCTCCGCTTATTGGAACACTAATCGATGGCAGATACCTTTCTGGCATGCCGTATTCGATGTGCGTTTTTATCACGTGTTAATACGCACATACCATTTACGACTTCTGTGGCGCAGTGGGTGAAGGCTCGCCTGAGACGCAGAAGGTTGCGGGTTCGATTCCCGCCGTGGGACAAATGTTTGTATTTGCAAATATTTGTCTCGGGTCTGGGTGTTTTCTATGTATAGTATGTATGTATTTACAAAAAAAAAAGTGTCTATAAGTAGTATATCAGTCATGTAGTTCCCATTACACAAGCTTTGCTTACTTTGGGGCTAGATGATGCTTTGTGGAAAATGTTCAGCATCATTTATTTATTTATTTAAAGAAAAGTTGGATGGATTGTGTTAAGGGTAAGAAAAGAGTGAGTACTGAGATGACGGTTGGTAAAGGATAGTGCAAGAAGAAAATATGTTGTGCAGACCATAATGTAATGTAGGACGAGAACAAGAAGATGATGGCCACTAAAACAATTATTAGAAATGTTAAATAATTAATGTACAGGTGTGTGCAAAAATTTTCGACTGAACAGATTTGGATGATAACTGAAGTACGTTTTCTTTCGCCACGTAGGCGAAGCCGTGTGCAGCTGCAGGTCTATAATATATAAAATCATTACAAGACACATTGACTGACAATCAACGCACATACTAAAACCGTAAGTCTTAAAGATCTGGGGAGCTACCCTTGACACTCGATACCATCTCGATTCAATTCTAATACAATTATTAATTTTTTAATGTCCATACTGTGACAAATCTCAAATGTCAACGTCAAAATAGCGTCAAAGCTACCTTCCAATAAATATTATATTCGATTTCGTTTAGTTCCATAAAATTCCACCATAAACTTATTCTAATCGTGCGCTACTCAAAATTTAAATTTAAAACTTATTATTTCAGCTTTCACAAACTTAAAAGATATTGCAGCCATAACATATAATGCTGTTTTTAGTGTGTAGGAATAAAATTTCAGCCCTAGAGCATGCGGCGCGCAGATGAAGTTTGTAAGAATAAACTCAACTTCGCCTGAAGTCGCTGGGCGCTCCCCTAGTCTACCTACATAATCATTGTTTTCTTTCTTGGTCACATGACCAGCTTGAGTTTTAGTAAGAAATATCACATTCATAGTTCCGAATATTGTTGATGGTTTTCATCAAAGCATTTCCTTTTTGCAAAAAAGGCAACGCGAATAAATGCTGCAGTATTGAAACTGTAGGCAGGAAATCAAATTTAAAATTGGAAAATACGGCTATTTACCACTGGCAATTTGGCAGATTTTTTGTCAAAGTCAATAGTTTTTTATTTATTCAAATCACACCATACCTAATAGAAGCGTCAATTTATAAACTACTATCTGCGCACCGCGGTTTCACCCGCGTAAGTTTGTAGTACATCATTTTTATGTATCATCAATAGTTTTCTCAGCGTACGCCAAATAATAAATTTTATAGGCAAAATTTTGCTACATTGGGTTACATTATTGCAAGTTAGTCTTAAGGATTTCTATTTTTTTGAAATAAATTATAGCCTATGTTACTTCCTGATAATTTAGCATTCATTTAGAGAAAAAATGGTTAAAATCTGTCCAGTAGTTTCGGATCCTATTCGATACAAACAAACAAACAAAAAATCTTTCCTCTTTATAATATTAGTATAGACGAGAATTTTACGTCGATTCCTCGCGTGCGATTAAGACTAGAAGAATTAGGCAGCAAACTCTGTTAAGTTTCTTTTAGGAATCTTTAGCTTTAGTGTGGAGCCAATTGAACAAGGTTAACTCATTCACTGGGAAAGAGCATGACTCTAAATTAGGTCTAAAGTTCTTAAGACAGCACACGATACGCTTAATAATAATAATAATGCATATCCTATTACTAAATATGTAATTTAACAAGTAAACTATCTAGCGGATTCCCTTCCGCATTAAATAAATAAATAAATAATGCTGGACAATCCACACAGCATCATCTAGCCCCAAAAGCAGAGCTTATGTTATGGGTACTAGATGACTGATATACTTAATACAATACATTACATAGATAGATATATTTTTTTATTATACATAGAAAATACCCAGAACACCCGGAACAAATATTTGCAGATCGTACAAACATTTGTCCCAGGGCGGGAATCGAACCCGCAACCTCTTGTGTCGCAGGCGGACCTTCGCCCACCGCGCCACATTGTATCTAATTTAGTCTCTCTTCATCATGACGACCATCCTTGACCGCGTTCAACGATGGACTGGCGATTAAATGCTCTCCAACCAAGTAACCCGTGTGTCCCAATAGCACATACTTCGACGAGCATAACGTAATCTCTCCATCCCAACACGCTCAATAATTCTTACCTTCGTCCTTCGTATAAGGGCCTTGCAAACGGCCAAGTTTGTATTAATTGTACAAACTTGGCCGTTTGCAAGGTCCTTATACTCAGTACTTGATAAGCTCTAAACTTGACTTTGGATAGTTGCTTATTAAAAGCTCAACCCAAGATATCTTGGGCACATATATTATAATACTCGTCTTGGGAATCTGATAACAGATTAAAATCCTTCCCACTATAATATAATAAATGCGAAAATCTGTGTGTGTGAATGTTTGTTACCATGTATCTCCGTAACTACAGAACTGTTTTTGATGAAATTTGGAATATAGATATTTTAGGTTCTGGAATAATACATAAGATAATTTAATTTTCGAAAATCAACCCCTAAGGGGGTTCAAAGTCAATAGGTTTTTATTCATTGAAATCACAAGGAGCATATAGAAATCACAAGGATCATGGTTAAACGGGTCAGTAAAGTTTCTATGGAAAATTTTATTCCTTGGTTAGATATGCTCAAAACTTGGTTAAAATAAACTTGAAAGTAAATAATAAAACACGTATATTTTTTTTCAAAAGTACCCCTAGGGGGGATGCAAGAGGTTTATAAAGTTTGTATGGGTTTTTTTCTGGTTTCAAAAAAAAACATCTCAATAACTGCCCTTTATAATCTAAGACATCGCATTGAGATTTACTCGACTCGACATAACCTCACTTTCCTGAGGAAGTTTTTGTTTACAAAATGCCCTCCACTCGAATTCTCCTCGACATATTTCCTCGACTGAGTGAAACAATCCAACTGTCATCTCAAAATATCTTACGATATACCTTGAGCATTCCTCAAAGTTGACATTGACAATTGCTTTAGACCAAAAGTTTTTTTTTCTTCTCTTGGCGTTGCCACTTAACCAATAATTTCTTAGATTAAAGTAAAAAGTAAAAGTCAAATATTTCTATTTGAAATATTAAAACGTTACATATTGTTTATGAATCAGTAGACTCCCGAACTAATAAAAACTATATTTCAGGAGCCAGGTTAGTTCTGCAGGCTGTATGATAACGTAAAGACTTCATTGACACTCAAATCATTTGAATTTTGTAAGCATTCTCTTAAAGTACAGCTAAAAATACCAAACGAGAAAGTTTTTCAGGGAACTTCAAGACGGTCTGAAATCCTACTAATAATATAAACGTGAAAGTTTGTGAGGATGGATGTTTGTTACTCTTTCACGCAAAAACTACTGAACGGATTTTGATGAAACTTTACAGTAATATAGCTTATACATCAGAATAATACATAGACTACTTTTAACTGGGTACCATGCGGGCGAAGCCGTAGGCAGAAGTTAGTGTCTAATAATACGAGAATGCGACTCGCAGAATTTCGATTATTTTTAGTAGAGTCTGCCAAATTAAACTATTTTCATTTATAAAACTGTCTGAAACCAGTTCGGGTTTCAACTATTAATAGTCAGGTTCCCTGATATAATATAATATAATATAATAGTTATTACTATTTTAAAACACAAATCATTGTATGTTATTTTCATGTACCTACGCAATCCAGTAATTATTTTTAAAAAACAAATAAACAAACATTCACAACCATAACCCCTACGATGGAAATCCCCAAATCTTTACTCAGTACGCAGATCCGTGAGGGTACCAAACAGGGGGTAGTTAGAGACATGTACAAACACTGTATTTGGTCCGCGTTTGCATAGGAGTTAGCTAGCTAGTAGACAGATTGCAAACCCATCGCTGCTTATTGGAACACTAACAGATGTCACATATTTTAGATTTTTTTATTCTTGGACATGGACCAGTTTCCTTACGATGTTTTCATTCGCCGTTTTAAACATTATGTTAAACGCACATATTATATCCTTTCGGCTGCCATGGTAACTGTGTTTTGTATACTGTTACTTTAGAAGAAATTGTCGTCTTGTGACGTTTTTTTTTCTGTTTGCGTAACAGTTTCGTAACCACCTTTCTTAGTTACGAAAGCCGAATTCTTATTCCTAATCGGTAACCAACGTATTGTAAAAATAATTGGTCCGACCGGGTTTGAAACCACGACGGAAGTCGGGGTACAATCCACTAGACCAACACAGCTTATCTATTATGTTATGGGCTATTTATTTTACGTATGTATATATTCACCAAAAGGTACGAAACAGATGAGTAAAATAACCTCTCTCTCGCTCGCACACGAGACACACAATCAACGTGTCAGTTATTTAAAAAAATCGTTCAAAATTAAATCGTAATCAAATAGATTTTATATATTTACGGAACGATTTAGTTCTAAGTATCAGAACTTTTCCCTGAAAGCAAAGAGAAAGTCAAACAAAAGTTTTTTCCTCTGAAACAGGAAACTTTATAAATACTGAAGACAGAAAAGTGTAAAATTTTTCGAAATAAGTCTTGGCAACAACCTTTGAATTCATTCTCTTGGATTCCAATCCAATTAGATTTCCAATCTGGATGGACTAAAGTCGCCCCACACGAATTATATGGAAAATTAAATCACTACTAAAGCAAATACAAAATTTAATCGATTAGAAATCTGAGAGGCATTTAGGATAGGCGATATTTTTTGAACCTACGCTAAGGTCTAGAAGATACCGCTGAGGCCTCTTTAAAGAAGTAAAAGAGTTAAGAGCTTTTCCGGGGAAGTACTTCCACCATACCTTTTTTTTGCCATATTGTTGTGTTCCGATTGGAAGGGTGCCAGTAAAAAACAGGTACATTAGACTTCCACCCGTTATACCCGAAAACTTATCTTACCCCTACTTCGTATCAAAGATCTACGCACTTTTTATGTATGTGTGTATGTCTATCATGAGGAATACAGTCTTTTTTTAGATCTAATTGTTCGTTACTGTAAGTATTAATTTTGTCAAGCTGTGAAGTGAGAATGAATGGTGACATGTACAGGTTTTTTTAAACCTATCTCAGGCACCAGTCTCACACAAAACAGTTACATAAACCGGGTCACTATACAGATAGTATAACATAAACATTTATAATTATAATAATATCAAAAAGATAATATTCCTTGGTAACAATTTTGTACCTAAATTTTCGTAACAAAACGGGAGACGCCATCTTTCGTAGTTGTAGGCACAAATTCCTTTTACGTGCCACTCAAATTCTGAGGTTTGCAAATAATGAGATACGAATTAGCTTTAAATAATGGCAACACAATTTTGAAAATAATATTCCTGCTTTTATTTTGATTGTGAAGAAAAGGATTTCACTCACACAGTCGTCAAAGATTGTATGGAGATTGTGGGAATGAAGAAAATGTATTTTCTTTTTTTAAATCTCGAGTCTTCTGAGCAATTCAACCAGTTTCTGAAAAACCGAATTCGCAATAGATTTTTGAAACAATCATAACGGTGTGGAAATCAATCCTATTGACATCGGGGTCACCATTGTCAGGATTTGTTGTTGGGATTTAGGATTTGGGTAAGAAAGATGCAATGTTCCACTAAAATGTCTATTCTTACAATTGGTACACATCAATACTCTATCTAGACTCTATTCGGTTAACTGTCGGGCAAACGAGCAAACCACAGTGTCCATTGTTTTATAATGCTAGACATTTTCACACAGCATCATCTAGCCCCAAAGTAAGCAGAGCTTGTGTTATGGGAACTACACGACTGATATACTACTTATATAATTTTTTTTTATAAATACATAAATATTATACATAGAAAACACTCAGATCCCGAGACAAATATTTGCAGATACAAACATTTGTCCCGCAGCGGGAATCGAACCCGCAACCTTCTGCGTCTCTGTTTACGTTTTGCTTACCTTAACATCGCTCTAGCCTCTCCAAATCGTAGTTTTCAGATTAAGTTATAATAATAATAATAATGATAGACATTTTCACAAAGCATCATCTTGCCCAAAATTAAGTAGAGCTTGTGTTACGGATTTACATGACTAATATACTACTCATATATTTTTTTATTACATATATATTTACTAGCTTCTACCCACGTTGTGTTACCCGGATGAAAAGTAGCCTATGTGTTATTCTGATATATAAGCTATATTATTGTAACGTTTCATCAAAATCCGTTCAGTAGTTTTTGCGTGAAAGAGGAACAAACATCCTTACAAACTTTCGCCTTTATAACGGACTAGTTTCTGCCCACGGCTTCGCCCGCATGGTACCCGGATAAAAAGTACCCTATGTGTTTTTCTGATTTATAAGGAATATTACTGTAAAGTTTCACCAAAATCCGTTTAGTAGTTTTTGCGTGAAAGAGGAACAAACATCCTCACAAACTTTGGCGTTTATAATATTAAAAGGATAGGATTATGTATAGAAAACACCCAGACCTGAGTCCATTATTTGCAGATAAAAGCATTTGGTCCCGCGGCACGAATCAAACCTGCAGCCTTCTCAGGCGGGCCTTCACCCACTACGCCACAGAGGTCGTCTCTGTAGTTGGAGTAGGTAGCAACCAATTCCGGTACATATTGAATTTATATCAAACTTTGATAAAGTGGTTTTAGTACTAAGTGCTTTAGGAACATCGCCTTGTCTCAGCTCGCGAATCGATAAACGCCGTTTGATTGCTGTTTATGAGATTAGAGAAACAATCTACGGAGTAATAAGGGATGATATCAAACGAATCCTTAGTATCTAATTAACAAATCATTTAAAGAAGATTTCTCCTAGTACATAGTTTTTTGTCTAGGAAAATTTTGGATAGCTTACGTAGGCGTCAGTCTGGGTCAGTCTGGCTGCGGTTATTTTTGGAGTCCTTTTTGGGTGGCCAGAGTCGGACACCACCAGAATAAGTACCATCGAATTCAAAAAGCAAATAAACACGCTCACAACTGTATTTTACATGGACATTTGGTACATACTAGTACTCAGTGCGTAGATTTTTTGAGGATAGTAGGGGGTCGCGACCAAACATTATATTTGGTACATGCCCGCGTTTTGCAAGTAGTTAGTATTCCACGTGGCATGTTGCAAGCTCCGCTTATTGGAACACTAATCGATGGCAGATACCTTTCTGGCATGCCGTATTCGATGTGCGTTTTTATCACGTGTTAATACGCACATACCATTTACGACCTCTGTGGCGCAGTGGGTGAAGGCTCGCCTGAGACGCAGAAGGTTGCGGGTTCGATTCCCGCCGTGGGACAAATGTTTGTATTTGCAAATATTTGTCTCGGGTCTGGGTGTTTTCTATGTATAGTATGTATGTATTTACAAAAAAAAAAGTGTCTATAAGTAGTATATCAGTCATGTAGTTCCCATTACACAAGCTTTGCTTACTTTGGGGCTAGATGATGCTTTGTGGAAAATGTTCAGCATCATTTATTTATTTATTTAAAGAAAAGTTGGATGGATTGTGTTAAGGGTAAGAAAAGAGTGAGTACTGAGATGACGGTTGGTAAAGGATAGTGCAAGAAGAAAATATGTTGTGCAGACCATAATGTAATGTAGGACGAGAACAAGAAGATGATGGCCACTAAAACAATTATTAGAAATGTTAAATAATTAATGTACAGGTGTGTGCAAAAATTTTCGACTGAACAGATTTGGATGATAACTGAAGTACGTTTTCTTTCGCCACGTAGGCGAAGCCGTGTGCAGCTGCAGGTCTATAATATATAAAATCATTACAAGACACATTGACTGACAATCAACGCACATACTAAAACCGTAAGTCTTAAAGATCTGGGGAGCTACCCTTGACACTCGATACCATCTCGATTCAATTCTAATACAATTAATAATTTTTTAATGTCCATACTGTGACATTTTTATCGCAAACTCGCAAATCTCAAATGTCAACGTCAAAATAGCGTCAAAGCTACCTTCCAATAAATATTATATTCGATTTCGTTTAGTTCCATAAAATTCCACCAAAAACTTATTCTAATCGTGCGCTACTCAAAATTCAAATTTAAAACTTATTATTTCAGCTTTCACAAACTTAAAAGATATTGCAGCCATAACATATAATGCTGTTTTTAGTGTGTAGGAATAAAATTTCAGCCCTAGAGCATGCGGCGCGCAGATGAAGTTTGTAAGAATAAACTCAACTTCGCCTGAAGTCGCTGGGCGCTCCCCTAGTCTACCTACATAATCATTGTTTTCTTTCTTGGTCACATGACCAGCTTGAGTTGTAGTAAGAAATATCACATTCATAGTTCCGAATATTGTTGATGGTTTTCATCAAAGCATTTCCTTTTTGCAAAAAAGGCAACGCGAATAAATGCTGCAGTATTGAAACTGTAGGCAGGAAATCAAATTTAAAATTGGAAAATACGGCTATTTACCACTGGCAATTTGGCAGATTTTTTGTCAAAGTCAATAGTTTTTTATTTATTCAAATCACACCATACCTAATAGAAGCGTCAATTTATAAACTACTATCTGCGCACCGCGGTTTCACCCGCGTAAGTTTGTAGTACATCATTTTATGTATCATCAATAGTTTTCTCAGCGTACGCCAAATAATAAATTTTATAGGCAAAATTTTGCTACATTGGGTTACATTATTGCAAGTTAGTCTTAAGGATTTCTATTTTTTTGAAATAAATTATAGCCTATGTTACTTCCTGATAATTTAGCATTCATTTAGAGAAAAAATGGTTAAAATCTGTCCAGTAGTTTCGGAGCCTATTCGATACAAACAAACAAACAAAAAATCTTTCCTCTTTATAATATTAGTATAGACGAGAATTTTACGTCGATTCCTCGCGTGCGATTAAGACTAGAAGAATTAGGCAGCAAACTCTGTTAAGTTTCTTTTAAGAATCTTTAGCTTTAGTGTGGAGCCAATTGAACAAGGTTAACTCATTCACTGGGAAAGAGCATGACTCTAAATTAGGTCTCAAGTTCTTAAGACAGGACACGATACGCTTAATAATAATAATAATGCATATCCTATTACTAAATATGTAATTCAACAAGTAAACTATCGAGCGGATTCCCTTCCGCATTAAATAAATAAATAAATAATGCTGGACAATCCACACAGCATCATCTAGCAGCAAGCTAAGCAGAGCTTATGTTATGGGTACTAGATGACTGATATACTTAATACAATACATTACATAGATAGATATATTTTTTTATTATACATAGAAAATACCCAGAACACCCGGAACAAATATTTGCAGATCGTACAAACATTTGTCCCAGGGAGGGAATCAAACCCGCAACCTCTTGTGTCGCAGGCGGACCTTCGCCCACCGCGCCACATTGTATCTAATTTAGTCTCTCTTCATCATGACGACCATCCTTGACCGCGTTCAACGATGGACTGGCGATTAAATGCTCTCCAACCAAGTAACCCGTGTGTCCCAATAGCACATACTTCGACGAGCATAACGTAATCTCTCCATCCCAACACGCTCAATAATTCTTACCTTCGTCCTTCGTATAAGGGCCTTGCAAACGGCCAAGTTTGTATTAATTGTACAAACTTGGCCGTTTGCAAGGTCCTTATACTCAGTACTTGATAAGCTCTAAACTTGACTTTGGATAGTTGCTTATTAAAAGCTCAACCCAAGATATCTTGGGCACATATATTATAATACTCGTCTTGGGAATCTGATAACAGATTAAAATCCTTCCCACTATAATATAATAAATGCGAAAATCTGTGTGTGTGAATGTTTGTTACCATGTATCTCCGTAACTACAGAACTGTTTTTGATGAAATTTGGAATATAGATATTTTAGGTTCTGGAATAATACATAAGATAATTTAATTTTCGAAAATCAAACCCTAAGGGGGTTCAAAGTCAATAGGTTTTTATTCATTGAAATCACAAGGAGCATATAGAAATCACAAGGATCATGGTTAAACGGGTCAGTAAAGTTTCTATGGAAAATTTTATTCCTTGGTTAGATATGCTCAAAACTTGGTTAAAATAAACTTGAAAGTAAATAATAAAACACGTATTTTTTTTTTCAAAAGTACCCCTAGGGGGGATGCAAGAGGTTTATAAAGTTTGTATGGGTTTTTTTCTGGTTTCAAAAAAAACATCTCAATAACTGCCCTTTATAATCTAAGACATCGCATTGAGATTTACTCGACTCGACATAACCTCACTTTCCTGAGGAAGTTTTTGTTTACAAAATGCCCTCCACTCGAATTCTCCTCGACATATTTCCTCGACTGAGTGAAACAATCCAACTGTCATCTCAAAATATCTTACGATATACCTTGAGCATTCCTCAAAGTTGACATTGACAATTGCTTTAGACCAAAAGTTTTTTTTTCTTCTCTTGGCGTTGCCACTTAACCAATAATTTCTTAGATTAAAGTAAAAAGTAAAAGTCAAATATTTC
Organism: Perizoma flavofasciatum; assembly: GCA_958496245.1. Lineage (NCBI taxonomy): Eukaryota > Metazoa > Arthropoda > Insecta > Lepidoptera > Geometridae > Perizoma > Perizoma flavofasciatum. The sequence goes on from OY292436.1 coordinate 427,711, forward strand.
TATTTGAAATATTAAAACGTTACATATTGTTTATGAATCAGTAGACTCCCGAACTAATAAAAACTATATTTCAGGAGCCAGGTTAGTTCTGCAGGCTGTATGATAACGTAAAGACTTCATTGACACTCAAATCATTTGAATTTTGTAAGCATTCTCTTAAAGTACAGCTAAAAATACCAAACGAGAAAGTTTTTCAGGGAACTTCAAGACGGTCTGAAATCCTACTAATAATATAAACGTGAAAGTTTGTGAGGATGGATGTTTGTTACTCTTTCACGCAAAAACTACTGAACGGATTTTGATGAAACTTTACAGTAATATAGCTTATACATCAGAATAATACATAGATTACTTTTAACTGGGTGCCATGCGGGCGAAGCCGTAGGCAGAAGTTAGTGTCTAATAATACGAGAATGCGACTCGCAGAATTTCGATTATTTTTAGTAGAGTCTGCCAAATGAAACTATTTTCATTTATAAAACTGTCTGAAACCAGTTAGGGTTTCAACTATTAATAGTCAGGTTCCCTGATATAATATAATATAATATAATAGTTATTACTATTTTAAAACACAAATCATTGTATGTTATTTTCATGTACCTACGCAATCCAGTAATTATTTTTAAAAAACAAATAAACAAACATTCACAACCATAACCCCTACGATGGAAATCCCCAAATCTTTACTCAGTACGCAGATCCGTGAGGGTACCAAACAGGGGGTAGTTAGAGACATGTACAAACACTGTATTTGGTCCGCGTTTGCATAGGAGTTAGCTAGCTAGTAGACAGATTGCAAACCCATCGCTGCTTATTGGAACACTAACAGATGTCACATATTTTAGATTTTTTTATTCTTGGACATGGACCAGTTTCCTTACGATGTTTTCATTCGCCGTTTTAAACATTATGTTAAACGCACATATTATATCCTTTCGGCTGCCATGGTAACTGTGTTTTGTATACTGTTACTTTAGAAGAAATTGTCGTCTTGTGACGTTTTTTTTTCTGTTTGCGTAACAGTTTCGTAACCACCTTTCTTAGTTACGAAAGCCGAATTCTTATTCCTAATCGGTAACCAACGTATTGTAAAAATAATTGGTCCGACCGGGTTTGAAACCACGACGGAAGTCGGGGTACAATCCACTAGACCAACACAGCTTATCTATTATGTTATGGGCTATTTATTTTACGTATGTATATATTCACCAAAAGGTACGAAACAGATGAGCAAAATAACCTCTCTCTCGCTCGCACACGAGACACACAATCAACGTGTCAGTTATTTAAAAAAATCGTTCAAAATTAAATCGTAATCAAATAGATTTTATATATTTACGGAACGATTTAGTTCTAAGTATCAGAACTTTTCCCTGAAAGCAAAGAGAAAGTCAAACAAAAGTTTTTTCCTCTGAAACAGGAAACTTTATAAATACTGAAGACAGAAAAGTGTAAAATTTTTCGAAATAAGTCTTGGCAACAACCTTTGAATTCATTCTCTTGGATTCCAATCCAATTAGATTTCCAATCTGGATGGACTAAAGTCGCCCCACACGAATTATATGGAAAATTAAATCACTACTAAAGCAAATACAAAATTTAATCGATTAGAAATCTGAGAGGCATTTAGGATAGGCGATATTTTTTGAACCTACGCTAAGGTCTAGAAGATACCGCTGAGGCCTCTTTAAAGAAGTAAAAGAGTTAAGAGCTTTTCCGGGGAAGTACTTCCACCATACCTTTTTTTTGCCATATTGTTGTGTTCCGATTGGAAGGGTGCCAGTAAAAAACAGGTACATTAGACTTCCACCCGTTATACCCGAAAACTTATCTTACCCCTACTTGGTATCAAAGATCTACGCACTTTTTATGTATGTGTGTATGTCTATCATGAGGAATACAGTATTTTTTTAGATCTAATTGTTCGGTACTGTAAGTATTAATTTTGTTTTTTTAAACCTATCTCAGGCACCAGTCTCACACAAAACAGGTACATAAACCGGGTCACTACACAGATAGTATAACATAAACATTTATAATTATAATAATATCAAAAAGATAATATTCCTTGGTAACAATTTTGTACCTAAATTTTCGTAACAAAACGGGAGACGCCATCTTTCGTAGTTGTAGGCACAAATTCCTTTTACGTGCCACTCAAATTCTGAGGTTTGCAAATAATGAGATACGAATTAGCTTTAAATAATGGCAACACAATTTTGAAAATAATATTCCTGCTTTTATTTTGATTGTGAAGAAAAGGATTTCACTCACACAGTCGTCAAAGATTGTATGGAGATTGTGGGAATGAAGAAAATGTATTTTCTTTTTTTAAATCTCGAGTCTTCTGAGCAATTCAACCTGGGAGTTTTAAAATCCAAAGTAAAAAGCTCCTTTCTTGATATGAGTGCTTCACCGCAGACTACAGCGTTGCTTTATATGAGACAAACTGAGGTCAGATGCAAATAATTAGTCTGCAGGGATCGCAATCGCGAACGAAGTCGCGGGTACAGCTAGTGTATTCATACGATTGCAGAATAATGTTTTTAGATCTTACGTTAAAAACAGAAACCCGTGTTGGTTTCTCACTGTGTTCTCCATTATTGACATCCTCAGATACACACCCAGTGTGAAGATCTTTAAAGATACCGAGTAGGGGGTAGGCAGATGTACGTCCAAATATTACATTTGGCACATGCCCACGTTTTGCAAGTAGTTATCATTCCATGTGACAGGTTGCAGGCCCATCGCCGCTTATTCATCTTATTCTTTTATTTTAAATCAAGCCTGTTAATTACTTCGTTTCGTTTTTTAAAGATTTTCAATAAAAAAATCTGAAATTAAGGTTAAAACGTATATATACTGGGAGGTATATAGGTAGGTACTATTTATGTAGATCTCTCTAGCTATTTTGTTATTTACAATACATCGATGTTATATTATTTTTGTTTTCTCAAAAAGTTTACATAAACTCTCCAATGAAAATTAATTAAATCTTTCCATGAGGTATTTAAATTGAATTGTATGTACTTGCGAGCACTTTTTCCCCTTAAAATACTTGTGTCCTCTTCCAGATTTTGAGCAGGGTAGCATTGTCAACAAAAGAGAATTTAAGTGCCTGTATCCATCTCTATCGAAACAATCCGTCTGTCCTCGAATACCCAATTTTAAGGGCCACTTCAAAAATCCCGAATAACCTCTCTTATTTTTTGATACACGTTTCAAAAGTTTGGTAAAACGAATCGGAGAAATCTATACGAAGTTTACCGATATGTTTGTTCGTATAATTTTCTTGGTTACAAACTTGTATTCAAGAACAAAATACAAGGCGAGACTGCCATTCAGCGTAGCAATGCGGCCAGTATTTTGGGAATGCTTCCGTCTGTTAGTGATCTGGATCTTTTGAGCTATCTATAGATCGTTTGCAACGGTCTTTGGCTATGGCGGTCATGGCTAGCTGTTTCATCTGTATTTTTTGTATATACCTACTTGTAAATAGTTGTATGAATAAATGTATTTTAAGTAGAGGCGAGACATTGATATAAAAGATTCGTTTTCCAAATATGTAAAAATAAAAAACTATAAATATTATATCTAAATAAAATCTTTCAAAATTTATTATCTATGCTTTTTTTAAAGAATAAACAGCAGATAGTTCAAAGCTTTTTTTATGTTATGGCATGCAAATACGCATACGGCCTATTTACCTGCTCTGAATGTTTTTTTATCATTTTTTGGTTTGGAGATCTTGGAAAAGTTACATTTTACTGTCTGTAAAACACTTGTTGAGTAAGAAGGTAAGAAATAGGTACAGAACTGAAAGTATACTGTTGCTTCAGCTTCTTTTTAGGTAATTATTGGCTCAGCTTTTAAAACTTGGCAAGCGTTTCTCAAATAGCGTCTGTAACGACCTCGGTGGCGCGGTGGGCGATAAGCTGCGATGCAAGAGATGACGGTTTGATTCCTGCTGCAGGACAAATGTTTGTATGTCTTAAGATATTCTTTCGGGTCTTGGTATTGTGGTTTATTATTTTATTGTTGAATTCCAAACCTTAGATACCTTGTCTATCTACTTAACTTTATTTTACCTACTAGTTTTGTTTACGCAAAACCTCGGCCTGCCTAACCTATCTATTGCTATACCCTAAGGCAGGGTTCATGTGAGATACCTACCTATAAACACCATCTATGTATCTACCATGTGAAAGCAAGAAAGATTTGTTCCACGTTCGATCCACTTGTTCACCCCAGTAAATATATTGAGTATTGGTACCGCGATACTCGTAGTTCCTGATACCTACGAAACAGGAAATCTTTTATGGGTTAAGGATTATGTATCTCGATTGGGTGTTCGATTTATGCATTTTTTAACGTCTAAATATTAAAAAAGTTGAAACGAAGCATTTTGCAAAAAGTATAAATAAGATTAAAATTTTTTGATTGTCACCTAATTGTTATTATGTGAGGACGAACAGTTTTTGGCAGTATTATTCATATTTTTTAGATTGACAGGTTTTTTTTAAATCAGCTACGAGTTTTTAATTATATGTACTACTGAAACAGCTATTGCTAAACGCGATTTCCTAAAACTCTTTAGAAATGTAAAGGATACAAGTACCCCGCTACCCGCTACCCGCTACCCGCTACCCGCTACCCGCTACCCGCTACCCGCTACCCGGTACCCGCTACCCGCTACCCGCTACCCGCTACCCGCTACCCGCTACCCGCTACCTGCAACCCGCTATCCGCTACCCGCTACCCGCTACCCGCTACGCGCTACCCGCTACCCGCTACCCGCTACCCGCTACCCGCTACCCGCTACCCGCTACCCGCTACCCGCTACCCGCTACCCGCTACCCGCTACCCGCTACCCGCTACCCGCTACCCGCTACCCGCTACCCGCTACCCGCTACCCGCTACCCGCTACCCGCTACCCGCTACCCGCTACCCGCTACCCGCTACCCGCTACCCGCTACCTACGCTAATGAACAATTGAACAATCAATGCGACACTACTGGATAATGTAGTAAATAACGTTGTAAAAGTTTTGAAAAGCTTGTAGGCTTGTTCCACGATACCTTGATGTTTTAGCCTTTGAGCCTTGATGTTGAATTGTACACTTTTACACAATTTAACTTCGCAGCTCTGACGACAAATGCAATAATACCTACCCATGCCACCATCTGCAGGCTCAGCAGGAGGCAGCTATACAATCATTTTGTCTACAGAAGACAAGACACCAAAAATTACTATCTATTTCTCCTTCGCTCAGACATATAAATAAATAAGATTTCAGGATATTTTTACGTCTTTATCACGTACTTTACTATTCTCCTACTGACGTTTCGTTGACGAGGTCCTTAGAGTCTTAAAGGTATTTACGTATCTATGTATAAAAAATAAAAACTGGGATTACCTATTTAGTTGTCTGTATTTGTTTTTTTACAGTGTAAATAATTGGATCAGGGGATTTCTGGAACTCTTGCCCACAAATCCCCTTTGCTGGCTCTGTGAGTAACAGAAGGGGATTGTCGCAGGGGATTTGTGGAATAAGCCATCGTCCTTTACTCACGCGATTGAGACGAGGACTCAGGTGGTATAAGTAGTTATACTCGTAATATCCTTAAACGATACTAGACCATGTTTTTTTTTTAATGTTACGAGTGTGTGGAGGTAAACTGGCATACAGCCCACTAGATAGAAAGAGATTACCGTCGGCTATGGCATTCGCAAGAAGGGGGGCATTGCTAACCCGTCTGGCAGTGGCCTGAATCAATTGACCTATCTATAGATCGTTTGTAATGGTCTTTAGATACCTAGCAGTTTCATCGGTATTTTTTTATATTCTCACTTGTACATCATAGTAAAAATAAATGTAACTGACGCATTTGTTATTTTTTTTATTTGTTAAAACTAAAAATAAAATTTCTTTTTTAACAAATAAGTGTACATTCGATTTGAAAAAGAATAATGCTCCTCAAGATAAATTTATATTTTGACATTTCATTTCAATATGTCTATTTGCATGAAAATATGGCCCAACAATAATAATAATAACAAGAATGCGATGCCAATGTATGATTCCCCTAAAAACACAACTAATGTCCTTGAACTATCTCTGACTTTTTGCGATCATGTATGACGGAGCAGGTGGCTCAAGAAAGTGTGTCGTCAGCTACCACCACCAGCATGCTGGTCACTCATAATTGACGACGAAAGAATTCTCCAGAAGATGTTCTTCTAATTTATTCTAGGTCTGTACGGTCCGACGGCTCGAGCGAGAATGAATCGTACTTTTTTTTTTCTGAATGGACTTTAATGCTGCAGGACCGCAGATGGCCTTGGTCAGCGTCACCGGACTACGGCGAGCGCAGAAGGCGCTCAGCCTGTAAAAAGTTAGGATGGGGCAACTAGCACAAGGGCACCACTTAGGTACGGACCTCGGCTTGGGCCGTTGCCAGAGGGGGTGGAATAGGAGAGAAACGCCCCGGTACATATCTGTACCGTGAGTAGGCGGAAGTGGGGACTCGTCGAGCCCGCCGGCGGGCTCGGTGTATCTGTGTAGTGTTTGCTCTGTCGGGACTTGATGACGTCACCACCGCGTTAGCGGTGCTGATGGGGTCATCGGGGTCACCAAGAACGTGTCTTGGTCTACGGAGGGTTTTCAACTCGGGTGACTCGATCGAGTAGTCGGGGATAGTGGAGATTAAGGGGTTCGGGTGGGATAAGGCCAGTTCATAATAGCGCTGAGAAGCGGTTTTTATGAATTTGGCTATGGACTCGAGCTTGGTGTCTCGGTAGAGATCTATGTTGCGCGAATACCACGGCGCACCGGTGGCCTTGCGCAAGAAACGATTTTGGACAGCTTGGAGTTTTTTGACATGAATGGAGTGGCCGAACGCCACTGCGGCATATGTCATAATAGGGCGGATGCACGTTTTGTAAAGTGTCACCTTATTTCTAAGGGACATTTTGCTCTTCGCACAGATGAGAGGGGAAAGGCGGCCAAGGATGAACTTGGCGCGGTTGCTCACTTTCGTAATGTGAGTGAAGAAGGATAGACGTCTATCAAGGATCACTCCTAAGTTACGGGCTGACTTAACCCATGGGATGGGTTCGCCAAAGAGTGAGACCGTTCTTGTGGGCAAGCGGTTTCTCCGAGAAAAGAGCACTGCTGCACTTTTCGTTGGATTGACCTCTATGCGCCATTTACGGAACCATGCACTTAAGGTGTCGAGAGCGGCTTGCAGCTTTATGCGCACTTGATCAGAGTTCTTATCGGATGCGTATAAAGCTGTGTCGTCCGCAAAAAGGGCAAGTTCGACTTGATGAGTCCGAGGAATATCGCTGGTATACAGCGTGAACAGGAGAGGAGCAAGGACGGAGCCCTGAGGGACACCGGCTCTTATGGGTCTGGGGTCAGAAAGAGTACCTTCCACGCGATAGCGGAAGCTTCGATTGTGGAGATAGTCTCGTAAGATGAGCACGAGTCTGTCTTATGAATCGTACTCGGTCCGTCGCCCGTATTTATGCAAAAACACAAACTCAAGCAAGCTACTTGTTTGAACAAGTTTAAATTATTTGCAAGCTTTTGAATTTCTACATTTACAATCATTTAGGTTTACGAATGATTTTAGAAGGTAAACAATGTCAAAATAACAACTTTTCACACTGTAATTTGACAATCTAAGTGATGATTTGTTAAATAACTCGTGGTTCTGCGCCGATCACTCATTGTAGAAGCAAAATAATGCCTTTGCGCCGACATGTAATATATTTTTTTTTATTAAACTCTCATCTTTGATTATCTGTTAATCCTAATGTAATAACCTAGTGTCAAAAAAAATATTGTCATGTCATGAAGTTATAAAACTAATTAAGTTCGACCAAACTATGACGGTAGTTAAATCATTATTACCTTCACAGACCGATGTTTCATAACGCGTTGGCATGTCAGCTGAAATATGAAACGCGGGTGGAAACCGAATATGGTTCGTGATCCGAATACAGCCCAAACGATCTAAATAAGGACAGCGAAAACACTGTGGCCGAATTTGTGAGGAAAAACTACGAATTTTTGGTTGTACTATCAATCGTTGTGACACAGATTCTTTTTGGTAAACTTGAGCGATGGTGGTGACTAAGACAAAGATTAAAACAAAAAAATAATGTTTTTTGCAAGTAATATAAAATTATTAGTAGGGATTACAGAAACAATGTATGTTATGAGTAAAGTCAACAGGATGTCGTATTAACGTCTTTCTTAGGTAATTGTAAAGTTAAAAATATAGTTAGTAGGTTAATATACATAAGATGTAAGACAGGTATTATTTATTTCAGTGTCACTTACACTTACTGAAATAAGGTGTGAAAAGGTTTTGTCAAGCAAGCAGATCTGCTTCATGCCAATAAGCAATTTATGTAGTTTGGCAAAAATTTAATAAAATCACCCATTTTATTTTTCAGGATAAAACATTTTTATTGTTTTATTATTGTTATTATTAATAAGAGGATAGTCTTGAAGAGTCTTATTACCAAAGCGATGGTGAGAGAACTGACGAAGTAGTGGTGGGGGTGGTAAATTTACGTAAACTTTGATAACCTTTTCCCTTTGATCGCCACTGTTTGCTAAGACAATTTGATCAGGCCTTTTCAATATAAAAAAGAATATTCGTCAAAAATAAAATGTTTATTCATAGTTGATCCACTTGGCGTTTCGTAAAAAATATTATTTCCGTCCTATTTAATTATACGGATCCCTATGAAGGACGTTCCATCATTAAACAGGCTAATAAATGTTGGACATCCGTCATTCCGTCTGTCTTTGTATCTCGAATCGAAAATCTGCCATAATTCTCCCCATCAGGACGCTGTAAAATAAATCTTTACGTAAAGCCAGAAACACACGATGCGGTGCGGCGGCAGGCGATACATCCGTAAACTCTGTAACACTTTTGTACCAAGATAATAGGTTGGTTACAAAATATCTAGGTTTTACTTGTCAACACAAATCATTTAGCTTAGTATTCAACATCTTGAATTGCTGAAATTGTATGGAAAAAGGAATGCAGACGCCATAGAAACTTTGTTGAGGTTTTTTTTAAACTTAAGTGGCAAACGAATTTATACAGCTGGCCCCTGTGTCCCAATGCAGTCCTAATTACATTAATTTGATTAAAATAAATTATTAATGTGATTTATATGCATATGTAAATAATTTATCCTTAATTGTTTATTGTTCTTATAATACTAATTTTGGGACCGTAAAAATCCCTAAACATTGGCATGCCTAGATAGATCTGTAGTTACTATGTAAGTTCTGGCAAATAATATTTTTAATATCGATGACGTTTCCATTCGTTAGCACAATAATTGTGTGATACGCTTTCTTTCAAATCAACACTTGGTAAGTGACGCTGAATAAAATCGCTCTGCGATTTTTTTGCGCATATCTGCCGCACCGCACCGTCTGTTCGCTGTGCTCAGAATACGAAATGAGATGAGGCGTAATAATATTTTATTTAGCTTTTGTTTTAGTGATGAGTTACTGTCTGATATTCCGTGTCAGAGACGATGTTTACTGCTTTTAGGGGATGATGAAAGCAGGATTCTGAGAATGGTTTATTGTGCTTGTTCTGTCTTGAGATGAGACTGTTGGTTAAATAAACTATGTACGTATTTGCCGAGAGTCTGGGCACAAATTTAATTCAAGTTACTGTGACAATGAGTATGGTAAACATTGTCTGGGCCGTATGAGTTAGTGGCGAGACTCTGGGGCATTGGAAACCTTCTATAGCCAGGATCGACATTTTAACATGTCCTCTAAAGCAAGGCACTCGTATTTTAATAATATTGGTTGGAAACTTGGTGTAAAGATAGGTATTTATTACTTAAAAAAAACATATAAATGAGAAACTAATCCTAATAACATTACGAATGCGAAAGTTTGGATAGATAGATGTTTAAATGTTTGTTATTCTTCCGGCTGAACGGATTCACATGAAATTTAGAATCGGTGTAGTTTGACACCTAACTAAGAGAACAAAGCCGTGGCATAAAGCTAGTTGTATAAAAGTAGGTTAATAATGGGCTTCGAAGAGTTTAAAATTTAAAGATTAGGTAATAAGTTTAGTTTGGGGCTAGATGATGCCGTGTGAAAAATGTCCAGCATTATTTATTTATTTAATTTGATTTACACAAAGTTTAGACCAATTGCTTAACCTTTGATAGACTTTTTAATACAGGTACTATTTTCAACCCTTACTTGATAATTTTGGACGTAGGTAACAAGATAGATAGGAAATGCTTTTTATTCCAAAAACTATCGTGAACTTGACTATTCATATTGTAAAAACGGGAATTTTCACGTACTGCACTATCGGTGAAGGCACCGACGTGCCTTCCGCGACCGACGTGCCTTTTCTCCTTCCGCGTCGCACGTAGTCCACGGCGCGACGCGGAAGGAGAAAGTAGGAATGAGTTGAAACTTAGTCGGTGCCTTCACCGATAGTGCAGTACGTGAAAATTCCCGTTTTTACAATATGAATAGGAAATGCTTTATTGCACAAGATAAAACAAGTACAATAGACGAACTTAATACTAACCAGCATTTTCTTCTAATTAACTTTTGTGTAATGAAGAGTGGGTGGTGCGTTCAACTTTTAACGATTACTTTTTATTTTATTTTGGACTTTGGCTTTTCAAGCTCTAGATGTCTGTAAACTTATTGTATCTTGAAGAAGTTATTTTGGTAAAATATTCTGACATTTTGCTACGTTACTAAACTTCGGCTACACCTTACCTTTCCTGTGTAAAAACTTTTTCGATTTCCACGTTTTCCTGGTTTGAGACCTAATTCAAGTCATAATACCCTCACTTACAATCCCATGTCCATTATTCGATATTCGATTCACTGGATCAAGGCAAGATACCTAAGCTTGAGCTGTGCGTTCTTAGGTTTAAAAGAGGACCTGAGTAAGCCTGCCTCACGCAGTGACTGCAAAACATGAAATGTATCTTCAGGTGTAAATCTTCAATCTGGGCGGCTACCCTTGACATATCTGTGCACAATCGATCCTAATTGCAATTTGGTTTAAGATCGAATTCAGTGCAATTTGGTTGGTACTCTTGAATGCAATAATAACGCACGATTGGAATTAGTAGTATTTCGTGGAATTTTATGGAACTAAATTAAATCGACTGTTCTATTATTGGTAGGTAATCTTGACGCGATTTTGACGTTGACATTCGAGATTGGAGTAGAGTTTGCGACAGAAATGTCACAGGTTGGAAAAAAAACTGAACTGAATTGGATAAGAATTGAATTGAGAAGCCCTCTGTTATTTTTAAAAACCAGCGCAGTCTTACATCCCGGTGGATTGGAGCTGCATAATATGCTGAGACTGGACCTGTTTGGCCCACACGAAACGGAGAGGATATTCTTCGCAGTACTATAGTACCTAAAACAGCCTACTATACAATATCCTATCACAAAAGGACATTCTATTAACTGTAAATAATATCCGCTTTAAGTAAGTATGTACCTTCTGTTTTATGCACACTAGCCTATTGCTTTTATGTTATCTACCTATATAATGATTTATCATCTCTCCTATATTTCGTTTATTATTGTAAATATGATTGAGATATTGTATTTCTACACTAGGTACAACTGATCATAATAACTGAATTTATGTGAGTTAGAGAGTGTCATCGTTAATGATTACGTACCTATGTATAAAAAATAAAGCCTGATTACCTATTTAGGTATTTGAGTTTTTTTTAATACAAGTGTAAATAAATGGATCAGGGGATTTCTGGAACTCTTGTCCACAAATCCCTTTCCGATACTAAAAGGGCCAGCAAAGGGGATTTGTGGACAAAAAGTCCAGAAATCCTCGTTGCAGGGGATTGTCGCAGGGGATTTGTGGAATAAGCCTTCTTTTTGTCAATTTTCTATCTCTCAGTATTTAGTGAAAGTAAAATGTGCGGAGTGGGATTTTACTCAAAACCTATCTCAGGCACCAGTCTCTCACAAAACAGGTTTTTATTAGTTTTCAACTTAAATATTTTAAGGATCTATACCTACTCTAAGAAACCTTCATGAGAGAAAATAAATTATAATATTTTTTTTTTCTCAGGCTTATGCCTGGGGTCTTTACAGGCATTAGTGGAGCCAAAGCATTTTGTACATTCTCAAAAAACGTAATCTTGTGGATTGGTACTGATGTAAAATCGAATGGCCAATAGATTCGCATTGCACAGACCACAGACAAACAAATACCTAATTTCTTTCGGAAATTCCCACTTATTTTTTTTTTTATAATATAACATTAATAATATATTTATGTATTGTACATAATATTTATTTATCTATTATCTTACTTACCTTTTGACCCCACACAACACATATCGTCGGCTAGCTTACAACACTGCTCAAGTCGACATTTTGCTGTTTTGACATTTTTATGCCATCTTTTCACTCACTGATCTTTTCACTGCGCTTCTGTTCATCAATACAAACATTGCATTTCAACCGATCACAGTTTTAATTTCAGCTTTAGCGAATTCAATTCTGTGGACTTGTACAGAGTTGATAAAACAGCTATTTGGTTCTCCTGAAAAGTTAGGAAAATCGATTTACGCGGTGTTGTTAGCTAGCCGACGATATTTCTTATTTTTCTCTTTTGTAGTATTTTAATGTAACCTTTCTGTGATTGTGTTTATTTGTTTTGTATTTTGTCACCTGTTCTGTTGTGTTTGAGGTTAATAAATTTATTTTCCTTCTTTCTTTCTAAACTTTTGGAAATATGGGCGATAAACAAGGCTATTGCAGGAGTACTTATATGCTTATTGAATGTTTGCTTGGCTATATAGGATGAAAGGGCACGTGCCTATATTATTATTATCATTCTTATTGACATCTGAGATTGACACCTATTTCGCGACATTAAACCTGTCTAGGTAGATGGATCAGGAAGGTGCGCGGGCATTTCTTTTTTTTTGTTTTACTTATAAGTAGGCTATTCTATCTTAAACATGCATTTTTTTTTTAAGTCGTTCTAAATAAATGTATTTTCTTTCTTTGTCTTCCAATCTAGTAAAAGCGTATATCTATAGATCTATAGAAAACTTGTTGTGAATTGTAAATCGAATTTAAGGGATTTTGATTATCTTCCATTGATGCGAAAGTTGAAACGTGGTTCTCTCATGCATGGGAGAGAGAGAATCAAACTTAATCAATTCTACATCTCCTTTGATGTAATCCGGCGGAAACATACGGACCCGGAAACAAGGGTTCTCAGACGATCATGTGAATTACATTTCTTCTCATTCCGGTTGAGTAGAAAGTAAAAATAGATACTTATTTTATAAATAAATAATGTTGGACTTTTACATACAGCATAATCTAGCCGCAAACTAACAGAGCTAGTTTCATGAGAACTACATGACTGATAAAATAAATTTATTTTAGAAAACAACTAGACCCGAGAAAAATATTCGCACATTTGTCCAACGGCGGGAATCGTTTCACGGCTAAACCGCTGAGCCGTTTATAATAAATTTAATATTGACATAGTCTGAAGCTTGAAGTTTTTACGGTATTTTTATCAATAAATAAAAACATATGCGGGCGAAGCCGTGGACGGAAGCTAGTTAATAATATTTTAGTACCCTCGTTCTTGTTGACCACAAAAAAGCTCAGTCCACAAAAAAGCTTCCTCACTTCAACCGGTACAACAGTGTACTTTGTTCGTATATTTTGCGTGTAACTTAATGCCCGTTGACTGTTCTCATAGCGACGGGAACGCGACACCGTGTGACGTCACGCTAAGTCGCTCGTCACGTGTCGCTTATCATGAGACTAGACATTTGTGTGATGAAAGTTTTTCTTTAAAAAATTACGTTCTTCGAGCATTCGATCGGTGACACAGAGCCGGCTGAGATGCAAGAAGCCTCTGAATCTTCAAAAGGGAACACATCTTGATTTAAAAGTTTCAATTTTCTTGTCTTAGAAGGTTTGGGTATCGCTAAACTTATAAAATACCTGCGATTGTCTCATTCCCATAACCATTTTACTAAGTGTAATTAGGTGGCTAAATGGATTGACCATAAAGGTGTAAGTTCTATCAGGTGTGTCAATGTTATTCATATTGTAAAAAAACTACACTACACGGTTGTGCACGGCGCGACGCGGAAGGAGAAAGTCGCAACCACTCACCCTGATGAAGACTCTCGGAAAGAGTCGAAACTTAGTCGGTGCCTTCACCGATAGTGCACGTGAAAATTCCCGTTTTTACAATATGAATGTGTCAATGTTGATTTTAATAAATAAATATGATGATGTTACCCTGTTTGCGCAAAGAAAATGAGAAAAAGACATTTTTTTTTTGGCTTCGCAATTCTAATAATGTAATTAATGTGTGTGTATGAATGTTTGTTACTACGTATCTCCGTAACTACTAAACCGATTTTCATGAAATTTGGAATGTAGATCGTTTATGTTCTGGAATAACACATAGGCATCTTATTTTTGAAAATCAAACCCTGACGGGGTTAAAAAGGGTGGTAAAGTTTCTATGAAAAAAAAAATTGTTTGATTCGCTCAAAACTCTGTACAAATAAACTTTAAAGTAAATAATGAAACACGTATTTTTTATTTTTTTATTTTTACTACCCTTTGGGGGTGTGCTATTGAGTTCTAAACTTTGTATAAATTGTAATCCTTGGTTCGATTCATTCAAAAGTTGGTGGACATAGTTTGAAGCCTGGAGACGGTTATATGCTACTTTTATTAACATACGCGGGCGAAGCCGCAGGCAACAACTAGTATCCAATAAACAAACGTAAGATCTTGCGGGCCTCGGCAATGTTCGTTTTTGACACAGCGTCATAGGACAACAGCTTTTAAAGTAGTTTCCGCTACGCTGCATCGAAATGATGGAATAATATTCCATCGCCATTAAGAAACTTGCAGAATGTTCATAGCTTTAGAAACAAACTAAAAAAGTACTTACTTGATTGGCAGAAGTCGCAGGCAAGTCTTGATACAAATGCTATATAACTCAACTGAGTGGGAAAAATTGCTCTACCATGACCATAAAAGTATATAATAAAATTCCTAGATACATAAGAGAACTGCCTACTACATAGTATATTTAAGACAAAACTCCGTAGGTGGCTCTTAGAAAAATGTTTTTATGACATTAAAGTATTTTTTAATCAATAAATTACCTATTTATATAAATTAACTATTGTGTAAACTGTTGTTTCGCCTAGCCTTTAAGATCTTTTTTTTGTACACAGTTTGCACAATAAATACATTTCATTTCATTTCATTTCAACATGTTACTGAGACTCATTTTCAGTGGATGAGCTCCTGAACGACTGCTCTTTGAACCAAAACAGTGTAGCTAGTTTCAACATGTTACTTAGACTCATTTTCAGTGGATGAGCTCCTGAACGACTGCCCTTTGAACCAAAACAGTGTAGCTAGTTTTTTTTTTTATTTTACTTCTTTGCTTTAATTTGTTGTTATGTGTATCTCATGTACCTTCTTCTTTATTATTTTATATGTTTTTCAGTGTATCATTCATTTATTTTGTTGATGTTTTTCTTGTTTTTAAGCTCTTTTTTAATTAATTAGTTTTTGCTTTTTTTATTTATTTTGTTTTTGTTTGCAACCAGTATTATTCTGAGTTAGGCCCTTTTCTGCACCTTTCATTGCCTATTTATTGTGACTATTTGTAATGTGTTTTTTTTGTTGCAAAATAAACTAATTTCTATTTTCTTTTCTATACAATACTTGTAAAATAATAAAATGAAATCATTTAGGTCGAGAAATGTTAACTTTTCAATTGTTAGAAGCCAAGAATATTAAAAAGCATACCATAGTAGTCTGACGTGAGTCGTTCCGATCGTCGTTTCGTTAGTGTAATTAGGATACAGGCGCAATTCGCGATAGCCCGCGAGTTATTGGAACACCCATCATTTTACAGAACAAGATTAGAAGGGTCTAACTTCCATAAACTTTAAAAAGTTTACCCCGAGGGGCTTTATAGTAAAATATGGTTAAGTATAATGTTTTATTTAAGACCTTAACTAAACTCCTATCAAATATGTATATTAAGAAGATTTTTAAAGGTGAGTTCACTTAGTCAAAAGTAATTAAAGGAAAGTTTAAGAGCTATAAAATTGGGAAGTAAACAACTCTTATTTTTAGACGGGGTTTACCAAGAAAGAACACTAAATGAAAATCTGATAATAGTTATGAATGAATGAGGAACATTTTTCAGGGTTCTGAAGCGAAAATATATATAAAAAACCTTCAAGTTTAGGTACAAAATAAATAAATGATAAATAACGCTGGACATTTTTCACACAGCATCATCTAGCCCTAAACTAAGCAGAGCTTGTATTGTGGGAACTAAGTGACTCATCTATGGTACGATTTTAATACTTTGTGTAGAACCTAGTTCTTAAGTTATTTGTAAGTACCAAAAAAAAAAATATTATACTATTTTAACTTTACTTTTTTTTAATACATTAAATGTTAAAGCGTACTCAGATAAGAAAATGTGGCGTAAATTTAACACAATTAAAAAAAGGTAGGACAAAAAAAATATATCAATACGTCTTTGGCAATTTATTTCACAGAGATTTCGTCTCCTGTGTACAAGGCGTCAACGTGCGTTGTCTCTGCGTCCTCAGCAGTTGCTTTTCTTTTTTTGGCAAGGCAAAAGATTAAAACTGGCTATGAGAAATGCTGAGGCTGAGAGAATTGTTTTGGCTGGAGCCAAAAATGCATAACTGCTATTGGCACAGAGTCGAAGCATACCCCCGGGAGTGTTTGTTTTTAAATCAAAATTACCATGCGGTATGATGTAAATAAGATTTTTGTGGGTTGCCATGGTAGGGAAAATGTAAATAAATGTGCGCTTTAAATTTTAAGCATCTTTGGAAACCGAATGCTTTATAAGACCTCTGTGGCGCAGTGGGCGAAGGTCCGTCTGAGACGCAGAAGGTTGCGGGTTCGATGTCACGGGGCAAATGTTGTAAGATCTGCAAATATTTTCTCGGGTCTGGGTGTTTTTCTATGTATAATATGTATGTATTTACAAAAAAAAGTATGTAAGTAGTAAATAAGTCATGTAGTTCCCATAATACAAGCTCTGCTTAGTTTGGGGCTAGATGATGCTGTGTAAAAATAAAAAAAAATATATATATATAATCAGCGACAGCTGTAAAATTAACTGTAAAAATATAAACTTCCATCAAAACAATTTAATAATTCCAAAATTACATCGCAAAAAACAACTTGGTATAATCAATTTCATACAAAACCAATGATTATTTGGACAGAATAACAGCAGTTTACCGACAATTCTTACGTGTTGATAGTACGACGGCTGGAGCGAAAATGGGGTGAGAAAAGCTAGTGCTCGGCTTTTATAGGATTGCTACCTGTAGCAACGTTAAAAATAATGTTTCCAGCTTAAAAATAATGTATCCTGCTAAATATATATATTATAAGCTAAAATTCGTGGGAATAGGCAACTTTTTTTACAATCATAGTGGCAAAGAAGCATTTTGCCCACCTATTGGTAAGCCTATATCAAGCTACGGATGCTATAAGACCTGGGGGGCTAGACAGATACCACTTTCTGTTGACGTTAACGCCTGCGGAAAGATAAAATTGTATGGAAATGTCACGTGACATTACCGCAGCAAATGTCATTTCCATAGAATTTTATCTTTCCGCAGGCGTTAATGTCAACGATCACTCGCGTGCTACCGACCCTGAGACATAACGGTGAAAGTCTTATGTGCCTATATACTGTGGGGAAACTCAACACACTCTCAGAGAGTTTTTATAGCGCAAAAGAAGTGTATTCGCCTAATGTTTGCCTTAAAATGGACCGAATCATATACACCAATATTAATAAAACACAAACTACTTACACTCCCTTCTTTATATCTATTTGAAATGTTACAGTTTGTTAGGAACAATATAAATCTATTTGAGAAAGACGAAAAGGCCATAACCAAAAGGAAAATAGTGCAAAAGCCGTTAGTAGTGCCCAGATATAGATTAAAAATGTGCGATAAAAACTGTTATTTAAAGCAATTAAAGTTTATAATAAATTATCAAAAAAATTTAGAGCACTAAAAGAAAATAAATTTAACCATAAAATATATAGATGGCTCTGTGACAGATGTTTTTATAACATAGATGAATATTTCAAATTTAAATTCGTATTTTAATTGTTTTAATATTTTATTTTTCCTGACATTTTTATTTTATTTTTCATGAAATTTAATATATCAATTTAATTTAATATAATTTTCTTCTGAAGGTGCCCGATATTTGCACGACAAATTTAGTCGAATACAGTGATACCTAATAACGTAGCATAAGAACCAATGTACCTGTATTCAAGCAAATCAAGTTTTCATTAATTCATTCATACATTCATACATTCATTCATTCATTCATTCATTCATTCATTCATTCATTCATTCATTCATTTATTCATTCATTTATTCATCCATTCGTTCATTCATTACTGCTTGGCGGCAGAAATAGGTATGTCAAAAGTCAAAGTCAAAATTCATTTATTCAATAAAATCACAAGGATCACTTTCAAACGTCGGTTTTTATGTACTGCCTGTTCCTCCGCGACCAAGCCAGGAAAGAAAGGCAAGAAAACAAGGCTGGTTATTCTTTTTAATTATCCTTTTACAAAACAATAGGATCGAGTTGGAGCATGGCGGTATTCCCCTGACGAGCTCTTCCACAAGGATTTTTAATACTTCTTGAACCTATCACATAGGTTAGAACAAAGTGACCGAATAAAAAACAGCTGATCAAAGGCTGTTCTAAACAATATAAATATGTCAAGAACATAAAAATTTTTAAACTCATGTTTTTTTTCATGAATTCTTACGTTTATGAGCATCTTGTAAAGTGTCCCACCATTCATTCTCAGCAGTCCTCTCGGTTAGTGGGAGGAAAGCACTCTCGTATGCTTCCAGCATTATAATATATGTATGGGTACAGCTGGGACTACCCCTCTTTACCTCTGAGAGGGTAAGGGACATAATTTAAGACGTAAATCCTACCGTAAGATTGGATTTAGAATAGCTCCTACTGTTATGGTTATTGCGTTAATTCGTCTTGTCACTGGTCTTTTCTTGGATACGCTTATTAGTTCAATGACCTGGGGCTCTAGACAAATACCTTACGTTTACTTTTCCTTTCAGACTAACGCAAATATGTCAAGGTAAAATTTGGCAGCTGTCACATGAAATTACCTTTCCATACTATCAATCTTTCCGCAGCCGTTAACGCCAACAGGAAATGGTATTTGTCTAGACTCTTGGCTATATTGAGGTATCTAGCCTCAGCTACTCGGCTCTTTTCAGGGCAACTGAATAGGAAATCGTGTCTGAACCGTGGTAAAAGTTCAGACTGCAAATGTTCAAGAAGTTCATTGAACATTTGCAGTACGCCTAGCAAATGTTCAATTCATGCACAGAGCAAATGTTCAATTCAATTGAAGTTGTATTCACATGTTTTTGTATTGTTGGTTCCAGTTAAAGTGCCTTCCTGCATCAAAGTTGAAGTTAATTATTTAAATCACAAGATACATAATCCTAATAATATTATAAACGTGAAAGATTGTGATGATGGATGTGTGTTACTCTTTCACGCAAAAACTACTGAATGGATTTCGATGAAACTTTACAGTAATATAGCTTATACATCAGAATAACACATAGGCTACTTTTATACGGGTACCACGCGAGCGAAGCCGTGGGCATAAGCTAGTTTAAGATAACCATGTATGACGTGGAAGTCAAATAGGATGAAAATAAAAACGTTCGCATACAGTCCTTACGTAAGCATGTAGATAAAAACTACCCTGTGATTTTATGTCACAAATTATGTCTCCTTCAAATTCCATCCAAATCAATTCAGCTTTCACGGTAATAATTACCACCAAACATCTGAATATCCATACTTTAGCTTAGATTTTTGTTTTATACCGCAGCATAAAATATCAGAACATGGAAAAAATTGTTCCACAGCTGGAATAGAACCCACACCTCTTGCGTTGCAGCCGGATACTTGACCGCCGCGCCATCTAGGTCGTAATGAAGTCATTGAATCTACCCCCGAAAGTAAAATAACCTATACTGTGTCTTTGATGATATGCCACAGTTTAAGTTATTCACCTGTGGGGTTTATTTCTGGCTTTGTCTTCGTTAACTCTGATTTTCGCTTTAGGAGACACTCCAAATATCCTGTATTTTACTTTTCACGGAAAGAAATCATCGTGTTCTCAATTTTTTTCTCATCGTATCTCGATCGGTATATGCAAATCTAATCGTAAGGTATTGTGTGAGGTCGGTTTATACTGAACTCATTTCCTGAAGATGTTTTCCTGATAGGCAAGCTTGAGATAGGTTCATACAATACACTTACGGCCTGCCCTATGTGAGCGATAAAGCGATACAATGCTATAAAGGAGAAGTTTGCCTTCGCGATATTTTTTTAGGGATTTAACTGTGTACAGCCACTGTCAAAATCTTCATTAGGCCTGACTGTGCTCCACGTAATCTTAACTTATCACATCATAATTGTTTCTGAAGCCAAATGAAAATAGTTTCTCGTTGGTTTCATCAAGATTTCTGTCCGTCTGTTAGCGACGCGCTCATACAATGTCATAAATGTCAAATCTACTATAATATCTAACAGGTAATTAACATAAATCACTTTGAAGTTTGCACTAGGTAGGAACTCGATATCTATGAAATTTGAGTTGATGGACTCCAACGATAGCTTTATGCGGTGATGTAACTTCGAGGCCCTAATATTGAGTCAAGTTTAAAAAAAAAACCGAATCGCGTCGTATCTTTTCGCCTTTGTAGGACACAGAATGAGTCGGGTTTATGCAAAGCGCGCACACTTGTCCTTTCAGAATCCTGTTGTGAATTTCTTAGCGAATTTAATTTCGTAACAGTGTTGAAGTTACGTAATAAGACTTTATCACACACGAGAGATAAAAGGGAGGATGTTTACGAGAATATTAAATAACTGACAAAGTGACTGACGGCCATCATTATTTGAGAAGTAAGTGATGTAATTCACAAAGTAAAGTTTTATTGCAACGCAACGAAAAGAAAATATATGAGAAAGTGAGACCCAAAGTCAAACAACATGCATCTGCCATGGCGTTTGATGATGATGAAATGGAAGTTTATCGTGTATTAGTAAGAGGTTCGTCTCGATTAAACAAATGTGGAAATGTGCCAAGAGACAGTTACACAATTTGTTTCGTTATGCTTTAGTTGCTGTAATGAAGAAAAGGAATTAATAACGATTCAAAGTCTATGATCCTATTCTACTTCCGATTAAAAATGCGTAACACCAAGGGACGTTAGATCAATAGTAGTTAATCGATGGTTAACTGATAAAGTTTGATCTACTGGCATATTAGGGCCAATTTGTTGATCAACTACCATTGAACTTATGAAATAATCGAATTATCGATTAAATTTTATCGTAGATTTCGAAATCCTAAGTTGATATTACTATTGATCTTAGACGGCCCTAAGTAATAGTATGAATGCCTCGTCAGTAAGGCTGTTGAGCGTTTGATATATTGGAAGTTTATTGGCATCTTCAAACACATAGTAATCAAGACGAAGGAGATTCTTTGTGCGACCAAATGTCGCGATAAATCGCGACTTTGGACAGATGCGAGGGGTCGTCCGCGGACAGGAATGTCCAGGCGGTAGGCTACTTTTTAGTGTGTAGTTTTTATATTTCTTTTAGTGTGGGGTCAGGACACTATGCTATCGTTGGGTGTTGATTAATATTTATTAATTTATCTATATACAATATCAGGGTAGTAAGTTTGCACCAGTTACATCTTTAAGTGGGAGATCGGTGAATAACGGTAGCCTAAGACCGTTTGCCATGGCACCCTTTGGCCTACGTCCAGCATTGGACTCCACAGTCTGTTTATGATGAGAATGGCCAGTTTAAAATGAGCTTTCTCTTATTGCAGTACCAACCGCCCACGCTCAAGGAGTACTCGGCAAGAAAGCAACACTGCCGTGTGATATCCACCCACTAGCGTCCGATGATCATGTGTCCATGGTGCTGTGGTTCAAGGAACGCGATGGAGAGCCTCTCTACAGGTAAGCTTGTAATCCTAGACTGCACAAAAAGAAGATAGGACAAAAGGCGTAAGAATTATAATTTATACTAAAATTTGCATAGGTAACCCACAAGTAATCTCAACAGAACACCACTACGCAAGACTGGACAGGGCCATTCAGATTACTAATTTCAATTTCGATAGAGAAGATAGTATTCAATTATGAGGAATACTGAGGTGGGATTGTGCAAGAATCTAAAAAAACTGTGCGTTTGGATAACGTTAGTGTTGTGTGTCAGGGCTGAGATATACTCAAATAATACAGTGGAACCGAAGTGTTATCGTTCGCAATAAAAGAGTGGGAAAGAGGGTAGATCGATTCATTTGTCACTAACATCCACCTGCAAAGACTTCAGTTCCTCCCGTGTTCAGGCTACATGCAACTGTGCCGAAATATCGAGAAATATTCATGATCGGTTCAAAAGTAAGACGTTAAAATTATTTTGTGTTCAGCACATTGAAACTCTTTGGGGAAGGCCTATGCAGTGGACTTCTACAGGCTGTTTATCATAATGATGAATTCCGAAATCTGAGAGCACAGAATCCGAAAGCAGAAAGAATGGTAAATCCTGTTTCTTGACTGTTTTTATATGCGCTCGATATGCAACGAGATATCGAGGAAAAACTTCCGCAATTTCTATTTAGTGTTTTTTTTAAATTGATTACATTTAACTTATTACAATCCCTAAATATTAATTAAGGTTTTGTTGGTTCGAAAATGTGTCTTCAGCTTCAGCCGGGTCGGATGATACCATCCGCCGCATGACAGTGACAAAGAGTAATACGGGAACAAGTTCATTTGAAAACACGCTCTGACAAACTGTGGCTCGGTATTGTCCATCTGAAAACATCCTAAGCACTAACCTATTGTCTTCCCACAGTTACGACGTCCGAGGCAGGCTAGCCTCTCAGCCGAAGCTCTGGTCATCCCCCAGTGGATTCGGATCCCGAGCCTACTTCCGAGCCGCGGCTTCACCTGCTGTTCTCTTCGTGGACAGCGTGCTGTCAGCAGACGCAGGAGTCTACCGATGCAGAGTGGACTTCAAGAACTCACCCACCAGGAATCTGAGGGTCAATTTTACTGTTATCAGTGAGTATTTGTTTTAAAAAAGCTGTTATCATTTTGCCGTGTTGGCCTCTTAAATGTACCCATGATTCACAATCCGTCAGATAGAAGACCTTTTTGGTGCATGGTTTTGTTTGTGGTTGCAGAGAACATTAAATCCCAAGCGGTTGACGATTTTTCGACCAAAATGGCCTCCCAACTCTACAACTCAATGACAAATTGAAACATCTCAGTAATTCTCTACAGATTCTTGCATGGCTGCGTTCTCATTCCAGATTCTATTTCAGGCATCTCTTATGTGACCACAAATTACGCCCAGGTACCTAGGTAACCTTTGAGTTAAAGAGGTAATGTAGAGATAAATAGGTAACTATTCAAAGCTTGTTAAAGCTGATATTAGTAGATTACTAGAGGTAGTGTTACTGTGTGCGAACCAAAGAAATTGACTCTTTGAATATAGATCTTAAACTTAACTAAAGAGATCTCAACCTATTTATGATACGAAGATTGTATTTTTGTTTTTAAATAAACGAGCCAGTTCGTTACGTCAAAAACTAATGGAAATTACTCAAAAGCCTGCGACAAAAAAAAACTTGTAAAGCGTACAAGTCTTGGCCGACACATTGTCATTATTAAGAGGTCGGGAAAATTAATCTCATTGTCTCGTTTCCGACGCCATTTTGTTAGTTTGATTAGGGGGTTGGTGTGGTGACCTTGAATAAGGGATAAAGTGTAAAGGTCAAAGATCCAGTGTGGTAAGGTTTCCTCAATATTTTACTCACCGTTTGAGAGCACATTATTATAATGAATATAAATTTTACTCGTGCGAGCGATTTTTCGAGCGAAAAATCTGTTAAAAAATCAATTGAGCTAGAGCATAAAGCGCTCTCGCAGAAATAACAGCAAGATTTAAGTTTGGTATGATGACCTCGAAGGTGTATCGGGCGATTAGCGGGCTACGACGCAAGTGGTGCGGGTTCAATTCAAGCACAAGAAGTAGTGTGTGGTCAGGACCTATGTGTCTCTTGGGCGTTTATTATTATTTATTATTACTTACAAACTTTACCTCTATGTAATATTATACAGTGTAGATTTATTAGTAAGAACTGACCCAGTTTTGGCCAAGGCATGAAGGGCAGACAATTTCTATCAATAAAATTCTAAGAAGCAACTGATAGAAATAGTAAAACAATATATTTGTTTTTCAACCTTGAAAACGTTACTTAATTTAACGTTACTTTTTTGGCGACCTCTGTGGCGCGGTGGGCGAAGGTCCGCCTGAGACGCAGAAGGTTGCGGGTTCAATTCCCGCCACGGGACAAATGTTTGTATGTGTGAAATATTTGTCTCAGGTCTGGGTGTTTTCTATGTATATTATGTATGTATTTACAAAAAAAATGTATATAAGTAGTATATCAGTCATGTAGTTCCCATAATACAAGCTCTGCTTAGTTTGGGACTAGATGATGCTGTGTGAAAATGTCCAGCATTATTTATTTATTATTTAATTTGCTAACCGTCGATTAAGTTAGGTGTCTAACTTAAAACGTGATCTGGCTAAGTAGTGTTAATGGATTGCTTTGTTCTCCACTTAGATTGTATGAAACGGGTAAGTTTCAAAGGCATGAACATAGTTTTAGAGCCGATACATTCCAAATAAGTTTGATATTAGTAGGTAATCTAACCTATAAATGTTTAATATTTCGATTTAACGGTTTTATGTTGAAAAAAACCAGAGCAAACTCGCTTACAATTGTATTCCCCATGATGGGTAGATACATACTCAGTGCCTAGATCTTTGAGGATACCGAGTAGTTAGAGGTAAGTCCAAACACTAAAGGCATATGCCCGCTTTATGCACGTATTTAGCATTCCACGTGAGAAATTGTAAGCCATCGCCGTTTATTTAAATACTAACCGATGGAATTACCTTCGAAGTTTTGGTTCTAAATTTGGGCATGCTAGTTTCACGATGTTTTCCTTCACCGTTTTGAGCATGTGTTAATGCGCACATAAACTTTTCGATCGGAAAAATCCATTTGGCACGACTTTTGATTGGTGTTTTATGATACAGTCTGTAAATCAAGATAAATAAAAACTATAATTAATATTATTATAGAAACAGTTTTTTTTTATTCCTAATACTCTTCTACTTCGTAATTTAACTAGAAAAGGAAGATTATTTTATACGTCCTATAATTTGCCAAAATGAGAGTTTTTTCGGGCGAAAACCGCTATTACCATTGAAATTTTGTGATCGAAGGTCACCTTTACACCTTTTGGTCATTGTTCCGGAATGTTCTTCATTCAGACATACGAACCTATTGCAAATAACCACATAACAATACGATAAGCTGTTTTAATTATATAAATGGTAGCAGAAAAATAAACAAACAAGCTCTTAGGGCTCGTTTATGGAGACGCGTTTTGTCGCGAGTGCGATGCGGTCCGAGACATCACATGCGCAAACTCAAAAATAAGACAATATACAGGTTGTTTACGAAGACGCGGCGCGTGGTGCGGTGCGTGAGACGCAGCGGTGCTTGCGCTGACTTAGAATTATCCTCTAATTAAAGTCAAATAATGTTGTACTCAATTGCTTACGTCTTGGGCGACATCCAAACAAGACTAGCAGAAGGCTCCCCGCGGGCGCAGCAGTAGGCACCGTCACGGGTGTACGATTCACGCCCCGCGTCGCCTTTTTCTCCAAATTGCAGGAAACTGTTCGTCCGCAACGCTTCGTGTGCCGCCAGGATAAACTCCGCGGGCTCTGTATTTCCAGAAAACGCGCGTAAAATCGCTTCTCTGTAAACGCTCTTATACATCACCATATGTTTGAATTTACTGTGGGTCGCACCGCACAACGCGACGCGCGGCGCGCTTCCTTTGCGTAAATTAGCCTTTATGACAATCGCGTATACAGGCTCGCCCTATGCGATATTTTTAAGTTTATATATTTTTTAGATCCAATAAAACATTTCAATGACTCTTATATTCAGAGAGTGATAAGTGTGATAATACGTTTTGTATTGTAATTTTGTATTCTCTCTAATTAATGGTAACATCGCTTTTTCGAGTCATCTTCTGAATATTTATCTCGATCAGTTCTGAATAAACAATGAACACATGACAGACAGTTTCGTCCTCATCATTTATACGGAAATAACCATAGAATTCTGATCTACACTAATTTTATAACGAGGTAAAGTTTGTATAAAGAGATTAATCTCCGAAACTACTCATCCGATTAAAAAAAAAACACAGTGGACCTTCAGGGCTAAAAAGGCTGTATTTTATTTTATTTTATTTATTTAACAAAATCACACAGCTCTCAAGGAATGATAACTATAACCGATAAAAACTTATTTTGCACTTAACTTAACCAATAAATTGACGATAGTCTCTAAACTAGAAGATATAGATTTAAGATTATTAATCTATAGCAGACTTTGCTTCAAGGGACAACAATAATGAGTTGATACAACCTTAGTGTGTGTGTGCGTGTGTGTGTGTGTGTGTGTGTATGTGTGTGTGTGTATGTGTGATATGTGGTGTGTATGTGATGTGGGATAATGTGTATTATTCCGTTCAAATAAGATAGATTAACGTGCAACGTAAGTCGGCGAAAAACGATCGAGCGTATGCATTTCTTACGAACTCTACTTTTTATCGGCTAGGTACGTTTTCATCCAGGTACCAAGCAGGCGAAGCCGGGGGCATGAGCTAGTTATTTATAAATACCTAATTGATATTTAATTAGCGGTTGGAGTCGTCTTGGCGAAGTGCACGATATCTTATTACCGTATTTATAATGAAAAAACGTATATTCGTTAATTACTGTATCATTTTTTTATGTTCTCTGTAAACTGTTATATCTTTAGCTCTAAAACGTTTTTGCCATTGGCTGTAAGTTTGAGAGGTATTTTATAAATAAATACCTCGATTGATCCGGAGTTTGTGGGTTCGGTCTTGCACCAATGAATTTTACCACTCGAAAAATGTATGTGTGCAATTAAAACGTGCTGAAAATGGCAAAGGAAAATATCGTGAAACCGGCATGCCCTAGAATCAAAACTTCGACGGTATGTGACATCAGTTATTCCTTTTAATATTATAAACGCGAAAGTTTGTGGATGTTTGTTACTCTTCACGCAAAAACTACTGAACAGATTTGGATGAAACTTTACAGTAATATAGCTTATACATCAGAATAAATAGGCTACTTTTTATCAGGGTACCACGCGGACGAAGCCGTGGGCAGAAGCTAGTAATAAATAACGCTAGACATTTTCACAAAACATTATCTAGCCCCTTGTTAAGCAGAGCTTGTGTTATGGGAACTACATGACTATACTATTAGTCAAGGTTTTTATTCATTGAATTTGACGACCTATTTGGCACGGTGGGCGAAGGCAAACCTGAGACGCAGAAGGTTGCGAGTTCGATTCTCACCACGCGACAAATCTTTTATTATTTGAAAATATTTGTATCGAATCTAAGTATTTTTTATGTATAATATGTAGATATTTATTTACAAAAAAGTAAATAAATATCTACAAATATACACTAGCTTCTGCCCACGGCTTCACTCGCGTGGTACCGGGATAAAAAGTAGCCTATGCGTTATTCTGATGTATATACAATAATACTGTAAAGTTTCATCAAAATCCGTTAAGTTGTTTTTGTGTGAAAGAGTAACAAACATCCATCCTCTCAAACTTTCGCGTTTAAATATAGTTGGATAATCAGGCAATAAACTCTGTTTTTTATACTTCATTCAGTTATGTTACTTTGGAAATAGTGTATCGCGATCCGTTGGGAACATTTTCAATTCAATGAAGCAGTAGCAACAGATCAACAATTCGTTGAGACCTTTTTTCTGATCAGATCCAACCAAATACGAACCATATGATTCGTTGAGAATAACCCTGCTAATCGAACAAGGCAAACTCATAGTACAGTATAATATTAGATACTAGCTTCTGCCCACGGCTTCGTCCGCATTTTACCCTGATAAAATGTAGCATATGTGTTATTCTGATGTATAAGCTATATTACTGTAAAGTTACAACAAAATCTATTCAGTAGTTTTTGCGTGAAAGAGGAACAAACATCCATCCTCACAAACTTTCACGTTTATAATATTAGTAGGATGTAGGTAAGTTTACTAATTTGTTCGTCTTGACGAAACAAACAAACGGACACGATCAAAGAAAATCTATGGTGTAGCTATCAACTCTATTTATTTATTTATTTAATACTTTCGCACAAACAATTTAGTGCTAGGAGGACTTAATGCTAAAGCATTCTCTACCAGTCATCCTGGGCGTGCAAAAAGATGGCGTGGCGTGTCTAGTACAATGTACATACACTACAATATATATAATATATTTAATATACTTAATAATAATATATAAAATATTCAAAATAAACTTAAACAAATAAAACACTTAAATATTAATTGATAGTGGCATCAGAGAGGGGGGAAGTTGAAGAGAAAAAGTAATTAATTGTTCATCTTCCGTGCTCCCGAAAGTGCTCCCGTACCGACTTTTTAAATGATGTATTATCATAATGTGTGTGCCTTAAACTACTGATTACGTTTAATCTGGTATATCGCGACTGGTCGAAACGACGCATGACTAGAGAACTGGCTCTTATCTGGGCCAACACATGAACATTGTCATTCAGCGTGGCCATGCCAGTATGAAATGCTCCGTCTGGTAGTGATCGTTTGCAACGGTATTTAGATATATACCTACTTGTAAATAGTTGCATGATTAATTGTACCTATCTGATAATAGTTTGTTAGTAGTGCACGGCGCGACGCGGAAGGAGAAAGTCGCAACCACTCTGATGAAGACTCTCGGAATGAGTCGAAACTTAGTCGGTGCCTTCACCGATAGTGCAGTACGTGAAAATTCCCGTTTTTACAAAATGAATAGTCAAGTTCACGTTAGTTTTTGGAATTATATTAGTTGTTTAACTTCAAATATCTGTAATTTTTGTTGAGTATTCGTGTATAAACACTCAGACCCGAGACATTATTATTATCTGACTGTATTAAGATAATTTCAATCTGTTCTTGCTGTTGTTTTCGAATACTCAACAAAAATTACAGATGTTTGAAGTTAAATAACTAATTTTATTCCAAAAACTAACGTGAACTTGACTATTGACTATAATATCAGATAGGTACAATTAATCATGCAACTATAAGTATTAAAAAAAAAATATGCAATTAATATATCAGTTCCCATAATACAAGCTCTGCTTAGTTTGGGACTAGATGATGCTGTGTGAAAAATGTCCAGCTTTATTTTTTAATTATTATTATAGGCACGGTTAAAAAAATTAAATATTACTAAACATTTATGAAAGTAATCTCTTCCTTTCAATCTTTAGAAAAATAAACCGAATCTTCGCAGCCTAAAATACAATATTGAGATTTTATAAACCTGTTAAGCCTCAATATCACTAAGATATAAAAAACTCCTCTATTTTGCATTTATAATTTACGGCTCACAGCAAGTCTACGAGTTTTAGGTGTTATAGCAAAAACTTTGGAGGAGAAAAAGTATTTTAAGTGATTCCCTAGTGATGAAAGTAAACATAGAGGACAATATTGTGTTGTCGTTATCTGTAACTGTGTACGAGCACTAATAAGAGTCATGTGCTTTCAAAGGAGTTTCCTCCCGCAAATGCTCAAGTTATGGAATGATCCAAAACAGAAAATAAAACTCGATTTCCTATTCAAAACGTTCTAATCCTTTTGAAATAACAAATACATTCATAATTACTATTTACAAGTAGGTATATACAAAAAATACAAATGAAACAGATAACCATCTAAAGACCGTTGCAAACGATCTATAGATAGCTCAACTGATTCAGATCACTACTAGACGGAAGCGTTCCCAAAATACTGGCCGCTGAATGGCAATACTAATGCGTTGATCCAGATAACATAACATAAGCATGCTTAAAAATTTACTAATCAGTTAAAATACTCGTAATTATAAGTTTTTTCAATACAGTCGAAACGTCGGAAAAATAATAAAAAAGTAAACTGGTTTTGAACCAGTAAAAATCTTAAAAGTATCATTATGTACGACTTATGATTTAAATTATAACTTTACGACCTAACACTAATTTTGTACCATAAGATGATGTGGCAATGAGTATGATGTAGGAATAGAGTCGAAAACAAAATGAAACACGCAAATCTCAAGGTGAGATCGAGACCTCTGGTGCATAGGTCCATAGGTTACTGTAACAAATGGGCCATAATTATGATTATTTTTCACTTTAGTTTTCTAAAAAAACACTTAAAAAACCCGCGCGCAATACTCATTCCTATGTTTTACCAGAATTAAATGGAAGAAACAGAGGACGAGACAATTTCCTAAAGACCGTCCGGAGCGGATACTCCCCAATTGACCACTCGATTTTCTTACAACCTTAACTTCATCTGATAAAGTTCACTTTAGCTCGGTTAGTTTGGACAATTTTTTTCAAGAATATCAGTGCCAATGTTGAAACTTATCTTTGGGAGCATTTGTCAAAAGACTTTTATCCAAGTGGGAGAAATGAGGGTTATTTAATGTTGGCCACTTAATTGTTTACTTTGGAGATGCGTGTTTCTTTTATTTGGATAAATGTATCCACTTTAGGCAGCCTTTATGCTTTTTATTTTCATTGAATTTTTTCCCGTTTATGGTTCATGGATGTATATCAGTTAGAGCGATTTTTTTTTGTGATTACATCCCCCTTGTATTGTTGAATGTAGAATAGAATAGAATAAACGTTTATTTGGCACAACCAATAATAAACATAAAACATAAAAAACACAATAATTTTTTTTTGTTCTTCGGCTCATGTGTCTAATAAGGCTGTCTATACCAAAAAGGTGTTCAGCTCAGCATGTGTTGGATGAGTTTACACCCAACGCTGATTTTCAGCTGTAACCAAAAAATTAAAAAGGTAACGCAGCAACGACTAATATATCAGTGTAAATAAAGCAGGTAAGTTGAATATTATACATATAAATATATATTATAGTATAAATTAATCATGATAAAAAAACCCTGATCACATTTTTAAATAGTTGAAATACAAAGGTGAATATATAGAAGTGAAGAGAAACACTGATTTATATATATTTTTTCTCTTTTGCTAAGTGATTCATCATCATTTTTTTTACAACTAAAGTGTCAAACAAGCGTTCGAGCCCACCTGTTGGTAAGTAGTTACCGTAATCTATGCACACACATACCCTTCAAACCGGAGCACGCATCGCAATCATTACTGCAGAAATATGTATATATAAAGATAATTTATTTGCTTAAACATGTAAATATGATGATATTATAGTAAGTATGATACAACATGCTTTACCGATATCGGTGTGCAAACCGAGAGACTGACGTGCATGACGTAAACATCGGTCTCATTACGAAACGTGGTTTAAATCGGTGGTTTATCTCTCAAAGTCAGACCTGACTTTTGAATCCTGATTTTTCAAGATAAATTGTTATAACAAAGCATACAAGGTTTAAAATTGAATGTTAAAATAAAATGCATGACGTAAACATCGGTCTCATTACGAAACGTGGTTTAAATCGGTGGTTTATCTCTCAAAGTCAGACCTGACTTTTGAATCCTGATTTTTCAAGATAAATTGTTTTAACAAAGCATACAAGGTTTAAAATTGAATGTTAAAATAAAATGCATGACATAAACATCGGTCTCATTACGAAACGTGGTTTAAATCGGTGGTTTATCTCTCAAAGTCAGACCTGACTTTTGAATCCTGATTTTTCAAGATAAATTGTTTTAACAAAGCATACAAGGTTTAAAATTGAATGTTAAAATAAAATGCATGACATAAACATCGGTCTCATTACGAAACGTGGTTTAAATCGGTGGTTTATCTCTCAAAGTCAGACCTGACTTTTGAATCCTGATTTTTTCAAGACAAATTGTTCTAACAAAGCATACAAGGTTTATAATTGAATGTTAAAATAAAATTTCCGACAGTCTATTTGAGGTTTCAAAAAAAGATTTCATGATAAATAACTGCTAAAAGATAAACCAGGCGGTCACCTAGTTTATTTCTATCATAACTCAACCTCTTTTTGAGAACCTACTTTCTTTCGGTAGCCAATCAAAATTATGTGTATTTTTTTGTGATTTTGAAATGTTTGTAAATCATATTGACATCTCGCGGTTGCAGACTTTATTCGCTTTGCCATAACATTACTTTTTCGATAAGGTATATTTAAACCTAGGTTTAGTGTTTTTGACAGAACTCGAGTTGAACTTGAGTTTAGGCCACGTTTCGTAATGAGACCGTTAAAATCTTATTATAATTTATAACTCAATCACAGACAGAGTTAAATACTGACATACACAATAAAATTAAACTCTAATTTCAAGTCAAAACAATAAAATTAAGTTACGAAGTTAGGTCGTTAGGCACCTACCTATTTAAAACTAGTTATTGCCCGCAGCTTCGCCCGCGTGGTATGTTAATAAAAGTAGCATATGACCGTCTCCAGGTTTCAAACTATGTCCACCAACTTTTGAATGAATCGAACCAAGGATTAATTTATACAAAGTTTAGAACTCAATTGCACATCCCAAAAGTGTAGTTTTGAAAAAATAAAAAATGTGTTTCATTATTTACTTTAAATTTTATTTGTACAGAGTTTTGAGCGAATCAAACATTTTTTTTTTCATAAAAACTTTACCGCCCTATGTAACCCCCTTAAGAGTCGATTTTTGAAAATTAGATAAGCCTATGTGTTATTCCAGATCCTAAAATATCTACATTCCAAATTTCATCAATATCGGTTTAGTTGTTACGGAGATACGTGGTAACAAACATTCACACACACACACACACACACAGACTTTCGCATTTATTATATTAGTAGGTTTTGTCCAAATTCGTCAATATTGTAGTAGCAATATACTATTTATAAGCAAGCAAACTATTGAACAGGCTGCCCAAGACCTTCACTGTTCAATGGGCACCATAGAGGAACTTCATAAGCATGAAAGATGAAATAACGCTGGCCGTCTTTTAATCTTATGATTATCGTTTTTTGATTGAGTAATTCAAAGTTTTTAAACATCGGAGAGGAGGAAAGAGGGTGGACTACAGGCAATAAAAATTGCCCGTGGTTTACCTAGGTGAACTTAGGTGGACAACAGGCAGGAAAAGTGCCCGTGGTTTACCCAGGTGAACTGAGGTGGACATCAGGCAGGAACAAGTGCCCGTGGTTTACTCAGGTAAACTGAGGTGGACAACAGGCAGGAAAAAGTACCCGTGGTTTACCCAGGTGAACTGAGGTGGACAACAGACAGGAAAAAGTGGCCGTGGTATACCCAGGTGAACTGAGGTGGACATCAGGCAGGAACAAGTGCCCGTGGTTTACCCAGGTGAACTGAGGTGGACAACAGACAGGAAAAAGTCGCCGTGGTATACCAAGGTGAACTGAGGTGGACAACAGACAGGAAAAAGTGGCCGTGGTATACCAAGGTGAACTGAGGTGGACAACAGACAGGAAAAAGTGGCCGTGGTATACCAAGGTGAACTGAGGTGGACATCAGGCAGGAACAAGTGCCCGTGGTTTGCCTAGATGAACTGAGCAGGTGGACCACGATTTCTGCCCGGTTTGATTGCAATAAAAAAGCGATTCAGAAGAGATAAATGATATTTGTGTGTCTGTTTATTAAGTTACCCAGCGCTATTTTAAAGGAAGATCTGTAGGCTAATGGAGTTTAAGACGTTTCCGAGGTCGATTACCGAACCCAGCCGCGCCCACACGTCGCAGTCACTACGTGATAGATGAATATGTTTTTGTTATATGTATTATTCGTTTTAAATATTTATCATGAGGGTTCTGTACTTGTTCGTGTCCTTTACTGTGTTGCCTTAAAAAAATTAATTATTATTATTAAAGATCTGATCAGTTTGAGCTCTTGTCATTGTTAATATGATTTAACTGAATACAAGTTAATAGACCTGAAGTGCGAACGATCTATAAATTATCATTGTTATATGACGATGATATATTTTTGTTGACAGCCCCGCCTAACCGGCCCAGCATCTTGGACGCGAAGACCAGGAGCCACACGCGTCTACTGGAACCTTACAAAGAAGGCGACACCCTGGAGCTTGTCTGCGAGGTTTTTGGAGGTGAGCACTCATCAAGCCATAATAATCAGCATGAGTTCTCTGACAGACGGATGAAAACGTGCAGGTTGGGGGAAGTTGGTGGATGGCGGTAATCCAAGGTTGTTGTCGTTACACTCCTTGGGGGAGGCATATATTCAGCTGTGAGTTGACGACATCTGTAGCGTAGTGGGCGAAGGCCCGCTTGAGACGCAAAAGGTTGCGGGTTCGATTCCCCCCGCGGGACAAAATCTGCAAATATAAATATTCGTCTCGGGTCTGGGTATAATATGTATTTATTAATGTATATAAGTAATATATCAGTCATGTAGTTTCCATAATACAAGCTCTGCTTAGTTTGGGGCTAGATGACGCTGTGTGAAAATGTCGAGCATTATTTATTTATTTTATTTATTTAAGGCTATTAATGATGACTATGAAAATGGGTCCACCAAAATCCGGTCAAAATAGTTCATATATCTATCTTGCTGATGTTCATTAAAAGAACAGTTGTTGTCAACCCAAATAAACAATCCGATCTGACAAACATCACAACATGTTTTACTTATTTTCGTTTGTATTGAGTTTTATTGGCAATAACGCCTGCAGCCTATCGAGTGAACGTGACGCCTGCAATGTTCGACAGTGTCGTTGTGAAACATGATACGTTTCGAGCGCTCTTGGAGTGCCAAATGTCGGATTGATTGAGACAGAGTGTACGTATCAAAATACGCAATTCTTTTCATTTACCTACATACATTCCTTCGGAGGTTTACTGTGTGATAAAATCTAGAAAAGACTGAGCAACGTCTCTTCCCTTTTTGTTACGAGCGGGATCCCTTCGATCAACCATAGTACTAGATTCCCGATGTGCGCATCAAAAATGCCACAAATATTTTTGTGGTCTTGTTTCAAATTATATATTTATTCTTTTTATTTAATAAATTAAGTAGGTACAATAGTTAGTAAGTAGTATCTTTATACTTATGTTAGGTTTGTCTAGACACTAAGTTCTCGAGGTGTTATTGTATTTGAAACAAAAGTGAAAAAAACATAACAAAAACATGAGTAATATGTAGGTAGGCATTGAAACTAATGTTACGAGCTAGGGTTCGGGATAAAATAATGACTCTACCGGCCGCTTGTCGCGCTTATATATCTCGTAAGACGTCTCTTCCAGAACAATCTAGTAGGAGGCGTGGCCATCACACTGTCTCACTTCGCTCCGCCCCGTCTCGTACCGTCTCCAACGTTCAGGAAACTACCGTCCTTTTCTAGCGCGGTTTGTGCCAGTCGATACTAGATGGCCGTAATAAGTAGTGCGTCAATTTGATAAGAGATGGCGCTAGCGTACCGTAGTTAACATTATAAACTTTACTGTTAATAATGTTAGTTTATTCCAAACCTTATTGTAGGTAGGTATAGGTTCCAGATACCCGTGACACAGGGCATCTGGCCGACTTGTTTATCAGATAAACAAGTCGGCCATAGCGGAACACCTTGTGGACTCAGGACCAAACCATTGGATCGAGCTTCATGACCCTAAGGTGCTATCCAGTGAACGCCAATATTGTAAGAGAATGGTTCGTGAAGCGATTGAAATAAAGAAGTACCCAAATTTTAATCGTGAAGACGGCTATAGACTCTCTGCGTCCTGGAATCCCGTGATAAACAGGTGTTCGCGTCGCGATCCAATTGTGCAGTGCGGTGATACGGTTAGTGTAGTGTGCCGTAATGTGAACATGGACTTTTCTGATTCCGAAGATGAGGGTAGTTGCGGCTATTGCCTTTATTTCTCGACGGTAGCTCCGTATACTCCAGTCATCCCGTGACCACGGCTGTTGCAATACAGTTGAAACGTTGGGAAAATAATAGAAAAGGTAAACGCGATAAAGACCCGTTAAACTTACAATAATTATGTTATCTAATCGCGAAAGTTTGAAAAATACAAGAAGTTGTAAGTTTGGATGTAACAGGTAATCTCCAAAACTAATCATCCGATTTCATACATTATTTTACTTATATTTACAAAGAACCTTTACGCTGGCCATATTATCTTTTCAAAATGAAAGGGATTTTCTTGAAGAGCAGTTTTATAGAAAATTAACGAAAATAAAATTCGAGTGAATGCGTTTTTTACGAATGATAATAGTTTACAAAGCTACTTTACATGGAAGCCGTGCGCAATAGCTAGTATAAATAAAAATAAATAATGCTTGGCATTTTTTACACAGCATCATCTAGCCCCAAACTAAGCAGAGCTTATATTATGGGAACTACATGACTGATATACTACTTATATACTTTTTTTTAAATACATACAACCGTCTCTCTCCTTGTCCACAGGCGATCCTCGTCCAAAAGTGATCTGGTACCTCGAGAACACAGTGATCGACGATTCGTACGAGCAGAGAGCTGATGGAGTGACCGTGAACAGCCTCACGTTCCCCCACGTCGGCCGCCAGCACCTCCACGTGAGACTGGTCTGCCAAGCCTCCAACACCAACCTCAACCCTCCCGAGACCAATGTATTGATACTGGATATCAATTGTAAGTGCTGATCTGCCGTGCTATTTGAAACGGGGTGTTTTTTTTCCAAATTAAGTTAAAAATCTATCTATAAAAGATGAGGAATGGTGGGTTTTCTTTGTACAAATGTGTGTCTGCAAATACCGAATGGGTACGTCTCTTTCCTACTTTGTGTTGTGTTGGATTAAGTTGTTTTGTTTTCTCTGTTTTTTTCTGTTATTTTCGTAGTTGATTTACTTAAGTAAATTATATTAACAGGTAGGTAAGCACAATCGTGCTTAGATATTTATTTAAGTAGATACTTACTTATAAGTAGGTACTTAAAGTTTTGTTTTCTCATATAATAATTGAACTATAATTATGTTCTTTGAGAAATAAAGAATCCTCGGTGATACTACGGTGATCTGTTAAAATGCGCATTGATCATAAATTGAATCTCTTGAACAAAGTGACCGAGAAAACTTATTATGTGTAGAACACATTTAATTTCCTATCTCATTCCTGAACAAAGTTACCGAGGAAACTGCTACACATATTTTGATTTTTCCTTAGTTTTGTGTTGTTTTATTATGTCTACCCCCATATAACTTTTAGTTAAATTCAGTGTTGTTTATATGTTTTATCTTGTGGTAAACTATGAAGCGTTTCCATGAATTTTCATTCATTTATGGTTCAATCGGAAAAAATGCTTTCAACTGGCAAAATTTCCCTGACAAATATCACTATTCTTTGTTCTCACGGTTTCGCCTGCGTGAGGCCCGGATTTAAAAGTACTTACTTACCTATCCTATATTATTGTTATACTAGGTCATGAAAAAATATTGATTCAGATTTTTTTCAAATAAATAATATAAATAAATAATGCTAGACATTTTTCACACAACATCATCTAGCCCCAAAGTAAGCAGAGCTTGTGTTATGGGAACTATATGACTGATAAACTACTAATATATTTTTTTTTTGTAAATACATACATATTATATATAGAAAACACCCAGATCCGAGACAAATATTTGCAGATCATACAAACATCCATGGCAACGGGAATCGAACCCGCAACCTTCTGCGTCTCAGGCGGGTCTTCGCGCACTGCGCCACAGAGGTCGTCAAAATAGGTTTACTTTTAGCAATAAACATCCAAACATCTGTATTTTCACATTTATAATGTTGGCCTAGTGGACTGCATCCCGACGTCCGATGAGAAGGTCGTGGTTTGAACCCCGTCGTGCACCAATTAATTTTTTAATGTATATGTGCTCAATGCTTAGAACGAACGCGCCTCTAACCACTCCCTACTTTCTATCCTCAAAGATCTTCACACTGAGTATATACCCTCAGATACCTGAGGGTGTCCATCATAGAGGATACAGTCGTAAGCGTGTTTGTTTATAATAATAATAATAAGTCGCTTTATTTCAGACACGAGATCCATTTCATATATCGTAGTCACATAAAAAAATACACATACAATAAAAATAAAAATAAAAATACAAAATACATAGTCAAAGTCAAAGTCAAAATTCATTTATTCAATAAAATCACAAGGACCACTTTGAAACGTCGGTTTTTATCTAGTGCCTGTTCCTCCGCGACCAAGCCAGGAAAGAAAGGCAAGAAAACAAGGCTGGTTATTCTTTTTAATGATCCTTTTACAAAACAATAGGTTCGAGTTGGAGCATTTTCAATCCCAAGAGTTTTTGTCATCTAAATAATCAGATATTTTATAGTATGCCTTTTTATAAAGTATGTACTTAGGTATGTACCTACCTATGCAAATACATATGACTCAGGATGGTATTTGCACCCAGCGTTTATAGATCTCCGTTTGGATCAATCTATCCGACAGACTAGATAAGATAGTGTTTTATGTGCTCTATCTACGAACAAGCATTCGGTGGTACTTGTAATCCGTGCTTCTATGGTCATGAATACTTACCGTCATGATCACCCTGACTTCATCATCTCATCACCCTGTCTTCATCATCTCATCACCCTGTCTTCATCATCTCATCACCCTGACTTCATCATCTCATCACCCTGTCTTCATCATCTCGGAATGAGTCGAAACTTAGTTGGTGCCTTCATCGATAATGCAGTACGTGAAAATTCCCGTTTTTACAATATGAATAGTCAAGTTCACGATAGTTTTTGGAATAAAAAAGCCTTATTGCGATTCCGTTCAGGCACAGTTTCGGACAACGATGTCAAATCCCGTTTTGCAAATGACAACCCTATGATAACGCCCCGTAGGTAGCGTCTTCAATCGCAAAGCGGGAAGTTACATCTTTAGAAATACAGATAATGAAGTTTATCTTTAAAGATAAACTTTCTCTTTAAAGATAAACTTCATGGTTACGAGGCCCCTACACCCTGCGTTGGTAACCTCACCAAAACGCATCGTGTAAGGTAAAAGACTCGGGCAAATTTGGGCAGTGGCGGTGGCGCGGTGGCGGTGGCGTGGCTGTGGCTATCAGTGCATTCACGCGAACATTGACAACCAATTGTTAGAATATATAAGTGCATATGAAAATTGAAACAATTGTGAAGTCTTACATAGCAATACTGTAACCCTGTTATACATGCTTTTTAGTACTACTGGGAGTGAAAAAGGTTAAACCTATGTACAATCTTATATATTAAAGCCCAACGCGCATGACTAAGTTACGTGTGTACCGAGACACCTTTATGTACCAATAAACTTTGTCTTTATTTTATATGTAGGTACCTGTACCTATAGTTGAGCTGTCTATAGATCGTTTGCAACGGTCTTTAGATAGCTAGCTGTTTCATCTGTATTTACAAGCTTGTATTTAATTTGCCTTGTTAGTTAGTACCTACCTCTATATGTTTGTCAAGTCAAACCTTCATTTCAAAACTGAATTTTAAACCAGTTATCCCCAACCGATTGAGCTGACATTTTGCAAAACACTTTTGGTTTGGATGATAATTAATAGTTAGTTATGTGACAAAATTCTAAATTCAATATGGCGGACTCTCAAAGATGGCGGACTAA
Source organism: Perizoma flavofasciatum (assembly GCA_958496245.1). NCBI lineage: Eukaryota > Metazoa > Arthropoda > Insecta > Lepidoptera > Geometridae > Perizoma > Perizoma flavofasciatum. The sequence goes on from OY292436.1 coordinate 467,730, forward strand.
TTATTTTTTACTCACCCTCATGATATGGGTATCAAATGAAAGGGTTTGCTGAGAAAAATACGAAACAATGAAAAAAAGCTTGTTTTTTTTTCTATTTATAATTTATTTTGTATATGTATACCCAGTTGTACATAGTAAGTGAAACTAACGAGGTCCTTGTTGCAGTAAGCCCGCTCAGCGTACAGATCCTGAACAAGCGTGAGCAGCTTTCCGCTGACCGGACCTACGACATTGAATGCCGGACTGTAGGCTCCAGGCCTGAAGCGCATATATCCTGGTGGAAAGGCAGCAGGCAGATCAAACGCAGTTCCAAGAATGTGAGTATTCTATATTTAAGGATATAATTACGACAATACCACGTACTTTATTATTCCCCTGTTGACATTTCATGGAACGATCCTTAATTCCCTAAAAAAATGATATGAATGACGACGACCTCTGTGGCGCAGTGGGAGAACGCCCGCCTGAGATGCAGAAGGTTGCGGGTTCGATTCCGCATATATTTAGTTAGTATCTGCATATATTTGTCTCGGGATCTGGGTGTTTTCTATGTATAATATTTATGTATTATCAACAAAAAAAATGTATATAAGTAGTATATCAATCATGTAGTTCCCATAACACAAGCTCTGCTTACTTTAGAGCTAGTTGATGCTGTGTGAAAATGTCCAGCATTATTTGTTTATTTTTTAATCGACTTCAAAAAAGGAGGTTCTCAATTTATCTGTATTTTTTGTTATATACACAAAAAATACAGATAAATTGAGAACCTCCTACGATACGCGATATATTCGTCAGTTGTTAAATTTAATATTGGACTTGTTATCGAGTTGCCGTTATTAGATGTCGATTTTTATTTTTTCCTGAAAAAAAAAAAATATTAGGATTCCGTATCTCAAACGTGCTTAAGCTAGTAAAGTTTTCCCAATATACGTGTTACTATGGTCTGTACTGTTAGGACTGTCCATTGTAATCAAATAATTATTATTTATTGCTCAGATGACGATTTGTTCGAAGATATTACTAATATTAGATACTCAATTGACTTGTTGAATATCAAATACATCATTCAACCAGTTGTTGATTTGACTAAGAGTTCTGTAGCCAATCAGAGGCTTTCGTTTTTGTCACATCACGTTTATACTGGAAAGGAAGTGTAATGTAGAACCCAGTTGGTGTATTCGAGGCAGTTGTTGAGAAGTGTTGAACGGAGTAACAAGTGTAACGAAATATAAATAAAGTGTGATAGTTTATAATCAGTGTCACGTTTTCCAATTCCATCTGACCTTCCCCAAAAGTATACTTGCAACGAATAAAAAATCAACCAGTCAAAATCCTAGGGGGCATAAACGCCAACTAAAAACCGTTGAAAAAATCATCTTTCTTGTTTTTACTGTGTCTGTAAAGATAAAAAGAATATTATATTTAAATTGGAACGATACCAATTCTTTGTTACTTAATTAACAGCAAGTAATTAAAAACTAGCTCTGGGAATAACCTTCTTAGAAATTACTAGGTTGTGCTTTATTGTTACTTTATATAGAAACCTTTTCAAACTAATCCAGTGGCGTTGGCTATTAGGACTTTGACCCAAACTTTGATAAATTGACCACGTTTTCTCTTTGAAAACGATCGCCACTCCGACCGCGTGACGCACACTTTAGTGCATACATCTGACACTTCTATGGTTTTATTTATTTATAGTTATTTTTAATAGACTTTAAAAAGGTTTTCAATTCATCTATATGTTTTTTTTGTGTCTGTTACGTGATATCTTTGTCAATTATTGTGAACCAATTATAATGATTCTTTTTTAGTAAATTTTATGAAAAATGTCTACCCTTAAAGGTGAAAAATGAGCGATGAAATTTCGTATTGATCTTTGAATCAACTTTGAAGTAACTTTGTTACTTGAAGTCGGTTTTCATTTTTTCTGGAAAACTTTTTTGGTTAGACTTAACTGCAACTTGTTTCATTGGCATATAAAATGTTAACAAAGATCTGTAGATTCAGTTTAAGATTCCGGAGCGAATCTAAAACTGAACCTTGACTCAAAAATAGATATTTTTTTGACAGTTTTCAATCTAAATATGTGAAATAATCAAACTGAATCTACTACATTAGATATGTACGAGATTTAAAGGCCCGGTATATTAACGCAGTGGCGGTGGAAATGGCGCTGGCGATCAGTACAACCACCACTAGACAAACATTCCCTTTTGATCGCGAGCAATACTGCCACCGCTGAAGTTTGACCGGCCCCTTAGTTTCTAAAATGCAAGAAATCAGCCGCCAGTAAACCGGAAGCTGTTATCCCGGTTTTCTATGTGAAAATGGCCGAACAGGAAATCAGAAGTTCGTGTCAAAAGGAACAATTAATTTGTGTATCGCGTCAGGCGTGACGGCTTGTCACCCCGCTTTGTCCAATTAGACACGGGTTTGTGATAGAGCTTCTGATTGGATTGAAGGATTCAGACTCTTGTGTCAAATAGCTTTTAAGGAGTGTCACAGGTGGAGAGGGAATGCTTGACATATAAATCTATGTCGAGCAATTCACATAGCTTGTTTGAAATTGCAACGAGCTTTTTGCTTCTATTTGTATAAAAGCCTTTTCTAAATATACTTATTTAAAAAAATGTCAAGGTATCTAACTAATTTAATTAAAGTAGTATATTTATTTCTCAAGATTCAAGATATTTTATTCCATTTTTGGTATACATCATTATAGAAGCAAATTTTTGAAACTTAAACATCTGTTATATCAAAGATATTACAAATGAGGTATACATTAACTTTGCATATAATGTTTGGTATCTACTTATTAAGTAGGTAGATATTGAAGCTTATCGGAGATGTATAGAGGTATAAAGACAAAAATAACAAAACTAAGCCGAGTACAGTGTCTATACCACAGATTACCACTTGCTGTGATCCTGGCATATCTACCTTTTTCGCTTCATTCTCATCACATGTTTCATGAAATCTCGTTGGTTCAGAGTATTCTTGACATGGCATTTAGTAACGTAAAGTTAAAAAAAAGTTTCAACAGCTAGTCCGTTTCCGACATACAATATTGGGCTTAAATCAAGTCACACTAAGCTTGGAATTTTCGTAATAAATAAGAAGGGACCTATAATAAAAAACTACTTAACTAAAAATCATACCTACTCTGTTAAATATTCAATTTAATTATTAATTATATATAATTTAAACTAGTTAAGCCGTCGTCCCCACAAAATACTCATCAAAGCTATAGAAAACATTTGAAAGGAGACATTTTTTAAACTCTTTTAAAATGGCGGACCATTAAGAGATTTAATGATCGGAGGTAATGCATTACAGATCCTAATTGCAATGTAAACTTTTATGAAACATTAAGTTGTTGACTTGGGGTATTAATATTTTGTGTATATATTTTGACGTTGACAATTTGCACGACTAGACTTTACTTCAAAAAGTAATTATGGGTCCTGCTATATTTGTTTAATCAAATATCTGAATCAATAGCTCCTACGAAAAATAAGAACATAAAAGCCCAAACATTACTCTTTTTTTCACTGCGAACAGTCGAGCAATAAAATATAATAGTGTGGGCATAAAATACTTTTGTTTCGTAGTTTCGTTGATAGTTCATTTTCCTTTTGTCACGGAAAGAAAATGTCATGATATTTTGGTTCATTGTCTTGTCGACGTCATTAGAACTTTATCATAATTATTTATTCAGGTTTAATATTCTGGCTGTCGCCCAATCTTTATTAACACAAACTCAATTTATAATTGCTGGGTAACGTAATACTAGGTTCAAACCTCAAAGTCAAAGTATCCTTGAAACAAACTTTAAACTTGATCATATCACTTTGCGATATCTGATATTGTTGATTTTATACAGGGTCGTATCATTAAAACTAGGTTTTTACTTGTTTGTACATAATAAATAACAGTTCCCAATGTTATTTGAATTTCAAAATTGTCGCCCGCCTTTTAGGTACACTGCCTGCTGCGAACTCTGTTTTTTTATCTGTAGCAGCCCTATTACTAGAGGTAGAAAACATACTAATTCTCCTAGTTTATTCTCTAGTACACCATTGAAACTGTTGCTCTCTTTTACTAATAATACACGCAAAAAAAAGATGGCAAGAATTTTACTCATGTCAAATAAGTTTACACATCTCTTCGTCGTGTTTATAGTCAGCATGTTTTGAAATCACGCTTAAATATGTATCGGAAATTTAAATATGACTAATTTGACAGCTTTAAAATTGTTGTGATCTCCTTCTTTTGTTACTGTTGGTTTTTTTTTTATAATGAGACCGATAGATACAATTAAGTTTAGTTGGCATAAAAGAGAATTGACTCTATTATGCAGATATTTTAATTTGACCCAAAATGATCATCTATTTACACCCAAGACCCAATTTTGTCGATGGATTATTTTTATTTTATTTTAATTTGGATGATTAAATTGGCAATCATAGATTTTTTTTTCATTGTCTAGATTACATACTTACTTTAAAAAAATAATGTATCCTAGTAATAATACAATCTAGCCTATGTTGGACTAACTGACCTAACTATAGCTAAGGATTTGTCCATTAACACGTTTCTTACTGTCTCTATTTAAGGGGCAGACACTTTGTTCATATGTTCTTTATAGGTAGCACAGACACGAGTTTCACTATATTACACTATTATTTACACTAAACTAACTGGTCCTTTGGAGTCTTCGCACTATGTCCGTGTTGTCGATCATGGAATATCCTACTATCCTACTTCCTACTAATATAATAAATGCGAAAGTCTGTATGTGTGAATGTTTGATACCACGTATCTCGGTAACTACTTAACCTAAAAATATAGATATTTAAGGTGCGGAATAACACATAGACTAATCTAATTTTCGAAAATATTTTCCCTTTACGGGTTTGTAAAGAAGATCATACGCTACTTTAAGAAACATACCACGCGGGCGAAGCCGCGGGCAGAAACTAGTGATAAATAAAAATCGTTTTGGTTCAAGTTGTTTCACCTGTCGAACAAACAATAGCAAAATTCCATTTACCATCCGTTCAAAAATTCAAATATACCCAGTTAATTAAGAAATGAATGAACATTGTTTGGACGCTCCATCATTGGCTAATCGAACAGGAAAGTTAGGTGATATGTTATCTTAATTTGACATTTTGTTTGTTATTATTTTTAGGGAAGTTATAACAAGAACACGTGGACAAAAAAGTTTACACGTGCCCAAAAAGGGTGAAGGAAAACATCTTGAGCTAACTGGTAAGCTCTAGCACAAAAAAATCGAAAGCGTGTCCCGTCAGTTAGAGTTTGGTGGGGGGGTTCGATGGACTTGTCTGTCACGTGGAAATTGTGGATTGCTCTTAATTCTATTCACAAAACGCGGGCATGTGCCGAATGTTACGTGAGGACGTGCCTCGGACTGCCTCGTGCCTTACTAGATATCCTAAAAGATCTACGCACTGAGTATATCTCTGAGGAAGTTTATCATGAGGAATTCGGTTGTGAGCGTGTTTGTTTTACTTATAAATTATTTATTATATTTTTACTCGTAAATTTTAGTATAGGCGCCTTATGAGTTACCGAGCACAGATCGACTTAAATAGTTTTTTTTAATTTTGAGTTCACGAATATGTTACACTCAATTGAGATGAGAACGTAATAAGATCTTGTTTCTTTTGTTAAAAACGTCTCCTAGTTATGTTGCTTTCTCTGAGTAGGTGCCTAATATTTGCACGACAAATTTAGTCGAGTACAGTGATACTTAATAAAGAAGCATCAGAACCAATGTACCTGTATTAAGCGTATAAAGATTTCATTCATTAATTCAAACAAAAGCGGTTAGAATAGTGTAATCGAAAGAAGAAAAGGCTCGGTCGTTCTGAATAATTGATCTATTCTCTACACGCAGGCTATATGATAACGATACCATTTGACGGCGGCAAAACGAACAAAACGAACGTATTACGTTCGAACGTATTTCACCACATTTATGTTTTTTTTTTACTAAAATCCATAATAATGGAGATCATAGATACTGTACCTGGTATTTATGGTTCAGTGACAATTAATTTTGTACGCCAATATCGGTATAATTTCAGTGGGAACACACTTTGGTAAGCCAAGTTTTTTGTGTCGGAAATTCTAATAAATATCTAATAAAATGTGTATTCTTATTTTGAATGGAATTCCACTGCTGGACCTCATCATCATCGTCATCATCTCAAGACCTCTCTGGACGTAGGCTTCCCCCAATGATTTCCAAGAGGAACGATTTTTCGCCACCTTCCCACAACCTATTATGTCATCGGTTCCTCACGTTGGTCCTCTTCATCGTTTTGAGCACTTAATAATGCACATAGGAAACATATTGAGAAATTGGCGCTCAGACGGGTTCGAACTCAGGACCTCCGGATCGGAAGTCGAGGTACCGACTACTAAGCTAAATCAGCTCAACTAGATTGTCAAATGCAGCTAGAATTTCAGTACATAAACACAGCCTTTCTAGGAATTCCTTAGCGTTTGTCCCGGAAACGTAGAAGGCTGTTGTTTCCGCACTAATTGGAGCTCCGTAATGAGTTGATCAAAGCCATGCTAGGGAACACAAATTACATAGGTACAATCACGGCCTTTAGTGTAGGACCCGGCTTGGTAATATTTTCTTTCAAAATGTTCTTTCTGTGAATACAATTATGGATAGATAGATAGAAAATACTTATTTGCATATGATAAAACAAGTAAATAGGCGAACTTAATGCTAATCAGCATTTTATTCCAGCTAACCTTTGTGTAATGAAGAGTGGGTGTGTTTTGAGGAGATTACCAAATAATAGAAAATTATCATCATAACTCGCTTGTCATACAAACGTATTAAATGTAGGAACAAGAGTTTTGAGCTTCCCAAAATTCAAGCTTGTCTATTTTAGATTGTAAATCATACAATCTTTAGTAAGTTATAGTCCATTTTCTACCCACAAGCGAAGTTAAAATTCTATTAAGGGTTTTTTTTTTCTAACCCCAACACTAATAATAATCAATGTATACTGAACCCAAAATGTTGTAATTCATAGTAATTTACACTAATTAATCCAGTTCCATTTTAGAACTATCGACTATACCTCTCATTCCTTGACTGGATTATACGTTTGTATGAAAATAGAGTCATGACAAGCTTTCCTAACTATATCTGATAAATTATTTCCTCTGCCAGTTCTCAGAAAGCAACTCCAGTCTGAGCGTTCTCTCCTTCGTACCGATGGCAGAAGACCACGACCGGCTTCTGATCTGCAGAGCGGAGAACCCGAGCCTACCTGACTCCGAGATTGAGGACCGGTGGAAACTGAATGTACATTGTAAGTTTACGTTAAGGTACCATTCTGATTTTGGCGACTGCGAACTCGGCGACAGCGGCTGCCGAGTCGCGCGCGACATACCGCTCTGTAGGAATTTGTATAGAGAGTATGCCGATGTAGGCGACTTAGTTTCGCGGACTTAGTAATTAACTTTTTGTGGCTTTTGTACCACAACGGCCGTGACAGACCTATTATGGTCGCCACTTGCTTTCTCGTCATGGGGAGTTCAAAATTCACCGCTCAGCCCTGCAGCTTTTAGAAACTGTTCTTCGTCATGGGGAGTTCAAAATTCACCGCTCAGCCCTGCAGCTTTTAGAAACTGTTCTTCGTCATGGGGAGTTCAAAATTCACCGCTCAGCCCTGCAGCTTTTAGAAACTGTTCTTCGTCATGGGGAATTCAAAATTCACCGCTCAGCCCTGCAGCTTTTAGAAACTGTTCTTCGTCATAGGGAGTTCAAAATTCACCGCTCAGCCCTGCAGCTTTAAGAAACTGTTCTTCGTCATGGGGAGTTCAAAACTCACCGCTCAGCCCTGCAGCTTTTAGAAACTGTTCTTCGTCATAGGGAGTTCAAAATTCACCGCTCAGCCTTGCAGCTTTTAGAAACTGTTCTTCGTCATGGGGAGTTCAAAATTCACCGCTCAGCCCTGCAGCTTTAAGAAACTGTTCTTCGTCATGGGGAGTTCAAAACTCACCGCTCAGCCCTGCAGCTTTTAGAAACTGTTCTTCGTCATAGGGAGTTCAAAATTCACCGCTCAGCCTTGCAGCTTTTAGAAACTGTTCTTCGTCATGGGGAGTTCAAAATTCACCGCTCAGCCCTGCAGCTTTAAGAAACTGTTCTTCGTCATGGGGAGTTCAAAACTCACCGCTCAGCCCTGCAGCTTTTAGAAACTGTTCTTCATCATAGGGAGTTCAAAACTCACCGCTCAGCCCTGCAGCTTTTAGAAACTGTTCTTTGTCATGGGGAGTTCAAAATTCACCGCTCAGCCGTGCAGCTTTTAGAAACTGTTCTTCGTCATGGGGAGCTCAAAATTCACCGCTCAGCCTTGCAGCTTTTAGAAACTGTTCTTCGTCATGGGGAGTTCAAAATTCACCGCTCAGCCCTGCAGCTTTAAGAAACTGTTCTTCGTCATGGGGAGTTCAAAACTCACCGCTCAGCCCTGCAGCTTTTAGAAACTGTTCTTCGTCATGGGGAGTTCAAAATTCACCGCTCAGCCCTGCAGCTTTAAGAAACTGTTCTTCGTCATGGGGAGTTCAAAACTCACCGCTCAGCCCTGCAGCTTTTAGAAACTGTTCTTCGTCATGGGGAGTTCAAAACTCACCGCTCAGCCCTGCAGCTTTTAGAAACTGTTCTTCGTCATGGGGAGTTCAAAATTCACCGCTCAGCCCTGTAGCTTTAAGAAACTGTTCTTCGTCATGGGGAGTTCAAAACTCACCGCTCAGCCCTGCAGCTTTTAGAAACTGTTCTTCGTCATGGGGAGTTCAAAACTCACCGCTCAGCCCTGCAGCTTTTAGAAACTGTTCTTCGTCATAGGGAGTTCAAAATTCACCGCTCAGCCTTGCAGCTTTTAGAAACTGTTCTTCGTCATGGGGAGTTCAAAATTCACCGCTCAGCCCTGCAGCTTTTAGAAACTGTTCTTTGTCATGGGGAGTTCAAAATTCACCGCTCAGCCGTGCAGCTTTTAGAAACTGTTCTTCGTCATGGGGAGCTCAAAATTCACCGCTCAGCCTTGCAGCTTTTAGAAACTGTTCTTCGTCATGGGGAGTTCAAAATTCACCGCTCAGCCCTGCAGCTTTAAGAAACTGTTCTTCGTCATGGGGAGTTCAAAACTCACCGCTCAGCCCTGCAGCTTTTAGAAACTGTTCTTCGTCATGGGGAGTTCAAAATTCACCGCTCAGCCCTGCAGCTTTAAGAAACTGTTCTTCGTCATGGGGAGTTCAAAACTCACCGCTCAGCCCTGCAGCTTTTAGAAACTGTTCTTCGTCATGGGGAGTTCAAAACTCACCGCTCAGCCCTGCAGCTTTTAGAAACTGTTCTTCGTCATGGGGAGTTCAAAATTCACCGCTCAGCCCTGTAGCTTTAAGAAACTGTTCTTCGTCATGGGGAGTTCAAAACTCACCGCTCAGCCCTGCAGCTTTTAGAAACTGTTCTTCGTCATGGGGAGTTCAAAACTCACCGCTCAGCCCTGCAGCTTTTAGAAACTGTTCTTCGTCATAGGGAGTTCAAAATTCACCGCTCAGCCTTGCAGCTTTTAGAAACTGTTCTTCGTCATGGGGAGTTCAAAATTCACCGCTCAGCCCTGCAGCTTTAAGAAACTGTTCTTCGTCATGGGGAGTTCAAAACTCACCGCTCAGCCCTGCAGCTTTTAGAAACTGTTCTTCATCATAGGGAGTTCAAAACTCACCGCTCAGCCCTGCAGCTTTTAGAAACTGTTCTTTGTCATGGGGAGTTCAAAATTCACCGCTCAGCCGTGCAGCTTTTAGAAACTGTTCTTCGTCATGGGGAGCTCAAAATTCACCGCTCAGCCTTGCAGCTTTTAGAAACTGTTCTTCGTCATGGGGAGTTCAAAATTCACCGCTCAGCCCTGCAGCTTTAAGAAACTGTTCTTCGTCATGGGGAGTTCAAAACTCACCGCTCAGCCCTGCAGCTTTTAGAAACTGTTCTTCGTCATGGGGAGTTCAAAATTCACCGCTCAGCCCTGCAGCTTTAAGAAACTGTTCTTCGTCATGGGGAGTTCAAAACTCACCGCTCAGCCCTGCAGCTTTTAGAAACTGTTCTTCGTCATGGGGAGTTCAAAACTCACCGCTCAGCCCTGCAGCTTTTAGAAACTGTTCTTCGTCATGGGGAGTTCAAAATTCACCGCTCAGCCCTGCAGCTTTAAGAAACTGTTCTTTGTCATGGGGAGTTCAAAACTTACCGCTCAGCCCTGCAGCTTTTAGAAACTGTTCTTCGTCATGGGGAGCTCAAAATTCACCGCTCTATCCTGCAGCTTTTAGAAACTGCAGTTTTAAGTGTGATGAGTTTTAGTTAATCTGGACTGAGAATGTGTTTGTCCAGATTGAGTCTACTCTTATATATCAGTGGTCCACACTCTTCTAACAGATGAAGGGGCGATTCGCCCGCCTCATTGCAGTCTGCAGGTTTGTGTGACACACAGCCTCTATAGGGGGCAGGTTTTCTTGCTCGCGTGGCGCAGCACAGACGGGCCAATAGCAGTCTGGCAATGCGATTCACCACCATTACACTTAATTATTCTACTTCCTACTAATATAATAAATGCGAAAGTGTATGTTTGTGTGTGTGAATGTTTGTTATCACGTATCTCCGTAACTACTTAACTGATTTTAATGAAATTCGGAATGTAGATAGTTTAGGATCTGGAATAACACATAGGTAATCTAATTGACGAAAATCTACCCCTAAGGGGGTTAAATAGGGCGGTAAAGTTTCTATGAAAAAAAATGTTTGATTCGCTCAAAACTCTGTATAAATAAACTTTAAAGTAAATAATGAAACACGTTTTTTTTTATTTTTTCAAAACTACCCTTTGGGGGTATGCAATTGAGTTCTAAACATTGTATAAATTGTAATCTTTGGTTCGATTCATTCAAAAGTTGGTGGACATAGTTTGAAGCCTGTAGACGGTCATTTGCTACTTTTATTAACATACCACGCGGGCGAAGCCGCGGGCAACAACTAGTAAAAACATAATACACAACCGTTCCAGAGTACTCTTGCCTGTATACTATAACTTGTAATTCGCAACACGGCAGCGGCTGTCCAAATGTCCATTGTCGCGCCGCAAACGGCATTGGCTGTGGGTCGCAGCAGCCGAATGGTACCTTAAGAAGCTATAGTATAAGTATGATTTTGGGTTAAGGTTGTTTGTTTTAAACTCCCGAAGCAAAGACGAGGGTGTAATAAGCTTTGATGCCTTTAAGCTTCTAAATTGGCTTTGGAAAGTTAGCAAAACGAAAATCTATTGTTAATTAGCTGTCTTGTCCGTTAAATTTGATTAATCATCTGAATAATTATGTTTATACATTAATAAAAAAAGTCCAACCAGACACATTTACATTCTGTCCACACTAGGCCTCCCTGTGCCGTGGGTATCAGGAACCACAAGAACCGTAGTACCACATCACCCAGACCCAGAAAACATATATTTCAGATTTAATTTCATTTGTTATTATAGAAGGCAAGTCAGAATATCTGCAGAACATGTAAATAATCGAATCTGCACTTTTGCGTCGCCAAACCTGCTTACCTATCGCGCCGCCGAGGTTGTCGATAAACCTGGATATCCTTATGAAAGGTTTAAATTGGGGGCAGTTTTCAAGATAAAAACAAAAAAGGTTGACGAACTCGATGGTGTGGCGGGCGAGTAGCCGGCTGCATCGCAAAAGGTGCGGATTTGATTCTCGCTACGGGACAAATTACGATACAGGAAATCCTAGTGTGGGTCAGGACAATGTGTGTGTCTGTTGGAAGAAAAAAATGTATAACAATGCTTAAAGTCAGTTTGACGTTTCAAAAGGGGGTTTGATGACAAAGTAACTTTTAGATAAAAAAAAATAAACAGCTACTTAATTTAATTCTATCATAACTCAACCTTTTAGTAGATAATAGTAAAAAACGTATTTTTATTATGGTTGTGTGACGTTTGTTTACGTGAATATAGAGATTCCGCGGTTTTATTTTACATTTAAATTTTAAATGCTTAGCAATAATATTGTTTTTCAAAGAGGACATTAAAACCTTGGTTAAGTGATCCTGACTAAACTCTAGTTGAACTTGAGACCACCTTTCGTAGTGAGACCGTCAGGTTTTTTAGCTGATATAGTATTTGTTTGCACCATCCGTGCTCGACCGTCCATTGTTACGCACGAAGAGTAAAATTAGATCTATTGCAATACAATAATACTGTCCAGCTTAAATATTTACTGTGCCAAATAGGCTTCTTTTAAGGCTATGCTTTATAAGACTGCCATATTTTGATTGATACAAACTCATACACATTTCGTGCAATTTAGAATTTAGAGAACAATTTAGAAAAAAAACCATAAAATATTATATTATAAAAAGATCATAGAAAATTTACAATAAATTAACAGATATAACTAATATGAACACTATCTATACCTCAGACATTTTCTGTATACATTCGTCCGCAAACAGATCACACGATGTTCATGCCAGGTGCACATTTAATAATTTTAAATATAATAATAATAAAAATAAAAAGCCTTATATTTCTTGCAAAAAAAACCATTGTGCAGATGATAATCATTTGGTACCAAATTTTTTATATATACAAAACTTTTTTAAATGATTTTCAACTATAATTAGTTTCAAATCTGTCATCAAAGCGGTCCAAATATCAAAGGGCGTGACAAAATGAACCGCTGTCGAACAATCTACGTAATACAATATATCACTTAATTAAATACCTTCGGGTATTGGTATCCACTGGGTTCGGAATCGGTACTGTTTCGAGTGTTATTACTTTTTTATAAATGATGCGGGTAGGCAGGCTCACAGTATTACGTCGATTCGATATTAAATATAGAGTACTTGATTCATTACATACGTTATGTATGTCCATCTATCTTCTAATATTATAAAGAGGAAATATTTTTTTGTTTGTTTGTTTGTATCGAATAGACTCCGAAACTACTGGACGGATTTTAACCATTTTTTCACCAAATGAAAGTTAAATTATCAGGAAGTAATATAGGCTATAATTTATTTTCAAAATAAATAGAGATCCTTAAGAAAATTGCAATAATGTAACCCAAAGTAGCAGAATTTAGCCTATAAAATTTATTATTTGGCGTGCGCTGAGAAAACATAAAAATGATGAACGACAAACTCATTATTACCTACAAAAAAGTCCGCGAGGGAATATATCCAACTATCATAGTTAAGGCACAATAGCAGCTTTTGTGTTCTAAAATTTAATTAGATTGCCGATATTCCCACGGAATCAAAACTTACGCGGGTGAAACCGCGGGACGCAGCTAGTTACAATACAAAAGTATTTTAAGTATCCTGTGAGTAAGTTCTGTACTTGAATGTCCAGGGTTCAGATACAGGGTGTGCCAGAATATAATTATCATTCCAAAAAGATAACTACTTGCAAAACGTAATGTTTGGACGTGCCACTGACTCTCTGTATCCTCAAAAAATTGCGCACTTAGTATATGTGTGAATGAATGAATGAAAGAATGAATAAATGAAAATACTTTATCGTACACCACAATATAACAAAATAAACAAAAACTGAATACTTATAACTAAAAGTTCAATGGGCGGTCTTATCGCTTAACCTTGGGACAACCTTCGGATGAATTCTTAGATATTATACTAAGTGCGACATGGACATTCGTCCATTATGGGGAATACAGTCGTGAGTGTGTTTGTATTCCAAAAAGAGGCCAATCTAAAGTAAGTAAAAAACTGTTATAAAATTGTTCTACATTCAGCCTTTTTTATCAAGAAAATGGTTGTTAAAATCAGCTAACTTTGATTACATTACATTGTACATTACTTGAGACTTTGAGACAGGCAGAAAGTCAGAAAGTTTTAAATTCTATTTTCACCCGCGACGTAAGATTCCGTGTATGCGTTTATCGTAAGAGGTTGTTTGTTTCTCTGTTACCATTTATCTCTGAAACAGTTTATCAAATTTAAATATGTTTTTTACCAATCGATTTGTATGACATCAAGGTTATTTTTTAGATATGCCAGAAGTCACTTGGGGGTACTGAAATAAACGATAGAAAACAAGTCAGGGTTTTACAATTTCGCAATACTTAACTTGTTCTGCGAACATAGTCATGCGTTTGATGAGTTAAAATAAATTAATTTTTCATCATCATCTTGCCCTTCAGCACCCTCTGTTGGATATAAGTCTCCTCTTTATAACGACACTTTTTCTACGCTCCGCTGACGATGTCGTTCGACCATCGGGCGGGTGGTCTGCTTCTCGGTCGTCGTGCCTCTCTTGCCCACCATTCGGTAACTGCCTTCGTTCATCGGCTGTCGTCTAGGATTTCGCACACCTACGTCCAAAATCTTAGTAGGTATGGCTCAATAAGTTTACATTCTTGTCCGCAGACTTGCCAATTGTCACCCTCAAACTGGGCTCCAGTCTGAACCCCGGCCACATCAAGGAAAGCGACGACGTGTATTTTGAATGCAGCGTCAAGGCCAACCCTAAGACCCATAAGCTGACCTGGTACAAAGGGGTAAGACTGCTCACCTTTGAATCAAGATATAGGAGTCGCTCTTTGAGTCAAGTCGTGACAGATCTAACCCTCAGTCTTTATCTACTCGCTCGCCACTCCATCGAGGTAATCAAAGTTGTTTTAAGATCACTAAGCTAGGATTAAATATACTTCAGTATTCAATCCAGGATAATGTCTACTCCCAACTGTTTGCTGGTTCAGAACCACTAGGTCTTCCAACAATACGATCGTTGACAATAACAACAATAAGAACCGTTTATTTCATTCAAAGCCTCAAAGTCTTGTCTAATATAGCTGAATACAATGGACTGTAATAACCGGAGCATTAACTTCCAGACGAAAGAGATACAGCACAACGCCAGTTTCGGCGTCATTCTCAGCGACCAGAGTCTCGTGCTGCAGAGTGTGAGCAGGACAGCAGCTGGAGACTATAGCTGTCTCGCTTCCAACAGTGAGGGCAGTGCAACTAGCAACCCTGTATCGCTGCAAGTTAGGTGTAAGTTCAATTAAATAGTTAATGGAAGATGAACCAAAATAAACAACATTGTTTTCAGTAATGGTAACAAGCAGGCTATATAACTGTACATGGCTTGCAGAACCGACTACCGCCCAGGAATAAAGGTTCTCAAATGGCGACCACAAAACAAATGTAGGAAGAGTGGTGATTTATGATATCTTAATAGTTACGGGAAGAAAGTGGATATAAGTGGCTTAAACCTATTCCTCATAGCACATTTTGAGCAGAGGAGCTGAGGTCCATTGCTCAAAATGCCAGTGATTGAAATGATATACGTATACTTATATTTTGTATTATAGAGAGACTAAGTTTCTTAAATCAAGTTTAATTTATTTTACAAGCTCTGCAAAAGTGCTCATAACAGCCGCACCAAATTCAAATCTAATTTCCATGGTTTTAAATATCCACATTTTAAAACGTTCTCCATAATGTTCTTTTTTTCATAAAATATATGCTGACTATTCACAAAAATATCATTGCTCAAAAACAGATGCACCTCTATGCAAAACCATGAACGATGGAGAAGTGTATGGAGCTTTGAAGCAGGAGACCATAACCCTGCATTGTGCTGTGGATTCCAGTCCACCTCCAACTAGCTTCAGCTGGATCTTCAACAGTTCTGGAGAGCAGACTGACTTAGAGGAAAGGTAAACCTCCCCCTAAGGACGGATGTAGCCATAGCTTTACAGTCAAATGTCACAAACATAGTCCTGACTTCACACAAGGATTCCTTGTATCATGGGTATTAAGAACTACGAGTACCATGGTACCGCAAAACCCAGATCTAGAATAAATATCTGCAGAACATGTCAACATCAAACCCGCTCCTCTTGCGTCTTAACTGGCTACTCGCCTGCTGTATCTGTTAATGGCAACTTTAATGAAGACCTATAAAGACCTGCAAATCAATTCTTCTTCTTCATTGTTACACTTTGGGTGATCTTGTTATCATTTCAGGGACTGCAGCTCATCTAACAAGTATTTGCCATTCAAATTCAACTAGCAAGTTGTATGATCGTCATTATCTTCTGGATTTACATATGTCTGTATTTTCTTTCATAGCTTATTCAGCAGCACCGGTTCTACCTCAACTCTCCGTTACACTCCGTCCACGGATATGGATTTCGGAACTATTCTCTGCTCAGCCAGAAACTCTGTTGGGAAGATGGAAACTCCGTGTCTTTACAAACTCGTGGCTGCTGGTAAGATTTAGAAATTACTCTATCAAGGTCTGGTTTTCAGCTCTTCAAGGTTTTTTCAGCCCTATATCAAAAGGTTTTCTGGAAGGTTCTACTCTTGTAAAGGTTAAGCTCGCCTTTGTAGATGTCCTATATACATATAAGTTTTTTGTTCATATTATCTTTGTATGATAAAGAATAACGAAGAAAAATACTGGACTGTGAAAATCTAATTGAATCCAATAGTTTATTTTTAGCTTCTTGACCTAAAGTTATGTAATTCTTGTGTTAGGTCATCCGATGTCTCTACAGAACTGCTCAGTGGTGAACCAGAGTTCAGCTGGCCTGCACGTGGAATGTATCGAAGGTTTTGATGGTGGCTTGCCCCAGGTCTTCTATATGGAAGTGCTGGAACTGCCTTCTATGAAGGTGAGGACCCTTGAAGGAAATTTTACATTAGTTTGGTATAATAATATGGTGTGTTGGTATACTAATATGGCACTAGTGGGCTAGAAACCACTATCGGAAGTCGGGATATATCAGGCTTGCTACCTGTCACGTAAAATACTAACTGGTATGCATAATACAAATACAAAATACTTATTTTTGTAACTTTTATAAGTGCCAAATACAATGTTTGAACGTTCCTCTGACTATCCTAACTTGGTATCTTCACAGATCTTTGTACTGAATATAGATCTTAGGATTTCCATCATGGGAATTTCAGTCGTTGTTTTTTTGGTTTCAAAGTGTTAACAACACTTAAGTGAAATTACAACACCCAATATTAATAAGAGTGGAGAAGAAAGCCCCTGCGTACCAAGCGAGAGGTAGCAGATTCTAGTTTCGTAGAGGTTGAATTTTTTGGACAAGTACTTATACATTCTTATCGTTATTTTTAATGGAAAGCTTAGTTGTTCGAATCTTATGATTGGAGTGGTAGCAACGGTATTCTGCTCTGTATCAGTTCATAAGATCAAATATCACGTTGGCTTTTCTATCTCTGTTTTCTGGTTTGCATGTCCACAATGTTTCATTTTCTTTCGTTCTTTCACCAGATCAGAGCTAACGTCTCCTCCAGCAGCACTCCGGTCTTCGAAGTCAATAACCTGGACAGCCACTCCAGCTATACCCTCATACTTTACGCGGCCAATGCTAAAGGCAGGAGTGATGAGGTGGCTCTGTATACTGTCGGTATACGATCACCAGATAAGTACACTGGTATGACTCTTGTCATTTTGTTTCTATGGAAAAAATACGTGGCATTTGGCTAATTTATAGCCATAGAAAATTTCCAGTTCTTTAACTGAGTTTTTTAGTCACACGTCACTAGGGCGTAACGGCAATGCAAGATGGAATTTATAAAACAGTTTCACCCGCGTAAGATTCGATGTTATACTCGTGATAACTTCAAAGTTAAATGTCCGATTTGAATGTATTAAAAAGTATTTTACTGCTACATAAATACCCTTGATGATAAAACTATTTATTTGAATATGAATTAATACTACGATACGAATGTAACCAACTTTTGTTTCTACCTTAAATCTCAGAACACAAAAGCTACTATTGTGACTAAACTATGATAGTTAGATATATTCCCTCTAGGACTTTTTTGTAGGTAATAATGAGTACTTTAATCATGTTGTACATAATTTTTATGTATCATCAATAGTTTTCTCAGCGCACGCCAAATAATGAATTTTATAGGCAAAATTTTGTTACTTTGGGTTACATTTTTGCAATTTTCATAAGGATCTCTAATTTTTTTTAAAATAAATTATAGCTTTTGTTATTTTCTGATAACTTAGCTTTCATTTGGTGAAAAAATGGTTAAAATCAGTCCAATAGTTTCGGAGCCTATTCGATACAAACACACCAAAAAAATCTTTCCTCTTTATAATATTAGTATAGACAAGCCTACAATCCACCAACAATGTTATTAAGCGATTAGAAGACGCTTTCAACACCAAGAAGTATCAATCACGAGTTGCTGATCCTGATACAGAATTGTGAAAAAACTCCTGAGCCTATAATTTCACCCATATCCTTCAAACCGAAACACAGCAATGTAAGCGTGTTATTTGGCTGCAAATGTATGTATATATGGTGGTAGAACTTCCCCGGATGAGCTAGTCCTTGGAAATATTTGCCTTAAAACGTGTTGGGTTTTTTAATTTTATCTAAATCAACCTTTTTTCAAAGGACTTCAAAAAGGAGGATGTTCTAATGTCGTCTAATTTTTGTGTGTATATTTATCCAATTGTGAACCGATAATGGTTATTCTTTTAAAAAAAAAAGAATAATCATTATCGGTTATACCTATTAATAGGTAGAGTACTTACTACTTCAAGGGTCTCATATAAATTTTATGAAAAATCTAGGATTTTCCTAAGTTTGCAAAAATAAGAATGAAATTTTGTATTGGACTTATCAACTTCCCGTTATTTGAAGTATTTGAAGTTCTTAATTTATCCTAATAAATTTAGAATTATTTTTCTACGCTGATAGGAATGAGCACATCTCTCCCGCTGTCTCCATGGCTGACAGCAATAGTGGCAGCCGCGGGAGCGCTGTGCGCTGCAGGCAGCGCTGTTTTAGCTGCCCTCTACCGCAGACACGCATCTCGAAGACTAGGGACAGTGAAACGCCCTCCTCATGCGTGAGTATCAATAAACTAGATGATTTTATTCCAAAAACTATCGTGAACTTGACTATTCATATTACGAGTGCACGGCGCGACGCGGAAGGAGAAAGTCGCGACCACACACCCTGATGAAGACTCTCGGAATGAGTCGAAACTTAGTCGATGCCTTCACGATAGTGCAGTACGTGAAAATTCCCGTTTGTACAATATGAACAGACTATTCCTATTGGTAGGGGTATTTACTGGTAGGTGAGGCTTGAATCATATATAAAACTACTTCTTGTTTTACCATGTATTGTTTTTTAAACAGCAGTGCCCTCTACATAGAGCAGAGTGTAGACTCCCTCTCGAAGCCAGATCGCTACAACACATACTGCGCCTCACCTAAACTGGAGTACAGCAGTCAGTACGAGCTGAAGATGGACGTGGAAGACATGGATCCTGACATCATTCCATGTCAGTATGGTAATTATTTTTTTTACATAAATAAATACATTTTTACATCATAATCTAGCCCCTACTTTGGGGGCTAGATTATGACATATCATAATCTAGCCCCCATAACACAAGCCATAGCTTGTGTTATGGGAACTCAATAAGCCATGTATTTTTTTTGTCATTTTTTTACATTCTTAACACTAACGATACAAATATTTGCAGATCATACAAATATTTTTTCCGTGACGTGAATCGAACCACCAACCTTCTGCGTCTCAGGCGGGCCTTAGTGGCACAGAAACATGCACGTCACACCCTATCACCCTTTTCTTTCTTTCTTTTTCTTTTGACAACCTCTGTGGCGCAGTGGGCGAACGCCTGCCTGAGACGCAGAAGGTTGCGGGTTCGATTCCCGCTGCGGGACAAATGTTTGTATGATAAGCAAATGTTTGTCTCAGGTCTGGGTGTTTTCTATGTATAATAAGTATGTATTTACAAAAAAAAATGTATATAAGTAGTATATCAGTCATGTAGTTCCCATAACACAAGCTCTGCTTACTTTGGGGCTAAATGATGCGGTGTGAAATATGTCCAGCATTATTATTATTATTTTTTTTGATTGTTTTTATTTTTGTCTCCTAACATAGTACATCTGAAAATGATAATGATAAGCTGATTTCATATCTGAAAATCAGCGTTGCTTCGCCTTGGCGGAGCAGCAATAAGCTGAGATACGACCTTTTCGACTCAAACCTACCACTGCAGCATATACTGCTACTCTTTTGAAATTTAATGTTTTTTTTTAATTGTTTGTATTTCTTTTCATTTGTACTTTTGTCTGTGCTGTATGTGTTGAATAAAAAACTATCTATCTGTCTATCTACATAATTATTTTGTTTTTCTTCATACTAAGCAATATAAAAGAATGAATAGTCCGAAAAAAAAATGGATTTAGTCCACTGTTCACTGTCGTTAAATTCAATTCCAATTTCAGTATTCAGTATTCAGTATTCAGTATTCAATTCATATTCAATTTTTTTGTTAACTATTCTACTAATACTTGTATGAATGGCTGTTTTTATGTAGAGGTAGTTAAGGGTTATAACTTTCACAGTTTTGCAAAAAAAACATATCAAGCATTGGCATATTCTGACCTGGTTTTCTCTAAACCGAGTTCATATTTTGTGTTACATATCTATGGCCTTACATATCTTTATCAAGATATATAAACAGTAGAATGAACACAGAACGTTTTTTTAGTTAGAAAACAGTGCCCTAAACTGCCTTATGGCAGGGCAGGCCAACATGAGAATTTTAGAAAAACTGTGAAAGTACTAAAAGTGTATAGGAACAAAACACATAGGATTTCTTTAAATAAAATGAAATAAAAAACCAACTAGTTTAAGTTAAGATTTTTCTCCATCGGGAACAGTTTTTTTTAATTTTAAATCTCCTTTGTCTTGCTTTAGATAAGAAGCCAATTGGAGACTACACAATACCAGGCGTGGACGGCGAGCGCAGAGTGTACGATGATCGACAAAATAGCTTCCCGGCTAGTGCTGTGAGTATTTTCAAGTTTCTTAGCTTTTTCCATTTCCATTTCATTTCAACTCAGGTTCGTAATTGAGCGATATCTATATTGGCACATGGCTTGAACTGACCATCCTCCAAAAGCTGTTCTCGTCACTACGCTTAAAATAACGAACTCCTTGGGAATCGATGCCCAATTATTGTTCATATCGTAAAAACGGGAATTTTCACGTACTGCACTATCGGTGAAGGCACCGACTAAGTTTCGACTCATTCCGAGAGTCGTCATCAGGGTGAGTGGTTGCGACTTTCTCCTTCTGCGTCGCGCCGTGCACTAATTATTGTCTTTCGTGCTAAGTTTTTATTTACCAACTGGTTTATGGTTCGTAAACAAGGACAATTGATGAGATAATTTAAAAACTAGGTAAATAGTCATTGACATAATAATGTTGAACATTTTTCACACAGCATCATCTAGCTCCAAAGTAAGCAGAGCTTGTGTTATGGGAACTATATGACTGATATACTACTTACATATTTTTTTTTGTAAAAACATATATATTATACATAGAAAACAACCAGACTTGAGACAAATATTTGCTGATCCTTCGCTGACTGCGCCACAGATGTCGTGCGTTGTGCTTTTTGTATCGACGCAGATTTGTTGCCTTTTCTGTCATTATTTTATGTTATATTGAGGCAAACAGGCCTACAGACCTGCAATACCTTGGGAATTGAATGCTTCGCCTGTTCTGAAGAACACTTTTTACTTTTTTATTGAATTATAATTTATTTATTAATATAATTATTCCTTTGACAGTCGTCAGTAAGTATAAACGTGGTGAATCGGGGCGTCCTAGCCCGCAGTGAAGACATCGCGTTCTCTCGGCGCCCCGAAGTCGTCACTACCGCAAGGAAAGTCAGGGAAAGCTGCATATAGGCTTGTGAATCCATGATGCTCAAGAACACTATTACAATGAGACGGTCAACATTATTTATGAACACGGGTTTTTTCCCCGAGAGGATAGTGTATGAAATGTCTCTGTTTCAATTTGAAATGTGGTAAAAAAGACGCTTAAAAATAAAAAATTAACATCGATCCCAACCGCTTAGATATCTACATATTGCTTGTTAGGGATAAGATGGTTTAAATGAAAATTTTAAAGATGTATTTGTGAATGATTATATGAAGTTTACTTGCGTCTAAGAGGCTGTAAATGTTATAAAGTGTAAAGTGTAAAATATTAGAATAAATAATAATTGGTCGAGCGAAGCATGATCTCCAAATAAACTTGGACAGATTGGCATGTATGTCACGGGGGAAAATAAAAAGTATCCGAAGATAATTTTTGAACACTTGTGAGATCTTTATGTGATCGTTAGGTTACATAACTTGGGCATCTATCGAGTTTATTAAGATGAGGGGAGACAAAAAAAATAGGCAAACTAGAAAAATGGAAGGGTATTTTATTTAAATTAGATAAACTAGCCAAATGGGGATTTTTATAGAGTATTTTTTCTTTTTTTATGTTTAGTTTTTATATTTAAGATAAAAGAGAACAGATCACGACGTTTCAGTTCAGGGCTTTCGCTTTTGTAATTTTAAGAAGTGGGTAAACTAAATCAAAGAGAAACACTATTGAAACTTATCATGGGTAATAAATTGGCGCTATAGGTTTTTTTATTTAATAGGTACCTTATTTATTTATAAATTTATGAAAAAATAAATAAACCTGTATTCTTGCCTCACTAGCCATAGTCACCAAAGTATTCATCCCACATGTGGGACAACTGGGAATTTTGCCAATTTTTTATTAATTATAAACCGGTGACTAGGGTAACTATGCCAGACATTAAAAATATTTTGTAAATATATAACTTATATATTTCCCTGGGTAATGCATATTTTAAATAAAATCAGGGTTTCACTCCTACCCCGGTTCTGCTTCTCAGTTTTTTTTTTGTAAATATTTTTAAGTATGCATCGATTAGTTATAAAAAATCTGTTAAGGTGGGGTGGGATGAAAATAATTATCATTTATCACCTTTCATATTAAATAATCAACACGATAGTATGGTAACAGAAGAATACAATACATATTGTTAAACGAATAAAAGTTTCAATACTGACTTGATATCCCAAATATTATCACAAAATACCCTTTGTAAATGTTCTCATTAATTTAAGCTAATCCATCATATTTTTTGAAAATGTATCTATTAGTTAGATTTATAATCGATTCACACATATATAATACTAGCCTCTGCCCACTGCTTCGCCCGCGTGGTACACGGATAAAAAGTAGCATATGTGTTATTATGATGTATAAGCTATATTACTGTAAAGTTTCATCAGAATCCGTTCAGTAGTTTTTACGTGAAAGAGGAACAAACATCCTCACAAACTTTCACGTTAATAATATTAGTAGGATTGTGTATGTGAATCGTTCAGATTTTTTAAAATAGAACTTTAAATAAGAGATTTCAAGCGCCATGACGTAACTTAGATTTTAAATTTTATAGACAAACTGATTATAATCTTATTTGCAAAGGCACAAGGGTTATAACAATCTGCCTCAAAAATGCATTTAAAATCAGGCTGCCAGCCCATCTTAAAAAAGTTTTTTAATTAATTATTGGACAGTCGTCCCTGTCAATGTTCACAGTCATTAATTTAAGGCGATTAATTATAAACGGTTCATAATTAAAAAGCATACATCAATAGAAGTAAGTTTTTAATAGATAGCTAAGTACATTTCAATGAAAGAATTTTAAATCGGTCACACAGTTATAAATTAACCGTACATATTTTGATGTATGTATAAAAATCTGGGGTAAACGTGTTCTTGAGTGGAGACCGCGACTCGGCAAACGTAGTGTAGGACGCCCTCCGGCCAGGTGGGATGACGATCTGCGAAACACTGCAGCCAGATGCTAGATGCGACAAGCTGAAAACTGGGCGCTATGGCGCTCATTAGGGGACGCCTATGTCCAGCAGTGGACTAATATGGACTGATGATGATGATGATGATGATTTTGATGTATACCAAAATAAAGTTCGTGAAAGTTACATCTAAAAACAGTAGGTATGTATGTATGTGTGGACTCCCTTCTCTCGCATTCAAACTCTTGATTAGTTCATTATGCGTGGGAGTTTCCGGCTAGTAAGATGCCAGCCTAACTCCGCCCTGAAGCACAGAAGTTTCCTGGGGTCTTCGCAGGCTTCGCGCGGAGTGACCTTGGGAAATATTATGTACATAGGAACTATTTATTAATAGATAAGTACCAATATTTGTAAATAAATAAATAAAAGTCAGTTTGCTAATATGAGTATTCACTATATCGGTTGTTACGATGGAAGGTTCAAAATTATAATAAAAATGTTGTTTGTTAAAATATTTAATGACATTATAGGCAAACTCGACTGACATCGCTAGTTTAATTAGTTTATAAATAAATAATTATAAAAGACGTTTTAATAAAATTATTGAATTGAATTGGTTTTTTATTAATTTAAAACACGGATATATGAAATATAACTATTTATTGCATACACCAAAATTAAAAATCTTTTAAGCTAAGTCAAAAAGTGGTGTTACTATGGGCGGCCTTATCACTAAGAGCGAATTTTACCAGACGACATTTGAGTGGAATGTGACTATAATCATTTGCCTACAAATTACAATATAACAAAAATACATACTTTATAATATACATAACTAGCTTCTGCCCACGGCTTTGCCCGCGTGATATCCAGATAAAAAGTACCCTATGAGTTATTCGGATGTATAAGCTACCTCTATATTACTGTAAAGTTTCATCAAAATCCGTTCAGTAGTTTTTGCGTGAAAGAGTAACAAACATCCATGCCCACAAACTATCGCGTTATAAAATATTAGTCTTCATCAATTTGATAAAAGTTGTCCACCTCTATCCTTTATTTAGTGTAGAAAAGGACAAGGGTAGAGTTATCGACGTTTAAAAGTTAGTGAGTGATAATGAATAAGAGGGTTAGTGCGAATGTCGATCTCTGAGTTACTTTAGTGTCTATTTTTTTTAAACTTAAGTTTTACTGTGGACTGATTATCTTCCTATTGACTACGCTGTGCTGGAGAACTCCCTGCGGGCCACCAACTTTTCTGCTCCATCTGGAAATCTCTCAAATGACTGTTCTGGAAACGTCTGGAGTAAGGTAGGCCGCTGCAGGCACAACTTAAGTCAAATAGGGGCGACATACGATGCGACTGCAGAGCCTAACTACGACGCCATATTTAATACTAAGCTGAGATATAACCTATTTTAACCCATATGGTAGGTATAGATAGAACTAATAAGAACAAAAAAAAATCCTGTTTATCTATGTGTTTATTTTTTGTAAAAATATAACTGTAAAAAAAATATAAGGTGTCTATTTTTGTACTTGTCCTTTTTGTGATTTGTCGTTAGACAAGTAAACCATTTTCTTCTATTCCTACAGTAAAAACCTGCACTATGAAATATCTGTGTACAGAAAATACTATATTTTTTCGCAAATGAAAATATAAACGGGGCACACTATTGATACAAAGTAAAAGATATGGTCTTTATCGCGTTTACCTTTTGTGATTTTTTCCAGACGTTTTGTTAGCGGAAAGATAAAGGTTGTATGGAAGAACGGAACGCGGAAAAAATGACGAGTATTCCGTTAATCCACTATACTCAAAATCGTATCCACACAAAACTTTTGTTTATTTTTCCACTGCGAGAAATCAAGGGTTAATTTTAACCCGTTCCTGCCGCCTCGGGGTCTTGATAACGAGCTATTTCCTCTTGAAAATTCAGATTTGTTGCTCTGACGATTGTCCCCATTTTGTTCAGGCCGCGTTATTTTTTATGCTGTCATAAAATCATCGGATTAAATTGCTGCAGCATCTGGGCGCTTGTTTAGAGATTATGCCTCCATTTGGAACTTTACCCAGTCCCGGTGTTGCGAATGGCACTCTGATTATAATTAGTCTGATGCGAATTTGTCTAGTTTTAGCGAATTTAGCATTTATTTTCGCAAACTTTTTACAGCTGCTGAAATGGGACTACGCTTTGCTACGTTTGTAGCAAATAAATAAAAATAATGCTGGAAATACACACAGCATCATCTAGCCCCAAGCTAAGCAGAGCTTGTGTTATGGGTACTAGATGACTGATATACTTAATACAATACATTACATAGATATATTTTTTTATTATACATAGATAATACCCAGAACACCCAGAACAAATATTTGCAGATCGTACAAAAATTTGTCCCAGGGCGGGAATCGAACCCACAACCTCCTGTGTCGCAGGCGGACCTTTGCCCACCGCGCCACGTCGGTCGTCAACACATGCGTAGCTTGTTCGTAGCAATATTAAGTAAATAAAGAAGAGCTTTAAGTTTGGTGCTGTAATTTTTAGGAATGTGAAACTTTTACGGTCTCATTACGAAACGTGGCTTAAGTCAAGTTTAAGAAAAAACTCGGGTTTAGACTCTGGTTTTAGAAAATTGATATTACGAAACGAGGTTTAAGCCAAGAACCGCGGTCTATCTGTGGTTTATAATTAAACCAGCCAGCCTCCTAGTTTATCTCTGGTTTTATCTAAATCTGTCATGTCTTTTTACAGAATTGAATGTAATTGCTTTTGCACCTTCGATAATTCGTACTTTACAGATATTATTTTGTGTTTCCTAAACGACTAAGCTTGAAAATAGATTTGAATTTAACTGACGATATGGATTTTGTTTGTTTCGATTTTGAAGGACATTTTAGCGCCTTAGTCGCTTACGTTTCGTTTCAAGTAAATAATAGTAACTTTTTAAAAAAAATATATTTGATTTTATTTTCAGAGACTGTTACTGTTTATTTTAATAATAAGCTGACTCGTGACTTAAATAATAAAGCAAATCATTTTATTCAAGATTCTTGAAGGAATGGAACGTTTCTCGATGTATGGGGCATGCAAAATCCAAGATCTTTGGCTGTTGTGAGTGAATGATTGAATGATACATGTAGACCCGAGTTCTAGTTGGGCTTAGTAAGACCTCGGAAAAATCTGCTTTCGTAATAAAGTAAAGTCTTAACCAAAGGTCTATATTTAGGCATGGACTTAGTAGTCCTGGCTTAAACTCGAGTTTAGACCACCTTTCGTAATGAGACCGTTAGGGGTTAATAAGTTCCCAAACCCTTCGTCTTATATGAAACTCTCATTTTTTGTGGACAGGCAGAATAAAAATATATTACTATATAGATTTCATTAAATGGCAATATTTTTAATAACCACCACATACTAGTTAGGTATATGTAGATAACCACTGCGTACAATGAGAATACCGAACCTATATCAAAGAGGTAAGATGATTTTTTTTTGTACACGAAATTGAACCAAAAAGGTTGCAAGCATATCTTTGACCTCCTCGAGTGACATAAGCTCGTTTTCCTCGAACGTTTCATAAAGGTAAGTTTTCAATCAGTTTTATATAATTTCAATCAATTCCGGCTATTTGTTCACAGAGTTTTGCTGCCATTATTAAAATTTTATAATTTTTCGACTATTTTCTTTCTTTGTAATTTTTCACACAATTCTGGGATATACTACTTATATACTTTTTTGTAAAAACATACAATACATAGAAAACACCTAGACCCGAGACAAATATTTGCAGGTCATAGAAAATTAGACCCGCGGCGGGAATCGAACCCAACCAACCTTCTGCGTCTCAGCCGGGCCACACTGCGCCACAGAGATCGTCAATTGCTTGTGTGAAAAAAAACTAAAGTGATCTAAATCACCAACTTTCAGTTTGTGGAAATCGTTTAAAATGACTTCAATGGTGGTTCTTAGATAGTTTTTAATGCCAATAGGGGGAGCTAAACCAGAGATTAGCGGTCAAGGATTTTAATATTAAGAAGGATTGTAATATTAACTTGTTTGAATTAAGAAGAAAATTAATTTAATATTGCAAATCCTTCGAAGTATATTTTATTTCTATCAAATGGTAATCTCTCAAATTTATTTCAAACTTCTAAGACTCAAGGTTTAAAAAAGTTGGAAGGGCAGGGAGACACTTTTGTAAATTTTATAATAAACTAAAGACAAAACTAAAAGAAATAACAAGATCCACTATTTATAAAACTGTTCTAATTGACAGATGCTATTATAATATTGAAGATTATCTAGAATAAGCTTAGCAATAGATAAATTTTACTTTGAAAATAATAATATGACCAGGAAAATTTATATTAAATCTAAATTGCCATTAAATAAATGTCGATAACTTTAATGAATGAAGATACTTTGTTGTACACCATAAGAAAAATATATAAAACTTAACAAAACTTAAAGTAAAATTGGCGGTCTTATGGGTAATAAGCGATCTCTTCCAGACAATTTTGGATGGAGAGGATGAGATTGTAATAATGGCTGGGACACCCCCAGCCAATATTACAATCTAATGCATTATTAATTTAGAAGGGTGCAAGTATATAAATAGATACTAATAAGTAAACAAATAGGTAGGTTTAATAATATTAATAGCCAAATAATCCACATAAACCTAAGACAGAATTTATATATACCTAAGGCCGAAAATACCTACGTAGACCTATCTCCTAAAATACCTAAATGGGCATTCTAACTATGAAAATAAAACCTCGGTCTGCCGCCCTGTGCTATACCCTGATACAAAGTCTATTTGAGAGACTCTTCTTAACTTTATTTATATATTTCCCTTGGCTTTAAGCTGAGCAAGATATAAGGGTGTGACACACGAACGGATAATTAGACAGACAACAACACAAATACGGCTTTCGTTTTCGCCATTTGACATCAAAACGCTAAAAAGGACTTCAGATGTCATAAAACGCAATGTAAAGTACACTTGGCCTCATTATGGGTCAAAGCGCCCTCTATCAAGGTGGCGAAGGCTTGTAAAGTGCGCTGGAAGTGGGGTCAAAAAATCATCATCATCATTTTACAAACTTTTACGATCATTAACATGTGTTTTCTCGTCTTCGTGTCTTTATCTTTATTTTGTACTAGTTGCACCCCGCGATTTCACCCGCGTATGTTTCGATTCCGAGCGAATATCGATATTTATACTATTTATTTGAATAAGAATTAATATTACGATACGAATGTTACCAACTTTTGTTACTACCGGCGATCTAATTTAATATTGTGAGTTAACTATGATAGTTACATGTATTCCCTCGAAGACTTTTTTGTAGGTAATAATGAGTACTTTAATCATGTAGTACATATTATTTATGTATCATCAATAGTTTTTTCAGCGCACGCCAAATAATGAATTGTATAGGCGAAATAACTTTGAGTTATATTATCGAAATTTTCTTAAGGATCTCTATTGTTTTTGAAAATAAATTATGGCTAATGTTACTTTCTCATAATTTTGCTTTCTACTGGTGAAAAAATGGTTAAAATCGGTCCAGTAGTTTCGGAGCCTATTCGGTACAAACAAACAAAAAATCTTTCCTCTTTATAATATATAGCTATGGTTCGGCCGCGTGTTACCCGGATAAAAAAATGAAAGAAACGCATTCGCTCGACCGTACGACTTACGTTGCAAAATGTGTCTCCACGAAAAGTAGATAATACTCAATACTCAATACTCAATACATTTATTGCTTTCACATGGTACGTACATAGATGGTGCTTACAGGCAGGTATCTCACATGAACCCTGTCTAAGGGTATAGCAATAGATAGGTAGGCAGGCCGAAGTTTTGTGTAAACAAAAAAAAAATAGGTGCAATAAAATAAAGTCAAGGTAGGCAAAGTATCAAGCATTTGGAATAACACAATTAGGTAAGTCGGTTTAGTCATTTTTTCTTTTGTTATAATTTTCATTAGTCAAAAATAGGTACGTCACTTTTTATTTATTTTTAAGGTTTGCTAGCTTTCTAGTCTAAATAATCTTTAATGTCATAGTAGCATTTGTCAAAACTAAAAAGTAAAAGTAAAAGTTTAGTAAAAACTAGCCTTAAGGACCGCCACTGCGTCTGTTGGATCAGACCCTTAGATTGTCGAGTGAACTTATGATTAGATGATCGGAAAAACAGTCTACAGATTATTTGATTTTTAAAGTTTACCCACGCTTTAGGGAAATCTTATTTTTTTATGGTATCCCAAAATTTAAAATCCGTGAATTTCGATCAGGCTTTAATCTCGTGGCTTATTTCTGTTGGTATAGATCGTAGGTGAGAGTCCCGCCGTGAAGTTGAAGTTTTGATATAAATAGTATAAAAATCTTACATTTTTCTACTGTTTCTCAAAATAGATTACTGAATGAAGGATCATCAAAAAAATAACCAAGCAGAGTTTGTTGCCTGATTCTTCTATGCTTGGTCGCGCGCGAGGAACCGGCGTAAATTCACTTTAACATTTTAAATTCACGTAGTTTTTAAGTTGACGTTTCTATATGATCCTTGTGATGTCAATGAATAAAAACCTATAGACTTTGACTTTGATTATCAAAAAAAGTTAAAATCAGACAGTCATTGAGCAATCAAAGTTCAATTCAATTTCGGGAAATATGATTGAAGGAGGGCTTTGTCGAAGCTGAGAAATGAGGTTATCGACAGATGTTTATTAAAATATTTGGTCTATATCAATGCGAACAGTTTTAGATATGCCGTTTCATAACTAATTACTCTTGTGAGATTTGGAAGTAAGTATAATTGATTTGGGTACCTAAATAAGTACATTTTAAAATTAACGTCATTAAATTACGTCTTTTGTCTATCGTCTTTTGAAGCGCCCTCTAGTGACTTGAGTTAATAAAACCTAAATAAGAACTACTCTTGAGGTTATATAATTCAGTTTCTTACGGAAAACACATACTCTGGCTTACCTCGCGGTAAAAAATGGTACGCTAAGAAACACATTATATACAAATATAGTATGTAGTGTCAGTCATGTAGTTCCCATAATACAAGCTCTGTTTAGTTTGGGGCTAGATGATGCTGTGTGGAAAATGTCCAGCATTATTATTATTATTATAAGATAGTAACCAGAGAGCTGGCTCTTATCTGGGTCAACACATTTTGTGAACGCATCCGTCTGGTAGTGATCTGGATCAGTTGAGCTATCTATAGATCGTTTGCAACGGTCTTTAGATGGCTAGCTGTTTCATCTTTTTTGTATATACCTACTTGTAAATAAATGTATGTATAAAATAGTAGTTGCAAATTAGTTATATGTTTGACTTGGTTTAGAAAGAATTGTAAATTTTGAAGACACTTTTTTGCGGCAAAAAAGCATTTTTTTGAATAAACCATAATTTCCTTTGTCCTCAAAATCTATGGAATATCCCGATGACAAATGGTAAAACCTCTGATGCCACAAAATATTACAGAAAATGAAGAAAAATGCCCGAAAATAAGCCTTTAATGCTCTCTCAAGGCGATGAGGAGCGCTTTCACTGAAAATATTAAGCGGATAGAATTTTCCTTCAGAATCCTTTGAGGGCGAGTTTTTGTGAAATCAATTATTTATAATTTTGTTGTTTTTGCATCAATATAAATATAGATGAAATGTTGTTCGTTGCTTAGCGCAAAACTTGAGAACGGCTGGACCGATTAGGCATTTTATTTTTAATAGTCTGAGTAAGGTTTTATGGAAAGAAAAAAATAGGAAATTACCCGGAATATGTAAAAAACGGTTCATTCTTTCTCCCATACAAACTGTTCTTGGTTGTTACATGTAGAATAGATTCTAAAATAGAAAAAAAAAAGATTTTTGATCTGAATTATACACACATCTTATAACCTAGTTATAGCTTATACTATAATCTAATGTATAGGTATATTAGTAACCGTTAAAAAAGTATATCCTAATAATATTATAAACACGAAAGTTTGCAAGGATAGATGTTTGTTTCTCTTTCACGCAAAAACTACTGAACGGATTTTGATGAAACTTTACAGTAATATAGCTTATACATCAAAATAACATATACTTACTGTACGTACTTGATATGTATCTTTTCCTGAGAATGTCACGACAAACAGCCTTGAGCATCCTTTCACAGTTACTCAAGTCACCCTATTAATAAGCGAATTATTTCGTTTCTCATTTGCTTAGCTGTTTAAAAGAACATGTATTGTATGTATTTACAAAAAAAATATGTCGTACCTATATCAGTTATGTAGTTCCCATAACACAATTTCTGTTTACTTTGGGTCTAGATGATGCTGTGTGATAAGGACCAGTATTATTAATATTATCATTTACTGGAAACATTAGAACAAGTAATCTGAATTTTAATGATTAATTTCATATTCATTTATTTATACTCAAATGTATATTTGCTTGGTTTTATTCCAAAAAACTATCGTGAACTTGACTATTCATATTGTAAAAACGGGAATTTTCACGTACTGCACTATCGGTGAAGGCGCCGGCTAAGTTTCGACTCATTCCGAGAGTCTTCATCAGGGTGAGTGGCTGCGACTTTCTCCTTCCGCCGTAGTGCACGGCGCGACGCGTCGGTGCCTTCACCGATAGTGCAGTACGTGAAAATTCCCTTTTTTACAATATGAATTTGCTTGGTTCTTACATCAAAGTAGCTGTAGGGAAGTACCTACATGGAACCTGGAAGGGCGTTACAAGTTTATTCAATTTTTTATTTAAAAAGATATAATACTAATAAAAAAATCGTTAAAAAAAAAAAAATGCTGGACACACAGCATCATCTAGCCCCAAACTAAGCAGAACTTGTATTATGGGAACTAAATGACTGATATACTACTTATATACTTCTTTTTTTTTGTAAATACATACATATTATACATGTAAAACACCCAGACCCGAGACAAATATCTGTAGATCTTACAAACATTTCTCCCGCGGCGGGAATCGAACCCGCTACCTTCTGCGTCTCAGGCAGGCCTGCGCCTACTGCGCCACAGAGGTCGTCTAATCGTTATCATGAATGTCAATAAATACTTAAAAAATTAATTAAAAAAATAATATAAAGAAATAATCTTACTTCATAAATTGATCTAAAATCATGTCGGATACAATACATGGTAATTTGAAATGGCATTTATTAAATAAATAAATTAATACTTAACCTATCTACCTACTTATTTCTACCTGTTGGTACTATTTATACGCCATATAGATCTGAAAAAAAAGATTAATTAAGATATTTTAAAATTAATCAATAAATAGCCGCCAATAGAACCTTCCATAGTCTTAACACTAGGATACCCTGTGTCGTGGGTATCAGGAACTACGATCCCCGTGGTACCACAAAAAATATCTGCAGGACATGCAAACATTTGTCCCAAAGCGAGAATCGAACCCGGTGCGGGTGTGTCTTTCTATAATAATCCTACTTCCTACTAATATAATAAATGCGAAAGTATGTGTGTGTGTGTGTGTGTGAATGTTTGTTACCACGTATCTCCGTAACTACTAAACCGATTTTGATGAAATTTGGAATATAGATATTTTAGGTTCTGAAATAACACATAGGCTTCCAGAACCTAAAATATTTAATTTTCGAAAATCGACCCCTATTTGTATTTTATTCAGCCTGTTGGTACTATTTATAAATAATTTAAAAATATCTTAATTAAACAGGGTGGTAAAGTTTGTATGGAAAAAATATTCCTTGGTTTTATTCACTCAAAACTCGGTACAAATAAACTTTAAAATAAATAATGAAACACGTATTTTTTATTTTTTCAAAATTACTCTTTGGGGGTGTGCAATTGAGTTCTAAATGTTGTATAAATTGTAATCCTTGGTTCGATTCATTCAAAAGTTGGTGGACATAGTTTGAAGCCTGGAGACGGTCATATGCTACTTTTATTAACATACCACGCGGGCGAAGCCGCGGGCAACAACTAGTATAGAATAAAGTATAAACATTTATTTTCTATTCACAAAGGTTTCTTAAGAGATAGATAAAAAAAGTAGGAGGTTCTCAATTCGCCTGTTTTTTGTGTATTATGTTTATACTAGCTTCTACCCACGGCTTTGCTCGCAAGGTACCCGTATAAAAAGTAGCCTATTTGTTATTCTGATGTATATATATTGTAGTTTCATCAAAATCCGTTCAGTAGTTTTTGCGTGAAAGAGTAACAAACATCCATCCTCACAAACTTTCACGTTTATAATATTAGTAGGATTACGCGATATCTTCGCCAGTTATGAACCGA
Source organism: Perizoma flavofasciatum (assembly GCA_958496245.1). Taxonomy (NCBI): domain Eukaryota; kingdom Metazoa; phylum Arthropoda; class Insecta; order Lepidoptera; family Geometridae; genus Perizoma; species Perizoma flavofasciatum. Next base: position 501,860 of record OY292436.1, read on the forward strand.
TTTTGATGATTCTTTTTTAATGGGTGAGTTTACTTCAGGGTGGTCCCGTATAAATTTTACTACCGTGAAATTAAAATTCCCATAAATTAAAGCCTTCGTGTAAAACAATGGGGGATGTAATTTCATATTGGACTTTTAATCAATTTTCGGGTATTTTGAAGTCTGTTTTTATTTTTTCCTGTAAAAAGACATAATAATGGTGCAAACTGATTAATATTAATAAAAATATCACATGATGGCCACCTGTTAGCCTAGTGGACTATACCCGGCCTTCCAATCCGAAGGTCGTGGGTAGAAACCCGGCCATGCACCAATGAATTTGGACGTGTTTTATTCTCACAGATCTTCCACTAAGTAAGAAGTATCCTATTTGTATATTCTATCTACATTGTGAATTGATTTCTTCTTTATTTTTTTTATTTTTTATTTATCTGAGTACTGAATATGGATGTGAGGATATTCATCATGGGGATTAACAGTTGTGAGCGTGTTTGTTTTCTTTTTTCTACGAGTGTCCTTAGATGGACGATAACGTAACGTAACGACGTAACGATACGACAGCCACATCAAAGCCACACGATACCCACAAAGTGGTCAAGCACGAGTCGGGTACATACCTGAATGATGATGAGAACATAGTTGATGCTGTTATCTACCAGATGGAGTGGAATGCTGAGTCCGAGGGAGAAGATTGATCCTCTCACGAAGCGGGGACGTTGGCTGAGGATGGTAGTATACCAGCGATACATTATTGCGTACGTCTGTGGATTCGTAGCTGGAAAAAAAGCAAATAAACACGCTAACAACTGTATCCCCATGATGGACATCCTCAAATACATATCCTGCGAGAAGATCTCAAAGATACCAAGTTGAGGGTAGACTTATGTCCAAACGTTATAGGAGTTTACACAAATTGTAAAGTACACCACCGGCCACTTCCAAATCATATATAAAATCCTCTCCATCAAAATTTTGTCTGGAAGAGATTGCTTTTAAGCGATAAGACCGCCCATTGTAACTTTATCATAATGTGTTACTGTTTATTTTGTTTGTATCTTAAGTTGTACAACAGAATATTTTCATTCATTATTATTTTTTATTCAGTAACTCTTTATTGCACATTTATTAAAAGTGAACAATAGGCGGACTTAATGCTAAAGCTTTTTCTACCAGCCAACCCAATTTGTAGTGATTGGCGGGTAAGCGTGCTACAAATTTTTAAAAATTTTATATACAATTATTCATACGGAAAGATCAGTTGAGCTATCTATAGATCGTTTGCAACGGTCTTTAGATGGCTAGCTATTTTATCTGTATTTTTTGTATATACCTACTTGTAAATAGTTGTATAAAAACATTCTTTCATTTGTTCATTTAGCAGTCCACGTGACGGGTTGCAAGCACATCGACGCTTATTGCCTTATTGGAACGCTAACTGATGGCAAGTGCCTTCGAATTTTCGGTTCTGGGGCATGCCAGTTTCCACACGATGTTTAAATAAATAAATAAATAAATAATGCTGGACATTTTCACACAGCATCATCTAGCCCCAAACTAAGCAGAGCTTGTATTATGGGAACTACATGACTGATATACTACTTATATATATTTTTTTGTAAATACATACATATTATACATAGAAAACACCCAGACCCGAAACAAATATTTGCAGATACAAACATTTGTCCCGTGACGGGAATTGAACCCGCAACCTTCTGCGACTCAGGCGGGCCTTCGCCCACTGCGCCACAGAGGTCGTCAAATGTTTCCCTTCAATGTTTTGATTACGTAGTATTGCGCACATATTTCTTTCTAGAGGAAAAATTCAATAAAAAAATTATTAAGTCGGGTTACCGCCCACAAGACAAACACCACTCTTATAAGCTGAAAGGAACATATATTATTATGAGAGAAAATAAAAGATGGCACCACAAAGGACTAAACGAATTTATTTCCGCGAGGGCGGAATATTGAAAACATCACACAAGGGAATCAGGGGAATCGGGCGGATCGCCCGCGGCAGAAATCAGTTGGGTATCTATAGTATATATATCAGAACTATATATATATATGCTTATCACTAGCAATGGGAGGTAAGTTTTTCTTTTTGAGTACTTAAATGAAATTGAGAAGGTTTTTTTTTCTGAATGGACTTTAATGCTGCAGGGCCCTAGGCCTGGGTCATCGTCAACGGACTACGGCGAGCGCAGAAGGCGCTCAGACTGTAAAAAGTTAGATGGGACAACTATTAGATGGGCACCACTTAGGTACGGACCTCGAAGCCGTCCAGGGGGAATTGACAAGGTTTTACACTAAATGATAGTTATAGAAACGTCATCAGTACATACTTAGATATGAAAATGTTCTTGAAAATTACTTTTTTAGCTGTTAGTTGTCTCCAGATGTAGATTAAAAATGTTTAGCCTGGGTCATCGTCAACGGACTACGGCGAGCGCAGAAGGCGCTCAGACTGTAAAAAGTTAGATGGGACAACTATTATCTAACTATTACTATCATCTGGGCACCACTTAGGTACGGACCTCGAAGCCGTCCAGAGGGAATTGACAAGGTTTTACACTAAATGATAGTTATAGAAACGTCATCAGTACATACTTAGATATGAAAATGTTCTTGAAAATTACTTTTTTAGCCGTTAGTTGTCTCCAGATGTAGATTAAAAATGTTTAGCCTGGGTTATCGTCAACGGACTACGGCGAGCGCAGAAGGCGCTCAGACTGTAAAAAGTTAGATGGGACAACTATTATCTAACTATTACTATCATCTGGGCACCACTTAGGTACGAACCTCGACTCCGTCCAGGGGGAATTGACAAGGTTTTACACCACATGATAGTTATAGAAACGTCATCAGTACATACTTAGATATGAAAATGTTCTTGAAAATTACTTTTTTAGCCGTTAGTTGTCTCCAGATGTAGATTAAAAATGTTTAGCCTGGGTCATCGTCAACGGACTACGGCGAGCGCAGAAGGCGCTCAGACTGTAAAAAGTTAGATGGGACAACTATTAGATGGGCACCACTTAGGTACGAACCTCGAGGCCGTCCCGGGGGAATTGACAAGGTTTTACACCACATGATAGTTATAGAAACGTCATCAGTACATACTTAGATATGAAAATGTTCTTGAAAATTACTTTCGTAGCCGTTAGTTGTCTCCAGATGTAGATTAAAAATGTTTGACAAAAACTATTAAATAATGGCAACTAAGATTAATAATAAATTACGTAATGAATTAAGATCACTAATAGAAAATTAATTCAACCATTAAATACATAGATGGCTCTGTGACAGAAGTTTTTTCGACGGCATCGCCCGCGTGGTACCGGGTTAAAAAGTAGCCTATGTGTTATTCTGATGTATAAGCTATATTATTGTAAAGTTTCAACAAAACCCGTTCAGTAGTTTTTGCTTGAAAGTAACAAACATCCATCTTCACAAACTTTTGCGTTTATAATAGTAGTAGGATTTTAAATTAAATTTTTTATGTTTTTATCAGACATTTTCATAACTATTTTATTTTTATTTTAATCAGTGTGAAAATCAGTGTTTTTGCTTTTAAGCAAAAAAATTTTCACTGAGCCATGGCCTTTTTGTTGTGCTGCAACACACACAAACACAAACTTACTGACAATAAAATGTATATTGGTGTGTGTCAGTAGCAACGAATAAATGTTTTATCTATCTATCTATTTTACATTGTAATGCATGAAATGTAATATACCAATTTAATTTAATATAAATTTTCTCTGTGAAGGTAAGGTGCTTAATATTTGCACGACAAATTTACTAGAGTACAGCGATACCTAATAAAGAAGCCTAAGAACCAATTTACCCGTGTTTAAGTAAATAAAGTTTTCTCTCATTCGTTACTCCAAAACTTCTAGTTTTTAGCACGCTCTAAGGATCACCTATCGAAAACATATTGTCGGATCGACGACAAAGTAAAAGTTGCAGGAAATCAGTGGATTAAGGAGGATTTTTGGTCTTCCTTGCAAAAAATAACACGTTTATTAACGTGTCACAACTTTTGGTTCATAGGCTTCACTGTTAGGATCAAAAGCCACAAGAACACAAAAAAAAACTTGCTCCCGAATGTTATAATGGATACCTTCAGATTCATACTCAGTATCCAGAATGTGAGGTAACCAAAAGCGTACCCAGAAGCATACGCAAACATTATATCTATTAATTGAGACATGAGATCTGATACGAGGCTATCAAAAAGCAAAACTTCAATACCATAGTTCCTGATACTCATAGTTTCTGATAGCTATGAACCAGGGAACTCTAGTGTGGGCTGATGTGTGTGGCTTTTGGGTGGAAAAGTGTAACAAATAAAAAATATTACCTTTGTTGAGTAGAGGATCAAAAGCCAGTCTCTTAGCTAGTTGAAAGGTAAGCTGCTGGCATACCGTCTCGCTCTTCGACGCAGCTCTGCAAAGCTTCCAAATACAGTACATCGACTTCAGCTCACGCCAGAGAAGATAAAACGCTAGTTTTATACCCTGAAGAGGAACACTATTGTTTGGTTAAAAATGACTTTAAAAAAAATGCTGGTCATTTTTCACACGGCATCATCTAGCCCCAAAATAAGCAGAGCTTATATTATGGGAACTACATGACTGATATACTACTTATATACTTATATATTATACATAGAAAACAGTCAGACACGAGACAAATTTACAAATTGCAGATTATACAAACATTTGTCGCATTTTGGCGGGCCTTATTTTGTTGCTTGTTGTATAAAATACATTATAGGTACATAATACATTCTAGAGAAGAAAAAAAAACCTATGCACGTAGAAAGTTATACGAATGTCACTTACATTTTCAGAAGACATCAACATGATTGCACACGAGTAAGAAACTGTTGTGACCAGAACAATACCCAATATTAATAAAATCTGAAAAAAAAATATGTTAAATTTAAATATACTAAGAATGATTTTTCAAATATCGGGGCGGGCATCGATCTAGCAACTTTCCGCTCGCTAGACTCCTAGCGATCGGTAGCTCGCTGTTAGTTATGAATTCTTGATATTTCCCACAAATGCTAGAAACAAAACAACAAACAACAACGCATTAGCATTGCCACGCTGAATAACGGACCGTTAGAAACGATCTATAGATAGCTCAACTGATCCAGATCACTACCAGACGGAAGCGTTCCCAATATACTGGCCGCATTGCCACGCTGAATGCCACGCTGCCACGCTGTCTGGTAGTGATCTGGATCAGTTGAGCTATCTATAGATCGTTTGTAACGGTGTTTAGGTGGCTAGCTGTTTCATCTGTATTTTTTGTATATACCTACTTGTAAATAATTGTATGAATAAATGTATCAGTAAAAAAAAAGAAACAAAACTATTATTTACGCGTAGACTTGTGGTAAGGATGAATCTCAGCAAACAAAATCACATAGAAGTTGTCTTACATCAAATGAGCTTAGGTACCTATATTGGAAATTTATATAAGTTAAATAGTGTGTTGGTTAGAGAAATTAAAGTCTTCATACTCCAAAGACAAAATGCTACTTACCCTGGGCGTAAACTCCTCATTCATCTGACTTGAACCTATCAAAACATGTCTGTACACTCTACAGCCCGAACTAGGCATAGCTGAGTCCAATTTCAACAGCCGCAAGTTAATTACTTCTATAATCAGAGCTAAGAAGACTGTTTCCGTTTCATGAGTTGCAAATATAATTAAATACGAGAAAATATCAATAGCCTTTACTTCAAGAGTATACATGCCCGCAATATCAATGATAATCGAAAGTATACTTATGAAAGTTTGCTTCTGAACTTTCTTTTTCAATATATCAATGTACTTTTCATCAACACCACATTTCTCGTCCAGTCTTCTGAGAGCGGAGAAAGCAACGTTTCTATATCTCGCTGCGAAAACCAAAAGGACAAATTCTATGGTCAATATTCCTTGAAGTAGAACGTGTAGACTGAATTTTTCAGAGTTGAAAATATCATTAAGGTTGGCAATGATGATGGAAAAGAATATTATGATTGAGAGGAAGTTCCAAAAGAACTGTTCTCTTCTTTCACTTATTAGGTAGGACCGGTTGATGCAGTAGAAGTTTTCCAAGTAGATGAGACTAGAGAAACAGCTGATTGTTGATTTTTGCATGGTACTGAAATGGGTAGTCTATCTATCCAATAAAATGTCTTATATTTGTTTAAAAGTGAACCTTTTCTATTCTAGAGAAAATCGTCAGTAAGAATTCGGCAGCAGACCATTTTTGATGATGTATCTTTGTTATTACTCTCTCTCTTTCTCTTATTTTCTTTATGATACTGATTATTTATGTGTTTTCCTGTTTTATGCACAGTTTCTAGCCGGCGCTAATCAGAGTCTATGCACGATGAAAAATATAGTGTGGCCAATTAGTAGGACTCCACAACCCTTTCACATGACCATCACGGTCTTGACTTCCTAATTTGTTCGAGGAACTTGAATGGGTGACCGTCACTGATTTCCACAATAGGGCAATTAATTCTGATTTTCCCCAGTTTCTAGATTTCTGGCTTTTCCATACAAGAAGGTCAGAAACCTACAACGAAAGTATATTAAAGTGATGTAGGTGTTTTTTTAAATGGTAGCAAAATTAAACGTTATACGAGCGGGCAGTTTTATAAAATCACACAACTAAATAACACGACCTGGAAGCAACTTTTCAGTCTTCGCTCTTTATAATAATATTATAAAGAGGTAAAGTTTGTAGGTTTGCATGTAGGAGGTAATTTCCGAAACTACATATCTGACAACCTCTGTGGCGCAGTGGGCAACGGTCCGCCTGAGACGCAAAAGGTTGCTGGTTAGATTCCCGCTGCGGGACAAATGTTTGTATGATCGGCATTCATTTGTCTAGGGTCTGGGTGTTTTCTATGAATAATAATTATGTATTTACAAAAAAAAAATAGATAGTTAGTATATCAGTCATGTAGTTCCCATAACACAAGCTCTGCTTACTTCGGGGCTAGATGATGCTGTGTGAAAAATGTCCAGCATTATTTATTATTTATTTATATCTGATTTCAAAAATTCTTCCACCTATATTGAGACTGGACCTTCTGGGTCGCGCGGTCGTTCTGGGCAACATAATATACTGTGTTGCCTGAAATATTTTTTTTTTATCCCGTGAAAATAAAATAGCTTTTAGTGGAGACCCATTTTGGACGTACTTAGCTGACGAAACAGTCGAGGGAATGCGCTTCTTACGAACACTGTCTTGACGGTAAAAGTTACATTTCATTCGCTACTTTTTCCAAGTACCACGCGGACGAAACCGTCGGCAACAGTCTACTATAAAACAACTTGTGTAACGCTGATACGCCTCAAGGGAAATCAACGTATTTTTGGTAATAGTGGTTAATATTGATTTCTTACAATTAGTTCCGATTTTGTACAAGGCTATATTCATGTACCTATGGAATAAAGAAATATTCGTCTGTTCGTCATGTTGCTGGTTCTTTTTTGGCCAACCTGCGTTTGACCAGTGATCTAATTAAGTTAAGGTAAATCAGCACTTATGCTATTTTGCAGTGTGCATATAATTTATATTTCAAACTATATAAAAACTATACTATAGTCCTACTTATTATAATTAACGCGAAAGTTTGTGAGGATGGATGTTTGTTACTCTTTCTCGTTGATGTATAAGCTATATTACTGGAAAGTTTGCTACTCAAACTTTACAGTAATATAGCTTATACATCAGAATAACACATAGGCTACTTTTTGTCCGGGTACTATGCAGGCGAAGCCGTGGGCAGAAGCTAGTTATGTTCAAACAAGCTGAGCCCATCAGCTAGTTTATACTCGACCCACCTCGCGCATTGCCCGCCCGCGCCTTAACTTATTTTACACGGCTCCTAATTTGCATAGCGTGATATTAGAGCCTTTAATCTTTCTCAAGAATTGAGCTATGAAATGCAAGAAGATTTTTTCATATCCGACTGGTAGTTCCAGAGAATATCGCGTTCAAACAAAAACACAAACAACCTCTTCAGCTTTATCATTTGTATAGATATATGTTTTTTGTTTTTAACTTGTAATATGTGCCTACATAAATAAACTTAGCCAACAGAAATACATAGTTCTGAACCCACACTAGGATTCTGTGTGCCGTGGATATCAGGAACTACGGGTATTGAGTACCGCAGTACCCAAACCCGAAACAAATATCTTCATGTAGAACATGCAAACATTTGAAATCGAAACCGCACCTCTTGCATTGAAGCTGGCTACTTATCTACTCATTAATGGATATATAGATTGATAGATAGATAGTTTTTTATTTGACACATACAATACAGCACAGACAAGTACAAATGAAAAGAAAGACAAACAATTAAAGAAACACAGTAAATACAGAAAAGTAGGTACAATAAGTGGGTGCTAACCAGTGCGAGGGCAGTATATGCTGCAATGGTGTGTATTAGTCGAAAAGGTCCTATCTCAGCTTATTGCTGCTCCGTCAAGGCGAAGCAGCGCTGATTTTAGATAGGACCTAAGAAGTGACGGATGACCTCACGATCGCAGTGTTGCAGGAAGAAAAACAGTGAAGAAAAAGTGAGTGTGGATAAAGAGTGTGTGATGAGAAATGGATAGACATAGATAGTTAAGTTTAATTAGTAGTAAATTAATCAGTTTGAGAGAGAAATGTGAAAGTTGCAGAGATTTTTTTTTTTTTTTTTTTTTAATAATAATGCTGGACAATCCACACAGCATCATCTAGCCCCAATCAGTCATGTAAAGTTAGTTTACTTATGCCATGCAACCAGATAATTTGTATTCCATAGCGGTTGTTGGTCTGTGAGCCTGCGACTCTTAGCACCTTTCAAAAATGCCCGTCTTTGCGGGATGAATGATATAAAGACCCGCGCAAACTGGCGCAATCACGGGGTGACCAGGGAGGCGGTGGTAATAGCAATCAGTGGGTTCTTTGATAAACACTTGATAACTTTTTTCCTTTGATCGCCGACGGCAATGCCAATGCGTCAATAGACACGAAAGGTTTTGGTATAAAACCCTTCCGAAAATATTCTATCTGCTCACATTTATTGCGACTCTGATTTAATAAACTATAAAATATATTGATAAAGTGTGCATTCAAAAATAAACGAATCAGTACTTATGAAAAACAACTTCTATAAACCTGTTTAAAGAAGTCATAAGCAACTTTTCTGCACTCCAGCAGTGCAGAAACTTCATCACAGATTGTGCACCGCTAACTAGGAGCGAAACTTGTACTAAGAAGATATATATAAAATCAACAAACCCGTCTGTTAGTTAGAAGCCAAGACGTTCTACTAAATAGAGTATGCTTTGGCACATAAGAGCCTTTAATAAAATGGTTGGAACGACACGAAGCAGACATATCTTTTCTCAAACTAAATAACCTGCCACTGGTGACGACGTGTCTGTGAGACCGGCTGATAAAGACTGAATATGGTTTTCACCCGCTGTTTCGAGTTGTGATTTTGAGTATATCTCTTATAGCACGTCCGCCACCGTCTGTTTATCCCACGAGAGTGATGTGGACGAACATTCCAGACGAGTTTTAGCGCAAAGCTGTTGGCGTTCCTTAACCCCTGAACTCCTTTCTGTAAGACTGGCGGGTCGCTAACTACGTGTTTCATGTATCTTATACCTAATATAGATAGGTGAATAGTTTTATTTTCTATTATAGATTACCTACTCTTGGATGTCCATAGTAGGAAATACCAATAGCCGTACCAATATTCATAAGCTCAACCCTGGTCTTAGCTGAAAACCAGCGCTGCAGTATCAGTTATGCTGAGCTGAAAACCAATTTACCAACACACAGAGGTGTGGGTTTGATTGCCAATGAGGCACAAGTTATGTTTGCATGCTGCAAATCTTTGTTTCAGGTCTGGATATTATGGTACCACAGGGAATCCTAATGTGGGATCTGGACTATGTATGGATCAGTCGTTTTTTTGCTGTCTTACCCAGGTGGTATGCCTTCAAAACCAATACCTTACTTAACAAAAATATTTCGCTGACATTGACATAAAAACAAGTCTTTTCAGCATAGGCAGGAGGGCGATTCTAAGAAGAATGTCGTTCACGGTGCGATGCTCATGTCAAAGGTAGAACATTTTGTTTGTATCGCTTTCACTCGAGATGTGGCGACATCTCGACGACGAATTATTATTTTATGCAAGAATACATACTCTTGTTTGAGTTTGAGATGAATTTGCATAACAAAGGTCAGCCGTTTACTCGGCGAGCTGAAGTGACGTACGAGGGGTAGCTGGTTCACAAAGAACAAGCGGAGTAAGTGTTTTGTAACGCTGAAAAGTCGAAAGGCTAAACTTTCGCGCCCCTTAGCTAACAGTGGATTAAATTTTCTTTGATAGAATCAAACCTGACACTATTAACTGACCTATGAAAATAAAATGAGAGATTTTAGCGTCTCTTAAATAGAAATTCTACTAACGACGTCCTATCCATCTTACGCTACCCTTTGAAGATAATAGTTTAGATGACCGAGCATTGTTCGGAAACTGAGATAGATGGTCATTGGACATAAAACTTAACAATAGGTACTTACGAAACACCGCCGATCGCCCATCGTCGCTCCAGATAAAATAACTGATGGCATATGCCTTCGAGTTTTTGGTTCTACGGAATGACGATTTCCATGAGGGCTTATATAGATAGATAGATAGATAAAACATTTATTCGTTGCTACAGACACACACCAATATACATTTTATTATCAGTAAGTTTGTGTTTGTGTGTGTTGCAGTACAACAAAAAGGCCATGGCTTAGTAAAAAATTTTTGATTAAAAGCAAAAACACTGATTTTCAGCCAAAACCCTGTTGAGACCAAGCAGAACGAGTTGCAAGTGTACCTAGCTACGAATGATTGTAGTTGTGTGGGCTTGTTTGTTTTCCTTCACCGTTCTGAGCACGTTTAAGCGCACATACATTTTTCGTGTGGAAAATTCCATACTCTCAATAAAATTGCAAAAATAGCAATGAACTTTCTATTCTACTTCTAATCTCCTACATAAATTACCTCGAATCACACGAATCACATAACCACCAAAACACCCTTTCCAGTCCCATTAGCAACCTATTTACTCAACACAAATTCTACCTCTTGAGAAACCTTTAGCAACGAACTTCTGTACTTTTAACACAGATGGCGCTTATACAAAGTTGTGTTCTAGCTCAGAAAATAAATCAAGCCAGGGCAAAACACGATGTTACGCTGAATAAAATAAAAAATGTATCAATTTTTTTGCGGATTTCGGAAGATTGGATTGGAGCTACCTGAAAAATTACGGTCTCAGTTGAATAACTTACGAGGTGGGTGGTTTTATTTCCTTTTGGAAAAAATGTTTCTGTAGGTACCTAGGTACCTACCTTGTTTGTGGATATTGACTTAATATAAACAGGAAGTTAAAACGACTCTGTTAAAAAAAAGATTTTACAACGTTTTTATTTAAAATATAAATATAATTATATTAAACGTCATTATGTACCTGTTTATTACTAATCTTTAACAAATTCCATGAAAGTGAGTTTTTGAGATTTACAGGAATTCATAAACAAGATTTTCTGTGATTTTGTATTTTTCTTTGGCGTGCCTTCAGAAGGGGAAAACTTCTTCACTCACAATCTACTAATTAAAAAGTAACAAAGGCAAGCTAGGCGTAGTTAGTTCATTTTTATAACAAAAGACTCGACGTCTAAAAATAGTACTAAGTAGGTACAAAATTAGTACATTAAAGCCTGATTTCATAGTCGGGGGTTGAACAGTCCCCCAAAATCCATAATTCAGCATTCGCCTTATGGCTGGGTGCATAAAATTAAATTTGCGCTTGAATTTTCACATACACCTGAATAGTCGTTTAGGGGAGCCCCTATTTGACTATGAATTCGGGCCTTAGTCGGATGAACTGTGTCTCAATAGGTAAAGTGTGTACCTAGAATAAAAATAAACACGATTTTATCAGGCACTGAAAATTTTAATAAATTAAGGGTGCTAATTAAACAGACTTTTTAATAGCATTATTCGCCTCTAAAATCTACATGCCCTTCTAAATTACTAAGTCAGCCACAATTAACGGGCGTCTGAATGATACTATCTTAGCCACTAGTTATTTTGTTTCATAAAAAAAAAAAAAAAACTTCTGTGTAAGCCACTCTAAATACAACTCAGCATGGTGGTTATTTTTTTTACATCTAAATTTGTAACATGTTTTCAGTAGTAAACTTCTAAAATATTAATATATGATTAATCGATCGGTTTTATTTATATAAAACCCAACTTTGTTGGGTAAAGTTCGGATAGCAATCCTCCTTTTCAGAGTGGTAATAAAAAAAAACTTAATAACTTAACCTATCCAAGACGGAGATAATTGATCTTTACTTAACGCTTTCTATATAATATTTAGTTGGCGTTGTAAAAAAGACGAATTAGTTTATTAGAGGCTATCTCATTTTCCTGTTGCTTGCATACCTACATAAAATTGCGTGTCTATGCTGTTGACCGTTGAAGAGTTCCTTTATCTCCAGATAAAGGATAATACTGGATGTCGATTCAGGTCATGCTTACTATAAAATTGCATTGTCATCGGAACTGAACCGAAAAGTAAAAATTTTACTCCGTAGTATAAGAGGAAGTGTTTCTTATTCAGCTTACAAGATTAGACCTGAACAAACAAACTAACTTAAAAACATTGCAAGTTAAATAAAAGTTTGTTAAAAAAAAACACAATCCACCACCTGGGTCCATCATCAGACCCTTGTTACCAAGCCCAATTTATTGGAGTCATCAAAACGAATCATTATGTGCCCAAACTTGAGGGGTTTACTAGTAGCCACTGAAGAGTTTCACTACCCACCTCCTGGCTCCATCATCAGATCAGTTCCAAAATACCAAATTATAGAATTGTCATCCAAACTATATATACAGACAAAGTTTCATTTCGATATGACAAATAGAAGTAGGTTAAAATTGACTTTCAAGATTTGATTACATTGTTTGTTATTTAATTAGTTTGTGGAGGTCTCAGTAAGTTGGGCGTTTAAATAACACTTCGTCTTCACATATTATAACATCAGTTTATTTTGGAAAAGAGAGGCGTTGAAGGTGTACAGATAGTTTGAGAGATAGCGTAGAATAGTTCGTGACACAATGCAAGCGGAAGAAGGTAAAATAGTTTGATCGAAAGATAGTAACAAAGAAAGCTAAAGATCGTAAACGGTTCGCGAGGGTCGTGCTAGGTAAAAGCGACACAGGTTCAGCGCGGAAGCGGCTTGGCGTAGCACTGGCGAGTCCGGCGACGACTGACTGCTCCACTGCCTCGCGCCCCGCGCCCCTGTATGCGTCCCGCGGCCCGGAGCAGGTTTGGAACAGTGATGTGCGCGTGCGACCATAGTGATGGGATCGCGCCACACCACCCCCCTTGGAAAATTAATGTTGGACCTGGAAAAAATCAGTGAATTTAACTCGACGGCCCGAACGCGTAAAGCGGGGACCGTCTTTCTGCATGCGACTGGGTGTCGCCTCCTTTTCATTTTCTGCCAGCTTATAAGCTGGCTTAGCTCTGTCTATAGATACAGTGACAGGTCCTCGTTTATGTAATTCTACAGTTATGGTTTTGTCAGTTCTATCTATGACTTTATGTGGGCCAGTGTAGGGAGGTTCCAAGGAACCTCGCAATGCGTCTTTGCGTAAGAATATGTGTGAGGTTGTCTTGAGGTCTTCATGTACAAACACAGATTTGTGTCCATGCCTCGAAGCTGGACTGGGCTTCAAACGTGCCATGTGTTCTCTGAGTTGTGTAACGAAGTTTGTTTCGGTCCCAAATGTTGGAGTATGAGTCTCAAAAAACTCACCAGGCATCTTCAGGGTCTCACCGTACACCATTTCTGCCGCCGAACTCTGTATGTCCGGCTTCCACGCTGACCGTATGCCAAGGAGGACCAACGGCAAAGCTTCAGTCCATCTTGTTCCTTCATGCGCCATGATTGCTGCCTTCAAAGTCCTGTGAAGGCGCTCGATCATACCATTGGACGCCGGGTGATAAGCGGTAGTATGGCGCAACTGGACACCACACAAATCTGTCAAAGATTTAAATAGGCGAGAATTAAATTGACGACCTTGGTCTGTTGTGACCGTTTGAGGGCAACCAAATCTCGTGATCCAAGTCTCGAAAAATGTTTTCGCCACCGTCTCTGCTGTTATGTCCCGCAGAGGTATGACTTCCGGCCAGCGAGTGAATCTATCTATAGCAGTCAAGCAGTACCGGAAATCTGACGACGGGGGTAATGGACCAACCAGATCAATATGGACGAAAGAGAATCGAACAGCTGGCAATTTAAAATTCCCGAGTGGTGAAAATGTGTGTCGATGTACCTTACTTCTCTGACAGGCTTCACATGCCTTGGTCCAAAGTCGACAGTCCTTACGAACTGAGGGCCAGACAAATCTTTCAGTGACAAGTTTGATCGACGCAGCTGCCCCAGGATGGCATAGGCCATGTAGCGAGTTGAATACCTGCCGGCGCAGCTCCAATGGTACAAAAGGACGAGGCGTCGACAGCGAAGTGTCACAATATAAAGTTAAACTTGTACCTGGGACAGGAACAGTATTTAGCTGTAGCGAAGTCGAGGTAGTCTGAAGCAATTCCTGTAGCTCCTGGTCTGCCTGCTGAGCATTGGCGAAACTCTCAAAATCAGGCGGTTTCGTAATACTTTCCAGGCGCGACATGAAATCAGCTGAAACATTATTTTTCCCTTCAATATATCTTATGTCAGTCGTAAATTGTGATATGAAATCGAAGTGATTGAATTGTCTCGGAGAGCATTGTTTTTCCTTTTGAAACGCAAATGTTAGAGGTTTATGATCTGTATACACCACAAAATGTCTTCCTTCAACCATGAAGCGAAAATGCTTGATACTTTCGTAGATTGCCAACAGCTCTCTGTCATAAGCGCTATATTTCACCTGCACCTTATTCAATTTCTTTGAAAAGAATGCGAGCGGTTGCCATTCATTATTAACCAGTTGTTGCAAGACAGAACCAACTGCTAAATTGGAGGCATCAGTGACGAGAGCGAGCGGTGCATCATGTTTAGGGTGCATTAGAAGAGTAGAACGAGCTATGCTATCTTTACATTTGTTAAACGCTTCCCGAAGTTCTGTCGTCCAAGTAAGGAGGTGAGTGCCCTTCACCTTGGGACCAGAAATCATAGTGTGTAGAGGGGCTTGATCAGCTGCTGCGTTAGGTATGAAACGTCTATAAAAATTCAACATACCCAGAAATCGTCGCAAACCATTTACTGTTGTTGGAGGTGAAAAGTCCTGTATCACCTTGATTTTGTTATCTAAAGGGCGCGTTCCATGCTCTGTCAAAGCATATCCAAGAAAATTTACCTCCGTCACGCCCAAGATACATTTAGATTCGTTCAAGAGTAAGCCGTACTCCTCCAATCTCTGAAAAACTTGTCGCAAGTGATCTAGGTGTTCATCTCGGCTTCTGGAAAATACTAAAATATCGTCGATATAAGCATATGTAAAATCCAGACCACGCAGCACCTCATCAACAAAGCGCTGAAATGTTTGAGCGGCGTTCCTTAAGCCAAATGACATAAACGGAAAAGCAAACATTCCGAATGGCGTGGTGATGGCCGTTTTGGGTATGTCGTCTTTGAAAACCGGGATCTGATTGTATGCTTTAACAAGATCCAGCTTACTATATATTTTAGATCCTGAAAGCTTGTGGCTGTAGTCCTCTAAATGTCGTATTGGATACCTATCGGGAATCGTGCGTGCGTTAAGCGCACGGTAGTCCCCACAGGGTCTCCATCCATTATCCTTCTTCGGCACCAGGTGAAGTGCAGATGACCATGGAGAATCAGATGGACGGGCTGTACCGTCTCGCAACATGTGCTCAAACTCTTCCTTCGCAATTTTTAGACGATCTGGGGCTAGACGTCTAGGCTTACTATAAACAGGCGGTCCTGGCGTCGTCCTTATGAAGTGGACAGTTGTGTGCTTGACTTCGCGAAACACGCCCGATGGCTTAACCAGATTTGGATGTTGCGATAATAATTGGTGGTACTCACTGTTGCCGGATACAGCCTTGATGCTGAACAGCTGGCAACTTTTCAGTGAACCCTGGACGGTAAGATTGGTAACGCTGTCTAGAAGTCGCTGGTTCCTGCAATCCACAAGAAGACCATAATGAGATAAAAAATCAGCGCCAATAATAGGCTTATCCACCGAAGCTACCACAAAATTCCAGGTAAAATCTCTTCGCAATCCAAAATCCAAATGCATGCTCTGCGTTCCGTAGGTATTTATTATTGTTCCATTCGCAGCTGTGAGATCATATCCCGTAGGTTCACGAAACTGACGAAGAAAACGTCGAGGAAGTACGCAGAGGTCTGACCCCGTATCTATTAGGTACTGAATTTTGCTCCTTTTATCGGTTACAAATAGGCGACTGTTCACGGAATAGCAATCACTTGCCGCCTCTATTAATTGCCGCGACAGTTTTCCTGCCTACTTGCATTAAAATTGCAAGGTGGTCTGCATTTATGCGCCTTTTCTTTATAAATATCATGATACCAGCACATACCTTGGGTTCTGCTTTGGCTCTGACCTCTACTCCTGGATCTT
Source organism: Perizoma flavofasciatum (assembly GCA_958496245.1). Lineage (NCBI taxonomy): Eukaryota > Metazoa > Arthropoda > Insecta > Lepidoptera > Geometridae > Perizoma > Perizoma flavofasciatum. The sequence goes on from OY292436.1 coordinate 518,572, forward strand.
CCAGAAGAACGGGAACTCCTGCGCTGGTAGGAACGTCCTCGCTGATCACGCAAGTCGAGTTGAGCAAGCTGAGCCTTTATTTCGGTTTGAATTTTTGCCGTTATAGCGTCCTCCATCCGTTTCAACATTGCATCAAAATGGCTGCTCGATGTACTCGCAACTTGAGTCGAAGGTAGCGGCGTGACTTCGCATATTTTATCTGCCAACTCCGCAATCTCGTCCAGAGATCCGCTTTTCTGCGAAGCTATTATAGCCTGCACATGTGTCGGCAGACGATTCGCCCATAATCTTTGTAGAAACTCGTCAGTCACTCCGTCACTCGCCAAAGATCGCAAATGACGAAGGAATTGAGAAGGCTTCCTGTCCCCCAATTCCTCATGCGTCAAAAGTTGTCGAATCCGTTGATCGCGGGACGTGGACAAACGTCTAATCAGTTCCTGCTTCAATTTATCATATTTTTCCGTCTTCGGAGGGTTTGTAATAACGTCCCGTACCTCTCGTGCTATCTTGTGATCAAGTTGTTGAACCACCATGTAAAACTTTGTGGCATCCGCGGTTGTCCCGGACACAACAAACTGGGCTTCGATTTGGGCAAACCAAATTTCTGGATCCTCGGGCCAAAACGGGGGTAAACGGACCGTTACACGCTCGACCGTTGGGCTTGGGCTTGCACAATCTTCGAATTTATCTCCGCTATTTGCCATCGTTACAGTGTCCGTAGTCCGCACACGTCGAAATAATAAGGTCACCAATATATGTGGAGGTCTCAGTAAGTTGGGCGTTTAAATAACACTTCGTCTTCACATATTATAACATCAGTTTATTTTGGAAAAGAGAGGCGTTGAAGGTGTACAGATAGTTTGAGAGATAGCGTAGAATAGTTCGTGACACAATGCAAGCGGAAGAAGGTAAAATAGTTTGATAGAAAGATAGTAACAAAGAAAGCTAAAGATCGTAAACGGTTCGCGAGGGTCGTGCTAGGTAAAAGCGACACAGGTTCAGCGCGGAAGCGGCTTGGCGTAGCACTGGCGAGTCCGGCGACGACTGACTGCTCCACTGCCTCGCGCCCCGCGCCCCTGTATGCGTCCCGCGGCCCGGAGCAGGTTTGGAACAGTGATGTGCGCGTGCGACCATAGTGATGGGATCGCGCCACAAGTTACAAGTGAAACTAATATTGGCGTGTTAAAGAAAACTGAGTTCGAAGCCCTTTGGTTTTAGGTGATTCATGTTATGTGTGGACGAAATAAATAACATACAATATCGTTCCAAAAACTATCGTAAATTTGATTATTCATATTGTAGAAACGGGAATTTTCTCAGCACTCCCTCCACTCCCTCTCGCGAGAGCGTCGCGATCACTTACTCTGATGAAGAATCTCGGTATAAGTCGAAACTTGGTGCCTTCACCGATAGAACGGTACGTAAAATTCCCATTTTTACAATAACAATACAATATCGTCTTTACTTAATTAAAAAAAAAATGATTTTGATTTTTGATTTCTAACACGAAAAGTGCCAAGAGGAATATCATTATACCCAACAGACACATACATAGTCCTGTCCCCACACTAGGATTCCCTGTGTCGTGGGTATTAGAAACTACGAACAAATTTCTGCAGAACATGCAAACATTTTGTCCCGCAGCGGATTTACACTAGCTATCATTTTATAATCAAAGCATAAGTCTACGTTAATGATACGAATATTAATAAGGAGTAGCACTCTTTCATCTCAGTATCTACAATGCTTCTACGAATTGGCGTATTACTTCTAGGCGATTTCCTGGGCTAGATTTGCACATCAGAAAATAGGAAAAGGAGTTGCACTCTTTCACCTCAGCGTCTGCGATGCTTCTTCGAATTGGCGTAGTATTTCTAGGCGATTTCCTGGGTTAGATTTGCACATCAGAAAGAAGAAAAATGAGTAGCACTCTTTCACCTCAGCGTCTGCGATGCTTCTTCGAATTGGCGTATTACTTCTAGGCGATTTCCTGGGTGAGATTTGCACATCAGAAAGAAGAAAAATGAGTAGCACTCTTTCACCTCAGCGTTTAAAATGATTCTACGAATTGGCGTAGCACTTCTAGGCGATTTCCTGGGTTAGATTTGCACATCAGAAAGAAGAAAAATGAGTAGCACTCTTTCACCTCAGCGTTTAAAATGATTCTACGAATTGGCGTAGCACTTTTAGTGGATTTACTGAGCTACATTAGCGCATTAGAAAGTAGCAACTCTATTATATAAACTTTATTGATATAAACGTAAAAATTGCAAGTGACGCGAGCACTTAAATCGCCTTCGGATAAAAGTGCAAAAAAACGTACTCATTGTAAGGAGTACGTTTTATACATTCCATTCCATGCGCCGCTGTCGGTTAGGAGTTAAGCCCAATTTAAATAAAAAAAGCTTTTCTTCAGCTCTGTTTTTTTAAGTAGAATATAAATAAGTAAAATGTAAAATAAAATAAACAATTTGTAGATAAAAATATAATTTGATTTTACTCTACTTTCAGATGAATACATTCTACGATGACTAATCAATCCTACCATTACCTTTTTTCAATCTTTATTCATTGTAGAGATTTTAATTCCTTTTTTTTCAAGGGTGCTAAAACTGATAGCACCCTCGAAATGGCGCTTACAATTAATCTTACTATTTACGTTTAACACTAAGTTTAACAACTTTTAACAACATTTTTGTCTGTTCTGATACGAGGAAAGCCAAGATTTCATTACATTACCAATCATACACAAGTTACAAATTATTTGTGCCTGTATGCAGGTATGTATGTAGCTTATGCTAACACACTTTTAAGACATAAAAACGTGAAAATTACTGATAGTTCCACATTTCCAGCGAATCAAGAAAATACAAGGAAACTCGATTCCACAGTTTCACGCGTCCGACCAACCTAATTAAACTGAACGAGGAAAACAACGGACAATACCCCCTCGACTCTCTCCACGAGAGAACTCTCTAATAATCTCTCAAGTAAAAAGAGAACTTGAAGAGAAATCTGTTTCCTTGTTATTTTTAACAAATTACTCCATTACGGATATGACGGTGCTTGTGAACGCGAGATGTGCTCATGAGTTTAGATAATTAAATTAGAGAGATACAAAATAGTGTGTGGTTTAAGTTAAAAACCGAAGCGACTCTTTTAAATGGACAGTACCTATGATATTTTTAATCGTATTTAGTTGTAATATTCCTGAATTAAAAAAAAAATAAGTAGGTACCTGAGTAGTAGGTAAGTTTTTGTTAGTTATTTTTTTTTCAAGAACACCATTTTTGAGCTTTTGGAATAAGAAACTTTGAAAATATTCTCAAATTTTGTCATAAATAAACAGTTTCAACCGTTTTAACATTGGATATTATAACGACTTTACGACGTTCGTGACCTTTTGTTGTACGTTTAGAGGTTCTTTCTCATGTGTACTGTCCGCAAACGCGCGAGCACGCTAGTGAGAAGGGAAAAGACTTGGTCTTACCGCTCTGGCCTTTACGTACGTCTGAATAGTGGAATCGGCTCGAGTAGTGGCGGAGAGGCACATAAAAAAAAGTGTTTAAGGCAACCCTGCTCAAAGAATAGTAAATTATCCCATGAGTATCAAGGAAAGGGAAAACCAGTCAACTAATAAAACGAATAAAATGACGACTTACTTTGACAGGCTTGACAAAAACATACATGTAACGACTGTATTCCCCAAGATGGACATTCTCCTGTGGTATGTCTACGACTCGAAGTATATCGATACAGCTTTATCAAAAAATCAATTCGCTAGTAAATTGGACTCCAGAAATATTACTGCTAGTGCTCTTAAGATTTTCCGCGCTCCTTCTTGATAATTGTCGACAAAATTAAGGTCCTTTCATACAGCCTCGGGCGTGTTACAGCTCCTGGCGAAACACCCATAAAATGTATAGTTTTTTTTTGCCTATATAATTTTTTATTTTATAATTATTTGTTGGCCTAGTAGACTGTACTTCGACTTCCAATCCGAAGATCATGGGTTCAGACCCGGTCATGCACCATTGATATTTTCAATTTATGTGCGCTTAATACGCGATCATAACTGTGGATGATAACATCGTGAGAAAACCGTCATGCCCCAATACCAAAAGTACGAAGACATGGTAAGTGTTCCAATAAGTAGCGATAGACTTCCAACCTTTCAAGTGAAATGCTAAATGCTGTGCAAAACGAGGGCATGTACCAAATATAATGTTCGGACGTATCTCTGACTATCGCCTACCTGGTATCTTCAGAGATCTATGTACTGAGTTTGGATCTGAGGATCTGCATCATCGGACTTACAGTTGTGAGCGTGTTTGTTATAATTTGTCAAGTTTTAAATCTGGAACTGAGCATTATCTAGCAATGGAATCTAATTATGATTTTTTCAATAGCGTAACTTCTAAGACTATTTTTATCATATAATCAAAATAAAACTATTTTTACCGTGGCACAGATAATAAATAATAATAAATAATTCTGGACATTTTTCACACAGCATCATCTAGCCCCAAACTAAGCAGAGCTTGTATTATGGGAACTACATGACTGATATACTACTTATATACATTTTTTTTGTAAATACATATATATTATACATAGAAAACACCCAGACCCGAGACAAATATTTGCAGATACAAACATTTGTCCCGAGGCGGGAATTGAACCCGCAACCTTCTGCGTCTGAGGCGGGCCTTCGCCCACTGCGCCACAGAGGTCGTATTACATGTGCCGTCGAAATACCTATACATATTCCTATAAATGCTGTATAAGATTGTTGTAAATATGTACTGAGCAGTAATTTAGCCATTTTAGTAGTTTCTATGACCAATAAATATAATAAATAAAATAATATATACCAAAATAATATATATATATATATATATATATATATATATATATATATATATATATTATATATATATATATATATATATATATATATATATATATTATATATATAATATATATAAAATATATATATATCCTTTGGTATATTATTTTGTGCACCCATGCTTACAGTAAAATTACATATATTCCTCTACATGTTATATTATTATTATATGTGCTTTTGATTTCCCTAAAAATAAATAAATAAATAAATCTCAAGTAGGAAGATATCTTTTTAAGCAATAAAAGCTCCCATTGTACTCTTAGTTAGGCCATATTTTTATTTATTTTGTTGTGTGCAAAAATGTCTATAAATTAAATTATTGACATACTAGCTTCTGCCCACGGCTTCACCCGCGTGGTACCCGGATATATAGTAGCCTATATGTTATTCTGATGTATAAGCTATATTACTGAAAAATTTCATTAAAATCCGTTTAGTAGTCTTAGCGTGAAAGATTAACAAACATCCTTACAAACTTTCACCTTTATGATATTAGTAGGATTTCCCACGCGATTGAGTTTATATATTCTCTCGCTCTTTGAAAAACGTAGTACATAAGGATCCTTGTGAAGGGCTCGTTGGGGTAAGTACGACCATCATACCTCTTCATATTTCTGTCGCCAAGCAGTAATTATACAGTAAGCGAGCATTGATGTGACCCGGTTCTTAAAGTATGGGTGCTGGTGAAATTACATGCACATGAGACTTTTCACACTTTATGTCTCAAAGTCGTCAATGCGCTTATTATACCTTTGAGGATGCAAGCGTCCCTAGATTACGGTAACCACTCACCAACAGGCACGCTTCTTTGCCACTTTAGATATACAAAAAAAAAGTTGAAAGAAACTTCATATTGTAAAAACTGGAATTTTCACGTCGGTGAAGGCACCGACTAAGTTTCGACTCATTCCAAGAGTCTTTATCAGGGTGAGTGGTCGCGACTTTCTCCTTCCGCGTCGCGCCGTGCACTACTTTTTTACAATATGAATAGTATACGATAATTTTTGGAATAAAATTGAAAGAAACTTATTTTTTTTTTTATATTTTTTTTTAATTCCCGTTTAAAAATACGCTTATGCGAACTTCAATACAAGATATAGGACAATATTAAAGTTATTAGGTGTAAGAAAAGATTCACTCAAACAAATTTAGTAATATTCGCTAATTTAGTCTAATAAGACTGAACTAATTACTAATTAATAAATTAGAAAGAGTGTTATTTCAACACGATATCTAATAATAACCATCTTATTATTTTGGAATTTTATGGCATGAAAACTTATTTTTTATTGAAAACGAGATAAAAAACCGTATTTCTAGTGTGAGGTAAGGACTATGTAGCAAAAAGATTTTTGAAAATTATTTTTTTGATTAAAAGTTTCAACCAAGTTTTTGACAAAAAAGTTTTAGTTGTTCCTTACTGTTTTTTTATAGTTTCCTATTTGTCTGTCCTGTATCTGTATGTGACGAATAAACAATGTATCTATCTATCTTGATCTCGGTGGCGCAGTGGGCGCAGTGGCGCGGCTGAGACGAAAAAATGTCTATAATTAAAATATCAGTCATGTAGTTCTGATAATACAAGCTCTGCTCAGTTTGGGGCTAATCAAATCAAATCAAATCAAATCAAATCAAATTCTTTAATTGCAAACATGGGTCACAAAGATGGAAGAATGGTAAAGGGTAAGCACCGTACATGTTTTGCCTAGATCGAGGGCATGCAAATATACATATCAGTAGGAGAAACTAGTTACATTACAGATAAAAAAAAGAAGAATATTCGATTACAAAACACATTAAAGATTGAACTGGTTAAATAATAATTAATTAATACATTCATTTCACAGATTCATCAATATTTATATTATTATCTAATAAAAAGTCATTTATATTATAATAGCATTTTGATGTCAGTAGTTTATTTTTAAATAATGTCAATGGTAGCATCTTTATGTTTCTGGGCAGTTTATTATAGATTTTTGGTGGCATGCCCCAAAAGCTTTTTTGAAGCAATACCGCTATTAAAGCAGAGGCGTTGTTGGTCGCGTCTACTGCGTGTGTTAAGATGATGCTGTGTGAAAAATGTCCAGCATTATTTATTTATTTATTGACCACAGCCAAAACCGTGAAATGTGACAATTTGCCAATACCCCTACTGGTTACACTCCATTGGCCACAACGGTTATCCCCCCAATAAAACTCTAATATGTAAATTCCATTACGCCTAATCCTATACAGCTGTTTCGGTCCGGTTTCGCAATAAAAGTAGTATCCGGTTGAGTTACCCGGATAAGGGCCAGTGTGCACCAAAGTGAACAAGACAAGAAAAAAGATGTTTATTTATTTTTAAATTGTTTTAGCCACATTTAACCCGCCGAGGTTAAATTTTTGGGATATTATAAATAATTTTAAGGAAAAAGATGTTAAGATCAGATACACATAATAGTTGTTTTGGTTGTGGATATATTCTAACAAATCTTTTTTTTACTATATTTAATAATATTCCAGTGATTCAAACTCGTTGGGAGTCAAACCCGCAATCTCCCGCTTGCAAGAGCGAATTTCCTGGGATGTTTCGGGCCCGCCGTAATTGAAGTCTTATATTATATCATTATAATTCATTTTATGATCTTGTCCTTAGTGTGGGTTAATACATTATTTATTTTTTACTCAAAGTATGCGTGTATGTACATAATTTCATATATTTTATCTTCATTCCCTTCCACTCCTCTTTGGGGACAAAATTTCTTTCTAATAAAATTTAATTTTCGTTTCCTCTGAAAGTACTCACACTTCTCGTCTCTCTGCTTGAGTAAATACCGGCCCTAATACACCCAGCGAGGTGTATACCCGGATAATACGCGACTGAGGTGTATTACCCGGGTAAATTGACTTATATCCGTGTAACTGCGGCGAGATTGAACACGAAGAGATTTACATAGATGATGTTGTTTTTTGGTACTTCAGTTTTTATCAAGATTTTTTAACACCCAATAGACATATACGTAGTTCTGACCCTTAATAAGATTTTCTATATCGTAGGTATCAGAAACTACGAGTACCGTGGTACCACAACAAATGTCTGCAGAAATTCTTTCAATCGAGTTTGACAGAATGACATTGGTATTGTGGTGATATATTATTTCTCGCGGAACCTGTTGTGCTATATTATCTGTGCAATAGCCTGAAAGGGCGGGAATCTTTGCCAGATTTCTCAAAAGATAATTTCAATGGAAAATGATGTAAAGGAGCTTTATTCGATCTGAATTCTAGAAAGCGCTGAAGCGTTAAATAGTAAGACAGTATTTATTACTACCACATCCACGTTTTCCTATTTTCTAACCCGCCCTGTACAGCCATTCGTCGGCGATTACCGCGCCATTTTTGAGTCATTCCCAGCTCTCTGTATGCAAATTTAGATGGCGGTCGAGCGCCACGGAATTGAGAGGGTTAAAAATTGTAGCGCTTTGTGAAATGAGTATTAAGGGGTTCCGTGAGGATTTTTTTTTTAGTATGCCACATATTAATAAATAACACGGCCAACAGATACATTATATAGTCCTAACCACACAGTGGGATTCCCTGTATACCATGGAATTTCAACACCTAAACCCGAATAAGTTTGTAATAAATACAAATACTTGTAGGTACTTTATTTTGCCCTTGTAAGTTTTATCAATAAGTTTGATACAATTTTGTCATTTTGATGGTTTGCGCACGTGGACTAGCCTGTATCACGAGAGGTCATTTAAAATAGACCATTACGAATAAACTGGGTTGCACTGTTCCAAGGAAAACTACAAAATAAATTAACAATTATTAGAAAGTGAAAAGAAACGTTAATTTTTATATATCTAACAATATAACCTAAGTGGCGATGACCTTGCAGTCTGTCACGTGGAATATCAACTACTTGCAGACGCGGGCATGTTCAAATATTATGTATAGAGGTGCTTCTGACTACCCCCTAACTAGTATCCTCAAAGTTCTACGCACTTAGTTGGTATCTGAGGACGTACATTACACGTCTGTTTTGTTTTTTTCGTTCTAAAAGTAGCATAATTGGTATTATTTTAAAATAGCCTAATTCCAGAACATTACAATGAGATAGGTAACTAATTCGTTCCTTACCCTTACTCTGCCCGTCAATTATTTGAGACAACGATAGGCTTTCACGTCCAAAAAGGAGGACAGCAAATCAGGCTTACAAATAGTTTAAGCTTCACGAAACCCTAAAAATGGGTACGGCGCTCGACGCAGTCGGTAATTAAGGTGCGATTTTGCGTTTTAGAGTGAGTAATAAAGCTGAACTTTTACCTGAGAGCGGTTAAGGGGCTTTTTACTTTAGACCACAAAATTACTTTCGTATAACCGGGTAACACTTATGCCATGCTGGTATTGGTTGGTGTCGGATAAAACATCAGCAGAATGAAACTGAACCACTTGTTCTGCGACGGTGGTGGGCCGTCCAGTTTCATTCTATTTACTTCTGATCGGGTATCCCCTGCTTCGACTTTCAGAAGATTAGACCTATGTTAATTCATTCATAACAAATGTGCGAGGAGGAGAAACACTGCTCGTCGAGATACAGTTTTTTAACTAGTTCGGCGGGTAGGGCGAATCCAATTCGACCACAAAATAACCTTTTATAACCTACCTACATAGTTAGTTCCTACCTACAATATTTTCGGTAATTTGTACCTTAGTTTATATAATAAGCTATAGGATAATTTACCGCATGATTTTGTTTTGTTTTAGGTACCTACCTATAGTTTTTAGTTATATTTTTTTCTAAGTGGTCTGTTCAAACATTTTTCTTAAAATAAAAATATTTGAAATATTTGAAGATAGACCGGGACATGAAGAATATAATAAACTAGCTGTGGCTGCTCTCGACCCCCGTCTGATCCACTAAATCGCATCGGCCGTCCGCGCTTACTTCTTTTGCTCGGCTCCTTAGGGTTGTAGCTGTTAAATAGCCTATAACCTTCCTTAAAAATTGGGCTATAAAATAAATAAAAATTAATTCATTGTCGGTTTCAGTTTAAGTTTCACCTTAATGTTTTTTATTTTATTTTTATTTTGTGTTCTGCCCTGTTTGTGTTTCTTGTTTTTTCTTATGGATATCGATGTATGTTTAAACCGGCCTCCCGCGATACAGGCTCGACCTAGTGCGGGGACCAACAGTTACTCCATTTGTAATCTATATTTTCGGTAAAATAAATGTATTTGTATTTGTAAAATAAATATAATAATTACTTTTTTAGCTGTTTTTTTTGGGATTTTGAAATTATGTCCATAACCATGATAGATTCAAATGTTTATAGATTTCCGTCATCTAAAACTCAAACATAGCAGGTTCTTGAAACAAACATAAGAGAAAATAACTTCTTGATGGACTAAATTCCATCACCACACAGGTTTCTCCACGCAAGTCACAATGATTTTTAGGGCCACCCTCTCTTTATTACGCGACTCTATAGCGCTAATTGTATCGTTATCGACATTCATTTTTCGCTGCAATGAACCGCTTTGACGTGGGTTTATATGTGACGTTAATTATTCATCTATTGCATGTTGATAATGATTAGTTTATGGAAGGTATGTGGCATCAGTTTGTATGAAAATAAGTGGTGATGGGCTTTGCAAACTATCACGTGGAATGCTAACTCCTTGCAAAATGTGGGCTATAACAAATGTGGGCTATAACAAATGAGGGCTATAACAAATGTGGGCTACAACAAATGTCGGCTATAACAAATGTCGGCTATAACAAATGTGGGCTATGCCAAATGTTTGGTCGTGCATCTCACTACCCCTTGATTTAGTATCATCTAGTAAATCTACTCTCAGAGGATGTCTATTCTGGAAAATATGGAGAATTTTTTTTTGTTTTAGTTTTATTTATTAATTTATTTAAGCACTTATTACATGTTCTAAACATTGAAAAAATAAATTATTTAGAATACAGTTTTTATTTGGTTAGGAACATAACTTATGGGCGCACAGCAAAAAAATAAAATGAGTAAGGACCAGATTCATAAAAAATAAGTGAATAAGAACAATGTAAATGAAGTAAAGTACCTACCTACTGAAGTACTTAAACAACAAAAGTACTTAAGACAAAAGCAGATATTAAAAAACTAGAATTTCATTAACTTATTTACTATCTAGTTTTATTTGTGAGATTTAATATTTTCCGATATTTCGTCACAGTTGCATTATACAAGATCAGGGGAGAAAACTTTGCTTAAAAGTACATATGATTTTGACACTAAAAAATGTTTTACTAAAATTGTTCTATTTTTTAGTTTCGTTTTATATTATCTGTTTTGTGTGTTTATTATTGTGTGTAGTAAGACGACTTCTGTGGTACAGTGGGCGAAGGCTCGCCTGAGACGCAGAGAGTTGCGGGTTTGATTCCCGCCCGGGACAAACGTTTGTATCTGCAAATATTTGTCTCGGGTCTGGGTTTTTTTCTATGTATAATATGTATGTATTTACAAAAAAATGTATATAAGTAGTATATCAGTCATGTAGTTCCCATAATACAAGCTCTGCTTAGTTTGGGGCTAGATGAGGCTGTGTGAAAATGTCCTGCATTATTTATTTATTTTTATTTATTTATTATTATTCGAAACTTTGGTGTTCTGTTGAAAAATCATTTTTTTTTCTTTCTATGTGTGCAGAAGTGTGATAAACCCTAGCTTTGTATCTGAAGGCATCTGAAAACTTTGACACATTTCATGGAAACGAGTCCCAGTTTAGCTATTTCCAGACTGAAAAGCGTTAATAAGGCCACCGGCTTTGTGCCCGTAACGAGCGGCATTGTGCGCAATCTCATTATACGTATCGTTACCGCTCTAGGTCCTTGCATCGCTGTTTTGAATACTCGATGATGAGTGGAACGGGACGAACTGGAAATGAATGAATAAATGAAAATACTAAATAAATTAATTAATATTGCAGGACATTTTTCACACAGCATCATCTAGCTCCAAACTAAGAAGAGCTTGTGTTATGGGAGCTAAATGACTGATATACTACATAAATACTTTTTTTTTTTAAATATATACTTAGAAAACACTCAGAGTCGAGGCAAATATTTGCAGATCATACAAACATTTGTCCCGCGGCGGGAATTGAGGCTCCTGCGCCACAGAGATCGTCATTTGATTGTACACCATAAACAAGTAACAAAATAAACAAAATCTTATTCTAATTAAAGTACAATGGGTGGTATTCCGCTCAGAACCAATCTCTTACAGACAACCTTAAGAGAATAATAAGAGTGGAGAGAGGGGGGCCCATCCCCCCCTCTCTCCACTCTTATTATTCTCTGTATGTACTATACACACTATTTATATGTATATGTACATATAAATAGTGAGTCATAAAATATATCAGCATCGCTGGTTGCGATAAGACCGCCAGTTATAAAACTTTTTTTATTATTAGCTACATAGATAATCCTGAACCATTACTAGGATTCCTTATCATGGGTATCAATTACCGTGGTACCCTAACAACTAAACCCGGACCCGCAACTCTTTTGAAATGAAATAATACATATATATGTGTGAACTTTATAAATCCGAATACGAATCTGAATCCGAAGCCGAACCCGAATCCGAAACCAAATATAAATTCAAATCAAATTTGAATACAAAATTGATGTCTCTGGTAAAAATATTAGAGAGCAAAGTTATTTGTTTCAATAAATTACAGAATTTACGCAACTTGTTCTACTATAATCACCAACATTTCTTAATAAACTAAGCATTCACTTGAGCATTCAAACAATTGTGGCTTTAAAAACTACAAAGAAATACTGCGCTATTCAAAATACAAAACTGTATACCCGACAATTTCTCCATTTACATTTTAATGAGAATACACGACTAGAAAAACTGAAGGTACTTACTTAAAACAATACAACAAAGAATCGGGAAAGCGCAACCACACCTTGTGACCACCACACGAGTATAATAACAAACAGAGAGGTCGCTCAGACTTGACACACAGGTGTTTTGAGCTAGAGGTACAAATCGCAGATGTTCTGCACTTTTCTTTGGTTCTGTCAGGTTCGTGAAAATCAATAGTAAAAAAAACAGCTACGACGTTTTCCCCTCGATGGTCATCCTCAAAGACATACTTAGTGCGTTGATTTTTGAGAATCCTATACCAAGTATAGGATTGCCAGTGAAACGACCAACCATTATTTATCAATTTTGCCAGAATCTAATTGTAGATGTATAGTAAGAAAAAACTCTGTTTTTTATCTTATCTTATCCTATCATAACCTACTACTATTATAAACAAGTATAAGATAACAAAGTTTGTGAGGATGGATGTATGCTTGTAACTCATTCTCGGAAAAACTACAGAACGGATTTTGATAATATTTTACAGTAATATAGCTTATACATCAGAATAACACATAGGCTACTTTATCCGGGTACCCGCGGGCGAAGCCCTGGGCAGAAGCTAATCTTATGTAATATTGATGACATTGCTACAACTTTTAAAAAATAAAGTCTTCTAACCTCTTCTCTTCATCTCAATGTTCATTTTAAGAAGACCAAGCTTCGAACAACTGCTCCAGGTGTGACTAACCTCGAGTGACTGAAATAACCATCGTGGCATCAAAATTCTGTGAACCCTTCATACACAAGCATAAGCTCTGTTTGCTATTTATTGGTAAAACTATGTACATGGCGGGCACTGGAAAATTAAACATTGTTTTTTTCATTCAAACCTTATTATAAGAGAAAGCCATTGAGAATTCTATTTGTTTCCTTTAAAGTGTAGCTTGTGATCTTTTGTTTTGCAGCTCCTTTGTGGAATTGAAACTTTTTATAGTTAGTAATTGAGGTTTCTTTCAGTTGGTTCGTTAGTCATCCAATCTTTAAAGTTTTTTTTTAAACAGCTAAAGTAGCAAACAAGCATACAACCTCCTTATTGGTAACCGGTATTGTCCATAGGTCGTAACCTATGGACACTTCCAACACCAGAGGTCTCTCTCGCACGTTGTCGACCCTTAGATATAACGAGTGAAAAGTCTCGTTCCTGTAATTTCACCGGCACTCATACCCTTCAAAACAGAACACTGCGATGCGAGAATACCAATTGGCGGTAGAAATAGATGACATAGAAAGCAATAATTACTACTAAACATCTATTGCACAGTTGCTAAACCTTCTCAGTACAGTTACTCTATTAGACAAATTTCTTCAAATAGCGTAGAAATTCGTCTTCCAAGTGTGCCAACTGAAAAGCCAATTCCCTTAATAACAAGACAAGGAGTTGTAATGGCATCCTTTGAGCTGTGCCAGCTATGCGGGCCACTAATTATGTTAGTAAAGACATTCCTTCCATAGCTGGGTGGTGGGGGCAAAGGGCTGGATGTTATTTTGAGTTTATCGTACCTATTAACGCTGTCACATTTCATATTTTTTGCTGTGTTTTCAGAATAGATTTTCAACTTGACGACCTCTGTGGTGCAGTGGGCGAAGGCCCGCCTGAGACACTGGAGGTTGCAGGTTCGATTCCCGCCACGAGACAAAATGTTTGCATACAAACATTTGTCTTAGGTCTGGGTATTTTCTATGTATAATATGTATGTATTTACAAAAAAAAGTATATAATGTGTATTATATCAGTCATGTAGTGCCCATAACACAAGCTATGCTTAGTTTGGGGCTAGATGATGTATTAAATGTCCAGCATTATTTATTTATTTTATTTATTTCTTACTATAACGTATTTCAGCTGTAACGTGGTGCCAATTCAAAAAGCGCATGGTCTTTCTCCTCTATAGTTTGAAGCCCAAGACTTTTATAGTTCTCTCAGGTTCGTAACTAGGCTATCCGAACCTTGTAATTAGATTTATGCTAATCCCGCAGTTAATCTGGAGACAACAGATAGATGTCATTGAGTGCGCCGCGGCGCTCGCTATCTTCCATTAAACCAACTAATTTGTTGTTGCCTCAACTTAATCTTGGCTTACGGTTAAATACCTACCGTACTATTTTATTGCTAAACAAGAGCCTAGAAACCACTTTTGAGGTACGTCACACAACATTTTAGCAAGTAAGGGCACGGACAAAGGGAAATGATTGTTAAGTGGTTGTCAAAGTACGCGTACAGTACTATGATTTAAATTAGATATTTCGGCATAGTTTGTGTTTCTGAATTAGTACGATAATGCAATCAATGTCCGGCCGTCCCGCGGCCAGTTGCTCTTCAGTCACCAGTAAGCTTCAGAGGCGGTAATACGTGCGGTTCCATTAATTGGAAGTATATAGAGCTGTTAACACCCCCAGTTGTTTTTTGTTGGATTTTTTCATCCCATTTTTTTTGTCAATTTGGTGTTAGTTATTAAGTCACGATAATTGGTATATTGGATATCAGGCACTTATTAGTTTTTTTATATTTTTCATTCTATGCTGTCATTAAATAACTTTTAAACAATTTCATTTTATTTTTGTTAATATTATAACTATTTTGCGATAACACCATAAAAAATGTATGCATAATTGTTGTACCAGCTCTAGATAAATATCATCTGATTTTAATCGTAGTCATCATCATCATCATCAGTCTATATTAGTCCACAGCTGGACATAGGCCTCCCCTAATGAGCGCCATAGCGCCCTGCAAAAAATCGTAATCGACCTAAATCGTAGTACTGCAAATGTATTGATTGCCAAAGTCACCGCGTCTGTATGACTTGCTTATAGAAGCAAATATAACTAGTTTTCTAGCTCTACCCGACCAGGATGTAAAATAATACCCAACTGTGACATACGTAGTCCTGAACCCGCATGAGGCTCTTCTGTATTGGGTATCAGAAACTACGAGTAACGAGGTTCTAATACCTGCAAAACATACGAACATTTTGTCAGGACTATGTATGTATTAGGTTCACAATTAGTGTTTTTTTATGTTTGTTACTTGATGTCTTCGCCAGTTGTTAACCGGTTTTGATGATTCTGAGGGAGTGCTACTTTTCCCGTAAAACTAACATCATCATCTAATGGAATCACTAGCCGTAACATTTTTGTGGGCTATTTTACTTTTGTTTTTTATTCGAAAGAGTGTCATCACAAGTTATCAAAATAACGTAAGCACGCAAAGAAGTCGGTTTTTTGATATTTTACATCTTTTTTTTATAGTACCTCTATATTCTATTCAAATAAATACCTTCTCAAATTATTTCATTTTTTTATTTTATTCAAAAACCTTAGTTCTCAACCAGCGTTTAAATTGACAAAATCATTTACATGCGGTCTATCTCCTGATTGTAATTCGGTAATAAGCACATGTACCCTCACGATTGCCGCTCCAAATAAATCGCTTCTCTCATCCCGTCATTTATACAGAGTCACCTCACACTCACTTCACGCAAGTTAAGGCAGAGTCTAGAAGCTGGCGACTTTGTCGCACGGTATTTATTTATGTATAGCCGGTTTTCAGGTTTATCTATTTATAGCCTGTTTTTAGAATTTTCAAAAAAGGAGACTATATGCAATTGGTATTGTGAAGTAGAATTGCACTGGTTATAACTTAATTTGATGTTGGTTAGTAATTTAATTAATAAAATATACAAGACGTAAATTTTTATTTTTTTGAGAGCCGTGTTGGGCGTTCAAAGCCCCGTTGGGGTTACAAAGTGAACCGTACTAAACGAGCTTTGTGTATTCCACCTTAAATAAGTATCAAGTATTTTATAAGGGCTAGATTGTCTGAGGAGCGATGTTGGTCTAGTGTGCAGTACTTTCGACTTCCAATTTAGAGTACATGGGTTGAAACCCGATGATGTCTCACTACTTTGTAAAACACGGACATGTGCACAATGCTTGAGCGTATCTCTGACTAGCCCTTCCTTGGTATTCTCACAGATCTGCGAACTAAGTATGGATTTGAGGGTCTCCATCATGGAAATAACAGTCATAATCATGTTTGTCAGGACTTGGACATGTTTTGTGATTAATTCTAACCCGTTTAGACTATTTTAGAATATTATTACGACTATATCACGTACTTTACTATTCACCTTCACGGTCACGTTTCGTTGACCGTTTAGAAGAAGGACCTCTAATACGATAATATTCTCTACTAATAATAGACCACCTACTTTCTACTAATAATATTAAAAATGATATCAAACCACGATAATTTTGATTCCGTATATACTAGAAAATTTTACAATCTAAATTAATATTTGGTGGTTGTTTTAGCTGTTATATAAAAATCTAAAGCAGTGACAGCGTCGTGAAGCCTCAGCCATCAGCGTACACTCGGCGTAAAGTTTCATTCAATTGTCTTGAACGTTTTTTCTTTGTATTGAAAAACAAGAGAAAAAACACTATTCCGAATCTACCATAATATGATTACACCAACGTCATCTTTTAAAATCAAGATCATGTTTTACTATTTTTCGTGGTTGTCTTATTAATATCATAAAACGTTTTTGTTTAACATTAACTACGTTAATATTAAAGAATGTGCTTCTGTTGATTTACCAGAGCGAAATAATCGCATTGTGATAAAGCTCTTTATTACAAAACACAATGAGGTCTCTTATACGAAAACAGCACCTTATCAAAGAGCACGAGGGCCCGCATGCTTCAGACAAACGACAAACTCATACTGTTACATCCAGTCATTTAGTCATCATGTGTTGGCTGGCGTACACACTGTCTTTTAGATTGGCAAACATGCAATCGCGTATAGATCGTTTGAGTAACGAAAGTTGTGCATACTGACACCAACGCACTAGCATCAAACTGGTTTGGTTGCTGCGTTACTACTGAATATTCCGTGACGGTATCGTTATTTTTGTGTGCGTTCGTTTCATTATAATGATGTACCTACAGTAAAGTTTATAATGTTAGCTTCAATGCCTAACTACTTAGTACTTATGTTTTTGTTGTGCACTTTTGTCTCAAATACAGTAACACTTCGAGAACCTAGTGTCTAGACAAATCGAACACAGGTTAAAAGTTACTACCATCTAACTATTTTACCTACTTAATGTGCACTTTTGTCTCAAATACAGTAACAGCTCGAGAACCTAGTGTCTAGACAAATCGAACACAGGTTAAAAGTTACTACCATCTAACTATTTTACCTACTTAATGTGCACTTTTATCTCAAATATAGTAACAGCTCGAGAACCTAGTGTCTAGACAAATCGAACACAGGTTAAAAGTTACTACTAACTAACTATTTTACCTACTTAATGTGCACTTTTGTCTCAAATACAGTAACAGCTCGAGAACCTAGTGTCTAGACAAATCGAACATAGGTTAAAAGTTACTACTAACTAACTATTTTACCTACTTAATGTGCACTTTTATCTCAAATACAGTAACAGCTCGAGAACCTAGTGTCTAGACAAATCGAACACAGGTTAAAAGTTACTACTAACTAACTATTTTACCTACCTAATGTGCACATTTATCTCAAATACAGTAACAGCTCGAGAACCTAGTGTCTAGACAAATCGAACACAGGTTAAAAGTTACTACTAACTAACTATTTTACCTACTTAATGTGCACTTTTGTCTCAAATACAGTAACAGCTCGAGAACCTAGTGTCTAGACAAATCGAACATAGGTTAAAAGTTACTACTAACTAACTATTTTACCTACTTAATGTGCACTTTTATCTCAAATACAGTAACAGCTCGAGAACCTAGTGTCTAAACAAATCGAACACAGGTTAAAAGTTACTACTAACTAACTATTTTACCTACTTAATGTGCACTTTTATCTCAAATACAGTAACAGCTCGAGAACCTAGTGTCTAGACAAATCTAACACAGGTTAAAAGATACTACTAACTAACTATTTTACCTACTTAATGTGCACTTTTATCTCAAATACAGTAACAGCTCGAGAACCTAGTGTCAAGACAAACCTAACACAGGTTAAAAGATACTACTAACTAACTATTTTACCTACCTAATGTGCACATTTATCTCAAATACAGTAACAGCTCGAGAACCTAGTGTCTAGACAAATCGAACACAGGTTAAAAGTTACTACTAACTAACTATTTTACCTACTTAATGTGCACTTTTGTCTCAAATACAGTAACAGCTCGAGAACCTAGTGTCTAGACAAATCGAACACAGGTTAAAAGTTACTACTAACTAACTATTTTACCTACTTAATGTGCACTTTTATCTCAAATACAGTAACAGCTCGAGAACCTAGTGTCTAGACAAATCGAACACAGGTTAAAAGTTACTACTAACTAACTATTTTACCTACTTAATGTGCACTTTTATCTCAAATACAGTAACAGCTCGAGAACCTAGTGTCAAGACAAACCTAATATAGGCTTAAATATACTACTAACTAACTATTTTACCTACTTAATGTGCACTTTTATCTCAAATAAAGTAACAGCTCGAGAACCTAGTGTCTAGACAAATCTAACACAGGTTAAAAGATACTACTAACTAACTATTTTACCTACTTAATTTGTTGAATAAATAAAATAAATAAATAATCAATTTGTATTTTTAGTACAATGTTTAATCGGATAACTTTATTGTTAGCTTTCTCACTTATCTGCTTAGTTAGGTGGTTAGTCACCCACCTACTTGCCAACTATAAGTGATAGGTGCCTACCTACATAAACTTGTATTGTGTAGTAATGTGCAGCGCTAAAGGTCCGTCTGAGACGCAGAAGGTTCCGGGTTCAATTTCCGCCGCCAGTCTGAGTGTTTTCTATGTATAATATGTACCTATGTATTTACAAAAAATGTATGTAAATAGTATGTCAGTCATGTAGTTCCTATAACAAAAGCTCTGCTTGCTTTGAGGCTCAATGATGCTGTGTGAAAATTATTTATTTATTTATTTATACTTACGAGCATATTTTTAGTTTGTATTAGTAAATAGGCTGTTCCTAACTGGTTTTTTCTCTTTTTTTCTCTATAAAAATGATAGTATACATTATAAATCTTGCCTTTTTCTCGCACCCTTCCAAATACAATGTAAGTTTTTTAAATATTTTTATTGATGTAACAGTATGTACACAATGCTTAAATAAATTTAGTGCACGGCGCGACGCGGAAGGAGAAAGTCGCAACCACTCACCCTGATGAAGACTCTCGGAATGAGTCGAAACTTAGTCGGTGCCTTCACCGATAGTGCAGTACGTGAAAAATTCACGATAGTTTTTGGAATAAAAATGAATATGAGTATGAGTATATAAATGTCGTTATAACAAGGGATATTTGTTCGTATGTTCTGTAGATATTTTTTCCGGGCCTGAGTGTTGTGCTACCACGGCGCTCGTAGTTCCTGACCCACGTCACAGGGCATCCTAGTGTGAGGTTAGAACTTACTATGTGCCAGATGCGCAATTATTTATAGAAAAAAAAAACAACACGGAGAATGTTTCCGTGAATATCCGTGAATAACTACTGAGCGTTACAATGTCACGGGAATACCGTGAATTTCAACGTCACGAATACGGACTTGCTCTGCAAAGTAAGTGTCCGTATGTCACACAGTTATCAGAACAGCCGCTCGAGTGAGCACCGTCGATGACGTCATAATCTCGCATCGCGCAAAATGACACAACGTGATTCTATTAACGAGTGCGTATGACGTGATTTGCGGCGATGGCCGCTTAGCGACGCGGTGATTGCCTATCTGCTTCTGCGGTGGCGCCACTGGCATTATAACAAAGTGATCCTATGATTAAAGATACGAGAATAATAGACCTACTGGCGATGGGTAAATGGAAACATATCAAAAGGTAGTGTATCGCGGTCTTAATTTAGATAGGTGTTCGAACAGCACCACCATTGCGCAGCAATAGCAGAAATAACTCACGCACCTTCGCCAAAATGGAAGTTGTAGAGGATGCAAGGACTTAGCGTCCAACCCACCATCTGGCTGTAATATTATGTTCATCATCATCATCATCAGCCTATATTAGTCCACTGCTGGACATAGGCCTCCCCTAATGAGCGCCATAGCGCCCTGTCTTCAGCTTGCCGCATCCAGCATCTGCCTGCAGTCTTTCGCAGATCGTCATCCCACCTGGCCGGAGGGCGTCCTACACTACGTTTGCCGAATCGCGGTTTCCACTCAAGAACACGTTTACCCCAGCGGTTATCGGTTCTTCGCGAGATATGACCGGCCCACTGCCACTTTAGCTTGATAATTCCTTGAGCTATGTCAATAACTTTGGTTCTCTGACGGATGTATTCGTTACGAATCTTATCCTTCAGAGAGACTCCGAGCACAGCTCTTTCCATAGCTCGCTGAGTGACTTTGAACTGGTGGACCAGCCCTATCGTGAGTGTCCACGTCTCAGCTCCGTAGGTCATGACGGGTAGGACGCACTGATTGAAAACTTTCGTTTTCAAGCATTTCGGTATGGATGAATAACAATAATATTGCTGGTACTTTTTACACAGCATCATCTAGCCCCAAGCTAAGTAGAGCTTGTATTATGGGAACTAAATGACTGCTAAACTTAACTGTTTTTTATCAATACATTATTATTATGCATAGACACACCCAGACCCGAGACAAATATTTGGGTACTTCTTGATTTCAATTGCTTGTGATATTATGTAATGTTAGCTAAATAGCACCTCAGGGTCTTAAAGCCCAATCCAGTGATTTGGTCCTGAACCCAACACAGCCGAAACGTCGGGAAAATAATAAAAATGGTAAAGGCGATAGTGACCCTTATGATACTTATAATTACATTATAAATTAGGTATATACTGTAGGTCCGTGGAATATAGTCCAAGATGTACGTACCTATTCTGTCACATTAAGGTTTATACTTTTTCTCTGGAGACTGAAGGTCTCATGGTCTCAGGAATGGCATTATCCAGTCGATTTGCATTACCAAAACTTTTACCAATATCCGGTTAAAATCTAAAATCGCCTAAAATTATTTACAAACTTTCAAGGCTGAACCACTTACAGCGAAGTTGTGCTAAATTGATAAAGTCCTGAGGGCCTATCGGTTACTCCTATCCATCAATTGCTTAATTATTCGCTCCCGAGGGAGTCTGCTCCTCGAATCTGGTACGAATTAGTTGGGAGTTATCGGAGTCAGGCGAAATGTTTGTGACATCTCTTTTGTTTTATCAGTAGAGAAGGACTTGCGTCCCATAAATTGTGACCCTGTGACACAGAAAGCCATTGGTTCATGAAAATTGGCATTGGAAAAATTGGCTGTATAGGAGATGGGCAGGACACTTGGGACACTAAACATGTTTGTCACTTGTAGAAGGGCCGATGGACGAAGTCTGTTACCGAATGGTTGCCTACCATTCGGTAATCGGTGAGAGGCTCGGCAACCGAGAGGCAGACCACCCGTCCATGATCGACCGACATCGTCAGCATAGCCGGGAATCAGTGGATGACAATCGCAAGAGACAGGAAAGAATAGCGTTATAAAGAGGAGCACTATATCCAACTGTAGGATCAAAAGAGCTAGATTATGATGATTGGAAAATACTATCCATATATTAGCAGCTTGCTGTGGACTCAATCGAATGCAGCTAATAGGTAAGTAGCACATGGCGAATACTAAGATCCAGGGCATCGAACATCGTCGTCAATTTGCATACCCATTGATTAATTTCGGGGAATGTGCCCAGAAGCTACATGATCTGAATCCACCAACTTCTTTTCACCTAAGGACAAGCAGATGCACAGCTCAGTACCATCCGTATCTTCTCAGTATAATACCCATTCGTACTAAACGTTTCAGTATCGCCTTTATAATGAATGAGAACGGCGAAGAAATAAAACACACACTATCCTCTATCTTTCCTGAAAAATATAATCTGGGTCTTTTCAAGGTAAGAATGAATAGGTATCATCTACAGTTCTAGACCGTCATACTCCATTGTCGGCCATATAATCACTTACCATCAGCTGAGATGATGGCCAAATGAAGTTCCATTCTTAATAAAAAAATATACATCTGGCAAAATCGAGGCAAATGATTAGAAATCATTATAAACACCATCTTCTTTTTCATTTGGCATGCTGTGTTCAGACAGCCTAAATCAAAAATAAAATCATTTAGAATTATTTATTTTGAAATTTAACTAAACGCGAAATTAATTAGGTCAATAGTAACCTGAAAATTATGGTGACCGTAAATACTGTTTGATTTCTAAACACCGAGCCCTTGAAGCAAAATTCGCTTTAATCGTTTTAAGCAAAACAATGCTTAACCCATATCTATCAATATTGCTTAACACAAGATTCGAGATAGTCCCGAAACTGAAAAGAAATCGCTTGTGCCGCCCGCACGAACTTTGATAAATTCACAGGGATACGTATAGAGCAGGAGGCCACGGCGGCAAACCTACCTCAAAAAGTACCATGAGACATAGAAAAACAAAAAAATACCTAAATGATGCGCTTGTGGTATAGATAAGTTGACCAGGGGTGCTAGACAAATACCACTTTCTGTTGACGTTAACGCCTGCGGAAAGATAAAATTGTATGGAAATGGCATTTGCTGCGAAAATGACACTTCTAATAATATCTACGGATATTAGGAGGATAGGTATTCTATGTGTTTGACGACCGATGTGGCGCGGTGGGCGAAGGTCCGCCTGCTACACAGGAGGTTGCGGGTTCGATTCCCGCCCCGGGACAAATATTTGTAAGATCTGCAAATGTTTGTTCCGGGTGTGCTGGGTATTTTCTATGTATAATAAAAAAATATCTATCTATGTAATGTATTGTATTAAGTATATCAGTCATCTAGTACCCATAACACAAGCTCTGCTTAGCTTGGGGCTAGATGATGCTGTGTGGATTGTCCAGCATTATCTATTTATTTATTAATGTGCGATGGTAAGTTTATCAAAATGTAAATATACACTGTGGTTTTCAGTTCTTGCTCGATCGTTCGACAGTCACTTGCCGTTAGCTGAATAGAATCCATGTGTATTTTATATTACCAATTGTAATAATAGACATATTAGTGGAATATATCCCAACACTTTATAAAAAACATCACAGTCAAGTTTTTGTTCGATCGAAAGAAAAACAGCATACAGTGCTATTTTTCATTTTTAACCTCATGCATGTTTTATAGTAGATCTCAAATGAGGTTGGATTTCCAGACGTATTATCTTGCTCTACATTTATTTGTAAAATAGCAGAATAATCTCGATTTACTATTAGCAATCGCCACAGAGGGTAGATAGAAACGTGAGGGAACTTTACAAGCAGCGGGTTATATTAATTCGCCTTTATCTACAGACAGAGGTATCATTTTACATGTGTTATGTAATGTTATTATAGTTTATGGCTATCACGGAGGTATAAAGGATCTGGAGCTTTATGATTTCTAAAATTTTTAAAATATTTTTGAATTCTTGACTTTATTAAGAACGTAGACACATTATTTTTCAGTTCAAACTATTCAACTTGAATTTTGAGTATTTAAGATTTGTAAACACTGTCATTCATTTTGCATTGCAAAATGCTCGTGAACCGCAGAGCATATTTTAATGCAAAATATTATGTCGGTGTTTACAAATCTTAAATACAACAAAAGTCTTTCATAATAATTTAATATCAGTCACGTGCATCCTTTGTACTGTGTAAGAGTTTTTTTAATGTATTAAATTAAAACGTGCTCTAAACGGTAAAAGAAAGCATTTTATGAGGAAACTGGCACAACCTTAAGACCATAACCTTAATTATGGGGAATTCAGTTGTGAGCGTGTTTGTTTGGTTATGTAATTATTACGTAGGTGAATAGATAATGAGATTTTTTCCATTTCATTTATAAATGTAAGAAGAAAACAAGGATTGACTGAAGTAGTCTTTCATGGATCGAACAGAGGTTTTGATATCTGCCTGAACCTATCATGCTATAAATCGAAAAGGCGAAATAAATCACATACGCGCGATAAAATGCATGTACCAAAAAAATAGAGTTTCAGTATAAATGTTCACTTACGTAGCTTGATGCTTTCACCGGAATGTCTCTCTCATATATCAGTGTAGGGTACCGTTATAAATTTTTCGGTCAAGAAATTGGTAGGCCCCATGATTTAGATAGGGTTCGTCACGGTAAATACCTACTCAACATACGCGGGCCGCATGAGAAATTTATGGCCCGCAATATAAGACTAGATGAAACTAGGCCGATGGAGGGCGGTTTTTACCCGGAATTTTTTATGTAAAAATGTGTGACCTTTATGTATGACCCGAGAGAAATTTCACAGTAAATAAACTATGCAAATGTTGATCTATGAGATGGAAATTTGGTTATATGTGAAAGAAAATATTATGAGCTCTAAATTAATAAAGTGCTTAATCTTTTTTATTCATTTTATTAGGCAAATTTGTATAATAATAAAAATGGATAACTGGAATCTTGACTTCGGGCTTTTAAAAATATCAAAAATATTATCTATATATCTTTTCAGTACTACTTTTCAGAGATACCAAGAAAAAAGATGGCGTCAGAAGGAGAATAATGGCAGACAAAATAAGCAGATAATTTCTAAAGATTTAAAGAATATAATATTTAGGATTTTTACGACTATTCCACGTGTTTATCTCCTAATGGCGTTTCGTTAACCGTTGAGTTTGTATTGAGCGTGGTAACGAACCGTTCAAATAAGTAAAGACTTCATAAAGGATCAACGAAACGATAGCCAGATAATAGTAAAGTTCTACTTACTGGTACGTGATATAGCCTTAATTTAATTCTTTAACACACACATCACAGGTGATTCGGCTTCATGCTCGATCTATTGATATATTAATAGTTTATCTGCCGATCTGTAAGCAGCAACAAAATGTGTGTGAAAGATATTGCTTTTGCATTTGTGACTAGCTAAAGAAATAAATGAAAATGCTGATGTTATTGACACTAATGTAGGGTTGTGAAAGTAAGGTATGGCAGAAGAAATATCGAAGTCGAAGATAGTTAAGTGGAGATGAAAGCTTTGACATGACAGTGTATTGAGACTTGAGAGGTATAGTGAGGAACAGCGTGTGAGCTCACAGCAGTTGGGAAGGAATAAAGATGCAGTAATGAGAGTTGAGAGAGGTATGTTGAGATAGTTTGTAGATGTAGAAATGATATATTAAAGAAGATTAACAAAATAAGTATATAGCGAGCATGAATGGGAAAGTTGATAAGGGGCATCTCGGTGAACGTTCTCTGATCAAATTGGAGATGTTCTAGAGAAAGTAACCTAAAACGATGAGCTTGTATGAAGATGAGGAAGACTGAAGCGAAAGAGTTATGCCAGGATCGTAGCTAGTTGAAACCCGTGGTCTCAGTCTACACGTCTAGGAAACCAGCGTTGCTTTATGTATGTTTGTTATTGACTCCCTCGTGGGTGATATAAATATCAAGTCCAGCCAATAAGATCAATCTCATAGTGAATGCCAGACTAATGTATCAAACATCTTGATATGACTAACAACGCAAATCAATGACCAAATATACACGTAAGATTTAGGCGATAGTTTTCATGTTCGCTATTATATGGAGTTTCGTTTCATTTTGTTTCGGTCTCTTGTGTGACTGAAATAATAAAATCACGCTGTAACCTTTTCAGCTTAAGCTTAGAACTATATTGTTGAAAACTCAGCGTAACTTCATAAATCCTTTCCCGGGACATTACAAGACCATTCAATTACACTAAAGTACTAAAACTTTTTGAAAACACATCAGGAACTAGAACGAAGTCAGTAAATCATGTAAATGTACGAATAAATAATTTTCCCAAGTAATATTTCCAGAAAAATTTAATCAGAAAACTGGCTATAACTCTGTCTTGAAATATATGACCACTGAACAAAGTTTATCTTGTAATATACATATTAGCTTGGCCCGAAGTTACAACTGAAGCGGTTAGCCAGAAGAATATTTCAGTTTTTCGTGTTTTGCATAGAATTCCTAGAGAAATCATTATGATTGATTATAATTATGAAATTGTATTAGTCCTAATTCTTTTTTATAATTTTTTGACTCTATTCTATTCTACACTAGGTCCACGGCTTTGCCCGAGTAGTACCCAGTTAAAAAGTAGTTCTATTACCGGCAGCGTTCATAGGAAACGCATTAGCTCGTCCATTTTTACGTCCACTTATATTGCACTTCACAAAAATATGTTTTATTTTAGCCTATGTCCATCCTGAAGAACAATTCTAAATATTGGTAAAATTATTTTTGAAACCGGATGAGTAGTTTTGGAGATTACCTCCTACACACCTCCTCCACATCTAAACTTACAAACTTTATTTCTTTGTTATTCCAAAAAGTATCGTAAACTTGACTATATTGTAAAAACGGGAATTTTCACGTACTGCACTATCGGTGAAGGCACCGACCTAGTTTCGACTCATTCCGAGAGTCTTCATCAGGGTGAGTGATTGCGACTTTCTCCCTCCGCGTCGCGTCGTTCGTCGTGCACTACGTTTCGTGTTTATTTCTTTTGATATTATTAGTGTAGACTAGCATCTCCCGAATTCCATTAATTTCTATTTACCATAGTTTCTTCAAGTGCACAGAACATCAAATCTCTCGATGCCGCGATGATCTTTTTTTTATGTCCGGTTTTGCTTTTGTGGTACCTGAATATAGGTACCTAAGTCCAGCATATAGTTCAGCAGAACTCGAAATATAACCTCCCAAACCAAGCCACGATTGTTACCAGCTGTAAAAATTCTTAGGATGTTTCGGATCGATGCGCCGAGTTCCACAGAGTTTGATTTGTTAGATACGAGTACTATAAATAATTTTTTGATACTATAAAATTTATTAATATTAAAACACTTTAAAAATTAAGTTTCCGTTGCACCTATCCCAAAAATCCAAATTGGTTCAGCTTTTTTGACTATTATAAGCAGCAAACTATCTAGACCACCGGTTCCCAAACAATATTTCCCACCGCCCACTTTGAGAATTAA
Source organism: Perizoma flavofasciatum (assembly GCA_958496245.1). Lineage (NCBI taxonomy): Eukaryota > Metazoa > Arthropoda > Insecta > Lepidoptera > Geometridae > Perizoma > Perizoma flavofasciatum. Next base: position 546,440 of record OY292436.1, read on the forward strand.
AAAAATCCATAAACATAACAACCTATGATTTCCCCTCTAGACCGTCTTAGCGCCCCCAAAATCTTCTAGAGTTTTCTACCGCCTCCCTGAAGGCCTCCAGCGCCCACAAGGAGGCATTATCGCCCACATTGAGAAACAGTGATCTTGACAGTATTCAGGATCCGTCCGCGTTATTACTTCTTTTTCTCGGCTCCTAAGGATCGTAACGTGATGTTTAACAGCCTATAACCTTTGTAGAGAATTATGTTATCAAATTAAAAAAAAACCTTTTCAAATCCGAATGGTAACTCTTGTTATTAGCGCGTACAAAAAAAACTTTATAGAGTTTATTTATGTAAAACGCAGATAAATACTCGTGCTTGACGATAACATGAAAAAATAAAATGCTGACACGTATTTTTTAGACTCAAATAAGTCAAAAAACGACCAAAAATTTAGTGACGATTCAAAATATTAATAGTAATATTTTATATAATAATATATTTTTTATATAATAATAGTAATATTTTATACAGTATGATTTTCTTTTTAGGACATGTCAAATAAAGCATTCGTTTTTCACAATGCAATTGCAAGTGCAACGCCGCCATTATGGTGAACAGCCATTTTGTTGAGGCTATGAACCACAAACATTATTACTTCCGCTTTTTTTTTTTTGGGTAATTGTTATCAAGAGCATAACCTTGATTGTAATCGCGACCTCCTATGCCTTACCTCCAAACTCAGCGGGTCTGAGTGCCATCGGTATTTGCATACAAATTGGTCGTACACTTCACTAGTTCAGATCTCTTCGGCTCACAGATTATAAATTGTCGATATTACGCGCGATACGATCATCGTCTCTTTACTGTTTTTGTTTTTAGCAACCAGAGTTGGACAAGGGTCGATGGGATGATTTAGAGAGAGGGTGAAGTAACAAATACTCCTCGCAAATTGTGGATACCAGATCTAAAAGGGTTTTAAAGAGCTGAGTTAGAGTCTTACCAATGCTATTATTAACTAAAAGAGACCTTTGAGCTCTGAAATTAGAAAATTCGTAGAAGACACAAAATCACTAACATTGATAAATTATGTATGGATAACTCCTCATTGCATACTACAGAATTAATTAAACGCTTTACATACAATCTTATGAACGAATACAAAATATTTGTGAGAATTTACAATTCTGCAATTTTTTTCACAATGATTTTTTGAAACAGCAACTTACAAAGTTTTTTTTAAAAAATATTCTTTAGTAACCATAGATAGGTACAAATAAGATAGGTAGGTACCTAAATATACAAACAAACATAACAAACACGCTCACCACTTATGACATCCTCAGAAACATACTCAGTAGGTAGATCTTCGTGGAAACTAAATATTGAGTAGTCAGAGACACGTCCATTCCAGGTGACAGGTTGCAAGCACATCGACATTGAGTGGAACACTTTCACCTGAATTATAAACACTCTAAAACAAGATACTTTAATACTTTCTGCAGTAATTTACACAGAAACGTAACATACCCTCACTTCTCAGGCCTATCAACTTCAACATCCGTCGCCGAGCGTTTGTCTGAAATGTTTTTTTCTTGGGTATACTAGAACCTGTTACCGGAACGACACTCGGGAAGGCTTTTGCAAACACTCCTAAGGCCACTTGTGAGGCACAAAGGCTGCCTGTCACACCGAATAGAGCAACTGCAATACTAGTTTTAAATGTGTGTAACAATTTCTGATTGTACGGTTTTTAATATAAGAGAGCAATAGTCACAGCGCCTATTGACGCTAAGCTTTCAAACAGAAGACAGTGCGTTTGAATCTGATCGTGCACCAATGGTTCTTTCGTAATTGGCTATTAGGTAATTTTAAAGGAAGAACCCAACATCAATGATTTAAAGTACCTACACAATAAACTTGTATTATTCTAATTTTTTTACGTAGATTGTTAAAAAAAGCGAGAATATTGCACCCTTTTAACTCGATTATTACAAAGTACAAAATACCATTTTATGAACCCAGAGAAAGTTGACCCTGGTTCACGTAAGTGGATCCATGAGTTAAATCCAATCTTATGTTTAAAATGCCGAACCATGCGTTCAGAAGCACTCTGCAGAGAGGTGGGTGCACCCACATCTCTCTCTCATTCATCCACAGGGTGAACAGCTCAGGATTCCAACGGCATCAGAAACGTCACGATTCAATTCGGTGTAAATGGTCCCCATTAAAGACGCTACGTTTATTTCACACATGAGGGTAGATGAAGGATTGGCCGCACTCGTCAGTAATTGGACGAGATGTCAGCCGTGAGACGTTTACACGCCGGAAGATGGCTGAAATATTGAATAAGTTGGTATATAACTAGAACTTAATAACAAGAAAGACTTTGCTTGCTGTTACTAGTTTTATGTCTCTCTGATGGTAGTCGAAGACAAAACATCACTATTTGAAACAAAAGGATTTTCACATAATAGAGTTTTTCCGAGCTGTGAGATTCTGGCATGCCCTAGAACCAAAAAATTGAAGGCATGCCCCATCGGTTAGTGTTCCAATTAAAGGCAAGATAGACCTGTCGCGTGGAATGCTAACTTCTTACAAAATGCGGGCATGTGGTAAATAATTATAGTGATCGGATATGCATCTAACTTTACCATACATCTACGCACTGAGTTTATTTGATATTTTGTACATTATGATGAGTCATGCGTTTGTTTCTTTATGAGAATCTTCCCAACTACGGGGTCTTAACCTTACATTTTTAAACGACTTAATTCTCAGAGAAATGATTCGCAATGTATTTTTGTGTGTTCGTACACACGAAACAAAACTACACTATGCTTGCTCTTAATTGATTATTTTAAAGTAGGAAAGAAAAACATTTATTTAGCTCGACGTAAAAAAACAAAGGAACAAAGATAGGATGGCAGGATATGTTATAAAATATACCTAGTTATAAAATATATTACGTATAAGTTTAACTGAAACTTAAATGTATACACACCTTACTAAACCGTCCTATTTATTTACTGTTGTGTAGAGATTGATCCCGGTGACTGAATTGAACGAGCTGATTTATGTTTTATTTTATTATCGGTTCCTTAAAAATCTTTACCTTATGACGTGTATGATTTTTTTATCACTCAAGACTTTCTGTAGTTTGACAAAGATCTAATCGTAATCCATTTAAAATTGTCTAAGAATAATAATCGTAAATAGTGCTGGACACCATTTACACAGCATCATCTAGCCCTAAAGTAAGCAGAACTTGTGTTATGGGAACTACATGACTGATAAACTACAAATTATACACATTTTATTGGAAATTTATGCATATTATGCATAGAAAACACCCAGATTCAAATTCCGATTCAGACCCGAGATAAATATTTGCAGATTATACAATCATTAGCCCCGACGCGGGAATCAAATACGCAACCTTCTCAGGCGGAATATCTGAATGTCCTACATTTATTTTTCAATAGCATTGTTATAAGAGCCGCGTCCCTCGCTTAGTATTCCGGACCCACAATTTAATCCATCTCCGGGTCAGCCTCGCAGAAGGCATCACAAGTGTTTGTTGGGTGTGGAGCGACTATTATATGGCACTAACTTACGCCCACGGCTTCGCCCGCGTGGTATCCGATAAAAAGTAGCTTATGTGTTATCTGATGTATAAGCTATATTACTGTAAAGTTTCATAGAAATCCGTTCAGTAGTTTTTGCGTGAAGGAGTAACAAACATCCATCCTTACAAACTTTCGCGTTTATAATAGTACTAGGATAGGACTAGTTTGCGCCCACGGTTTCGCCCGCGTGGTACCCGAATAAAAAGTAGCCGATTAAAAGAATCATTTGTAAAAAACCCATTCACGTTGCAAAATTGGTCTCCACGGAAAGCCATTATGTTTTTTTTTATTACTAATACATTTATTGATGAAACAGCTAGCCATCTAAAGACCGTTGCAAACGATCTATAGATAGCTCAACTGATCCAGATCACTACCAGACGGAAGCGTTCCCAAAATACTGGCCGCACTGCCACGCTGAATGGCAATGCTAATGCGTTGACGCAGATAAGAGCGGTACCTACCTTGAAAGTCCATTTGAAATACCTACTCATAAAAGATTTTTGAAATCAGATGAGTAGTTTCGCTGATTACATACAAACCAACAACTTAGTCGTTTTATAATATTACTAGCCTCTGCACACGGCTTCGCCCGCGTACCACGCCGGAGACAGTAGCCTATGTGTTATTCTGATGTATAATGTAAATTGTCATCAAAATCTGTTCAGTAGTTTTTTGCATGACAGAGTAACAAACATCCATCCTCACAAACTTTCGCTTTCATAATAGTGGTAGGGTTAAGTATCTTTCTGTTTTCAAAGGAAAATGGTTCTGAAGTGGTTATCAAAATTAGCGTGAATGTATTGTTCTCCACCAAAATCTAACTAGATTCACCAAAAAGGCTTATTGGACAAAATATATACCAACGAAATCTCGAACGAAACATATACGTTCCCAATATTTGAGTGGTATAATTGATCAGTTCGGTTATTGAAGGTTGCTCCAATTTCCGCGCTGACTGCTTTCAGGTATGTAACTGGATGACTATTTATGATAATAAATTTAGAAAGTAATTAGCATTCCACGTGACACATCGCAAGCCCATCGCTGCTTATTGTAACACTAACCGATCGCACAAGCCTTCGAAATTTTGATTCTAGGGCACTGTTTATCAAAGTGGGCGATAACGCCCTCTTGTGGGCGCTGGAGCCCTTCAGGGAAGAAGGTTCTAGAAGGTTATTGGGGCGCTTAGGCGATCTAGAGAGGAAAGCATAGGTTGTTATGTTTAACTTTGGGGGCGGTAGGATTTTTTATATTCTCAAAGTGGGTGGTGGGAAAAATATGTTTGAGAACCTGTGTTCTAGGGCATCCAAGTTTTCTCACGATCTTTAACGTTTCGAGCACGTTAAAACGTGCGCACATACATTTTTGGAGTGGAAATATATTGCTGGATGTGTTGTTGAGATATTTATTTTTTCTTTCTATCTTTTTTTTATAATTCTTCTTTGAAAATATACCGGTTGAATGAGAAATCCCTCCAAGTAAAAATAAATAAATAATAATGCTAATAATGTCACTTTTCACACGGCATCATTTAATCCCAAACTAAGCAGCGCTTGTATTATGGAAACTAAATGATTGTTAAGTATACTACTTATATACTTTTTTCTTGTAAATACATACATATTATAGTTATAAAAATTATAAACACATATTAATATGTTAGGTATGTGAATAATTTTTTTTTTATTTATTTACACGCACAAAACATTACAACCACATAAAAGAATACAACTAACAAAATTCGGTTCAAATCTTGATTGCAACATAAAAATATGTGCGCACAACTAATCTTAAATAACTATATCGAGCAGAAAGTGAAACTTATGTCAGAGGACTAAAAGAAAACTAAAAAAAAACTTTTTGTCATGTATATATGATAACAAACACCCTAAGATACCTAAAATCACAGTTACATAACAAAAATTATGTCGCAATTAATAAGTAATTTGTGTTTTTAAAAATGTTATGGTACGTACTCGTATATAGATACCTGAAATAAACTAATTAATAATAATAACACTACGATCACGCTGCCATCTTGCATCAGACTAAAAATCTAACCTACGCAAGATAATTATAACCTAAAATGCGTTGCTAAAGACACATTAAAACTTATAGAATAACAAACAAGGCTTTTACTAAAAGGTTGTTCTATACACCAAACAGAACTATATTATTGAGACACTGTCTCACAGCTACATACCCTACGACAGCGGAGCGCGCCGGGCTATCGAAAGTTTAATTACAGCGAAACGAATAAGGTGTTATATTTCTCGCTCGATCCGTCGATCGGCCATTACGAAACGAATAGAGAAATAAAAATCATTTTAAAACTTGAAATGTGAGCGTTTGGAGTAATAACTGAGATATGAAACGGGGAAAATGTGTAGCGTTGCACACACACACACACATACACACACACAATGCGCATTTAAGTTTTAGTTTAATTAATTAGTTTGTTAGGTACAACTTATAAGATGATTTATAAAATGTTAAAGAAGAGTGGGTTTTCCTAATACAAGCATATAATTGCTTAAAAGGAGACTCCACACCCTGTAAGCACTAACCTATAAGTAACAGAAATAAATATTTGTATTTGTTATTTGTATTTGTTGTTTTTATCTTAATTTTCAGTAGCTGTGTATTCCGCATCTATATTTATCAAATATATTGATCTATAATATACATATCTAAATAAAAATTGTTAAATTCAAGCTGCAGAAATCCTCAGATCCATATTGAATAAGCAGATCTGTGAGTATACAAAGAAAAAGAAGAGTATAGTTAGAAACACGTCCATACATAAAATGGAATGCCAAAATTGGCACATGTCCGCGTTTTGCGTAGCAGTTAGCATTCCACGTGACAGTTGCAACCCCATCGCCGCTTATTGGAACACTCACCAATCAGCATCGAACTTTCAGTTATTGGGCAAGCCATTTCCTCACGATATTGTCCTTCACTGTTTTGAGCTTAAAAAATATATTTTATTAATATAAAAAAACAGCATTATGAAGAAAATAACAATGTTTGTGTCAGTTTTATGTAAATCGATGAATTTGTGACCGGCCGTCTTAGTGCTAGACAAGTACCTCACGCTTAGTTTTCCTATCACGCTAACACAAATTTGTCAAGGAAAAACTTGGCAGAGTCACGTATTATTTCCACAGCTTATGTCATTTCTATACAATTAAATTTTTCCGCAGGCGTAATTTTTAAATTTGTGGTTAAATAATGTATTTTTAACAATCACTGTACATCCACTGCATAAACATGGGCGGACATACTCGTAGACCCAGGTATAGTATTATAATTTCTGTGCTTAGGCTGAGGTGCGGTCGGACTGCAAGCGGTTTGTTTCGCGTATCGCGTCTCCACCTTAAGAAAACCAACGCATGTTTGGAGCCTAGCAAATAGCCGCTTGTGTTCTTTTGAACGCTTGGCAACCCACGCTAGGCTCTACCCGCCTACTTACGAGTCTTTCGATAGAAAAAACTAGCAAACAAACGGTATATTATTCTTTTGTCGTTTTTACGACAAATGAATAATATACCGTTTTTTTGCCGTCTAGGTATATTGCCTAGACGGTATATTATTCTTTTGTCGTTTTTACGACTAGCGTGGCTTGCCAAGCGTTTCTTTTAGCGATTTGCATTAGACTATATAAGCCGCCTAGCTGCTAAGCCGACTGCAGCGCGGCCACCTAATTATATCATATTATCAAAGCTGCAAGGAACACATTGCCTGTCTCAATAAGAACGTCTGTGGCCGTATTCAAAACTCATGTGAAGCTTTTTCATCTGACAGAAACGTCATAGTATCCCTCGCTCTATTTCGCTCTTTTATATGCTTATGGTTCGTATATTATAATATTATATCTGTAGGTACTTCAACATATTTATAGGCAAGTTTGTACTATATTGTATACTATTTTAGTTAAAATTGATATAATAGTTGCAATATTTTATTATTATTATGTACACCCTTGCCACTCTTACAACCTCATATGTGATATGACCATCTCCATCTTAAGGTTGTTTGGAATAGGTAACATCTAAGCGATAAGACCGCTTAGTGTACTTTAATAAGCATAACATTTTGTTTATTTTTTTATGATGTAAAATAAAGTTAACCATTCAAGGCTGTTGTAAAATATTGCCTAGACGCATAGACGCGTACAGACGCGGCGGCCATAATAGCTGGCGAGTAGCAAGTGCAGCTATATATAATCTGTGTCATAAGTGTGAAGCTCATTAGTGCCCCGTCCGCGCCCTTTCTAGTGCAGTCTAGTGCAGACTTGTGCAGACTAGTGCGTGCACTCGCTGGAATTAAGGTGTGGGGTCTACCGACGCGTACTAAAATGCTACGTGGTCTAAATTACTGAAATGTTGTTTTCTATACGTTATTTTACATCTAACAGATATATAAATAAATAAATAACGCTGGACAACGCCATTAGGTCGGTATTTAACATTGCACAACTATGAAGTTCCAATTTCTAAAAATATAATATTATTTGGATCAAAGTCATAGATTATTGTTGCGGACGAAGGAATAGTGATGTTTTCCAACAGATAAAATCGAAAAAAATATAGTTTTTGTATATTTTTTTTCTTTTATTATCTATATTCTTTAAAACAATGCTTATAATTGGGTCGGTAATTAGTATAATGAGGAATGAGGATGCACTAATAAGTATCTGTAATCGAAAAAACACAAATAACACGCGTTTAAACACAAATTAGCCCATCATATTATCAATGACGCATCACTGCTAAAGACGCGTTAAATGGGCAAAACCTAAACTTAAAATTATTTAAGAATGACTTACTTTCAAATTAGTAATTAAGATTATATCGTTCTCATGTAAGCGACATCTATTTGTCTTTTTGAGAATAAAGTTATTTAAACCTAAAAAAAAATAATTGACGATGTTACCAAAGCTACTTCTGATTGTGTGATGAACTTTCTAATAGCTATATTAAACAAAATAATTTTAAGTACGAAACTGATAGAAAACTGTTCTGTTAAAATTACGAAATAGAAATGAGAGATGACACTCTTATTTCCGCTTCATTGGCCTCGACCGAATAATAAATTTGTATAACCGTAGAACTGGATTTGTTCCCAATTTGAAATTCAAATTTTTGTAGCGGGAAAACGTACCCTCCCGAAAACAGAGGCAAATGTAGCCATTCAAATAATTAACATAAAAAAATGCTCAAAGTAAACACCGAGTTTCAGATTATTTTTTTTAGATTTTCCGGTACCTATTATTAGCATTATACAGAGATGTATTTATTCTTTAATACTCGTCTAAAGATCAGAGCAAATTAACTTCAAAGCGAATAAAGAAACTTAATCGATATTTATAGGTTACGCTGCTTTAGGCGGCCATTTTGAATTTTTATTTTATACAACTCGCAATTATTTATGAGAGTTAAACCTTTACTTAAAGACAACAACAGAAGTATCGCGCTTTATATTATTATATTTATTGATATTTTCTGAATCCCTAAGATATATCGGGTGAAAAGTCTACCTTAAACTGCAAAAATTTCTGCTTGTGAAGGAAATAAATGTATTGAAAATTGAGATATAGGTAGTATTATTTCTCGAACGAATTCCTTTATGAGGAATTCTACTACGTCAGCTGTTTAGTAAAATGCCTTATATACCTAGTAAATGCACACATATGAAGCCAAGCTTAAATCCTACTAATATAATAAACGTGAAAGTTTGTGAGGATGTTTGTTCCTCTTTCACGCAAAAAACACTGAACGGTTTCTGATGAAATTGTACAGTAATATAGCTGATACATCAGAATAACACATAGGCTACTTTTTATTTGGCTACCACGTGGACGAAGCTATGGGCAGTAGCTAGTAAGCTATATTTCATCAAAATCCGTTCAGTAGTTTTTGCGTGAAAGAGTAACAAACATCCATTCTCACAAACATTCGCGTTTATAATATTAGTAGGAAGTAGGATATGACAAGATATGTCATAAATGAATATCTTATAACTTATGTAATATGTCAGTGCATCCGACATAGCTGCAGTGCATCCGCCATGTTTGCGGAGGCGCGGGTCGATGAGTTTCATCCCATCATCCGCAAACGGACTGCCTCCCTGCTCTGCAGAGTGCGGAGCAGCACCAATACCATCCTGCAGGTAATAGCAGGTAGGTATGACTCTCCCATATTGAGATCTTTCATTCAGGTCATGATTTAGTAGTCTCACAGAAAGCCTATTGAATCGGGACATGAATGAAAAATGATGTCATTATTGAATTTAAATGAATGAATGTATTTTAAATAAGGAATTGTACTAACACATGACATTATGTAACTTACTAACAAATTATGGATCAAGTTATCTGAATAAATAAATAAATAATAATTATTATTGTCAAAGCTCAAAAAACCGGTTATTACGACGAAAGCGATAGATCAGTTATACTCCGCGATACAAATACAAATACAAATATTTTTAATAAATAAATAAATAAATAGTTCTAGACATTTTCTCACAGCATCATCTAGCCCCAAACTAAGCAGAGCTTGTATTATGGGAACTACATGACTGATATACTACTTATATACATTTTTTTTTGTAAATACATACATATTATACATAGAAAACACCCAGACCCGAGACAAATATTTGCAGATACAAACATTTGTCCCGTGGCGGGAATTGAACCCGCAACCTTCTGCGTCTCGGGCGGGCCTTCGCCCACTGCGCCACAGAGGTCGTCGAGTTTTAAATACAATACAAATATTTCAAATACAAATATTTATATCTGTTACTTATAGGTTAGTGCTTACAGGGTGTGGAGTCTCCTTTTAAGCAATTATATGCTTGTATTAGGAAAACCCGCTCTTCTTTAACATTTTATAAATCATATTACAAGTTGTACCTAACAAACTAATTAATTAAACTAAAACTTAAATGCGCATTGTGTGTGTGTGTGTGTGTGTTTGTGTGGGTGTGTGTGTGTGTGTGTATGTGTGTGTGTCTTTGTGTGATCGGCTTGCTTGAAAATCTCCAGTCTCTTAAGAGTGTGGGTGATGAAGGGGATCATTCCACTGTTGGTTGACAGGTTTCCTAGAAACCTAGTATTAGCCATACTATATCGTACTAATATTATAAACGTGAAAGTTTGTGAGGATGGATGTTTGTTACTCTTTCACGCAAAAACTACTGAACGGATTTTGATGAAACTTTACAGTAATATAGCTTATACATTCGAATAACACATAGGCTACTTTTATCCAGATACCACGCAGACGAAGCTGTGGGCAGAAGCTAGTATTCATATATATTTATTTGTATTTAAATTTCAATCTGTATCGTCGGTGGTTATTCTAATAAAGAAATACCTGAAGCTCTTGAATTCTAACTGTAAATAAACAGAACAAGTAAGTGCACGGCGCGACGCGGAAGGAGAAAGTCGCAACCACTCACCCTGATGAAGATTCTCGGAATGAGTCGAAACTTAGTCAGTGCCTTCAACGATAGTGCAGAAGTTGAAAATTCCCGTTTTAACAATATGAAGAACAAGTAAGCTGGAAGGATTCTCTCCCACTGAATTTATTCTGAGGCACCAAGGTACTGCAACAATGTATTTTTGTTAAAATGCTTACGGAGTTCCCTGAGTTCGTAAAATAATCGTTAAAGTTAACCGTTCGTATTAAACGAGCTTCGAAATACCTTGTTGTGTATTATTTAAGGTTAAGATTGTCTGCCGTGTTGGCCTAGTAGATGGTACCCCGACTTCCAATCCAGAGATCTTGGGTTTGAACTCCTTTTTCCACTTGGAAAAATTATATTAAATACGTAACCAATTATATAACCAAAAATCCAAAAATGTAACCAAGTATAACCAAAAATTCGAAGGTAAGTGCCATCAGTTAGTGTTCCAATAAGCGGCGATAGGCTTGCTACCTAGTTGCGAAACGCGAGCATATTTCAAATGTCATGTTCGGACGTGCTTCTGATTACTCTCTACTTATAATACTCACAGATATTAATAATTTCTCTTATGGAGCCCGTTTAGTGGTCGGCAAGTCATCACCTGTCTATGATTTGATTTGAATTTGAGTCAGAATTGGCAGCTGCCGTTTCATCGTACATAGCCCAGCAACCATTCCTTAAGCATTTACTCCTGCAATAGTCCAGCCAATATACCCAATAGTTACATCATTCACGATCCACGAAAAACCGTTTTTTATATATTGTATTGTACAAAAGGCCTCTTTGTGTTTACTTTCGGCTCCACTAATGCCTATAAAGACTCCAGGTAGAAGCCTGAGATTAAAAATAAATAAAGAGGAATAATAATAATAATAAACTTTTATTTTCTCAACACAATAAGTTCTTAAATTATAAGTTCCTTAACTAACCGTATAGTAACCCACTTTATGAACCTGTTTTATGTGAGAATATAGTCGTCAGATTGTCTGAACTTGTAAAGTCAAAAAGCTCTATAAAACGGGGACAGACATTATTATGGCAGTTTTACGGACGTCAAATGACGGCCATCGCTTTCTAGGCAAATTTCGTTTTAGTATTATGTGTTTACCAATACCGTAGTAAATGTATACAATAACTTCTGCATCGAACCTTTCTATCGATAGATAGTAAATACCTTATCATTTACAGTTTTCAGGTAAACTGGTACACAGTTTAACGAATAAGTAGAAGAACATCTTAAGAATACGTTTAATAATTTCCTGGCCTTTTAATATTTTATCTGAAGTTTCATTCATATTTCTCGTGATATAGCACACTGTAAAATTTGTTGAAAATCTTAAATGGACTTTTGATGTGATTTCGCTTTGTGTACAGTAATAAACTTAAAGTAAAATAAAATAGCTATCAGCAGCATTGTTTTCACTTTTAAAAATTACACAACAACTGCTTATTTAAATTAAAAAAAGCAGTCACAACTGATTATTTTCCATGTTTGACATACTCAGATCGAAACTTTGTACCTACACAGATCCGTCAGGTAATCACGACATACTTATTTATTTTAACCTTAGGAACATTATAACTCTGTACTAAATAATTAACTAATAGCATCTTTGAAGTCCAAAATGAATACTTAATTTTTGTAGCATCTAAACCAAAATAAAATTCTTAAAAGTATTGTTAAAGCAAAATTAAGATTAACAATAACCGTTTACCCTTTAAAATCCACTGTGCCCGCCTCAGCTGCTCGGTACACTCGCTTCGTTTATGTTTATGCAAATGGCGACGACAAGCGATTTAGCCGCTTTATGGCGCGTCACTGGCCGTGGAGGACAGCTGCGATACGTTACACTGTGGCCCCTTTCATGTAGCACCAAAGGATATAGAAATAAAAAATAGAATAGAATAAGCTAATTTGGCAGAATATTATTAAAACATTAGAATATTATTTAGCTGCAAAAGGTTTGCAACCTGGTTGCCCAACACTCCGAGTGTTGGGCAACCAAAGGGATTGATGAAAGAAGAGTGCACGCAGCTGAGATGCGAATGTTGAGATGGATGTGTGGAGTTACGAGAATGGACAAAATAAGGAATGAGTATATCAGGGGAAGTTTGAAGGTAGCACCCGTGACGGAAAAGTTGAGGAGTAATAGGTTAGGATGGTATGGGCATGTCATGAGGAGGGAAGAATGTCACATTATGAATATGGATGGAAATAAAAGCAGAGGTAGGCCAAAGAAAAGATAGATGGATTGTGTGAAGAATGACATGATTAAGAAAGGAGAGTACTGAGATGACGGCTGATAGAGGAGAGTGGAAGAAGAAAACATGCTGTGCCGACCCCACGTAATGTGGGATAAGGACAAGAACATGATGAGGTTTGTAACCTGGAACCAATGTGGAATGCTAATTACAGTGCAAAGCGTGAACATGTGCCAAATATAATGGTGCGTGCCCCTGACTCTTCTCTACTTGGTATACTCGAAGATCTACGCACAGGATATGTATATAAGGTTGTTCATGAAGCCTTTAAACAGCTAATATCACGCAAATTTTAATACTCAAAGTTGATGGAATGAGTTATAAAGGAATTAGCCACTTTACCAAAATTTCATATTCAACTTTATCAATTGGGGTGAACCAGTTAAAGTATGAATTCGCTCTTTCTGAAGGTAATGAGAAGTTCTTATCACCTTCAGAAAGTTTTTACTATAGAGAAAATTTTGTTTTATCTAGTTTTTGAATACTATATCGTAGCGTTTGTCCAGTGCTACACAAAGCGTCGCATACTGCACGGAACATCTGCGCTCAAAACGCCTTCCGTTTCGCGAGAAACCTAGTTGTCTTAATATACGAGAACACAACATCAAATTACCATTCTTCTGCGCGATTGTACTAAAACTTAAATGACGTATGAACAGAGATAGAGCAACGAGTTTTCTGTTTACTGGCTGGAATTTTTATGCAACTAATATTAAGTTTTGGAGGAATATCGTTTTGCATTTTTATAATGTTGCTATAATATAAAAAGCTTTAAAATAACTGAACAATGTTTTATGAATTTAAGAATTAAGTTCTAATTTACGAATTCTACTTTTAAAGTTCATCTAAGTGAATATGTGAATCGATAAGAATATAAGTATTTCTTGCGTCTATAAACGTGTTTAAAAAAATATAAAAAATCCGTGTGTGTTTTCTTTCACCATTATTCCTCTTAAAGCCTCTTTCATGTCCATCAAACAAACAAACAGTATGTTTGCGAAACAACCAGTGCCACGAAAATGATAAATAAAATAAATAGGTACTATCGTCTGCAAAACGTGATGAGAGATTTTGTTCATTTTATGCATTCGTAAAAGTTTACGCGCAATAAAAAGTGCATAATAACGTAGAAGTAACCAACCTGAACGATATAACGTTAGTAATTAACCCGGAGGCACAGTATACAGTTTACTTTACGGTATTTACACTATAAAATACTGACCCGTAATATATTCTGCTTGCAAAAGTTCGTAATTAAGTTATTATTTATTAATTTATTTTAGATTTGCATGCATTTAGACTTTTATAATTATATAATCATAAAAGTTATATTTTAATGTTTTGGAAGACTCTTGTTTTTTTTTTAATAGTACGTTTGCGTCAGTTGTTTACATCATTTGTTCGCATGATATCATTATAGTCAAGTACCATAGTAATGGCATGCGTTTCACTTTCAGTTTGATGTTTACTTGACCATACTAAGCTTCAATACTGAATTTAAATCTATTGTGTGCTAGCACAGTAAAACAGAAGACTTGATCCCGTAATTAAATTATTTGTAACCCATAAAGTTTGATGTTGGTTTTTTTGAATCCAGTTGTTACCCGACTATAGGTTAAATTAATAATTAAATAACGCAAAACTTCAGACACCCCAACATATTTTTTATATATTAATTTAGCCTTCAATAATTCATTGATTTAGCTTATATTTTCTTCTAAAAATTTTGATACCTATTTTAATGAAAATCGTAAGTGACGCGCACCGCGCCCCACGCGGAGCTGTCAAGGATTAAGATTTTTTTTATATTTAGAGACGACATTATAAATAGAATTACATTTGAAAAAAATCTTCATATTTTTTTCTTAACTTAGATGAAATCTTACAAAGTAGTTTATATACGAAGTGATATTTTAATTCTGGTGTACGCAATAAAGAGTTATCTATTGTATCGGCAAGCCTTTGTCAAAAGCCATGAAACTGGTGGGCATGGGCCTAACCTAAGAAATACGAACACGAACAGACCTCTGACGTACTTCCTGCTACGGGGCTCTACATATAAAGAAAGATATTTACAAAAATAAATTGTCCGCTAGGTTTATGGCCAATAACTCCAACATTAATTGAAAAGAGTGGTTCAACTAAGTACCTACAGAAAGAAGTCCTTTAAAAAAAGCGTTTTGAAATTGTTATGGAGTTGGCAATTTACATGTATTTATTAATATTAATTAATTAATTAATTATTACATAAGAAATAAGAGTGCACAGCAGGTGAGCTTAATACTAAAAGCATTTTCTACCTTCCAACCTCAAATGTATATAAAGATGGCTGGCGTGCTACCTGAAAAGTAACAAAAATAAAAATAGTTATCATACAATATCATACACTGAAAATAAAACAACATAAAATATATAAGACTAGCTGCGCCCTGCGGTTTCACCCGCGTAAGTTTCGATGCCGTGGGAATATTGGAGATCTAATTAAATTTTAGAACACAAAAGCTGCTATTGTGACTTAACTATGATAGTAAGATATATTCCCTCGCGGACTTTTTTGTAGGTAATAATGAGTACTTTAATCATGTAGTACATCATTTTTATGTATCATTAATTTTCTCAGCGCACGCCAAATAATACATTTTATAGGCATAATTTTGCTCCTTTGGGTTACATTATTGCAATTTTCTTATGGATCTCTATTTTTTTGAAAATAAATTATATCCTATGTTACTTCCTGATAATTTAGCTTCCATTTGGTGAAAAATGGTTAAAATCAGTACAGTTGTTGAGGAGCCTATTCGATACAAACAAACAAAAAATCTTTCCTCTTTATAATATTAGTATACCTCTAGAGTATAGATAAAAAGGTGTGGTACCTCTGGTGTTACAACCGTCCATAGGCCTACCAACTGGTGGGCCATATAAGAAAAATAGATGGAAGATTTTGATGACCTCTAGTTTTATGGCCCAAATACCCATATCATTGATCATTTAATTCTACATTTAATTGAACACATTTCACTCAATACTCTTTATATTGAGTGAACTGTTTGCAAATCGACGTCAAAGGACGGTCCTCTTTCATCTCAGGATGTCGAGTTCATCAGAAAAATGGGTAATGTACTTTTATATAGGGGCGAGTAGCTAGCTGTGCCAGGTTCGATTTCCGCTGCGGGGCAAAATAAATCTTTGCACGTTCTGCAGATATTTCCGGGTCTGGGTGTGGTAGCACGGTACTCGTGGTTCCTGATATCCACGACACAGAATCCTAATGTCAGGTCGGGTGGGTGTTTATTATACCTATATGTTTTTATTTTATCTTTTTCTAGAGATAAAAATAAGGATAAAACATCAGGAAAATAGTGAAAACCAAAATAAACGCAAAATTTTCAACATTCAAGAGACTGAAAAATAAACACGCTCACATCTATAATCCTCATGATGTACATCCTCACATACACACTCAGTCCATAAATCTTTGAGGATACCCAGTAAGGGGTAGTTAAAGATACGTCTAAACATTAAATTTGGCACGTGCCCGCATTTTGCAAGTATTTAGCATTCCACGTGATTGCAAACCCATCATCACTTATTGTAACTCCCTATACTAACCTTATCAATGCTATCAGTCTATATCGTCACAGTCGTTTCTACGTCATTCGATTTGCAAGAAATTATCCCCGAGATACACGAGGCTAGTGTCTCAAGCCAGTATAGTATGCTAGTATTAGCAAGCTAGTAACTCTGACTTCGTGTATACAGAACTAGCTTCATTTCTAGGCTAGTAAGCTAATGAGAAATGTAGTAAGCTAGCGTCTCAAGGTAGGATACTTTAATAGGACGGTGTTCTATCTTTTGAGATAATAGCACCGCCCACCACTGGTTTTACTGGCCTGGCTTGTATACTAGGTTCATGTGGTCGGCGAAGCTAGTATTCCATTGTGTTTTTATGAAGACAGTTAATTTTACTTCATGGATGTGTTACCTTTAGTCACAGCAATGGTACTGGCTTAAAATTATCTGGCATCATGTAAACAGCACTAGCATGTGCCAAGCAAGAACAGCAAGCCAGGATAGTAGAGGTATACCGATGTTCTAGCTTACTGTCCTAGCTTTGAAAAACTAGCCTTGTGTAGCTCTGGCATTTGGTATGTTACCTTTAGTCACAGCAATGGTACTGGCTTAAAATTATCTGGCATCATGTAAACAGCACTAGCATATGCCAAGCAAGAACAGCAAGCCAGGATAGTAGAGGTATACCGATGTTCTAGCTTACTGTCCTAGCTTTGAAAAACTAGCCTTGTGTAGCTCTGGCATTTGGTATGTTACCTTTAGTCACAGCAATGGTACTGGCTTAAAATTATCTGGCATCATGTAAACAGCACTAGCATGTGCCAAGAAAGAACAGCAAGCCAGGAAAGTATACCGATGTTCTAGCTTGCTGTCCTAGCTTTGAAAAACTAGCCTTGTGTAGCTCGGGCATTTGGTATGTAGGTACTTGATTCCCTCGCAATTTCGTCCAGTAATGTAGTACAGCTCTCAGCTCAACATAAATTATTAAATACCGATGGACGATATTAAATTGGGATTCGTGTCCGCTCTCAATTCGTGATTGTCCTAATTTCTGTATCAATTCTAGGCCGAAGCACATTATAAGCTCGTCTGCGGACGAGCAATAATTTATGATTTTTTTTAGGGTTCTGTCTAATCATTTTATGAAGCATTTTATGGAGTGCCGCGTTATCTTGTCCGCGTTGAGCTTTTGCCATACAAACTTTTTCACAAAGTTGATACACTCAACTTTTCATTGTTGCCTTGGACTTAAAATAGGAATTTATCTTATGCGAGAAATAAATAAACATTTTATTTTTTAATATTTTTTTATCTTCCCTCTTCTAATTCTAGGGATAGAAAGCCATGCCCTCGTAAATTTATGTTTTAGGCTGTGTTGTTTTTTAGTGAGTCACACAACGATTTATTTTTTTAGATATGTTATATAATCGTATTGGCCTTGTGGGCTGTACACCAACTTTCTATCCGAAGGTCGTGGGTCTGTATCCGGTCGTGCAACAATGGATTTCCACAAAAATATTTGCGCTTATAATACACGTTTTCAAAACGGTGAAAGAAAATATCATACGGAGACCGACATGCCCTAGAACTAAATGGTCGAAGACATGTACTATCGGTCAGTGTTCCAATAACGGACGCGCCGGTCACAACTATGGCTTCATGGCGAAAGTATACGAAAGGCCTCTTGCCCTTATCCCACATTACTTTGGGTCAGAACAACATGTCCAGTTCTTTCTTTCTCCTCTATCAGCTGTATTAATTCAAATCAAGTCCATCTAAAGGTTACCTGGGAGAGATTGCTCTCAGCGATAAAGCCACCCATTGTATCACCACAACCTAGTTTTAAAATCCTCTGTAAAGTGTTTTTAATCCTGGTGTATGCAATAAAGAGTTATCTATCTATCTATCTATATCACCTTTCTTTTCCATGTCATCTTTCATAAAATTCATGCATCTTTCCTTTGATCTACTTCTAGGTACTTTTTATATCAACCCATAATCCAATATATTTAACACTCTTATCGTCTTATTATTTAATTCCTCATGACGTGCCCATACCACGCAACCCTAACGTATTGATAAACGGAACCTGAGCCAAAAGTACCGCACTCACCCTTAACACGAATAGGGATGCGAGTGCATTTGAAATTCAAATATATTTTTTAATAAATCCTCGGCCGTCCATATTTAAATTTATTTCTCTGATTCTCCAAAATGGGAGAACACAATGCTACAATATGCTGTAAGATGTTAATTAATACTAAGTCTGCTGGTTTAAGCTTAGATCATGACTTCAATTTCGAAAGATTCATCCCCACTATAATACAAGGCTCATCCACACATGATTGATCCATCAGATTCTTTATTCCCCGTATATGTGAACTGTGGAATGAGCTGCCTTCTGAGCTGTTTCCGCTGAACTAACATCGTTTCAAAATGATGTAAAAAGAGTATTTCAGTGCAGGCAACAATGCCCCAGATGTTGCAGATATCCAAAGGCGACGGAAACCATATCAGATGGGCCGTATACCTATTTGCCATGACATACCATCAATTTATTCAAATACCTCACTGGATCATTAGCGTTAAGTCGACCTGGGGGGCTAGACAAATACCACTTTCTGTTGACGTTAACGCCTGCGGAAAGATAAAATTGTATGGAAATGACATTTGCTGCAGAAACGTCAATGTCATTCCCATACAATTCAATCTTTCCGCAGACGTTAACGTCAACAGAAAGTGGTATTTGTCTAGCCCCACTGATCAGGTAGCCCGGAAGAGTTTGACAACAGATATCTAGTACTGAGCATCGCATAACCGAGACCCCCGACTCGATTCTATGATATATACTTCTTTTAGAGTTGAAGCAATGTGCCTGTGGAATGCATTGCCTTTGTCAATTAGGCAGGCTCCATCTGAAATCATGTTCAATGCTACAGTCAAACAATGATTTTATAGGAAATATAGGAATCTTTGAGTTAGGAATCTTAAATTAGCTTGTTAGTAAGTATATGTACCCTGTCAGGGCGCTGTATATTTGTCTCCGGTCTGGGTGTTTTCTTTGTGTGATTGTATGTAGACAAAAAAAACACCTATATAAGTATTATATCAGTCATGTAGTTCCCAGACTACAAGTTCTGTTTAGTTTGGGCTAGATGATGTTGTGTTAAAATAAAATTATGTCAAGAGTTTTAATTAATGATATATTGGGACTCTGTTACAGGGCGTAACAGCGTCCTACGCAAATAGTAAACAAACACTAAAGCCTGAATTCATAGTCGGGGGTTGAACAGTCCCCCAAAATCCATCATTCAGCATTTGCCTTATGGCTGGGTGCATAAAGGTTGAATTCGCACTTGAATTTTTACTTAGCGCCTGAACAGTCCCCTAGGGGAGCCCCTATTTGACTATGAATTCGGGCATAAGAGTTGGCGAAAATTCATAAAATAATAATATAGGTATTTTTGTACGGAAATTTCAAATACGATGTATTTAACATTTGCACACGTCAAAGTATTCACGTGCTTGGTCGAAACGATTCCTCTTTGTCTTTACAATAACATTTTGTGTTTATATATTTTTATATAACTGTGTATTTAGGTTTAAAGAATTAAAATAATGACATTTATGAAACTCTGTTATATGTTTACAAAATATTAATTTGTTTAAGAAAAAATCTGATAATCACAATGTTAATACTAGATAAACTCGCTGTTGCCACTTGGAGACTCCATAAAGTTAGTAAATCAATTAAAAATGCACGTTGCAAAAATGCAACTCCCAAGAGATATACATAAACTGAAAATTTACAAATTTAAAAACAAAAACTTTATAAAAAAGGCCTACTAAAAATATCGGATTATTTATAAAAACTCTTGGAATTGAAAATGCTCCAACTCGAACAAAAATTTCGGTACCTATTGTTTTGTAAAAACAATTATAAAGAAAGTATCATTATTAAGAATTGCCGCCAGCCATGTTTATATGCTTGGTAGCGAAGGTATAGACAGTAGATAAAAATCGACGTTTCAAATTAATCCTTGTGATTTTAATGACTTAATTAATTTTGATTTTGACTTTTTAAATATATTTATCTATGTATTCGTTTGTATCGCATGAGTGCAATGCGATACAAACCAATACACCTCTTGAATTTATTATTACGTGCACCGCCAACCATTCTTACTCTTCCATCCCAAGGTTTTCTGGAAGAGATTACTTATAAGCGATTAGACCGTTCATTGAACTTTAAGTTATTTTAAGTTGTTGTTTATCTTGTTAGCTTGTGGTGTACAGTAAAGTCTTTTCATTCATTTATTCATTCGTTCAAAGGCAATAAACGACTGCTATTTTTCACAATTTATTCATAAACAAAAAAGCCTCTACAAAACTCATATACGGGCTCCATATGTTGAATGTATAACTGGCTTTCAGAAAAATATAATAAAATTTAAAATCGAGATAATAATATCACATTTTCCGATGATTTAAAAACTCTGTCCGATTCAAATTACCGGGTTCCCGGAGTTTATTTGCTTCTGGGCATTGCGCGGCATTAAATCCCAAATTACGGACTCTGATATCCGTTTTCAGCAATTTAATAAACATTTGTATTTTTTATGTGAGTTGATTCTGATATAAAAATATAGTAGAGCGCGACCGAGGTGTGAGACTTTAGGCGTAAGTAAGTTGGTGGTAGGTAATTTGTTTCCCTGATAGAATAGAAAACGTTTATTTGACTGCGGGGCTGCCACAAGATGTGAGTAACAATTTTGGGGAGGACAGCGTTCATCCAAATGTAAGCAAATTTTGATTGCTCTATTTTACAGGTTTGACAACCTCTTGGGCACGGTGGGCGAAGGCTACAAATATTTTTCCGGGTCTGGGTGTTTTCTATGTATGTATTTTCAAAAAAGTATAAACATAGTTTAAAAGTAATGTAGTTCCCATAACACAAGCTCTGCTTAGTTTGAGGCTAGATGATGCAGTGTGAAAATGTCCAGCATTATGTTTTTTATTACGTAGTAAGCATAAGATTGTTTCTAAAAATAATTTACAATGGCGGACGCTACAACGCTTAGTTTTTCCCTTTGTTTTTCCAGAAATTAGAAAATTTCAATAGTTATAATTTAATATAATTTAATTATAATCATTTCAGAAACTCTAGTTCATTTTTTAAACATGAAATATGGGAGATATTTCCTGATCATACAAACACATGCAAAACACTGATTTTAAGTCCTACCATTTCCTTCCCTGTCATTTCAAAATCGTATTGACTGTGTATTCCAGTCAATTCAATTTTGACACTTAATAAAGCTACCTTCAGAGAGTCAGGTCAGTTTTTTTACATTATTTTTATTTTATTCACAACAGCAAATACCTTTGTTTTTGATGTAACTTATAAATAAAATGAATAATGCCTCTATTTGTCCTTTGTCCTTTATCATGTTTTACATAAGAAACACATCTAAAACTATAAGGATACACATTTTTATGCTGAGAACTGAATATCTAAGAAGCACTCTGTGCAAGAAGTACACATTCAAGTTCATACCTGTGTATGAGCCTCCCTTTATTACTATGACTCCTAGGGAGCGAAGTTAATTTGCGTACAGTTGGCAAATATGATTTATATAATTGATCGTTGTGAATGAATCAGTAGCTAGGGGGAGCTGCAATTTGTGGAGTAACTGCCTTGAAATATAATAGCTGAATTACCTTGCTGTTCTTTTCAAATGTATCGTTACTTTTTAGGGTTCCGTTTACCAATGGTGCAAACGGAACCCTAAATGAACTTATCTATTATTATTTTTATTCATCTCGCTGCGAGACATGTTATGCAGATATTTGTTCCGGGTTTGGGGGTAGTAACACCACGGTATTCGTTGTTCTTAATACCAATAAAAGTCACAGTAAAAAATCATTTATTCTTAAAATCAGAAGGATTATTTTAAAACGTCGGGTTTATCTACTGCCTGTTCCTCCGCAACCAAACTAGGAAAGAAAGTCAAGAAAACAAAGCTGTTTTTTTTAATGATCCTTTTACATAACAATCTGGTATCAATATTTTTAACGAGTTGGAGTATTTTCAATCCCAAGAGTTACTAAATAATCAGATATAGTATGCCTTTTTATAAAGTTTTTGTTCAATTATGTTTTTAAATTTGTTAATTGTCAATTTTTGTGTATCTCTTGCGAGTTTGTTAAAAAGCGTACACCTTGCCCTTTGAACGATTTACTAACTTTATGAAGTCTACAAGTGGCAACATTGAGATTATCTATATTTCGAGTATTAACATTGTGATTATCGCATTTTTTCTTAAACAAATTAATATTTTTATAAACATACATCAGATTTTCATAGATGTATTGACAAGGGAATGTCATTATATTTATTTCTTTAAACCTTTGGCGAAATGATACAGGGAGCTCTTGGGTAGGGTCAGGACTATGTAGGTGCTGTGATAGGCATATATGTCTGTTATTTTTTATCCTACGCCATTATCTTCTGCCTGTTTTTCGTATATATTTTTTTTAATTGTCACATGTCCTTTTTTCACTTAATATTTTAACAGTAAACTTCCTCGTAAAAATACTTTAAAAATGTATCTAAAGGAACAAACCTATTTTACAAATTTTAACAGGCTCATGCTTGAGTTCACCAATAAAATAAACGGACAAGCTGATTATGATGACACATTTCTGTGAGAAATGTGCATAAAGGAGTGTTAGTGCCGACACTAATGTATGGAAGTGAGTATGGCAGAAGAAACATCAAAGTCGAGTGAATGCAGTGGAGATGAGAGCTTTGAGAACTATGTGTGGTGTAACTTTGAGTGATAGAGTGAGGAACAGCGTGCTAAGAGAGCAGTGTGGAGTGAATGAAGATGTAGTAACGAGAGTTGAGAAAGGTATGTTGAGATGGTTAGGGCATATAGAAAGGATGGACGAAAGTAGATTAACAAAACAAGTATACAAGGCGAGCATGAATGGGATAGTTGGTAGAGGAAGGCCTCTGCGAACGTACTCTGACCAAATTGGAGACATTTTAGAAAAAGGCCAGATCAAAAGTACTCTAAACCGCCGAGCCTGTATGAAGAATGTGATGAGGATGAATGAAGCGAAAGAGATATGCCAGGATCGTAGCAAGTGGAAATCCTTGGTCTCTGCCTACCCCTCTGGGAAACAGGCGTGACTATATGTATGTATGTATTTCCGTGAGAACACGGTGTCAAAAAGCTTTGAAAAGAGGACCTAACTCCCCAGTAATGTGCTGGTGAACTCAGGACTAAGAACTCATAGAACTTCACAAATTAGATTGAGTCGTGTCGAAATTGAAAATTGACATTAAATCTAAATTGACATGAAATAATAATGACGATTAAAATAACATTAATAATAAAATAATGTACTTATACCTATCTCCTAAAGTACCTACTTTGACTACCTAAAATGAAAATAAAACCTCGGTTTGCCGCCGTACCCTAATACAAAGTTCATTTGAGAGACTTAACTTTATTTACTGTAGATATTAATAACTTGTTTGTTTACGTAAAACCTCGGCCTGCCTACTTATATGTTGCTATACCCTTAGACAGGGTTCATGTGAGATACCTACCTATAAACACCATCTATGTACCTACCATGTGAAAGCAATAAATGTATTTAGTATTGACTCTAAATACTATACAAATATTTTCATAGTTTCATCCACTATTGTCATTTAGCTAGTGTTGTTAAAAGGCAGGTTAGATTCATCGATGGCGGAGGAGACGATCATAATTTAGTGACTAAAGTATCAAGATTCTACGGATAGTTGAGATGTCATGACACACTATCTGTCACTCTCGCTTCACTAACCGTCAATAAAAGAATGGATTCACTTTGCGGAGGAGAGTGTAAATCTTCACAATGGTGCCTTTTTACAGGACACGACTTTTAAAGGGAATTTATTATCTTACTATTCCTACTAATATTATAAACGCGAAAGTTTGTGTGGATGGTTGTTTGTTACTCTTTCACGCAAAAACTACTGAACGGATGTTGACGAAACTTTACAATAATATAACTTATACATCAGAATAACACATAGGCTACTTATTATCCTGGTGCCATGCGGGCAAAGCCGTGGGTAGAAGATCGTATTATTAACGCGAAAGTTTGTGAGGATGGATGTTTGTTCCTCTTTCACGCAAAAACTACTTAACGGATTTTGATGAAACTTTACAGTAATATAGCTTATACATCAGAATAACACATAGCTTACTTTTATCGGAGTAGGTGCTACGCGAGTGAAGCCGTAGGCAGAAGCTAGTTCAAGCATAATACAAGCTCTGCTTACTTTGGGGCTAGATGATTCTGTGTGAAAAATGTCCAGCATTGTTTATTTTTGATATTATTATTTTTTATCTAAAGGATAGTTTAGATCTTCAGAAGATTCATAATATTAAAAGTTCTGGTGTATACGGTTGTAAAATAGACCTAAAATATTATTTTTTTGCTTCTTTTTTGCATGAGACAGACTTGGATAAATAAAGAAACATTGGGTAAAAAAAATTGTTGACCTTGTACCCCAACTTCCGTGGTACACCAAGGGATTTATTCACTCGAAAACTTTATGTGCATTAACATGTGCTCGTAACGGTGAAGGAAAACATCATGAAGAAACCATGAATAAAAAAACGAAAGCATGTGCCATCGGTTTGTGTATCAATAAACAGCGATGAGCTTGCAACCTGTCACGTAGAATACTAACTTGCTAAAGGCGAGAATTTTAGAAATGTTATATTAGGACGTGCCTTTATCTACCCCCTACTTTTTATCCTCAAAGATGCTTGTATGCTTCACACTGAGTACCTATGTATTGAGGGTGGCCCTTGTGAGGAATACAGTCTGTTTGTCTGTTTTTTTTATTCTAAGCGAGATTCGCTAAAGTATTTTTAAATATTATCAAAATATCAGGGTTGGGAGCTCTTCTTTTAAGTTGATATAACCTGTGTTAGAAGAGTCCCCTCTTTTCTGTGGTCAACGGTACTTTAGATAGATAAAAATAAATACTAATAAGTAGATAATATTTTAAGTGGAGTGTAGGTTTCTCCATTATGGCAGCGTCCATGGCAAGATGCAAGATGAGTGGATGGAATCAAAGGGATTGCGGATAAGACCTGTATGCGATCAGCTCGAAACAGAGACAAGGCACCAAATGGAGGAAGCTATAACCAGCAGTGAGTGAATAAAGGCTGAGAATCCTACTAATATAATAAATGCGAAAGTCTATGTGACTGTGTGTGTGTGTGTCGACCCCTAAGGGGTTTAAATAGGGCGGTAAAGTTTCTATGAAAAAAATAATTGTTTGATTCGCTCATAACTCTGTACAAATAAACTTAAAAGTAAATAATTAAAACGTATTTTTTATTTTTTCAAAACGTCCCTTTGGGGGTGTGCAATTGAGTTCTAAACTTTGTATAAATTGTAATCCTCGGTTCGATTCATTCAAAAGTTGGTGGACATAGTTTGAAGCCTGTGGACGGTCATATGCTACTTTTATTAACACACCACGCGGGCGAAGCCGCGGGCAACAACTAGTGTTGAAAAAATAAATAAATAAATAATGCTTAACCTAAGCACAGCTTGTCTTATGGGAACTACATGACTGGTGTATTACTTATATTCATTTTTTGTAAATACATACATATTGTACCTACTTAGAAAACACCCAAACTCCGAGAAAATTATTTGCAGATCATACAAATATTTGTCACGCAGCGGTAATCGAACCCGCAACTTTCTTAGGCGGGCCTTCGCCAACTGCGCCACTGGAGTCGAATACAGCACTTTTCTAGTGTCTTGTAAAAAAACTATAAAAACTATCTAATGATCATCCTTGAAGACTTACAAACTAAATAATAGCAGACAAACACACAAAGATACATCTTACGTAAATCGGTAATGATGGATTTCTCACGATGTTTTCCACCACCGTTTTAAGGACGAACAATCTTGCCGATTGAGTTTTTACTTTTCAGGAGTAGTTGCATTACACCCTGTACTACTACTTGCTTATTCAGAAGGTATAAAATAAAATGTTTGTAAAAAGTATCTAAAACAACTCAATTAAAAGTATAAACCAGCAGATAATACCATTTAATCCCTGGTTTCCCCAGTATCGGGGAAAAACTACAGAGTTTTATTTATCCAGGGAGGTCGCACGAACCTGTTTGTATGCAAATCGTACCCAGTTAAGGGGTGTTATTAAATTCTCATTTGCTTGCTCTATCTCTTACTTGTTTCAATTTAAATAAGGCCCTGTTTACACGAAGAATGTGGAGTTAGGAGTCTGAGGAATCCTTTGTGTCGAAGGTATCAGGAACTACGAGTAAAGTGGTAATAGAACACCCTGATCCATAACGAAAAACTG
This sequence comes from Perizoma flavofasciatum, assembly GCA_958496245.1. Taxonomy (NCBI): domain Eukaryota; kingdom Metazoa; phylum Arthropoda; class Insecta; order Lepidoptera; family Geometridae; genus Perizoma; species Perizoma flavofasciatum. Next base: position 573,787 of record OY292436.1, read on the forward strand.
CGCTGAAGGTGAATTCAAAATTATTTATTAAAATCACAAGGATTCTACCTACTATCTGTTCCTCTGCGTCCAAACCAGGAAAGAAAGGCAAGAAAACAAGTCTGGTTATTCTTTTTAATAATTCTGTTAATTAGGTAGGTACCTACCAAAAAAATTGGTAGGTACCTACATTTTTCATTGAGTTGGAGCAACTTTTATCCCAAGAGTTTTATCATGAAGATAATCCGATATTTTATGGTATGCCTTTTTATAAAATTGTTGATTAATTGCGTTGTTAAGTTTTTTAATTGTGATTTTTTGTATATCTCTTGGGAGTTTGTTATAAAAGCGTACGCCTTGCCTTTTAATCGATTTACTAACTTTATGGAGTCTTAAGTGGCAACAGCGAGTTTATTTTTGTTTCTAATATTAACATTGTAATTTTCGTTATTTTTCTGAAACAAATTTATATTTTTGTAAAACATATAAACATTGAGGTTGCCATTACTTATTAAAATATCTGTGGTATTGGAGGATACATTCAACAGCATGTTCGTCTTCCTCCTGATGATGTTGATTGTACCCTTACCAAGTCGAGTTTCAAAACAACACCATAATCCCCGTTTTGTATTCAGAAACGGTGCCGGTATTTATTTTATCGTCTAAAACTTTTATACAAAATTTTCACGGAAAATCTATAAAAATATTCTATTCGAAAAGCAAATACCCTTTTACACGTCCAATTTAGAAAAAAATATTAATTCGCTTGATATTACTTCACAATCCTTTGCATGCAAAACCAATAGAAATAGAATTACAAGATAATGTTATTTCAGCGACACTTAAAAAAAGGGAGCGCTCATAGTTATAAGCGGAGTTACAGCGGAGTTACAGGCACCTAGATAAAAACCGACGTTTCAAAGTGGTCCTTGTGATTTTATTGAATAAATGAATTTTGACTTTGACTTTGACTTTGACTTTGAGTGGTTAAGGATAAGTTCAGAAAAAAAAAAAAAAAAAATATCGTATAGAATTTTAACATAGGGACTGCACTAAATTATGTCGTGTTATGCAAGTAATAATCGGTAAAAGTTGTGCGGACGGAAATCAAGGTATTATATTGTACTAGCTTCTGCCCACGGCTTCGCCCGCGTGGTACCCGGATAAAAAGTAGCGTATGTGTTATTCTGATGTATAGGCTACAATATTATTGTAAAGTTTCATCAAAATCCGTTCAGTCGTTTTTGCGTGAAAGAGTAATAAACACCCTCACAAACTTACACGTTTATAATATTTATACACTGCGTCATTCAGTTTGTTTTATGGTCACTATTTGAAAACTTAGATACCCTGTCGGTTGTCAGTTTACTTTACACAAATCTTTATTCGCTTCCGCTTTTGTACCCGCTATCTCTCATGACTCAATGCCTGCCCCCTTCGCTCCTGTGAATTCAAACGACGTGTTAAAAAAACAAATTATTTTACTGAGAATAAGGTACGTTAACCAGCGACCTTCTACTAAATCGAGGAGTCTTTGTGTCCTAATAGTATTGAGTTTAGAATTAGTTTGTTCTTTGACGACGTTAATGTAATAGGTAGGTATTACGTATAATCCGGTTACTTTAAGAAACTTACAAGACAACTCACAGATATGCAAAAAGATTCCGCATTGACAACCTCTGTGGCGAGGGTCCACCTGAGACGCAGAAGGTTGCGGGTTCTGTTCCCGCTGCGGGACAAATTTTGTATGATCTGCGTTCATTTGTCTTGGGTCTGGGTGTTTTCTATGTATAATATGTATGTATTTACAAAAAAATGTATATAAGTAGTATATCAGTCATCTAGTTCCCATAACACAAGCTCTGCTTACTTCGGGGCTAGATGATACTATGTGAAAAATGTCCTGCATTATTTTGGATGATATAACTAAGTTTAAAGTTGCAGTTAGCTTAAGATTATGTGTGCGGTGCTGTGCCCTTTATCAGTGCCAGTACAGCGTCAACGTTCCAGCTGTTCTTGAACCGAATGGTCTGCTACGTGAGGATAAGAAGCAGCCTGACGGCAAGACTGATCCCATGGGAGAAAGGAAGGCCTTTGCTGTTGGACTCCACATGCTTAGATACCCTAGTGCAGCGGCTGATCTAACCGAGGATCTCTTAAGACGCAAATATGGAAGTATCGATAGAGTTTACTTATTTGAGCTTTTTGGGGTCGGGACTCTGGGTTCGTGGGAAACCAGGGACTTCGCGTATTCAAAATTATATCAGAGCTACTGCCTCAATGAGGTGTGTTACGAAATACCTGGCGCTTATCTGGGTCAACTTTTGCCATTAAGCATAGCACTTCTGCCAGCATTTTGGGAACTAGTGATCTGGATAAGTGATAGTCTTTAAATAGATTTTTATTTATATTTTTGGTGAATACCTACTTGTGTATGTAGTTCAAGTAATAGCAGAGTGTAGGTTGGTCAGTTGCATTTATTTCCGAATAGAGAAGCAGTTTAGATTAGGCCCCTTGGGCAACGATACGCTGGCATTACGAAATTGAACGCAGGAGTTAAAATAAAGCTCGCCACGTCTCACCAATCCCGACAAATCCAGTGGTTCCCAAAGGAATCGTTCGGTTGCTATTACGGATTGGCGCCCGTGAAAGGCTAACGAATGGTTTCAGTGACATCTGTTGGCGGAAAATAGAACTCTTCAGAGTATTTTAAAGGAAGATTAGTTCCGCTTAGTGGCTTGACGGGTACGCAATTAGAAGCAAGAGATGCGAGTTCGAATTCTGCTACGGGAAAAATGGTTAAAACTTCATTTGGTAATAATCTCGCCTGATGATTAGTATTTATATGGTCAACGATGGATCATAATGGTCTAGAAGATAAATCACTTATACCTTAAAAATACCCAGATTATATTTTTGAGGAGAGACAGACGATGGTATTGGGCTACATTCCTTCACCGTTCACATCATAAGGTGGAACCGAAACCGTTCAGTGCAAGTGGGTGGTAGACTGAGTTTGCTACTGTTTTGTTTGAATGTTCTGCATATATATTTTTATTCCTGTCAGGGTATTACGGTAACATGATAGACTTAGTTCCTGATATTCACGAGTCGATGCAAATAACTTTGTATATATATTATTATATTATATAATATAATATATATTATTATTGTATATATTATTGGGTATATTATTGTCAGGTAAACTATAGTACAAATATTAGTTTTACTAGTAGTCACGCTATCCTTATTAACTCCAGGTGTTCTGAGAAAAAGTGTAAAAAACAAAATTGACTTGTTTTTTGCCCTTTTTCACAAAATTAGACAAAAAAAAATCAGGAATAAATAAAACTGGCTTCAAATAACGGGAAGTTGATAAAAAGTGCAAAATGAGATTATATTCCCCATTTTTTTTCATCCTCAGGGTGGGATTATATCATAAAATGTATATGGAAAAACCATTAAAATACACTATACACTACCATTAAGACATAAAATCGGTTTAAGTTTAACGAAGATATTTGGTAACAAACACACACAACAAAAAACAGCCGAATTGAGAACCTCCTCCATTTTTTGAAATCGGATAAAAAAAAGAAATGCGTACTTACTAAAGTTTTGTTTCGAATGGTAGCACTCGTACGTAGCTGAAGTTGTTTTTTATCCAACGATTTTTGTTTTGTTTGCAAAATATGTGCCAGCAATCTATTATATTTATTTTTTGGAATGAATGAAATAAATAAACGATTTTTTTCTTAGGAAAGTGACACATCAACAAACTATTTTGGAACGATACGTATTAGTCCTACCAGCATAAATACCGATGTAGAAAAACTTTTCTTACTTTCCCGAGATTTGTCAAAATGGACAAAAATTTACTGCGTTGTAGAAATTTCGATATTTTATAAAAAAAATTGCATGTGTGAACGTTATTTTTATCCAACCAGTATTATACCAAGTGCAATTATTATGGGTAGATATTTAATGATTTGGAAGTACATCGGTGATGTACCGTGTGCCGGGTCCGCACCACAGATAGAGATCAAAGCCGGTATCGTCAGTTTGTCATTTCTGCAGCCACCAGAACATTATTATCTACTAGCTTCTGGCCACGGCTTCACCTGCGTGGTACTCGGATAAAAAGTATTTTTTGTGTTATTCTGATATATAAGCTATATTACTGTAAATTTTCATCAAAATCCGTTCTGTAGTTTTTGCGTGAAAGATTAACAAGCATCCATCCTCACAAACTTTCGCGTTTATAATATTAGTAGGATTAAGAGGTTTGCCAAGCCATAATCAAGAAGATAAGTTAAGTCGAGCTATAGTTTCAAAATAAAGTAATAAACAAAGCTCCTTTGAAATAAAAACGTTTTAAACTAGATAATGCCTTCAAATCCTAGTTTAACCCCAAGTTATCGGGAGTAGACATGTCTGAGCAAATCGAAAAACTTTAAATGGGCCAATTCCACCCGCGAGACGTGGGACAATTAAAAGAATCTCCCACAACGATGCTGTAGTAGTGAAAAACGTTAACGAAGAAAATTGTTGACTGGTACTGCGTTATATGGGACACCTTTTATTATCATAAAATATTTTTTATGGTTTTTGTCGGTGTCAGAGTTGACTTTAGAGAGCCAAAAGATTAAACCTTCTGGATCTCTCAGCGTACAGGTTTGTTAAGAGGCCTGTATAGGATGAATTGCCCATACAAACGTAATACCAAAATCATTTGTAATTAGAGCTTATTTCCACCATATTATGTTTTTATTTGCATTCGAATAATATTTATCTACGTACCTTGCTATATATTTTTTCAAAATACTTACCTAAAATGAAATTTAAACGAATCGCATTTTGGATATTTTTACGTCATACATGACATGTTTTCTTCTTATTTGTTTCGTATTAAAAACAATAATACCTTACGTATCGTTTGGTTAGGTACTAACTAGTTACAGAATAACAACACAATGTGAAAAATACAACAAGTTTTCATTCATCTTTTTTGGTATTACGGAACACCACCAAATTTATAACAAATTCTGGACGGCTAATATTGCTATCGCGCAAGCACGGGCGGGCCTGCATCAGTCAAAAAGAGATAGCTATATATTAGGACGCGCTTCGGATTTAAGTTATGAGCGCTGTACGCCGGATCCTTAATTTGTGAGGGATTTTGTCATTTATTAGTTTGCCACTAAATCAAACGAACTTATACGTCGAAGTGCTGACCCATACAATAAAAAGCCACATCAAAGTGGTCATAGAACTGAAGGGTCCTCAGCGCGCATATTCTGCCTCCAGTGTTACAAGCGGCCATAGGCTACGGTAACCGCTGACCAACAGGTGGGCCGTAAGTTGGTTTGGTGTTATATCATCCAAGTGCTGACCTTAAAAGACCAAGGAACAAAACCCTATCACCTACTCCATCATTCTATCGAAAATTCACACTGACACAGCGAACATTGCGCGCAAATTACTACGTACGATAATATCGGGCATAACGAAGTGTCAATGTAATACGCAAGATTGATTATACCCGCGCCCGCCTTATGACGAATGAACTCTTCGGATTGTGATGCATAGGATAGGCTTAATCTGATGGGGCTTAAATTGATGTTACGACCTCTGAGTGCGAGCTTTTGTCTCACAATGAATGAGGCAACAGCTCCTACTTAGTTTTTATAGCAAAATATTATTACTAGGTACCTTGCCTTCTAGAAATGATCAGGGTCTGTCTCATGAGGTGCTATCGTCAGATCATTTCGGGCGTTACTTAAGAAGGGAGTGCTTTTGTTCGGACGTCTTCCGATGATATTGCTGACCTCTGCGCGGCACATGGTAAGGTCAACCAGTGGTCTGCTAGAAATTGTTGATTGTGAAAAGATTTTAAAGCCAAAACTAAATTTGTAAAGGTGTATAAAATGCTAATTTAAGTCCTTTAGTCCATAACAATCTCGTCGGGCCAGTTTTATCGTGCTACCTAAAGTTCGAACGAACTACGGCAAAAAATAAAAAATGAAATAAACTCATTGAATGAATTAATGAAAATACTTTATTGTACACCACAAAATAAACAAAAACTTAATATAACTAAAAGTACAATGGGCGGTCTTATCGCTTAAAAGCGATCTCTTCCAGACAACCTTGGGATGGAGCGGAATGTATGTAATTGTAAGAATGATTGGTCATTCAACGCATATAAAATAAAACTCACACAATTTATTATTTATAAAAAGCATTAATATTACCTAAATATGCGTTGGAGGGGTTAAATATTTTACTGCCCACCTACTCACGATAGAAGTACCTAGTTTTATTTTTTTTATGATGTTTATGTTCTCATATAAGTGACTATGTCTTTATGGGAATAAACGTCTTAAATCTAAAGCTATTTATGATGGGTAAAGGCATCAGAAAACAGACTGATCAGCAGATAATGACTTCAAATTTATACCATCGATTTTTGCGCCTTTTAAAAACAACTTTGTAAGTCGCGAACTAACGTCCTCTGAAAGTTCCGCTGCGTCGCATCCAATTTACCAGAACCACAGTTCAAAAGTCCAACGAGATTCTCCCAAGGTTCCATTACCAATCCAATGCTGGAGCACAAACTGAAGAAAATAGCTGATCCAGTATCTAAAATAGAGGCTTGTAAAAAATCAAACAGACAAATACGATCACGACTGATCGACTGACATTCTCAGAATAGAATGAATCTTTCAAATAGCCCTATACACTCACACGCACCTTGCTTCTTTTAAGCGTAAGGGCATAAATCCAACTCGAGCCATGCGGAGTAACAGTCACAAAGACCGTCTTGTGACACCAGCACACAGGCTCGCCAAGTCCGGTCGGTCCGTATATATAATAGGGCCGTCTGTGTATAACAGAATACCGACCGCTATCCGTGATGCACCTACCACCGGGACGTTTAAACTAAGATTAAAAAAGTGGTTACTAGGACACGTATTTTACGATCTCAACGAATTTTACCTGTTACCCGAAATCTAAAATTACTAATAATTTGTAAAAATATGTATAATTAATTAATTAGGTAATACCTACATAACGCAACCTGTAACGTGAGTTATCAATAAATTATTTCATTTCATTTCATTTCATTTCAGATATGCACAAACATGAATACCCAAGAAAACGGTTTTGTCAACCGCCGAGAAGACAACAAATATTTTCTCCCACTCTTTTGTTTGCCAGAATAGGCGACAAAAATGGTTTTTGTCTTCTCATTCTTAGACAAAACGTTGTTTTGGGTGCTCACTACTCATGCTAAGCGGCTAAGCGGGCAGTATTTAAAACCATGGAAGTGCGGTACTGGTTGCAACTGTTTACAAAACAAATAAAGATGACTGTATTCCCCATGATGGATGCATACTCAGTGCATAGTTTTTTGAGGATACTACAAAAGGGTTCGTCAAAGGCACTTCGAAAAATTACATTTGACACATGCCCACGTTTTCCAAATAGTAAGAATTAACTGCTTTAAAATTTTTGTTTCTAGGGCATGCCAGTTTCCACACAATATTTTCTTTGCAGGTTTTAAATTGTATAAAAACGTGCAATAGACTGTCAGGTGGGAGCGTGTCCTTTGGCTCTTGGTGTTGTAGTACTACGGTACTTTTGGTTCCTAATACCCACGATACAGGGGATCCTAGTGTGAGTTCTAGACAATATATGTGACTGATGTGTTTAAAAAAATATAGTAATAAAAATAATGCAGTTGGACATTCACACAGCATCATATCTAGCCCAAAATAAGCAGAGCTTTTTAGTATGGGAATTACATGATTGATATACTTTTTTTTATTAATATATACATATTTTACAAAGGAAAAACCCAGACACGAAAACAAATATTTGAAGATCATACAAACATTTGCCCCGTGGTGGGAATCGAACCGGCAACCTTTTGCGTCTCAGGCGGGTGTTCGCGCACTGCGCCTGAGAGGTAATTTTTTCATATTCATATTCATATTCATATTCATATTCATATTCATATTCATATTCATATTCATATTCATATTCATATTCATATTCATATTCATATTCATATTCATATTCATATTCATATTCATATTCATATTCATATTCATATTCATATTCATATTCATATTCATATTCATATTCATATTCATATTCATATTCATATTCATATTCATATTCATATTCATATTCATATTAATTTATTGGCTTCATGTACATATTCATAGGTCTTAAAATTACATAGAAATAGGTAGGTACATGAACCCCGTTAGGGCGCTGCAATCTGAGTTCAATATACTCGAAATGTCAAGAAAATAATACATTTGAAAAGAAACATGCAAAATATGAAAAATATTAAATTAGTAGGTACAAAGTTAAAAACATTGTCAAATTCATTAAATTAGATAAAAAAGGTAGGTTTAGGTTGTTTCTCATTTATTTATAACAGTCACTTTATCTATCTGAATTTCTTTACATAATCGCTTCATTGATTATGATGACAGATTGAAAAGCTTTGATTAGAACCTAACCACTCGTTATTGTGACCCGAGTTTGAATTCGGGTCATAGACTTGTAACTTGACCAGCGGTTTCATCCACGCTGTGTACAAAAGCTGGCAACCCCGCGGTCTCAACTCACTAACAGTTTTACCAACTCACTAAAGAGCGTGTAACGTGTGACCGAGATGGAATAACGTCTCTCAAGCCGCGAACTCGGGACTAATTCGATTTAGGAACGTCCGTTTGTGGTGTTGAAAATAAGGAATGTTTTTTTTTAGTATGTTGGCAAAAATGCCTGCACGTTCTTGTTACTCTGGAAAGTATTGTCACTATCGAAATGCCAAATAAGGTTTGTTATGAGTTCCCTTAAGGACTATGTGGTTTGTGTATCCAGTCCTTATTTGAGTGGGGATAAAATTGGTACCATCCAATTTGCTTGTCGAAAATTAAATGATTGCACCGCGCATGTTTACAATAAAAATACCTTTTTTTTCTCTCTTCTTCTTGACGACATTTGCCATTTTGGTATTTTTATATTTTTTTGTTGTTGCTGTCACGTCAACACCTACATCAGTAGACGTGGTTGAAAAACAGCGCGGCTGAGTCCTTGACCTATTTACTTACCTACATATTTTTATATTTTACTAGCATCTGCCCACGGCTTCGCCTGCGTGGTGGAAAATGGAAAAAATTAGCCTATGTTTTATTCTGATGTTTAAGCTATATTACACTAAAGTTTCATCAAAATCCCTTCAGTAGTTTTTGCTTGAAAGAGTAACAAACATACATCCTCACAAACTTTCGCGTTTATAATAGTAGCAGGACTTTGGCTAGGTATATTTAAATAAATGCCGTTTTATTTTATAAATTTTTTGTTCTATAATCCCATTGTCCGCATGTGACGAACGTATATCGATATAAAACGATGATCTGGTTATATTTGAGAGGGAAAAAAGCTTTTAAAAAATCTGAATCAGGATGATATTTACTGTGCAACTGTGTAAACAAAATGGTAGGTATAAATATATGATAAATGTAGCAACAGCTGGCCCATTAATACGACCTCTGTGGCGCAGTGGGCGAAGGCCCGCCTGAAACGCAGAAGGTTGCAGAATCGATTCCCAGAACAAATGTTTGAATAGAGTTTTTTTTTCGGATCTGGTTGTTTTCTTTGTACGTTACTACTTATATACATAAAATATATATATACTTATATACATAAAATATATATGTATATAAGTAGTAAATCAGTCATGTAGTTCTCATAACACAAGCTCTACTTAGTTTGGCTCTCGATGATGTTGTGTGAAAATTCATATAGTAAAAACGGGAATTTCCACGTACTGCACTATCGGTGAAGAGTGGTTGCGACTTTCTCCTTCTTTCGTAGTGCATGGCGCGACGCGGAAGGAGAAAGTCGCAACTACTCACCCTGATGAAGATTCTCGGAACGAGTCGAAACTTAGTCGGTGCCTTCACCGATAGTGCAGTAAGTGAAAATTCGTTTCCCGTTCTTTTTACAATATGAATAGTCAAGTTCACGATAGTTTGTGTGAAAATGTCCAGCATTATTATTATTTATAAATTTTTGAATGAATAAATAAATGAATGAATATTGCATAAAACATAGTATACAAGGTGATAATTTACAAATAATATGTGCTCATGTTTCACTATTTTATAGCATGCAATTAGTTAATAATTATGTCTAAGGCTTAAGGTTAATAAATTCATTAATGTCATAAAAAAATCGATTAATTAGCCAATTAAAAAAAAAATCTTAAATAAATAATCATTGAGTAATTTAAATTCATTTGGAATCTTATTATAAATCTTTATTCACATCGTCAGGCAGCTTTTTTGATGTTTAGCTGATATACGGGCATATAATATTTGGATACGACCGATGTGGCGCGGTGGGCGAAGGTCCGCCTGCGACACAGAAGGTTGCAAATTCGATTCCCGCCCTGGGACAAATGTTTGTACGATCTGCAAATATTTGTCCCGGGAGTTCTGGGTATTTTCTATGTATGATAAAAAATATCTATCTATGTAATGTATTGTGTTAAGTATATCAGTCATCTAGTACCCATAACACAAGCTCTGCTTAGCTTGCTGCTAGATGATGCTGTGTGGATTGTCCAGCATTATTTATATTTATTTATACCAGGTACTTAGACAAATAACAATAATATAAGGAACATATTACAAAAGTAGGTAACGGTAGGTACCCATTTTAAATTAAAAATACTGTAATAAGTTTTTTTTTATATTAATTGTTTTCTTCTTATGAGTCGTAGATACTAACAATGTTTTGGGTGATTAAAAAAAACTAAAATTTTCCCAAGTTTATATCAATATTTGTTTTGTTACGTGTTGGTATGTACCATGCCTTGCTTGTTTATGCCATATTAACATATTTTTGGGGACTGAACTAGATTTGAACATGTAATAAGTAAATTGAATAAATAAGATAAAATCACTTATGGGTCAATTCAATCGCCATGAAATAAAGCTTATTGCTATTACAATAAAATCACAAAGTGAAACCTAAATTGAAAAATTGCAGATAGTTAGACTTTTAAAATGTTACTTTGGAATTTCAGATGCATCATGTCGTACGGAATCTAAAAGTTGAGATAGATAAATCTATCTAACTATATCCGTTGTAAGTTAGATTTTAGATATGATATTCTTGGATACTTGCGATAAAATGCACGTAAGACATACACGTTTTTATAATGTCAATGCTATTTATTGCCATGGAAAGGTAATCTTTCAAGGGAGCTATATTATACATTTTGTTCAAAACAGCATGCCCAAGAACCAAAATGTCAAACGTATGTGTCGTGGATATCAGGGAATCCTAGTTTGCGGTCAGGACAATGTTTATATCTGTTGGCTTAACATACATATAGTCACGCCTGTTTCCTGGAGGGGTAGGCAGAGACCAAGGATTTCCACTTACTACGATCCTGGCATACCTCTTTCGCTTCATTCATCCTCATCACATTCTTCATACAAGCTCGGCGGTTTAGTGTACTTCTGACCTGGCCTTTTTCTAAAATGTCTCCAATTTGGTCAGAGTACATTCGCCGAGGCCTTCCTCATCCAACTATCCCCGATCGCCTTGTATGGGCTTTGATTTATTTTTATATGTGTCTTTGGTAAGTGTTCCAATAAGCAGCGATGGTCTTGCAAGCAGTCACGTGGAAATTACTTCTGGTCATTTTCCACACAGCTTGGTCTAGCCTCAAACTAAGCAGAGCTTGTATTGTGGTTTACATGACTTATATACGACTAGTATAACTTTTTTTGTAAAAATATACATATTATACATAGAAAATACTCTGGAATGCCTACTACTATGTAATATGCAGACATATTGTGTCAAATATAATGTTTGGATGAATTTGTTACCATCTCTTCCTATCTCTTATAGTTTAATTAGTTTACTTTAGAATCGGCGCCGCTATGTATGTATTACATATTAGTTACAAATTTATTCTAACATGTTTTTATCCATTTGTTATTAATGGCGTTGAAGGGGCGAACCCTTCAACGCCAACAGCCTGTTTTTTATATATAATATTGTATTTTGCGTAACTCTGTTCTGGCCCTATTGTTTCGTAACTCCCAGACCAAGTTCAATGTTACTCTGTTAGATTACCATAAATTAAATGAAATGAGTAACAGGTGTTACAGATATCAATGGGCGAAGGCTTTCCGTCAGGCAAAATGCCTGTTGGCCTGGGCATAAAAAAAAACATTAAGACCAAAGACTTTCAGTCGGACTTATCTTTTCGTTAGAGCAATGTTTGGTGCGTCTATAGTTTATGAACTTGATTAATGATAATTTTGGTGAACATAAAAGCTTGTACGGAAACCTCGGTACGCGAGTCAGAGTCGCACTTGTCCGGTTTTTTCCAAGGGGTTGATTATTTGATGATGACCACACTTTTGGTGGTGGACTAGTACGTTAAGACGCAAGAGGTGGAGGTTCAATTTCCAGTGCGGGTCAAATGTTCGCATGTTGTGTAGATATTTGTTCCTGGTCAGGGACCTGTGATACCAAGGTACTCGTAGTTCCTGATACCCACGACACAGGTAATACGAGTGACTGTTGGTTGTTCATCAATTTAATCTAAATCAGGGCCTATTGTAAGAATAAATAAATAATAAATAAATAAATAATGCTGGACAATCCACACAGCATCATCTAGCCCCAAGCTAAGCAGAGCTTGTGTTATGGGTACTAGATGACTGATATACTTAATACAATACATTACATAGATAAATATTTTTTTATTATACATAGAAAATACCCAGAACACCCGGAACTAATATTTGTAGATCGTACAAATATTTGTCCCAGGGCGGGAATCGAACCCGCAACCTCCTGTGTAGCAGGCGGACCTTCGCCCACCGCGCCACATCGGTCGTCAAGAAGTTAGACTTTACCGGTATTTTTTTGAAATCCTAGATTTTAGATTTAAAAAATATATTAGTAATAGGGCCAAAGTATCGTTATTTTTCTGGCTCAGTTGTTAAATAACTTTCATTGTTTTAACAAGTCCAGCAAGGTTTAAATTTTAGCTATAAAAATGTTGCATTTTTACAGCCAAGGTGATGTCATTAAATTCAATTGCTTCTTAAGAACAATTCCCCTAATACCTAGGAGACTACCTTTCATTTCTCATTAAACCTTATAATTTGATTTTACGACGCAAAAAATGGAGTTTCGTTGCAAAATGCCTTTTCCTCGTTACGTTGTTACAAGATTACCGCGGAAAGCGTCTTTGCTGATGTAATTTGTTGACGAGAACCAGTTAGATCCGGTTCAATCCGCTATTACCGCAGATGTAGGAGAAAGTAGAATTGTTAAATTGCTCGAGCGAAACGAGATCTCCAAACTAGGATGGAACGGCATTTCTGAATCATGCACAGACATGATACATTAAACACAGAAATGCATCATCAACAGAATGTAGAAGTTTACTGCTGAAGATTGCCATGACGAATCTTGAGCCATTTCCATCCATCCACTTCTCGTCACCTTAACCAAGTCAAAGTGAAAGTCAAAGTCAATAGGTTTTTAATCATTGAAATCACAAGGATCATATAGAAACGTCAACTTAAAAACTTCATGAATTTAAAATTTGAAAGTGAATTTACGCCGATTCCTCGCGCGCGACCAAGCCTAGAAGAATCAGGCAACAAACTCTGCTTGGTTATTTTTTTTATGATCCTTCATTCAGCTTTAGTGTGGTGCCAATCGAACGAGGTGAACTCATTTATAGAAAAAACTAATTAGTACTAACTAGTCTTTGGTCCATTGGGTGGGAGGCCTTCCCATATTGCGTCTTCCCCATCACGACCGCAGCTGGGCCACCGTATATCAAAGTGCTAGAGTCTGTAAAGTAACGCACAAATTTGCGTGGTGGTGATGGCAATCCACTTGCGGGTAAAATGTTGTCAAAGTTTACGCGCGTAAAAATGGCATAAACCCATGCGTATAAATTACAATAACTGATCACCACCGCCTCAACCACCGCGCCAATTTTCGTGGATTTTGAGAGAGTGACATTTCTATTTTGCTCAATATCTCTGTCGTCAACCCTAAACTTGTAAACGAGTTACAGATTGGGAGTGACATTTCGGGAGCTACGGAACATAAATTATTATATCTTTGAGTGATGAATCGCCTTGATGAGTTATTATTTTGAATGTTCCTGAATCAAGGTGAAAGTTTATGTTAGCCTTTAATGGTGCCTTTTAGAGTTACTGCCATTTTAGGTTACTTTTTGTTACATAAAAACTTTTTTTTATCAAAGAAATTTTATTATTAATAAGCATAGTTCCTAATGCCTCACAAAACAACGGTCATTATATCAAAATTTAGTACAGCGCCATCTATATGACGCTGAAGTGCATCAAAAAATAAACATTTTGAACGGGCATTATTTCAATATTTAGTACAGCGCCATCTATTTGACGCTGAAGCGCATTAAAAATACTACCACGTTCTTATCAAAAAAAAAAATATTCATAAATCCACAATTATAGAACGACAATCGACGACCTCTGTGGCGCAGTGGGCGAAAGCGCACCTGAGACGCAGAAAGTTGCGGGTTCGATACCCGCCGCGGGACAAATGTTTGTATGGCCTGCAAGTATTTTCCTCGGGTTTTATATATAATAATATGTATGTATTTACAAAAAAGTAAATAAGTAGTTTACAGTCATACCAGTAGTTCCCATAATACACTCTGTGTAGTTTGGGGCTAGATGATGCTGTGTGAAAAAATGTCCAGCATTATTTAGTTATCAGCATTATTTCTGAAAGCTGTTTTCAAAGTGAGTTTGGAGTTTCTTTTTTATACAAATATGTTTTTACTTTTTATCTGACTACAAAAAAACAGCTTTTTTGCTCTGTGATTTCAATCGATATGAAGCTTAGCGTTTTGCGTAGAACGTCTACAAAAGTGCTACGGTGCTACGGTGCTACGGTGCTACGGTGCTACGGTGCTACGGTGCTGCTGATGTTGGCTTGGGCTTAGGCTATGGATTGACACAAACCTGTTTTTTTATAATATAGTAGTCAGATAAAAAGTATTATAAAGAAAATTAAAATATGAAGAATAAAATCCCAATTCACTTTGAAAACGGCTTTCAGAAAGGCGTTCAATTGTGGATTTATGAATGTTGCGCTCAGTTGTGAAATTAAATACTTGTTCCGTCCGAGTACCTATTCATTTTAAATTCATCTTAAACTCAATTCGGTAATTTTCTGTTCGAATAATTGCATTTAGTGATGTGCAAGCAACGTTATCGATATCGATGTTATCAAATTACGAGCACAAAAAAAATGCTGGACATTTTTCACACTGTATCATTCATCTAGCCTCAAAATAAGCAGAACATGAGTTATGAGATTTACATGACTTATATACTACTTAAATATATATATTTTTTGTAATTCGCATTATTCAACCATCTGAGTATTTTTTAATAATTTGTTTACTCAACAATAATCCTAACCATCTAAACCAAAATATGCTGATAATATATTGCACATTTTTTAAACATAATTAGTTGTTTAATAATTTAGTTTACTCAAAGATTTACGCACTGAGTACAAACCTAAGGATGACCATAATGGGAAATACAGTCGTGAGCGTGGTTGTTTTTCTTCGTTTTAGTGTAAAAAAGGGCTTAGGGATAAAAGTTCATAAATGAAAAATCCACTCTATAATTTGTGTATAGTTTTTTATATAGTGTCATCGATATCGATTAACTTGAGTTAAAAATCTGTTTCCCATCCCTACCGACCGAAGGAGTCCGGAATCGCTGTAGTACCGCGTACTATTTACCCTGACTTGGTCCATTTCGACGTTGTAAAGTCATTAACAGTCTTTAGAGATGTTAATCATTTATATCTGCTTTGCTTACTCCTTTGAAGATTATTCTATTTTGTAAGAATTTCGCTTTAAGGTATTTAAAAGGGTTTTATTTTTGTTTACGTTTCTGTTTTCTGTAGCAACGCCGATTAAATAAAATGAAAATAAATATATCTAAAACGGTTAAAAAAAATATGTCTAAAAATAGATTACAAAAAAATTGGAAACCCCACATTGAGGCTTAGCCTATGCCTTATCTAAACTATACATTACTTACAGCTTATCATGGCAGAGTAGAGTGATATGGGATAATTGTTTGGATTAATTCAACCGATAGAAATATTATTTTTAACATGTAAAAGAGATATATACGTGCTGTGATTAAAAAACAAATGATTGATAATTGTAAACCAATTTTATTCCAAAAACTATCGTGAACTTGACTATTCATATTACTGAGACGCAGAAGGTTGCGGGTTCGATTCCCGCCGCGGGACAAATGTTTGTATCTGAAAATATTTGCCTGGCTTTTTTCTATGTATAATATGTATGTATTTACAAAAAATGTATATAAGTAGTATATCAGTTATGTAGTTCCCATAATACAAGGTCTGCTTAGTTTGGGGCTAGATGATGCTGTGTGAAAATGTCCAGCGTTATTTTTTTTATTTTTATTTATTTATTTACGGGAACTTTGACAACCTCATAGCAGCCATTTATTTACCTTAGATCGTGATTATCTATGTTGATTTGTCGTTTAAACTACAAAGTTGAATTCCAAATGCAGTATTCTTTATTCATTCTGATTTCGCTATGAATCGTCTTCTTAACTAGTTGAATTTTGAATGCAGCTCAAGTTAACACTGAAAATATCCAAAATAAATGCAATAAAAGCACTTCGCCTCCGGCAACTTAACTCGACACTTAATTTGGCCGTTTCTTACGACGGTTATCGAATTAACGAACTATCTCAAAAGTGGAAGTCAACAGGCAGAAGTGGCCAGGCGAGGCATGAAATGAATTGGATCCAGCTATTTTAGTTGGAAATAGTATTTTTCATTGGACAACTTTAAAGTATTTTTTGGACGACTTAAAGCAAGCCGTGTTGTTTCAGTGAACGATAGCTGACTTCCGAACGTGGGTTTAAACCTACGTCGTGACCTTTTTATGTTTTGTCTAGGACAACAGCCATGTGGCCTGCGTTGTTACTGTTGCCTATTGAAATCTAAGTCAAAGTCAAAGTCAAAATTAATTTATTAATTAAATCACAAGGGTCACTTTGAAACGTAAATATTACCTACTGCTACAAAGACTTTCTATGGAGTTAACTCGCTCAGCCGCAAAGTCAAAGCCAAATTCAATAGATTTTTTTTCATTGAAATCACAACCATATTTTTACAACTAAAAAAGCAAACAAGCGTATTATTAAACGGTTACCGTAACTCATGGACGCTTGAAACATCAGAGGTATCACTCGCATGCTGTCAACCTTGAGACATAACGGGTAAAAAGTCTCATGTGTCTGTAATTACTCAGACAGCCAAACCCTATACGCTTCTCCGTCACTATGCTCTACCAATAATATCAAAACTCTCATTTAGCTTTGTCGTAGACAACTTAATTTTAACGGTGTGTCAACTTGAAGGTGAGACGGAGTCAAAATGGCGGCTTTTTCTTTAAAACTTAACCAATTTTCTGTTTAGATGATGAATTGTCCATTTCGGGAGTTAAGTTTGCTTGTAAATGGCTTTGACCTAGTTTTTAGTCATATTTTGCTGTTAAATTAGTCGGTTAGTGAGATTTAAGAGGTTACAGAATATGCCATCTTCTGTAGCCTCTTGTAGGTGTACCAAAGATTGGTCAAGTAAAATTTTTTTGTTACTATTATTATGACGAAGAAGAAGATGACAGCAATAAAGAAATGTGAAATGTGAAATGTGAAATGTGAAATGTGAAATGTGAAATGTGATATGTGAAATGTGAAATGTGAAATGTGAAATGTGAAATGTGAAATGTGAAATGTGAAATGTGTCTAGGAACTACGAGTACCGTGGTAACACAACACTGGAACAAATATCTTCGTACCACAATACACACAATATAAATTAACAATTTTAGAAATGACAATTAACAACACGTTAAAAAAAGGGATTAACACCACGTAAAAATAAATAAGAAGGTGAGCAATGTGTGCTGCAGTAGCAAATTGACCATTTTTACATTAGTCCCGCAGCTGGAATCAAACCCGCTCTTTTGCGTCTCAGGTGGCTAATCCGCCTTGTCACCGAGGTTGTTAAAAATTAAAAATTTATTGTTATTTTGTTTCAGGATTTTCGTATTATTATAGATCTGAAGTCGGAATATAAGACCGAATGTTCCATTACGGGTTATCGAGACATTTTAAGTAAAGTAAAGTAAAGTAAAGTAAAGTAAAGTAAAGTAAAGTAAAGTAAAGTAAAGTAAAGTAAAGTAAAGTAAAGTAAAGTAAAGTAAAGTAAAGTAAAGTAAAGTAAAGTAAAGTAAAGTAAAGTAAAGTAACACAGCAAGTTCTTCTGCTGATGATTTAATTATTATTTCAAAGACTTATTGAATTGTTTATGTACGAGGATATTTGAGATATCGTTATAAATATTTGAGAGATTTTAGTCCAAATCCGAATGAAAAATTTCAAACATTGATTTAATAAAATCCAACACTAGGCTCACAATAGTTAGTTCACTATTTGCAGTAAAACCAGAGCTTTTAAAACGGTAGTCGACATTATGTCAGCCGTTATAAAGCGGAGAACTGTCTATGTTAATATTTTATCAGTGCAGGTTAAAGAAGTACATCGCGAATTTCAAAGACAAGTTAATGAATAACCGCCTCTTTTTGCCTTTCTTTCCTGGTTTAGTCGCGGAGGAACCGGTAGTAAAATTGACGTATCAAATTGATCCCTGTGAAGTGAAGTTTCAAAGTAATCCCTATGATATTAATGAATAAAATAATTTTGACTTTTCATATTGTAAAAACGGGAATTTTCACGTACTGCACTGTCGGTGAAGGCACCGACTAAGTTTCGACTCATTCCAAGAGTCTTCATCAGGGTGAGTGATCGCCACTTGCTCTCTCCGCGTCGCGCCGTGCACTACGAGTAGTGCACGGCACTCTCGGAATGAGTCGAAACTTAGTCGGTGCCTTCACCGATAATGCAGTACGTGAAAATTCCCGTTTTTACAATATGAATAGTCAAGTTCACGATAGTTTTTGGAATAAAATAATGTTGACTTTTTTGACACGTGTACAAAAGTATCCTTTATAGAATTCATTCAACCAAATTTATACAAGCGACGATATGCATTTCGGTCAAGAGGTAGTTTGCGTCTATGTTTTCGAGGGCTGTTCGAGCAATTTATAATATGGGCCCCAGAGAATCACTTCGCGAAAAGTTTAAAGAAATAAATATAATGACATTCCATTGTCAATACATTTATGAAAATCTGATGTATGTTCACAAAAATATTAATTTGTTTAAGAAAAAAGTGATAATCACAATGTTAATACTAGAAATAAAGATAAACTCGCTGTTGCCACTTGTAGACTCCATAAAGTTGGTAAATCGTTTAAAGGGCACGGTGTACGCTTTTATAACAAACTCCCAAGAGATATACCTCTACAAAAATTATCAATTAACAAATTTAAAAACGTAATTAAACAAAAGCTTTATAAAAAGGCATACTATAAAATATCCGATTATTTAGATGACAAAAACTCTTGGGATTGAAAATGCTCCAACTCGAACCTATTGTTTTGTAAAAGGATCATTAAAAAGAATAACCAGCCTTGTTTTCTTGCCTTTCTTTCCTGGCTTGGTCGCGGAGGAACAGGCACCTAGATAAAAACCGACGTTTCAAAGTGGTCCTTGTGATTTTATTGAATAAATGAATTTTGACTTTGACTTTGACTTCGACTTTGAATACCTCGGTCGCCGAGTGGCCGGCTGAGACACAAAAGCTGCGGGTTCAATTCCCACTGCGGGACAAATGTTTGCATGTTCTGCAGATATTTGTTTAGCGTTGGTACACTCATAGGTTGTAGTACTCATAGTTTCTGATATCTACGATACAGGGAATTTAATTTTGGGTTTAGGACAATGTATGTGACTCATCAGACGCACTTTAATTTCAGGCTCACCCAGAACCAACAGTCAATTGCTGCGGGTGCATAGTGGGTGCATAATGGGTGCACAGTGGGTGCACAGTGGGTGCACAGTGGGCAATGGATGTAAACGTTGGGTGTTTATATTTATATATTTTTTGTATGTGTCTAAAAAACTTGTTTTCTGTACGTTCGTCATTTGACGATTGCCGCTTTCTAGAGAACCACAGCCTAACGCCAATCATTCAGACGCACTTTAATTTCAGGCTCACCCAGAACCAACAGTCAATTGCTGCGGGTGCACAGTGGGCGAATAATAAAAAAACATGGACAAAAATAAACCGACTATTTTCTATTCAAACTCTAACAGCGATTGTTGTGCGGCGGGATAGCAGCATATTTCTTTATTTATATGTCGTTGGCCTTAATTTTTTACTGTTCATGACTACGTAGGCTATCAGGTATGGACAAGTTATTTAGTTCGTAAACTTAATTACCTATTTACTGCACATTTATATATATTTTCTCATAGTTACTAGTGTTATGCTATACCAACTAAATCACAAATATTATCAGCTCGGTCGAAATTCTTGGGATTTTTCGCTCGTTACATAAAACACATTTGTATAATAATATACTGCGTAAAATTGGTTCGTAATACCACGATACAGGCTAGTCCTATTCCGGGATTCATTGAAATATTGTAAACAGATTATAGAATTATTTGTATTTGATCGGAGTATTTGTTTATTTATTTGTATTTGAACAAAGCTAATGCTTCGTTTTGTATAATAAATTGCAAACTAGAATCATGGAATTACATTTTAACACTTGTAAATTGAAAAATATATTTCACATTAATATACTATATCGTCAATGCGTAAATACTTGTCAGTTAAACAAACATTTTAATGAGTGGTATCAGTTAGACAGTAATGGAAATCTTGCTAGTACAGTGAGCACGATTAGTTTTTTAAGCATACATAGTCCTGACCCCCTTCACTTGGATTTTCTAAGACAGTAGTATCAGTAACTACGAGTACCGTAGTACCACAACACCCGGAGCAGGAACTTATACCTGCAGAATATGCAAAAGATGTGTCCGCCGTGCCACCGCGCCACCGAGGTCGTCATTCGGAGTTACTCGCATACCTTCAAACTTCAACTTGCCACTGCATTCTCAAGAAGTTGGATTATTATAGAAAATAATTTATTATCGCACATATGCACCACAATTCACAACTCAGCTCTCAGGGCCCGAATTCATAGTCCAGGGGACTGTTCAGGCGCTAAGTAAAAATGCAAGTGTGAATTCAACCTTTATGCACCCAGCGATAAGGCAAATGCTGAATGGTAGATTTTGGGGGACTTTTCAACTGACTGACCCCCGGCTATGAATTCAGGTCTAGGTCACGTCGACCGACGATTAATGTGATTTTTGAAACACTATGAGAGTTATTTTATTATTTTTTGCGACGCTTAAATATTTATGATAGATAAATAAATAAAAAATGCTTTATAGCACAAGATAAAACAAGTATCTACATAGGTGAACTTAATGCTAATTTGCATTTTCTTCCAGCTAACCTTTGTGTTACGAAGAGTGGAGCGGTAGTGCGTTTGGTTGATTACCAGAAATAAGAGAAACAATTTCTTAAATAAAATAACTAGCTATTTAAAATAGAAGTAAACTACATACATAAAATGAAAAATAATTCATAATTAAATACATACATCCAAATATATATTTAGATACATATACAAATATAATATAAATGCTCAATTCTGTTGACTATTTTGTACCTCTAGAGAGATGAAATGTTTGTAAAGTTTGGATTTGAAGACTCCAATGGATACATGGATGGAGCAGAGCGGATTCCTGCTGGGATAGAGTTCCACAAGCGGATCAAATTGATGAAATTTGGTTAAGTATGAAATAGCTTGTGACCACAATTGACAAATACGTTACTTTTTGTTTACCTGGTAAGTAGAAAAGGACAGATGCTAGCATAAAAAAAATTGCTAAGTGCTTCACAGGAAACAATATCTACAAACGAACTGTATTAAATTTTACAAGCGCCCATCAATCATGAATTGCTAAAACAATTTGCACTCGACGTCCCGAACTAACCCATTTTGCTCTCTTCGTTTCGAACACTCAAAAATATTTTAGTGTCCAACGAAATGAGAGGCATAAAACGAAACGCATTCAAAGCTACATGTCAGTGAGAGGTGGTTATTGATGTACAATTCTATACGTTACGACTACCGAAAATAGAATCCACTTTATTGCTATGGGATAAAAGTTTAATTCAATTTTTAGGCGTGCAATAAAGATTTTTGCTGCGCAAAGCTGGCCAGAGACAAATGACAGTGATATTGGCAGTTAAACCAACTAGGGTTGGTTGGCGTTTTTTGTCCAGAGTTTTTAAGTTCGAGCCACTGTGCATAAAGTCAGCGAGATAGATATTGAGCTGACTATTTGAGGCATTATTTGAACCGTTTAGCGATTTATGAAATAACGTTTCCAGATTTTATGTTCTATTGTTCGGATTTTCATGAATTTTGCTCATTTTTTTGCATACATCTACGAGAATGTATGTGTATAGGGTTCTACAATACATTGCAGTACCTAAACGGCTTGGTGGATTCCAATTGATGAGGTATTTTTAGACGCGTCGTGATCTTGGTAGTGATTTAGGGTAACAAAAAAGTAACACGGCCGTTGCACATTATTCTAGTATTGTACGTTTTGTGGATATATATATATATCAATTGTCTTTTTAACATTTAAAAAGTGGAAAATTCCATTGGAGCACGATCGGGTTCGAACCCACAATTCGTTGGGGTGCCACAAGGCCTATTCAAATGAGTCTAAATCTGATGCCTTTATAGTAATCCATTGAAAATATAACATTTTTTTTCTTTTTACGATCAAAATATTCAACATTGGTTATTTGTGTAAAAAATGTATACACAAATAACCACATTTTCCCACACGCACTCTTATATTTTAATGGCTCATTTTACCGTATTTTTTCCAAAATAGTCAATTTTCCTGAACTCTTCACCCATTATCCTGCGCGGGGTATAATGGTGTATTACAGAGTATTGTCGTTAAATAAATAGAAATAGCGTATAGAAGTAGAACTTATTCTCTTGTTTATAAATATTTTTAATAAGCAGGACTTTGTTTTCTACTTTGAGTTACATACACTTTAACATTTTAAAACCTAGTTACCAAAGCAGTATTTAGCAATGTTCCAAAATCTTTATGGCTAAGCCCTTTAGTTGAGAAGAGTTGTTAAATTTCATATTTTTTAATATTATGTTTTCTCTGAAAGTACGTTCTTACATGTTTCGCAAATATAAATTATTATTAATGTACGACAGCTGTACAATTAAATCGATTCAAAAACTTTGACTGCGTTGTCGCGTGTCGTTCTAAAATTAACGAGAGCCTAGCGTGAAATAAGTTGGTAAGAGTATCACATCTATCCTTTCATTTTATTCACTTTATGGCGTTGTGGGGTAATTCAGCCATGATTTACGACCACAAGCGTGTAAACTCCCGCGTAATTCATTTTAATGAGCTAGTACAAGACAGTACAAGGCCTGGCCCTTGTCGGCTCAGTGTACTGATTATTTAGAGCAATTATTCAACATTTAACTAGAATTAGAGTTTTGACACTAGGCCATCTCTATTATCTCTGAAAAACAAACCTCAAAAATTACGAATGATAATTTGATTGTAAAACATTGATAATACATCAGGATAAACGGAATACTTGTGACGATGGATGTTTGTTACTCTTTCACGCAAAAACAACTAAACGGATTTTGATGAAACTTTACAGTAATATAGCTTATACATTAGAATAACACATAGGCTACTTTTTATCCGAATACCACTCGGGCGAAGCTGTGGGCAGAAGCTAGTATGAAATAATTGTCTAATGATCTACTGTTACAAAGATACATCAATTATTAAACAAAACAAACACGCTCACAACTGTATACCTAATGATGGACAACTTCAGATGCATAACGTAGTGCGTCGATCTTTGAAAATACCGAGCAGGGGGTAGTCAGAGGCACGTAAAAACACTATATTTGACCACGTGACCGGTTGCAAGCCAATCGCCACTTATTGGAACACTAATCTATGGCACATGCATATGAACTTTTGGTTCTAGAGGTTACAATTTTGAACACCTAATGGTCACACACATTTAAGACGTTAAACATCTATCAGTGCCAAAAAACATTAATCAAGAAATCCTTCAGAGTAGGCAACATAATTATCAACAAGCTCCAGGTGTTGTCAATTTTCGAGGATCTAAGACAAGCCAGTTACCTCACGATGTTTTCCAACACCGTTTTGAGCACGTGTTGATGCGCACATCATTTTTTCTAGAGGAAAAAATCCATTGTTACACGACTGGCTCACCAACAGGCTCTTTCGATGACATAATTTTTGAAATAATTTCTTAGAAATAAATATAATGATAGAATATAGAATTATATAATGCACGCATCAACACATACATTTTTCGGTGTAAAGATGGAGTGTCCCATTGAATTTCGACAGTTCGCTATATCGACACGTCGCTAACTTCGAAAAAACATAGTTCGACAAGTCATTGTTTCGTCTGAGCATACTTCGACAACACATACCTTCGAAAGACCACTACTTCGACAGACCCTACTGCGACACTGATTCGGCAGATCATTATTTCGACAGAAGCAAAAAAAAACCTAATAACCTAACCTACATGATATTTACTTCGCTCGTCGCCGCCGCTCGACGCCGCCGACTGATCATTTTGACCTAAAATATATATATAAAATATATTATAACACGTAATTCTATTAGTTTTGTTATATTTTAGAGCAGTATTATGTCGAAGGTATGTTTCTGTCGTAATAGTGATCTGCCGAACAAGTGTATGTCGCAGTAGGGACTGTCGAAGTAGTGGTATTTCGAAGGTGTGTGTTGTCGAAGTATGTTATTTCGAAGTTAGAGACGTATCGAAATAACGAACTGTCCAAATTCAGTGGGCCACTGCTATTGATGCTCGTCCGGGTTCGAACCAACTCCATATCAGAAGTCAGATTACCGCCCAGTAACCAACACGGCTTTCATCAGTCGTAGCTATTAAATATACAGCGAAATGTACGCCGTTTGAAAAATAGTGCTTCCAAACCATTATCTTCTGAATTATCCTTCATACGGTACCATATCTTCCGCAAGATACGAGCACATATCTGCAATCTGAAACGAGTGCACTTTATAAAATCACTATTTTACTGGTACAAAAGAGGCCAGGGTTCTCTGAATATCAGGTTCCGTTATTGGAAGGGAATAATAAAAATAAAAAAACCCCAAAGTAAGCAAAGCATGTGTTATGGGAACTACATGACCGATATACTATTACTTAAATGTTTTTTAAACATAGAATATACCCGGATCTGAGACAAATATTTTTATGCAAAAATTTGTCCCGAGTTGAGAATCAACCCCGCAACCTTCTGCGTCTCAGGCGAGCCTTCGCCCGCTGCGCCAAAGAAGTTGTTATAATGATAGAAGTGACTGAGAATGTTCGCAAATCTATGAGGAAACTCATACTCAATTATTATTGCACTTGGTTACGTCGAAAAATAATACAGAACTTACATTGTCGGATTTGGGAGGGTGCTAGAAACAGGCAAGTATTTTACTTACATACTCGTACCTATGAATGTTTACATAATTAGATAACAGGTTTTATCTGTAATACATAGGTATTTTACTTTCTTGTAATCGAAGTGAAAAGTTCAGTTAACTCGGGACTAAGACCTATTCATACTCGATTCTATAGCCTCTCTTAATGTCGTTCGAGAGGCTACATATCTCGTTTGTATTGGCGCGTTTTATTCCTTTGTTGAACAATATACTATTTCATGATACACCCTTGGAACAATATTTGCAGATTAGGCAATGTCCTGTAGCGGGAATCAAAATAGAATTTCTCACGTCTCAACCAAATCATACTGAGTAAAAAGGTACATACAGCCGTTATATGTCGTCCACTGCTATCTTAGAAAATCATGGCTTAGCACCGCCATAAACCACGCTACGTGACCGCCGTACAATGGTGCACGCCGCTATTACTCATTGGG
This sequence comes from Perizoma flavofasciatum, assembly GCA_958496245.1. Taxonomy (NCBI): domain Eukaryota; kingdom Metazoa; phylum Arthropoda; class Insecta; order Lepidoptera; family Geometridae; genus Perizoma; species Perizoma flavofasciatum. Next base: position 599,972 of record OY292436.1, read on the forward strand.
CAAGGATTGTAGGTGGGCGTCTTACGTAGATAATAATATGTGATGTTTCTATGGAGTACATTTTAAAATGTCTATCTGCATAAAACTTAGTCAAAAACCGAGTATGTCTTGACAGATACTTATATAAAAAAAACTGTAGGAAACATCCTGTTACAGCGCCTACCACTTTTAGAAGAGCAAAATGTCTTTAAATAGCGTACCTATTTTTTTGTATGCAACTTCATTGCTTCAATTACCATTGTGCATAGCCCATCTAATCTACACAAAATATTGTAAAACCGCCATTAAATAAATAAAATTGAACGAAATCTATTTATTTTTAAAATACTACAAAATTCAAACATTAATTCGTGAAGAATTAACAACCGTCTCTGACTAAATATAATTAATACACAGGGACTTTGGTGTATTTCACTTTATAAAATTCTAAGTCACATGATTCACATGCGAAGTCTTTGACTAAAGTTAGTGCCGAAGAAAATCCTCGAAGCTGCGTTTAAAGATATATCAGGGTAAAGTAAAGTAAAGTACCTAAATCTTTATTGCAATAACTGTGTATAAAGGTGGTATTGTTTTTTTTAGTTTCAACAGCTTGCCCGTTTCGGACATACAATATTGGTCTTAAGTTAAGTTACACTAAGGTTGGAATAACTACCTAACTAAAAATCATTCCTACTCTTTTAACTGTTTAATATAAAATTATATATACCTAAAAAAACTAACCTAACCTCCATGCCATGTTGTTCACGAGCCCCAGTTCCACCGACTGAGGGAACACGCGGTACCGGTTAATATTGTCTTAGTAGCGGTATGTCCTGAGTGCGGCTATAGAGAGACATAAATGCGGCAATGGCCAGAAGAGAACATGAGCGGTGAATGGTCAAATCGCTGACGTTACGCCGTCTATCAGTTCATTTGTTTGTGCCGCAAAGCTGGCTTTACGATGTTAATCATTGATCGTTGAAGTATGGTGTTTTATACAAAGAATACTGAAAAGATTTAGCTGAGGCGGTGCGTATGTGCGGTGACATCTGTGCGATGACCATTAGCCAACAGAAAACATAAAACTAGTTTAAAATAACAAACCATCGATACATACTTGTAAAGGAGTGCAAAGCCCCATTTTTCCTACAAGCGTCCTACATGATTGCACAAGCTATAATTCAAAATAATCATCTCTTCTCTTGGACTCAACTAGCAGGTAGGACACCGCCCCTAGTCTTTGTTTAACGATTGTTTATATTGTTATTACAGAGATAGCTGGCTACCAGGTGATAAACTTTCAGAGTGGAAATAAGTGGACTTATCTTTAGCTCTGTGGATGTGGGGACTTTGGGTCGTAGATACCAGATTTAAGTTGTAATTTTATCCAGCTGTAAGTATTTTTGACACATATTTAAAAGTATTTGTTATAAAAAATAGTTTTTTTTTTGAGTACTTATAAAAAGAGTACGCAGATCGTCTTGTACTGCGAAATTCACGAGTTAGATTGTTAATCCCGCATCACGCAAGTGGCCTTAAAAGCACTAATATACAAAGTCACAAGTCGTTTTTACCAATGACATTGGAAATTGAACACTCTGTCTCGTAAATTAGAACAAAAAACTCATTCAAATCACAAGTATAGAGCCTTCCATCTTTCTTGAAGTCGGTTAAATACTTAAAACACATTGATTGTGCGTTCTAGCATTATGTACAGACTAGCTTCTGCCCACGGCTTCGTCCGCGTAGTACCCGGATAAAATTAAGCCTATGTGTTATTCTGATGTATAAGCTATATTACTTTAAAGTTTCATCAAAATACGTTCAGTAGTTTTTCCGTGAAAGAGTAACACACATCCATCCTCACAAATTTTCACGTAATAGTCGTAAGATTTACTAATGCCATATGTATGGTTACTTGAACTAAAATCCCTAAAATTGTCCTACTTTTCCCTTCACCGTTCGAGTTCACGTTGTAAGATAGGGCTTTCCAACATTTCTTGGTGCATTGATAGCTCGTTCTAGCATTTGCACCGATTTACCAACGCCATCTAGTTACTTGAACTAAAACCTTCAAAATCGTCCTAACACCTGCGTTACTCTTTACCGTTCGAGATCACGGTGTAAGATAGGGCTTTCCAACATTTCTTAGTGCATTGATAGCTCGTTCTAGCATTTGCACCGATTTACCAACGCCATCTAGTTACTTGAACTAAAACCTTCAAAACCGTCCTAACACCTGCGTTACCCTTTACCGTTCGAGATCACGTTGTAAGATAGGGCTTTCCAACATTTCTTGGTCCATTAAAACCAGGAACAGGTCGTACGGTTGTTTATCGGTAACAGCATTACATCGGTGAATCACCCGTGGTTTGGCTCGGGGACAAATCGCGGTATAAATCAAGCTGGAGCGCAGTGGGGGGTGGGGGGGGGAACGGTTTTAATGATTCATGCTATTGTTTTGGCTAATTAGGATTTTACAAATTAAGCTAGCTCTTTTGATCTACCAAACACAATTTACCTACACAGGATTTTAACAAAAAACACGCTCTCTACTGAATTTAAATAAATTACCTCTAGGTAAGTAGGTACCTAACCTAACTTAAACTTTGCAGGACGAATAAGTCGAATAATAAGTAATAAGGACGAATAATAAGTATAACATCTCGCTTCCATCTGTATTATAAACTAGCTGCGCCCCGCGGTTTCACCCGCGTAAATTTCGATTCTAATTATATTTTAGAACACAAAAGCTGCTATTGTGACTTAACTATGATAGTAAGATATATTCTCTCGCGGACTTTTTTGTAGGTAATAATGAGTACTTTAATCATGTAGTACATCATTTTTATGTATCATGAATAGTTTTCTCAGGGCACGCCATATAATAAATTTTATTGGCAAAATTTTGCTACTTTGGCTTACATTATTGCAATTTTCTTAAGGATCACTTTTTTTTTAATTATAGCCTATGTTACTTTCTGATAATTTAGCTTTCATTTGGTGAAAAAATGGTTGAAATCGGTCCAGTAGTTTCGGAGCCTATTCGATACAAAGAAACAAACAAACAAAAAAATATTTCCTCTTTATAATATTAGTATAGATAAATAAATAATGCAGGAAATTTTCACACAGCACCATCTAGCCCCAAACTAAGCAGAGCTTGTGTTATGGGAACTACATGACTGATATACTACTTATACCCTGTTTTTTGTAAATACATACATATTATACATAGAAAAAATGTACATACATATTATAGCTCCTTATTAAAAAAATGCTCAGGGAAAGTACCTATACCATACCTATTTCTGTCGCCAAGAGTAATTCTCGCATTGCTGTGCTCTGTTTTGAAGGGTATGGGTGCCGGTGAAATTACAGGAACATGAGACTTTTCACTCGTTATGTCTCAGGGTCGCAACACGCTTAATCATTTTTACAGTAACCGCTTACCAACAGGAGGGGGAAAAAAAATAACTAAAAATACGAATTGACTCCATTTTATCAAGTTAATAAGAAACCACTAATTACTTGTTTGCTCCAGTGACCGCAGGCGGCTGTTGTTGAGTTAATCTTAGTTAATCTCACGGATAGTTTTTTTGCTACTGCGGTTTGAAAAGTTTTTTTTTAACGGCTTTTTAGTATTCTGTACCTGAAAAGAAAAAACGAAACCTTTATAAGATCACTCGTTGTCTTGGAATCATAATTATAAAATATGTATTCTTGCAAATAAATGATCTGTATCTGCCACCAGTGATTTTGCACAACGCGCTAAATTATGTTTGCAACAAATAAAAAAATCATGTTTGCTTTGAGTATTAATATATCATATGTATATATATATGTTGTATGTATTATAAATTTAGTTAGGTTATTATTATTATTATATATCGATTATTTTGCAGTTGTTCAGCGATCTTCGTGGCATCATGAAGGCTCCGTCTGAAAACCAGCGCTGCACTGGACCCTTAGGTTCTGGTGCAGCATAATGCTGAGACGGGGACCTATTTGACCCCACGCAATACAAAATGACGTATCTACTTTGTCTGTTTTTCGTTTCGTTGTGTTATTATATGTTAAGTATTTGTTTTGTGTTTATTACTATTTTTGTTTAACTTTTGTGTTGTTTGGGGAATAATAAATGCATTTTCTTTCTTTCTTTTCATTTGATTGATTGATATCCATCCGTCCGTTTGCCTCTCTGTAAAGATCCTTTTTCTCAGGGACGTGTGGAAGTATCAAATTTAAAATAACTCTGAGTTATATTTTTGTTAGAGCAATATTTGGTTGTTTCATAGTTTATGAATTCGAGTAATGTTAATGGGCATACGTTTTTGTACGGAACCTTGGTGCGCGAGTCAGACTCGTACTTGTTAGTTTTTTAATTAACAATTAAATTTTGATATAATTAGTTTGAACGGGAATATTGCACAAATACACAGGTATAGATACACACATGTCTCAAATTAATAACTACCCTCAAAACTAAGAAGGTTAAGGTTTTTAGGGTTCAGCTCATCTTTGTACCTGTAATTTAATTCTGCCATTAGGTCCTAAGCGTTTGTTTGTGTGTAAAGTAAATAATAAAAATAATTTGCATTAATTTGTTTTTTTCCTGCTGATACTCAGATTTAAATCTGAGTGGAAGTAAATAGAAAGATAATTTTTAATATTCGAGTCTAGACAGCTAAATAAATAAAATAAGGTATAGTAATTGAGTTGATGGTATATGGTTTGTCCATGAGATTTATGGTAGCATAAATCATTAAGGAACCATCTGCACTTTGCCCCATGCCCTATTACATGCCTGTGCATTAGTGGTAATAACGCTGGCGCCCCCTTAAGTAAAAGGTGTAGTTACATTTTGTCCCAAAAGGCTCGATGGCTGATGGATGATACAGAATGTACGACTTTTGTTCAGAGACATCAGCTTGTCTGCACTAAGCCTTCGCATAGACAGACATAACATATGCAAAGCATAGTCATATTGTAAAAACGGGAATTTTCGGAAAAACGGAAAATTCCCGTTTTTACGACATAGATATTTACATTGAATGAATGAAAGAAAAATATTTATTTAAAGATATAGTACATTAGTACATAAGAACGTCAAATATTATTAGCTTCTATATATTCTATATATTGGTCGCAGATATCGAATTTAGAAAATGCAAAATTTAATATTCAGGTAGAATGTAGTAACAAAAAAAAATACAGATTTTTTTAATGATATTTTTATAAAACTAATGAAAAATAAAATACTCTACAAAAGATTATCGCAGAGGCAGATTTCTATAACAATCATTTATAAGGCATTAAATGTCAAAAAACCGACTGCAAAAAATGGAAATTGATAAAAAGTGTAATATGCAATTTCATCGCTTAATTTTTTTACCCTTAGTGGTAGGTCTTTTCATAAAATTGATATTTTAAAAAAATTAAAAAAATAATCATAAAAATCGGTTCACTATTGGCGAATATACCTTTTTATATACACACAAAAGGTTTTCAATGCAGCCGAATTGAAAACCTCCTTCGTTTTTTGAAGTCGGTTAGACAATAAAAGAAGTCACGCTTGTCAATAAACATAATGTAATAATAATATATACCCAACAGACTCATAATGTATATCATATAGCCCTGTCCCAACACAAGGATTCTCTGTGTTGTATGTTTCAGATATATGAACGTGCAAACATATGTCCCGCAGCGGGAATCAAACCTGTACCCCTTGCATCGCAGCCGACATCCTTTTCAAAATATTTTTTTTCTAAGTCTCGGAAATATGTGGTTAACCCGAAAGGTATTTTGTGAATATATACATAAACTAGCTGCGCCCCGCGGCTTCACCCGCGAAAGTTTCGATTCCTCGGGAATGTCGGGATAAAAAGTAACAGTAAAGTATTTTACTGCTACATAAATACCCTTGATGATAAAACTATTTATTTTAATAAGAATTAATACTACGATATGAATGTAACCAACTTTTGTTTCTACCCGCGATCTAATTAAATTTTAGAACACAAAAGCTGCTATTGTGACTTAACTATGATAGTTAGATATATTCACTCGAGGACTTTTTTGTAGGTAATAATGAGTACTTTAATCATGTAGTACATAATTTTTATGTATCATCAATAGTTTTCTCAGCGCACGCCAAATAATAAATTTTATAGGCAAAATTTTGCTACTTTGGGTTAAAATATTGCAATTTTCTTAAGGATCTCTATTTTTTTAAAATAAATTATAGCCTATGTTACTTCCTGATAATTTAGCTTTCTTTTATTCGACAACCGATGTGGCGCGGTGGGCGAAGGTCCGCCTGCTACATAGGAGGTTGCGGGTTCGATTCCCGCCCTGGGACAAATATTTGTACGATCTGCAAATATTTGTTCCGGGTGTTCTGGGTATTTTCTATGTATAATAAAAAAAATCGATCTATGTAATGTATTGTATTAAGTATATCAGTCATCTAGTACCCATAACACAAGCTCTGCTTAGCTTGGGGCTAGATGATGCTGTGTGGATTGTCCAGCATTATTTATTTATTTATTTATTGGCTAAGAAATAGTTAAAATCGGTCCAGTAGTTTCGGAGCCTATTCGATACAAACAACCAAACAAAAAAAAAATCCTCTTTATAATATTACTACAGATAACAATATAAGTAGAGGTATAGACAGTTCTGTCTAGTTCTGGATAGTTCTATCCAAATGTAAAACTGCGAATAAGCTTTAACCAGGATATTCATATTGTACTTGCTTTTATTTTAATGTAGTGGAAACAGATACCACCCCAATACACCACCCCTATCCGATCACAGGAATTGTAATACAAAATAGAAATGGAAAAACAAATATTATTTACTACCATACTATTTATACTGTGTGTATATAAGAGCCGTGTTGAAGAAATGGGTATTCGACTCGAAACGGGGAAGGAAAATAAATCGAAGGCATGTGCTATCGCTTCATGTTCTATACTTACTTGCTAAAAGCGGCCATGTGCCAAATCTATTATAACGCGAAAGCTTGTGAGGATGGATGTTTGTTACTACTTTTTATCCGGGTACCACGCGGGCGAAGCCGTGGGCAGAAGCTAGTATAATATATAGACGTGCTTCTGACTACTCCTACTTGGTATGTTCAATATTCTACACACTGAGTATGTTTGTGAGGATGTCTATCATGTCAAATTAACTGAATCATCTTAGATCCATGTTTTCACTAGTTGATCCAGGATCTAACAAGTACTTATAATACTAGTATATAACTAATGTTTATATCCCCAAACCCCCCACCGGTGGACAACAAGAAATTCCCACTGTCTCCGATGGGGCTGAAGATCGGGAAACAACGGGAAATTGAAACAGTTACCAATACCGCAGCCAATACGGAACGTTTTAATTCTTTACATTTTATTGTGCAAAAGTCGTTCGCTGAATGACTCAAATCAAATCAAAATCAAAATATATTTATTTGTATCAAAAAAAATATATTCGGTTAAAGTGTACCTACTAGATATTATTCCGAAATTTTAAGGAGATTCTCAGTGTCTTCATAAGTCTGGGCTATAAGCCAACTCTAAATGAAGGCCACTTTAATTTTTTGTACTATTTATAAATATGAAAAAGCCCAATTGTGATATCGTACATTAAAAACGAACGAATGATTTATTGCTCTGCAAATAAATGATGGAAACACCAATGAATGGAAAAGTTTCAGGCTTCGGTTATCAATCTGAAATTGCAAGCATACGAGTTTAATTTCTTTCAATGAAAATCGAATGAATAGTATAATTTTAATGATGATAAACTTTATTTGTTAAGACATGGCCAAACTGATGTGGTAGGGATGGCGATCGGTACATTCACGCAAACTTTGACAATCATGTTTTTTTATCGCCGCCACCACCTCTACCATTTCAGTTTTACCGGGCCCTTATCCCGACACCAACACCAAATCCCTTTATTCTTTATTCTTTATTCTTTATTGAACACACAGAAAATACAGACATCAAACTCACACAAGTACAAAGGCGAGCTTAACCCTAAAAAGTGTTATCAAGAATCCTTTTGCTATTTTGGTTCAATTTAGCTGATAACCTCTATGTCACAAAAATATTCAGATAGACCAGTCCTCTATTGGACTGGTTGGTGGCAGAAAACTGCCACGAGTAAGAAATATATAAAACCCAATGATTATAAATTTTTAATTTATTATAAAGAAAAAGTATTTTAAAATCTTACTCCTTGGCGGTGGCAATCACAGGGAAATGGTTGGATACGACGCAGACAAAGCCGTGGGCAGAGGCTTGTATCCAATATACATTTTATTACAAGAAAAAAATGGACGATGCAATTTTACAACTGGATATTTAATTTTGTGAGATGAGTTTTAAATCATTTTATCAGTTTCGGTTTGGCATTTCCGTGTTTCTGCATTTATCATATTAGAGCCTATATTATAAATAATCTGAATATTCTATTTCAATTTCTAAACACGAAAACAATCCGACGTAATCTGTATCCAAAATCACGATACGTCAAACCTGTTTCATCCGGTTTAGAGCAGAAATTACGGCCGGACCGCAGCGTGTTAGGCGCGTCAACACGCGCAGGTGTGGCGCCATCCTATGGGATTAATGGGCGTAATCCTTTAGCGTTTGCGGTCTATGATTTCAGAGTTTGGAAAATATCTACTATTAATTTTAAATTGTGGGCCGGTTTGCATTTATTCCTGCTTATTGGTAGGTTTAAGGGTACTTTTTAATTGGCAACTTTTATTTTCTATTTAGCAATGCTCTCATTACTGTATTCCGGTTTGAAGAGTAAACAGTGCACTCACATATCGACAGTATTATTAAACTGATGGTCAAATAGTGTCGCCGTGTATCAAAGCTTATATTGTTGTTATACAACTAAAGTTACCGTAACTTATGGGCGCTTGCAAGACCAGAGGTCACCGTCTTCGGCACCGCTTCGGCCGCCTACGAAACCGGAGCTTCGTAAACAGTTTCGAACTAAACATAATTCGTCCTCGTACGATACCAGTTACGAGAAAACACCATTACTTTGCCTACTCTGAGAGATAATGTATCTGTGATAATTATTTATGCGTTCATATACACAAGAACAACAAAAAAAAATTCTGGACTCCGATTTTAAATCAGAGTCTAGAAAAAAAAAATCTGAAGACTTTAACAGTATTCAGTGTGTGTTAATATTTTTATTATTTAATTTCTACTTTTTGCTACTTCAGCCCCCTATATCTTTAAAAATATCTCAATTATTTTAAAACCCCTCTACTATTATTATATTTTTTTTATTATTTTAGGAACGGCAAATAGTCACTCACAAACTTAAGTATACAATGTCACAGATTTCACAATATAATTACCAGAATAAAAAAAATAGACTTCTGAATTTCGTGTCAGGTATTTTAGCAATATCCTACTGAGATCTGAGCTCTGAGAACACAGTAACGGGTTATTAGATCCTAACCAAAGTTTTCTGACTCATCTTTTCATAGAAACTTGACATTATGATGCCAATGGTTAGACTTGACCGTCCATTTATTTTGTTTGGTGAAGACTTAAAAATCTTAATTATTTACACAACTATTCGCAGGACAGAAGTGAAGCGCCAATATGGCCTAGTTCTGGTTGATGTAGGTAACCACTAGATGGCGGTTGCCTCGACCCGCTGTCAGGGACCGCAGGCAAACGATGTTTTAATTTCACTTTGGGATTTAGGGGTGACTTGTGTTAACACTGGCATTTATACTAGACTGTCTTTTCGGTTACTGAACTTTTGACCTCAAAGTAATCTAAGACATTAAATGTCATAAAACCGACTTCCTCACGTGCTTACCTTATTTTGCTTACACGGTAAGACACTCTTTCGAATAAAAAGCTATAGTAAAATATCCCACAAAAATGTTTCGGTTAGTCGTGATTACATAGGATGATGATTGTTTCTCGAGTTTTACGGGAAAAGTAGCAATCTCTCAAGATTTTTTTTTTACAAATTTGTGACTATGTCAACAGACACATAGTCCTGAATCCTGAATCCCTATTAGGATTCCCTGTGTCGTGGGTGTGAGGAACTATGAGTACCGAGGTACCGACCAGAACAGATAAATATTAGCGTCTGCTAACTGGTATTTGATTTGATATCTGTAGAAAATATCTACAAACAATTTGAAACGTCAGTTTTACTGCTTGTGCCTCCGCGCCCAAGCCACGAAAGAAAGGCAAGAAATAAGGCTGGTTATTCTTTTTAATTATCCTTTAAAAAACAAAAGGTAGGTAGGTACATTAATGAAAATAAGTAACGTCTAAATTGTAACTTTTTCATCGAATTGAAGCAACTTCAATTACAAGATTTTTTATCAATTAAATACTCCGATCTAATAGGTGTTTTATTAAATTTGTTTTTTGTATTTGCATGATATCTCTTGGGAGTTATTTCCAGCGTGAGGTACGATTATGTCTAATCCAGCTTTATTAGTCGCCAGTGTAATCTCCCTGTTCACAAATGAACTCGCATTTCATGTGAGCGGGTGTGACAAATGAGTGACGAATGAATGTGGCCGCGGCGCAACAATCCGTCAGGACACGACAAATTAACTGCTAAATATTCACGGGAAAGCCGTGCTGTTCTAGTGGATGGTACATTGTGGCAAAGTGCTACCATCGATGGGATTGTAACCACGTGGAATGCGTGGACTTACAAAACGCGGACATGTGCCAAATATAATGATTGAACGTGCCTCTGACTATCCACTACTTGGAATCTTCAGAGTTCTACGCATTGAGTATGTATCTGAGAATGTCTATCCTAGAGAATAGAGTCGTGATCGTGTTTGTTTTTTTTTAAGATCTCTTTTCTCCTGAAAACGTAAAACATATATGAACGCTATTTGCAAAATGTTTAGTAAATTACATGTTTGAAAAAATGAGAACTCGATTTAATTTCAAAATTCCAGTGACACTGCTCGCATTTACAAATATTCCTTTCATGTTTGTTCAGCGGCGCAGCATGCGACAACAGAACAGGTAATTGTGTCGCGTCGTCCGCATGCAACGTCTCACAGCTGTTCGCTGGACGGCCATTGTCTATGTTATGCTACACTATAACATTGTAAATCTTACACAGTTGTTCACGTTTTAGAAATTTCTCAAACTGCATACATAAAAAGTTATTCTCAACGTCATTGTTGTGTTATGGTATTTTTAGCAATCAAAATGTATTTTACTCGAATTCTCCTCGACAGATTTCCTTGACTGAGTCAAACGATCCAACTGGCATCTCAAGGTATCTTACAATCTACCATTGGATATTGGACATTTGGTAACAGTAATCATCAAGCAGGCTAGATATAAATTCCCTCTGTGATAACACAAATACTCCACTAAAAATTAGAATTTTACTCATTTCATTCTATTAGTGTTCAAAAAGTTCAACTAAAAATACCGAACACAAAGTTTTGGAGGAAATCTCACGACGCCTTGAGTCGAGTTGGAGCGAAAGTATATTTTTAGAAATGTCTAAGAATACGAGGACATGTCTCTTTTATCGTACACTAGCTTCTGCCCACGGCTTCATCCGCGTGGTACCCGGGTGAGAAGTAGCCTATGTGTTATTCTGATGTATAAGCTATATTACTGTAAAGTTTTATCAAAATTCGTTTAGTAGTTTTTGTGTGAAAGAGAAACAAACATCCTCACAAACTTTCACGTTTATAATATTAGTAGGATCTTTAGACTTCTTTCAGTAGATAGCGTAATGTAAAGATGCTTTTATGAACAATCAACTTTCGGGGCCGGTATATTTAGCCACCAAAGATGAGTTGTATAAAAACCAACGAAAGAATTGCGCGGAGATAATATGCTGAAATATACACACTGTCATCTCGGATAACGCAGAGACTTAAGGGCGAGTGAGGAAGTTGTCTAATGAATTTTCCCTTAGTACTTACTTGACTTCATGTTCAACTAAATGAAAATATTAGCATTAAAAAAACTATTTTATGGAAACTTTTCTTCAGACAATTAAGAAACTATCAATGTTTATTGTAAACAAAACTTAAGCTCAGTTCACTCCAATATATAATATATACTAGCTTCTGTCCACGGCTTCGCCCGTTTGGTACCAGGATAAAAAGTAGCCTTTGTGTATTCTGATGTATAAGCTATATTACTTTTATTCCAAAAACTATCGTGAACTTGACTATTAATATTGTAAAAACGGGAATTTTCACGTACTGCACTATCGGTGAAGGCACCGACTAAGTTTCGACTCATTCCGAGAGTCTTCATCAGGGTGAGTGGTTGCGACTTTCTCCTTTCGCGTCGAAACTTACTTACTTAGAAACTTGGTGCCTTCACCGATAGTGAAGTACGTGAAAATTCCCGTTTTTACAATATGAATAGCTATATTACTGTAAAGTTTCATCAAAATCAGTTAAGTAGTTCTTGCGAGAAAGAGTAACAAACATCCATCCTCACAAACTTTTGCATTTATAATATTATTAGTAGGATTTCACTGTTTTTTCTGCACGTAGTTGCTGTACTAGATATATTTTTACAATGCCAAATTACAAAGTTCTGTGTCACCGTCGACAGTACCATGTCTGAGCAAAATACTGTTGATTTTGTTCTGTAGGGATCAAAAATGGTTTCTTTGTTCGGAAAACGATGTGTTATTTCTAGGACATCGAACGATCCTAACAAAGTCAACAGATATTTTCATAAGAAAGATAGGAGCCTCTACAGTCCAATTATCCGTCTTTTGTGGCCCTTTAACTTTCCAGAAAGTAATGGCGAAAGAGGCTAGTGTGGTAAGAAGATTCAATGAGACATGCACAAGCTCTTATCAAAGTAAAAAATGAATGAAAATACTTTATTGTACACCGTAAGAAAAATAGATATAACTTAATAAAACTAAAAAAACAAAACTTAAAGTACAATGGGCGGTCTTATCAAAAAATACATAAGTACTTGGTTTGAACTAATATAGGCTTGGTAATAAGATTTTCTGCAATAGTTCTCTTGCTAGAAAAATGTTAAAGAATATATTAACACGCTTATAACTTCACTTGTAACTAACTAAATAACAAACAATGTAATCAAAATAATCTTGGAAGTAAATTGTGACCAACTTCTAATTGTCGTATCGAAATGAAACTTTGTATGTATACATAATATGTAGTTCGGATGACAATACTATAATTTGGTATCTTGAAACTGATCTGATGATGGAGCCAGGAGGTGGTTATTGGAACTGTTCAGAGGCTACTAGTAAACTCCTCGAGTTTGGGCTCATATGATTCGTTTAGACGAGTCAAATAGATTGGGCTTGGTAACAAGGGTCTGATGATGGAGCCTGGAGGTGGATAGTGGTATTTTATTCCAAAAACTATCGTGAACTTGACTATTCATATTGTAAATACGGAAATTACGTACCGCACTATTGGTGAAGGCACCGACTAAGTTTCGACTCATTCTGAGAGTCTTCATCAGGGTGAGTGATCACGAAGTTCTCCCTCCGCGTCGCGTCCTGCACTGTGCACGACGCGGAAGATTAAGTATTCGATTACTTTTGTAAGATTCGCAAAAGTAATCGAACCCAGACCTCTCGCGTTATAGCTAACTTCTCGCTACATACCAAAAAGTTCATCAAAATATTGAAAAAAAAGGAATAAATTTGAAGCCTCTGTTTTCTCTTCATACGAGGAGCGTTTTTGTTGTCGTAAAAGAAGTATATACAAGCCAAGAACGAAGAATGTCTTAACTTTGTCAAGAGATGTACTAGTACACGGGTTCTCAAACTTATTTTTCCCACCGCCCACTATTCTATTCTATTTAGAATGGAATAGAATAGAATTTAGTTTATTTTGCAAAAACACATTACAAATAATCATAAAAAAGTAAGGTGCAAAAAAGGTCCAAACTCAGCATAATACTGGTTTGCAATAACCAGCGCTGATCTTCTGGTTTTGGTGGTATTAGATATAACAACCTATGCTTTCTCCTTTAGAACGCCTTAGCGCCCCCAATATCTTCTAGAGCCTTCTACCGCCCCCTGAAGGCCTCCAGCGCCTACAAGGGGGCGTTATCGCCCACTTTGAGAAACAGTGCTCTAGTATAATAAAACAAGGACACTTGTGATTAAAGGCGTCCGATGTCCGACTAGAGGGATGTTCACTGACAATTTTTTAACACAAACTTACTTCAACACCAGAGACGCAAAGGTTGTCTGTACTGAGAAAAGAAAAAAAAACACGCTTACGAATGTATTTCCCATGATGGACAGCCTCTACCAAGTAAGGGGTAGTCAGAGATACGTCCAAACATTACATTTAACACATACCCGCGTTTCGCAAGTAGTTATCATTCCACGTGACAGGTTGAAAACCCATCGCCGCTTCTAGGACATGCCGGTTTCTTCACGATATTTCTGGTAGCTGATTGAACTTGTGATTGAGCTCCCAGACAGACGAACGGATTATGCTTGAAAGGGCTCCGTTTTGGGACAAAGCCCTAAAAATTAAGAAAAAACATCATAACGGACATATTCAATGTCCGGCCTTTGTAATGATATTTCCATCGTTTACTTTCCCGTCACTGTTTATTTTTAATTACATACCAAGTGTTTATGTCTAGTCCGGCGTTTAATTTACACTGCCAAGATGGCTTCCAGGGCATGAGATATATAACTTTCCAAGTAACCAGTACCAAAACGATGCAACACATTTAACACATTTGACCCGTCACTGTTTATTTTTAATTACATACCAAGTGTTTATGTCTAGTCCGGCGTTTAATTTACACTGCCAAGATGGCTTCCAGGGCATGAGATATATAATTTTCCAAATAACCGGTACCAAAACGATGCATGCACTACGCCACTGCTACGCTATTACTACACTATTACTAAAATGTCTCTACGAAATGCATGACGTTATGTTTACGAAACCATAACGTCATGAATATACTACACCACTGCTATTATATTGCTAAGAACTGTTAGGGTTTGTTATCTTTTTAAAAAACAAATTAGCATTTGGTTGTATTTATAAAAATATATATATTAATAAAAATCAATACATTAATAAAAATAAATTAATTGATAATTTATTTTTCAATTTCTCGCCTTGGTCGATGACGTTGGCCAATCATAGAACTTTCTACTGACTTTAGCCTATTACAGGGCTTCCCGCATTTACTTTGGCGAATCGGAAGTTGACAGAGCTTTGATTGGCTGACGATGGCGATGGTAAAAAAAAAATAAAGAGATTACTGAAGGAATCGGGAGATTGATCGGGGATTTAGGGAATTGATTCTCAAACGAATAAGTTAAAACTAACTCGGAGAATCTGTAACTTGCCTTGAATGGAAATAAAAATACCTATCAAATAAAAGTATATTCTTCACAAGACCCCTAAAATAGGACTCAGGTCTATATTACTATAACGTCATACATATGCAATGTTACGCTTTTACTACGATATTGCTGCAAACTATAGCGTCTTGCATAAACTAAGCTAATTACTATACTATTAATAGGATATATCGTCATGCATATACTACGCCACTACTAAGATATTGCTACTAACCATAACGTCATACATATGCAATGCCACATATGTATGACGTTATGGTTTCGTAACCATAACGTCATGCATTTCGCTATTACTACGATTTTGCTACAAACGATAGCATCATGCATAAGCTACGCTATTGCTACGCTATTACTAGAATGTCTCTACGAAATGCATGACGTTATGGTTACGAAACCATAACGTCATGCATATATTACACCACTGCTATTATATTTCTAAGAACTATAACGTCATACATATGCTATGCTACGCTTTTACTAGGATATATATCTACGCTACGTAACCATAACGTCATACATATACTATGTTTTTGCTAGGAGCTCTCTACGAACCATAAAGTCATGCATATGCGACGTCATTACTATAATTCGATTGATGGAAGTGCTAATTGACGCCGTTTCAACCGTAATAAAACGTCAACGCTATCTCAGAGAACGCGACTCGAGACAGTCCAGGCCATGTGATGTTAGGGGATGAGGGTAGGTCCGCTAATTGAAATTGGATATTTAATGTGAGGGCTCTTTTCTAATTAGGTTGCTCTGGTTTTAGATACATTTATAATTTTATGGTATAATTGAAAATTGTAATTAGGCAGTTTTTTTTGTGAAATATAAATTATCTGTGGGATATTCGGTTTCCATGAAAATGTGACCAAAAAGTGAAAGTGAAAGTAATAATAGTTTATATTATACATATGAACCATGTGAACAATTTAGTAATTTACAGCTGTGAAATAAGAATTTTCCAAAAAATAGGAACAAATTACTAACTGAAACAGCCGTGTTAGCCTGCAGCTACTTCCGATCGGGATGTAGTAGGTTTGAACCCGGTCATATTATAATGGGTTTCTAAAAAAAAATACTTTCGTGGCACGGCGAGTACTTAGTACTGGGATGTATGAGGTGTGAGTTTGATTATGGACGTTTGCAGATATACTACTACTATGTGATTGTAGGGTATTTATATATATATATATTTTGGGCTGTGGATGATGATAATATAAATAATTTTTAGTGCCGCATTCTCAGCCATCGTGTCAAAAACCAGCAACTAAAAATCGTATACCGCAGCCGCAATTGTTTTTAAAGGCTGCAGAAACATCGCTGGTAATGTAGTGTCCTGTTAGGGGCGCCACGAGTAAAGTATGCGATGTAAATGTGAGCAATAAATTCAGTCGGTGCAAGCGCGGCATTGGCAATGGTTGTGTGGGTCACACAGGCCAGAAAGCTTCACAGCAAGTTAGGTTCCGGACAAATAGCTGCGATGGCAAAGTTGATTGGTGGCTCAATCAACTTTGATGAACTTGATAACCATTTCCTTTTGCTCGCCACCGCCACCGCATTCGTTCGATTACGTCCTTACGAATGATCAGTCAGATCAGTTTATTTTAATTTATTTTTTAACATTCAACAGACAAATACATATTCCTGGCCACACGCTCATCATTTGTGTCCTGGGTACCACAATACATAGACCCGGTACAAAGTCAACGTCAAAGTCAAAAGTCAAAAGTCAAAATTCATTTATTCAATAAAATCACAAGGACCACTTTGAAACGTCGGTTCCGGTACTTCTATTGTTTTGTAAAAGGATCATTAAAAAGAATAACCAGCATTGTTTTCTTGCCTTTCTTTCCTGGCTTGGTCGCGGAGGAACAGGCAGTACATAAAAACCGACCTATCAAAGTGATCCTTGTGATTTTATTGAATAAATGAATTTTGACTTTGACTTTGACATTGACATTGACTTTGACAATCTGCAGAACATAAAACATTTCAGCAAGAATCGTACTCCCAGATGACAGCCGGCTACTCGCCTTTTGTCATTTTTTTATGTTTTTTTTTAGTTATAATAACTGACGGATGTCTTTAACTTACGAAGGGAAAGCTTGTATGAAATGAAATCAAATGAAGTTTATTGCATAAAATGTGGTACAATTTACAGACGTCAGTTGAAAAATTGGTCCAGCACATTTCGCTTAAAGACTAGCATGCAATTTTTAAACATTGGTCAGATGCATTTAAAAACGAATACAATTAATAAAAAATAAAAAAACATTATATATAATGCCATAAACTATTAGAAACTATAAATAATATTATGTTTTATGTCCAAAAATCTCATTTAAACTATAAAAACAACCTCAAAACTTGCTTTAAAATTTGTGCACCAATCTACTTGTCTGTGTGTCTCGAACATAATTCTGCAAATGCGGCTTGCAGTGCGGTAATTAATGTTAAACGCCACCGGTTTAGGCGCCCGAAAAACAGCAAAACACTTGGTGACGCCATAAATAGATGATGCCTGTTTGGATTTAAATGAATGCGGCTCATCATCATCATCATCATTTCAGCCCGAAATCACCCACTGCTGGGTATAGGCCTTATTTCGCTTTTGCCATCCTCCTCTATCCTGTGCGTCTCGCATCCAGGTATGCCCTGCGACTCTGACAATGTAGTCGACCCACCGCGCTGTCGGGCGACCCGGACTTCTTCGTCTTTGGCCACCACTCAGTCAAGGATTTACTCCAACGACCATCACCACGTGTGGCCAGGTGTCATGCCCACCTCCATTTAAGGTTTATCACCCTGTCACCAACGTTCGACGTCGGATTTCAGTGTTGCGAACTCGGTCAAGAAGTGTTATGCCATGGCTTGCTCCATTGCCCTTTGTGCAACTCGTACTCGGTGCACAGTCTCCTTCGAAAGTGTCCACGTCTCGGCATCGTAAGTGAGGGAAATAGATAATAAAAATATCCAAAATAGAATAGGGAAGTGAAATAGATAATGCCTGTTTGGATTTAAATAAACATCTGTTTAGGCTTCTTACTAAACAGATGTAGTTTAATGGTATCATATTATCTTCTTTTAATGAAAAGGTTGTGATTTTAGAATATTATTACGACTTTACCACGTACTTTACTATTCTCTTGCTGATGTTTCGTTGACTGTTTAGAAGTCCTTCCTCATGAGCACCGTCCGTGAGACGGGAACGGTACGGAACGGTAAAATACGTGGTAATCGTAATAATATTCTAAAATGATACCAATACATCATAATTTCAATTCCATGAAAAGTTTGTGATTTCAAATCCTTTAAAATGGTGACCAGCCCCCTTATTGCACTAGTGAAATGGCTTTTTATACAGGTAAAATGTTCGCAATGAGTCAGTAAAAGAGATAAATAGAAAGAGGGAAGGGAGGCTTTTTCCCTGCAGTGGCATATTATAGGCTCAAAATAATTTTAAAAAAGTGGTAAAAAGCTTATGGAGCACCTGCTGGTAAGCGGTTACCATGGTAAGTCTCAAGGGCCTGTAATTTCACCGGCACCCACACACATCAAATTGGAACACTCTGATGAAGACTCTCAGGGTGAGTCAAAACTTAGTCGGTGCCTTCACCAATAGTACGATACGTGAAAATTCCCGTTTTACAATGAAGAATTCGTTGAAACAGCGATGCCCTCACCAATAGTAGCATACGCAAAAAATCCCGTTTTACAATGAAGATTTGGAATTCGTCGAAACAGCGATCTCTTCACTGATAGTACGGTACATGAAAATTCCCGTTTTACAATGAAGACTCTCGGAATTCATCGAAACAGCGATGTCTTCATCAGTGAAGACATCACAGACGATCTCTGTAGCGCAGTGGGCGAAGGCCTGCTTGAGACGCAGAATGTTGCAGGTTCGATTCCCGCCGCGGGACAATTGTTGTATGATCTGCAAATATTTGTCTCGGGTCTGGATGTTTTCTATGTATAATATGTATTTATTTACAACAAAAAAATGTTTATTTTTAATGTATATAAGTAATATATCAGTCATGTAGTTCCCATAATACAAGCTCTGCTTAGTTTGGGGCTAGATGATCCTTTGTGAAAATGTCCAGCATTATTATTATATTTATTTATTCACTATCAGTAGTACAGTACGTGAAAATTCCCGTTTTACAATCTGAATGTTTTTGGGTTAGACATATAGCCTGTCCTTTAGGCATGATTTCGTCTCCTGAACCTAACTGTTGAAACACGTCCCCACAATTCCTCTCTGTCCGCTCAGACCGACCGGGCCTGCATACAAAGTAGTGACGATCTCTTATCGCGGTCTGATGTATGCGCCACCTTATGGATGTACCTACTTGATCGTAGTCTGAACTGCAGGTAATCGATCAAGGGCTGGTTCCTGCTTATTTCGTACAGAGAGACCTTCGATTCATGGCGGGATTGGTCAACGTATTGCCGATAAGAGGTGAAGATTTAGAAGACGTTTATATGTAATAAATAAAATATAATAATAATAATATAAGCCCTTTATTTCAGATAAATTATACTTAATACAATGTTTAATATTTTAAATGACATCGGCATTATCTGTTTGCCCTTTTTTGACAAAGGCCTCCTCCAACCTCTTCCATTCCTCTCTATCTCTCGCTTTCCTTGTTCATGATTTTCCTGCAATATTGTTTAGCTCGTCCTCCCACCTTTTGTACTGTCTCCCCTTTTATCGTTTATTGCATTTTGGAAACCAGTTCATCAACACAGGAGGTTGCGGGTTCGATTCCCGCCCTGGGACAAATGTTTGTACGATCTGCAAATATTTGTTCCAGGTGTTCTGGGTTTTTTCTATGTATAATAAAAAAATATCTATCTATGTAATGTATTGTATTAAGTATATCAGTCATCTAGTACCCATAACACAAGCTCTGCTTAGCTTGGGGCTAGATGATGATGTGTGGATTGTCCAGCGTTATTTATTATTTATTTTTATCAACGTTTTACTCCATTTCTCCTTTCCCCTTACTGTATGTCCTATCCATCTCCATTTTAGTTCTTTTACTTTAAGAATTACATCTTCTATTTTTGTACGTCTTCTCAGTGTTTCGTTTTTATTTTATCTAACTTCCTTTTACCGAGCATACTTCTTTCCATGGTGGATTGGCAAACTTCTAACTTTTTGACATAGGCTTTTGTTAGGGCCCAGGCCTGGCACCCGTATGTTAGAACTGGCATAATACAGGTATTATAGAGTTTTCTCTTGAAGTACATATTTGTTTCTTTATTTTTCATTATCTCCCTAAAAGACCAGTATCGTTTCCACTCATTAGCTGTTCTTACTTCCAATTCTTTTGACATTAAGTCAGTTGGTGATATTATTTGACCTAGATATGTGTACTCATTTACGTATTCGATATTGTTGTTGTTTAAGTTTACTGGTTCTCGTGTGGCATTTGTCATCATTTTAGTTTTTGCTGTGTTGATTGTAAGTCCTACTTTCCGGCTTTCATTATCTAACTGGCTAAGCATTTGTTGTATTTCTTCTGTAGTTGATGCAAATATTATTAGGTCGTCAGCAAATCTCAAGTGAGTTAGTTTCTCTCCATTTATATTAAGACCAAAGCTGTCCCAGTCGAGGTGTCGGAAGATTTCTTCAAGAACGGCTGAAAACAGTTTTGGTGATAGGGGATCGCCCTGTTGTACTCCTCGTTCTATATTAATTTCTTCTCCCACTCATTCTAATTTGACTCTAGCTGTGCTAGTTTTATATATATTTCGGATTATTCTTATATATTTGTTGTCAACTCCCTGATTCTTAAGCACGACCCATATTCGTTCGTGTTCTAGTGAGTCGAAAGCCTTACTATAATCTACAAAGCAGCAGTAGAAATTGATATTATATTCTTTGCTTTTTTCGAAGATTTGTTTAACGACGTATATATGGTCTATAATCGAAAAGTCGCTTCTGAACCCCGCTTGCTCTTTAGGTTGGTTCTCGTCTAGCGTTTTTGTAATGCGTTTGAGGATAACTTTCGCAAAAACTAATAAATAAAATACAATATAATAAATAATATATAAACACACAATAGACACGTTCGCGATTCCCTGTATCGTGGGTATCAGGAACTACGAGTACCGTAGTGCATTCAATAATAGTTCGGTACGTGAAAATTCTAAGCTGGCTATTCAACCGCCGCGCAATTGAGGTCGTCAATATAAGTGTAATGTTCAGTGTTGTTTTCACTTTAAAATTAAATTTTATTTCGAAATCATTATTTTTTTTGCTTCTAAATGTCAACTTTTATGGAAACTTTTTATTCAAAGAAAGTAAAAAGAAACAATTTTTTTACAAATAACGTTTTTTTTAAGAATTTCAGAGCATTGAATCGTCTATTAAATGTTATTTATGCATTCCATATCCTTGACCCCAAAAAATGGTTAGTCGTAAAAAAGACTTTCCTTTCAATCGTACTCAAATTGACATTGGAAACTCATTTATAAATAAAACCTAAGGGGCTACTATGAAAACTACAACTTTTTTTTAAGCTATGTCGAGGCAAGTATATGGATGGTGCGTAAGTGGGTAACGTCGTCTTTTGACATGTGCCACACTTGGAGTAGCGTTTAAGAAAAAAAAACTTTATCAACTAGCAAGGTGAAGTAACAATAGGCAGGACATAATTATAACGGGTGTAAAAAGACCCATCACCAAGCCAAAAGACACAATATTCTATACATCACTGTGATACTAGACTATACCTGGGAACCCTCTGGTTCTGGATATATTTAACGTCAAAGTCTCAATTTTTTTTTAGTTTTTACGGAAATGAATTCCAAGTACTATTAAACTTTTGTCCAAACTATCAATATCATAATTTCGAATTTTCTTAACAAATTACGCATTTGAAGTTACATAAATGCAATGAATATCAAACTCAAGCGCACACCATGGCTTTGACTCGTGCGTGTACAAGAGCACGCACACAAACGCACGGTCAGCGTGCATTACATTACGTGCTACAAAAAACAGCATTCTTTTTTGTATTAAATAGTTGTTTCCCAGTATTATTTTTACGCAATATTACTCGTTAAGATGAACATCATGCGTATATTTCGGTTTGATGATAGGTATTTTGACACCCTGTATAGCTATTTTGAAAAGAACCCACCGCCAGTGTTTCAGTTTGATCGGGCCTTTAGGCGACCAATGCTTCTGCTAGCAATGATAACTAACTAATATGCTATATCACGTAACTACTGCCAAGATTTACCTTGAAAAATTTGTGTTAGCGTGAAAAGAAAACTATGCGTGACGTATTTGTCTAGAACCCAAATCATTTTACAAAAAAGAACGATCGAAACTGAAGTTTTATTTTGGCCTGCCAACAGAAAGTGGTTATTGTAGGAGCCAGATTTTATACAAAAAAAAAAATACATTCAAAACTGAAGAATTATTTTGGTCTGAAATTATAATGCTCTTTTTCACAGTAAAACTTTAGTTCGAACACGGCTAGATCACGTCTCTCTCGTAACGGGGCACGTGGTCACAGGCTCGTGATACGTGCAGTTTCAATAGAGAAGACGTATTCGTATCGTCGGGGAAGCTGATATTTTACTTGAACTTATTGTATTAGAGATGAAAAATACTGTCAAAAACGTTTGGAAGAGAAGGCATTGTTTTCATCGCGAAATCTCAACTCTCTACTGTTAAGATTAAGATTAAGATTAAGTTACCTACTTGACACTTTTCACTGATGTAGATATTACAACATTGGGGCTTAGGGCAATTCAAGTAATGAATTTGAAATCAAATTGTTTTTGAAAGGAAATAAGGTTTTTTTTTATATATCACCCGTTCTTAATAGCAGAAGTTTTGATAGCTAAAGATTTTATAATATCTCAAAAAATCATCCTTGGCGGAACTTGACCTCCCTGCTCGGAACCAAATAACCATTGCTAAAGTCTGTCAAAACGTTTCATTTCTCATTGCCATTTTGCTAGGGTAATTAAAGGGTAGGTTGATCTTCAAGATACGGAAACTAAAACTCAGCCGTTTTTACCGAAGAAAACGATAGTTTTTTGCTAATTAAAAGGGAAGCTAGATCATCGGACTTTCGGTTGAAATAACAGCTGTGATCGGGTGTCATTTGCAAAATGAGAACGGCTCGTTTTTCTTTTCGAATATTAGAAAATGTTGACAGTTTTTATAGATAAACGTGACGTTTCTGTATAAAAACTGTTTAAAAATTATTTGAATACGGCTGTAATTGGCACTTAGAAGATTATTGGTCAGAATTACACTAAACCGCCGAGCTTAAAGGAAAAAATTGATGAGGATGAATGAAACAAAAGAAATATACCAAGATCGTAGCAAATGGAAATCCGTGGTCTCTGCCTACCCCTCAGGGTAACAGGCATGACTATATGTCTGCATTGGAATAGGGGTTATTAGTACCATGGTACAAGTATCTACTTGTTATTAACAAGCAGAATCTCAAAACCTTGCTGAGCAGGAAATATTTTATTTCCTCTCTCACAGCGCAGTTGATTAATCTGGCGCATCCGGAATGCGGGCCGTGTTTTATGGACACATTAGCACCGCTGACTTATGGCTGTACCAGTGAGGGTGTGTGCTTGACCTTATGTGAATTTTTACATAGAAAATATATAATTTATTTCCACTAGACTATGCTTATGCATTTGGCAAAAATAAAGCATTTTTGAGTTTCTAAAGCTGTGTTAACCCAAATTCTCAAAATGTTAACTAATAAATATAATGGAGTGTCCGTCAGGACGGCCTCCTTACATAAGTTTGGTTTTATTACAATCCAAACTCGTGACTTATTTAAGAATCATTAACACTTTCACAATCGTTCGTCGTCATTTGAATCAACAATTCTATAATGATTGTATGATTTCCGCAGCACAGATGGGTTAAAAAAAACGATTGAGTAGATATATTTCTTTGGAACTTATCTAAGATGCCGATGTTCCTTGAATAGGTTTTTTTTTGTAACAGATACTTACATAGATTTGACTCCACACTAAGATTCCCTGTATCATGGGTAATACAGGAACAACGAGTACCTTAGAACCACAATACCCATACTGAGAAATAAATATCTGCAGAAACAAATGTACATGCAAATGTTTGCATGTACATTTGTCCAGCAGTGGTGTGATTCGATTCCGATTCCGAATCACACCTCTTGCGTCGCAGCTTCTCGCCCGCCACGCCACCAACATGACTCTCGATAGATACTTATTATGTACAAAAACAGTTCACATAAAAACCAAAGTAAATAAAAACCTAAAGAAACTATAAGTACTCTACCAATAAAAACCAGTCATAAATCACCAACCTTCCCGCTAAACCAATTACCCACTTGTCAAGCACCGCACTAAAAGCGCTGTAAATATTAAAACACATAAACAGAAAGCGCTTGACGCACGTTAAAATAATGGTTTAATCGTTTTTGTGGGTAATGTTGATATTTTTAAAAACTTCAGCGCAATTAGCGCGGTTTCCGCTGGTGGGTAATTCAGCCGGAACGATGCTTCTGTGAACGAACTATCTGTGGCCTGAATGCGGTCAAAGGTGGAGCGACAAAATGCTATATCCTATTCGAAGGACCACTATCACGTCATACAAAGTCAATCCTATTACTGTTATAAACGTGAAAGCTTGTTACAAACAAGCTAATAAACTTCCATATATTAGTTACTTTTTCACTCAAAAACTACTAAACGGATTTGGATGAAACTTTACAGTAATATAGCTTATACATCAGAATAACACATAGTAGTGCACGACGTGAGAGTCTTCATCAGTATGAGTAATCGCGAAAAAGTCGCGATTACTCATACTGATGAAGACTCTCGGAATGAGTCGAAACTTAGTCGATGATTTCACCGATAGCGCAGTACGTGAAAATTCCCGTTTTTACAATATGACATAGGATACCTTTTGATCCGGGTACCAAGCGGGCGAAGCCATGGGCAGAGGCTAGTATATGTATAGGGAGGTATGTATGTAAAACTATTTGTTATAGAAAAAGTAAACTAATCATCCTATCTACTATGCTTTTTTTATACTACTAAAGATGCAAACAAACTAACGGCCCACTTGATAATAAGCGGTTACCAGAATACCAGAGATATAACTCACGCGTTGTCTCCCCTGAGATATATAGGGCAACCATACCCTTCAAACACAGCAATAAGAAAACTGCTTGACGACAGAAATAAACATGCTTAATATTAAAAACTATTATATTATGAGTATTAAAATAGTATTATACACGATTAAAAGTATCTATTGAGTATCGAGGTTTAGGTAGTTATGGTTTCGAAAGACGGTATGCAATTCTCTGCTCCGTCTTCCTGCCTGGCTCCAGTACGTATGTGACATACTTAACGCCGTCATCGGCGTACGCCGTTCCAGTGTTTGCATACAAGTAGTGTGACGTGGAGGGCGACTGGTTCAAACTTCACCACCTGCGTCGAGCCCGAGGACGTAGGTACCCCCTCCTACCTACAAGTGACTAGTTCTCACTGTATAACAACAGAGCGTCGTTGCTTTTTCGTACACGACTTAGTCAAGCCAATGATTCTTCATGGTAACAATTTCACAATTTAATTAACTGCATTCAAGTGATTTTATGCCTATCGCTGCTTCAATGTAATTAAATAAATAAGCGACATACTAAACGCCGTCATCGGCATACACCGTTCCAGTGTTTGCGTACAAGTAGTGCGAGAAGTAGTACGTGGAGGACGACTGGTTCAACTTCACCACCTGCGTCGAGCCCGAGGACGTAGGTATTCTACGTGGCAGATTTTATGCCTTTCGCTGCTTCAACGTAATTAAATAAATCTTAAATATCTCTGGCTATCAATCTGGCTATGGCTATCTCTGGTAAAGTTACATCAAAGAATACGAAATTTTGACATAGAACAAAAGTAATATATTTTTGAGAGTATATAAAAAAACTCAAATGGAGGCTAGACAGGGCACTTGGCAAGATTAGGTGGTGATTGGTATAGTAAGGCTCTTCCTGAGTGGTAGCCGAAGAAATAGAAAAGGAGCTTTGATAGACCAATAGTAAGGTGGATGGAGAACTAGATGCAAAAAGCCAAGAACTTTTGAGGCAGATCTTTTTTTTATTCAAGCATAAACCCCACCTATTGGTAAGCATTTATCCTAACGTATAGACGTTTACAAAATCATAGATATCAGTCTCGAGTTACTGACCCTGTGATATAATGGGTGAAAGGCCTCATGTGCCTGAAATTTTACTTTTGCCTTGAAACTGGAAAACAGCGATGCGAGCTTATTGTCCTATATGTTTGGAGGCAGAAATGTGAAAAGTGAAAAGTGGTACTACTTCCCCAGACGAGCCCTTTCACAAGCTTCCCTTCCTTACGCCCAGTAGTGGGTAACTATAAGCTGTCAATGATGATGATGATGAACAGTTCCGCTCCGCTCATGCACATTAAACACGCCCTTTTAGCATGCATTAAAAGGGCAACATTATCTGCATTGCAGATAAATGTCATATTTCATATTTAATTTAATTAACGAGACTTATTTTATTGCATTTAGTCACGAGTGAGATGGTAATCCGCCGTGAAGTATTTACTTCTATTATTAAATTACATAATTTGTGATGGATTCAAAATAGAAATATCATGAAGCAGGCAGAGAATTGTACCAAATTTTTTTTTTTTTTAGCAACGCTGTTTCAAGCGTCCATAGGCTAAGTAACCGCTGATCAACAGGTGGGCCGTATGTTTGCCACTTTGGTGGTATAAAAAAAGCTAGATACGAATGATTTCAGTCAGTTGGTGAAAATGATTTAATAAGAAATATCTACAAATGTATTTGATTACAGAAACAGTAACACAACTAGTTTTATACAAATGAAACAGTTGAACTATAAAGACAGAATCTGAAACCGACCCTAAAATTCTGGTTACATTTCCACGCTGAAATGGCAATACTAATGAGTTGACTCAGATAAGAGCCAGCTCTTGAATCACGCGTCATTTCGACGATACTTGAAATAGCTTTGAATACGAAAGTTGATCAAATACCCGTTTAAAAAAAAAACAAATAAAAAGTTAGTATGCCAATATGTTACAAACCAAATAGTTGAGTTGTATATTTCTTGATGTGTAGCACATTTCGCAATTCAGTCATTGAAGTAAAGTATAATAAAAATATGTTTATTTAAAATAATAAAATGTTACAGATTCTTTATCAATCCATAGACTCCTGAAACTGTAATTCAGGAGTCAGTGGCTTCTCCTATTAAAATTTCTATGTATGATGTCATACCTAGATTTAAAAAAAACAGAACTTACGCAAACAACCTCTCAATAAATATAGAGGTAGATGTTTATATTTAAATTTTTTCGTGATTTCTATTAGTTGATACATAAAACTTAGTCACTATAATTTCAACGTTTTCGCACTTATTAAATAATGACAAAAAATTAAAATGAAATACGCATTCGTTCCTTCCACTTTTATTTTGCCCAAAAAGTAAATAACCCTCTTTGTCATTCTCAGAAAATTCACAACGGGAGTGCATTCAGAATCGATACGAATGCACAAAATAAAATGTTCCTAGTCTCCCACTAAAATGAAGTGCATTGTCAGGGTCGGAACTAGGCATAGCTCTTAGGAAT
Source organism: Perizoma flavofasciatum (assembly GCA_958496245.1). Lineage (NCBI taxonomy): Eukaryota > Metazoa > Arthropoda > Insecta > Lepidoptera > Geometridae > Perizoma > Perizoma flavofasciatum. The sequence continues at coordinate 628,046 of OY292436.1, forward strand.
GACTAGTTCATTCGGGGAAATAATACCAGAGTATCTATTTCTGTCGCTAAGCAGCAATGCTCACATCACTGTCCTCTGGTTTCAAGGACCAACTGTTACCGCTTATTCTGCTGTTTTTGCCTACATATAAGACAAATGATACAAACTCAATTCAATTCCAAAACAATCAAGATTCATTCTTTAAAAAAATGGAAGCCTGTGATATTTCTTTCGCTAACTATACTCCAATCTCAAAATAGTGTCATAAGTACTCACCCTTGAATAGCATAGTTGATTTCATTTAGTTATATAAAATTCCACAAAATACGAATTCCAATCGTTCCCTATTAGTTTACCAAATTGCACGAATACGATCCCAATCCCAAATTGCGATTTGAACCGAACGTCAAAGGTAGCCGACCAGGGGCCTAACCATGAAGTCTTATAGCGATTCAGTTCAGGCAAAGATGTCACTTTCCGCTTTGCGATTCAGGACGCTATGGCGTAACAAAAGCTTTGTCTGAATTGAATTGCTATAAGACTTCATGGTTAGGCCCCAGATCCCTCAATCTCCAACTACTTTTTGTTTTTGTCAAACGTCAAAAATTATGTTTCCCCTGGTACCTTTCCCTAGCGCCGTCCTTTCTCAACTCAGTGTATTGTATCTGGGCGTTTGCAGCCCGTGAAAATGCCAGTTAGGACCAGAGTGCCTGCTCGATTTGAATTTATACGTAGGAGCGTACTGTCTTATATTTCTATCGTTTCCTTCTTCAACTCAAACCAAACCTTGCGGGTGCAAAAATAAAGTTGAAATCCTACCGTGGTGTGTTTTGAGTAGAAATGTATAAAGATATCGTGCTAGGAATATTCCGAGACTTGAATATGGACTGAACGAACGCTGTTTACGTTATTTGTTTACAGGTTTATGTATTTGTTTACGGGTTTATGCATTTCTACCGACTAACTACCTCTATAGAGATATGGCTCACTGCGGAACACGGAAAATGTTTTCATGAACCGGTAGGCAGTATTTATGGGTCTGAATGTTATGATATCATGGTAATCGTTCTTGATGTCTACGAAATATGATGTAGTGTCAGTACTGTGTATATTTTATGTGTGATGTGATGATATAACCTTAGCGAAAGGGAGTGGATATATCTATGTAACATAACATATGGAGATAAATACCGGCTGGGCATAGGCCATGTACACAGATTTATCATGGACATACATCTGAATAGTTTTATTATTTTGTAGAAAAACATATGGAGTGGAGATTTCCAACACCACTGTTATAGCCTCGATGTAACTTTATAAATCCCGAATACAGATATAGCGTTTTATTAAAAAAAAATAGGCCTCCTTGAATTAAAAAGGAACTTCTAAACGTCACTTTAAAGAGCAGAAAGACACTCGATTATTATTAATATAATCAACGGGATTAAAATTTGAATTTATGCAATTTGGTACTGTCCCATACAATACTAGAGCACGATTGGAATAAGTATTTGGTGGTTTTTTATGGAACTAAATGAAATCGTATATACTTTTTATTGGTTAGTATTTTTGACGATAACATTCATTATTATTATTATTGATATTTTTGAGATAGCACCTAGAATTTACGATAGAAACGTCGTTTGAAATTTAAAAAAACTGTATTAGATTTAAATTAAATTGGGATTGTATCGAGAGTCAACCCTGATCTGATTATTGACGGAAAAGATTGTAAAATATTTTCATTCAAATTTGAATACCTACTGACAATTTGTATTGTTTTCATTGAGTAGATCAACGACTCACAAGTTGCTCACAAAGCTGTCAAAGTTTGACTTTATGTGGCATTCATGTTGATGTCTCTGACAATCTCTAGCATGCTTACTAGGAATGCTAACGCATCTGGTATGAAGTGGCATATACTCGTATAACGTGAGGGAAGCAATCTTTCCTGCCATAGAAAAAAAAAACAAAAAAGCTCTCATTATACAGAATTTTCAGCTTCAAAATGTTTCTCTCAGCTTTCTAGTTACAAAACAGAACTACACAGTTCTGGTACAGTTATGACAATTATCTACTCCGCGCCGCGCTTTTGTCTGGGACTGTTGACACTCGCGTAATTATGTTACGCGAAACTGTATTATTTTCTGTTCTGCGGTAAGTCGAGTTGTTTTAGTTTTTTCAACGTTGAAAAGTTGAGTGTTTATGTGGTTTTGTTACTGTGTCATAGCTCATAGTTTGGAGTTACCATGAAATAAATAATAAAAGCAAAAACAAACTCGCAAACTCGCTGTAATCCTCATAATGGGAATCCTCAGATCATAAGGTACTGAGTAAAATAAATAATAAAACAAAAAATAACTCGCACGTACCAGTTTTGCTATGAATCATGTTTCGCGTTGCCAGTTTCGTTATGAGCTGTTGGTGAATTTGATTTGTACCTTTCGCAACTTTTCTCGTAATCTTACATAATAATAATCTTGTGATTTCTACTGTATAAATTAACAAGCTATGAGGAAATATTCCAACTCCATCACGCATTTCTGTGACCTATAAACAACAGAGCTAGTTTATCAGGGTAACCTAGTCTCATGTGAATACGGGATACTGGAGTGGGGCCTTTGGAAATTTTAATTAACGCATAAAACGTCACGTGGAATTGCGCAGCCCTAGACGCGCTGAGTAACGCAGTGAAACGCTAGTTCTATGTAGGTTGTAGGGTGATCATGTGCAGTGTTTTCCTGAGACGAAACAAGTAAATTTTTTTACAGGAAAAAAATAAACAACTTCAATTAAGAGGAAGTCGATAAAAAGACTAATATGAAAAATTTACAAAAAAATAATATGAAACCACACCTGAAATATACTATCATAATAAAATTGGTGAAGGTATAGCGTAACATACACACAAAAGCACACGAATTGAGAAGCTCCTCCTTTTTTGAAATCGGTTGAGAAAAATATACAAATGACTAATCACTCATAGAATAGTGTGGCGAGCGCGGCCTAGTTAATTACGGTACGCTAGCGCCATCTCTTATCAAACGGACGCACTACTTGTTATACCGCCATCTAGTATCGACTGGCACTAACGGCGCTAGTAAAAGACGGTGGTTTCTAGAATGTTTGAGGCGGTACGAGACGGGGCGAGGCGGAGCGGGGCAACGTGCGGTCTACGCCCCCTTACGAGAATGTTTTTGAAGAAACGCCTTACGAGACATATAAGCGCGGCAAGCGACCCACCCGTAGAGACAGTTTTCTTTCAAGATTTGAAAGTGAATTATTTGAAGTGATAAAGACGCCATACCCAGTGACTAGTGAAGTGATAGTTATGCTAGTGTTGTACCTAGTGATACAGTGTTTGAGTGTTTATGTTTCAATTGTGTAGTTTCGTTGTGTTATTTATTTTATTATCATTTTCATAGTGTAATTTTACTAATACAGTGTTAATTGGACTTCATTATTTTATACCGAACCTTAGCTCGTAACAATAGAGATTAACGTTATCAGATGAAGACTTTGTATGGTAGATTTATACCTATACATAGGAGTAAAAAAAATGTTCGTGCACCCTTTTTGGATTCGTAAGGATATATAGATATTGATATACATGACTGATAGTTAAATAATAGATTATGGTCCAAATGAGCCTCCTTTTCAAACTGAAGGAGTTCTGGATATTGTGAAGCCTTCCAAAATGAATCTTTCATTGCCATTTTTTTGGTGTAATTAAGGGACTGGATCTGATGATATCCATCATGGAGATTACAGACATGAGCATTTATATTTTAAAATAAGCAAAATAAAAAATTATGTGCACCCTACATCTTTTTCAAAGTAACCGTCCATGAGTGACAGTTGTGTGCGGTTAATTTGTGCCTCATGCTATTGTGATGCAAAAACAACCATTTATTTTCAGTCACACTGTGGTTGCTCATTTGTTTTTTTTTAAGTATATTGTGACGCACGTACTGCTTAAGCCTCTTTATAACAGCTGGTATCAATTAGCAAAGCGGTATACATTTGCGCGTTCGCACTCGTCGAAAAGTGCCAACAAGTGCCAATGCGAACTAACGTTTACACAACTGCGGAGCCTTCAGTCAGCCTCGAAAGGCGTGTGACGAGCATGCCGCTCATATATGCATCTCTCACCAAAGAATAGTACTAAGTAATCAGCATTCGTCATTCGCCTCGCCAGTCGCGTTATGTGGGTGTCTTCAGTCAGCCTCGAGAGGCGTGTAACAAGCGTGCAGCTCACATATGCGTCTCTTGCCACAGATTAGTACTAAATAGTTAGCGTTCGTCATTCGCCTCGCCAGTTACGTCGCGTGGGTGTCTTCAGTCAGCCTCGAGAGGCGTGTAACAAGCGTGCCGCTCACATATGCGTCTCTCGCCAAAGAATAGTACTAAGTAATCAGCATTCGTAATTCGCCTCGACAGTTGCGTCGCATGGTTGAGCCCGATAGCTAGTTTATTTGTTGAATTTTATTTAAACAAGTCACTAAGGGGCGCTTTAAAAGACGATGGAAAACATGGGCTTTACAAAAACTAACTTGTAATTTTCAATCTTAATACGGCCGACTAGAAAGATCAAGATTTTAAAGTTTTAAGTATTGTTTTTTCTATTTCTTCATCATCTGGAGAAATGTACATAGGCCTCCCCTTAAGAGTGGCACGGCTAACAGTAATTGCGACCTCCATCCATCTACTTCCAGCAACCTATGAATATGATGTTATAGAACCATTAGGCCTTCCTACACAGCTGGTTCGTGGTCATCAACCGATAAACTTTTTTAGCCAATGGCTGTCGGTTTTTTCAAGCTATATATGCGAGATTCATTTCCTATCATGGCTTGATACTTCTCAGCGATAAGACCACCCAAGGTACTTTTAACAAACATCAGAGAGTTCCTTCCGGACCAATCAGTATGCACAACTAGTTCTGTTATCGGAACACCTGCCCAAATATTAGTTACGTTAGACGCAACTTGACAGAACTGAAAGATCCTTCCTGGGCAGATCCGACTTAGATAGGTCAGGTTGTTAGGTTTTTTTTATGAAAACTCAGAAAAGGTTAGGACGTTAGTAGTGCCCAGATATAGATTAAAAATGTGTGACATAAACTGTTATTTAATGGCAATTAAAGTTTATAATAAATTACCAAATGAATTTAGAGTACTAAAAGAAAATGAATTTAACCATAAAATATATAGATGGTTCTGTGACAGATGTTTTTATTATGAATATTTTAAATATAAGTTGGTATTTTAATTGTAATAATTGTTTTTCTTCTGACCTTTTTTATTTTATATTGTAATGCATGAAATTTAATAAATCAATTTAATTTAATATAAATTTCTTCTGAGTAGGTACCTAGGTAGGTGCCTAATATTTGCACGACAATTTTAGTCGAGTACAGTGAAACCTAAGATAGATAGATAGATAAAAGACTTTATTTGAACTACAAAATACACACACACATACAAAATACAATAATTATACAGTAGTAAAAATACACACACACATACAAAATACAACAATTATACAGTAGTAAAAATACACACACACATACAAAATACAACAATTATACAGTAGTAAAAATACACACACACATACAAAATACAACAATTATACAGTAGTAAAAATACACACACACATACAAAATACAACAATTATACAGAAGTAAAAATACACACACACATACAAAATACAACAATTATACAGAAGTAAAAATACACACACACATACAAAATACAACAATTATACAGAAGTAAAAATACACACACACATACAAAATACAACAATTATACAGTAGTAAAAATACACACACACATACAAAATACAACAATTATACAGTAGTAAAAATACACACACACATACAAAATACAATAATTATACAGTAGTAAAAATAAACACAGTTACTTAATAACTAAGTAATTGTACCTAATAACGTAGTATAAGAACCAATGTATGTGTATTCAAGCAAATAAAGTTTTCATTCATTCATTCATACATTCATTCATTCAAGGTGTTATCATTTGTAACGACCTCTGTGGTGTACGGGTGAAGGCCCGCCTGAGATGCAGAAGGTTGCGCGTTCGATTCCCGCCGTGGGACAAATGTTTGTATTATCTGCAAATATTTGTGTCGGATCTGGGAATTTTCTAATTATAATATGTAGGTATGTATTTAGACAAAAAATATAAATATTATATCAGTCATGCAGTTCCCATAGTACAAGCATTGCTTAGTTTGGGGCTAGATGACGTTGTGTGGAAAAAAAATGTCCAGCATTATTTATTTATTTAGCATTTCTATGTAAGGAACATACATATAGCAAAACTAGGTCTGCCAAGTTATGTCTAACGAAACATATATTTGGAATGGCACATAACTAGTTGTGCATCTAGACGACCGATGTGGCGCGGTGGGCGAAGGTCCGCCTGCTACACAGGAGGTTGCGGGTTCGATTCCCGCCCTGGGACAAATATTTGTACGATCTGCAAATATTTGTTCCGGGTGTTCTGGGTATTTTCTATGTATAATAAAAATATCTATCTATGTAATGTATTGTATTAAGTATATCAGTCATCTAGTACCCATAACACAAGCTCTGCTTAGCTTGGGGCTAGATGATGCTTGTGGATTGTCCAGCATTATTTATTTATTTTATTTATTTATACTGATTGATACGTGAGGAAAACCTGATTCCAACATATATTTAATATAATTATTATAAGTTTTTGTTTATTTTGTCCAGTACTAGTCTTCTATAAAAAGCGATAAAAAGTACCCAATGAAAAGTAGCACCACCATTTTTTTATCGACTTACGTTGCAAAATTTATCTCCAAGAAAACCCTTTTATTTTAACGGGATAATATACAGCCTATTCCTATCCGAAAGGTCCTCTCTAAATATTGGTGAAAGAATTTTTGAAATTGGATGAGTAGTTTTGGAGATCACCTCCTACATCTAAACTACAAACTTTACCTCTTTATAATATTAGTGTAGATTTTCATTCAAGCCTTGATTTTGTTCGTCTTTAAACTCAAGTAAATCCTTCCACATCACTTCACAAACAGACAAGACATTTTTGTATTTTTTCAAATCCTTCAAAGAGACGACAATCAGTCGCGAGTTACAGAAACTGTTCTGTAACTACTGAAGTGAAAAAACTTCAATAGTTTCCAACAAAAGGTGATCCTCTCGGGATGAATAAGTCTGACTTGTTAGTGTTTGGGCAGAGGTATAAAGAAATAGTCCACTTTCCCATTTGAGATGGCGCGCGTACAGGTTCAATTCCAAAAAAAAATTGACATGCTCTGCAGATATTTGTTCTGGGTCTGGGCATTTTGATATCTCGGTGCTCGTCGTTGCTAAAACTAACACAAGGAATAATACTAGGTCAGGATTAGTATGTGTTTGTTTTTTTTTTGTGTTTTATATTATTTTTATATTATGTGTTTGAGTACGACTTTGCTTGTTAGTATTTTGCACTGTAACTATTTTCAGATAAACTGTTAACAGTTGTCTGCAAAACAGCTTTACAATTTTATTTCAGTTTTTAGCAATCTTTTATGTGACATAAAGGACGACTTATAAAAAAAAAATTAAGAAAAATTATCAAAAATCGACTATAATTGTTTTCGTTATTTTGGATGCTAAAGCTAAAGTTGATATCATTATTTTTCTTAGCGCATGAAGTTCATGGGGCTGGGATATTGTGTAGGTTACGCTTGACTAGGAGAAATAGTCAGTTTTGATCCATTATGAAAAAATGTGTTTAAAACATTTTCATGTAGTAGTGACTTGACCTATTTCTACCGCCAAGCAGTGCATTTCTGTATTGCGGATTGAAGGGTATGATTATGAAATAACTGGCACATGAGTTTTTATCCGTTATATCTCAGGGTCGGCAACGGGCGATGAAACTCTGGTGTTCCAAGCGTCCATAGGTTACAGTTAACACGAATAAAATCGTAGTGAACTATCTCTTCGTACATCAGCAAACTTCGGCCTCCGGATTACTCTGCGAACAATCGTAAATTCTCCGATAGGATTGGACAATTTTGAATAACGTACTTATAGAATACGAGTATTCTGAAAGTTTACCTTATTACAATATTACGGAAGTTCACTTTGACAAAATTTAAATACCACTGGTGTATCAGTATTAACAACAGCGCCATCTAGTAGCGCCATTTGTGTTGATAAACACCAATTTATCACTCTCAAAGCAGATCACAGAATGTGTAAAGAATCGGCGGAGGTGGAGAGAAAAAAGGTATCAAACAAAATATACAACCCCGAGCGCATATACCAGCTCTTTGTATCGCGGGTAAAAACAAAACACTTAAAACTTACCCATTCAAAACTGCGTGTTAGCAAACTTGAAATCCCCCTCTTAATTACTTCCCTCGCGACAGTTAAAGGCTTAATATTAACAATAAAAACACCGTTACGAAGAACAAGGAACGTAAAAATCTATGATCTCGAACGGAAGATACTTGTAATAGTTACCTTGTTATTCTTTGAAACGGCCCTTTGTTCAACTGAGCAGTTCTTTCCAATGGTAATGGCATTTCTACACTGTAAGTTTTTTCTAGACAACGAACTATATACTTATTTATTTATTTGGATACATGTTAATCCTTATTTTTATTTAGTTATTTGTTTTTCTTTAAGTTTTAACGCACACCCAAGTAAAATCACAAGATCTATAAATAAATAAATATAAATAAATAATGCTGGATATTTTCACACAGCATCATCTAGCCCCAAACTAAGCAGAGCTTGTATTATGGGAACTACATGACTGATATACTACTTATATACATTTTTTTTGTAAATACATACATAATATACATAGAAAACACCCAGACCTGAGACAAATATTTGCAGATACAAACATTTGTCCCGTGGCGGGAATTGAACCCGCAACCTTCTGGGTCCCAGGCAGACCACTGCGCCACAGAGGTTGTCTATAGATCTTAATGGCAATTCTTATCTGGGTCAACGAGTAATATTGTCATCTAGTAGAGCAATGCATTTAAAGGATACTTCTGTTTTGTTGATAGAGAAAGCTCAACTAAATAGATTAAGGACTTAACATCGTTTGTCTTTCAAATTTTACCTCACGATAATTATATTTATTTTATTTATTTATTGATGCTTTATGTCCTACATACAATGGTTAAGCTTAGGTATAGTGTAGCTCCAAGTAGGTTGGTAGGTACATCGGCCCTGTCAGGGCAATGCAGGTAGGTATTACGTTACAATAAAATTACACATTATATTTTAAATAATAACACTGGTGAATAGGTAGGTATACAAAAAAAAATGTCAATAATCATACAAAATGTCAAAAATTATGAAAAAAAAAATATACTCATCTACATAATTTAAATACATATTAATCAAGCTAGTAAATAAACCAACACGTGGTTTAGTAAGCGATATTTACGATCCGAAGACTGTAAGTTCAAAGCCGAACGTGCACCAATTCTTTTTTATAACATTATTAACCGGCATAATATGTAAATAAGTTTTACTTTAAGTTTCAAATATAAAATATCTTTTAAACCAAGAATACTTTAAAATAAACAAAACTCAAAAGTGTCATTTATTTTTACACACTCATCGTAAATTATTCGCGGAAAACACAAAAGTCGCCCCTAGATTACTTCGTAAACAAGTTTATCCTGATTTATGAAAGAAGTTCCTAATAAATAATTTTTAGATGCAAAAGTTCCCGGTCAGGTGTCTCCTAATATTTTTTTTATGAACGCCTTGCCCAAGTAATGCAATTATGTAAATTAAAAACGATTTCAAGTTTTCCTTCCTCGATGACACGCTAACTTTTTCGTCAACGTTTTTGAATTTGTTATGAAAATTGTCGTTTCGTGGGACGGTCCAATATTTATGTTACACCGTATTACAAAAAAAAAAACACGTTATATAATAATAATATTTTTATTTATTTCTCTTACAAGGTAGGTATGCTTAGTCCAAGGCAACAATGAACAGCGTCTTCTGTTCACAACAGTCGGAATTATGCTGAGCCTAGGCCAATTTGCTACTGCAGTACACATTGCTCATAATCTTATTTGTGTTAATCCCTTTTTACGTGTTGTTAATTTTCATTTCTCAAATTGTTAATTTATATTGTGTGTATTGTGGTAGGAAATAAATGTTATGTCTATGTCTATGTCTATGATAAGCTGATATGTTAGAGTGCCTACTTTATGAAAGACTGGTGTCTGAAGTAGGTTCATAAGACTCTATATTACCGGCTGATATGATAGAGTACCATCTTGTGAAAGACTGGTGTCTGAAGTAGGTTCATAAGACTCTATATTACCGGCTGATATGATAGAGTACCATCTTGTGAAAGACTGGTGTCTGAAGTAGGTTCATAAGACTCTATATTACCGGCTGATATGATAGAATACCATCTTGTGAAAGACTGGTGTCTGAAGTAGGTTCATAAGAACCTATATTACAGGTCACCAGGTCTAACTCCGCGAATACTTTCAGCTCGTAGTGTTCCTGGATTGCTTATGTGGTGCTAATCATACCGCTGCATAAGCAACATCATTCTGCCCTCTAATTCGATTAAAGGGCGCTAACACGTAAACCAAACCTATAAAAAAAATATGAAGAAACGCCTTTTTGCTTTTCGGTAACTTTGCTCGGGAATGAGATATGAAGAAATTAAATTTACGATCAGATGTGCCTTTTTTACTGATCACTGAAGTATAATTAATTCAATTTTGACAAAAATTATAAATGCAACCTGAAATAAAAATAAATAAATAAACAATGCTGGACATTTACACACAGCGTCATCTTGCCCCAAAGTAAGCATAGCTTGTGTTATGGGAAGTACATAACTGATATAATTCTTATATATATTTTTTGTAAATACATAAATATTATATATAGAAAACACCCAGATCCCTTTCTCCCTTTTCCTTTCCGCATACGGAAGAATAATGTTCTGTCTTAATAAATCTAAAAACGAATTACCTATACAGAGATATTACACATGAAAATATTACTAGAAGCAGATACTCATTTTGTAATTTGTATACTTATAATGTATGACGCCATGTGTGCAGCAGTGGGTACGCCTGATACGCAGAAGGTTCGGGTTCTATTCTCGCCGCATGACAAATGTTTGTATACTCAAATATTCGTCTCGGTTCTGGGTGTTTTCAAATGTGTTTCATTATGTATGTATTTCCAAAAAAATGTATATAAGTAGTATATCATTCATGTAGTTCCCATAATAAAAGCTCTGCTTAGTTTAAGGTTTGCTGATGCTGTGTGAAAATGTCCAGCATTTTTATATAATTAATATTATTAAAAGAAGGAGAGGGAGAGAAGGAGAGAAGGGAGAGTACATGTTTTGTTAGAAAGATAACATCAATCTAATCAGCTAGTTACATTCACTGCTGAGTAAACGTCTCTTCTTGATGACGCCACTCCTGGCGGTCTTATACCAGGATTCACTTCACCCCTACTCTTATATCTATAACCAATTTCACCTATATATACCACATAATATAATTTTGACTCTCTATCTTCCAGTATATGAAAGTTGCATTTGCACATATATAATTATAAGATACATAAGATTGAATAATAAGTTTCACCCAATGGCGATGTACAGGGCAATCATACTTAAATAAATAAATATATAAATAATGCTGGACATTTTCACACAGCATCATCTAGCCCAAAGTAAGCAGAGCTTATATTAACAACATGACTGTTTTTTTTTGTAAATACATTTTATTATACATAGAAAACACCCAGATCCCGAGACAAATATTTGCAGATACAAACATTGAACCCGCAACCTTCTGCGTCTCAGGCGGGCCTTCGCCCACTCCGCCACAGAGGTCGTCTATCAGTAACTATTACTTTTAGAATGATGATTATGGATATACTGAAGGATTTTTCATGTAAAATATTTATGTATTTACAAAAAAAAAGTATATATGTAGTATATCAGACATGTAGTTCCCATAATACAAGCTCTGCTTAGTTTGGGACTAGATGATACTCTGTGAAAAATATCCAGCTATAAAAAAAAAATATAAAAAAAAAAACTTGTTCATTCAAAGCACTCAAGTAGACTCAGCAGTATGCAGCGTACATAGCGATGTTATCTCTAAACCTCGCTTTCAGCGATACCCCTGCCGGAATCCTAATGTTCTACTGCAAGATAAAATCGTTTAATCGTTGCAAGAACTTGTTTAAGCCGAGTTTTAAACCGGCGTAAGTAAAATTGCTTAAGATCTGCAGTGGATTAATCGACGTAAATTAACTTAGGTTATGAGACGTAAATTTTTGACATTATTACCATACTATATATAATATAATGCTGGACATTTTCTCACAGCATCATCTAGCCCCAAAGTAAGCAGAGCTTGTGTTATGGGAACTACATGCCTGATATACTATTTATATACTTTTTTTTGTAAATACATACATATTATACATAGAAAACACCCAGACCCGAGACAAATATTTGGAGATTATACAAACATTTGTACCGCGGCGGGAATTGAACCCGCAACCTTCTCCACAGAGGCTTCTAGCCACGGTTTTGCGTGGTATCTGAATAGAAAGTAGCCTATGTGTTATTCTGATGTATAACCTAAATTGCTTTAAAGTTTCATCAAAATACGTTCAGTAGTTTTTGCGTGAAAGAGTAACAAACATACATCCTCACAAACTTTCACGTTTATATTAGTATTAGGATTAGTAGGAAGGATTTATGGAACTTGTGACTTACATTAATAAACACCTAAAATATGGGATCCCTAAATTGCACCCTAATAGTTTCTTTATGTCCGTCAGCTTGTCTGTCCGTCTGTGTCACACTCCAATTTAAAGCATATCGATATAAAACTGATACGTAGTAAAACATAGTACATTTTTTTAAACAGCATCATCTAGCCCTAAACTAAGCGTTTTTATGGGAACTACATGACTGATATACTACTTATATACATTATTTGTAAATACATACAAATTATACATAGAAAACACCCAGACCAGACAAATTAATGCAGATCCATACAAACATCCCCAAATTAAACATTGTTTTAGCTAACTACATGACTAACATAATACTTATATATATATTTTTTTTAAACATACACAATATGCATAGAAAACACCCAAACACGAGACAAATATTTACAGAACATATAAATATTTGTCCCGCGGCAGGAATCGAACCCGCAACCTTCTGCGTCTCAGACGGGCTTTCGCCCACTGCGCCACAGAAATCGTCAAACATGCTTTCTTAACCCAAAAACGAAAATCAGAAATTGTAGGAGTATCATTTTCGTGCTCCCCTTTTAAATTCATCATCATCATCATCATCATCAGCCTATATTAGTCCACTGCTAGACATAGGCCTCCCCTAATGAGCGCCATAGCGCCCTGTCTCCAGCTTGCCGCATCCAGCATCTGCCTGCAGTGTTTCGCAGATCGTCATCCCACCTGGCCGGAGGGCGTCCTACACTACGTTTGCCGAGTCGCGGTATAAATTCATATAAAGAGAAATATAAATCTTATAAATTCTTAGTGCCGTAGATATCATAAACTACGAATACCGTATTACCACGTGGAAAAAAATATCAATATGTCCCGTAGTGGGAATCGAACCCATCGCACAACCAAGGTCTTCCGTCAAGATAGCTCTAATATTTACTAAAATCAATCTTACTGAAACTGGAAAAGCTACAAATCAGTAATATAAAAACAGCAATCGTTCCCAACACGTCGCAACAGAAAGCAAACCTAATCTGCACCAGCAACAAGGGCATCAAATCAATACGATTCCAATTGCAACTACTCGCGTAGCAGCGTAGCACCTCGTAGCGCTCGTAGACGTGCTACGAGGTGCCGAGGAATGTATCACCACTGGACGATGAATTTTTTGTCTAGTACACTCTAAAAAATCACACAGAATTTCTTGTTATTATTTTTAAAATGTTTTGTTTCAAATAAACGATCTTGGTCAATACCAAGATCGTTTATTCGAAACTCCAATGAGTTTCGAAATTTTGATGGTTGTAGTTTTTTTACATCAGTAAGTTTGTTAATAGTTAAAGTTAACTTACGAAAAAAAAAAAATCAACCTAAGGTCTACACCAACTATGCCACGAGATCGTCGTACTAATTGTAACTTTAGTTATCGAACAGGCTTGGATAACTGGAAAATTACCCTTGCAGGTGAAACCTCGGCGATGCGAGCTGAAACATCCCAAGGATTTCGGCTGGTAATGTTCTTGTGGCTTAGTTGGTATAGCCCCTGCGTATCAAGTCTAAGGTCTACACCAACTAAGCCACGAGATCGTCGTACTAAATGTAACTTTAATCATCGAACAGGCTTGGATAACTGGAAAATTTCCCCTGCAGGTGAAACCTCGGCGATGCGAGCCGAAACATCCCAAGGATTTCGGCTGGTAATGTTCTTGTGGCTTAGTTAGTTAGCCCCTGCGTACCAAGTTCGACCCACCGAATTTTTGGGGTATTAAAAATCTCCCTCTGTTACTCATTTTTGTGTTTATCGGTATTAGTGTACTGCAGAAAAGAAAACCTAACTTTTTTAACCTAATATTTTACTTGAAAACATCTTCAAGATAAAATTGAAACGAAACCTTTTGATTTTGGATTGGTTCATTGCCAGCGCTTCAGTCGTCCCGAAGTCAAATACTCCAACGGTGAACCCAACACTCCGTGATGCTTCGGGCACCAAATTCCAGTACTCTGCATGTGAAGTGTTTTATCTGCGACACCTTCGAGGACTTGAGTCTTTTAAATTTATTTGCTCCGTGAATGAGGGAGGTGTGAAAATGGGGGGCAACTTTAGAAAATATTCAGATTTTATAAAAATTCTATAGAACCGATGGCTTTTCGTTCTCAAATGGCTTGCAGAGAAAAATAAAGTTCAAAACGATATCGTGGCTTGACGACTTCGTTGGCGCAGCGGGTGAAATTTAATAGGTGTGAGTTCGATTGGTAATCAGTCACTTTTTACCTCAGAGATTAATAGCAATGTACTGTAATATATATTACTTTTATCACATGCCCGAGTGGAGGGCTAAAATCACTAAGTCGTCCAATGAAACTTTAGCATAGGTTAGTTTTGTTAAATTTGTTTCGGAAAAACTGCTTCTTGCGATAATACTACTGATTGAAGAACTAAACTGCTTATGATAAGGGGCGTTGAGTAATGTAAAATCGTGGAAGAAGACTTTCTCAACTGTTTTGAAAATTCCTACTGTTTTCGCACCGCGAGTTCGATAACCGTTTGAACATATCAACTTCTCTGACCGTATCGAAGCTCTGTTCCCCACACTAGGTTTCTATTGAGCCTATGTTGCGGTGTCACATCGACTGGCCTCGGACTCTCAATCACATCTTGTAATTATTTATTGCTAGTATTGGTGTCAAAACATCAAAAACGTCAAAAAGATTATAAGAAAATCAAAAATCAAAGTCGAGTAAATGCAGTGGAGATGAGAGCTTTGAGAAGTATGTGTGGTGAGAGATAGAGTGAGGAACAGCGTGTTAAGAGAGCAGTGTGGAGTGAATGAAGATGTAGTAACGAGCGTTGAGAAAGATATTTAAACGTATGAGATACGTTTAACGGATGGTAAACGCACACAACGATATGCCGCTCCAACTCAATACACGACAGCTCAATAGTCCTCTCAATACTGAGATTTGCGATATATTTAATTTTTTAAGTATTTTAACAACAATCAAAGAACTTAAGGAACTTATAATATTAAAATTCTGGAAATAAAGGAGTAACTCAAACATGTAGGTGTTCAGTAACACACATAATACTTATAACGGGATCATAAATATTAAATGCTAACAATCTAGCAATTATCAATATACTAAGTTTTCAAATATACACAGTATCATTAGTCAAAATAAAATTACTAATTAAATCATTAGTTCCAAAATACAAAACGTCTTTATGACGACAAGCCAAGTTATATTAAATTAAGATTAAAAGGATGGATGAAAGAAGATTTACAAAACAAGTATACAAGGCGAGTTTGAATGCGTTAGTTGGAAGAGGATGGTCTCGCAGAACGTATCTTGACCAAATCGGCGACATTCTAGAAGTGCATAGATCTAGCAATATCAACGAAGGAACAGTGCGTTATTAGTATATCTGATTATTTAGATGACAAAAACTCTTGGGATTGAAAATGCTCCAACTCGAACCTATTGTTTTGTAAAAGGATCATTAAAAAGAATAACCAGCCTTGTTTTCTTGCCTTTCTTTCCTGGCTTGGTCGCGGAGGAACAGGCACCTAGATAAAAACCGACGTTTCAAAGTGGTCCTTGTGATTTTATTGAATAAATAAATTTTGACTTTGACTTTGACTTGACTTTGACTTTAGTACAACCGGTTTCCTTCTATAAATTTTGATTTTTTAAACAAACCTCATGGACATCCAGAGAAAAAGGTTGTATTAACTAATTGAAAGTGGATTTGCCTCGAACTATAGCTGAGCTTGCATCGGCTTTTGTTTCATTGAAGCAATATTGAATCATTTGTGAGAAATCGTCATAGTAAATAAAAATAAATAATGCTAGACATTTTTTTTCACACAACGTCATTTAGGCCCAAACAAAGCATAGTTTGTACTATGGGAACTACATGTTTGATATAAAGCTTATATACTTTTTTATTAAATACATTGGTACATTATTATAATTAATTAGGCGAGCGTGAATGGGATAGTTGGTGGAGGAAGGCCTCGGCGAACGTACTCTGACCGAATTGGAGACATTTTAGAAAAAGGCCAGATCAGAAGTACACTAAACCGCCGAGCCTGTATGAAGAATGTGATGAGGATTGACGACCTCTGTGGCGCAGTGGGCGAAGGCCCGCCTGAGACGCAGATGTTTGCGGGTTCGATTCCCGCTGCGGGACAAATGTTTGTATCTGCAAATATTTGTCTCGGGATCTGGTTGTTTTCTATGTATAATATATATGTATATACAAAAAAAAAGTATACATATAAGTAGTATATCAGTCCTGTCATGTAGTTCCCATAACACAAGCTCTGCTTACTTTGGGGCTATATGATGCTGTGTGAAAATGTCCTGCATTATTTATTTTTTTAAACACAAGGATGAATGAAGCGAAAGAGGTATGCCAGGATCGTAGCAAGTGGAAATCCTTGGTCTCTGCCTACCCCTCCGGGAAACAGGCGTGACTATATGTATGTATGTATGTATTATTATAAATAGATAATACCCAGATCCGAAATAAATATTTTAGATGATCCCGTCCCGCGGCGGGAATCGAACCCGCAACCTTCTGCATCTCAGGCGGGTCTTCCCGAAAGAAGAAGTCAAATTGGATTATATATTCCTTTATTCTTTATTGTACACACAGAAAATAGAGACAAAAGACTTACATAAAGGACATGTACAAAGGCGAGCTTAACCCTAACAAGAGTTTTCTTCCAGCAAACCTTTGAGGATAGGGACAGCTGATAAATAGCGGTGATTCCTATACATAATAATAAGGTGCAATTTCATAGGTAAACACCAATTCCGATCTCTTCCCATTAAACTTCGATAGTTTGTGCAATATTTCAGATATTTCAGCAGGTCTAAAGCGTAAATCATGGGACTGAAGTTAAGTTCCCGCGAGTCCGATGCAATATCAATAATTCTATCATTGCGCGCGCGTGGAATGACAATAGATAGTTTTAAAATATATTGCGGTTAAAATGGAAAGATGTGAAGTTTAGAAATTATTGAACTTTGAAACGAGATTTTAAGTTGAAGTTATTTTTATTCATAGAATTTAAATAATACTTTGAGAAGTATGGGTAGTATAATTTTGAGATAGAGTGAGGAACAGCGTGTGAAGAGAGCAACGTGGAGTGAATGAAGATGACTACATATTCATTCACTCATCATTGCTCTCTTCAACGACAAAAACATCATTCTTCATTCAACGAGAGTTGAGATATGTTGGTTTGGGCATGTAGAAGAGATAGATGAAAAAGAAGATAAACAAACAAATTACACAATGCGAGTGTAAATAGGATAGTTGGAAGAGGAGTGCCTCGGCGAACATACTCTGATCAAATTGGAGACATTTTGGAGAAAAGAATACCCTAAACCAACGAGCTTGTATGAAAAAAATGATGAGGTTGAATGAAACGAAAGATATATGTCGGGATCGTAGGAAGTGGAAGCTCGTGGTCTCTACCCCTTTTGGGAAATAGCCGTGACTTAATGTATGAATGTATGTATGTAAAATTTAAACACAGTTATTAGTGGTAGTTTTTTGGTTTGACTCCTAGTTCTGTAACAAAAAGTAAATTGTTCGGAAGAAAAAAGCATATGTCATAGAGGGAGCTTAAGAGAGGGTTACTGATCTTTTTCATCTCTCTAGTGCTGATGCCATCAGCCACCAGGTCTTCTCATCTCAACGCAGTATTAGCCTATACTTTACCAAAGTTTTCAGAAAAAAACCCTGACATTATAATTTTCTTTCAGAAAAAATAAAAACCGTCTTTAAGTCACAGGAGGTTAATATAAAATCCAATATGAAGTTACATCTCAATTTTTTTTAAACTAAGGGGTAGTAGGTATTCAATAAATAAAATATATGGCAACACCCTTAAAAAAGAATCACTAAAATCGTTTCACTATTGGCGAAACATACACACATTAAAAATAAAAATAAACCTTACAGACGAATTGAGTACCTCCTCCTTTTTTGAAGTCGGTAGATTAAACGATAATAATAATGTATTTTATTTAAATACACATATCGTCGGCTAGCTAACAACACCGCGTAAATCAATTTTCCTAACTTTCCAAGAGAGCCAAAAAACAGTTTTATCGACTCCGCACAAGTCCACAGAATCGAAATCACTAAAGCTGAAATTAAAACTGTGATTGGTTGAAATTCAATGTTTGTATTGTCGAACAGAAGCGCAGTGAAAAGATCTATCTAATGGCATAAAAATGACAAAACCGCAAAATTTCGACTTGAACGGTGTTAGCTAGCCGACGATATATAATACTTGCTTTCCATAGACTAATAGAATGGGTCACTGATCTATTGTAGGCTGGCCGAATAGTGCCAGTTTTATCGTCTGTGGTGCTGTTGTTTACAATTTGTATACCCCGGTCACAAATATTAAAATACAAGTACCCCGGTATATTATTGTAAATGTGGTACTACATTTTGCAACTTACAATCCTACTAATATTATAAACGCAAAAATTTATGAGAACGGTTTGTCTTTCACGCAATAACTACTGAACGGATTTTTTTGGACCTTTACAGTAATATAGCTTCTAGATCAGAATAACATATAGGCTTTTATCCGGGTACCACGTAGGCGAAACCGTGGACAGAAGCTAGTGTATAGTACTGAGACGCGCGTCAATTTAAAACCTCTTTGGAACAGCGAGTATCAATTAGCCGGGCGACAGGCGGTCCAAGATCTTTTGTATCCAACCTTTTTTGAGTTTTACAAAATAATTTGGCATTATGATATATTATTATAGATTCCCGCCAAGCATTTCAAATCTGTGAAATGCTTGGCGGGAATCTATAATTTATAGATATAGATTGAGCTATTATGTAACCCTTTTAATATGTACATAGTCTTCCAATCACAAGAAGTCCAATCTATAAATCATATAATTTTCGAGTGTTCGTCTTTCAGTATTCAGCGCCTGATACTGAAAGACGAACACTCGTCCTGCTGATAGATGGCCTCCTTGAGATCTATCAGAAGTCTGATTTGGTCCCATTGTGTGCAAAATATACTTATAAATGCATCAACTTTTTATCATGTATATAAATTCATAATTAGTACTGTAATTGAGATCTAGGATAAGTTAAGATAAGTCATCTTGTACAAATTTTGATGTAGTAAGTTTGTGTAAATAACAAAAAACAACTATGAACTTAATATGAACGTAATGACTAATGTAATGACAAAAGAAAATATAAGACTAATAATTATTGGATTTGACTCCAAAACTATTCACTCAGATGCATCAAAGTACTTTGATGAAATAATTTACTTCAAATGAAATGTATTCGAAAGACAAAAAATTTAACATTTTCACGAATGAAAATAAAGTTACGGAAGACGAGGCAGTATGGTCATACGACTATAGCCTACCCTAGACGGGTAAATTAAAAAAAAATGTACATAGTCTTTAGTCTATTTATTGTAAAATCCTCTTGTAAGGTAAAAATCTTGCTAAATTTTCCCATTATTTAAAACCGATCATATTCTTCTATCAAATCTCCTGAAGTTTATGATACTAGCATGAAACGGAAATTGGCAGAATTGTGACAAATCGTTGCAAAATCCATAATCAAGAAGTGAAGTGAAGGGAGCTTACATTGAGCTCTGTGGCAAATTGTTCGATGAATGAAAATGGACCACTGTGGCCTGGGTCCACGGGTCGGCTCCAAGCTGTTGGCATCCCGCCGATGGATAAACTTGGAGTTCTACCAACTCCTACCCAACAAACTAGAACATGACCGAGTTTTCCTTAAACTTGGATTTTCCCCAAAGTACGTTGTTTTTGGCCCAAAACGATGTTTATCAAGTTGTTAAAATCGACTTTGAGGTTCCTAGATAGAGACTGATAGTCAAAAATATGTTGCTGGTTTATTAGGTTTATTAAAAAATAGGTTTTTTAATTACATTTATAATGATGCTGAATTTGCTTTATATATAAATTTAAACACATATTTTTAATATTAAATGATTTCATGGCAGCATGGCAGATGGCAGCTAATTCCACAGTTTACATATAATATGGCAACGATGGAACTCGTAAAGGGAGTCCTATTACGGTGTCGCGAAGTGCGATGGTAAAACAAAAAAAAAATATATATCAATTATTGTAAATCTTCAAAAAAAAAAATCACAATGTAAATCACAATCGAGTTTCCGAACATTAGTAAGGCCGGCAAGATTAGACCGGACGCCGGACCAAGACAGTTTCATTTGGCACGTCTGCTACCAGCGCTGAATAGCAAGGAGCGAAATCCGGATCATCCCAACAGAATGCACGACCCGGGTCGAGTTAAACTCTTTTGCTGTAGGAATTACGAGTTTAATTGCTTCTTTTTGAACTTCTGTAAAAGTTCGGCCGAGGAAGTTATAATAATAAATATTAATAACTAGTTTCTGCCCGCAGCTTCGCCCGCGTGGTATGTTGATAAAAGTAGTGTATGACCGTCTCCAGGCTTCAAACTATGTCCACTAACTTTTGAATGAATCAAACCAAGGATTACAATTTGTCATACAAAGTTTAGAACTCAATTGCACATCCCCAAAGGGTAGTTTAGAAAAAAATAAAAAATACGTGTTTCATTATTTACTTTAAAGTTTATTTATACAAAGTTTAACCCTCTTAGGGGTTGATTTTCGAAAATTCGATGAATCTATGTGTTATTTCAGAATATAAACTATCTACATTCCAAATTTCATAAAAACCGGTTCAGTAGTTACTGAGATACGTGGTAACTAACATTCACACACACAGACTTTCGCATTTATTATATTAGTAGGAAGTAAGATAACGCTGGACATTTTTAACACAGCATCATCTAGCCCCAGAGTAAGCAGAGCTTGTGTTATAGGACTGCATGACTGATTAACTAATTCTAGACTTAATTAAGTAAGGTGGAAGTATTACCTCCATATATATTTCTACCGCCGAGCAGTGATAGAAATTTCTCGGAAGAGCTCTTTAACAAGGATTTTACTATTTTTAGTTCTTCGAATTTCGTAACTAAATAATTCAAGCTAGACATTATTGCTAAAGAGAGTACACGGCGAATCATTGTGAGCCTATACAGGCTTTTCAGTCCTAGTGCGGGGAACAAAGGTAACGTAGGTACAATTTTTAGCATTAAAGTCCATCCCTCACTATTCAGATATGTTTGTACCGTTCCTCTTTTTTAGAGCAATAAACTTTACTTTACTTTTATTGGGGCCGGAGAGCCTGTTTGTCACTGACCCCTAAAAGGTCAGAGCGAGTTTAAAAAAGCAATGTGAATTTTATTCCAAAAACTATCGTGAACTTGACTATTCATATTGTAAAAACGGGAATTTTCACGTACTGCACTATCGGTGAAGACACCGACTAAGTTTCGACTCATTCCGAGAGTCTTCATCAGGGTGAGTGGTTGCCGTGCACGGTGCGACCCGGAAGAAGAAAACTTAGTCGGTGCCTTCACCGATAGTGCAGTACGTGAAAATTCCCATTTTTACAATAAACAATGTGAATATTAAATAAATAAATAATAAATAATGCTGGACATTTTCACACAGCATCATCTTGTCCCAAAGTAAGCAAAGCTTGTGTAATGGGAACTACATGACTGATATACTACTTATATACATTTTTTTTGTAAATACATACATATTATACATTGAAAATACCCAGACCCGAGACAAATGAATGCAGGACATACTAACATTTGTCCCGCAGCGGGAATCGAATCCGCAACCTTCTGCGTCTCAGGCGGACCTTCGCCCACTGCGCCACAGTGGTATATCGTATACAGAGGTATATTGAGAGAGTAATATCCCTCATATTAAATGACTACTTATAATTTTTTTTCTTATCTGGTCAACCGCCAACAACTGGCAATGAAACAAACTCTGGTAATCATGATCGTTGATTAAGCAATTATAAAACCAATAACATTTTGAGAAAAAGATCCAGATCTATCATAAAACTTGTTTTCTCAAAATTATCTTCGACCTTAATTGGTCGTTGAAAATCTTTTTCAATTTTCACGTCTTTCTTCGCGAGTTTTCTAGAGTTTTTCTCATCTCATTAGAAGCTCCAGAGGTAATTAGATGAGGCATGATTGATTGGTTGCCTTATTGGAATCTAGACTTCCGAACTTTTTGCGCATAATTTACTTTGCTAGACTTTGAAAGGAAGATAAGGGTGAAAGTTTACAGTTGATAATCCAATCTAGGCATCAGTATTAAGGTTACCTAAATGTGAAAGTATGGACTAATATTTAAACTTTTGATTTCTGGATGTTTTAGATGTAATCTATCGGGTTACACCCGAGAATAACACTAAATTTTCTTCACGAATAAGAGAAAGTCAAAATAAATTGAACTTTCATATAAGTTTGTTGCTAAAAGTTAAATTTGCCACCTTTTTCTTTCATTACCGGACTGCGGCCAGTCCTATTTTTAAATAGAAAAAAGGATTTGTTATGAAGATTAGGCCGAGATTGGCACGAGAAGGCCTCGTTTCAGTTTCTGATTTACTTAAAAACAGCCAAAAGTCGCAGGAGCATTTTTCGAATTGACTATGCATTTATGAAAAAAAAGTCAGAGCTTAAGTGATAAAACATTTTAAAATTAACGGTAGTCAGATCGTTCGGCTAAGCCGCACATCGATCACCAAATTAAGTACAAGCTTTATATAAGCACTTTGACTAAGCCAAACAATTATACAGCATTTAACCCGAACAGTGAAGTTGAGCCGTCCAAGAAACTGCTCTGAGACAACATAAAGCCGAACGGTTTAAATAGCTCTTAACATTCACCGTGAAGCAACTAGCGCTTAACTATCAAGCTAGCTAGATCGGACCCCATAAACAAGGTTTTAAACAGTTACCAAAATACTTTATCCCACTAAAGTTGATCGTAATGTTTACAAACAAACATACATATAAATACATATAGTCACGCCTGTTTCCCGGAGGGGTAAGCAGCGACCAAGGACTTCTACTTGCCATGATCCTGGCATACTTCTTTCGCTTCATCATCATCATATTCATCAGCCTATATTAGTCCACTGCTGGACATAGGCCTCCCCTAATGAGCGCCATAGCGCCCTGTCTTCAGCTTGCCGCATCCAGCATCTGCCTGCAGTCTTTCGCAGATCGTCATCCCACCTGGCCGGAGGGCGTCCTACACTACGTTTGCCGAGTCGCGGTCTCCACTCAAGAACACGTTTACCCCAGCGGTTATCGGTTCTTCGCGAGATATGACCGGCCCACTGCCACTTCAGCTTGCTAATTCGTTGAGCTATATCGATAACTTTGGTTCTCTGACGGATGTATTCGTTACGAATCTTATCCTTCAGAGAGACTCCGAGCATAGCTCTTTCCATAGCTCGCTAAGTGACTTTGAACTGGTGGACCAGCCCTATCGTGAGTGTCTTTCGCTTCATTCATCCTCATCAAATTCTTTATACAAGCTCGGCGGTTTAGTAAATTTCTGACTTGGTATTTCTCTAGAATGTCTCCAATTTGATCAGAGTTTCACTCACGATTCACGCTCCATTTCATCCATCTATATGCCCAAACCATCTCAACATCCCCTTCTCAACTCTCGTTACTACATCTTCATTCACTCCACACTGCTCTCTTAACACGCTGTTGCTCACTCTATCACTCAAAGTTACACCACACATACTTCTCAAAGCTCTCATCTCCACTGCATTTACTCGACTTTGATGTTTCTTCTGCCATACCCAACTTTCACTTCCATACATTAGTGTCGACACTATTTACAAACAAAAAAGTCACATATTTATAATAACTAAGCATAGAAACTTAGAAAGATAGAAAATACTTTATTTCACACCAAATAATACATCAGTTTATATAGGTACTTTGACAAAGTTATACAATATCGTCCGATATAATCCTCGATATAATGGGCGACGAAAGTGACATCTTTAGCATAGCAAGAACAAAGATTAATAACTTACTAACTTGTTCCTATCCAGTTTTAATAAATACAAAAAAAAACGCTCTCGACTATATTTTCCATGATGGACAATCATTGGATAGCCAGTGTATCATAACATAGATATTCGAAGACACCAAGTAGGGGGTAGTCAGAGGCAAACATTATTACGCCTGCATCGTGTACCGCAGCACGAGCCTGGTCACCTATCCCACGCTCCCTTACGGCACTCAACACTCTTCTTTCTGCTAGATTTTGACATGTTCGCAGATAAGTGGACAAAAATTTTAAACGAATGCATGTGTTTTTGTGAGCGTTATTAATTTATGTTTTATTTTTTACTATTAAAATTCTATATTATATTATTATCTTCCTTATATTAATTATTTAAATGGTAAGTGTATTGTTAATAGTCTGACTTATTTATATCTAAAATAGTTATAATTTCAGTCTTTAGTTAATGTAATTGGGCCCCGGCCGTGTTAATTAATTAAAGTAAAATAAATAAATAATATCTTACTGTCTAAATGGAGTGGGTCAAGAGTAGTTGCCAAAATTCACAAGCTCATAACTCTTAAAAAATTATCAGATTTCACGAAGAACCAACCTCCGAAGCTCCAACTCTACAAATCCAAAATCTTGGTCAAAAACTATCGCTAAGCCGTTTCATAGCGCATGCGCGCAATTTTGCTTATAAAACTAACCCCCGTATTCTAAGTCATGATCACGAGATTTGACTCGACTAAACTCGTGTTTTGGTATTTTTACTTACCAAAATTTCCTCCACTAGAATTCCCCTTTATAGATTTTCTGGACAAAGTGAAACAATCCAACTGTCATCTCAAGGTCCCTTACGATCTACCTTGAGCATTCCTCGAAGTGACATTTTGCTTCCATTTTGTTGTGTTTTTCATCAAACATAATCGATGGATAGTGACGAAATTAATCCACTCCAATTCGAGTAAACTCGAGTCATCCTCATTTGAGTTTTGTAAGGGTACTCGAAAAATTCAACTGAAAATACCAAGAGGAAGTTTTGGAGTAAACCTCAAAGCGCTCTGAGTCGAGTTGGAGTGGAGGAATATTTGGAGAAATGTCTTAGGGATAAGTGTTTTCTAATCGCTGTCGCTCACGCCTCCGCCTTTCACAGCATCTCTACCTTTCTTTGCCACGCCGATACCAGCGCTGGATGCTCGCAGTATTGCTAATGATCGAACAGAGGCGAGAAAGGTTTCAACTCATTAGCACCTAATCCTAAATCGCTGTGCAACTCCACACCTCCAGTTGCACTGAACTTAAGTTGAAAAAATCTTTGCTGAGTGCTCGAGCTTATTTTTTTTAGCGATGGTCCATACAGAATGTCAATTGACGACCGATGTGGCGCGGTGGGCGAAGGTCCGCCTGCGACACAGGAGGTTGCGGGTTCGATTCCCGCCCTGGGACAAATGTTTGTACGATCTGCAAATATTTGTTCCGAGTGTTCTGGGTATTTTCTATGTATAATAAAAAAATATCTATCTATGTAATGTATTGTATTAGGTATATCAGTCATCTAGTACCCATAACACAAGCTCTGCTTAGCTTGGAGCTAGATGATGATGTGTGGATTGTCCAGCATTATTTATTTATTTAATTAAAATCTACAACAAACTTCCAAAACAAATCACAGAATTCGCTTTTCACTAAAAGACTAAAATCATTCTTAATTGACAAATGCTACTATGACATTAAAGATCATTTAGACTAGAAAGCTTACAAACCTTAAAAATAAAAAAGTGACCTAAGTACCTATTTTGACTAATGAAAATTATAACAAAAGAAAAAATGACTAAACCTACTTACCTTATTGTGTTATTCCAAATACTTGATACTCTGCACCTTGACTTTATTTTATTGTACCTACTATTTTTTTGTTTACACAAAACTTGGGCCTGCCTACCTATCTATTGCTATACCCTTAGACAGGGTTCATGTGAGATACCTACCTATAAACACCATCTATGTACCTACCATGTGAAAGCAATAAATGTATTGAGTATTGAGTATTGAGAACGGGTTTTTTGTTAGGGGTATGATTTAGTTCCAAATTCATCTGCTACGCTCGATTACAACGGCATTTAAGCGATATTATGCATGCACTTAAGAGTCATGGCTTCTATCCTCTAAATAATGCCTTGAACCCTTGGAAGAAACCCTAACCCTTGGGTAATTAAAGCTGTTTTGTGCCTACTAACATACTACTGCTTATATTTAATATTGTATTGAGTTGTTTCGTGACTTAGTTGGTAAATAAGCAACTGTGTAATAGTATTTTAAATCAAATAAACAAATTTTATTATCAAATGGTAATTAAATAATAGGAGGCCAAGAGGAGGATCTAGCTGGCTGGGCAGCGTTTGGAAAACTACGTGGAGTCTTCTCGTCATCCATACCGCAATGCTTGAAAACGAAAGTTTTCAATCAGTGCGTCCTACCCGTCATGACCTACGGAGCTGAGACGTGGACACTCACGATAGGGCTGGTCCACCAGTTCAAAGTCGCTTAGCGAACTATGGAAAGAGCTATGCTCGGAGTCTCTCTGAAGGATAAGATTCGTAACGAATACATCCGTCAGAGAACCAAAGTTATCGATATAGCTCAACGAATTAGCAAGCTGAAGTGGCAGTGGGCCGGTCATATCTCGCGAAGAACCGATAACCGCTGGGGTAAACGTGTTCTTGAGTGGAGACCGCGACTCGGCAAACGTAGTGTAGGACGCCCTCCGGCCAGGTGGGATGACGATCTGCGAAAGACTGCAGGCAGATGCTGGATGCGGCAAGCTGAAGACAGGGCGCTATGGCGCTCATTAGGGGAGGCCTATGTCCAGCAGTGGACTAATATAGGCTGATGATGATGATGATGATGAATTAAATAATCCTGGTAGGTGCATACTACCAAAGTAACAAGCTATCTTGTCATAAAATATTTCGTTACATATGGTTTTTTGTAAGAGACCCCCTACTGACCGAAAAGAAAGAAGTTTCACGTCAAAAATAAACAGTTTACGCGTCTTCAAACCTAGTGTATCTAATAAGTTGGTGCCCGATAGTACCATACTTTAAAATTCCCGTTTTACAATATGTATAACTAGCTTCTGCCCACGGCTTCGCACGCGTGGTACCCGGATAAAAAGAAGCCTTTGTATTATTCTGATGTATAAGCTATATTACTGTAAAGTTTCATCAAAGTCCGTTCAGTAGTTTTTGCGTGAAAGAGTAACAAACATCCATCCTCACAAACTTTCACGTTTATAATATTAGTAGGATAGGATTATTATTAATCAAAAAAGCCCTGAAACCGACATCATATTGCTATTAAACCTTCAAGTATTATTTAGTCTGCGCCGTTTTCTTCGTCACAATATAAAAAAACTGCCAGCTTACGCATCTTCCATCTAATTAAAAGGAATCAAAAAGCCCTGAGACCGACATCACATTGTCGTTCCTTCAACCCTCATGTATAATGTAGTCTGTCCCTAAGCCTAACAAGTTTTGTGAAGACGATAGAAGCGCTGCAGTGCTATCCTGACACTCGGGTTGTCGCCGCATCTAATTGGCTTTGAGCTATCTCAAAAGGGAAGTGCGCGATAGGAGCGTGGTTCCATTGCTTCTCCCGTCACGATATTTTGTGGAATCTAATGAAAATAAAAAAAATGTGTGTGTTCCCTGTTCCTCATGACGAACATCCTCCTGTGCAGATCTATGAGGATACGAAGCAAAGGGTAGTCAGAGACACGTCCAAACATTGACAAGTTCAAATCCATCGTCGCCTTATTGAAACACTAACCGCTGGTACATGACTTGGAATTGTTAGTTCTAAGACATGCCGATCTCCTCACGATGTTTTGGACAATTGTTAGTTCTAAGACATGCCGATCTCCTCACGATGTTTTGGACAATTGTTAGTTCTAAGACATGCCGATCTCCTCACGATGTTTTGGACAATTGTTAGTTCTAAGACATGCCGATCTCCTCACGATGTTTTGGACAATTGTTAGTTCTAAGACATGCCGATCTCCTCACGATGTTTTGGACATTTGTTAGTTCTAAGACATGCCGATCTCCTCACGATGTTTTGGACAATTGTTAGTTCTAAGACATGCCGATCTCCTCACGATGTTTTGGACAATTGTTAGTTCTAAGACATGCCGATCTCCTCACGATGTTTTGGACAATTGTTAGTTCTAAGACATGCCGATCTCCTCACGATGTTTTGGACAATTGTTAGTTCTAAGACATGCCGATCTCCTCACGATGTTTTGGACAATTGTTAGTTCTAAGACATGCCGATCTCCTCACGATGTTTTGGACAATTGTTAGTTCTAAGACATGCCGATCTCCTCACGATGTTTTGGACAATTGTTAGTTCTAAGACATGCCGATCTCCTCACGATGTTTTGGACAATTGTTAGTTCTAAGACATGCCGATCTCCTCACGATGTTTTGGACAATTGTTAGTTCTAAGACATGCCGATCTCCTCACGATGTTTTGGACAATTGTTAGTTCTAAGACATGCCGATCTCCTCACGATGTTTTGGACAATTGTTAGTTCTAAGACATGCCGATCTCCTCACGATGTTTTGGACAATTGTTAGTTCTAAGACATGCCGATCTCCTCACGATGTTTTGGACAATTGTTAGTTCTAAGACATGCCGATCTCCTCACGATGTTTTGGACAATTGTTAGTTCTAAGACATGCCGATCTCCTCACGATGTTTTGGACAATTGTTAGTTCTAAGACATGCCGATCTCCTCACGATGTTTTGGACAATTGTTAGTTCTAAGACATGCCGATCTCCTCACGATGTTTTGGACAATTGTTAATTCACGCACATACATAATGCGAGTGGAAATAATCATTCGTGACCAATTTACGCTCAAATATTTTGCTATTAGAAAAATACATTGAAGGTTTTACCCATGGTACATACAAATTTATTCACTTTTATTCCAAAAAATATCGTGAACTTGACTATTCATATTGTAAAAACGGGAATTTTCACGTACTGCACTATCGGTGAAGGCACCGACTAAGTTTCGACTCATTCCGAGAGTCTTCATCAGGGTGAGTGGTTTCGACTTCTCCTTCCGATGAAGACTCTCGGAATGAGTCGAAACTTAGTCGGTGCCTTCACCGATAGTGCAGTACGTGAAAAATCCCGTTTTTACAATATAAATTTATTCACGTTCAAAATACAAAATAATAATTATATAACCATATAATTGCTTTAACTCAAAGTAAAACAAAAAATAAAATGTGCAACTTCGATTCCCATGCAATGGACACGCACTCTACTACTCAAGTCTTCATTGACATCCACTACACAGGCCCATTCATACCGCTCAAAATATTGACAACCCTATTCAAACCAGCTTGAAAGCGCTTGAAAGAAAAAAAGTAAGGAGGCCCGATTTTTCCTTACCTACCCTCAATAGAAAGCATAGGGCCGAATAAGGGGTTTCTGCTCGCAGCTACCCCCTTTAGAGGGATGTTTTCGCAAATTGCGAGTTCGTGATGACGAAAACGACTGTTTGTTTGGTTAAAAAGAGCTGAGTGGTTTTGGCTGAATGAAGATTCTTTACGGATGTGAAGATATTTTTGAAGATTCGTTTTGTTCAGCGAAAGTGGTTCTGATGGGATAAAAAATTTCCGCAAGAAAAGCTTTTACTCTCGATAGCTGTAAGTACCTATTACTAAGAGTACTTGTAAATTTCTTAGACTATTTTCTTTTTTTTTACGTGGTTTATTTGGCCTAGTGACTTCCGGTTCGAAGGGCGTGGACCCCATGCAACATTGATGTTTTCAATTTATGTACGCTTAACACGTGATCGAAACCGATCGAGAAAACTGAAATGCCCAAGAACCCAAAATTAGTTCTTATAACCAAATAAAACACGTGAAAATTACTGTTTTTTTTTTAACAATGTTGGCGTAAGATTAGATTTGTGTGCTTGTATAGTAAGAAAATTATACCTCATTATGGCAGAAAGGTGACATTGCAAATACTCACACAATAACACAATTCTTGTACACTCATTATAACTTGTCTTCTGAGGCATTTCACCCACTTCTTACTAAGACCATGCCAGACTATTACGTTGCGACGCTGCGGCATTCGACGTACGAAAAAAAAAATTACGTTTTAGGCTTAGGCAATAGTTTTAACTTATTAGATATAAATGATGTTTTGAATCCTAAGTAACTAGTGTGATTGATCTGTAAAATCGTGTTAGTTACTTAATAAACAATAAAAAATAAGGTATGATTACAGAAATTAATAAAGCTTCTAAAGTATATGTGGAACATAAACTGGGATTTACTGTATCTTGGTTATCAGGAACTAAAAGAACGAAATATCTGCAGAATATGCAAAAAATTGTCCCGCAGCGTGAATAAAACCAGTGCCTCCTGCATCTCAGCTGGCTACTTTGTTTTTTATACCACCAAGGTGACTAATAATTTTACTAGACACGCCACACCATCTTTTTGCTCGCCCAGGATGACTGGTAGAGAATGCTTTAGCATTAAGTCCTCCTAGCACTAAACTGTTTGTGCGGAAGTATTAAATAAATTAATTAAATACTTTTCAACGCATTAATCGCGTTGTTCTATTTTGTTGTCTACCGTCTCAATATTATTAAGTTATAATTATTTAATTTGTTTATATATTATTTAGATAGAAACATAACGATTTATACGTAACTAGCTGCGCCCCGCGGTTTCACCCGCGTAAGTTTCGATTCCGTGGATTTCCACGGATCGGTGATCTAATTAAATTTTAGAACACAAAAGCTGCTATTGTGACTTAACTATGATAGTAAGATATATTCCCTCGCGGACTTTTTTGTAGGTAATAATAAGTACTTTCATCATGTAGTACATAATTTTTATGTATCAACAATAGTTTTCTCAGCGCACGCGAAATAATAAATTTTATAGGCAAAATTTTGCTACTTTGGGTTACATTATTGCAATTTTCTGAAGGATCTCTATTTTTTGAATATAAATTATAGCCTAAGTTACTTCCTGATAATTTAGCTTACATTTGGTGAAAAAATGGTTAAAATTGGTTCAGTAGTTTCGGAGCCTATTCGATAAAAACAAACAAACAAAAAAATCTTTCCTCTATAATATTAGTATAGATTTATGCACTTGCAGTCGCCCATCAACCAGCTGTAGCAACAGTGGGTTGCGATTAACAATATCGCAACGCACTGTGTGATGCGGTCCTAATCTCACATGAAATTATTTTCACATTTCGCTGCTTAAAGTCAACTCCATCCGAAGAGATTAAGTCATCACGTAGGCGCCATATTTCTCTCGCGCGACAAGATAGAGTGCTCAAGATATCTGACTCGTAAATAAATAAAAAAACAAAACGTTGAATTCTACTTGGAGTAATTTATGGTTCTGGGCTGTGGACAGATCTGTTTTCGAATGAGATGTTAAGGAAAATGGTATGTTTTTGTTGGTTTAGTGTACGTTTTTGCGAAGCCTTTTAACTGAGTAACATTAAAGGTTTTTATTGCGTCCTTTCAACTTACCAATTACCTTTAAACTTTTGGGTGATTCAGGGTGATTGAGTGACCAGAGTTATGGTACTGTAGTGACAGCAGTGGCGATTAATATTCAAGCGAACTTTAACCGCTACCACGTCAGTTTGACAAGGCCTTTAATGATCTGATATAAAATAAATAAAAAAAATAAAAAAATAAAAAGAGCCTTTATTTCCCCTAAAAATAATAATTTCATTAGCATTATATTATTTATTACAGCAAAATATACCTATATTAAAATACGTTTTTTTTATATACACTAATCATAAAATAATATTATTAAATAAACCAAAAATTATAATATTGCATGTCTTTAATTTTATCTAGATTAAAAATTTATTAGAATTCATCTGAAATCATTTCATTTTTCATAATTATATACAATTATATTAATGTCATGTCATATCTATTATTGTTTTTCATTTTCTTTATTATTAGGGGCTATCCATTGCTGGATGAAGGCCTCCTTCATCTCTTGCCAGTTTATCCTGTTTTGGGCCGTTCTAACCCAATATTTCCCTGCAACTGAAACAATGTCGTCTCTCCAGCGGCGAACGGGTCGACCACGTTCTCTCTTTCCGTCACGGGGCCACCAGTGTAAGACTCTCTCACTCCAGCGGTTGTCGTTTGTCCGACGATCCGAATGTCTGAATGATCTGATATATCACCGTCTTTATTTCAATAAAAAGTCTAGTAATCTCCCGTGCACACTTCTTCCTTCAATGATAAAATTATTTTGCTGTACAAGCTATCCGCCTATAGAATTCTCTTCCCCTCAATATCAGAACGGCCAAATCCCTTACCGTCTTCAAAAAGCTATCGCACAATCACTATTTGTTTTTATTTCAAAGCTGATGAGTTATAGATTATTTATGTATGTATATGTATTCATGTATGTATAAGTATAATGTGTTTTATCTAATTATTCATCACTATGTATGTTTGTATCGTCTATACATCACCGTCCTGTATCGTTCACGTCAATTCCTGTCCATCCAAAGGATGTCTGGAAGAGATCGCTATAAGCGATAAGACCGCCTTTTGTACTCCCGCGATTAGCTTGTAATTTGCTCTGTTTGATTTTTTTAAACAACATAGTGGTGTACAATAAAGAGTTATCTATCTATCTAGTAGCGTGTGTAAGATTAAGGAACGCTTGTCAAAAGAATAGAAGTTTTCGCTTCCTCTCCCAAAAGTATTTCGCCTTTAAAGATATTTTTACTTAACCAAATTGAGTGTACAAAAGTCTCAGCGGTGCCAAATCGGACCTTTTTGGCATGTGACCAACGAAAGTCAATATCATTACTAACCCCACTTCGGTAGTCCTGATACCCTGGGTCACTCTTAATCGGCTTTCAATGAAAAATGAACTTTATCGCACTGAAATGCAAATCAAGATGGCTTAGAGACGATCAAAGTATAACGTAGGATACAAGAAATGTCGGTGTATGTCAGATGTGACATTTGACATTTATTTGCTTGTTACATTGAAGTTGCTTAGTTTTTCTGATTTATCTGGGAAATATTTGTCATTTTTCAATTTATTTTTACTAGCTTCTGCCCTCGGCTTTGCCTGCAAGGTATTCGAATAAAAAGTAGCTTATGTGTTATTCTGATGTGTAAGCTATATTACTGTGAAGTTTCATGAAAATCGGTTCAGTAGTTTTTGCATGATAGAGTAACAAACATCGATCCTCACAAACTTTCACGTTTTTCATAATTATTAGTAAGATTATTGTGTTAACGGGTATTTTTAACCCCGTTTTCTGAATTGGTTTCAAAAGGGTTTCAAAATCTACCTCCTCATTAGCAATAATTAGGAAGATCTTTTAAAATCGAACAAGCATATAGATAGTCATACACAAATATTTCCTTTGTCGTGGGGGTATCAAGAACTCAGGAATTTACAAATCTTCCTAAGAATAATATCCTACTAATATTATAAACTCGAAAGTTTGAGAGGATGGATGTTTGTTCCTCTTTCACGCAAAAAACACAGAACGGATTTTGATGAAACTTTACAGTAATATAGCTTATACATCAGAGTAACACATAGGCTACTTTTTATCCGGGCACAACGCGCGCGAAGCCGTGGGCAGAAGCTAGTATGAAATTAAATGTTAAAAACCGACTTCCTCGAGTACTTACGTTATTTTGCTCACTCGGGATGACACTCTTTCGTATAAAATCAAAAGTAAAATAACCAACAAAAAATGTTTCGGCTAGTCGTAATTCCATAACATGATGATGTTTTTTGAGTTTTACGGGAAAAGTAGCAATCTTAGGAATAAAACTTTTATGGGGCCACTTCCGAATTATTCTCTATATAACAATAAAATAATCATCAAAATCGGCGAAGATATCAAGTAACAAACATAAAAAAACTATCTATAGACTAACACACCAGAATTGATCTTCAGGCCAAAACCACGAAAAGGAATTTCTTAGGAGTGAACAATCAGTTTGTAAGTATTATGATCTTCTATGATATTGGCCAGTCCCGATCGCGTAAAACACATGTTTTATTTTCCATTTGTTTCCTTTTATAGGAGTTGTTTGCTTAACAGTCCGTGAAAACCTTCCACCTCTCAGCTGTTAAGGGGAGGGTGGACGATATAATCTACTACGATGCACATTGACAACCTGGAAATTTATTGAAATGTGTTAATCTCGTATGAAGTTTTATATTTTCATTTATTTTAACTGTTGTGATATCTTTGAATGCTTACATTATTCTTCATAACCTCTCACTAACTTTAGCGATGTAATAAAAGTTGGCTGCCTCTATCCTTTATTTATTGTGTGAAAAGGACAGAGATAGAGTTAGCGTCCTGCTAAAGTGAGTGAACGAATAAGAGTGTAAGTTACGACATGTCATTCAGAGTAAATAAGAACTTTATTGACGACGACAAGGTGCGAAAGTTGGCTCTTGTCTGAGTCAATGCATTAGCATTGCCATTCAGCGTGGCAATGCAGCCAGCATATTTGCAACGCTTCCGTCTGGTAGTGACCTTGATCAGTTAACCTATCTATAGATCGTTTGCAATGTAACGATCTTTAGATAGCTGTTTCATCTGTATTTTGTATTATCTACTTGCACATTATTGTATAAATAACTAGCTGTGGCACGGCCACCCTCGGCTTTCGACCCGACCGGGCTATTACTTCTCTTGCTCGGTTCCTAAAGGTTGTAGCGTGATATTAATCAAATGCGAAAATATTTTTTTTAATCTGACTGCTAGTTCCAGTTTTTAGCGTGTTCAAACGAAACAAAAACCGGACAAGTGCGAGTCTAATTCTCGCACCAAGGCTTCCGTACAAGCTTGTATGCTTGCTTGTTTATGTTCATAAACTATGACATTGCTCTAACGAAAAGATAACTAGGATTGAAAGACAAAATTAACTTACTAATTGAAAAATGTTCCCCCATTCATCGATATACGTCACGGTCAATACTCCAAATGGAGATGTAAGTTTTTAATCGCAAAAAAAATGACAAACAGACGGTCAACGAAGTGATCCTATGTGGGTTCCGTTTTTTCCATTTGCGGTACGGAACCCTAAAAACAAACAAACTCATCAGCTTTAATATTAGTATAGATGTATTTCCATATATTGTCTATCTCCTATAAATACCAATATCTTACCTACCTTTTGTTTATTTTTTTGTTCTTTTTATTATGTTTCTGTGTTTGTACTATAAATTGGCTTTATGCACAATAAAGAGTTTATCTATCTATATATCTATCTATCTAAATATAAATACCTGACGGAGCAGGTGGCTCCAATGTGGTTTTTAAAAAGTGTGACATCAGCAATGCTGAGGCCACTACCATCATCAGCATGCTGGTCACATATAGTTGACGACGAAAGTAAACTCCAGGATATGTTCTTCTAGTTTATTCTTCATTGTACAGAGGATTTCTAGGTCTGTATTGTCCGACGGCTCGAGCGAGAAGAAGCTTTACTCGGTCCGTCGTCCGTATTTATGCAAAAACACAGACTCGAGCAGGCAACTTGTTCGAACAATTGAAAATTACTTGCAAACTTCTGAATTTCTACATCCTACTAATATAATAAATGCGAAAGTCTGTGTGTGTGTGATGTTGATTTTGATGAAATTTGGAGTGTATATAGTTTAGGATCTGGAATAACACATAGGCTAATTTTCGAAACCCAAGGGGGTTAAATAGGGCGGTAAACTTTCTATGAAAAATGTTTGATTCGCTCAAAACAAATAAATTTTAAAGTAAATAATGAAACACGTATTTTTTATTTTTTCAAAACTATCCTTTGTGCATGTGCAATTGAGTTCTAAACTTTGTATAAATTGTAATCCTTGGTTCGATTCATTCAAAAGTTGGTGGACATCGTTTGAAGCCTAGAGACGGTCATAATTATGTTACTTTTATTAACATACAAAAACGTAAAGGGTTTCGTGTGTTGGCCTTTGGTGTTCCAATTAAGCCTCGATAGGCCACGGTCACCGTTTACCAACAGGTAGGACGTATTCTTAAATGAGAACTTGATTTTTAAAAAAATACTAAATAATGTACCCACTTTCAACCGATTGAAAAAAAACCAGACAGGGTTGAAAAACGTAAGAGTTCACGGATACGTCTTTTTCATCGATTCATCTATTCCTTCTTGGTCACTCTACCTCTAAGTAGGCGTGTATGCTTTTGTTTTTTGTTCATTTTTATTTTGTTAGAACATTGTAGTAAATAATTTACAGTTAATCTCTTGAGAGTAGTGGTTGCTTCTGACGTCTGTGACGTCACTTCGCAGGTCCAGCAGAATATCAGCGTTAAGTAGGTAGCCACCTACCTAGCATTAGCAGAGCTGATACCTTTTTGGTGCGACATTAAACTGTCTAGGTAGATAGATTAGGCAGTAAGGTGCGTGGGGCATTTCTGTTTCAGTTATACATAAGGCTCTGTTCTAACTTATAAATTACTATTATTATTCTTATAAATTATCCCACTCCACTAACATCCATAATTTTTTTTGTATATTTTTTTTTATGTCATGCTAAATGAATGTTTTCTTTCTTTTTTTTTCCTTCTTTCTTTCTCTACATTAGATCAGAGATCGCAGCATAGTAGAGGCTTATTATGCAACTAGCTACTGCCCATGACTTCATCCGTGTGGTACCCGGATAAAAAGTAGCTGATGAAAAGTAGCTCTTACCATTAAGGAAGCGTTCGTAAGAAACGTATTCGCTTGACCGTTCTTCATTGACTTACGTTGCAAAATTGGTTTCCATGAACAGTCCTTTTATTTTAACGGGATAATAATTTCCATTCTAAATAATTTTTGAAGTCGGGTGAGTAGTTTCGTAAATTACCTCCTAAATATCACTTACAAACTTAAACTCTTTATAATATGAAAAATAGTGTGAAAAGTTATATTAATAATAATATAATAATAACGTTTATTCAAAGACAACATGATCCAAAAGTGTTAGTAAGCTTAAGATAAGGGTTAGTACTTAATTACTAATACTGATTTCGTCCTCTGGGAGAGCTTCCACACCAGAGGACATGCGTAATTTTTAGCTATTTCTTTCAGGATGCTGTTGTTGCTCGCGCGCACTCTGCTTAGCAGAGAGGCAGTCTTTTTCCGCCAGATGGCGTCAAATGTGTCGGTGCGCGCATCGGCGAACATGCCTGAAGCACTACAGAAGCGCGGGAGCCGCAACAGCGTCCTGAAAGCGTTATTAAATTGGACCCGCAGAGCATTGTAAGCCTTTTGAGAATGCTGAAACCACAGACTCGCGGAGTAAATGGATGGATGATATTGCCTCATTATTTTCTTTTACAATCGATAAGGACGACAATCAGTCCTGTATATTATAATAAAGTAATTAAGTATTAGTTAACTTTACTTAAAACTTTCAATGTTTTGTGAGTGAATAAATAAATAAAAATAAATAGTAGTGATTTGACTATTTTCTACGTATTTAATTCATTAGTCAAAGTCAAATGAGTTACTTTATAAAATCAAATTAGAGATATCATTTTTCCTTTTCTTTTCTCTTAGTATCCGATTTCAATAACGTGCATATCGTTTTGTAGCGTAAGCGAGTGTTATTTATTTAGTTATGTACATTTGTATGTTTGTTTTAAACTCCGCGCTATATATGCGTTTACTTACATATATGTATACACAATGAGTGAATAAATAAATAAAATACCCAATAAAAACATACTTAGCCCAGACACCAACTTAGAAATTCTTGTGCCTTGAGTATTAGGATTACGAGGATGTTCTGCTGATACATAAACAGCGGAACATACAAACATTGGTCTCGCAGCCGGGAATCGAATCCGCACCTCTTTCGCCACGGCTACTCGTCGCTAAATATGTATCTCTACGCTATATCTACACGTGAAAACCTTTTATTGGCCTTTGTGTTATATTATTAGGTCTTTCTCATCATCATCTTCTTGTCTTTATCCCACAATACGTGGGGTCGGCACAACATGTTTTCTTCTTCCACTGAAATTCAGAATGTAAAATACAATTCAAATTTGATCATGTAAATAGTGATGACATCATAAAAGCTTTCAAACTCATAAATGTTAAAAAAACCACGGACCTCTGGGGCATATCTGTTTGCGTTGTGAAATCATTGATTGGCATTATTGCGCCCGAACTAGCTTTAATATTCAACGAGTGTATTGACTGTGGTGTGTTCCTTGATTTAATGAAACACAGTAAAATAACTCCACTTTTCAAATCGGGTACATGTTCTGACCCTAGTAATTTTAGACCTATATCAGTACTTCCTACATTTAGTAAAATTTTTGAAAAACTAATTTTAAATCAATTGCAAAGACATTTTAAATTAAATAATTTACTGCATAATAAGCAATTCGGATTTAGTAAGGGTCGCTCAACCACTGATGCTGGTATTGAGTTAATATCGCATATATTTGATGCCTGGGAGGAATCTCATGACGCTTTAGGCGTTTTTTGTGATTTGTCAAAGGCATTTGATTGCGTAGACCATGTCACATTGATCAGGAAACTACACCATTATGGTATTAGGGGCGGTGCTCTAGACTTTCTCACTTCCTATTTAAGTGACAGAGTACAAAGAGTTGACGTGAATGGAAAACGGTCTCCGGGGTCTCTGGTTACTATCGGTGTACCGCAGGGATCAATTCTTGGACCATTTTTGTTCTTAGTATACATTAATGATCTACCCCACCTTGTAAGGGACGATCATGAGGTTGTATTGTTTGCAGATGACACGTCACTTTTATTTAAATTAAAGCGACGACAAACCAATTTTGACAATGTAAACAATGCAATCTCTAAGGTTGTAAAATGGTTCAACGTTAACAATCTCCTACTTAATGAAAATAAAACAAAGTGTATTAGATTTATACTACCCAATGTTACACAAGTTAAAGCAAATATCAAAATCAAAGATGAACAGTTGGCTCTTGTGGACACCACCGTATTCTTAGGTATCACCCTAGATAATAAGCTTCAATGGGGTCCTCATATTGATGGGTTATCGAAGAGACTTAGTTCTGCGGCATATGCAGTCAAAAAGATCCGTCTTTATACAGACGTTGACACAGCTAGACTAGTTTACTTCAGCTACTTCCACAGCATTATGTCGTACGGTATACTGCTGTGGGGGAGTGCTGCTGATATCAATACCATTTTTGTGCTGCAGAAGAGGGCTGTTCGAGCAATTTATAATATGGGCCCCAGAGAATCACTTCGCGAAAAGTTTAAAGAAATAAATATAATGACATTCCCTTGTCAATACATTTATGAAAATCTGATGTATGTTCACAAAAATATTAATTTGTTTAAGAAAAAAAGCGATAATCACAATGTTAATACTAGAAATAAAGATAAACTCGCTGTTGCCACTTGTAGACTCCATAAAGTTAGTAAATCGTTTAAAGGGCACGGTGTACGCTTTTATAACAAACTCCCAAGAGATATACAAAAATTATCAATTAACAAATTTAAAAACGTAATTAAACAAAAGCTTTATAAAAAGGCATACTATAAAATATCTGATTATTTAGATGACAAAAACTCTTGGGATTGAAAATGCTCCAACTCGAACCTATTGTTTTGTAAAAGGATCATTAAAAAGAATAACCAGTCTTGTTTTCTTGCCTTTCTTTCCTGGCTTGGTCGCGGAGGAACAGGCACCTAGATAAAAACCGACGTTTCAAAGTGGTCCTTGTGATTTTATTGAATAAATGAATTTTGACTTTGACTTTGACTTTGACTTTGACTCTCCTGTATCAGCCGTCATCTCAGTACTCACTCCTTTCTTAACCATGTCATCCTTCACACAATCCATCCATCTTTTCTTTGGCCTGCCTCTGCTTTTATTTCCATCCACATTCATATTTAACACTCTTCTCGTAATGTGACATTCTTCCCTCCTCACGACATGCCCATACCATCCTAACCTATAACTCCTCAACTTTTCTGTCACGAGTGCTACTTTCAAACTTCCCCTGATATATTCATTCCTTATTTTGTCCATTCTAGTAACTCCACACATCTATCTCAACATTCGCATCTCAGCTGCGTGCACTCTTCTTTCATCAATCCCTTTGGTTGCCTAACTCCGATCCATACAACACGATAGATCTTATGATCGTTTTGTAATTTTTTTCTTTGAGCCTAAGGTTATGATTATGTATTTCTGTTATAATAATACATGCTGTTGGTTTTTCTTTAAAATAAATAATTATGATATGATAGTGTAACCTCATCTTAACCAAGCATAAATCACAGCTTGCCCACTGAGCGCAGCGCCTTAACCACCCCTCAGTAACAAGAGGGTAGGAAGTGTAATTTTACACCCCGAGATAGTATCTGCCTTGTAGCGCTGAATAATGAATGTTATTTCCGACACCTAAAGTGGTTTATTGATTATTTCGCGGAAGTTCGTATGAGATTGCGGTCTTATCTTAACTAAGAACGTCGACGTAACTAATAAATTAAGACGTAACTAATCATTAGCACGACATTAAAAAACAAATCCTACTACTTATTGTGAATTCCTGTGTCTTTTTGTATTTTGCTTTGGTGTGCAATAAAGAGTTTATCTATCTATCTATCTACTATAATAAACGCGAAAGGTTGTGAGGATGGATGTTTGTTCTTCTTCCACGCAAAAACTACTTAACGGATTTTGATAAAACTGTACAGTAATATAGCTTACTAGCTTCGGACGGATGAAAATCCGTTAAGTAGTTTTTGCGTGAAAGAGTAACAAACATCCATCCTCACGAACTTTCGCGTTTATAATATTAGTAGGATACATCACGTAAGTACTTATTTTGACTAATGAAAATTATAACAAAAGAAAAAATGACTAAACCTACTTAATTATGTTATTCCAAATGCTAGATACCTTGATACTTTGCCTACCTTGACTTTATTTTATTGTACCCACTAGTTTTTTGTTTTCACAAAACTTCGGCCTGCCTACCTATCTATTGCTATAGCCTTAGACAGGGGTTCATGTGAGATACATGAACTGTCTGTCTATAAACACTTTCTATGTACTCTCTATTTATGTACCTACCATATGAAAGCAATAAATGTATTGAGTATTAAGCCGCACAACTTCTCAAAGCTTTTAAGCAAAATCACAAAATCGAAGGGTTTTCAAGTCATTTTATAAAATAATAAAAAAAAATGCTAAGCATTTTCATACAGCATCATCTAGCCCCAAAGTAAGCAGAGATTGTGTTATGTGAATTACATGACTGATAGGTATGCTACTCATGTATGACAGAGCAGGAGCTCCAAGGTGGTGTTTAAAAAGTGCGGTCAGCAATGCCGACGTTACTACCATCACCAGCATGCTGGTCACTCATAGTTGACGATGACAGTAAACGCCAGGAGATGTTCTTCTGATTTATTCTTGGTTATACAGAGGCTTTCGAAGTCTGCACGGTCCGACGACTCGAGCGGGAATGAATCTTATAAAAAGCTTTTTTTTTCTTGTGTGGGGGCGCAGTGTCGGGCGATTGGCCCCTTACTGCGGTGTTCTAACCGCCCCCAGTTACTACTGGGGGGTCTTCGGGTCGGCTCGAGGGAGCCTCACGTATGGTCCTCTGTTCCTCCCTCCTCCTGGTCGCTGTCCACGACCAGTTCTCGAGGGTAGGCCTTGCCACTGGCGGTCCGCTCGTACGTCGGCGCAAGCATTCGCAGGTGCGATTAGCTGGACTCCGACGTCCTGGTGTTCGCCAGGTAACTAATAAATTAAGACGTAACTAATCATTAGCACGACATTAAAAAACAAATCCTACTACTTATTGTGAATTCCTGTGTCTTTTTGTATTTTGCTTTGGTGTGCAATAAAGAGTTTATCTATCTATCTATCTACTATAATAAACGCGAAAGGTTGTGAGGATGGATGTTTGTTCTTCTTCCACGCAAAAACTACTTAACGGATTTTGATAAAACTGTACAGTAATATAGCTTACTAGCTTCGGACGGATGAAAATCCGTTAAGTAGTTTTTGCGTGAATGAGTAACAAACATCCATCCTCACGAACTTTCGCGTTTATAATATTAGTAGGATACATCACGTAAGTACTTATTTTGACTAATGAAAATTATAACAAAAAAAAAAATGACTAAACCTACTTAATTATGTTATTCCAAATGCTAGATACCTTGATACTTTGCCTACCTTGACTTTATTTTATTGTACCCACTAGTTTTTTGTTTACACAAAACTTCGGCCTGCCTACCTATCTATTGCTATAGCCTTAGACAGGGGTTCATGTGAGATACATGAACTGTCTGTCTATAAACACTTTCTATGTACTCTCTATTTATGTACCTACCATATGAAAGCAATAAATGTATTGAGTATTAAGCCGCACAACTTCTCAAAGCTTTTAAGCAAAATCACAAAATCGAAGGGTTTTCAAGTCATTTTATAAAATAATAAAAAAAATGCTAAGCATTTTCATACAGCATCATCTAGCCCCAAAGTAAGCAGAGATTGTGTTATGTGAATTACATGACTGATAGGTATGCTACTCATGTATGACAGAGCAGGAGCTCCAAGGTGGTGTTTAAAAAGTGCGGTCAGCAATGCCGACGTCACTACCATCACCAGCATGCTGGTCACTCATAGTTGACGATGACAGTAAACGCCAGGAGATGTTCTTCTGATTTATTCTTGGTTATACAGAGGCTTTCGAAGTCTGCACGGTCCGACGACTCGAGCGGGAATGAATCTTATAAAAAGGGTTTTTTTTCTTGTGTGGGGGCGCAGTGTCGGGCGATTGGCCCCTTACTGCGGTGTTCTAACCGCCCCCAGTTACTACTGGGGGGTCTTCGGGTCGGCTCGAGGGAGCCTCACGTATGGTCCTCTGTTCCTCCCTCCTCCTGGTCGCTGTCCACGACCAGTTCTCGAGGGTAGGCCTTGCCACTGGCGGTCCGCTCGTACGTCGGCGCAAGCATTCGCAGGTGCGATTAGCTGGACTCCGACGTCCTGGCGAACATGCTTTTGGCAAGGCGGCCGATGAATTGGTCCAGGGATTCTAGTTTCAGGTCGCGCTGGATTGTGGCGTTCCGTACGTACCGTGGGGCGTTCACGATGGTACGGAGGCATTGGCTCTGTTGGCTGCGCAGTTTCTTTCTGTGGCTCTCTGCCAGCAGAGCGTACCATGCCGGGGCAGCGTATGCGAGACGCGGTCGGACTTACGTCT
Source organism: Perizoma flavofasciatum (assembly GCA_958496245.1). Taxonomy (NCBI): domain Eukaryota; kingdom Metazoa; phylum Arthropoda; class Insecta; order Lepidoptera; family Geometridae; genus Perizoma; species Perizoma flavofasciatum. Next base: position 672,134 of record OY292436.1, read on the forward strand.
TGTATAGTCCGATCTTCATTCATATCTTCATAGTGGGAGACTCGCTTGTAGCACTGGCTTCAGAATGGCTCTGGCTGCGAGGGCTGAGCCCCTTGCAATCTTTGCGTGTTCAGCCATTGTGAGGTAGCGGTCGATGGTGACTCCTAGGTATTTGGCCGTGCCGGACCAACTTATGGTTTGGCCTTGCAGGTTGAGCTTGGTAGGCAGGTTGTGCTTCCTGGAAAAGGCGACTGCTTGTGTCTTCCCCACGTTGACAGACAGTAGCCATTTGGACAGCCAGAATCTTACTCGGTGCGTCGCCCGTATTTATGCAAAAACACAGACTCAAACAAGCAACTTGTTCGAACAAGTTAAAATTACTTGCAAGCTTTTGAATTTCTACATTTTGCAATCATTTAGGTTTACAAATAGTTTTTGAAGGTTAAACAACTTTTTACACTGTAATTTGCCTATCTAAGTGATAATTTGTTAAATAAGTCGTGGTTCTGCGCCGATGACTCACTGTAGAAGCAAAATAACGCCTTTGCGCCGACATATATATATATATATATATATATGTATTTTAAATCCATACCTTTTATACATAGAAAATATCCAGACCCGAGACAAATATTTGCAGGTCATACAAACTTTTGTCCCGCGGCGGTCGAACCCGCAACCTTCTGCGGGCCAGCACCATCGCCATCGTCCACTGCGCCACAGAGGTCGTCAAAATAGGAACACTATGAGGACAAAGTCAAGAATGTAACTTAATTAATCAAACTGAACAAGGGAAACGCTATCTGAAAAACTTACGATCCTATATAAAAGATAAGGTGGATAAGTCCTTACCAAGTTTCGTGCCTTCGGTCATAGCTAGCGATAGTCAGCTGGTTTACTTTACAGAATTGAGCAACGTTCAACTACTTAGGTATTTTTTTTTAATATTTACAATCCTTTCCTCTCCTTAGCTAGTAACTATCAAATCTGCTGTGTTCATATTGTAAAAACAGGAATTTTCACGTACCGCACTATTGGTGAAGGTACCGACTAAGTTTCGACTCATTCCGAGAGTCTTTATCAGGGTGAGTGATCGCGACGCTGACCCTCCGCGTAGCGTCGTGTACTCGCATTACAATAAAAACAATATGAATAATCAAATTCACGATAGTTTTTGGAATAAAATATGCTGTGTATTTGCCAAGTACGGAAAAAAAAAAAAAATGAAAAAGTTTTTACATGTAAAAACTTATTTTCTGTTAAAATCCTATTTTCCGTCAACTTTGACTACATATAGTCAGAATAATAAGTACAGTCCTACTAATATAATAAATGCGCAAGTCTGTGTGTGTGTGTGTGTGTGTGTGTGTGTGTGTATGTGTGTGTGTGTGTGTGTGTGTGTGTGTGTGTGTGTGTGTGTGTGGGTGGGTGGGTGTGTGTGTGTGTGTGTGTGTGGGTGGGTGTGTGTGTGTGTGTGAATGTTTGTGTATGAATACGAATATAAACCACGTATCTCCGTAACTACTAAACCAATTTTAATAAAATTTGGAATGTGGATAGTTTAGGATCTGGAATAATCGAAAATCTTTCATATTTTCGAAAATCTACCCCCAAGGGGGTTAAATAGGGCGGTAAAGTTTCTATGAAAAAAAAAATCTTTGATTCGCTCAAAACTCTGTACAAATAAACTTTAAAGTAAATAATGAAACAAGTATTTTTTATTTTTTCAAAACTACCCTTTGGGGGTGTGCAATTGAGTTCTAAACTTTGTATAAATTGTAATCCTTGGTTCGATTCGTTCAAAAGTTGGTGGACATAGATTGAAGCCTGGAGACGGTCATATGCTTTTATTAACATACCACGCGGGCGAAGCCGCGGGCAACAACTAGTTTACAATGAACGCGAGATTTTTTTTCTATAGCTTATGATAAAATTTCAAGAGGCTGAAAAAAATTTATTTGATGTGTATCAGCCATTCCTATTTTTTACCATACTTCAGTTCCATACTTACGGTTTATTACTTATATACTATCAATTTATAGTACATGCTTGGCTGTAAAACAAGATTGGCATAGAAACAGTAGTGGCCTGGCCGAGCCATAAATTTTATATTACAAGCAAATAATAGCCTATCAGGAATATTACTATTTCTGACTTAACACTGAAATTATGGTATTTAAGTGGCCGTGATTAAGTTTAGGGCTTAAGTTCACGCTTTATGTGTTTCTGAAATTATTTTCATCAATTTTATTCGTGAACTTGACTATTAATATTGTAAAAACGGGAATTTTCACGTACCGCACTATCGGTGAAGGCACCGACTAAGTTTCGACTCATTCCGAGAGTCTTCATCAGGGTGTGTTTGTGGTCTACTTAGAGGAATTATTATTAGTATTATTATAAATTAATAAATATGCTGGACATTTTTCTCACAGCAAACTAAGAGAGCTTGTGTTATGGAATCTACATAACTTATATACTTAGATATATTTTTTAAATACACATTATACATAGACAACACCCAGATACGATAGCAGAAAAAAACACAATATATTTTAATATTTTTTAACAAATGTTCTTCTAATAATAATGTGTGATCGTGAAAGCTAAGACATAATCCCATTCGATAGTTTTTGGAGCGAAATTTTCTCTCTTTTGAGGTTGTCATGGAAAAAATATCGCCTACATTTTCGCTTGAACACTCAGGCCATTTTACGTTCCTGACGTGTGAACCTGTCTCCTACATACTGTCTGCAATCGAGTTGAAAAAGCATAAAAATTTGAACGGAAAAAAGGACGTTTGACGTGTCTTTTGGAAGGCAGGTCTTACCTTATAAATATGATTATATCGCTCATTTTTGCATAACATAACACAGTTTCCAAGCTTAGTTAAAACTCACATAGTTTTTGAAAACTTTTAAAAACCCTGTGGTTTTTAAAAGTTTTCAAAAACTATGTGAGTTTGATCACCTACTTTAATGTATTCTGCCATAATATGTATGGGTACTTAGCTATGGAGTAAGATAGTCGTTTTAGTACCTACCGATATTTTTAACCGCTTATTTTTGAAAATAACTGATATCCTAGAAAATTTAACCGTTTTCAATTATAAAATCCACAAATGGGAAGTTTTCTACGGTAAATTAACGCAGTTTTTTCAATTGAACATGAACATGAATTTTCAGATCTTAAAGTATTACTAGCTTATGCCCACGGCTTCGCCCGCATGTTACCCAGATAAAAAGTAGCCTGTGTGTTATTCTGATGTATAAGCTATATTACTGTAAAGTTTCATCAAAATCCGTTCAGTAGTATTTGCGTGAAAGAGTAAAAAACATCCATCCTCAGAAACTTTCACGTTTATAATATTAGTAGGATTAAGTGATTTTTACCGAATACTCAAATAGTTAATCTAGGATTCCTGCAAATTGGATGTTAGGTAATTATTGGCAGGTTGCATTAGTTCTGCAGCGTGAATCGAACCCACACCTCTAGTGACCCGTCGCTTGCCACCGAGGCTGTCAAGTTACTAAGTTTTTAGAATATAATCTATTCAAGGAACTTAGTAACTTGACCAATATATATGCAAAACCAAAACGGGTCACTGTGTCACCAGTTTTATCCCCATTTTTACGTAAAATATTTTTTCATGAATGAATAAATGAAAATACTTTATTTTGCACCATAAACAAATACCAAAATAAAATAAAATCTTATTCTTATTAATTACAATGGGCGGTCATATCAAAACTATTAATATTATAAATAGGTAAATTTTGTATGTTTGGATGTAGGAAGTGAACTCCGGAACTATACATCCGATTTCAAAATATCCATCACAATCATTTAAAATGACTTTTAGGGTGGATTAAGACTTTTAATTTTCCATGAAAATATGGTGTTTTTTCATGGACTGAAATTTTGCAACATAACGGCTACGTTTCATCGGTTTCTTTTTATCATCTATTTTTACAGAAGCTATTTCATTTTTTTTAAGCCAACAAATTGGCTTTACCAAAATAAAAATACGGAAAATCACACGTTGAAATTGTAGTTGGAAGCCGTATTTTTGTTTCACAAATCAGAGTGTGAACGGATGTTAGCAATATGTAGAGAAGTTCGACGCGAGTAGGCTAATAGATTCCCCTCTGTGCCAGAGATCTCGAAAATCGGGGGCTACATTTTGTACACCTGTTTTAAAGTCAAAGATACGATATTTATAAAAAGAACAGCTGCAAAAACTATATTTGCATGCTAGAAAATTGTTTATACTATATTATCTTTATAATATAGTATCACTATAAACAATTTTAACGTACCCATAATTGCAATAAAATATTTTGATTTGAAGATTTGGAAAATCGCAGTTAACATTTTTTGTGTGCAGTAAACTTTGCTCGTAAAAGTTAGTTACAGAAGTCTCATTTCATTAGAATCAATAAAAAAAACCTAAGATAAATAAAAATAATCAGTCCTTATTTTTATTTGAGTCCTATCTATCCCACAAACTGAATATAGGTTCGATTTTCGAGCTTAGACTATGAAAGTCTAAAAACGGAGTACGGTATTCTTGACTTTCACTTTATGTTGCAATTGGAAAAGAAATGCAAAAACATAAATGTTATCTACATGGAACTTAAAAGCAGTAAAACAAATTGAAAACTATAAACAGAGTATAATTAATTTTCGCTTGTGCTCCCAATCGGAGAAGAAAATAGAAAAATAAATGGTCAATGTTTAAAATGAAAATATTATCAGCACTGAACCTAAACGCAGAAAGAAAACCACATTGCTAAATTCTATAATATTTTTAAAATCACCTCCGATTGTAAAGACTCCGATACCCACTTGTAGATAATTTGTGAATATACTTGTCTTGTTGATAATCGTATACAGTAAATACCAATTTATCAGTTCTCCCCAATAAGGATTCACAAACGAGAAATTCGATCGTTTGGGCAGGTGTCGGACGACAGAAAGCTGACATCCCCCGGGATTGTCCTCACCTTGTCACCCGGCACTATACCCTCTTGGCACAAGTAACAAGAGATTTATAAAAACAAGTTAATTTTAACAAAATTAAAACCCCCTGATATTTATTTCCATCAACGCCCTCTAGTGAATTGAGATAAGACCTTCCTAAGAACCATCCTAGAAGACATACTTATCTATTGCAAAAAAACACATTATTCAAATTCAAGAGCATTAGACAAATAACTGCATCAACTTAAATCGAGCTGATGATCTGAACAGATTTTCTAAGTACAATCTCTATCAAGTCACTATTCAAAAAAAAAAACTAAATCAAAATCGGTTCATCCTTCGGAGCTACGATGTTACAGCAGATACACTGATAAACAGAAATACATGCCGATAAATAAGTTAAACTCATAACTCTCCTCTGTTTGCATCAAGGGGTTAAAAACAAGACATTTGCAGGGAGTAGCTGTGACCATATCGTCAATAAAATTGTCGGGATTAGATAGATAGATAGAAAATTCTTTATTGCACAACTAAAAAGCACTGTACATAGGCGAACTTAATGCTAGATAGCATTCTCTTCCAGCTAACCTTTGTGTTATATGGAAAATAGTAGTTCATGAATAATAAGAAAAGTTATAAAATATATGCTACTGCTTATCTATTAATAAAATACAAAAAAAAATACCTAGATAAATAAAATTATATATACCTACCTACCTACGTAACCTAGCTATATAAGTTACAGATAATAGTTCATAGACTATTAAATATTCTATGTAATATAAATATATACTCACAATAGACTCAGAGCTCAGAGACTGAGTATTTAAATTTTGTAGGATTCGTGCATGAGAGCTAAAAAGTGATTGTAAACTTTGGATCTGAAAACTTCAACAGAAGATACCTCACGATATGACCGTGGAATACCGTTCCAGAGTCGGATAGCAGTGATTGTAAAGAAGTTCGTGTAACAGATTAGAGCACAGGTTCTCATACTTATTTTGGCCAAAGCCCACTTTGGGAATGAATAAAATCCTAAAGCCCAAAAAGTTTTCAGACATAACAACCATACTTTCCCCTCTAGGCCGCCTCAGGCCCCCAATATCTTCTAGAGCCCTCTACCGCCCTCCTGGAGGCCTCCAGCGCCCACAAGGGGGCGCTATCGCAAACTTTGAGAAACAGTGGATTAGAGGGATTAGTTTTTTATATCCTTATTTTCCGTACAGCACTATCGTAGCATCGACTTGCTCAGTACAAGACATGACCAAGCCATAGAGTTATTTATTTTATTCAAGCCTATGTGATCTTACTCCAGGACAAATGCTTTTCTTCTTTTTACTCGCGACATCGTGAACCCGTGAGAATAGACCGTCTAGTAGATACATAGACCCAGATTTTATTTATCGAAACAGCTATTTTTGTTAGTTTTAAGATAGGTTTTATTGTCATTAGGCAAGCGCTGCAATTGACGTACGTCAGGGGTTTTAAAATGAAATATCCATACTACTACTAATATTATAAACGTGAAAGTTTGTGAGGATGGATGTTTGTTACTCTTTCACGCAAAAACTACTGAAAGGATTTTGATGAAACTTTACAGTAATATAGCTTATACATCAGAATAACACATATGCTACTTTTTATCCGGGTACCATACGGGCGAAAACGTGGGCAGAAGCTAGTAATTAGATAATTTGGAGCCAGTTAATAATTGGAAAAGGTCGTCTTCAATTTTGTTGAACTATGTAATAATTCGCTTCGTTCCTGTAGCTCAGAACACCCGCAGATTCCTGACAAATTGAATGTTACCTCGCCGGGGGCGAGACAAAGGGCGATTCGCATTTTATTCGCCATTTGAGTCCGCCCCGAGCCCTTCATCGTCATTGCCGGCGCCTCCAATGCCGTAATAAATAAATTACATCATAATTACAATAACAACTAGCTTCTGCCCACGGCTTCGCCCGCGTGGTACCCGGATAAAAAGTATCCTATGTGTTATTCTGATGTATAAGCTATATTAAGTTTCATCAAAATCCATTCAGTAGTTTTTGCTTGAAAGAGGAAGAAACATCCTCACAAAATTTCGCGTTTATAATATTAGTAGGATTATAGTAGGATAGAATAATGCTGGACATTTTTCACACAGCATCATCTAGCCCAAAGTAAGCAGAGCTTGTGTTATGGGAACTAAGTACATGATTGATATATTACTTACCCAGACCCTTATCTGTACAAAGGCCTTACTTTGTCGCCTTCGATGGCGCGGTGGGTAAGTAGCCGGCTGCCACCCAAGTGGGTGATGATAAGCTATCTGTTTTTTTGTTTATATAAAACAAAAGTGGTAAGTAAGCCTGCATCCTACCTTAGCGGATGGGCTTACGAATATTTTAACCTATGGACGCTAATTATACCAACAGTATTACTCGCGCGTTGTCGACCCTGAGACATAACAGGGGCCCAACCATCAAGCCTTATTGAGATTCAATTCAGGCAACTATGTCAAATCCTGCTTTGCGAATGACAAAGCTTTTACAACGCCATAGCGTCCTAAATCGCAAAGCGGAAAGTGACATATTTGCCTGAACTGACTCGCTATAAGACTTCATGGTTAGGCTCCAGGTCTAATGTACCTGGTAATTTCATCGACACCCTTAAAACCGGAATACAGAAATGAATGAACGAGAATCACGCAACATAAAATAAAGATTAGTACTTTCTTGTACAAACTTTTTTTTCACAAGGAGCTCTACGATTTAAATCTTTTAAAAAGTGAAGTCACACATCAAAAAACTCCACGCTTTTTCATATCACTCGAATAAACCCACTTGAAACATTTATACGACCTAATAAACTTTGCAAATTCAAAAAGTTATACCAAATGGGTACCTATCCGAGCTAACTAAAGGCCATTCTCGCCTTTACAGAAAGCTCAAGCGTTAAGAAAATTCCTGTGAAACAAAACACACACGGCCCGAAGCCGTGGTCTGGTCCCGCGATTTACATTGAACTTAATTCTATGCAAAACGTGGGAATATATCTGCGTACTTAGTATGGATCTGAGAATTTCCGTCATGGGTATAATAGTCGTTACCATGTTTTTTGTTAGTTTTACTGATTTAAGTCAATTCTGAGTTAAGCAGACCAAACCATTACCAATTAAATTTAAAATTAGTTTTACTTCCGCACACGACTATACAAGAGCCTCTATATATTTAATAAGCTGCCGAAAAATGTACTGGAATTGGACAATTTAAATATATTTCGGATCAAATTACACAAGTTATTGACAACTATAGCATACTATAGCGTTCAAGAATATTTGACGGACAAATAATGATGGAATATATAATAATATTCAACATATCTAATTAATATATTGAAATTTATTTTAAAAATGTAATGATTTGAATATATATTTCATAAAGTATTTGTACGCCAGTTAAATGGCGAAACATGGCCGATCTAAATTTAGATATTAAGACCTGTCTGTACCTTTACCTATGTTTGGAACAAATAAAGTTATTGTATTGTATTGTATTGTATTGTATTGTATTGTATTGTATTGTATTGTATTGTATTGTATTGTATTGTATTGTATTGTATTGTATTGTATTGTATTGTATGCGTTTGCCATAAGGGGTTGTTTCTTCTTATAAACACACAACAGTTATTTTCGTAGTCATGTCCCCACACTGGGAACGTGGGTATTACTACGAGTACCTTGCTAACACAACACCCAGATCTGTAAAAAATATCTGCTGTACATGCAAACATTTGTCCCGTAGCGGGATTCAAACCCGGGGAACAGAGGGCTATTCGCCCGCCACGCCATCAAGGTCGCAAATTGCTTTGTATGTAGTTTATACACATGGTTTTATCGCTTCAGAGATAGTTTTATCCAGTAGATGGTTTTAGTAACCAAGAAGTACTGCAATCGATAAAAAAGTCGCCGGTTTTAAAATTTTATAAACGTAATCTTATGAGCCTTTATAAGCCTTTTATTTTATGAACAAAGAAAAAAATAGTCCGTTACCACGGCACCGGGCCATCTGACTCTTCCAAGCATAAAAAGTGAGTCAGTCGGAGTGTGACAACTGATAAGAGATCGCGACCACGGCTGAGTTACTGCGCAAGTTTAGAGTGAAGTAGGGTCGGTACACACTCAGGGAACTTTATCAGAATTAGATAATAGACTTGAAACTGAACTCCGTTAATCCTACTATTATAATAAACGCGAAAGTTTGTGAGGATGGATGTTTGTTAGTCTTTCACGCAAAAACAGTAGTTTTGTATCTACTGACTACCACCTATTGCTGACGTGGTTTATGTTTGACCGGGCACACTAAAATTGAAAGATTCATTGTTTCACCGAGAGTCGAACCTACATCCTTTATATTTCGATTCAACTCACAAGGTCAACACGGCTATTAAATAAAATAAAATAAAAAATAATGCTGGACATTTTCACATAGCATCATCTAGTCCCAAACTAAGCAGTGCTTGTATTATGGGAACTACATGACTGATATAATACATAAATATTTTTTTTTGTAAATACATACATAATATACATAGAAAACATCCAGACCTGAGACAAATATTTGCAGATACAAACATTTGTCCCGTGGCGGGAATTGAACCCGCAACCTTCTGCTTCTCAGGCGGGCCTTCGCCCACTGCGCCACAGAGTTCGAAACACAAAACAGGGACGTATATACTGAAGTAAAACATCGTGAGGAAACCGGCATGCCTTAAAACCAAAAATGCGAAGGCATGTACCATTAATTAGTGTTTCAATAAGCGGGCTTGCAACATCACGTCACGTGGAATCCTACTACTATAAACGCGAAAGTTTGTGAGGATGGATGTTTGTTACACTTTCACGCAAAAACTACTGAACAGATTTTGATGACACTTTACAGTAATATAGCTTATACATCAGAATACCACAGGCTACTTTGTATCCGGGTACCACGCGGACAAAGCCGTGAGCAGAGGCTAGTGCTAAATACTTACAAAAGACGGGCATACTCCAAATGTTATGTTAAGACGTGCTTCAGACTACCGCCTATTTTGTATCCACAAAGATGTACTTACTAAGTAGCACAGAACAACAATACTTAATAACCGAGTATACAGTTGTGAGCGTGTTTGTTTCTGATATTTCAGATATTAACTTTAGTCTTTTCTTACCTTCTACACCACTCCTACATCAGCCTCCATAGCAAAACTTTGGAAATAACTGCGTCGCGAGGCCTACTGAATATTTCATTAAAACAAACGTATTTTGTGGCAACCATAAAAGATATATCAAAGTAAAGTATATTATGTACCTCTAGAGCATGTTCTTGTTTCTCAGTAACCTTCAACTTGAGATAAGCTATTCAATTTTACGACCTCTGTAGCGCAATGGGCGAAGGCCCGCCTGAGATGCAGAAGGTACGTAGATAAATACTATTCGAATGCAAATAATAACTTAATATGGTTGAAATAAGCTCTAATTACAAATGACTATGGTATTACGTTTGTATGGGCAATTCATCCAACGCAGGCCTCTTAAGTTACGATTTCTATTTGAAGCTGTTCATACATACGCCTAGGCGTCCTTTATTGTTCTTACTCTGAGATCAGTTACATCATTAGCATGTTATGCGTTTCTGTCTGACGACGTAACGTAATTTTTTAGCTTTATTATATAACACAGATGCTGTTTAAAGGAGCAACTGTGTAACTGTATCGTTTTTTGTTTCGGAGTTTGAAAATAATTAAAAAGTAGTATATCTTAGTGCTCAAAATATGAAGGAAAACATCTTGAGGAAACTGGTATGCCCTAAAACCAATTAATAAAGCATCTAAACCTCATGCATCCGAGTAATTAATAAGGCTTGGTTCTTTGATAGTTGCAAACCCCTTTTTATGAAATGCAATATTTTGCCTCTACCATGTATGTATATTAGAGAATTATGTGTGTTTCTAAAAACTCACCCAAATTATTTTAAAAAACGCAGCAAGTGATAACTCGACAAAAACGGTCCAGGTTTATTAACCTAATGTATCAACCTTTTTGCTCTAAAGATATCTATAAAAAAAATGTTTATATGTGTCTAACAATTTATAATAAATTACCTGAAGAACTTAAAGCATTAGATGGAATTATATTTAAGAGAAATTTAAGTAAATGGTTAATGTGTAATTGTTTTTATAGCCTAGATGAATATGTTACTTATAATAATATAAATAAATTAGCATGACATTTTTAATATTTGCACGCCTGCATGCAGGCTGAGTACATTTGCAATCATTATATTATTTAAGACCTTAATTATAAAATATGTATTCTTGCAAATAAATGATTTGATTTGATTTGATTTGCATCCCGCCGCTCTACCTAGTTCTTCGAAATTATTTAAATTTTTGAACTTTACCAAAAGAGTTAATAATTAGAGAACAATTTTTTTTTATATTCAGAATTTTTTTTTTAGAATTAATGACTTTTTTAAGCAAGAGCTCATTGTAACCGCAAAAAAGTTTTATTAATTGAATTTACAAGAGTTAGATATCCATGTTTAAATCAGTTAATGAATCCGTAACGAGGTTATCCGACAGAGAACGAAAGTTATCGACATATGTAGCTCAGAGGATTACCAGGCCTCATTGGCCCTAGGCTGGTCATATGCCGAAGAACCGACAACCGTTGAGGTAAACGAGTTCTTGAGTGGAGACCGCGTCTTGGCAAACGTAGTAAGAGGGGCGCTCCTCGGCTAAGAGGAACAATGACTTGAGAAATACGACGGCAGAAAAAAGGCGAAGAGCCGAACACCGGACTTAGACGACCTCTGTGGCGCAGTGGGCGAAGGCCCGCCTGAGACGCAGAAGGACCGCAGGACAAAATAATGTTCGTATCTGCAAATATTTGTCTCAGGTCTGTGTTTTATCTATGTATAATATGTATGTATTTACAAAAACTTTATAAGTAGTATAGCAGTTATGTAGTTCCCATAATTGAGCTCTGCTTAGTTTGAGGCTAGATGATGCTGTGTAAAATTTCCAGCATTATTTATTATTTATTTACCTGTTATTATTTAACTATTATCCTCACAAACTTAAACGGTCTCATTACGAAACGTGGTCTAAACTCGAGTTTAAGCCAGGACTAAGTCCTGGCCTAAATCTAGGTCTAAATATAGACCTTTGGTTTAGGCTTGTCTTTATTACAAAAGCAGATTTTTCCGAGGTCTAACTAAACCCAACTAGAACTCGGGTCTACTTGTATCATTCAATCATTCACTGACAACAGCCAATGATCTTGGACTTTGCATGCCATAAACATCGATAACGTTCCATTCCTTCAAGAATCTTGAATAAAATTATTTGCTTTATTATTTACGTCACGATTTTCAAAAAAGGTGGCAGTTATTAAAACATATGATTATTTATTTGCCTCGATAACCAGTCAGCTTCTTATTAAAATAAACAGTATCACTCTCTGAAAATAAAATCAAATATATTTTTACTAAGAAGTTTCCGATTACGATTATTTACTTGAAACAAAACGTAAGCGACTAAAGCACTAAAATGTCCTTTTTCAAAATCGCAACAATCAAAATCCATATAGTCAATCAAATTCAAGTTATCAAGCTTAGTCGTTTAGGAAATACAAAGTAATATCAGATAAGTACGAATTATCGAAGAAGTACAAGCAATTACAGAGATAAACTAGGGGGCTGGCTGGTTTAATTATAAACCACAGATAGACCGCGGTTTTTGGCTTAAACCTCGTTTTAATAATAACAATTTTCTAAAACCAGAGTCTAAACCCGAGTTTTTTCTTAAACTTGACTTAAACCACATTTCGTAATGAGACCGTAAGTGTCGCGTATTGGGAGACGACTATAATAATTATAATAGGGGTATGACTAGGGTTTTCATTGAGTAGTCATCAAACTTTTATGCCTTTACTTCGCACTTACGTACTTTAGTTGCCAAAAGCTTTAAAAATCAAGCAATTAACACAGCATGCAGTCTTTATGATCCTTCATTCCGCTTTAGTAAGGTGCCAATCGTAAAATGAATTTATAAAGTGCTCAATTGGAATATTATTCAGCGGCATCATTATTCGTACCCGCCGTCGAACAGCGAAACCCGCTATGCCCAAATATGCACAAATTGCATCTGCAGTCTAAAGACTGCTAATTGGCGTCAAAACGTCGCGTTCACGTCGTTTATACGCCAGTTATTGGACCGTTATTTCGCACCTTGCCGTGTAATTTTATGCGAGACTTGTCAAGATAACCGTTCGACGAATAATGCTGCGATAAAATCATCGCGAGGTGAAAGATATAAAGAGGATCGTACTTACTTAATTTATAAATAGCGCATATAATTATGATAAAATATCTGTACAGAAATGTCATGATTCATGTGTAAAATGGGGTTTTACGAACCGTAGTTACTATCAATGAAGGCACCGACTAAGTTTCGGCTTATCCCAAGAGTCTTTATCAGGGGAAGTAATCATATTGATTGTAGAATCTTGAAGAAATAGAATTCTTTATGAATTCTTCCAACATATTTATTTCTGAAGACAATTAGAAGTACGTTCATTGCTATTCTGAATGCCGGTGAAATTACGGACTCATAAAAACTTTAACTTGCTTTTTTTATCATCACTCGTCCTGCCACTGGACCAGAGACCTATACCTACTCTAAAAAACCTTATGAGAGAAAATAAACGTTATTATTAGTCACTGTTTTAAAGAAAAAACACTTGACTCTTACAAAAATTGTACTTTAAAACTTAATATTTCGCTCCCTGCATCACGAATCCCTGAATCGAAAAATGGATTTAACAAACCCTCAATATTTTTGGAAAACAAATTCTAGTAGAAAAAAATCATCCCCACTTTACGTATAGGGGAGAGGAACCCTATTTTTTTCAAAATTGTACTGTACCACTTTGTCGGCGTGATCAATATGTATACCCATGCCAAATTACAGCTTTCTAGTACTAAGAGTCTCTGAGCTAAGCCGCGAATACAGCGACAGGCAAATGGACGGACATGGTGAAACTATAAGGATTTCATGTTGACTATGGAACCCTGAGAAAGGTGCAATTTGAAAGTTTAGGCGTGATAGATGGAATACTATTATTATTAATACAGGTATTAAATATGAGTGAAAAAATTGGAGTATTGCGACAGTACACATTAGACTTGCCATCCATTAAACGGACCCCTAGATGTCGACAATGATAAGGCAGTGTAGGGATATCTTTGATGTGAACGGCTAAAGGGTGTCTGGGTGTGCTGCAGTTTCACTAAACGTTACTCCCGTGCTTAATGCCTTTAACACTTCCACCCTTGGAGCTTAGCACTTGCACCTCCACCCCCAAGCCGAGGGTCTGTGTTGACCCCAGATAGCCATTTTTATTATCATACCATTGCGTGTCCAAGTCTTTGCTAATATTATAGATAGTTAAACTTAAAGTTTGGTTGTAGGAAGTATTCCCCGAAATTACTGATACGATTACAAAAAATATTTCACCATTATGGAACTTCAGGATGGGAATAAGCTGTATATTGTTCCAGTAAAATATAGCCCCGCTTTTCGTGGAGAGCAATTTTGCTTCGTAAGTTGACGAAAAAAACGGTCGAGCTAATGCGCTTCTTATGAACGCTGCCTTAAGGATCCGGCAACAGCGCTCATAACTTAAATTCGAATCGCGTCAAAGAATATAACTTTTTTATTTTAAATATAAATATCTCTTTTTGACTGATGCAGGTCCACCCGTGCTTGCGCGATAGAAATATTAGCCGTTCAGAATTTGTTAAAAATTTGGTGGTGTTCCGTAATACCAAAAAAGATTTCACATTGTGTTGTTATACCTCGATTCGCCCACTTTTACTGATAGTGCAAGCAAGAATCTATCTCTAGCTACAATTTTAGTACTGTCAAATTAGTCAGATTTAAGTTTTCCATACAAATTTAGTCGTGATTTCAAAACATGCTGACTATAAACACGAAGAAAAGCGGCACGTAAACTGATTTGACAGCAACACACAGTAGTAAAATTCTTGCCATCTATTTCTGGCGTACACTATCAGTAAAAGAGAGCGACAGTTTAAATTTAGTTTAGTTGGTGAACTAAAGAATCGAGGCCAATATAATCTATGTATCTAACCAAACGATACGTAAGGTTTTGTTGTTTTTAATACGAAACAAATAAGAAGGAAACATGTCATATATGACGTAAAAATATCCAAAATGCGATTCGTTTACATTTCATTTTAGGTAAGTATTTTGAAAAATAAATATAGCAAGGTACGTAGGTAAATACTATTCGAATGCAAATAATAACATAATATGGTGGAAATAAGCTCTAATTACAAATGACTATGGTATTACGTTTGTATGGTCAATTCATCCAACGCAGGCCTCTTAACGGTAAGAGCTACTTTTTAGCCAGGTAGGTACTCCGCGGGCAAAGCCGTGGGCAGTAGCTAGTATTGCCTAAACAAGTTTTCAGAATTTAGTTAATTTGCTTTACAGAAGACAATACGTTTGACTCGAACAAAATTTAAACAACCTTTAGCATTAACACGCATTCACCCGTCGCATGTACAATAATAAGTACTTAAATAAGTACCTACATTGTCGGTAGGTACCAAGAACCTGTTGAGCGAGGATTGGCTGCGATTTGCGCTGATCGCGCGTTATCATCATGTCATTATCGCCCGAGGCGCGTAATGCCCAGAATTATCCAGGGCGTGTTTAAAGATGATTTAAACGTTTACGTACATTTTTAGCGCGTAAAGTGAAAATTGCGGGTTATGGGATTGCTTGCTGTCGGCGGCAGATTTATAGTTTCCAGCAATTGCTGAACCGAATCTTTTTTTTAGGTCTTTTGATAAATTTAACTTTTGAAACTATCATGGTTTTGAACATATTTTTAATAAAAACCGGGATATTTACCGTGATTTGTGAGTTTGAAAAAAACAAAATTTTGAATAATTGTCTGTTTTTTTTTCTTAGTGTTATGATGAGGCATAAAAGCCCAACAGATAGAAGCAGTTACCATCGCTTCTGACATTTGCATCATCTGGGTCATTCTTGATACGTTGACTGCTCTGAAAAACTCATTGTACATTTTTTGAGTAGGTCATGATTTATTTCAGTGAAAACACCTCAGAAGGCATTTTCTTCTCAGTTTACAAGTAACGAGGAAGAAAGGATTTTGTAAAGACGGTAGTACAAAAGAGTCACGTATCAATCATGTGTGGATGAGACCTGTTTCGGTGTCTGCAGTTCCACTCATCCATTAATCTGTGGAATTACAATAGTGAGTTATCTTTAAATTTTTTGATACGGTCATGTGACCTGCTTCAGTATCGCCATACCTCAACTGTTCAATTGGCACCACACTATAGCCGTTTAAAGGATCATCAACAAAACAAAAAAAACCAGACAAGTGCCAGTCGGACTCGCCCACTGAGGGTTCCGTACAAATTTGCAGGTACATATTATAATTAGTTCAGGAATCGAGTCTCACAGTTTTTTCGAACTTCAGCTTCCAAAACCACGAGTGATTATAAATGTATAGTTTTCAGATTTATCCCTGTACTTGTAGTATAAGAGGATATTACTTGCCAAATTTCATAGTTCCAGGTCAACGGAAAGTATCCTATAAAGTTTGATTCCCTTGAGAGTGTCGAAATGTACGTTTTTTGAGGCATAAACGGCCGTATCTTTTTTTACGTTAACTTAGAAGTTTGATTTTTTCACAACTTCAACTGACTGTAGATCTGAGTATATGGTTTTAATTTCAACTCGATACCTCCACGCGTTCCCGAGATAAAGGGTCTTCACAGACAGACAGACAACAAAGTGATCCGTATGATCCTATAAGGGTTAAGTTTTTTTCCTTTTGAGGCACGGAACTCTAAAAACAAGCAGAGTTTGTTGGCCGATTCTTCCATATTTGGTCGCGCATGAGTAATCGGCGTAAAATCACCTTAACATTTTAAATTCACGTAGTTTTCAAGCTGACGTTTGTATATGATCCTTGTGATTTCAATTATTAAAAATCTATTGATTTTGACATTTAAACTTGGTCAGGGAGACAGAAAGACAATGATACAACAAAGGAAGGAAATTAAATGTTAGGTACATTATCATTGATAGATAGCAACTTCATACACACACATACAAATTACAACAGTTATACAGTATACCAGTAAAAACAAACAATAATAAAGTACAGTTAACTTTTATCAATAATATAATTGGCTCAATCTCCAAAACAAAAAAATTCTATGTCTCAGTGAAGAAGTCCACCTTAAAGTAATAATTTTGAATAGGAGTTTTTTTTGTTGTATAGTTTGGCTTGTTAGCTACCTTGGGCACTCAGAATTATTTATCTAACGTTATTGTAAATATATTTAAAAAAATCCGAAACCTTGAAAACTTGATTGCTCTGGGCTGTCCCAACTCCAGTTTGATTCAGAAAACCGTTCGTAACTTTTTTATGTTGAATCATTACGACATTTTATTTATTTATCTAACATTACAAAAGGTCTATTTGTATGGAATTAAATTAGATTATAACAATAAATGAATAGTTTCGCTTCAATTCGAAAAATAAGTTGTGTCCCCGCGTTTTTGTTGATCGCTCTGGACCAACATGAATCCGTGTTCACATTCCTAGCTGAACGCTTTATCCAATCAGTTTTCGCAATGCGCGCTGTCATCAGCTGTACTCTGTCTACCGATGGGGACGGGCATGTTCTGCTTTGCCGTGGTGCTGAGATAAAGAGGTAAATAATTGATTGCTCTGGCTTTGGATTTGTAAATGTTTGTGTTGGTTTGCGGTATATCGAATGTGAGAAGCGTCCTGAAGTTTCTCGCTTGACCAACACATCTAGAAAAGCCAGAGTTTTGTTTTGTTCACGCTCCACAGTGAAACTGATTTTAGGGTGTCTGGTGTTCAAATGTGTAAGTAACGGTGTAATGTTATCTTTATGTATTATGGCAAACACGTCGTCTACATACCGCCACCAGTGTCTTGGCTTAAAAGGTACATTTTCCAGCGTTGTGGACTCAAACCACTCCATAAAAATGTTTGCGACTACCGGAGCTATAGGAGACCCCATCGCTACACCCTCCATTTGCAGAAAATAATCACCCCGCCACATAAAATAGCCACTAGACAAAAGAAACTCAATCACCTTCATGTACTCGATAGGTATTGAAGTAGGTAGCAATAATTCCTGAATTATAGTTATGGTGTCCGCTATCGGTACATTGGTGAACGTAGCCTGTCTGGCTCCTCCAGGAATAGGTTATTGCATCGACGTGAGCAGTAGCGTAGACGATGTAGCACCCCTACCACCAGTAGTTACAACAACGCTACGAACACAATCGCCCCCTCCACTCGCGCGCCTTTATAACCGCGCACAACGTGCGGCAGCGCGTAGTGCACGGCGCGACGCGGAAGGAGAAAGTCGCAACCACTCACCCTGATGAAGACTCTCAGAATGAGTCGAAACTTAGTCGGTGCCTTCACCGATTTCACAGTACGTGAAAATTCCCGTTTTTACAATATGAACTAAACAATTATTATAAAGTTGTAGAAATAATGCTTCAAAAAAAAAGACACGAAAGCAAGAGCGAAAGAAGTTGGCTGAGCAACGCAGAATGGCTAAAATAAGCTTCTGGCAGCTTCTCTATGCTCAGGCTGATAAAATCGAGGGAAACCTAAAGAATAAGAATGAGAATAACTAAAGAATAAGAAAAAAAAGTTTTGTTAGTGTTTTTTAGTAATTTTTATACTTAACCTAAGTAAAATAACGGTATCCAAATAATAAATTAGGATGACAGTATATAATGTAGCGTGTGATTTAGATAAAAGTGTTAAGATGGCCTAATTGCCCTAAACTGATGTGGTTTGACTATTTTACAATAAAAAAAATTAACTGACTTATAGTGTTTTTCTTATAAAAATCATGCTTTTGTTGATGGCTCTGGCATCAATATTGATCGCTCTGGTCTCGAATTTTTCAAACCCAAATATTTCGAAAACTGGTTAAGAAAAATAGGGGCCATTATAAAAATAAGTTTATTTAGACACTTCCTTTTCGAAATAAAAATACAGAACAGCAATAATAACATTATTTAAAAAGCACCAGAGCGATCAATCAAATACGCTGATTTTGAAGATTGACCCAATTAAAATCTAGGTAAAATGTCTGTATCATTGCATTTCCTTCCTTAAAATATACACATTTTTTTAAATAATCTATCATGACCTTATTCCAGTCGATGAGGTCCATATTGTAGGCTTTTTTTATCCCACTACAATTATAAAGACGAAAGTTTGTGAGGACGGATGTTTGTTACTCTTTCACGCAAAAACTACTGAACGGATTTTGATGAAACTTTGCAGTAATATAGCTTATACACCAGAATAACACATAGGCTACTTTTTATCCGGGTACTACGCGGGCGAAGCCGTGGGCAGAAGCTAGTACTCGTAAATATATACCCAACAGACACATTCATAGTTGAATTCCATGTGTCGTAGGTATCAAGAACTACGAAAACCATAGTACCACAACACCCAGGCCCGGAAAAAATACAGAACGTACCTACAAACATTTGTGTCGCAGCAGGTATCGAACCCGCACCTCTTACGTTACAGCCGGCTACTCGCCCGCTGCGCCATCGAGGCCGTCAATTATTTGTTAATTTTCAATTCGGTCCTGGTATTGTCAAACAATTATAAATGATAATTAAATAAATAAACAAAATTTGAATTAATCATGATCCAAATTCACACACAGAAACAAAATGGCGGACAGATCTGATTTACCGTGTCGTTACCTCGGATCCTTTTAAAAAAGGTCCCATTACCTTTTGAAAGAACTGCGGTCACACCGAAATGTCACATTTTTTCATTTTAATAAATAGTACGTGCTCAGAAAGTGTCTGTAAAAAAGAACTAGTCGAAGCGAGAGAGCTGGCTCTTATCTGATCTGGGTGAAAACATTATTTTGCCATTCAACGTGGCAATGCTAGGCCAGCTAGCATTTTGGGAACGCTTCCGTCTGGGAATGATCTGATTCAGTTGACCTATCTATATACCTATCATTTGCAACAGTCTTTTGATAGTTATCTGTTTTATCTGTATTTTGTGTTTATACTTGTATAAACGATTTTTATAATTCTTTTGCGAATACAAAAAATAATAATAATTAAAAAAATAAGACATGTTAAAAGGCGTGCTTGACTCTAATAAGAAGTAGTTTAAAATTGACTTGATTACATTATAATATGATATTATAAAAATACTAGCTGCGCCTCGCGGTTTCCCCCGGTAACTTTTGTTACTATCGGCGATTTAATTACATTTTAGAACACAAAAGTTACTAATGTGACTTAACTATCATAGTTAGATCTATATCCAGGACTTTTTTGTAGGGAATAATGAGTACTTTAATCATGTAGTACATCATTTTTATGTATCATCAATAGTTTTCTCAGCACACGCCAAATAATGAATTTTATAGACAAAATTTTGCTACTTTGGGTTACATTATTGTAATTTTCTTAAAGATTTCTATTTCTATTGAAAATAAATTATAGCTTAGGTTACTTCGTGATAATTTAGCTTTATTTTAGTGAAAAAATGGTTAAAATCGGTCTAGTAATTTCGGAGCCTATTCGATACAAACAAACAAAAAATCTTTCCTCTTTATAATATTAGTAAAGATAAAAAAGCCGATAATAAAAGCGGGTTAAAAAGAGTTCACGCTGAAGAAATCTTGTATAACAAACCAGCAATATATAGCGAGTCTTGTATTAAAAAAAAAACAACACAGACGGCGTTAGTTAGTTAGCCAGTTTAATTTTAATTTCTATGATTTTTCAATCCGAACCAAAAAATAAATTCCTTACGATTTTTGGTTACATTTCGGTGTAAGTAAAATCGATTAGCAATCGCCATAGTATTGGATAAAGCCGTTGTTTATTTTTTCCCCGAGATAATTGAGCCCCGTTTAATTCTTTGTTTGTTGGATACTAGTTTCTGCACCCGGCTCAGCTCGCGGTAAGTAGATGCAGTCTCGAGGATCAATATGTAAATACTAACGGAACACACCGCGTTTGTCCGTATCGATTAAACTAATCATGAAATTGCTTGGATATGATTTTTTAACAATTCTTACATATAAATTACTGTCATATAATTGTGTCTGGTTTAAATAAATACAAATCTATACTAATAAGTAAAGCTGAAGAGTTTGTTTGTACGCGCTAATCTCTGGAAGTACGAGTCGGATTTGAAAAAATATGTTTGCATTTGATATCCCAATTCATGAAGAAGGTTATAGACTTAAGAGGCCTGCGTAGGACGAATTGCCCATACAAACGTAATACCAACATCATTTTTATTCCAAAAACTATCGTGAACTTGACTATTCATATTGTAAAAACGGGAATTTTCACGTACTGCACTATCGGTGAAGGCACCGACTAAGTTTCGACTCATTGACGCAATGAGCCAACATCATTTGTAATTAGAGCTTATTTCCACCATATTATGTTATTATTTTTATTCGAATAGTATTCATCTACGTACCTTGCTATATATTTTTTCAAAATGCTAAACTAAAATGAAATGTAAACGAATCGCATTTTGGATATTTTTACGTCATACATGACATGCTTTCTTCTTATTTGTTTCGTATTAAAAACAATAATACCTTACGTATCGTTTGGTTAGGTACATAGATTATATTTTCAAGTTACAGAATAACAACATAATGTGAAAAATATTACATGTTTTCATTGATCTTTTTTGGTATTACGGAACACCACCAAATTTAAAACAAATTCTGAACGGCTAATATTGCTATCGCGCAAGCACGGGCGTGCCTGCATCAGTCAAAAAATAGCTATATTTTTGGACGCGCTTCGAATTTAAGTTATGAGCGCTGTACGCCAGATCCTTAACATCATGCTACAACCCGTAGACAAAAATAAGTAATAGCGCGGGCGGGCGATGTGACGCGGTGGGTTGGAGGCCGAGGGCGGCAATCGCACAGCTACTGTTAAATAAATAACATTTTTTTAACATTATCGTGCCAATTTATAAGACCGGTATCAGACGCATTAAGGAAGGAAGGGTAATTCCTCCGATTGCTATCGGGAACTTACAAAATGGTAGACTATTTAACTTGATTAAAGGTCGTTTTTATCATTTAAGTGTTGAAAGTTTATTTAATTTTCTCTATTACAATCACATGATCAGGCAATTTTATAGATAGAGACTAGGCTATAGGGCTCGATAGAGCTTACTTATTTGAGCCTTTTGGGGTTGAGACTCTGGGTCCGTGGGCAACCGCGCCCTTCGCGTTTTCAAAATTCTTTCAGGGCGACTGGTCGAAGCGACGCGTGACCAGAGAGCTGGCTCTTATCTGGGTCAACGCATTAGCATTGCCAGTCAGCGTGGCAATGCGGCCAGTATTTTGGGAACGCTTTGGTCTGGTAGTGATCTGGATCAGTTAAGCTATCTTTAGATCGTTTGCAACAGTCATTAGATGGCCAGCTGTTTCATCTGTTTTTTTTATATACCTATTTATAAATAGGTAGTTGTATGAATAAATGTATTTTATATAGATGGATGGATAGAAAATACTTTATTGTACACCAAATAACACATCAGCTTAGCTAAGTACTACAAATAGCGATCTCTACCAGACAACCTTTGGATGGAACGGACTGTACGAAAGTTTACAGGGGGTTTAATTGGTGTACTTACCACGTACTATGAATATACTATAATATACGCAATATACATATATAATACATAATATACCTACTTAGTTACATATTATACATATCATAATACCTACATACCTACATAAACTATTGTATAATCCAAAACATAGATAAACTAGAAGCAGGCAACATTAGCGACTGGATGACAAGTAATGTTTCTTGACCAAAGATTTAAAAATAGGTATTGATTTAGCACGTCTGATGGTAACAGGTAATTCATTCCACAAACAGACAGCCTACACTGTAAAGGAATTATCGTAGTAGGAGGAGATATGTACAGGTGTCTGAAGTTGAAGAGTTTCAGAAGAGCGCAGGGATCGAGCATGGGAGAGATGAATGTATTGGAAAAGTTCTTTGAGATGAAGGTGTGGAGGAATTGAAAAGAATGTTATATAACATATTTAGAATATGAGTATAGTCGTGATCGTGTTTGTTTTTTTTCCGACTGATGGCATTAAGACGCCATACAGGTGATCCTAGTTTAGGTACTAATGTTTGTTCATACATTAGATATTATATAGAGTATAATATTGTACCATTTGTACCTATATATATATGTAAAATTAATTTGTATTATATCTTCTTACTAATATTAAAAACGCGAAAGTTTGTGAGGATCGATCTTTGTTGCGCTTTCACGCAAAAACTACTGAACGGATTTTAGTGAAACTTTATAGTAATATAGCTTATACATCAGAATAACACATAGGCTACTTTTTATCCGGGTACCACACGGAAGCCGTGGGCAGAAGCTAGTTTTCAATAAATCATTTCAATATGGTAATAAGACGGCTTTCAACTGCCGAGAATTCTATCAAAATCAGTAGCACTACTGATTACAAAGTCTTGATTACATTCTGCCTTAATTCGGGCAAAATGGAGTATAAACCACTAATTTTCCTATAAACTTAAATGGGCTACAAAATGTAAATCCCTTACTGGACCACTTAATCATGGCACAATGTATCTATTTTGTTAGTAAGCTCGTGGAATACAGAAATCATTTTTGCCTCACGAAAGATGTGATAAGAGAACGTGACGTGCGTTCCACGGTTGTGCTGTGTTTCGCAGGATTAATTACCGTACCGTACTGTTGGTAAAAGCACCGACTAAGTTTCAACTCATTCCAAAATTCTTTATGAGGGTGGGTGATCGTGAGGCTCTTCGAGAATCCGCAAATCTAACTTTTCGAGTTGTTCAAATACCTAGTACAGTAGATTATCTTGGTGCGTGGTTCGCAGAGGGAGGGGACGTAGTCTTTGTTTAGGGCTTGGTGATCCGCACCGCTAACTTTTCAGGGTAGTTCGAATACAAGGTAGGTATTTAGCTTATCCGGAATGGACCGCATCTGCACTGATTATTGTTTCCTACTGTTGACAAAAGAGCTGATGATTCGGCACATAACGGTTTATTCAGAAAAACGTTAGGGTATAAGTTCTGATATTTTATAATCTTATTATTCTTTTATAAATTGATTCTTAATCTACCTATTGACATTTGCGTGGTATTTAAGGGCATATACCTCTATAAAGTGTAACATACCTTTATTTATTTTTGGTTGAACCTTTTTTTATTGATTTATTACTAGCTTCTGCCCACGGCTTCACCCGCGTAGTACCCGGATAAAAGTAGCCTATATGTTATTCTGATGTATAAGCTGTATTACTGTAAAGTTTCATCAAAATCCGTTCTGTAGTTTTTGCGTGAAAGAGGAACAAACATCCTCACAAACTTTCGCATTTATAATATTAGTAGGCTTGTTATTATAACTAATATTTCATATATTTATTTTTTCACCTTCAGTCATTTTCTTCATTCCGTGACCAACATAAATCCACTGTTTAATCATCTGTTGCCAAACTAAGTTATCGGTAGTGGACCCTGTATAAAACTTGGTCTAGTTGTTAATCAAATACGTTGTTAAGGACAGAATGCGTAATCGAGTGGAGAGTGGCAAAGATTTAAAAGGTTACAGATGAATCAGTCCCTTGTTCTAAAGATGAGTACATTATTTTTGTAGCCAAAGTGATCTGAATGAACATAGATGGGTGGCGACAAATTTGACTAGTTAGAGTTTCTGTATCCACTCCTCGGTCACCATTCAGTCGTTGTCCTGCTCCACCTGTCATCACCACGCCTTGCAATATATCCCACCCAACTCCATTTCAGTTCCATAATCCTAAAGTCAATGTCTTTACCTTTGGTCCGTTGGACGTCCGGCAGCGAGATGGGCAGACGGCATAGTCAACATCGAGGGCCGTGGATGGTTTAGACTGGCGCAGGATCGTGGTGGATGCCGCAAACTGAAGGAGGCCCCTCCCCAGCCACCCAGCAGTGGGTGAAGTCAGGCTGTGGATGATGATGATTATGATGAGAGTTTCAGTCATCTATAATTTATTAAAAGTTAGTTCTGCCGATTCAGTTTGACTGGAGCAGTTGGAAAAGTAAAGCAAACAAAAAAAACGCTCATAATTGTATATCCCACGATGATGTCCTTGAAGATGAGGTTGAGCTTGAGGAATACAGCGTATTTTTTTGAGATAAAGAACCGTCTTCGAATTTAAACCTTAAAATCCCCCGAACCAAATTCACGAGTTTTCCCCGAAACCACAAAGCAAGTTTCCCCCGTAACAGAATAAAAAATGTAGGGTATTATTATAACGATACATCTGTTATTAATTTATTTTATTCTTTGACCCTATCCCTTTGTTAATAACAACAAAAACACGTCCCAAATCTAGTTTGTATAATTTGTTGAGAGCTTCCGTGCGATTTGTTTGGAGTTGCCAACTTTTGAACCTTATTGTTCGATGCTTATCGTTATCGACCAAATTACAGATATAGCCTTTTTTTTATTTAGTACTGTCTACTGAGCTGAGCATGGCTTAACACATGCGTTGGTATGGAATTGCCCATACAAACGTATTACCATAGTCATTTGTAATTAGAGCTTATTTCCACCATATTATGTTATTAATTGCATTCGAAAAGTATTTATCTACGTACTTTGCTATATATTTTTTCAAAATACTTACCTAAAATGAAATGTAAACGAATCGGATTTTGGATATTTTTACGTCATACATGACATGTTTTATTCTTATTTGTTTCGTATTAAAAACAACAATACCTTACGTATCGTTTGGTTAGGTACATAGATTATATTGTCTAGTTACAGAATAACAACACAATGTGAAAAATACAATAAGTTTTCATTCAACTTTTTTGGTATTACGGAACACCACCAAATTTAAAACAAATTCTGAACGGCTAATATTGCTATCGCGCAAGCACGGGCGGGCCTGCATCAGTCAAAAAGAGATAGCTTTTTGGACGCGCTTCGAATTTAAGTTATGAGCGCTGTACGCCGGATCCTTAAGGCACCGTTCTTAAGAAACACATTCGCTTGACCGTTTATTAATAGACTTACGTTTTAAAATTGGTCTCCACGCAAAAGTTCTTTTATTTGGAACGGGATCATAGATAGCCTATGTACACCCTAAAGATCCATCATAAATATTGATGAAAGATTTTTTTTAATTGGATACGTTGTTTTGGAAATTACCTCCTACATTCAAATTTAGAAACTTTACCACTTTATAATATTAGACGTAGATAACCATTTTGACACTAGTCAATGATCAACAATGATACATTTTTTTAAATAAATTTTTCTTTATGATTACATGAACCACTTACTAGTATCCAATACGTGGACATGTGGAAAATATAATGTTTGGACGTGAGCCTGATGACATATCACATTTTCAAAAACCAAGGGTCCAAAATATACAAAAATCTATAAAATTGAGATCCATACTCAGTACGTAGATCCGTGTGGATAATAAGTAGGGGGTATGATTTTATAGATTTTTGTATATTTTTGGACTCTAGGTTTTTAAAAATCTGATATTTCGGTAAATAGAAGACATAGACGAGTAAGTAGCCAACTATCTATTCGTCTGCTTCACAACTCCAAAACTCTATAGCTAGAAACTAAAAGGTTAAGAAACTGCGGCTATTACCGCTTAAAACTTTCACGAGCGGTGTCTAAACTTTAAACACTTTCATAATTATAGTCGTAATCTCAAAATTGCCAGCAAAACTTAATAGCCTGTCCAACTGTTCTAAAAAAAACTTCCACAGTACACATTTTTCCCTATACTAAAACACAAAATAGGTTGATAAGTTAAAAACTAAAACGATTGGGGTTAAGTCAAGAAAAACAATGGATCTTCTAAATTTCACTTCTACGCACAAACTGAGCCGATATATTGTATGAATCAGCATGGATATGAGTGACATGAAACTTAAAAAGTATGTATGTGACAGTTAAATATTATAGAAAAAATTAAAAAAAAACTAATGACAGGAAAATGTTAGAAAATATTTAATAAATTTTTACATGACACATTTCAATTTTCAATTTTAATTGATATTTAACTTTGTCATTCCTTTTTTTCATTTTATATATTTGCAAGCTTATTGATATGGTAAAACATATTTTAAGTTTATTATTCTATCTTAAGTAAGAACCATCGTATTTACATTATGTTGGAATACATAAAATATAAGTCAAGTATAAGTTAGTACATAATAAAAGCTGTTAAATAGCGCGTTCGACCAGACAACCTCAGGTGACAACATGATAAGGACTGTACGACAATTATATGAGGTATAAAAATAATCAAAGTAAATTTATTTTTATTTTTATTTACAATATCTTACATTTATTCATATAACTATATACAAGTAGGTATACAAAGAACACAGATGAACATCTAAAGACTGTTGCAAACTATTTATGGATAGCTCAAATGATCCAGATCACTACCAGATGGAAGCGTTCCCAAAATACTGGCCGCATTGCCACGCTGAATGGCAATGCAAGTTCAAATTAGTTAAAAATCACAAGGATCACTTTGAAACTCCGAAAGAGGTCACTTGGAATTCCACTTTCAAGGGGCGCGCTTGTGGAGAGTGATCGATGGGTGGTGGTAAGCACCATTACTCCCTGGGGTTGAAAGAGACCCCTGACCCTCGACTTGCCTTAGCCAGCTGGTCGGGCGTGGAGGTGCAAGAGCTGTGCTCACCATTTATTTTGTTATACATGGTGTTCCACATAATTGTACACGATAGATACTTTTGCTCTGCTTACTTTAGAGTTAGATGATGCTGTGTGAAAAATAACTAGCATTTTTACGATTATTCATATTGTAAAAACGGGAACTTTCACGTACTGCACTATCGGTGAAGGCACCGACTAAGTTTCGACTCATTCCGAGAATCTTCATCAGGGTGAGTGAACGCGACTTGCTTGCGGAGGGATAATATGAATAGTCAAGTTCACGATAGTTTTTGGAATATAATTATTATTACTTATAAAATGCTATTAAGTACTCAAGGCACCCAATTTGGTAAACTTAATGTTTGTTCGCATTTTCTTTCAGCTAACATGAATTATGGAATGAAGTGGCGTTCGGCAATTTTTTGACCAGTAAATTAGAATAGAATAAAATATATCTTACAAAAGAAACACGAAAAAGAAATTATAAAAATACCTAGTGGTACATTGGGCGACCTTATCGCTGAAAGCGATCTCTTCCAGGCAACCTTTGGATGGACAGAAACTGGAAGAACAAATAAGGACGGCGGCGTACAACCAACATTATAGAGACTGATAGAAGTTAAAAATTAAAACAATAGAAATAAACTACATACATATCTATACTTATGTAAATACACCTAACAGCTACATAGATATATATGCATATATAAATATATAATATATATTAAGACGACGTAGAGAGCGATGAAAGATAATATTTCGTTATCAAGCTTTTGAAAATAGGAAGGAACTTAGCTTGTCGTATGGAGACTGGCAGAGCATTCCAGAGCTTGGTAGCCTGCAGTGTGAAAGAATTACCGAGAAATGGACAGGAGTTTTTAATTGGAGTGTTTCAGGGGAGCGTAAAGATCGAGGGTTTGAGAGGTGGAGTAACACAAAACGTTCTTTTAGATAAGATGGAGTAGAGGGAACAAAGAGATTGCTGTAGAGAAGAGAAAGCCGCATCCAAGCCATTTTAAATCTAAGAAAAGCACGATATAGCTCATTTTACATTAACAGTCGTTTCAGAGTATCTCAAGCAATAACGTGTCGCATAGTTCCCGGACAAACGGACAAGAAGTGCGAACTAAGTCCTGATATGGAACCCTTAAGTTACGGGGGTGGGAACGTGAGATGAATACGGGATATGTATGGGGTGTAATACAAATGGAGAGTATTGGCCGTTTCATTTTTTTGTCAGCAGATAAACAGTAAAGTTTTTTTTTTACTCTCAACAGTCACATTATGCTGACGCTAAACTAGAATACCTACTATTCTTATTTTTATTGAATAGTTTGAAAAATACTTACTATGAATTGATCAATTGCTTGGTAATTTTATAGAATAGAATGTGGTATAATTGACACAATATAAAAACACAGAAAATACAGGTAGGTAATATAAATAAAATAAAATCGATTATATAGATAATAAACGAAATGGAAAACTTTTTGTGCTAATTAGATCATCTGTGTATAACAATATGTATACAAATTTAATTGTTCATATTGTAAAAACGGGAATTTTCACGTACTGCACAATCGGTGAAGGCACCGACTAAGTTTCGACTCATTCCGAGTCTCTTCATCAGGGTGAGTGGTTGCGACTTTCTCCTTCTGCGTCGCATCGTGCACTACGGAATAAAAATAAATTGTATTGACTACAAAAAATATTCCCTCTAAAACTTCTTTATGTGTGGTATTTTAAGTTAAACTTTTCGAGATTCTTTAGAAAACTCTTATGAGTATGGTTTGAATAGGAAATTTAGTATTTACGTCATCCATCACACGTCATTAGTCCAAGGGATAATTATATCAAGCCTGCAGAACTTGTTGGTCTATGGCTGACGTCAAATATCATAAACGACAACTTTCAGGAATGCTCAAGGTAGATAGATGACAGTTGGATTGTTTCACTCAGTCGAGGAAATGTGTCAAGGAATTCGAGTGCAGGACATAGATAGATAGAAAATGCTTTATTGCACACCAAATATTTCAGATTAAATAAATACTACAAACTTTGAAAATGGTGTACAATGGGCGATCTTATCATAATTATATTGTAGAATAAAAATTCCAAAATGAATGAATGAATGAATGAATGAAAACACTTTATTGTACACCATAAGAAAATAAAAATAACAAAGCTAAAAAACAAAACTCAAAGTACAATGGGCAGTCTTATCGCTTAGAAGCGATCTCTTCCAGACAACCAAAACACAAGAATGAGGTAAATAATATCTCGAGGTGATGTTTTAGAATAAAGAGGGTAAGAGGCCAATCCTCTTAGACTTCGCTACGCTTACGATAGGGTCAGTAGGTGACATGAACGTTACGATATGCAACTTGAAATTAATTTGTCCCCGGAACTTTGATAGTATTATTAACGGTGGTGCTATTTGTAACTTAATTTAATAACCCTCAAGAAGATAAAGTTTCTGGCAATCGGTTCGAAGGTTAGTCTGTGAAAGGCCACTGTCATGATAGACATGATAGATAGATAAGTAAAACGAAAATCACCAATAAATCGGCCATACCAATTTAAGAACAAATAACAATTGCATTGTGTTCGTTTTAGATTTAAGAGGGTATACCATAATTTGTCAGACCATGTATAACGTTTACTTTATTATTGTTTGTGCCAAATAAACGGCCATTCCAACGAAAGAAAAACCAAAATATTTTTTTTTTTCAATAAACATTTTTTTTTAAATATTTTGTTGCTTTATTGAAATTAAACAAAAATGTATATTTAGAAAAGAATAGAATAGAATACATCTTTATTGTACACCAGTAAATACAAAAGAAGCACGAAAAATAAATTATAATTTAGATTGATTAAATAATATGTTTTCGTATGTGTAGATCGCCGAAGTATTTTCTGATTTTGCATTAAGAGAGGAGACTTATGCCTCTATCGGAAGATTAGCTTAAATGTACCCGAAGGAACATCGTGAAGTTTTAGTCAGTAGGAGTCTGATATAAACTTTCGTCTGAGAGGGGATCGAAAGGTATCAAATATGGATTCCCTCATAAAAAAAAGCTACTGATGCCTGTCTGTTATAATCGTTACTCTCCTTAATTAGTAAATTGATCCGTACACCGCCGACCATTTATACAATCTTATCGCATATAAAGGTTGTCTGGAAGAAATCGCTTCCATGCTAATATTCCAGTAATCCAAGATAAGACCAACCATTCTATGTTTAATATGTATGTATATACAAAAAAGTATATAATTCATATATTTCTCATGTAGTTCCCATAATACAAGCTCTGCTTAGTTTGGCCACAGGTATGGGGCTAGATGATGCTCTGTGGTAAATGTACAGCATTATTTATTTATTTATTTATTGTAATGTACAATTAAGTAGGTAGTTTATGAATAAATTTTTTGTCCGTCTGGTGTTCCAAAAAGTTTTTTTTGTCATTCATTCATTCATTCAGTAGTGGTCACTGGAAGCGCCAATGATGATGATGATGGTAATGCACCATTTTGCACTCTTTTGTAATAAAACAAAAAGAGCGCAAATATCGCTTCCTTAAAACTTTTATGCATCAATAATCGGAATCGGATCATAAATTCATACAATATTTTTTTCGAACGCACCGCCCGCCCGGCCGATCCGTCCGGACTTCCGGCGCAACTGACTTTGCCGGAAACCGGAACCGGCACGCCGTCCGGCTAATGGCCCGAGGGCGATAGATATCTGTGATACGACCTTAAGGCTTTCATATTTTGAGGGTAAGGGCTTTGTTGGTTTGAGAGATGGGAATTGATTTTGGGAATTATATTTGGGATTAGGAAAGTACTATTTTTGATGGTTTGGAAATTGTCGATGAATAACAGTTGTCACCGATAAACAAAATTTTATTATCTTTTTTTTAATTCCATAATGACCAAACTCAAACCCGTTATTTGACCCCTTAACTACTTAAAGATTATAATTAAATGTGACAATTTTAATTGCTCTTAAGAAATTGCGTTCAAAGAGAATGGTCAAAATGGCAAATGATAACAAAATCTTAAAATATCCAAAAAAAAAACTTATAATCATCGGCAAATGAGAAGATTTTAAATAATATAATTATGTGTCAATTTTGGAGACCTAGGTATTATTTGAAATACTTGCAAAAATATATCAATATGAATACGAGCAAAAAAGATGAATGGATTGGGATTGATGACATTGGTAAATCCTCAGATCCATATTTATTTGGTTCGTCCGTGATTTGCGTTCACATAGCATATGACAGGTTGTAAGCTCATCGCCACCTAAATAACCTTCTAAAAATATGCGTTTAGCAGAAAAAAATTAAGTGGTACGAAAAATTTATTCTACTTGAACTTGGACGATTTTATATTTAACTATAGTGAGCCTGGCGGGCAAGCCATCATCTCCTGTGGTCTGTATTTTACCAACATCACAAGAAGCAATTTGTAAAACAATTACCATAATAAAGATCCCATCACCTCTCGCAACCTTTTCAATTAATATTGAACTGAAACCTGGTATTAGCAGTTATTTGCAAATAAATTGTAGCTGATTTTGCTATTACTCATCGCATAATAAAAGGCTTTAGAAGAGGCGTCTCGGCGTGACGACAGAAAGTTACGAATCGTTTGGAGAGTAAACCATTTTTTTCTGAATTATTTTTGACAGTGAATTTGTTTTAAAAAACATACTTTCACTAGGTACTCACCTGTTTGTCATTACGAAGGGTTGGCGCAACATGTTTTTTCTTCTACTCTCTTCTATCAGCCGTCATTTCAGTACTCACTCCTTTCTTACCCATGTCATCAATCACAATCCATTCATCTTTTTTGCTCGTATTCATATTGATAATTTTTTGCAAGTATTTCAAATAATACCTAGGTCTCCAAAATTGTCACATAATTATATTATTTAAAATCTTCTCATTTGCCGATGGTAATTAGTTTTTTTGACCATTCTCTTTGAACGCAATTTCTTAAGAGCAAATAAAATTGTCACATTTAATTATAATCTTTAAGTAATATCTTCCCTCTCGCTAAAGTTTAAAACTATCGGCACTTACAATGTTTGCAATAGTATGGCAAACATTGCATTTATTTATTCTGTGTTGCCACAGTAAACAATAATGATTCTTCGTCGAGACGAATTTATCGAGTCTCGTGCATCAGGAGCGATGTGGGTGGTCGCATCAGCTACTATTTGTTCGCGAACGACATTTTCTAGTGTGAAATGTTCCATTATTTTTGACATAAGATCGTAAAGCAGTTCTCGATTATCATCCACTGCATGACTTTACATATTGCTGGGTGCTGGTTTCTGCCTTTAAAATGTTAGGTGAGGTTAACCTACCTTGGATTATAAGACTTCCCTGTCCCTTGTAATTTCTCTTGATATTAAATTTCAGAAACAAACCACTGAATTTGTTTTTTTTTAAATATTGTTTTGTTTTATATACGTAACGCTATTATAGTAATATCCTACTATCCTACTAATATAATAAATGCGAATGTGTGTGTGTGTGTGTGTGTGTGTGTGTGTGTGTGTGTGTGTGTGTGAGTGTGAATGTTTGTTACCACGTATCTCCGTAACTACTAAATCGATTGTGATGAAATTTGGAATGTAGATAGTTTAGGTTCTGGAATAACACAAAACCTAATCTTATTTTCGAAAATAAACCCCTAAGAGAGTAAAACAGGGTGGTAAAGTTTCTATGGGAAAAAATATTCCTTGGTTTTAATCACTCCAAACTCGGTACACATAAACTTTAAAATAAATAATGAAACACGTATTTTTTATTTTTTCAAAACTACTCTTTGGGGATGTGTAATTGAGTTCTAAACTTTGTATAAATTGTAATCCTTGGTTCGATTCATTCAAAAGTTGGTGGATATAGTTTAAAGCCTGGAGACGGTCAAATGCTACTTTTATTAACATACCACGCGGGCGAAGCTGCGGGCAACAACTGGTTTAATAATAATGCTGGTCATTTTTCACACAGCATCATCTAATAAGTTTTATATTGGTGTTTTATATTGAAAAAATCTTGATGGCACAGTGAGCAAGTAGCCAACTGCGACTCTAGGGTTTGATTCTACTGCGGAACAAATGCTTGCATGTTCTGCAGATATTTGTTCCGGGTGTTGTGGTATCACAGTACTCGTAGTTCCCGTTACACATGATTTAGGGAATCCTATTGTGGGGTTAGGTATATTATATCCGCCTGTTTATTATTTTATTTATCAACGTTCAAAGCAAACGTTGACTCCTCTTATTCCATTCCAACTTTTCAATTCAGTTTTTGCAACATTCTTAAAAGCATTTCAAAACAAATGGTAATTAAAAGTCTATCTTCCATCTGAATGCGGGCATTAAAACCAAGAACGGTTCTGCTTTGTGTGCCTCTTTTTGAGAACGATGGGTAAACAGTTATCAGGGAATAAAAAGCTTTTCAGTTTGGACTCAATAAGATTGCTAATATTAACAAGTTATCTACATCATAAGTTGAGACATACTTAGGCTTATTTATTTCAGCAAAAAGACTATTGGTCGTTATGTCTCAGGGTCGACTATGCACGAGTGACCCTACTTAGTCACCAAATATTAACAAAATTCATACAACCGCCGGATTGACAAAGTAAACTCAAGAGATGTAAAAGTAAAGTAAGCTCACTTCACTCACCGATCAAAAATAAAACGCAAAATGAAGTCAATCACGCAAACATCTCAAACTCAATACGACAAAAATAGTTGAAGAGCTGAAAAAGCAAATAGCCGTAACGAAGTATTCCATATTATTGTGGACATCTGCATAAAATTTGTAAATAATAAATTAACCCGAAACCGCGCTGGGAGGAATATTCATAAGCAATATCTGAAATGCTTAATTTCGAATGAGGCACATCTGCTATTAAGCAGCTCTGAGGTAAGAGAGATGAGCGATATGAATATGCCTAAATAATTATTAGACTGCATCGGATTTTGTTACGGAAATATCTTTTAACTATTAATAAATAAATAATGCTGGAAGTTTTTCACACAGCATTATCTAGCCCCAAACTAAGATGAGCTTATATTATGGGAACTACATGACTGATATATTATACTGACTACATGACTTATATATTTTTTGTAAATATATACATTATTATTAAAGAAATTAAGTTATGTTGTGTCATACAATAGTTCAATAAAACGACCAAGCTATACTTTTTGACCGATAGGGTTTGTTGATTCAGGTTTAAGGAGTGTTACAAAATTATAGTTAAATTTTATTGATATTCATAATTATTTTAAAAAGCAACTTCTTTCTTTTTATTTTGCTTTCGGTGGCCAGTAGTTCTGAGCGGTGGTGCTAAAGTGATTCGTAAGTGTTAAACTCTAGTATAAGGTTTTTTTCAATAATCATATAACTTTAATGTAGCTTAGCAGTACTAGATGGCGCTAGTAAAAGTATACGGTTCCTAGAACGCGCTGACGAAAACGCACAATCGTCAATGTCGTCTCAAACATTTTTTGTAGAAATAATGTGAAATTAAATACACAGATATATAAACGTATCTAGTCGTTTATTTTCCAATATGACTCACTCCACTAGCGGCTCCCGATCTGTATAGATACACAGATATATATAAGCATAACTAGTTGTTTATTTCCAATAGTTGCTCACCCCATTACGGAGTCCAAGCGGCTCCCGATTTATATAGTATACAGTAAACTTCTTGAAGTGAATAATCTTATAATGTTCTAATATAATAAGGAGTTGATTTTGAAGTTATTAAATGCAGTAAATTAATACAGTTTTCCTGGTCGACTTAACAGGAGCTTGGCTTTTCATGAGATCTGATAACTTTTTAACAATGATAGCGTTATGAGCTTATGAGTCATGGCAACCTATTTTACATGAAAAGTTTTTGGTGGGATTTTGTTACCGTACAATGCAAAATAATGTATTTTCATGCATTGATTAATTCATTCATCTTGTGAAGTCGTTCAATATCAACGGGGTCAGTTACAGCAAGATGAGCACTTCGATGGGAGACCGATACTGGCATTCTAAGAGTTTTCGTGCTTCGCGTTGTCTGCTATAGCCATAAATAGTATTAAGTACATAGCAATCTCCAAACCGTTTTGGAAATCTTGTAGCAGCGTTTTGGAAATCTTATGACAGCATAAACTAGGTACCTATATTTTGTATATTAACTAAAATTAATGTTTGCTACTAAAACGTTATTAAATTATTATTTAAGATATATAATGTATGGAATAATTTTAATTAAAATGACGTAAGGATTAGACAGTTACTCATTTAAACTTACTTTTTTTGTAATATTTGTTATTAAAGATCAGTATTTAACTTTCAACACTTGCACCAATTCTAAAGGTCGACCCTTATCTACTCTAAAAATGATATCATTAACCAATTTGCAAATTATCCCTTCAGGGTATGCCATCCAATTAACAGATGAAATTATTGTAAAATAGCATTTTAATGCTTTATCGAGTATCGCAGTGGCCATCTGGCGCTGGTACGCAGCTTGATTAACTTGGTTAAGATTACTTGGAGACTTTCATTTTCATTTTATTCATTTTTCTTTAATGCTAACGATTTTTTTTTTCATAAATATATCTCAATTTTATTATTTAATCATAGTTAATTATCAAAACCGACTTTGCTGAGGTTTGTGATAGGGTATTTTAAACTAATCTCTGTTTTAATTCTGTTACAAAACTTT
Source organism: Perizoma flavofasciatum (assembly GCA_958496245.1). Classification (NCBI taxonomy): domain Eukaryota; kingdom Metazoa; phylum Arthropoda; class Insecta; order Lepidoptera; family Geometridae; genus Perizoma; species Perizoma flavofasciatum. The sequence goes on from OY292436.1 coordinate 708,765, forward strand.
ACAGCAAGACACCATTGTCAATCATGCTTGGTCTTATAAAGACTGAAAAACAAAACAATACTATAAATTATAGTTATATCTACTTGTTTAAAATATAATGGGAGTACCTCAAGGGCGTCTTTTCATACCATTATCATTTAAAAAGTACATGAAAATTAAATCTCGCCTATCGCAGTCGCATCGTGGGTATAAAGGGGCTGAAATAGGCAATTAGCTTATCTGTGTTATGTCTCCGTTGGTTCGACCGCACCCTAATTAGGGGTGGGAACCGAATTCTAAATTTATTGGACCCTAGCAATGTCTTTACAGCGTTATTTCAAAATGCGTAAGGCTTTTTGAACTGACTTAATTTTATTTCATTAATTATTTACGTAATTTATTATGTTACAGTTATGATATAATGTATATGGAAGCTTGCAGAGTAGCATAATGATAAATTTTGTTTGCATAATACATGACTCAGTAGTCTTTTTACGTCGTTATTTTATCGTGAAGGACCCATCTTATCTTCTTGATGATAAAATAAAATAAAAAGAGCTTTATTTCCTTAAGACTATACAAAAATTATAACTATACTTAAGTACATAAAATAACTATTTTAACTCTAGTTAACTAAAATTATCCTAAAAAAATGAACGTGAAACTATATAAGTGAATTGCTAGGTAGTGTAGGGCCCGTCCAGAGCGGTGAAAGCCTCCTCCAAGTTTTTCCATGCGTCCCTGTCTGCCGCTAATCTTGGCTAAAGTTTTCCAGCCACCTTTATAATGTCGTCGCTCCACCATTTGGGAGGTCTGCCTGCTCTACGTTTTTTGTCTCGTGGAATCCAATTTGTGGTTTATTGGGTATTATTCGCTGCAAGTAGCCTGACCATTTCCATTTTAGCGCTACTATCTATTGGACCACGTCTCTCGCTTTGGTCTTTTTCCGGATACTAATATTCCTGACTCTGCTTGGTCTTGGTCTTTCTTTCCTGGCTTGGTAGCGGAGGAACAGGCACTTAGATAAAAACTAAGTGCCTTGCGATTTTATTGAATAAATGAATTTTGACTTTGTCTTTGAGTCTCACTTCTAGGTAGCTCCTTGCTATTGCCCTTTAGCAGACCCTAAGTCTTTCCAAATGGCTTTTTGTAAGTAGCCAGGTTTGGCAGGCGTAGGTCAGACATGGAGTTAGACAGATATTTAGAGCTTTTGTTTTCAATTATACTGGTAGAACTCCTTTGAAAACTTCTTTCATGGACCAGTATTTATTCAATGTACTCTGTATTCGTCTGCTTATTTCTTTATCTGTAAATTCTTGAAAAGATATGTGATGACCGAGATAAATATAGTTTTCTACATATTCTAGAGTCAGTGAGTTGATTGAAATTGGAATTATGATTGTGTTTCATTCAAGAACACATACCAAGTCATTACCTTGGTTATGTCTTGATTTACCTCTAGGCCTATCATTCTACTATGTGCACTTAGGGACTCTAACATGTATTGCAATTCACTCGGTTCTTCAGAAAGCAGAACTAGGTCGTTCGCAAATGTCAAGTGAGAAAGGTATTTTACATTAATTTGGATACCCATGTTACTCCAACTCAGGTTCCTGAAGATATGCTCTAAGACAGCTATAAAAAGATTCGTAGAGAGCGGATCCTCCTATTTCATACATCCTTTATATGGAAACTTTTAACTGACCCTCAGCCTGCAGTTTGCTTGTAAGTTTTTAATTAAGTAATTTATTGTGTACCTAGGCTGTAAGTTTTCTTAAAATTCAAAAATAAAATAAATAAAATCGTTCTATGCAGGTCCCGTTGGCTTTAGTCTGATTTGAGCTGTACTATTTTTGTATATTTTCTGAATCAGATTAATATAGTCATTATTTATTCCTTGCTCTCTCAGAGACCGCTATATGGAAGAGTGTGATATGGAATCAAATGCTTTATAATAGCCAAAAAAGCCTATATATAGAGGCTACTTGTATTCCACATATTTCTCTATATGTTTCAGCGTATGAATGGTCGACAGCAGAGTAGTTTTTTTTAGCTTTTTCGATGGGCTGGTTCTCTTCAATCAACTTTGATATTTTTCTGAGAAGTGTTGTTGAGAAGTCTTTGTAGAGATGGTACATCAAACTTATTGGTCTGTAGTTTTTTTATAAAGTAGCGTAGTTCTTGATGATAATGATGATAATTTTAAGGTTTTTTATTATATGTCGATGTAAATAAAGTTATATACAAAAATTGTTGAGTGTCAGTGCTAGAACCTAGAGCTAGATTCTAGTCCACAGACAAATTTAAGACCAATTTAACGCCTCTCTATATTGTTATCAAAATATACAGACACACAACAGAAGTGCCGAATGTAAAATACTAGACACACCAAATTATTTTCCGTTTCGCGCTCATCTACAAACTATGCACAAAACTCATTAGTTAACAGATTTCATAGAACTTATAATAAGAGATTTGACACAACTGATCTATTTTATACAAGCAAGGGAGGTTTTAAAAGGGGTATTATAAATATATTAGAGGACACTGCGTAGATATTAGGTACACTTACACATTTATTTTATTAATTATTTGTATTTTCTATTAAAAATTACTATTTTATTCCAAAAACTATCGTGAACTTGACTATTCATATTGTAAAAACGGTTAGTGCACGGCGCGACGCGGAAGGAGAAAGTCGCAACCACTCACCCTGATGAAGACTCTCGGAATGAGTCGAAACTTAGTCGGTGCCTTCACCGATAGTGCAGTACGTGAAAATTCCCGTTTTTACAATATGAAAAATTACTATTATTATTATATATGTATTTTATTTAGTTAGATACTTATTTTTATTTACTTTAAGTTTTTATGATATACTTATATCTGTACCTTTGTAAAATAGTACTCTCATAACTTTATTACTTATAACATTTATTCATACAACTATTTACAAGTAGGTATATACAAAAAATATAGATGAAACAGCTAGCCACCTAAAGACCGTTACAAACGATCTATAGATAGCTCAACTGATCTAGATCACTACCAGAAATAGTACTTGTGTTTTGATTTTTAACATTAATTTAAACTTGCTATTTGACTTTCTGTTTTAAAATTATCCACCTATAAAAGGTAAATCCGTTATTAGTCGTAAGAAAAACATTTAGGTTTATGTTTCTACATAAACCTAAATGTTTTTCTAGATATCTATTGAGTAATGAATGTATGGCCTGGTTCGTGCTATTTATTTATTTAACAAAATCCACAGTCCTTAAGAATAAGGACTGTGGATTTTGTTAAATAAATAAATAGCACGAACCAGGCCATACATTCATTACTCAATAGATATCTTCCCGAGATTTCCACGAAACAATACTATTTCTAGAGCCTGCTCACAAAAACAGAGCTATTACCCCAAACCCACGTCCCGTCCCCAGGTGATCGTTGAGCGAATGAGTGAACGAATGAGTGAATGGGCGGAGCTCCTAATGGCTCACGTCAGATGGATATAGTGTACAGGGAAAAGAAGGATAACGTAGAAAATGAAAAACAGAGTTACGTCAAAAATGATCCTTGGCAAAAATGTACCGTATAGTGCTACAAAATAAACAAACAAACACGCTTACGAATGTTTTCTATATGATGGACATCTTAAGATATTTACTCAGTGCGAAGATCTTTGAGGATGCCAAGTAGGGGGGTAGTCAGAAGCCAAACATAATATTATGCCAGTGTCTTACAAGTAAGGGCATGTTGGTTTCCTTACGATGCTTTCTTGCACACTGATAAGTCCGATTTAACTTGGTTTGGGTTAAGTCCTGTCATCTCGTGCAAAGTTAGACAACTTTGCAAGAGAGAGATCGCTTCTAAGCAATAAGACCGCTCCTTATAATATAGATTTTGTTGTTATGTTAATTTATAAATATTTTGCAATTTATAGTATTTTCATTCATACATTCGTACCTACCCCTAGTCCACGGTATTTCAACGGTGTATATACATGTACAAACAAACTTACATTATTTCACGTAGAAAGGTTGCCTGGAAGAAATCCCTTTAAGCGATAATACCACCCATTATACTTTTGATTTCATTATTGAATAAAGTATTTTATTGTCATTCATTCACATTTTGAGAAAGCAGTTTTGATATCTAAAACAAAAAAAAAAAACAAAAAAAAAAACCGGTTCCCCTTCTGAATTTGATATACTGTGGCTTGTGCAATAAAACAAAACACTGCCATTACTGGTACAGTATCTAATCCTGGACCCTTCTAAGAAGCTTCTTTTGTTGCTGAAAAATTTATGAGAGACGATTCCGAAACAATGTCTTTGAATGACTATGTGTTTTATCTGTTCCTTGCTTTTAACTGTCTGAAAAATGAGGTAAGAATTCATACGTGCGTCCATCGAGGTTTGTGCTAAAGTCAGTGCAGCAGTATATTTTCAGCACGGCCCTTTTTTGACAGCATGATGCAAATCTTCAGATATTACACACAGTGGGTAGATCTTTGAGGATCTCTGTGGCGAGCTCAGGTTTTGTTCCAATGTCGGCATAGATACTTTCAGCATGAAAAGAGTCTATAAACACTGAAACGTCAGATAATGCTTGCTGATTTTGATGAAACTTTACAGTAATATAGATTATACATCAGAATAACACATAGGGTATTTTTTATCAGGGTGCCACGCGGGCGAAGCCGTGGGCAGAAGCTAGTATATCATATGTTTGATGACCTCGATGGCGCGGCGGGAGAGTAGCGCGCTGTGACGCATGAGGTGGTGGTTCGATTCCCACTGCCTCACAAATGTTTGTAAATAATAAATAAAAATAAATAAGCCATTTATTTTCAGACACTAAAATAAGTATTTACAATTTTCCAAGGTACATTGAGTTAAATTAAATTTATTATATTTTATTCAATAAACAATTATCTACCTACACTTTAATCTAATAATTTAATTTGATTGTTTATGTAGATTGTGGTCTGTGTGCTCTTCAGCATAAGCCTCCTGCAACTCCTTCCATTTTCCCGTCTCTTGCAGTCCTCGTCCATAACTTCCCTCCTGTGTTTTCAATGTCGTCTTTCCAGCGTTTGTATTGCCTACCTCTGTTTCTCTTTCCCATTCTTGGGTACCAGAATGTAACTCTTTTGCTCGATTTATCGGCACCTCTTATTGTGTGTCCTGCCCATCTCCATTTAAGAGTTTTTATTTTGTATGATACGTCTGTCAGTTTAGTCTCCCTCCCCTTATATCTGTGTTTCTTTTCCGATCTCTTCTTCTGACGCCAAGCATACTCCTCTCCATCGCGTGTCGGCAGATGTTGTGGTACCATGGTACAAGTAGTTCCTGACAGCCACGATACATGGAATCCAAGTGAGAGGTCAGGACTATGCATGTGTCTATTGGCTGTTTATTATTATGATCATATTATCCTACTAAAATTATAAATGCGAAAGTTTGTGCGGATGGATGTTTGTTACTCTTTCACGCAAAAACTACTGAACGGATTTTGATGAAACTTTACAATAATATAGCTAATACATCAGAATAACAAATAGGCTACTTTTTATCTGGGTACCACGCGCGCGAAGCCGTGGGCAGAAGCTAGTCTTATATACATGTGTATATTTATTATCTGCAACAGGTCACAAGAATTATATGTGATCCACGAACGCCTTTTCCTCTCAAAGGGAAATTTACAAAACTATCATAAGACCTATCGACTGGATTGGAGATATATTTTTGTATGGATTTGAGTGTTTAGCATTGTAAGGGATTGATGAAAGTAGAGTGCACGCGATTGAGATTTGAATGTTTAAATGGACGTGTGGAGTTACAAGAATAGAAAAGATGAGGAATGTGTATATTAAGGTAAGTCTGAGAATAGTGACGGAAAACTTGAGGAGTAATAGATTATTATAGCACGTCATAAGGAGGAAAGGAGAGATGACGGCTGATAGATAAGAGTGGAAGAACAAAACATCGTTCGCCGACCCCACGCAATGCGACAAGGGCAAGAAGATGATTAAAAACTTAAAGAATCCAGAAATCCAGATAATCAAACATCACTAAATCAGACTGAGAATAGCGCCAGTGACGGAAAAAATTAAGAGTAATAGATTAATATGGTATGGGCATAGGAGGTCATAAGAAGGAAAGGAGAGGTGATGGCTGATAGAGAAGAGTGGAAGACCATTTTTCGCTGACCCCATTGCGACAAGGGCAAGAAAATTATTAAAAACTTAAAGAATCCAGAAATCCAGATCACTAAACATCACTAAATCAGATCATGTGAGTTATTAATAAATGTTTCCAGCTGGTCGAAATGAACAACTGCAATTATGTAGGTAGTTGTAATCCTGTTGGTCCGATCAATAAACTACACACGTTATGCCACTTCGCCGGCAACTTCCTAAAATTCCCGCTGGCCGGAGCTCTCGAACTTTACCAGTAATTGGTAACGTATTGGGCTGGAGACGGAGGAATATACCAAGTGAAAATTGTCATTTGTGAAACGGCTAACAATGTGCTTTTTTAATATGATTTCTTGCAAGAGTTCCAACATGTTGATATCTTAATAATAACTATATTATTATTAAGATATCAACTAATAATAATAATTATTATTAGATATTAGATTTTCTTAGATAAAGAAAATTAATAATATTGAATCTTTATTTGAAACTAAGGGAATTTAGGGAATAGATTATACTTACTTATTTTGACCCCAAGCACCACATATTTTTTCTATAGAATAATTCTTTACATTTTCTTAGTATTTTACCATGTTTAAGTTTTTGGGTTCAAATAAAAATATTATTTCTTTCTTCTTTTCTTTCTTACCTAACATAAATAGTAATTTTGTTACTTAAAATTATAATGCACCAATATTAATATACCTTTATTAGGGTTTCAGAAATAAGCAGAAAGAAAAAATCAATAACTAAAATTACTTCGCAACTAGGTAAGTAAACAATAACTTTGATCTACAACGAGGATTCCCTGTGCGTGGAATCCATGTATCTATCAGAATTTGAGTGTATTTATGTTTAAGATACGATAATTTTATTCTGTTAATTCATTAAAATAGTTTGTGTTTTGGTGTTAAGTGTTTAACAACGCCTAAAGAAATAAATTAATTCTAAATTAGGTGGTAAACAACTCGCTCGTACGGGAAACTACTAGAAAGAACGAGGCCGCGTTTTGGCAGCATATATAAATGCGTCAGGCGACCCGTAGCGATAATTCAATTCAAACTTTAAATCGAATTAATTGAAGCGATTAAAAAACGATACTCAGTAATAAGTGAAGTGTCTATTGCGATAGTGTTGTAGTTTTACAGTGTTTTCGTTCTAATTGTGTAATTTTGTTGTGTTTTTTGTTTTGGTGTGGAATAAAGCGTGATTTTTACAAATGTTGAATTAGTGTCAAATTAGACTTCATTATTTTATCGCGAAATAGAGTGTCTATTGTGATAGTGCTGTAGTTTTACAGTGTTTTCGTTCTAAGTGTGTAATTTTGTTGTGTTTTTTGTTTTGGTATGAAATAAATCGTGATTTTTACAAATGTTGAATTAGTGTCAAATTAGACTTCATTATTTTATAGCGAAATAGCACATAGCACTTACATCTTTTTAAGAATGTTGCACAATAAATATATTCTGATTCTGTTTCTGATATATTATTGTAATGCATTCTACCTGCTTATATTTCTCCGGCTTGCAACTACTTGGTTCGTGTCTGGCATTTGTTCTGACAAAATCAATAAATCTCGTATTCCATACGTTCCTCGGGCTTGTTCTCGACCTTAGGATTGAAATCCGTCGAAAGGTATTTCAATCCTAGATTGGGTTAGAAGATCGAGCTTGAAACTTTAACGGATAAGGTGGGATTCAATAATAAAATATGCGCTTGTTCGTTTATCGTGTTAACCTTTTATTTTTGGTAAGTGACCAGACCAGACCAAAAAACAAAAAAAACGTCACGTACTTAGTTCGTCTTACATGTACCTAGTTAACATTACAAGTAAGAGGTAGCAACCATCAGTTAGTGTTCCAATCAGCAAAGTTGTTGCTGATTTGAACACTAACTGATGGTTGAACTTTCGAATTTTTGGTTCAAGGGCCTCACCAGACTATAATATGCGTATTTTACCCAAAATAAGCCTGAAACCAGATAAAAAATAAGGGTTAATAGACACTATATACAGTGCTGACTTTTTTCGATGACTTTAACATCAGGTATGTACATATAATTTAATTGTAAAAAAACAAACAGCAATAAAGGTTTATATTATAATATTTATTTTTTATATGGACAATATTTTTTTTTATTTGTGTTTAATTTTACAGGTATCTGAAATTAAAATTTATTGAATTGAATTGGTTTCATCATTCATATAAATTCCAAAAAATCTTGTAGTGTATATGTTACCAGCCAAACCCAATTTTAGGAGAAAGTAGTTTTTCCTACGCCAAACCAGTTTATCATTTATGCGACAGGATAAACCGGTACAGACTAGGGTAAACTGGTTCGTCCTAAGGCCGAAAGGAGAAACTAGTTTAACCTAGGCTGAACTGGTTGAGCCTAATATGAATAAGTACACTTCAGAATAAAGTGGTTTGGTCCAGTTTATACTCATTCTGCCAGATGAGCCATCTACTAGATGTAGATGGCTCATCCATGGTAACACAAAATAACACTGTATAATGTTGCTTAACACTTCGTTTACAATCCGACTAGGCAGAATGAGTATAAACTAAGCCAAACCAGTTTATCCTGAAGTGTAATTATTCATATTAGGCTCAAATAGTTCAGCCTAGGTTAAACTAGTTTCTCCTATCGGCCATAGAACGAACCAGTTTGCCCTAGTCTGTACCGGTTTATCCTTTCGCATAAAGGATGAACTGGTTTGGCCTAGGAAAAACTAGTTTCTCCTAAAATCGGGTTTGGCCGGTAACATAATTATATAACACCAGTAAACTCGTAAACTATCGGTATTAAGTAATAAATAGTATATAGATATTTATGCTGTCTCGATGTTTTTCTCAATGAGCCACGTCCGGATGTTCGTACCGGAAGTTTGTCTGGAGGCGGGGGCGCTTCCGGTTACGTCACTCCTTTATGTCGGGGTAGGGTGTCGGCGATTCTGTTCAAGTGTGAATTTCAAATAATATTCATTCATATTTTGTGAAAATAACAAGACATAAAAATAAATAAATAATGCTGTTAATTTTTCTCAGAGAATCATCTAGTCCCAAACTATGCAAAGCTTGTATTATGGGAACTACGTGACTGATATACTACTTATAACGACCTCTGTGGCGCAGTGGGCCAAGGCCTGCCAGAGACACAGAAGGTTGCGGGTTCGCTTCCCGCCTCGGGACAAACGTTTGTATAATCTACAAATATTTGTTTCGAGTCTGGGTGTTTTCTATGTATAATTTGTATGTATTTAAAAAGAGGTATATTAGTAGTATATCAGTCATTTAGTACATAATACAAGCTTTGCTTAGTTTAGGGGCTAGATAATGCTGTGTGAAAAATTGTTTGTTCTGAGTCTGGGAGTTGTGGTACCATGGTACTCATAGTTTCTGATACATGGACACAGGATACTAGTTTCAGGACTAAACTGACTATAATTGTCAGGAGTATATTTATTTATTTAAAAGACCCTTTGTTTTCAAAAAGAAACAGAGGTAGGCAACACAAACGCTGGAAAGACGACATCGAAAACACAGGAGGGAAGTTATGGACGAGGACTGCAAGAGACGGGGAAAATGGAAGGAGTTGGAGGAGGCCTATGCTGAAGAGCACACAGACCGCAAATAAATTAAAGAATAGATAATTTTGATAAAAAAATAATATATAAATTTAATTTAAATTAATGAAAATTGTTAATATTTTTTGTATCTGAAATAAATGGCTTATTTATTTTATTATTATTTATTATTGTTTTCAAAGCCTAAACTAAATTAGTTTCCTAGAACAAGAAAAATGATAACTATTCATATTGTAAAAACGGGAATTTTCACGTACTGCACTATCGGTGAAGGCACCGACTAAGTTTCGACTCATTCCGAGAGTCTTCATCAGGGTGAGTGGTTGCGACTTTCTCCTTCCGCGTCGCGCCGTGCACTAAATTTTTTTGGAATAAAAAAAATGATAACATTAGTTAAATTAATTAACAAATTTGAAAACGTAATCAAACAAAAGCTTTTTAAAAAGGCATATTATAAAATATCGACGTTTCAAAGTGATCCTTGTGATTTTAATGAATAAATGAATTTTGACTTTGACTTTAATATGCAAAATTACACATAATACCTTCGCTATCTAGTAAATTACCCCGTTCTCGATTAATGAAGTAAACTGCGGCTTGGTGTTGATTACCAAGTAAATTGTGAGATCATCGTAAATATAAAATCTAATAGGCACAGTAAATTCTTGGTTTACGAAGAAGCGGTGAACGTTACTTGACGGTCTTGGTCAGAGAGATTTCTGGTCCAGAACACCTCGATGGTGCGGCGGACGAGAAGATGACAGCGACGCAATAGTTGTGGGTCTGATTCCCGCTGTGAGACAAATGTTTGCATGATCTGTCATTTAATCGGGTATGTGTGTTGTAGTACCAAGGCACTCGTATTTCCTGATACCGACGACACAGGAAATCCTAGCGCCTGATACCCACGACACAGGATCCTAGTACGGAGTTAGGACTATATATGTATCTGTCAACTGTTTATTCATTCATTTATTTCCACAAATATACGGAAAATATGTTAAATTCACTTAGTTCATAAATCAAACAGTTGACAGATAATATATGTATCTATCAACTCATTATTCTTTCATTTATTTCAACAAATTTAAACACAATATCTTAAATTCACTTAGTTCATAAATCAAACAGTTGACAGATAATATATGTATCTGTCAACTGTTATTCATTCATTTATTTCCACAAATATACGGAAAATATCTTAAATTTACTTAGTTCATAAATCAAACAGTTGACAGATAATATATGTACATATCTGTCAACTGTTTATTCATTCATTTATTTCCACAAATTTAAGGACAATGTCTTAAATTCACTTAGTTCATAAATCAACCGGTCGGTCCGTTTATATAATAGGGCCGTCTGTATATAACAAATTACCTACCGCTGTCCGTGATGCACCTACCAGATTAAAAAAGTGGTTACTAGAATACGTATTTTACGATCTCAACGAGTTTTAACCTGTAACCCGAAAGCTAAAATTATTAAAACTTTATAAAAACTATTAATCAATATGTCTAAATGACATTTATCAATCAATATGTCTAAATGACAAATTAATTAGGTAATACTTACACCTAATATGACCTGTAACGCGAGTTATTACTAAATTATTTCATTTAATTTCAACGATTCGTACAAATCCTTGTAATTTCAGTGAGAAATTACTTATTGACTAAGCCTTGTACATAAATACGGCAATCGTTTCTTTGGAAACCAAAGCCTTATTACTTTTATCGAGTGTTGATAGATCTATTTAATGTTCGCCATTATTAACATTGTAATATAATTGCAGAATATTGTGAGCAATCAAATTATGATTGAGGGCTTTTCTTATCCATTTCTGATAAATCATAATTTGTCGGTATTAACTTTGCTTGGATCTATGCTTATGGCTTTAAGCTGTGGCCGTACTAGATAATTTTGTTACTTTGAAAGGTGTTAACCACGGCTTAAAACCGTGTTAGGCCGGTGATACACATGCTAGCACAAAATTAAATACATATCAGAAGCTAACAAGTAAGAGTTTATTTCATGTACCCTGAGATTCGGTTCGTTGCTCTCGTATGCTAGCACTTCTACACGCAAGCCGGTTTTTTCCCATTAAGGAAACTTGCCAGCGTCTAACACATAAAACACAACGTAGTATGTTTGCTAGTAGGTGGCATATTGTTACGACTCTCTTTTTAATTATGAATGAACAGAGAGAAGAGACTCTCTGTTCATTCATAATTCATAATTAATTAAAATACAAGTTGTATTCCTAAATTATAAAATTTATTATAAATTACCGTTTTAGTTTTCAAGTAGTACGAAACAATACGTTTCTAGTAACTAGCATTCCAGCTGAGACCCTCTACTGGCTTGTTTCGTCCAGAATGCCAGTTCCTAGCAACTCGGCTTGCCAGTATCTGGTGTCTGAGTATTTAGCATGCTAGCTTACTAGTGCTTGGTTGGCGGCAAGTGTACCAGCTTTATACATAATGCCAGTATCTAGCATGGCTTGCCAGTATTAGGTGTCTGAAAGAATGTGTAACAGCTTTACAGAGAAGTTGAGTATTTATCTGGTGTCTGAAAGAATGTGTATTAGTTGGACACAGAAGTTAAGTTTTTAGCATGCTAGCTTACTAGTGCTTGATTGCCGGCAAGTGTACCAGTTTTTTTATAATGCCAGTATCTAGCATGGCTTGCCAGTACTAGGTCTCTGAAAGAATGTGTATTAGCTTGACTTAATGCCTATTGATCAGGCATTCAATGCCTGATATCTGCAGGCAAGTGTGCCAGTTCGACACAGAATACCAGTATCTGAGTAGCCGGCTTGCCAGTAACTGGTATGTCTATAGGCATGTATAACTGGCTTTATGGTCTTGAAAAAACATGTTAACAAAAAAAATGGGAGTTGCCTACTCTTTATGATGGATGGCGGTGGATCTAATCAATATCTAGACGCTCCTTTCTACTAATTTGACGTCACGTGACAATGACAAATGATTCTGATTTTGTTGTTTCTCAATTTTCGCGTGATGCTTCAGCGGAAGTTTTAACGAAGATTGTGCGGATAGGTTTTGTTAGATGATTCTCTAGAAACATAAATATCCCGTAGTAGTTTTAGTATTCAATTTTTATAATTTTAAATATTTGATGTGTTTACGGACGCACGGGTAGATGGGTTCGCAGAAGAATGCGCAAAAGATCGGCGTCACTGATGCGCCGGGTGCTCAAACAGCTACCTGCATCTCATTGCAGGGAGGCTGGGCACCGTCTGTGCCTTCATGGAGCGCTGGACGAGAGAGCATGTTGTGCACTCGTAAATCCAGTCGCTCCATGTACCTGGAAGGAATGTAGTTTTTTAATTTGTTTTATAGTCTTCTTTATATATGGACAATATTATACTTTTATTTGTGTTTTGATATCGTGTAATAATTAATGTCTGAAATAAAAAATATTGTTGAATTGAATTGAATGAATTACATTTAGGTATTTAAATTTTATTATTTTATATATTTATAAATGTACCAACTACCAAAATTTGTGGACAATTGTATGTTTTTCTTATACTAAAATGGCATACATGGCCCACATGTAAGTATGCGGTTAAGTTTGCAACACCGAAGATTTTTGAAAATTTCCACTTTAAGGGGGGAAATGGGGTTGGAGAAACTTGTGTGAGTATTTTTTCTTTGAAGTTAGAAACATGGAAATTTGAATTTCAACTACTAACCATAAACAAATAATGAAGTGTTTCAGGGGTTTTTGATTTTCACATTTTAAGGGAGTGAAACGAAGGGTGAAAATAATGCTGGACATTTAACAATAAAAATACTTTGTATACTCGTTCATCTTCTTTCATCCATCCTTTCTACATGCCCAAACTATATTTACTCTACACTGCTCCCTTAGCATGCTGTTTCTCCTGTGTAATTTCCTTATTTCATAAAAGAGAATTCAATTTTCTTTCGATTTTCTGACGCTTCGAGGCACCAAGATGACGCTCATGTTTCACATTATTTCCACTGCAAAAGTTTAAATTCTTTCAACAGGCACTTTTTACCATTTTTATTCATTTACAAATAAAAAACTAGGTAATGCAAGCCCTATACCAAAAACGTTTCTTTTAAAATAACACCAAAGGCTATGATTCTAATCTACTCAAGTACACTTAAAAGTTACTCCCAAACCTCCACACTAATCAAGAAAACTTCTCAGACCAAACGGAGGGCAATCAAAAGAAAATTAGCGTGGACCTCTCACAATTTGGAATGGAAAAAGTTAGATAAAGGCTTTGCCACACTGACTGCGTGTTGACCGAGCGCGTTTGATGATGAAATTGATTGATAAACGTCTTACAAAAGTGCTGTGCGTAAATACGATTTGGTATATCAGGGGGACTAGACAAATACCTCACGCTTACTTTTCCTTTCACGCTAACGTAAATTTGTCAAGGTAAAACTTGGTAGCTGTTACGTGACATTTCCACAGCTAATGTCATTTCCATACAAATTAATCTTTCCGCAGGCGTAAACGACAACAGAAAGTGGTATTTGTCTAGACCCCTGTACGCTAAGGGCGCGGTCAATTTGATGCGGTGGGGACCAAAAGGAAATGGCTGTCAAGTGAGTGTCAAAGTTCGCCACCGCCACCGCGTCAGTATGACCGGGCATTTAGTCTCGTTATAATTATATCAAGAGCAAAGGAGAAGATGGTTTATTTTGTATATTTTATCACGCTGTTACCTACGTTACTATCAATAAGTTAATAGTAACAAAAAAAAACTTTTGATGCCTTACAACATAATTGCATACTGCATTAAAAACGGTTATCAGTATCTCCGATAATCGTATCGGAGGAAAATACAACGAGCCCGCCTGAGACGCAAAAGGTTGCGGGTTCGGTTCCCGCCAAGGGACAAATGTTTGTATGATCTGCAAATATTTGTCTCGAGTCTGGGTGTTTACTATGTATAAAATGTATATTTACAAAAAAGTATATAAGTAGTATATCAGTCATGTAGTTCTCATAATACAAGCTCTGCTTAGTTTGGGGCTAGATGATGCTGTGTGAAAAAAGTCCAGCATTCAACGTCGTACATAGTCCACACATCGCGCGGACCTTCACCCACTACGCCACAGGAGCGTCAAATTGATATGATATCTGCAGAAAACGCAAACATTTGTCTCGTAGCGGGAATGGAACCCGCACATCTTGCATCGCAGCCTTTCCCACTCACTGCGCCATTGTGGCCGTCAACTGCTACGCTAAACTACCCTGTCGCTCCAGTGTGCACTCGGCCTTACAGTTCGGATGGAAAAACTTCGGATACGGAACCAATTTCCTCCGCCGCGGGACACACTTGGCTTAATTAAGCGCTTTGAATTACACTGTCATGGTTGTGAATTTTATAAGTTTCAAAAATCTCGGATAAAAAAAGGAAAGTTCAGTTTTAAAGTTGTTTCAGGCAGTGTGTTTTGAGTTAAAAGTCTTCAAAGTTTTGACAAAGTCTATTATGCTTGTTAAGTTCGATCGAAATTGATAGCTTGGTTTCGAAAAACGCTTTAATATTATGGCATTCATTTATACATACATACATACATATGGCATTCATGAAATAAATGATGCAAACGAGAAGCAACCAATATATACTTATTTAAATATCTATACTAATTTATATTCTACTAATAATAGAGCTGAGCGTTTGATCTTATTCCAAAAACTATCGTGAATTTAATTATTTATATTGAAAAGGAATTTCCACGTACCCACGTACACGAAGGCACCGACTAACTTTCGACCCATTCCGATCACCCAGATGAAGACTCTCGGAATCTCAGAGGGTAAGTCAAGGTACCCACTAGGCCAACACGGCTTTTACATAAATTACAAGCTAGTAAATATTCCCTTAAAACAAGGTGATGGTTCGTCTATTCAAAGGATGCTATCACCGTAAGTGAGCCCCAAGGGTTATGACGCCACAATATATTTACAAGCAGTAAAGATACTTCTTACGAGAAGAGAATTATCCATCTCAACAATAATGAGCTTGATGCCTGAAGCAAGTTGCAGGTTCTGCAGATATTGGTTCCGGGTCAGGTGATATGGTACCACGTTACTCGTAGTTCCTGATATCCAGGATAGGTAATCCTAGTGTGGAGTCAGGAATAATTAAAAATATAAAAAAAAACAAATTAAAATATACAATTAATAATCGTCAATAGTCTTAGGTATCTAACAAAATTGATTGTATTGTCTGAAATAAAAACTTTTGATTTGACTTTATTAAACAGGTTTAACGCGTACTGTTTTTTTAATAGATAACCAAACCCAGTCGGACATAAAAAGGCTTTTATGCCTAAAAGGTATATTATTTTAAGGAAAAATAATATACCTCTTTCTCACTCTTTTATTGCGAAAAATACCACTACCACCGGTTCCACTGTCACGTTCCACTGTCAATAAAAAATGGAGAAAAAGGGGATGATCGATTTGTCTGCCACTAACATTCATAACCCGCAAAGACTTCAGTTCCTCCCGTGATATCAAAATATCGGGAAACATTCAAATCATAGTAAATATCCCGTTTTTTTGTAAAAAAATATGTTCAAAACCATGATGGTTTCAAAAGTAATATAACACCGTTGCAAACGATCTGTTGATAGCTAAACTGATCCAGATCACTACCAGATGGAAGCGTTCCAAAATACTGGCCGCATTACCAATAATAAGTATATTTCGTTTTCGTTTGTTATACTGATCTGGCATACGACACACACGTATGCAAGTTTTTTTAACCAATTTACTTACAATTAGTAAACGGATAGATTGAGACATCTTATCTTCATTGTGTATACTGCTTTATACCATTACTGTTCCCAAAGGCTTTGATCGCAGACATTAGCATATTTATCGAGAACCAGAAAAAACGGCTAAGTGTGAAATTATAAAATAAGCACGACTCAACATGCCGTAATGGACACTCAGTTGTTTTATTGGAAAATTGTGCTTATTTTGAGCGGAGATTCTGCTCTATTAAAGTATTGATTACTAGCTTCTGCCAGCGGCTTCGCCCGCGTGTTATCCGGATAAAAAGTAGCCTATGATTCTGATGTACAGGCTATATTACTGTAAAGTTTCATCAAAATCCTTGCGTGAAAGAGTAACAAACATTCATCCTCACAAACTTTCGCATTTATAATATTAGTAGGATAGTAGGATTGGAAGACTGGAGCATTTTTTATGACTTCTCAAGTTCCTTCAGAACTATCCTTAGGAACTAAATATCTAATTGTTTAACCCTCTTTCTGTAAATCCTGATACTAAACAATATTTTATGTATACAATTTAAATATAATAATGCTGGACATTTTTCACCCAGCAACATCTAGCCCCAAAGTAAGCACAGCTTGTGTTATGGTGGCTACATGACTGATAAATATACTATTTATATACATGTTTTTATTGATACATACATAAAATAATACACAAAAAATACATAGGAAATGGTACGAGGCTTATAGCATTCAAAATTATTATGCTATAATGAAATACAATATCCATGACGAAGTGTTCAGTTCGGTTGCAAAGTAATGAAGGCGCGAAACCGATATAGCATTTTTATTCTAAAACTATCGTGAACTTGACTATTCATATTGTAAAAACGTACTGCACTATCGGTGAAGGCACCGACTAAGTTTCGACTCATTCCGAGAGTCTTCATCTGGGTGAGTGGTTGCGACTTTCTCCTTCCGCGTGAAAATTCCCGTTTTTACAATATGAACGATATAGCATTGTGTAAATTTTACATTTGTATGTAGGTACCTACTATTATATCATTATATTGTTGATATAACTTTAAGCTTAGTTATAGTTTTATTGAGTAATTTGTAAATTTGTATAATTATATATAATTCTCCGACACCATTTAAATTGTTATTGAAATAGCAAAATTTCATTTTAGCAACAAACTTTTATAAAAATTCAATTAATTTTATAAGACTTTTTAAATTTGCTTACATTCGCGATGAAAGTTATGTGTTATTTTCGGGTGTAGATAATGAATTACACCCTTTAAACTCTTTAACGTTCTTGCTCACTCGTACGCCAAAATATTTCCGGTGTAATCGTTAGTTCACGACCCATGTTCATAGCAATATACTATAACTAAATATTTCGGGTGTAATCGTTCGTTTACGACCCATGTTCATAGCAATATACTATAACTAAATATTTCGTGTGTAATCATTCGTTTACGACCCATGTTCATAACAATATACTATAACTAAATATTTCGGGTGTAATCGTTCGTTTACGACCCATGTTCATAGCAATATACTATAACTAAATATTTCGGGTGTAATCGTTCGTTTACGACCCATGTTCATAGCAATATACTATAACTAAATATTTCGGGTGTAATCGTTCGTTTACGACCCATGTTCATAGCAATATACTATAACTAAATATTTCGGGTGTAATCGTTCGTTTACGACCCATGTTCATAGCAATATACTATAACTAAATATTTCGGGTGTAATCGTTCGTTTACGACCCATGTTCATAGCAATATACTATAACTAAATATTTCGTGTGTAATCATTCGTTTACGACCCATGTTCATAACAATATACTGTAACTAAATATTTCGGGTGTAATCATTCGTTTACGACCCCTGTTCATAGCAATATACTATAACTAAATATTTCGTGTGTAATCATTCGTTTACGACCCATGTTCATAACAATATACTGTAACTAAATATTTCGGGTGTAATCATTCGTTTACGACCCATGTTCATAGCAATATACTATAACTACCTGGGTACAATTTCCTAAAATGCATATCAATATTTCAATACACAAGAAATCATTTTATTATCTTAGCTATTTCTCCTTGAGCTGTGATACCGTGCACCGCGTAAATTGGAACGCACAATATTGTTGAAGATTGCAAAATTGCTCCGAGCGCTTTATTATAGAAACTCTTTATGAGGTTTTGTGTAATGAGATCTTAATCTGGTTGTGGGTTTTATGGTAAAATAAGCGATAGGTGGTAACAGGGAAAATAAAGACATTCAAAACTATTTAAGTGGCGATTTCTTACGATAACCTACAGAGATATCGAAGTTGTTTTCGTGAAAAAACTTTTAAACTTGGAAACAAGCATAAAGTTTTACGCACTGAGTATGATATCAGATTCTCAAAGTTTTACGCACTGAGTATGATTCCAGATTCTCAAAGTTTTACACACTGAGTATGATTTCAGATTCTCAAAGTTTTACGTAATGAGTATGAATCTGACGATGTCCATCATGGAGAATACAGTTGTGAGCATGTTTGTTTGTTTCAGATTATTAAGTACATACCATTCAAAAAATCGTTTACACTTTAAAAGGTTTTGTCAATCAGCCATAGTATTTTTAAATATTTATTTGCCCTGGGAATTGTATTAAATATTTTTCTATACATATCAAAAGTTTTTTTTATAGACTGGTTTTAGGCACTATAGATGTGTTAGGAACAAATATTTTGTTCCTAACACATCTATGATATAAGACACGCGCTAGGGTGACCGAGAAGAAGAATGAGTACATGTGCAATCGTTTCAGCATGACGGCTTAGGTGGCGTAACGGGTGAGATGGCTGAGCCGTAAAAGGTGCGGTTTTGATTCCCGCTGCAAAATATCTGCATGTTCTGTAGATATTTCTTTGACGGCCCCTGTAACGCAGTGAGCGAAAGCTCGTCTGAGACGCAGAAGGTTGCGGGTTCGAATCCCGCCGCGGGACAAATTTGTATATGAAAATATTTGTCTCGGTCTGGGTTTTTTCTTTGTATAATATGTAAGTATGTATTTACAAAAAATGTATATAAGTAGTATATCAGTCATGTAGTTCCCATAATACAAGCTCTGCTTAGTTTGGGGCTAGATGATGCTGTGTGAAAATGTCCTTCTTTATTTTATTTTAGTTCTGAGTGTGGTGGTACCACAGTACTCATAGTTCCTGATACGCACGATACAGGTTATCCTAGAATGCGTTCAGGATTATATATGTGTTGTAAAGAAAAAAGCATTTTAAACCTGTGTCAAACTTCGCACCAGACCGGACCGGACTGTGGCCGGCTACCGCGATCGTTTCCGACCGAACCGGTTGAAACAGGTTTGCGTCGCTTTAATCCGATTACGATTTGTTTCGCGTTCGTTACGCGTTGCATAGCGTTTTTTTGTTTTCCTGATTGGCGGATTTGTTCGACCTACACAGTTAGCAGAGAAGTTTGCGTTTATTTTCGATCGAAGTTTTAAAGGCTGACTGTCCATATCTAGAATCTCCACTAGCCAAACGACGTAGCAATGGAGATTTTGAAAAATAACCCTTACCAGTGGGGAAACTGGTTGTTTGACTGAACCACCGAATTACCCACAATTAACTAAATGAGATGCACTAAAAAATAAGTATTTTCCGAATTTCGACTTTCTGACTTTCTGAAAAATACAACTGTACATTTTTATACTGCTGCTCCAAAAAACTTACATTACCTACTTACTAATTGTGAGCTGACTGTACCGCAAGGGAACCATTCAATTGTCGGCTGATTCAAAATCATCATCATCATGTTCAACAGCCTATAGAAGTCCACTGCTGGGCAATAGATCTATCAGCCAAGTCACTGCTAGATGGACCTTTTCTTAAAAATGCCAGCCACATCAAACTCAGACCACAGAAAAGGTAGTTAATATTATGTACAATGCAATAAATATCTGTATGGATTAAACGTTTGAGGATACCAAGTACAGTCAGAGGCACGTCCGAAAATTTGGCACACGCCTGCATTTATCAAGTAATTAGCATTCCACATGACAGGTTGCAAGCCAATAGCCGGTAATTGGAACACACATTCCTTAGTTTTTTTTTAGTTTTAGGGCATGCCACTTTCCTCGTGATGTTTTCAGCAAGTGTGAAGCGCACATAAATTGTAAATTCGTTTCTGCATGACCGGGCTCAAACCCACGACTTTTAGATCGGAAGTCGGGGTATAGCCCATTAGTCCAACACGGCTTCCACTAAGCCTCGACAAAACATAAAAAAACACCATTAATATTAAACCTGCGTTCAATCGTCTCACGAACATGTGATTCTGAACATTCCGTGACCAGTAATTGCCTCCGCTAATTCAATTCCTCACCCTGTATACACGCGAGGTATACAGGGTGGTAATTTTTACGCGCTCAAGACAGCTACTCGTAGCCACTGATTGTAGGGGTTTTGACGCTAGTGGGACGTGTTAACGTCACTTTGACAGTGACGTTTGGAGTGTGCGTTTGTATACACGCGAGGTATACAGTGTGGTCATTTTTACGCGCTCAAGACAGCTACTCGTAGCCACTGATTGTAGGGGTTTTGACGCTAGTGGGACGTGTGAACGTCACTTTGACAGTGACGTTTGGAGCGCGCTTATGTAAGCTATTCTGTTTGAGGGTTTGATATACAGATGGCACTTGATTCTCGGAGTTGACTATTAAAATATTGAACTGGTTGTGAGATTATATTGCCTGTTATTATATTAGGTCTTTAACTATGAAATTGCCGTTTTGTATGGGAAGATAGATAGATAGAATATAGAAAGTACTTTATCGTACATCAAATCCTACTAATATTATAAACGCGAAAGTTTGTGAGGATAGATGTTTGTTACTCTTTCACGCAAAAAGTATCGAACGGATTTTAATGAAACAACTTTTTTTTAAAAAGTTGTACAATAGCGATCTTATCGCTAAATAACAATAAAAAAAATTAAAAAAGAATCGTTTTAGCTCCTCTATTTCTCTGATTTGTCAAAACTGGAGCCTAACCATCAAGTCTTATCGCGATTCAATTTAGTCAAATAATTCAAATCCCGCTTTGCGAATAATAATGCTTTAACTACGCCATAGCGTCCTCAATCGCAAAGCGGAGAGTGACATTTGCCTAAACTGAACAGCTATAAGACTTCATGGTTAGGCCCCTGGTCTATTGTTTTGACACCAACTTGAAAAGCCGATGCTAGCTCGGCCGTTGTTTGAGACGGATCCTCTTTCAATTCGTCATTATTAATCTGATTGTCTGAGGTTTCACGAGGTTCGTTTGTGAGAACAAAATTACCAGAACGAAAGCAGTAGAACCTATAATACACTGATTATTCCTTGGTAGTGTTAGGTTCATGCCCGTCGTTAATATTGCGTGCCGTTTGAGACACATTATTTCCACGTCGAAACTCATAATAGTAAATAACGCGACCATTTTTTAAAGTCCATGTTTGCAAATGTAATGAAATTGGAGGTAAAACCAAACCCAAAAACAACTGAAAAAAGGTATTTCAAATTTGAATTTAGAATTCCAGTTTAAATTGGCCAAGGGTCTAGACAAATACCACACGATACATTTACTTTCAAGTTAACGCAAATTTGTCAAGGTCAATCTTGGCAGAAGTCACGTGATATTTCTACAGCAATGTCATTTTCATATTCAATCTTTCCATAGACGTAAACGCAAACACAAAGTTGTATTTGTCTAGTGACACAGAGCGACAAAACGGCAAATTTATAGATAAAGATATCATATGATTATTGCATTCCATAACAAATATAAAACAGTGTTTTGTTTCCTACTGTTTTGAATTGAATTTAAAATGACACATTATCAAGAAAGATGAAAATAAAGAGACAATCAAAGACATTAAAACCAGAAACATAAAATAAGTAGTAGTAGAACTAACAACGCCCTAATTGGTACACGACGAACAGCCGAACAAAATTACCCACTCATCCCCTTCACAAACGTCACGTCAAGTTTTATTTCAACAGCGGCAGTATTTGCACAGAGAACTGAAACTTATCCAAGTTATCTTTTGCAATAAAACTTATAAGCGATAGAAGCCTCGACCAAATTTTTTTTGATGCAAATTAAATAGCAAACAAGATAGATAGATAGACAAAATCTTTATTGTGCATAACACCAATTTACAGTAAAAACACAAAAACATAATAAAAGAACAAAAAAAAATGTCCAAGCATACGGTCCACCTGTTGGTAAGCGGTGTAACTTTCAACACCAGATCTATCACGTGACTGCCAACTTTGAGGATATAACGGGTGAAAAGTCTTATGTATCTGTAATTTCATCGGCACCATTTAAACTTTAACACGGCCATGCGAGCGTTACTTCTTAGCGACTGACTTCTCAAATTGCATATCGCTACATAAAAAAGTAATAGGTTAAGCATTATTGTTAAAAATATGTCTTAAGAACTTTGGTTGATACTTTTCAGACTTAATTTAATTCTTTGACGAATGAGTTCACCTTGTTCGATTGCCGCGTTAAAGCGGTAAGGGTCATCAAAAATTTAACCTTTTACTACAAGTAATAACGCGAGGAATTGTCGTAAAATCACATTAAAAACTAAATTTAACGACTTTAACTTCGACTTTGAAAGAGTGCATTATGAGTAAGAATCAGTTCAGTATGTATTTATGAGTATCCAATAATAATTACCTAAATGTTGATCTAAGCTCAATAAATTTAAAAATGTGCAGAGATAGCCCAAATCAAATTTGATAGCCATGTATTTTTTTGGTCTATAGGTAGAAAAAAATGTTTTAAGGACCTTTTCCTTTAAAATGTTTTGAGTGATTTTTAAACTTACGTCAAACATACGTCTTATTAAGGTTTTATTTTTTTATAAATGTTGCACATTTTCAGACAGCATCAGAGTTTGTGTAATGGGAACAATATGATATTTTACATACCTCGTGTGTTCATAAGTTTTGAGACGAACTTATTTAATTAATTTAAAAAGAAAGTAATTCATGCAACCTTTTTTAAACTTTTAAAATTTTAAATTTCGAATGTTTTGAATCAGAAAAAATATACATTTGAATATTTGTTTCATTCTCCGTGAAAATGGCGCCAACAAAAGATTTGCGTGCGACTGTAATTTCACTGTTTCAAGCAGGAAAAAAACCAATGCAAGTTTTTAGTGAAATCCAAAGTTTGGGATGTAGTCGGAACTTTGAGTATTATACCATAAAGAGGTACAAGAAGACCGGCTCTTTAGAAGACCGTGGAAGATGTGGCCGCCCGCGGTCTGTAAGGACGCCCGCCAACATCAAAGTAATCAGAGAGCGAATTCGTCGCAACCCTTGCCGGACTCAAAAGAAATTAGCTCTGCAGACCAACATTTCGCGAATATCGGTGAACAGGATACTTAAATATGATCTTAAACTAAAGGCCTACAGTCGAAGGAAATTGCATTATTTAAACGAGCGTCTTCGTAAATTGCGACTGGAACGATGTCGGAACCTATTGAAGAGACACGATCCAAAAAATATCCTGTTTACCGATGAAAAGATCTTCACGGTGGAAGAAAAGTTTAACCGGCAGAACAATAAGGTTTACGCCAGAAGTTCAAAGGACGTCCAGCCATCTGTACGCAATGTCCAGCGCACTCATTATCCAGCAAGTGTGATGGTTTGGTGGGGTGTTTCCTACGAGGGGGTCACTTCGCTTCATTTTTGCCAGCAAGGCGTCAAGGTGAAGGCACAAAATTACCAAACCGACATATTGGAAGCGGTGGTTAAACCATTAAATGAAACGCTATTCGCTGGAAAATACTGGGTTTTCCAACAGGACTCTGCTCCCTCCCATAAAGCTAAGACTACCCACGTTGGCTGGAGGCCAATTTGCCAGGCTTCATTCGGAGCGAAGATTGGCCCTCGTCAAGCCCTGACTTGAATCCTTTGGATTATTCTTTATGGACGGAATTGAAGCTGAGGGCATGCAGAAAGTCTCACCCAAACCTGGATTCTCTCAAGCGAGCCCTTATTAAAGAATCGAAACGGATTCCCATTGAAAAGATTCGTGCCGCCATAGATGAATGGCGCACGCGTTTGAAGGCCTGCATTGAATGCAAAGGCGGCCATTTTGAATGATTTATTTTTAAATACAGATCTAGATGTCAGTAGTTTTAATTTTAATATCCAATAAATGAATACTCAACTTAGCTCCAAAAATATTTTAGTTTTACTGTGTCTCAAGACTTATGAACACACGAGGTATATATATATTTTTTTGTAAAAAATACTTACATCCTTCCTATTCCTACCCTATTTGTGAGGATTGATGTTTGTTACTCTTTCACATAAAAACTACTGAACGGATTTCGATGAAACTTTACAATAATATAGCTTATACATCAGAATAAAACATAGGCTACTTTTTATCCGGGTACCACGCGGGCGAAGCCGTGGGCAGAAGCTAGTATTATAAACGTGAAAGTTTGTGAGGATGGATGTTTGTTACCCTTTCACGCAAAAACTACTGAACAGATTTCGATGAAACTTTACAGTAATATAGCTTATACATCAGAATAATACATAGGCTACTTTTTATTCGAGTACCATGCGGGCGAAGCCGTGGGCAGAAGCTAGTATTATATATATAGAAAACACCCAGACCCGAGAAAAATATCTGCATCATATCAGATGCAAATCATAGAAGCATTCAAGGTGAATATTAATACCTACTAGTCATAAAGGCATGAGCCTCCTTCTATCCCTGATAGATTACCCTGCACTAAGCTCAGGTATACCAGTATTCAGTTATTAGCTCGGGACAAGTTGCGTCACGTGTGGAGACAAGTTATAATGAGCAGTACTGATTTACAGCGTTGCGGTATTCACTCGAAATGTTAAGATAACAGTTTGGCTTTAAGATTTACATCGAAAAAGACGCTGTTCGTTCTGCAAGGATGTGTACGTAGTCGCCTGAAACGCAATAAAGCGGGTTCGATTACCGCTGCGGGACAATTTTTATCAAATATTGCGATTAAACAGACGGCCGTCAAACATGATTCAATGGTATTCAATGGCCTCGATCCTGTAGTACACTAACTAAACTAAATTTAAACTATCGCTCTCTTTTACTGATAGTGCAAGCAAGAAAGAGATAGCTACAATTTTAGTGCTGTCAAATTAGTCAGATTTAAGTTTTCCTTACAAATTTAGTCGTGATTTCAAAGCATGCTGACTATAAACACGAAGAAAAGCGGCACGTAAACTGATTTCACAGCAGCACACAGCAGTAAGATTCTTGCCATCTCTTGCGTACTCTATCAGTAAAAGAGAGCGACAGTTTAAATTTAGTTTAGTTAGTGTACTACAGAATCGAGGCCAATATGTATTTATGAATCGTTTGTCCTGACTGACTGATTTATCAACGCACATACAAAACTACTAAGTCTAGAAAGCTATAATTCGGAACATAGGCTTATTATATAAGCATGTGCTCAGAAGGATTTTTGGTGTTTCAGGGTTTTATGATTTTCACATTTTAAGGGAGGGGGAATGGGGTTTTTTTAAAGGAAGGAACTTGATAATTGGAATTGTTACTACTTTTCATAAATAAATAATGACGTTTTTCAAGTTTTTTGGATTTTAAAATTGAATTAAAATAAATAAATAATGCTGGACATTTTTCACACAGAAACATCTAGCCCCAAACTAAGTAAGAGCTTGTGTAAATTACTGATATACTACTTATATACTTTTTGTAAATACATACATATGATACGTATAAAACATCCAGACCCGAGACAAATATTTGCAAATCATACAAACATTTGTCCCGTGGCGGGAATCGAACACGCAACCTTCTGCATCTCATACGGGCCTTTGCCCACTGCGCTACAGAGGTCGTCAAAATGTTAATATTTAAATGTAAATGTTTAATATATACAAATACAAATACAAATGTTTTATTGAGTTTCCAAAGATACTTAATATTAACAATGATGAAATTTCCTTTTAAGTAAAAAATACTTGTCATAGGAAATTTCGCTCTTGCTTAGGTCTAATTTAACAATTATTTTGTAGGGCGATGAAAGTTTTAAACATTTGGTCTGATGCGAATTATGGTGTGTGTGTGTGAAGTGTAGTGCGAGTGTAAACTGTGTGTGTGAAGGTGAGCGATGAGTGTATGTTTAGTGAGTTCCACTGGGAACACCAGTCTCATGATAGTCTGAGCAACAGATGGAACCAAAGTGGTGTGTATATGTGTGTGAGTATGTGTGTGTGTGTGTATGTGTGTGTGTGTGTGTGTGTGTGTGTGTGTGTGTGTGTGTGTGTGTGTGTGTGTGTGTGTGGCGGTGAGTGTGTGTTTTTGATTTGGTGATAGTTTAAATGGAGTTGAAAGTGTGTATGGGAATACGTTTTTTTAAACATGACTTCACGCGTGCAAAGCCGCATGCAACAACTAGTAATGATTATGATTTAATGATATAAATTATAATGAAATTCAATCATATTGTTACCTGTATTTAATTTAAAACCAACACTAAACGTGACATAACTGATCATAACATAATACCTATTATTTCAGGCTTTCATGATTTCAAAGGAATACATTAATTTTATATAAATGCTATCAAAATTAATTTAGCCGTAGAAAATACAACATAAATCGCTAGGTACGTATCACTGTGCCGAGTATAATTTTTTTTTCTTTTGTTCACCTCGATAGATAGATAGATAGATAGAAAATTCTTGATAATAAAAAATTTAACATTGTTCTACAATGGGCGGTCTTATCGCTAATTAGCGATCTCTACCAGACAACCTTTGGATGGAACGGACTGTACGAAAGATTACAAGGTGTAAGTGGTGTACCACATACTATGAAAACACTATACTATTATTTACCTACATAATTACTACACAGCATAATACCTACATACTATCATTTACTATTCTATAATACATAACTAGGTAAGCCAGAAACAGGCAACAGCTAACGACTCGAGGATAAGTAATGTTCCTTGACTAAGGATTTAAAAGTAGGTAGGGATTTCGCAGGTCTGATACTAACAGGCAGTTCATTCCATAAACGAACAGCCTGCACAGTAAAGGAATTATCATAATAGGAGGAGGTGTGTACAGGAGTCAAAAGTTCTTCTCTGTTTTACTTCTGCAACACTGCGATCGTGAGGTCACCCCTCACTTCTTAGGTCCTATCTGAAAATCAGCGCTGCTTCGCCTTGGCGGAGCAGCAACCAGCGGGTTAGCACCCACTTATTGTACCTACTCTTCTGTATTTACTGTGTTTCTTTAATTGTTTGTTTTTCTTTTCATTTGTACTTGTCTGTGCTGTATTGTATGTGTCGGATAAAAAACTATCTATCTATCTAATTCTAGAAGTCTTGATTATTTTGTAAACGTTACCAAGTAGGTATAACAAGTTTATAAAAATAAATCTAATCCGAAGAAATTGCTGAAAAGTTTTATTATTGTTTATATGTTTTTACAGAGGCATATCTTAGGTACTTACAGTAACTAGCATTTAGTACTGAAGGGTAGAGCCACACAAAGAGGGTTCAATGAATGGTCAGTAAACCCTCCGTGGTGGTTGATGAGTACGAGACATTTAATGCCGTATCCCGCTAGTGTCCTGACGAATTGGATGCTTCACGTATCGGGGTGTTATAAAGGTAATCGCACACATATCAGCTCGGCACGAGATCGACAGCGCATCGGTGACGCCTTGCCGTCAACCAGACGACAACGGCTTACCGCGGTATCAGCGCGGCTGATGTGGTGACAAATCATAAGTTAACCAGCCGAAAATGGCTCAGCACCTCCATGGTATCGGTGTGTTTACGACTGGGGGACCTCGTCACGGGATCGGCAGTGCCTTGGTGACGTCTCACCGTCAACCAGCCGCCAACTCAGTACCTCTGTGATATTGGTGCGTCTACGCCTGGGGGCCCGTGGAACGACAGCTCGTGAATGGCTATTTGATGAATTTGTTCTACGAAACTGCCTCAACGGCGGCGAGATATACGCGCGGCTGCGTATATAAGCACGGCGTCGGTGATTTGATCACTTAGCCGTTAACCAGTTTTTGCCGAGGCGAGGCGATGCTTTTACAATGATGATTAACGTGTATTGTAGTATGGAGTTTCATATAAATAATACTAAACTAAAATTCCTAAAGCATTCAAGTATTTGTCAACGCACAGACTACCCGATCTCGTTGTCATGCAAAAATGAGGATTCTAATTAATCCTCATTTTTGCATGACAACGAGTCGTATCCATGAACTCATTCATACAGTTAAATGCATTGGCTTTAAAGAAATACTCGTTTATTAGTTTTTTTGTTTGAAATCTAATAAGTACTCTAATTTTGATATTTTAATTGGCAATTTATAATACATCAATATCTTAATAAAATCTCCTTGTTTTTGATCCAGTTCCGGGAGGACACGTGTGCGATAACCTTAAACAGACACCAAACAAGCTAGTGTCTGGGGATCAAATATTGAACGTCACAAACGCAATCCGTCACGTTCACAGTTCGTCACGCAGGTTGTGTCAAAGTCGGTTTTATCTGATGAAGTTTGTCATAAGGTGTGAACATAGGTCAGGTCAGAGCAAAGTAACTGTAAATGAATCTATCTGATAAATTTAGCCAATATTAAGACGTTACTTATTACTTATTTATTTATTTATTAAAAAAAAGTAATTAAGCTGGGGATACATATAATTTCTTACACGCTTATAGAAAGTAAAAAAGTGGTTTATTTGTACAAGCTTGCACGCTGAACCATGAAAACCTCTTTCTATCCGGACCAATGGAGCTTAATTCATTCTGTGACCGAGCTAAGTAATGGGGAAACCACACTGGTGACCTCAGATTGTTTAAACTTTTTTTAATTACAAGCTAAAAGTAACATTTTGTGTTTCAATGCAATGTGGTGCAAGAACATTATTATACTTTTTCTTTATACAACAAAGTGGAAAAACATAATAAGATAATAAGAAGCAATAAGTGGTTGGTAATCGGTTACCGTAAACGTGCCGTTAACTATAGATGATGATACTAGAGGTCACTCGCCCGTTACTGACCCTGAGATGTAACAGGTGAAAAGGCTCATGTGTTTAAGAATTGGAACTCAGCAACATGAGAAAAGCTCTTTTAGAAGCTCTATATACTACTCCTGGAAAATATACATATAAAACTCTAGTAACAAATTCAGTTGCGGAGTAAGGATTAGAAAGTTATGCTTATGCGTTAACCCCTATTATACCCCTATTATTTTAACGACACAGAAAAATCTTTATATTCAAACCAGAATAAAACTTGGACTTTACCTTGATAGTAGAATAAGTCAAATACATTTAATCCTACAAGTGTGTAAAAGTAGAAATATACGAAAAATACAGACGAAACAGATAGCTATCTAAAGACCGTTGTGAAAGATTTATAGATAAGTTAACTAATCCAAATCACTACTAGACGGAAGCATTTCCAATTTGCTGGCTGCATTGCCACGCTGAATTGCAATGCTTATGCGTTGAACCAGATAAGAGCCAGCTCTCTGTTCACGTGTTTAAGAAGTTACAATAAGTAAGCAGTTAATAGATTTTTGTTCCATCAATTGCACACACCATTCTGACTCACCCCTTGCCGTGATCGCTCCCAATAACTGTCGACGGACTTCCACACGATTTCGCCCCGGATCGGCCCGGCCCGGACAGGCCTGGATTGAAAACCGGCCCGTATTTTCAAAGGGGAATTACTTCTTTAATGTATTGTGACGTGATGATGATTAAACTAATGTCAATGGAAATGGGGTGGAATATTGGGCGCCTCATTTTGGTGGCATTTGAGAGTGCAGATCGATAAATTGGGCAACTGGTGTCTAGAGAAATACCTCACGTTTTTTTTCCTTTCACGCTAACGCAAATTTGTCAAGGTAAAACTTGACTGCTGTAACGTGACATTTCCATAGCTAATGTCATTCCCATATAATTCAATCTTTCCACAGGCGTTAACGCCAAAAGAAATTTGTATTTGTCTAGATACATGAGTTGCATATTTCAGGTGAATACGAGTATAGTACGCTATATACCTACCATTTCAAAATAACTACTTTGTTTAAACGCTCCTTGAGAGATGGAGCGAAGAACTGTATACAATGTAGTCAGGGGATCATCCGAACATTATACATGGCACATGCCTACCTTGCAAGTAGTTGGCATTCCACATAGCTAGAGGTAGTTGCAAGCCCCTGGCCACTTATTGGAACACTAACCTATGGTACATGCTTTCAATTTTTGGTTCTAGGGCATGCCAGTTTCTTCGCGATGTTTTCCCTCACTGGCTTGAGTACGTGTTAATGCGCACATAAATAAGATAAGAGGCATAAACAATCATACTACTATTATAAACGCGAAAGTTTGTGAGGATGGATGTTTGTTACTATTTCACCCAAAAACTACTGAACGGATTTTGATAAAACTTTACAGTAATACAGCTTATACGTCAGAATAACACATAATTTATAAAAAGTAGCTTATGTTTTATTCTGATTTAAAACCATATTACTGTAAAGTTCAATCATAATCCAAATCCGTTCAGTAGTTTTGCGTGAAAGAGTAACAAACATCCATCCTTACAAACTATCGTATTTATAATATTGTAGTAGAATTTATAAAACACTAGTTTCTGCCCGCGGCTTCGCCCGCGTTGTTAATAAAAGTAGCATATGACCGTCTCCAGGCTTCAAACTACATATGTCCACCAACTTTTGAGTAAATCGAACCAAGGATTACAATTTTCTATACAAAGTTTAGAATTCAATTGCATACACCAAAAGGGTAGTTTTGAAAAAACAAAAAATACGTGTTTCATTATTTATTTTAAAGTTTATTTGTACCGAGTTTTGACTGAATCAAACCGAGGTATATTTTTTTTCCATAGAATCTTTACCACCCTCTTTAACCCCATTAGGGGTTGATTTTCGAAAATAAGATTAGCCTATGTATTATTCCAGAATCTTAACTATCTAACATTCCAAATTTCATCAAAACCGGTTTAGTAGTTATGGAGATACGTGGTAACAAACATTCACACACACACAGACTTTCAAATGTATTATATTGGTAGGAAGGATTAAATATATAGCTTAATGAAAAACTATCAGAAATAAACAAAAATAAAATAACAAAATTCTACGCTTTTCGAGTAACCTGTAAAAATCGAGCTTTACATGAAACTTCGCTTTTATACCGACCGTCAAGCCGAGGTGATCATTTCACTAACTTTTTTCATTATCTCTCCAAACTCGAATACTTTTAGTTTTAGTTGTGATTTTCTTTACTTTTCTTTTTACTATCCCTTGTTAGCCATACTCGTTATCTTTTACCAGGCAATTTTGTTCGTTATCTCAATTAGGTATGGTCTAACTTTTGTGTTTTATATTCCTGGCTTTGTGGGGAACGAGAGGTGAGATAATTAGCTTTTTGTAAGTGACTAGCTACTGCCCACGACTTTGCCCGAGTTTTTTTTATATACTACTAAAGAGGTAAACAAACTAACGGCTTATCTGGTGGTAGACGGTTACCGTATCCTATGGCAGTTTGCAATACCAGAGGTATAACTCACGCGAGGTATCCGGATAAAAAGTAGCGCATTCGGTAGACCGTATTTTCGTTGATTTTCGTTGCAAAATTTGTCTACACAAGAATTTTAGTTTAACGGAATAATGATATACCCTGAAAGTCCATCCTACTAATATAATAAATGCGAAATTCTGTGTGTGTGTGTGTGTGTGTGTGTGTGTGAATGTTTGTTACCACGTATCTCCGTAACTACTATACAAGGTGGTAAAGTTTCTATGAAAAAAAAAAACTACCCTAAACTAACTATTTTTTCAAAACTACCCTTTGGGGTTGTGCAATTGAGTTCTAAACTTTTTATAAATTGTAATCCTTGATTCGATTCATTCAAAAGTTGGTGGACATAGTTTGAAGCCTGGAGACGGCTATATGCTACTTTTAAAAACATACCACGCGGGCGAAGCCGCGGGCAACAACTAGTCCTAAATATTGGTGAAAGAATTTTTGAAATTGGATGAGTAGTTTCGGAGATTACCCCTACATCAAAGAAGTGATCTTCTTCAATAGGTTTAGCTTCATGTGACTCAGTAGTTTCAAAATCGCCAAAGGCTGGAGCGTCCCATTCATCGGATTCTTCCTCTAGATCCTGTGCATCCACCAGATTTATCTAACTTTGATTGTTTGATCGTTTATTGGTCAATAATAGATCAGTTCGTTGCTTAGATCAGTTTGTGTACTCGTAGATTAAGGCATCAATCTGAGTATTTTCTTCTTAGGATATTAATACGACTATTCCATATAGGTACTTCTGTACCTCCCTCGCGTGGTCGCGTGGTCGCGGACGGGGCACATGAGGAAGTGCCTCAACGAAACGGCAGCCAGGAGAATAGTAAAGTACGTGGTGCCGAGATAATATCCTAAAATGATACTAAACTACGAGAATTTCAATGTTGGATTTTCTAAAGAAGTAAAATCTATTTTTGTATTTTTGTAGGTTATTTATTTTCTAAAAATCGTATTTGCAGAAAACTCTGCCTCTTGAAAGTACGTATTAAAGTTGTCCTCAAATAAAACTTAAATATTACCGGAACTTACTGCACTTTCTACTAAGAAAAAATATTAAGACTTAAAGACTTAAATTCAGCGATGGATGGTTCCTACAAGACAAATATTTATATGTTCTGCAAACTAAGCTGAGCTTATATTATGGGAACTACATGACTGATATACTACTTTATATACTTTTTTGTAAATACATACATATTATACATAGAAAACACGCAGACTCGAGACTAATATTTGCAGGTCATACATAGATTTATCCCGCGGTGGGATTCGAACCCGCAACCTTCTGCGTCTCAGGCGGGCCTTCACCCACTGGCACAGTGGGTGAAGGCCCGCCTGAGACGAAAGTCTCGTCCTAGTTATATTGATGATAAAATTTAACATGGACCACACAATTAAAAAAATTGTGTGCAAATAGCATCACTTTATTAAATAATCCCAAGTAAATACAAATTGAAAAATAAAAGAATGCACGAAATA
The DNA here is from genome assembly GCA_958496245.1 of Perizoma flavofasciatum. Classification (NCBI taxonomy): domain Eukaryota; kingdom Metazoa; phylum Arthropoda; class Insecta; order Lepidoptera; family Geometridae; genus Perizoma; species Perizoma flavofasciatum. The sequence goes on from OY292436.1 coordinate 742,496, forward strand.
AACGCCCTCCACACCGACAAACAGAATCCGTCCGGCGGATGTGCCACGGCCGGAAGTTTACTTAGCCCGCGAAACCGACGGCGACCCGCGTCACTTCCGGCTATGGATAAGGCTGAGGATGGACGAGTGCGGCTGCTGTTTTAAAGATAAAAAATAAAAAATAAAATAAATTATGTTAGACAGTTTCACAAAGCATCATCTAGCCCCAAACTAAACAGAGCTTATATTATGGGAACTACATGACTGATAATCTACCTAAATCCTTTTTTTTGTAAATACATTACATATTATACTTAGAGTATACCCAGACCCTAGACAAATATTTGCATCATACATTTATCTCGCAGCGGGAATCGAATCCGCAACCTACTGCATCTCAGACGAGCCTGCGCCCACTCCACGTCAGAGATTGTTTATAAATAGAAGAAAAAAAAATTGTAAAACTCAATAAAAAGTTTTTATTCCAAAAACTATCGTGAACTTGACTATTCATATTGTAAAAACGGGAATTTTCACGTACTGCATAATCGGTGAAGGCACCAACTAAGTTTCGACTCATTCCGAGAGTCTTCATCAGGGTGAGTGGGTGTGACTTTCACCTTCCGCGTAGCTGCGTATTTCAACCGTATTCATTGTAAAAAAGGACATTCAGCTAGGTAACTAAAGAAAAGCTGCAAAAAAGTATCAGTGGATTATATTAAAACGATACTTTTATCGTTCCAACTGCCTTGGTCCTTATCCGTGATCCGTGCGTTTGGTGAGCCTGAACGTAAGTCTTTTCCAATTACATTCCACGAGTGCTTTAATATCAACCATTAGTACTGTGACGAGCGCGGCCTAGCTAACTACGGTACTCTAGCGCCATCTCTTATCAAATGGACGCACTACTTATTACCGCCATCTAGTATCGACTGGCACAAACCGCGCTAGAAAAGGACAGTAGTTTCCAGAACGTTCGAGACGGTATGAGACGGGGCGGAGCGAAGTGAGACTGTGTGATGACCACGCCTCCTACTAGATTGTTCTGGAAGAGACGTCTTACGAGATATATAAGTGCGGCAAGCGGCCGGTAAAGTCAGTTTATTTTCAAGATTTGAGAGTGAATTATTCAAAGTGATAAATAAGCGATATCCAGTGACTAGTGTTGTGACAGTTGTGCTAGTGTTGTACCTAGTAATACAATGTTTTTATTTTAATTGTGTAGTTTCGTTGTGTTATTTGTTCTGACATTTTTATTGAGTGATTTATTAATAGTGTTAATTTTGGTGTTTAATTGGGCTTAATTATTTTATCTCGAACCCTAGCTCGTAACAGTACGCTTTCCTGATAATTTATGCGAGAATATCAGCGTTAGTTAATTTTCCATCCAAATGCAACTTTGCACCTGGCCTAACTTATTGGTGGGCCCAAGTTAAGACTTTTAAGAGAAAGATAAGTGAGTGAAATATACAGGGTGTCCCGGAATGTGTATTATAATGCCGGAAGGAGGTCATTGACGCCGTGGTGGGGAACATTGTTTGTTTTACGACTTTTTGAATTTCCATGTTTTTCATTCATGAAATGACCATCAAAGTTTCCATACTACCTGCTCTGCATCCCTAAAATCAACTAAACAGCTATTTAGTTGACTTTTGAGTGTGACGTGACAATGACCTGTAAGTCAGTTTAGTTGACTTTTGAGTGTGACGTCACAAGAGGTCATTGTGACGTCACACTCATCAAAAAAGTCGTAGAACAAACAATGTTACCCACCACGATGTCAATGACCTCCTTCCGGCATTATATACACATTCCGGGACACCCTGTATAAAACTTGAGCAAATTTTTATCCGTCAATATAAGGCTTAGAAAGAGCGCAACTATATCTCAATTTGTGGTTACGTCAACGCAACATATGGCAGTGAGATATGACAAACACAACCACTACCTGGCGTTATTGTCTGCGCTGTGCTATGTCCCGTCTGAAATCACCCTTACAATGCGTACATGCGTGCGATACAGTAGAGCTCACAAAAGAAACCATAACCGGTATTATAGCATCCGTGATACGAAGATATTCATGCAATTTTGTGGAAAATGAAGGGAAAACATGGAATAACAAGTTTTTGAATGAACAAAGAAACTACGTCAAGAAAAGTTAAAAAAAAGGCTTGCTGACGTTTCGGATACAATATTTTCAGACACTTTGTCCGAACTGACACTTTTAAATTTTAATATTTTATTGTACAGTCAGATAATAAACTTAAACTGCCAAAACAAATCGAATGATATCTTAAACATATAAATCAGTCTAGCCGTTTGGATGATACGAGGTAATAAATAATATTACAGACCCACATATACAACAGAGGGTACCCTACCAAGTACTAACAGTACTAATCGGTTTTGGATGTAGTATTCATAGTATTATTCAAATTAAATGTGGTTTTGTTCACTTAGTTAATGTTTATATTGTTGTTTTTTTTTGTTTCTAATCAGTTGTCCACTTTAGTCCATGTATTTTATACATCCCGGGCCGCCCGCCGGGACGAGATGGTGAATGCGAAAGCGACCCCATCTCGTCCCACCATGGCGGAGGACTGCTCACCGGGGGGGTTTTTAGTGGGTTCGAGCCACACATACCTCATTCCGTCACCCCCGTGTCACCAAATAAGTTGGGCATTTTCCCCCTAAAAAAAAAAGTCCGTGCGCTCCAGTTATTCCTAGTAGGTATAATGAAACTGAGAAAAAATATAATAATAAGGGGGATCATATATAGATGGAAGGGAATCTGAGCAACCTTTTCCCTGAGGGTCTTGGGCGGATTCTCAGCATAAAACGCGTTGAAAAACTCGAAATGAAAGCAATTTTCAATATGCGTAACGCGTTATCACAACACCCAGAATACAGATGAAACAGCTAGCTATCTAAAAACCGTTGCAAACGATCTATAGCTCAACTGATTCAGATCACTACCAGACGGATGCGTTCCCAAAATACTGGCCGCATGCCACGCTGAATGGCAATGCTAATGCGTTACCGGATAAGAGCCAGCTCTCTGGTCACGCGTCGCTTCGACCAGTCGCCCTGAAAGAATTTTGAAAACGCGAAGGGCCTCGGTTCCCCGCGGACCCAGAGTCTCAACCCCAAAAGGCTCAAATAAGTAAGCTCTGTCAAGACTACTATATTTATTCCTCTATAAATATGCAAACGTAAACTGATTACTTTGTACATTAGTTCTGATTTGTCTATGGTTTATAATTTTACCTACTTACTAGATAGATAGGGGTACTATATAGGGTATCTATTATATGATACATTTTTGGAATGTGTATCGGTTATTATGTTTTAAAGTCCGTTAAATAAAATAAAAACAACTGTCTCCTTGTTTCCTCAAGTGTATTGCAAAAGGCACAGTAAGTCCCTTATTTCCTCTACAATCTCATAGCATCAATATTTAACCAGAAGCCTCCTTCATTTACCGTGACAGCTCTGAACCATAATATATTTTCCTTGCACAAGGAATTTTCACTAATTAGCAAATTTGCTTCTTTTGGTACAAATGCGACCTCTGTGGCGCAGTGGGTGAAGGCCCGCTTGAGATGCAAAAGCTTCTGGATTCGATTCCCGCCGCGGGGCAAATGTTTGTATGATCTACAAAGATTTGTCTCGGGTCTGGGTGTTTTCTATGTAAAATATGTATTTACAACAAAAATGTGTATAAGTAGTATATCAGTCATTTAGTTCCCATAACACAAGCCCTGCTTACTTTGGGGCTGATGATGCTGTGTGTAAAATGTCCAGTATTATTTATTTATTTATTTAAATTAGCTACGAGAATGGTATACAAATTTGGACCTGCATACCGACAATTCTAAATTGATAAGTAGTTGTACTCTTTGGTAGTTAATTGTCAAATGCTTTTTTAGAAATATTTGATTCTATAGCATTAATTTTTCACCATTCTGAGCGAATGCAAAAAATACAATAAGTAGATTACCTACCAAAGGAGACTTGTTAAAATTTTGGATATTTGGAACTTAAATTGAATAAACATGAAATAATTAAAAACGTTATTTTCGATTATCTTGTTAAGATAATCATCACAGGCAATATCGAGGAAAATACAATCTTATTCTAATCTTATCTATACCTATTTGACGTGAAATTGTTAAAAATACAATGTTATTGCGGATAATAAAAAATAATGTATTACGAAATTATTTAATCAAAGACATTAGAGGACTTCGTGAAAATGTATACTAGAAATCAAAGTCAAAGTCAAAATTCATTTATTCATTAAAATCACAAAGATCCCTTAGAAATGTCGGTTTTATCCTCCGCGACCAATCCAGGAAAGAAAGGCAAGAAAACAAGGCTGGTTATTCTTTTTAATGATCCTATTACAAAATAACAGGTACCTACATTTTTTATCGAGTTGAAACATTTTAAATCCCGAGAGTTTTTTCCTCTGAATAATCAGACATTTTATAGTATGCCTTTTATAAAGTTTTTGGGTAATCACGTTTTTAAATTTGTTAATCGTATATTTTTTTATATCTCGTGGGAGTTTGATATAAAAGCGTACACCTTGCCTTTTAAACAGTTTACTAAAAAATAAAGTATCATATTCACAGGTCTCCTTTGTGTTTTCAAGAAATCGAAAAGACACAATAGCTCGACCATTTAATTCCACACTAAATAAGCCTAATTCTTACAAATACATTACAATGCATTTAACCTCTCAACTCCCAACTAATCAAAAGCACTTCAAGTTAAACAAAGAAAAGTAACAAAAAAGAGACGAACAAAATAGGGACGTATAAAACGGTCGAGTCGAAAATTAAGGAACATAGTAAAAGTGGCCCATTTGTCCGTCTGCCTGTTTCCTTTAACTCGAGAAGCTCATTCGCTTAACGCTCACCTGGGGAACTATGCCGGAAACATACGGGGATTGGTTCCGTTTATATCTCAAGATATAACCGCTTAACACATCAAATTATTTGTATTGGTTATTTATACCTCCCGTGGTAAATCATTTCAAACTAAACGTAGACCCAGTAGAGAAAAAAAAACCTCCAATAGACATAGGGTCAGGACTATGCGCCTATGTGTCTATTGGAGGTTCAACAGACCACCACTATTAATATTGTAAAAAAAGGGAATTTCACGTACCACACTATCGGTGAAAGCACAGACTAAGTTTCGACTCATTCCGAGAGTCTTCATCAGGGTGAGTGATCGCGACGTTCTCCCTCCGCGTCGCGTCGTGCACTCGCGGAGGGAGAACGTCGCGATCACGAAACATAGTCGGTGCCTTCACCGATAGTGAAGTACGTGAAAATTCCCGTTGTTTCAATATGAATAGTCAAGTTCACGATAGTTTTTGAGACACACACAAGAATTCCGTGTCATGGGTATCCGGGAACTATGAGTACCATGGTACCACACGCCCAGATCCGAAACATCTGCAGAACATGCAAACATTGGTCCCACAACATACATGCGCACATCTTACGTCGCAGCTAGATTTTCGCCCACCACGCCAAAAAATCTACCAATTAGCGCTAGACAACATCATTCTTATTACATTATTTTGTGTCTTACCTGCAGCTTATTTTATTGGTTTGAAAACAAAAAATTCGAAAGCGTCTCTGTCCGAAATATGCCTCCCTATGTCCCATCTGATACTAGCCCTTCCCAAGGCCTTTAGTTCAGACAAGATTAGATTAAACGCTCAACCCTTAACAATACACACGGGACCATATTTCTACGTTAAAACTGTTTTTACAGATCCTACTGACAGGAGGATGGATGCTAGAAATTGATACGAAAATTGTAACTGAAAAAGTGAAATTTCATCATTATTGAAGCACTAGCTTCTACCCACGGCTTCGCCCGCGTGGTACCCGGATAGAAAGTAGCCTATGTGTTATTCTGATGTATAAGCTATATTACTGTAAAGTTTCATTAAAATCCGTTTAGTAGTTTTTGCTTGAAAGAGTAACAAACATCCTCACAAACTTTCACGTTTATATTATTAGTAGGATAAAGACAATAAGAACCCTCAGTGATATAAATACTGTAAAAACTGTTTACCATGCGCATTGTCATTCTATTATGATGTATGGTATTCTGGCCTGGGGAAACGCTTCTCAGTCAAATTTAATTTTCATATTGCAAAAGAGGGCAGTACCTTCTATATTGCAAATATAGAAGGATACTGCCCTCTTTTTAACATCTTAAGTTATAATTAATTTCCTTTTAATTATTTATTTAATTTAGAATTTTAAGAAATTTACAGTTAGATACACAAAACATAATTAACTAATATACATGCTGGTTACATGTCAGCTGAAGGCAATCTTGGTGCGTTTCATCTGGGTGCGCTACGAGGAATGCCTCAAAATAAATATTAATATTTTTTTAATGATTACATTATATGGTCCAGCGCCAGACATGGCGCTGGTGAAGTACGTGGTGCGCGTGCTCCGCAGGGAGCTGATCCACCCGGAGGTGCTGCCGCCGCCCCGCCATGCTAGAGGTGCCCAACTGTAGGACCAATCTACTTAAGTTTGCCCCCATGTCACTCGCTATCTATCTGCTCAATATCTTGTCTGCGAACTGCGTGGATATTTTTTACGATAAACTGCCGAAACTCCTTCAATTAGCACAGTTGTTTTAGAAACTATAGATTAGTCTACAAATCTTATATATTATATACCTACTATATATACTACTATACAGACGACCTCTGTGGCGCAGTGGGCGAAGATCCGCCTGGGACGCAGAAGGTTGCGGGTTCAATTCCCGCCACGGGACAAATGTTTGTATCTGCAAATATTTGTCTCAGGTCTGGGTGTTTTCTATGTATATTATGTATGTATTTACAAAAAAAAAATGTATATAAGTAGTATATCAGTCATGTAGTTCCCATAATACAAGCTCTGCTTAGTTTGGGGCTAGATGATGCTGTGTGAAAAATGTCTAGCATTATTTATTATTATTATTATTATATACTACTATATACTTACATATTTAATCGATTTAGGCTTTAAAAAAACCTGTAATGATGTCATAATGTATTCTGAATAAATAAATAAATATATTTTATAATAAAATACTAGTAAAAAAATATTATTTGTCTTCCAACAGACTTGCCAAGGTTGATAACTAGTTTCTTATGCATCAGATTAAACTATTTAATAAATTAAAACTTGCTCTGATGAATACAGATATGCAGGTTTTAATAAGGTACAAGAGTCAGAAAATTATAACTGGACAAATCCTACTATCCTACTATAATATTATAAATGCGAAAGTTTGTGAGGATTGATGTTTGTTACTGTTTCACGCAAAAACTACTGAATGGATTGTGATGAAACTTTACAGTAATATAGCTTATACATCAGAATAACACATAGGCTACTTTCTATCCACGCGGGCGAAGCCGTGGGCAGCAGCTAGTCATATCATAATCTTGACGAAGCAATTGCTGATGATCTAAACGGTGTTCACTTATAAATTTCATGATGTGTTTTGACATGTTAAAACAATTTTGTCGATAGTTTTTTTATATAATCACCTTATTTAAATAATTACCAAAAATTCCAGTACCATCCTACTCATAGCTCCTATACACCGACCAGAAGATATAGCCCTCCTTCGGCAGTCGGACAAAAATACCGGTTCACGAAACACTAACTCAGTAAAATACGCTCGGGGTGCATAAAATAATACCTACAGAATGAAAAGAAAACTCCGCGAATAAATCGAACGAAAACCAATGAATTTTTATGTATCCATTCGTCTGTTATCGGAAGGAGAATAATGTATAGCTCTTTTTTATACAAAATTTCCTAAACGAAAATGTACAGTATCTACCCTTAAACGGGGGTGAAATGGGTCTTTGTAGGTTCTATGAAAGGAAACTGATTATAATATACGTGCACATGAACACTTAACCTGATTTGTCTGTACCATGTAAACTTTTGTGTCTAATAAATGTTATTATTATTAATTAAAAAAAAAAAAAAAAAAAAAAACAGCACGTGTTAAATGTTTTTGGTTTAGTAAATAGTCATATCTTATAGGATTTTATGATTTTCAAAAAAATCCTCGAAAATCATTAGTTAAGATAAGATGATTTCATAGAATCTTAATCTAAGACTAACTTACTCAATACTCAATACTCAATACATTTATTGCTTTCACATGGTAGGTACATAGATGGTGTTTATAGGCAGGTATCTCACATGAACCCTGTCTAAGGGTATAGCAACAGATAGGTAGGCAGGTCCAGGTTTTGCGTAAACAAACTAGTTATTAATATCTACAGTAAATAAATTTAAGTCTCTCAAATGAACTTTGTATTAGGGTATGGCGGCAGACCGAGGTTTTATTTTCATTGTAGGTAGTCAAAGTAGGTACTTTAGGAGATGGTGCATTATTTTAACTTTTTCTAATTAATTTAGAAAATCATAATACAATAATTTAACAAATCATGTGTTTTCTTTCACTACTTAATATGAGGTTTCGAATATTACAGGGACCTACGGAGCCTTGATTTTGCAGATTTGTGAGAGCCCGATCTGAGATTGATGTTAGCCTAGAGAAAAAAAATATTAAAAAATAAGTTTTAAAATTAATTCTAATTCATATTTTAAAAACGGGAATTTTCACGTACTGCACTATCGGTGAAGGCACCGACTAAGTTTCGACCGTGATGAAGACTCTCGAAACTTAATCGGTGCCTTCACCGATAGTTCAGTACGTGAAAATTCCCGTTTTTACAATATGAATAGTCAAGTTCACGTTTGTTTTTGGAATAAAATTAATTCCAATGTTTATTTTATTTGATTTCTTAATTTTATTTGTTCAATCGATATAAAGTTTGTTATTTTTGCATAGTATGAACTACAAAATTGCTTACGTTACCATGCGTCGAGCTTTTTAGTATTTAGTTCCTCCGTCTATCTGACGTACAAGATCTGATACAGAGGTATTGCGGTGCAGAAGGGTGTATCGTAACGGAATGAAAGATTAATCTTCAATCGAGCTCTTTGTCTTTTGCAAAGCTTTTTGTTCTGGTTATTTATTGTGCTTTCTGCGTGTGAGTCGATGAAGAATGAGTCAGAGAAAATTTATTTTACGTATTTTCAATTTCCATTTATTCCTTCATTCTTTTTTTTTATTTCTGAATGGACTTTTGTTCTGTAAGACCACAGATGGCCTTGGTCAGCGTCACCGGGCTATCAGCGAGCGCAAAGGCGCTCAGCCTGTCACCCTGCGTTATCAATACAGCATATATAACATGGCAAGTGATAAATAAATGCTTAAACTTGAAAAGAAGAACCCTTTTAGGTCTAACCTAAAATATACAAAAAACAACGCTCAGTAACTAACCTTACATAAACGAGGTCAGATAAAATCTAGCTAGTTCCCAACCATCATTAAACTAAGGCCGTTATGAGCTAACAATGAAAGCTAATCGAACTTTAATTTAGTTTTGTCAAAATCATATTAAACTGCAACACAGTAAAGAGCGCAGTAACTCAACTACAAGAAATTACTTTGACAATTATTGTACATTATATGATATATAATTCGATAAATCGATATTTTGATTGGTAGCACTAATAAAATAAATAAATAAATAATGCTGGACATTTTCACACAACATCATCTATCCCCAAACTAAGCAGAGCTTGTATTATTGGACCTACATGTCTGATATACTACTTATATACATTTTTTTTGTAAATACATACATATTATACATAGAAAACACCCAGACCCGAGACAAATAAATGCAGATACAAATATTTGTCCCGTGGCGGGAATTGAACCCGCAACCTTCTGCGTCTCAGGCGAACCTTCGCCCACTGCGCCACAGAGGTCGTCAATGCGGCATGTGTTATTTGCAGCTATGTTCAGCCCAATGTGTGTTTACTTCAAATGTCATAAAATTAATCTTGCGTCTAGGGCATGCATTGTCGCAGTTCTAGGTCCAACCACACAAAATAATATAGGTGGCATGCCGTTCCATTTCAATTTCATACAAAATAATATTATATCAAAATAAAGCGCACTTTAAAACAATAATATTAAGTATATTAAAATAAGGCACAATTTAAAACACGAAGAGTGACGTAGCTTGAACGACCTTGGTATTACATTTTACAGTTTAGTGTGTTTTAAATTACGCGTTAATATATTTTTTCTTTGGAGTTTTTATACGTTATCGTTTTTTTAATAAAATAAATTGCTAACAAACATACGGCCCACCTGTTGGAGGCTTACCGTAACCTAACTCCATAGGTTACGGTAATAATAATAATAATAAAATAAAATAAAAAAAGTCACCGCTTTTAACAGAAGTGCATTTCTTTGAGATTTTTCAGTTAATATATTTTACGCTTTCATTCATAGAAAATTACATAATAGTCGACAGTAAACCCATTTTTTTGCAACATTTTCAAGAATAAATGAAGAAACTCATCAATTCGACCAAAACTGTAAAATTTTCTCCGGTTCGGCATTGTTTACACATCTGACATACGTGACAATCCAAAATGTCGAGGCAAAGTTTAGCAAAATTTCAAAGGAAATGTACACAAGCGGACTCCAATGCACGTCCTACAACCACCGCTGCCTGCCTCACCGTGCTTCGTCACTGTCCAACGATAAGAAACCTGTGACCCAACCGGACCAACAGCAAATAAAGTGAAAGCAGGTTGCTACCAGTCGCCTCGGCCGCCGCGACCACCTATGCGACGAGGACGACCGCCGTCGGATGAACACCGCGATGGGAGCCTACTTCGCAAGCTGCCGGGCTGTACCCGGTCTCTGCCCCGCCACCGACGACGATATAGTGCATCACATAAACCATCATCATTCATACATCATCCCGCAGGGCGCGCTTTTGGCGAGCGTTCGGTGCATGGCGACACCGCGGAGCCCCATTACTCCCTGGGGTCGACCGAGACCCCTGACCCTCGGCTTGCCTTAGCCGGCCGGTCGGGGGTGGAGGCGCAAGAGCGGAACCTATGCTCCAAGAGTGGAAGTGTTAAAGGCATAAAGCCGGGAGTAGCGTTTAGTGAAACTGCAGCACACCTCTCGACACCCTTAAGCCGTCCACACCAACGTTGCCTCTACGCTGCCTATCGTTGGCGGCACTTATGGGGCCCGTTTAGTGGACGGCAACTCATCACCTGCCTATGATTTGATTTGAATTTGAGTCAGAATTGTCAGGTGCCGTTTCATCCTACATAGCCCAGCAACCATTCCTTAAGTATTTACTCCTGCTATAGTCCAGATTATCACCCAATATATCCAATAGTTTTATCATTCACCATCCACGAAAAAGCGTTGTTTATATATTGTATTGTACAAAAAGGCCTCTTAGTTTTAGCTTCGGCTCCACTTATGCCTATAAAGGCTCCAGATATAAGCCTGAGATTAAAAATAAATAAATAATAATAAATAATGCTGGACATTTTTCACACAGCATCATCTAGCCCCAAAGTAAGCAGAGCTTGTGTTATGGGAACTACATGACTGATATACTACTTATATACATTTTTTTTAAGGTAAGCCTCCATAGGTTACCGTAACTAATGGAAGCTTGCAACACCGGAGGTATCATCACTGGCGCGATGCCGACCCTGAGACATAACCTTCAAACTGGAACATAGTAATGCGAACTGTATTGCTTGGCGGCAAAAATAGATATATTAGTAAATTAGTAATAACGGTGGAAAATCGCAGTATGCAGTTGTGCTTCTGGTTTCTTTGCTTTACTATGTCTACGCAAGGTTGCAGGCAAACAAAAGCTAGCTTTTTGTAACTAGTGTTGTGTCTAGCTCTAGCAATATGTTGAATTGCGTGCTCGGGATAAATAATATCTATATGAAATTGTTTGTCCCACGCTTATTTGATTTCATTTAATTGAAAACTGTTAGTCGAACATTCAATTTATTTCGTTGTTGATTACATGAAAGTGTTGGTAAATAATTACTATAATTTGAGTGAAATTTTCACTCAAATTATAGTAATCTTTTCAAGTATAATTTTGTACTAAATTTTTTTCTAAACACCTTTAATTCGCATTATACATAGATAACCTACACTATGATTCCCTGTATCGTGTCGATACAGGGAATCATATCTTATCGAAACTATAAGAAACAGGATTCTTCCTACCTCTATGAGAAAAACGTCAATTTCAAAATCACTCATTTCAAATCACTAATCTTAAACGGTGAAGGAACAACTATTAAAGATAAGAAATAAAGACGAAAAAAGAGCCTTTGCAAGGCATACTGGTTCCACTACACTGGGTTTTCATCGGTTTTTTACCTCAACTCGGTCAGGTCAGTAGGGTGACCATGAAGACACAACGATTCAGTTTACTCCGAACCCAAGCATTCGTCATCCCGAAAACGTCACGTCCATATTCCTGGACGCAAATATATTTTTTCCCATATTTTCCCCATTGATGTCAGTCGCACTGTTCCGGTATCAAAACATCATCTTATATAGATATAAAGTTGGTGTGTCTGTCTGAGCATTTTTGTATAAAAATTTCCTTGTTAACAACAAGTTTTTTTTATTTAATTTAAACACCGGCAGCCTAGCCAATACAAAAACAGAGGTACTTAAAATTAAAACCTACTTTTAACAACAGGAAGTTGATCAAAAGTATTTTTGATCCCCCTTTTTTCATCCTGAGGTGTGGAATTTGATTCATAAAATTTATGTGGTAAAATTTGTAATGAAAAAATCCTTACCTCACAAAAAAACATACAAACGAAAATTGAGAACCTCCCCCTCTTTTGAAGTCGGTTGACAAACAAACAAACGGAAACTGATGGCATTAGCCTTAAAATTTTTAGTTCTAGGGCATACCAGTTTCCTCTCCATTATTTCCTTCCTGTTAGAATTTAGTTGTTACAAAGTTTAAATGCCAACGAATCCGCAGGCATAAGCTAGTAATGTTATGACTCACATTTCCATAAACGTTCCGTATTCAATTAGACCCTAGTACCCTTGTCAAGGAAAAATCCTTAACAGAACACTCTGTTGTTAACAAATTCCTGTTTAGTAGACTTTTTAATCTCTGGGCATGTGCCAGACTATAATATTTGGACGTGCCTCTGACTAGACTACTTGCTCTTCTCAAAGATTGACGTGAGCGTGTTTTTTTATTTTATTATTTTTTTTGTTAGTTAGTCAAGAGCCTGTAAAATTCCACTGCTGGATATAAACCTCCCAAAAGAGTGCCATGACGAATAATCTTGAGCCACCTCCATCCACCGATTACCCGCTACCTTTGAGATATCATCGGTTCATTGGGTGGGGGGCCTTCCTATACTACGTCAAGAATCTTTATGTCCCAGCGATTGTCGGTTTTTCGAACTATATGGCCTGCCCATTGCCACTTCAAATTGTAAAAAAAAAAATTCTAAGAGCTATGTCGGTGAATTTAGCTCTTTTATGGATTTCCTCGTTTTGGACTTTATCACTCGGTGAAACTGCAAGAAAAGCTATCCCGAAAGCCCACTGCGCAACCTTGAGCTTATGTGTAAGACCAATATTAGTTTTGCATGTTCTGCAAATATTTGTTCCGGGTGTCTGGATGGTGTGGTGCCATGGTACTTATCGTTCCCGGTACTTACGATACAGGGAATCCTAGTATGTCCCTATACTATGTATATGTCTATTGTGTGTTTATTTATAATAATATGTAGTTTAAAAAACTAAAAAATACGCTTTCATCAGACCCTTGTTACAAAGCCCAATATATTAGACTCGTTAAAACTAATCATATATACCAAACTCGAGGAGTTTACTAGTAGCCATTGAAGAGTTCCACTATCTAACTCCTGGCTCCATCATCAGATCAGCTCCAAGATACCAAATTATAGTATTGTCGTCCGAACTACATACAAAGTTTAATTTCGATACCTTCTATCACTCGTCGCCAGATTTTATATAAGTAGGCAGACGACCGTCCTGTTCCGTAGCTGGATTATTACTGGTCAAATACCCATATATAATAAAAATAAAGAAGATGGATTTTGATGAAACTTTACAGTGATATACTCGTAGCTTATACATCCGAATAACACATAGGCTACTTTTTATCCGGGTACCACACGGGCTAAGCCGTGGGCAGAAGCTAGTATGTAATTAAGATACAGTACATCATCCCAGTTAAACCAAGATCAATTTGCGGTAGCAATAGCCATAATCTGTTTCTAAAATTCCTACGATTTACGTGTTCATGTTGAAAACAAACGATCCATAGAATCAGATTCAATACAAATAAATTGTATTGAATCTGATTCTATTAGATTAGTTCGATAGACGAATGCCAGTAGAGAACCCTGCAGACTAACATAATAGGTATAAAAGGTGTACGTTCCTATTTCACTTTATCTGACTTGGCAGGACCGCTCGGCAGAGACATTGATAATAAGTTTGACGACGCTGACATATGAATTAAAACAAACAAAACAAACATGCTCTCTACTGTTATTCCCCATGATAGAAACTGATAGAATTTTTTCTATTGCACAACAAAAATTTCAGCACATTTATACCACTGATTAATGATGGCCTTCAATTTTTTGGTTCTACATACCTTCTGCCCACGGCTTCGCCCGACGGTACCCGGATAAAAAGTAACCTATGTGTTATTCTTACATATAAGCTATATTAATGTAAAGTTACATCAAAATCCGTTCAGTAGTTTTTGCGTGAATGAGTAACAAACATCCATCCTCACAAAATTTCGCGTTTATATTATTAGTAGGAAGAAGGACAGGATGGACATTTTTTTCTAACTATTTGCACCAATAGATTTTTCAAGCGAAATAATAATGTGAGCAATGTTATTGCTCTCGAACGGCGAGGGAAAACATCGTAAGGTAACCGGCATTCGTTTGTTTTGGTATCACGTTAGGTACTCATAGTTCCTGATACCTAAGACACAGGGAATTCTAGTGTGGGTTCTATACTATGTATTTGGCTGTTAGGTGTATATTTATTTATTAACATTCCAAGGAGACTAAGACCTCAATTAATAAGAAATAAAAACTCAAAATCATGACCATTGTTGTAGAATAAGGCATTTAGAAACAAAAATACTATGACAAAATTTTAGCGTAACAGTTTAAGGTCAGTGTGAATAGACATTTGCGTCTATTCCCTTTTAACTTAATTGTATCCATCGCTCTCTTTTACTAACAGTTACAAAATAAAGAGATAGCAACAATTTTTGTACTGTCAAATTAGTCAGATTTAAGTTTCCCATACCAATTTAGTCGTGATTTGCTTCGTTTTTTTTTATAGAAAAACGAAGGAGAACGAACGTAGTAAACGAATTTGACAGGTGTAAGAGATGGCAATAAATATTGCCATCTCTTTCATGCGTGTATTTACTATTAGTAAAAGAGAGCAATGATAAAATTAAGTTTAGTTGGTGAACTACAGAATCGGTGCTATTACCAAAATAATATCCGCACAAAAGGACCCAAAGAACTATGAAGAAAGAACAGTATTTTGCCCAGTCACGGCATTGAACAGAGCTTATTATCGTTCGCCAGATCACTCCCAGTGAGAACACGCACTTACATTGATTCCACTAATGGAATTCGAACGAATTGGTGGCATTTAACAAATCGTACGATCATTAGAGGATACCAAATTAATATGGGATTAGACTGCGTTAAATCCTTGGATTGTCTTTAAGAATTTATCGGGTTTGTTGGAATAGGAAAAGGCTTTGAGAAATACATAAAGCAATCATACTTTATTAACATTTAGTAGAGTATAGCTACTGTGAAAAACATGCATAATGCCCACCTGTTGGTATGTAGTTACCTACCCTATGGACGATTGCATCATCAGAGATTTAACTCGCGTGTTGCCGAGACATGACGGGTGAAATTTCTCATATGCCTGTAACACCAAAACCCATACCCTTAAAACCGGGATATAACAATGCGAACATGGCAGCAGATATAGGAGTATTTTCCTGGACGAGCTATATCACAAGAAGCTCTATTTCTGCCAGTAGTTCCTATATTATAATTTCCTTAACATTTTCAAACCCAGAATTTGATCAAACCCAAAAAATTCGACCAGCGCCCTATTTACACTAGCAAAATGCCTATGAGAACGAGAAAATGGTATTCACATTGCTATAATAATATAAGAAAGGGTTCGAAAATTTTAAAATGGGAAAGATAGTTTTATCGAAAAGAAAAATGTCTGACGATGCCTAACATCAGCATAAAAACAAACAAACCACAACTGCTTACCCCATGATGAAAAAAAAAAGTAGTCAGAGGCTCGTACATACATGACATTTGGCTCATGCCCGCGTTTGCAAGTTCTTAGCAAACTACGTGACAGGTCTCAAGCTTCTTGGAATACTGATGGCACATACCAGGTGAAGGATTTTTCAGTTGTGCCAAGTTGTGTCTAAGGGAACTAATATTCGGGCGGGTGTTCCGACACACCTAGTTGTGCAAACTGAAAGGTCCGAGAGAATCTCGCTTTCGAATTTTTGGTTCTAGGGCATATCGGTTGGTATGCCTTAGAACTAAAAATTCCTGACGTTGTTTTCTTCATGCACGCAAATCTAAATGGAAATCTCTTAAAATTACTATCCAACTCATTAAAATCCTTAAGACCCAAAATGAGAAACCAGTAGAGTATGAATAATTAAAATGTGTAAAAAATGAACTAAGATTTTCGCAGCCGTGGGTCCGCTCGCTGTCCATAATAACATTTTTCTTCCCAGAACATTGAGGTGTTCTCAAGCCGAGGAGGCTTCAACTCCTCGGAACTAACCGCCACTTGTTTGAAGTGTCGAGAAAGTTTATTTTAACCGCTGGTTAAACCAAAATATTAGCCAGTCGAGCTTTTCTCAGGTACTGGAAACTATCTCAGGTATGTTTTGAAAGGTTTTGAAGCTGTGAAATCTGGCTAGGTAGATTTTTCTTCTGTAAAGAACAAAATTTTCTTATTATATTCTTATTATCGACCTCTGTGGCGCTGTGGGTGAAGGCCCGCCTGAGACGCAGAAGGTTGCGGGTTGGATTCCCGCTGCGAAGGATTACGTAGGCTGCTGATTCTTCTTCAGTTAGGAAACCACGGAACAGAAGTAGGGTCAGCAGTTCGAGACGAGACGCCGATAGAAAAAGATTTATTTATTTAAAATTGCAACTATTTTTACAGGGCATCTTTAATACAATAGTGTAGTCCATAATTAATTAAATAATCATTTCTTTAAATGGCACAAGATATAGTGTAGCGTTTACGAAATAATTCAGCGAACAGTGGAATAAGTCAATATACTCTCTGCAACTAAGTTCATTTTCAGCACGGTGCGTGTCAATATAAAAAACTAAAAATGTGAGAAAGAAAAATCACAAAGATTCGACTTCAATCACTTAAAACGAATTACTGAAAGTGAATGCATTTTTAGCTATGTAATGACGAAGGTACATTGCTCTCGATCAAAGGCCGTGCGTTTTCGTCAGCACGATCTAGAGCTTTTACAAATTTAGCAGCGCCATCTAGTTTTGTTATAATATTGTATAACGAGCTAAGGTACCGGAGGGGAATAAGACCTGTCGGTTAATAAGGCCTAAATAACAGAAATCGTGTCAGAATAGTGTAGGACGCTCTCCGGCCAGGTGGGATGACGATCTGCGAAAGACTGCAGGTAGATGCTGGATGCGGCAAGCTGAAGAAAGGGCGCTATGGCGCTCATTAGGGGAGGCCTATGTCCAGCAGTGGACTAATATAGGCTGATGATGATGATGATGAACAGAAATCGATCTTAAAATGGACGCCCGCACACAAACATTACACTAGCACACGCCTAATGCGTGTACAAGTTGGTAGAAGATCGCCTGCGCTCTTTACCCCACTCCCCGTTGCCAGTGTTGGGTCGTATTTTGTAAGATGAGGTCACGCCGCATGAATAACAAAAATACAAAGTAAACAATCGTAAATATTTTGTGTAAAATAACAGTAAAATGTGTACCTTATTTATTTATTTATTTACCTTAATGATCCCTCAGTGTATGTATTTACTATCGATATCCATTTCTTATTTATTTTGTTTTTCTTACATACGTAGCTTGCTTTTATTAAGGCCTATCAAATTTAGGCAAAGGCCTTATTAGCCTTCTTTTTATGTATTTTGGTTTGATGGCCCCCAGACCAGTCACTTCCATATAGTATTGAACTTGAAAACTAATCAAAATACCAGTAAAAATAACGTGAAATCTGCAGCATCAAAATACGCAAAAAAACATCAATTAGGTATACGGTTCTTTGATTCAAATGATGAAGTCGATGTACCGCTCTCTCAGTTAAAATTAACTCCGTTTCATAACATGATGCCTACACAAGTTTAAACTAATAGAAAAATCACATAAAATAAGAAGAATAATCCTTAATAACAGCGGAACTGAAGTCAAAAAAGATCTTCTCGATCAAAATAAAAAAGAAATTCAGAAGTCCATATTCGTAAATAAATCTACCCAAAAAAGAAAACTGGTTCTTCTCAAATGCAAACAGGGTAGTACCATGGCTGTGAAGAAGTCAGGATGGCCGATATGCGACAATGTGGCAAATGGTATCACGATGAGTGCATTGGTTTATCGGTCGAAAATGCTGATGCCTTTGAGTACTCTGATGGCTACTAAGCGAGGTATTTTATATAGAGGTAAATAATATCAATTATGAATTAAATTGATATTTGATCTCAAGTACAAAAAAACATTTTAATTTAATAATTTATGTATGTTTAACTCATAGGCCTATTTACCCTACCATAGTAAAATAACGCCTATTGGCATAGTTTTAAAAAATGTTAAATTTTGTTTTTACTGATGGTGGAAGTTGCCATTTTAAGTATTTAATTTATTCTAGTATATGTATACGACTGATAACTGTTAAAACATGTTGATTTTCTACAATTGTTTTCAATTTATTTCAAATCTCCCTTAGCTAGGCCTTAATCACCTCCGTTACCTTACTAGGCATGATATTTTTTAATGCGAAGTTCGTAACGGCTGAGTCAATTTGTATGAAATCCTAACCGCCACTGCCAACACTATCGCGTCAAATTTTGGTCTGATCCCAAAGTTATACAAATTGATCAAATAACGGTTTACGGTTTATACGGTTTACATTTCGCAAATCCGAACATATAGTTGAGAAACACAACGTTTTGTGAAATGTACATAAAATGTACATTTTTTTTAACTTTGGTCACAAATTAATAGAGCTTCCATCGTAAGTAATCATAATGTATGTGGCACACTGCACGCTAAAGCCCGTCTCCACTATTTGCGCAATTTGTCAAGCAAGTCGTATTAATGTTGTGTTAGCGATAAAAACACGTTCAAACATTAAAGCGTGCTACGGTCCTGTTTGAAGTGTGGTTAAAGCCAGGGTTTGGTGCAAGCCACGAAAAACAGTCATTGGCCTCGATTCTGTAGTACATTGACTAAACTGTCGCTCTCTTTAACTGATAGTGCAAGCAAGAAAGAGATAAAATTTTAGTAAGGCACGAAAAACAGTCATTGGCCTCGATTCTGTAGTACATTGACTAAACTGTCGCTCTCTTTTACTGATAGTGCAAGCAAAAAAGAGATAAAATTTTAGTAAGGCACGAAAAACAGTCATTGGCCTCGATTCTGTAGTACATTGACTAAACTGTCGCTCTCTTTTACTGATAGTGCAAGCAAGAAAGAGATAAAATTTTAGTAAGGCACGAAAAACAGTCATTGGCCTCGATTCTGTAGTACATTGACTAAACTGTCGCTCTCTTTAACTGATAGTGCAAGCAAGAAAGAGATAAAATTTTAGTAAGGCACGAAAAACAGTCATTGGCCTCGATTCTGTAGTACATTGATTAAACTAAATTTAAACTGTCGCTCTCTTTAACTGATAGTGCAAGCAAGCAAGAGATAAAATTTTAGTAAGGCACGAAAAACAGTCATTGGCCTCGATTCTGTAGTACATTGATTAAACTAAATTTAAACTGTCGCTCTCTTTAACTGATAGTGCAAGCAAGAAAGAGATAGTTAAAATGTTAGTGCTGTCAAATTTGACAGATTTAAGTTTTCCATACATATTTAGTCGTGATATCAAAACATGCTGACTATAAACACGAAAAAAAGCGGCACGTAAACTGATTTGACAGCAGCAGACGGTACTAAAATTGTAGCTATCTCTTTCTTGCGTACACTATCGGTAAAAGAGAGCGATAGTTAAAATTTAGTTTAGTCAGTGTACTACAGAATCGAGGCCATTATTACTTTATTTTACAACTAGTCTCTACTTACGGCTTTGCCTTCGTGGTACCCTATGTGTTATTCTTGGTCATGAAATATATCTGTTCTAAATTGCATTTAAATTGGTTTAGCCGTTACGTACATAGGTTAGGCCACAAACATCCAAGCTTTCGCGTTTATAATATTTGTTGGGTGATGACTTTTAATCAAAATAACTATTTATTTCGGAAACTATCGTGAACTTGACTATTCATATTGTAAAACGGGAATTTTCACGTACCGCACTATTGGTGAAGGCACCGACTAAGTTTCGACTCATTCCGAGAGTCTTCATCAGGGTGAGTGATCGGAACTTTCTCCCTCCACGTCACACCTCGCGTCACCATCTCGCTTCTCACGCCCCTCCTGGTTGAGTAGTGAACGACGCGACGCGGAGGGAGAAAGTCGCGATCACTCACCCTGATGAAGACTCTCGGAATGAGTCGAAACTTGGTCAGTGCCTTCACCGATAGTGCGGTAAGTGCGTGAAAATTCCCGTTTTTACAATATGAATATTTATTTCAGCTTTAAACCCATTATACATACACCACTATCCTATAAAAAGCATTTTTACGGCAAATAAGAAAGCATGTATACAGTAAACTGTAGAAAAATAATATTATAATATTTTTTACTACAGAAAAATTAAAAAATATGGGAGGGGTAGGGGAAAACAATGTTTCAAGTTCAGCTTTTTATTATTTTACATACCTCTGCGTCCACAATGATGAGTTTTCTATTTGATCTGTGGTAAGCTTCGTTTTATGGTTCTTCAAAGAAACAGATTTCGCAGTAACGAAAGGATACCTTTTTTCCTAGATTTATCTATCCAGTACAATCTAGTATACTAGATGGCACTGGTTATGTTTTCTATATTTAGGCTTCAAATAACTATTATTATCTAGATGATAGTTATGATGAAGACTCTCGGAATGAGTCGAAACTTAGTTCACTATTTGCCGTAAAACCAGAGCTTTTAAAACGGTAGTCGACATTATGTCAGCCGTTATAAAGCGGAGAACTGTCTATGTTAATATTTTTTCAGTGCAGGTTAAAAAAGTACATCACAAATTTCAAAGACAAGTTAATGAATAACCAGCCTTTTCTTGCCTTTCTTTCCTGGTTTAGTCGCGGAGGAACCGGTAGTAAAATTTACGTATCAAATTGATCCCTGTGAAGTGAAGTTTCAAAGTAAGTCGAAACTTAGTCGGTGCCTTCACCGATAGTGCAGTACGTGAAAATTCCCGTTTTTACAATATGAATAGCTTTTGTATTCTAAAATTTAATTAGATCACCGGTACTATAGTCCGGTATAGCACAAATTAAAAAGAAAACTTCTCCATAAGTTGTCCGTCCGAAGGGACCGTCTATTGTTCCTTTTATTTATTTAAAGTTTTTTTTTATTTGGTTTTCAATAAGTAATATATCTTAGACTGATCTAAAAGCTAAGGGAGCAATGAAGAAATGAAACTAATCCGTTTTATTAAATGCCTATGGCCAGTACTTCCCGTCCCCCGATGGGGCCGAAGATCGGCTGACCCCCGTTAAGGTCGAAGATTGAGAGACAAGGGGATTAACCCTTTGTTATCACCCTTGTCCCCGTTGTTATTGACATTGCTATAAAACTTATGAACGATCATAACTTGTACCACACTCAGGCACAAAACGATTAGGTTTGCTCTTCAAATAATAATATGACAAAAGGTATGACATGCTACGTAATAATATTGACATCAAACGACAGGTAGATTACCAATAATAAATTGATGTCAGTAAAAAATGTGGAGTTCAAAAACACGACGCAAACATACGAAAAATAAAATGTTAAACGTGTTGATTTTTTTTTATCAATTACGTGTGTAAATTCTTTACTATTTGTACTATACGAAGCTAAATATACAATTAAAAGATCTCAAGGGATGATTCTGAATTTCATCAGGTATTTTGATTCATCCCAGTTTAATCAACTAATATTATATTTCAATCTTCAATAATATCAACGAATGAAACTCGCAATTAGTTTAAAATATCAACGGAACGATTTGTGTTGATTTTTCATTTGGAATCGAATGAGTTTAGTACATCTGTTGCCAGACGTTAGCTCTCGTCTGTTTGAGACTAAGTACTAGGTATGTGTACGGTTAAAGAAAAGCAAGGAAACTAATTAGAAAATATAAACCTGGAAGAAAAATATACTTGGTATCTACATTGTTTCCAAAAAGAAGGTACGGAATTCTGTTTTTTTTTGTCTAACACTACTCACTTTGTGTATACTTACACGATATCTTAGCTAATTATTGTAAAGCGTAAATTTAACCGATTTGTTTTAATGGGTATGGTATACTTCAAGGGTGGTCCCATATACATTTTATGAAAAAATACCACCCCAATGCTGTAAAAAAAGGCATGTAATTTCATATTGGACTTTTTATCAAACTACCGTTATTTGAAGTCAGTTTTTTGACATTTAAATGTCTCTTTTTTACAAGTTTTTATTGAACTTCCAAACTTTGTATGATAGTAACTTATTTATGAATAAATTAGCTAGTGCTACTGCTCAATGTCTCGTTATTATTATTTTAGCAATTATTATGTTCAGTCTAGATGCCTTAGAAGGATTATTTTCCGAAATAACTGATTCGGGAGTTTCATTTCTATTTCTTAATAGTTTGTACCGTATAATCGTCTACTAAACTTCCTTTTTTATCCCATCGCCGCAATGCAGACAAGCGATAACAAAAGCGCAACTGAAGCACTCTTGAGAAGACGCTTTTCAAACAACGCTTTTGAGTGCCGGCATTGAGCTATCGACTATTAACGAGGGACTTTTAGTTTTAAATTTCATGTTAACCATGGTACCTACATACCTATATATGTAGTTTATTAGTAGTAGAGTTCCTTCTGAAAGAGCGCGTCCGGGCGACTTTCCAAGCGTTATTGATCAGGGTCGACAACACGCGTGATACCTACCTCAGGTGTAACAAGCCATTGGTTACGGTAACTGCTTACCAACAGGTGGACCGTACTTATGCTAGTTTGTTTCTTTACTTGTAAGTATAAAAATAAAATCCTCTATCTCTATCTCTTGGCAATCAGTAAGGTATTCCAATAAGTGACGATGGGCTCGTAACCTGTCACGTGGAATGCTTGCTATCTATACAAAAATGCGGACATAATGTACCTACTGTATCAAATGTAGGTATCTACAGTTATAATTCTATAATAGAGTGCTTTCCCGTTCGACCCAAGATTTTTCTACCCAATAGGTATTTTACTCCGTTCGACCCAAAACATTGGGTCGAAAAGAAAAAACATAGGTAATCAAATAAACATTATAAAAAATAGCACATCGATGCTCAGATTCAGGTCTGGTAGGTAAATATAAAGTTACATTTCTAAGTTATCTAGGTACATAATATCAGTCATACAAAATCACATTTTTTTTCGAGATCAAATATTTAAAACAAAACAATAAGTCCGCCTACTTAAATTGTTCTAGGAATTGCACGTGCATTCGTTTGAAGAGAGCATAAACATTAGCATAAAATATTATTACCTCCATATTGTAGGTACAAAATTTGAAGTTACTGTGAGTAATAATTTCATCAAGTTCGATTTTTTACAAATATTACAGTGTTTGTAGGTACATACTGTTTAGAAAACACTGTGACTTAGATTTTTGGATTGGGTAGAACGGAGCATATGTTTTGGGTTGAACGGATAAAAATAATATTGGTAAGAAATATTGTGGGTTGAACGGGGAAGCATCCTATAATTATATCTGTATCAGCCTGTTAAGAGAGCAGTGTGGAGTGAATGAAAATGTAGTAACGAGAGTTGGGAAAGGTATACTGAGATGGTTTGGGCATATAGAAAGGATGGACGAAAGAAGATTAACAAAACAAATATATGGGATAGTTGGAAGAGAAAGGCCTTGGTGAACATATTCTGACCAAATTGGAGACATTCTAGAGAAAGGCCAGGTCAGAAGTACACTAAACCGACAAGCTTGTATGAAGAATTTGATGAGGATGAACGAAGCGAAAAGGTATGCCAGGATCGTAGCAAGTGGATCCTTGGTCTCTGCCTACCCCTTTGGGAAACAGGCGTGACTATACAGGGTGTAATAAGACTACTCCCGAAAAATTCGGGAAGTGAAAGTACCCATCAATATGAACAACTTTTACTAAGAAACCAACACTGTGAACGCGAAAAAAAAAACCGTATTGATGGGTACTTTCACCTCCCGAAATTTTCAGGAGTATAGTCTTATTACACCCTGTATGTATGTACATATGTATATATGTAGGTATATAGTTTTTGGATGTACCTCTCTCTGACTAACCCTACTAGGTATCCTCAGAGATCTACACAGAGTACCTAGGTACCTATGTACCTACCCTGAGGATGCCCATCGTAGGGAAAACAGTCGTCACCTTGTTTGTTTTCGTTTTGCAACTTTTTTGTAGGAAATATATATAATTTAGAACTTAGTTCATAGTCCTGCATAAAATTAGTTATACCTACTACCTACCTAAGTTAGCACAACTTTACGCAGTCAGAAAAAAAATATTTCGTCCGACGCAATAATGTTCGTTCATGCCTTGTATACTTGTATTATAATATAATCTGTGGTTCATGCCAACGCTGCGTTGCCGGTTCGTGCATCACAGACTGCACGCAACGTGCAGGTTTCATCGGGCGGAGTGGCGGCGGTGGCGTGACGTCATCGATTAGGACGCAAGCACAATGCAATCTATTTTATTATTGACCTGAATATATTGTGGTGAGACGAGAAGTTCCGATTTTGACGTCACTATAAAATTATACCTACCTACTGTCACAAAACTAAATAGTGGGTATTCTAGGTATTAGATTTTTTTTTTGTGTTTGATGTTTGTTTTGTTTGCTTCTTCTCTAGGTAGGTAGGTAGATACTTATTTGGGTCGTAAAATGTAAAATTAGTACCTAGAGTAAAAGTTTAAAAAGTCGTGTCGTATCATGTCATGACATGACATGATCATTGAATAACATGGCCACATACTAAAATAAGACCCTTACCTACTTAGCTAAAATAAGGTTAAAAATAGGTATACTTAGGTACCTACTTTAGTACCTACGTAAAAGTTAGGTATTGTTAAATAGAAAAAAATGAAGTTAGTACCAAGGTACCTACGTAAGTTACATAAGTTATTAATAACTAACGCGTATTAATAATTGATACGCGTGGTACCCGGAAAAAAAAGTAGCCTGTGTTATTCTGATGTATAAGCTATAGGTACCTAATTACTGAAATTACTTTTAATTACTTTTGCCAATTAAAAATTCTTACCTTACCCTCTATTTATATATATGAGGTGGCACTGTTTGTTAAGCAAAAAATCAATTTATTTAAAATGTTAAATAATAAGCGACATGCCTCGAAACTGTGCTGTCCACCGAATAAGAGGGCAATGCTAAACAACAGTGTTTTTTGTATTGCACCGCGCATTTACAACAATCTACCAAATTACATGTTAGAAACATGCTCAATAATTGTATTTAAACTAAACTAAAAAGACTATTATTAGAAAAAGCTTATTACAGTATAAATGAATATTTATCAGATATATTTTAATGACATATTGTGATTTAGAAACTGCTGTGACATTGTATTTAATTTGAAATTATTATTATTATTATTTTGACTGTGTTTTTTGTATTTTTTTTTAAATCATGTTTAAAATTATGTGTGTAATGGATGTATTAATAATTTTGCTTACTATATAATTTTTGCTTGCTGTAAAGCTGATCATGGCTGTATTTCTATTAGTAATTATGACATCTCATGAACCCATGTTTCGCAGAATAAATGATTATGATTATGAAAAGTTTTATTAAAATCCGTTCAGTAGTTTTTGTGTGAAAGAGTACGTAAGAAACTTTCGCGTTTATAATATTACCTAGTAGGGTTAGGTATCATGATTATTACCTATTTGAATTGCGTTGATTATTGCTTTGAAAGAAATAATCTCATCCTCTCCGTCCAGTAGGTATGTACCGACTTTCCGACTCAGCTTTATACCAATCCGCACCGCACCGTTTGGCAACGTCGCATCGCAACGTATGGAAGCATAGCTCGCTCGTTCGATTCCGGCTTGTTTAGTAACATCGCTCGCATCGCTACCATAGGACGCACACAATATTATTTGCAAAAAATGTCTGGTTTTGGTACAATAACTGAACAAGTGATAGCACAAGTGAAAAGTAGGCCGGTGTTGTGGGATAAGAAGGATGAGATGTATGGAAACATTCAAGCTATGGATTATGAATGGATCAAAATGTCTGCGGTTTTGAAGAGAGACAGTGAGTGATTTGTTCGTTACTTAGGTATGTGATAACAGGAAATACGCAAGTAGGTACCTACATACGTTCTTGTTCAACAGATAGATAATGTAGGTAGCTACGAATAGGTAGGTACCTACATTATCTACCTACCTATTCGTAGCTACCTATGCGATGGAAATAGGTAGATAACACGGCATGGTTTTCTGTTCATTAGGTACTGAATAATTTCACATATAGGTACCTACCTAGATATTATAAAACTATTACCGTCATCATTTTTCAAATAATAAATGACGTGGCTAGACATTAAGATTTCTTTTAAGTACCTAGGTACCTATTTACATACTTACCTACTGTCTCTACATTTTTCTTACGGTTCGTGGATTCCTCCCATCCATAGATCCCATAGATTCTGCAGAGCAGGATTATTTTACGCATTTCAAAACTAGATGGCGCCACAGGAAAAGTTAGCACGCGCTATCGAAGTGTTTTGGCTTTTAGACAACACCTCTGAACAAATCGAGCTCGTTGTCGGTGGATGGAAGGACCAAAACGATGGTCCGATGACATTCTTGATTTTTACAGAAATGCTAACCGAATGGTTTAGCTTTCTTATCAAATTAAAATGTAATAAAGATTAATTTGTTAATGTAGATTATAGTTGCACATTTTTTAATGCTATATAAATTAACGTAGATTAATTAATGTAATAAAATCATATCAAGCAACCTATTAGACTTGTTCATATTAGTTTTTAATTAAGTTATGACCCATTTGTCGATAAATAGTCACCGTAATCTACGAAATGGACGCTTGTAACATCAAAAAAAGTATCGCTTGCGCGTTGCGAGAAATGACGGGTGAAAAGTCTCATATACCTGTAATTTCACCGGCACCCATGTAAGCGTTATTGTATGGCGGCAAAATTAAGTATGATGGTAGTACTATGTAAGTAATGTCGTATTTTGCACACACGTAAATTATTGGTTAGAACATAGTAAACATGTTTTTTTATTGTTTGTTTTTATTTGAAATAATAATAAAGAAATAAATAATGCTGGACATTTTCACACAGCATCATCTAGCCCCAAAGTAAGCAGAGCTTATGTTATGGGCACTAAATACATGACTGATACACTACTTATATACATTTTTTTGTATATTACATATTACATAGAACACATAGTTACATATGTTTCTAATAAATAGTTTATCCATATAAGGCTCCTTGCAAACGATATGTTTTATAGATTAAATTTTAATTGTATGGCTGAAAACATAAATACCGGGTTATTCCCGTTGTCCCCCGATTTTTGATCCCATCTACTAACATAAATAAATAACGTTTTTTTAGCACGACATAAAAAATATATAAAATGTAACTCAAAGATGGTGGAAACAAATTAATTATAAACAAATATTAATAAGAATAACTAAAACTACAACAGAAATGCCCCACGCACCTTACTAATCAATATTTATATTTCTATTCAATTTCTAGTGAAAATTGGAAAATTCATTTCGAGTTTTTCATCGCGTTTTATTCTGAGAATCCGCCCCCCGGCCCTCAGGGAAAAGGTTGCTCAGATTCCCTTCCATCTATTTGATCCCCCGTATTATTATAATTTTTCTATACTTTATCTGCTCAGTTTCATTATACCTAACAGGAATAACACTGGCGCAGTGGGCGAAGCCACCTGAGACGCAGAAGGTTGCGGGTTCAATTCCCGCCACAGGACAAATGTTTGTATGTGCAAATATTTGCTTCAGGTCTGGGTGTTTTCTATGTATATTATGAATGTATTTACAAAAAAAAATGTATTTAAGTAGTATATCAGTCATGTAGTTCCCATAATACAAGTCTGCTTAGTTTGGGACTAGATGATGCTGTGTGAAAATGTCCAGCATTAAAACTGGAGCGCACGGGCCTAGGCCAAGTGTGTTTCAGTGGGATGTATTTCAACACAGAAAGTTCAGTTTACAGAAACTTTATCACAATTCTACATGTCTTTAGCTTAGCTGCTTTTGTAACAGAACATAGACGTGGTTTGGTATGTCTTAATACTTTAAAGATAAGAAAAGCTGTCTACGCATAACATCGGTTGTTGACAAGACTATTGGTACTATACCTCTAGATATCTTTGACAAACTCCACATGCGATTATTTTGTTTTTAAGATCAACATTATTTGTATCGTTTGTCTGGTATGGTGGAATGGTCTTCAGATAGGGCGTGTTACGGCGATGTCAATTAGAACCAGATTTGAATTAGATCAAATCTGGTCTTGATTTGATCCGTAAAGTAGGTACGTGTTTATTGTTTTCATTATAATTAATAGACAGTATCTATTTTCTAATCGGTGTTCATTATTGAAGTTGCAATTCCTGCTTCTACCAAATTTCATATGATTTAACAAATATCAGCTAACACCATTCCTTGATCATTGTCGGCCATATCATACCAAGGAGATATAATAGTCAAACAACTGTCTATTCAAGTTTAAAAAAAACATTATAATGGTAAATAAATAAATAAATAATGCTGGACATTTTTCACACAGCATCATCTAGCCCCAAACTAAGCAGAGCTTGTATTATGGGAACTACATAACTGATATGCTACTTATATCCTTTTTTTGTTATAAATTAATACATATTATGCATATAAAAACACCCAGACCCGAGACAAATATTTGCCGATCTTACAAACATTTGTCCCGTGACAGGAATCGAACCCGCAACTTTCTGCGTCTCAGGCGGTCCTTCGCCCACTGCGCCACAGAGATCGTCAGTATTACCTTTACTTATGATTTTATATTTTGTTAGTTAATATAGAGAAGGCCTTTGTCCAGCACTTATAACTTCGAAGTTGATGAGTTGCAAAACTTAAAAAAATCTTTATTATTTCAGAAGAGTTCATAAAGAAACGTTGGCGCCGTGTAAGAGACGTCTTTCGAATCGAGATCAAAAAGCTAAGCGCACCACAAAACCCTACTCAACCTATCAAGAAATACTACACAGGCGTATGGCCCCATTTCGAAAGCATGCTATTCCTCAAAGATAGTCTCACTAAGCGAACACCACGTCTTTTCTTCCCTGAAGAAAACGAAGACACAAACACTCTCCTGACCGATAGTTCTCTAGTCCAAGAAGAAATATCCGAAATAGAGCATTTGGAAGAGACATTAGCAGAGGAACAGGAAGAAATTAACGAGAAGCCAGTATACGTAAACGTGGAAAGCGCTTGGTCGCCAGAACAACATAGCCCTGACAAAGAGAAAGTTAGAGGCGTGAAAAGAAAAGCTGAAGACTGGGGCGAGGTTCTGGATGAAGATATCAATTTCGCGAAGTCCATAGTCGGGTATCTGAGGAAGTTGAATCCTATCAGGAAGCTGATGGTGAGAAATGAGATACAGAGCATATTGCTGAGGGAATTGTTGTGTGATCAGTGTAGGTGCACGGGTCAGCAGAAAGCTTGTCAATGCGAATAGTTATTTTATTTTTATATAATTTAATTTATTTCAATGTAGTGCTAGGAGGACTTAAGACCAAAAAAATTATCTTACCAGTCATGGGCGTACAAAAAGATGGTCTGACGTGTCAAGTATGAATCAGAGAACCAAAGTTATCGACATAGCTCAACGAATTAGCAAGCTGAAATGTCAAAGGGCTGGTCATATCTCGCGAAGAACCGATAACCGCTGGGGTAAACGTGTTCTTGAGTGGAGACCGCGACTCGGCAAACGTAGTGTAAGACGCCCTCCGGCCAGGTGGGATGACGATCTGTGAAACACTGCAGGCAGATGCTGGATGCGGCAAGCTGAAGACAGGGCGCTATGCCGCTCATTAGGGGAGGCCTATGTCCAGCAGTTTACTAATATAGGCTGATGATGATATAAAAAAAATATAATATACTCACATATAAATCTATCACAAATATAATTATTTAACTGTATTAGGAGTGAGATTACTTATAATTATTTGGGTGTGGTGTATCATATTTTTTTCGTGAACTTGTATGTTTTATATTGGTAGTACATAAACTATGAACAGTAAGGTACATGGTAGGTATCGTCGTTTATATACTTAAAAAAGTAGGTACACTTTAGTCCATGCTGCCCCATTGTGACCTCGGTGGCACGGCAGGCGAGCAGCCGGCTGTGCCACAAGAGGCGGATTCAGTTCCCGCTGCGAGACAAATGTTTACATGTTCAGTTATATTTGTTCTGGGTCTAGGTATGTGGTACCACGGTACTCGTAGTTTCTGATACCTACGATATTGGTAATCCTGTCAGTAAATATTGTTTTTTTTTTATTTTTTTTTGTGTGCTATAATTTTTTGGTCAAGATTAAAATGTAATCCTTCTACTTTTATAAACGCGAAAGTTTGCGAGGATGGATGTATGTTTGTTACTATTTCACGTAAAAACTTCCGAACGGATTTGGATGAAACTTTACAGTAATATAAATTATACATCAAAATAACTCATAGACTACTTTTTATTTATTTATTTAATACTTTCGCACAAAACAATGTAGTGCTAGGAGGACTTAATGCTAAAGCATTCTCTACCAGTCATCCTGGGCGTGCAAAAAGATGGTGTGGCGTGTCTAGTACAATGTACATACACTACAATATATATATATATATATATATATTTATCCGGGTATCACGCGGGCGATATCGTGGGCAGAGGTTAGTCTATTCTAAAATTCATCCAAATCAGTTTTAAAATGTTTTTAAGATTATCAGAAACATCCAGACATTTGCATGAGTTATTATGTTATGATAAAAAATAAGTAAAACAAGTTACTACCCACGGCTTTGCCTGTTTGGTACCTACCTGGATAAAAAGTAGCTTTTACCGTTAAGGCAGCGTTCGTAGGAAACGCATTTGCTCGACCTTTTTTTCGTCAATTTAAGTTGCAAAATTGGTCTCGACATAAAACCCTTTTATTTGAACAAGACAATGGCCTCGATTCTGTAGTTAACTAACTAAACTAAATTTAAACTGTCGCTCTCTTTTACTGATAGTGTAAGCATGAAAGAGATAGCTACAATTTGAGTGCTGTCAAATTAGTCGGATTTAAGTGTTCCATACAAATTTAGTCGTCATTTTAAAACATGCTGACTATAAACACGAAGAAACGCGGAACTTAAACTGATTTGACAACACTAAAATTTTAGCTGTCTCTTTCTTGCTTGCACTATCAGTAAAAGAGAGCGACAGTTTAAATTTAGTTTAGTTAGTGTACTACAGAATCGAGGCCATTATATACCTACTTAACCTATATCCACCATAAATGTCCATTCTAAATATAACTATACTTTGAAATTTTGAAATCGGTTCAGCAGTTTCGGAAATTACCTTCTCATCCTTACTTAAAAACTTTACCTATTTCACAGCTATTTATAATGCTAATATGGCCTCTATAATATTAAGAAACGAGAAAATATATTCTTAAAACTTTATTTCAAAGTTCTTATTTTCATACACCTAGATTAGTTGGCATTAATTAAATATCTTTGAAAACAAAACAAATTTTAAAGAGAATTGTCGTAAATAATAAAGCACGCCCACTATCGAACATAAATTTATGGACCCTCGGGGACTCTGATACGTGTACCAAAACGTTAGAATCACACCGAGTATCTGAGCGTTCAAAATAGCGTAAAGGCATTTTAGGAAGCTCCTATGTTCGTTGAGTTTAGTATTATCTAGAAAAACAAACTCTCCATTGTAATCCCCATGATAAAGATCCTTAGATTAATTATAATGTAATAATAAATAAATAAATAATGCTGGACAGTTTTCATACAGCATCATCTAGTCCCAAACTAAGCAGAGCTTGTGTTACATGACTTATACATTAATTATAAACTTTTTTTTGTAAATACATACTTATTATGCATAGAAACTCATACTCATATATTTATACTTAGTACCTTCGCATATACATGCCTTCAATTTTTTTATTCTTGGCCATGCCGATTTCGGTTCGATCGAACACAAGACCTTAGTACCGGAAGTCGGGGTACAGCCCACTAGGCCAACATAGCTATTATCTAAAGCAGTCAAAAATATGCACGTTTTTAACATTGATTGTTTTTAAGTAAATAGGTATAGAATAAAAATGATTATTGAGGTCAAAAATACGCGACATGGTGGTAAAAAGTAAATTAAAAAAAAAACAATATTCCATATAATCTAAATGTATATTTTCCTTGAATAGAAACAACTATCGACAAAAACCCGCAATGCAATTGATTTTTTTGAATGTAATTGAAGAAACGCATAATTTGGTATTATTACGCTCGAGATCATACATCTTGTAAAAAGTGTCTAACGATTATTTTATAAAAATGGCAAGACTCTTCGTGAAATAAAGCAAGAAAATCCACAACTAGATTTCAAGCTAATCAATTTGGTAAGGTTTCCTAGATCCATTTCTGTGAACAGAGAGTCCGCATATTTACGTCCCTGGCCTGGCTTTTTCTGCTCTCTCAATCACGGCGTTAAAATTAGGAATAAAAACGTGTCATAAACGAAGGTATTCTAATGTCAGCATAAATTATTCGGTAACAGACTATCAAAACTAGACGCGTAGAATTTTACACCTTCATAAACAATGCACACATAATATATTATGAAGTTATTTTGTTACATTCGTGATATAAGATGAGACATTGTATGACAATGACCGTGGTCTTTTTGCTAACTCGATTATTACCATCGACGTTAGAGAATAAAAAAATTGTTGTCTATGAACAAAATTCGTAAAATAATAAAATAAATAGGTACTTTAGAGACTAACATTCATATAATAGTATTACGAGCTAGGGTTCGGGATAAAATAATTAAGTCCAATTAAACACCAAAATTAACGTTGTATTAATAAATCACTCAATAAAAATGTCAACAGAACAAATAACACAATGAAACTACACAATTAAAACAAAAACACTAAAACACTGTATCACTAGCACAACTGTCACAACACTAGTCACTGGATATCGCTTATTTATCACTTCGAATAATTCACTCTTAAATCCTGAAAGGAAACTGACTCTACCGGCCGCTTGCCACGCTTATATATCTCGTAAGATGTCTCTTCCAGAACAATCTAGTAGGAGGCGTGGCCATCACACTGTCTCACTTCGCTCCGCCCCGTCTCGTACCGTCTCGAACGTTCTGGAAACTACCGTTCTTTTCTAAAGCGGTTTGTGCCAGTCGATACTAGATGGCGGTAATAAGTAGTGCGTCCATTTGATAAGAGATGGCGCTAGCGTACCGTAGTTAGCTAGGCCGCGCTCGTCACAATAGGTTAACTTATCACTATTGTGACGTGTTATATTGACGTGTGACACTGCGCAATTTCATCGCTTTTTTTCCACAATAGTATTTGAAAAAAAAAGTGATGGTTGTGGTTATGATTTTATTCTGTGGCCAGAGATTAGTCCAAAAATTTATCAACTATTATTTAGTTTTCATGATATTCACAGGATATTGTGAATATCATGAAAACTAAATAATAGTTGATAAATTTTTGGACTAATCTTAAACTAAACTACGAGATGTTCAGACGTTAGACCTTTCTATCGTATGAGGTAAGTACTCATTCTGGCCACAGAATAACACCATAACCAGATTAAACCTATTGACCAAGAATGGTATACATAAGCTGTGGGTGGGACATAATAGTGACAAGTGACAGATCGAATTAAAAGATTAACATCATCTATAACGCCTTTGACGTGAATAACAATAGATTCATAATGTCGTGGTGAGGCTAACATTACATAGTGTCGAGTTCCTATCGGAGGGTTATTAATGACGGGTTTTCTTTTTATCTATCTCAGGCCCCGCTAGTTCCCTCTCGAACTAGATCCAGTATTCTCAGGGCCAATTGTTGATTATTTTCATGCTTGAGAGCTAACTTTTCAGTCCTATTTCTAACTCGAGACGGCAACATTGAAGGTCCAGAATGAGATGGAAGGCTGCTCGATACATTTAGGATCGTGGCGTCTGGCAGCTTTAAAACGCAAGAAATTGAAAAAAGGCATCCTTTGCCCAGCTAAGACATAATGGCTGAAGAAGTAATATATCCTTCCTGTGTAATTGTGGAGAAGGAACTTAAAAAAAAATCTAGCCACAGATGACAAACAAAATCTGATTAAGTGCTTTTAAAAGCTATTTAAAGACTAGACGTTCTTGCAGACCGACAATCGCATCCAATTTGTGAAATAAAATGTCGCACAGAACACTTATTGTACCTAGTCGGCAAGCGGAGCCAACAAGCGTCTCAAGAGAACGATCTCATTGCGATACAAGTTGATAAGTACAAGACTATTATCATTCAGGATCCTTGGTATTGCATCTGCAGTGAAGGTATCAAAGGAAAAGTTTTACTGTTTTATTTTTATTCATTCCCGACGCAAACAGAGGGGTGTTATAACACACTGTTAAACCTAAGAAAACCTAAACATAAACTTTAAACCTTAGTTAAAAGTTTATGTTTAGGACATAAGACATAAACTTTAAACCTTAGTTTAAACCTTAGTTTAAAGTTTATGTCTTTGTATAGCTCACAAATAGATGAAAAGATTATGGTTCAGTTTGAAAGATGACTTGATCAGGAGTGTTCTAGAGGTATAATCATAGCTAAGCTAACTGATCAGCTTATAACTTTTTAATTTGAAAAATGTGTTTTAATTTTACATTAGATTAGTGCTCGTATGTGTTCTAGGAATGTTCTTAGGTAGGTATCGACAAGTCACTAGAAAGCGCTGAAATCGATAATGGAAGTACACGTCGAAGGTTTTTTTTTGAAAGAAAAACTTGTTTTTCTCAGATTATCTACCTGAAAGCAAAAACAATTTTATTTTCAAATAAAAAAATAAAGTTGCTTCAGCAACGATTAGCCGAATAGCGTAGGTTGCTCTTTGTCTGATCTTATTTTTTTGCCAGACGAAAGGTTATTTCAATGTTATATTCGTACCTATAGTTAAAGTAAACTTCAACCTATTTTGTAAAGAAAATAAATTTTATTTTCGCCAGTGACGTCATAAGCGCATATGACATGCGTTACAAGAGTTGGTTGTTTATTTGCCTGTTATCTACAATTTATCTCCTACATTTAGAAGATTATATTTATTTCAATCCGATAAGCCATTGCCTATCGGATTGAAATACAGTTTTTACAATTGATTTTTAGACTTCAATTTTAGTAGGTACTTAGATAGGTTTAATGTCACAAGTCTGCAATCGATTGTGGAAAATGCGGCGGGGGGGTTAAGAAAATTTAGGTGCCTTTGTTTACACGTGCGGAGCCAGGAGCGGTTCAAGGTTCATCTTTTTTTATACTACTAAAGAGGCAAAACAAACGTACGGCCCACCTGTTGGTAATCGGTTACCGTAACCTATGGACGCTACCAGAGATATCACTCACGCGTTGCCCCCCTGTGATAATCAAGATGAAAGATCTCATATGATCTCATGTCAAGATCACCGGCAACCATATACCCTTAAAACGGAACACAGGTGAGAGCATTAGTGCTTGACGGTAGAAATATGCCTGGTGGTAGCACTTCTCCGGTTGAGCCTATTCACAGAAAGAAGAAGATAAGATAAAATCAATAAAAAGTATTAAAATATAATCATTTAATAAAAAAGCTAAATGAAATCTCTCAAAATCGGTTGTTATCTCAATGGACATATTTCAGATGTTTTTTTTCGTGTATTTGTTTGTCTGTTACCATTTATCTTCGAAACGGTCTATCTGATTGAAATGGAGTTTTTTGCAATCGATTTGTGTGACCTAAATTATTCTTATAATATAGGTCCTATCGTCACAAGTCACGTGGGAGCGAGCGCTGCATAATATGGGAAAACACGTCAGACGTTTAAAAATTTTCTAAACTGTTTTATTGGAAATTGGTATTAACATAAAGATAAGTGTCTCTGCGATAATGCTGTGAAGACTTGCAGATTTTCTTCTACATCTAGGTAAAATGGCAATCAAACGTACGTCCCACCTGTTGGTAAAAGCTTACCGTATCCTATATGGAGGCTTGCAACACCAGAGACGTGAGCCTGAGACATTCCGGGTGAAAAGTCTCATATGCCTGAATTTTCACTGGCACTTATACCCTTCAAATTGAAACACAGCATGCGTGTATTGGTGCTGACAGAAAGCAGTACATCAGCATAAATGGTGGTAATATCTCCAGGATGAGCTCTTTAACAAGGAACTCTGATGGGTTTAGTTTCCTTTCTTTCAAAAGAAAGAAATACATCAGCATAAATGGTGGTAATATCTCCAGGACGAGCTCTTTAACAAGGAACTCTGATGGGTTTAGTTTCCTTTCTTTCAAAAGAAAGAAAGAAAGAAAGAAAATACGTTTATTTGACACACACAATTTTACAGAGAGGATACAGACAGAAGGTACTAATTCCTCACCGCAACGCGTGGGCCAAATAGGTCCTTTCTCAGCATATTATACAACTCCACATCACCAGGATGTGAAGCTAAGCTGGTTTTCAGACAGAACCTATTGCTGAGTAACCATGACCGTCGTTCAGTTGATTCAGTTGCCTATTCCTTAAGCATCTCTATGATGATGCCATGTGGTGTTTCCAAAAAACTTTATTGATAAAGATGTTATTTTATTTTATGCTACACGCCTGCTAGATTCTCATAGTATACACGATGCGAGAATGATTGCCCAATCATGCAAATCAGAGAACAGTAAGCTTGAACACCTCGTTAGAAAGGTGTCAGTAATACGTCCCACACCGGAACATAAATTATTCATTAGCCGTTTGGAGAATGGCATTCGATTGAGCTTTGCAGCTTTTCCAAATAGGGCAGTAGGATAGTCTGCATAAAGCTCCACCTGTTGGTCAGCGGTTACCGTACTCGCTTGAAATACCGGAGATATCGCACGTGCATTACCGACCTCGGTACATCGACATCGGTACATAACGGATGAAAAGGCCCATGTGCATGTCACCGGCACTTCAAACCGGAACACAGTTATGCGAGCATTATTGCTTGGCAGCTGAGAAAGGTGCGCTGGTAGAAATTCTCAAGCTCTTAAAATTTACGATGCCTAGTTATTATTTAATGGTTACGAAAATTAATAAGATTAATGGTTACGAACAATACCTACATTGGAAAACTACGAATTACAATATGAAAAATGTTTTCTTCTTTTCTATTATTGTCCTGGTGATATTGAAACTGTTTCTAACTGTGTCAGTTTGAAGGAACCTCATTATTTTTGTATGTATGGAATTAATTATGATGACCTACTCTGTGGCGCAGTGGGCGTAGGCTCGCCTGAGACGCAGAAGGTTGCGGGTTCAATTCCTGCCGCGGGACAAATGTTTGTATCTGCAAATATTTGTCTCAGGTCTGGGTTTTTTCTAAGTAATTCATGTAATTATACATGTATTTACAAAAAAAAATATAAGTATTATCAGTCATGTAGTTCCCATAATCCAAGCTCTGCTTAGTTTGGGGCTAGACGATGCTGTGTGAAAATGTCCTGCATTATTAATTTATTTAATTCATAATTAATCATTCAGGTACCTTCAGGCTCCAAATAGACTATTATGTATGTATTTTTTTTAGCTTTTTGTTCCCCCAAAAAACTCATACCTAGTCTTGACCTCATACTAGTATTTCCTACAGAGAATCCATATAATACATCACAACACCGAGACTCGAAAGGAATATCTGCAGAAAATTTGTCACGTAGCGGGAATCGAACCTGCACCTCTTGCGTTGTAAGTACTATAGTAAGTTCATGGTTATTTGGAGTAGGCAAATACCGACTTTAAATAACCATGACCCTACAATTTAAAATTAGCAACCTTTCGATCTGACTACGCAAACAAAAGTTTTTTAAATGCCAGAAACATTGCACAAGAGAACCTTAAAGCCTATAATATAGAAAACCAAGATGGTCACATAAAAATATAACTTATAGAAACAAAAGTCTGTTGAATTTGACATAGTGAATAGAAAGTTCAAAGGTGTAGCACGCTAGTAAAATATTCTAACAGAGAGTAAGCTCCAAAAAACAGGTTCCTAATTCTACCTACTGGGTCTACAAATTTAAGGATATATCTAAAAGTCAATGTCAATTAAATTTGTATAATTATTTACTATATATGTACCGAAGTATAGATATATAAGCAACGATTTTTAACATACCGATAGTAGATTATGTAATTTACTAGTGTACCAACATTATCTTGTTATCAATAAGCTCTAGCTACTAGAATTTCAAGTCTAGTCACAAATATAGTCCTGACCCCACAATTAAGATTCCCTGGGCCGTGGGTATCAGGAAATACGTGTTCCATTGTACCACAAATATCTGCAAAACATGCAAACATTTGTCCCGCAAAAAGAATCGAATCGGAGCGTCTCAGCTGGCTACTCGCCCGTCAAAAGAGACCACATTATATTATTTTTCCTAGTTCCTGATACCGAAGACACAGGGAATCTTAGTGAGGACTATGTGTGTGTCAGTTGGGTTTTTGTTTCTTAGAAGGGTTATGTTGGTCTAGTTAGTGGTACCCTGACCTTCATCCACCAATGGATTTTTTCGCTTGAAAATTGCGCATAAACACGTGCTTTAAACGGTGAAAGAAAACCGGTATATTTTAGAATAAATAATAACATTTTAATATTAAATTTTTAATTAAGTTAATTAATTTTTAATTTGATTGAATTTCCTGGCACGTGGAATGCTGATTATTTGCAAAACTCTGGCATATGTAATGTTACTTATGGACGGGACGGGTCTCCTTTATGGCATCTTCAAAGATCTACTCACTGGGCTTGTATGTGTAGCGAGTTATTTTGCTACTACTAAGCTGTTTTTCTGTTTGCTGCATACTCGTGTGCCCATAACCTGAGGCTCACCAATAAAATGTAAAGCGACTCTCGAATATAACGATAACGGAACGCATCGACGTACGAACAATAAAATATAGAATGTAACAAAAGAGACGTTGAATAAGTAATCGAATATCTACTGAACGGGATTTTATATGTTTGTTTTTTTTTCACCTTGATTTCACCTGGTGCATTTAATGTAATTGCAAGTCGGGAGAGGAGCGGATTTGATTCACCCTGTGATTGGCAAATATTCCTAATCAATTCGCTAATATAACAAAAAAAAACAAGTAGGTAAAAACAAGGTAGGTTGATTTTGTTGCCTTTTTCTTCTAGGCTTGGTCATACGCATGAAATCGGCGTACTTATATTCACGTATTTAAAGCCGATGTTTCTCTATGATCCTTGTGATTTCATCACTTAAATCTATTTACCTTAACATAGAAATAATTTGTCTGGGTGTTTTGATAAATTTGTAGTTTCCACGGGACCGGATTATGTAAATAAAATGGCTGATTTATTAACCTTTTAACGAAAACAGCTGATTTTCTACCGCTATTTTCTTCAATTTCAATTTCAACACCCAGACCCGAGACAAACATTAGCTAATCATACAAATATTTGTCCCGCAGCGGGAATCGAACCCGCAACCTTCTGCGTGTCAGGCGGGCCTTCGCCCACAGCGCCACAGAGGTCTACATAGTAGGTTTGGCCGCGTGGGAGGAATCGGCGTAATTTCATTTTAAAATTTTAAATTCACGTAGTTTAAAGCTGGCCTGTCTATAATATGGTCTTTGTGATTTCAAGCAATAAAAAACTATTGACTTTGACTTCTGGGCTACCTTGCTAAATATGTTAGCTCATCAAAAAAGAGATTCTGATAGTTGTTTGGAGTTGGAGGCAGAATAACGTTTTATTGCCGCTATAAAATCATACACCGAAGTTGGTGCTTATAGGTAAGTATACACTTAATTCCTTTGGTGAACAACACAACAGTGCTTTGGAGTGAGACTGATCACTGCAGAACACCTTTATCTTAGAAATTGGTTAAACATAAAACTGTTTGCTGCTAAGAAACATAAGCATCTGATTATTCAACATCATCTTCCAATTAGATGATGTCAGAAATATTAGATAGATCGGCACTTTATTGGACACCAAAAAAAACCGCTTGAGACGCAGAAGGTTGGATTCCTGTCATGGAACAAATGTTTGTAAGATCTGCAAATATTATTATATTATATAATTTATCTCGGGTCTGTTTTTCTATGTATAATATCTATGTATTTACAAAACAAGTATATAAGTAGTATATCAGTCATCTAGTTCCCATAATACAAGCTCTGCTTAGTTTAGGCACAGATATGCCTATATGCCATCATATGCACAGATATGATGCTGTGTGAAAAATGTCCAGCATTATTTATTTATAAAATGGACGGTATTCGCGCTAAAAGCGATCTGCCAGACAACCTTTGGATGGACATTATATTAGTCTGTATTCTGTCTTTATGCGATCAATCTTGCAACAACCTTATCGAGTTACTAGAGACATGATAAAACTATTCTTGAACGCTACGCGACTTCGCCTGCGACTTTTTTCTATACAAATCTTATTTTACCGATGCATTTTCGGTAGAAAACCGGAAAATCTTTTTTTTTTGTTGCAATCAAGTCATCTGTAGGTAAGTACTTACATTAATACTTGAGAAAGGTATCACTTGCTTTGCCGAGACATTACGGGTGAAAAGACCCATGTGCCTTTAATTTCATCAGCACCCTAACCCTTCAAACCGCATTACAGCAATGTAAGCTAATGCTCTCATTCCTATGTAAACAGGCTTAGTAAATAGGCAATAGACAAGTGTAACTACACACCAAAAGTATGCCTTTAAAGTTTCAGGTCTCTAGGACTTACGGCTTAGGCCACAGGTTCTCAAAGTTATTTTTCGCACCGCCCACTTTGAGAATAAAAAAATCCTAGCACCTCCCAAAATTTAGGTTTTAAACATAAAAACCTATGCTTTCCCCTCTAGACCGCCTTGGCGCCCCCTAGTTTTTAAACATAACAACCTATGCATTCCCCTCTAGACCGCCTTGGCACCCCCTAGTTTTTAAACATAACAACCTATGCTTTCCCCTCTAGACCGCCTTGGCGCCTCCTAGTTTTTAAACATAACAACCTATGCTTTCCCCTCTAGACCGCCTTAGCGCCCCCAATATCTTCTAGAGCCTTCTACAGTACCCTTGAAGCTTCAGCGCCTACAAGGGGACGTTATCGCCCACTTTGAGAAACAGTGGCTTAGGCTGTGCGTTGATTATCAGTCAGTATGTCTAGCAACTATCTTAAAGTCTTCGAGTATAGAATTTTTTATGATGTTGTTTGCCCTGGAACAGTGACTTAACTTAGTAAATTTGGTAATGGTATCATATGTAACCGGCCTCCCGAGATACAGGCTAGCCCTCGTGCGGGGACCACCAGAATAGAAAAAAATGTAACATACATAATGGTAAATAAATGGATAAGTATTTATAACTCCTATCTATTCATTTTCAAAACTATTCTATCTTCCGTAGTACTGCGGCAAAACCAAGTATACACCACAGCTGATAAAACTTGAGAGAGTTCAGTTGTTTACGCTCGCAAGTAGCTGAGTGCGATGCAAGTTTTAGTGTAACTGGGACAAACTAGTGACAGTATTACACGGGGATTATTTGCTTATCCATCAAGCGGTTGTTTCTAATTGTGATTATTTATATTACTATGCGTTGAAGCGTTGATGCGATTTATGTAACGGTAATGTTAGTTACCGTTACATAAATCGCATCAACGCTTTCTAGAATTCAGACTAAATATAACTCTAATCCTACTATCCTATCTAGAATTCAGACTGAATATAACTCTAAACCTACAATAATATTAACGCGAAAGTTTGTGAGGATGGATGTTTGTTACTCTTTCACGCAAAAACTACTGAACAGATTTTGGTGAAACTTTACAGTAATGTAGCTTATACGTCAAAATAACACATAGGCTACTTTTTATCCGGGTACCATGCGGCGAAGCTGTGGGCAGAAGCTAGTTTTACATAACTTTTCCATTGTAAAGACTCCCGCTCTCCAAGGCTATTTCACAGATAAGATACCGCCACAGATCTCGCTTATTATCACCACATGCCAAATATGCCAATGTCATTCTGTCAAACTCTGAATAGGTTGGAAACAAGATCTTGGACTGCCTGCTGGTCGATACCCGCTGCTCCAAAGAGGTTACAAGCTATACGCGTGTCATATAAGTTTAGTATTCTCAAACGATTAAAGAAAACATCAAAAACATGATGAGAAATCTATAGTGAAACCAAAAATTCCAATGCGTAGAAATGTGCGAGACTCGTGTATATTGGGTTTGACATTTTATATAATAAAATAATGATTTCCTGAAATTGATTATGTTTTTGTGGCTTTACTGGTAAAGGTCAGGTCAAGAGTACCCTAAACCGCCTGAGACGCAGAAGGTTGCAGGTTCGATTCCCGCTGCGGGACAAATGTTTGTATGGACCTGCATTCATTTATCTCAGGTCTGGGTGTTTTCTATGTATTATATGTATGTACTTACAAAAAAAATGTATATAAGTAGTATATCAGTCATGTAGTTCCCATAATACAAGCTCTGCTTAGTTTGGGGCTGGATGATAATGTGTGAAAATGTCCTGCATTATTATTATTATTAAACCGGCGAGCATGCATGAAGAGTGATGAGAGTGAAAGAAACTCTTTTTTTTTACCTCTTTAGGTATGTCAGAATTGAAGCGAATGGAAATCCGTGGCATCTGCCTATCCCTTCAGATAACAGGCGTAATTGTTTCATATTTGTGTATGTACATTTTACGATACCTATTCCAAGAGGAAAATACGGAACTAAACTAATACAAGTACGCACCAATCGATAAGTGTGTCAACAGTGAACCGGCCGTGCTAATACTGAGCAAACAGTGGATGCGGGCCGGATTTATATACTTTATCATTGCACTAGCTACTGCCCACGGCTTCGCTCCCGGGGTACCTGGATAAAAAGAAGCCGATGCAAAGTAGCTCTTACGTAACGAGTAGCGGAGACGTCTAAGACTTCCCCGCCATTTTCATCAATATATTTTTACACATACGTCCTTTCCGCTCGAATCAATATATAGAAAATTTATTGCACAAGATGAACAAGTATATAGGTGAACTTAATGCTAATTAATATTTTCTTTCAGCTAACTTTTGTGTAATGAAGAGTGAGGCGGCTGTGCATTTGAAAGAGATTACCAAATATGATAAAAAAAAAGTAGCTACAAAAAATGAAAGTAAACTATATATATACCTACATATTATAATACTAGACATACATAACTGAAAAAGAATTCATACTTAAATACCTAAATTCAAATAATTATACTTAGGTATAGGTATATGCTATATTATAAATGCTCAGTTTTGTTGAGTATTTTGCAGATATATGAAATTTTTGTAGTATGTATTTGATTGAACACTCCAATGGAAGCAACATTGCGGATTTCTGCTAGAAAAGAAATAGATTTCCACAAGCATATCGCAGTGTCAGGAGAAGTTTAGA
The DNA here is from genome assembly GCA_958496245.1 of Perizoma flavofasciatum. Taxonomy (NCBI): domain Eukaryota; kingdom Metazoa; phylum Arthropoda; class Insecta; order Lepidoptera; family Geometridae; genus Perizoma; species Perizoma flavofasciatum. The sequence continues at coordinate 786,694 of OY292436.1, forward strand.
AAGGGGTTGAATGCTAAGAGGTCAGGATTCAGCCTATTGACTTATAGAAGGCCATAAACTAGAGACATGACGACATACGAACCTGGTATCAAACCTTATTATATTACTTAGTTAGCTCATATTTTTTATCATTAGTGATCAATGACCCCCAACATAGCTCTTGGAATTAGAAAATATAATTATATAATTTAGCTCATGAAACCGACAACCGGAGAATTAAGTTTCCAGAGTGGCTACCACAAATCTGATGATGCAGTGTAGAAAGGCAAACGATGACAATCTAAAGCATGGACGGAGAAAACAGATGGACTCCAAAGCACTTAAGAATAAAGCTTAATCATCAACACACACTCATTAAACAGTATACTGATCGGCCGACTTATCAAGGCATGACGGCAAAGATCTCATTAACCTATTTTATAAGACTAATGAGATCTATTATATAAAAAGTTGAAATATAATAAGTTCTATTATATAAAAAATAAATTTATATTAAAATCTATTATATAAATTTTATAAATATTTTATTTGGATTAGTTTCAGTTCGCAATGTTAATAGGATATTTTAAAATTGTATATAACACATACTAGATAAAAGAGCAGTTAACGGTAAAGGTTTCATATTTAGCTGCGATTTAGTTGTGTATTTTAATATAGAAAATAATGAAAAAACTATTTTCTTGGGAGTATTAGTCTAAAAAGTTGCAATAGTCGATTAACGACTTTTTAGTTATGCAGAGCAAGTGTTTTTAATACGGTGTAACCGAGCTTAACTGAAATAACTGCATTTAGCTATGTGAAATAGAATAACTTCATAAATACAATATACAACGCGATAGTTTTATAGAAACCCAAGCCTATAACGCCGTTAAGGTGTATACATAACGACGTTTTAATGTAGTAAACAAGACTATTATTCTATATTCTTGATATGCTATAACGTTAAAACACTTATTTAAAAAACTCAGATAAAGAACTTTGATTATTAAATACAGTTTTTCCAAAGTACTTTAGTGGAGATATCTTACAAAATAAAATACAAAATAGCATCCATTTCTAATTTTAGCCACGTTCTTTGATGATATCTCAAAAACAGATTTTGTCACTTAACGGCGTTTTAGTTAACGGACGGCAGTATAGTTCGACCGATCTATACTTGACTTTGCAATTAGGCAGTGTAGTCTCAATTCCTCGGAAAGTCCAGTCCAGTGGTGGCTTAAGATTTTTCGTCATGCCTTTGTTGGTCAACTTTGGGGCTTATATCCATCAATGGACCTATACGATCGTAATGGATATAGAGAAGCGTAGGGAAATATGTTTTCATCTTGTCAACAGTTCGGCCACGCTAACATTAAACAAACAATGTATGCGGGCCAGTATAACTGTTTTACCTATCTATTAAGCTCTACTTAGTTTTAAAAGCTTGTGACGTAGCTTACGAGATCGCTAGGTTTAATCAATCAATCAATTTATTTGTTGTGTTACTTATTCTTGCTTGTTCACCATGTGATAGGTAAATGATTGTTTTTTTTTTATTCTACTGGAAGTGGCAAACAGGTATACAGGCCACCTATTGGTTAATGGTTACCGAAACCTATAGACGCTGGCAACACTAGATATAGGTAACACTAGCATGTTGCCAACTCGGAGACGTCATGATGAAGTCTCATGGTCTTTGATTTCACCGTCACCTTCAAACCGAAATAATTATAATATGGTGCCATTTCATCCTACATAGCCCAGCAACCATTCCTTTTTATATACTTCTTCAAAAGCCTAGTTTTTCACCCAATGTTTCCAATACTTTCATCAGTCGCCATCCACAAAATAACGTTCTTTATATATTGTATTTGTGCAAAAATGCCTCTTATTGTTAGCTTCGGCTCCACTGCCTGTAAAGGCTCCAGGCATAAGCCTGAGATTTTGAATAAATAAAAACATTTTAAACATTTAAATAATAATAATGCTGGATTAATTAGGTAATAGAAAACAAATTTTATTTATAGAAAACGTGGGGGACAAGAAGATGATGATAAATAATACTGGTAATTGTTCACACAGCATCATCTAGCCCCTAACTTAGCAGGGCTTGTATTATGGGAACTACATAACTGATTATACTTTATTGCAATGCGAGTGCTTTTTATGATGTGAATGTCGTGTTAAAGCCAGTTTATTATGAAATTGTTTTATGAATATAACTACATAATTTCTTGTAACTACAACAACATTGTAATTTCAATCTTGAACGGAAGTAAACAAGGAACTTTCTTGACTAAGCAGATATCACAGTAGTTTTGTTTGTTTTGAATGGAAGGCAATTGGCTGGATTTGATTGATTGCTCATCCCATTTCTGATTTATGATTTTCTGACTTTAGACAGTTGAACTCAAGTGGGTACTGGATGATTTAATACATCTTAATCACTGGCATTCTTAAGATTCTTCACGAGCACCTTCGCGTGAGGAGGATAGTTTCGTGCTGGGTGCCGCACAACCTCACCGAAGCTCAGAAGCAGGACCGTGTGGAGTGGTGCCGTGACATGATTCATAAATTTGAAGCAGGCTCGTCTCGGCGCGTTTACGACATTGTGACAGGTAACGAATCCTGGATTTATCAATACGATCGAGAAATAAAGCGTCAGTCGACTCATCCCATTTCTGATTTATGATTTTCTGACTTTAGACAGTCGAACTCAAGTGGGTACTGGGTGATTCAAGACAGCCTAATAACTGGCATTCTTAGATATAGTCAGGTTTCTATTCATTATTGGAATACTTCTGTAACTCGTAGAATTAAGTTCATTATATTGAACTACATTTGAAGATCCACTTTGACCCATAACTACGTACTTATAATCCTTAGTTACTATTTTATTAAGGAGTTACTATCTATTCCCCATCATGGGGAATAAATTGGTGAGTGTGTATATATGTTTATTTACTTCTTTGTGGCTGGCCCAGTTCCTTAGCCGTTCAACAGCCGAAAGAACGAGGAAAGATAGGTAAAAGGCGTTACAAAATGGGTGATTGCAGATGGGCAACGTCGACAGAGCAGGCCTAGGGAACGTTGGTGAGGACCTTGAATAATTCCAGGAAGGCTGGTAGGAAGTAAAAATGGAAGTTAGGAAGTGTCCGTTCCTTCGCACGGTGAGGAAGGATTGGGGGAGAACTTTGCCTTGGGAAAGTATAAGTAAAAAAAAATGAAAAAATTTGACTACTCCTAAGCTTCCAGACACCACAGTTATTTTACTTAAATCCTGGATAAATAAATAAAATAAACATTTATTGAAACATTTAAAATAATGGCAATGGGTCATACCTTATACCTTAGAGACTAACATACATCGGTATTATAATACTATCATTACTTATTAACACGAAATGACCGTACTCATTTTTGCAACCTTTTGCCCATCGATCTTCACGGCATCATGAAGGCCCCGTTGGAAAACCAGCGCCGCACTCGACCTACCTAGGTTTTGATGCAGAATAATAATACCATTGCAGAGAAACCATCTAAATATGTTGATCTTAAAAACGATACTCGCATGTGGCATTTGCAAAAGGCCTCTTTGGTTCCAATAGTCTTGTAAAAACCGGTGTTATCCTTTGACAGCTTTTCCAATAAATAGAAGATTAAGACCCAACAAAGCACACTTATGCTCTGTTACAAAAAGCAGCTATTAAAAACACGTGTGTAATTTGTGAGAAAGTTTCTGCAAACTGAACTTTCTGGTGAAATCCAATCCACTGAAGCACACTTGGCCTAGTGCGCTTCAGTTATTCCCGGTATTGTGAAACTGAGCAGATTAAGTCTAGAAAATAATAATAATTATTATTTATTTATTTCATGTAAAGCACAGTTTAATTTATATTCATTTATTTCATGTAAAGCACAGTTTTTAAATAGATACCTTAAAACTAAAATACATATAATTATATTAAACATAACTTATTTAGCTTATACTGCTGATACGGATATCTTTTTGACCTCAGAACACAAAATTAGGTACTTATTTTGTCTGTTTATCATTTCATTTTGTTTTGTAGTATTTTTAACAGTTGTTTGGGAAAAAATAATTAAATTTTCTTATTTCTTTCTTGGTAAGTATGGGCGTCTCTCAGCTAGGTGGAGAGATGACTTAGAAAGACGGCGACCAGAACGTGGATGAGAAAAACGGAACACCGGGCTCAGTGGCGCGTATTGGGATAGTCTATGTCCAGCAGTGGACTGATGTGTTCTGATGATGATGACATGACATATGACACAGGTACTACATAATACGTTGTTCTATAAGGTAGGTATGATGATTAAATCTTGGTTTCGTACATGCAGTAATTATTACAACTGAACCAAAATGTAGGTACACAGATGTGAACCAAGATTGGTTCAGTTGTTGGTACCAAGGTGGGTACGGTACAACAAACTTGGTAGGTTTACATAATTCACAATTTCAGAACTTCTCAAACATAGCTTCGCTTGGGGCAACAACGTGTTGTGCTTTGGTTAAACTTTACCAAAGTACCCATAGTACAACTTGTTTTTTACCACTCCAAAGCTATAAGTCGTTTACCAGAAAATGTTAAAATTGGACTAAAGACTGCTGGCTTCAAAATTAATCCTATTCATAATACTGAAGACTGCCTAAGTTTTCAAACTTATAAATATTTTAAATACCTAGTTGTTTAGCTAAACAGTTTTTTTCGTTTTTTCTGTTGAATTTGAAACGACACATACATAATAGAAAGAAACAAAGCACAGTTTAGTTAATCATCGGGTAATCTTCATAAGGGCTGAATGTATAAATGTTTGTTGCTAGTAATCTCCATAACGACTAAACCGATTAGGATGATATTTGGATCTGGTTTAGATCGTGACCTAGAATAACACATCGGCTACTTTTTATTTGGGTACAACGCGGGTGAAGCCGTGGGCAGCGACTAGTATTAAATAAACTGCAATGAGCAACAGTATGATGATAATTTTTCAACCGAAACTTCAGTTGTTTGAGTTGAAAAGGTCTAAGAATAAAATGTCTTAGAAAGGTCTAGGATGATGTTTCCCATTTTATGGAATTAGGGGACTGATTGATCTATCCCTATCAAATTCCTAATATAGACGCAATAAATCAATACATTCCAGATTTTACGACTATTTATGATAACACTCGACGTTTAAAATAAAGAATTATTCCTTTATCGGTTTTAACGGTAATAAAAATGAAATGTGAAGGTATCAGAGTAGATCCCACTCGTCATAAATTCGGACCCCATACTAGGGCAACATAAAAACCGATGCACCTTGTTGGTAGTGATGGGAAAAGACAATATCTAGATTAGTCTTGAACTTCTTTTATGTGATCTTGGATTTCTCTCTGCACAGAAGTATCTAGGAACGCTAACTCTCTGCACAGAAGCACCCGACTAAAAGGAGACAAGAATGATTTATGGATCTCTTTTTTTTTCTGATGGAAAGAAATAAAGAAGTTATATTTTCTGTATTTTCTTTCGTAGACGAAACGGTTGTCTTTGTGCACTTGCTAAGCTTGTTGAAATGACAGAATCAACTCCAGTGCTTAATGGACCGTTGCAGTATAACTTTATGGCGAGGCCACATTGCAAACAATATTTTTTTAATATCTTCTCTGCAGTGCACTTCGGAATACCGGTATGATACCACGGAAAATGCTATTTATGTGTCCAAATGAACGACGAAATCATCGGCACGAAGACAAAGGAGAATTTTATTCGTGTTTACTATAAAGCGGAACATTTTTAGATTGTTTGCTGTTTCAAATACAAATGTTATTCAAATTGGTCTTGAAAATATTTTTCTTTAATTGTTTGAAATCCAGGGCCACGTCTGACCTACCAAGGTTTTGTACCTGTATGATTCTGAGACAGTGATTTGGCCTTACAATACAAAGTAAGGTATATACTATGTTTGTCTGAATAATAAATAAATTCTCTTATATTTCTTTCTTTCTGATCCGAACATCACTATATCAAATCTACATGACCAACTTTATGAAGTTTAACTTCCCGCGCAACGAAGTCAGGAATAATTTAAGAATTGTAACACGATTTAGATTTATACTTCCAAAATTGATAATTTAAATTAGTTTCCAGTTTACGTTATTATTAGTAACTCAAATAAGTTTTATTTAACAGGTCTTATAGCGAAACAATACTAAACGCATTTTTTTAGAATTGCAAAATGTTAGGTCATTAATACCAAACAAATTTCATAAAAAAAAATATTAAAAAAAAAATGTTCTTACTCTCTAGTAGGTACATATTTAAAAAAAAATTGTTAGTCGTTTTGTGGGTTGAATACCAATATAATTACTAAATAAATGATGTTTGATCAATATTTCAGAATCTTCAATTTGTTTATTGATTGCTGTTGTACGAAACTTGTGACCGACGTGGTTGACCTTGGTGGCGCGGTGGACGATTAGCCAGCTAAGACGCAAGGATTCAATTCCCGCTGCGGGCCAAGTATTTGAACCGGGTATGGGTGTTGTGGACTATGTGGTACAGAACAAAAGACACATGTCTTTTGGCTGTTTTTTCTACATCGCTATACATCCCTTCACTTCCTTCACAAAAGTATTTATAATCTATATATAATCCTATCCTACTAATATTAATAATACTAATAATTTATTTATTTATTCAGATAACTTGATCCATAATTTGTTAGTAAGTTACATAATGTCATGTGTTAGTACAATTCCTTATTTAAAATACATTCATTCTTTTAAATTCAATAATGACATAATTTTTGATTCATGTCCCGATTCAATAGGCTTTCTGTGAGACTACTAAATCATGACCTGAATGAAAGATCTCAATATGGGAGAGTCATACCTATCTGCTATTACCTGCAGGATGGTATTGGTGCTGCTCCGCACTCTGCAGAGCAGGGAGGCAGTCCGTTTACGGACGATGCCATGAAACCCATCGACCCGCGCTTCCGCAAACATGGCGGATGCACTGCAGAAGCGAGGCAGCCCCATCAACATCCGAAATCCATTATTATATTGGACACGCAGAGCATTAAGCGACCCTTTAGTATAGCTGACCCACAGGCTGCTAGGCTTAAAAGAGTGTAATCTTTACTTGTCTACTGAAACGAGAAAACATGCGTGCCAGCATATGCCAATGCCCTACATTCCCTTTCAATGTCAGCCTGGTCTTCAAGGTCATCAGTAAGGTAATATTCTAGATATTTACATTTCCGCACGCGGTTCAGTTCTGTTCCGTTAAGTTTAATAGTTGGTACAGATGCAGGTAATTTACCACCGGTGGCCTTGAAAAACAGGTACTCACTCTTCCTGTTATTGTACATTAGACCATGTGTGCCAGCATACTCCTCACAGATGCCCAACAGTGTTCTGAGTGCGCCCACCTTTATATTATAAACGTAAAAGTTTTCGAGGATGGATGTTTGTTACTCTTTCAGGCAAAAACTACTGAACGGATTTTGATGAAACTTTACAGTCATATAGCTTACTAGCTTCTGCCCGCGGCTTCGCCCGCATGGTACCCGGATAAAAAGTAGCCTATGTGTTATCCTGATGTATAAGCTATATTACTGTAAAGTTTCATCAAAATCTGTTTAGTAGTTTTTGCGCGAAAGAGTAACAAACATCCATCATCACAAACTTTCACGTTTATAACATTAGTAGGATAGGATATATCAGAATAACACATAGGCTACTTTTTATCCGGGTACCACGAGGGCAAAGCCATGGGCTTTGCCCTCGTGGTACCAAAATATATAACAAGGTACAAGTTTAAACAGTATGTAAATTTCGGACGTAGAAAAGGTCATAACCTTTATACAATTTCTTATTGTTTCTTTTTTGCTTTTCTCCGATGATCCAGTTGACTGATGCTTCCGGATCAGAGTTTTATTTATTATTTTATTTATTTTAAATTACAATCACATTGTCTTAACAGTAGAGACACCAAAACGACAAAGACAAAGTACAAATATACCGTGAAGTGGCATCTGCGACTTTCGCCAAACTAGTGTGAAATATATATATCATCAGATTCTGTTGATGATACGAAAGGCTAACGTGAATAGCGCTTCACTGAGGAGGTTAGTCCTCGCCCTCGGGATCACCAGCAGCCTAGGCCGACGCCGCGCGCCCACATAATTATCCGGCATGTACAAACCGACAGACAGATTTATGTGTCTTTATTTCTCGGACCATATTATCAGTGTTTTTGAATTGAAAAATTATACAACCCTAGACTTGCAAAACTTATTTTCAGAAAGTTTCTCAGCCTTTGAAAGTCAAATAGGATACCGAAATCGATATAATCCTCTCAAATCCGGGATTACCTAAATCAATCCATCACGAAACACAACACCAAGTCGAGAATCCCATCAATATTCATTACAGTTTTTAATCGAACAACAAAATGTTTTGTTTATCGAACTGAGATAGAACGAACTCGACACCAACGATGTTTGTCAACGAAGTTAATTGATTTGTGACATTTGATAGCGGGTTTGATGCTTTACATTTTAGGGGGAATCTTTCGTTGAGAGCTGGAATGCTGCATCTACCTTAGTATAAGTATATTTGACTTGGCCTCATCTAACTAGCTTTGATTGATTTGACATTTCTTTTTAATTTAATTTATAATATCAAATCAGTACAGATTATTAGAAATTTTATTTGCTATAGATAGATAGATAGATAAAACATTTATTCGTTGCTAAAGACACACACCAATATACATTTTATTGACAGTAAGTTTGTGTTTGTGTGTGTTGCAGTACAACAAAAAGGCCATGGCTCAGTGAAAATTTTTTGCTTAAAAGCAAAAACACTGATTTTCAGCCAAAAACCTGTTGAGAGCAAGCAGAACGAGTTGCAAGTGTACCTAGCTACGAATGATTGTAGTTGTGTTGCGAGTAGCGTTCATACATTTAAAAGAGAAGAATCAAACTAAATAAATAAACAACTGACGACAGCTTTATTTTAGGCATACGAAGTGCTTGAGAATACATGCTATTTGCTTTTGTAATAAAAACTGTTTAAACTTTATTTTAAAAGTATACTTATTTTTAACATTGCGTATAGGGGGTGGAATATTGTTCCAGCACTTTGTTCCTAAAACTTCCATTGAAAGCTGCAGTCTTGTGATTGTGATAGGAAAGTGCAGATCTTACTGACCGTAACCTTTCACCAGAGACGAAGTTAAGTTTTGAGTACAGATACTCAGGCTTTTTGAACTTAATAACGTCAAATAGCAGTCCTCCCAGGTGCAGTAGCCTACGTGATTCCATGTTTAATAAGGACATGTTATTCAAGTACGGTGTTATGTGACTACGAGGTGGAATATTGAAGCAAAAGCGACAACAAGCATTCTGCACTCTTTGTATCATTACAAAGAGTGCAGTAACCGAGGACCAAAAACAATATCCCCATAATTTAGCTTAGAAATGATTAGCGATTCACAAAGGACGATACGAGATGCTTTAGACAATTGTTCTCTAATTTTGTAAAGTATCTTTAGGCGGTAAAAACAACTTTTTACCAAATTAAGAACATGATTCTCAAATCTGAGTTGACTGTCGATTGTAATTCCGAGATTCCTAGCTTCTTCCACTCTACCTACCTCAGAGTCGCGGATTGTAACGTCAGGGTCGCCATTTAGCTTGTCAATTTGGTTTTTGGTACCCAAAACCATATACTGTGTCTTTGTTGGGTTTAATACGAGCGCATTGTGCGAGGAGCAGTCTGCAATGGCGTTCAGATCTTTGTTCAATAGTTGAACAGCTTGTACTAATTTGTCGGGTGCCTCTGATACATATACCTGCACGTCATCTGCATAACAGTGGTAATTACAATGAGAGATAACCTTAGACAAATCCGCACAATAAATTATAAAAAGAAGAGGACCAAGTATAGAACCTTGCGGGACACCACGAAAAATAGGCATTGGTTGTGATAATAAAGTTGATCCATCATTTTTTGTCAATTTTACAATCTGTAATCGAGAACTGAGATAACTATGGAACCACATAACAGATAATTGACTTAAGCCATAGAAAGAAAGTTTGGCGAGAAGGAGTGGTATGTTGAGGCAGTCAAATGCACGCGAATAATCAAGCAGGGTTAGCAACGTGCAGCGTCCTCTATCCTGCTCCGCCAGGACATTATCTGTGACATCCAGAAGGGAAGTCACAGTTCCACGACCTTTACGAAAACCAGACTGCAGAGGAGGCAGAATGTTATATGATTATGCTAATTAATTATTTCATTGTTGACTAGATTGTGATTGAATTTGATTACCTATGTTTTTATAAGTGACTTATTATTTCTTGAACCTTATGACAAATTATTATTTTAATTAAATTTAATTTAATTCTTTATAACAGATAAAAAAATAGTAACTTATCAACGTACACAATCGAACTCAAAGTTGCAGCGCCCTAACGGGTTCATGTACCTACCTACTTTCTTATATATTGTTTTAGCACCTATACTAAACTGTGTACATGACAGCAATAAACATAAATATGAATATGATAGACAACATTATCCGTCTTACGTGAACGGCTGAGCACTGTAGGCAGCCCTACTATCGTTCGTTTATTCATGTGAGCATGGCTTTCAACTGTATTAGCCGGGACTGACATCTGAACGGTTCCAAAGCATGGACGCATTTAGTTCCACATTGTACTACCGGTAACCTATCAGGTGACCTGGCAGAAAGTCGCTTGACCCAGCTGATTTAGTAAGGTGATTCGATGATGGCACAGTTAGCTACGCCACGGGCGCTTTGAAGTTTACTTTGAGTTATAATAATAACTAGCTTCTGCCCACAGCTTCGTCCGCGTGGTACCCGGATGAAAAGTAGCGTATATGTTATTCTAATGTACTCTAAAGTTATATTACTCTAAAGTTTCATCAAAATTTGTTTAGTAGTTTTTGCGTGAAAGAGGAACAAACATCAATCCTCACAAACTTTCGCGTTTATAATTACTACTACTGTAGTATATACTAGCTACTGCCCACGGCTTTGCCCGCATGGTACCTGGATAAAAAGTAGCCTATGTATTATTCTGATGTATAAGCTATATTACTATAAATTTTCATCAAAATCCGTTCAGTAGTTTTTGCGTGAAAGAGTAACAAACTATTCCTCTCTTATATTTACTTGTCTAGACACACTGGTTACAAAGGGTAAATGAAAGCGTATAATATAAAGTAAAATATCTGGAAAACTTGAGCAGGTTGAAAAATTTGTCGGAACTGTAAGTAAAGGGTTAAATAAAACACGAAAATTGATAAATGCTTGACATTGTATTTAGAAACATTTACAAGAAAACAATAATCCAATCTCATACTTAGTATGACCACTCAGCAATTGACATTAACCTATTTTTTTAAGTTTAAGTTAATTATTTACAATACTTAGCACCGTTAGAACTAAAGTTAGACTAGATTTTTCAATTTCCGATTTATTTTTATTTATAAAATGTACAATCTATTTACAAAAGTCTTTAGATAATGCCAATTTTTATATATTTTCTATTTCTTTCAAATTACAAAATTAAATTCACAACGATTTTTTATATTACCTCTATATATAAGGAATATATTTCTCTTAACAATTTATTTACTTAAATTTAAAAATATGTTTACAATTTCATAGTAACTTTGATTCAAATATTTAAAAGTTCGGCATTATCTTTTGAGCTAAGAAGTGCAATTTATGCAACACGTAGAAGGTTAATTTCATTTAAGAACCGAATAAATTCACAACAAAGAAAATGATGTAAGAATAACGAACAGAAGGGGCAACCTGACAAATAAATTCATGACACGACCCGTTTAGTTTAGAGAGTGTTATTACGTTTTGGTATAGTGAAGCCAAATTTATTTATCCAATTTGAAAACCTTATCACAGGGACCCTGACAATACAGACGTATAACATCTGGGTTTTTATGTGCGAGTATTTCTTTGTTCTCATCTGAAAATGGTGTCATTTTGTTAAGTATCTGGTGCTCTAACTATCATGAGATGATCTTAAATCACATCAAAAATCAATTTGGAAGTAGGTAATAAAAATATACTGTTAATACGGTGAAAAATATAAATATGGTGAATATTAATACTGTTGTTTATTGACTTAGTAGAAATTATATTAAGTAGATCTCGGTGTTGTGATACCACGATACTCGTTGTTCCTGATACCCCTGACACAGGGAATCGTGGTGTGGGTTCAGGGTCCAGACAACTACCACTTTCTGTTGGCGTTAACGCCTGCGGCAAGATTGAATTGTATGGGAATGACATTAGCTGTGGAAATGTCACGAGACAGCGGCCAAGTTTTACCTCGAATTTAATTTGTGTTAACGTGAAAGGAAAAGTAAGTGTGAGGTATGTCTTGACCCCCAGGACTATGTATGTGTATAATAAGATAAAAATAATTAAATTTATACAATACGCAACTTGTGTTACTAATAAAGAATCTCAGAATAAGTCGGTGCCTTAAATAATGATAGTATGAATGTTACTTCCAAACTATCTCTCCTCATTTAATTTAAAAAGTAGGTAATTACTTACAATCGTTTTGTTTTGAAAAAAGTTCAAATAAATCATCAAAAGAAGCAAAAACGAATTATAGCTATGAACATAACGTTTAAATTCAGTGATCAATGCGCATACAATTGTGTCAAAATTTCGAGCAAACAAGAAAACGCATGAACAACAAAAAATATCGCGTTGATTGGAGTGGAAATTGTGACAAACATATTTTAAAAAAAGTCTCGTTTTGTTGTTCAAAGATCAGAATAATCAATTTATTGGTAAATACAATTTACACGTCAGTCAAATAATAATAATAATAATAATATTAACGTAAACAATAAGTACTATGTACAATGAAATAAAAAAAAAAAATAGTAACATTATTGAATTTTTTAATAGTCACGCAATAGTAGGTAGGTCTACAGTCAGATTTAATTAATAATTTAAATACCGAGGTACTCATCGGATTTTGTTGACAAAATCCTCTACGTTATAGAACGCCCTCTCGACAAGCCATGATTTTAATTGAGTCTTGAATAATGTCAGGCTAGGTGCTTGTGTAACGTGATCAAAAAAATAACAGAAGCGACACCGTCACAAAACAGTGTTTACAAACAAATCACACGTTAACAAATTATACACCTCTCAAAGCATGTTTACATGTCAAACAACAATACCCCGATCATAATTCGAGAGAAGTTATTGTAAGCGCGACCAATTTACAACTGTGGGCCGTTCCAAAGAGCTATCGGTGTGTTAAGTGTGGATAAATGTTGTCGTTTGATTTAACGAGTCGTCGCGTGTGGCCGCGAAGGCGTTAGTCTTCGGAACTAACGTACTGCGGACTACTTCTCGATAGATTGGAACTGTGCGATGTTTATCATCATCCAACCCTACACGTTGAAAATTGATCGACAATAGCCCGTGGACTCCGCTCCGAGATCTCAGAGCTCTTAGATAAATCACAGTGTCCGCCCTAACAAACATTTGTCCTAATACGTTACCATTTTGTGTGAAAGTGCCACTTTTATGACGCTTTATGTCGAGAATTCCACGGTTACCATTCTGACTTATGTGTTACTTTTTGTAGTAGACTCTTATGTTACGGAGTTTAGTTAATTTATTGTTTGTCTGTGAATTTTACAGTTTTGGTACAAAAGATTTGAAACATTTTTCATTCAAACATTGCAAGTTATTAATAGGAATTTAACCTGCACAAAGAATTATAAAAGTTTTTCCTTTTACCTATGTTTTCTTGTGATGTTTTGTTTGTCAAAGATTAAAAACGAAGTTTCTACAGATAGGCCACTCATTAAAAATGGAATAAGTTACAAATTAGTTATGTAATAATATCAACATTAGCTTACACATCCAAATTCACCAAGCGCATATCACAAACTTACAACATACAACTTACAATACAATTCGTAAAAGATTTTTTACAAAAGGTTACACTATCAAAGGAACACAGTCATTTATAATACTATTTACAGTTATATACAGCTCTCTTGGACGCGGTGTGAAGTCGTCACCACCTCTGGTCGTAGTCGGTGGGCTGTCAGTGATGACGTAACACCGGTCGCAGAACTCGGGCTGCAGGCGTTCACCCCCTTATTCACTCTTCCTAAACTATGATACGACTGTAACAAAGAATAAGTCATTCAAAATCAGATGTGACACTCAGAAGACTTAGAGATCATTGGCGCCGATTCGCTAGTACACCAACTTAATTTAAAATATATCTTTTACTGATAGTGCACGCAAGAAAGAGATGACAAGAATTTCACTCCTGTCCAAATTAGTTTACGTGTCGCTTTTTTCGTGTTTATAGCATGTTTTGAAACAATGACTAAACTTCCATGGAAAAATTAAATCTGACTAATTTGACAAAACAAATGTTAGTAAAAGAGTTTACTTTTAGTGAAAGAGAGCGACAGATAAAATTAAGTTTCTTTTATGCAAAAGAGATTCGATGCCATTGACTACTTTTTGAACTCAAAATCGCAGAAATTAATTTGGTTTTGACGTATTATAATGAAGTTTATGTTAAAAAATGTGCTTACAAGAGATATATCTATTCCTTGTTCCTGAGCTCTGAGACAGATAATAGATAACCAAGATGAGACACTCAGCAAAAGTGTCTTCTGTGGTGACTCGGGTCAGTACCCTTTATTTACTCTTGCTTTGCTATAAAAAGATTCTAACGTAACAAAGAATAAGTTCAGATGAGACATTCAAAGTGCCTACGACTTTATGAAACATAAAGAGTACGTTTTATGTTTTTATGAGTGTGCAACGCCGCGTCAAGAGTGTTATTTTATGTTTGTGCTATTTCTGTGTTTATTTCATCTCGTAATGTATTGTATGACGCTTTCTTTGGACCTGCGTTTTATTTTTTTATGAATTCTCGAGATTGCAGTCGTAACTGAGTATGAAATATACACACTTGTAGCTTCTACATTTTCGTGGAGTCCTTTAACTTTGTTAGTTTCATATTGTAAAAACGGGGATTTCCACGTACGTATGTCAAGGTGACTAAGTTTAGACTCATTCCGAGAGTCTTCATCAGGGTGAGTAATCGCGACGCTCTCTTTCCGCGTCGCGACATGCACTCTTCCCGTTTTTAGAATATGAATAATCAATTTCACGATCGTTTTTGAAAGAAAATAATCCCTTTAAACTATTTAGGTGTTATAATTAACGAGAGATTATTTTTAGGATATGGTTACCGTCGACTATGACACCTGCAGCATCAGGCGTATTGCTGATACTTGGACAGCCATAGGCATAAAGTTGAACAGTCTCATGTGTCTGTCATTTCACTGGGTAATATTGAGTCACTCGTTTTCTTTACCTGTGATTTCGTTCATGAAGAAGTTCATCGAGAGTGTTGTTGATGTGAAACGATGGTAAAAGGTTTATATCCTTCTTGAAGAATATCGACACAGTGTATGGTTCTATAAAATTTCATCAAGATTACTTAAGATAAGGTTTATCGAAAGTTCTTAAAAATAAATTCATTTATTAACTCAAACAATAATATAGATCTGTTTGTGTAGTAACATACTCTTAGTTTCTTCAGTGTTGTAGCTATGTAAGTAGGTAGGTACCTACCTACCTACTTACACATACGTTCAGGTACATGCAGGTACATGTAGGCTTTCCTTCACCTAATACTTACACTAGTTAAAGGTATTCTATAATCCTTCTTCTTAAAATCGGTATAGTAGGCCCCGCCATCCGGCTCGGAGCGGACATCTTCGGCCAGCTTTGTAACTTTCGTGCCAGATGGCGGCCGCTGCAGACTCATGTACCCGTTGGATACTGGCCTTCTTTCTGTTAAAGAGATACAATCTATACTAAAAATAAAGCTGAAGGGTTCGTTTGTTTTTGTTTGAACGCGATAATCTCTGAATCGGATTTGATAAATTATTTTTGAATTTCATAGCTCAATTCTTGAGGAAGGCTATAATCTATTTAACATCCCGCTTGGCTCCTAAAGATTGTACCATAAGAGCCAAGCAAAAAAAAAAGCGCGCGCGGGCGATGCAACGCTGAGGATCGGGGCATGAACAAGTACCAAAATTGAAGTTTTGGCACTTGTTCATGCCGGTTTTCTAGTAAAAGTATGAAGTACTTCATTAAGTACTTCATTATTAGTGTTTGGTGACGTACCATATAAGTTGGGTATGATGTCCGGATCTGCATCGTCTGCGTCTCGAGGGTCGAGGAGGAGTACTCCCCGCGCTCCCCGTAGCTCCGTGCTGCTGGCTCGAGACTCTGGGTCCTGCTTCACTGGAGTGGGACAGCTGGGAGCCCGCTCCACGTACATTGCTTCACTGTGGGAGAAACATGTATCGGAAACTTGAGAAACTGGTAATAATGTGACTGTAGCTTAGAAATTATCGTGGTTTGGTATCATTTTAGGACATTATTATTACTATTATAGTTGTGTAATCATATCGTAAAATAATATATTTTACTAGGTCGTTCATGGATCCGATAGTCACAAAATTGAGGCGGATAGCACAAGTAAAGAGAGCTCTTTGCCCAGCAGTGAGAAGAGACAGGCTGTATATGATGATGATGATTACGACTATACCACGTATTTTAACGACTACGTTATAAAGTATAGTATAGTCGTAATCATTGTTTCGTTGACCGTTCAGAGGTCCTTTCTCATGAGCACCGTCCGCGACCACGCTCAACAGTCATGAGACGAGAATGAAACGTCAGCTGGATAATAGTGAAATACGTGGTATAGTCTTAATTATATCCCAAAATAAAGTGACCATCTCATCATCAATACCATTGTATACATTCATTTTGTAACAATAGCGCAGTAATTAATAAGACCGGTAGTAGAAAGCAATCTGATACATTGACTAGTATTAACGACCCATCAAACGTGAATTGTGACTGCTACTTGCATATAACACTATTCTGTCTTGGGCTTCACCATTTGCTTCAGAGAACAGCTAAACAGCCTGAAAAATTAACTGCTGGACATTATCCCAACAAGGCCTACGACAAACGTTCCAAAACCATTATCACCCACAGATTTTTTATAATCTTCAGAATTACATAGGTCCATTGGGTGGGGAGCCTAATATACATCATCCGGCTCTTGGTTAAGAGTAAGATAGGCCATGCATCCATTCGAGAAGAATGACCTACCTTACTCCAGGAGAAATACAAAATTCTCTGCATTTAGCCGTAGACCGTCGTTCAACAACTATCTGCTGAATGAAGATAAGTTTTATCGCAACCTATAATGCAGCTGTATGTAGATATATATATGATGAAAGAAGACAAGTAAATTACCTCAACACAGCATGTTTTGCTGGAAGATGCTGATGCCTGGCTGAATGCTTTCTGTAAAGGACCGCTAGCACACCGCACACAGCTGCCGCTAAAAGAGCGGACATGGCTGCTATTGATGCCAGGACTGGAGACAAGCCTAGTGTGTTGCTTTCACCTGCAACAAGGGTTTGAATGAAGCCAAGTCATTTTACCATCATCATGTGGTGGTGATGGAGAATAGATTCAATCAAAATATCGTAGGTTTCATCAATTTATTTTTTTGCAATATTTCCGACACTGCGTCACCGTCTAGTTTGTAGGCATTCATTCAAAAAAATCAAAAATCCTTTATTTATCATGACATGTTGGAAACAAAAATTGCAAAAGAAATGTTCCTACTTATTCAAAGCAGGTTCTTAAAAACTAGAAATAGGTACGTTACCTACGAATACCACTACTATGCTTGCTTATCTATTACATTATTAATAATTGGTACCTACGCAAAATATATTAGCATAATATAATATAAAAACCACGGTCACATAGATCTGACCCCACACTAGGATTCCCCGTATCGTGGGTATCGAGATCTAGGAGGACCGTGGTGCCTACGACAACATATTCTATACAACAAATACAAATGTTTTATTGAGTTTCCAAAGGAACTTAATATTAACAACGAAAATTCCTTTTAATGAAATTTCCTTTTAAGTAAAAAATACTTGTCATAGGAAATTTCGCTCTTGCTTAGGTCTAATTTAACAATTATTTTGTAAGGCGATGAAAGTTTTTAACATTTTTTCTGATGAGAATTATAGTGTGTGTGTGAAGTGTAGTGCGAGTGTAAACTGTGAGTGTGAAGGTGGGCGATGAGTGTATGTTGAGTGAGTTCCACTGGGAACACCAGTCTCATGGGAGTTGAGCAACAGATGAAACCAAAGTGGTGTGTATGTGTGTGTGTGTGTGTGTGTGCGTGTGCGTGTGTGTGTGTGTGTGTGTGTGTGTGTGTGTGTGTGTGTGTGTGTGTGTGTGTGTGTGTGTGTGTGTGTGTGTGTGTGTGAGAGAGTGAGTGTGGGTGTGTGTGCGTGTATGTGGGTGTGCGTGTGTGTGGCTGAGTTTGTGTTTTTAATTTGGTGATAGTACGATTGTGGTATGTTGTGTTTGTGGAGTTACATTTGCCAACATCTGTATCTGTTATTTTTGTACCTAGTTTATGACATAGTCTCCAAAAGTGCTTCAACATCATCGTAGCTTAAAGACAGTAACCAGTTGGTTAAATTTATTTTACAGGTATGATTATTCATGGGGTATATGCTTATAAGTTTGTTTATTTTGTTGTATAGCAGAGCAGATTGTATAAAATATTGTCGTGTTGCATAAGTTGATTTTACATAAGTTTTAATAATAACGATATCTTTTCTTCTTTTGTTCAATATAGAGTGGTCATATTTAATAGTTTTATGTAGTTTGAGTATAGAATTAAGGATATATAATTTCCGAACCGAGAGCATGTCTACGTCCGAATACAGCATTTCAGTGGGATACCTATATGGTTTAAAGCACATTACTTTTAGAAGAGACCTTTGCGCTCTTTCGAGGTCTAAAAAATGCGTTTTAGTAGCTCCTCCCCAAATAGGTATACAATAGTTTAGTATAGATTGTACTAGCGCAATATATATTTGCTTGAGAAAAGTGTGAGATGCGACGTGTCTCAGATTTTTTAAAATCCACATTAGTTTTCTCGTTCTGCTCATGAGTTTTTCTATATGTGCATGCCAGGATAAGCGTTGATCTAAGATGACTCCAAGATATTTTGTATTTTCTACTTTATTGATAGTTGAGCAGTCACAAGATTGGTTATTCAGGTTACATTCATGTATTTTAATATTAAAAACAGGGTCAGGTTGAGTTCGATTGTACATCGTAAAGCAAATATAGTTTGTTTTAGCTACATTAAGAGTTAGAAGATTATGTTTAAGCCAGATATTTATCTTTGCCAGGCCTTTCTCTGATTTGTCTTTAGCTTCGTCCCATGAGTTGCCAGAGAATACGATGGCAGTATCATCTGCGTATGAAAATATATGGCCATCCTCCACAGTCATGTTACATAGGTCGTTAATATACATTAAAAACAGAGTAGGGCCCAGTACACTTCCTTGGGGGATGCCATATGTAACAGAAACATCCTCACTAACTACTTCTCCAATTTTGACTCTTTGTTTACGGTTATAAAGGTAGTCCGTCAGTAGAGCCAGTGGGGAACCTCGAACGCCATGCAGCTCTAGCTTTTGCAAAAGAATAGGAATGGATACGGTATCAAAAGCTTTTTTAAAATCTAGGAACACAGTTATACATTTGCGTCCTTTATCTACTTCTTTTGTAACGATAGTACTCAACGCAGTAACGGCATCCTCAGTCGAAAGTCCTTGTCTGAAGCCAAACTGTGAATTTGAAATAAGGTTGTATTTATTTAAATAATTACGTAGTCTATTGTTTATAATTTTTTCCAGAATTTTTGAAATTGAAGGCAAAACTGATATTGGCCTGTAATTGTTGACGTCGTCTCCGTCCCCACCCTTGTGTACAGGGGTAATGATTGACTGTTTGAGAATATCAGGAAAAGTGCCTGTACTAAAACATAAGTTGACTAAATGGCAAATAATAGGAATCAAAATATATTTAGCTAGTTTTAAGAAATAAGTAGAGATATTGTCCCATCCAGGGGCACTTTTTGGTTTGAGGCTTAAAATCACGTTGAGCACTTCAATATGGTCTGATTCGAGTAGCACAAAAGATGATGGTTGGT
Source organism: Perizoma flavofasciatum (assembly GCA_958496245.1). Lineage (NCBI taxonomy): Eukaryota > Metazoa > Arthropoda > Insecta > Lepidoptera > Geometridae > Perizoma > Perizoma flavofasciatum. The sequence goes on from OY292436.1 coordinate 806,872, forward strand.
TAACAGGTGGTGTATCTTGTATGTTAGAACAGTCAAGTACTGAGTTTTGTTGTATAATAGATTCAGCTAGAGTTTGTCCGATACTTGCAAAGTATTTATTCACGTGGTTAACTGATTGAATTGTAGTAGTCTCTATGTAAAGTAATTGACTATTTGGTGTTTTAGCAGCTTTGTAATGAGTTATGTTATTAATAGTGTTCCAAAGAGCTTTACTATTCTGTGCTGTTTTAGCCAGTTGATCCCTTTCATATTTTCTTTTTAATTTTTTAATAAGGTTATTACAAAAGTTACGGTATCTTCTAAATGTTATTTTGAGAATTACATCATTAGGATTATTATGTAGTTTAAATTGCATGCTATTTCTATTCTTTATACAACGCAGAACCCCTTGTGTAATCCATGGTTTGAGGATGCGCTTGCTTCGGGGTATGTGAGTTATTTGTGTATTGTCATTAAGACTTTTCTGTATTTTATTGATTAAAAGTCTAGATAGGATGTTAGGATCGTTCAATTGTAAAAGGTCAGTAAGGTTAAATTTCAGGTCATGTATTGATTTCTCATAATTTATAATGGTTTTAGTTTTACGAGTGTTCATCAAACTAGCAACTTTAGAGAGGTTAAGAAGTAACATGCGATGATCAGTAGTTGAAGTGTGGAGAACCGCAATCATAGCCAGGTTTTTAGTTCTGTTAAGTTTGATTATGAAGTGGTCAAGACAGCTGTTCTCTCTGGTAGGTAAGTAGTGACCGGGAAGAAGACCGTGCATTGACAAAATATTTAAATAATTAAGCCTGTTATTTCTGTCATTGCTACGTTCATCTGTTTTAGCTAGAATATTAATATTTATGTCGCCTACAATAATAATTCTCTCAAAAGTTTTTATAGTCTCTAAGTGACTGTTTAATGAATTTATAAAGTTTTCGGCGTTACTTATAGAAGGTGAACGGTAAATGCATAAGATGATCATATTATAAACATTGATTTGTAAGCATGACGCATGAACTAATTTTATTTCGACAACGCGAGGATTATGATTATTTTTTACATAAGTGGTAACTCCGTCAGATTGATTAAGATGGTTAGTTGTTGTAAATGAACTATAATTACTCAGATAAGGTATTGGTTTCAACGTGTTAAGTCTGCATTCTGTCAGTACAATTACGTCAACTTCGAATAAAAGTTCAGCTAGTGATACTTGCAAGTCATTTATGTTACGATAGATGCTTCTGATATTCTGCGTGACTATGGAAAAATCTGATGCATTTCTTTGAAACTTGTTCGGAAGATCATCTATTTTACATTCAAAAGAGCATGCAATTTCTGTGTTATCTAATTCTTCGATTAAATCTATGGGCTTATCCATCATGAAAATGATAGGGGAATGTGGTCATTACATAACCAGCCACTGCCGAGGATTTGGAGGCAATTTGATACATAAATTTGTAGTGTGAATGGACGCGTATAAATGTGTCTGTAGTGGAAAAGTGTAATGTGTTAAGTGTAATTTGTATACATTTTATAAATAATATTGACAAACTAATATACAATATACAAGAAAAACTAACTGGTCTAGGTCCCGGTGATAGTAGTAGAAGAAAGAGTCACGAGGCCTGCATCAGGCCGGTCACCTGGTTTTCACTAGTGATTGTTATAATAGGAGCATTTTCATGTTCTCTTACGTAGACCCGTCCGTATGAGGTCCAACAGAACTTGAAGCCTTTCGATTTTGCTAAATCTCTAGCGAGGTAGTATAGTCTTGACCCCTTTATGGTGAGCTGTTCTGAGATAAAAATAGATGTTTCTTCATCTTTCGTGAAGCCCAGGTGTTTGGCACGTAGCTTATTCTTGTTCCTGACGTTAAAAGACTTAGTCTTCTTCAGAACATTGGTTTTCAGTATAGTAGACGAGAGCTCAACAATAATCGGTGCATTTTGTCCCTCTTTTTTTCCCCGTATTCTGAAAATGTCGTTGATATCACGACTGTCTATGTTGCAATCGATGGATTTTCCTAGTCGAACAACCATGTTTACCATGTCTTCTTTTGACTCAGTCTTAGTTTTCGGCACATTTTTTAGTTCTATGCTGTTTTTCCTGTCAGCCCTTTGAATATCTTCAATCCTGTTCTCCAGGATTGTGATATATTCACTGTCTTTCTTCTTTTGCTGCTCTAATAGAGTAAGTTTTTTTGTCAATTCTTCATTCTTACTCATCAATAAGGCAATAGAACTTTCAATGTTCTGATTGGTTTTTTGTATTTCGGTCAGGGTGGGGGAAAATAATTTCTTTAGTTCCTTTTCTTGGTCAGCCATCAGGGCTCCCATCATCGCTTTGATTTCGGCCTTAAAATCCAGGAAGTCAGAGTGCCATTCATTTTCTCTGTCCCTTTTGCCACGTCGTAATGAGAAGTTAGGTGGAGTAGTTTCGTCACCTTTACTCGCTTTGCACAGGTTATTCTAAATACTTTAATCAATTCCTGGGAACTGTCGGCAGATGTTATAAAATGCAAGGTATAAGACCTGCTATACCTTATTATTTGCTTTGTGAGGAACAACACAAGCAAAGGAAATTTGTAATCAATGTGTGACATATGGGCAAGAGTTCAAACCACGTCATGATTATGGTATAAAATAAATTGTCAGTGCTATTTGGCTGCACACTGGCATATGGCATTCTAATGGAAAGCGGATACCGAAACTCAATAAATATCAAATTGCGCCGAATCACTATCTCTAGTAGATTCTAGAAAATTTGTGTTCATGCCTTTGTTGATAGTAAAATACCACAAAACGTCTTAAAATACCTACATTAATTAACCCCAAACTGCATAAAATCTATTCCGGCGCTAGTTCATCGCGTGCACACGATGTTGATGGTTTAAATATCCACGTTATTTATTGCTTGCTTGGCACTTACCGCTGAGGATTAGCATATCACGACATTGCAGTCACCTTTTAATATACATGTGTGAATTTTTAATAGAGTTTTGTGAAATAGGCGGTTTTTAAAACAGCGAAATTTGTCATTTTCGCGCGGGGAGCGAAAGGTTTTTTGTACAAAGTGGCTTAGTTGGAACATGCTATATGGAATGATTCAGGGCAGGTTTCAAGTGCAGTTTAACTGAATCAAGTGGGTTTCAATAGTAAAACTTTACAGAAAAATGGTGTTAAGAATACCTTAATTTATAAGCGATTAAAGTTGATCAAAACATTCAAGTTTTATTTAAGACCACGAGATTAAGACACGACAGCGAGTTCCTCACGGACCAATCAGTATGTACCTGCTCAAAATTCGGTTAGACCCAACTTGGCACAACTGAAAAATCCTTCCTGGGTGGATCCGACTCGGAAAGGTTAGCTTTATTTATGACATCCCAGAAAGGATGATATCCTATGAAACAACTATGTAAGAAGCACTTATAGCAAAACTAGTTCTGCCAAGTTGAGTTTAACGAAACTAATATTTGAGATGGTTGTTGTACATACTGATTGGTCCGTGAGGAACACCTGGAAACGACCACGCGGCAGACAACGCCGAAGACGGATAGACGAACTGGACTACTATACAAAAGACTAGTCAACAGCACTTAATAGAGAGATAAAGAAGGAAGAAAAGGAGGTCTTTGCCAGTGAAAAGACCTATGGTATTAATAATAAAAAACCCGTAGGACGCGCTTGTGGCGGGAGTTAAGTACATGGCTATACCGCGGAGTCCCATTACTCCTCGATTTCGATAAGGACCCCTGACCCTCGACTCGCCTGAGTTAATGGATGGGAGATGGAATATCCTTTAGCCGTCTACACCAACGTTGCCTCTACGCTGCCTATCATTAGCGGCACTTATGTATATGAATAGCGAATCATCACCTGCTCAAATTGTGTTGAATTTTAGTCAATAGAAAATAGAGTCACTGAATTTTAGTAGAATTGGCAGGTGCCGTTTTATCCTACATAGCTCAGCGACCTTTGGCAGCATTTGGTTATACTCTATCAGTTGCCATCCACAAGATTACATTTTTTGTATAAAAATATAAGCACAAAAAAACCTGTAAGTGCTAGCTTCGGCTCCACTAATGCCTATACCTAAAGGTTTCAGGTGTAAGCTTAAATGAATTAGTATTCTATTTAAGAAGATACCAGTTTATAGAGGGTTTCAAGTTCCGTCTATGTAAACGATAAATTTAATTAAGCGATTATGCAGATACTTATTATGTTTTCATGTAAGCTGCTTAAAATAAGTTTCAGTTCTGTAGACTCAGGTACAGAATGTAGTGAAAGCTTTTTGCGGAATTCTCGTGAACGTTGGCGAACGTTGGGTGGCTAAAACTAATATACCTAATACGGCTCTGTTTTTATAAAGTTGATAAGTTGATAAAGTTTCAGGATTAGTAGAGCTTCTTGTGAAATAGCTCGGCCGGGGAAGTACTACCAAAATATAAAAAAAATCCCTCAATGTCTGATTCCCGAATTCAAATCTACAATCTTCGAATCAGAGGTTATGGCCTGGACCACCATAAACTCATTAGGCATAAACCCACGTTCATACCCAAGGGCCTGGTCAAACTAACGCGGTGGCAAGTTCGCGTGAATGTACTGTTCGCCACCGCTATCGCCACCACCACCGCGCCAGTATCACCAGGCCTTAAATGTAGCCATCAAGGCATTGAAATGAAGTCGTTATGTATTATTTCGCTGGCGTGACTGCTTCCTGCTTATTAGTTCACATTTACAGCGTAATGCGATTTGAGCTGAATAAAGCACTAAATCAGGGAAATTGCTCAAAAGTAGAGCCATAGACGATGTATTAAACAGCTAGTTTACTCTAAATGAGGGGTGTCTTGAAGTCCGGTTATTCGTAGTCGGGCATCCATTTCCCTTTGATCGCCACCGCCACCGCCACAACGTTTGAACTAGCCCTAAGAGACCGATGCTGACAAGACTGTTGGTACAAATCGCCATCGCTTAGCTGACAGCATAGATTAGACAGCCTCAAGAGACGCAATGTTTGATAATTTGCTTGGAAACAATTCTGTCAACTGTCGTATGATTCCCGCCTGTTTCAACCAATCAGAGCACAGCAAGCAAAATGACGCAATGACAATGACAATGTCCGCGTTTGCTAACATCAGTCCTAAAAGACTGATCTGTTGACAGAACAATGTAGTTCAATATGACGCCTCTCAGGGTTAACTGCTCGATGGTAGACAGCTCCTGGAAGCGAAAGCCATTTTTTATAAATTTACGTAATCTAACTTATTTTAATACCTGTTTGGTTTTTTTTTTGATAACAATTCAGTTATATAGCCAGGAAATTATGCATTGTGTTTCTTGAATGGCCGTTTTTAATTAATAGATAGTCATTACGGTTCCAGAATTTAGATAGGAGGTACCTACTTAGATATGAACTAAAAAGTGTCAGACCCAGACATGTTGACCCACAAAATGTTTCCATGTTCTGCAGATGTTTGTTCTGGGTCTGAACTACTGTAATCGTAGTTCCTGATACTCACGACACAGGGAATCTTAGTGTGTCTATTGGTTGGGCGTTAAAAAAAAAATTCACAGCGGAAACGAAACCAGCACCTGTCGCACTTCAGCCGGTAACTCGTCTGAGATTGAGCCAGCTATCCTCAACAAGCTGTGTTTCAACCAAAAGGGTATGATTTCGTTTTATTATAGTCCTCGCCACCTCCTTGGCTAGATTATAAAATTCGCCGGAAATTCGATATAGGTACTTGAACTGCTGATTCTTATACAGATTGCCTGGCATGTTGCCTACTGGCAATACTGCTTTTACGGCTATGCCTAAGTTGATATCAGAATGGAAATTGCGTTAGTTAGGCTATTTCGCTATATGATTTATACCTAAAGTACTCTGAACTATAAATAAATAAAATTATATTATGTATATTATAAACCCAACATACACATACATAGTCCTGACCCCACAATAGGATTTCCTGTGTTGTAGGTATCAGGAACTGGTAGTACTACACCCAGACACTGAACAAATGTTTGCAGAATATGCAAACATTTGTCCCGTAGCGGAAATCGAGCGGCGTTTAAGCCAGCTACTCGATCGCCACACCGAGAGGTACATACTAGACTAGATTACATGCCGGGATATTAATGACGTATGTCAGCCCTAAAATCAGGGTACAGGATGAGAGGGGCGGAATCTCGACACCACACACACACGAGAACAACAATCTAATTTATGAATTCGATGTTTTTAATTGAATAAAATAGTAGTTTTCAAGTTGATTTCTATAAAAAAACTAATAAATTAGCTGTTAATTAAATAAGTTAGCTTGACATTTTGTTTGATGTCAATCATCTTGTTCGATTAAAAGTAGTCTTAGAATTGGCGCACAGTCCAAAGTACCGCTGATAAAAGGATGTTTCAAACAATTTCAAATGATTATCTTGAAAGTAAAATTTTTCAAATTCGACAACTTTTAAAGGAAAACTTGTTTACTTTCATGGTCGGAATCACCCATTACAGGTTTAGTAACGTAAACATTTATAGCAACAACGGTATATTAAGATGGTATTATTTTAAAAAGTTTCAACAGCTTGCCCGTTTCGGACATACAATAAAATTTTGGTCTGAGGTAAAAATACTAGTTCCAGGACACCCTGTAAGCTTACCAGTAAACTTAGCCTGTCCTTTCAGAGTGACGGTCTCAATGGTAGTCACATCACTCCGTCCTTTAGCGTTGACGGCGTATAGGTCAATCCTGTAGCTCACTCCTGGAGGAAGACCTCGGATCTCGAAGAACGGAGGCGTTCGGTTCGTGGAGACATTGTACCGGACCTGGTGAAACAACGATGATATTGATAATGCAATTTTGTTGAGATAGATTTTTGGAATAACTTTTGAGAAGTGCTCATGCTTTTTTTTTAAATATTATGACGATATAAACAGGCATACGATACAATAAGGCCCACTTGATAGAAAGCTGTTACCGTCACTTGGGGCATTCCTGTTACGTTACCTGCTTTGACGGCTTTTTACACTTTTTTCGTCTCTCATAAAATCCTCTCCATCCAAAGGTTGTCTGGAAGAGATCGCTTCTAAGCGATTATACCGCCCATAATACTTTGAGTTTTTTTTAGTTTTGTTAAGTTATATCTATTTTATTATGGTGTACAATAAAGTGTTTTCATTCATTCATTCATTCATTCAAAGTCAAACTCAAAGTTCATTTTTGAAGCGGGTCATGTTTATAGTTTAGTTGAAACACCTCGGAAGGCAGTCCATTCCACAGTTTGAATTATTAAATTGATCAAGGTTTGTGTAAGAATTGTACAATCATTAAGATAGGAAGGTTGGATGTCAAGAAGGTACCACTGAGTATGACTCCACACACGGTGGACTGATAACATGGTCGATGGACAAATATGGCTCAAGAGAGTTTACGTGGAATTAAAGAGAAAGTATATCCAGCAGTCAATTGGCATAAGCCAATATAATCAAAGCTTTGATACTGAATGATATACTAAAGTTTCATAGGAATACCCCAAAATTATAAGGTACATTGGTTAGAGTTCCAATTATCGGCGATGTGCTTGTACTATCTATCACGTGGAATGCCATTTGCTATGAAAATAGGCGAATAAAAGATTTGGACTTCAGATATTTGAATAGACCCTATTTAAAGGTATCTTAATTAATCCTTATTTAAAAAAAAATGCTGTAAAATAATGTGTTTTATAATATCAAAATCATATAATGATATTGACGAAGCTTTAGCTGATCACTTTAATGTTCATTCATACTCGTTTGTAATTCGAATTTATACATAATGTATTTTATGTGGACTGCTATAAATAATACATAACGTTGATAACAAGACTTTTCCAAGTGTAATAATTGTATCTAAATAAAATACTGATAGCTACCTCCAGCAAAGCCGGCAACGCGAGCGACCGGCCCGCTGTATAAAGAGCAGCGCGAGTGACGCAAGCTCTCCTTTTCTCTTCGAGACTTTGCGCTGTACGGACGTATTTTATTGCGTTCCTGTTGTTTTACCGCTAAATTATTGTTTTACTTGTTTTCTTTGTAAATTCTAATAATCAATCGCCTAGGGGATTTGTAATTTACCTTTTTAAAATTTGGTTTTATTAAAAATCCCCAATAATACATTGTATTGTATTGATTTATGTAGGTGGCAAAATGTCATGGGTAAAATGTGAAGTGTCTCGGTTATTCTCTACTCAAATATCTGCTTGATTGGTGAGCGATGAGTATGATGTTTTTTTGATCGAGATCTGATCCAGCTCTGAATGCGGGTGAGCAATACTTACAGTCAATGAAGGTAGCTCCAGCAGCTCCATGAGGAAGGTCTGAGGCAGGCCACCATCGAAATTCTCAACGCATTCCACGTACAAGGAATCAATGCTTTGATTTGCTACTGTGCAGTTCTGCAGATGGAACGGACGACCTGCACAGAAAGTAAGCTTTTATCATCTGACGACCTCGGTGCCGCGGTGGAAGAGAAGCTGGCAGCGATAGACGAGGTGCGAGGTCGATCCCCAATGTAGGGGACTAATACTCGTGTGGCTGTGGGGTATTTATTTATTATTATATCATCATTTTCTTGTCATTGTCCCAAATTACGTGGGGTTGGCACAACATGTTTCCTTTTTCCACTCACCTTTCTCAGACAATATGTCAGTACTAAAAATAGTAAACTACCTAGCTATGGAGAACACAATCATCTTGAAAAAAGTTTTCAGTGATCTTCAAAAACTTGATAATGAGACAGTTTTTGACATTGATTTTACATTTTCAAAAGTCTTAAATCGTTAATAGGGCAAGGTGTACGCTTTTATGAAAAACTCCAAAGAGCAGTACAAAAAATTAAAATTAACAAATTAAAAATCTAAATTTAAAAAAATCTTTATAAACAGGCATACTATAAAATATCAGATAATTTAAATGACAATAAATCTTGGAATTGTAGTTGCTCCAACTCTTTAAAAAAATATTTAAGTACTTATTGTTTTAACAAAGGATCATTGTATAAAATAACCAGCTGGCTTTCCTGCCTTTTTTCCTGGCTTTTCCGTGGAGTAATGCATTATGTTAAATTGACGATTCAAAGTGATCCTTATGATTTAAATAAATAAATTTTGACCTTGGCTTTGACTTTGACCCTTTCCAATTCTAGTTGAACAAAATTGTTACAGTACAAGTGGACTCACCGGCAGCCACCAGCTGGAACAGACATGGCACCTTCTGCTGCCCGACCGCGTTCTCTCCATAGCACGCCAGAGTACCATACTCCATATCAGTTGTCGGGGTATAGTTGAGGGTGGAAGTGTGTCCATGGGAGCTGTATAGCCTGGGGATAAAAGCTTCTGTTCACTTTGTTTTGGTATTTTATTACAAGAATAGAAGGGAAGAGGAAGATTATCGGTAAATCAGTGACTCCCAAATGCTGATATTTATTTCCAGCTGTCCAAATTTCAGAACAAATCTCAAACTGAATATATAGAATAATGACTAATTACAAGTAGGTATATACAAAAAATACAGATGAAACAGCTAGCCACCTAAAGACCGTTACAAACGATCTATAGATAGCTCAACTGATCCAGATCACTACCAGACGGAAGCGTTCCCAAAATACTGGCCGCATTGCCACGCTGAATCGCAATGCGTAATGAATGAATAATGACTAACGCATATATAAAATTTACTATACTTGAGACTATATTGGGGTTTAGTTTTGTTCTGGACAAGGTGCCTTTTTTTTGTGGTGCAGACAACCAATCCCCTAAAGGATTTATGTCTTAACAAGGTTTAAAGACAGATACCTAATATAACTTCATTATTATCTATTAAAAGAAATATAATAATCGCACTATAAAAGATGAACCCATATCTCAATAGTGTTCTCTTCCAGCTTGCAATTGTGTATCGTGGAAAAAAACCTTAAGATCAGACACAACAAAGGAGAGTAAACGGATATTCATATAGTGCCATGACGAAAGATCTTGATTAAACTCCAGCCACAACTTTCTGCAACCTTGAAGTTTTCATCGGTCTATCGGATAGAAGACCTGTTTTGGTTCGTGGCCACCGTTCGAGAGTTCTTCCCCAGCAGTTGACGGTTCGGCCAGGCAGTTGACGATTCGGCGAGCTAGGTGGTCTGCCCATTTCCACTGCAGCTTGCTTATATAATTCTTATTATCATTTCAATCATTCAGAAATGATAATGGATAATGGTTTGGAAAATGTTGTGCACTCGTAAATCCAGTAGCTCTATGTACCTCGTACCTAGACTGATTGAATAATTCTGTAGTTTTATTTTATTTGATCTTTAATATTAACCATATTATTTTTTATTTGTGTTTAATAACGTGTAAGAATGTGTCTAAAATAATAAGAATTGAATTAACCATCTCACCTGGGTGGAATCTCCACCTGCTCCCCAGAGTTGTTGAAAGTCCAGTGGAAAGAGACCAGCGCAGGGTTGGCGTCAACTGAGCAATGGAGGGACACAGTTTCATGCTTCAGAGCTCCGAAGAGCTCCCCGTCTCGTCTTTCAGCACATACAGGAGCATCTAAAGGAATAATAAAAATTTAAATAAAAAAACATTTGAGCATTTCTCTATTTCTCTTCAAAGGTTTGCTGGAAGACAACTCTTTTGGGTAAGCTCGCCTTTGTACATGCCTCATCTAATATTTTGTTTTATATTTCTGTATACAATCAAGAATTGTAAGCATGAGCATAACGTGATAAAAAAAACAAATAGGTACCTACTTGTAGAACTGAACAGAATGCCCCACGCACCTTTGATGATCATTATGATAATTGGGTAACTAGGTACCTTCCTATGTATTTTAATAATAATACCCGGTTTTATGAATAAGTTACAATTTGAAACGATTGTGATATTCATAATAAAATAAAAATAAAAATCATAAAAATCATCCACGTGAGTGTGTTTGTAAATTGTTACCTAGGCGAGACTCGAACCAACGATCTTGGTACGCGGGGACTATACCAACTAAGCCATGAGATCGTTACCATCGTGGTCGAAATTCTTAGGATGTTTCAGCTCGAAGCACCGAGGCTCAATCTATCTTCAATTTCCTGAACTTGTGGGATATTATAAAATCTTATGATTTCCGTTAAACACTTTGGGAAAACCACAAACCCGATAAATACTTTCGAATTTATATTTAAGTTGATTTGCACTAGTTTTATTTGTTATTCCTTAGCCAATATTTGAAGTTATGTGCGTGCCAGTATGTTGAGATTCACTTTGAGCCAGGAGATTTTTTTTAAGAACTGTCTGTCAACATAGATCAACAATAAATTATGGTGAAATTTTCTGTTTTTTTTTTCTTGGTAACTAAAGAGGCTTTTTTGATAAACCGTCTTTAACTGGCGAAAGGAGGAAACCGGTGCATACATGTCTTTAATATTCATTAGTTAAATATAAGTGGTTAATACTTTTAATGTGTTATCTTCGTTTTTCTGTTTACTATCTACACTGTATTTTATAAATACTGAATATATGGTAATAAGTCCCGCAGACTCATATGCTACTTTTTCTCATAGTAGATAGATAGATAGAAGATAGAAAATACTTTATTGCACACCAAATATTTCAACTTAAAAAAATAGTAAAAAACTTTAACATTGTTGTACAATGGGCGGTCTTATCGCTAATTAGCGATCTGTACCAGACAAACTTTGGATGGAACAGACTGTACGAAAGATTACAAGGGGTTGTAAGTGGTGTACCACATACTATGAAAACACTATACTATTATTTACCTACATAATTACTTACTTACTACACAGCATAATACCTACATACTATCATATCATACTATCCTAGTACCACGCGGGCAAAGCCGTGGACAGAAGCTAGTTCTATATACATTTCTAAATCAGGTTTTTATAGCAAGCGCTATCAATTGCTTCCACAGCCAGTTATAAAAATAAAAATCTGCGATACCACCCTTTACCTTTACCCTTTTAAAGGAACTGCAGATCTTTATGAGGTAGCCCCTGAGAATTGCAGAATTATTCCAACTAGAATAACCTTTTGTTCAACGGAACGTTATACAAGAATCCAATACTCTTAATTAAAACTTGATTCTAGAGCCTTGTTAGTTTAACAACAGAATTATCGACGATAAAGCGCCATTGAATTCAGTAACAAGAGGCACATTATAGGAAGCTTTCAGATACAGTAGTAACACATGAATTTGACAGCTACATGAGGTGCGTTTGAGTCCGCTGTGGTACATATGTTTGCATGTTCCGCAGATATTTGTTTCGTGTATATTATATTATGGCACATAGTACTCGCAGTTCATGATATCCAAGATACAGAGAATCCTAGTATGGGAAAATGTACTCGTATGACTGTGAGGTATTTATATATTTGAATGCCCCTTCAACATTAATTTGCCTATTGCCTAGGAAATAACAAAAAAATATCACTCTTACGACTGCAATCTTACAATCCTTAGATCCATTCAAATACAATAGACAGATCTGTTAACATACCAAGTAGGAGGTAGTCAGACATATGTACATCCAAACATTATATTTATAAGATATCTGCGTTATGCATATTAGTTAGGTATTAATATCCTGGCAGAAAACCGAAATTCTAACCTCATAATTAGTCTACCCTCTACTTGCTTGCCAAATTGCTTGTAATGAAGAAATATTTACATTTACATAACGCTAGCTTCAGCCCACGGCTTCGCACGCCTGGTATCCGGGTAGGATAGATAGAAAAGTAGCCTATGTGTTATTCTGATGTATAAGCTATATTACTGTAAAGTTTCAGAAAAATCCGTCCTATCATTTTTGCGTGAAAGAGTAACAAACATCCATCCTCACAAACTTTCGCGTTTAAAATAGTAGCAGGATTTTACTTGAAGGCACCAGAAGGTTCAAAGGCTTAATACCTGAGAAGTTTGAAATACAGCACTTTCAAAATTTGATGTCTCATTTTCCTGTAATTTCACCGGCACTTATATCCTTCAAACCGGAATACAGCAACTTCAGCATCACTGCTTGTAGGCAGAAATAAATCAGGTTGCAGTAGAAAATGTCAGCGGATAGTGGAGAATCAATTTGGTTCTTTCCTTACTGCATTGAGAAGCTGTTTCTATACTGTGCAAGAAGGTTGGTTGTTATAAAACTGCAACGCAAACTTGGCCCGAGTTTTAATGGTAATAAGGGTCAGACTCGTCTGAAATAATGGGAAGAAACTATCAGACTAAGTAAGATTGATATACTTTTAGTTTGTCGTTAAATCTTGAGAGTTTGTGACGATAATGGAAGAGTCTACAGCATGATGAGTAGGTTGGCAAGCAAGTCAAGATTTCGCTGGAACTTTTGCAACATAATTGTCAAAAGTTAACATTTACTTGGCTTCTTGAAAATTGTTTTGGGAAACGCCATTTCGAAATGAATGCCTTTTAGGGATCAGACGCAAATGAAGGAAACGAAACCTTTTGTTGTTTCGCCATGTATATAACACTAGCCCACGGCTTCCCCGCGTAGAACCCGCATAAAAAGTAGCATATGTGTTATTCTGATGTAAAAACTACATTACTGTAAAGTTTCATCAAAATCCGTTCAGTAGTTTTTGCGTGAAAGAGTAACAAACATCCATCCTCACTAACTTTCGTGTTTATAATAGTAGAAGATTTATTTTGTTTAACTGGCGAGCCAAGCTCAAAACAGAACTGAGGGAATAACATAAACTTATTAGTGTATATTAAATAAAATAAATTGGAATTTATTTACTTATACTTAAACATACTTAGCTACAATAGTTTTGAATGGTGTTATATTTAAAAGGTAAGGTAAGTAAGTAAAAAAGGTGGAGGAATCTGCGCACAGGTTTTTAAATACAAATCGAGGTAACTCTAATCGTTCTTTAACTTTGAGCCCCACGCAAAGAAATATGGGATTTCAAAGTAACCAAAGTTTTGTCCACCCCATTTAATTTTTAAAGAGTTTATTTCCTAGATATGTCAATAATTAATGGAGTGGCAATTTGATGAGAACTAATGAATATTGGTTCGACAGATTTCCAATGACAATTTTAATGTATATTAGAAAACGTACTACTTCGGGACCCTAGCGATTGCGTATCTTGACACGTTTTGGGCAGTTTTATTTTAATGGACCTAAATAATTCATTCTTTGATTGTCAAGTTTTAGTGAAGAAAATTTACGACTTTTTAAACAAGTTCTTTTAAACAATAATAATTTATAGAAATATGAAAAGTTTCTCGGTATTGATGATTTCCGCTATTCGCATTTCCAGTGCTTTGGCTAACTAATTTACGGTCATATAAATAGTTATATGACTATTATGTTGGCTGGTAATAAAACCACTTTATCTTAATTATGTAAATTTTCAGTGTACAAAATCGCAGAGTCACACACTAGACAATTCCCATTGCAATCTAACAGGTTCAAAATACTATCAGAACGTAAGTTACGTCCCACGAGGGTCTTGACATATGCTACCGAACTAAACGTGATGCCGCAGACGGTGAAATTCAGCTTGGTTGCTCTTACTCAAACCCAGCCGCGCCCGCGTCGCAGTCACTACATGCTAGATAAATAAGTTGTTTTTTTATATTTATTATGTATTTTATTTTTAAGGTATTTATGATATGGGCCCTGTATTTTAATGTGTACTTTACTGTGTTGTCTGAAATAAATAAATTATTATTATTATTAATGTGTTTGAAGACTTCGGCGTGGCGTGGCAAGCGAGAAGCCGGCTGCAGACAATAGTTTTTTTTAACTTGTTATTTATTATACTCAAAACCGTATCCTTGAGTGCAGTAAAAGTGGACTCAGTAAAAACCAGGAGTTTTTGGAGCTAAGTTTTATTATAAGACTGCACAAGTATTGACTTTCAAGTTTCTATCAAGACGAGACGATAGAAAGAATGAAAAAAAACTCATTTATTTGTCCCAATACACAAATGGTGAAAACAGTAAAAAACACAGCGTAAATAAAACGAAACAAAAATTTAAAACGGACAACTAGAAGTCGCTTGTTGAAATGACCCAGCTATTTTCTTCGCTCTGCTATAAAGTTGAGCCCGTAAGTAAGTTTGGACGGCTTGAATGTGCTTCGGGGACAACGAGACTGGCTAATGTAATTCAGTTTAGTTGGCAAACTGTTTTGGTAATTTGAAAAGATAAATTTGTTATGGCCCTTTGTTGCCTGTTATAAGATTGTTTTGGCAAAAAGCTTAAAAGCTTAAGAACTTACATACATGAGAGTTTGAATAATCAGTGTCCTATTAATAAAGGATGGATGAAACACGGAATAGAGTAAAACTTCTCAAGTTACCAATACAAGTAATAGAATGAATGAAACGAAAATCATTTATTCAACAAGACTTAGAGAAACAGAATACAAATCAAATTAGGTGCCTACTTTTTGCATCGAAATTGTACATAGTATAATGAACGTTATGTCAATTGTATAACATACAAACTAAATACGAGCCAAAAAAAGTGGATGCAAGGAGAATGCGCGAGGATTCCTTGGAAGACGCGCGACCTTTTTTTGGCTAGTAATTAGTTAATATGTTATACAATTGACATAAAGTTCATTATGCTATGTACAATTTCATTGCAAAAAGTCCCTTCCATTCCATTCTGCGGCGGTGTAAATTGAGCCTTAGTCCTCCCCCAAAAAGTGCTATGAATAACCTTTTTGACTTGTGACTTTATAATGTCAGTAATGCATAATAAAGCGTCTTTCTTGTTGTACTCACCAACTTTGAATAACCAGCGGTTATCGGTTTAGCAAACCGATTGCCACAGAGCTAAAGAAAAAGAAGTTTTTCTCTGTGAAGTCATCTTTCACCACCATGCTTGAGTTACGTTACATCACATCAACGAAGATCTATAAACTACTGATATACAAAGAACACAAGTCGAGTTTAAACGCAACCGAGTGGACTATACGTATCTAACAAGTATGTATATATACCTACGGGGCGATCACACTAATTTCCCATAGCTGGTATCATCGGATGGGATGAATCGTATCACGCTAATTTGTAAGCTGGATGAACCATAGATGGACAATGCGAATGAACGAAATTGGTTTCATATTGGACGATCCGTTTTTTGGATGGATGGCCATTAAAATAAGGAAATAGTGTCAAAATTGATTGCCATCTCGATAGCCATGAGTTAGTGTGATCGCCCCGCTAGGCTGCTGGCGATTCCGAGGGCAAGAACTAACCTCCTGAGCAAGTTCCCGTTCACACGGGCTCTTCGCGCTGTTCATAGTTTATGTGTAGATGATGTTGATATATTTTATATGTCCTTGCCAAAATTCAGGGATGCGGTTTTTAATATTTTTGGATAGGACTCATAGGAATATGTAAAGTTGTTAAGTTATAGTTAATAGCTTGCTGGTGGAATTATATTTTAGTGTTAATGTTTAATAAATAAGTGTATTTTGTATCTCTTTTTATATTTCGTGGATCAGATATCTTCTGTATTTTGTATCTTATGTACAAATGGAGGATACACCAACCGTGTTCTGAATAAACCTGTCTTATGAACTGACTTACATCTGACGAGTAACGACACTGGGTTGCTCGTTCCTTTGCCTTCGCTGTTGGCTGCCATGCAGGTGTAGTCACCAGCAGCCGCTCTAGTAACGCTCTGGAGGACCAGGCTTTGAGCACTCAGGATGATCCCTAGGCCCTCGTTGTGCTGGATCTCTGTGTTCTGTTCAAACAAATAAACATGTTCCTGAATAACATAATCTACATGCAATAGTTGCCCTGGCCCTCAGAAGTTGAAGGAAAATATCGCCGTTTGAAAAATTATACTAATACATTATCATGGATTTGTTTTTTGTTTGTGTTACTTTGAACCCTGAAAATATGTACCTCTCCTAACTTTTTTTAATATAACACAAAAACCATTCGTGGAATTTTCTACTTTAATTGACGTGTCGTGAAGGAAGAATCTTAATCTTATTAATAACTGAATGCATTTCAATGAAATTTAGAATAGGTAAGTATATAGAGAAATATTCTTTTTAACTACTAAGTTGACAAACAAGTACATATCAATAAATATTTTTCATTCATTCATTTATTCATCCGTTAGTACGTCATTCGTTTATCTTTAAAAAATTCAATCCATTTTTTTTAAACGCATGCTGTAATTTTTGGGAAAACCACAACTGGGTTAAACATACTTTTTATCCTTTTTATTAAGCAAACCCGTGGGCAGAACAATGAATAAAATAAACAAATTTAAAGTCATATGTGTTATATCACTAGTTGTTGCCCGCGTCTTTGCCCGCATGGTATGTTAATAAAAGTAGCATAATGACCGTCTCCAGGCTTCAAACTATGTCCACCAACTTTTGAATGAATCGAACCAAGGATTACAATTCATACAAAGTTTAGAACTCAATACCCCAAAGGGGAGTTTTGAAAAAATAAAAAATACGTGTTTCATTATTTACTTTAAAGTTTATTTGAACAGAGTTTTGAGCGAATCAAACAATTTTTGTTTTTCATAGAAACTTTACCGCCCTATTTAACCGCCTTAGGGGTCGATTTTCGAAAATTAGATTACACACACACACACACACACACACACACACACACACACACACACACACATATACACACACACACACACACACACACACACACACACACACACAAATACACACACAGACAGACTTTCGCATTTATTATATTTGTAGGATTCCTGCCTTCACTTTGTTTTTTGCTTTAAGGGGTAAGGATGCCGGTTAAATTACAGGTACATGAGACTTTTCACCTGTTATGTCTCAGGGTGGGCAACGCGATTGGAATATCTATGATGAAACATCATCAGTACTCATAACCGCTTACGGTAAGAGTTGGGCCCTAAGCTAGATTGCTATTTTAGTTGTATTAAAAAAATACTTACATCATGGAACCAAACCAGCCGATGCGTCTTGGGATTTGCCTTCACAGTACACTCGAAGTACACGTCATCACCCTCCTTGATCTCGTCAGGGTTGAGGCTGGATCCCATCTTAAGGTCTACCACTGGAACATCTGGAGAAGGAATTAAAATAAGGATAAATTATTTTTTAAGAAAAACTGTCATAAAACGGAATTTGTGATCCATTCAATCTGTGTGCAACCAGTATGTAATAGGCCAATATTATCATAGCATAGTCTAAAAATAACCTTATGCAAGGTCCCAACAGGGAAGTGAAGAAGAGGGAGACCACAAGAAAGATGGAAGAATAAGATAAGCAAGGTAGCAGGCAAGGCAGAAAACGACGAACGACGGTTGCGGAATTTATTCCTGTCGCGAGACAATTGTTTGTATTATCTGCTAATATTTCTCTCGGTTATGGTGGTTTTCTATGTACAATATGTATGTATTTATAAAAAGTGTGATAAGTAGTATATCAGTTATGTAGTTCTCATACACAAGCTTTGCTTACTTTGGGGCTTGATGATGCTGTGTACAAAATCCCAGCAAAAAATAAAATAACGAAAGCGAAGTATAAAAAGATTGGAGACTTCAAGGAGGCCTATACCCGCCAAAGGGTCCTTAATTAAGTTATATTGAAGTGTGGCACACTTAAAACAAATTATTTAAATACCCAGGTAATTATGGAATAGTAACGGCTTTTTTATAATTTCTATTTTATATGGCAGGCTCTAGACGGAAAGTGGTGTCCAAGTCAGCCAAAGCGTAGACGAGATGATATCACCTCGTCAGCACTTTCATATGAAAGTGATAGCTTCTGCCAGAGAATGGTGTGAGTTAGCGAAGAAGTAAGAAAGGAAAAAAAAACACCTAAAGGAGCATAGCAAACCAATGAAATTAAAATACATGATAGTTTCAATACTGTATCCCATGTTTTTTGCCTAATAAAATCTGCACTGATGCGTTACCTGCTCTAAAAACTAACACTTTGTTTCATAATCACTCGCTAACTCTAGTAGCATGCTAAAAGTAGTCTGTCTCTATCCTTTATTTAATGTTAGAAAGGGAAAGGTCTAGGAATAGCGACAGAAGGTAAGTCTCAAGTGCTTGTCATTTCACCAGCATAGAAAGGCCTCAATTAGGTACATATTAGGTTTGAAAAGAATGGACTCCTATTGAGATCGATTTAGAAAGTTGGGTATAATGATCATGACATGTGAATTTATATACCAAAATATAGTATACGTAAGAGAAAACCTAAGCCATATGACATTTAAAGAGGACACTCATAATTTATAACTCGAGATGCAAGAAAAACATTGTACTGCCACGTACTAGACTTGCAAAAACAGGTACTTGCAAGTACATGTAACATGTCAAAAGATAAATAAAAATTATGATTATGATTAACGAAACAATAAGTGATTTAACGCAAACGAAAAGTGTGAAAACATAATTTATATGGAGAACTTCATTTGAATTTTCATTCAATCTCTTTGCCGGTCGCGCAAGTTGAAATAGCATCTTGCAAAACCACAAAAAAACTGTATATAACTAAAGAAAATCATCTTTATTACCGCGCAAACCCGTTCGCATTCGTCAACGCATCAGCAAATTAACGGTACAAAATCTGCAGAAGAGAAGATTTGCACTCATTATAATATACGCATGAGGAACCTGCAAGAACCCCAGGTGTTTCCTCCTTTCTTTTTTTTCAAACCACGTCTGGTCATTGAAGGAGTTTTGGAGTATAAGCAGGAATAAAATTATAGTAGAGACATCAGTAAATGTCATCGATCAGCGATAGGAAGTGGCCAACATAAGTTTTCAGATTCAGATCAATTTTGGCCGTATTAAAAAATATAATTATTAAAAAATTCCCTTTTTTGAAAATCTGTTTGAACGAAACAAGGATAAAAAGTATTACAGAAAGAAAATTCATCAGGTAAAACAATTGAAAAGTTGAATATCTCTCTGCAAAACTTTTTAATCAAGATAATCCTTTCCGGAAACATAGTCCCATTAGAAAAAGAAAACTTTTTAACAACCATCCTAACTTTCAGTAAATAACAAATTTTAATCATCTAACTGGAACTTAACTTATTAAAATAACAATAAACTTGCGATCTTGTTAAATTGACAAGTTGTCAAATTAATTTGACAAGTTGTTCCATTAATTCTGAGGTCGACACATGGTTGCGGAACCACTTGCTACAGATTGCTATACAGACGTGCTGATTTTTTGCACAATTACAGATTGGGTACACCAAGCATAGATTTAGATATATGCTAAGTATACTCAATCTTTAATCTAATGTGCTATTTAATGTAATTTACGGATAACATTAAACAACTTAAATATGCGGCACACTCCAGGCGTTGAACGATTGGAGGAGTGAGCCAGGTATTCGTAGAAGATAAATTATTTCAAAGATACTCTTCTTAAAAGCCCATTTTATGTAAAATTTATAAGTGGTAATTTTGTTGAGTATGAGTATTCGAGAATGTATTTTATGCAATAGCCCAAAAATAAAATCATTGAAAGAACATAAAAAGCGCATGCACTCATAACACCAATGTACCATAAACAAAAGCATAAAGATAGTAACCAACAACTTCCTACTCCCAACTTGATCGCCCTTAGAAATTGGAAGTGCAATCGTGTCGTCCAATAGAGCTTCGTTTTACTTGTAGTTAGGCCATTATTTGCGTTAGTATAACTTTTATATTTACGAGCAGCTAGATTAAAGCGGCTGAGGTAGATTTTATTAAGATAAACGTTTCAGCTTAAAAGAAAAATTTAATGGTGTTTGTTGTTTCCTTGTTATTTCCTGAAGGCTGTTATTTATGTAGTTTGTCCCTGCTTTCAGAAATAAAATTAACAACACATTTTTTTTAAAAACTAAACATAAAACTAGCATGTCTTTTGCAGTAGTTAAGAAAGAAAGAATATTTTTATTTGAACCCAAAAACACAAACATGGTAAAAAACTGGAAAAGAATAAGCTTATAGAAAATGTGTTGCTCGGGGTCAGAATAGGTCTCAGCTTGATAGAGAGATAAGATATGGTGACTGAATTCCATGAAACATGACCTAGGAAGGTGAAAGAAACGTAAGGAAACGGGCATGCCCTAGAACCACAAATTCGAACGCAGTGTTTTAGCGGCTATGGGCTTGCAATCTGTCACCTGGAATACTAATTATAAAACAAAACGCGGACATTTGCCAAATATAACGTTTGGAGATGCTTCTGTTTACCCATCTAAACATTATATTTGGCACATGCCCGCTGCCCTCTGACTACTGTAGTCATGGCAAATATAGTCGTGTTTGTTTTGATTTATATTTAAATTGAATCTCTATTAGGTTAGCCACCATTAATTCATATTCATATTAATATTAATTTATTCATTGCATACACATACATCGATTAGCTTGTTAGTAAGTATATTATGTACCCTGTCAGCGCGCTGTATTCTAGCTTAAGGCTGTTGTGATGATACATTTTAATGTACCATCTACCAAATTATAGATGAAATGGTGATATCAAATTATAGATTAAAAACTATTAATTTCATTGAACAGTTAAATAACTCGGCGTTAGGCATGTCATTGTCAAATCCTACTAATATTATGTATAAACGTGAAACTTTGTGAGGATGGATGTTTGTTCCTCTTTCACGCAAAAACTACTGAACAGATTTTGATGAAACTTTAAGTAATATAGCTTATACATCAGAATAGCATATAAGCTACTTTTTATCTAGGTACCACACGGGCGAAGCCGTGGGCAGAAGCTAGTAATATTATAAAGGCGAAAGTTTGTGAGGATGGATGTTTGTTCCTCTTTCACGCAAAAACTACTAAACGGATTTTGATGAAACTTTACAGTAATATAGCTTATACATCAGAATAGCATATAGGCTACTTTTTAGCCAGGTACCACGCGGGCGAAGCCGTGGACAGAAGCTAGTAAGATTATAAAATGACAAATTATGGTAAATAAATTGTACTCGTATAAAAAATAGAAGTCAATATACCTCTATATTGTCAGTCTTACAGTTTAATAATTACATTAAGAAACTAGTGTCAAAATTGATTGAGATGGCAATCAATTTTGACACTAGTTTCTTATTTTAATGGCCCATCCATCCAAAAAACGGAATGTACAATATGAAACCAATTTTGTTCATTCGCATTGTCCATCCATGGCTCAACCAGCTTACAAATTAGCGTGACACGATTCATCCCATCCGATGATACCAGCCATGGGAAATTAGTGTGATCGCCCCGTAGATCTTTGAGCACATACAAAAATTACATTTGGCACATGCCCGCGTTTTCGCAAGAAGTTATCATTCCACATGACGGTGGCGTCAACATTTGAAAAAAAAAGTTATATCTCAGTATTATTTATAGTGCTAGAAATTTTTCGCCACGTTGTATCTCGGATGAAAGTACCAGGCGAACATAAGTTTGTAGGAAGTAGGAAGTCAATTGAAAGTCCTCAACTCACAGTGCACATTCAACCGCCATTTGTCTTCTATCGCAGATTCCTGTATGTGTTTGTTCTCAGCGCGACATGTCAAATATTTGCCGTCGTCTTCCAAGCTCGGGACCAGAGTCAGCACGCTGAGAGTCTCGTTGTTTTCAGAGAACTGTGGAACAACCGTTTTATTATTGATAGGAAACATGAAGGGTTTTGGTAAATAGTTTATACTTTAAACATGCTAGATGGACTACTCACATTTTGATGGCTAGTTATAATCGGTACGTAGATATTTTATTTTTCTCTGTCGTTCTAAAAAGTAGTCAGGCGCACTATTTAAATATCAATTATATACTTTCATTTGGCCATAATCTCATCTGGTAAGTGATGATATGGTTGAAGATGGAGTATCAAGGTGTGGAAGATACCTATTCAAAGAGACCCAGATTACGGAGGACAATGAGACGCACTCAGCTTTGCGTCTGCTTCTTCTTTTATGATGAGACATTTAGGGCCTCTAATATAACATATATTTTTCAGAAAGCATCCAATAGAAGCCTCAAAAGTCTTGTCCAAATTGGCCTTGATCTTTTATAAACAACAAAACAGAAAACTCCTGTAAGTTTTCTCAACAAAAACATCGCAAAGAAACATCGTTGAATGCAGCTTTACATTGAAAGGAAAACTTGCGAGGAAAAGTTCTCCATAAATTGCAAAGCAGCAGCTCATAAAAATTGCAAGTTCAGTAAACAATGAAATAGGAAAGGTTGGAGAACATTCTTCATCTAATAAATGTCAAAAGAAGGTCATGACTTAATAAAGTAGGTGAACGTTATTTAATATAAATAAGTGATACATGGCCTCTTTATCTAATTATATCACTGAAGTGAAAAACAAGTATACGACCCACCTGTTGGTAAGCGGTTATCGTAACCTATGGACGTTTACAAAACCAGATGTATAACTCGCACGTAGCTGACCCTGAGAGATAATGCTGAAAAATCTCATGTGGTGTACGCAAAACTTTATGTGCGTGTGTCCTGTAATGCAAACGCGCAAATAACTTGAGATCGATCTATCTGTGTTATCCTAAAATGAAAACTAAACCCCGTACAAAAACTATCTTCATTAGAAATCATACAATCAATGATAATCAAAATTATGTAGTACATGATTAAAGTACTTATTTTTACCTACAAAAAAGTCGTCGAGGGAATATATCTAACTACACTGGCCTCCAAAAAAATCGACCCACCTACGTTTTTTCGCAAAAAAGTGTCCTATGGGTTTTTACTACAATCGATAGATATTTTTTATGTTAATAATAAAAAAATGCAATTATGGGGTTGTATTATGGTTAAGTCACAATAGCAGCTTTTGTGTTCTAAAATTTTATTAGATCGCCATTCGTATCGTAGTTTTATTAGTACATTATTTTTTCCAAACTACCCCTCAAAGGGATAGGATGGTGTATTAAGTATAACAAAAGAACTGCATACGTATCTAGGTATTTAAAAAAAGCCCTTAGGGTGCAAAGCATGCAATGATTTTTGATGCACCTATCAATTGCCTATACTATGCGAGTAAAACCGCGGGCATCAGCTAGTTTAAAAATAAAGTTACAATCCAAACATATTTTTTCACAACAATAACAGAACAGTAGTTAAAATCTATGTCCTCTTGTCTCAACCTCAACAAAAGACCAAGACAATGCTCCAAACATTTTTCCAGAAACACAATAGAACCTCGGATCTCAATGACCGTTACAACGATAAAGCACTCGAAAACATAAATGAAAAGAATCTATTAATTAAAGGACAATGGGACGGCATAGATGGAGTTTTTTCAAGGTAATGGGAAATAGTATCTCAAATTCAATATAATTATCCGATAAAATATTTAGACCTTCATGTTCCAACGTCGGCCATATTATGGCAAAATAATGGTCTATTCATACTAATCAAAAAAAAAGTTTCTGGGGAAAACTTGGGAATGCCCATTATGTCCACAGTCGTGAGAGTTAATTTGCAAACAAATAAGCAATTATTTGTCCCGCAGCGAAAGTCGACCCCGCACCTCTTGCGACACAGCTGGCTACTCTGCCGCTGCTTCACCGAGGTTGTCAAACAACTGACATTTTGTAGCAAAGAGTCTGTCTATTGAAATGTCACATTAAGAAGGTTGGCAAGATAGATAATTCATACTCTATCGTCGGCCATATCATCACATACCTTCAGGTAAGATCATGACTAAAGATATCTATAAGAAAAATGTTATGTCTAACAATTTATAATAAATTACCTGAGAAACTTAAAGCGTTAGATGGAATTCCATTTAAGAGAAAGTTAAGCAAATGGTTATTTTGTAATTATTTTTATAGCCTAGATGAGTATGTTACATATAAAATTATTAATAATTGAAATGAATAGCATGACATGTTTAATAGGCTGAGTACATTTTTTAATTATAAAAAAATATATTTGATGTTATTTGACAAAAATTGGTTATATTCTTGAATTTTTTTTGACAAGAATTGAAACACTGGTGCATGTTTGTGGAAGGATGAACTTTTTTGGTGCGGGTTTTACATCTTTTTTTTTTGTATTGATCGGACAGCAGTTAATGCAGTCTCTGTTATCAGAGTCTATAGTCAAAGAGCGGAGATAATCATTTTTAGCTCCTTACTCTAGAGTCAGTTTGGGTTTTTGAACTCAAAATTTTAGACTTGTTGCGTAATAATAAGTAGTTCTTCGAAGTCACAGAGATGGCGCTGAACCGAAACTTTTCAATAATGGCTAAATATGGCTTCATAATTATAAGTATGTATAGCCCTAAAAATACCTACAATATATCTAATTAGCGCTAAAAAACTAAACTTATCAAATATTAAAATAATATAATCTCTGTGTTTTAATTAACGATATTATTATTATTTTGTAATACGAAACTGATCCTTTTTGTTATTTTTAAGTTGAGGTTTTCTCCTGTTGTCAAAAAGCTTGTGATACAAGATCATATTATGACTCAGAAAGAAACTAGCCTCTTTGGAGTTGAAATTCTGGTCTTTTCACTAATGGTAATAGTGCTTATAAATGAAAAATGTTTTTACAATTTAGATCAGAAAATTCTGCTTTTTCGTCTCATGTAACAATGTTTTTGAGGTGAAATACGCCGAAACATGAATTTTCCGTCGATTATAGCTCAAAGGAGGGCTGGAAATTATGAATGAGTAATACTTTGGAGCAGTATCTTCCATCCTACGTGAGTACATATTTACAAGAAATCTTTCTTATAAAGAAAGTTAGATATAAATATACTACATTTCCCTACCATTCGTAATTTACTAATGGTTAACGCGCTCACGCTGCTGGACAAAATTCTGCGTGGTCTGTAGATATTTTGTTTTTGGTTTGTTTGTTGTAGAATGATTCTCAGAGTAAACAAAAAAAAAATGTTTATTTTTTATTACAAGTATTGTTCGTTCATGGAATAACGGCTCCTAGGGCGGAGGCAGGACTAAAATACTCACATTTTTCGCCATCCTCTTCAGCTGTCTATTGTTCTTCCACCACGTGACGTATGCTTCAGGACGGGAGCCAGTAGTCTTGCATTCTACTTCATACCGTTTGTCGGCAGACACTTGCCGCTCCTTCGTCAGGATATTCACTGTTATTGGTTTTACTGGAACAGAACAATTTAGGTGAATAAATAAATGGATCGAAACCCCTTTATTTTACACCATAAATAAGTAAAATCTTATTCTTATAAAAGTACAATGGGTATCGGTCTTATCGCTAAGAAGCAATCTCTTCCTGACAACATTTGGATGAAACCCTAAGTAAGATTGTAAGAGTGTGGTGTATGTACACCCCGTACATATATGATAAAAAAGTTTCAATAGGGGCTGTAATGTAGGGAATTATGTAAAATAATTTTAATTACCGAGCGAGCAACGTCAGTTAATACTCACAATTGATCTCCAATATCAGAACTTTCGTCTCCGGCGGCGCCAGATTGGTGTTGGACGCTTGGCACACCAACCTCGAGTTCAGATGTTGGCGGCCCACATTTGGAAAAGTCAGAGTGTTCACCGTCACTCCATTCGGCTTCTGCTCGAAGGAGTCATCTATGACGACATTCTCGAGGTACCACGTGACCCGAGGCCGTGGCCTTCCTGCGAAGAGAAAGGGAAAGGTCAGTAGTGTTCTTGCCTTTAACTGCCCCTAACTCGGAATCCTCACGGAGCTTATTACTGTGTATGGATTTTGATTAGCATTACTTAATACCATCCGTAACAAAAAACAAATCAACACAAAATATAAATAAAAACCCAAAATATGCCTAAAAATGGTATCAAATCCTAAATGCTATGTTGGCCTAGTGGTCGTTACTCCGAAATCTGATCTGGAGGTCGTAGTTTTGAGCCCGATCGTGCACCAATGGATTCTTTAATCGAATTTTTTTTTGGAGCACTTACAAGTGTTCAAAGCGGCGAAGAAAAACATCGTGAGGAAACTGGCTTGCCGTCAAACCAAATATTCGAAGGCAAATGCCATCAGATAGTGTTCCAATAAGCGGCGATTGGATTGCAATCTGTCACCTGGAATGCTAATTACTTGCAAAGTGCGGGCGTGCGGTAAATGCAATGTTAAGACGTGTCTCTGATTACCTCGTACTTGGTATCCTCAAAGATCTCCGCACCGAAAATCTGAGGATGTGTTTTTCAACTTACGCTTATTTTTCGAGACTAACCAAAAATATATGATTTACAAGGTCAATGTATGTGGTACCTTTCTTACCAAAGTAAAAGCATCCATATCAGAATATCCATGTACCAAAACGACAATGGCCTAAATTCTGTAGTACACTAACTAAACTAAATTTAAACTATCGCTCTCTTTTACTGATAGTGCAAGCAAGAATGAGATAGCTACAATTTTAGTGCTGTCAAATTAGTCAGATTTAAGTCGTGATTTCAAAACATGCTGACTATAAAAACGAAGAAAAGCGGCACGTAAACTGATTTGACAGCAGCTCAAAGCAGTAAAATTCTTGCCATCTCTTTCTTGCGTACACTATCAGTAAAGGAGAGCGACAGTTTAAATTTAGTGAAATGTTTTAGTATATAAACGGTGACGAGTATGTCTTTATTTATTTTGCGTTTAGTTTGTTACCAAACTGAAAGCAGGGTACAAAAAAAACGCAATAGGAACACATTATTGCTGAGTTGCTGTTCGTATGTATAAGTATATATTTACAGGTAAGTATTGTATTCGTATGTATATAGACATAAATATATATATATATAATAGGTAATTGGTATATATGTTATTATTTATTATATTCTGCTGTAGTATGTTTTATGAATAATATTATTTAAGGTAGTTTACACAAGGTATAAAGTACACCCCCGGCCACAACAAAATCATATATAATCCTCTCCATCCAAAGGTTGTCTGGAAGAGATCGCGATAAGACCGCCCATTGTACCTTTATCATATGTGTTACTGTTTATTTCGTTTGTATCTTAAGGTGTACAATAAAATATTTTCTATCATTCATTGATTTTATATCAATCATCGTGTCCCAAAAAGGGCTCATAAAATTGAGCCAAAACACAAAAGCGGTTATGTCTATTATATTAAATAATGTTAGCCCCAAGTGTAAAACAATAAAATATTGAAACAGCTCCGTGAATCCTAAATTGACCGTTGGGACAATGAATGCCTCTAACTGTCCCCGTTGGCGTGGATTGGGAAGGAATATTTCGGTAATTATTTTCTGGTTTTTAGGTGAAATTATGCCATGTTGTGTTTGAATTAATATTTTAAGATTGAATGAATTATATTTATTTGCTTGAGTATAGGTAATTACATTAGGTTCCTTACGTAATGTTAGCTTCTCTATATTCAATACTAGCCTCTGCCCACGGCTTCACCTGCATGGTACCCGGATAAATAGTAGCCTATGTGTTATTCTGCTATGTGCTATGTTACTGTAAAGTTTCAGCAAAATCCGTTCATTAGTTTTTGCGTGAAAGAGTAACAAACATCCATCCTCACAAACATTCGCGTTTATAATATTAGTAGGAATTAGGTCATGCAAATATTAACATTTAAAAAGGTAGGTGTAGGGCGACGACAGGGCTCTAACCAAGGATCTTCGGAACGGAAGCCGGCGTACCGCCTGCTAGGCTAACTTAGATCTTTATAATTATTTGTTGATGCTGTGAAAACGTGATGTAAATGATAATTAGATAGACCATCCTATAACGCATACGATAAAATATGTAAGGTACTTAAGGAACTTAATGCTAATTAAAAGCCTTTGTGTAATCTAGAAAAATAGGTACGTTAGTACTTTTAAATAAAATTATAAAAAAGTTTAGTTGATGAGAAATGTATGGTATTTTGGTATTGGTATTTCGAGTGATGTTATTAATGAAAAATAATCTATACTAATATTATAAAGAGGAAATATTTTTTTGTTTGTTTGTATCGAATAGGCTCTGAAACTACTGGACCGATTTGAAACCATTTTTTCACCAAATGAAAGCTAAATTATCAGGAAGTAATATAGGGCTATAATTTATTTTCAAAAAAAATAGAGATATTTAAGAAAATTGCAATAATGTAACCCAAAGTAGCAAAATTTTGCCTTTAAAATTCATTATATGGCGTGCGCTGAGAAAACTATTGATGATACATTAAAATGATGTACTACATGATTAAAGTACTCATTATTACCTACAAAAAAATGCACTAGAAAATTTATCTAACTATCATAGTTAAGTCACAATAGCAGCTTTTGTGTTCTAAAATTTAATTAGTTCGCCCGGTAGAAACAAAAGTTGGTTACATTCGTATCGTAATATTTATTCTTATTAAAATAAATAGTTTTATCATCAAGGGTATTTATGTAGCAGTAAAATACCAGCATTATTTATTTATTTATTATTTACGCAGGTTACAGCGGGACGCACCTAGTATTATATATACTAGGTCTCTAATCTACAACAAACTTCCAAAACAAATCACAGAATTACAAAAAGATTCGTTGTTCACTAAAAGACTAAAATCATTTTTAATTGACAAATGCTACTATGACATTAAAGATTATTTAGACTAGAAAGCTAGCAAACCTTAAAAATAAATAAAAAGTGACGTAAGTACCTATTTTTGACTAATGAAAATTATAACAAAAGAAAAAATGACTAAACCTACTTACCTAATTGTGTTATTCCAAATGCTTGATACTTTGCCTACCTTGACTTTATTTTATTGTACCTACTAGTTTTTTTTTTTGTTTACACAAAACTTCGGCCTGCCTACCTATCTGTTGCTATACCCTTAGACAGGGTTCATGTGAGATACCTGCCTATAAACACCATCTATGTACCTACCATGTGAAAGCAATAAATGTATTGAGTATTGAGTATTGAACTACTAAACGGATTTTGATGTAACTTTACACTAACATAGCTTATACATCAGAATAACACATAGGCTACTATTTATCCGGGTACCACGCGGGCGAAGCCGTGGGCAGAAGCTAGTAATTATAAAATATCGGAACTTATGAATTAAAAATGTATATAACTATTATTACCTACCTACCAGAAAAAACAAAATCTAATAAAATCGATCGTAAATTATTGATTCTAATATCATTATTGCCTCTCCCCAACCTCCAAACACATACCTAAGTAAGTTTAGTCAAGTAAAATTTTCTAGATATTTTATAGACGTAACCAAGTATACGTTAAGTTCCTAAGATTCAAAAGAATGAGTACGAGTTTCTTGCATAAATGAAGGTACTAGCAGAAGAGACATACAAATGTCCCGTAATGTTTCAATGCCAGTAGGCTCTGCGAAAGAATACAAGACAAATGAGCACTTTGTGATAAGAAATCGACTTATCTGTCCCAGCTTCGAATACAATGGAGGAGAACAAAAGGCAGACGTTCACTAGAGCGTGAAAACAACTTATTTTCTAGAGACAATGTTACCACGAATTCCATATCAACTATTGTGAGTTACTAAAGATGAACAAGAAATCAGGTTTGATACGAAAGGTAAACGCTCAATATTGAAGTTATTACTTACTAGCTTCTGCCCACGGCTTAGCTCGTGGTACCCGGATAAAAAGTAGCCTATGTGTTATTCTGATGTATAAGCTATGTTACTGTATAGTTTCATCAAAATCCGTTCAGTAGTTTTTGCGTGAAAGAGTAACAAACATCCATCCTCACAAACTTTCACGTTTATAATATTAGCAGGATGTCAGAAGATGTAAAAGGTTATTGGTAAGCAGTGAGTGGATTGGATACGGTTTTTTATTATTATTTTGATGAGATTTGTCATGGAGAATTTATAAGTTATCATAAAATAGCTCTTTACCCCACACACCACATCGCACATCTATATACACACACACACATTCTTTTAAGTTCATCACTCATGCATGCAACACACCTAATTATGTTCTATTTTTTACCTCATACACCACATCGCACATCTATATACACTTACACACAAATTCTTTTAAGTTCATCACGCATCTAGCACACCTAATTCTATTCTATTTTTTTACCTCACACACTACATCGCATATATATATATATATATACACTCAAACACAAATTATTTTAAGTTCATCACGCATGCATGCAACACACCTAATTCTATTCTATATTTTACCTCACACACCACATCGCACATCTATATACACTCACACACAAATTCTTTTAATTTCATCACGCATGTAACACACCTAATTCTATTCTATTTTTTACCTCACACACCACATCGCACATCTATATACACTCACACACAAATTCTTTTAAGTTCATCACGCATGCATGCAACACACCTAATTATATTCTATTTTTTACCTCACACACCACATCGCACATCTATATTCACTCCCACACAAATTCTTTTAAGTTCATCACGCATGCATGCAACACACCTAATTCTATTCTATTTTTTACCTCACACACCACATCGCACATCTATATACACTTAAACACAAATTCTTTTAAGTTCATCACGCATGCAACACACCTAATTCTATTAAATTTTTGTATGTTTTGTACTATTGTGTAACATTTTTCTTTTTAAAAATGTTTTGTAGGTACTTGTTTGTGTAAATTACCCTGTTTTACTACTTATTTAATTTTATTTGACTTGTCCAAAAACGCCCAATGTGTCTAAGGATATGAATAAATGAAATGAAATGAAATTCACCCCATAATTTACCTTCCTCACATAAACACAATCTTAAAAAAAAATAACACAACACGCCTACGACTGAATTTCCCACGATGAAAACTACAAGCGAAATAATCAATTTTCATCATAATATCTATTTCTATACAGATCTGGGTGGATTGATAATTGTTTTCTGTAACATCTTAGAACCTATCGTTTTTGGCATGGAAACGGGATTTCAGTATCAGACAGACGAACAATCAGTTACCATAGAGAAACCTTTAAAAACAATTACACATCTACTAAAGTATTCACAAGCCTTAAAACAACTATACACATATAAAATAACAGAATTTATGTGTCCGACGAAAAAACCGAAGCTCTATAACAAAACGCTGCTTATGGGAACGATTTGTCAATAAGATTAATGGTTACAAACAATACCTACATTGGAAAACTACGAATTACAATATGAAAAATGTTTTCTTCTTTTCTATTATTGTCCTGGTGATATTGAAACTGTTTCTAACTATGTCAGTTTGAAGGAACCTCATTATTTTTGTATGTAAGGAATTAATTATGATGACCTACTCTGTGGCGTTGATTCCCGCCACGGAAGAAATGTTTTATGATCTACAAATATTTGAGTGGTTTCTATATATGATTATGTATGTATGTACAAAAAATATGTATATAATATTAGGTATATCAGTCATGTAGTTCCCATAACACAAGCTCTGCTTACTTTGGCTAGATGCTGTGTGAAAATGTCCAGCATAATTTTATTTTGTCTCTGGTCTGGGTTTTTTCCATGTATATTTATAAGTATGTATTTAAAGAAAAAAGTACCTATATAAGTAGTATATCAGTCATGTAGTTCCCATAAGACAAGCTCTGCTTAGTTTGGGGCTAGATGATGCTGTGTGAAATTTATTATTAATTTATTAATTTACTACATAAAGAAGGCCTGGACTTTTCTGGGAAGAGTTAAAAGCAAGCTATCGTGCACCAAATGATTTTCCGCTCGAAAAAAAAATGTACTCATCAACCCGTGCTAAAAACGGTGAAGGAAAACATCGTGAAGAAACCGGCATGCCCTTAAACCAAATCTTAGAAGGCAGTGTTGTCACGTAGAATACTAATGCAAAACGCGGGTATATAACAAAGTCATGTTTGGACGCGCCTCTGACCATCCCCTACTTGGTATCCTCAAAGATCTATTCACTGAATAAATATTTGAGTATGTCCATCATGATTAATAGTTATGATAGTGTTTATTAAAAATATAATATGAACCATTCATTTATGGATAAGACTGATATCAAATACTTGATGTGCAGATTTTTAAGCAAAGGTCATGGAACAAGAATAGTTAGTTGGTAAGGCTTTTTACGGCATTAAATTAAAGTTATATCGCTGGCAACACACGAGTGATACCTCTGGCGTTACCTACGGTAACCGCTTACCAACAGAAAGGCCATATCGTCGGCTAGCTAACAACACAATCGATTTTCCTAACTTTTCAGGAGAACCAAAAAACTGTTTTATCAACCCGCACAAGTCCACAGAATTGAAATCGCTAAAGCTGAAATTAAAACTGTGATTGGTTGAAATTCAATGTTTGTATTGTCGAACAGAAGCGCAGTGAAAAGATCTATCCAATGGCATAAAAATGTCAAAACCGCAAAATTTCGACTTGAGCGGTGTTGTAAGCTAGCTGACGATATGCTTATTTACCGTAAAAGTTGTATCAAAAAATAAAAAAGTTATCTCACCTCCTTCAACTTCGCAGATGAGCAGAACATCAGAGCCCTCGTTGTAGGGCTCCACCAGTTTCGTCCTGTCTCGTCTCTGACCGTCGTATATCGTTGGACGGTTTGGTGGTACTGTAACAGAACATTCAAGAAATGAAACACATTTATATAGCACGATATAAAACAACGAATTTTGCAAGTCAAACTGAAACAGAAATGCCTCACGCACCTTCCTGATCCATCTATCTAGACTGGTTCAGTGTCGAGTTAAAAAAGTGTCAGTTCAGCAAAATGCTAGGTAGGTAGGGTTACTTCCCACCACATCCAAGCCCATTGTCCTCGGAAAAGAAAACTTTCATACATTAGTTCCCACTCACATCCATGCATAAGTTGAGGTAGAGTCAGCACGAGAATCTTCTGATAATATAGCTTGACTAGTAAACTATGAATAAATAAATAAATAAATAATAAATAAATGCTGGACATTTTTCACACATCTACTAAGCAGAGCTTGTGTTATGGGAACTACATGACTGATATACTACTAAAATACTTTTTTTTTGTAAATACATACATATTATACATAGGAAAACAATAGGAATAGTAACTTCTTAGCGACTAGCGAGGTTTTTATTTATTTGCGTCGAATTTCTTGCTATTTTTCTATTAAGGTAGCTAATCATAAAAGATTTTTAAATCTTTAGAGAAGGTATGATTCAAATTCAAATGTACTTACTTATAATGATATTTAAGAGCCATGGTAGAGCCAAGCATTATTTTTTAGACTCGCCACTTAAATATTGAACATCGTCGTCATGATACAAATAAATAAAACCCAGAAGTCTTGCTTATGTTGACTGTACTAAAATATTACGTGGATATGAGTGGGAATATTAATTTAATAAATGCTGCTGGATGTGAGTGGGAATCTTTTTTGGATGTGGTGGGAATGACCCGTAGATAGGTTACCTACTTAGTGTTGATATTCTGCTGACCCTACGCAGTGACGTCAGAGACGCCAAAAGCAAACATTACCCTCGAGAGATTAAGTGAAGGTATAATATTTTTATGGATACTTTTTATAGACTGTATATAGAGGTATAGTACATTTCAATAATGACTACCATGTCAGTGGTGGTAGGGGCTTGTGGGCATAGATAGTTAGATATATACACTTTTTATATATAAACCTTTTTTCAGTAAAATATATAAAAAAAATTACAAAAGCACATAAAAAAAAGTTTGCAATCATTTAGAAATGTCTAATTAGTTTCCTTTTCCTTCTAATCACTTTTCCATGAGAATTGATTTAAATTCCCTGTTTATATAAAAACAAATGTAAAAAACAAATAATGTGTATTCCAAATGTTATATTTTAAACAAGGAAAAAAATATTTGATTTTTTATTTTGCTAAAAAAGCTTATCAAGTAGGTCTTATTTGGATCGGCGAAATTAAGCCATACTCTCAAAATTTAACATGATGTACCAAACACTATAGTTTAGGTTCCGTAGTTACATAGAACTGAATACTCACTGATAACAGTAAAATTGACTTTCAAGTTCCTCGTTGGTGAGTTCTTGAAATCCACCCTGCATCGGTACACCCCTGCGTCTGCTGCTATGACGTTATCCAGCATCAGAACAGCTGGCGTGGCTGAGCCGCGGAAGAACGCGCGGTTCCCGAAGACCGTGGGCGAAGACCAGAGTTTGGGCTGGTTAACGGAGCGGCCACGGATGTCATAGCTTGAGAGATACAGAAAAAAAATATGGTCCTCAGAAACCAATAGTGGATAGTTAATACAATAGCCATCAGACTTTAACGGTCTCATTACGAAACGTGGTCTAAATCGGTGGTTTATCTCTCAAAGTTAGACCAAGCTTTTGAATCCTGATTTTTCAAGACAAATTGTTATAACAAAGCACACAAGGTTTAAAATTGAATGTTAAAATAATATTGCCGACAGTCTATTTGACGTTTCAAAAAAAAGGTTTGATGATAAATAACTTGCTAAAAGATAAACCAGGCGGTCACCTAGTTTATTTCTATTATAACTCAACCTCTTTTTGAGAACCTGCTTTATTTTGGTAGCCAATCAAAATGATGTGTTTCTTTTTTATTTTGGTTTAGAAGTGTTTTTAAATCAAATGCTCATCCCGCGGTTTTATTTTATCTTTAAACTCTAGACCTTAGTAACTTTGCAATAGTACTCTTTTTTCGATAAGGTATATTTAAACCTTGGTTTAGTGGACCTGACAGGACTTGAGTTCAACTCGAGTTTAGACTACGTTTCGTAATGAGACCGTAATAATCCTGATCTTAAACTAGAATTCCCTGTGTCGTGGGTATCAGGAACTACGAGTACAACACCCAGATCCGGCATTGTGCTGATCACTTGTAATAGAGAATGCTATCGACTTGCAAAAACGCATGAGGAATAGAATCATGTTTTTTTTAATTTAAGTATTCATTTTACTATACACGGCATGCACAGGTAGTGTGGATAGTGACTTTGGCTTTCGGTCTCAATAATTCGGGGGTGGGATTTAAAAAGCCGTCGCATGGGTGGAAGGGGTGGACTCCCCCATTCCAACGGTACCACTCCCAAAGTTACGAATTGAATAGTTTGCAAGAAATGAATATTTTAACAATTTTTAGGTTAAGTATTGAAAAATAAAATTTAATGTACTGGAGTTGGAGGCTTGTTTTGTAACGCATGTGAGTTACAAAACAAAACTCAACAATGTACAATGTACCAACCTTTGAATGGTCCGAAAAGGATTCTATTCAAATTTTAAATTTAGTCCGACACTGTTCAGTCCACTAGGGAACATAAAAACACAAGCACATGCCAAACGCAACGTATGGACTTGTTGGTGAGTCACAGAACCTAATTTAACCCTATTTCTAGTTATTTGTGGAAATAAGGGGTATAGGCTTCACTCAAAGTTTGATCGCTTTTGATTTTATAGTACTTAACCTACAAAATTCGTCATTTCAAAACGTCATTTCTCGGAAACTATTCAATTCCTAACTTTGAGAGTGGTCCTGTTGGAATAGGGAAGCCCATTCCTTCCACCCCCTAACCTTTTTTTACCTAAATTCGTGCGACGGTTTTCTAAATCCCAACCGTCAATTTAAGTCCTATCTTTTTTCAAACTTTCGCGATGAGATAACATAATTATAAGTTTAACGAGTCTTTATCGCATTTACCTTTTTTATTATTTTTTCGACGTTTCGAATGTATTGCAACAGCCGTGGTCACGGAATGACTGGAGTATACGGAACTATCGTCTAGGAATAAAGGCAGTAGCCGCAACTACCCTCATTTCATCTTCGGAATCAGAAAAGTCCATGTTCACATTAAGAAACATTACACTAACCGTATCACCGCACTGCACAATCGGATCGCGACGCGAACAACTGTTTATCACGGAATTCCAGGGAGCAAAAAGTCTATAGCTGTCTTCACGATTAAAATTTGTGTACTTCTTAATTTCAATCGCTTCACGAACCATTCTCTTATAATATTGGCGTTCACTAGATAGCACCTTTGGGTCATGAAGCTCGATCCAGTCGGGAAAATAATAAAAAAGTAAACGCGATAAAGACTCGTTGCACTTATAATTAAGTTCTATCTTGACTTGTCCACACTAAAAATGCCAATGAGCTCTCCAACGGTGAAAATAACATGAGTGAACCGTAATACCAAGCAAAACATGATGGTGACTTTGCTCAAAGCGGGTGCAATAAATCCTTTCATTATGGTTCTTTCTGAAGTGTTGCTGCTCGAGACCAGTGGCTATCCTGATGATTTCTACATAAAGCGCTTTATCTAAGATAGGACCATCTAAGTCAATGATATTATATATTTACATGTAATAGAAAATAGGTCCTGAATGGCAATGCTAATGCGTTGATCTGTATTCTACATACTCATACCTATTTGTTATATATACCTCTATTATGTACATTTATCAAGAAGCAATACCTGTATAGGGGCTGGTCACCATCTGACTCCTTGAACCACAGCACCATCACGACATCGTCTTCCTGGTGTAGCGGCT
Source organism: Perizoma flavofasciatum (assembly GCA_958496245.1). Taxonomy (NCBI): domain Eukaryota; kingdom Metazoa; phylum Arthropoda; class Insecta; order Lepidoptera; family Geometridae; genus Perizoma; species Perizoma flavofasciatum. Next base: position 844,381 of record OY292436.1, read on the forward strand.
GAATGTCGCACGGAAGAGATGCCTTCTTGCCCAAAACTCCTTGCACATCTGATGTTGGCACTGCGGAAGAAGGGCATATGTTTATTGGCGTTGAAATGGTAGCTTTATTAATGTCTCTGTTTCGTTACGTTTTTAGTGCTGAAAAAAAACATGTAGTTCTGAACTCCTCAAGGTCCGAAAACCTGTCAAAGGCTTTTATACTATCTATAAGAGCTAGAGGTATAAGAGTAGAATAGAAAAGAAAGTGATTTATTTCACGCAACACCAAAGCACAGAAAGGGCAGATACAAAATTAAAAAAATAGACACTTTATAAAAAGGTAACAGAGAGATTTTAACAGAGACAAAGAGTATAATTACGACTATACCACGTACTTTACTATTCTCCTGCTGACGTTTCGTTGACCGTTTAGAGGTCCTTCCTCATGAGCACCGTCCGCGACCACACTCGACGGTACGTGGTATAGTCATAATTATATTCTAAAATGATACCAAACCACAATAATTTTAATTCTAAGAAACAAAGAGGAAGATTTTTGCTCTATTTAGTCCAATCTGCGCCGTGTGGGCCCAACATGTTCTCAATTTATTACTACTCCGCACAGCAGGGGTATGTCCACGGCCCTAAAAATTTGATAGGACCTCTTACGACACATTTATCTGTGGTTACTGCAATTTGTTATAACACGGCAGAAAAGTGAGAAGCAGCGCTGATTTTCAGACAGAGCCTAGGCTATAAGCTTCAACAAAGGCTTACCCACCTTATATAGAGGTAAGAACTTGATTTATTTCCACACAATAATCAAGTTTTTAATAGAGAACGCAAACTAGCTGGATGTCAATAATCGCAATTCAAATGTTTTTAACAGTTTTTTATTGCGATGCGGAAACCATAAAGGACTGAAATTTGGTTTGGCTTTATTTTAATTTGGTTTTATATACTGTAACTAACGAGTTTGGTATATTTTTTTCATGGGTTAGTGTACAACTCTACTTCTGTGCGGAGCAGCACTAAGCTAAAATACTGTTTGATTCACAGATATATGTGGTACAGATGGAAAAAACATAATAAAAAATTTAGCAAAAAATCTTCCTCTTTGTCTATTATCCTACTGTAGTAAAGTATTCTTCTGTCTATATTTTCTGTATTTTTTTTGTGCCAAACAAACCATCTGATTCCATTATATTTTATTCCTATCATATTTTATGTTTCTGGGTATGGAAAAGATATAAGGTGATTCAAGTCCTTTTCCCCTAAAATCATGTTCCCTAAATCCATGTTATTCCACCATATTTTTGTTCATAAAAACATGTAATCCAGTCCCGTATTTTTAACGTGCCCTTCGTGAAATATACTCGTATAATTATCTACATTCACAGTCGCATAAAGTCACAAATTGCCATGGAAATCCAATATGTCACGATATGAGGAATTTCTCGTTATTTCCACATAGCTGAATCGGTCATGGAGTTAGGGTAAGTTTCCCGGGGCACGCATGAATGAGCCAGGTTATGTAATGTTCGCTTGTTTGAATAAGATTTCTTTGATAGGAAAAAATGGTAAATACCGCAGGCCATTTTATGTTGAAGGTTACCTAATAAAATATATTAAACATATATAAATATATTGCTGGACATTTTTCACACAGTATCATCTAGTCCCAAACTAAGCAGAACTTGTATTATTAGAACTACATGACTTAGTATTTAAGTACAAAAAAAAAGTATATAAGTAGTATATCAGTCATTTAGTTCTCATAATACAAGCTCTGCTTTGTTTGGGGCTAGATCATGCTGTGTGAAAAATGTCCAGCATTATTTATTTATTTAATTAGTTTGTTTAAAAATAGTCCTTCAGAGCAGACAATGTATCGGCAATTCCTAGCAAGAACATTATTAAGGAAATGATGAAAAAATAAAAAAAAAATCAAAATACATTCCTAGCTAAAGTAATTGTCCAAACAATAGTGATTTTCATTACTCGCTTGTTTTCGTGTAAAGCATCGACCTAGATTGTTTACATCGGATCATACTACGCGATTTTATGTTGTACTGGAATTATTACAAAAGTTTCGGTCCATTTTAACAAAGTTCTGGTGTGGCAAGAGTTATATGGTTTCGTAGAATCCAGGAATGAATGGTCCATTTGTCGAAACATCCGAATGGTGATTGTCTCATTTTACAAAGGTATAAACGACAAAACGTCAGGCTCACAATGTTCTAGTGACAATAACGGATTGATTTAAAATTATCGTGGTTTGGCATCATTTTAGAACATTATTACGACTATACCACGTACTTTACTATTCTCCTGCTGACGTTTCGTTGACCGTTTAGAGGTCCGTCTCACTCGCGTGCTCGCGTGGTCGCGGACGGTGCTCATAAGGAAGGACCTCTAAACGGTCAACGAAACGTCAGCAGGAGAATAGTAAAGTACGTGGTATAGTCGTAATAATATTCTAAAATAACGGATTGCTTTATAATATTACTAGTTCCTGCCCACGGCTTCGCTCGCGTAGTACCCGGATAAAAAGCCTATGTGTTATTCTAATGTATAAGCTATATTACTGTAAAGTTTAATCAAAATCCGTTCAGTAGTTTTTGCGTGAAAGAGTAACAAACATCCTCACAAACTTTCGCGTTTATAATATTACTAGCTTCTGCCCTCAGCTTTGACTGCGTGGTACCGGATAAAAAGCCTATGTGTTATTCTAATGAATAAGCTATATTACTGTAAAGTTTTATCAAAATCCGTTCAGTAGTTTTTGCGTGAAAGAGTAAAAAACATCCTCACAAACTTTCGCGTTTATAATATTAGTAAGATAGGATAATAGGATTGATAAAAATGTTCTTTCCAACACAAGTTTACAAATTCAGACAAACAATCTTAGACACGTTAAAGAAACTCGTCTCCATACCATAAGATTATTCCAACATAGAATCCTATCACCTTATAGCCCCTTTGATTTTTCACCTTACCCCACTTAATTCTCCATTCTCGGTGTTATGAGACCGTAAAAGATATTTTGATGGCAATAACACGCGTATCGAGCAATCCCAGCAATGTCGCGTCACTCAAAATCGGCTCTCGGTCTAAAATAAGCTTTACCCCACTTATTTTAGGTACAATAAGGTTCATAGGCAATCTTCAATTTCGCTTAAAATTAGTCTGAGTGGGACTTAGAAGATTCTGTAGATCGACGATAGAATTACTTGCAATTTCTTCTGTGTTTTTATCACAGGTATAAACGGCCGAATCAAATCTGGTTTAGTCTGCTCACGTATTCGTTTTGTGTGATCGTTAGTAATTTTTACACTCGGGTTTTTTTATTCAATGTTAGGGATGAAGGTATCATTCAGTTTATTTATTATTTTCATTGATTTAAATCGCAGTCTTTTAAAAATTTAAAAAACCCTATAGGTACCTACAAAAGTAGTAAAAGTAGTGGAACAACGAAGCGTTAAGGATCCGGCGTACAGCGCTCATAACTTTAATTCGAAGCGCGTCCAAAAATATAGCCAGTGGAAATAAGCTTTAATTACAAATGACTATGGTATTACGTTTGTATGAGCAATTCATCCAACGCAGGCTTCTTAAGAGGCCTAATTTTAGTTATGAGCGATGTACGCCGGATGCTTAAGTGAAGCTCAATTGGGAAAACATTTGTTTAAAAGTATTTTTTTTAATAATGACAGGTAGATACGATGATATAGGGTGTGTATTATACTCAAATATTTTAGGGAATTTGTAGGTACCACATTTTTTTTTTCTTAATTGTCTTAGCAATTTTGAAACCTTTGTAAAATGTATCGACTGGCCTTCTATAACAACCAATGTTATAAAGACGAAATAATAATAATAATACTGGACATTTTCCACACAGATCATCTAGTACCAATGTATGCAGAGCTTGTGTTATGGGAACTACATGACTGATATACTACTTAAATATATGTAGTTTATGTTATACTTAATATACCTATGTAGTTTATGTAAGTTTTATTTTGTGCCCTCGTCAATGTTCGTGTCCTCACAAAAGGCCCTGTCTGAAAACCAGCGCAGCAACGTACTAACACGATGCTGCATCAAGCTGAGACAGGGACCTATTTTGACCCCAAGCAACACATTTTCTATAAGCTAATTCTTTTCCAGTTTTTTACCATGTTTGTGTTTTTGAGCTCAAATAAAAACACTCTTTCTTTCTTTCTTTTTTTCTTTAAATATATATAATTGTAAATACATATTTTAGAAGAATACTTAGAAAACACTTTGACCCGATACATGAAATAGATGAAATCTTAACAAAATATTTATAAAGTAAAGCTAAAATATGATCCCGTGTGTCACGGCCCTCAGGCCACGTCGAAGGAAATGAGAAGTGAACGAAAATTGGCCACGAACCACGAACACACTGCCATATTCGGTGTTTCGAGCCGAATACGATTTATGACTGGCTTATCGGTCATTTTTAATGTGGTCATTTTATAATAGAGGAATTTCACACGCAATGTATTTTGGTAATCAGTTATTTACGACATGTTTCTATTATAACGCTTGTTTTCTTTTGGTCACAGCATGAACTAATGAATAAACGCCTAACAGACACATAAATAGTCCTGACCCAACACTAGGATTCCCTGTATCGTGGGTGTCAGAAACTACGAGTACCGTGGTACCACAAAACTCAGCCGCGGAACAAATATCAGCAGAACATGAAAACATTTGTCCCGTAGCGAGAATTGAAATCATACCTCTTGAGTCGCAACCGGCTATTCGCTTGCCATACCATCGTTGTCGTCAAAAACTCTTTTCATTGTAATTTCTAATAATCTTGATCAAGTTTTCTAATAACCTTGGATTCGCTAGATGAAACTAGGGTTGTGAAAAGATTTTGGTGCAATCTTAAGACTTCATCAAGACACCATAAATGAATTAAATATAAAATAAATAAATAAATGCTGGACATTTTTCACACAGCATCATCTAGCCTAAAGTAAGCAGAGCTTGTGGTATGGGAACTAAATGACTGATAAACTACTTATATACTTTTTTTTGTAAATACATATTATACATAGAAACTGAAATTGAAACTGACTGGAAATGTCTCAAAAGCCTTGAAATTCAACCAAAATGGTAATAGATCTCGTTTATAAAGCATTACCTCAAATATTATATATTAACAGTTTCCAACCAAAATGAATTTCCGCTGTAAATAAATTTATCGACATAACTTTCAGATATTAAAAAAAGCTTTATGATAATTCCCGTAATTGAAAGCTAGGAGCTTCCATTAAACTTTTCAATTCAATCAGGATTGATTTTAAAGGGACGAAAGGTACATTTAAACGGTAACTACACTTGAATCAAGCACTTTCTGATCACATAGTTCTAGAAGATGTTTCTTCCGTGTTACGATTTAAAGGGTGCTGGTACGATAACATGCACATTGGACTTTTCACTCGTTATATCTGGTCGGCAGCGCGCGGTTGATACCTCTGGTTACAAGCATCTATAAAGGTTACGGTAACAGCTTACCAGTGAGTCGTACGCTTGTTAACCACTTTCGTAGTACCCCATGCCTTTTAGTGCATGTCTGCACTAAACTTAGGTAAAGACAAAAAAAATATAGTCTTCGAACGCGCACAGCTGTATAATAGACTACCCTCAAATACGCATGAACTACGATACACAGATAATACAGAGTTTTGTGTTAAAGTGAAAAGGTTGTTGATGGAAAAATCTTATTATACTCTTGACGAAGCCCTTGCTGATAAATTCCATACAGTCATATGACGATGTTTGTTACCAAATTATGATATAATTTATTTTTTTGAATTTTTAAGTAGGTACTTACAATTATAAGAATTGTATTATTATTAATGTTATTATAACTATTATTTGTTATTTGTTTTTTGACATTTCCAAGTGTACTTTAATGTATCTTTATGGAATAAATTACATTGAATTGAATTGAAAAAAAAAGTGTTTGCTCATTTAACGTGTTTAAACACAAATTAGCCCATCATATTACCAATGCATCACTGCTAAAGACACGTTAAATGGGCAAAACCTAAACTCAAAATTATTTATGAACGACCTACTTTCAGATTAGTAGTTAAGATTGTATTGTTCTCATGTAAGTGACATCTATTTGTCTTTTTGAGAATAAAGTTATTGAAACCAAAAGACTAGTGTATGGTTTTGTTTTTTTTTTATAGAAATCCGACGCGCTATTCTTAACTCGTGTTTTCCAGCATCGCTAATCTGAGTATGACATAGTTATTTTGTATCTTCTCGAGTTTCTCCGTCATCATAGTCATGTTAAGATAGAGTCAGTACAAAACCCCGGAAACTTTTTTGATGTACACAGATCAAAAAAAGTTGGCGATCATTTTGAAAAGTAGTTTTTTTGTTCCTTTTCCTTTCGATCGTTTTTCATTAGGAATAATTCTAATTCAATTAAGACAAAACGTATAAAATATTTTGTTTGAATCTAATATTCTATTTTTAACCAGCTAAGAATTCGTTACATAATACAATATTATGTGAGGAATAAATAATTAATTTCGTTACATATATTTTTAAAACAATACGGTAAATACGAGTATGATTTTTAAAAATATTTTTATACCTAAAAATTTATTATGTTTTCAGACTTATAATTTTTGAAACTATTATGGATTTGAACACGATTTTTACAAAAAAAAAACGGGATATTTACCATGATTTGTGAGTTTGAATGTTTTCCGATATTTTGGCTCATCTGGATTTTCTGGAGTCTGGAATCCTGTGGTGAGATTGTGCAGAAATCGCAAAAATATGGTACCAGCTGCGCGTGAGGATACTGCTATTAGTGTTGTGTGTCGGAGCCGAGATGTACTCGAATGTGACAGTGGAATCGGTGGTAGTGGTATTTTTCGCAATAAAAGAGTGAGAAAGAGGGTAGATCGATTTGTCTGCCACTAACATTCAAAACCCGCAAAGACTTCAGTTCCTCCCGTTATCATGATACATGTTTCGTTATCGGGAAACATGCAAACTCGCAAATCATGCTAAAAAATATGATCGCAAACTTACTTTGATATGTGTATTCAGAATTCGGACGCTGTAAGCCTATTGGCTTATATTCGCTCAATACCATTGATCAATGACCATTGATCAAACGTCAAAACTGAGACTCTAAAGCGTTTCATAGACAATTTGTTTCATGCAAGCTCACCTACTGTTAGCCAAACTAAGTTACTGTGAGTTTTATTATTATGAACAAGTTAATTTACAAACTTGAATTAAATTTAACAGGCAGTATTCACTTGGAAGAAAAGAATGATGAAGTGGAATCGATTTTAATGGCTTAATTTACGATCGGTGAAATATTGCTGTGAGCAGGTATAACTTAATTGTCAGTATTAACAAGGCTTGATTCTTATCAGGATTTTAATTGAAAGAAATAATGAATGAAGAAATGAATGTGTGGACCGGCCAGCTCTTACATTCAATGGCGTGAATACTTTGACTATGTATTAAATGAGGAATATATACTTTCATGCATCTTACACATGCCACTATTATGTTTACTAAACCATGTAACTGTTAACTTTATTATGATTAATAAAAAAAAATTGTACGCCACAAGATAACGTAAAAAAAAAACTTAAAAATAAAACTAAAAATAAAATGGGCGGTATTATCGCTTAAAAGCTTCTATGACTGAAATTATTATTTATAAATTAAAAGTTTTTAGAAATTGTTTAGGCTATTTCAGTCATTACAGTGCTCATAATTTGACTCAAACCACCTTCTGAACAAAATAAGGCGGATAAGATTCTATATCTAAATCGAACCTGCAACCTTCTACGTCTTAGGCGGGCTTTCGTCCACTACGCCACACAGTTCGTCAAATAGATAATAATATAGTGGACGAACTACAGTTAACCGGATTATAAAAAAACTAGATCCATCTGACATCAAAGAAGCACAATGGAGTCTTTCTTCCAGAATATTTATCAGTTTTATTGTTACAGTAAATCATTTTGCTGCCTCATTTCGGATATATATTGTAGAAACGCATATAACCCGTTAAGTACAATATCATGTAGGTGTCTGCGCCTACACTATTCGATTTATCGTGGGAATAGCACTCTGGCTCTGAATGTGATCGATTGTTGATTCTATGTTTACGTTAGCAAATCGAAGTCGAATGTGACACTCATTTTGTAGAATGTACAAGTAGACTAACTCATATTAGGGGCTCCCCTAGGGGACTGTTCAGGCGCTAATTAAAAATTCAAGTGCTAATTCAACCTTTATGCACCCAGCCATAAGGCGAATTCTGAATGATGGTTTTTGGGGTTCAACCCCCGACTATGAATTCAGGCCTTAGTATAGTATAATTTACTAGCTTCTTCCCACGGCTTCGCTCGCGTGATACCCGGATAAAAAGTAGCGTATGTTCATATTGTAAAAACGGGAATTTTCACGTACTGCACTATCGGTGAAGGCACCGACTAAGTTTCGACTCATTCCGAGAGTCTTCATCAGGGTGAGTGGTTGCGACTTTCTCCTTCCGCGTCGCGCCGTGCACGATCGTGCGTTGTGCGCGGTTATAACGCCGTGCACAATGATCTATAGATAGCTGATCCAGATCACCAGAGACGGAACCGTTCCCATAATACTTGCCGCATTGCCACGCTCGGTTGTTTAGCTAGTTACAAGTAGTTAGTTAATAAGCGTATAAAAATGGTGTTATTTCTCTACTCGATAGGTACAAGATACGCTTAAGTTTTTGCTTTAGCTTTCGGAGTATGGTGCGGGCGAGCCTAAGTCAAAGGGAGGGCGCTGGGAGTCGGGATAGAGTTAGTCTCATCCGACCCTCAACGCACCATCTCATAAAATATTTATCCCAATTAGTCATACATAATTATATAATCACAAGATCTATTGTTAAATACGAGTGTAACGCGGGGCATTCGCATTCGGGGTTCACCCATTGTACAAGGTCTGTGGTTCGGAGATGCTCGGCTTTACTCGGGTCGTCTTCGGTCGCTCGCGCGATGGAACTCGAGCGCTTGGTAACAGACCAACAGTTGGCTCGGAGCTTTGCCGCGTAATGCGTGTACGGAGTGAGAAAAAACCCTCCGCGACTCGGCCAACCGCCATTATTTTGTTGTATCCTAAATTGTGACTATTCCTTGTGTTGTGTAACTTAACTTTATAATCGTGTTCCTTTCGTTTCTTTTATTTTGTATGACTTTTTTTGTGTGTATTTTATACCTATTATACGTTTACACTTTTAACGCCTGTGTTTGTGACTGTGAAATCCCGAGTCCCCATAGACTAGCGTTAAACTAGTTATTTGTATTAGTACCTACATAGTTTATATAATATATTTATATACAGGGTCGCTCACAATGTCAAACAACTTATCCTTACTTACTAATGCATCGAAACACTTCGATACTGCGTTCTAGGATTGGGTAACATTCAGCAGCGACATCTAGTTTGATTTTAAGACACTAATTTACGATTATGATTAGACATATTATTTTATAATTCAGCATCATTTAACTCAATGTACCTTTATATTTGAGCAATAAACTATTATATTCTATTCTAGTACATTTGAGTAGATAATCGTTATTTTGCAGTGGAAAATATATAAATGTACCTACTAGTCCTCTCAAGTCAAACTCAAGCGTATATTATCAAGTTTAAGTGCTTGCAGCGAAATTTCCGATTCCTCTATCGAACTGAAGATAATGAGAAATACCTTCCAGCTCAGAATGAAACATCAATCAATGAACAGCTACACAGTGGCTGAGCAGGAAGCGCTGTGGAGCGTTCACTTCTCGACCGGATACAAGAATGTCAGCGCTTTATCCTACGATGCGATTCTAATGCCGTCTAGATTACTTGAAGGGAGATGAGAATGGAATTCTATGTAATCAGAATACAGAACATTAATTTGCATGAATATACGTCGCTGCAGTTCAGCTGTGGCTTTGCCCCTGAAAATTAATAAGCTAGCTAGATAGCTACATATAATTATCTTTATTGTACACCAGTAAATAAAAAAAAACACACGAAAAAGAAATTATAATAACACCAAGTGTTACAGTCGGTGACCTTATCGCTGAAAGCAATCTCTTCCAGGTAACCTTCAAGAAGATCAACTCTAAGAAGTCATTTTCAAAGTAGGTACGGGAACACTTTCTAGAGAGGATGAACCATTGACTGCTTTGTCTCTTCAACTCTATCCCCCCTCTGATGCCAGAACCAATTAATATTTAAGTATTTTATAAATAAATAATGCTGGACATTTTGCACACAGCATCATCTAGCCCCAAACTAAGTAGAGCTTGTTTTATGGGAACTATATGACTGATATACTACTTATATGGTTTTTTTTGTAAATACATATTTTATGTATTTACAAAAAAACAAAACATACCAACACAAATCATACAAACATTTGTATGATAAGAATACAGAATATTAATTTGCATGAATATAGGTCGCTACAGTTCAGCTGTGGAATTCTTTGCTCCTGAAAATTAAGAAGATCAACTCAAAAGAGTCATTTAAAAAGTCGGTACGGGAATACTTTCTTGGGAGGTTAAACCATTGTTACTTTGTCTCTTCAACTCCATCCCCCCTCTGATGGCAGAACTTTTATTGTTTTATATTTTAATTTTAGTATTTTATACATTATTATAGTATGCATTTTTATATTACTATCTTCTGCTCACGGCTTCGCCCGTGTGGTACCCGGATAAAAAGTAGCCTATGTGTTATTCTGATGTATAAGCTATATTACTGTACAGTTTCATCAAAATTCGTTTAGTAGTTTTTGCGTGAAAGAGGAACAAACATCCTCACAAACTTTCACGTTTATAATATCAGTAGGACTAGCTTCTGCCCACGTCTTCGCCCGCATGGTACTCGAGTAAAAAGTAGCCTATGTGTTATTCTGATGTATAAGCTATATTACTGTAAAGTTTCATCAGAATCCGTTCAGTAGTTTTTGCGTGAAAGAGTAACAAACATCCTCACAAACTATCATGTTTATAATAGTAGTAGGATATATTTTTGGTATAAGTTTTATTTTCTACATAAGTACCTAATGTAATTATTAATTGTTTTTACTTGACATGCCACACTATCTCTTTGCACGTCCAGGATGACTGGTAGAGAATGCTTTAGCCTTAAGTCCTTCTAGCACTACATTTGTTGTGCGGAAGTATTAAATCTATACTAATATTATAACGAGGAAAGATTTTTTGTTTTAATCCAAAAACTATTGTAAACTTGACTATTCATATTGTAAAAACGGGAATTTTCACGTACTGCACTATCGGTGAAGGTACCGGACTAAGTTTCGACTCATTCCGAGAGTCTTCATCAGGGTGAGTGGTTGCGACTTTCTCCTTCCGCGTCGCGCCATGCACTACGCGCTGCCGCACGTTGTGCGCGGTTATTAACTACTAAACTAACAGAGACCGTGGATGGGAAGTCATGTCTGTATGGACTGCATGATAACGCGGGAGTCGAATCTGACATTGCCACAGTGAGCGTAGCCTGTCTGGCTCCTGCAGGAATAGGTTATGGCGTCGACGTGAGCAGTAGCGTAGACGATGTAGCACTCCTACCACCAGTAGTTACAACAACGCTACGAACACAATCGCCCCCTCCACTCGCGCGCCTTTATAACCGCGCATAACTTGCGGCAGCGCGTAGTGCACGGCGCGACGCGGAAGGAGAAAGTCGCAACCACTCACCCTGATGAAGACTCTCGGAATGAGTCGAACTTAGTCGGTGCCTTCACCAATAGTGCAGTACGTGAAAATTCCCGTTTATACAATATGATTTTTTGTTTGTTTGTACCGAATAGGCTCCGAAACTACTAGACCGATTTTAACCATTTTTTCACTAATAGAAATTATCAGGAAATAACACAGGCTATAGTTTATTCTCAAAAAAATTAGAGATACTCAAGAAAATTGCAAAAATGTAACCCAAAGTAGCATAATTTTTCCTATAAAATTCATTATATGGCGTGCGCTGAGAGAAATATTGATGATACATAAAAATTATGTGCTACATGATTAAAGTACTCATTATTACCTACAAAGAAGTTCTCGAGGGAATATATCTAACTATCATAGTTAAGTCACAATAGCAGCTTTTGTGTTTTAAAATTCGGCGGTAGAAAAAGTTTGTTACATTCATATCGTAGTATTAATTCTTATCCAAAAAACAGTTTTATCATCAAGGGTATTTATGTAGCAGTCAAACACTTTTTAATTTATTCGAATCGGACATTTAATTTCGAAGTTATCACGAGTATAAAATCGAAACTTACGCGGGTGAAACCGCATGGCGCAGCTAGTAAATTATATTAATACATTGTTAAAATTTTCATAGGTTCTTATAATAATATATTGTGTTATCTTATAGATAAAAAAAAAATAGTTATGAAATACAACATTATCTGAGTACGTAGTGCTTATCTATGCTAAAATATTTTTTGTTATACAAAAAGTATTTTCTATAAGCTCTGTCTATTTTTAAATATTTATATTTTTCTACGAATCGTAATAAACTGAAGCACTCATGAAAATTCAGAGACAAAAACATATATTAAAATTTAAAGCAACAGTGAATCCTTTTAAATGAAACCTAGTCTCACAAAGGGCGCCCAAAACCATGTTAAGACTTATTTAGGGTGCTCGAAATAACCTTAAAGAAATCCCGAGTTTACGCAATGAGGGCGTGGAATTATGGTGAATACAGAACTGTCTTAACTTGCCCTTTCTAGATATAAATAAAAATATATTATCACAATACTTGCAAGAATATTTTGCCTTTATAAGAAATGAAATGAAATATTTTATTTGCGAAAATGGATACAATATATGATGTTATAAAATAATGTTGTGTCCTCCATCATCTACTTTTAAAGCATGCAAAATTTTTAACATAAAACTATTTTAAATTTAATTCTTTTTTTTAAATCTATTGTTATTTAATAAATGACTTAATTTGTTTGATTTCAATAAATTAGGTATAAATTAATTAATAAATTACATTGTTAAAACTTATCATTAAGAAACTCGTCAACAGAATAATAAGCTTTGTCTTCTAGTAGTTTAGTTAGCAAATTTTTCAAAGATTTTTTTTTAAATGCATTCAAAGAAGAATATTTTATTAATCATATTTTATCTTCTATATTCTGATTAAAACAAGTCTAATATATTATTGTTTTAGCTTACCCAATATCGGACTATTTTAAAAGGCCAACCCATTTGAATTATAAAAAATAAACACCCGAAAGACATATACATAATTAACCCTCCACTAGGATTCTCTAGGTAGGTATCAGGAACTATAAGTACCATGAAACCATACATACAGACCCGAAAAAAACATTTGTCCCTCAGCGGGAAAAGAACCTGCACCTCTTAAGTAGCAGCCGGCTTCTCGTCCGTCACACCGTGAAGGTCATCAAATTGAATTGTTTATCTAACGTGGCAATGAAGGCAACGTTTTGAAGACTCTTCCATGTAATAGTGATCAGTATTGGTTGAGCTACGAGTATAGTCTTTTGGTCGTTTAAAAAGTTTCATCTTTATTTTGCATTGAAATACCTAAATAGTTGTATTATTATTGAAGGAAATAAAAATAATCAAATTTATTTTAAAAGGACACATTAAAAGGCAGGTAAATTTTGCTAAATGTCATCGTCAAACATTTTTTTTTTCACCCTAGCGACACATACACACATTTAACCTTTGATCTGAGTTCAAGATTATTAGAATTGTTTAGGGGAATACATTCCCTAAGTTAAATTAAAAAAAAACATTTTTTAAAAATACAACAGGGTGAGTTTTAAATGTATTGCCAACTTGCATTACAGTTAATTTCTACAGGCGGTTTATGATAATCATCATCATCTCAGCCCATCACCCACTGTTGGGTATAGGCCTCCTTTTTCTTCTGCCAGCCTACTGTGCGTCTCACATCCAGGTGGTTCTTGCGACAGATATAATGCCGTCAATCCTCGCTTTCGGACGACCAGGATTTCTTCGACCTGACTTCGGTCACCATTTGATCAAGGCCTTGCTCCACCGGCCATCACCACCGCGTCTTACCAAGTGTCCCATCCACTGTGTGGTTGATGATGATGACATTTAATTAAAAAAGACTGTTCTATATCTTTCCAATTCTGGTGACAATAATGTGAGGCTTTGCATCGCAAATTCCCGCCTTGTTCCCGTTATTACATTACGTAGAATGTTCAAGGACTGGGTGGTTGCAACGGCTTAGCTTAATTCTCTGTTAAGTCATGATTATGCTTCTGTCACTTTGGCCTTTACGTGGAAGTGGAATATAATAAAATTATATCAAAAGCTAAGTCGCAAAAGTAGATCCAGATCGATTCGTAAATAAATACCCAAAAGACACGTACGTAGTCCTGAATCCACCACACTAGGATTCCCTGTGTCGTGGATATCAGGGACTACGAGTGCCGTGGTACCACATTACCCAGACTTAACATTTATCCCCGAGCGGAAATCGAACCCGCACCTATTGCATCTCAGTCGGGTACTATCCCGTCGCAAATTCATCGTCAAATTCGAATCATGTCCTTTATTTATCTTGTCGTGTCAAATTGTTTTAGCCGTGTTCAATTGTTCATAATTATACATAGAAAACACCCAGATCCGAGAAAAATATTTGCAAATCATACAAAAATTTGTCTCGCGAAAGGAATCGGGGCCTTCGCCTACTGACACTTGGTATACCCACAGATTTGCTTACTTTTTTTCTATCTTTAATATGTGTCTTATTAAGTTATATATTTTACTTTGAATAAAAACAGTATGTTATTAATTTATCAAGTAAATACATATTGCAATATATCATTATTTTGTTTAATGAGCTCCTTAAATCATCTTCAAGTTCATTCTTAAAGTGCTCTTAAACCCGTTCTGCAGGAGAGTAGCAATAACATATAAAATTAAATCACTCGTTGCGATGTATGAACAATTTATGTGCGAACACTTGCTCAAAATAATGAAAATATCGTGAGAATATCGAAAATGCCAAAAGTTGAAGGCATGTGCATGAAAGGCAAAAGTTGAAAGGCATCGATAGGTGTTCCAATAAGCGACGATAGGCTTGCATCCTGATGCGAAAAGCTAACTATGCAAAACGTGGACATGTGCGTAATGTTTAGATACGCCCTTACTTGGTATTCCGACGGATTTGCGTACTGAGTACAGATCTGAGGATGTTTATCATCTATACTAATATTATAAAGAGAAAAGATTTTTTGTTTGTTTGTTTGTACCAAATAGACTCCGAAACTACTGAAACAATTTTAACCATTTTTTCACCAATGGAAAGCTTAATTATAAGGAACGTAGGCTATAATTTATTGAAAAAAAATAGAGATCCTTAAGAAAATTGCAATAATGTAACGCAAAGTAGCAAAATGTTGCCTATAAAATTCATTATTTGGCGTGCACTGAGAAAACTATTGATGATACACAAAAATTGTATACTAATTGATTAAAGTACTTAGCAGCTTTTGTGTTCTAAAATTTAATTATATCGCCGGTAGAATCAAAAGTTGTTTACATTCGTATCGTAGCATTAATTCTTATTCAAATAAATAGTTTTATCATCAAGGGTATATGTAGCAGTAAAATACTTTACTGTTGCTTTCTTGGAATCGAACAAACGCGGGTGAAACCGCAGGGCGCAGCTAGTGTTGAATAGGTATAGTTGTGAGCATGTTTGTTTATTGTTTTTGCAATATATGAACGGTGCTTAAAAAATAAAGGAATGATCCTCCGTTAACGAATGTTGCATGGGGAATAGAAAAGCACAAAAATACTTGGAATATGATTTTTTTTAATAGGTACATGAGCTTTTGAAGGTTGGAGGAAACATTACAGGTTGAACAGAAATAACAGGCAGACGAGACTTTCAACCGTTATGTCTCAGGGTCGGCCACGCGCGAGTGATACCTCTACTGGTTACGGTAACCTCACATCCTACTGTGGCAAACAAGCATGCGGTCCACCTGTATAACAAAAAAACCTGGGAAAAAATGGTAATATTGAACAGTTTCTAATATTTTACAAAACCAAGGGTTTCTCTAAAATAATAAATAGATGCCTGATAAAAGTGTCATGTAGTAGTCATTAAGTCCAAATAAAAAATGGCATACGGTTTTGACAGTTTGTTGTGTCAAAAAAGTCTGATATAATTATTTCGACATTATGTCAATCTATTGCCACGAAAATTGGACAGAGGGGCCATTTTCCTGAATAAAATGTTATTGATGAGACGTAACTACTGAAAATACAAAAATATAATAATTTGAAAGGTTGTGTAGATTGATCGACAAATTGTACAGCATTTAAAAGAAACTACAAAAGTAATAATATACATTTTATTTCAAAAGAACAATGGATGGCCTTATCTCTTAACGGGAACCGCGACTATATTGCTAAAAGCTATCTCTTCCAGGCAATCTTTGGAATGTTAGGTTTAAGGACTGGGTGAGGCTGACAGTTTTTACATTTTCCCGAGACCTTAATGATCAACTTAATGGTCTTGTTCATGCTTTATGTACAGCTTGTTTATTATGACTCTTAGGTCGACATTTTGAAGTCGTTTCACCCGTTAAATCAATCACTGAACCCACGTTCTACGATATTGTTATGGACCGAGCTAGAATATGCTCGTAGGTAGCAACGTTCATTATGGTTCACGGGTTTATTGGTGACCGTTAGAAATATAATGTTACTTTGGATCCAGAAAATATACAAAGCGAAATTTGCTGTCTGAGCTTATTAGGCCGTATGCCTCTTACATAGTCTCTCTACCAGGCTGTTTGGAAGTAATCTTTTTACTTGATCACTTATTGTAAATTTCTTTTGTTTTTTTTATAAAAGTAACCAATTAATAGTAGCTTTACCATCAGTAGCTTCGTAAGAAACGCTTTCGTTCTACCGTTTTTTCTTTGATTTACGTTGCAAAATTGATCTTCACGAATATCCTCTTTTATTTTAACGAGATATACAGCATATGCCCACCCAGGTTTATTCTTAATATTCGGATGTGTAGTTTTGAACATTACCTCCTACATCTTACCTTACAAATTGGCCACAAAACCCATTCTATGTAAGACTGCCTATTGAAGCGCTGTATATGAATCGTGATGTATTTTATGTTACTGTTGCCGCAAACGAATTTACACAAAAAATATGATTGAATCATCCAATCCAAGATTATGTGTCATTCCGTGACTTATTCATGCTTCACCAAATAATGAGATTTTTTATTAATTTCACGGATATTAAGTCATCTACCGAACACCTACGCAAATCTCAGAAATAATTGGGTCATATCCGCTAGGAATTAGATCATCAACATATATCTACTTGTTGGCTAATTGTATTCGCTCTAAAGTTTTTTTACAGTGCTGTAAGATTAACTCAACATGTATATAGAAAGATTATTACGAGCGATCTGTAAATAGTTATTTAGTTTTAAAAATGCGAACCCACACTTTTAGAAAGGAAATCTAGAATGCTTAAGCAAAGGACACCTCGCGTCCATGTACTAAATGTATTTTTAGTTATTGAAGAGTCTAGGTAACTTCAAAGTTTTCTTTGTAAGTGGAGCCCCAGTTCTAAAAGTCGAAACATTTTAAGTATTTGGATCAAGCTGATAACATGGTCCTTAGTACTATAGCCCTCGCATACCAAGCGAGAGATCGCCGAGAATATCAGATCTGTAGATAGCACAAACAAATGAAAGCTTCCCCAAAATACTGGCTGTATTGCCACGCTGAGCATGGCCGTTGATCTGAACAAGAGCCAGATCACACGTCATTTTAGACCAGAGACGCCGCCCTGAAAAAAAATACAAGAAGGACCCCAGTTCCCCACGGAGCTCAGCCCCAAAATGCTCAATATCATAAGCATTTATTGTCGAAGAAGTTTCGAATTCTATATTCGTGATATTTTTTTATTATTCAAGGACACTCTGTAAAAGTCTAGAAATATAAATTACTTATGCTCTGTTTAGCTTCAACAAAACCAATGAAATCTAAAGAAAGCAGTGGACGCTTAACGAGTGACGAGCAATGCTTCTATAAAACTAAAAAAAAAACAATATAAAAATTTCTTTCTTTTGTTAAAAAGTTTTAAAGAAAACCTAAAGTTTTGTGGAAGCGTCGAATATAATGTCGTCGCTCGACAAGAGTCCGTCTGAACAGAGCCTTACGAGTATTGTAGATACCTTCATAAAATTAATAGGTTCCTATTATTACTAAGGTAAGGTTTCATTTATGAACATTATCACCACAATTATACGATTACGGTTGCTAGTGTAATTTTGTAATCTAATACCGGCTAGATGATTACAAGCTAATCCGTGCTTCCTAAAACAGTAATGTATAGCAATCTCATAAAATTGATCGTTAATCGATATGCAGTTCTAGATTATTGTGGCTTTATTTAGTGATAGTGTTGTTGAATGACCATCAATCGACTATTTTTTGTCGATAAGTACCTACTTAACTTTATACATACCAATAAAATATTACTAGTTCATTACAGCAACTATGTACTGATGGCGTAGTTTGTCATGTATTACCTAGCCTGATAACATGAGCAATAAACCATTGGTATAACTACTTACCTAATACCTAGTTTAACCTAACATAGATAATAATCCCATAAATCTTACTTCTTAATATCAATAGAGCTGTTATATTGCCCGAGACATCCATTTGATTTAATTTTAACACTAGAATGGGCAATTACATTTACAACTAAATTATTATACCGATAGTAGTATCGCTTGCGCACTAAAGGGGCGAGGCCAAGTCTGTTGGTCAAGTCTGTTCCCGTCTCACTCACGTGCTTGCGTGGTCACGGACGTGCTCATGAGGAAGGACCTCTAAACGTTCAAGGAAACATCAGCAAGAGAAAAAAGAGCTAGAGGACGCCCGCAAGAACGCTGGGCCGCTTATCAAAGCCGCAGTACGAAACTGGACGGAAAAAGCTCAAAACAGAGCGACCTAAAAAACTTGGAGGACCCGAAGGGGGCCTAAATTAAATCTAGCAATATACAATTATTTATTTATATATATATATTTACTTAGATCATAAGAAACTATAATATTTAGTCAAGGAAATAAAAAAGATTTATTAAGCCTTCTTAAACCTTTTTTTTTTCAAATCAAATAAAATCAAAATATTTTATTGCAAATGTGAGTATATATATATATAAAATATGTTAAATTTATAAAATAGTATTACCATAAACAACTTTTATTTCGTTGACTATAGTTGAAATTTACAAAACCATTATAATTTCAATTCTATAAAACATCAAACGTGATAGATAGATAGATTATGTTTTTTTTATATTAAAATGGTCGTAATTACCTATATCTAAAATAATAATACAACTATGAACGTGTTACATGCTCTTAGTAATCTCACATTCCATTGTCTTAACCAAATTTATCGACACAACGCCAGATTGTGCCTATCCATCGATACGTCTAACCCATTATACCCCCTCCCTATAATGCCGAGTGAAATGGGTAACGAGCGTATAATTGATCAGCAGAGCATTCGATTGCCTAGCAATGGGCACTCGCGTATAATAGCGTGTTCCGGTCACCGTGGTCTAATCCTTCGACAATGAGACCTCAGGATGATAATGGGCAAAGGGCTTTTACCTTAACGTCAGTCATAAGAGCTTAGTAATTGGGGTTATGGATTCTTTAACCAACCCCCAAAAAGGTTTTCTAATTTAGGGCAATGTTTATTTGCTATCTACATAAAATTAATCCATGATGCTTGGCCCTACTAAAACAGGTTATTAATTTGTGATAAGATGATTCCGGATAATAATATATCTGAATCCTGTTTTTTTCCATAAAGAGGTAATGTTTGTAAGTTTATATAGAAAGTAATCTCCAAAAAACTCATCCAATTTCAAAAAATATTTCACCAGTATTTATTATAGACCTTATGTGTGGGCATAGTAAGTATATTATCCCGTTAATAAAAGGGTTTTTAGTGGAGACCAATTTTGCAACGTAAGTCGGCGAAAAATCTATTGAGAGAATGTTTTTATTATAAGCTATATTACAGCAAAGTTTCATCAAACTCCGTTCTTAGTTTTTGCGTGAAAGAGTAACAAACATCCATCCTCACAAACTTTCGCGTTTATAATAGTAGTAGGATGTTTCACGGCTAAACCGCTTGTGATGAAATTTGATATGAACATGTTTAAGGCCTAAAGATGGTTATACGCTACTTTTATCAACATACCAAGCGGGTGAAGCCGCGGGCGAAGCTAGTAAATTATAAATTTATTATTCGTGGCAAAAAAAATAATCTTGTGAAATGGCTTGGTAGACATTCCCAGATCAATACGCAAGTCCGTGAGGATATTCTTATCAAGAATAGTAAATTCATATTAGTCCAATCACCACATTTGGCGTATACACACGCAATTCCACTTGTCAGGTTGCAAGTACATCACCAATTGATGACTAACCGATGGATTATTTCATGACGGTTTCATAACGATGTTTTCCTTCACCGTCTTTATGACTTCAGACTATAAAGATCAAGAAACATCATATGTTTTAAGTGTGGTCTCTTCTTTAAGTTTTATTCGATGCGACAAATTCCATCGCCTATTATTTTGGAGTCGGTTACCTAAGTTCCCTTCTGTGCCTTATTTCATTAAAAGACTTATACTATTTTATAAAAAGCGATACCTCCGAACCCAAAGATCACCTTCAAAGGTTAATTAAAGCCTCGATAGTGTCTCGACATAACAGAAATTAATTGCACCGAAGAAATTTATATAAAGCGATTCTTCTTCCCGAGTGACAGGCATTAGACCCTATGAGTGGTGTAAGGCATAAGAGGTAGCGATTTAAGTGATACTCTACAAATTGTCAAAAGAAGAGTCAAGTCATACTTGTTGTCTTACTCTATCTCATGAGACTTGGTTCCTTCGAACTTATCAAACCATTTGTACCTTATTAAATTTAAATACGTGCAAAATTTAAGTCGAAATCGAAAAATTAATTATCAGCATCATTTATACACTGCAGAAGTGCTGAACGACCTACGTACCCAAAATCTAAATTTAAATTTAATGATCATTTGTTAATGTCATATTTTACCAATATCAATATTTTTATACCTCAATGCGATTTTTTGGGTTTCTCTAAAATGCTTATAAGTTAATTTGTTTTATTTTATATGAATATGTGTATGTGTTTTATTGTAAATCATATGTGCTTTTTTAAATGTTTTATGTATACCTATGGACTTCTTATAATGTGAAAGAAATGAATTAATAATAATAATGTGACTGTTTGGATGCTTGGAAATTAGTTGAAATTAATCTTCATTAAGTCTGATCTGATTTGGATTAAATTTGGAATAGATCGGTTTGTTTATTTGCTGTACGATAAAATTACGTGATTTCTCACCTTAGTAAAAATTAATATTAAATTTTGATGGAGTCACAGATAGATTTGTGGCATAGAATAACTAATAGTAATTTAAATTATAAATTCACTTATTTAATATCAATATTGCTGCTACAAAGCCTAGATAGATATCTAACTATGATTGAAACGCTTATCCCTTGCACGGTTCTTAAGATATTGGATGCCAAAACCTTCTGTCAGCGTCTAAAGATAAACCAGCAAGAGTAATGACCCCACTAGATATGAAATTAGATCGTTTACATTAACTAAATGTACATAATAACCAGGTAGAATCGAAACTCCTGAATGAGGCAAGAGTAACGCCTTTTTTTGTATGTATAGAGTAACATCTGCTTGACTGGTCACACACAAAAGTGGATACCAAAGACAGTTTTTTTAAAATCTGTATTGGAATAATATAGGTTGCGTTTCTATGCGTTTGCATTAATACGCAGATAATTAACTTAATGCATGAAAAATGGTTCAAAAGTGATAAATTTAGAACAATTTGGTAAATAAATTTCTCTGACAAATTGGTAACATTTGTTTTTTTGAGAAATAGTGTTAAAAGGTTATGCTCGTAGATAAAAGGGTTGAATTTATATGAAGATAAAATTTTAGGCTTAGAGTTATGTTGAACTGTTTTACTAAAAACGGGTGATTTTTATTAATTTATAATGTTTGCCGATGTTTTGAATATCCCATTTTTAGTATAAAAATATGTTCTTAACCATAACCATGGTCGTTTCAAATGTTACAATGTTGTACTGGTTTGAGAAGTTTTAGATACATAGCAAAAAAACTTTAAAATATTATTTAAAACGTTTATTAGCTACTTATCATGGAACATAAAAATATGAATAATTAGATTTAAAAAAAATACTTTTAAAAAATAAAGGATATTTATTAGATTTTATGATATTTTTACGATTACACCACGTACTTTACTATTATCTGCTGACGTTTCGGGATCAGTCCCCGTCTTTCTCAAGTTCTCACGTTGTCGCGGACGGTTTCATGGAGAAGAATCTCTAAACGGTCAACGAAAGTTCAGTAGGAGAATAGAAAATTACGTGTGTAATCGTAATAATATCCTAAAAAAATACCAAACCACGATCATTTCAGTTCTATAAATCGTTTCTTGGTGCATCCCTTACGAAAAATGGTTTAAATTTTGCGTTGATTTTCAGCTAATAGAAATGTTTAGAATAGAATTAGACCCGTGTAAATTATTTTTCTCTTACACGGATTTTGTTGTTTATTTCCAAACACCAAAAAGCACTTTAGATGACATTTTGGGAAGATTTGACAGCCATAAAATGGTCGCCACGTCACAACTTACAAGCTGATTCAAACTTATAGACATAACAAGGTATTTATGGTGCTTGTGGGAGGTCGCGATGTTTGATATAAGTCTTATTTATTTATTGGACATCAATGGGTTTGTTTGATATTGTGATGATTTATAAACGTGCTGTGAGAAAGGTTACCATAACAAACGTGTGTGAGGACCGCAAACAGATGGTTGCGAATAATATTTACAGTGCGAACATCCGATTATTTGTTACAAAAAACTTGTAGAATATTTTAGAGATCTATTTCTACTTCAATAATAATTACAAAAATTACTCAACAATTAGGTGTAGTTTCTTAGTATCTTTGAAATAATTATCTCTTTGTTCCTTTATATAGTTTAAGTGATTGTATAATACCGATCCAAGTAAATAACTAATAAATAAATAACTAGTTGTTTAGTTTTTAACAGACTCCAAAAAATATACTAAAATAGCATACGAGCTTGAAACAAACAGTCAATTAACGTAACCATTTTACATATTTTTCTTTTACATAGTCCTGAGCCTAAACTAGAATTCCCTGTTTCAGGAATCACGACTACCATCGTATCATAACAGACCCAGACCTGGTAAAAATATCTAAAGGATATGCAAATATTTGTCCCGCAGCGGGAATTGAACCCGCACCCCTGGCGTGTCAAGGCTAGTGGTCCGCCGCGCCAGTCGTCAAAGAAGATTACAACTTATGATTTAGGAACAAGATTCAAAAGTAGGTCATGTTTATGCGTTTTATATAAATGTCATTTGGCAAAATAAAAACACCCCCCTTTAGTAATCAGGCAAAGTAAACAGGCTTTTTTTAAGGAACATAATTATGTTTATATGCCATCCTAAAATTCTAATTGAACCTTTCGTCCTGTTGATCTCATCCTATATTATATAACGCGTTCGAGATTATCACTCAAGAACCCACCCACTCATGTAATTTTTCATTCAATTCCAATTTGTGGGCGATCGTATCAGTCATCCTAATCCCTACCCGCTTAAGTCCCCAATTATGTTCATATCATTTCCAATTTCGACGAGACAAATTAATCCATTTTACCAGAGCAGCTCTTATACTTTTGGTTTGCGTTTCTGAACTTTGGAACCATAATCTTGTAATCACACTTTTTTTTAATACTTAGATGACCCGTAGTCCCGACCTGATTCCCTGTATCGTAAATTGTGTGGCCATTTTATCCATCAGTTTTCAATAATGACGAATATGTACGTTATAGAATCCGTATCAGACGCGTATTCGAGACAAACTGGGTGTGATATAGTACTCAAATGATGATGATGACAATATCGTCCTTGCTACACACAAATAATATCTTTGAAAATTAAAAATAAGTTTGTGAAACTCTCAAGAGCAGGTATTGAAAGTATACTATTTACGTAATACACTCCCACACGTAATTTTGATGAATGAGCTGTCACGTGGATCGATCACGTATGTAGAACATTGAGCTGAGATCATATTTTTTGAGTATTTTCCTGATTGCAATGACATTTAAAATACTTTCTAATCCAATCAGATAAGAGCCCTCAGGCCAGTTACAGATTTATAGCAAAGTGACTAAGAAGCAACAAGTGACACGATGAAGAAAAAGATATGATTTATTACGTTTTCAAATATTTTTATGCAACTAAATTGGCAAACAAACTAATTAATGGTCGACCATTGCCATTGGTAATGGTTACGGTAACCTATGGACGATTGAAATACTAGTGGTAACACTCGGTTAAATCTAACTGCTTGGTCGCAGAATTAGGTATGTTGGCAGTACTTCTCTGAACGAGCTCTTTAACAAAGAGCTCTACTACTTTTTTAAAAAAAGATTAAAGCGATGACATATGTAAGTATATAGTATAGAATATAATACATAGTAGGTATATAATATATAAGATTTGTATACTAATCTATGGTTTCAAAAACTACCTGTGCTAATTGAAGGAGTTTCGGCAGTTTATCGTAAAAAAATATCCACGCAGTTCGCAGACAAGATATTGAGCAGATAGATAGCGAGTGACATGGGGGCAAACTTAAGTAGATTGGTCCTACAGTTGGGCATCTCTAGCATAGCGGGGCGGCGGCTTGATATGTATGTTCCTTTATTCTTTATTGTACACACAGATAAAACAGACAAAAAACTTACATATATACATGTACAAAGGCGAGCTTAACCTTAAAAAGAGTTTTCTTCCAGAAAACCTTGCAAACCGCTATTTATCAGCTGTCCCTTGAGGATAAGGACAGCTGATAAATAGCGGTGGGTACGTGGTACGTGGGTATCTATGAGTTACTTTTAATAATTATAAATGAATTGAACCTAGGTAAGGGCGTATAGAGACTATCTGAAGGCCTCACCATTTTCGGTCAATGCCAGTGTCACATACAATTTTTAAATTCATACGAATTTCACCTATCTTCTCTATTTTCGACGATACAAATATTAGGAAAAATTGAAAAAAAATAGGTAGATAATACTTATTGAATTTTCTTGCATAATTATTAACTTTTCTGACACACTTTTATTGAAATTTATGAATAAACTTTAGATTTTTTTTAATTGTACATTTTAAATAGCCGAGTTGGCCTAGTGGGGTGTACCCTGATTCGATTCGAGGAATATGGGTTTGAACCCGGATGGGTTGAATGTGGGTTACTCTTGCACCATTTTTTTTAAATTGATGACGCTACATTTAAAACGTGCTTAAAACGATGAAGGTAAACATCGTAAGGAAACCGACATGCCCTAAGATCAAAAATATGAAAACAAGCGCCATCGGTTAGTTTTCCAAAAAGTGGCGATGGTCTTAAAATCTGTCACGTGGAATGCTACAAAATATAATGTTTGGACTTGTCTCTGACTAACCCCTACTTGGTAGATAGATTTGAGGATCTCCATAATAAGGATTACTGTTATGAGCGTTTTAGGAACTAGTTTTTATGTACGTTTTGCACCCATACACGCTTTATTAACTAGTAACATTTCTCATGTACCTACAAAAACCATAAAGTATAGGATACATGTCTATGTACATTGAACCCAATACCCATTTTTTCACCCCCGACTATCCCAACAAGATTGAATCCATAACTCCTCTTTACCCTGGCACAGGTGAGAAACATCCCTCCCGAATTGAAGGGTGGACTTTTTATCAAAAACCTTTTTTTTAATTAAGACGTTTATCTTGTTTGAGTCATATATCTATTAACCTGTAATTATAATACTTACTTTCAAAACTTTATTGGAACCTAAACCTAGTAAAATATTGTCCTTACGCAGGGTGACCAAGAAAGTGACCGGTGGTTCAACGAACAAATGAAAGCGATTATAAAATTATATGAATATCATCAACTAACTTCTATTTTTATAATGTATATTTTTTATATTATATTCATTATAATTTTAAAGTAAACGTAATTTTTTACCTACCGAATGTAAACGTAACAGGGAAAGCACCGACTAAGTTTCGGCTCATTCCGAGAGTCTTCATCAGGGTGAGTGATAGCAACGCTCGCCCTTCGCGTCGCGTCTTGCACTATAACTTCTTTGGTGAAAAATCGATCTTTTTACCATACTACTTTAAACCCACTCAACTCCACACTCAAGTATGTACCGGATCAAAATTAGGGTAACATAAACCGAAACAGTAATAAAAAAAAAACTAAAGACACTAGACTGAAGTACTCCAGAAAAACGGTTAGCTTATCAATCAAACTCACAATATTAGGCAAACAGCAATCTCACTTAACAAACTTTTCCGAGATCATAACCAATAAAAATCATCCCAAAGGTTCAGACAAATTACTTTTCCGACAAAACTCTACGAGCGGTGTACATCCGAGCAACGAAATAGTGCGCGACCTTGACGCTTTTTCTAACACCGCGATATTTTCATTGACACCCCATATTTTCTATGGCGACTTCAAAATTTAATTTTTATGACAAATTTAAAAAGTTGCTGCCTTGATAAAAAATTTACACACAACTGTGGTTAATTTCTTTCGAGGGTTTTAGAAGCCAAGCATTACCGTTCAGTTTAAGTAGCGGTGGCAGTGTTGCCTGTGGCAAGTGCAACGAACGGAGCTTTTCTCAATTGCTTAAAAATCTCTCCTCGAGAAAATATCCATCGCCAAAAGACCTTTTGTAAGGCCAATGCTAAGATTTAAAGATGCTAATATTTAAGATCGATCCGGGTAAATGAGAGTAGGATGTAGAAGATCAAAATATTAGTAGAAAGACCATTTCTGACGGCGTTCTTGCAATCTGTTGCTCTCCCTACCGCAGACACACTATTTACTTACCATAAGGTAGCTGTCACTCCCATTAAAATCCTTACAAGCCATGAAAGAAGTGCATGTTGACTTTTTAAATACGCTGCTTCTGGCATATAATGTTATATGCCGATGATAAAAACGTAGTTATATCTTAACACCGCCCACAACGTGAATGGTAGAGTTTATTGGTCTTAAGTTCTGTAAGTGGACTGTAGATTAAGTTCTGGTATTTCTTTGGCAAAATGGTATAAGTTGAAATAAACATTGCCGCTCCGTAACCCCGTACCAATATTAAATCGTCTAAAAACCTAGCGTTAGTGGCGCGCACTATTGCTTTGCTCGGAATCCTACCCTACAGTAGAGTAAACAACGTCTCGAAACCATCTTGGGCTCACAAAAACCGGCATTCAATAACCTGTGAGAGCTCAACATGAGATTTGAAACGGTATCTTATTTGAAAATCAAAAAGGAGACGAGTTGAGGAGTCATTCAAAAAACGTATGATGCGCAAACATAATTCACGTACGATTGGTTCTCGAATTAAATTACATTTTATCTTTTACTTTGTTCACTAAAGTAAAGTTTGTTTATTGCCTTAAAATTTACATTTGGTTCTTACAAGTAACTTTAGAATTAGGTTCTACATTAGGTATCATTTTTGATTTTAGATTGGACTTGGTCTTCGTAAATAATAAATTTTTCACTTAAGTATCGTTTCAAATCCCTAGTGCTTAATAATTTATGTACCTTGTAAAACTTTTGTGTCATAAAAACATTATCGTATCTTATCCTACATAAAACTGATCACGGAAAATAAGTATATCTGCGTGTATGTTATATAATTCTTTTGTTATTTCGATTTTATTCACAATTTATTTTATGTGGAGTGTTATTAATAATAATAACTACCTTGTCTGTGCCTGGAAAATTGCTAATTGCAATAAGGCCCCAAACTGTAGATCAAATTGTAAAATTGCATAACATGTTAATTTCCATCTTCAATAATGTATGCTGTTATTATTAAATAACGTAAAATTATTTGTACAAAAATGTTTTAATCGAACCAAACTCATTTTCGTCCTCCTATCCATTCCATGAGTAGGGGTGTCTACACAAATTCCGTGAACAGGTGCGCTTTGTAAACACGTGTCTGAGACGTTTCGTCTGTGCATCCGCTCAAATAACGCGTTTCGGGAGCCGCCATAGAACAAAATAATAGTTGCTTCCCACAAAACTGTCACTCGGAGTGTTATCAAATGAAAAGTTTATTTTTCAGACAACTGAAAAAAGTATATAAAAAAAACCATTTCGTTAGTAAGAAGCACTAAACTAGTATGAGTACTCTAGTGTAAGTACTCTTTTTGAGGATTTCCAGGAACTATTTTTTAAAATTTACATTTATCAGACGCATTCATAGTCCTGACCCTACATTCGCCTATGGTACCACAGCACCCAGAGCCGTAACAAATATCTGCAGAATATGCAAACATTTTGTCCCGAAGAACTGGCACCTTTTGCGTCGCAGCTCGCTACTCAAAAGCTCGGGTGTATATATGTCTGTAAACGGTGGCTATATGTCTGTAAGAATCTTTAGATAGATAGAAAATGCTTTATTGCATAAGATAAAACAAGTAGATAGGCGAACTTAATGCTAATTAGCATTTTCTTCCAGCTAACCTTTGTGTTATGAAGAGTGGAGCGGTAGTGTATTTGGCTGATTACCAAATTATGAGAAACAATTTATTAAATAAAATAACTAGCTTAACTTAAAAAAAAGTAAACTACATATATAAAATGAAAAATAATTCATACTTAAATACATACATCCAGATATATATTTGAATTTGAAGACTCCAATGGATACAGCAGTGCGTATTTCTGCTGGGATTTCCACAAGCAAGCAGGGTCAGTAAAAGAGTCTGTAAAGAAAGAGGTAGAATGCTCAGGGGTCAGGAGTCGAAGATGTTGAGAGGAACGAGCAGAATCTATGAGAAACCTCTAGGTATGCGGCATTTTATTAGTGAAATAATCGTATCTTTGCCACTTTGAATCTAAAGACAGAACGCTAAAGTTCGTTCTACATTGCAAGCTGATTTGAAATGATACATCCTGCCTATGGAGACGGCTTTTGGAGGGAAAATGGAAAGTGCTCGTACATTTTTAAAGCGGAGTCATTGGATGAAAGCGAAACAAAGTCCTTTAACTGGATTGTCTCTACGCAGCCTATTCTTTGCAAAACTGCCTTTTTTTGCATATACAGGACGCCCTAGAATACATTCACACTTCGGTAACAATCCAATAAAAAAATAATTACATAATCAGACGTCAAAATTTGTTTTCATAAGTAAAATCTCCCTATTTTACATTGATATAAAATATTTCCACAGATACATTTTAGTACAATCTGTCATTTCATGAAAACTCATATCTTTCAAACAAGAAAGAAATGAGGAATCGAAACAATAAGAAACGTTTCATCATTAAAATATAAATAAGCAATTTATATAACTGAAGCTAAACTAATTTAAGAAGAGTCACCACGCTTAATCAACGTTTGAAGAGCCTGTGATTCCCCCAATGCGGACATAAAAGCCAATCATCCGGTATTTCATCTTCAATTTATAGTAAGTGGGGTATTTTCATAACCGATGTTTCGAACTGAGAGCATCGTTTTATACATTGCGGAAGAATAAAGCACATTAAGTGACTGAACGTACCAATTTGGCTCCCGATCGAGTTAGCTTCGCTCTGCGGCGTGGCTTGCAGGCGATGCCTTGATTAGAGACATTTATGGGATTCTTAGGGACACAAAACTTGTGGCTAGGTAGAAAGAGGCCGGCTTGTGGCTGGGGAGAAAAAGATTGGAAATTATTGGATTTCACATATTGACTACCGACGTACAGGAATTATCTTTTTAGGGTTCCGTACTTGGGGGCGGCGTTAAAATAACCCACGCTAGTCTGTATTTCTGGCACAGATTCGTTATGCTAGTTGAAATCTCCACAGAATACTTGTAAAATGGCAGATAGTAAAAAAGAGGTTCTGCAAATCAATGAAAATATATAACTTAGCTGTATCCTATTCTTTTTATTAGCTTATAAATAACCACAATCTCATCTTATAGAAATTTACAGTGTACTCTCTCTCTCTCTCTCTCTCTATCCCTGGCTGTTTATCCCACAATTTTCACAGAATACTTTCTACAGGAACAGGCACCTAGATAAAAACCGACCTTTCAAAGTGGTCCTTGTGATTTTATTGTATAAATGAATTTTGACTTTTTTTTACTTTTTTTGACAGAATCTATTTATTCCAACTAATAAAAAACCGGACAAGTGCGAGTCTGATTCACGCATCGAGGCTTCCGTACGAGCGTTGTAAAGCACCAAGCATTGCTCTAACGAATAAAATATGTATATGATATAACTACGAATTAATGATTTTCGGACTTTTTCCTTTACTTGTGCTGTGAGAATGGTCTTACAATTTGGCAATAAGTATGGACTTATTGCCAAATTTTATGATTCTAGGTCAACGGGATATACCCTATGGGTTTTGATTTATTTCCTTTTGAGGTACGGAACCCTTAAAAACAACAAATGTAAAAAACGCAAAACGTTGCCGATGAAAAGTAGTTCTTACCATTCGTAAGAAATGTATTCGCTCAACTGTTTTTCGTTGACTTACGTTGCAAAATTGGTCTCTACGAAAAGCCATTTTATTTGTACAAAATAATATACAGCCAATGTCCACCCTAAAAGGTTCATTCCAAATATTGGTGAAGGAACTTCTGAAATCGGATGAGTAGTTTCGGAGATTACTTCTTACATGTATACTTACAAATGTTATCTGGCTTTGATCAAGTAAAACTTGATCGAAGCTTCGTACAGACATTATTTTATTCATAATTCTTTGAATTAGGTACGCTGTAATCTTTTAAACATTCTCTTACTTAGACTAAGTTAAATCTCAAGACGCTCGTAAAACATTCTTGAAACCCATTTAAAATGTCTACAAGATTTGAGAATTCGCAAGATTCCTCAGAATTTGCGTGCTAAGTAAAGATTTGAGTGACTTATTAAAACAATGTCAGTAAGATACAAGTCTTTGCCTTGGCTTAGTGCAGTCGAGTATAGAGTAAACTTCACCACCCACGCTGAAGTCTACTTGGTAGGTATGTAGGATATCATTTTGAAGTTCAAATATAAGTATAATCGGTAAGGGGATTTTTGAACTATAGTATAGAGGAGTTTCGATATAAAAGTCAAAATTATACTTCGCGATATCTCAATACGTGGCGAACTATTGATTACTAGCTTCTGTCCTCGGCTTCGCCCACGTGGTACCCGGATTTCTGATTATAAGCTATATTACTGTAAAGTTTTCAAAATCCATTTAGTAGTTTTTGCGTGAAAGATTAACAAACATCCAGCCTCACAAACTTTCGCGTTTAAAATAGTAGTAGGATTTCTCCAACTATTTCATGGAACATCATGTGCTCCGAAATCGAGTTGTACGGAAGGTGAGAGAATGACAAATGAACGTGTCCGACGGCTAATGATCGGTCAGTGCGCGGTCACTGTCCCAAGTCTTTCCGGAGCGCTTTTATACCGGCCGACACGACACTGGATAAAATGTAGATCTTAATCCATTAAATTGATCATGATCGGTGCGCCGTCACCGTCCGATATCAATCCACAATGTCTATTATACTAGCTTTTACCCACGGTTTTGCTCGCGTGGTACCAGCTAAAAAGTATGTCATTGTGTTATTCTAATGTATAAGCTATATTACTGTAAAATTTAATCAACTTCCGTTCAGTAGTTTTTGCATGGAAGAGTAACAAACATCCATCCTCACAAACTTTTGCGTTTATAATAGTATTAGGATACCGTCTGACATGACATAAGCGTTATGATAGTATGGTCATATGTTTTATATTGTGCGCTATTTCCAATTGCAATTTTATCTTCATAAACTGTCGGTAATACAAAAAAAACCTGACACTATCGTGCTTATATGCGAAAGATATTTGAAAACAAGAAATAAAGGAAAAAAACATCTGTGTGTTGTTTCATTAAAAACAACGATGTCAACAATAGTTAACGGCTAACTACATAACGACTCAACCGATTTGGATGAAATTTGGAACAGGTACAGTTCGTGACCAAGAATAACACATAGACTATTTTAAATACAGGTAAATTTCAAGTGAAGCTGTGAACAAAGGCTAGTATTCCAAATCCTCGCATCTCTAATTCATTGTGTAAATAAATAAAATAAATTAATAAATAACGCTGGACATTTTCAAACAGCATCATCTACCCCCAAAGTAAGCAGAGCTTGTGTTATGGGAACTACATGACAGGTATATTACTTATATACATATATTTTTGTTGTAAATACATACATTATGATACAAAGAAAACATCCAGTCTCGAGACAAATATTTTCTGATTATACACACATATGTCCCTCGGCGGGAATCAATCCTGCAACCTTCTGCGTTTCAGATTCATTGAGATACTAATTAAAAGGTATTCCGAGCCAAATCATAACGTAGTTGCAATGTACTAAGCATTCTACGTTGTAAATCAATCCCCACATGTTGGAACACCCACATTTCGTTTCTCTTATTTGACCACAATCGTATCGTAAGATATAAATCTGCAATATTCCAATGTCGGTCAGATTCAGAGCCGGGTCGAAGTTTGCGCAATACTAGTTTGGTTATTGCCATGGACACAATGTGTTTGACAGAATGTGTGGGACACGGATTAGACTTCACTGAGTACAATAGTTTTTAGTAGGTATTATGTAGATACTAGCACACGGCTTTGCCCGCGTAGTACCTGGATAAAAAGTAGCCTATGTGTTATTCTGATGTATACGCTATATTACCGTAAAGTTTTATAAAAATTCGTTCAGTAGTTTTTGCGTGAAAGAGTAACAAACATCCATCCTCACAAACTTTCGCGTTTATAATATTAGTAAGATTATGCTATGAATTTTAAGTATGTAATCATGTTGGTATATTTTGGATACAATAGAGTATATTCATAATATGTGGTACACCAATTGAACCCCTTGTAATCTTTCATAGAGTCCATCCCCCAATAAGCGATAAGACAACCCATTTTTAGTACAGCTTTCTCAAAGTTTGTAGTATTTATCTAAGCACTCCAAATAATATATCATATTTGGAGTGCAGTAAATAAATAAAAAAGCTGGACATTTTTCACACAGCATCATCTAGCCCCAAAGTAAGCAGAGCTTGTGTTATGGGAACTTAATAATTGATATAATGTGTATTTCCAAAACAATGTATATAACATTTTTTTGGAAATACATACATATTTTACATAGAAAACACCCAGACCCGACATAAATCTTTGTTGATCATACAAACATCTGTCCCGCGGCTAGAATCAAACCCTTTTGCGTCTCAAGCGGGCCTTCGCCCACTGCGCCACAGAGTCGTCATCGTATTTTCTATCTATAATAACTTGTAGTCTAATAATATAGAACGGACTCAAAATCATATACTATTTTGAGTCCGGGGAGCAAATTTATCTGTATATCAGGGGCATAATTAATGATGTTGAATTTTTGACCGCCATCCATTTATCGCGAGATACCCAGTAAACCTATTTCGGTACTAAAGTTGGTTCTAAAGTTGGGCCCAAAGTTGGTTCGGCCGCCAGGTGCTTTAGAAACGTAAAGTTTGGTACCGGAGAGTTTTGACGGGCATTTTTATGAAGCTTCTGCAGAATGTTATTTTATGACAAGAGTTGATCTGCGGGTATAATGAGATGCACACCTATATTACTTTTGGTAGTCCACAGGAGTCTAGAAGAAGTGTAGACCCTTTAATCGATCATGGGTTCAAATCCCAGGTGCACCATTGATTTCACTATTTCATCGCCTTTCTATTTTTTTGTCCTTATTACTCTATAAACAATTGTTTGAGCTATTCGTTTAAAGATTCTATCTTCTTCTATTCTTTTCGAGTTTCCAGCGTTTCAGAAACATGAATCCACATATTATACTAAACTAGCTTCTACCCACGGCTTCGCCCGCATAGTACCCGGATAAAAGGTAGCCTATGTGTTATTCTGATGTGTGAGCTATATTACTGTAAAGTTTCATCAAAATACGTTCATTAGTTTTTGCGTGAAAGAGGAACAAACATCCTCACAAACTTTCACCTTTATAATATTACTAGCTTCTGTCCACGACTTCGTCCGCGTAGTACCCGGATAACAAGTAGCGTATGTGTTATTCTGATGTATAAGCTATATTACTGTAAAGTTTCATCAAAATCCGTTCAGTAGTTTTTGCGTGAAAGTGTAACAAACATCCTCACAAACTTTCACATTTATAATATTAGTAGGAAGTAGGATTATGCAGACATAATTTTTGTACTTTGTTAATAATTGCGAATAAAATGGTTTATCTATCTATATTATAGTATATACCTATCTATCTTTTCTTGTTTCTCAAACAGTGTTGATACATTAACTGATTACAGTAAACACATTACGCTGACTTGGTTTGCAACATGTTTGACTCTTTTATTATTTCTCAGATAAGCTAGTTTAAGACAGAGAAATAAATTATCTTCAATTTATGTGCAAGATAAAAATGTGGTGTTTCGTTTGAAATGATTGTTTTAGTTGAACAAATAAATTTCTTTTACTTTCACATAGAGTGACTTTGATATAAACCAAATGCAATCAGAAGTCAAAATGTTTGGACAGAAATAAAGAGAACATGTTTTTGATTCTGGATTCTTCTGCGTAGTCGCGCAGAAGACGCGCAGATGAATCGGTGTAAATCAACTCAAGACGAAATACTAGATAGGAATAATATATGGTTATAGTACTAAGTTTTACGAAGATATAACTTGATGTCACCCACTAGTCGATTAGAACACGCTATGCTATTGACCCGCGCTTATCTAGTCAGTGAGATCTTTGTATTGGATCGAGCCATCAAATCCTATCCTATCCTATAATATTATAAACGTGAAAGTTTGTGAGGATGTTTGTTCCTCTTTCACGCAAAAACTACTGAACGGATTTTGATGAAATTTTACAGTAATATAGCTAATACATCAGAATAATACATAGGCTACTTTTTATCCGGGTACTACGCGGGCGAAGCCGTGGGCAGAAGCTTGTCAGACATAAAGTCTTACTATACCTCGGGACAAGATTTACCGCTCCCGTCCCGGCTTCGATCACCAACCATCCTGAGGGTGGTCAGTAGACCTGGATCTTAAAGAATCCAACCCTCACAGTGAATACTTTTGACATTTCTTTATCTTTTGTAATTTTAATTTATAACTCACAATGTCTTTATTAGTTCTACTTTTTTCTATAGATTTTAGATTTCAAAATGTTTGTACACCCTCTGGTAGAAACTAGCTGGACTCATTTTAACATAGCAACACCTTTGTTACCTAGTTTTCACAGACAATAAAATATATTTCATTTCATTTCATTTTAATTAAAAAAAAATAGAATTAAGTTCTTCAAGTACAATTGAATGCAATGAGGTGGACGCTGCTTTATCATTCCTGCCGATTCACGTTACAAGGATACAATAAACTATATGTAGTGAAAATACAGCTTTCCTTTTTTTTATAGGTATAATACCCGTACGCGTAGGTAACATTAAGATTGATGAGATACACCCATCGTTGTACTATCCGGTGATACAAGATCGAGTGAGTGCGTATCTTATTTATCAAACGCCTGTTGTGAAATCGTTCACGTAAAGGATTCATAAATAAACAAAACCCTCAAATTCAAGGAATCCC
Organism: Perizoma flavofasciatum; assembly: GCA_958496245.1. NCBI lineage: Eukaryota > Metazoa > Arthropoda > Insecta > Lepidoptera > Geometridae > Perizoma > Perizoma flavofasciatum. The sequence goes on from OY292436.1 coordinate 880,378, forward strand.
ACTTAAAGCTTAACGCTTACCATAAAACGAACTGAAGTTTACAAAAGGAGCTTGCAACAAGCACTTAACAAGTGAACTGTTTCACTCCAAATCGTGTTTCAGAGTAAAATGAGTCAAGTTTTGACAGCGTTGCTGCAATATTTCGATTGAAACGAACTGAAGTTTACAAAAGGAGCTTGCACCGAGCACTTAACAAGTGAACTGTTTCACTCTAAATCGTGTTTCAGAGTAAAAAAGAGTAAAAAGAGTCAAGTTTTGACATCGTTGCTGCAATATTTCGATTCAACGATTTTGTGTGAAAAATTATATCATGGCAAGGTCTTTTGGGTTTTAGATGAAGAGATTTATTCATTTTTAACTTTGAATATATCATGCTTATCGTATATTTTTTAATCTGATAATGACATGACATTATAATCAATTTACAAACAATAGAAATCCCGACCAAATAAGTTTTATCGAGCTGGTAACCAAGCGGTAGGTCGCGAGTTTGAGTACCGCCGATATTAAAATTTTTGGGATCTGATAAAATATAATGAGAACAAGTTTGGAAGATGAAATTTCAGTACACCTCTGTTAAGGCCCATTACTAAAGTCAAAATCAAAGTCAAAGTCAAAGTTCATTTTAATTATTAAAATCACAAGGATCATTTTGAACCATCAATTTAACCTGCTACTTAATCCTTCGCGACCAAGCCAGGAATTTTACTAATAGAAAACATCGCACACATGTGACAAAATCCACTGAAGCAAAACGGTTAGTGAAAATTCCGTACACACACTATCATCTAGTCTGTGTCAACAGTAACAGGACGGTGGAACACATCACACGCCGGCGACTGTCTGTCTGTCTGTAAACAAACTGATCGTCTTGAAAAGATCCGTTTTCGTTGTGTAAATAATTTAAATAGCGGTCCCACGGCGTGCGTTGGTTTAACTCACACGAATATTTAGTAAGCGGGCTGTTTAGCTACTGATATGGTGACGTGACGTATTTTACAAGACTGATTTAACTCCGTACACAATTTTAGTGATGTCCAAATTGCGAATAAAAAATTGATAGACATGTTGAATATATAAATATAACTATCGAAGTTCGATAGTTCGTATTGATAGTTTTTTATACTCTGTACTTTAAAATAACACTCAGACAATGTTATTATTTATTTGCTTGCAAGTATAAAGTACCTACAAGAAATATTGATTAAAAAAAAACATGTATTAGCTTTAAGCTAATTGGAACGTTGGTTGTTGGTCGTTTTTAGTCTAGTGTTTGATAGCAATGTTTGGAAAAATCCTGAATACATTCAACGGAATTTGTAAGAAATTTTCCTTTTTATTTCCCCAAGTACAGTATAAGTTTGTAGACTATTATTCGTTAACTTGTAAAGTCTACTTAACTGTAAAAGTTTTCTTTTAACTTCATTATACTCACTACTACCGTGATTTATTTCATATATCCAAAACAACCGTTTAGCTGGGCACTGACATTTAACTCTAACAAAAATAAGCACTTTAAAGCATTTATTTCGCAAACGGATCGCTGAATCGAAAAATGGTTTTGACATACCCGCAATATGTTTGAACGACCTATCCGACAATACCATACACCATGGGATATACAAAAAAAAATCTTCCCTACTTATCGTAGGGGAGGGAACCTAAAAATTTTTTTTCTTCAAAATTTTTATTTCACCTCTTTTTTGTCGTGATTCATATGTATAATCCTGCCAAATTACGGCTTTCTAGAACTAAGAGTCTCTAAAGCCAAGACGCGGACAGACAAACGGACGGACGGACATGGCGAAACTACAAGGGTTCCTTGTTGACTATGAAACCCTAAAAAAAGAAAACATTGATTCAAATTCTAGCAAAACTGTCAAAGTTATAGATACTTATTAAATAGAGATAGAAGATACTTGATAGGCGGGAAGTAGAAAATAACAAATTAAGGATAAAAAAATATAAATAAATGGTCTTTACCCAAGTTGAAACAAATATGTTTATTAACATTATATAATACAAATATTGTACGGGACGATCGGAGGCGCAGAGCCGGTAACTGTCGAGAGAGTGGACTGTATCTGTAAACTGTCGAATAAATTGGCCGACTCTGTCCGATTCGTCCGGCGCGTACTTGTTTGCTGGGATTCTGTAGGTTCTCGAAAAAATGAAACACTTCGGATGGCTTCTGTCTGTAAACTTCGTCGAGGCTTGAAGCTGAGGAGACTCCTTGGTTCGAGGTCTGAACGTCACTGTGTCTGGGCTGCTACTATCACGAACTGTCAAAAAGGGCCCACTATTTATGCTATTGTTCAGAGCCAAACCAAAGCGGCCCCCCCGCGCCCCTTCTGTACTTTATTTGTCTATTAACTGTCTTAGGGCTAGGGTTACAAAGTTCTAACTTAATTAACTATAGCTAGACTAATTTACTATAAAATTACAATATTTTCTGTATTTGAATTATCATAAAATTCAAACTATTAACGGTTTTCCTCACACGTAGGCGTATGAACCTGCTTTGTGCGAGAGAAATAGAGAGCGTTATTCTGTCTCTGTCTAGATGATTCTAGACGTGGGAAAGACTATACTGTTGCGCGCCGCTTTCATATTTATTACTAAGGCGGCGTACTTTGTGCCTTAAATCCTGTCTTTGTTCTATTTTCTATAGATTTCTATTTGAACTGTCTGTTATTACTTTATTACCTACTTTTTATTTGTGCGATATTACGCTAAAACTATTTTACGTAACGGGCAAACAGATGTCTATTTTACCGTGTGAGCCGTATGGCTATTTTGTTAAGTAAAATACCATGATTCCAAAGTTTTATTAAGAATCTTATACTATCTTAGGTAATACTACCAAAAAACTAACGAATATTTAATTAGACAATGTTTCTTACATAAATGCCTAAACCTATTTCTGTTGCTATTTTATAAACGTTCTATAGCTATACGTGGCCGTTCGGAACATCCTCCCGCCGTTCAGTGACTCCCGACGCTGTATCACCCGTAGTGGAGGACGGCCGGCTCGTTGGCAGCACGATTAGCTTCTTTGTCGGTCTTCTCATGACGCCTCCCTTGGTCTGGACATCGACGGCGCGAACGACTCCATCGGCACCTGGGTAGGTGGTGATGATGATTCCCCGTGGCCACACATTGCGAGGTAGGTTAGGGTCTGTTATGAGCACGATGTCCCCTTCCTTCACGGCTGGACCGCTGCCGTGTGGCTCACGGCGAAATTGTAGGTCGGGTCAGCGAGGCGCTGTGATGCTCTCCAGTGCGTTCTTCCTATAAGGTCGCTGTCGGTGAAGGGACCTAGCTGTGGCGTTCGTGCTGGTCCCAACAGCAGAAAATGATTCGGCGTAAGGGCTTCTGGGTCCTCGGGGTCCACTGATACGTGTGTCAGTGGTCGGCTGTTGACTGTGAACTCTGCTTCGGCAAGCAGTGTTTGTAGGACTTCTTCGCGGGGGTGTCGCTCGTGCAGAGTAGCAGCTAGCGCGATCTTAACGCTTCTCACAAGACGTTCCCAGGCGCCTCCCATGAACGGCGCACCTGGTGGGATGAAGCGCCAGAATATGCCCCTGGTAGATGCCTCATCTGCCATGCTATGGTCGATAGCCTCCCGGAGCTCTTTGTTAGCTCCTCGAAGGTTGGTCCCGTTGTCAGACCAAATCTCGGTGGGACAGCCGCGGCGCGCTATCATGCGCCGCAAAGCCATCACTGCGGCTCCCGTGGATAGGTCAGATACCAACTCGAGGTGAACTGCCCGAGTGGTTAAACACGTGAAGAGGGCGACGTACCGTTTTTGAGTGGTACGTCCAACTGTGACGGTGACTGGGCCAAAGTAGTCGACCCCGGTGTAGGAGAAGGGCCGGCTGTGATGTGCCAGCCGGGCCAATGGGTGGTTACCCGTTGGCGGCCGTGTGGCTGGCGTCTTACGGATTCTGCAGACCAGGCAACGGTGGATTATCATACGGGCCACCGGTCTCAGGCGCAGGATCCAGTAGTACTGGCGGCACTCATTAATTGTGGTTTCAACGCCAGCGTGGTGGAGCTTTCTGTGAACACTTTCAATAAACAGATGAGCTAATTTACTGTTGCCGTCGAGGATAGCCGGTGATTTTTGTTGATCTGTTATCCCTTCTGTTGCCCCAATTCTGGATCTGAGGATTATCAACCCGTTTTTTAGTTCTACACTCAGGGGGTGAAGTCTGCTGTCGTTTGGAACCTCTTTTCCTATTAGCAAGGCCTTCACTTCTAGTTTGAAAGCAGTCCCCTGGCTTGCTCGCACCAAGAGTTCTTCGGCACGTCGAAGTGCCGTTGGTTCCAATCTTAGGTACCGGTCTATTTCAGTTCCAATCGTCTTTTTGACGGCTTTGGAAATTGTTGGCTTAGCCCGCCAATTCGGATCTTTTTGTCCATTTTTCTGTGTTTTCGCGAAATCGACCCGTTCTGTTTTCTTCCGCAGGTTATCTATGAACTGTAAAATTCGAGCTGTCGTTCTTACCAGTTTTTCAAATTTGGAGAATCGCTCTGGGTCCGGGAGCACCGACGCTAGAGACACCGGATTATCGGAATGCTTTGCAGCTTGCACGCGTTCTTCGCCTGTAGTCTGAACTGATGCAGGCAAATCCGTTGGCCATGTCGATGGATCTTCTTTGAGAAATTCTGGCCCGCAGAACCATCGATGACGGCAGTCGAAATCTCTAGGTACCTCGCGAGTGGCGTCGTCTGCAACGTTTAGCTTCGTTGGGACCCAGCGCCACTCTTTTAGGCTGGTATTTTCTTCTATCGCTGCGATTCGATGAGCGACAAACGGTTTGTACGACCGAGCTCCTGTTTTAAGCCACGTAAGAACCGTCCTACTATCTGTCCAAAAGATTTTCTCATCTGGTTTCCTGTTATGTTCTTCTATCACAGCCTCTGCCATGCGACTTCCCATTACTGCTGCCTGTAGTTCAAGTCTGGGAATCGACAGTACCTTCAGAGGTGCGACTCGTGCCTTAGCTACGATGAGTGATGTCTTAGAGTTTCCGTCTTGAAGCACAACACGCCAGTAGAGAACGGCAGCGTACGCTGCTTCCGATGCGTCAACGAAGGTATGTAGTTCCAGTTTTAACGCGTTACTGTAGTTACTATAGCATCTTGGGATTCCTACCTGTCTAAGCTTTTCAAGGTGTCCCATCCATTCCATCCATTGGGAAGTTAGGTCTGCAGGAATGGGATCATCCCATCCCGTACCGCGGCGCCAAACTTCCTGAAGAATTTGTTTTGCTCGGGTTGTTACCGGTGAGGCGAAGCCTAAGGGGTCGAAAAGGGACATCACTATTTTCAACATTTCCCTCTTCGTCGGGTTTCCTTTCTGTAAAACATTCTGAGGAAGTCGAGCCATATCTAAATTGAATGCTAATTCGTCGGATCCCGGCTTCCAGATAAGTCCCAGGGTGCGCTCGGTCTTCGTGCCATCGTCAAGTGGCCGCGCTATCTGTTTCTGTCCCGGCTCGAGCGCTTCTAAAACCTCTGTGCTATTTGATGTCCATTGTCTTAGATCGAAATTAGCCACGGCATGAATTTTTCTTACCTCTCTCGCTGTCTTAATCGCTTCCTCTATAGACCGGAAGCTCTGGAGGTAGTCATCCATGTAATGGTTCTTAACTATAGCCGTGGCCGCCTCAGGGTATGCCTTCTCGTGCTTGCTAGCGTTGAGATTTTTAACGAATATCGCCGTTGCTGGCGATGACGTTGCTCCGAATATGAGCGAAGTCATTCTATATTCTGTTGGCTGTGAGTCGCCACGACGGTTTCCTCGCCACAGGTACCTGAGGGCATCTCTGTCTGATTCTGTAATTTTTACCTGCATAAACATCTCTGCGATATCTGCTGACACAGCGATGGGGTGTTGTCTGAAACGCATCAGTACTCCCGGTAATGATTGAAGGAGATCTGGGCCTGTCAATAACTTGTCATTCAACGATGTACCTTTTGTTTTTGCTGCAGCATCGTGTACTACGCGAAGCTTGTCTGGCTTTATCGGATTCACGACCGCAAAGTGAGGCAAGTACCACGTTCTGTTTCCTGTTGCTGTAGGTGCTCTCTCCGCATAACCTTTCTCTATTAGATTATCCATCTGTTGCTCATACTTCGCCTTCATAAGCTCGTTTTTATCTATTTTCTTTTCAGTACCTATAAGTCTCGTAAGGGCATTTTGGTAGTTATTAGGCATATCTGTTTTTTCATCCTTCCATAGTAGGGCTGTTTCATAATACCCGTCTGACCGTTGTTGGGTGTTTGCCTTCAGTATTTTCAGAGCTTGCTCCTCTGGATCGCTTTGAGGACGTTTTGGAACGATCATCAACGATTCGATGGAGAAATGACGGCGTAGTTCTTCCTCCATATTATTCTCTGCACACAAAAGGTTGACATAATGTACCTGTTGTCCAAGTGTTCTTGTCCTCGATCCGTGAAGAACCCATCCTAAGGGCGTCAGGGATGCTACTGGTTGCGATGCTCCGCCCGTTTTCATGGTGTTGGCAACAAGCAAATGCCAATTGTCTTGCCCTATTAATATTCTTGGCTTGGCGTTCGTATGCACGATGTATTTTTCTATGTCTCTGAGGTGTTCACATCCACGAATATCCTCGTAACTTGCGGTCTGTGGAGAGAGCTTAAGTCCCTGGATGGTACGAGCCTGTATTTCGTGTGTTTCAGCCCCACGCAGTGTTAATGTTACTCTTTTTGTCTTTACCTCTTGTAGTGTTGTATCTGCTATTACCTCTATGCTAAGAGGGTCTTGAGGTCCTTTTGCTCCAATCACCGCGGCGACGTCTTCATCGACGAGTGTAATCGTCGACCCGTCATCAAGCAAAGCATAAGTTTTTACCTCTCCTTCGGGCCCCGATGCTGTAACTGGAATGATCTTAAGGAATGTCCTCTTATTGGACGGAGCCCAGGTCGATGCAACTGCTTCTTTTTCCGCGTCTATATTCTCAGCTGCTTGACGACGGAAGTGAAGGAGCTTGTGGTGCCAATATCGGCAGCCATCCTGTTCGCACTTTGTTTGCTTGCAAGTGTGATTCTTAGACTTTACTTTTAAACACCTGAAGCATAATCTGTGTTTCTTAGCTAAGTCCCACCTGTCATTGTTTTTGGCACTTATGAATTTTCTGCATTCCGCCACTGTGTGGGAGTTAACTTCGCAGATCGGGCAAGTAGACTTCACGGCGAGTTTGTTATCTATACTACTATGGTTATCGTTGCTTACCGTGAAAGTCCTATTTTTGTTATTCCTTCCCAATCCTGAGGTACCTGTAGATCTATCTGTTTCCGGCTGTGCATATGGACTACACATGTCAGCCTCTATATTCAAAAATTGAGATAATTTTACAAGTTCTGGCTCGTGCGGCGACTGTGTCGATGCGTATCTATACCAATTGTATTTTAACGCTGTTGGCAACTTCTCTATCATTTGTCTTGTTACCTCTGGGTTGTATAAGTAATGTTCACGCTGCAATGCTCTAAGCGTAGCCACTATGTTGGCTACACGGCTCGCGAAGATGCATAATTCTCTCGGCGAGTCATTCGGACGAGACAAAGCACGAAGTCGCTCCAACTCGGCGATGGCGATGACATCTTGTCGTCCAAATCGAACCTCCAGTCCCTGCATAATGTCTTGGGCCTTGACATTATTGATGAGCAGGCTGTCTACTGACTCTTTTGCCTTACCTTTTAAGCATCGTCGCAAACGAGCCACGTTTTCTGTTTCTGTATACGCAGCGGCTGTCTCATTGTACGCTGCCTTGAACGCTAGCCATTCTTGGTAAGCGCCGCTGTATATTGGCAGCTCTGTAAACCGGCGATTATTCGACTGTGTACCGGCATTTATAGCTTGAGTTAGAGCGGAGACAAGCTCTGTAATTTCTGTTCGTGATTGTTGCTCTGCTGTAACTCCCGCCGGTGCAGGAGCACCCAGTTGCGCAGCTGTATTATTCTGTAAGCCACTATGACTATATAAACTATTATAATACCTTCCTACGGGGGCTCCTGTCGTTCCCACTGGATTATATCTGCTTCCAGCACTGTTAATCTGTTCACTGTTTACTGGATATCTACTTACATTATGAAATCCAGGCATACGGTTGGTCGGGGCACTATGTTCATTTAGCATTGGTCCATTCGCCCCGGTCGTCGCTGGCAATCCCCGGACTGTTGATTCGGCGTTGGTAGGGACTGCGACGGGTGAAGAGAATGGTGCTGTTTGGGCACCCGGCATGTTCTTTTTTTGTTCCTCCGACGGCGGCGCAGAGGACTCAGCTTGTGGTAGTCCCGACGGCGGTGCGGGTTGCAGCAGTACAGTGGCGTTATTCTCATTCGCATTTGCCTGCACGACTGTAGTTTCCCTCACCCAATCGTTGACCCTTGCTGTATTCTCAGGTCCATTGACGACGGTGTCTATTTCACTATCTGAATCCGACTCAGCTTGTAGTCGTTTCAATTCGGCGGCGGCGAGTTTTTTACTTATCCGGAGAAACTCCATTTCAGCTTCCATTATTCTGTGTTTTCTTGATTTTGCCTTCGACTTCTTGGATGCCAAAGATCGATGTCTTTCCGTTACTTGTAAGTCGTCCGTCCTCTCATCGGAAGCTGTTGACATATTCCCGGATGTCTCTCTGGCACTTGGTGTTATCGGTGTCTGCATGTTCTCTGTTGTGTGGTTGGACCCACTTGATGCCACGTCGATGCTGTTTGAGTCTGTGGGCGCGATCGTGGTATGCGAGGTACGTGATGGCTCGGCCGTTGCCATTGTACTGAGTGCGGTCACGAACGCGGATGCGGGGCTAGAACGAGACGTAGGGTGCGGGGGATGCGTAGTGGACGCATCTGCGAGAGGCGCGGGGGGTGCGGACGCTACCTGCGTGGTTATTTCTGAGGTGGCCAGTGGAGATGTTCGGCCAGCTTCTTTCTGTAACCGTGTTAAAACCATCTTGATGTTTCACTTTCCAAGAAAATCCGGCACTCGGAGGACCAAATGTACGGGACGATCGGAGGCGCAGAGCCGGTGACTGTCGAGAGAGTGGACTGTATCTGTAAACTGTCGAATAAATTGGCCGACTCTGTCCGATTCGTCCGGCGCGTACTTGTTTGCTGGGATTCTGTAGGTTCTCGAAAAAATGAAACACTTCGGATGGCTTCTGTCTGTAAACTTCGTCGAGGCTTGAAGCTGAGGAGACTCCTTGGTTCGAGGTCTGAACGTCACTGTGTCTGGGCTGCTACTATCACGAACTGTCAAAAAGGGCCCACTATTTATGCTATTGTTCAGAGCCAAACCAAAGCGGCCCCCCCGCGCCCCTTCTGTACTTTATTTGTCTATTAACTGTCTTAGGGCTAGGGTTACAAAGTTCTAACTTAATTAACTATAGCTAGACTAATTTACTATAAAATTACAATATTTTCTGTATTTGAATTATCATAAAATTCAAACTATTAACGGTTTTCCTCACACGTAGGCGTATGAACCTGCTTTGTGCGAGAGAAATAGAGAGCGTTATTCTGTCTCTGTCTAGATGATTCTAGACGTGGGAAAGACTATACTGTTGCGCGCCGCTTTCATATTTATTACTAAGGCGGCGTACTTTGTGCCTTAAATCCTGTCTTTGTTCTATTTTCTATAGATTTCTATTTGAACTGTCTGTTATTACTTTATTACCTACTTTTTATTTGTGCGATATTACGCTAAAACTATTTTACGTAACGGGCAAACAGATGTCTATTTTACCGTGTGAGCCGTATGGCTATTTTGTTAAGTAAAATACCATGATTCCAAAGTTTTATTAAGAATCTTATACTATCTTAGGTAATACTACCAAAAAACTAACGAATATTTAATTAGACAATGTTTCTTACATAAATGCCTAAACCTATTTCTGTTGCTATTTTATAAACGTTCTATAGCTATACGTGGCCGTTCGGAACAAATATTATGGAATGCGAACTACATAAATATAATAAATAATTACTATTTTTATATAACAGCTTGCAACCTAATTAATGCACCGTATTTAAATTTTGTGCAATTCTATACTGAAACGAATAAACCAAATAAACCATCTATTTGTCTATTGTTCGAAATTCAAATGCATCGATGCATCGTTTTTAGGGTTCCTAAACCAAACGGCGAAAACGGAACCCTTATAGTTCCAAAATGTCCATCTATCCATTTATGTCACACACTGATTTTTCTTTTAGGTTATAGGGTATGTAGTGAAGATAAATTTTGCTTTACCTATCTACATACGTATTTAACCAACACCTAAAATAAAAACAAGTATAACCTTTTCCAAATAAGTGAGTCAAATAGGTAATTTGGTATTTAATCACAATAAGTGTGGAATAAACTAAAACCTAGAACTTTTAAAACCATCATTAAAAACTATACAGGTATTTTTTCAGTATTCAGATGATTTGACATAATTACTCGTCATCAATAAATGAACTATGAACTTAACACTGATATCTTTGATACGTTTAATTTCAAATTCAAACTGTTTAAAAATATTTACAAAGTTATTAATGTAGATAAATCTGTGTCCTCCCCTTTCTGACTTTTTAACCGTACCTAGAAGTATTTAACAAAGTTTAACTTTGGTATCGAATGAATGAGACAAAAAGAAAGGGTCGGAGGATGCATTTGCCTATAAGAATACTGATCTAGACAGTAACAATGCATAAACCAACTACCAATATAAAACATCTAACAAAATATCTGATAATAAATAAATTCGGTATCGACTGTACAAAAAAAAGTTTGAAGGATTTCCAAATATAACTTTAAGAGATTGCGGCAACTTCCTCTGTGTGGAGAGACGACCTCTGTGGAGCAGTGGGCAAAGGTCCGCCTGAGACGCAGAAGATTGCGGGTACGATTTCTGTCACAGGACAAATGTTTGTAAGATCTGCAAATATTTGTCTCGGGTCTGGGTGTTTTTCTATGTATGCTATGTATGTATTTACAAAAAAAAAGCATATAAGTAGTATATCAGTCATGTAGTTCCCATAATACAAGCTCTCCTTAGTTTGGGGGTAGATGATGCTGTGTGAAAAATGTCCAGCATTATTTATTTATTTATTTACTTCGGGACCCTAACATACGTGTGGATTGTCTCAACACGTCTTGGGCATTTCGTTTTTTTTCTATTCTCTGTTTGTGTTGGCCACGCCATGTTTATTTCTGTTAGTGGCCAGTGAACTCATTGATTGAACATGAACCAATGCATTGTTGAGAGAAGGAGTGAGATTTTACGAGGCGGAGAACAGAGAGACACAGGTTTTTGTTCCCAAGGTACTAACATGAATCTGTGTTTTACTGCCTCTAAGGTAAAAGCTTCTCAGATATTGTGAATAATCTCATTTGGTTTTTGTTGATTTAATTATTATTCTTTGCATAATCCGTTAACACGAATCAATCAATAATCTATGAATATGAATTTAGCTGACGCTGAAATCCAAAGATATATTGATATACCAACGATGTGTTAAAGAATTCAAAACTTCTGAAAGGTGAACGGACTTTGACAATAATAAGAGAATATAAATCGTTTACACAATCATAAGATGACAGTAACCATGAGTAGGTAGGAATAGTTAACATCAAAGGTAGTTACATCCATGTTGTCTGAAATAGATCCTTATTAGCGATAAGAGCACCATTGTACTTCGGCGATTAGCTTGTAATTTCCTCTGTTTAAATAAAATAAATAAATAAAATAAATAATGCTGGACAATCCACACAGCATCATCTAGCCCCAAGCTAAGCAGAGCTTGTGTTATGGGTACTAGATGACTGATATACTTAATACAATACATTACATAGATAGATATTTTTTTATTATACATAGAAAATACCAAAGACCACCCGGAACAAATATTTGCAGATCGTACAAACATTTGTCCCAGGGCGGGAATCGAACCCGCAACCTCCTGTAGCAGGCAGACCTTCGCCCATCGCGCCACATCGGTCGTCAAATTGTGTTATCCATCTATCTACAATCAAAAACGTAATATAGACAGAAAAAAAAACAAAATAAGCAAATTAAGCGTTAAATATGAGAAAAATTTACCGTGGTATGGTCGTAATAATATATTATAATGGCATTAGCATTGCCATTCAGCGTGGCAATGCGGCCAGTATTTTGGGAACGCTTCGGTCTGGTAGTGATCTGGATCAGTTGAGCTATCTATAGATCGTTTGTAACGGTCTTTAGATGGCTAGCTGTTTCATCTGTATTTGTTGTATATACCTACTTGTAAATAGTTGTATGAATAAATGTATAGCATATATTATAAACATGTGCTTTGAATAAAAAAATACGCATTTATTGAGCACACCGGCACCATTTATTTATTTTTTAGGCCTTATTTAACTCTTTGTCTAGTACTCTTTTTCCATAAATGAGTTCACCTCGTTCGATTGGCACCGCACTAAAGCTGAATGAAGGATCATAAAAAAATAACCAAGCAGATTTTGTTACCTGATTCTTCTATGCTTGGTCGCGCGCGAGGAATCTGCATAAATTCACTTTCAAATTTTTCATTCACGTAGTTTTTAAGTTGACGTTTATATTTAATCCTTGTGATTTCAATAAAAACATATTCAGTTTGTAAAAACGGGAATTTTTACGTACTGCACTATCTGTGAAGGCACCAACTAAGTTTCGACTCATTCCGAGAGTCGTGTACTACGACGCGGAGGGAGAACTTCGCGATAAATCACCCTGATGAATTTTAAGTTGACGTTTCTATATAATCCTTGTGAGTACAATGAATAAAAACATATTCAGTTTGTATAAATGGGAATTATTATGTACTGCACTATCGGTAAAGGCACCGAGTTTCGACTCATTCCGAGAGTCTTCATCAGGGTGAGTTCCAAATTCCAAAAACTATCGTGAACTTGGCTATTCATATTGTAAAACGGGAATTTTCACGTACCGCACTATCGGTGAAGACACCGACTAAGTTTCGACTCATTCCGAGACTCTTCATCAGGGTGATTGATCGCGAAGTTCTCCCTCCGCGTCGTAGTGTAGGACTCTCGGAATGAGTCGAAACTTAGTCGGTGCCTTCACCGATAGTGCGAAACTAGTTTTGCGTTTGCAAGCGCATTCAGAATCATGTAGCCATCTCTATACCACCCAGCTGCATCTTCTCATTGTCCTTTTAAATTATTACTGAAGCGTCTACAAATCGATGCAGACTTAGTTAATTAAATTAAAAAGTTAAGTTAAAGTTAACAAATTAAGAGTAGATACCCACCTTAATTGGAAAAAAGTAATAAAACAAACAAATATATTATATAGATATCTCATTTATTTGCAACTAGGTAGTTTTTAATTAAGTACCTATATAACTACTGATAGTAAATAGCCACAAATTGGGATGGGGCTCGATATAAAGCACCGCAGACCCCAATATCATATCCTTAGACGAAATAGTTACGTAAGTAATAAATACATAAACAAACACACACACACACACACACACACACACACACACACACACAGTCTCACACACACACACACACACACACACACTCACACGCACACACACACACACACACACACACACACACAGTCACACACACATTCAAACACATACTCTTAATTTTCCTATGAAAATGTGCAAGGCCCATCATGTCTGTTAGTTCCAGATTTTTCTTGAATGTTTTTATTTTATTTCAATTCTGTGTTTTGCCCTGTTTGTGTTACTTTTTTATGGAAATCTATTGATCTGTAACCGGCCTCCCGCGATACAAGATCTAGTGCGGGGGTGGGGGGGGGGATACAGGACCTACCAACAGCATTGTATTGTAATTCTATATATTTGGTAAAAATAAATGTATTTTATTCATTTCTCTCAACAAAAACTCCACAGATGGCACATAATGACAGATGCTGTGCAGTCTGCGGCTAAAAATAGAAACAAATGGAAGGAAACAGACTTAAATAAATCAAATGAGATTAGAGACTGCACTATTTCAAAGTGCCATTTGTACTTAAAATGTAGGGGGCAAGACTGGTTCTGCATCGCTTTCGTTTTATTTATTTACTAGTTGTTGCCCGCGGCTTCGCCCATGTGGTATATTAATAAAAGTAGCATATGACCGTCTCCAGGCTTTAAACTATGTCCACCAACTTTTCAATGAATCGAACCAAGGATTACAATTTATACAAAGTTTAGAACTCAATTACACACCCCCAAAGGGTAATATTGAAAAAATAAAAAAATGTGTTTCATTATTTATTTTAAAGTTGATGTGTACTGAGCTTTGAGTAAATAAAACCAAGGAATATTTTTTTTCATAGAAACTTTACCACCCTGTTTAACTCCCTTAGGGGTTGATTTTCGAAAATAAGATTAGCCTATGTGTCATTCCAGAACTTAAACTATCTACATTCCAAATTTCATCAAAACCGGTTAAGTAGTTACGGAGATACGTGGTAACAAACATTCACACACACATACACACACACACACAAACACACACATACACACACATACACACACACACACACACACACACACACACACACACACACACACAAGCACACACACACACTCATATTAGTAGGATTAAAAAAAACCAAGCCTTACAACTTTCAGCCAAGGGCCAAAATGTTTTAGAGATAATTTATTAAAATTTACAGAGAATAATAAAAAAACATTAAAATATTGACGAATATGTTTTTTCATAATATTTGGTTCCTGATTAATCATCGATTTTTGTAAATGCAACAAGCAACCATATCCTTATATCTAATCTAGACTCGTATGGCCTAGTGGGGTGTATCTCGATTTTCGATCCAGAGGTTGTGGGTGCACTAATTATTATCAATCGATAAATTAATGTTGTCAAAACAGTGATGAAAAACATCGTGAGGAAACCGGCATTCCCTAGCACCAAAAATTTTAAAACATTTGCTATCGGTTAGTGTTCCAATAAACGGCGATAGGCTTGCAACCTGTCACGTGGAATACTAACTACTTGCAAACACACGGGCATATTCCAAATGTAATGATTGGACGTGCCTCTGATTACCCCGTAATTGGTATCCTCAAAAGTTCTACGCACTGAGGCGCACTGACGACCTCTGTGGCGCAGTGGGCGAAGGCCCGCCTGAGACGCAGAAGGTTGCGGGTTCGATTCCCGCCGCGGGACAAATGTTTGTATTTCTACAAATATTTGTCACGGTTCTGTACAATATGTAGGTATGTATTTACAAAAAAAAAGTATATAATTAATATATCAGTAATGTAGTTCCCATAATACAAACTCGTAGTTCGGGACTAGATGATGCTTATTTATGTATCTCAGGATGTTCATCATGGGGAATACAGTTGTGAGCGTGTTTGTTTTTTTTAACAAACCATTGTTCATGATCAAAATCCGTCACACCCTTCAAAAACACGATCAGTCAAAATTACAAATTTCTGAACGCTTCCTTCCAACTGTTTTATCTATAGCATATACAAAAAGAACCATTAAACAAACGGTAAACCGCAACTTTAGCAAAGCGCATCTTACTCAAAATGAGAAAGTTTTCAACGCGACGTTTTTCTAACGAGTCTCGAAAGATCTCAGCGAATAGCTCACTCCATTGTCCTCGTTTCAGCTCGAAAAGGAACTTTTGATTAATCAAAAGAGATTTAGTTTGGAGTTATCATTCGCTTCCAGACAGTTTTTGAACCCAAGCACCTACCAAGGTATATAATTTTTATTCCAAAAACTATCGTGAACTTGACTATTCATATTGTAAAAATTAATTGTATTAGGGCTCGACGCGACGTGGAGGGAGAAAGTCGCGATCACTCACCCTGATTAAGACTCTCGGAATGAGTTGAAACTTAGTCGGCGCCTTCACCGATAGTGCAGTACGTGAAAATTCCCGTTTTTACAATATGAAGGTATATCATCATTGTCCTTAGACAACCACTTTCTGTTGGCGTTAACGTCTGCGGAAAGATTGAACTATATAGAAATGACATTCACGGTTGAGATTTCACGTGACTGCTGCCAAGTTTTTCCTTGACGCATTTGCGTTAGCGTAAAGGAAAACCAAGCGTGAGGTCTTTGTCTAGACGATCAAGTTTGCGACGCTTTATACTGAGTCCTATCTTAATTTGTGGCTTTTTACCTATTTCCTCATTCACTGTGCATGTTAAGCCAAACTGAATTATACAATCTATGTTATTTTTACTAAAAAACGGGATATTTACCATGATTTGAGAGTTTGAATGTTTCCCGATATTTCGGCACAGTTGCATGTACCTTGATCATGGGAGGAACTTATGAACAAATCATGGCAAATATCCTGTTTTTTAGTAAAAAATATGTTCATGATAGTTTCAAAAGTTACAATTTTATGTAGTTACTAAGTTCTCTCACAAGTTTTGGTTCGATAGATTTATTTACATTATTTATGTACTTTTCTATATTAATTTGTTTACGACTGTACTGAAAATTTTTAACTTTGTAAATGAAACAAGAAGTGGGCGTGGACGGTCTCTTCTAGGAATGATAATAATATTACATTTGAAAGTGCCTATAGGGTCCCGCAGTCCATTTTTAACGCAGTCCCTAACGGTAATGTTTTTTTTGTATATCTGTACTTGTCCACTACTGGGCAAAGGTCTCTTCACAAACCGTGTGTCCTCTTGTTACTTCCCATTAGCCTTCCTGAAAAGCATCTACTACATTCGATTACTAGGCGAACTTTTGCCGTAATTCACTAGCTGTTGCCAGCGGCTTTGCACGCGTGGAGTCCCATATTCCCAAACACAATTTCACCCTCCATTTCCCCCCTTTAAAATGTGAAAATCCAAAAACCCTGAAATACATTATCATTAATTTATGATAGGTAGCTTCAATTCAGATTTTTAAGTTCCTCCCGTACACACCCCTATTTCCCCCTTTTTATAATGTCAAAATCCAAAAACAAACAGAAACGCGTCTTTATTTATTTATGCTCTGTAGCAGTAATAAAAAAAATATGTTTCTAAATTCAAAGAACAGCTTTCTATGAAAGTCATCGTGCAAAGTTATCTCCCCATTTTCTCCCCCCACCACTACTAAAGTTGAATTTTCCAAAAAAAAATTTTAGCACACGTTTAAAAATTTCAGCTTTCTAGACTTATATAATATAAACGTAAAACTGAATATTTGCTGATAAATCTGGAAACATTCAAACTCGAAAAACGTATTTAAAAAAATTATTAAAATCATTAATAACACAACGTATTTTATTATTATTAATAATAAAATACGTTGTGGTGTAGGTAGGTTCATTCAATATTAGTCTCTAGAGTAGTTTTGGCTATGCGTTGGTAGAACAGTCAGAACAATCGATTTTTTAAGTATAGATTGACGACTTTGACGCAGTGGGGGAAAGCCCGCCCGTGCCGCAGAAAATTTCGGGTTCGATTCACGCCGCGTGACAAATGTTTGTATGATCTGTAAATATTTGTCTCAGATCTGGGAGTTTTCACTGTATAATTATGTATGTATTTATAGAAATATCTGATTAATATTCAGCTTTATTACTTATTATTTATTAATAATTTACTGCAAATCCTACCAATATTATAAACGCGAAAGTTTGTGAGGATGTTTGTTACTACACGCAAAAACTACTGAACGAATTTTGGCGAAACTTTACAGTAATATAGCTTATACATCAGAATAACACATAGGCTACTTTTTATCCGGGTACCGTGCGGGCGAAGCCGTGGGTAGAAGCTAGTTATCTATATATCTACCTCAAAACAATCCCTAAACAGTGTAGCAAGATGCAGTTTGTACAGAAAAACTTGCGGACGTTTCACTAGTCCATCTTTTTTGAAAGCACCCAACAGATACATAGATAGTCCTGCCCCCATACTAGGATACCCTGTAACGTAGGTATCAAGAGTAATTTGATAAAATAACACCCAGACAGGCAATACATATATACAGAGCAAGCAATCATTTTAACAGCAGCGGGAATCGAACCCACACCATTTGTTCGTCATACCTACATCAAAATCATTTAGTTTCTTGAAGTTTAATAACATATCTCACTTAATTCATAGCATGATTGGTAATATTAATTGCATTTCCTAATTAAAATCAAACTCAACTAATAAATACATCAGCCTTTCAACCCTCACAATTAAAATCTACCCGCAGAACAATAGACAGCAAAGTTCAGAACTAATTGCAAGACTTCCTCGATCTGCCAATTTATCTCGGCTCTAGACCAACGGCTTTGATCATACTGGATGAGCGGGCGCGGTGTTTCCTCACTTGATGGTATACGGTATACCAGCCCCCTGATTACATTAGCGAAGCTTTGGAAACTAAAATATATAACGTATTAAATATATCATGAGCCGCTTCAAAGAAATGAAAGAGTCCTGAAAAAAATAGGAACACAGAGAGTTAGGTATTCCACGCACACTTAGGCCGCCTTCAAATTAGATGCTTATAGAAACACTGCAGTGTCGCCATTAAATATTTTCATACATTATCTAAAAGCGCTGTCGCAGTGCATCTATCGTGACAGACGGACGCCACTTTTGTAGCTAAATGACTAAGGCGTTACATACGCGCGTCTACTGCGCCGGAGTCGCGCCACGTAGCGATTTTATAAGCGTCTAATTTGAAAGCGCCCTTAATCCCCGCTCCCGCCGCACTATAGCAGACCTCTAGTCAGACCTATTCAGAATAGATAGCGTCTGGACGTAATTTACGACATTAAATTCGGTCGGGACGTCACGACCAGAGGTGTCCAATTTGGTCGGTGAAAAGCAAATAGTGGTCAACTGACAAACACTTCCCTAGTCAAGAAGCGGCTTTAATTTGGATTCGAACAAGTTTGGTTTACGACGTGAACTTCAGACAGGGAGTTACTGACTAATATTAGCATTTGTAGCCAAGTTGATATTTAACCCTACAGTAGTCGCGTTCTAAAAATATACACATGAGGTCGCGTGGAGTACATACGAAGACCATTTATAAACTTAATAAGTAAAGACAATTTATATAAAACTTAGGTTTATTTATTGAGTAATCTTATAGGTTTTTTTAAGGTATTGATAATTAGAAATAAAAAACTGAAATTAAATATATCTTCTGTTTTCAAAATCAACAAAAACGTAAGAAACTTATTTTTAGAAACTCTGCGTTTACTTCCTTTAACCACGCTTCGATTTGTGATGCTTGTCTATAAGCCATGTTTCTGAAGTAAAAGAAATACAAAATTATAATTTTTGTATGTTTAAGATATTCATGTGCGGATGTGTGGATGTGTGGATTACATACGTAGACCACGCGACCACTGTAGGGTTAAATGTACTAGTAAACCATGAATCGATCAGCAATCAATTGTCAATACTCAAGAAACTCAAGATAATAAAAAGACTATCTTCCATCTGGCAAAGCATACGGCTCATCTGTTGGTATGCTTGCTGGACAACGTGAAAAAGTCTCATGCACCTGTAATTACCTGCATCCAGACCTTTAAAACCGGCAGTAATTCAAGCATTACTGCTTGGTAGCAAAAATAAGTATGATGGTAGAAGATCCCCAGACGAGTTCTTTAACAAGAAGCTCCACGAATACTTCTACTAGTCCTTGAGTATTTTGATCATTATATCCAGGAAAGGCAGTGACAATCTTGAAAAGCCCATCATCACTGGTAAGATCGAGGGAAAGAGGCGACGAGGTCAATACCCGTTGCGTTGGTTCGACCAGATCCGCACCACTCTCGACTTAAATCTCCACCAAGCCATGCAGTGCACCGGCAACAGATCACGATGACGGACCATTGTCACGACCCGCTTACATAATATATTTTTTATTAATTTTGCAATAAAATGTATCTAAACTAAATTGAGGAATGCGGCGCGCTCAGGAGCAATTAATCAAAGCGTCAATCAAATTTTTTTCAATCCCATTTTTTTTTACATTTGCCCATTGTTCTGGCCAGTCCCTCATATATGATTTATATATGTTTTTTTGTTAAATGTTGTGATTTAATTTTTTTGTTCAATGTTCAATTTGGTCAGAAAATATAGTAACAACTAAAGTGGTGACAATTATGGCACGTTTCCTAAGAAGATCACTCTGTAAACGACCCTTAATTTTATGGTTGAGCTCGCCTCTCTCATTCTTTCTTATGTTATTGTGTTTTTATTTTGTGTACACTAAAGAATCTCCTAAGTTTAAATTTTGATAAGGGCTGAAAGATGTTGGACATAAGGATGAATTTACCGTCGTTTGAAGAGGTTTCGGACACGACAAAACGAGGCCCTATAGCTGGATACAATCCCACAGCCAGGTAAACTGCATAAAGTAGAAAACTTCAAGTCTCAGTCCATTACAGAACTGTAAGCAAAAGAAGGGATGTGGCCATCCGTTTCCAGACAATGCTTGGTTTTGCAAGTCTAAAAGAACTTACCATTTTTTGGTAGAATTTGCATCTAGAATGGTATGAAAAATACTTATTTTCGAAATAATAATTGGAGACTTGAACACAGCAACCGACAGTCTGTCCTTACTATTAGTTAAACAATAATATAAGAAAACCTTTACATGTAAAATCGCATCAAACAGCCGATTTTCACACAATCTTCCGACTGCTAAGCATTCCTCATTCTCCGAAGATTCCACAAGAAATAGCAAGACCATTTGGACTTAACTGGCCATTTCGTCTCATTCACATGCGTCTGTTAGCATGCTTTGTCAGTGTGCAGTAAATTTTATTGGTTTTGCTTCTACATTCCTCTGTAAACGGAATGCTCATTTTGTCAGATGACTTTGGCTGCAACCAATATGCAATAAGTTCACTAACCGATGTCAAAGAACCGGCCAAGTGCTAGTCGGACTTGCGCACTATGAGTTCCGTATCAATAATACTAATCTTTTAGTTGTCGGGGATACCAATAGTCTCAGCAGATAGTTGTTGCAAAGGATAATTATGTACCCCAGAACATGAGGTTCTGGGTGGTAGTGCTCAGATCGATCTCTCGCCTCGTGTGAGTCTAGGTTATTGTAGGTCAGTCAAAGTTGATAGTCTACGAAAGCAAGACTCTTATACACATTCTTTCTAGATTGCCAATCTCATTTCAGTTATGAAAAATAAACTACCTCATTGGCTAAGTGGGAAAACTTAACATTGTCTGAGGTGACCATTTTCATTCGAATAAAACTGTCAATCCTTCATTTTACCAGCACAATCTGAATTTGGATAATCTGAGTTCATTTCGATAATGTTTTTTTTCTAGTACCTAACGATACTATTGTTACCTACTTCTCTTTTAATGTAAATGTTTACTTTTTGTAATGTATGTGACGTGCCATGTCCGTAGGTAACCGAGATTCGTGTTGAAAATCAGCATTGTCTGCAGTTAACTGTAGATAACATTATGCTGAGTACAGATCTTTTTTTGGTAGTACTGTAGAGGGTACAATAGGTAGGTAGAACACCTAAGATACTACTTTTTTTGTTGGATGTAATGTTTTTACATATTATGTACATAGGTACTACCTATGTACATAATATGTAAAAAATATTGTAATAATATGGTCTTAAAAAATATTTTATTTTTCTTACTTATATGCATAAATAAAATATGCCTAAGATTATAAATTAATGTATTAATTCCTGCGAGAAATAATGGAGTAGACAGATAGAATGTAATAAATATTGTGAAAGTATTATTTGACGCAAATGTAATAAATGCTGTGAAGGAAGACTACTTATAGGAGTTCAAACATTCCCAAGATACTAAAACTGACATGAAATACGATTCTCGTAAAAAAACTATAACCTCATGAAGACTTGGTGATGTATGAAGTATGGACCATTTAAAATGGTATTGTAAACGAACTGAACTTTTCAGATTATTAACTTTTGAAGTTATGAAATTACCTTTCGATGTGATCGAAGGACATTAAACTGACTCCTAAATTTTTTTTATATTAAAATTACTAATAAGATACGTTAAGTATAGGTTACTGCTTGGTCCAGTTTGTCCGTTACGTCTAATTCCCGGTTAGTGTCAAATCCCCATAGGTCTAATTACGATTTAGCTTAATTCCCGGATAGTCAAATCCTCATTTGTCCATTTAACATGTTTGGTATTAAATTAATGAACAACATTTAATTGGCACAACATAAAAAGTAACAAACAAAGTTAACTAAGTTATGATACTGAAAAAGGATGTTGGGATAGTTAAAAATAAAAATAGGTAACCAAATACTGAGCTTATTTATAAAATATAGGGTTATTTATAATTACAACTGAACAAAATGTTCCCATACACTTTTCTGAACTATGTGTCGTGCCAAAAAGGTTTCAGCTCAGCATTATGCTAGGTAGGTATTCTGATAGCCCTAAGCAGTGTATTATGTTATGTATATTGTCATCACATGAAACCTGGATTGGAGATGATGAAAAATAACTACGCCGTCTTTGTTCTCTGATTTATCTTAGCCGAATTCCTCTTGAATTCACTCCGATTCCTCTTGACTAACAAGAGGAATCGGAGTGAATTCAAAATAAATCGGAACACTAACCGAAGGTACAATGTGCTTTCGAGTTTTTGGTTCACCGTTTGGATCAGAAATCGGGGCAACTTGAACAAATACGGCCAACTTTTAAGGCGACGATTCTAAATGATCCATGTGATTTCACAGAATACCTTTTGATATTATCAATCTTTAGTTTACTTTATTACTTGTATTTCCTTGTTTACTGTATAAGCTGTTCGTTAACTTTGATCAGAACTCTCAATCCTTTGTAACGGAGGAGGGCGTTGGTGTCTGCGACACAATTTTTATCTTTACTTCTGCAGACATCATCGTTTTTCAATAGTAACCGTATGCCATCGTTTTTGTTCCTCAATAAATATATATTTGTATTGAAAAAATCTTTCTCTGACAATTAAAATTACTAGAATTGAGAATAGATTTCATGCAATTGAGATTGTTTCCATATTGTTTTAAAATAATAATATTATTCAGCTCAATGTAAAACGTTGAGAATTTTTATCAAATTCAAAATTCATTTATTAATTAAAATTTCAAGCATCACTTTGAAACGTCTGTTTTATCTACTGCCCGTATATAATTCTAAAACAACCTCACAAATTTCATTTTTTTTGGTTTAATATTATTTATCAGTTAGTGTTTATTTAAAGTCAATAGGTTTTTATTTATTGAAATCACAAGAATCATATAAAAACGTCAACTTAAAAACTATACGTGAATTTTAAACGTTAAACCAAATTTACGGCGATTCCTCGCGCGACCAAGCCTAGAAAAATCAGGCAACTAACTCTACTTGGTTATTTTTTTGATGATCCTTCATTCAGCTTTAGTGTGGTGCCAATCGAACGAGGTGAACTCATTTATAGAAAAAAAAACTAGTCAGAATTAAATAAAGTCTAAAAAGTATCAACCAAAGTTCTTATGACAACAAACGATACGCTTTATAATAATAATACTTAACCTATTCTTATAAAAATATGATACCACAGATATACAATTTGACAATTGAATTTAGTTAAGCAGACCACAAAATGTCATTTTGAGATATCGAGGTCTAGAGTTTAGATGATGACAACACAATGATGTTGCACTCGGAACACCTTGATACTATTCATATTGTAAAAACGGGAATTTTCATTTGTAGTGCACGGCGCGACGCGGAAGGAGAAAGTCGCAACCACTCACCCTGATGAAGACTCTCGGAATGAGTCGAAACTTAGTCGGTGCCTTCACCGATAGTGCAGTACGTGAAAATTCCCGTTTTTACAATATGAATAGTCAAGTTCACGATAGTCTTTGGAATAAAACCTTGATACTACTTTCATATATGGACAAAAATACCAACACTTTAATGTATCTAGCCTTGTCGCACAGACTAACTCATCCCTCGAGCTATTGAGAAAAATATGGGTTTGAGTCGTTCCCACCAAATCGGCTTTAACAATATGGAGTGCCCCCCCTCAATTTCTCAAAAAGGATTCAGATAACAAAATGGAGTGAATAAACAGATAATTAAATAAAATAATTTTATAGTTATGAAAAACATGTAATTATTAAAAAATTATAAGTTTCCTAAGTCTCTCTCTCATCCCCACTCCTTTGACGACCTCAGTGGGCGCAGTGGGCGAAGGCCCGCCTGAGACGCAGAAGGTTGCGGGTTCAATTCCTGCCACGGGACAAATGTTTGTATCTGCAAATATTAGTCTCGGGTCTGGGTCTTTTCTATGTATAATATGTATGTATTTACAAAAAAAAAATATATATAAGTAGTATATCAATCATGTAGTTCCCATAATACAAGCTCTGCTTAGTTTGGGGCTAGATGATGCTGTGTGAAAAATGTCTAGCATTATTATTTATTTATATTATTTATCCCCACTCAGCTCCACTATAAAATTCATTAAGCGGCGATGGGCTTCCAACCTGTCATGTAGAATGCTAGCTTAATACAAACCGCGGTCATGTGCCAAATGTAATTGAAGCACGTGCCACTGCCTCGGTATCCTCAAAGAATGAGTATGGAAGATCTGAGTATGGATCTGCGGATAGGCAATGTGCTCTTGAGCGTTTTTTTTTTGTAAGTGAGTTATCATATATAGCTGCGTTGTTATAAGGACTTTCAACCTAATCCATTTCAATGTCACTATTAAAATCAATTTTTCAGTCCATAAAAGCGTAAAGTACTGACAATAATAATCTATTAAAACTGCTTTTATGTCTCATCTCCGGATTCATAGTAAATCACGTGGCCCATAAAACCCTATCACGTGATCAGAGTTCACACCTAGCCCAAAATCACATGGTCTGATGTCTTTTTCACCGTTCACCCTCTTTTATGACGGTCGGAGGTGATGTGGGGCAAGTTATAGGGCATTGGCGAGGGCACCAGAGAAGATTTGGCAGTGATCTTCATTTCTTGGAGCACCTATTCAACTCATCTCAACGTAAATTCATGTTAAGATTTCAAATTCTCATTTTTTTATAGGAGAAATTTGACGTTATAACTTTAGAGTCTATCATGGTTATGAACATAATTTTGCCATAATAATAACACAAAACCAAAACTAAGCAGAGCATTATGAGATTAGGGGTTCATATTGTAAAAACGGGATTTTCACGTAATGCACTATCGGTGAAGGCACCGACTAAATTTACTTTGACATTTTACATTCTCGCAGTTTTTAAGCTGACGTTTCTGTTATGACATTTTCCTTTTTTTCTAAATACATACATACATATTATGCATAAAAAACACCCCAGACCCAAGACAAATATTTGCATACAAACTACCGCGGCGGGAATCGAACCCGCAACCTTCTGCTTCTCAGGTGGGCCTTTGCCCACTGCGCCACAGATGTCGTCCATGATTTTTGTGAACGTTTCCCTATATTTCAGCACAGTTGCATGTACCATGATCACAGGAGGAACCGAAATCTCTGCGGGTGGATGTTAGTGAGAGACGAATTGTCTTCTTTCTCACTCTTTCATGGCGAACGATACCAAAACCAACGGTTTTATTGTCTCATTCGAGTACATCTCGTCCATGACACACAATCCAGACGCGCATGTCGACTTTATGCATCTTCTTTACACCAGTGAATTAAAAGCTCTTTTAAGTTGCCTCTCTTATGCTTTGATTTAAGACAATGTCACATGATTTTGGCGCTGACACTCTCAGTAGTGTGACCAGTATTGCCATGAGGAAAATGACGCTGCTTCCCGTTCTTTGGACCAACTATTAGCTCGTAAAGATAATGTTGGAGTCTCACTCATAACATAATAATACCCGCATGTATGCGTAAGGAAATTTGAGTGATAATAAAAAGCTAAGTATGAGTTATTACGCCTGCTCCTGCCGTTATTATGAGATCGTTGAGAGGGATTGTGATGTGTCCTTTGGGAGACAGATGACAGATTTTTATGGTGTCAAAAAAATGTTGGTACTTAGTAAAATGTTCATGTCTTTTTTCACGGAATTATTGCAATAAAAGGGGCTACCGTGTTCTACCACCATGCCTATTTCTACCGCCAAGCAGTTATGCTCTGATTGCTGTGTTCTGGTTTGAAGGGTATGGCTCCAGGTGAAATTACAGGCAGATGAGATCTTTCATCTTGATATCAGGGAGGCAACGCGTGAGTGATATCTCTGGTATTGAAAGCGTCCATAGGCTACGATACGCAGCTTAACATCAGGCGGGCCGATAGATTGTTCGCCACTTTAGTAGTAAAAAATATACCTTACACCTTTTTTGAAATCGGATGTGTAGTTTCGAAGCTTACCTCGTAAATTCAAACTAACAAACTTACAAACTTTCACTCTTTATAATATTACTAGCTGCGCCCCGTGGTTTCACCCGCGTAAGTTTCGAGTCCTTGGGAATATCGGCGATCTAATTAAATTTTAGAACACAAAAGCTGCTATTGTGACTTAACTATGATAGTAAGATATATTCCCTTGCAGATTTTTTTGTAGATAATAATGAGTACTTTAATCATGTAGTACATCATTTTTATGTATCAACAATAGATTTCTCAGGGCACGCCAAATAATAAATTTTATAGGCAAAATTTAGCTACTTTGGGTTACATTATTGCAATTTTCTTAAGAATCTCATTTTTTTTAAAATAAATTATAGCCTATGTTACTTCCTGATAATCTAGCTTTCATTTGGTGAAAAAATGGTTAAAATCGATCCAGTAGTTTCGGAGCCTATTCGCTACAAACAAACAAAAAAAATCTTTATTCTTTATAATATTAGAAGTCGTAAGTCTGGATATGTGAAAGTATATTTATTAGTTTTAATTAACTATAGAAGGAATTCAACGCAAGACTTGGACTAGTATCTATGCACTCGTCCATAGGTTACGGTAACCGCTTACCAACAAGTGGGCTGTATGCTTCTTTGCCACATGTAGTAAAAAAAAAGATTTATTAGTTGATACACAGGACCAGTAGGTACCTAGATGAAAACAAAAAATATTATAAGACTTGACCTGGCGCCGTCAAAATATCGAAGAATCATTATTTTATGGGTTATCAATATCGCCACGGGACGCTTTTTATGATCCTAAAATATTACGACTTAGACACGAAAAGGATCAAGGAATATAATTGAAAACAAATAATTTGTTTTAATAAGATAGTGATTTAATAATGGGCTTTATGTTTTTTTATAGTCATTCTTTCCCACTACAACTTATAAGTAATTATATTCATCTTATTTATCTAAAATCTATGCATGATAGTTTTAAGAATTTGACATTTTATAATTATATATTTTTTTCTTCTTATTAAGTACATAAAATATTGTGACATGCTAGCCTGTTTGTATATAATCGAATGCATGACTCTTTAGACTAAGTCTTATACTTTTTTATTCTTGTATTAATTATTGCATGCTGTAAAGCAGATCATGGCTGGACTTAATTTAAATGCATTATCTACTGCCTGTACCCATGTTTCGCAAATAAATAAACTGAAATTGAAAAATTGATTCCAACATCATTTACAGTTCACATAAATTCCCGTGCATCCATAGGTTGTCTGGAAGAGATCGCTATTAGAGATTTTATTTCCGCTATTAGTATTTCTAACTTATGGGATCAGTTAACATTATTATAAGTTTATCTATAATTGAGTGTTTCCCCGTTCGACCCAAGATTTTTCTACCCAATAGGTATTTTGCTCCGTTCGACCCAAAACATTTGATTCAAGTTACCCTTTGTACCCACACCTACTTTTTCCTAATTTCTATTGTTTAAATTCAAATAAATGATACAGTGAAACACTAAAGTAGAAGGATTATGTTACCTGATAAGTTGCTGCGACACAATCGAAACGTCGACAAAGTAATAAAACAGAAAACGCGATAAATTCTTTTTTTGTGTGAACAAATATGTACACACAAAAAATGTGTTTTTAAAAATATTTGTGTTATAGGTATTTATTTATTCAAAATAGGTAGGTAAGTTAAGTACGTCCCTTCGTATGTGTAGTATAAATTATATGCTAGAACTGCATATAATTTATAACTTTCTTGTTATTCATGCAATACCCCAAGATAGTTTTCCATATTACACAAAGATTAGCAAGGAACGCTATCTAGCATTAAGTTCGCCCTTTAGAGTACTTTTTAGTGATGCAATATATAACTTCCTATCTATCTATCTATCTGTCTATCTATCTGAATATGTGCATCAACTTCGTGGTCTTTGTTCATATTCGATAGACTTTTTTATTTAGTGTGTAGAGACAACGGAATATAAAAAAACATTTATCGAACCGTGTATATGAAGTTTATGCCAAATTTTCAATTTTTTGCCTTGAAATATGAAATATATTTTATTGTCAGTGAAAGCTAGTTTTTTTTACGGCCTGGATACTCGTCCTTTAAGCCAATCTTGATTTTTAAACACACCAAAAGTGTTGCCATGTTAATGAGCGCAGCTAGTTTCTACCAGAGGGTGTGCAAACATTTTAAAATCTAAAATCTATAGAAAAAAAAGAACTCACAAAGAAATTGTGACTTATAAATTAAAATTACAAAAGATAAAGAATAAACAATGTCAACAGAGAATAATAAAATAATATGATCAAATAAATAAATAAACGCTGGACATTTTTCACACAACATCATCTAGCCCCAAACTAAGCAGAGCTTGTATTATGGGAACTACATGACTAATATACTACTTAAATACTTTTTTTTGTAAATACATACATATTATACATAGGAAAACACCCAGACCCGAGACAAATATTTGCAGATCTTACAAACATTCGAATTACAGGAATCGAACCCGCAACATTCTGCGTCTCAGACGGACCTTCGCCCACTGCGCCACAGAGGTCGTCAAAATCTATTGCAACTGGAAATATAAAATGGTAAAGCCGTGACTTTCTGTTCAAACAAATACAAATACCAATCTACTTGGAGCTACACTAGACCTAAGCTTAACCATTGTATGTAGAACATTAAACATGAATAAATGAAATTATAAATAAAAAATGAAATTATATACATTGCTTATTTTACATCTAGACTTGCCCTTCGTTTGGTCATCAGGCTGTAATAACAGACGTGGCATCTGGCGCTTCGTGAACTACGTAAACATAATTTATCATGGATCGCTTCACACGGCCCGTTAAAAAACTCTCGACGGAATAAATACATCAGATCGACGTTGGGTACAGAATTTATCGCCCCCTGTGGATGGATTCGGACAGGTATAAACTGAAGTGGTGGCTGGCGATAACTTAAACGTCTGGGAGTACGAGTGTGATGCAGTTTCGCACGAGAGTTAGCGAAGTTATTCATCGTTTCATACGGATATATTTTATATGCCACTTATTCATAAAACTATAAATTGGTAGATTCACTACCACTACCTTATTAAACGTAAATATTACGATGTATATATAAGTAGTATATCAGTCATATAGATCTCAGGCTTATACCTGGAGCCTTTATAGGCATTAGTGGAGCCGAAGTTAACACTAAAAGGCCTTTTTGTACAATACAATATATAAAAAACGGGTTTTCGTGGATGGTGAATGAATTGGATATATTGGGTGGTAATCTGGACTATTGCAGGAGTAAATGCTTAAGGAATGGTTGCTGGGCTATGTAGGATGAAACGGCACCTGCCAATTCTGACTCAAATTCAAATCGAATCATAGGCAGGTGATGAGTTGCCGTCCACTAAACGGGCCCCATAAGTGCCGCCAACGATAGGCAGCGTAGAGGCAACGTTGATGTGGACGGCTAAAGGGTGTCGAGAGGTGTGCTGCAGTTTCACTAAACGCTACTCCCGGCTTTATGTCTTTAACACTTCCACCCTTGGAGCATAGGTTCCGCTTTTGCGCCTCCACCTCCGACCGGCCGGTTAAGGCAAGCTGAGGCTCAGGGGTCTCTGTCGACCCCAGGGAGTAATGGGGCTCCGCCACAAGCGCACCCTGCTGGACCATTATTATAATTATTATTAGCCGTTCAGAATTTGTTATACATTTGTTGGTGTTCCGTAATACCAAAAAAGATGAATGAAAACTTGTTGTATTTTTCACATTGTGCTGTTATTCTGTAACTAGACAATATAATCTATGTACCTAACCAAACGATACGTAAGGTATTGTTGTTTTTAATACGAAACAAATAAGAAGAAAACATGTCATGTATGACATAAAAATATCCAAAATGTGATTCCTTTAAATTTAATTTAAGGTAAGTTTTTTGAAAAAATATATAGCAAGGTACGTAGATAAATACTATTCGAACGCAAATAATAACATAATATAGTGGAAATAAGCTCTAATTACAAATGATTTTGGTATTACGTTTGTATGGGTAATTCATCCTACGCCGGCCTCTTAAATTATTATAATCATGATCTTATCATATAGGTACTAGCTTCTGCCAACGACTTCGCCCGCGTGTTACCCGGATAAAAAGTAGCCTATGTGTTATTCTGATGTATAAGCTATATTAATGTAAAGTTTAATCAAAATCCGTTCATTAGTGTTTGCGTGAAAGAGGAACAAACATCCTCACAAACTTTCACGTTTATAATATTAGTAGGAAGGAAGTAGAATTTATAACTTCAATCGAATTTTATTTAAGGCTATTTTTATATTTGATTTATTTTATTACTGGTTTGATTCTGTTATCTCCCTTTACCCACGTCCAGGTTACGTTTTTGTTTAAGTTTCGTTTAGTTTTAAACTTTATCGGCTGCTGTGTGCGACTTTGGCCTCGATTCTGTAGTTAACTAACTAAACTAAATTTAAACGGTCGGTCTCTTTTATTGATAGTGCAAGTATGAAAGAGATAGCTACAATTTGAGTGCTGTCAAATTAGTCAAATTTAAGTTTTCCATACAAATTTAGTCGTCATTTCAAAACATGCTGACTATAAACACAAAAAAAAGCGGCACGTAAACTGATTTGACAACACTAAAATTGTAGCTATCTCTTTCTTGCTTGCACTATCAGTAAAAGAGAGCGATAATTTAAATTTAGTTTAGTTAGTGAACTACAGAATTGAGGCCATTGCTGTGTTTAGGCCATTGTGTAACGGTAATCACTTACCATCAGGAAGGCCGTATACTACTTTTTTCTACTTACTTCACTTGTATAAAAAACATTTCATGTCATCGTTTACACCTATAACTATAAAGAGTACAGAGTAGAGATATACAATAACAACCATCTGTACCATCCGTATTTAGTCAGTATACCCATTTAAAACTTTTTAGTCTAACTTAGGCATCTGAGGCTTTTAATTTAATTAATTTTTACTAACAACTAGGTTAAGTCTATTTGTTTTTTTATTTGCTACTAACACTCTATGGAATTGTGTAAGATCAAATAATTAAATGAAAATAAATGAGAAAAATAAATGATAAAACGTTTCAGTTTCACCGTTGTAATGAAAACGGCAAAGGAATGGAACACACAACCATCGTATATCCGGACTAAAAAATAAAAGCTGGGTCTCTTCAAGGTAAGAGTCGAAATCAGAATCAACACCATTACTTCATTATGAAAGACACACGCCAAGTTGAACATGAAACCGTGTGTAAAAATAAAAAAGTGCTTTTATCAAGTTTCGGTACCGATCTAAGTACTTCGTTAAATACCATTAGTGGATAGGTATCTTCTAAACCTTTGTACTCTATCGTCAGCCATACCTACTAACTGCAATTTGTAATACCGTTGAACTTGACAACTTGACTTTTCTTTATATCATCACTTACCATCAGATGAGATTATGACCTATAAAATAACATTTTGCATTTAAAAAATGACAACTAGCGCTTATGTATGAATTTATGCTCATTCCAAAAAAGCTTTATATTCTTAGTACAGCCAACGCTTTGTTCACTAAATTCACTATCTATTTAACTAAACAAAATACCACTAAGACCGTCTTCATGCATAATATACGAAACTTTACCGACAAATATGCTTTGAAAAGTTTGGCCTAAGTTTCAAGCGTTTTTGGAAATTGCATTCTAAAGTTACTAGGCTACTAGGGATGGCTTAAAGGAACAGTGTTTGGGGACAACGAGGTGAAAAATTTGCTTCTCCTTCAGATTGATTCCTACAAAGTTATAGGTTTCAAAACATTCTTCTTTTCCTTTTGCTATATATATATGGTATGTTACTTATTATTTCAACTTTTATCTGGCTTGAAGATGAAAAAGCCGACTTACCTACCTACCTACCTACCTACCTGACTACTGAGAAAAACT
The DNA here is from genome assembly GCA_958496245.1 of Perizoma flavofasciatum. NCBI lineage: Eukaryota > Metazoa > Arthropoda > Insecta > Lepidoptera > Geometridae > Perizoma > Perizoma flavofasciatum. The sequence continues at coordinate 912,714 of OY292436.1, forward strand.
TGTCTCTTTCCCGCCACCTCTTGCATAATCACAGCTACCTAACCGAGGTCTTCAACCATCGGTTTCCAAGAAGAACTTAGACATAGGTGTGTCTAAGTCGATGAAGGAAATCTCTTCGAATCTTGATCTAGAATCCAAATATTGAATATATAGTTGTTATGTAAGCTTACAAATTGCACTATAAACTACAACACAATGGCATAAACATCGCAAGGAAATTCTCGGGCAGTACAATATGCGAGCATTCTGTATAGGACCACTGAACGTATAGGCATAGATAAGCTAATAGTTATATCGTACTGAAGTTTCAGTTCAGTCAACTGAACGAATGATGCCGAAGGTTTTTTAAGTTATAAAATACTAGTTTCTGCTCGCGGCTTCGCCCGCGTGGTATGTTAATAAAAGTAGCGTATTCCGTCTTCAGGCTTCAAACTATATCCGACAACTTTTGAGTGAATCGAACCAAGGGTTACAATTTTCCATACAAAGTTTAGAACTCAATTGCACACCAATATTTATACCGAGTTTTGAGCGAATCAAACCAAGGAATAAAAATTTTCATATAAACTTTACCACCCAGTTTAACTCCCTAAGGAGTTGATTTTCGAAAATAAGATTAGCCTATATGTTATTCCAGAATCTAAACTATCTAGATTCCAAATTTCATCAAAGCCGGTTTAGTAGTTTCGGAGATACGTGGTAACAAACATTCACACACACAGACTTTCGCATTTATTATATTAGTAGGAAGTAGGATGGCTTATTTAGACGGGAAAACTATACACGCAAGAAGTTTTTAAGAATTTAGCGGCATGTGATAGCTAATATTGCAGTTAAAACTAGACCACTGGCGCAGCCGGCTGGATAGCCTGCATCCAAGCTACATCGAAGCCAAACTTAGTGCCATAAATCTTGTTTTACACAAAAAGTTATTCGAAGTGACAGAGGCCGGGGTCATGCTCAAAAACCATGGACCTTAAACCTGCCCTTTATAATCTTGTGGTTAGTTAATTGTTTTATGGGAAAGGACTAATGAGGGAACAGATTTTGAGTCCAATTGTCTATTCTATTGTCCTTAAATCCCATTACCCCATATTTCAAGCGACATAAGTAGGTACTATATTTATGTTTGCAAGTTGTTTGATTCAACCTTTTCATGCGGATTTTCACCTAGTACCCGGTATTTCCATTATTCTAAAATATCCGATATAATATGATGATATTTTAGAAAATAAACTTAAATTACTGTCTAGGTAGATGGATTAGTAAGGGCATTTCTATTTCAGTTATACTTTTAAGTAGGATGTTTTAACTTAAATATTTTGTTCATAACTTGTCCCACCATCATAACTTAGATGATAAATTTATTGTTTTTGTATGTCGTGCTGAATAAAATGTTTTTCTTTCTTTTTTCTTTATTTTGTATTTTGGTAACAATGCAATGATTTAGGTCATTTCATCATCTATCTATAGAAATCCTCTATTCGATATAAGCATTTATCATGAAAAAATCTTCTTTCTTTGTTTATAACACCATTATAAATATAATGGTGTACAAGTTACTAAAACTAAAAAACAAACAAACATTGTAAACAAATCTTGGTAGTAAATTTTTACCTACTTATAATTGTCGTATCGAAATAAAACTCTGTAAGTATAATGTAGTTCTGATGATAATACTCTAATTTGGTATCTTGGAGCTGACCTGTTGAAGGAGTCAGGAGGTGGATAGTGGAACTCTTCAGTGGCTACTAGTAAACCCCTCGAGTTTGGGCTCATATGATTCGTTTTGAACATTCCAATAGAATGGGCTTGATAACGAGGGTCTGATAATGGAGCCAGGAGGTAGATAGTGGAATTCTATTTAAAAATTTTAGTGCGTGATGAAAACGTGTTTTTTTAGTTTTTCTTAAACTAGAAAAACTAATTTATTTATTGTATTAACAGAGAATAAAGAAAAAAAACTGGTAATTTCATTTTTTTATCTTGAAATTCTTTAGTCAAGAGAAAGGTGTGTAGAAAGGTTTTTGTCAGTCAACGGTATCATACGGTATCTGTTATCATAATAAGGGTATCATAACGTACATAACATTAGGTATCTTAACAGTTACCATCAGAACTTAGACAATAATCTTCATCTTAATCTTAATTTTCCAAATCCACACTAAAGCCAAGTAAACCCCATTGTTACCCTATTGTTAGAAGCATCCGGACAATATGCTGTAACGGAACAACTAGCACACTCCCGTCTCCCGGTTATAAACGGATAACACCGGCCCATTAGACCGGATTCCTCAAACTGCTAGTGTTGACTTAATTAGAGTAGTTTGAGATTAATTTGAGATGGATATGAGAGACATTTGTAAGATACGAACAATAATATTAAGGCTGACGAACGATAATATCCTTCGAGTATATTTCTGTAGCTTCTGTTAAGGATCCGGCGTACAGCGCTCATAACTTAAATTCGAAGCGCGTCCAAAAAGCTATCCCTTTTTGACTGATGCAGGCCCGCCCGTGCTTGCGCGATAGCAATATTAGCCGTTCAGAATTTGTTATACATTTGGTGATGTTCCGTAATACCAAAAAAGATGAATGAAAACTTGTTGTATTTTTCACATTGTGTTGTTATTCTGTAACAAGACAATATAATCTATGTACCTAACCAAATGGTACGTAAGGTATTGTTGTTTTTAATACGAAACAAATAAGAAGAAAACATGTCATGTATGACGTAAAAATATCCAAATGCGATTCGTTTACATTTCATTTTAGGTAAGTATTTAGAAAAAATATATAGCAAAGTACGTAGATAAATACTATTCGAATGAAAATAATAACATAATATGGTGGAAATAAGCTCTTATTACAAATGACTATGGTATTACGTTTGTATGGGCAATTCATCCAACGCAGGCCTCTAAGTCAAGCTTCAACCCACAGCTTCGCTCGCGTGGTACCCAGATTAAAAGTAATTTAATCTAAGTCAGGAACGAGTTATACCCACCCTTAAGAGAAATCAAAAGGTTTTTAAATATCGGTAAGTTTGATCTTACCGATATTATATAATACTAGCCTCTGCCTACGGCTTAGCCCATACTGTACCCGGATAAAAAGTAGCTTATGTGTTATTCTGATGTATAAGTTATATTACTGTAAAGTTTCATCAAAATCCGTTCAGTAGTTTTTGCGTGAAAGAGTAACAAACATCCGTCCTCACAAACTTTCGCGTTTATAATAGGATTAGCCAGATAATATTAGCCAAGGTTTTATAATATTAGTCAGAGAAATGTCATCTCACCATATTCAAAAAAATATAAATTATTGGATGTCATATTATTTAGATACTTCTCGTGTTTAATGCACAGTCTTCAGATATTGTTTAGCATTGTTCTTCAGAGTTTCTATTCAAAACATCGTCATACATAAAACCCCTACTTAATTTCCATCTTTACCATCATAAACGCATTATGGAACTACTCGCATACATCCGAGTTTCGAAATGACAAACATTGGAACTTTCTATGTGAAGTATACTTTGTTATGTTGCGGAGTGGTAAGAGTTCTTTTGGTATTTATGCTGTTTAAACGAAAATGCAGACATTTTTAGTAGTTGATTAGGGAACTCATCAAAATATATACCACTCTATCCCAAGGTTGTCTGGAAGAGATCGCTTTTGAGTGATAATTAAATAACCGCCTATTGTCTATCTGATTTTTTATATTTTTTTGTGGTGAACAATTAAGTATTTCCATTGATTCATCCATTCAAACATCACCTAAAATGTAGTTATTTAAAGCGGGATATATAAGTCATTTCTAAGCCTGTTATCATTTCGAAAAATAAATGCTACTTTAGTTTGATATATTATGGTTTTATGAAACAGAACTCAGTGCCAGTAATTCCAGTACTTGGTCTGCACAAAGGATTATTAGTACATTATTATCTGTTTTGATTAGCTGTTGATTGATTTTTGGCTTAACACATAAACTGTTGAGGAAATTGACATCATTCCGACCACAAAACATCTAACTCGAACAATACACGGTATAAAAAACCCATCACCAAGCCGAAAGTCACTATATTCTTTATATCATTGGTTTTTTTTTCTACTAGACTACACCCGGGAATTTACTGTTTCTTGAGATATTGAAGATCAAAGTCTAATTTTTTGAGTTCTTTACGGAAATGAATTCCAAGTGTTATTATTAAACTTTCGTCCAAACAAACATTATCGACATTTTCGATTTTCTTAAAAATAAATATATTATTTGAAGTTGTGGAAAGACAAATACCACTTTCTGTTGGCGTTAACGCCTGCGGAAAGATTGAATTGTATGGAAATGACATTCGCTGTGAAGATGTTACGTGACTGCTGCCAAGTTTGACATTGTCATTTGCGTTAGCGTGAAAGGAAAAGTCGCGTGAGGTATTTGTCTAGCCCTTAGATCTCAGACTAATTCAACGCACTGACTTTCCGCAACCTTTCGGACATCATAACGACTCTCGATGGTGTGGCGGGCGATTAGTCGGCAGCGACGCAAGAGGTGCGGGTTCGATTCCCGCGACGGGACAAATGTTTGCATGTTCTGCAGATATTTGTTCCGGTTCTGGGTTAGACTCGTTGTTCCTGATACCTACAAGACAGGGAATCCTAGTATGGAGAACTACGTAAGTTTCTGTTGGTTTTTTTTAAATTTATCATATGTCCATCGATTGAGGGCTATACTACTTATAGTCCGGTTCATGGTCACCATTTGAGAACCTTTCTCCTCCAGCGTTTGTTGGTTCATTGCAAATAGCGTTATATTTTAAATAATGTTGTTTCATAACTTGGACCACGAAATTATGATCAGAGTGCGTATAAGCCAAATCTATTTGTATCAGGCTTTGACGCAAAATCTGAGTGAATTATGGAATGGCTATCGAATAGTTGGAAATACCAAATGGACGTTATGTTATTTACATTGCTTTCAATGTATAAATAAGTATTATAACTACTTTATAATACATAGTGGCTATATGCTTAATTAAACTTACACAGATAGATAGATAGAGAATGTATGTTTATGGTTTAAGTTGTATTTTCTATTTTGAAATTTTTGTATGTATTTATTTTGTATTTCTTTTTTTTTTCTTCTATCTTTTTCGTTTTAAGTGTACCACCCTCGGCGGTCGTGACGTTGGCTTGCCATTGGACTCCACTGAAAACCAGCGCTGGGTAGACACCCATAGTGTTTATCCAGCACAACGCTGAGTGGAGGCCATATTTGCCTCAGACTCTGCTACGCACACAATTAAGAAAATGTATATATAAATATTTAGCAGGTAGCATAAAATTTGTGTAGTAGTTTTTAAGGCAAATAAAAATATTTTCTTTCTTCTTTCTTTCTTTCTTTCATATGTTTTTAAAGTGATAGTCCCAGCCACAGATAAGGGGCAACTTAATGAAAAAAAACACGCCTTGTCTTATATCTGATGGACATCCTGGGCCTGGCCTGGGATGGACATCATAACACATGGACTACTTTTTATACAAGTACAACGCGGGCGAAGCTGCAGGCAGCTTCTAGTTACAGATAAAGAATATCCTCATTTGTACTTGATCTCTAACCAAATGCAAGGTGGCTGTTAGGATGATTTTGGGGGTTCAATAACTAGATGCCGTAAGTAAATTTGACCAAAAGCCAGAAAGATTGGGTTTTGGGTTTTGCGTAAGTAAATTTTGATATAACCTCATTTTTGTACCGTCTACGGTACCGCGATTAATTAATACAATACAAAACCTTTTTTGCATAACCCTGTTTTACAATCTTTATAAAGCCCTGGCTCCTAAAGTCAGTCTGAGTATTCTATAATTAAGTAACCATAAAGTTAGAGAAAATACATTTATTCATACAACTATTTACAAGTAGGTATATACAAAAAATACAGATGAAACAGCTAGCCACCTAAAGACCATTGCAAACGATCTATCCAGATATAGCTCAACTGATCCAGATCACTACCAGACGGAAGCGTTCCCAAAAAACTAGCTGCATTGCCACGCTGGCAATGCTAATGTGTTGACCCAGATAAGAGCCAGCTCTCTGGTCACGCGTCGCTTCGACCAGTCGCCCTGAAAGAATTTTGAAAACGCGAAGGTTCCCGGTTCCCTTCGAACCCAGAGTCTAAACCCCAAAAGGAAAAAAACAAGTAAACTCTGTCGAGACTTCTATATTTGCGCCTCTTGAGATCCTCGGCCGAATCAGCCGCTGCACCGGCTCTAACTGATGTCCCCGACAGATGAGATGGTGCTAGGGTATCTACACATGTGGCGTCCCATACCAAAGGCCTTCCCCGCGTCCAAGGGACAAGGGTCATGCCGTCAGGTCGCTTACCATCGTCACCTAGTAGACCATTCGGTTCGAGAACAGCTGGAACATTGACGCTGGTCCCGGCGTATGATATCAAATTAAATGAAATTATAAATTAAAACTTAGTCAAAAAGTGATTTTATTATAATATATTGACATGTATCATTTTTGAAGGCAAGTAGCTAGCATCCAGGATCAGTCAGCGAGTCATTCAGTGTCAATGAAAGAATTAAAGAACCAGAAACATGACAAAGGAATAAAATTCATAGAGCCTTTGCAAATTGTAAGCAATCATCTACCGTTCCTGAATTCATTGAATAATGAATAAAAAGGTCTTGAAAAGTACCAATTTGTATAAAACAAAAATCATACGCACGGAAATTGTGAGCTCATTATTGGCTCAAATAAAATACTGAATAACTTCTTTGATGTATAAAAACATTAAACGAAAAAATCTGTCGAAGTACGTTTGCATAGGTTTCGTGCTTGAAATAAGACCAAGGCCTTATTTCAGGCCTTAAGAAACATTTTTTTTATTGACTGAAACACTTGCTTTGCCGCTCCGTGATTACCACATCCATCAATTTGTTATAGATTGATAGATTTCCACCCCATGCTGAAAGTCAAAGTTCGGTTGTAGACGCACTTTCATTTGGTATAAAATTCCAGAGAGATGAGTAGTGGACTAATCTTATACTTGTGCAGAAAAATGGCGGGGCGGGAAAATGTAATCAATAAAGGTGAATTGCGCAAAACGAAGATCCATAGTGAAATAAAGATGTATCTACTTATGTTAAAATTAATTTATTTCTTATCGGTCAATCAAATAGGATACGAAAAGGAACATTATTTCCTTGAAAGAAAGGGGTTTCTAGTTTATTTTAATGTCAATAATTTAATAGATTTTTATTGTTTTTTTTTAAGTATTTAATTATTCTGTTGAAAACAAAAAATCAAAAACGGAAATGAAAATATTTGTTTTGTGCAATTTGGCTAAAATAATTAATAATAATAATGCTGGACAATCCACACAGCATCATCTAGCCCCAAGCTAAGCAGAGCTTGTGTTATGGGCACTAGATGACTGATACACTTAATACAATACATTACATAGATAGATATATTTTTATTATAGATAGAAAATACCCAGAACACCTGGAACAAATATTTGCAGATCGTACAAACATTTGTCCCAGGGCGGGAATCGAACCCGCAACCTCCTGTGTCGCAGGCGGACCTTCGCCCACCGCGCCACATCGGTCGTCAAATTCATTGCCCCGTTACCGTCCTGACATATTTTTCCAGCAGCGGGGCGAAATGTTTGTCAGAGCTAAAACATTCCGCCCCATTCAGAATAATATATTTAGTTGGATCCAGGCCCATGAAGTCTGTACTTTCAGTGTATGTTATGAAAATTAAATATTATTATTGTTTCGAAAAATTGGTCTTTTTTTTTTTTTTTATTCTTTATTAAAGAGCTTAATCACGGTGCGATTATGTCGCTCTGATAAATCAACAGTTGCACATTCCTTACTATTAATCTTATTGTAGTAAGGAATGTGCAACTGTTGATTTATTGGTCTTTGATCTCACGCAAATTAAACTACCCCTGATATTGAGTACCCATTTATATGTACGTTAGGTCATAAAAATTAGGGTTTTAATTCGTTTGTTAAGTATAATACGATATTCCGCGAATTGTTAACCAGTTTTAGTGATTATTGATTGTTTCTACGATTATACATTACTTAAAAATATTTTTTCAAAATTTCGTGGAAAGGTGAGTAAGTGTAGAGAAAACCCGAAGCGGACGAAGTCAAGGGGCGTTCCTGTATAAAGCCGCCGTTGCTTAAAAATTAAATGTAAGTGCTATGTTGGCGTTTTAAACTAACTTTATTATTATCTGTAGATATTATGTTGTTATTAGAACCTATATAAAAAATACTACCCTTACCGCTCCCCCCCAAAGTCCATAATCACCTGCCACTTAGCTACAGTACAAAGAAAACAAATAAAAGAGTTTCGTGTAATTCTGACCTTTGTGAAGAATTCCACCTTAGCTAATAAAAGAGCGTGGAGTGAATGGCATGTGACACACAGCATTATAGTTTCTAAAACCATTTCCTAACTTGCCGCCAAATTGAAATCTTAGAGATACTTTCACTTTAGACAAACCACAAGTGTGGCATGTATATGAATCCCTTGTTCCTCAAATCCATGTGATAGATAGATAGATAGATACATTTTTATTCAACACATGCTTGACAATACGGACATAGTGAGAAAAGAATAAACCTTTTGAGTTAGTTTAATGTAAATAATAGTATAATGTAGTGAAATTCGTGTCAGTGCTACCTATAAAGAACATATGAACAAAGTGTCTTCCCCTTAAATAGAGTCAATAAGAAACCTCTTAATGTACACATTTTTAGCTAAACTTTATTTTATAAAACTTGTTAAATATAAATTAATACTAATTACCTTAACATAGGCTAGAATGTAATATTACTAGGATACAATCATTTATTTAAGGCAAAAAAAAATAATCTGTATAATGGAAAAAAACATACGGATACAGCACAAACAAGTATAAAAGACAAAGAAAGACTAACAATTAAAAAAACAAAAAAAATTACAGTAGAATACAATATGTGGATGCTAACCAGTGCTTTACGAGGGCAGTCTATGCTACTAAAGGTCCTATCTCAGCTTATTACTGCTCCGCCAAGATGTAAAAGACATTAATAACAACACGCTTACTCCTTGCGTTGATATCCTCAATAAAGAGGGTGACCTTTATGGAGGATTGATTTTATAATCTTTCTCTTTCGGCATCTGTCCTCAGTAGATCGGATGGCTTCGCTCGTACTGGAGTAAGTTGAAGAGCTAATTCCGCCATAGCAGAGCATTCGCTGGTCGCTGGTACGACGCACTATATCCGTTTTGATAAAGCCCGGGTCTTGGCAAGAGAAAAGTTTTTCGTTCCTCTCAAGATCCGCGAAGCTATCGAGATAGGTCGTCTACCAAACTTTAACAGAGACCGTGGATGGGCTTTACCCCCCGCCTGGAAGTCATGTCTGTATGGACTGCATGATAACGCGGGAGTCGAATCTGACATTGCCACAGTGAGCGTAGCCTGTCTGGCTCCTCCAGGAATAGGGTATTGCATCGACGTGAGCAGTAGCGTAGACGATGTAGCACCCCTACCACCAGTAGTTACAACAACGCTAAGAACACAATCCCCCCCTCCACTCGCGCGCCTTTATAACCGCGCACAACGTGCGACAGCGCGTAGTGCACGGCGCGACGCGGAAGGAGAAAGTTGCAAGCACTCACCCTGATGAAGACTCTCGGAATGAGTCGAAACTTAGTCGGTGCCTTCACCGATAGTGCAGTACGTGAAAATTCCCGTTTATACAATATGAAGAAGTTCATCATTCGTTATGCCCGTGTGTTACAATCTAATTCACCGATGCCATTCCACATTCATGGCTCCTTCATTGGAATGAGTGCGTACTTTAGTTAAAATCACGCGAGCTCCGAATTAGTTCGATTAACGTTTGTTTCGTCGAACCCGATGTTGGCTGTGAGTAATTGTTTATTTTATTTTATCGTATGAGGAAATCGCATTTGATTTTTATCCATGGCAATACTGGCCCCTTAATTACACATTCATAATAAATAAATAAAATAAATAAATAATAAATATTGCTGGACATTTTTCACACAGCAGCACTAGCCCCAAACTAAGCAGAGCTTGTATTATGGGAACTACATGACTGATATACTACTTATATACTTTTTTTTTCTAAATACATACATATCATACATCGAAAAACTACGAAATAGTTAACGACTCTCATTTTCTCCGGCTTAGAAATGTCCGATAAACGTAAAACTATCAATTCAAAGGGGAACATCGACTGATACTTTCAATTTTTCAACTTTTAGAGGGTTTTTTTGTAACTAAAGTGCCCACTTGTTGGTAAGCAGTTACCGTAATCTATGGACGATTACGACTAGAGGGTGAAACAGTTGCATGTTCATCGAAATACATCATTGCGAGTTTTAATGCTTGGCGGCAAAAATAGGAATGGTAGTTTATTTACAAAGTGAAGTTGGAGGGCAGGTTCCTTGATGTTTACTAGATGGCGCTGTGAATGAAATGTTTTGCCAATAAGTCAAGCACCAAAAAATAACGACATGCCATGCTGTGGCGCTCTATAGATATACGTTTCTATTACAAAGTAATATTGGTACTTAGATTGGCCATCGTTAAGATTTAAAAGAGCTAGAAAATTTACATGAATTTGCCATAAATTAGGAGAGAAACAAATACTCTCATAAAACGGATACTTAAAATTATCCCAACAAAAACATAAATGTGAAACTGACTTTAAATAACGGGAAGTTGATAAAAACGTGGCGTATACTTTTAAACGTGACTTTTTTTTAAAATTTATATAGGACCACCCTTAAAGTATCCTCTACCTTTCAAAAAAAGAATCATTTAAATCGGTTCACAATTGACGATATCGCGGAACCTACACACAAAAAAAGATACATACGAATTGCGAACCTACTTTTTTGAAGTCGGTTGATAATAATTAAATCGCGATACGTTAAAAGACCCAAATTTACGGTTTCTATCCTGCAGGTACTCTATCATTAGATCCTCACGTGCCCACGTTATTTTGGTTACTCGGGATGACACTTTCGAATAAAAAATAAAAGAAAAATCGCCCTGAAAATATGTTTCGGCTATTCGTGGTTTCATAATATGATGTTTTTTTTAGTTTAACGGGTAAAATAGCAGTCCCTCAGGTACAAAACTTTTATGGCACCACCTCGAAATCATTCTCTATACATCAAAAAAAGAATCATCAAAATCGGTCAACAACTGGTTGAGATAATCAGGTAACAAACACAAACTAAAAAAAAACATCCTATAGCGGTAGGGGACGCGTAATATTACGTAGGTAACTTTGTGCTATTTTATATCTCAAATAAATTAAATAAATTGACTTACTTTTTCTTTGTATGGTGCACAAGAAAGAAAAAAATAAAGTTAATTTATTCGAATATTTTGGTTGTATCAGCATTTCCAGATAGAGTAACTGATATCGCTGGCCAATTCAACAGAAAACCCACCCTAAGTAGCTATTCTGTTCAAAAATATTACCCCTCAGATCCACCAATAAAGTTATCTCCATTTCATAAAATCGAACTTATCAAAAAAGACCCGTGACCAGCCCGAAATATAAACAAAAAATAAACCGGCCAAGTGCGAAATAAACTCGTAGGTAAAGGTTCCGTACATATTTTTTTGTTTGTTGTTGTTAAGGAGTGTAATATAATCTCACAAGTCTAGCCGTTTATTACAGATGACACGCAATTAAAATATTTGTCAGTTAACTGCCAAGGATTTGCAAAAAAAAAAATGCGAAAAAAAATATTTTTTTTTGCAAAATATTACGTTAATAAAGTCAAAAAAGCTATGTAATAGATCCGAGCTGTATAAAAAAATCTGATCAAAATTTCATCTGGCTATTGTTTATGACATACAGATAAAAAGACAGGCGTCGCAGGCCGAGTACCTACTAGGTTCTAGTTAGGTAAGGATCTCTAAAAAATGGCGGCTAAAACTGAGCAGCGGTCCGTAATTTACGATCTCGCGGGTCGCAGTGGACGTGAATAAACTGGGTTCCGTATATAAAACGCTTCCGAATTTTTTCCGCTTTTTTCTTTTTATTTTAATTTATCTAGCGCCGCGGTGGAGTGGGCGTGTATGTTTACAGACTTTTTGGGTTTTTTGCAGTGAATTGAAATAATTTCACGCTTTGTGTCATGGCTCTTGGTACCTACTAACTTTAGTTATAAAAGTGGCGACCGGGTTTTTCGGATTTCACGCTCAAACCGGCGGAAGAAAATTTTTGTTCATGGTCAACTGACATGATCATGAAGCAAAAATTCGAAGGCTATTGGTTAGAGTTCCAATAAATGGCGACCTGCAACTTGCCACTTGAATGCTTCAACTTCAACTTTTGTTTATGGCTTCTGTGGTTCTTGGAATGCTAATATTATGCGAAACGCAGAAATGCCAAATTTCACGTTTATCTGACGTATTCCTACAGATCTATACCGAGTATGGATCTGAGGATTTTCATCATGGGGAATGCAGTCGCGAACAATTTTATTGCTTCTTTTATTTGGAAAACGATTAGGAAAATCGAATTCGGTAAACTTTTTTTAATTTTCCTCTCGTCCATCTGACTGACATACTGACCCCTCACTAGGATTCCCTGTGTCGTAGGTATCAGGAACCACGAGTGGTATCACAACCCCAGACTCGGGCCAAATATCTGCAGAACGTGCAAACATTAGCTACACAGCGGTAATCGAATTATGAGCGTCCGAACTTAGATTTAGTTCATTCACTCCTGACCACAACTACGTGGACTCTCATCCGAATTCCGCACGTGTTGTGGGGTAGTGATGTTGTGGGGTAGTGACGTAGCATTCCGCCATCGATCATCCCCAGTCCGTGTGTCGAAATTACTTACAGCGGTAGGGACAACTTTAGCCTGAGCAAAAAATATAGCAGTCTTTTCATCTAAAAATGGAGGCCGTAATGGGTTTAGGCTTTCGATAAATTGATGAAAATGGATTCGAGCTCGGGATTAAAAATAAATATTTGGTTGTTTGTTTGATGGTTGGCACTGGTTAGTGTTTTCACTGTGGATTGCCGTAAAAAACACGCTCACAACTGTAATCTTCATGATGGAAATTTTCAACCGTAATATCAGATGGAATTTGACAAAATACATGGACTCTATGTTGGCAAAGAGAATTATAGAAATCTAACTAGACCATGTAAAATTTTTGTTTTGGAAATTCATAAAACTAAAGCAAGGGGCACACTGAAATCCTAACCGAGATAAATACGTAATATTCTAAAACTAAACAGAATTTTAGAATCAAAATGTTAAATGCTTTGTAAATATTTTTAACTTTGATATAAAAATTCTGAATCACGTCAAACACAGAAGATAGCCCCTAATTATAATTAAGTTTTAATTAAATTATGAATTCGATGGATATCAAAGTTAAAATTGATATGTTTGGCTTAGTATGCTGAAATTATCAAAGTAAATTCTTACCAGTTTTGAAAAATAATATGATTTACATCGTTGCTTACCTGAAACCAAGAAATAATAATAATTAATTTATCATACTTAATGTACTTACTTCCTATAATGGGCAGTTTCAGATCCTTAATTATTAAGAATTTCCTTATGGATGCCAAATGGTAGTTGAGAGGTGGGACACATGTTTGTATGATCTGAAAATATTTTTATCGGTAATACATACTTATTATATTTAGAAAACACCTAGTTTTCTTTACATAACATATATGTATTTAAAAAAAAACTTTGAACGATAGAGTGAGGAACAGCGTGTTAAGCGAGCAGTGTGGAGTGAATGAAGATGTAGTAACGAGAGTTGAGAAAGGTATGTTGAGATGGTTTGGGCATATAGAAAGGATGGACGAAAGAAGATTAACAAAACAAGTATACAAGGCGAGCGTGAATGGGATAGTTGGGAGAGGAGAGCATCGGCGAACGTACTCTGACCACATTGGAGATATTCTAGAGGAAGGCCAGGTCAGAAGTACACTAAACCACCGAGCATGTATGAAGAATTTGATGAGGATGAATGAAGCGAAAGAGGTGTGCCAGGATCGTAGCAAGTGGAAATCTCTGGTAATCCTACTCCTACAGGAAACAGGCGTGACTATGGTGTGCCAGGATCGTAGCAAGTGGAAATCTCTGGTAATCCTACTCCTACAGGAAACAGGCGTGACTATGTACGTATGTATGAACAAAAAATAATAATCAAAATTACTTAGTATATATATATATATATACTAAGTAATTTTATTCCAAAAACTATCGTGAACTTGACTATTCATATTGTAAAAACGGGAATTTTCACGTACTGCACTATCGGTGTAGGCACCGACTAAGTTTCGACTCATTCCGAGAGTCTTCATCAGGGTGAGTGGTTGCGACTTTCTCCTTCCGCGTCGTGAAGGAAGGAGATGATACAATATTGACCCGTTTTTACAATATGAATATACTAAGTAGTATATCAGTTATGTAGTTCCTATAATACAGGTTATTGCATTCATATCTTATATTATTATATATTTGGCAAATGTTCACGTTTTGTATTGATCACTGCCCGACATCATTTTTCGCAGATGTGATGTGGTCCATATAAAACTTTAAGGCGTGGGTGCTTCAGAAAATTACGAAATAGAACTCAACTCCAATTCTTGTATTTAAAGACCTCACCTCACCTCGAGATTCCGGCTCAAGTTGCTAAATTGAACCTGATGAATAGACTAATGAATCAAGTAAAATTAAAAAAAAAAGTTTAATTTCAGTTTTTTCTCTTGCTTCATGTCTAACGTTTCTTTCGGGAACACAAAACTAGGTACCTAATCGTTCGTAACAACAAAAAAACTACTTGCAAAGCGCAGATAAAGAATATTAAAAATGATATTTACATAGACGTGACGTCACAAGCAGACGCCATGACACCACCTAGAGTTTTGGCGGATATTAAAATTTGCAAAGTTTTTCTATAAGAATCCTTAGTTCATACAGACATAAGATATTTTTGGTAATATAGACATGTTCGAACATCATGGAACGTTAGTGCACGGCACGACGTGGAAGGAGAAAGTCGCAACCACTCACCCTGATGAAGACTCTCGGAATGAGTCGAAACTTCGTCGGTGCTTTCACCGATAGTGCGGTCCGTGAAAATTCCCGTTTTTACAGTATGAATGATCATGGCTCGTTTTTTCAAAATCAATCATCATGTCTATTCTCCTTGACAGTTTTTTTCTCGATCGAGTGAAATAAACAGTCAGCTTCAAAAATTTATGATATAGAGAAATATCCTCTCATTATGAACATCACTATGTTAATCCATCGAAACAAGATAAGCGCATTTAATAGGATAACCCGTGGAGCACGAATTCCATCAGAATTAGTCAAGCAAATACGCGTTTTGGACATGTGGGCTTAGAGCAATCAGGCGTTTTATTGTTTTGGCCATTCTATTATCTATGGTAGATATTTTATGTAGGTATATAACACCCAAATATATTATTTATTTACACAACTATGTACATGTTAGTATAGTCAAAAGGTAATGAGATAATATTATGGTAGATTAATTAATAATATTCAGAAGTACACTAAACCGCCGAGCTTGTATGAAGAATGTGATGAGGATGAATGAAGCGAAAGAGGTATGCCAGGATTGAAGCAAATGGAAATCCTTGATCTCAGCCTACCCCTCCGGGAAACAGGCGTGACTATATGTATGTATGTATATGTAGATTAATAATATTAACCTTGAACCAGGACGAACTCAGCGGCGCCCTTTCGATTCCCGCTGCAGGACCAACGGTTATATATTTTGGAGATATATGTACCATGTTTTTGATACCCAATGTACTCTACAGTGAATCTTAGTGTGGATCAGGACTATGTATTACGGTTCGGTTCGGTTCGGTTAGGTATTACCTAGAGGTTATGTTGGTAAATTCGGACCTTAATAATAAATGCGAAATTTTGGATGTTTGTTTCTGATAATCTCCGTAACGGTTGAACGAATATTAATGAAATTTAGAACAGGTATAGTTTGTGTTCTATATTTTTCTTTATTTTTTTATAGTTTTATACTCAGACCATACAGACAAAAAAACACATGTACAAACGCGAGCTTAGTCCTAACAAGTTCGTGTAATTAACACCTGAGTTTATTTTTATTTGAATTCTATTTGGGCAAAGCCGTGGGCAGAGAATTGTACCAAAAATATTGCCAAAACGACAGTATTTTATTTCCATTAAACACTGTCAGTAATTTTATTCCAAAAACTATCGTAAACTTGATTATTCATATTGTAAAAACGGGGATTTTCACGTACCGCACTATCGGTGGCTTCTTACTAAGTTTGACTCATTCCGAGAGTCTTCATCAGGGTAAGTGATCCCTGATGAAGACAGATCATCAGGGATCACGACAGATCATCAGGGATCATCAGGTAGTGCACAAGGCGACGCGGAGGGAGAACATCACGATCACTCACCCTGATGAAGACTCTCGGAATGAGTCAAACTTAGTCGGTACCTTCACCGATAGTGCGTTACGTGAAAATTCCCGTTTTTACAATATGAATACTGTCAGTAAGTCAAAAAGGGAAATCATATCAATATCTCATTACATAACTATCTTTGAGAAGTATAGGGGGACATTTCGCAGAACTGTTTAGGTAGTAACCAAACCGACCCGCGTAATTCGAATATTAGGAAAACCAATTTACACACAACCCGCAAATTCTACAAAGCGAATTTGGTAATTATATTCATTGAAATATTTACAGTGCCACACAATATTATACTTGGTATGAAAAATCTATTTACCAAGTCTAAAAACCTTGTTTAAGATTGTTAATAACCAGACTCGAGACAATTGACGACCTCTGTGGCGCAGTGGGCGAAGGTCCGCCTGAAACGCAGAAGGTTGCGGGTTCGATTCCTGTCACGAGACAAATGTTTGTAAGATCTGCACATATTTGTCTCGGGTCTGGGTGTTTTCCTATGTATAATATGTATGTATTTACAAAAAAAAAAAGTATTTAAGTAGTATATCAGTCATGTAGTTCCCATAATACAAGCTCTGCTTAGTTTGGGACTAGATGATGCTGTGTGAAAAATGTCCATCATTTAATTTAATTTATTTATTAATTTCAAGATCACGATTATGCTGAAAATTTCGCAGTGGGAATTAAACTCATCCAAATAATAGAGCTGATCTGGATTTTGAGCAAAAAAGATGAACACAGCTTGCTCGTTTTTGAAAGAAAAATATTGAGGCGCATCTTCGGTAACGTATTGGATCTTTAAATCAGGAGTATCAGATACAACTACGAACTTTGCAACACGTTCCAAGAACCAGATGATGTAAAGTTCGTTAAATCCCGTTTGTTAATGTGAGTTGGTCGTCTGGCTGACCACGTAGAACGAATGCAGGATGCAAGAGCACCGAATCGTCTTCTGAGAGGCAAACCCAACGGCCAGAGACCCCGAGGCAGGCCTGACTCAGGTAGCTGATACTTATTTGACTTTATTTAATTCTTTGACTATTACTCTGTTTCTATAAATGAATTCACCTCGTTAGATTTACACCACTCTAAAGCTGAATATAAAAAAAATAACCAAGCAGAGTTCGTTGTCTGATTGTTCCGCATTTCCTTTGAGGGACATCCTCTCTGAGGATACCATTTTTTTTTTAAATATATATACTGTCTATGCTCGCTTATTGGGTATTGGCCAATATAAAGTATAGGTTCTACTTTAATTACTTAAGGTGAATTTTGATGGTGGGTCCATAATATAATCTATAATCAGTAATATATAATCAATAATAATGCCTTGATATGAAACTTCAAAATATTAACATGATTTATCATCAAGAGCCTGTATAAGTCCACTGCTGGACTTAACCTCTCCCAGCGAGTGCCATGGCGAACGATCTTGGGCCACCTCCAACCACTTCTCGTAACCTTAAAGATGTAATCTGACCGGGTAGAAGGTTTTCCGGTTCGTGGTCACAATTTGAGAACCTTCTTTCCTCAGCGGTGGTCGGTTCTGCGAGCTATGGCCGATTGCCACTATAACTGCCTTATAAGGAGACCTCTGAGGCGCAGTGGGTGAAGGTCCGCCTGAGATGCAGAAGGTTGCGGGGTCGATCTCCGCGGGACAAATGTTTGTATTATATGCAAATATTTGTCTCAGGTTGTGTTGTATGTACAATACGTTTTTTTTTTATTGTTAAGTTGTATATCAGTCATGTAGTTACACATAACACAGCATCATATAGCCCCAAAGTAAGCAGACTTTGGGGCTAGATGATCCTGTGTGAAATTGTCCAGCATTATTTTATTCATTACTAGATTCTGTCCGCGGCTTTGCCCGCGTGGTATGTTGATAAAAGTAGCGTATCCCAGGCTTCAAATTTAGCCCGGAAACATAGGTATAGATATTTCCGATATAATTTTATTGACTTTATTAATACCTATGGCCAAATCACACCCCCTGGAGATAGTTTTGTAAAAATAAAAAAAGTATTTAATTTTTTATTTTAAAGTTTATTTGTACCTACCGAGTTTTCTATAGAAACTTTACCACCCTGTTTAGCGCCCTTAGGGGTTGATTTTCGAAAATTAGATTAGCCTATGTGTTATTCCAGAACCTAAAATATCTATGTTCTAAATTTCATCAAAAACGGTTTAGTTACGGAGATACGTGGTAACAAACATTCACACACAGAGACTTTCGCATTTATTATATTCGTAGGAAGGATAGGATACCTCTTTATTTTTTAAATCGCAGGCTTATGCTTCGAGCCTTAACAGGCATAAGTGGAGCCGAAGCTAACACTAAGAGGACTTTTTGTACAATACAATATATAAAAAACGTTATTTTGTGGATGCACGGGTAAAAAGGATTTCTTTGAATAAGAAAGACTGATTTCACGAAATATTTGGTTATTACAAAAATATATTTTCTTAGTTTAATGCAATATTTTTAAAACAAAAATACTGCTTATCTTTTTTGAAGACAATATTTTTCTCAATTTTGTTCTTACTTGAAAATAAATATGTTTATTTCAAGACTTATTTTATGTCGTATCAAATAAATGTGTTAAATAAAACAAAATGTTTCTTGAATAAAATGTACTTATCTCGTAACAAATAAAATAAAATCAGATGATTTTTTACTATTACGAAGAAATTATTGTCTAGCGTCTATAGCGAGAAAATCATTTTCTTGAAGGCAATTAAAATGTCTTAATGCAAAGCAATTTGTCTTTCTATAAGAAATCAGTTTTTACCGTGTGGCGACTGATGAAACTATCGGAAATATCGTGTGATAAACTGGGCTATTGCAGGAGTAAATGCTTAAGGAATAGTTGCTGGGCTATGTAGGATGAAACGGCACCTGCCAATTCTTACTCCAATTCATTATTATTATTATTATTCTTAGAGCTATGTCGTGTATGTATGTATGCTGTGTATGTTTGTGTGTTATTCTATGTGCTAATTCCAAGTTCGATTGGTGCAAATAGGCAATACCGCCGTACGCTACCTTGATTTCACAAAACGGATAGACGTTGCGTTCGGCCAGTCGGACAGCATCGAATTGCTGCTTTTAGAACCTCAGAATTTGTAGCACTGTACACATTTTAGAGAAATTAATTTACTCGGGCAATATCCATGTTCTGTTTTGATATTGTGCTAAAATTGATGGAGCATTCGATTATTCATATTGTAAAAACGGGATTTTTCACGTACTGCACTATCGGTGAAGGAACCGACTACAACACAAAACTTATGGTACCTACTTAATATTACTACATCTATACATTTTCTTTATTGTGTGCGCAGCAGAGTATAACAAAAAAATAAAATAAATACAAAAATGAAAAAAAAATACAACTTAACATTACATACATATACTTTCTATCTTTGTAAGTTTAACAAAATTAAATTAAGCAATAAGAATAAGTAAATCCAAAATTATTTTTTTTTGGGTACCTAAATGATGCGAATGGGAATAGAGTAAAGATGAAAAAAAACCATAACAGATTTCTCTGTTATGGTTTTTTTTAATCTATACGTGATAAAGCGTGTGACTTTTTAGTATACTGTTCATTTAAGCAACTCTGTGGTTAAAGTGAAATAACTGAATATGAATAGCAATTATTTACCAAAGTCATGACTTATGAAAGTAAATTCTTAAGAAATCCCAAACAGACTTCATAATCAGATAAATAAATAAACACACTTTGAAACTAACCAAATTTGTTACAGCAGTTTAACAAATTCTGCGTAATATTAATAGTCAATAGGTATCTTGCAAGAACAATCCGAGGACATAAATTCAGTGACATTGTTTAAACCTCTCCTAGATTTATAGCCTTGCTATACAAACGTAAACAATTACCCTTTAAATGAATTGATTTTCTTATTAAGGATGCGGCGAACGCAGCTCGCAACTTCAATTCGAAGCGCGTCCAAAAATCGGCCCGAATATCGCTTTCTCTTTTTGGCTGATGCCGCCGTGCTTGCGCGATACCAATATTAGCCGTTATATTGCCAATTATGTTGTTTGTTATTCTGTAACTATGTACTTAATCAAACAATATGTAAGATGTTCTTGTTTTTAATACAAAACCAATAATATAAAAATCATGTCATGTATGACGTAAAAATATGCAAAATGCTATTCGTTTACATTATATTTTGGGTAATTATTTTGAAAAATATATATCCAGGTACCCAGATGAATATTGTTCGAATTCAAATAATAATATAATATGGTTGAAATAAGCTCTAATTACAAATAATTTCGATATAACTTTTAGATGGGCAATTTATTCTCCGCTGGCCTCTTAAGGTGACGACAAACTAAGCGGACCCCGTTAGACAAAAACCACTCTTTTATAGCGTTAACGAAATGTCTATTTTATTCATTTTGTAACTGTCATTTTTGTGCTTCATTGCGATGTCAAATAATCCACTTTCTATTAAATTCTACTTGCTATCATATCGCAAACCTAACGCTATCGTAAATAACATGCGCTTCGCCCTTTCTATTCCCGAACCACCTTCAATTCAGGTTCAAAGCCGACCATAAAAGTGATATCTTAATTTTAAAACCGTTCCCCCGAACCCATTCCGGAAGGCTTTAAGGCAAGTCACTCAGAAGAGCCTTAAGTGCGCGATGCAATCTTCACACGGATTAGATTGAGATCGTTCGATAACAGAACAGCCCGCTTTCATACGCTCCTCGGGAGCAAATATTTGGATTTCAATGTGTCTTTTGAGGATTTGAAGTGGGTTTTCATGAGCTTTTAGTGTGGAACTGATGATGAGATTAAGCATTTACTATTATAAAGTACACCCTCGGCCACCCTGGTACTCACATAAAATCCTTTCCGTCCTAAGATAGAGCTTTAACGCTTTGAAGATATAATACCACCTATTATACCTTTAATTCTAATTTGTTATCGTTTATTTTGATTATTTCATATTTTATACAATAAAGTATTTAAAATGAAGGTTGTCTGATAGGGATCGCTATTTAGCGATAAGACAGCCTATCGAACAACATTGACAGAGTTTGTAGTACTTAACTAAGTTGATGTGTCTTTTGGGGTATAATAAAGTATTTTCTTTTCTACTATTCTATTTTCATTATTAATTGTCATTCATTCACTTGAATATGATTTACTACGACGGTCGTTTCATAAAAGGTAAAAAAACATAGTTTTTTCTTCTTCCAATAATGATCGTAAATTTGATCACTCATATTGTACGGTTATTTAGGTAGGTACTACCGTAGTGAATATTTTACCTCTGTTATAAATTAAAAAAGAAAAAAAGAAAATATATTTATTCGTCCCATTGAACAACAACAAAAGTTAAACACAAAATAATAATAAACACACAAAACAAATACTTAACATAAAACAAAGCGAAACGAGACGAACAAACTAAGGACGTAATCCACATTGGGCACCCGCTTATACGGCACCTGAGGTATTCCACATACAGAACCTACCGATATTTCTCGCAGGTACAAAGTCAAAGTCAAAGTCAATAGGTTTTTATTCATTGAAATCACAAGGATCATATAGAAACGTCAACTTAAAAACTATACGTGAATCTAAAATGTTAAAGTGAATTTACGCCGGTTCCTCGCGCGCGACCATAAGTGGAATCATTTATTATTTAAAGTTTTGTGTTGCATGGACTCGAATAGGTCCGCGTCTCAGCATTATGCTTAAAATGTTACAGCTCAGTAGAAATCAATGCAAAATATGTGCACAGTAACGAGATTAAACCATCGAATCAACACACAACCTTATATTACCAGCCAATAGCTATTTTAGCAAAATAAACAGCACGAGTTAACTATGCAACTGAGTTCGCAATATACTGGGTTTATAAATGGATCGGTCGGAAACTAGGAACTCTATGTGTCCTAGTTGGTAACTAATATTTTTTCAGGTTACAAAATATGTAACACAGAATTTTCAAACTAACTGGTTAATCCAGTTTGTTACTCAAATCATTTATACAAAATTTTTACCGATTGACACAATGACTATTTATTGCATTTTTTCCGGCTATTACCATTTATTGACCTTGATGGCAAGGGGGGTAAGCCGACTGAGAAGCAAGAGATGCGGAACAAATGTTTGCATATTCTGCAAATATTTGTTCCGGGTCTGTTCAGTTCCTGATACCCATAATGCAGGGATGGCGAGTCAGAACAATGTAGATATTAGTCTTGGCGTTTATTTATTTAATTGTACTCAAAGATTTATGCGCTGATTACGTATATGATGCCCATAATGGGGAATATAGTCGTTTTTATATCAGTTGTTCATCAACAAATAATAAAACTGATTTATAGATGTATATTGTTCATCAATAAACGATCTACGAATAGCCACGAAATTTTTACCCGCGCTTTCATATAACTAACAGATTTAATTCGACATGAAAGTGACAATATCAATAATTTAGGTCCACAAAGTCTCCCTAAAACCTAGTAACGACTAGACGGTAGACAGGCCACTGATCAAAGTGCCCTGAACGAAATGAAACCGAACGAGATTTCGTGACAAATTCTTGCAAAAACAAAACACATTTGAAACCGTTTGAACATTGCTGGATCGCTTTCGATTGTAGGCTAGTATTTGACAATAAAGGTAGCTGGGTAAATTGGCAATTTAGGAGTTTTTTTAACTTGCCGTGTTGGCCTAGTGGTACCCGGTTTCCGATCCGAAAGGCTTGAACTTGATCGTGCACCAATGGATTTTTCCACGGCCAAGGACAAGATTTTTTAAACAACTAAAATGCCAAACAAGCTTACTATCGTGCTGGTTATTCGATCTGATGATGGAAATGGAACTCCTTAATGGATAATAGAAGACAGTGCTTGGTCTTATTTTAACCAGATTGATGTTTTGATTACTTATTTCACAAAAGTTATTTTTTAATAAGATATTTTTCAAAACAAGCAAGTTACTTATTGTTATTTATTCGTGCAAAAGAAACAAAGCCAATAACTGAATATTATTATGGAAAGCAGCTATGCAATGGTGTAATTAGCTAGCTTTTTGCAAATAAAACTCCTGCACTGAAACTGCACGAAGCAATTTAGTCTTCACAAATCGCAGGTAGGTGGCGTGCAGAACTTGGGAAATGTTTCTGGAAAATTAGCAATTTTCAACTAAAATCGCTGTTATTATGCTATCAAATGTCAATACTTTAAACTTAGTTTTGAGAAGTGAAGTGTTAAAAACATGCTCATTAGAGGGTACTTTTGAGTCTAGCCATGTAATTTGCCCACGGCTTCGCCCACGTGGTACCCGGATAAAACGTAGCCAATGAAAAGAAGCTCTTACCGTTTTTTCGTCGACTAACATTAACGCGCGAGTGCCACTTCTGGTATTTCAAGCATCCAAATAAGTAAGTATATTACTTATATTTACTTATTTGTATAAAAAAGAAAGTGAAAAAGGCCTCCATGAAAATACCCTTTCATTTTAACGGGGTAATATAAAGTTTATGCCCATCCTGAAGGCCCATTCTGAATATTGGTGAAATATGTTTTTGAAACTGGGATATGTACCCATTCTGAAGGTCATTGTAAATATTGGTGTAACATTTTTTTAAATCGGGATGTGTAGGTAGTTTCGAAGTAGACCTCCTACATCCAAAATTACTAACTGACAAACTTTGCCTCTTAGAATTAGTGAAGAAAAGCGCTCTAAGCATTCATGATGTAACTTCCAATGAGGTAATAAATTGCGCCTTTGCTTTGTGATTTCACAAAGATCAAAACAATTGAACTAGGATAAGCGATAGTCGAGGATAATTCTTAGATCAAAGGAAAAGATGAAGATCAAAGATCAAACCGTTTCCTGTATATAATTTCAAACCAGCTTTAATTTATAGCCAATAAATACCCTTTGACATTAGATAACAGACATAACACCACAAAGATTACCTTCGGAATGTCGTAGCTATACCATAAAGCAGCCAATCTACTGCGACGCACACAGATGATACGCAGTATGAATGCATTCTCCATTTTGAATTCATTGAATCAAAATATAGGGGATATCCTGTAGGATTCTATACTAATACCATACTCGGATTTTATTTTGCTTTGGTCCTTAAACAATGATATGCGCCGCGGTTGGTTAAGACGGGTCTGTGACAGTAACATTTGTGATATTTTATTCACACATTTTAACCAGAATTTTAACTTTATGCATAAGATCCCAAACTTATGTATAATATGCCAAAACGGGATGATTCAACCCATGAAAATGAAAGTTTTGTTAGAAAAAGTATAACATCAAAAAAATTAATTCTCTAATTTTTATACTGAAATATCAAAACGTTTTAAGTTGATGTTTACGGCAATTTTCATCAATTAAAATAACCGCATTTCATTTAGAATAAAAGTACTTATTCCTGATGGAGAAAATCCGGTATTATGCATTCCGCCCGAACAGTATAACATATTCATATTCTGGAATACCTTAAAACTTAGGGATCTAGTCAATATCCATTAGTTTTGCAGCTATTCTTTTCATAAGCTATCGCAATTAGTACCAAGTGGTACCACAATACTCATAGTTCCTGATAATCAGCACATAGGTAATCCTAGTGGGTCATGACTTTGTACGAATATGTGTCTGTTAGCTGTTTATTTATTAAATAAAATTCTTCCTTTTGTAAGTGTTGATTTGTGTGCACAGCGAAGAATAAAGAATAGAGTTACACTTTCGCTTAAACTAGCAAAACTTCAGCGTGCTGGATACCAATCCATCCAAAAACCGCTAAACAGCAAACTCTGTGAGCGCTTCAGAATTTTCTCAAAGCAATTTACAAGACTGTCTCTGAAAACGGTTCAGCCCGCGACACGATCAGGTTATTGTAATACAATGTCGAACCAAGGATAATCTCCAATATAGCACAGGAGCAAGCTGTCAATGTATCACATAATAATGTACAGTTTTTAATGGACATTCCATGAGGAGGCAAGAAAGTCATGTGACGAAAAGAGTGTTGAATATGGATGGTTATGAGAGTAGGTGTAGACACAGAAAGACTGATGGATTGTGTGAAGGTTGGCATGAGTAAGAACTGCTGATAAGACTAAGAGAAGACTGTGGAAGAAGAAAACAAGTTGTGGGACAAGGCCAAGAAGCTTTTATTTACTACTGCCGTGTATTCGCCCCAATCTTTAAGACCTGGCTTCTTAAACAACAACCACTTTCTGTTGGCGTAAAAGCTTTCGGAAAGGTTGAATTGTATGGAAATGACATTCGTTTTTGAGATGTCACATGACTGCTGCCATATTTTTCTTTACGAATTTGCGTTGGCATGAAAGTAGAACTAAGCGTAAGGTATTTGTCTCGACACTCTGGTTTCGAAATATTGGCGTAAGTTTATGCTACAGACACACAAATTAAAGCTTTTTGTGCTAGATAATTTCAGATGAAGATGACGAAACTATAAATACGGGTTCCATTTTTGCCTTTTCGCATCGGAATCTTAATTAATGATGTAAGAAAAACACCGATGCCTTCACGTCTTGTTGTCTCTGGCACCAAGGTGCTAATATCGAACAAGTACATAAAAATAATAAGCTTTATTAGTATTGCTCGAGTGCTGCTTGGAAAATTTTACACTATTATACTGTTAAGTCGGTACTTTATAAACCATTTCAATAAACTAGTTTATCTTATCTTACGTTTTTATTTTTATGAAAACGTATCAAATCCCGCCCATGTATATTTGCTAGTAATATTGTGGTCGATGTTAACTTTAAAATATTATGTTTAAGTTGGATTGCGAAGGGTGGAAGAAATGAAGAGTGGCTTTGGCCCTGCAGTGGGGCAGTGATGGTAAATAATAATAAAACATTTTAAGTAGCAATATTTGTTAAGTGATTCATTAGTTAAGGTAATTGCTGACTTTTTAACACATTTAAACAAGTCATCACATTTGTAAAGAGCTACAAAATTCGTTAAAACGTAAAGCGAGTTCCGCGAAAAAAACAAATTGCTTTCTTAGCTGAATGCCTGAAAATAGCTAAGATCTTATTCAAGCGGCGTATAAAGGAAATTTGGCTGGAGTTGTGTCAAAAATAAATAAATGTAGCCGTGTAGAAATGAAACTCGATCAGGAAGAACTAACACGATTTAATAGCACCAAAAATCAATATTACCTTATATCTATTGCATGCTGATAAGCTAATTATTGACAGACAAATAATTTGAATTCGGTTTTTAATTTTGTACTTATTTTTAAAATAAGTTAATGAAATCGAAATTTACTTATTATATAAAACCGCCTGTATTGTTGACAACGTTTTGACTACTTAGTTCAAAAAACACTCCACCGATTAAGTTCATACAATTACATTGCCTATTTACCTACTAAGTTTCATTAAGATTTAATAAACAATTAAACAGTTATCAACGGACAAACAAACAAACATAGATATATAGATGCATGGAAATATTTAATCGATAAATAGCCCAAGAAACTCTTAGTGGAGTAACACTAGGTATATGTGTAGGGAAACTGGCAAGCCAGAATGAATTATTCCCATCTGTCATCCTGCTCTGTCCCCCTAGGGTGACAGTTGCAAAAAAAAGTTTGATCTGGCCCCTTTTTTGCAACGGGGGGCCAGATAGAACTTTTATTAATTGAAAAAGTTATATCTGCCCCCTCGTCAATAAGAGGGGGACAGACAGAACTATTAATTCCTACCTGTCTCCCAAAAAAAAAATTAATAGGTACACTTTGCACACATAAAGCTGTATAAATTCAGTCTGTTTAGGTATTTTAAAGGTAAGGCAAAATTACATATAATATCAAGCCATCAGTTACCGTCATTACTAAACTAATTTTGCTTGCAAAAATGGGGGTTCTATGGGACTTTCGCTTCTATGCACAGAAACTTTTCTTTCTATAGTTGCGTCAGCAATTTCGTAGGTTATAAGCAATTCTGAGCCAACCACGTTTCTTGCATCGGTCAGGAGACTGATTAGGTTGTATAAGAAGCTTAGTGGTTTCTAGCGAGGTAACGAGTCTGCGGTTTGCTTTGAAGCGTTTTTGTGTGCGAAATATATTGAGTATATATTTTTTTAAACTAACTTTTGCCTTTGGTTGTAGATTTGTTTCCCTTCATAAGACAAACTATTTATTATGTGCATCGGGAGAAACTTCAAAGTTTACACACATAAACGGTATACGTTTCCGACAGTATTGCCGACAGGAATAGAAAGCAGTTGGTATCATCGCCGGTATTGCAGTCAATATCCAGCCGCTATATCAAAAGTATTTAGAAAAGTTTTGCCAGACTATGAAATATATACAGGCTGATGATGATAGTGATTGGCTACGGTCATCCACTTTCTACTCTTTGGCAATTTTCTCCACGCAATGACTCTGACAATCTTAAAGTCAGAAGTTTTATCTACGATCTTAATGTCACACACCCAAATCAGTGAACAAAAGTAACAAGTTTACGATCTGCATCGAACAAGCCCAATTATTTATATCAGGCCCCATCTTGAGTTCAAGTGTTTCGGCCTGTTTCTATTTCGGGCTCGAAGTTTTTGGCACTTTGAACTTAGTTTCGATCCCAATTACTTACTTTAGACTTTCTTATTGGCGGGTAGAAGTTTGATACTGCTAAAGTGTAGATAAAATTAGACTCGAGTTAAGTTTTTTTTTAGTTAGCCTGTATCGCTAGGTACATACTTAAAGTACATAGCGCACCTTTTTTCTATGTTACTCTTCGGATAATTATACTAATTAGTTAAGTAGATAGGCTAACTTTTTCTATTGTAGGTAAAACTAGTTCTCTTTTTACTTTATGCCATGTACCACTAAGTTAATATGTATGTTCAGCTCTCTCTCAAATAAATTTAATAAATAAATAAATAAAAGATATGCGCCCACTTCTCGTGATGCATCTGACTAACGTGGCCCCTGAGATTCTTCAACAGAGAACAACAGTTATTGACTTAGCTAAGAAGATTAACAAGCTGAAGTGACAGTGGGTATAGATGCCGAAGAAACCACAACCGTTGGGGTAAATGAGTTCGAAGTGATAGTGAGTATAGATGCCGAAAAACTCACAAGCCCAACGATAAACGATGTAGTTCTTGGGTGGAGACCGCGTCTTGACAAATGTAGTGTGGAACGCTCCTTGGCTGGATGGAGCGATGACTTAAGAAATGCTACGGGCAGAGAGTGGATGTGAAGAGCTAAACACTGGGCTCAATGGCGCATATAGGGAGATATCTATGACCAGCAGTGGACTAATTTGGACTGATGATGATGATGAAACCAAGACTCGTGATGAAAATGTATCCCGACGGATTATAGAACATAAACCATCCACCTCATCTCACCCCATAAATATAATTATTAGGGGGTGGGATAAGTAGGCTAACAAACAACAGAACAAAACAACATTGTCAAAAGTCATTGAGAATTTTGGCGAAACGTCTTCGCTACAAAAGTACAGTTGGAGTAAAAATGTACGGAGAAAAGTCATGTACAGTCGGCGATATAACCATTACGATAGCGAAGACGTTGTTGCGACGCGGATCGCGGATTTAATTGTGGCTGTGAAAATGGCGATTTTTATTTAAATTTGATTAAATCTTTCAGAAAACAAAATAATAACCTAAAAGTCAAATAATCTGGATAATGAACATTTTAAAAATAACATCTTATTTCGAAATTATTCAAGAATGTGTCATTAAATTTCATACTGAAATAATACATTCAATAAAAAATCATGTAATCAATTATAAATATAATCAATACCTATGTTATAAAAAATATACTAATTATAGTAGAATAATTACGTACATATTACTTAAAATGAAGAGTACATATTTACATTATATGGTAGGTATAAAATTCCGTTTTTGAGATGAAAGCTCAGTTATTTGAGATTTATCAAATTAGATAGATTGATAGATAGATAACTCTTTATTGCATACACCAGGATAAAAAACACTTTACAGAGGATCTTAAAACTAGGTTGTGGTGATACAATGGGCGGCCTTATCGCTGAGAGCAATCTCTTCCAGACAACCTTTGGATGGACTTGAATTAAAAGAATGTGAAGAGAGGAAGTGTAACTGCAATTAAAAATAATAATTTGCAGTAGGTAATAAAATAGATATTTAATAAATAATATAATGTGGTATAATGTATACCTTTAAACAATACAGTAATATACCTATAAATGATTGTAATCATAAGCCCCGATAGCCCCAGACTACGCCCCGAAAACAAATACTCAGTACCTACTTTAAGTGCTTTCGTACATGGAAGATATAAGTATTAATAGGTAAGTAAAAAAAAACTGATACGAACTATATCTAAGAGTATACAACAGATAGATAGGCAGGCCGAGGTTTTGCGCGAACAAATTTGTACCTGTAAAATAAAGCTAAGTAATGTAGGCAAGGCATCTAACTTGTGCAGTAGCTAAGTAATGTAGGCAAGGCATCTAACTTGTGCAGTACGACATATTTTTCCCACTTGTTTGAAAATTGTTTGATTGAAAAAAAAAATACGTCAATCGACTATTTTCGGTACGCAACGAAATGTCATGCCAGCAATTTCTTAGACGGTAGTATAATAGAAATTTTTCACAGTTTTTTTTATGATTATTGTGTTAGTGAGGTTTCTTTAAGTCACACTAACATGGCGTTTTAGGGACACGATATTTATTATTTATAAGGCTGCATGCGCTTTTCTTTTAAAATGTTCGAGTAAAATACAAAGATCAGTCTTTGTTCAGTCGAATAGGTGAGAATAAAAATCAAATACTATATTGAGGATCTGTTTATAAGTATAATGTTTCCTCGTAAATTAGAAAAAAGCACCTACTAGGTACATAACAACTCTCGGCCAAAAAGCAATTAACGGTTTCGTTTAGTTAAAATGGTCTCAGCCTCATCCCTTTTAAATCACTTCGGAAGGACTCAGCTTGGTCTCATCCTTCCAATATTACTCGGCCGTCAATTGCTTTATTCGTCAATATTACTTCACGGATTCCCTTCTAACGTTACACTTATACTACTTGTAGTATAATATCTGTGTAGTATAATATCACTAATGGTACAACCCTAGTCTTTTATGACCGGCTGCCGGCCTGACGTCAATTCTCCTTGGGAATACTTGTTGCTAGTGTCTAGCTGACGATAACTGACTCCTATCGTCGCTCTTATGGCTTTCCACGCTGCCTTACTACCTCGCCACTAGAAGTGGATTGAGACACGTTTGTGGTAGACTAGGCACTATGCGAGGAGAAACCGCAGATCTTAGATGTCGAGATACTCAAGGCATCTATCTGCTCGCTTAGCATGAGCACCCAAAGGCAAAACTAATTCTGTCGCCTATTCCGTCAAACAAAAGAGAGGGACAAAATATTTTTTGTCTACTCGTCGGTCGACAAAACCGCTGTCTCGAGTCCACATGCTAAAAGCATGTTTAGGCCATGAGTTGACGTGATTTCAAGGGTATGGACGCTGCGTACATGACAATGACTTTAAGGGAATAATAGGTAATTGGTTAAAATTAATTCACCGCCTCTACGACTTCATATGAAAATAAACACTGACCGATTATGTTGAGGTTAGGTATTCAATAAGAATTAAGGACCAAGGACGTTTCACATCACTATAGTTCTTTTTCACCATATGTCGATATCAATATTAATAAATACTGATTAATTAAACACAGTGGTTTAACTCAGATAATATAATAACTTTCAGTGCTTTCAGTGTCTGTCTTGTATATACTAGCACACTTATTGTTTTTCCTTTAAACTTAACCCGCTGAAGTCATAGCTTAGTCAGATGGGCAAACTTTTCTAATTTATTCATAACACGGTACTCTCGCTTGTAAAGTTGCAGAGTTTTTGCCAACGGCGGATGTACGTTACCAAGTTGAATAAAATGTACGGAACGAGACGAAACACGGATTTCAAAGTACACCTACCGACTCTTTTGGGGAATTCTCGGAAAATACAATTCTTATTTTGAATGTGATATTAAAATCCATTGAAATGTAAGTACGTTTTGTGAAATTCTCTGCTTTATTGCGCTGAAAGTTTTCTATAGGGAATGTGTGTGTGACTTCTTACATCTTGGGAGACACGGCAATTTTACTAATATAAGCGTTATATATCTTATGGAAAATGTGGCAACAATCTTATTCTTCTTTCCCTTGTCCCATATTACGTGGGGTCAGCATATGTTTTCTTCTTCCACAGTCCTCTATATCAGCCATCATTTCAGTATTCACTGAGATTCCTCCATCCATATTTTTTTGGGTCCAATCCTACTCGATAAAAAATGGTACTATTGTTTTGTAAAAAGATAATTAAAAACATTAATAGATAAAATCGACGTTTCAAAGTGATCCTTGTGATTTTAATGAATAAATGCATTTTGACTTTGATTTCGACTTCTTTTATCCAGTCACATGAGCATGAATTTTTTCCCTCCTCATGGCATGCCCATACTTTAAATATACCTCAAAATATTGCATATTGCGAGATGTAACGCACCAATAGTTTTTCAAACAGGATCAATGTAATCTCCTTTTTTCAGTCGGATTTTTCATTCGCACACACAAAACTATTCGTAACATCTGACTGACACTATCTCTCATCAAAATAAAACCCAAAGCTTTGACATGTGTTTCAAAAACCCGCATAGGTATTTGTGTAGGTATTTGTGTTTTGTAAACCGATAACTAGGGTACATATTTGTTGATAGCATAACCTCTCTGTGGATAGTGGAGCCAGTTTGACCTCATTACTTTCTGATTCTATATGAAGTTATTTTCCACTCAAAATTTCGCATCCTCGCACCTACCGGACCGTAAGTAACCGAAGTAATGCCCCTTTTCAAATTTGGTAAGTTTTCAGACAAATTTGAAATAAATGACATCCTTACTCTATAGCTAGTTTCCGCGAACTAGATCCGAACTTCTTATCACTAAAGATATCTCCTTTATCAGAAAGGCAAAGTTTGACAGCCTAACATCCATGGATTTCACTCACTTAGACCAGTTAGATTAATTCGGAGTAAACCACATACATAGTCCTGACCCCACTCTATCACTAAAAGGTAAGTCAAAGCCATCCATTACCTACTTACTGCACAAGTTAGATACCTCGCCTACCTACTTTGCTTTGTTTTATAGTACTAGCTAGTTAACGCAAAACCTCAGCCTGCCTTCCTTTCTGTTGCTATACCCTTAGACAGGATTTATAATATATGATATCTACTTTTAAACAACATCTATGTATCTACCATGTGGATTTTTTTTATCGAGTATTTAAAATTGTGTATGTAGGCACTTGGTAGAAAACATTTAAGATACGGTTCATGAGTGAGGTATAACATGACATTTAGACTCAAACCTTCCACACAAAAGGTGACACGAAACCCTTCGTCGGTTTCACCGCGGTTTAAATTTACCTCAACTAAACGCCCGACATTTTTGTATTCAAAGGAGGGCGAGGTAATTTCCTCCGAGTAAAGGCCCTGGGTTACCTTAAAGATGAACAAAATATTGTTATAAATGTAGAAAATGTACGCAGGAAGTGAAAGACGAGGTGACATTAAACCTTGACGGGGTGCGCTGGGGTTGCCATTTTTCTTTGGAACTACACAGAATTTTCAATGAGATTGAAATATGTATAATATGTAAATCTTCATTTTTTCAATTTGTAAATTACTTTTTATTAAAACGACCAGTGTAGCAGCGGCGATTGCCCGGCTATAACACTAGAGGTGCGTGTTTGATTCCAGCTGTGGGATAAATATTTGCATGTTTTGCAGATATATATTTCTGTATTCCAAGTCTGGCTGTTGTGTTACCACGGTACTCGTAGTTCCTGAAACCCACAATACAGGGAATCCTAATGTGGGGTCTGAAATATGTATGTATCAGTAGTTTGTTTATTTATTTATTACATAGAAACCTGTCAAATAGCCAATAACAAAATAAAGTCACAATATTTTTGACTATGTACTCAAATAAAAATAGTATAAATATAGATAAGAGTTCTTAAAACTCAACTCGAACGAAGACTGAAAACTTGACACCAATTAATAAAAATTTTAACCAATTTTCAGGCTGAAAATGGGTTATCCATAAAATAAGAAAACCTATTGTTACCTCCCCAGCCTAAGCGTCGCTCCTCCAATTTCCTCGTAGAGACAACCCTTCCCACCCCGGGGCACATTAAA
The DNA here is from genome assembly GCA_958496245.1 of Perizoma flavofasciatum. Lineage (NCBI taxonomy): Eukaryota > Metazoa > Arthropoda > Insecta > Lepidoptera > Geometridae > Perizoma > Perizoma flavofasciatum. Next base: position 946,548 of record OY292436.1, read on the forward strand.
AATAAACTTCTTTCAGCGCGATAAACCTTTATTCTCTAAGGTTATAATGAGCAGATGGGTTCTCCCCGGTTCAGACAAAGGAGCTGGATTATATTCATACCTGAACATGACTAAAAGCCGATCCTAAAATAGTTTCACTCATGAAATGAAATGAATGTGTTGCCATGTTAATATTAATCCAGCTAGTTTCTACTAGAGGATGTATAAATAGTTAGAAAAAATAAAATTATTAAATTCATGCATGATAAAATTAATACATTTATTCATATAACTATGTACAAGTAGGTATAGAGGTATAAACCGGGGTATCAAAAATACAGATGAAGCAGCTATCTATCTAAAGACCGTTGCAAACGATCTATAGAAAGCTCAACCGATCCAAATCACTTAAAATTAATAAGAGTAAAATTTATTAAAACACTTAAAATTTATTAAAATTTTAAGTGTTTTAATAAATTTAAATTAATATCTTTCAAGAATTCAGTTAAGTAGTTTTTGCGTGAAAGAGTAACAAACATCCATCCTCACAAACTTTCGCGTTTATAATAGAAGTAGGATTGGCGGCATACATAGCACACTCTTGCTCATGTTCTGTGTAAAATTCAGAAAACGGTACACAATAATTATCTAAATTCGGTGTTCATCTGCCGCATTAGGGTTGGCTTCGATGCCGACCCTGAGACATAACCGGTGAAAAGTCTCAGTAAGAGAGGGTCTATGCTAAGTTTATAACATGTTAAAATGTCGACCGTATCGACAAGATTTCAATACAAAAATCATCAGTTTCAAACGGTCATAGTTTCGATAAGTTTTGAACGTATTTCTAACTCAGCATAGGCCCTCAGGACCAACTTGGCTAAGAACAACCCAGGATCGAACAAAGTGGAAGCCTCTGGAGTAAGCCTATGTTTCACGACAAGCTGATGTCAGCAGTAAATTAAAATCAAGATATATTATAGATATAGGTTTGAAATGTTTATAAAATGTCAACAATATTATACTATTATTATCTCATTTTAGAAACCATGAATCAGCACTCAACCAAAAAAAAATTGTATTTGAATTCGACAAATTAAAAAATCACAATTTCTGAATTAAGTTTCACGTAACATTTTGTTTGACTTATGCCTAACTAGCTTCTGCCCACGGCTTCGACCGCATGGTACCCGGATAAAAGTAGCCTATGTGTTATTCTGATGTATAAGCTATATAACTGTAAAGTTTCATCAAAATCCGTTCAGTAGTTTTTGCGTGAAAGAGTTACAAACATCCAACCTCACAAACTTTCGCGTTTATAATATTAGTAGGATTGTAGGCCAAATAACCTCCTTTAAAGCAGTACACAGTCTGCGTTATCGGTCGGTATTCCTCGGTCAGTTATCCTGCTTGTCACACCAGCATAACGCGGGAGTCGAGTCTGACATTGCCACAGTGAGCGTAGCCTGTCTGGCTCCTCCAGGATTAGATTATGGCGACGACGTAAGCAGTAGCGAAGACGATGTAGAACCCCTACCACCAGTAGTTACAACAACGCTAAGAACACAATCCCCCCCTCCACTCGCGCGCCTTTATAACCGCGCACAACGTGCGGCAGCGCGTAGACACGAAGCTCGAGTCCATAGCCAAATTCATAAAAACAGCTTCTTAGCGGTATTATGAATTGGCCTCATCCCACCCGAACCCCTTAATCTCCACTATCCCCGACTACTCGATCGAGTCAGCCGAGTTGAAAACCCTCCGTAGACCAAGACACGTTCTTGGTGACCCTGATGACCCCATCAGCACCGCTAACGCGGTGATGACGTCATCAAGTCCGGACAGAGCAAACCCTCCACAAATACACCGAGCCCGCCAGCGGGCTCGACGAGTCCCCATTTTCGCCTACTCATGGTACAGATATGTACCGGAGCGTTTCTCTCCTATTGCACCCCCTCTGGCAACGGCCCAAGCCGAGGTCCGTACCTAAGTGGTGCCCTTGTGCTAGTTGCCCCATTCTAACTCTTTTGAGTGTGACGTGACAATGACCTCTTGTGACGTCACACTCAAAAGTCAACTAAACAGCTGTTTAGTTGATTTTAGGGATGTGCTAAGAGCAGGTAGTATGGAAACTTTGATGGTCATTTCATGAATGGAAAACATGGAAATCAAAAAAGTCGTAGAACAAACAATGTTCCCCACCACGGTGTCAATGACTTCCTTCCGGCATTATATACACATTCCGGGACAACCTGTATAGATATTTGTTCTTTGTCTGGGTGTTATGGTAGCAGGGTACTCGTAGTTCCTGATACTTACGATACAGGGAACCATGTATTTGTTTGTTTTGTGTTTATTTATTTGTTATTGTGATCTTTTCTACTTTTCTTAAATTTAATAAATAAATAATGCTGGATAATCCACACAGCATCATCTAGCAGCAAGCTAAGCAGAGCTTGTGTTATGGGTACTAGATGACTGATATACTTAATACAATAATTTACATAGATAGATACTTTTTTTAATATACATAGAAAATACCCAGAAAACCTGGAACAAATATTTGAAGATCGTACAAACATTTGTCCCAGGGCGGGAATCGAACCCGCGACCTCTTGTGTCGCAGGCGGACCTTCGCCCACCGCGCCACATCGGTCGTCGAAATTTATTTATATATTATGAGTTATTTGGTTGTCCATTAAAATATTTTAGTATAAATAACGAAATCCAATATAATGCCCCTACCTATCTTTCTTTCACGGTCTAATCTAAAACAAACTCGCCTTTGAGCGAAAATAGTGAAAAAATAAATTCCCTTCGAGGCGTAGATAAGGCACGAATAATAAATTCAGCTTCAGGCTTGTAAAAGTTTTTATGGCAAATTTACACGAGGCCAGTAACTATCAGATCCTATCCAACTGGGCAGCTACTAATTTCAATTACTAGATCATTGTGAAACGTTGAATTTGTCTAAGCTCGTCAAACTAGCTTAAACGTTTTTAATTAATGCCAAAAAAAGATATATTTAAATTAACATAACTACCTAATACTATAGAAGTTTAGAATAATGATTTATAAAGTTTCGCGCACCTTGCCTTTTTGCCATGGCAACGTTATGTGTTTAGTAAATAAGTACTTGTACCAAAAACGCTTTAGTACCGTAAACCACAGTATCCACAAACTTCGACAGGTGCGTAGTAAATTCTAATCTGAAAAGAAAAACTCTCGCTACTGGTCTCGTGTGAACCGAACATTAAGAGGCCATGAAAAGGCTTGCGCTAAAAATAGTGTTCGTGTAAATGAGAAAAAGGTCCCTTTAATATTTATTGGTACCTTATTTTAATAAGCCCTCGATGCTGTAAAGACATCCTTTTGAATGGGCTACATACCAATTTTGTAGAGTTTCAGGTCTCTATTTAAATGGTGATGAGATAAAAATGTTATCAAAAGTCTTTGCTGTAAAATCCTGATGAAACAATCTCCTGTCATATTATGTTGACTTAATTATTTTTGGTGTATTAGTAGTAAGAAAGATGGTAAGAAAGAAAGATATATAACTTTGTACATGCTTATTTTTATTTGTAAACTAGCTTCTGCCCGCGGCTTTGCCCGCGTTGTATGTTGATAAAAGTAGCGTATGACCTTCTCCAGGCTTCAAACTATACAAACGGCACAGCGGATAAGCCGTGAAACAGATTATGACCAAATCACAAAATATCATTATAAATTGTAGACTATTCATATTGTAAAAACGGGAATTTTCACGTACTGCACTATCGGTGAAGGCACCGACTAAGTTTCGACTCATTCCGAGAGTCTTCATCAGGGTGAGTGGTTGCGACTTTTTCCTTCCGCGTCGCGCCGTGCACTACACGCGGAAGGAGAAAGTCGCAACCACTCACCCTGATGAAGACTCTCGGAATGAGTCGAAACTTAGTCGGTGCCTTCACCGATAGTGCAGTACGTGAAAATTCCCGTTTTTACAATATGAATAGTCAAGTTCACGATAGTTTTTGGAATAAAATTGTAGACTATGTGTTATTCTGATGTATAAGCTTAATACTATAAAGTTTCATCAATATCCGTTCAGTTTATTTCACGTTCAAGTTCATTTGACGAGCTCTGTGGCGCAGTGGGCGAAGGTCCGCCTGAGACGCAGAAAGGTTGCGGGTTCGATTCCTGTCACGGGACAAATGTTTGTGAGATCTGCAAATATTTGTCTCGGGTCTGGGTGTTTTCCTATGTATAATATGTATGTATTTACAAAAAAAACGAAGTATATAAGTAGTATATCAGTCATGTAGTTCCCATAATACAAGCTTTGCTTAGTTTGGGGCTAGATGATGCTGTGTTGAAAATGTCCAGCATTATTATTATTTTTTCAAGTGATATTAAATTAAATTAAAACATTATTTAGCACAACATAAACAATTTATACATGCATTACAACGGCCTTTAGATAGCTAGCTGATTCATCTGTATTAATTGTATATACCTACTTGTACATAGTTGTATGAATAAATGTATATATATCCTTCCTACTATCCTACTAATATTATAAAAGTGAAAGTTTGTGGGGATGGATATTCGTTTCTTCTTTCACGCAAAAAACTACAAGACGGATTTTGATGAAACTTTACAGTGATATAGCTTATACATCAGAATAACACATAGGCTACTTTTTATCTGGGTATCACACGGGCGAAGCCGTGGGCAGAAGCTAGTACATACATAAAGTCACGCCTGTTTTCCGGAGGGATATGCAGTGACCACGGATTTCCACTTGCTACGGTAATAGCAGTTTGGGTTGAAGAACGATAGAAACTATGTAAAAATTACAAAAGAATAAACTCATATTTCACCCCAAGCCGACCTTTTTGTAACCTAATTTCTTTCAAATAGCGTAACATTAATTTTATGAAGTGGAAAAGCTAAACATCACATCGTCGAACCTTTCTGACATTGCTTTTGAAGCCTTTTGAAGTGAAACATTTTTTTTCGAGTTTTACAAAGGTTAAAAAGTAGAATTTCTATAGTAAAGGGAGGTAAATATCAACTTGTTTTTTAAACGAGAAACGAAATAACGAATAACGAATGGAAATACTTTATTATATACCTTATGTGATAAACAAAATAAAAAATAACATATTTATACACTATCCCATTATTGCGTAGTATTCCCTATCCTAAGGAAATAGCTTTCAGTGATAAGACCACCCATTGTGCATTTCTTTTGTATATTCTGTTTGGCTTAGTTATATTTTTTTATGTAAAATGATGTTAGGAACAATAGTGGGTTTATCTATCCATATATGTACGTATGAAAATGCAACTATCTTCAAAACTATACTATGCTTAAACATCAAGCATTTTGCTTTGGTGTGAAATATAGAGTTTATCTATCTATCTATCTGCAATAAAATAAATAAATAATAATAATGATCGCAATTTTTCACACAACATCATCTAACCCCAAACTTAGCCCCAAACAAGCTAATAAGCTTGTATTATGGGAACTTAATGACTGATATACTACTTATATGCTTTTTTTTGTAAATACATACAAATTATACATAGAAAACACCCAGACCCGAGACAAATATTTGCAGATTACACAAACATTTTTCCGAGGCGGGAATCAAACCCGCAACCGCGTCTCAGACAGGCCTTCGCCCACTGCGCCACAGAGGTCGTCAAAAAATAATAAAGATTTTATTTGTGTGGTGGTATTGGAATGCTTAGTTTGTATACCAAGTTCTATAAACTGAGTGTTGATTTAACAAGCGTGATCATAATTAAATCATTTTATTCAATTTGTTCGTTTGCATTTATTTGTACAATGTAATACAATTTATAATGGCGGATGCAATATCCGCACTTTTAACGTGAGTCGCGCTCAAATGTGGTAATAACGAGTATCACCTCCACTCTAGCAGTTAGCTCGCAGGCTATAGTCCATAGTCCAAGATATAAGCGGAAGCGTGGATATCCATCCCCATATAGATAAGATAAGATAAAGTTTATTTGTTCAAAAATACAGTTTGGTAAATTTCTAGTGATACAAGTATGACTAATCATTACTTTAATTAATAATGTCATGTCTTAAGGAGCACTGTTCCCTACACTAGGGCGCCGTCTCCACGAGCGGGAGAATTGCGACGAAGTCGCGCTTCTATTATCGGTTAGTCTCTACGAACGAGCGATTATTCCGCCAACGTATCGTCGCGACTCGTAACGGAATCGCCGCGTTTACGCAACGAGGCGTTGTGCAATAGCTTTGTTGAAAGAGTTCAGTTACGTACCAGACGATAGCGAAATAAGTAGTGTTACATAAAAAAAAAAAACAATATTTATTCTCACGCGATTCTCACGCTCCCGGAGACGGGGCCTTCATCTCAAAGAGCCTATGTTGTAGGGTCATAAAGACTCACCCTGGACTCTATATCATAATTAAGTAGTTAAATAATAGTGTTGTACTAAGTAGCCATAAAAATAAACAAAGTGAGTGAGGTAGGTATAGCGATAACTTTCTATCATATATAGTTCTTAACAAATATTAATTGCAGAGAATTAAACTAATATAATATTAGTAACAAAAGTAGATATTTAGGCTCTAAAGGCTCTCCACACAAAGGTGCACTATTACAGGGTTAAACGAACTCACCTAAAGTGAGTAGGTACGTGCGCAGGTGAAAACTTCACTATAACGCACGCAAGCACCAATGTAGTTGGTTAAATAGCATTTGACCAGCCTTTGGCCTATGACCACCGTGCACACACAGGTTTTGGTTACAGAGAATATTGACTTATTCCACTGTTCGCTGAATAAATTCGTAAAAGTAAATCTTTATATGTTATTCCTATTTCTTTTCAGTATTGGATTTGTTTCGCATGAATTTTAAAATGACTACACATTTTTTGACATTTGCACACTATTTGTATGGTAGAATATATGAGGGCCTATATAAATTGTAACATCATGTATAAGCTGACCTATACTCATGTAAATAAATATTCTGTTTTTTTTATTATTTATTCATGATAAAGTTTACAGTTACATGGTTATGCTACACCTAATAACTCAATAGTGGTTTGTCTAAAGTGAAATAGATAAGATAAGATAAGATAATTGTGTGTCTTATGCAATGTATTTATTATTTTCTTCGTGATTCGGCTGTGTTTTAATAGCTGATGGTGATTGATTCACATCTGGCCTTGTATACTTGTTTTGTAAATCTTCTTTCATCCATCCTTGCTACATGTCAAAACCGGCAACTCTCGTTACTACATCTGCATTCACTCTTAACACGCTGTTCCTCACTCTATCTTTAAAAGTTACAACACACATACTTCGAAGATAAAGTTTTTTTTATTATAAGACTAATGCTTATTACTTGTACCACGTACCAAAGCGGACCCGGGGACTTGTGTAATTTATTCATAGTCGGGTAATGACACTCGATTACTTTACCGTGAACCCTTTACTGGAGCGTCTCTCAAAAAAGTATTATTTTTATTAAACGCCGGGAAAATTACTTCGTTGGCGATGATATAAACCGAATCGTAGAGTGATGAAATGTAAGCAAGCAAGAAGGAAACTGAAAATATTATTACCCTTACAAAACATATTTATCTTTTTAAGTGTATCTTCACACGAACCACATCACAACCACACCACAACTGTGAAAATAACGCCGGGCAGTGGTGTCGTGTTAAGAATATCTGAAGCTTTTGAAGTTGCGTTTTCGCGACCACCAATCATGATGGAGTTGTGTAACACCAAGTGTTTATAAGTTGAACGGCGATATATGTTACCACAAGTCCATTAGATCGCGCTATCGAAGCGTTTTGCCCTGTCCATTAAAGGCTGCCCGAAGAAATTTTAATGTGTCTAATCATCAACTCTGCTATCAAGACTAGGGAACGATAATCATTTCAGATACGGACCATTTAGTTATTGCACCGAATCAAACCACTGGTTACATAGGATACGCTTGAAAATGGATTGATTAATTTATCATAACAATTTGTAGATATAATAAGGAATCAGTTTTGTCTGTAATTCTCCTTCTTTCTGGAGGCGCTTTATCTGTGAAAGTGAGCAAATTTTAATGTTTTTACATATATCTGCTACAAATATGATGTCTGTTAAATCTGGAATATAGTTCCTTGTGTTCAAAGAAAATAAGTATTCTTTGATTGTCTACCTCTTTGACGACTGATGTGGCGCGGTGGGCGAAGGTCCGCCTGCGATACAGGAGGTTGCGGGTTCGATTCCCGCCCTGGGACAAATATTTGTACGATCTGCAAATATTTGTTCCGGGTGTTCTGGGTATTTTCTATGTATAATAAAAAAATATCTATCTATGTAATGTATTGTATTAAGTATATCAGTCATCTAGTACCCATAACACAAGCTCTGCTTAGCTTGGGGCTAGATGATGCTGTGTGGATTGTCCAGCATTATTTATTTATTTATTTATTATTGTCTACCTCTTCAGTTCATCGCCAGTTCAAACCTGTGCTAGGTTCATACCAAAGGTATTCCATAACTTCCTTATTACTACTCCGTTGACTTACAATTTTAGCTTTTAACGAGATTTTTTACTTTGATGTTGTCCAAAGTTTATGGGATCACGGTGTTTTTTTTGCATTTCTCGCGGTTGTTTCTAAGAAAAAGTGCGAAAATTGTGTTGCTGAAAACAAAAAGTTGATATGTTTGTCGTGATATGCAAAGACGTCACTTCAGCTCAGACAGCATCCTGAAATACGATCCTATAGTCTTGGTGACCCAATAGATTTTTCCAATACAAAAATGTATAAGCGCACTTACGAAGTTAAAAACGGCTAAGGGATTCAAAAAGGAAGGAAGACATTGTGCTTTACAGACAATAAATTAAAATTATAAAGCTGTTTTATCTGTATTTTTTGTGTATACCTTTGTACACAGTATTATGAATTATAAGAAAAAAACATGCAATTGAAGCTTCATTCTATAACATATAAAATTTTCAGATAATATAATTATTTTGTATAATTCTTTATTGCACATAGAAATAATACAGAAATATAAAACAAAATGTACAAAGGCAAGCTTAATCCTAAGAAGAGTTTCTTACCTTTGATTCTTCTTACAAAAAAGTTTTTAAAAAGTTTAGTTATCTGGTACCCCGAACAGCCCATAGACCAAGGCCGTAAATTACGAACTTAATTGGTTCAAGTCCAAATATATCTGGCAGTTAACATCCTAAGCCGTGTTTACACGAGTTGAGCGGTCAGGACAGTTAACGGTCGAGTACGTTTTTGTTATTGTGTCGTATCATTGAGGGGTTACATGTTGTCAGTTTAGATAATTGAATATCTCGGTAGAGCTACCAACTCAACTCTGAACAAAGATATACATAAAAAGCTACATTTGGAATGAATAATGTAAGAAAGCTACATATTAGAGAAACGCTTGCATAAGATATGGCGTTTCGCTTTACCTAAGTATTTTTAAAATTTTTGTTCTTTACCGTATTTAAAATAATTTCTTTAATCTGTGCCAGTCCAGTGACATCCCTTAGTAGCCATATTAATGAGCGTCTAAAGAATAAGATATCTTCTTTCTTTACTTGTTGGAGGCCGAAGTAGTTCTCAAAAGCTTTCGAGATGGAACTGCATGTCACAGTCATGATGTATGTCCGAGAATCAATGGTTCAGTTGTGTCTCTTTCAGAACCTTTGGTATTGCGTTATCTGTTTGGCTTAAAATAACTTAAAATGGCACATGTCTCAAGACATAGTAGTCGAATAAACTGTCTTAAAGAGCCATTTCTATCTAATATTTCAAGTAACTTGTAAACTCTCGCCTGACGCTCTCCCAAAACTGGTCACGTAACTCAATCAGCGTGAACTTGGCTTTAGCCCATGACGCAGACTGCTTTACAGTTCACTAGCTTTTAAACCAGGTTTTGCTTGGGTAAACTGTAGCATAGAGTGAGTGAGTAACTTGAAGTAGTTGTGTCCAGTCTTCGAAATTCAGTTAGGGAGGCAAGCTGAGAAGACTTATCAAGCGTGTCGTAAAATCAAGATGCTATGATAAATCAAGCTACTCGACCTGCGTGAGATGGGCTTTAACCCGTGTCGCTGACTGCTTTATAGTTTACTATCTGTTAAACCTGGCTTCACTTGGGTTCAGATATTATAAAACTGGCATTGATAAACTTTAGCTTGCAGTTTGTAGATTATTCGTATCCAGTCTTCGAAATTTAGTTGGAGAGACGCGAAAACTACATGGAATGTCCAGACAGGTCAAGCAGGCTTGACCAGTCAAGCTACTCGACCTGCGTGAGCCTGGCCTTAGCCCACGACGCAGATTGATTATAGTTGCGACTTTATGGTGGCAATAAAATCGTGGATCCCGAAAATGGCTTCTGGTATTAATTTATTTATGAGTTTTGACGTGGAACTTTTAATAATAACTCTTTGTTTGTGATCGGAATAAAAACATCAGGTTGCTGCTCCGTCTTATTTATAAATGTGGTTTGACTATTCTACAAAGTTACGATGAGGAATACAATAAAAATAAAGTAAAGACACGAGAACTAAATTATGATAGGTGGATAGACTTTTTTATTGGACATGAAAGACGACCTGTGTGGCGCAGTGTGGGAAGGCCCGCCTGAGACGCAAAAGGTTGCGGGTACAATTCCCGCCGCGTGACATTTGCAGTTCTATAAATATATAAATATTTATTTAAAAGTAGTACATAGTTGAAATTATTGTTAAGAAAGTCCTGGAAGAGAATACCTTTTATAAGTAGTGAAAAAGATGTGTCAGTAAAGTAGTCTCTTAAACTGTCAAAGACTTTTGAAATCTGTCAAATTCTTTTAAAGCCGTAGATCCTTATGCAATAATAAATAAAAAATTAACACCCAACATACGCAGTCTCGTGGGTATCAGGAACTACAAGTAGCCAGACCAAATGTTTACAGAGCATGCAAACATTTGTGCCGCATCGAAAAACGATCCGTAGGACATTTCTTAGTTTATTACTTTTTTATCTAGTAATTAGAGCAACCAACGGCGATACAGAGTGTAATCCTACTAATATTATAAACGTGAAAGTTTGTGAGGATGTTTGTTACTCTTTCACGCAAAAAATACTGAACGGATTTTGATGAAACTTTACAGTAATGTAGCTTATACATCAGAATAACACATTTATTTTTATCCGGGTACCACGTGGGCAAAGCCGTGGTCAGAAGCTATAAATATATAAGGTTATACATAGAGTAATGCTAATACGTTCTCGTCATCCATACCGCAATGCTTGAAAACAAAAGTTTTCAATCAGTGCGTCCTACCCGTCATGACCTACGGAGCTGAGACGTGGACACTCACGATAGGGCTGGTCCACCAGTTCAAAGTCGCTCAGCGAGCTATGGAAAGAGCTATGCTCGGAGTTTCTCTGAAGGATAGGATTCGTAACGAATACATGCGTCAGAGAACCAAAGTTATCGACATAGCTCAACGAATTAGCAAGCTGAAGTGGCAGTGAGCCGGTCATATCTCGCGAAGAACCGATAACCGCTGGGGTAAACGTTTTCTTGAGTGGAGACCGCGACTCGGCAAACGTAGTGTAGGACGCCCTCCGGCCAGGTGGGATGACGATCTGCGAAAGACTGCAGGCAGATGCTGGATGCGACAAGCTGAAGACAGGACGCTATGGCGCTCATTAGGGGAGGCCTATGTCGAGCAGTGGACTAATATAGGCTGATGATGAATACGTTTGAGTTTTGACAATGAAAGAGATGTTAGGAACAAACGTAATGCTTTACAAAATGGGTATGACAAGATATGAATGACAAAAACAGTGCTTACGTAGTAGATGAGTATATAGCATTATTTAAATATATATGTAGCTATATCTACTCAAGTGAGTTTCGGTATTCTGTGTGTAGTTGATATCTGCTAAATCGGTCAGATCAACGAAGAAGAACCTTTTAAAATAGGTATGAGTCCAGATTGTCTTAAAATGTGAAATGACAAAGAATTAAAAAAAAAGATTAAACTGCTCCTTATTCAAAAGGTTTTCCTAGTGAACAAGATGGTACTGGTGCGGCATTATTGATGATTGGATGGATAGATCATTGAACTAGTTTAAGCATCTACAGATTATAGTTTTATTTTTAAATCTATACTGTCATTTTTTATTTTAAATATTTTTGTTTTTTTCTCTTGGTATATTGCTTTTATTTATGTTTAATTTATTGTGGTTTTATGTCTTAATTATGTGATTTACTTAATAATTGATTGTATAACGTTCAAAACTGTACTATTGTACCCATTTGATTAATAAATTATTCGATTTGAAGATGTTTATGGTTTGACGGGTCATTTACGAAACAACATCTTAACGCGTCATAAAAAAAACTCGTAACCTTTTTACCATTGACACCAATTAATTCGAAACGATTTAATTACTCAAACGAGATCTTCTTCGACACTACTATATCATTTTTACGTAAGAATCGTATTTTTCCTGCTTAGCTTTATGAGGTCGTATGGACCCGTTTGGTTGCATAACACGAACTTAGAATAATTTTATTGATCGAGTGAGCGAAGTGAACAAATATCTAAATCTATCTACGTCTCTATGTCTAGTCTACTTGGGAAATCCGGTGCGTTTCTATGTTTATTCCTATGTATGTTTGTCCAATGAATTATGCTATTCCACCCGATGATGGTGAAGACAGTTCTGAGATGGAAGCATTCTCTGAGATACAGTTTTATAACTAGTTCGGGGGACGGTGAAGAACCACACCGTTCAACTTCGCTGTGTCGGTGGGAAAGTTAGGTATAAATAAGTTTAGTTAGATTTTGTTAAGGTAGTAATAATACACGGTTGTCTGGAAGAGATCGCCATTTGTAGGACGTACCTACATTGTGTTCCTCAATAAAGTGATTTTTCATTTCAACTATGGGGCAGGGGGGTTTCGTTAATCGGGTAAAAACAGGATTTCGCGAAATATCAGTCTCTAGCAAAATCCTAGTTTATATACTTAACTTAGTTTTGGCATTAACGTTTAGTATAATGCTGTTTTTTTTCATGTTTTGCGCAAGATAACTTCGCAAAAAAATCTTTCTGAAAAACGTAACCAACTATGGGGCAGGGGGGTTTCGTTAATCGGGTAAAAACAGGATTTCGCGAAATATCAGTCTCTAGCAAAATCCTAGTTTATATACTTAACTTAGTTTTGGCATTAACGTTTAGTATAATGCTGTTTTTTTTCATGTTTTGCGCAAGATAACTTCGCAAAAAAATCTTTCTGAAAAACGTAACCAAAAATAATGAATCGAGGAAAGATCTCTGTCTACTATCTCTGGATATCTCTGGCTAATTTACAATCTTTGTTCGATGATAACCTGTAAACCCTTTTTTTTTTTATGAAACTTGGTAGGTAGGTTGGCAATACTATTAAAATTTTGTAGTTTAAATATGAGCTCAATTAGTAGTACCATTTTAAAATTATGAAGACCAACAATTTGTATTTAATAATCATATAATAAATAGGTTATGATTAGAGCTATGTATTTTGTTTAGGTTTTTATTTAAACTCAGTAATATAACTAATAAGTATATCTGTATATTTAAGTTACAAAGATAATGAACTCTTCAAGTTTAAAAATAAATTATCATCATCTCTATATCTTTATTTATGTTGGTATAGCGCTAAAGTATATTCAAAGTATATGGTACACCAATTAAACCCCTTTTTATATTTCTTAAATTCCGTTCCATCCTAAGGTTGTCTGGTACAGTTCGCTTTACCGATAAGACCACTCATTGTACAACATTGTCAAAGTTTGTAGTACTATTTTGTGAGCAAAAGTATTTTTCTATTTATTTGATAATCTGAAATAAAATAAATATATGAATGAAAAGTTCACGGACGTAGTCGAGGCGTTCCTTTAGTATGATATACCTAGTGGAACGCCGGTGGCTCTGTTGACGTAGATTCTACATGTTTCTGTATGTACTTCATAAACGACATTTTATAAATATTCATTACCTAGGCCATAGGTTACGATCGAGTGGGAATTACCATACTCGTACTTGACGATAAGGTTTTATTATTTAGGATATCCAATGTAGGTACGTTATAAAATTGCTTGTTGTAGGTAGACACCGAAAATGTAGGCATCAATAGGATAACTCTATCAGATAAAAAAAAAAAATTTTTCAACATTTTTCACTTCACTTCTTGATTGTGGCTTTTGTAACTATTTGTCACAATTCTTCAAAATTTTTACAAAATACCTTTTTCAGTCACTTCACTTCACTTCTTGATTATGGCTTTTGTAACAGTCTGTTTCATAGAAACTTGTCAAGTGTCAAAAAACTGACCACAGACTGTATCTGCCACCAGTGTACAGCGCGCTAAATTATATTTGCAACAAATGGGAAAATCATGTTTGTTTTGAGTATGAATATATCATGTGTATATATGTATGTAATATAAATAGGTTATTATTATTATCATAATTATATATGTACCCAGTTGTCCAGCGATCTTCGTGGCATCATGAAAGCCCCGTCTGAAAACCAGCGCTGCACCTGACCCTTAGGTTCTGGCGCAGCATAATGCTGAGACGGGGACCTATTTGACCCCACGCAACACAAAATGACGTACCTACTTTCTCTGTTTTTCGTTTCGCATTATATGTTAAGTACCTGTTTTGTGTTTATCTGTTTGTTGTTTCTTTTGTGTTGTTTGGGGAAAAATAAATGTTTTTTCTTTCTTTTCTTTCTTTCTACTTACTAGAGTCTGACCACGGCTTCGCCCGCATAGCACTCAAATAAAAAAATACCTGTTATTATATAAGTAATGAAAAATACTTGTCCCGAGTAATACTCAAATTGGTTCAGACTTGATAGAGATAATTAGTAACAAAAATCTGAACAGCCATCCTACTAATATAATAAATGCGAAAGTCTGTTTGTTACCACGTATCTCCGTAATACTAAACCGATTTTGATGAAATTTGGAATGTAGATAGTTTAGGATCTGGAATAACATATAAGCTTATCTAATTTTCGAAAATCGACCTCTAAGAGGGTTAAATGGAGCGGTAAAGTTTCTATGGAAAAAAAATGTTTGATTCGCTCAAAAGTAAATAATGAAACACGTATTTTTTGTTTTTTCACAACTACCCTTTGGGGGTGTGCAATTGAGTTCTAAACTTTGTATAAATTGTAATCCTTGGTTCGATTCATTCAGAAGTTGGTGGACATAGTTTGAAGCCTGGAGACGGTCATATGCTACTTATATTAACATACCACGCGGGCGAAGCCGCGGGCAACAACTAGTTTATAATATTAGTGAGAAAGATATAGGAATTTATTGTGATATATAATCATCCCTTTTCTGCTGATCTACTTCAAGAGTATAAATGTAGTGAATTGTTCGTTCTTTGTGTACTCATCATCATCAATAGTAGAAGCCCACTGCTGGACAGACCTAACCCAAAGAGTGCTACGACCTAACACATACTTTATAGATCAAATACTGATTAGAAACTAAAATAGGTTCCAAGGTAATCTCCTCTATTAAGTGGAGGTGGCTAAACAATTCGACGACCTCTGTGGCGTAGTGGGCGAAGGTCCGCCTGAGACGCAGAACGTTGCGGGTTCGATTCCTGTCACGAGACAAATGTTTGTAAGAACTGCAAATATTTGTCTCAGGTCTGGGTGTTTTTTTATGTATAATATGTATGTATTTACAACAAAAAAAAGTATATAAGTAGTATATCAGTCATGTAGTTCCCATAATACAAGCTCTGCTTAGTTTGGGGCTAGATGATGCTGTGTGAAAAATGTCCAGCATTATTTATTTATTTATATATATCCGCTACATTAAAATGACATAGATTTGAACGAAAATAACGCCCTTTGACCTTTTTGTCAATTCAAACGGTGACCTTATACTGTAGAGAACTCAGAGTACTAGAAACGAGGTCAGATAAGTCAGGTATGAACGGATTGAATTGAGTGTACAGAGATTAAGATAAAAAAATATATGAGGTTGAAGTAAACTTTATCATATTTCAATAGCTTATGGCAATTCCATATTTTTTTTGACTTTCCTTCAATAACATCGCTGGTCGCTTAATATAAGTATGTAAATTTGTACATCAGGACCGTTAGAAGGAATAACGCAAAAATACAATATTAATTTTACTTATAGGATAAACTTATGATGTGGTTTCTACCTTTGAAGTAAATCAAAATAAGTATTATTCTTACTTATAGTGAAGAGATAATAATATATTTATTTATACTTTATTGTTAATTTTAGGAATTCAACCCCACTCCCCAATTTTATTGACAGCTTTGTTTATGTGGTGGGATAATAGTCCTAATGTGGGGAAGACAATTTCATTGATGTGATGAAATAGTCACATCATAAGATTTAATATGCTTCTGCTTCTATGTTCGTACCCACGCCTACAGCTTGCTCTATCATTACTCAGCTACAAAAACATTTTTACTGATGTGTCAAGAACAGTAAATAAATACTTACTGCTTCGTTTTAAGTTTATTTGACGATCTCAATGGCGTGGCTAGCAAGAAGTCGACACACGAGGTGCGGGTTTGATTCCCGCAGCGGGATAAGTGTTTGCATTTTCTGCAGATAATCTCTTCTGGTTCTGGTGTTA
This sequence comes from Perizoma flavofasciatum, assembly GCA_958496245.1. Lineage (NCBI taxonomy): Eukaryota > Metazoa > Arthropoda > Insecta > Lepidoptera > Geometridae > Perizoma > Perizoma flavofasciatum. The sequence continues at coordinate 963,227 of OY292436.1, forward strand.
TGGTATTACGGTACTCGTAGTACCTATTTATGTATTTGTTATATACTAGTGATGATTGGGAATACGATTCAAAGACTTCGAAGTAGGTTAAGGGGGGACTTTAAGGACGAAATGCATTAACTTTATAAGTAAAAATAAAACACGCTAACCTACCTACTAGGTACTAAGATTTCCGTGATGGACGTTTTCAGACCCATCCGTGACGGAAGTTTATTAAATACGTGAAACATAATTGGCACATGTCCACGTTTTGCATAAAAGCAGTCCACGTGACAGGTTGCAAGCATATTGCCGCTTTATTGGAACACTAATAGATGGCACATACTTTCGATCTCCAAGCCAGTTTCTCACTGTTTTTCTTCACCATGTTGATAGCCACGATCATTTCTTCTTGTGCACGTCTGTATTTAACCCCACATTCGGATCGGAACGGCCCAAAATAGGATAAACTGGCAAAAGATGGACGAGGCCTTCATCCAGCAATCGATAGCCCCTAATAATAAAGAAAATGAAAAACAATAATAGATATGACATGACATTAATATAATTGTATATAATTATGAAAAATGAAATGAAATCAGATGAATTCTAATAAATTTTCAATCTAGATAAAATTAATGACATGCAATATTATTATTTTTTGTTTATTTAATAATATTATTTTATGATTAGTGTATTTAAAAAAAAACTTATTTTAACATAGGTATATTTTGCTGTAATATAATAATATAATCCTAATGAAATTATTATTTTTAGGGGAAATAAAGGCTATTTTTATTTTATTTTATTTTTATTTATTTTTACATTCGGATCGGACGTCCGGGTACTACCCACTTGGCAATACAGGTAAATATAATAAAATATTTTTATACAAAAAAGGCAACATTTTTTAAGAAAAATCCAACCAAAATAAACATGCGCCAGATAGCATCGAAATTGTTAAAGCAAACATAAATGATTCAAGAGCAATTTCATACTTTCGGGAAATCTTGTAACACGCAAGAATCCATTCCATCACGGCGCTTCCACACGTGCTGACCACTCCAATTTTGTATTCGTTGCTGATTTCGATGAACTTACTAATAAATATTAGTATAGCTAGCAAACAAAATAGAAAAATAAATAAACAAATAAAGACTTTCGATATCAAATTAACTTGTTAAGATATTTGTTTGTCTGTTCAACGGCGTAACATGGCGTAAAATAATAAATAATGCTGGACATTTTTCACACAGCATCATCTAGCCCCAAATTAAGCAAAGCTTGTATTAATGGGAACTAAATGACTGTCAAACTACTTATATATATTTTTTGTAAATAAATACAAACTATACATAGAAAACACCCAGATCCGAGACAAATATTTGCAGGTTTTTCAATAATATCTATAATAGCCCAATATATTATAGATATTAAGACCTGCCTGAGCTTAGACCAATTTAAACAATTTAAGTTATTGTTTTGTAAATAATAATTATTTATTGAGATACTTATAACCAAGTTTTGTACACATAATAAAGTAAGACATCGATAACCTCCATTGCATCTAATTTGCCCCATTTTGGCAAAGGTCTCTCTCCATCTACTTCCACTTTTCCCTTGCTCTTGCAGTTCTAGACCATTATCTATCCTGCTATATTTTTAAATTCCCATCTTTTTAAATTGTCTCCCTCTTTCCTCTTTTTGTTTCCCGGATACCCAGTTCATAATGATTTGTCATTGGATTATATTATAATGTTAATAATGGCAGGTCCTTTTTCATTTTCGAAAGTCGTAGTAGTTTTTTTTGTTTCGACTTAATTATTGTTTTCGAGCATCTACCTATGCCTTAGTTAACACAGCATCTAGACAAAATAAAAACGATAAACATTTTTTTTACCAATGTTAAATTTTTTTCATGCATCATCTAATTAATGTAAAATGTGAAATGGGTACAAATTGATATAGTAAGCAGATGCCAGATGCCTAAGCTAGACTAAAAAGCCTGTAATATAGGCAGCTGCGTTCCCCCTTCATTAATTACACAGATTAATTACATTATCTTTCATCAGTTTTAAAATAATAATGAATGTAAAACAATTGGTTACTAATGTGAATGAGCATGCGAATTAAAAGCTAAAAATTATAATTCCAGGCAGCGAACGATATCTATTATAAATTTTATAAAAATCTATCCATCTTTCTTGTAATCAATGGTTAAAACTACGGAACCTATCCTTATAAGATACTTAAAATGTCATCTAAATTGGATCAGCCCTTTCTATTATTCATAGCAATTATTCTAATCCAAACCTAAGGATCTATAATCTAAACCTCACACGGACTTTTTCTAAGCTCTTTAGTCTGTAAGTTTGAACAACTTTATATACATTGTTTGTATCAGATGAAAAAATGCATTTGCTCTTAAAAAATATATATCTAAAAATGCGGATGAGTATAAGTGACTATTTGGATTTGCTCTGTACAACTAGGTGCAGGGTACTATTGGCTTTCGGCACGTCTGGAAGCCCTTCGGTTCCCCTGGAATATTATAAGTATTTTTTTTTCGGCAGATCGCTTCAGCGAAGGACTAAAGGTGCTTGCGTAGTCGTTATGCCAAGCACCTCTTCTTCCACACAGGCAGCTAAAAATTCAAAATGGGGGCATAAAAATAATATTATTGTACAGAGTCTTTGCACGCGTGGAGTCATGTTGAAAAAAAAACCATACTCGCATACAAACTTTCATCACAAAAGTCAAAGTCAAAGTCAATAGGTTTTTATTCATTGAAATCACAAGGATCATATAGAAACGTCAACTTAAAAACTATACGTGAATCTAAAATGTTAAAGTGAATTTACGCCGGTTCCTCGCGCGCGACCAAGCATAGAAGAATCAGGCAACAAACTCTGCCTGGTTATTTTTTTGATGATCCTTCATTCAGCTTTAGTGTGGTGCAAATCGAACGTAAATGAACGAGACTCATTTATAGAAAAAAGTACTAGCCAGAGACTTAAATAAAGTCTAAAAAGTATCAACCTAAGTTCTTATGACAACATACTATACGCTTTATAATAGTAATGCTTAACCTATTCTTAAAAAATATGATACCACAGATATACAATTTCACAATTAAGCTAACGAAGGAGCGGAGCGACGACATCGGGCCATGCAGTTTTATCGTCAATATAGGCATTTAAGGTGTAATACGCCTTCTTGATTAGATTGTTCTTTATATAAGATTTAAATCTTCGAATAGGCAGCTCGGTTATATTTTCCGGAAGCTTATTATAGAAGCGTACAGAGTTTCCCATAAAAGACCCATTGGACTTTTCTAATCTAAGTTACAAGTTCCTCACTTTAAAATTTAAAACTCCAAAAACCCTGAAACATGTAATAATTTATGTCTGATTTGATAGTTCATTTCCAATTTACATACCTTTAAAATTAAAAAAAAAATATCTACTGATAGGTACCTCCAGCAAAGCCGGCAACGCGAGCGACCGGCCGGCTGTATAAAGAGCAGCGCGAGTGACGCAGGCTCTCCTCTTCTCTTCGAGACTTTGCGCTGTACGGACGTATTTTATTGCGTTCCTGTTGTTTTACCGGTAACTTATTGTTTTAGTTGTTTTCTTTGTAAATTCTAATAATATATCGCCTAGGGGATTTGTAATTTTCCTTTTTAAAATTTGGTTTTATTAAAAATCCCCAATACTACTTTAAAAAAACCAAACTCCAACACAAACGGTCATCTCTCATCCCCCACTCCCCCTTAAATGTCAAAATCCAAAAACCTGAAATGCGTCTTTATTTATTTAAGATTATTAGCTGTAATTGGAATACGTTTTTAACTTCAAGGAACAAAGATTTTCATACAAGGTTCACACCCTCATTTCCCCCCTTTTCAGTGGAAATTTCCAAAAACCTTTTCTTAGCACATGCTCATATGTTATGTATATGTTATAAAATATAATAATAATAATAGCCTTTATTAACAATCATAAAGTAACATTTTATCTTATTTCTACTTAGTATTACTACAAAGAAATTTGGTTTAGGTAAGTAAATCCTACTAATATTATAAACGTGAAAGTTTGTGAGGATGTTTGTTCCTCTTTCACGCAAAAACTACTGAACGAATTTTGATTAAACTTTACAGTAATATAGCTCATACATCAGAATAACACATAGACTACTTTTTAACCGGGTATCATACGGTCGAAGCCGTGAGCAGAAGCTAATATGTAAATAAAATAATTATTATAGATATAAAATATGAGTATGCTCCAAATTTCATCTTTCCAAACTTATAATTTGACGATTATATATCTATAGATTGTCGGAACAACTCGACTCTGGTCTAATTAAGCTGCGGAATTTTGCCGAAAATCGCTGTGAGATTAAAATTTAGCCTAAACTGGCCGAAATTCGGACAAGTTGAGTTTTGGGGTAGTTTGGGTCCAGTGTAGAGTTAATATTGACGACCTCATCGGCAAAATGGTGTAGCTTGCTGTGCATAGTTTTACAAATAAAATTAGTCTACTAGCAAACCTACTGCTCCTGGTAGTTTTTTCTATGTATAATATGTATGTATTTACAAAAAATATATATATAAGTAGTATATCAGTCATGTAGTTCCCATAATACAAGCTCTGCTTAGTTTGGGGCTAGATGATGCTGTGTGAAAATGTCCTGCATTATTTATTTAATGGACAGATCTGGATGTTGTGGACCTTTTTTGACGGCACTATATAGCACAAAATAAGAAATAAATACTACGTTATGACTTATGGCTTCTTAGTGCAAATTATAAACGTAGCTATGTATATAAAAAAAAAGAAATGCTGGACATTTTCACACAGCATCATCTAGCCCCAAACTAAGCAGAGCTTGTATTATGGGAACTACATGACTGATATACTACTTATATACATTTTTTTGTAATTACATACATAATATACATAGAAAACACCCAGACCTGAAACAAATATTTGCACATACAAACATTTGTCCCGTGGCGGGAATTCAACCCGCAACCTTCTGCGTCTCAGGCGGACCTTCGCCCACTGCGCCACAGAAGTCGTCAAATTTTTTGGTCATACGTACGTAGCCGATGTGGCGCGGTGGGCGAAGGTCCACCTGCGACACAGGAGGTTGCGGGTTCGATTCCCGCCCTGGGACAAATATTTGTACGATCTGCAAATATTTGTTCCGGGTGTTCTGGGTATATTCTATGTATACTAAAAAAATATCTATCTATGTAATGTATTGTATTAAGTTTATCAGTCATCTAGTACCCATAACACAAGCTCTGCTTAGCTTGGGGCTAGATGATGCTGTGTGGATTGTCCAGCATTATTTATTTATTTCATAGGTCAGCACTATGAAGCCTGAATTCATAGTAGGGTGTTGAACAGTCCCCCAAAATCCATCATTCAGCATTCGCCTTATGGCTGAGTGCATAAAGGTTGAATTCGCACTTGAATTTTTAATCAGCGCCTGAACAGTCCCCTAGGGGAGCCCCTATTTGACTATGTGAACACTGTTCTTTGACCATAACCGCACTGTATGTACATAGTTTTCCATCTCACTAAGTGGCTTGCTTAAATACTTGGTAGCCGCATTGTCAAGTTCCTGGGTTAGCATCTTTGAAAATGAGAAAATAAATAAATAATAATGCCGGATATTTTTCACACAGCATCATCTAGCCCCAAACTAAGCAAAGCTAATGGGAACTACATGACTGATATACTTCTACATATATATTATACATAGGAAACACCCAGACCCGAGACAAATATTCGTAGATCAGACAAAAATATGTCCCGCGGCGGGAATCGAACCCGCAACCTTCTGCGTCAAAGGCAGGCTTTCGCTTTCTACGCCACAGAGATCGTCACATAGATAGCATTGGTAGATTTGAATTGTTTGATCAACAGCGTAATCAATTACATAGTAAAAAAAAGCAAGTAGAAACCAAAGCAAATCGTATAGCATAATAATAATTAAAAAGTATATATATATAAAGTATATCATTCATGTAGGTAGGACAAAAGAAAATTTAAGACTAATAATTATTGGATTTGACTCCAAAACTATTCACTCAGATGCATCAAAGTACTTTGATGAAATAATTTACTTCAAATGAAATGTATACGAAAGACAAAAAATTGAACATTTTCACGAATAAAAATAAAGTTACGGAAGACGAGGTAGTATGGTCATACGACTATAGCCTACCCTAGACAAGTAAATTAAAAAAAAATCATGTAGGTAGTTCCCATAATACAAGCTATGTATGCTTCGTTTGGGGCTAGATAATTCTGTGTGGAAAATGACCAGCTAATTTTCTATTTTACTTATTTATAAATAACTATTGTGTTACGGGGACAACTAAAACCATTTTCTATCTTTCTTTCCTACCTTAATTTAAAAAGACCTTTCAAATAGCTATTAAGTTATTAGTAGGAAATAACGATTGGAAACTTTCTCCGTGCACAAATAACAAAAAGCTAGCGAATTACTCATTTAACATTTTTATAAAACTTTTCATAAGCTCTCGGTTTTCCAATAAAAGCTTTCCATCGATTAAGTGCCGTCATAAGCCTTACGTAATTAACCGATGCACAAAAAGAATGAAATGCATTGAAATTAATTTCGTTATGAGAGAAAACGCAAAAGCGTTTTTTACACAGGCCAACTAGATAGTTAGGTCAGTGGGCAGTTAGTTAGTTAGTTGGGCAAATAGAAGATTCTCTTACTTAATGTAGGTTTGAATCAGTTTCAAACTAGTTTAAGTGTGAATATTATCCTTGATTACATTTTAGGGACTTTTTACCTCAAAAGGAAAAAAATGGAACCCTTATAGGATCACTTCGTTGTCCGTCCGTCTGTCTGTCTGTATGTCAAAATCCTATGTCTCAGAAATATCTCTGATAAAGAAAAGCCTGTGTTCACAATGTCATACCACACTGACCATTAACCGCACTGCAAATAGTCTTAAAAATTCCGCAGGGCGCCTTTGTGGCGAGCGTTGATGAAGACACCACAGAGCCCCATTACCGCCTGGGGTCTACAGAGACCCCTGACCCTCGGCTTGCTCAACCGGCCGATCGCGGGTGGAGGCGCAAGAGCGTAACCTATGCTCCAAGGATGGAAGTGTTAAAGGCATAAAACCGGGAGTAGCGTTTAGTGAAACTGCATCACACCTCTCCACACCCTTTAGCCGTCCACATAAACGTTGCCTCTACGCTGCCTATCGTTGACCGCACTTATGGGGCCCATTTAGTGGACGGCAAGTCATCACCTGCCTATGATTTGATTTGAATTTGAGTCAGAATTGTCAGGTGCCGTTTCATCCTACATAGCCCAGCAACCATTCCTTAAGCATTTACTCCTGCAATAGTCCAGATTACCACCCAATATATCCAATTCATTCACCATCCACGAAAACCCGTTTTTTATATATTGTATTGTACAAAAGGCCTGTTTGTGTTACTTTCAGCTCCACTAATACCTGTAAAGGTTCCAGGCAAGCCTGAGATTTAAATGAATAAAGGGAAATAATAAAACACCCAACAGACACATACACAATTCTGACCCTACACTAGGATTCGCTGTGTCATGGATATCAGGAATTACGAGTACAGTTGTACCAGAACACGCGGACCTGCAACAAATCTGAAGAACATACAAACAATTGTCCCACGGTGGGAAATTAACCCGTTGCGCCATGGAGGTCGTTAATAAACTTCTTGTAATATATATATGTATATATATATATATATATATATATATATATATATATATATATATATTGTAGTGTATATACATTGTACTAGACACGCCACACCATCTTTTTGCACGCCCAGGATGACTGGTAGAGAATGCTTTAGCATTAAGTCCTCCTAGCACTACATTGTTTTGTGTGAAAGTATTAAATAAATAAATAAATAAACTGCACTAGCTGTTTTATCCAGACTGTGTCGTTTAGGTTCTAAATGGGTATTTTTTTCTCCCTGCGGTAGCCAAAGGCACTTCAGAGTCACGTTTAATACAGTTTTTAAAGGAAATGCCACCGTTGATGGGAGGATAATGGTAAAAACGAGGTTGCTTTCTTTGGAAAGTTGATATCAAATTATTTTTATCTTGCTTTAAGACTGTTAAGTTTTATGTTGAAAATGTGTTTAAAAAAGAGCTTTTATGAAATTAGTAATATAGAATCGATCCTTCTCCTAATAATAACGCTGGACAAATTTCACACAGCATCATCTAGCCCCAAAGTAAGCAGAGCTTGTGTTATGGAAACTACATGATTGATATACTACTTATATACATTTTTTTTGTAAATACATTCATATTATACATAGAAAACACCCAGACCCGCGACAAATGAATGTAGATTATACAAACATTTGTCCCGCAGCGGGAATCGAACCCGCAACCTTCTGCGTCTCAGGCGGACCTTCGCTCACTGCGCCAAAGAAGTTGTCAAATGCCCAGTTTAAGTGATAAAGATTTACTTTACATAAGTAAGTGTTAGCTATACTCTTTTATTTCATGCTAAGAGAGACGGTACATCAATACGCAGATCGTTTTTAAGCGGTAAGACTATGCTTCAAGTTTTGTAGATTGGGTAATTTTTATTTATTTTTCTTATAATTTAAAATCGAGTATTTCCATTGATTAATTAAATTACTAAACTTGAAGACTTCTGTGAAGAAGATTCTGTGCTTGACGTAACTTATAGATGCTTGTAACTTGGGCTTTGCCTACTCCAAGACTTAATGGTAAAAAATTTCATGTGTCTGTAATTTCACCGGCATCCATAACCCTTCAAACCGGAATACAGAAATGCAAGCATTACCGCTTTGCGGCAGAAATAGGTATGCCAGTAATTCCCCGGTCGAGCTCTTTCACAAAAAGTTCTATTTTCTATTTCTAGTCTATGCCTTCATGTCTTCATTGATAGTACGGCACATGAAAAATCCCGTTTTACACAATGAAGAAACTTATTAATTTTGGTACATATAATTTTATTTCAGAAATTGAAGTATGCCGAACTTTTAGGCCCGAATTCATAGTCGAATAGGGGCTCCCTTAGGAGACTGTTCAACCCCCGACTATGAATTCAGGCTTAAAACAGACTTCTATCACTGAACCTGCCTTCGCACCTACTATAATATAATAAATGCGAAAGTCTGTGTGTGTGTGTGTGTGAATGTTTGTTACCACATATCTCCGTACTACTAAACCGATTTTGATGAAATTTGGAATGTAGATAGTTTAGGATCTGAAATAACACATAGACTAATCTAATTTTCGAAAATCGACTCCTAAGGGGGTTCAATAGGGCGGTAAAGTTTCTATGAAAAAACATTGTTTGATTCGCTCAAAACTATGTACAAATAAACTTTAAGGTAAACAATGAAACACGTATTTTAAATTTTTTCAAAACTACCCTTTGGGGGTGTGTAATTGAGTTCTAAACTTAGTATGAATTGTAATCCTTGGTTCGATTCATTCAAAATTTGGTGGACATATGTAGTTTGAAGTCTGGAGACGGTCATATGCTACTTTTATTAACATACCACGCGGGCGAAGCCGCGGGCAACAACTAGTAACGATATAAATACAGTCATTAAACTATCGTCAATCGCTAGAACATTCCACTGTAAGTACTAAATTATATTCGAGCTAGTTCATAAATATTCAGTGTTTCCATAATAATATATTAAATTCGGAGCTGAAATACAGCTACTCTGAAGTAGCGACAGTCTAAAGATGTTTCAGCTGGTTCACACTTAGCCTGAAGCAAGAACAAAAAAAACACGCTCACATCTGTATTTCCCATGATAGTCATCCTCAGACCCTTACTGGATACGCAGACATGTAAGGATACTAAGACACATTAAAACATTATATTTGGCGCAAGTCTGCGTTTTTGCATAGTTAGAGTTTGCAAGCCCTTCGATCCATCGATTAGTGCACCAATAAGAGGTTATTGGTGCACTAATCGATGGTACATGCCTTTTAAGGGCATACCACGATAGATATAAAGTTCTTAATCGCACATAACAATAGTACTTAATGCTAAAAAGAATTTTCTTCCAGATATTCTTCACGTATTGAGGAAAAGAGTGTCGGTAGTGTGCAGAATGGATACAATAAAAAAAATGTTTCACGCAAATAATTAAATATATACCTAGAAAGTGTTATTAAATACTAAGAACATAAATACGTAAATAAAAGATTATGAAATATAAAATAAATAGCACCTGTTTCATTTCTTTCATTTATTCATATCCTTTGAAACATTGCGCATTCTTGGACAAGTCAAATTTACAAAATTAGATTTTAGATATAATAATACAATTAAAGAAAAGTTAATTTACACAAACAAGTAGTAGGTACTTACAAACATAAAAAAGTAACATGTTACACAATACTTACTTAGTAAAAAACATTTTAAAAAACCACTAGGTAGGTACCTACCTAAGTCATCGTCAAAGCATGTATAAAATAAAATTAATACATGTGCACCATACATATGTATATGCACACATAAAAGCATGCCGGATTCCTCCTCTTTAATATTTTATTGTACATAAATAAGCACATTCACATAAAGACAGAATGACAGGATATGTACAAAAGCGAGATTTACCCTAAACAAGTTTTCTCCCAGCTAAGCTTTGAGGCCAGTGAGATATAGAGTCACAATTCCTTTACCGTTTTAAGCCATTTTAAGCACGTGTTAAGCAAAATATCATAATCCTTTCAAAATAAACTTCACCAGCTCTTTCATTAAGACTGTGGCCGCTTCATACGCATTGCAAATTCAGTTGAACGGATTCATAAAACATAGTGATATATCATTCTTGAAAAATTATAGGGTTAGTGTTTCAGAGTGTTCTGATATATTGCTTATTTTTTGGGCTTTTTATTAGAAATAGAGTGTACATATTGTAAAAACGGGAATTTTCACGTACTGCACTATCGGTGAAGGCACCGACTAAGTTTCGACTCATTCCGAGAGTATTTATCAGGGTGAGTGAACGCGACTTGCTCGCTAGTCGCGGAGGGAGCAAGTCGCAAGTCGTCCACGATAGTGCAGTACCTAAAAATTCCCGTTTTTACAATATGAATAGTCAAGTTCACGATAGTTTTTGGAATAAATAAAGTGTTTTGGCTGAAATAAAACCTTGTCAAAAAAAATGCTAAATTGAAATCAGTACTGTAAACTCAAAATACAACATATATAGTTTACGCGCCGTGCACTGCACGATGCGGAAGGAGAAAGTCGCGACCACTCACCCTGATGAAGACTCTCGGAATGAGTCGAAACTTAGTCGGCGCCTTCACCGATAGTGCAGTACGTGAAAATTCCCGTTTTTACAATATGAATAGTCAAGTTCACGATAGTTTTTGGAATAAAAAAACAACATATATACTTCTATCTGTAAACATATTTAAAAAAAAATTAAAGTGGTAAATAAGCCCACCTGTTGGTAAGCGGTTACCATAACTTATGAAAGCTTGCAACACCAGAGGTTGCAGGGTTGCCAACGCTTGCTCGAGGTTTCTCGACCCTGCGACATAACGGGTGAAAAGTCTCATGTCTGTAATTTCACCGGCACCCATACTCCTCAAACTGGAATACAGCGATGCGAGCATTTTTGCTCGTAGACAGAAATAGGTGCGGTAGTCACTAGACGAGCTCGCACAAGGAGCTCTATTACTTCTACTTCATTATTTTCTTTGTAGGAAGTAAAATTTATGATTCCCTTTGGATACGTGACGAGTATGTATTTTTTTTTAATATAGTAATTTACTTAAACCAATCACTTACATTTGAATCAGCAGCATAAAAAGGCAACAATAGGACAATTTCTTTGTTATCTGTGGGAGGCCGAGCTTGTTTCCTTGAAGCTAACTAGATGCCACTCTAATTATGTCCCGGTCACAATGAGCTACATTTTACCTTTGGGTTACATGCGTGAATATAATGTATTATTTTTTGCAATTTTCTTAAATAAATCACATATTATATTTGAATCAGCAGGATAAATAGCTAGGCAACAATAGGACAATTTCTTTGTTATCTGTGGGAGGCCGAGCTTGTTTCATTGAAGCTAACTAGATGGCACTCTAATTATGTCCCGGTCACAATGAGCTACATTTTACTTTTGGGTTACATAAATAAAATAAATAAATAAATAATGCTGTACATTTTCCACAAAGCATCATCTAGCCCCAAACTAAGCAGAGCTTGTATTATGGGAACTAAATGACTGATATATTAATTATAAACTTTTTTTTTGTAAATACATACATATTATACATAGAAAACACAACATTAACACATGCGTGAATATGTATGTATTATTTTTTACTAAACAATTTTCTCAAACCTATCACATAATTATTTGAATCAGCAACATAAAAAGACAACAATAGGACTATTCTTTGTTATCTAAGACAAAGTCAAAGTCAAAATTCATTAGAATAAAATTAGAAGGATCACTTTGAAACGTGGGTTTTTATCTAGTGCCTGTTCCTCCGCGACCAAGCCAGGAAAGAAAGGTAAGAAAACAAGACTGGTTATTCTTTTTAATGATCCTTTTACAAAACAATAGGTTCGAGTTGGAGCATTTTCAATCCCAAGAGTTTTCATGATCTAAATAATTAGATATTTTATAGTATGCCTTTTTATAAAATTTTTGTTTAATTACGTTTTTAAATTTGTTAATTGATAATTTTTGTATATCTCTTGGGAGTTATGTTATAAAAGCGTACACCGTGCCCTTTAAAACGATTTACTAACTTTATTGAGTCTACAAGTGGCAACAGCGAGTTTGTCTGTTTTTCTAGTATTAACATTGTGATTATCGCTTTTTTTCTTAAACAAATAAATATTTTTGTGAAGGGGCTGTGAGGGTCGAGCTTGTTTCCTTGAAGCTAACTAGATGACACCATAATTACGTCACAGTCATAATGTAGTTACATTTCTAAGGGCCTGTTCAAACTGATGCGGTGGCGATTTAAGGGAAATGGTTGCCAAAGTTCGCGTGGATCGCCACCGCCACCGTCCCACATCAGTTTAAGCGGTCCTTAACTGCCCTCATATTTTTGTTCTGGTTGTCCGAGACATCAAATTCAGTAATCGATGTAGATTCGATTATTATTTTTATAATAAACTAGCTATTCATATTGTAAAAACGGGAATTTTCACGTATTGCACGGAGCGACGCGGAAGGAGAAAGTCACAACCACTCACCCTGATGAAGACTCTCGGAATGAGTCGAAACTTAGTTGGTGCCTTCACCGATAGTGCAGTACGTGAAAATTCCCATTTTTACAATATGAATAGTCAAGTTCACGATAGTTTTTGGAATAAAAAAATAAACTAGCTGGTTACACCCGCGTAAGTTTCGATTTTATACTCGTGATAACAACGAAATTAAATGTCCGATGCGAATGAATTAAAAAGTATTTTAACTGCTTTATATATAAAAACCCTTGATGATAAAACTATTTATTTGAATAAGATTAATACTACGATACGAATGTAACCAACTTTTGTTTCTACCCGCGATCTAATTAAATTTTAGAACACAAAAGCTACTATTGTGACTTAACTATGATAGTTAGATATATCCCCTCCAGGACTTTTTTGTAGGTAATAATGAGTACTTTAATCATGTAGTACATTATTTTTATGTATCATCAATAGTTTACTCAACGCACGCCAAATAATGAATGTTTTAGGTAAAATTTAGTGCAATTTTTTTAAGAACCTCTATTATTTTTGAAAAAAAATATAACCTATGTCAGTTCCTGATAATTTAGCTTTCTATTAGGTAGTAAAAAAAATTAAAATCAGTCCAGTAGCTTCGGAGCCTATTCGGTACAAACAAACAAATAAAAACATATTTCCTCTTTATATTAGTATAGATAAAGCTAGGTGAGCGAGTGGCAATCTCTCGTTCTTCTCTTCCGGTGCTCTTCCAAGTGTATACGCTGTGTAATATTCCCAAAATAAAATTGGTTCTACAGAAATTTAATGGAGTTAAAATTTAGAAAAACCAATGACTCCCACACTGGTACATTGCCATCTGTGTGACTTTGTATTATACACTTTTAATGATATCTTATAGTTAAAAAAAACGAAGATAAAACAGCCGAGAGGTTAATTATTCCATTAACGTTTTCCCCTTCAAATATTTATTTAAAAATCACGAATATTTTTGTACATTTATTATGCCAGCCATGTTGGTTTAAGTGTTTTAAAATAAATACCTTTTTTTGTAATTATATACATAAATTCACGCCTATTTCCTGGAGGGGTAGGCATAGGTATACTACGGATTTCGCTTCGTTCATCCTGATCACATTTTTCATACAAGCTTTTAGGGCACTCTTGATTTGACATTTACCCAAAAAATTGACCAGAGAACGTTCGCCTTCTAACTATTTTTTTTATTATAAAACAATTTTCACAAATAACAAACTAACTTTATATCCATTATAAAGCTACCGTTTCTATAAAACGCCCACGTTAAGGTGCAGCCACATCACACTTATCTTAACAAGCTGAGGGCACACTAAAGGCCTGCAATATCGGAATCTTATCTCAAAGGCACGTGCACAATAGAAACTAATGTATTGACAGCGGAACACACACGAAGTGGAGTAAGGCTTGTGGAGTAGTAAAAGCGATGCTATTTTTAGTATTCATAGTTATTTTTTGTCTGACATAGAAGTGGAAACTAACTCATACCTACATTTCTTTGCTGGGAAATCAAATTGCATTAGAATTCAACTGTTAGGTCATATTACAAGAATTTATAATATCCAAAAATTCTACCTCGTCGAGACTCGAACTCGCGGCCTCCCGCTCAGTACTCGGCAACTTTAGCAACAAAGCTACGAGATAGTTGCCAGCCTAGTCGAAATTCTTAGAATGTTTCGGCTCGAAGCGCCGAGGCTCCATCTATGGGGGAAACTTTGCAATTATCCAACCCTTTTCAATGACTGAAGTTTTATTTAGTACAATAAAATTGACGAGAGGTGTCCCTTCCCTTATTGAAAGTTTTATTTGTGTTTATACATTTACGGAAAATTTCAAGAATTTAGAATATCCCAAAAATCCAACCTCGTTGGGGCTCTAAACCGCCATATGTTAGGTCTTTTTATGTCCAGCAGTTGACATATTCATGGTTATGATATTTTCCCTACAATATGCTTGATATTAGGCGATTTAATAATTTGCAGACCTAAATTTTAAGACTGATGTAAGTAAAAAAAACAAGCAAAACTAAATTTTGACAAAAAAACATTATGAAATTTAACACATCATTATATAGCCCCAAACTAAGCATAGCTTGAATTATGGGAACTACATGACTGATATACTAATTGTATATAATATTATTTGTAAATAAATACATATTATTCATAGAAAACAGACCCGAGACAAATATTTGCAGATCATTCAAACATTTGTCGCGCGGCAAAAAATAAATATTTACAAAAAAAACGGTAAAAACCACTCCGTTTTGACCACATGTTTTTTGTGTCATAGCTTGAGCCCGCCAACGCACCGTCCGTCGCATACCTTATCATAACTCCGTCACGATAAGATAATTAATAGATAAGATAAGATGAGATAGGGATCTTTATGGTACACATACGTCTCAGTAGTAGACCCTAACAACTAATCGGCATTCCTTCAGGCAGAAATGTCCCGGTGTGTTTGATCAAAATACTATTTTGTGAGTTTCTTAGTCCTCTCCTTGACATTTATTTTTACAACTATGTACATTATATATGCTCAAATAATACAGATAACTTAAATTAATGGAAAGAAAAAACGTATAAAAAAGAAAACTTATCAATAAGTAAATAAAAAAATATGATTAAATAATTGGAAGTTTTTATATGTAATGTATGATGTACTTTTTCATTTTTACGATAGGTAAATAATTAAAAATTTTAGGCAAGTGACCAGTTAATTTGATTGTTACAAGTAAATTTCGAATTATACATAAACAAACTAGCTTCGCCCCGCGGTTTACTCGATTCCGTGGGAATATCGGCGATCTTATTAAATTTAGAACACAAAAGCTGCTATTGTGCCTTAACTATCATAGTAAGATAAATTCTCTAGCGGACTTTTTTGTAGGTAATAATGAGTACTTTAATCATGTAGTACATCATTTTTATGTATCATCAATAGTTTTCTCAACGCACGCCAAATAATGAATTTTATAGGCAAAATTTAGCTACTTTGGGTTACATTATTGCAATTTTCTTAAGGATCTCTATTTTTTTGAAAATATATTATAGTCTATGCTACTTTCTGATAATTTAGCTTTCATTTGATGAAAAAATGGTTAAAATCGGTCCAGTAGTTTCGGAGCCTATTCGATACAAACAAAACAAACAACCAAAAAAATCTTTCCTCATTATAATATTAGTATAGATAAAGAAACAAAGAAAAAAAAATTAAAAATTAAAAAATACTTATACTTACAATCCAAAAACCACTACTTAATCCTATTGAAAAAAGATGTAACACTTAAGTCAAAATAAGTCCCTCTCAAATTAATACAGCATTGAATTTGTAAGTTTGATCATTCATTACATTTTTTTGAGTTTTATTACTAAAGAAGTTACAAACTAACCCACCTGCTGGTTAGCGGTTACCGTGACCTATGGACGCAACACCAAGGTATCACTCACGCATTGCCTCCCTGAGATATCAAGATGAAACATCTCATAATGTAATTGAGATGTACAGTAAGAGCATAATGCTTGGTGACAGAAATAGGCAACACACTTAAGAGGCCTGCGTTGGATGAATTGCCCATACAAACGTAATACCATAGTCATTTGTAATTAGAGCTTATTTTCACCATATTATATTATTATTTGCATTCGAATAGTATTTATCTACGTACCTTGTTATGTATTTTTTCAAAATACTTACCTGAAATGAAATATAAACGAATCCCATTTTGGATATTTTTACGTTATACATGACATGTTTTATTCTTATTTGTTTCGTATTAAAAACAACAATACCTTACGTATCGTTTGGTTAGGTACATAGATTATATTGTCTAGTTACAGAATAACAACACAATGTGAAAAATACAACATGTTTTCATTCATATTTTTTGGTATTACGGAACATCACCAAATTTATAACATTGCTACGGCTAATATTGCTATCGCGCAAGCACGGGCGGGCCTGCATTAGTCAAAAAGAGATAGCTACATTTTTGTACACGCTTATTTAAGTTATGAGTGCTGTACGCCGGATCCTTAATGAAGATAAATTTTAAAATCACAACAAATTTACATCAATTACACGTAACACGGACCATGTCAAAAATTCACATAAAGTTAATCTGTTAATACCTTTGAACAAAGCCTATTCAGGGCCTAAACAAACGGAAAAACGGGCGTGAGAATGATAATACCTCTTTTATTGTTCAAATTCAAAAACGTGTAGAAATACTGCAACCAAGTTACACAAGGTTTATGTCCAAAGTAATTTCTAACATACTACATTATCAACTTTAACCCTTTCCAACTTTAACCCTTTAGCGTCTGGTTGGAAAGTATCATACCAAATTATACTAAACTAGCCCTTTCCAACCGGCTCTCTACGCTCGTGCTCATATCTGCCTTAGCGTCTGGTTGAAAAGTATTAAATATATTTTTTTTAGGTAACATCTCAAAATATTATGTTACTAATTTTAAGCATATATACTTATATTATAATTACTAATAACTATATTCTTGTTGAACTTTTCTGAAAATATAAATATGGTTTGCCTGTGTTCGTCTGAGGGATATATTAATATAGTATATTATCTTCTGCCCACGGCTTCGCCCGCGTGGTACCCGGATAAAAAGTAGCTATGCTAAAATGATTATGTGTTATTTTGATGTTTAAGCTATATTACTGTAAAGTTTCATAAAAATCCGTTCAGTAGTTTTTACATGAAAGAGTAACAAACATCCATCCGCACAAACTTTCGCGTTTATAATAGAAGCAGGACTGAATTTCTTTTTCTTAAGAGATTGATGAAAGAAGAGTGTACGCGGCTGAGATGCGAATGTTGAGATGGATGTGTGGAGATCTAGTTATTATTATTAAATGTAACCGTTCACTTTTCTCCGAAACAACTTAACCGCTTGAAATAAATAAAATAAATAAATAAATAAATAATGCTGGACAATCCACACAGCATCATCTAGCCCCAAGCTAAGCAGAGCTTGTGTTATGGGTACTAGATGACTGATATACTTAATACAATACATTACATAGATAGATATTTTTTTATTATACATAGAAAATACCCAGAACACCCGGAACAAATATTTGCAGATCGTACAAACATTTGTCCCAGGGCGGGAATCGAACCCGCAACCTCCTGTGTCGCAGGCGGACCTTCGCCCACCGCGCCACATCGGTCGTCAAATGTAGTCTTTGAAGGAGAAACTCATTAATAACTTTCTCAAAATATTAATAAGATTTTGACGCAAATCGTCAAAAAGAGTGCTGATAAATTATACACTTTGTCAAGAGTTTTTGAATTTTAACTTTTGAAACTATCATGCTTTTGAACATAATTATCACTAAAAACGGGATATTTACCATGATTTGTGAGTTTGAATGTTTCCCGATATTTCGGCACAGTTGCATGTACCATGATCACGGGAGGAACTAAAGTCTTTGCGGGTTATGAATATTAGTGGCAGACAAATCGATCTACCCTCTTTCTCACTCTTTTATTGCGAAAAATACCACTACCACCGGTTGTTCCACTGTCACATTCGTGTACATCTCAGCTCTGACACACAATATCCTGACGCACAACTAATATCATGTTTTTTCGATTTTTGCACAATCTCACCACAGGATTCCAGACTCCAGGAATCCTTTGAATTTTGTAAAAACTTTATTAATTGATTTTACAAAATAGGCAAACCAGCATGATATTATTGTTGTTGTATTACTACACCTTTGTACAACGCTGTAGGTTAAAAGGCTAAACAAACTCAGTAGAAGCCGCCGCACTGCGTCATAACTCGGTATTGTGACCATGCTTTCAGAATTTTCGGGATTTGCTCGAACAAAAGAAGAAAATACGATGTGTTTATTAAAGAAACATTGTTTGGTTTTGTATGAAAGCTAATTATGTGGGATATTAGATATTTTACGGTTATTAAAAAAATAAATGATGTTAATTTTTGTGCAAATTTGATGATTTGATCTTTTTTCATTAATGTTTTTTTTTATTTGATAAACTAGCAAGACTGAATGTGAATTATGAAAAAAAATAAACTTATTGATAATTATGATAATTACGAAAAAAAATGTAATGACTTCTTAACATTTTACGTTTTATAAATATATTAATACATTTTTCAGACATTTTTCACACAGCATCATCTAGCTCCAAACTAAGCAGAGCTTGGATTATGAAAACTACATGATTTATATGCTACTTATATATTTTTTTGTAAATAGATACATAGAAAACACCCAGACCCGAGACAAATATTCGCAGATCATACAAACATATGTCCCGCGGCGGGAATCATACCTGCAAACTTCTACGTCTCAGGCGGGCCTTCGTCCACTGCGCCACAGATATATTTATACGTGAATAACTATTAAGCTCACATAAAAAAAAATAAGTATAACAAAATGAAACAATTATTCTAAGATACTTTTTAAAATGTTTTGATTTATGTACCTACTAATTAAAACTTTAATATTTTGCATGTTATTTAACTATTTGGATTGTATGTAAATTATTTAATTTAAATGTATTATAATTTATTCATACAACTATTTACAAGTAGGTATATACAAAAAATAAAGATGAAACAGCTAGCTATCCAAAGACCGTTGCAAACGATCTATAGATAGCTCCACTGATCCAGATCACTATCAGACGGAAGCGTTCCCAAAATACTGGCCGTATTGCCACGCTGAATGGCAATGCTAATGCGTTGACCCAGATAAGAGCCAGCTCTCTGGTTACGCGTCGCTTCGACCAGTTATTGTAATAAATTATTGACATTATGAGTATATCGAACAAAAATTGCAGCGCCCTTAGAGGGTTCATATATCTCCCTATTTCTATATAGTTTTGAAAACTTTGAATGTATTTATGAAGGCAAAAATTAAATATAAAATAATATAAGTATATCAATTTATACAAAAACTAGGAGCTTGTTAACTAAGTTCAAGCTCGTCTTGGGTAATTACTAATTTCTTTTAAACTGAGCTCAAAGAGATATTTACTAGGAAAACAAGACCCTTTTTCTTAAGCACCGATACAAGATTTTGTATGTAACGAGATGGGAGATACCAAATGTAATATTTGGACGTGTCTCTGCTTATTCCCTGGTATGCTGACATAGGCCACACACCAACGATAGAAAGGACTTTAGAAAACATCACTTTTTTGTTTAAAATCTATGAAATCTTCAAGTGACAGACGAAACCAAAAAATCGAATGGACCACTCGAGGATGGCAAGTTCAAATTGTGAACAAACCCTCTATAAATAAATAAGATTAAAAAAAAACGAATGACATAAAAAACAAACAGAAAAAAAAGTGTTAATTTCTTACGTCTTAGAAATCCTTATAAATATTTCGTTCCGATGAATAACACGTAATAATTCTTAAAACCGTGAAATCAATTTTCAAAACAAACAATCTTTTGATTGTAAAAAGGTCAAGAACAAATCGGTATTTTAATTTAAGTGTTCCGTATCATGCAATGAAAATGTATTTGTGTTGTACGTACTTTGGACGAATTGGGGTCACATTATAATTATATGAAATAACTTCCTTAGAACCTTATGTTTATGACATTCAATAGACATTAACATGGATATTAAGGGCATGTGTCTTTTTCATGATTTCTAGGACAATTTGCTTCAAAACAAATATCAACAAACACACTAATAACTGGATTCTCTATAATGGGCACCCTCAGATTCATCTTACTCAATGCGTAGATATTAGAGGATACCAAGATAGAGAGGTAAGATCTAGTCAGAGGCACGTCCAAACATGCTAAATGTAATTTAGCATAAGCCCGCGTTTTGAAAGGG
This sequence comes from Perizoma flavofasciatum, assembly GCA_958496245.1. Lineage (NCBI taxonomy): Eukaryota > Metazoa > Arthropoda > Insecta > Lepidoptera > Geometridae > Perizoma > Perizoma flavofasciatum. The sequence continues at coordinate 984,357 of OY292436.1, forward strand.
GTCATACCCACCAATACCAAACGTATTGTTCTCCAAATTATAAATTCCATACATGAGTTCCCAAGCAATACCATGCCATTTTTAATATAAAAATAAAGTAGTTTTCTTTCCCAGTCAATAGGTACCACGGGTTTTAGGTAGGTTGGTAGGTACAGTGAACAGAAAAAGCCTTTGACTATTTTTTTTTCGTTTTCCTGCCATTGTACAAGTAGGTACCTACTCTATCTACATATTCTTTCTTTATTTTTTGTAAATCTCTGTTATTGGAGTATGAATGTTTTTTACGTTGTTAAAACATTCTTTGAATACTTGTGAAGTATCACAAGCATTCAAAGAAGAATCTGAATCTGACTTGAGCTGATCTTGGGTACACAAATGTCGATCTTCGTGTAGAATTCGTTGCTCATTCGACTAGCTTCAAGGTTATAAAATACAGAGTTTAACTATATAAGACACAAACATAGGCTTTATGATTCTATATACATGAACGAAATCCTATAACAGTCTTTTTTATTCTACTGCGGACTCCTAAAAACGTCAACAATATGACCATATAGATTTAATCCCGGGAACACAAATAAAAGCCGACTTGAGTACATTGCTTCGGTAATCCTTGGGAGTATTATCAAGTGAGGTTAAACCGTTGATGTATTATTATCTGTTCATAAAAAAAAGGATTTTTTAGGGTAGGATTAAAAGTCTTCAATGACGCCATTGGCCAATAGTTGATATCATATCTAATGAAATACATCCTACTAATATTATAAACACGAATGTTTGTGAGGATGGATGTTTGTTACTCTTTCACGTAAAAACTACTGAGCGGATTTTGATGAAACTTTACAGTAATATAGCTTACACATCAGAATAACAATACTTTTTATCCGGGTACCACGCGGGCGAAGCCGTGGGCAGAAGCTAGTAAGCTATATTACTGTATTTTTTATCAAAATCCGTTCAGTAGTTTTTGCGTGAAAGAGTCACAAACATCCATCCTCAGAAACTTTCGCGTTTATAATATTAGTAGAATACGGACGATTTTACGGATAAAAGTACGATTTTACTTTTATCCGGGTACCACGCGTCGAAGCCGTGGGCAGACGCTAGTATAATATAGTTAAGCGACATACTGACTGATTATCAGCGTCATAATCACTCGCTAACTTTAGCAGCGTACTAAAAGTTGCCAGTCTCTATCCTTTGTTTAGTGTAAGAAAAGGACAGCGCTAGATTTAGCGACTATTTTAGCGAGTGATTATGAAACAGACGGTAAGTCTTATTGTCTGTACTAAGTTTGGGCAGAAATATGTCTTAGTCTTTAACAACCTCGGTGGCGCAGTGGGCGAGAAGCCGGCTGCGACGCAAGCGGTGTGGGTTCGATTCCCGCAGCGGGACAATTGTTTGCATTTTCTGCAGATACTTTCAGGTCTGGGTGTTTTGGTATCACAGTACTCGTAGTTCTTGATACTTTCCGTTAACTATTAACGTTGGTTAATAGTTAACGGAAAGTGTATATATGTTCATCTTAATTAATTAATTAACGACCGTATGTTAGTGGTAGATTTCTTTTAAAAAAGTACTTAGGTACTTCACCTAAGTACAAATATTTAGATTGATATTACTAAAGAACAGAATTTTATTTTCTACATCAAAAATTGTGTTTCAAATTCATATGTGCTATATATATATTATTAAGACTAAGAGAGATACACACAATGGCCTCGATTCTGTAGTACACTGACTAAATTTAAAATATCGCTCTCTTACTGATAGTGTACGCAAGAAAGAGATAGCAAGAATTTTAGTGCTGTGTGCTGCTGTCAAATCAGTTTACGTGCCGCTTTTCTTCGTGTTTATAGTCAGCATATTTTGATATCACGACTAAATTTGTATGGAAAACTTAAACCTGACTAATTTGACATTACTAAAATTGTAGCTATCTCTTTCTTGCTTGCACTATCAGTAAAAGAGAGCGACAGTTTAAATTTAGTTTAGTCAGTGTACTACAGAATCGAGGCCAATGTCAACACTAGAAATAAGGATCATTTAGTTGCCCATAATTATGACAAGGCTTGCAAAAGTATCAAAAAGCTTTTACTATACTGAATAAAGTTACATAATCAAATACATAGAGATAAAGAAATAAATAGAGATAAAGAACATGACTGACTCCAACTTTAAATACTGTGTGAGAGACCAATTAATAGCTAAAAGTTATTAAATCATTGATGAAGCTTTTGCAGATAATAAAATGATTGAATAAAATTTCAATGAATGAATGTGTATTAGTTTATTTTATAGTTATACTATAACTAAGTTTATTTCATAACTAATAGAATTTATATTGTAAAAACGGGAATTTTCACGTACTGTACTGTCGGTGAAGAAACTGACTAAGTTTAAACTCATTCCAAGAGTCTTCATCAGGGTGAGTGTTCGCGACTTTCTCCTTCCGCGTGCGCTGCCGCACGTTGTGCGCGTAAAAACGCGCGCGAGTGGAGGGGGCGATTGTGTTCGTAGCGTAGTTGAACTTAGTCGGTGCTATGAATAGTCAAGTTCACGATAGTTTTTGGACTAATAGATATGTTATTTTGAAATTTTAATTTTAACTTTCCTAAGTACATTGTAATTATGTATATGGTTGAATAAATTAATACAATACAATTACTTTTTATAAAAAAATTAGGTAAAATTACAAAAAACTATGTTCGGAACCTTGTATTATTTTCAAGCTTTTGCTTGCCATAAAAGCCGCGTGACCAACTCTCATAAAGACCAGTCATGTATGAATCAAAGCATGTAGGTCTTTTGACCTTTTATTATCTGTGGTTTTGTTGCCTTGCTGGAAACTTATTGACAAAGATCGCTATGTCATGATAGTATTTTGAAACGTAACATTAAGAATTGCACACAAAAACAGTTTAGAGTTTTTCAATTCGCCGTTACAACTGGCTAAGTACTCAGCCACGTATTAAAGTCAATAAGTTTTTACATACTCATTGAAATCAGAAGGATCATATAGAAACGTCAACTAGGTACTATTTGTACCTATTACAATCTTTTTTTATTTTTAATGTTTATGTTATTTGTCATTTCTACTTATCTGTTCTGTATCTGTATTAGTCAAGTAAAGAGTATCTATATTCTCTGCCAAAGGAGTAAAACATTCCTTACTTTTCTGAAAGTTACGTAGAGAAAAAATAAGGTTGAATCGATATAATTTTATGTTATAACCATTTTATTTTTTGGATTGTTTGTGTATTGAATGATATAGATTATATATAATATATATAGCTCAGTAGTGGGTAAAGTCAGGCTGTGGATGATGATAATGATTTTAAAACTCTTTTAAGAAGAATATGTTACTAATGAGGGCTTTGGTCTAACCTTAAATCGGCTCTCTGGTGAATGAATGAGTGAGTGAATGAAAATACTTTATTGTACACCTTAAACAAATAACATAGGCAATACCAAAATCTTATTCAACAGAAAGTATAATGGGCGGTCTTATCGTGATCTCTTCCCGACAACCTTTGGACGGAGAGGATAGTAAGAGATTGTGAGAGTAGCGGGGGTGTACATAAAAACACATACATATACTGGTGACTGATACACCATTTTTTTGTGGACTTCGAAGCCCTGTTTTTACTTTTCGGCGTTCACTGTTTGAAAAAAAGGAAAAAAAAAATTGTAATGCAAAAAATGATGACCGCCATTGATGACTAATTTTTTAATTAAATAAAAATAAATTTTCAGTGCAATCACATGCATTTATATTTTATAAAAAAAATATGTACAATGCAATCACATAATATGCAATATGGATGGACAAAATAGACAGTATTTCCAACAGTTGGACATAAGCGATTTAAAAAGTTCCCCCACACGATCGTTCAACTTATCAACACCATAAATAAGGTTTAATGTGAAAGAACCTGTGTTACTTATTTCTATCAGGCAACAATAACTAACGCTCTAGGTCACCATGTTTTTGTCTATATAATAACTCATTATAACATTATGAGTCGGCGCTCATGTTTTTCATAATTAATGGCAGTTCTATATTCTATTTATATTTATTGTTCTTTGGTTCGAAGCTATTTCAATATTGGAATTAGGTTTTTTTTGTGAATGCTTAAAACTTTTAAATTTAAATGTCGAATGTTGTTTTTATCCTGTTCGTACGTTCGGATATTTTTTTTAAGAGATTTATATTTGAACGAATCGTCTTTATTTCTATGAATATTAATGACGGTAAAAGAAATACTTACCTATTTTATTTATGGCTGAAATAATTATTGCCAGTTCAATAATTACCGACGAAATTGGAGTTATATTCGAATTACATACCAAATCTACCTTTGAAAAAGTTTGAATACTGCAAGTTATACCTAAAGTCAGTTTTCAAAAGCTTTACCTTGCTCAATTTCATTTATTACATTTCAATCAATGAATTTTAGCAATTTTTGGGTTAATCCCATTTTATTCATGCTATATAGACTGCGAACGCTATTTCTAAAGAGGTACAACGAGGCGATAGGCTTGCTATCTGTCACGTGGAATGCTTTCTACTTGCAAAAAGCAGGCATGTGTCAAATTAAATGTTTGGACGTGCCTCTGTTTAACCCCTACTTAGTATCCCCAAAAAATCTACGAGTATGTATTATGGGATCCATTATGGGGTCCATTAGATATGGAGTCAGTTGTGAGCGTGAGTGTTATTATTTGTTAATAAACAAGTCCTGGTAACCTTGGAGAGAGCTTGACTATTGATCATGTGACTCGAATACATCTGTTCCACTTTAGGGCTGTTCTCGAGCTATTATTAAGAAAAGAAAGACTATTCTTAGATAAAAAAAGTTATCCGTGTATGAAGGCATCTGCTTGAGTAGTGTGTGGTGAGGCTGTGGTAGCAAAAAAATGCTGGACATTTTATCGCACAGCATCATCTGTGACGACCTCTGTAGCGCAGTGGGCGAAGGCCCACCTGAGATGCAGAAGGTTGCGGGTTCGATTCCAGCCACGGGACAAATGTTTGTATATTTGTTTCGGGTCTGGGTGTTTTCTATGTATAATATGTATGTATTTACAAAAAAAATATATAAGTAATAATATATCTGTCATTTAGTTCCCATAACACAAGCTCTGCTTACTTTGGGGCTAGATGATGCTGTGTGAAAAATGTCCAGCATTATTTATATTTATTTATAAATGGTTACTACAGGACTGATATATTTATAAACATATATTTTTTTGTAGAAAACACCCAGACCCGAGACAGATATTTGCAGATTATACAAAAATTTGTCTTGCGGCGGGAATCAGCGTCTCAGGCAGGCCTTCGCCCACTGCACCATAGAAGTCGTCAAAATGTCGTCGTTCGTAGCAGAGCAAATACAGATATATTTATTTACCCCTAATTATGTTACAGTTATATTATACTGGTGGTCCCACGTGGGCTAGCCTGTGTCGCGAGAGGCCGGTTACTTAAGATACTGTTACCAATTAACTAAGTTAAGTCACTGTTCCAGGGCAAACAATAAAATAAAAAAATCCATACTCTAAAAACATTACAATTTACGTTATTTCATTTCATTTAATTTATTCATATCCTTCGACACATTGCGCATTCTTGGACAAGTAAAATTTACAAAAAATAGTATAAAACATTAAAAAAAAACACTAGGTATAAAATTAAGAATATAAGAAATTAAAACATAATCAAAACAAAATTAACACAAACTTACATCATATTCAAATACATTTTTAATCAGCAATAGCTTCTTCTAACTTATAATAACTTTTATTAATTAAATGTCCTGTAATATACAATTAAAATGTAGTATTTGTCATACTTTTTACATTGTCTGGTATTAGAGGTATATTATATAATTTGATTCATAACTTTTGGATATCTTAGATAACCTAGTTTGGCAAGACGAAGCAGTTTCTATATGTTAGTATTATAATAATGCACATCCCTATTTCTAGTCATCTTGTTAATATTTTCTCTTACGTTCATAATATTCTGCAGTATGAATTCACCACTCATTGGCCTCGATTCTGTAGTACACTGACTAAACTAAATTTAAACTGTCGCTCTCTGTTACTGATAGTGCAAGCAAGAAAGAGATAGCTACAATTTTAGTGCTGTGAAATTAGTCATATTTAAGATTTCCATACAAATTTAGTCGTGATTTCAAAACACGAACTGTTGACTATAAACACGAAGAAAAGCGGCATGTAAACTGATTTATCACACAGCACTTAAATTCTTGCCATCTCTTTCTTGCGTATACTATCAGTAAAAGAGAGCGACAGTTTAAATTTAGTTTAGTCAGTGTACTACAGAATCGAGGCCACTGTCATTACTCGTAATTCTCTAAATTTATCTCGACAAGATTCAATGTAAGCCCATCCCTTATATGACGATTATACCACAGTTTTTTATAATATAAAGCAAAAACAAATCTTTGTTTAAACATCACTATGTAAATCATATGGATAAGTTGCAGTTCGTGCATCGTTATTTTAGAGTAAACAAGAAATAAGTTGCAGTACGTGCGTTTTGCTACGCGGCGAAAAAAAAACCTAAACCTTTTGTTGAATTTCGTGCGTCGATTATTTATGAATAGCTTGAACATATACCATAAGAAAGAAAGAAAGAAAATTCATTCATTATTCCCCAAACAACACAAAAGTTAAAAGTTAAACAAAAATAGTAATAAACACAAAACAAATACTTAACATATAATAACGCAACGAAACGAAAAACAGACAAAGTAGGTACGTAATTTTGTGTTGCGTGGGGTCAAATAGGTCCCCGTCTCAGCATTATGCTGCGCCAGAACCTAAGGGTCCGGTGCAGCGCTGGTTTTCAGACGGGGACGGGATGCCACGAAGATCGCTGGACAACTGGGTGCAAAATAATCGATATATATATATACCATAGATATACATAAACAAAACGTAAACGGGGTAAACGTGGGAGTGGAGACCGCGACTCGGCAAACGTAGTGTAAGACGCCCTCCGGCCAGGTGGGATGACGATCTGCGAAACACTGCAGGCAGATGCTGGATGCGACAAGCTGAAGACAGGGCGCTATGGCGCTCATTAGGGGAGGACTATGTCCAGCAGTGGACTAATATAGGCTGATGATGACATAAACAAAATAGAATTGGCAAAGGCTTAGCTATGACCTAATCTTAGCCCATTTTTTACAGGTGTTTGTTGTTTATACCTATAATTCACAGATAAGCCGACTGGCCGCCGCTGGTCAAACAGCTAAGAATGTGACGACCGACGTGGCGCGGTGGGCGAAGGTCCGCCTGCGACACAGGAGGTTGCGGGTTCGATTCTCGCCCTGGGACAAATGTTTGTACGATCTGCAAATATTTGTTCTGGGTGTTCTGGGTATTTTCTATGTATAATAAAAAAATATTTATCTATGAAATGTATTGTATTAAGTATATCAGTCATCTAGTACCCATAACACAAGCTCTGCTTAGCTTGGGGCTAGATGATGCTGTGTGGATTGTCCAGCATTATTTATTTATTTATTTATTAATTTATTTATTAATAGGTACTCAGCTATATCGCTTGTGTATGCGTATTCATGTAATAAGGCATACTACAGGATACCTGATGCAACCTTTAACTCACCTGGCTTATCCAAATCGCTAAGGAATTCCTCAGTATCGGTGTAGGCTGCACAAAGTGCAGCGGGCCCCAGCACCGCGAGGGCCGCTAGCAAGGCCCATCCGGCCCGGGATCGCATTTCTCTGCACTAACACATCCCGCACTAAACAACACTCACTCACGCACTAGCACTGCTCACTAATGACGTTTTACCTGTAACAAAAAATAAATATGGTAAAAAAAATATTATTTTAAATACTAGAGCTTCTTGTAAAGAGATCGTCCACGGAGATATATTCTACTAATATTATAAACGCGAAAGTTTGTGAGGATGGATGTTTGTGACTCTTTCACGCAAAAACTACTGAACGGATTTTGATGAAAAATACACTAATATAGCTTACTAGCTTCTGCCCACGGCTTCGCCCGCGTGGTACCCGGATAAAAAGTAGCCTATGTGTTATTCTGATGTACAAACTATATCACTGTAAAGTTTGATCAAAATCCGTTCAGTAGTTTTGCGTGAAAAAGTAACAAACATCCATCCTCACAAACTTTCGCGTTTATAATATTAGTAGGATACATCAGAATAACACATAGGCTACTTTTTATCCGGGTACCACGCGGGCGAAGCCGTGTGCAAAGGCTAGTTGACTATATTTGCCGCCAAATAGTGATGCTCACATTCATGGGTTACGGAAGGGTATGGATACCGGTGAAATTACAGGCGCAAAGAGACTTATCACCTGTTATGTCTCAGGGTCGGCACGCGCGAGTTATACCTCTGTTGTCGCAAGCGTCCATAGGGGTTACTTCCTGAGATCGACAGAAGGTCAGGGGCGAAGGCGAGGGTCAGGGGTGACCCTCGCCTCCATAGCCGGTCGGGGGTGGAAGCGCAAGAGCGGAACTTATTTTCTAAGGAAGTGTTAAAGGCATAAAGCCGGGAGTAGCATTTAGTGAAACTGCATCACACCCCTTGACATCCTTTAGCCGTTTACATCAACGTTGCATCTATGCTGCCTATCATTGGCAGCACTTATGTGTCTTATGTAGTTACATGGAATACTATATTACATACCGATAATTCCTACTCGAATAGTTTTAAGTACCTACTGTTTTCTTTAAGTTCTTTTTGTTGTATAATCCAGTTTGGTCCCATAAAAAGGTCCCCTAAAGCCCATTCATATGAGAACTGGTGTTTATTTATTATGTAAATAAAGAAGCTATATTTATTTACTCTTTATTAAACTAGAGGAAGACACACGCTATCACAATTCGCACAGAACAGGAAGTCCCAAGTGACCACAGAGTATACGCTTATTCTGTATACTATAGAGGTAAATACTACAATTCACGGTCTCTGTTAAAGTTTTTTGGAATAAAAAATAATATAATAATTATAGGGTTATTAAAACCTTGCTTTACAAATAACGATACCTGCGGCTATTGGTATAAAGTTTATTTTATAGTTTTCATACTAAGGTTATTTTATGAGTTTGGTTTAGATAATTATACCTACGGAAATGGGTAGGCAATTCACGCTCTAGTCTTATCAGATATATATATCTACCCTACTCCATTATTTCGTCGAATAATGTGCGGTACTTAAATTCTTATTTGACCTAAAATCAATTACGAACAAAGCGAATGTGGAACATTGTAGACTGACGGAACATTACCCAGTGTTTTATGAATAAGTTACTAGTGGTATGTTCCACGATTTCGCCTACGTTGATTATTTTTTAACAGGAATAAAACATTATAGATGCTTTTATATAAAAGCTAGGTGTCGTTCCTTTTTTTAGGGTCTACTTATTACTAATATTTCTGCATATAAAAGTCAGTGCACGTGCATAAGGCAACTAAGCAGCGTTTTTTCTTCTAAAAAGTTTTACAAAATTTATAATTTTAAGCTAAAAATGTACCATTAAAAAGATAGATATTGTTTATATGAATTAAGAATAATGTAGGTTTCTATTAATGAAATTATTTGTAGAATCAGTTCAGTGGTTTCAGAGATTATCCTCTACAAATAAACAAAGGAACAAGCGTACCCGGATAAAAAATAGTCGATGAAAAGTACGAGATTATCAACAAAGGAACAAGCGTACCCGGATAAAAAGTAGCCGATGAAAAGTACGAGATTATCAACAAAGGAATAAGCGTACCCGGATAAAAAGTAGCCGATGAAAAGTACGAGATTATCAACAAAGGAATAAGCATACCCGGATAAAAAGTAGCCGATGAAAAGTACGAGATTATCAACAAAGGAACAAGCGTACCTGGATAAAAAGTAGCCGATGAAAAGTACGAGATTATCAACAAAGGAACAAGCGTACCCGGATAAAAAGTACTTTTCGTAAGAACAGCATTCGCTCGACCGTTTTTTCGTCGAACTACATTGCAAAATTGGTCTCCACGAAAAGCCCTTTTATTTTAACGAGCTAATATACAGCTTATGTCCATCCTGAAAGTTGAAAAACTTTTTTGAATCACATAAGAAGTTTCAGTATAGTTATAAGTTTAACGGGTCTTTATTGCGTTAACCTTTTTAATTATTTTCATCCCGTGACCACGGCTGTTGCAATATAGATGAAACGTCGGGAAAATAATTAAAAAGGTAAACGAGATAAACCCGTCAAACTTATAACGATGTGATATAATCGCGAAAGTTTGAAGAAGTTTCAGTATTATTCCAAAAACTATCGTGAACTTGACTATTCATATTGTAAAAACGGGAATTTTCACGTACTGCACTATCGGTGAAGGCACCGACTAAGTTTCGACTCATTCCGAGAGTCTTCATCAGGGTGAGTGGTTGCGACTTTCTCCTTCCGCGTCGCGCCGTGCACTACCACCGATAGTGCAGTACGTGAAAATTCCCGTTTTTACAATATGAAGTTTCAGTATTTAATTCCTACATACTAACTTACTAAATTTACGCATTTATAATTCTATCCTCCTAATATAATAAATGCGAAAGTCTGTATGTGTGAATGTTTGTTACCACGTATCACCGTAACTAGTAAACCGGTTTTGATGAAATTTGTAATGGATAGTTTAGGTTCTGGAATAACACATAGACTAATCTTATTTTCGAAAATCAAACCCTCAGGGGGTTAAACATGGTGGTCAAGTTTCTATGGAAAAATATTCCTAGGTTTTATTCACTCAAAACTCGGTACAGATAAACTTTAAAATAAATAATGAAACACGTATTTTTTATTTTTTCAAAACTACCCTTTGGGGGTGTACAATTGAGTTCTAAACTTTGTATAAATTGTAATCCTCGGTTCGATTCATTCAAAAGTTGGTGGACATAGTTTGAAGCCTGGAGACGGGCATATGCTACTTTTATTAACATACCACGCGAGCGAAGCCGCGGGCAACAACTAGAAAATATAGATTAGTTTGGTCCGTTAGATGTAACATCATTTATTTTCCGGATACCTGTAACCCTGAAAATGATCTAAAAGTGAAATAACTAGGTGTGAAAAAATTTAGTGCGCTTTGCATCAGATGCATCATACGTATTCTTATTTTTTAATCTTTGATTTATTTCTAGATGTTGCCAGAGTCCTCGATATGTTTTATTTCACTGTTCGAGAGTAGTGCTGAAATGTGAAGTGATAAATCTGCTTCTCACTATGTGCGGAGAAGCACTATGCTGATACATAACACAAATGGGACCAGTTAGCTAAAAAAAATCCTCTTTGTAACTGTGTCCTTAAAACATCTTACTTACATCTATCTACTCATATAAATTGTCTTTTATTTAATTTTTTACCTGTCTTTTCTGTTCATTGTTAATGTGTCAAATTAACCACTAACTATTCTACTATGACGATCTCTGTAGCGCAGTGGGCGAAGGCCCGCCTGAGATGATGAAGGTTGCAGGTTCGATTTCCGCCACGGAACAAATGTTTGTATGATTTGCAAATATTTTTCTCGGGTCTGGGTGTTTTCTATGTATAATATGTATGTACAAAAAAAAATATATAAGTAGTATATCAGTAATTTAGTTCCCATAACACAAGATCTGCTTACTTTGGGGCTAGATGATGTTGTGTGAAAAATGTCCAGCATTATTTATTTATTTATTCTATTCTATAAAATAAATAGATATTAGTGCTCTAAAAAACACAACTCCCTCCAGCAAACAAGATAATATAATTATAGTTTTCCATACAAAAGAAAAATCATTCCTAAACTTGGAGCCGCGGTATTTTTCCCTACTCATTCAACGCTCTCTCGCTAAAACCAATATTCCTTCTACAATACAGAGTTGGTACTTATACACAGTTATTCGATTGGTTTCCCCTGTACCCTGTAGTGTTATGGATCTCTTAACAATCGAACAATCTAGAACGTTTTTTTTGTATGCTCTGGTGAAAGCGTTATTCACGGGAAACTGCGATAATTTATTTCATCGTCATCATTATTTACAGTCCGACTTCATTTTCTCTGTCTTACTGCGACCAGATACCTAATCTTAAAAGTATGAACCTACCTACTATATTTTCTTGGTTTACTTTCCTATTCTATCCTATCCTATCCTACTATAATATTATCCTACTAATAATACAAACTTGAATGTTTGTGAGGATGTTTGTTCCTCTTTAACGCAAAAACTACTGAACGGATTTTGATGAAACTTTACAGTTATATAGCTTATACATCAGAATAACACATATGCAACTTTTTATCCGAGTACTACGCGGGCCAAGCCGTGGGCAGAAGCTAGTAATATTATAAACGCGAAAGTTTGTGAGGATGATGTTTGTTACTCTTTCACGCAAAAACTACTGAACGGATGTTGATCAAACTTTACGATGATATAGTTTATACATCAGAATAACATATGACTACTTTTTATCCGGATACCACGCGGGCGAGGCCGTGGGCAGAAGCTAGTAATATATACTTTACTGTTGCCTGCACTGCATGCGGAAGAGTTTTTTTTTGTTTGAACGCGTTAATCTTTGGATCTAAGTCACATTAAAAAATATATTGATATCTCAATTCACGAGGAAAGTTATGGGTTTTAGATCACGCCCCCTTAGGAGCCGAGCAACTGTTTTGCGACAGAAAAATAGGTATGATAGGGCTTCCCCAGAAATAAAATAAAAATAGAAGTTTTGGAGCTCCCTCCACTACTTTTTTTTTAAATAATATTATAAACTGAAGACAAGATGAAAACAGTGGTAATGTTGAAATCGAAACACTGCCTATGTGTATGAGAACTAAATGACCGATTTACTACTTATATACTTTTTTGTAAATATATATTCAGAATAATCAATTTATTGGTAAATACAATTTACATGTCAGTCAAATAACTTACATATTACATAGAATAACTAACATAATAGCACTAGAATTTAATAATCTTCCCACTCGCAGTACAACCCAGAATTTCCTCGAAAAGAACTTCATATTCATATTCAAGAGTTGAAACAAATTTGCACGCTGTATAGGTATAGAAACGAGAGTATTTTTTTATACAACTAAAACGGCAAACAATTATACAAACCAACTGCTTGTTAACGGTTACCGTAACCTATGTACGCTTACAGAGGTAGGTATCACTCGCGCATTACCGACCCTGTATATGTATAGAAACGTAAGTTTCTTTTACATACTTGGCAATGCCCCTTTATAGACTAGCTAATATTATTGTTTACTAGTTGTTGCCCGCGGCTTCGCCCGCGTGGTATGTTAATAAGAGTAGCATATGACCGTCTCCAGGCTTCAATCTATGTCCACCAACTTTTGAATGAATCGAACCAAGGATTACAATTTATACAAATTTTAGAAGTCAATTGCACACACACAAAGAGTAGTTTTGAAGAAAAAAAAATATTTATTATTTCATTATTTACTTTAAAGTTTATTTATACAGAGTTTTGAGCGAACCAAACAATTTTTTTTTTCATAGAAACTTTATCGCCCTATTTAACCCCCATAGGGGTTGATTTTCAAAAAATAGATTAGCCTATGTGTTATTCCAGATCCTAAACTATCTACATTCCAAATTTCATCAAAATCGGTTTAGTAGTTACGGAGATAACTACGTGGTAACAAACATTCACACACACACACACACACACACACAATAAATTTTTTAGAATATTATTACGACTATATCACGTACTTTACTATTCTCCTGCTGACGTTTCGTTGACCGTTTAGAGGTCCTTCCTCATGAGCAACGTCCGCGACCACGCGAGCACGGTCGTGAGACGGGAACTGACGAGCGTGGTCGCGGACGGTGCTCATGAGGAAGGACCTCTAAAGGGTCAACGAAACGTCAGCAGGAGAATAGTAAAGTACATGGTATATATTTTTTTTTGTTAGACAATTCCCCTTTACAACAGCAATTTAATGTAAACTTCATAGATATGTAAGTAAAATACTTGCCTGTTTCTAGCACCCTTTCGAATCCTACGATGTAAGTTTTCGACGTAACCAAGTGTACTTAGGATCCCATACTTAATATTATAAAAAGGAAAGATTTTTTTGTTTGTTTGTTTGTAATAGGCTCCGAAACTGCTGGGCCGATTTGAAACATTTTTTCACCAAATGAAAGCTAAAAGCAAAATAGCAAAATTTTGCCTATAAAATTTATTATTTGGCGTGCGCTGACAAAACTATTAACGATACATAAAAATGATTTACTAGATGATTAAAGTACTTATTATTACCTACAAAAAAGTCCGCAAGGGTATATAACTTACTATCATAGTTAAGTCACAATAGCAGCTTTTGTGTTCTAAAATTTAATTAGATCGCCGATATTCCCACGGAATCGAAACTTACGCGGTTGAAACCGCGGGGCGCAGCTAGTTAAAAGTAAATGAGCAAGAGTACACAACTAAAGTAGAACAGAAGTATACGGCCCAGCTGTTGGTAAATGATTACCGTAACCTACCTGAGACATAACGGGTAAAAAGCCTGTTTGTCTGAACATAACACGTAAAAGAATTGATTGCTTCCGTAAAGAATACTCGTCGGTCACCTAAAGCAGTAACGGAACTCTGGCATACATGAGTTAAGACAGAGCCCCCTTATATTACCGTCAACCCATATATTATGCAGAATATAAATTATACATGCATAATATATACAGAAGTATTTTTACATAAGTAACAACAGTTACGAAATATGTACGTACGTAGTATGTAAGTTTGTAAGTATGCGTTTTTTTCTGATATGGGAAAAGAAATACCACAAGCTTAGTTTTTCTTTCACGTTAACGCAAATTCATCAAGGATAAACTTTTTTTCTCTTTTTTTTTCTTATAAACATGTATGGGCCTCTAGAGAAATACCACAAGCTTAGTTTTTCTTTCAATTTCATCAAAATTCATCAGGGAAAATCTTTTTTTACTCTTTTTTTTCTTATAAACATGGTTTATGTCAAACCCATAAGTTAACACAGTTATACAAAACGAAATAAATATTCTCCTAAGAAAACAGGTACATTCTAAAACTACAACAAGTTACCTACTTACTGACTCATACCTACGTCAGAAAGCAAAGGAAAAACTAGGCAGCAGTCACGTGACATCTCAAAAGCGAATGCCATTTCCAAACAATGGAGGAATATTTGGTGAAATGTCTAAGAATACGAGGCAAGAATAAGTAATGGTAGCTGTGGTTCACGGGATGCTGCCAGGAGATAGAATCTCTTGCGGGCTCCAGATAATTTAGTCGAGCGTGGCTTGCACCTTATCTGAGACCACTTGCGCTTCTTGGAACAGTCTCGTAGCTATTTCAGTGTAGAGCGAACTAAGCTGAGTATACACCTAAGCACTGTCTTGGAAAATATCAGCTTTGGTTTGTATTTTATGTCTTTGAAACTGCGACGGGCCGTAGACCACTTGTGTTTACATTAAAAAGTTTGCGATAGATTAGTTTTCAAACTTATAATTTTTAAAAATTATTCATTTTATTTTAAATATGCAAAAATATATTATACTACTTTACTTTAGGAGTGGTAATATGATTTTAACAAAGTAATCTATAATTTTTTTTTTTCTAAATTCACATGAGAGAGAGTGGTAGGAGAGCAGCAGATATGGAAGAATTTGGATGAGACCTTTGCCCGGCAGTTGGGCGAACAAGTTAAAAAAATATTGTCTTCTGTAGCAATGGGATTGCAACGACCTCACTGGCATGGTGGGCGAGTAGCCGGCTGAGAAGCAAGAGCATCATCATCTAGCCCCAAACTAAGCAGAGCTTGTATTATGGGAACTACATGACTGATCTACTACTTATATACATTTTTTTTGTAAATACATACATAATATACATAGAAAACACCCAGACCTGAGACAAATATTTGCAGATACAAACATTTGTCCTGTGGCGGGAATTGAACCCGCAACCTTCTGCGTCCCAGGCGGACCTTCGCCCACTGCGCCACAGAGGTCGTCATATCCATGACTAGTGTGGGGCCGGACTATGGACGTGACTTTGAGGAGTATACATATATTAAGTTATATTCTCTGTAATGAGTGACAAATGAGAATCATCGAAAAGAAGGTTTTACCATAAACCTTTGATTAATTTTTTTAATCTTATGGAAGCTAAATATTGCATAGAAATTGGAAAATTTTAATGAAATTGCTAATATAATGAAGTTTGATGTTGGATATGATTGCTTACCATCAGGTGGGCCTGTTAAATCTAAACTCATGTTACTGGGAAACGGGAAATTTGATTTAAGTTGGTCATAATCTTAGCTAAATCTATGTTTATGATGATTATTAAACTCGGTTTAGCTCTAATCTCTGGTAAATAGGAAATAAATAATATTTAGAAGAGTACGTTTAGAATGAAATTAGAATACAGTGATTTTTTGCACAATTTTGAAACTATATATATTTTTTTTAATTTCAAGAACTACCTATATAATGACGCCACAGATTAAAAAACTCTTATTGGAAACCAGGGTTAGGACTTAAGAATTATTGCATTTATTTAAATACAACCTTCGTTTCACTAATGTATAGGTAAGCCTATATAGCCTTCCGGATTACATCAGATTTATATAAACTTCAGTTACTAATTAATTGGCACTTAACTTAATTCAATTAGAGATAACTGACCAACAAAGATTTCCAATGAATTAAAATACGCTACATTAACCAGAAAATATTATACAAAAATGCGGTCAAACACGACTATTATTTCAATAAGAAACCACAAAGAAACATTGGTTTTAGAGCGGATCATTAAAATTGGTTACAAAGTTTTAGTTGTTCGTTTTTACACTTGCGTCAGAAAAACGCAATCGACTGCGTTTTTCTGAGTACCAATAAAAAAAAATACTCAAACTGACGCGGTGGTGGTGGTGGTGGCGATCAAAGTAAAATGGTTGTGAAGTGTTTGTGAAGTGTTTGTGAAAGTATGTATGAATGTACAGATCGCTTATCGAAGCGCCAAACAAACAGTGATTACAGCATATTTATGAATCTTTCTTGAAGCAAAGCGATTGTAAGAAATCGTATTACAATGATTGTAATTAAAAGCATCATTGGAATCTACCTTCTGCCCACGGCTTCGCCCGCGTGGTACCCAGATTAAAAGTAGTCTATGTATTATTCTGATGTATAAGCTATATTACTGTAAAATTTCATCAACATCCGTTGAGTAGTATTGGCGTGAAAGAGTAACAAACATCCATCCTCACAAACTTTCGCGTTAATAGTAGTAGGATTATTACTGACAAACAATGAAATAAACATCCGGCTGATGCCCAGCAGTGGACTTCTAGAAGCTGTTGATTAGAGTTAAAACTTTATTCCAAAAACTATCGTGAAATTGATTATTTATATTGTAAAAACGGGAATTTTCACGTACTGCACTATCGTTGAAGGCACCGACTAAGTTTCGACTCATTCCGAGAGTCTTCATCAGGGTGAGTGGTCGCGACTTTCTCCTTCCGTGTTGGTAGTGCACGGTACGACGCGGAAGGAGTAAGTCGAAAAAATCCCGATTTTACAATATGAATAGAATTAAAACTACGTATGTTTTACCACAAGTATCTAAACGCAGTCTACTTTCTACGCGACCGGCCTCTGTTATGGAACTGAATAAAATAAATAATCAATATAATGACCTAACATTATCAGTTGTTAATTTAACTGCGTTGTAAACGAGATTCGAACAGATGTTTCACAAACCAGTATATTTGTATGTCATTGGAAATTAAAAGTTTATTTGCGATTGAGTTAAACCAATAGTTAAACTCAATCGCAATATAGTAATGGCACAGTCAAGGAGAGAGCAGTTAGTTCAGTATATGGATAAATCAGAAGTATGAAACTTAAAACAGAATTTCATGAACCGAAAATTGAGTGTAGGAAAGTCCCCATTCAATTTAAATCATTCAGTTAAAAGAAGGTATCTGGTTTAGAAAAAGAGAAAGGAGGAAAGGAAATACACCGTCTATTTAATTCTTAGTCTCTACGGTTGGGAAGCCTTTTCCACTCAAGGTGACTGTTTCTTAAGCTTTAGATAATTAAACACTGATAATTAACTTCATATCTAGTAGTTGCTTTGTAGATACTCTTACATGGGAAAAAGTATCGCAATTGCCTACTCAATTAATAAATAGCCCCAAACTAAGCAGAGCTTGTATTATGGGAAAGAAAGAAAGAATGAAAGGTAGTTATTTATTTTGCAACATTCAAGCACAGAAAGGATATATACATAGTAAAAATAGATACTATAAATAACTAAGATTTTAATAAAAATATTTTAAGTGACAAAGAGATTTTTGTGCTAATTAGTCCAATCCTTGCCGTGTGGGTCAAACAGGTCCTTTCTCAGCTTAGTGTTGCTCCGCACAGTAGTGAGAAGCAGCGCTCATTTTCAGACAGGACCTAGGAAAAATGACCTCACAAACGCGGAAAATTCCTGGGCCACTACCATTAAAATTTTAATAATAACAAGAGTAAACAAAGTACATGATTAATATACAACTAAGATACTTTTTGTAAATACATACCTACATAATATGCATAGAAAACACCCAGACTCACAACAAATATTTGCAGACCTACTGTGTCTCAGGCGGGCTTTCGCCCACTGCGCCACAGAGGTCGTCAAAAAGAATTTTAGCTCACTCTTAATTTAACAACCCACTTATTTATAAAAAAGTTTATAATCTGTCATTAATCTTAGAAATAAAATAAGTTTTTCCCTAGATGATAATTTAATACTGTTGATTACCAATCCTTTCCTACTATTATTATAAATGCGAAAGTTTGTGAATGGATGTTTGTTACTCTTTCACGCAAAAACTACTGCACTAATTTCGATGAAACTTTACAGTAACATAGCTTATAAATCAGAATAACATATAGGCTATTTTTTATCCGGGTTCCACGCGGGCGAAGCCGCGGGCAGAGGCTAGTAAACAAATAACCAAACTATAAACTTGGTGGTCTTGGTTCATAACCAGTCGGGTTGGTTGTCCCTTCTCCGTATTCCGTATTGATGATTTGCTAAATATGTTAATTTCCGAGAATGGCCTGTCTGTTCTTTTTTTTTGGCTGTGACCCAATGAATATACCAATAATTGGAATGGTTACATCGGCAATAAACTTGTTATGCTCATTTTAATTGACTGAATTCTTGTAAAGGAAATCAGTTTTACTAATAGGTTGTTTAACTAAAGTGTCTTATCACTAATACCTTCAGGGCATTGTAAATACAACTATTAATGACAGTTAAATAAAAAAAACTCAACAACTGACCTATAAAACGAAAATGGGCGCCATTTATTTTAATTAGTATTTTGATTTAAGGGATATTTTCGAATGCTGCAATGTTTTGGCCTAATGCGCTGTCCCAACTTCCGCTCCGAACGTCGAGGCTTTGAAACCCGGTTGTGGGTTTAATCTAATTTGTTTTTCAATATGTGAGCTTAACACGTGCTTTAAACGGTGAAAGAGAAATCCCCATGTCCTCATAGCCGAAAGTTCGACTTTGCAACCTTTCACAGACAATTCTGATAACTTATCAGAAGTGCAAAAAAAGGGCACATCGATTTATCGAAATGAAAAAATCCATCGGTACATGATCGGGCTCGAATCGACGGAGCCTTTATATCGAAAGTCAGGATACCGATCGCTAGGCCAACCAACGTGGCGATCACACAAATTTCCCATGGCTGGTATATTCGGATGGAATGAATCGTATCACGCTAATTTGTTGGATGAGCCATAGATGGACAATGCGAATGAAGAAAATTGGTTTCATATTGGACGTTCCGTTTTTTGGATGGATGGACCATTAAAATAAGGAACTAGGGTCAAAATTTATTGCCATCTCGATAGCCATGAGTTAGTTTGATCGCCCCGCTGGCTATTAATAACATACTCCTTTGGAACAAATAACAAACATTAATTTCTCCATACATTTAAACGTTCAAATCTTTTACCGCATCAAATGATTCTAAGATAAATACATAAAGCTATTATTATTCATGTTCATGCATAATTTATGTGTAATTTCGCTTGCGATGTTATTTTATCGGTAGAGAGGCCTCAGATAGAATAAATACTAGGTATCTAATACCAATCTAATATAAGCTATGTAGCAATACTAGGTACCTAGACCTACCTAATTCCAAGCTAAAAGAAGCTAAATAGCAGATAGTACTTACCTAGTACTATATGCGACTAGCTAGTACTACTTACTACCTAAGCTTTATACTAACTTGGTACAAGGTAGTACCTAGTACTACCTGTTACCTAGCTTCTATTAGCTTGGTATTATGTAGTACTAGCTACCTAGTACTTCTACCTAGTACTACCTGCTACCTAGCTTCTATTTGCATGGTATTATATGTAGTACTAGCTACCTAGTACTTCTACCTACTTATCTAGCACTATATGCTACTAGGTATTACTATCTACCTAGTACTACCTGCTACCTAGCTTCTATTTGCTTGGTATTATATGTAGTACTAGCTACCTAGTACTTCTACCTACTTATCTAGCACTATATGCTACTAGGTAGTACTATCTACCTAGTACTACCTGCTACCTAGCTTCTATTTGCATGGTATTATATGTAGTACTAGCTACCTAGTACTTCTACCTACTTATCTAGCACTATATGCTACTAGGTAGTACTATCTACCTAGTACTACCTGCTACCTAGCTTCTATTTGCTTGGTATTATATGTAGTACTAGCTACCTAGTACTTCTACCTACTTATCTAGCACTATATGCTACTAGGTATTACTATCTACCTAGTACTACCTGCTACCTAGCTTCTATTTGCTTGGTATTATATGTAGTACTAGCTACCTAGTACTTCTACCTACTTATCTAGCACTATATGCTACTAGGTAGTACTATCTACCTAGTACTACCTGCTACCTAGCTTCTATTTGCATGGTATTATATGTAGTACTAGCTACCTAGTACTTCTACCTACTTATCTAGCACTATATGCTACTAGGTAGTACTATCTACCTAGTACTACCTGCTACCTAGCTTCTATTTGCTTGGTATTATGTAGTACTAGCTACCTAGTACTTCTACCTACTTATCTAGCACTATATGCTACTAGGTAGTACTATATACCTAGTACTACCTGTTACCTAGCTTCTAATGTATTGAAGACTAGCTTTTGCCCACGGCTTCGCCCGCGTGATACCCGGATTAAAAGTAGCCTATGTGTTATTCTGATGTTTAGGCTATATTACTGTAAAATTTTATCAAAATCCATTCTGTAGTTTTTGCGTGAAAGAGTAACAAACATCCATTCTCACAAACTTTCGTCTTTATAATATTAAGTAGGATACTATGATGCAAACGACATTAGTATTGCTTTGTCCATACGCTTTCGCTTTCAACTTGCCTCTTATTGCATGCCGGGTGGTACCACGACACGGTGCTCGTAGGTAGCTATTATGAGTTTTACCCACGACACAGAGAATCCTAATGTGCGATCGGAACTATATAGGTACTTACCTTTGTCTGTTAGGTGTTTCTTTTTATACGGGCAAATTGATCAAGCAAATCTAATGGAAATGCTTGTACAGTGGTTTTAAAAGTTTGCGTGAAACTTGAAAAGGGCGGTGGTGGTAGCGGTGGCAAACATAATATTGATCGCCACCATTACCACCGCATCATTTTGTCCAGGGTGACTAGACAAATACCATTTTATATTTGCGTTATCGCCCGCAGAAAGATTTAATTGTGTAGAAATGGCATTAGCTGTGGAAATGTGATGTGACTGCTGCCAAGTTTTACCTTGACAAATTTGCGTTAGCGTGAAAGGAAAACTAAGCGTGAGGTATTTGTCTAGACCCTTTAATGATTTACCTATCTTATGCAATTAGTAATTCCAAATACCTCCCTACGACGTCTGTGGCGTATTAGGTGAAGGCCCACCTGAGACGCAGAAAGTTGCAGGTTCGATTCCCGCCGCGAGACAAATATTAGTCTCGTGTCTGGGTGCTTTATCTATGTATGTGTTTACAAAATATATGTACATAATATAGTAGTATATCAGTCATGTAATTCCCATAACACAAGCTCTGCTTACTTTGGGGCTAGATGATGCTGTGTGAAAAAGTCCAGCATTATCGTTAGTAATATTTACTTCCGATTTTACATTTTTACACCTGTTAATTTCTTTATTTCATGATAAAGAAATGAACAGGTGGTCAAAAATCACAATAAACAATCTGATTATTAGCTTCTGAGAACATTGTCAGTTTGCACAGTATTTTTCCTTTTCCTTATAAACACTTAATAAATTTACTACCGTGTATGAGATGTACCAACTGTTGCTAAGAAAATATAGAAATAAAAACAGCCCGTTTTGTCAACGTTCAAACAAATAAACAATTCTCATTTCTGGCAATAACTTACATACTGTTTGTTTTGTCAAAGTTAGAGCACATTATGTGAAGATGAACCAGACAGAACAAAAGAAAACAATATTATAAATTTTTTTTTTTTACCCTTACACGCGATAAATGATTTGATTTAATTTAAATAAAAGAAAACATTAAAATATAATAAAATATTTTTCATGATAAACTCCTATCCACACTCAGTACACAGTTTCGTGATATTGAAAGTCCACAGGTTTTTTATTGATTCGAACCACTAGAATCATATAAACACATCAACTAATAAACTATGTAAATTTAAAACTTCATAATGAATTAACACCGATTTATCACCCGCAACTAAACTTAAAAGAATCAAGCAACAAAATTTGCTTGTTTTTAGGATTCCGAACCTCAAAAGGAGACCCTTATAGGATCACTTTGTTTTCCGTATGTCTGTCTGTCAAGACTTTATCTCGGGAACGCATAGAGTACCTAGTTGAAATTAAAACCATATACTCAGGTCTACAGTCCCTTCAAGCAGTGAAAAAATCAAACTTCTAAGTTAACGTAAAAATAAGATACGGCCATTTATGCCGCAAAAACGTATATTTCGAGACTCTCAAGAGAATCCAAATTTATAAAATACTTTCCGTTGACCTAGAACTATGAAATTTGGCAAGTAATATCGTCTTATTCTACACGTACAGGGAAATATCTAAAAACTATACATTTGTAATTGATATTGGTGAAACTGAATTTCGGGAAAAGCTCGGAAAAAACTGCGAGACTCGATTCCTGAACTATAATATGTACCTACAAATTTGTACGGAACCCTCGGTGGGCTAGTCCGACTCGCACTTATCCGGATTTTTTTATTAAAATATTGTAATTTAGCACATGTCTACGTTTTTCTTAATAGTAAGCGCTCCTTGTGACAAGTTACAAGCGCATTACTGCTTTATCGAAAACACTAAATTGATGAAATCTTCAAATATTTATTTGCATCTGGCATGCTAGTTTCCTCACGGCAACATTCACCGTTCCAAAAAAAAAGTGGACATATTTTTCGATCTATTGGTGCATGACGGGAACGGCCTACGAACTTCTGATTGGAAGTCAAGGGACAGCCCGCCAAGCCAAAACTTATCTTAAAAATAACAATCGCATTTAGATGATGTGCTCAATTTAGGTAACCTATAGTTTTCTGACGCCAAATGGTCGTCTCCGAGTATGCATTTTTTACTATTTGATTCTATTTGAGCAATTAACAAAACATTCAGAGTGGCACATCTGTACACAAATCTTTGGCATAACAAAATTACGTTAGAAATTGCATCGAAATTACAAAGATTTATCATAGAAGCGAATGTCTCATCTACACAATTTATTCACCAGCTCGGAAGGGTTTTCTGGAGTCTGTGAATTATAGTCTTTTAAAAATCTTTTTTTCTTTTGTTATCATTGTGACTTTCCAACGATAAAGGGGATTACATCATTTATCTTGGACTTGACTCGGGACCTGCATTATGTACGAATTTTATTTAGCGAGTTTTTAGAACAGTACTATTAAATACTTCGCACATTACGAGAGAAATATCTGGATGCACGTTTTCGAGTGAACGTTCGTAGAATGGCAACTGAGCTTCGTAATTTAATCGTTGATTCTGTAAATTACGAAGCTCAGTTGAAAGGCCCGGTTAAACTAGCGCGATGACGGTGGTCAAGTAGGTAATCGTCAAAGTTTGCGTTAATGTACTGATCCGCCACCGTGCCGCGTCAGTTTGACCGGGAACTTAAGAGGCGGAGGATGATTTGCCCATACAAACGTTGTACCAAAATCATTTGTAATCAAAGCTTATTGCCACCATATTATGCTATTATTTGTATTCGAATAGTATTTATCTAGGTACCTGGATATTTTTTTTTCAAAATACTTACCCAGAATGAAATGTAAATGAATCGCATTTTGTATATTTTTACGTCATATATGACATGTTTTCATCTTATTTGTTTCGTATTAAAAAAAATAATACCATACGTATTGTTTCATTAGATACGAGTACATAACCTTTATTGTCTAGTTACACAATAACAATACGATGTGAAAATACAACGCGTTTTCAGTCATCATTTTTGGTATTATGGAATTCTGAACGGGTAATATTGCTATCACGCAAGCACGGGCGGGCCTGCATCAGCTAAAGGAGATAGCGATATTTTGGATGCGCTTCGAATTGAAGTTGTGAGCGCTGTCCGTCGGATCCTTAAATAAGAAAAACATTAATTTAAAACTAATACAACAAAACATTTAACTCTTTAAAACTAATCATCGCATCAGAGGTCGGCCGCGGTCAGTTTTTTTCGGTTATTTTGAAATTGGGATGTATCGAGTCATACGATAACGCCAACTTACCTTTGACTTTAAGAGGGGAATCTTCGTTGTAAAGATTTAGACATATAGATTGCCCAATAGGCAATCGTTAGGGCTTACAGATTTCTCCAAATCACTTTTAAATTAAAAATCAGTAACTTATTCTACAAAAAAGACAATAATTCCTACTTTATGTTATGATTTCGATACCGGTCTTTTACATATATTTTATATGTAAAAGACTTACACAATTTTTTTTTATAAATTAAAATATAAGCGCTGGCTTACTAATCTATGCAATGTATAATGTTACATCTAAGGCTGATTCTAAGACAAAATTAGAGTTTAAATATTTAAAAATAGATAGAGGTATTTACAGTAAAATTTTAGCTAAAGATTAGTAGTTTTCTTCTTGCTTTATTTCAAGGGTAGCCTCAGAGGCGATCGTTGGCAATAAGTAGTTATACATTTATATTAGTGTTATAGGACTTAAATAGACCTATCTTGTTATTTAACAAACTTTTATATTGAGAGGCGGAACCATTGAGCGGTTCAAGCGGGTTTATATTCGAGATTTAAGCACAAAGGTGCAAGATTTAGGATAAACCTGGTAATTGCAGTAAAACTTTATGCAGTAATAACTCTAATTAGGTACCTTTATCCGGCAATGAATAGCCACTAAAAATGAAGAAAATTCAAATATTTATTAAATATTATATAATATATTATATAAATCTTTAGATACATTTAATAATATTATAATATTTTATTCACTATTCTTACAACAAAGATATTACCTGGATTATTACAATCATCCTATCCTACTAATATTATAAACGTGAAAGTTTGTGAGGATGTTTGTTCTTCTTTCACGCAAAAACTACTGAAAGGATTTTGATGAAACTTTACAGTAATATAGCTAATACATCAGAATAACACATAGGCTACTTTTTATCCGGGTACCACGCGAGCGAAGCCGTGGGCAGAAGATAGTACTTCATACTTTTTGATTATTTGTGAAAACCACTTGACCGTTTCCCTTTGATCTCCACCGCCACGCCATTTTGACCGGGCCTACACAAAGTGACCGGTTTATTTTTTCAAAATACAAGGTACGGAACTCTAAAAAGTATATAAAATAGATGAAAAGTAAGATGAATTGGAACTGTTTGCCGTGCCGAGAAATTATGTTTCGCGCCAACACGGTCTTATTAATGTTTTATTAGGATTCTTCTTTGCTGAATTTCTTTTTCATTTTCCTTTTTCCATTCCGATTTTTCGTGTTACCACCGGACTTTTTATTTCATTTGCGTGAAATCATTTCGGGAAAATCGAGTTCGCCAGGCCTTAGTTTTATTACGATGTTTCAACAATTTTATTGACATGATGATGGATATTAAAGAAACTGATAATTTTGATGAAGGTGGGTTCGTTAGTATGTACAATATAAAACGTGGGCGTGTGCCAAATATATTGTTCTGACTAATCTATCTTCATATTCATATTCAGATCTATTTATTGCCTTCCTGTACATTAGTAAAGTTCGTAGTTCGTGTACCTGAAATAGTCAGGTACATGAACCCCGATAGAGCGCTGCGATTTGAGTTCGATATGCTCGTAATGTCAAAAAAATACAGCAAATAATAAATTAAATTTAAATAAATTACATAAATATAGTCAAGTAATATGCAAAATATATAAGTTTTAATCATCGATCAACAAATTGAGTACACATCTAAGGTTTGACGAAACGAGATGCTCACTCTGTAGCGCAGTTAGGAAAGGCCCATCTAAGTCGCAGAAGGTTGCTGCGGCTTCGATTCCCGACGCGGTCAAATGTTTGTATGATCTACAAATATTTTGTCTCGGATCTGGATGTTTTCTTTGTATAATAATTATATATGTATTCACAAAAAAATGTTTAAATGTACTTGAGGGCTAGATAATGCTGCGTGAAAAATGTCTAAATAGATGAATAGATTCAGATTCAAAAAAGAAATACGTAAATCAGGTTAGAAAATGTATTCATTTGCTACCATATTTAGTACATAACTGTTTATGAAATTAATAAACATTAAATAAAATAAGTGATAGACAAGAACAGATTAAAATAAAAATCGAAAGAAAAAAAACTACTCAATTCATGTCATGTATTGAGAAGTAAGCTTTATTTATAAATTACATACACACACCGTATCACCGCACTGCAAAATCGGATCGCAACGCGAACGATTGAAATTTAGATAAGTCCTTTTTGATTACAATCAACACGTAAAAAGTCTAATACAGAAACAGACGTAAGTTTTCTTTCCTCTCTCGTCGACGAAACATTTCAAAGAAAAGTCAAGGTCAATAGATTTTTATATATTGAAATCACTATGATCATAATTATAGAAACATCTGGTTTAAAATTATGTAAATTTAAATGTTTAAAGTGATAACGCGAACAAGGCAAGAAACTTTGCTAGGTTTATTTTTTGATGATCCTTCATTCAGCTATAGTGTGGTGCCAATCGAAAACGTGAACTCATTTATCGAGAAAGAGTCGAAGAATTAAATAAGGTCTAATAAGTAAAAAGTGTTTTTCTTTGGTGATATTATCCTGGAGCTGGATCTGAGCTTCTAGAAAAATACCTGACGCTTAGTTTTCCTTTCACAGGAAAACTAAGCAAACAGTTGTTGGTTGGCAATGTTGGTGTTAACGCTTGCGGAAAGGTTAAATTGTACGGAAATAACAGTAGCTTTTGAGATGACTGCTGCCAATTTTTTCCTTGACGAATTAGCGTTAGCGTGAAAGGAAAACTAAGCGTCAGTTATTTTTCTATAAGCATTGCTGATTGTTTGTATGGGAATCTGGTGTGATCCCACGTTTTTCCTTGACAAATTTGCGCGTACGTGAAAGGAAAACTAAGAGTGAGGTATTTGTCTAGACCCCTGGACTAAAAAAACTGTTCTTCCCATAAGCTGTGCGCTCAAATGACAAGGGCCCGGACATTGGAACTCGAAATCTGGCGATCATTTATTACGGAGCGGAAACAAAGGAACAGTATTAGATCAAGCAGGATATTTCGGAAGTTGTTACGAGTACTCGTCTTTTTTTTTTTGATTTTTCCTCCTTGTGTCATGGTCCAGACGAAAAAATCGAAAGATCATGTATTTTAATAACACTTTTGCATTCCATTCAAATTCTGTTTTATTATAATAATAATAATAATAATAATGCTGGACATTTTCACACAGCATCATCTAGCCCCAAGCTACATGTCTGATATACTACTTATATACATTTTTTTTGTAAATACATACATAATATACATAGAAAACACCCAGACCTGAGACAAATATTTGCAGATACAAACATTTGTCCCGTGGCGGGAATTAAACCGCAACCTTCTGCGTCCCAGGCGGACCTTCGCCCACTGCGCCACAGAGGTCGTCAATTATGATTCAACGTAAGAGCCCATCTCTAGCTTAGAAGCTAGTAAATTGGTATTCGAAGAATGAGAGAGAGTGTAGGTAATTTCAAATGATGACTTTCATAACCACGAACTACTCTGTAGGGGCGCCGGATAAATTAACTGGGGTTGCGAAAAAATCAAAACTACCCCTAGCGGGCTAAATGAGAATTACCTGGTTACAGCCAGCAGAATATACAAGGCGCCCAAGAACATGTATGTTATCTATGTTCTTGAAAAGGGATAGTTCCGCCCATGAAAAGGGGTAAGTTTTTATTTAATTGTATGTTAGGCAATTACACTGAAAAACCCAATAGTTGAATTTCTTAATGTTGATTCCATATCAGTTGAGTCAACATTAAATTACGTTAAGACAAACGTTTCAACACATTTGGTATTACAGAAAAAAAAATGTTGAAATAAAATTATTGTTTCAACCGCTAAAAATGGTTAATATAACATAAATTTATATGTATAATCTCATAGAGGTCAATTTAACTGTTCATTTAGTTATATCAACATATTGTAAAGTAGATTCAATAAAACAATTTACTAAATATAACAAAGTAATTTCAACTTTTTGCTAGTAATTTAAAACAACTATAATGAAATGTTAAGTTAACATATTGCAAACAAGAACCAACCGAGTAGTTTAGTCAAAATAACAAAATAAATTTAACTTTTTGCTAGACGTTTAAAACAGCTATAACTTAATGATAAGTCAATAAAATTGCAAGAGTCATGTCAACATGAAAACTAAGTCGAATTCACAAAACATATTCAACTATTTGCAGACGTTCTAAACAACTATACTAATTAGTTAACATAACTAGTGTATTAAGTTGTTAATACCTTACAATTAATTGCATAGTAGAATCAACAAATTAACTTAGTCAAAAATACAAAATTAATTTAACTTTTTGCTTGATGTTTAAAACAGCTATAATTAAATGCTAAGTTAACAAAATTGCATAAATCAAGTAATCATGAAAATTAAGTCATATTGACAAAACAAATTCAACTATTTGCAGATGTTCTAAGCAACTATACCAATTAGTTAACATAACTAGTGTACAAGTGGTTAACACCTTACGAAAAATTGCATAGTAGAATCAATAAATTAACTTAGTCAAAATAACAAAATAAATTTAACGTTTTGGTAGACGTTTAAAACAGCTATAATTAATTGATAAGTCAACTAAATTGCAAGGGTCATGTTAGCATGACAACTAAGTCGAATTTACAAAACATATTCTACTATTTGCAGACATTCTAAACAACTATATTAATTAGTTAACATAACTATTGTAATAAGTTGTTAACATCTTAAATATAATTGCATAGTAGAATCAACAAATTAAATTAGTCAAAAAAACAAAATAAATTTAACGTTTTGCTAGACGTTTAAAACAGCTATAACTTAATTATAAGTCAACAAAATTGCAAGAGTCATGTCAGCATGAAAATTAAGTCGAATTTACAAAACATATTCAACTATTTGCAGACGTTCTAAACAACTCTACCAATTAGTTAACATAACTAGTATAATAAGTTGTTAACTCCTTACATATGATTGCATAGTAGAATCAACAAATTAACTTAGTCAAAAAACTAAATTAATTTAACTTTTGGCTAGATGTTTGAAAAAGCTATAACTTAATACTTTCCCCTCCCTCCTGCCTCGCTCCACTCCGCGCCACCGCTCGCGCGCGAGCCGACTTGAGCCGAGCGGGCAGTGCAGTTCAGTTTAGACAGTGTAATAGCACGCGCATGCTCCAAGTAGGAATTGCTTTCAAGTGCCTAAGTTTTATCTAAACCTATCTAGTGCTAGTGGTGGTGTATGTGGGAACACCAAAGTACCTACCTATGGACGAAGAGGAAATCGCGAGGTCACTGGTGCATGAGTACCTCAAGGAATGGGGTTTAGCAGAGGAGACGATTAAAAATTGTCATGGTAAATACGTATCTACTATCTAAGTGTTATGTTGATTTTTACCTTTAAACAAAATAAATGTGTAGTTATAGTGAGCTATTTTGCTGCGCTATGCATTTCTTAGTAGGTACAGTTCTCGCGGGCTAACAGGTCCGGATGAATTTTGTGCAAGTGGTTGCACAGATCGCTTTTATAAGACCGACCGACGGTATTGTTGACGGTACGTACATGCATGCGCCGAAGTTCGAAACACCTATGTTTAGTACGGTCAAGTTAGTCTGTGAGAATTGTACAATCAAAATGGGTAGGTACCTAATTGGTCTACTGTTAACCAAAAACAGAGGCCTTTCTGACATAGGCTCACCTCGTTTTCAGTCAGAAAATATAATTATTTGGTTATGTAGATACACACTGTATAAATTAATTTTTGGTTTTGCGTTTCAGACAATGAAATCTCTGTAGAACTTTTAACCGATATTAGCGAATATAAACTGAAGGAACTGGTGCCGAAAATCAAGGAGAGGATTCTATTAAGAGCCGGCGTCAATAAATTTACCAAAATAATACATGTAAGTACCAACCTATCTTCCAACAGCAGCATAACTAGTAGGTACCTAAGTAATCTAACAAAATGTTATTTCAACACATTACAAAATATAATGTGTTGAAATAACATTTGGATGAGATAAGGACAAGAAGATGATGATGACAAAATGTATTTTTTTAGTAAAATACCTACGTAGATGGGTAGGTACTAGGTATGTAATATAAGGGATTATTAAAGCCTACTAACGACGTCTTTTTATAAGTGTGTGTTTATGAGTTTTCTTATGCCGAAGAAGAAAAGTTAAATTTACTTAACGCAGTTATGCTACGGTAATACCCAATGTGCATAATGTTTAGTTTATTTTCAAAAGAGAAAGTTTTACACTGCATCCGAGGACACAAATTCCGCTCCTCCAAGCCCTACATATTCGGCTTGTACTAACAGCACTACCAGCCTTATTACTGATGAAAAAATAATACTGCATGTTAATTTTGAATTTTATTTGTTTTATTATACCAGGCCACTCAGAAAGTTTTGCGAAAAAAAGTTTTTATGTATAAGCCACTTGTAAATATTTAGAAAAAATTGGTTATTGAAAAGTAAAAATACCATTGTTTGAATTTCGAATTTCCCTCCACATTTTTTCGAGAGTCAAATTAAATTATCGCGTCTCATTTAAAAATGGATCTGCATCGAGAGCATTTTCATGCGATGATTTTCTACGATTTTAAATGTGGCCTAAAATCTGATGAGTCATTTGATCGACTTCAAATGGCTTTTATAGATGAAGAACCTTCAAAAGTAACCATCTATCGTTGGCATAGCGAGTTCAAGCGCGGTCGCCTTACTTTGGAGGATGAACAAAGGAGGGGTCGTCCTACGACGGCTGTCACGGAAGAAAGTGTGCTGGCAGTAAAAAAAAATAATTCAAGAAAACAGGCGAATTACATACGAAGAGATTCAACATACACTGCAGATTGGTTCGGGAAGCGTTCACAAGATTCTTCACGAGCACCTTCGTGTGAGGAGGATAGTTTTGCGCTGGGTGAAGCACAACCTCACCGAAGCTCGGAAGCAGGCCCATGTAGAGTGGTGCCGTGATATGATTAAAAAATTTGAAGCAGGCTCGTCTCGGCGCGTTTACGACATTCTGATAGGTGATGAATCCTGGATTTATCAATACGATCCAGAAACAAAGCGTCAGTCGACAGTTTGGCTGTTTCAAAACGAACCAACGCCTACGAAAGTGAAGCGATCGAGAAGCGCGGGAAAAATTTTGATGGCTAGTTTCTTCACTTTGACGGGGTATCTGATTTCAATTCCATTACGAGACCAAAGCAGCATCAACGCCGAATGGTATATCACAAAATGCCTGCCAGAAGTTTTGTCTGCAATGAGCAAAAAGCAACCGAACACCGGGCTCCGCGGGGTACTGCTTCACCATGACAACGCGCCCGCGCACTCAGCGCTCAAAACAAGAGACTTCCTGGACACCACACCGGTCAGAGTCTTGCGTCACCCTCCTTACAGTCCTGATCTGGCACCGTGTGACTTCTTTTTATTCCCTTAAGTAAAAAATCAGCGGAAAGTGATACAGTTTTCATCGCCGGAAGACGCACTAGCAGCGTCCGAGAAGACCGTGGTAGAGGTGTCTGCGGCGGACTGGAAAAAATGTTTCGAAAATTGGTTCAGACGCATGAAACTTTGTATAGAGGCTGGTGGAGAGTTCTTTGAAAATTAAAATATTTTATCCATAGAAGTTAGTTTTTTAGTTTCTTAAAACTTTCTGAGTGTCCCACATATAAATCTAAACTACCACTGACTCGCCGACATGGTTGTTCTCCCAGTTGCAGTCGTGGGAGGGGTGATCGTTTGATGGAATCGTATAAAGGAGGATATAGCGAGTAGAAGGAAAATCATAAACTATCTCTTTTTGCCCCTTCCACATTCAAATCTTGTTTTGTATGGAAAATGGTAAAAAATAATGATTCTTCAAAATTTGACTTAGAGTGGCTATTTTTCTGAAAGAGAACAGCTATGGAAAACTGGTTCTAGCACGTCTGAAATCAAGTAATAAACTTGATGCGACTAGCAGGTCATATATAACAAAAAGTATTGTGGAGTGGTACATTAACAAATGCATGAAAAAATAAGACTTAATTGTGCTTTCAGAAGCTGTCACTCGCTTCATTCCAACAGAACTGAAGGTTTTTACTTGTCAAAATGACACCATTGTCACTATTTACAAAATATTTATTGTGTTTTCATTATTATCATAATAGGTACAATTATTATGATAATAATTGCAACCACAGAATACAGTAATTTAGCTACATAATAAATAATAGTACGATTTTGTAAAATGACACAATGGTGTCATTTTGACAAGTAGGTGCCTTCAAGAAAATAATATGGGGTAAAAGAGTATACCTACAAAATAACGAGGTTAAGATGAGGTTGCTACGATTATGCAAAGTGTGGTTTTTGGTTTCCATAATACCTAATCTAATAGAAATAAATAAAAAAGAACATATTGGCTCGTTTATTAGTTCATCTGTCTTCGTGTTTGATGGTTTTTCTTTTCTTTTCAGACTCCAACTGATGTTTCTATAGACTTGAAAAACGGCGAGACGTCTACCCAGAAAAAAACTTAACCTGTCCTTTACCTTACCTTAACCTAGAAATGACAAAAAATAACAAAAGTGACAAGAAATTACAAAATTTAATAAAGCAATAAGTACAAGTCTAATCAAATCTAAAATGTATATGTCTAACGCTCCTGTCACTGTAGTCATTTACTGTCACATTTCAACATGTTTTACATATAAATATTTTATAAAATGTGACGTTCGAATATAATTGAATATATTATGTCTATTTAGCACGAGAATTGCCTAATTGTGACATTTGTTTTTAATTAGATTTTTGATATTTGCGACATAATATTACTTTGTCTAGGTGCCGTGTAACTTAGGTCTTATGTATGTTGTTATTTAGTTATATTCAATGTTAAATAAATTATATTTAGAGTACTAAATCTTTTAATTTTTTGATTTACTATTCGGTTTCCTTTGGATACACACACATACACACACTTACACGAACATAATTAAGAATACATAAAATACAGATTCATTTAACCACAGCATATGCCGGTCAAATATATGTATCCGGAATTTACTGCATGATGACTGGGAAAATCAATCTGCATTTTTATTTAAGTATAATATTATGATGGAAGTGTATTGTAGAATAAGCTTGCGTTGTGTTAAAGTTGTTGGTTTTATTGGTATTTTGCAGGTTTGGTGTAATAGATTATATATAGAATAGATTTTTCTAAATTCTGATGTAAAGTATCTTAAACTGAAACGCAAAAGTATTTGTACAGAATTTTCTATATGTGTTGTTTGGTAAAATCAATCGGCATTTTCATGGAAGTATTAGAATAAGTTTGAACCTAAGCTTTGTGGTATAATCTACTTAGATCATTTGTATTTTTGACAGATATGTAAAGTGGCAGTAGGATATAATTACATTTTGCACTAATCTAATCATGCAAAATGTATGTCAGTCAACATCAAACCTAAATGATCATCGTTTCTAAACTTATGATAGTTCTAACATGAGTTAGACATTTTACTAAAGAGGGTTTCCACAATAATTCATAAGAATATACTTTTGAAATATTGTAGAAACACTCTTCTAAATGTATTCTACCATGAGTTTTGAAATATTCGTTTAACATTCAGGTTTGATGTTGACTGTACTTAATTATTATGAGCAAATATTATTCTAACCTACTGCTACATTACACCTATGTCAAAAATACTGTATGATCTAGGTAGATTTTACCTGAAAGCTTAGGTTTATCTAATATAAGGTGCAGGTTTATTTTACCATAAAAGTTAAGTAATTCTAACTAAATGTCACCTATTAATCGTAAATTTACAACTCAGTCAAAAATACCAATATACATAGGTTAATTTTACCATTACATTTGGGTTATTCTAACATAATGCTACGCGTCGACTCTACATTACACTTCAGTCAAAAATACTATAATAATAGGTAGATTTTACCTCAAAACTTAGGTTCCTCTAACGTAACACCACAAGTTGGTTCTACTAATGAATGCAGGTTTATTGTACCAAAATCATTGGGTGATTTTAACTTTAGGTCACATGTTAGTTCAACATTCGCAACTCACTCAAGAATACCAATATAAACAGGTTATTTATACCACTAAATTAAGGTTATTCCAACCTAATGCAAGGTGTTGTGTCTACATAATAACTCTGTCAAAAATACTTATGGTCTAGGTAAATTTTACGACATAACTAGGTTTAGCTAACAGCACCACTAGTTGTTTCTTAACAATGCAGGTTGATTTGACCAAATAAAATAAGTACATCTAACTTAAATCTCACATGTTGATTCGTAGAAGTATGTTGATTTTACGAAAAAACTTTGGTGTATCAGACTTATTGCCACATGTTGATTCTACCTTTCAAAAATGGATATATACAACCAATAGCATAGATGGTAAAAACAACTTTTTTTTATCGGTAGGTGCTTTAGATAACATATCATTAAGAAGTTTAAATTACTATTTCAAAACATTGTTAAAACAACCTAACTGGGTTTGGTTAAATTTACCTTTTACAAGTAACAATTTGATTTTAGCTGATTTAACAAATCATGTAGGTAGGTGCTATATTAACCTTAAAAAAAAGGTTGAAAAAAGGTTAGATCAACCTGTTTTGGTTTTTCAGTGTAGTGTGATGGTGGTTTTTTGAAATTTATTTTTGCCATAAGACTGATGTTTATCGAGTAATTTCCAGAGATATTTTTTATTTATATAAAGTAGTGGAAATAATACAAAATCTAACAGTTTAAATTGATGCTGCACACCTTACACCCGAATAAAAACACATAAAACCTCGACGACCTCTGTGGCGCAGAGGGCGAAGGCCCGCCTGAGACGCAGAAGCTTGCGGGTTCGATTCCCGCTGCGGGACAAACGTTTGTATCTGCAAATATTTGTCTCGGGATCTGGGTGTTTTCTATGTATAATATTTATGTATTTAAAAAAAAATGTATATAAGTAGTATATCAGTCATGTAGTTCCCATAACACAAGCTCTGCTTACTTTGGGGCTAGATGACGCTGTGTGAAAATGTCCAGCATTATTATATTATTATTATTATAAAATATGCATATTTAATTTCAAGTAAGGATCACTTTCATAGATCAATTTTACTGGTCCCTTTCAACCAAGTCAGTAAAGGTAAATTTTGCGAGTTATAAGCAAATGGTTTTGACATACATTTTGCTAGGGGAAATGATCAAACAACGAAATCATTTAGGTTTTTAATATTATAGTTTACGTTCCACTGAATTCCAAAAAATATTAAGTATTTTTATTTTCTCTGGCAGTCCAGGCTGCCTAGATATGTTTTCTCCTACATTTGTTAATGGTGACATTATCTACACTTATATAATAAAGAGGTCAAGTTTGGATGTAGGAGGTAATCACTGAACCTTCTCATTCAATTTCGATTCTTCTTTTACAATTATTTAGCATGGACCTTCAGGGTGGGCATAATCTGTATATTATCCCGTTACAATAAAAGGTTTTTTTGTGACGACCAATTTTGCTATGTAATCAATAAAATAACGGTCGAGCGATTTACTGCCGTAATGGTAAGAGCTTCTTCTCATTGACTACTTTTTATCATGTTACCATGCATGCCATGGGCAGTACCTAGTCCATCCTAATACTAATAATATTATAAAGAGTATTTTTTTGTTTGTTTGTACTGAATAGATTCCGAAAATACTAAACTAATTTTAACCATTTTTTTCACCAATAGTAAGCTAAATTACCAAGAAGTAGCATAGGCTACAATTTATTTTCAAAAAAATAGAGATCCTTATGAAAATTTCACACACAAATTGCCAACGTAGCGACGAAAGCCGCCAAGCTCAAATGGGACTGGGCTGGTCATGTCTCTCGCATGTCGGGCGACCATTGGGCCAAGCCACCACCGAGTGGTGCCCTGACAATGCGCGGAGACGTCGCGTCAGGCCGAAAATGAGATGGAGAGATGAGCTCAATAAGTTCCGAGAAGATTGGCTCATTTTGGCACAGGAAAGGAACGAATAGAAGGAGTCGGGGGAGGCCTTTGCCCAGCAGTGAGACATTGAGGGCTGAAAATAATAATAAATAAATGATAATAACAGAAGTTCAATAATGTAATCCAAAGTAGCAAAATTTTGCATATAAAATTCATAATTTGACGTGCGCTGAGAAAACTATTGATGCTAAATGAAAATTATGTACTACATGATTAAAGTACCTATTATTACTTACAAAAAAGTACTAGAGGAAATATATCTAACTATCATAGTTAAGTCACAATAGCAGCTTTTGTGTTCTAAAATTTAATTAGATCGCCGCGCCCGCCGCGTTGGTAGAAACAAAAGTTGGTTGTATACGTATCGTAGTATCAACTATTATTCAAATAGATAGTTTTATCATCAAGGGTATTTATGCAGCAGTAAAATACTTTATCCCGATATTCCCACGGAATCGAAACTTACGCGGGTGAAACCGCGGGTCGCAGCTAGTCTCATATAAATTGACTTCCTTTCAAACTAGACAGTCACTGACCAATAAAAACTCCCCAGTTCCCCACCAATACTTGTCACTGAAAATCTGCCACAAAAACAACTCCATACTCCCCTTTCAAAGAAGCGAGTCGGCATTAGTGAAGGAATTTACGTGAATTTTATCGCCTCTTGAATCACAATGACTGAACGCGTTATCCACAGATGGCATGATAATAGACCCTTAAAATAAAAAAGGGGATGTAAAATTGTGAGCCGTTTTACCCTAAAAAGGGTTTTGGGGTAAATAGTCTTTTTGATCCAGTAAATGGGCTAATTGACATAGTTTTCATTCTTAATTTACTTGTCATTTTACTGTGGTAAATGAATTTTAGGATTCATGGTTAAAATGCAAATCTACGGTGCCCATGAATGTGGCATAAATAGTTTAAAAGGGAATTTTGAGCTTAAGAAGGAAATATAGTTATAGTATAGTTATATAGTTATAGAGGTATAGTTTATGAAACTATACAGCACTCTTAAAATGGCATTTGCTACAATGGCTAAAAAACACATAGATGAATAATCTACTGATGGAATGACTCGTGGCTTCAAATGCTTTTTTTCATATTAAAATCCAATTCCCATTTTACGAGAATATAGTATTCGTTTTTTTTCATCCTACTAATTCTACTAATATTATAAACGGGAAAGTTTGTGAGGACGGATGTTTGATCCTCATTCACGCAAAAATTACGGAACGGATTTTGATGAAACTTTACAGTAATATAGCTTATACATCAGAATAACACATGGCTACTTTTTATCCGGGTACTACGCGGGTAAAGCCGTGGGCAGAATTTAGTACATCATAAGTGGCCACCAAGCATAGGACCCACTTGTTGGTAAGAGGTCACCGTAACGTTGCCGACCCTGAGACATAATGGGTGAAAAGTCTCATGAGTCTGTAATTTCACATTTTTAGTCATCATTTTCATCAAAAGGAACCTACATAGATAACAAAGATTAGGATTACGTTGATCGTCAGTCAGTCACGCAACGATATTTTATTGATCGAGTGAGCGAAGCGAGTGCAATATCTGAGCCAAATTTTACAAATCAGCAATTTCTGCATATTATATTGTCAGACACATATTATTATGAATGTGTGTTTGGCAATAATTTAGATTTTCGCGTAGTTTTAGAATGAATGATGTTTTTGAGGGTTTGCCACCCTGAAATAAAATATAAGGTTTAAGATTGTTATTAATTTTTAATTCTAGCCTTTACGTTTTTTAAGTTTATCCCAAAACGTGGAATAAACAAATAAAACAGTTATGTGTTATGATGTTAGTATGTTCATTTTCTTAATTTTTTTTATTCAAATGTTGAATATACATTTGTTCATACAACTATGTACAAACAGGTATATGTATGATGTTCGTTGATTATGTTTTCCGTGAGGATTAAAGGTGCCGTATAACCAAATTGAGGTTTATATATCAACCATTGTGTCATTTACACATAGTTAAAGTTTCATAAAAATAGG
The DNA here is from genome assembly GCA_958496245.1 of Perizoma flavofasciatum. Lineage (NCBI taxonomy): Eukaryota > Metazoa > Arthropoda > Insecta > Lepidoptera > Geometridae > Perizoma > Perizoma flavofasciatum. The sequence goes on from OY292436.1 coordinate 1,023,329, forward strand.
ATTTACCTACAATACGAACACTACTAACAGAAAATCGCGAGATCTCACTTCGTGGCAAATTTAGATTTATTTCACAAGCAATTATTTTCTATACGTATTGCGAATGGCAATTACCTACATAATGCCGCTACTTTCAGACTTCACATAACCTTCGTAGCCTAGTACGTAGGTTTGTGGAGAATGTGGTTAATATTATTTCCTCCACATAGGTTTCAAGCAGCTCTGTTATTGCGTATTTTAATGTGCCTCGGGTTTTTCTTTTGTTCAACGCGTGAAAACAATTTCCTTTCCAAGAACATTACTTACGTAAGCAAAGCAAAATATCATTTTCTGTTAACTACGAAATGGGTTCATTTTTTTTTAAATGTTATTTCTTGGCAAACAAGCATGCGCCCCATCTGATGGCACGTATTGACATGCATTGCCTGCTCTGAAGAACTCTTTATTTACATTTTTTTTACATGAAAGTCACTCTACGTTTTCTGTTAACTACGAAAAGGGTTCATTTTTTTATGTTATTTCTTGGCAAAAAAGCATGCGCCCCATCTGATGGCACGTATTGACATGCATTGCCTGCTCTGAAGAACTCTTTATTTACATTTTTTTTACATGAAAGTCACTCTACGTTTTCTGTTAACTACGAAAAGGGTTCATTTTTTTATGTTATTTCTTGGCAAAAAAGCATGCGCCCCATCTGATGGCACGTATTGACATGCATTGCCTGCTCTGAAGAACTCTTTATTTACATTTTTTTTACATGAAAGTCACTCTACGTTTTCTGTTAACTACGAAAAGGGTTCATTTTTTTATGTTATTTCTTGGCAAAAAAGCATGCGCCCCATCTGATGGCACGTATTGACATGCCTTGCCTGCTCTGAAGAACTCTTTATTTACATTTTTTTTACATGAAAGTCACTCTACGTTTTCTGTTAACTACGAAAAGGGTTCATTTTTTATGTTATTTCTTGGCAAAAAAGCATGCGCCCCATCTGATGGCACGTATTGACATGCCTTGCCTGCTCTGAAGAACTCTTTATTTATATTTTTTTTACATGAAAGTCACTCTACGATAAATCAGTAAACCTTATGGTTCGGAGATTCTGGAAAGGTCTTTATGATCGACTCTTTACTGATTTATACACTGGGTTGCAGTGAATAGTTGAGACTGGATTGAGTTTTGAAAAACTATTCCTTAGTGCACTCCAACACTTCAAAAGCAATCTACTCTTCATATCTGAGATATCTTAGACTTATACTTTAGGCTTTGCGTTTATCATAAACTAGTGTGCTGCACAGTCGGACGTTTTATTACTTTCCATGCATACATTACGTTCGATTCCTGTCACGGGACAAATGTTTGTAAGATCTGCAAATATTTGTCTCGGGTCTGGGTGTTTTCCTATGTATAATATGTATGTATTTACAAAAAAAAACAAGTATTTAAGTAGTATATCAGTCATGTAGTTCCCATAATACAAGCTCTGCTTAGTTTGGGGCTAGATGATGTTGTGTGAAAAATGTCCAGCATTTATTATTATTATTATTATTTATTATATCACTGGCGAATGAAGTTGAACTACCGACGCAAAGAAAAAAAATAACGCTTATTTGCCGCTTATTCCATTTGCCAGGATTTCTTATATTCTTAAACTAGCTAAGCCCCGCGGTTTCACCCGCGTAGGTTTCGATTTTATACTCGTGATAACTTCGAAATTAAATGTCTGATTCGAATGAATTAAAAAGTATTTTACTGCTACATACCCTTGATGATAAAACTATTTATTTGAATAACAATTAATACTACAATGCGAATGTAACCAACTTTTGTTTCTCCGGCGATTTAATTACATTTTAGAACACAAAAGTTACTAATGTGGCTTAACTATCATAGTTATATATATACCCTCGAGGACTTTTTTGTAGGGAATAATGAGTACTTTAATCATGTAGTACATAATTTTTATGTATCATCAATAATTTTCTCAGCGCACGCCAAATAATGAATTTTATAGGCAAAATTTTACTACTTTGGGTAACATTATTGCAATTTTACTAAGGATATCTATTTTTTTGGTAAATAAATTATAGCCTATGTTACTTCCTGATAATTTCGCTTTCTATTGGTAAAAAATGGTTAAAATCGGTCCAGTAGTTTTGGATTCGTTACAAACAAACAAACAAAAAAATATTTCCTCTTTATAATATAAGTATAGATGTAATATTCTTTGGGTTAGACATAAAGGTAAGACTGATGGTGATCATCACTAAAACTTCTTAAAAAACACACTTTTAACGCTTACTAGGCGGATATTCGGAAAAATTGCAAAGTACACCTTATTGTTTATGGTAAACATTTGTATAAACAGACCCGAAAATGAGAAGAGTTCCGCATAAAAACATTCATCACAAGAATCTACGCTTCTGACAAAAAAAATCAATAAAACCGCTCCATAAGTCCCTTTACAAGAACCCTCTGTTCTCGTAAAAACCAAGCCCTTTGCAACTTCACACTTCACCCATAATCTCCTACGCGCGTTCTGAAATCCTATCTAACCGTCGAGCTACTAAAATATTCGTGAAGAGACGGTATTGTTGTTTTTGTTCACGTTTTTCAAGCGACGGAATCAGCTTAGAATTTTAATAGGGTGAGAATTCTTTCAAAATATTGTATTTTGACAAATATAGGTAAGAGCTTCTTTTAAAAACTACTAGACAGACTAAAAATACGTACCCCGAATGACCCCCGTGTATCCCGAAAGGGCCAAAAGGTCAGTTTCCATGTAATAAGCTTAGATTTACAATTTCTGAAATTGCTGTCGATTGAATAGAAAAATGTTTAGGTTAAAATTTAATACATCTGTAGTTTTGGATATATAACTCGTGAGAGATCATCTTTTTCGTTTAAAATTCATCTAATTAGATGTTGATCCAAAAAATTTCAAATAATTTTGGTGTTGCAGAAGTCAATAGGTAGGAACCGCTTTCGATCAGGTGGGCCGAATGCATGTTTGCCTCGATTTAAAAAAAGAGTTTCGCATTAGGAAAACATATTTAATTTTATGAGCAGAATCATCCAATTTCGAGTTCTGTTCCGAGGTACCTTTCGTATTCCAACTTCAGCATGAGAACGAGTTAGCTGGAAGTGGCTAGAAAACATAACTCATTATACTCTTTTGTTTTGTTAGAATTAACATGTGCTTATTATAATTTCAGCTAAATTCCACCCGAAAACCTTTCTCGCATTTCAAGCGCCAGTTTCCGCTTTTTACCAAATAATTTAAATACCATTACCAAATTAAATACCAGGTTCATCTAAAATACGTTTTCTGACCCGCAACCGTAATCGGTTCCCGAAGTAGATCTACGGGAAGGTTAGCACAATAAAAAGTAAAGGAGGTAAAGATTCTATGCGGTCCGGCTTTTGTTTCTGGCGTCCATTGTTTTCGTCCATTTGTTTCTTACACATGACCACGGTAAGCTGCAGAAATTATGTTGTGACTAACATTTCAAAATTATATCTTTAACCGTGGTGGTGATTATAAAATAACATTTAAGAAGGCGTGGAGGATGGATTTAAACATTTTCACCCCGAAAATGTCTGTCTTATCGTAAGCGATAAGACCGCCCATTATACTCTTAGTTATATTCCGTTTTTGATTATCATGTGGAGTAGGATAAAGTGTTATTATTATTTTAAAAGTATCGAGTTATTAACAGTCCATAAAATTCAAGTAACATCATGTGCATGAAACTTTGTAATATTTCAATTTATTGACATTGTAAAGCTTTCTTAAAAATGTCACTGCACATGAGAATGTTTGAGATTATAGGGGTTTTCTCGGCGGTAACATTTTTAAGCTCGTTTTGAGATTATTTGAACAGACACCAAACAAACAAAAGAGTTGGTAGTTTATGTAATGAGGGGATACCGCAGCATTTCACGACGCTTGCGATATCATTTGGAAAAAATCTCAATGGCGGTGATTTTTCAGTCCGAGGAGTGAGTGAATTTTATGTTGAAGGCAACAAAATGATGGCGATTTTTGTTCAGAGCCCGTTGAGAGCTCTTAATCTGGCTCTTTGTTGAGGGAAGAGATTATTAACGGAAACATTTTTTTTGGTAGAAACACGAATTCAGTGGATTTTTTTGAGAACACCGGTGGAGGAGTGGCATCCGTAAGTCATGGATTTGAAGCCGCTTCCTAATTAGACTAACAAAATGGTAATGGGAATGAGACAATAACAAACAATTTACTAGGCTTAACAATGTCCAAAACTTCTAAAACTAAGAAGAATATTTATTTATACGTGTCAAGTTTTAGAAGTTTTGGACATTGATAAGCCCGTAGGATTGTTCGTTCCCCATTGCCATTGAGTAGTTTGATTAGGGGGCCGCGACCGGTTGTACCCCAATAAGTCAAATCATAAAACCGTCGTTCAATATTATGTTATATGTGCTTTCAAACGGTGTAGGAAATCACTGTGAGGAGACCAGAAGTACAACTCTGTACTCGTTGTCATTTTGTTTTTTTATGATTTTGTTATCAAAATCGAAGACGACTTCGAGGGTGTGGCATAGTCGGCTGCAACGCAAGAGGTGCGGTTTCGATTCTCGCATCGGAACAATGTTAGCATGTTCTGCAGATATTTGTTGCGAGTTCAGCTGTTATGGTACCACGGTTCCTGATACCCACGATAGGGAATCTTAATGTGGGGCCAGTACTATAGATATGAATTTCATATAAATTACAAAAAAGAAATAGTTATACGACTCACGATGCACTAAGCACCAAAAAAAACTACGTTCAAATACATGTATAAATAAAATCGTTAAAAAAAAGTTTCAACACGAGCATCCTGAAATATAGATAGATAGAAAATGCTTTATTGCACAAGATAAAACAAGTACATATGCGAACTTAATGCTAATTAACATTTTCTTCCAGCTAACCTTTGTGTTATGAAGAGTGGAGCGGTAGTGTATTTGGCTGATTACCAAAATAAGAGAACAATTTATTCAATATAATAACTAGCTATTTAAAATGAAAGTAAACTACATACATACATTGTTATACGTAGACATGTCTAATGCAGGCCAGAGCGAGGATAACTTGCGTCTAAACACAAGTTTTATACTTAGCTAGAGCAAGGTATCCATGTATTTGACTGTCACATCTAACAATAAGAACACACAAATATTATTAATTACATTGTAAATGCACCAATGTAAACCTTTTTTGAAAAAAAAAACTTATTATTATCATTACATAAAACGAAAAAAAAAATACTTAAATACATACTTACAAATATAATATAAATGCTCAATTTTGTTGTCTTTTCTGTAGAGAGATGAAATATTTGTAAAGTTAAAAATATAAATGTTTTCAATACTGATTTATATGTAAAAGTTGCCTGAAACAGCCTAAAGTTGCCAACATACTTGCAAAAGGTACGGCAGACGACCGTAGATTGAGATTAAAAAACTTTTCCGACCACCGTTGAAAAATGCCCACCAAATGCACGTCGAGTCGTGCTTTTAAAAAGAGTTCCGAATACGGCGATAATTTAAGTTCGTAGATTAGATCAACATTCAATGGCGCGTGCCTTCGAATGTTTAATTTTAGGGCATGCCGGTTTCCTAACGATGTTTTTCTTCACTTGCACGTAATAGGCAAGCACATTTTTTTAATTGAAAAATTCGATGTACCAGTTTCCAACCCGCTACCTCCGGATTGCGGGGTCCGAAGTCGGGGTTCCACAATCCACTAGGTTAACACGAGTCCTTCTGACCCATGTAACAGATTGTTGTAATAAATGTAAAAAAAAACACCCAAGAGTAATATAGTACATTCTGGTCTAACATACGCATTCCCAATGTCACGACATTGGGAATGTCCAATGTTACGCCTGTCCCATCCCAGAAAAAATAATTAAATCCATGCAAATATTTATATTGTAAGTCTTCGGGAAGAGAAAGCGCGAGAATCGAACAATTTTGCGAAGAATTAAACGTGTTAAAGTCTATATATTTAATGTCATTTGCGTCGTAGCTATTTCCATTCGTATTGTATTATTGTCCAAAAAAAAATTGGATTTGACATATACATTCGTATGGTTACGTGGTCCATTTGCGATAGCTTATGATAATTCTATGGGTTCAGTCTGCTGATCCATTGAATTCGTCAATGGTAGTTATAGGTAAAAGAAACATATAAATAAATAAAATAAAAGGGCATTTATTTACTTACACTTAAACAAACATACCTAGCCAAAGTACAATGTAATAAGTAGGCATTTAAAGTAGTAGGTATAGTGAGAAGGTATGTCTGTCTGTAAGTAAAAAGGTCGAGGACTCAGCCACGCTGTTTTTCAGCCTCGCCTACTGATGTAGCTGCTGACGTCACAACTACTACTAAAAAATAATATTTGATAAGACTTAAACATTTTAACCTAACCGCTCACAGAAGTACCTACAGTCCCCGAGTCGATATTTTATATGTAGGTACCTAGGTATGTTAGGAAATTATAAACACACAATCACAAAATACATGAGTAGATAGGTACTTATTCTTTTTCCTTTATATGTGCATATATGTGCTTTATATTTTTTTTTTATATGTGCTTGATCACTTTCTAGAATGTCAAGGTTCTGAGTTGGTAGGTGGATAGAACCGTCTATATATTTGATTATTGAGCGACGTAACCCTGTTTTATAAATTTCCCGAAAACCGACCGGGCAGTGGTCGGTTTTCGGAAAGGAAGGAAGTTGCGAAAGTAATTCCTCTGTTGTGGATGGGCAATTAAGAAATTCAATTTGAAGCGTGCTTTTCGTCTACGTACAGTTGCAAGGAAAACTGCAAAACATATTAATTTAGAAAAAAATAAGACGTTCAACTTTTTGCAGACTCATTTTGCATGTACATGATAGAACAACTGCAGAAAGGTAGATAAAGGAAAGAGAAGAGGTAAATCCTACTACTATTATTAACGCGAAAGTTTGTGAGGATGGATGTTTGTTAGTCTTTTACGCAAAAAATAATGAACGGGTTTTGATGAAACTTTAACAGTAATATAGTTTATACATCAAAATATAAAGTAGCCTATGTATGCTCTTACATTTCTCCAGTAGAATAATCAGATTTATTGGGTTCCCATTATAAATAACTATTGGGTTGTATGATCACAAAAATATTTATTTGTTTAAGATAAAAAGCGATAATCACAATGTTAATACCAGAAATAAAGATAAACTCGCTGTTGCCACTTGTAGACTCCATAAAGTTAGTAAATCGTTTAAAAGGCACGGTGTACGCTTTTATAAAAAACTCCTATGAGATATACAAAAATTGTCAATAAACAAATTTAAAAACGTAATTAAACAAAAACTTTATAAAAATGCATACTATAAATATCAGATTATTTAGATGACAAAAACTCTTGGGATTGAAAACGCTCCAACTCGATAAAAAATTCAGGTAACTATTGTTTTGTAAAAGGATCATTAAAAAGAATAACCAGCTTTGTTTTCTTGCCTTTCTTTCCTGTCTTGGTCGCGGAGGAACAGGCACTAGATAAAACCGACGTTTCAAAGTGACCCTTGTGATTTTAATGAATAAAATGAATTTTGACTTTGACTTTGCTTTGAGTTTACGACTTTCGAATCGGAAGTCGGGATACCGCCCACAATTCCAACTTGGCTATCGACCATAGAGTACTGTCGAGACATAGTCACTTTTATATCCGAGCAACGTCTTAGACAATAGTGGGACACTGCCACTAAAGTGGTAGGTTTCGTTCAGAAATTTATCTCGGCGACTGTACGTTGTGGGTTGATTAATCCTCTTTGAGAGAGTTGGCTTTGTCATCGAGAAATTGATTTTTAAAAGTACCTACCTACCCTCGTTCAGAGTTTCAGGTTGATTAAACTTTTATTGTTTTTCGAAAGGGTCTAATTCCTTAACTTCGAAACTTTTTCGGGAAAATAAATTCGAAAAAGGGATTCATACTCCATGTTTTAGCAGAATCTTGCTTATCTACTTATATTATAAATGCGAAAGTTTAGATGATTGTTGCATGATAACCTTCGCATAGTATTAAAAATAAGTAAAATATGAACAAAGATCCATAAAAAAGAAGAAGACAGATTATATATTTATTTGACACACAGTTTTACAGAAAGGATATAAGCAGGTAAGAACATATAACCGGTAAATTTATAGGTTTTACAAGCATTCCCCCCTATCTATAATCACTCCATAACTTTATCGGTTCGATAACTCTAGTCATGTCCTTTTCTTAATTACATAAATGATATAGGTGGCCAACTTTAACGAGTCGATTAAGTTATGGAGTGATTATGAATAAGGGCGTTTGTTTTTAGCAAGTCAAGCTGACTTGCTAAAAACTAACGCCCTGTTTTCATACTGTTTTGAACTTCATCCACATACAAACGGTCTCATTACGAAACATGGTCTGAAATCGAGTTCAACTCGAGTTCTGTCAGAAACACTAAACCAAGGTTTAAGAATACCTTATCGAAAAAGGATTGCAAAGTGAGTAAGGTGTAGACTTTAGTCACTTTTAAATATAAAATAAAACCAAAAAAAGAGAAACAAATTATTTTGATTGATTACCAAAAGACAGTAGGTTCTCAAAAAGTTATGATAGAAATAAACTAGGTGACCGCATGGTTTGTCTTTTAGCAGTTATTTGTGGTCAAATCTCTTTTTGAATTGGCAAATAGATTGTCGGCTAATTTATTTTAACATTCAATTTTAAACCTTTGTACAACAATTTATTTTGAAAATCAGGATTCCAAAGTCTAAAAGATAATCCATCGATTTCGAATCCATCATCAGATAAACCATCGAATCACATTTCGTAATGAGACCCATAGAGTTCTAGTGTGGGGTGAGGGCTATGTATGTGCCTGTTATAGTTCTGGGTGCTTTCTATGTATAATATGTATGTATTTACAATATCCTATCCTACTATATATAATATAATAATATTATAAACGTGAAAACTTGTGAGGATGTTTGTTCCTCTTTCACGCAAAAACTACCAAACGGATTTTGATGAAACTTTACAGTAATACAGCTATATATCAGAATAATACATAGGCTACTTTTTATCTGGGTACCACCCGGGTGAAGCCGTGGGCAAAAGCTAATATATATATATATATATATATAAGTAGTATATCAGTCATGTAGTTCCCATAATACAAGCTCTGCTTAGTTTGGGGCTAGATGATGCTGTGTGAAAAAAAAATGTCCAACATGATTTATTTGTTGTGTTTCATTAAAATAAAAGCCTTGCGTAACTCCATCCGATAACTTTCCTACCCTTAGCCCCGACGCAATACATCTTTCTCGATTCAAATTAAACCTAAATAAATATCCAGATTGTGCGTGAAGCCTAGATTTCCCCAGCCGCTTTGTTTGGCACAAGATTAAGTTTTAATACCCTCATTTACATATCATTTGCTTTTCATTTATATTCAACAAGCCTCTGCCCACGATTTCGCCCGCTTGGCACACGGATAAAAAATAGCCTATGTGTTATTCTGATGTATTAGCTATATAACTGTAAAGATTTATCAAAATCCGTTCAGTAGTTTTTGCGTGAAAGAGTAACAAACATACATCCATCCTCATTATCTATCCCGTTTTTAATAATAGTAGGATAGGATAAAATACAACCTACCTCAGAATGAAACAAGTCAAGTTTCGCATTTTTTTTAAGTGATATGTTTTTCATTTTCTACTCCAGCGCCCTCTAGTCACTTGTTTTGATAAAACCTATTCAAAAACTATCCTTGAAGTCATAAAAATTGATTTCATTTGGACTAGCCGTATTCAGATTTCATTTGGTTTCAGACATAAATGATAACAAACAAACTAAAACACAAACAGCATTTTATGTCAAACGCATATACGGCTCCTGTAGTCACGGGTAAAAAAAAAACTTATATAGTTTACTTGTACTAACAAATGATTTTTTTTATTAAGATTGCTTATAAAACGAATCCTAACACTACTTATATGCACAAAGCCTCGACTAGACTACGTTTGTGGTAATTCTGTGTAATTTTTATCCACTTTGGTAAGTACTAATTTATTTACTAATTTATATATGGTTTTGGTTCATACCAGGAAAATGTATACAAACATAAACTTGTAAAAGAAAATAAGTCTTCGTTAATTGGCCCTCTCAAAATAACCTACTTCCATGTTTATTGACACTACGTTTTCATATATCGTTATTTATTTAATATAAGGCACACGTTTTCGTTTCCAGTTAGATAATTCAATAAGGAATCTCAAAGGACCCTAAAAAGGGCCCTTTAGACGAACGAATTATTTATTTTAAAAAATTTGGGAAAACTTACACCTAGACAAGATAATAAGAAAAAATATAAAAATACATGCCAAGCACATATTTAAGATGATGGCAAATTACAAGTTTTCACTTATAGGCTTGAAAGTGACAAAACATGAAATTACATGTGATGTTTTCAAATTTTATTTTTAAATTCATCTTGTTCTTTTTTAGTCTCGTCTTTTTTCCCCATGGACTTGGCGTTAGAATTAGCATGTAGCATGGGAAATCCAGGGTATAACTTATAGCGGTCTTAAAAAGTGTTACGTACAATTTTTTACGACTTTTCTAGAACACGTGTTGTAAGAAAAGAAGGAAAAAATATAATAGACTAGCTTCTGTCCACGGCTTCGCCCGCGTAGTACCCGGATAAAAAGTAGCCTATTTGTTATTCTGATGTATAAGCTATATTACTGTAAAGTTTTATCAAAATCCATGTAGTAGTTTTTACGTGAAAGAGTAACAAACATCCATACTCACAAACTTTCGCGTTTATAATATTAGTAGGATAAACAAACACACACACAAAGATAAAATTTCCAAACGTAGATATACCTTATACTAAATATATAAACAATGGAACCAATTTTTTAAACTCACTATTTATATAGTTCGCCTCGTATGAACTGGATTCCTGGTCAACAACAGCAATCAATAGAGAGTTGTTAAAGGAAGGATAAGAGGCCCTATTAGCCATTTTCACCAATGTTGCCCTACGCTGCCTATCATTGGCGACTCATAAAGTGGCCAGTTTAGTTGTCGGCAAGTCTTGCCTATAATTAGATCTGAATTTTAGTCAGAATTGGCAGGTGCCGTTTCATCTTCATATTCCAACAACCATTTTATAGCATACTCTTGCAATAGCCTGATGTTTACCCTTTATTTTCAATAGTATCCATCTGTCGCCATCCACACAAGGTAACTACATTATTATGTTTTAATACGTACAAAAATACCTCTTAGCGTTGGCTTACGCCGCTCAAAGGTCAGGCCTGAAATATCAATTAAATGAGTGAAATAATGATGTATATAGAATAGAACTAATAAGAAGAGTGTTAAATATGAATGTGGATGGAAATTAGAGTAGAGGTAGGCCAATGAAAAGATGGATTAATTGTGTGAAGGAGCACATGGTTAAGAAAGGAATAAGTACTGAGATGACGGCTGATAGAGGAGAGTGAAAGAAGAAAACATGTTGTGCCGACCCCATGTAATGTAGGATAAGGTAAAGAAGATGATGATGAACCAAAAATAAAGGTACCTACATAAACACTAAATTGTATGTAGAATCTCAAAACAGAATCTAACAACATAGCATATTTACAACTTACATAAAATATAAATATTAAAATATTTGCTCTCCGATGTGAAGTGACATAAAGTATGGATTTTGTGTACAAAATACTTGAAGTAATTCAAGATTGAGATCACAAAAGATTGCCCGATCCGTATGGAACTCAACATCAATTGAAATCAATATGGCCTCTTCAAACATAAGCTTGTATTACTGACAAAAGACTTTGTTCGAAGAAAGAAGTTAGCTTAATTGCCGTGGGTTGCACGGTAGAATTTTATTGGTTTATTTTATTGTTTTGCAGGAAAATAACATTATTTCAATTGGCGAGTCCTGTTCAATCTTTCGATTCCTTGGGTTCTATTATATCCCTAATATTTATAAGCAGCTTATAAACGATACAGAGTCGCCTGACTGCAAAACATAAGTTTATTTTTGTATGAATTCTTGTCTGTAATGCGTGCATTACTGAATGGCGGCAGAAATTGATAGTACTTCGCCAGATGAGCTCTTTCTTCTATCTAGAGGTATATAATTCAAGTCATCACCATCTTCTTGTCCTTATTCCACATTACGTGGGGTCGGCAAAACATGTTTTCTTCTTCCACTCTCACTCCTTTCTTAATCTTGTTATTCTTCACACAATCCATCCATCTTTTCTTTGGCCTACCTCTGCTATTATTTCCATACACATTCACATCTATTTAATTCAAGTCCAAGCTGAAATATTTCCTTTGTGTAAATAGTAGAAGATCTCTTACAAACACTTCTCAAATATAGAGCAAATAACATAAAACAACATCTCACACGGCACGTGGCCTTCTTCCCGCCAAGTTGCAAATTACTCCGAGTTTCGTAGTAATTTCAAATGTAAATTGCCAATTTGGGGTACAAGGAGATTTTCCGTATAACAGGTGTTGTGGTTAATTTATACAATTGATCAATATTCAATGGGTTCGGTCCGTATTCTGATGTTGACGTATTTTCTTTTTTAATGGAGTTTTTATTTGGATTAAAAGGTCATTTTAAGGCATTTTTTTTAATTGTTACTAACAAATTATATTTTAAAAATTCATCAATGTTTTAGCTTATTATGAGTGTTCGGTTTAAGTTAGTTATGGAGATTAATTAATTTTTACCTGAAACCTCGAATTAATTAATGAACCGCTGAACTTACGATCCTCTGTGTCGTGGGTATCAGGAACTACGAAGTACCGTGTACCAAAACACCTTGACCCGCTTGTGATTTCTGTATTAATATGTATAAAAAAGCCAATTTATTCCCAAACATTTATTTGTGGATTCTTGCTGTATATCCCGTTCATTGTATTAATAAGTTTGATTAAAATTTACTTTAAGTCTACGTTTCATCTATCACTGCTTGGTATCTTTACATATGTATCTGCAAACTGCGTATGGCTCTTAACAACTTTCTTAATCTACCTTATCATAAACCAACTTATGTTCAGAATAGGACCCATAACCAGCTCTATTAGTGAGGAAAATGTTCGATAATTATATTTGGTTATTGCTTTTCACTTGCTAATTTTTGGTTATTGGAAAATTATGCGTGTTAAGGTGTGAATGATATTTAAAGATCTAATTTACTGTCGATCATAAATTATATTCCTACATAAGATTTAGCCAGACCATTTGAAAGCAAGTAAGCGCCCGAATTATCATGGACTTTCTTGCAGGTAATAATGAGTACTTGAATCATGTAGTACATCATTTTTATGTATCATCAATAGTTTTCTCAACGCACGCCAAATAATAAATTTTATAGGCAAAATTTTGCTACTTTGGGTAACATTATTGCAATATTCTTAAGGATCTCTACTTTTTAAAATAAATTATAGCCTATGTTACTTCCTGATAATTTAACTTTTATTTGGTGAAAAAATTGTTAAAATCGGTCCAGTAGTTTCGGAGCCTATTTGATACAAAAAACAAAAAAATCTTTCCTCTTTATAATATTAGTATAGATTTCAATAGTATTTTAGTAATTATAGAAAGTATTATCATCATCATTATCAAGAGATAGAAGAAATCTATTTCAGATCCAAAGAAGTGGGTACTTAACAGTGCAAAATAAAGTTTTTGGTGCAGTCGCATTAGCGCCAAAAGGGTTCTATATCACCTTATCCATTTTTAAAATTTCTTTAATTTAACAATATTTTCCATAGATATTTCAAATTATACTACCCCTCTATGAACGAAGGAATATATCCGATCTGTCAGATCTTGTGAACATTGCAAATGGCGTGGTAGACTCCTCTGAGCTACTGGAGCTGGTGGAACTGCGCACCACCAACGCAGCACTAAGGAGACCCAACCTCTTACATATACCCAGAGCTACAACTAACTATAGGCAGGACGCATTTATTATTTTGGCAAGCAACTCGTTTAATACGTTAACAAATTTAGATACTGACGTTGATTTGTTAAAGCCTTAAGGATCCGGCGTACAGCGCTCATAACTTAAAATCGACGCGCATCCAAAAATATAGCTCTTTTTGACTGATGCAGGCCCGCCCGTGCTTGCGCGATAGCAATATTAGCTGTTCAGATTTTTGTATAAATTTGGTGGTGTTACGTAATACCAAAAAAGATAAATGAAAACTTGTTGTATTTTTCACATTGTGTTGTTATTCTGTAACTAAACAATATAATCTATGTACCTAACCAAACGATACGTAAGGTATTGTTGTTTTTAATACGAAACAAAAAAGAAGAAAACATGTCATGTATGACGTAAAAATATCCAAAATGCGAATCGTTTATATTTCATTTTAGGTAAGTATTTTGAAAAAAATATATAGCAAGGTACGTAGATAAATACTATTCGAATGCAAATAATAAAATAATATGGTGAAAATAAGCTCTAATTACAAATGACTATGGTATTACGTTTGTATGGGCAATTCATCCAACGCAGGCTTCTCCACAAGCAAGCTTAGACGCTTACTTGTGGACAAATTCTTTTCAGACAGTTAAGTTATGATTATTTTTGTCTTTGTAAACTATATAACTTCTTATCTTTTTTTTTCTCTGATCCGTTGTCAACATAACTAGTATTAGCATATCATTTTTTTACCTATAAATGGAAACTTTTAATTAGCCCTCAGCCTACCTACATGCACTTTGCATGTAAGTATTTAATTAAGTAATTTCTGGTGTACCTAGCTGTAAGTTTTCTTAAAATTCAAAAATAAAACAAAATAATATTATAACGTGAACATGTGTGTAATGTAAAATATAAGCAAAATATGTTAACGTTATCTTCAAGACTTCTAAAGAAACCTTGGGACGTCTTTATCGCCTTTCTTTAACGAGAAAAACATCGTCTAGCTATCTCGTTTAATAATAAAATTATTATATAAAATATTGGTAGAATATTTTATTTAAGAAAGCCGTATGAAAACTTACCAGCTTTAAATACTAAAACACGTAGATAGGTAAGCTTTATTAATGGTGCATAGACCTCTTATTATTAGTCGTAGTTATTTCTTTGGTCTTTGGCTCTCGACTTTTATTTCAGAACGAACTACAAACTAACCTATGTATTATTCTGATGTATAAGTTATATTACTGTAAAGTTTCATTAAAATCCGTTTAGTAGTTTTTGCGTGAAAGAGTAACAAACATCCATCCTCACTAATTTTCGCCTCAATAATTTTAAAGGAACTCTTTTAAGCAACCTAACCTCTTTCTTTCTGTCCTTGAAATTCTGACACGATAAAATATTTGCATTTGTGTGTGTTTTATCCATCCTCACTCTTTTGAATATAATGATAATATTATGCATCGTACTCTTGGCCTCAAATGCGTTATTCAAGACCTTTGACCCAATCATATAAATTTCTTGAGACGTGATGGACGTCCTCA
Organism: Perizoma flavofasciatum; assembly: GCA_958496245.1. Lineage (NCBI taxonomy): Eukaryota > Metazoa > Arthropoda > Insecta > Lepidoptera > Geometridae > Perizoma > Perizoma flavofasciatum. Next base: position 1,038,894 of record OY292436.1, read on the forward strand.
GATTCATACTCAGTTTATAGATCTTTGAGGATACTAAGTAGGGGGTAATCATAGGCATTTGGCACATACCCGAGTTTTGCAAGTAATAAGCATTCCACGTGACAGGTTGCAATCCCATCGCCGCTTACTGGAACGCCAACCAATGGCACATGCCTACGAATTTTTGGTTCTATGGCATGCCGGTTTCATCATGATGTTTTTCCTTACCGTTTTCAGCACGTGTTGATACGCAAATACATTTTTCTATTGGAAAAGTTCATTACACGTCCAATTTTTTAAATAGGTATCTAAATTTAGCTACCAAAAGTCCAATACAATTACTAAACTAATTTAATTAGCTTTATAAAGCACGCTGGTCTCAGCTCAGTTCAGTGTTTGGTACTTACCTAAAGCCGTGATCAAAGCCGAAAGTCGAGGCCATTCAAACCGAGCTAGTTTGCGAAACATGAAAATTTAATCAAAACAACATCTTGAAGTTTCAAGTGGATATTATAGGCACTTTGATCAATGGTGTAAGGGCTTGGTTCGGACTTCTGGTTTTGGCTATGGAATTCGAAATTGAGTTTTAAGACAACTCACAAAAACAAACACATTCTTAACTAAATATAATCCCCATCGGGACAAAGATAGATGTATATAAATTCTTTATTATGCAAAACATCATTTACAGCATACATACAACACATAACTTAACTAAAATCACAACAGAAACAAAATAAATAACAGTAAATAATGCTGGTCATTTCTCACATTGCATCATTTAGCCACAAACTAAACAAAGTCAAAGTCAATGTCAAAATTCATTTATTCAATAAAATCACAAGGACCACTTTGAAACGTCGGTTTTTATCTAGGTGCCTGTTCCTCCGCGACCAAGCCAGGAAAGAAAGGCAAGAAAACAAGGCTGGTTATTCTTTTTAATGAGCCTTTTACAAAACAATAGGTTCGAGTTGGAGCATTTTCAATCCCAAGAGTTTTTGTCATCTAAATAATCAGATATTTTATAGTATGCCTTTTATAAAGCTTTTATTTAATTACGTTTTTAAATTTGTATTTATTTTAATTACTTTCATACTTTTTTATGTAAATACATACATATTATACTTACAAAACACTCAGACCGAGATAAATATTACACAAATAGGCAATATTTCGATAAATGCACAATAGATAGTCTGATTGCTGAAACAATTTCTTCCGAAAAAGCACTAGAATTCAGAGAACTATGTAAAAGAATGGGACGGTTGTGTGCCTTGCTGAAAGATATAAAAATGAGAGATGGACATTTGAGTGGACCGGAACACAACTTTGCCTTATAACTTTTTCATTAGATATGTCTTAAGGTGGCTGCGGATTACCCCTCTGTTTGATCACCACCTCCACCTACCCACCTCAAGAGTCGTAGAAGTTTTATGAAACTTGCAATTTCTTCGGATAAGAGTGCAACGGAATCAAGATGCGACTTGTAGAAGAATAAATATTTCCACCTACAATGAACTTCATAGATCCCGCAGAACATTTGCCTCCTTGGTAGGAGCTGCAGTAGCCAATTTGGAAATCGCTTAATAGGCTTCGCATCCAAGTTGGCCGCTGCGAAAGCAATCTAGCCAAATGGGGGATAATTGACCCAACCCACGTCCAGTGCGAGGAATCCCCTACTGAATATGGCGCACTCTCTCTCCTGCCCTCTGTGCCCCATCACGTGCAACCGGGAATATCTCATAGAAGCAACCGATGAGGCTGTACAAGTGGCCACACATTGGTCACGCCATGAATGAATGAATCCCGCACGAGCTTACAACGCCGTACCATGGGAAGTATCTCCGTAGTTACGCAAAAGCGTTCGTAGCGGTGCATCGGATCTGCTGCAGCGATACGTTCTCTTTCACTTGGCATTCCGTAAAGACTTTAATAATGCTTGGAATCTCTGTATCTGTATAGTCACTCACTATGGGAAGAATGGTGCGGTGCGTGGTTGTCATCCGTGAAACCACGGACCGCAGACCATAGGACCCTTTAAAGACAAAAACCTAATCCATTACCCACGCAGTTTGATCCCAACAGGGTAACAATAATTTAACCCAATAAATATTCACATGACCCTAATATCTATTCGGATCCCCAAGAGAGCAAAGGAAAGGGACAGCTAGTCTACTTGGCTGATAGTTAAAGCTAAATTTTAGTAAAAATGTTGTGAAAATTAGTCAAAATGTCAGAGAACCAAATTAATAAATGTTGCAAAAAAAAAATAATTTACTTCATAGTACGTTTTTGATAAATAATTTAAGACTATATAATTAAAACATACTAAAAGTGATTTCAAACTGAAAACTTCTCTAAATAAAAAAAGGGTTCTCACAATTAGGGATAGTGTAGATTTTTTTTATTTATTTATTGCTTGTTAAATAAATAATTGCTGGTTTAGTGGATATTAATGACAAAACTGCGATGGCATAGTACACGGCTATCGAAACTCGGTGACCTGCCTGAATAATGTTGTAGAATTTCTGCAAATGGGGCAATGATCATCCAAAATGACAAGCAGTGCCACTGTAGTATTGCAGCCCATGCCACACGAGCTGGCGTTCCCATCTTGCTCCAACTCATACACTATGGATGACCTGACGGATGAAAAAAACAAGAAGTGCCACTGTGGTACCCTGTTGCAGCCCATGCCACACGAGCTGGCGTTCCCATCTTGCCCCAACTCTTACACTATGGATGACCTGACGGATGAAATTGACAAGTAGTTCCACTGTGATACCTTGTTGCAGCCCATTTCACACGAGCTGGCGTTCCCATCTTGCCCCAACTCCTACACTATTGATGACCTGACGGATGAAATTGACAAGTAGTTCCACTGTGGTACCTTGTTGCAGCCCATGCCACACGAGCTGGCGTTCCCATCTTGCCCCAACTCTTACACTATGGATGACCTGATAGTTGAAAAGGACAAGTAGTGCCACTGTGGTACCCTGTTGCAGCCCATGCCACGCGTATTCACGTTGCCATCTTACCCCAACAAATGCAATATAAATGATCGAATGACCTGCTTAAACAAAGAATCTCTGCAAATGGGGCATAATCAGTGATGTGCAAATGCAGTATGTCACATAATCTGGCGTTTCCATTTTGCCCCAGCATTTTGCATGAGCTGCTGACGGACTCGGGCAGTGCCGTAGATGTAGTGACCTAGCGCCACCTATTGGTCAGTGGCTCAATCTCTAGTGCATAGAGATACCCAGTTTGTCTTCTCTAAGCTATCCCCAAAGGCATTTGCCTGCCGTGATATAGGGCAAACCCTTCTGCCTGGGTCCGCAAAAACTGACAGAATTACTGTGTGTCCGTCCGGTGACTTAATTATATTGGCGACTTAATTATATGTATTAATGAGCTTTTGAGGGAATAACTTTTTGAGGTCTGTCGGTTGAGATAAATTTGGAATAGGAGATAGTTTTGTTAAATCTATTCACTTAAAAAGTTGGTATGTAGTTGTTAAGTGACTTCCTAAGTACACATTACATTAGGACACTTGTAAAGTTAAAGTCTTAAGTACACTCTAGTCTAGCAAAAAAAAAATATCTAGAAATGAAGTACTTAAATGTACAAAGTATGATCACCATTGTTTGAATGCAGGTTCGGGTCTATTGAGTGGGTACCATTTATTGAGAAACTAACGAGATTCTTTATTATACAGTATGTAACAATAACTCCGTCCGACCCAAAAACTTAATATATCTAATATTACCTTTTTGAATCGGGTGGATCGATATGCGATTAGGGTTAAACACCTTTACAGATATGAAATACTAGACTCTGCTCATGGCTTCTCTCGCGTGGTACCCGGATAAAAAGTAGTCTATGTGTTATTCTGATGTATAAGGTATATTACTGTAAAGTTTCATCAAAATCCGTTCAGTAGTTTTTGCGTTAGAAAGTAACAAACATCCTCAAAAACTTTCGCGTTATAATAGTAAAATATTTACAGTAAACTATAATTTAGAGAAAGAGCAGTGTTCAAAGTAGTGGTAACTAGATGGATATTGGATAAAAAAATACAGTTTATTCATCTTTTATTCCTTAAATCTAATGAGCCTTTGGACTTTTGTAAAATATTAATTACTAGTTTCTGCCCTAAATAAAATAAAAGTAGCATATGACCGTCTCCAGGCTTAAAATTATGTCCACCAACTTTTGAGTGAATCGAACCAAGGATAACAATTTTCCATACAAAGTTTAGAACTCAATTGCACACCCCCAAAGGGTAGTTTTGAAAAAAAATAAAAAATACGTGTTCTTTTATTTAGTTTTAAGTTTATTTGTATCGAGTTTTGAGTGAATCAAACCAAGAAATATTTTTTCCATTGAAACTTTACCACCCTGTTTAACCCCCCTTTGGGTTTGATTTTCGGAAATAAGATTAGCCTATGTGTTATTCCAGAATTTAAACTATCAACATTCCAAATTTCATCAAAACCGGTTTAGTAGTTACGGAGATACGTGGTAACAAACATTCACACACACACACAGACTTTCGCATTTATTATATTATTATTAGGATATTTTTTTGAGACATGAGACTTTTCACCCATTTATAATGGTGAGAAAGGTCGGCAACACGCGAATGTACCTCTGGTTACAGATATAATAATACTAGACTAGTAATCTGGTGTTGCAATAGTCCAAAGATTACGGCAACCGCTTGCCAACTCGTGGGCCGTAAGCTTAATTGCCATTTTAGCTGTATTCAAAAAAAAGAAGTAATAAAGTAAGTAGTCAAAATAGTACATGTCGATAAAAAATATAATTAATTCTGATGGAACATGTTGTTACATTGATTCAAACAGCTAGCCATCTAAAGACCGTTGCAAACGATCTATAGATAGCTCAACTTGGATCAGTTGAGCTATCTTTTTGATGAAATAATTATTATTTTGTCTTATTATTATTCTATTTGCGTCCATATGTGTGACTTTTCTTTGAATATTGACTTTCACTTATTCATTAGCTAACTTTGTTTCATGTTTTTTTTTGTTTTTTGGCTGACTATACTCAGTCCAGTTGCTAATCTGTTCAGCTGAGAATCTGTCTAGTTGAGAATCTGTTCAGATGCTGCGGAGGTAACATCACAATCACATTTCACATCACAATGAATGCCTTTGATCTTTCTATTTCTAAAGTGGTTGAACACATCACTTTTAATTAAATAAGAAACGTTTGAACTTTAGTACAAACAAAATGTGATTGAATCCATACGGTTTATTTCAAAACCTCAACGTGTTCCAGTTTGAAGGGTGCCTGCCGGTGAAATGAAATTACATATAAACTTTTAATCTTCGTGTATGTTTTCACTTTCTATTTTATATAACTTTTGTCTCGGGTCGGGATGTTTTCTGTGTATAAAATTATGTATTTACAAAAAAGTATATTAAGTAGTAGATATATCAGTCATGTAGTTCAAGGTCCATAATACAAGATCTGCTTAGTTTGGGGCTAGATGATGGCGTGTAAAAAATTATCAGCATTTTTTTATTTATTTTCTTTATTATGGTCATCTAAAAAAACCCTATATACACCCAACAGAAACACATAGTCCTGACCGCACATTAGGATTCCCTGAGTTGTGGGTATCAGGTACTACGAGTACATGGTACAATAATACCCAAACAAATATTGTCTTGCAGCGGGAGTTGAACCCGCTACTCGCCTGCCGCATCACCAAGATCATTTAATTTGACATATAAAGAAGAAAACGGTGGAATAAGTGACTAAATGAATACAAATATATATTTTTTTATTGAATATCAAGCGCTGAAACTACCAACTACCTATTCATATAAAAAAAAATACCAACTACCTTTTAACTCAGCCACTTTTCTGAAACCAGCTTATTTATTAAAGTTCCCTTTTCAATTTCAAGAAAAATATTCGCTGGAATGGCAATTTCATTAACTAGCTCTTAGTGTATAACTATTTATATACGATTCAATTGCTTCTAGACGACTGTCAAAGGAAACACAGTTATACTGGTCGGCTTTGTTTGTGCGTGGGCTAAGAAAAAAAGTTATTTTGTAGTTATTTTGGCTTCACAAATACAGAGCCACCAGACCTTAAGAGGCCTGCGTTGGATGAATTGCCCATACAAACGTAATACCATAGTCATTTGTAATTAGATCTTATTTTCACCATATTATGTTATTATTTGCATTCGGATAGTATTTATCTACGTACCTTGCTATATATTTTTTCAAAATACTTACCTAAAATGAAATGTAAACGAATCGCATTTTGGAATTTCTTACGTCATACATGACATGTTTTCTTCTTATTTGTTTCGTATTAAAAACAACAATACCTTACGTACCATTTGGTTAGGTACATAGATTATATTGTCTAGTTACAGAATAACAACACAATATGAAAAATACAACAAGTTTTAATTCATCTTTTTTCGCATTACGGAACATCACCAAATTTATAACAAATTCTGAACGGCTAATATTGCTATCGCGCAAGCACGGGCGGGCCACTTCAGTCAAAAAGAGATAGCTATATTTTTGTACGCGCTTCGAATTTAAGTTATGAGCGCTGTACGCCGGATCCTTAAGCAAGCAGGATGACTAGTAGATTTTTAAGAAACATATAGCTCACTTGATAATAAGCGGTTACCATAATATATGGAAGCTTGTAACAGAGGCTTCACACGCGCGTTACCGACCCTGAGACATAACGGGTGAAAAGCCTCATGAGCCTGTAATTTCACAGTCACCCATACTCTTGAAACTGGAACACAGCACTGCAAGTAGCATACTTATTATCGGTAGAAATAATTGGTATTACTTCCCTAGACGAGCGGATAAATTGCTTTCAAGACTGAAAGAGCAAAGTCAAAGTCAAAGTCAAAATTCATTTATTCAATAAATAACAAGGACCACTTTGAAACGTCGGTTTTTATGTACTGCCTGTTCCTCCGCGACCAAGCCAGGAAAGAATGGCAAGAAAACTTGGTTATTCTTTTTAATGATCCTTTTACAAAACAAGGTTCGAGTTGGAGCATTTTCAATCCAAGAGTTTTTGTCATCTAAATAATCAGATATTTTATGGTATGCCTTTTTATAAAGTTTTTGTTTAATTACGTTTTTAAATTTGTTAATTGATAATTTTTGTATATCTCTTGGGAGTTTGTTATAAAAGCGTACACCGTGCCCTTTAAACGATTTACTAACTTTATGGAGTCTACAAGTGGCAACAGCGAGTTTATCTTTATTTCTAGTATTAACATTGTGATTATCGCATTTTTTCTTAAACAAATTAATATTTTTGTGATCATACATCAGATTTTTATAGATGTATTGACAAGGGAAGGACCTTTGAATAGAGATCATGACTAAAGTCCATTGCAGAACATGGACACTCCTACAAAAGTGCTATTATTAACAACAGCTTGTTCCTCCATATACACCAATTTCTGCACCTTTTACAAGCCATACTAAACTTCCTCCTATTCATGGTTACACTTCTTTTACCAAACTAGCCTATTATATAACTAGCCCACTATATTATATTATAGTCCTCCAAATCGGTTTCGATGACGGCTTTTTTTGTGTGAGCGTATGGCTTAACTAATTATAGGTTCCGGAACCTACAAATCTCCAGCAACTAAGAACCCGGTCACACTGAAGTGGTGGTGTTGGCTGTGGCGATCAAAGGAAAATAGTTGACAAAGTTCACGTGAATGAATTGTTCGTTACCCGCCTCGTCAGTTAGACAGGGCCTTTACGGTTTTGCGAGCTATTTGTGAAAATTCATGTTGTACGCCAAACCTGACCAGACGTGATGACAATGTTACATGACAAATGTCAGATGGTTCATACGCATGTGTGTCTCCACATTAAAAAAATTGACCCTGGAACTGATTGTTTTGGTAAGAGAAACATCTAATATCTATCTGGATGATGCTAGTAGCCAAAGATCGTGAAGAATGGAAATTACCATTTATGAATACTTTATGATGTCAAAAGTTAAAGTCAATAATTTTATTCATCGAAATCACAAGGATCAAATAGAAACGTGATCTCATAAAAAACAGTATATTATGGTGTTATAGTAACATACTATACCTTTATTTATAGGTATATTATGTAATATATTCATTTACTAATTGAATTGTAAGCAGACATCCGTGATTTCACTAAGTGTTTTGTTCCAACGGAAGATTAGCGTTGTGTTACCAGTTGACTCAACAAATGCTGAGTTGGACGGTAATTTGCGTCGTTGCATATTGAAAGGTACCTTTCAATTTTCAGGAGGCTCATTAATAGTTTAATTGCTAGTTTGTAGGTATTGTTTGTGTAAATCCCGCGTGTGTATTGTCTGTCTGTTTTCTATTGTGCAACATTTGCAAATAAATGTGTTTTCTTTCTTCGTTTCCTTGTTTTTTTTCTGTCATTCTTTCTTTCAACGTGAATTTAAAATTCAAAAAACTGATTTAAAATGATCCAATTCTAAAACCAAACAGTCATCATTGATCAAAAATACAAAACCGCCTCTCGCCTCTAACGTGAAGCAAACAGCAAAGAACATACCGTTTTATAGATACCGGTTGCCTCTCGATATTCTTTGTTATAAAACAGTAATAGACCAATAAAAGTTTAACGTCGCGGTTGAGCTTTGACGAGATTTTTATCTTCAAGTTTGATGATACGAGTATATATACATCAGCGGTTTCTGAAATTGACTCTGATGTGGTAATAATATCGATGGAAGATCTTGATAAATATCTAAAACATATATAACAGCTGAATTGACACCAGCAACCGTGACATAGCAACAGAAGGAGAAGGCAGCGACTCGATTATAGTGAATCTAATCGAATGCATCTTTTGAAAGATCATGATAAGATTTTTATAAGGAACGTAAATAAGTGGGTATATTGTAAACATATGACGATTATGAGGACAATGATAACGACACAGATAGCATATACTAAATAAATACTCACACAACATTATCTGGACCAATGGAACCTGAAAAAAAAGAAAACATTGGTTAGTATCCTCAAAAAATACCGAACTTTTAAAAGATGTCATTCTGCAGTTTTCAATTTACTTAAGCTACAACAACATTATTAGATAGTTTTTTTAACTATCAAAATATTATGAATGTATTAATGATAAAATGGTTCAATGGAGTAAAGTAATATTTGAAGAAATGGAAAGAAATAAACCTAGTTTTTTACATGCAAACATGACGTAAACGATATTTTACGAACAGGCCAATTTAATCTTATTTCTAAAGTAAAAGAGTTCTAACTGTCTACGTCACAAAATTCATTTAAAACCCAGATTCCATCCTGTCTAAGCAAGGAATAAAATTATTGAATGCAAATATGTCTACTGTCACCCTCATAATGCACAGTTAGGAATCCACGTTATCAAGAGATATGAACAATATTTTTGATTCTTCATCATCATCTACAGCCCAAATTCACCCACTGGGTACAGGCCTCCCTCAGTTTGTGGCATCCACCACGATTTTCCGCTAGTCTAAACTATCCACGGCCCACGACGTTGACTATGTCGTCTGCCCATCTCGCTGCCGGACGTCCATCGTATCTGTAACCACTCCTCGGCCACCATTCAGCCATTTTCCTACTTCACCTATCATCACGTCTTGGAATATGTCCTGCCCAATTCCATTTCAGTTCCATAATTCTAAAGCCGATGTCTTTGACTTTTGTCCGTCTTTATATGTCGACATTTGGAAGTCATCTATAAGTTTGATGCCGAACATGACACGCTCCTTGGCTCTTTGTTCCATCGATTCTTAGAGGAACAAATAGATTATCAAACAATATTCACAATATAGCGTAACAAGCTAAAATAGCTATCGCAGTTGTATACTTACAAAACTCCCAACTCGCCTCTAACCGTAGCTGGTATTTACAATTCAAATCTGCAGACAATAATTTCACAAAGCACGTACGCAGCAGAAATTATTGGTATACCTATAACATAGTCCCGAGGAACAGCTGGGTTACTCCATACTTGGCGTGCATCTATTTTTTTATTAGCTTTCTGTGGTTTTATTATCACTGCGGCCGTCACAGGCCTATTGTGATCGCCATTTGCTTTTCTTCGCCCCTCAAGGGGCGTTCAAAGTTCACCGCTCAGCCCTGCAGCAGTTAGAAACTGCAGGATCTTTTTGGGCGTGATGAGTTTTAGTTTATCTAGGTCGAGAGTGTGTTTATCCAGATGAAGGCTACGCTTATGTATCAGTGGTCCACACTCTCCTAACAGATGAAGGGGAAGGATAAATTCAATGGTGTTTATCTAACTTAAATGTGAACTGAAATTCGATCCAACGGCACTCAAATACGCTTCTAGTGTTTATCAATTTAGTTATGTCTAGGTTAATGATAACAAGTTTTTAACACAATCAATAAAATTATCAACATTTTGCAAAATTTATTATCTGTTGTTATTACCTACATATCAAAACTAGAGATTTTCCCATATGACTACAGTATGAGGATCTTCAAAAAAGTCGTTTTGAAATATTTAAAGAGTTGGTATCGCGTATGTTATGCCTCTGGAATTGCAAACGTCCATATGCTACGGTAATCGGTTACCAACAGGTGGGCTGTTGTCTGTCATTTTGGCGGTATAAAAAAAACAAGTATGAAAGGGATGTGTCTGAAGATTACGAGTATGGAGATTTCAGGCTTTTTGTCTAAGTCTCAGATTAAACAATGTGTAATATTCCTCAATCTTCAATTGTTGGGCCACTAAAATGACAAAAAAACTGTTTTAATCCAAAAACTATCGTGAAGTTGACTATTCATATTGTAAAAACGGGAATTTTCACGTACTGCACTATCGGTGAAGGCACCGACTAAGTTTCGACTCGTTCCGAGAGTCTTCATCAGGGTGAGTGGTCGCGACTTTCTCTTTCCGCGGCGCGCCGTGCACTACGTTTTTTTTATGAATTGGAAATGAGTTTTATTTTATATATCCAACAGGATATACATAGTCATGACCCCACACTACAATTCCCTGTATCGTAGGTATCAGAAACTACGAGTCACATCACATGATACCACAACACCTAGATCAGGAACAAATACATGATTCTTGTGATTCAGTTAAAATAAATAAACCAATCAATAATGCTGGACTTTTTTTTCAGCATTATCTAAGCAAAGTTCCAACTAAGCAGAGCTTATAATATAGGAATTACATGACTGATGAACTTTTTATACGTTTTTTGTAAATACATTCATATTATACCAGACCCGATACAAATATTTGAAGATTATAGAAACATTTGTCTCGCGGCGGGAATCTAACCTGCAACCTTCTGCGTCATAAAAACCTATTGACTTTTTGACAGAACCAGCCGTTTCGTTTCTGTTCCCTGATATAAATCCATATCTCACCATCTCGCACTTTCAATAATGACGCGCCGTTCTGACGCTAAAACTCGGAAAACGGATGATTTATGCCATATCGCGCATTTTCGACGTGATATAAAAATAATTTACTCCGATAGCTAGATTAAGTTGGATGGAAACGACATCAGCTTGTGCTGTTTGAAAATGAATTTGTGGAATCGGTTATCATGACAGATATAGATAGATAGAAAATTGATATCATGACAGATATAGATAGAAAAGTATTTGCACAGAATAGTACTGCAGTAAAAAGAACTTAATTCTAAAAAGTATTCTCTTCTATTGCAAAAGTATTGTATTGTGGAAAATATGGGTTGGTAGTGCACAGAATCGTTAAAACAAAAATAAGAATATTGATTATGTTACGCAAATGTTTTCGCCATTACGGAAGTCCGCAGATACTTAATCAGTGTGTAGATCTTTGTGACCAAGTAGGGGGTAGTAAGAGGCACGTCCAAACATTACATGTTGCACGTCCGCATATTGGAACACAAACCGATGGTGCATGCCTTCGAATTTTTGGTTCTAGGGCATGCCGGTTTCATCACGATATTTTCCTTCACCGCATTGAGCACGTGTTGATGTGCAAATAAAATATTAGTGTGGAAAAATCCATTGGTGCATGACCGGGTTTGAACCCATGACTTTGGGATTGGAGGTCGTAACAGGTAGGAGAAAATACAATGTTTTTTCTTCATGTTTTATTTTTTTTTAAATTTAAGTATAAAGAATTATTTAAATAATCATGAAGAACAAACTTTATTTTCTACATTCTTTGTAGCATAACTTTTAATGTTCTACCAAAGGCCGGGGTTTGTGCAAAGACGTACATTTTAAGTCTGCTAAATAGAATTGAAACTCATATTTTCACTGGAAAATTCAATTTGCTCCCAGTGGAGTGGAATAAAATTTACCGTACAAGGGACATGTTTCAAGTTTTTTTGTCTTGTTTTGCATCTAGAATTACTGAGTTCTTTCATACAGCAATTCTATAAAAGGCAGTCTCAATATATTTTCGAAAGAAAAGTTAAGCAAAAGATTCTAAGATCATGACTTTTATTAGACGTTGGTTATATTGTTTTAAAAAAAGGCGTTAATAAAAAAAAACAAAGAAGCAGTTATTGTTTTAAATTAAAAAAAATTACTCGATTGAAACTTTTTAATTTGTGAGGTATGAACATGAAATTACGGACAGAAATTGCATTTCTGCAGTTGCAAATTTATCATTGAACTGAGTGCTTTCTTGATTTCCGTGATAGGATATCATTAAAAGAAAAATAACTGTGAATTGAATTATTTTACTACACGAATAACTTATTCATGGGATGTTATAGGTATGTTTTAACTAGCAATCATCGAAGTACTTAATTAATAAGTAGTCGCAAATAAATGATTTATCTATCTATCTATATATCTATCTTCAGAGGTTAAAAACTGAGTATAACGATAAACAGTAGGTCCATTTTACAACCTTAACTGACAGTACAGAGTATTTAATCCTGGGATGAAGTTAAATTAAACAAGGTATATTGTATTCGATTAGTACACTCTATATAGCTGATCATCGAAAGAAACCAATTAGAGTTTTGCAGAGAGATTTCGTTTAGAAGAATCTGGCCAGTTTTTAAGCTGATGTTTCTGTAATATATAAACATCATATAATAATATAGAGAGAAAAAATACTTTGACATTGAACCATGGTAACTTTGAACCTACAAAAAGTTTGGAAGAACAGCTATGAAACTTCTAGCAGAAAACTCTATCTACGGTAGCTGAAAAGCAGATCAAATATCGCTTCCATTAGACTTCACTCGCACAACGGGTGAACTTATTGCTTGCTTTCACAGCAAAATATCAGCCCGAGGTCATCATTTTTCAGCAATATCAGTGTTTTTAAGTTTATTTTCATCCTCTGTACGGAGATTCGCAAACATTGCAGTTTCGTTTACGCGGTTTGATGGATACCATTTGTTTGTTTTTGGTTTTAGATTATTTCTACGAGAATATCTTCGAAAGAGAAAACTAATCAGTTCCTTCAATAGTTAGAGACGGACCTTAGGTGGTGGTTAAGATATAATATTGGCATAAGTTTACGGTCAAACAACTGAGATTGGTGAATTACTCCTCTCTTCTGCATGACAATGCCCGGCCACATACTGCACGATAGACTTCAGTAACATTTTGAAAGTTGAAGCTGAACACTGTCTCAACCACCATACTCCTCAGACTTTGCTCCAGCAGACTTTCGCTTTTTCCAAAGTTTGGATAACTTTTGGCAAATCAAAAACTTCAGTTCTGAAGCGGCAGGGTAGAAAGCCTTTAAAAACTTAGTGGATTTCCGCACAGTAGACTTTTGCAGGAGGGGTATTAACAAACTGCCCTTAAAATGACAGAAAATTATTAAAAGTATTTTTAAAGTGCACACACTTTAAAAAACGAGATTCTAAAGGAGATGGTAATATGTGCTCTTGGCAAATACTCAATTTTTGTATGTAATTTCTGTGTAATATTGAAACTTTTATTAATGAAATTGACTTACATTGTATAACAAAAATGCTATAAAATGAAATAAATAAAATCTGAATAGATATTAGCTAAATATTTTGATTAAATAAATATTTATTTTTCCTAAAATATTTTAACAAAATATTGAATATTATATAAAATATTTTAGGCAAAACAAATTCAATTTCATATTATGTCAAGGTTTTCATCTAATATGAATAATTTTACAAATGCTCTTCACCTACTTACTTTTCGACAGAAATAACAAGCTGCAGACGCTAGTGCTCTGCTTGGAAAACTTTTTAAACTGAAACATGAAACTTTTTTTGGAATAATTGTATGTACCTTGAATGTTGAGTTTGATACTTTAAGGTTGCAGAGTTGTGAACAACAAGTTAAGAAATTTTATTTTAAAGTTCAAGATTTCAAAAACACTAAAATTATAATAGGTAAACTTACTAATCTACGTGTGATTACGTAAAAAAAATAGTAATTTGAATTAAATTTATATTATTTTTAATTAAAAAAATATTAATTCTAATAGGTGGTGTTGGACAGGGACCGCGGAAGTACTCCGTGACGGGGGGGCAAATTTCTTTGGTCACCCCTTCAATCTCCAGCTCTGGCTTGATAGGCGGATAACTGATTTTAGGGGGGCATTTGGTCCCCTCTGCCTCCTACTTCCGCGGTCACTGGTGTTGGACATGGCAAGCGAAAAACTATGCAAAACATTAGCCAAATATAATGTACGGACGTGTTTCTGGCTACCTCTTGTTATCCCCACAGATTTTACAATATTAGTTGAAAAAATAGTTTGATAGGATTGTGTTAATTGTCGGATTGTGTTAATTCTGTCAGTTTTGGGTTTTGTAAATCAATTGTTTAAAAATCATAATGGTATAATTAAATGTTTCATATATTTTTTGCCGATTTTAACAAAATAATTGATATTGATATTATGAAGGAATTATATGGCAAATAATACATATAGCCACGCCTGTTTCACGGTGGGGTAGGCAGAGACCAAGGATTTCCACTTGCTACGATCTTGGCATACCTCTTTCGCTTCATTCATCCTCATCACATTCTTCATACAGGCTCGGCGGTTTAGTGTACTTCTGAGCTGGCCTTTTTCTAAAATGTCTCCAATTTGGTCAGAGTACGTTCGCTGAGGCCTTCCTCTACCAACTATCCCATTCAAGCTCGCCTTGTATACTTGTTTTGTTAATCTACTTTCGTCCATCCTTTCTATATGCCCAAACCATCTCAACATACCTTTCTCAACTCTCGTTACTACATCTTCATTGGCTCCACACTGCTCTCTTAACACGCTGTTCCTTACTCTATAATATATTTTATAATACATATTTATATTATAATATATATACGACCGATGTGGCGCGGTGGGCGAAGGTCCGCCTGCTACACAGGAGGTTGCGGGTTCGATTCCCGCCCTGGGACAAATGTTTGTACGATCTGCAAATATTTGTTCCGGGTGTTCTGGGTATTTTCTATGTATAATAAAAAAATATCTATCTATGTAATGTATTGTATTAAGTATATCAGTCATCTAGTACCCATAACACAAGCTCTGCTTAGCTTGGGGCTAGATGATGCTGTGTGGATTGTCCAGCGTTATTTATTTATTATTATATATATATAATATAAATATATTCTATATATATATTATAGAACCCGAGAAACCCGTGTTGACTACATTTCGAATCTTGTCAAAACTTCGTTCCCCATTAACAATTCAGAAGATATCCTCACAAAAAAAACACCAAGCGAAACAAAGCCCTGCTCAGAAACATTTCAGTAAAACGAGATTCTAGTACAGTTAGCGACAAAAGTAGTATTCATAAAATATAATCAATGAATCTGAAGGTCAGCGTTTAATTAATTATTCAAATCAAACATACTTACAAATATAAGTTTCTGGTTTAAATAAAAAAAAAAGACATAGTCGCCACCACGAGTCGTGATCACGAAATAGCAGTGCTTAGATTAGATTACCTATAGCTATTATTATTATTATTTTTTGACGACTCTGTGGCGCAGTGGGCGAAGGCCCGCCTGAGACGCAGAAGGTTGCGGGTTCGATTCCCGCTGCCAGACAAATTTTTTATCTGCAAATATTTGTCCATTTACAAAAAATATATATATCAGTAACATATCGGTCATCTAGTTCCCATAACACAAGCTCTGCTTACTTTGGGGCTAGATGATGCTGTGTGAAAATGTCCAGTATTATTTTTTAATTTATTTATTTATTATAATCTAATCTAAGCACTGATTAGATAAATAGGTATATTTGGCAATTTAAGTTGGGCGCGGGGTACAAATGCCATAGCGACGCGTGATTGGTCCCTCTCAGTTAGAAGTCTTCAACGATTGGCTAATTTCGAGCCCAATAATTTTGCTCGTAAATATTTAGACATATGCGCTGAAATGTGAGGGTTACCACCCCCACATTTTTTATAATTTGTTTGTGTGTTTTCAAAGAGAATATAATATGAAGGTTTGTTTATGTGCGTGACCTTTAAAAAGTACTCGAAAACTATTCATATTGTAAAAACGGCAATTTTCACGTACCGCACTATCGGTGAAAGTGGCGACTAAGTTTCGACTTTCTCCGCGTCGGCGCGACGCGGAGGGAGACAGTCGCGACCACTCACCCTGATGAAGACTCTCGGAATGAGTCGAAACTTAGTCGGTGCCTTCACCGATAGTGCGGTACTTGGAAATTCCCGTTTTTACAATATGAATAGTCAAGTTCACGTTAGTTTTTAGAATAAAATTGCTACTTAGAAACTCTTCTACATAAAACCGTACCGAAGAGTAAAATTCCTAGCTGACTGTACCTACCTACGCTTGTTCTCCAAGATGTCAAGATGACTAACTCTAGTCCGTTATTCGACAATCAGGATTTAATGCAAATCCCAAAATTCCCTTTCGTTCTCCAAATTCCTGTACCGTGAACCAGTTAAATACTAAACAGTCACGCCCCAGATACTTTCTCAGTCATTTACCTCGAAAAATTAGCATCCCCTAAATAAAAGAATTAGGCTTAATTGGTAATGCCAAACCTTTTTCGAGATTAGACGGACAAAGGGAAATTTGCGCTTGAAGGAATATTTAGACCATTTTAAGAACAACGTCGCTTTATGATTTTGAATGGAATTTAAATAGGTATTTTCACTGCGTAATATACTTACCGCTTCCCGAGATTAGTTCGGGAAAAATCTACACTATTACACAATATACAAAAAATACAGATGAAACAGCTAGCCACCTAAAGATCGTTACAAACGATCTATAGATAGCTCAACTGAGCCAGATCACTACCAGACGGAAGCGTTCCCAAAATACTGGCCGCATTGCCACGCTGAATGGCAATGCTAATGCGTTGACCCAGATAAGAGCCAGATCTCTGGTCACGCGTCGCTTCGACCAGTCGCCCTGAAAGAATTTTGAAAACGCGAAGGGCCCCGGTTCCCCACGGACCCAGAGTCTCAACCCCAAAAGGCTCGAATAAGATTTTATAGGCTAAAACCAATCAATAACTTAATTCCCTATGAAAATGCGATAAAAAAGTTTTGTGATTATCAAAAAAATATCGACCTTGCTAGGGATCGAACATGAGACCTTCCGCTTGGTACAAAGGTGCTGTAACTGATAAACTGGACCGCGTGGTTTAGTGGTTAAAGCACCTGCGATATAAATAAATATTGCTGGAAATTTTTCACACAGCATCATCTAGCCCCAAACTAAACAGCTTTTAATTTGCAATTCAGCTGCAATTTGCAGATCATACAAACATTGGTATTGCGGCGGGAATCGAACCCGCTACCCTTTGCGTATCAGGCGGGCCTTTGCCTACTGCGCCACAAAGGTCGTCAATATCAATATCAAGATATCATAAAATCTTGAGAAACTTTAAGCAAGCCTGGTAAATACTATAAAAAGCAAATTACCATCCTATAGTTTTTCACATAAAATTACTTATTTAATGCTGTACAGTTAAATATTCATTATTCAGCAAACAAAACAGACAAACACGCTCACAACTGTATCCTCCATGATGAACATCCTCAGATACATACTCAGTTCTAGATAACACTATATTATCCTATCCTACTAATATTATAAAGGTGAAAGTTTGTGAGGATGTTTGCTACTCTTTCACGCAAACACGGATTTTAATGAAACTTTACAGTAATATAGCTTATACATCAGAATAACACATAGGCTACTTTTTATCCGGGTACCACGCGGGCGAAGCCGTGGGCAGAAGCTAGTAAATATCTAAATCTATATTACAGATGCATCCATCTTTAATCATTTACACGGACATCAACTCTGATAACATCAATACTCAACGGATGATTACCCAAGCAACTAAAGACAGATCATTAGCGTAAATGCTACTAACGACGCCAGTAAATACATATACATAGTTATGTTGTAAATACATATACATAGCTATGTTGTAAATAGGTTATTTAGACCTCTATTAACACTTATTTACAAGATGGTTTTACAATTTAATGACTGCTTACTGTGGTAAAGGAAATAAATAAGCTTTTGATTTTTTCCCACGGATCAGCTTAGTTGATTTTATTGAAAAAAGACATGTTACTATTCGTTTTTCAGATAAGTAATTGGATATATTACATCAATAAAAAAGCTTCATTGGTTGTTCATCTACAAAAAAAATATGTTTAATGTAAATAGCTTTTTTTAGATAAATAAAAATGATACCTAATTATGAAGTTTGTTGGTAAGCGCATTACTTGAGAATAAATGGACCGATTTGCCATTTTTTTTTGTTTTTAAATGTTTGTATTAGTTTTAATTTGGTTTCTATGAAAAAAAAGTTAAAAATTGCTCGGAATATGTATATAAACATTTTTTAATTCTCCCAAACAAACTTATCTTGATTGTCGAACGTTTCGATAGCTTCCTCTATCGTTGTCGAATTGACATTTCGTATCACGCCTGTCGGGTGCGATATTTTTTTTTAATTAAGCCATTTTTTTTCTATTGATTGACTGGAGTCCAAGGGACCTAAAATTTTGAAATTAGCAAGGATGGATTATTTTAGAGCCTTTAACTAATGAACTAACTTTTACTACTAAAGAGGCAAACAAACATATGGCCCACCTGTTGGTAACCAATTACCGTAACCTATGGAAGCTTGCAATACCAGAGATTTCACTCACGTGTTGCCTCCCTGATATATCAAGATGAAAGATCTCATGTGCTGTAATTTCACTTATTCAACCATAGCCATAAAAAATAACATTGCTGATGGCGGCAGAAATAGGTATAAATAAATAAATTGCTGGACATTTTCACATAGCATCATCTAGCCCCAAAGTAAGCAGAGCTTGTATTATGGGAACTACATGACTGATATACTACATATATACTTTTTTTTTGTAAATACATAAATATTTTTATTCAAAAAACTATCGTGAACTTGACTATTCAAATTGTAAAAACGGGAATTTTCACGTACTGCACTATCGGTGAAGGCACCGACTAATTTTCGACTCATTCCGAGAGTCTTCATCAGGGTGAGTGGTTGCGACTTTCTTCACCGATAGTGCAGTACGTGAAAATTCCCGTTTTTACAATATGAATACATAAATATTATACAAAGAAAACACCCAGATCCCTAGACAAATATTTGCAGATACAAACATTTATCCCGCAGCGGGAATCGAACCCGCAACCTTCTGCTTCTCAGCACACCTATAAAACCTATTGTAGGTATATACTTTTGTCTTTTCACGCACTTTATTATAATCACCCCAATTCAATAAATTTCTAACCAAAGCACTTACAAACTTTCATGGACCTCACCGCGAGTGAGTTCACCTTGATTTTAGTGAAAGTGATGCGTCATCAATCCACGTTCCACCAGATCTTTCAGCCGATATAAAATTCGGTCCGAAATGAAAGCTTTCAAAGTTCTGAGGAAGCTTTTTGTGGGGTAATGTCGGTGAAGTCACGTGAAAGCCTCATTTGGGGTATGAGGCTGTTTGACACACCCGCTTGTTATTTTGTAACTAAATATTTTAGCCATAATTTTAACGAAACCTTTTTAAATTACAAAATTAGGCGATATAGAAAACGTGAAAGCATTTTTTTTGCGAGAATATTTTGTGTTTTACCAATACGTTTTAAAAATACCTATTATTTTTTTCCTGATAACTTTTTGTATAGGTAACGAATGACTCAAAATCTGGGGATAAACTAATTTCTATTCTATTCTTTTCTATTCTATATCATGATATCAAGTTGACGTTTCTCAGTGAAATTTGAATATCTCAAATCTATTTTATTCCAAAAACTATCGTGAACTTGACTTTTCATATTGTAAAAACGGGAATTTTTACGTACTGCACTATCGGTGAAGGCACCGACTAAGTTTCGACTCATTCCGAGAGTCTTCATCAGGGTTGCGACTTTCTCCTTCCGCGTCGCGCCATGCACACCTTAAATCTACTCGTAAGAGTTGATAAATTACAAAAACTGATGTATCTAGAACTAACATTTTTGTCCATGTTAATTCACACCACCTCTCCTGAGTGACTTGGCTTTGCAAATGGTAAGCCTCCACATAGTCTTCTATCTTGAAGTTTTATAGTGTATAGAATACATCTTTTAAAAAAAATAAGACCGCTCTGTGTGCATATCTTTTGTTAAGTTTAGCTGTTGGTCTTTGAAACAACGTGTGGATATCCATAGCAAAATATATTTTGGTGGATTACCGATTAAGGCGACCTCCATTGCTGCATATCATGCTTGGCGTTTTAGTATAACTAATTAAATATAAATAAATATACAGGGTGTAATAAGACTACTCCCGAAAACTTCCCGGATGGGTACTTTCACAACAACTTTTACTATGGAACCAACACTCCGAACGCGAAAAAAAATCAGCTGTTCCATACATTTCAGCCAAGTAGGTATTGAACTTTAGTATGGAATAGCTGATCTTTTTTTCGTGTTCACACAATTTGATGTATCATAGTTTTCTAGAATAGTTTGTTAAAATAAATGGTTAAAATCGGTCCAGTAATTTCGGAGCCTATTCGATATAAACAAACAAACAAGCAAAAAAATATTTCCTCTTTATCTATTAGTATAGATTACGTCTCTTGGGGCTGACTACTCTATGGGTGTATCGGAACACCTTGTTAGACACAACATGGCAAAACTGAAAAATCCTGGGCAGATCAAACTAGGATAGGTTAGACTGTTAGTTTTTTTTTAAACCACCAGGATGATTGATATCATTTTCTGACATTTATGACGACCTCCGTGGCGCAGTGGGCGAAGGCCCGCCTGAGACGCAGAAGGTTGCGGGTTCGATTCCCGCTGCGAGACAAATGTTTGTATGATATGCAAATGTTTGTCTCAGGTCTGGGTGTTTCTATGTAAAATATGTATGTATTTACAAAAAAAAAGTATATAAGTAGTATATCAGTCATGTAGTTCCCATAATACAAGCTCTGCTTAGTTTGGGGCTAGATGATGCTGTGTGCAAAAATGTCCAGCATTATTTATTTATTTATTTCTATGTAAAGAACACTTATATTAAAACGAATTCTGCCCAGTTGTGTCTAACGGAACTAATATTTTTGATGGCACAACGAGTTGTGCATACTGATTGGTCCCTGAGGAAAACCTGTTATTTTGTCACGCTTTGGATTATCTGTATATATTATATTAACATTTAGTAAGAAATAATAGTTAAATTTCCCGATCCCGATCCCGATCCCGATCCCGATCCCGATCCCGATCCCGATCCCGATCCCGATCCCGATCCCGATCCCGATCCCGATCCCGATCCCGATCCCGATCCCGATCCCGATCCCGATCCCGATCCCGATCCCGATCCCGATCCCGATCCCGATCCCGATCCCGATCCCGATCCCGATCCCGATCCCGATCCCGATCCCGATCCCGATCCCGATCCCGATCCCGATCCCGATCCCGATCCCGATCCCGATCCCGATCCCGATCCCGATCCCGATCCCGATCCCGATCCCGATCCCGATCCCGATCCCGATCCCGATCCCGATCCCGATCCCGATCCCGATCCCGATCCCGATCCCGATCCCGATCCCGATCCCGATCCCGATCCCGATCCCGATCCCGATCCCGATCCCGATCCCGATCCCGATCCCGATCCCGATCCCGATCCCGATCCCGATCCCGATCCCGATCCCGATCCCGATCCCGATCCCGATCCCGATCCCGATCCCGATCCCGATCCCGATCCCGATCCCGATCCCGATGCCGATCCCGATCCCGATCCCGATCCCGATCCCGATCCCGATCCCGATCCCGATCCCGATCCCGATCCCGATCCCGATCCCGATCCCGATCCCGATCCCGATCCCGATCCCGATCCCGATCCCGATCCCGATCCCGATCCCGATCCCGATCCCGATCCCGATCCCGATCCCGATCCCGATCCCGATCCCGATCCCGATCCCGATCCCGATCCCGATCCCGATCCCGATCCCGATCCCGATCCCGATCCCGATCCCGATCCCGATCCCGATCCCGATCCCGATCCCGATCCCGATCCCGATCCCGATCCCGATCCCGATCCCGATCCCGATCCCGATCCCGATCCCGATCCCGATCCCGATCCCGATCCCGATCCCGATCCCGATCCCGATCCCGATCCCGATCCCGATCCCGATCCCGATCCCGATCCCGATCCCGATCCGTTTGTAAATCCCAATCGATATGGCAGCTGGTACGTCAAGAAAGTCCGGTGATCATTAAAAAGTTTAGTGTAAACGAATACTTAAGAAATTGTCTTGACAAAGGAGTGTAATCCCGGGATTTGAACAAAGTTTAAGATAAGTTTCAGATACTCTGAGTCACATTACATCAGAGTTACTGAGGTTTACTGAAATGAAAGATCCCGATGGACCGATGATATCATAAAGATACTAGGCATTCTGTGGATAGAGATTATTCAATCGTACTATTAAATTGTCATCATCATCAACATCAGCATCATCAGCCTATATTAGTCCACTGCTGGACATAGGCCTCCCCTAATGAGCGCCATAGCGCCCTGTCTTCAGCTTGTCGCATCCAGCATCTGCCTGCAGTGTTTCGCAGATCGTCATCAAACCTGGCCGGAGGGCGTCCTACACTACGTTTGCCGAGTCGCGGTCTCCACTCAAGAACACGTTTACCCCAGCGGTTATCGGTTCTTCGCGAGATATGACCGGCCCATTGCCACTTCAGCTTGCTAATTCGTTGTACACTCTATTTAATATAAACTAATACATACATACATACATACATAAACTCACGCCTGGTTTCCGGAGGGATAGGCAGAGACTACGGATTTCCACTTGCTACGATCCTGACATACCTCATTTGCTTCATTCACTCTCATTACATTCTTCATACATGCTCGCCGATTTTGGGTACTCTTGACCTGACCTTTCTCCAGAACGTCTCCAATCTGGTCAGAGTACGTTCGCCGGGGTCTACCCTTACCAATTATCCCATTCACGCTTCCCTTATATACATGTTTCGTCAATCTCCTTTCGTCCATCCTTTCTACATGCCCAAACCACCTTAGCATACCTTTCTCTATTCTTGTCACTATATCTTCTTTCACTCCACAACGCTCTCTTATCATAGTGTTCCTCACTCTATCTTTCAAAGTCAAAGTCAAAATAATAAACTAATATTATAAAGAGTAATATTAAAATGAGTTGTTTCGGGAGATGACCTCCTAGGCCATCTCGCAAAACTACTCATCCGATTTGAAAAATTCTTTCAACATTATTTAAAACTAGCTTTTGCCCATGGCTTCACTCGTGTGGTACTGGGATAAAAGTAGCCTTTGTGTTATTCTAATATATAAGCTATATTACTGTAATGTTTAATCAAAATCCGTTCAGTAGTTTTTGCGTGCAAGAGTAACAAACATCCATCCTCATAAACTTTCACTTTTATAATATTAGTAGGATAGGATGGATCAGGGTGCATCTAGGCCGTTAAAATTTCGTAGAGACCAATTTGCAACGTAAGTCAACTAAAAAACGTTCGTGCGAATGCGTTTCTTACGAACGCTGTCTTAACGGTGAGAGCCACTTTTCATCGGCTACTTTTAATCCTGGTAACATTTATTCCTAGTAACATTTAATCCTGGTAACATTTAATCCTGGTAACATTTAATGCTGGTAACATTTAATTCTGGTAACCTGGGGGCGAATTATTGCAAATAACTATTTGGTTTTAGTATACTGTTTTACAATAAAGCATCAATTCATTCATTGAACTATGGAAATTTCTGTTTCTAGCGGTGTACTTCTATTAACAACGGATGATGATTATGATGGTGCATTTAGATAGGCTAAGCATCGATAGACGACCATATTTATTCGCTATCTCGGCATCAGGTGATCACAGAGCCCGTGTTTGCTAGAAGCCAATTATCGAGGAGTTCAATCATGATTTTATGGTTAACGCAATTATTGATGGATGGAGATAAGGGTTTGATGGAAATTCCAAGTATTTCAGTAGTAGTTGCATTAAATACCAAAACATTTATTGCAACCGTTGAATTTATCACAAATTATAGTGTGCGGCCATGTCCTGTCCTTGTCATGTCCTTTTGTTTATCTGCGCGCCAACGTGCCTTATTTTCTCTCTCTATAAAAGGGAAGGAGAGGAGAAATAGGAAACCTAAGTAAGGAACGATCAAAGATGAAAGAGGTTTTACGGATTTTGGATGATACATAGAAAATAGGTTTTACGAATTTTGGATGATATAAGACATATGAAGCAACTAACATAGGATCTCGACCTAACATAAGAGCAGGTAATTCTGGGAACTTTATTTATAATTTTATTGAGAAGCATTGTTGACCGCCATCAAATTTTATGGTTTAATCTTTAAAAAAGATTCTAGTCAACAAAAATCTAAAAAACAGAACGAAATTAATCCAAACTCAAGATCTTAAGAGCCCAAGAAGTGCCGCTAATTGGGTAGCGTGATTCTACTTATATATTATTTACGTTTAAATTTTGGCACAGTCTAGTAATTAATGTCTTCATGATCAACATCTACTTGCCTTTATCCCACATAACGTGGATTCAGCATAACATGTTTTCTTACCCCATGCTTCACTATCAGCCATAATCTCAGTATTCACTTCTTTCTTATCCGTGTCATCCTTCATAGAATCCATATTATCTTTTCTTAGGCCAACCTCTACTCTACTTCCATCTACTTTTCTATATAGCTCTATTCTCATAACATTACTTTCATTATTAAAATAAAAATATGTCCATACCACTAATAACCTTTTACATATTATATATTATATTTTTCGTCGCTTCTCTATGCTTTACTCATTCCGTAAATATATACATACTCATACTCATTGTGATTCCGTAAAATGACTGTTTTGATTCTCAGTTTATATTTACAAATCGTCCACATTTCCTCCATAAACCGCTATTACCAAAATTACCGTCCACATATCAAAAATATTTCATTCCGAACCCCATTATCAGGAAGCAACTCTGAATAATACTCGTAACGTATGGATTTGTCCAATTTCCTTTCACCCGGATGGTCCAAACCTCAGCCATAACTGCAAACCTAGTTACCATACCGCAAGGTTCAAATTTCTATGATACTTTAGTAAAATGAAATGTTGGGTCGGCTTGTGTGCGGTTTACCAACTTATCTGATAGTAAATTGATTTGTTGGTGAATTAGGATGTCATCAATGCAGCGGTAATTTCAGTGATTCGATACAAAAGCTATTCTTCTGACAAAGTACAAATTTGATCGACAAAAATCATTTGTAGCCTTGAATTTCTAGCCCTCAACACCAAGGACACGAAACGAGCTAGCGAGGTAAAGCTATGCTCAAAGTTCCATTACCTGATCAGATCCAAAATGAGGAAATCCGTAAAATAAGCAATGTGAGTTCATTACAATAGATATAATGTCATTGACATATACCTTGGCTATATTTTGCAGAACCAACAACCACTATGGAAGAAAGGTTCTTTAATGGCGACTACGGACCAGAGGATGCAGTGAAATAAAGGCCCTGCACTTCATGAACCAGTGAAGGAAGCCCTTTATAATTCGTCATAGCATTCTTAAGAAGTGTTTTGCAGTGCTGGACAAAAGTTTCTCCATCTATGGTCCAGCAGTG
This sequence comes from Perizoma flavofasciatum, assembly GCA_958496245.1. Lineage (NCBI taxonomy): Eukaryota > Metazoa > Arthropoda > Insecta > Lepidoptera > Geometridae > Perizoma > Perizoma flavofasciatum. The sequence goes on from OY292436.1 coordinate 1,065,083, forward strand.
GAATCCTTAAAATTGACCTACCGCTGTTTGACACACCTCTCTTGCAAAGAATGCCCGTGACAGATACGTGACAGACACTAACGTGACAAATACAATATCACGGGTTGTTCGTCTTGCTTCATGATCGCCTTGAATGCCTTCACCGAACTGGTTGATTTGCCATCAGTTTAAATACCCTTTTCAGAGTCACCAAAAACTGCAAAAGAGCCAACGACGTGTTGAGCAAACACACCAAAGCTATTAAAATCTCGTATCGTCCGGCTCAGCACTTTGATCCGAATTTAATTTGTAACACGATAGAAACTTGTGAATGGAAATAAAATGGACCTCATGTGTTAGCTGGCCAGTTTCACTCTAAATTTACTGACGATGTAAAATTATAAGCTTTATCGCGATGACTTTAGATTCCAAATACCTGGTCATAGCCTATGGACGCTTGCAAAAGACGATATCAGGATATTAGCTCTCATGTTCCTGTAATTTCATAATATTTACTGCATCGTCAGATTCGTCGAGGGCCAAGTGAAACGCCAGAACAACACTACTATTTCTTTACCTGTGTATAGTCGCCAGTGCATGGCCGAAATTGAATTGTCCGAACATTCCATCCGATAGCTAATTCTATTAAATACCTTTTGAAAATTTGCCCCGGAGAGGATTCAAATTTTCTACGATGAGAATTTAGCTGCGAGCTTTTGATGAAATTCGGGAAATTACCTGATTGAATCAGGAATATTCGTTGGTGTTTATATGGAAGCACTATTTTATAGCGTAGAAATTATAAAGTGAAATATTGTTAGAGGGTAGTTCATAGTTTATTAAACTAACACTACAACATGATACCACCCGTTTACGTGTTTGTAAAATTATTAGGTTTGTCATCTGAAACGATTGGTATGTATTGTAAAATGGAAATTTCCAAGTACTATACTAGGCACCGACTCGTACCGAGAGTCTTCGTCAGATAGTACGGTATGTGAAAATTCTTGTTTTACTATATGAATTATTAAATTCACTATATACTTAGCTGTTCCATAACTTTGACTCTCAATCTTTTGTAATGGAGGAGGGCGTTGGTGTCTGCGACACAGTTTTTACACTTCTGCAGACATCATAGTTTTTCAATAGTTATCGTATGCCATCGTTTCTGTTCTTCAATAAATATATTTTGAAATATATATATATAAAAATATACTCTAGTTGGTTTCACTACTACTCTTTTTTGATAAATGGGTTCATATTATACGATTAGCACCATACTATAGCTGAATGAAAGATCATCAAAAAACACCAAGCTGAGTTTGTTGCCTGATTCTCTTAGGCTTGGTCACACGCGAAGAACCACATTTTAAATTCACGTAGTTTTTAAGCTACGTTTCTATATCCTTGTGATTTCGATGAATAAACACCTTTTGACTTTGACTTTAGTTTTTTGAATAGGATTGGTGAGTAAGGCCGCCAAAAATTGTAGGGTAACAGTCGTGAATATGTAACACACGGTAACATTCGTGAACGAAGGTAACACGTGAACTTTATAAAGCCTAGTGTACATACTAAGAAAAAAGGTCAGGCTAGGAATAATAATAGGTAATAGTCTTATGTCAAAATAAAAGGTTTTCAGAAACATTTAAAACTTAATAATAATGAAGAAGTCTTTATTTTATAATATCATACAAAATTATTAGGAAAAACAAATAACTATCCGTAACGTAATACTAGAAAGAAAGAAAAGAAAGAAAATATTTTTTATTTGGCAAAACGGAATGAAGACATCAACTTTGCACTAAAACAGACACCCAGGTAAAATAAAAAGGATATAATGAAAAGACAGATACTATCATGTAACTCTTTTATTATTTTATTTTTTTACGATCTCTTTTTGTAGGTACAAACTTTAGTGTTTGTTTATGAGTTGTTTTTCAAAGGTGCCATTATTTTTTTTATCACAAAAATACCGGTAGTGTCTTTTAATAATTTTCGATTTGAATGTGTACTACTCTTTATAACCGGTCACGAACGTTACGTAACACATAATAGTAACACACGGTATCATTCGTGAATCAAAATACTTGTGGACATAACCTAAAACATATTTATTCATGTAAGTTTTGAAGTAGTAGGATGACCTATACACATATACAATTTTTGGCGGCCTTACTCTGGTATGCTTTATGTTACGAGCTTGTGATGCAATAATCGGTTTCCACCATTAGGTACATGTGGGCCGTTTACTAGTTTACCACCTAGGTGGTAGAGAAATAAATGTAACTTCAAAGTACAATTCGTCACTGTGGACAGTTCACTAGAATCTAGGAAGCAACTTTCCATGAACACTATCGTCCATCGAGTGATTATTTTCAGTAGTAAACAACTTCAGTGGGTCTATCAATGTATCCATTATGAGTCTATCGTGTGGACACCATGTCATTAAATGGCCGTTAATTTTGTGAGGCAAACACACTTTTTGTTTGACTTGTGTTTATTGGAGTTGTAATTAGATTTTTATTGCTTTGTCTTGTCAACAATATCGAGTCGTGTTGGCCTAGTGGGCCGTACCCTGATTTCCGATCCGGAGGTTATAGGTTCGAACTCGCGGGGCGATCACACTAACTCATGGCTATCAGATGGCAATCAATTTTGGCACTAGTTCCTTATTTTAATGGCCCATCCATCCAAAAAAAGGAACGTACGATATGAAACCAATTTTGTTCATTCGCATTGTCCATCTATGGCTCATCCAGCTTACAAATTAGCGTGATACGATTCATCTCATCTGATGATACCAGCCATGGGAAATAAGTGTGATCGCCCCGCTAGTGGTTAACCAATGGATTATCTACTTGGAAAATTTATGTGCGCATAGTGAATAAACATAGTGAAGACACTGGCAGGCCCTAGCACTGAAAATTCGAAAGCATATGACATCGATTAGTATTCCAATAATCTCACAGATCTGCGTACCTACTGAGTATGGATCTGAAAATCTTTACTGTAACATAAAAAAACAAGTTGACGACTGTAATCCCCATAACAGTCTGAATACTGATGTACGATGTATATAAAGTACCATGGTTCCCGTATATATGTATAACAAACAAATTTTGAGGAAGGCAACAGAAAATTTGACAGACGTGGATTTTTGTATGTAAATTTTTGTTGTTTGGTATTTATCGGACCAAAGTGCAAAAAGCAATGCCCATGTTTCAAAAACATGTTTTACTTTATCATTGCTTGCCATTTCTACTTGGAAAACAAATAATTTAACGTGAATAGAAATAAATGTTATAATTATATGAAATATAGTTGACATTAATGGAGAGGACATGGAAAGGATATTATTGTCATAAATTTTAAAAAAATAGCCAGTGATTTTATGGAAAAAGTAATGCGTTCCTTAGACAGCTTAGGTAAGTTTTATTATTTTATTTTTCTAATCACCTGAACTCAAACTATTGTGGAATGGTCACCACAAGATTACGGCAAGGGCGAATTGATAATTCGGTTAACCAGACCGTTGTGGTTAAGTGATATATTGACGCTCAGGTGTGATTGCGCTCGGAATAAATTGGGTAATCTAATCACAAAATTTAAAGATATCAGAAAAAACAATGTTATTTTTAATTCAAGGTGAATTAGGTATGAGATTTTTAATGAGATATGTGACGCTTTTGGTGTTGCAAGGTCCATACGTAACGATAATCGCTTACCATTAGGGAGGCCGTATCCTTGTTTGCCACTTTTCTGGTATAAAAAAACAATAGCTTTTTTGAGTCCATCTCTAGACAAAGGTTTCCCCCGAAAATGATAAGCTACCTCCAACTTCTTTCTGCTTGTCTGGGCTTTTTCCCACAACCTCAGAGATGACTACCATTGGTTAAGGGGCCTTCTTACGTTGCGTTGTCCGATTTCTGGTTGAGAGATGATATCCCTGAATTTATGCAGGCATATAATTTCTCAATGAGCTTTCGATAGATGGGTAACCGACAAACAATTGTACCGCAGCGAGAGTGCGGCCGTGGCACAGCTAGTATATTATATACATATATAATATAGCTAGTATATTATATACATGTATATCATGCGTTCTGGTACAATACCTACTTATCAAATTTAAAATACATTGTGATCAGTCACAATGTATTAATGTAAATAGAAAGTGCAGAGAAAGTGTTCTAAATAAAAAGCGCTGATGCAAAATCTTTCGAACGAATGTCAATAAACTTCGATATAAAGAGCTTGTAACTTGAAAAAACATTTTAATGGCAAACTATATCTTTAGCTCACAATGGAAGCTACAAGATGTTAAAAATGTTTTTTATTTTGCTATTGCTTTCTGAGAACTTTTTATGTTCTCTACAACAATGTCACATATTGTGCAACTTTGTAAGGGTGTTAAACGGACTTTACAATGCCGTCAACAGTTTAAATTAAATATTTGCGCAACAAGAATGCATGGACATAAAAGCTTAGGTTAAACAATTTATCTTTTTATAACTTCATCAGATCAAATAATTAAAAACTAGGATCACTTAACCTGACCCATTCTTAAACCTTGATGTAACCCAAAATGTTAAAAATAGTGTATCTAATTTAATGTCATATTTTTGTAACTCTGATCTAATATTTATATTAAAAAATATTAAAATTATATACTTCTTGTAAAATGGGAACATTCACATACAGTACTATCAGTGAAGGTAACGATTAAGTTTCGAGTCATTCCGAGAGTACTCATCAGTGCAAGACGCAACGCGGTGGGCACGCGTCATGATCACTCACCCCGATGAAGACTCTTGGAATGTGTCGAAACTTAGTTGGTACCTTCAGCGATATAACGTGAAAATTTCTGTCTTATAATATGAATATACCCGAACAAATTATTCAAAGATCAGATTCAGAAGTGCACCTTTTATCCTAGGTACTAATAATAATTATAAACGTGAAAGTTTGTGAGGATGGATGTTTATTACTCTTCCACGCAAAAACTACTGAATGTATTTTGATGAAACTTTACAGTAATATAGCTTATACATCAAAATAACACATGGGCTACTTTTTATCCGGATACTACGCGGACGAAGCCGTGGGCAGAAGCTAGTAGCAACATATAAAAGGTGCGTTAAATATGCTTCCGGAACCTTTACCATTTTGTTTTTTCCACAACCAGAAAGCTTTATGTATTTCTTAAAATATATATATACAATTATTGATAAAACTATGTACAAAAATACAGATGAAACAGCCAGCTATCTAAAGACCGTTGAACACGATCTCTAGTTAGCTCAACTGATCCAAATTACTACGAGATGGAAAAAATGAATTTCTTACTGCCTAATAACCAATTTGTATGATAAGTATTTTTTAGAAAGCCTAATTTTGGATTCGGTTAAAAAAAATATTAGGTACAGTATCCAGTAATACAACTTACTTATTTAATGTATAATAAATCTTAAATCATATTCAAATTCTCTTAGGAAAACCGACGTCGTAATACTAATTTCATACTGAAGTCTAGATTACAGTTTCTTAGTTCAACCTTCCCTCAGGAATCAGAGAGATTCAAGAATTGTACGTGGATGTGAATTCAGATTGAGATATTTCCCTGACGGATTGTTTTTATTATATATAAGAATATTTTATTTTGCAGAAACCTCAATTGCTTTATTTATTTTGCATCAGATGGAGCTTAAGACACTAACCAGTACTGCAAAATGAAAAACAAAATGTTTTTTCCCATCAATCAATCTCTCAAACACGTATCTAAGTAGATTGAGTTATTTTTTCGTCAGTTTGTGATTATTTTGCGTTCATCTTAATAACAAAAAAATATAGAAGTATTCTTGGTCGCCGTTGAAGCTAACTTTCTGTGAAAAGTAATGCAGAAATACAGAATTTTAGAATCTAAACCATGTTGGCTTAGTTGGCTGTACCCCAACTTTCGAACCTAAGGTTTTAGATTCGAACCTGGAATGCACCAATGATTTTTTCACAAAACAGCATATGAAAACACCGTGAGGAAACCGACATGCCCAAGAACCGAAAATTCGAAGACATTATTATTATTGTTCAAACATGGACATGTGCCAACTAAAATGTCTCCGACTTACTTCAGTTCAAAGATTTTAAGTTTCAGCATCGTCATCAACCCACATCAGTCCACTTCTGGACATAGGCTTATCCCAATACGCGCCACTAAGCCCGCTGATAGGATCTTCTCATTCACTTTCTGCCGGCCGCCTTTCTTAAGACATCGCTCCACCTAACCGAGGGGTCCCCATACTACGTTCACCCAGACGTGGTCTCTACTAAGAACTCGTTTACCCCAACTGGTGTTGGTTCTTTTGTATATATGACCAGCCCACTGTCACTTATGTCGATGACTATCGTTTTCTGTTGAATAATCTTGCTGGATTCTATGCTTCAGAAAAACCTCAGCTCATACTACCATAGCTCGCTGGGCAACCTTGAACTGGTCGATTAGCCCTATTGTGAGTGTCCACATCTTCACCCAATTGCTAACTGTGTCAAACGAATCTTGATAACTCGTACTCCAGAGACTCCAGATACAGACTTGCAAGCCTAGTTTGGGTCTCGCAGCAAACCATATTTAAAAACCTTGGACTCAATAAGCTGTAAACATTAATCTGTAACACCTGCTTTGGGAAAAAATATTATATTCTAAAAATAATAATATTCTATTTTATTAGACGAACTGATTGAAAACTTTGGTCTTCAGGTATTGTGGTATGATATTTATATCAGTAAATCATATAAATAGTCATAATAATCAAATATAAACGTAAGATAGTAAGCAAATAGGTAATATGGCAAACACAAATTGCAGCAAATGGCAAAATGGTTTTCCCCTTTCTGTCCATCAAGATGAAACCTGACAATTACGAAGTTAAGCGAATCATCGGAACTGCACGATACAAATCAAATCAGGATATCAATTTACAAATTGAACAAATCTGTGCTCGTGTTAACTACATAGTTTCAACTGTCAATATCAAGTTATTTGAATGATTACTAATTTTAACACGACTGTATTGGATATTTTTAACGATGGATGTTTTTTTTAATTGAACATTTTTTTACATTTAATTTTATTAGGTGTCATACTGCACACATAGATGCTAGCTTTATATAAATGAGGACTTATATTTTTTTTTAATATGCTTAATTAGTTGCACGCGTATGTAACTAATTAAGAGGCCTGCGTAGAATGAATTGCCCATACAAACGTAATACCACAATTATTTGTAATTAGAGCTTATTTGCACCACTATTATGTTATTATTTGCATTCGAACAGTATTTATCTACGTACTTTGCTTTATATTTTTTCAAAATACTTACCTAAAATGAAATGTAAACGAATCGCATTTTGGATATTTTTACGTCATACATGACATGTTTTCTTCTTATTTGTTTCGCATTAAAAACAACAATACCTTACGTATTGTATTGTATTGTTTTTTTTTCGTTTGGTTAGGTACATAGATTATATTGTCTAGTTACAGAATAACAACACAATGTGAAAAATACAATAAGTTTTCATTCAACTTTTTTGGTATTACGGAACACCAACAAATTTATAACAAATTCTGAACGGCTAATATTGCTATCGCGCAAGCACGGGCGGGCCTGCATCAGCCAAAAAGAGATAGCTATATTTTTTGACGCGCTTCGAATTTAAGTTATGAGCGCTGTACGCCGGATCCTTGAGTAGTTTTGTTATGTTTTGTTAGTTATAAATACTCATTTACTTAAGTGAATTATAAATTCTTATGAAAATATTTTTTTAAATTAGAATATGTTAAAGAGTCTTACAACGACATTAAGTACCTACCTAACGAACTCTGTGGCGCAGTGGGTGAAAGCCCGCCTGGGAAGCACAAATGTTTGTATGATCTGCAAATAGTGTTTTCTATGCATAATATGTATGTATTTTTACAAAAATATATATATATATATATATATGGTATTATATATATGGTATATCATGTAGTTTCTATAATACAAGCTCTGCTTAGTCTATTTATTAACTTACAAATTATGGATTAAGTTATCAAAACCGAAAACGGGACTTTAATTCCCATGTAAACGTAGTTTCGCTAGGATAGTGAACAGGGGGTAGTTAGAGGCACGTTCTGCTTCCCATTCCACGTGCCTGGTAACAAGACAATCACCACCTATTTTAAAAATAACAGATGACACAGCCTTTAAGTACGTGTTCATAAGCTTTTAAATATTAAGTTAGTCACTACCTCTATAAGTTAGACATAAGTTATAAGTTATTAATACATATATACCTACTAGGTATATTTGTACGTTTGCACGTTAAGAGCGCGATCTGTTAAAACAGAAGAAAGACCATAGTCGTTATCCCTGGCGACCCAAAATAAAACGAAATATGATGTGACCTTAAACCCGAGATATGAAAGTAGAGATCGTAAAACTATCCTCGGGATAGTAAAAGGTAGTTTTATGTGGTATATTGAAGACAGGTGAGCCGTTGGGAAGTCTCAATGCTTTATCGTCTGGAACTGAATTTCGGGAGCATTTGCAACAGTGTTGGCCAATATAAGTATATTTTGTACAGAAATATATTTGCTAGAAGTTCATGAAAAACCAGTTCTCTCAGCTTTGGCAATAACTGTCGCATATATTGCGACAAAATGGCCGCCATTTTGTCATTCCGACAAAATTATAAAATGGCGGAAAACCCTGACTCAACAAAATGGTGAAAAATTAATAAATCTAAGGCATATGCAATTGTTTGGTCCTCAAATGATTGTCGATTGGCTGGAAAACTGTCACGTGGAATGCCATATACTAGCAAAACACGGGAAGTGCCAAATATTACGAGTATGTTTGAAAGTGACCTGACTACCCAATACTTGGTCTTCTCAAAGATTAACTCACTCAGTATGGATCTGAAGATGTGCATCATGGCCCAGTCGTGTGTTTTTTTATATTATGTTTAGCTGTAACAGAAATCTCGGCCGGCTCCGTCGTCACGAAGGTGACGACGGAGCCGGCCGAGCAGGCGTTGGTGGGACGATCTGGATTCATATTAGAAAGAGTGGTGGGAGACCGGGATATATAATAAAAAATTGTGTTTAGATCTTTTCCCAGCAGTGGGACGTTATAGGTTAAATCATAGGTCCCATACAAAACGTTTCAACGCTTAAAACTATTTGTAGGTAAATTCCACACTGCACCCAAGCATGTAGTAAAGTGAATATTGCGCAGAGCTCTAAGTTTTAAAGTGGGCGTAAAAACAAGTGCTCATATAAAACAGGAGAAGTTCTGAATTAAATGAAAAATATTTTGCGTAGACATTTTTAAAGTTATACAAAAGTACTTATATCTGAGTTTGACTCTTGAATATACTTAGACTTTTTTATGAGTTTAAGTTAGTTGTAAAAGATTCAAATGTGACATCGACCGTTTTCAGTCTGACTCTACGTCCAAACATTTTTATTTAACGGCTGTGTAGTTGCGAAATTCATATTAATTTTTATTTTTTTTAAAACTAAAGTGAAAAACAAGCATTCGACCTATAGTTGGTAACAAGTTATTGTAACCTCTGGAAGCTTGACCAGAGGTATCGCTCGCGTGTTGCAGACCCTGAGACATAACGGGTGAAAAGTATGATGTGCATGTAATTTCACCGGCATCCATACCCTTCAAACCACTGCACAAAAATGAGAGCATTACTGCTTGTCTGCAAAAATAGGTGTTCTGTAAATTTTTATATTTTTAACGCTTGTAAAGTTACTATTTATCTCTTCTTTATGCGTGTTAAACTCATTTTTAAACTCATTTTATTCAATTGACACCACACGGATGTTAAAGAAAGATCATCAAGAAGTTACCAAGCCATTTTTTTTACCCGCTTTTTCTGAGCCCGATCGCGTAGAATCTGCGTAAATTGATTGTTTTTATGAAGACGTAAATAATGATCTTAGTATTTTCAAATCAAATCATTTTTTTGTGAATTTAGGTAACATCATAACATACATACATAAACTCACGCCTGTTTCCCGGAGGGGTATGCAGTAACTACGGATTTCCACCTGCTACGATCCTTAAATCTACTGTCAGTAGATTTAAGGTCTGTCAGTGTTACTATAGAGGGTAAATTAAAAAAAAATGTTAACGAAATTCTGCTCTTAGTCTTACAATGAATAATAAAACTTTCATCTTTTATGAGGTCAAAGACACGCCATAGCCGAATCCGCTTACCATAAAATCACATGACGACATATAGAAATTTTCCAATGTAAACACAATCCTATCAAGTGATCTTCCGTTAAAATCGACAATCATAAAGCACCATAACTCTCTTCTTGGATCCGCAATAAATAAGACTTTACTGGCTGTTTCAGCAACATATAAATTGGATAAATATTTGAAATCGGACGAAACGAGCGGAATGCCCGTATTTATTTGACCCCGCGGTCGTAGCTCGCGGGAAACTGCTAGCTCAGACCTCAAGCGGTTCACAAAGCGGTCTAGCCGTCGGACTGGCTGATGGAAATCTCAAGATTAAGATGAAACACGAAAAGACATGTTAGAGTGAAAAATCCTACGAAAATAAATAAAGTAATTCTATTCCAAAAACTATCGTGAACTTGACTATTCATATTGTAGTCTTCATCACGGTGAGTGGTCGCGACTTTCTCCTTCCGCATCGCGCCGTGATTCTCGGAATGAGTCGAAACTTAGTCGGTGCCTTCACCGATAGTGCAGTACGTGAAAATTCCCGTTTTTACAATATGAAAAGTAATTCTACATCATCAGCATCCAATCTTCTGTAGAAGGTTATGAACATCTCAAGAAATGAAATAAAATGTATTTATTGTGGAAACTGTGTACAAAAAAGATCTTAAAAGCTAGGAGGAGGAACAGTTTATTTATTAATTATGGACGTACAATATTTAACTTATATAACTAGGTAAGATTAAGATGAAACACGAAAAGACAAGATAGATATATAACAATTTATTGTACACCACATATTTAGTTACTCACAAATTCAAACAGAACAAATAACATGCTATTTGCGCAAGTACAATGGGCTCTCTTATCGGTAATGGAGATTTCTTCCAGTTTATCTTTGGATGGGCAGGAATTGATGTTAACGATAAAGGAAGGTATTTTATTGTCAAAAAAGTACATGTATTGGAACGATTTATTAGGAAAGCTAAATATACACATAATTTATATTCATATTGTAAAAACGGGAATTTTCACGTACTGCACTATCGGTGAAGGCACCGACTAAGTTTCGACTCATTCCGAGAGTCTTCATCAGGGTGAGTGGTTGCGACTGAAGACTCTCGGAATGAGTCGAAACTTAGTCGGTGCCTTCACCGATAGTGCAGTACGTGAAAATTCCCGTTTTTACAATATGAATAGTCAAGTTCACGATAGTTTTTGGAATAAAACATAATTTATACATACAATATTGTTATCTTACTAGCTTCTGACCACGGCTCAGCCCGTATGGTACCCGGCTACCGGGTACTTCCGTATAAAAAGTAGCCTATGTGTTATTCTGATGTATAAGCTATATTACTGTAAAGTTTCATCAAAATCAGTTCGGTAGTTTTTGCGTGAAAGAGTAACAAACATCCATCCTGACAAACGTTCGCGTTTATAATAATAAGTAGGATAAAACAAACATGAAAACATAATCATGAATCGTCTAAAGTAAAGATGTAGCATAGAATCCTACTAATATTACAAACGCGAAAGTTTGTGAGGATGTATGTTTGTTACTCTTTCATGCAAAAACTACTGAACCGATATTGATGAAACTTTACAGTGATATAGCTTATACATGAAAATAACACATTGGCTATTTTTTATCTGGATACCACGCGGGTGAAACCGTGGGCAGAAGCTATTAATTAATAATACTAACGTAGCTAGTATATCATTTGTCCGCATACCCAACGCAGAGACTCGACGAAAATTTGAAGTAAAGACAGTGGGAATAAATTTAGAGGAGTAGAGATAGGTAGAGCCAGGGTAGTATTTACCACCGCACCTCGCGACACCGAATCAGGGCTCATCCAAACAAAAATTTTAGATGTATCTCTCGTACGCGGTTACCGTACATGTAAACTGTGGAATGAGCTGCCTTCTGAAGTTTTGCGCTGAACTGTAACGACCCGTTTTAAAAATGTAAAACGAATACTTTAAAGCAGGCAACGCATCAGCAATAAGCCTGTTTGCCTCGATTAAAACAAGGCAGGAAAGAGCTAAATCGGAAAGAATGACAAGGAATTGTGACAAGTTTAGATCCAGTAGTAGATAAGTATGGACTTTTGACAGATCAACAAGGGTAAATAAACATCTGCCCTATATTCTCTTGCGGGTCACCCATTGGTCACCATTTAGTGACATTTACAAATGAGACGTAAGTTGCTTTTAAGGGCACGGACATAATTATAAGTTACACAGAGGACTTTAGGTAAATACAATCTGGGTATCTTCAAGGTAAGAGAGACCTTATCTTCTAGACCTTAATGCTCCAAATGAATAGTCTATTATAGAAAAAAAACATGCTTTACTGAAGGCATACCTAAATTGTAGTCATTAATTTTAATAAACGGCTTTCCAGCAATGAACTAGAAGGTATCGTTTTATCAAAAGGATGAACGACCCTAAGACATGTCCAGGAAGATCAAAGATTTTCTTATGAAAATACACCAGCTGTTCTCACGAGCCTGTGCCAGTAAATTGTACGAACGTGGTGGAAAACTAAATTTGTTCGAGGGGCTTGAAGTATTTTGAACAAACTTAATAATATTTTATTGGCAGGAAGTGAAAAGCGAAACCTCTTTGTAGTATTGGCAGTAAGGGACTTAAGTCCATAATATTGTTTGCGATATTGTTTTCCTGACAAAAGTGGGTAATATTGTATGGGAAGCAGGTACTGCAATACGTATCATTTTCTTGTTACAACAGTGCTGGCCTAGTGGGTGGTTCCCGACATCCAATCTGAAGGTCGTTCGAACCTGGAAGTGTATCAATAGACTTTTCCACCCGAAAATGTATGTGCGTATCAACACTGAAAACGGTAAAAAGAACATGCTCTAAGGCATGCCAGTTATCTCTAAAATACCTCTAAATTACTATAGACAAAAAAAAACACTTAAAAAAGAATGAAAAGTCGAAATAAATTTCCCACAACTTTAGACCATTAAAAAATCTAGGCTTAATATAAAATGAGATTTCCATGATGCAAATAATGCATTAATGTGATCTCTGATGCATGTCATAAAAGCGTTTCAGAGTTTTTAATTAATTTATTTCCATCATGCTAATGTAAAATAAATATCTGTTTATTAAGGATTACTTGCTTGAAATATTTTATATTTTATGATACAATAATAAGTGGTCTGATAATGATGTTTACTGATCGCAAATGGTAAAAAAATATAATATCAGACGACCTCTGTGTCGCAGTGGGCGAAGAGCCGCCTGAGACGCAAAAGACTATTCAATTCCCGCCGCGGGACAAATAATTGTATGATCTGCAAATATTTGTCTCAGATTGGAGGTTTTCTATTCATAATAATATATGTATTTACAAAAAAAAGTACATAAGTAGCATACAATTCATCTAGTTCCCATAATACAAGTTCTGCTTTAGGGCTTGATGATGCTGTGTGGAAAATGAACAGCATTTTTATCCCAAAAACTATGGTGTCTATAGAGTCTCCCTGCTCTCGCTCACACATTTTCTCCGCGTCGCGATCACTCATCCTGATGAAGACTCTCGGAATGAGTCGAAACTTAGTCGGTGCCTTCACCGTTAGTGTGGTACGTGAAAATTCTCGTTTTTACAATATGAATGAACAGCATTCTTAATTAATATTATTTATTTATAATATGCCACTAAAGGTCACCTGTCTTAATATTAAACATGCAGTAAGTTGCTTAAACTACGCTCGTGACTATTAAAAGCCAAGCAAGGAACGAAACTAGCGCTTCTCTGCTTGAAATGTTGTTTTTCCATACAAAGCGATCTCCAATTCATTCTAAATCAATTCAATAAACATTTATTTTGAGGGTTTTCCAGAAAAAGAGTGTATTCCATAGCTCACCAAAAAAGAGGTGCTCTAATTAAGAGTCGATAAATTTTATCGCCTCACACTCTGATCGCCGCCGGCCGATTCTAATCGAATCCAAACGAACAACACGTAATCGTGACCACACGCATTTGGTGGAGACACAGGGGTTGGTATTTTGGACGTTAAAATGTAAATATTCTGAAAAATTATTCCTCTAAAAGGAATTCCTCACTTCTTGAGACATGCCATGCGCTTAAGACGTGCAAGTTTTGCATTGACTTAGAAGATAAATACTGGTTAAAATTTCACAGATTATTCTCATATATTAAGCTATTGTCTGGAAAAAGTGATCGTTATACTATACCGTTGTAGTGAAAAGATTTAGATATATCCCAATTTGTAGCCAACAGATACAGCCATATTATTTATTTATTGTTCTGCCATTAATTTCTGCCAATGCAAAATTTGTCACCTACAATATTATATAACTTATATGTAATGTGTTAATTGTGTATCTTATTAAATTCAATTGAATTCGTTTATTTATCTTAACATGCACAAAAACAATGCACATATAAAAGCTAAAAAGTATTTTATTTCAGATAACCTTTTTTTATTTTGGAAAAATGTGTCTACAGTGCCCATTCTGTGAAGTAACAAAAAAATATGACAAAATATTTTTTATTCTTTGCAGCTAAACGGTTACAATAATTAACCGTATGTTTTCAATTGACCAAAGGCCGTGTTACGGCATTTTATTTAATCAAGTGTGTAGTCTAATATTTTATTTGTGGTTTAATTAAACTGAATTTATTGATACACTTTATCGGATTTGTTTTATTGCTTTTCTATTTGCAGAGCTCGCTTGTTTTCTAAACCTTTTACATCAATATTGGTAAATTGAAGTGTGAATATTCGAACCATTTCTGATCTTTTTTCGATTCAACCAAACACAGAATCAACTTTGGTCGCTTTGTTCCCAGTATCGCTGCGTAAGGTCAGCGTTCAGCTTGTTCATTTTAATAGAAAAATGGCTATGGGAATAAAACAATAGCATTCATTTTATCAGGCTAACCCGTTTTCAATTTAATAAAATGAAATCAGAAACATATATTCAGCACGACATAAAAAACAAATTGTACAAGAATATGCTGTCAATAAATAAACAAATATTAATAAGAATAGCCTACTTATACGTAAAACTGAAACAGAAACTGATACAACTTGCTGATCCGTCTATAGATAGAGAGATAGATAGAAAATTATTTATTGCACAACTAAAAAGTATTGTAAATAGGAGAACTTAATGCTAGATAGATACATATATGTACCTATATAGTTCAATGTCGCTCCAAAAAGGTATCAGCTCACGATAATGCTAAGCAGGTAGGCTACCTACTTAGCACCCTAGAACTTTTTTACATTTATCAATCCTATCTAATAGGTCATTCGCTATTGCCATTTTGTAAGAGTAGTTGGAGGAAAGTTCATGTGAATTGGCCCTGGAAATGAAGCCTATAGTGAACTTATGGTAAAAGAAGATGAAACTTTTATGTACGATTAACTCTGTGACCTACTTGCCTAGGCTACCATTTTTTAACCTTGAAAAATCCTGCTTGTTTGCACAATGACAAAAATCTAAACCCTAAGCTCATTGTAACAAAACCCAGTATACTATCCTTAAATGGCAATGCGCTGATATAGAACCTGCTATATAAGCTGATAGAAAAGAGCCGAACACCGGCCTCTGATGGAATGGTGTGGGATTGGCGACCTCTGTGGCGCAGTGAGCGAAGGCACGCCTTCGCTTCTCGCCATGAGACAAATGTTTGTATGATCTACAACAACAATTTGTCTCGCGTCTGGGAGTTTTCTATGTATAATAATGTATCTGTTAATAAAAAGAAACGCATATGAGTAGTATCAGTCATGTAGTTCCTATAACAGAAGCTGTGTTTAATTTGGGGCTAGATGATGGTGTGTGAAAACGTACAGCATTATTTTTTTATCATTTATTTTCCAGGTTTTTATGCCAGAACAAAACAACAACTGCCACTCGAATAAAGTTAGCAAACTAAAACGTCAGGTTCCCATACGAAACTCTGTTTTATCTTTTTACTTGTGAAGAGTTGAAGTGGCTGGGACACCTCAATGCACAGAGCTAGGAGCTAGATATTCTCTCGATGAAACTTCAATATGTAGACAACCTATTTTTGCAAAACCATCGCAAAGGTTAGAGAAAAAGATTATTTTACAATGAACCATGTGAACATTAACTGCTGACATTATGAGGGAACGTGACATTTTAGAAGACTTTTAGAGGACGATTTTTCGATGGTCGAACGACAGCGTATGGTCGCTGAAAGATGGTGAATAGTCTAGCTACTAACGATTGTGGTATTAAAAAGTAGGCCTGCAGTGGAATACTCGCGAGCGACCAAGCCTTTATTTATTGAAATCACAAGGATCTATTAACAAACAAATGTTGATTTAAAAAAAAATACTTTTACTAAAAATATGTTCCTAAAAGAATGTAATAAGCTATCGATAAGATAAGGCCATGCAGTTTAAAAAACAATAAAAAATTGAAGATATATAAATGTGTAATGAACCACATTATAAACAAGGTTTAGATTTATGAAATTGTGTCTTTTCACTTGAAAGCTTCAATAAAGCGTTTCATCTTTGTTCCAACAACATCGCGGGAGACGTTTTTTCTTAGTTAAATTTCTTTATTACAGACCGCCCTAATGTTCCTCTGGGGAGCCGCTGAGTGGCGTGCTTCTTTATACACATCTTTTTGTCACAGTTAAAAGAAGGCAAAATGAATATTATAGTAGACTAACTAAACTAGATTAGCTACGGTTGACCAGCTTAAGTGTGATGAATGGATTTGGTGACTAAACTTATATTCGTACGAATATCATTGATTCTCTTCACACACTAATTAATCGACACCATAGTAAAATATTTTTTACTTGAAAATACTTATTATGTACCTACACTAATTAGTGATCTCAAACGGCAAAGAAAACGTGAGGAAACCGGCAAGACCCAGATTACAAAAATCCAAGTTAAATCTCCCGTTTTGAAGAATCTCATTCGGATTCGTATGAAATTCTTTAAAAAGGGAGTTTTAAAATTTTAAGAGTCAAACCATAGGTTTCACGAGAGGAGTTCTCTCGTGAAACCTATGGTTTATAGTATAGTCTATAGTTTACAGTAACCGGTTTTCAACACTTGTTTGTATAAAAAAACTAGTCTGATCACTGATCAAAAACGGGGTGACTAAGAAAAAAACCATTGACTCAACTCACTGAATAAGAACTCAATAAATCCTAGCAGCTATTTTAATCCATCCCAGTTCAATCTCACTCCATTCATTCGAACGAAAATTCATCTCTAGTGACAAACAGGATTTTGAAAGTTTTTCAATTCAACCGAACTTTCCTCACCGTCTCCAATGAACTGTGTCTTTAACCTATTATTTATTTCAACAGTCTTGCATCGTTTGTCTACAGAATAAACAGAGAGCGGCCATTTCACAGGCGATCCAACTAAATCTACAATGATAACGTAGGGAAATTGTGTACTGAAGTGTTTTTTACGCTTTCCGATTTGTTGGGTCACAATTCTGAAATTATAGATTAGACGGTGTAAGAGTGAATGCAAATTGAATTTGTTCCAAAGTACCAAAGTAAGTAGTAGTAAGTAAGTAAAGGATTTTGTGTGCGGTGGCGGTGGCGGTGGCTGTGGTGGTGGCGGTGGCAGCGTTGGTAGTAGTGGCAGTGGACGCGAACTGTGACAACTACTTAACAACATTTTCCCTTTGATAACCACTGCCACCGCTATCGGCATCGCCACCACGTCAGTTTAACCGGGCCTTAAGAGGAATTCCTCAAAACACCTTACGCTGGTCAAGCTTAAGCAGAGACTGAGCCATGTCTTAAGACAAATTTTCTCGGGCTTCAGTTTGTTGACCGCATAAGATCGTACGAAATTTTATGTCATGCAAACAAAGGTTGCTGACTTCCTAAGTTGGATCCAACAAATCGGATAGCAAACAGGCATTGATAGAGGATTAGTTTAAATATCATCTGTCCCCATTATTACACTACCAAACGGCAACAGGGATTTAATCATTTTGACAGACAATGTTTACACTTTTAAGCTTGAAAAGGTGAAAATTATCTATCCAAACATTTTTATGTCAGATTTTTTTTTTTCGCTTAGCCTGGGAAAATTAGTGCCTTGTTTCCGGCTCACCTTCCCATTTCGCTTGAGTAATTACGTTGCTAGTTTTATCCTATTAATAATGGCCTCGATTCTGTAGTGTACTAACACTAACTAAACTAAATTTAAACTGTCGCTCTCTTTTACTGATAGTGTACGCAAGAAAGAGATGGCAAGAATTTTACTGCTGTGTGCTGCTGTCAAATCAGTTTACGTGCCGCTTTTCTTCGTGTTTATAGTCAGAATGTTTTGAATCACAACTAAGTTTGTATGGAAAACTTAAATCTGGCTAATTTGACAGCACTAAAATTGAAGCTATCTCTTTCTTGCTTGCACTATCAGTAAAAGAGAGCGACAGTTTAAATTTAGTTTAGTCAGTGTACTACAGAATCGAGGCCATTAACTCCATGTTTGTTGTTCTGAATACATATTTTTAGGATATAAAAAAACACGCTCACGTCTGTATCCCCTGTATAATGTCTGTATAATGGATATCTTTAGATACATACTCATGCGTAAATATCCCAGGATATCAAGTAGGAGGGTAATCAAAGTCACGTCTAAACATAATTTTTGGCACATGCCCACGTTTTGTAAATAGTTAACATGACCACGTGACAGGTTGCAAGCACATCACCTATTTAAGATATTATTACGATTATACCACGTACTTTCCTTTTTTATTATTTTTTAAACACACGTTCGTAGCTACTCTTTCTTACCACAAAACATTCATCATTATCGCGTGCTTCATCGTCAAGCTCCTGAACGACAATCCCACATATCCCTATAATTGTCTCCATAGATACTTACTATGGAGTATCTATGGAGACAATTATACCTTTAAAATAAAACAATAACGGAACAAAACATGGAGCTATCATTAATTATACATATGCCTTGTAGGTATTTGATGTTTCACGGAACGCAGTCACAGGTTAGAAAGGTAAAAAGCAGGTTCACTACATAATACTTCTTCATTCTTCTTAGTAAAGTCCATCCAATGCGTAGCCTGGAAGAGAAAAGGCCGCCCATTGTATCACCACAGCCTAGTTTATAAGATTTTATGTAAAATGTTTGTTTAATTCTGATGTATGCTATAAAAAGTTATAAACTATCGTATAAAAAGTTTGACCAACACCTAAAGAGACTTTCACTACTGCTGGGTCAAGTGTCAGATTCAGAAGACGGTGCTCCTAGACTCGAGGCGAATCGTCAGGAGATTCCTCTCTCTGCAACCCTAGTAACTGATTGCTTGGGCCCTTTTTTCGAAGATATCTTAACGGTGTATTTGGAGGATGGAAACTGACTAAAATAAATATAGGCAGTGGACTGGTCATACAAACTCAACAAATGTTATGCATAGTCCTGACCTCATCCTAGGTCGTAGGTATCAGGATCTATGAGTACTGAAGCACTATAACACCCAGACTCTGAACAAATATCTGCAGAACATTGAAACATTTGTCTCGCAGCGGGATTCGAACCCTCCGTGTGTCACAGCCGGCTACTCACCCGCCGCGCCACTGAGGTCGACAAATAAAGTAAATAATTCATGTCATAGAATTAAAATTATCGTGGTTTGGTATCATTTTAGAATATTATTATGACTATACCACGTACTTTACTATTCTCCTGCTGACGTTTCGTTGACCGTTTAGAGGTCCTCAGTTCCCGCAGTAAGCAGTTCCCGTCTCACGACCGTGCTCGCGTGGTCGCGGACGGTGCTCATGAGGAAGGACCTCTAAACGGTCAACGAAACGTGAGCAGGAGAATAGTAAAGCACGTGGTATAGTCGTAATAATATTCTAAAATAATTAAGGTTTCAAGATTTTCAAACTCCCAACGTGGTTTTAATCATCTATTGCAGCAACTTTTACTGACTGGCAACCAAAAGAACCATCCGACCCAATCCAATGCAATATACGCCGTAAAAACAACTGTTACTAAAATAAAATAGTAACAAACCACAGAAAACCTTTTACTGCAAACCCATACATATTCCTGGTAAAAACAAGGGCTAAAAAATCCTGCCAAGCAGCGTCTAGACAGCGGTACGTTTGCTGGTTCTGTTTGCTTTACTTTGCATCCCCTTTCATGAGTATTATTCGTGCTGGATAGGTAGATTTGACGACTGTGGACAGCTGTCAACAAACTGGCATTGCCGCTTAGACAGAAATCACTTAAATATGTTGGCGTTAACGCCTGTGGAAAGGTTTAATTTTATGGAAATGACATTAGCCGTTGAGATGTCACTGCTGCCAGATTTTCTTTCGACAAATCTGCGTTAGCATGAAAGGAATAATAAGCGTAAGGCATTTGTCTAGCAGCCCTGTTCGCCTTTATGATGGTCAAAGTGTCAACAACCTATGAGTGGACTGAACTAGCTATAATCCTTATCAGCTGGTACATACTGTAGACAAGATCATTAATAGGGATTGGGAGCGGGCGTTGTCACTAATTTGTACGGGCGAGTGACGGACATACAGACAAACGGGCTGATTGACAGGGCTTCATTAGCGAATGGCCATGCATCGGGGAAATTCGGATCTACATTCTGTTTCACGATTCGGATTTCGGATACATCAGTTATTGTGTTATGAAACGTGGCGGATGGGACAGAGGAGGGTTTATGCTTTTAGGATTTTTACTTTTCAACCTCTGACGCAAGGAGAGGGCTGTTATGAGTGACGTGTCTATGTATCTATGTATCTGTGTATATATACGTGGTATTGTAGCTCCCAAACGGATGAACCGATGTTGATTTAATTTAGTTTCGTTTGAAAGGTGACTTGATCGAGAATATTCTTAGCTATGATTTAAGAAAATTTGTTCAGCTATTAGTGAATCTGCAGGGAGAGAGAGCAGTTTCCACAGGTCTGATCGTTCAAAGATATTGCGAGAAAATGGTACCCTTGACCAGGAATCACCTGGAATTTAACTCTTCACAAACTGGAGTTGTTTGGATTCAATGAACATGCTATAGATATATAGTGATCAGGGTCTGATTATAGAGAAGGAAAGAGAATTGAGGATAAATTTTAATTGCTCAAGGATCAACAAGTTAATTAGGAGACGTCGTCAAGGGTTTTGGAATTTTATGAAAATTTACTTGTATCACTTAAATAGCATGCTTTGCGCCCACGTTCGACGAAAGACCGGCAAATATATGATGAAGACAAGAACAGATGGTGCTTATGAATAAAGTTTTTTTTAATTAGTTCGGTGGGTAGGGCGAATCCAAGTTGACCACAAAACTTGAATACATCAACCTTTCATAACTTACCTACAAAGTAAGTAGGTATGTAAGTACTCCCTACAATTTTTTTTGTAGTTAAGATGATTTTATTTGTTTTGATTTTAAATTAAGCAAGAAACGTCTAGATGTTGACAAAAAAATGCCGTCGTTAATTTTTTTCAATTATATTTCCAAGTTATTAAAATAATAAAGTTAGCTTTCTTTTGAAATAAAAAGAGAACGAAACGGAACTCTAAAACAAACTTACGCTTACAAGGAAAGCATAAAGTACAAAGGAATCGTCGAAAACCAAACCAAATAAAGTTCTGATCAAAAGATCACAGTCTTCAACACCACAGCTGTACAAATTGAATTAATTATATGACTAAAAACTAATATATTTTCACTGACATCCTTTTATCTACTCAATAAATTTATCAGTAACTTTACTAGCGTCCAAATAATTAAGATCCTAGCGTAAATTTATTACTTTACATAACTATAAATCTTTCACGTCCTGAACGCAGATATCAAATATTTTTATTTTACTGAGAAGTGCCTTGTAATTGGTCAATTTATGTACGAATTTTAATAAAAGGTAATAAAAGCGTAAATTTAAAAAATATAAAATTATAGGCGATAAAATTTGAAAGTTTCGTTTTATTTGTAAATTTTCTTTACAAAACTGACATAAAAACGGAGTTTTCAGTTTTGCCACTGTTGCATGTACAATAATTGTTAAGTAACTATATATGTTTTTTCATGTTTTTTTTTTGGGAAGGTATAAAATTTTGCTACCATCGTATCAATAAAAAAACACAGTGGTGACAGGTTGTGGGTGCAAGCTAGGAACAAGCTGTACCTAGCACTAGGAGGTGGGCGTTGGTGGCTGCGCCACAGTTTTTATAATTTTTTGCAGTTACCATTGTTTTCTTTGTTTTATGTACCTACTTTTTTATGTTCCAAAAATAATCGTACTACTATCCAAAAAATAATCCATAATCCTACTATTATTATAAACGCGAAAGTTTGTGAGGATGGATGTTTGTTACTCTTTCACGCAAAAACTACTGAACGGATTTTGATGAAACTTTACAGTAATATAGCTTATACATCAGAATAACACAAACAGGCTAATTTTTATTCGGGTACCACACGAGCGAAGCTGTGGGCAGAAGCTAGTAAATAAATATATAAATAAAGATGGACATATTACACACAATATCATCTATCCCCAAACTAAGCAGAGCTTGTATTATGGGAACTATATGACTGGATATACTACTTATATATTTTTTTGTTCATCAGTACATGCATATTATACATAGAAAATACCCAGACCCAAGGCAAATATTTGCAGATTCTACAAACATCTGTTATGCGGTGGGAATCAAACCCGCAACCTTCTGCGTCTCAGGCGGGCCTTTGCCCACTGCGTCACAGAGGTCGATAAATTATTTTTTAATTTGAATTTCAACTATGAACTAAAAGTTTAAATACATTTGTTCATACAACTATTTACAAGTAGGTATATACAAAAAATACAGATGAAACAGCTAGCTATCTAAAGATCGTTGCAAACGATCTATAGATGAACTAATAGTAAATTGTTGCATTTTTTTCATGATTGATTACAGCGCCCCCTAGTAACTTAAGACGATATAACCATCCTTGAAGACTAAATTAATGCATTATAATCCAATCAGCCGTTTCGGAGATAAAATGATAACATATATGCAAACTGTCTCCTCCATACAAAGTTTGTCTGGAAGAGATAGCTAAGCGATAAGCCAATTCTATTTAAAATTTGCATAAAGCATAGTTCGGGACCTGGAATAACATTTTACTTTTTGTTTTAAATAACACTTTACTCTTTGAGTTTTTTTATTGATGTTTTAGATATTATTTTGATATTATTATTTGTGAGTATTAAAATATGTCGCATAAATGGCCCCATTTTTTATTGCTTTGACCTGATTTTTTAGAGTTCCTTAAGTCTTTAGACCTGCGTATTTGATATTAATTTTAAGTTGATACCTCCACGAGTTCCTTAGAAAAAGGACATCGACAGACAGAAAAACGGACGAAGTGATCGTATAAGGACTCCGTTTTTTTGAGGTACGGAACCCTAAAAATATACCAATACTCGTCCTAAATATGAATATATACCTACAGGTACTCAGGCCGAGAAAACGCTCCTGAAATTTATCCATTCAGGAACTGAAGGTAAAACGTAACGTTCACATACTTGTCTCCAACTCTTATACAAAGCCTATGGAAATACGCGAGAGAAACTCAAATGTTTTTCTTGAATTTGCTTAGTTTTTTAGTAGTGCCACTTCTCCTAGACCCGGAAATAATATCAGAAGAACCTGCAAACGTTCAAATCGGGAACCTAACCAAAGTTTCTGACAAATTATTTACCACACATTTTTTGGCAATGCATTTTTACGCGGATTCATAATATCCTAATCCTATATCAAATTATGTTTGAAGATTTTAGCATTAAGATCGACCATTTGTATCATTGCAAATGATAAATATAAATTGACTAGCTGCGCCACGTGTTTTCACTCGCGTAAGTTTCGATTTTATACTCGTGATAACTTCGTAATTGGATGTCCGATTCGAATGAATTAAAAAAGTATTTGACTGCTACATAAATACCCTTGATGATAAAACTATTTATTTGGATAAGAATGAATACGAATGTAACCAACTCTTGTTTTAACCGGCGATCTAATTAAATTTTACAACACAAAAGCTGCTATTGTGACTTAACTATGATAGTTAGATATATCCCCTCGAGGACTTTTTTGTAGGTAATAATGAGTACTTTAATCATGTAGTACATAACTTTTATGTATGTACATCAATAGTTTTCTCAGCGCACGCCAAATAATGAATTTTATAGGCAAAATTTTGCTACTTTGGGTTACATTTTTGATTATCAATTTAATATTCAATTTATCTGAGCATCTCAAGAGGAGAAAATATAGGAGTTTCGATAGAGCTTACTTATTACAGAGCTTAGCCTTTTGGGGTTGAGACTGTGGGTTGTTGGGACCCGGAGCCCTTCGCATATTCAAAATTGTTTCAGAGCGACTGGTCGAAGCGACGCGTGACTAGAGAGCTGGCTCTTATCTGGGTCAACGCATTAGCATTGCCATTCAGCGTAGCAATGCGGCCAGTATTTTGGGAACGCTTCCCTCTTGTAGTGATCTAGATCAGCTGAGCTATAGATCGTAGCAAACGATGTTTCTTCTATATTTTTTGTAAAACCCTACTTGTTTGTGTGAATAAATGTATTTTTCTCATTTAAATACAAAAATGTGAATATCTATTGACATTTAGGCCCGAATTCATAGTCAAATAGGGGCTCCCCTAGGCGACTTTTCAGCCATAAGGCGAATGCTGAATGATGGATTTTGGGGGACTGTTCAACCCCCGACTATGAATTCAGGCTTTAGTTTTGTTGCTTTTCTCCACTCTAATATAATTATTTCGTGTATTCACACCATAATTCTATGAGAGGAGAGGAGCCCCTGTAATCTCATCGGGAGGAATCTAAGCCCGATATGATTGGATCGGCGACGTCGATTTCATCGAGATATTTTGGAATTTCTAACCGCGCTCTTCGTGATATTTTTTTTTATGAATATTGTACTAACCGATTTGACCAAACTGTATGAAATGGGATCATCAGGGTCAAACTTGTTCAATAGAACGAGTGACATGTTGTTTTTTTTTTTTTATCCTACTACTTTTTTAAACGCGAAAGTTTGTGGGGATGGATGTTTGTTACTCTTTCACGTAAAAACTACCAAACGGATTTTGATGAAACTTTACAGTAATATAGCTTATACATCAGAATAACACATAGGCTACTTTTTATTCAGATACCACGCGGGCGTAGCCGTGGGCAGAAGCTATCCTATTTACTATTAAAAACGCGAAAGTTTGTGGGGATGGATGTTTGTTACTCTTTCACGTAAAAACTATTAAACGGATTTTGATGAAACTTTACAGTAATATAGCTTATACATCAGAATAACACATAGGCTACTTTTTATCCAGGTACCACGCGGGCGAAGCCGTGGGCAGAAGCCAGTCTTACCTAACGAGTACCGGGGGCAATCTATACTGATAATAAAGCTGAATAGTTTGTTTGCTTTTTTTGTCCGGAACTACCAGACGGATGTGAAAAAAATATTTTTGCATTTGATATTCTAATTTTTGAGGAAGGTAATAAGCTATTTAACATCACCCTACGACACTAATGAGCCGAGCAATAGAAGTAATAGCGCGGGCGGACGATGCGACGTGGTGGGTTAGAACCTAGGGTGCCGAGGGCCGTGGCACAGCTTACACAATAATCACAAAGTGATAAATAATAAATAATCATAATTATCTTATTCGTTGTATTTACAAAAAAAATATATAAGTAGTATATCAGTCATGTAGTTCCCATAATACAAGCTCTGCTTATTTTGGGACTAGATGATGCTGTGTGAAAAATGACCAGCATTATTATATTATTATTATTAAACAGGCGTTAACTTTAATGTATTAATATTGTAAAAACGGGAATTTTCACGTACTGCACTATCGGTGAAGGCACCGACTAAGTTTCGACTCATTCCGATATGAATAGTCAAGTTCACGATAGAATTAAAATTATCGTGGTTTGGTATCATTTTAGAATATTATTACGACTATACCACGTCCTCGTTCCCGTCACGTTCCCGTCTCACGACCGTGCTCATGAGGAAGGACCTCTAAATGGTCAACGAAACGTCAGCAGGAGAGTAGTAAAGTACGTGGTATAATCGTAATAATATTCTAAAAAGTTCACGATAGTTTTTGGAATAAAAAGACATTTACATATGTATATTTTATAATTATTTATTGTACAAAAATCAACATATTAACATAGACAGAAAACAATATAGAAAGGCAAGATTAAACAAAAAAGAAGTTCTTAATAACCTACTTAGTTTTAAATGTTGTTTATTCTGTTGGTGGCAATAACAAGATAAATTTTACTAATGAACTCTAATAATAGTAAAACTTCTTATGAAAGAGTTATTATGAGTTCGCCCGGGAAAGTACTACCGACATACCTATTTCTGCCGTCAAGAAGTAAATCGCATTTCTGTAGTCCGATTTGAAGGGGGGGGGGGGGCGGTGAAATTCCAGGCACTTGAGACTTTTTCACTGGCTATGTCTCAGGGTTGCGAGTGATTCCTCTAGTGTTGCAAGGGTCCACAGGTTACGGTAACCGCTTACCAGTAGGTGGGATGTGTGATTATTTGCCACTTCAGTACTGTAAAATAGGTAGTAGACATTGGCCTCGATTCTGTAGTACACTGACTAAACTAAATTTAAACTGTCGCTCTCTTTTACTGATAGTGCCAGCAAGAAAGAGATAGCTGCAATTTTAGTGCTGTCAAATTAGTCAGATTTAAGTTTTCCATAAAAATTTAGTCGGCACGTAAACTGATTTGACAGCAGCACACAGCACTAAAATTGTAGCTATCTCTTTCTTGCGTACACTATCAGTAAAAGAGAGCGATAGTTTAAATTTAGTTTAGTCAGTGTACTACAGAATCGAGGCCACAGTATTATAATATAACAAATTTATTCTTGAGACTTTGTTATATTTATTTTTATTTCAAAACAAACAGAACAATGTCCATTTTAAATAAACTTATAAAAGATACGATAAAGTTTGTAAAAAAAAAAAAATATTTCAAGCCACAGAGCTTATATAATATAACTGGAATTTCACTAATTTCACTAATGAGTTACTCTCACGCGTGAAGAACAGTTGGCCAATCATTTGGCTTAAGATACCTGCAATATACACAATAAACTAAACAATACAAACAAAATTAAAAAAAAAAACATTAAGAATCAACAATACAATTTTCTTGGGTACTCATGCTACTGGTTCAGTTAGACGTTTAATTATAACACCAAAGTTCCCAGTTTTCCTGCAACGCAACACGCACGGCCATTTTGTTCATTAGCTCCTTTCATTTCGGCTCCCCCGACGACACGGCAGCGTCAAAAAAGATTATAATTCTCTCTGATGTTTTTTTTTCAATTAAGGCTAATCTTTCTTGAAAACAAGATTAACTCTCGAAATAAGACCATCCTATTTTGCTTTACAAGTCGATGGACTTGATTAAGGTAGCTAATAAATATGGAGTAGAGTAACTAAGTATTTTTTATTCTAAAAACTATCGTGAACTTGACTATTCATATTGTAAAAACGGGAATTTTCACGTACTGCACTATCGGTGAAGGCACCGACTAAGTTTCGACTCATTCCGAGAGTCTTCATCAGGGTGAGTGGTTGCGACTTTCTCCTTCCGCGTCGCTGTCGGCGCGACGGAATAAGTTGAAACTTAGTCGGTGCCTTCACCGATAATGCAGTACGTGAAATTTCCGTTTTTACAATATGAATAACTAAGTATTTATTCATTAAAGTCGCAGGGATTGTTTTTTTTTCTGAATGGACTAATGCTTGGCCCCTGATGCCCTTGGTCAGCGTCACCAGACTATCGTTGCAGAAGGCACTCAGCCTGTAAAAGTTAGGTTGGGGCAACTAGCACAAGGGCAACAGTTAGGTACGAATCTCGGCTTGGGTCGTTGCCAGGGAAGAGGAAAAGGAGATAAACGCCCCGGTATATATCCGTACCGTGATTGGCGGAAGTGTCCCTCGTTTATCTATATCTATCGGTTTCTATGTCGGAACTTGATGAAATCACCACAGCGTTATCAGTGCTGATGGATTCATCAGAGTGACCAAGAATATCCGGAGGATTTACAGCGATTGTTTTAGTCTCGTTTTTGTTACTCAGTGCATAAGCAGGTGCACGAAGTCGACAGATTCGGGAGAAGGGACAGATTCGGAGAAGGAGTGAAATATCGAGAAATTGTATTTCATTGGAAATATATTTTTACCTACACAATAACATTAAAAATCAGATAAATGATGATGAAATTTAACTGGAACGGTTTTGAAAATATAGCTAAAAGTTTATAAAAAACCTTTTTTCTTTTGTGTTCAAATCAAAAACATTGTCAATTTTGTTATAGAATATCATCTAGCTCAAAACATTCATGATTTTTATTACGTCTTTTAAATTGGCTGTATCCTGTGCCAAAATAAAGAAATAAAAATAACTATTTTTGCTTTCAAAGACCAAGTCCGAGGTGTTCAAGTTTCTCTTAGCTCCTAAAAATTGCTTAACATTACCATAGCGATATCCTCGATTAGATCTTATAAGCCGATTCAAACAATATATAAAACCAAGTTTTTATAAGCGGCAAACTCAGCTTACTTATTTTCTTTCCAATTCTTCCCACACACCTATAACTTCGTCTCCACTATTATGAGATATCCCGTAAAAACAAAAAATCTAACGTTATTATTTTACTTGATGTTTTAAACATTCACCTCCAATTCAACCAGAGAATTTTGAGATTCAGATAGTATAGCCTTTTTACTTATGATAACTTAATTTTAGAGATAAGCCCAATAAACATATCTAAAGGCCCCACTTTACTTGACATAAATTTTCATAGTAACTGTTGTTTTTATCTACGGCGCAGCATAAAAACTAGACTGTAGCCATTAGCTATTTTATTTACTAATATCCATTCGTCTCGTCCAAAGATATACACCAAGGAAGAACAGACGCCGTATTACTCTAAAGTACACTTATTTTGACAGGCTGACACAAGATGAACATCCTCAAATAGTATGTATTTGAGGATGTTCGTCTTGTGTCAGCTACCAAACAGGTCAACAGTACTGTTTGGTAGCCTTAAAAATCTACGCACAGAGTATATATCTGAGTACGTTCATCTTATGTGTATGTTTGTTTGTGATAAATGGTGACAAACAAACATACATACATAAAAACAAACAACCTCTGTTTTTGAGGTAAACGCATAGACGGGCTTCCCATGTCACTGGTAAAATAATATTCTTATACGAAAATTTATCGTATTATTTTAGTTTTGTTTTATCCACCTTAAATTACTTAGTTCAAACGACAATCAGAAAATGTAAAGCACTTCTAACTCAATCCAATTCCATCACCTGGTCCATTAAGCCGGCATATCTATAGAGTTCGGCATAAAAACAATTGTATCGTTGAAAATACTCGGATTAGGGATCCCTGTTTTAACTTGCAAGTATAAAAACCTTAGAATTTACCTTGTTGCATTATACAACACAAGCAAGACAAGAAATTAGTACCTAAATACTTTGCTATTCAACTGTACCGAAAAATGTCAAGCAAGAGTATAAAAACATGCAAAAATTTGTCATGCAGCGGGGATCAAACACGCACCTATACCAATTGAGTTTTTTATAGACTCTCAGAATGTGTCGAAACTTAATCGGTGGCTTAAACGATAGCACGATGCACGAAAATTACCATTTCACAATATGAATTCCAAAATACTTTATTATATTATTGTAAAATTAAATTAATATATTTTAGACGTCCTCTTGCGGCCGTTTGCAAGAGAGTCACAAATGTCTCTAACGTTGTTATGTAAATATGTAAACTTAATGCCGTACAGGATACGTACTGTGCCATATGGAGCTGAGATGTGGACACTCACGATAGGGCTGGTCCACCAGTTCAAAGTCGCTCAGCGAACTATGGAAAGAGCTATGCTCGGAGTCTCTCTGAAGGATAAGATTCGTAACGAATACATCCGTAAGAGAACCAATGTTATCGACATAGCTCAACGAATTAGCAAGCTGAAGTGGCAGTGGGCCGGTCATATCTCGCGAAGAACCGATAACCGCTGGGGTAAACGTGTTCTTGAGTGGAGACCGCGACTCGGCAAACGTAGTGTAGGACGCCCTCCGGCCAGGTGGGATGACGATCTGCGTAAGACTGCAGGCAGATGCTGGATGCGACAAGCTGAAGACAGGGCGCTATGGCGCTCATTAGGGGAGGCCTATGCCCAGCAGTGGACTAATATAGGCTGACGAAGATGATGATGAATGCCGTATAGAAGTGACACAAAAGTAAGGCAGGACTTAACCTACTGCCATTGTTTTGGATGTTTTTTTTACTTATTGATGCTGTGACCAGTAAAAGTAAAAAAATATATCTTTCTTTCAGATATAAAAAAATATGCTTTTTGTAACTGCGTAGATGGTACGCAGGTGATTCATAAAAAAATAAAAAATAATTCTGGTCATTTTTCACTCAGCGTCATCTAGCCCCAAACTAAGCAGAGCTTGTATTATGGGAACTAGGTACATGACTGATAACTACTTTTATACATTTTTTGTAAATAAATACATACATTTTATACATAGAAAAAACCCAGACCCGAGACAAATATTTGTAGATCATACAAACATTTGTCTCGCGGCAGATATCAAACCTGTAACCTTTTGCATCTCAGGCTAGCTAACGCTCACTGCGCCACAGAGGTTGTCAAATATAAGTATGTATTTTCCTAAAAAAATGTTAGGAAATCACAAAACCCTACAATTTACTAGACCCGACACACTCTTGTCCAGTCTTATAGAATATAATTAAGAATCAAATGAACTTACCTAGTGATGTTTGATTCCAATTATGCGAGGGTCTCGTCCGAAGACCATTATTACTTGCAGCATTACGAGTCGTGGTGCTGTCTCTGTCACACTTCAGATTCAAGTCACTAAAATACAAAACCCATCTCCTGTCTCACTCTTATGCGCCTGCGGTGACCTCAGGCTCGGTCGGCCGGGAACAAGCCTGCAACTGGTCATTACTTTCAGAGAAGACTACACCTGTCCAAGCAACGTGTATTTTACTTTTCCACGTCGAGGGGTAAGTATGTGTTGGGGTGGGTGGGATCGTAATGGTCTTCGGACGAGACCCTCGCATAATTGGAATCAAACATCACTAGGTAAGTTCATTTGATTCTTAATTATACTTCGGGTCTCGTCCGAAGACCATTATTACTTGCAGATGTTTAGAGAAAGTAACGTTATATCTCTATTCCTGACAAATAATAAAAGTTAAAATACACAGACGTATTCAAAAACTTGATTACTAATATTAGATATATTCATAACAAAAAACACTTAAATCACTTGTTTTTATATTAGTTATTATGAGTAGCTATGCCTTGTCATGATACATTTATCTCTATCTTAACAAATTAGTTAATACAATAAGCGTACCTGATTAAGGATTAGTACATCGTAACAAACAAAATTGTAAATCATAAATTTTTAAATACAACTTCAGCAAAATCATCGTTAACTGTATTTTTAATTTCTCTATTATAATATTTTAAGAACACATTCGATGAACTAGACCAACCTGCGGCCTTCCGCACCACTTCCAGGTTTACGCCCAGCCGATGAGCGGCTGATGTGGATGCGTGACGTGTGCTATGTGCTCCAAATACCGATATATCAATACCACTATTTGATAAGACTTTTTTCACCCAGTGACTGAGAGTTTGTGAACAAACTTTTTTATGAGGTTTTCTCAGGCTTATAAAAAGGTGATCATCTGCATTATTACGGCGTAAAGCTAAAGTTTTATCAATGTACGCTTGCACCACCGTAGCAGGACATATCGAAGGATTTTCACGAATGAAAGGTAACCTGATTAGTGGTTGGAGGGCCCCAGGTCTCGATGTTTTGATTAAATCAGGTATTTTGATTACAATCATATCATTTTCCACACATATGTTTTTTAATTTGATCAAACTTAGCGTCTGCATCCTCTGTGCGGAGGCTATTGCTAGTAAAGAGATTGTTTTATATGATAAAAGTTCTAGTGTAATATCCGTATAGGGATATAATTCAGATACATAACTCAACACTTTGTTGGTATCCCAAGTAACAGCGTATTTAGGTTTAGGTGGTTTTAACCTATAAACTCCTCTTAAAAATCTATGAATATTATCATCCAATGTTATATTTGACCCTAAGATGGTTGATAGAGCAGAACGATGTGTGTTTAAAGTACTGTAACTGGCGCCTTCCTCAAATTTTATAGTCAAAAAAGAAATCAATTGGGTAATTGTAGCATTAAAAGCATTAAAGCTGTTCTTTTCACAAAATATCCACCATGATTTAAGAGAAGAACTATACTGACTAAGAGTTTTTTCCGCAAACGATGCCATCAAAATATTTAACGATGATTCTGGAATACCTCGAGCTATCATCGCTTGCCTGATAATCTCGCCGCCACCAGGATAAGATCTGCGTGAAGCGGGTGGTAAGTTCTGAAAGGTGAATGTAACAAATATTTACCAGGCCCAAAGTATATTTCACTAGATACTATTAATTTGGTCCACAGTGGATACCAAGCTTGTGATCGCCAAAAAGGTACAACTAAGATACCTTCCGCTTCGTCAGTAATTATTTTTTGCAAAACTTTTGTTATCATGCTAAAAGGAGGAAAGGCATAAAAAAAAAGATTTTTCCAAGTAAAAGTAAATGCGTCTACTATTTCAGAATATGGAT
Organism: Perizoma flavofasciatum; assembly: GCA_958496245.1. Lineage (NCBI taxonomy): Eukaryota > Metazoa > Arthropoda > Insecta > Lepidoptera > Geometridae > Perizoma > Perizoma flavofasciatum. The sequence goes on from OY292436.1 coordinate 1,098,164, forward strand.
CAAGTTTCCAAGATGCGTATCTAGTACATTTATAGTTTTGGGAGCTTGCAAAAAGATCAAATTTGGGGGTACCAAAATTATTAGTTATTTCTGTAAAAGCGTACTCTGCAAGTTCCCATTCTGTATCTATAATAATTTTGCGGGATTCGCGATCAGCAATAACATTATCAGAAGATTTTATATATGATGCAAATACGTATATATTTCTAAGCTCACACCATTGCCAAATAGTACGGGCTAGATTGTTCAAATGTGTGTGTTGTACACCGCCCATACGATTGATGTAACAGATAGCTGTCGTATTATCAATCCTTAATAATATATCACAATCGCGAAGCTCAGAAGCAAAAATCTTTAGACCATAAAACGCAGCTTTTAATTCTAAAATATTGATATGCAAGATAAGTTCGGATAACGTCCAATTACCGTGTGAACTTTGTTTGTCACAAGCTACGCCCCAACCTGTAGTTGAAGCATCGCTGTATATTTCAAGACTGTAGTTATTGGAAAAAATGGGGCTTTTTGAACGCAAAATATTATATTTCCACCATTCTAAGTCATTTTTTAAAGAGCTTGCTATTATCATTTTCTTATTATAGTCCTCCGAGTTTCCCAAGGCTAAGAATTTTTGTCTCTCGAACAATTTTGTATACATCCATCCATATCTTACGGCGGGACATGCAGATGTTAATAGACCAATGAATTCGGCAAAATACCGAATAGTACATCTATTAAGTTTCAAAAACTCTATAGTTTTTCGATGAATGCGCTGTTTTTTCTCTTCAGGAAGATAAATAGTCATATCGTTAGTGTTGAAAATAAATCCTAAAAATTTACATGTGGATTTCGGTGTTATTTGACTTTTTTCGAAATTTATAACAAAACCTAACGATTGTAAAACATTCATTGTTTTATTAACGTTGTTAACGCATTCTTCGTATGTCTGTCCTATTAATAGAAAATCATCTAAATAATTGACTGAAATAAGTCCCTGCGAACGTAAATACTGTAGAACAGGTTTCATCAGTTTAGTAAATAAAAAAGGAGCAGTACATAGGCCGAAACATAAAACATTCCATTCATAAAGTTGCGACTTCCACTCGAAACGTAGCTTTTTTCTATAATGCTTATCAATGGAAATCAAAAAATAGGCGTCCTTTAAATCCAAAGTTGACATAAAATAATTCTCATTTAATAATTTTAACGCTGTTCTAAAATCTTCCATTTTAAAATGCTCTAGCTTAACAAACTTATTTAGGAGTTTCAAGTTCAAAATAAAACGATGTTTGCCATTTGGCTTGGGTACCGTGAAAATGGGTGAAAAAAATTGACCTTCACACGGTTCACAAGTGGATATAGAATGAGACTGAAGTAAACTCGCAATACATTGATCGATTATTTTGATTTCAGGTATTGATTTAGCTGAAGTTCGAGTAGGAGCTTTTTGTATCGGCTCGCTTTTAAACGGTATACTGTATCCTCGAACCCAGGACAATACTATAGGATCATCAGTTATACTGCACCATTGATCATAAAAATATTGCAGCCTGCCTGCGATAGGTACCTGCGATGGTGAAGTCAACGCCTCGTTGTCCTCTGGCGCGCTGAGTGATTCCGGCGATACGTGTCTCGTCGTTGATCCCCCGGTGCTGCTGCCGGCCTCCGGAAAATGGGATTCTGACGCGGCTCCCCGGCTGCTGGTCGCGGCATCCCCCTCAAGTTTAAAGCACCCCGCTGAGTTTTTCTTGTAGAAGGCGGAGGTTTGAATGCAGCGCGCTGAATTGCGCTATTTTTCATCTCCGCACCCGACTGCGAAATAGCTTTTGATGATTTGAGATGCTCCGCAAGGTTAGCGCCGAATAAAGTTTCATCCAGCTTTGTATTTCTCACAACATCTTGGGTTTTCTTGTTGAGGCTGTTTATAATCGCATATCGTCTTGACTGTGACTCTCTATAATGGCTGTCACAGAGTAATCGTCCAGCATCACTCAAAGGCTTTATGATTTTTTGTGCGTGAGGTAAGGCATCCTTGGATGACAAAGCCCAGTTAAGTGCCATTCCGATCGCTGATAAACAGCTAGATAACTGAGTCTGCTTACTTTGACTAAAGATGTCCTTTTTTACATTTAAGGGTGATAATGCCGCTTCAATCTCTAAATTGAGCTTAGGTGCCTTCATGTTGACACAGTTTACGGCTGGTAAGTAATTTTTCAAGAGGTCTGACTTTATTTCTTTAGGCAATCCGCTCATTAAAATATGTGACCACCGGGCAGCAATATCTGTGTGCAAATCATCACCATGATCTTTCTGTACTGAAGGATCTTCACCTAATATCGTTAAGATTTCTGGGTCGAGAATCTCTTCCGCTTTTTCATGAACAGCTGGAATTATATCTAATGATGTTGGTTCCAATACTAGTTCATCGGTTTCTATTATCTCACCCTCTTCTTGAAGCACATTTTCATCTGTAAGGACATAAAGCATAATAGATAGGAACTTAACAATTTCTCAACGCAATTTATGCGGAGAAGAGACCTGTTGCCATGCCATTGTTAGGTACGGGAAATATTTCCTAGTTAATGACGATGGAGTTATATCATAATAGGTAGGTACGATTATTGAGTATCAACAGATATGCTCGCTCAACACGATTTACGTGAAGAAATAATACGTACTCTCGACATGATATACATGCGAGGATATTTCTTTACTATTGGAATTTTTACTCAACGCGATATACGCGGAATGATAAAACTCGTACTAGAATACGATTTTTTGGTAACAAAAGATACGATCGATACGATTTACGTGATGAAAATAATTTGTTTAATGAAAGTACTCTCGTCATGCGAGGTATTTATATCGTTGTAAATCTATTTACCCTCAACGCGATATACACGGAAGGATTTAAAAAGGTAGGTACGATTATTTTGTATCGAAAGATACGCTCAACACGATTTACGTGCAGAAAATAATACGTACTCTCAATCATGATAAACATGTGAGACCTTGGTATCAATACATTAGCTCAATATTGATAAAATAGTTTTGCCTGGATTTTATCGCCCATCCATTTAAAATGCGGGTAGTCAAAGATAACCGTGGCAATAATTAAATCATTTACATTTATATGCCAGACTTACATACCTTGTAGGTTCCGATGTTCATCATCACCGTAATAATTTGTCACCTCGTGACATGAGGGATCGTCACGGTGAGAGTAATCCGAGTCCGAAGATGACGAGCTATTCGGTCTTCTGTATTTTTGGAGTTTACGCTCCAGTTTTTTAACTTTCTTCCTTATACTTCGATAATCACTTTCATCGTGTCGCGAACGCTTTCGTTTTCCCATTTTAAATTCACTTAAAAATCAATACTTTGAAGGAAATTCAAACTTTTTTGTGTAACTTCGGCAACACAAAAACACGTAATGACCAGTTGCAGGCTTGTTCCCGGCCGACCGAGCCTGAGGTCACCGCAGGCGCATAAGAGTGAGACAGGAGATGGGTTTTGTATTTTAGTGACTTGAATCTGAAGTGTGACAGAGACAGCACCACGACTCGTAATGCTGCAAGTAATAATGGTCTTCGGACGAGACCCGAAGTATAATAAGATTTTTATGAATAATCTAATCAATACGTCTGCTATTTAGTTTACGACGGCGCTGATACGGACTATTGACATTTGGACATAATTACGATCGTGAGAGTATACCTTTCTTTTCTTATTTTATTTGAATTGTTTATTTAAAATAAGAAACACCTTAGGTATCTTGTTTATCTAACGATAGGTATAAGTTCATATCATTGCAAGGTTTTCATTCATCCTGTAATAAACCAGAGTATATAAAATAATTTTTGAATCTCATAAATTTTTTGATGGTTAAATTTTACAACGTAAGATATGCTGGACATTTTTCACACAGCATCATCTATCCCCAAAGTAAGCAGAGCTTGTGTTATGGGAACTAAATAACTGATATACTACTTATATATTTTTTTGTAAATACATAAATAGAAAACACCCAGACCCGAGACAAATATTTCCAAATCATCAAACATTTATCCCTAACTATAGATTATTTGACAATCAAATTATTATTAACCCTCAAAGATACACTGAGTATTTATTTGAGGATGTACATCATGCAGAACACAGTCGTCGGCGTGTTTTTTTATATTGTGATAATATTAGTCCCAAGCGATTTCATAATTATTAGACAAAATCTCTGCAACACCTGTGAATCTTTGGAATGTGAACAAAAATTATCGGTTCCGGTGAAATAAATCACGATTTATGACGTAATAACTATATGGTTGGCTAAATTTATGCAAAGTTTTGTAATAAATTATAATCGCACCTTTTTGGAGTCTACTTATTTGTAAGCGGATAATCATCGTAATCTCATAAATATTTTAGTAAGTTTTGTGATCACTTAATTTTAATACGTTATTACGCAATCGATAGTTGTGACCAAAACAAACACTCTCACAACTGTATTCCCCATGATGAACATTCTTAGATAGGAGTGCATAGATATTTGAGGATTCCAAGTAGGAACTAGTCGGACCCACATCAAAACTTGTTTGGTACATGCCCGCGTTTTGCAAGTAGTTAAAATTCCACGTGACAGATTGTAAGCCGCTTATTGATCACTAATGTTGGCACATGCCTTCGAATTTTTGGTCCTAAGACAAACAGGTTTTCTCACGATATTTCCTTACTGTTTTGAGCACGCAAATGCGCAGTCACATTTTGTCCAATGAAAAAAATCTATGAACACCCGATAGGACTCGACCTAACGACTTCCGAATTGACATTCAGTGGACCACCCACTATTCCAATACGGTATTTGTGAAATATACCAAAATCTACAAAATACAGAGTAAAGTTTCTCCGTTAGAATATTCTCCGTTAAAATACTGGTCCACACAAATAAGGCGTCATCACGGTAGATCTCACAGTACCTAAATAGCGGGATGATATCAACTCTCATTTAAGTGATGACCCACAGTGACCGAGGATCGAGGAGGAAAAAAATGAGGGAGGCCTTTGCCTTGCTGTGGGAATACACAGGCTAAAAAAATAAACTTCTGTGGCGTTAAGTGTGGCGGCATAAGTGTCTCTCAAAGTGTGGTGCATGACCGTTGAGAGAAAACGAGCAAATTTTCCATTAAATAAAAAAGTGATACTTACAAACTAAACTACCAACTGCCCAATCTAAGTGGAGCTTATATTATGGGAACTATATGACTGATATACTCCTGCTGCGCCACAGAGGTCGTCACAATATATTATCTGGGAATCGTCTGCCTCTCAGTGTAGCCCCACTCCTCCTGTTGAGCTTGCATTGACCCACTTGTTTTCGGTTAAGGGTATTTTTCAGCAGAACTGTTCTGCATTCTCGATATTGTTTTCAGGAGGGAAATGCTTAATAACCCATAATTTCATGATGGAAATTAGGTAGGTACCATTATGATGGATACAATCACGTTTCAGAAATAGCAGCGATAATTCTATTCAGCTGCAAAACAACAGACCAACTTTTATTATTCATGTCCATGATTTCTTACTGTTGAACAAAAGCGCCGCGTTTCCAGTATAAATAATTAATGAATCGCGAAACCTAACGGAGGAAATGAAATCGCTTTTTACGGACTGAAGAAAGCTGGTATTGTAATAGAAACAACTAGATTTCTTCATTTATAAACGAGACCTGCGGCTCCACTCTAGTAATAGTCTGATAAAATAAGCCTAACGTATAAATTTACGTGAAGATCTCTTCCAAATTTCTTCCCGATCAGTTAAGACACTATAATTAAGGATAATGATTAATACTGATATTTAAATACATTTATTCATACAACTATTTACAAGTAGGTATATACAAAAATACAGATGAAACAGCTAGCCATCTAAAGACCATTGCAAACGATCTATAAATAGCTCAACTGATCCAGATCACTACCAGACGGAAGCTTTCCCAAAATACTGGCCGCATTGCCATGCTGAATGACAATGCTAATGCGTTGGCCCAGATAAGAGTCAGCTCTCTGGTCACGCGTCGCTTCGACCAGTCGCGCTGAAAGAATTTTGAAAACGCGAAGGGCCCCGGTTCCCTTCGGACCCAGAGTCTCAACCCCAAAAGGCTCATATAAGTAAGCTCTGTCGAGACTTCTATATTTGCGCCTCTTGAGATCCTCGGTCGAATCAGCCTCTGCACCGGCTCTAACTGATGTCCCCGCCAGATGAGATGGTGCTAGGGTATCTACGCATGTGGCGTCTCATACCAAAGGCCTTCCCCTCTCCCAGGGGACAAGGGTCATGCCGTCAGGCCGCTTACCATCGTCACTTAGTAGACCAGATTAATACTTGATTTGTTTCAGATAACAAGTAAACTACGTACAAGTTCTATATTAAAAAAATCCGGTATCAAAACTCCGCGTCATCATTTATTCGTCGGATCACCTGATCAGCAAGTACAAGTACCTACAAGGTCTATATTAAAAAAATCCGGTATCAAAACTCCGCGTCATTATTTATTCGACGGATCACCAGATCCGTCGAATAAATGATGATCAGGTTAAGACTTTGGTAGTTGTCGGGCTTTCCAAATAAAGCTTCGCGTTAAAAAGTACATGATCAATTCTTGCTGACAATCATCATTGCATATTAGACTTACCTATATGGGAAAAAACAATTTATAAAATGGAGGCTAGGGCTGTTCCTGTTAGGTATAGTGAAATAAGTCTTTAACATCATTATTTCAAATTGGACTATTTAAGAGCCAGACTAAGTTGGAAAATAAAAAAAACTTATTTCAATGTTTGCGATTTTAACGTTGATTCTAACGACTAACAGGAATTAATTAAGAAACTCGTGCTAATAGTACGACGTGTAGATAAGTTAAATTAGAGTTATTTTATAAAAAAGCCCGCTAGATTTTTTTAAACTTTGATTAAAATGAGACGAATTTTATGATCGATACTTCATTACTGATTCAGATGCGAGAATTCAAGCCATTTACAAGATTTTTGAGGAGTGTTGAGGTTTCATAATGGATTGGCGATAGAAATTTGAGCATAATGTATTTATAGAACAGAATAAATTATTATAAAGCGATCTTAATAGAGTTTTGAGGATTCTTTTAACGATTCGAATTTATTTTAGGATTCTTTCTCAAGCTTGTGTCCTAGTGGGCAGAACTACGACCTACGCTCCAGAGGTAGTCAATGATTTTTTCCACTGGAAAAAATATGTATGTAATACGTGCTCTAGATCTGAGAAGATCCCAAGAAGCTTCTGCCCTTCTAGGCGGAGTTAGGCTGGCTAGTTATCTAGCCAGGCTTCCACTCATAATGGAGCAACCCAGAGACTGAATGCGAAAAAGGGAGTCCACTTACATACATACATACAACACGTGCTCAAAACGGGGAATGAGAACATCGTGAAGAAACCGGCATACCCTAGAAAATTTGAAAGCATATGCCATCGGTTAGTATAAACTGTTTGCAAAGTGTCACATGGAATGCTAACTTCTTACAAAACGTGGCCATGTGTCATATGTAATGTTTATAGTGCCTCTTTATACCCCCTTAGTATCCTCCAAGATTTACGCACTTAGGATGTCCACACGGGAATTGCAGTTGTGAGCGTGTTAGTTTATTTTTGTTTATTACTAACTTTTGTAACCGTAAAAATAGGATCAATCACCGCCCAATCAACCAAACATGAAAATCACAAAAAAAAAAAACATTTTGCAGATATTTACGAGCTAAACCGACCGTAAGTACTATAAAACGAACATAAAAACAAAAAAGTGTCTTATTTACTGCCCAAATTTTACGCAAAACGCAGACTACATTTGAATTTTAAATTAAAGTAACTATAAAACGCGTTATGACATTGAATTCTGCCAGCAGACTTGGAGGAGCCGAATATTATTAAAAGTGTGACATATTGCGGTAAGACTTTAAAGTTATGCGTTAGTATCATGGCTATAGCTGGAAAATGTTTTAAATTTTCCACTCTTTACGCATAGAAAGTACTTATAATTTTTTTTACCAAATTAAGCATAGCTTATCTGTCGGTAAGCGGTTATCGCAATCTATGGACGCTGGCAACACCAAAGGTTTCACTCGCGAGTTGCCGATCCTGAGATAAAATGAGTGTAAATTCTCATGTACCTGTAATTTCACCGGTACCCATACCTTTCAAATCTTAACACGCGAACGTTACTACTTGGCAGCATATTGCGATGAAACTTTATGTTAAGATAGGCGTTAGTACCATGGCCATAGCTTTGAAAATGGTTAGAAAGAAAGAACGAAAGAAAGAAAGAAAGAAAGAAAGAAAGAAAGAAAGAAAGAAAGAAAGAAAGAAAGAAAGAAAGAAAGAAAGAAAGAAAGAAAGAAAGAAAGAAAATATAATTATTTGCTGACGTTGAAGAATATAAAACAGACAAACAATACACACACGGGATTTACACAAACAAAATCTAAATACTAACAATAAAACTATGTGCCTCCCGATACCTACCAATAGCCAACGACGCAAAATGGCGTCCAACTCAGCATTTATTGTGTCAACTGACAACACACCGCTGATCTTCCGTTGGAACTAAACACTAAGTAAAATCACGGATGTCTGCTTACATTACTGGTTTACTCATCGTAACATATCTTTAAGCATATATGTTTTATAACACCTTAAACATTTATACATAATTACTAAATTGGCAAACAAGCATACAGCTCACTCTGCTTTTCTTGATGATAGAGATATTTTTCAGAATTGGCGACAACCATGTCAAAATAACAATCTATTCAGCGATTAGCAAAGTCACATGTTTAAAAGTCAAAGAAGTCTTGTATAAAATTTATGGTACTGCCATACTTTTATGGGATTCGCATAGTTTGCTATGAGGATTTTACTGATTTAGTAGCCAAGAAGTTAAAAAAGTTTTGTTTTGAGAATAATGATAATTCATAAGATATCCCAAAAATTCAACCTCTACCGTTCCGGCACTAGAAACTGCCGCTTGATACCTGGGGGCTATTTTTATTGTGCGCCTACGATGTCGATCATGGGGTCACTCACCAATAGGTTCTGTCTGAAAACCAGCGTTCTTCACATTCTGATGATGTGGAGTTGCATAATAAGCTGAGACAGGACCTATATGGCCCACGCGTTTCGGAGAGTAATTACCTTCCTTCTATGTACCTTCTTCCTGTATCCTCTCTGTAAAATTGTGTGTCAAATAAATGTATTTTCTTTCTTTCTTTCTTTCTTTCTTTCTTTCTTTCTTTCTTTCTTTCTTTCTTTCTTTCTTTCTTTCTTTCTTTCTTTCTTTCTTTCTTTCTTTCTTTCTTTCTTTCTTTCTTTCTTTCTTTCTTTCTTTCTTTCTTTCTTTCTTTCTTTCTTTCTTTCTTTCTTTTACAGGTCCTTAGGCTAGTATTTTAGGTATAATTGTATTTGCACGACTAATTCAATTTCCACCAGGCAATCTCAGTACAATTTTCATAGGGCTGGTCCACCAGTTCAAAGTCGCTCAGCGAGCTATGTATCTGTAAGAGCTATGCGCGGAGTCTCTCTGAAGGATAAGATTCGTAACGAATACATCCGTCAGAGAACCAAAGTTATCGATATAGCTCAATGAATTAGCAAGCTGAAGTGGCAGTGGGCCGGTCATATCTCGCGAAGAACCGACAACCGCTGGGGTAAACGTGTTCTTGAGTGGATACCGCTACTCGGCAAACGTAGTGTAGGACGCCCTCCGGCCATGTGGGATGACGATCTGCGAAAGACTGCAGGCAGATGCTGGATGCGGCAAGCTGAAGACAGGGCGCTATGGCGCTCATTAGGGGAGGCTTATGTCCAGCAGTGGACTAATATAGGCTGATGATGTATGTATGATGTAATTATATTTCAATTTATTTGCTACACATGGGTACAAGCAGTAGATAATACAATAGTAAATCCAGCCATGATCTGCTTTACAGCATGCATTCGTTGTGCAAATATTTGGTTAAGTTTCCATCCTATAAAAGCCCGAGCTCACCAACACAATAACGGATAGTTAGGTCCTGATCAAAGCTTTTTGACACATGTTTTCATAGGAATCTGTCATCATAATCAATAGTTAGACTTGACCGTTCGTTTATTTTGTTGAAGAAATCAAGCTTTAGAGGTGAAGGTTCTTAAGTGTAGGTTAACATTTTACAAATGAAAAAATATCCATTGTGTATTTAAGAAAATATGTTGAAAACGTGATATTTTTTTTATCAATACATATTTGCGTAGATGGTGTAATTTTAATGTCATACATATTCCATTACATGGCCGATATAATTATGTTAATTAAACAAAATAATATTTCGTGATTATTAATAAATTGCAAATTGGATTATTACCACTGAATAAATTAAGATGGGATTATGGAGTTTCAAAAATGGTTATCGTATAACGTGTTTGAAATGAAGCTGTAGTTATTAAATTAAAAGTGACACATGTAAATCTGGGTGTAATCTTGAGTGCTCGAAGCTTCGCGATCACTCACTTCGATAAAGACTCTCGGAATGAGTCGAAACTTAGTCGGTGCCTTCACCGATAGTACGGTACGTGAAAATTCCCTTTTTTTACATTATGAATCTGGGTTTTATCAAAATGTTACAGTTGGAATAAGTAAAAAAAACCATCACCAATCCGAAAGTCAAATATTCTATACATAATTTGGATATTTATTTGTCTATATCTGGGAATGGACTAGAAATTAAATTAGACGTTTCGCCTGAGTTGCAACAGGCGTATTGCAATCGTCGCTTATTAGATAACTAACCGATGGCAATTTTCTAAGTGGAAATACCTATTGGTGCAAGTACGGGTTCGTATCTACGACCTGCGGATCGTAAATCGCGGTACCGTCCACTTCGCCGACACGGCTCCATGTATAGACAGAATAAAAAACATGCATGTATATAAACACCGCTTACATGTAAAGACTTGCTAAGAATAAGCAGACATCAAGATCAAATCCTTTACAAACAACACCAACTATTGAATATTTCAGTGGCCCGACCGCATCGAACTCTGAGCCAAGAAGCGTTCTAATGATAAATTCAAATCTCGATTCCCGAGGGAACAAAGCAATCAGACGTCGAACAAAGGTTACGGCGCGTGGCCCAGGGCTGAACTGAAAGTTAGAAAAGCATAAATAGATCCCAAAAGAATGCTGTGCGATGAAATAGATCAAAATATGAGTGTTTTTTAGGATTCGTATCAAATCAAATCGTATTTTTTTTGTTAATTATATATGCATAGGATTCTAATGATTAATTCAGATTCGATTCTGGGGGAACAAATCAATCAGAAGTCGAACAAAGGTTACGGCGTGTGGCCTTGGGCTAAATTAAATACATAATGCTGGTAATTTTTCACAAAGCATCATCTAGCCTCAAACTAAGCAGAACTTGTATTATGGGAACAACATGACTGATATACTACTTAAATACTTTTTTAAATGTATAACATGTATGTAACATGTTATACATAGAAAACACCCAGACCCGAAGCAAATATTTGCAGATCATACAAACATATGTCCCTCGGCAAATTGAAATAAAAACAGAAATAGATCTGAAAAGAATGCTATACGGTGAAATAGATCAAGTTGTTAATGTTTCAAGGATCAAAATCAAATCCTATTTATTTTGTAAGAAGATACAATAGGAGTTACATAGATAAAGGAGCGTTCTAATGGTAAATTAAAATTTTGATTCTGGGGAACAAAGGAATCAGACTTCAAACAAAGGTTACGTCACGTGTCCCTGAGCTGGACTGAAAGTTAGAAATGCAGCAATAGATCCCAAAAGATTTCTATGCGATGAAGTAGATCAAGTTATTAATGTTTTTTAGGATTCGTATTAAATGAAATCAAATCGTATAAGTTTTTGTAAATATGCTCTCATATTAGGCCTAAGTTCACTACATACGATTAGACAAGGCTTCGGATTTAGCTAGAGAAAAGTTCTTCAACCCCGAAAAATTCGTGAAGCAAACTAATTTCAATCGAGACAAGGGATCACCATCAAACAACAAGAAGTATTAGAGCTCCTTGTAAAGGACCACCATACCTATTTCTGCAGCCAAGGGTATGGGTGCCGGTGAAATTACAGGTACATGGAACTTTTCACCCGTCATGTCTTTGAGTCGGCAACGCGAGGGATTGGTACCTATGGTGTACTAGCGACCGCTTACCATCAGATGGGTCATATGCTTGGTTGTATTAAAAAAAACACGTTTTTTTTATAATATAATGGGTTTTCATATTGCAAAAACGGGAATTTTCACGTACTGCACTATCGGTGAAGGCACCGACTAAGTTTCGACTCATTCCGAGAGTCTTCATCAGGGTGAGTGGTTGCACGGCGCGACGCGGAAGGAGAAAGTCGCAACCACTCACTCTGATGAAGACTCTCGGAATGAGTCGAAACTTAGTCGGTGCCTTCACCGATAGTGCAGTACGTGAAAATTCCCGTTTTTACAATATGAATAGTCAAGTTCACGATAGTTTTTGGAATAAAATATAATGATTATATAAATATGTAAAGATTAAATTATTCGTAGTTCTTGGAAACAAGTCAAGGCCAGCGAAGGCCGTCCAAGTCCGGTAGAAGACCCGTAAATATTATTATATTTATAAAAAACTTGCTTAAAGGTCGAGAGGTCGTCTATTTATTACACACTAGCTGCGCACCGCGGTTTCACCCGCGTAAGTTTCGATTCCGTGGGAATATCGGGATAAAAAGTAACACTAAAGTATTTTACTGCTACATAAATACCCTTGATGATAAAACTATTTATTTGAATAAGAATGAATAAATACGATACGAATGTAACCAACTTTTGTTTCTGCCCGCGATCTAATTAAATTTTAGAACACAAAAGCTGCTATTGTGACTTAATTATGATAGTTAGATATATTCCCTCGAGGACTTTTTTGTAGTTAATAATGAGTACTTTAATCATGTAGTACACAATTTTTATCTATCATCGATAGTTTTCTCAGCGCACGCCAAATAATGAATTTTATACGCAAGAGGTTCTCATTTTTTTTTGAAAATAAATTTTAGCTTATTCTACTTTACTTCTCGATGATATAGCTTTCTGTTGTCGAAAAAAATGGTTAAAATCAGTCCAGTAGTTTCGGAGCCTATTCGATACAAACAAATAATTAAAAAAAAAACTTTCCTCTTTATAATATTATGTATAAATATCATATAAAACAACAGTCGTGTTTGTATGTAATGCCACTAAAATTTTGTAGACTCAATAAAATCAGCTTCAAAGTTAGATTATTATCAGTTTCGATTCTTAAACCTCAAAAAAAACTATTGGAAGCTGGGGCCTTACCATGAAGTCTTAAGCGAGTCAGTTCAGGCAAAGATTCCACTTTCCGCTTTGCGATTGAGGACGCTATAGCGTTGTTAAAGCTTTGTCATTCGCAAAGCGGGATTTGACATCTTTGCCTAAATTGATCGCAAAGGCTTGATGGTTAGGCCCCTGTAGAGCTTCGTTCAAAATTGAACTACATTTCAAGATCCACCTTGATTGGCTTAAAGGAGGAAGACATCTAAAAATCCAAAATAAATTGTTGATCTACTTTTGACGCTGACTGTACTAGTGCCATAGCGTGACGAGTAATGTTATATTATTTAGTTATTTTATTTGAACAAAAACAATAGTAAAATATATAATCACAATCCTATTCGTGTAAAAAGTAACGCTTTTTTTTTTTATCAAAACTCTATTTAAATCTATTTCTTGTAAGTGAAGTCAGTAAAACTGACTGGTGTTTTGTAAAGTAATACTCAATAAGATTAATTAATAATACTTTAAATGGCTATTTAAAATGTGGTTTTGAATAACATAAGCAGGTTGTTTTATTATTAAGTGTTCAGTTTATGTTAAACATAGTTTTTGCAAAACAAATTCTTGCTTTTTTATCTTCAAGAATATAACGATCTTAAGTTAAGATCGTTTAGGTATGAGTAAATAATTCTTTTATTTTATTTTTATTAATTTATGATATAAATTGAACTAGCAGTTGATTTAAAACCGAGAGCTTGTTATAAATATTTATGTTTAGAAAATACTGTCAACAGCAAAGATTACGTGAAATATAAAACCTTAAACACAACACAGTTTACCGCACTATGAGTGAAGGCACCGACTAAGTTTCGACTCATTCCGAGAGTCTTCATCAGGGTGAGTGATCGTGACGTTCTCCCTCCGCGTCGCGTCGTGCACTAACTGTCGTATCGTGTCGTGTCTTGTCGTGTGAAAATTCCCGTTTTTACAATACGAATAGTCAAGTTCACGATAGTTTTTGGAATAAAACAACACAGTTTTTTTGGGACAAATCTTTGCATGTTCTGTAAATATTTGTTTCAAGTCTGGATATTATGGTACTACGTATCCACGAAACAGAAAATCCTATAGTAAGGTCAAGACTGTATCTGTTCAATGTACAAACAGACACAAAGTTAAAACAACAGTTAAAATACTTACTTAAAATTAAAAAACACATTAATCGAGCAATAAAATTATGATAATTTCGTAAACATAATGGCAGGCGGTCTACAATACCTGCTTTCGTTACCCTGTGGTATACAAGTAGATCGGTTTCTCAATAATACTCCCGCCTACATAAGTTGGAGTATAAATGTACCACCCACCGCTCCAACATTTTTTATAATTAGATATAGCACGCATACCCGGACAAAAACTACAAACAAAAACGATGGTCAATAATTTGTATTGTAAAAAAAAAATGCGGGACATTTTCACACAGCATCATCTAGCCCTAACGTAAGTAGAGCTTGTTTTATCGGAACTACATGACTGATAAACGATTTTTTTTGTAAAAACATAAATTTTATACATAGAAAACACCCAGATTCCGAGACAAATATTTGCAGATACAAACATTTGTCCCGCGGTGGGAATCGAATACAACCTTCTGCGTCTCAGACAGGCCTTCGCCCACTGCACTACAGATCTTCGGTCAGTGCCGACGCACATAGACGCGGTGCGGCGCCACACCCGCCGCACCGCATCATTTTTTTCTGCGTTGCGACGTGCTGTGATGTATATTTAGGCGGTGCGGCACCGCTTTTATATTTCGGCCCGTAGTTTTCCACTAAGCGGCGATGGGCTGGCAACCTATCGTGGAATGCAAACTACATAAAAACGCGAGCATGTCTCAAAATATAATGTTATGACGCGTCTCTGACCCCCTACTTAGGTATCCTCACAGATCTGCGTACTGAGTATAAGTCTGAAAATTTCCATCATGGAGAACTCAGTAGTGAGCTTGTTTGTTTGCGTTTGTATGCTATATTTGGGTTCACGTTTTTAAAGTTTTAACTCGGGGTAAAATAAATAAGCATCGCAATATAAAACATACAATGTTTGTCCAATACATGTTTAAAATATTTGCAGGTTTTCTGCATATATTTGTTCCGGGTATGTGTGTTCTGATACGTTACGTGAGCCATACACAGGGAATCCCAGGATCCGGAACATATTGAGAAGGTGACCCCTACTTGAGGCCGAGGCCCGGACCGGTTCCCGGGCCGCCCGCCGGGACGAGATGGTGAATGCGAAAGCGACCCCATCTCGTCCCACCACGGCGGAGGACTGCTCACCGGGGGGGTTTTTAGTGGGGGTTATATAAGGGAAATGCGTTGGGCATTTCCCCCTAAAGAAAAAAAAAGTTCCGGAACACGTGTCTCTTAGAAAACCCTTTCTTTTAAAAATAATAATAAAAAAAAAAATAACTTTCGCATATAATATTTGTTTTAACAATAAAAAACTACGGATATAAAACAGTAATTTATTATGACTCATTTATTCACAATCTAACTTTCTACTCTAGAGTACTTTGAGTGACTTCGGAATGGTTGAAGTTTTCTTATAGAGGATATTCATAATTCTTTCTCCATTAGCCACTAAAAGGCCACTGCGGACAGGTTTCTTCCAAATAAAGCCACGATGAATAGTTTATGCCATCTTCCTTCATCAACTTTTCGTAATTTAAAAACGGGAATTCGGACGTCCCGTTCTATTTGTAAAGACACCAAAGTTCTCCCCTATGAAATGCGCACAACGACCGACAGCGCGTAGTGTACGAAGGGAGAGCGTCGCAAACACTCACCCTGATAAAGGCTTTTGGAATGAGTCGAAACTTAGTCGGTAGGTAGTAGAATCCTAGTTTTAGGGATACGGACTATGTATGTATCTGTGGGTTGTATAAGAAATGATTCTGATCATCTTGCCGCTGGAAGACGGACGTCTCTGTAGCCAGTTCATTCAGTTAGCGCCTTAATGCCCGGTCAAACTGCGGTGGTGTTGGCGGTGGCGGTCACGTGAACTTTGACAACCATTTGAAAAACATTTCCATTTGATCGCCACCGCCAACATGTCCGTTTCACAGGGCCCTTACGCCATCTGAGCTGATGACAACAGGTGGAGTAAGGGATATTTTTTTAATAACTTTCTTCAGTGTACCAATTTGCATTGGAATTATTTTGGTTTGATTATGAAGAAAACTCACCAGTAGATTCCACAGCCAGAGTCTGATCCCAGGACAGAATAAGAGTTCTTGGGGTTTCACTGTCACTTAACACATGGAATTAGGCAGTTTTCACCGTTTGTATGAGAGTTTTTATATATTATTATTTTTTATTAAACTTGTGTGTGCGCACTTTTTAAGATGGAAGCCAGGCGCTCTTCGCTGGGTGACGACGGTCGTTTTCAAAATCAAGTCTTACTCAAAACCCAACAACTTGTAAAATGGTTTCATTAATAAACTAGCCTCCGTCCACGGCCTAGCCCGCGTTGCACACGGATAAAAAGTAGCCTATGTGTTATTCTGATGCATAAGCTATATTACTGTAAA
Organism: Perizoma flavofasciatum; assembly: GCA_958496245.1. Classification (NCBI taxonomy): domain Eukaryota; kingdom Metazoa; phylum Arthropoda; class Insecta; order Lepidoptera; family Geometridae; genus Perizoma; species Perizoma flavofasciatum. Next base: position 1,115,124 of record OY292436.1, read on the forward strand.
GTTTCATAAAAATCCGATCGGAAGTTTTTACGTGAAAGAGTAACAAACATACATCCATCCTCACAACCATTTTTATAACAAGATTAACAGGCGTACGGTCTGCTTGATGGAAAGCATAGTTATAGCTATAGCTATAACTATGCTATAGCATTTTGATGTCTGCAAAAGCTGCGGAATTTCCCTAAGAACATAATTTGTTGTTTCTATAGCGTTTTTTGATTCTTTAATCTATAAGAATAACCTTTTTTAACTTCTTATAAAACAGCACTCAACTTAAAACAGACAATAAGCAAAAATCTTTAGTAGAAAGATGTAGCATACGCATCCGCCGAGATGGCTTTCTGCTACACTGGGAAGACCAGATCCTGGCCTGACGATTTTACTAAATCAAATGATGTTCAAGATCTAGGCAGACAACAGTAAAGATATATGCAACGTACATACCTCAGACTGCGACCCACACTAGCCGATGAGTTTCCACTTTTTTATAGTCCTTGAGCTCGGTGCTGATGGGGTTGAAGTAAGAGTTTTAGGGTGATTATCACACGCGATTGGAAAAGCCTTTTTTGGCGGGCTTTCACGATAAGAGAACGCGTGCGTGCGTTTTCGTGTCCACAGTAGCGAACGACTGTCACTCTGACCTTTGACGTTTATGTCCGTGCATGACAACCAAAAAATTGGCGTCTCGATACTGTTGGTGAAGCCAGAGATACAAGAACATCGATATCGTTGAATTTGTGATTATGGAAACGAAACATCCCGCCCACCAAAATGCCTATGGTATTTTCTGGTTAAAGTCTAAAAAAACCTAATCAGAAACGGTATATAAAGCTACTTGATATGAATAAGATTGTAAAACTACGATTTTCTTAATTAAGATTTGCTTAAAAACTACGATTTGATACGATTTAAACTAGCCCTCTATCGGTAAAGGACACAGTTTAACCAACGGTCGATGTATGATATGATTGTTTGCGGTTTTAACTAATGCACTCCGAGCTACTCCATCAACACCAACCTGTAGGTCTACCACTCTAGCGAGGGCCCAATGCAATGGAGCGCGATTATCGTCTTTAATTATCACCAGCGAACCTATCGGTAATGGTTTTGAATCTTTGGTCCATTTGGCGCGTTGCGTGAGAGAGTTCAAATATTCGGTTTTCCATCTGGACCAAAAATGTTGTTGAAATGCTTGTAACATCTGCCACCGATGAAGTCGTTTTAAATTAGTGTTGGAGAAATCTTCATCGGGAACAGCTGTTAAAGGCTCTAAGGTGATGAAATGACCTGGCGTTAAACAAGAGAGATCATTTGGATCAGAACTGATAGGGCACAAGGGCCTCGAGTTTAAAACGGCTTCGATTTGGACGAAAAGAGTTGTCAGCTCTTCAAACGTCAAAACTTGATCACCTACTATACGATATAAGTGAGATTTCGCTGCTTTTATTTGAATTTCCCAGACGCCACCGAAATGTGGTGCGCCAGCTGGATTGAATTTGAAGTCAATTCGCTCGGCGCTAGAAGCCTTTTGCATTAGAGACGAGAGTTGATTTTTAGCGCCAACAAAATTGGTACCGCAATCCGCGTGAATCACGTTACAGCGACCGCGACGTCCCACGAAACGCCGTAACGCGGCGATGAACCCCTCAGTCGATAGCGTCGATACGACTTCTAGGTGAACCGCTTTAGTTGCTAGGCAGACAAACAAGCATAAATATGCTTTGTCGATCTTGGCCCCACGATGTGAACCCAGTTTAATGCGGAACGGTCCGCCCAAATCGACACCTACCACTGAAAACGGTTTCACTTGATTGACCCGATATGATGGTAGATCGCTCATGAAAGGCTGTAGCGGCTGTGGGTTTATTCGGAAGCATTGAATGCACTTTGAAAGGCGATGACGTATCGTACGTTTTGCGGCAACTATCCAGAACTGTTGAAGAAGTAAAAAATGTGTTGTGTTTATGCCCGGGTGCAGATAGTTACGATGAATGAAGTCAATGATTAAAAATGTTAATGGATGTTCAGACGGTAAGAACGCAGGATGTTTTTGTTCATATTCTAATCCTGATCGAGAAATCCTTCCACCCACCCTGAGCACTCCTTGGTCGTCAATGAAGGGATTTAGTTTACGAAATGGTTTAGATAACGCCTTTTTAGATTTAATATTAGAAATTTCTTTTGAAAAAGCATGATTTTGTACATGTTTAACGATTTCTATTAAAGAATGATGACGTTCAACATTGTTGAGAAAATCTTTGCGATTAGCCTGATAAGGATGTCGAGCATTGTTAATGAAGCGATAGATATATGTGAGTACATTAACAAGTTTGGATAACGAAGAGAAACGGTTTAGCAGATTTTCGATGATTGAAGCGTCGGCATTTACGCTCTTTTCAGTCTGTTCGGTTACTAAGACTACCGTTTTACGTTCCTCTGATTTTACGATCACATCATCGTCGTCTTGAGGTACGCTGTCCAAGCTTGAAGGCCAAGAAGAATGGTCTTGAGAAAGCCAACAGGGCCCCGCCCACCATAAGGAGTTGTGAACAATCTCATTCGGAAACTGTCCACGCGAGCAAATGTCCGCAGGATTATCTCCTGAGGATACGTGGCGCCAACATTCAATCGGTGTAAGCTCTTGAACTTGACTAACCCGGTTTGCAACGAATGTGGTCCAGCGAGATGAGTGTGAGCGCAACCATGAGAGAACAACAGTTGAATCCGACCACAAGTAGACGTCATCGATTTCGATACGAGCAAAGTAAGTGTCACGAACGAATTTGTAAAGATCTGATAGGAGAACTGCTGCACAGAGCTCCAGTCGCGGTAACGACGTTCGTTTGAGTGGTGCTACACGAGCTTTTGAACAGACCAAATAGACATGGACTGCATTGTCCTTATCAGTGACCCGCAAATATATAACAGCACCATACGCTATTTCGGAACTGTCACAAAAGCCGTGCAGCTCGCACGATTTTGATTCGGAGCAAGTAAGCTTGCGAGGAATTCGCAGTTGAGACAATTGCGGTAATTGATCTTTATACATGTTCCATGTTTTTATGACCTCATCAGTTGGCGTTTGGTCCCATCCAATACCGAGGATCCAAAGCTTCTGTATGTATGATTTGATTTGTATTGTAATGGGGGATAAGAAACCTAATGGGTCAAAAACTCTAGCGAGTTCGCTGAGAATTGATCGTTTGGTACATGGTCGATCTAATGGCTTGATTTCGAAGAGAAATGCGTCCGATGGAGGATCCCATTTAAGGCCAAGGACTTTTAATGTTGATGGTTCGGAATTATCTAGAGATACAGACCCTGTGAGACAATCTTGAATAGGAAGGTCAGACAGAAGTTGCTCATTGCTACTTACCCATTTTCTGAGCTGAAAACCACCTAGTTTAAACAAGGCAATGAGTTGAGTTTTTGCCTGTTGAGCAGTTTCTAGAGATTCAGAGCCACTCGCCACGTCATCAATGTACACGTCAAACAAAATAATCCTCTTTGCAATGGGATAGGAATTCCCTTCATCTTCAGCAAGCTGTCGCAGAGTACGGCATGCAAGAAAAGGGGACGAAGATATACCATACGTGACAGTATTCAGGCGATATTCTTGAAGGCAATCATTAGGAGAGGCTCTCCAAAAAATACGCTGATAGTCGCGATCGACAGGAGAAAGAAGAATCTGGCGATACATTTGTCGGGCGTCGGCCATAAAAACGATATTATGTACCCTAAATCGCAAGAGAATTTCCAAAATATTCGGTTGTAATTTTGGACCGATAAGTTGAGTATCGTTTAGGGAACGCGAATGAGAATCTTTGGCAGAGGCATCGAAAACAACGCGGAGACGAGTAGTGGCCGAATCAGGACGTAGAACACAATGATGTGGGATGTAGTACCTTCCTGTATTAAGTTCATCCACGGGGACCAACGACATGTGACCACTTACGATATAGTCTGACATGAAGTCTGCGTATTGAATTTGTAATTCGGGGTCGCGGGACAGTCGACGTTCAATAGCATGGAATCGTCGCAATGCAACATCGCGAGATCCCTTGAAGATAGGATCTGAATCATCTTTGAAAGGTAAGTGGACCATGTATCGACCAGACGAGTCACGAGAATGGCCGGATAAAAACTTTTGTTCGCAGAGTTTTTCATCTGGAGTCAAAAGTGACGCTTTCGGAATGGAGTCTAACTCCCAAAAATGTTGAACTAACGTGTTCAACTCGTTATCGATGTCTAAGGATGTGTGAACTAAGCTGCGAGAAGCCAAGCGAGTTTTCCCTAAGAGAAGCCAACCGAATACAGAGTTGAAAGCGGTGGGTTGGTTGGCAGTGCCCTTAACGTTTTGATTGAGAAGCGAGTCTACAAAGATATCCGCGGCGAACAATAAATCGATAGGTCCCGGAATGTCGAAACCGGGATCAGCTAACGGCAACGATTTAATATGTGACCATCCCGATGTGTTTAATTTTGCGATAGGTTGATCGCCACATATTGTTGAAATTACGTGTAAATCCAAATTAAAAAGGACTTTATTGTTCGTACCAACTGCACATGTGATGTCACCGAGAATTGAAGCTACTGCTTCTCCGATTCCGCTTACGTTGATGTTAGCCTGAGTAGGATGCAAGTTCAAGCGCTTAACCGCTGAAGCGGAGATGAAACTGCTCTGAGATCCTGTGTCAAATAAGGCGCGAAAAGACTGCATGACACCGGAGGCATCTCTAATTTGCACAATTGCAGTCGCCAGAAGAACGGTCGTTTGTGTCACTGACCTTGAAACCAAAGACGATACGGTTTGATTCGATTCGCTGGATTTATCCCGATGGAGCAGGGTGTGATGCTTCCGTTTGCACGAGCGACACGAAAATATCGATGTGCAGTCTTTTAATTGATGAGATGGCTTCAGGCAGTTAAAGCACCAGTTTTTTTTAGTAGCAATTTGCATGCGATCATCCAACGATTTTTTAAGAAATTCTGAACATGCTGCAATTGAATGAAAATCACTACAGAATGAACACTTACTAGTGTATGGAACGATAGTTGTACCACCTTCGGTTTGCGTTTGATTAGTGGCGGCGGAAATCGTGAGCGGCGCCGGCGGCATCGTAGCGACAAGTATACTACGCGTTTTAGATAGCGGCTGGACAGGCGTGTACTTTTGCGGATGTTTGTTTGTTTGGAGCGATTCGCTGAAGTGAGTATCTCGCACTAAAGCCTCACACTTGGATTGTAGAAACGATTTTAATTGTTGGTACGTCGGCATTTCTACTTCCGAATGTTTTTCCTCAAAATCACGACGCAAATTTGTGTCAAGTTTCGATAAAATATGATAAACTAAGATAAAATCCCACTGGCCGACCGGTAAGTTAATCGTCTTTAGAATGCTTAAGTTTTCTTCGAACAAGTCAAGTGATTTTCTAAACTCGTGAGCATCGTTATATTTAAAATCAACATTCAAAATGTCCCGCCAACATGTAAAGGCTAGATCGCGTTTATTCTTATAGCGCGCGGTAAGTGCATCATACGCGTCGCTATAGTGTTCGTGAGTTAACGGGAAAGGTTTGACTACAGTCAACGCATCGCCACTGAGAGATGATAAGAGATAGTGAAACTTCTCAGTCTCGGTAATCGATGTCGACTGGTGTATTAACGCGTTAAAGGTATCATGATATTCCGGCCATTTTTTGATGTCACCGCTAAAAGTCGGCAGAACGATTTTTGGTAGCCGGATATTCGATGCAGAACTTCTGTGAGAAGAATGAGTCGATTCGGTTTGAGATATATTTCGATGTATCGACAACACCTTATAGTACATTTCGTCAAAACGTTCCTGAATGTCATTATCCTCCGTTTCAGGATCATCGAGAATCTCCTGAATTGTAAAATGTGCATCCTCAAAATTCGCAGCATGTTGTTTCACTTCTTGATGATATGAAAAGAACAAATCCCGCTGAGTAGGATCATTTGCGGCCAAAATACCTACTTCTAAAGCCTTAGTTAAACGTTTATACGCGATGGTTCGTTTCCTACGCAAGGAAGGTATATCTTGAGTAGTGTATTCGATGTCAATCGATTTAGACTTAGACTTCTTCAAGGTACTTAATTTGCGAGTTGATTGCTTCCCTAGAAGTGACATTTTAAATTAAATACGAAGGCACAAACCGTAAAAAATATTATTTGAATAGGTAGGAACTTTGTTCTAAGGTAACCTACCTAGGTTGGTAATATCTTCCGTCAGGTTTTAAAATGTGTAGGTAACGATATTTGTACAAGAGTGTAGATATACGTTTAAAATATGTATCTATCTATACGCGTTCCGTTAAGTTAGGTACGGCGCGGCGCGTAGACAACGCAAATGCACCTTAACTTTAGATCCAACAAACTCATGAACGTTATTGCAACAAATAAGTAAGAGCGATCGCATAGATAACGGTTTGTTGACCTTGACACTACGCAGTACAAACAACCATATAAGTTGAGTTAAGAATAAATATGGAACGAGAAATGTTTCCGGTACTTGTTGGTAGACTGTACCGCATTCGTACTAACTATGAGGTAATCTGTTCATTCACTTGGTTTTAGAATATTCAGAAACTGCGCTCAGTCGTTATGAGCGGTTGGTGAGTTTTCCAAGTACCCACAAAAGTGAGGAATCTGAGCGAAAATGAGACGAATAAATACAATACCAAGTCTAAAAGTTGGTTATGATTAGTAATTAGGATGCGGTAAAAATTATAGGTATTATAGGGCGGACGGATGAGTGAATTATTGCGAGCCGAAATAGATTATGCACCGATAAAAGTTTAATGATTGCACAAGTTTTGATCTCGCAATAATTAGCGATAAAAGCAGCGATGATATTTGAAAGTAGATACGATTATTTATTTAGATACACGTAGATAAGTAGATTTTGTAAAACCCTTGTTCGATGGTGATAGCTCGAGAACGTAAGGTATTGATGTAGATAAGTAGCAGGCAATTCTGATGGAATGGAATAACTTAGAATGCGATAAATAACTAGAGTTTTTAGCTAAAACAATAGGTTGATTGAGATATTCTAAGCTACGTTTTCTAACCAGAAAATACCAGACGCAAATTGAAAATGGCGATTTACGATTTTAAAAATGGAAGCTCCCTGGTTTCGGCACCATAAAGATGTAGCATACGCATCCGCCGAGATGGCTTTCTGCTACACTGGGAAGACCAGATCCTGGCCTGACGATTTTACTAAATCAAATGATGTTCAAGATCTAGGCAGACAACAGTAAAGATATATGCAACGTACATACCTCAGACTGCGACCCACACTAGCCGATGAGTTTCCACTTTTTTATAGTCCTTGAGCTCGGTGCTGATGGGGTTGAAGTAAGAGTTTTAGGGTGATTATCACACGCGATTGGAAAAGCCTTTTTTGGCGGGCTTTCACGATAAGAGAACGCGTGCGTGCGTTTTCGTGTCCACAGTAGCGAACGACTGTCACTCTGACCTTTGACGTTTATGTCCGTGCATGACAACCAAAAAATTGGCGTCTCGATACTGTTGGTGAAGCCAGAGATACAAGAACATCGATATCGTTGAATTTGTGATTATGGAAACGAAACAAAAGATAAAATAGTTTCCGAGTATATAGTTTACAATATAATTCAAAATAGTTCTTAATAACTTAAAAAGAATTATAGAGTTAGAAGAACTAATTATGATCTATACATGGAACTTGCTTAGTTTAAAATGTAAGATGTGAGTAATAAAATAAAACTCCACTTATAAAATTCGTTGTTTGGTCAATCAACGCTACGTTGATTGACCAAACAACGTTAAACGGAACCTTCCAGTTGTGACCTGTTCTCGCAGTTGCCATTAAAATGTATGATATTTGAACAAAAAGAGTTATTGCTTGGTTTGCGTCGTAAATTGATGAAGTTTATTCTGCAGTCGTAAGGTTTATGATAAACAGACAATGCTGACATGATGTATGAGACTTCTTTATTCTAGTCTAGTACCTCTATCCATGAATTTCAAATAATGGCCTCGATTCTGTAGTTCACTAACTAAACTAAATTCTCGCTAAATTCGCTCTCTTTTACCGATAGTACAAGCAAGAGAGAGATAACTAAAATTTTAGTGCTGTCAAATCAGTTTACGTGCCACTTTTCTTTGTGGTTTTAGTCAGCATGTTTTGAAATTACGACTAAATTTGTATGGAAAACTTAAATCTGTCTAATTTGACAGCACTAAAATCGTAGCTATCTCTTTCTTGTTTGCACTATCAGTTTAAATTTATTTTAGTTAGTACTACAGTACTACAGAATTGAGGTCAATATCAACTATACACAGCTACATAGGTATTGGGCTTACAATGGATTTGAATCATTTTCCATTATTAATATTTTAATTTTATTTTTTGAAAGGATATTCGTATTTAATACGCTGGTAACAGAAAACAGCGAAATGTCTACAGTATGGTATAAAATGTTAATAATATATATAATATTTCAATTATTTTTACATATATATTTTTTTTAATTTAATACTTATTGTTTGCTTTGATGTTATGAATATTGTAATTTGACAGACGTGTAACTTCATACTAATATTATAAACGTGAAAATTTGTGAGGATGGATGCTTGTTACTCTTTCACGCAAAAACTACAGGACGGATTTTGATAAAACTTTACAGAAAAATAGCTTATACATCAGAATAACACATAGGCTACTTTTTATCCGGGTACCACGCGGGCGAAGCCGTGGGCAGAAGCTAATAAATTGATTATTCTGATTATCAAATGGCCCTTACTGATAAAGATTTTAAACAGTTGTAAAGTTTAATAGTGTTTTTTTCTGCTTTTGGGTGTTAAATAAATAATAAACACCCCACAGTCAGATATATAGTTCTAACTCCATACTAAGGTGCCCTGTATATAGTATGTATCAGATATAACGAGTACATAGTAAAACCACACTCAGACCCGAATAAATATCTACAGATCATGCAAACATTTGTCGCGCATTGGGAGTCGAACTCGCACCATTTTCGTCTCAGTCGGATACCACCGAGGTGGTATTTAATAAACCTTTCACAACACAAGCTTACTAAATTCATTTTAATGTAATTCAGTTGTTATGAACGTCGCCGCTCATAAAATAAAGTTCTTTAACCTAAGACAAATTTTTAAGCAATTTAAATGAAATCATGGTGTTATTGGTGTCTGGTTCAAGTTAAAAGAGATTTGGTTATAAAAAAATACGCTGTAATCCCCATGACGGAGATTCTCATATCTAAACTCAGTACGCAGATCTGTGAGAATACTTAGTTGAGGGTAGTCAGAAATCCGACCAAACATTTTGTTTGGCAATTGCTCGTGTTTTGCATAGTATAGCGTTCCTCGTGACAGATTTCAAAACTATGCTTATTGGAACACTGTTTCTGGGTATCCCGGTTTCCTCACGATGTTTTCTTTCACCGTTTTGAGCGTTCTCTTCCAGATGCACAACAAACCTTTGTGCATTGTACAAAAGATTTATCGGTACCTGCAAGTTTATTTAAGAGGTACATTCTCTAATCGCAAAAATAAAAAAGTATTGTAAAAATGGGAATTTTCACGTACCATACTATCAGTGAAGGCATCGACTAAGTTTCGACTCATTCTGAGAGTCTTCATCAGGTTTTTGAATATGAATTAATTATTCATTTTGTAAAATCCCTGAAACTCTTCACGATAGTTTTTGGAATAAAATTAAAAAAAGGTTATATTTAATTTAATTGAAGTTGAGGTAGATAACGATACATAACTGGTTCATCATTATCTCGATAACTGTAGAAGTTCACTGTTCACTGAACCATGTCTCTGTAAAGAGTGTTATGGCGAACGGCCTTCAGAAATATCCATCAACCTACTTTCCGCAATTTTATGTCTTAATTCATTTATGGGGAATAGGTTGATCACAAATACGTGATTGGATAACGATGCATCTTTACTCATAAAAGTATCAAAGTTTATGTCTACAGAACCCTCAGATCTAAATGTGTAACCGACACCGCTTAGCCAATTACGCTCGCTTCATCTTATAAACTAGTTCCATAAAACATGGGGCCTGGGGAAATGTAAGCGTAGCTTTACAGAATTAGCTTATTTAACCGACTACGGGGGTTATTTGTTACACTTCACTCACACAGAAAGTGGGTTTCCAGCGCTTGTTTTTCGGATTTTACAGGTAATAATAATAATAATGCTGGTAGTTTTCACATAGCATCATCTAGCCCCAAAGTAAGCATATGGGAACTACATGACTGATATAATTTTGCCCATTTTTTTATAAATACATAGGTACATAGAAAATATCTAAATCCGAGACAAATATTTGCAGATCATACAAACATTTATTCGGTGGATGGAATCGATCCCGCAACCCTGGTCTTCGCCCACTGCGTCACAGAGGTTGGCAAATGGGAGGTTAGCTTGCCATAGTTACATTTCAAACTTTCTCGATGAATAAACAGAACAATAATGTTATTTCATTAGTTATCGCGATACCTACAAAATTTTTTTGTAGTTCCTCGCGGATTCTTAAATAAAATATAGGTATTTTCTGCATTAAGTTGCTTCTTTTGAGTATTGTTTGTCTATTGCGAATACTACCATATGAGAATAAGAAAGATCTTAAATGACTCAGCCAATATACATAATACAATAAAATAAATGAATAAATAATCATTATGTTCTAAGTGGGTATTTATCGCGTTTACCTTCTCTTGCTATAATTTTGCTCATAACATATTGTTTTGAACCGAACGCTTGCTTTAAACACCAATAAGAGCCTTAAAACTCCGAAATTGGAGTTGACCAAAAACTTATACTTTGGTATTAGCAAAGTCATCGTCATTTAGGCATGTATTAGTGTCAATTTGTCTATAGAAAACTGACACTAGGCCTGCATTTAGGAGCTGTCAACCTTTAGTGAAAACGGGCATAAGTGTCGGCAGTAACCTGTTTTCTGAGTGATTGCAGTCACACCAAAAATATGGGACGCTCTTTCAGTGGTAACTCAACTGTGCTGAATTTTAGGAATTAGATTGCCCTAAGAGAGAATGAATTAAGTCGGACTTGCAGTTTATGAGATGATAACTTGAATTCACTGGAATTTTAAGTGAGTTTAATTTGGTAATAGGAAAGAAATACCTATAGACCGATAAACTATGAAGACATGGAGTAGGCTTTCACCCAGTAAATAGATAAATAAAAATAAATAATAAATAAATAGTGCATTTTCACACAGCATCATCTAGCCCCAAAGTAAGGAGAGCTTGTGTTATGGGAACTACATGACTGATATACTACTTATATATATATTTTTTGTAAATACATACATATTATACATAGAAAAGACCCGAGACAAATGTATGCAGAACATACAAACATTTGTCCCACAGCGAGAATCGAACTCGCAACTTTCTGCGTCTCAGGCGGACCATCGCCCACTGCACCACAGAGGATGTCCTCCAGACATCAGAGGAGAGATAGCCCCTGAAAATGAAAAACATTGGAACATCGTTGAATGCACAAAAAGGGACAGTTCTTTCTGATTTCTTATTACATTTTTGTTGAAGCGGCTCATGTAATATTTCAGATGATACACCTTAGAAGACGGTTCATTCCATGGTTTACATGTAAGAGGAAGACGAGGAAATAACTTCAAAAAGCGGTTGGAACGAGAGAGCCAGGTGTTATCATTTACGTTCGATTGGCACCACACTAAAGCTGAATGAAGGATCATCAAAAAAATAACCAAGCAGAGTTTGTTGCCTGATTCTTCTATGCTTGGTCGCGCGCGAGGAACCGGCGTAAATTCACTTTAACATTTTAGATTCACGTATAGTTTTTAACTTGACGTTTCTATATGATCCTTGTGATTTCAATGAATAAAAATCTATTGACTTTGACTTTGACTTTGTTAATCATTATAGACGAGCCCTGGTTCCGTGTCGCGAGGTGCAATGGTAAAATCTTAATCTTAAATCTTATGGATATAGTTCCTTGGAGCATACACCATTGTAGGGACGGTAGAACACCCTGAATATTTTATAAGTATTATGATTATGATATACTAGCTTCTACCCACGGCTTCGCCCGCGTTGTACCCGGATAAAAAGTAGCCTATGTGTTATTCTGATGAGCTATATTACTGTAAAGTTTCATCAAAATACGTTTTTGCGTGAAAGAGTAACAAATATCCATCCTCACAAACTTTCACGTTTATAATAGTTATAGGATTATTGTTATGAAAAAATACATTTTACAATCTATGCCAATAAAATTAGTTTTCATAGAATTAAACACTCAGTTGAAAAACCAAATTTTTCGATGGAAAAAATCGATTAAAAGCCATGGACGTCCTCTTCAAACCGTCGCGGCAATTTCTATGGTAATCCGCACTATTGTATGAAATTCACCCTTGAATAAATGAACACCATGTTTCGTGAAATATTCAATGTTTTTTAGGGTTGCTAAGTCAAATTACAAACATAAAACCCTAATTTTGTGATACAGGTCTGTCCGTTTGTGTATCACAACCCGTCATATACAATTGCGGGTTCGATTCCAGCCGCGGGACAAAAATGTTTATAATAATCTGCAAATTCGTTCAGTAGTTTCGGCGGTATGCGTGGCCCAGATTTTGACAGACAGACAGACAAAAAAGAAAAAAAATACATTTTTGGCTTCAGTATCGATTATAGAGTGCCCACAATTTTTTAATTTTCAAAATATCTTAAATTTACAGAATTTGACCTGTTACATTCTTATTATAGTATATATAGATTGATGTATAAACAAAAACATGTATATAAGTATATCAGTCATGTAGTTCGCATTATTATTATTCACTCATAACTTGAAGAGAGACTCATAACTCATAACTTCCGAGATTGTATTTTTCAGGAAAGACATCCGTATGGGTGGTATACTGAGAAGATACGGATGGTTAAGTACATAAAAAAAAATGGTACATTCAGTACATTGCTCGTACATAGCTCTCGTGTATAAAGCATGGCAATTTGTAGACCCGCCATCCTGATGCACATGTTAATAGATACCTAACTTTGACATTGACATTCAGGGTCTATTAGGGTCCCGAAATGATTAAAAGAATTTTCATTGAACCGCGCTCAGTCTGGAAAAATGCAGGACTTGTAAACATTTCTACCGCAGCGGTAACCGAACCCGCAGGAACAAAGAGTCTCAGATTTGAATTTTTTTCTTATTTCTAGGTTATTATTTTCGTAAAGAGGAGTGCGGAGCGTGGCTCACAGTTTCAGTCACGACGAAAGGATATTATGCAGAAAGACCTTATATACCTGTGAGGTTGGCAGGTAGGAAATGATTTTAGTATTAAGCCCACTTTCTGTACGCTTAAAAAAATTATCTTAATATTATTGAAGACGATACTATAAATAAAAATCAGTTTTTGCCTCTCAGTCGACAGATTATAGTCTCGATATGTATGTCTGCCTATCCCAGCTACGGACACGGCTAAATCTTAAATCTACAAATCAATTTTCGACAGCTCAGTTCACATTCGTTCAATTGAATTGGACCGTTCATTAAATTGAACAAGCAACCGTTCGTTTGTCCGGAGTCTTACCTGAACTAATTCGTATTACATGGTCCGGTTGCTGCGGGTTATTTTTCAGGGTTATTTCACGTATTTTGTTATGAACTTATGATAGATAGAAAATGTTATGGACTATCTAGTCTTCATTTTCAGTTGGTTGAGTATTGATAAGTTAGTTCTTTTGGTATTCCATGGGATGCCGAATGTTGCATAAATGCGTAACACAGATTTTTTTTTGTTTTATCTACATTAATATAAAATACTTATATTATAAACAGGTAACATTTGTAAGTTTATATGTAGTAGATAAACTCCGAAACCACTCATCCGATCACTCAAAATATTTCATCAACATTTAGAATGAACTTTCAGGTTGGACATAATAATAATATGCTGTATATTATACCGTTAAAACAAAATGTCAATTCTCGGAGACCAATTTTGCAACGTAAATCAACGAAAAAACGGTTCTTACGAACGATACCGAAAAATGCAGAACGATTCAGAAGAAGTACTTTTCATCATCTACTTTTTATCAGAGTAACACGCGGGCAAAGCTGTAGGGAGTAGCTAAATTATAATAAAAATAAAGAAACAGTAAAAAACAAAAAACGTAAAAGGTGGTAAGTGAGGTACTTACATTTTTCAGGATTGATCTGTAACAAAAATAGTAACAATTAGTTCGTCATGTCATTGGTTCTTCTTGGTCAATCTCCGTTAGGTAAGTCACTAGGCTAAGGAATTAGTGGAGTATTTTTAATAATGTGCAAGCGTCATGTATTTTCACATTAATGCAAGGAACCTTACATTCTTAGATGCGTTAGAAAGAAAGAAAGAAAGAAAGTTATTTATTTGGCAACAGCAAAACACCGAAGGTACACACTCAAAAATAGATAAATAGACACTATAAATATCTAAGATTTTAACAAAAAAAAACATAGTGACAAAGAGAAAAGAAAAAGTTATTTATTTGGCGACAACAAAGCACAGAAGGTACACACTAAAAAATAGATAAATAGACACTATAAATATCTAAGATTTTAACAAAAAAAACATAGTGACAAAGAGAAGATTTTGGTGCTAATTAGTCCCATCTGTGCCGTGTGAGCCAAACTGGTCCTATCTCAGCTTAGTGCTGCTCCGCACAGTAGTGAGAAGCAGCGTTAGCTATAAGAGGTTCTTTTTTTGTTTGATACCATTTATCTCCGAAACAGCTAATCCGATTGTAATGTTTTTTTGCAATCGATTTGTAAGTCTTCAAAAACGGTTCTTAGATAGGTTTTGTCCCCACAAGTCAATAGGGGGAGCTTCAATCAATGATGACACTTAGTTTTCAAATTTTGTCTAGGTGTTTTCTATGTATAATATGTATGTATTTACAAAAAACATGAAAGCAATTGTTCATACTTTATCTAAAGACAAGCTCTCTGTTTCATAATCACTCGCTAACTTTAGCAGCATGTTAAAAGTTGAGAGCCTCTATCCTTTGCTTAGTGTTAAAAAAGGACAGAGCTAGATTTAGCGACCTGCTAAGTTAGCGAGTGATTATGAAACAGAGGGTATGTGTAATAAAACTTGTCCCGAAAACGTAAACACGACTTTCATACAGCGATTCTCAATTGGAACGCATCTAGAAAAAATAAATTGAGATTTGCAGACCTTCGTTATATTGTCATGTTTTAAAACCTTAATATCTAAATGAAAGTTCTGATGAAGTCTGACTACTCGTGCTTGGTATATTCACAGATATGATATACATATATGCACATACAAGCTGAGAATGGATCTAAGGATCTTCATCACAGGGTATCACAGTCACGTTCATGTTTTATTTATAATAAAAAAATGAGAAAGTTTTATTCCAAAAACTATCGTGAACTTGACTATTCATATTGTAAAAACGGGAATTTTCACGTACTGCACTATCGGTGAAGGCACCGACTAAGTTTCGACTCATTCCGAGAGTCTTCATCAGGGTGAGTGGTTGCGACTTTCTCCTTCCGCGTCGCGCCGTGCTAGTGCACGGTCGGTGCCTTCACCGATAGTGCAGTACGTGAAAATTCCCGTTTTTACAATATGAATGAGAAAGTTGTTAATCAGTTTAAGAGGTCAAAGTAATCTGTTTTATAACACCTTGCCCTCACAAAATACTCAAAGTTACACTTAAACTTTAGATCCTCATTCGCTAATACATTTCCAAATCCGCAAGGATTTCCTCAAAATTGAGCTTGTTGTTTATTATAGAACCCTATCAAAATCTATACCCTCCTTGTCCCATCAACGGGACATGACTTACTTCTGGTAATCGTTGTTATCTCTAAGGTCCGACAGCCCTTGTAAATGGAGAAGGCATTATCAAAGTCCCTGTGGAAAAGCCTTTCAGATTCTATACACTATCTTACATGTTGGACCCAACTAAGGGTAGAGGAAGGTGTAAAGGTCCGATCCAACTGACGCAGTGGTAATCAAAGGGAAATAACTGTTCATATTGTAAAAACGGGAATTTTCACGTACTGCACTATCGGTGAAGGCACGGCGCGACGCGGAAGGAGAAAGTCGCAACCACTCACCCTGATGAAGACTCTCGGAATGAGTCGAAACTTAGTCGGTGCCTTCACCGATAGTGCAGTACGTGAAAATTCCCGTTTTTACAATATGAATAGTCAAGTTCACGATAGTTTTTGGTAGGAAATAACTGTCATGTGGCTGTCTGATTACATGTGAATGTACTCACTGTTCGCCACCGCTACCACCACCAGTGTCAATTTGACCGGATCGAAATGTAAGTCGGAAGGTGTATGAAATTGATGGATGCAAAAGTTAAAACTGGTGCGAAGGGAATTAAAATCCGAGTAGGATAAAAAAGATCAAGGACCGACGTGTGAGAAATAGACCAAAGTAACTACAACGTCTGAGTAAAGATACAATTTGGAATTTTGTAAATTGAAGCTTCCTTCTAAAGTTTATATTTGACATAATATTTGGCTAACATTTTTTTTATTAAATCATCTCTTGATAATTTGGGCTCGCATTTTCTTTATACCATAGAGTTAAGAGTTTTAGAATAAAAATTGTGCAGCCTTTTTGAGTCATGCTTTTTATGTACGGTTGAAACTCTTATGCTCAACTGGACTGAATTTGTCGCAGTCCCTTAGTTGGATCCAACATGTTGGATGGTGTGACAAGCCCTTCCGGCCCCCAGGCTTATGGGCAAAGTGAAGTGTTTTTATACCATATATTTTAATTATTTCCGTGAGATATAAGGTTAAGGTATTGACTACGATAGAGTTGTTTTGCGAGGGGTTTAATATAATTTACAAATTCATGTTGTAAACAGGAAAATTCCACGTACCTTTTCATTTGAAGCCTACAACGTGAATCTGTTAAATTTTTGAGGTTCAAAATACGCGATTTTTTTTTATTTAATTTTTTTACACAGATTTTATTTTCACTCGAACAAGGTCATACAAAGCGTGGAAATGTGGAAAGTAATAAAGTTTGGACGTACCTCTGACTAACTTTTTCTTGGAATCCTCTAGAATCAGTGAACTGAGCACGTATCTGAGGATCTTGTTCTTTTCTGGTCCTAGGTCCTAGGATTTCTTTATGTAAGTTGTAACCTCTGCCCACGGCTTCTCTCGCGTGGTACCCGGATAAAAATTAGCCTATGTCCTATTCTGATGTACAATCTATATTACTGTCAAGTTACTTCAAAATATATTTCAGTTGTTTTTGCGTGAAACAGTAACAAACAAAAAATACATCCATCCTCACAAAATTTCGCGACATAAAATAATAAATGAATATTGCTGGACATTTTTCACACAGCATCATCTAGCCCAAACTATACAGAGCTTGTATTATGGAAACTACCTTCATGACTTATATACTTTTTTTTATAAATACATACATTGAAAACACCCAGACCCGAAACAAATATTTGCAGATCATACGAACAATTGTCCCGCGGCGGGAATAGAACCCTCAACCTTCTGCGTCTCAGGCGGGTCTTCGCTCACTGTGCTACACATGTCGTCAAACATCATTATTTTCCTTGAAAATGGCATAGAGCAATTACAGGCGACCGTTTATGATAATAAAGCATCCAAACAGCCCGGTACCGTGGTCCGGGACCAACCAGGCATCCATTATGGATATACTAGCCCACGGTTTCGCCCACGTGATGCCCGGATAAAAAATAGCCTATGTGTTATTCTGATGTATAAGCTATATTACTGTAAAGTTTCATTAAAATCCATTCAGTAGTTTTGCGTGAAAGAGTCACAAACATCCTCACAAACTTTCGCGTTTATAATATTAGTAAGATTTATTTGCAACTACTCATTAATTAAATACATTACTAATTCGATTGGACTGCGGATGAGTTAAGTAGCCTCAAATTGGGAAAAGACTCAGCACCAAGCACCGTAGACCTGATGTAGGTAAGAAGCACGTTGATCTTTCGTCATTTCCCAATATAAATAATAAGCTTCTGCCCACGGCTTCGTGCGCGTGGTACTAGGATAAAAAGTAGCCTATGTGTTATTTTGATGTATGAGTTATATAACTTTAAAGTTTCATCAAAATTCGTTTAGTTTTTGTGTGAAAGATTAACTAACATCCATCCTTACAAATTTTCGCGTTTATAATTGTAGTAAGATAGTCAGGACTACGGAACCTGACCGTATGGATTCTCCTCCACCGAGGTTATGGGAACCAGGCGACCGTTTCACGATAAGATTTACTTCCAGAAAGTTCAAAAGAACTCTCCACGTAATAATCCTTCAAAGCCTTCTTTGTAAAGCCTACGTTTGCCGTGGATTATGATATCATACATCGCTGGCAAAGGCTGCTTTTGGAATCACAGAGCAAATGGATTAACGAGTTTTATTACACAGAAAATATAAAAATTGAGCTGAGACAGGTACACAGGTTGATGACTTTTATAACGCAGTGGGGGAAACCCACCTGAGACGCAGAAGATTGCGGGTTCGATTCTCGCTGCGGGACAAGTGTTTGTATGTTTTGTGGACATATTTTCCGGGTTCGGGAGCTGTGGTACCACAGTACTCGTAGTTCCTGATACCCACGACACAGGGAATCTGATATCCGAGTTAGGAATATGTATTTATCTATCTGTTAGGTATTTATTTATAGTTCAATAGGTCTTTGTGTACCTTTTGTGTATAGTTTCATCCTCTATGGGTATAATGGAAATAATTACCAGCTCTCATTTCAACCCTTAGAAGTGCTACATCCTTTCTCGGTAGAACAAGGAGTCTAGCCTAATAGGGTATTGTACCCTTCTGCTGTCCGTCAAACATTAAAATAGATAAAGCACAGTATGACAAAACTCAAAGGCTCCTTCCAATTTGGGGAGATCAAACGCGATAACGTTATTTGGCTAGCCACTAAACAGAGCGCTGCAGAATAATTTACAGACTCAAAACTTTAAAATTATAAAGTAGGCCTGATGCAGATGATGCTTAGATCATTTGCAAGAACATTTATGTGGTATAGATGAAGTCTTAAATTGATATTTGCAATACAATTTAAGTCCTACTAAATCATTATGATATTTTGTTAGACATTTTTATCGCTGTGTTGTTATCTTTTCTATGCACACTATATACGGAAAAATCTGTTCATTATTTCGTTTCTCTACTATTATTTTTTCTTAGGTTTAGCATAAGCTAAGAAAGACTTGGGGGCGCTTCCATCTAACTAGTAGATCAGTTAAAATTATCTTTAGATCGTTTCTAACGGCCTTAATATGGCTAGATTGTTTCATCTGTATATTACAGTTATTTCTGTATATGTTATTACCTATAAATATATAAATATTATCTATATAGAAAATTTCAGCAATAAAAGTTTTTTAGAGAAGACAAAGTTAAATTATAGGACCTTCAAATTTTGCCATACTGCGCCCCTCATTTTATCCTATCTACATCACCATTATATAATACCTTGCTCAGGATAACAGCGAAAATGTCCTCACTATTCAAGATAACAGAGAATGTTTCACTATTCAATGAAGGGATAAGTCCACTTTGAAACAAGATCCATACAAAAGGGTCGCCATCAAAATTCGGCGGTCGTCAGTACCCTTATTTATCATTTTCCGCAAAATTTTCAGTCTACAGGACACATTAGAGTTGAGGCGCGTGTTGGCAGATTCTAACGGAATAAAAAGATTAACTATCATAAGGTATTTCACTTATCGAATTGGAAATCCAGAGTTATAGACCACTGGCTCTTATAACATTAGCAGACACTTCTCTCCCAGTTTTTCATTAAAAACAATTTCATTATGTCATATAGAAATTTGAATCTAAAACAAAACAAAATCACATAACTTCAAAAGACACTGTTAATCGAAATCGGAATAATTTCATGATAATGGAATTGAAATTGATTTAAAACATCCCGAGACCTAGAGGACACTGCGATTGCTTTCTTTGCGAAACTTAAATTTTGAGGCTTCGTAATCGGTGAAAATGGTCTATAAAATTTCCTCGGCAACGGCAAAACGTAAGCGTGGCTTTAGGCGTAAGACTGACGACGGCCAGGATGGAGTGTCAAACAAAAATACTGAATGGTTTGAGTTGTGGCGATGCTGATCCGGTGCCGCCTGATATGTGTGCGATAGTCTTTATTTTAACTTCAATCGCTTCAAACTCTTAGCTTGTCCCGCATCCAAACACCCATACTCTACCAGAACAGGGTTACCATGACACTTTACGTGATAAAAGACGATAATATCAGGAATATTTCAGTTTTTGCCAAAACACGCTATACATGCTCAAACGTGCTTGAAAAGGCAAAGAATCTACTGACATAAGGGATTTTTTATTGAAATGTAGCAGGGTATTCGAGAATCGTTCGGGTCAATGGATGCTATGGAAATTTGGACTACATAAAGGAGTAGGCGCTGGGTGAAATGTATACGAAATTGTTATGAGATATTACTAGGAATTGAGGTCTAAATATTTTAAGGAATACAGGATATATGTAATTTACATGGACCTTTCTTGAAAGGACTATTTTTAGAAATTTTGAGGAATCGTTGTGAGGAATGCTATTACTTTTAGAAAAGCTTCTGGTCGTGACTTGGATCAATGGATCTATTTATAGATTCTTTACAACGATATTTATCTAGCTAGCTGTTTCACCTGTTTTTTTGCCATACCTACTTGTACATAGTTTTATATATCATAACAGGTTTTAGACTAATTGTGTGGAAATTATCAAAAAGTAAGTTGGACTAAGGTTAATTTTCTAATTTGAGACAAGTATTTTATATTAAAATAAACAAATGAATTTAATTATAATGATAGATCTATACTAAATACGAAAATTCGTGAGGTTATCAAGTTATTCAAAGGAAGTCCAAATATTAATGTATGCCAGAATGCCCATAAAACATATTAAGCATTGCATGTGAAAGGTTGCAAACCTATCGTCACTTATTGGAAGGCAGGAACCGTCAGTTAATGTAACCGATAGTTCCTGCATTGGAATTTTCGTTTCTTGTGAATGCTGGTTACCTCAAAAGAGGCTATCTTTTTCATGTAATCCTCTCTAGTTAATTGTCTGGTATTCTGAAGAGATCCTTTAGAAAAAATCTGCCCCGAAAACAAAGGAAAGTTTCTAATTGAAACGGACATTTTATCAGGAAAAAGTATTCTTGTCCGGATGATTTAGTACCCGGATGTCCTCACGACATACGCCGTTAGATTCTTTTTATTTATTTTCAGTTTATATTGCAGAAAGCTCGTCCATCTTGTATGTAATTAATTAGGTTTTTTTTCTGCTCCGTGGAGAATTGTGTTGTCGATGTTCAACTTTTTTTGTAGGAGAATATTATCATAATGACCGATAGGGGAAAATTTGGGTGGTTTTACAGACTATGCTTCATTTAGGTTTTTATTGGTTCCTTTTTAGTATAGTCATTTTATACAATACTAGCTATGCCCCGCGGTTTCACCCGCTTAAGTTTTGATTTTATACTCGTGATAATTTCGAAATTAAATGTCCGATTCGATTGAATTAAAAATTATTTTCCTGCAACATAAATACCCTTGATGATAAAACTATTTATTTGAATAAGAATTAATACTACGATACAAATGTAGCCAACTTTTGTTTCTACTTGGTGATCTCATTACATTTTAGAACACAAAAGCTGCTATTGTGACTTAACTATGATAGTTAGATATATTCCCTCGTGGACTTTTTTGTAGGTAATAAGTACTTTAATCATGTAGTACATATTTTTTATGTATCATCAATAGTTTTCTCAGCGCACGCCAAATAATGAATTTTATAGGCAAAATTTTGCTACTTTTGGTTACATTATTGCAATATCCTTAAGGATCTCTAATTTTTTTTAAAATAAAATATAGCCTATGTTACTTCCTGATAATGTAGCTTTGTATTAGTGAAAAAATTGTTAAAATCGATTCAGTAGTTTCGGTGCCTATTCGGTACAAACAAACAAACAAAAAATCTTTCCTCTTTATAATATTAGTATAGATATATTTTATATATCTATCTCTTTTATATATATAGATAGATAAATAATTTATTTGTAACTACTTATTAATTAACCTGGCGATAGTGTGGCAGAATATTTTATGCCCGGCCAAATATTCAAACTCGCGTATTTTCCCCAGTTTACTTACCCAGCTTTGGGTAAGTTAGCCCTGCCAAGTAGCTGATTGTTGTGTGATTTTTAATTTAAATATATTATTTTATTTTGCATTGACACGCACATATTCCGTTATGATGAACGAGACAGATTTATGTTAGAGAATGTACCTACTAGAAACAGAAACAGAATCATTTATTCATATGAAGAGTACACATCAATTTAAACAATTTTACAAAATTTGTGATATTAAAAAAGATAAATTAAATAAAAACAAGTTTAAGTACATATTAAGTAGGTACTTAGTAAGGTGCTATTATCATCACATAGAGTAGGTAACTAAGTCATATTTTATATTTCCTAATTCAAAAACTCTTCCACTATGTAGAAGGTTTGCTTAACAAGCCAGAATTTTAGTCTAGTTTTGAAACTGCTTAGGCTGAGAGCCTCTTTTATGCTTATTGGGATCCGATTTTATATTGCTGGGCCCATGACATGAGTTAATTTCTTAGACTTAGCTAGCTTATGCGGAATTAACGAAAGGTCTTCTGCGTGCCGCGTGTTATATTGGTGATCGTCGCTCTTTTTAATAAATCTTCATCTCACATACGCTTGGAAGATCATTATGCTAGGATGGGTCATAATTCCGAGTTTTTGGAAGAAAGGGCGTATTATGTTGGTCGTGAAATTTTTACATTACAAAGGGCGTAAAGTTTTGCTCTAATGGCGCGTTTTTGCATTCGGAATGCGCGTTCCCATTCAGTAGCGTGCCCCCAGAGCTCAGTGCCGTATTGTAGGATGGACTGGTTGCATAGTAGCACGACCTCACTCTCTCCTTGGGAAGGAATCGAGATAGTCGGCTAAGAGCGAAGCACACACCACCTAGTTTTCCAAATAGTTTATGTATGTGGGATTCCCACGTGAGGCCCCTATCCACCTCGAAGCCTAGAAAAGTGGTGGAACCCATTTGTTCTAATAATTTTCCATTGGCAGCTACCAAGATCATTCTTCTAAGAGTCTGATCACTGCAGTAAACAAGACATCTGTTCTGGAACGAAACAAGGAGCTAGTTACATGGATAATAGTTCTGATGATGAAAACCAAGATATAACAGATGAAGATGTTCCTTTGTTTTCTTTGGAAAGTCGTCCTTTGCCTGGTAATTGGTGACCCTTGGCAATTTTGTTACAGAATATGAGATATGGTGACCCCTTGAAGGATGGTGAACGCATCAGTGTGGTGAAAGATTTCAATGTGTCTACCGCGCCATGAATAGAAAAATTACCATTTTATGTTCCATTTTATTGGCTTCACGAAAACTATCGAACTATACTATACTTATAAATATAAAAGATGGTTAGACGTCTTCTATAAATCTTCGAGGAAAATATTTTATTGCCTATCTCTGTCCTAGAACTATTCATAGCACATATTATTGCAAAATAACGTGTATTTATCGGCAATTGTGGCCCCTACCCCATTCACGCCACCCCTACGTCTGGACAGCGTATAATCAGAACAGCTGATGTGTTAGCATCCGTAGTTTCTCTGTAACACATCTAGCTATCTCCACAAATAGTTTTAAAAAAAACCTTTAATCTCCTCAATGTACAGGGCCTCCGTAAAGATTTGACACATATAAATAAATAATGCTGGACATTTTTCACACAGCATCACCTAGCCCCAAACTAAGCAGAGCTGGTATTATGGGAACTACATGAATGATATACTACTTATAAACATTTTATTTTGTTGTAAATACATACATATTATACATAGAAAACACCCAGACCCGAGACCAATATTTGCAGATACAAACATTTGTCCCGTGGCAGAAATTGAACCCGCAACCTTCTGCGTCTCAGGCGGGCCTTCGCCCACTGCGCCACAGAGGTCGTCAAATATGGGGTGATAAAGAAAAAAAAATGATAGTGGTTGAGATTTTGGGATGAGGTCTTTTATAATAATTGTTTTGTCAAATTTACATTATGAGACATATTTTACAATATGACATTGGTTTTCGACTCATTCCGAGAGTCTTCATCAGGGTGAGTGGTTGCGACTTTCTCCTTCCGCGTCGCGCCGTACACTACCTGCAGTACGTGACAAATCCCGTTTTTACAATATGAATAGTCAAGTTCACGATAGTTTTTGGAATAAAAATGACTACCTCTATATACACTATATAGAGGTAGTCAAAGGCAAATTTACACGTTTTGTTTCAGTACCTAGTAATCATTTCACATGGCAGATTGTATGTCCATCACCAAACAAATCGGCGACAGTAAAGAAAAAATAGCCTTGCGCCTTTTACCTATGTGTATGAATGTATGTATGTGTGTGGACTCCCTTTCCGCATTCAAACTCTCAATTGGTTCATTGCCTTTTACCTATACTAAATTACTTTATTAGATAATTTAGTATAGGCCTTTTACCTATTCTAAATTATCTAATAATCTGCTAACAACAGAATTGGGGTATCATATTCTCTTCTTTCCTAAACAATTTAGTTTTTTTTAATAAAAATAATAACAAAATAATCAACAAAGTTTCACTATATCTGTTCGTTTCTTTTTTTAAATGATTACTAATTTTTCTACTGGACAATTAAACAGGTAGTTTTCTAGGTATTTTTAAGGATGACCTATGACTATGGCCGGTCGCCTTTATCAATACGATATCAATAAGCATTGCACAAGTTTAATGTTTTCGGGAGGCTCTTTCACAAGGAGCTTGACCAAGCATAACTTCTATTACCTACGTTTGTATAGTAAAATGCCGGCCATCTTTCCACTTAAGACGCCATAACATGCTAATGATTGTCAACGCATCATCACTATATTGGAATACTAAGTCGAAGTTGTGGATAATAATGAGTGAAAGAGCTACGATCAGTTCTAAGCTGTGTCAGTAGAACCAAATTGCGAAGCCAGACGGAATAATTTATATGTATATATGCCGGGGATATGAGAATTACGTTATTACTGTGCGGTTGCTTTGAGACATCTGTTTGTATTATGTTGGATCTGTCAAATTAGTCAGATTTAAGTTTTCCATACAAATTTAGTCGTGATATCAAAACATGTTGACTATAAACACGAAAAAAAGCGGCACGTAAACTGATTTGACAGCAGCACACAGCACTAAAATTGTAGCTATCTCTTTCTTGCGTATACTATCAGTAAAAGAGAGCGATAGATTAAATTTAGTTTAGTCAGTGTACTACAGAATCAAGGCCAATAGATAAAATAATTCAAATTACAGTAAGAGTCGCGAACTTATAAAATTGTTTTTGATGATTATTTTTTTCTGATCAGTATTAATGAAGATATCTTAGTTTCGTTGTCAAACGGTATTGTTTTATCCTACTAATATTATAAACGCGAAATTTTGAGAGGATGGATGTTTGTTACTCTTTCACGCAAAAACTACTGAACAGATTTTAATGAAACTTTACAGTAATATAGCTTATACATACAAGAAGCTAGTTTTGTATAATATTTTGCCAACTGAACGGTCAATTTCAAATTATATTCTACTATGCAAATATTGGCAATTTCAACAAACATTTAAAAAACACTAAATCCCGGTCCCCTATAAATTGGGCCCCTTTTCAATCGGTAGGGCCCAGCAATTAGGGTCCCGGATGTATCCCAAATGGGAACCAAATGGGACTAGCCTAGGGAGCAGTAACATGGATTAGGGAATTTTCCATTTGTAGTTGGAAATACAAGAAAACTTCATGGAAAATAAGACTGTATGGTCATGTACATTGAGGCTAATGTCCGTTGAAAAGTTTTTATGGGATGATTCGTTGATTTCAGCTCGTGTCTGTCTCGTCACGGAATAAATAAACATTATCCTGGATATGTTTTGTTGTTGAGTTCATGCGAAATTCATTTGTACTGAAATAAATGGATTCAAACAATACAATAGGTTATTCTTAATTAAATTACGGAAATGGAGTATTCACACCCACTTGAAAAGAGCCTTTCTACAGCCAAGTAATGCGAAAAGTTAAGGAATGAATTACGTACCATGATTTGTTCAGGAGGCAATTGAGATTACCAAGGAATTTAAATAGAGAAGATGGTATTCAATTATCTGAAGGTCTGATGGTCTAGAATCCTGTAGTGAGATTGAATCGATAAAACAAGCTACCAGCAATGGTACGTTTGGATACCGCGTCTTGTGTGTTGGGGCCGAGATGTTCTCGAATATCACAGTGAAACCGGTGGTAGTGGTATCTTTTGCAATAAAAGAGTGAGAAAGAAGGTAGATGAATTTGTCATACACCCGCAAATACTTCAGTTCCTGTGCCGAAATATCGGGAAATATTCAAACTCAAGTTTTGGTAATTATGTCATTTTATTAAACACTGGCTTTTGCCCATGGCTTCGCCCGCGTGGTACCCGGATAAAAGTAGCCTATGTATTATTCTGATGTATAAGCTATATTACTGTTTCATTCAAATCCGTTCTGTAGTTTTTGCGTGAAAGAGTAACAAACATCCATCCTCACAAACTTTCGCGTTTATAATATTAGTAGGATTAAGGCTATTTGCCAACTGTTATTTCTAAAAATAGAATCCAGTTTGTTGAAAGAGGGTAAGATATAGATAAGGATGCATTAATGACGACCGATGTGGCGCGGTGGGCGAAGGTCCGCCTGCTACACAGGAGGATGCGGGTTCGATTCCCGCCCTGGGACAAATATTTTTACGATTTGCAAATATTTGTTCCGGGTGTTCTGGGTATTTTCTATGTATAATAAAAAAATATCTATCTATGTAATGTATTGTATTAAGTATACCAGTCATCTAGTACCCATAACACAAGCTCTGCTTAGCTTGGGGCTAGATGATGCTGTGTGGATTGTCCAGCATTATTTATTTATTTATTATTATTAAGATGCAAGCTGAAAAGTTATGCCTGTAATTTCACGCAAACATAAATGGAAATGAGATTAATTATTGTTTGACGGGAGAAATTTAAAAAGTGATACCTCATTCCCCTGATGTAGTATTTCATAAAAGAGCTCCAAAACAAAGTAAATCTAAATTGATATTTTTATCAAATTTTATCTGCGATCCTAACACTATGAGTCTACACTATGAGTCCTTACACTATGAGTCTTTACACTATGAGTCCTTACACTATGAGTCCTTACACTATGAGTCTTTACACTATGAGTCCTTACACTATGAGTCCTTACACTATGAGTCTTTACACTATGAGTCCTTACACCACGAGTCTTTACACTATGAGTCCTTACACTATGAGCCTTTACACTATGAGTCCTTACACTATGAGTCCTTACACTATGAGTCCTTACACTATGAGTCTTTACACTATGAGTCCTTACACCACGAGTCTTTACACTATGAGTCCTTACACTATGAGCCTTTACACTATGAGTCCTTACACTATGAGTCCTTACACTATGAGTCCTAACACTATGAGTCCTTACACTATGAGCCTTTACACTATGAGTCCTTACACCACGAGTCTTTACACTATGAGTCCTTACACTAGGAGTCCTTACACTATGAGTCCTTACACTATGAGTCCTAACACTATGAGTCCTTACACCACGAGTCTTTACACTATGAGTCCTTACACTATGAGTCTTTACACTATGAGTCCTTACACTATGAGCCTTTACACTATGAGTCCTTACACTATGAGTCCTTACACTATGAGTCCTTACACTATACGTGAATTATTCGTGGGTTTCGTCTTGTGTTCTCTCTGCAGTAGACACTCTTCATTATTAATTTCTGAAATCACTAAAATACAACTCTCTCGTCCTAGAACCAGCCATTATAAACAACCCTCTCTTTATTAACTGCATTGCTGATTGGAAAATGTAGCACCCTCCGTCATTACGGGGTAGGTGTATATTTCGCTTATGGTAGGAATTATGTTGCAAAATGTGCAAACCTAAAATATTTTGGACTTACCTACGGTAATATAACCAAATAATTAATCCTATTACTATTAATAACGTGAAAGTTTGTGAGTGCGTGCCTGACGTATAACAGATATATGTGTGTAATTTATTGTAGCTGAATTTATATATTTATTTTGACATCCTAACTTAATTCATGCAGTTTTTTTTATTGGGTATGCACAAAAAATTACGGTGCCACATTCTTTCTGATAAATTAGTTCATCCAGTCATGAATTTGAAGAATATTTTAGTTCCGTTACAAGATATTTTTGTCAAAATGTTCGCTAACTGAATTTCAGATAAATTTCTCCGTTTGTTTGTAAAGGATTCGTGGGTTCGATTCGGGTCCGTAGACTCTTCAAACTTGGATGGATTGCAATGTAAATATTAAAACTCGTGGTAAATATTTTGGAATCAATATGCCGAGGAATGGGCTTCTTTGGTTTAATTTCTTAAAGGAATAACTAATAATGTTGCTAGCTAAAGTAGAAAATATGAACAAAATGCGATTTGCAATAAAAAATATATTCGTCCAAAAAAGTATGATTATTGCCTGACGCTTTGTAAGTACAAAATAATGAAAAAAAAATCAAAATGTAGAAATCAGAAATCAGAACATTTACGGTGACGACCTCTGTGGCGCAGTGGGTGAAGGCTCGCCTGAAACGCAGAAGGTTGCGGTTTCGATTCCCGCCGCGGGACAAATGTTTGTATCTGCAAATATTTGTCTGGGGTCTGCGTTTTTTCTATGTATATGATGTATGTATTTGCAAAAAAAAATGTATATAAGTAGTATATCAGTCATGTAGTTCCCATAATACAAGCTCTGCTTAGTTTGGGGCTAGATGATGCTGTGTGAAAATTTCCTTCATTATTTATTATTATTTATTATAAAAATGTATTCTTTGTTCTGCTTTATAAATGGTGTGCAAATGACAATTGGTAGTTTGAATACGAATATCAATTAAAATACAAAATAAATTGTAAAATGCCAGTAGGTAATTATGCCCTAACGTTAGAATTAAAATGTTATACTAAAAGCAAAGATAAAAACGTTAATAATCTTTAACAGGAACGGATGCGAAGAAGACAATTTTGTGAATTAAATTACGATAAAAATTCTTGAAACAATTATACAACTAGAAATGGCTCGCGATTACCAAACGACCACGAAAAACGGACGCAAAGATAATTATGCACATAAAATTCTGCATAAAATTATGTGTGAATATTTGGAACATTAATAATAAGTACCTACCAAAACTTGTTTGTGATTTATTCAGGTGAGAAATTTAGAATTCACAAAATGTTTTGCACGCGGGCGAAAACCTTCATTCTATTTTTAAATGCTTTAAAAAAGTATAAAGACCCTTTTTTAAAAAGAGGTTTTCTTTTTATCCGCCACCTTATCTTATTTTTCTTACAATCTACAGTTTCAAAACCTCTTTTCAATAAAAATATTGTTTACTTTTTAAACGCATTTGAAAACGTGGGAAGGATTATTTTAGCTCAATTGCAAAAGTTTAAAGGATAAATGTATAACATATACATAATATTTTGTTTCCTTGTGTAGGATCAAAAGGCGGTGTCAATGGCCTGTTTATAAAAAAAACATAAAAAATTCAAGACCTTGGAAATCGTACCTTCATACCCTCTGTAAGGTACTCTAACTCTCAACGAGGCCAACTTTTATTCAAAGAGGGCTAGTAACTCCTTTCTCAGTCCTTGATGATCTGATTCTTAAGATTTGTTCATCCGTGACACAAACTTGTACCAACAGATGGCGTAACATTCTTCCGAGTTAGGACTTGTGACTTTGGCACGATTTACTGTGATATTGTTTAATTTATAGCCGATACAATATCAATGCACTGCAAGCATTATAACATTATAACAGATATATTTATAAGCTTTATAAAAAAAATCTTATTTATCAATTTCTAAATAAACATTAAACGAATTTTTCAAAGAAAAATATTAGAGTTAATATTAAAAATACCTGCTCAAATATTTTAAAAACTAATAATGAAATTGGCGTAAAAAATAACGTCATTTACGTGATTTTTTACGCCAATTTCCTTATAATTTCATTTAATAAAAACCTATTGATTTTGGATTTGTCAAAAATGGGTGGCCTTAGAATAATAATAAATTTATTTGAATATAAAACAGTATTTCACATACTTATTCGCAGTAAGTATAGGTGCCATTATACTTACTGTTTATACCTTTAAAACTATCTTAATTAATGTGGATCTTTCAGAAATACCAGGCAGTTGAAGAAGAAAACAGTTGAACGCCAGCTTAGATAAATAACAATTATGTAATAATGTTACACAAAGCGCTCTCCAATAACTTCACAAAGATTTTACCCTGCAACCCAGCTCAAGTACATCTTGAAAATTGATTTTATATTTTCAAGAAAATGCAATTTTCACTAACAAAGGCTTCAAATAATGGACATTAAATTTAATATTGAAGCTGCACCATTACAAGGGTTGGAAAGTGGGCTCAATTAATGATGTAAGCAGGTTATAGGCGCCGGAGTACAATGAGAACCGGTCGGTACAAACTTGCGCTCTGAAATCGAGCCTGTTGAAGTATGTGAATCAAAAGAACCTTATAATTCTTATTTTACACAACAAATGTTGGATAAAGCTTGTACAGAGGTAAGCTTAACCATAAAAATAATATTTTTTCAGCATATCTTTGAGGGAGAGGATAGGTGATGAAGTTGGTAAGTGTACAAAAACAGGAAAGTAAAATCAACCCGTGGTTGCTTTCATTATAAAAAGCACCATTGTTTCTGTTTCAGTTAAATCTAATCATTTATCAAAAGAAAGCCATAGTATATACATTTAACGTTGTTAAACTAAATTAAAATAAACTACGTAAATCATCATATTGTTTAAAAAGCTTAGCGCAATTAATAAAGCTCCTAGACCGGAAAGCTCATTTCATACGCATGTTCCTTTTTATTTTAGCTCCTGGGCACATAAAAAGAAACCCCCTATGTTTTGGGCTAGCCCCCTGTACGTTTACATTAGTGAGGTCGTTGTACTAAGAGTGACTACTGTAGACTTTATATTACTAAGAGTATTTTTCAAACTTTCGCGATCAGTTAACATAGTTACGTTTTTTATTATTTTCCCGCGGTTTCAACTGTGTGTGCCGTGTGTTACTACGAGAATTTTGATGTTACGTACAGATAAAAGCTGGTTATCGCCGAAAACCCGTTTTCTTCATAAACGTGGCATTGCAAAGAGTGGCTTATTTAATGTAGCGTAGATTCACATTATTGCGAGAAGTTTTTGTAACAGGGTTAATAAACGACATGATTTGTTTATTTTTATCTGCTGGTTCATTCTTGGTCACTCTGCGATCTTTTATACGGGCACTCTTAACGGGAGTATTGGATTTCTACAGGTAAAATTATCAGAGATATTTCAGTGTTAGGAGTCATTACGTGACATTAACACCGATTAAGTGATTTAGGGTTCCGTACTTGAAAAGAAAAACGGAACCCATATAGTGTCACTTCGTTGTCCGTCTTAGAAAATATCCTTTTTCTCAGGATTTTTTTTTCTCCTTTTTCTCTATGGATGTATCAAGTTGAAATTAATATCGAATACGGCTACGGTCCGTTAGTTGGAGCTAAAAAAACAAGCTTCTATGTTAACGCAATAAAAAAATACGGTCATTTATGCAACATTATATATATATATTTTTCGATTACAAACTTACATTTGCAGTTGGATAATTGACCGTGACTTATATCGATGTATAGGAAAACATTTTCTCAACTACAAAGTTAATTTGTCTTTCAATTCGGCTATCTATTCATAAGAAGAATGTTTGGTGCTTTCATAGTTTATGAACTCAGGTAATGTTAATTATTTTGGTGAACATACAAGCTTGTACGGAAACCTCAGTGCACGAGTCAGACTCGCACTTGCCAGTTTTTATTTGTTCTAAGCCTACGCCTAAATGTAAAGCAATTAACTTATCACCTACGAAGTGTGTGGGACAAAGCTCAATTAAATTTCAACATAGCGTTCCATTGTTCAGGTGTTACGACATCAGAAAATTATCGTCAATTTGTCGGTCCCATCAAAAAACAATGAATAAAAATTAATGAACAATCCGGATGTGAATGACGATCATTGTTGATCAAAATTGATCACCAAAGATACAAATCTTACTGTAGCACCAAATATTATCAATTTTAACGAAGACAGAACTAGATGTCGCCACTAGTTGATTAAAACGCGCTATCGATACGTTTTGACTTAATTTCGATCAAGTCTTCAAACTTGATCGAGTTATATCTATATCTGTAAACTAAATTATAGGCACCGACTAAGTTTCGACTCATTCCGAGAGTCTTCATCAAGGTGAGTGATCGCAATTTTCTCCCTCTGCATCGCGTCGTGCACTGCGCGCTGCCGCACGTTGTGCGCGGTTATAAAGGCGCGCGATTGGAGGGGGCGCTTGTGTTCTTAGCGTTGTTGTAACTACTGGTGGTAGGGGTGCCACATCGTCTTCACTACTGCTCACGTCGACGCCATAACCTATTCCTGGAGGAGCCAGACAGGCCACGCTCACTGTGGCAATGTCAGACTAGACTCCCGCGTTATCATGCAGTCCATACAGACATGACTTCCAGGCGGGGGGTAAAGCCCATCCACGTTCTCTGTTAAAGTTTGGTAGACGACCCATCTCGATAGCTTCGCGGATCTTGCGAGGAACGAAAAACTTTTCTCTTGCCAAGACCTGGGCTTTATCAAAACGGATATAATGCGTCGTACCAGCGACCAGCGAATGCTCTGCTCGGAATGAGTCGAAATTTAGTCGGTGCCTTCACCGATAGTGCGGTACGTGAACATTCCCGTTTTTACAATATGAATAGTCAAGTTCACGTTAGTTTTTGGAATAAACTATAGACCTCAAATAATAAGTTAGCAATTGCATAGAACGGAGGGAAAGAGCTATGCTCGGAGTTTCAGTTGTACAACCGGGAACTTAGCGAACTACGAGTAGGTCGTTCTTTTAGTTCATTCGGTAAAGACACATTGTTCGTTCGCTTTACTACCGCTTCTACACATGCTCATTAATCATTTGTTATGCTAGTTTTTTATAATGATCAGTGTTGCTAATACCTGGGTTACCTGTATTTTGGGTAAGTTATTAAACATCGAATAGGCAATTAAACCAGTAATTCACAAAAATGTATAAAATTCTATTCAATTATTTTGTTTTATTTTTTACTTTATTTTTTTTTACCACTATCAAGATCAGGCTATCAAATGCAAAAATTTTTTTTTTAAAATTTGACTGCTACAGTAACAGAGATTAGAGCATTTAAACAAAAAAAACTCTTCAGCTTTATTACTAGTGAAGATTATTATTTCGAGTTATAGGTACATTTATTCATATTGACCCATCACACAAACCACTCAAAGATGGAAGGAGAGATTCATCAAAGAGAAACGAAATTAAATTTTTGCGGAAGTCAGGTAGTTCCCACCAATCAAACCCTTGTAAGGAAGAATCAAAGGAATCTTTAATTAGAACTCTAAAATTCAAATAAAGTTCGCTTCAGCTTAATTAAATTCGTTATTGATATTCGTACCGCGATTTTGCACAAGATAGGTGGAGTTGGCTGTGCAAATGGTTATGTTTTATTTCAATAAAAAAACACCCGACAGTCACACTAGGATTCCCTGTATCGTGGGTATCAGAAACTAAGAGTACCATGGTACCAAAATACCCAGATCTGGAACAAATAATAAGGTTACTGCCTGCCCGGATTGGTTACCCGCGGTCGGCTATTATATGAAATCGTCACTAAGCCACTAAGTTAATGAATAAGCCAGTGTTTTGAAAAGATTTTGTGTTGGGATTCGTCACTCTTTTCATGCCTCTAAGTTTAAGGAATATAAAATTCGCTCAGAATATTTTCATTCATTTTTTGAGAAACCAGTTTTTATAATACACTTTCAAAAAAATCTTAAGAAGAAAAAGTTGCCATTCAGTAATAAATGAAATATTGGATGTATTAATCCTCACTAAAGTTATCGGCAAAGCTCTAACCCTAATTAATTGCTAGGGCGGGGGTGAAAGATAATGACGTCATAAAATTGGCGACGCTTTTATTAACGTCTCACTTAAAGGCCAGAAACTATGCCTTTAATGGATAGTGATAGGAAACATCACATTGTCAAATTGAGAGGCTTTAGACATTGTTATTTTTATATCACGTTACAAAACAAACGGACCACCTAACGGAATCAGCGGGGCGATCACACTAATTTCCCATGGCTGGTATCATCGTATGGGATGAATCGCCTAACGCTAATTTGTAAGCTGGATGATCCATAGATGGACAATGCGAATGAACAAAATTAGTTTCATATTGGACGTTCCGTTTTTTGGATGGATGGACCATTAAAATAAGGAACTAGTGACAAAATTGATTGCCATCTCGATAGCCATGAGTTAGTGTGATCGCCCCGCAGCTTGGGAGGGTGGCGGTACATTGTGGCGTATGCTGAAGTTAGTACCGCAAGAGGAAACCAGTGCGTTCTTTAGGAGATCCCGAAGCTCCTTGACATGTATCGAAGCCAGCCTCTAGGGGGTATAACCTTACCACACTCTCATTGTGGTAGAGGAATCTGCTATCAGATGAAGCAAATTCCCCCTTGTCACCAGAAAACAAGGGATTAAAACCTGCTGCCAGTTCGAACATTGTGGCGTATGCGAAGATAGCACCGCAAGGCTGCTGGGAGTAGCTTCCTGCTGCTACCGGGACGTGTAAGAGCATAACCAAAACCATACAAGATGAAACCAGTGCGTTCTTTGGGAGATCCCGAAGCTCCTTGAAATGCATCGAAGCCAGCCACCAGGGGGTATACCTATCCTTACCACACCCTCATTATGGTAGGGGAATCTGCTATCAGATGAAACAAATTCCCCCTTGTCACCAGAAAACAAGGGATCAAAACTCGCTGCCAGTGCGTTTTAGGTTATCGGGAAGAAGGTTATCACACCTGCATTTTTTATATCCAGCTACCTTCAAGATCTTCAAGGCTATCTTCAAGAGTGAGAGTGAGAACAATAGTTCTGTTTCGCTTCTACGATTTATGGCCGCTTCATAGTATAAGACAACTGCCTATAACAATGAGATGTTTCATTATTGGTCTATGGCAGCTTAGTTTGACAGTCTGAGAAGTCAGTTTGTATGTTGAAATAATTTCTGTCCCAATGGTAAAAAACCCGAAAACCCGGAATTACCATATAGGTCACGTCCAACTAGGACGTACCCAACCTAAGATTCAATTGCAATTGATTCAATCCTGGTGAAAAGAAGGCTTTATGTGCCTATTGAGTTTGTTTTTTTGGGTCGTTTTAAAAATGACTTGATCGTTAAGCTAATAGTTTAAAAAAAAAAAAAAAAATTATAGCTTAATTTATTTCGAGCGCAGTTGTGTCAAAAACAATACTTGGAAATAATTTAATTATGAAGTATAAGAATACACTACTGTACGCAACTTTTTTATTTTTCAATAGGAAGAAGCATTTGTAATAAAATAAATAAATAAAATAATGTTGGATATTTTTCACACAGCATCATCTAGCCCCAAACTTAGCAGAGCTTGTATTATAGCAACTACATGACTAGTATACTACTTAAATACTTTTTGTAAGTACATAGGTATATAATGATACATATAAAACACCTAGACACGAGACAAATATTTGCAGATCATACAAACATTTGTCCAGCCTTACGAATCGAACCTGCAACCTTCTGCGTCACAGCCAAGCTTTCGCCCACTATGCCACAGATGTCGTCAAGAGTAAGAATATGAGTATAAGTTTTTGATAGTATGTTGTGTAGAGCCCTTTTTGCAGTATCCACAACAACATAGTGTGTATCTTTTCAACTGACTTCAAAAAGAAGGAGTTCTCAATTCGTCTGTTTTTTTAATTGCATGCTACGTGATATCTTCGCTAATGTGAACCTATTTTAATGACTTCGCGTAGGTCCCATATACATTTTATGAAAAACCTATAATTCATGAAAGTTTTTTTCCCCGTTATTTGAAGTCAGTTTTTATTTATCTTTTAA
Source organism: Perizoma flavofasciatum (assembly GCA_958496245.1). Taxonomy (NCBI): domain Eukaryota; kingdom Metazoa; phylum Arthropoda; class Insecta; order Lepidoptera; family Geometridae; genus Perizoma; species Perizoma flavofasciatum. The sequence goes on from OY292436.1 coordinate 1,151,484, forward strand.
TTTTTTCGCACAATGTTCATTTTCAGCACCACGCTATTTTTTTGATTAATAATGATGTATTATTATTTTTAATAACTCAGGTTTTTACTAATTGTTTTCTCCTGGTTGATGCAAAACACACGCGTTAGCATCCTAGTATACCAAAAAAACAAATCAAATAAACGAAGACACAAAAAACATAATGACATTATTTTATTCCAAAAACTCTCGTGAACTTGACTATTCATGTTGTAAAAACGGGTACTATCGGTGAAGGCACCGACTAAGTTTCGACTCATATCAAGAGTCTTCATCAGGGTGAATGATCGCGACTTTCTCCCTCCGCGTCGCGTCGTGTCACTACAGTACAGTGAAAATTCCCGTTTTTACAATATGAAGAATGACATTTAATGGAAGGTATAACGTTACCAAAAAAAACTGTGAACTATTGTTCACAGTTTTTTTATATAAAAAAAAAAAAAATGCAGGTCATTTTCACACAGCATCATCTAGCCCCAAACTAAGCAGAGCTTGTATTATGGGAAATACATGACTGATATACTACTTATATATATATTTTTTGTAAATACATACATAGAAAAAACAGAAACCGAAGACAAATATTTGCAGATACAAACATTTGTCCCGCGGTGGGAATCGAACCCGCAACCTTCTGTGTCTCAGGCGTACCTTCGCCCATTGCGCCACAGAGGTCAATAATAATGATAGAATTGAATTAATTATTATGGATACCTAAACATTTTGTATCTAAAATTACGATAAAAAAGATTATAATTGTTCGATAAGCATCACTACAGCTGAATGAAGGGTATAAAAAAAAACCATCAAAATTTGATGAAATCAGAAATCAGCATATTTATTTGCATGAATATAGATCAGTTAATACATGATGTTACAATTTATAATGGTGTGCAAATGTCAATAGGTAGATTAAGAATTGATTTATAAAATAATCATTATAAATTGTCAGAACTTATCCCCTAATGTGAATTAAGCGTCTTGGTCAAGCGCAGTAAGTTCACTTTAAAATTTAAAATTCACGTATTAGCTGACATTTCTAATAAACCTTGTGATTTCAATTAATAAAAACCTATTGTCTTCGGCTTTGGTACGAGTGAACAAGGTTTCCGATATTCACAACACTAATTAATTAAGTATAGTGAATATTGGACCCCTAAAATCATCATACATACACAAATCAGGAGATCGATTGATGTAAAGGAGAACTAGTTTATCTGTGTTTACTTCTTGTTTGACTACGGTAAGGGTCTGTAGTCAAACAAGGATCCCTCAGAATGATGAAAAGACTCGACACTGCAATAAAGTTTATTTTACCCGACAGATTCCAACTAGCTAACACTACGTTGCAAATTCACAAAATTCTGTACATCTGCTAAGTTTATAGTTCTAGCTGTCTGAAGAAACTGTAAGGAACGTTATGTGTTTGAGAAGGCAAGAGAAAAAAGAAGTGGTAAGACTGGCCACAGAACAATTGTGATCCTGGAGGATTTAGGGCCTAAAGTTTATTTTACCCGACAGAATCAAACTAGCTTACCCTATGTTGCAAATTGACTAAATTTTGTACATCTGCTAATTTAATCATTCTAGCTGTCTGAAGAAACTGTAAGGAACGTCATGTGTTAGAGAAGGAAAGAGAGAAAAGAAGTTGAAAGACTGGCCACAGAACAATTGTGATCCTGGAGGATTTAGGGCCTAAAGTTTATTTTACCCGACAGAATCAAACTAGCTTACCCTATGTTGCAAATTAATTAAATTCTGTACATCTGCTAAGTTAACAGTTCTAGCTGTCTGAAGAAACTGTAAGGAACGTCATGTGTTAGAGAAGGAAAGAGAGAAAAGAAGTTGAAAGACTGGCCACAGAACAATTGTGATCTTGGAGGATTTAGGGCCTAAAGTTTATTTTACCCGACAGAATCAAACTAGCTTACCCTATGTTGCAAATTAATTAAATTCTGTACATCTGCTAAGTTAACAGTTCTAGCTGTCTGAAGAAACTGTAAGTAACGTCATGTGTTTGAGAAAGAAAGAGAAAAGAAATGAAAAGACCGGCCACAGAACAATTTTGATCCTGGAGGATTTAGGGGCTGAGGTCTAGATAAATATCTCACTCTTACTTTTCCTTTCACGCTAACGCAAATTTGTCACTTGGCAGCTGTCACGTGACATTTCCACAGCTAATGTTATTCCTATACAATTGAATCTTTCCGCAGGCGTTAAAGCCAACAGAAAGTGGTATTTGTCTAGACCCTGGTCAAAATTAGGCGGTGGCTTTTTTGAAACAAGAAAGGGAAAATGTTTTCAAGTGGTTTTATTGATCGCCACGGCCACCGCGTCACTTTAACCTGGCCCTTAAATTTAATGTAATCTGATCAGAAGATTTCTCTCTTAATCCCTTTCATACTCGGACCCAACATAAACTGACTGTGTAATAAAAACTTCAGCAATATCGCGTCTATTCTAAGAACCAACTTTAAGACGGCCCTCTAACTGTGTAGAGCTTAAACGCAGCTTAAGCCCGTCCATGTAGGTTAAGAACTGCCAAGTACTGCGTTTTGCAGCTCATGCAATTATGATGCAAAACTGTGAATTACATCATAGTGTGAAAATCGGTGTCTACACACTAAGAACGCCTAAAACTATTCCCAAAAATTGAATATACCGTCAAAAATTTGTGGCATTTCTTTAACTTTGCTTGACAGACGACGATGCAAACTCAAAATGTATGTACCAATTGTGGAATAAGCTATCTTTGAAGAGTTTTATCTGAACCTAAAATGGGACTTTGGTAATACGTTCATAGACTACAGTAATCGCTTACAAACAGATGGGCCGCACGTATGCAACCAGGTTAAGTTAAAAAAAATATGAACCCGCTCCAAAAACTCTAATTTGAAAATCTCTAGCCAGCACATCGGCAATCCCCCTCAGAGGTATTCAGTATTCGATCAGGAACATGATCGATGATATTTGAATATCATATTGGTTCTTTCCAGTAGTTCTGTTGACCGAACTACTGGCAACCCGGTCCACACTGGCCGAAGCAGCGATCAATGGTACGATACCATTCTATATAACTAAGTTCATGCGAGGTGCTTAAAGCAATGCCTGGGGGTCAAGACAAATACCACTTTCTGTTGGCGCTATCTCCTGCGGAAAGACTGAATTGTATGAGAATGACATTAGCAGTTGAAATATCACGTGACTACTGTCAAGTTTTTCCTTTACAAATTTGCGTTAGCGTAAAAGGAAAACAAAGCGTAAAGTATTTGTTGAGACGCCCTTGTCACAGGTCTTCTAACATGAAATATACCTAGCTCTAAATTCGTACATAAAGTTCTGTTACTTAGTTAAGTAGGTATATTTTTCTTTAAGACCGTACTGGTTTACGCGTTTTTATTATTATTATTACAGATATTCGAGAACAAAATGCAAGATTAATTATAAATAAATAAATAATGCTGAACAATTTCACACAGCATCATCTAGCCCCAAAGTAAGCAAAGCTTGTGTTATGGGAACTACATGACTGATATACTACTTATATAATTATTTTTTTGTAAATACATACATATTATACATAGAAAACACCCAGACCCGAGACAAATGAATGCAGGACATACAAACATTTGTCCCGCAGCGGGAATCTAACCCGCAACCTTCTACGTTTCAGGCGGACCTTCGCCCATTGCGCCACAGAGGCTATGTGTGTTGATTAAAAAATATCTATTTATAATTAAACCATCTTTTGTACCAACCAATTAAAAATATGCATCATGTATGTCAATCAAATTGAACGGAATAGACCAAGCGCATTGGATTTCTGAACAATCAGTTTCTCTTTTAGGATATTTATTAAGTAACGTAATTTACTATTCTGCTGATGATGTTTCGTTGATCGTTTAGAGGTCCTTCTACAATGAATGAATGATTGAATGAAAACTTTATTTGCCCACGGCTTCGCCCGTAAAAGACCCTTTTTACCCAGGTAAAAAGTAGCCTATGTGTTATTCTGATGTAAAAGCTATATTACTGTAAAGTTTCATCAAAATCCCTTCTGTAGTTTTTGCGTGAAAGAGTAACAAACATCTATCTTCACAATCTTTCACATTAATAATAGTGGATTGGTTCTCAGGCTAGTTTATTGGGTATTACTGCCCTCGACTAAATTTATCGTGCAAATTGAAGCACCTACCTACTTAAAAGGCAATTTGTATTTAATACAAGACATTACAATACAAGACAAAATTTAAAATAAATAAAATTAGTAATAAAAATATTAGTTTAAAAAAAAATGCTGAACAAAATCCGCGTCATCTAGTCCCAAATTGAGCAGATCTTGTATTATTGGAACTACATGACTGATATACTACTTATATATTTTTTTTATTGTAAATACATACATTTTATACATAGAAAACACCCAGACCCGAAATAAAAATCAAATAAAAATTAATCCTACTAATATTATAAACGTGAAAGTTTGTGAGGATGTTTGTTACTCTTTCACGCAAAAACTACTGAACGGATTTTAATGAAACTTTACAGGAATATAGCTTATACATCAGAATAACACATAGGCTACTTTTTATCCGGGTACCACGCGAGCGAAGCCGTGGGAAGAAGCTAGAATATAAATGCTAACAAACGCCGTATGAAAAAAGCTGCTATTTTATAAAACACTTGACACGGTACCACAAAAACTTCAATTAAATTGAATTGCCTGTCAATGCATGTCATCGTCACGACAAATTTCGTAAACCTTATTATGTCACAACAAACTAACATCAACGTTAATGTCTACAAAAAAAGGTCTATAATCGCAAAACCAAAGTTAAACGTTGTGATAAATCATAATTCAAAGATGCGCAAGGGAATTTAAACTTTACAACACATAGATAGAAATATTTTAATATGCAAGGTTCAGATATAATCATATTTAAATTTTAACAATTTTGACATGACAACCTAATAGTGACGTATCCTGTCATAATATTGCGTGTGGTCATTATCTGTTACGTCTTACAATAATAATGATGATGATAATCTCTGATTTGAACTTTTCCATAGCATGTCGTCGTTATCAATCCTACCGTGACCAGAGATTCGTGTGATTGAGGCAGTCCTCAATACAGCCGAAACGTCGGGAAAATGACAACCTCTGTGGGTCGGTGGGCAAAAGGTTGCGGGTTCGATTCCCGCAGCGGGGCAAATGTTTGTATGATCTGCAAATATTTGTCTCGGGTCTGTGTGTTTTCTATGTATAGTATGATTTACAAAAATAATTGTATATAAGTAGTATATCAGTCATGTAGTTCCCATAACACAAGCTTTGCTTACTTTGGGGCTAGTGTGGAAAATGTCCAGCATTATTATTATTATTAAAATAATAAGAAAAGGTAAATACGATAAAGACCCGTAAAACTTATAATTACGTTGTCGTATTTTATCTGTGGTATTTTTATTTAATACTTTTTTCTGTCCTCAAATATGACAGATACGAAACTTCAATTCGACAACCATAGAGGAAGTACTAACTAAGTTAGACAACCAACATCGGTTTGTATGGGAGAAAGAAACGACGTTTTTTTTTTACATATACGTACCGAGATTTTTTTTTCGATAAAAACTTAATTTAAACTATAACGAATATTTTAAAACAAAAAAATTGCCAAATTTCCGTTCCCAAGTGATGCGTTTACCAACGAACAGCATTTCGCATTTTTTTTAATATAGATAAAAGAAGATTCTTGATTATAGGTACACAGATAAACTTACTTGTGTACCTACTTATGTACCTATATATAAGGAATCGGTTGAACCTTATATACATAATATATGTCATATGTCTTTGACGACCTCCATGACGCAGTGGGCGTAGGTCCGCCTGAGACGCAGAAGGTTGCGGGTTCAATTCTCGCCGCGAGACAATTTTTTGTATAATCTAAAAATATTTGTCTTGAGTCTGGGTGTTTTCTATGTATAAAATGTAGGTATTTACAAAAAAAAATTATATAAGTACTATATCAGTCAGTAATTCCCATAACACAAGCTCTGCTTAGTTTGGGGCTAGATGATGCTGTGTCAGAAATGTCCAGATTTTTTTAAAATTTTAGGGTCAAAATGTAGGTATGTATTTGTTTATTTTTTCAGAATGAATTCATGTCTAAAATAATAATAATAATAATAATAAACACCCAACGGGCACATAGTCCTTACCCCACACTAGGATCCCTGGTACCGTGGGTACTACCACCTGAGTAACTTCGAGTTGGTACTCGTACCACACCCAGAAACAAATATCTGTAGAACATACAAATATAATATGCCCTGCAGCGGGACTAAAACTCGCACCTTTTGTGTCTCAGCCGGCTACTTACCCACCTTGCCGAGGTCATCAACTAAAAATGACTTTCATCGTCTGTTGTAGAAAACGTTCCAAAACACTTAACCGACCTTAAAATTCAGAAACCAAACCAGAAAATATGATCAGCACCCGAAAAATACAACCCCCCCACACATTATCGTCGAGAAGTTACAGAAAACACCCCCAGGGTTCCACCAACCCCTTCTACCCGTATCCGGATTATGTTAATTTAAGGCCTCAAATATTTTGCGCTCATTTAAAATAATTTCCGCTTGGCTATAATGAAACAACTCTAAATCTGCTTAACAAGGTTTGTTAGAGTTGCATAGTACTGAACAGACACAGAGTAAATAGAATGGCTTATAACGTTCAGTAGGTAATCTTAGAATGCAATGGAATATATTCATGAAATTTTGAAAGAATATTCAATTTTATGATGAAACAAAAAGAATAATAGAGAAAGGTATGCTAAGGTGGTTTGGGCATGTAGAAAGGATGGACGAAAGGAGATTGACGAAACATGTATATAAGGGAAGCGTGAATGGGATAATTGGAAAGGGTAGACCCCGGCGAACGTACTCTGACCAGATTGGAGACGTTCTGGAGAAAGGTCAGGTCAAGAGTACCCAAAACCGGCGAGCATGTATGAAGAATGTAATGAGAGTGAATGAAGCAAAAGAGGTATGTCAGGATCGTAGCAAGTGGAAATCCGTAGTCTCTGCATACCCCTCCGGGAAACAGGCGTGAGTTTATGTATGTATGTATGTAAAGTTTTGGTAAATAGTTATTTGTAAATTTTATACGTCAGTGTCTCTCTGACTTTACTATAATACTCTTTTTAGCAACCTAAGACCTATTTGATGTACCAGAAATTCACAAAATAAAATATTTGTATATGTTATGTTGTTTTATTCTCCATGAAACAACCACTTGGTTGTACTATAGCATTTTGAATCTCCCGTGCCCCTACTGGTAACGCTAAACCTCAATCAAAGCTGGAATTCAAGCCGGCTATTTAGTTTGAATTCACAATTTGATAGTACGAGCGAGTATTTTTGCGGGGAAGCGAAAACATAAAATTTTACGAAAATTTTAAGAGAACCAGTTATACTTATCGAGTCTGTGGTCTAGGATAATCGGATTTACAAAGGAACGTAACTGCATAGGACTGTGCACATGGCCTGCGGTTCTAAGCGAAAACTTCTAGTCAATGAGTACGACAAATTTTTCGAGCGGAATAATCCAGGACCAGTTTAAGCCCACGACGACCTTCGAAATCAGAGAACCGCCCACTAGGAAAACACGGCTCTAAAACGAACTTTACTAGAAGATATCCCTTACCTTTATTAGTTTGTATTCCATAGTTGAACTAAACATAAACCCGAGTAATTATTAATTAAATTTATGCTCACTCAGTCACGAGAGATCCAATCTCTTGCTTAGTTAGTGCCTAAGTTATTAACTTAATTATACCTTTGATCACTCACTGATAATATCTACATACAATTACTTAAATAGTTACAAATTAACGCGGAAGGTTGCGGTTTCGATTCCCGCTGCGGGACAAATGTTTGTATGATCTGCATACATTTGTCTCGGGTCTGGGTATTTTCTTTGTATAATAAGTATATATTTACAAAAAAATATATATAAGTAGTATATCAGTCATGTAGTTTCCATAATACAAGCTCTGCTTACTTTGGGGCTAGATGATGCTGTGTGAAAATGTCCAGCATTATTAATTTATTTATTTAACTATATATTTACTAGAAGGAAATATCCAGAAAGGCTGAAGAGGTGGCAGAGTTTGCCTTATGATATAAACAAAATAAACAATAACACTTATGAGTAAGTTACAATAGGCGGTATTATCGCTTAAAAGCGTTCTCTTCCGGACAACTTTTGGATAGAGATGATTTTAAATGATGTTGAAGTGGCCGTGGGTGTACTTTATAATTTGTATTATATTGTATTTATTTATACATAGGTAGACATAATTAAAATGTACTAAGATGAATGTCTATTAACGATTTTTATTTTAACCGTTCTCGCAATAATATGTTTTATTTACAGCTGTACCCGGGACTTCGTTTGTGATTGGCATCAATCTTTAAAGTACCTCTTTTCTGTAAAAAAATAATAATAAATAAAATCTGACTACGCGTTAATACTTTATAACTAAGTACAAATTTTGAATTTGATCCCCTCTCCCAAAGGAACCATGATGAATTTCGGGATAAAAAGTATCCTATATCCTACCCCGTAGTATGAACTCAAATAATGCTAAGTTTCATTTGAATATTTTCAGTAGTTTCGGCGCTATGTGCGGCCCAGATCCTGACAGACAAACAGAAACAAAAAGACAAACAAAAATGAAAAAAAATACATTTTTGGTTTCAGAATCGATTATAGAGTGCCCTCCAAAAAAAATTTTCAATATACCTTCAATGTACAGAATTTGATTTGTTACATTCTTATTATAGCATAAATTTTCATGAAAATCTAATCTTCAGAAGTTAGTTGTATAATATACATATACTTACGCTTGTTTTCCGGAAGGGCAGAGACCACGGCTGAGGTATATTGACATACTTTTGCTTTATTCATTCTAATGACATTCTTCATGCATGCTAGCCTATTTTGGCTGATTTTACCCTGCCCTTTCTCCGAGACGTCGCCAATTTGGTCAGAGTACGTTAGCCAAGGTCTACCCATTCAAATCGTCCCATTCACGCTTGTGTTATATACATGTTTCGTCAATCTCATTTCGTCCAGCCTTTCTATGTATCCAAAACCTTAGCTTACATTTATCTTTAAAAAATATCACATACTATGTCATCATGGAACGCACATTAAAGTGCCATTATCATTATTATGAACAGCCTATATAATCCAAACTTTCTGCAATATTTAAGATCGATCATCAGTCCATTATAAAAAGCGTAAAACGATCTATTTGGGTACCAAGGTTTACACAGACTCTATTACTAAACTTAAAGTTCGAAAATGATTTAGCTCCTGAATAGAATTTGGCTGATTCTGAGCAAATCTGTGCCGCAAAATAAACTAGGCCGAATTTATTTCATTTCCTAAGTCAAAGAATAAAAGCTTTTACAAATCCTTAAGTAAACAGCACTTAACTATCCCACATAACCACTTACACACAGCTATGTATCTCGCGCACTAGAAAATTCCCTTTTCCTCGAGAATAAAAAGTTAACCCCGAGAATTATCCCGCTCTATGTAAATATTGGTGGATGACCCGACCTCAGAAATCCTCTCTGACTCACCTTTTCTATTTATTTTCTAGATAAATATTTACTAAGCGTTTGATATCTCAGTTTCTGGAATGCAAATTAAAACAAATAGTTGGGAGGTTTCAAAGGTAGATGTATTGGTAATGATAAAAAACGTATGTAAAAACAAGAGAGCCTTATACTTGAGCCTGGTAGGTAATATACATTATTTAGTGTCTCAAGTACAAACATATTTGCCAGCAAATCAAAGTATCCTACAACACTTAGAAACTGTTTTATTATGTTCTTATGAGGTAATTAGAATATTATAGAATAATTGATTTACTTAACTTTATACACATTTTTGGGCTACAAAGTAAATCGTTATAAATAACTAACACGTTTCATATTTATCATCAACATAAACGTGCATAGTCCAACACTGGACATAAGTTTCCTCTAGAATGCTATTAAGAACGATAGCTGGCCACATCCACCCATGATTTTTGTAACTTATTGCAAAACCAATAGAAAATATTATAAGTTTTAAATTTGTGCAACTATGTAATAAATACTTTTTTAAGAGCTATAAGACTATAGCCGTCCATAGCTATAGACCATAGTTTAAAAAATACTAGTGTTTAAACTTTCTTTATAAACTTTAAAAAGTCTTGCAATACTGTTAATTTTGCCATAGCATGCAGAGTTGTTTGTAATGCTATATGATATATGTATAGTGGATTGAGTCTAGCTATATATTGTATTTTCGATATGATCAATAAAGACCCTTTAAACGAAGTGAATAAACTTTAATAAGCCTTTAACTTCCATTGCAATATTATGAACCAAAAGTATTCATCATTCCCCTAAGCAACAGGTTCTCAACAAGCTCAAAAAATGCTTACGCGTATGACTAAGCACCTTGTAACTTATGAATAACATAGGTTACCCTTTTCGAAGACCATAATTACGAAGACTTAATAAATAAGGTTGATACTCATGAAGGTTTTCATAGGTAACACCAGGTAATGGAATCAAGGATTGGGCGGATTGCGCCGAATGCAGAGTGATCTATGGCCGAGATCAACCATACAGTGCACCCCTAATGATAGTAGACGACTCCGCGGTATATCTAACTGAGATAAAAAAAAAACTCCCACAGACACCTACTGATCTGACCCCACACTGGGATTTCAAGTGGGTATCAAGAACTACGAGTACCGTGGTACCATAACACCCAGACCCGAAAAAACCCCGGAATAAAACACGCACCTGTTACGTATCAGCCGGCTACTCCCCTGCCACGTCACAGAGGTCATCAAATCAAGATGGCGGGACGACCTTGACTCCATTAAAAGGATTAGCTTTTAATAACCCAGGAATGAGAAGGATGGGAGGAAATTGAGGAGCCTTTGTACAGTGGGGTGGTGAAACCTGAAATAATAATACCACCAAGGTTAAACACAAGCATAACGTCCCGCCTGCGCCTGTTGGTAACCGGTTACCGTAACCTATGGACACTTGTAACACCAGAAGTAGGTATAACTTACGGGTTGCTATAACGTAACATATCCTGAGACATAACGAGTAAAAAGTATCATGTGTCATAGTACTGGACATTATGTCCTGTTTGATGAGTACCACGATGAAAGACCATGGATCAACTCTATCCATTGACTTCAAGCAACCTTTGAAATTTTATTCCAAAGAGTATCGTGAACTTGACTATTCATATTGGAAAAACGGGAATTTTCACGTACTGCACTATCGGTGAAGGCACCTACTAAGTTTCGACTTATTCCGAGAGTCTTCATCAGGGTGAGTGGTCGCGACTTTCTCCTTCCGCGTCGCACACGTACAGGGCGCGGAATGAGTCGGAACTTAGTCGGTGCCTTCACCGATAGTGCAGTACGTGAAAAATCCCGTTTTTACAATATGCATAACTTTTGAAATGTTGTCGGTTCATTGGTTGGGCTTCCTATAGCATCAGATATATTATTTATTTTGAGCCTGTACTGTCCTACTGCAAGGCAAAGATCTCCATTTCCCTTATTACTGGCTAATTGAGGCCACTCCTCAAAATATGCGTCTAGTTTATCTCTCCATCTTCTTCTGGGCTTTCCAAGTGGCCACCGCCCATTCGGAACTCATTCCGTGGTGGCTTTCGGCCATAGTCCCCTTCGGCATGCGGCAAACGTGTCCAGTCCCACTTAATTTTTGAGCCACGTCAGCTATATGACGTGGTTATCCAAGTTTTGGAGCGCAGTGTTGAGTTCCTGATACGTTTAAAAGTCTGACAACATCAGATTTATAGAAAATAAATAGTTTTTTTTAATTCCCTCTTACTAGAAGTTTTTTTTTATTCAGTAAATTGTTGCCTTTCAGTCGTGATTCAGAAATATTGACCCTGAACTTAACCATGTCGTATGTTGTATTTGAAAGAGTCATATTTTTGTCAACAGAATGTATTTTAGAATGAATGCTGTGATGAGTTTGCGAAATACGAAACATCTTTGTCGAAGAGTTTCGAAGTCTTCTTAAAGTTAAATCACTTCTGTCATTGATACTGTTTTTAATCGATGCTAATTTTATTACATTAAGCTCAGTTCGAACTTTCAAAGGACTTGGTTTTGAGAAACTGAACCCTTTGTCTTCGTTAATAAAATCAGTGAACACATGAAATAGTTTTCAACGCGTCTGTCCCTATTTAAAGTAAAGTAAATCTTTATTGGAACAACTGTGTATAAAGGTGGTAATGTTTTTTTAGTTTCAACAGCTTGCCCGTTTCGGACACACAATAATGGTCTTAAGTTAAGTTACACTTAGATTGGAATAACTACCTAACTAAAAATCATTCCTACTCTTAAGTGTTATAGGAGCCATTTTTTTAAACTCTTTAATTTGAAAGAATACATATAGCGACGGTAAACATTAATTATTCATAAACTAAAAATAAAAACAACTACAAGTAAAAACGAAAACAAACACGCTATGACCGTAATCTCCATGATAAAGATTTCAGATCCATACTCAGTATGCAGATCTTTGAGCATACCAAGTTGGAGTAGTCAGAGACACGTCGAAACATTATACTTGGCACATGTCCACGTTTTGCATTCCCGTGACAGGTGCAGACCCATCGCCGCTCATTGAAACACTAACCTTAGTAGTTTATTCACTATCCTTTATGGTAGGTACATTTCTACGAAAAAAAAAACAAAAAACAGATATTGTAAAAACGGGAATTTTCACGTACTGCACTATCACGTAGTGCACGGCGCGACGCGGAAGGAGAAAGTCGCAACCACTCACCCTGATGAAGACTCTCGGAATGAGTCGAAACTTAGTCGGTGCCTTCACCGATAGTGCAGTACGTGAAAATTCCCGTTTTTACAATATGAATAGTCAAGTTCACGATAGTTTTTGGAATAAAAAAAAAAACAGATAATATGTACCTACAACAGCGAGCTTAACTCTTCCAGAAAACTTTGAGTATAGTCTGATAAATAGTTATGGGTAAGCGTAGAAAACAAAAGAAACGATTTATATGAACCTTTCAATAATAATGTACTTTATTAATATCACATAAAAGCAAAACTTGTAGTTTATTATTATCACATAAAAGAACAATTTAAACTACTTAGGTTAGTGTTTCAATGAGCGGCGATGGGTCTGCACCTGTCACGGGAATGCAAAACGTGGACATGTGCCAAGTATAATGTTTCGACGTGTCTCTGACTACTCCAACTTGGTATGCACAAGGATCTGCATACTGAGTATGGATCTGAAGTCTTTAGTTATTACGCCATACACCTTTAGCTTTAAACTGAACTAAATTCGCCACTAGATAAGTTTCGTAGCTAAAGTAACGGCCTCCCTTGACGAAACAGCACACCTTGATGTGGATTTAATGGCCTAATAACAATAACAGTGTTATGGCCCTGTTATTTTGGCCTCTAATATACGTACCCTTGTTTAGAATAGTATCATTATAGTTCTGAAAGGGTAAACAGGGTCGTGCTAAGGAGCACCAAATGTCTAATGCATGTCAATGTATATAAAAATTTCTAGCAAAGTATTGTATGAAGCTCCGAAACTGTCAGTTCTGTTCATTGGCTATTTTCAAGATAACATGGGATTTTGAAATGTTAAAAGCAACCTCTTGCTTGCTTCTTTATGTTATGTCGGGTTGCCTTGGCTTCTGTAATAGCTGAGGCATTGTTGATGGTGTGGTTAGCTGAGCAGTGCGATTGAATAATTGAGTATATGTCGACCTCTGAGACGCAGAAGGTTGCGGGTTCGATTCCTGTCACGGGACAAATGTTTGTGAGATCGCAAATATTTGTCTCGGGTCTGGGTGTTTTCCTATGTATAATATGTATGTATTTACAAAAAAAAAAGAGTATTTAAGTAGTATATCAGTCATGTAGTTCCCATAATACAAGCTCTGCTTAGTTTGGGGCTAGATGATGCTGTGGGAAAAATGTCCAGCATTTATTATTATTATTATTATTATGTCAACCGGAGTATTGACATGGCCAAAATGCGCTTATACGTCCAACAAAATTGGGTATGTCAGTCACAATAGCGCGCATCAAAAGACAGACTAAAGCCCGAAGTAAATAGTTACAATGGAGTTAAATATGCCAGTGACAGTACACAGACACTGTCGAAATAGCCTAGAAAAAAACAAAAACAAAAAAGTGCAAAACACCCGAAACTTCAGAATAAGTAATAGCAAATTTTATTCCAAAAACTATCATAAACTTGACTATTCATATTGTAAAAACGGGAATTTTCACGTACCGTATTATAGTGAAGGTACCTACTAAGTTTCGACTCATTCCGAGAGTCTTCATCAGGGTCAGTGATCGCGACGTTCTCCCTCCGCGTCGCATCGTAAACTACCACGTCGGTAGTGAGTCGAAACTTAGTCGGTGCCTTTCCAAAAACTATCATAAACTTGGCTATTCATATTGTAAAAACGGGAATTTTCACGTACCGTATTATAGTGAAGGTACCTACTAAGTTTCGACTCATTCCGAGAGTCTTCATCAGGGTCAGTGATCGCGACGTTCTCCCTCCGCGTCGCATCGTAAACTACCACGTCGGTAGTGAGTCGAAACTTAGTCGGTGCCTTTCCAAAAACTATCATAAACTTGGCTATTCATATTGTAAAAACGGGAATTTTCACGTACCGTATTATAGTGAAGGTACCTACTAAGTTTCGACTCATTCCGAGAGTCTTCATCAGGGTGAGTGATCGCGACGTTCTCCCTCCGCGTCGCATCGTAAACTACCACGTCGGTAGTGAGTCGAAACTTAGTCGGTGCCTTTCCAAAAACTATCATAAACTTGGCTATTCATATTGTAAAAACGGGAATTTTCACGTACCATATTATAGTGAAGGTACCTACTAAGTTTCGACTCATTCCGAGAGTCTTCATCAGGGTGAGTGATCGCGACGTTCTCCCTCCGCGTCGCATCGTAAACTACCACGTCGGTAGTGAGTCGAAACTTAGTCGGTGCCTTTCCAAAAACTATCATAAACTTGGCTATTCATATTGTAAAAACGGGAATTTTCACGTACCGTATTATAGTGAAGGTACCTACTAAGTTTCGACTCATTCCGAGAGTCTTCATCAGGGTGAGTGATCGCGACGTTCTCCCTCCGCGTCGCATCGTAAACTACCACGTCGGTAGTGAGTCGAAACTTAGTCGGTGCCTTTCCAAAAACTATCATAAACTTGGCTATTTATATTGTAAAAACGTGAATTTTCACGTACCGTATAATAGTGAAGGTACCTACTAAGTTTCGACTCATTCCGAGAGTCTTCATCAGGGTGAGTGATCGCGACGTTCTCCCTCCGCGTCGCATCGTAAACTACCACGTCGGTAGTGAGTCGAAACTTAGTCGGTGCCTTCACCGATCATACGTTACGTGAAAGTTCCCGTTTGTACACTATGAATAACAATAAAGGTAGATAGATAGATACTTTTTTATTCAACATATACGATAAATAACTATCTATCTATCTATCTACCTTTGTTTTTGTTTACCTTATTAAGGTAAACGCGATAAAGATCCGTAAACACCTTATACCTATTTCTACCGCCAAGCATAATTGCATTGTTGTGTTCCGGTCGAAAGTTATGATTGCCGGTGAAATTACATGCACGTGGGACTTTTCACCCGTTATCTCAGACTCGGCAATGCGCGAAGTGGGCCGTATACTAGTTTCCCACTTCAGTTGCATACAAAAATATACATATAACAAGTATGAAGAATCCATATTTGTTCCGGGTGTTCTGGGTATTTTCTATGTATAAAAATATCTATCTATGTAATGTATTGTATTAAGTATATCAGTCATCTAGTACCCATAACACAAGCTCTGCTTAGCTTGGGGCTAGATGATGCTGTGTGGATTGTCCAGCATTATTATTATTATTATTATTATTATTATTTGTAATTTTTGTTAATTATTATATCTGCGTGACTTAGTACGGCCCTGCGTAAGGTGTAAAATGCGAATATAATGGAACTAGGACGCTTTATCGCGGAAAGTGTTCTACGTCTACGAAATAAGAGTTAGCTACCGATAACTCGTGAGTAAAAAAGAGGTTATGAGTTTTTTTTTATCAAGCAAACTCTTTGACAAGATTATCCTGCAGAAAACACGTGACAAGAAACTAAAGTAGCAGGGTTTTATAGTTCTGTTATCTGTAAGGTAAAAAAATATAGTTAGTTTAGATTTTTACAATGTAATTACTTAGCTAATAGTAACCTCTGATGACCTCTGTGACGCAGTGGTAGAAGGCCTGCCTTAGACGCAGAATATTGCGGGTTCGATTCCCGTCACTGACAGATGTTTAAATGATCTGCGAAGAGAACAAGAGGTAGGTAGATCAATACATTTTGCGACGGAAGATAATCAAATAATTAAATCATTTTGATTTCACTGATTGACCACCGAGTAAAAAAAACTAAAATTACCTAAAAGGTAAATAACCTTATTGGCCTAGTGGGCTGGTACACCGACTTCCGATCTGAAGGTCGTGAGTTCAAACTCTGATGAACCAATGAATTTTTCAGTTTAACGCTTAACACGTGCTCAAAACGGTATAAAAAACATCGTGAGGAAACTGGCATGCCAAAAATTCGAAGGCATGTGCCATAAGTTAGTGTTCCAATAAGCAGCGATGGGCTTGCAACATGTCATGCGAAAAAAAAAACGCAGACAAAGTGCCAAATTTAATGTTGACTACCAGACAGTAGTCAGAGACACGTCCGTCACGTACGCAGATCTGTGAAGATACCTCTTGGTACCCTCATATCTCAAAGATCTAAGATCGAAGGATCTCTATCGTGGAGATTACAGTCGTTAGCATGTTTGTTTTTGTTCAAAACCTGCCGATTCTGAAGAGATAAAACAAAAATAATTTACATATAAAACGAATAAAAAAAATCCTGTATATCACTCGTTTTATTATCTCGTATGAAATAAATTTATATGTATTTTCGGACAAAACCTGACTCTTTTGTATTCCAAAAGTCTGTGCATTGCCAAGTTGCTAGATTGAGCCAAAAATTCGGGGCACGTAGTTCCTGGAATGGTCAGTTATATATAAAATGGCAATGTGTTTGGATGCTCCTCTAGGTCCTTTTAAAATTAGCCATGAAGATGTGAAACGTTAGCCAAGAAAAACTCAAAAACCATAAATTTACAATAAAAAAAAAACATAAAAATCATCGTCACAATCAGACATCAAGACAGCACAAAAATTGTAGCTATCTCTTTCTTGCTTGCACTATGAGTAAAAGAGAGCGACAGTTTAAATTAAGTTTAGTTAGTGTACTAAAGAATCGACGATATTTATTGTCTTACTAGTTTATGGACCTAAAATATCACCTTGTAATTTTCTTTCCAATATTTTTTTTAATTAAAAATATTTTAGTGCCTTAAAAAACTCATAATATCAAAAAAAAAACTTTTATTAAACAAGGATATTGTTTTTTCCATTAGTGAAATAATTTCTTAGTCCAGAGATTATCCCATACAGCAATCAAACATTTACCTCTTTATGGGCAAAATTTATATAAATTCTCAAAATTTCACAGAAAAAAATGATTTTTATTCTAAATTTAATCGTTTTTCCTTCCACAAATATTTGTAATTTATGCCAATTGTAAACAGTCACCCGGTTTATTAGATTCAAGCGTTCTCCAAAAATTCTTATCCAGAATGAAAAAGTAATTAAAGAAAACTCTTTAACGGCATCCCAGGAGATTTATTGCTTAAATTTAACGTTCCAGTAATGGTCAGGGATACTAAAGTTGGGGAGATATTAGAAAAACCGGAAAATCTAAAATAAAAAAAATATTTTGAAATCCATTTTAAATCTTATTTCAGAAATTTGGCGAAGTTTTAACACAACGATTAGATAAAAAAAAGTCAGAAGGTATTTCTAAGAAAATATTTAATGGTACATCCAACGTCATTTCGTATAAAATATGGAGGTTATGAGACAAAATATAATATAGGTAAAGCTTTTGTTTATATACTTTGCTAAGTCATCTAATTTTTCTTCTAAAATCTAGTATTTACTAACAAAATGGTAGGTATAATTTCGCTCGTTTATTTAACTTTTACTGCATAAATTCGTTTCTACATAATTAAAAAAAAACAGATATGAATCTATTGAATGAATGGGTAGGGTATATTTCCCACTCGCCTATTTGAACAAGTCCATAATACCACGTTTTTGTTAGAATACAAAATCAAATCAAGAATTTATAAGTTTCTAAATTGGCCAAATCTTGTTTCGAATAAATAAAATAATTTTGTTCCTAGTTTGAAGAGTCTTAAAAACTTCGTGGCAAAGGTGGACTGAAAATATTCTGGGGTGGTAAATAAAATTATTTCAATTGTTTCGTTTATTAGTAAAATAGCATAGCAAATAGCGGATTACCCTTTGACCGACTAAGAACATGTAAGTTACATGTTCTTAGTCGGATAAATGTGTAATCCGGCCAACGGCAACAACCCTAAGAAAGGGGATCAGGATATTTTCATGTTCAACAATTTTCAAGTTTCATTACGAACGGAGTGTTTTTAAAGATAATGATTAAGTGATTTCAGAGAATTTAGCAAAAATATGATTTTATGAGGATCCGACAAGCAATGGAGATATAAATGAAAGTCGGCAATCTTAACATTTTGATCATACTTTGTAAAGTACATAAACATCATCATCATTAGCTCACATCAGTCCACTGCTGGACATAGGCCTCACCAATACGCGCCACTGAGACCAGTGTTCCGCTCTTCTCATCAATTTTCTGCCGCAGCCTTCCTAAGTCATCGCCCAATTCAACTACTTTTGCCACAACGCAATTTCCACTAAGACTTGAACGCGAGAAATCGTATTTATTATATTGACGACTTCTGCAGCGCAGTCGGCGAAGACCCGCCTGAGACGCAAAAGGATGCGGGTTCGATTCCCGCTGCGGAACAAATGTTTGTATGATCTGCATTCATTTGTCTCGGGTCTGGGTGTTTCCTATGAATGATATGTAGGTATGTATTTACAAAAAAATGTATGTAAGTAGTATATCAGTCATTTAGTTCCCATAACACAAGCTCTGATTACTTTGAGGCTAGATGGCGCTGTGTGAAAATGTCCAGCATTATTATTATTATTAATACTTTGATTCGGTTAAATTAAAGCAGAAATGCTCGCATTGATGTGTTCCAGTCTGAAGGGTATGGATGCCGGTGAAATTACAAGCACACGATACTTTTAACCCGTTATGTCCCGGGGATGACAACGCGCAAGTTATACTTCTGGTGTTACAAGTGTCCACAGATTACGGTAACCGCTTACCAACAGGTGGGCATTAGGCATTTTTGCTTCTTGAGTTGCGTAAAATAAAAACTTTCAAACGATAGTTACTTAGTTCGTGCGTCACTAAAGCCTTGTACTGAAAATCCGCGCTCAGAATTCGTTCACAGACAAGCTGAGCTCAAGGCTTTTCATAGGATCCTGTACATAGTAGAGTTCTGCATACACATGTATAGTTCCATCCCAGAATGTCGTCCCATTCTGCTATACCTTTCCGTATAAGTAAATTAATCCTAATAATATAATAAATGCGAAAGTCTGTGTGTGTGAATGTTTGTTACCACGTATCTCGGTAAATACTAAACCGGTTTTGATGAAATTTGGAATGTAGATAGTTTAGATTTTGGAATAGCACATAGGCTAATCTTATTTAAGAAAATCAACCCCTAAGGGGGTTAAACAGGGTGGTAAAGTTTCTATGGAACATTTTATTCCTTGGTTTGATTCGCTCAAACTCGGTAAAGTTTTAAATAAATAATGAAACACTATATTTTTTTTTTCAAAACTACCCTTTGGGGGTGTGCAATTAAGTTCTAAATTTTGTATGGAAAATTGTAATCCTTGGTACGATTCACTCAAAAGTTGGTGGATATAGTTTGAAGCTTGGAGACGGTCATACGCTACTTTTATTAACATACCACGCGGGCGAAGCCACGGGCAGAAACTAGTAAATAAATAAATAATGCTGGACATCTTTACACAGCATCATCTTGCTCTAAAGTGTTTGTATATGTGTTATTTATTGTTGTTATGTACTGTTCAGATGCATATTTGTTTTTTATTTTTTTCTTTCTTTCTATCCTTATGATTCAGATATTTTTTAACTCTGACTTAGTGCTACTTTTGGCTAGCCATTTGAATGTAATCACGCATACTAAAGTGCCAATGCACAAAAAATCTTCTTTTTTGTCTCTATGTGTTTGGAAAAATCTTACTGTTATCTATAAATTGTCTTTTTTATTAATTCTATACATGTCATTTCTGTGCTTTGTTGTTGGGCCAAATAAACTACATTCTGTTCTATTATATGTTTTATCTAATAATTCGTTACTATGTAGATATATTGTCTATACACCATCGTCCTTTATCGTTCCGTCCATACAAAGGTTGTCTGGAAGAGATCGATTTAAGTGATAAGACCACCCATTGTACTCCCGCGATTAGATTTTAATTTGATATGTTTGAAATTGTAAGCAGTTATCTATCTATCTTTCTTATATTATTTTCTATTGTTGCCGTGACATTGCGTGATAAGAAACAAAATTAAACGCTTCAAAAGATTGGTAAGTAGAATCAAAATAATGAGTAGGTCACTCAAAATTATGTCGTGGGATCCAAGTGTATTTGAGAGACGTGAAGGAAAATTTCAATAGATATATTTAGAAAACTATACTAAAGAAAAGTAATTAACAAACAATGTAATCAAATATTGGAAGTCAATTTTAACACACATCTAATTGTCATATCAAAATGAAAATTTGTATGTATATGAAGTTCGAATGACAATACTACAATTTGGTATCTTGCAGCTGATCTGATGATGAAGCCAGGAGGTGGATATTTGAACTCTTCAGTTGCTACTAGTAAGCCCCTCGAGTATGGGCTCATAATTTAAACTATCCCCAGCAGTTGAATCATCGCTACATTTCGTAGGCTAGTGTGATGGAAAGTCTGGATAAATGTGTTTACAATTGTGACAGAGAAAGTACTGAATTCATAGGCATTTCCAAAGTGTCCCAGAAGAGTAGAGAAATGTTCATATAAGCTGTCTTTGTCAGATGACAAATTAGGATTGATAGATATCTATCCTACTAATATCCTACTAATATTATAAATGCGAAAGTTTGTGAGGATGTTTGTTCCTCTTTCACGCAATAACTACTGAACGGATTTTAATGAAACTTTACAGTAATACAGCTTAGACATCAGAATAACACATAGGCTACTTTTTATCCGGGTACCATACGGGCGAAGCCGTGGGCAGAAGCTAGTAAATGCTAAAGTTTGTGAGGATGGATGTTTGTTACTCTTTCACGCAAAAACTACTGAACGGATGTTAATGAAACTTTACAGTAATATAGCTTAGACATCAGAATAACACATAGGCTACTTTTTATTCGGGTACCACACGGGTGAAGCTGTGGACATAGGCTAGTATAGCATATTTATATCTTAACATTTAAAATGATATGAACAAGTTATATTGTTCTGAAAATTGATATAGTTGCTTTCTTTTATATTATGTTATATATACTACCCCCGCTAATCTTACATCTCTTACTTTTCGCTCCATCCAAAGGTATTCTCTAAGAGATGGCTTCTAAGCGATAAGACTGCCCATTATACTTTCAAAGAAATACGATTTGGTTTTTTTTTGTTATTTGTTTTAGGTGTAAAATAAAGTATTTTTATTCACTCATTCAATATAGGTACGTCAATGGTCCTGACCATTACTGAATCATTACTATATATGAAGCAATTATATCATCATCATCAGTCTTTATATGGGTGAGTCAATTAGAGTAAATTCCCTTTTAATATCCTAGAAATATAGATAAGTCATATATTTTAAATGAAATTTAATAAGAAATGCAGGAACCTAAATGTACCTTGATCAACGGAAAAGAAAAACAATGAATGCTTGAAATCTATCAACGTCGTCTTCCGAATTAAAATAATCAATTTCAACTTTCATAAACGCAGGTAGATAATTGGTATTTGTGTAGGTATTTTTTTATCATTAATCAGTGTCAGAAACAGCAAGTTATTCTACCTATTTTGTAAGTCAAGGTTCAATCAAAATTGATAGATTCTATCCTTCTAAAATACGAAAAAAAAAAAAATAACAAAATTAATTAGGTAAAGATCGTAACTGAGAATAGCATAATCCTACTTTTTATCCGACATCACACAGGCGAAGCCATAAGCATTAGCTAGTTATAGTTCATCAAGTTATCTAGTGTGGCCATTTTTTTGAATGGAGATGACGACTCTTAGCATAATATTTTGAATAAAAAAAGATCAATGTCACTGATTCTAAATTCAAATTTTGAACGTGTTCAAGCGAAAGTGAAACAAGCTTCAACGCATCGACGAACTCATAAATCAATTCACTCAGATCCGCTTTTTAATATTTATTTAATGTCACGCTGCTACTGTGTGTCTACATGTAACTGTCATTTTGTAAAGATGAAGGTTTTCTAATGACAGCGTTTTTAATGACAGCGTTTAAGTTATTTGCATGGTAGCCTTGACCGAGTATCTTGAAGCTTCTTTTATTTATTTCTCAAGAGCTGTTGAGTATTTTTTCATGTTTCTGTGGAGTTGACTCTGTAATTTTCATATTGAATGTGTATTTAAATATTCTGTTTGTACATCTAATGAGGTGGTTACATGATGAAGGAGTTACCTTTTTTCGTGTCTAGTTTTTGTCGATCATTATACCCTTGGTCATCTTGCAAGGTCTTGTTAATGTGACTAAAAACTTGGCAATGATCCTAGTACTGCATACTTAACAGTTAAAAATATTAAGTTATTTTATAACAAAAAAAAACAAGTTTGTTTAATGTATTCTTAATTACATTCGTTATGCAAAAACAACCTATTCATATAAAACTATTCATCCTTTTCAACTTATACAAAGTATATCTAAAAAAATATCAATGATATATACCAAGTTTTAGATTTAAAATTTTGTACTTACATAAAAAGGTCCCTGAAAATTTAAAATCCACCGCAACTTTTCCACTATTTACGTAGTTTAATCCTTATCGACCAACATCATCCACTTCACACTTTCCACTAAACAATCTCACCAAATTATTGACACATCTGTCAAATTGTCAGCCAATTCATATGCACAAGTAAGTACTTAATTTAGCAAATTTTTACACAAGAAAAAAAAATTCTTGAAATGTAATAATCCGTATACGCGTATCGTGAAAGCAATTTAGGGAGCGCAACCGAGACGTGCGTCTCTCGCGACGGCCCGATGGGAACTGAATCCGATACCTGCAGAGTCACGCACACAGATGCAATGCACGCATACACAAATAATGGAACTTGCGCTTTAAGCTCTGGGCCCTAAGCCCACGTGCCGAGTTTTTTTTTTTTCGATTGTTTTTTTCCGTCCCTTATCATTAACATTCGACACATTGTAGGCTGCTCTGTCGGGCTACCGTAATTTATGCGGTCGAGTGTCATTTTTACGGGCGTCTACCGCATATGAACGGTAATGAAGAAGCGTGAAATATGACGCAGAAACAGAATTGTGGTATCTGTAAAAGTTTTGTTATCATAGTAAAGTTATTTTGTAAAATTGCCTTTACTTGTGCAACAACAATGTATTTATTCAGCTTTGCAAAGATTGTTTTTGCACGGTAGTGGTTTGGTTATTGTATTGTATTCATTTATTCCAATATTAACAAAGATATATTGTATGCGGAATGTTACATAAGGATTACATTATTACACATAGGTACACAAATCACTTAAAACTACACAATATCTGTTTCAGTTATAGGTATTACTTATAAGTAGGTTGTCCAAGCTTAAATTATTATTATTATGTATTCCCACAAGTTATCCCACCACCCTTACTTCCAAAGTTTGTTGTATATATATGTTATTTTTTTTTATGTCGTGTTAAATAAATATTTTCTTTCTTTCTTTCTTTATTTTCTTTCAATAAGAGAGACAGAACCAATAACGAAAAAAAAAAACAATAGGTAATAATAATATAAGATGAAATGTCAGATGTTAGTAAGGAGGTTGAGAACTTAAAGATCGTCAAGGGAGTACAAACTCTTTTCTAGTAGAAAAGACTTGAGTTTGACTTTGAATGCAGTTTTCTGATGAATGACTGATTTGATATGTTAAGGTAATTTATTGAATATTTCGACAGCTTGATATTTTGCACAATGTTTTGTTATGTTTAGGTTAGGAGTTATTTTATTCTTAATATTTTTTCTTCGAGTATTTACTCTGATGATATGTTCCTCTGGCGTTTCATATTCATGAAGATACTTTGCTAAGAAATTTATGAGAAATTGTACATAAAGACTTGGTACTGTCAGAATCCCTAAGGTTTTAAAATACTTTCTACATGATTCTCTCTGAGAGATTCTTAGTATTGTTCGAATGCTCCTTTTTTGCAAAATAAACACTTTTTTCATGTAATAGTTATAGCTATTACCCCAAAATTGAATACTGTACCTTAATTTAGTGGTCGTTTCCCTGACTTCCGATCCGGAGGTCTTGAATTCTAACCCGGATAAGCACCAATAGATTGATTAATCTATAATTCTATTTATGCAAAAAAAAATATGTGCGCTATTATAATACGTTCTGGAAACGGAGAAAGAAAACACCGTGAGGAAACCGACATGACCCCAAACACGAACCAGAGGTTTTGACGATCTCTGTGGCGCAGTGGGCGAAGATCCGCCTGAGACGCAGAAGGTTGCGGGTTCGATTCCCGCTGCGGGACAAATGTTTGCATGATCTGCATTCATTTGTCTCGGGTCTGGGTGTTTTCTATGTATAATATGTATGTATTTACAAATATATAAATATATATATATGTCATGTAGTTCCCATAACACAAGCTCTGCTTAGTTTGGGGCTAGATGATGCTGTGTGAAAAATGTCCAGCGTTATTATACTAGGTACGTGATAGCTAGGTTAGGTTATGTATGTTAAATCGATAAGTATGTTCTCATCATTATAGTCTCCTTGCTTCTTACATTACGTGGGGTCGGTCCAACATGTTTTCTTCTTCCACTCTCCTCTATCGGTCATCATCTCAGTACTCACTCCTTTCCTAACCATGCCTCTTTTTGGGATATTATTACGACTATACAACATATTTTGCGTGAAAGAGTAAAAAACATCCATCATCTCAAACTTTCACAATTATAATACTAGCTTCTACCCACGGCTTCGCCCGCGTTTTACCCGGATAAAAAGTAGCCTATGTGTTATTCTCATGTATAAGCTACATTACTGGAAAGTTACATCAAAATCCGTTTAGTAGTTTTTGGGTGAATGAGTAACAAACATCCATCCTCACAAACTTTCGCGTTTATAATATTAGTAGGATAGTATAACATCACATCTTTTATTAAATAGGTGATGTTTCCTAAATCTAATTGCACAATATTATGTACCTACCACTTCATTGTAAATACCTTTAGTAAATTATTACGGTTTGCACTACGAGATATTAATTCCCTACTGATGTTAACTAAGAACCATGAAAGCATATTAATGTAACATCGCCTTAAGCGCCCGCAGCATTGCCACTGTCAAGAGGAAGCAGCTAGCTCACTTTATAATAAGATAAGTTAAATTTATTTAATAAAAAATACAGATTCGTAGAATTCCAGTAATATTAGTAGGTATACAAGTAATATAATAATCTAACAATTATAAAGAATAGATACTCATAAAAAATTACTCAAAATGGCGCGTAGTGTTCCACATTTATTTTATGGTTTTATGGCATACTAGCTGATGCCCGCGGTTTTACTCGCGTAGGATAGATAATTTATAGGTGCATCAAAAATAACTGCATGCCTTAAATCTTTTTTAATATTCTGATACATATTCAGTTCTTTTGTATTTTAAGTATGCAAACTAAGTTTACAGCAAATCGCACCACGCGTTAAACATTTCTTGAACAAACTTAATATACCATCCTATCATCTTTGAGGGGTTTAGAAAAAAAATTGTCTTTTATCATTTGTAATGAATAATATTTATGCCGAGTTTCAAACAAATTGGACCACTCGTTAAAAAGTTCCCATACAAACTTGGACCTCTACAACTCCTTAAATAGGTAGTTTGGGGAGATAATTATATTAAGTATTTTATCATTTGGATTGAAAAATATTTATGTGAAGTTTCAAGACTGTTCGTTGGCAAGCTATTACTGATGGAATAGGCTATGACATTCTACCACAAAATTCTGACTGCATCTATTTAATCAAGAGACGGTGTTACGACCTACGGAAAAAAAACGTACGCTCAAAAGAAATTGATATTTGGTACAAAACTGTCCAACCACAACCTCTTAGAATTCCATGGATTGATAATCATAAACTATCTTGGAAAGACGCAGTAGTGATTATGAGGCTTCGTTCTGGACATGTTCCATCAAAGAAATTTGCATATCTCATGGGCAAGGTCCCGTCACCGAGTTTTCTTCTTTTAAGAGTCTTCATCAGGGTGAGTGGTTGCGACTTTCTCCTTCCGCGTCGCTCTCACCCTGATGAAGACTCTCGGAATGAGTCGAAACTTAGTCGGTGCCTTCACCGATAGTGCAGTACGTGAAAATTCCCGTTTTTACAATATGAGTAGTCAAGTTCACGATAGTTTTTGGAATAAAACTTTTAAGAGAATCCGCTGATTGTAATATAATATTGTCTAACCCACTATCAGTTGAAATAAAATCATTGGTTAAGCTGTACAACATAAAGTTTAGCTCAGTTAAGTAGGTAGGTATATGTGAATGGGCAGGTAGATTAATTCGTCCACCTACTTATTCACATATATCATTGATTATTTTTTTTATCTATACAATAAGATTAATAGTAAGGAATGTGCAATTGTTGATTTATCAGAGCGACATAATCACATCGTGATTAAGCTCTTTAATAAAAAAAAGAAAAAAAAAAGACTGTTAGTTCAAGGAATTCCATTTTTTCATACAAAGGTTTTTATTCTTTTTCACCACCTTAAGGGTAGAATTTTTTAAATTCCTTTCTTAGTGCATCCCTACACTATAAGAGGAATATACTCTCAAAATTGTATGCTTCTAGGACTTATGGTTTAAGCTGTGCGTTGATTCACCTCTAGGACTTTGACACCCCCTACATCCCCTATGAGGGGTATTTTGGAGAAATAATTATATAAGACTTATCATTTGGATTGGAGAATATTTATGTGAAATAACCAGACCCGAAACAAATATTTGCAGATCACACATGCATTTACCCAACGGTGGGAATCGAACCCGCATCTGCGTCTCAGGCGGGCTTTGGCCCACTGCGCCACAGAGGTCGTCGAGATGGAAACGTTTTGTATGTTTATCTGTTATGTTACATTTTGTCATGTTTACAGAGTTTTAATATACTCACTTACTTTTCTTGGCACATCGACCAAGAAGCAAATCTTGCCTCTGATACTAAGAGATACCATCGGTCACTATCCTGCGCTACTTGCCAGCTTTGCCGATTTTAATTTAATTGATTTAAATAACACATGACTAGGTTTGTTTTTATTTAAAAGTAGGGGTTACATAAAGTACTATAAAAGCTGGTGTTTCTATTCCCACTCTTCGCTTGTTTTGGTTATTTCCCATTATATAGATAAGCTTTCCTAACAACGTTTTTCATTCCTATGTCACAGATTATCGAGGTTCACATTTTTCACAGTACTATATCTACGCACTACATTGTAACACAATAACTACCTATGTAATAAGATGTGTATAGTACTGCTCAAAAATATATTTTTTTCTTTACTTTCTATTAAATATTTTTTTTCTAATTTTTGCATATTTTTTTTTCTATAAACACTTCCGATATGAAACTTTTTAGTAGAAGATTTTTTTACAATAATAATTTTATTGTTCCGGTTAAGGTTAAAAGTTAGTATAGAAACTACTGCTTGTGACCCAAAATATTAATATCACTAGTACCAAGGCAATATTTAAGTGATCAAAATTTGGGATCAATGACAGGCGATATCGCTATCCCCAACCATATTGCCAATAACTTTTTATGAAAGTTACCTACATAAAAACTATGAAATCTTGCAGACTAAACCAACTGTTACTATAACACTGTGGTTTTACGTAAAGCAATGTACACAGAAGCGTCAAACATTATTATTTTAACATGGACCTGTTTTCTCAATAGAATCATATTTATTTAGGCGATGACAGCTCGCCGATAGGCCACAGTAGAAAAAATATTTAGTAGGGTTTCCTTAGGACCTATGGAAAAAAATAAACCAATCTCTATTTCTCAAGCTGTTTTGCCAAAAAAATACCTATATTTAATTTAACCTCCAAAAAACTAAATAGAAACCATTTTGGGGTTCCACTACGAATTTAAAAAAAACCATTAGAATAAGGCTTTATGTTGAAACTTACATAGAAATGGGTGATGGTGTAGTGAGTCAGTGAACAAGTTTGTCCTATATGCCATAAACAATAACATTTTTTTTTCGTGAGGAAATCCATCATGGATACCTTCCGCCCCTTCCTAGGCGGAAGATTATGTCAGACTCCTACTGACTATAACCTCACGGTATTCCTTCGGGCACCTTTGCCAAGGGATCACGGGTACACACAAGCAATATTCCGCGACCATAGCCAATAACATAGCCCAACTCTTAAAAGATTAATTTAGAGGTCATAAAAGAAAACTTAATAAAATAAAAAATAATGTTTAAGAACTTGACGTCTAACCAAAAAATAAACTCTTAGTACTAACTTGTATACATATATGTACTTTTTAAAATTATGATGAGTGTTTCTTTCTCTTTATTAACTGTGGCAAAGCAATGTCAGTTTACTTAAACTTCGACAAAACCCGACTACCACCACTTGACCTCAATGACAGGGCTATCAGACGCTTGTTTGTTTTGTAGGTACACAAGGTATATGGACACACCTCGAGATTATGTAAGGCAACGCTGAGATGTTTTAAAATTCTAAGTATTGTACCTTCCTAGCTGTAGACACAATTTCTATTTACCATTTTTATGATAAAGCAAAAATATCAACCTCGGCAGAGGTCGATCCTGCGACCTTCTGCTTGGTAGGCGGTTACTGTATAATATCATAACATTTTAGTAAAACGTGGTACTTTATAAAATAAATTAACATATTTAAAAGCAGTTAAAAATCTCCATTTTTGAGACAAGCACAAAATTTTTCCCATCTGTCTCTATGTTTTTGTAAAAATGTTACTGTTATCCTATCCATAAATTACCTATTTTATTTATATTGTACCTATCCCTTAAGTGTTTTGTTGTTGCCCAATAAACCACTTCCTTATTTATTTCAAAATTTATAAATTTCGACCTCTAGTTTATAAATTAGACCACGTCTGTCAATTGTAAGTTTTACTGGTATTTATCGCATTTACCTTTTTTTATTATTTTCTAGACTTTTCAACTGTATTGCAACGTGACCACGGGATCACGGTATGACTGGAGTATATGGAGCTATCGTCGAGGTGTGAAGGCAGTAGTCGTAACTACCCTCATTTCGTCTTCGGAATCAGAAAAGTCCATGTTCACATTACGTCACACTACACTAACCGTGTCATCGCACTGCACAATCGCATCGCGACGGGAACACATGTTCATAACGTGAGTCAGAGACGCTTTAGCCGTCTTTACGATTAAAATTTGGTTACTTCTTGATTTCAATCGCTTCACGAAGATTCTCTTAAACTAACTTCCATTCCATTTAAACTTATAATTATGTAATAAATAGCGAAAATTTGAAAAATACTAACACATCTATCATCAATCAATGTTCAAAATTCGTGGAATATAAAACGCGTCCTTATTTATCGACAAAAAGTTTCAATTCAAAAACCCTTTAAAAATCTCACAAAAGGCACATAAATCAGAATAATCACAACGGTATCGCCTTCAATTAAAACTACCTGAAGCTGAATCTCGCGTTTCCGATTGTCGCCGGGTTATCGATTACGCGAGTTTTTAGCGACATTGATAGATCGACTCGACGCGGCATTTTGCTTTCGCCGATGATATTGCGTTCGGCTCAAGTTTAGGAAACTTTGGTATTCATCTTTCTCATCTGAAAATCAGCGCTACTTCTCCCTACTGTGCGGAGCAGCACTAAGCTGACACAGGACATGCTTAGCCCACACGGTACCAAGTAGCACAAAAATCTTCATCTTTATCACTGTGTTTTTGTAAAAACCTTACTGATGCCTGTCTAAAAGTGTCTATTTTATTTATCTTGTACCTTCTGTTCTATGTTGTCATGTCAAACAAAACACTTTCTATTCTATCTTTCGATGTCTTGTGACCTTTAACTTCTAGTTTGTCTTCTCCAATTTAATTTTGCCTCATTAATCTATTAAGCCATAACTAAAACTTTATCTTTTCTTAATTCAGATGATATTTTAAAGTTTCTATTACCCTCCGTTCCGGTTCCGGTCCGTCCGTTTTTCTTTTGCTTCATCTGTTATTTCAGAAATATATCACTTTTTATGACTGTCGGATCTCACCCTACGCTAAATATAGCCAGTTTTTTTTGTAACTTGCACCAAACTATTGTTGACTCGTTTATAACTTGTACCACCGTTATACATACTTTCATTTACTAAGTAAACATAGCATAGAGACTTTTCTATTACTGATGTTTGTGATCGACATTTTACCTCCATTTCAGTTTCAACAAGATTTCTCAGAAAACTGTAATACTTTTGAGATACTTTTATTTATTGTTGAAGTTGGTGATTGTATGTAATCTTCGGTTCATA
Organism: Perizoma flavofasciatum; assembly: GCA_958496245.1. Lineage (NCBI taxonomy): Eukaryota > Metazoa > Arthropoda > Insecta > Lepidoptera > Geometridae > Perizoma > Perizoma flavofasciatum. The sequence goes on from OY292436.1 coordinate 1,182,542, forward strand.
TTATATTCATTGGGTCAACATTATTCACCCGTGTTCTTGGGGATTTCAACATAATGAACTTAATATTTGAGAGCTTATGATTTTAGGCAGATTTTCAGAGACTATCATAAGAGACCCCTTGAGGTGAACCCTTTGTTCGTTCCCCTGGACCCTTCCATCACACTGGTCATTTCTACCAACCTTTCAAAACATAATCCTTTTAAGTACCTACTGCAAGAAAGATAGGATTGTGTGGTATTATATCAATTATGCGTTGTAAAAAGATAAAGATTTTTTTTAGATTAAGAATTTGGTAGCCTGTAATGCTCTGATTATTGCATTGTTAAAAAAATTAATCAAAAAAAAATAACTAAGGTTTTTAGCACCCCTGTTTTTGGTATGTTTTGAGTAAAATTACCTGTAAAAAAAACTAGTAAAAAAAGAAAAAGATGTACTCATGAAGTTTGTCTGGTGATGCCGATAGATAATTTACTTGTCGAGTACATACTTAATTATGTTTTAGGTTTTCGCGATTGTTAGACATAAACATACTTTCATATGTAAAACATGTATAATGTAGTTATCTTAAACCCAGTAAGAGTTTTGTTCATTATTAAACATAAACACTGTTAAATAAAACGATATTTTTGAACGAAAGTTGACAATGTTACTATTTTAGGAGTCGTAAAACCGGTGTTTATTTTCCAAAATCCACCATTAATTTTCAACTTTTACGGATGTCAACGAAACTTATATTAACAAACTAGGTTTAAGACGCTCTAAAACTCTACTGTTAGTATAAAGGGACACTTTTAACATGCTCTTGTTAATTTACAGATAAGTGTTACACTAAACTCGGGAAATATTTACTGTCACCGTACATATAAGGCGAGGTCCATTAAACAAGCTATGAACTTGTATTCGACTTAAAGAATGGATGGATTAGAATTTATCAAACTTTCGCGATTAGGCGATTAGATAACATAATTATTATAAGTTTAACGGGTCTTTTTTTTGCCGTATTTGAAGGGGGTGACGGATAAGATTGGTAACATCTTAAAGAGGTTTTCAATCAAGTCAGTTTTCATTCCGCACTCAAAAGTGGCTAAGCAGCTTCGAACACCAAAGGACGTGGTACCTCTGCAAATGCCAGGTGTTTATAAAATAGACTGTAGCTGAGCCGTGCTTACATCGGGCAAACGAAGCGGACAATTGCTGAAATGGTTAAGGAGCATATTGCAGCTGTCAAAAATCGCCAGATAAACAAGTCGGCCATAGCGGAGCACCTTGTGGACCAAACCACTGGATCGAGCTTAATGACCCTAAGGTGCTATCCAGTGAACGCCAATATTGTAAGAGAATGGTTCGTGAAGCGATTGAAATAAAGAAGTACCCAAATTTTAATCGTGAAGACGGCTATAGACTCTCTGCGTCCTGGAATCCCGTGATAAACAGGTGTTCGCGTCGCGATCCAATTGTGCAGTGCGGTGATACGGTTAGTGTAGTGTGCCGTAATGTGAACATGGACTTTTCTGATTCCGAAGATTAAATGAGGGTAGTTGCGGCTACTGCCTTTATTTCTCGACGGTAGCTCCGTATACTCCAGTCATCCCGTGACCACGGCTGTTGCAATACAGTTGAAACGTCGGGAAAATAATAAAAAGGTAAACGCGATAAAGACCCGTTAAACTTATAATAATGATCGATTAGAAATTGACTGGGCAGAAGTGGCAATGGACCGAGTGACATGGAAGGAAAATGGGGAGACCTTTGCCTATTTTGCTCAGTAGTTGGACATTATAAATGCTTAAAATATATATAATGCTATTGGTACAGTAGATGATAGTTCTTATTTTAACACTAAAAAAAGGAAAAAATAATATCAAATAAAAATCTTTTAAACATAATTGTGTGTTTGCCAATTTACAATAGGTAAGTAAATCCTACTAATATGGTAAACGTGAAAATTTGTGAGGATGGATGTTTGTTACTCTTTCACGAAAAAACTACTGAACGGATATTGATGAAACTTTACAGTAATTTAGCTTATACATCAGAATAACACATAGGCTATTTTTTAACCAGTTACCACGCGGGCGAAGCTGTGTGCAGAAGCTAGTAGTTTATAATTGTTTTGAATTTTAATAACCTAGGTACCTAGGTCTTTTTCAGGTTCATTATAATTATCTCAACCTGCTCGCAGATCAATAATTATGAAGGATCAGATTATTTGAATTTTCTTCAATGAAAATACACGTCATTCGAAAAGTTATACAAAAAAAGTATAAAAGTATAAAGCTTTTTAGGTAAGTAGGTGGTAGGTAGGCCTGTAGATCGATATCGATAATACTAACAAAACAAAATCAATTGATACTTGGTCGGGTTCGAACTTACGAGCTTCGGATCGGAAGTCTCACAATATTCCAAAAACTATCATGAATTTGATAATTCATATTGTAAAACGGGTAGTTTCGTGTACTATACCTACTATCGGTGAAAGCACCGACTTAGCTTAGAACGGTACGAGAAAATTCCCGTTTTATAATAAAAAAGTATCACAATATCAACATCAGAACAAGCTCAGAAATACAATTAAAATAAACAACAATTTGACGGAAACAACTGCAAAACAGTTAATGGCAATTAGCCGGGCCCCTTCATCCGAACAATCTTTATCTTAACAATAAAACTTTTAATGATAATTACAATTAAAAACACTCCTGGATCCATTTCCCTGCCGTTAAAACGACACAATTTGTTGTCCTTTACGTTAAAGATTATTATACCTTTGCTAGACAAAGCTTGGAAAGGCGGATGGACGTTGGCTGTGATTGAGTAGTGGACACGTGAGGGTCATAGACCATGAAGCAGACCACCAGCAGGACTGATGTTAGGTCCTATGGGTCGATCACGCTAACTCATGGCTATCGAGATGGCGATCAATTTGGTAGTAGTTCCCCATTTAAATGGCCCGTCGCTTGATTCCCATATTACCCAGACTGAACTGAAGGCCATGAGCCGTTCATGAACGAACGAAACTTGTGATTTTGACAATGGAATCACGCTAATGCCATGCATCGATCTCAATAGCCATGGAAATTAGTGTAATCGCCCCGCTGGTATGCAGGAAGCAGACCAGATCGTCGGATTTGATTGTGAAGGCGGTGGGAACGCACTGGGTTCGGTTGACGCAGAATCGAAAAGAGTGGCGTAGAGAGGAGGCGTATACCCAGAAGTGGGTGAATATTGCACGATAAAATAGAAAGATAGATAAAGTGACTGACTTCGTATTTCTCGGGCATTAGTTTCTCAATAACTGGTTGGGCAGTTTCTTTTCATTATGGCAGCTTCATATTTCAAAAGAAAGCAACCATGCGCGCGCTCGATTTTCGCTTGATGATTATTTTTTTATATTGTTTTTCATATGAAATTTCAGAAAAAGTGAATTATATTAAATAAAGAGTTACATACTGATATAACCCAAAATTAAAAAAAAAACTGCACCTGAAAAATAGATGTTCATATACTTATAAGCAAAGTCAGCTAAGTCTGCGATAGATTAATAATCTTATACCTATATCTTCTAGTTTAGTGATTGTCGTCAATTTATTGGTCAAGTACATCAAATGTAAATCCTTTATTGTGTGATTTGTTTAATAAACTGCTTTTCCACCTGCATATTTGTACCACATTAAGAAGTTCATTGCCCTCACTTGCATAACTCCAACATACACATACATAGTTCGGAACCCACACTAAGATTTCCTGCGTCGTGGATATCAGGAACTACGAGTACCGTGGTATCACAACTCAGGCCTGAAACAAATATCCTCCCATCTCCTTCGAGGTCATATCTATCTGATTAGCTTTCCATTTTTTCTGTATAAGATCTGTAATTTGGACTCTCATCAGTTTCATTGAGAGTCACAATGTTATGTTTATGTCTGGAAAATGCTTTACGGGACATCATTTATTTCCTTCACATTTCAGATAAGGTTACAGTAAAATTTTATCTGCTTGTACAGTCAGAATATTAAATTTTACAGCCCAAAAGTTTGCGTAAACATTAATTATAATTAGGACAAATTAAATTAATATTGAAGGATGATAAGAATTATTTGCATTGAACCTTGATTTACGGAAATATAAATTTTTCTTTGGTTATCTTTTAGATAGATAGATAGATAGATAAACTCTATATTGCACACCAAAGCAAAATACAAAAAGACACAGGAATTCACAATAATATAAGGTACAATGGGCGGTCTTATCGCTAAAAGCGATAAGTCCGCCTTTGGTCTCTTGGTCGCCTTTGGTCATAACATAACATATAACATATATATAATATATATATGTTATGTTAATATATGTATTTTTATAAATACCTACATAAATTACAAATATATATACATTTCCTATATAATATAGATGTGAGATAATAATATGTAATAATATATAAAAATATTTACTAGCAGCTCTGAGACATAGAAAGGAAATGGTTGTATACCATAACTTTAAAAATGGCAAGTGACTTTGATGATCTAATAGAAAAAGGTAGGGCGTTCCATAGTCGTACAGCTTGCACCGTAAAGGAGTTACCATAAAATTGCGAACTATGGACAGGAGTATGAAGCTGTAGAGTTTCGGAAGAGCGAAGGTTTCGATCATTCGCGTGGTGTAAAAAACGCTCCATAACATGGTGAGGAAGGATTAAAAAGAACACTATAAAGAAGGGAAAGAATATGTGCATTCCGGCGAAGGTGGATAGGAAGCCACTTGAGTTTTGCACGAAATTCTGAAATATGGTCATACTTACGTAAGCCAAATATGAACCGGATACAAAGATTCTGAAGGCGCTTAAGTTTGTTTAACTGGGCTTCGGTGAGGTCGAGGTAGCTGGCGTCAGCATAGTCTAATATAGTAGTAGAAGGGATTGTGCAAGCATAACTTTGGTACTGGTTGGCAAAAAGTTACGAAGTCTTTGCAGCGAAGCAGAAGACGCAAACATCTTGCGACTGATCTCGGCAATGCACGGCTCCCATGTCAGCTTGGAATCTATAATGATACCCAGGTTTTTCACCTATTTGCTGATAGGTATCGGCGTGCCGTCAAAAAGTACTCGCGGAAGTTGTGCGAAATCTAGCCTGGTAGGCATTTTGTGACTGCCAATGACAATAACTTGTGTCTTTTTGGGGTTTACTGTGAGGCCAAAAGATTTACTCCAGTCACAAATTAGGCCCAAATCAGAATTAATTAAGTTGATTGCTCCGTACATGTTTTCAATTGTTGACTGTGTGTAAATCTGTAAGTCATCTGCATACAGGTGGTAGGAAGAAGATATTTTTTTAGAAATAGAATGATTAAAAATGGCAAAGAAAAGTGGAGATAAAACGCCGCCTTGTGGGACACCAGCAGTGAGGCTGCACCATGAAGAGTAATTATCTTCAATTCGGATGCGTTGCCGGCGCCCAAACAAGTAACTACGAAACCAGTCAATAGCCGTCGGAGATATGTTAAGAGAGCATAATACATCCAGAAGTATTTCGAAATCAACGTTATTAAAGGCGTTGCTGAAATCTAGGAGTGACAGCACTGTCAACTTTCTACTATCCATTCCACAGCGAATATCATCAGTTATCTTGATGAGTGCTGTCACTGTGCTATGTCCTGAACGGAAACCGGATTGGTTTGGATTAACGAGGATATTATTGGAGAGGAAGATGCTTAATTGTTGATGCTTAATTCTTTTCGTTTTGGTGTACAGATTTTGTTTTAAGGGGAACCTCATGTACCCCATTTATATTTCCATTGATTGCGCGAAAATCCTACCCTATCCTATTAATATTATAAAGGTGAAAGTTTGTGAGGATTGATGTTTGTTACTCTTTAACGCAAAAACTACTGAACGGATTTTGATGAAACTTTACAGTAATATAGCTTACTAGCTTCTGCCCACGGCTTCGCCCGCGTGGTACCCGGATAAAAAGTAGCCCATGTGTTATTCTGATGTATACGCTATATTAATGTAAAGTTTCATCAAGATCCGTTCAGTAGTTTTTGCGTGAAAGAGGAACAAACATCCTCACAAACTTTCACGTTTATAATATTAGTAGGATAGGATAGATTAGAAGTGTTATTCTGATCTATATGTTACTTTTTACTGCTTAAACTGTAACTTTTTGTAAAGTTTAACTGTTGTGGCGTGACTACCGCTGCTCTTCTCTTATAAAATGCCTATGTTATCTAATAACAACACTGAGCCCAGATCAAAAAGACAACTCTCATTGTTTGTCAACAACAGAGCACAGAAAACAGCTCCTAAAAGAAACCTGAAAGTAAACCTCTCAATGCATTACCATACCAATGGAACTGAAAATGTAAAGGCGTTTGTATTCTGCGTGCCTTTCAGCGATGAATATTTTAATTTCCGGGTCGGAGTGAGATTATGACGATCTAGAAAGTGCTTTATTAACAATATTGAGGCCTGCCATAAGTATTCGCCTCGCAGATCTGCTCTGTTAACAGTTTTTATACAGAACAGAATGAAAAAGAAGCCACGGTCAACGGTCATGGTGGCATGTTCTAATAATAATAACCTTTTTAATTAATACAGAGTTTAATTATTTGGGCCTTTTGGGGTTGAGATTCTGGGTCCGTGGGGAAACGGGGTCTTTCACGTTTTCAAAATTCTTTCACAGTGACTGGTCGGTATCTGGCCAGTATTTTGGGAACGCTTCCGTCTGGTAGTAACCTGGATCGATTGAGCTATCTATAGATCGTTTGCAACAGTCTTTAGATAAATAGCTGTTTCATCTTTTTTTTGTATTCACCTACTTGTACATAGTTGTATGAATAAATGTATAGTTATTAGTAACGTCATAAATATATTTATATGTAGTTTCAATACTGTAAGTTCAAGGAATACGATTTTTCATACAAAGGTTTTCAGCCCTTTTCACCCCCTTAGAGGTAGAATTTTCCAAATTCCTTTCTTATTGCACCCCTACACCATAAGAGAAATATACCCTCCAAGTTTCATGCTACTAGGGCTTATGGTTTAGGCTGTGCGTTGATGCGCCCATCAGTAACGGAACAGTTTTATATTGATTTTCAAAAGTAAAGTCTCTTAGTCTCTCTTAAATTCAATATTCTCAAAAACAATACAACAAAGCTACTGACGGAAAACATTTTGATATTAGTTCAGATTATTCTGAACCCTACATTGAGTGCTGAGCTGAATTCATAATGTGACTTCAACTGTTCATTTGTAATTTAAATACGTAGCATTTCGGTGGATTCCGACTGTTCTAGATTGTGACGGAAACAGTGGAATCTTGAGAGATATTGTACTAGAAATGTGTTCAGTAACATCCATTTGTGAAGGAATACCAATTGATCGAACATCTTCAGATAACCCTTGCTCTATCCATTCAAGGAATTAAGGTTGGTATTCTCACTTCAATAATATATGAAGCAGATTCGTTGGTAGGAGATTAAAAAATACAGTAAAAGACGCTTAGTTCAAACTGCTTAGTTCAAACGACCAAATTATATCTGAAAATAGTTGCTATAAATAATTAAACAATTTTTTGTCACTTTGCGACATCGCCAATCCCCAAATAGGATTTGAGATCGATCTGATAAATTCTAAATTCGATAAAATCTGAATGGGTTTGGCCAATTCATTGTTAGAATTGACGGACTCTCTGAAAACAAATGTAAATTCAGGATTTAAAACATAAGTAGTCTTTATTAAAATAACTAATTAAATCCTACTATTATTATAAACGTGAAAGTTTGTGAGGATGGATGTTTGTTACTCTTTCACGCAAAAACTACTGAACGAATTTTGATGAAACTTTACAGTAATATAGCTTATACATCAGTTTAACACATAGCCTATTTTTTATCCGGGTAGGCAGAAGCTGGTTTATAATATAATTAATAATTCATTTATGTATATGAGCGTTCATATGACTGACATACATTACGTACTTAAATAGTTGCATACGCGAGCATATTTCATAACTTAATTAAATAAACTTAGAATAATCTTTACTATAAATTAAATTAACGACAAAAATCAGTGAATCTCACTCATTTTCACTTTTTATCTTTAAGAATGATCAGAAAACCTCACTAATTTTCACACAAGTGAATAAGTTTACATGAAAATAACATCGGAATGAATCCGAAATGCATCTCAAAATGTCAAAGGATTCTAAAGTTCAAGTTTCCCATTAATCAAGAAACACAAACCGCTGACTTACAAAAGAGAAAACTCTATCAAATCAAGCACATCCCAAAGCCGAGACGTTATAATGCAAACTTGCATTTTAAAATGTATTCCTCACTATGATTAAAATTGACTTCTGTAGATATTTGCATCTCCCTTTTACTTACAGTGTTGGAACAAGATAGATTATTTTAGAACAAGGATCGCTATGGCGGGAACTGTAGGCGACCCTACCTCATGGAGGAAAAACAAAGACAATTAGTTTTTTTTAATCAAAACAAATAATATTAAGTTTACTTCATTCATCTTTTGTGTGGTGCTTTGTAAAATCAAGTATAAAAGGAACTTTTAAGCTATGTCATCCTAACTCCTTAGGGACTAAATTGAATTGTCAAAAAAATTATGTATTCCCCATGATCGACATCCTCAGATATTTACTCAGTGAATAGATCTTTGAGGATACCAAGTTGGGAGATGTCAGAGACACGTCCAATCATTACATTTGGTACATGAAATTTGATTGGTATACAAATATCTGGTATTTATGTTTACAGAACCAAGGAAAAATTAAAGCTTCATTGGAAAAACTTCGAGGCGAATGACGAGCGTGCATTTCCCAAATTCGTCATTCGCCTCGCCACTCGCGTCGCATGTGTAAACTAAGTTTTTGCCTTAATTATAAATTAACGCTGTTGATTACCAATTAAAAATAAATAAATAATCCATAGCCCAACTACACACAGCTGGTGGGTGAAGTTAGGTGATGATGGTGCTCGATAAGTAGGGCTGCCCGCAGTGTCCACTCGGTCTACACTAAGTTGGACTTTTATTTGCCTTTTAAAACAGTGCTAGCTCTTTGTTGGAAAGTTACTGGAAGAGCAGAACTTGGAAATGAACTGAGAAGCTAATTGCTAGTCAAACAAGGAATCTAGACTTTCTTACAGAAATAATACTTTTTTTTGAAACTTATGAATATTTTAAAGCGATAGTCTTGATGTCACGTAGATTACAATTACTAAGCAAAACGTGGGCATGTGCCAAATTGTTATAAAAGAAAGCAAGCATATTTCTGTTTTGATGGACATCCTCAGATCGCAGATCTGCGTATACCAAGAGGCACGTCCATACATTATATGCATATGCCCATGCCCATAGTAGTTAGCAATCCCCGTACCTAATCGTTTGCAAACCTATTTCTGCTTATTGGAACACACTAGTTCTGAAGCATGCCGGTTATCTCGTGGTGTTAACCACAACCATTTTGATTTTTAAAATAAAAATAACATTTTAATCATCTGTATATTTTTAGTAAAAAAATACATATATTTTAATAAGTAGATTTATGTCAGGGTTTTATAATAAGTTCGTTATTTCTTCGTAAAATTGTTTTACAAATTGGAATAAAGAAAATCATACCATTTTAGAAATTCAACCAAGTTTGTTTGCAAAAATCGTCTGTGTTTGTTTATAATTAGAATATTTACCTACTCGTTTCTGTCTCTTGAGACTACATTTTGAATACCTTTGCTTTATTTATTTTACCCGAGCAGGAGCAAATTTGTAAATGTGTTATCAACAAGCCCACTTCCAAAGATGCTAAATTAATATAATCCCATAACAATAACAGATAGGTATTATTGCATATATTTTTAGGTACCTATACATTTATACATTTATTTTATTGTACATTTTCATGCCCATTGTACATTTATTTTGTTTTTATGTTGTCCTGTACGTACAATGGTGTGATCTTTACTTAATATTATAGAGTTAAAATTTATATGTTTGGATTTAGGAAGTAATTTCCTGAACTACTTATCGGATTAAAAAAAAACACTATTTTTCAGAATAGACCTTTTGGGTACGTATAGGTTAATTATACTGTAAATTTTGTAAATTTTGCAACGTTTTTTTCGTAAGTCGAAGAAAAACGGTCTAGCGATTCGTATCTTACGAACGCTGCTTTGATGATAAGGACTACTTTACGACAGCTACTTTTTATCCGGGTACCACGTGGGAGAAGCCGTGGGCAGTAGCTAGTGCACGAGTGCAAAATCATAGCGAGTTTATTCTATTCCATCTTCTAGCCAACCTATAGATTCTTACAACGTAGTCCAGCCACGACCTAAAACCCAGAAACGTATTCCCTTAAAATATATTCTTAAAATCTAAATCCCAACTTCCCAAGTTCCCACCAACCTCCAAATACTGGCCACTTAGAACATGTTTGAACAGATGAACGAATGTGTGACGTATCACGTCTAGAGATCGCTGGTCTACCAAGGACATAGATCAAAGCTCAGAAGGGACATTATAGTGAGACAAGGCATCGAAAGGAAGCTGATTTATGTATCATCAAAATAAACCAAGCTTTATTTACAACAAATTTTGCTTAGATATTAAGGCAGCGAGGAATATTTAAAAAAAAACACACATAAATTCACTAAAGTACCTCAAAGCAAGTTCATTATTCGACATTATTCTGAGTTATGATATTTTTTTATTTAGTGATTATTTTTTTAAGTATATACCTACGTGTGTCTTTGATTAACGGCTTGTATATCTTAGTTATCTAAAAGTCATAATACTTCATGTTTTGCATGAGGGAACGGCGAATGATTACATTATTATAACATCATTATTATCAGACCAGCTTTTAAGGGGAGGCCTTCGCCCAGTAGTGGGACGCTGAGGGCTAAAAATACGCCTTCCATTCATTCCTTTCTTGCGCCAAAAGTGAATCTTCGTCTTGACGCAGTGTTAGGATACCACTTGGTCAATTTGACCCACTAGTCGTCCGACAAGTGTCTCCTCATGACACACCCATACCATGCTAATCTATTACTCCTCAACTTTTCGGTCATGGGTGCTACTTTCAAACTTCCCCTGATATACTCATTGTTTATTTTGTACATTCTAGTAACTCCATACATCCATCTCAATATTCGCATCTCAGCTGCGTGCACTCTTCTTTCATCAATCCCATTGGTTAGCCAACACTCCAATCCATACAATACGACAGGACTTAATCGTTTTGTAATTTTTTTCCTTTGAGCCTAAAGGGCATTCGTGGATCACATATAGTTCCTTTAACCTGTCGCCATTTTATACATCCCGTATTTATAAAAAAAAAGAAAACATAACACATAGTCACTGACTCCAAACTAGAAATCTCTACCAGTACCATCATCACAAATATCTGCAGAACATCAAAACATTTTCCCAATAGCGGGAATCGAACCTCAAGGACCGGGAATTCTCTTGCATTGACTCAGCTTTTCATCTATCATTGACTGACAGTGCGCGGTATAGAGGTATATTCAGGATAGCTATCGAGATCGGCACGTCACTTAGATGGAAGGAAATCATTTTGACTCCCTTAAGATTCGATGGACGGCCTACTATTATTAACACAAAAGTTTGTGAGGATGGATGTTTGTTACTTTTTCACGCAAAAACTACTGAACGGATGTAATGAAAATTTATAGCACTGTTTCTCAAAGTGGGTGATAACGCCCCCTAGTGGGCGTTGGAGGCCTTCAGGGGGGCGGTAGAAGGCTCTAGAAGATATTGTGGGGCGCTAAGGTGGTCTAGAGGGGAAATCATAGGTTGTTATATTTAACTACTTTGGGGGGCGCTAGGATTTTTTTTATTCTCAAAGTGGGCGGTAGGAAAAATAAGTTTGAGAACCTGTGCTTTACAGTAATATAGCTTATACATCAGAATAACACATAGGCTACTTTTTATCCGAGTACCACGCGGGCGAAGCCGTAGGCAGAAGCTAGTAATAATATAATTGTTGTCGGTAGTATAAAAATTTTATGTCTAATCTGTGCTTCTTATCTTTGACAAGTCCTGTTCCTAAGCAAACATTGTGAACTATGTTTGTGCTCTGGAGCCACTTGTGATTGCCTGCAATGAGGCTGATTGCTGGAGACTTGATCAATTATTCTGGCAGCCTGATCAAGTTGGTAACTTAGTTTTTATTTAAATAAAAACCAAGTTACCAACTCGCATACAAGCATACAAGTGGGCCTTGTTGGTAAGTGGTTAGAGTAACCTCCATGCTTGAAATACCAGAGGTATCACTTCTTGTGAAACTTCTGGTGTTTCAAGTTTTGTTTGCTCAATTCTTGTTCAATTCTTGTAATATTTTCGCATAACAGCCAGCGGGGCGATCACACTAACTCATGGCTATCGAGATAGCAATCAATTTTGACACTAGTTCCTTATTTTAATGGCCCATCCATCCAAAAAACGAAACGTCCAATATGAAAGCAATTTTGTTCATTCGCATTGTCCATCTATGGTTCATCCAGCTTACAAATTAGCGTGATACGATTCATCCCATCCGATGATTCCAGCCATGGGATATTTGTGTGATCGCCCCGCAGATTGGTTTCAACGAAACTGAGCTGCGTTTGATCGTAATGTTATTCTATGCTAACGTTACATGTACCGTTAACACGTTATGTGTAAAAGCTGTGTTGGCCTAGTGGGCGGTATCCAAACTCCCGATCCGGAGGTCGTGGGTTCCAAATGGGATTTCAACCTGTCACGTGGAATGATCACTACTTGCAGAAAAGTGTTTGTTTTGTTTTGTACAATGAATTTCGTATTGTATTTTTATACAGACAAATCCAGATCAGAGTGTCTAGACAAATACTTCATGCTTAGTTTTCCTTTTACGCTAACGCAAATTCGTCAAGGAATAACTTGGCAGCAGCCACGTAACATCGCAACAGTTAATGTCATTTCAATTCAATTCAATCTTTCCGCAGACGTTAACGCCAACAGAAAGTGGTTGTTGTCTAAAGGGACAGAAACATGTTTGTAGAGCTGTAAAAGTAACGAGAAATTGTGTACCCGTATTCGTTACTAAAATAATCAGGACTCGTTACTATCGTATCGTTACGATAGTGACATCGGGAAATTTTAAAAAGGTAAACGCGATAAAGATCTGTAAAACTAATAATTACATTTTCAGCTCTACCTGAATTAGCACAGTATGACTTTGTTCGTACTTTGTATCAAACTGATATCTATACTTCAAATTCGAGTAACGAAATATTTTTTGAGTAACGTTTTGATACTTCGAGTTAGGCGATGTACCCGTTACTAGGTTACGAATACATACGGTCTAATACAGCTTTACTTATTTTCGAATCAAATAAGATTTATGTCAGCAGCTATGACAATCAGATAAATAAAATAAAAATAAATAAATAATGCTAGATATTTTTCATACAGCAACTTCTAGCCCCAAACTAAGCAGATCAGGAGTCAGGAAGTACATGACTGATATACTACTTCAGACTGATATATTTTGTAAATAAATACATTTTATCAGTGGAAACCTCTAAATGATATCATGACGACCTCTATGACGCAGTGGGCGAAGGCCCGCCCGAGTCGCAGAAGGTTGCGGGTTCGTTTCCGGCTGCGGTACAAATGTTTGTTTGAACTGCAAATATTTCTCTCGGGTCTGGGTGTTTTCTATGTATAATATATATTTATATACAAAACTAAAATATATAAGTAGTATATTAATCATGTAGTTCCCAAAACACAACCTCTGCTTACTGTGGGGCTACATGATGCTGTTTGAAAAATGACATATGAAAGACCAAATTTCCTTCTTCCAAAATTTTCAACAATACTCAGGGACCAACTGCCTGCACAGAACATTCCATCATTATCTAAATTGTAATTATCGGGGAATACCGGAACTCTTAAACTTCCAATAGCTACGCCATAGTTGATGTTGCAGTTCGGCAACCGGAAACGGAAGCGAGGAAGTTTGCGAAATGAAATGCGGGTAGGTAGAAGTTGAAGTAAAATAAAAGATATCGCCGAAACGTTCCAAGTTTGAGAAAGTGCTTGATTTGGATTCGATTTTGAAAGAGTGCAGATTTTATTATGTCCCTTACATAACAAAATCTGCTATTTCCTTGCCAAAAAACGCGCGTATTGTCCTTCATGAAGCACATCCTTAGATACATACACAGCGAGTTATCTTTCAATTTACCAAGTAAGGGTTAGTCAGAGGCAATTCAAACATTAGATATGGCAGTTAGCATTCCACAGGTCTGTACAAAAATAGAAGATGTTACTCCTAAAGTAAAGGAACTAAAATGGAGATGGACAGGATATACAGTAAGGGGAAAGGAGAAATGGAGTAAAACGCTGATGAACTGATTCCCAAAATACAATAAACGGAAAAGGGGGAGACAGTTCAAAAGGTGGGAGGACGAGCTAAAGAATATTGCAGGGATATCATGGACAAGGAAAGCGAGAGATAGAGAGGAATGGAAGAGGTTGGAGGAGGCCTTTGCGTTCAAACAGATAATAATGCCGATGTCCTGTAAAATATTAAATATTGTATTTGGGCTTATATTATTATTATTATTCCACAGGTTGGAAGCCCATCGTAGCTTATTGGAAAACTAACCAATATCTTTGATTCTTGGGCATGGCTGTTTTCCCGCAATGTTTTCCTTCACCATTTTGAGCACTTGTTACGCGCACATAAATTAGAAAATTAATTGGTGCACGACCGGGTTCGATCCCATGACCTTCGGATCGGAAGTCGAGGTACAGCCCACTAGACAATAATATTCCAGCCTGTCTGTGCGTTGATCACTTTGATTACAGTATAAGCCTTATTAACCCGCGCCATGCTTGATGGCAAAAAAAACAGCTGGGTCTATAAAACCCAGATTTAAATTTTTCTTGAATTTCCTAAACAACTTTTGCTAGATAGGTCAACTTTTGATAATGAATAGGGATGAATATTAAAACCCCAAAATTTTGCAAATAAACATTTTTGAAACTTAATTTCAGGTTCAACTAAGAATAAAATTTCGACAAGAAATTTCTTGGATAAAATCTCATATTATACGTTTTATTTGTAGCTTTCATGTACTTGTTTAGAAGTCCTATAATTTATATAATTAGGTATATCGATATTCTTTACCGGATCGATTGGTACTACCAGCTAATTAATATCCCCTGTACTAGGTTTCAAAGAACTTGGACCAAATGAGTGCCATGAGGAACGATCTTGACCTGCCTTCAACCATCGAGTTCCCGGTCAAGTTTCGCACCCTACTATAGAATTTTGTGTAAGAACAGAACTGCGATCTGCATTTTTTGTAAAATTCATTTTATTCTTTAGTTCTAAGAATGAAAATAGGTAATAGAAAAAAAATCATTTAAACTAAAACCTGGGACACATACAAAACTATGTCGACGAATATTCCTGGCAAGTCCCACAAATGGAATTAACCCGCACGAACCTAGAAAATATCTGGAAATATCCTGAATTCTCGGAACGGATACGTTCTAGTATGGCACAGAATAAGTAATACCTAAAAAGGCTTCACTTCACAAAACAAAGAAAAAACAAACACGCTTACGACTGCATTCTCCAGATACATACGCAGTGAGTTGATTTTTTCAGGGACACGTCCAAACATTATATTTCGCACCTGCCCGTGTTTTACAAGTACCCATTGTAATTGTTACTAAAAAACGGGATATTTACTGATTTGTGAGTTTGAGAAAGAGAAAGAAAAACGAGTGAGAAAGAGGGTAGATAGATTTGTCTGCCACTTACAAAACCCGCAAAGACTTCAGTTCATAGAATAACAAAACTCAAGAGCTTCAGTTCCTCCCGTGATCATGGTAATGCAACTATGCCGAAATATCGGGAAACATTCAAACTCACAAATCATGGTAAATATCCCGTTTTTTAGTAAAAAAAAATAGATAGATACCCTAGCACCATCTCATCTGTCGGGGACATCAGTTAGAGCCGGCGCGGCGGCTAATTCGGTCGAGGATCTCAAGAGGCGCAAATATAGAGGTCTCGACAGAGCCTACTTATTTGAGCCTTTTGGGGTTGAGACTCTGGGTCCGTGGGGACCCAGTGATCTGGATCAGTTGAGCTATCTATAGATCGTTTGTAACGGTCTTTGGGTGGCTAGCTATTTCATCTGTATTTTTTGTATATACCTACTTGTAAATAGTTGTATGAATAAAAAAAAAGTAAAAAATAAAGTGTTCAAAACCATGATAGTATCAAAAGTTATATAGTTAGGATTCTACGTACTATTGATTGGAAGTCCATCGCCACATATTGCAACAATATTTGATGGCACATACCATAGAATTTTTGTTCTAGGATTTCACTTTTCACATAAACAAAAAATTTCAACATTTTCAACCAAATCATTTTGACCAAAAATGACGACCCACCACGTCGCATCACCCGACCGTGCTATTACTTCTTTTGCTTGGCTACTTTGTGTTGTAGCATGATGTTACATAATCTATAACATTCCTTATGAATTGGGCTATCGAATTCAAAACGATTTTTTCAACAAAACTAGTTTGTAAATAAATTGTTCAGCTTATTAGTATAGATTTTGTGAATTTGAACTTTAAACTGGCAATATAAGCTCATTTAACACTATCAGTTGATTTTCAGTGACACAAGCCTTGTACAGTCTCAAACTAAGTTGCACCTGAACCAGGTGTTAATTGAATCCGAGCTGAATAACCTGCCTATTAAGTTTTCCTCTGCCGACGAGTTTTCAGGCTTAGAATCTGCAGCGTACGCCATTTTTATGACGACTTTATTAATAAACTAGCTTTTTCTCACGGCTTCACCACGTGGTACCAGGATCAAAAGTAGCCTATGCATTATTCTGATATATTAACTATATTACTGTTAAGTTTCGTCAAAATTCGTTCAGTAGTTTTTGCGTAAAAGAGTAACAAACATCCATCCTCACATACTTTCGCGTTTATAATAGTTGTATGATCGGTGAGGGAATGCGGAAAAAAATATGCGACCGTAAAATTATGTATCTGTAGTAGAGTTAAAATTATGTATCCTTTTACTAAGCATGGTGTTACCATGGAATAACAAGGTATCTCTCTCTTCCAAGCTATTTATCCCACATAGTGGTGGAGTCAGCTTTTTTACTGCCATTCTTCTACTCTTTTTTTACATCTTTGACATCTTGATCAGTAACAAGGAAACTTTTATAAACTCATTTCATTTATTTACCATATCGTTACATTACGAAAAAGTTGTTTATCAGTCATATACAAGCTCTGCTTAATTTGGGGCTAGATAATACTGTGTGAAAATGTCCAGCATTATTTACTATTTATTTATTTTACATAACAGTCAGATCATTTTTTTTACATAAAATAGGCATCATGAAATTAAATAAAACTAGGTACATTAAATGTTGTGAAGCAATTACGCACCCAACAAATCAGAAAATGAATACGACAGTAATACATAAATCTACTAATACATGAATGTACAACTCATAAACTCTTTACAAAATTCAGAAACCCCCGACGTCTGTATATTTTGATCATTGATTGCGATGCCCTCTAGTAACTTGAGGGAATAAGAGCTACCTGAAAACCATCCTAGAAGACACTAACTGATTGCAAAAAATCGTTTTAATCAAATTTAAGAGTCTAAAGAGCGGTTACCTTTCCATTTCGGGGGTGACAGAAGAGTTATGTCGGACGCGTACCGGTTAGAACCACCTCTGTGTTTCTTCCTAACACCTTGTTTGATAAGACTACGGGTACGGGTTACCCATTTTTCTGCGTTCTCGACGGGGTTGGCTTCTTGTAGGTCAATCTCGCGTTTTAAGTGTTTTCTATGTATAATAATTATGTATGTATTTACAAAATAATAATAATATAAGTTGTATAATAGTCATGTAGTCAACCCATCACAAGCTCTGCTTACTTCGGGGCTATATAATGCTGTGTGAAAAATGTCGAGCATTATTTATTAATATTATTTATTTGTTATTCAACTCGTCACCAAATGGTGATCTTCAGACGGCTGAACAGATTTTCTTGAATCATAGCGAAGAACACTCGAGATCGATCAAGTCATCACCTTCAAACAAAACTAAATCAGAATCGAATCATCCGATTGGGAGCTATGATGAATATATACAAAGTGTCCAGTTCGTTATTGCTAGAAATAATAAATAAATAAATAATGCTGGACATTTTCCACGCAGCATCATCTAGCCCCAAACTAAGCAGAGCTTGTATTATGGGAATTAAATGACTGATATATTAATTTTATACTTTTTTTTGTAAATACATACATAGAAAACACCCAGACCCGAGACATATATTTGTAGATTATACACACATTTGTCCCGCGGCGGGAATCGAACTCGCAACCTTCTGCGTCTCAGGCGGGCTTTCGTCCACTGCGCCACAGAGGTCGTCAAACTGAACGACAGATACATGGGCACACACAGAGTTGAAAATAAAATTGCTATGTAAAAGTTGAATGAGGCTGTTGCCGACTGGCGAACAGATCTGCAGAAAATAAGTAAATAATCAAATACTAGATAGTTGTCATCTTTTACGTAATATAGGTAATACTAAGTTGTTCTAAGTAAAAGGCTATGATTATTATTACGTAAATATATATTTTTGAATTCAAAATTCACACCAAAATTATTCGTCGTTCCAGTGTGTCGCAAAAAATAATAATTAGGAAGATTTTTTATTCAATTTACAAAACTGACCCTTCTATTTTAATTTAAAATTTATTTTAATTTATTTAAATAATTTATTTTAAAATTAAAAAAACGTACAATTATTATGTAAACAGAAGCTTCGGCAGGAATTACAGTTTTGAACTTATAAAATTGCTATGTAAAAGTTGGAGGACGCTGTTCCCGACTGGCGAATAGAAAATAAGCAAACAATCAAATACTAGACAGTTTTAATCTTTTACATAAAAGAGTACTATGTTGATCTGAATAAAAGGCTATTATTATTAAGTAAATACATTATTTTTATTCAAAATTCACACCGAAATTATTCATCGTTCCAGTGTGTCGCAAAAAATAATAATTAGGAAGATTTTTTATTCAATTTACAATACTGACCCTTCTATTTTAATTTAAAATTTATTTTAATTTATTTAACTTCTTTATTTTAAAATTTAAAAATCGTGACAACTATTATGTAAACAGAAGCTTCGGCAGGAATTAAAGTTTTGAACTTTTTTGTTTTAAAGTTTTTAAGTGGCAAAATAAAACCAGAATAAGTTAGGTATAGGTGTGGTATAGGTTCCAACCAACAGCAATAAAACCACTTTACCATTCTTCAAAACTCCAGGTACTCTCACCGTCAGAAGAAGTAAGGCTCTTGTTTATTACCACGCCATTGTTTCCCGTCTTTTGCAAGTCTCTTCCTGGGTTTCAACTATTCTCAGTCGTTTGACCTTTGCGCGACAGGTTACTGTCACGTGGAACGCTGTTATACTAAGTGTGGGTATGTGTCAAACATAATATTCAGTGCCTTTGACAACCGATTGGATATCCTCATAGAGTAGTAGGTATGTTAAACAAAATTGGCAAACAAAAAAAAACGGGGCCGTTGCCATGGTTACCATGCTGACATTAGTACAGCCAAATATCGTGTACCAGCTCGATGCAGAGAGCATATTGAAAAAGAAATACTGAAACTAAAGAAAATGGACAGTGACAGTTTAGTTAATATGTCAGTTTTGACAGTTTGGCACAGGCGGGATTACGGTGTAGGGGAGGAGGCTTCCAAATACTTCGATTTTGGTATAGGACAGGGTAGAAATATCACAGATTATGATATATACATAATTTGTGAGCGTATTTTTTTTGCTTTCGTCCTACTATAAACGCGAAAGTTTGTGAGGATGGATGTTTGTTACTATTTCACGCAAAAGCTACTGAACGGATTTTGATGAAACTTTTCAGTAATATAGCTTATACATCAGAATAACATATGGTTACGCCACTATTTACATACCTACCAATATTAGTAGCCAATCGCAGATAATATACCTAGCTACCTTTCCCCCACCCTAATCCTAACTGCACTGGGAATGGCGAGACGCGTACCGCGACTTGAGGGACTTACCCCGCTATCGCTACCCGCTACCGCTACCGCGACTCGCGACGACACAAGCTGTATTGTACTTTCTCCGCTAATTGATCATATCAAATTTACCTGAACAATCACGTTAATAAGCTGTTTTAATGTGTGCTGTAACAATTCGTGTGTGATACCTACCTACTACTAAGGATTGCAGTGTTAAAGGACAGCAAGGTGAGTGCAGTTTCCTTTCATATCCTTGAATACCCCTTTCTACTGCGATTGGTGAAATATTAGTGTATACGTATCAGCCTGCCTACCCCTAAAGATACAGTCCACTTTCTTACAAAATTTAATTTCATCGACCCGCTCAACCATTTGGTCCTAACGAACCGGATAGAATATTGTTCGGCTAATCCGAATTCATCTCCAAATTGTTCATATATTTCGACAAAGTTATTACTTTAAAATCAGCACAATTATCATAGCTACTGATTTGTGGAAAGAAATCTTTATTTTTGAAGAGGATTTCTAATATATGATTGATTTTCTAGACCATACCTTTTTCCTTCAGGCGTTCGCCATCTTTACTTCTATGAGTGCTTTTACCAAACGTTAACCAACATTAATATTAAACCGCGCCGCAATTTCAACTATAATAGTTACATACGAGTAAATAACAATCAATCATACCTACTTAATTGGTTACGATTAGGAATTTGCCTTATAGTTGTCGCCTTTGGTCAGAGGTTGTGTGAATAGTCCGGAGAATACCTACTTCACATTGCATCTATGCACGCTAACGCTGTGTCTTTGCTTCGTTATAATTACATATCTAGATACTACCTATTGTAGGCCGTATCCCCCGCAATTTATTTATATTAAGCATTTAATTGCAATACAATACAAACCGCTAATTATCAACACTTACTACTTGCGAATAGGTAGGTAGGTTTATAGTTACCCGCATCTTTTATTTGGTTAATCTAAATAGGTACCTATCTTTTCGTATCTGCTTATCTATTTTCTACTTGTCTTTTAGTCTCAAATATGCCTCCTAATAAAAACGAGAAAAGGCTCGCAGTGTTAGATGGCCTTAGATTAACCTATTTTGAACGCCTGCAAACCGCTTATAATTTATCATTAAAGGGTTTTGATGAGCAAGAATCTTTCTTAGCTACCGCCGAAACAATGGATGATATTCGTCAAAAATTCCATGAAACACTGGAAGAAATAAATGCAATAAAGTTAGATATAGAACCTGACTTCATTCCAAACTTTCAAGCTTGGACTGCG
This sequence comes from Perizoma flavofasciatum, assembly GCA_958496245.1. NCBI lineage: Eukaryota > Metazoa > Arthropoda > Insecta > Lepidoptera > Geometridae > Perizoma > Perizoma flavofasciatum. Next base: position 1,203,975 of record OY292436.1, read on the forward strand.
TTCGAAGAGATCTATTGTTTCGTAAAACGGAAGTATAATAAATTAATGAAGCCTGCAGCTGAGAAATCTTCTTTAGGTATAAAACCTGATAGGCCCAAATTACCTCCGATTACGATTCCCGAGTTTAACGGAGATGCCAAAAACTGGACTTTATTTTATTCCACATTTTTAAATACGGTACACCGCAACGAAAAGCTTACCGATTCGGAAAGGCTTTATTATTTGGTGGGTAAACTTACTGGCAAGGCAAAATTCATTACTAATGGCATTCAGCCAACTGATGAAAATTACCAGATAGTTTTCAAGGCCCTAGTTGATAGATACGAAGACAAACGGGTTCTGGCCACATCTTATTTAGATCAAATAATCGATTACAAATCATTTACTTCCGCCACATCTGATAGCCTAGAACGCTTCGTTGATACCTACGCGTCAGCTGTTTCCGCTCTCAAGAACTTAAAAATTAAGGATACAACTGATTTCATTTTCTTGCAAATTGCGCTTAGAAAATTAGACACGGAAACGGCACGTGCCTTTGAACTCGACCAAAGAAGTTCCGATATACCTACTTTCGATAGTTTGGTCCAATACTTACGCGATCGAGCTAAAATATTAAATCGGACTTCAAGTACCACCGCAAAAAGGACTACTGAACGAAAAACAGAAAATGATTCTCGTCCAAAGGTTTCGCATACCTACGTCAGTACAGTAAACAACCCTGTAAATGTATCTCAAGCTCGCTATAGTCATGACTGCAAGTTATGTAAGACTCCCGCTACTTCTGGACATCTATATAAATGTTCTGAATTCTTAAAGTTATCGGTTAGTGATCGCTTTAAGTTTGTAAAGGATAATAACTTATGCGTAAATTGTTTGAGCGATTCGCATAAATCGTTTAATTGTAAATCTACATCGACTTGTAGAAATTGCCGCAAACATCATCATACGTATTTACATTTTAATAAGACCGATATGTCAGACCGCGCTTATAATGAATTTATTCCTGAGCGATGCAACGTGTTACCGTCCGCCTCGGCGTCTGGCTCCGCATTGAAAGCTGAACAGCCGCTCGCATTTACTGATAACGAAAACAATAGGGACGTTGCGCTCTGTGCATCTAACGGGACTTCGGTTTTATTGGGCACCGCAAAAATTATAATTTACGACTCGCATGGAAATGAACAAGTATGTAGATGCATTATTGATAGTGCGTCTCACAGTAACTTTGTAACACGACAATGCTTAAATAAATTAGGGTTATCACCTGATTCTTACCAAGAGACAGTTATTGGTTTTGGTGGCGTACCTACCAACATTAACGGCTCACTTAACCTACGATTTTACTCATGTTTAGACCGCAATATATTTTATGATATGAGAACTTTGGTCACTGACCGAGTGACTTATAAACTTCCAACCGCAAATATTGATACCTCCGCCATATCTGAGTTCAATCATCTACCCTTGGCCGATGATACTTACGCCATTCCTGGGGACATCGACATTCTTATTGGTGGTTCCCTTTTCCCGCAAATGTTAGGTTCGCATAAAATGCAAGCTCTCGCTGGCTCACCTTATGCAATCGAGTTCACCCTGGGTTATATAATCATGGGCGAAGCACCCGCTATTGAAAAGCATACCTCTTCTGTTCTATGCTGTTGTACTTCTTTGAACAGCATGGATACACTTTTAAATAGATTCTGGGAGATGGAAGAGGTTCAAGTCCCCCCCATTTTAAGCCCAGAGGACCGCGAATGTGAAGATATATATTGTCACACCACCACGCGTGAAGCGGATGGTAGGTACGTCGTAGCACTGCCATTTAAAGAGGACGCCACTTCTTTAGGTGACTCATATCAATCCGCTTACAAACGCTTTCTTTCTTTAGAGCGGAAGCTTACATTTTCGCCTAATTTGAAAACAGCGTATGACGAAAATATTCGAGATCATTTAGAAAAGGGATATCTATCTCTTGCCCCCCCTGAGACCGAGCTAACTAAAGACTTGCCAGCATATTACATTCCGCATCATCCTGTCTGCAGGGAAAATTCTTTAACGACCAAGGTTCGTATCGTCACTGATGCTAGTGCCAAAACAACTTCTACTTTATCATTGAATGATATTCTATACGCAGGCGAAAATTTACAGGGTAATATATACTCTATCTTGGTTAACTTCAGATTGTTTGAAGTCGCTATTTCCGCTGATGTTCGTCAAATGTTTTTTTGTATTGGACTAAGAGAGTCAGATTGGAGATTCACCCGCATCCTGTACAGATTTTCCCCTGATGAAAAATTGCAAGTCTATAATTATTCCCGTCTACCATTTGGAATTAAATCATCTCCCTTCCATGCTTTACGCACCGTTCGACAACTGGCTTCGGATGAAGGTGATGAGTACCCCATAGCCCGCAAAATTATTGAAACTGGATTATTTATGGATGACGTAGTCTACAGCCTTCCTGCTGACAGTGCAGTTGAGGCTGCTACCACAACTATAGCCTTATTTAAGAAAGGTCAATTTGACTTAATCAAATGGACAAGCAACTCAAAAGAAGTGCTTGATGCCATTCCGCAATCGCACCGCTTATCCGCCATAAAGGAATTTGACGACTCTGACTCTCACAAAGTTTTGGGACTTTGCTGGTCACATTTAACAGACAACTTCAGCTTTAAAATTTCTGTCCCTTCAGAAAGTTGCACTAAACGCTCCATATTATCATGCGTCGCTAAGATTTGGGACGTTTTAGGTTTCCTCGCACCCGTCACATTGTACGCTAAGCTTCTGATTAAAGAACTTTGGCTTTGCAAATGCGACTGGGACGCCACACCTCCAGAAAATATCATTCGTGCCTGGAACCAGTTTCGAAATGAACTCCCAACTCTTGACGAAATAAGAATTCCCCGCTATGTAAACATAAATACAAACAGCACTGTCACTGTCGTAGGCTTTGCTGACGCTAGCGAAAAGGCTTTTGGTGCGGTTGTATACTTTCACGTATGTACCAATGGCTCTAATTTCGTTCACCTGGTAAGCGCGAAGTCCAAAGTTTCTCCTGTTAAAGTTGTATCTCTCGCCCGCTTAGAACTTTGCGCAGCGCTGCTGCTTGCCAGGCTCATCAAAATCATAGTAAATGCGTGTTCTCCGCGACATGAAATCAGTAACATATACGCCTTTTCTGATTCCACAGTGGCCCTCTGTTGGATACACTCTTCTCCCCATCGCTGGGGTACTTTCGTCGCAAACAGAGTGGCTAAATTACAGTCTGAAGTTCCGTCACAACATTTTTACCACATTGAAGGGGTAAACAATCCTGCCGATTGTTTATCACGCGGCCTCACGCCAGCACAAATTCATAATCATCCACTTTGGTTCACCGGTCCAACGTGGATAATAAAGGATATCTCAGAGTGGCCTGTGATACCTTTCAACTCATCAAATATATCTAACCCGCCAGAAGAAAAACATAACGTATTGATTTCCACCAAAACCCCCGATCCATCCATTCTGCTAGAGCTAGCTTCTCGCTTTTCTTCTTGGCCGAAATTGCTTCGGTCCATAGTTTTCGTCTTACGATTTATAAAGGTCTTGCCTCATCACAATTATATAACAGCGACAGACTTGGAATGTGCTGAAACCCGCATTCTTCAAGCTGTACAAAATCTTTATTTTGCCGAAGAAATTAGAATAGTTAAATCTGGCAAAATAAATAAACCAGCTTTTCAAACTTTGAAACCATTTATATCTGACGGCCTACTACGTGTTGGTGGTCGTTTGCAAAATTCAGATCTTGCCTATGATCATAAGCATCCCATACTTTTGCCACGAAAAGATCACGTCTTAGATCTTCTTATTGATTATCATCACAGAACAAACTGCCACGCTGGTCCTGCTCTATTGATGTCTATTCTTCGGCAGAGATATTGGATATTTTCCGCCAGAAACATCATCAGAAATAGAGTGCATAAATGCATAGCATGCTTTAAATTAAAGCCGAAACCAGTATTTCCTGAAATGGCTAATCATCGACCATGTCGCGTCGTAGAAACTATAAAACCGTTTATTCACACTGGAATGGACTATGCTGGCCCTTTAAATGTGACACCAATACGCAAACGTGGCGTTCGAGCAATAAAGGCATATGTTTGTTTATTCGTATGTCTCACTACTCGTGCGGTACATATAGAACTGGTAGGTGATCTCAGCACTCCCAGTTTTCTTTCAGCCTTTAAAAGGTTCCTTTCAAGACGTGGCCCAGTATCCAACTTATATTCCGATAACGGAACAAATTTCATAGGCGCCAAACGTAGACTTAATGAATTATACGAATTGCTATCTTCATCCAATTTCAAAACAGAATTCGGGCATTTTTTGTCTGAAAATCGTGTAAACTGGTCTTTGAACTGTCCAACAGCTTGCCACCATGGAGGAAATTGGGAATCCAATATTAAAAGTCTGAAAACACATTTGTTTCGGGTTATTGGTGAACAAATATTATCAATTGAAGAAATGTCGACTGTTCTCGCTCAAATAGAAGCAGTCATGAACTCACGTCCCTTATGTAGGACTCTTTCTTCTGATCCTTCAGAAGCGCTAGCTTTAACTCCCTCGCATTTTCTTACGCTTACACCGCTTAAATATTTACCCGCAAATAATATAACAGAGGATAAAATGCATCTTCTCGCGCGACATGAGCTCTTAGATAAGCTTGTGCAGTCATTCTGGCATCGTTGGAGAGCCGAATATCTGCACACTCTACAGGCACGACAAAAGTGGAATACGGAGTCGGAACCTATTACTGTAGGCACTGTAGTGGTTATTTTAACGGATAATGCTCCTACCCTTCACTGGCCTTTAGCTATTGTAGAGGAGACTTTCCCATCATCTGGAGATGGAAAGATTCGAATAGCGAAGGTTCGTTGCGCTAATGGACAGTCCTATCTCAGACCAATTGTTCGGTTGGCTAGGCTTCCAAACCAGTAACAAATTACAACTCTCTATCGTTAGTTACATATAAATACTTATATCTATTAAAGTTGTTTAAAGTTAAGTAATTAGCACTCATATTTAATTCTCATATAAACATACTCCGCTATATAATTTAATTGTAATCGCTAAGCAAGAGTTAGACTTTATTAGTTTGCTCTCCCTTTGAAGGAAACCCTTCAAGCTGGGGGGAATGGTTACGCCACTATTTACATACCTACCAATATTAGTAGCCAATCGCAGATAATATACCTAGCTACCTTTCCCCCACCCTAATCCTAACTGCACTGGGAATGGCGAGACGCGTACCGCGACTTGAGGGACTTACCCCGCTATCGCTACCCGCTACCGCTACCGCGACTCGCGACGACACAAGCTGTATTGTACTTTCTCCGCTAATTGATCATATCAAATTTACCTGAACAATCACGTTAATAAGCTGTTTTAATGTGTGCTGTAACAATTCGTGTGTGATACCTACCTACTACTAAGGATTGCAGTGTTAAAGGACAGCAAGGTGAGTGCAGTTTCCTTTCATATCCTTGAATACCCCTTTCTACTGCGATTGGTGAAATATTAGTGTATACGTATCAGCCTGCCTACCCCTAAAGATACAGTCCACTTTCTTACAAAATTTAATTTCATCGACCCGCTCAACCAACATATATGCTACTTTTTATCCGGGTACCACGCGAGCGAAGCCGTGGGCAGAAGCTAGTATTATATAACCAAAGCCTCACACGGTCCTGTCACAGTAAAATTATAAGTATTTGAAATATTTGCCTCGTGAATAAACTAATATTTATCTCAATTTAATATATTTTGCCAATCTGAGTTTCTGCAGGCTAGAACTAGTGCGGAACACAGTGTCAAACTTGTAATCTAACTAGGTACATATATATCTATTATTTTTTAAAATAGACAGAGAATTCTTTATTTCACAACTAAAAAGTATTCATATTGTAAAAACGGGAATTTTCACGTACCGTAATATCGATGAAGGCACCGACTAAATTTCGACTCATTCCGGGAGTCTTAATCAGGGTGAGTGATCGCGATACCCTACCTCCGCTTTGCGTCGTACACATTATTTTGTACTATGTATTTTTGTAATCGTACAATCGGGACTTACGAATAGAGTATTTAAATTTCTTGAATTCTTCTGTAAACGTCAGTACTTAGACTTTTTTCTCCAGATTTTCCTGTAACCGCCTTAGACAGGGGAAATGAATTTAATATTCATTTTTAAGTAAAATCACGTGAAGCAGAAGATTTCCTGGCACTTAACGGGGGAAGTTTGGTGAGATTTTTCAAAAAGTTGGAAATTATAGCCATTAACCACAGACACCTATATATTTCAGCTAGTCACGGGAGCGGGCTTAAATAAAATATCGGCGGGTGTATCTCAGATTTTTTACGATTAAATTTTAAGATATCCTAAGATATTTTGTCCTTTATTAGTCGGCTGATGTTAACCACACAGCGGAGGCAACTTTTTTTATACAATGCAAACCTCTATGATTAGAGCAATTTATATGTGTATGCAGTGTTGCCAATATATACAGATTTATCTTTACATAAACAGAAATTAGACTTCGGATGCAGATGAAAGATTTGGCTCCTGTTTTATACAGATTTTTTGAAAATGAACACATTATACATTCAATAATAAAATTACATAGTTTTTTTGTTGCCGAGCACAACCTGTCCTTCAATGTCATGGAACACCTTCCGATTCCTCCACGATGTGGAGAAATTTCGGAAAAAAATCCTTTGTGCACAAGATGTAGATGGAAACATACTGTATCCTACGCTTAAAAAAATAGTTTCCGCGATATTATGTCTACCACATTCTAGTCTGCAGTAAAAATAATATTTTCATCAATGAATTTGATTGAAACCAAAACACGCAATTAAATACAAATTTCTGTATAGGTACAGATAAATCTGTATATACCTAATGACAACACTGCGTTACCGTAACCTTTAGACGCTTGCAAGACCAGAGGTGAAACTCGCGCGTTGGCAACCCTGAGACATAACGGGTGAAGAGTATGATGTGTCTGTAATTTAACCGGCATCCACTCCCTGAAATAATGTTGAATAAGCAAAGTGACCACGGACCCAGAGTCTCAAAATCTGTCGAGACTTCCATATTTGCGCCTTAAGTAGCTGGCTGAGACTCAAAAAAGTCAAATTCATTTATTCATTAAAATCACAAGGATCACTTTGAAACGTCGGTTTTATCTAGTGAGCTCCGCATTTGTTCCTCCGCGACCAAGCCAGGAAAGAAAGGCAAGAAAACAAGCCTGGTTATTTATTATTTTCAATGATTCTTTTACAAAATAATTGCATTTTTTTTATCGAGTTGGAGCATTCTCAATTCCAAGAGTTTTTATCATCTAAATAATCAGATATTTTATGGTATACCTTTTTATAAAGTTTTTGTTTAATTACGTTTTTAAATTTGTTTATTGTCAATTTTTGTATATCTCTTGGGAGTTTGTTATAAAGAATAAAAATTAAAAGGGCAGGGTGGCCCTTTAAACGATTTACTAACTTTATGGAGTCTTCAAGTGACAACAGCGAGTTTATCTTTATATCTTTAACATTGTGATTATCGCTTTTTTTCTTAAACAAATAAATATTTTTGTGAACATACATCATATTTTCATACGAGTAGATGTATTGCCAAGGGAATGTCATTATATTAATTTTTTTAAACTTTTGCCGAAGTGATTCTCTCAAAAGGTGCAGGTTCCATTCAGAGCAAATGTTTGCACGTTCTGCAGATATTTGTCCCGGGTCTGGTACCATGGTACTTGTGGTAATGATACTCATGATACAGGGTCACTTAGCGTGGGGTTTGGACTATGTATGAGACTCTAGGGTGCTTATTTATTTATTTATAATATTTATGCTATTGTATAAAATCACTGCCGCTATATTATGACAATCAACATAGATCGGGCGTTTACAGTTGTCAACCCTACCTATCGAGCACCAAGACGGATTATTCATGAAGTGAAAGAGGAAAAAAATTACACAAAAAAATGTATGCTGCCAGGGCGCAGCTTGACAGGTATTTTTAACCTTCTTTCCTAACGGTCGTCTGTTCTAGTTCAAATGCTGTGTTGGCCTAGTGGGCGCTACTCCGACATCCAATCCGGAGATGTGAGTTCAAATCCGGTTGTGCACCAATGGATTTATACATCAAGAAAAAATTAAGTGTGCATTAACACATGCTTAAAACGGTGAAGAACAACATCGTGAGGATATTCGAAGGAATGCCTATCAGATAGTGTTCCAATAAGTGGATATGGGCTTGTAAACTATCACGTATCATGTTAACTAGTAGGTACTAGTGCTAGTACAACTAGTACCTACTAGTAACTAAAGCATGCGTATAGCATAGCAAGCGATGTGCTTGCTATGCTATACGCAAATATATATTGCTATGCCTACCACGTATTGTGCTTACTAGTACTAGTTTTTTTTTTACGATTGGAAAATGCAATTACGCATGAATCCGACAGACCCCTCCGGCTCTCTTCGGACTCACCAACTAATCTACTAACAGGGTGCTAGTGGCATACCGACTAAAACCCATCGATATTCCTTCCCTCACCTTAGTGCTAATGCGTCGTCAAACCACTCATCGTCAGACGATTCGTTTCACGGCGTATCAGTACCGGACAGGGTTACGGGTTCCCGGTCGGATTCGACCACGACCCTGTCTGTGATTGTCCGCTTTACGCGAATCCTACGGTCTCCCCTTTGCGGGGGAGGAAGATTTCCCGGAATATTTGATATATTCCCGAGCAGTGGAGGCCCGTGCAATGCAGGGCTGGGACTCCTCGCACCCATACCTCTCTGCTGGCCTCCATCGAGCGGTATAAGGCGATGGAATTACCGCCGCCTTCTTCCAGCCCTTCTACTCCGTTGGAGGGGAGCATGAGGGTCTTGCTCTCGTATACGCTCCGCAGTCTCCTTCTTCAACATAACTAGTACTAATACTAGTACAACTAGTACTAGTAACTAAAGCATAGGTATAGCAAGCATAGCAAGCGATGGGCTTGCAACCTGTCACTTATAATGTTAACAAGTACTAGTAACTAAAGCATAGGTATAGCAAGCATAGCAAGCGATGGGCTTGCAACCTGTCACTTATAATGTTAACAAGTACTAGTAACTAAAGCATAGGTATAGCAAGCATAGCAAGCGATGGGCTTGCAACCTGTCACTTATAATGTTAACAAGTACTAGTAACTAAAGCATAGGTATAGCAAGCATAGCAAGCGATGGGCTTGCAACCTGTCACTTATAATGTTAACAAGTACTAGTAACTAAAGCATAGGTATAGCAAGCATAGCAAGCGATGGGCTTGCAACCTGTCATGTATAATGTTAACAAGTACTAGTAACTAAAGCATAGGTATAGCAAGCATAGCAAGCGATGGGCTTGCAACCTGTCACTTATAATGTTAACAAGTACTAGTAACTAAAGCATAGGTATAGCAAGCATAGCAAGCGATGGGCTTGCAACCTGTCATGTATAATGTTAACAAGTACTAGTAACTAAAGCATAGGTATAGCAAGCATAGCAAGCGATGGGCTTGCAACCTGTCACTTATAATGTTAACAAGTACTAGTAACTAAAGCATAGGTATAGCAAGCATAGCAAGCGATGGGCTTGCAACCTGTCACTTATAATGTTAACAAGTACTAGTAACTAAAGCATAGGTATAGCAAGCATAGCAAGCGATGGGCTTGCAACCTGTCACTTATAATGTTAACAAGTACTAGTAACTAAAGCATAGGTATAGCAAGCATAGCAAGCGATGGGCTTGCAACCTGTCACTTATAATGTTAACAAGTACTAGTAACTAAAGCATAGGTATAGCAAGCATAGCAAGCGATGGGCTTGCAACCTGTCACTTATAATGTTAACAAGTACTAGTAACTAAAGCATAGGTATAGCAAGCATAGCAAGCGATGGGCTTGCAACCTGTCACTTATAATGTTAACAAGTACTAGTAACTAAAGCATAGGTATAGCAAGCATAGCAAGCGATGGGCTTGCAACCTGTCACTTATAATGTTAACAAGTACTAGTAACTAAAGCATAGGTATAGCAAGCATAGCAAGCGATGGGCTTGCAACCTGTCATGTATAATGTTAACAAGTACTAGTAACTAAAAATAATGTTTTCGTCTCTGACTACCCGCTACTTGGTACCCTCAATAAGTACGTGTCTGTAGAGGTCATCATGGTCAATACAGTTGTAAGCGTGTTTGTTGTTTTGTTTCTTGTCCAGCCAGATATTACCCTCACTATCGGTTTTGCCCCTGAGCCACTACAACTAGCTGATTCTAAGAGCTATATTTGTGTTAACTCGCGTTTAACTATCCTAAAGGTAATTGATCGATCGTTTAGTTGAAAAGTTTATGGCTATACTCGAAAGTTCAGAGGAGTGAGCGGAGTATAGGTTTGTTAATGATTAGTGAGTTGTAAGTCCTATTTAAGTTAGTTCGCTACAGCATTCGATATTTGCATTTATTCACAACTTGAGGTAGTTCTGTGGGTAGTTTTAAATTTGTATCAAATTGTATCATGTGACTATAGAATGAGGTTTTAAAAAAGGGGTTTTTGAAATTTTCAAAAGTTCAGCAACTCGCCTTTGTAGCCTCTGTGCGTCTATTGGTTACGGTAACCACTTACCAATATGACTCTGGTGGGAAATTTATTTGCAATCTTGGTGGTATAAATAAATTAATATTAAAACATTTTCAAAAACAAGCTTTTAACCATGTCATGGTAAACTTAAAACCAGTTATCATAACAAAAAGCAGACACAACATTTCGTGTTTGTGCTGGTGACCGTTGAAGAGTTCCTTTATTTGGAACTAATCCTGGATGTCGATTCAGGTTCTGCTTACCATAAAAATGCATTGTCATTGGAACTGAACCAACATGTAAAAATTCAAATCCGTACGATAGGAGGAAGTTCTGGGGGCTTAGACAAATACCTCAATCTTTCCACAGCCGTTAGGTAACGTGGTAACACAACAGAAAGTGGTATTTGTCTAGGTCTGATACGTTACCTACCTAGAGACAAATTTAAAAAGTAATTTTTTTTTAAATTATTAAAAAAAAATCTTTAAAACACTTTCAATAAAACCTGCGGGCGACAACACAATAATTTCATTACGCGTCAGTCAGAATCTCATTCCGTATCCCGGTCTCAACGGAGAGCGTGTGTGAAATTTATTAACATAATATTTAAAAAAAAACGTTTATTTCAATTCATTGTCCAATCTGATTCTATCTTGATCTTTAAAAATTATACAGATAAATCGGTATCTGAAAACTAATTCGGACGATCCTACTCGTAAATATTATCGTAAAGATTCATAGTGCTATTTTTTATTTATAGTTTTTTTTTTATTATCTCATCTAGTCTACGATCGCGGGACTATCCCTACTGATATATAACCCTTTGAAAACCACAGCTTGCTCTGGTTGCCACCTCCCAACATGGAGTAACTTGTATAAGGCATACTTTAGTGCATGTATATTTTATTCCTTCTATAAAAGTTTTTCAACTTTTTTGTATCTGGTCATTTTGGTCTATCAATATACATATATAAAAGCTTAAACCATAAGAACTAGAAGCATGAAACTTGGAGGGTAAATTCCTTTTTTTGCTGTAGGGGTGCACTAAGAAAGGAATTTGGAAAATTCTACCCATAAGGGGGTGACAAGGGCTGAAAACCTTTGTATGAAAAATCGTATTCCTTGAACTTACAAACCACATTTCTTCTACCCAAATGTCAATATATTAATATAATTAACTCCCCAATAAACCCCTCTAAAAGGTTGTAGAGGGTGTCCAAGTTTTTATGGGAACTTTTTAACGAGTGGTCCAATTTGCTTGAAGCTCGGCATAAATATAATTTAGTACAAATTATAAAAGAAAAATACATTTTTTTTACTACCACTCAAAGAGCGTAGGATTATGTGTTAAATTAAGAAATGTTTAATGCTTGTGCGATTTGCTGTAAACTTAGTTTGGATACTTAAAATACAAAAGAACTGAATACATATCAGGGTATTCAAAAAAACCCTTAAAGTGCAAGGGCATGCAATTATTTTTGATGCACCTATCAATTAACTATCCTCCGCGAGTAAAACCGCGTGTATCGGCTAGTCTACTATAAAACTTGAAGAAAAAGGTGGTTCCAAACAAAACCAAAGATACAAATAGAAATAGTAACAGGGTTATCGAACTAAATACTCCATTCCGCATACCCACCCAAACACCGAACACAATCAACGTAACATGTCTAATCGAGCGAACAGGATACATCCACGAATAATAGATCCCATATTGGCACCGAAGATGTTTTCTTTGCTAATAGAATGACAAACACCCCGAAATGCGAGGGATTGCCTGTCATCTGTCAGAATCCCTTTTCACCCGGCGTTTTCCCGATGGACGAGTGGGCGTGATAAAATGTGGTAAGTGGAAAAATGTTGTTTCATTGACCGGTTTTCGGTGGCTTTAGTATTTGACCACTTACTTTTGGGATTGCCATTCAAAGAGTTAGAAAGTACCGGTAAGTGGTTAGTAAATACTTTGTGTCGGTTCGAGGATTCCTACGCTCTAAGGATTTATTAAGATTCATTGCGTGAGAATTTTATATGCAAAAAACTCTTCTGATCCGAAGACCGTTTTTAGATGTCGTATTAACAAAAAATTCAGTATTACTAGGGATGTCATTTTATTTCACACAGAAAACAAAACGTAAATTGTGACCAGCCACTTTTCATTGCGGTCCACTTTACGGACCGAGGGCATCGTAAATATTGCGGTAAGTCAGTGGGTGGAGGTTGCTCGGTATTGTTCGTCATGACACTCATTATTTTCTCTAGACTTTTACAAATCTACAGGCTGTTATGAAAAAGTCTAAAATAGCATACATACATACATAATGTCACGCATGTTTCCCGGAGGGGTTGGCAGAGACAACAGATTTCCACTTGCTACGATCCTGTCATACCTCTTTTGCTTCATTCACTATCATTTAATTCTTCATACATGCTTGCCGGTTTAGGATACTCTTGACCTGATCTTTCTTTAGAATTTTAAAAATACTATTTAAAAATAGCAGATTACATAAAATGATTTTTTGGTAAAGCCAGACGCTAATTATTATTATTACTATTAAAAAGCAAATTTATTGATATAAATTCCAGAAAAGCTTCTTACATGGTCACCATAACTAAACCCTCAATACCACTAATGTTTTCCAAACAGTTCCTCCGTTAGATAATGTCGTAATTCATTACACGATACACAGGGGCGAGGGGGGAGAGCTTCCATCAATGCCATATCCATGGCTCTACGCAAACTAAGGGGAGTCCTCTCGGGAGCGCCGCTGGGTTCCCACTCTTACGTATTGCACACCGATGACTCATGTACGATATGATAAATAAAATTGTGTATGGATGAGAGGGTGAAATAATCTGGTTATTGTATGCGTATAATAACATTTTATGTTATAAGTAATACTTGAAAATCTTCTTCGTCTTGTCACTTCTATATACGTAGGTACACTTCTTTTAAAATGTTATCTGCCTATTAGGATAATATTTGCTTTCCTACAATTTCTACTTTGACCATAGAAAAGATGAGACTTCTATAACAGGTTATTTAAACTTAAAAAAGAGCTCTCGATGTAATTTTAATTGTTCCTTAATAAAAATAAACATTTATTTGTCCGGTTCTTTCTTAGTCAACCTGCATTAGGTTGAGATGATCTAGTTGAGGTAGGATGGCCTTGAAATAGGGCTTAGTGATTGATGGTAAAAATAAATGTGTGGTAAAAGGAACCAGCGCATATCTTAAAGACTCCTTTCATGTACGTATTACATGTCTCCGAATTTCTGGTTCCAGGAGATGCTGTGAATGTGAGAAAACAACGATGTTTTTCTTCTTAGATTGAGAACACTAGCAATTGAGATTGAGAACGCACATAACTTTTTTTGGTTGTAATCTAGATTGATGGACGACAGGATTTAAACCCATTAACTTTCGGATTGAAAGTCAGGGACTTAAGCCAATTCACAACTATAGAGGTACAATGTTCTTTTGTAATATTTTAAGTACCTACCTATTATATTTTGCATAAATTATTTTATCAAAAAAATCGTCCTTTTTGTCTATAGACCCTGAATATATAACAGTAAGGTAATCATTAACTTATTGTTTTTTACACAAAGTCTATTTTGCTTCTTTGTACCTAAGCCTTTTCTGTGCTTTGTTTTGTGTTAAATAAATAATATTAAATTCTATTACATTCATGTTTCTGACCTTGTTTGAAAAATACTACAAAACTCTTAAATTCTATAAAAAAAGTTACATTGTAAAATTATTTATCAGTCGTCTTATTTTGTGCAAATATTTGGTGTTTGCAAATTAAAACATGTATTTTTATCATTATTTGCATGTATTATCTTGACACGGCTACTGTGACGCATATCCATCGACAAAAGACTTACAGTGTGTCTAAAAAGTATTTACAGCTCAGAGATTTTTCATTCGCAATATTAACATGATTAAATGTTATTAATCTAATTTGTATTAGATCGAATAGGATGACTTTTATGATTTTTAATTCTTAAAAATAGTTGGGTTTGACAACTGCTCGACTATGTTCAACAATTTTACTAGAAACTTTGACAATACTTGATATTATTTTCTAATTGACTGCATAAGGATTCAGATATTTTAAAGCATTTTTTAGATTACAAAACGGTGCGGTCGATATTTCCATCGTTTTAAAACTAAACTTCATCAACGTAACGGAAATATAATAAAATAGATACATTACATTGTAGCTACAAACAAACACACCTAGCTATTTGCGTCGAGACAAACACACACATCGAAAGTAATCTGGCTCAGGATCGTGATATCAGTATCGCCGGAGTTTGCAAAGATGTTACACATACTGTTTTCCTACACGAATGAATCGGTTGTTGAGTGAATTTCGTAACTTCGGAAATATGGTGAGTATTCGGGAAGGTGCGTATTTACACGCTAGTTTTTCCTACAAATACCAGTACGGAAAAGTACCAGTAAGTATGAAAATTACTTTTTCGAAAGGTATGAACTGAAAAATTATTTTTCATATTACCGCGACCATTAAACATAATTATTAGTGTGTTATACGAGTCATTATCATGTTTACTTTTTTATTTTTATTCGAACTTTGGGGTGTATTGCAACAGCTGTGGATTGTGTCAACCCGGGTATCTTATGGACCGAAATACTTACGAGACTTGAAGGTATCTTCATTTTAAATGAAATCTTACCACAATATAATATACAGGCACAATTATGTTCCATAAGTATATGCAGACAAGGATTAATTTCTATGAAAATATTTTCAATGCTGCCAATACAGTATTTCAGATCTGAAAATGCTATTATAGCATCTTTAATCCTGGTAAATGGTGCTGTTCTTTTAACCAAGTACGACTCATGCAGTAAATATTATTTTAAATATTCGGGTCCGAAAATTCGGGACTGTCTAAAACCTATGTTGTTCCAGTTTATTGTCAGCTCTGTATTCAATAATGATTTTAATATCGTCTTCTATCTGACGATGGTAGTACTAGAAGTTAGATCGTTTCATTATTATTTTTTAAGTTTCTATAAACTGCTTTGATTTAATGTTGTGTTATGGTTAGTTTTGTTCATTTTGATAATTTTTTCAATTTACGGAAAATTATAAAAAGCCACAAAATAAAATTCCGTCACAATATTGGTCCGTTTACAGATTTTGATCGATCGAAAAATAGTAATGTTTTAGTATTTTTTGCAATACAAATCATTATTTTGCAATTACTTTTGAAAACAGTTTTAACTACTTTCTTTTATTTTGTAATTGTACAGGACATAAACACACGTGCTACACAAAATGAGCTCAAATACAGCAGTGAGTTTGAGGCTATGAAAACCATCGACAGATCGTCTTCTGTTGTTTCTGGCGTGTATTATCCGAAAAATAGTAAGTGATTTATTGATAACAGTATTTTCAATAAAATAGGAGGAATAAATTGGAAAGAGGCGAAAGGGAGGAGGAGAAAATAAGGAGGTGGGGGACAGTTTGAAAATAGTGCCCGTGATGGAAAGAGAGGTAAAGTAACAAAGTATGGGCATGTAATGAGGATAAAATATGAATGGGTTGTGTGAAAGATGATAAGCGTAAGAAAGGAGTGCGGAGGAGGAAAGGAGGAGGAACATAGGAGAGAGGAAGAAGAAAACATGTGCTAACTTCACGTAATGTGGAATAAAAGCAAAAAATGACGATAGAAGGGATTAATTGTTATATAGCTTGGTTTTTCTTTTCTAGGATTACGTCGCCAAATTTCGTCAAGACCTATAACCAGAAAGGTAGTCCACAAGAATGGAGAATTTAATATCGACAGGACAAACCCAAATAACAAATTCGGGTACTTCTCATCATGGTTCATGACCATGGTCGAAGCTCGCTGGAGATGGACTCTCATCAACTTTTTTGCAGCTTTTACTGCTGATTGGTTACTATTTGGCTTTATTCATTGGGTCATCGCCTTGTCCCACGGAGACCTTTCCGAAGAGCATCTGCCTCATAACCAAAACAGCTCAAAATGGACTCCGTGTGTAAAGAATATATATGGTTTCACGTCTACCTTTCTCTTCAGTGTCGAAATTCATACCACA
Organism: Perizoma flavofasciatum; assembly: GCA_958496245.1. Classification (NCBI taxonomy): domain Eukaryota; kingdom Metazoa; phylum Arthropoda; class Insecta; order Lepidoptera; family Geometridae; genus Perizoma; species Perizoma flavofasciatum. Next base: position 1,220,732 of record OY292436.1, read on the forward strand.
GTCGCTTACGGAAGAAGAGCAATAACTATAGAGTGTCCACAAACAATTATTACAATGTGCCTGCAATGTATACTTAGTTCTATATTCTCAGCTTTTATGATTGGAATTTTGTTTGCTAAACTTACCAGGCCAAAGTCAAGGACACTCACAATATTGTTTAGCCAACAAGCAGTGATAAATTTAAGAAACGATAAATTGTGTTTCGTGTTCAGAGTCGGTGATGTTAGGAAATCTAAAATACTGAATATTAAAGTGTCTGTATACATTTTAAGATTGGAGATCTACAACGAATTCTTAGATGACTTTGAACAAATTGAACTAAAATCTGAAATTGATGGATGTGATTCCACTTTTTTCTTGTGGCCGGTATCTGTTATACATGTTATTGAAAAAGATGGTCCATTATATGATATATCAGCTGCAGATTTACTATGTGGTAAGATAGAAATACTAGCAGTTTTTGAAGGGTTGATAGAGTCTACTGGACAGCCAGTTCAAGCTAGAACAAGTTACACGGTGAAAGATATACTATGGGGTCATAGATTTGTTCCTCTAGTATCCAACGATATAAGCAAACAATACTACGACGTTGACTTTTCTAAACTAAATGAAACAGTTCAAGTTGATACTCCTTTGTGTTCAGCACATGAATATGAAACCATGTTATATATTTTAGAATCAATTGAAAGCAGTGTCAAAATCGAAGAAGCTGAAGAGAAAAGTGACTCAGAGCTTTATGAAAATTCATTCTATCGTTGAACATGTGAAACAAAATGTTATTGTTTTAAACCCAGACCACTAGTATTTACGCCACAAACTGAGGTCTTACGAAGTTACCGTATTTTACTAGACTACTGAAACCTATAATAATATAACCTATAGTTTCCTTAAACCTCAGCACCGAATAAGCTTATAATCTAATCCAATTCTAATTCTATTAGTTAAATTTTCCTACTTATAAATTTTCAAGATAGAATAAAGGGTTTGGCTGTTATCGTCAGACAAACAATGATATTATAGAAACATGCAAATCAACACCAGATTGTCAAAGAAGAGTCAGTGATCTTGGCTCATTTTGCTTGTTCCATCATGAAATGATCAATTTAGTTTTATGTACTAAAAGCAAGCCTGGTAGAATGTACGTATTCCCAATTTTACCTGTGATATTTCTGAAATGGCTTATCGTATTTTAATACGATTTTTATAATCGATTTGTATGTCTTCAAGGTTAGTTTTTAGGTAAGTCTTATAAATAGAGGACGCTGAAATTAGTGACAAAAACATTGGGGTTTTTGATTTTTTTAATTACCTTTTTAGTATTTGAATGAAGATAAATCATAAACAGTGTATGTTTCAACTTTCGTTAATACAGAATTGTACCTCTAATTTAGTGTATTTTTGAGAACATTCTTTTAAATTTAGTACAATTTTGTAGGTAAACTGGCTTGCCCTAGTAAAACTAAGTGCCATCGGTATAATAGACAAGCGGCATTAGACTTACAAACTGTCTGAGGAACGGTACCTAAGTAATATGCAAAACAAAGGCGTGTTATAAGTCTAACGGGTCTTTATCTTTTTTATTATTTATCCGACGTTTCGACTGTATAGCAACAGCCGTGGTCCCAGGATGACGAGTATACGGAGCTATCGTCGATAAATAAAGGCAGTAGCCGAAACTACCCTCATTTCATCTTCGGAATCAGAAAATTCTATGTTCACATGGCCCGTTAAACTTATATGTATGTTATATAATCGCGAAAGTACAAATCTTGTGACAAATACGAGTACAATGTTTAGATTTACCTCTCTATTAAATATATTTTTTGTAATAATGGTATGTTGCATTGGCTAAAATTTAATGAACTTTTTTTTTATTAAATGAATTAAAATATTTAAAATCAGATCTCTAACTAGATAAGCCCGCAGCATCCTAAATCTTCCTCTTCATTATCCCAAGCTAATACAAATCTATCATCAAGTTTCACAAGTTCTAAGCTGGAAGAAGCTCTCGATTAATTACCGAAACTTATGCTCTACATCTAATTAATTGTTTAATGTTGCTGGGGACACAGTATAATCAGCTGTACTAGCAGTAGAATCACTAAACCGTTTGAAAAGTAATTATAAGTGTGTTATTGGTCGGGTATCAGTCATGCCGTGACTACGGCTGTTGCAATACAGTCGAGGAGGATAATAATTAAATCTGGGTTAACGCATTAGCATTGCCATTCAGCGTGGCAATTATTCTAGGGCATGCGCTGAATTTCCTCCCAGTGTTTTTGTTCACCGTTCCGAGCATGTGGCATGCACGCTTGATTTTTTTGAGAATAAAATCATTGCATTGGCATTGCAACTGACTTAGTAGAACCCACAACCTGAAAATCAATCAACTGAGATTAATATTAAGGCTAGATTATAATTATTTTATTGCTTTTGGACGAAGATAATTGATAAAAAATAATATTTCTTGTGCATTCCTACTATCACTAACACTCTTGTTAGTGATGCATGCTTGGGTATGTGAAAGTTTATAAGTAATTCTACTGCTTTGAAAGTTATACATTATAATGTGCCAGAGCTAACTAGAAATTGAAGGGCCTTGTTTGATGGTAAATAGATGAGGCCATCTTCTGGGTTTGTTCAGAGTGGGCTGTGACCTGGGCTTTGAAGATCTTTTGTAGCTAAAATGGAAACAAATTGACATAACAAAAACTATTAAAACATTACGTAAATTAAAAGAGATAAAAAACATATTCGATCGATAAAATCTTAGAAAAAAATGTTCAATGTAAGTTAAAAATAAAATGTTGCACTTCGGATTATTGAATGCGATATTTTCAAATGATAGACAAAATAATGGAAAAGTAATCGTGGAAAACTTCCTAAGGCCCTGTATTATTCTGTTAAGCGACATTTTGTTACACGATACGGGTTGCCCTACATATAATTATGTTCCTGTCATTTTACGAAAATGTCAAACTGACAGAAAATATGTGCGACAAGGTTTTTGTATTGCGTTTCACATAAACCTATTGTCTTGTGATATGTCAATGTAGCTTTTCCGAGAAGTCCTACCACCATACCTATTTCTGTCACCAAACAGTAATATTTGCATTGCTATATTCCGGCTTGAAGGGTATGCGTTTCGGTGAAATGTAGGGGGCAAATGTATGATACCTCTGGTGTCGCAAACGTCCATAGGATACTGTAACCGCTTACAAACAGGTGGGTCGTTGTTTGTCACTTAAGTGGTATAAAAAAAGATGCGACCAACCGAAATCGCGCGATGTTACATGATATCTTGTGCATGTAGTGGGGACAAGATTTGTATGTGTGAGTGTGGATTGGACAACCATGACAATATCGCGCGATGTAGACCAATAAAAAGGTTGCCTACTGAATACGTAGCTTGCAGCAGAGATATCCAAGAAGAGTACAGTATAAAAAGGACGTTATAGTACGCGGTTCTTTCCAAAAATGAAAAAAATAAATTTTAACGATCTTGACGAAATTTTGTCTTAGAAATTTCAAATTGGTCACAAAATTCTGGTCGGTTTAATGATAGAAAACACCATCTTTTTGCACGCCCAGGATGACTGGTAGAGAATGCTTTAGCATTAAGTCCTCCTAGCACTTCATTGTTTTGTGCGAAAGTATTAAATAAATAAATAAATAAAATCGATTTTTTCAGAATCGATATTTTCAGAGGTGTGAAAATATTCTTATTTTCACACCTCTGTATTGTATATGAATGTATCATGGATCAAACGAGCACTGGCAGAATTGTGACAACTAGCCACAGAAGCCATAATCAAGAAGTTGAATTATCTGTCATAAAAGTGCGTCTACTGGTTAGCACCGCACAGACCGCCGCTGAACCACTTGTACCATTAGGCAGTACCATTGATGGTACAACTGGCTCCGAACTGTACTGACTTGGACTAGTACCATTATTCCTACTTGAGATAAGAACAACACTCTTTTATAAATATCGAATGCTGTCCACTTTATGATAAATAAATAAACTTCCTTATTGTGCGATATTGACAATGTCAGCTTTGATTTTGTCTGATGTATTCAAAGTCAAAGTCAAAGTCTAAATTCGTTTATTCAATAAAATCACAAGGACCACTTTGAAACGTCGGTTTTTATCTAGGTGCCTGTTCCTCCGCGACCAAGCCAGGAAAGAAAGGCAAGAAAACAATGCTGGTTATTCTTTTTAATGATCCTTTTACAAAACAATAGGTTCGAGTTGGAGCATTTTCAATCTCAAGAGTTTTTGTCATCTAAATAATCAGATATTTTATAGTATGCTTTTTTATAAAGCTTTTGTTTAATTACGTTTTTAAATTTGTAATATGAATTGCAAGTACTTAATTTTGGAAAAAAATGTGTGGTGAAATTTGTATGATAATCATCCTTCCACTCTTCTCTATCAGCCGACATCTCATCAGTACTCACTCGTTTCTTAACCATGTCATTCTTCACGCAATCCATCCATCTTTTCTTTGGCCTACCTCTGCTTTTATTTCCATCCACATTCATATTTAACATTCTTCTCTCCTCATAACATGCCCATACCATGCTAACCTATTACTCTTCAACTTTTCCGTCACGGGTGCTACTGTCAAACTTCCCCTGGTATACTCATTTCTTATTTTGTCCATTCTAGTAACTCCACACATACCTACATCTCAGCTGCGTGCACTCTGTCCCCTCTGTTATACGGGAGGTATATATTTTCTCTGTTTTAACAAGCCTAAAACTAAAGTGGTCCTATACATTTCAGACACGAAACTGCGCCGTTTGATTCGTGACGTTATGGAGTTCGTGGAAATAAACAACACTTTCTACATTTGGGAAAAATTCCGTTGGATGCCACCTTTTTCCAGGATTACATAGCTTTGGCCGTCACTTACACGATTGCCATTTTGCAATTCAAATATTAATCAATATTACTATGTAAACTTATTAATAAGGATATAAATTATGATAGAAGGAACGCACAGAGATGCTTGATATCTGAAACTATATAAACAAGATGCTTGAAATTTTGCACAACATATAAAATACATAAGCGGTTTTATGCTACGTTAATTGAATTTTTGGAATTTAGGCACATTTTATCTTTTTTGTATATGCATGTCAATAAATATAATAACATATTTGTTTATATTCGCATAAAAAAAGTGTGATTTTATATTGTTCAAGTCAGATTGATAAGTATGAACAACTGATTTATGAGGTTTAAGCTAACCGACCCAATTTGCTATGGAAACGGATATAAACAATTTAGATTTTAAAAAATATAAGCTATATTATACTTATATACGGTTGAACGCTTACTCAACCGGGGTATTAGCTATGCGTGGATAAATGGATGTCGATCGGCTTCGATTATTCCCTTAAAATTTGATGTCTACTAAATTAAATACATTAATAATAAATAATAAATAACGCTGGACAATCCAAACATCAGCATCTAGCCCCAAGCTAAGCAAAGCTCGTGTTATGGGTACTAGATGACTGATATACTTAATACAATACATTACATAGATAGATATTTTTTTATTATACATAGAAAAAACCCAGAACACCTGGAACAAATATTTGCAGATCGTACAAACATTTGTCCCAGGGCGGGAATCGAACCCGCAACCTCCTGTGTCGCAGGCGGACCTTCGCCCACCGCGCCACATCGGTCGTCAATCGGTTATAAAGTAGTTATGTCTGCAAACTACCATTCTGCTATAATAGTCGTCTTGCTATGAGTGCAATTTGGCTTGCAATATTACCAGTTTCGGACGACTGTGACCTATTTTTGACGACACAAACCGGGGAGGTTTCTGGTTTACAAACTTCTTTATAATATTATTTTAACTGGCTACCGTAAGTTTGCAATTAATTGTTATACATGTTTATAATATTTATATTTTTGTGCACGCTGTAGCGTCCTACAATTGGGCCAACACATAGACTTAAGAAGACTACAATATTTTACACTGCATAATTACTGTGAATTTTCTGTTTGGTGTCCTAAATAATTATATAGATATTTCACTAATGTGAACAATCATAAATAACGGTGGTTTTTGTGGTAGGAATTTGTGTGTATTTTATCTTGCACTGTATTAAATAAATAAATAATTAACTATGAATGAAGTTTAATTGATGTTTTTCCCAAATTTTCTTATAACTACAATGAGAGATACGGGACTGCCCTACCTATACGATAGATAGATAGATAGATAGTTTTTTATTCGACACATACAATACAGCACATATATACTATACGATACTATACGATAGGTACACCATTCCCTTCAGTTAAGTCAAACGATTCGTAAACTAATAATACTTGCATTTGCGTATCTAATTATAGCCTAATAACGATTGCCCTGTATTTTTTGCTTGGTATAGGTGCCTCCTGAAACTGCCGCCCAGGGCATAAGCCCCGGTTTGACGCCCCCTCCCTCCCTAGATCCGCGGCTAACGTTATTACATAACTTATCCAAATACTGGTTCTTTCTCGGCAGCTCATTCGAAACTTCTATCTGCGGATGATGATGAGTGATTAATTATGTAGGTACTGCATGAATCATATACATATATATCATCTGTTAATAAACGTTGATAAATCTTTGCTAAATCTCTTGGATGAGGTTGGGACAAAATATTAGTTGATCCCACGACCTGCAAATCGAAAGTGCGACACATTCTAGTCTAATACGACTAATAAAGCTCTACTAGTATCTGCATTCAGCGCTCAGTTTTACCAAAGGCCTGATGAGGCTTGATAACGTTGATAAGTCATATTTAACTTGCATCAAAGTGATTTTTCAATACACTTCCAATCCAGCTACCAAAATGAAATCAGAAATAAAAACATTTATTTGCATGAATATAGGTCAGCTGATACATGATGTTACAATTTATATAGGCCCTTATATATTCTACCAACTAAATTGTGTACAAATGTCATTAGGTAGTTTGATAATAAATTTAAAAACAAGAATAATTAATCAATATCAGAACTTATGACCTAACGCTTGAATTAAAAATGTGAATAACTATTAGCTACATATCATAAACAACTTAATCTAATAAAATTCAACCCTAGTTATTGGTCATAACATTATTACTGTCTACTTTGTGTTTCATAAATTCATTAATGTCATAGAAACACTGACCCCTTAACCATTTCGTCAGCTTAGTTTTAAAATATCGAGAGTCCTAAATTTTTTTTTTCTTTTGGACGAAGTAAGTTTATAAAATTAACTTTCTTGAGCATTATCGACTTGTGTCAGTAATGCATGTGCCTATTTTAATGGTAAATAGACCAACCCTAAGGCAGGGTTTGTTTAGGGTGACATATGACGTGGGGTCTCAAGGTCTTTATTAAACTGGGAACAAGTAGACTTTTTAAAACTATACAAATTTATGAAAATAAAAATACATCAAAATTAATTCATGAACATTACTGGATAATATCTAAAAACATGATCGAAATAGTGTTGAAAAGAAACTACTGGAATTAAATTTGTGATTATTGAATGTGATATTTTCAAAAGATAAATATAATAATGGAAAAGTTAATTGTGGAAAACCCCCAAGGCCTTGTATTATTCTGTATTGTTGTTTGCACACGGGTTGCCCGATTACGGTTTCTGAAGTATGACAAAATAATGTCAAAAACTTGTGCGACAAGGTTTTTGTATTACGTTTCATATAAAACTATTGTCATGTAACATAACAACGCATGAAAAGTTGCCTGTTGAATACGTGGTTTGCAGCACAGATACGCAAGAAGAGTTTATTCAAGAACGTTATAGTACGTGATTCTTTCCAAAAATGAGTAAAGCAAATTTTAAAGAATTGCTGATTAATTTATCAAATTTCTTTTTATCGATAAAATGTATCTTTTACGTGAGATTTCTGACCGGTTATTATTTTGACTTGTGTTCATCAAAAATAATTTGCAATTTCTTTAAAACTTACCCAGTAGTTATCATTTCACTACACTGCATATTTATGTACATGGACTTGTCAAATTATTTTGAACGTAATAGTTTGTACTATGATATGGTTGTGACAGTTTTGATAATTTTAAATGTAGTTTTTGGTATAATCCATAAAGACCAATTTTTCTTCGATTTCTGTAATAATTTACACAGATTTGACGGTAATGCAAACCTACCAGCATTAAATTTACATAGCAATATAGCCAATGGTTTGTTTCTTTTAGGTCTTATTAACTGGGTTACTTTAGTATCAAACGTTTTCTATACATTTAGTCAAAAAAAATCCATGTTAATATTTTTTCAATATTATATTACGGGATATATGAATAACTTCACATTTATAGTGATTTGTGATTTGTACCAAAATCGATTGAAATCTTTGAAAGTCTTGCTGTCTGATTTAAATAAATTAGAAGTGACTGAAGGTGAAATCTTTAATGCTATATCTCATTTCGGAAATAGATTCGCTGAATTAACGAAATGTGTAAACTTGACGAGAAATCCACAACTCACAGTCATGGTAAGTGATTACATAAAATACAATCCGACTACCCTACCGTGAGGTTACTTATAATTAAAGTAACTTTATATTACAAAAGGTTTTTAAAGGGTTCCGTACCTCAAAATAAAAAAGGAACCCTTCTAGGATGCCAGGCATAGCGATTTCGAGTCCCACTGAGGTTGAAAGAAAGAAAGTAGTAAGTAATTAAATTAACATTGAGCAAGCAAAGCGACACCTGATGTCAATTGTTCGTACCTAAATGGAACTTCAACCAATGAACAAGCTTGAATAACTGCAAAGTTTCTCCTGAAGGTGAAGGCGCTTTGAGCCGTAACATCCCATTAATTTTGGTAACGATATGGTAAAAATCTCGTGGCTGAGATGGTATAAGATGGTATAACCCCCGCGTAACAAACTAGAAGTCGCTGATTTGAGACCCGCCGATGTTGAAATTTTGAGATATATTAAAATCATAACATATCTCTCTAGGATTTTAACATATCTGAAAATTTTTAAAAAGCACTAACACGTTGAAAACCTAACCACTTTTTTGTTTCAGATCTTCAATATTGTGGGCATGTTTTTGAAATTAATGATATTTCTAAATTTAATTATTTCGTTTAACCAATTTTCCGTAAGTATTTGATTTTTGAGAACGTATTAAATAATAATAATAATATGTATTATCTGTGTATTGTCACTCAGCATCATTGAGCCGCGAGATCAGGGTCATGAGGATAATGAGGCAGGAAAGAGAAATGAGGCTAAATTTGTGTGGTAATCTAACACTAAACACGTGAGGGGTTTTGAAATTTTTAGACAAATTTATGCAATATTTAAAGAAGGTATTGGCTCAAAGTAGTGTAAAAAATATGATCTGGAATTCTTTGTGTGGAAGTCAAAGCAAAAGTTGACCGATTCAGTAGTAAAAAACAAGATAGCTTGAAATTTTTGATTTATCCTATACACAATATATTCTGTTTTTTTTTAAGATACTTACTATGGCGCCATTTATCTATGCAATTATGGCGAATGTCATCATCACTTGCGCTCCGGCGTTGATCATGGAGATAGCAAAAAACGAATGTTTGGAAATTAATATCGTACTTGCCAATCAACTTTTGACGTATAAAGGTAAGCATCATGGGTCCGCATTGAATGCAGCAGACGGATCGTGACAAACGGAGTTTAGAATTCTTCATATAGATAGTCATATTAGTGAGTCCACTGATCTGCACAAAGAGACCCTTCGGTAATGCCAACGCAATAAAAAAAATCCAAATGCTAAAGGTAAATAATAGGTTGCAAAGGACAGTCATGTTGGCTCCAATGTCATGCTCTGTTTTAACAAGTCTGCAACTAAAATATTTTTTACATTTCAGACACGAAACTGCGCCGTTTGATTCATGATGTTATGGAGTTCGTGGAAATAAACAACACTTTCTACATTTGGGAAAAAATTCCGTTGGATGCCACCTTTTTCCAGGATTACATAGCTTTGTCCATCACTTACACGATTGCCATTTTGCAATTCAGATATTAATCAAAATCAATGAGTATACTTGTATAATATGTATCATAATATGAGGTGTAGTCAAAAAGGGGTCAAAGATTTAACAAAAGAGCTTCATGTCTCCAAAACTAGACACTTTAAAATTTGCATCCCTTCAAAACCAAAATAAAAAAGAAGTACTTCATAAAATTTCAGACTTTTACTAACGATGTGACTTCATTACAATCAAAAACGAATATAGTTGTATTTTGGCTCTTTTAATTCACTTTTATATATTTTTTAACTAATCGCAACCAGGATCTGATGATGTAGTGGAAAGATGGTCAATGGAGGAAAATTATAAAAAAAACATTAAATGGATTCGAGTTTGAACTTATTTGAATTGACAAAAGCTATCAGTATCTTTTCAACCCCAGATGGGTGAATTTTGAAAAGTCTTCACTTTTCACTTTTATAAATTTTTAACTAATCGTCGCAACCAGGATCTGATTATGGAGTGGAAAGATGGGCAATGGAGGAAAGTGATAAAAAATTCAATAAATTACAGTGTCTTTTCAACCCCAGATGGGTGAATTTTGAAAAGTCTTCCATACGAACGACGTCATAACCATTCCACTAGTGTGACATACAGCCTGTAGAAGTCCACTGCCGGGCATCATCATCTCACAAAGAGCTATTACTTTGCATTGCTATTTATCTTTAATATATAATCCATCACTAGCCATTCTTATATCTATTTGTAAGTACATTTACAAAAAAGTGATTCGTGTGGTTTTCATATTGTAATGCCAGATTGATAAGCACGTATTACCTACCGATTAAGGTTTAATTAAGCTCGCTGACCGAAGTTGCTACAGAAAAGGATAGATAAAGAATAGGATATAATAGGCATTAGCTATTCGTGAATAAGTCGATGTTGATTAACTTTGATTGTTCATTTGATTTCAATATCTTATTAGGAGTTCACCAACAAAATTAACGGACGGTCAATTCTAACGGTTATGATGACAGATTTCCTATGAAAACATGTGTCAAAAAACTTTGATTAGGACCCGTTATCGTATTGGTGAACTCGGCTTTAGAGCAATACATTATAAGTAGTTATATTTGCAAACTACCATTTTGCAAACAACCAATGGTGTAAATATTGTATTATTTTATCTTTTGACTAGCAACGTGTTGCTCTGAGTTTTTTGTACTTAATATATTAGACTTGCGTGAATACTTCAAACAACGATGGTTTATTTACGAATTTATGTGTATTTTATCTTGCACTGTGTTTAAAAATAAATAGTTTGCCGTGTATCAAGTTTTATTGACATTTTCCTCGATTGTACTGCTACCAGATAACTATGGTTTTATCAAAAGCTGTCCCTGTGTCAGCAACAATGATGATCTCTGTGGCGCAGTGGATAAAGGCCCGATGAAGACAGAGAAGGTTGCGGGTTCGATTCCAGCTGTGTAACATATGTTTGTAAGAACAGATGAGCCGCTAGTTGTATAACAAAAATATCTGCCTGGAATTGCAAAGAAAAACTCTACAAGGTAATCGGAGAACACAAAAAATACACACATTTATGAATTGGGACTATTTTCATTTTTGTAGTCAGTTAAAAACGTTTTTTTCCTATTTTTCGTTGCTGCGCTCATACGTTCTTTGCCTTCGGTTATTTGGCTACTTAGCTGAATTTAAGCTGAATCAAAACCCCCTCATGCTATGTTATTCCAACTGGCTTCTTCCCATTAGGTCTCTGTTTACGACTCAATTCCATGTTTATAGCGCAGAACAAAATTATTTGTACTTGAAACAGACTAGAAAGTATATTAGGCCGCGCACTTCACCCACGGTAATATACTACGTGGCTTCGTGATGTACGTGAGAGCTATAATAAAATAAGAACATGCGGTTAAAATTAAAAATAACTTTGTTACTTTGTAAGTGGTTAAGTTGCTGTATTTCGCATTCTCGTTTTATGGTTGGAGGTTGCATTTTTAAAGAAAGCGCCTTTGGGAATATGCGGGTAGGATAAGCGAGCGGTGGCTTGTTGCAGCCAGGTTAAAATTGACATTTCAAAGTGATCCTTGTGATTGAATAGATGAATATATGAAATGTGACTGTGAACTTACATAACTATTTTAAAACATAAAATAGGTAGGTTTTCTTTTATTATTTTATTATATTAAAAAAAGATTCGTTAATAAACTCAAAGGACGCCTAATACAAGAAAAATGTCCTCTTGATACTCAGTCAGTCTGACGTTAATAGTTATTTTATCAATAAAATTGGTATGATACGTCTTGCAGTGTCACGTATTTTATTCGCTTGCACGATCGACTCTATAGTTAGCGAAACCTATTCCAAAGCATTTTAGCTTCTGTGTGGTGAGTACGGCATCTATCTGGCCCATTCGTTTTAGTTTTTAGTTTTCAACGCAAATATCGCGAACCAATAACACAATTTTTTTTTCAATAGCCAATTTCACGCAGCATCATAATAGCCCCAAACTAAGCAGAGCTTGTGTTATGGGAACTACATGACTGATAATCTACTTATATACATTTTTTTTTGGAAATACATACATATTATACATAGACAACCCAGACCCGAGACCAATATTTGCAATAAAGCTACGCAAGTAGGCGAAGTTGATAAACAGCGTGGCCGACCTTTCCGTCCTCCATCTTTTTACTTAACAACGGACTTACACCATTCTTAATTAGTGTAACTAGGCAAGGTTTGTTTAAGTGTTTTTAGGATTCCGTATGTCAAAAGGAAAAATGAATACTTCGTTGTCCGTCTGTCCGTACGTCTGAGTGTCTGTCTAGATTCTTATTATCATAAACGTGTGATGTATCAAGTTGAAATTATTATCATAAACTTATGTCTGCAGTAACAGCTATAAAAAAAATCAAGCTTCGAAGACAACTCAATCAGCCATTTCTTTATTATATTTTGACACACGCAAGGACATCAAAACCTATATAGGGTACTTCCCACTGACCTAGAATCATAAAATTTTGACAAAGGAAAAAATCTAGAAATCGTTAATTAAATAAAATGAAAAAAAATTTTTTGATGATTAAAAACTCACACTTGCAATTGGGGAATTTATCGTGACGTATATCGATGTATTGGCGAATATTTTTTTAACTACAAATTTAAATTTGTGTTTCAATTCGACTTATATTTTCGTTTTAGCAATGTTTGGTGCTTTCATAGTTTATGACCTTGAGTAATGCTAAATATTTTGGTGAACATACAATCTTGTACGGAACCCTATCGGTGATTGGTTCAATATTAATTTATTGATGATTTGAATTATTGAATTATTGATTGAATTATTAATTATTGGATCTGGGTGTTATTATACCAACGATGGTACCTTCTCCAGCCTAGATTTCAACCTAATTTTAGTTCCTGACACCCACGACATGGAGTCTAGTGTGGGGTCAGGATTTACACCCTGACTGCGACTTAATCCTAGTGTAGACTGTTGGGTGTTATAAATGTACTGATATTATGTGTATACGTGATAAATTTATCTACGATTGATAAAACAATAATTGATGAGATTATATTTTCTTCAATAATATCATCTTCCCAACAAATGTTTCAGTTCAATAGTTACTCGTATTTCATACTAAAACTAGCACGGCGCTCGAACAAAAACTGATTTCAATTTAAAATTTCGCGGAAAAAATCTGAAATTCATATCTCGAACTTTCGCGTTCCCGTCAAAATATATAACTTCATTTTCATTTGGACTATAGGAGGTCTCAACTTTATGGATTACTCTAAAACAAGTACAATAAGTCATTTTCACGAAGTATTCCGAACTACGGGCTGAGGGATTAGAGTTGGGCAGAGAACAACTCGTAGAGTGTGGTATTTGATCCATCGCTTACTTAATTAAGAATCCAGAAGACAAATAAATTGTACAAAATTAAAGGGTTGTTCTAAACTCTCAACAATCTTGGTGAAAACAAATAATTGATTTAACTGTTTAATTTAACTGTTGAGTCTTCCATTCGGTAAATATATCTAATAAGTACCAATCGTGGAACGTCGATATAAAATTTGCACTTTTAGAGTATGAGTGACGTCATTATATATATTTAGCAATTTTTAATATAAACCAATAAGAACATTAATTTAAGTACAAGTACTTATGTACATACTTTGCTAAATCTTGTGTTAAATTTGATCAAGACAATTTTTTTTCTTGTGTTCATATTGATTGGGACGAGGTTTATTCATTTATGCAAAATAATAATATTTTCCTATGCAAGTGGGAAAGTTTTAGATGTTATGGTAAATAATACCAATGATGATGATGTTATATAGTAAATAATATAAAACAAATGTTTATTCACCCCTAAATTTTATAAAAATCTATTCGTCATACCTATCACTCAACCACTTTGAACTAAAGATAATGATATTATTCTAAAACCACAAGTTTTTTTATCGTTAAAACATCTTTCAGTGACTAAAAATAAAACTGAATATATTGACTTTATTTTACGTCCGCAATATTTCATTTCCAGCAATAATCGTAATTCTGACGATTACAGCTCATTACCCATCCCTAGTTTGAACTATGTCGGAACAGGCATGCAATTGAAATGCCTACGAAATATCTTCGCAAGTTCAATAATGTATCGTTTTCGTATAAGAATTATGATCTTATTGGATTGTAGAATATACCAAAACCCAACCTTTGACATTGATTATTGAGCTACCTACCTGGTTCGTGATATTCGTATTCTTATATTACCCGCCGTGCACTATACGACGCGACGCGGAAGGAGAAAGTCGCAACCACTCACCCTGATGAAGACTCTCGGAACGAGTCGAAACTTAGTCGGTGCCTTCACCGATAGTGCAGTACGTGAAAATTCCCGTTTTTACAATATGAATAGTCAAGTTCACGATAGTTTTTGGAATAAAATTCTTGACATATTTTTTCTCATAATTTTTGAAATTTTGTATAATTATTGATATTTAATTTTATTTTGTATACATACCTACCTATTCATTATTTAAATTGTATGTGTGTAATTGAAAAATAATACCTACCTGCAACACCCTGACAGGGCCGATGTACCCACCAACCTACTTGGAGCTACACTAGACCTAAGCCTAACCATTGTATGTAGGACATTAAGCATGAATAAATGAAATTATGAAATTAATATGAAATTGTTTGGCTTACCTATTATTTACGTCTTTAATTTATGTAATTGAATTCCTAGGTATTAGAGCAACACAGGCAATTCAATCAATTGTATACCCATTTATAAATACATAACCTTGAGTACTTTAGTTTATTTTAGGTAGAAAGATAAAGTAAAATCAATTTGTCGATCGATTGTCACTGCACTATAGCTGATTGGAATTACCAACCTATTTAAATTCACTTAAAATTTCAAATTAAACTAATTTATGAGTTGACGTTACCATACGATCCTTGTGATTTGTATGACTAAAAACCCATCTATTGGTTTTTACGTTGACTATGTGTTATTATACCAAAGAAGAGCCTACAAAGAGATATTGAGAGAACCAGTTTGGTGAAAGTGTTCAGGCGCAAAGGCTCTTTTTATGAACATCTCACATCTTATTAATATAGGTTCTTTTATAAGTCATATACACACCAAAGAAGTTTGCAATCAGTTTGAAAACAAAATAATATATTTTGATATGTTGATATATTATTAAAAATTATCTAACGAATTGCTTACTTGTTAAACATACAAAATTTAGAAAAAAAGTAAATTCTATTAATTTTGTTTTTTAAATGAATTTAAATAACATCCTATAGAAAGGCGTTTTTTATACCGTAACCTATGGACCCTTGCAACACCAGAGTATCTAGACATATACCACTTTCTGTTGGCGTAAACGCCTGCGGAAACATTGTATTGTATGGAAACGACATTAGCTGTGGAAATGTCATGTGATTGCTTCCAAGTTTTACATTGACAAATTTGCTTTAGCGTGAAAGGAAAACTAAGCGTGAGGTATTTGTCTATACCTCCAGAAGTATCAATCGCACGTTGCCGACCCTGAGACAGTGAAAAGTTTCATATATCTGTAATTTCATCGGCTCATACCCGTTAAAAATGCAATTCGAGCATTAACTGCTTTAATATTAAAAGAAAAATAAAATATTTTAACATTTCAAAATGATTGTAAAAAAATTTGCTGGCATGTCTATTTCTTCACGATGCGAGGAATCCTTTTTGGGCTTTATCAATCGCATATCAATATCGCAAAACACCCAACCAAACTACAGACTCGATTAGGTAGAACAACAGACGGACCAGAGACAGCAAATGGCTTAGCATCTCTGATACCCGTTGTTTGTGCAGCCGTACAGGTTACGGGTCGTAAACTGGACGCTTCTAATGCACAGACCATGGGCTATGAAAACAGAGAAATTCGGAGTAACCGGGTAAATTGTTAGAAAAATGTTTACTAGCGAATCCTACTACTATTATTATTTTTTATTTTTTAAAAAAAATGTGAAAGTTTGTGAGGATCGTTGTTACCTAGTCCTTCACGCAAAAACCTACTGATTTTGATGAAACTTTACAGTAATATAGCTTATACATCTGAATAACACAAAAGCTACTTTTTATCCGAGCACCACGCGGGCGAAGCCGTGAGCAGAAGCTAGTAAATAATATAAGTAATAACGAATGTTTATTCACCATGGTTAGTTTTGCTTTTTACAAAGAGTATTTATATCTAATCTATAAAAATAATTTAAAAAAAATGTTCTAACGCGCTAATCTATAGAACTATACGAAGTGGGATTTGAAAAAATATTTTTTGCATTTGATAGCCCAATTCTTGAGAAAGGCTATATGGACTATACCTTAAGATTTTTTAAGAATAGGTTAAGCATTATGTATATAGCGAGAAGATATACAATAAAAAGCGTATTGTGTGCTGTCTTAAGAACTTTGGTTGATACTTTCTAGACTATTTAATTCTTTGACTAGTACTCTTTTTCTATAAATGAGTTCACCTCGTTTGATTGGCACCACACTAAAGCTTATCAAAAAAAAATATTTTCTAAATATTTTTTAAAAGCCCTAAGTTGATAGTACAAACAAATATAACCTATTATTATGATAGTTACGTTTGAAAGTAATTTTTTTATAATTATCTTGCTCTTCATAAGGTACCTACTGATGTCCTACAACTGAGAAATGCTTCGATGCTGATCTTATGCCGGGGCGATAATTATATGTACGACAGATAATTGTTAAAGTCAAAAATTATTCTTATTTATTAAAATCACAATATCACTTTGAAACGTCAATTTTACAGCTTGTTCCTCCGCGACCAAGACAAAAGAAAGGCAAAAAAACAAGACTAGTAATTACTAAACAAACTTCAAACAAACTTTCAACTTTTTTTAAGGATCAAACTTCAGAAGCCCAATTTACGGATTTAGTCTATGAAAAATTTAGACGTAACACATTTTATTTATTGCGCCATTTTTTTTAAAAGGATCATTTAAAAGAATTCTTTTCAATTTTTCATAGACTAAATCCGTGAATTGGGCTTCTGAAGTTTGATCCTTCTATATTAATTACTCTTGCGTTATCCATTCCTTCTCAGCTCCATGTCTGAGGGCGCCAGTGGCCACGTATCTCCGTACTCAAGTCTGCACTCCAGCTAAGAACCTCGCTCCAGTTCACTGGAATTAAAAACACATTCGCAGCTGATATATTTGACGTTTCTTTGCGGTAAATGATTTGGAAAACGTATTGTTAGAGATTTTAGTTTAGGTTTTGCTGAAACTATTTATAAGCTTGTAGTTACAAATAGAAATTGTGCTTTGATATAACTCTGAAACCATTGTAATGCCAGCAGAATTGGATGAAAGAAAGAAGGAAGAAAGGAAATTAATTGATTAGAAATACATAAAAACAATAATATACAGCTAACCTAACCATATTATGACCTACAGTCTTGTATGTGACTTGCGGGCTAAACAGGTCCTGTCTCAGCATATTTTGCACCTAGCCCTACACCATCGGAATTTGAAGCTGCGCTGGTTTTTAGACAGAACATATTTAAAGATGACCTCATGACTGAAAGTATGGATAACGTTGAAGAAAGGGTGCTTACCAATCCAGAGTGAGCAGTGGCATACGTGGGGGGTGTATACGAAGCTGCTAGAATAGATATTAACTATATATTTGAAGGGATTGAACTTAGCAAACCATACTAGGTTGGCTATTGCAGTCGGTGAGAAGAATTGAAACTGTGTTTGATTATCGTAGAACCGTAAAGATTAGCATGCTTAAGATGAGGATTAGACTAGTAATGTACCCATCCAGTATAGTATAAATAAATAATGCTGGACATTTTGCACACAGCATCATCTAGCCTCAAACTAAGCAGAGCTTGTATTATGGGAACTACATGACTGATATACTACTTATATACTTTTTACTTCGTATAGTAGTGAAGTGGACTGTATATAAAGATAAGTGAACACATGACTGAAAGTTAAAGTAACTATGAATAAAAATGTTGTAAGGAAATCCGAAGCGAGGAACTCCGTAAAAGAACTAAATTCACCGACATAGCTTTTGGAATGAGCAAGCCAAAGTGGCAATGGAAAGGTCGCAGAACTGACTGTTGTTGGGAATGAAAGCCTCACTCAAAAAGTAGCACGACGAAAGATCTTAAGCCACCATCCACCGTAACCTTTGTGATGTCATCGGTCCAACGGGTGGAGGGCCTTACTGCCCCACGTCCTATTCTAGTTCATTTTAAACGTATGTCATGATATCTTACTATGTTATATTCGATCGTTCACTTATGTTTCACTCGTTTTATTTCTTTTAAAACAATGAAAACAGCTATTTTTGTGAAAGGACTCAGTGTCCTCTCAGGGATTCATTAAATGCATCTTTCCTTCTCTTTCTTGATTCTACTCTATTACTTACATATATTTATATTATAAGTAAAATTGATATTTAACTACCAGTGAACTCTTACTAAGTATTATTTATAAATTACTATCACAAAACAGACATTACGACCCTGTGGTTTTTACATCACTCGCACCACAGAACACATAATAATTCTCGTGCAAACAGTTTGCGAGCGGTTTTTGATGCCTCTCAACGATTCTTTGATATTTGTTTGAGCGTAGTTGCAAAATGGCTGTTTGTTCGACTTCTATGCTGGCAGAGATATTATCATTATCTGTATTTTCTGAAAAATACAATCTGGGTATCTTCAAAGCAAGACTTAAAAGGTATCTCTTAGCCATCAGATGAGAAATTGCATAATATTTTATTTAAAAGCATGCTGTGAATTAATACGATTTCAACTGATTGAGATAAAGTCTGTCTTCATATATCTATACATACTTATAAAATCGTTTATCCTGACTGATCGACTGACTAACTGACTGACTAATCTATCAACAGCCAAAACCAATAAGTCTATAAAGCTGAAACTTGGATAATAGGTTTAATTTATAACGTGAGCATGTTCTAAAAGAGGGTTTTTGGAAACATTCACTTTAAGGGGGAAAAATTGAGGGGAAATGAGGGTGAAAGTGTATAAGGGAAAATGTGTTTTCCCTTATACACTTTTACTCCACCCGTGGAAAGCCGCTGGCAACAGCTAGTCTTTTTCACTTCTCATGTTTTGTTTATTCTGTTATCTTGAGGTGTATAATAAAGTATTTTCATTCTTTCATTCATTCATTTCCATGATGAATATCCTCAGATATATACTCAATTCCTATATCCTACCCTATCCTACTATCCTACTAATATTATAAACGTAAAATTTGTGACGATGTTTGTTACTCTTTCACGCAAAAACTACAGAACGGATTTTGATGAAACTTTACAGTATTATAGCTGATATATCAGAATTACACATAGGCTACTTTTTATCTGGGTATCACGCGGGCGAACCCGTGGGCAGAAGCTAGTTTAAAAATAAATTGAAAAAATATGAGTTTGATAACATATTTTAAGTAACCGCCAGATCTTTATAATACTGATACTTGAATAACTCATTCATTAGTTATATTTGTTAGTTCTTTAGCTCATTATAAGTGAACCATGTTCTTTATGAGTATTTAATAAACTTCTATAACCAGGTAAGTAGATCTTTGATATCAAGAAGGGGGTAGTCAGAGACACGACAGAGACTGAACATTACATTTTGAACATGCTTGCCAAATGGACAAACAAATTTCAATTGTTCCGTTTATTGGAACACAAACATCTAAGGCATGCCGATTTTCTCACGATGTTATCCTTAACCTAATTGAGCACGTGTTAATGAGCACATAATTTTTTGTAGTTGAAAAATCCATTGAATGAATGAATGAAAACTTTATTTGCTTTAACACAGGTACATTGGTTCTTATGCTACTTTATTAGGTTTCACTGTACTCGACTAAATTTGTCGTGCAAATATTAGGACAGAAGACCTACATAGAAGAAAAATTACATTGATATATTAAATTTCATGCATTACAATATAAAAAAATCAGAAAATATATAACTATTAAAATACGAGTTTAAATTCGAAATATTCATCTATGTTATAAAAACATATATCACAGAGCCATCTATATATTTTATGGTTGAATTCATTGGTGCACCACCAGGTTCTAAATCACGACCTCCAGATTGGAAGTCGGGATACCACCCACTAGGTCAACACGGCACTTTCGATGTAACATTTATGAAATAATATTTAGAAAAAAAAGATAGCATATTATGTACTAGCCTCTGCCCACGGCTTTGCCCGCGTTGTACCCGGGTAAAAAGTGGCATATGTGTTATTTTTATGTATAAGCTATAATACTGTAAAGTTTCATCAAAATCCGTTCAGTAGTTTTTGCGTGAAAGAGAAACAAATATCCTCACAAACTTTCACGTTTATAATATTAGTAGGATTAATTATTTTACTTATTTTTTTTTTCATATTGTAAAAACGGGAATTTTCACGTACTGCACTATCGGTGAAGGCACCGACTTAGTTTCGACTCATTCCGAGAGTCTTCATTAGGGTGAGTGGTTGCGACTTTCTCCTTCCGCGTCACGCCGTGCACTACCTTTATTCTTGAATTTTTTTTTTTTCTTTTTTCTTGAATTTATTTTGTAGAAATGGAACTGAAAGCGACCTACGTTGCTGAACTAGCGTTTCTTCGGTTTTGCTGCAAAATTTCCAGAATTGTTACGATACTATAAAATTTATTTTATTTTCTCGCAATTGAAGTTAAAAGTAGTGTTTAACTCGGGACTAAAACCATTTCATACTCGACTCGGATCTGCTCGTTTTAGTTCATTGTTGAACAATCCATTTTTGTTAAAAAAAAACAGAATCATTATTTTTAAATGGGCAGAATTAGTAACACCATGTTTTTAATATAATTAAATTACAAATAGGAAAATTCAGCAAGCTTAAGTAAATTATTTTCCTATATTGAGTCTTTATAAAATTTAAAAAGTTTATTTATTTTTCAGTCTCTTATGCATAATCCAAAAAAACTGGTCATCTGACTAATAGTACTTTTATTTTCGTAACCTTTTGTCAAAAATTAGGAGCATTAGTTTTTCCGCTATGGAAGTGTTTCAAAGTCACCAATTATTGGCCAACTTAATTAAAATACATTGAAACAGGAACGAAAGCTTCTCGCAATATTACCTACAGCTATTGTAGGTACCAGTGCTTCCATTACAGGCACTCTTGTAACCGCTCAATTTATCTCCTTCCATTACACCCAACCACCACATAGATCATCCCCCGATTAAGACGTTAGCGTATAGGCATGGGTTTCGTATAACAGTGTCACTTTATATTTAGAAAATATAAATATAAATACCAAAATGGGTACAATGTACTCGTAATATATTCAAAAATAATGTAGTTTCCTCCATAATCTCCATAAGTTTCTTCTAGTGAATAAAAAACTGCAATTGCAGTACAGGACAAGAAGATCTTGTCCTTATCCCACATTACGTGGGATCGGCACAACATGTTTTCTTCTTCCACTCTCCTCTATCAGCCGACATCTCAGTACTCCTTTCTTAACCATGTCATTCTTCTCAAAATCAATCCATCTTTTCTTTGGCCTACCTTTGCTTTTATTTCTATCCACATTCATATTTAAAATTCTTCTCGTAATATGACATTCTTCCCTCCTCATGACAGTCATGCCCATACCATGCTAACCAATTACTCCTCAAACTTCCCCTGATATAGGTACTCATTCTTTATTTTGTCCTTTCTAGTAACTCCACACATCCATCTCAACATTCGCATCTCAGCTGCGTGCACTCTTCTTTCATCAATCCCTTTTGTTGCCCAACACTCCGATCCATACAATTTTTAAGAGGATTTTATAAGAGGCTGAAGACAAAAATAAGCTTAACGAATATATATTTTTTACCATATTTGGTTTTGTTTGTGAGTACAAGAACTAAATGTTACACAGAATTTTTGTGCTTTCCAAAACAGATTTACAAGAAAAAAACTCCATAAAAAATGGTAAAGTTAAGTCTAAGCTAAAACGAGGTAAATAAATCTCTGATAGTAGCCAACAGAATCTGTTGTTGAATATTTTTTCTGTACCTACATCAATTTTATTGATGTACAGAAAAAATATTAAACTCGTTCGAGTTCAAGAAAGATGATTTCAGTTAACAGAGTGAGATTTCTGAAGGTTAACACTATTATTCCTTCTAGGGTTCCGTACATACAAAGCCCCTAAATAATATCGATACTCGCAACGTGAACGCGTTGAAATATAGGAGCAATAAACCTACGTGTTTGCTAACTGTGTGCAGCAGGCGTCGGGAAAAATTGACTTTTGACAAAACGTCTAGTTTTTGACAGGTGTCATCTGATTCGCCGGTGAAATGGTAGACTGAAAAGCTGTTAGGCGGTAGAGTTTTTAAGTTTTTTGGTGTACTATTTACTATACTATACTATTAAATATATATTGACGACCTCTGTAGCGCAGTGGGCGAAGGCCCGCCTGAGATATAGAAGGTTGAAGGTACGATTCCCGCCACGGGACCAATGTTTGTATATTTGCAAATATTAGTCTCGGGTCTGGGTGTTTCTAAGTATTTACAAAAAAATAAATAAGTAATATATCAGTCATTTAGTTCCCATAACACAAGCTCTGCTTACTTTGAGGCTAGATGATGCTGTGTGAAAAATGTCCAGCGTTATTTTTTTTTTTTATACTACTATTTATAAAGCACGAGGGTAAAAACTATTATCAATTACTTTTTAGATTCAAATATCTGAAAGTAATTCACATAGTTAAGGAGCTCGTGCGGGAAAGTTCAGTCACGATAATCACGTATTTTGTGAAACATTAATGTTTTCGTTGCAGTGTTACTAACTTTGA
Source organism: Perizoma flavofasciatum (assembly GCA_958496245.1). Taxonomy (NCBI): domain Eukaryota; kingdom Metazoa; phylum Arthropoda; class Insecta; order Lepidoptera; family Geometridae; genus Perizoma; species Perizoma flavofasciatum. Next base: position 1,244,192 of record OY292436.1, read on the forward strand.
GACTAACTTTGTCCCTAAAACAGGAAAGCGTTAAAGAATGGATTTGGTGTTGCAGATGTCAATATGTGACGGTAACCATGTGGATGGACCTAGTGCTTATTAACTCCGAAGTGATATTTAAAAACCCTAGTATCAAAGTTGATTCCGTAGCTAGCTACGCTAGCGGTGTGAAAATATTTTTTTTGGAGAACGTAATTTCTCAACGCCAGACTAAAGTAGGTCGTCGTCGAAAAAACAGTGACTAACTGGTAATATTACTGAACAATTCTAAAACTAGATAGGCCAAACCAGCTTTATATTCTACAAACTATCCTAAAATTATCATTTATAATTGGTAGGTTAGTTTGTTAAAATTCGTTAATATTCCCGTTGCTTTCATATTTTTAGGTTGTACCACGAGAGGATTTACTAAAGACAACGAGTAGTGTAGTGTATAATTCAAGACTGACTATTGATAAATTTTTAAATATCATTGAGTGATCGTGTATCACAGCAAAATTACTGATAGCCACAGATTAGCAAAAAAAATCCGAACTAATTATTATAAAGAATCTCATTGACATTGATAAATACGTTACGGTGTACGCAGCCGAAATTAAACTGATACAAGTATGTATTTTTTCTCTATATTATGTAAAGCTACTGTAAGAGAGCAAGACATAGAAAAAGCAAGTGTTGGTTATTATTTCATATTCATTGGTGATTATTTTGTCATCAGTGATTTCAAGAACATCAGTGGATTTCAAAAATTGACTACAAAGCCCAACTACAGTTTGAGTAGGTAAGAAATTCGATAGGAAGTAGGCATAATGAGTAAATCCTGATTTCACAATGTGAACACCACCTAGGTACCTCATAGATGTAACTGTTGTGTAGGAAGATGTGGTGTGAGTTATAGGCTTATATCGACGTTGGAGTCTCGGCCTACGCTCGAGAATGCTGGTGCAGACATTAATAATACAAAGACTATGAACAGCCCTACCTAATCTAGTATCAGGGTGAAACTTACAAACGAAGATGACAAAAAATAACGTGATTAAGCGCAGTCGGCATGATTTCGGAACAAAGGGCCTTTAACAAATTAAGTCTACTGCTAGTCACATACCCGTCCTGACAATTCCATGAAGATGCCACAAAGTCCACGAGAATTCTTTATTTTGTGGATAAAACCTCCATATTCTTAGACATTAACCCTCTGTTTCATAATAACTCGCTAACTTAGCAAGTCGTTAAATCTGGCCCTGTCCTTTTCTAACACTAAACAAAGGATAGAGGCGGCCAGAGTGATTATGAAACAGAGGGTTACTATTCGACTTAACCTCACTTTTTTGTGTTTTGGTATTTTGTTTACAAAATGTACACCACTCGAACTCTCCTCGGAGTCCTAGATAAATTCCTCATGCTTAGTTTTCCTTTCACACTAATGTAAAATTGTCAAGGTAAAACTAGGCAGCAATCACGTGACATTTCCATAACTAATGTTATTTCCATATAATTCAATATTTACGCTGTCCTTAACGCTAACAAAAAGTGGTATTTATTTATACACCCTCGACAGAGTGAAACAATCCAACTGTCATCTAAATACACCTTACTTTGAGCATACGTCAAAATTGACGTTTATGACATTTGACAACTGCCATAGACCAACAACTTCTACAGGCTTCATAATAAATTCCATCGAACTAAAGCGCCTTACTTTACTACCTTACGAGTACTTAGAGTACCTACTGTTTGTTTGCCCTGATACACAGCCAATGTACCAGGAGAAAAACCTACCTACCTAATTTAGTTTATAAGAATTTCAACTTTATAACTAACCACCTAGACAATCAATACATTTAGAAGAGACTAGCCACCCACAACACAGATAACCTTAGTGTGGGGACTAGTAAACCTAACTTGCTTGCCGGGTGGGTAATAAATACCTACTTACTACTAACATAGCCCCGCTCCACGCCCGGCCTCCTGACTGCCATACTTCTTGGCGACCACTGCCTCGCGAACTCCTAAAGTCTCCCGACTCGCCCCAACCAGGCGAAGTATGAGAGACGCAAAACTAACGCAAGAGCCGAAAAACTTGCCAACGTATCGCCGCTGCTGGAATACTCTACTATTCAGGACGGCATCCAAAGCGACAACACCCATAGACTCGGGAGCAGTTACCCCCGAAGTTGATGCCAGAAAAAAGAACCTTTTCGTTTCTTACCCGCACTTCAAAAAAATAAATAGAATCGAAATGTAGATCACCGACGAAGGAAAACTACCTACATTAAACGTTGTATAGAGTTGTTTTTCGTAGGTTGGTAAATAAACACCTGTGTAATAGTATTTTAGATCAAATAAACTAATTTTATGATTTATTATGACGAGTATAATGACGTTAATATTCCACTTTTCCGACATTTTAATTTTGTAATTATGAAATAAGGAACTATGAGTATATACCTACCTATCGATTTAAATGAGCAATTGGAAGTTACATCCACCTTAAACAAACCAATATAGGGTTTATTAGGTGTACATAACTATAAACTTAATCCTGCTAATATTATAAACGCGAAAGTTTCTGAGGATGGAGGTTTGTTACTCTCTCACGCTAAAACTACTGAATGGATTTTGATGAAACTTTACAGTAATATAGCTTATACATCAGAATAGCTACTTTTTATCCAGGTGCACGCAGGTGAAGCCGTGGACAGATGCTAGTTATCAATAAATATGAAAAACTTAAAATTATCATTATAAACAACCTGTAACAGCCCACTGCTGGACAAAAGCCTTCTACATAAACAGTGCCATGATAAATGATTCTGGGCCATATACCGAATTGTGTGGCTAAATATATTTCTTCATCTTTTGGGTCGACATATTAATGATAGATTTCGATTATGAATATTTGAAAATACCATCAACCCAGTGTTTCCTTTATTGAGCAAAACAATATATTTGAAGCTTACTTGGTACTAAAAAACAAATTCAAAAACCTTTTATCGCCTTGCCCAAAACAATAAAAAATTCTGAAAGAATAACACTCGATACCCCCGAGGTCAAACCTTTTTACAGTCGATTAATTCGGAGGTAAGCCTTTTAGTTAACTCTTAAAGTTTATATTAGAACCAAGCTCATATCAGACGGCCTTGTTGAGCTAGTGATGGGATTATCATGCCTGACCTGACAAAAGTGAAGTTCTGTCCGCATTTATTATTTAGTTTGATTATTTCAGGTTTCGAAATATCCTTATTCTTTGAATTAGTTTTATTATTTATATTATAGGCCTGCCTGAGATGCAGAAGGTTTTGGTTTTTGCGGGTTTAATTCCCGCTGCGCTGGATCTGAGTGTTTTCTATGTATGATATGTATATATTTCTAAAAATATATGTTATAAGTAGTGTATTAGTCATGTAGTTCCCATAACACAGGCACACACTACACTAGGTGTTACATAAATAATGCTAGACATTTTCACACAGCATCATATAGCTTTGAAGTAAGCAGAGCTTCTGTTATGGGCACTACATGACTGATATAGTACTTATATATATTTTTTTAATACTTACATATTATACATAGAAAACAACCAGACCTGAGACAAATATTTGTATGCAAACATCTGTCTCGTGACTATTATAAATAAAAGAAAATCACCAATAGAAAGCTAAATAATCAGGAAGTAGGCTATAATTTATTTTCAAAAAATTAGAGGTTTGGCATTTGCAACACCTAGGGCATAACTGAAGGATTCGTTGGCTGTTATTTTATTTTTATTTATGAAGCTGTACCCACGACTCCGTTTGCGATTGCTATTATCTTTAAAGTACCTCCTTTCTAACAAAAAAACGAATGAATGAAATCGCACTACGCGTTAATGAATTACAACTAAGTACAAATTTTCAATTTGATTCCTCTCCCAAGAGAACCGTGCTGAATTTCGGGATAAAAAGTATTCTATATCCTACCCCGTAGTATGAACTCAAATCATGCCAAGTTTTATATGAATTTGTTCAGTAGTTTCGGCGCAATGCCCGGCCCAGATTCTGACAGACAGACGGACAAAAATGAAAAAAATAAATTTTTGGCTTCAGTATCGATTATAGAGTGCCCTCCAAAAAAATGTCTTTAATGTACAGAATTTGACCTTTTACATTGTTATTATAGTATAGATAGATAGATAGATAACTGAGCTCATTTGATTTTGTAACAAGACTCGGTTCACATCCTCCCTACATCCCTGGAGGTACGGTCAAACGATGCGGGCCATATTAACATAGCTTTGTACAGTCGGACCAACTTTGCCCATTGCAAAACTGTGCAACTCACTGCAAGCTCCTAATGAAGTATATACTTTGAATCGAGTATCATGGCGTACCTTTCGGTGACTAATTGCTTTTAAAACAGGGGTAAAAAACACATTCAATATTTTTTAGATTACTAAAATAAGTATTGGTTACTAAATATCATCTAAGGAGAGATTTCGCTAACGAAATTGGTTTTCCTCGAGACTGTCCTTTTCCTCAAATAAAACTCACACACCACAATAAGTTAAAACCGTATTGATCTAGTGGGCACCCGACTTCCGATGCGGTCATGGGTTCAAATCCAAGTGTCTTGAACTTAAGTTGCGAAATAGCGTTTTTTTTTTTAATGTGACGGTAGAGCACAAAAAAAAAGTATTATGCAGCTCTTATCTCATATATAATTTTCAATTATGTCTCAGGGTCATCAACGCGTGTGTGATACTTTTGGTCTTACAAGTGTCCATAGATTACGGTAACCGTTTTTATAGATGTGGGTAATCTGTGTGTTTGACACGTTTGATGTATAAAAAAAGAGTGAGATTTAAGAAGAATAATCCTATCCCGCATGTGCCTATTACTTCAGGAAGGTGAAATAAGTGAAGACTTATTAGATAAACTTCAAACAGAGAAGATTGGGAGGAGGGGAGGGAGGTCTTCACCCTGCAGTGGGACAATACAGGCTAAAATAAATAAAAAAAAGATAAATAATTATTCACAGTATATAGTTAGAATAGCTGTTGCCTGAGGATGGTAGAAGACGTCGTGGTCAGCCGCGAAAGCGTTGGCGTGACGATCTCGATGCGTTCGAGACGGAATGGTGGGAGACCGCCAAGGATAGAGACAGATGGAAGGAATTGAGGGAGAACTTTGCCCAGCAGTGGAACACAATAGGTTATTAAAATATCTACTATAACATTGTAGCATTGACATCGCTTTGGTTGCCATCAAAATGATATGCGAAAAATTGGTCGTTGTGCCCGATATTTCTAACCCCGCATAGATTTTATATCTCGGTCCAATAAAACTCACAACCCCTAACGAATAGAGCGCAATAAATCTAGCCAACCGATCGCGATAACCTATCGTGTGATAATAATGCAGTTGAATGCATTTCATAGGAACATGAACCTTAGTCAATAAATACTCGTAACTATCATCAGCCTTTATGTTCTACTAGCTTCTGACCACGGCTTCGCCCGCGTAGTACCCGGATAAAAAGTAGCCTATGTATTATTATGATGTATAAGCTATATTACTGTAAAGTTTCATCAAAATCCGTTCAGTAGTTTTTGCGTGAAAGAGTAACAAACATCCTCACATCTTATACAGCTTATACATCAGAATAAGACAGATACTTTTTATCCGGGTACCACGCGGGCGAAGCCGTGGGCAGAATCTAGTAATATTAAACGCGAAAGTTTGTGAGGATAAATATTTGTTACTCTTTCACGCAAAAACTACTGAACGGATTTTGATGAAACTTTACAGTAATATAGTTAATACATCAGAATAACATATAGGATACTTTTATCTGGATACCACGCGGGCAAAGCCGTAGGCAGAACCTAGTATTATAATATGCAGGAGTTTAATAACTGCTTATTAAATTTTTAAACCGCACTTTATAAAGTTAGCATCGTGACAAATTATGAGACTTTTAACTTATTCATTCCGATTCTTTTTGTACTGGTTTTACAATTTCATTAAACATGCATGAATTAAGAGAGTATCTGTTACGCTCCTTGTGAAATGTCCCATGAAGAAGTTCATAAATTATCTCTTGCATGCCTCGTTCCGCTATCGTTTTAAGCCTTAACGTACTAAGCTTAAAGCATGATATTAATCAATCATTCATAGTGGCATTACAGCTTGCTGGGGATACTTTCGCCTGTTAGTGACATGGATCAATTGAGCTAACTAAAGATCGTTTGTATTCAGATGCATCAAACGTTTCATCAATATATTTTATAAATACATACCTTCTTAGTAGTTTTATTTTTGTTTCTAAGATAAATCATATTCTTCCTGTTCTGGGGCTCCTCTTTTTGCTCAACTGCGAAAGATTGTTATATATGTACCTACCCGTATATGAATCGTTTTAGCATACAGTACTCAAGTTATTTCTAAACATTCGATAAATGTCTCATGGTTGTGAAAAAATAATATTTTTGCTCGACGTAAAAAACTGTGCGCAATAGGAACGACTTCCGATCGGTCAACTAATTTTCAGTAGTAGAATGTTAAAGTCATCATTATCTATTTGGCCTAATCCCACATAACGTGGAGTCGCCAAAACATGTTTTCTTGTTAAAGTAAATTCTTAGAATCATTTCCATGAAATTCCCTAAAGTTTTAATGTAACATCTCAAAGCAAAATAACTGTTGGCATTCATGTCTTTATTTGCGAGTAATCAAAATCTTCATTTTTCGCTCCATAGGGGCTGCCCACATCCCCGTGTTTGTTTTCTGCTTGATTGCTTTGCGTCTGTTTGTCTTGGTCCACAAGAATATTGGGATCCTTTCGGCTATGTCTTGTTGTAAATATTTTTATTAGCACAGAATGGTTTCATTTCGGAGACGCATTTGACATTAAAGTAAGTATTTTATATTTATATTTACCCGGGAGTTGCGCAGGTATTTTATTTTATAGAGGTGAAAGTACTACGTTAGTACAGTCTCAATAATTTCTACCATGCATTCGAAATTGAAAGAATCCCTATTAGTGGAAATCCGCAGATTCATACTCAGTATGTAGTTCTTTGAGGATAAATAATTATGTGAAGACATGGTCAAACATTATATTTGGCTAATGTCCGCGTTTTGCGTAGTTACCGTTCCACGTGACAGGTTGCAAGCCTATCGCCGCTTTTTGAGACACTCGATGTCACGTGCCTTCGAATTTTTGATTCTCGGACATTCCAGTTTCACCGTATTGATCATCATGTTAATGCGCACATACATTTTTGGAAACGTAACTAATGTACGTAAAAAATTTCATAGCCTGTGGAAAACTTAAAAACAATATAAATTTGATTAGATACTTTCAAAACTAGATTCATCCCAACAACGTCGAAACTGTGAAGATAACGTAGAGACGAAACAACAGGACGTCACAAATGTTCGGAATCGAGAACGGGTAATGCCATTCATTCGTCGATTCCAACAAATTGCACGAAGGATCAGATGGAAAATATTTTGCTGTTTTTCTGAGGGATGCAGTCGTCTTGATATTGCAAGACGTTGGAGTCGATTTAATGCTTTTATTAAGGCAATCGCAGACGTCTTCTTCGAAATATATATCCAAAATCTTGCACGAATTTCTAAAGCTATTTAGTTTGTGAATTGCAGTTCAATCCTCAGTGAATGATGTCAGTATTTGATATTTTCGATGGAAAGGATTTCAATTCGCTGGAACGCACTGTCCGACCGTTCCTTTATATTGATCAGAAATAGTTGCCTACTACCAAAGTGGCAAGCTAACCTTATTTGATACTTTTAATGACTCACCCCGGCTTCGCACGGGTCTTCATCAAATTTCGACTTTTCCCTTGGATTTTCACAAAAAAAAACATTCATTTAAATTGTTCTGACAATCACGAAGACAAAAAAAAAAGCCAAATCGGTCGAGCCGTTCTGATGATTTTTCATATTTAAGATTTGAATAGGGTCCATTTCGGCTTTGGCACTCGCCGTGGTAATTGATTTCATTTCATGTGGCAATGTATTTTTATATATGTATGGAATATATAAATAAAAATACATAGATACTCATTAATGATTACTACTTTCATAGGTAATCGTAGTTTTTTTTAACATTCTATTGGCTATGGATTGGGTGTTTGGTTTCCTTCCCTTGATCATCGATATATCGGAAAACATTTAAACTCACACAACATGTTAAATATCCTGCTTTTTTGTAAAAACTAAGATATAGTGTGTGTTTAGTGTAGTGTGTATGTGTAGTATATAAATAGTAATATATATGATATAGTAGGTATAGTCATGTTTACTGTTGCACTACCAGAAGTGGAATGGGATAATGAGATAAGCCAGTTAACTGGCAGAACATGGACAAGAGTTGCTCAATACCGAGACAAGTGGAAAGGGTTGGAGGAGGCCTTTGCTAGTGGGCACACAGATATAAACAGAAACAACGCATAACCCCACTACACATATAAAAAAACTAAACAAAAAAGTATGTAAAAGTAGAATATAGATGTCGCAGCTAAAATACATGGTAGATAATCTTTGACATAATAGCTATCCGCTTTAAAAAACAGTGCTGTTTTCTAATTTGGCGTATTGGCGTCCAGCCGGAATGTTATTGAAATACGTTTGACAAAAGTCTATGTATTTTTCAAACTTTCGCGATTAGATAACATAATTATTATAAGTTTAACGGGTCTTTATCGCGTTTACCTAGGTTTAGGTGCTATCCAGTGAACGCCAATATTGTAAGAGAATGGTTCGTGAAGCGATAAATAAGTACCCAAATTTTTATCGTGAAGACGGCTATAGACTCTCTGCGTCCTGGAATCCCGTGATAAACAGGTGTTCGCGTCGCGATCCAATTGTGCAGTGCGGTGATACGGTTACTGTAGTGTGCCGTAATGTGAACATGGACTTTTCTGATTCCGAAGATTAAATGAGGGTAGTTGCGGCTACTGCCTTTATTTCTCGACTGTAGCTCCGTATACTCCAGTCATCCCGTGACCACGGCTGTTGCAATACAGTTGAAACGTCGGGAAAATAATAAAAAAGGTAAACGCGATAAAGACCCGTTAAACTTATAATAAAAAGGCTATGTTTAGTCATATTGTGAACAGAAGAGGTGCTTAGGTTTTTTTAAATACTAATTGAAGTGCCGTTTTGTAAAACGGCTACACATTGTCAGCCGCATTGAAAAACGCGAAATGCTTTGTTTATGCGAATTACAATCCGGCTCGACGTCAATACTCCGGATTAGAAAACAGCACTGTTTTGTAATACATCTAATTAAGCAATCCACCTGCGACATAGATATAATGTTGCCTCTCAAAAGTTGGAACTATCGTTCAGTGGCCAGTCGACGACATCAGTACGAGTAAATTCGTACTGATGTCGTCGTAATCTAATTTTGTCCATCAAATTGCAAAATACGTTTCGGTAACGTTCGTCAGCGTCCACCTTCAATCAAGGAGCATTCACAGTACGTTTTGGGTATATCTGACCAACCAGACGCAGTGAATAGAGAAAAGCTTATGCAATTGCAAAAGATTTTTAGTTGAAGACCTTGGTGGTGCGGAGCTGAGCACCCAGATGTAACGCAAGAAAGGGATTGATTGACGCTGTGCGACAAATATTTGCATGTTTTAAAGATTTTCGTTTCGGGTCTGGATTTTGTGTATCTAACACAGTGCTTGTATCATACACTAGCTGTGTCCCGTAGTTACACCCGCGTAAGTTTCGATTCCGTGGGAATATCGGAATAAAAATTAACAGTAAAGTATTTTACTGCTACATAAATACCCTTGATGATAAAACTATTTATTTGAATAAGAATTGATACCACGATACGAATGTAACCAACTATTGTTTCTACCGGCGGCAATCTAATTAAATTTTAGAACACAAAAGCTGCTATTGTGACATAACTATGATAGTTAGATATATTCCTTCGAGGACTTTTTTGTAGGTCATAATGAGTACTTGAATCATGTAGTACATACTTTTTATGTATCATCAATAGCTTTTACAGCGCACGCCAAATAATGAATTTTATAGGCAAATTTTGCTACTTTGGGTTACATTAATGAAATTTTCTTAAGGATTTCTAATTTTTTTGAAAATAATTTATAACCTATGTTACTTCCTGATAATTTAGCTTTCTATTGTTGAAATCGGTCCAGTAGTTTCGGAGCCTATTCGATACAAACAAACAAAAAAATCTTTCCTCTTTATAATATTATTATATTATTATTATAATAGTAATAATTACTGGTCGAAGCGACGCGTGACCAGAGAGCTGGCTCTTATCTGAGTCAACGCATTAGCATTGCCATTCAGCGTGGCAATGCGGCTAGTATTTTGGGAACGCTTTCGTCTGGTAGTGATCTGGATCAGTTAAGCTATGTCTTTAGATGGCTAGCTGTTTCATCTGTATTTTTTTGTATATACCTTATTATAAATAGTTGTATGAATAAATGTAGTATTATTATTATATAGTTTAGACAATATATTGGAGCCGAATATATTTTTCTATGAAATCACAGCAATATGACGCACATGAATGAAAAATGCAAATCCAGCAGCGAAATGCCAGAAATAACAAAAAACTAGAGCACTTAATGCTATAATTAGATTACAGGAACTTAAATATGTAAAGAACATCGTAATTCCATCTTGAGCCTTCGGGGAAGGAGATTTGTGGAGTGACCTAGCTGTTATTCAGCGTCTTGAAGTCTGAACTTGTGAATTCTGTCCAGACACAGAAAATGGTTTTATTCAATACGACCCTGATTCATTTTGATTGGATCTTTGTCGCTTTGTGTCCAAATTGATTGATTACGTTATTGGCCAGTCGTTTTGTCTCGGTTTAAGGTCTGCTAGTTAAACAGTTTTATTCTTTTTCTTTGTGGAATTGTTTTAGATGTTTAAGATTGAGCTAAAGTTATTTTTATTTGGGCACAGTTTTGTAGCCTGGAAACACAAAATTGGTGTTTTGTGTACTCTTTTTTAAATAAATGAGTTAATCTTTTTCGATTGGCACCAAACTACAGCTAAATCATAAAAAAGCAGAGTTCGCTGCCTGATTCTTCTAGGCTTGGTTGCGCAAGGAATCGTTGTAAATTCACTTTAACATTTTAAATTCACGTAGTTTTTAAGCTGGCTGGTGTAAAATGTTATGTTTGTCTATGAGCGTAATTTTAATTCTGTGTATTTTGATTTTACTTGTGTCTTCACTGATCAGCTTCTGTGATTAGGTAAACATTATTTGAAACTGATTTTGATAAAATTTGTAACAAATATATTTCGTGACCTAAAATAACTCATCTGCTTCTTATCCCAATACCATGCGGGCGAAGCTGTGGGCAGATTCTAGTCACATATATTTCTTTAGCGATGTAAAGTAATGAAATTGACAGAGTTCTTTAGCGCAATTCTTTAGCGATGAAAATTAAAGGAATCAAAAATAACAGTCGATATAGACCATTGGTAATTCTTACATCCTCATCCTCCGATGAAATATCTACGTGACAAACAGACAATACTAATTCGCAACACTAATTCTATTTACACGCATAATGCGAGCTTGAATTGGTGATTAAGTTCTATGCTAAACAAAGTTGAATTTACAATCAATAATGCATTTTCATGCAATAATGATGTTAAATTTTAAACTAAGCATTTCAAAATGATAGGTTTTTGATGAAACAGTGATCTTGGTTCTCTGTAAGGACAAATAACACAGTTGATTTCTCCACACGAGTTGCTGATTGTTTTTTTTCTTCACAGCGGTTTTTTCTGTAAATACAACGGTCGTGTACTTTTGTCTATTTATTTTTAACTGGCTTCTGCACACGGCTTCGTCCGCGTGGTACCCGGATAAAAAGTAGATCTGCCAAGGCCTCTAGTGTATCCCATCGGCCAACCCGCAGTCGTATCGCATCTCATCGATACGTACTGTATCTCATCGGCCTTTTGTCATCACCAAATTAAATCAGCTACAAATATATAATGTACTACGTCTTGTTACGAGGTACAAGATGCTATGATGAGATTTAATTTTCACGAGAGCACTACTTGTTAATTTTGTCAAAGGGCAAGATGACATCATATATTTATTATTCATTTGTTTATTAGAGAAACCAACGGCGATACAAAATGTATAAAACAATACATCGCAAGGCTAATATTTTTTAACTAGAGATGCATAAAACAACATACTCGTATTGTTGAATACAATATAATATAAGAAGATATGAATGAAAACTAGTGCTTACGTAGAATACACTCGTATACATCCTACTATTATAAACGCGAAAGTTTATGAGGATTGATGTTTGTTACTCCTTCACGCAAAAAGTACTAAACTGATTTTGATGAAACATTACAGTAATATCGCTAATACATTAGAATAACACATAGGCTACTTTTTATCCGGGTACCACCCGGGTGAAGCCGTGGGCAGAGGCTATTCACAAATTACGACTCTTCGAAATTCCTTATCTTAAAGCACTTCCCTATATTTTAGCATTTCACTTTGCACATAGAAAAGCATCAATTAACTCATTAAAATCATATCTCTTTCGGCCGAGCAACGGAGTAATCAAGTAAAATGAGCGTATAAGGCCAAAATTTGGACCGGGGCCAAATGTTGGAGCTCTAATAACTTGGCATAGCCATGTTTTTACTCAAGCATTAGTTGTATTCTCGCTGTATACCGTAAATTTAAGCTGAGACATGTAAAAGAAATATTTTGTGGTGAATTCTTTCCTGGCGCAAGATAAATGGCTATCGTTTTTAGTGATTCTTTATTTTTATTTTATTCAATGGCTGTATTGTGAAAATATCTGTAAAAGTTGAGGAAATATTAGTTTTCCTACTGAGTTTTGTTTGATTTTTCGATATTTATGAACGTAATTAATAGGCAAAGTTTGATAGTTTCCAAAATGAAAACTTCAAATGGAGAATGTAGAATTCAAATATGTTCAATAATTCCTATTTATTCATGGTGGAATTGGTAAACTCATTGCCAATTAGAGGCAAAGGTGTAGGTTCGAGTACCGTTGTATCGGTTTTTTTAGAACACAGTTTAATTTACATAAATACATAAGTCACGCCTGTTTCCCGGAGGGGTAGGCAGAGACCAAGAATGTCCACTTGCTACGAATTTGGCATACCTCTTTCGCTTCATTCATCCTCATCAAATTCTTTATACAAGCTCGGCGTTTTAGTGTACTTCTCGCCTGGCCTTTCTCTAGAATGTCTCCAATTTGGTCAGAGTATGTTCGCCGAGGCCTTCCTCTTCCACCTATCCCATTCACGTTCGCCTTGTATACTTGTTTTGCTAATCTTCTTTCGTCCATCCTTTCTGTATGCCCAAACCATCTCAACATACCTTTTATCAACTCTCGATTCTTCATTAATTAATTTATAGTCCTTCATATCGGAAAAAAATTAAGAAAAAATAAGGAGATATTGTTAATTGTATTTTATTTGTGAATAGCTAGGACCATAAAAACCATAACGCAGATCTCTAGGTTCTTCGGTTCTTATTTAGCATGCAGATCTAAATACACCAAGAAGAGGATCAACAGAGGCATATCCAACATTATAACTTAGCACATACCCACGTCTTGTATAGTAGCTTATATAGTCCACCATATAAAGCACCGTAAAATAACCTCATAATGAAAATAATAAGATAAATTTAATTTTCGCAACTTGAAGTTTAAAGTTTCGTTTTATATTGTGTGAAAATTTAAGCACCGGCAAAGTAAGTGGTTTTCCGCAGAGCTGATTATTGTTATTTTAAGTAAATTTTAGCTTCTGCATTAAACTTAAATAAAATTCATTGTTCTAACGGTCTTATGGAAATTGTTGCTGTTGAAAGTTGCTTTACCTTTTTAGTAGTAAAATTGTTTAGAAGTTGCTTTGCCAGTAGTCATTTTAATGATAAATACGTAGCATTTAAACTGTCGTGGATTGATATTACTTTAACCAAAAACGAAACGTCAGCAGGAAAATAGGTAGGTTATACTTTGACTATTAACTTTAGGTTATTATAACGACTATACTTTTACTATTAACTTTAGGTTATTATAACGACTATACTTTTACTATTAACTTTAGGTTATTATAAGGACTATACTTTTACTATTAACTTTAGGTTATTATAACGACTATACTTTTACTATTAACTTTAGGTTATTATAACGACTATACTTTTACTATTAACTTTAGGTTATTATAACGACTATACTTTTACCATTAACTTTAGGTTATTATCAGCTTAATGCTGTTAAATTTTGCAGACCATTCAGAGGAACGGCAGCATTAAGCAGCGATGGCCTTCCAACCTGTCACATGGATTGTAAACTACTTACAAAAACGAGGGCATGTAGCAGATGTAGGTAATGCTTAGACGTGTCTCAGACTACTCTCTACTTGGTATCCTCAAAAACCAAGGACAACCTCTGTAACGCAGTGGGCGAAGGTCCGCCTGAGACGCAGAAGGTTGCGACTTCGATTCTCGCTGCGGGACAAATGTTTGTATGTTCTGCATACATTTGTCTCGGGCCTGGGTGTTTTCTATGTATAATATGTATGTATTTACAATATATATATATATATATATATATATAAGTAGTATATCAGTTATATAGTTCCCATAACACAAGCTCTGCTTACTTTGGGGCTAGATTATGCTGTGTGAAAATGTCCAGCACTATTTATTTTATTTATTTATATCTTGTACTGAGTGTGTATCTGCGAAATCGGGGAATAAAGTCGTGAGCGTCTTTGTTTGTTTGTTTTTATTTATTATTCAGCACTCAAAAAGGAAACATCGTGAGGAAACTGGCATGCCCTAGAACCAAAACATCTAACGAAGGTATGTGCCATCAGCTGCTAGTGTTCGATTAAGCGGTGATGGGCTTCCAATCTGGTACGTGGAATGTTAAAAACATGCAGTATATGTACGTTTAGGTAAATAAAGGCCTTATTATTAGTTTTAGTAGTAGAAAGCTTTATTTATACGTGAGCCTATAAAACTAAAAATAAATATAACTAATGAATTTAGAAATTTCACTTAGTATGTAGCACCTATCCTATCTGAATATTCTGTATGCATTGTGAATCTGTATTCTTCATCTTTGGTAATAAACGATTTTATGTTTTTTTTAATGTTTATTTCAAACTATGTATGTAACTACAATATAACGAATATCTGAAAGTTTGCACAATATAACATAAAATTCGCCAAGCATTTGTATGACTATAGTAATTAGCTTGTGATTGCGATCCTACTAATATAATAAATGCGAAAGTCTATTTGTGGGTGTGTGTGTGTGTGTGTGTGAATGTTTGTTACCACGTACCTCCGTAACTACTAAACCGATTTTGATGAAATTTGGAATGTAGATAGTTTAGGATCTGGAATAACACATAGGCTAATTATTCATTTAATTTTCGAAAATCGACCCCTAAGGAGGTTAAATAGGGCGGAAAAGTTTGTATGAAGTAAATAATGAAACATGTATTTTTTATTTTTTCAAAACTAACCCTTTGGGGGTGTGTAATTGAGTTCTAAACTGTTCATAAATTGTAATCCTTGGTTCGATTCATTCAAAAGTTGGTGGACCTAGTTTGAAGCCTGGAGACGGTCATATGCTACTTTTATTAACATACCACGCGGCCGAAGCCGCGGGCAACAACTAGTAAACTACCTCTATATAATAACTAATACACGAATTTATACAAGAATTAAGAGGACAAGCAACTTTTACCATTATGCTTAGAAAGTATCAGCAATACATAATATTTTTATATATGCTTGGTATGGTTTAGAATATTCCCTTCTACGACGTAAGAATGCGAAAATTCAAGTATGGTCGGATATTAAAGATTGTTTATTTAGTCAAGAGAATTTTGAAAATCTGTGATAATCATTTTGAGCAGTTACCTAGGTGATTTGATGATGCACAAAATGACCACTTGGCCGCTTGTATACGCTAAATAAAGTCACCGGGCTTAAGCTAAATTCGTGTAGTTTCTACACAGAAACTGTCGGTGCCTTCACCGATAGTGACGTGAAAATTCCCGTTTTTACTATATTTAGTCTGCAAATTAGCTTAATATATTATTCAAAATCGTTCACTTCTTTGCAAATAAAATGCGTTAGATTGATCAATTGTACCTTAGTTTGCAAGTACCTTAGTTTGCAATGTCCCTTACTTGCAAAAAACTTTTTTTGCAAGTAAGGAACATTGAACGTGTTTGTGAATCCTACTAATATTATACCGCGAAAGTTTGTGACGATGGATGTTTGCTACTCTTTCACGCAAAAACTACTGAACGGATTTTGATGAAACTTCACAGTAATATAGCTTATATATCATAATAACACATAGGCTACTTTTTATCCGGGTACCACGCGTGCGAAGCCGTGGGCAGAAGCTAGTAAATAATATACAACCTTTATTTAGACATTCGTTCAGGATATTATTCATTTTTCCAGTTGTCCATTTTCATTACACTATTTTCATTCTTTTTTCCATTTAATTTTGTCCATCCTCATTACCAACTGACTTATCTGAGAATAGTTTTTTTTTTGTTGTCCTGCAGATTTAATTCGGTGGCGCAGCAGGCAAGTAGCCAGCTGGAACGGAAGAGGAGCGGGTATGATTTCCGCTGTGATGATATTTATGACACAGGGAATCCTATTGTAGGGACTTTGCACCTATATGTCTGTTAAGTAATTGTTTTTTTTTCAGTTACGAATGACCTGAAAAGCTGCAAGTACAAGTTTGTATTCGCTTTCCAGTTGTCCAGACACTTTAGTGCCGTTGTGCGACACAAAATGTTCTAGATCTTCAACTCTAGTACCTATGTAGCTTTGCATGTCCTACTAACTTGCGCTTCATAAAGCAACATGAAGATAGGCCACGATTTTTCATAAGCGGAGCGTTTAGTCTCAGGCGAGCTTTCGCCCACAGCACCACAGATATCGTCAAAGTAAGTCAAGCATTCGTATACGCTGTACGTAGTATCGGTTGACTTACTACGACACAAGAGGTACGGGTTCAATTCCCTTCCGACAAATGTTTGTATGTTCTGCAGATATTTGTTACAGGGTAAAACTTACGATATCCCTTGTTATCTTCTTTAGGGGTCAGGAATACATGTTTGTGTCTGTTATTTGTTTATTTATATTGTAAAAACGGGAATTTTGTATCGGTGAAGGCACCGACTAAGTTTCGACTCATTCCAAGAGTCTTCATCAGGGTGAGTGGTTGCGACTTTCTCCTTCCGCGTCGCGCCGTGCACTACCTGTGCCGTGAGTCGGTACCTTCACTGATAGTGCAGTACGTGAAAATCCCCGTTTTTACAATATGAATAGTCAAGTTCACGAAAGTTTTTGGAATAAAATTTGTTTATTTCTCAATATATTTTTTTATTCAAATAAATAATTGGCAAAACAACGACGAAAATGTTAGCTCTGTCTTTCTTTCTGAATCTCTTCGATACTGAAACTTGACGCCAGTAGTCGATGCGCATATTCGTGCACAGCTTGTGTCTTTACTACGTATCGTTTCAAATCTCATCAATTATTCTAAACAAAGGCGGGGCATGACGCGAGGCAATGTCTTATCAACTGCAATGCATCAAATCCCACCTACAGGCCTGCGCAAATGTACGGTGGAGGTGGCGATTTGATATACCTGTAGCGTTGTTGCAGATTTAAACAATGTTTTTCCCGCAATTCAATTGCCATCGCTACTGCGCCAGTTTATACGTTGAAATTTCAGAAACGCTCCGCTCGTCGCTCCGCCTAACCCATTCCTCGGCCGAACAGTTAGGTACAACTGAGTTTACTAGTGCGCGTGCACCCGGTTATTTTGTTGCGTAAACTTTATGGTTTGAAATGACGTTGGGTTCGTTAAGTGGTTTTAGTGAAGCCTTAGGGGAGGTATAATTGGAAATGCCTTCGTATATTGCTTGGAAATATTTAAGTACTTTACAAAATAATGTGCTTACCATTCTTGCTGCGGATAAAAATAATAAGGTTATTATGAAACTAAAAGCAAATATATTGGATAAGTTCAAATGAGTTAGGAAAATCACATATGGAGAGAGGCGAAGTCTGTAGAATCACTACCACTGCCAATGTTATCTAGAAGTAGTAATTGTTGTTGAGCATTATCTTGTTAGAAAGGATATAATATTTTAATATCATCAAGCGCGCCGCACATTGGAGCAGACGCTCATATATAAATGGGAACCCGCAGCAACGCTCATCAGTCACCGCTATACGTTATCCTACTTAATATTATAAACGTGAAAGTTTGTGAGGATGGATGTTTGTTACTCTTTCACGCAAAAACTACTGAACGGATCTTGATGAGACTTTACATTAATATAGCTTATACATCAGAATAATGCATAGGCTACTTTTATCCGGGTACCACGCGGCCGAAGCCGTGGGCAGAAGCTAGTAATATTATAAACGTGAATGTTTGTGAGGATGGATGTTTGTTACTCTTTCACGCAAAAACTACTGAACGGATTTTGATGAAACTTTACAGTAATATAGCTTATACATCAGAATAATGCATAGGCTACTTTTATCTGAGTACCACGCGGGCGAAGCCGTGGGCAGAACCTAGTATTATAAAATGCAGGAGTTTAATAACTGCTTATAAAATTTTTAAACCGCACTTTATAAAGTTAGCATCGTGACAAATTATGAGACTTTTAACTTATTTATTCCGATTCTTTTAAGCTAGTGCTTATATATTACCATCCTCATAAGTTTTATTAATGTTGTCATTTCTCAAACAAATCATTGTACAAGTATCTAAATGCCATTTTTATATTTGATCCATCTTTGATCCTTGATTAAGCGGAGATAAATAATTACCTTAGCAACAGTTTCATTTTATAAGGGAATTAGCTGCCTTAGTTGCTATTGTGTCAAAAAGGATCAAAACTCAGAGTATCTTTTTTTACATCATTCATGTTTGAAGAAAAGCATTTATTAGGTTCTTAGGTTTGTGATGGTTTGGAGAACAACCAAGTCAAGAGTACTCTAAGCCGACGAGCTTGTATGAAGAAAATGATGAGGATGAGTGAAGCGAAAGAGGTATGCTAGGATCGAATCAAGAGGAAATCCGTGATCCTTGCCTACCCCTTCTGGAAACAAGCGTGATTTCGCATGATACCATCCTCAGATATATACTCAGCAGCAGATACGTGACATTACCAAGTATGGTATCATCATCATCACACGCTCGTATTAACCCACTGTTGGGCATACATCTCCTCCCTCAAACGTCACTCCTGTCTGTTCTAGGCCCTTCTCGTCCAGGTCTTACCTTGAATGCCTATTGTGTATCCCCACAGCCACCAGTCAGAGGCTTACTCCTGAGCACTAAATAGGAGTCAGATTTAAGTGCAAACAATAATGGCCGACTTTTTTGCATCGCAGTTACGAGTAACATTCCACGTGACAGATTGTAAATCCATCACTGCTTATTGGAACACTAACCAACATTTACCTTCGCATTTTTTGTTTTAAGATAAGGAAATTGGAATGGGTTTGCTTATTTTGTGCACGTCCAGTGAACTAACATGATTGAAATATTATGCTTTTAACATAAATGTACCTTATTCCAGCATTATAACGATACAAGCTGTCTAAAAAACAAAACTTAAAAACAGACGTTATCAGACCCACGCTCTGTTTACCCGAACAGAAGATCGATTCTATTTTTATGCGGCCAATGAAATATATTCCAATTTTCAGCGGTAAACGAAACGTGCACGGGGGCTCAAATAACTTTATTTAGTTGAGTGGAGATGAAAATAAAATTCAGCATTTTGGATAGATTGTAATTTAAGAATGCTTACTATTTCTTCGTGTGGTTAATAACATGTTTTAAAACACTTCGATTTTGCTTAATACATTTTATTGTAAATCACCAGTTTTTGACAAAATATGTAGGTATTATACAAAGTGGCTTGGCTGTTGACAATATTGAAATGTCTTTATACATTTAAAATTTGATGTTTCTTCATTTTTCCAATACGCATTTTGAAACGACTCATCAGATTATATTGCGATTACATTTTATTGTAAATCACCAGTTTTTGTCAAAATATGTAGTATCCCAAATGGTTTGGCTTATTGAAATGTCTTTATACATTAAAAATTTAATGTTTCTTTATGTTTTCAATACGCATTTTGAAACGACTCATCAGATTATATTGCGGTTACACAGAATTATAGTCTTAACGACACCGAGGATTTTGTGGATTGTTGTGTATATGAACCTATGGTACCTATGTACATATGTACAAAATGATATTACATAAAAAAACTGTATTTTTTTGGATTTTCATTTTGGCAAAGTGAATTTGTACTTAAGTAACTATAAATATGTACATTTAATTTTAACACATTCATAAATCTAAATATCGGTGAGTAGTATCACATTTTCTTCTACATTTTCAACTAAATCGTGGAATACAACTAAAAATAAACCCGTAAAGTATTGTATTTATCTAATTAAAATTAAATTGTTTTCGATGGAAATTTAACAAAGTTACATAATCTATAATTACGAGTATGTACTGTTTTATGTGTTCTTGAGTGGAGACCGCGACTCGGCAAACGTAGTGTAGGACGCCCTCCGGCCAGGTGGGATGACGATCTGCGAAACACTGCAGCCAGATGCTGGATGCGGCAAGCTGAAGACAGGGCGCTATTGCGCTCATTAGGGGAGGCCTATGTCCAGCAGTGGACTAATATAGGCTGATGATGATGATGATTATGTGAACTTGGAATAAAGTTTCAAACATAGGCAAATTTTTTTTTAAATATCAGTCATTAAGTTCCCAATAACACAAGCTCTGCTAGATGATGCTGTGTGAAAAATGTCCAGCGTTATTTATTATTTATTAAATTTTTTATTTGTTTGATACTTTTTTTTTTCCTTCATTACTTTTTGTAAAACAATATATTCTGTGAAATATTTTAAGCATAAGTTACTAACATCTTATCTATGATAAATAACTTAATCATTACACAATAATACTGTATCATGCACTTCAAATTACGTACAAATTACATAAAATCTAAAATGCATAAAATATTTAAATACTTATTTATAATTAGAAATACTTTTGTATATCGCATTACACCTACTCTGCGACAGGATATCATAATAATTGTTTTTTAATCATATCTTCTACATACATAATTAAAATAGGTACCCAGCTACTGCATAATACCATTAAAATTATCGTGTTGGGTATAATTTTACGACTAAACCACGTACTTTACTATTCTCCTGCTGTCGTTTCGTTGACTGTTTAGAGGTACTGATGATCACCGCGCCCACGTGACCACGTGACCTCACAACTACGTAACCACGCGACCTCACAACTACGCAACCACGCGACCACGCGACCTCACAACTACGTAACCACGCGACCTCACAACTACGCGACCACGCGACCTCACAACTAAGCAACCACGCGACCTCACAACTACGTAACCACGCGACCACGCGACCTCACAACTACGCGATCACACGACCTCACAACTAAGCAATCACGCGACCTCACAACTAAGCAACCACGCGACCTCACAACTACGTAACCACGCGACCACGCGACCTCACAACTACGCGATCACGCGACCTCACAACTAAGCAACCACGCGACCTCACAACTACGTAACCACGCGACCTCACAACTACGCAACCACGCGACCACGCGACCTCACAACTAAGCAACCACGCGACCACGTGACCTCACATCTACGCGACCACGCGACCTCACAACTAAGCAACCACGTGACCACGCGACCTCACAACTACGCAACCACGCGACCACGCGATCTCACAACTACGCAACCACGCGACCACGTGACCACGCGACTGAGACAGACTTTTTATGATATTATTGCACAGAGCAATAATATCATAAAAAGCTACTGCATCCTCAAATATAAAATCTGATGCAAATTAATTCTCAATTGATCTGAAGAAATAATTCGTTTCACTCATGGCACTTTATTTTAAGGAAATGATAGTTCAGGAATCAGTTTGTGTTTCCATGTGGCTCGTCAGTTCAGTTTCTTGATGATCATCTTCGCTCCGACTTGAATCAGAGTCACCTGAAGAAGAATTTATTTATTATTTAAATACCCAATACCGGCTACACTTCACATATGAAAATAAAAACTAGTGCTCAATTGAAAAATTAAATTAAATATATTTATTGCTATCTCAAATAGATATTGAAGGTACATTTTTATATAATAGGTACCCATAAATAAATGAAGGAAACTTAATTACATTCTCACAGTACTAATACAAAATAAATTATATGTTCTAATATTGTTAGGTAATTCATAGTCGTTTCGTATCTTTCAGAAGGCTTATGATAGGCTCTGGCCCACGGCGGCTCTTATGTCCAACATGGACTGATAATAACCTCGATTCTGTAGTACATTAACTAAACTAAATTTAAACTGTCGCTCTCTTTTACTGATAGTGTACGCAAGAAAGAGATGACAAGAATTTTACTGCTGTGTGCTGCTGTCAAATCAGTTTACGTGCCGCTTTTCTTCGTGTTTATAGTCAGCATGTTTTGAAATCACGATTAAACTTGTATGGAAAACTTAAATCTGAATAATTTGACAGCACTAAAATTGTAGCTATCTCCTTCTTGCTTGGAGAGCGACAGTTTAAATTTAGGTTAGTTAGTGTACTATAGAATCGAGGCCATTATTAGTATTTTTAGATTACTGCCAGAGATTCTTTTATAATTCATTTTTTCTCTCAAATTGGTTTCAGCTATTTTTAGAAATAGTAGAGCTCCTCGTAAAAGAGCTCTTCCTTGGAAAATCTCGCATTGATGAGTTCCGGTTCGAAGGGTATAAAGATGCCGGTGAAATTACAGGTATAAGACTTTTCACCCGTTATGTCTCAGGGTCGGCGATGCGCGAGTGATACCTCTGGTACAAGCGTCCATAGGTTACGGTAACCGCCTACCAACAAGTGGGTCGTATGCTTCTTATAAATAAATAAAAATAACATTCGTTTATTTCGGATAGTTTACAATCCATAGAGTTTTAGTAGCACATAAAAATACAAGTAGACTTAACCTAGCTGTTAGTATAAAGTACCTATTAAAAAAAAAGTATATCTTCTAATCTATGTGTACCTCTAGATCGCATTAAGGCTTACCCAGAATGATGAGGAACATTTTTGCCACATTTATTATTTATAACTAGTTGTGCCACGGCAGCTCTCGGCCTGAGACCCACTGCGTCGCATCGACCATCCGCGCTATTACTTCTTTTGATCGGCTCTTTAATATCGTAGCGTGATGTTAAATAGCCAATAACCTTCCTCAGGAATTGGGCTATCTAATGCAAATATTTTTCAAATCCGACTATTAGTTCCAGAGGTTAATTCGTTCAAACAACAACAAAAATACTCTTCAGTTTATTATTACTATAATATAGAATAATATAGTTTATTAAAATATAGTGGTATTTTAAGTATATTTCATGACTTTGTACACCTACCAACTTTATCACTTCTCTATCTCTCCTCAAAGGTTTGCTGGAAGAAAACTCTTTTTAGGGTTAAGCTCGCCTTTGTACATGCCTCACCTAATATCTTGTTTAATATTTCTGTTTTATTTCTGTGTACAATAAAGAATTATAGATAATCCGTGGCAAGAACGATCTGTTCAAATGAAAACATCTCACCATGAGGTCTGGTATCCAATGCTAGCACAGCCAGAGGCGTTTCGTCCAGCACACCCGACCATCTAGCAGCTAGCACCCTGGAGCCCCTGTGTCCTCGAACCACAACTGTTGGCATTACCCCAGGAGTAACCGAGCCACCGTACATAGACACCCCAACGTTCCGGCGGATTATTGTACTGCAAGTAAAAAACACTATTAGGTACAAAGATCAAAACATGTACATGTCGCAGATGGATCACTTATCTGTTTTTACATAACCGCTGTTTTACAAAACAGGGCTGTTTTCTAGTCCGGCGTATTGACGTCTAGCCGGATCGTTTTGGATAAACGAAGTTTTTCACATTTTCCAATGCGGCTGACAATGTATAGCAGTTTCACAAATTGGAAAGTTGTTTTGTAAATTAATAAAAAAAACCTAGCCTTTTTTATTTACAAAACGGCTTTCTGTTTAAAATATGGCTTAACACTGACAGCCTTTTTGTTACGTATTGTAATGACATTTTGGCTAGACGTTATACGTCACTTTACAAAACAGCACTGTTTTATAAAATGACGTTTTGGCTTCGACATATATAAGGCGAGCGTGAATGGGACAATTGGAAGGTATAGACCTCGACGAACATACTCTGACCAAATTGAAGACGTTCTGAAGAAAGATCAGGTCAAGAGTACACTAAACAGGCGAGTATGCTTGAAGAGTATGTTAATAGTGAATGAAACAAAAAAGGTCATGTCAGGATCGTAGCAAGTGTAAAATTTTGGCAAGCTTGCAAAAATACCTTAAGGCATAAACATTTTCAAAAATGCTAGCCCTGAGTTTGATGGGTTTTCCGATCCATCTGGGTGGTCGAGAATTTCAAGTAATTCTATGAGATTCTGTGAGTGTGACGTATGACGGCGTATATAATTTAATGATAGCTGAATTTATAACAGTAATTTTATTCATATTGTAAAACCGGGAATTTTCTCGTACTGCACTATCGGTGAAGGCACCGACTAAGTTTCGACTCATTCCGAGAGTCTTCATCAGGCGTAGTGCACGGCGCGACGCGGAAGGAGAAAGTCGCAACCACTCACCCTAATGAAGACTCTCGGAATGAGTCGAAACTTAGTCGGTGCCTTCACCGACGTGAAAATTCCCGTTTTTACAATATGAATAGTCAAGTTCACGATAGTTTTTGGAGTAATTTTATTGATAAATGGATTTCGTGTAGTTATAATTTTGACTTTATAACTTACTAGCCTTTGCCCACGGCTTCGCTCGCGTGGTACCCGGATAAAAATTAGCCTTTGTGTTATTCTGATGTAAAAGCTATATTACTGTAAAGTTTAATCAAAATCCGTTAAGTAGTTTTTGCGTGAAAGAGTAACAAACATCCATTCTCACAAACTTTCGCATTTATAATATTAGTAGGATAGGTCAATACTGCTGACCTATATTAGTGCTATCTTTAATTTTGTAATCATTTGTCATCAAAGTAAAATAAATAATTAAAATTCTAGAGCCTAAGCTACGAGTATATTTATTGACTAATTATTAAAAAGCGTGATATGAAAAATACCTCCGTTCGGGATCCAGTCGTGGTCTACTTTTCTTTTTGCACATGACCACTAGCGCCACGCACAACGTCGTCAGTATATACTGACTAATTATTGAAAAGCGTGATATGAAAAATACCTCCGTTCGGGATCGAGTCATGGTCTACTTTTCTTCTTGCACATGACCACTAGCGCCACGCACAACGTCATCAGTATTTACTGACTAATTATTGAAAAGCATTATATGAAAAATACCTCCGTTCGGGATCCAGTCGCGGTCTACTTTTCTTCTTGCACATGACCACTAGCGCCACGCACAACGTCGTCAGTATTTACTGACTAATTATTGAAAAACATGATATGAAAAATACCTCCGTTCGGGATCCAGTCGTGGTCTACTTTTCTTCTTGCACATGACCACTAGCGCCACGCACAACGTCGTTAGTATTTACTGACTAATTATTGAAAAGCATGATATGAAAAATACCTCCGTTCGGGATCCAGTCGTGGTCTACTTTTCTTCTTGCACATGACCACTAGCGCCACGCACAACGTCGTCAGTATGGTCAGCAGAATCAACGATAGCGCAGCTCCTACAAGGAGGGCTACGCTGTTGTCGCTGACTGTAGCTGGAGGAGGCATGGGCGTCATGGTTTGCAAAGATCCTGCATAAAAATCATAAGATTTAGGCAGATGATATAAAGAAGAATTATTTGCGTATAAGCTGTCAAAATTCAAAATGTTAACTTAACGTTTCGATTCCACTTTTATAATGAGAACGGCAAATGAATGGAACACATATCATCTGTTTTTACTGAAAAATAGAATCTGAATCTCTTCAAGGTAAGAATGAATAGGTATCTTCTAGACCTTCAAACTCCATTGTCGGCCATATCATCACTTACATTTTTTTAATATATTTAATTAATAATATCAGCCATGCAGAAATATAAAACGCTAACCTCTTAGTTCTATAACCACTCAAGCACAGGTTCAGGCCACAGTCTGATCGAAGTTCATGAAAAATTCTGCTGTTCCTCTTAGAATTTAAATTTTGGTTGATATTTTTGATTAAATTTTTGGTTTGCTGGAGTTATGTATGACTAGGAATTAAAATGGTATCAATTTTACTAATAAAACTAGTAAGTATGTGTAATAAAGTTTTAGGTAAAAAATCCAAAACACGAGGGATTCCTTTACATACCGAAAATAATTCAAAATAATATAGTAGTATTTTGTGAGAGTATATCACATTACTTCTTGAATTTATGACCACTTCATTCTGCGTATTTACCAGGTCTATCCATATCGTCATCAGTTCGTATGTTCACGCTGTGCAATGCAGCTGGTCTGGGTGACCTTCCTCTAGGCGTCTCGGCGTACACCAGTAATGTATACTTTCCAGGCGATAACGCGTCGAGCGAGAACTGCGGTTTGTCGTTTCGTACTCTGTATATTGCTTCAGAGAGACCACGCCCAGAGATACCCTGTAAAACGATTTTTTTAAGGACCGACTACAGTACTTAAAACACACAGCTGAAATCTATATTAATGCAAAATGTAATAAGTTAATCTTGTCATGCACAAAATCAACAACAGGTTTAGCATGTGAGTGAGTATCAATAGACAAGTGTTTGATCTACAGAGGAGAAAACAACATTTTCCTTGCCGTCAGAAAAAGAGTAGGATAGTTTTAATACGCAGTGTAAAGATTTTTAAAGACAAAATTATGAGCTGGCGCAGCCAGATGGATTGAGCAGGGTCCGTCTGGCTGTGCCACATACAGTCAAAATTATGCACGACTTAAATCATTGAGCATGTGCCAAATATAATGTTTGGACGTGACTCTGACTACCCCCTACTTAGTATCCTCAAAGATCTACTCAATGAGTATGGATCTGAGGATGTCCATCATGGGAAATACAGTCGTACGCGTATTTATTTTTGTTTTGTTTATCTATCTACTATTTAACCTGGTGATGTATTGTTTCTGAATGAATAAATAACTATAAATTTAAATTACTATCTGTATATCTGGCTCTTTACATGCAGAAGGCTTTATCGCTGACCAAGGCCATCTGCGGCCCTGCACCATTAAAATCCATTGAGAAATATCGTAAGGTTATCATGCACGGCTCCCCGCGCTCACCTGATCGTTCAGCGTGGAGATCTCACTGTCCACGGCGCTCTCCCGCGGCCGTACCTCCAGCGCTTCCAACAGGAACTTCTGTGCGAGTCCGCCATCGTGTCCCGGCTCGCAGCTCAGGAGCTCATTGTCAATTTCACAGTTGCTTGGAGCCTCGGGTAGAGCTAATATGAGAAATTGGTGATGAAACGGAAGATTTTGAGAAGATCCATCAGTATGTTATTGTCCACATAACAAAACCCGTCCACACTTGTATATTTGACTTTTTCTATCTAACACTATCATGGAGTTAATATGCTTTGAAATGCCATAAACGTGGAATCTTAAAATTTTCAGTATAAATATTCTAAAGAAGTTAAATTGTTGGTAATTTCGCATTTCGTGAATTGTGGTTCTAAGTTTAAAGACAAACAGAATGACGCAAATCATTGATATAGTGTTTTCGAGATACATTAAAAAAAAATACATTTGAATCAACAACTTCCTTTTTGAAGTCGAGTCGACCAGTTTTCTTTGCAGCTAAAACACTGGCGAGAGCAGACAAAGTTAAACTGTTTTAGTATTAATTGATGTATATAAAAGTTCATGAATTGATCATACCAGCAGGCATTATCCTGAACAGACACGGCTCTCGCTGGTTCCCCACGTCGTTGCTGGCCCAACACGCCAGCCAGCCTAGATCCTCTTCCTCATCAGATGGCAAGCCGTGGATGACTGTACTGCTGGTCTCCATGACTGTCACGTTCGATGCTGGTATCTGGTAAAAAATCTGCTGCTAAAGATTTACAGGGACTTTGCCGCTTCAGATTTCGTAAAAGGAAAATAGTTGATATGAGAAACTGTCTGTAGAAAAATCCGCGGCCGCTAAAAACTCCGTTATTTTAATATTTTCCTATTTAACGCAGACATAGATTAAAAAAAGTCAAATATAAGTTCCAATCAAAATCAATAATTTTGTCTGCTGTTGTTAAAATATTTAGCCAAAAAATTACTAGTTTCAACTCTATCGGATTTTATAAAAGAAACAATTGTGTAATTACGGCACCCCGACTGACTTGAAATAATTAATGATTAGTTGGTGAAGTAATTGGTTCTTATAAGAAAACCTACACGAAGACCTAATTAAATTTAGTTGAATTTTCTATTAGGGAATTTCGAATACACTTAAATAACAGAGGTCACAAGATCAGAATTCTATAAGTTGATCCGTTTGGCTGCACCGTATATTTTCAGAAACTTAACTGCAGTATTTGAAGGCCCGTTTATAAAGGTTTCAAGACCATTAGTGATGGAAATATTTGGGGGAGGTCTATGAACAGCTGGTTGAAATCCAGTGCTGGATTTCAACATATTGGCTTTTTATGTAATCACTAACATCAATTGTTTTATTTTAATACAATTAAAGTGGCAAACAAGCATACGGCCCTCACCTTTTATTGGTTTAGCTGAGCAAAAAGTTGAATTCAGTGCCATATTATAGTGTCCGTATTGTATTTACGAGCTTGGTCAAAGAGATTTATGAAAGAAGAGTGCTTACGGCTGAGAATCAAATGTTGAGATAGATGTGTGGATTTACAAGAATGGGCAAGATAAGGAATGAGTATATCAGGGGAATTGTTATAGAAAAGTTTAAGAGTAATAGGTTAGTATGATATGAGCACGTCATGAAGAGAGAAGAATGTCACATTAAGAGAAGAGTGTTCAATGTGAATGTGGATGGAAATAAGAGCAAAGGTAGGACAAAGAAAAGATGGATGGATTATGTGAAGGATAACATGGTAATAAAAAAGAGAGTACTGAGATTACGACTGATAGAGGAGACTCAGTGCACGACGTGACGCGGAGGCATAATGTCACGATCACTCACCCTGATGAAGACTCTCGGAATGAGTCGAAACTTAGACGGTGCCTTCATCGATAGTACGGTACGTGAAAATTCCCGTTTTTACAATATGATAGAGGAGAGTGAAAAGAAAACATGTGCCAACCCCAAGTAATGTTGGATAAGGACAAGAAGATTGTATTTTAAGAACTGCAAAGTGAATACCTACCGGTAAAACATCCTTCGTCCCATTATAAGTCCAGTAAAACCTCAGAGGACCAGCATCATGAGTGGAAGGAGCCGTCACAGAACATCGTGCTCTCACTTCTCCGCCTGGAGCTCCAGCCAATTGCTGGATCACAGATCCAGCTGAACATTCTGGTCGAGCTGAAAATATCAGACGATAGTATTTGCCAAATGAGCATGTAAGAGCCTGGATTGTTTTCCAGGCGTAAGATTAAGCTGATTTAGTTTTATCGTAAATTTTTGGTTTCTTATAATATAAAAAATACTCTAGGTGGCTAGACTTAATTTAGGCCCGCGTTGTGTCGTACCAGATAAATCATTAATGCAAATCACAGCCTAAAGATTTGAATCCTGAAGAAACCTGAAATTTGGAAGGTAAGTTTCTTTTGATATGCGAGAGTGCATTAAAAAAGATACTCCAAAAAATATCCTTGAGAGGGTGCAGTAAGTATACTCGTTCAATGCATAATGTAAATTTAATAAACTCAACGAAGAGGCTGATTTGTTCCTAATGTTGTAGAGGAAGAGACGGATGAACTGCGAGCTAGCTAACTCTTATCTGGATCAACAAATTATCATTGTCAATCAACGTGGCAATGCAACGAGCATTTTGCGGAAGCTTCCATCTGGAAGTTATATTGGTTAGAAAAGTTAACTATAGATTGCTTGCAACAGTCTTTAACAACTGATTAATTTATATATTTTGATTAATCTACCTGATTAGTTGCATTACTATTTCTGTAAAGAAATTTTACATGGATGATATGAGGGCATTTCAAAAGAACTTGTTTCATTTATGATGAAAGAATCAAAGGAGTGAAAAGAGTCAATGTGCCTCGTCCAGGTACAAAAATGTGGTGCATGTAAAGGAGTTTGAAACTTACTCAGCGCGTTTAAAGTGAACGGCTCGCTCAGGGCACTGCCTTCAGTGTTCCGAGCCCTGCATCTATAAACTGCGGCGTGATGCCTCCTCAGTCCTCGAAAGTAAAGGAGTTAGAAACTTACTCAGCACGTTTAAAGTGAGCGGCTCGCTCAGGGCACTGCCTTCAGTGTTCCGAGCCCTGCATCTATAAACTGCTGCGTGATGCCTCCTCAGTCCTCGAAGCATAAGCCTGTTCCTATTAACCGATATCCCAGCAATCGGATCGTCTCTTATCAAGTGGACCTGTAAGAAACATGCTTTTAAATAATGACAACCCCGATGCTGTTAACATGCAAATATATAAATAAATAATGTTGGATTTTTTTCACACAGCATCATCTAGCCCCAAACTAAGTAGAGCTTGTATTATCTATGGTAGATTTAGTTTCATAAATAAAATAATTTCAAATCAAATCAAAAATTCGAAATATATTTATTTGGGTCAGACACCATATACAAAAATTTGAAAGAACGGTAATATCCGCAGAAGTTTGAAAACTGTGTCGCGAATATGAGCGCCCTCCTCCGAAAAGTAAAGAGCCAAATAACAAATATTTTATCTACCTTATAGTATCTATTTAAACAATAGGAAAAGTTACAATAGGATTTAAAGTACCCTAGAGTGGTATTAATGAATCGAGTAAAATGCGTGTTTAGTATTTAGAGGTGTGTGTGTGTGTGTGTGTGTGTGTGTGCGCGCGCGCGTGTGTATGTGTGTATGTATGTGTGTGTGTGTATGTGTGTGTGTGTGTGTGTGTGTGTGTGGTTGTGTGTGTGTGTGTGTGTGTGTGTGTGGTTGTGTGTGTGTGTGTGTGTGTGTGTGTGTGTGTGTGTGGATGTGTGGATGTTTGTGTGGGAGTAGGGGAGTGTGGGTGTGCGAGTGTCTGTGAGTCAGAGATAGGGAGACCGCGCGCGCGATTGAGTGAACGTTAGTGAGGGGGTATTTGAATTTTCATAATATTGAAGTTAGAGGCGTGAGGTATCGTTTCTTCCTACTGTCTATATGGTAACTAGCTTCTAATCCAATACTCTGTGTCATAACCATATGGTAGATTAATTTCTAGCTGTCATCCACTTGTAAGTTACTTTATGCGAGTTATCTACGAGCGATTTCTATTTTATGGACACGATTGTTCAAAAGAGGCTAGCTATCCACAGCATAGGTTATCCCAGGGCTTACCCTATCAGCTAATAAGCAAGCGTACTTTATAAACTGATTAGACAATTTCCTCTAAGTTTTTGTGTGCTTTTTAAAGCAACTAAAACTGCAATTTGTAATACCGTCAAAAGATACATTTGTAATAAATATAATTATAAACTTTACTATTACTATAATATTACTAGCCTCTGCATATGGCTTCGCCCGCGTGATACCCAGATAAAAAGTAGCCTGATGTATAAGTTATATTACTGTAAAGTTTCATCAAAATCCGTTCAGTAGTTTTTGCGTGAAAGAATAACAAACACCTCCTCACAAACTTTGTCGTTTATTTACTGTATATTATTTTAACCGACTATATCTAGCGATAACGAATTATTTTAATGAGTTATCGCTAGATACACAATCATAGTTACATTGGAACGCTTATTGCTTAGTTTGTTTTTCTATCATAAATTGAATTTCACGGAGTTATAACTTATAATTAAATTCTCATTACAGCAATGTCGGCATCACGCGACATCATACTTAGGTTTTGCGTGGAGACTAAATTTCTATTAAATTGTGTTTACTTTACTTTACCATGTGTTTTAACAAAGGCTTAAAAAACTGAAGATAGTTTTTTTTTTTTTTTAATAATACTGGTCATTTTCACACAGCATCATCTAGCCCCAAAGTAAGCAGAGCTTGTGTTATGGGAACTACATGACTGATATCCGCACTACTTATATACATATTTTTTTGTAAATACGTACATATTATACATAGGATTCAGTTAGTTACCTCAAAAATCGTATAATATCTAAAATTAAAATATTCTCCTAGTTAGAACGTATAATAATACGTTCGGAATTAAAAAATACTAAATTAAGTACCTACGTCTCTTCTTAATAACGATCACGCTTGGTGTTTTTCCCATGATAGACATCCTTGAATATATATTCAGTGAGTAATTTTTTAAGGATAGCAAGTAAGGGGTAGTAAGAGGCACGGCCAAATTATTAGTACGCATGCCCGCATTTCTGAAAGCAGTTAGCATTTTACGTGACAGATGGCAAGCCTATCGCTGCTTATTGGAACACCAACGGTGTCATATGCCATGGAGTTTTAGGTAGGCTTGCCGGTTTCTTCTCGATGTCATCCAGCAATGAAATTCATATTATCCCCTGCTTGGTTTAAAATTTTGATAAAGAAATTTGTTAAACAAAAAAAAAAGATATTTTGATAATCTTTGATAATTTGCTAGGAAACAAACTGTCGTGCGAGTCCCGCCACGCCTGCTGTGCTCTGATTGGTCGAAACTGTAGTTTCAACCAATCGCGTCATTGCAACATGACGCAATAACGCGGACATTGTCATTGCGTCATGTTGTTGCGGCAACATGACGCATGAGCCCTAAAAGACTGATGTGTTGACAGAACAGTGTGGTTCAATATGACGCCTCTCGGGGTTAACTGCTCGATGACCGTAACCCATGGACGCTTGCAGCCGAAAAGTATCATGTACCTGTAATTTCACCGGCATGCATACATGCATACACGCGGCATGCACCGGCCCTGCATGCCGGGTGGCATGCAGGGTTTAAAATTTTGATTAAGAAATTTGTTTAATAAAAAAATTAGGTTTTTCGATCGTAAATAACTCAAGTTTCTATCGAGTTCTTTGTGAAAACTAGTGGTAAACTATGTTCTGTTCTGATTCTTGTCGTAAATTATCAAACGATATTTCATTTATGTATTATTATAATTACTCAGAAAGCTATTACAAAGCATGATATAATTGTTTGTGAAATTAACTATAAAAGTGTATTTGTTTTTCGTTTATAACAAGGGTTAATGTTACTTGCAGAAATTATTTTAATAAAACCTACATACAGAATATAACATAATACATTTATATTGCTACTAGCTTCTGCCCACCGCTTCGCCCGCGTGGTACCCGGATAAAAAGTAGCCTATGTGTTATTCTGAGGTAAACTATATTACTGTAAAGTTTTATCAAAATCCGTTCAGTAGTTTTTGCGTGAAAGAGTAACAAACATCCTCACAAACTTTCACATTTATAATAATAGTAGGATATAGGATAGGATAGGTTTAGGATTTTCACAAACAGTAAGCTTTAAGTTAAAATACTAATTAAATACTCAAAAATTATCATACCCCTTCGAAAAACTATCGTAAATAACATCAGTCATATGGAAAGACATGGAATATTATAATAATATATTATATAATACGTACCGTACATAATAGTATACTTGTTTCGACTTATTCCGAGAGTCCTTACTCGAGTCACAGATTACACTACGTTCCTACAAGAGGGAGTGATCACGGAACGGTGCATTCACTCCACGTCGCGTCTGACTCCATGAGTCTTCGTGACTCATGGAGTTTGATGATGTGATGCCTACAAGTGATGCCTACACCGTTAAAAAAACCAGTTCTTTTATTCAACTTACGCTAATTATGTATGTTGTTGCCCGCGGCTTCGCCCGCGTGGTATGTTAATAAAAGTAGCATATGTCTCCAGCCTTCAAACTATGTCCACCAACTTTTGAATGAACCGAACCAAGGATTACAATTTATACAAATTTTAGAACTCACTTGCACACCACTAAAGGGTAGTTTTGAAAAAAAAATACGTATTTCATTATTTACTTTAAAGTTTATTTGTACAGAGTTTTGAGCGAATCAAACAATTAGTTTTCTTTACCACCCTATTTAACCCCCTTAGGGGTGGATTTTTTAAACTAAGCCTATGTGTTATTCCAGATCCTAAACTATCTATATTCCAAATTTCATCAAAATCGATTTAGTTGTTACGGAGATACGTGGTAACAAACATTCACACACACACACACACACACATACACACGCACACACACAGACTTTATTGGACAGTAGGATATTGTCAAAGTTTGTAGAGTAGGTACTTATTTTAGCTGAAATAATATTTGGTGTGCAAGTCTCGCCACGCCTGCTGTGCTCTGATTGGTCGAAACTATAGTTTCAACCAATCAGAGCACAGCAGGCAACATGACGCAATGACAATGTCCGCGTTTGCCAACATCAGCCCTAACAGACTGAATTATTCCCATCTGTCACTATGCTCTGTCCCCCTAGGGTGACAGATGGGAAAAAAGTTCGATCTGTCCCCTTTTTTTGCAATGGGGGACAGATAGAACTTTTATTAATTGAAAAAGTTTTATCTGTGTTCTCATCAGTAACAAGGGGACAGACAGAACTATTTATTCCTACCTGTCCTTCAATAAAAAAAATAATTTAATAAGTACACTCTGCACACATAAAGCTGTATAAATTCTGTTTAGGTATTTTAAAGGTAATGAAAAATTACATATAATATCAAGCCATCAGTTACCACTAAACTAATTTTGCTTGCAGATAAGTTGACGTAATCTATGGACGCTTGCACCAGAAGTCTCATTTGCCTGTAATTTCACCGGCACAAATACTCTTCTAACTGGAACACACTAATTCGAGGAGGCAAATATAGATATAGTGGAAAAAAAACGAACCATATGTCTCTTACCTCAGCCCCCTTGTAAAAAGTGAAGTTGACAGCCGGCGGTGAGGCATCTGCTGAGCACAGAACCTCAGCATTCTCATCTTCCCTCAGAAGACGCGGATCCTTTGGCTCTATGAGGGATATTTGGGCTACTGGTGCATCTAGACGCAAAAAACAAATTTTACAAGTTAATTTTTACAAGAAAGAATATATTTTTTTTTTTTTTTTTAAATAATTTTTACAAGTTTCCTTCATATTGTAAGAAAACGGGACTCCGCGTCGCTGACACACTGACATGTGCACTATGCGACGCGGAGGGAGTGTCGCGATCATTCATCCTAATTAAGACTCTTGGAATGAGCCGAAACTTAGTCGATGCCTTCACCGATAAAACGGTACGTGAAAAACTGTTTATATAACATGAATAATCAAATTCACGATAGTTTTTGGAAGAAGGAAATCCTTGATCTCTGCCTACCCCTCCTGGAAACAGGCGTGACTATATGTATGGATTTGATGGTCTGTCTTTTGATGTGCTCTTTGGTGTCAGACATACCCAATTTTGTTGGAGAACGTACGAGCGCATTGCGGGCATGTCAGTATTCCATGGACGTAATTGTATATAATGGTCTGGCTTTCAACTCATCTTGTTTTTATCGATAGACCTGAGACAAAGATCGACCAGCATAACCAGACCTCTCTTCCGCAGTCCAACAGCCTAAAAAAATCCACTGCGAGGCATAATTCCACTAAAAAGTGTTATAACGAACGATATAAGGCCACCTTCATCCATCGACTTGGATGAAGTGACTTGAAGAAACGCTGGGGAAAAAAGGTTCTAGAATTGCGGGCAAGAACCGAACGTCGCAGTTTAAGAAAGCTTCATCCATCGACTTCGATTTTATCGGTCCCTCGGAGGACCACTTGCCCGCAATTCTAGAACCTTTTTTCCCCAGCGTTTGCCGGTTCCCTGAGCTGAACGGCATGCCTCTTCAACTATTTATTACCCTATTCTATTATCCCTAGCAGCAATCGAACAGCGATTTAATGGTATCAGTCAGTCATACTAACGAATAAATAACTTCTAACCCTAAACACATATAACTCCCTACCGGCTTCTTAAACCGGGTAAACAGGACGAAATTTTGCCACGGATTTAAAGTCGTTACGAACTCGAGTCATAAAAATTTGATCGCTCGGTACCAACTGTGCTGGGAAAATGTGGAATTCCTATTCGTTGAATTCAGATGTCTCCATTCTGTTCCCCTTCGAGAACAGAAACGAGATTGTGACACCATTACGTGACGAGGCCACTGTGACGCAGTCTCTAGGTAGGGGGTCTGAGTCCGAACTTTTGGACAAAAGCCGGATATAATAAACATAGTCTTGCCCACATTCCATGTATCGTGGATATCAGGAACTAACAGATGGCTTCTTGCCCGCCGCGTCATCGAAGTTGACTAAATATCTGTATAAAGTAAAACTCAAAGCATTTTTTTAGAGTAATGGCCAGGATCATTCTTTGTCTGTTACAGATTATTTGAGATATTGCAGAGTAAGTAGTCAAAGATTTGGCCCGAAATCTGTAGTGATGCCATACCCACTTCAGTTTATATTTCTGAGTTTAAGTTTTCTGAGTTAAAGTATACCTTCTATTTTTCAACTTACTATTTTCAAATATTCTTGATTCTGCTATTATGGGTGGTTTTAAAGATGACAAGGATAAGAAAGAGAAAAGAGAGAAAGAAAATACATTTATTTGACACACACAGAGAGGATACAGGCATAAGGAAAGAAGAAGAAAAAAAGTAAGAAAGGAGTTAGTACTAAAATAATGGCTGATAGAGGAAGGACGAAGAAAAAAAGCTGAACCGTGCCTACCCCACGTTATGTAGGATAATGAAAAATAAAAATATTTTTTGATTCTATTTTGGAAGTTTGATATCTTCAATTGTGTACCTTATAACTTTTTTTTTATCCTCGTGAAGACAGTAGAATGATAAGAATGGAAGCTTAGTATAAAAATTAAAATCTATAATAAACAAAGAAGGTCCACATAAATTGATACGGTAACGCGAACAGATACCGCTGTTGCGTAGTATGGAGGGGTCCACACTGACACAAACATTGACATGGCAGAATATAATAGTAACTGATTTTATTATATAATGTTATGTAAAATAAATTATTATTGTAGAACATATGTACAATAAGGTCTTAGAATAATTTAAAAGAGTGCATTTAATGCTACCATGCAAATTTTCTTCAATCCACCTTATAACTGCTAATATAGAACTAACATATATAGTAAAAATTTGAAATTTGAAAAATAATTTAAATTAAAGGAAATAAATTTCTTGTAGTAATTTAAATAAAATTACTACATAAAATTAGAAAATGCCAACGTCTCTTTAATTTATGGTTGGATGTCCCTGTGTAAAAAAAGATATTGAATTAATAATAAAACATTTTCATGGACCATTTTTTTAAGTTTAAAAAATATGTTTTCAGGAAGCATTTTTGAATCATATGGGATTATCGGCGATAAGGCAGCGTTAGCCCGCCAGACCAAAGTTGCACAAACAAATAAACACAACCGCAGACGGTCAACTGCAGTACCTGCAGCTACTAACTGTCAATTCCATAGACGTAGTCGTACTTTTTGTCTGCATGTCCGGCTTTAATCCGACCAATCTAATTTCTAATCTAACAAGCAAGCTATATTTCAGCCTGTCTTTATCTCATTAACTCGTTATTAAGCTGCATACACCACGATACGTAAACTAATTTAGTTACCATGTTTCGGGATATTGTGGCTCGTTTGATAACTAACCAGTATAATTTTACGAGATCACTCAGCGGGAAGTTCATTGTTACGGTTGCAGAAAGACTGTGGATGGGGGCAGATAAAGACTTTTTGCAGTAGCATTCATTGGGAAACCTAATATGTTAGTTTAAAAAAAATAAAAACCACTATCACGACTGTATTTCCCATGATAGGTATATATCCTCAGTGAGTGAATCTTTGAGGTTACCCAGAGGAGGCACGTACAAAATCCGCTCAGTAGTTTTTGAGTGAAAGAGAAGCAAACATCCATCCTCACAAACTTTCACGTTTAATATTAGTAGGATTGACAACCCTTTTCAACCCCTATGTCATGCGCGTTGTCGACCCTTTAAGAATTTTCAAACGCCCTTTTTGAAGTCACTTGGTTTCCCAAGGACCTCAGTGGGGAGATTATTCCATATCCTGAGTTTTTGACCACCCAGGCTCTAGGGTGTGAGGATATATCCTCTGCCAATGGCGAGACTTGTACCTTATTTACAAGATACAGTGACATGGTGGAGAAAAAAAAAGAAAAACCTTTAAGCTGTGTATAACTCAAGGTGTGACAAAGACGAATATCCTTTGTTTTAACTCTGATCGAAGGTTATTGTAACACCCACCTTATTTGCATTACGTCAAGCCTTTGTCCTGAAGGTCCGACATTGCCAGGGCGTCCGTGCACCGAATCAAGAATCCGCTTGCGGTCAAAATATTCGGGGATTCGTTAAATTTAATTTGTGATTTCATTAGATTCGTTCAGTTTCTGTTTGAAGCTACCAACTTCATTAACTGAGATTCTGGTTAGAACTTTTAAAGTCTCCTTTGTAATTTAATGAAGTTTGGTTAATTTTGGTTTCGAGTTTGTAACTATTAGAATTTTGGAGCGGTCTGTTTTTTTCAGCTTTCCAGTCTGACATTTACATTTGACGTGCACCAATGGATTTTCTTACGAAACGGTGAAAGAAAATATCGTGAAGAAATCAGCATGCTCTAGAAACAAAAGTTTGAAGACACGTGGCATGAGTCAGCGCTCCAATAAGGTGCAAGTGTGATGGACTTGCAAACAAAACATGGCCAAATATATTGTAAAGACTTTTTTTAATACTACAAAAGAGGTAAATAAACTAACGGCCAACTTATCCAGGTGGTAAGCGGCTACATGAGCCTATGGACACTTAGAGAGGTATCACCCACGCGTTGCCTCCTTGGGATATCAAGATGAAAGATCTCATACTCTTCAAACTGGAAAATAGCAATGAGAACATTACTACTTTTCGGCAGAATTGACATGGTGGTAACACTTCCCAGGACGAGACCTTTCACAGAAGCTGTACTTCTATCAGACGTGCCTTGACTAGTCCCTTCTTAATATCCTCACAGATATAAT
This sequence comes from Perizoma flavofasciatum, assembly GCA_958496245.1. Classification (NCBI taxonomy): domain Eukaryota; kingdom Metazoa; phylum Arthropoda; class Insecta; order Lepidoptera; family Geometridae; genus Perizoma; species Perizoma flavofasciatum. The sequence goes on from OY292436.1 coordinate 1,283,552, forward strand.
TACTGAGTATATTATATTTAGTTATATTTGACGACCTCTGTGGCGCAGTGGGCGAAGGTCCGCAGAAGGTTGCGGGTTCAATTCCCGCCGCGGGGCAAATGTTTGTATTATCTGCAATTATTTGTATTTGCAAAAAAAAATGTATATAACTAGTATATCAGTCATGTAGTTCCCATGACACAAGCTCTGCTTACTTTGGGGCTAGATGATGCTGTGTGAAAAATGTCAAGCTTTTTTTTTATATAATCTAAGAATTTCAATGATGGTAATTTCTATAATATTTTTCAAGCTTTCGCGATCAGTAAACATAATTATATCTTTATACTCCAGTCAACTCTTGACCACAATAAAAAAGTAAAACGCGTAGAAAACTAATTATAGGAATAACTAGTCTTGAACATTCATTTATTTAAGTCCAGTGGACAAAAACAAAATTTTATACGACACCACGTTATAAATAAAATATCTGCTCTCATGATATCACCCACATAAAACATTCAGCCAAACAAAAGCACAATACTGATACACAGCCAACATAAGTACAAAACATAATTACCACAGCACTGTAAACCGCAACTTCGCCGAGTTTATCTCGTCAAGTTAAAATATGATCGCGGCTGTCAAGTCCGCCGGGTGTAAAGTTGCGACCGTGTGAGACACGCCGAGTGTTGGGACCAACGTTGGCTGCTCGTTGTTGATTTACGAAAATGTATTCGAGAATGGGATTTTTAATCAAACATTAGCTTCGCGTGGTATCCGGATAAAATGTAGCCCATGTGTTATTCTGATTATAAGCTATATTATTGTAAAGTTTCATCAAATTCCATTCAGTCGTTTTTTCGTGAAAGAGTAACAAACATCTTACAGTAGTAGGATTAACAGACTCTCACAGTGAGAAGCTATCTATTTCTATACATCCAATAACACAGCAGCCAAGTTTAGATATATAGATTTAACCGCCAGCAATCCTTAAAAAAACACGCTAACGACTGTATCCCCCATGATGGAGTGTATATATAGTGTATATAGTGTGTATGATAGTATCATTTTTGAGGAATACCAAATAGACGTAGATATTCTACAGACTATAAAAATCACCAGGATATCAGATCAGTCACATAAATCCAAATAAATCACTCGACATATACGTAGTCCTGACCCAAGCACTTATATTATTAATTATGCCGTGGGTATCAGAAACTGCGAATACCATTTTACCCAGAACTAATATCTGCATTACATGTGGATTTTGGCCCGCAGGACACAATATGGTTACGTCGCCAACTCAACCGCCACGCTAAGAGATCAACAAATAAATAGAAAGTTAGAAATAATTTGCAATATGAAATGCCGTGTGTCCCCGTTATACGACTGGTAGTCTAATGAACAAATGATGTTGCAACGATAAATATGCGAGGTTCGATGATAAACTTTCAAATTTGTGATTCTGGAAATGCGATCATGGAAAAGTTGGGTCCAACTTACCACTGCCAACTCTCCGCGCAATAACACTTCACTGATTAAACTTTTTGAAGTTGTTACCAAACTTATATCGCACGAGCGTGTTGGGATGTAAAATAATTTTGCAGGCATGATGCGACCCCTCTCGTATCCCTTGGGAAAATATGTTTATTGTGTCAACTATACGCAGAACTTAGAAGTTTGTACGATTCGGTGTAAAGTGTTTTGTCGGTAAACATTTTGTATGTTAATTAAAATGGAAACCTTAATTTATCATTTAAAATAATAATAATCGAAACGTATGCTGAAGTTTTAACAAAGTTGTTTAAATGAAAAAAGAAAAAAATACAGTAGTATGGTAGAAAAAATACAGAATAAATATTTAAGGTTTCTTCATTTAAAGTAATATGGAGTTTACCCATTTTTCCCACTAATATATCCCACTTTATTTGTTCTAGGTATGGTAGGATATTTTAAACTTGAAATTAGAAGAGAAATTATGTTAATAACGTATATTTTCAGTCTGATTAGAGGCATGATACACAACCCTCTGGTTTTAATAAACATACCTAACAAGTATGTATACGCGCGCCGAAGACCTAGGTTGCTTGCAATTCCGAGGGCAAAAACAAACCTTTTGAGCAAGTCCCCGTTCACACTGGCCCGTATATGGCCCCCACATGGTGTATTTTATCTCTTTTTATATTTCTTTGTCACTTTGGTGCTGCACTGTAAATGGCTACGTAAATAATTATGTCAGTAAATTAATAAAAAAATATATTGGTTGTAGCCATAAATAATGTTAATTATTTGACTCTAGAACAGAATACTAGAATAGAAAAAAGTTTATTTGCCAGAATACTACGTACAATAAGGTCTTAGAATAAATAATTTTAATACTTGCAGTGATCTTCTTCTTAAAATAATATATTGCATATAACAGTAGTACATAGCTGCACTTAATGCTTGAAAGCATTATCTTCCAGATAAACTTTATATATGTGGAAAAATATACAATTGTGACCGTGACGAGAGAATCATGAGATTGTGGAAAATGGACATGACGAAATTATGACGATTTTTTTGTCTTTTGACCCCACAGTACTACATATTAAAAAAAAAACGGGAGGAACTGATGTTCCTCCCTATGTTCCTCCCGTGATCATGGTACATGCAACTGTGCTAAAATATCGGGAAACATTCAAACTCACAAATCATGGTAAATATCTCGTTTTTTAGTAAAAATTATGTTCAAAACCATGATAGTTTCAAAAGTTATATTTGGAAGATAGATAGATAGATAAACTCTTTATTGTGCATAGCACCAATTTACAGTATAAACATAGAAACATATAAAAAGAAAAACAAAAAAGAAATGCATAATGGGCGGTCTTATCGTTAAAAGCGATTTCTACCAGATAATCTTTGGATGTGAACGTGAAAAGTTACTTCCTTGCTAAACGTGTGATTTTTTTTATAAAAAATTAAACATTTTTGATATAATACCTAATACCTATATCTAAATGTATATTAATACCTACGTCATAAATATATACATATTACATATACAAACCCACATATTTGAACCTATATATCAGATCAAATTAAATATAGTAATACCACACAAAAACTCAAGAACATGACGAAGGCTGACGTAAGTAAAATAGTTTGACACCATCTTTAAATGAATGCATTGATGGAGCATGCCTGAGCAATACCGGCATAGAGTTCCACAGATCGATACCGGCATAGAGTTCCACAGCGTACAGCTTGCACGGTGAAAGAGTTAGTGTAGAAAGAACTACGATACCAACAGTTCTACGGTAGAGGTAGTGCACGGCGCGACGCGGAGGGAGCAAGTCGCGTTCACTCACCCTGATGAAGACTCTCGGAATGAGTCGAAACTTAGTCGGTGCCTTTACCGATAGTGCAGTACGCGAAAATTCCCGTTTTTACAATATGAACAGAAATAACTACTGTGCACAGGAGGAAGTTATCATATTCTATACTTACACATGACATCTAGCATAACTGAATCCTCCAAGGTATACGCAGGGAACCAAGGGTTAGAGACGCGGCAGACCAGCTGCCTCCCGCTGTCTTCTCTTCGGATGTGCCAGGTCAGCACGCTTTTGGTCACCTCTCCATCGACTTCCACCTGTTGGGTTTTAAAAACTGTTTTAAAAACATCCTTAGCATGCCTACCACTGTATAGCCTGAATTCATAGTCGGGAGTTGAACAGTCCCCCAAATTCCATCATTCAGCATTCACCTTATGGCTGAGTGCATAAAGGTTGATTTCGTACTTAAATTTTTACATAGCGCCTGAATAGTCCCCTAGGGGAGCCCCTATTTGACTATGAATTCGGGCCTAAATGTGTCTGATGGTCATCCTCAGATAGTAGATCTTTGAGTAGATCTTTGAGGATACCAATAGGTAAGAAATAGTTTGAGACTCGTCCAAGCATTTTTTTTAAGTTGTACATTGTTATACAGCATCACCTAGCCCCAAACTAAGCAGAGCTTGTATTATGGGAACTACATGACTGATATACTACTTATATATATAATTTGTAAATACATAAATATTATACATAGAAAACACCCAGACCCGAGACAAATATCTGCAGATCGGAATCGAACCCGCAACCTTCTGCGCAAGGCGGGCCTTCGCCGACTGCGTCACAGAGGTCGTCACATTGTATTTGGTTAATGCCCCCATTTTTTGAGTGGGGATATTTCTCTAGCCCACAAATTTCTCTTCCGCCACGGGGTTGGCGAAAGGGGATATATGGAACTCGAAGCCACTAAAACCCCCCCTGTTAACAGTGCCCCGCCAAAGTGGGGCAAGATGGGTCGCGTTAACATACACCATCTCACCCCGGCGGGTGGCCCGGAAACCAACCGGGCCCCGGCCATGTGTGGGACTGCGCAAGCCGTGCCTCTAATTCAAGAAGTAATCATTCCACGTGACTAGTTGCATCATCGCCGCTTGTTGGAATACTAACCAATGGCACATGCCTTCGAGTTTTGTTTCTTGGGCATGCCGGTTTCCTCACGATGTTTTCCTACACCGTTTTGACTGTTTTGAGCACGCAATAAACTGAACGCCTGGTAATAACATCGTGGCTTTTTGATGAGAAATAATTTACAAATCGCCTTGCAATCCATTATTTTTAAATCATGACAGGTTTTGGATTTGACCTATTAATCTGTTATCATTCTTAGCTTAGTGAATCGCACATCTATTCCATTATTCAACGGAAGGGAATCAATCAATATCAATGTGATGTTTGATTCGTTTGAATCAAACATCACATTGATATTTTCAATGTTTCATTGATATTTTCATCGATATCCTCGGCAGCTAAGTTTGAATATCTAGAACCCTATATAGGTATATATCCTAAAACATAGAACGCCTGATGATCAATACGAAAAAGGTCCAACAAAGGACAAATACGTAAAGGGATAAATATTTGTAAGATTTGCATATATTTGTCTCGGGTCTGGGAGTTTCCTATGTATTTACAATATATATATATATATATATATATATATATATATAAGTAGTATATCAGTTATTTAGTTCCCATAACACAAGCTCTGCTTACTTTGGGACTAGATGACACTGTGTGAAAATTGTTAGATATTAAACTAAATTGGTTTATGCAATAAGTACGCTCAATTGTAGAATAAAAATAATACTTTTTCTATAGTCAGAATTGAATAAAAAATACATTCCGTAAGTTTTTTATAAAGAAGTGACTTTTGAGTATCCTTTTGTATTATGAACGGGTTTAAAATGAAATGAAAATGAAATTAAAAATCACTTTATTGAGGAACACAATGTAAGTACGTCCTACAAATGGTGGTCTTATCACACAGCGATCTCATCCAGACAACCGTGCATTATTGTTTGCGGTCATTATTAATTTTAAAGTAAAAGTTACGAGATTTTCTCGACGCTGTTTTATTTGAAAACCATTGTCGACCATTAGTATAGCATTTCAAATAAGGTTCAGCACAAAAATGACAAGTGACTGAAAGTTATAAAAACGTCGCGGAATGTCAAAAATTACAATCCAAGCTACTCAAACTATAAAACCGTTGGTTCTGAATAAAACTTCAACACTATTTGGGCTTGTAAAAGATGTATACTAACAATGATATTATCAAAAATATACATGTCAGCAAACATATTATTTTTCACTTCAAATATGAGGGAAGTTCTTGCTTTCTACGCTACGTCCCATGTTCAGAGTGACTAATGATATCGTTCAAATATTTTATTCTGAGACTTCTGAGGAGTAGGAACCCCTGACAAGATTCCCCTATATCTTGTTCTATAATAGATGTATGCATCCTAAATTTAATCTTATATGTGTTTTATTCAAGATTCTAAGCCACTTTCAGAAGGCCTGTTTCTAAACCCTGGAACTTGTCCATGACACAATATTTTCATGACGGGAAAATAGTACAAAATATTAGTCTTAGAACTATATATATATCATCTAATTATTTAATTCAGCTGCTTCATTAATATGATCAAAAACCAAGGTCACAGATTTAATTCTTAGAATCAGTAAATTGAAGTGGCAATGGGTATTTTATGTCATAGAAACGTCAACTACTAGAAAAAGTTCACGAATAGCGGACACAAACTACACTGTTAAGGAAGACCCTCTACACAAATAACTGATGATATCTTGTGCCGAGATAAACGGAAAGAGAGCGCAGGTCACAGATTTAACTCTTAGAATCAGTAAGTTGAATGCAATGGGCATTTTATGGCAGTCATAGAAACGTCAACCACAAGAAAAAGTTCACGAATAGCGGACACAAACTACACTGTGAAGGAAGAGCCTCTACACAAATAACTGATGACATCTTGTGCTGAGGTAAACGGAAAGAGAGCGCAGATTAGAGATTAACCTCTTAGAATCAGTAAGTTGAATGCAATGGGCATTTTATGGCAGTCATAGAAACGTCAACCACTAGAAAAAGTTCACGAATAGCGGACACAAACCACACTGTGAAGGAAGACCCTCTACACAAATAACTGATGACATCTTGTGCCGAGATAAACGGAAAGAGAGCGCAGGTCACAGATTTAACTCTTAGAATCAGTAAGTTGAATGCAATGGGCATTTTATGGCAGTCATAGAAACGTCAACCACTAGAAAAAGTTCACGAATAGCGGACACAAACCACACTGTGAAGGAAGACCCTCTACACAAATAACTGATGACATCTTGTGCCGAGATAAACGGAAAGAGAGCGCAGGTCACAGATTTAACTCTTAGAATCAGTAAGTTGAATGCAATGGGCATTTTATGGCATTCCTAGAAACGTCAACCACTAGGGAAAAGTTCACGAATAGCGGACACAAACTACACTGTTAAGGAAGACCCTCTACACAAATAACTGATGATATCTTGTGCCGAGATAAACGGAAAGAGAGCGCAGGTCACAGATTTAACTCTTAGAATCAGTAAGTTGAATGCAATGGGCATTTTATGGCAGTCATAGAAACGTCAACCACAAGAAAAAGTTCACGAATAGCGGACACAAACTACACTGTGAAGGAAGAGCCTCTACACAAATAACTGATGACATCTTGTGCTGAGGTAAACGGAAAGAGAGCGCAGATTAGAGATTAACCTCTTAGAATCAGTAAGTTGAATGCAATGGGCATTTTATGGCAGTCATAGAAACGTCAACCACTAGAAAAAGTTCACGAATAGCGGACACAAACCACACTGTGAAGGAAGACCCTCTACACAAATAACTGATGACATCTTGTGCCGAGATAAACGGAAAGAGAGCGCAGGTCACAGATTTAACTCTTAGAATCAGTAAGTTGAATGCAATGGGCATTTTATGGCAGTCATAGAAACGTCAACCACTAGAAAAAGTTCACGAATAGCGGACACAAACCACACTGTGAAGGAAGACCCTCTACACAAATAACTGATGACATCTTGTGCCGAGATAAACGGAAAGAGAGCGCAGGTCACAGATTTAACTCTTAGAATCAGTAAGTTGAATGCAATGGGCATTTTATGGCATTCCTAGAAACGTCAACCACTAGGGAAAATTCACGAACAGCGGACACAAACTACACTGTGAAGGAAGACCCTCTAGCCAAATAATGACATCTTATGCCAAGATAAACGGAAAGAGAGCGCTTAACAAGCCAACTAGCTGACGACCGATGTGGTGCGGTGGGCGAAGGTCCGCCTGCTACAGAGGAGGTTGCGGGTTCGATTCCCGCCCTGGGACAAATATTTGTACGATCTGCAAATATTTGTTCCGGGTGTTCTGGGTATTTTCTATGTATAGTAAAAATATCTATCTATGTAATGTATTGTGTTAAGTATATCAGTCATCTAGTACCCATAACACAAGCTCTGCTTAGCTTGGGGCTAGATGATGCTGTGTGGTTTGTCCAGCATTATTTATTTATTATTTATTTATTTAGCCCATGGCTTCGCCCGCGTGGTTCTCAAATAAAAAGAAGCCGATAAAAAATAGCTCTTACGTCCCTTTTTTCGTCGACTTACGTTGCAAAACCGAAAAGCCCTTTTATTTTAACCGGATAATATATAGCCTATGTCCATCCTTAAGGTAAATTCTGAATATTGGTGTAAATTCGGAAATTACTCCCTACAAACTTACCATCTATAACTTTACCATCTATAGAGGTACAATAATAAGAATGTAACAGGTCAAATTCTGTACATTGAAGATTATTTTGATATTTTTTTGGAGGGCACTCTAGAATCGATACTGAAGCCGATTTTCTATCTGTCTGTCAGAATCTAGGCCGCGCATAGCGCCGAAACTACTGAATGAATTCAAATGAAACTTATGATAATTTGAGTTCATACTACAGGATAGGATATAGGATACTTTTTATCCCAAAATTCAGCACAGTTTTCCTCTCCGCAGGGATGGCAATCGCGAACGAAGTCGCGGGTATAGCTAGTTTTATAATATTAGTGTAGAAAAATAAATTAGTATAGATAGTCATGCAATGTTTCCAGTTATCCTTAGTGGAATGATCAGGGTTCCTCTAAATAATATCCTTTATTTTTATGACTTGGTTAAGAGCAACATCTACTCACCTGCGTGTTTGATGAGTCAACTAGCTCTGAGTTCAGGAACCAGTCAATGTTGGGAGCTGGCTTAGATCCTCGCGTTGTGCAGACAAAAGACCTGTCTCGGCCTGCATGAGCTGCCCCGCTGCCGGTCACACGCACGAACTGAGGCTTTACTGGTAAAGAGAGAAAATATAACAAAACTATGAGAAATAACTAGTATATACTTCTTAATTATCTTCTTAATTGAAATTATCGTAGTTTGGTATCATTTAAGGATATTATCCTTAAATATCCAGATGCAGAAGGTTGCGGGTTCGGTTCCCGCTGCAGGACAAATGTTTGTATGATCTGCATTCATTTGTATCGGGTCTGGGTGTTTTCTAAATATAATATGTATGTATTTACAAAAAAAAATTATATAAGTAGTATATTGTCATGTAGTATATGCCACAAGCTTTGATTACTTTGGGGGTAGAATCTGTGTGAAAAATGTAAAAAAAAGGTATGTAGGCTAGGTCCACTCTCGCCATATAGATCGCTATGTTTATATCGCTAAGCATTATTGTGTCGTGCTTGGTGTTTGGGAAGGGTTCATACTTCAAGCGTAGTCTCGTATAAATTTTATGAAAAAAAAAAATAATGCTGGACCTTTTCACACAGCATCATCTAGCCCCAAACTAAGCAGAGCTTGTATTATGGGAAATACATGACTGACTACTTATATACATATTTTTTTTGTAAATACATACATATTATACATAGAAAACACCCAGACCCGAGACAAATATTTGCAGATACAAACATTTGTCCCGTAGCAGGAATTGAACCCGCAACCTTCAGCGTCTCAGGCGGGCCTTCGCCCACTGCGCCACAGAGGTCGTCAAAAACAACCCCTAATATTGAAAAAACTATGATATTTCACCGTTATTTGATTTTTTTTTGCCTGAAATCATTTTTTATCCACTTACAAAATAATTTTACGCTGACGTCTCTATACATGGCTTTCAGCAATGGTGGCTCCACCCTACACTGCAGTCTCATGCCGGCCATCTCTCTCGTCAGTGATGGTAAATGAAGCTGGGAGACGGAACCTTCCTTGGTAATAGCCAGAAGCTCGTTTCCACGGTACCAGGATACGTCAGGTGGTGGCTTTCCTGTCAAGAAAAAAACAATCAGATATTATTTACTTCTCGGATCTGTCTCAGTAAAGTAATAAGTGATCAAGAAAATGACGGTAAAAAGGATCATGGTGTACGAACAAAATATATACCGAAAGGCGACGGTATGACGAACTTATGACCAAAAGTACTATACCATATTGGTCGAGATATATTTTTTACAGTACAGTCAGATGCAATAGATTTGAAGTCAGAGAAACTTGACCTGACTTGATCTGTTACATTTTTATTATATCAAATAAATATATTTACTTTTTTTTGTAGATTAGTGATTTTAAGATTCAAATTAGTTACCTCCAGAAGCTTGGCAGGACAAAAGAACGTTCTGCCCTTCTCTGAATGGTCCAGCGATGGTGCCAACGATCTCTCTTCCTTCATAGTCGTATATCCTGGGAGATTCAGGTGGGACTGTAAATCAAAACATTTATTTATGTATGTATGTACAAGTAGATACAACAAATACAGACGAAACAGCTAGCTATATAAAGACTGTTGTACGATCCAACGATTCAAGTTCCCAAAATGCTGGCTGCATTTTCACGTTGACGGGCTATGCTAAAGTGTTGACCCAGATAAGAGCCAGCTCTCTGGTCACGCGTCACTTCGAGCAGTCGCTTAAGAATAATTTTGAATACGCAAACGGCCTCGGTTCCCAAGTTCTCAGCCCCAAGGGCTCAAATAAACAAAATTAAATCATTAAAATGTCTGAAAGAGGGAAAATAATTAAGGGATTTGTTTACTGTAATTTTTTCACTCATTGAAATCCTCGCTCGAGTCAATCCAGGGGTAAAAGTTTATAGAAAAGTAATAGGTGCAGTCGCAGCCAATGCTAATTCAAAGACATAAATAATGAAGTCTACCAATCTGTTTCAGTATGAACGTCTAAATAGCCCGCATCCTTTCACTGATTGATTGAGAGTACTTATTCAATATTGAGAATATTACCAAAATGAATACCGCATTGTTAAATCTAACGCATGCTGATATTTGTACAATAAACTAAAAAAAAACACTTTCAAGTTCCGGGACATTCTGTATAGTTTTTGTCTTAAAACACATTATCTCTCAACGGATAAGAACCTATTTCCTCGGATAAATATTAGGGGTCTACTGCATCTCTGACTTACCAATGACAGTTAAGTTAACTCTATAGTTCCTGGTAGGGGAGTCGTTATAGTCTATTCTACATCTATACAGCCCCTCATCTTGGTGGGCCACCTTCTCCACTGCAAGGTGAGCTGATGAAGGGTCTGACTCGTTGAGTGCGAAGTGGCTCCGCGTGCCGAACTCGCCGGCGACGGCCCAGTGGACCGGTGGGCCGTTTCTGAAGTCGACTCTGTTGACAAAACATTTTGTTTCAGGAAAACAGCAACAATAAAAAAATCTATAAAAAACGCGCTCAAAATTGAATTTCCTATGATAGATATCCTTAGATAATACACTCAGTGCGTAGTAATTTGAGGATAACAAGTAGGGGATAGTCAGTTGTTAATAATTTCAATCGTGATAAAACTACGGGAACTATGGGTGGAGCAACATTGCTTTAAGCCTAAACATCTCAAGAATTTCGACCGGGCTGTAAATGTACCCTGCGGCGAAGTGGTTGCAGCACCCTCGAATCATTGTGCAGGTGCTAAGAAAGATATTATAAAATCTAATAAAAAATCAAACATAAATACTTGTTGATACTTTTCAAATGGTAAAATTAAAACTCAAGCATGTATATATTTTTCAGGAATACCTATATAAAAACCGACTTCAAATAATGGGGGTTCATAAAAAGTTCAATTTTAAAAATCATCCGTGATTTTTTTTTAATCTTAGGAATGGAGTTCTTTCATTAAATTTATATTGGTTCCATATAAGGTATTAAACCCTACCCATTAAAAAATAATCATTAAAATCGATTCGCGTAACATACACAAAAAATAAACAAACACATGAATTGAGAAGCTCCTCTTTTTTTGAATTCATTTCAAAAGAATCTAGATTTCATGTAGCAAAATACTTGTAGATCATATTTACCGTTCTATAACGAACGGTAAAATCAACAATAACAGCCGCCCCAGTAATATCTCCTTATTGATTCTTCAGGGAAGCCGGCTCGATCTAGACAAATATGTTCTTCTTTGATTCAGTACTCTAGCTGGAATTCTTCCAATGCGGAAGCTGGACCGGAGTATTTTGTAGTATTGCTTCCTTCCTTTGCAGCCGCGGACTCAGCGAGCGAACAAACATTACTCTTTGTTCAGCTATGTTTTAAGAATTTAAGAATATCAAATATCACTGCCGCAAAATATCAAACTCCGGCATAAATAATAAAACATTTTTATTTAAGATAAAACTCCATATTTGGGTTTGTGTTACATAAATAAGTTACATAGCTATGTTACATAATAACTTTGACGCCCTCAATGGTGTGGCAGGCGAGTAGTGGGCTGTGACGTAAGAGGTGCGGGTTTTATTCCCGCTACGGGTCTTTTGCATGCCCAAAGGTCGCACGAACAAATTCTGCAATAGGAAGCACGAGTCTCAATTATGCTTGACTAGCTTCTGCCCACGGCTTCGCCCGCATGGTAACCGGATAAAAGTAGCCTGTGTGTTATTCTGATGTAAAAGCTATATTACTGTAAAGTTTCATTAAAATCCGTTCAGTTGTTTTTACGTAAAAGAGTAACAAACATCCATCTTTCGCGTTTATAATATTAGTAGGAAGTAGGATATAGCGAGGTGTCGTAGTTTAAATAAAATATGAAGTACATTAAAAAAAAAAATGCTCACCAGACACACACATAGTCCTGACCCAGCACTAGAATTACCTGTGATGTGGGTATCAGGAACCACGAGTACTATGATATCACAACAGCCAGACCCTGAATATATATCTGAATAATAAATATCTCCAGAACATGTAAACGTCCTGTAGCTTGAATCAAACCGGCACCTCTTTTGCTTTGTTTCTTGGGAAAAAACAATCAGGATGTATATAGTACTAGCTTCTGCCCACGGCTTCGCCCGTGTGTTACCCGGATAAAAAGAACACGTGTTATTCTGATGTATAAAGTATATTATTGTAAACAACATCTGTTCAAATTCAAAATCAAAATATTTTATTCCATTAAGATACATACAGTACACTTGAAAAAGTCAATTTGTATACCTCATTTTAGAATAGTATGTAATAACTTAACCTAGGGTAGCATAATTATTATTTTAATAAAATAAAAAATTAACATTTCAAAACACAGTATGAAAATAAAATAATTTAAGAGTAAACACTATTTAGATTATCAGCAATTACTTCAGTAGTTTCTGCGTGAAAGAGTAAAAAATATACATCTATCCTCACAAACTTTCTCGTTTATAATATTATTAGGAAAGATAGGATATTAATATATACACACGAGAACACACATATAAATATCATATCACAGACTGAAAGACGTAGAAAGATCTAAATAGTCTAAATTCTAAATGAATAGTGTCAATAAAATATCTAAATTCGCCTTCTTGAAAACGCGGCTTATCCTGTGTGCCTGTTTAAAGTATTTCCCCTTGAAAATGTATCTCACGACTAAATTCAGTAGTTTTGTTGGAAACTGGCACAGCCGCCGATAGCGTTAGCTCATGAATAAGGAGCAGGCTACTTACATTGAACGGTGACAATTACATCCGGTTCGAAAAGGCTTTAATTTTGTCTGTCCTTTGAGAGTTTACGTACCTAAAGCTTTTACAAATCTTTGGTAGACTACCCAGTCCCGGAATCATCCTATCCTACTTATTATAATAAATGCGAAAGTCTGTGTCTGTGTGTGTGTGTGTGTGTGTGTGTGTGTGTGTGTGTGTGTGTGTGTGTGTGTGTGTGTGTGTGTGTGTGAATGTTTGTTACCACGTATCTTCGTAACTACTAAACCGATTTTGATGAAATTTGGAATGTAGATAGTTTAGGATCTGGAATAATAAATAGGCTAATTTTAGAAAATCGTTAAATAGGGCGGTAAAGTTTCTATGAAAAAAAATGATTGATTCGCTCAAAACTTTGGACAAATAAACTTTAAAGTAAATAATGAAACAGGTATTTTTTATTTTTTCAAAACTACCCTTTGGGGTTGTGCAATTAAGTTCTAAACTTTCTATAAATTGTAATCCTTGGTTCGATTCATTCAAAAGTTGGTGGACATAGTTTGAAGCCTGGAGACGGTCATTATGCTACTTTTATTAACATATCACGCGGGTGAAGCCGCGGGCAACAACTAGTATTATAACACTCGTAGTAGAGGGTAAAATTTGTGGTGACAGTGAGGTAATCTGATGACATGGAATGTGAATGAAGGAATTGTTGATCAGACTGACAGTGTTTCGGCTTATTCTCATCAGCTTGCGTGCAATTTTTTATATTCTTCAATCTACACACGATGCGAAACGTATGCAGTCTATTATATCCTACTAATATAAAAAAGTCTGTGTGTATGAATGTTTGTTGCCACGTATCTCCGTAACTACTAAACCGTTTTTGATGAAATTTGAACATAGATATTTTAGGTTTTGGAGGTTTTTTTATTCCTTAGTTAGATTCGCTCATAACTTGGTACAAATAAACTTTAAAATAAATAATAAAACAAGTTATAAAGTTAGAATGGATTTTTTTCTGGTTCGATTTATACAAAACTCGGTATAAATAAAACTTTAAAGTAAATAATGTGTTTTTTTTTGTTTTTTTTGTTGTTTTTTTTTCTTTAGGGTTATGCAAAGAAGGTCACGCTACTTTTATCAACATACCACGCGGGTGAAGCTGCGGGCAGAAAATAGTATAAAATAATTTCGTGACATACTGCTTAAACTGTAAGGTTTAAAAAGAGTATAATTTTCGTTTTGTGTGTATGTAGAGATGAATAATTGGAAAAGGTTTTTTCGAAACAACACCCATATAATGTGCAGCGAGATGATAAGGTTTGTATGAAAAAAACTTATAGGAGACGAAGTCGCGAAGCATTCTTCTCGTGTTTATATAAAATCAAATATCTTTGTATATATGTACACAACTCTTAAAGTTGAACTTAACAGCCCATATAAACTTGGCCTTAAGCCAGCAAAATGTACTCCATGCAGGAAGACAACCGAAAGATGTATACCTTAAATTAAGTTATGTCTAGACGCTATGAATGTCTTGTCTAGATTTTCGTCGAATAAAGCCTTTTTGCGGGCACTTCATGATCTTATAGGGTGCCAAAAGAGCTTTGTTCTTAAATTTTATTACAATACTTGCTGTGCCCGCGACTTCGTTCGCGATTGCTATTCTGAAGATTAATTTCATCCCCTCTACCAAGGGAACCATGCTGAATTTCAGGGTAAAAGTATCCTATATCCTACTCCATAGTATTCTCTCAAATTATCCTAAGTTTCATTTGAATTCATTCAGTAGTTTCGGCGTTATGCGTGTCCCAGATTATGACAGACATACAGAAAAAAAAAACATTTTTGGCTTCAGTATCGATTATAGAGTGCCCTTCAATTTTTTTTTCAAATTTCTTCAATGTACAGAATTCGATTTGTTACATTCTTATTATAGTATAGATAGATAAATGGGTTGGGGGACAGAGGGGGTTGAAACGATAAATAGGTCGTTTTAACCCCCGAAGCAAAAAAGTTTGAACATCAAGTCTACCTGTCCGTTTGTCTGTTTTTTGTGCTAAATTTAATGTTTGGACATACCTCTGACTATCCCATTCTTGGTAACCACCGATATACGTACTGAGTAATGGATCTGAGCTCCCTGCTACGTAGCTCCGAAACGGATGGATTGGATTCGAATTCGTTTTTTTACTTTAATACTGTACTAATAAAGCGTATTTTAAGTTTTCTGCCACTTATCAAGAGACGACGCTGGAACTTATTTATTTATGAAAAGATCATACAATATTCAACAATAAATTTGGAACGTGAAACTGCGTTATTGGTTGTAAAATAGGTATGCAATTATCTGATGTCGTTTTGTATAACTCCAATAAAAGTACATAGATAAGTATTTTTAATACACATCACTAGCGCTGCATTACATAATAGAATATAATACGTAAGTATCTCTTTATTTCCTACATACCAATTCATAGAAAACCGTTACTTTTGGTGCACTAAATATCGTTTTCTATGTATTTATTTCCCTCCAAGTCTTTGTAATTGTTTTATTATATCCTACTAATATAATAAATGTGAAAGTCTGTGTGTGTGCATGTTTGTTACCACGTATCTCCGTAACTACTAAACCGTTTTTGATAAAATTTGAACATAGATATTTTAGGTTTTGGAATTACACATATAAATAGGGTTAAATAGGGTGGTAAAGTTTCTATGGAAAATTTTATTCCTTAGTTAGACTTTAAAATAAATAATAAAACAAGTTATAAAATTAGGAAAGGATTTTTTCTGGTTCAATTCATACCAAACTCGGCATAAATAAAACTTTAAAGTAAATAATGTTTTTTTGTTTAAAACTACCCTTTAGGGGTGTGCAAAGAAGGTCACGCTACTTTTATCAACATACCACGCGGGCGAAGCCGCGGGCAGAAAATAGTATAAAATAATTTCGTGACATACTGCTTAAACTGTAAGGTTTAAAAAGAGTATAATTTTCGTTTTGTGTGTATGTAGAGATGAATAATTGGAAAAGGTTTTTTCGAAACAACACCCATATAATGTGCAGCGAGATGATAAGGTTTGTATGAAAAAAACTTATAGGAGACGAAGTCGCGAAGCATTCTTCTCGTGTTTATATTAAATCAAATATCTTTGTATATATGTACACAACCCTTAAAGTTGAACTTAACAGACCATATAAATTTGGCCTTAAGCCAGCAAAATGTACTCCATGCAGGAAGACAACCGAAAGATGTATACCTTAAATTAAGTTATGTCTAGACGCTATGAATGTCTTGTCTAGATTTTCGTCGAATAAAGCCTTTTTGCGGGCACTTCATGATCTTATAGGGTGCCAAAAGAGCTTTGTTCTTAAATTTTATTACAATACTTGCTGTGCCCGCGACTTCGTTCGCGATTGCTATCTCTGAAGACTAATTTCATCCCCTCTACCAAGGGAACCATGCTGAATTTCGGGATAAAAGTATCCTATGTCCTACTCCATAGTATTCTCTCAAATTATCCTAAGTTTCATTTGAATTCATTCAGTAGTTTCGGCGTTATGCGTGTCCCAGATTATGACAGACATACAGAAAAAAATCATTTTTGGCTTCAGTATCGATTATAGAGTGCCCTTCAATTTTTTTTTCAAAATATCTTCAATGTACAGAATTCGATTTGTTACATTCTTATTATAGTATAGATAGATAAATGGGTTGGGGGACAGAGGGGGTTGAAACGATAAATAGGTCGTTTTAACCCCCGAAGCAAAAAAGTTTGAACATCAAGTCTACCTGTCCGTTTGTCTGTTTTTTGTGCTAAATTTAATGTTTGGACATACCTCTGACTATCCCATTCTTGGTAACCACCGATATACGTACTGAGTAATGGATCTGAGGATTTCTATCCCTGCTACGTAGCTCCGAAACGGATGGATTGGATTCGAATTCGTTTTTTTTACTTTAATACTGGACTAATAAAGCGTATTTTAAGTTTTCTGCCACTTATCAAGAGACGACGCTGGAACTTATTTATTTATGAAAAGATCATACAATATTCAACAATAAATTTGGAACGTGAAACTGCGTTATTGGTTGTAAAATAGGTATGTAATTATCTGATGTCGTTTTGTATAACTCCAATAAAAGTACATAGATAAGTATTTTTAATACACATCACTAGCGCTGCATTACATAATAGAATATAATACGTAAGTATCTCTTTATTTCCTACATACCAATTCATAGAAAACCGTTACTTTTGGTGCACTAAATATCGTTTTCTATGTATTTATTTCCCTCCAAGTCTTTGTAATTGTTTTATTATTTAAACTACTCCCTACACCAGAGTTGGCCACAGAAACCACATAGAAACGCTAAGTACTTTATTACTAATGATTCATATTTTAAAACGGGAATTTTTACGTTCCGTACGATCGGTGAAAGCACCGACACAGTTTCGACTAATTTCAAGAATCTTCATCAGGTCATCAGATTCAACTTTACTAATGATTCAAAGGCAATTTACGAAGAAAATAAAACGGAATAAAGAGTCAGAGGTATATAGATATAAATTCCCAGAACTATCCCTATGGCGCGACGTTTTGGCAGCGTGCCAGCCGCAGTAGCAGGTTCGATGCGCGGACGGTTTCAACTGCTAATGACCGCATTTTTCAAGTTTTCAGCGTTAATTTTGCGTTTATCCGAAAAGTTAGTGCAGGTTATTATTTTCAGACCGTTATCAGCAGAGCGATACATTTTCGAAGCTAAGAAAGAAATGTTCTTAAATGGGGAACAATGGACCGATAAACTTTGAAAGGTTACGGGAATTTGGACGGAGGAATCGAACCCACTCGTCTTGCACCACAGCCAGCTCGCCCGCCACTATATATAAAAAGGCATACTATAAAATATCTGATTATTTAGATGACAAAAACTCTTGGGATTGAAAATGCTCCAACTCGAACCTATTGTTTTGTAAAAGGATCATTAAAAATAATAACCAGCCTTGTTTTCTTGCCTTTCTTTCCTGGCTTGGTCGCGGAGGAACAGGCACCTAGATAAAAACCGACGTTTCAAAGTGGTCCTTGTGATTTTATTGAATAAATGAATTTTGACTTTGACTTTGACTGAGATCGTGAAACAGACATAAACTGTTCCTAAAACAGCAGAATTATCAGACTTATCAAAAACTTTTATCGACTTGTACCGTCCCTATAGATATATAACTTCTATCTTTGAAACACAATCTCACCCTCTCTCAATTTATATAATAAGTCAAGCAAATTGCAATTAAGTGGTGCTGCTTTGGCGCTGCGTACAAATTTAATTTGGAGCCTTTTGAGTCCTGAGACATTGTTGCGATTAATTTGAAATGTTCAAATTGAGTTACTGTATGATTTTTACACGGGCTTACGAATCACTGGACGATTCTTAACACAGAATTAAAATTATCGTGGTTTGGTATAATTTTAGAATATTATTACGATTATACCACGTACTTTACTATTCTCCTGCTGACGTTTCGTTGACCGTTTAGAGGTCCCTCCTCATGAGCACTGTCCGCGACCACGCTCGACAGTCGTGAGACGAGAACTGAGTCCGTGAGAGGAAAGACCTCTAAACGGTCAACGAAACGTCAGCAGGAGAATAGTAAAGTACGTGGGATAGTCGTAATAATATTCTAAAATAATTCTTAACACGCTTATATCAGCTTCACGTGTAACTAATTAAATAGCAAACAATGTAATCAAATCTTGGAAGTCAATATTAGCCTACTTCTAACTGTCGTATCGAAATGAAACTTTCTATGTATATGTGCTTCAGATGATAATACTATAATTGGGTTTCGTGGAGCTGATCTGATGATGGAGCAAAGAGGTGGATAGTGGAACTCTTCAGTGGCTACTAGTAAACTCCTCGAGTTTGGACTCATATGATTAGTTTTGACGAGTCTAATAGATTGGGCATGGTAACAAGGGTCTGATGATGGAGCCAGGAGGTGGAATTTTTAGGGCGTGATACAATGTATACAGGCGTTTTTTAGGTTTTTTTTTACTACATTCTTTATTAAGAATAATATTAACAATCGTACTGCGTCTTCCATTTCTTATGTTGTAAAAAATTCGAGTCCAGGTGTTGTTTCGTCCTCGGTATATTTGTAAACGTATAATCAGGAGCACTATAAAATAATAGATGCCCTAGATTTTATCAGGTAACCTAGATTAGAGGATGCATTAAGATGAAGTATATTGTTTATAATCTACATAAATAAAAATCAATTGCCGCATGTATGAGAGCTCTACTTGAAACAGCTGGACCGTACTGGCAGATTTTTTTGTTGTGTTCTTAATTGTCAATACATGTTTTGTATGAAAGTTCTTTTTTGGAAAATCTACCGGAAACGTCATAAATTTTGATGATCCATGCGAATCCTGGGTTGCTAATTAGTGATAACACATCTGCCCAAAGCTTCGCCCACGTGTTACCCGGATAAAAAGTAGCATCTGTGTTATTCTGATGTATAAGCTGTATTACTGTGAAGTTTCATCAAAATCCGTTCAGTAGTTTTTGTGTGAAAGTGTAACAAATAGAATCACAAAGTTTCACGTTTATAATATTATATTGGGATAGGATAAGCAACTGAGTAATAGTATTTTGGATCAAATAAAAAAATATCATTATTATTTGTTGGCAACCCTAATAGACAACATGTACCTACACACTTAGAGCTGGAGTGATGATTAAATTGAAATATTCAGTAAACATTTCGGGAGTGTATTATGGACCTTGATAAAGCACTTTTCCTTTAAAGCGTACATTTCTTGTGAAAGCGGTACCGTTTTAAAAGGGCCGTAGCAGTGACGGTGACGGAAATTAAGTTTTTCTTTTTGACTAGATTGAAAAAGGACTCCACTAAGATACTAGTGGTATGGCCGTGACTTCGTCCACATTTTTTTGTTCCTTACAAATATTTTTCTGCTGCACCATCTTGAAATAAAGTATCACATTCAAAGGGATAGCTTGTAAACGCTTATCTATCTGCTTCTATACTATGTAAAAACCAATATACGACTACTATAGGCGGTCTTATCACTAAAAACTTTTCCAGGCTACCTTATAAATAGATATAAATATAGATGGACATTTTATTAAACTAAATTGAATTTATTAATTAATTCAGACATATACATAAGTCCGTTTGTGAAAGTATGACTTAAAACTATTTAAGTATTATTATTAGGTAAGTAGGTATTATGGTTCATAAAAACATTTTACAGTACCATATAGAAAAATATCATAAAAATGAAAATTATCAAAATCGGACTATGTAAAAAGTTATGCGTGGTTTTAAAATAATATACAGGTCGGCTTGAGACCCTCCGTTTTGTTCGTCGATTAACAACAAAAAAAACAGAAGAAATGACGTACGACCTGCGATCTTATTGCTGGAAGTGATTTCTTCCAGACAACCTTATCCGCTGTATAATTACAGTTCCACGTAGGTGCTATCATGAGAGCCAGTATCGCCGGCGTTCATAGGCTCCCTGGCTCCGCGCCAACTGTTCCCGCCATAAGTTCCCGATGGATTTGCGCGGTGCGACGTGCCATGCATCACACTGGTCGTTTGCCGGTCATGAACGTGGAGACGGCTTTGGATTTTGATACAGGAATTTTGTGGAATCACCAGTGTTTTGTGAAACGTGACTTATTTTGCCTAGTTGTACTTATAAGTTCAGCTTGTGAAAAGTGTGAGTTGTGATCTTGTAACAGATAAAAGCAAAATCTAAATCAAACACACAAACAAAACAAACACGCTAACGATTGTATTCCCCATGATCACCCACCACACAGAGAATCCTAGTGTGGGTGTTAGTAAACCTAACTTGCTTGTGGGTGGGCTATGAAAACTGTTTTGTACCTACCAACATACTACCTACCTAACTTTTCAAACTAACTTTTGAAAAAGGGATATTTACCATGATTTGTTAGTTTGAATGTTTCCCGATATTTCGGCACAGTTGCATGTACCATGATCACGGGCGGAACTAAAGTCTTTGCGGGTTTTAACCCACTTTTCAAAGTGATCCTTGTGATTTAAATGAATCAATGAATTTTGACTTTTGATCCGCGTTTTGTAAGTAGTAAGTTCTCCATGAGGTAGGCTGCAAGCCCATCGCAACTCATTGACTCGCGGTGTTTTCCTTCATCGTTTAAATACGTGTTATTGCGCACATATTTTTTTCTAGTGGAAATTCCATTGGTATACGATTAGGTTCGTATCCACGAACGAAAGTCGGATATTATCTCTCATAGACTTACAAAAGGTTTACGAGCGTCTAAAGAAATGTCATTCCCATACAATTTAATCTTTCTGCAGGCTTTATCGCCCACAGAGAGTGGCTGTTGTCTAAATAGCCAGAGGGTCTAGACAAATACCTCACGTTTACTTTTCCTTTCACGCTCACGCAAATTTGTCAAGTTAAAACTTGACAGCTGTCTCGTGTTATTTATTCACAGCTAATGTCATTCCCATAATGCTAATGTCAACAGAAAGTGGTATTTGTCTAGACCCCTAGGTCCATCACTTTGCCACTAACTATTCCTCACGATACTTTAACTAATTGGTGCAAGTTTCTTGGAACTGCACCGAGCACGTTTATCTAAAGAATTCTTTAAGTTTTGAAGTTAGCTTCACGAAACTTATCTTGATTGCGATTGAATTTGTTATCACTCGTTCTTTTTTAGTCATGTGAACTGAGCTCCAATTCTCGTTATAAAACAATCAAATTTCTATAATAGATATAAGTAATAGATACAAATATTTTATGAAATACAAACTTTACCTCTATGATATGAGTATAGATTATTCTATAAAAGAGTTATAGTTTGTAAGTTTGGAGACCAATATTGCAACGTAAATCTAGCAAAAAACGGTCGAGAGAATTCGTTTTACATGAAAGCTGCCTAAACTGTAAAATCTACTGTTCATCGCTACCTACCATGCAGGAAGCTGCGGGCAGTAGCTATTGGTGTAATAAAGAGGAAGCTTATATATATAAGTAAGTTAACTAGTGATAGATAGCGATAGACTTGTTATCTAGCAATAGTTTATATTTTATTAACATATTAAATAAATAAATAATGCTGGACATTTTTCACAGCCCATTTTATCTAGCCCCAAACTAAGCAGAGCTTGTATTATGGGGACTAAATGACTGATATATTAATTATATACTTTTTTTGTAAACATATTATACATAGAAAACAGCCAGACCCGAGACAAATATTTATTAGTTAATATTTATTATATTATTTATAATTTATAACTTTTCTTATTATTCATACACTACTTCAAGACTGTTTTCCATATAACACAAATATTAGCTGGAAGATAATGCTATCTAGCATTAAATTCGCCTATGTACAGTACTTATTAGTTGTGGAATAAAGAATTTTCTATCTATCTAATAGATAAATAGTTTTTTTATTAAGTTATTTACTGGCGTATAATATACCTACCATAAAATATTGTTTAATACATAACATAAATAAGCAAGAATCAACTAAAAGTTATCGATTCGCGCGAAGAAATGCAAGAAATTTAAGACCCTCTCTTGCCCTTAAGATTGCTAGAATAAAACTTTTTACCAAACAACTTTTCTGTTCATAAACAATAAAATAAGAAAATCATTCTGACCAATCTGGAAAGCAATAAATTATTCAACCAACATTGAAATCCAATCTGAGCACTCAGAAGAGACACTTTAAAAGTTTAAAATTTAAACTAATTCTATGATAAAGTTTACAAAAGTATTGTACTTTAAAAGTTGCATTGCTTGTCACAAGTTTTGGTGATATACAACCTAAGATAGATACAGCAAAGCTTCGCTGAAAGTGATAGGTGACTGTTAGTGGCGCACTTGGAAATTTCTTGGTTCATATCGGTCAGTTTTGCGAAACACTAGGATTTCCTGTATCGTGGGTATTCGAATCTACGTAACATGGTCCCAGAATACCAAACCAAAATATCTGCTGAGCATACAAAAAATCGATTATGTCGTTAACTTTCTTTCTCTGTCACATAATCTCAGTATGAATTTTATACTTCAGAGAAACACCGAGCGTAGCCCGTTTCATACCTCGTCTTGCAACCTTGAATTAGTAAATTATCCTACTATAAGAACAAGATAAATTTGTATACACATACCTAGTACAAAATAGGGTGGAACAAAGTGATTGTATATTAGTTAATTAGTGCCGACGTCGTATAAAACTCCAATAGCGTTTCAGCAAAAAGGTCTAGATTTTACTGGTTTCGAAAATTCGAAAAAAGTTCGGGAATAATCTTCGGGGCACTTAGCTGATTAACAAACAATATTGGTTATGATTGAGAACGGCGAAACAACCGAGGATAACAATTTTCATAGCAGAAGAGACATTTTTTATCTAATTAAAAAAACAAGAACCAAAATTTACGTTCTCGGTTTCCCAACTTTTTTTATTTGTGGCCAGTTTCTTCTTTTAAATAGAAATAGGGATTTTTCATGGAGATTGTAGCTTAATTTAAAATAAATCTCGTTTTATTTTCAATGCATTTATGTAGTTATGTTAAAATGAGAAAGGCATACTGCGCAAACTTCTGACTAAAGTTATAAATGTGAAACTTTTGATGTTTGAACATTTCTAAATGTCTCTATAACCGCTTAACCGATTTCAATGAAATTGGAACACGTAATTACAATATCATCAGTGTCTATCTTAACATCGGCCGGCCTACAAGCCTCTTTCGGTTACCACCCAGCACTAATCTTCAATTAAAATAAAATAAATAAATAAATAATGCTGGACATATTCACACAGCATCATCTAGCCCCAAAGTAAGCAGAGCTTGTGTTATGGGAACTACATGATTGATATACTACTTATATACTTTTTTTTTGTAAATACATACATATTATACATAGAAAACACCCAGACCCGAGACAAATATTTGCAGATACAAACATTTGTCCCACGGCGGAAATCGAACCCGCAACCTTCTGCGTCTCAGGCGGGCCTTCCCCCACTGTGCCACAGAGGTTTGTCAATTAAATCCACCAATACTATTATTATTATTTGTATTAAGTGCAAAAATGAATTTTCTATCATCAATATGTCTATCTACATATATTCCCTTTGCCCTTTAAAGAGAAGATTCTATTAAAATCACTTACGAAGTAACGCCAATGACCTTACGGACACCTGGATTACTGACCTACTAAGTGTATAGCAGCTAAGATTAAGCACAGCTAGTTTTCTTCCTAGATGATCACCATAAATTGGAACGTAAGGTAATTTGGCACATTTCTATTTAAACTAGCTTCTGCCGACGGCTTCCTCCGCGTCGCACCCGAATATAAGTAGCCTATATATTATTCTGATGTACAAGCTATATTCCTGTAAAGTTTCATCAAAATCCGTTCAGTAGTTTTTGCGCGAAACAGTAACAAACATCTATCTTCACAAAGCTGAAAACTTATCCCAAAATAAACGGAATAGTTTTCTGCGGCAAAATTAAAAAGCCAACTTTTTGCTTAAAAGGCATGCCCGTTTTCTAACGATGTTATCCTTCATCGTTTTGAGCACGTGCACATAAACTCCTTGAGTGAAAATATCTATTAGTGCACGTCCAGATTCGAATCTCCGGATTGGAAGGGCACCTTCCACTAGGCCAACATGGCTCAAGGAGTACTTACAAGGTGGGAAATAAGCATACAGCCAAGCTGTTTTAAAATGGTTACCGTAACCTATGGACGCTTGCAACACCAGAGGCATCATAATCCCCATTACTGACCCTTAGTTATGCTAGGATTTGACCAGCTACTCTTCATATCTTAGTTATGCTAGGATTTGACCAGCTACTCTCCATATAATGGATTGGTTGACGTTTTGAGAGTGACTTCTCAAGACACGGCTCAAAGAGTTCTAACTTAAATGAAGCCAGGGTTTGATCAGGCTACTCTCCATGTAAACTATTCTAACCTAGCTAATACCTACTATGTGTATGTGGGAACGTACGAAAGTTAATCCCTCATAATCCGAGACCCGGGTCCAATCCTTGCGAAGTTTTCTGGAGTTTGGTTCATCCTGGACCTTTGTAATTGATTGGTTGACGTTTTGAGAATGACTTCTCAAGACACGACTCAAAAAGTTCTAACTTAACTGAAGCCAGGATTTGACCAGCTACTCTCCATGAAAGCTATTCTAACCTTGCTAATACGTACGAAGTGTATGTGGGAGCGTACGAAAGTTTATTCCTCATAATCTGAGACCCGGACCAATTCTTGTAAAGTTTTCTAGATTTCGCTTCACTCTTGACCTGTAATTGATTGGTTGACGTTTTGAGAGTGACTTCTCAAGACACGGCTCAAAGAGTTCTAACTTAACTGAAGCCAGGATTTGACCAGCTACTCTTCATGTAAGCTATTCTAACCTTGCTAATACGTACGAAGTGTATGTGGGAGCGTACGAAAGTTTATTCCTCATAATCCGAGACCCGGACCAATTCTTGTAAAGTTTTCTAGATTTCGCTTCACTCTTGACCTGTAATTGATTGGTTGACGTTTTGAGAGTAACTTCTCAAGACACGGCTCAAAGAGTTCTAACTTAACTGAAGCCCGAATTTGACCAGCTACTCTTCATGTAAGCTATTCTAACCTAGCTAATACCTACTAAGTGTATGTGGGAACGTACGAAAGTTAATCCCTCATAATCTGAGACCCGGGTCCAATCCTTGCGAAGTTTTCTGGAGTTTGGTTCATCCTAGACCTTTATAATTGATTAGTTGACGTTTTGAGAGTGACATTTCGGGATGATCACACTTTAATTATCATAAAGTCTTCTGACTGGATGAACTTGGAATAAACTGTTGGCAAGGAATCATTTCATTGAACGCTTTGGGATTTAACAATTGAGGTTAATGAATTTGGTTTGGGTGGGTTGCTTAGTTGGTAAAACACTCTTGTATCAAGTGGGAGGTCAGGAATTCGAGTCCCGCCGAGGTTGATTTTTTGGGATATAATTAAATGTTATAAAATCCTGTTAAGGGGTATTTGTTTATCTGGAGGTCACCATGCTGGCAAACAAAGTTGAACAAGACATTATAAAAAAGTTACTAAATTTTTGCGATCTTTAGTCCAATAATCCAAGTTATACTCAAAAATTACTCAAAAGCTAAGTTTACGGGGCTTGGAAGTTTTAAAGAGTACCTTTTGAGAAGATTAAAGTCAATAAATTCGATTCTTTCACAGACCAATTTTGGTCTATCTTATAACTGTTGGGATCTCTATTCTACTGAAATATAGTTACAAATTGTGGAGCTAAGAAAGCTTTTTTGCTCTAAGTTCTTTTTTTCCTTGTCCCATAACCTCGTGTTATGGGACCTACATGACTGATATACTACTTATAACTTTTTTTGTAAATACATACATTATTATACACAGAAAACACCCAGACCCGAGACAAATATTTGAAGAATAATCTTCAAACATCAAACATTTGTCCCATGGCGGGCATCGAACTCGCAACATTCTGTGTTCACCCTGCGCCACAGAGATCGTCAAAATATATTGAAGTATGTACGTAAACTTTTTATTTTACAAACTTTGAAAAATAAATGAAGTCGCAATTTATATGCAGAAGCTTATATGTGTTTTTATTTATGTGTATCTAAATCTAAATAAATCGCTCTGATTAACCTAACAGAACGAAATTCGCTAAATCCTTACAGCGGCCTTGGATTATATTTGCCCATAAAATACCTACCACAATGTTATATCACCCATCATATTTTACAACCAAGATACGTTCTTTTATCATGCGAGCTGTTTCGCATTTCCGGTATATATGTTCCAGACATTAGCATTCAATTAAGAATGCTTTTGGGTATGGTTTTTGGTAGAAACTTGACACATTTTCTTTTCATATATTTTATAGGTACACCATCAAATACCCGAGAGTAGGTTTTGCTTCTGGCATCTGTGTCGTCACTTCTAGGATCATCAGAATACGAGCGTTAAGAAGCCTGCGTTGGATGAATTGCCCATACAAACGTAATACCATAGCCATTTGTAATAAGAGCTTATTTCCACCATATAATGTTATTATTTGCATTTGAATAGTATTTATCTACGTACCTTGCTATATATTTTTTCAAAAAACTTGCCTAAAATGAAATGTAAACGAATCGCATTTTGGATATTTTTACGTCATACATGACATGTTTTCTTCTTATTTTTTCGTATTAAAAACAACAATACCTTACTTATCGTTTGGTTAGGTATATAGATTATATTGTCTAGTTACAGAATAACAACACAATGTGAAAAATACAACAAGTTTTCATTCATCTTTTTGGTATTTTGTAACACCACCAAATTTATAACAAATTCTGAACGGCTAATATTGCATATTGTAAAAACGGGAATTTTCACGTACTGCACTATCGGTGAAGGCACCGACTAAGTTTCGACTCATTCCGCGTCGCGCCGTGCACTTCCCACGCGATGCGGAATGAGTCGAAACTTAGTCGGTGCCTTCACCGATAGTGCAGTACGTGAAAATTCCCGTTTTTACAATATGAATAGTCAAGTTCACGATAGTTTTTGGCTAATATTGCTATCGCGCAAGCACCGGCGGGCCTGCATCAGTCAAAAAGAGATAGCTAAATTTTTGGACGCGCGTCGATTTTAAGTTTCATAACTTAAAATCGACGCGCGTCCAAAAATTTGGACGTTGTACGCCGGATCCTTAAGTTAGTAGCCTGCCTACCTTATTTTATGCCGAGCTGAAACCATTTTGCGACATTGGCCTCGATTCTGTAGTTCACTAACTAAACTAAATTTAAACTGTCACTCTCTTTTACTGATAGTGCAAGCAAGAAAGAAATAGCTACAATTTTAGTGCTGTAAAATCGTTTACGTGCCGCTTTTCTTTGTGTTTATAGTCAGCTTGTTTTGGAATGACGACTAAATTTGTATGGAAACTTAAATCTGACTAATTTGACAGCACTAAAATTGTAGCTATCTCTTTCTTGCTTGCACTATCAATAAAAGAGAGCGATAGTTAGAATTAAGTTTACTTAGTGTACTATAGAATCGAGGCTAATAGCGTCTATTCTCTAGTACTACAACTAAACTTAATGTAAAAGTTGCTCTCTCTTACTGATAGTGCACGTAAAAAAGGGATGGCAAGAATTTTACTCCTATGAAATTAGTTAACATGCCGCTCGTTTTCGTGTTTATAGTCAGCGTCAGCATGTTTTGGAATCACGACTAAACTTTAATGGAAAACTTAAATCTGTCTAATTTAAAAGCATTAAAATTGTTGCTATATCTTTCTGTTAATGTCAGTAAAAAAGAGCGATGGTTAAAATTAAGTTTAGTTGGTGTACAATAAAATCGACGCCATTGTTTAAATGTATGAGGAAAGTGCGTGGGGCATTTCTCTTCAATTCTACTCTTGTAAGTAGGGTACCTTTTTTTTAATGTCCCAACATTTATTCCTAAGATAACCAATTTATTTTTATGTAGTGCCAATGAAATGTTTATCATCTCATATCATTTTACTCTCTAGGTATTTTCTATAGTTATATTCTGGCCAGACGCATGACAAATGTAAATGCCTCACCCATTTTTTGGCCTATGATTTAAGATCCGGATGAAGACTCTCGGAATGAGTCAAAACTTAGTCGGCGCCTTTAACAATAGTACGGCACGTGGAAATTACTATTTTACAATATGAGAGAACATACCAATTTCACAGCCACAATCCAGAGAGAATTCACAGTTATTTTACGTACGAAACATAAAAATTACTTTATGTATGAAATGAAAATACAAATATACTATTCCCCATTGTCGTTTAGCGAGGAGTTTTGTTATAAAAATTGCAATGTTTTCGTGAACGTGACGGGAATGCCCCGAGCCGTCATTTCGGCGTTATTTACTCGGGTTGTGACTTATCTAAAACTACAACTCCGAAAGTGACGCAAAATTATCCTCAAGAAACGGTAAAAAAACCATATATTGAAATAATGCTGGACAATCACACAGCATCATCTAGCCCCAGACTAAGCAGAACTTGTATTATGGGAACTGCTCGTACATGACTGATAAACTACTTATATTTATTTTTTGTAAATAACACCCACACTCGAGACAAATATTTGCAGATTATACAAACATTTGTCCCGCGGTGGGAATCGAACTCGCAACCTACTGGGTCACAGGCGGGCCTGCACCCACTGCACCACAGAGGTTGTCAAATCCTACGGGTTTTTTACCAGCTCATTCGTAAATAAATTACAAAACAAAATGAAGCAATAACGATCAGGACTGTATTCCCCATGATATCAAAGTCAAAGTCGAAGTCAAATTCATTTATTCATTAAAATCACAATCACTTTGAAACGTCGGTTTTATATACAGCCTGTTCCTCCGCGACCAAGCCTAGGATGGAAATCCTCAGATACCACAGTGAGTAGATCTTTTTAATAAATGAAATAAAACGGATACCAAGTATAGAATCGCAGAGGCACGTTAAACAATATTACTAATAAATATAAAAATATTAAATATTAATATTGGTATTTGGCATATTCCACGTGTCAGGTTAAAAGCATTGGCATTATACCTCATACCAATTTTCTTCTTTATTCAAAATGAGGTCTTATGTATTGCACTTACAAACCGATTTTCCATATCTGAAATGCAAGAACAGCACTTCAGACATGGAAAATCGGTTACCTTTGAGTCACATAAATCGGTGATAAAAACTACTCTCACAATCTGATTCTCTTCTATCCCATCCCTATTAATGTGTGTACGTTTTTGTGGAAGCTCCTTTAGTTAGCTTCGCCCTTTGACAAATATTGGAAGGTATGGACAGAACGCGTGATGTAATTTTCGATATTTTCCCAAAAACCGGAGTATCTACAGAGATGGACTGATGAGTCACATAAATAGCTCAAAAAAACTATTCTCACAATCCGTTTCTCTTCTATCCCATCCCTATTAATGTGTGTACGTTTTTGTGGAAGCTCCTTTAGTTAGCTTCGCCCTTTGACAAATATTGGAAGGTATGGACAGAACGCGTGATGTAATTTTAGACATTTTCCCAAAAACCGGAGTACCTACAGAGATGGACTGATGAGTCACATAAATAGCTGAAAAAAACTATTCTCATAATCCGTTTCTCTTCTATCCCATCCCTATTAATGTGTGTACGTTTTTGTGGAAGCTCCTTTAGTTAGCTTCGCCCTCTGACAAATATTGGAAGGTATGGACAGAACGCGTGATGTAATTTTAGATATTTTCCCAAAAACCGGAGTACCTACAGAGATGGACTGATGAGTCACATAAATAGCTGAAAAAAACTATTCTCATAATCCGTTTCTCTTCTATCCCATCCCTATTAATGTGTGTACGTTTTTGTGGAAGCTCCTTTAGTTAGCTTCGCCTTTTGACAAATATTGGAAGGTATGGACAGAACGCGTGATGTAATTTTAGATATTTTTCCAAAAGGAGTACAAAGATGGAGTGATGAAATTAAAAAAAATATTTGTGGGAGTTATAAGTGTGCCTTAGCTATTTTAAATCTTATTTCGCCCATACTTAATATTGACGAGCTACTGCCGACGTCTTCGTCTGCCATCGGGATAAAGAGTTGCCTATGAAAATTAGCTCTTACCGTTAATTCAGTGTTCGTAAGAAACGCTTTCGCTCGACCTTCTTTTTGTCGACTTAGACACAAGAAGCCATTTTATTGTAACGCGATAATATAGTTAGTTAGTTTATGTCCACTCTGAAGGTTCATTCTAAATATTTGTGAAACTATTTTTGGAACCGAGTGAGTAGTTTTGGTGATTACATACATACAAACTTTACCTCTTAATAATATAATGTAGTCGATAGACAAGTTCTGTTGTTCTTTAATTTTGAAAACTATTATTATCTCACTACTTTAGACGTGAAAGTTTGTGAGGATGGATGTTTGTTACTCTTTCACGCAAAAACAGCTGAACGTATTTTGATGAAACTTTACAGTAATAATAGCTCATACATCAGAATAACACATAGGCTAGTTTTTATTTACTAGGTACGCGGGCGAAACCGTGGGCAGAAGCTAGTTAACCATAAAACCGATAGACGAGAAGGGAGGTACCATATTTTTTTTAGATTTTTAAGTGTTACTCTTTCACGCAAAAACTTTTGATGAAACTTTACAGTAATATAGCTTATACATTAGAATAATACATAGGCTACTTTTTATCCGAATACCACGCGGGCGAATCCGTAGGCAGAAGCTACTAACATATAAAATAATAAATAAAATAAGTAGGTACATGAGATACGCTTAACAAATTAAAGCAAATAAAATTAGATAGATATAAATTATTAAGAGCGCAACTCTCTACAATTTTCCTAGCAATTATTAGTTGCTTCATTGATCACAAACTCAATCAGAAGTAACTTCAGATCTGACGTTATAATTCCGGACAGTTAGTAAGTCCATCCAGTTAGAATTATCGTCCCACAGCGCTTTGGGACGGCGGATAAGTTTGACCTACAGAGCCTTCAGAGATAAAGGTTTTATCGAGGGGAAAAGTTAGCGGTACAGTCAGCTACAGAATTAAAAGTGTACGATTTCACAAATCCTACTAATATTATAAACGTGAAAGTTTGTGAGGATGGATGTTTGTTAGTCTTTCACGCAAAAACTACTGAACGGATTTTGATGAAACTTTACAATAATATAGCTTATACATCAAAATAACACATAGGCTTCTTTTTATCCGGGTACCTTGCGGGTGAAGCCGTGGGCAGAAGCTGGCCTGTAATAATTCATCTATTTTGAAGCAAATTTTTGTTTTCTATCTTTAGGTTTCAACATAGTGTCAATCAATCAAAATAACAGATGACCTCGATGGCGTGGCGGGCAAATAGCCAGCGACGACGCAAGAGGAGCGGGTTCGATTCCCACTGCGGGAACATTTTTTTTAATAATGGGAACCATGTATGAACAACAGAATTAAAAGTATACGATTTCACAAATCTGTAATAATTCATTGATTTTGAAACAAATTTTCATTTTCTACTATGTTGCTTGCACGCCGCTTAGTTATTCTAGTTTCTGACCATCCAAAGGTTGATTGGAAGAAATCGTTGACTGTAATAAGGCTACCACTAGTTTTTTTTTTGTTTCTCTTACTAGTGAATAATAAAGATTTATTTATCAATTTATCAATCTGCAACAATGAATTATATCTAGCAGCGACAAAGCTACGGTAAAAAAGAAAACCCATCTGTTGGTAAACGGTTAATATAACTTTTAGAAATTCGGGCGTGAATAGAGACAAAACAAAAAATAAAATTCCTTCCTTTCTTCTTGTAAAATCACCAATAACTAGAAATCTGCTACCGTAACCAATTGACGATTGCTCCAGATGTATCACGCATTGATGATCCTTAAACATAACGGATGAAAAGTCTCATGTAACTGTAATTTCACCGGCAGCGATACGCTTCAAACCGGAATAAAGCAACGCTGCTAGGTGGCACAAATGGGTAGTACTTTCCCGGACGAGTTTTCTCACAAAGAGTGTTACTACTGTCATCATCAGCCTATATTAGTCCACTGCTGGACATAGGCCTCCCCTAATGAGCGCCATAGCGCCCTGTCTTCAGCTTGTCGCATCCAGCATCTGCCTGCAGTGTTTCGCAGATCGTCATCCCACCTGGCTGGAGGGCGTCCTACACTACGTTTGCCGAGTCGCGGTCTCCACTCAAGAACACGTTTACCCCAGCGGTTGTCGGTTCTTCGCGAGATATGACCGGCCCACTGCCACTTCAGCTTGCTAATTCGTTGAGCTATGTCGATAACTTTGGTTCTCTGACGGATGTATTCGTTACGAATCCTATCCTTCAGAGAGACTCCGAGCATAGCTCTTTCCATAGCTCGCTGAGCGACTTTGAACTGGTGGACCAGCCCTATCGTGAGTGTCCACGTCTCAGCTCCGTAGGTCATGACGGGTAGGACGCACTGATTGAAAACTATCGTTTTCAAGCATTGCGGTATGGATGACGAGAAGACTCCACGTAGTTTTCCAAACGCTGCCCAGCCTAGCTGGATCCTCCTCTTGGCCTCCTTCTCGAAATAGTTTTTACCCAACTGCAGAATCTGCCCAAGGTAAGTATATTCGTGTTACTACTGATACCACCGAAAACCTGACAAATACTGCACAGTTCCAACTTCCAACTTCAATAACTTC
Organism: Perizoma flavofasciatum; assembly: GCA_958496245.1. NCBI lineage: Eukaryota > Metazoa > Arthropoda > Insecta > Lepidoptera > Geometridae > Perizoma > Perizoma flavofasciatum. Next base: position 1,317,240 of record OY292436.1, read on the forward strand.
CAGCTTCAATATCAATAAACAGAGTATCTCCTGACTTCAGCCGCAATATCTAAGAGCAATTCAAACAAAACATGTGGAACTTGGCAATGCACTCCAACGTCATGGACAGTGGACGGGAGGAATTGGTGAAATATCTCGTATCAAATAGTGTGATGCTATCCAGAGTTTGCTGGGCATTGGTTTAATGAGATTGCTAGGAATAAGTTACAGTAAAGTATAGATACGAAGAAGTACTCTATTATTTATTCTTTACTAGCCTCTGTCCACGGCTTAGCCCGCGTGATACCTGGATAAAAAGTAGGTTACTTGTTATTCTGATGTATAAGCTATATCATTCTAAAGTTTCATCTAAATCTGTTTTTGCGTGAAAGAGTAAAAAACATCCATCCTTACAAACTTTCAAATAGTGTGATGCTATCCAGAGTTTGCTGGGCATTGGTTTAATGAGATTGCTAGGAATAAGTTACAGTAAAGTATAGATACGAAGAAGTACTCTATTCTTTATTCTTTACTAGCCTCTGTCCACGGCTTAGCCCGCGTGATACCTGGATAAAAAGTAGGTTACTTGTTATTCTGATGTATAAGCTATATTACTGTAAAGTTTCATCTAAATCCGTTTTTGCGTGAAAGAGTAATAAACATCCATCCTAACAAACTTTCACGTTTATAATAGTAGTAGGATAGGATATAGTAGGATAATACAGACAAAACTTACATAATTATAGTGCATGCACAAAGGCAAGATTAACCCTAACAAGGGTTTTCATTCAGCAAACCTTTGATGATAAGAAAGGCATATATTAATATATTCGTATAAAATATATAAGATATCAATATATTTTAAACTATTCATATTGTTGTGAGAAGAGAAAGTCGCAACCACTCACCCTGATGAAGACTCTCGGAATGAGTCGAAACTTAGTCGGTGCCTTCACCGATAGTGCAGTACGTGAAAATTCCCGATTTTACAATATGAATAGTCAAGTTCACGATAGTTTTTGGAATAAAATATATTTAACTGTTCCATTACTTAGGGGAGGCCTATGTCCAGCAGTGAACTAACATAGGCTGATGATGAAGAAAGGAATTTGGAAAATTCTACCCTTTGGGAAAGAAAAGGGCTTAAAACTTTTGTATGAAAAATCGTATTTCTCGAACTTGATTTTTTATGTACCTATCAATTACCTACCCTACACGAGTAAAAAACATCTAGTTATATATATATGTATAAGGATATCGTTCCGGGTCTGGTATTCCACGATATTCGTAGATTACAGTAGTGAGCGCTTTTAAAAAATACATACGACATTGCACTCTTTTTTATGTATTTACTTGAGTTGCTTTATATTTCTGTAGCTACTCGTATTTTCATGGTCCTCCAGTCATAACCTCTTAATTCAGAATAAGTACACTCAGCCTCCAGATTATTAATTCACGAACAAAACGTTATTAATGAATAAACGCATGCCAGAGACGTCTGACGAGGTGATGAATCGTTGCCAAGTGATACAGTCAGTGCTCATTTATCTTAAACTAATGCTAAGGTCTGTTGTGTGCTAAACAAATTACTTAGGTCCTGAGCTTGGGAGAAGGAAATCATTATCATCACCAGTCTATTGAAGACTGACCTGCCACTCTTCCCTCAAGACCGTACTGTTTTTTCCTCTCAACATCTTCGACACTTGACCTCTGAGAGTTTGTTGCCTGATTCTTCTATGCTTTGTCGCGCGCGAGGAATCGGCGTAATTTCACATTAAAATTTTAAATTCGCGTAGTTTTTAAGTTGACGTTTCTATATGATCCTTGTGATTTCAATGAATAAAAACCTATTGACTTTGACTTTGACTTTGAGCATTCAACATCTTTCTATATAGACTATTTTACTGTCACTGCGAACCGCTTGTGGAACTCTATTCCAGCAAAAATTCTGGAATAGAGTAAACTCTACTCCGCAATGCTGCTTCCATTGGAATTTTCAAATTCAAACTTTACAAACATTTCATCTCTACAAAACATTCAACAAATTGAGCATTTATAATAGATATGTATATGTATCTAATGTACTTGTTTTAGCATTTTCTATCTATCTATCTATAAGCAAGATCAGAAATGCGGCCTGCAGAGTTACCTAGTTCTGGCACTACTTTATGATCAAAAGACTACTTACTCTATGCACCTTTCTACTACTAGGTTCATTTATATATAACCACAGACCAGTTAAAGTAAACTGGTCTGTGGTTTACTTTAATTGGTCTGTTGTATAGTCATTAAGATGTACTTAACGTATAAGTAGTTGCAAACAAACAAATTATTTATCTTTCTAAAGATATTTTTGATAGTTTTTTTGGCATACAGTTTACAAGGAAGGAACGTGTCTTTGACTACCCCCTTGGTATCCTCACAGATCTGCGTATGGATCTGAGGATCTCCATCATTGAGACTACAGTTGTGAGCGTGTTTTTACCACGTGACATCGTGATATAATAGTGTGTCTATTTCCAGCAGTTTCGATACAGTTTGTGTGATCGATAAATCAACCTACCTCCACTGTCAAACGGATTCCCCGAGTGTCAATAATTTTGTACACTATTTAGTACAAAACGGGAACTGTCAGTCCGGGGAGCGTTGAGTAATCAATCAAACAAAATCTCGATGCCAAAGACAAATAGTGAGGTTACTCAATTTTACATATTCGAAATATACGTCCCTGTACGTATATTGAAAGAGAATTTATGTGGTAGAAGATTTCACGGCCCATCTGAGACAAGTTTTAATCATTATTGACGACCTCTGTGGCGCAGTTGGCGAAGCTCGCCTGAGAGAAGGTTGCGGGTTAAATTCCCGCTGCGGGACAAATGTTTGTATTTGCAAATATTTGTCTCGGGTCTGGGTTTTTCTATGTATAATATGTATGTATTTACAAAAATGTATATAAGTAGTATATCAGTGTAGTTCTCATATACAAGGTCTGCTTAGTTTAGGGCTAGATGATGCTGTGTGCAAATGTCCAGTATTAATTATTTTTATTTATTGTCATCTTCTTGTCCTTGTCCCACAACGTGGGCTTGACATGACATGTTTGCTGAATGTGTAGGTTTAAGTCGTGTAGAAAGTTGTTTAGCTAAGGCTAATTTTTGAAATAAGCAAAAATAAAAATAGGTATAGACTTACCTACAGTTTCCGAAAAGTATTTACTTCTTACATTTTTTCCCAGCGATGAAACTGTCACGGGATTTTAAATATTTTTCCCGATATTTAGTAGGTGTATCACATTTTTAGCGTCTCTTTAGTTAATTTTTTAATTAATTGCGTAATCTATCCGAGAACAGCATTTTTTTTTAATTTACCCATTTAGGGTAGTCTATAGTCGTATGACCATACTGCCTCGTCTTCCATAACTTTCTTTTCATTCGTGAAAATGTTCAATTATTTGTCCTTCGTTATACATTTCATTTGAAATAAATTATTTAATCAAAGTACTTTGATGCATCTGAATGAATAGTTTTGGAGTCAAATCCAATAATTGTTAAAAACTAACAGCATAAGTTGCCGCATTTTTAGTTTTTTAGACGTGATAACGTCTTATAAACCGATGAACACCGGCTGCACGCATGAAAAAGTGTCACGTTCCGCCTGAGCCTGAGCGTGCAAGCGAGAGCGCGGAACAAGCGATAGAGAGGCACGATCGGCCCAAGCGTTGGCTTGTGACAAGCGATCTTTATGACGTTATCACGTAAAACTATCGTCCGTAAACCGACGTTACAGACAACCAATTTCTTTTAATTCAGGCAGCGTCGCGTCGGCGCATGTTGCACCACCCGACCCTCGCACCGACCAGTAACTTTATTCACACAATATCACAAATATTTCACGTTCCATCTCTTTAATCGCTTCGCACTTGACACATTTGATAATTAATTTTCCAAATTCGATCATTACTGCACGTTATTAAAGTCTTCTATATGAAAGACTAGCTTCTGCCCACGTCTTTGCATGCGTGGCACCCGGATAAAAGTATCCTATGTGTTATTCTGATGAATAAGCTATATCACTGTAAAGTTTCATCAGAATCCGTTCAGTAGTTTTTGCGTGAAAGAGTAACAAACATCCTCCGTCGTCATAAACTTTCTCTTTTATAATAGTAGTAGGATAGTAGGACATAATTTGCTCGCATTTATTTAGGAATAAAACTACGTGTTTCAACTAAAGGGATGAAAAATTTATTAAGTTCAAAGGTAAATTATATTAAAAAAGGAAAAATAGTAAAAAAGGAAACAACTAACTGCGTAACCGTAAAATTACATTCAGCGGACATTTGGACCTCAACTATTTTCTTTTAGGAAGTTATTTTCTTGAAATTTAATTTAAATTTAATTGAGAGAAATATTTGACCAGCGACCTTGCGACAAAACGCAAGTTTTGTGACTTAGGTATGGTTTACTAGTATATAAGCTAAAAAGAAGCAAATAATATTGAAATTCACTGTAAAATGCAATAATACGAGTATGTTCAACAGTAAAACATGCTAATAAATGGAATGACATATAGTAAATGTCATGTTATACAACTATATACATGTAGGTATTTTCAAAAAAAATACAGAATAAAAAGCTAGCTAACTAAAGACTGTTTAAACGATCTACAGATCGGTCAACTGACCCAGATCACTATCAATAGTTTGTTGATTTTTATCGTACCTAATTCTGCGTGACAACTCTCGCCAAAAAATTTTTATACAACTAAAGAGTGGCAGACAAGCGTACAGCCAACCTGTTGTTAAGTGATTCCCTGTTGTTAATTCCCTTTAGATAGATATTCTAGATCTAGTTTGTATAAAATTAGTAAATTATATTTTACAATTTAAGAAATAAAAATAAGTTAAAACTAAGGAGTCCACGGACCAATTGTGGATAATGAAAAATCATCTAAGAAGGTGCGCAGATTTATAATAACTTACCTGATAACATCAAAAACTGCTTATCAATGCACATATTTAGGAACAGATTAAAACAACATATTTATGACAGAATCTGTTAAACAAACGGTACCAAATGTTACTCTAAAAAAAAAAAAAAAACTAAAACTTAACCTACTAGCGAACTACCTATGTAATACAATTATAGTATTATCTACATATTAATTAGTTAAGATATAAAGTTTAAGAATAATGTATATACATTCTCATTTAAGTAAACTGTGTTCTTTTGAGAAAATAAATTCTTTAAACTGAAACTAAAACTGAACTGAATTAATGTATTGAACTATCCTTCTTTAAGCTTATATAAGTACCTGGATGAAAAACTGTAAGTTTTATATCGAATCTGCTAATGATATTGGGAGAGGACGGAAGATCAGCGCGCTACTTACCTTCACCAGGTCTCTCTTTATGCTGACTCCCATCCTAATTTGTGGCTAACTTCTCTCATCGGCAGTCCAATCATCTTAGTTATATACAATAACATTTAAAATTAATTTAATATTTAATATATTAATAATCTTATAAAAGCAACGTCGGTTTTCGTATGGGAAATACTTAGCAAGGGATGTAATAGAATATATTAGTGGAAGCTACACATTACTAAAATCAACAAAACTTTTCATTATACAAAAGAAAAACAAAAGGCAAAACCTATTGCACAAAACATTAGGAAAGCAAATAGATGTCCCTTGATAATTCACTTGGCGAGTTTTTGCCCTCATTTTCCTACAGATCTTACGTTCATTTGTCTAATGGAATAGAGGCATACTCTTGATTGGAAATCTTAGCTATACATCTCTATTATTATTAAGTATTGTTACGAGCTAGGGTACGTGATAAAATAATTAAATCAAATTGTACACTAAAAGAACACTGTATTAGCAAAATCACATTATAAAATTTACAGCGAAACGAACAGCACAATGAAAACAAAAACACTAAAATGCTGTATAACTACGATATTATCGCACAATTGTCACTCCACTAATCGCTTGCGAATCACTTCGATGAATTCACATTAACATATACTATCGCTACGGATCGCATGGCTCTTGTATTATTATATACATATATATAGTCACGCCTGTTCCCCGGAAGCGTAGGCAGAGACCAAGGATTTCTACTTGCTATGATTCTTGCATACCTCTTTCGCTTCATTCATCATCATGAAATTCTTCATACAAGCTCGGCGGTCTAGTGTATTTCTGACTTGGCCATTTCTAGAATGTATCTAATATGGTCAGAGTACGTTGGCAGAGACCTTCCTCTTCCAGCTATCCCATCCACTTTGGATCGAAAGTCGGGGTACCCGTTTGACCATCACACCATGCTGATAACTTCTTATTATGAAGTAGTCATTTCTAGGTACCCAGTTTAAATACCTTATAATTTAATCATCATCATCAGCCTATATTAGTCCACTGCTGGACATAGGCCTCCCCTAATGAGCGCCATAGCGCCCTGTCTTCAGCTGGCCGCATCCAGCATCTGCCTGCAGTCTTTCGCAGAATGTCATCCCATCATGGCCGGAGGGCGTCCTACACTACGTTTGCCGAGTCGCGGTCTCCACTCAAGAACACGAAAGTAATTTGAAATAATCACATTTGAATACTTAATAATACCCAACAGACTGATCACTCAACAGAACCATCAAAAATTCTAACGCGCTTAAATCACGGATGTAGATATTTCAGTGTGCGTTGATAAAGCTATTGTTTCATGGATGTATAATGTGGACCAATTTGAACAAGTTGACATCGAATGAGTGATTGAACAAGTAAATTTTCATAAAAGGTAAGCCCGGACGTATTTTTTACGTCATATGCGAGTAGATTTGTTTATCGGACGAAGAGATTATTAGCAAAAAAAAACATGAAAACATCTAAATATTTTAAATCAATTTTTAAAATTTTTTGAAGTCGATATATGTAGTCCTGACCCACTAGGAATTCCTTTGTGGTGGGTATCAGGACCTATGTGTACTTATGTACCGGTACCACAACACTCAGACCCAAAACATATATAAAATTTATTACAATACAAAGTGTTTGTTGCCTGATTCTTGTAGGCTTGGTCGCGCGCTTAGAATCTGCGTAACTCAACTAAAAAATATTAAATTCACTTAGTTTTAAGTTGACGAATTGATCCTTGTGATTTAAATTAATTAAAACTTTAGTCTTTGCCTTAAAATTTATATAATCATATTAGTAAGATAATCATTGCGTCAAGTGACGTGATCGATGAAAACCTTAGTAGCTATGTGTCTTTACAAAGCTATGAATCATATCTCCTTCATGTTCCAGCGTTCCGGTGTATTGAGCAGATTTGCTCAATATCCACCCATTCAAGCATCACTGTATTCAATATGCGTCTTACATTATTAGGTAAAGTGTCTTAACATAGCTTACAAGCTAAGGTCACAGAATACTTAATAGTACGTAATAACCACTTACCCTTGCCACTGATTATATGTACCTCACCCCGCCCGGATTTTAATAGATACTTCATATGCTCCCAGCATAGAGGGATCTATTATTTTTAGTACCTGTTTTTTAGATGCTTTGTTGTTGAGTCAATTGAACAACATTATATTTTATTACCTATATTATTTTCTATTTTATATACGTAAACGTTATATTTTAAGATTCTAATTCTAAGTGGGTGAACTAAGGTCTGCACATACGTAAACATTGGGGTGTATTGTGCATTATCTCTCTTCTAATCTGACCCCAACCAGCCCAACTCTTTGAAGTAGCGGAGAAGGACTTTGGGTTGATGACAGCAGTGTTCTAGTATCCCAGACCTCCTATCAGTCAATGATGACGGAGAGCATGAGTTGATGAGCTCTTGCAGCCCTGTCTTCAACCTGACTTCATTTGTGGCGGTGCAGTGTATTACCACATGCTCCACTGTCTCTTCAACCTGGAGACAACCTGGATAGAGTCCACTGTCTGTGGCCCCTGTCTTAAGGAGATGGTGATTCAGTTCACAGTATCCCGCGATGATGCCCACCATCATCCTCAGGTCGTCGCGTTTCATTTTTAGTAAAGTGTTCGTTATTTTGCGATTTTTTGCCGGTAACGTATTTTAAGATCGTTACATTTTGTATTAACGCGGACCTCATCGGTGGCCATCCGCAACGTCGCCGACTCTACTCATGCAAGCCATCACGCTTTGGTCATAAGTCAAATTAATATTGCCAACCATAGCATTTCTAATTAACTCACACAAATAACGGCGCCGTTAACGCAAACACAACTAGTATGTGGTGATTACGGACGCGATAGTTTCATACATTTTATCGAGAGTGGCCTGGGCAGCCAGGAGCTTACACAACAATGTCTCAGTGATGCGTAATTCCATTCAAAACTTAGATGACAACGTCTTGACCATATAGTGTGTAGAAGACCTGTTGATATAGATTTGTATGGATACCATAAATGGGGTGGTTGGAGGTACATCCACGCTTTATGTTATGGCACATGTCCACTTTTTGAAAGTAATTTATTTAATCGCAACTTATCGGGACACCATCCGCCGGGTTATGTCGTTGAAACTTCCATATACCTACGAGTATATGCTTAAAAACAAACAAATCGCCCAAAGTGACCAATACCATTATAGCATTGAAGTTGTCCTGGTCTGGTATCCAACCAAACCCCCATCTCACGACCGTCGCGGATGGTGCGGACGGTGACCTCTCCACGTGCAACGAAACGTCAGCAGGAGAATATTAAAGTACGTAGTAATAGTCGCAATAATATTTTAAAACTAGCATTATTGTTGATTCAGGCTTACTTACGTGTAGATCGGCATCCTGTCTCCATCCTTGAACCATAGCATCATGGCCACGTCCCGTGTTGGAGCCGCAAGGTCGCAAGGCAGTCGGGTCCCACCACCAGGCGCAGACCACACTTGAATTACACCTGGAACCAGCAGAGTATAATCATCAAGTTACCTTCTAAGATAAGCTTCGATCGGGATAAAAACTCATAGACTGCATTCTATAAAAATCCGTTAAAATTAGGAAATTAAAACGCAGACTGAATTCAGAAGTCACTTGTGTACTGCTGCAATCCAAACCCGAAAATACGGATAACGTCAAAATCAAAGTCTCAAAGCTTTTCATTTATTAAAATTGCAAAGCTAATATTATAGAAACGTCAGCTTAAAAACTACGTGAATTCATATTTTTTGTGAGAATTTACGCCGACTTCTTGCGCGCGTACAAGCCTAGAAGAATCAGGCAACAAACTTTGCTTGTTTTTTTTTATGATCCGTTTTTCAGCTACAGTTTGGTGTTAAGAAAGATTCAAAGACGCTTTTACATTACATTTGGACATGCTCGCGTTTTTCAAGTTGTGGGCATTTCACGTGACTGGTTGAAAGCCTATCGCCCATTATAAGAACACTTTTTGATGGAACATACCCTCGAATTTTTGGTTCTTAGGCATGCCGCGACGTTTTGCGCATATACATTTTCCAAGAGAAAATTTACATTAGTGCACGATCAGGTTCAAACCTACAATATTTTAGGTACCCATGTACTTTTTTTAGTTTAATTTCATGTAAAAAAAATTATTATTTTTTATGTACATAAGTAAAATATATTCAGTAAAATTCAACTTTTACCTAGCTTGTTTGGCCCGCAAAATCTTGTCATATTCACGAATCCAATTTTCACAGCGCAAAATATACAAAACACAACTTGTCCCCATCCCCGACATTGATTTTCTTGTACAAAAACAAAACAATGAATATTCATCGAGCTTTGCCCAAATGCTTGAAAAATTCCAATCAAAATGGACGCTGGACAAAAGAACAATGCGCGAAATAAAATTATTCCGAGCAAAGTTTTGTAGGTTTTTGAAAAACTTGGTTTAGAGAAAAATTTTGGGTTGATTAAAATAATAACACAAGTTAGACAGGTCGATAATTTTTTGTACAACTTTTAAAATTTCAGGATAATAAATAAATAATGCTGAATGTTTTCACACAGCATCATCTAGCCCCTAAGTAAGCTACGAACTAAGAACTTGTGTTATATGTGAACTATATGATATACTAACTAGTTACACATACATATATACATGAACGGAATTACTTCAAATTTTGTGAAATCCCCTTTTTATAGTTCTCGAAAATCAACTAAATTTTAGTAAAAATACAGTAATAATTAATATTAAGCATGTTAATTATACTTGGTAATTAAAAAAATCGTAGGATTTATGAAAGGCTTTTATTATTATGTATTATTTATCTCCCCAATGTATCTATAATGAGGACGCGAACTTGAAAGGAAAACATTTACGCTGTCCAAATTCGCTTTTTTAACCGACTTCAAAAAAGGACGAGGTTCTCAATTAGTCTGTATATTTTTTATGTGTATATTACGCGATATCGTAGCCACTTTGTAAACCGTTTTTTACCGATTTTTTAATGAGTATTGTATGGGTATACTTCAAGGGAAAAAATAAGATATAAATTTTATGTTAAAAATTCCACTTCTAAGGATGAAAAGCTGGTCATAAAATTTCATATTGGACTCTTTATTAACTTCCCGTTTTTTTGTAATCGCTTTTTTGACATTTACCGCCTTATGTTATTTATAATCACAAACGTTTTTTTTTAATTCCCAAAATATACTTAATTTTATCAACGATGAGATCTCCTTTTTAATAAAAATTCTTGCCATACGAAATTTCGCCCTTTCTTCGGTCTATTTTAACTGTTTATCTTATCCCTTTATAACACAGCTATCTTAATTAATTATTATGACGAAAACACACCAACATTCGGTCCATAATAACTACATTTCGCCATAATTACATGGTCTGTTTCCTGTCCTTCGTTCTTTTATTCATGGGTACATTACATTCTCAAAGAGACGAGATCAAAGTCGCGAAACGTGTGAATCGAGTTAGCCGGTGGGTGGGCGGAGAAGCCTCCGTCATTACCGTAGAGGCCTTCTTCCACATCGGAAAATATAAGGCTTTTACATTGGTGAAAAATGCCGCTATTTATCGTTCCGGTCCGACAATCAGACAAATTCTACAAACTGATAGAGAAGATAAGGTACCTCAAGCTTTGACTTGAATAACCTCAAGTCAAAGCTTTGATATAAATTGCTTACCATTCTAAGGCCCGAATTCATAGCCAAATAGGGGCTCCCCTAGGGGACTGTTCAGGCGCTAAGTAAAAAATCAAGTGCGAATTCAACCTTTATGTACCCAGACATAAGGCAAATGCTGAATGATGGATTTTGGGGGACTGCTCAACCCCCGACTATGAATTCAGGCTTTAGACAACAGGAGTATAAGATGGCTCGGACCGGATCTTTGGTGCCTCCATTGAGGACTTTCAAGACAGGCCTTCACCAATTAAGTTTACGAAGTATGTTTCATTTATAGATTTCTAATAACTCTGGTGACCTTGAAAATACCATTTTAACATCTACGTGTTCGTTTGGAGCTCGTGTTAATGCGCACATATCAGTATTTTACGGAAAAATCCAAAGTGCACTACTAGATTTGAACCCACAACCTCCAGATTGCCATTATTAGTTTTCGACAGACAACCTCTGTAGCGCACTGGGCGAAGGCCCGCCTGAGATGCTGAAGGTCGATTCCCGCCACGGGACAAATGTTTGTATGATTTGCAAATATTTGTCTTGGGTCTGGTTGATTTCTTTGTATAAGATGTATGTATTTACAAAATATATATGTATATGTAGTATATCAGTCATTTAGTTCTCATAACACAAGCTCTGCTTACTTTGGGGCTAGATTATGCTATGTGAAAATGTCCAGGGGTCTAGACAAATACCACTTTCTGTTGACGTTAACGCCTGCGGAAAGATTGAATTGTATGGGAATGACATTAGCTGCGGAAATGTCACGTGACAGCTGCCAAGTTTTACCTTGAAAAAAATGCGTAAGAGTGAAAGGAAAAGTAAGCGTGAGGTTTTTGTCTAGCCTAGTGCTTTATTTATTTATTTTTTTACGTCGTTTTTTTTTCTGTAAATCCTGTGGTAGGCATCCTCGTATATGATTTGATTAAGTGATGAAAAGCGTGAAAATGCTCCAATGCGAAAGCCCCGTATAAATGTGAGTTCGCGTTGGACAATAAGTATGATTCTTTTTGACAAAACTCGAATTTCCAGTTTCTCGATGATTTCCTTTGAAATTTCTTTTATCTTTTGAATTTGACGTTATGATGAGAGGCGCTCTTTGTCGTCCATCTTAAATTTTCAGGCATTGTATTGGAATTAGTAGGATTTTCCTTGTGATTTTTTAACTTATTGAGCCATGATTATTCTGTATTGGGAATGAAAATCTACCCTGTTAAGTACTTTTAAGAATAACCGAGTCAAATGGCTTGAAATAAAAAAAGACTTTTTTTTAGTTACGTCTGTCTTTGAAATACAACAAAAAACCTTTTACTTAAAACAATTACGACAAATAATTTTATTATCATCATCAGTATGTAAACATAATGACCAAAGATCTTGGATTACCGCTTCACTATAGATGGGGTATTTGTAAAAACAAAATGATGAACGATAAAATCCTACTAATATAATAAATGCGAAAGATGAAATTCAAAATTTCATCAAAAACCAATTTTGATGAAATTCGCAATGTAGATAGTTTAGGATCTAATTTTCGAAAATCGACCCCTAAGGGGGTTAAATAGGGCGGTAAAGTATCTATGAAAAAAAAATTGTTTGATTTGCTCAAAACTCTGTACAAATAAAATATAAAGTATATAATGAAACACGTATTTTTATTTTTTCAAAACTAATCTTTGGGGGTGTGCAATTGAGTTCTAAACTTTGTGTAAATTGTAATCCTTGGTTCGATTCATTCAAAAGTTGGTGGACATAGTTTGAAGCCCAGAGACGGTCATATGCTACTTTTATTAACATACCACGCGAAGCCGCGGGCAACAACTAGTGATGAAATAAAATAAAAGAGGTCGCTAACTTTTTTGCATTTCCCTACTTTTTATCGCATCTTGGTTTTTCTTTGGCCGACGATGGAGCATGTAGGTTTCGAAGATACCCATCCACTTCATAGGTACGTATTTTTCATGTAAGACAGTTGTGTGTTCCATTCCTTCGCCAATCGAAAAGTTTACGGGGTATCATTGAAAATATCTCAAAGGAGATAGAAAAACTTGTGCCCATTAAATTTACCTCTTGTTTAATCTATGATTGACTTAGTTATATTAAGTTTAGGACAAAATAAAGAAAAAATTACTGGACATTTTTCACACAGCATCATCTAGACCCAAACTAAGCAGAACTTGTATTATGAGAACTGCATGACTGATATACTACTTATATACTTTTTTTTGTATATACATATCGTACATAGAAAACCCCATACCCGAGACAAATATTTGTAGATCTTACAAACATTTCTCCCGCGGCGGGAATCGAACCCACAACCATCTTTATCTCAGTCGGACCTTCGCCCACGGCGCCACAGATTTAAAATGGTAAATTTTGTGAGTTATTTTTTACTATTATGGTTTTTTTTTTATTGAAACACGTATATTATGTTGTGTTTTCCATTTGCAAGACGCCGGTTTGATTACCGATGTTAGACAAATACAATATATGTTAGACAATATATATCCTAGTAGTGCACGACGCGACGCGGAAGGAGAAAGTCGCAACCACTCACCCTGATGAAGACTCTCGGAATGAGTCGAAACTTAGTCGGTGCCTTCACCGATAGTGCAGTACGTGAAAATTCCCGTTTTTACAATATGAATAGTCAAGTTCACGATAGTTTCTGGAATAAAATATATATCCTGATACCTGTAAAACTGAGAATCGTGTTTAGTGGTCAAAACAATGTAGGTACTATGTGTTTTTTTTTAATTAAGAATGAATTTCCATTTAACTCCACCTTGTCTGATGATAAGCGTAGTTGTGATGTAGATATTTTTAACTAACACACCCAGTATATGCTTATTAAGTGTTCGTTTATAACACAAGTTCTCAAACTTATTTCTCCCACCGCCCACTTTGAGAATAAAAAAAAATCTAGCGCCTTTCAAAGTTTTTAAACATAACAACCTATGCTTTCCTGTGTAGACCGCCTCAGCGCCCCCAATATCTTTTAGAGCCTTCTACCGCCTTCCCAAAGGCCTCCAGCGCACACAAGGGATCGTTATCGCCCACTTTGAGAAACAGTGGTTTATAATCACTCTTTGTGTTAATATTTTTCGGATGCTATTTATAAACGTGTAGCCATTAAGACCGTCTATGCTCTTATTTGTATTTTTATTGCAAATAACTGTTTATTCTGAGTTGATCTCAAGTTATTGATGGCTCAATATAGTTCTGTTTATCAAAGTTTGCACAACATCGAGCGCTCTTTGAAGTCGAACCGCGCGTTTAGCGGATTTGATAGTATTCGTAGCAGAAGCCTAGATAAGCTCGGTTGGAAGTATTGCTAAACATCATAATATTATCTTATCGTAGATTTATGTAATATTTTCTTGATTTATAAATCAAGAATTATGTTCTTACTCTGTTATCAGTAACACAGTAAGGGTGTCGACCTACTGCGACACACGTAGAAACTACGCAAGTAACCTTCGCTTTGTAAAAAAATGAAGGGGGGTCTTGTCTTGTGTAGAGCATACGTTGCGACCATCAATAAACTAGACATGCCACTAAAAAAATGTAAATCGGAACGTCTAATACAAAAAGACGGCATCTGTGGCGTACAAATTTGTCTGGCGGAAGGCATTAGTACTTCATACCACAGAGAATCCTAGTTTGAGTACTAATGTTGTCCATGTAGTATAATACAGTGTTAAACATAATAATCATAACTTTTAATAAGATTGAGGTACCTACCGATAATTATTTTTGTTGTATTTTCAATAAATAATTTCAAATAACATCGCGGAAAGTCAGTAGATGCAGTCATATCAAGCTTATTCGTATTCAACCTCTTTCAGGAAAACCTGCATCTAACAATGGACTTCTTTCGCCTAATGATGCTAACGATAACAAAAAAAAAGTTTTACATAGATATAACTACATATTGTCCTTCCTTCTGCAGATTAGAAAAGCCTGTAAAAAAGACACGCTTTTACGCTAAGAATTTTATCATAAAATATAATACAACGAAATAAGAAGCAATACCACAACTTACGCCATGTTTTACGCTTGTCTCGTACCGTTAATATGTCCTAACACAAATTGGTGAGAGCATCTGATGGTGGGTGGTCCAAGACATGAGAGATTACTAAAACAACTTGCACTCATAGCTATGGAAAGTGTTCTCTTAGGCCCGTGTTCACCAACACATTAACGGGTGGTTGGATCCCAAACAAATCTTTTTGACACATGTTTTTATAGGAACCTGTCATCATAATCAATGGTTATACTATCTCCTTTCAAAACTTTTCTTAGAATTACATGAATCAAAGTAGATGAACAACGGGAAGACAGCATCAGTTATTCAGTTCAGCTTTCAGCAGAAAGCTTGAATGAACTGAATGAAAAGAAAATAAATAATATAATAAGCAGCATTTTCTGTTTGATGGTTTTGTTGGCAGATTGAGTTTTTATTGTAGAGCAAACCAATCACTAGTGCGATTAAAGGATTTTGACCAATACTTATCTGACAAACTTGCATAACCTGCTTACAAACTACCTATTCTTGACTATTTCACAATTTGACATCTTTTATCTAACAAAATATGACGTACCTACAGATCTATAGTAGGTATAGTAGGTAGTATATATCCCAAAACTTAACCTACTTTGACATTGATTATTGAACTACCTATCTACTTCGTGATATTATAAGTATTTTAATATTTACAATTATCATTAACATTTAACATTTTATATGTTTTTTTATGTACCTACCTATATTCACTATTATTATTATTTATAAGTTGAATTGTAATTTTTACTAAAAAACGGGATATTTGCCATGATTTGTGAATTTGAATGTTTCCCGATATTCAGTCCGTTAAAGAAAATAACCCACTACCTGCACTCACTCAAAGATCTAGTTCTAGTTTTCCACTAGAAAAACCGGGAGTGTATAAAATTGATTGTAGTTGTGGGAGCTCCTACATAGGCCAAACTAAACGTACGATAGCTTGTCGCGTGAAGGAGCACATCAGGGGGGCTAGACAAATACCACTTTCTGTTGACGTTAACGTCTGCGGAAAGATAAAATTGTATGGAAATGACATTAGCTGTGGAAATGTCACGTGACTGATGCAAAGTTGGTAGACAAAATCCCGTTGTCCGCATGCGGAAAAGTTCAAAACGCTAACTTTTCCGTTTGGTTTCGCAACCACACGTAACTTTCATAGAAATGGTAGTCAAGATCCATGTTTGACAGGACTAAACGCTATTCTGTCGTTTCCGCAACACGCTCTACTAGCGTGAGCTCAGACCCTCACGTTTGCCCTTACTTTGCGGAACTAAACGGTGATAGCGGTATAGTTTTTTATTGTTTAGTGACAAAAATCAATTAGTACGCATTTAAAATGCACGCTCTAAGAATGTTGTGGGCTGCCAACAATGAAGAAGCTTTGCAAAGACGGCTAAAAAGAAAAAGGAATCACCAAAAAAACTAAAAAATTGAAGCAATGTTAGAGTCGGAGTTTATTGATTGTTTTCGGCTGAACAAACAATGTTTTCGTCGTCTTTGTCGTGATCTTCGACGTTTTACAAACCTTAGAGGCACACAGGAAATCAGTCTGGAGATCAAGGTAGGTAACTTTCATATAGCACGGGCATACAATAACCTATAGGTATTTTGAAAATAAAATGTTTTATTTACCTACGGATCTACCTAATTTGGACTTTCTATGTAGGTACCTACTAGCAGATTCATTGTAGTTTCAATATCTTCTAATTCTAAAACCTCAACCTCTGCCCTGACTAACATCACTTCACCCATTACTAGGAGGCTTGGATCACTTTCTGTAGATGTAGTAGGTAAGTAGCTAGTAGGTACATAGGTTATCACTTTCTAATATACATAGCTACTTACATTCCTAAGAATAATAATGTGTTTCAGGTTTTGTGTACTTGTTGAGCTTTTTGGCAACGGGTTCTTACCAACACATTGTGGGACTTACTCAACACTTGGTCCAAAGAAAAGTGAGTAGGTGTATTCACGAAGTAGTTGAGGCATTAAGTCATCCAACCATTGTGAATAAGTGGATCGTGTTTCCAAGGTCTCAACAAGAACGAACCCAAATAAGACTTGAGTAAGTTTTATTAGACAAATTATTCTTTTCAATATACAATATTATAATTTATTACCTACCCTAAGACCCATAAAAGTTTTCAAATACAAGTTTTTAAATACAATAAAAGTTTTCTAATTGTTCATTTTCAACCTGAAACAATATAATGGTAACATATAATATGTGTGTAGATACAACAAAACTAATTTAATCTAAGTGGCAGAAAATAATTTTCATTTGACATAGGTATCATATGTGAGGTGTATTCCACTCGCTCAGCTGAAGTGGGTAGTTTTATAAGTGAACGTACAACTACCGACGCTTAAAAGAAAAATATACTTCTCATTCTGTGTCACATCCACGCAGTTTCATTGAGTCCAGAAAATCCCATATAAACCATTGGCGACGATTGTGAAACCAAATTGTGCGTGCAAACACTTACCAAGGACCATAAAGTAATCAACAATAATGGGTGTCGGAAAAATAAAAGAATTTGACATAAATACTGGGAACTGGACTTTGTACTGTGGACGTGTCGACATGTATTTCCGTGCGAACGATATCAAGGAAGATCTCAAGCTACCGACCTTAATTTCATTGGTTGGTGAGGATATATTTGAACTAATGGTGAACTTGGCGAATCCAAAGAAACCTACAGACCTCACCTACGATGAGTTGGTTACGCTCGTGCGAGAACATTTGCAACCCAAGCCATCCATAATGGCGGAGCGGTACAGATTTCGGCAGAGG
The DNA here is from genome assembly GCA_958496245.1 of Perizoma flavofasciatum. Classification (NCBI taxonomy): domain Eukaryota; kingdom Metazoa; phylum Arthropoda; class Insecta; order Lepidoptera; family Geometridae; genus Perizoma; species Perizoma flavofasciatum. The sequence goes on from OY292436.1 coordinate 1,335,211, forward strand.
CGGCAAGCGGCTGGCGAGAGCATAGTCCAGTATTTGGCTACATTGAAGAAACTAGCAAAGGACTGTGAATTCAAGGATACGTTGACGGATAATCTACGTGATCAGTTTGTATGCGGAGTCAACAGTGATCTGATACGCCAGAGACTGTTTTCAGAACCGGATCTAACATATGCAAAAGCGTTATCCTTAGCGACGTCCCTAGAAGCTGCGGAAAGAGATGCGGCAGCTGTAGACTCGTCGGCGACATTGAGCAGCGGGGTGAACGGCGTAGCAAGCTCGGTGCACACGCTCCGCACGACGACAGCCGCGCGCGGCACTGCTGCGCGGTACAGCAGCTCAGCGCGGAGCACCGCAGCGGGTCCATCGAGACGAGCTGTCTGTAAGGCGTGTGGTGGTCAGCATCAGGTAGACGGGTGCCGATTCAAAAACTTCGTGTGCAGTAGTTGCAGAAACAAAGGCCACTTAAAGCGGGTGTGCCCATATAAAGACGCTTCTAAGATGAACGCCAAGGGGGCGGATAACAAGTGCGGCGGTGGCGGAGGCGGATGGAACCAGGAGGCGCATTATGTGCGTCCAGCAGCGGACGACAGCTGCGATAGCTCAGCCTCGGACCGAGAGATCGAGGAACCGATGTTTCAGATGTCATTAGGCCACTACACACCGGTGAGTCTCGACCTTCTAGTTAATGGCCGTAAATTGAAGATGGAAGTAGACACTGGAACGTCGGGTTCATGTATTAGCAAAAAAACATATGAAACATTATTTAGTGACGTAAAACTAGAAAAATCTAAATATGTGTTCCTATTTTATGATGGTAAATCCAAAGTTAGACCGTTAGGTTGTATGACAACCTGTGTAGAATATGACGGACATCAAAAGGTACTTGACCTATTTGTTATCGACACAGGTGTGACATCGTTGATAGGTAGACAATGGCTAGCAGAGTTAAAAATTCAATTACCTATCCTACGATACCCAAACGTGACGAATAATTTTAAAATAGAGCTTGATAAAGATGCTATCGATAAAATGCTCGACAGATATAAGGATGTATGGAGCGGCGGTCTGGGCCGGTACACGGGCGGGTCCGCTCGGCTGCGGGTGCGCGAGGGCGCGGCGCCGGTGTACCACCGCGCGCGGCCGGTGCCCTACGCGCTGCGCGAGCGCGTCGACGCTGAGCTCGATGCGATGCTGCGCAATGAGGTCATCGAACCCGTCGACTGCTCGGACTGGGCGACGCCGCTGGTATTAGTCAACAAGAGTGACGGTGGGCTACGTATATGTGCCGATTTCAAGGTAACGCTCAATCCCGTACTAATGGTCGATAGGTATCCGCTGCCAAAAGTAGATGACTTGCTCTCGAATTTAGCTGGAGGGGAGGAATTTACGAAAATCGATTTGTCTCAAGCTTATAATCAAATTTGCCTCTCTGAGGAATCAAAACAGTACTGCGTCATTAATACCCATAGGGGTTTATTCAGGTATAATCGGCTCGTGTACGGATTATCGTCCAGTAGTGGAATATTCCAACGGATCGTTAGTAGTATTGTAGATAGCATCCCTAATGTTCAATGCTTTGCAGATGATTTGATAATCACCGCACCGGATAGATCTTCGCATTTAAAAGCGCTAGAAACCCTTTTGAATAAATTAGGTTCAGTGGGTTTGAAGATAAAACTTGAGAAATGCTCATTCCTATCTAAAGAAATAAGGTACTTAGGCTACATCGTAGACAAAAACGGGATCAGACCCGATCCAGAGAAACTCCGCGCCATAAAGGACATGCCGAGGCCTGATGGAATTTCCGAGTTAAGATCGTTCTTAGGAATGGTAAATTTCTATGCGAGGTTCGTTCAGAATCTTAGCGGTATTTTGCACCCACTTCACGAACTACTTCGTAAAGGTTCACGGTGGCAGTGGGGCGGTCAGCATCAACGAGTGTTCGAGCGCGTCAAGCAGCTGCTGATGAGCAGCCGCGTGCTGGCGCACTACGACCCGGCCTGCGAGCTAGTCCTGACGTGCGATGCGAGCGCGGTGGGCATTGGCGGTGTGCTGTCGCAGGTCGAGCGGGGCGGGGAAGAGCGCGCCGTTGCATACGTTTCTAGGAAACTTACAAAGGCGGAACAAGGCTACGCGCAGATACATCGTGAGGCGCTGGCTATTGTTTACTGCGTCAAAAAGTTCCATCAATATCTATTAGGTAGGCGATTCCGTCTTAAAACCGATCATAAACCGCTCGTTAGCATTTTTGGACCTAACAAGTCCATACCTACTATGGCTGCGAGTCGTATGCAGCGCTGGGCGCTGATACTTTCTGCGTACGCTTTCGATATAGAATATGTAGGTACGCATAGTAACGGTGCGGATATCCTGTCCCGTTTGCCGGTGTTCGAAAAATGTGCAGAGGAGCCGCCGGAGCAGACGTATTTACATTTTGCTACCAACGCAATGCTCCTTGACGGCGAATCGATAAGGCGGGAAACGACGCGCGACCCTATATTGAGTCGAGTTTATAGCTACATCGAAAACGGATGGCCGAAAGCGGTCGATATTAAACAGCTTGAGCCGTATTTAAATAGAAAAGATGAGTTATACATTGAAATCGGATGCATCATGTGGGGGCATAGGCTTGTAGTTCCCGCATCGTCTAGGCAGTCAGTACTGCGTGAACTGCATGAGCCCCACATGGGCATTGTGAAGACAAAGGCATACGCCCGTAGTTACGTGTGGTGGCCCGGACTGGACGAAGCGATAGAAGCGGTGTGTCGCGCGTGTGTTACGTGCGCAGCGGAGGCGCCCGCACCACGGTCGGCACCCCCCGCGCCGTGGCGGTGGCCCCACTTACCTTATGAGCGGGTCCATCTGGATTTTCTCGGGCCTATTGATGGTCAAACTTATCTTGTGTCAGTCGATGCGAGGTCGAAGTGGATTGAGGCGTTTAAAATGAGTAAAACTACGGCCGAGGTGACAATATCTAAGTTGCGTGAGTCCTGGTCTCGTTGGGGTATACCTAAACAAGTTGTATCAGATAACGGGCCTCCATTCACTAGTAAACAGTTTAAAGACTTTTTAGTAGGTAATGGAGTGTACCAACTCCTTTCGGCACCCTATCACCCTGCCTCGAACGGGGCCGCAGAAAATGCGGTAAAGATAATTAAGAACGTCATAAAGAAAGCTCGCCGTGAGGGGATCGATCCAGAGCTAGCGATTCAAAGATATTTGTTGGTCTATCATAACACTCCACATAGTGCGACAGGTGAAAGTCCCGCTCGATTGTTACAAGGTAGGAGTTTACGTACTCGCTTAGACATCATAAAGCCTGATCATGGACGTAAATTAAGGAACAAAGAGTGCGAAGCGTTTGAATGTGCTAGAGGATCTCGTAATTTGAGTCCAAGTGACTCGGTGTGGTATAGGAATTTTAGTGGTAAAACGAAGTGGCTAGACGGGTAAGTCATCGAGAGGCTAGGTAGGAACAATTATACCGTCAAAGCGCGTGACGGATCGACAGCGCAGCATAGGCATATCGACCAGTTGAAACGGAGGAGCTCATGTGTGTTTCCCACCGACTCTGATGCTAACACTAATAGGGGCGGCGGCGCCGAGTCCAGGCCGTCTTCGCCACAGGCAGAGTCCGTCATCGCGAAACCGTCAGCCGTTTCCAACGAGTCCATGGACGCCCAAGGCACCTGTTCTGTGCCAGATCTTCCGGTCAAAGAAAGTTGTTCAAAACCAACACTATCCAAGGCACCTCCCGATACCAAAACAGTCTTACCAGTTGTAGACAAAACACCAAAAAGGTTGCGTAAGCCCGTTGTCAGGTTTGGGCTGGAAATTGATTAGGTAGGTAGTACCCATGCAATGCCTTGTCTACCTACCACGTGTTAAACTATACTAAACGTGGATAAAGTCTTAAGAAAGATCATTTTTTTTAATATGTTAGTTAAGATTGTTATATTGTAGTTTATTTTGTATTTCTTGTTTATATAGGTAGTTGTAATTAACAGGGGAGGATTGAGGTGTATTCCACTCGCTCAGCTGAAGTGGGTAGTTTTATAAGTGAACGTACAACTACCGACGCTTAAAAGAAAAATATACTTCTCATTCTGTGTCACATCCACGCAGTTTCATTGAGTCCAGAAAATCCCATATAAACCAATATGTACTACATATTAAAAATAATTAAATTACAGGTTTCAAAGGAGATTTAGACTCCCAGGAATAGTGGGATGCATAGACTGCACCCATGTGGCAATTGTCAAGCCATCACAAGATGAGCATTTATACTTCAATAGAAAAAACTATCATTCATTGAATGTACAAATGGTAAGTTTACATTTTGTTCATGTGTTAAATAGTAACTTCTAATAAATAGATAAACATAAGAAGAGCATAGAATCTATCCAACTGAAACACTGTGGTCTCTTTAGTTGCTGTGCTGTGCCAGAGTCCCAAAGCAACACATGTTTCATCCTGTTAATATTTTTAAAACAAATAATATTATTTATAGGTATGTGACAGCAATTTGAGGATTATAAATGTGAACTCAAAATTTGGTGGAGCTAACCCATGACTCATTCATATGGGCATCCAGCAGAATGGAAACATATATGTGAGAACTATATCAGAATGGAGAACAAGTTTGGTTATTAGATAAGTATCTTTGTACGAAACACAAAATTCACTCAAGGTTGTAATCCCCATGGTGAATTTTCTCAGACCTGCAAAGTATGTAAATCATTGAGGACACCCTGTGGTGGTAGTCAGAGGCAAGTTCAAACATTATACTTGGCACTTGTTCACGTTTTGCATGGTACTTATCATTCAATGTGACTTGCAAGCCTATCATTGCTATTTGGAACACTAACCTATAGCATACCTTCACATTTTTAGTTCTAGGACATGTCAGTTTCCTTCACCGTTTGAGTATGTACACATTAATTTTTCAATGAAAACTGAATAGAAAAGTTTATTTTATGCTCACTTTTTAATATGTATTTTTAGGTGATTCTGGATATCCTCAACAACCATGGCTGATGACACCGATACTAAATGCAGCTCCTGGCTCTCGTGAGGAGACATATACTCAGCAACATGTAGTAGCCAGAAATTGTGTAGAGCGGTGTTATGGCTTACTGAAAGCACATTGGCGCTGTTTGCTTAAACACCAAACTCTACATTATCATCCCACATAGCTGGGAAAATGGTGCTTGCTTGCTGTGTATTACACAACATGGCATTAGATGCCAATCTACCTGCTATGACTGAAGAAGGTGAAGAGGATGCTCCTCATGATGTTCCTACTGTCGGTAGTCAAAATGAGCTACTTCAAGGCAGAGCAGTTCGAAACAGTCTTCTATCAAGGCTTTAATCAAAGTATTGCTTATAGACTATGTCGGGGATTGTTTTATATTATTGTGAACATACCATCAAGCGTCATCTTTAATGGGATTATCAAATAAATATTTTTTACTATTTACATTATTTATTTACATAGGCATACTTTTACATAATTTCCTTCTATATAATTCTTAATATAGTTTACTTTTGTGTATTGCTGCTGTGCAGTAAGGCGCGCACGACGCAGAGTCAATACGCTGGACACTGATGATCTTCCTACAAACATAAAAAAAAGTGATTTGGTATTTCAAAAAACATTTCTGGTTCCTACTGTATCACTTGATATTCATTGTCATGTCAACGTCACTGGTTTTGTCACCCTGCCCTGAAAAGTCTTGTAACTAATGGTGAGACAACTAGTGCAATGAAAGGATTCAGTGCACCTCACTCTTTTCATGTACAGTAGCAATAAAAGAGTAGTTTTACATTTGTAAATGTTAGTAGGATTAATTACCTTGTGCAGTTCTGCTTATTGAAGGGCCAACCAAGGGAGTGGTATAAGCAATTTGAGCAGGTGTACAAACTCAATCTGAAAATATAGTCTAGTTATTATTATAGTATTAACTTTGGTTCAACTTTGCTGATGGAATTGAGATCTAAATGTCATATAAGGCATGTCCTTTGTGTAGTTATGCATTTCTGTTAGGCAGGAGTTACCGCTTAACATCAGATAAGCCATATGCTTTTTCATCATTACATTGTTCATCATTCAAATAGATATATTACAGTAAGTATATTTGTACATACCCTTTTCAATTTATCCAATGTTTTGGTGACACCGCTGCCACCACCCACTGAATTAAGCATTGTTGCCAACCATAGCCATAACTGTTCAAACTTCTGTCTGCCTTGTAAGCTCGCAACAGGCCTTGAAAGATCCCCATGGCTATTCTAAAATAATTAAGTGATTTAATTTAAACAAAAACAAGAACTCGTTTAGGGGGTTCTATCGGTTCTTGTTCCTACATTCCACGTCCACGAAGTAGGTAAACTGAGTAAAGGTGCATATCCAAAAGGTATTTTGCTAAGATTATAGAAAGAGTTGACGAGATAAAAGTATTCCAACATCAAAGTAAACTGCTCAAGGTTAGCAAGTGGTCTGGATTCCATCTACAATTTGAAAATCACTTGAGTAATTAACTTTTTCATTAATGCAGTTATAACAGTGAGTATTGTAAATAATAAATATGTAGAAGTTTTACTCACGTTGCCAAACAAACTCTCATCAAGTTTCAAAACTTCAGAAACTTTTTTCGCGGCACTTTTTGTGGCGACATTGACAGACAGATGCATATTGAAATGACATCTAGGTTGACAACTGCCACACATTATTTCATAGAGAATATCGGGTTACGAAAGTGACTAGCGTGAGACGCTGCGGACTAAGCGTTACGTGTTATATGTGTAATTTGTCTACCATTTTGGTCACGCTAACGCAAAGACGTTAGCGTGAAAGGAAAAGTAAGCGTGAGGTATTTGTCTAGCATCCCAGGGCGGTTAAAAATGTTGATACACAGAAATCAGCTATTGCAGAACACCTGTTGAATTCTGGCTCAAATCACTGGATCGAGTTGCATAATCCACAGGTAATCTCAACAGAAAGCCATTACATACCAAGATACTAATAAAAGCGTGTTAAAATAATTTGACTGATTTTGATTCCCCGCTCCGCTTATGACTCACACCACCAACACACTAGGTAATAATGTTTATAAGCGGTAAATGTCGCTAGCACACTATCTGATATACTGCGCGGTATATCGTGACCTACAGCTATACAATTACATAGAATTCACTATTTACCCGATGTATGGACTATGATACTTTAGTTAAGGGTGGGGCGTAGTGGAATTAACCCATTTGTTGGTTTCAATTGCTGATTAGAGGTTCAGGGGAGCTAGTCCATTTAGTTTCCTTGTTTTTTTAACAAGCAATCTGATAGTGGATATTGAAAGCTGAAGATTTTATTTACCGCTACAATCCATGAAGTGGACACAGACTTTTATAATATTAACTAGTTGTTGCCCGCGGCTTCGTCCGCGTGGTTTGTTAATAAAAGTAGCATATGACCGTCTCCAGGCTACAAACTATGTCCACCAACTTTTGAATGAATCGAACCAAGGTTTACAATTTATACAAAGTTTAGAACTCAATTGCACACCGCCAAAGGGTAGATTTGAAAAAATAAAAAATACGTGTTTCATTATTTACTTTAAAGTTTATTTATACAGAGTTTTGAGCGTATCAAACATTTTTTTTTTCATAGAAACTTTACCGCCCTATTTAACCCTCTTAGGGCCCGATTTTCGAAAAATTAGATTAGCCTTTGTGTTATTCCAGATCCTAAAATCAGATCCAGATACTTTCAAAATTTCATCAAAATCGGTTTATCTAGTTACGGAGATACGTGGTAGCAAACATTCACATACACACAGACTTTCACATTTAATATATTAAGTAGGATATTCAACTACTCGCGATTCTACCACACACCGGCCATGATGATATGCGCGTCGAGCTTCCCGCTATAATATCCTGGACCTTACATTCGATTGATAGAGTGAGATCAACTCACAGCCTAACCTGAAATTTGGATGGAATAATACTTTTCGTGTGTGAACTTTGCACTATAGCATTTCCCAAATTAAACCCCTAGAGTGTTCTGCGGGTAGATGAAGTAAAACTCTAAACGGACAAAGTCACAAAGAGTTCAGGTTAAGAGCTGTGTTTTGGTTTGAAGGGTATGGTTGCCGGTGAAATTACAGATACTTGAGATCTCTCATCTTGATAACACAGGGAGGTAACGCGTGAGTATTGCAAGATACCTCTGGTATTGCAAGCGTCCATAGGTTACGGTAACCGATTACCATCAGGTGGGTAGTAAGTTTGTTTAGCTCTTTAGTAGTATAGAAAAAAAACACGTAACTAGTTTTGAAACTATCATGGACATAATTTTTACCAAACAACGGGTTATTTACTATGATTTGTGGTTGTGTATGGTAGTGGTATTTTACGCAATAAAAGAGTGAGAAAGAGGGTAGATCGATTTATCTGCCACTAACATTCAAGACCCGTAAAGACTTCAGTTCCTCCCGTGATCATGGAGGAACTGAAGTCTTGCAATTGTGCCGAAATATCGGGAAACATTCAAAATTCACAAATCATGTTAAATATCCCGTTGTTTAGTAAAAATTATATTTAACTATAACTTTAAAAATAACTCATTTTAGTCTTGTTTTATTATAAAATTTAAATGTTAACGTAAAATTTTCATCAAACGGCACTCAAACCTTCTCGCCTCGAATTGTAATGCGTCATTTTCATTTTGTTTATCTTTTACATATTTTAAATATTGACAGTTTATTTTTCCATAATTATAAGCGTAAACACACATGTACGTGCACGTTTTTATGAACGTGTAGGTGATTCATATTGTAAAAACGGGAATTTTCACGTACCGCACTATCGGTGAAGGCACTGACTAAGTTTCGACTCATTCCGAGAGTCTTAATCAGGGTGAGTGATCTCGACTTTCTCCCTCCGCGTCGCGGTGCCTTCACCGATAGTGCAGTACGTGAAAATTCCCGTTTTTACAATATGAATAGTCAAGTTCACGATAGTTTTTGGAGTGTAGGTTATTTTACAATTATAAGGTAATTTATTAATAACCTACATCTAACTCCCCATAATTACTCTGAAACCCTCCAACCCTTTACCGTAAACTTTGATTTCTATACGATTTTGGAATTACACACAGGTTTATGTAAATCGTGCCTGGATTTCCGGATTTACAATGAAAGCACGGATTCCTTGATGATACACCGGTCGCTGCGCCGGGTCGGGCAAATGAAAACGGAACGGATGGTGGAAGTAATTTCGATTTGGAAAAACAGGTGTACGGTCGGAGAGACAAGTGAAATATACTTTTTATTTCATTATGGCGTAATGATTTTGATGCTTTTCAGGAAAGCTAATAGGAAATAAAAAGTGACCGCAAGGCGTGAAAGGATTTTTCTTTTCTGATTTTGCGGACCTACCAACTTTATCACTTCTCTATCTCTCCTCGAAGTTTTGCTAGATGAAAACTCTTTCTAGGGTTAAACTCGCCTTTGTAGGTACATGCCTCAGCTAATATTACCTCATTCTGCCTGGCTTACTTAATTTTCTTTTTTTTTCGATTTTACATATTTTGTATTTACAAGAAGTAATTTAAATGTTTGCCTTCCACTTGTTTATCTCTTTTTATATATTTTTCCTTGTTAAACGCTATCTGGGCTTCCGCGATACAGGCTAGACCTAGTGCGGAGCTCATTGTTAAAACTTGTGTGTTAAAAACACACTATTTTCAAGTCCATCCAAAGGTTGCCTGCAAGAGATCGCTCTCAGCGATAAGGCCGCCCATTGTATCATCACAACCTACTTTAAAGATCCTCTGTAAAGTGTTTTTTATCCTGGTGTATGCAATAAAGAGTTATCTATCTATTCATATTGTAAAAACGGGAATTTTCACGTACTGCACTATCGGTGAAGGCACCGACTAAGTTTCGCCGTGCCGTGCACTACCTACTATGTGGTGCACGGCGCGACGCGGAAGGAGAAAGTCGCAACCACTCACCCTGATGAAGACTCTCGGAATGAGTCGAAACTTAGTCGGTGCCTTCACCAATAGTGCAGTACGTGAAAATTCCCGTTTTTACAATATGAATAGTCAAGTTCACGATAGTTTTTGGAGTTATCTATCTATCTATCTATTTTTAGAAATAAAGTATTTTGTATTTTATGTAATATTTTGTTTTATATTTCTGTGTACAATAAAGAATTATAATATTTTGAGATGACCTTTGCCCATTATTTCGTAATGTTTGCATTCCTGTGTTCCAGTTTGAAGGTGAAATTAAAGGCACATGACACTTTTCATCATTATATAGGTTGGCAACGAGTCTGGTGTTGCAAACCTCCATAGGTTACGGTAACCGCTTACCGACAGGTTGGCTGTAGCACTTTTGTAGCAACTTCACTTTTGAAAAAACTCCTTTGCTGATCAGTTTTTATAACTGACTGTACCTATGTACAAATCGTATTTGTTTTGTAGACTCGATAAGGATTAAAAGGTGACTTTTGGAGTGATGTATAAGTTTTTTTTTTATTTGCTCTGGGGGAAATATTCTGCTGCATCATTTTCTGTTGGATGGTATTGTTGTCAGATCGAGTATAGCAAACCAATCACTAGTGCGATTTTATCAATAGTCTTATCTGATATACTTGCCTAATCTGCTTACAAACTACCTATTCTTGATCCTTTCACACTTTGACTCTGACATTTTTTAACAAAATATGAGGTAGGGCACGGCGCGACGCGGAAGGAGAAAGTCGCAACCACTCACCCTGATGAAGACTCTCGGAATGAGTCGAAACTTAGTCGGTGCCTTCACCGATAGTGCAGTACGTGAAAATTCCTGTTTTTACAATATGAATAAAATATGACGTACCTGTACCGTACCGATCTATAGAATATCCCAAAACTTTACCTACTTTGGTATTGACTATTGAACTACCTACCTACTTCGTGATATTTAATGGTTCCCCATTTCAAAAGAGTTTAAAAAAATGGCTCCTATCAAATATTTTCTTTAGCTTAGATGAGTATTTTGCGGAGACGACGGCTAAACATGTTTTAAATTATATATAATTTTAAACAGTTAACAGAGTAGGAATGGTTTTTAGTTAGGTAGTTTTCATTATATGTTCCTAATTATTTATTAGGAAAATTCCAACCTTAGTGTAAGTTAACTTTAGACCAATATTGTATGTCCGAAACGGGCAAGCTGTTGAAACTAGAAAAAAAAACAATACCACCTTTATACACAGTTGGTGCAATAAAGATTTACTTAATTTTTACTAAAAAACGGGATATTTTTCATGATTTGTGAGTTTGAATGTTTCCCGATATTTCGGCACAGTTGTCTGCCTCTAACATTGAAAACCCGCAAAGATTTCAGTTCCTCCCTTGATTATGGCACATTCAACTGTGCCGAAATATCGGGAAACATTGAAACTCACAAATCATGGTAAATATCCCGTTTTTTAGTAAAAATTATGTTCAAAACCATGATAGTTTCAAAAGTTATAAAGATTTACTTTACTTTCAAGTTTCATCTGTTTTTAGAAGCTGCGTTATCAAAAGCAGCTTTATCTGATTTTTTCGAGTGCGCAAAATGCATTGCACATAACTAACATTCCTTTACCAATCGTCGTTATGAGCTCTTTCTTAGTACCTTTTTAATTAGTATCCACTTTATGACGGAGTGCACACGCAATATGATGTATACTTATTCTTGTAAAAACGGGAATTTTCACGTATCGCACTATCGGTGAAGGCACCGACTAAGTTTCGACTCATTCCGGAGTCTTCATCAGGGTGAGTGACGCGACGCTCTCCCTCCGTCGCGACCTCCTATGATGTATACTTGCTCAAAACGGTGAAATAAAACCATTGTTAAGAAATCGACATCAATTGTTTCACCGGTGTGTGCCATCAGATAGTGTTCCAATATGCGGCGATAGGCTTGGAACCTGTCATGTGGTATGTGAACTTCATGCCAAAATATGCGTCCATATCAGAATACCCATGTAGGAAAACGACGATGTCAAAAGATCGACGCCAAGATCGTAAAATGCCCTAGTATACAAATCGTTATAAAAATACTAGCTTCTGCCCATGGCTTCACACGTACGGTACCCGGATAAAAAGAAGCCTATGTGTTATTATGATGTATAAGCTATATTACTGTAAAGTTTCATCAAATTCTGTTAAGAAGTTTTTGCGTGAAAGAGTAACAAACATCCATCCTCACAAACTTTCACGTTTATAATATTAGTGGAAAAATTCCCTAGTAGTAATACATCTGGATTGCTCTTAGTCAGTATAATTAAGTAATAACCTGACTTAAATGACTTTTGATAAACTTCAACTCTTTCTTTAAGTAGTTGGTTGTTTACTGACCTCTTCAAAAACTATTAATAAATAAAGTAATTAAATAATGCTGGTCAATTTTCACACAGTATCATCTAGCCTAAAGTAGATAAGCAGAGCTTGTGCTATTGGAACTACATGATTGATATATAACTAATTTTTTTTTGTAAATACAATCATATTTAACGTCGCAAACACCCAGACCTGAGTCAAATATTTGCAGATCATACAAACATCTGTCGCGCGGCGGGAATCGAGACCTTCTGCGTCTCCATTTGTAAATCACCGGTCGTATTGTGGCATTTTCTTGTCAATGTTGTGTCCGTTGCAATTCCCGTTGCGGGACAAATGTTTGTATCTGCAAATATTTGTCTCGGGATCTGGGTGTTTTCTATGTATAATATTTATGTTTTTAGAAAAAAAATATATAATAGTAGTATATCAGTCATGTAGTTCCCATAACACAAGCTCTGCTTACTTTAGGGCTAGATGATGCTGTGTGAAAATGTCCAGCATTTTTTTAAATTATATAGTGGACGTGCCTCTAACTAACTCCACTAAGTGTCTTCAAAGATCTACGCATTGCGTATGCATTTGTTTCTCGATGGTAGCTCCATATGCTCCAGTCAACCCGTGACCACGGCTGTTGCAACACAGTTGAAACGTCGCGAAAATAAAAAAAGGTAAACGCAATGAAAACTTATATAGAAAGACTAGCTTCTGCCCACGGCTTCGCCCGTGTGGTACTCGGATAAAAAGTATCCTTTATGTTATTTTGATGTTTAAGCTTATACTGTAAAGTTTCATTAAAATTTTTTTAGTAGTTTTTGCGTGAAAGAGTAACAAACAAACATCCACATAAACTTTCACGTTTTTAATATTAGCAGGATTTTTACGGGTCCTTATCGCGACACATCCTGTGACCACGGTCAGAAGCCCAGCCGAAACGTCGAAAGACAATAAAAAAAGGTAAACGCGAGTAAAAACTTATAATAATGTTATTAGATCGCGAAAGTTTGAAAAATACGACTTTTATTGATGTTATTATCTACAGGCTGAGTATATGTGCAAGCAGAAACCTATTCTGTACGTCAAACCCTTATACTTATACCCATATACTACATACAAACGCGAAGTGAGCAATATTACATGGTGAGTGATATTACCCATGTAATATGACCTTGGCGGTTGATAAAAAAGTTTTACACAGCATAATTAACTCACAGATTTGTCGTTACATGGCAATTGAAATCGCAAAAAGCTCGACTGGATCGTGAAATATAATTGGCGGTCGCACCGAACAAAACTATGGAGCGGCTAATTGTGTCCGTGCCGTGAATATGCATGAGCATCGATCCCACTAACGAATATTGAGGGAGCCTTCATACCACGATGAAAAAGTATTGGAAAAAAGTACTGCTTATCAAGTAGCTCGATGCATGCTATGGATGTAAAAGCTTTTTCTCGTGGTGGGAGAAAAAAAGTTATACAACCTTAGTATTATTTTTTTCTTTTTTTTGTTACGAGGTGGGGAATTCAGCATTACCAAGATAACGGTTTCGTTGTCATAACAACGAAATAAACGCGACTGCCAGTCGGAGGATTCTCAATCACTCTCCAAAATTACGTATTTCGTTCCAATTGCCTTGTGTCATAATTTTAGTAACAACCTTTTTTTAGAACAAGGGGCTCACGGCTGTATTCCCCATGATGGTAGATGCAAGTACGGGGTGGCTAAAGGCCGATTCTAACATGTTATTTAATGTCAAAAACCAACTATAATTAGTGACAGTACTTGCAACTGTTACAGGCTTGCAAAGCCTGTACCGCAACCTGGGGGTCTAGGCAAATATCACTCTCTGGTTGGCGTTAACGGCTCCGCAAAGATTGAATTGTATGGAAATGACATTGGCTGTGGAAATGTCACGTGACAGCTGTCAAGTTTTACCTTGACAAATGATGTATTTATATATATAGGTTACAATACCACAACCTGGGGGGTCTAGACAAATATCACTCTCTGGTCGGCGTTAACGGCTCCGCAAAGATTGAATTGTATGGAAATGACATTAGCTGTGGAAATGTCACGTGACAGCTGCCAAGTATTACCTTGACAAATGATGTATTTATATATGTAGGCTACAATACCACAAGCTGGGGGGGTCTAGGCAAGTATCACTCTCTGGTTGGCGTTAACGGCTCCGCAAAGATTGAATTGTATGGAAATGACATTAGCTGTGGAAATGTCACGTGACAGCTGCCAAGTTTTACCTTGACAAGTGAAGTATTTATATATGACGGCACAAGCGTGGGAGAAGCTTTAGACGGCTCATTACCACCGTCTCCGGGTATAGGATCCATCTTCTAGGGTACTCAGGCAAACCATTTAAATACATCTCACACAAGTTTATTTGAAGAAAACAGCTTACCAACTAGGTACAATATTCTTGAGGTAGGTAAGTACGGTGAACGTGACAGTTTCGATGCTCCGTGTTCCGTTCTGTCTGGCGCTCACAAGTAAAGCGCCCGGCCGCAACGACTTTATCCTCGAGTGGGAGTAAACAGCGACACTAGCGCCACCACTCTGCGTTCATTGTACTTTTTAATAATCAAGCTACATACTAGCTAAGTCAAACGAGGTACTGCAAAGTCAAGTAACCGTTTTAAATCATTCCTAATTTTTTACTAAACTTAATATTACGACATATAAGTATCGGTATATACGTATGAATTTGCAAAAAAAAACAATATATAGTACAGCAACCAAAGGAAGCAAAGAACCATCCAAGCAACACCTGAAGATGAAATCCTATGGCTTCACTACCAACTGACCCAGAGATAGTTGTCTCTGTGAGTTGACGTCAGGGTAGAGAGGGACTTCCTCGGAGCCCTTACTAAATGCCTAAAACACGAAGCGTTTGAAGAAAACCTGTTGCTGTATCGTAAAGGAAAAGTAAGTGTGAGGTATTTTCTTCACCTCACGCTTACTTTTCTTTCACGCTCACGCAAATTTGTCAAGGTAAAACTTGGCAGCTGTGACATTTCCACTCAAGTGACATTTCCACAGCTAATGTCATTTCGATACAATTCTATATTTCCGCAGGCATTAACGCCAACAGAAAGTAAATGCAGACATTAGCGATGTGAAGTACCGAATTTGTTTTTGCTTAGTAATCTAAGCAAAATACCAACACGCTCACTACTGTATATTCCATGATGAACATCCTCAGATACATACTCAGCGTGTAGATTGAGGATATACAATAGAGGGTAGTCGAATACACGTTCATATTATTCAAATTCACGTTATATTATTTAGCACTGGCCTCGATTCTGTAGTACACTAACTAAACTAAATTTTAAACTGTCGCTCTCTTTTACTGATAGCGCAAGCAAGAAAGAGATAGCTACAATTTTAGAGCTGTCAAATTAGTCAAGTTTAAGTTTTCCATACAAATTTAGTAGTAATATCAAAACATGCTAACTAAACACGAAGAAAAGCGACACGACACCTGATTTGACAGGAGTAAAATTCTTGTCATCTCTATCTTGCGTACGCTATCAATAGAAGAGAGCAACAGTTTAAATTTAGTTTAGTTAGTGTACTACAGAATCGAGGCCAATGTGTATTTAAAAAAATAAACAACTAATTTTAGTGATAGTACTTGCATTTGTTACAGCTCTGTAAGGAATACTATACTACAACCTGGTCAGCTCACTGACCTAACGAAGAGTGACCAAGAAAAAACTGGTGGCACGACAAAAATACGCAGTTATCTCTGGAATTGCATTTGATAGCCCAATTGTTAAGGAATGTTATAGGCTATTTAACATCACGCTACGTCTCTAAGGACCCGAGAAAAAGAAGACTAAGTAAAAGCGCGGAAGGGCGACGCGTGAAGGTGGGTAAACTAGTGGCATGACGTAAAAATAATAATAATAATAATAAATAAATAATGCTGGACATTTTCACACAGCATCATCTAGCCCCAAACTAAGCAGAGCTTGTATTATGGGAACTACATGATTGATATAAAAAAAAATGTATACGAGTATAAGCATATTTTTTTTGTAAATACATACATATTATACATAGAAAACACCCAGACCCGAGACAAATATTTGCAGATACAAACATTTGTCCCGTGGCAGAAATTGAACCCGCAACCTTCTGCGTCTCAGACGGGCCTTCGCCCACTGCGCCACAGAGGTCGTCTCCACTAAATAGAAATAGCGCCACGAAATAGCTAGGTACTTCCACTAATAGCTTAATTATTTATAGAACTATTTCTCAAGCGAAACATACCTACATAACTTGGCCACAGCAATTACGGCAGTTCCACCTTCCGATGAAGACGGCAGGATACACTAATGATCGGCTCCTCAGAAATCCTGACCATGACCAGCCTGTGTCACTGCAAATTTCCTTTCAATAAAAATGAGTATAAACGCGAAAGTTTGTGAGGACGGATGTTTGTTACTCTTTCACGCAAAAATTACTGAACATATTTTGATGAAACTTTACAGTAATATAGCTTATCATCATCATCATCATCAGCCTATATTAGTCCACTGCTGGATATAGGCCTCCCTTAATGAGCGCCATAGCGCCCTGTCTTCAGCTTGTCGCATCCAGCATCTGCCTGCAGTGTTTCGCAGATCGTCATCCCACCTGGCCGGAGGGCGTCCTACACTACGTTTGCGGAGTCGCGGTCTCCACTCAAGAACACGTTTACCCCAGCGGTTATCGGTTCTTCGTGAGATATGATAGATATAGCTTATACATTAGAATAACACATAGCGTACTTTTTATCCGAGTGCCACACGGGCGAAGCCGTGGGCAGTAGCTAGTAATTCAACATTTAGGTAGCTAATAATGTGTATTAAGGATACACAGGCATTGGCCCCTTTTTTCGTCAGGCCGAAAAACGTCACCATTTTTTACCCTTTCTGTTATGACACACAGAAATAAAACAGAAATATTAAACAAGATATTAGGTGAGGCATGTACAAAGGCGAGCTTAACGCTAAAAAGAACTGTTCTTCGAACCAACCAAAAAAAAGATCTATATCTTAAAAAAGATCCTACTATACTTTACTCAAGGACCTCACCTTGTGTCGCTAATAACGTAAATAAATTTTACATTACGGTAACGATCGACCCACTGGCTTCTTTTCACTAGTGAAATAAATAGAAGATTCTAAAACGCATGGGCGCGCTCCGACTAACATGAAACAATGTCGCATAGTATATACTAGTACGAGTAATAATAAATAATACTATTTTTTTTTTTTCTAATATTTTTATTCATACAACTATTTACAAATAGGTATATACAAAAAATACAGATGAAACAGCTAGCCATCTAAAAACCGCTGCAAACGATCTATAGATAGCTCCACTGATCCAGATCACTACCAGACGGAAGCGTTCCCAAAATACTCATATAAAAAAATATAAAAAAATGCTGGACATTTTCACACAGCATCATCTAGCCCCAAACTAAGCAGAGCTTGTATTATGGGAACTACATGACTGATATACTACTTATATACATTTTTTTATAAATACATACATATTATACATAGAAAACACCCAGACCCGAGACAAATATTTGCAGATACAAACATTTGTCCCGTGGCAGGAATTGAACCCGCAACCTTCTGCGTCTCAGGCGGGCCCTCGCCCACTGCGCCACAGAGGTCGTCGCCACAGAGGAGGTATTAATTGACACAAATACAAAAAAAAAAACACTCAAGTACAATTCAATAAATACAGTACTAGTCACAATATCAACAGAGATGAAACAGAGATAAATATAGAACGTCCATCTTTGTTTCATCGTCACGTTGCGTTACATCGGAGTGAAAGTTCTGTACGTAACTCTATACCTCTATACTGTGTAACTGTTACGTATCCACTGGACAATTTAGCTAAGTTCGTCAAGCAAAATTAATATATCATGCCACGCCACGCTACGCCACACCACATGTCTACAACGTCACTTGTTCGGAACCAGGTGGTACTTAGACGATGACAGTACTGAGTAACTATTCCAGGTTAGTAAGAAGCTAAGACAGTTTCGCATTACTTAGAACTGTGAGCGTTTAGAATATTAGTTTCAAGTCGATGTTACTTCGATAAGGACCTTATCTGTTGCTGACTTTATCAACAGAGGGAAATCAAGAGGTGTTGAATTTTTTGGTTTTTATCATGAATAGACCTTTATTTGACTACTAGCTTCTGCCCACGGCTTCGCCCGCATGGTACCCGGATAAAAAGTAGCCATTGTGTTATTCTGATGTATAAGCTATATTACTGTAAAGTTTCATTAAAATCCGTTCAATAGTTTTTACGTGAAAGAGTAATAAAACATCGATCCTCACAAACTTTCGCGTTTATAATAATAGTAGGACAAACTCGCCTGATCGTAGGTGATGATGCGGCCGAAATGTGAGTATTAAGTAGGTACATACTTATAGAGTTGTTCTTTTTTCATATAAAGTTATCATTAAGATATGCCTGAGTTTTTTGCCTAAGATTACTGTTGGCGGGATAATTTACGGGGTGTCCCAGAATATGTACAATTTAATTCGAAATCATCATCCCATTGTTCATATTATGAAAAACTTTTAATAGAAGCTGTTATTTAAGTGTTTAAGGGCTGGTCCACCAGTTCAAAGTCGCTCAGCGAGCTATGGAAAGAGCTATGCTCGGAGTCTCTCTGAACGAATACATCCGTCAGAGAACCAAAGTTATCGACATAGCTCAACGAATTAGCAAGCTGAAGTGGCAGTGGGCCGGTCATATCTTGCGAAGAACCGATAACCGCTGGGGTAAACGTGTTCTTGAGTGGAGACCGCGACTCGGCAAACGTAGTGTAAGACGCCCTCCGGCCAGGTGGGATGACGATCTGCGAAACACTGCAGGCAGATGCTGGATGCGGCAAGCTGAAGACAGGGTGCTATGGCGCTCATTAGGGGAGGCCTATATCCAGCAGTGGACTAATATAGGCTAATGATGATGATGATGATGATAATTTAAGTGATATGGCTCGTATAAATTTGGTGTAACTTACTCTATTCTTGTCTGAGATTTCATAAACAATATGGATATAAAACACTTTTAAGCGATGCTATACCATAAATATAACATAGATGTTCCTCTAGCTTTTTATAAAAAAAATCAGTATAGTGTAAAATTACACTACACATTTCGATACTTAAATAAAATAACAGTTTTTTGTATATTATGCTGTTTCTTTAAGCAGCCAATAAATAAGATATTTAAACATTTTTGCCGCAGCGGTAATAAAACCCTCACTTATTACGTCGCGGTGGGTGAGCAATGGCTGCCACCAAGGACGATAACTTGAAAAAACTGTAAATGTGACTGTATCTATCAGCAAATATGGTTTAGTATAATAATAACATTCTAAGAAATAGATAGATAGAAAATGCTTTATTGCACAAGATAAAACAAGTACATAGGCGACTTTAATGCTAATTAGCATTTTCTTCCAGCTAACCTTTGTGTAATGAACTCACTACCGCTCCAGGTAGTGAGTTTGGCTGATAATAAAATAAGAGAAAAAAATATTAAATAAAATAACTAGCTACTTAAAATAGAAGTAAAATAAATACATAGAAATAAATCTGTATTTATAAAACAATAAGCCTATCTCTGAAATCAACGCACAGCCTAAGCTGATACTAGAAAGCTAAAATTTGCATTTTTTATAGCAAATCCACCCACTAAGAAGGGGTTTTAGGGAACTTGACCCCTAAGGGGGTTAAACTATAAAAGTTGTTATCCCCTTGTTTCAGGATATCATACATGTTTTGGGACAACTTGTACTTCTAGACAGTAGCTCATCTCGTCTAATCCTCTGCTACCGATCTCGTCAAGTAAGTAGAAAATTATATAGGCTTTCCGCCATCCAGACAGAACTTAATTATGTTTGACTAGGGATCTTCTTGTAGGCATTGAGCAACTTGAATGTATATATGTACAATCTATGTTAGCTTGATAATATGTATGCATAGAACCTGATTGGTGTAAAGAAATCTACATGGCTGTAGACCAGAGGTTCCCAGACTTTTATCTCATAGACCACTTTCAAAATTTAGCTGGTTCCGGTGAGGGTCCAAAGGTTCAGCTACATTTCTACCATATTCCCAAAAATCGACAAAAAATGTGAAGATTAGATCTATGGAATTTTGCGTTGCGGCTGAGTTCCAACCACGAATGGGGAGATTCCGAAATGAAATAAGTGAGAATTGATTGGTTAATTAATTAATTGATTGTCCTGTGAGTGTGAAAGTCAAGCCAACATTTTAGTTCTTCACTATCGAAAGCAGATACATTTTCGCTTACGAATTGTAAACCCCTATTTTTTTGTCACGCCAACGTAGACCCCCGTCGAGTCTCCCGTGGACTCCTGTGGGTCGATTTGGACCACTTTGGGAACTAAGGCTATAGACAGATAGCTTAATTATCATCATTAACAAGACGCAAGCGGTGCGAGTTCGATTCCCGCTGTGGGACAAATGTTTGCATGTTCTGTAGATATTTGTTCCGGGTCTGGGTGGTGTGGTACCACGGTATTTTTAGTTACTGATACCTACAACACAGAGCATCCGTATCTGTTGGGTTTCTAAAAAGAAATATAATTTATAAATAATGCTAGAC
The DNA here is from genome assembly GCA_958496245.1 of Perizoma flavofasciatum. Taxonomy (NCBI): domain Eukaryota; kingdom Metazoa; phylum Arthropoda; class Insecta; order Lepidoptera; family Geometridae; genus Perizoma; species Perizoma flavofasciatum. The sequence continues at coordinate 1,356,276 of OY292436.1, forward strand.
ATTTTCACACAGCATCATCTAGCCCCAAAGTAAGCAGAGCTTGTGTTATGGGAACTACATGACTGATATACTACTTAAATACATTTTTTTTGTAAATACATACATATTATACATAGAAAACACCCAGACCCAAGACAAATATTTCTGGTAATACAAAAATTTGTCCCGCGGAGGGAATTGAACCCGCAACCTTCTGCGTCTCAGGCGGACCTTCGCCCACTGCGCCACAGAGGTAAACACAAAAATATATGTACTTATATACATATATTTTTGTATACACTCAGACTCGAGACAAATATTTGCAGATCATACAAACATATATCCCGCGGCGAGAAAGGAACCCACAACCTTCTTCGCCCACTGCGCCGCAGAGGTTATCATATGACTATTGGCTTCCTCTAACACAATTTTTTTTACTCATAGCATGTTTATAATAAAGTTAGGTGATATTCGTATTCTTATATTAACAATTATTATAATTCTTGACATATTTTTTCTCATAATTTTTGACATTTTGTATTATTATTGACATTTAATTTTATTTTGTATACATACCTATTCACCAGTGTTATTATTTAAATTGTATGTGTGTACTTGTAAAATAATACCTACCTGCAACGCCCTGACAGAGCCGATGTACCTACCAACCTACTTGGAGCTACACTAGACCTAAGCTTAACCATTGTATGTAGGAAATTAAGCATGAATAAATGAAATGAAAATAGGTTGCAAATGAGTATCTACACAGAAAAGATTAAACGCTGGCCAATGAACTTTCTGTAGAACCATCTCAAGTGCACTGGAAGTCCACAAATAAAATGCTCACACACAATACAATACTCATTCCAAAGTCTGAATTCAACGAGCATTATTGTATTGTGTGGAAAGTCCTACAATAAACAAGCGCCATCACTTATACAATGCTGCCTAGTTGTATCTCACTGGCCCACTTCGAGGCGATGCAGTAAAAATGAGTGTTTCAGACTCTCAATGCAAATTGAATGCAGCACTTGAAAGTAGTCCGAACAATCGTATCGGACGCCCTACTTCTGAGGTATGGAAGATTCAGAACTATCTATGAGTTTAATATGAAACTTTTTTACAGCTTTTTAGTCTCTATTAAGCACAAGTACATACAAAAATTATCTATTAAGAAATTTAAAAACGTAATTATACAAAAACTATAAAATATAAAAAGACATACTATAAAATATCTGATTATTTAGATGACAAAAACTCTTGGGATTGAAAATGCTCCAACTCGAACCTATTGTTTTGTAAAAGAATCATTAAAAGAATAACCAGCCTTGTTTTCTTGCCTTTCTTTCCTGGCTTGGTCGCGGAGGAACAGGCATAAAAACCGACGTTTCAAAGTGGTCCTTGTGATTTTAATGAATTTTGACTTTGACTTTGACCATCAGGTGGCCAAAAGACGTAATATTAAAAACACCTTTGGGATAGCTTGGCCAAACACTAGCATCCGGCCTTGGACTCAATCGAACGCAGAGCTTTCAGAAAAACGTAAGGACAAGCAGACGCACATCTCAGTGGGTACCATCCATATCTTAAGAATGGCGAAGGAACAGAATGCGCTAAAATCGTCTGTGACCCTGAAAATCTGTGTCTGTTTAAGATAAGAATTAATAAGTATATTCTAGAATTTCATGTACTATCGTCGGCCATGCCATCACTTATCATCAGGTGAGATTAAGTTCAAATGAAGGTCTATTCATTCAGCATGTTTCCTTGTACTCCTGCTTTCTTGATCCTACTACATTAACTACTTATAAACGCGAAAGTTTGTGAGGATGGATGTTTGTTACTCTTTCACGCAAAAACTACTGCACGGATTTTTATGAAACTTAACAGTAATATAGCTTATACATCAGAATAACACATAGGCCACTTTTTATCCGGGTACAGCGAAGCCGCGGGCAGAAGCTAGTAATAAATAATTATACACTAAATAGTTAGTATAGTAATAAAATACTGCTAAAATACTTGTAAACCGTCGTATCTAAATATCTTGATGTTTAAGAATATTCTTTTGAATCTAACTAATATAGGTACTTATTTTATTTTCTGTATTACTCAATATAATATTATTGTAAAATGAAATTATTATATCAGAAAGGCTCCAAAGGTTCTTAATGACTTTCGGTACAGAATTTTCAACTTTCAGAACGGGTCGGACAAAGTCATGATAATAACTTTTTGGTGTAAATAATAACCTCCTTAAACTAACCCCTGAAATAAGGGCAATTTTTTTGTAAGACCAAACTTTATAATTTACATAAATGTTTTAATTGAGTCCTGTCTACTTCCTTCTTAGCTTCAGTTCATCGGGAACAAAGATATCGACAGCGCGCTCTGAATAGCATCTCAGTAAATGAACATTATCGTTTGCAAGCATGGACCTAGGTATTTCTGACCATTGTTTCTGACACATTTCAAGTAAAATAGTAGAACTACTATTTTAGTCATATTCACCAGAAAGGCTTCAGTTATTATAAGTGATATATTTTTGTATAAGTCAGTTGCCAAAGTTTTCGGAAGCGCTCAGATCTAAATTCCACTAATGGTCCATCCAAATGGTGGCAAAAAGTTGTGAAACTTAGCTGATAGCTAAGAAAAACTAGACAAGCAACGCCATAATACTATTTTAGTTTTGGATATCTACTTAAACTGAATTACTGAGTATATTTTTATAAGCTCTTGGGCGCCTTCTTTTGTCGTGACAACCAAAACGATGACAAATCAGTTGGCTTCGTTCAAGCATTACAATTAACGAACTCACTTCATTATAATGTCTGTGCTTCAAAGCATTCCTAGACTAGTACTTTAGCGAGGACTGTAAAACCTTAGTTTCATACAACTTAGCTGTTCATCTTATTACTTAGTTTTACTTCTGAGGATGCTACAGAGGCAAATTGGAAAAGTTCCTGAAGGGAAATCTGATCTCGGACTGGACGGGCTTTCAGGAAAAATACTTTGGTATCGTGTTTATGTGAGTTGGACTGCGGACTAACTGTTGCGAATTTTTCCAGCTCGGAGCCCATTTTGTTCATTAAAGGGTGGTTTCTGCGAGATTACTTTCGTATTTTAGGAGCAACTGAATATGTATTGAGACTTTTATGGTATTTATTGTGAATCTACGTGAGAGCCAAATACAAAAACACCAATACGGAGAAATCATTGACTCTTAGTACCATAAAATCAATGGACTTTACAAAGAAGACTAGTAAACTTTTTTCTAACAAAGAATTCGTGCGTATACTTCCCCGTAAGCAGTTTTAGTTGAATTACTATACGAGTACTTTGATTTGTAGAAAAGGTGTCGGTGAATGTATAAATTAGACTACCATCTGCACGTCTCAGGTGGACAGATGTAGTGCAATACCTTGTAGGATCTATCCTAGGTATTCAAAGTGCTGCGAGGTACCAAAGTTTGATGTGGTCGATGATATTAGAGCTATTCTAATATCGCCTTCTGGCTATGGTTTCTTGTGAAGTCATAGGCCTGTATTTATATAGATCATAGCATTATCATAGCAATGATTTATATTTATAGACTAGCGGTACCCGCGACTTCGTTCGCGATTGGCATAATTTTTTAAAGTACCTCCTTTCTAACAAAAAAGAATGAATGAAATTAGACTACGCGTTAATGAATTACAATTATGTACAAATTTTGTATTTGATCCCCTCTCCCAAGAGAACCGTGCGAATTTTAGGATAAAAAGTATTTTATGTCCTACCCCGTAGTATGAACTCAAATCATGCCAAGTTTCATTTGAATTCGTTCAGTAGTTTCGGCGCTATGCGCAGCCCAGGTTCCGACAGACAGACAGACAAAAATTAAAAAAAAACATTTTTGGTTTCAGTATCGATTCTAAAGTGCCCTCCAAAAAAAATTTCAAAATATCTTCAATGTACAGAATTTGACCTGTTACGTTCTTATAATAGTTTAGATAGTATAGGTATGGAAGATTTCTACTATGAAAGAACAAACATTGGATTTATACCTAAGTGAGGCAAAACCGCGAAGCAATGCTTAAGACGTCGGTTTTCAACAAATCATCTACTCTTTTGACTGCAGGAGCTGTTAATTCCTAGCTTACCTCAGCACGTGTTACTTACGTCTACCATCTACCTAACAGTCTCTCTCCACTACCTCCTAAAGTCATAATGATAGCGCGACAGTAAAATTTAATAAAAACTGCTCTACCCTTGCACACATCTTGCAACTGAAATATTTACTTACTACCCAGCACAGAAACTACAGAACATTCGAGAAAACACTTAATAAAACGCTTCAGAGCGTGAAATCCTGCGGAAATTGCGCCGACGTCACTATTCTCTCTCTCTTAAACTGGAATAAATTCACAACTGGCTGTACTCCCCGAATTATTTTTAATTAATTCAGAGTTTCGAAATGAGCAAGTGTTTCTTGTACTGTGAACTAGTTCCCTTGTTTATATGTGATTCAGTGACGTGAAACGAGAAGTATCTTAGAGCTTTGACACCGTAGTCACTAGTGGTCAGAAACATACTGTGCTTTGGTCACAGGACCGAAGCAGATTAGGGGTTCATCCATCGGGAGAGACAGGCTAAAAAATTTGAACTTTCGTTGCCTCGTGTGACGATATTAAATAATACTAAAAACTTAAACACATAATTAAATGAATTGAGAAAAATACTAAATATTCAATAGTGGCTAAAAATCTTGAAAAAATATAGCAAGTTACCTCTTTACAAAATTGGGGTTCCGCAGTTCTCAACCAATTCAGCTGTAATATCACTTTAAAGTATTGGCCGCTTATTAATATAAAATAGAGTTTTATTTATTTCAAAACGTATCGGATATTGATGATGATTTGAATTTTAAAAGTGCTAACATACTTGTTAATATAATAAGTGTATGCACCACAATATGCATTCACCGTTCCCACCCGTCTTTTGAACGTGCGTTTTTTCACACGTTCTCTATTCCTTTTTTCCCTCTTTCACGAGTTAGTTAATTTGCATTTATGCAACATCCTATATCAGAAGTCGTTCTATGGTCAAAATTAACTGCCCAGCCAAATGTTAGGACTGTTCCTAAATTCTTCAGTCCTACCGCACCATTTAGAATCCTTCATCCAGCCCCACTACAGCAAACAAATTAAAGCCAGAACAAAGCTGTTCTCAGAATAAAAGCTACCCATATTTTCGTCTCGTTTTTAGCCACAGATCTCAGAGTGATATGAGTAATGGCAAGGTAGTTTCACTTATGAAAATATCATGGGTATGAACATATTTACTAAAAAACCTGATGTGAATATTTAACATGATTTGTGAGTTTGAATGTTTCTCGGTTCGGTACAGTTGCATGTATTGTGATCATGGGAGGAACTGAAGTCTTTGCGGGTAGATGTAAGTAATAGATGAATCAATCTACCGTCTTTCTCACTCTTTGATTGTGAACGATACTTTATTCTATCAGCTGCGCGTCTGGATACCGTTAGTGTTATCAGGGCCGAGATGTACTCAAATGCGACATTGAAACCGTATCGTTGGCAATAAATAAGTGAGACGTATATTTGTACGGCTCTGGGTGTTGTTGTATACGGTACTCATAGTTCCTGATACTTACGTTACAGGAAATCCTAGTGTGGAATATGCTATCCTACTCTGTTAAGCCACCTGGATCTGCCTCATAATTGCATTAGGAAAATTATAATGGAACGAGAAAATGACACTCCCGTACCCTGGTACGCAATGTCGTCCTGGTAAGCCTGCTTAGCAATGTCGGAAACTCAAGAAGTGCCCCTTTTTCAAGTTTTAGCGGGCGTGGACGTTGTTTATCAAAATGGCAATGGGTATTTTGTTTATGATAATATCGGGACTGTCCTTATTTCGTATACCTAGCACACGTTTTAGTCAGAAACTTCACTTTCTTAGGCCCCGGTCAAACTTATGAGGTGGTAGTGGCGATCAAAGGGATTTTTTACGGGAATGTATTGTTCGACACTGCCACCGATACCGCCACCGCCACCGCCACCGCCACCGCCACCGCCACCGCCACCGCCACCGCCACCGCCACCGCCTTTTCCAGTTTGACCGGACCTTAACACAATCTCAATGGTTCTTTCTCGTCACCCATGCCTAATTTTCCACAACAGTCTCAAATGGCTGTATATAGATCATTATCACTCCTTGCCACAGAGTACCTAAGTAAAATAGATGGTGTGGCCATTACCGTTTTTCGGGTAGGTACTTTATTATACGAGCCTCGAAATTAATTATTCTCAGACGTAGGCCGCCTTGTGTATTTAACATGGTGTCTGTCTCAAACCTAGAAGCATAAGTAGTCGAAGATCCTTGAGTGAGGACTAAAAATGAAATATTTCCTACTAAGACGAAGGTATCTTTCTGTTCATCCCTTCTTCGTCGAGGCACTGGTTATGATCACTCTGATTTAGGTCAGTGATCAGGTTAGGGTAAAAGACCTAGTGTGGAAAATAATTCAGTTCACTACGCAGAGGCTTCTTTCGTGTACTTATTTAGGTCTATAGATTGGTACATAATTATATGCCATAGATAAATATATAATACTTTATTTTAGGGTTATTCCCGTGGTTCCTCGATTTTAAGCCTCATCAGGAGACAACGGGAAGGGTTTTCCCCAATGTCCTCCGATTCACATTTATAATGGTATAAATCGATGGATGGATCGATGGATACACCAAAATGTTGGTTACAAATTCATCAGAGCAAATTACAAGCTAATCGCGAGAGTACAATGTGCGGTCTTATCGCTATGGCTTATTCTGTTCCTGAGATATGTCTATTTTCTTCATATTTTTTAGTAAAACGATGCTGATATGTAAGTTAACATTTATATTTATACAATAGAATACTAAAACTACTTTAAAATACATAAAAAATAACAATAAACTGTCTTTGTTGATAATAAAAAGAAGACTTTTCTCTACCTGTAATGGTAGGTTTACATACATACATATAGTCACGCCTGTTTCCCAGACGGGTAAGCAGAGACCAAGGAATTCCACTTGCTACGATCCTGACATACCTCTTTCGCTTCATTCATCCTCATCACATCCTTCATACATGCTCGGCGGTTTAGTGTACGTCTGACCTGGCCTTCTTCTAAAATGTCTCCAATTTGGTCAGAGTACGTTCGCCGAGACCTTCCTCTACCAACTATCTCATTCACGCTCGCCTTGTATACTTATTTTGTTAATCTACTTTCGTCCATCCTTTCTATATGCCCAAACCATCTCAACATATCTTTCTCAACTCTCGTTACTACATCTTCATTCACTCCACACTGCTCTCTTATCACGCTGTTCCTCACTCTCTTCTTTTTCTTGCCTTTCTTTCCTGGCTTGGTCGCGGAGGAACAGGCACCTAGATAAAAACCGACGTTTCAAAGTGGTCCTTGTGATTTTATTGAATAAATGAATTTTGACTTTGACTTTGACTCTATCACTCAGAGTTACACCACACATACTTCTCAAAGCTTTCATCTCCACTGTATTCACTTGACTTTGATGTTTCTTCTGCCATACCCAACTTTCACTTCCATACATTAGTGTCGGCACTAACACTCCTTTATGCCCGGCATTACTCCTGTAACGGTAGAATTACAGGTAGAAAACAGAGTTTATGTCACCGACCGCAGACAGGGTACCCAAGGCTGGCAACATTACCTCGTTGACTAGTTAATTAATGCTAATTTTCTGACCGAGGTAAGCGCCAGCCCTTTGGTCATTGATCCATGAATTGAGGTTAGATTAGGTTAATTCGTTTTATATTTTAAATGGACCATGGCTTGGCTTTGTCGTCTGTCGAACGCTGCCTCGGAAGGCAAGCGCAACCAAAACAGAACTGCTGACGGCGCTATGTGTAGGGTTTTTTGTAAAGTCCCAAAAATATCAACTTCAGCTGAACTAGAACCGGATATCTCCCGTTTAGAATGAGGCGATTATATCTACCAACGAAAACACGATATTAACAGCCTAACCAGCCTCGTTAAATACGTTTTTGTGATATCATTATACCTAGGTATTTCTAGACCAGATATAAATAAAATAAATAAATAATGCTGGATATTTTCCATCATCTAGCACAGCATCATCTAGCTCCAAAGTAAGCAGAGCTTGTGTTATGGGAACTACATGACTGATATTCTATTTATATACATTTTTTTTTTGTAAATACATACATATTATACATAGAAAACAGCCAGAACTGAGACAAATATTTGCAGATAATACAAACATTTGTCCCGCGGTGGGAATTGAACCCGCAACCTTCTGCGTCTAGGTGGACCTTCGCCCACTGCGCTACAGAGGTCTTCAAATTATGTTTGTATGTTTGTTTATGTGTGAGTAAATAAATGCCCTTTTATTTTATCTATTGACGTCACTGCTTAGGGTAAGCAGATTACCAGTTTTAAGTAGGTAATATACTTCATAAATAATAAAAATCCAAAGGTTGTCTGGAAGAGATCGCATGTAAGAGATAAGACCGCCCGTTGTTTTTATTGTTTTTTTTTTAGTTTTCTTGAGTTATATCTATTTTTTCTTATGGTGTTCAATCAAGTATTTTCATTGACTCATTCTTTAATCTACCTACCTATGCTGAGATGACACGTTTTTAAAACGAAAACTGTCTAGATGGATCAAAAAGGTGCATGGGGTATATTTGATTCAGTTCTACTTATACTTAGAACTGAATCAAATATACCCCAGTATCAAATATGTCGGTAATAATCAAATATGTCGTACGGTATACTGCTGTGGGGGAGTGCTGCTGATATCAATACCATTTTTGTGCTGCAGAAGAGGGCTGTTCGAGCAATTTATAATATGGGCCCCAGAGAATCACTTCGCGAAAAGTTTAAAGAAATAAATATAATGACATTCCATTGTCAATACATTTATGAAAATCTGATGTATGTTCACAAAAATATTAATTTGTTTAAGAAAAAAAGCGATAATCACAATGTTAATACTAGAAATAAAGATAAACTCGCTGTTGCCACTTGTAGACTCCATTAAGTTGGTAAATCGTTTAAAGGGCACGGTGTACGCTTTTATAACAAACTCCCAAGAGATATACAAAAATTATCAATTAACAAATTTAAAAACGTAATTAAACAAAAGCTTTATAAAAAGGCATACTATAAAATATCTGATTATTTAGATGACAAAAACTCTTGGGATTGAAAATGCTCCAACTCGAACCTATTGTTTTGTAAAAGGATCATTAAAAAGAATAACAAGCCTTGTTTTCTTGCCTTTCTTTCCTGGCTTGGTCGCGGAGGAACAGGCACCTAGATAAAAACCGACGTTTCAAAGTGGTCCTTGTGATTTTATTGAATAAATGAATTTTGACTTGACTTGACTTGACTTAAGCTAAGTATCAATTATTTTTATTTTTATTTTTTCTGGATCATACGGTAGGTAACCAAATTCGTTTATATTTTTTTAATGTTGTGCCAAATAAGTAAATGTTTTAACATCATTTTATATCTAAAAAATCATGAGATTTCCCGTGGGTGAAACTTTAAAAACAAATTATACGCAGAAGACTTTGTATGGATAACAATTGTTCAAAATCAACGAGGTCATGCAGAAGCATGACCTCGTTGGCACGGTGGCGTAGCCAGCTGCGACACACGAGGTGCAAGTAATTTCCGCTAACGAGACAATTGTTTATGTTCTGCAAATATTGATTCTGAGTTTACCTCTATGTCATCTGGGAGGTTTTTAATTTATTTACTAAACAACCAAGCAGTGGAGAGAAATAAACCTTCCTCCGCAACTACGTATAGCAACTTAGGTGTGGAATATAGTTGTTTCGCAATTTCCGTTCTTGCGGCCGGCACAGATGGATCTTGTATATTGAGTCTAGGAAACGTCTACTAGTACCTAGGTATACACCCTGTTTAGCTTCGTGTTAGATAAGATAAGATAAAGTTTTTGTTCAAGAATACAGTTTCAGTGATACAAAATGCTTGTACTTTAGACTTAATGAAATCATGTACATAAATGAGCGCTGTTAAGACACTAGGTCTCAAAAAGCCTGTGTTGTACCATCGGTGAAGGCACCGACTAAGTTTCCACTCATTCCGATTGTACCTCTAGAATCACAAAGACTTACTCCTGACTCTACATCATAACTAGTATCATTAATATTGGTATACTTCTTCTCATATTGTAAGAACGGGAATTTTCACGTACTGCTAATGACTAAGACTGCACCGACTAAGTTTCGACTCATTACGAGAGTCTTCATCAGGGTGAGCGATCGCGACTTTCTCCCTCCGCGTCGCGTCGTGCGTGCCTTCACCAATAGTGCAGTACGTGAAAATTCCCGTTTTTACAATATGAATAGTTTTTTGAATAAAAAAATGGTGTTGTACTTCTTGACCATATAAATCAAAATGGCCACAAAGTGAATGACTCTAGAGATTTATTTTATTTACAAGTAGGTATACACAAATAAAGTTGAAAGAGCTAATTAGACCGTTGCAAACTACCGCTAATAATTGATGGATAGGGCAATTGGTCTATCAGCCCCGGATCCAGGGGGGGGGCAAATCGGGGCACTTGCCCCGGGCGGCAGTTTCAGGGGGCACCAAAACCATAATACAATATGTTTGAAAACTTGTTTCACAAAGCGCCTAGCATCCAGCGCACGTTCTATTATTATTAATTTGATTTTAAAACGCCCAGTTCGTTTCTAAACACATCCTAATTTTACGTTCCGAAATGCGCTTTGAGCTGCTGAAGAATTAGAATTATTGATATTTTGAATAAATATTTTTAAGGGTATTATTACGACTATACCACGTACTTTATTAATATTTTGCTGACGTTTCGTTGACCGTTTAGATGTCCTTCCTCATGATCAGGGTCCGCGACCACGCGAGCTCGTTCCTGAGACGGGAACTGTCTAACTACAGAAAAACGGTCAACGAAACGTCAACTGGAGAATAGTAAAGTACGTGATATAGTCATAATAATATCCTAAAATGATATCCTGAACCACGATAATTTCCATTGAATTAGTACACTTTTCCAATGTTCCATATCTCTAGATAATGTTGATGTATGTATATGTTGTAGATAGATAGATAGGAAATACTTTATTGTACACCAAATGTCAGCTTACAAACTTTAACATTGTTGTACAATGGGCGGTCTTATCGCTTATTAGCGATCTCTTCCATCCAACCTTTGGGCGGAATGGACTGTACGAAAGACATGTAAACAAGGGTTGTAGGTACATGTGCTTCAACAATCCTACTACTATTATAAACGTGAAAGTTTGTGAGGATGGATGTTTGTTACTCTTTCACGCAAAAACTACTAAACAGATTTCGATGAAACTTTACAGTAATATAGCTTAAACATCAGAATAACATATAGGCTACTTTTTATCCGGGTACCACGCCGGCGAAGCCGTAGGCAGAAGCTAGTTATATAATAATATCCTTAATCATTCCTGACAACAAAACAAAATACTGTGACGTATATGATTTTACTAAGCGTGATTTTGCCGTCTCTAAAAAACCGACATCAGTATAATTTAATGCAAACGACACATAACGTCACAGAGTCCGTAAAATAAGACATTTCACGCAGTCGTCGTCATCTGCGAGAGGAAATTGCTCTATGAGAGGATGGGCGCCATATTGCCACGTCATTTTCCATTCCGATTGCATGATTCAAAGTTGAGGAACGATGTTATTGGAACTATAAAGAATCAAAGTCTGTAGATTAGTAGATTTAAGACGAAATTCACAGTTAAACACAAATGTAAATTTATTGGGATATTACTAGTTTCTACCCACGGCTTTGCCCGCGTGGTATCCGGATAAAAGGTAGCCTATGTGTTATTCTGATATATAGGCTACATTACTGTAAAGTTTGATCAAAATCCATTCAGTAGTTTTTGCGTGAAAGAGTAATAAACATCCATCCCCATATACTTTCGCGATTATAATATTAGTAGGATATTTGCCTCGATTCTGTAGTACACTAACTAAACTTAATTTAAACTGACGCTCTCTTTTACTGATAGTACAAGCAAGAAAAAGATAGCTTCAATTTTAGTGCTGTCAAATTTGTCAGATTTAAGTTTTCCATACAAATTTATTCGTCATTTCAAAACATGCTGACTATAAACACGAAGAAAAGCGGCACGTAAACTTATTCGACAAGAGTAAAATTCTTGCATCTCTTTTTTGCGTACACTATCAGTAAAAGAGAGCGATTGTTTAATTAAGTTTAGTTAGTGTACTACAGAATCAAGGCCATTGTCGTCAATTTATCGGTTAGGTAAAAAAAATGAAAATTGTTAATTAGAAAAGTAAAGTTTAAAAAGTAAAGTCTATAAGAAAAGTTTTATCAGTTAAAGTTTTTGAAAGCTATGATTATGTTAAATAACTAAATAAAATTACAAGAAAAAAAAACAGTATAATACAAAAGAAAGTTCTTAGCTAGTGGTCAACTCTGGCATCTGAGTTGGATATATAAACTCTTTACTGTTAGGTATATACCACTATTTTAAATAACAATATACATGCTTTAAAAAGTGCACCATTGTGCATTTGTCCCGCAACGGGAATCGAACTCGCAACCTTCTGCGCCTCAGGCGGGCCTTCATCCACTGCGCCACAGAGGTTGTCAAAAATGTTAAATAAAAATATAAATTAGATACATTTCAAATTTAGTAGATTATGGTAATAATGTCACATAATTCCAGTTTTGCATTCTTAATTAAGTGAAATGCTTATTACTCAATGTATTATATCTTCTGCCCACGGCTTCGCTCGCGTAGATATCCGGATAAAAGTAGCCTATGTATTATTCTGATGTATAAGCTATATTACTGCAAAGTTTCATCAAAATCCGTTTAGTAGTTATTGCGTGAAGAGTAACAAACATCCATCCTCACAAACTTTCACGTTCATAATAGTAGTAGGATCATCATCAGTCTGTTGAAGAGCTGTGTTAGCCTAGCGGGGGTATCCCGACTTCCAATCCGGATGTCGTGGGTTCGGAACCAGTCGTGCATTAATGGATTTTTCCACCCGAAAAATGTATGTGCTCATTAACACGTGCTTCAGCAGTGCAGCATTCACTGATTGAATAATAAGAGAAATCAATTTAAAATGCATCATCTAGCCCCAAAGTAAGCAGAGCTTGCGTTATGTGAACTAAATTATTGATATAAGTACTACATGTAGATAGATATATATATAGATAGATAAACTTTTTATAGCACACAAAACACAGGAATTCATACACATAAAAGGTACAGTGGGCAGTCTTATAGCTAAAACCGATCTTTTGCAGATAACCTTTGGATGGATAGGATAAAATGGAATCAAAAGACTTATATATTTTTTTTGTAAATATATACCAGGTTATACATGTATTTTTTTAAAGGTACCTACATGAAACTAATATTATATAATTCCATTTTGTGTATAACATCACTCCCAAACCATTGTTTGAGATTTAAAATTAAAATAAAAATTTATTTCATTGGGTATACATAGAAAACACCCAGACCCGAGACAAATATTTGCAAATCATACAAACATGATTTTAAAATAAATAAATAATGCTGGACAATCCACACAGCATCATCTAGCTCCAAGCTAAACAGAGCTTGTGTTATGGGTACTAGATGACTGATATACTTAATACAATACATTACATAGATAGATATTTTTTTTATTATACATAGAAAATACCCAGAACACCCGGAACAAATATTTGCAGATCGTACAAACATTTGTCCTAGGGCGGGAATCGAACCCGCAACCTCCTGTGTCGCAGGCGGACCTTCGCCCACCGCGCCACATCGGTCGTCAATTTATTTTATGATATACCGTTTTTTTAATGTTTTTTTTGTCCCAAATTTTGATTTTGTTTTCGTCTATCACCCTAAAAATATATAATTAGAAAGATGCTGTCGTCAAAATGAGACCCCTGTCGGACCAGTTACAAACTAATTGTTGTCAGAACATCCTTATTTAGACCTGACTCAAAATGGTTTGTCATCGCTTTTGATTTGTTTTTTGTCCCAAATTTTGATTTTGTTTTTGTCTATCATCCTGAAAATATATAATTAGAAAGATGCTGTCGTCAAATTGAGACCCCTGTCGGACCAGTTACACACTAATTGTTCTCAGAACATCCTTATTTAGACCTGACTCAAAATGTTTAGTCATCGTTTTTGAATATTTTTTGTCCCAAATTTTGATTTTGTTTTTGTCTATCATCCTGAAAATATATAATTAGAAAGATGCTGTCGTCAAATTGAGACCCCTGTCGGACCAGTTACAAACGAATTGTTCTCGGAACATCCTTATTTAGATGTGACTCAAAATGGTTTGTCATCGTTTTTGACCAATTTGTTTTCATTAGTGACTATGCGTTTTCTATGGGATCATCTTTTAACGAGTGCTTTAATCTGATTGCATAAAATGTGACTCAACCATGTACCCTACTTCAGTAATATAGCTTACAAGCCTCTGCCCACGGCTTCGCCCGCATGGTACCTGAATAAAAAGTATCCTATGTGTTATTCTGATGTATAAGCTATATTACTGTAAAATTTCATCAAAATCCGTTCAGCAGTTTTTGCGTGAAAGAGTAACAAACATCCATCCTCACAAATTTTCGCATTTATAATATTAGTAGGATACATCAGAATAACACATATCCTGATAAAATAAAAGGACTTTTTGTGGAGACCATTTTTGCAACTTAAGTCGACGATACCGCGGGCGAAGCCATGGGCAGTTGTTGGTCTATGAATAATGTACCTACGTCCCTACTTGGCTCTTAATTAGTGTAATATCGGCTGACAGATGAATTAGGGCAAATGTATTGGCTATTAAATGAATGATATCATTATTTATGCGATGATTCAAATTAGCTGTTGATCAAACGATTCACTGAGTAAAACTTCGTTGGTATTTAAAGCTCATTATTTAGGTAGTCATTAGTTCAATAAAAACATCTGTTTCATAGTAAATTAAAAAGTTTCCTATAAAATTCTATGTTATTCATTTTTAATATGTCTGTTGTAAATCCTATCCTACTAATATCCTACCTACGAAAGTTTGTGAGGATGGATGTTTGTTACTCTTTCACGCAAAAAATACTGAACGGATTTTGATGAAACTTTACAGTTATATAGCTTATACATAAGAATAACACATAGGCTACTTTTTATTAGGTACCGTGCGGGCTAAGCCGTGGGCATAAGCTAGTAAAATTATTTACGTTAAATTTTCTGAGGATGGATGTTTGTTACTATTTCACGCAAAAACTACAGAACGGATTTTGATGAAACATTACAGTAATATAACACATAGGCTACTCTTTATCTAGGTATCATGCAGGCGAAGCCATGGGCAGAAGCTAGTTTATTATATGTTCACACAGCCAAAGTAGGTAGGTAGGTACATCACCCTACTAATTGTTCTCCTGAGAGCGACGAGGTGGAATACTTATTTATACTATTTATTGTCTAAATCATAATATGATTAGAGCAGTGTTGCCCTAGTGTGGGCGGGTTGTACCCGACTTCCGATCCGACGTTCGTAAAGAAGAATCGTAAGGAACCCGATATGAAGAAGTGAAAACTCGAAGGTATGTGCCATTGGTTAGTGTTCCAATAAGCGGCCATGGGCTTGGAACCTGTCACGTGGAATGCTATCTACTTGCGAAACATGGGTATGTACCAAATTTAATGTGTGGCCGTGCGAGACTATGGTATCCTCAAAGAACTGCTCACAAAGTATGTACGAGCGATATTTTTTTAAATATTTTTTTCATGAATATTTCAAATATTCCCAATTATAATTTTCACCAAAAATTTCTTCAATTTTATTTTCCACCAGAAATTTGTTTAAATTTCCTGTTAATATTTTATAGCACAAATTCATTTTTGAAACAATATTGATAGATATTTATCTCTCTCCTGTTAACAATGCTACAGAAAACAAAATAGTACCATATATCAGAAGATTCACTCGCACATAACACAATATAAATCTGTAGCTATTACTTATGAGCTGGATCTTAACCAATCATTAGCATTACCATTCAGCGAGGCAATGCAGTTAGCGTTTTGGGGCCCTTATAATTTCTAGTGTAATGGATCAGTTGAGCTATCTATAGTTAGTTTGCGACGGTCTGTAGGTGACTCAATTACTGTTTTTTTGCAGTATTTAGCCGCTTTTTTCATCTTACTCCGACCACTGACACAATAGTATAATCCTACTAATAAAATAAATGCGAAAGTCTGTGTGTGTGTACCACGTATCTCCGTAACTACTAAACCAATTTTGATGAAATTTGGAATGTAGATAGTTTAGGATCTGGAATAACACATAGGCTAATTTTCGAAAATCGACCCTTAAGGGGGTTAAATAGGGCGGTAAAGTTCCTATGAAAAATTAAAAAATGTTTGATTCGCTCAAAACTCTGTACAAATAAACTTTAAAGTCAATAATGAAACACGTATTTTTTATTTTTTCAAAATACCCTTTGGGGGTGTGCAATTGAGTTCTAAACTTTGTATAAATTGTAATCCTTGGTTCGATTCATTCAAAAGTTGTGGACATAGTTTGAAGCCTGGAGACGGTCATATGCTACTTTTATTAACATACCGCGCGGGCGAAGCCGCGGGCAACAACTAGTAGAATATATTTATTGACATAGTACCTACATATAAAATAGCGTACCTAAGCAGACCTATGACTATTTTTCACAAAGGTTATTTGGAAAAGAATGGTATCTAGCTTTAAGTTCAGTTATGTACAGTACTTTTTAGTTGTGCAACAAAAAAATTCTATCTATCTATCTATGAATTTTCAATTAGGTAACTAATTAGGTATACGATTTGAACAAAAAAATATTTTTGTTCAAATCCGTATTGATTGGAGTTTTATCCAAATATTACCGTTGTAAAGATATGACGGTTAACAGTATTGGTCCATTGGACAGGATATATAGTCAGCATATATGATAATATATTTTTATGCTTATGCTACATTGAATCTTACACCAGCCTGATAAAACTTGTTTTGCTGTGAAATCCCCTTTCAATGACACAGACCTGGTACTACAAATTGGATGGCTATCGCTTAAAACCGTCCACAAACATTGAAAATTGATGCAAAAATTGTTTAATATCGCATAACAACGTGTGGAAAGTACATGAATGACCAATTTACATACCCTCTTTTACTATCATCATCAGATAATAAAATAGAATAGAAAGAGCTATATTTGACACAAAAGAAAACAAAGATAGGTACAAAATGAATCAAATATATACTTTATAGATAAGTAAGTAAAATAGACATAGGTTAATTATTATAAGTTTAAGGTCTTTATCGCGTTTACCTTTTTTATTATTTTCCCGACGTTTCAACTGTATTGCAACAGCCGTGGTCACGGGATGACTGGAGTATACGGAGCTATCGTCTAGGAATAAAGGCAGTAGCCGCAACTACCCTCATTTCATCTTCAGAATCAGAAAAGTCCATGTTCACATTACGGCACACTACACTAACCGTATCACCGCACTGCACAATTGGATCGCGACGCGAACACCTGTTTATCACGGGATTCCAAGACGCAGAGTCTATAGCCGTCTTCACGATAAAAATTTGGATACTTCTTTATTTCAATCGCTTCACGAACCATTCTCTTACAATATTGGCGTTCACTGGATAGCACCTTAGGGTCATGAAGCTCGATCCAATGGTTTGGTCATGAGTCCACAAGGTGCTCCGCTAGACATAGGTTAGGTAGGCTAGACATAGGTTTTCCCAAACATGCTAGTTTCAACAATGCTTTTCTTCATTTGAAAGGGCATACATAATTGATCAAGAGAGCGAATCTAGTGGGATATTTCAGTCCAGTTGTCTAAAAAGTTCTTGTTCCATGCTTAGGGTTCTTTTTTTTAAATATCGATTTTTAAGTAATTATTTCGCTTCACCATAGAACAACACTAACAATAACAGAATTTAAGGTGAAATGCTATTATTAAGAGTTTAATATGTCTAGATGCAGAATGTACAATATAATATACAAAAAAATGTACTCAGAAGATATTAGCCACTATACCAGCAGTACTCACATCATCTTTTCCAGCATTATTTATTTATATTCTGGCAAATTATTATTTGCCAGAATATAAATAAATAATGCTGGATATTTTTCAAACAGCATCATCTAGCCCCAAAGTAAGCAGCGCTTGTATTATGGGAACTACATTACTGATATACTACTTAAATACTTATTTTTTTGTAAATACATACATATTTTATGTATGTATTTATGTATTTTATGTCATCTAGTACCCATAACACAAGCGTGGATTGTCCAGCATTATTTATTTTACATAGAAAATACTAAATCCGAGACAAATATCTGCAGATCATACAAACGTTTGTCCCGCGGCGGGAATCTAACAGGCAACCTTCTGCGTCTCAGACGGGCCTTCACCCACTGCAACTCAGAGGCCATCTATAAGATCTATAAGATCTTTGTTTGACAAATAAGTGATGAATTTGTTAACATTAGCGTCTTGTATCGTGGGTCGCGATAAAAGGCGGCGTAACGTCAAAAGTAAAACAAGTTAGCCGAGATGGGTTTCCATTGCCCCACGACTTTTTGATGTATGGGATGCCACGCTTGGGAAGACGAGTTTTTATGGTTACCATATCAAACATAGTAGTACTGCACTATCGGTGAAGGCACCGACTAAGTTTCGACTCATTCCAAGAGTCTTCATCAGGGTGAGTGGTTGCGACTTTCTCCTTCCGCGTCGCGCCGTGCTCTAACGACCGACGCGGAAGGAGAAAGTCGCAACCACTCACCCTGATGAAGACTCTCGGAATGAGTATAAACTTAGTCAGTGCCTTCACCGATAGTGCAGTACGTGAAAATTCCCGTTTTTACAATATGAATAGTCAAGTTCACGATAGTTTTTGGAATAAAATATTAATAATGAAAGATTATAACGTAAATGTAAAGTATATTTCTTTAAAACATTTCAAGTATTTACTTACGGTAAGTCAAGTCTTTTAATACGGTAGATGATGTTGAAAAGTGATAAGAATGTGTTAGAATCCGTCAAAACATTGTAAATTTAAACTTTGTTAATTTGTGCACACTGTTTAAAATGAAACGTTAATTATCGTTAGTACACTAAATCGCCGAGCTATTACGAAGAATTTGATGAGGATGATGATCCGAAAGAGATATGCCAGGATTGTAGCCAGTGGAAATCTTTGGTCTCTGCCTATTTCTACGGAAAATAGGCTTGTCCATATGTATGTTAATTATATTCAAACCATTGCTAGCGCATGATCTAAATGCACGATGACTATTTAAAGATTTTTTTAATATTACTAAAGGGGCAAACAAACTACGGCACTTGCAATACCAGAGGTATCACTCACGCGTTGCTTCACGCTTCCCTGAGATATCACGATGAAAGATCTCATGTGCTTATAATTTCACCGGCATCCATACCCATTCTTCATTATAATTATGTACCTACCTACTGTAAAGTTTATAATGTTAGTTTTAATGTCTACCTACTTATTACTCCTACTTATAATTCATTGATGTTTTTGTTGTGCATTTTTATATCAAATACAGTAACACATCGAGAACCTATTGTACCTACTTAATATGTTAATAAATAAATAAATAAATAAAATAAATAAATACCCTTCAAAGTGGAACACAGCAATGAGAACATTACTGCTTGGCGGCAGAAATAGGAATGGTGGTAGTACTTCCCCGGACAAGCCCTTTCACAAAAGCTCTATTAAACATTCACATTTTGTGACACGATGAAGAAAAGGCGATGTAGCAGCGAGCTATATAGAATTAGCCGACAAAATATCGTCTCGTCTGTGATAACGTACACACACAAAGCACTACGTAAAGCTTTATTAGATCATTGGCAGCTCGATGTGGTAACACGTCATGTTTTATGTATGCGCTCGCCCCTATTACAACCGGGTAGTAAGCACGGGGGTAGGAGGGGGTAGTTTCGCGAAGATGTATCCGGTTACCTTTGTTACATCCGGCACCTTAAAATAAGAGGTTGACTTGATAGTAGGTCAATGCTCCCCATCCTACTACTATGATAAACGCGAAAGTTTGTGAGGATGGAAGTTTGTTACTCTTTCGCGCAAAAAGTACTGAACGGATTTTGATGAAACTTTAAAGTAATATAGCTTGTATATCAGAATAACACATTAGCTACTTTTATCTGAGTTCCACGCAGGCGAAGCCGTGGGCAGACTCTAGTTTTGCATAATTTCCATTGACGTTGTGACGTTGATAAAGTAGGAATGCAATGACACTAGTTAATAAAATATTCTTTTTTTAGTTACCGCTGTTTTATTTTGATAGGTAATAAGTACAAAAATAAATAAATAAATAATGCTGGGCATTTTTCACACAGCATCATCTAGCCCCAAACTAAGCAGAGCTTGTATTATGGGAACTACATGACTGATATACTACTTATATAATTTTTTTTGTAAATACATAAATATTATACATAGAAAACACCCAGATCCCGAGACAAATATTTGCAGATACAAACATTTGTCCCGCAGCGGGAATCGCAACCTTCTGCGTCTCAGGCGGGCCTTCGCCCACTGCGCCACAGAGGTCGTCAAAATGAAACTGGTATATTTTTTTAATTCCTTTTAGTCAATATTTGTATAACTGTTGTTTCTTTGATTATTATAATTTAACGTTAACATCAGGAGAAGTGTAAATAAAAGAAAGTTATAAGTAAAATAATCGTAGTTTAAAGAGCCGAGGAACAAACGCTCTGACAGAAAACACGTCGTGGATTTAAAATTTAACTAAAATTACAGGTTTATAATTGGGATTACAATCGTTATGTTTTTTTTTATTAATCAATACTCGTTAGTAGGTAGTTTATGTTAACTGTATGCCAGCTACAAGTAATTATTATATAATCACACTTCGATTTGTGTGATCGCATGATGCATCTAAAAACCATCCCTTCAAATGAAAACTGAACTGATTGGGTCCACAAGTAGATACCTATACGTTCTAGGTTTTCTTAACTAACAAAAATGAACAATTAACACGAGCAAACGAAAGAAAATGTTAATTTTCGTGAAAAATAAAATGTTTTCTTCAGACAATACTGACAACAGCAAATTGAATGAAATTATCATTAGGACCCTTGAACTTAGTCATTGAGCCTCTATTATATCAGTTTAAATTATAAATTGCTCTACATTGAATTCTTAGTGCTTTGAGTATTATCTGTTCAAACATTACTAATGTTTAAAGTAATCCAAAACTTTATGAAGTTAACCTTTTTTCAACCAAGTTCAAAAAAGGAGGCGACGCTCAATTTGTCTGTATGTTTTTTGGTGTATATGTTACGCCATATCTTCGATAATTGTGAACCGATTTTAATGATTTTTGTTTTAATGGGTAGAGTACAATTCAAGGATGGTGCCATACACAAAAGCCACAAACACACAAACAAACAGCCTCTGGCAAACGCATACACGAGCTCCTTATCTCTCGAGTAAAAATTGTGTAACACAATAATGTCTACCTCATATGTGTAATTCCAAGTCTGCTTAAATGGAAAAATACTATCTCTAAATGTGAAAAAAAATGGAAACAAAACGATCTCGGATATTGGAGTATAGATAATGGAGTTTTTATCAACTTGCCGTTTATTTTTATTGTTTCCTGACAAAGAAAATGTATTTGTTGTTGCAAAAGAAGATATGATAAATTGAAATAGACGTTACTGAAACCTGTAAGGGGTTGTAAATCAATGGATCATTTTGTAGGTAGCTGTAGGTGTAAATCTGTTGCCCTTCAAAGCTCGGAGGATGTTTGGGGTTAATACTTTAGGGGTAGAGGAAATCCTAGTGTTGTATTAGAACTGTATAAGTGACCGTTAGATGCTTATTATTATTATAATTTGCTGTAGCATACTGTAAATTAATTTACCACAATACTCAGGTTTTATTTCTACACTTTAACCTTTATTGAAACTTACATAATAAACAAATAAATAATGCTGGACATTTTTCAAACAACATCATCTAACCCCAAACTAAGCAGAGCTTGTGTTATGGGAACTACATGGCTGATATACTACTTATATATGCATTTTTTTGTAAATACATACATTATTATATGAAACCACCCAGACCCGAGACGAATATTTGCATGCACAAATATTTGCCCCGTGGCGGGAATCGAACCCGCAACCTTCTGCGTGTCAGGAGGGCCTTCGCCCACTGCGCCACAGAGTCGTCATGTACATATGGTAAGCGGAAGTAGAAATAAATTCATTTTCCTAGTTTCGTGTGTGTTTTTATTTCTAATTTCATTGATCAATCGTCTCGTCGTTACTTTTTTTCACCGAACAAAAAACTCAACTTCATTAACTCGTCTAAGTAGATATCTTCTATTCATTCTTTAATCTTTTCCACGTTTGGATACTATCATACAATCATCTCTCAAACATCACACTTTCATAATAATTCAGACATATTCAAATGCCACATACAAACTAATTTACTATTATATATTATTAGCTTCTGCCCACGGCTTCGCCCGCGTGGTACCCGGATAAAAAGTAGCCTAAGTGTTATTCTGATATATAAGCTATATTACCGTAAAGTTTCATCAAAATCCGTTCAGTAGTTTTTGCGTGAAAGAGTAACAAACATCCATCCTCACAAACTTTCGCGTTTATAATATTAGTAGGATAGTCAGATAGGATGTGTAACAAATCTTACTTAACACATTATAGTTGTCTGAAATAAATTATGATCTTAGTATCTTCACGGAATTGAAAGAGAAACACTGATATCGTAGTAATATTACTTCTTCTATGCTAAATATTACGTAATATTTCATTATTAAATCTAGCATGCTCGACAAAGCAGGCGCTGCTCTTGTAAATACAGAGCTTGCATGACATATGCATTTAATTTGCATTCTCTTCTACTCGTAGTTTAATTTCTTGCCTCGTTGGCAACGGGTTGAGGATTCTCTATGATATAAGCCTTTGGTTCGGATTCGGTTATAGCAGGATATCACTTCGTCTGGAAATGCAGGATAATTGCATTTCGTCTTATAAACCTGAGCCCTGTTGGATTAGTGGGCGGTAACCTGATTTCCGATCCGGAGATTTTAGGTTCGAACACGTTCGTGTTCGGTTCGGACCAATGCATTTTTTCCACTTTAAAAATGTATACGTATTATCACGTACTCAAAACGATGAAGGAAAATATTGTGAGAACGCGGTATCCTTTAGAACCAAAAATTGGAAGGACATCGTTTAGTGTTCCAATAATGCACTTGTAACCTGTCACGTGGAATACTAGCTACTTATGAAACGAGGGCAAGTGCCAAATATAATTTAAGAACAAGCCTCTGACTACCCTCTAGTATCCTCAAAGATCTATGCACTGAGTATATATCCAGCATGACCATCATGGGAAATACATTACATATTACATATTATAAATGCGAAAGTTTGTGAGGATGGATGTTTGTTACTCTTTCACGCAAAAACTACTGAACGGATTTTGATGAAACTTTACAGTAATATAGCTTTTACATCAGAATAACACATAGGCTACCTTTTATCAGAGTACCATGCGGGCGAAGCCGTGTGCAGAAGCTAGTTATCTATAACTTTTGAGACTATCATGGTCATAATCTTAATATTTACTAATACTGGAAATTTATCATGATTTATGAGTTTGAATATTTCTCGATATTTCGGCACAGTTATACGTACCATGATCACAGGAGGAACTGAAGTCTTTGCGGGTGGATGTAAGTTGCAGAAAAATCTATCTACCCTCATGACGTCTCTGGCGAAAGGTTACGGTCAGTAAGATCTATCTATCACAATCACAAGACTGCAGCTTTCAGGGGAAGTTTTAGGTATTCGGCAATGAAGTGCTGGAACAATATTCCACCTATACGCAATGTTAAAAATAAGTATACTTTTAAAATAAAGTTTAAACAGTTTTTATTACAAAAGCAAATAGCAGGTATTCCCAAGCACTTCGTATGCCTAAAATAAAGCTGCCGTCCGATCCGTCAGTTGTTTTTATCAGTTTGATTCTTCTCTTTTAAATGTATGAACGCTACTCGCAACACAAATACAATCATTCGTAGCTAGGTACACTTGCAACTCGTTCTGCTTGCTCTCAACAGGTTTTTGGCTGAAAATCAGTGTTTTTGCTTTTAAGCAAAAATTTTTCACTGAGCCATGGCCTTTTTGTTGTGCTGCAACACACACAAACACAAACTTACTGACAATAAAATGTATATTGGTGTGTGTCTGTAGCAACGAATAAATGTTTTATCTATCAATCTATCTACCTCATTCTAACTCTTTTATTGCAAACAATACCACTACTGCGATATATTTTTTGTAGGTAAGTAACATCTAAAGATTTGCGGATGGAAATTTCACATGATTGTCAGATCATCCACAAAGGGTTCCGCGAATCTCTATCATGCCTGATCCTATTTTGATAAGTCCGCTGTAAACATTTTGCTTTATTAGAGGTGGCGCTTAGGTTAGATGCTAATTCTGCCGCAGTGATCTTTGGCTCGCAGCCAAGACATGCCGATGTCTAAATATATTTGTCGCCGAGTGCAATTCTGTATTTAGGACAGTTTTGTTGGGGGAGAGACGTATTAATAGATCTTAGGTTTTGGGACGCTTCCTTGAAAGTTTTTGAGTGTGGACAGATAAGTCAATAAGATGTATAGCTATACACATAGTAGGTAGCTTATATGTTGCCTGATTTTTCTAGGCTTCGTCGCTTAAACTAACGAAGGATCATGGTGAATGGCACAAACTATGGCATATACCCAGCTGTGGGTAGATCTTTGAGGATACCAAGTAGAAGATAGTCAGGCACGTCCAAATTTTAAACATTTTGGCACTTGCCACGTTTGCAAGTGCTCGTAGTTAACATTTAATGTGACAGGATGTGAGCCCTTCGCCGCTTATTGCGCTTATTCTTTGGTTCTAGGGCATGCCGGTTTCCACACGATGTTTTTTTCACTGTTTTGAGCACCAGGTTCAAACCCACGACCTCAGGATCAAAAGTCGGGGTACCACCCATTACCGCTTCAATATCTCTAACTACAATAAAACGATTTACGATACCACAATGAGTTACAACCAATTTAACCCTCCATTGTAACACCGTTCCTCAGTCATGCATATCAAACAACCCATCGGGTCTATGGAGCCCAACCCCCATAATAAATAGAGACCGTCAAAATGAGAAAATCACAAATGTCGATCACGTATACCGCAGATTCCAATGATTTGATCTTATAGCTTGAGATTACTGTGCTAAATAAAGTTTTGGGTGAATTTTAGTTTATTCATATTGTAAAACCGGGAATTTTCACGTACTGCACTATCGGTGAAGCCACCGACTAAGTTTCGACTCATTCCGAGAGCCTTTATCAGGGTGAGTGGTTGCGACTTTCTCCTTTCGCGTCGTGCCGTGCGTAGTAGTGCACGGCGGTGCCTTCACCGATAGTGCAGTACGTGAAAATTCCCGTTTTTACAATATGAATAGTCAAGTTCACGATAGTTTTTGTAATAAAAAGGCCTATTGTTTGTGTTAAAAAAAACGATCGTGAGTGTACACCCAATGATGGAATCCTCAGATCCGTACTCAGTTCCAAGTAGAAAGGCAGTATGAGGCACATCTCAACCTTATATTTGGCACCTACGTTTTTCATTATAGTTAATATAACAGGTTACAAGCCTCCGAATGAAACTAGGGACAAGACACACAAAAGCCCATGTAAGCTTGTTTGATTACTATTGTCAAGAGTATAATTTTTATAAAATAATGCATCCGTATAAAGCAGTATTGCCTAATAATATCTTCTAAGACAAACTTAACATGGGTCAAGTAGCAAAAAAAAACAATTTTTTAGCCATGGCCAATCAGGCTTTTGCAACACAGTCGAAAGTCTGTGTGTGTGCGTCAATGTTTGTTACCACGTATCTCCGTAACTTCTAAACCGATTTTGATGAAATTTGGAATGTAGATAGTTTAGGATCTGGAATAACACATAGGCTAATCTAATTTTCGAAAATCGACCCCTAAGGGGGTTAAATAGGGCAGTAAAGTTTCTAGAAAAAAAAATTGATTGGTTCGCTCAAAACTCTGTACAAATAAACTTTAAAGTTAATAATAAAACACGTATTTTTTGTTTTTTCAAAACTACCTTTTGGGGGTGTGCAATTGAGTTCTAACCTTTGTATAAATTGTGATCCTTGGTTCGATTCATTCAAAAGTTGGTGGACATAGTTTGAAGCCTGGAGACGGTGATATGCTACTTTTATATATATACCACGCGGATGGCGTGGTATAGTATATATCACGATATACCATCGTGGTATATACTATACCACGCGGGCAAAGCCGCGGGCAACAACTAGTAATAAATAATACCCATACAAAACCTAAAATTATGTTTACTGGTCGCGAAAGTTTGAAAAATACATTAGTGCCTGTCTAATCAGTTTTCTCAGCCAAATACTCAACTGTAAAAGCGTCAACGCTTTAAAAACTCTCCCTAAAGATGAATTGTACCGAAATTTGGGCAGTTTGCCAGAAATAGACTACTAGGTAGCTGCTTCACACGTGTCGAGTGCTCTTTGGAAACTGTGACAGGTGACAGCAGGGCTTACGTAATTATTGACGTCAAGCCTCCGGGTATGATCCTTTCGAAATGGTTACTATTTTTGGTAAGGTATTATACCCTTGTCAAATACAAGATTTCTTGATCTCGTTAAACCTTGACTGAAACTTAGCTATTCGGATATTGATAGTTTTAACAATTTTTAATTGGTTAAAAAACTGCGGTTCTAGCATTTTTTTATATATGCATACGGCCAACCTGTTGGTAAGCGGTTACTGTAACCCATGGACATTTGAAACACCAGAGGTATAACTCGCACGTTGCCCCTGAGACATAACGAGTGAAAAGTCATGTGACTGTTATTTGACCGGTTTAGTTCATCTCATCCACTTTCTGCCCGCCGCCTTTCTTAAGTCATCGCTTTATCTATTTGGATACTTCCCACCATTCAACGAATTAACAAATTAGTTATGCCAATAATACTTTTTTCCCCAGTAATTCCGTCTTATGCAGAGTACACAGCGGTTACAGAGTGTGCAAAACTATTTTAATACGCTAGATAAAGGCGCGCCGAATTTACGAGCGGCAAACGATGCATTAGGCACTGAATGCGGTCTCCGCTCAATAACTCATTTATCCCAACGGTTTTCAGTTCTTTGGCTTATATGATCGGCCCATTGCCACTACATCTTGGTAATCCTCTGAGCTATATCTATGACTTTCGTTCCCGAATAATCTCGTTATGGATTTTATCCTTCAGAGAAACTCAAAACCATCATAACAAATGTTTGTATGATTCGCATACATTTGTCTCGGATCTGAGTGTTTTCCAAGTATAATATGTATATATTTACAAAAGAAAAAAAGTATATAAGTAGTATATCAGTCATGTAGTTCCCATAACACAAGCTCTGCTTACTTTGGGGCTAGATGATGCTGTGTGAAAAATGTCCAGCATTATTATTACATGATGATGGCGATTCGGTTGGGTTAAAAGATTTTATATACACTTTTATTAAATCATGTTTTTATATTACTTATGTACACTACTTTCCTAATATAAAGCTGCTTAGCACTTTACAAAAAACTGTTTAACTCCGTACGAAACACCTTCCTTGATATGTAAATGATGTTGCCTGTTCAAAAGGTAAACTAGCACTAAACAGGTGCAAGAAAATCTAATTTCGTGTCGTAGCAAGCAGGCTGTTGACCCGCACTGTGTGATCTGTGCAGTCTAATTATTGCTTTGGAAGTTCCGACACTGCCAATTTAGTACTATTTGTCACTCTAGTATTCTATTTTGGAGCTTGTTAGGAACAAGCTTCTGCCCGCGGATCCTGGCTGGAAATGCGAATTTAAAAATAGATACGTGTCCAAAGAGTCGGCGATATTACTGTGTTGATTGGCCAGAAGTATAATCTCTATGGTCAGGTTTCATGTTATATCAATTGTTTGGAATTTAAATATGGAATGTGTCATAATTCCATAGCTAGTAAAAAGGTATGCTAGAACATGGTGCCTACAAAATACTCGCAACTAGGCATGTTTGCCCCATGGTAAACTTTTTGATTCATTTTATTTTATTTATTTTCAAACTAAAAGTACATTACATTTTAAAGTTTCTGTACAACAGTTTGTCGGCAGTAGCTCTCGTGGACATATTATGCTTCATTGTAAATGTACCTAACTAGTATTCTTCATTTATTGAAGGTCCATCTCCCGCGGCCATATTTACTTCACGCTCCACAATTCTACAGACTATGTCAAATTTTGACAGCCCATTTTATCGATTCAAAAACAAGACATTTTGGTTTTGATCCTGGGCAAGTATCCTTAGTATAGTTTTTCAAATAAGCTCCACCAAAGCAAATAGATGGTGCTGTATCAAATTGTTTGGAAATAATCCTACTAATATAATAAATGCGAAAGTCTGTGTGTGTGTGTGTGAATGTTTGTTACCACGTATCTCCGTAACTACTAAACCGATTTTGATGAAATTTGGAATGTAGATAGTTTAGGATCTGGAATAATACATAATCTAATTTTCGAAAATCGACCCCTAAGGGGATTAAATAGAGTGGTAAAGTTTCTATGAAAAAAAAAATTGTTTGATTCGCTCTGTATAAATAAACTTTAAAGTAAATAATGAAACACGTATTTTTTATTTTTTCAAAACTACCCTTCGGGGGTGTGCAATTGAGTTCTAAACTTTGTATAAATTGTAATCCTTGATTCGATTCATTCAAAGGTTGGTGGACATAGTTTGAAACCTGGAGACGGTCATATGCTACTTTTATTAACATACCACGCGGGCGAAGCCGCGGGCAACAACTAGTTATTTTCATAAAAGTGGCTTCATATTTTTCACTGTGATATTTAATTACCTTAGTCGTAGAAATTTACGTGATTGGCCACAGATAAAAATATATTTCAAACCTCTACTATTAAAATCTATTTAAGATTCATCATCATTAACACGCTCGTCGCTAGAAGCCCACAGCTGGACATACCAAAGGACAAACGACCTTTAAGATGTAATTGGTCCACCGGTAGGCGGGCCTTCTTACACTGCGGCGTCTGTTTTATAATGGACATTCGAGAAGCTGTCTTCTCAAGGGATTCTCGGTTTTGCGAGCTAAATGGCTTGTCCATGCAACGGAGTTTTAAAAACAAATTAGTCGTGCCAATGGTACTTTCTTCCTCAGTAATCCCGTCTTATGCAGAGTACACAGCGGTTACAGAGTGTCAATAAACTATTTTAATGCGCTAGATAAAGGCGCGCCGAATCTACGAGCGGCGAAGCGCTGCATTAGCACAGAATAAAAAACACAGTACGACATTGGTTTTTTTTTTACCCACACTTAAAGGCTCGGAGTTTTGAGTCGAAACATCTAAAGAATTCCGATCACGCTGGTAACGATCTTGTAGCTAAGTTGGTATAATACCCGCGTACCAAGCGAGGGTTGTGGATTCAAGACCCACCAAACTTGAATATATGGGATTTTAGAAAATCATACAGTCCGCCATTGGTGACCTCTGTGGCGTAGCGGGCGAAAGCCCACCTGATGAGGCGCAGAAAGTTGCGGGTTTGAATCCGCTACGGAACAAATGTTTGTATGATCTCCAATTATCTCAGGTCTGGGTGTTTTCTATGTATATTATATACATAAGTCATGTAGTTCCCATAATACAAGCTGTGCTTACTTTGGGGCTAGACGATGCTGTGTGAAAAATGTCCAGCATTATCATTATTATTGCATTCATTTTCATAAATAGACGAGGGCATATTTAGGTATTGGCATACGAGCTCATTTCATTAAAAAAATGGCATCATCGTCAGGAGCCTATAAAAGAAGCTATTATGACAAAGATCTTAGCCAATCTGAACCTACCCCCGCAACCTTAAAGATATCAATCGGGTGAGAGGCTTTCCTACACTATTTGACAACAGTTGTTGACGATTCTGCGATAAATTGTCATTTACAGAAAAAAAGTACTCGTATTGTTTTGAATATTTCTACTAGATTTTTTCCACTGTGGCATAATCCGCAAGTAAAATACAACATTTGGCTTAGTTCCGTGCAGTGGCCGGAGTTTACGTTATTGGTAAGATTATCTGATTTCCCTTCAGTGCAATATAAAGTTTTTGTAATATTTGTGCAATTTTAAACAAGCTATTTTGTTTGCTTATTCGAATTTATAGCTTTAGACTGTTTTAATGCAATGCAGAATAGTTTTTATGATACACCACTTCACGAGACACTTTCTTTGGAACTACGGTTTTGGCTTTCTCGCTGTTATTTAATTGGTAGAGAGAATATAATAGTGTGGTGAAAGGATCAAACATGTATCCTGTACATACAGGACAACTTATACATATAACATATATAGGTTACATCAAACTTCTTTCGTGTAATGAAAATGGATGGCAGAATTACAGCGCTTTCAGTATTTTTTGTTATCAACAGTAGGGAAAATAATACATAAAATAAAAATATGTTTTTAAAACAAACAACTTCATCCATCAACAGTGCCACGGCTGCTCAGATCATATTTGAACTTTCCTATCCCTATCTATTTCAGAAGTGTCGTAGACTGACCTAATTTCATAGTTTTTGGCGAACGTCCAAATTGGGGAGGGTAATGTTAAGCGCGTACGGTTCTGCCATGTGCCTAGTCAATAGGATTCGTTTAATCGAATTTATGGATGAGTAGCGAAAAATATTTTTAAACAATCAACCGTTTTTATGTGATGCAACTTTTTTAATACCATGCATTTTTACTTTGGTATACTGTTTATTTTCCACCACCAACTGAGACTTCCTTAGCGGTGAGAGCTAGTATAGATTGTTTTCTTGAGACAAAGACAACCCAAGTTATATTATCGAAATCTTATTAGCACTTTTTGTATGTTTTTGTAATGCCGGAAAAACAAATGATGTTTCTTTTTAATAATGAATAGTCCCCATGTGACCATAACTTCACCTGACGGCAAGTGATGTTTTAGCCGGGGCGATGAAGCATGAAAGTCTAGAAGGTTCATTCTTGCCTTGGAAAGACTCAGGTTGTAATAAAAAGGATGCACGTCTAGATAAGTGGTTAAAATTACTCACGTGAATCTATGATTTCCACACTCGTGTCTATCATCTGCAGTAGCACCACTACCAGCACAGTCACCCACACGTTCACATCTCTCGCCATAATAACACGTCCAATACACTTTCACATCACTTTGTGTGCACCTGTGTTTTAGCCGATACATTGATTAAGCTGAGTTGTATTACTGTTTCACTTACACTGTGGCCTTTATTTCAATTTAATCAATGATTCCATTGTTTCGAATCAGGCGTTGCAGTTCTGTTTTTCTTCGACCGAGTTCCAATTTCAAAAATATGTCGTTCGGACTCGTTCGTCAAAACCTATTTCCGAACGTTTCTTTTTTCGAATTAATTGGCTTTCTTCCAAAATTTTGCACAAATGTCTTCAACAGGCACTGGATCTGAAATACAAAAGTAATTTAATTTTGGTTTAATGAAAGATTGGTGATATAAATAGAGATCTAGGAAGCCCACGCTCCGTGAGTTATTTTTGGTTTTACATCAGTTCAATGTTTATTTTACTCGAAACTCGATTAGCTGGTTTGTAACTGCTGAGAATACGTTTGTTATGTGTTTTCATAGAGCTAAATATTTAGGTTCTTGAGTAGGCGCTAGAAAACAGAAACGAGAATCTCAAGAAAACGATTTCATCAACCTAAATTTCTATAGCTATAGTATTCTGAGGTACCTACGAGAGCTGTGAAGTCAAAGTCAATATCAATAGATTTTATTCGTTAAAATCACAAAAATCATATTAAAACGTAATTTTATGAACTTAGTACGTGAATTTAATTTCATGTGCACGGCTAAACTAAGGAGAATCAGGCAACGAAGTATGATTCGGTTTTTAGAGATTTTTTATTCTTTTCATGCATAGGATCCGAATCAGCGGCCGCAAAGTGGGGGGTAGAGGGGGCCCAATGCCCCTTAAAATCACATAAGGGGTGACCAAAGAAATTTGCCCTCCCCCGGTCACGGAGTACTTCCGCGCTCCCTGATCCAAATTATTGAGGACTTTCTTCTTTTATAAAGTTGGCTAAAGATGTGCATAAATAAATAAACAATGCTGACGACCTCTGTGGCGCAGTGGGCGAAGGCCTGCCTGAGACGCAGAAGGTTGCGGGTTCGATTCCCGCTGCGGGACAAATGTTTGTATCTGCAAATATTTGTCTCGGGATCTGGGTGTTTTCTATGTAAGTATAATATTTATGTATTTATAAAAAAATGTATATAAGTAGTATATCAGTCATGTAGTTCCCATAACACAAGCTCTGCTTACTTTGGGGCTAGATGATGCTGTGTGAAAATGTCCAGCATTATTAATTATTTTTTATTACTATTTATTATTCCCATTGACTCAATTTTTCACACAACATCATCTAGTATGAGTAAAATAAAAATCTCTCGTGTTGCATAGGTCACATCCATAGGTCCATCGCTTACGAACAGATGAGCAGTGTGTTTGTTTGCCAATTCATATTAAAAAAAGCGCTTTTATGCTTCGGAGGACACGTAGACTATTCTTATGGTTATCAGCAAAAAAAACACCTATTTATAATTATGACTATTAGAATGTGCGAATGAATGAGTTTAGCAAGGGAAGTCTGAAAATAGCGCCAGTGACAAAAACGTTGTGATGTAATAGATTAGCGTGGTATGGAAACGTCATGGAGGGAAGAAAGTCACATTACGAGAAGAGTGTTAAATATGAATGTGCACAGAAATAAGAGTAGAGGTAGGCAAAAGGAAATATGGATTACTAGTTTCTGCCCATGGCTTCGCCCGCGTGGTACCCGGATAAAAAGTAGCCTATGTGTTATTCTGATGTATAGCTATATTTTTCAGTAGTTTTTGCGTGAAAGGGTAACGAACATCCATCCTTACAAACTTTCACGTTTATTATATTAATAGGATAGGATGTGAAAGATGACATAGATAAAAAAATAATGAGTACGGAGATGACGGCTGATAGAGGAGAGTGGCAGAAGAAAACATGTTGTGCTGACCCCACGTAATGTGAGATAAGGACTAGAAGACGATAAATGTGTGGATAAATACGTACAAGATCGAGCTTCAAATTATATCACAAATCGTACATTTGGTATATTATTCGTAATACCCTCTAAATATGTATTCATCGTTCATGTCACGATCCCACATGGGGTCTGGAAGGGGTCTGGAGATATTAAATATCTAGCATTGCTCCGACGCGACGGAACTCTTGTGGCGAGACTGTCTGGTACGGCGACACGACATTGTGAAACCAATATTTTAAAGGTGAAAGTGTTTAGTTGGAAAATGGTTGTATAATTATTTATCGATAAGAACACAGGTAATAATAATAATAAATATACTGAACATTTTGACAACCTCTGTCCCACAGAGGTGAAGGTCCGCCTGAGATGCAAAAGGTTGCGGGTTCCATTCCCGCTGCGGGACAAATGTTTGTATGATCTGCATTCATTTGTCTTGGGTCTGGGTGTTTTTTTTTGTAAATACATACATAATATACATAGAAAACACCCAGACCTGATACAAATATTTGCAGATACAAACATTTGTCCCGTGGCGGGAATTGAACCCGCAACCTTCTGCGTCCCAGGCGGACCTTCGCCCACTGCGCCACAGGATCGTCAAATGATGATAATGTTGATCAATACCTAAATCCCTACATTATTATGAATAGGTATTTTATTCCAAAAACTATAGTGAACTTGACTATTCATATTTAGTCGGTGACTTCACCGATAGGTGCGGTACGTGAAAATTCCTGTTTTTACAATATGAACAGGTAGGTGGAAACAGAATTGCTTTATTCCAAATGATGGTATAGCCATGACAGTTTTTTATGAGTCATGCTTTTCGAATTATCGAATTGCAGACACCTTGGAGTTCTTAAAATAGTTATATATCATCAGAATTTATTTATCTGTGTACACGTATACCCACCACTATTTCTCAGTTTTCCCTATCCTCAAAGGTTTGCTGGAAGAACACTCTTTAAGCTCGCCTTAGTAAATGTCCTATTAACTTCTACTAACTTCTGCCCACGGCTTTGCCTGCGTAGTACTCGGATAAAAAGTAGCCTATGTGTTATTCTGATGTATAAACTATATTACTGTAAAGTTTCGTCAAAATCCGTTCAGTAGTTTTTGCGTGAAAGAGTAACAAACATCCATCCTCACAAACTTTCGCGTTTCTATTTGAGGTAGCTAGTTATTTAATTTAGTGAAATTTTCTCTTATTTTGGTAATCAGTCAATCAATCGCACTACAGAATGGGGCGCCATTCTTCATTACACAAAGGTTAGCTGGAAGAAAATGCTAATTAGTATTAAGTTCGCCTATGTATTTTTTTATCTTTTGCAATAAAAGCATTTTCTATCTATCTTTTTATCTTTCTATTATGTTTTTGTCTGTATTCTTAGTATGTACAATAAAGAATAATAATCGTTGGACTGATGAAGTAGACTTATATTCATATTCTTTTATTGCCTTCATGTACATATTCATAGGTCTTAAAATTACATAGAAATAGGTAGGTACATGAACCCCACTAGGGCGCTGCAATTTGAGTTCAATATACTCGAAATGTCAAGAAAATAATACATTTGAAAAGAAACATGCAAAATATTAAATTAGGAGGTACAAAGTAGGACTTTGCCCTAAATAAACACATATTTGATTTTAAGTGAAAGTTAAATGATTGTATTTTTTTTTTGTGTTTAATAGATTTCGGATTACTGTCTGAACAAAACTCCATCCTATTAGATAAAACGGTTGCGTCAATTTTACCTCAGACGGGTGCAGTGGGCTTAGAGTTTGTATGAAAGATCCTCAGGACAAACGAAGTCGTGGGCGGATGATTTTCAGTTGTAAGTACATGTTTCCTAGTTTGACGTCAAAAATTATTTCTAATGATGACGTCATGTATTCAAATTGCTCATGTGATTGATATGCTTCAGGATAGCTGGCAGATGTTGGTCGTAATTTAGTAGGTTATGTTTATTATTTCATATTTTTTTCACAAGCGGCATTCAACTCTGTTCTTAAAAGACCAACGCAAATAAACTTTTCAAATAAAATTATGCGACTTTACATACCTATTATATATATATTAGTATAGCATTTGTGTATCAAAAAAAAACAAAATATATTTATGTGGGTCGAAAACAAAACACAAAAACTTGAAAGAACGGTGATATCCGCAGAAGTTTGAAAACTATGTCGTGAATATTAGCGCCCTCCTCCGAAAAGAAAAGAGCCAAACAAAAATATTTTACTATTAATATTGTAAAAACGGGAATTTTGACGTGCACTGTCGGTGAAGGCCCGACTAAGTTTCGACTCATTCCGAGGGTCTTCATCAGGGTGTGTGATCGCGACTTTCTCTCTCCGCGTCGCGTCGTGCACTACCGTGATAAAAAATATTTTATCTACCTTATACCTCTAGTATCTACTTGAACAGGTACATAATCGAAAGTTACAATAAAGTATTGTTCTTGGTCATCTTTAGATCATTTTAGGATATTATTAGGACTATATTATGCTTTTTACCACATACATTATAATACAAGCCTTACTAAGCCTTAAGTTGCCAATACTCGTTTGTTCACGAACTTTGACATTTTTTAAAACCTATCTCAGGCATCCAGTCTCTAACAAAACAAGTTTTCAATAGTTTTCACCTTAAATAGTTTAAGAATCTATATTCTTAGAAACCTTTTTAAGTGCTGTGTTCCTGTCGATGTTTTTCTTTACCGTTTGAGAGCATAATATCATATTTATCTGTGTAGACAAATATATTTATTCATACAATTATGTACATGTAGGTATATACAAAAAAAAACAGATAAGACAGCTAGCTATCTAAAGACCGTTGCAAACGATCTAAAGATAGCTTAACTGATTTAACTGTGTAGATAAATATTTAATCGGAGATTTTCAACTTTTTATATCAGTTAAAGTCTGGCACATGCCCTCGAAAAAACAAGAAAAATAGAATAAAAATTCAATGCTAATAGAAGAACAAAAGTTTCAAGTGCAAACTTATATTAAATCAGTTTTGAGATTTTAAATAAACACGAAAAATAAAACTTCACTTTTCTTTGATTTACAGAAACCCTAAGGGCTCATCAAATCCTAAAACAACATTTACTTCTTATCTTATAACTGAACATCTTAATAATTTTATTGTGAAGTATTTTTCTTGGAAAGGATAAAGAAATGTAGCTTATAACAAAATAGCCAAGCATTTTTATTCCAAATAACTATCGTGAACTTGACTATTCATATTGTTAAAACGGGAATTTTCACGTACTGCACTATCGGTGAAAGCACCGACTAAGTTTCGACTCATTCCGAGAGTCTTCATCAGGTTGAGTGGTCGCGAATTTTCCTTCCGCGTAGCGCCGTAACGTGAAAATTCCCCTTTTTTACAATATGAATAGCCAAGCATCTTGTGTATATACCAACTGTTCAACATTATATGACAAGTACCTAAAGAATCCATCAGTCGTATAAACCATCGCCTCACAAGCATGGCTAATCACGGTTTTGTGTCTTTTGTGATTATGAGCGATTCATATAACGCATATGAATCGCTTGTTTAATGTTGGTTTTTTAAAGATTGGGTGTTTTCTACGTATATTTATGTATGTATTAACAATAAGTAAATCAGATATGACACAAGCTCTGCTTGCTTTGGGGCTAGATGATGCTGTGTGCAAGCGTTTTCTTTCTGTTCACATCCTATCATATAATCCACAAAAACTTATCTTATTCCTAACCACTCGATAATTTTATCAGTTGTCCAACTCTATTCTTTGTTTAGTTTTAAAAAAGATAGGGCTACATTTATCAACCTGCTAAAGCGAGTGATTATGAATAAAATGGCTTATACTTTAGCTATTTTCGTGTCATCATCATTTTCGTAACTCAAGATTGAAGATGATTTTATAATATCCCAAAAATTCAACTCGAAGAGACTCGAATCCGTGACTGACCGGTAGGAGGGTGTTTTACCAACTAAGAAGCCACATTATTGTTTTCAGCCTAGTCGAAATACTTGGTATGTATCGGATCAAAGCGCCGAGGTCCTTATGTGTGGGTAAACATTTTAAAAACCAAGGAACTCACGATTGAACGTGGAATAGTGTTTAAGTAAATTAGAGTTTAGCAAACAACAAAGTGATTAAAAACTTTTTTTTTTTAAATTCTAGATTGACCTAGCTATAATATCCGTGAGCTAACGTACCGGTCAGCTATTTTATCTTTTAACAAAAGTGAAGTATTTTGGCTAAGCCAAATGGAGTTTGGTTAATGGCTCATGCTTATTGCTGCGGATTATCCTGTCATAGAAATCATTTTGGATTTTATATCGTTTGACGTTTTTAATGGCTTCTGGAGAAGCTAAACGTGATAACAAAAGCTATGAACAACGTTGATTTTCATAAAACTTTCCATTGTTTTATCATCAGTATATGTTCATTAGTTTTTGGTTTGTGATAGTCTTGAGAAATTTTACTTTAATAATAGTTTACAAATTCAAATATCACAGTCTCCAAAATATCCTACTAAACGCAAAAGTTTGTGAGGATGTTTGTTACTCTTTCACGCAAAAACTACTGAACGGATTTTGATAAAACTTTACAGTTATATATCTTATACATTAGAATAACACATAGGCTACTTTTTATCCGGGTACTATGCGAGCGAAGCCGTGGGCGGAAGCTAGTTAAAACATAAAATATCCCTCTAATCTAAAACAATAGAATTGGTGCGTACAATTTTAAACTTCACAAAATTGATTAAGCCCCGCATTGTTCGAGTAACATTCCATTTTAATGAAAACTCGACATATCCCGTTAATGAAATAATTAACAAAAAATTCAAGGCACCTAGGAAACATCCGAGGGGAAGTATATTATTGGAACGGATATGACGTAGTGCACGCTGACAGAAGAGATCTCTACTGTCATAGGTTATTTTCATTTAACATTTTAGGGGGAAGTAAGGATTATGAAAGTTTGTGCTCAGATTTCGTAATTTATTATGGTCTTAAATTTCATAGAATCCTACTGCTATTATAAAAGCGATAGTTTGTGAGGATGGATGTTTGTTACTCTTTCACGCAAAAACTACTGAATGGATTTTGATGACACTTTACAGTAATATTTTACTTTTATACATCAGAATAAAACATAGGCTACTTTTTATCCGATTACCAAGCGAGCGAAGCCGTGGGCAGAAGCTAGTAGTATAAAAGATACATTTGATGGTTTATTGAATTGAACTATGCGTAGACTAGTAGAACGCCCGCGTTTAGATTTTTCCAGATTGATTTCATCTTCCCGTTGAACCGAACCAAAATTTCGAAGGCATATGCGTCGGTCGGTGTTCCAATAAACGGCTATGGGCTTGCAACCTGTCACGTGGAATGCTTCTTACAAAACGTGGACAAAGATGTACCTCCTGACTATGTATGTGAGGATGTCTATCATGAATTTCTTTGTGTAAAAAAATATGTAAAAATCGTATTTTTTTTAAACAAATTTAAACGGCTATTTGTGACTAGTTTTTGCTCACAGCTTCGCCCGCGTTGTACTTGGATAAAAAGTAGCCTATGTGTTATTCTGATGTATAAGCTATATTACTGTAAAGTTTCATCAAAATCCGTTCAGTAGTTTTTGCGTGAAAGAGTAACAAATATCCATTCTCACAAACTTACGCGTTTATAATATTAGCAGGATTGCTTGTTAACCATCCGCAAAATCACGTCGGAGCCACGTCATTGAAATAACATCTATAATTTTGCTTGTAGCTATTTTTTTTACATATTCTCTGCGCTCATTCGTTTGCACTTATGCTCGTTAAAGTTATTTTGCAAGTGACTATGTAACTTCTCGGTATATTCCAAGAAAAACAAAACTGCAAAGTAAGTGGCCGCACAAGAAGACCGGCTTATCAACGGCTCATAAAAGTAGCTTTGCATGTCTATAAAAGTGAAATCATTTTATGCGCGTAATATTATATTATATACCATTCCATTAAACACTGTCACTCTCTGATCCTAATTGCTCCGGCGCCGTCGCTGTTTGTTTAAATCCTGATCCGAGATCCGAGAATCTAGAGTATAACAAAATGGAATTTCGTTTGATGAAAATTGGAAGGGAATTATGTTAACATGAAATTTTTGCTAAACTTCTCAGTATCCGGTAACATAAAACTTTTATTTAAAAATCTATGTCATATTCAAATTCTGATCTTGGATACGTGTACAGTACAGCAAAATGGATTTTTGTTTCATGTTATTAATAGGAAGGGATACATACCATAAATAATATATCTTTAAATCATATGATACATTGAAATAAGTACCTATATTATGATCAAAATACAAAATTTAATTACAAGTACTATTGAATATTTTCAGGGTTCCATAGTCAACAAGGAATCCTCATAGTTTTACCATATAATATGCCTGTCTGTCCATGGCTTAGCTCAGAGACTCTTAGTACTAGAAAGCTGTAATTTGGAATGGGTTGGCAAAACCTTGAGAAACATTTTAGTAGGTATCCTTACTCGTAAAGTACGGATGTTTTTTTTCGTCTTTCCCATAGTGTTGTTTCATTGGATATGTCGTTCAAAACTATTGAGGGAGTGTGAAAACCATTTTTCGATTTAGGGATCTGTTAACGAAAAAATATAAACTAAGTGCTATTTTTGTTAGAGTCTAGTGTCCACCCCCCCTTCTGCCAAATAGGATATTTGAAAAAAATCACGGCTGTAGTATATATAACGAAGTTAAAAGAAAACTATCACAGCTAAGTAAGCTTTAAAAGTAAACGAGAAATAGTCGAACAACTTATAAATTGCACTCTAAGTGAAAAGGATTATTTCGAACTAATTCCATTGAAAATTACTAAGATGAAGTTTTTAGTTGTGTTAAACAGGTAGTAAATATAAGTTTATAGCAACTACGGAACTCTAGACTGCGCGGTGCCCGACACGTACTAGGCTGTTGTTTTATTTTATTTATAATAACATATTTTATAGAAGTAGATTTTAAGACTTACTTCGTTAATATTCTATGATCTAGAATATTCAAACCACAATTCGTAAATTTAAGAACGCCTTATTAATTTAATTACATTTAAGGTTAAATGGTAAATATAGTAAAGATAAAGATATTATTATTAAAATATATATGTACCTAGGCATAATTATTCCTTAATGTAGTGCCCGTTATGTAGGTAGTATGAATGAACTATGATGATTAATAATGTAGGTAAGTGGGTATATTATTATAAACTAAGTACTGTGTAATGCGCGTTTAGAAGTTTAATTGGGTACTTAAATGTATTTGGGTATCATAATGATATTTATGATATTACCGTCATTAACTCTTCTGTATCGTTGTAGTCTAGTAATTTGAGATTATTATCAAGCTTTTGTTTGCAGGTATAGGTCGAGATGTTGGCAATATTCATGTATTTGTTCATCTGAATACAAAATGATCCTGGATAAGGGTAGAATTTCTTCAATCCTTTTTTCGTGAAACTCTACAGACCTAAACAAATATAATCACCAAATATCAATCCTCTAGGGCTACCAGTTTAGGCTGTTCATTGATTGTTAGTATGTGAGTTAGTCAGTGTGTCACGATTTTATATATTTAGATAACTTGCGTCATATCATTTCAGGTTTTTCAAGAAATGACTTAAATCATTTTTAAATGCCACATGGTGTTATGATACCCCAGTAAATCCTTTTTAAAATTTATCATTTGAAATGTCATTGCATCATTTAAAAAGTTATGTATTACGTACTATGACAAGCCCTTCACATTTATCAAACATCCTATTTATAGCATCTTCCATCATAGCTCTCCTTTCTCCCTAACATTCCAACATCCCCGTCATTTCACACACCATAAATCTTGTTCAAAATCTATAATTAGTTGAACAATCATTTTAACAATGCGTTGTGCATCATTCACAACTATACATAGTGCTGTCGACCGAGGCAAATCTTCCACAGTTTACAGAATGTCACTTACTTCAAAGGAATTAACATCAAACGTCCTTATAATGAGCCACAAACTTTTATCTCCTCTTAAACTATCACCAAGCACGTTCACCTTAAGTTCATTTTTGTTCGCAACAGCTTTATGTTTCGAAGTGTGGTTTTTGAGATTTATTCGGTCTATTTTTGAGTTGACGACGAACTTGCATAGATGTTCTGATATATCCCTTAATGATACGTTGTTTATAATTCCCTTGACGTGTATTTGTACACTTGATGGGAGTTTTTTATTTGCAGTCTATTTTAGTTCCCCTTCTGTATTCAATTTATGGTAATACCAAGTTGAAGCAGTTGAAAACGTTTTTACAAGTAAAGTATATTTTTATTAATGTCTTATAAAATGCTCTAATCAAAGCTTTTTGAGTCAACTTTTCTACTATTATTAGTTATAAATTCTTTATTGCAAACCAAAAAAAAACGAACAAGGTACAATAATTAGCGGTCGTATCACTAAAGCGATATCTTCCAGACATCCTTTGAATAGATTAGGTTCTAACATTCATTATTTTTTGATCTCGTACATTTAGGGTTACCAAGAAAGAACTAGCGATAAGACTGTAAAGCATTGCGATGTCAAAGCATTTACGCAGTCTATTTAGGTGATAGCTTAAATACTTTGGAATTCTTCAATGGCTTCTTAGCTCAGTAAACTTTTATTATCACCTCCATTCAGTTTCCTGTCCTATTTACATTTTATTAGTTTATTCAGTAGCACAGTGGCTGCCAAAGTAGACATAAAACAATTTTATTATATAATACCGTGATCACATTTGGATTTAAATAAAACGATAAGTGTCTATTCAAATAAACACCAACCCCCTTATTCATGATCACTCCATAACTTTATAGGATCGATCGAAGTCCACCTCTGTCTTTTGTTTAATGTTAGGAGGAAATAGGGCGAGAGTTATCGAGCGATTGTGAATAAGAGGGTTAGATAATATTACTACACAAATGCTTTTTTTTTAAACAACCTACTACTCAGCTATTTATTTCTTCCGAAACAATACATACAAGTACATACGAAAATAATTAACCATTTCAAAAAGCCTGTGATAAAGCTAAAAAACTTGATTTGGCTACTGGATTCACGGCGCAAAACCAAGAAGAGTATCGACGTCAAGTAAAAACTTCTGACTAACTGATAAAAACTCAATTTGCATCGATAACTGACTTCTAGTAATTGTGTTGTCTAATCTCAAGAATTTTCAGTAGGGCAACCATGCATCAGCAAATAATGTAGCAATTGTTATTTATGTGGTTATCATTTTAAAAGATGCCGTGGACGTTACATAAGCTGAGTCAACAAGATAATCTACTATTGTGGTGAACCTTTCAGTTCCACTTCGTGTATTGTGCTACTTTTTTGGTCACCCTACATAAATGTAAAGAAAGAAAGAAAGAAAGAAAATATTTATTTAACACGACATAAAATTTTGGAAGTAAGGATGGTGGGATAATTTGTGGGAATACATAATAATAATAATAATTTATGTTTGGACAACCTACTTATAAGTAATACCTATAACTGAAACAGAAATGCCCCACGCACCTTACTGCCTAATCAATCTACCTAGACAGTTTTATGTCGCACAAAAAAGGTATCAGCTCAGCATAATGCTAGGTAGGTGGCTACCTACTTAGCGCTGGTATTCTGCTGACCCTGCGCAGTGACGTCACAGACGCCAGAACCAAACACTACGCTCAAGAGATTATTATGTGTATTATATAAATATATATATTTTTAGACTGTATTTACTGTAGATTATTTACTATGTTCTAACTGTTATACCTAAATAAAAATACTGACCAGGGTATGGTGAAAAGAGACTAGTATAGGTGAGAGAAGCTCCTATATATGAGGAGGAGAATCTCGTCTGGGGAAGTACGACCTCCATACATGTTTCTGTCGCAAACCAGTAATGATCGGATAGCTAGGGTGAAATTACAGGCACATGTTTTTTTTTCACTGGCATTGCAAGTTACGGTAACCGGTTAACAACAGGTGGGTCGTATCCTTGATTGTCACTTTAGTTGTACAAAAACAACTAAGTCGCACTATTCGCGGTCGTCATTCGAGATTCTAACTATGTATACCAATTCTGTCTTGCTGAAAAATAATCAATACTCAATACATTTATTGCTTTCACATGATTTATTTATTAGGAACATCAATAAAACACAACATTTTTATTTTAACAGTTTGGCATAAACATGTAAAGACAATTTTACATTAAAAATTATAATAATATAATAATGATTTTTATATCGTTAGCCTTAATAGTTTTAAATCGTTTTTTAGAATTTCAAACTTATGGCGTTATCTGATAGGCGCCGGGTTGGCGACATCATTTTCTTATACAAGCAGCTTAATAATATTTGATAACCCTGTATCGCACATGAACCCTGTCTTAGGGTATAGCAACAGATAGATAGGCAGGCCGAAGTTTTGTGTAAACAAATCTAGTAGGTACGATAAAATAAAGTTAAGGTAGGCAAAGTATCAAGGTATCTAACGTTTGGAATAGAAAAAGTTGTGATTTTGAACTTAGCAGGATATGCTGCTATCGTCCCGATATAAATTAGCATCCCACGGTAGCTAGCAGACTGTTCGCGCTTGACCCATTTAGTTACAATTGGTTAAAGTGGGTAACAGAACTATTTTACATTATAAAAGAATTCTTTATTCATAGTGAGATTTTAAAGTTGGAGATAGCTGTGACCTTTGTTTACGTGGCTTTGTGGAGGTATGAATAGTTTGTGAATAATGCATGAAGGTTCGTATGTGTACGTCTTTTGGGTAAAAACTACAGTTTGAGAATTTTTAGAATATGGAAATATCGTCACAGCGATTTCTTTAACAAATGCATAATTAATTCATTGTTTTGTGATAAGATTCCGGTTCAGACATTAAAAATGATAAATTTGTAACTAACTAAAAATGTTTTTTGTTTCTTATTTTTAGGTACACCGTTTACTTATTTGTAACTAACTAAAAATGTTTTTTTTTCTTATTTTTAGGTACACCGTTTACTTTGTGGTGAATGGTCCTACTCACACTGTTTTTTCTTTACCGTATAGAAAATGATTCCAGGATGATCCCAAAGTGATCCC
The DNA here is from genome assembly GCA_958496245.1 of Perizoma flavofasciatum. Lineage (NCBI taxonomy): Eukaryota > Metazoa > Arthropoda > Insecta > Lepidoptera > Geometridae > Perizoma > Perizoma flavofasciatum. The sequence goes on from OY292436.1 coordinate 1,400,862, forward strand.
ATAAAATTGTTATTTGAATCAAATTAAAGCATAAACAAGTAACAATTCTGGTTTAAAAATATAAATAAAATGTTTGCAGGTACATACATAATGAAATTGCTAACAACCAAAAATACTACTCGTGACTGACACTGTCACTTTGTGACAGTTTGTAAACTGTCACAAAATGACAGTTGTAAAGAGACGACCACGAAAGCGCGTCGGGAAATTAGCCGGCTACGACGCAAGAGATGCGGCTTTGATTCCCGCTACGGTACAAAATACTAGCTACTGACTACCAGTGATCATAAGAAATGCATTCATCCGACTGTTTTTTCGACCTAAGTTGCAAAATCGGTCTCCACGAAAAGTCCTTCTAATTTAATAGTATAATATACAGCTTATGTGCCTAGAATTGAAATTATCGTGGTCTGGTAACATCTTAGAAAATTATTATGAAAATACATACACATAGTGTGTATGTATTTTTTGAAATCTGATGAGCAGTTTAGGAGTTTAAATCCTATTTCCAAACTTTACCTTTCTGTAATATAAAGTGTATAGTGTGTATTCAAAGTTTGCCTGTTACTGCCAAAGTAACTATGACGTGACTCCAAAGTAATCTTGGTATGTATTAAAGACTCCAGACAACATGTTCGCATATTTTACACATATGCAGCATCGCTACAATTATAAGCAATCGAGCACATAACTGCGGATTATCTTACACTGCACTAATTAAACCTCTGATTAAACCACGCTTAGACGTGTGGTGTGGACCTTAGACGGGCGTATCTTGAACGTACTGGTTATATAGCATGTAGGTATGTTGCTGGAAACATACCATATGGTGATACAGATGACATTCTATGAGTATATGTAGTAAGGCGATTGATGAAAGATGAGTGAATGCGGCTGAGATGCGAATGTTGAGATGGTTGGAATGACATAAGAAATAAGTATAGGTGAAGTCTGATAGTAGTCCGCCAGACCCGGAAAAGTTAAGGAGTATAGACTAGCGTGGTATGGATACGTCATGATGAGGGAAGAATGTCACATAACAAGAAGAGTGTTAAATATGAAAGTGTTTTGAAATAAAGAGGTAGCCGAAAAAAAGATGGCATGGGTAAGAAAGGAATGAGTACTGAGATGGCAGCTAATAGTGGAGAGCGGATGAAGAAAACATGTTGTGCTGACCCCACGTAATGTGGTACAAGGACAAGAAGATGAAGAAGTATGTTGAGGGAGAACATTATATATATATATAAATTAATCGTTTTTACCCGAATCAGGATGATATGTATTTAGCATGCAACGTTTCCGATCAAAATGTCGAGGATAGAACGAAGTGAAAGAAAAGCAGTAAGAAAGCTGACCCCTCAACCATGTGGGATGAAAAGCTTGTAAGAGAGAGACTTTATAGTCTCTTCCAAGCTATTAATCTCTTCAAGCTATTTGTACCTAATTTTATTGAGAGATGATATATTTTAAACGTGTATTTATGACATTTTAAAGTTGATGAACGGCGTGAGTATCTTTAGATACATATTGATATACCCTAAGAATGACTAACGGTAACTAAATGCCAAAAAAATATGGCCGCCGCCAGCTTTAGCCAATTTTTGTCTCACTTTTTTTTTCAACCACACCAACAAGTATTATTATCAATAAAAGTCAGCATACAAACTTTTTCAACAAACATTTTTTTGCAGAACTTTTTTCACACAGCTTCATCTAGCCACCAACTAAGCAGAGCTTGTATTATGAGAACTACATGACTGAACTAAAATATAACTACATCATTGCTTTAATAAAATTGGTTTTGCTTTTAAGGCCCAACTTAAACCCCTTGTAAACTTTCATACTGTCCGTTCCATCCAAAGGTTGTCTGGTATCGCTATTTAGAGATAAGACCGCCCATTGTACAACATTAAGTACTTAACTAAGCTAATGTGTTATATAGTGGACTATAAAGTATTTTCTATCTAAAGCGTAGTCTTTCTATATATTTTCTATCTAAAGCGTAGTCTGAGGTCATAAACATTCTATAATCTACTCACTCATTCATCAAAATTAACATTCCTGGCAATTTCAAAAACAATAAAAACACCCTCATCTTTTCACATCTACACAATATTAATAAAGTTACCACGCGAACAATTAATTACAATAAAGGCGCGTCCGCATCGACGGAAGCTAAGCGAATGATTAATGCGCTGGTCAATAATATTTGTTTTTGGTGATCCATTTAGACCCCGACTGTTTGCTGATAGTCAAGGGTGGATATACCCAGTAAAAAAATTTAACAAAATATTTTTATCATTTGTGCTTAATTGTTTTCTTTTTGAGCTTTGAACTTTGGCTTAATTTAAATAATTGTTGATGTTGATGTTTTCTAATTTAATCCCTCTATCTCTCTCAACATTTAGTTAAAATTAATTATTACTTGTAAAACTTGACAAAACGAAGTGTTCAAAGATATACCATCAGTTGATATAAATGAAACTATGAAACTATAATTGTCAGCGTGGTAATTACTGTTTCTAATTTTTATATAATTATAACTTTTTTTTTTCATTTGGCTGCCGGACGATACCAATGAGCAAAAGGCTGGCGCTTACCCTGGTCAGAAATTTTGCATTGTTCCTCAACGAAGTAATGGCACTTAGTAAAACTTAACAGAATTTCTCCACGCACTTTTCTAATCAATCTAGACAGTTTCATGTCACGCCTAAAAGGTATCAGCTCAGCATTATGCCAGGCAGGTAAGCTACCTAGGCAGTGTTATCAATTCACATTACCATGAACGTCCAACAAAATGATCATCATAATAAATTATAATAAAACAATTTAATGTACCATTTCATACAATTTCCCCATGGGATGTTAAACTATTTTGAAACCGGAAGTCAACGTCAATTATTCTAATTGAATGTAACGGTTTCCGTCCATGGTAAAATTTATTTTGGAATTCGTCTGAAATGTCATTTAAGGTTTTGTCTAGCTCTGTGTAGTTCAGAGAGAAGAGTTAACCGAGTATTTTAATGATTATAGACATTTATTTATACTACTATTTACAATTATTATTTTTTAGCCGTAGCTGTCTCACTGCAGGGCAAAGGATAACCTTCCTTTCTTCCACGCTTCTCGATCCAATGCATTTTCATACCATGTTATTGGTGCGAGCCGAGCGCATCCCTCCATCTCATTCTGGGCCTCTTCTCCATCGCATAACATTAATATTAAAAATATGGATGAAACAGCTGGCTATCTAAAGACAATTGAAAACGATATACTAACAAACGGAAGCGTTCCCAAAACGTGGAATGTAACAAACTTCAAGATTTTTGATCTGCTAGCTTCTATATACTTCTTTAAGCCGGAGATGAACGGCTTAAATTTTTTGATATTCATTTGTTTGATATTCATAAACCCTCTTACTTGGGGCTGTGTAGATACGCAAAACTATAGTTCTTCATATAAGACAAGTACTGTTAGACCGAAAAAATACTACCATTGAAAAACTAAAAGCACATCAAACGCTATAACGTCAATAAGAGAGTGGCGCCATCGTTTTGACAAGTGACTAGGGTTGTGCATAGTCGATAATGATGGGATCGATAAATTTAAATCGTTTATCTTACCTGAAAAATACAATCTGATTATCTTCAAGGTAAGAGTGAATACGTATCTTTTAAACCTTCATCTAGTATACTAGATACTACATGTAGCATGAAGGCACCGATATTATAATACTATATATTATAATATTATAATACTATATATTATAATATTATAATACTATATATTATAATATAATTATGTGTCTTCATGCTACATCGTCGGCTAATCAGATGAGACTATGGCCAAATGAAGGTAAAACTTGACAAAAAAATTAAGAACATAGTACTCGTATTATTACTACATATTGACGACCGATGTGGCGCGGTGGGCGAAGGTCCGCCTGCGACACAGGAGGGTGCGGGTTCGATTCCCGCCCTGGGACAAATGTTTGTACGATCTGCAAATATTTGTTCCAGGTGTTCTGGGTTTTTTCTATGTATAATAAAAAAAAAATATCTATCTATGTAATGTATTGTATTAAGTATATCAGTCATCTAGTACCCATAACACAAGCTTTGCTTAGCTTGGGGCTAGATGATGATGTGTGGATTGTACAGCGTTATTTATTATTTATTTATTATATATGTCCGTTTCTAGGTGGAGGTAAGTCATTTATTGAAATTGAAATTTATTATGATTTACATGAAATCATTTATCAGTTACACAAAAAAAACAATCCTTAATATCAATCAGATCTTAATTATATTTCATTCCTTGATGGATAACATTGGTACCCAAACTAGGTTTACTTATGTGATGGCGTACCAATGCCCTCCGCCGCGATAGTAGTTTTAATAATACTAATAAAATAAATTAAATTAAGAAGTTATTCCACTTATTGGATAGATAAGTAATTATGATTAATCAATCAAAATCATCAAAAGTTCACATTGTAGACAATAAAAGCGTGAAGAAATTTGAATATATTTACATAGTAGTTAATTTATAGACTACAAACGCATTCCCGAAATGCACAAGGTCATCAAAACTTGCAAAGGGCAATGAATTCGCATACCTACTTGTAATGGGACCCCAATAGATCACACGGTCGGATAGGGGACCAGTTACCTGTCTCAATTCGATACTTCCTCTCACTAGGTTTGGTTTAGCCTGGATCGGCATGCTGATAGAATTTCAAAGGACGTTTAAATTCCCATTAGTTTGCAATGCGAGCAGGTGTTTGGGGGTGAAACCATATTTCTCTAAAACGACTTTAAATAATCGTTTTGTATATCATCAAATATGGTTTTTATTACCATAAGATACTAGGAGGTGTGGATTGTAACAACAATAGATAGTGAAATATATAACGGCGTAATCGAGTGCCATGCTGTTTCGTGTAAAAGTTTTTTATGACTGCAAGACATAGATCACATATTATAAATAATTTAAAAAATAAACAAGTAGGTAGGTACCTATTTAGGTACTTTGAATGTGACCAAATTGTTCAAAAAGGTTTTAGGTAGGTTTTATTGTTAAACGTACAAAGGGCAGAATACGTGATAGAATACATGTTGTCGGGCTTTTAGGGTTCTTAAGCATAGCAAAAGTTGCCATCCCCCTTACTCCTCTTTTTTATATCGAGTCCTAAAAGTATGAAACAAGTCAAGTGAAATAGTTCGATTAATTTCCAATGATAACTTTAGGAGTTAATAAGCTTCTTCGGGACCCTAACATAGCGTGTCTGGACACGTCTTGGGCTCTTAACTTTTAATTAACTTTGTAATATTTACTTCAAAGGTTATGGTTGTAACACTTTTTATCAATATCAAGAACTTGTCTAAGTCTACACTAGCCTCCGCCGAGTCCCTGTATTGTACGTCCATGGAATGCACAACCATGGAAAGTACACCCCTGGAAAGTACAGCCAGTATTACAAACCATTGGTTTCAAATACTTGGTTTGTAATACTGGGCGTACATTCCTGTGCGTGCATTCCCTACACGTGTTGACCTTGTACGGCCAGTTTTGTACAACCCTGGAATGTACAACCATGGAATACGAACCAATTTCATGCTCTGTTTTCATGTGCGAGTGCTATCAAGGGGCAAGTGCTGTGTTGCCATAGTATTTTACGTTATTAGTAAATTAATGTAGTACATCTACATTAATAAGTAGATTAGTTATTTATGTCGGGTTTTTGCAGATGAACTAACCGGTTGGTTTTATTTATTTGAACCCAAGTTTGTTGGATAAAGTTCGGATAGCAATCCTCCTTTTCTGAGTGGTAATAAAAAAAAACCTAATAACCTAACGAATCTAAGACGGATTTGCTTAGGAAGGATTTCTCAGGCCAACATTAACTTATTGTTTACATTATTTATCAATGGCAACTCTTAGTTGAACATATTAGAACTTGCTCAGTGCAAACGAGGCTCGTTCTTGTCATGCGGCTTATTCGCATCGACCAATGAGAGCTCACGGATATGACGAACTCGCGACCAATGAGCGTCGAGAATATTGGTTTGTAATCCGGGGTGTACATTCCAGGGGTGTGCAATACCGTCATGTGTTTAGTTTGTACGGAGCGTATTGTACGACCATGGAAAGCACACCCAGATAATTCAAACCAAATGGTTTGTAATACTGGCTGTACTTTCCAGGGGTGTGCATTCCATGGTTGTGCTTTGCATGGGCGTACAATACGGTCTCCCCCTCCGCCCACGGCTTTACCCGCATGGTACCAATGTAAAAAATTGATGTGTTATTTTAGGTTAAAAACTTTATATATCCGTTTAAAATTTCATTCAAATCGGTTAAGCCATTACAGATATTTTTTGCAGTAATTTCTACGCATCCAAACTATCGCATTTATAACATTAGTAGGAAAATGTGATAAAAGATAGGTTCGTATTAGATGGCTAACTGACACTAACGTCGTAGTTTAGAGTGCGCTCAAAGTCACATGTTTGATTATAACAACTGTTATAGCAGAATCCGACTACTTAACGTACCCTCCCAAGTATGGAAGTAGGTACACACACCCTCTAAATTCCTACGTAAATGTGCAATGTCCATCATACTTGTATTGTGAGTAGGTATCTTGATATGAACAAACTAACTGCCCCCACAAATCTATTGTAAGTCAGTGATTTTCTTTTCTCTTTCATAGATACATGCTTTGTTCGGTAAATAAATGTATATTTATTTGTTTGGTACTCATTAATCATCTAAGGTTGCTTACGTTTTAACTGTAGGTAATATTTTATTTTTCAAAACTCTAAAGCGGAAAATCTTCATATTATGAGACACTAAAAGTCTTTTTCAACTTGAGCTCTTTCAATAAATCTCAACGCGAGGTCAATTTGTCAACCTGTCATTATTTGACCGTGTTATGATAGTGTGTAATATATTTCCCCCTTTTGTCAATAGTCATCAACGATTATATAATATGTCGTAGAGAATCTATGAATCTACTCAGCAGATATAAGTTATTAAAAATAAAACATTTGTTTGGTCTCAGGTTTGGTTGGACCCATGTCCATGTCCATTTGTTTAGGTTGGAAAACTTAAAAGTTTCAAAAACATATAACGAAAACAAAACTTTTAGTTTTATGATGGCTAAGCTAAGATTATATATCTACTTATTATCACTTTAAAATATTTCAATAACTTTATGGAAATAGTTATCTATGAGAAATGCACAATTATTTTACCTTGATTTCTGAAAAACAAAATCCATCACAAATGCACATCACTACACCATCTTAATTTAAATATGGAACACAAGATAAATCAAACATTATTTTGTAAAACGAAATAATCGGAAATTCGAACACAATAGTTTTTTTTCTCATAGTCGTATTTTATATTTCGAATATTATTATTTTTTTTAACTCAAGGACCAGTTTAAACATCGAACTGTCATTTGAAATGACATTCTGCAAGCCGCGCGCGCTTCTTACGCTGGCAGAGTTTCAGGATCGACTAATTTACGCATTAGGCTCAGCGCAAGAGTCGACTCTATAAATATCGCTACGCTGCTATGGTTTCTTGACGGTAGACTTCATTATGATTATTGTTCGGAAAACAATAATAATAATGTGATCTAAGAAATAAATTTACAGAAATAAGAGGTTTATTTTAAGGTGTTCAGTGCATTTTATAGTTCTTTAAAGATGGTACTGTACCGAATGAAAAAAAAAATATGTCTGTCGTTAATGTAGCCTTATAATGCTGTTGTCCTTGATGTACAATGTAACCTAATGTTAAATTAAAAAAAATAGCCCGGCCTGCCACCGCATCGATAAAAAGAAAATCTCTCTTAGTTTTTTTTTTAGTTATTACCTGTGATGACAGGAATTCGTTTAGATATTTGCAGTAAAGTTTGTTTGTGTGTTTGTTTGACAAATCTTTTACTAATAATATCCGAAATGGCATAGCATATTGATATGCAGTTTTTCGTAATCAATTTGTATGTCTTCAAGATCAGCCAGAATAGATTTTATCGCCAAAAGAAGTCACTGCAATACAAGTAGTGAGTGGGTTTTCAAACTTTGTAAAAATATACTTGCTTTGAATCTTTCCTTTGCACGTAAAATACTAGCAACATACACAAAATACAGTAAATCGTTATTATCACAAAAACTTCCCTCTTTGGATTCAGCCCAGTAAAAATCCATTGAAAGAAGAATGATAAGTGCCTACAACGTTTGCATAAAAATGGTAAAGCAGAGGTCAGCTACTGTGACAATCCTTTTTAAACTGTGACATGACGATGACACAGATTATGCGAAATTCTTAAAGCAATTTTCATGGCTCTATTTTGACGTACTGAATACAGAATGATACAAAAAAATGCTATTTGTATTTTTTAAATGAATAAATGAAAATACATAATTGTAGGTACACCACAAGATAACAAAAATTTAAATTGTTTATTACTTGGAATTTTAATAGTTTGGAACAATTAAATAGGTATCGACAGCAAGTTTGGTTCGTTGATCTAATGATATAAAATTGTACGTACCTATTTCTGCCCCCAAGCAGAAATACTGCTGTGTTCCGGTTTTGAACACAGCATTGTAGGCATTAGGTGCCGCTAAAATTACAGCTATAAATAAATAAATAATATTATAAATGAAAATATTATTTTCTCCAGAAAAACCCTAAATCAGAGAGGATTTCACTTCTGACTATGTTTCTATTCACTTTATTTTACCATTTATTATAGAAAAAGGAAAAGAAATCATACTATATCTTAGACCTAAACTGAGTAGTAGTAAATTTGTATAACAAAGCGTAGACACGTGTCACGAATGTTATAGATACAGACAATCGCAGCGCCTGGAAACCGTTTCAGAACTACTCTTTCACAATTCACATCACAATGGCTGACCGTAAAGCACGTATAGGTTTTGCACGCAGGTTATATTACCTACGCCCCAACGCTTTCTAAAATTCAGATCGAACTAAACACGAATTAAGATAATTTTCTATAGTAATTATCATGAATAATCTTGAATAGATTCCCTCTATGACTATTTCACAGATTATATAAAACCATTGATCCTCGCAAACATATCACCACATGCCAATGTCATTCTGTCAAAGTGTGTAGCGTGATACCACAACACTCAGACTCTTAACAAATATCTGCAGAATAGCCATTTTCCTGCAATGGAAATCGAATCCGCACCTTTAGTTTGATTAGTTTTCAACCGATACCAAAAATAGGAGGAGTTATCGTATGTTACGAGATATCTTCGCCAATTGTGAACCGATGTTAATGATTCTTGTACATCTATAGTAAACCCTACCCATGTAGGGTAAATTGACTTTAACATTTTAAAAACACGTCGTTTTTAAGCTGAATTCTGATTTCAATCTGTAAAAGCCTTTCGATTTTGCCTTTGACTTTGTCCGATATAAATTTTATAAATAAATCCCACCCCTGCAAGTCAACAAATGGAGGATACAATTTAAAATTGGTCTTTTATCAACTTTTCTTTATTTGAAGTCGGTGTTTATTTTTAAATATTATATGTCCTATTATCAGTATTTTAGTCGTGAAAGTGAGACTTCTGAATTAATCGCTGATTTTTCTGCTGTGTAACCAGATCCTAACTCGGGGCCTAGCGAATAGTAAAGTTGACTATGGTCAGTCGTAAATAATTCTTTTAACGGTGTCATTTGCACGCTCGGCTTTTCACATTGAGGTAGTTTTGACGCCGAGTTAGATTTTAGTAGCTCTAGCAAGAACCTAAGACAACAAAAAGGAGAGGATTTTTGACGTGATAACGTCTTATAAATCGATGAACACCGGCTGCACGCACGAAAAAGTGTCACGTTCCGCCTGAGCCTGAGCGTGCAAGCGAGAGCGCGGAACAAGCGATAGAGAGGCACGATCGGCCCAAGCGTTGGCTTGTGACAAGCGATCTTTATGATGTTATCACGTAAAACTATCGTCCGTAAACCGACTTTACAGACAGCCATTTTTTTTTGTCTCTTTCTATCTTCTGATGGGAAGGAGAAACAGAGGTAATTGTGTCTTTTGCAAAACGTTTGTCTTGGTGATCTACTAATCTTCTACTAATAATTGGTGTTAAGGGTTGTTCCGGGCGGTTTCAAATAAGAAATATATGGATAGAAAACACTTTAAAGTAGGTACGCCACATTATGATTGTAGCAATACGAATGTAAACAGAACAAAATACAAGCGGAAGTAAAATGGGCGGCCTTATTGCTACTGACGTGAACGTCCAAACAACCTTTGGATGGACTAGGTTTTATATAAACGATACAGGTTGGTGGCTTATACTGTAAGGGCTACTTATTAAATAGGGCTTAATAAGTCTTCTCCCGAATACATCTCGATTCCCGCCGCAGGACAAATGTTTATATCATCTGTAAATATCTGTATATAATATGTATGTATTTACAAAAAGGTATATAAGTAGTATATCAGTCATGTCGTTCCCATAATACAAGCTTTGGGGCTAGATGATATTGTGTGAAAATGGTCCAGCAATATTTATTATTTATTTATTTGATTTATGTATCTTAATGTAGAAGCATTTTTATTGCTTTTTTCTACACCAGTGTATAAACCCTTGGTTAGAAATCATTAAACTGACAGAAGGGATGTATTAGGGACTGCGTACTTATTCTTTATTAGGATGACCATAAATGCGTCGTCAGCGGGACCTGGACAGTAGGGATGGGACATTGAGTCTCAATGTTACGACAATCTTGTGTAATTATAGAGCACTACAGACATCCTTATTACGGTAATTAGTGATTTAAAAGCAAGCGGTTAGGTATGTCAATCAACAGTTCTCACGTATAAACACAATATGCATTTCACTGATTTTGACGTCGATGGTGCAACGGGCGAGTAGACGGCTGACGCAAGAGGTGTGGATTCAATTCCCGTTGCAATAAATGTTTGCATGGTCTGCAGATATTTTTGTCTGGATCTGAGTGTGGTAGTAACATATTACTTATATCGTTTCTGTCACTGCTTTTAAGCAAGCTCTGCTTAGTTTGGGGCTAGATGATGCTGTGTGAAAAATGTCCAGCAATATTTATTTATTTTATTATCATTATTTAACTACCCCGGATTCCAATTACAAACGTAAATCGTCTACGTCTCGTTTATTTTTTTGTAAAACAGTCTTAACGTTGTCTTTTTTTGAAGGAAAAAGCGAGATGGCACGTTAATGAAATGATTTGCGTGAAATTATAGCGATAAATTGCACAACGTCAAGAGGCTCTTAGAACGAATATCTGTAGGAATTAATGTATTATATCATTTGTGTGTTGAAGACTTTCTAATCTTAGCGGTTTGGCTACCTACGTACACATCCTTAAGTCTAAGAAAAAAGGTTGTTTAGAAAAAAGCACGCCGCGTGAACAGGCGACTACCGATAGGAATGCCAGACGGTAGACGACTATTTAAAAAATGTATTGAAGGATAATGTAAGAAGAGAATTAAAAGATAATGGAATCACAAATACGGAGTATCATTTCATTTAATTTATTTAAATAAAAATAAGTTTAAAATCCCTATAATAATCAAGTATTTGTCAAAAGCTCACACTACTCAACCTCGTTGTCTTGCAAAAATGAAGATTCTGCTAGAGTCATATTCATAGATAGATAGATAGATAACTCTTTATTGTACACCACTTAATATTATGTTTGCTTACAAATTCAAACGGAGCAAATTACAAGCTAATCGCGGGAGTACAATGGGTGGTCGTATCACTTAAAGCGATCTCTTCCAGACAACCTTTGGATGGACAGGAATTTACGTGAACGATACAGGACGGTGGTGTATAGACAATACAAACATACAAAGTGATGAATAATTAGATAAAACACATACTTATACATACATACATACATGAATACATATACCTACATAAATAATCTGTATGATGCAACTAGCTAGCAATAGCTTTTTGAAGATAGGAAGGGATTTGGCAGTTCTGATATTGAGGAGGAGAGCATTCCATAGGCAGATAGCTTGTACAGTAAAAGAATAATCATAGAAGGAAGAAGTGTGCACAGAACTCGTTCAGACAGTAAAATGCATTGGATTCTAAGAAATAGTGGATTTTTTGTTTGAAATCTGATAAGTTCATGGTTGATATTTTAATTGGCAATTTATTTTACATCACTATCTTAATATAATTTCGTCTATCTTCTACATGGAAGAAACTAATACTAATGAAAAAAAATACGACGCAGTCTTCATTTAGTTGGTTTACTCTCCCCTCACTAATACTGACAAAAGGCCAAATTTGTGCAATTCGGCAAATGGTAAACGATTCATAATAAAACAATAATACGCCTATTTCGTTTGACAGGGCAGTGAGAGGCAAACTCGCATTTTACTCATCACTTGTGCGTGCTCCTGACTTTGCTCGAACGATACCCGAATAAATAAATATACAATTCTGGACATTTTCCAAAACATTCTTATTTTTATTGTTTTGAACACAAATAAAAAAGTTTCTTTAATTTCTGTAAAATTACGCTCGGTGGATATGGGCAGGTTGAAATAAATTAAATTAAATAATGCTGTACAGTTTCACACAGCATCAGCTAGCCCCAAACTAAGCAGAGCTTGTATTATGGGAACTATATGACTGATATACTACTTATATACCTACTTTTTTGTACATACATTTATATTATACATAGAAAATAAATAAACAACTTGTTATTCCAAATCTATTAAAAGCTTTGTTCTAAATCGCATATATATGCGATTTTAAGGTTTTGAAATAAAATAATGTACAGTCCATAATATCTAAAATATTTTTTTTGTTGTTTCTACTATTCAATAAACTAGGGTAACGCGATTTCTCTGTACACAGTTCAACTCCCGTGCCACTCCATAACATGTTTTTACGGTTTCCATTTCGTTTCATAGGTAATGGACGCTACAAGAAAGATTAACACAATAATGGCGAGAAAAGTTTAAAGCGTAGATAAGTCAAATGATCAGATCGGAAATCAGCCATAGAAACAAAGACAACATGACTGAATCAAAGTTAGCTTAGTTAAGTATATAAGCTTCCGTAGAACCGGTGCGCTTTTGACAAAAATTCTGAGAAATTTACACGTTTTTGGCCATTTTTTTCTGTTTAACGATTACTTTTCGATCTAATAAGACTATATACTGTCACCAATAATATTGCTTTGACTAATAAAAATAGGTATGATCGTATTCAGAGTATTACAGACACACAATTTAAGGCAATTGTAAAACTAAGTCATGTTTTTATAATATAAAAGATTTGTTCATTTTTTTAGGTGACAATCTGTTTGTTAATTCATTTCATAATGCATTCTATAATTATTATTATGATTTTATTCCAAAAACTATCGTGAACTTGACTATACATATTGTAAAAACGGGTTTTTACGTACTGCACTATCGGTGAAGGCACCGACTAAGTTTCGACTCATTCCGAGAGTCTTCGTCAGGGTGAGTGGTCGCGACTTTTTCCCTCTGCGTCGCGCCGTGCACTACTCGTGGTGTGTTTATAAATAAAATAAATAACTTATTTATTTTATTTATAAACACACCAAACAGACAAATGCATAGTCCCTGACTCTTCACTAGGTTTATAAATAAAATAAATAAGTTATTTATTTTATTTATAAACACACCAAACAGACAAATGCATTTTCCTGACTCTTCACTAGGTTTATAAATAAAATAAATAAGTTATTTATTTTATTTATAAACACACCAAACAGACAAATGCATTGTCCTGACTCTTCACTAGGATTTCTTGTGTCATGGGTATCAGGAACTACGAATAATGTGGTACCACCTAGACCCGGAACAAATATCTGCTGTACATGCAAAAATTTATCCCGCAGCGGGAATCGAAACCATACCTCTTCACAGCTAGTTCACGCCCACCGCGCCTTCGAGGTCGTCAATCGTCATGATGTATCTTGTTTTTTTTTCTTATCGTAGTTGTGTAAATAAATGTATTTTGCGTGTCCGTCATAGATGAAACGTGAGAAACTTTTTTAAAATAAGACGAGACGTTCCTCGTATTTTAAAAACCTGTATCCACCAATATATATTACTAGCTTCTGCCCATGGCTTCGCCCGCGTGGTACTCGGATAAAAAGTAGCCTATGTGTTATCCTGATGTATAAGCTATATTACTGTAAAGTTTCATCAAAATCTGTTCATTAGTTTTTGTGTGAAAGAGTAACAAACATCCTCACAAACTTACACGTTTATAATATTAGTAGGATAGGATTTTATCTTGAATATATAAAACTGCTAACTATTTAATTATGTTCAGTTACTGTTTTTATGAATTTCACTGCTGTCAGACCCTTAAGTTGATTTCACAAATGGCATTTGAAGTTCATTATATGTAGTATCAACTTTATTTTGTTTGTTTTCTGAACGAATAAAGGCGTTATTTTCGAAATAAATAAACTTGTCGCTGAGTAAATTTAGATTTCTACTTAATTGTTTGAAAATAAATGGGAAAAGCTTGCAAATAATAAGTTTGCACTAGGTAATGCACACTGCTTGGTCGACACGCAATAATAAATTATTTGCAATAACAGAAAGGCCTACACGAAAATAATTTGTTCAGAAGTCGTTCATACTATTTGTAGTTTAGTTCAATTTGTATTTACCGATTATATCCAATTTCAATTATATCAAATCAAATCATTTATTTGCAAGAATACATATTTTATAAGGTCTTAAACAATATTATGATTGTGAATGTACTCAGCCTGCATGCATGCGTGCAAATATTAAAAATGTCATGCTAATTTATTTATATTATTATAAGTAACATTTTCATCTAGGCTATAAAAACAATTACATGTTAACCATTTACTTAAATTTATCTTAAATATAATTCCATCTAATGCTTTAAGTTCTTCAGGTAATTTATTATAAATTGTAAGACACATATAAACATTTTTTTATAGATATCTTTAGAGCAAAGAGGTTGATACATTAGGTTAATAAACCTGGACAGTTTTTGTCGAGTTATCATTTCGCTGCGTTTTTTAAAATAATTTGGTTAAGTTTTTAGTAACACACATAATTCTCTAATATAACATACATGGTAGAGGCAAAATATTGCATTTCATATCTTGCTAGTACATAGGCACTTATCAGTTTTCCTTTAAGTTATACAGGGTGTGTTCTAAAACTTTAGGTATACCTATTATTCCGAAATGAATGCCCATGATACTGAACAAGTTTGGTTAAAGGTATGTTCCAAAAAAATATTTGCTAAATGAAAAAAAAATAATAATAATAATAATGCTGGACATTTTTCACACAGTATCATCTAGCCTCAAACTAAGCAGAGCTTGTGTTATGGGAACTAAATGACTGATATACTACTTACATACTTTTTTTTGTAAATATATACATATTATACATAGAAAACACCCAGACCCGAGACAAATATTTGCTGATCATACAAACATTTGTCCCGAGGTGGGAATCGAACCCGCAACCTTCTGCGTCTCAGGCGGGCCTTCGCCCACTGCGCCACAGAGGTCGTGATTATGACACAAGTATAGCTTTAAATAAGATCCTATTTGGACTTTGTGCCAAGTCTGATTTTAAAATGTCTTTTACATTTTAAATCAGATGGCATGTGTGACATGGATGGATGGATATTTGTTACTCTTTCACGCAAAAACGACTAAACGGATTTTGATGTAATTTTACAGTAACATAGCTTATACATCAGGATAACACATAGGCTATATTTTATCCGGGTACCACGCAGGAAAAGCCGTGGGCAGAAGCTAGTTAAGTTAATATGATTAGGTATTAGCAAACTTTTTAGGATTTTACCGAAACGGCGTTTTTACTATCGCTACAATAAGAAGTACAGCGTACTGTAACCTATTACAGCTATAACATTTTTCAGTGTGCACAACTCTTAAAGAAAAGCTCGGCTGACGTGAAATAAAGAGAGTTTAATGGAAATAACAAAGAGAGCCGCAAAAATCGAAACAATAGAAGCGAAACAAAAGATCCCGTGACGAATCGCAGCGCACACTCGGGATAATGTAATTAAAATACGTTTAAGGTACGTTATAAAATTGCTTGTTGTAGGTAGACACCGAAAATGTAGGCATCAATAGGATAACTCTATCAGATAAAAAAATCAATTTTTCAAAATTTTTCACTTCACTTCTTGATTATGGCTTTTGTAACTATTTGTCACAATTCTTCAAAATTTTTACAAAATACCTTTTTCAGTCACTTCACTTCACTTCTTGATTATGGCTTTTGTAACAGTCTGTTTCATAGAAACTTGTCAAGTGTCAAAAAACTGACCACAGACTGTATCTGCCACCAGTGTACAGCGCGCTAAATTATATTTGCAACAAATGGGAAAATCATGTTTGTTTTGAGTATGAATATATCATGTGTATATATGTATGTATTATAAATAGGTTATTATTATTATCATAATTATATATGTACCCAGTTGTCCAGCGATCTTCGTGGCATCATGAAGGCCCCGTCTGAAAACCAGCGCTGCACCTGACCCTTAGGTTCTGGCGCAACACAAAATGACGTACCTACTTTCTCTGTTCTTCGTTTCGTATTATATGTTAAGTACCTGTTTTGTGTTTATCTGTTACTATTTGTTGTTTCTTTTGTGTTGTTTGGGGAAAAATAAAAGTATTTTCTTTCTTTCTTTCTTCTTTAAAATGATTCTAATTTACTCTGAATTATTCTTGCCATATACGTTTGCGGCTACGAATATACAGGGTATAATACTCCGTCCGATGGAAAATCAAATGATAGGCCAAAAGCAACAGGTGTAAAAGACCTCATCGTATATTTGAATGATAGATAGATATCTTTATTGTACAACAATTTCAAACAGAGCAAATTAAAATTTTATCACTGGAGTGCAATGATGGTCTTAACGCTTATAGCGACATCTTCCAGACAACCTTTAGATGACAAGAATTGACGTGAAAGATAAGGACCGTGGTGTATAGACAATACACACATAGTGAATAATTATAAGCCAAAACAAATATACTTATACATAAATACACACATATATAATTTTATACATATACCTACATATATAATCTGTAAGCATAATAAATCCTATCCTACTTATATTATAAAGGTGAAAGTTTGTGAGGATGTTTGTTACTCTTTCACGCAAAAACTACTGAACGGATTTTGATGAAACTTTACAGTTATATAGCTTATACATCAGAATAACACATAGGCTACTTTTTATCGGGTACCACGCGGGCGAAGCCGTGGGCAGAAGCTAGTAATCTATATGATGCAACTCATCAGCTTTGAGATCAGGATAAATAGTGACTTTGCAATAGCTTTATAAAGATAGGAAGGGATTTGGCCGTTCTGATATTGAATCAATGCATGTTTTACGATTTAGGATAGGATTTTGTGAATTTCTGATCAATTTCCAAGAAATTGGATGTACTAAGATTCATGCTGGTTTTATGGAAAATAACTTGTGGTGGTTGTTTGTATTTACTAATTTTCTATTATCTATCCATTTCTAAGAAACGCGATGTACTAAGAAGATTCTACTACGAAGATTATTTATTAATTTCCTTTTTTATTTACAGTATAACGTCTTGAAATGAGATCAGAATGAGATTGCGGGAGAATCTTGACGAAGGATTGAGGAGATAGAGAGGCCTTTGTCTTCCAGTAGAAGAACGTAAGCTAGTATTAGGAGTCTGTATTTTGGCCTGTTTTAATCTTTCCAGTTATTTCCTTATAAATTTAACTCATATTATTTTGCCCTCAAAAACAAACAACCTAACGATTTTTTCTAACGATTGTTTGCAAACCATAGGTAACTCAACATTGAGCCGTTTTCTTTGAATTAATTAGCTATAAACGTAATAAGGTTATGTGCAAGAGTAATTACATGTGGCTATAGAGTATGACTGAAAACCTTAATTAAGGCGCTTGGTATGGCTGATTGGTCATTGATTGGCCGTGCACGGCGGAATGAGTCGAAACTTAGTCGGTGCCTTCACCGATAGTGCAGTACGTGAAAATTCCCATTTTTACAATATGAATAGTCAGGTTTAATGTTATGGTACATTGTAGAGATTGTATTGTTCAGGAAAGACAGATGATGGTAGTTTGTTCCATTTCTTCGCTGTTCTCATTATTCAGTTGGAACCAAAACGTTTAGTGGGAATTCGTGGTATGCTGTCAAGATAAAGACGGTACTGAGATCTGCGTCTGTGTCTTTAGCTGAAAGGAGATGGTGGGATCAGATAATGTATGTAGGAATCCTAATGTAGAGTCCGGACTATGTATATGGGTGTGTATATTTATGTTTATTTGTGTCAAGGGTCAGATATCAGGGGTTTAAAATCAAACCTGGCTACGTCCACCGAGAGTAATTTTACATAAATTATGGAAAACTTCTTATTTTTGTTCACAACAACTGACTCTAAAGCACTAGAAAAATGAAAAAAAAGTTGTTTTATAATTATATTACACTAGCTTCTGCTCATAACTTTGCCCGCGTGGTACTAGGATAAAAAGTAACCTATGTGTTATTCTGATGTATAAGCTATATTACTGTAAAGTTTCATCAAAATCCGTTCAGGAGTTTTTGCGTGAAAGAGTAGCAAACATCCATCTTCACAAACTTTCGCGTTCATAATAGTAGTAGGATTTAACATAGCAAAAACATACGATAAATTAATAAAAAGTATTGGCTGTAACCAGATTTGATACCAAGACGTGGATATATGCCATTACGTATTATTGATTTACTAAATGTAACATAACGGGTGGACCAAACCGTTACATCTAAAGATATAAAAACTAATATACATATTAACAAAAGACACAAATTAAAAAAATAAATAAAAAATACCACATTTTCATAATACTTGCCTTAATTAGTGAATTTAACACAAATTAATGCCATGCGACTGTTGGGTGTTTGTATCGTGTAGTCTTTCTCCATAGTCTGGACATCATTACTCTGAAGCGTAAATGTAATGTGTGATTTTAATTACGGAATCACGTTTCCGCGCCGATGACTCCACTCAGCTACTTATGGAACGGGGTTGATATTCAATTGAGTAACTAAGGGTTGATTATTTGATGTAGAGCTTTGAAATTGAGACGCTGAATAAATATGTTTTCGCGAGAGAACTGAACAATGATAGGAACCTTATTTTAATTACATTGTTTTATAGTTCTGTGCTTAGGATGTTAAACTTCAAGGGTTAAACCACAGAATACATAATGGTATTACCAGCCTTGTTTTCTTGCCTTTCTTTCCTGGCTTGGTCGCGGAGGAACAGGCAATAGATAAAACCGACGTTTCAAAGTGATCCTTGTGATTTTAATGAATAAATGAATTTTGACTTTGACTTTGACTTTACAGAATGGCCACTCACTCCCTCCCACCGATCCAACTTCCCTCTAGGTTACTGTATAAAAATATACGAGTACATGAAACGATCTAGCTATCCAATCACCTTTGCAAATGATCTAAATATGTACATAAAACTCAACTGATCTAGCTTACTACCTGAATTGGAGTCCCCAAATGCTAGCTCATTTCCCCGCTAAATGGCAATGCTAATGCTTTGACCCAGACAAAAGTCAGCTGTCGGAGCACGCGTCGCTTCAACACCCTGAAATAGTTTTCAATACGCGAGGTGCCCCAGTTCCCCGAGGACCCAGAGTCTCAACCCCAAAAGGCTCAAATAAGTTTTGTCGAGACTTCCATATTGACACAGAGTCGTCCCGAAGAACTCAGAATCTTAACTCTAAATGGCTATTATATCTATGAAAGCTCTGTCCAGACTTCCATATGCGCCTCTTGAGATCTTCGGTCAAATCAGCCGCTGCACCGGCCCTAACTGATATCTCCGACAAATGAGATTGCGCTATGGTGTCTACACGTCCGACACGAAAAATCAACCCTCTTATTCATAATCGCTCGCTAACTAAAACTCTAACTCTGTCCTTTTCTGTCAACTTTTAGCACGTTTCTCTAAAGTTAGCGAGTGATTATGAGTAACAGGGCTACTCTCCTCCCAAGAGAAGAGATTCGTGCCGACCGGGCGCTCAAAAATAATGTTTTTATTCACCTATACGTGTTTAATATTCTGATAGACATAAATATTTGGAGAGCAAACAGTTTTAGTGTTATTTGTGCAATGGGAATGTAAATATTTGATTTGCATCCATTTGCTAATTCCAACTGCTACGAACTAAATCGGAAAATGGACGGAAAATTACGTTGTTACTTTAGTTAGATAGCACCTAGAACTATAGACTAATAATGCACATGTTTCAAATAGCAATTAGAATTTGTTTTGACATTGAAATATATTAAAACAGAGGCACGTCAGAGGCGCGTACAAACATAAAATTTGGTACATGCCCGCGTTTTTCACTTAGATACAATGGCACGTGAATAAATAATAACACAACTTCAACTTTTTGCTGACCAAGAAAAAAACAGCGACGTGTCAGTGAAATAAACCACTAGCTCGAAAGCTTCCTTTTACATAAAAGTATTCTCAGATAGCAACCTATGAATAAACAAACAAACATTTCATAGAAAAACATTTACAAACGTTACGCAACTCTGTTTGAACGAGTTGATTTACGCAATAAATACTCGACTTAGTTTTTTGGAACTTCTTTGAAGTAAGGATGAGCGTTGGAAAATGCTAATATTACTATTTTTGTTTACGATTTTTATCACCTACAAAGATAATTTAATTTATCATATGCAGCTGAAAAAATGTCTGATATCCAAAACAAAAACAAAAACCAAACACGCTGACGACCGTGTTCTCCACGATAGACATTTTTAGATCAATGTTCAGTTCGCAGATCTGTGAGGATAAAAAATAAGGGTAGTCAGAGAGACGGTTAATGACTATATTTTGCGTGTTTTGCATAGTAAATAAATAAATAAAATAAAAATAGCTTTTATTCGCTGACTGTTACTTATACAAAGTTATTTATAAATGCTTACATACTAATTATATTATTATTACATGTTTTATATTAATATAATGTAACTCCAGTATTGACATGGGCCTCCTCTATTTTATGCCATTTAAATCGGTCTAAACTTATTCTTTGCCATCCTTTTGGTAGATCATCCTTCCATCGTTTTACAGGTCTGCCTCTCCTGCGCTTTCCATCTCGTGCGTACCAGTCAATTGTATCGTATGCCCATTTATTTTTCATTGCTTTGCATAGTAGTTAGAATGAGATATATTCGAAAAAGTATCAACACACGATACGATATAATAAAAATGCTGCCCAACTATGCCGACTATTAGTAAAAATGTGTAACTACAGATATGTAATTTGAAAAGTAAGCTATCGAGGGAGCGGAGCGACGACATCGGCCAAGCAGTTTTATCATCAGTATGGGCATTTAAGGTGCAAACGACCATAGTGACCTACAACTTCAATACATTATTCCCTATATAATAATAATAATAATAATGCTGGACATTTTCACACAGCATCATCTAGCCCCAAACTAAGCAGAGCTTGTATTATGGGAACTACATGACTGATATACTACTTATATACATATTTTTTTTGTAAATACATACATAAAATACATAGAAAACACCCAGACCTAAGACAAATATTTGCAGATACAAACATTTGTCCCGTGGCGGGAATTGAACCCGCAACCTTCTGCGTCCCAGGCGGACCTTCGCCCACTGCGCCACAGAGGTCGTCAAAATATGATATAAAATAAAATATGTAAACGGTATGTTGTACACCTTGTACACATCTCCTCCTACTATGATAATTCCTTCACAGTATGTGGTAAGTGCACCAATTAAACACTTGATAAACTTTCGTACTGTCCGTTCCATCCAAAGATTGTCTGGTAGAGTACGCTATTTAGCGATAAGACCGCCCATTGTAAAACATTGTCAAAGTTTGTAGTACTTAACTAAGCTGATGTGTTATTTGGTGTGCAATAAAGTATTTTCTATCTTCTATCTATGGATATGGACGTTTGTCGAAGTTGAACCTACATAATTGAATCTACTGACCAAAATAGACAAGTGACAAAATAGACCGTAGTGGCCTATAACTTTGATACATTATTCCCAACATGTACCGGCAAAGAGGCGACATGGGCATTTCTCGAAGTTGGACATTTGGTGATGGTCATATGATCAAGATCGAGCTTCGCTTCAGGTAAGCTCGTATTATCATTTAATCAACTAACCCAAACACACATGGCGTACTACATCTTTGATAGACTCTTCCCAATAAGTACAATGTCATGTAATGGACAGTTGAAATAGTTATTGTCTTGCCCAAATTACTATTCACAACATTAAGAAGTATTTGAATATATTTATCCGCTTGCTACTTAGCAAACTAGTTACTAACTACTTAGTTACTAAAATATAACCTATGTATCCTAATTCCATTACTGTGTGCAGTTATGCAACGAGTTCCACAAGCTTTCAGATTTTTCTGATTTATGACTGCGGCACTGCTGGTCTTATTATAGGTACTGCGGAAACCATTTCAGGATTTATACAGTCGATAATATATTATTTGGAAATATTTTATCGGTCGACGGGGCAGGTTTAGGAAACGTTGGCGACCTTGAAGCTTTCTAGTAATACTTAAGTGACAGCATGGTTTGGAAGAATTTGGAGGAGACATTTGCCCAGAAGGTAGTAATATATAAAACTAGCTTCTGCCCACGGTATCGCCCGCGTGAAAAGTAGCCTATGTGTTATTCTAATGTATAAAGCTATATTAAGTAAAGTAATTTTTGCGTAAAAGAGTAACAAACATCCATCCTCGCAAACTTTGGCGTTTATAATATTAGTAGGATAGGATGTAGGCACCCTTCTACTTCTAGGCGAATTTATGCATAAATTTAGTAGACTAGACTAGAATAGAAAGTGGTTCATTTGACAACCACAAAGCACAGAAATGATAGATACAAAATAATTAAATAGAATAGATATTATAAATAGGTAATATTTTTAACCAAAACAGAGATAAAGAGGAAGATTTTTTGTGCTAATTAGTCCCATCAGTGCCGTGTGGGCCAAATAGATACTGTTTCAGCTTAGTGCTGCTCTGCACAGTAGTAAAAAGTACCTCTTATTTTCAGACAGGGCCTATGACTTTACAAACCATTAAAATAAAAAAATATACAAAAGAAAACAATTTAGCTAAAAACACAGTACACAAATTACATGAAATAGAAAAAACAACAAGAAAAATATATCATTACATTTGGTCTACCTGTAGTCTATAGGCAAACGAAAAGTTATATGTATTTTAGAAAAATTGAACAGAAAGTTAAAGCTACGTATGTTACGTAAAACAAATATGGTGATTGATTTAATAAATTTATTTAAAAATCTGGCATAACAGGTAGAAAACAGTTTTCTTTTCCTAGTTTAATATTATGTACATAGTTTTTTCTGTTTTTTAAAGTAGTTATATTATTCTGTTATATAAATAAACAACTCAAATTGATAAGAAGTTGCAAATAAATAATTTACTATTATAAACCAAAAATCGGCGTAAATTCACTTTAACATTTTAAATTCATGTAGTTTTTAAGATGACGTTTCTGTTTCTTATGTTTTCAATGAATAAATACTTTTAGACTGACTTTGACTTTTGACTCAAAAGCCTGTACATCCTCTAGAAGTCCAATTCTGGACATAGATCTCATTTTGAGGTCATACTCATAGAATGTAAGGCATTCACAACGCCACATCCACCCTAAGAAACTATATCTAAAGTGTCGCGAGACATGCTCATATTAAACTGTCGTAACTTTAATTAACCAAACTGGATCAACCGCTTCATAACAGCATAAACAGTACTAAAACTAGATATTCTCGGTCATTAATTTGTAGACCACCTCACGTTATTAAAAGTTTTACGTCACTCAGTTATAATAATCATTCATTTATTTCAGGCAACATATTAAGGTATACGTATAAATACAGGGCCTATATGATAGATACCATAATAACGAAAATACATAAAATTATACCCTAACCGGTCACTGCCCCTTGAACAAACACTTCTACAACATCGGAGCCACAGACAGCCCACTCTGCAGAGGGTGTATAACCGAAGAGGAATCTGCTGTCCACGTAAACCTGGAATGCGTGGGTGTAGCAACTCACCGCACACAAATCCTTGGCAACCCAAGGTCACTCCGCGAAGCCTGCGAAGACCCCAGGAAACTTCTGTGCTTCTGGGCGGAGTTGGGCTGGTTAACTCACTAGCCAGAAACTCCCACGCATAATGAACCAATTAGAGTTTGAATGCGGAAAAGGGAGTCCACACACGTGCATACATACATATATACATAAAATTATATAAAGCAAAACTTATTTATCTAGCACATATTGACTGCGACGTGGGCGCGGCTGAGTTCGGTAACCGACCCCGGAAACGTCGATAGACGATTCTTTAAAGCTACATATCTTCTTCGTTAAGGTCGACAGGTGTATATAACCAGATTATAATAACCAAAAAGGGCAATAGGTATAGGTATTTAAAACATTTAACAACATAGGGTGATCTACTCATTTTTGATTTAGAATATCTGGTTAAGTACTGTTTATGCTGTGCTGTAAATCAGTTGATCCAATTTGTTAGTTAAAGTTACCGACTTAAAACACCTTTTTTAAGAACCTCATACTGTTGTCACTTCGGAAAACCTCATTCCATAACCTGAGTGTGAAATTTGAAAGCTCATGGTACGCGACCACCAAGGCTTTAGGATATGAGGATGAAATACCTGAAGAAAATTAAAGTGGTCCGTAAATTAAAGACCGTGGCAGTACTGAGTCGATAAAACTAATCGTTTTGTTTAGCAACCTACGCTCAACCGCCTGTTGCAATTTACTTCGCTTAGATTTGTAATTTAAGAATTTTTTATACATTGTTTCCTTAACAATTTTCATACATTCTACACTAAACTAAATTGGTCACCGACCCAGCGGGTAAGACAGAATCATATACTTAACAAAATACTTAATACTTGCAAATTAAATAATAATAATTATATCAGTTCGCTGTCACCATAATCAACTCCATCTGATGATCAAGTTTAAATCACTTTTCAGGGGTTAATTATGCTAGATTAATGCTGGTCATTTTTCACTCAGCATCATCTAGCCCCAAATTAAGTAGAGCTTGTTTTATGGGAACTACATGACTTATATATTACTTATATTTTTTTTTGTAAATACATACACATATTATACATGGAAAGCACCCAGACCTGAGACAATTATTTGCAGATCATACGAAATGAACCCGCAAACTTGTGCTCAGGCGGGCTTTTACCTACTGCGCCACAGAGGTCGTCATATTTGTACAACGCAAGGTAAAGAATAAGCTTAAAGCTACTTAATCATACGGTATCAACAATTGTATGAAAATCAGAACTCGTAAATCATTTCAAGCCGGTATATTATTAGGCACTTATGTCCTTCTAGGACTTCCACCATATCCTGCTTAAGAACGCTGAACCGAACCGTAGTCATCTAAGAACCCGATAGCCCGAGACCCCTTGGTCAGCCCAAACTCAGTTGGCTAGACGGCGTAGAGCTGGTCATAAAATCAGTTGGAGTAAGAGGCTAGAGAGAAAGCTGAAGACTGCAAAATAGTTTTAAGCTCCATAACATTAGACAAGCTATTTTCTATATCTAGTAAACCAAATCAAGGCCCACACGAGGCTTTTGAAAATTTCGAAAGTGACAGAAAATGTCAAAGTTACAACTAATGTCAAAAGTTACAGAAAATTTCCAAAGTGATAGGAAATGTCAATTGTCTATTGTCAAATAGCATAACTCTGACACTAAACTTCGCCACTAGAAACTATAACGCGAAGACTAAAAAACTCTCATAATCTGTCGAAAATCTTCCTCTTTTTCTCTTATATTCTTTATTGTACACGCAAATAAACACAAAAAGGTAGAATTAAATGACATGTACAAAGGCGAGCAACCCTAAAAAGAGTTTTCTTCCAGCAAACCTTGTGCTTACAATGCTTATTAATAAAATAAAATCAAATAAAAACTGATATTAATACAATGAATTATTGAAAAATGCAAAAAAAAAAAAAACTAACCTATAAATGTTGCACATCATAGACCAAACAGAACCCAAAATAGTGCTACTTCTTTGCAACTGCAACATATAGATTTCTATTTTTATATGTATAAAGTAATACATAAATCATGTAGGTATCACCTTCACAGTGATATCTAAAAAAAAATTATTATGTTATTATAATAATTATTTTTACAATAGCATGTTCTATCTTAATTAAAAAAGATGATAATTGAGTTAAAAAAGGCACAGCTAAGTCCAAGTCAACGGAAGGTAACGCGATGTCTACAGCACAAGTCTCGCACTTAGTGTAGACACCGCAAACCAACCTGTGCGAGTTCAAGCCTTACAATTACCGACTTATGTTTTTCGTGTTCATTTTGTAAATGCTTGATTTTTGAATAAAATTATTATTATTATTATAATGTATCTGTGTTATTGTTCTCACCTATTATTATTAATACTTAGTGTCTATTTTATTTATTTGTTTTATAGCAAGTCCTGTGTTTTCTTGCTGTCAAATAAACCACTTTTTATTCCATTCTATTCTATCCATGACAGCTTTTTAGTACCAGGATTTAGATTGAGAGAGATAGTCAATTTAAATGATGTTCTCATCAGCAGAGTCGGTCAAAGGCAATGAATTATACGAGCCTGATTAGTATAGCCAACTATCTATGCTTGTTTGTGTATATAGATTGGTTGCTTAATCAGCAATCGCCCATAATTGTCTTTGGTATACACTGCCTTGGTATCTGTAATAGATAATGAATGAGAGGTATATATACTATCGCTTGTAGACCTTTGCTATGAATTTCCTCGTTTCGGACTTTAGTGAAACTCCAATCATAGCTCTCTCCATAGCTCATTGCGAAATATCGCGTTTAACTTTTTTATTATTAAAAAAAAGACTCGTTAAACTTATAATTATGTTATCTATTCGCGAAAGTTTGCGAAATAGCTTCCCTAAACGATTTTTTTTATACAACTAATTGGCAAACACTCATACGGCACCACCTGTTGGTAAGCGGTTACACGAGGGTATGTAACACTGGGTTGTGTAACACCAGGGGTGTCACTCGCGCGTTGCCGATTAAGAGACATAATGGTGATTACACCAGGGTGTGTAACACCGGGGTGTGTAACACCGGGTTGTGTAACACCAGGGGTGTCACTCGCGCGTTGCCGACCGAAAGACATAATGGTGATTACACCAGGGTGTGTAACACCAGGGGTGTCACTCGCGCGTTGCCGACCGAGAGACATAATGGTGAAAGTATCACGTGCTTGAAGTTTCACGGGATTCAATACCCCTCAGACCGAAAACCAGCAATGATATCATTGCTGTTTGGCAGCAGAAATGGTTATGGTGGTAGTACTTTACTGATACAGCTATTTCATTAGCTGCTCTGCTACTTCTACGCAAGCATCTTCTGACCACCTCTGTGGCGCAGTGGGCGAAAGCCCGCCTGGGATGCAGAAGGGTTCGATCCCAGCCGCGGGACAAATGTTTGTATGATTAGCAAATATTTGTCTCAGTTTTTTTCGGGTGCTGTGTTTTCTATGTAAAATATGTTTGTACTAGCTTCTGCCCACGGCTTCGCCCGCGTGGTACCCGGATAAAAAGTAGCCTATGTGTTATTCTGATGTTTAAGCTATATTACTGTAAAGTTTCATTAGAATCCGTTCAGTAGTTTTTGCGTCAAAGCGTATAAAACATCCTCACAAACTTTTGCGTTTATAATATTAGTAGGATATACAAAAAAAAAGTATATCAGTCATGTACTTCCCGTTATACAAGCTCTGCTTAGTTTGGGGCTAGATGATGCTGTGTGAAAAAAAGTCTGGCATTATTATTTATTTATTGCTCTATCACTATTACGAATACGCTTTGAAAATATCTTGGTATTACGGTGAATGTACCACCCAGAGCTCTGTGCACCAACATTTCCGTATACATTGCTAAATAACTAACATCCAAACAAACGCATACCTAATCAAATAAAGCAGATGGCTCACATAAAACGGCGTTGAAATGAGAAATAAGACGGACTGTAAACTGGCATAAGAATTAAATCAGTAGAGATAGCTTAATTTTTAATGGCTTTGGGTAATAGGTCCATTGGACCTATTGATTACATTATTAGATTATCTACATAAGCCCATTGGGTCCCAAACAGAATAGATCGTCACCTTGTAACCTTCCAGAAAAGTGACTGAAATTAAGACTGATCTGGGTAATAGGTCCATTGTACCTATTGTAACTAATCAGATAATAATTTATGACAAAGTTGTTAAATAGGTGCTTCCATATATACTAACTAAAATAACTTACTTGGTTTTAAATGAAATCTCACAACTTATGGGACTGCGTTGCGAGACTTGCATTTTTACAACTTATGTTTTTGATGGGATTTCATTTGTTTTTGTAGGTAGTCCTCATTTTTTCTTTTGTAGTAATATTTCTTGTTCATTTTACCGTTAATTGGTTTTGTGTAGTATTATGATTGTTAAGTGTGTTTTAAATGCAGAACGATAGGTTCCAAAAATGAGTAGGAAGAGTAGGTGCCTGATGAGTTTTTGCAGTTCAAGCACAGCTTAGATAACGTACCTAAATTACGTAACGAATTTCCAAACCTAAATTATCCAAACAACATCAAAATTGCTAGTACAAATAAAAGAAATAATTCTGTAAGCCCTTCAATTATCCTTTTAAAAAATCGCAACCTTCTCAGGGCACATCCTAATAGCGTGTGGGTGCTTAATGAGCACGGCTGCTTCTTGCTTTGATACTTCGACTACCTCCTCATGCTATTATGCCTCCGCCCCCCCCCCCCATCTGACTCATTATGTGCCGCCCACTCCAACTGTGCCCAGTAAATAGCAAAACGTAACTGAACACCTTTGCCGTACTCCTAACGAAGCGTATCGATACCTACCCTATGTTTCAGTAAATGCAACCGAATATCTGTAAAAAGCAAGCGCACAAGCACAACATTACAATAATTACTATGGTATCCCTCTTTAACGCGTTAGCACTCTAGCGCGTAAACAAGATGAAGCGAATATTGACTAGTTAATTATAATCGTTTTTGATTATACCTTGTTTGTAGTACAGTAAGGTCGAATTTAATAGTAATAGTATATGACAAAAATAACTAAATTCAATATTTGAAGTTTTTGTGTCTGATAGAAGTACGTTAGATATTTGATGAGTGTGTCAAAATGTAACAAGATTAAAAAAAATCGACTTGCGATAGATCGTTAATCATAGTTTTGAATAGTAGCTAGTTATAGTATCCTCTTGGCCACTGAAAATTCAGACTTCTGGCATTATTCACGATGAATTTACATTGTCTTCAAAAGTCGAATAGGGTCGAAAGTGGCTTCGAGAAAATGATAGTAAAGGCTCAACTTGGCGGGGGCACTGCTGCGCTCCCAGATATCTTCCCCATTTTGTTTAATCTGATCTAACGCGTCAATAAAAGGCACTGTTTACTGTATAGACGGACAAACAATGCAACTATAATTAGACGAAGGTCTATAGCATTGTTTGGAGTTGTACTTGCACCAGTTTCTTTCGCAAAAGATGTTCGAGATGTGTTTTGATGTCAGATATGAGATTAGTCAGAATACTACAAAGGACATTTCTCGCAGTAGTAGGTAAGCTGATCCTTCAAAGATCTAGCTTTATTTCAAGTCACGGATAACTGCCATCTATCGGCGTCCCCCGTAAACACAAAGCCGGTTATATCAAAAATAATAATGAAAACCTCAATAAACGGGATTGCGTCAAAAGAGCAGCCCACACAGTAGTAAGACACTTGAAAAGATCTTCATAATCTTAAATTTAAATAATCTTGAAATAAATGTATCCTACTAATATAATAAATGCGAAAGTCTGTGTGTGTGTGAATGTTTGTTACCACATATCTCCGTAACTTCTAAACCGATTTTGATGAAATTTGGAATGTATGTAGATAGTTTAGGATCTGGAATAATACATAGGCTAATCTAAATTTCGAAAATCGACTCCTAAGGGGGTTCAATAGGGCGGTAAAGTTTCTATAAAAAAAAATTGTTTGATTCGCTCAAAACTTTAAAGTAAATAATGAAACACGTATTTTTTATTTTTTCAAAACTACCCTTTGGGGGGTGTGTAATTGAGTTCTAAACTTTGTATAAATTGTAATCTTTGGTTCGATTCATTCAAAAGTTGGTGGACATAGTTTGAAGCCTGGAGTCGGTCATATGCTACTTTTATTAACATACCATGCGAAGCCGCGGGCAACAACTAGTCTAGAATAAAGCTAGTTAGCTTTATTTCATGTCACGGATAACTGCCATCTATCGGCTTCCCCCGGGAACAAAGCCGTTTACAGCAATAATAATAATGAAAGCCTCAATAAACGGGATTGCGTAGAAGAGTAGCAAATGAGCGAATCGCATGTCTACAAAATTTGAACATAATGTGTAGGTACACACAAAAGTAGACCTTTTTTTTAGGTCAAAAAAAGGTTCCAATCATTTGAAAAATTTAAAATATATTTTATTTCTTATATTTAATGAACTCCTTGAAGAGGGTTTTTTATGCTAAAACACTATAAAAACCGTTCTAAGGAAATGAGGAATTCGTATAAAATACATGATTTTAAAACATAATAGGTATTTATTTCGTTTATTCAAAAAAAACGATATAATTATAATTTAACATAATTATTAAAAACAAAATGCTAAATGGTCAAACTGATTGCATACTTTTTTGAAATATATGTACGTGAACGTGTCAAACTAAACAATAGTTACATAACTAGCTGTTTGTATTATAAATCTATGAAACGAAATGTAATCCTTCGCTGCGGTTAAAAATAAATGAATGAAAATACTTTATTTTAGATACCTATACCACAAAATAGTACAATAGACGGTCTTATCGCTTAAAAGCGGACATGATCTTTTCCATACAACCTTGGGATGCAGCGGACTCTTTGTAATTGTAAGAATGGTTGGTGTTCCTCGTCGGTCGTCTACACTTTGACTTGTTTTGAAGTGCGGGTAAGAATCGAACTTATGGTTCATTTTTCTAGCCCAGCTTCGGGGGTAACTGCTCCGATATGAGTGATGCCGCTTTGGATGCCATCCTGACTTGCAGGGTATTCCAGGGCGATACATTGACCATTTAGCAGCGGCGAAACGTTGGCCAGTTAGCAGAGGCGATACGTTGGCCAGTTAGCAACGGCAAATCGTTGGCCAGTTAGCAGCGCCGATATGTTGGCCAGTTAGCAGCGGCGAAACGTTGGCCAGTTAGCAGTGGCGAAACGTTGGCCAGTTAGCAGAGGCGATACGTTGGCCAGTTAGCAACGGCGATACATTGGCCAGTTAGCAGTGGCGATACGTTGGCCAGTTAGCAGCGGCGATACGTTGGTCAGTTAGCAGCGGCGCGATACGTTGGCCAGTTAAATGAATGGTTGGCAGCAAAACCGTAGTTGACAAGTGACTTTTGTAAAATTTTACAATCTGTCATTTCTTTATGTCGTGCCTTCCGTTGTTTATTGCAATGCCCTCTTGTGGCATTAAAACCTATTCAAGAACAATCCTATAGGTAATACAAATCTATTGCAAAAAACTGAAAACAATGATACGAGACTAGGTTCCTAGATAGATTTTATTAGAGGCATATCATCATGATTTAAAACACGTATCTAAAAGGTTTTAACATTTTACTAAAATTAACTTGAAAAACAAGTACCTACCGTCGTCGTCATAGAAACAGAACATAATAAAATAGCAAAACACATTCAAATTTTAATGAGTTCGTCAGATTACGAGGACGTTTGAGCGATCTTAATTGTAAGAAAATCACCTCCCTTCTTATATTTTGGCATGAAGGTAGATACAGTCACGGACATTTATTTGCGGACTGGCCTTGATAAAAAACTTTTTCCTGATTTTAATTTTCACCAATAGATTAATTTGACGTTAAAAATGACATCTTATTTATTTTTTTATTTGAGCTTTATAGATTTTTAATGAAAAAAAATGGCATCGCAGTGGTCCATTAATTTATGGCCGTGACTGTACCTAAATAACAATAGCATTGCCTAAAAGTTTCACGCGTTGACTGCGAAAATACCGAAAAATAATTATGTTACCATTTCATTATAATTTCCCGCCAAAAACACAATGGACGAAGAAAATTACAATCTTCAAGATGGAATTTCCTTTATTTTGAACTAAGAGTAATAATAAGCTCTCTGAGGTTGTAAGACAAATTAAGAAACCTATTCTCAGTAAGTAGCGAGTAAAAGCGAGCTATTAGGCAATTTAGACCTGTTTTTTTATATAAAACAACACTGATTCCTATTCTCTGAAAATTATAAAAGTTGTGTTCGTTGGTACCTAGTAATAAGTAATTCGGGGTTAATGCGTGTGTATAGTTTGACCGAAACCGTTGTACCGCTCCTTACGACGCCGACGGCGGCCTATTCTGCCAACTGGATCATACCATTCGCTCTATAGCTAGTTCAATAGATCTCTAATGTTAACTTTTACAGTTTTATGATTGGCTGACTCTGAAAATTCTTTTGCTTTTCCATTTGAAATGTTTCATTGAATTCATTTTACATAATTCTGTTTTTTCCTTTTAAAATCATGTTTTAAAACCATTTATTTCTATAGAATCCTTAGGTTTGGTTTTTGGGTCGTGGTTGACGTGGTTGGTTTATTCCACAAATCCCCTACCAGTATTCAAAGGGGAAGCAAATGGAATTTCTGGACAAGAGTTCTAGAAATCCTGGATCAACCTGTATAGATTTTTCGACTCGAAAATAATAGCACACGCTCAAATCTGTGAAGGAATTCGGTTTACTCAAGCACCAAAACTTCGAAGGATTCAGTAAATTTTTAATATTTATGATGTACTATGTATGAGCTTCTGCCCACGGCTTCGCCCGCGTGGTAGCCGGGTTAAAAGTAGCCTTATTCTGATGTATAAGCTATATTACTGTAAAGTTTCATCAAAATCCGTTTCGTAGTTTTTGTGTGAAAGAGTAACAAACATCCATCCTCAAAAACTTTCGCGTTTATGATAGTAGTAGGATTAAGTTTAGAAAGGTATTGATTTATTATTTTATTTTGGTGAGCATCCTGAGATAATGGTATTTTGTAAATACCTATTTAATTAATTTGATAAATATAATCATGACTTATAAAATTACCGCAGATATTTTATTTTTACTCAATTTCTTATTGACCTTTCCATTATCTCGTTTGACTATTCAATTCTAAGTAGAATATTATTTTCAATAAATACTTGAGAGCCGTGGCATTATTGATTTTTTGTTGGAATTCATTATATTTACAGTTCTCGACGTTTGCTGTGGCACCTAGTGAGTGACGATTCCAAGCTAGATTGTTTTTTTTGAGATGTTATAAAATATTATATATAATTTCCCTTGAGTGTAGGTTAAAACTTCAAGAACCAAATAACCAACAACTACAACCCGTATCCCCAAGAGGGATTAATAAAAATCACCGCTTTTCACTAGTGAGTGAAAAACAGCGATTTTTTTTAATTCCTCTTGGGATAGATAGATAGACTCTGTGATTGTGTGATTAGGAAAACAAATACTTATTGACTCCTGAAAGAGGGGCAAAACGCTATATGCTATTTCGTGGCGACAATTACCTATAATTGATCAGGGGATTTCTGGAACTCTTGTCCATAAATCTCCTTTACTTCCCCTTTGAGTAATTGTTAATAGTACTATGAATAAAATTTATTTTATAATCATAAGTTTTACTCATAATTATAAATACACTTATATCTTCTTATGGTCTTTATCGCGCTTACCTTTTTTATTATTTTCCCGACGATTCGACTGCATGTATGTATTTTAAATCTAGTGAAAAAAGTAGGTAGCTAAATTCCAATTCCAATAGTTTGTTTCTAAAAAAAAAAAAAAAAAATTGACATTTACTGTATCAATTATGTATTTATTTGTTTACTTGTTGTTTAGTAGCCAAATAGTTCAAGGAATAAGAATAACTAACTTAGAATAAGAAATTTATAACTAACATTTATTATGATGATCCAATGTTGATTTTAATAAATAAATATGATAAATATCTTGATTCTTTTTTTTAATTTTGATAAATAAAGAAAGGTTGAAACGTGTGGAGTGGAGTGTGTCTTTCAAACATCCTCCAGACGCTGATATAATTTGCAAAACACGTTCAGTTATTGTTGTTTTATAAGAAAGGGCAAATAAACTTTATTTCGTTTATTTTACCTATTGAATGGTTTCAATGCACGTCTCTTAAGTTTTATTTGCTTTAAGATTTAATCCGAAGGTACACAGAATTTAAACAGTTTTAAAAATCATGAAAACCCTTATATTTTTTCTTTTTAAACAAAGTCAACAAAACTTTTTTTTGTACAGAACCTTAGCACTATAATTACCACTGTAACTAATTGAGTGTAAAATGAGATGAGAAAAGTAACCTATTGAAAAATATACAGATACTTAAAGAATTTAAAAAAGAAAAAATGCATGTAACTTCATTAACTAACTAAATTAAATCAATTTGTTAGTTTCATTTTCTTAGATTAGGGAATACATTTTGTAATAATTACCACACTACTACGCGAAAGTTTGTGAGGATGGATGTTTGCTACTTTTTCACGCAAAAACTACTGAACGGATTCTCATGAAACTTTACAGTAATATAGCCTTTACATCAGAATAATACATAGGTTAAAGTGTAAATTAAAAAGAAACGCTTACGCCTGGTAGTCTCTATGATGCCTCAGATTTATACTTCCGTGAGGTTAAAAAAAATCTGACGTTGAAATATTGTATTCGGCACATGCCCCCGTTTTGCATAGTAATTTGCATTCCACGTGACTGGTTGACAGCTCATCGCCGCTTATATAACTGATGGCATTCGAATTTCAGTTTTAGTGCATGACGGTTTCCTCACGATGTTTTCATTCATCGTTTTCATCACGACTCACAACTTTCGAATCGAAAGAACAAACCTTGGCTGGCTATTTTGTAAAATATAAAAGAGTCTATTAAAGCGCTTTACAAGTTTGAATAAACGACAGGGATTTCTGGGCATGGTTTTTCTTCAATTCCAGTTTTCCCCCTCAAGGGGGATTTCCAAGGGGGAATTCTAAATTTATTTTTTATAGATACTTCTTTACCCTCTGAGGTGGATTTTTAAGGGGGAAAAGTGGAATACGCGTTTTTTAGATTAAAGTTTTCCCCCCAGATTTAAGATTCCAGATTTGTGGAATAACTCAAATATCGAACTTATTAGTAAATTTTAATTGAAAGCGCTCAACAATTTGATCCGATACTGAACTCTTGATAATTAAGTTGCGGACTAAGACACCATTAAAATTTGCTCTTTGATACCTACACCTATATTATTAAGATACACGTGGGTACACAAATTGTGTTTTATGAAAACTAGCTACTGCCCACGGCTTCTCCTGCGTGATAAAAAGTAGCTTTTGCCTTTAAATAAATTACATTCAATTATTTTTTTAAATTAGCATTCCCTCGACCGTTTTTTTGTCGACTTAATCGCGAAATCGCTAAATTATCTCAACGAAAAGTCCTTTTATTTTAACGGGATAATATGCATACAGCCTTATGTCTACCATTTACGTTACGTTTTTAAATATGAACTAAAGAATTTTTGATATCGGATGGTAAATTCATCCCATCTCTTATATTCAAATATGCAAACATAACGTCTTTATATCAATAGTGTCAATAAAACCGTTACGTTCAGGTTTCAAAGCATAAAATTTTAAATTGGAAATACTTGAAAAAGGTTTTAGTTCACCCAAAGCCAACATTACAATCTCATTAAATCCTCTTCACCCAAAGGGTGTCTGGAAGAGCTCGCTTCTAAGCAATAAGATTATACTTTAAGTAGTTTTTTCAATTTTTCTAATGCTGTACAATAAACTATTTTCATTCAAACATTCATATCATAAATGTCTTTAAGTAATGCCAATAAGATTTTATTCATTGATAATACAAGGACCATAACGTGAATTTTAATAAATAAATTATAAATTAAGTAAGCAGAGCTTGTGTTATGGGAATTACATGACTGATATGCTACTTATATACATTTTTTTGTAAATACATGCACATTATACATAGAAAATACCTAACCCCGAGACAAATATTCGCAGTTACAAACAATCGTCCCGCAACCTTTTGCGTTTCAGGCGGACCTTCGCCCACTACGCCACAGAGGTTGCTTGCAAAGTGAATTTACCTATGTTTAGATGGTATTGATCCGGTATAAGGTGTATCCAATGTAGAGGTAGTTAGCGTATTTGTATAGTATAGATGATACCCTGACTTCCTATCCTAGGGTATTGGAGTAAAATAATGTATACGCGGGGCACCAAAAAAACATGAAATTGCCACTTGTTTAAACAGGGGGTTCACCAATGGGACCAATGGGTTCGATACTACTTGTATGCAGTAAATTATTATTTATTTATTATCAGCTTGCATCATCCTGCTGCAAGACAAGTGGTACCACTTGTATGCTTTCCATTATTATTTCTTTACTTTTTATCAATCTGCATAGTCCCCTGCAGGGCAAAGGATTCTCTTCCTCCTCTTCATCCTTCTCGGTCCTGGGCTAACAAAGGCCATTTTTTTTTAAAGTCAAAATCATCCCTCCATCTCAGTTTGGGCGTGTCGCAAAGTCTACCATAATTAGGGGTCCACTCGGTAGTTATTCAAGGTCATTCTGCATTCAGCACACAATGTTTGACCCAATCCCATCTCAGTCTTTATAATACTTTATTTTACTACTGTACAGTCAGCTATACATACTCTTTAAACAACGTAGATCTGTGCCAATATGTAAAACTTATCTACAAGCCACTACTTGGTATGCTCAAGGAAGCATTAATCTAAGGATAGTTATCACGGGGTTTCTAATCATTAGTCTGTTAGTATGGTCATAATTTCTGCCAAGAAAGTGCACCAACTCAAATTTTGACAAAGAGCTGGCATCAGTTTGCTAGTCTTAACCCGATTCAAATTAATTTATTTCAATCTAGATTTCAGTCATTCGAATTCAGAAAATCTTTTTCTATTCATTAGACCATTCTAATCCGAGAGTAGGATACAAAATCCTTTTTTTAACCCTATCGCTGCAACGCAAATTGAAAACCGGACTAAACAAATTGTTTTATACAAGTCACGATCAGATTACAGGTGCGCGCGTAGTAGGGTAAACATGAACGCTAGGTTTTATAAGGGATATTCTCTACAACCCGTTGTGTGGGAAACTAGTTTCATATTCATATTCATATTCATATTCATATTCATATTCATATTCATATTCATATTCATATTCATATTCATATTCATATTCATATTCATATTCATATTCATATTCATATTCATATTCATATTCATATTCATATTCATATTCATATTCATATTTATTGCTGTCATGTACACACTTTAGTATAGGTGTTAAATAAATACTAAGAAAGTAAGTAGGTACATGAACCCCGTTAGCGCGCTACAACTTTGAGTTCGATTGTTTATGTTGATAAGGAACTTTTTTATCTGTTATTAAGTATGAAATATAATTTAATTAAAATAATAATTTGTTGTAAGGTTGAAGAAATCATAAAAGTCACTTATAAAAACCTAGGTAATGAAATTCAATCACAATCTAGTCCCATTCCCATTCCATTGTTTCCCGTTAAGAGGAGTGATATTAAAACAATAATCTGCTTCCGTTTGCGAATAAGCTGACCTTAATACATCCATAATAACGCTTAAAGCTGTATTTTTTTATTTTTTTTGACTATTTAAATGACAAAATGGGAGTTAAAGGTTTTGAAGTTCTTAGATATTATATGTCAAATCAATAAAATAAACGAGACTAAAAAAAATTCAATTGATGGCTGGTTAAAATTTGTGTTGTTAAATATTAAATATTATGTTCATAGATAGTCCAATCGAACGTCCCGTACGAAAGAAACATTGTTTGACCATTGGCTAGATTATGTCGGTTCCTTTATTAAATTCCTCAATTGCCCATCATCATCCCGTTTGCAAAAAAGACATTTGACAAATATTAAATATTACGTTCATATATTTCCAATCGACGTCCCGTGCAAAAGAAACATTGTTTGACAGTCGGCTAGTTTGTGTCGGTTACTTTATCACGTTCCTCGATGGCCCTTCAGCATGCCCAAAAAAGGCATATTTGACGACTAGCATGTCCTAGGTAGTTAAACACATTGTCACCCTAGCTCAGAGGTTACAGCGGATTACCACGAGCGTCATGCGAGCATTGAAAAAGCTAGTATTGGTTGGCACGGATTTTTGTTATTGAGATCGGATAGCCCTTTAAAAACTTGTAAAATAACTGGGTTTTCGCACAACCATTTTTGGGAGTGATGTTTTGTGAATTGAACTATCTGTCGTTTTGTTAAGCGTTTATGTTATTGACAAATAATTTTGCTTTTAATAGCGAGGCGATGAAGGAAAACACGAACATGATAAAGTTTGCTATGCCGTTATTTACGATTCGTTACTAACTGTGGGATTAAGAGTTGTTTCATTCTTTTGGTATTATTATTAAAAAGCGTATCGTGTTGTCTTAAGAACTATAGTTAGTTTACTTTTAAGAATTAATTTATTATTTCACTAATGCTCTTTCTTAATGAATAAACTTTATTCGATTGGCAACACCCTTAAGCAAATGTAGGATTATAAAAAAACCGCGTAGAGTTTTCTGCCTGATTCTTCTAGGTTTAGTCGCACCTGAGGAATCGGCGTAAATAATATTTTTTACCCCACTGCCCGAAATGAGGGTAATATTTTTTGAGTGTATGTATGTCTGTTCCTTTGGCTCTCGCTGTAGCTTAAAAGTTATGATGGATTTTGATAGAAAATACTTTATTGTACACCGTAAGAAAAATACATACAACTTAACAAAACTAAAAAAAAAATAGAAAACATTTATCACTCAACATTTTCAATAGATCAATATTCCCATCCCGTCTCCTGCAGTATAAAACCCGACAGCTGCATTTGTCGGGATGGGATCCATTTAAACAAGCCTATGTCACTTTAAACTAGATTCTTATTCATCTAACAAAAAAAACAATTAATCCTACTAATAATATTATAAAAGTGAGAGTTTGTGAGGATGTTTGTTCCTTTTTCACGCAAAAACTAATGAACGGATTTTGATTAAACTTTACAGTAATAAAGCTTATACATCAGAATAAGACATAGGCAACTTTTTATCCGGGTACCATGCGGATGAAGCCGTGGGCAGAAGCTAGTACTATATAAATGTGAAATTTCTGAGGATGGACGTTTGTTACTCTTTCACGCAAAAACTAGTGAACGGATTTTGATGAAACTTTACAGTAATATAGATTATACATCAGAATAACATATAGACTACTTTCTATCCGGGTACCATGCAGGCGAAGCCGTGGGCAGAAGCTAGTACTATATAAATGTGAAATTTCTGAGGATGGACGTTTGTTACTCTTTCACGCAAAAACTACTGAACGGATTTTGATGAAACTTTACAGTAATATAGCTTATATATCAGAATAACATATAGACTACTTTCTATCCGGGTACCATGCGGGCATAGCCGTGGGCAGAAGCTAGTACTATATAAATGTGAAAGTTTGTGAGGATGGATGTTTGTTACTCTTTCACGCAAAAACTAGTGAACGGAATTTGATGAAACTTTCAGTAATATAGATTACACATCAGAATAACATATAGATTACTTTTTATATGGGTACCACGTGGGCAAAGCCGTGGGCAGAGGCTAGTTAACAATATGTCAGAGTGGATCTTCAGTGAACAGCAGGAGTAGTTACTAGTCTTGGGTGATCTACTCGTGAGCACGCAAGCGATACGGGGAATCTCGCGGACGGAACGTGAGCTTCAGGTCTAAAGCTTGTCAACTGAGTATAGCAAATCCACCGTTTTATAGTACTGCGTTTCTGAGAAATATTTACTTTTACTTTAAATTTTATGTGCTTTATTGAGTGGCAGTCCTTCCAGACAACCTTTGGATGGAGAGGATAGTAAGAGATTGTGAGAGTGGCGGGGGTGTACATAAAATAACAACAAAATAATATTTACTACACAATACAATACATATTATATATATAATAAATATGTTAAGATACATACCTACAGATTTACTACACATATACATATATAAATACACATACACATTAGGTATGATACGTCGGTAAAGGAGCAAGATAAGACTCTGTGATACTATGATGTTTCTGTCAGATAAAAGAGCTTCACACGAGTTTTGAATACAGCTAGAGACTCAACACAATAGTCCTGACTGTACGCTAGGATTTTCTGTGTCTTGGGTATCGGGAACAACAAGTACCAATCTGTAGAATATCCAGATTCCCATTGAGAAACTCGTAATTTCTTGGTCAATTTGTGGGTGATTTTGACAGGTGCGGCTTCGTTGAGTTCTTTCGTACGCATTAATCCAAGCGTCTGTTTCCCTTTTTTTGTTCTAAGTTCAATAGTAGTCAGTAAAAACCTGATCATGACACATTCTACTAATATTATAAACGTAAAAGTTTGTGAGGATTGATCGCAAAAACTAGAAAAAACTGTCTGAAAATCAGCGCTACACCTTTCTTAGGTTTGGTGCAGCATAATGCTGAGATAGGGACCTTTTGACCCCACACAACACAACAACACATTTTTTGTAGTATTTTAATGAAACCTTTCTGTGTTTCTATTTATTTGTTTTGTATTTTGTCACCTGTTGTGTTGTGTTTGTGGTTAATAAATGTATTTGCTTTCTTTCTTTCTATCAAAAAATAAACTGATTCACCTCGTCACTCGCATTGCATATTATTGTTTAATACCTGTACAAAAACATTATCATGATACATTGGTTTATACCATAACCAATCAACTCGTCTTCACACCATTTATACACTGTTTATAGGAAATGCTTCGTAGCGGACATGTTTTGCAAACATTGTACAAACTTCTATTATTTAGCAGGGACTCACCTGCTCTCGACTTGTTTATGCAATACAGAATTACGAATTGCTGAGGTTGAAAGTATTCGTAGTGTTCTTTATTGTGTTATATTATACTAGCTTTTCCCCATCGCTTCGCTCTTGTGTTATCTGAATAAAAAAGCCTTTCTGTGTTATTTGACATAACTTATGTCTCAGGGTTGGCAACTCGCGAATTATACACGACACTCATTCCATGACGAACAATTAATATCGTTGATCGATCACCTCTATAATCATCACTGCGCCGTGATGAAAAATGGTTTACGGTTGTCGGTTCTGCAAAATAACATAGCCACCCTAATGCCATCTCAACTTCTATTAAAACTAAGAACTATGTCGGTGACTTTGGTTTGACTATAGATTACCTTGTTTCAAATTCCAAGAATAGCTTGTTCCATAGTCGATATTTTCATAATAACATCTATATTATTAAAATAAAGCTCAGCCAAAAAGTGGGTTCTCTATTCACCAATTTCCAACCTATACCATGTCTTCGGTCCATCGCGAACCTTCAGACTGCGCACATTCATAAGACCATTTTTATTCCCAAGCGATTGTCGGTTCGCCGAACTATAAGGCCTTACTATAGTTATCCTTATAAGGGCGAAGGAACTAACCATTAGCTTTCCAAGGGCACTTACACACGCAACGCGTGACACTCAAGCTCAGACATTCTTGCTATTAATAAGCGCTAAGTATTTATCAAAGATTATGGAGCAACGACAGAAAGGGCAAGTCTTATTATGGTTTTAATCCAGACAAAAATTTCAAACCCCTTTTGCGATCAATCGTAAAGCGGGCTCTTTGACATAATTTAAGATCAGCGAGTAAACGACAGCGATGCCTGGGTATCTGCAAATATTTGTACCGGAAATGGATTAAGATTAAGACATAGCTTTCTGAATTAGCCAGTAGAAATTAAAATATGTGGACCGTAAACTCAGCAGCTCGTAAAAAAAAATGGGTGGATCTTTATACAGAACCGGCAACTATCCAGCGCATTGTTTTGAAAACTTATACCAAAACCTCTGTGTCTTAGTAGGGTACAAGATATAATCAAGGTAACAGTCAAATGTAATCACTGGCTTTTTATTTCAAACGGGACATTGACAATGATTTGCAAAAAATAGCAATAACATTATGCGAAATAAGAAAAAATACAAATCATGGTAAATCATACCGTTTTAGGATATTAATACGACTACACCACGTATTTTACTATTTTCTTGCTAATGTTACCGTCGTAATAATATCCAAAAGCTATACCAAACCATGATAATTTAAAATTCTATATAATAATACTGTTTCCAGTAAAAAAAAAATGTTTAACAACCACGACAAAATTGTTTCAAAAGTTACTCCATTCTGTTGATTACTCTGTGACCAGACTCACGTGCCGTTCACAAATCAGTCGTTGCCGCATCGACACAAAGAAATGGTTTCATGGATTTATTTAGGAATTTACGTGGTGCGACTAAAATCTCCTTGTTTATGTTAGCGGCGTCTTCACAGAGGGCTATAATTAGTAGGCATGTCTTAAAGTTTATTTAAATAGCCTAAAGTATTCTGATTGTTGTTTTAATATTCTGAT
Source organism: Perizoma flavofasciatum (assembly GCA_958496245.1). Classification (NCBI taxonomy): domain Eukaryota; kingdom Metazoa; phylum Arthropoda; class Insecta; order Lepidoptera; family Geometridae; genus Perizoma; species Perizoma flavofasciatum. The sequence continues at coordinate 1,443,777 of OY292436.1, forward strand.
TGACTGGTGTCTGAATTGCAAAATAATATCGATTAAAAAAAATACCATTATGTTTAGATCGATAGCCTATTTTTGAGATTTTTTCAGTCTATTTAGGGACAGCGTAAAGTCTCAATTTGTATTTTTTTAAGGAACGTCATAAACATTTGAGGTGAATATCAAATAATCGAGTGTAAATTAAAATTTAAATACTTTTTATTACGAAAAAAAAAATTTGGTCCCTGAATCTGACAATAATCTATTTTCGTATTTTTCAAATACGCGCGATTAGATAACATAAGTTTAACGAGTCTTTATCGCGTTTACCCTTTTTCATTTCGCGTCATTCCGTTACAGGGGCCGTTGCAATACAGTTGAAACGTCGGGAAAATATTAAAAAAGGTAAAATGGGTTATTGTCAGACTCAGGGACCAAATTTTCGTAATAAAAAGTATTATATTAAATACCCAATTTTATTTTTATAAATTGTATAAATAATACTATTTTAAGACAGTTATTTGAAATATAATTTCATCATTAGCTCCCATTAGCATTAGCTTAAGTTTGATTAAGTAGGTAAAGTTGTCCCTTATTTTTCAACTTAATAATATTTCTACATAACGGTTAGTATAAATTGCCATTGTGTATTGTTTCCATCGTAATCTACGATTATATTGTACTTTATGAAGAATTACTGTCAAAGAAATTGTTACATTCATCACTGATAATAGACTCTACAACTAGTAATTTGTAGGCACGAATTTAATTGCTTTTACGACCTACGATTTTATTGGCCAAAGTATCACTCTGGTTTCAAGTTGTATGTAAGCAATATCAACTGCGTAGGCCTATGTTTTTAGGTCACGAACTAAAATTCATTTAAAAATCATTTAAGTTCAGCTGCTGTAACGATGATTAGTAACAAACATCCAATCATCTAACGTTCAAACTCTGGCATTTATAATATTACGAAAGATGTACATAACAATTACCAATTACCGACCCTGTTGAAAGAGCCCTTTCAGGACCTTCACAAAAGCCATAAATGGTAACAGTCTCCACACTTCCACCTGGTGACTGATCTAACACAGAGGAAAGAAACCAGGAAAGAAATAGCGTTACAAATACACCAATGCAATGTTTTTAAATGGAATTCAGACGATGTCCAAAAATACATCGTATCGTGAGCTCTAAAAGAAATAAATCCATTTTCTATAGAAACAATTAAAAGTTCTCACAGTTTTTGCTGCTCTATCGACAGTTTTTGCACAATTACTGTAACTATCTTCAAACTACGAAACTGTAGTGTCGTTTGACATGATATGTGCCAGGCTGTAACTACGAGGTAAATAAAGATTTACTTCTCTGGCTTTGTGACCCAAAGTGGGTCTTGGCCTTTGACAAAAGACTGTGCTAAGCTTCACGGTTCAGCGCGGACTCACGCCAGCTGGAGTCTTTCGGTCTCATTACGAAACGTGGCCTAAACTCGAGTTCAACTCGAGTTCTTTCAAAAACACTAAACCAAGGTTTAAATATACTTATCGAAAAAGTAATATTATGGCAAATGGAATAAGGTCTACAACCGCGAGATGTCAATATGATTTACAAACATTTCAAAAGCACAAAAAAAAAACACATAATTTTGATTGGCTACCAAAAGCAAGTAGGTTCTCAAAAAGAGGTTGAGTTATGATATAAATAAACTAGGTGACCGTCTGGTTTATCTTTTAGCAGTTATTTGTCATCAAACCTTTTTTTGAAACGTCACATAGACTGTCGGCAATGTATTTTAACATTCAATTTAAACCTTGTATGCTTTGTTATAATAATTTATCTTGAAAAATCAGGATTCACAAGTCTGGTCTAACTCTGAGAGATAAACCACCGATTTAAACCACGTTTCGTAATGAGACCGATTGAGTTTGCATAGTTCGGCTTCACCAGTGATATCTTGGGAGGCATACTGAACTCCGTCCAGAAAAAAAGTTCTTCTTTTTTCTCTTTTTTTCGTTTGGTAGAAATAAACGCCCTCTGACTGGGAAGCGATGAACAATTTTACAGAATCGTTCTGTGTCTACCAGAGCCTGACATAAACTTATCATAATGTGATTCCAATTCTGGCCTCCGCCAGAATCTGTGAAAATGTACAGCTTCTTAATTTTATCTGGGACTTGTTCTTGGATATACTTTAGTAAAAATGTGCATGTTTCGTTGGGCCCTTTCATAGCATTACCTTCATGGTATAGAAAGAATTTGCTTTCTTTAGTTTATAAATTCTTTATACAAAACGGGTACAATGATAACTGCCGGAAGTAGAACATTTCTTGAACCGGTATGCAATGCAGGGGAGTTATATGTTTTGCATGTAATCAAAAATTACTCCTAAGACATCCTCTTCTTCTTCGTAAAGCTGTTCTACTTCACGTATGCTGACATAGAATTTAGTTGCTCACTTTTTCAAATAAACACAGTTACTATAATTTGAATGGTGTTTTAATTAAAAGGTATGTCTGCAAGTAAGAAAATAGGTCAAATACTCAGCTACGCTGTTTTTCTGCCTGGCCTACTAGCTACTGACGGTCAGATGGTGATCAATATGGTCTTCCCTGGTACGCCTTCTTGGCAACTCACTCTTCCTCCATTCTCTCAACATGTCCGAGCCAGGGTAGTCTTTTTATTTTTGTAATTCACAGAACACGGCTCGCTCCGCTCCCCAGTTCTACGAACTTTTTGTAGCTGATCTTTGCTCGTAAAACGCACAAAATCCGCGGATCACTTTACTCACCAAGTACTATATTTGTTTGTCCCACCTTTGTCAGAGGGTAAATTGAACGAACGAAAGGAAGCTGGATTCGCAGCTATTATACAATAAAAAAGTTATCTATCTTAAATCACAAATCTATATCAGAATTCCTGACAATTTCACCTCCCGACAAAACCCTCGTGACACGTCTCAGTATCACGGAGTTAAATTGAATAATTGAATTTATAGTGGTTCCCGAATTTCATATGATGCACTTGGCGTGCTTCCAGGTGCAACTTTGTAATTTGAAATTTGTTTGAGGTTGATATATTGGAATCAAAATGAACAGATAGGATCTATCTAGTTAAAATAGACCAGATGAGTCATAGCAATCCTACTTAATACCAGGTACTTGGGCCAGGGTACAGCCTAAAATGTTTTATAAGCAACAATGAAATCCATTCTTTTTTAAGAATCTAAAAGTATCTAGGTCCGGCAAAGTTCTTACAATAATTAAGTCTAAATGCGAATGGCTGTTCGCAGAACCGACAACCGGTAAAAGTGTATGTTTTCGAATTACATCCATAAATGGACAAAAATATTTGAGGAAGGTTTCCCCCAGCAGTGGATTCTTTCAGATAATATAATCTAAATCAACTAACTAGAGGTACTCAGTAATGTATGTTAGTTTAAGCTAGAGGCCAAATTTGGTATTATTACAGACATCTGCCTTTTAAGAACGGAAGCTATTCGTTCTAAACTGTAGTTATGAATAATCAGTCACCCATCCAAACGGTGACCAGCAGTTAATTTATGTCTGACCAACAAACACTTTATCATCATCAGCCCAAATCGGTCCACTGCTGGACAAACGCCTCTCCCAATAAGCATCTCTGGGCCCAGTGTTCGACTCTTCTGATCTACTCTGCCCGCCGTCTTTCTTTCAACAAACACTAACCCACAGTTTACTTTGTAATGTCTCGGCTAAACTGTCGTTTCTTTTGAACCATCTAGCACTTCTGAAAACGGCGCCCATGTGGGAACAGCATGCTCCAGAATCAGTGGCTTGTAAATCATAAGGTTTCTAGGAAACGCCGGCTCAATAAAAATTATATTACGCATTGAGTCATTTAGGGCCGTGGGGTGTGGACCATTTTCAGCGATAACTAACTGCTTACGTTTTTTAAGGATTCCAAAACTAAACCGTGCCTATTTTTTTAAACTTGTACTAGTTTTGTCCTCTATTGTATTATTTTTAACCGCGTCTAAAGATGCCCGCAGGTTTATACTTATAGGTACCTAATAATTAAAGATATCTATAAGTAAATGTTTATAATGTGTCTAACAATTTATAATAAATTACCTGAGGAACTTAAAGCGTTAGATGGAATTACATTTAAGAGAAAGTTAAATAAATGGTTAATGTGTAATTTTTTTATAGCCTAGATGACTATGTTACATAGAATAGAATATATCTTTATTGTATCATGTAGTACATATTTTTTATGTATCATCAATAGTTTTCTCAGCGCACGCCAAATAATGAATTTTATAGGCGAAATTTAGCTACTTTGGGTTACATTTATTGCAATTTCCTAAAGGATCTCTAGTTTTTTGAAAATAAATTATAACCTATGTTACTTCCTGATAATTTAGCTTTCTATTAATGAAAAAATTCTTAAAATAGGTCCAGTAGTTTCGGAGCCTATTCGGTACAAACAAAAAATCTTTCCTCTTTATAATATTAGTATAGAAGTATAGATAGATAAATGAGCTTACTCGCTTTCAGAATGGCAGAACCCTAAGAAATGTAAAAGGACTCTTTCCCACAGTGTTTTGATTCGTCGTAGACATGATGGAGTTATTAACTTAATTATAATGGCGTTGCTTTTTTACACATTTTATTGTCACATAAAATGCCTTCCTGTACTTTTTGCGGTGTCTTTCAGTTTATAGTCTTTGCAGTGGGCAAAGGCCCACCTGAGATGCAGAAGGTTGCGGGTTCAATTCCCGCCACGGGACCAATGTTTGTATGATTTGCAAATATTTGAATCGGATCTGGGTGTTTTCTATGTATAATATGTATGTATTTACAAAGAAATGTATATAAGTAGTATATCAGTCATTTAGTTCTCATAACACAAGCTCAGCTTACATTGGGCCTAGATGATGCTGTGTGAAATTGTCCAGCATTATTAGGTAAGTACTAGCTGTACCCGTGACTTCGTTCGCGATTGCCATCCCTGCAGACTAATTTCATCCGCTCTCCCAAGGGAACCATGCTGAATTTCGGGATAAAAAGTATCCTATGTCCTACCGCGTAGCATCCGTAGTATGAACTCAAATCATGCGAAGTTTCATTTGAATTCTTTCAGTGATTTCGGCGCTATGCGCGGCCCAGATTCTGCCAGACAGACAGACAAAAATGAAAAAAAAAAATCTTCAATATCGATTACAGAGTGCCCGCCGAAAAAAAAATTCAAAATATCTTCAATGTACAGAATTTGACCTGTTACATTCTTATTATAGTATATAGTTTGTTATATTATTAGTGCTTTTTGCCAAATGTAATGTTTGGATGTGCTACTGGTAACCCCGTATTTGGTATCCTCAAAGATCTACGCACGTATCTGAGGATGTCCAAAATAAGGAATACAGTGGTGGACTTGTTTGTTTTTTTTATATCACGCAAAATCCCCGCTAATGACAAAAGCGGTCATAATTTACCACCAAAAATAAAAATTAAATCTTTAAATAACTTTTGGAATCATGCTATATTTTTAGATTTTTTAAGTTTTTTTCTATGGGTTTTTATAACCATGAAGTTTAGGCATTTTTTTTTTTGATACTTGATATGCCAGCCTTAAATAAATCAACTGCATCTTGACGTTTTTAGTCGTATTATGAGACAAAGGTATATTATTTATTCTTAAAAAATAAGTCCTTATAAGACGCTAGAATTTATTATTTTTCAACAGGTGATTTTAGAAAGATTTATCAGTATGAACTAAATTATTACAGAAAAAATAGAACGTAGCTAGGAGTAGCTAGGTGTTTTATCTGTATTTTATGTATATACCTATTATTCATACAACTATTTACAAGTAGGTATATACAAAAAATACAGATGAAACAGCTAGCCATCTAAAGGCCGTTACAAACGATCTATAGATAGCTCAACTGATCCAGGCCACTACCAGACGGAAACATTCCCAAAATACTGGCCGCATTGCCACGCTGAATGGCAATGCTAATGCGTTGACCCAGATAAGAGCCAGCTCTCAGGTCACGCGTCGCTTTGACCAGTCGCCCTGAAAGAATTTTGAAAACGCGATTGTATTATTTATTAACAGTATCATTAGAATCAGAGAACCAAAGTTATCGATAGATCAACGAATTAGCAAGCTGAAGTGTGGCCGGTCATATCTCGCGAAGAACCGATAACCGCTGGGGTAAACGTGTTCTTGAGTGGAGACCGCGACTCGGTAATGTAGTGTAGGACGCCCTCCGGCCAGGTGGGATGACGATCTGCGAAAGACTGCAGGCAGATGCTGGATGCGGCAAGCTGAAGACAGGGCGCTATGGCGCTCATTAGGGAGGCCTATGTCTAGCAGTGGACTAATATAGGCTGATGATGATGATGATGATCATTAGAATCAATGAAAGATAATTTCGCAAATATTCACTTCCACACGCATTTAGCACGCAGATATTTTCCGCACTCGAACATCAAAGGGGCGTGCAAAAGCAGTATTTCTGGGACTCCGTGCAAAATTATGATGATATCTTCATTTTACTTTCGCGTTTAACGTAAGTATTTCTTTAATTTACATTTTTACGACACTGTTTGATGTCACGTGAAATTATTTCGGGCCCATTTATCTTGTTAATAAAAACCAGGAAAGCGAGGGTAATAACACAGATATTGGCCCCAATTCTGTAATGCACTGACCAAACTAAATTTAAACTGTCGCTCTGTTTTACTGTTAGTGCAAGCAAGAAAGAGATAGCTACAATTTTAGTGCTGTCAAATTAGTAAAATTTAAGTTTTCCATACAAATTTAGTCGTGATATCAAAACATGCTGACTATAAACACTTATATTAAAGAAGAAAATTATATTTTTTCTCATAAATATCGACATTTTGTATAATTATTGACATTTAATTTTATTTTGTATACTACCTATTTACCAGTGTTATTATTTAAATTGTATGTGTGTAATTGTAAAATAATAGCTACCTGCAACGCCTTGATAGGGCCGATATACCTACCAACCTACTTGGAGCTACACTAGACCTAAGCTTAACCATTGTATGTAGGACATTAAGCATGAATAAATGAAATTATGAAAAGCGGCACGTAAACTGATTTGACAACAGCACACGGCACTAAAATTGTAGCTACCTATTTCTTTCTTGCGTACACTATCAGTAAAAGAGAGCGATAGTTTAAATTTAGTTTAGTCAGCGTACTACAGAATCGAGGCCATTATAGTACTAATAATAATAACACTAAGATTGGTTTTAACGGAGCTATTCTTTCGTCATGTTACTAGTCATTTCTTCCCCCATTCATTTTGTCCCCTTAAGACCGTCTTTTATACTTAAAATTTTGTAGTTTTGTTAAGTTGTATTAAATTTCATATGGAAAGTTTTTCATTCATTCATTAACCCAGCGTCGTGTTCTAATAATGTTAGATATTTTTCACACAGCACCATCTAGTCCCAAACTAAGCAGAGCTTGTATTGTGGTAACTACATGACTGATATATACGAAATAGATATGTTATACATAAAAAAATACCTAGACCCGAGACGAATCTTTGCAGATCATACAAACGTTTGTCCCGCGGCGGGCGGGAATCGAACCCGAAACCTTCAGCGTCTTAGGCGGCTTCGCCCACTGTGCTACAGAGGTCGGAGGATTGTTTTTGAAAAAAAAACATTTTCAAAAACAAGCTTTTAACCCTGAGTGCAGCAATCATGTCATTTAAAACATAAAACCAGCTATCATTATTAAATACGTACACAGAATTTCGTGTCTGCGCTGTTGACCGTTGAAGATCTGGAGCTAATTCTGGATGTCGATTCAGGACATGCTTACCATAAAAATATATTGTCATCGGAACTGGTCCGCCTGAGACGCAGAAGGTTGCGGGTTGGATTGCTGCTGCGAAACAAATGCTTGTATGATCTGCTTAAATTTGTAGAGGTATATATTAAATTATATATTTACAAAAAAAATAGTAATATATCAGTCGTGTAGTTCCCATATCACAAGCTCTGTTTACGAGTACTTTGGAGCTAGATAATGCTGTTTGAAAATGTTCAGCATTATTTATTCATCTATCAATAACGTCTCCTTGAGCCACGGACAAAAATAACCCTGAGAAGATAAGACTTTACAGCGTCTAAAGTCAAAATTACAAAGAACAAACTCTGAACACAACTCGTAATTGGTTCTAGCGTGGACACAGCAGGCGAGTAGATAACTCGGGGAGAGTTTAGCAGCTAATGAAAAGCTTTGCCTGAAGTTTACCAATAAATAGTGAGCTAACAGACGGCGGTATGAGCCAACTTCAACTATTTCAACAGGAATTTTCGTACCAGTATTGTTGAAAATACACATTTAAAGATAAAGATTTATGACTGCAGTTGAGTTTGTTTTATCATATTGGATGTATTTGATTAATTTTTTTAAGGGTGTTAAATGCGCGTTTTATGCCTCTGGTGTTGCAAGCATGTATAGGTTATGGTAACCGCTTACCAACAAGTGGGCAGTATAATTGATTACCACTTGGCAACATTGACTACTTGATTATTACTTTTTTTGGCAATAAAATATATTTTAACAAATAAACTCTAAGTTGATATTGGCCTCGACTCTGTAGTACACTAACTAAACTAAATTTAAACTGTCAGTCTCTTTTACTGATGTACGCAAGAAAGAGATGGCATGAATTTTACTACTGTGCGCTGCTGTCAAATCAGTTTATGTGCGGCTTTTCTTCGTGTTTATAGTCAGCATGTTTTGAAGTCACGACTAAATTTGTATGGAAAACTTAAATCTGACTAATTTGACAGCACTAAAATTGTAGCTGTCTCTTTCTTGCCTGCACTATCAGTAAAAGAGAGCGACAGTTTAAATTTAGTTTAGTTAGTGTTCTCTAGAATCGAGACCATTATGTCCCCATGATGGACAACCTAACATCTAACTTTTGACACTATCAAGGTTATGAATAAAAACGGGATATTTACAAATATTCCGGTTTATAAAGATGTATAGATTTTTTGAGATATAGAATAAGGAAAAGCGTATTTAGAGAGCAGTGTGGATTGAATGAAGATTTATCTAGATTGGAGAGGTTTTGAAAAAATGCCAAATCAAAAGTACCCTAAACCAGCGAACATGTATAAAGAATGTGAAGAGGACGAATTAAGTTAAATAGATATGCCAGGATTGTTACTTGTGGAAATATGGCACGATTTTTTTTTATATCCTCAATACCCACGACACAGTACATCTTGTGTGTACATATAGCGAAGTAGACTTTGTATACTGTTAAAAAGTTGTACGACATCATCATTATCATCATATAGATGATGATACTATAGAGTATGCCCATTGCCCACTGCATCTTAGTAAAGAGTGACATGACGATCTTAGGCTAACTACATTCCGACTTCCGCAACCTTCAAGATACCATCGGTTCATCACCGAAGGTCCTTCCTAAACTTCGTCGTCCGTTTCGTGGTAAGAAACTTACTTCATTGATTGTCGGTTCTGCGAGCTAAATGGCCTACCCATTGCCACTTCTACTAGCTATCTAAAAACAACATAGCCAACAATACAAACGGTACTCTAAAACTATGTCTTACAAATTAGGTACTATCGAAACATTCGGATCTTCAAACCACCTTATAACATACCTTATGACTTCTGTATAAGGTTCAACTATTCTACCTGATCATACACAATCGAAATACCAAATCCCGGATCTAATAGGGCATTAAGGCGCTGCCCGCAATCCCATACCTTGAAATCTTCAATAAAAACGGACACTACTAAAACCCCATAAGTGCTCATATCCGAATACAGCGTGTTCTGTATTTTAGTAATCTACAATCGAAATATTTTAAGTCCGCGAAAGTTTGTGAGGATGGATGTTTGTTACTCTTTCACACAATAACTACTGAACGGATTTTAATGAAACTTTACAGAAATATAGCTTATACATCAGAATAACACATATGCTACTTTTTATCCGGGTACTACGCGGGCGAAGCCGTGGGCAGAAGCTAGTTTTACATATTTGGTGGCCTGAAGCACTCTCAGAAATGTGAACATGATGTTTTACCATTGGTTCTTAATATATATTATGTACCATTAGTTGAATGCTGGCGATTTCATCTGCGCTGACTTTTTTTATTGTATTAATTTGTATACATTATACATTATTATAAATAAAGTAATATTTATAATAATCATATCACTTATATTCATATTATAAGGCCACATATTTGCCAGACCTAACCATATTTTTTTAACGCTATCTAATCGCTAGAGAGTACTGAATTATGTCATCTTGGCCAATACCTAACACCTGCAAAATTTTTAAAAACTCTAAAATAAAACCTTATCTTTTATTTTATTTTATTGTTGTGAAACTTTCTGTGTTTGTGTTTATTTTATTAATACATTGTCATCTATTGTTTTGTGTTGTGGCAATGATAGATAGATAGATAGATAGATAAAACATTTATTCGTTGCTACAGACACACACCAATATACATTTTATTGTCAGTAAGTTTGTGTTTGTGTGTGTTGCCGTACAACAAAAAGGCCATGGCTCAGTGAATTTTTTTTGCTTAAAAGCAAAAACACTGATTTTCAGCCAAAAACCTGTTGAGAGCAAGCAGAACAATTGAGCAATGAGGTCAATTAATCTATTTTCTTTCTTTCTTTCAGTTTCTTCTTGTTTTTTGCGATACAGTCAGCATTTCTAAACCATTGTGCAATGTTGACACATCTAAGTACGTATTTAGATATTTCAAACATTGTATAAATTGTAGCTTCGATCAAAAAAATAAAGTAGAGATCCTCCGTGACAATTCCGAATATTTCTTCAATGGGCATTGTCTATAAGCACCCGTAGTTGTGGAAGTGCAGAAACGTCATTGATATAATGAATATAAAAAAAAATGCTGGACATATTTCACACAGCATGATCTAGCTCCAAACTAAGCAGAGCTTGTATTATGGGACATGACTGATATACTACTTATATATATTTTTTTTGATATGTTAAAATGAAATGTCATTAGATTAAATGTGTTTCAAAGTGGTAAGTTACCTGGCGTAGCTTTGCTTTTTATGTATATATCCATGCCCCACCTTTTTTGTCGCTATCCGTGTGTAGACAAAGGTCCTAGTTTGCGTCATGCACTTTATAAAAAAAAACCATTTGATACAATCCGTCCACTGTGTACAATACGGACTGGACGCTTAAGGTTGACAAATGAAAAACGCAACACTCTGTATGTGTAAAAGCCAGTGGCACACGTGGCGCACGAGTTATGGGTGCGCAGTGTGCGCCCGGTCTTAGCTTACTTTATTGTTAACCGTTAAATTTTACAGCCATGCATAAGCTTAGCGTTTTGAGGATCAAGTGTTGGATCCACTGTGATCGGTGGTTAAAAACATCGGCATTTAAACTTGGGGTAAGTTAAGAGCGGTCAAAGGTAACGTTGGAGTTCTGCTAAGGTTTAAGCGGCTGTTTCGCCAAAACATACAGTTTTACGTGGCCTCCGGAATTTGATAGCAATGTCAAAGTCAAAGTCAAAATTCATTTATTCATTAAAAGCACAAGGATCTACGTTCTGACGTTAAAAAGCGCTATTAACGTCTTAAGTAAGCTTTTAATTAATTTTATCTACTACCGCGACCAAGCCAAGAAAGAAAGGCAAGAAACAATGTTTTAATTTTGTTTTGTAAGGTTATAGGTAAATGATATTGGCCACTCACCCAATGTTATTTGGATGTATGACTCTCTTTTCCGCATTCAAACTCTTAATTGGTTTATTATATGTGGGAGTTTCTGGCTAGTGAGTTAGCCAGCCCAATTCCGCCCAGAAGCACAGAAGTTTCCTAGGGTCTTCCCAGGCTTTGCGGAGTGACCTTGGGTTGCCAAGGATTTGTGCGCGGTGAGTTGCTACGCCCACGCATTCCAGGATTACGTGGACAGATGATTCCTCTTCGATTAGTCACCCTCTGCAGAGTGGGCTGTCTGTGGCTCCGATGTTGTAGAAGTGTTTGTTAAAGGGGCAGTGACCGGTTAGGGTCCCCACGATGATCAGGCGACGCGTCAGTCGTGGTAAGATGGCAGGTAGGGTTATTCTTGACTGTCTGCAGTCCGTGGCCTGTCCACAGCGTTCATTATGTTGGTTTATAGCGCGGCATCCACGCGCGCATCTGGGAGATAGCAGAGGGAGGAGATAGGCGGGATGCCTTCGTTGGATGAGTGTTGATTTACTAAGAAAGAATACGTCATAAGCATTAAAGAGGAGAGAATAGCGGAAACTTGTCACAACATATTTCTTTTTTCAGGAAAAAATACTTAAAACCCGACTTCAAATAACGGGATATTGATAAAAAGTACAATATGAAATTCATCCCTCATTTTTCAACATTAGGGGTGGGATTTTTCTATAAATCTTCAAAATGGTGGTCCCATATACAATTTTATAGATAAATCCCATCCCCATCCCTATTAGGTACACAAAAAAACATACAGATGAATTTAAACCCTTCTCTTTTTTTTAAGTCGGTTGAAAAAAGAAAAAATAACGACAACGGTGGCGCGGGGGCTGAGGCACAAGGAGTGCGGGTTCGGAACCTCGCTACTGATAAAATGTTCTGTCCATGTTTCTAGGTCTGGGTCTTGTGGTACCACGGCACTCGTAGTTTCTGATACCCACGACACAGACAATCCCTTGTGAGGTCAGGACTAAGTATTTATGTGTTTATTATTATTTATTTATTATTTAAAACTGTAATATTTATTCATTAGGTCTATTTATATTTTTAAATTAAATAAATAAATACTGCTGGACATTTTCACATAGCATCTACGTCCCAAACTAAGCAGAGCTTGTATTACGGGAACTTCATGACTGATACACTACATAGGATAGGATTTACTACATAAATCCTTTTTTTTGTAAATACATTGACATTGTACATAGAAAACACCCAGACCCGAGACAAAAATTTGCAGATCATACAATCATTTGGAATCGAACACGCAACCTTCTGTGTTTAAGGCAAGCCTTCACCTACTGCGCCATGGATCCCACGATTGACCATATTTTGAGCAAAGAAAATAACTATTCATAAGTTTTGCTACATATAACCTACATACTTCCTCCGGCATGTCACGTCACGACCTATTCAGAACAAACTTCCAATAAATTCACATTCTGCGTTGTTCACAGTTCAGTGTGTGCCGTCAACGCGTTTTGTTTGCGCTGGTTTTTCGTCGTTTTGCTGCAAAGTTGGCAACACTCGCCGTCATGTGTGCCTGTGCAGTGTTGCCAGTTTACTGGAGTTTGAATTAAATGCGCGTGAATGGGTGCTCTAATATTTTATGTAATATTCTGAAACGGGCCACATACTGCAAAAACTACGAATTACCATTACTTTGTTTGTCCGATAAATATCGAGCAGTTTATACAGGGTGTAAAAAAACTCATAACCAAGCCGAAATCTACGCTTACTGTTCATCTTAACGAGTAACACTGCGGGGAAATAATTGCTGTAAACTACTTTTACTTTTAGGCATAAAAAATGTTGTTTCTTGAAACGCGCAATGTAATTTTAAGCATTAAATTAATGTACGAGTATGTATTTACAAAAAAAAGTATATAAGTAGTTTATCAATAATTTAATTCCCATAATACAAGCTCTGCTTAGTTTGGGGCTAGATGATGCTGTGCGGAAAATGTCCAGCATTATTATTATTATTAATGCATACTGACCGTGCCTCTATGTTTGTGCTCCGACGATCGGCACATGCACGAGTCAAAGTTGGGGTGTGTTTGTGTGCATAATGTTTGGAGTAATGTTTCAATACGAACTTATCAAAAAAAGTCGCTTCTTTATGTAAAAACAAGCTACTGCCCACGGCTTCACCCGCGTGTTATCCAAATGAAAAGTTACTATCGTTAAGGCAGCTTTCATAAGAAACATAATTTCATTCGACATCCGTTACCAAATTGGTCTCCACGAAAATTCTTCTATTTTGACGGGATAATATACAGCCTATGTCCACCCTGAAAGTCTATTGTGAATATTGGTGAAAGACTTCTTGAAATCGGATTAATTGTTTCAGAAAGTACCCCCTGTATACAAAATTACAAACTTTACCTTTTACTTTAACTTTACCTCTTTATAACATTAGTGTAGACGGCGAAGCTTCATACTGCTATTTAATGCAGTAAAGCCGGCTCTCAGGCACAAGTATGAAAACAATATCTTGAGATTCTTCTCTTCATTTCATACATATTTATAAGCTGGACTGTGAATTTCATTTTACCGAAAGCTTGGCTCTGTGGTTTCAGGATAGTGATCGCGCTCGGACATTCCCCTTGAAATTTATACAATCGCTGTAACCCTTTGACCTAAGTGTGGGGAAGTAGTATGCTACTTCACGAAACTGCATCTGTGCAGACAAACCGGCTGGAATTGTATAAAACAGACTTTTGTATACAAAATCGCAAAAAAAAAATATAGCTCTTACCATAAGAGAATTTTGTATTCTATGAAAATTTTATGATTTTTATTAAAAACTAGCTTCTGCCCACGGCTTCGCCCGCGTGGTACCTGGATAAAAGTAGCATATGTATTATTCTGATGTATAAGCTATGTTACTGTAAAGTTTTATCAAAATCCGTTCAATAGTTTTTGCGTAAAAGAGTAACAAAGTCAAAATTCATTTCATCACTTTGAAACGTCGGCTTTATCTATTGCCTGTTCCTCCGCGACCAAGCCAGGAAAGAAAGGCAAAAAAACAAGGCTCGTTATTCTTTTTAATGATCCTTTCACAAAACAATAGGTATCTGCATTTTTTATCGAGTTGGAGCATTTTCAATCCCAAGAGTTTTTATCATTTCAATAATCAGATATTATGTAGTATGCCTTTTTATAAAGTTTTTGTTTAGTTACGTTTTTAACAAACATCGCGTTTATAATATTAGTAGGATTTGTAGAACTGTAAAGATTTCCCATTACAGTTTCTTAAATATACGTTACAAAGTTGTTTTAGTTGAGCTTCTTGTGAAGGGCTAGTCCGGGGAATTACTACCACCATACCTATTTCCACCGCTAAGCAGTATGCATTGCTGTGTTCCTGTTTGAAGCGTTGAAATTACATGACAATAACCACAGTCTTTAAAATCCTTCAGAACAAAAGTGACGCCTTAGATTTGAGCAACGAGCTGTGCCGACTCTACGGCTGCATTTAGTGCTCGACCGACGGTGAGCGCTGACGTCGGTCGAACGTATATAGACATACGTGTTCATCGATATATAAGTTATATCAATGAACACGTATGAACGTGTACAGTGCAGCGCTGACGAATTGCTACGCGCGTACAGCTACGTCGCGCTGACGAGGCCCATCGGTCAGCGTTGCACTAAACGCGCTATGGCGATGTACTTGCGCGTTTAGTGCAACGCTGACCGAGCGACCGACCGCACGCGCGTACGCATCGTCGCACAAAAAATGAATATTGATGCCAAGGGTGTGATAACAGAGGTATAATATATCAAGGTCGAATATATCGTCCAAAATTCTCCTTCAATTAGCCGATGTCTAACGTTCGTACGGTTTTAAGCTATGTATCCTTATTTTACTGAAGCTTTTGGGCTGCCTTCTGAGAAGTACTTGCTGATCCACCATAACACCATAAATGCCTGTATTGAGGATAAACTGCATGTCGCCGCTCCGTCGAATATATCGTCCAAAATTCTCCTTCAATTAGCCGATCTACAATTATTGGGTGCACATGATATCGTCTTTTTTGCCGTAATCGAAATCGTTTACGTAAATAGTACGTACATATTATGGAATTTACAAAGGGATTCATTTTTTTTCTTCGCAACTGTACACGTCTGACTAGTTTGCCGTCGGTTGAGCATTAAATGCAACCATACGACCGACGATCAGGACGTACGGTCAGCGCGTATCATACGCACTCACCGTCGGTTGAGCACTAAATGCAACCATACGACCGAAGATTAGGACGTACGGTCAGCGCGTATCATACGCGCTCACCGTCTGTTGAGCACTAAATGCAGCCTTAGTTCCGAACAATTATTGCCGCAGTCGGAGGCATCTGCTATTTGCCGTGCCTGCATCGCGTACCGCAGCACGAGCCTGGTCACTTATCTCGTGCTCCCTCACGGCACTCAACGCTCTTCTTTCTGCTAACCCCGATTTTGACATGTTCGTAGATACGTGGACAAAAATTCTAAACGAATGCATTTGTTTTTGTGAGGGTCATTAATTTATGTTTTATATTTTATTTATTTTTTTACTGCTGACATTCTATATTATATTATTATCTTCCTTATATTAATCATTTAAATTGTAAGTGTAGTGTTAATAGTATGACTTATTTATATCAAAAGTAGTTATATTTTTAGTCTTTACGGAATGTAGTTGCCCCTAGGCCGTGTTAATTAAAGTAAAATAAATAAATGACACTTCACCCGTTATGTCTCAGGGTCGGCAACACGCGAGTGTTTCCTCTGGTGTCCCAGTCGTCTATAGGTTACCGTAACAGCTTACAAATAGGTGGGTCGTATGCTTCTTTGCCACTTTAGTTTAACAAAAAAAAACCTAGTCTGTGGGCAGTACACTTCATGTGCTGGGTGTTCATTTATTATATTAAAAAGTTAGTTTTTTTACACATACATAGAATACAGTGGTATGGCAACTCTTGACACGACTTCTAGCGTAATAAAAGATTTCTAACCTCATTTACTTCAAATACCAAAAATGATAAAAATATATTAGTTCTACGTAAAATATTTATGTATTTATTTATAGAATGTATGACGACCTCTGTGGCGCAGTAGTCCCCAGAAAAAAGCTAGCACCAAAGATCTAGATATTCATGACTTTACACTTGGAAGCTCACCTCTACAACTCAGATACACATGCATTACGTTTTGGTTTAACGCGCAGACCGACCATTAAGCACATAATGTGACTATGGTTAAATATTAATCGAGGTACTAGGTCATTAGCAAAGATGGTATATGTGTGTAACTTATATTTAAGACGCTTAGTATGATGGTCGGCTAAGTGGAAGTTTGGTCATCTTCTGAAATTATGTTAAAGCAGTATCTTGCGTGCAAATTGACCTGATGTCTAACGTTCGTACGGTTTTAAGCTATGTATCCTTATTTTACTGAAGCTTTTGGGCTGCCTTCTGAGAAGTACTTGCTGATCCACCATAACACCATAAATGCCTGTATTGAGGATAAACTGCATGTCGCCGCTCCGCTCCCTCGTTAGCTTAATTGTCAAATTGCGTATCTGTAGTAACATTTTTAAAGTGAATCGTGTGTTGTCTTAAGAATTTTGGTTGATACTTTTTAGACTTTATTTAATTCTTTGAGTAGCACTCTTTTTCTATAAATGAGTTCACCTCGTTCGATTGGCACCACACTAAAACTGAATGAAGGATCATCAAGAAAATAACCAAGCAGAGTTTGTTGCCTGATTCTTCTAGGCTTGGTCGCGCGCGAGAAATCGCCGTAAATTCACATTAAAATTTTTAATTCACGTAGTTTATAAGTTAACGTTTCTATATGATCGTTGTGATTTCAATGAATACACATTGTAATCACAAGGATCATAAACCTATTGACTTTGACTTTGACATTTATCCGCTTTGAAAAAAATTAAAAAGAGTCCTTTAGAGCAGACAATGCATTAGCAATGCCCCAGAGTGTGTAGACAAATAATGTTGGCAACCAAACTCTTCAGCTATATCATCCTACTATTATAAATGCGAAAGTTTGTGAGGATGGATGTTTGTTACTCTTTCACGCAAAAACCACGGAATGGATTTTGATGAAACTTTACAGTAATAAAGCTTATACATAAAGGTATAAGCCCACGGCACGCGGGCGAAGCCGTGGGCAGAAGAAGCTAGTTTTTAGGTTTATATATAGTTTGTTTGTTTGGGAGTAGCCCAGGAGTTTTCCGCGTTTATGAGATCACCTTTCCTAGGCCCTGTCTGAAAATCAGCGCTGCTTCCCACTACTGTGCGGAGCAGCGCTAAGCTGAGACAGGACCTGTTTAGCCCACACGGCACAGATGGGACTAATTAGCACATAAATCTAATCTTTGTCACTATGTTTTTCTTAGGTATTTATTGTGTCTATTTATCTATTTTTAGTGTGTAAAGGTACCTGTCCTTTCTGTACTTTGTTGTTGCCAAATAAATAACTTTTTTTTTTCTTTCTTTTTTTTATATAAGTACACTTATTATAAAGCTGAAGAGTTTGTTTTCTCGTTTGAACGTACTAATTTCTGTAAATACCAGTTGGATTGAAAAAAATATTTTCGATTTGATAACCCAATTCGTGTGGAAATTTATAGGCTATTTACATTTACCTAAGACCATTCGTAGCCGCGCGAAAAAATAAGTCAGAAAAACTAAGAAAGAAAGAAGAAAGAGTAATTGAAAACGAAGTTATAGCGCGGTCGGATGCAACGCTGTGGGTCGGGGGCGCCATGGCACAGCTAGGAATCCCATATTTTCATCTCTCAACAAAAGCATTGGTATCATAATATAATAAAACTCGTTTATCTTGCTTTTGGAAAAACGAAGAACAAAATGTTGAAAAACAATTTAATATCCATGAGGTCTGTCATTCTCCTGGTGCAGAATAATATTTTCATAGCTCGACCCAGTTTGAGGGACAGCCGTCGGGGAAATTACAGACACATAAGACGTGATCTTATCACGCAATCGGAACCACACGGAGGCTATTACTATTACGGAGTTATTACATCTGGATAGCATACTGCAGCTGCAGGTGGAATAGATGCCCTTTTAACGACAGATTGGAATGAGGTTAGTCGTTATTTTGGTATTGTAGGTATTGATTCTTTAGTCTTCTTTAGTTCTTGATACATTTTATTTACAGACCGAAAAAAAAACTACTAAAAACTATAATTTAAACTGCATACATAAAACAACATGGCTGAGTCCTAGACTTTTTTACTTACATACAGACATACATTCTCGCTATACCTACTATTTTAATTACTTACTTATATTGTACTTAGAGTATGTTTGTTTAAGTTATTTATTTATTTATTTATTCATTTAAGCACACATTACACGTTACAAACATTAAAAAAATACAATATCTAAAATACAGTTTTGATCTGGTTGGGAACATAACTTATGTGCGCACACAAAAACAATAAATGAGTGACAATGTTGAGCAGACAAACAACTGTGTAGTAAGCTTGAGGACCAGATTCTTAAAAAATAACTAAAATAAAAACAATATAAATGAAGAAAATCAACTTTACTTTACTTTACTTCATTTACACTGTCTTTTCTCCTATATTCTATATTATTTATTGTACACAAAGATAAAACAGACAAAAAAACTTACATATAGGACATTTACAAAGGCGAGCTTAACCCTAAAAAGAGTTTTAAGTATTTTTTAAGTGTAAGAAAATAAATGGCCTTTTATTAATTTCATTTAATTTATACTATTAAACTAATATAAGTTTGTTTTCTACCTGTAGCTATATGATTATAGGCAAAAAATACCGAACGCTGCCAAAAGGCTAGCGAAATTACGTTTAGTTCATTAAAGCCTGAATTCATAGTCGGGGGTTGAACAATCCCCCAAAATCTATCATTCAGCATTTGCCTTATGGCTGGGTGCATAAAGGTTAAATTAGCACTTGAATTTTTACTTAGCGTCTGAACAGTCGCCTAGGAGAGCCCCTATTTGACTATGAATTCGGCCCTAAAAGTTCCTTGTAAATGAGCTCATCCGGGGATGTAGTATCAGCATATCCACCAAGCAGTAATGCTTGCATTGCTGTTTCCAGTTTGAAGGGTATTTTGCCGATGAAATTTTTTGTCATCCGTTATGTCTCAGGGTACATAATATCAACGAAGCCGCAAGCGTTCATAGCTTACGGTACCCATTTACCAACAGATGAGCTGTATGCTTGCAACTTTTCGAGTGGAAATATCCATAGCTTCCGGTCGAGCGTGACTTCTGGATCGGAAGTCTCCGAATTCGTCGTACCATTCGAAAAATAAGGCTCTTGAGGTGCAACCACCAAAAAAAAAAAAAAAAGAATTGTTTTTAATTTAATAGACAAGTCCAGAGATCATCCTAGATTATTCACTTAAGTTAAACAGAAGTCAGTAATAAATTAGTCAGTCAGTCAACAGCTACCAAAGGTGAAGCAGAACGTATCAGTCAATAGCCACCAAAGCTGAAGCGGAACGTAAAATTAAGGTGAAACCCTGAGCTACAGCCACTTAACCAACGAACCAATTAACTTGTAGACAAACTCAGCGATCATCCTAAATTAATCACATAAGTTATAAATTAAGAAGTCAGCTATAAATTAGTCAGTCAGTCAACAGCTACCAAAGGTGAAGAAGAACGTAAAATTAAGATAAACCCCTAAACTGAAACCACCAAAAATTTAAAATTGTTTTTAATTAACTGGTAGACAAACCCAGCGAGCATCCTAGATTAATAAATTAAGTTAAACAGAAGTCAGTAATAAATTAGTCAGTCAGTCAACAGCTACCAAAGGTGAAGCAGAACGTAAAATTAAGGTGAAACCCTGAACTGCAACTACTAAAAATTAAAAATTGTTTTTAATTAACTGGTAGAAAACTCAGTGTTCCTCCTAAATTAATCACTTAAGTTGAACAGAAGTCAGTTATAAATTAGTCAGTCAGTCAACAGCTACCAAAGCTGAAACAGAACGTAAAATTAAGGTGAAACCCGGAACTACAAAGAAGATACTGTTAAAAACAAACATAGCACCCTATTGTTCTACTCCAAATAGAGAGTCAGACTGAAAAATACCATCTCACGACCGTCTTTTGATCTATAAAATTAAAGTTGTGCTTTTTGTGGTTCAAGTGAAGAAAGCTGCGAGGGCAGATAAAAAAAAAACAAATACGCCAACGAATTTGTATTCGCCATCAAGTATAATTATCCTCAGATACATTTTCAGTGCGTAGATCTTTGGGGATACCAAGCAGGAGTAGTCAAAGGAAAGTAAAAAAAAACATTTGGTACACGCCCGTGTATCTACCGTTATTACCTATTTATTACGTAATAAATAGCTGTTGAGTAAGTATGAGTGGTTTGACTTTGAAAGATGAACAGTGTGATAAAAGAGCGTTGTGGGGTGAAAGAAGATGTAGTGACAAGAATAGAGAAAGGTATGCTAAGGTGGTTTGGGCATGTAGAAAGGATGGACGAAAGGAGATTGACGAAACATGTATTTAAGGGGAGCGTGAATAGGATAATTGAAAAGGGTAGACCAGATTGGAGACGTTCTGGAGAAAGGTCAGGTCAAGAGTACTCAAAATCGGCGAGCATGTATGAAGAATGTAATGAGAGTGAATGAAGCAAAAGAGGTATGACAGAATCGTAGCAAGTGGAAATCCGTAGTCTCTGCCTACCCCTCCGGGAAACAGGTGTGAGTTTAAATATGATACTGAGAGTTGGAAACAAGAGATTGGACTATTCGATTCAGACTTTTTAACCAACTAGCTTCTGCCCACGGCTTCGCCCGCATGGTACCCGGTTAAAAAGTAGCCTATTTGTTATTTTGATGTATAAGCTATATTACTGTAAAGTTTCATAAAAATCCGTTTAGTAATTTTTGCGTGAAAGAGTAACAAACACACCTCACAAACTTTCGCGGTAATAAAATGAGTAGTATTGGGAAGATTTAGGGGGTGTTAGTTATGTTTTTCATGACTAGATGGCGTTAAAAAATGTGACCAAGAGCTAGAACGCGCTATCAATGCGTTCTAGCTTGTGCAAAAGTAAACTTGTGATTTTTTTAGAATTTGTCTACCGTCTACCTGAACACAGCAATATATACCTTACTGACATTTTTGAAGCAAGTAGCTAGCACCCGCAATCAGTCTGCCAGATTGTTATTTTAAATCAAAAGAATCACTTTGAAACGTCAATGAAAGTGAACGATTTAATAAAAAAAATTTTTTTCAATTGAATAGATGTGAAAAACTTAACTCCGCTCGCTCCGCCAAACTAGGCCACACAACAAAGACATTGCACAAAAATAGAATTTTTCCCACACGAGTCAGTTGAAACGTCCTTTGTGCCGGCGCACTGTTGTTCATTTTGACACAAAAGTACACAGGCTAAACTAGTAATATCATTGCAATTCAACGTGGCAGACTGGCAGTGGCATTTTGGGCATTCTGCCAGGTGCTTTCATTCAGCCTATTTTGACGGACGATGTTTGCGGTAAGACGGATGATACTGAGAGTTGGAAACAAGAGATTGGACTATTCGATTCAGACTTTATAACCAACTAGCCTGTGCCCACGGCTTGGCCCGAATAGTACCCTGTTAAAAGTAGCCTATTTGTTATTCTGATGTATAAGCTATATTACTGTAAAGTTTCATTAAAATCCGTTCAGTAGTTTTTGCGTGACAGAGGAAAAAACATTCATCCTCACAAACTTTCGTGTTTATAATTTTTATAGGATAGGATGTTTACTTGTCATAAGAGTAAGAGAAATACTTCGTATTTTCTCATCTTTTTCTTTAAGTTTAGAGCGTATTGACGTCGAGAGTCGTCTTGCACGTACATTCGTTTGAAGAGAGCATAAACATTAGCATAAAATATTATTATCTCTATTTTGTAGGTACAAAATTTGAAGCTACTGTGAGAAATAATTTCATCAAGTTTGATTTTTTATAAATATTACGGTGTCTATACTGTTTAGAATACACTGTGACTTAGATTTTTGAATCGGGTAGAACAGAGCATATGTTTTTGGTTGAACGGGTAAAAATAATATTGGGTAGAAAAATTGTAGGTTGAACCGGGAAGCACTCGGTATGAGTTCGATTCCTGCTGCGGTACAAATATATGTATGTTCTGCCGGATATGTTCAGGGTCTGGGTGTTGTACTCGTAGTTCCAAGCTATAAACATAGGGAATCCTAGTGTGGAGTCAGGACTATAGTGTCTAGTATTATTCATAAAATGTTTTCACATATTTCAACATAAATTAAAATCTGCGACTCTTATGTTACCGTCGTCAATGTAGTTTTTGTTAAGCATTTATTATGATAAAGCGTATCGTATAAGAACTTAGACTAATACTTTTTTTTACTTGATATAACTCTTTGTTCATAAAAAAACCAAGCAGAGTTCGTTGCCTGGTTCTTCTAGGCTTGGTCGTGCGAGGAATAAGTGTAAATTCACTTTCACGTTTACCAACGTAGTTTTTAAGCTGACGTTTCTATGATCGTTGTGATTTCAGTGAAAAAGACCTTTTGACTTTGACTTTGTCACTTCATGCAAAAATACGCCCTGTAAGAATGAATAGAAAATCTGTAAGAATGAATAGATATCTCTTAAACCTTCATGCTTCATGTCTTCATGTCAATGATTATCATGTCATGTCGACAATTCCATTGTCGGACATATCATCACTGACCATCAGGTAATATTATGGCCAAAGGAAGATCTGATAAAAAACTGATAAAAAAAAGAAAATATAAGCAGAACTAAGCTAAAGAAGGCTTCTTTGTGTTCTTTGTTTTTTTCTATTGAGACTTTTAAATGCTTTCTTCTTTTCTACATTGGAATAAACCGATCCAGTTGCCTGGGTAAAATAATTTTATAGGTAGCTAAACCCGAAGTAACACTAGAAAATTCAGCAGGTAACTTAGTTCGTAACTCGGCTGGAATAGACGAGGCACTCTACCATTCGAGGGTAAACTACCAAAAATACCTATCGCATACTCCGCTGTACCTATTTGTAAGTTACATCCTAAATTCCTGCCTTGAAACATAGAAATTTGGATAAGCAATGATTATTTTTAATCTATATTCTTCCCGCTCGCAAAATGTGTCCGCAGAAAAATTGCATAATTCGTTACTTTAAGCAAAAAGAAATCATCTAATAAAATATTTTTAATTTCATATCTATACAGAATCAAAATACATTCATATTGTAAAAACGGGAATTTTCACGTACAGCACTTTCTCCCTCCTCGTCGTGGTAGTGCGCGGCGCGACGCGGAGGGGGAAAGTCGCGATCATTCACCCTGATGAAGACTCTCGGAATGAGTCGAAACTTAGTTGGTACCATCTATTTCAACATAGAACCAACCTCTGGAATATTATTAATATTGTTTTGGAAAATGTTGAGATTTCCCAAATGTGTGAAAACATTAAAGCTAAATTTGATTATCATTATAAAACTAGTTGTTGCCCGCGGCTTCGCCCGCGTGGTATGTTAATAAAAGTAGCATATGACCGTCTCCAGGCTTCAGACTATGTCCACCACCTTTTGAATGAATCGAACCAAGGATTACAATTTATACAAAGGGGGTGTGCAACTCAATTGCACACCCCCAACGGGTAGTTTTGAAAAAATAAAAAATACGTGTTTCATTATTTACTTTAAAGTTTATTTGTACAGAGTTTTGAGCGAATCAAACAATTTTTTTTTCATCGAAACTTTTCCGCCCTATTTAACCCCCTTAGGGATCGATTTTCGAAAATTAGCCTGTGTGTTATTCCAGATCCTAAACTATCTACATTCCAAATTTCATCAAAATCGGTTTAGTAGGTACGGAGATACGTGGTAACAAACATTCACACACACACACACACACAGACTTTCGCATTTATTATATTAGTAGGATTTGTGTCACATCCAAATGGTAGAATCAATGTTCTCATAGGTTCGTTCAAATTGATAAACAATTCATAAAGTTCGGGTGTAATACTAAAATTTCCCAGATATTTATTGAATCCACTACAAAATATAAAAGTTTGATGGTTCTAAACTGTTGTTCTCGTTACTAGGTACAGTCAGCTGCAGAAATAGATTCACAGTTCATGCAACCTATGAGTATTTTGATTGTAAGAATTGTAACTTTCAGATTACCTTTTTCCCGCAAACACTCAGGTTATGGAAGGTTAATCATTCTGTGCATTACCTACACATATTTTTTCACAATACACAATGGTTATCTGGAAGATAATTCTTTTTAGCATTAAGTCCACCTATATACTACTATTTTATGGAATAAAGAATTTTCTATCATTTATGTATAAAATAAATAAATAATGCTGGACATTTTCACACAGCATCATCAAGCCCCAAACTAAGCAGAGCTTAGTTTGGGGCTTGTAAATACATACACAATATACATAGAAAACACCCAGACCCGAGACAAATATTTGCAGATACAAACATTTGTCCCGTGGCGGGAATTTAACCCGCAACCTTCTGCGTCCCAGGCGGACCTTCGCCCACTGCGCCACAGAGGTTGTGTATGGAATCATCTCCCTGCTGAGGATTTTTCCAGGTGACTACGTCAAGCAGTTTAGAAGCACATGGTATAGATTTCGCCGTTTTTCTTCTATTTACTGGCGTTTTGTAGTTAATTTAGAAACTCTACGTCATGAATGAGCAAGATGCTCATTTTTTTTATTACATAATTTTTATATAACTTTTGTTACTATTATGGTTTTGGACATGGTATTTTTTTTTATAAAAACGGGATATTTACAATGATTTGTAAGTTTGAAAAACACTCCATTTACTAAAGTTTCATTGTCGACCTCCATGGCGCGCCGGGTGAGTAGCGAGATACGACGCCAGAGGTGTTCGCTTCCCACAGCGGGACAAATGTTTGTATGTTCTGCAAATATTGTTCTCGGTACTGTTGTTCCACGTTACACGTAGTTCCTGACACCCAGGACGCAGGAAATCCAAGTGTGTCATCTATGAATGTGCGATTATCATCGTTTTTTCATTTTCTTTTGCAAATAACCTGAAATTTTTCCATAAATGAAAACTGACAATCAGAAGATCTGTATTTGGAAAGGTATTTTGAGAAATTCGGTAAGTTTTAAACGTAAGAGACGTTCAAAAAGCTTTATCTTTTTGCTTATTGACAGGTTTGCGGGAACAGCACTAATGATAATTTTGACTGCTTTGGTAAATTGCTAGAACTGAGTTGTTCATCTATTTTTGATGGCGACTGTATTAAAAGCAGTTTCAGTGGGTAGTTACTTCATTTTAGCCTTGGAGGTAGGTATTCTATAAAACTATTCGCTTACCTACCTAAAACTATTTTACCGTTATTTATTTACAATACCTACCAAGTTTTTCTTTGCGTACAGATTTTTATATTTTTTTACATTATCAACAACGATTTTAAAGTTTTAGGTAGGTAAATCATCAAAGATTATATGTTATATGTTTCTTACAATTGCCTCTTCGTACCGGCTGAACTGATTTGGATAACCTTTTGGAAAAGATGATTGGCCTAGTGGGCGCTAGAGCCAATTCGGAGGACATAGGATCGAACCAGGTCGTACCAGCAATGATTTTTTCAATCGAGAAAGTTATGTACGCATTAACACGCGCTTAAAATGGTGAAAGAAAACATCGTGAACCCAAAAACTAAAATCCATCATGGAGATAACAGTCGTGAGTGTTATTGTTTTTTTTCATTTGTTTAGGAAGAGATCAAGTTTCTTGACTAAGAATAGGCTAATTTTTATTCTAGTTACTGGTATTATTTCACTGGTATGTATGTAGATATAACGTATTTATAAATAAATAACTAAATAATTTTGGTCATTTTTATACCGCATCACCTAGCCCTAAACTAAGCAGATCAGCTGATGACTTACTAGCCTCTGCCCACGGCTTCGCCCGCGTAGTACCCCGATAAAAAGTAGCATATGTGCTATTCTGATGTATAAGCTATATTACTGTAAAGTTTCATCACAAACCGTTCAGTAGTTTTTGCGTGAAAGAGTAACAAACATCCAACCTCACAAACTTATGCGTTTATAATAGAACTAGCTTCTTCCCACGGCTTCGCCCGCGTAGTACCCCGATAAAAAGTAGCATATGTGCTATTCTGATGTATAAGCTATATTACTGTAAAGTTTCATCACAAACCGTTCTGTAGTTTTTGCGTGAAAGAGTAACAAACATCCAACCTCACAAACTTATGCGTTTATAATAGAACTAGCTTCTTCCCACGGCTTCGCCCGCGTAGTACCCCGATAAAAAGTAGCATATGTGCTATTCTGATGTATAAGCTATATTACTGTAAAGTTTCATCACAAACCGTTCAGTAGTTTTTGCGTGAAAGAGTAACAAACATCCAACCTCACAAACTTTCGCGTTTATAATAGTATTAGAATTTTTTTTTTGTAATGTTATACATAGAAAATACCCCGACACGAGAAAAATATTTGCAGATTATACAAACAATTGTCCCGTGGGAATCGAAGCTGCAATCTTCTGCGTCTCTGCGTATTGAGCCACAGAACAGTTTATTATTGATTTAGGTATAATTTTTTTTTAAATAGAAGAGTCTCAATTATTATTTTTTTGATAAGAATTCTCATGCAAACAATACACGTTAAACAAAACCATCACACATAATTCAGACTTCATTTTTCATTTCGCACACGCGAATACCTACTTTATTACAATGTGATAAGACCTTATCCATAAATTACGCGCCGCTACGTTTCCACAAACTTTACTCATCGCCAGCCACGGGATTCTCAACTTTGTTTTTCAGTTCATAAGGCTCTCAGTAGTTTGTGTTTAAGTGGTATATTGTGAATAAAGATGAATGGTAGGTTCTCTCTGTCAAGACCACCTACTGAGAGACAGATGCCCCATTTCTCTTGATTCTCGTTTATCTATGCTATTTTAAACTTTAGATAGATAGATATATAGATAGATAGATGTATATAAAATGCTTGATTGCACAAGATAAAATAAATACATAGGCGACCATAATGCTAATTAGCCTTTTTCTTCCAGCTAACCTTTGTGTAAAGAAGAGTGGGGCGTTAAAGTTTGGAGATTACCAAAATTAGTGAAAATTTTCTAAAATTAAATAACTACCTATTTTTTTTTATTAGCTTTTAGTTACTTTGGTATCACTGCGGTCGACATAGGCCTATTGTGATCTAAATAACTACCTACTGTATATAGAAGTAAACTATATACATAAACAGTACTAGGAGTACCTTAGTAGTAGTAACTTAGATCAGAATACTAAGTAAACAACTCTGCTTGGCTTGAGCCAAGCAATCCGGTAACAAATTCTGCTTAGTTTTTGAAAACTAAGCAGAATTTGTTACCGGATTGTTCTAATCTTGGTCGCGAAAATAAACATTAAACCTACTTTTAACTGACGTTTCTTAAAAATTTGAATTCACGTAATTTTTAAGCTGACGTTTCTATAATGGTCCTTGTGTTTTCAATGAATAAAAAAGTGTTGGCTTTGATTTTTATCAGTTGTTCCAAACATAACTTTGAGTGATAGAGTGAGGAACAGCGTGCTAAGAGAGCAGTGTGGAATGAATGAAGATGTAGTAACGAGAGTTAAGAAAGGTATGTTGAGATGGTTCGGGCATATAGAAAGGATGGACGAAAGTAGATTAACAAAACAAGTATACAAGGCGAGCGTGAATGGGATAGTTGGTAGAGGAAGGCCTCGGCGAACGTATTCTGACCAAATTGGAGACATTTTAGAAAAAGGCCAGGTCAGACGTACACTAAACCGCCGAGCCTGTATGAAGAATGTGATGAGGATGAATGAAGCGAAAGAGGTGTGCCAGGATCGTAGCAAGTGGAAATTCTTGGTCTCTGCTTACCCCTCCGGGAAACAGACGTGAATATATGTATGTATGTTCCAAACATTCCTTGCGAACTATCGAAACAAAATGACGTCATAATTATTTCCCCATCCTTTACTCCGACGTCATATAATTTAAAAACCACTGAATCTAATAGTGGAAGTTACAAATGGGGTCCTTTCGTATGTCACTCTCGAGCTAGTCGAGATAAATTGCTGTTTTCGGAGCGGTTTCACCAATAACTTAGCTGGGGGTTAAGTTTCATTGCTAGTTTAGTTTTGTTTATTTTATTTTAGTGCGATGTTGTGAATTTTGTAAAATTTAGTTTTGGAAACAATTTATCTTTTAATATGATGAAATCAAAATCAAACATGTTCACGAATGTATGTCATTCTCAGATACATACAATACAATGCAATGCAATGCAATGCAATGCAATGCAATGCAATGCAATGCAATACAATACAATATATTTACTCTGTAAGCAGATCTTAGAGGTTCACTGTCGAGACATTGACTTGCTGATTTTACTTGATCATGAGATAGTTTTTAAGATTCTAAGAACGTCACTAAAAATGTGTACAATGAAGTATTTTAATTCATTAATTAGTCTAGCTTGGTTAAATTTAGACATTTTTTGTCGTTTAAGACACCATCAACACTTGTGACAGACAGTCAGCTGGTAAGTTATACCAGCATGAGTGTCATCATATTTCAAAAGCTTGGCAGAAATTCAATTAAGAAATAATATTACGGAAAAAGTCAACAATAAAAAGTTATTTATCGTTTATTTAGTATAACTTCGAATGAAAAATTATAATCCCTTCCATTCTGAGAATAATTTAAATTTGCTTGCTTACGCCGGCTAAGGGAGTTAACCCTACTACATGGCGATTATTGATGTAATCGGTCCTTTACAGTTATTGGTGTATCGTGTGTGTCCCCATTAATGGAACTGGAAACTTATCTTCATTAGTATAAAATGGTTCCTCTCGAGATGTTTGAGGAACGGAATTAAGATGTTCTTGCTAATTAGGAACTGCAGGTGAGTAGTATTAATTTACCATACGCTTTATCTCATTATCCTTCTTACTATTATTAACGCGAAAATTTGTGAAGATGGATGTTTGTTACTCTTTCACTCAAAAAACTTCTGAACAGATTTTTATGAAACTTTACAGTAATATAGCTTTTACACAGAATAACACATAGGCTACTTTTCATCCGGTACCACGCAGCGAAGCCGTGGGAAGAAGCTATGTACAATAATAAAATTATATTTAAAAAAATCCTTGAATTTCACGCTTTTTATGAAATAAATGAATACATGAGATGTTTATTTTCTAATTTGCATGCAAAGTAGAATTTTAGATTAAAGAACTTAATTACCTATGTATACTTTGACATGCCAATGTTATTTAACTATAACAGGTATGGTATACAGGTCCCGCTGTATACCATACTGTTTCAAATTTCATCCAAATTGGTTCAGCTGTTACGAACATTATTAGCAATAAACATCCAAACATAATATTTTAAAATATTATATAGCATTAAAATATTGATAACCTTCTTATCTAAGTAGGTATATGGTTGAAGCAACTTATATAGATTTACATGCCTTCCCATTTTGCTGTTGTTGTAAATAATGCTGGTAATTTTTCACACAGAGCCTCAAACTAAGAAGAGCTTGTATTATGGAAACTACATGACTGTTTTTTTTTGTAAACCTTTGTAATCTTACTTTTTTGTGATTTATGTACTTTGCCCGTGAGTCAATCGAGGTCCGTGCTGAAAATAAGGGCTTTGTCTGTGAGTCAAACGAGGTCCGTGCTGAAAATAAGGGCTTTGTCCGTGAGGCAAACGAGGTCCGTGCTGAAAATAAGGGCTTTTTCCGTGAGTCAATCGAGGTCCGTGCTGAAAATAAGGACTTTGTCCGTGAGTCAATCGAGGTCCGTTCTGAAAATAAGGACTTTGTCCGTGAGTCAATCGAGGTCCGTGCTGAAAATAAGGACTTTGTCCGTGAGTCAATCGAGGTTCGTGCTGAAAATCAGCGCTGCAGTTCACTGCAGCATTATGGTGAGCACACACATTAAATTGCAACATAACTAGAACTATGTAATAAGATGTCTGCAATACTCAGAATAAATATTTTGTATAATATTCTGTTCAAACATCTTATTTTACGTTAGACATTTTAATTATATTTATTTTATTTGTAAGCAGGATCAATGTCATCATCGGCACTGGATTTATCCTTTTTTTTAAACAAGTACAAAAAATATCAGAACAACAAAAGTACAAAGATATTTTTTACTTATTTTTACTTATTTTTACTTATAAAAATCACCACCTTAAAGGCAGAGGATATCAACACAGTTAAAAAAGATATTCTGGACCCAAATATTTTCTTCCCACTTCCAGGTAAGCAGGTTGGAAACACGCTGAAGTGATTCCTACCCGGATACGGCAATATCAATTTTCATCTCCAAATATGGCTCTTAAATTACCAACACCTTAACAAAATGGCCCAAAACAACGAAAAATTATGTATAGCGTAACGCCCCCTACGAAATTTGTTCCTGAATATTGCGCACATCCCTAAGGAACGGTTACGGGAAATTGAACGTATATTTTGCGGTTCTAATATACGGATATGTATCATACTCTAGGCGGAACATATATTTTGTGTTGATGGGCAAGTTAGGATGCAGAGGTTTTGAAAATCACCTAGACATCATCGGAATAACAACCTACTAATCAATATGAGCTGAAGTGGCAGTGGGCCGGTCATATCTCGCGAAGAACCGATAACCGCTGGGGTAAACGTGTTCTTGAGTGGAGACCGCGACTCGGCAAACGTAGTGTAGGACGCCCTCCGGCCAGGTGGGATGACGATCTGCGAAAGACTGCAGGCAGATGCTGGATGCGACAAGCTGAAGACAGGGCGCTATGGCGCTCATTAGGGGAGACCTATGTCCAGCAGTGGACTAATATAGGCTGATAATGATGATGAATCAATATGAGTAGGTTAAAAATTACATGTAATTTTTAAATGGAAAACTTAGTTGACCTGACAATATTCAAGAAGTAATGGATAGATAGATAGATGATAGATAAATAATTAATGAAATTAAACAAATTTATTTATTAATTCAGTATATAACTAAGATGCTGCTGATGAGGTGAGTAGCTACAAATTAGGATAGGACTCAGCATAAAGCGCATCAGACCGGGGCCTCTACTCCGTAAAACGATATCGATATTATCGTTACGATACGACAGTGCTCCAAATTATTCGGCCGTACCCTACTCCTAAAAATGTTCGCAATCTTTGTCGTCTGTCGAAAGCATAGACAATATGTATCGAATCTTCGGGACGAATTATAGGAAAATCTAAAGGCTTGGATAATAGACGTTTAGCCTAAATCGTTTTGCTTGACTGTTTATGTCACTATTTTAGGCAAAGTGATAACAATTATCTATGAAAGTAAAAAAGTGACAACGTCAAACATCAAATCAACAAACTCGCCTGTTATTTGAAAACTTTACAAGCAAAAATTCTTGTGACAACTAGCCACAGAAGCCATAATTAAGAAGTTGAAGTTGAAGCAAAAACTCGTCTGGGTGAATATTCAAATTCGTTTATTAAAAAGATAGTAGTACATACAGCGTTAAAGTTTAAAGCACTATTTTAAAAACAACTTTATTTTTTTATTATTAAAAAAGAAATAAAAATCATGAAGTTAAAAATAAATACAAGTTCAAACAAACTTTTACTAAGTTTATAATTCCCGATAAAATTATAGTAGGGAATTTTGTTCAGATCCAACTGATGCCTCGTCACTTTAAAATGTCGTTTTTGTAAAGCCTTTTCCTCGCGAATGGCAAGCATAAATCTCGCCATTATTCCAAAACAAGAGGCAAATCAAGAGTCCGTAGTGCAGCAGGCCGAGGTCGAATGAAAATAATGCAGAGAGTCCAGTAAGCAGCAGGGCTCGAAGGTATAAAAAATTCGGAGTCCGGTAAACGAAATGGAGATGATTTCATCAGAAAACACAACAATATAACCCGAAACGATAATGCGCACGATAGCATCAAGGGCATCGTTGATAAGTTCGTCGATTGACATTTGTTTCGTTGTCAAATTCAAATTATCGTATCGTTTTTAGTGATGCCGGAGTAGGGTTACGACATCGATTGTCAAAAGTAATGTCGGTCGTTTCTTCGTTCAAATGATAGTCGAAACGATGTAAAGTAGAGTAGGTTCAGCACGATAATTGAAGCGATATATCGTTTATCGGATTGTAGAGTAGACCCCCTGGTAAGTAGCGCGCTGATCTTCCGCCCTATCCCAATATCAGTAGCAGATAGCTTCTATATAAAACTTAGAGTTTCTTGACCAGGTATTTATATATAAGCTCAAAAAAATAGTAGTTAATTTGAAAAAGAAATGAAATCACAATTTATATGCAGAAGCCTAATTTATACCTAATATAAATTATTGACAAAATAATTTATATTAATGGTCGGTTACGAAGTAATTGCAGTATTTATAATACTTGAGCCTTAATTAAAAGCCTTTTTAGGGTTCCGTATCTCAATATAAAAAACGAAACCCTTATAGGATCACTTCGTTGTTTGTCTGTTAGTCTGTCAATACACTTTTTCTCAGGAACGCGTGCAGGTATTAATTTGAAATTAATATCAAATACGTACGGTCCCTTGGAGCCTTAAAAAAATCAAGCTTATCAGTCAAAGCAATAAAAAAAACGGCCATTTATACCACATATTTTGAAACTCGCAAACAAATCCTTACCACTATACTACTTCCCGTTCCCGAGTACTTCCCGTCGAACAAGAAGGATTAAATTTGTAAGAAGCAAGGTCTCACAGCACAAGTAAAGGAAAAAGTCCGATATAGTTATTTTTTAGATATAACATCTGTTTTTTTTGTGATTACAAGCTTACACTTTGGATAATTGACCGTGACGTATATTGATGTATGGGCTAACATTTTTTGAACTATAAAGAGTTAAGTTATCAGTCCTTATCCTTAAAGATTTGCTGGAAGACTCCGGCAAAACTTTGGACTCTTGTACAAAGGCGAGCTTAACCCTATAAGCTCGCCTTTGTACATGTCCTGTATGTAAGTTTTTTGTCTGTATTATCCTGTGTGTATAATAAAGAAAAATGTTAAGTTTTGTTTTTAGATCCGACTTATATCTTCGTTAGACCAATGTTCGGTGCTTTACAAGCTTGTACGGAAGCCTCGGTGTACGAGTAAGACTCGCACTTGTCCGGTTTTTTTAATTGGTTAGTAATCTCGGCAGTCAGGAAATATTTTGCACCGTTGTCAAGCGAAGAAAAGCTTTATTTTTGACAAAACCACATTTTAACGTAAAAGGTGTGTAAATAAAAAAATAAATAATTATTAAGCGCTTAAAGAAACATGATTTTATAATATCCCAAAAATTATACCTCGGGAGAACTCGAACCCACGAACTCGCATTTGGTACTTGGGGGTTATACCAAAAAGGTTACGAGATCGTTACCTTCCTTATCAAACTTTTTGAATTTAATTAGCCATTAAATTAACACGTCACGCACTTTAACAAAGATCTGTTAGGTCCAACATTAGTGGTCTTCTAAACAATAATTTCCTAACTAAAGTTTTCGTTTATATATTTGCAAATTAGACGCTTCTGAAAAGTTCAATACGGCATTGCACCGCATTATTTACACTCCTACCCAGTTTAAACAACCAGCTATGATACGAAACAATATACTAATATATACGAGAGCTCAGAGTACTATACGAGTTTAAAATTAGACCAAATCTTAACAAGCTTGGGCTGATCTAAAGTGTGTATCAATAAAAAAATAATGCTGGACATTTTTCACACAGCAAATGGGGCACATCATCTAGCCCCAAACTAAGCAGAGCTTGTGTTATGGGAACTACATGACTGATATAGTACATATATACTTTTTTTTTGTAAATACATACATATTATACATAGAAAAACACCCAGACCTGAGACAAATATTTGCAGATCTTACAAAAATTTGTCTCGTGACAGGAATCAAACCCGCAACCTTCTGCGTCTAAGGCTTTCGCCCACTGCGCCACAGAGGTTTTGTTTTACCAATAAATCAATAATAGAAACAGGAAGAGACACAGATTGTAGTAACCAAGTTTACTGCCTGAGTTTGTTCTTAAAATAATCATATAAAGAAATGCGAACCTTTCTCTGATACAGCACTCGATTTTGATAAACTGGCTTGCACTTATTTTTTCTCTTTGCATAATGGCCTAAGGCCAGCTCACCCAAAAACACCAGAACACTGGTCGCATACATTAACCCTATGAACATAAACGCCCCAAGCAGGTGTGGAACCCCCAACGGGACTATCGTACTTGCTCCTTCAGTGGTGACCCTGTGAACGAGCAGCTCTTCATTCCATTTATCTATCAAACCATTCTCCGACATACTACGAATAATATTATTGAACCTTTCAAGCATTGGAAACCATTGCCGAGCAAGTAGAACCACTCCATATTTGTACATGTTATTGCTCTCAGGAAAGCAGTATATCAACGGAGCTCCTTTTCCCAACTTCTGATCCTGATAGACAGCCTGTCTCTTCGAGGACACAACGGCGAAATTCCGGCTAAATGCAGTCCGCTTTACCCCCTCGCTGAACGACGTCGAGTTATATTTGCGATACAAATAAAAGGAGCTCGCGTTATTGGTCTCGAAATAGGAACGGTAAATCTGCCGGCCACCGAATGGCATCCCGGACTGGATAAGATTTGTTTCGCTGCTTATCTGCTTTTCAAATCGCGGGTGCATTAGGAAGCTTCTCAGAAAAGATTCGTACGAGATTCCCATGTTTATGCTGAAACAGAGCCAGATGAACATTAAAATGCGGAAAGTTCCGCTTTTTGGCTCGAATGCCGCGCCCCAGCCCAGTAACATGCTAAACGTCAGCAGTAATGAATTCGTTGGCCATTTGGTTACTTTGCCATTGTGCTCTCTGTAATATAAACAGTGAAATATGAAGCCCATTACGATAACACTTGCGATTGTGGCGACCCATGTGGACCACTGGAATATAATCACCAAATTGTTCCACGTTGATGCTTGACCCGCTTTCGGCACGCACCACGTCATCTCGTCCTGTGTATAGCTCACAGTAGGATGGAACCACTTTCGAATGGTTTTTGTTACTTCAATATTGCCGATAACTAAATCTGCTCCGTCGTTTCTGAGCACATTATAAGCTCCGGTCGCTGATCCGTTCCAAAAAATGTTCCCCCAATTCTCATCCAACTCCGATTTTCTCACGATCAACGTCATATTATTGAACTTAGCTATGATTTTAACTAGATTAATTTCTCCTCCTCTTTCAAATTCATACGTATCAATATACTTGGTGTTAGTAAGTTTTCTAATGGGAGGCATCACGTATGGTTCAGAAATCACAGCGTATGTTACTAAAGGGCACCCTTGCAAATCTGCAGGAAACATGTCACGCTGTTTATTAAACTGGGTTATTTTATTATCCTCACATATATCTAAAATGTATACTGAACTGCATTTTCCTCCACAATTTACTTTGCTGTACGGTCTCCAAGTATACGATACTACTTTGCCGTTGGCTTCTTCAGCTATGAATATAATAGTCCTGAAAAGTTTGTACTCTCTCAATACATTAATGAATTCAATTGCTGTTCCTTCACCGTTCTCGTTTTTCTTAACTTGGTAGAAAACTATGGCTTTAGCAAGCGGGTTCCAAGTCGGCAACTTGTTCAGCAACAATATATTTCTAGTTAGCTCAGATTTTTCTTCCAAAATCAACATGTAATTTTTAGCTTTCTCAGGGAAATGTGACGCGTTTGCATGCGGATAAAAAGAATCCTTTACCATAACGGAATACTGGATACCGCCGTGGATAGTCTGCAATAATAGCATTTGTGTGGTAGATGAATAAGAGTTAATGTTGATTATCACAATGCTGCCGCTTAGCGCCTTCTTCTCCACGAAATATTTTGCAGATAGTTTTAAAACGCATTCTGCTGTTTTTGCTATTTGACCAGAATTTCCAGTTGTCATTAACAGTTGGTTTTCACTTACGCTTGAAGAAATAAACCGAAAGAGAAATAGTAGTAAAAGTCGTGTTTGCATCTTTACGGCAAATGAAGAGTGAATGCTTTTAAACATTTGCTGGAAAATGAAGAAACAGTTACGGTAATCATATTGAACTTTAAGCTATAATTTAGAATGATTTGGTAATTTCTTTCGTGATATTTATGAAAATTTTACAGTCAATGTCGCTTATTATCTTCCTAAAGTTCATGGGTAACTTTAACGAGCTTTATAAATCAGAAAACTGACTGGATTTTCAAATTAATGACTAAAGCTGAACCGTTTTATTTCTAAAGTTTTCTATTTATCTATATTGATTTTTTTACTGCTCTGAATTTAAACTTTGATATAAACGCGTAAACGTAATGTTTTGACGTGCCTCTGAATACCTTCTACTTAGTATCCACAAAGATCTACTCACTGAGTATGTATCTGAGGATGTGCATCATGGGTAATACAGTTGTGAGCGTGTTTGTTTTTCTACAAACGCATTGTGGGTTTGATTCTTCTTGCTTATAATCAAATGATGAATATGTATAGGTATTTAAATATATCTTCTCTATATTTCATCTAGAGACATTCTCTGGGATCGTAACTTACCTATATTGTTTTCCCCTTACATTTTAATGGTATTAATTTGAATTTTTGAGAAATAAAAACAATCTTTGCTCTGTAATTTATTATATTTATTTTCAAAACTGTTACTTTTGTAATGAAACAAAACTTGGTCCGACCGAAATCGTGTGATAACAACTTCATTAAATTATGGTTCAACTTAAAAATGTTCTCAGATTTTTTTACAGACGCAGTTTTTTACACCACAGAAATAATGTTTTTCTCTGTGTTATAAACTATTGTGTCGATAAGGAATCATCACAAAATACTTATTTATTTAACGGTACAAATCATTATCTTTAATCATTTAACGTTATACTAAAATTGACCATAAAACTGTTTTCTAACATTTTTGTGCCTTAAAACGAGTGTGACATACACCGTACTGTACCGCTTAATTACTTTATTATAATTGATAACTATTTACAATAAATGCAACTTTAAATACCTAGAACCTGTGCTTTATAACAATCTATATAAATATGTTTTGTCTTAGTTTTAAAGCTAATTCAAGATAATCGGAAAGAGGAAAATGGGACGGTGGATGTAAGTACACTCTAGTTTAAATTTATAAGCAGTTTTTTTTATTTGCAACGAGGAAAAACGTATATAAATGCGTTAATGAAGATTGAAGGATAGGTAGTTAAAGGAATCAACACTTCGTATAAAAGAGGAAAAGGAACGGGCATAAGAAGGGCCCTTTTGACATTCCATATTTTGATTACCAAAAAGTCTGATAACCAATCACACAATGAACCTTGTCAAGGCTCTCGTAAGAAATGGTATATTTAGCAATTTATGCACATATTATTATATAAATTCCATAATTATTTAAGTTATCGTTCCATTCAGTGTATCAAGAGCATTTCTAGGTTGTTTAAGCACTAACCAACTGAGTTAAACTTTAAAAAACTTTAAACACAAAAACAACGTTGTTTCTTTTGTCCTTCTGGTTAGGCCTGTTACATTTTTACAGCACAGTCAAAGATGATGGGTTTTGAGCAACATTAATCGTAATCTTTGAAGGGAAACTGAATATAACATTTTACTCTATCTACCTTTCATATCAAATCTACAAGCTCGTACATGTTACGCATTCTACGATAATGTACAAACTCCAAGCAAATTTAGATTTTAACACCTCCTGGCTCCTGATTATGAGATCATTTCTAATTCCACTACTCACCGCGTCTCATCTAGTAAAAATTGTTGTATATTTTCTATTAAATATAGGAAAGATTGCTGAATTTGTAAAAGTATTGTAGTCTTCAATAGAACGATATGCTTCATTTACTTGATGGCAGCCCCAAGATTTTTTTATGTGAATTGTGGTAAAGTTCTTCATTTATAAGACATCAAATTGACACTTTTATGTACAACATAAAGTTTATCAATGTTTCAACTCAACAGAAGAATAAGGCAATATTTTGATGCCTTGCCAAAAATAAACATCTACAACCAATTAAGTAACATTAGTCTTAGGATAAATCTATCAAAGGCAATGTAAGTAGATAGAAAAGTTGCAAATATGAATCACATAGCAATGTAAAGACTGATAGCTCATAAAATGTAGAACAAATCAAATTGTAATTTGTAAAGTAAAAGTTTCATACAATGCAATTCCAGATTCCTTAGTTGTAAATACCGATCATTCGCATATTTCAATCGCACAAGTGGTTCTATCAATATTACAATAATTTATATTTACAATAATAAACACTTGTCTTATGTCTCAGTCAGAATTTCTTCTCTTACATTATCTTCTTACGCCTTAAAGCAAATAACATCTCAATATCCGTGTAGATTTAAACATTCATTTTAATTTCCATTTCATCGTATTTAATAGTTGCATCTTTATCGACAGTTGTTTTGTCTTTCATAATCTATTAGTATGACGAGGATAACATTAATTTTACACATTGGTGTAGCATTATTATAGTTTCACTTATAGGTCTTAGCGAGGAAATAAGCAACTACGGGATCACATCGGTAACACTCACACCACCTAAAATCTTTGATATGACGAACAACAGCGGAGTTCAGCTGTCTCTTTCCTACGGCGGAGTTTCACTGATACTTTACACCAATCTCTGTGACTGATACTGTGGATTTGGGCTTTCAACTGTATCTTACACGTTTTCAGTGGTTTATATTACAGCTGTTTCTAATACTTTTGCTGTTGGATTCATGAGAATCTTCAACTTTATTTACATCATGGAAAACATTAATAAAAGCATTGTTTTCATCATAAAGGCCCAAGTCCACAGCTTTAATCACTTTACCTTTCAGTTTCACAATACACTTTACACATACCACTCTTTTATACCATCACGTTTGACGGGTTGTGGCGGGAGAGGTGTTAAAGGTGCTGGCGTACTGCGCTGCAACGGCAATGGCTGGAGATTGCGGACAGCACCACCTGCTGTGCCAGTTTGGTAACTAGAGTGTGCCTGAAGAATACAACATAGGCGTCTTAGTTTATTACATGGTATAATTTTCAACTAGTAACACTAAACATGAGTCACGACTTGATATATTGACAGATTTTACATATATTTTTTAACTTCGTTCAAAATTAAAATTATCGAAATTTTATATAAAGAAGATTTTTACTCCAAGCCCTACCAAGGCTAGTTTAGTTTACCTGGTTGCCCAGTAGAGCGGCACTGGCTCCCTGTTGGTAGTTTTTATCCTCAGTTACTTTATACGAGGGGTCAAACTTGAACACAATGTACTTTAGCACTATGATTACTATCAGTATTATCGCTATTAGCACTGATGCTACTATACCTGAAACAATTAATTATATTGTAAACAAAAAACACACTATATATACTAGAAAAGAGCATGACGAAAGAAAGTTGGGCAAAATGAATTGCCTTGGATTAACTCCCAAAGCTGTAGTTCCAATAGTTGTATTTAAAGTGAACCAAATCAAGCATGATTTTTTAATTTTTTAGGTAAACAATATCATACAATTATATCTATAGTAGTTTAACACTCTCGTACAATCAATCAATGCATCAAACACTTCTGAAAGATCTAAACATTAATGTATAGGCAACTTACCGACTATTGTGGCAAAAAACTCAGACTCAGGCGGGACAACCCTATTATCGGTTGTCTTCGGATGGTACCACTTTGTCGTAATCTCGTGTTCGTATCCATTGTAATCCGTATGAACCCTACCCGGGATTCGTTCATCAATCTCGTAGGTCGGTGATCTGGCTTCAATCTCGTTACCGGTACGGTCTTCATAATCGGGTATGTGGTTATCGTCTTCGGTCGTATGCGGAGTTTCTTCAGTGTGCTTTCCGTTTTGAGTAGGGGTGAAATGGCCAGTGTGCGTGTGTCCTGTGAAATTTACATGAAGAAGAAAGTTTATGAAAACTTCCATAATAGAACACCAGATGTTAACACCTATTTTAACCAGGACCGGTCTTAACATAACCACCTTAAGACCAAAGCGGAACATAAGTGGGGCATCGCACAACCTAGCTGGTTTTGTGAAAAGATGATATTGTATAAGTTACGCTAAAGCACTTCAGTAAGACAGATTCTTCATCAGCGCGATGAAGTAGAACTCTGGATAGGGTGCAATTTACATCAAATGAAATTCCAAATTACTATGTCAAACCGACTTAGGTCGTCTTATCAGAAATCAAATGCTTACCAAATCACTAACACCTCATAAAAATATGAAATACTATAATATTAATTATAAACCAAGATATTTACAAGAAAGAGTGAGCATTAAGTAAAAAAATAATAAACTTCCATACTACTTAGTTTTAAAAGTTTAATGCTAAAATTCTAACCATCAGTAGGTGTAGTTCTTCTTTCAGGTGTAGTTCCAGGCTCCATTGTACCAGCGTGCATGTTATCATGAT
Source organism: Perizoma flavofasciatum (assembly GCA_958496245.1). NCBI lineage: Eukaryota > Metazoa > Arthropoda > Insecta > Lepidoptera > Geometridae > Perizoma > Perizoma flavofasciatum. The sequence continues at coordinate 1,485,142 of OY292436.1, forward strand.
CTGGGAGTGTGGTTCTGTCAGTTACTTCTTTGGTTATCTCTCCAGCAGTGGTCTGGTCAGTGGAACCCGAGTCTATGGTCTTTATCTTAAAAATGTGTTCCGTGGATGAGGTGGTCGGTGACGCCATGCTGTGCGTACTGCTTGTTCCAGCACTGAAAATATAAGTTATTTGAATTTAGTATGTTTTTGACCATTTACTTGCAAAATAAAAACGAGATATTTTTCAACGTTGTATCTAATATTCACAAGAAAACCAAATATATAAGAAGATAATTATTTTACATAAATAATAATACGACAAATAATTATGATAATAAAATAATAAAGCTGGTCATTATTCATACTGTGTCATCTAGCCCGAAAGTAAAAAGAGCTTGTGTAGGTACAACATGACTAATATACTAGGTACTTATTTTTTTGTTGTAAATACATACATATTATGCATAGAAAACACCGGCGGTTATCCCGAGGCCGGAATAAAATCCGAAACCTTCTGTGTCTAAGGCGGGCCTTCGCCCACTGCGCCACAAAAGTCGTCAAATAAGGTAAGTAGGTATATACAAAATGATGTAAACAGATGAAACAGTCTTGGCATCTAAAGACCCTCGAAAACGATCTATAGATAGCTCAATTGATCCAGATTGACAAAGTTTTATATTAGGCTTTACATTATACCTAATCATTGAGATGATGATGATTCCTCAAATAAGATAAGTCAAATATATAATTAAACAAAACTCAGTTCCAAATTCATCAATATGGAAAAAGTATAAGAAGGGTTGTGTATAAGTCGCAGTAAAGGCTGGACAGAAAAAGCTCAAAATAGAGTAACATGAAAAAACTTGGAGGAAGCCTATACCCGAAAGGGGCCTTGATTAAATCTAGTTTAAAAAAATATTTATTTAGATCTTAAGAATATTTTAGTCTAGGAAATAAAAAAGGTTTATTATTATTATAAGGTATATAAAAAATACTTACGTTGTGGGACGTTCAGGTTCAGTAATTTCGTCAGGATTGGACCCTGATCCTTCGATGCAGTCTTCATCGTCACACGGTTTCATTAGTTTTCCATTGACATCACCCTGTAATTATATCAAAATATGCCAGATGGTATATTAAAACGATGCGAAACTGTGGCAACTTGATAACTAAGCGGAAAATATAAATAGGTGCGTAGGCGCTCTTTATATAACATCTGATTACTTATCAAGATGCCAATAGCTTTTAAAACAAAGTTTGTAAAAAACCGGACAAGAGCGAGTCTGACTCGCTCACTGAAGCTTCCTTACCAGCTTGTATGTTCACCAAAATAATTGACATTACTCAAGTTCATAAATTATGAAAGCACCAAACATTGCTCTAACGAAAAGATCGGATTGAAAGACAAACTTAATTTTATAGTTAAAAAAAATACTTGATATTTTAGCATTCCACGTGGAACATTATCTGATGGCACATGCCTTCGAGTTTTTGTTTTTAGGGCATGCTGGTTTCCTCACGACGTTTTGAGTACGTGTTAATGCGTAAATAAATTTACGAGTGGAAAAATCCATTGGTGGCACGACCGGGTTCAAACCCACGACCACTGGATCGGAAGTTAGGGAACCGCCCACTAGGTCAATGGGGCTGAATCAGAAAAAATACCTAGATAGGTACCTAATGTTATTAAATTTCGCATCGAGCAGTTAACCCCGAGAGGCGTCATATTGAACCACACTGTTCCGTCAACACATCAGTCTTTTAGGACTGATGTGGCAAACGCGGACATTGTCACTGTCATTGCTTCATGTTGCCTGCTCTGATTGGTTGAAACTACAATATCAACCAATCAGAGCACAGCATGCGTGGCGCTACTCGCACAACAGTTGACAGAATTGTTAAAGCAAATGATCAAACATTGCGTCTCTTGAGTCTTTATAAAATTTCGTAAGCAAAAATGTCCTGTTTCTAAATGACGTGTTCACACACATTTTTAAAAAAACATTTTCAATTTGAGCTGATCTAAACAAAAAATTGATCAAAATTAAATGAACTTGTGACAATTATCAAATTTTACTTAAGTTGATTTCCTACATTGCCGTTCAGTTCAACCTTGGTAGATGGTGCAATAGTGCTAAGTTAACGATCAACAAAAGATGAACTGCTAAGCCATTTTAGGAACGCAGACATAAAATCAGAGCAAGTTCGGTAGCATGATTGCTATTACAATTCTTTTAGGCGATTTGCCTTCCATAATAATGTTACATTTTGGAGCTAGTTTTTATGGATACCGTAAAAATACGGTAGATATCGCTATGCAGCAATAAAACCACCCATTGTACAACGTAGTCAATTTTCATAGTACTTAATAAGTTCGAATATCATTTGGTGATAAAGTAAACCAGGTTTTGAACGAAACTCTTAATTAATATGAAACTCAAACGGCGTGTAAGTTTTTCTTTCGCTTCCGTAATCAAAACCACGCACTCAAACCTATTCGTATATAAGCCGAAATCCTTACAATTTATCATCCTATCAATAACTCTATCGACCTGATCTGCATATAGGTATATATCTCTCCTTATTTCTTGTCCAGATGGATATCTACCAAAACCCTTTACTTTTGTATTTTATGGTTATTCTTGCCATTTCTACTTGTCTACGCTGTATTCGTATGTGTCGGATTTAAAAAATATTATTATGTATCTACCTTATGACCACCTCTAGAAGGCGGTCGTCTTGTAGACGGGACATAAACCGGCGTGATGAGGTCGTCTCCAGACCCTGCATCAGGTAGCACGCACGCGTCCTCGTCGTCATCTCTGCAGCCCGAGCCGGCTCCTGAGTATACCAGCTCATCAAGAACACCTGGACCTCCGTAGCCTGAGGGTGGAGTCTGGAAGCAAGATCCGAACATTTTAGAACCCATAAAATCTCTTTTGTAACCTGTTACCAAATAATAAATTGATAATTAGAACTAAACCAAACCAGCATAAAAGTTAGAAATATGGGGAGAAGTCATTTTAGGAAGTGGTTCTTTTGATTGTGGGATGGAACATGAAAATGGATTTTTAATTTATTATAGTATCGATAAAAGCGAAAGGGCTTTGTGACAGTTTTGAGCCTGGTCAGGGTCAATACAATACAAACTGGAAAGTTCCATATTGTGAACCCAAACCAATATTTTTAACTAAAATAGATTTGAAATGAGTGGAAGCAATAAATTTACGTCCGACAGCTTTGAAAATGTAATAAAATTCATACTTGTTGCATCCTATTTATATCCCGGTCCAACGGTGTAGAAGCTCTCCTAGCATCTCCCCTCACTGACACCGCCGGGTCTCCTGCTGCAGCCAAGTCCAGTACCCTGACTCCATCCACTACTAGTCCAGCTATCACTCCACTGAAGGATCTGGAGCCACCAACTCCTCCGCCAACGGTAATGGTGGACATGCCGTTGAAGATAGTTGATTGTTGGCCTGCTCCTTGAAAAATATTATTTAAATTGGAAACAATAGAAGTAGAAGTTTACTATTACTAGGAATCCTCTTCTTACGACGATATCCTCAATAGTCGTGACCTTTATGTGTATTTGTCTATTTCTCTCCATCGCAATCTGTCCTCAGCAGATCAAATAGCCTCGCCCACACTGGAATCTGTTGTAGAGCAAATCTGGTCGCTTCAACACATAGGGCTCTCACTGGACATAAAACTTACCCAAAGAATGTCATATCAAAATATGTTGGGCTACCTTCGTTTCTACTAAAGAAACTAATTGGGTTGGGGATGTGGAACTGGCTTTAACAATTGTAAGGTTTGTAGCACCTATTTCATGACTTTAACTTGTCATTCGATTTTAATCATTAATAAATGCGTCCTACCAAAAATTGGCGTATTTGCATCCTACCCTTGAACCTAATTATATTTGTAATGGAATTCGTGACTACGCTTTTTATTGGTAGGTACTTTTACGCGATTTTGACGTTGACATTCGAGATTGGAGTAGAGTTTGTGATTAAAATGTCACAGGTTGGAAAATTTTATAAAACAAACTAGCCCCAACGTTAGCAGAGCTTGTGTTATGGGAACTACATTGGATATTACTAAACTGGATTGAATTATAATTATAATATAATTGAAGCCCCTTAGAAGGAAAACCTACTCCAAATCTGAATATCAAATTATAAAAAGTCAATTTTTGTTCATTGCCTAACTCACAATCAATGCACAGCCTATACAGTAAAGGTCCGGTCAAACTGACGCTGATCAATACAATCACGTGAACTTTGACAATAACTTGACAACCAGTTTTCTTTGGTCGCCACCGCCACCGCTACCGCGTCAGGTTGACCAGGCCCTGAGTCTTGGAGGTCTGAAATCTGGAAGGTATGTTCGTTGTGGTGCAAAGGTGCATTATAATAATTTACAGATATTCCACCTCTAGAGATGAAGTACCAGGAATGAAATTTGTATAGAAAAAACTGGGTCCCACCTTGCGGATGCCTTATATTTACAGCGTAGTTGTCCAGATGCAAAGACGCTCGGCTTCCGTTTCTCGTGAACCTGGCCACGTGATATCCTCCATCGTCCACTTTCGCTGCCTCATCGCCAATGGGCTGATCACCTCCACCCACGTTGTAAATCATGAAGAGGTTACCGTTGATCTGCGAATACAAAAATGATGAGCATAGTTAAGAACGCATTTTCACTTACTTTTTTATGACTTCTGGGATCCTACTAATATTATAAATGTCAAAGTTTAGATGTTTGTGTAATCGCCATAACGGCTGGACTAGCTTTGATAAAATTTGAATATTTTTATCCTTTTACCACACTGGCGAAGCCCTAGGCAGAGGCTTGTATGTTATAAAAGTATGGCGGTAAAATTTATAGTCAGAAACGAATATATATTATAGTTTGTACCTGGAGTATATAGAACGAGCGAAGTTTCAAATAAAAGCCTGCTTATCACTAACGAAAACATTTTTAAATGTAAACAGGAACAAATTATGGAACGAAACCAGTGTGTTTCCATTTACATAATACCCAGTTATCCAATAATAATAATAACATATCGAGAACCTAGCGTCTAGATAAACCTAACGTCATAAAGACACTTCTTAATCTTTCTAACTCTTGCACTCAGTTCTATAGCTGTGGTATATTCCGTATATATAATTACGAAGAATTATTGCGTTCTCGCCAGCTTTGAGACCCTGGTATCTGTTAATAATTTGGTGTACCACTCCATTACACTCACAATTTCCATTTGCATATAATCCTGAGTGTTTGAAGACTCGACCCTTAGTAGTACAGCATCAGCTTTACTGGTGACAAAGCCAAGCGCTATTTTGTTCGCGTCTGAGTCCTCCAGAGCATTGGGAGCAAATGTATAGGTGATGATTCCTCGACCAGGGCCAAATTCGTATGCTATTGATTCTGTGAATAGAATTTTATGTAAACTAATTGTAGATGATTCATATAGCTAGCGTAACACATAACTTTTTTGTGATAAAACCCAAACCGTAATACAAAACTTGTCGGGAAAAATTCTAGATTGGTATAATGCTAAGTAGCAGGTAATTTTATCAAAAACGATATAAATTAAAAGAGAATAAATACCGTCGTAGCATGTGGGTCCAGTGAAGGAGGTAAGGTCACAATCACAGACATAGGTATTCCACTGAGTCACGCATATACCCTTGTTGGCGCAAGTGTTGTGGGTACATTTTGTTGGACCTAAAATTAAGTTAAATCAAGAATCGCATTTTGGAATGAAATTTTAATAAAAGGTTTCTTAGTTAAAGGTTTCTTAATTTCTTACCTTCACATCCAGAACCTAATGATGAGCTTGGCACCACGGCATCCTCCATCAAAGAGGGTGACTCTCCTGGTAGGTCCAGGCTTGCCATACATCCTTCAAAACCTTGTCGTGATAGCACTCCCACTGGCAAAGACGTGTACATCTCTCGAGGTACACCTCCAATGTATAGAATACTGTCAAGCTCTAACATTAGATTTGAACCTGAAATTGTGGTCATAGTTGGCTAAGTATAAGTGATCACTGAGGGTAAATTAACTAAATGATTAAGTGTAACTGAAATTAAAAAAACTTAATCAGGAATAGCGTAATTTTAATCTTTGAAAAAATTTAATCATCATTGTAGCTTACTCGTAGTATGCATTTCTAGATCTTCATCAACTTGCAACGTGTGTATTTTTGGCGTTGGTCTTCTCACTGATACCGAATGCCATCTATTATCATTCAGGAAGTTCTTCAGTTTATCCTTCATCGTCACCACTCCATCGCCGAGATTGAACACACAATGTATGTGACCGTTCACGAGCTCAATTGCGATGAAATCTTGCTTCTTTCCTCCATTATAAAAAAGCAAACCATCCATTTCAGTTGTTCGGAAGTAGAAATCTAAATAAGTATTTGCGTAAGCCTTAAGTAAAGGCAGACCAACGTATGTGTGCTTAGATTTGAAGGTAACAGATTTGTATACCGATAAGGAATCTTGTTTCAGTATTTTTCCAGTCAAAATAATATTTGGTGTGTCGTAAATGTTGTTGGTTTCGTCAGAGCTCCCGATTCCGAGGGTTTTCACGAGGTCAAAATATTTAATTCCATTGAAAACAAACTTCTGTAGATGTCCAACGAAGTTGGGTAAAGTTGATGTCATTTGGATTTCTTCTTCTGGATGGTAGAGGCCTCCTAAATGTATAGTTGAAATCTCTAATGTTGAAGCTTTCCCTAAAATAGTTTCGGCTGGAAAAACAAAAAATTATTTAGTTTTTTGAAGTATTGAAGTAATAACACCTATCCACAACATTGACGAAAGAAAAATAAATTAGCAAAGTAACTCGATAGAATTTTACTAGCAGCCATATTGATTATGTACAGTCAAATGAGAGAAGAGTTTCAAAAGCTGATAGATGTCTAGCGTAGTCAACCACTAGCAACTAGAAGAATTTTACCAATTTTGGCTCTATTCGGTGATGCTCAAGAACGACTAGACAACTAAAGGCTTCACAACAATTTATTTATAGATTTTCCAACAACACTTTAATTTTTGCAACATGTCCTTATCAGATTGTGTATTTGATTAAATATATGGAAAAGGACCTCTACCTTACAATGATTAGTTTAATGTTCAAAGAATCAATCTAATAAAAACAGGTAGTAAGTTTTAAATCAGTAAAAACATAGACGTACTGTCAGCTGTTTAATTTAGCAATAACACTTTTGCAAGTAGATAAGAATCAAAAAATAATTAGAGTATAGCAAAAAAACTTTTAAAGATTAAACAACAACTGACAATACTAGATAGTCTCAAACTACAAGACATTTACAAAGGATTCTACAGAAGAAAGAAATAAAGAAGAAACAAAAGCTGAACTAAAAAGGTGGATACGAAGTGCCAGCTAGAAACCAACTGAAAGTAAGCACTAACTACACGGCTAATAGGACGTCTAACATTTATGCACTTAAAAGAGTGCTGGAATTTCAATTCACTCGAGAGCAAATTAAAATTTGCTTAGAATTTACGTTTGGTTTAGCTCTACTGCTGGGTAATTCTATTACATTTCTTGACTTTACATAATAGTTTCAAGTTGAGAACCAAGAGGAGATACGTATTATAAGTGTCCATTTGATTTTGGTAGTTCAGTACTTTTATTTTATCACTAAACAGTCGCATAGTTAGTCCAGATACCACAGACACTATTCCCTGTATTGTGGGTATCAGCAACTACAGTACTTCAGATGTATATAAAATAAGTTAGTAGGAAGGTATTGTAAGTATATTAGTTTTGCAGAGTTCACTTTGTACATCTTTTCTATGTTATCTAAATACTTTGCGATAAATTTTTGGAGATATAAATTAATAATATTGAAATTTATGTTTGTTAAGGAATATGCTATGTATGTACATTATAATCTAACCATGCTATCATTCCAACTGTATAATATAATTTTATTAAGTCAGACGGCTTATTAATAGATCATACTTTTCGGCTTAAAAAAATCTCCCCGTATGTTATTGCTTATGTTATATTACAGGTGATCAACGTATTTCTTATAAGTTATAATATTGTGTGGGTGATTAGTTTCTCATTCACTGAATTTATCACCATTATTTATCCAAACCGAACAGTTTAGCCAAACCAAAACCAACCTTGCTTCCACTACTGAGGGTCAAAATTAAAAGTGTGCGGGTGCGTCCCGTGCATACGTACATAACATACCGCGCACTGGCTGTGCTGAGTCCACCTGAAGTTTGAGGTTCGATGCGCGGCGGGAAAACCGAACCGTGTGCCAATGGCCATCAGCAACATTGGACCCGGCTAGGAGGTTCTGGAAAAAATGTTATTCTTTACAAACAAAAACAATAGCGACACCTCTCGCCTCATCATTAACCCTCTTTTCACTCTGATCACATCTAACTTTATCAAGAACATCTCATATTCTACTAATACAGAACGTCTCGTTCTAGCTGGTTTTTCCTCATACCTACTGCACGAAGGTGTCAAACTTCCGGTGTCGTATGGTGTCTTTGTTATCAGGAACTAAAGAGTACCATGGTAATTCACAAATCAAGAGGCACTACAGCCGTCAAAAAAAGGAAATGTCTCAGAAGATAAACCATAAGTATAAGTAAAAACAAACACGAAAAAGACTTAAAAGCAAGAATGCTTAATAATCAGGATCATAATACAACACAAGTAGCAATTGACGTTCAATATTTGGGACTGAGTTTTGATTTAGATGGCTTGTGTAATTGTTCAATCAATGAATGGTTGACGACAATACTTTGACAAAAGATTCAAGCAATGAAAACTCCCCCGAATAGCTTTAGAATTAATTATACCGAGAAACCATATTGACATTGTACAGTATAATTAGAAAACCCTTTTCGTCAATGGCAATTCAGATATTGCGAAGAACCAGCCAGAAATATAATTTTATTATGTTCTGCCGAAATCTTATAGAAACTTTATATCAGAAAAACGGTTTTGCAAAACTATGCCTTAGATACACATCATAACCGTCTGAAAGAACTAATTTTATTACGCATTCAAATACATTAATATCACCCAACAGACACATACATACATAGTCTTCCTGACCCAACACTAGGATTCCCTCGCCGCGACTAGAAGTCGTTTGCAAAGGTAGACTCTATTTTATTTCCAAGAGGTTTCGTATTTATGTTTATCAAGCAGCCACGTTCTGTTTGATAAACACATGTTTTTAGCTCAAATTTTTTTGAAAGAGTTTCATTCCACGTGACAGGTTACCTTATTAGAAGATTCATCGGATGCCATAAGCCTTAGAATTTTTCGATTTAGGGCATGCCGGTCTCCTCAGCATGTTTCCTTCGCCGTTTTGAGCACAATACATTTTAATAAAAATTTCATTGGTGCAGGACTGCGTTCGAACTCACGACCTCCGGATAGGAAGTCGAGGTATAACCCAACAGGGCCCTTTGCACATGCTATATGCCCACGTTTTGCAAGTAGTAGCATTCCACGTAACAGGTTGTAAGCCTATCGACGTCTATTAAAACTAAGCCATGGCACATTTAATCTATTCTAATTAATTCTCTGCAGTGGGATCAGATAGGTAGATATTCTCTTTTTCCACTCTTCGCGGTCTTATGAATCTTCAAATGTCTTCGCTACGTTACCTTCACCCAGACCGGACTCCATGGTCACGTCACACCTTATGGGACCCACTCAATGGCTATCTTAGCAATAGCACATGCCTTCTAAAAATATGCCTCTAATACCTTTTCCCGGTCTCCTAGCCTAACACTGGCTCGAACCCTGCCCGCCGCCACTGCCAGCTCAATCCTATCAGCCGAGTGTTCCGATGCAGTCCTCAAGAGAAGACCAGCCTTATTCGTCTTGAAGCGAAGCATGAGTTCCTCTGTCTGCGTGATGTGCTCCGGGCCAAGAGAGGCGGTGAGATGGTTGCTTCCGTTGAGGAAGATTGTCGGCGATTCTGGAATAACAAAGAAGTGAAATTGAGACTAGAGATGAGAGCAAAGAATTACAATATTTCTGATTAACTAGTTCAGAATACTTAAATGTCTTAATTATCAACCATTAGCAGTGAATGGACTGCTATTGTAATTGCCTAGCAATGACTAGGCATAGGCCTCCCCTAAAGAGTGCCATGGCACTCTTTAGGGGATGTTTATAAACAATCTCAGGCTACCTCCATCCACAGACTTATTGGGACTTTTATGATGCCATGGGTTTATCGAATGGGATTTAAATAAGAGCACTGGCATTATTATAATACTAAGTTGCGAACACATTTTGTTAAAAAGATAGGTCAAATGAGAAGCATTACAAGATGACAAATTGTCTTAATCAAATTTAGGCTGTCTTTCGATTCCATTTGAGAATCATTTAGTGTCCACGTCTCTGACGTGGACACGTCTACTAAATTTTTCTACAGAAGTTTCTTCTTCTTCAGATGTTTCTTTTTTTAATTTATATAACCTATGTAGGCAGTTAGCAAAGTTGGCCTACCTCGTCCACATGTAGGGCCACTGTAGTCAGTACTCGAGCAGTCGCAAAGAGGTCGATTCCATCCTTCATTACACATAGCCCCGTGCTGGCATGGAGAGTTCATGCACTGCTTGGGAAGCGCGTGGCATGCAGGCCGAACTGACGCTGAAATATTATTTTTTTCTTATTTTTTTAGTAGTCACTTATTTGTAGTTTTAAATGATCCGATATTTTAAATAACGTATGCAAATGCAACATTTGCAGAGAACTTCTGGTTGAGACGATCAGTCTCTCATATATCGCAAATGAGCTATTCTAAAATGTCAAACAATCTAACTAGTGGGCTGGATATGCTACACTAGATTTATAATCAAGTATAAGTATAATTTTGGTCTTCTATGACAGTAAAAAGTACAAAAGTTTGAGATTTTTATGTAGATTTTCACGTTTAAGTCGGGGAAACATCCTCTATTATTCCCTAATACTACTGCACGAAGAACTTCCCCTTGTGTGTCCTTTATGACAAACGGTCCTACACTTCCATTTTATCATTTAACCACAGATATTTTAATACTATACTAGAAATTTAACTGACCGGAATCCTGCTGCCGTGCATACGACGCTAGATCCTGAGGTTTCCCATTCAGTATCAGTTCCCTCACGCATCCAACGAAGCCCTGCCTAAGAGCCGCCGTCCATACCGCGGGCGGAGTCCTCGATGCTGAGTATTCGGAGCCAAGACCGCCTATGAACAGCGAGCCATCGAGTTCCAGCTGGTTAGATTCGCCTGAAATATTGTATATACAATTGTAATGCAAATGATAACAATCTGTTAGGAACATACTGTTTTACTAAAAAAAACTGTACTCTCAACAACTGTACTCTCCTCCCCATTATGGTCGTCTTTAGATCGATAGATATTATGCAGGTCTTTAAGGATACCAAGTATAGGATGTTCAGATTCCTTCCCACGTTTTGCATAGAAGTTAGCATTCCGTGTGACAGGTTGTAAATCCATCAGCGCATTTTAGAACACTACCCGATAGCACACCTTTAGAATTTTTGGTTCTTGTGCATGCCGGTTTCCACACGGTATTTCCCTTCACCGTGTATATAACGTGGGGTTACAAGCTTTATGACTACATCTTGATTTGACTAGATAGTAAGTATGACTTGATCGCTTTATTACTAAACCTCGATATGACTACATTGCGTTTGGACTAAATCGCTATAAGGCCAGATAGCTGAAAAATAAGTATACATATATTGAAACAGACTTAATAATAATAAAATAATATATCCAACAGTCACTGCATAGTCCTAATCCCTGAATCTATTCCTGTCGTAAGTATTAGGAACTAAAAGTATTACGATACCGCTAGATATACCGGAACAAATATCTGCAAAACATGCAAACATTTGTCCTATAGCGGAAACCCGCATCTCTTGAGGCTCAGCTAGCCAACTGCCCACCGCACCATAAAGATCCAGGTAATTCTGTTTAAATAATATTATTTTATTCAAAAACTGAGAAACGGGATTTCGTTTATCAACGCGAATGACATGGTTATATTACCATCAACAGAAGATAGAATGGTATTACCAACATCATGACAGCTGAAATATTTACGACGGTAAATTTGTTTGCTAACAGTAACGGGCAACTAACAAAGATGAACTTACCCGGTGTTTTGAACTCGGCGTTAGCAGTATCAACGGTAACTCTGCCATCTTTTCCACTCCGTCTCAATAAAAAGTCATGCCAAAGCCCGTCATCCACTCGTCTTCGAGTAGCTCGGATCCTGACAGCGCCAGATCCAAGGTCCATGTGGACGTAGACGTATCCGTTCAGAATCTCAATAGCGAACATATCGGCCTGAAATTTAGTGGTAGAAATTTGTAACTCTATGAAGATCAAGATAATTCTTCACGAACAGTAAGTAAGTACCTAATCAAGAATACCTAAAGATGGTTTGACGATTTCAATACAAGGTATATATTATAAACTCAAACAAAAAGCATTTAAAACTGGCAACAAAACATCAACATCAAAGCTTCATTGCACCAACAATCTACAAAATTTATACTGACAATTCGTATGCAGCAGAACACAAAGGCAGTGAAAATCAACAAAATCGATAGGTACGTGACACAGCGCACAAAGTCTACAAAAAATGTTTTGCATGTACTTAATGTATGCAAACCTTTTGCAAACTATTGCAATACTAACATTTGGAGATAGACATGCAAATTTTATAAATTCAATAGAATTAGAGACTATTGGAATTCAAACCGGATCGTAAGTTGGATTAGTTAAAGCTTAAAACTTTATTTGAATCTTGAGAAACTGTGTAAATTATTGAAATAAATCTAATAATACAATGTTGCAGATGAAAATCTCAGCGTGAAACTAAGTAGGATCGTAATGGTGCGAATTTGTGTAGGTATTAAATAAAGCCTTTTATATGAAGCATCAATGTGCTACACACTTTTGTAGTGTTATATCTATATAAACAACATATCAAACGAGAGTGTAAACTATAGTTCCTTCACCCTTCTATTCCAAACTACAGTTTTTTTTATCATTGTAAAGCATCACATTTACGTTATTTGCAAAATTTCCTTGAATATAATTTCCGGATTTTAACAGACTTAAGGATTTTGCAAAGCAATAACTGAACACAAAAACATTAAAGATAACTCCAGTAAAATAGCAATATCTAACAAGACAGGTGCACAAGCTGTACTTGTGCTCAGACTCTACGGTGCTTCTCAAAGATAACATACAAACATTAAAAAACATCAGTGGGTGAAACTTTATAAGGTACCGTACACAAATTCCCCTAAACGTGTTTTTAATTCATTAGTTACAACATGCAGAGTTCATGACGGATAACCAATAAATATAAATTAGACAAAGTTCTAATTATTAACATCACAAATTGGCAAGTAAAAATGTTTACTACACTTTGTTTAATTTTATGATAGTATTTACTTCATTCGATGATCATAAAGCAAATTACCAAATAATTGCTTTAGCCTAAAACTCACGGTATCGTTTCAAAATTAAGTGTGCCTCTTCCATATTTTATTAAAAAGCCTTGAAATATCGCGAGATATTGCTGATTCAAATTTGATTATCCGTCGGATCCTTACAAAATGCAATTAAGTCTCCATTTGAAGAATACGAGTGTCTTTGATCGTAAAATTTATATTCGCATCATAGAACACTCTGTTAAACTTAAATAAGGTACTTTATCTGCTAAAGAGCAAAGAAAAGCTATTTCGTTGTCCTATTTTCACAATCTTAAGATCATACCTATCTAAGATATACCAAGACGGGGATTCTATATTCTAAATTTTTATTGACTTGATTTCTTGATTATGGCTTATATGAATGAAATTGATTTAGGATACAGTTTATCGTGACGTTTCAATATAAAGATATTGTTGTTTTTAACTTTCAAACAAAATTTAGATCTTCCTAATTACATAAACAAAATACGTTTTGCAAAATAAATTAATAGTATTTTTTTGCATTTCTCAGTAAAAAGCATTTATTAATGCCAATGATTGTTCTGATAAATTAATGATAATTACTTTTAATGATGATACTGGTTTACCCCCAAAAGCTTCACCCCTTACCGTGCAACCTACCCTTGGTGGTTTAGCGCCCATGTTGAACATTAGCAAACCATTCGGTTCGTTCGTCCGAAATTTAAAGGACAGTGTTCCTGTCTTCACCGCTTCCCATTTTGGCAGAATCTGCAATATATAAACTCTGAATTATGATAAAGCTACCAATAAAAGTATGAATAATATGAAACAGCTTAGACGTGAAGCTGGTAATAAGATAGACAATCATGCTAGGAAGGATAAGCTATTAGCAGAAGAAGGTATGAGCACGATCAAGGTTATTTTTTCCAAACTTTAGTTTCATACATAATATTAATATCTTAAGAACATACAATTTGTCCTCGATCTCTTTAATAGCAGCATTCAAATCTTCAAGGAATACTAAAATCTAGAACATTAATTCTTACAAATTACAAAACTAACTAAAATTACGGTTCCTTTACTAATTACTAAAGGTCATTGATTCCTTTTCATTAAAACTTTCAAAGTTGACATGATATTCTATATATCTTGAAATCATAGTTGCAATTATAGTCTTATCACTATCTCATAATGTATGAACATTCACATTCACACTAAGCACATAGTTTTTACATTACCAACTGAAACATTATCATTATTATCTGTAATGGGCTTTTATCTTAAAATGTATCTATCTGATTGTCCCGCTTAACCACAAATTCTCTGAATTCAATATGTATACATCCAATCGATATAACAATTATTGATACAAGGAAAACACATTAGGCACTGAATAATGGATCAAGGTGAAGCCGGTGTGTATTCGTTTTTATTTGAACATTATCGAATTCCATTTCAACATATTGAATTATTGAAGTTCAAGGTTTCTCAAACACTCGCCTAGAATACGCAGCACTTCCTTTATAGCACTTTCGTGAAAAATGGAAGTTATTTTCGGTTAACTCTATCACATTGTTGATTTATCAAGGATTTTATACAAAGAAAAATCAACATTTATTTACGATAACCTAGTATATTCGGCATAGAACAATATAAATTACCATATAAACTATACTTAGACCAAAACTTAGGCGTACCTATAATGTCAGATTTCTATGAGAACATGCCAATAAAACAAGTCGAAAGACCCGGTCAACCTAACGCGGTGGCGGTGGCTACATGCTCGCGAATTTTGACAGCCACTTAACAACCATTTCCCTTTGCTCGCTACCGCATCGGATTGATCGACTCTTAGGCTTATTTTATTAAGGCAAGTCTTTGGAATATACGTATAAAATTAAAACCGAGCAATCAAACAAAGTAACTCCTGATATCAAGCCTTTGACCTTCACGTTATGAATAATATATCATGATTGCAATTCGTGGCAATCCCTTTAATTCGGCAGTTTGATTCATAGCGTATTTTTACTCAAATTCTTAAATAGCACTGCAGTGGTCGAAGTGACCTTGAGGTCACGCGTATAACCTTCAGGGTCAATATACCTAGATCGGCTGATAAGAATGTGTACCGTGATTGGAAGCAGCTTTTATATAGAATTGATTCTGCTGGTTGAGTGAATTCAGAGCGAGTTTTATTTTGGCTCTTAGAAATGTCATTCTTGTGTAAATGCTCATCAAAATTAAGTAATATCAATAAAATTAAAGAAACTACAGATCTTACTACTATTATAAACGCGACAGTTTGTGAGTTTTTTGACAGTTTTCATGTTTGTTACTCTTTCACGCAATAACTAGCGAACGGAATTTGATGAAACTTTACAGTAATATAGCTTATACTTCAGAATAACATATAGGCTACTTTATATCTGGGTACCACGCGAGCAAAGCCGTGGGCAGAAGCTATATTATTATATGAATGCATACGCACGCTCGCGTATGCAACTATTTCAGTACCTACGTAATGTTTTGTTAGTTACAAGTTCTTATTTAAGTAATTTATAAATGAGAATAAATTCTAAAACCAGGAGTCTTAGTATATATAATATATTTAGTTCTCCTCATCCATTACATGTTTGTATGTTTTTTTGTTTGTTTATGACAAAATCTTGCTAGTTGAATACGAATCACTTTCTCTTACCCTATGGCGTTGATTTTTTACATGTAACGATATGTCCTAACGAACTAAATCATAAATTATACTCCTTATTTCCTTAGAAGATAATAAAAAGGTTTTGGCTTATAATTTCTAGAACTTTTCAAGCCAAGTTATCCAAATATTATACTAAAAATAATACCCCTGAAAACAGCTAGGATAAAATCCTTATGTAGCCTAATGACCTCGTTACACCTTAAAAATATTAGCCTATTGTTCCGAAACCGTAATCCTCAGACATTCTGAACCTTTTCCCTTCAGTGAGCTCGGGATATTTTGGAATAGCTCTGTTTCTCGCCTGGGAGATATTTAGCGCCAGAATAACGATACTAAGGCCCTGATATATGGTCCAAAGTGAGCTACATGTTAGCCATGATAAGCAGATAGCGCTGGATGTTTTTCTGGTTACTTGATCATTCGTTTTTATGTCGTTTTGTTCTTAGACGTTGCTATATAAATGAATGATAACATTTAAATGGCAACCTATGTAAAAAAAGGGTAGGGGGGTATCAAAAAAACACAATTGTATTTCCCATGATGGGCATTCTCACATACATACTCAGTGAGCAGATTATTGAGGATACCAAGTAGGAGGTAGTCAGAAGCCCATTCAAACATTACATTTGGCACATGCCCGCGTTTTAGTAGTAGTTAGCGTTCCACATGACGAGGGATATCTTGCCGTAGAAATCGGTACTTAATACATTTACTTTACTAAATCCAGCAAAACACTTGACCTCTTAAACTATAGTGCTGCCATTACTCTTCCATCAATCTAAGAAGGAATATTTAACGAGATAACTTATCTTCACATTTTAAGACTTTGCATGAAATAGGTACCTACTTCCTTGTGACATGAGAACTACTCAAGGAGTCATGAATATTTATCTGAATTTAGTGAAGGTCGGAGAATACTTTATTAATTTATTATTGAAATGAAATATAGTTATTTTTATTGCTACCGTAGGTACATATTTTGGTATTGCTACGTAAGTAAGTAATAATGAAATTAAAAAAACTAAGACTTTAAAACCTGTATGGCAGGATCACAGGGAATCGCTACGTACTCTTTCCCAAATCAAACTAGATATTAGTGTTCAAATAATTCGAAAATATGTTTTTTAATTATATTATCTGTGACAGGTCTTGGAATAGGTCAAAGGTTTCTTGGACGCTACAGTTTTTAGTCTCTGATGAATCAAATATAAACCCTAATTGATCTTACGTTTTCGGCCTTTCAATTCAACCCTTAGCTACAACTTCAAACAGTTAAGTCCAAAGGTGACTCAATTCTCATGAAGTGAACAAACTTGAAGGCAAATAGGTCATTTAATAGACTTCCAAGCAGCCTTACTCAGAATTTAAGTGGCAATTACCGTATTATTTCACGGTAATCCTTTACACTAATATTTTAGTAGGCTATATGCTTCGTATAAATAATAAATATGATTCTATATGAAAATAGGTCATACATCAAACCATTGACAACATCATGCTGAAATAGAAAACTTTATTGTCTTCAAACTCCACTTCTCGTCGAATTGACCTCAAATTACATCACTTCAACCGAGAGTAGTGCTCTGAATGAATCACCACTAACCCAATTTGATACCCCCAACCCAATCAAGGTCCGGGCGAGTGCTCGACCAAACACAAGAGCCAGGAATTCTAAGAGTCCTCCAAATGAATTCTAACCTTCTTAACATACTCGTATTAGCTTTTAGGGAATATTTTTGGGCTTAAAGCGCCATAACTGTTGTTTAGATTTTGTAGAGAATTGCAATTACTAGTATTAAAAAAAACAGCCAAGCAACAGATAAAACTACCAAAAAAAATCCTTTAATCGAATTTTAAACAATTATAGACCAAAAGTAATTGAAAATCATCGGCTTTTGAAATTACGTTTATTGATTCGATTAAACATGAACGGTTAACATTGGGATTGGAATTGATTATGACTACTATAAATTTGAGAGAAAAATTGAAATCCTACGGTCTATGTTAACATCATAAAACTTCCGCAACCTACATCAACACTAACAATGATCTACAGATTAAAATTTTAAATATACGAGAGTAAAGTTGAACTCTTAGGTAATTAAATACGTAACATTAAGCGATAGTTTAGCTATTTTAGGTGTGTTATTATATGGTCCGATTGCTTGGATCCATCCCCTTCCTGCTTAGTACTGCGAGTCCGCATATATTGCAAATCTATCGGTTTGAGTCTCTCATCAGGAGCTAAAGTAGGTAATTCTACTCTTGCTGAAGCTGTTTCATCATTCTTAAACATATAAGATTGTGAGGTATTAAGAACAAAAGTATAGATTTGGGGAATTTTGGGTTGCTCTTTATAATGTGCAATGATTTTCATAAAGACATTAGTACTATTTACCCCTTTTTTCTTGTCATAATATGCTTTTGGTGTAGTATAGTTTGGATTCATTTTCTTATCGTCCATATTTTGGCTAGTATATTCATGACTGATTCCCTTTGGGTAAATTGTTGGGATAACATCCTCAAAAGTAACGGGAATCGTTATCTTCATTGCACGATGAAAAATATCATCATCAATGCCTTGTTCACCTCCATTATGTTCTTCTGTTTCGATATATGTACTTAAAACATTACGAGTAGCATTATTGAATGCTCTTTGTGTAGAATTAGTAGTAACCGTATGATCTAGCACTTTCACGATAATGGCATGACGTGTAGTATTCAGTTTATCTGTTTGATAAGACTTTATTATTGAATGATTTCTTTGTATGTTATTATAACTCATTCTAGTTATTATAGGACCTCCATTATATTCCTCTGCCTTAGTATTTGTAATCAAAACATTACGAGCAGCGTTACTTAATGTTTTTTGTGTAGAAGTACGAGTAGTATTAGTACGATTGGAATCATTAACAGCAGTGGTTTGATATGCGGTTTTGAGTTTATCTCTTGGATAAGGCTTTGTAGTTGAATCTGGTTTAAAAGTAACTGGAATATTAATCACTTTCAACTTAAGTGGTGAGTTTATCTCACTATCAACCTTCGGAGCGACGTGATGAATAGGTCTTCTTGAATTATGGTGATTTCTATATGGCATGTGGTATTTTCTACATCTACGTTGATGGTTTTCATGTCTTGGTTCATCTGAAACGATCCTGAAACCTATGTAGGCTCTATATTGTCTTTTAACTGGATTGGCTGTGGTGTAAGCTTTAGGTGAGTGTTGAACCTGCATGGGAATTAAACCTTAAGCATTATCAGTAAGGTTTTGAATAACTGTGACCAAATCAGCTGAGGTAAGAAGAAGGGTTAGTAAAATTAGTAAAATCTTTAAGTTTCTAATGAAACAAGTTGACACTGCAATATCACTATATTAAAACCTTAACCTCAGCTGCTTCGTTCGCAACTAAACAATCATTTTGGTCAGAACTCACCAAATGGGCGTCTCTGGTGGCAAAGTTCACAGGGTCAGCATGGTCTACCGCGGTGCATGCGTAATCGAGTCTTCCAGTCACAGTGATGAGCTTGCTTCCAGTACGAGCCAGGTCAATGAGGTTCAGACGAAGGGTGTCAGCTGAGAACTCCACCTAAATTGATTAAAATATATATATAGAAATAATAACATGTAAAGAAAACAAATATTTTTATCTTGTCACTTAACAAATCTTGAGCGATTAGTAAATAAGTGGTGGGTTGAACCTTATTTTCGATCTGGAGATCATTGGTATGAACCCCGCTGTGTATCAATGGACTTTTTCATTAAAAAACTACTGCACATTGCTAATTGCTCAAAATGTTTAAACAAAACATAGCAAGTAAACCGGCCTGCCCAAGAACCAAACATTGGAAGGTATGTGTCATTAGTTAGTATTCCAATTAAGTGGCGATAGGCTTTCAACCTGCCACGTGGAATGCAACCTAATTGCAAAACATGTGCCAAATATAATGTCTGACTACCTCCTATTCGATCTCCTAAAGATCTACACACTACGTATGTATCTGGATAACCATTTTGGTGGATATTCTTACCTTCTTTAGGCAGCCAATAAAGTTGTTATGTACCCTAGCTCCAGGTAAAGCCCTGGCGTTGAGTGAGCCACCCACGTGGGCTCGGGAGCTTGCCAGCATGGTAAAAGTTCCAGCGACGTGTGAATGTTCCATGTACACATCGTCAACAATGGCTGACACCTGAGTAAAATAAGATAGTCACTGATGACGACCGATGTGACGCGGTGGGCAAAGGTCCGCCTGCGACACAGGAGGTTGCGGGTTCGATTCCCGCCCTGGGACAAATATTTGTACGATCTGCAAATATTTGTTCCGGGCGTCTGGGTATATTCTATGTATAATAAAAAAATATCTATCTATGTAATGTATTGTATTAAGTATATCAGTCATCTAGTACCCATAATACAAGCTCTGCTTAGCTTGGGACTAGATGATGCTGTGTGGATTGTCCAGCATAATTTATTTATTTTATTTTTAGGGTACATTTGATTAGCTATAATGTTTCTGATCAGAATACTGGGAAACAAAATATATACTGCACAAAAATAATACACACGAGTTTAAAAAGAGAAAAAAAGCAGGGTTGCCACACACAAAGCAAAAAATATTGTTACGATGAAAGGTGAAAACTTTTCCTAATAATCTTAAATGAGAATAAAATTTATCTTACAAGGACTCTCACTATTTGATATCCTATAAGATAAAGTACAAACCTACTAAGTATGGATCTGAAAATGTCCATCATAAACAAATGTCGGAAGAATATTGTTTTCGTTTAATTTTTTTGCTCTTAAAATTGGCTTAAATTCTTGATATACTCGTATAATATTTTTTTTTACTTCGTAAAAACCTAGATTAATTATAATATTTGTATGCTAGGAATATGATGCTAATACTTTAACATCTTTTTATACCCATATTTGTAACAAATTATTTAACTTCGACTTTTTGATTTTGTTTGCACATTAACTGGCGTGAATTTGCCTCGTCTGGCGTTTCGAATTGACTAAATTTTCTTTTATTTTCAGACTTTCAGAGCAAAAAGTTTAATTAAGCCCCTTCGTGATCCATAAGCTGCTAGAAAATTTTCCGTACACGCTTCAACAAATTAATTTGCATCCACAAACAATCACGAGCACCTGCAGTTCTAAAACAAAGAAAAAACTGCAACGCTTTCCAAGGTATTAACAAACTTCACCGCTAGATAGTTTCCTAGTCAGTAGTCACTCATAACATTCAAGAGGGAAACTTTTTTCATAGTAGGTACGGTACACAAACAGCGTTTTATAAAAAATATTAATTTTAAAATATCACCCGCAAAGTAATGGATTTGATGAGTGTTGCAAACTTAAACAGATAGTTTTCTATGGGTGGTATCCTGTTTTCGAAACTTCTGCTTTCCGTCTTTGCAATACTAGTATCTAGGTAAGTATTATGAAAAACAAAACTTATAGTTTGCAGAGTTTCGTTCTTTGTATTAAAAAAATAACACGCCTACACAGAAAATGTACCTATTCGTACATATTGCGTGAGAAACGTTCGGCTTTTTAATCAAAAAAGTCTAGAATTAGAATTAATCGAGAATTTATAGAAGATTACCTTCCAAAAACTATCGTGAACTTCACTATTCATATTGTAAAAACGGAAATTTTCACGTACTGCACTATCGGTGAAGGCACCGACTAAGTTTCGACTCATTCCGAGAGTCTTCATCAGGGTGAGTGGTTGCGACGCGGAAGGAGCAATTATATAATTGCGTTTAGCAAAATTTTTCATGCAAAGTTTCAAGAACTTAATAATAATTAAGAAAAACGTAGTAAACTTCGTTTACTATATTGATCAGGACTTAGTGGAGTTTCAAACTCATAAATTCTAATATATTATAATGACGAGAAAATCAATAAATAATTCATGTTCAAAACAGTTCTACGTGCAGGCTCAAAGGAATATAAATTAAACAGAAGCAATGCAGATTTTTTATTGAATAAAAATTAATAAGCTGCCAGGATCTCAATAGTTGTTCATAATGGGGTTGGATGTCGTTGAATAGACGGCTGACAATAGTTCCTACCACAATGAACTCGGCTATGGGAGTGAAAATATAATTTAATAATGCACCATGCCATTCGGAGGGAAAATGGGAAAATAAAGTAAACGAGTGAATAGGTCGTGGAAACGAAGCTGAATTTACGTATATTTAAAAAATATAGACGAACGAGATACAAGAATTTTGTTCCGATTCGGATATTAAAATAAGCAAATATATTATCTACAGAAGTAGTAAACATCCATACCATTATGATTTTCTACAATCTTTGTGTAAAAATTTGAGGATACGATTTTTTTTTTAAATTAGTTAAAAGTTAGTCAAAAAAGTATAATCTAATCATGATCTAATTGGTTTCATTCTTGTTTCTCATAAACGAAAAAATTGGTCAAAAATAATTTCTAATACGTTATTTTTTTTATTTTTTTTTTATTTATTTGTTTATTGTATATTAAAAGAGAATATGACCAAAACTAGAAAAAAGTAATTATTACCGAATAGAGATTATTAAATAACTACATACTGGCATGATTCCTAACAAACAAAGGCTAAATTACAATAAAAACTCACCCTGCAGAAACTCATTACTCCCGATGATACCTGGAAGTAAAAATAAATACATAATTAATATAAGTATACTTCATTAAAACAAAACAAAGTTGAGACGATGTGGCACATACAACAAATAGTAGCATTTCCTCGGGTAATCGATTATTTTCTTCCATAAAATAATATTCTTCTTGTATTAGTCAACATTTTCGATAAACATAAAAATTGGCTTAAACTCTAGCATGACGACTGATGCTACCGAAAATTAAAGGTTATGACGTAGCACTAGCAACACAAATCCAGTCTAAATGCCCATTTAAATTAATTACCAACGTTAGTCCACAATGTAACATAAATAGTCCCTTACTCCGGAATGTTGCTAAGACCACTGAAAGGGACGTAGGTAAATAAGCTTAGTTTGGTGCTCTATTTACAAGGACTAGTTACTTGAAATTGAAAGTAATGTCTTTTATACCATATTACAAGATAAAAAGATTAAACATCGACTTATAAAAAAATATAATATTTCTACATCCTATCCTTTTCTTACCTCATATATTTTGTTTTACATCGTAAATGTCTAGCGTATCATATACCTATTGATTTTTACTTAGGATAAAGACATCTTTTATTTATATGTCATCAGCAACTGGTATTGGACATAGGCCTCCCAAAAGACTACCACTATATACTAACTTATCTCCGTCCACCAACTTCTCACTCAATCCTTTAGGATGACATCAGTGCATCCACTGCGTGGACTGCTTTCCTACTCTGCATTACTTGCATTGCATTACTTAATATTACGTAATGTTTTTGGTTGTTAATTTTTCTTCACAAAAATGATACCGTTTATCCTTCGTACCTCCTAGCTTGCTTAGTGTATAGTTTTGTAAATTTATGACTATACGGACTTTTTTGGGTTTGAAGGATGACTTACTTACTTGTAAGTATAAAGTTTGTTTATGTAAAATGCAAAGAAATACTGGTGCTGGATGATGACTCGTAATAATAAATGTAGGCATAAATATTTTTTAACGTTTTTTTTGTTAACTTTTGTTTTTGTTAAAACAAAAAGAAACAACTTCAGTAAACCATTTTAAACGACATTCTATTATGAATTTCTTTTTATTACATATAAAATAAGGAATGAATTTTTCACAGTACTTTTTTCGCAAAAGAATTGCAATTGCTAATGTTATTTTCCACCATTTTAGCGAAGCAGGTGTTTAGATCTTAAAAACTCCATTAACTACCAAAACGCCATTGCGGAACTGGAATTACCAAAACTAAGCAACGGCCTAGCAATGGCCCAGCCGCAAATGCTCCACAAATTATTCGGGCCGAACCGGAGACATGATGAAATAACAGTACAAACCACCCTATTTCACTCAAGCACTCAACTACTTATTACTTGTACTACCATACTATCCACTCTTTTTATGAAAACCATGCATGAGGAATAGTGTCCATAATCCCCTCTTTGTCTTGGAAAGCCATAAAGATATCTTACTTTTTTAGTATTAGCCCTACTTGTCTTCATCTGCCACTCGGTTTATTTTTCCGGAAGCTCAAGATGGATGTCGATATCAACACCCGTCTTCTTTAGGTCCTCTTCGACCACAATATTCTGAAGAATTGCTAAGCATAAACGAAGCTATAGATACTGCTAGACGATCAGCCTTCTAGTTAAACTAGCAAAATAACAATAGGAAACTAATTTTGACAGTCTTTTAGCAATGTCAAAAAGAACGTCAGCCTTTTCTATTCATTGTTTATGTAGAGGTAATATCATCATCCGTTTCACCCTAGAATCACAGCTATGTACTGAGTTATTGAGTTTTTAATGTTTTAAACTTTTAGTAGTTCCCTGAGCTTGGCAAAATTTGTTTAATTGGGAAAATCTAGTTTGGCCGAAATGCCGATTCTCAAATTTCAGAATTTCTTGCATTGGAGCATATGGAGTCTGAAACGAGTGAATTAGTCGAAATTATTATACATAGCCGGCCAGGTGGGATGACGATCTGCGAAAGACTGCAGGCAGATGCTGGATGCGGCAAGCTGAAGACAGGGTGCTATGGCGCTCATTAGGGGAGGCCTATGTCCAGCAGTGGACTAATATAGGCTGATGATGATGATGATGATTAAACATAGCAACAATTCCAAGTGAAATGGCCTAGTCGGAGGGAAACGGACCAATTCCACTTCTGCGCGATTTATCGCTAGTAAATTGGTTCTATTACAAAGCCCATACGAAATACATCGATCAGAATAACTAATTACCGGCCTGGGGGAAGAAAGTATTTAGCTTTGCGTAAAGGTGTTTTTACATCTACGTTTTTCACACCACCCCGTTTCGTT
This sequence comes from Perizoma flavofasciatum, assembly GCA_958496245.1. Classification (NCBI taxonomy): domain Eukaryota; kingdom Metazoa; phylum Arthropoda; class Insecta; order Lepidoptera; family Geometridae; genus Perizoma; species Perizoma flavofasciatum. Next base: position 1,510,317 of record OY292436.1, read on the forward strand.
GTCTCTGAAATAAGGTATATTTTTTCTGAACAAAATATCTTCAGCTAAACATACAAGACGACAACTACTTATAGAAAATAAGCATCATAACTTTGCCTTTTCTTGATTTAATTAACTCCCTATACAGCTGGAAATATCTTGTCTTTGTTAACTCTGTATATAATGCCGTTTTAACGAACATCTCATCTTTCAATTCCTGTCTATTCAAGGTTAAATGGAAGAGATCGCTATTAGAGATAAGATCACCTCCTGGTCTCATTGTACTTCCGCGATTAGCTTGTAATTTGCTCTATTTGAATTTGTAAGCAACATAATATGTGGTGTACGATAAAGTGTTATCTTTATCTTATACCTCAAAGCATCGAAGCGTCCCATAACCAGATACTTGGCTATTATCTGGGTCAACGCATTAGCTTTGCTATTCAGCGTGGTAATGCAGTCAGCATTTTGGGAACGCTTCTGTCTGGTAGAGATCTGGATCAGTTGACCCGCATAGATGTTTCACAACGGTATGTTTCATCTGTATTTTTTGGACTAAATGTATTCGTATAAAATACTACTTTCATAGAAATACAATTAATCCACACTTCGGAAGCACTTGAGAGTTCCTCGAACTTCGATCGATAGTACTCATTATGATGCTTTAGCGTGTACCTTATAAAATAACCATTCATTCGTTAGATTGATCGATTTACTTAAAAAACCATTCATTCGTTAGATAGATCGACTTATTTAAATAAACATTCATTCGTTAGATAGATCGATTTATTTAAAAAACCATTCATTCGTTAGATAGATCGATTTATTTAAAAAACCATTCATTCGTTAGATAGATCGATTTATTTAAAATAACCATTCATTCGTTAGATAGATCGATTTATTTAAAAAACCATTCATTCGTTAGATAGATCGATTTATTTAAAATAACCATTCATTCGTTAGATAGATCGATTTATTTATTTAACAAACTGATTATGTATAATAGTTGGCATGTTATCTTAAGACCTATATTAGGTTTGTCTAGACACTGGTTTCTCGAAGTGTTATTAATCTTATTGTATCCGAAAAATAAATGTAAGGTTAGTAAATAGTGTAAAACCAAAATAAACAAAACAGGCATAATTATGTGATACCATTTTATCCATATTATTTACGAGCTATATATTTGTTTACTTTGTGTCTGGCTGGCTATACAAAAAATATCGAAACAGCTCGAGCGACAATCCTGTAAACAAACTTTACATACCATCCTACTCCTTTCGAGGAGTAATTTAGAAAAAAAAGTATTTATCATTTATCATTTGTAATTATTAATATGTATTTATGCCGAGTTTCAAACAGATTGGACCACTCGTTAAAAAGTTCCCATACAAACGTGGACACCGTACAACCCCTCAGAGGAGTTTCATGCTTCTAGGACTTATGGGTTAGGCTGTGCGTTGATTCACCTCTTGGACTTTGACACACCCTACATCCCCTATGAGGGGTATTTTGGGGAAATAATTATATAAGACTTTTATCATTGTATTGAAGAATATTTATGTGAAGTTTAAATACTGTATGTTCAAGAAATACGATTTTTCATACAAAGGTTTTCAGCTCTTTTCACCCCCTTTAGAGGAAGAATTTTCCAAATTCCTTTCTTATTGCTACCTTATACCGTAAGAGGTATATACCCTCCAAGTTTCATGCTTCTAGGGCTTATGGTTTAGGCAGTGCGTTGATCCGCCAGTAAGTAACGGAACATTCTATTTAAATTGATTATGAAAATAAAAATGTACGGACGATGTCAAAGATTTATGACCTAAGTGTGTATCTGAGGATGGCTATCATGAGAAATTGTGAACCGTCGTGAGCGTGTATTTTTTTATGTCCTTACCTCTTGAATCTTCCTATGCACTGTCAGTTTGTGCCACTGATGGTCGTCGAACCTGGTCTTCGGCGGCTTAATGTGGATTTCCTGTTTGCCGTTCCCAAGGCCCATGGTCAAGGAGACACCTCCATCACGCACCGCAAGGTTCAGGTAATCAGCTTCATGTCCTGAGAAACAAGAGTATTCTGAAGGCACCGACTAAATTTCGACTCATTCCGAGAGTCTTCATCGGGGTGAGTGATCGTGACGCTCTCCCTCCGCGTCGGAAGTTAATCGGCGCCTTCACCGATAGTACGGTACGTGTAAATTATCATTTAACAATATGAACGAGTATAATTGATTAAGTAAAACGAGAACAAAATGTTCAAAACGGTGAAGGAAAACAACGCGAGGAAACCGGGATGGCCAAACCAAAAGTTAAGGCAGTTAGTGTTCCAATTAGCGGCGATGGGTTAGCAATCTGTCACATGGAATTCTAAATGCACTATGTGCATGTGCTTGAATATAATGGTTTGTATTTGCCCTCTCAATACTAAGGATCTGCAGGTACTTTGAACCCATTATCTACCTCTACATTAATATAAAGAAGTACGTTTGTAAGTTTGGAAGTAATATCCGAAACTACTGATCCGATTTAAAAAAAAATAATATCAATATTTAGAATGGCCTTTCAGGGTGGAGATAGGCTATATGTTATCCTGTTAAAATAAAAGGACTTTCGCAGAGACCAATTTTGAAACGTAAGTCGACGAAAAAATGGTCAAGTGAATGCGTACGCTGCCTTAGCGGTAAGAACTACTTTTCATGGGCTACTTTTTATCCAGGTATCACGCGGGCGAAGCCATGGTCAGTGGCTAGTGTAGATTCGCAAACTTTAGTAGCCTTTTTATTTAAAAAGTCGTGCAAATTAGAATCGAAGAAAACACATAAACGAACACATTCTACCTGAAAGACATTTACCGGCACTTTGAAATAAAGTTGCAATCCCACTACTATTATAAACGTTTGTTTGTTTGAGAGGATGGATGTTTGTTACTCTTTCACGCAAAAAACTATTGAACGGATTTTGATGAAACTTTACAGTAATATAGCTTATACATCAGAATAACACACAGGCTCCTTTTTATCTGGATACTACGCGGGCGAAGCCGTGGGCAGAAGCCAGTACTATTATAAACGCGAGAGTTTGCGAGGATGGATGTTTGTTACTCTTTCACGCAAAAACTATAGAACGGATTTTGATGAAACTTTACAGTAATATAGTTTATACATCAGAATAACACACAAGCTCCTTTTTATCCGGGTCCCACGCGGGTGAAGCCGTGGGCAGAAGCTAGTACTATTATAAACGTGAGAGTTTGTGAGGATTGATGTTTGTTACTCTTTCACGCATAAACTACTGAATGGATTTTGATGAAACTTTAGAGTAATAAAGATTATACATCAGAATAACACATAGACTACCTTTTATTCGGATACCAAGTGGGCGAAGCCGTGAACAGAAGCTAGTGATTCATATTGCAAACGAGATTCGTACCGTTTGGTAAAGACTTTAGGAATACAAGTTGTGTTGATTTCTAGACTGCTCGTCAGGCTGAGGCTTTGTTTGTGATATTGATAAAATGCTTACCAGTGTAAAACAGCAGTCCATTGGGCTGTTTCGTCTTGAAGTAAAGAGATATGGCATCTTGGGTGCTGACGATAGGCTCCCCACCAGTCTGCGTCAAATCGTACGAGAGAAACTCCGACCCACGGAACGTCGCCTCGGAGGGGGCTTTATCTGCAACAAAGTTTATGAGATCAGATATAAAATAAACAGGATTTTTTTTTCAGGCAAAAAAAGAAAAAAAAACAACTTCATAAAACCGAGAAGTTGATAAAAATTCCAATATGCAATTTCATTTTAGAATATTATCACGACTTTACCACGTACTTTACTATTCTTCTGCTGACGTTTCGTTGATCGTTCAGAGGTCCTTCCTAATGAGCACTGTCCGCAACCACGCAAGCACGGTCGTGAGATGGGAATGGAAGAAGAACCTCTTAACTTTAGAGGTCCTTTAGAGTCAAAAGATCAACGAAACGTCAGCAGAAGAACAACAAAGCACGTGGTATAGTCGTAATAATATCCGAAAATGATACCAAACCACGATTATTTCAATTCCATGGAATTTCATTCCCCAATTTTTCACTTTTAGAAATGGTTTTTTTTTCATAAAATTGATACCCATTATAAAAATAATCATTCAAATCGTTACTAATTGGCAAAGATATCATAAAATCGATGAAATAACGATGTTACCGAGATAAATAACCGATGTTGACCTTGTTTTGAAAATAATATGATTCTTGGCAATATAATGAAATACAACATCAACATTTTTTCATACTGCCGCAAAACTAAACCAAATTAGCAACAACATTTATTAATCAATGTGTTTACGGCCGCCTTTGCAGGTTTAAAAAATATTCTAGGTCTAGGTTTATTGGTATCATTGTACTCGTAGTGCCAGATCCTCACGACACAGTGAATCCTAGAGTAGGGTCGGGACAATGTATGTATCATAATTCACTATCATAACTCTCATGAAACTAAACTAGTATCTATCAAGATAGTTAATAATCTTAGGATTTGATCTGACAGTTAATTTATCTAAACTATGAACAAGTTAATACTGATATAATTGGCGAATTACATTCGCCAGACGTATGAAGATAACGTCTAATTTATAACGTATTCCCATGATACAGAGTCAGAGCATTTTACAAGGAGTCAGACAAACTCAGAACAATATTAATATATAGAAAAAAAAAGACGCTGTGAAATAGTAAAAATACTATATTTAAGTAGTAAATAAAGTAGGGGCTCTATCCACTACACCGCAAGTCGCCATGTTTGCATCATTGTGAAACCAAGATGTCATTCTCAAATAAACTTTTATGTTGATGAAGCTTTGTCATTTTTACAGTTTCTCATAAAGTGTTGGCTGTTTCTCAGAATGTATATACTTTGTTGCAATGTTATGCCCAGCAAATCCCGTTTCTAGTATATTCTCTTGCGAACACTCAGGTTATGGATATACTCCTAAGGTATTCTAAGTACCTACAGCTACCTTCTATCACAGCATCTTCTGTCTTAATATAGACTTATATAAATAAATTTTACATAATCATACTCATTTAAATTTATAAAAATAAATTTAAATGAGTATGATTATGAGTATGAGTACCGCTCACAATTGGTAGGCGATTTATCCTCATACCCTAAAGCCTAGGTGGTCGCGTACCGATCATTTTTAGAGGAACTTCCTCCCACAAACACAGGCTATGGCATGCTTTGGTCGCGTACCGATCGCTTTTACAGGAACTTCCACCCACAAAGCAGGTTATGTAATGCTTTGGTCGCATACCGATCGCTTTTAGAGGAACTTCCTCCCACAAAGCAGGTTATGTAATGCTTTGGTCGCGTTCCGATCACTTTTAGAGGAACTTCTTCCCATAAACACAGGCTATGGAATGCTTTGGTCACGTACCGATCACTTTTAGAAGAACTTCCTCCTACAAATACAGGCTATTTAATGCTTTGGTCACGTACCGGTCACTTTTAAAGTAACTTCCTCCCACAAACACAGGCTATGGAATGCTTTGATCGCGTACCGATCACTTTTAGAGGAACTTCCTCCCACAACCATAGGCTATGTAAATAGCCTATGGTTGTGGAATAGGAAAAAAGTATTACTACTTTGGTCACGTATCGATCACTTTTAGAGCAACTTCCTCCTATAAATACAGGTTTTGGAATAGTTTGGTCGCGTACCGATCACTTTTAGAGGAATTTCCTCCCACAAACACGGGTTATGGAATGCTTTCCATGCTGAGGTTTTGACAAGTGACTACAGTATGACGTTCTTCAAAAGCAGGATTTGCTTTTTTTTAATTTTAAAGGCGCGTGTGATACCTCTAGTATTGCAAGTATTGCTTGTTTGCCATCTTCGTGCTAAAAATATATATATATTTGTCTAGAGTTTATCCATAGCTTGTACTACTTAAAATAGCCCTTGTCCTCGGCGAATCAGATCCTTTTCAATTCAGTTAACCAGCACAACACATTGAGATGTATCAGATTATTCGAAATTTTTCATTTTTTGTTATTTTAATAAAATAATGTTTTGACTTTGATATGAGTGCTTTCCGCGAACAAGGGAGCCGTTATATGTGCTTGGTGAAACAAGTTGTTTGATGATTATTTTTATATTTTTTTAACGGCAGAGTTTTTCTCATTTAGTATAACTTTGAAGTTAGTTCTTAGACTTGACATATGTTGCATATGTCAAGAGTAGTTTTAGAATATGGTATAATTATGGAGGTGTCTTTGGGCCATCTATTTTAGTTTACATAATTCTAAATTAATAAACGTGAGTTCGTGAAACTGCGATATTACTTGCCAGAACTATATTAATTCAAAGTAAGATCTTCCAAGCTTGTTCACAACTTACACAGATTAATGTAAATACATTATGTGTACATAAAGATAATGGCTTTAAACAGAAATTATATTTGAAAAGTAATTCTAACTTAGGTATTAAATATAATTGCTTTTATTTGAGGTCTAGATTACAAAACACAGTCTCAGAACAAATATTTGCAGACTATTTCGTCATAATCATCTCTTTCTGGGGTTAGAAAAACATATCGTAACAACCTGGATGTATTCGAATCCAACTGGTCAGATGTGGCATTGGATCTAGTGACATGGAAGATAAATGGGGAGAGCTTTGCCCAGCAGTGGGAATTATAGGTGATATCGATTAGTAAAAAATCTTAATAAAAGTCGGAAAAGTTGAGGAGTAATAGGTTACCATGATATGGGCACGTCATCATGAGGAATGAATGTCACATTACAAGGAGAATGTTAATTATGAATGTGGATGGAAATAAAAGGAGAGGTAGGCCAAAGAAAAGATGGATGGATTGTGTGAAGGATGGCTTGGTTAAGAAAGGAGTGAGTACTGAGGTGACGGCTGATAGAGATAGTGGATGAAGAAAAAATTTTGTGCTGACCCCACGTAATGTAATATAAGAAAAATAATAAAGTTTGTGAAAAATATACTTTTATAACTTAGTTTTAGCTTCTTACTAAACCTAAAATTCAACCAATTCCCATCCGGTATCAAGCACAGCAGAGCCAAGAGCCAACATAAATATTAGCAAAAAGTGCTCCAGAAGGCCCTCGACACAAACTTGGAGCAATTAATCAATTTCCTCCGTTCAGGTGTTAGCAGAAGTTCGATTAAAATTGCATGAAGTCTGCGCTTGCTTGACTAAAGAAAATCCATATTGCTTGAAACTTTGAACAAGACAGACTTACTTTTTGAGTTAGTGCAGTTTATTTAAAGGTTTAAGGTTTATTTATTTATTTAATTAGACACTGAGTTTCACAAACTTATTTGCAATAGGTTATAAGAATGTAAATAGCGTAGGTGCCTGAATAAATATGTTATTACACATTTTTAGCAGTTACTTTATTGATTCTAAGCAGATTAAAAACAGTTAGAATTAGGTTAAAATTTACTTACCTACAAGATTTGATTACATTGTTTGCTCGTTGAAGTTAAGCTAATATAAGCGAATAAAAAGAGGTCAGCTGAAAATAATTATTATGCTAGGTAAGTAGGAATAGTCGACGTTATGGGAATAGTTTTAATAGTTATTGTAAAAAAGTCAAGTCCACGTTTTATAAACGTCAAGTCTCCAGCAGTTCTTAATTGATTAATTGGTCCAAGTTTCTTGCAGTCTCCCTTAGCAGTTTTTGTGTTAGTATTTTATAGTCCTGGTTCTTGGCTTCAATAAGATCGGATAGGAAATTAAGGCTAATAATAACGTTGTGTATTAAATATGATCAGAATAATTAATGTTTTTGTAAAAAAATTGCCAGTTGGGAATTTGAGAATTGTTAAATTGATATAAACTGTTGCAACAATAAAAAGATCTATTCTATTCTTGATAATACAATTCAGAATAATGATTTTCTTCGTTTATATAAAGACTATAACGGGTGTAAAACGACACTTAACGATAACGAAAGCCGCATTTTCTACTAGAAATATTTTTTTTCTACTAGACTATACCTAGGAATCTATTGGTTCTGGAGATATTCTAGGTAACTATTCTAGGAAAGTGTATGTTTTCTTCCAAACTGGTTCTTCATTTTTTTTTACAATCATACCTTTCATTTGGCCACAATCTCACCTGTTGGTAAGCGATAATATGGCCGACGATGGAGCATAAAGGTCTAGAAAATATCTTTTCTCTCTTACCTTGAAGAGACCCAGATCGTACTTTACAGGAAAGTCAGATGATGGTACTGTGTTCCAATCCTTCGCCATTCTTATTGTAAAGGGGGGACCGAAACGATGAGTGCGAAGGGGTGGTATACTGACAAGATACGGATGGTCGTTAGTTGAAAAAGTTAACGGACAACAGCATTTTGTCCGGTTACTTTTTCAACTAAAACAAAACATATCGTAAAAACGGGAATTTTCACGTACTGCACTATCGGTGAAGCCACCGACTAAGTTTTGACTAAGTTCTTTTGGAATAAAAAATAAAACAAAACAGTAGATACTTAAATATTCAATAGAATCGATTTCTTTCTTTTATCCAGAAACAAGCTGTGTCTAAATTAGCACATAAGCCCCGCGGGTCTACTCAAAAATGCGACGTCACTTGTCTTATAAAAAAAACTTTTCCTTCATTAAAAGTTGGTCGTACGATTATTACAGTACAGGTGCTGAGGAAACTTGCTTTGTTACATTTTGTTTATAAGACGCTCACTGTTTTGCTCGCGGGACTTTTGAATCAAGAGAAAAATTTTGTTTTGGAAAGTTTTTATCATATTATAATGCTCGTTGGAAACTTCTAAGATCTGTACTAAAAAAATAAGTAGCTTATATTTGCGTAAAATCAAATAGGATACAATTATTTTCTGTCCTACAATTTCAATAGTATTTTCAATAGTTTTGGTGGCAGGATAATATTTTTTATCCACATTTTATTTTTATATAATGAATAATACAAAACATTTGATAACTTTGGTATGTTAAATATGTAAGTGCATTATTCAAATGAATAAAATCTAAAAATAAATTTGTTTGCAGAAGAATAATGACAAATATCTTAATAATTCATATTGTAAAAACGGGTATTTTCACGTACCGCACTATCGGTGAAGGCACGGACTAAGTTTCGACTCATTCCGAGAGTCTTCATCGGGGTGAGTGTTCGCGACTTTCTCCCGTAATATCGTAAAAGTACAATTTACAAGTAAATCCTGTCCCCTAATCAAACTAATGATATAGCTATGATAACGAGATAATGCCATTCATTTTGGCATTATCTCACGAGTCATGTTGAAACCTTCTAAGACTTGAAAATGGAAAAGTTTTGTTCGAAATTCGTCCCTACTTCAAAAAAAAGTTTTACCATTACCATTTTGCTCTTATAATTAGAGCGAAGGTTTGCCAGTAAACAGTACTAGGCCACAAAACCAGGATTATTCGGAACATAACCATCAATTTCAACCTCAAATATTCCATATCTGTTTATTTGAACGTGGCAATCAGGCAACATACAAGTACACTGCCCTGATGTTACTATGGCACATTTTTAGGAAGTTCGTTTTTAGTTAAACTTGGAGTTGTCATATTAAGTTAATCACGTTGGCGTTATTGTTGAAGTCGCAAAGTATACCTTGAGGCGCACGAGATAGAATACTTGTTTAATCGAATTGTCTTTAATACCCATCATGCAACAGAAAGTAACTATGCAATTCTTAGCAGAGGTTCCTTGTAAATATTTATTTCAGGCAGCAACAACATTAAAAATATCTGAGAGACTAACTACATATAATAATTATATGTAAGTTAATCAATACTACCAACTTATATTTTCTAATTTTTTTTTTAGTTTTATATAACTTTTGAAACTATCATGATTTTGAACATAAACGGGATATTTACCATGATTTGTGAGTTTAAATTTTTCCCGATATTGCGCAGTGTCCAGTAGTAGAGCGTAAAAACGACGAAAAAGCACATTTTTCGGCCAAAATTCACTTAATTAGCCATTTAAAACTCACTCAATCGCCAAGTAATCTTCGTATTGCAGTGTTTCGGTTTGAAAGGCATGAATGCCGGAGAAGAGAAGAAACTTTCAGATTCAAATTCAAAGTAATTTAGATTTTTTTTATTGAAATCACAAGGATCATATAGAAACGTCAACTTATAAACAACGTGAATTTAAGATTGTAACGTAAATTTACGCCGCATTCTTCGCTCGCAACCAAGTCTAGAAGAATCAGGCAACAAACTCTGCTTGGTTTTTATTTTCAACTTTGTCTCTGGTAGGCATTGATAATAATAATGCTGGACATTTTTCACACAGCATCATCTAACCACAAAATAAGCAAAGCTTGTATTATAGGAACTACATGACTGATATACTACTTGTAAACTTTTTAAAAATTGTAATGCATCAGTAATATCTTTGATTTAAAGCGATGGTACTTAACATATTATAGTGATTCGTAAGCATAACTTTAAAAAAAAACAAGATATATTAACTAATTATTTGTCGCAAAAACAGCCGGGCACTGTAAAATGTTCGCTACGAACATTAGTGAGACGGTTACCGTAACATTTTAGTGTATGCGTCTTCAAGACAACATCTAAAGGCACCCAGGTGTGTTTACAAAACACTTAGGATAAAATTTAATTGTAAATTATACAATCTTTATCTTCGCGAAGATTGTTCTTATGAATATAGGATGTTCTAACTATGTATATAAGTATGTAATAGTAAAAACGGGAATTTTCACGTACTGCACTATCGGTGAAGTCACCGACTAAGTTTCGACTCATTCCGAGAGTCTTCATCAGGGTGAGTGGTTGCGACTTTATCCTTCCGCGTCGCGCCGTACACTACGCGCTGCCGCACGTTGTGCGCGGTTATAAAGGCGCGCGAGTGGAGGGGGCGATTGTGTTCGTAGCGTTGTTGTAACTACTGGTGGTAGGGGTGCTACATCGCCTACGCTACTGCTCACGCCGACGCCATAACCTATTCCTGGAGGAGCCAGACAGGCTACACTCACTGTGGCAATGTCAGATTCGACTCCCGCGTTATCATACAGTCCATACAGACATGATTTCCAGGCGGGGGGTAAAGCCCATCCACGGTCTCTGTTAAAGTTTGGTAATAGTAACTCACAAATGGACCTAGTTATGGTAGAGCAGTTGCTTTCTATAACATTTATAGAGGTTGGGTATTTATAGGTATCCTTTTGTAGAGAATAACGGTCTAAACGATGTCATATATCTAAAAGAACAGAGAAGGCACAAGAAATTCAATTTTTCTGGTTGTGGAATGTGTTTTAATGTTAACATTAGAAGCCGATTGGTAGTAATATAAACGTGATATTAGGTAGGGCTCGCGCAAGGGGAACACTAGGTCCGTTGTTATTAAACCGCAAATTTAAAAAGTTTGTCTTCATAAGCATATTAAGGTTAATTTACTTGAATTTAATATCTAAAATAATATGCTGTTTCTAAATTCTTTCATTGAATATGTTCACTTTATACAAAAAAAGTGATAGGAATATAGGGTGATCAATGATGATGGCCGGGATTTATAAAAATAATGAATTTCGATAATTTAGTACGATATACGGTAAACAACTTAAAATCACGTTTGTTTAACGACTTTTCGACTTTTTAAAAAAATTTTTTTTACATGGTTTGTTAAAAAAATTCCGTGTCACATTACGACACATTACACTGTGAACATGGACCTTTCTGGATCTGAAATTAAATGAGGATAGCTGAGGTTACTATTTCTCGACAATTGCTCCATATACTCCAGTCAACCCGTGACCACGGCTGTTGCAACATAGTCGAAACGTCGTCATAATGTTAACTGATCACGAAAGTTTCAAAAACACTAGTGCTATACGCCATTCAGTCCGTGTTAGTTTCAAGCCCCTTGTGTACTATTTCTGGTATATGTGTGCGTAAGCTCTTTTAATAATATATGTATGTATGTTGGACTCCATTGGGTCTGTAGACAGAGGTCTAACTACCTATATCAAAGGCCTTTGAAAAGTCTCTAATGAGTCGTATGGTTTTATTTGCTTTGTTGGTACAGTTGTATTTTGACGTGCTGTTTAATGTTCAATATTTAAAGCATTTACATATAGAAATTAGTTAAACGTTTTTGTTATTGCAAAATGTACTAGAAACATGGGTATGTATCTTTATCATTTACATGTAGAACTTAGTTAAACGTTTCTGATATTGCAGAATGTCCTAGAAACGTGCGTATGTATCTTTATCATTTACATGTAGAAATTAGTTAAACGTTTTTGTTATTGCAGAATGTACTAGAAACATGGGTATGTATCTTTATCATTTACATGTAGAACTTAGTTAAACGTTTCTGATATTGCAGAATGTCATAGAAACATGCGTATGTATCTTTATCATTTACATGTAGAAATTAGTTAAACGTTTTTGTTATTGCAGAATGTCCTAGGAACATGCATATGTATCTTTATCATTTACATGTAGAACTTAGTTAAACGTTTCTGATATTGCAGAATGTCCTATAAACATATGTATCTATATCATTATCCATCATCAGCGTTGTGAGCGTCTTTTTTATGAACGGTATCTAATAAAGCTTTATCTATTTCGACGTTTGCAAAGTTTATATCGGTCACAGCCTTTTTCCTACTTTGACAAAACATGTCAAAGTGAAGTGCTGATCAATGTGCACGTATTATCCACAAGAGATGAGATTGCATATACTTACCAACCAATGCTTATTTTTTAATGTAGTTATTTTATTGTAGAAACCAATGGCTCTTGAAATACAGTTTCTACTAGTTCAGGAGCCTATGGATTCATATACAATTTGTAACATTTTATTATGTCAAATAAATATATTTTTACTTTCTTTTTAAACTTTTAATACTTTGGCACAGTTTTTGATATTTTTCTTTTTAGTTACATTTTAACATTATCATTATGTCAACAGTCTGTACTCTAAATCCTGGTCCCTAGAATAACGCGATTTAAGGGAGTGATTGCACATTCTCTTTCAATACGCGTCACTGAGCTCATTGTTCGGCTCTCCTCATCCACTTTCTGCCTTCCGCCTTTCTTAAGTCATCGTTCCACCTTGCCGGGGGGCTAATGGACCCAGATTTTTCTGAATAAAACACCACCAAGTACCAATAGGCTATAATTTATTTTTTTTTAAATAGAGATCCTTAAGGGAATTGCAATAATGTAACCCAAAGTAGCAAAGTTTGCCTATAAAATTTATTATTTGGCGTTCGCTGAGAAAATTATTGATGATACATAAAAATGATGTACTACATGATTAAAGTACTCATTATTAACTAAAAAAAAGTCCGAGGGGGAATATATCTTACTATCATAGTTAAGTCACAATAGCAGCTTATGTGTTCTAAAATTTAATTAGATCGCCAATATTCCCACGGAATCGAAACTTACGCGGGTGAAACCGCGAAGCACAGCTAGTATGTTATAAACGCGAAAGTTTGTGATGATGTATGTTTGTTACTCTTTCACGTAATAACTACTGAACGGATTTTAATGAAACTTTACAGCTTATACATCAGAATAATATATAAGCTACTTTTTACCTGGGTACTACGAGGGCGAAGCCGTGGGCAGAAGCTAGTCTATCATATATTTGGATGTATGTATTTAAGTATGATTATTTTCATTTATATATGTACTTTATTCACTTCTTTTTTTAGTAGCTAGTTATTTTATTTAATAAAGTTTTATTTTATTTTGGTAATCAGTTAAACGCATTACCGTCCCACTCTTCATTACAGAAAGGTTAGCTGGAAGAAAATGCTAATTAGTATTAAGTTCGTATATTTACTTGTTCTATCTCGTGCAATAAAGCATTTTCTATCTATCTATGTATCTATCTATCTATAATCAGGCATATATCACTTTTTCCATCCTCGTTTTTTTTAGTAGTATGAGGATTACGTGGTTATTCGTTTTTATTTTTCTCTATATATTTGTTTTACAGATATGGAACGAAGAGAAAATAAACAGATGAAGCCGAACGAAAAACAGTTTACGCTCAAACTGGTCCAACCAAACTAAATTTGGACACGGAGCGAAAACTGAGCGTTCAACTTCCACCGTCGGGATAAACAGGAAAAGTTATTGTGTGAATTATTTTGGAATACCGCGGCTTAATTTATATTACATAAAGTATGCGTAAAGAGGATGGTGGTGTTATTTTTTTTATACTTTGATAAACAATTACAGTGTAAAATAAGAATACGGCCCAACTGTTGGTAAGAGGTTACTGTAACCTATAGACTTTTCTTTTCACTTTTCACTTTTTTGTTACTTTAAACATCCTACTACAATTATAAATACAAAAGTTTGTGAATATGGATGTTTGTTACTCTTTCACGCAAAAACGTCTGAACGGATTTTGATGAAACTTTACAGTAAAATAGCGTATACATCAAAATAACACATAGGCTACTTTTTATCCGGGTACCACGCGGACGAAGCCGTGGGCAGAAGCTAGTGATAAATAAACAAATAAACATTCAGTGTTAGTGTTAAGGTTTTATTCCAGCCTCAGCTTTTCCAGATTTCATCCAAATCTGTTGAGCCGTCACGGAGATTTTAGCACGCTTCAGTTATAACCAAATAAATAAATAAAAAATGTAATAAAATCTTGGAAGTCAATTTTAACCTACTTTTATTTGTCGTATCGAAATGAAACATTGTATGTATATTTAGTTCATATGACAATATTTATATATAAAATTTGGTATCTTGGAGCTGATCTGATGATGGAAGCAGGAGGTGGATAATGAAACTCTTCAGTGGCATCTAGTAAACCCTTCGAGTTTAGGCTCATATGATTCGTTTTGACGAGTCCAATAGATTGGTCTTAGTAACGAGGGTCTGATGATAAAGCTAGGAAGTGGATAGCTGAATACTCTTTTATAATTTTTAGTGCATGATAAAAGCGTGTTTTTCAGTTTTTTTTAATTACACATCTTAGCAACAAACACTCAATATTTCCCCTATATAATGTACCTAGCCTCTGCCCACGGCTTCGCCCGCGTGGTACGTGGTTATAAAGTTCCCTTCTGTATTATTCTGATGTATAAGCAATATTACTGTAAAGTTTTATCAAAATTCGACTTCTTTTTCGTTTCAAAATCAGATTAAATCCAATGAAAAATAAATGGTAAGGACAGTGTAAACCCGCCATATTGGTTTCGCCATGAGAACTCAATTTCGGCGCAACGTAGGCGTAACTCTATGCAAATTTCAGACGCAGTTTATGCTAATTTCACTACGGAATAACAATCAAGACAGGCAATTTTCGACCTTATCGCCTAGATAATAGTGTTGGAAACGTATAATGCGCCTGAGAGTTTCCAAAGTGTATTTTCTTTCTGCCACTGTTTTAACGTGTTTGGGTAGATGGGGTTGGGTAATTTGATTATTTTTTAGATCAATTTAAAAAAAAAAACAAACGGAAACAAGCACGATCACATCTGCTCGATGGAGATTCCCAGATCCATACTCAGTACGTCAGAGTTACGTCCAAATATTATATTGATAAAAAATGTATTTCTGAATATTAATATTCTAAAATCTACTGACGCAAATTAAATCCTACTACTATAATAAACGCAAAAGTTTGTGAGGATGGATGTTTGTTACTCTTTTACGCAAAAACTACTGAACGGATTTTGATGAAACTTTACAGTAATATTGTTTACTAGTTTCTGCCCACGGTTTCGCCCGCATGGTACCCGGATATAAAGTAGCCTATGTGTTATTCTGATGTATCAGCTATATTACTGTAAAGTTTCATCAAAATCCGTTCAATAGTTTTAGCGTGAAAGAGTAAAAAACATCCTCACAAACTTTCACGTTTATAATATTAGTAGGATATATAAGAATACACATACACTGCTTTTTATCTGGGTAACACGCGGGTGAAGCCGTGGGCATAGGCTAGATGAAAGTCTATGAAATGTTTTAGGAAAACGTATCTTTCGTTCTTTCTTGGATGATTGGTTTATGATAATCTCACCAAGCCGAGTTTCTGGCCTGATTCTTCTAGGCTAGGTCGCGCGCAAGGAATCAGTGTTACTTTTCTATATGATCCTTATGATTTCAAGATATAAAAACCTATTGATTTTGAATATTACCATATAATATTGTTGGGACGTTATTATACCTTGCCAAGGTATGCAATAATTCCATTCCTTTCATGATTTACAAAACACTTCATGTTATTAGGTTCTTTGATCTTTTCGCTAAAATTCCATTTAACGTATGAGAGGGTTTTAATATTGAGAACATTTATGAAAGCCTTCATAATATGATATACTTGTGTAACGCCGGCGACTTCATTTGCGTAAAGTTTTTCCTTACACCTAGTTCTCAGGTTGTAAGATATCGCTGTCAGTGATAAGACGACTCATTGTTAGTTTTTTTTAATATCATTTTGTACCTCTATAGTGGTTTTATGCATAATAAAGAGTGAATCCTATCATCCCTAGAGAGTTCGATTCCGAAAATTCTTTAGATAAGAACTTTTTCGTACAAATTGATTCAAAATTGAATTCATTGAAATTAAAATTTTCATTAAACGTTCAATGAATTAAAGTTCATCTTTTTAATCAGTGGCAAATTACATTTTGTAGTTCTATAAAGTCACATAGATGGCGCAGTACCGAAGGTAGATTTATTAACCAAAATTTAAACCAAATTATTAAATTGATTTTTCTGTCAAAGTTCAAAAACTCATTGAAGTTTTATAAGGATCTTTACCGCGTTTTCTTTTTATTATTTATATACAGACACACTCACGACTATATTATAGACATCCTCAGATACATACTCAGCGAAATAGATCTAAGATGATATCAAGTAGGGGGGTAGCGCTAGGCATGTCCAACTAATTACATTTGGACTGTACGTTCTTATTATTTTCCCGTATAAATCTAATTTTTATGTTTGCTGATCGCGAAAGTAAAAATACTAAAACTCATAGACTTTTTCCAGCTGTGGAGAGGTGGCTCTATTTTGTGAGACTCTATCCACAGCTATCTTTCTAGAACACTAGGGTTGGCACTGAAGGCTAGCTGTGAGGCAATAAGCGAAACAGAGAAATATATGCTGTGCTCACTCGCACTCGTTAGTCTCATATACAGCCCTAGTGACGTTATGGGCGCCTGTCGATATGGGGTCGATAAGGTGAAGTTTACACATTGCGAAGGTTCGATGTCCTTAGACAGGGAGTATTTGGACAGACTATAGCCCATACGAACTTACTAAAAACACAAGACAAATTAAGATCGCATTGGGTGTAACAGAACATGTTTATTATACCATTACGCCTTTACATCCAATAATAATATTAGTCTTCCAAACAGTTTTAAAACAAAAGTGAATTATTATTCAAAGAATGATCCCATTTGGATATATATTTTGGTATATATGTTCTGGGGCAACCTGTAGAGAAAATAAGATTGGATATCAGTAGAATGACATGAATAATTTGTAGTCACTTAAAAGTTAATTGTTGATTCTGTTCCCGTGGCTTCCATCGATTTAACCCTCATTAAAACAAAATAATCCACAATCTACCTTGCTACACTCACAAAGCAAAATGAAACCCTTCCCGATACAGTCAGCGTCAAAATAAAGTGGCTGGTAACTTAATTAAATAAAAATAAATAAATAATGCTGAACATTTTTCACACAGCATCATCTAGCCCCAAACTAAGCAGAGCTTGTATTATGGGAACTACATGACTGATATACTACTTATATACAATTTGGTATTAGGAAATAGTAACTTTTTTGCAAATAGATAAGGGCCAAAGCGGATCGAAAAATATAGCTCAATATTTTAAACTAAAATAAACGCAGTTCTAGAAATGTAAAATAAATA
The DNA here is from genome assembly GCA_958496245.1 of Perizoma flavofasciatum. Taxonomy (NCBI): domain Eukaryota; kingdom Metazoa; phylum Arthropoda; class Insecta; order Lepidoptera; family Geometridae; genus Perizoma; species Perizoma flavofasciatum. The sequence continues at coordinate 1,528,234 of OY292436.1, forward strand.
AAACACATTTAATAAATAAACTTTATTTCCCATTATATATATTTTCAGATATATACTCATTAGGAAGATCTGTGACCAAGCAGATTAATCAGAGGCACGTCCAAACTTTATATTTGGGATATTACCGCATTTGGCAAGTAGTTAGGTTCCACGTGACAGGTTGCAAGCCCATCGCCGCTTATTAGAACACTAACTGATGGCACATGCCTTCTATTTTTCTGTTCTAGGGCATGCTGGTTTCCTCACGATGTTTCCTTCGCCGTTTTGAGCATGTGTTAAAATTTCTTTGGGTAGAAAAATGATTTGTTTGCTCGTTACAGGGAATAATGTTACGACATTATAAAATATTAAATGTCAGGAAAACGACTTCAAATAACGGAGAATATAAAAAAGTCAATATGAAATTTCATCACCCAAATATGAGGAATTCCCTCAACTCCTCATGGATCCCATCATCAGAACTGGATTTTAATATAAAAGATACAATCTGAAAGTACATCCTTTAAAATAAAATAAAAAAAATCCAAATTGGTTTACAAAAGATGGAGTTCTGATATAAAAATGAATTGAAAATCCCTCCTTTTTTTAAGTCACCTAAAAATAAAACAAAATGCACTGAATTTAACACCCAACAGTCTTTTCAAAAGGGAAAAACACCAGCTTATATTGAAAAAGTCTAAAACAAAGGGTCTGTTGGTAACTTTGTCCAGATGTTACATGATAATTTGTGACCACATTTAATATAATAACCAGCTACTGCCCACGGCCACGGAAAGAATCCGGCAAAATATTAACAAAAATAGTGTACAATGTTACAAAGTTAAAAATTACATGCCCGCAATATTTTTAAAATACCTATCCATAGACACCTTACACTATAAAATAGAAGAAAAATAGTGTTCAATGTTACAAAGTTAAAAATTACATGACCGCAATATTTTTAAAATACCTATCCATAGACACCTTACACTATAAAATAGAAGAAAAATAGTGTTCAATGTTACAAAGTTAAAAATTACATGCCCGCAATATTTTTAAAATACCTATCTATAGACACCTTACACTATAAAATAGAAGAAAAATAGTGTTAAATGTTACAAAGTTTAAAAATAAATGTCCGCAATATTTTTAAAATACCTATCCATAGACACCTTACACTATAAAATAGAAGAAAAATAGTGTTCAATGTTACAAAGTTAAAAATTACATGCCCGCAATATTTTTAAAATACCTATCCATAGACACCTTACACTATAAAATAGAAGAAAAATAGTGTTCAATGTTACAAAGTTTAAAAATAAATGTCCGCAATATTTTTAAAATACCTATCCATAGACACCTCACACTATGAGTTAGACAAGAAAAAAAACATCCCCATTTTACGTGTAGGGAAGGTACCCTACAATTTTTTTTTACTAATTTATCGGCGTAATTAATAGGTATGCATATCCATGTCAAATTACAGCTTTCTATTACCAAGAGTCTCTGATTTAAGCCGCGGACAAACAGACAGACAGACAGACGGACGGACATGGCGGAACTATAAGGGTTCCTTGTTAACTACGGAATTATTGAATAATTGTTATTGATAATTAATTTGTATTTTTTTTTTATTTTGTTCTTAATGTACTTACCTCTATTCCTATGTATCATATTATTTTCTCTATTGTATGTGAATATTTTCATAATTGATTGGTGTTATTGGGTCTGTCCCGTTCTAATTAATCCATAAACGCGAAAGTATGTGAGGATGGATGTTTGTTACTCTTTCACGCAAAAACTACTGAACGGATATTGATTAAACTTTACAGTAATATAGCTTACTTTCTTCTATGCTATATTACTGTAAAGTTTATTCATATTGTATATTCTACTGGTAATGCACGGCGCGACGCGGAAGGAGAAAGTCGCAACCACTCACCCTGATGAAGACTCTCGGAATGAGTCGAAACTTAGTCGGTGCCTTCACCGATAGTGCAGTACGTGAAAATTCCCGTTTTTACAATATGAATAGTCAAGTTCACGATAGTTTTTGGAATAAAACTGTAAAGTTTCATCAAATGCCGTTTTGTAGTTTTTGCGTGAAAGAAGAACAAACATCTATCCTCACAAACTTTCACGTTTATAGTACTAGCTTCTGCCAACGGCTTCACTCGCCTGTTACCCGAATAAAAAGTAGCCTATGTGTTATTATGACGTATAAGCTATATAACTGTAAAGTTTCATTCAAATCCGTTCAGTAGTTTTTGCGTGAAAGAGTAACAAACATCCTCACAAACTTTCACGTTTATAATATTAGTAGGAAGGATAGGATAGGATACATCAGAATAACACATAGGCTACTTTATATCTGGGTACCACGCGGGCGAAAGCCGTGGGCAAAAAATAGTAAATAATAATAATAAATAAATAAATGATGTGTTACTATCCTGGTTCTAAGGAATAAAATAAAAAATAAGTGTATATTATTATTTTTTTAGTATGCAGCATTCAAATTGGAATTTATCTCAGAAATGTTCTTTCTGCAAAAATAATACAACAAAATTATATTACCTGTACAATATATATAAATCAAAAGCTCGCATTTCAATAACAACCGATAAAAGCCTTTGACGGACCATCTCTAGATTTGATGGAGGTTGAAGTGTTTCCTTCAGTAACAATAATGCAATGAAAGGGTATTGACAGCGGTCTGAATAGTGCCCAATTCTCTAAAAGCTTATCAATAATAATCAATAAATAAAGAGTGATGTTGACTTCAAAAATTAGACCCCCATTAAATCCCTATTTTACGTGATGACTTTTCAATACATAAAATCTATGCGTGACACAATAAATGACTCGCAGATCGGTCCTTCTGTCCAGCGGAAATATAGTTTGTATGAAAAAACGCAGGTAAAGACAAGGGGCGTTTCACTAGTCACAATATATTAAAGAAGATTAATAAATGTCCTGTCTGAATGACTGATTAGGTTTCATCTCAGGGCTTGATGGCTAAGGTGCTGATTCTAGAGTTATTAAATATTAAGAGTTTTTTCTTTTAATTTAACTAAAACAGTATTTTATGTTAAAAACATGTTAAAGATTTACTAAATTAGCTACGTAGCTTTAGCGAAATCGACGAAAAACTATTAAGCCGTATTTTCAACTTGTTAAAAACCTCTCATTTTAACTTAACGGGTTTTTTGAAAGTCTACCCCTAAGGGTAATGAAAAAGAATATCAAAGTTTGTATGAAAACCTTTATTCCTTTTTTCGTCAATTTTGGCAAGTACAAGTGTGCAAGGCCCATAATATCGGTTATATAGAACCTTGTCAGTTTCAGTTTTATCTTTAATGTTTTTATTTTATTTCTATTTTGTGTTTTGCCCTGCTTGTGTTTTTTTATTTTTTATGGAAATTGATGTATCTACAGGCCTCCCGCGATACAAGCTAACTAAGTAACTCTATTGTAATTATATTTTCGGTAAATTAAATGTATATGTATTATTTTTTATATTTAGTTTATGTTATACTTAATATACCTATGTAGTTTATGTAAGTTTTATTTTGTGCCCTTGTCAATGTTCGTGTCCTCACAAAAGGCCCTGTCTCAAAACCAGCGCAGCAACGTACTAACACGATGCTGCATCAAGCTGAGACAGGGACCTATTTTGACCCCAAGCAACACATTTTCTGTAAGCTAATTCTTTTCCAGTTTTTTACCATGTTTGTGTTTTTGGGCTCAAATAAAAATACTCTTTCTTTCTTTCTTTCTATTTTTGTATTTATACATTAAAATACATAAAATAAACCTAGGTTTACGGTTTAGTATTCCAGTAGGCGCGACCGTGGTTAAAATTTTTACCTAAGAACACTGAACGACTGAACGTTGGAATTTGATTCAATCACGTATGTGTTTTTTATAATAAACCGGTCGAAAGCGGTTACCGTAGGCTATAGACGCTTGCAATACCAAAGGTATCACTCATTGCCTCCCTGATATATCAAGATGCTTGTAAATTCCCTGGCAACCATACCTAACAATTCGGAATACATCTATTACAGAATTACTGCATGTGGTATAGGCAGTGGTATAGGCATGGTGATAGCACTTCCACAGACGAGCCCTTTCACAGGAAGTATTACACTGACTAAGTTTCGACTCATTCCAAGAGTCATGTGCACGGCGCGACGCGGAAGGAGAATGTCGCGACCACTCATCCTGATGAAGACTCTCGGTTCACGATAGTTTTTTGGAATAAAACTACTACAAATATGTAGATGGATGCGACGCGAGCGGGTTCGATTCCCGTTGCGGGACAGATGTTTGCATTTTCAGGTACGGTACTCGTTGTTTCTGATACCCAAGATATAGAGAATCTGGTGGGGTCAGAACTATGTATGTAGGTGTGTTAATCAAACTAATCAACGGTTTTTCCGGTCCCATTTTACAAGAAGACAACATCATAATACGACTTCTATAAAAACAGAAAAAAAACTATCTACATTATAAATAACTATAAAAAGTAGGCTGATACACAATAAAAAAAAACATATATTTTTTTAATTTACTGTTAGACCGTAGTGCAATAAGGCTTCTGTTGTTAATTGTTTATTTTATTTATTTATCTATACTAAGAATATTATTATAAAGAGGAAAGATTTGTTTGTTTGTTTGTATCGAAAAGGCTCCAAAACTACTGGACAAATTTTAATTATTTTTTCACCAATAGAAAGCTAAATTATAAGGAAGTAACATATATATATATGCTATAATTTATTTTCAAAAAAATTAGAGATAGAAAATTGCAATTATTTACTCAAAGTAGCAAGATTTTGCATAGAAAATTCATTATTTGGCGTGCGCTGAGAAAACTATTAATGATAAATAAAAATTATGTACTACATGATTAAAGTACTCATTATTACCTACAAAAAAGTCCTGTAGGGAATATATCTAACTATCAAAGTTACGGCACAATAGCAGCTTTTGTGTTATAAAACGTAATAAGTCCGTCGGTAGAAACAAAAGTTGGTAACATACGTATCGTAGTATTAATTCTTATTCAAATAAATAGTTTTATCATCAAGGGTATTTACGTAGGAATCGGACATTTAATTTCGAAGTTATCACGAGTATAAAATCGAAACTTAAACGGGTGAAACTGCGGGGCGCATCTAGTTATTTATATAAATCAATGTTTTTTCTTCTTTCTCTTTCTAATAATGTAATATGAAATTAATGTCAGAATGGGACACTGTTTTTCTGCGTATATGTAAACGCGGCTACCATTCGTAGAATAACGTATTGGCGTAGCACTTCGTAGAAGTTTGTGAAGCCAAACACAATAATACTTATTTCTCTTAGTACATAACAACGTGAAACAAAAATAAAGGTATATTTTTATCTGAAAGAAAACTGCTTTTCGACCACACTCAAAGTCCCAAGACAAAGTCAACTTAATCATGCAATTTTTATGCCGGAAGCAATAATATTCGTATTGGCACACAATAAGTAAAATTTTGTGAAATTTTAAAACTTCCATCGTATTTTTCATTACTTTTTGAAGCGTTTTCTAGTGACATTAAACTATCTAAAACCTTTGTTTAATTCATACTAAACTCTTTCGAAGAGCTCTTTATGACGATTTAATTGTTTACGCTGGTTCATATTCAATCAGCCTGAGACGCAGAAGGTTGCGGGTTCGATACCCACCGCGGGATAAATGTTTGTATGATCTGCAAATATTTGTCTCGGATCTGGGTGTTTTATATGCATAATATTTATGTATTTACAAAAAAGTATATGAGTAGTACATCAGTCATGTAGTTCCCATAATACAAGCTCTGATTAGTTTGAAGCTCTATGAGGCTGTTTAAAAAATGTCCAACATTATTATTATTATTTATTAATTATTAATCATCTTATTGTATCATCCTTTACTTTTAATCCGGTAAAAAGCAAACAAACTTATACTAAATTAAGTTTGTTACTATGGACTCTTTGCGTTGCGGGTAAACCATCATTTTTTTAAGACAGCCCATATCATACACACACAAAAAAAATACAGAAATATTTCTTAATGAACTCTAAGTTTTTAACAGAGTTCTTTGAGTATGGACGTTTGTTACATAAACTTTTTAAGGTGACAAAGTTTTTTTGTGTGATTCTATTTTGTTTTCAACCTCAAGAAAACATTTTCTTTCTTTTACTAGATAAATTGAAGTGAACAAGTCTCTTCAGAAAATTCAATTTGAAATAAAACCATTAGAAAATTTACTTTTTGCACACACAAAAACGGGAGATGGTTTTTTGCTCATGTACCTACTCAACCTACTCTTAACCTAGATTCTATACTGCTATTTCTTTATCCTACTCATTCATATGTTTGTTATGATGAATCAAGGATAGTGGTTGAAAGCTATACTATTCGTTTCAGAAAAGGTCACTTTTTATCTTTCGACAAACAAACATACCTACCTACATAAATGGAATTAAATCAATTTAAAAAGTAAGATTATTTTCTTTTTTTTATTTCTTTTTTATGTATGACTTTCATAATTAAGTTTTTTTATTAGTATTATCTCATTTTACATAAATATTGGCTGAACTTACAGCGCCATTACAGGGTCCATGTACTTTCCTACAGCTACATTGATGTAAAACCTAAGCTGATGTGCATTTGAGCATGAATAAATGAATATGAATATGGATAGATAGATAGATAGAAGATAGAAAATACTTTATTCCACACCAAATAAAATATCAGCTTAGTAAAGTACTACAAACTTTAACAATGTTGTACAATAGGTGGTCTTATCGCTAAATAGCGATCTCTACAAGATAAACTTTATATACTATAACCGAATAGCCGGATCCATGCAGAGTTGGAGATCTTGGCTCGCTTTGCTCACTCGCTTGATCAATGATTACCTAAATATATACATATTTTTTATAGAGGTAATATTTACATAAAAAATAAATGGGACACTAAGCTTCAAAAAAAGCGTTTTGGATCTACAAAAAGTACTTAGCATTGCTTCTTTGTATAAAACATTGTTTTTAATAGAAAGTTAGGTTAGGTTTCCATTGTTCCATAAAATTTAACTCAAAAAACCTACATCGAAGAATAAATTATTATACATAAAGATTTAACTTTGAGTGATAGAGTGAGCAGCGTGTTAAGAGAGCAGTGTGGAGTGAATGAAGATGTAGTAACGAGAGTTGAGATAGGTATGTTGAGATGGTTTGGTATAGAAAGGATTGACGAAAGAAGATTAAAAGAACAAAATGACACAACTTTTCATAATAGTCTAAAAAATCTACTCCTATCTAAATGTTATTACTCCGTTGACGAATTCTTATGTGACAAATTATGACACTATGACCAATGTAAAATGACATCCTAAGACCTGATTATATTTTATTTAATTTTATGTGAATACTGACATCTGTTTTTAATTAATTTGTAGTTCTTAGTGATATAATTTAATTCAATCCAATCTAATTGTACCTAATGTATTCTTTATATGTTTTTATTGATTCGAATGTAATTTAATGAATTTGACAATGTTTTTGACTTTGTACCTACTAATTTAATATTTTTCATATTTTGCATGTTTCTTTTCAAATGTATTATTTTCTTGACATTTCGAGTATATTGAACTCAAATTGCAGCGCCCTAACGGGGTTCATGTACCTACCTATTTCTATGTAATTTTAAGACCTATGAATATGTACATGAAGGCAATAAATGAATATGAATATGAACAAAACAAGTATACAAGGCGAGCGTGAATGGGATAGTTGGAAGAGGAAGGCCTCAGCGAACGTACTCTAACCAAATTGGAGACATTCTAGAAGAAGGCCAGGTCAGAAGTACACTAAACCGCCGAGCGTGTATGAAAAATTTGATGAGGATGAATGAAGCGAAAGAGGTATGCCAGGATCGTAGCAAGTGGAAATCAATGGTCTCTGCCTACTTCTCCGGGAAACAGGCGTGACTATATGTATGTATAAAGATTTATCTAAAATAAGAAAACTCGCGTTGCTACGAACTTGACTTGAAGAACTAGATTTAAAGTACATTGGTATTAAAAGAGCTATAGAGGTATGATGTAAGGCCTTAACCCTCGAGGGTAAGGATTGCTTAATTACCGCTGTAACTCCAAAACCATTAGAGTCACAATCGAACGGAGCGTAGCTCGTATAACCGGAGGTTATGGTCCCTGACGGCATTAACATGCAGATTGTTGCTCGTTTCCGGTTCGGACCGGATGCTCGTAATATTTTGACGAAACTACGAATCGTTGAAAACGAAATTGCGTACCCTAAAGTTAGATAAATAGACCATATTATAAAAAAAAACTATTTTATGAGACACTCTGCTTTAGGTCAGTTAGTTAAAACTGGGTTTTTTTACTTATATATTAAATGATTTTTGAGTTCGAATGTGTCCCGCTATTTCAGCACTGTTACATATGACCACGGGAGAAATTGAAGTCTTTACGGGTAAATTTTGGTGGTACATGAATCGTTTTCACTCTTATTTGCTCCTTATTTTATTAAAGTACACACAGTATCAGGGCATATTATCTAATAGATACTTGCTCATTGTAAACATAATACTGAATACAAATTGAAGTGGGTCAGTAAAAATTCGTAGAAAGGGGCTGTCAGTATTGTTTACCAATGTATTGTCAGTTTGTGGCCCGACCACAGATTTTTTTTCCTCTGATTGCCATTTGCTGATAATTCTAAAATTTTACTAGCTACGATTATCTGCTATCTGTGTTTAGAGTCAGTCGCTGGTGCTGCACTCAGAATCGTACTTTTAGTCCTGGCCAAACATTAGAAAGTATAAATAGATGGATAAACTCTAAATTGCACACCAAATAAAAATACATGTTTACTTCAATGTTTGGAAAGACAAAAAAAACTTGGCTTGCTGATGCAAGGTAGAAAAGGTCCAGACATTCTTTGGATGGTCAGTATAATATTAATAATAATAATTCATATTGTAAAAATAGGAATTTTCATGTACCGCACTATCGGTGAAGGCACCGAAGTTTCGACTCGTTCCGAGAGTCTTCATCAGGGTGGGTGATCGCGACTTTCTAAGGAAGTCGCGGTACGTGAAAATTCCCGTCAAGTCAAGTCAAGTTCACGATAGTTTTTGGAATAAAATAATAATAATAATGCTGAACATTTTTCACACAACATCATCTAGCCCCAAACTAAGCAGAGCTTGTATTATGGAAACTACATGACTGATATACTACTTGTATACATTTTTTCTTGTAGTCAACCCCGGACAAATATTTGCAGATGATAAAAACAGCGTGGCTGAATTCTCGACCTTTTTACTGACATACAAACATACCTTCTCACTCTACCTACTATTTTAATTACCTTCTTAAATAAATGCCCTGTTATTATATTTTTTAAACATTTGTCCCGCGGCGGGAATTGAACCGCAAGCTTCTGCGTCTCGTAGGTTAGAATTGAAGTAATAAATAGTGGAATGCATAACCGATTGTAAGATTCAGTGTGGTGAAAGGAAGGACTGCTTTAGCAAAATTTGAAAAATATCAAACGCATACACCGCAAGAGTTAATTATTTCTGTAGCCTACAGTCTGCAGCGAACTAATTGAAGATTCGATTCCAGAGCGAAATTGTGATACCGAACGCTGTCAGACGATAGGAATCGAATTTTAATTGTTTTTTGGAGTTGTTACGTTTGTGAAAACTTGTTTTAGGCTCAATAAAGAGCCGTGTTGACCTAGTGGACTGTAACCTCGACTTCCAATCCAAAGGTAAAGAATTTTTCAATTTCTGTGCTCTAAACCCGACGTGCTCAAAACAGCGAAGTAAAATATCATGAGGAAACCGACATGCACAAAAATAAAAAAAATCGAAGACGTGTGCCAATAAGCTAGTGTTCCAATAAGCGTCGATGGGCATGCGATCTGTCACGTGGAATGCTAAGTTACAATGCCAAACGCAAATATATAATTTTGGCACATTTTTACCGTTTTAACAACACCATGAGCTTTCAGAGAGTGATCGCGAAACAATATCAAATAATTTGTTTAAAAACAAAGAGACCCGGCTGCACTTTCTAAAGCGTTGTTCTATAATCTTTATATTCCTTTATGAAATTAATATCAAATTACACGTCGTATTTTTATATACTACGTCACTATCTAGGCTAAGACGAGTCCAATGACACCTCATATATCAAAATCCATCAAGCTGTTTAGGCTACAGGATAAGCTAAAGAATATTTGATTTGTCGAAAATCGAATATGGCGGTTTGTAGCCGCCATATTAGATTTATTGATATTTCATATATCATATGTTAGTCCAGTGATCAAGAGGAATCTAATGAAACCTCATTTATCAACTCCATCAAGCTGTTTAGGCTACATACAGGATAAGCTAAAGGATATTTGATTCATCGGAAATCGAATATGGCGGTTTGTAGCCGCCATATTAGATTTATTGATATTTTTTATATCATATGTTAGTCCAGTGATCAAGAGGAATCCAATGATACATTAATCAAATCCATCACGACGTTTAGGCTATAGCGAGAACAAAAGAACAAACAAAGTACATACACATACATACATACACCCGTAAAACATAACCCTCCTTATGAGCAGTCGTGTAAAAAAGATTCAGTTCCTTCGATAGTACAAAAATCTCATCATTATGTTACAGTCCACTTAGTATATCTTTCATAATTATTAAGATTTTTACAGGCCTAATATCACGGAAGAAGACCTTCATAAAAATAATAATGTGTGCGGCGTACATAATTTACGGGTCTAAAATTGTTTCATTACAGGGAGTTGGGACCGTGTCCCGTGGCACAGAATAAGTAATAGTCACTTACTTCACCACACCCAGGTTAGGGATAGGCTTAAAATCTGTAGGAGGTACGTGGGCGCGAACCCTTTAGAACTTAATTCATTGTTAAATGGGAATTTTCATGTACGGTACTATCGGTGAAGTCACCGACTAAGTTTCGACTCATTCCGAGAGTCTTCTACGTACTACGTTTCGACTCTCGGAATGAGTCGAAACTTAGTCGATGCCTTCACCGATAGTACGGTACGTGAAAATTCCCGTTTTACAATATGAATTATCAAATTCACGATAGTTTTTGGAATAAAATCTTCGGTTATATTAAGAGTTCTACTCTCTTTGAAATCAATACTATTGTAAAGTCTTCATCTACGTACTACGTTTCGACTCCCGGAATGAGTCGAAACTTAGTCGATGCCTTCACCGATAGTACGGTACGTGAAAATTCCCGTTTTACAATATGAATTATCAAATTCACGATAGTTTTTGGAATAAAATCTTCGGTTATATTAAGAGTTCTACTCTCTTTGAAGTCAATACTATTGTAAAGTCTTCATCTACGTACTACGTTTCGACTCCCGGAATGAGTCGAAACTTCGGTGCCTTCACCGATAGTACGGTACGTGAAAATTCCCGTTTTACAATATGAATGATCAATTTCACGTTAGTTTTCGTAACAAAATCTTTGGTTATATTAAGAGTTCTACTAACTTACCCCCTCCCTTTGAAGTCAATACTATTATTCGTTTTTTTTAAATGTCGTAATATGTAAAAATTAACTTTAAACCATTCAATGGTCTTGCAACTTGTCACGTAGATCGCTATCTACTACTTAGAAACGCGGGCATGTACCAAACACAACGTTTAAACATGCCTCTGACTACCCCTACTTGATCTCTTCAAAGATCTGGATATCCAGCGTGCTTGTTTTTGTTTTAAAAAAAAACATGTTAGATTTATTTACAACCATCTTCAGCCCACGACTTCGCCCGCATGGTACCCGGATAAAAAATAGCCTGTGTTATTCTGATGTATAAGCTATGTTACTCTAAAGTTTCATCAAAATCCGTTCAATAGTTTTTGCATGAAAGAGTCAAAGTCAAAGTCAAAGTCAAAGTCAAAGTCAAAGTCAAAGTCAAAGTCAAAGTCAAAGTCAAAGTCAAAGTCAAAGTCAAAGTCAAAGTCAAAGTCAAAGTCAAAGTCAAAGTCAAAGTCAAAGTCAAAGTCAAAGTCAAAGTCAAAGTCAAAGTCAAAGTCAAAGTCAAAATTCATTTTTTCAATAAAATCACAAGGAACACTGAAACGACGGTTTTTATGTACTACCTGTTCCTTCGCGACCAAGCCAGGAAAGAAAGGCAAGAAAACAAGGCTGGTTATTCGTTTTAATGATCCTTTTACAAAACAATAGATTCAAGTTGGAGCATTTTCAATCCCAAGAGTTTCTGTCATCTAAATAATCAGATATTTTATAGTATGCTTGTTTAGAAAGTTTTTGTTTAATTATGTTTTTAAATTTGTTAATTGATATTTTTTGTATATCTCTTGGGAATTATACTCGTAAAAGCGTACACCGTGCCCTTTAAACGATTTACTAACTTTATGGAGTCTACAAGTGGCAACAGCGAGTTTATCTTTATTTCTAGTATTAACATTGTGATTATCGCTTTTTTTTCTTAAACAAATTAATATTTTTGTGAACATACATGAGATTTATAGATGTATTGACAAGAGAATGTCATTATATTTATTTCTTTAAACTTTTGGCGAAGTGATTCTCTGGGGCCCATAACAAACATCCATCCTCACAAACTTTCGCGTTTATCTTATATCAACGTTTTCCGGAAAGTTAAAAGCGAATACCGTTTTTCTTATTATTTTTTAATCAGCGCAGATTTTTTATGAAGCTAAATGGCCTTGATAATCTTTCATTTAATTATCTAACTAAACGCACAGACAAGTGAAAATTAATAGGATTTTATTCATTGAAATCACAAGCATCATTTTTATAAGTTTGACGGACTTTATCGCGTTTACCTTTTTACCACGGCTGTTGCAATAAAGTAGAAACAACGAAAAAAAAACAAGCGATAAAGGCCCGTAAAACTTATAATTATGATATACTATGCCCACGGCTTCGCCCGCATGGTACCCGGATATAAATAGCCTATGTGTTATTCTGATGTATAAGCTATGTTACTGTAAAGTTTCATCAAAATCCGTTCAGTAGGTTTGCGTGATAGAGTAACAAACATCCATCCTCACAAACTATCGCGTTTCTATTAGTAGTAAGATAATCGCGAAAGTTTGAAAAATACTGTAACAAGCATCATTTTTTTTTATTGAAATTACAACATACATAATTATAAATGTAGGTGCAGTGTTATGTATAAGTTGTTACCTATAATGACATAATGTTTACACGCTATATTATTCTATACTAGGTGTTGCCCGCGACTTCGCCCGCGCGGTATGTTAATAAAAGTAGCATATAACCGTCTCCAGGCTTCAAACTATGTCCACCAACTTTTTAATGAATCGAACCAAGGATTACAATTTATACAAAGTTTAGAACTCAATTGCACACACTAAAGGGTAGTTTTAAAAATATAAAAAATACGTGTTTCATTATTTATTTTAAAGTTTATGTGTACCGAGTTTTGAGTGAACAAAACCAAGGAATATTTTTTTCCATAGAAACTTTACCACCCTGTTAGGGGTTGATTTTCGAAAATAAGATTAGCCTATGTGTTATTCCAGAACCTAAACTATCTACATTCCAAATTTCATCAAAACCGGTTTAGTAGTTACGGAGATACGTGGTAACAAACATTCACACACACAGACTTTCGCATTTATTATATTAGTAGGAAGTAGGATGGACAACATTAGTACCCAAACTAGGATGACCTGTATTATGGCGTACTAATGCTCTCCGCCCAAAAAGACTGTAGAAAATAATTATTTAAATAAATAAATTAAAAGAAAATACTAAAGTTTGCTAGCGTAGAAATTCAAATGATTGATTATTAATTTTACATTTTTACGAAAGAGCAGTCAGAGCCGTTCATCTCATAAACTAAAGTGAATATAAAATTGTATTTAATTTTATTCTAGAGGCAACTGTGCTCCACCTTATATAATCGCCAACCTATTATTTCCTGAACAGATAAAAGCCTCTGCCCTCTTTTGGCGGTAGAAAATAGAACAACCCAAAATACAAGCCAATCTTACGCTACGATTCTATCCCCCAATTCAAATTTCCGAGCGCGTTCGGGCTCGCTCGAGCGTTTCCGCCGTCCACCGGCTGGATAATGGCCGTCACCGGAAATGTGCACGATGACGGACCCGGAAGCATGTGCCAGGGGTCACTAGCGACCTCTCTCGTCGGGTACTGTCCGTTTGAAAGCAGGTTGAGTAGGAATCGGACGCGAGACATGAGAGAGCTTGTTATTTCCTGGAAGTGATGTCTGAGTTTTGACGAGTGAAATTCAATGGTACATTTTTTTAAAGAAGCGTAAAGATTTTTATTCTGGTCAGAAATCTACAAGATCCCAGAACTAGTATTCTAAGCCTGAACGGGATGATACCAATTATGAAAGTCAACATGTTTTCCCTCAAAAATAAGTCGAATTTCCAAAATTTTACTTTCAGGGAAATAATATGAAATTTTTAGAAACCTTCTTTTTATCAGCCTTATTTTTGGCTGCGTGCCAACTCTATTTATATTTGACGTCGGAAACCATAGCTAAAACTAATTCATTTGTTTTTTTTCACTTTCTGTAAAAAAACAAATGAATTAGCTGTTTTTGAAACAGCAGATTTTTACTACAATTTTCTATAATGAAAAACATCGAATTCACAAAATTCGTAGAAAATTTGTTTATCGTAAGTATCGATAATCGCTTTCTCTAGGGATAGCATACTAGTTTTGGGGTAAGCTGTATTTTTGTTAAGTTATGGACTAAAAGTTAAAGTTTAGTAGATATGTCCCCACAGTACTTGTAAAGGTATGCTGTATAACCTTTAAATATAAATCGATTACTAGACATTTTACAACCAACCACAAATTCACACAAAACATTTCAGGATAATATCCTTTCCTCCATCTCTTGGGATTATGTAGATACTCATCCATAGGACGTGTTTGTAAAATGGCGAACATTGAACATTTTACTTATACTTTTATTCAATCTGCTTGCGATAGTGTATAACTGTGTCAATTGGTAGAAAGAGCTAGTGTGATGAAAGGAACTTGCGCTCCGAAATCTACACTAATAATATATATTTTTAGCGATAAGACCGCCCATTGTACCTTTTATGTTTATGAATTCCTATGTTTTGTATTCTGCTTTAGTGTGCAATAAAGAGTTTATCTATCTATCTATAAAACGGTGTAGTTTGTAAGTCTGTATATAGTTGATAATCTCCGAAACCACTTCAAAATCCGATTTCAAAAAATATTTAGAATGGACTTTCAGGGTAGACATAGGTTGTATATTATTTCTTTAAAATAAAGTGACTTTTCGTGGTGACCAATTATCCTTTTTATCCGGGTACTAAGCGGGCGTAGCCGTGGGCAGTAGCTAGTGCGGTATAAAGGGTGAAATATTATTGATCGAACCAGCAACACAAGTTAGATTTCCAAGTCAAGTTGTTTTTTATTTTCCACTTTTACAATTTCATAATCTAAAACACCAAATTGATATTGAAAAAAACATTATTTATGTCTAAATGTATGTATATGAGCGACCGATATTGTTTTGAGGGGTTGAACTAATTTTCATGAAATCTAACAGAATAAAAATAAGTAAAGATAACAGAAATAAATTCAATTTTCGTGAGGGTTTTGAAATGAGAACAGTATTTTTTAAGATAAAGGAGTCCAAAAAGAGGGCGAACAAAACAATTTTTCATAAGAGTACAGAAAAATAAAAGGTCATGTGGTCAATTGTAAGAAAAGGGCGTTATTTGCTAAATTTTAAAAATAACTGACTTATATATTATGGAATAAAAAAAAAATAACTTTTATTCTTTTACTTTGTCTCGATAAATATGGTTTGGCCATCTAAGCTTTCGATTTGGATATATTATCGTAAGCTTACACAACAAACTGAAAAAATATTAAACTAGAATTAAAATTAAATAAATCCTTACTTAATTCGTTACTCACCCCAAAAGGTTTTATTTCTCGGGCAAGTCTAAAAGGAACCCAAGAAATAAAACTTTTCTTATATCTCGAAGGTACCACTTACTCGTAAAAGAAGTGCTTTATCAAACTAATCCGGCAAATCGTGTTTTACGAAATGTTACAAACTTATGAAATCGCTGTAATTTTGTGTGATTGAAGACTGCTACAGTGAAAACGAATGTTTATTTAGAAAGTTTTAATTTGGTAGTTTTATATTTATCGTCATCTTCTTGTCCTTATCCCACATTACGTGGGGGTCAGCACATGTTTTTTTCTTCCACTCTCCTCTATCAGCCGTCATCTCAGTACTCACTCCTTTCTTAACCATGTCATTCTTCTCACAATCCGTACATCTTTTCTTTGGTCTACCTCTGCTTTTATTGCCATCCACATTCATATTTAACACTAGTTGTTGCCCGCGGCTTCGCCCGCGTGGTATTTTAATAAAAGTAGCATATGACCGTCTCCAGGCAACTATGTCCACCAACTTTTGAATGAATCGAACCAAGGATTATAATTTATACAAAGTTTAGAACTCAATTGCACACCCCCAAAGGGTAGTTTTGAAAAAATAAAAAATACATGTTTCATTATATACTTTAAAGTTTACTTGTACAGAGTTTTGAGCGAATCAAACATTTTTTTTCATAGAGACTTTACCGCCCTATTTAACCACCCCCCCCCCCCCCCCCCTTAGGGGTCGATTTACGAAAATTAGATTAACCTATGTGTTATTCCAGATAACAGCGAACTATGAGTATAATCTATTGGTACGCGACGGCTATACCAACTAAGCCACGACATCATTACCTGGTCAAAATTCCAAGCTAGTGTTTACACTATAAGGAATTAGTTTCGCCTCAGTTGCAGAATTTTCGAAATATTGTAAAAACTTAGGTTACTTTTAATCTTAGTACCACGCGAGCGAAACCGAGGGCAAAGGCTAATACACCAATAAACCAATTAAATTTAGCTACCACAATAACGATGTACCTATATGTTTATAGATCCAAAGACTTGTTCACCAATTTTTGTCAACAAATTTATATTACCAATTAATTAGTCTTCTGAATATAAATTGCGACTAAATTTCTTTTTCAATATTTGTAAAATAAAAAGTTTACTTACATACTTCTAACTAAGTTTGTAAAAAATGAGTAAATGCATGTATTGAACTTATTCTTTAAGCTTATATAAGTACCTGGATAAGAAACTGTTAGTTTTATATCGAAGCTATCTGCTACTGATATTGGGACAGGACGGAAGATCAGCGCGCTACTTACCTTACCAGGTCTGCGGAGCTTTAAGCTGAGTCCCATCACTATTTGTGGCTACTTATCTCATCAGCAGTCCAATCATTTTAGTTATATACTCAATTAATAAGTAGTTGCAAATAAATGATTTATCTATCTATCTATCTACATTTTATTTTATATTGTGTGCTCCTTGTGCATATTTTTACACGTTCAACCCAAAGAACAATGTAAAATATTTTTTATGGCGTTGTAAATATGTTTATAGCACAATAAAGTCGCAATTAAACAAATAAAACGACGGTTTTATTCGAAAAAACGCTTTTATAGTTTTATAGTCACGTGATTATAAACATGTCATAAAGAATTTTGGTGCAGATGCGACTAATTAGCACAAAAATCTTCTCTTTGTCTCTGTGTTTTTGATAAAAATCTTAGGTATCTATTTAGTATCTATTTTATTTATTTATTGTGTACCTGTCCTTTCTGTACTTTGTTTTCAAATAAATTACTTTTTATTCTTTTCTATTCTTATTTGACTAAAAAACAATTAAAATAACTAATTTGGACATGATCCGCTTCAAGAAGAAACTTAAAAGAATCAGTGTTGCAGATTTCAGAAGGCCACGGTAATCTATTTCGATCAGGTTGGTGCGACTTTTTCCCTCTATATAACATTAAAATGGACACTTACGATTGGGTTACACAATTAAAATAACTAATTTGGACATGATCCGCTTCAAGAAGAAACTTAAAAGAATCAGTGTTGCAGATTTCAGAAGGCCACGGTAATCTATTTCGATCGGGTTGTTAGTGAGACTATTTCCCTCGATATAACATTAAAATTGACACTTACGGTTGAGTTACACTAAATAATAGATCATTTCTTGATAAGAGTGCTTCACCGCAGACCACAGCGTCTCTTAATATGAGACAAACTGTGGCCAAATGCGAATAATTAGTCTGCAGGGATGGCAATCGCGAACGAAGTCGCGGGTACAACTAGTAATTATAATAATAATGGACATTTTTTTTTCACAGTGTCATCTAGCCCCAAAGTAAGCAGAGCTTGTGTTATGGGAACTACATGACTAATATACTACTGATATATTTTTTATTTATTTACAAATACATACATATTATTCATAGAAAACACCCAGGCTCGAGACAAACATTTGCTAATAATACAAAAATTCGTCTCGCAGTGGGAATCGAACCCGAGTTTTTGAATATTGAATTCGTGTTCGCCATTACTGATTTCATACTAGATGGCAAAAGGATGAATCGGGGGCAACAAAAAAAAATCCAAAAAATTAAATAAATTTAAAAAAATTAAATGGATTATTCCCGTTTACCTATTTCTTGCTTGTATAAAATAATAAAATTAATAATGCTGGACATTTTTCACACAGCATCATCTAGCCCCAAAGTAAGCAGAGCTTGTGTTATGGGAACTACATGACTGATATACTACTTATATACTACTTAGACCCGAAACAAATATTTGAAGATCATACAAATATTTGTCCCGCAGCGGGAATCGAACCCGCAACCATCTGCGTCTCAGGCGGGCTTTCGCCCACTGCGCCACAGAGTTCGTCAATGTACGAGTATGTAATGCGATATCTTCGCCATATGTGAACCAATTTTATAATTATTTTTTTAATGGGTTCAACATACTAAAAGGGTCCCACATAAATTCCTTTCTATGAAAAAAGGAATTATACCTCTATATTGAGGATGAAATTTCATATTGGACTTTTTATTAACTTCCCATTATTTACAATCGGTTTTCATTTTTTCCTGTACAATTTTTATTTGTTTCTACTTAAGCAATACCACGCAACGTTGAAGGCGAATTGTGTTGTAAAACATTTTACCTTACCAACATTTCTTCAACAAAGTAACAGCGCAAAAGATTGCAAATTTCCATAAAACATTTTAAGCGCTTTGAAATATATTCCGGTGAATTAGGTAAATATTTCCGTGTAGCGACGTGAACGGAAGTTTTGTACTAACTTGCAATAGAACTCGTGAGTAATGTGCCGCAATGTATTATGATATTAGGAAAATTACCGCAAGATACGAAAAAATAAAACACCCGAGCTTGACATTTCCAAGGTTACTTTTTGTAAGAGCACGGCTCTTAGAAAAAGTTGGCTCTAAGTTGGCCTAGTGGGGAATACAGCTCCATCAATAGAATAGAATTTATTTATTTGACACACACACACAACACACACACACACACACACACACACACACACACACACACACACACACACACAACATAAAAGACAAAATAACAACAAATAAAAAAATAATCTAGGTACTAATCTACAACATAAAAGAAGATAAAAATGTAAAACAATTAGAAGAAATTGACATACATAGATGTAGCAAAGACCTAGATCCTACGGATAATTCTATCAGTCTTTCGCTGCGAGTGTGCGGCCAAACAGGTCCCAGTCTCAGCATAATGCTACTACCGAACAAAGTAGGGGAGCAGCGCTGGTTTTCAGACATACTAGACCGTAGATCTTTGGGAAACCAAGCAGGGGATAGTCAGAGTACGTCTTAAGATAATATTTTTCGTATGCCCGCGTTGCTAGTTGTAAGCATTCGAAGTTATAAACAATCCATCGCTGTACGACCGGATTCAGAAATCAAACCCATGACCTCTGGATTGGAGGTCGAGGTACCATCCACTAGACCGACACGGCTCTCTTGCTACATTTTCTTGTCTCATGGCTCATTCAACATTGTAACACACCATTCTAAGCACACTGGCGGATAGGTGGGACTCTCCATTTATTGGGCACTGGATAAGCCTGCACACAGACCCGTAACTTGTGCAGGCGCTGTTGCCCCTGTAACGGATGGTCCCCACTGTCTATGTACGGGCTTGCATGTTATTTGTGTTGTCTCTCTGTGTGTGTGTGTGTGTGTGTGTGTGTGTTTTTTTTTTTAAATTCATTTGTATGTCATTTTAGTAATTTTATAAACAATTTTTATTTTATTTATTTATTATGAAATCTAAAACTATACACATAAAGGTCCGCCCACGCGTAACAAGTCGCAATAATAGCGTCGTTTTATGTGACCGCGATTCGCGACTATTTCCGCCCTTTTGTACAGGGCTGTCAAAACTTAGTTCTTTGACAGGGGTGGGCAGTAAAATAAAATTTCCGTTTATCCTAATATAACCTACTAATATTATAAACGTGAAAGTTTGTGAGGATGTTTGTTACTCTTTCACGCAAAAACTACTGAACGGGTGTTGATGAAATTTTACAGTAATACAGCTTATACATCAAAATAACACATAAGTTACTTTTATTCGGGTACCATGCGGGCGAAGCCATGGGCAGAAGCTAGTAATATTATAAACGAGAAAGTATGTGAAGATAGATGTTTGTTACTCTTTCACGCAAAAACTACTGATGAACGGATTTTGATGAAACTTTACAGTTATATAGCTAATACATCAGAATAACACATAGGCTACTTTTATCCGGGAACCACGCGGGCGAAGCCGTGGCCAGAGGCTAGTAATGAACAATACTTGATCTGGAAATATCATATTTTGGCGTTGTTTACTGGCTTACGCTAGATAAAAACTAGTTAAGTCTACTTTCCGCTTAGCATCATTTGTTATGTGCTCATTGTTTATATATTTTCGTTGTAGTAAGTTTTCTTTCTTTTGCTTTTTTTCTTAGTCTATTATGGGTAAAAAAATACCTTTACTGGACAACCTCGGAATCGTTTTCTATACAACAACAAAATAATCATCAAAATCGGTTCACAATTGGCGAAGATATACTGTTTCACCCACTGTGGGGCAGTAGGCGAAAGCCCGCCTGAGACGCAAAAGGGTTCGATTCCCGCCGCCGGAAAAATGTGTGATCTGAAAATATTTGTCTCGGGTCAGTGTGTTTTATATGTATGTATTTACAAAAAAGTATATAAGTTGCTCTGCTTAGTTTGGGGCTAAACGATGTTGTGTGAAAAATTACCAGCATTATTTATTTATATAAAGTACCAAGCATTGAAAAAAGTTTGCATAGCAACCCTAGAATCATAATTAATTACAACGATGTGCTCCGAAGTTCCGTCCCGCGCCCGAGTATAATACAACCAGAGCACAATGTAGAGTGCTTACGACGCACAAACAAACATTCCTTTGAATAAATACTCAATTGAATAATGTTTCTCGGATTTCAGAGAATATGCCTCGTTAAAATCTTGCTTGGGCCGACCATAGCAACCAGGGGGTCTCGACAAATAGCACTTTTTGTTGGCGTTAACGCCTGCTAAAAATTGATTAAAGATTGAATTGTATGGGAATGACATTAGCTGTGCAAATGTCACGTGACAGCGGCCAAGTTTTACCTTGACAAATTTGCGTTAGCGTTAAAGGAAAAGTAAGCGTAATTTATTTGACTAGAACCTTGTTTAGAGTTCGTAAAATGATTTTCAACTAATGAAAACTAAGAACATAAGTTGTACTTATAAACATAGGTACCTAACATAAACACCCAAACAGACGCCTTCAAGAATGACAGAAAAAAATAAAAATAGTAACAAAAGATGAATACATACCTACCCGTTTTAATTTAAGAATTTACACGTATTTAGTTTTGTTTTTAACGAGTCACCACGTTACTTTAGTTATCTATGAAACTATCATTTCTAGCTACCGAGATACTAAGGAGATACTAAGGTTTATGCAACTATTTGCGCTTCTTAATTTGAATTTGGCGCCCCTCCGCGTTACTAGATATGGTTGAATGAGACCACTGCCAATGAGCGGAATCGGCCAATCACGAGGGCCGGACTGCGACAACAGCGCCACCACCCGCACAAACGAAAACTGTTTTCACATGAACTTCCGTCTTTGAAAAACCGTACAGCGGCGGCGGTCATCTTGCGCGAGCGCAATCTTTTACTTGAGAAATAACCAATATTACTATGCTGTGATTGTAATTGTGGTGTGGGTACAATACCAGAACTATTTGACGATCAATACGAGCTTTTCGTGCGTTTGGAACCAGCTGATCCAGCAATTCAAAGGTACGTGAAGTGTACTAGGTACCATTTCAGTTAGAAGCGCAAACAGACTCCTGATTTATTCCTGTATATTATCCTGAACAGCCACAGTGACCAGGATTCATTGCTTTTTAAGAGTATTATCGCTTAGAACACACTTCTCTTTTCACTTGTCATCTACACTAATATTCAAATATTATAAGCTTACAAAACTTTCCAGTAAGTTTGATGTAGGCGGTAAACTCCGAAACTAATTATCCGATTTCAAAAAAAAATCACCAATATTTAGAATGAGCTTTTGGGGTGGGTAAAGGCTATATATTATCCAGTTAAAATAAAAGAGCTTCTTGTGGTGACCAATTTTGCAACGTAAGTCGACATTGCAAAATTGGTCGACCGAATGCGTTTTTTACGAGCGCTGCATAACTTTATATCAGGGTACAACGCGAGCGAAACCGCTGGCAATAGCTTGTTGAATATATTTTCACAGCTGCTTCAATCTGCATTGATAAATAACCTAACACTAGCTGCGCCCCGCGGTTTGACCCGCGTAAGTGGATTCCTTGGGAATATCGGGATAAAAAAAACCCTTGATGATCAAACTATTTATTTGAATAAGAATTAATACTACGATACAAATGTAAACAACTTTTGTTGCTTTTGCTACTTTGGTTTACATTATTGATATTTTCGTAAGGATCTCTTTTTTTTAATAAATTAAGGTCTATGTTACTTCCTTTTTTCTTAAAAATGATTATAATCGGCATAGAAGTTTCGGAGCCTATTCGGTACAAACAAATAAGCAAAACAATCTTTGCTCTTTATAATATTAGTATAGATAAACAAATTCAGAGTTGCATTTAAGCCGCATTTTCAACGCAAACAACTCGTAAAATCTCAGCCAGCGAAGCGTAAACCTGAAATTCTAAGCGTCTTGAATTCCAAAATGCCCAGAATTCCTACAAAATGGGCACTGAGTGAGTTACTGCAATGATCTGGACAAGTAAATAATTCAAACTTAGACGCTTCCGACACAGGTTGGAGGGAAATAGCTGATTCATTACATGGGGCTAGATGATGCTGTGTGAAAATGGCCAGCATTATTTATTTATTTATCAGATCGTTAAGTCTCGATAATTCGTTACATTCGTTTTGCAACCTTGAAACTTTTCAATATTTTTGTATAGAAATCTTATTAATCGGCCACTGTTTGTATTTGTCGTGTTTTTAACTTTTTTTTATTTGTAGCTCGGTATAGAATCGCAGTTTCAATTTAAGAACTGAAAGCTAAAACTCCTTGCGGTCTCATTACGAAACGTGGTTTAAATCGGTGGTTTATCTCACAGAGTTAGACCAGATTTTAAAATCCTTTTTTCAAGACAAATTATTATAACAAAGCATACAAGGTTTAAAATTAAATGTTAAAATAAAATTGCCGACAGTCTATGTGACGTTTTGACATAAATAACTGTTAAAAGATAAATAACTGCTAAAAAGGTTTGATATAAATAACTGCTAAAAGATAAGCCAGGCGGTTACCTAGTTTATTTTTATCATAACTCAACCTCTTTTTGACAACCTACTTTCTTTTGGTAGCCAATCAAAATGATGTGTATTTTTTTATGGTTTTGAAATGTTTGTAAATTATATTGACATCCCGCGGTTGTAGACTTTATTCCTTTTGCCATAATATTACTTTTTCGATAAGGTATATTTAAACCTTGGTTTAGTGTTTTTGACAGAACTCGAGTTGATCTCGAGTTTAGGCCACGTTTCGTAACGAGACCGCAAGGCTTCAAGAACGTCAGTGACAAACGCCAGAAAGCTTGGCGTTTGTCACTGACGTTACAAACATCTTTTCAAACAGTTTTAGCAAACATGCAAAAACTGTTTGAAAAGATATTCCCTCTGTTTCATAATCCTTCGCTAACTTAGCAAGTCGCTAGCGCTGTTTTTTTTTCTAACACTAAACACATAGGATAGAAACTGACAACTTTTACCACACTGCTAAAGTTAGCGAGTAATTATGAAACAGAGGGATTTTCTCACAGCAAAGATTAAAACGACCTAGTTTATTTATGCGTATTTATATTATCGTCATCACTCAAAAGCTACGAAGTAACTGGTCAGCATTGGATGATGGTAAAATATCCACCATATGCTGAGCCGAACACCATTTTGGTGCAGACATGCCTGTTTAGACACATGAGCCGAACCATTCTGCTGTTATTTTTTTAGATTTAAGTAGGTACCTATCTCTACTTTAAATTGTCGGCCTATGTATAATCATAAACTTTACATTGTTTGTGCTAAGAAAATTCTATCCTATTCTATTCAATAAAACCTCATTCGAAGCTCTTTAATGTAATCCGTTACTCAATGTAAACCATCGAAAACCGAAAATCATACAAAATCTTCAAAAACACTGTGTATATAATACGGCATTTTATCTTACTTTATGAAGTTCTCAAGCTGTTTTAATTTACACTGTGATCGGAAAAGATCTACCAGTGCCCATTAGTTGAGCAGTTTATAAGCTGCAAGTTGTTATGGCTTGTTAAGACGAAAGCTGTTTGGCTTAGTTCGATCTGAGAACGAAAGAGCATTTCAAAAACCGAGCAAAGTTCGGATACTTTGCTGCAATATTATAAATAAATAAATAAAAATCCACGGACGCACACATATCCTGATCTCACATTAAGATTTCCTGTGTCGTAGGTATCAAGAACTACGAGTACTGTCATGCCACAACACCCAGTCTCGTCATCTATGCGCGTGTTTTTGTAGCGTGCTAGCCTATTTACTGACCTCTCTCGCAGAAAGCACCTTCGTAGTCGCCATCGCGGCATTCGCAGATGGGCCCGTTGTCAGTGCTGATGCAGACGCCGCCGTGCTGGCACGGATCACGTCGCTCGCATGCATCGCCACTAGCGTTGGTTATCCGAGATGACTGTAACAAAAGAATCTTATTAAAACAGTTTCTTACCCGTATTACTACATGCTGTGGAATGTAGTAATACAATACACCGCCGCAAACGAATGAATGACGACTGAATGAAAATACATTATTGTACACCATAAGAAAAATAGATAAAATTTTACAAAACTAAAAAAAAACTTAAAGTACTTCCTCGGATGAGCTTTTTCACTAGAGAAAGAAGAAAGAAAGAAAATCATTTACTTAGCACGACATAAAAAAAACAATGGGATAGGATGCTGGAATAAGTTATGAAAATATATGTATATCCTACTAATGTTATATACGTGAAAGTTTGTAAGGATGGATGTTTGTTACTCTTTCACGCAAAAACTACTGAACGGATTTTGATAAAACTTTACAGTAATATAGCTTATACATCAGAATAACACATAGGCTACTTTTTATCCGGATACCACGCGGGTGAAGCCGTAGGCAGAAGCTAGTATATGTATATAAGTAAGAAGCTCTTAATACTTCTAAAACATAACATATACCTCCAGTAGAGACATACATAGTCCTAATCCTACACCATTATTCCCTGTGTCGTATGAGTGCCGTACTACCACAATACTGCAGATAGAAATATCTGCAGAACAAGCGAAGACATGTCCCGAAACGGGAATCGAAACTGCACTTGTGTTAAATTAATAATAAATTATTTTCATTTCATTAAATATTTTTCTAAACCAACAAAGTGAGAGTTATGTTTAAATGAATGCGATCTCATCCAAACTAATTAAACTTATAAGAAGAATATGAACTTCTGCGAAAGTTTTTACCAGTTCCTTTAATTTCCAATGGTATAAAAACATTCAATTCTTGAACTATTGACCTAACAATAACATTACTCTCAGAAAACGTACCCCAAAGTATCGGATTCCATTTACTCTCCCGATCGACCGGAACCGTTAAACGGTCCGTTATCGTTAACTGAGTCGTTAATCTCGAGTCGCTAGACTTTAACGGTAATCTGATAACGGTGACAACCGATCGGGCGCTTAGTTCACAGCAACTTCGATACTAGACTGTAAAACATGCCTTTTGCTTCCTAAATATGCATATATAGTTTAGTATACAGTGTGTCCTAGAATATGTAATTTACACATAAATATTCTAATACATTTATTCATTCAACTATGTACTAGTAGATATACACAAAAACTACAGACTAGCTATCTAAGGACCGTTCCAAAAGATGTATAGTTAGTTCAACTAATCCAGATCACTACAAGACGGAAGTGTTCCCAAAATGCTGGGATATCCTATTACTATTTATTATAAATGTGAAAGTTTGTGAGGATGGATGTTTGTTACTCTTTCACGCAAAAACTACTGAACGGATTTTGATGAAACTTTACAGTAATATAGCTTATATATCAGAATAATACATGGGCTACTTTTTCTCCGGATAACACGCGGGCTAAGTTGTGGGCAGCTGTTTTTTGATTTATTTATTTTTTTAACTAAAAAAACGCTCATGGTTGTATTCTCCGTGATAGAAATCCTCAGATACATACTCAGTGAGTAGATCTTTAAGGGTACCAAGTAGCAGGCAGTTAGATACACGTCTAAACATCATATTTGGCTCTAAGTTTCGATTCCTTGGGAATATCGGGATGAAAAGTAACAGTAAAGTATTTTACTGCTACATAAATACCCTTGATTATAAAACTATTTATTTGAGTAAGAATTAATACTACGATACGAATGTAACCAACTTTTGTTTCTACCCGCTATCTTATTAAATTTTAAAACCCAAATCTGTTATTGTGACTTAACTATGATAGTTAGGTATATTCCTTTAGGATTTTTTTTGTAGGCAATAATGAGTTCTTTAATCATGTAGTACATCATTTTTATGTATCGTCAATAGTTTTCTCAGCGCACGCCAAATAATAAATTTTATAGGAAAAATTTTGCTACTCTCGGTTAGATTATTGTAATTTTCTTAAGGATCTAATTTTTTTTTGAAAATGAATTATAGCCTACGTAACTTCCTGATAATTTAGCTTTCTATTAGTGAAAAAATCGTTAAAATCGGTCCAGTAGTTTCGGAGCCTATTCAGTACAAACAAACAAAAAGTATTCCAAAAACTATCGTGAACTTGAACGTGAGTGCACGGCGCGACGCGGAAGGAGAAAGTTGCGACCACTCACCCTGATGAAGACTCTCGGAATGAGTCGAAACTTAGTCAGTGCCTTCACCGACAATGTAGTACGTGAAAATTCCCATTTTTACAATATGAAACAAAAAGTATTTCGCTTTTTAATATTAGTATAGATAGATTGGTAACAACTTTTGTTCTACAACTTTTTGACATAATGTATAAACTCCCAACAGACATAAAAATAGTCTCGAATCCATTAGGATTCCGTGTGTCCCCTGTTCAGTTATTTGACGTCCAGCATAAATACTATTGAAATTGAGTTACTGAAACATTTCCGATCACGTGAAACCCAGCTTTAAACCCGAGTCGATCAAGTTGAAATCCATGTGTAGTTTTTTTAAATTTTCAGTCTGAAAATTACAGTTGATTTAACGATACTTGCACGTGATATGATTTATTCAGTATGTTCGGAGCCTTTCGATGTTTTATTGAAAATACGTAAAAATAAAGGCATATTTGGTTCGAATAAATGATAATGTATTTATAGTATAGTTGTATATTTCTGATGTATTTATTCATGTTATGGATAGTTCTGTTGGCCTAGTGGGCGATACCTTTTCCGATACGGAGGTCATATGTTCGAATTCGATAGTGCACCAATGAATTTTTCGACTCAAATTCGACTCTTTTTATATACCTTCTTATATATTTTGATAAAATGAAAATGAATTTGAGAAAATATCTGAAAAACATGCAAGAAATTTTCACACAGCATCATCTAGCCACAAAGTAAGCAGAGCTTGTGCTATGTGAACTATATGCAAAGAACCCATGCCACGGCGAACAGTCTGGAGTCAGATTTATCCACAGACTTACCGCAACCGTTGGCGCAGCGGGCGAGTAGCCGACTGAGACGCAGAAGGTTGCTGGTTCGATTCCCGCCGCGGCAAAATGTTTACAGAACCTTCAAATATTTGTCTTGGATCTGAGTGTTTTCTATGTATAATATATATATTTTTACAAAAAAAAGCTTGTAAAGAGTATTTCAGCCATGTACTACACATGATACAAGCTCTGCTTGGTTTGGGTCTAGATCGTTAGTTCCCAAAGGGGCCCACGGGAAACTCGACGAGGGTCTAAGTTGGCGTGACAAAAAAATGGCGGTTTAAAATTCGTAAGTGGCGGTCCACGAAAATTTATCTGCTTTCGATAGTGAAGAAAAAGGAAAAAAAGAAGCAGATTGAATATCAAGGAACGGGGAGATTTGCGTTTATTCCTAACAAAACTGAAGCCAAATATTAATAATTTGCTGTCAATCCATCAAGTACATCCCTCCCATTAAAATTATGACTATGTTGTTATCGTCATTGTAGAAGTTACGTTACGTTATCGTTATTAAAGTTTAATTTTAATTATATTACGACTATTATCTGAATGATAATTAATCGTGTAATAATTACATATTTGAATTAATACAACACAAAAAAATAAACTACTTTAATTTTATTTTTACCACTCATAATGGGGAGTTTTCTAAATGAAATAAGTGAGAATTGATTAGTTCCTTGTGCTGTGACTAGATGTCAAAAAAGTAAAATTGGATGAAATCACTTTTTTGATTGGCCAACTTTACTTTTTTGACATCCACTCACAGCACAATCAATTAATTAATTAACCAATCAATTCTCACTTATTTCATTTAGAAAACTCCCCATTCGTGGTTGGAACTCACATATCCATAGTTAGATCTAATCTTCACATTTTTTGTCGAGTTTTGGGAATATGGTAGAAATGTAGCAGGGGTCCACCGGAATCAGCTAAATTTTGAAAGTGGTCTATGAGAAAAAAGTCTAGGAACCTCTGGTCTAGATGATGCAGTATGAAAAATGACCAGCATTTATTTTATAATACAATAGACTGGTCAACTGTGGCACTCAATAGAGATGTGGAAGGAAGGAAGGGAGGCCTTTGCCCTGCAGTGGGACACTATAGGCTAATTATCACCTCGCTTACTTTTATGGCTCATGTAGAAATATACCATTCCTATAAAAGCCATTTATAGCAAGAGTTCTGACGCTATGAATCATTCAAGTTAAGATTGAGATATCGTTCTCCGTGAAAACCATTTTACATCTCATCAAACCAACGACATAATTCCTAATGTTCCGCATACATCGAATAGTTGTTATCGAGCTTCATGTGAATAACTCAAACAGCGAGCGATGTACGTGCCTAGGTAACAAAGCGTCGTTCGTAAATAATTTAACTTATTTTTCAACTGATGTTGAAGATATAATAGAGTAAAATGTGTGATATGCATAAGTCAATTGTCAATCAACTCAAACAAACGTCACCCATCCCGCCTGACCCCAAAAGATAACTCTCTTCAGAGGCATACCGCCTTAAGCGCTGAAACACAAATTTCACAGGAGAGAATATGTATGTATTTACAAAAAAATATATAAGTAGTATATTAGTCATGTAGTTCTCATAATACAAGCTCTGCTTAGTGTGGGGCTAGATGATGCTGTGTGAAACTGTCCAGCGTTTATATTATTTATTTTTATTATTATACATAGTCCTGCCCCACACTAGGATTCCCTGTGGGTATCAGAAACTATGAGTACCATATGTACCTGAAAAAATATCTTCAGAACATGCAAACTTTGACGACCTTTTTTTTTTGAGAAAAAAAAAGTATATAAGTAATATATCAGTCATGTAGTTCCCATAATACAAGCTCTGCTTAGTTTGGGGCTAGATGATGCTGTGTGAAAAATGTCCAGCATTATTTATTTTATTTTATACTTTTGCCCCGCAGAAGTAACCAAACCCACATGTGGTGCAAGTTGACACGTTATACAAGCTCAGAAATAGTAGTGAAATACTAAATAACAAGAGTTCTGAAAAGCAAACACATCCCGAAATTACTTTTTAAAAACAATAAAAACTAATTCAAAAACTGCAACTGAAATTTTAAAAAGTGCAAACTCAAACATATTTTCACGAGTGCATTTTACATATCTAGAATCAAAAAAAAACTCAAAACCAACTCGTTTAGTTTCAAACTCCAAAACGTTTTGAAACATAGGCACTCGTATAAGTGGGTATAAAGTGAGAATTTTCAGTATTTCAACTGGATTTTCAATAATTAAGCTGCATTCGTTTCGTGCTTCCAATGAAGGTTTAAAAAGGACTCGTGACACGTAAGTTGAAGGAGCCATTAAAGTTAATTTACTAAGTACAGTTTGGCTGTTTTTCAAAAGAATTGAGTACACTTTGAAATTTAGGCACGTGCCCATAAAAATGACTTTATGTCACTTACATAAACTACTGCTACTGACATTGGGAGAGGACGGAAAAACAACGCACAATTTACATACACCAGGGGCCTAACCATGATGTCTTATAGCGATTCAATTCAGGCAAAGATGTCAAATCCCGCTTTGCGAATGACAAAGCTTTAGCTACGCCATAGCGTCCTCAATCGCAAAGCAGAAAGTAACATCTTTGCCTAAACTGAATCGCAGTAAGACTTGATGGTTAGGCCCCTGGTCCTTTAGACCACAACTTGTATGAAAATGACATTAGCTTTTGAGATACCAGTGACTACTGTCAAGTTTTTCTTGACAAATGTGCTTTAGCGTGGTAGAAAATTAAGCGTAAGGTATTTGTCTAAACACCCGGGTTTGCGGCGCATTAGTTGCCTAGTTCTCAAACTCGTTAAGGTCCAATAGATTTACTTAAATCATGTACCTATATCTACTACTATATCCATAATTATAGTTATGTACTTTATTTTAAATAGTTGCAGATTTATCTACATATAATATAATTGTAAATTTGAAATCGGCAAAACTGCTGGAAAATTTTAAGCTAAACAGTTAATAGCGTCGTATTTTTTTTTTAATACTTTTATATCATTTATTACCCAACTGCGGATGGTCATTGAAAAATTATGAATTTCCTATGATATTCTTATTAAAATACAATAGCCAGCTAGTGTGCGAAAAATTCTTTCCCCGATGGTACTAGCTAATTTTCCACGTATGGCATAAATTTTCAAATAAGTTATAAATCATGAACTTTTTACGACCTTTTCTTTTCGTGTTCCTGACTTTTTGTATAATTTCCCAGATTTTCATTTTAAACAGTGATTTAATTTTTAATGAGTAGGGATACCACAAAAATTCTGATTAAGCTTGTAGTCTACTCAAAATTTTGTGAACTATCAAATATTGACTTGACAGCCTATTTCCTTCCAGCGGCGCTGCCTCCGCTTCAGTTTGACATTAAATTTTGTTTTGTATACCTACCTACTATTTACCAGTGTTATTATTTAAATTATATCATCATCATCATCGTCATCATCATCAACCGCTTATATTAGTCCACTGCTGGACATAGGCCTCCCCTAATGAGCGCCATAGCGCCCTGTCTTCAGCTTGCCGCATCCAGCATCTGCCTGCAGTCTTTCGCAGATCGTCATCCCACCTGGCCGGAGGGCGTCCTACACTACGTTTGCCGAGTCGCAGTCTCCACTCAAGAACACGTAAAATTGTATATTTTGTGTAATTGTTAAGTAATAGCTACCTCTGCAACGCCCTGACAGGTCCGATGTACCTATCAACCTACTTGGAGCTACACTAGACCTAAGCTTAACCATTGTATGTAGGACATTAAGCATGAATAAATGAAATTATGAAATTAATATGAAATTGGTTAGGTAGACTACCCTTGACACTCGATTCGCAATTTTTGACTAAGATTGAATTCATGAAATTTTATGGAAATAAATGAAATCAACTATGCTATTTTATTGGTCGTACTGTTTGACGCGATTTTGACATTTATATTCGTGATTGGAATAGGGTTTGCGATAGAAAAGCTTTGTTACAAACTTTCGAGTGTCAATATATTATATAGAAGGATACTTCTATATAATATATCTTATCAATATTATATAGAAGGATACTTCTATATAACCGCACAAAATAGCTGACACGACATAACATGTATTTACACATCAGCTTACATCAGCTGCCATCGTCCCACGCGTTTCATATGCTCGGTGGCGTTCCTTCGGGACACGAAATAGATATTGGAAATTATTTATGTTAAGCTTATGTGTACAATAAAATGTATAAAAAGTAAGTAGGTGCCGTAATAACAAAAGTTTCGTTTGACTTTTAGGTTTAAGTCCATACAATTTCACACTAGAGGTAGTATCATCGGCATAGTATCACATTCCACTTTCCACTAATATTACAAATGAGATTTAATAGATATACGCCTCATTGTTCACTACTAAGAGCCTTCGTAACGGCTGAACTGATAAACCTCAAATTCTGAATATAAAACAGCATCTAGTGGATTCAGGACCAAATCACTGGATTAAACTTTACGATCCTAAGTTGCTATCCAGTAAACGCCAATATTATAAGAGCATGATTCGTGAAGCGATTTAAATCAAATAAGTAATACCAACATATCTATCGTGAAAACGGCTATAGGTAGAATCTGTGTCTTTGAATCCCGTGTTTGACATTACAGGTGTGTGTGGAAAATAAAATAGATAAATATATTCTGTAGACCTGTCGAAAATATATAATAATAAAAGAAATCAATGAATAAATAAAACAACTATCAGGCTCATAATTATATTGTCCTGCGGCGTTGCCAGACGTCCCGATTTTTGGGGGACGTCCCGATTTTTAGCCCAAAATCAAATGTCCTCTGTAGGACAGACTCAGACCCGCTTTTCGGGGATTACTCGACGATACGGCGCCACGGGAGTGCCAGCGGCACAGGCAAAAAAGGAAACTTAAAAAGAATTTAAACCTTCAGAGAGATATAAAAATGTAATCCGTAACTCCGTAAGTAATACAGACAGTTATTAGTAGAGTAACGTACTTATATTTAAAAAAAAACTCTTGCTTTTCATCTATCATCATTGTAAACTTAATTTGAAACTCAAATAAAAGGATAGGTAATAAACTAGTGAAGCCAAAAAGGTGTTAATTTGGGAATATTTTCACTATGAAATCGTTCGCATGAAATAAAAGTTTGTCCTGTAAAACATTGTGGAACTGTTTGTGAAATCGATTGTTAATGGGTTACTGATTGACCATTAGTAGATAATGGCCTCGATTCTGTAGTACACTAACTAAACTAAATTTAAACTGTCGCTCTCTTTTACTTATAGTGTACGCAAGAAAGAGATGACAAGAATTTTACTGCTGTGTGCTGCTGTCAAATCAGTTTACGTGCCGTTAAAGAGAGCGACAGTTTAAATTTAGTTTAGTTAGTATACTACAGAATTAAGGCCATTGTGATGGATTACATTGCAGTTTAATAAATACAATTTGAAATGTTTATTAAATTCCATTTAAAATTGTAAGGAAGGAGCACTATTCGCAGCATTTTTGGGGATTTTTGTAGTATTAGATTTCCTCCAGTTCATGATAATATCTGATTTAGTACTAACGACCTATAAAGTTGACGTTGGGCATTTCACAAATATCTGTATACACCTGATCACGGGACATCGCAAAATAACCTGCAATTGTGCGTGACACGTATTCTTTCTTTATTTATTTCATTTGTCGTTCGAGTGTAGCATGTTCCGTAGCACATGGTACACTCTAGTTCCGTAGCACACGCTACGATCTAGCTCCCTTACACAAGCTGCAATCTAGCTCCGTAGCACACGCCACAATATAGTTATGTAGTACATGCGAATACCTAGCTCCGTAGGACACGCTACGATCTAGTTCTGTAGCAAATACTAAGATTTAGCTTTGAAGTTCACGTTCTAGCTCCGTAGCACGCACTACGCACAAACTACGATAAAGTCCTGTATACATGCTGCAATCTAGTACGTTATACACGCTACAATCTAGTTCTGAAACAAACGCTACGATGTAGTAGGTCACGCTAGGATCTAGCTACGTAGCAAATACTACGATCTAGTACTATAGTACACGCTTCGGTCTAGTTATGTAGCACACTATACGATCTAGTTTTGTAGCTCACGCTATGATCTATTTCTGTAGCATATACTATAATCTAGCTCTGTAACAAGTGCTTTGAAGCTACGAAAGGTCACAAAAAGTCCGCTGTATAATCATTCAACGCATACTCATATATTCCAACCGCCAACCCACGTCCTCCCACTCAGCGCCCTTTGCAAATTGGCCGCTCGTTTCATTAAACTGTCCTGAATTTATCGTAAAACAATATTGTCTGCTGGCAACATTCTGGCATAATTTCGAAAACGCTACTTAAATGCTTTGAAACGAGAAATAGGATTTAATTACTTTGATTTGAAGAGGTAAGCTTATTTGCAAAATACTGCTTTTGTTTGCTACCTGAAACTGTTACAGGGAATGTCGTATAAGTATCTAACAAACAAAGGGTACTTACGAGAAAGATTTTATTTCAACTCTAATATTATATACCTTTTGTTCTACCAATATAAGAATAATTAACCACATATTTTTTTAAATATTATATTTTTTAAATGCCAATTAAAGAGATCTACAGTTAGAAATTAGAACACTTTTAATGGTTCCGTAGACAACAAGGAACCCTTAAAGTTTTGCCATGTCCGTCCGTCTGTCTGTTTGGCTGTTCGCGACTTAGCTCAGAGACTCTTAGTACTAGAAAGCTGTAATTTGGCATGGGTAAAAATAAAAATAAATCACGTCGACAAAGTGGTAAAATAAAAATTATTTTGGCTGCTTTACGTGAAGGATATACATATATTAGGGATGTTTTTATCAGAATAAGGTAGGTGTCGTTAGATAGTTCTTTTAAAAAGTTGTGGGTGTTCATATTGTAAAAACGGGAATTTTCACGTACTACACTATTTACAATATCAATAGTTTTTACAATATCAATAGTCAAGTTCACGATAGTTTTTGGAATAAAGTTGTGGGTGTGTGAAACCCATTTTTCGATTCAGGGATCTGTTTCCGAAATATTTAGCCAATTTTTGTTAGAATCAAGTAGCATCCCCGTTGCTTGTTGTTGCGGTTGTTTTTGGATATATGAAAAAATTAACAGCAGTAGTATATATAACAAAGTTAGAATGAAAACTATCACAACTAAGTAGGCTTTACCAATTAACGAGTAACAGCAATAGTCGACAAACTTATAAAATTTATAATGTCGTATAAATTCTATTGAAAATTCCTCAGATGAAGTTTTTAACTGTGTAAAACAGATAGGTAATATAAGTTTATGGGCAACTCCAGAACCCTTCAATGCGCGTGGCCCGTCACGCACATGGCCTATTTTTTCTCCCCTTTTAAGATGTTCTCTCTCGAAGGAGTACAGAGGTAAATGAGACACGGTCAAAAGACGCGATGAAAATAACTGCGTCATCGCTTAATATTTCACTTATATTAATCTACATCTAACGACTTTAAGATGTGAACAACAAAACACCTTTTAAAAGCTTATAGCTACATTTGTCACAAAGCTCTTTCGAACGCATGAAGGAAAACCAGAAAAGTTTTAATTAAAAAACTCTGCACACATTCATCCCTCCATATCCCTACTCAGTAAGCTGTGTTTTGAACCGACTGTGGAGGGATTTCAGAAGATATAGGAATCAGATGATTTCGTGCGCATTTGATTCAATATTTGGCATGTGGTATGATGACGCCCGCCATAGGCCTAGCAGTCAGTGTCAACTATGAAATTAATAATACTTGATTTTATTTTGGACTTTTAACTTGATTTTATTTCAGAGATTCGCGTTAGCGCAGTTAGTTTTTTAAAAGTTGTAGGTTTGCATCCGGGTCGTTCACCAATGGACTTTTCTAAAAGAAAATAGGGCTTCGACACTTGCTTAAAACAGTGATGACAAACATCGTGAGGAACCTTGCTCTAGACCATACAGAAGTAAGCGTGTTTATTTAAACTAAAAAGTGCCAGCCAAAATAGAAAATATTTTCTGTTAGAACATCAAAACGTTTAAATAGATAAACACCCAACTACAATACACAAGGGTTCCCTGTATCGTGGGTATCAGAAACTATGAGTACTGTGGCCAGCTACTTTGGTATCAAACATTGGCCCAGCCAGCTATTCGGCCACTGAACCACTGAGGCTGTCTAATAATTATATTGATAAATTATATTGATTGTTGCTATAGGTACTCTTTGCTTTTTTAGCCATGTTTGGCACCAAACATGGAAAGACATATCGTCGGCTAGCTAACAACACCGCTCAAGTCGAAATTTTGCGGTATTGACATTTTATGCCATTGGATAGATCTTTTCACTGCGCTTCTGTTCACCAATACAAACATTGCATTTCAACCAATCACAGTTTTAATTTCAGCGTTAGCGATTTCAATTCTGTGGACTTGTGCGGAGTTGATAAAACAGTTTTTTGGTTCTCCTGAAAAGTTAGGAAAATCGATTTACGCGGTGTTGTTTGCTAGCCGACGATATATTTTGGGGCTAAATATCAGCCCCAAAATGTATGAAGACTGAATGATCTTACCTTTTCCACAATACTGTTGGGCATAAATTCACGTCACTTTAAAAAGATTAGGAACAAACGTGAAGAAAGCTTTCCATCTTTTATGTATTTATTCTTCGAACCCATTATTCATGATAACC
Source organism: Perizoma flavofasciatum (assembly GCA_958496245.1). Classification (NCBI taxonomy): domain Eukaryota; kingdom Metazoa; phylum Arthropoda; class Insecta; order Lepidoptera; family Geometridae; genus Perizoma; species Perizoma flavofasciatum. Next base: position 1,565,299 of record OY292436.1, read on the forward strand.
CTGATATCATAATACGGTTAGTGGAGTGTGTTGTTATATATTATGAGCGCGGACTTTTCTGAATCTGAAAATGAAATGAGGATAGTGTAGCGACCGACATCATTTCTCGACGGTAATTTCATATACGTCAATCAAACCGTTACTTCAGCGTAACACAGGATCGAAGTCAAAGTCAAAGGCAATAGGTTTTTATTCATTGAAATCACAAGGATCATATAGAAACGTCAACTTAAAAACTATGCGTGAATCTAAAATGTTAAAGTGAATTTACGCCGGTTCCTCGCGCGCGACCAAGCATAGAAGAATCAGGCAACAAACTCTGCTTGGTTATTTTTTTGATGATCCTTCATTCAGCTTTAGTGTGGTGCCAATCGAACGTAAATGAACGAGACTCATAGAAAAAAGTACTAGTCAGAGACTTAAATAAAGTCTAAAAAGTATCAACCTAAGTTCTTATGACAACACACTATACGCTTTATAATAATAATGCTTAACCTATTCTTAAAAAATATGATACCACAGATATACAATTTCACAATTAAGCTAACGAAACCTCAGAATAATAATAAAAGGTAAACGCGATGAAGGTAAAAAGGTAAACGCGATAAAAGGTAACTGCTATCCGACTATGGAACAGTATTCCACAGTCATATCGTGAGGTGTCTTCTGTTGAAGTTTTCAGATCCAAAATTTACAATCACTATTTAGCTCTCATGCTCAACCTACAAAGTTTAAGCAATCAGTCTCTCAGCTACATATTGTGAGAATAATACATATTATATAGATTATTTAGTAGTCTATGAATTATTATCTGTAATTTGTAAGGTTAGGTTATGTACTCGTAAGTAGATAGGTATATGTAATTGTGTTTATTCAAGGAATAGTGTTTAAGTTTTATTAATAGATTACCTCTAGCGTATAATTTATCATTTTTCTTATATTCATGCACTACCTCAAGACTCTTCTCCATTAACACAAAGGTTAGCTGGAAGAGAATGCTATCTAGCATTAAGTTCGCCTATGTACAGTACTTTATAGTTGTGCAATAAAGAATTTTCTACCTATCTATCTGTCTATAAAGATCCGTATGTGAACGGCTTTTTAGATGTTCATATTGTAAAAACGGGAATTTTCACGATGAACCGACGACACCGACGCAGAAGTGCACGACGCGGAGGGAGCAAGTCGCGATCACTCACCCTGATAAAGACTCTCGGAATGAGTCGAAACTTAGTCGGTGCCTTCATCGATAGTGCAGTACATGAAAATTCCCGTTTTTACAATATGAATAGTCAATTTTACGATAGTGCACGGCGCGACGCGGAAGGAGAAAGTCGCAACAACTCACCCTGATGAAGACTCTCGGACTGAGTCGAAACTTAGTCGGTGCCTTCATCGATAGTGCAGTACGTGAAAATACCCGTTTTTACAATATGATTAGTCAATTTCACGATAGTTTTTAGATGTTGTTGATATTGAAGATCAAACATTGCGTTATGTACACAAAACAACATTAATGGTGTAGTAATTAATAATAATAAATAAATAAATAATGCTGGACAATCCACACAGCATCATCTAGCCCCAAGCTAAGCAGAGCTTGTGTTATGGGTACTAGATGACTGATATACTTAATACAATACATTACATAGATAGATATTTTTTTATTATACATAGAAAATACCCAGAACACCCGGAACAAATATTTGCAGATCGTACAAACATTTGTCCCAGGGCGGGAATCGAACCCGCAACCTCCTGTGTCGCAGGCGGACCTTCGCCCACCGCGCCACATCGGTCGCCAAAATTAGCCCTTCACTAATTAGTCCTTCACTTTCGATCCGAAGGTCGTGGGTTCGTATCCTGACGTGCACTAATGGATTTTTCTCTCTTTTTGTGCTCTCAAACGGTGAACTGAAAATATCATAAGGAACATATCCTCTTTCTAAATAATCACAGGTATTTATATCTTTGTTATTACAAAATTGGAAAATTATTTTAGGATACACACATCCAGTCAAAGGAAGAACTAGATGGAGCTAGGGAGCGATGACTTCAGAAAGGCGGCGAGCAGAAAGTGGATGAGATGCGCCGCACACCGGGCTCAGGGACGCGTATTGGGAGAGATAACAGTGGACTGATGTGGGCTGATGATAAAGATGGTATCCAATCACACTGTGATGGTCCGGTCGAACTGATGTGGTAGAAGTATTGGTGGCGATGGCGAAGGCGGTGGCGCTCAAAGAGCAAAGGTTGTCAAAGTTTGCGTGAATATACTTATCGCCACCGCACCCACCACTACGATTAAGATTAATTAACTACTTTAAAGATTAATCCTTAAATGAGTAGGATACCCAGTAATTTAAGATTATTTCTATCATAGTAAATTTATTTGTGCTGCTAGACTACTATTTTGACGCTGACTGTACGCAAAGATTGGTGTGAGAGCATTAAAGCAATTAACTGTGTGACACTCTGCACCCTCCATCAGGCAGCCATCATGACGTGACTCGAGAGGCGTGACACAGTGAAATCATACGGAAACAGAAGCACAGTAACCCCGTATTTTAAAAAAAAAACAATCATAAAATTTCAACAAAATTGGTATTCTGCTTAAAAACAATTGACAATTCGAGTTGCGTAAAAATTTTGATCGATAGTAGATCGTAAGTTGACTGAAGAATTAAACGGAGACTTGGTTGTAGAATCATAACGCGAATCAGGCCTCAGCTCTCTTCTAGATGAAAGGATGTAAAAGTTTAGGAGAAAATTAAACTTTATCAAATATCTAGAGGGATATGATGGAGGAAGACCTCCGCATTATGGTAGAATAATAAGAAGTGCTTTAGAACTGAGACTAATGAATGAGAGCTGCTTCACCGTTGATGCCCCCAGATAGTTACTGCGTCAGTATTTTAGCATTATCATCATAAATAACAGCTTATAGAAGTTCACTGCTCATGAGAGATTAATGAAGCATTCAAATTCAAGCACTCTCACCCAGATGTTTATACTAAAACTCTTATTTGTCGAAAATATTTAATGAAAAAACTACTGAAACAAATTTTTAAAACAACTGCACTTGAAAATGCACTACTGGATTTTAACATTTACTGTGGTATCATGTGGGATGCCACGCGCTGCAGGGCTGCAGGTAATGGATAAAATTAATTATCGAATTGAGTTTCGTTCTATTTTGGGAGCATTCGCTGGGACGCTTGAAATATTTTTATATTGGTTTGTAAAGTTTTGTGTTGGAAACATTTTTGTAACAGATTTTAGAGACAGATAGCTTATCTTTGTTAATTTTGCTTAATTTTAATGACATCCTACTATTATTATAAACGCGAAAGTTAGTAAGGATGGATGTTTGTTACTCTTTCACGCATCACTACTTAAGGGATTTTGATGAAACTTTACAGTAAGGCTACTTTTTATCCGGGTACCACGCGGGTGAAGCCGTGGGTAGAAGCTAGTCTGTATGTAAATTTCATTTCATTATAATACTCCAGGTGTTGAATATAGGCGACGGTAACTTTCCATAAGACAGTATGAAACATACGTAGACTTAAAAAACAGTTCAGTAAAATCGAAGGCGAACATTTTTCTTCTTTATTTAAAAATAGTTAAGGTAAAAGCCTCTTTCGTACAAATAGTAACTCTTTTACAAAATTAAATTTCTTTGCAACTTGGAGGGTTTCCGCAGCTGAGGTACCCACCCGTAGCACTATTGCCTATTGGGGTTAATACAGAAAGGGTTTTAATCAGACGGAAGCCTTAAGAGCTTAATACACCCTACAATACGCGAGCTAAAGTAAGAAATTGGTACTAACCACGAGCTAACTACCACTTGGGCTCGAATATACGACGATAAATAAACACAGTCGCATACATATTTCTGACTCTACAAAACGATCCTTTGTATTTCCTTATACCCACGTATCAGTAACTAAGAGTACCATGGTACCACAACACCTAGACTAGAGACAAATATCTACAGACATACAAATGTCTGCATGTTCTTTTTCCTGTAGTAGGAATTGTCATTTTTCTAATTTTCTAATCATAAAAAATTATTCCATTCAATTCAATTATTACACGATATCAAAACATAAATAAAAATATAATATTGTCCATATATAAAGAAGTCTATAAAACAAAATAAAAAACTATATTCCTTCTAGGTAGGATGTACATAGAATACTGGATTTACGAGTGCACAACATGCTCTCTCGTCCAGCGCTCCATGAAGGCACAGTCGGTGTCCAGCCTCTCTGCAATGAGTTGCAGGTAGCTGTTGGAACTGCCACGCACCCGGCGCATCAGGGACGCAGATCTTTTGCGCATTATGGCTACAAACCCATCTCCGAGAGATCCATCTGCGATCCATCTTCATCAGGGTGTCGCGACTTTCTCCGCCGTGCACTACGCGACGCGGGATGACGGAATGAGTCGAAACTTAGTCGGTGCCTTCACCGATAGTGCAGTACATCCCGCAAAAAATCCCGTTTTTACAATATGAATAGTCAAGTTTACGATAGTTTTTGCTATAATATTATTAGTATAGAAAATAAAACGAACTTATATAAAATTCTAGGTTTTTTTACTTAGTAAATTAAATATTTTGAATCGCTAAGATATTTTATAAAATTTCATGCATGTTATTATTATTAATAGTATAAGAATCTTTGGGTGAAGGTTTATTTAAATGAAAAACATAATATTTTTTACTTAAAAAAAGGAAAGTTATTTCACACAGCACACTGCCTGAAAAATATTTTGACCTTCCACGTCCTCGATGTGGCTGACAAGGCTAGGTACTGCATCGTACCGACGTGCGGAAAGCGTATACGCGTTTTCCTTAAGAGGTTTTTTGTTCCTTTGTTTGTTACCATTTATTCTTTTAACGATTTATACGTCTTAAAGGACGGTCTTAGATAAGTTTTACCGCCACGAGTAACTAGGGATGGGCATATAAGTCTGGTGTTTACATATTCTGTTAAAACTAGCTTTTTATGTAAATAGCTGCCCTCGGCTTCGCCCGCTTGGTACCAGGATAAAAAGTAGCCTTTGTGTTATTCTGATGTATATGCTATAATACTGTAAAGTTTCATCTAAATCCGTTCAGTAGTTTTTGCGTGAAAGAGTAACAAACATCCATCCTCACAAACATACGTTTATAATATTAGTAGGATTTGTGATAAACTCAGTACATAGATATTTGATGATACCAATTAGGGGATAGTCAGAGACACGCCGAACCATTACATTGACATTACATAACATAGACGACCTGACGTTGTGGGCAATGGCCCGTCTGAGACACAGAAGGTTGCGGGTTTGATTCCCGCCGCGGGACAAATGTTTGTATCTGCAAATATTTGTCTCGAGATCTGGGTGTTTTCTATGTATACTATGTGTGTATTTAAAATAAATATGTAATAAGTATATCAGTCATGTAGTTCCTATAACACAAGCTCGGCTTAGTTTGGGGCTAGATGATGCTTTGTGAAAAAAAATGTCCAATTATTATTTATTTGACACATGCCTACGGTTTTGCAAGTACTTAGTATTCCACGTGGTACATTCCGTTCGATGACATAAACCTTCGAATATTTATTTATTATTTATTTATTCAGAATACATTATGACATCATTACAGGTTTTTTTTTGAAGCCTAAATCGATGAAATATGTAAGTATATAGTGTAGAATATAATATATAAGATTTGTAGACTAATCTATAGTTTATTGGCTCTAGGCCATGCCGTTTTTCTCATGTAGTTATCCTTTGCGTAGTTTTTTGAGCACGAGTTAAAATCCTCCTAATATTATAAACGCGAAAGTTTGTGAGGATGTTTGTTACTCTTTCACGCAAAAACTATTGAACGGATTTTGATGAAACTTTACAGTTATATAGCTTATACATCAGAATAGCACATAGGCTACTTTTTATCCGGATACCACGCGGGCGAAGCCGTGGGCAGAAGCTAGTATACATATATATTAGAAGATTTCAACAGTTTTGAATTATTTTTGCAATTCTAATTCCATCGAAATTAAGGTAATCATTCTTTTTACCGTCTTATATGATGACAGTTTATGACGCGGTGGATTTTATATCAAAACAGCGTTATTTTAACGTCTCAATATTAAGTCCGTTTATTACCTGTGGCGGGCATAAAATGCTAGATTAGAAGGTAATAAAATTATATATTATGAAAAAACGTAAAAATACTATCCAGCCCTCTGTAACGCAAGAAGAATCAACGACAAAGTGAATATTTATGAAGTGGTATTTATTCATTAAAAACACAAGAATCATATAGAAACGTCAGCTTAAAAACTAAGTGAATTCGAAACTTTAAAAAGTGAAAGGGACTCCACATTAACATTTTTGGTAATCTCAATTGTCTCTGCTTCCTACTGGTCTTGGTACGTAATGGCTTGCTGTTGAGATTACCCGTAACCCACGTAAATTAATTAAAAGGTCAATTGTTAAAAAGAAAATAATTCAATAAATTCCACAAAATCTTTATCTTACTATAGTATAACAACCATAAAAGTATGATAACACCGTCACTATTATTAGAGAACCCATTACAGTCCCCTCCAAGGACATTAGTAAGTTTTCCCGTTCTTGCGAAATCACGTTTACTTTTCAGCGAAAAACCGCTGCAAAGTCGAGATTAAAAAGCTATGTAGCAGCTTACCTAACATCTAATATGACAGTGTAGTAGAGAGATCCTACCTATCCTATCCTACTAATATTATAAACGCGAAAGTTTGTGAGGATGGATGTTTGTTACTCTTTCACGCAAAAACTAGTGAACGGATTTTGATGAAAGTTTACAGTAATATAGCTTATACATCAGAATAACACATAGGCTACTTTTTATCCGGATACTACGCAGGCGAAGCCGTGGGCAGAAGCTAGTACTATTATAAACGCGAAAGTTTGTGAGGATGGATGTTTGTTACTCTTTCACGCAAAAGCTACTGAACGGATTTTGATGAAAGTTTACAGTAATAAAGCTTACATATCAGAATAACACATAGGCTACATTTTTTCCGGGTACCATACGAGAGAAGCCGTGGGCAGAGGCTAGTTAAGAATATATTCTGTGCGAAATGTCATTTATTTATTAAATTTAGGATATATTTTAAAATTAGTTTGTTTGCTTTACATTTCTTTCTCACTAAACGGTTACTTGCTCCAAAACGAAAGATAAAATTTCTTGAAAACACACAGCCTGGGTATTGAATTTGTTGTAATTATTTTTTATAGGTAGTTAGTATTCCATATTACATTGTTACATAAAGAACAATAACCTATGTCACATAAAAGCAGATAGAAAGATAAATTAATTATTAAAAAAAAACACGGTTACAAAGTTATCAATAAACATACTTACAGAATTAATATGGTAGAAGTAAATATTTGGTAAAATTGATTATGTTACATCTGGCACACTTTGAGTTCGAATTCTGACACTATAGCTGAAAGAAGGACGGTAAAAAAACTAAGCATACTTTGTTACTCGATACTTCAGACTTGGTCGCGTGCGAGGAATCGGCGGAAACTCACTTTAAAATTTTAAATTCGCGTAGTTTTTAAGCAGACGTTTTTATATTACCTTTATGATTTTAATTAACAAAAACCTTTGACTTTGACTTTGATCCTATATAGCCCTCTCATAATTTTACCTGTAACTTTCATAGTTTTTAAAGGGTAAGGGAACACTTAAGGGAAAGAACAAAATGTAATAATATCGCAAAAATCAAACCTTGACTTGAACACAGGGACTTGAACCAGCGACCTCTTAGTACTAAAAATACCAGGCTGTTAACGATCTCGTGGCTTAGTTGGTCAACTAAGGCTAAGTGTACAAATTGGCAAGTCGCGGGCCGATTCGAACAAAATCTTGAGGAAATTTCATGTCACAAAAATAATGGAACTCAATAAAAATGTCCTAGGCGAAGATAGTTCCACTAATGCGTTTGCACATCACGTTTACCTAGGTGATACCTAGAATATGTGCCAGTTTGTATACCGTGAAGGCAGATTATAGCCATAGGGAGTGCACTGCATGTAATGGATTCCTAATGACTTGCCGTTTACGAGAATTCTATCCAATAACAGTTTTGATGAAGCTACTCCGATGATAGGCTGGTTTTTTGTATTTCTATAAAATCTACTCCCGTGATCTATTCCGTTTTTTATGTATATTGTGAACCTACGTTTCTTTTCTTTGAAAATTATCTTTGCATATTTTGCATCAGTGGGCAAACTTTTGATCAAATAAATAATATGATTTTTAAGGTTGAGCATAAATCTTTTCACCATTTTTTTATGTTAGACTAGTTAGTTGCAACACACGAGGCCGCTCCGCAACTGTATAGTCTAAAAGTTTCCGAAAAATCTATGCTTTTTCCAAAACTTCCTTTTTTTACAAAACTTCTCAGTCCGCACGTCCGCACTTTCTTCTAGCGTTGACCTAAAAGATGCGTTTTGATTTGATCATTCACAGGCGATTTTCTAGAACACTGAGGGTAGAACACTGAGGGTAGTATTCTAGATCTAAAACAATATTAAAAAAAAAAACACTACTGTATTTCCTAGGATGACATCCTCAGATATTCAGTGCATAGATCTTTGAAATCTTTGAATGTTTGGCTCTAACTACCCCCCCTACATGGTATCAAGTAGGAGAGGTAGTTAGAGCCAAACATTACATATGACACATGCCCAACTAGCGTCTGACTACCCCTGCTTGGTGTCCTGAAATATTTGCGCTCAGATACATACTCATCTGAAGTTTCCATCATGGGAAATAAAGTCTGGAGCGCGTTTGTTTTATGTTTTTCAATAATAATATTCTTAAGAACTTAGTCTGTGATATAAAAAATATGAAGATTATATTTTCTTCTCAATACTTTTATTAATGCCGAACCAAAAGTTATTCTAAAATACAGAAAACACGAGACTGAATAAAATAACTATTTGAAAGAGTAACTATTATTTCAACAGATTGAACAGAACATTGGAAAAATAGCTAAGCTTTCGACGTTAAAATAAAATCTATTCAAATCCCAGTCACATTTCTATTTGGACCGTGAAAGCCGTCAACCAAATGGAAAAAAATTACAAAGTGTCATTCGTCGCCCGCGGGATTGTCCGGTATAAATTGTAAAATGGAATAGACTATTCATTTACCGTCTTTCTGTGTACAAAAATGGAATAAAGTGGTATCTTAAGTAAAAACTGTTGCCCTTCTCGGACATACAATAATGAAAAAATCAACACAGAAATCAAGGAAAAATTTACATCATCAAAAAAAAAATTATAAGTAAAAAAAAAAAAAAAAAATTGTAAGGAAGGATTTACATCATCAAAAAAAAAATTATAGAAAAATTTGTAATCAGCCTTTTTTTAGAGAGTTACGAAACTATTGGACCATTTAAACTTCATTGTAGACTTTTTGAAACGTGCTTTCTTTAATGCAGCTATAAATGAAATAAAAATTGTTTTAATAACTCAATCAGAGTTAACAACAAATTAATCAGAGTTGATAACACTCTCAATCGCCAATCCATGTGAGGATTTTGGACAAAAACACTTGTTCCTATTATTTAAGAAAAATCAATATTTTTAAACTTTTTTAATATCTTAGATAGAGATACACTGTGCACACCAAATAAATCAAATATATAGGAATTAATAATAAATAAAAGGATAATGTGTAGCAGTGGCTAATGATGATGATTATGAAATCCTACTAATATTATAAACGCAACGAAAGTTTATGAGGATGGATGTTTGTTAATCTTTCACGCAAAAACAACTGAACGGATTTTGATGAAACTTTACAGTAATATAGCTTATAAATCAGAATAACACATAGGCTACTTTTTATCCGGGTACCACGCGGGTGAAGCCGTGAGCAGAAGCTAGTATTTACATAATACCTAAAACATACATAAGTATTGAAATCTTTATGTAATAAAATTCTCATTTTATTAGTTTAAGTGCCAAAGTTGTTTAAGTTATGTATATAGAAATTAGTTCATTATCGTTACTGGGCCGTTATCTCAAACCGAGGCCCAATTTAAAAACAAATCACGAACATAAATTGGAGGGGAAGACATGCTTGAAATATTATACAAAATTCATATTCTACGGGGTAATACGGGGTTTAATTTTACAAAAAAAAAAGTATTATGAATAAACTTGAAAACATCCAAAAGTAAAAATTAAACAAGATAAGAATAGAATGTGGTTTATCTAACACAAAAACATAGCACTGAAATGACAGTTATAGAGCAAGAGCCCGTGACGATCAAACCTTCGTTAAGGGTGTCCGACAAGGGGTTGCAACCGTACTAAGTGTCTGACAATGGACGAGGTGATTTCTAATATTACTCCTAACAAAATATATAAAAACTGAGCTTTATACTTTGACGAAAATAATGTGCAATTTTATACACCTTTGCTACCTGTTAACTTTTAAAGTAACCGTGATCCAAACTTCATAGTCGGGGATCGTTTTTATCTGTATTAGAGACATACACAGAGAAACTTTCCGGTTTTATAAAATAACGAAGGTCTAATCGTCACAGGCTCTTGGACCATTACAAATAAAATAAAATATATATTTTATGGTAATAGTAAGATTTGTAATTTTTTACCCATTTGTTGGTAAGCAGTTACTGTTACCTATGGACCCTTGCGAAGCCAGAGGTATCACTCGTGCGTTGCCCGAGACCCTGAGACATAACGGGTGAAAAGCCTCATTTGCCTGTAATTTCATCGGCACCCATACAATTAAAACCAAACACAGTATGAGCGGATATTCAATACCTATCACACTGTTCATACTCGCATCCTCTTAGAAGGTATTCAGTACTTGTCCCACTGTTCATACTCGCATTCTCTTAGAAGGTATTCAGTACCTATCTCACTCTCCATACTCGCATCCTCTTAGAAGGTATTCAGTACCTGTTCCACTCTCCATACTCGCATCCTCTTAGAAGGTATTCAGTACCTGTCCCACTCTCCATACTCGCATCCTCTTAGAAAGTAATCAGTACCTGTCCCACTCTCCATACTCGCATCCTCTTAGAAGGTATTCAGTACCTTTCCCACTCTCCATACTCGCATCCTCTTAGAAGGTATTCAGTACCTGTTCCACTCTCCATACTCGCATCCTCTTAGAAGGTAATCAGTACCTGTCCCACTCTCCATACTCGCATCCTCTTAGAAGGTATTCAGTACCTGTCCCACTCTCCATACTCGCATCCTCTTAGAAGGTATTCAGTACCTGTCCCACTCTCCATACTCGCATCCTCTTAGAAGGTAATCAGTACCTGTCCCACTCTCCATACTCGCATCCTCTTAGAAGGTAATCAGTACCTGTCCCACTCTTCATACTCGCATCCTCTTAGAAGGTAATCAGTACCTGTCCCACTATCCATACTCGCATCCTCTTAGAAGGTATTCAGTACCTGTCCCACTCTCCATACTCGCATCCTCTTAGAAGGTATTCAGTACATGTCCCACTCTCCATACTCGCATCCTCTTAGAAGGTATTCAGTACCTGTCCCACTCTCCATACTCGCATCCTCTTAAAAGGTATTCAGTACCTGTCCCACTCTCCATACTCGCATCCTCTTAGAAGGTATTCAGTACCTGTTCCACTCTCCATACTCGCATCCTCTGTGAAGGTATTCAGTACCTGTCCCACTCTCCATACTCGCATCCTCTTAGAAGGTATTCAGTACCTGTCCCACTTTCAATACTCGCATCCTCTTAGAAGGTATTCAGTACCTGTCCCACTCTCCATACTCGCATCCCCTTAGAAGGTATTCAGTACCTGTCCCACTCTCCATACTCGCATCCTCTTAGAAGGTATTCAGTACCTGTTCCACTCTCCATACTCGCATCCTCTGTGAAGGTATTCAGTACCTGTCCCACTCTCCATACTCGCATCCTCTTAGAAGGTATTCAGTACCTGTCCCACTTTCAATACTCGCATCCTCTTAGAAGGTATTCAGTACCTGTCCCACTCTCCATACTCGCATCCCCTTAGGAGGTATTCAGTACCTGTCCCACTCTCCATACTCGCATCCTCTTAGAAGGTATTCAGTACCTGTCCCACTCTCTATACTCGCATCCTCTTAGAAGGTAATCAGTACCTGTCCCACTCTCCATACTCGCATCCTCTTAGAAGGTATTCAGTACCTGTCCCACTCTCCATACTCGCATCCTCTTAGAAGGTATTCAGTACCTGTCCCACTCTCCATACTCGCATCCTCTTAGAAGGTAATCAGTACCTGTCCCACTCTCCATACTCGCATCCTCTTAGAAGGTATTCAGTACCTGTCCCACTCTCCATACTCGCATCCTCTTAGAAGGTATTCAGTACCTGTCCCACTCTCCATACTCGCATCCTCTTAGAAGGTATTCAGTACCTGTCCCACTCTCCATACTCGCATCCTCTTAGAAGGTATTCAGTACCTGTCCTACTTTCAATACTCGCATCCTCTTAGAAGGTATTCAATACCTGCCCCACTCTCCATACTCGCATCCTCTTATTTGTAGCTTACATAACGAGTTGAGTAACGATTCAAATGTCGAGGGTCAGTGAGAGTGAGGTCGGGAGCTGACCTTCTCATTTCTCTATATTTACACCAAGGCTTGAGATTTTAAACGCTCGAATTATTGCAATGAAATGGATGTCAAGGTTTCAACAGAGTTTTTAGGGTTCCGTAGTCAAAAAAAAAACAAAATAGTCTCGCTTAGATTGCTAGTGCAAAACAAAACAAAAACGCGCACGGAACTGTAATTCCCACTATGAACACGCTTAGATAGTTGGTTTAATAACGACCTCTGTGGCGCAGTGGGCGAAGGCCCGCCTGAGACGCAGAAGAATACGGATTCGTTTTCCACCGCGGGAAAAATGATTGAATGAATGAATGAAAACTTTATTTGCTTGAATACAGGTACATTGGACTGTACTCGACTAAATTTGTCGTGCAAATATTAGGCACGACAAATTTAGTCGACACGTTTAGATTGTAATTTCTGCAAATGTTTGTCTCGGTTCTGGGTATTTTATATGTATGTCGGCGCTAGGGCGTTATTTTGCTTCTACAATGAGTCATCGGCGCAGAACCACGAGTTATTTAACAAATCATCACTTAGATTGTCAAATTACAGTGTGAAAAGTTGTTATTTTGACATTGTTTACCTTCTAAAACCATTCGTAAACCTAAATGATTGTAAATGTAGAAATTCAAAAGCTTGCAAGTAATTTAAACTTGTTCGAACAAGTAGCTTGCTTGAGTTTGTATTTTTGCATAAATACGGGCGACGGACCGAGTACGATTCATTCTCGCTCGAGCCGTCGGACCGTACAGACCTAGAAACCCTCTGTACAACGAAGAATAAATTAGAAGAACATCTCCTGGAGTTTACTTTCGTCGACAACTATGACCAGCATGCTGGTGATGGTAGTGCCGTGGGCATTGCTGACGACACACTTTCTTAAAACCACCTTGGAGCCACCTTCTCCGTCATGTACATATAATATTAATAATAATGTTGGACATTTTCACACAGCATCATCTAGCCCCAAAATAAACAGAGCTTGTATTATAAATATGTATTTACAAAAAAAAAATATATGATATCAGTTCTTTAGTTCCCATAACACAAGCTCTGCTTACTTTGGGGCTAGATGATGCTGTGTGAAAATGTCCTTCATTATTTTTATCATAAAAGTTTTAATTAAAAAAAGTAATGACCTATAAAAGCATTATTCAGCTTCTTCTTAGCTTGTTTAAATCATAAAGTCGTTTCGTTCAGTCGCCCGCTTTGTCAACTCCCCTGACTTGCAGATCCTTTCTGATGGTTGATTGATGGGGCACTGATTTTATGAGTATTTAGTAAGTAGGCTGTTGTGCTCTCAAAGAGCGAAGAAAAATATTTATAATATAGGCGTACTTCCCTAATAATTTGACGACCTCTGTGGCACAGTGGGTGGAAGCCCGCCTGAGACGCAGAAGGTTGCGGGTTCGATTCCCGCTGCAGGACAAATGTTTGTATGATCTGATATTAGTCTCGGGTCTGGGTGTTCTATATATAATATGCATGTATATACAAAAAAAAATATAAGTAGTATGTCAGTCATGTAGTTCCCATAATACAAGCTTAGTTTGGGGCTATATGAAACAGTCCAGATTATTTATTATTTATTTATTTATGTGCGCATTGACACGTATTCAAAACGGTGATCGAGAGGAAGCTGGCATGCCCTAGAACTGAAAATTCGAAGGCAAGTGGGATCTGTTAGTGTTCCAATAAGCGGCGATAGGCTTGCAACCTGTCACTTTGAATGCAAATCGTGGTCCATGTTAAATATATTGTTCCGATGTGTCTCTGACTACCCACAACTTGGTATCCTCAAAGATCTACATGCACTTGGTATCCTCAAAGATCTACATGATGCATAGAGTATGTATCATGGGGAAATCAGTTTTTTTTTGGTTGTTATGGGATTTGCCTATATACAATATTCAACTTTACAAAACAAAAAAAAAATGTATAAATGTAGTTTATCAGTCATATAGTTCCCATGCAAGCTCTGTTTAGTTTAGTAATTGTCCAGCATTATTTATTTTTATTTATTTTATTTAATCGTTTGTGTGTGTGTTTTTTTTATGGGGTCACTGAAATACAATAAAGTAACTAAGAAAGAACCAATGAGATGAAAAACGTGTGTCACTGATAACTATTTTATTTGTCCTACACGGGGTACCGTCTTTTCGTGGTTATCACATAAAATACAAAGAAAATACAATGATTTAAATAAAAAAATAATGCTGGACATTTTTCACACAGCATCATCTAGCCCCAAACTAAGCAGAGCTTGAACTTCATGACTAATATATTAATTATATACTTTTTTGTAAATACATACATATTATACATAGAAAACACCCAGACCCGAGACAAATATTTGAAGATCATACAAACGTTTGTCCCGTAGCTGGAATCGGACCCGCAACCTTCTGTGTCTGAGAAAGAGTTAAATAAAAACACGCTCTGGTGCTACGTATTGATTTCGAAGAACTCAAATATCCAACTTCATTATTTTGTACATCTATAGAGGTAAAAAAACCTTCCCTCGGGCCTCGTTCGCATTTAATCCTCTCAATGTAACGTAAACCGAGTTCCTTATAAAATACGATACAATTTTAATGCTTTTTATTCCAAAAAGATGTATAAGATCAAACCAAACGTCAATTGTACTCATTATAATGAAACTCTTCTGAAAGCGAACAGAGAACAACAAGAGAAAAGACTCTATTTTCTCTCAATTCAATAATAAATTAATTAATTAACATCAAGATAAAAACGTAGTCCTATATGGTCAAAATAGGATTCCCTGTGTCATGGGTATCAGGAACTATGAGTACAACAACAGCCACGGAAACAATATCTGTAGGACATGTAAATATTTGTCCCGCAGCGGGAATCAAACCCACAGCTATTCCGTGGCAGACCTCTTGTCAGTGACAAGTGTTATCAGTTTTTGTACAATAAAAAACTATAAAGTATCGGATTATTTAGATGTAAATAAATCTTAGGATTGAAGTTGCTCCAACTCGTTAAATAATCTAGGTACTTTTTGTTTTTTAAAAGGATAATTAAAAAGAATAAACAGCCTTGTTTTTTGCCTTTCCTTCCTGGCTTGGTCGCGGTGGAACAGTTAAAATCGACGTTCAAAGTGATCCTTGTGATTTTAATGAATAAATTAACTTTGACTTTGTTTCAAGTAGGAAACAAGCCGAATGCCCCCCTGCTGGTAAGCTTGTACCATAACTTAAGGACGCTTGCAAGACTAGAGGTATCACACGCGTTACCCTGAGATATAATGGTGAAAAGCCTCATGTGCTTGTAATTTCACCGGCACCTACAAACCGGAGCACAGCAATTCTTGCATTACTGCTTGACGGCAGAAATTGGTACTTTTTAATAATTGTAAAAAACGAAACACTGAGAAGACGTACAAAGAAGATGTTACTCTTAAAGTAAAAGAACTAAAATGGAGATGGACAGGATATACAGTAAGGGGAAAGGAGAAATGGTGTAAAACGTTGATGAACTGGTTCCCAAAATACAATAAACGGAAAAGGGAGAGACAGTTCAAAAGGTGGGAGGACGAGCTAAAGAATATTGCAGGAATATCATGGACAAGGAAAGCGAGAGATAGAGAGGAATGGAAGAGGTTGGAAGAGGCCTTTGCCAAAAAAGGGCAAACAGATAATGCCGATGTCATTTAAAATATTAAATATTGTATTAAGTATAATTTATCTGAAATAAAGGGCTTATATTATTATTATTAATAAGTGTGAATATGTGGCCTACAATGTGGCTCCTTGATAGTTGTGCGATGGTGACATTATTTTGGGTAAAATCTAATCCTATACTATCTTATCCTACTAATATTATAAACGTGAAAGTTTAGGATGTTTGTTACTTTTTCACGCAAAAACTACTGAACGTATTTTGATGAAACTTTACAGTAATATAGCTGATACATCAGAATAACACATAGGCTACTTTTTATACGAGTATCACGCGGGCGAAGCCGTGGGCAGAAGCTAGTAATATTATAAACGTGAAAGTTTGTGAGGATATTTGTTATTCTTTCACGCAAAAACTAATGAACGGATTTTGATGAAACTTTACAGTAATATAGCTGATACATTAGAATAACGCATAGGCTACTTTTTATACGAGTAGCCGAAGCCGTGGGCAGACGCTAGTTAGTATTATAAATACGAAAGTTTAAATGTTTGACATTTTTGATAAATATCTCCATCGGCTAAACTTATTTGGATAAAATATAGAACAGGCACAGCTTGTCACCTAGAATTACACAGGTCACTTAAATCTGGGTACTTTGCGGGCGAAGCAGTTAGCAAATGCTAGCTTATAAAACTTTGATGTAACCACACAATTCAAATGTAAATGATAAATGGAATTCACACATTTAAAAAACCTTTAAAGAAATAATAATTCAAACTAACCTAGCTTAAGCCATTTCCACACCGTCAGTTTTTTTTTAATTTATGTGCTCATAAGCCAGAGATTCGTGTCTAGGCTCGGCTTAATGTTTCGGAAACAATTTACGAGTCTGTATGGACAGATCTGCAGACGACGTGAAAATGACTAAACTTGGAGCACAATACAAATTGTGAATAAAATATTTTAAAATATTTTAAGGCGGACTGGAAGCCAGATTTGAAATGAATTTTTTGACGCAGACATAATTATAACAGGTATAAATATGATATGAACATATTTACGCGTGAATATAACGCGCAACCATGCATGATGGCGCGTAAAAATCTGTCATGTTTGAGAGCTTTTTTTCGATTTCTTCATATATAAAACTAACTTATTAATAAACTAGACGATTAATATCTCAATATGCTATACTCCTAGTAACTAATATTATAAAAAAAATGTTATAGTAGCTTCGATGATTGAGAACTGCGCAACATGTGATTTTTACAGAGGCTACTTTGCGATATTATTTTGAGAATAACGCATTGAACTTCTATTCATTTAATACTATGCTATGTATTCTGCTTTACGGTTATAGAAGTTTATATAGAGGTTATAGAAGTTTATTATATACTCATAAAGAAAATAGTTCACTTATAATGAGCTTTAGAAGTTAATATTATTTTATTACGTCACACAAAGTTTGAAAAACTCTTCAAATTTTTCAACCCACCCCTTAAGGCAAAATAAAATGCAACCTTTCAACAGATTTTCAAACTAGATAGTTAGTGTTAAGTGTAGGTACATATGTTTTTTTATTTAACTATTTATTATACCAATAATAATGCTATAAACCTACACACAAAATATATAAATGATAGATTATCAGACGAAAGCGTCCACAAGCGTTTTATTTTATTTGTAGGTTTTAGTTATAAAACCAGGATCAATTTAATCAGAGAGGAGAATGGGAAAACCAAGCATTGACATGTATCGCCCGTTTTAGAAACAATACAAATCTCATTTGAGATGGAGGAAGTCTATTGTTATTATGTTCTTATCGTGGCTTGTGTTAGACTAAAATGCATCCGAGGAGGATGCATTTTAGTCTACCTATCTTGTGTTAAAAAAATACATTTTAACTTTGTGTCGAGGTGCTTTTTAGTTGTACGAGTATTATTATGAAACCAGTGAACTGAAAAGCAACGGGTGGGTAAACACGTTTGATATAAAAAAAGTAAAAAAAGGGTAGCAAATAAAAATATAAAATCCTGTGATTTTTTCTATAATCAAATTGTAGCTGAAAAAACTGTGTCGCAGTGGGCGAAGGCTTACCTGAGACGCAGAAGGTTGCGGGTTCGATTCTCGCAGCGGGAAAAATGTTTGTATCTGCAAATATTTGTCTCGGGTCTGGGTCTTTTTTCTATGTATAATATGTATTTACAAAAAAATATATATACGTAGTATATCAGTCATGTAGTTCCCATACAAGCTCGGCTTAGTTTGGTGCTAGATGATGTGTGAAAATGTCCAGCATTATTTATTAAACACACGACTGTGATCTTCATGATGGCTATCCTCATCCTCATCCTCGTCCTCGTCCTCGTCCTCGTCGTCGTCCTCGTCCTCATCCTCATCCTCATACTCAGTACGTAGACCCGTGAGGTAACCAAGTAAAGAGAGTTAGAGGCAAGTTCGAACGTGGCACATGGCACATTTCTACGTTTTCTACAGTTAACATTCCGTGTAACAAGTTGCAAGCCTATCTCGCCGCTTATTGGAACACTAACCGATTACCTGCCTTCGAATTCTTGTTTCTAGAGCATACTCGTTATTTCTTCGTGTTGTTTTCCTTTACAATTCTACCCATTATATTTTTCCATAAAATTTAAACTAAAATATTCATACTCTCATAGGATACTTTGATATTCATATTTTTCCTTACCACTAATTAATTTATGCTATCATCAAAAAAACATAATACCGATCTTAATTTCAGTCCTTATCTATGGTTCAACGACCGCGTAAACATCACTCATTTCTCGGGGTAGAAAAGATTGGTATTATAAAAATGAAAAAAGTACTCTTGAAAATTTTAATACAACAAAAACACGGCATCTGTTGCTCTCTAGTAATCAGATAAAGAAGGAATACTGGTTTTATTATGAACAAAGATTATTTTAGATTATCTTTACTGTTTCGTGTTTCTGATGGCCTGTACCCGCCTTGCGATCCGAAGGTCGTAGGTTCAAACCCGATGCACATATTATGGCTTCTGCTTATCAACACGTGCTCAAAATATCGTGAGTAAAAATGCATAGTCTACAGTCAAATATTCGAAGCCATGTCCCTTGATTTTGAATCACAGTTTCATGTCTCCGAAGAGGTGACCACCGAAAGATGTCTGTAAGTCGACGCCTCACACTCTTTTTGGTGCTTGATGACATGTTTTGTCAAAAAAGCAGTTAAGGGGCTTTGGTATAGCTGTTTCAAAAGACTCAACTCTTGATAGATGTTGGTATGGACTTTGTGTTTTTCATAGTGCAAAGTAAACTTTCTTTATAATACACTTAAAATCATGATTGTGGGAAATGCACATAGCTTCATAATAATTATAACACGGTATTAATACTAGTCTGAAATAAATGGTTGTGTATTTTTGTATGTGCCGTAGGTTAATGTTCCAATAAGCGGCGATGAGATGGCAATAAGCGGATTTTTTTTTGTATCATATAAGTCTACAAAATAGAGGGAAAAATCGTCAAATTGTTGGTTCTTTTCGTTTGTTTCACGGGTTTGACTGGCTTTACCACGTCCACCACATACATTATATAGAAGACTTTCGGATTGAGTCGAAACTTAATCGATGCCTTCACCGATAGTACGGCACGTAAAAATTCCTGTTTTACAATATAAATGATCAAATTCACTTCATCAGTGTGGGTTTACTTTAAAAACCAAATACACTCAGTAAATTTACGTTAATAAATCGCAAAATTTATCTTACTTACGGGAATTGGCCATTATCTTATTGTCTGTGAAAACCACATCACTGTTTTTTCTACAAAACTAGCAAGTTATTATATATATGTACTAAGTAGTGCTTTAGTAAGTATTTTATTTAGCATGAAGGGTATTTTTAGTACTCTAAAAAAGCATGCAAAATAAAATAACATAACCCATTCTGGACCCATATAATAACTAAAATTTACATACGGGTCGGACGGTAGGGTTTGGGACTTGGGACTTGTTAAGAAATATCATAAAAATGTCAGACAGATGGGTGTTATTCAATAACTCAAGGTAATTTATCTGCTGCTTTCTTGAGACAATATTACCATAACGGAATGAGTACAAGTTGAATTTATTCATAAGTTTGGTACTGCCCCCAAGTGAACGAAGCAACGAAGCCTTATTTATTTTCATTGTCCAATCGCTCTCTATTGTGAACGAAAAACATGATCGTGTTATGAAAAGCGGAATATAATTTGAAAAAAATAGTAAGCAAAAATTTAATCTTGGTAAATTTTCAATGTAGAATCTTGGAAACAGGCATTGATTAATTTTGTACGGTAAATCGATCTTCTTTAGATATAAATCTATTTTAACAATGTTTTCTATTCATTCTTTATTATTATAATTTATTTATTTATTATTTTGATAGTAAAAATAGCTAAAAGGAGCATGTTCTAATCTTTCCTACCTTGATTTATGTTAGATCGATTATGCGCTATGTATCCATTCGTTTGTATTTGTAGCGCTTCGTAGACCCTCTACGTTGTTTCGTAGAGGATCTACGACATTTTTCTTGGTTGATCAGTCTTCTATCTTCACAGAAACGCTAAAAAGGAACCTAAATCATGCCTGGTTTAGACCACCTACCTTCAAATCCCTCGAATGCCGTAGCTCCTGCCTCCTCGGCGGCTGTCCAGGCAGATCTGAGTACACCAGATTCCGGACGGAGCCTCGGAACTTTGGCTCGAAGATCACCGATGGAAGGGCCAGGGTCGTTAGCTTAGAGTTGTACCTGCAACAATGTTATATCTGTTAGGCTTGGTCTGTTTCTATAAAACTTAAGTGGCAAACAAACAGTGGTACGGTATACCGATGAAAAAGTGGTTACTGAAACCAATGGACATTTACAAAAATAGAGGTATCACTCGCTAATCGCTAAATAAGATGTAACTTTGACTAATCTCATTGGTAGCTAGGCGTTTCTCTGTCAAAACACTTAATAAACTAGCGTCTATCGAGAGAAAAATTATATACAGACAATACTTTGTTTTCATAGCATGTATGCGACGATTAAAGGATAGCTGCCTCCCCGACACTGCTCGCGCCGGTGCCACTGTCCAGGCACGCGCAAAGGACAGAGCGGCGAAGCCAAGTCTGTTCCCGTCTCACACACAACCGTGGTCGCGTGGTCGCGGACTGTGCTCATGAGGAAGGACCTCTAAACGGTCAACGAAACGTCAGGAGAATAGTAAAGTACGTGGTATAGTCGTAACAATATCCAAAAATAACTGGTGAGAGTACGGATACAGTCCAGTCAGTCTTGTCTATACACTTTTGCTTTCACTAGGGGAAGATGAGAGACGCGATTGCAAGCGCACGCTTGCAGTCTGGTGACAGCCTTCATTTCCCTAACTAAGAAAACGTAAAACAAAGTGCGATTCTCAACATTAGTAACCAGAATCCATCTCGAGTGACAGAGACGCATGCCATTTATCTCCAGTCCTTTTCTATTAGACCCGCCCGAGTACCGTCACAGAGGGTATGATAGTACTAACGTATAGCAGTTTCACTGCAAAGGCACACCAACAGATTGAACAACAGTTTGAGGTATATGATCTGCAAATATTTTTCTAGCATCTAGGTGTTTTTATGTATTTACAAAAAAAAAGTAGTAGTATATCAGTCATGTAGTTCCCATAATAGAGTTAATAAGGTTGTTTGAAAAATGTCCAGCATTATTATTATTATGACCCACAACATCATCCACACATAATGTAGATGTCTTTCATATGAATAAACATATAATTGTTGATAATATTTCGGCCCCAAGCTAAAAATTTCTTAGAAATTAAGGGTTAATAAATAAAATGTGCTTACTTCAAGGCTTTTTGACTGAGAGTACTCATTTTGCATTGAAATTCGCTCTGGAGTGACACATGCAAAGTACGGCTTGGGCCATATTTCAGCGCCGGTTGAAACATATTTCACGGAGCTGCATTTTAAAATTGCGTTCCAAAGAAGGGTATGACACGCTTTAAATGAAATGTTCGTTTTAAATATGTGTGAATAAACATTTTCTTATATTAATTTAGCATGTTTTTATTTTTAAACGCTTCACGTTGTAACTATAGAATTTTCTTCTGTGTCTACGTACAAAAATGAAAAAGCTCCAACCCTGGCTTAGATTTTGCGAGCATCGATGAACGGAATTCGTGGAACTGAGCTTACCTACGTTTTTACGAACATGGCTCTTTGGTTTACCAAAGATCCATGGTAATTTTTAGCGTTTTTAGTGATATGGCCACCAATTTGTACATTGATAATTATCTTTTTATTTATAGCTTTTGAACGATTGGCAAAGATAAATAGGTAAATTAGGGTGCCACTTTCTTTCCGATAAATCAAATCAGTCATTCATTTGTACGACTATTTATATATAATTTAATTTATTTAAGAATATATTCGTGTCATTTCGATGTTTTTCATACTTTTCCGATCAGTAAACATGAACTAAGATTGGTTGCGCAGCAGGAGTCGGCGTAAATTCAATTTTAAATTTTAAATTCTCGTATTTTATAAGCCATTGTCTTTTACTTTGTAACAATTATAGTTTTTTACGGTAAACGCGATAAAGACCCGTAAAAAACTTCTAATTACCTACTATAATTTTCTAACGCCATCATCGCAATTAACATTCTACACAACGATTGCCATATAAGAAATTCTGCCCAAGAAATCATTAATTACCCGATCTCGAGGAAACTGCACACGAGACAACGGCACACAGATCCTTACAATTACGAAACTATTCCGCGTTTAGTAGACCAATGCCATTCGTGCAAATGTACTAATTTGTATTCACACCGTGCGAGTCAGCGTGCAAGTTACTCGCTTTCATAAATTTGGGTTCACACAGTGCAAGTAGCGTGCAAGTTACTCGCGTTGTAACAAAAGAGGTTACTATAAGGTGACAAACTGATAGGACCAAATCTGTATATTAAGAACCGCGCAAATTGAAGCATGGTAGCAGTGGCGGTGGCGGTGGCCAGGACAAAAAGTCAAGAAAACAAGGTTATTCTTTTCAATGATCCTTTAACAAAAATATAGGTACCTACATTTTTTATCAAGTTGGAGCATTTTTAATCCCAAGTGTTTTTGTTGTGTGAATCACTCATTCACAATTCGGCCATAACACCCTTCCCAAGGCCATCCTCTAATTTAGTCAAATGCATAGGCAAGCTGGACTGAGTAAGCGTTTCCTATACAAGTAGTTATCTACTGGTAGGCCAGCAGCTAGCCCACATGTAAACACAGCATAGTATAGCATGAGAACTGAGCAAACTTAGAATTCACAACTATCCATTGCGCGTTTATTAGCGTACTTCTTTACTTGATATAATACTCAGCCGGCAGTGGAATGGCAAACGCTAGGAAATTAGAACCTAAGACGTATCTATTGCGCACTTAGCAGAGCACTATACTATCTGCTATCGTACTAAGCGAGCATTGGCACGGAATCGGAGAAGTGAGCAAAGGTCCTGCTGGAGAGGGTCTCAAATCATTGCTGTTTGAAGTAGTGATGTGACGAAGACTTAAAAAATTCGGCTTTTTAAAAAATTTACTCTCACCTCGAGTATATTAAAATAAGTAAATGATAATCAACCAACCATTGATAGGAAAGATACATAAAATTGACAAAAATCCTATTACACACTTCATCATTCAACTCGATTGTAAAATCTTTTGCATTTCCAATGAAAGTGAATTTCTCAGTATCTTAATAAAACTCAGTTATAATCAGTATAAACCAACATTAACTGAGTTGAATTTCCTAGAATTTCATAAAAGCGAAAATAATATGTAGAAAATATAAAAGGTTTCATACAAGTATTAAGAAGTGATATTAACGAAATACTACGAAAAAAGTTATACGTCTCGGCAATCTTCGTCTACCTTCGAGAACGAAAACTGAGAGCGTTAAAAATGTGTTTTGAGCGCGGTTCGGTTTTTTTATTGTGAAAATATAAAGGTATTTTCACACAGGTTATTTCAGACCAGATATACTCCTCAACTCGATGAATGGAGGTCGTCCAAGATCCTTCGTCAGGGCACTGCTTAGGTGAGGCATATATCCAGCAGTGGACTTCTAGAAACTATTAATGATTGTGATGATGGTTTACACCATAATAATCTCAATTGCTCGTAAATCATGATAACCGACGATGAAACATGAACATGGTCCAGAATATACCTATTTACTCTTGAAGTACATAGTCCCATTTCCGAAGATAGACGAAGATTGCCGAAGCGGATAGCTTTTGTCATAGTAGGTACTATTAATCTTAGTTACATCCCTAAGAATATGCACGGGAGCGGGCCGCTACGTCCGAAACGATGTGATCGCCCGCGACGTGCAGATCGAGAGCGTGGAGGACTTCGTGGTGCTGGCGGCGCGTCGAATGTTCGACAGCGCTGACAACTGCCGCCACACCCACTTGAACGCTCTCGCCCCGCTGCACGCCAGACCCCCAGATTCCGTAGGACCGTGGCGACCACAGCCCCGTGACCTCCTCGGTGCGTCGAACCCCGCAGCCGATTCCCAAACTAACAGCCAGCGCTAAGCCAAGAGGGCAGCGTACCGCCGCTCAGCGGCCACACCCACTGACCCAGGGGCAGTTGCCCCTGCGAGTCGAAGCCAGGACAAAGACTTAAGTCGAGGCCCTTACCTAAGCCCCCCCAGGGGGGAGAGTTAGATGACCAGACAGACAGTTACATCCCTAGAATAGGTACTCTGGAACAAGGTTTATAACGACTATTGAGAAATGCTGGAGTGCATTTGATAGCGACCAATAGTCTTGTAAAATGAGTTTGATAATTAATGTCTTCTGAATACCAATTTAATAAAGTTTAGAGATTGAACAGTATGTCTCAGAATATGCATACTTACCGGAGTAGTATACATAAAGGAAATTATTCTAAACATATACTTAGGTAAAAAAATACATTTAATTTTTGATATTCGGCTTTTTTCAATGGAGAGAGAAAAAACACTTATCAGCTGTTTAACATAAGTGTTTTTTCTCTTCATTGAAAATAGCCGAATATCAAAAATTCTATGTAATGTTTCCCTGAGTATATGTACAAAAATACCTGTTCAACATAACCCGATCTCAAATTTCTTAATCATAATCTATCTTAGGGCTAGGCACAATTCATTTGTGTACTTGGCTCTGTGAAAGTATACCTTCCAAAGACTGGTATACTTTCACAGATCAAATATAAAAAGCCTCATTTAATTTTGAAGTAGAATACGGTCATTGTCATTGCCAGTTTGCTGCCAAACTAGCCAAAGATTCAAAGTTTTGACAGTAATCCCCAGACTATCAAGGTCTTCGGAACACAGATACGCACAAACTAATCATCTAACAACTTAGAACAACCTGAATAGTTAATTCTAACTGTCTTCCAACTTCGAAACTGTACCTATCTCCAATCTATAGACTGGTAGCTTCTGCCTGTGGCTTCACCCGCGGTATGTGTTTTTCTAGGTCATATAGCGCGTGTAACAGCTCTTAGACCAATGAGATCTACCAGGGTACCTCAACGTTATCTTCAATAGATGGATAATCTGTGATTGATATATAGTCTGTGGATACAGTAGGGGTTAAGGAGTTTTTACCGGATCTTATAAAAAAACGTTTGTGAGTTTGATTTACTATTCTCAAAATTACCAACATTAAAGAATCTTTGAAGCAAGAACCTTTCTTATTTTTCGCCCAACTGAGTTGCCGGCTGCGAAAGTCACTAAATATCACCTATTCTAGCATAACCATTACCTTTGCCATAGCTTTTCAAACAGGTTTTTTTAATTATGTTACATTTATTCATACAACTTTATTAATTAATATATGTATAATATGTATAAATGAAAAAAAATACAGATGAAATAGCTATCTGAGGACTGCTACAAACGATCTAATACTCAACTGATCCAGAACACGGAACGCTTCCGCGATTCCAAAAACGACTAAACGATTTGATGAAACTTTACAGTAATGTAGCTTACACATCAGAATAACACTTAGGGTACTTTTTATCCGGGTACCACGAAACTAAAAAAGTTCCTAACCAAAAATTTCTACTATTCGGTCAGCCACCATATGGATAACTAGCTTCTGCCCACGGCTTCGTCCGCGTGGTCCCGGATAAAAAGTAGCCTATGTGTTATTCTGATGTATAAGCTATATTACTGTAAAATTTCATCAAAATCCGTAAATTTTGCGTGAAAGAGTAACAAACATCCATCCTCACAAACTTTCGCGTTTATAATACTTAGTAGTAGGATGTTGTCGATGAGTTAATAATGTATAATTCTTATAATTTATATTATATTATGTTACCCACCTACTATGATAAGATAGGAATAAACTTTATTGCTGACAATTTCTAAAAATTCTACATTAATCAAATTATTTATTTATTTAATCATAATACCTTTTATTTCAAGTTAAAGGCAAACAATCCGGTTTATAAATAATTACCCATCATTACTCAGTACAAACAAGAACAAAGTGGAATTCTAATAAAATTCATAGTATTTATTTGTTTGTTCTACATAACTCGAGATCGGAGCTACATTATCTGTGGCTATGTATCTACAGTACACCGACAAATGTTATGCGCTTCGGAAATCTTCGGCTATCTTCGGAAATGGGAAACGGGGAGTTAAAAACTCTATGCACTTCGAAATTGAATGAGCTAATGAAAATACTTTATTTTACACCACAAGATAACAAAATAAACAGTAACTTAAAGTATAATGAGTGGTCTTATAAAGCGAAAGCAATCTCTTCCAGACAACCTGAAATGAAATTGTCTATTTTCTGGAGTGTATTTGATTACATTGTTAGCCCACACTTAAGGGACATCTGAAGATTTTTAACATCCCGAAAATTTAACATCGGTGGGACTCGATTCCGCTACCTCTCGTTTGATGATTTCTTAATTGGTATAATATTAATAAATTGATTGGCCAATCAAAATAAAATCAAAATATATTTATTTGGGTCAAAAACAATATACTAAAACTTATCCGCAGAAGAACGGTAATATCCGCAGAAGTTTGAAAACTGTGTCGCGAATATTAGCGCCCTCCTCCGAAAAGAAAAAAACCAAACAAAAAATATTTTAACTTAACTTAAATAGGTACATAATGGGAAGTTACAATAGGATTTAAAGTACCCTAGAGTGGTATTAATAAATGGAGTAAATGCGTGTTTAGTAATCAGGTGTGTGTGCATGTGTGTTTATGAGCGGGAGTAGGGGCTGTGTGAGTGTATGTGAGTCTGAGATAGGGAACCGCGCGCGCGATTGAGTGAACGTTAGTAAGCGAGTTTAGTTAGGGGGTGTGCGGGGGATTCTGTTAAAGTATACCTACTATATATTATTCCGAAATTTTAAGGAGATTCTCAGTGTCTTCATAAGTCTGGGCTATATGCCACTGAAGATATTTTTATCAACAATGACAATGGTCGAAATTCATGGCCTGTTTCGGCTCGAAAAATATATTTGATTAGTAGTTATGTAAGTACTACTAAGATATTCGTTCACATTATAAAAATGTTGCGTTCTTCAGCCATTATTTTTTTATTAATAAACTAACTGTAAAATTGCTCATGTGCCTGGGAATATCCTACTAATATTATAAACGTGAAAGTTTGTGAGGATGTTTGTTCCTCTTTCACCAAAAACTACTGAACGGATTTTCGATGAAACTTTACAGTAATATAGCTTATACATCAAAATAACACATAGGCTATTTTTTATCCAGGTACCACGCGGGCGAAGCCGTGGGCAGAAGCTAGTCATTAAATATTTGTCAAAGCATTGCATTTTTTTAAATAGAAAACCTATATAGTATGCATAGTTTCCTATTTTCAAAGATAAATGGAGATTTCCGAAGCGCGTTACATTTATTGTAGTACTGTAGAGGGTTTCCCAAGATATATTGTTTTATTGTGGCATTTAAGCAAGCTTGTGTAACCTAGCCTGTCCCATATTACGATTGTTTAACTTGAGGGTAAGCCAAGAAAAATATTACAACAGAATTCCAGGACTAACGCTCTGTTTGTGCCCTATAATTACACTACAAAAATGACTATGGAAATGAGGCAATGGGTTTAGCAATATATCCAAAATATCTAAAACTTAAAAATGTCAGCATTTAGAACGAGTTATGTCACCATTTCAAATTTTAAATGTTTTGGACGTCTTTCCCCATTTTCATTGGCCTCGATCCTGTAGTACATTAACTAAACTAAATTTAAACTATCGCTCTCTTTTACTTATAGTGTACGCAAGAAAGAGATAGCTACAATTTTAGTACCGTGTGCTGCTGTCAAATCAGTTTACGTGCCGCTTTTCTTCGTGTTTATAGTCAGCATATTTTGATATCACAACTAAATTTGTATGGAAAACTTAAATCTGACTAATTTGACAGCACTCAAATTGTAGCTATCTCTTTATTGCTTGCAATATCAGTAAAAGAGAGCGACAGTTTAAATTTAGTTTAGTCGGTGTACTACAGAATCGAGGCCATATTCGAGTTAACTGAATCGAAAAAGATTCTGTTGGTACTTTTTGGATACAAAAGGATTTACTGAAGCAAAAATACTTACTTATCTCAAATACAAGTACAGCATCGATCATTATTAATCTTTGGATCGAGAATTCCTACCGACAATTGTAGAGACACTGTGGTCACGGTGACATACTCTACATAGAAAGGTTCTTAAATACATTGTAATTATAGTTTCTAGAATCATAATCATATTTTAGAACAGTCTCGAAGAAATTTTGTCACGGAAGAGCGAGATTCCTAATAATACAGGTATCTGTAAATCAATACTAAAAGGAGATCTCAAGCCCTTATGTGTACGTAGATTAAGTTACTGAAATAAATCTTTTTTGCGCTCTATAAATTATCGAGACCCTAAATATGGCGTGTCACAGCACGTCATGGGTTTTATTTTTTCACATTTTGCTCGCAATTTTAATTCTATGTCCAAAAAATGTTAATTAAGCGAAGAAGCGAAATTAATTATTTCATCCTAACGATGCAGGAGACAAGTGAGCGGGTACGTGCCTTCAGCCCAGTTCAGTCGCCCGTAACGAGCCAAAACCGGCTCAAACCGGTTCCGACCGGCCATAACTGGGTCACGCAGGAGTAGTTAGTACTTGAAAACTAGTTTTTACTAGAATTTACTGGCCGCCAGCGTATTTTCTCGGTGGTAGTGTTTTGTTAAGTAAATAAGAGCTTTTCTGTGTGACAAGAAAAATATTTCTAGTCTATGAGAGTGCTAGTTTAGATGTTTTTATCCGACTGTGTATATTTAGTGTCTATTTTTCAGTTGGGGAGGTAAATGGCTTGTTTATATTTTCTTTGTAATCTCATGCCAAGTTAACTAAGGTCAAATTAGACACAACAGTGGGTATAGCTACGAGAAAGTGATATTATTCTTGTAAATAGTCCCCCGATAGTTCGGATGACATTTTAAAGTTTACGAGATGTAGCCCAAGATCGTTCGTCATGGCACGCTTTGGTTGATGAAATTCAGTCAACCTATTATGACTGCCATACCTATTTCTACCGCCGAGCAGTAACACTCGCATTGTTGTGTTCCAGTCTGAAGGATAAGGGTGCCGGTGTAATTACGGGTACATGAAACTTTTCACCCGTTATGTCTCAGGGTCGGCAACACGCGATTGATACCTATGGTGTTGCCAACAGGTGGCCAGTAGATATGCTTGTTTACCAAGTTAGTTATTGAAAAACAAATGGAGAAATAAATTCCTTTGGGCGATGACATTTTTGTTCACGAGAGTGGAGACATCTCCAAGTCTAAGAATAACTTACAAGTAATCAAACATTTACGACGAAATAGCGAGAGATTTTGACTGAAAGGATTATTTCTTTCGTTTACAGATATTTTACAGCACAATAAAATCAAATGGGCCTATTTCGGGCCAAAACAGCGCGATCGAGTCCACTAAAGGCCTGTTTCGGGCCGGAATGAAAAGACGAGTTTTATAATGACGTTTAATGGTCGAGGTTATTTTGAGGTGTCAGATTATAAGAAGAAGTGATGGATGAGGTATTTAACACAATTCTCGTGATTCCCCATCCAGTGTAAACAATTCTCGTGATTCCCCATCCAGTGTAAACAATTCTCGTGATTCCCCATCCAGTGTAAACAATTCTCGTGATTCCCCATCCAGTGTAAACAATTCTCGTGATTCCCCATCCAGTGTAAAAAATGGCCTCGATTCTTTAGTACACTAACTAAATTTAATTTAAATCTATTATCGAGGTCAATGTCTATCTACGAGTACTTTTGATCCACTTCCAATCTCAATATTGTCATTTTTCATATGACGAATTGTGAATGAACTTTGTTTCTTTTTGCGCGATGACTGGTAGAGAATAAAGATAGAGATAATTTATTTTAAATTTGAGATGAAACCATATTCTTTGTAACTTAACTAATACAGTAAGTAACTTATAAACTAGAGACATTAACTAATATACAAAGATTGCTTTTATCTTAAACTTTTTATAAATTACTACAGGTTTTATTCCAAAAACTATCGTGAACTTGACTATTCATATTGTAAAAACGGGAATTTTCACGTACTGCACTATCGGTTAAGGCACCGACTAAGTTTCGACTCATTCCGAGAGTCTTCATCAGGGTGAGTAGTTGCGACTTTCTCCTTCCGCGTCACGCCGTGCAACCACTCACCCTGATGAAGACTCTCGGAATGAGTCGAAACTTAGTCGGTGCCTTCACCGATAGTGCAGTACGTGATTTACAATATGATTACTACAGGTTATTATTAAATAGGTATGTAGTTACATAACCGTACTCCCCGTGCCAGATTTAACTGTGTTACGGCAGGGTATCTCCATAACATATCTTATTTTAAGCAATCGAGCATTCATATAATTTTGACTTAATAATGCTAAAGAATGCTTTAGCAAGTCCTCCTAGCACTTCATTGTTTATGCGGAAGTGTTAAATAAATAAATTAAAATGGCCTACTCTGGTGTCGGAGCTTTTATGCCGCTAGAAGGATTACCAAATGACGTAGAAATTGTTTTAACCGAGAACAACATTTTAATGTACCCTCTGAAGCACAGACTAACAGTCTCATTATTTTATCTTGATAATTTTTCTATATCATTGATTGATACTTTCTACCCTTTTTCTTTCAGGTATTTCACTAATTATCTTTTTCAATGAATGAGTTCATCTTGTTTGATTGGTACCACACTATAGCTAAATCTTAATTCAAGTCATTAAAAACACCAAGTACAATTTTGTCTGATACTTCTAGGCTTGGTCGCGTAAGTACTTGGTGTAAATTTTAAATTTTAAATTCACGTATTTTATAATCTGACGTTTCTATAATCATCCTTGAGATTTCAATGAAAAAAACCTTTGACTTATCAGCAGAACCAACTTTCCAGTCTGTTGATAACTTTAATATATATATATACATATATATTAAGCCAATCATGCATACGACCCTTCTGAAGGAAATCAGTTACCATCATAGATGACGTCATAGACTCTTAACTATAAAGTATGTATAACGCATGTGTACCGTACTGTACGTATGTATATATGACGACCTCTGTGCCGCAGTGGGCGATGGCTCGCCTGAGACGCAGAAGGTTGCGGGTTCGAATCCCACCGCGGGACAAATGTTTGTATCTGCAAATATATTTGTCTCAGGTCTATTTGTAATATGTATGTATTTACAAAAAAAATGTATTTAAGTAGTATATCATTTAGTTCCCATAATACAAGCTCTGCTTAGTTTGGGGCTAGATGATGCTGTGTGAAAAAGTCCTGCAATTTTTTTTTAATTTTACTATTTGTCCTCTTACAAAAAGGTAACTCCTCATCGCAAAACTTTTACATTCTTGTAACTTTCATGAAAGAATCCCGAAGAGCCCGCGTGTCTCTCACACCCGGGCCGTTCTAAAGAACCGGAGACTCAATTAAAATTCCTAAGGCGTTTCTATCCCTCTTTTATCGTAGCTTTTTTTAAAAAGACAAGGGACACAGACTGGAGAGAAATAGCTGGTGAAATAGCTGCTATTTTTAGATTTGTTTACCGTTTGTTTACACGCACCCATCACTATTTATCAGCTGTCCCTATCCTCAAAGGTTTGCTGGAAAAGAACTCTTGTTATAGTGAAGCTCACCTTTGTACACGTTCTACTTATTTTTTTTGTTTACATTATCTGTGTGTACAATAAAGAATAAACAGAGCTAATCAAGGTACCTACATAAAATTAATATTATCATTCCATATTGTACCTCTATATAACATATAATGTACCTACAAGACCATTGTTTGAGATGTAATAAATTTATTTTATCTTATCTTATCTTATCTTACAATGACTGTTGTAAAATATTATAAACACAAAAACAAAAATGCTCACGATTTTATTCCCCATGATTGATATGTTGGGGCATGTACATTTCGTACATACCCGCGTTTTCATATAGCATTCCACGTGACAGTTTGCAAGCCTATCGCCTCTTATTGGAACACTAACTGATGGCACATACTTTCAAAGTTTTGGTTCTAGGGCATAGTTCTTCTACTATATTTGAAATACTTACTATAAAAACATGCCAAATCCTTGCCAAAGCTTATTGTGGTGGGCATAAATCATATTTAAAAACTTTTTAAACTCAAGATGAAATCATTGGACCAGCTCTACGCTTTATAAGCTGTAACTGCAGTATTTTTGATGCTATATTTTTGTAGAAACGTTGATTCCGGTATCTAATTACTGGTTTTATTATCCGTGTTAGTAATTAAGCGATGTAACGTCTTTTTAATGGGCCGTAAAGTCAATTTTAACAAATTAGCTCATCTGCTAAGAGCTAAGGGTGATTTGAATTTAGGTTACATCTAAAGAGTATTAATAAGAATGGATTCGGAGATTGGCCTCGATTCTGTAGTTCACTAACTAAACTAAATTTAAATTGTCGCTCTCTTTTACTGATAGTGCAAGCAAGAAAGAGATAGCTACAATTTTAGTGCTATCAAATCAGTTTATGTGCCGCTTTTCTTTGTGTTTATAGTCAGCATGTTTTGAAATTACGATTAAATATGTATGGAAAACTTAAATCTGACTAATTTGACAGCACTTAAATTGTAGCTTTCTCTTTCTTGCTTGCACTATCAGTAAAAGAGAGCGACAGTTTAAATTTAGTTAAGTTAGTGTACTACAGAATCGTGGCCATTGGCCTAATACGCTTATGTAAGCAGTTTTGATATCTGATATTTGTTAAGAAGAATTGCTGTGTTAGCCTAGTAGGTTGTAGCCTGACTTCCGATCCGAAGGTTTTGGTTTCGAATCCGGTCGTGCACCAATGTTTTTAAATTTATGTTTGCTTAACACGTGCTCAAAACGGTGAAGGAAAACATCGGATAAAACCGGCATACCCACCGAAACTCGAAGGCATGTGTCATTTTTGGCGCAGTAGGCGATGGTCCGCCTGAGACGCAAAAGGTTGCGGGACAAATGTTTGTATCTGTAAATACTTGTCTCGGGTCTAGATGTGTTCTATGTATAATATGTATGGATGTATATAAGTAGTATATCAGTCATGTAGTTCCCATAATACAAGCTCTCCTTAGTTTGGGACTAGATGATGCTGTGTGAAAATATCCAATATTATTAAATAGTTCAATTAATTTAAGATCAAATCTAACTAACAATCAAAATAGGTATGCAATGGATAAATTAATAAATATGAATACGCATATTGCAAAAACGGGAATTTACACGTACCGCACTATCGGTGAACCGATCGATCACCCTGATGAAGACTCTCGAAATGAGTCGAAACTAAGTCGGTGCCTTCACCGATAGTGAAAATTCCCGTTCTTACAATATGAATCATTGTTATTTACTATGAAATGCTTAAAGAGACCAATACTTACTTTCAGTCACTTAATGACGAATAATTATTAATTCAATTAATAAAAAAATATGGAAATGCTTTCATAATTTTTTTTATGGAAATACTTTCAATTACAATAGGCATAAATCTATGATTTTCTCTTCAAATTTCAGAACGTAATAAAGAAAGAAAGAAAGAAAGAAAGAGTATTTTTATTTGAGCCCAAAAACACAAACATAGTAAAAAACTGGAAAAGAATTAGCTTATAGAAAATGTGTTGCTTGGGGTCAAAATAGGTCCCTGTCTCAGCTTGATGCAGCATCGTGTTAGTACGTTGCTGCGCTGGTTTTGAGACAGGGTCTTTTGTGAGGACACGAACATTGACGATGGCACAAAATAAAACTTACATAAACTACATATGTATATTAAGTATAACATAAACTACATATAAAAATGGGGAACAAAACATAATAAATTGAAGTGATAAGGAAGGGTAAGGGAAAATTTTGTTTTCGTAGATAACCAAGAGATTATCCTAATGAGCATTTTTGCATAATTATAAGGTGTTTCTTTAAAGCGTTTTTAAAAACTGTAGCTGATTTCAGAGCACGTACTGGTTAATAATAAATTCCTGAGCAATTAATATAACAATTGGTTTGGTTTAATCGTCAAATTCACAATAGTTTTTGGAATAAATCTATGAATATGACTGATAGACATTACCATATCACTTTTGATTGTTTTGTGCGTATTTCTTATCCATCTAACTTAAGTACTCGTATCTAAGTAATCAATTGGGAAAACTTCCCGTGTCAATACTGGCTTGACAAAACAAATAATCTTTCCTGCTCGGTTGGTTCCGAACCCGCGGTATAAATATTAATGGTCGCTTAGACGCTTACATATTTATGAACGACGTCCTTCTTAATTCAATTATGTGTGCACTCGGTTTTGGTCAGTATTTTCTCTGCGATATTTCCGGAATTTCACGAGTTCCCGAGATGGGGTTTTATTTCTGGTGTATTTTCTTTTCTAGTCTAATAATGGCCTCGATTCTGTAGTACACTAACTAAATTTAAACTATCGCTCTCTTTTACTGATAATGCAAGCAAGAAAGAGATAGCTACAATTTTAGTGCTGTCAAATTAGTCAGATTTAAAGTAATTTCAAACCATGCTTACATAAACACAAAGAAAAGCGGCACGTAAACTGATTTCAAAGGAGTAAATTCTTGCCATGTCTTTCTTGCGTATACTATCAGTAAAAGAGAGCGACAGTTTAAATTAAGTTAAGTTAGTGTACCACAGAATCGAGGCCATTATCCTACTAATATTATAAACGCGAAAGTTTATAAGGATAGATGTTTGTTACTCTTTTACGTAAAAACTACTGAACGGATTTTGATGAAACTTTCCAGTAATATAGCTTATCATCAGAACAACAAATAGGCAATTTTTCACCTGGGTATCACGCGGGCGAAGCCGTGGGCAGAAGCTAGTACTATTATAAACGCGAAAGTTTATAAGGATAGATGTTTGTTACTCTTTTACGCAAAAACTACTGAACGGATTTTGATGAAACTTTCATGTAATATAGCTTATACATCAGAATAACACATAGACTACTTTTAAACTACATGACTGATATACTACTTATATACATTTTTTAAATACATATATATTATACATAGAAAACACCCAGACCCAAGACAAATATTAGCAGATACAAAATTTGTCCCGCGGCGGGAATCGAACCTGCAATCTTCTGCGTCTCGGGCCTACGCCTACTGCGCCACAGAGGTCGTCATATTATCATTTATACCTAAAATACTCGAACGTAATTCAAAACGAATCATGTAAACATTATTATTAATGTTCCCTTTAAATAGAACACTGATTATGAATTCTGACCAAAACGTCCGCTACAAACTATCGGTGGAATTCAAACTAATTTCTACGAAAATCTAGTTAGTTCCGTTCCGAAACCCGTAGTGTCATGTTTTTAGTTTTAATATATATGTATTATAAAGTATTTTACGACTTTTCGCTGTTCCTTTAATTGAGATATCATGTTATTGCAATCTAACCTTTCGATCGGTGAAAATATCTTTCATAAAAATACAGAATGTTCTTTTCTTATTAAGCAAGTTCACGTCCAGGCAAATGATTTATTTCTCATATAATGCAGTAATACAAAAAATTTAAGAAAGTCTACATTAAGTCAAACTTCCTAACTTCAATATTTAAAGTACCTACTAGTCCTCATGTAACATGGCCGCAGGAGACACGTCTTTGTCTTATATATGTAAAAAAATGTTTAAAGTTCTGAAAACGCTACCATTTCTCAAGCATACTGAGATCAAAGACCTTCAAGTTTTCCCCCTTTCTTTGTAAGTACAGTCATAGCCAACATGGCTTGTAAAATACGAAGGGCGTCACAACATTCCCCTGAAAGCATGTCTCGTAGCATATTCCTTATCATTGAGACTGCTTTGTCTAGCGCAGACCTCGGCACTCGACAGTCACGTGAAAAAGTGTTTGTTATGTACACAGACTTGAAACAAACATTGTTTTATGTACTGTGTTCACGGCGATATTAATATCCTACTAATATTATAAACGCGAAAGTTTGTGAGGATGGATGTTTGTTACTCTTTCACGCAAAAACTACTGAACGGAATTTGATGAAACTTTACAGTAATATAGCTTATACATCAGAATAATATATAGGCTACTTTTTATCCGGGTACCACGCGGGCGAAGCCGTGGGCGGAAGCTAATATATATCTCTTAGATTGCACTAGATGTAGAATAACGACTGAAGGAGATAATTAATCAGTATTATATTACACATTTGTATTGGTTCTTAACATGTGCTCGAAACGGTGTTAGAAAACATCGTGATGAAACCCGTATGCCCTAGAACCAAAAAATCTAAGGTATTTGCCTGGTATTCCAATCTGACACGTGAAATACTAACTACTTGCTACATAAGCTACTACCTTAATGTAAGGTTTGGACGTGTCTCTGTCTACCCCTACTTGATACCCCTACCCCTACTTTAAATTTCGTAGTTTATAAGTTGTTGTGTCTTTATGATTCTTGTGATTTCAATGAATAAAGACCTATCGACTTTGACTTTGACGCCGTGTTTCTACACGGCGTTAAAGTCAAAATCGTACCCACTCATCCGATAGGCCGATGACAACATCTGTAAGAAGACGGTTTAAAATTCATAATATATGGAGGTAGGTGTAGGTGGTTTCCACCCATCCTGACCCGTCCTCTGTCCAACAGTACCGAGACATTAAAATGAAAGGTCCATCTGTGTTCCAGTGAGTGCAAACTAACAATAAAAGCAAAATGTCACGAAAGAGGACACTCACATTCCAAGCTCATTCCAAGCTCTGTCTGGAGGTCACTGTTTGTGAAATGAAGTGTTCCTTCGTATTTTAATGTTCATGAATTTATAATTGGTAACTGAATATATTTTATTTGCGCTCCGTTTTGAATCTGAGACAGGATAGATACTGTCTATATAAAGACTATAATTAATAATTGAATATAACATACGTACATACAGTCACGCCTGCTTCCAGTAGGGGTAGGCAGAGATCAAGGATTGCAACTTGCTATGATCCTGGCATACCTCTTTCGCTTCATTCATCCTCATCTAATTCTTCATACAAGCTCGGCGGTTCAGTGTACTTCTGACCTGGCCTTTCGCTAGAATGTCTCCAATTTGGTCAGAGTACGTTCGCCGAGGCCTTCCTATACCAACTATCCCATTCACGCTCGCTATATAATACCATATTCAATATTTACTCAAAACACGGTAGATACTCGTATACCATATTGTTAGGGAAAAACGGGTATTGAGTAAAAAGTAATTGTTTTTTTCTGATGTATAAGCTATATTACTGTAAAGTTTCATCAAAATCCGTTCTGTAGTTTTTGCGTGAAAGAGTAACAAACATCCATCCTCACAAACTTTCACGTTTATAACATTAGTAGGATAATATACTCATAGGTACATAGTCCTGACTCGACATTAGGATTCCCTGTATATTAGGTATCAAGAACTATGAGTACAGTGGTACCACAAACACCAGAACCGGAACAAATATCTGCAGAAAATCCAAACATTTGTTCCGCTGCGGGATTCGGCACCTCTTGCGTCACTGCTAGCTACTCCCCCACCACACCGCTGAAATCGTCAACGGTCTATGGATACGTATATGTTAGTTATATCTTATCTGGGTCAAGGCGGTGCGGTCGGATTAAAGGAAAACTAATATTGCCAAGAGGGAGGAGTCTGAAAGTAAAGAAAGAAAATAAATTTATTTGACACAATTTTACAGAGACGATATAGGTAGAAAGGACCATAAATCTATACATGTAATATCGACCCTACCGTTATAGTAATAGGTACCGTGGTGGGCTGAAGGCAAAAAGCTACCTAGGTACTAATTCCCAACGCAATGCGTGGGCCAAATAGGTCATGTCTTAGCAAATTATGCAACTCCACATCACCAGGATATGAAGCTACGCTGGTTTTTAGAAGTAGAAAGAATGTAGTAAGTCGGAAAGTAGCGGGGCGGCAGTGAAGGAATTTAAGGCCAGCTAACTGCAACTTCAGCTTGGTAGCCCTGCTTGTTTACCCTGCCTTCACCTACACAATATCTCATGTGTTTTTACATTAAAAATGCGCTACATTGTTGTCAAAATCAATAGTTTTTTATTCATTGAAATAACAAGGATCACAGAGAAACGTCAACTGATGAACTACGTATTTATAGGTAAGTATTGTACTCGTATGTATACATAAATATATATATAATAGGTAATTGGTATATATGTTATTATTTATTATATTCTGTTGTAGTATGTTTTATGAATAATATTATTTATGGTAGTTTACACAAAGTACACCCCCGGCCGCTTCAAAATCATATATAATCCTCTCCATCCAAAGGTTGTCTGGAAGAGATCGCTTTTAAGCGATAAGACCGTCCATTGTACCTTTATCATATGTGTTACTGTTTATTTCGTTTGTATCTTAAGGTGTACAATAAAGTATTTTCATTCATTCATACGTCAATTTAATATTTTTAAACCAATGCCTCGCGCGCGACCAAACCTAGCATCAGGCAACTTGCTTGTTTATTTTTCAGCTATAGTGTACATTAAATACAATTTATATTGTTGATAAATGAAATGATTAGAAGATTAGTAATGATTAGTCATGAGTGTAAAGGCTTATATATGAGCAGTCGAAGACTACTCGTATCTAGACTGACAAATGCTTCTTGCAAAACTAAAACATTATAACGTATACTAAGTATGAAGCATGGTTTCTAGATGGGAACTCAAATAAAAAAAAACCCTGTGTGAAGTTTGTTTAAATACTAATAATACTTTCTTATCCAGTTAAAACACTCAAAACTACATTAAAGATTACCGTCTTCTTATCTTAACTTATCATATTTCTGTGAAACAAGACATTAGAAGAATCCCCAAACCAAAGCTTCATCGCTCAGTAAGCCCTACTATCTATTGATATGTACTATCAACAGATAGAAACATCCAATATCATACCTATTGGTCCTATCTATAGATTGGTGCTCCCGATATCAATAACGGGGGATTGTGGTTATCTGGCTCCCGGGGGACGAGGTCGCTTGATCCAACCTACTGGAAAACGAAAGAGCTGACTACTATCTAAATATATATATCGTTGCGAGCTGACTGACTGACAATCAATGCACAGTCTAAGCTTAAAGACCTGAAATGTGGGAATGTTTCTTTTGGTGTAAAATATAAGATGCTCTGAGAAATGTTTTTCTGAAATTCCTCCCCTGGAGCAGAGACTAGTGTTTCACTAATCTAAACATATAAAATCACTCACTGGCCGACTGAATGACCGACTGACTGACCGACTGACTGACCGGCTGACTGACCGAGTGACTAACCAACTGACTGACAAACTATAGTCTAAACTGTAGTTCTAGAGGAAAGGAAAGAGAAGAATAAATGATCCTTTTAATATGTAGAGATGCAATATGATCCGAAGGTCGTCAGTTCGAACCCTGTCGTGCACAAATAGATTTCAACATTCCAAAAGTTATATGCGTATTAACACGTGCTCAGTATAGGCATATGCCCATCAATTAATGTTCTAATAAGCGGCGATCGGCTTACAACCTGGCACGTGGAATGCAAACGCTACGCAAAACGAGGGCATGTGACATATTATAATGCCAGGATGTGCCTCTTAATACTTATACTTATATTGATGAGTTCAGATCTGAGGATTATTATCTGAGGGGGTTATTCAACCTTTAGAGAGCGCAGTGGAAAAATGAAGTTTGTATAAAACCAAACTTAACGCGAACAAAGTCGCGGGCATTCTACTAGTTTAGTTACAGTGCCTTGGGCTTAAAACATATAGGTTTTAAGCTGCACCTACTTACAATTTGGATTTATGTAGTTGGATGTATATACTAGTCTGCCGTTTCGCGTGAAAGAAAGGTAGACTCTGTTACGAGTATTATATTGACAACGGCAGTGGCATGAGCCGTCTGAGACGCAAGAGGTACACATTCGATTCCCGCTACGGGGCAAATGTTTTCATGACCTGCAGATATTTGTGCCGGGTGTGGGTGCTGGTTACATGGTACTTAGTTCCTGATACCCAAGACACAGGTACGGAACCCTAAAAATCGACAAGCGTTATGTCAATAATCAAGTTCAAAAGTTAATTTAAGGATGTTTAAAAATATTCGTATATTTAAAAAAACATATTATTATATTCAAACAAAGTCGTCGGTAAGCGCTTGTTCTAAAAGTATAACTGACGTGGAAGACCTATAAACGTCCAGAGGGCGAGATGTACCATCATATCGACCACTCGCGCGGCATTCGACTGCCGGTCGGAGCTAGATTACAGAGCGATGGATTGGTTTATTCATTTTGATCAAACCGTGGAATATAGAAAATGGACGTTCGATTCTTCTAATTATTTTTTAATCTAGTCTCTATATTATGTACCCTCATATCGACCACTCGTGCGGCATTCGACTGCCGGTTGGAGCTAGATTACAGAACGATGGATTGGTTTATTAATTTTGATCAAACCGTGGAATATAGAAAATGGACGTTCGATTCTGCTAATTATTTTTTAATCTAGTCTCTATATTATGTACCCTCATATCGACCACTTGTGCGGCATTCGACTGCCGGTCGGAGCTAGATTACAGAGCGATGGATTGGTTTATTCATTTTGATCAAACCGTGGAATATAGAAAATGGACGTTCGATTCTGCTAATTATTTTTTAATCTAGTCTCTATATTATGTACCCTCATATCGACCACTCGTGCGGCATTCGACTGCCGGTCGGAGCTAGATTACAGAGCGATGGATTGGTTTATTCATTTTGATCAAACCGTGGAATATAGAAAATGGACGTTCGATTCTGCTAATTATTTTTTAATCTAGTCTCTATATTATGTACCCTCATATCGACCACTCGTGCGGCATTCGACTGCCGGTCGGAGCTAGATTACAGAGCGATGGATTGGTTTATTCATTTTGATCAAACCGTGGAATATAGAAAATGGACGTTCGATTCTGCTAATTATTTTTTAATCTAGTCTCTATATTATGTACCCTCATATCGACCACTCGTGCGGCATTCGACTGCCGGTCGGAGCTAGATTACAGAGCGATGGAATGGTTTATTCATTTTGATCAAACAGTTGAAAATAGAAAATGGACGTTCGATTCTGATAATTAAATTTTAATCTAGTCTCTATATTATACCCTCAATGTAATTTAGTTCAGCTTTCTATCGCTGTCTTGAAGTTAATTTATTTTTATTTATTTATGTTTTATTGAAAACACCAACAACGAACACCAACAGCACTTAGAATACAACAAAATTAATAATGCTGGACATTTTTCACACAGCATCCTCTAGCCCCAAACTAAGCAGACCTTGTATTATGGGAACTAAATTACTGATATACTAATTATATACTTTTTTTTGTAAATACATACAAATTATACATAGAAAACACCCAGTCCCGAGACAAATATTTGCAGATCATATAAACATTTGTTCCGAGGCGGGAATCGAATCTGCAACCTTCTGCGTCTCAGGTGGGTCTTTGCCCACTGCGCCACAGAGGTCGTCAAATTACTTATTATTAAATTACTTATGTTATTGAAGTTACATTTTTAAAAGTACGGAATGTGTAATCTGTAAAGTTTACTAATTCCAATGATGGTAGTTTTTCAAAAAAAGGCTATGAATAAGTAACCTCTGGCCACGGCTTGTACTCGAATACAAATTAGCTTATGTGCTATTCTAGGTTACGAACTATACCTATTTCCAAATATCCAAACTAATCTACAATAACACACAAACACACACACACACACACGCACACGCACACTCATCACATACTCGACATAGTTAGGATACACAATCCATTGTTTATAATTTCTAGAGTCATTATTTTAGAACTTAGTCTCGAAGAAATATTGTTACAGAAGAGCGAGATCTCCTACCAAGAGGTATCTTCATACTTAAAAGGAGATCTCAAACCCATATATGTATACGTAGATTAAGTTACTGAAATAAACATTTGAAACATTTGAATCTTCGATACCTAGTAGGGTGTTATTAGAGGCATGTCCAAAAAACATATTTGGCACGTGTCCACGTTTACATAGTCGTAATTATCCTTCACGTTTTCCTCGCGATCTTTTCCTTTGTCATTTCGAGCACATTTTTAAACAAACTTTGTACTTCTTTGAATAAATAAAGGCCCGACAAAATGTCTGTGACGCCACTGTGGCGGTGGCGACCAACCAGAAAAGGTTTTCAAACAATGTAATGTAATTTTGGGACATAATGATTATACACTAGCTTCTGCCCACGGCTTCGCCCGCTTGGTACCCGGATAAAAAGTAGCCTATATGTTATTATGATGAATAAGCTATATTACTGTAAAGTTTCATCAAAATCCGTTCATTAGTTTTTGCGTGAAAGAGGAACAAACATCCTCACAAACTTTCACGTTTATAATATTAGTAGGATTTTGCAAGCTATCTTAGTTGATCATGGCTGTACCTACACTATTATATTATACCATCAACAACAATACCCACGGATCCCCAAAAAAAATTAAATTGAAATTGAAATTCACGTCAATGTACAGAGCCTAACCATTAAGTTTGATAGTGATTAAATTGAGGTAAATAATGTCAAATCCCGCTATGAGATAAATAATAATAATGCTGAACATTTTTCGTACAGCATCATATAGAC
The DNA here is from genome assembly GCA_958496245.1 of Perizoma flavofasciatum. Classification (NCBI taxonomy): domain Eukaryota; kingdom Metazoa; phylum Arthropoda; class Insecta; order Lepidoptera; family Geometridae; genus Perizoma; species Perizoma flavofasciatum. The sequence continues at coordinate 1,608,938 of OY292436.1, forward strand.
CACTGATTCTCAAAGTGGGCGATAACGCCCCTTTGTGGGGGCTGGGGCCTTCAGGGGGCGGTAGAAGACTTTAGAAGATATTAGTGGCGCTCTAAAGGGGAAAGCATTGTTTATTATGTTTAAAAATTTGGGGGCGCCATTTAAAAAAAAAAAAAATGCTGGACATTTTCACACAGCATCATCTAGCTCCAAAGTAATCAGAGCTTGTGTTATGGGAACTACATGACTGATATATTACTTATATACATTTTTTTTGTAAATAATACATAGAAAACACCCAGACCCGAGACAAATATTTGCAGATAATACAAACATTTGTCCCGCGGCGGGAATTGAACCCGCATCCTTCCGCCTCCCAGGCGGAACTTCGCCCACTGCGCCACAGAGGTCGTCGTAGACACAAAGTAAGCAGAGCTTGTGTTATAGGAACTACATGACAGATATACTACTTATATACTTTTTTATTGAGGGCGGTATGGCGTTGTCATAACGAAGCAAGATCTTAACATCTTTGCTTATATAGAATCGCTATAAGACTTGATGGTTAGGCGAAAGTTTGCGCGGGCCTTTAACATATTCACCTACTTGATAACTGCATCCAGTACAATATAGGTCACGTTTAAAGATGTCTAACTTGCCAGCCGTAGCCGTCCCAAAAGGGGTGAGTTGAACTCTGTCATATAGCGTCCTATAAATGGAAAGCAGCGTGTGCAAAACGAGACAGATGGCTTACGGTCTGTTTTACTTTGGCATTTGTATTGACCCGCATTTATGTCGTAAATAAGTTGAAATGAGAACATAGTGCACGAAAATTATAAACTTAGACAATAGTTTCGCTAATGTAAAATCAAATGTGTCAGGTGTAACTCTGGAACGTGTCACTCAGCTCCGCGGCCTAGTCGTGACTCTGGATGGCGAACTATCTTTCAATACGCATATATCTGAAATTTGCATAGCCTACAAGTCTTTGGGTTTTATAATGAGGCAATCGGCATGGTTCCATGATAGGACAGCAATCGTATCACTCTTTTATGCATTTGTAAGATCCAAGCTCGAATATAATGCATTGATACAGGACCCTGACGAGGAAAAGTACAAAATAATGCTAGAACGGGTTCAGAAAAAGTTTGGTAGATTCCTTTACAAAAAAAAAAATATTTATACCCATCCCTCTTTATTTGCGGTATGATCGAACTAAATACGCTCGAAGTTTGAGAGGTTACACTTGAAAACGGATTAATTAAATACGTATGTATACTCATTGTTTTATTACTAAGTGTAAGAAGAAACTTATTGTTGCTATCTATTTAGTGTTAATATAAGCGACAGCTTAGTTGGTGTAAGAATTTTTAGTTTTTAACATTATTTGACAACCTCATCATTATTCATGCTTATTATTTTAGCCATACGTATAACATGATATAGATAAAAACATCTCGTTTCATTCAGTATTTCGTGTGAAATAGAAAGCTTTGTTAAGCTTTATAAAGAGAGTTATAATAATAAAATATGTGTATATATTACTACTAGAAAGAGTTATGAAATAAACGGTGCAAACATAATCCTGCTTCATTTCAAAAGCTTTACACATTTTGCTTAACAGACGTTATACCTCAAACAGATTGCAGGCATTCAAACTCCCACAGTCCTATCAACAGTATTTACTTACACACACTTATGCAGCCAGTAAGTATTCACACACACACGTATATAAATATCATAAATCTCCTGATATGGCACTTTCATTTTAATTTGAAAATGTATATTTTACGGAAAAAAATATCTGTCCTGACATAAACGAGGTAAATGAAATATAGAGACAGAATTAATAAATTAAAACCTTACGAAACGGTAGCCACGCAAAGCGTTACACAGCAATACAAAAAAAAGAAAAGAAATGCATTTATTATTCCCCAAACAACACAAAAGTTAAACAAAAAATAGTAATAAACACAAAACAGATACTTAACATATAATAACACAACGAAACGAAAAACAGACAAAGTAGGTACGTCATTTTGTGTTGCGTGGGGTCAAATAGGTTCCCGTCTCAGCATTATGCTGCGCCAGAACCTAAGGCTTCACTGCTTCACTGCTTCACTGCTTAGCAGAAGGAATAGGTATGGTGGTAATAGGGGACGTCCCCTTCTCTTTCACAAGGAGCTTTATTATTATGCATTCAATGAGTACTTCATTGCGTTTTTAACTACGTTAAATGGGTAGGTCTAGATAGGTACCTAGCTTATACTTTCAGAACGACCTACAACATAATAATAATCTTAAGATAGCATAGTTCTCATGTAAGTGACTTTTGTCTTTTTGAGAATAAATATATTTAAACCGTAAAATAAAGTTATAAATTTAAAAAAATCCACTTATCTAATCAATATGTTCTGCCCACATGACCTACGGTTCTGAGACATAAAAACTGATGGAGAAGGCTGTGTAAAACTTTATTTTACTCGGGGGAGAACAGGCCGGGTGAATACGGGACTGCGGGACAACGGACCCAACCCGTACAGAGAGCCATGGAGAGTATCTTGATCTATAAGTATGATGCCAACATCATACTTATAGATCAGGTTCCTAATGTCAAGACTCGAAGGTTTATAAAAGTCAAAGACATCGGCTTTAGGGTTATGGAATTAAAATGCAATCCTACTATCCTACTAAAATTATAAACGTGAAAGTTTGAGAGGATGGATGTTTGTTACTCTTTCACGCAAAAACTACAGAACGGATTTTGATGAAACTTTACAGTAATATAGCTTATACATCAAAATAACACATATGCTACTTTATATCCGGGTACTACGTGGGCGAAGCCGTGGGTAGAAGCTAGTAATATTATAAACGCGAAAGTTTGTGAGGATGGATGTTTGTTACTCATTCACGCAAAAACTACTGATCGGATTTTGATGAAACTTTACAGTAATATAGCTTATACATCAGAATAACATATGTGCTACTTTATATCTGGGTACCACGCGGATGAAACCGTGGGCAGAGGCTAGTTGGAACATATTACAAGACGTGTGATGACAGGTGGAGCAGGACAACGGCTGAATTGTGGCCGAGGAATGGTTACAGAAACGTTGGACGTCCGGTAGGGAGATGGGCAGACGATATAGTCAACGTCGCGGGCCGTGGATGGTTTAGACTGGCGCAGGATCGTGGTGGATGGGATTTCCACTAAAATTGTAGCTATCTCTTTCTTGCTTGCACTATCAGTAAAAGAGAGCGACAGTTTAAATTTAGTTTAGTTAATGAACTACAGAATCGAGGCCATTGGCCATTGTAAGGCGGTCTAGAGGGGAAAGCATATGTTGTTATGTTTAAAAACTTGGGGGGCGCTACGATTTTTTTAATTTACAAAATGGGCGGTGGGAAAAATAAGTTTGAGAACCTGTGCAATAAAAGAACACAAATATGCAAGCGTTGACTGCGGTTTACCACATTTTCCGTTCTAAATACGTTTCTGAGAACTTTTATTTGACATCTGCAAGCTCCCGGGATTTGTGGTTAGCGGAGCTCGGTGACTATTTATTGCGTTTTAATGTTTATCCGGAGATCGAGAAGTGGTTTTTAATTTATGGGCTCTTTTTTCTTCAGGCGTTGCTGTTAGAAAGATATATAAAACTAGTTGCGACCCGCGGTTTCACCCGCGTAAGTTTCGATTCCGTGGGAATATCGGCAATCTAATTAAATTTTAGAACACAAAAGCTGCTATTGTGACTTAACTATGATAGTAAGATATATTCCATCGCGGATTTTTTTAGGGAATAAGGAGTACTTAAACATGTAGTACATAATTTTTATATTTCTCAATGGTTTTCTAAGCGTACGCCAAATAATTAATGTTATTGGCTAAATGTTGCTACTTTGGGTTACATTATCGATTATTTTTAAGTGAAAACTATCACGTACTGCACTATCGGTGAAGGTACCGACTAAGTTTCGACTCATTCCGAGAGTCTTCATCAGGGTGAGTGATCGCGACTTTCTCCCTATATTAATAGTATACATAAATAAATAATACTAGACATTTTTCACAAAGCATCATCTAGCCCCAAACTAAGCAGAGCTTGTATTATGGGAACTACATGACTGCCATACAAATAAATGCAAATGTTTGTATGATCTGCAAATATTTGTCTCGGGCCTGGGTGTTATATAAAATGTGTATGTATTCACAAAAAAATATATCAGTCACGTAGTTCCCATAATACAAGCTCTGCTTAGTTCGGAGCTAGAAGATGCTGTGTGAAAAAAGCATCTTCTAGCTCCAAACATACATACATAAATTTAATCATTAATATAATAATATTAGATATAATAGAAGGGTTAGAAGCTTTATGACTACATCTCGATATGACTACATCTCGATATGACTACATCGCGATATGACTACATCTCGATATGACTACATCGCGCTATGATTACATCTCGATATGACTACATCGCGCTATGACTACATCGCGCTATATGGCCAGATAGCGTAACGACTATAATTAAATATTTTACTATTTCTTAAGTATATAAGTAGTATATAAATCATCTAGTTCCCATAATACAAGCTCTGCTTAGTTTGGTAAATGTTGGTGTGAAAAATGTCCAGCTTACTATCATTATGTTAACCGCCATGCCGTAGAACCGAAAATTCGAAGGCATGTCCCTATAGTTAGTGTTCCAATAAGCGAAGATAGGCATGTCGCGTGAAATGCTAACTTGCAAAACGCGGATATGTTCCAAATGTACTGCTTGGACTGGTCTCTGACTACCCACTACTTAGTATCTGCTAACTAAATATGGATCTAAACATATCTATCACGGAGATTACAGACGAGAGTGTGTTTTAAATTATTTTCTAACAATGAAAGCAACTCAATAATATAACCTCCGGGAACACAGAAAAGAAAATTTTCATCAAACAAAGTTTCGTCGTCAGCAAAAACTTCATTGAACTCCCAAAGTCAGGGATTCTAAAATATAACTTGATTAAACAAAGTGCGATCTGAATCACCTAATTAGGCGCGACCCGAAAAAAGTCTGCAATGATTTATGTAGTTACCTGATAAAATCAACCCCTTCCCGCCACCGGAAACGAGACCGTATTCTTTAAGAGTTTACTGCACAAAATCGGCTGTGAATTTGCCTTGATCAATTCATAGAGTTTGCATCGAAATTGGACCTTATATGCATGAATTTAGAGTGTTAACTAGCATGTGGTAAGATCTCGATCAGTTTCAAGGCGTTGTGATTAATTCCCTTAAGTTAATGTAAGTGATAATTACCTCAGTTAACTTTAAGTTTCTCTAAGTAATTAATGTTCTGTGAAAGCCCATTATGGTGTACATTCATTCCTTTTAGTGTAATATGATGGACCCTAATTGCAATCTACATTTTACAGGTGAGAGCGATGAGCGTATCGATCTAATGGACAGTAAACCGACTTCCAATCATTTTTCGAGTGAAAACATACATATATAATGTATATGAGCACTAACACGTGCTCAAAGCAATGAAGGAAAATATGGTGAGGAAACTTAGAGGAAACTGGCATGCCCAAAAAGCAATGGGTTTGCACATGGAATGGTGACTTCTTGCAAAACGCAGGCATGTACCAAATTTAATATTTAGACTGGTCTCTGATCCTACCTGTTATCCTCAAAGATCTACGATCTCAGTACATGAGATACATTCGTGAGCATGATTTTCTTAATCTTTAAAACGAAACTCTCTAGTTTTCTTTCGCATTTCTAGATTGGAATCCTTGGAACGTGGAATTAGTTTGCGTGGTTAAAACCATTTTAACAAAAAGTTTACTAAAATAGCTCAGAAAAGCAAAACATACTTTCACAATACAGTTTACAGATATTCCTGGAACAGCGCATTAACACGCTGTCAAAACGGTGATAGATAAAATGTTTGGTTCTAACGTTTCCTCAATATTTTCCTCCACCGTGTTGAGCACCTGTTCACGCACACATATGTTTTCGTATGGAAAAATCTAATACGGAATCGAACTACGATAATTTCGATTCATCGTTGTAAACCTACGATGAATGTCTTGTGTAAATAATTTTCCTGTGTACCTTTTCTACGATCACTGTATCTCTAAGTACTTAACTAAATAGATCGCCATCTTTAGACTTCCATATCCACTGGGTACCAAAAAAGACCTTATACTTTAAGTAAACATTAAAGTAAAAGTTAAGGTTTAAATAACTTTATTCTTAAAAAGACAAATAGATGTCACTTACATGAGAACGATACAATCTTAATCACTAATCTGAAAGTAGGTCGTTCTTAAATAATTTTAAGTTTAGGTTTTGCCCATTTAACATGTCTTTAGCAGTGATGCATCATTGATAATATGATGGGCAAATTTGTGTTTAAACACGTTAAATGAGCAATCACTTTTTATATTTGAGGGTAGTTTATTATACAGCTGTGCGCCTTCAAAGACTATAATTTTTTTACCGTAGTTTGTTCGACTCTTCTTACTTCTCTTAAGCCTACGCCATCCGGCCATATGTCAAAGCAATATCTTTTTAACCGTGAAAAAGCCGCCGTTGAAATCATAAGCGCATGAGACTTTTCACCCGTTGTCTCAGGATCAACGCGCGAGTAATAACTACATAATCTTGTTCTTTACTAGTCATGGGTAGCACACTGTTTGAAAACGAGGATCATGCGAGGGGCTCAGTTTTACAACAGCACACTGTGGTACCACAATCGAGGCGAGGCAGTTTCTGAACATAGTTGAGTGAGGCAGTCTTGGGAACACAACGTGTACTGTGCGTGTTGTGTGGTGTGGTTATGGAGTGGAGTCCTATGTGCGAGGCGCATTGTGCGAGCCAACACGATCTTTCCTCGCGGCTCGGCTCGGGCCTTGGGTCTCGCCCACCACTAGTCTCGAGGAAGTGTCTAGCTACAAAAGTGGTGCCACACGTGCTGAGGACTCACCACTATTATTTACCAAAGAGATACCCTATCATTAAAAGCAGGTCGCTAATTCTAATCCTGTCCTACACGAAACCACTTTTTAGCAGGCTGCTAAAGTTAGCGAATGATTATGAATAAGCGGATTAGTATATTGGTATTGTGTTGTGCGGAACCTATAGTACCTACCTACACAAGTCTGAATAATATTTGGCCAGTTTTTTACCTACGTTATGCTGTGGAATGAGCTGCCTTCTGAGAAGTTCCCGTTGAAATATAACATGAAACGCTTCGCCCAAGTGTTGCAGATGTGAATAGGCGAAGGCAAGAGGTGAAACATTTGCCTGTTTGCCTCGATATAAATATTTAAAAAAAAAGGTTTCGTACCAAAATAACGGTAATGGCAAAGTAAAAAGCAGTAGCTTGCGTGACCCGGCACACGTTTCTGCTTCTGTCGCTCGCGTGACGTATTACTTTTATCGACATAAAGCCCTAGGTCGTTCTAGGGCTGTAGGCCATCACTACTTTATAGGCTCTATCAATTTATTGTGCACTGCCTCGTAATTCGAAGGTTCTGGTAAGTTTGTATAAGCTGGTTTCCAGCTCTGATATTTTAGACTCAAAGGCCTATGACACGTAACTGGGACAGAGATCCCAGCTTTTTGGCTGAAGCAAGCCCACCCGTGCTTGCGCGATAGCAATATAAGCCGTACAGAATTTGTTAAAAATTTGGTTGTGTTCCGTAATAACAAAAAAGATGAATGAAAATTTGTTGTATTTTTCACATTGTGTTGTTTTTCTGTAACTAGACAATATAATCTATGTATCTAACCAAACGATATGTAAGGTATTGTTGTTTTTTAAACAAGAAGAAACCATGTCATGTATGACGTAAAAATATCCAAAATGCGATTTGTTTACAATTCATTTCAGGTAAGTATTTTGAAAAAATATTTAGCATGGTACATAGATAAATACTATTCGAATGCAAATAATAACATAATATGGTGGAAATAAGCCTATGGTATTACGTTTGTATGGGCAATTCATCCAACGTAGGCCTCTTAATGACGCTTCGCAAAGCCTGAACGCTTCCGTGCTTTGCGAAGGTTTATTAAGACCGTTCTAAAGATCACTCATCATAAACGGTAACCTGGGGGAAATACCTCAATCTAGCTATTTTTTTAAGAACGAGAAGGAAAAAAACTAGCTTTTGTTCATAGGTAAGTATTTTTGAATCTATCAACGTTGTTATGGATATCATTATTACTAAAAACTAGATATTTACCATGATTTGTGAGTTTAAATGTTTCCCGTTTATTTCGGATAGTGCCCATTTACAGCAACAATACATAAAATAATATAAAATGCCAAACCAACATGTTAGTTAAATACTTGCCTGTTTCTAGCACCCCTACAATACATAATGTAAGTCTCATTGAAATTGTATTGACGTAACCAAGTGTACTTTAAGTTCCTTGAAGTTAAATAAATGAGTATGAACATCACTTATCCTACCCTTAGACTTACGAACATCGGATTTAATTGTGTTAAAAGAAGAAACAAAGAGCAAATTGTCAATAGAGCCGTTGATTTCTGTAGCACTGGGCTGCGTAGAGTAACAAACTTTTATGTGAAGATATGTAAAACACCTGAAGGTAACAAGGCAATGCTTTCAACGAACAGAAGTTTCCGATCAAAGGTCTTAACTTGTAACCACGGCATTTTATGTTTATGGTACTTGTGAAGTCAATTTAGGTTTCTTTTCTGATAGGTTTTCGTTATTCATATTAATTCTTTGAGCATTTTTCACCCGCGATGCTATGATGGAGCACACAATGTTTGGAGTTAATGATTGATCGTTTGATAGTGCTACGCAATGGTTAAACCGATTTTAATGCAAAGAACCACCTCTTTTTTTCCAGACCTACAAGTTTTCTTAAATACAGATCATGTTTTTTGGTTTCTATGACCATTTTTCCATAACTATTGTACCTATAGATATACCTCAGAGGTCCTAGAGAAAACTTACCCTGTATACCTACCTACTTGTACATAGTTGCATTATCTTTTCTACACTAATATTTTAAAGTGGTAATATAATTCTATTAAAATAAAAGGTTTTTCGTGGAGACCAATTTTGCAACGGTGAAAAAATGGTCGACCGAATGGTACGGTAAGAGCCTCATTTTTATCCCGTGAGCAGAAACTAGTTCTTAATAAGAAGAAAGGAGCAGAGTATACCAAGAAACTTCATGCTTGAGTGCTGTCATTGTTCATAAACTGCAAGCTGTATAAGTGGAGTGATTGGAGACACTATGCCATAGGTAAACTTTGTGTTCATCAGCCAAGATGAAAGAGTATTGTGTTGCGATTTCAGCATACGGAATCAAATTATAGGCAGGTACAGTCAGCATTGTGTTTAAAACTTTACAAATATAGAGGTCTCGACAGAGCCTACCTATTTGAGCCTTTTGGGGTTGAGACTCTGGGTCCGTGGGGAACCGGGGCCCTTCGCGTTTTCAAAACTCTTTCAGGGCGACTGGTCGAAGCGACGCGTGACCAGAGAGCTGGCTCTTATCTGGGTCAACGCATTAGCATTGCCATTCAGCGTGGCAATGCGGCCAGTATTTTGGGAACGCTTCCGTCTGGTAGTGATCTGGATCAGTTGAGCTATCTATAGATCTTTTGTAACGGTCTTTAGGTGGCTAGCTGTTTCATCTGTATTTTTTGTATATACACCTACTTGTAAATAGTTGTATGAACAAATGTACTCACTTTTAAACTTTACTATTTTACTTTTTTTATTTTTATGTACTTACTATATACCATAGAAACGATAACTGTGTCATACTATACCTACATAGTCTACTTTGTAAGCGCTTTTATCTTCGCATCTAGAATTATTTAAGTAATTACCTATCTACTGCTTATTTTGTTTATTCTATTTATCTGTGTTTTTGAAGTCTTCAGTGAGTTATATACTATTAGTGTGTTCTATCTTAGGGATAACAAACAGTGGTACATTAAATTGAAATACATAACAAAATGGATCAAGGTTTTACCTTCATTCATAGACACAACGTATATTATGTATTCCGTCCGTATTATTGTGTCATATTTTAAGGTTCCGCACCCCAAAAGGAAAAAAACGAAACCCCCTTATATTATTATACTATAAGGGTTTTTCACTTTTTGTCCGTCCGTCTGTCTGTCAGTCTGTCAATACCCTTTTTCTCAGGAACGCGTAAAGGTATCTAGTTGAAATTAATATCAAATACGAAGGTCTAAGATCCCTTGGAGTCTGAATAAATCAAGCTTCGAAGTCAACGCAATAAAAAAAACGTCAATTTATATAGGGTATTTCCCGTTGACCTAGAATCATGACTTTGGCAAGAAGCAAATCTCAAAGTACAATTAAAGGAAAAAGTCCGAAAATAGTTAATTTAGATAGATAGATAGTTTTTTTTTATTTAACATATATGGATACAACACAGACAAGTACAAATGACACGAATACAGAAGTAGAACACAGACGAAAAACGGATAAAAAAAAAGATTAAAATCCAAAACCATAAAACGTTGTGAATTGGTATGTAATAATTACAAATAGTAATCAATACATACATATTCACCACCTTTAGTAGACATTATACATGGGTGCTAACCAGTGCTAACGAGGGAAGTCTAAGCTGCAGTTGGATTTGACTTATATCTATGTATGGGCAAACATTTTTCAACTACAAAGTTAAGTTTGTCTTTCCAACTCATATTTTCGTTAGAGCAATGTTTGGTGCTTACAAGCTTGTACGGAACCTTCGGTGCGTACGTCACACTTGCACTTCTCCGGTTTTTTTCATCAACCTCAACATCGTTTGCAGCTGGTAGACCAACCAGCTGCAAACGATGTTGAGGTTTACAACATTGAAGACAAAAAATGAAAAGATTTTCTAATCTTTCTAAGGCAGCTTTTTACCCAGGGGGTAGTCAGAGGCACGTCTAAACATTACAATTGGGACGTTTTGCTAGTCTTTAGCATTCCACATAAACTGAAAGCTCATCACTGCTTATCAATATATCAGGTTTTACAATTTGTATTGAAAATTCAGTAGTTTTAATGAAATTCACAAATCTCGCAGTAATCTTCCTAATTAAACCAACATACCGTGTCGAATTCGCAAGTTTTAATCCACATAGTAGGCAGGTTAACTGAAATTTGATTGTCCCTGCCAACCCTCTAAAGGCTCTTTAACTCCCAGTTTCACTGGCAAGTAGCTTGCCAAGGCATTTGAACTCGAGTTTTAAATTAAAATTAAATCAAGACTCTACAGAGTTATTTATTTTTTTACGAAAGGAAATGTGCAGCTTTTATCAAAAGATAGAAACTGGGAGTAGGGTTCATGTTGGTTTCAATGCTTGCTGGTTTTTCCTGCTTCCATTTATAGGTATAAAGAATAATTTTATCGTACAGACATCTGGAATAACATAAAGCTACTTTTCATTCTAATACCCTTTGCACTAGAATGAAAAGTGGAATCTGGCTGAATAAAATCCTATCCTACTAATATAATAAATGCGAAAGTCTGTGTGTGTGACTGTTTGTTACCACGTATCTCCGTAACTACTAAACTGGTTTTGATGAAATTTGGAATGTAGATAGTTTAGGTTTTAGAATAACACATAGGCTAATCAAATTTTTGAAAATCAACCCCTAAGGGGGTTAAACAGGGTTGTAAAGTTTCTATGGAAAATGTTATACCTTGGTTAGATTCGCTCAAAACACGGTACAAATAAACTTTAAAATTAATAATAAAACACATTTTTATTTTTTTCATAACTACCCCTAAGGGGGAGGAGAGTTATAAAGTTTGTATGGATTTTTTTCTCTGGTTCGATTCACACGAAACTCTTAAAACTTTAAAGTAAATAATGAAAAACGTATTTTTTTTTTCAAAACTACTAGGTTTGTGCAATTGAGTTCTAAACTCAGTATAGAAAAAAATATTCCTTGCTTAGATTCGCTCAAAACTCGGTACACATAGTCTCCAATTTGTAATGAGATTGTGTGATTTGGCCAGAATGTTTCAACGGCTAAACCACTGAGCCGTTTCTGATGTTATTTGAATGGACATTGTTTGAAGCTTTGAGAAGGTCATACGCTACTTTTATCAACATACCACGCGGGCGTAGCCGCGGACAGAAACTAGTAAATAATAAATAAATAATAAATAATGCTGGACAATCCACACAGCATCATCTAGCCCCAAGCTAAGCACAGCTTGTGTTATGGGTACTAGATGACTGATATACTTAATACAATACATTACATAGATAGTTTTTTTTTATTATACATAGAAAATACCCAGAACACCCGGTACAAATATTTGCAGATCGTACAAACATTTGTCCCAGGGCGGGAATCGAACCCGCAACCTCCTGTGTCGCAGGCGGACCTTCGCCCACCGCGCCGCATCGGTCGTCAAAAATAAATGGTTTTAAGTACTTTACTCACTGACAGTACTTTATAAGTACATATGTTTAAATTAAGCACCAATATAATTAGGTACTCTAACACTGCATGTGCAGCTACAATTTCAGGAAATAAAAAAAATTCGAGTTTCTAATTCAAATATTAAATATTAGAAAGAAAGAAAGTTATTTATTTGACAACAACAAAGCACGGAAAGGACAGGTACCTTCACACTAAAAAATAGATAAATAAACACTATAAATACCTAAGATTTTAACAAAAACATAGTGAGAACGAGAAGATTTTTGTGATAATTAGTCCCATCTGTGCCGAGTGGGCCAAACAGGTCCTGGCTCAGCTTAGTGCTGCTCCGCAAAGTAGTGAGAAACAGCGCTGATTTTCAGACAGGGCCTAGGAAAGATGACCTCACAAACGCGGAAAACTCCTTGGCTACTACCATTTAAATTGTAATAATAACAAGAATAAACAAAGTAGAAAGGTACATAAACACTGTAAATAAATTACATTAAATAGAGAAAACAAGGAAAATATATTACTATAGTAGTCTACTGTAGTCTATGGGCAAACGAATGGTTAAATGTGTGTTTAGAAAAACGGAACAGAAAATTCAAGTTGCGTGCTGAGTGTTACGTAAAAATACGACGACCCCTGTGGTGCGGTAGGCGAAGGCCCGCCTGCGACGCAGAAGGTTGCGGGTTCGATTCCCGCCGCGAGACAAATGTTTGTATCTGCAAATATTTGTCTCGAGTCTGGGTTTGTTCTATGTGTAATATGTATGTATCAGTCATGTAGTTCCCATAATACAAGCTCTGCTTAGTTTGGGGCTAGATGATGCTGTGTGAAAATGTCCAGCATTATTATTATGGTATAGATGAAAACGATATCGATATTCGTCCCATCTCTGTAAGTGGCACAAGCGGGTGGCAAACTGTCGTAGGAGTTCTCTTCGATTGATTACGTAATAAAAGTTCAAGGACCCGGCGGCAAGGTCAGCTAACGGCTTCAGATTTTATTGTTTTAAATCTATACAGCCTCTAACAAAAGCCCCGTCCGATTCAAAAGTGTAGTAGGGCATTGATTTGTGATTACGTATATGTGCTTGTACGTATTGGGCATTTTTAACCGTTAATTTGATATACCTAGTAGATTTGTACATGACCAACCTTGGAGACTGTCACTTGTTCAGCGGATTATAAAATCTTTTGTTATTTATATAACTTGGTCACTCATGATTTCTATAATTATAACTTTTTATTTCAGACCATTCGTCCATAATTTTGTTAGTCTATACTAATATTATAAGGAGGAAATATTTTTTGTTTGTTTGTTTGTATCGAATAGACTCCGAAACTACTGGACCGATTTTATCAATTTTTTCATAAAATGAAAGCTAAATTATCAGAAAGTAACATAGGTTATAATTTATTTTCAAAAAATAGAGATCCTTAAGAAAGTTGCAATAATGTAACCCAAAGTTGCTAAATTTTGCCTATAAAATTCATTATTTGGCGTACGCTGAGAAAACTATTGATTAAAGAACTCATTATTACCTACAAAAAAATACTTTACCGCCCTATTTAACCCCTTAGGGGTCGAATTAGATCACACACACACACACACACACACACACAGACTTTCGCATTTATTATATTAGTAGGAAGTAGGATTACTTATGTCATTAAGTATCCTCTTCTTAGATGTTGAAGCGAACAATAACTTCTTTCCTGTCTTTCTTGTGAATTACGTTTTCTTTGAATAACATTTCCCAAATACTTGACCTTTAGACGGAGAAGACATTGTTCTTAACTTCTCCGCGACGTTCAAGAGTAAAAGTCGATGAGTTTTGTAATTAAGAGTTTGTAAGATTATTACAGCTCAACCTGTTACACTTTCTTACCTATTTTTTTCAGGCAAAGTTGCAGTTTATGTCTCACTGGTTCATATGAGCCAGTTCTCTTGAGTTTTCTTTCTGTTTATAATCTCCGACTTGAAATATCATCGAAGTCTCTAAATATCACTTTGAGGCTTCTGAAATAAGACGGAGTATCCCATCTAAGATATTATCAAGTTTGGGGAATAGAAATTTAATTTGACGGATTTCTGATAACATTACGAAATATAAGGCTACTTCGGTACCCAAATATAGCGTGTTTCGATTCGTCTTTAGAAGGTTTGCGATATTTTACTTTGTTATGTCACAAAATTGGGTATGCCTTAAAGTTTTGTCTCAACCTGTAAAGACGTGTTTCGAAAATACAGTTTAATCGAGGCCCGTAAACGTATCTTCGCCTGTAATCGGAAATACGTTGATATATTCCAAAATTTATATCTAGTCACTTGACAATCACTGCGTCAGTTTGACCAACCCTTTAGTGGAAAACTCAAGCTGTCTAAAAGGTTATGTCAAAAGCTAAATAGAAAGGCCCCAATGAATTCTGACTCAGCATCACTCGGTTCATGTCAGAATTAGCCAACGTATTTCCGATTACAATAGAAGATGCGTATTTGAGTCATACTACATACGTCATTATTGAGTCCCACTTCATACGTCATTATTGAGTCCCAACTTTGTGACATTTCGAATTGAAACACGTTATTATTTGGGTTCCGGCATAGCCTCATCTAGTCCTCAAGAACAAGAGACGAGAACAGAGAGGTTCACCTCTATGTTCTTGTTCCACCAAACCTTTTTTGGCTATCAACAAGAAAAGAGGTCGAGCGAGGGTGAACGCCCGCGTTATTGAAATCGGCGACAGCTATTTGCAAATACGCACCGATTGGCGGACTACACCGTCTCTTAGGGGCACGAGACTCCCTCGAGCAGACTATGTGTTTGTACAATGTCGATGAAAACGATTTATGTGTCTTTTTACGAAACCAAATAAATCTTAGGCAAGCGTAGATGAAGAAATGTTGCAGTAAGTAAGTATATTAAGATGAAGATTTTAGATTTATTTATTTAACTGACTAAGTGCAATAGCAAGTAAGTTAGTATCTGAAAACCTATGTTATGTTTGTCTAGACACTAGGTCTAATTAATCTTATTGTATGCGAAACAAAACTGCACAAAAGTATCTGCGATCACATAAGAGAACTTGATCAACTATACCTAAACCGCTCAACTTCGCTGTGTCGGTGGAAAAGTTAGGTTTAAGTTTAGTTAGATTTAGCCCGGTTGTCTGGAACAGATCGCTATCAGCGATAAGATTCCGCCATTTTTAGGACGTTGTGTTCCTCAATAAAGTATTTTTTCATTTCATTTCAACTGTGGTGTTAGGTATTTACATGATAAGTCCAAAATTGGTCATTTTCAGATTTTTCATGAACCGTACGCAGTTTTTTTTTATTTTCGTTTGATTATAAAATATTCAGTTAAGCTATGACATTGGTAACAGAATTGCACGGTTATCTGGAAAAGATCGCTGTCAGTGATAAGACCGCCGTTTATAGGACATTGTATTCCTCAATAAAGTGATTTTTCATTTTCATTTCATTTCATTTCATCTTGTGTTCATTGTTGCGTGCACCGCTTTTTATTCTCAAAATAACACAGAGATCGCTTATCGCCCATTTTACTTTTGGTTGTACTACTTTTTTATTTATTTGGTTGAGTACTTCCCCGTTCGACCCAAGATTTTTCTACCCAATAGGTATTTTGCTCCGTTCGACCCAAAACATTTGATTCAAGTTATCCTTTGTACCCACACCTACTTATTCCTAATTTCTATTTATCTTGTTGTGTACAATAAAGTATTTTCATTAATTCGTTCAAAATCAGCGTTCGTACAACGTAAAATGGCTAACATGAGTAAGGAAGACTATTGGATTTCGCCTGAAGGTCTCTTGGCTAATAGTTTTATGTTGTCGTGACCAAGATTATGTAATACGAGATACCGAGCCAGCGGGGATACTGATATTTGTACTGGGCAAAATTCAGGATGTTATTTTTTTGGGATTTTAGATACTTACATACAGAAGTGAAATTGACTACATACTAGAAAACACATACCATAATTTTCATTATATAATTACGTTTTAATGGATGATGAAAAGGTTGAATCCTCATCAAAGTTTCTGTGTCGAAACAGCGATTTTCAGCGGGCCTTTGCCCAATACGCCACTGAGGCCGACTCAAGGATAATAATATTATATTAAAATAGTATATTATAGTATTATCAAATATTTTTTCAGCCAGTATTTTGGGAACGCTTCCGTCTGGTAGTGATCTGGATCAGTTGAGCTATCTATAGATCGTTTGTAACGGTCTTTAGGTGGCTAGCTGTTTCATCTGTATTTTTTGTATATACCTATATACTTGTAAATAGTTGTATGAATAAATATACTTACTCTAAGTAAAAAAAAATATTATCAAATATTAAAATTAAATGTATATACATGTAATTTGCCGTTATTGGTATAATTTTAAAAAAGTTTGTTCTAGTCTCATAATCCAGGTAAGAAATAAGGGGATATGTTTGTATGGAAAAATGCCGGCCACATTTCCTCTTAATATCAAATCAATAGTGAAGCACCGCGTGTTTCTTACGATCGAGAATAATGCGCGAACCGTGCTTGGACATTCACACGACCTGTTAGCCCGATTCAATGAACCCTAATACGATCAGACAGAGTTCAGAATCAACCACAAAACGATTCAAACTCCCGAACACATCCGATCCGCTAAGCCGCTAGAGTTGGAAGTTGCGATCAGTAAGCGATTTATCAAAACCCAAACACTTCAGAAACCGCTCTTAGTACGTCGGAATAGAGTCCGGAACTAATCGTTTACGTGATACACTGCATGTAGATCGAGTAATGCGAAACCATTATTTCGTTGTGATAGAGACCATTTTGGAATAGCAAAGGATGATTTTATTCAGATCGCATAAGTGACATGTGTTTTCTCGTAAGATGTGATTAATCGGTATATTGATATCTGGAGAGGAGAATGGAAATATTTTTGTAGAAATATATTTAGATAGCTTTATTTTTTATTTGCGATTTCTTAATATCCTTGGGTATCGAGTATTTGTGAATAATTTTGATATTAGTAGCCGTACTCCCTTTTACATTTTAGCAACTTGGACGGGCGGCGATTGATTTTTAAATAACACACCAGAAAAAAACAATAGTCTTTAGTTAAAAAAAATCCCGGACGAGTGCGTGTCTGACACCGAGGGTTCCGTACAAGCTTATATGTTCAACAAAATAATAAACATTACGTTCAAAAACTTAAACATTGCTCAAACAAAAAGATAGGTTGGATTTAAAGACAAACTTAACTTTGTAGTTGAAAAAATGTTCTGTACCCGGATAAAAAGTAGCCTATGTGTTATTCTGATAAGCTATAGGTATTACTGTAAAGTTTCATCAAAGTACATACAGTAGTTTTTGCGTGAAAGAGTAACAAACATCCATCCTCACAAACTTTTGCGTTTATAATATTAGTAGGATTTTTTTATGACGTCCAATAAAGTATTTTCATTCATTCACAACAAAATAGAACAAATAGGCAAGCACTTAAATCAAATATTTGTTTTCTATACCTGTCACAATCCGGTCGTAAACAAAATGGAGGGCGAAATAACGTTCAGGTACAAAAACTACAATCTCTCTCACCTATTTCTTTTATGTCCGCCCCAATAAAAAGCCCGCCCAAGCTGTGTCCTAGAAATACAAGGACATATTACTTGTTGGTCCAACATTACATGTTTCTTTGTTCGATAGAGTTTATATTGATATGGACCAATATTGGAATAAGTACAGACAGCGATAAAAAGTTTATCAGTATTTAGGATTATTAAAAAAAGTCTTGCATTTTGTATAACTTATCGACTAGAACGTTCATGGTAACTGTTCTTACTATAGGTTCTTGTGAAGTAAATTTTAGCTAAATTGTTATGAGCAAAATTTTAAAACATGTTTTCCATTGTCAATCGCAGAACCCCGTAATGGCTTGTGGCAAAAAAAAAACCTATTTAAAACCATCCTTGATATCCATAAATCCCATGTTTTGGTGATAAATGATGACTCAGAAACATACCAAACAAACTTAGGCAAAGCTGATTGTTGTATCGGATTATTGTGTGCGTCAACGTAACTGATCATAATAGAGCATAATTTGATTCTGTATCGTGCGTTTAATTGACAATTATGCGCATAATCGCATCACATTTCACAATGACAAAGTACGAGAGACTAATTTAGTTTATCGCCAAAGGGTTTGAAACTAACGGTTAGAGGATAAAGGCATACAGTTCAAATTTGCATTGTTAAGTGACAAAGGATTACTGTATAGTTACTCTTCAAACAGTGATCCCTCTCTCTTTCACTCTCACCCCCACACAAACACAAACACAATAAACTTACAAACCCCTCACAAAAACTTTTGTTTCACTCTCACCCCCACACAAACACAAACACAATCAACTTACAAACCCCTCACAAAAACTTTTGTTTCACCCTCACTCCCACACAAACACAAACACAAACACAATCAACTTACAAACCCCTCACAAAAACTTTTGTTAGTAGTAGAGCTACTTGTAAAAGAGCTCGTCCAGGGAATTACTACCACCATACCTATATCTGCCGCCATGCAGTAATTCTCGCATTGCTGTCTTCCGGTTCGAAAGATATGGGTGCCGGTGAAATTACAGACATATGAGACTTTTCACCAGTACCTATGTCACATTGATAGATAGTAATAAATAAATAATTCTGGTCATTTTTTACACATCATCTAGTACCAAACTAAGCAGAGCTTGTATTGTGGGAACTACACAACTGAAATATCATGTCATTTCCGGTAAATTACGAGTTACCTCTGGTGTTGCAAAATTCCATAGGTTACGGTAACCAACAGATGGGCTGTATGCTTGTTTGCTATTTTAGTTGTATTAAAAAATAAAAACTTTTCACACACATACACTTACACACACACCCCCTCACACCCGCACATATAGACACCCACCCAACATGAACACGCATATGATAAGTCACAAAGCCACGAAAGCAAAATACTTTTCTTTTCTTCAAACATGTTTTTATCATCGTGTCATTATTTTGTCCTCTCAACGCTAGCTTAGCACGATTGTTTAAACCAATTTATTTTGTGTAACCCTGTATTGGCCTTATTGCTTATTTACTCTTAGACTAAGTACGATGTTGGATTACCATAATAATATTCAAATAAAAAAATATCTACAATGTGAACAAGGCCACGACTGTTTAGCAATGTTCTCGATTCGCACAGAACCGGAAAGAGAGGCATGCTGTAGATAGAGGAAACCTGTAGCTAGCGAATAAATGTAAGTAGTTAGGGTAGATAGATAAATACATAGTAGAGGTCGTCTGGTGGAGACTGGTAATTAGCGATAAGACCACCCATTGGATACAACATTGTCAAATATTAGTCCCGCTGCGGGAATCGTACCCGCAACCTTCTGCGTGTGGGCTTTCGCCCACTGCGCCACAGAGATCGTCTATGTATCTATCCAGTAATTTCTTCACAGCGCGGATAATTTCCGTTATAATGCCCACATTTTCATTGTAAAACAGTTTAAAACAGTGGGTTTACAGAGCAAATCCCACTTTCTCAACTTCCTACGTTGGCAAATCCAATACCCTCAAACGTCCGACCATGCTATTATCTCAAACCGCACAAGTCCAAGCGAAATTGGGGTACATTGTTGTACCATGATTTGTGGCTTCAACTATGATTTGCTATGATGACGCACTCGTCTGTGAGGGCTATAATCTGGACAATTGTCTCGGAATTATGATTTCCTGGTGCTTTGTGTGAAATTGGACGGACGAAGTGGAGGAACTGAAATTACGTGGATGGACCTATCGATTTATTTGTGGGAAAAAGTGGGTACACTTCGATTGTTTGGACAGTGTTTCTGTTAGACCACAATTGTTTTAATATTTTATGTTTGAGCCTACGGTTTGTCTAACATGTGAACAGGTCCGTCTTTAATGAATGGATTTTGTTTTTTATCGCAATACGTGTTACAAAAACAAAATGAGTAATCGCTGATGGACGAATTAATCTTACTCTCCTATTCATTATCGCTCGCTAAGCAGGTCGCTAACTCTAACCCTGTCCTTTTCTAGCACTATACAACTTATAGAGGCAGACAACTTTAAGCATGCTGCTAAAGTTAGTGAGTGATTATGAATAAGAGGGTAATTGTATATCTTCAAATTAGTCGCAGAAATATGGTAGTATGTGCATTTGGGTATTTTAGAGAGCGGGCGTAGTTCGCATTTGTAGGTGCGTTGGCTCAAGTTTTCGCTAGATGTTGCGAATATTGAACTCTAGAACATTATGCTTAAAGGATTTTTTTAGAGTTCCGAACGCAAGTGGTGAAATGGATAATTTCGTCATATCTTCCCGATTTCTCTCTCAGTTTAATGTTCTCGATAAAATATGGTATCGAGTATACGGGTTTGTTTCGCTTAACCCGAGAGTAAAATTAAATTGTTTACTTTTAACCTTGTGTTTTAGAAGTATAAACAAAAGTTAACGACTAGCGTTCGCTAGGAGTACCGGGCAATTCATTCATAGTGATATTTATTTCTTACTTCTCTTATTTTTAGAATGCCTTAACTTTGTATCCTCAAATTCACAGGGACACTACGGAAAGTTGAGAAGAAGATGGATGCGCTGGAAAAGTGGTGCAGTAGAAGTCAGCTAGACAGAAGGGGACCAATTATCTCTGTCTAGCCTTACCATAGGCAGAAGAGGTTTTTTTTTTACAACTAAAGTAACCAAGTAGCATACAGCCCAACTGTTGCTAAACAGTAACCATCATCTATCCTGTAGAGGATTCACTTGCGCATTGCCAACCCTGAGATATAACGGATGAAAAGTCTCGGTTGCCTGTAATCTCATCGGCACACCCTTCAAACTCGAACACAGCAATGCAGCTTGGCAAGAGAAATACGTAGTACTTCCACGGGCGAGTCATTCCACAAGGGGCTCTACTAGTTAATAAGAGTTCTTATAATTGCCCAGTAACTCCACACATCCACCTCAAAATTCGCATTTCAGCTATATTACTGCTGTCCAATTGTACGGATTAGTCACAATGGGATCGACTCTACGGCAAATAATTCGAAAGTATTTTTAGATATCATTATATTCCATGTTATTTCTGCTGACAGTGTGCGGTTATTTTCATTACGACTAAAACAGTTTTTGAACAAAAGTGGACGTTCGAACGTTTGACCACAATTTTGTTGACGGCCGCAGCCGGGAGAACGGGATTATGCAAATATCTGTTGGGTTGTCATTTTGCTTTGTTCCAAATTTAAAATGGCCGTTATCTGGTACAGAAAATAAAATAAACACGTCATGAAAAAAACTTAAAACTTTTATGCTGGGGTTTGAATTTTTTAACAGATAATATGTAAAATCTCTTTTGTAAAGTGATAATATGTTAAGTTGGAACAGAATAACAATCATGTTCATTTTGTTTCACGTTACATGATACCTATTCCATGGTTAGGAGAAAAGTTGATAGTATTTTCATCTCAAAGAAAACTATACTGATGAAAATATGCAGTATCATGGAAACGAAGAAACATTTCTTCGTTTCCTATCCTAAGTACTTTAATTATTTGTCTATTTGCTTGTTCTACTTTAAACTATTTTTAATTTTGCCAAGCACTTTCTAACTGAAATTCACCCAATGCAAACTGTGTCAAACGAATCTTAATAACTCGTACTCCAGATACTCAAATACAGATACTCGTATTGGGTCTCGCAGCTAACCATATTTAAAAACCTTGGAAATTACTCAATAATCTGTAAATATTAAGATGATTAAGATGACCTGTTTTGGCAAATAAATATTTTCTATTCTATTTCAAATCATGTTATCTCACAAGTCAAGGCTAATAATAATTCACACTCAAACGAAGCTATCTAAAAGCTGAATATTAAGTTTTGATTCCCAGTAGTACTGCTTACGTAATCTGTCCAAGATAATATTACGTCTCTTGTCATGTTACGTGTAAATTGGATGATTAGTCAAATTATAATCATACCAGCTATCTGTCCTAGCTAGTCTGATTTTATATAGTCAGCATTCTATCTAAGGACAAAGCAAATTCGGTACGTATAATAATTCTCATAAACGCTGTCACAGCCCGGACAAGGAACTGATGGTCCGTATATTTTTAAGTAGGTCTGTAGGACGATTGGACTAGTTATTCTGACGTCTACATCTCGAAACCATTACTGCAGTCAAAAGACCATTTGCTTTGTTCATATAATAATATCTTTTACTTTCAACTTGCCTCTTCCTTATTACATGTTATAACACATACAAAGTTATGCCTCAAAGCCGACAGGAAAAATCCGAAAGGACGACATCGCACCAAAAACTGGTGTCATTTATTATCATAATCATAAATTTTTATCTTCATCTTTAAGAAAATTTACAAATAGTTACTTAGATAGTCTATGGAAGCTTGGTAGGTTCAAATAGTTAATAAACAATTATATGACGAAGCAATAAAAAAATCCGCATGTAAGAAAGTTATAGAACATTAGCATTCAATAATGCATACATTTATTGAAAGTGGAAAGAGTTTGAAGATTTGAAGAGAATGCTTCCAAGTGGGCACATCTTTTTAGAGACGTGTTGAAATATGATCCGACAATTTCTCGCAAGTGTGTATATTTCCTCAGTTGTGCGTGTCTGCGTGGTTCAACATTGTGTATAATATGGTTAGGCATGTCGTAATCTGGCGACATTCACAACATAACTGCGACAGTAATAAGTTCCTGTTTCACCCACTGGCGCGAAGTGATGTCGGTAATGGTACCTTTTTCCTAGAAAGGCTTTCCGGCGCTTACATAGTTCCATACCAGCTGTGTAGGCGAGGATAATTTTACTACTTTCCTTTTAAGGTGACCACAATTTTCGTTTTAAAAAAAGACAGATTAAAGTTAAGTCATACAATCAAATTGGTATGTACAAAAATAATAGATAACATCTAGCTATTAGACGTTAAAAAAGATCTATAGATAGGTTAACTTATCCAAATTTCTACTAGATGGAAGCGTTCCCAAAATGCTGACTACATTGCCACGCTGAATGGCTATGCTAATAACTCCAATGCAATCAAGTTTTATCGACCGACTTCAAAAATAGGAGGAAGTTCTCAAATCGTCTGTATTTTTATTTTGGGTATATGTTACGCGATATCTTCGCCAATTAACCGATTTTAATGGGTAGAGTATATTAAGGGTGGTCCCATATATTTTTTATGAAAAAATCTCACCTTAGGGGTCAGATTTTTTTAAATTTCATCCCCCATGCGTGAAAGCATTTCATAAGAAATTTCATATTGGACTTTTTCCTGTTATTTTTTTATCATAGGTGCCGGTATCTTTTTCATCTGCTTTCAGTACACATTTTGTATTACTATAGTCCACTTATTCTTGAACAAGCGTTCAATACTAAAATAGATAAAAGATCGAGGCCAGAATATGTACCATCTAATGTAGCAGCTCGCCTTGGCCTCAATCTGGAAGCGACGGAAGCTATCCAGGACGTCCTGTTTGTCCTTTACACAAAGATCAGAGGAGGGGTATTTGGACTTCGTTTAACTTACAAGTTTTTTGCTGGGAAATTGGTGTTCGTGAGACACATTTTAACGAGGTTTTCAGAGCTCTGGTGTAGATTTTTAAGACACTTAGGAACTGAAAGTTGTAAATCCTGCAATGTATCAATGGATAAGTAATAGCAATACTAATTACCTCAAATGGTGTCCAAAAATTGACCAAGACATGGTGACATCATGAAATGAGTCTTTTTGAGGTGCACTGCATATGGAAAAACGCATTGTTGTCAATCTCATTTTCTTAATAACTCCTGTATCCTTTATGTGACATAAAATAAAATATCTTTATCTTATCTTTATCATTTTATTTTATTTTAGTTATGAAACAAAATCCACAGCCCTTATTATAAAACAAATAATTCTTACAAAACATATTTTACAGACAAAAACGGATTTACATTTTATACAATAAAAAAAATAACACGCAGTCGAATTTTTCAAATGGACAAAATAAATTGACAATGTGTAAAAAGTGCCTACACTTAATTTTACTTTCCTACTATAAAATGTACGTAAATATAAATAATACACAGATATAAAATATACAAAAATTTATAGAATATAAACATGAATATATAAAGAAAGTAGTATGGTGCATTTACTATAAATGATGGTCCTCCAAAATTTTTAAAATCTCTTTTTTAAAAGTTTCCTTGCTACTATAAAATATATCGCATGAGTTGAACTCGTTGTTATACATCTTTTGTAGCCTATTAACTATGGAATATTGTGCATAGTTTGTAGATGAGTGCGAAATGGCAAACAACTTTGTATGTCGTGTGCGAACCTTGGGCGTACGAAATTGCAAAACTCTACCAGTAAGTTCAGGACAATCTATGTATCCATTACAAAGACCATGAAGGAAGGCCATATCCAATAACGTTCGTCGATTTTGAAGGCTAGGAAGATTATGGTAGCTACATGATTCTTTATAGTTTTGAAAGTAATTGTGTGTCCTAAAATTTAAATGTTTAATAAATTTATTTTGTATGCGTTCCAAGTCACTGATATATATGTTATATAATGCGGGTTCCAAACAGTACAACAATATTCAAGGATACTTCTGACATATGAAAAATAGAGCAGTTTTATACAAGCGTTATCTGAAAAAGGTTTGCTAACGCGCAAAATAAATCCGAGGCACTTAAAAGATTTGTTTATATCATTTATTATCATTTATTAAAAGATCATTTATTACGTTTCCATTATCGATGAGAAGTGCAACATAGATAGATAGATAGATAGAAAATTATTTATTGCACAATTATAAAGTACTGTACATAGGCGAACTTAATGCTAGATAGCGTTCTCTTCCAGCTAACCTTTGTGTTAATGGAGAAGAGTCTTGAGGTAGTGCATGAATATAAGAAAAATTATAAATTATACGCTAGAGGTAATCTATTAATAAAACTTAAACACTATTCCGATAAACACAATTACATATACCTACGAGTATCTACTTACATAACCTAACCTTACAAATTACAGATAATAATTCATAGACTACATAATCTATATAATATATATTATTCTCACAATATGTAGCTGAGAGACTGATTGCTTAAACTTTGTAGGATTCAAGCATGAGAGCATTTTAAAAATAGTAAAATTAAAGTCTAAATTTCAAAAACTTTCAAATTCAAACACTATTAACTTAGTTCTGGAATAAGTAGCTGTCTGGCCAATAAGTTTTTATTTATTAAATTCATAAGGTTATGTCAGACTCCTACTGACTAAAACCTCACGGTGTTCCTCTTTGCACCTTTGCCAAGGGATCACGGATACGCACAAGCAAGCCTCGAAGGCTCTTCTTCTTTGTCCGGAACGCCTGCGGCGGATCGGGTCAGTGGAGAAATTCTCCCTTTCCCTTTCCGCCGCCTCCTTCTGCAGAAGTACGTCTTCGCTAAAGGCTTCGACCGCCTGCCAACTTTCGTCACTGTCAGCCATAGCTTTAACTATTTCAACTCATAACATACGTGAATTTCAAATGTTAAAGTGAATTTACGCTGATTCTTCGCGCGCGTCCAAGTCTAAAATAATCAGGCAACAAACTCTGCTTGGTTAAGCATCAATTACTATAATTTTTTTTTTTTTTTTTTCCAAAACGCTTTCGTCTGGTGATCTGGATCAGTCGAGCTATGTATAGATCGTTTGCAACGGTCTTTAAATAGCTAGCTGTTTCATCTGTATTTTTAGTATATATCTTGTACAAAGTTGTATGAATAAATGTTTCCAATAAAAAAAATGCTGAATATTTTTCACACAACATCATCTAGCCCCAAAGTAAGCAAAGCTTGTGTTATGGGAACTAAATGACTGATATACTTCAATTCCCGCCACGGGACAAATGTTTGTATCTGCAAATATTTGTCTCAGGTCTAGGTGTTTTCTATGTATATTATGTATGTATTTACAAAAAAAATGTATATCAGTCATGTACTTCCCATAATACAAGCTCTGCTTAGTTTGGGACTAGATGATGCTGTGTGAAAATGTCCAGCATTATTTATTTATTTATATTTTACAAAAATAAAATGTAAGTAGTATGTCATTTATGTACCTAGTTCCCATAATACAAGCTCTGCTTACTTTGGGCATTATTACCTTACTAATATTATAAACGCAAAAGTTTGTGAGGATGGATATTAGTTACTTTTCCACGCAAAAACTGCTAAACGGATTTTGATGAAACTTTACAGTAATATAGCTTATACATCATAATAACAAATAGGCTACTTTTTATCTGGGTACCATGCGGGCGAAGCCGTGAGCAGAGGCTAGTTTATTTATATTGGCCCAAGTGGTAAATAGAACGTGCTGGCGTATACTATAAACTCGCTATTTATGTAGAACGTAAACTCGATATTATGGTATCCTTGCTCTCAATACCACGACTGCAGGACACAATATTCAGAATCCTTAGAAAGTTCACTTTTCCAAGAGAAGAATCAAATTGAAAATAGGAAAATGCAATCCCTTGTGAGAAACGTAGAAATGTCAAGTCGGTTTCCGAAGTATGATACAATTTTTAGAAATGTCAGAATAGGAAGTGAATCCGCGCTTTATATGAAAACTAGCCTCTGCCCACGGCTTCACCCGCATGCTACCCGGATAAATAGTAGCCTATGTGTTATTCTGATGTATAAGCTATATTACCGTAAAGTTTCATCAAAATCTGTTCAGTAGTTTTTGCATTAAAGAGTAACAAACATGCATTCTCACAAACTTTCGCGATAATAGTAGGTTTATTATGACAGATGAAACAGCTAACTATCTAAAGACCGTTGCGAACGATCTATAGATAGCTCAACTGATCCTGATCACTACCAGGCAGAAGCGTTACTGGCCGCATTGCCACGTTGAACGGCAATGCTTATGCGTTAACCTAAATAAGAGCCAGCTCTCTAAATGAATAAACGAAAATACGTTTTTGTAAAAAATAAGAAAAAATCCACAAGATTAACATCCTCAGAGCCATACTCAGTAAGATCTGTAACGCTATAATTAGGTAGGGAATAGTCAGGGGCAAGTCCAAACATTTTCTCATCTTTTTCAATTGATATTTCTGTTATTACTTTTTTATTTTCATTATTGTAATTTCATGAATTATTTTGATTTATATTTATTTTTTAATTTTAATATGACTATCTTTAATTAATGTTATTGATGCAACCGTTTTAATTAAAGTAATTAAATAAATACAAATATATACGAACATTATGTATGGCGCATGCGCATACCCACGTTTTGCACAGTAGTTACCATTTTAGCCCTTCTTCGCTTTTTGGAACACTAACCGATAGCAAATACACAAATGAACAAAAGCTTCTCAAAATAAAAGTAGAATAATAAGTGTGGGTTGAACTTGACCCAGCAAAAAAATACTTCACTAATAAAGTTTCTCAGCAACTTATGTGATAATTTTATTAATTAAGCTCTGCTACGAAACCCACACTCCGTAGCACTTAGCTACGCCGTAGCAGTGTAGCAGCCACTTTGCTACGCCATCGCTACAGAGCGTAGCGTTCCACATTAGTAACGCATAGATTTGAAACACGCCGATGAAACAGTTTCTCGCAGAACCGACAACCGCTTAGGAAAAATGGTCGAATAGTGACCACTAAATGGATAACGACGACGCTGTAGGAAGGCCCCCCGCATAATAAACTGAAGATAATGTAAAGTTTGTTTCTATGTACCTATATTATATTAAAATTTACACAGACCGTATTTACACGTCTACACATACCCACCGCTATTTATCAGCTGTCCCTATCCGCAAATGTTTGCTGGAAGAAAACTTTTGCTAGGGTTAAGCTCGCCTTTGTACATGTCCTTAATGTAAGTTTTTATTGTCTGTTTTATCTGTGTGTACAATAAAGAATAAAAGAATAAAGTTTGCGGGGAGTCGGTGGATGGAGGTGGCTCAAGATCGTTCATCATTGCACTCTTTGTGGGAGGCCTATGTCCAGACGTGAAATTCAACAGGCTGTTGATAATGATGATTACTACAGTTTGAACAAGTCTACTAAATTAAATACTACATTATGAAGGTGTTACTTATAAGTTGGTTAAGTACTTATTTGTTTGTTTTGTTTCCAACCAACATTCAACTGCCTCAATATACTTTTTCTGGATCATAGGGTATGAAACCATTTTTTCACATTATTTACACAGCATCATCTAGCCCCAAAGTAAGCAGAGCTTGTGTTATGGGAACTAAATGACTGATATACTACTTATATACATTTTGTTTTGTAAATACATACATATTATACATAGAAAACACCCAGACCCGTGACAAATATTTGCGAATCATACAAACATTTGCCCCGTGGCGGGCATCGAACCCGCAACATTCTGCATCTCAGGCTGGTCTTCGTCTACTGCGCTACAGAGGTCGTAATTTGTTGTTTTTTTGAACAAGTTGCCCACAATTAATATTTTTTATTTCTTTTTATTACACTTTGGAGGCCTTTACTTAGCAGTGGGTGTTACCGGCTGATTATTTATTTAATACTTCTGCACAAACAATGTAGTGCTAGGAAGGCTTAATGCTAAAGCATTCTCAACCATCCTTTATCCTATCCAGATTAGATAAATAGATACATAGATAGACAATTTGGAATGTTTTGAGTTTCGTTTCTATAAGATTATTATTTAAGGATCAGATGCCGTAGCGTTGTGTAGATATTATTCCTTCCGTAATTGTTGGTAATTGTTTTAATGAATGGAATTTTGATCTCGCTCATTTAATTATATTCATAAGCTTGGAACAATGAATTGCAATAACTATTTAAGTAACTATTAAGACGGGTCCACATTTGTGACATATTAACGTACATTATTCCGTAACATATCACGGGGTATGTAACGGTATTTACCGCATTGCTCTTTTGTTCGCGTGATATATACCGTCCACTCTTGTGACTTTGTCATTCGTACCTGTCACGGTCACGGAGTTTTAAATGTCACAAAAGTGAACGCAGATAAAAATTTTTCGGTTGCTGAAGCTGGGTTTAGAATATTATTAAAGTAAATTCACTTTATCATCATTATTTATAAATAAATAAATAATGCTAGACATTTTCACACAGCATCATCTAGCCCCAAAGAAAACAGAGCTTGTGTTTTGGGCACTACATGACTAATATACTATTTTTTTATCCATTTTTTTTGTTATATAATACATACATATTGTACATTATTATACATAGGCCGCAAGAGTATAAACCGATGATGAGTAAATACTTTTAGAAGGAAAAACCGATGTAGGACCAACAAACTAGAAACGACGACCATGTTTGAAATCCAACATTCGATATCCTAATGATTTTCGACGCATCAAGTCTGTGTGTGTGTGTGTGTGTGTGTGTGTGTGTGTGTGTGTGTGTGTGAATGTTTGTTACCACGTATCTCCGTAACTACTAAACTGATTGTGATGAAATTTGTAATGTAGATAGTTTAGGATCTGGAATAACACACAGGCTAATCTAATTTTCGAAAATCGACCCATAAAGGGGATAAATAGAGCGGTAAAATTTCTATGAAAAAAAAAAATTTTTAATTCGCTCAAAACTCTGTACAAATAAACTTTAAAGTAAATAATGGAAAAACGTTTTTTTTTTCAAAACTACCCTTTGAGGGTGTGCAATTGAGTTCTAAACTTTGTGTAAATTGTAATCCTTGGTTCGATTAATTCAAAAGTTGGTGGACATAGTTTGAAGCCTGGAGACGGTCATATGATACTTTTACTAACATACCACGCGGGCGAAGCCGCAGACAATAACGTTATAGTTATTAATAAAACAACTACAGCCTTCAGTGAAAAAACACCATCGGAATTCAGGCTTTGTCCTAAATAGGATAAAATCGAGTTTGCATGCAAACGTTCAGTGGAGCGGTAAAAAAGATCGTATCGAAACGAAAATAGGTTCTTTCCCTAAATCGCTCAACCTGGTAGATTTTGGCTGCATTAATGGTCCCGCTTAATCTTTTTTTATAATAGTCACGGGCAAATGTACCCTTATTTAGGGCAAAATATAATACGTACACCAAAATATGATTCAAGTTACGAATACAGTCCCTTGGCGCTCAAAAAAATCTGCATTTGTACGATATATTTTGATACTGCCTAATAAATCAAAACCTATATAGGATACTTCCCGTTGACCTAGAATCATGGAATTTGGCGAGAAGCTAGATCTCACTGTACAAATAAAGGAAATAGTCCGAAACAGTAATTTTTTTGTTATTGCATATGAAAAAAATATGTTTTTGTAATTACAAACTTACACTTGCAGTTAGATAATTAACTGTGACGTATACCGATGTATCGGTGATAATTTTTTCAACTACAAAGTTAAGTTTGTCCTTCAATCCGACATGTTTTCGTTAGAGTAATATTTGGTGCTTTGCAATCTGTATTTTTTTTTTTTAATTTGTCCAGTTTTTTTTATATACCTACTTGTAGATGTTACAAATTATACCGACACGGATAATTACATGCCGTAGTTGCCTACTGGGCGGAAAGTCGGGGTGACTTTCGATCCGGAGGTCGTGATTTGGAACCCTTCGTGATCAAATGGATTTTTTCACATTAAAAATGTATGTGTATTATTAACATGTGCACAAAATGGTGAAGGAAAACATCGTAAGGAAACCGGCATGCTGTAAAACAAAAAAAATCTTAGGCATATGCCTTCAATTAGTGTTTCAATAAGCAGCGATAGGCTTGCAACCTGTCACTCGGAATGCTAACACTTGCAAAACGAGGTCATCTGCCAAATGTTTGGACGTGCCTCTAACCATCCCCTATGGTATACACAAAGATAAAATAAATAATAAATAATGCTGGACATTTTGAACACAACATCATCTAGCCCCAAAGTAAGCAGAGCTTGTATTATGGGAACTACATGACTGATTTACTACTTATATACTTTTTTTTGTAAATACATTTATATTTTACATAGAAACACCCAGACCCGAGACAAACATTTGTCTCGTAGCGGGAATCGAACCCGCAACCTTCTGCGTCTCAGGCGGGCCTTCGCTCACTGCGCCACAGAGCTCGTCTAACTCTACTGAAGAACACAGACGTTGGCGTTTTTTTTTACTTTACTTAAGCAGATTACACTTCAAATACTTATTGATCTGTTCCTTTTTCGTTCTGTATCTTAACCAGAGTTAAGACTAGAGTACCAGAGACCAGAGAGAGAGACCAGAGTAGAGTTGTACCAGAGTTTTCGAAAAAATCTCGAATACTTGCTACCTCAGTTATACTAGTACAGAACGGTTTTAATAATGAACCATAATGATTATCTAAGTGCCAAATAACATTTAAAGTATCAAAAGTTGTGTAGAATCGTCCATCCCTCCCCAAGTTCTAGGGGCTTAGTGAAAATTAGTTCATTAAATACCCGAAGTTAGTTTGAATATGTAACAGTCCGCTAACAAGACTATGTAAATGGGCCCACCACAGAATAGCTAATAGTAGACTGTAGGTACTAAAACCTACCAATATAGAATAGGTTTTATAAACTTCAATTATATTGTTAGATATGCAAACAAGTCAGGAACTTTTGTTAAAATTAAAAATCTGTTGATAAAAAATGCTATTACCTACTCCGTTGAAGAGATTATTGTAGACAAACTTTAACATTTCTCCTTCCAATGTTTCATTTGTCTGACCTACCTATGCATCTATCTTAGTATAAGTATATTTGACTTGGCCTCACCTAACTAGTTTTGATTGATTTGACATTTCTATTTATTTTATTTATAATATAAACCAGTACAGATTATTTGAAGTTTTATTTGCTAATTATTTATTTCATTGTTGACTAGATTGTGATTGAATTTGATTACCTAATTTGATTATATTTCATTCTTAATAACAGATAAAAAAACAGTAACTTATCAACATACACAATCGAACTGAAAGTTGCAGCGCCCTAACGGGGTTTCAAGTACCTACCTACTTTCTTATGTATTGTTTTAACACCTATATTAAACTGTGTACATAACAGCAATAAATATGAATATGACTCAACAGAAGATCAAGCAAAATACACAAGACACGTACTGTAGGGGTCAAGCAAAGTTTGAAGACTTGTGTACTAAGAAATGCCATCTTTACCAAGTTAAAACTAAACGACTTGTATATTTTCAGCTTAGAAAATTAGCTAGTTGAAGTGGGCAGTGGGCTGGTCATATAATGCCGAAGAACTGACCGTAGGGATAAAAGTGTGTTCTTGAGTGGAAACTGCAGAGGATTAGCAAGCTGAAGTGGGCTGAGGGCTGGTCATATAATTCCGAAGAACTGACCGTAGTGGTAAACGAGTTCTTGAGTAGAAACCGCAGAGAATTAGCAAGCTTACCTTCTATGTCATTCTAGATTTTCTTATGTTAATAAGTATGTTAACATTACGCCCCAAATTCCTATTGATGATGTATTTTTTTTAGGAATAATATTTTAGAATTATGTAAATAGGAGAGATGTATTGAGGATTTAAGTGGGCTGTGGTCTGGTCATGGTAAACGAGTTCTTGAGTAGAAACCGCAGAGGATTAACAAGCTGAAGTGGGCTGAGGGCTGGTCATATAATGCCGAAGAACTGACCATAGGGATAAACAAGTTCTTGAGTGGAAACCGCGTCTTGGAAAGTGTAGTGTAGGCGCCCCCCGGCTGTGTAGAGCGATGGCTTAAGAAAGGCGGTGGGCAGAAAGTGGATGTGAAGAGACGCTTAGCTTAGTGGTGGGTATTGGGAGAGGCCCATGACCAGCAGTGGACTGATGTGGACTGATGATGATGTATATTTTTGAGGCAAGATTTTTAGATTATATGTGTTTATGGAAAACAGAGGTATTCAACAGATTTTTTGTCAGGTATGCCACCTCAATTTTCATATAAAACAAGCATTGGTTCTTTTCCAAAAACTATCGTGAACTTGACTATTCATATTGTAAAAACGGGAATTTTCACGTACTGCACTATCAGTGAAGGCACCGACTAAGTTTCGCGTCGCGCCGTGCACTACGAATGGAACACGCACGGCGCGACGCGGAAGAAGAAAGCCGCAACCACTCACCCTGATGAAGACTCTCGGAATGAGTCGAAACTTAGTCGGTGCCTTCACCGATATTGCAGTACGTGAAAATTCCCGTTTTTACAATATGAAGCATTGGTTCCGTAATTTGTATGACAAGGATCGGTAAATTTTTGAAACGAACTTAAAGCTATGAATTTGAATTGCGACTTCTGAAGTAGAGTGCATAATAACACAAAATATGAAATGAATAATAAATAATGCTGGACATTTTCACACAGCATCGTCTAGCCCCAAACTAAGCGGAGCTTATATTATGGGAACTACATGACTGATATACTACTTTTATATATTTTTTTTTTGTAAATATTCACATATTTTACATAGAAACACCCATACCTGAGACAAATATTTGCAGATCATATAAACATCTGTCCCACGGTGGAAATCGAACCCGCAACCTTCTGCGTCTCAGGCGGGCCTTCACTCACTGTGCCACAGAGGAATGAAATTAAATTGAAAACATTTACTTGGCACTACATAAAAAAAATGGTTATAAGTAGAACTGAACAGAACTGAACTGATGTCTCACGATCCTGATCCATCTTACAAATAATCAAAATCTCAGTTCAGTTATGCTATATACAAACATTTCCTTTCCATGTTTCAGAGCTGCTAATTAACCGTTATTATATTATTACATACTTATTATCTCATATGATTATTATTTGTATGTTTATTATATATGTTATTTATGTAGGTATATATTATTAATAATATATTTTTATTACAGGTTTACTCGTACACCGCCGTTTTTTGATTCCATTTTATCCTATCTATCCAAATGTTGCCTGGAATAGATCACTTTTAGCGATAAGGCCACCCATTGTACCTTTTATGTTTATAAATTCGTGCGTTTTTTTTTACTTTGGTGTGCAATAAAGAGTTTATCTATTTATCTAGGGGGAAAACAGTCGAGAACGTGTTTTTTTTTGTTTAACCCGAAACTGAATAAGCAAATATTTTAAGCTGTCTGAAAGCTCTAACGAGACAATAAGATCCGACAACCAACAAAATGTACACTCCAGGGATCTAGGCAATTTCATTACTTGAAACTTATTAAACTTGAAGCTGCTCAATTTAAAGGGTACAGCAATAGTAATATCTAAGGTTCCTTAGCTTAATTAACTTAAGTAAGGAATGAAAGGATAATGATTCTATCCGTCCGCGGTATTGGTTACTTTATAGGTTTTTATAATCGCTTTAACTGGGAAGTAATTGCTGTTACAGAACTAGGGTGAGTTAAGTGAGAAGTAATTCCAGTCACATTGTAGATAATTGCTGTGATTAAAGTAATATTTGGTTGTAGGTATGCCACGATTTGAAATATACTAATTTC
This sequence comes from Perizoma flavofasciatum, assembly GCA_958496245.1. Classification (NCBI taxonomy): domain Eukaryota; kingdom Metazoa; phylum Arthropoda; class Insecta; order Lepidoptera; family Geometridae; genus Perizoma; species Perizoma flavofasciatum. Next base: position 1,643,963 of record OY292436.1, read on the forward strand.
CTTTTCGGATTGGAATATTCGGATTGGAGAAACAAACACTATATAGTTGGATGATTTTAAAATGTACGAGTATATATATATTTTTTTAAAGAGTTTTGTCCATCAAGATAGAACAAGTGTAGGAAAAGGATATACGTCAAGTTTTGGATACTTATTACATAAAACAAAACATGTACATACATGCCTGCAATGATTTGTGATCATCGGTCATTTCGCAAAAGGTGGCAAGGAATCAAACAATACAGACCATCATTTGACTTTTTCATTTCAATGTTTTCAAAATCTTTATTTCAGACTGAAACTATAGAGAATGGTGGTATTTCGATTATTGATTTGATCAAATTTAATTTGAGGCCAACGTAACCACCATCATAATTATATCCATATATCCTAGCATTTCCACGACATAGGATTTTAATTATTCTATGTCAGATCTAGATCAGTTGAGCTATCTATAGATCGTTTGCAATGGTCTTTAGATAGCTAGCTATTTCATCTGTATATACCTACTTGTACATAGTTATATGAATAAATTAATGAATAATCTAATATAATTTCAAGAAGCATGGCTCTTGCAAAAACAGTTAAATTAAAAATCCTTCGGAATAAAACGATTTCGTTTTTACCTAAGACTTATTCAATGATACCTGTATCCTGCCTCCAGTTATTTCCACTATTAAAACAATCATATTTTATTTATTTGGGCACGCCCCACGCACCTTGCTGATCCATCTATCTAGAAGTTTCAGTATCGCGCAAAACAGGCTCAGCATAATGCTAAGTAAGTAGGATACTACTTAGCGCTGGTATTCTGCTGACACTACGCAAGTCTCTCGATAAATTAAGTGTACATAAGTTAACGCTTAATGGTACAGAAATATACATAAATCTAGAACGGTTCACGGTATTTCTAAAGCTAGTACTCACGAGGGTGGAATTCCGCCAACGAAGACGTCAGAGTTGCTGTTGAATTTGCCGAAGACAAACTCTTTGCCTCGTGAGGTTTTGCTTTGCGTGTCTCCGTTCACAGTTAGGGAAGTGTGCTCATCACGGCGGGCAACCTGGGAAAATACTCATATTGTTATAAAAGACTAGCCTCTGCCCACGGCTTCGCCCGCGTGGTACCCGGATAAAAAGTAGCCTATGTGTTATTCAGCTATAATAAAATAAAATAATATGTTGGACATTTTTTCACACAACATCATCTAACCCCAAACTAAGCATAGCTTGTATTATGGAAACTATATGGCTGATATTATCTTGTATACTTTTTTGTAAATACATACATATTATACATAGAAAATACCCAGACCCGAGACAAATATTTGCAGATCATACAAACATTTGTCCCGCGGCGGGAATCGAACCCGCAACCTTCTTCGTCTCAGGCGGGCCTTCACCCACTGCGTCACAGAGGTCGTCAAACAATGTATAGATATCTAAGCTGTCAGCGTTCTTTTAAATAAATAAATAACTTGTGTGAAAGTCCATCGAGAGGAGTCATATTGAACCACACTGTTCTGTCAACACATCAGTCTTTTAGGACTGATGTTGGCAAACGGGGATATTGTCATTGTCATTGCGTCATGTTGCCTGCTGTGCTCTGATTGTTTCGACCAATCAGAGCACAGCCGTCTTGGCGGGACTCGCACGACAGTTGACAGAATTGTTTCCTAGCAAATTATCAAACTTTGCGTCTATTGAGGCTGTCTGCTCTATGGAAAATCCTTTGCTATTTTGACATATCCAGACAAGAAAGCCAAATTCACTGTATTTCGAAACTAAATAAAATTGAATATGGAATTCTCTAAAGAGGATTAGCTGACATAGTCGAAAACTTATAAACGAACTTGTACAATCAATGCACATACTCAGTGCTAGAAACTTTGCAGGTTCCTCAAAGTTCCTCTTTCTTTGAAATTACGTGAGCTCTCACATTCTTCAATACGATCTCCCGAAGTTCCTTTAAACCTTACAAAGGAATAACCAACAGCTGAGTTAATGAAGCAATTCGTGCAGCACTCAATAAAATAAATATTTCTGTCTCTCTCTTTTGTTTGCCGAAAAAGAGAAAAAGAAGAAGTAGAACCCTCTGTTTCATAATCACTCGCTAACTTAGCAGCGTGCTAAAAGTTGCCAGCCTCTATCCTTTGTTTAGGTTTCGAAAAGGACACGGCTATATATATATATTAAGAGGCTCGCTAAGTTAGCGAATGATTATGAAACAGAGGGTTAGTCTTTGTCTTCTTTTCATAGATAATACGCTTGTATTGGTGCTTACGATAAGCCCCAAAACTATTGTGTTCTTACCTGAACTTTATGCCAATGTCCATCATTTAAATTACTTCCAACAGTAATAATTTGGGCACCTCCTCCCAAATTATACCTCAATCTCAACTGCCCATTCACCAGCTTTAGCTCAAAAAAGTCGTACGTCCCACCATCGTCGGTGTACAGCAATAGACCGTTCTGCTGGTCGGTTTTGAACTCAAGTTCCAACGTCCCGTTCAGTCCTGCGTTCCACTTTCTGAATTGCGAGTAGGGATTCTGTTTATCGAGGACGAATGCAAAGTTTTTGTGGAAGGATAGAGAGAGAATGCAGAAGATTACGTAGCGCATCGTCGTCACGGCCGCCGGCATAGTGGGAACACGTCAATCCACGCCTGAGGAGGAGCTCCGTCTCCGTTTCATGTTCTGGGATCCTGGAACAAGGACAATGCACTATAGGATGGGTCCGCAAAGTCAAGAAGAATAGGCATATGCTTAGGCATTTTCTACAAAAAAAAAATCTTAACTTACTCGTAACTGAAAAACTAAGTAAGTCAAGGAACGAAAAAGGAAAAAACTAATAAGTCAAGGAAAGTAATTAGCCTCACTTGGATGTAGCTCATTTATATATCTGCCTATCTATGTGCAAAGTGGTGTTCTTAGACAAACGTAAAATTGTTTATTTCTATTTTATGTGTATGAATAAATATTTTACCGTACGCACCTAATATAAGAATACAATATTTTACCAAATGCAAGGGTCCTGATATCCTAAACACAGGGTAATTAGTTAGGAGTTAGAGCTCGGCCATGTACTCGTTATTATAGTATCATAACTGTGATCGCAGTCAACATAGCCAAGAGTAATAACAGGTTTTTTCAAAACCTATTCCAGTTACCAGTCTCGCACAAAACAGGTTTTCTTTTCATTAGTTTCACACCTCAAATAGTTAAGGACCTACTCTAAAAAAACCTTTGTGAGAGAAAAATAAATGTAAATAACACCTATCTATAATAATACCTATCATCTGTATGAGCCAAGTTATCAAAACATACTCGTACTTATAAGTTAATGTGGTTACCTATTACCTACATGGATTGATACTTTAAGCAAGTTATGTCAAATCATTTATTATTATTGAAACATCTCAAGAATTTCAACCAGGCTGGTTTCTTCAACAATCTTGTGGCATAAGTTCCTCTGTGGTGACCTCTGTGGCGCAGTGGACGAAAGCCCGCCTGAGACACAGAAGGTTGCGGGTTCGATTCCCGCTGCGGGACAAATGTTTATCTCCAAATATTTGTCTCGGGTCTGGGTGTTTTCTATGTATAATATGTATGTATTTACAAAAAAAAGTATATAATTAATATATCAGTCATTTAGTTCCCATAATACAAGCTCTGCTTAGTTTGGGGCTAGATGATGCTGTGTGGAAAATGTCCAGCATTATTATTTATTTATCTATAGTTCGTATAGCCTCCGCGTACCAAGCGGGAGATCACGGGTTCGATTCCCGCCGAGGTTGTCTTTTTGGAATAATATATCATAAAATCTAATGAGTCAAGAAATCAAACAACTCGTTTACCGACTGTCACGTTCTTACGTGATGCGGTGTACTTACGGCACCGCAAACTGGCAATGGCGAAATGGTATAGTTCTATTGACAACGGCGAAATGGTATAGTTCTATTGACAATGGCGAAATGGTATAGTTCTATTGACAATGGCGAAATGGTACAGTTCTATTGACATCTACAATACCAGAAATATATAGTTGATGCATTGCCTGGCATACAAATAACTGATGCCTGCCTTAAATCCATAAGATAAAAGTCTCATGTGTCTGTTATTTTACCGGCAACCAGCGCCCAAACTTCACACGCGCAAACGCAAATACGCGTGATACGATCAACTTGCGGGCAAAAGGTTGTCAAAGTTTGCGTCAGTGACGACTAAGACTGAGTCCCTTTAAAGACATTAATGCAGTAGGTATCTAATCGCAACCGCGTCAATTTCCGATCTAGACATTCAAGACATTTTCAATAACAGCTAAATTAGATGCGAATATAATAAAAGCTATACCACGTACTTTACTATTCTCCTGCTGACGTCTCGTTGACCGATTAGAGGTCCTTCCTCATGTGCACCGTCCGCGACCACTCTTGACGGTCGTGAGACGGGAACTGTTAGTAAATTACGTGGTATAGTCGTAATAATATTCTAAAATGATATCAAACTACGATAATTTTAATTCTATATTAAAAGCTACTCTCAGTTTCCCAAAACACATGTCATATCATAGTCCTACGCACATGCGGTGCCGTAATTAACAAAGTTTACTCCTTTTTAACTCGGGCCAAACGGGTTGATAACTCTTTCGCACGATATTAATGGAAAATCAGTGACCCTTCCTCATTAGAGCACTGCGTGATCAAAACATTCATTAAATCTCATTTGCTTTGATTATAATGTGCTAGCTCTGCCTACGGCTTAACTGCCGTGGTACTTATGGATAGCGATGAAAATAACGGCTTAAAACGATAAGCGCGTTATAACGATAAGCTTAGCTTATGCTTTTTGCTTATTGCTATTGCTTTTTTTTTTGCTAAGCGTAAAAGTCTATGAAATTGATTTAACTACATTAGGTGTTGAATTAAATGGGTTATATTTTGCGTAAGGACTAACTACAGGCAGAACGCCTTTATGAATAGAACAAGCAAATCGTTCAACACTTTGGCAGGGGCAGATGTTGATATAGACTTATTTAATACATCTAAAAACAAGTTAAAACGCATGCTGACTGATAAATTCTTCTGTAGCAATTATTTTTAATTTATATTTAGATTAATGTTCTTCTGTTAACTACTTTACAACTGTTTTTTTTTTATTTTCTCATTTTCAAGCCTATAAGTGGAAACTTGTAATTTGCCATCATCTAAAATATGTGCTTTGCATGTATTTTTATATTTTTTCCTACTATCTTGTCTAGCTGTAAGTTTTCCCAAAATTTTTAAAATAAAATAAAATAAAAAGTATGTGCTGTGTATTGACTTTGAGGACAAAAATAAAAGTTTTTGTCCTCAAATTCAATACACTACAACAAACTATTTCAAAAAAACACAAAACGCGCGATTTAAAATTGCATAACGACAACGACGCGACGTGACAATCGATAAGCAGATTTAACACTGATTGAATTTTAGCTTACCGTTATAACGTTTCACGTTATAAGCTTATGCTTATTTGCATTTGCTATTTTAAGCATAATGCAGTTGTTGGTCAAAAATAACTCTTATGTATCAAGAGTTACAAACGTGTTTCCGATAACAGTTGAAATCAGTTATATAATCCGATCAAACAAAATAAGATACACAATAAAATGTTTGGTATGAAATCAACTGATACGTAATTTAGTCGCATAATAAAACAAAGTCTGCTTTTATCAGGACCGACTACTGTGAAGAAGGTGCTGGCATCTGTAATCTGATTGCAATTATTGCAGTCGACAAATCGAAACACATTCAAATGTTTCAGTTGTTGTAGTATAGCTGGCACTACGCGCGTGCGAAATCTAATAATGCGGACTAAAATTAAAAATTCTAAAATGCTTATTATTTATAACATGCTTAGAGACTATTTTTCAATAACGTTTTTTTTAAGTGCTTTCCGTTTAAACGACCTCCTCTATTCATGGATGCGATGTATATATTATTCCCTGATATATAAATTTACTAGCTTCTGTCCACGGCTTCACCCGCGTGGTACCCGGATAAAAAGTAGCCTATGTGTTCTTTTGATGTATAAGCTATATTACTGTAAAGTTTCATGAAAATCCGTTCAGTGGTTTTTGCGTGAAAGAGTAACAAACATCCGTCCTCACAAACCTTCGCGTTTATAATAATAGTAGGAAGGATAGAACATACATCTTTACAACAAACTATGGCAGTAGGTTATAATAATAGTAGTAAGATTGTATGTTATATTTCGCGCAACAAAAAATTACCCTAGAAACTTCTTAACTGAAACACATAATTAATTCAAGATTCAACATATCGAAGTTTTTCTCAATAAGTGAAACCTTAAAATAAGGGATCTTTTTTCCCCTTTGAGGTCACTAAAATCTGACGAGAACCGGTAAAATCTACTCGTAACTGGTAAAAACTGGTTCGGGGCGGCTGCCAAGTTGGGAAGCAAGCTGTTAGGGGTGACTGGGCGCTTTCCGGCCGGAATGAACCTCTGAGCAGATAAGCTTCGGATGAGGCGTCGAATTTATGTGGCGTTTATTGGATTACTCGCTAATGTGTGGCAGATTTAATGGGGTTGAACTCGAATAAGATAAAAGAGTGTGATAAATTTAAACAACGGCTCTAACAAATTTTTTTTTGCACTTTAGGTATTTCTTTTTGCAGAAGTTTATTTTTAGGCAGATGCGTTTAAAGAACAACTAAAATGGCAAAACAACAAAACGGCCCATCTGTTGGTAAGCGGTCACCGTACCTTTAGACCCTTAATTTAAAATAGTATAACAGTTAATTATTTTACAATTAAAAAAATCTCACAAATTTACTACGAGTAAACATTCATCAAAAGTTTCGTTCGGTACTTTGAGTTTTGCCCAGAAAAGTGTTGCCGGTATACATAAACTTCACATTCGCTCAGAAATATGCTCGTGAACCAAAAATCATAATATTTCAATGCAAAATAAATGATAATGTTTACAAATCTTAAATAATAAATATAATAAATAATGCTGGACATTTTTCACACAGCATCATCTAGCCCCAAACTAAGCAGAGCTTATATTATGGGAACTACATGACTAATATATTAATTATATACTTTTTTATAAATACATAAATATTATACATAGAAAACACCCAGACCCGAGACAAATATTTGCAGATCATACAGACATTTGTCCCACGGCGGGAATCAAACCCGCAACCTTCTGCGTCTCAGGCGGGCTTTCGCCCACAGAGGTCGTCACTTTTGTCCAGAAAAGTGTTGCCGGTACACATAAACTTCACTTTCGTTCAGAAATATACTCGTGAACGACAGTGCATAATATTTCAATGCAAAATGCATGATAGTTTTTATACAAGAAAAGTGTTCATATCTCATAATAATTTAATCTGTCACGCGCATTGCCGACCCTGAGACATAACGGGTAAAACTTCTCATATTCCTGTAATTTCACCGGCATCCATACCCACAAAGGTGGTAATACTTCCCCGGCCGAGTTATTTTACAAAGAGCTATACTTCTCAAGAAGTTTACTATAAGAAGTAATAGTTGTTTATGAGAGATTTATTGTGATGCGGATAGTTTTATACTAGACTAGCTTCTGCCCACGGCTTCGCCCGCGTGGTACCCGGTTAAAAAGTAGCCTATGTGTTATTCTGATATATAAGCTATATTACTGTACAGTTTCATCAAAATCCGTTAAGTAGTTTTTGCGTGAATGAGTAACAAACATCCTTACAAACTTTTGCGTTTATAATATTAGTAGGAAGGATGAATGATAGAAATTGGTTTTAAAATTTTGAAATAATGTACTTGTAATTTTATTAACTTGTGCTGAATTTACTTCTTTTATTGGTATTTGATAGGATACTATAAAAACTGCGACCTCCAGAAGGAAAGTGTACATCCGCCTCGGCCTACTTTTCTTTCCTTTACATGCAAGCTTTTGTGCCGTTCGAGTGGCTTTTACCTGCAGCAGATGGATGCTCATCTCCAAATACGGAACACTCGGCCATTGTTTTAAATTGCTTTCCATTCGTGGAAGGAAAACAGATACGAAAGACGCTGAAAATACTGAGACTCTACAAAGGAATATCTTTAGCATAATCTCGTTTAAACATGTAAATATGTATTAGTACGCTGCTCTGGTAAATAATTTAAAAAACTAATTACGTTTCTTAAAACGTTTTGAAATTAGAAATGTTTTTAGAGCTAACAAAAGATTAAATAGAAATAATAGAAGATACAATAGAAGTTGGATCTTTCTCGACAATAAAATAATAAATTAATAAAATAAAAGAAAGATTCATTTATTTCAGGCTCTATACAGTGTACAACCATATCACACAAATAAAAAACAATAAAACTTCAGTCAACCCGTGACCATGGCTATTGTAACCACAGATTAAATATTTTATGATCCTGTTGTAACACAGGCGTCACGTCGGAATATAATAAAAAAGGTAAATGTGATAAAAACCCGTAAACTTTGACCCGCAAAAAAATACTAACGTTCCAGGTTCAAGACTCATTTTGACTTTCTCATTGAGTCCAAGGATTTCAAGCTAGAGGAGTACTATTGACAAAAAAGCTTTGAATCACGTACCACACTGACGGGCGCGCGCAGTGCATGGTATGATCCGTAAAATCACGGATCGTGAGAAGCCACCTTAAATCGTTGCCTTAGCTTAAGTATTTGTAGAGTTTAACAGCGCACGTCTGCGTACTTATCCATAAAACGAGAGAAAAATATGTATTCCATAAAATTAAAAATGTATTTACCACATATAAAGATGTGAACATATGAGCACAGCTATTAAATAAGTTCAAGTCAATGGAAGGTAATGCAATGTCTACAGCACAACTCTAGCACTTAGTGTAGACACTGCAAACCAACCTGTGTGAGTCCAAGCCTTACAGATATTAGAAGGAAGTATGCTCTGCTTCTTCTTATTGATTACTAGCTTCTGCCAACAGCTTCGGCCGCGTGGTACCCGGATAAAAAGTAGCCTAAGTGTTATTCTGATGTATAAGCTATATTACTGTAATGTTTCATCAAAATCCGATCAAAAGTTTTTGCGTGAAAGAGTAACAAACATCCATTCTCACATACTCTCGCGTTTATAATAGTAGGAGGATGATTTGTTAAGGCGGATAGCATAAACGAAGAGAAGCCTATGCCCAGCAGTGGGATGGGACAGGCTTAACATAACGATGATTATTATAATTCCAGCTATACGCTCAATTATTTTGCTCAAACATTTCGTAACATATTTTGATGGAAACGGTAACATGAAACTCAATATTAAATGTTACCTACAAAACCCACACAAAGCCCGCCAACATAAACACTGTCATCAATATCAAAACAATACCTTCAAATCAATATAAAACAGTACACATTAAAATAAATATCTACATGAATAGATGGATCCCTCACGACAAAGCGCTGTCAATGACACTAGTAAAATGTATCAGCCGTGGAAACTTGTCAATTACAAACACCTGGGGCTCCTGAATTATAACTTAGGCTATAACATAGCTTAGAGAAAACATCTAACTCACTTTAAACTTTTAGGGTGATGACACTCTAGGCTTGAATTCGCGTGAGAATCGGCGTAAATTCACTTTAACACTTTCAATTTATGTAGTTTTTAAGCTGACGTTTCTATAAATGCATCCACTGAACTTCATAGATCCCGCAGAACGTTTGCCTCCTGGGCTGCAGTGGTCAACTTGAAAATCGCTTAATAGACTTCGCACCCAAGTTGGCTACTGCAGAAGCAATCTAGCCAAATGGGGGATAATTGACCCGTCCTGTGTGAGTGCGGAGAATACAGAACATGGCGCATTTGTTCTCCTGCCCTCTGTGCCCCATCATCTGCACCCGGTAACATCTGATAGAGGCAACCGATGAGACTGAACATCCAAAAGTTTCCTGGAAGAGATCCCTCTTAGCGATAAGGCCGCCCATTGTAACACCACAACCTAGTTTTGAGATTCTTTGTAAAGTATTTTTTTTATCCTGGTGTATGCAATGAAGAGTTGGTAACTATGTAAGTACATATGTAGTTTTTTTTTTTTTACCCTGTCATACATAGTTTTTTTTTTTTTACCTGTCAAATCGAATATCTAACAATCATGTAAAACGTGTGTATATGCCAAATAACGATAGCTCCGTGTACTCCAGTCACCCGTGACTGTATTGCAATAGTCACACGACGTGTGACTATTGCAATACAGTCGAAACGTCGGCAGTATAATAAAAAGGGTAAACACGATAAAGACCCCTAAAACTTAAAGTTATGCCAAATGGACTATGTCTAACTACATCTACTTGGTCACACTGCTACTGAGTATCGATCTGAGGATTTCAACTTTGAGGTTAAAATCGTGAGCGTGTTTGTTAGTTTTGATTCAACAGTAGTTTTTAAAGTTGTGATGGAGTAAACCAGCTTTATAATAAGTTCTATAATCACGGCCCCAGAGCACTGGACTTGAAATAATGGCCCTCGTGAATGATTAATTTCCACAGAGATAGATTTCTACATATCGTAAACAGAGAGGTTTATTTCATCACAATAACCTTGATGGAATATTAATCTGGGTATATTTGGAGTCCCATTTAGGATTATGTTGGACAGTGCCGGCTAAAGCAACACTCTATTTTGCAAAGTGACGATTAATGCTGTATTTGAGTCCATAAATACCTTGCACAAGCAAAATGGCTATGGGAAGAGACAACCGCACTTATTTTGATAGGTTAAGCTCTTAATACTTCAAAATGGGAATGCGTTCCTTATTCCAGTTTGAAAGATTTAGAGGTTGCTAAGCCTATTCAAATTGGACCTTCTTCATTGCCATTTTGCTAGTGGAATTAGGGAGCTGGCCACTGATCAAATGCAGGATGATCAAGAAAAAACAAATGGCACCACAAACGAGAGGACTTTTGCTTATAAAAATTACACAAAATTCGTGATGGGATAAAATTCTTATGTCTTGTAAATTCTTCTCTAGTCTCAAGTCTATTACTACTGATACATTCAAGAAATTATTTTTAATACTTTCGCGATCAGTAAACATAATTAACATTATAAGTTCTATAAGAATCTATATCGACCTAAAATCTTTATAGGACGATAAAGACACGCATAAAATGTATACTCATAATTAAGTATAAGTTTTAGGAAGGCGCCATTTTACATTGCGTCGTCCGTTTCGTGATCGCCATTCTCTAACCATTTAACCTTATAAAAAAGTTACACAAGTAATATTAATATAATAACTCGAAACCTCAAACAATACATAGCAACTGGCATTTACAGTTTATATAAATATGTAACGAGCTTGTAACAGGTCATCTAGATAGCGCGCACGCCGCAATATCTTATAATATAGAAATCTGTACATGCATACGAATGGCCTGAGATGCGGTACCTGTGATTTATACCTGTTCTTGCGACGTGCGTATTTGTATTCATTTGGAACTGGTATTACGCTACTGGAACACTTAAACTAGGTTGAGGCCAGAGTAAAATAAGATGAGATATAATCACCACAACGAATAAGGAATAGTCTGAGAAGTCAAGTACAAATATACTTTTCACTATCAAATTAAGCTGTCATAGATCAAAAAGAAAAACCCTTCTTTATCCTTACTCTTCTAGTTATTTTCAAGTTTACTTTATTCAAAAACATTACAGTAATGAGTTTCTTTGGCGTTATTTCACTATTACAGATATTACCATAGAATCATTAAATGAAATTAAAGTTTAATCAAAATAGATAAGACATTACAGTTAGCACTGAGCTCGTTATATCAGACTAAGAGTACCAACTTTACCAAATCTTGACACTACACAAGAAACTAACTACAAAACACATAACATAAAAATAAAAATTAAAAACTTACAGATAAAATATCACAGAATCCCAATAATGATGTAGATACCTACATGGATAAATAGTAGTGAATGTACCTGTTATGTAACGAGTAGGAGTTTATAATCCTTGTCTTATAAATTAATTTAATATTTTACTTTAGACCTCAACCTCTCTAGGTCACTAAAGACCCTATAAATCATTAGTTTTAACTTGTTAACTATAGGTATTCTTTGCATCATTACAAACTATAAAATTTTAAATAGGCAACCCTACTCACGCAATATTCTAAAGTTAGTTTCAGAAAATGTTCTCCAAAAATAAATCACCAAAGCGAAAACATAACATAAATAGTCCAAATTAATCCCGGAACAGTGGGCTTATCGTGAATTAAATTGTCCACGAAACCGTGTCATGTCCAGGGTTACTACTTTAGTGTGTCTAAAAACATATTTTCACAACCACAGCGTGACTTAAATTTTTTTTCCTAAAATAGTTTTTCTTTATTATTTGCGAGTTGGGCTTGCACCCTATCACGTGAAATGCTAATTACTTGCAAAACGGAGGTATGTACCAAATATAATGTTTGGACGTGCTTCTGACTATCCCCGACTTAGAAAAAATCTACGACAAAGATCTAAAGATCAAGAAAGAAATCTACTACGCACTGAGTTATCTGAGGGTCATGAATAATATAGACGTGAGGTCGTATTTGTTTTTTTTTATATATAGTACTTACATAGTTACCAACAGTTGCACTATGATTACAGGAGATGTTATATCTATAGTTATATGATACTAGCGTCTGCCCACGGCTTCACCCGCACGGTACCCGGATAAAAAGTAGCCTGTGTGTTATCCTGATGTATAAGCTATATTACTGTAAAGTTTCATTAAAATCCTTTCAGTAGTTTTTGTGTGAAAGAGTAACAAACATCCATTTCCTCACAAATTTTCGCATTTACTCGTATAATATTAGTAGGATAGAATAGCAGGATTTTATATTCGATCTTTTTTCCTAAATTTTTATATATTGTTTGATACCTTGAACGTTTGAACATTGTGCTTTTGAAAACAAAGCGTTCCTGTAATCGATCTTGGTACACAGTTTTTGGTTCTTTTGGTGGTAAGCTAACGCTGCGTTAGTTTTCGTGAGGAGTTTATTATTCTATTGAAGGAATAAAGAAGAATATTACTCGAATAAAGGTGAAAGGCCGATGGTTCTATGCAAATCGTCGGCGAGGAAACCCTCTTTTTCTCTTTTTTCTTGTCCGGGCTGATATCAAGTTTTCAAATTCTAAATCCTACTACTAATATAAACGCGAAAGTTTGTGAGGATGGATGTTTGTTACTCTTTTATGCATAAACTACAGAACGGATTATGATGCAAATTTCCAGTATAAAGCATATTTAGCTTATACATCAGAATAAAACAGGCTACTTTTTATCTTGGTATCACGCAGACGAAGCCGTGGGCAGAGGCTAGTATTGAACAAGGCTTTGTTAAGTTACATGGTGGAATATGGCGCTCAGCGGAAAATGACGCCGTGATAGGTATCTCACTGATTGACTGAATATCCAACGTAGAGATTCGACGAAGAACTAAAGTTGTGGATAGGAGGAAGTGGACATCAATTGGAGACAGACACTTGGAAAGACGGAAAGCCGACTGATGAACGAAGGCAGATATCGAAAGAAAGCAGACCACCAGCCAAGAGGTCGGATGATATTGTGAAGGCAGTGGGAATGTACTGGGTCCGATTGGCGTAGAACCGGAAAAGGTTGCGTCCTAGAGAGGAGGCTACTCAGCATTGGAGAAATGTGGGCTGATAACATAGAAATAAGGCGTTGTTTAAGTAGGTTTCATCCTGTATTTCCGTTAACAAATGCCATCTAAACGCTCTTGTCTGCCAACCCTAGCTCTGGCAAACGAGATAATAATATAGTGTGTGGACATTAGTCTGAATAGCTGGGATTTTTCGGGCTAAATGCACACCTTTATTGTTCATCCCTTGATAAAGCGCGCGTCAATTAATTTGATGGGAATGGTCAGGTTAGGAGCACTGTGTCCTTTTTTAAAATAGGCTACAAACCGGACGACAAAGTGTAAGAAGGCCTCCCACGCGATGGACCTTCATAATCATCCACTGCTGTGTAAAGGCCTCCTTTCGCTTTCGTCTCAGATCCAAGAATGCCTTGCGACTTTAATGATGACCGTTTTATGGTTACGACAAGGATAAGGCCGCTCATCATCGCACTCTTTAGGGGAGGCCTTTGTCCAGCAGTGGACTTTTAAAGGCATTTAATTATGGTGATGAGGTAAGTTTTCCGCAATTTTGCTTTCAACAATGATTATGGTTTTTTTTGATTTTTTAAATTGCTTTTTAAATTATTTTTTCTAAAAAAAATAGCAAGAATTAATCCTCGGCGGAACTCGAACCTGCAACCCTATTACGCAGGAGCCATACCAACTTAACCCGCGTACCAAGCGAGAGGTGCCGCCCGACCAAGCCCCGCCGAAGTTGAATTTTTGGGGTATTATAAAAATCTAATTCACAATAATAGTGGTAAGTAAAGGTGGCTGGTATGAATAAAATGGTACAGCTAAGTATAAGCTACCCAGAATAGAAACGTAACCATTTCTATTAAAAACTACAATAAAACCGTCTCCCTTACATAATGGACCACTTATCTTTTTGGCCTTGCCCTCAAAATGAAAAATCTCAAACCACAGAATGAATAAGTGCTATCGTACAGAATTTTCACTCGGAAACTTAACGAGCAAATCATTCTACCCAAGAGGTTTTCTTTTTTTCTGTGGCAAGCCGGACTAGTTTTCTGAAGCTTGCTAGATGGCGCTGTTTGTCGGTAACACACAATAACTAAAGTCACATAATTGACAGACGTCCTACTTATATTATAAACGCGAAAGTTTGCGAGAATGGATATTTGTTACTCTTTCACGCAAAAACGACTGGACGGATTTTGATGAAACTTTACAGTAATATAGCTTATAGATAGTTACATCAGAATAACACACGCTACTTTTTATACGGGTTACACGCGGGCGAAGCCGTGGGCAGAAGCTAGGTACTTATTTTTATGTGTCTATTGCCTAAAAATGTTAAAAAGTTAGTTAGTTTCTTGGCAACTTTAGTGTTAACTGTTATGCTTTCTATTTTGAATAAACTTCAATTTAATTTCTTGGTCGAAGATTCGAGAATCTTTCTAGCCCAGTGATTGTCGGATCTGTGTGTTTTATGGCCTGCCCATTGCCACTTCAGCGTGCTAATAATAAGACCTATGTAGGATACATTAGTTCTTCTACGGATTTCCTCGTCTCGAACTTTATAACGTAATGAAACTCCGAGCATAGCTCGTTCCACGGCCTGTTGTGCGACCTTGACAAAAATACCTAGACATGATTACTATACCATGTAGAAGTTTACATACTGTGAGTGAACTTATTTTGAGTTTATTCCGTTTTCAAGTTGTCAGTCCATAGTTTTTGAGAGTGACAAGGGTGCTCAAGCACTGGAAAATATGAATAAAATTCGCGGTAAAACTCACGTACAAATTACCCTGTCCATTTTCTTTGTGAACAATACAATTTTTATTATTTTTGCGTAGGAGAGTTCAGAGATTAGTTTATCGTAGTTCGAATTGAGATTTCTGTTCGTAAATTAATAGGTATGTATATATGTATAGGACTTTAAGTATAGACGATAGCGATAATACATTATTACCAACTTCATTTTTTTTTTTTCAAAAAACTGTTACAGTTTTTGATCTTACTTGCTTACATAAAAATAGCGATTTTGGCACTAGTTAATGATAACATAATGTTAATGAGTTTTGTTCTTATTTTTATTTAATACTAGCTTCTGTCCACGGCTTCGCCCGCGTGGTACCCGGATAAAAAGTAGCCTATGCGTTATTCTGATGTATAAGCTATATTACTGTAAAGTTTCATCAAAATCCGTTTAGTTGTTTTTGCTTGGAAGAGTAACAAACACCATCCTCACAAACTTTCGCGTTTATAATATTAGTAGGATAGGATAGAATTCATATTGAAAAAAATATATGTTCCTAAATACCTATCCATATTATCGAGGTTTCTCTGACTACTCTTTTGGTTACATCACGGATCTGCAAACTGAGTAGGTATAAATGTTAGTATGTCCATCATGAGGACAGAGTAGTGAACATGTTTGTCGTGTTTATTTTTAGGTCTGTATAAAATAGCCTTATTTAAGATCAATACGATTACTACATGCCATTACGAATTTTTATTCCAAAAACTATCGTGAACTTGACTGTTCATATTGTAAAAACGGGAATTTTCACGTACCGCACTATCAGTGAAGGCACCGACTAAGACATTCCGAGAGTCCGTGCACTACGCACGACGCGACGCAGAGGGAGAACGTCGCGATCACTCACCCTGATGAAGACTCTCGGAATGAATGAGTGAAAATTCCCGTTTATAGAGGTACAATATGCCATTACGAATAGTAAAATTCTCAACTATGAAGAAAGTTCCGAACCCATTACCCATAAACGAGTTCGGAAAGAAGTTGCGAGTAGTTACCGATAAGCGGGAAACAACATGCAACTATCTCCGTCTCGCTTCAGCTCAGAAGATGAGGGAGTGCGCTATGTTCTCAAACTTTTGCAATGTGCTTGTCTACAAAATTTAATACTAAAATGAATAATTAAACTTGTAGGGAGTACGCCCGCACTAGTGTAAGGTTTTGTATATATATTATCTATGACCGGAAAAGGAACGACATTAGAATGACTCCGGTCCTCGTTCTAGCTTCCT
This sequence comes from Perizoma flavofasciatum, assembly GCA_958496245.1. Taxonomy (NCBI): domain Eukaryota; kingdom Metazoa; phylum Arthropoda; class Insecta; order Lepidoptera; family Geometridae; genus Perizoma; species Perizoma flavofasciatum. The sequence continues at coordinate 1,660,680 of OY292436.1, forward strand.
TTTGGCCGGCAGTTGATTTCTGTACACGATGGTGGATGTTTTGAATAAACGTACTTTATATACATACTACAAACTTTAAATATAGATTATTTTACTGTTTTTTGAAACTGACAAATTGTTGTAAGAATACATTCATTACCCACGGGTGTTGTGGTACCACGATACATTTAGTTCCTGATATCCACGACACAGTGTGGGGTTAGGATTATGTATGTGTCTATTGGGCGTTTATTTCTTTACTGTTTATTTAAACTACATCAAAATATCAAAATAATAAAAACTATCAAAATCCGTTTAGTAGTTTTTACCGTCCGTTTATCCGTTTAGTAGAAAGAGTAATAAACATTCATCCTCACAAACTTTCACGTCTAAATAGTAGTAGGATTCTTTATTGTACATAGAGAAAATACAGACAAAAACTTACATATATGATATGTGCAAAGGCGAACTTTACCCTAACAAGAATTCATTGACATTGAAAAACAGAAAAAAGGTAAACAGACATACTTCCGACTTTTGGACTCGTGAGTGTCGTCTTTGTGTACCAATCTCCTTCCAAGCATAGCCCGTTCCATAGGTCAAATTTCTACATCTGCATACCTTAGATAGATAGATATATCTTTATTGTACATCAGTTAACACAAAAGAAATACGAATAAGAAATTATAATAGCATCTAGTGATACTGGGGCGACCTTATCGCTGAAAGCGATCATATACCATACCTAGCCTACCTGGGGGGCTAGTCAAATACTTCACGCTTTCTTTTCCTTTCACGCTAACGCAAATTTGTCAAGGTAAAACTTGGCAGCTGTCACGTGACATTTCCACAGCTCATGCCATTCCCATACAAATTAATCTTTCCGCAGGCTTTAACGACAACAGAAAGTGGTATTTGTCTAGACCCCTTGTATAGTAAAACAATATCCGTGGCACGCAGGGACGCGGATTACCGGATGCTAATACCGGAGGAAATGGGAATGCACCCGAATTGTTTCCGACCAATCTATCCGCAGTAATCTGCATGCTTTGCCAAATCCTACTAATATTATAAACTTTGTAAGGTTGTTTGTTACTTTTTCACGCAAAAATTACTGAACGGATTCTACTGAAACTTTACTTTATTCCTATTGACATAAGAAATAAGAGTGACATAGAATTTTACAAGTATGTAAAAAATAAATTATTATTTTGAAGCTATTTCAAAATTGACGTTGCTTTTGCTGATAAAAAATTGTTTTGTGACGCTGACTTGTTTTTTGGCCATACTTAATTTTTACAATAAGACGAAGTGTTTAACTGATTTTTAGTGTTAATATCTGATTTTGTTACCTTAAGTACTTTTTGTGTTTGACGATTCTAACTACATGTAACATGTCAAAAGATAAATAAAAATTATGATTATGACTATGATATGATATGATTATGATTATGATTATAAAAGTAATGTAGCTTATACATCGGAATAACACATAAGCTACTTTTTACTTTGCACTTGTCCTTTCTGTGCTTTGTTGTTGTCAAATAAATAACTTTCTTTCTTTCTTTTTATCCGGATACCACGCGAGCGAAGCTGTGGAGAGAGGCTAGTCTATCTATACTATTAATAAAACTAAAGAATTTGTTTGTTTTTTTATTTTTGTTTGAACGCTCTAATATCTGGAACTACCGGTCGGATTTAAAAAAATATACGTCTGATAGCCCAATTCTTGAGGAAGGTTATAGCCATTTAACATCACGCTACGACCATTAGGAACGGAGCAAAAGAAGTGATAGCGCGGACGGTCAACGCGACGCGTTGGGCTGAGGGCCGAGGACGGTCGTGGTAGACCGCTAGCTGTTTTAGTAATATAATATAGCCTCTTTATTTTCTTAAAATACAATTCATTTTGTTATTTTTGTGATTTAATTCAAGTAAAAATTTTTTTTTTTATTGAATTGAGTATTCATTTGATTCATGCATTAAAAATAGAATTATTAATAATATTTGCTATTAAGTCCTCTCAACGGGCTTGCCAAATACACGATAGATAGTTCTACCAATTCCGTTGTAACGGGCGTTGAATGGAGGTAGATTATCGCGGCATCATATTTTAGCGAAGGCCGATTATCTGCAGTGGGCGTCTTCTGACTGATGATGGTAACCTTACAATATCGTCGATTCTCTTGTTCACCAGCTAATCTTTTATCTATCATTCTTTTACTAACAGTAACAAAAGATAGCACAATTTTAATGCAGTCAAATTAGTCAGATAAAAAAAAATCCAAACAAGAATTGTAAGTTTAACGGGTCTTTATCGCGTTTACCTTTTTTATTATTTTCCCGACGTTTTGACTTTATTGCAACAGCCGTGTTCACGGGATGACATGAAACGTCGGGAAATTAATAAAAAAGGAAGTTAAACTTATATGTTATGTTATCTATTCAAGAAAGTTTGAAAAATACTTTTCCATACAAGTTTAGTGGTGATTTCAAAACATGCTGACTATAAACACGAAGAATAGCGACACGTAAACTAATTTGACAGGAATAAAATTCTTGCCATCTCTTTCTTGCGTGCACTAACAGTAAAAGACGGTGACAATTTTAATTAAGTTTAGTTAGTGTACTAGAGAATCGACGTCAAAATCTATAGATCTATAGAATCTATAGATCTATAGAACCAAGTGACTTCGTAGAATATAAAAATTCTCATTCAAAACTACATTTGCGCGCACGAGTAACTTCGATATTTTCACCTGATTCCCAGAGCTGCAAAATAAGCAAAACTCCTTACCCTAGAAATATATAAACTTTTATTGGTTTACGTAGTTCCAGACCACGTTATAAAATATACTGCTAAAAGGCGGTGAAAGGATCTGCGATTTCAGGAATTATTTGCTATTAGTGATGTGCTGAATCGTAATAAATACGGACCTTACTTCTTAATACGACCTTAGGACCACTTAATTTTTTTTCAGATTTTTCCACGTAACAAACTCCGCGAAACAGGGCTGAAATGAATGAATGAATGAAAACACTTTATAGTACAGCATATAAAAAAAATACTTTTATAATCTTTATACAATGGGTGGTCTTATCGCTAAGAAAGCGATCGATTCCAGATAACTTTTGGGTGGAGAGGATCCTATAAGATACTAATAGTTACCAAGGTAAAATAAAAAATCCCCAATAGGTAAACAATAATTATTTTTTTATGTTCCGATTGGAGAATACGGAAGTATTTTTTTAAAGAATACAAAACGTAAAAGCAATCTGTTAATTCTTTTTTAAATATCAAAGATATTACGCATCATAACTACAATGTTAGGAGAATTTGGTATGGGGAAACACCATGGGAAAATCTCGTTTATATAATAACTCTCGTGACCAATAAAATTGACTGTGTTAAAACGATTTTAACGTCTCCTACGCTGTAGCAAGCAAGGTCTACGAAACGTATTCTCAGTATTTTTAAAACTTTCAATAATTATAAGTTTTTCACGGGTCTTTGTCGTGTTTATCTTTTTTTTATTATTTAGTCTTTTGACCACGGCTGTTGCAACACAGTCGAAACGTCGGGAAAATAATCAAAAAGGTAAACGTGATGAAGATCATTAAATCGTATAAAATTACGTATTTTCAAATCGACAAATACCCGACACATCACTAGACTACTACGTATATACTGTGGGCAGGTCCGGGGGGAATGTACGGGATTACATTCTTCGGATTGCATTCTTGTGTTTCTTCCAGTAGGTCGACGTAACATGCATTGGGATTGCGGCTGTTTTAGGATTATAGGACCTACTAACACCGGGTTCCAATAACAGCTGTGTACGGATATTAACGCCTTGTTTCTTTGTGAAAAACTGTCAAAGTTTTGACATTTATCAATGAAAAATTTGGCGTCTTCATTTTTTACGGATTTCATTGCAATCGCCCTTGAAACCTATCAGAAAGCCTAATACTTGTTTTGTTAAAGTTTGTCTGAAAAATATCTCTTTCTGCGATAAGATCGCCCATTATACTTTGAATGTAATATGTATCCCTGTGTGATATGCTAACTACTTGCCTCTGACTACCCCCTATTTGGTATAATCAAAAATATACGCATTAGTATGTATTTGAAGATGTCCATCATAGGAATTAGAGTCATAAGCATTTTGTTTGTACTTTTCTTTGGTATGAAATAAAGCGTAAGGACTTCATATTCAATCTGTAAATTTGCAATGTTTTACGGAATACTAGTTGTTGCCCGCGGCTTCGCCCGCGTGGTATGTTAATAAAAGTAGCATATGACCGTCTCTAGGCTTCAAACTATGTCCACCAACTTTTGAATGAATCGAACCAAGGATTACAATGTATGCAAAGTTTAGAACTCAATTGCACACCCCCAAAGTTGTAGTTATCCGGATACCACGCGGGCGTGGTATATCTACATAGATCCTTAGTACACAGATCCGCGAGTACACAAATTAGTAGGTGGTAGCTAAAAGCCCTATTATGTGTAAAGTTTGGCACGCTTTGTGGCGAGAATAAGCATGCGATAATCGAGGGTGATCATCTTCAGTTGATTATCGGACTCATGTTTTTGCATTCAAGCAAAAAAACTAAACTTGTGACTTCCAATATTCAAAGACGCGGCGATAAACACTCTTCTACATGCGGATATCGTACTGAGGCAAGTTCTTTCTATTCTTTCGATACTCGCTCTTTCGAGACGACAAACTCCTTGCAAATGGGCCTTAACAACGATGATGAATAGATATTTTAGAGACTTTTGTAGATTATTATCTGTCTCTCTACCTCTATATACGACCGCGGTTTTATTATTTTAGATAATGGCGATGAAACAAGATAACATTATAATAAACGACCCTATTATAAATAAAAGCTTTCTAACTGCAAAACGCAATGTCACCTCGGTCGTTAGACCAACCTTGCCATGACCTTCCCTCCAAGGGTGCTGTCATAGGCTTTGCGTGCACTGACAAAATAGCATTGCACAATGCAATTTTGTTGTATAGGTAAAGTCTAATTGAAAGGCCTGTAGATAATGTTTGAGTTCCACAGAGGTTGGTTCTCCTTTTTCCGATCTTGCTCCAGCCGGATCCACTGCTCACCTACTGCCCTTAAGGCCGCCATTAAAACGCAATGTCACCGTCTTGCCACGACCTTTCCTCCAAGGGTGCTGTCATAGGCTTTGCGTGCATTGACAAAATAACATTTCACAATGCACAATCCAATTTTGTTGGATAGATAAAGTCTAATTGAAAGGCCTGTAGATAATGTTTGAGTTCCACAGAGGTTGGTTCTCCTTTTTCCGATCTTATTCCAGCCGGATCCACGGCTCACCTACTGCCCTTAAGACCGCCATTCCGTGACTGTGAGTGCCCCTAAGCTTCTAAATAGCTAAAGTATATAAAGTAGCATACCTATACTAATCTATATCCAGCCGTTGCAATTAACGGCTCTCAAAATGATTGCCATCATTGCCGTGGGGCACGTCTTCGCGGAAAGCACGAAATAACCACCTAATTATTATTTTAAAACCAAAACCCTATTCGCGTTGAGCTTCACGGTTTACCAACTTAAGAAACTTAATTTTCCACAAAACCCACGCCTGTACGTCCTACCTACCTACCCGTGTTACCTAAATTCGTATAGTAACTTACCTTTAAGTACTTGAACGAAACTTGTAGGCGTAAGTTTGCTCAACTTTGCGCTTTAATAGGTATTTAACAAAGGAACTTTGATTAATTTGTGCAGGTGCCGGAATGAAAAATGCAGTTGAATTCGCTTGAAGGTAAGAAAATGTAAAATAATATAATATTGTGAGTTATATATCACAAGTATCCATAGGTACATTACAATTTTGCAGAAATGGATTACCTTGAACCTAGTGGGATTGGCAACACCCAAACGCATTTTCGGACTTTTATTAAAAACGAAATACGAATCTGGGTTGTTTTCGTATAGTGACTCCCTGATCTAGATTGTTCCTATAATTCCGTCACGTAGCAAATTCCTATTTTTCAGCCATCGGCTGATGTGAATTCTGAATAATCTGTTTGTACTTAGTTTGGAAAATCTAACCTGACATAAAAAGGTGTTTTCAAAATTCAAACTGCATGGCTTTGAAACAATAGTTTGGGATTGGAAAAAGTACTTTCTTAAGACACCTTTCTAATTACAGTAACAGTGCTTAATAAATATTTGCAAGGTTAAGACTGACTTAACTAATTGCATGAATAATGGATGACGCTGTGGCTCATACATTTATGTAGGTAAAGGTATGTAATGTTATTGTAACTTATTATTTTATGTTTGACTATTTGGAAGAGAGATAAGACCACCCACTGTACCAGGCCACTCAGAAAGTTTTGCGAAAAAAAGTTTTTATGTATAAGGCACTGGCCACTTGTAATTATTTTCAAAAATTTGGTAATTTATAAGTAAAAATACCATTGTTTAAAATTCGAATTTCCCTCCACATTTTTTCGAGAGTCAAATTAAATTATCGTGTCTCATTTAAAAATGGATCTGCATCGAGAGCATTTTCGTGCGATGATTTTCTACAATTTTAAATGTGGCCTAAAACCAAGTCATTTTATCGACTTCAAATGGCTTTTATGGATGAAGGACCTTCAAAAGCAACCATCTACCGTTGGCATAGCGAGTTCAAGCGCGGTCGCCTTACTTTGGGGGATGAACAAAGGAGTGGTCGTCCTACGACGGCTGTCACGGAAGAAAGTGTGCTGACAGTAAAAAAAATAATTCAAGAAAACAGGCGAATTACATACGAAGAGATTCAACATACACTGCAGATTGGTTCGGGAAGCGTTCACAAGATTCTTCACGAGCACCTTCGCGTGAGGAGAATAGTTTTGCGCTGGGTGCTGCACAACCTCACCGAAGCTCAGAAGCAGGCCCGTGTGGAGTGGTGCCGTGATATGATTCAAAAATTTTAAGCAAGCTCGTCTCGGCGCGTTTACGACATTGTGACAGGTGACGAATCCTGGATTTATCAATACGATCCAGAAACAAAGCGTGAGTCGACAGTTTGGCTGTTTCAAAACGAACCAACGCATACGAAAGTGAAGCGATCGAGAAGCGCGGGGAAAATTTTGATCGCTAGTTCCTTCACTTTGACGGGGTATCTGGTTTCAATTCCATTACGAGACCAAAGCAGCATCAATGCCGGTACAATGGTATACCACAAAATGCCTGCCAGAAGTTTTGTCTGCAATGAGCAACAAGCGACCGAACACCGGACTCCGCGGGGTACTGCTTTACCATGACAACGCGCCCGCGCACTCAGCGCTCAAAACGAGGGACTTCCTGGACACCACACCGGTCAGAGTCTTGGGTCACCCTCCTTACAGTCCTGATCTGGCATCGTGTGACTTTTTTATATTCCCTGAAATAAAAAATCAGCAGAAAGGGATACAGTTTTCATCGCCGGAAGACGCGCTAGCAGCGTTCGAGAAGACCGTGGAAGAGGTGTCTGCGGCGGACTGGAAAAAATGTTTCGAAAATTGGTTCAGACGCATGAAACTTTGTATGGAGGCTGATGGAGAGTTCTTTGAAAAGATTTAATTAAAATATTTTATCCATAGAAGTTAGTTTTTTAGTTTCTCAAAACTTTCTGAGTATCCCACGTACCTCGTATGTTTATGAGTTCATGTGTTTTTATATTTTTCTTTAGTGTGCAATACAGATAATATTTTCTATCAATTTGCCGTTCTTAAAACAATAAAAAAAATTAAGATCTTAAATGAAAATGCGAGGCGGGATAGACGCGGTTAGCTGGGCTACATATGTAACTCTCGGACCAACCCATGTTCCGCTGAAATCAATACCAAAATACCTTATAAAAATCCTAATTTGTTGAAATTGTAGAAAGAAAAGTGGTTCCTAGTCAGTTTAAAAAGTGATCCACTCTCATAAATAGCTGATTTAAATGACATTGCATAACTACCTAACGAAAATTCTCCTTTTAACATCGATCAGTCAATTTACGACAAGTGTGGGTCTTTTTTGCAACAACAATGGAACAAATTGAGATTATTCAAAATGTTGTTTCGGATAAGGAGGCACCGAATGGAGAAAGTGAATGCCTACTTACCTTTTTTTATTCCACTAAAGTGGAAAACCATTTTGGTAAGTACGGCCCTCCTGTTGGTAAGCGGTTACCGTAGCCTATGGGCCCTTCAACACCAGAGGATCAACACACGTCGCCGATCCTTTAATTTAAACCTACACGCAATCATTAAACTTTAATGAATCATTAAACCTGCAAAGTGGAAAGAAATTGGAAGCATCATAGGAGAGAGTTATTAAAGAGTTATTATTGCCAAATAACTGCAGAAGTTGTGTTCATATCACGTCGGGGTCACCAATGTAGTATCTACTCTGTCTGTCTAACTGAGCAGCCTACTTATAAAATTTGTGTTGAAGGAGATTGTAAATAATAAATGGTTTTACGAAAGCACTGAGTTATATTTTGCAAAGATACAATATGTCCGAACCGAACGAGTAAGGAGGCGCGACTGGGTGGGCGACGCTACATCTAAAACCTATGTGTCAGCCCGATTACTGTGGCTACGTGACCGCCACAAGTATATTCTAAGATATAAAACTTGAAGCGGAAAGACTAGATATTTTGCGAAGGCCAATGCCACCAAACCAAATAGGAAGGGAGGCCTGGCACCAAGAATTATGTGAAATGGGGCAATTTAGCATTTTAACTAGAACGCTTTTTAAAACAGTATCCATTAAACAGTACAAAATTAGATATACTGTTATGTTAATGGTTTATATTCCACTTCCATGTGTACTCCACACTACTGTTTAATGGATACTGTTTCAAAAAACGTTCTAGTTAAAATGCTAAATTGCCCCATTTCACATAATTCTTGGTTGAATGGTTTGAAAGATATGGTTGCCGGTGAAATCACAGGCACATGAGACCTTTGAGATGTAGTAACGAGAGTTGAGAAAGGTATGTTGAGATGGTTTTGACATATAGAAAGGATGGACGAAAGAAGATTAACAAAACAAGTATACAAGGCGAGCGTGAATGGGATAGTTGGAAGAGGAAGGCCTCGGCGAAAGTACTCTGACCAAATTGGAGATATTCTAGAGAAAGGCCAGGTCAGAAGTACACTAAACCGCCGAGCTTGTATGAAGAATTTGATGAGGATGAATGAAGCGAAAGAGGTATGCCAGGATAACCAACCCCTCCGGGAAACAGGCGTAACTATAATATGTATGTATGAGATCTTTCATTTCGATATCTCAGAGAGGCAACGCGGTAGTGATATCTCTATTGCAAGAGTCCATAGGCTACGGTAACTGCTTACAAATCGGAGCGATTGTAGGCCGAATGCTTGTTTGCCTCATTAGTTGTATAAAAAAGGTAGCGTAGGATTTACACAACGGCAATGTGCCTGTTTAAACCCTTTAAAAACCTCTGTGAGAATAAATAAATACTTTATTTATTTATTTTCTAACCCACCGCATCTGCAGAACGTAAAAAGACGTAGTAGTTTACTGTTCAATGGCATAGTACGACTTTGTGCCGAAGCCTTTACTCAAAGAGAGGACCCTAAATTTAAAAAATGAAATTTTTATATATGTATAAATATTATTTATAAGAAATAATTATAATTTAAAATGCATCTATGTACATTTTGTGATATAATAATTGAATTAGTTTAAAATGAAATTGGTAATTTAAAAATATATATGCTAATGTTAATATTGTAAAATTCGGAGGATAAATAAAAGGCTTATTATAGTACGACTTTGTAAGGACTGCAGCTGCTGACCGACGTTGATCGCTATTGCCGGTGGTCCAATATGGGCCCAGTTAAACAAAAGTGGTGGCTGTGGCGATAGAACGGAAATGGTTGGGAAGTGGTTGTCAATGTTCGCGTGAAATCTCCACCGCCCGCATCAGTTCGGCCGGGCCTTAAAGCATGCGGAAAACAGCCCTAAACCGCTGAGAACAGCGAAAATGTAGAGCAAACAAACTGACAATTCCATAAAAAGATGATGTAAGTTGATAGAACAGTTACAAACTTAATTTTATTAAATAAACAATCATACCTAAACGTAGTCAATGTCATTCACTAAACGTAGGAAGGACCTACAGGTATTTGAATGAAATACTATCCGCTGGCTCGGCGTGACTACTCTACGTACTTATTCCATCTACCTACTGTCACGTGAATTATTTCTGTGTAAATTGCGTACTGATTTGGCGTAGGTAAGTAGTTATCAAATTATTTCCTGTCAACACTTTGAAAAAGACATTTATGTTACCAAATAAATATCGATAATGATCAACCACCCTCATTTCATTAAATAAAATAAAATAAATAATGCTGGACATTTTCACACAGCATCATCTAGCCCCAAACTAAGCAGAGCTTGTATTATGGGAACTACATGACTGATATACTACTTATATACATTTTTTTTTTGTAAATACATACATAATATACATAGAAAACACCCAGACCTGAGACAAATATTTGCAGATACAAACATTTGTCCCGTGGCGGGAATTGAACCCGCAACCTTCTGCGTCCCAGGCGGACCTTCGCCCACTGAGCCACAGAGGTCGTCTCATTTCATTCTTCCATTATACTTGCTTAAATATAAATAAATTGATTTCAAACACAAAATACTTGATGCACAAGCGCCTACGAAATTGAAGCTTTAGAATGTTGAAAAGATAAAGCTATAGAATAAACTAAAACTGTGTGTATAACTAAAATGAAATTCACATACTGAGGTACAGGCAAGTTGAAAAATGTTTGTTCAGACATAATTTATTTGAGTGTTATAACCGCGTGAAACAAAACAAGCCAGCCTGTAGGATCGATAATGAAACCTCCTTTCTACGATCAAATATTTTGGACATTGCAAGCAATAATAGGTAATCCATGAAAACTCTATTGAACATTAAACTCGGTATTAAATGTCATTTGTAATGCTTCAAATTAAGTTCTCATAAATAAATATACAAATAAAGCAATAAAACTTAGATTGTTACTTAAAACTTACCCGATACATACTGGATGGTCCGATTCGCACAGTAAATTCCACAATTATTTAAACACACTGTTTTTATTGTTCTTTTATTTCAGTTCAAAGTCTCATAGGTCACTGGTATAGTCCGGCACAGGACACTTGTAATTATGTAATGTTATGTCGGTTGCATGGCGCGGGTAGAACGCGCGGGTGACGACTGCAGATGGAATGGAAATGGCCGACGGATGCGCGCGCCGCCGCCCACCCTACAGTTAAGCCGCTGTTGTCGTGATGGCGACTGGGCGGGCGGAGTGACCGGTTGGTGTGCCTGATGAAATCAATTTGACTTGAAATCCATTTCCTAATTTCATAGATACTTACTACAAATATTTGACGACCTCTGTGGCGCAGTGGGCAAAGGCCCGCCTGAGACGCAGAAGGTTGCGGGTTCAATTCCTGCCACGGGACAAATGTTTGTATCTGCAAATATTTGTCTCGGGTCTGGGTGTTTTCTATGTATAATATGTATGTATTTACAAAAATAAAAAAAATTATATAAGTAGTATATCAGTCATGTAGTTCCCATAATACAAGCTCTGCTTAGTTTGGGGCTAGATGATGCTGTGTGAAAAATGTCCAGCATTATTATTATTATTATTATTCTATTCTATAAACTAATCATTGTTGGTATCCTAGGGTTCGTGCCCTATAGTTATCGTAGACAGAGTTTATGCCAAGCTTATTTCATCACACTCTAGAGTGGCTAATAGATTATAATATCTGTGGTAATAGGAACATCTATTCTTCTCTTGTTCTGTCACATATTTTCCATAATAAATTTGTTTCTGACTGTACTGAATATAGAAAGATTTGTAAAAAAATACAAAAAGTGGGCTGGAACGGTCCCTTTTAGGATTGAAAATAATATTAATTTTGAAAGTATCTCCAGGGACCGGCAGTCCATTTTATTCGGAGTCCCTAACGGTAATTACCCCAAAAGTTACTTAGATGAATATATGTTAATTTACTGGTGTTCTGATAAAAAACGAACGCTAATAGAATCAGGATATATATTTTTTCACTAAAATAGCAGTAAAATCGCCTTATTGAAACAACGCTCTAATCTAGACAAAAGGCTCACACTTTGTAACGTTCAGCGTTACCTTTCACTAACGATCTCTCCCATCGAACACTATTTCTCAATTTCATGCCCATTGCTGCATTAATTCTCAATAGTTTTTACATCTGTTTTAGAAACGAGCAATGGATAACAGACAACATGTTATAAACGTGTAGTATTTCAATTTTTACGTACGAGACGGCAAATAGCTAAAAAAGTTGAAATCTCCAACCGAGGAGTGCAGTAAAGATACCTATTGATAATGGCAGTGTGTAGATACATAGGTATCATTATGTAGGTAAGTAAAATCTGCAGAGTACAGGCTGGATAAAGGGGACTTTTACAGACATTCCCGTTTGTCCCCAGTGGGGACAAAGCAATTGAGATGAAAAGTAATGCCATTCGCAGTTGTCTCGCGTGTTTCTTTTTAAAAAATACAATAAAAATGTTGGTATTTATAATTATTTTGTTCCCGTATTATGTAGGTACTTATAATTAACATATAATTAACTTAGTTAATACACACATTTAAAAACAATCTTTTGCAGTGCCTGCATCTGCATCTTTGCGTGTGGCGATCCTAGGTATCTAAGAAAGAGCCTTCCCTATTATGACTACCCAGTTTATGTGACTACGACTAAGTAGCATTATGACTAAGTAGTATTATGATTAAGTAGCACAAAAGTGCTGTATGACAGCATTTCCGTAGTCCACCGTGGAAACTTATTAGCTGTACTTATAAGTACAGCTGTCTACTCTGTTATACATGTTATGAGTAGACAGCGCATCCTCTGTTGATTGAATGCTAATTTGGGCACAAATTATTCAGCACATAGCTGTGTAAGAATTGCCACTGACATATAATTGAAATATGTATATTACCATTATAATAGCATTTGTCTGTATAACAGTCATCCCAAGAGCTGAAAATTGCCTGATTAACAAGACACATGCTACCTATAATACCTACAGTTCGAAAGACAAAATAATGTGTTAATTTGATATGCTCTTACACAATTAAAAGCACACTCTAAGCGAAAGAGTGGAATGAAATAACTTTTTTTTTTAATATATATATATTTTTTTCTGTACTGTAAATTTGTTCAACGCATGAAGTGAAGTTATTAGTGTTGTGTGATTGTAAACAAGATCTCAGGTGCCATTATATAAGAGAGAAATAATATTCAAGGAAAACTTCGATTTCTCTCAATTATGTATGAAATCTTATTGGGGAGGTAACTTTACTGTGAAATACTATATAATATTCAGTTCAAAATGTTTACTGTTAAATATCACAAAATACAAAAAAAACTGTTAAATAAAATGTAAATAAAATAAATGTTCGTGTTTTTTACAAAGGTTTAAAACTTTTTATCCATTAAAAGCTGTTAACGTGTTAATCATTTGTAATTCAAATAAATTCTAATTGATATCTCCTAAGATAAACCAAAATGAAAAAAAAAATATTTGCAATAATCACAGTCAGCATGCAGTGACAATGGCGGATGGCAAGTGAACAGTTTTAATTTTAATATAATGCTAAGGTTTGTACGATTGTTCAAATATCCAATTCGTAGCTATAGGTATATAACCCAATCAGCAGATTAAATGCCTACGCAAGTAATTCAATTATTTAGCCTAAGACAGAATAGCTGCTATGTAACTGCATAAAAGTTCACTTTAAGATCTTATTAAAGCTTATATAAATGCTGTTATTCGAATGCATAGTAACAGCTGACCAATAGCGTAAAAGTTTATTTGTATGCAGCATAACACATTAAATCTTTGTTAAATAACTTCACAAAGTAACTGCTTACGTTATAGTAGGTTAAATGTTCTCCCTTAAGCTTTTTTTTAGTACACGCGTGGACTTTTATTCAGAACACTGCGTTATTTATGTTCACAAATATGCGCTCTTGCAGCTGATAGGGTACTGCACTAAGCGCTGAATAACAGTGTCATCTGTGGCGTGTATGTGGTGCTTAATAAAATTACAGTACAGAAAAAAGCGTTATAGTGAGCCTCGTTTTTTCTAAACAGGTGTTGCAGTCCGGGTGAACTGTAATAAGTTGTTAAATGTTTAAATTACCGCTGTGGGCCTTATGTGAAAATTATAATGCAGTTCTGTGCTACTTGGGTACCTATACCTACATACCATGACTATTGAAAAAAAACAATTAGTTACACCGCTGATTCTGAATAATGTAATTAATAATTATTTTGTATTTGTACTGATACAGGTTGCAAGCTTTTTCTTTTTAATTTTAGCCAGGCTATGGTCGTCACTGAAATTCTCCTTAGACGTCATATTTTTGACAAAGACAATATAAGGTAGATGCGTCAATGTGACATTGACAGCTTCACAATCCGGTCTTAATTATTCCGTTCAAAGAAAAGCTTCATTTCACAACGACGCCGACTCCCCCAATGTTTATATCATTCGGTTTTATTATTATTATCCGCATACACACAATGGATTCATAAAACGCAAGTTACTCGCCGAACCGCTCATTGTTGCCAAGTTATTACAAGGGGCCAGATTGTCTTATTCCAATATGCCTACGCTTCTCAAAACCAAATACCTCGAGGCTACGCAGTCCCTCGTCGACCCCAAGTTCTAAAGTTCCACTATAAAAAACATCACCCGCTGTTGAATGACTGCCGCGAATATGTTCCAATTAAAAATAAAAAACCTATTCATTTTTCGAATTTGACAGGACGGGAAATGAGCGTGCGCCTCGCAGTCGATCACAGTTGGACTTGAAAAAGGAATGTGCGATAAAATTAACCTCCTATGGAACAACACTATGAATTGAAGTTACCTACATACTTAGTCACTCATAAGGTTTCATTAATTTTAAAATTATGGGAGTTTATTCAAAACTTGTTCCTTTCAATAATATAAAAGCTTTCATTTTAGGTTTTTTGCGACACTTCAAGATAACCTTCAATGAAATGGTAAACATTCATTCAGCCTCAGCAGAATCATTGATTTTTCAAGTTTTTTCTGCACAACATTCAACAAAAAGGTTTAACTCCAAATAAAATCATGGGTTGATTCAAAATCCCTATTGCGAATTCGATATGTTCTGCCCGGGGCATGTTTACATGAGCGCTGAATAACAGTGTCATCTGTGGCGTGTATGTGGTGCTTAATAAAATTACAGTACAGAAAAAAGCGTTATAGTGAGCCTCGTTTTTTCTAAACAGGTGTTGCAGTCCGGGTGAACTGTAATAAGTTGTTAAATGTTTAAATTACCGCTGTGGGCCTTATGTGAAAATTATAATGCAGTTCTGTGCTACTTGGGTACCTATACCTACATACCATGACTATTGAAAAAAAACAATTAGTTACACCGCTGATTCTGAATAATGTAATTAATAATTATTTTGTATTTGTACTGATACAGGTTGCAAGCTTTTTCTTTTTAATTTTAGCCAGGCTATGGTCGTCACTGAAATTCTCCTTAGACGTCATATTTTTGACAAAGACAATATAAGGTAGATGCGTCAATGTGACATTGACAGCTTCACAATCCGGTCTTAATTTCCTAACCTATTTTATTATTCTCAATTTGGTTGGATTTCTCAGGATTTGTTGCTTTAATTTTGCTTTAATTCTCGATTTTCTACAGCTCGATGTTATTATGATAGTAAAGTGTAGATAATGACTTCTCAATATAAAAAGTTCACGAAACTCATTGCTAAATGGCCTGTAGACACAACTAAAGGCGAAAGGTTAGTTTAAAGGAGACTGGATCTGTTGAAATTCTTGGACATTTAGCGGAAAATTTAATGTTTAACTTTATTTATACTTGCAGAGACCTTGGAAGATTCATCAGAGATAGAGTAAAGGCAACTTTTGAGTCATCAGAGAGACTGGCCTTAGATTCCGAGGTCTGCACTCGTCAATACAACTCGCTGAACAAACTAGCTGATAATCATTACAAAAACAAATACAAACGGACCCTAAATAGCACCTCAACGGGCTTAAGTACCGAGGAGTGTAATCTGATACTCTCTAACGAAATTCTCGACTATTTGAAGGAGGAAAACAAAAGTTTCTTTAGTAAAATTTTCAATAAGAATTCAAAATGATTTCGAGGCTCTTCGCACGCACCCGGCTTTCTTCATGCCGCATGCTATCAACTGAACACATTCGTTACAGAGACCACACCCCTGTAATGTTGAATGAAGTCATAAAACATTTAAAACCTCAAGATAATGAGCTGTACATTGATATGACATTTGGTGCAGGAGGCCATTCAAGAAAGATCCTTGAATCTGCTGACTGTAAGTTGATCACATTAGATCGAGATCCTACAGCTTATGAAAGAGCCAAAAACTTTGCAGAAGAATACCCAAATAGAGTCACACCCTTACTAGGAAAGTTTAGTGAGCTACCAACACTCTTGAAAGAGAAAGGTGTCAGCCAATCATCGATAGACGGTATCCTATTCGACTTCGGTTGCTCATCAATGCAGTTAGACACTGGAGAAAGAGGATTTTCAATTAACAAAAATGGCTTATTAGATATGAGAATGGATGCCGGTCGAGATCCCAATCAAATCACAGCGAGAGAGGTATTAGCTACAGCAAACGAGAGTGAACTGTACAAGATCTTCAAAATATATGGGGAAGAGAAAAAAGCAGCAAAAATAGCTCAGACAATCATCCATGCCCGATACATGATCAAAAATATCGACACAACCCATGAATTGGTTGATGTTGTAAACTCTTGCTGCCCTGATGAATTCAGATTAGACAAGCTACAGCGACCACAATCAAATGCTACCAAAGTATTCCAAGCATTGCGTATCTTTGTTAACAATGAACTAAACGAGATGAATTATGGAATGATACTCGCCCGATACTACCTCAAAATCAATGGCAAATTAGTTACAATCTGCTTTCATTCATTAGAAGATACTATTGTTAAACGACATATCGCTGGTAACACTATCGATGAAGTAGCAAACCCTGTGCCATTAAAATATCTCAGTCCCATGTTAGTACAAGATCAAGATACGATAAACCAGTTTTTAGATACGTCTTGGCAAGCCATCAATAAGCATGTGGAAGTACCTACCGATGAAGAAGTGGATATGAATCCTAGGAGTAGAAGTGCCAGGTTACGAGCGGCTATCAGAATCAAATAAGCAATACTTTGAAAATAATAATAAATTATACATTAAAATAGTATAGATGTTCTTGTCAATAACAACTTGACTAGTGTACCTAGTTACTGAACAAAAAATATATTATAACAAAGTTGAAACTGTTATTTTTATGTACAACAAAAAAATAATATAATTAGATTATCAGTCATGTAGTTCCCATAACACAAGCTCTTGCTTACCTTGGCGCTAGATGATGGGTAAAAATTACCAGCATTATTTTCATTTATTTAACTATGACCAAAGATAATAAAGACCTAAGAGACATAACGACTAATCATGAAAACAAAATTGTTCAAAGGATTAATTTATTGATTCTCTTATTGGATGTGGTAATACTAATTTACAATAACCATCTAAACATCTCACATAAATATCTACTTCCATCAAACATTTTGTAAATAACATCTGATTGATGGGTTTTAAATCTAACATTACTGTTAAACTCCTAACTTTCAAACAAGTAATTCTATCTTAAGTGTACAAGAATATTAGTTAGAATCTAAATAGTCCTAAAATGCAATAACTCTAGCCTATTTAGCCCTGGAGACAAACAGAACACCAGAACGTATCACCCAGTATCTTAAGACAACCTCTGGCGTGAGCCCGAGAAATAGCTGCCTAAGACGCAAGAGGTACGGGTTCAATCTGCTACAGGACAAATGTTTGCATGTGCTGCAGATATTTGACTCTGGGTATTGTACCATGGTACTCATAGTTCCTGACTCCCACGACACAGGGAATCCAGGTGTGATGGTATGTGACCATTGGATTGATTCCCACGACACAGAAAATCCGGGTCCATACCTGGAGGTACGTGCAATGGCCACATACATTTGGTGTTTGTTTATTTTTTTAACTCAGAAATGAGGTAGTATGTCTTAATAGGTAACATTTAGGGAATTTTGATTGAAAAACGTTAACTTCTTCAATCAAAAGTTCATTTAACGAAAAGGCGAAGGCGTCCCGATGGATGGCATCTTACAGGTTGTGCGGAGTCGGTGGGTGGCTCAAAACCGTTGGTCATGGCACTCTGGCAGTAAACGTCTTCAGGCTGATGATAATCATAGTAAAGGTAGATTTAAATCTGGAAAACATGGAACTACTATCCAATATAGCTATTAAGATAACATTTTAGAAAGATATCATAATATAAATTCTTAGATAAAACATTTTCTTTTTTTGTCGATTTTCCGTGGCAAGGAAATTTCAAATTTATTTTTATTTTTCAGTATTTTAAGTCATATTATTTTCCAGGTAAATAACGAGTTGAGAAGTACATTGTTATTAATATAATGTATAATTTGTATTTCTGTCAATTACTGAAGCAGATATCTACTTACATATTAATAGAAAATGATCATAAGATGCTATACAATATTACGAAAAAAAGATGATACAAATTCTCAGTATTATCAGAGTATGTTTATGCATACGCTCAAAACAATTTTCAGTCAAGCATTGAACATCAAAATGCTAATTAGGTACACAAATAAGGCTGCCAACAATATTAATAATAATTCTTGATAAATCTGGGAGCGATTTAACTCAAATTGCACGCATTTTTCACTAAATACAATTTTTTATGCTGGCAACCCTGATAACAAAGCCCACGTGTTGGAATGTGGTATAGATTTACATGTAGCTTTGCTGTGTACGAAATTATATTTACGGCAGTGGCAATACACTACAAAAATATAACAATGTAACAATCTATAACTTTACCAAACCAAATATTATACATAGAATAAATATTTACAAGAACATTAATAATTATTATAGAAAATATACATTTTATTCATCCATTCAACATTGTTCATTTGATAGGTTTATTCACTAATCCATTGAAAGACATAGTTCTGGATCCTTTCACCACAAGGTCTTTTTCAGGGCCACCACACCTCAAACTGCGCACTGATCTAACGCAGGATGACCAAGAGTCAGTCAACACGACAAACAAACTTACTAATCATAACATATAAAAAGTCAACTATTAATGAGTTCTCCAACAAAATAAACGGATGGTCAAATCTAACCAATGATAACAGATTCCTATGAAAACATGTGCCAAGCTTTGTTTAGGATCTAACCACCCGTTACTGTTGGTGAGCTTGGGTCTTAGTAGATACAGAGACTATCGGTAGCGTGACCAAGAACGAACCTGTGATATGTCGACCGAACAATCATAGTTTATTCAGATTTTAATGGAGTGTGTGTATAATTGTTACCCTTCACTGTCTAGGCGTGAGGTTTAGTTCTTGACTCAGGCGTAAGGTTTAGTTCTTGACTCAGGCGTGAGGTTTAGTTCTTGACTCAGGCGTAAAGTTTAGTCCTTGGCTGGCTTGTCGTATTGCGTCCTGTTGACGGCTGAGATTAGCGTTGTAGTTGGTGCCACCATAAAAGAACCAGTGAACAATCATAACATACTTAAATTCGGACACAGTTTTGTCATGTCATCGCGAGGTATAGTCCTTGACTTAGACGTGAGGTTTTAGTCCTTGACTCGGGCGTGAGGTTTATCTTTGACTTAGGCGTGAGGTTTAGTCCTTGATTTGTTTTTCGTATGACGTCCTGTGAGATTAGCGCTGTATATATAACGCGAAAGAACAAGCGAACAATAATTTTATACTCAATTTTAAACACAGTACTGTCTAGGCGTGTAATCGTAATCGTTCACTGTCTAGGCGTGAGGTTTAGTCCTTGAGTGAGGCGTGGCGGTTTAGTCCTCGGCTGAGTTGTCGTGTTACGTCCGGTTGACGGAGGAGAGGACGTTCTGCTTGGCGCGGTCGGTGGCTGCGGCCGCCGCCTCGCGCATCTCCTTGAGCGTGTGCGCGCGGGCGCCGGGGACGGGGACGGGGGAGGGGGAGGAGGCGGGGGAGGGGGAGGGGGGACGCGGGTACATCGCGCTCAGCACGTGGTTGAACCCGTTCACCTGGAAATATCACAATAGTGTTTATATTTATGATAGGTACATATAGTCACGCCTGTTTCCCGGAGGGGTAGGCAGAGACCAAGGACTTCCATTTGCTACGATCCTGGCATACCTCTTTCGCTTCATTCATACTCATCACGTTCTTCATACAGGCTCGGCGGTTTAGTGTACTACTGACCTGGCCTTTCTCTAGAATGTCTCCAATTTGGTAAGAGTATGTGCGCCGAGGCCTTCCTCTTCCAACTATCCCATTCACGCTCGCCTTGTATACTTGCTTTGTTATCTTCTTTCGTCAATCCTTTCTATATGCCCGAACCATCTCAACAAACCTTTCTCAACTCCCGTTACTACATCTTCATTCACTCCACACTGCTCTCTTAACACGCTGTTCCTCACTCTATCACTCAAAGATACACCACACATACTTCTCACAAATCTCACATAATTATGATAAGATATATTTATTCAGACAAATGAGTCCGTTCTCTTAATAGAAACTTAAAACTAGGTAAGAACTTGATAATTAATAGCGATTTGAAAGTTTCTATACCAGAGCACAACCATATTGTACTACAATCGCATTTAGGATGCTGTTGCTGCTCCCGCGGAGTCTGCTCAGCATGAGGCTGTTTTTTTTTGCATCAGATAGCGTCGAAGATGTCGGTGCGCGCCTCGGCGACAACTATAACTTCGAGGGTTTTAAAATTTTGGAAAAAGTAAATTTTACCTAATATACTCAAAGTGAGGTTTGTTATTGAGGTGAGGTGAAAAAGGGTTGAAATCATGGATATAGAATAGAAACACCAGGCAACAAACTCTGCTTGGGTTTTTTTTAGATGATCCTTGATTCAACTATGGTGTGGTGTGGTGCCAATGAACTAATGTATTGAGAAGGAGTATGGTCAAAGAGTAAAGTATTAGTTATGCCAGCTTACCATTTGCGAGGCGTTTTTCTTGAAACGGTCGAGTCCGAAGGCGCGGATCGCGCGCGAGAATCCGAACACCTGTGAGTCTATCCAGGCGGAGCGCCTTGCGAGCGTCTGCCCGGCGCCGCCCGGGACGTACTCCACGCGTTCCACCACGCTCTGCAGCGGACATACACACACTCAATAACCATCGAATATCTAAACAGCATTGTTAATCGAATAATGATGTATATAACGAGCGCCCAGGGCGAGTCGCTGCGCGCGGATGCCCGGCACGTACTCCACGCGTTCCACCACGCTCTGCAGCGGACATACACACACTCAATAACCATCCAATATCTAAACAGCATTGTTAATCGAATAATGATGTATATAACAAGCGCCCAGGGCGAGTCGCTGCGCGCGGATGCCCGGCACGTACTCCACGCGTTCCACCACGCTCTGCAGCGGACATACACACACTCAATAACCATCGAATATCTAAACAGCATTGTTAATCGAATAATGATGTATATAACGAGCGCCCAGGGCGAGTCGCTGCGCGCGGATGCCCGGCACGTACTCCACGCGTTCCACCACGCTCTGCAGCGGACATACACACACTCAATAACCATCGAATATCTAAACAGCATTGTTAATCGAATAATGATGTATATAACAAGCGCCCAGGGCGAGTCGCTGCGCGCGGATGCCCGGCACGTACTCCACGCGTTCCACCACGCTCTGCAGCGGACATACACACACTCAATAACCATCGAATATCTAAACAGCATTGTTAATCGAATAATGATGTATATAACGAGCGCCCAGGGCGAGTCGCTGCGCGCGGATGCCCGGCACGTACTCCACGCGTTCCACCACGCTCTGCAGCGGACATACACACACTCAATAACCATCGAATATCTAAACAGCATTGTTAATCGAATAATGATGTATATAACAAGCGCCCAGGGCGAGTCGCTGCGCGCGGATGCCCGGGACGTACTCCACGCGTTCCACCACGCTCTGCAGCGGACATACACACACTCAATAACCATCGAATATCTAAACAGCATTGTTAATCGAATAATGATGTATATAACGAGCGCCCAGGGCGAGTCGCTGCGCGCGGATGCCCGGCACGTACTCCACGCGTTCCACCACGCTCTGCAGCGGACATACACACACTCAATAACCATCGAATATATAAACAGCATTGTTAATCGAATAATGATGTATATAACGAGCGCCCAGGGCGAGTCGCTGCGCGCGGATGCCCGGGACGTACTCCACGCGTTCCACCACGCTCTGCAGCGGACATACACACACTCAATAACCATCGAATATCTAAACAGCATTGTTAATCGAATAATGATGTATATAACGAGCGCCCAGGGCGAGTCGCTGCGCGCGGATGCCCGGGACGTACTCCACGCGTTCCACCACGCTCTGCAGCGGACATACACACACTCAATAACCATCGAATATCTAAACAGCATTGTTAATCGAATAATGATGTATATAACGAGCGCCCAGGGCGAGTCGCTGCGCGCGGATGCCCGGGACGTACTCCACGCGTTCCACCACGCTCTGCAGCGGACATACACACACTCAATAACCATCGAATATCTAAACAGCATTGTTAATCGAATAATGATGTATATAACAAGCGCCCAGGGCGAGTCGCTGCGCGCGGATGCCCGGCACGTACTCCACGCGTTCCACCACGCTCCGCAGCGGAAAAAAAGCGCTCTGGACGGCTCACTGTGCACAGTAGTGAGTGAAGCAAACACTGAGTCTACTTGAGCAATTTGACGTATGCATGTTTGTTTGTCGACACGATAACGATTGAACCACTCATTCAATCGTGAAATTAATCCTGGTAGTATGAGAGAGTAGGTGTACTTTTTATGGTATGAGCTACTAATAGAGCTACTAATAAGTTGAATGAATTTGTATGCTATTTAATAATAAATAGCATAGCATAGCATACAAATTCATCCAATTTTAATTGAGAGCGCAGCGCACTCGCGCCCTGTGCGTTTTTTATAAAACCTGTTGAACCAAATAACGTAATACGAAGGTAACGTATTTCTAGTTTTTAAGAGCATGCTATAAATAAGTAGGTTCGTATACTAGTATATCTTCTGCACTTTTGTATTAAACTAGTTAAAATAAATAAACGATTTTTGATTGATATTTAAATCTCCCTTGACAAGAGCAGGAAGATAATTACATATTAGGAATTGCTCCTTAACCCCTACTACCCCAGAAACCCCTAGTTTTTAGTAGATTGTAGGGGGTTAAGGAGCTGAATATGAGTTTTACTGTAGGGTTTTAACGAGATTTGATAAGACAAATGTCCGGAAGAAGGGATAGGTTTTAAGTTTAACAACCTAGACCTAGTAAACGACATACCATAACTTTTGTGTATCCCATATTTCTGGTGTATGTAACGAGAGTTTTGTTCTTCGGATCCAGTACGCTCTCTTCAATTATCTTCACTGATTTTGCGCTAAAAAACCTGAAAATAACACAGTATTTTTACTTTTATAACTGTTTTCATAAATAAATGTGTGTTGATGTCGTCTGTGTGACCAACTGCTTAGAATATGTGTGTAGAGTGGAAAAGGCTAGACAGGTCGGAGGAAGGTTAAAAACCTAGTTATTAAACCTCGAGAGCGTGACAGGTGAGTAGCTGGCTGAGACGCAAGAGGGTTCGATTCCCGCCGCGGAACAAATACTTGTTCCGCCCGGGTGTTGTGATAGCATGTTACTCGCAGTACCCGCAACACAGGGAATCCTAATGTGGAGTCAGGCAGGACTGTGTCTGTTGTATGTTTATGATAAAGTAAACTACAATATTATACCTCTAGAGTTTGTAAAAAAATAGGTTTTTATCCATTGAAATCACAAGGATCATATAGAAACGTCAACTTAAAAACTACGTGAATTTAAAATTTTAAAGTTAATTTACGCCGATTTCTCGCGCACTACTAAGCATAGAAGAATCAGGCAACAAACTCTGCTTAGTTTTTTTTTTGATGATCCTTCATTCAGCTTAAGTGTGTTTTATTTTTGTTCAAGTTTGTATGTAGGGAGTAATCTCCGAAACTACTCAACCGATTTTAAAAATTATTTCACCAATATTTTGAAAGTATCTTTCAGATGGGTTATTCCACAAATTCCCCCTGAGAAATCCCCATTTGAGGGGACAACTAAACTCTAATGTTAAAAAAGTGCAGAAAGAAATCCTCATCATTTTTTTCTTATTCCACTTTTCCCCCTTAAGAGAATTTCCTCAGGGGGGAAAACAGTCAGATCATTAAATAAATAATAAAATAATAATAATGTTGGACATTTTTCACATCATCATCTAGCCCCAAACTAAGCAAAGCTTGTATTATGGGAACTACATGACTGATATACTACTTATATACTTTTATTTGTAAATACATACATAATTATTATACATTGTGCACGACTGTATATTATCCCGTTAAAATAAAAAGGCTTTTATAGAGATCAATTTTGCAACATTTCTTACGAACGCTGCGCTAACGGTTCATCGGCTACTTTTTGTGCGGGTACCAGGCGGGCAAAGCCGCGGCCAGAAGCTAGTCTGATATAATATAAGGGGTGCTTATTAAACAGACTTCTTTTTAATAGCATTATTCGCCTC
Source organism: Perizoma flavofasciatum (assembly GCA_958496245.1). Lineage (NCBI taxonomy): Eukaryota > Metazoa > Arthropoda > Insecta > Lepidoptera > Geometridae > Perizoma > Perizoma flavofasciatum. The sequence continues at coordinate 1,685,521 of OY292436.1, forward strand.
TAAAAATATACATTGCCTTCTAAATTACTAAGTCAGTCACAATTAACGAGCGTATGAATGATACTATCTTAGCCATTAGTTATCTTCTATGTAAGCCACTCTAAATACAACTCGGCATGGTGGTTATTTTTTAGCATCTAAATTTGTAACATGCATTCAAGCAGTAAACCTCTAAACTATTAATATGACTAACCGGTCGGTTTTATTTATATAGAACCCAAGTTTGTTGGGTAAAGTTCGGATAGCAATCCTCCTTTTCTGAGTGGTAATAAAAAAAACCTAATAACCTAACCTATCCAAGACGGAGATAACTGTTGATCTTTACTTGACGCTTTCTATAGAATATTTAGTTGACGTTGTAAAAAAAACATATTAGTTTATTAGAGGCTATCTCATTTTTCCGTTGCTTAGTTATAAAATGAGAAGTTTGATCACGTGGCCAATAAAGAAATGTGTGGCTTGACTTATTATTTATCTAAAGTAAGTATGTAGGTACAATCATGTTCAATGAAGCTCACTGGAGCGATGCTCTATCCGACCGCTATTCTTCAATTGAGCTTAATTGATAAACTATGTTGCTATTTTAAGCCTAAAGACGCATCACGACAGCATATAATTTCGTTTTTAAAAATGTCTTCATCGGACCTAGTTTTATGGTGATGTTTAAAAATGCTAATAGTTGTTAAGACGACCTTGTGGTGCAGTGGGCGAAGGCTCGCCTGAGACGCAGAAACTTGCGGGTTCGATTCCCGCCACGGAACAAATGTTTGTATCTGCAAATATTTGTCTCGGATCTAGGTTTTTTCTATGTATAATATGTATGTATTTACAAAAAAAATTGTATATAAGTACCATATCAGTCATGTATTTCCCATAATACAAGCTCTGCTTAGTTTGGGGCTATATGATGCGGTGTGAAAATGTCCTGCATTATTTATTTATTTTATTTATTTAAGAGTTGCAATAAGCGGACTTGCAACCTGTCACGTAGACTGCTAAATACTTGCAAAACGCGGGTATGTGCCAAATGTAATGTTTGGACGTACCACTCACTTGGTATCCTCAAATAAATACATAAATATTGCTGGACATTTTTCACACAGCATCATCTAGCCCCAAACTAAGCAGAACGAACTAAATGACTGATATACTACTTATATACTTTTTTTTTTTTGTAAATACATACATATTATACATGTAAAACACCCAGACCCGAGACAAATATTTATAGATCTTACAAACATTTCTCCCGCGGCGGGAATCGAACCCGCAACCTTCTGCGTCCCAGGCAGGCCTTCGCCCACTGCGCCACAGAGGTCGTCAACTCTATATCTACGAACTGAGTATGTATCTGAGGAATCCATTATGTGAACTACAGCCGTGAACATGTTTATTTCTAATAGGTTTTCTGTTCCGTAGAAGAAGCACATACAACATTTAGGTACAGATAATCGGTTTTATCTGTACCTAAATGTTGTATGAATCGGTTTTGTTTAAAATTTAAATCTTTTATGAGCCGTAAGATAAGTAAGAATTATTTTATTTATATTAAGAGCGGTGGATTTTTTGGGGTTACTTTGTAATATCCCCCTGAGAAATCTCCCTTAGGGGGAAAACTGAACTCTAATGTTAAAAAAGTGCAAAAATCCTACTTAAAATTGTATTCTTATGCCACTTTTTCCTCCTAAGAGAACTCTCTCAGCGGGAAAAACAGAACCCTAATGTAAAAAAATACAGAAATGCCCCTCATCATTATGTCATAAAAAAACTTGTCTAGTCTATCTTGTCTAATTGTATTTTTTTTTTTTACAATTCGTTATCTGATCGCTAACAATAACTTATTATAATTTACATGAGTTGGTATACAAATAATTCCTGAAAGAAATAGCTAAAAATAACGCATGTCCTCTGGTGTGGAAGCTCTCCCAGAGGACGAAATCTGTATTAGTAATTAACTACTAACCCTTATCTTAAGCTTACTAACACTTTTGGATCATGTTGTCTTTGAATAAACATTATTATTATTATTATTTTTCAATATTGTTCCTCTTTATCTGATTTACGTTTAAGATAGTACATATGATATCAATGAAGTCATATCACGTAGCATAATCATAGTCATCATAGCTAGCAAAAAAGTATTGCTAAGGAAGAAATCCCTACAAACTTTGAAAAACTGTTAAAGAATTTCATTTATTTCAACCTGTTATGTCGCAGCCAGCGACTCGCTCGTTACACCAACGAGGTCGTCATCTATAAAAATAATAATCCAAAAAGTTTATTGTAGTTAAACCAACGAAAAATTAACCTTAATATTTTTATAATACGACCGATGTGGCGCGGTGGGCGAAGGTCCGCCTGCGACACAGGAGGTTGCGGGTTCGATTCCCGCCCTGGGACAAATGTTTGTACGATCTGCAAATATTGGTTTCGGGTGTTCTGGGTATTTTCTATATATAATAAAAAAATATCTATCTATGTAATGTATTGTATTAAGTATATCAGTCATCTAGGACCCATAACACAAGCTCTGCTTAGCTTGGGGCTAGATGATGCTGTGTGGATTGTCCAGCATTATTTATTTATTATAATCTTTTTACCAAACAGTTGGCAATCCTACTTAATCCTATCGTATCCTACTACTATTATTGCGAAAGTTTGTGAGGATGGATGTATGTTACTCTTTCACGCAAAAACTATTGAATGGATTTTGATAAAACTTCAACTTAAATACAGTAATATAGCATAAACATCAGAATAACACATAGGCTACTTTTTGTCCAAGTACTTGTGTGCATAATACCATTTTAAAGTACAACATAGAAAAAAAATCAACAAAAAAAATTACAATAGACGATGTTATCGCTGAAAACTATTTCTTCCAGAGAATCCCAAGTCAACCTTAAGATAAGTCAATATGTATACTTAAGAGCATTTTTTTGTTTTAAAAGTATTTGAACAATCACAAGAACACAAGGATATTGTTATCAACACAACAATGTCACTAGGACAAAGATATTATAACACACGGATAATCCTATCAACAAGACATGGTATATTTATCAGTTGCCTCTAAATAGAGCTTATCTGTGCCACATGTTGTTTACATTTTTTTCTTACTGATAATGACCCTTGGCTGATACTAAAATGTATAAGTAAAGTCAGTATGAGATTCAAAAGAAATAAATATCTACTTACTACATATTGTAACTACTCATTTTATTAAATAATTCTAAATCTATAAAAGCTTAGAGAAAAGTATATTATGTATCAAGTGAACAAACACTGTCTTTTTATTAAACAACTAGCTTCTGCCTATGGCTATGGCTTCGCCCGCGTAGTATCCAGATAAGAAGTAGCCTATGTGTTATTCTGATGTATAAGCTATATTAATGTAAAGTTTCATCAAAATACATTCAGTAGTTTATGCGTGAAAGAGTAACAAACATCCATCCTCACAAACATTCACATTTATAATATTAGTAAGAACATCATCAGCATGCAGAAGTCCACAGCTGGGCTTTTATCATTATAATGACGAAAACAATCTTGAATCTGTATTGAAATAAATTCATCTAAACTAAGTTCTTAAAATCAAGGCGATTTAATTTAAATAAAGTAAAATCTCTAAGAAATAAGTTAAAAAGAAAATAAATGTATCTTGATAAAACCAATAAATAAATAAGTAATAATGCTGGACATTTTCACACGCATCATCTAGTCCCAAACTAGGAACTGATAAAAAATAAATGTGCCATACATAGTGCGGTCAAAAATAATTAACAGAGTATGTACATACCTTTCACCCCACTTGGGTACTCTATTGGTCTTGGTGAGAACACGCTTTGTGTAGAGACAACCATCTCTCCCCACTTCTCTGCTCCAAGTGTCTTCGGATAAAACATGAGTGCTGAAAGCAATGTTGGTTCATTACATTTTGGTTTCCTTTATCTATTTGATTTGTACTGCCGCCTTACTAAATTTTCACTGAACATATTTTTCCCTAAAAATGGGATGTTTACCACGATTTGTGAAATTGATGGTTTTTAAATATTTTAGCACTTAGACACCCCATGATCACAGAAGGAAGTGGATGTTTTTATAAGTACCCTGTTTTTAGTGACAATACAAAATCTGACACTAACATAAAATCCTACTAATATTATAAATGCAGAAGTTTGTGAGGATGTTTGTTACTCTTTCACACAAAAACTACTGAACGGAGTTTAATGAAACTTTACAGTAATATAGCTTATACATCAGAATAACACATAGGCTACTTTCTATCCAGGTCCACGCAGGCGAAGCCATGGGCAGAAACTAGAAGATTCATAATTCCAGAAGGTTAACAAAGGTTTGTGTTTTTTATAGTATACAAAATAAATACAGAAAAAAATCTTAACTACCAATTAGAATAAAATTCCATTTGGCTTATACTGAAGAACATTAAGAAATCCAACTTAGCTCAAAGTGATATATCTTAAAATTAGATCATAGGCAGAGTAACAGACTAGATAGGTTTAGGCATGTCCAGAGGAGAGAAGAATGTCACATTATAAGAGTTTTAAATATGAATGTTGATTGAAATAAGAGCAGAGGTATGTCAAAGAATCGCAAAGAGCTATATTACTAAGTGATAAGACCGCCCATTGTACTTTAAGTTATATTCCGTTTTTGTTTATTTTAATATCTTGTGGAGTACAATAAAGTGTAGTTATTATTATTATTATAGAATAGAATGGATTGTGTGAAGGATGACATGGGTAAGAAAGGAGTGAGTACTGAGATGATGGCAAGGAGAGTGGAAGAAGAAAACATGTTGTGCCGACTTCACCTAAATGTGAGAAGATGATACTCAGACTGCTGATGATTTAACTTACCTCTGTGGATTTGGATATCGTTTCCAATAACCGCACGCAACTTGGTCCCAACTGTAGTTGAAAGTAGATGTATTTTCAAAGTACCTTGCCATTTTTATTTGCTGATTATTCAATTTTTTTTCAATTTCCTCCTTCTGGAATGATTGTGGACAATGGACCGGTCAGACAACCATTATTCTATAATAAAATACAACACATGATTAAATAATTATGTAAATTATCTATGCAGGCAGGTAGATAGGAGGAGGTGTCAGATTACATAAACACTAATATTTAAGTAGGTCAATATCTAAGTATGTGCTTTGATGAATAATATTTTGAACACACCAACACCTACAAAAATTAGTAACCACTGTGGAGCAGCACATTGCCTTTGTGACTGTCGTCACGTAGTAAAAAGTTGCGGCAAACATAGTTCATTCATGCTGTGTACAATAGGCCGAATTCCGATGACATTGTACTGAATGTGATTACTAGAAACAAAGTTATAAATCCTAAAGAAGCCTATAGTATCAGTCACGCCTTACGATAAATAATTATTAGTCCACGGACCCTAATGTAAGATATTTAAACGTGACCTTACCCTTACCACTTCGCCGAAGCAATTCACGAAATAATTTATTCAGCTCAGTCCGTGTTTGGAACCGTGTTGCGTACAGATACACGGACCTAGAAACTTATTTCAAAAACGAGATGCACTGAACAACCAATAAAATCGTGTTATCATTCATATTTTCTAGTGTTTTTTTGATAAATTTTTGATAAACATTGACAGAAATCTGTAAAAGTTCTATATTATTATTATTACTTACGATACTAACTGAACGGACAGTGACAGTGACACTATATACGGATTTCTAACTTGATAGAGGTGTTACGTATGTCAATGTCTAACAAAAATACCAATATTGCATAGCATACAAAAAATAGTAATTATATTTAATGTGAATCAAAAAAGTTTCCCGAAACAGAGATATTATAATACAAGTATATTATATAAGTATTTTCGAACTAATCTTTTTTACTTAGAGATGAGACCCCGTGCCTGAAAACATATATGTGCGTACAATAAGCTACATTAAAATTTTATCTAGGTGCCACCCAAATATTAAACGTAGTGATTATTTCATATAAGCCCGTTGGCTTATTTTTAACATCAGTGCGTTGTTCAGAATAGTAGTACCTAATAATAAGTACTATCACCACGGTACTTCACGGAACGATTAGCACCTCTAGTAAGTCTGTGTGAAACGACTACCACAGACAAGACAGCATGAAGGAAAAGGAAATGCATGAATGTAAAAACAAAAAGTCTTTATAAACCGGAAACCGTTCCGTGATATTTATTATTAAAGCTGTACATACATACCTCATTTGATGAAAGAAGTGTAGGTCTGGCTAAAGATATCTATGGATATCTGGTTTAAGATCATAGAGAAAAGGTTGTCAAAGTGCGTAACAATTTACACGTATATACCGGGCCTTAGCAGGTCAATTTCTATGCTTACTATACCAGTACAGATTAACTAGGGCATAGGGATGATAGTTGCATAATAGTTGCAGGAGCACAACTATTTTTTTTAAATAAAATTATTTTTTACAATAGATTAACTAAATCATTTATTATATCCATGGTTTGGTCATTTTGTAACACAATATCAAAATAATTTAAATAATCAGATAAACATGACAGTCTTTTCGTACTAAGATATCCTATTTTAATAACAGTATCGCAATTATCCATCCCGTCGACCATATTTGCATCTCCAATGGTGTCTCCCATCAAAACAACATTGCTTCTTTCTTTAATTTTCTCATAATACACGGTTCCCTTGATAAGAGCTTCATTTTTGTTAAAGGCATGAATGGGATTGCCTTTCATTCCAATGATTATATCATCGGAATCTACTTCTAAGAAATTTGCTAAAACCTGTAATTAATGATAATTTACTGAACTATTGAAAATAAAAGTTTAACAAACACTCTTATTTTTTGGAAAACTAGCTAACGACTGATTTAAAGCTATGATGGCCTAATATTTTATTATGTTACATTATTATATAGGTACCTACTAACACCACAATTTTATACAGGTACTAGCTTCTGCCCACGACTTCGCCCGCGTAGTACCCGGATATAAAGTAGCCTGTGTGTTATTCTGATGTATAAGCTATATTAATGTAAAGTGTCATCAACATCCGTTCAGTAGTTTTTACGTGAAAGAATAACAAACATCCACCCTCACAAACTTTCGCGTTTATAATTTTTGTAGGATAGGGTTAGAGTATCAGTAGGTAGTTAGGTACTCTAGTGTATTTTAGAAGATAGCTTGAATGCAAATTTTAAGGAAAAATATACGATCATTTTAGTAAAATAGCTAGAGAAACAGGGCCACAGCCTTTGGAACTTACTTTCATTTGTGGCGAAGACAAGTTAGCAGCTTCAAGAGTATTCACCACAGCCTCTCCAAGACCCGATGATAAAACTAAGATAGGCACTTCCTTATGATTGATCCACGATATCAGTTCATGAACACCATCTCTAAAAAAATTTAAATGATACAGTAATAAAACTGTAAATCGTATTGTATATAGATCTCCGAGATTATTTTTATGGTACCAATTATATCAATGGAATTGCTGATGTCTATTTATTTAGAATTTAATTTAGCTACCTATGACATGTACATACTCATAGGCGACCTGACCTGATGGCGAATGCTCGCCTTATACATAGAAGGTTGCGGGTTCGATACCCGCCGCGGAACAAATGTTTGTATAATCTACCTACTAATATTTGTCTCGGGTCTAGGTATTTTCTATGTATAATACGTAGGTAAGTATTTACAAAAAAAATACCTATATAAATAGTATACGTAACGTCACCCTGTTAAGGCTCAGTCTGAAAAAGCGCTGGTCCCCTACTTTGTTCGGGAGTTGCATTATGCTGAGACTGGGCCTGTTTGGCCGCACACTCGCAGCGAAAGACTGATAGACTTGTCCGTAGGATCTAGGTACTTACCTCTAATTGAAATTGTAATTATTTATTGACTACAACAGACGTTATTATACATGTAGGTACAATCTTAAAAGTAGTTATCATGTTTAAATACTCTATAATCCTATAATATGGACAACATTAGTACCCAAACTAGGATGCCCTGTGGTATGGCGTACTAAAGACTGAAGTACAATAATTATTTGAATAGGGAAATAGTATAATTAAAATTAAAAATAGACTAAAATATAAATACAATTGAATATATTAATTATATTATGAAAGAGCAGTTAGAATAGCTTCCGTAGAAGCGTAATCCTGTTCAACAAGCCAGGCTTTTGCTATGTGTTTAAGTTTATGAGATGTTAGTGGATACAATTTCAGGATTTTATCTAGTTTTTTATAAATATAGGAGCTCATATAAAAATTATGTCTTCCCGCAAATGTTGTGTTACATTTTATTAATTTTTTTTTTTTAGTGATCTGGCTTCTGTCATATTTGTACAGTCAAAATAGAGTGTTTTATGAAATGCTAAAATAGTGTGAAGAATAAATAATTAGCGAACCGATAAGAGTTCACACTCCTTGTAAAGAAAGGTGGTTGGATATCGAAAGTGCTTGAATGTCATGACTTTAAGCACGGATCGTTGAGCACGCTCAACTTTAATGAGGTGTTTTTGCACGTTCCTCCCCAAACAGGAACACAGTAGCTGACTACAGACTGGCAGAGCGCATAATATATGGATTTAAGCAAGGGAAAGTTGGCAACTGATCTTAAGTTTTTAAAGATCCAAATGAGTTTACGGACCCGGCTGGAGATCAACTCAATCTGGGGCAGCCAGTTCAATTGGGAGTCTAGTACTATGCCAAGATATTTTATTGAGTCTACTTGTTTTAAAAGAAGGCAACCACATGTGTCGTTGGAGGGGAGAGTGCACGTGTGAGCTTGGATTTTAAGAGAGGGTGTATTATTTTTTAAGATGCTGAAGGTGATTAATTTAGTTTTGCCAAAATTAAGGGTTAACAGATTTTTTCCTAACCAGACGATTACATTGCGGAGGCCTTGTTCAGCGTAAATACGTACTAGGTCCCAGGTGTTTCCTTCAAAAATTAGTGCTGTGTCATCCGCGAAAGTAACAATTTTACCGTGCGAGGGTACATATAGACATAGTTCGTTTATAAAGATCAAGAATAGAACAGGACCCAAGATGCCAAGATAATTGTCTTGTCCATATCCAATATGTATTTGTCTAATATATGTCTACGTCTATATTTTTCTCTTCTTTATTTATGTTGTAGAATAGTACCTAGGCTCTTAGATTATTTGTTCCATGTATTGTGTCTGTGTATTGTAATTTTGTGTGTGTCAAATAAATAAATTCTTATTCTTATATCAGTCTTGTAGTTCTCATAACATAAAATCTGCTAACTTTGGGGAAAGATGATGTTGTGTGAATGTGTCCAGCATCAAAAAAACTTACCTAAAACTGCCTGACACATTGCGAGCAATATCCATAAGTTCTTGTCTCGGGAATTTCAAACCTCTGAAAACATATAGATGAATGATGCTCAAAATGTACTTGATTTTTTTTTGTCTTTAAATTCGGATGATCATGTGTAAAAATAACATTTTACTTCATCAAGTTATGAGCCGCTCTGTACCACTCGATCAAATGTTGGGATTTCTCTTCTAGGCTCATGTGAGGGTCCTTCTCAATCGGTTTATACCTAACATATAATTTATATTCTTCATCTTTGTACGATTGTGAAACAGACGGACATTTTCTAAACATCTCTGAAACAGTTTATTAAATTAAAATAATTTATGGAAGTTATGTAGGTACTGAAAAAATAATCATTCACAAACACCTTTAAAGATCTGGCTATAGATGTCACTAGTGTAAGTAACATTACAAATTATTTACACACGCAGTACAACCAAACAAAATTTTATTATTAAAAACATTTTTGACAGATCAAGGCATATTTTGGTACAGTAAAAATATGAACTCACCAAAACTATTGAGAACAGGTTTACCATCAACTCCATTATCAGCGGTCAATGTGTTATCAAAGTCTGTTACTATTTGCAGGCGGCTGTAGCCTTCGACAATCATTTTATTTATTTTCCTCAAAAGCTGTTGTTCATTTTTGACGTGGGTTCCATTTTTTCGAATAGCAGGAATTTCATGTAAATTCTGAAGTTCTTTTGTGAAAACTTTGAACAAAAAAAACTTGGTTTAAGCGCTTAGGTACCAACTCAATTTGGTTTTTGTTTTAATAAATTTAAGAAAAAATATCAAATAATAGATGAGTAACTGGAACCAAAACCGTATTAGTAATTACATTATAATTAGTTGTAAAACCGTACCTGTTGTAAACAGCAAAACAAAGGCAAATTTCCACATTATAATTACTAAAAGAAATACGGATTTGATTTGATTATCACACTTTTAGAATCTAGGTAACCTATGTGTAGTGCAATGAGAGATTAGTTTGTCTAAGGGTGCTACTTAACCTTACATTATTATTTTCTCTATACGTAGTAACCATGTAACCAGACCATGTAACCAGAGAGGTTATAGGCACAGACAACTAGGATTCTAGCCATAGGTTTTCCAGAAATTAATGTTGTACACTCATTTAAAACCCACTAGAAACAGAAAGACATTATAACAAAGCACCAGTTATTTAGCTTCGAGTATTGCTCTTTATTTAATTATTTACAACTTTGTTTTTTGTAGGCATTGCTCGAGAATTTTAGAGCTACTAGGATGCTTCCTCAAACACACACATTTGTTATTTTTTTGTAGAAGCCATCACAAAGAATATATCTGAAAATAACTAAAACATAGTGCACAGACTTATTATTCTACTTCGTTAGCAACTCTAGTCTGTGTATTTTATTATTTATAGGTACGTACTTATACAATAATCACTACGTTTATAGGCTAAACTGGTTGTAAAACTAAAAATACTTTACAGACAGACGATTCCTAAAGGAACTAACTATGCGATCGTCGAATTGTAATTTTTTTATACGCATACGTAGGTACTAATTAACCCTCAGGTCTTGAACTAAACTACGCAATTGAAACGCAATCCGTGAAGATGACACGTAGAATCCACAACATACAAATTGTTATATTTGTCTATGATTCGTTCGTTGCTCATTCAATTAAACATACGTTCACAGATTAAAAATGGCTCTTACATTGGCATTGCATCCGGCCATCCGGCGGTCAAATTCAAAAGTCAAAAGTGACAATTTTAATATTTTTCGAAATTTTATCCAAATGGATGTCTACAAGGACTTCATACAGCATTTGAGAAGACTGGCTTATGACGAAGTTCATATTTTGCTATGCAATACCACACCAAAACTAATGGAGTACGTGCGTTTATTAACTGAAGTAAAATTCGAAGATGGTATGTATCACACATTTTACGGCGATGTTAAGAGAATCATCAGCAGCTTTATGAATTACTTCAATCAGGCTGTTGATGATGTGATAAAAGAGGCAGATAAATATAGTAATGTGATTACTAGAGACGATCTGATGGCGTTGATGGAGCAAACTATTTCGATACATCAATCGAATCAGGTTGAATTCGGCAACGGTTTCCTTCCTGTAACATCTCCCGCGGAAAAGCTCATTTATGAAGAGATAGAGAGTAAATACAATGATTTCATGAAGAAAACGTTTGCGTTTCAAGAAAATCTAGAAAAGATACAGAAGCAGGATAAGGTGCTCGAATTTGGGAAGGACCACTTCGAAATGGCGGTGAAGAAAACTAGCGAAATGTTTAATTTTACCCACACTTACTTGGCGTTGATGCTTGCTGATTGTGTAAGTGGTATTCTTTCAAACTAAACTCAAACTATTAAAAACTCTAAAAAGTCATTTATTTACGTAGCTACCTCATTCAGTGGTAAGTATAATAATTATAAGCTGTCAATACAGTCAAAACGAAAATAATAAAAAGGTAAAGGACCGTTAAACTTATAATTATGTTATCAAATCGCGAAAGATTGAAAAATACTAGTGGTAAGTAGTACCCTACGCTAGGTATATAACGAATTGTTTGTATTTCGACCTAGGTATAGGTATGTAGTATGCATCTACCTATTAGCTTTGGCAAATTTTATCGTGCGTCGTCTGAGAAACGTGACGGGGAAAAAACGATTCGATTACCGCGTTTCGCAAATCATTGGTTTGAAGGCTAAACTAGGTACAAGCAAAGTTTTAATAAAATCACAGAGTTACAGAAACATCAAAGTCAAAAAAGTCAAAATCAAAATTCATTTATTCAATAAAATCACAAGGACCACTTTGAAACTACGGTTTTTATCTAGGTGCCTGTTCCTCCGCGACCAAGCCAGGAAAGAAAGGCAAGATAACAAGGCTGGTTATTCTTTTTAATGATCCTTTTACAAAACAATAGGTTCGAGTTGGAGCATTTTCAATCCCAAGAGTTTTTGTCATCTTAATAATCAGATATTTTATAGTAGGTATGCCTTTTTATAAAGCTTTTGTTTAATTACTTTTTTAAATTTGTTAATTGATAATTTTTGTATATCTCTTGGGAGTTTATTATAAAAGCGTACCCCGTGCCCTTTAAACGATTTACTAACTTTCGTCGTCGCTTTAATTTAAATAAAAGTGACGTGTCATCTGCAAACAATACAACCTCATGATCATCCCTTACAAGGTGGGGTAGATCATTAATGTATACTAAGAACAAAAATGGTCCAAGAATTGATCCCTGCGGTACACTGATTACTATCAGTTGACCGGAGACCCCGGAGACCGTTTTCCATTCACGTCAACTCTTTGTACTCTGTCATTTAAATAGGAAGTGAGAAAGTCTAGAGCAACGCCCCTAATTCCATAATGGTGTAGTTTCCTGATCAATGTGTCATCAATATCATAACGTATAGGCATAAGTATTATATTCGTTTTGAAATAACTAGGTACCTACCTACCAACTAAGTAACATGGGGGACTACGCGAAAAAATACTATTGGGCCCCAAACCAGTTCCCTTAATATTACAACGGGAGTAACCAATTTTTTCGCAGTTGAATCAAAACCGCACGAGTCTCGAAGAGATCAACCTCCGTATTGGCAACAACATGCGCAAAGTGCAAGATGAATGCGAGGAGTCGTTGAACAGCCTTATGCACCAGCTGTACGACAAGAACAAGGAGAGCCTCTATGTCTGCAGAGCTGATAGGAAATGCTCCGTGGATATGGCTGAGGTAATGTCTTAGCACATGCAATCTGATAATCGAAAACTGACTCATTTTCAGCTATAAATATCTAAAAAAATCAATAATCGATAAATTTTGCCAATCACTCTCATTCCTAACGCGAGTCATGTTTTGAATCGCGAGTCGTGAGTTAAAATAAGGAATTATGCTATAATTAGAATTTCTAAGGTAGGAAATGTAATTTTAGTTATCAATAAAAGTAAGAACTCAAGTAAGTGCTGATTTTACTTAATGTGACGTGACTAATTTGAGACGTGTACTTCGTTAACACACGTCTCAAAAATTGACCATTAAAAAGAACTCTGTGTTAGTAGTCTAGGTACCCTCTAATACGCTTAAATCGGTCAAATTGGACTCAATTTGGTGGCACGCGCCATGTGCTTTCTGTTTTTTTAACTAGGTAGGTACCTAATGTCTTGCGACAATACAATTTAAATTTAATTGCCACAAAATGCGACACAGTACCTACTTAACTACCCCTGAAGTCATACAAAGCGATTGCAACAACTGCATAACAAAAGGTTAAGCTGTTATGGATAAAAATATAACGGACAAACAGACCAACACACGAACAAACAATATCTTACCGTTAACACATGTGCAGACTCCTTGTGCCCTGCGAAAAAAATGTGGAATACTTACCAACTTTGATTATTGAAAGATTTAACGCTCCCCCAACTTCAACTGGGGACTCGAGGTGTAGCAGTAAAGTTGTTTATTTTTCTCTACCGATAGTGCAGGTAGGTTATTTAAAACTATCGTGCTTATAGACATAATTTTGACTAAAAACGGGATATTTACCATGATTTGTGATAATTTCCCGATATTTCGGCAAAGTTGCTACTTTGATTATGGAACGATTTAACGCTTCGTCATCTTAAACTGGGAGCTTAAGGTGCGGCAGTAAATGCGTGTTTTTGGCAGGTCGAACGCGGCATCCAAAGGATCAGGGGCAAAATAGAGAACTACGAAACAGAGGTCCCACTTTCACGACTTGAAGAGGAGGTCTCATACTGGGCTGAGAGATTGAAAGACTTCAACGAAGTCGCAGACAGACTTGTCAAAATAAAGGCGGAACAAGAGAATGCTGCTAGACAGGAACATGTTTATAATTCCATGAGGTAACTATGTTCCTACCAAACGAACAAACACGCTCACGCTTTTATTCCCCATGATTGACATCCTTACATAGATAGAAAGAAAGAAAGAAAAAAACATTTATTGACCTCAACACAACACAACAGGTGACAAAATACAGAACAAATAAACAAACAAACTAATAAACACAAATGTTACCTCGGGTCTGGGTGTTTTCTATGATTGTACGTATTTACAAAAAAAATGTATACCTATTCAATCCGTCATGTAGTTCCCATAATACAAGCTCTGCTTAATTTGGGGTTAGATGATTCTGTGTAAAAATGTCTAGCATTATTTATTTATAAACACAGAAAGGTTACAATAAATAAAAAGATATGTTGTGTGAGGTTTAGAGGTCCCTATCTCAGCATATCCTGCAACAAACCTAGGAAATGTGTAGCGCTGATTTTCGAACAGGGCCATCGTAGATACATACTCAGCGAGTAGATCATCGAGGATACCGAGGTAATTAGATGCACGTCCAAATATTAAATTTGACACATACCCACGTTTGCAAGTAGTTAGTATGTAACTAAATAAACGATCTGTGCGTCTTCAAGGATGGTTCTTAGATAGATTTTATCGTCAAAAGTTACTAGGGGGCGCTTCAATCGATGTCGGAAATACAAGACGGGGTTTTGAAATTTTGTAATAAAAAATAACTTGGTCTGTCTTTATTGTAGCCCGTGGTCAACCTTTGGGTAGGTACGGGAGCCTTGACACAGGTATTCTGAGCCTGAGCAATTTCCTTTGGATAGGTACGGGACCTTTATTTTGGGTAGTTACGGAACCATTGATACAGGTTTTCTGACCCTGAACAATTTATTTTGGGTAGTTACAGAACCCTTGATACATATTTTCTGACCTTGACAATTTCCTTTGGGTAGGTACGGGACCCTTGATACAGGTTTTCTGACCCTAAACAATTTCCTTTGGGTAGGTACGGGACCCTTGATACAGGTTTTCTGACCCTAAACAATTTCCACAGGACCACCGAACTTCCCGGCTCCAAGCGTCAATGTTGGGAAAGCATGGGTAAGAATTTCGCCGAACAGAAAGCTTATCTGAAGGAGAAGTTGATGGAAGAAGCCAGAGCTATGGTTACATTCTTTGCTTGCAGAGGTACAAAAAAGACCACAAAATAACCTACCTTACATTTGACAAATTCAAAGGTCAATCTATTGTTCTAAAAAAAGGCGGGATGTGTTAGGCTTATGAGGGCGTGTTTGTACTTATAATAAGTATATAAAGGTACCTACCTACCTACATACTTCTACTGCAACCTCTGGGGGTGGAATTTAGGAAAATATTATTTTATTCAATATTTATGTGCGCTTAACACCGGCATGTCCTAGAACCAAAAATTCAAAGGGATGAACATTCGGTTAGTGTTCCAATAAGCGGCGATAGGTTTTCAACCTGTTACGTGGAATTAGCATTCGATTTGCAAAACGCCGACATGTGCTTAATATACCAAATGTTCTGACGTGTCTCTGATTACCCCTACTTGGTATCCTCACAAATCTGCGTACTGAGTATGGACCTGAGGGTTTCCATCATAGTCGTAAGCGTGATTGTTTTTTGTAATTTCATTGCACCCATATCATACCAAAAGGAACATACCTATTACTTTTCTTTATAGGAGGCAAAATGTGCCATGAATCTTGGACTACCTCCATCCGCCGACTTTCGAAAACCTCCTTTCCCCAGTGGTAGTCGGTTCTGCGAGCTATATTTTTTATTCAATATTTATTGGGGACTTTTACTAGACAATGGTATGACATGATAGCCTCATCATCCCTTAAACTAAAAAAGTTACCATGTCATACCTAATTAAGCTTTCTGCAATCTACATCTGTGAGTTATAGGTATGTACGGCCTTAGTAAGAATACTTTATTATAGAGGTAGAGACCGGTACGGTGACTTCATGCTATTTTCTCCCGTAAAGCTGCTAAACCTTATGGTTTATTTCATTATTTTTCAGGTACAGACCGTATTCTGTACACGGACAACACAGGCCCGTATTATATTGATGAGTTCAACCATCAAGTGTACGTGTTTGATTACGGACTGGGGATCTACCACGTAAACTGTGATGGGCATTTTAAACAGGTAACCCAGTAGGGATAAGGGATTTAAGACGGGTCACCCAGCAGGGGCAAGGGATTTGAGACGGGTCACCCAGCAGGGATAAGGGATTTTAGACAGGTCACCCAGCATGGATAACAGGGATTTTAGACGGGTCACCCAGCAGGGACAAGGGATTTTAGACGGGTCACCCAGCAGGGACAAGGGATTTTGGACGGGTCACCCAGCATGGACAAGGGTTTTTTAGACGGGTCACCCAGCAGGGACAAGGGATTTTAGACGGGTCACCACCTGCAAGCAAGATATTAAGTACCTACAGTGAATAAAAAGACAAAATGGGCTTTTCAGTTTTTAACAACTTGGCGGTGGTGAAATTGCCACTTAAGCCCGAATTCATAATCGGGCGTTGAACAGTCCCCCAAAATCAATCATTCAGCGTTTGCCTTATGGCTGGGTACATAAAGGTTGAATTTGTGCTTGATTTTTCTCCTAGCGCCTGAATAAGCCCATAGTCAAATAGAGGCTCCCCTCTATTTGACTATGAATTCGGGCCTTAGACTCCTAACTTATCAATCTATTTTTAATTACAATGACTTAAATGATAACTTGGCTTATATTCTATTGAGGGACTTATTTAGAACTTGTCAAGTTCTCAAATAAGAACTTACGGAACATCGGTAGCTTTATTGAGAAAATAACAATCTGAGCGCAATTATTGCTGGATGAGTTGCTATTCCTGGGAATATGCGAGTTTCTGCCTAGGACTGATGAGCGGGGTGGTGGGTTGAGGAGGGATTGGCTTACGGGGAATTCTACGAGGGACTTTGAAGCGAATTTCAACTAAAAGGAGAGGACAGTGGATTTTGTTGTTCAAATTTGTATACAAAAATATAATGTCAAGCTGATTTCGACGCTTTGCGAGGGATGACTGTTGATTACCAATAAACAAATTTACCAGAACAGGTTCAACGTCAATTGTATTATGTCTTTTCCAGCTCCCCGAAAATAAATACTACTTCGATAAATACGGTCGCTATATAAACCGGGACGGTAAAAAGTTCTACCAGTGCGCTCCGTGCACCAGCCTCTACAACCTAGCAGACGATAACTGCCTGCTAACCAGGGTGGTCGAGAATACTGACGAAACTATGAGCCCTGACAACGTCCATGTACTAACTACGAAGGATTTGCAATGCAAGAAAGAGATTAAGGATACTACTAATGATGTTGCAATACTGCCGGATTTTGACCACATTGACATAACGAGTAAAGAGTTTTTTTTTCTTGACGTTTTTCACACAGCATCATCTAGCCCCGAACTAAGCAGAGCTTGTATTATGGGAACTACATGACTGATATACTACTTATATACTTTTTTTTGTAAATACATACATATTATACATAGAAAAACACCCAGACCCGAGACAAATATTTGTAGATCTTACAAACATTTGTCCCGTGACAGGAATCGAACCCGCAACCTTCTGCGTCTCAGGCGGACCGACGCCCACTGTGCCACAGAGGTCGTCTGAAGATATATATTAATGATATATATCTTCGTTTTCATCCGTAGGCAAAAGGGTTTCTTGGTAATCGTTAATGTGGAAGAAATCCATTACAGGATTTCTTTTCTTGAGCCATCTTAAGCCATAGATTGGGTGACTTCTGGTCTTTCGAGAACATTTATACTCCAGCGGTTGTCGGTTCTAAGTAGCTCATGCCGCTTCAGCATCGAGTGCGAGAAGTCATCCCCGCACTTTTGTGTTTTCTGAATTCTGATACTTGTGCTGAATTGTTCTACATTGTTCCAAAATATTTTTCCCTTTAGAGTGAAAATTACAGCTGAAAAACGAAAAAAACGGTTTTAGAACTTGGCCCCGCTCTTTTGAATTTTCCATGTTTTGACAGTTGTGCTGACTTTTCTAGGTTTGTTCTGCATTGTTCCAGAATATTATACTTCTAAGATGAAAATTAACGTCATAAATCGAAAAAAAAACTTTTTGGAACCTAGCCCCGCACTTTTGGATTTGAATTCAAAAAACGCTAAAGTATAACTATTGATGCTGAAGAGTGCGAGAAGTAAGCCCCGTAACTTCTCGCACTCTTCAGCATCAATAGTATTATGATCACCCAAGACAACGGTTTGTAGGAAGATAACCAGTTCTGTTCTCTCTCTCTTTTATCGGACAGAAAGGAGAAACAGAAGTCACTTTTCTCTTCCGACAAAAAATAATGTTGTCTTTGCTAAGGCTGCGATCTTTTCATCATAAACTTCCTCGTGTGCAGTATACTGGAATATTGCTGTCATCAACACAAAATCCTGCTCAGCTTTTTCGAGTACTTGGGATGGTTAGGATCAGGTTTGGAGCAGTTTGCGGAACGTGCAAACATTTGTCAGCAACGGGAATCGGACCCGCACCTCCTGCGTCTTAGCAGGGATGAAAGAACCAATATAGTGAAAAGAATCAGGGATTCAGAAGATGGAAATTTTAGATACCCTGGACAATGAAACAGTGAAATACCTCTGGGATAGCTTTGGGAGCCTGCTCCCCGATGCATTACACGATGTTGGAAAGGCAAAGTCGAAGAATCCCATTCATTTCCTCGCACATAAACTACTGTTCCATAAGTAAGTGCAATCCTACCATAATAGTGGAACATCTGAAGGCTCGCACAAATTGATACTTCGGCGATTAAAGGGAAAAAGGTTGATAAAGTTTAGCGATTAAAATCGCTACTACCGCCGCGCCAGTTTGTAGGGGCCTATAATTTTTACAACATTTTAAATTTATGTTTTGTAACAGTTTATTTTTATGTTTGGTGTACGCTACCCAGCTTATATATTCCCTTGATCAGACACTACCAAATTGACTATTCAGATCTCTGTTATCCTAGCAGATTTTCTTTGTATGGAAATCCGAATTTCTTGCTAGAGGCGCTTATTAGATTTCCATACAAAAATTCGAGCGGTTTTTTACTATCCTTTTGAGTTCGGAACAACACTCATGCATACTCTTAACTAACCATGTATTGCAAAAAGCGCTTAGGGGCTTTATCCAAAAATACGTCACAAGTTACGTGTGTTACCGTATGTTTACACCAGGGTGAGTGCGAGTGATGAAGACCCTCAGAATGAATGGAAACTTGGTGTATCACGTGAAAATTCCCGTTTTACAATATGACTTTAGATATCTTTTGACAAATAGGCAGGCACATACAGAAATATGTTGTTTTCCTTTGCATTGCGTAGTTTACGAATACTACTCTAATAACCATATGTGCTAATTATAGGCAAAGACTTATACGCATGTCTTAGTGACAGACTTCTTATGAAAGAAAGTCAAAAGAGACTTAGAAAACAAAGAACTTTTAGAAGACTTTGCATTAGAAAACGAAACGCAGCCGTTAGACGGAGCTGCAATCCTAAACCTAAGCTCTGAGACTAGTTAAAAACCTTTAGCATACCGTTTTTCGGTGACAAAGAAACAAAACACTTTCACTTCTAAATAATTTGTTGGCAATCCCCAGATACAACAGGACTTTGAAAGAGCTTCGTCATAAGAAGATCGAGGCTGAAGAGTACAGAGCGAACATCTTCAAGGAACGGAAAGAGGCTAGTTATCTTCATCCTTTCGTTTTCGATTTTCACTTGTCAAGAGTTCTACTCTTGACTTGTTCAATTGATAAGGCAGATATGATAATTAAAATAACACTCAATAGCCACAAATAGTCCTGTTTCCCTAATCCTAGTGTAAGGTCCTTAACATCCTGTGTCACAACACCAGACCCCGAACAAATATCTACGTGATTTAAAAACATACGTCCCGCAGCGGGAATCGAACCCGCAATTACGACGCAGCCGGCTTCTTGCCCATCGCGCCCATCAAAATAGTGAACTTTTTCTGCAATTTCTTTCAGTTAAACTAAAACTTACTCTTTTCGCTCAATTGAATGATTTTACTGGCTAAGCAAATTATTGTAGTAGTATAGAAAAATAATATTAATGAGTGACCTATATTTTTTTCTTCGTATTCCAGGAAGCTATAGCTGGCAGCAAAGCGTGGAAGGCCAAGCAAGTCCAACGCCGCAAACCTGAAGAATCCGATGATATGCAGGAGAGAGCGGTGTACGACGCACAAATGGCGCAGCAAGAGTTTATCAACTCTTTGAATTACTATAACTTGTGATAGAGTTTACCAACGAATTGAACTATTGTAAATTGTGATGCAGTTTATCAATTCATTGAATTATTGTAACTAGTAAAACAGTTTACCAATTCTTTCAATTACAGTTACTTGTGTAGTTTACCAATATATTGAATTATTAAAACTTATGATAGTTTACCAACTCATCAAATTATGACTTTTATATACTTAATACATTTTGAAACAGTTTCTAGTATGTTTGAACTTGTATCTTATATCTTTTATATCTAAATTGATCTAGAAGATTAGCCAATGTTGCAACAGACTTGCATGGATAAACCTCATCTGACTGGCTTTTTAGGTTAATGACATACTGCATGAAAAATAGTGGAATCTCGATATTTTGAGTATGACCCAGCTAAAACTAAATTTCTAAATAACTCAAAAACGGACGTATTTACACGAAAATGGACGTATTGTCTGCCTACTCAAAATAGCGAGATTCCACTATATTACGCTGCAGTTTTATACGTTTATCCCCCTTACTTAATTATACAAAACTGAAAATACGGATGAAGCGTTTGAAAAATAAACATTTTTATAAAGTTACAGGTATTTATTGTTCAAGCGTCGACAAGATATTATGAGACATTTCTTAAAAGTCGCACGAAGGCAACTGCATAAGAAAAAATCGGACATAATTATAAAAGATTTCCTATGAACATTTAGAACGATTAAACCCACTGCCGGTTGTATTTGGTCTAATTTAAAAGGAACTAAATCTATATAGCACTACATAAAACAACCAATAAGTAATAATAATTATTTAAAAAAACTTTGTCGGCACTCAAAGACAAAAAAAATATAATTGAAACCAAGTGTAAAACTATGCATAGTTCAAATTTTATTACGCCAAGTGAAAGTAAGACCATTATTTTCTGTGGTTATTTTGTTTTTTTTTTTTAACTAGAGTTTGTCACTAAATTTGCTTAATGCCGCATAAAACTTACTTTGATGATAAGGAACTCCGCTAATGGGAATTAATATCATAAATTGTAAGGTACTTAGAGTCCTTTAAATAATTGTTAAAGAAATTATAGGTTTAGTTCAACGTAGGCCGAATATCCGTAAACCACACGTTAAACCTATATTATAATTCAGTGATAAAATAGGTAAGTACAAAGTATTTCGCATATCCTGCCCTCTTATATACTTACATCATTTGAATTACAAATTGTAATACATATATGAATGTTATTCCCAAACAATTTGGTTACAATTTAATGTATGTATTACGATAGAGGTATATATTTTGTACGGAAGTATAAACTACGTCAGAAACAATCTATCATATTAGTTATTTTTCTAAGTACGAAGCAATTCAAAAGCATATTAACACTACGAAACTAATGAAAAACAAATTTAGAAGCAATAATTTAAATCTAATACATTAAATTTAAATAACGCAAAACAAAAATAAGAAAATTAAACAAAATCTAATAAAAATGTATAACCTTCCAATTTATTATGTATGTAATATTATATACTAGTTTTTAGTATATATTATATGAAAATTAAATCAATTCTAAATATTGATATTTTGGATAATGACTATGTATGTAGTTGTAATAGATATGTACAAAAAGAGTATGTAATGCAATAATATAGATTGAAAACTAACATTCACCAATACATTCTCCTAGCACATGAGACAAAATAAAATAAAATATAATATTAAGTATCCACGAAATTACTTGCCACTATGAACCAAAATCTATAGAATTTAGACATCACAAAACAAAGATGGGTGCGGTGATAGATTTTATTATAATTTTATATTTAGTAGAATCTATATTACACATCTAATATTATGACATTAAAGAATGGCCAATGTTAACACAAACCTAAAAAGAAAACTAAACATAGAATGTTAAGTGGACCGTATATAACTTGAGTACTTTAAACATTTTCTTGAATTAAGTAAAATATGTAGTAAATCTACAAGGATTTGTGCCACATTTACATTTTAATTTTGATATATTTCCTGTAGAAAAACATTGTCGTAAAAGAGAAACAAAAGGTACACAGATAAACGTCTATGCTACAGGAAGCCAATAGTTATCCTCACACCTACAGAACAATTTCAGTGTTGCCGCTTCTATTTTGCATAAAATCACATAGACATTGTTTTTAACTATTTCTTATGGTCACACTTTAGCAGTATTTTTTTACAAAGCCCCTAAACGTACGACATTCAACATAGAGTGCTGTTAGCTTCAAACAAATGAAATAACGATTACATTACCGATTTCGAGACTTTAGGTATTTACAAAAGTATAACATAAAAGTGTTGCCAACATTCAAAATTTACACGTAATGTAACTGCATTTTCATTTGATTTGTACTAATCTGGTATTCTGCTATAGGACACGAACATACACTTTGCTTTTAAAAAGAAAATTATTTGCACGAGAGGATGCTTTCTATATTTCTGGCAAAAAGGTTGTTATTCAAAAACACCGTCCATCCTTTAAATCTAAGAGGAAACACTGCATCACATTTCAAAATGGCAACATTCAGTTACCATGTTACTTTTATTTTTTGCAACTAACAACCCTGACACATGACGTCAAAAGTGAAAAGACCACAGATAATGACAGAACTATCATTACTAAAATCACTCACATCTACGGCGGCACAACGGAGCTTGCTCTTTGTTTTGCAAAGTGTATGTCCCTGCCTAGAAGGTGATTAGTTCCCGAAGGCATCGGTCATTTCCGACTGACAGTCAAAGGTGTCCGAACTGTCGGCGTGTTCCGGATAATACTCCCTGTATATTTTGTCCAGCAGCCCTTGCCTGGAAAGAGAGACATGAGATTTTATTATAGCCTATGACGAACACTCATAGGGCCGATTATGACACAGCACAGCTGCAAGTTCTTTTAATACAACTGCATTAAACTATTATTCTTTAAGCTTATATAAGTACCTGGATAAGAAACTGTTAGTTTTATATCGAAGCTATCTGCTACTGATATTGGGAGAGGACGGAAGATCAGCGCGCTACTTACCTTCACCAGGTCTGCGGCGCTTTAAGCTGAGTCCCATCCCAATTTGTGGCTACTTATCTCATCAGCAGTCCAATCATCTAAGTTATATACCTTATTAATAAGTAGTTGCAAATAAATGATTTATCTATCTATCTGCAAACAAGAGATACCGTATTGCATCAGTTACAATGAAAAAATGGTAAACCTCATGTGTCAGTAATTTTATATTTCTAAGACGTTTTACATAAAGACAAGTTAAGGTATTCCCACTAAAACAATATGAACCGCTTCAAAAAAATAAAGAGTCCTTCAGAGCAGGCAACTAATCAGCAAATGTCAAGAGGTGACGGTAACCGCGCACCATGGTAGGCTGCCTGTTTGCTTCGACATAGGATAAATAAGCAACTTGAGGTAACACTATGCGGTAATTCCTTGACCGTCAACCGTCGGAAGATAAAGGTCCTTGTAATACGACCAAGAACCGGATGTCATAGTGGGAGTCTTCCCCTTTGGTGAAAGACAACTTGTGTCCGACCGTTCTTTTCCCTCGATCGGATAACAGATACCAAAGCCTACTAAGAACCCGTACAAACCTATAACCATCGGTAGATGTCTACAATATCAGGACCAAAATGAATACCAAGAAACAACATTTTTTTATAATCATAAGCGATATATAAAACCTTCACAGCAAGCCAAGCAACTTGCTTATTTAAGCAACGATAAACCTGGCCCGATAGAATAGCATACTCACTTGGCAGCTATCCCGCCGCCGGGCGGCAGGCCTTCGATGTCCCCTTGATCAAGGAGCTTCACAAAGCGGGACAGAGGTGGCACTCGTCTACATCATCAAACGAATTGTTGACATAGAGTTTTATTTGAAAGCAACTCAGCTATTGGACTGAACTAAGCGAACATAGACCTTATGTCAAAGACACTAAAAAATTATGATAGTTTCTTGCATTAATTCGCGCCATGCTTAGCTAAAATTGACCCTTATCTACTTACTCGTGTCGGGTTAAGATTCTCCAGAACGCATTGTTAAGAGTACGCGCCTTTAGCATGCTTAAAGCCACAGTCCATCAAACCACGCTCAGGGGAAAAGTATGCCATAACATCTGGTCCGTATCTGTATTACGACTGTATAACGACTGGGGTGATCCTCATTTTTTTCTAATGAATATCTTACGAGATCTGTCATCTTGTGGGTGAGATTCAACGTCCGTTTCGTCTTGAAAATCAAGGCATGAAACATCTCTATCATCCAGTAAGATGCTCTTAGAACTGAGTAAAAGAAAGAATTTAAATAGAGTGAGTGGCAGTAACAACAGCTTTCTGAAGGTAATAGTTACCAAGTATGATTACCCCATATACCATGGAACAATATATAATACATTAGTATTATTTATGGATTACCATTACGGACGACGTCACCGCGGAAGACCAAGAAACAGATGGCGTGACGACCTGGCTGCATTGGAATCCAACTGGCCGGAGGTGGCAATGGACCCAGGAAAAAGGAAAAGAGACCTTTGTCCAGCAGTAATGTATAAAAAAAACTAACCCTTACCTCACCATTTGAGGATGAAACAACTACACGAAAGATGACCACGTTATTGGATGAAGCTATTTTAAATTTACCCAAAAAAATATATTTTTATTTGTTAACATCTACATCTGCATTTATGTTTCTACTTTGTATCTAGTTACTGTGGATCTTAATTGTCCGAAATAAAGAGTTCATTATTATAACTTTAAGCAGAACAAGAAACTAACTGTTACAAATAAGAACCTGAATTTTACTAGTTCAAACGGCTTCTTGTCGCTTCATGACATACATTCCCACTGAAAAAACATGCTAAAGCTGAATAGGTTACTTACTTAGCCGCGAGTCCGCCTCCCGGTGGTAGATTGGGGATGTTCTCTTGGACAAGTTGCTTAAGGACTCGGGAGAAGTGGCATTCAGAGTCCTCGCGTTCCTCGAAGCCAGCGCCCATGTTCTGATCGATCAACGCTGGAACGGAACACGTTCAACATTACAAAGCCACCCTGATTTACACCCTAAGATACTGAAAGTTGGAGACATTCTAAAGAAAGGTCAAGACAAGAGTACCCTAAATTAAAAACATTTATTTAGCACAAAATAAAAATAATAAATTTCAAGTAGGTTTATAATGTTAGGACAGGTTTGTAACAAATATTAATCAGAATAGCCTACTTATACGTGAAACAGAAATGTCCCACGCACCTTGATGATCAGTTGGATCACCAAGTTTAGACCAAGTTTAGTCAGCGACATTGAACCGTCTGGATATTTACCCACACGGTTCAATGTCGCTGACTAAACTGACGAGCTAGTATGAAGAATGTGATGAGGATGAATAAAGCGAAAGAGGTATGCCAGGATCGTAGCATGTGGAAATCCTCTGCTTACCCCTTCGGGAAACAGGCGTGACTGTGTGTATGTATGTAATATCGAAAGTCCCGAAGTTTAGTCCTGATAATTCTACAACGGATTTAAGTTGTTTACACTCAGACGCCATCTGATGGACCGATGACATCTAGGAGGTCGGTGGATTGTGGTAGCCCAAGCTATTGTAATAATTATGGATTCAATCTCGTACAGATGACGTCAGAACTCGTTTGTCTCGAATACAAACTAATTCTGTAGGTCATCTCATGAACGAGATTTACTCGACACTCGACGCCAATATTCATTGAGATCACAATAATCTTTAGAATAGTCTTACAAAATGAAATAATATAAGCAGATTCCTCCTAAAATGTTAAATATGGAAGCATAACCAGTATAGAAGGCAATTAATTTACATTAGGACCTAGGAATTCCTGCCTAATTGGGCGCATTGTAACATTTTAGGCTGCAGTAACTAAAGACTCATCATCATCATCAGCCTATATTAGTCCACTGCTAGACATAGGCCTCCCCTAATGAGCGCCATAGCGCCCTGTCTTCAGCTTGCCGCATCCAGCATCTGCCTGCAGTCTTTCGCAGATCGTCATCCCACCTGGCCGGAGGGCGTCCTACACTACGTTTGCCGAGACTCAGACTCAGACTCACAGATTTTAAATTTAAAAAAATCATCACTTCCTACAGGGGAGTGTTGTTTAGCAATAGGCATTCATCAGGGGGTCTAGACAAATACCACTTTCTGTTGTCGTTAACGCCTGCGGAAAGATTAATTTGTATGGGAATGACATTAGCTGCGGAAATGTCACACGACAGCTGCAAAGTTTTACCTTGATAAATTTGCGTCAGCGCGAAAGGAAAAGTAAGCGTGAGGTATTTGTCTAGCCACCCAGTAAGCGATGCTGATGAAATATTGACGCATCTATACATTACGAAAGAGCTACGTAGTTTCCTGAACGTTTTCAATCACTACGCAAGACTTCGTTCCAGTTTTCCCGTCACATAAAACTGTCTCTTCGAAACACGCCATGCTCATATCACTATGGAATGTTAGTCTACATTTTATTTTCCTTCGGCTACTGGTAGGGTTTTTGATAGTTGCTGCACACGCGACTTACCACGATTTTGACATTTACAAATGTCCTTGACTTGTCAAGGGTTTACTTAAATTTTCACATACCATTTTAATATTAACTTTTATTACAAATTTTACATAAATAACATTCCAGAGTAAGTTCGAATGAGCTAGTAGCCAATTTGATAACATTTCTTTTATTTAAGCCGGGTTGTAAAAACCGCTAACGGTCACCCTTCCAAATGTTGGCCGCGCTGAACGTTACATAACCTTTATTTTAGATCAATCAGACACGCAACGTGAAGTCGATCCTTCAGAATACTGCTTGTTTTATTCGATTCAAATGCATACATAGTGAGACTCTGTGATTGTATCATTTTGAATCAATGGCACATTATCTATACTAATTTATAAAGAAGAAAGATTTTTTGTTTGTTTATTTGTATCGAATAGGCTCCGAAACTACTGGACCGATTTTAACCATTCACTAATCGAAAGCTAAACTATCAGGAAGTAACATAGGCTATAATTTATTTTCAAAAAATTAAGAGATTCTTAGGAAAATTGCAATAATGTAACCCAAAGTAGCAAAATTTTGCCTATAAAATTCATTATTTGGCGTGCGCTGAGGAAACTATTGATGATACATAAAAATTATACACTACATGATTAAAGTACTCATTATTTCCTACAAAAAAGTCCTCGAGAGAATATATCTTACTATCATAGTTACGGCACAATAGCAGCTTTTGTATTCTAAAATTTAATTAGATCGCGGGTAGAAACAAAAGTTGGTTACATTAGTATCGTAGTATTAATTCTTATTCAAATAAATAGTTTTATCATAAAGGGTGTTTATGTAGCAGTCAAATACTTTTTATTTCATTCATACTTCTGCGGATGAAAACGCGGGGCACAGCTAGTCATGCATAAAGCCATCTTTATAAGTATTTAAAACTATACGCCCCCGAGTAAACTTAACAAGATTACAAAACACCATTTGTATGGCTTCAGTTCGATGGCTCGCTTAATAACTCGCAGTGAATGTAAAGGCCCCATACAATACAGTACTTCATTGCTTTAACCCTCTATGAATTTACTTTTAAATACAAATTAAATAAATAAACAGGATCAGGACCAAAGCAATGAAACTACTGCTTATTTCAGGACACTTTAATGCGAGCAAATCAGGGTTACATTCTTTCAGAGATTTAATATTACGTACACTAAATATTGGCATTTTAGAGATGCTTAATTTTTTAGATATGGTTGAAAATTCGATAAGTGCCTATCATAAAAATTTCAATGCAATGTAAAGATTTCAATGTTCAAATGGTATAAAGTAGGTTTTATTTAAGTACATACATATAAAAATATATATTATTTTAAGTACCTGCTTTAGTCTACTTTAATATAAATTTATCCGGTATATCATCATAATGATGTTCTCAATACTGAAATTCAGAAATTATGTCTTACAGCATGTCAGTCTGTCGGTTTGCACACCGAAATCAGTAAAGCATGTTGCGTCCAACTCACTGTAATATCATAATATTTACAAATGTTTACGCAAATAAATTATCTTTATATTTACAGCTAAATTAAATAATGTAAAAAACTGAAATATTAACTTTATAATCTACACAAAAATAAAATGTTGATACATAATTTTACATAAATAACTATATAAAATCTATAAAAACATAACAGAATAATTTATAACAAGAAAATACATTAAAACTCTTAGTGCTAATAAATTAAGAGTGCCTTGTAACTATAAATACTAGTTTATTAAGATTTAATTAATAATTTGTCGATTAATATTGTATATTGCTTTATTAAATATAAGTATTTTGTACTATAGTTATTTTATTTTAAGTTTTTTTGAAAATATTGAATGGTATGTATTTTTGGCTTCTATAAATTTGCACTTTTACAATTCTACCTACCTAAACACGCACACACACACACACACACACGTGTTTTTTTATTATTTGGATTAAAAACCATGTAGTTATGAAATATAATTATTTTGTACTTTAGTTACTATATTGTTAAGTTTTTTGAAAAGGCTAAATGGTATGTTTTTGGCTTACTTCTATAAAATTGCACTTTTACAATTTTACCTACCTACACTCACATACACACACACACAAACACGTGTTTTTTTTATTATTCGGATTAAAAACCATGTAGCTACATTATTTTATCCTAAATTCAAATACAAAGTACAGAACTATCTAAACAGAACACACATTTGGCTTACATAACATCTAGTTTTATAAAAGAGTAGACTTGGCAAAAGGAGTTCTCTATAAATTGGTGGTAGTAAAAATGTATTAATGGGATAGAAAGTTGAGTGCGACATTTACCTTACCCAACTATAAATAGAGGCCAATCTGAATTTAACTACCATCGATCGACGCTATAGCCGACTTGTGTTGCATAGTGTATTAATATTCTAACGAGATGGGCGGGCGTATATCTGTTCATGGTGGATACTTAGTATTCGTCATGGTGCCTAGACACGTGCAAAACTAATAGCTACACAATCATATATTATATGGACAGCCTAACTATTTCTTAGAAAGGTAAGGTGACAATACAACCCCGAAAGGCAGTGAAAGATTTTTGTACTGAGTTAATCCTACTATAATTATAAACGTGAAAGTTTGTTAGGATGGCTGTTTGTTATTCTTTCACGCAAAAACTACCGAACAGATTTAGATGAAACTTTACAGTAATACAGCTTATACATCAGAACAACACATAGGCTACATTTATCCGGGTACCACGCGGGCGAAGTCTTGGCCGTATGCTTGTTTTCTTGGTGGTATAAAAACAAAAAAAAGTAGGTTTATGATAAGAATGGTATCAATAAAGACTATAATACTATATCTGCCTACAATAATTTGGTCTAGAACACTATTGTTTCATTAACCTGCCCTTCGGAAGTCGAAATTAATTGTATGTAAGTATGTTTGTTTGTATAATTATTATTTTTCAAATAGGAATATATGTGGAATAACCACTAATCTATTAAATAAAATTCAAATACAAAACTTGTATGTGAATCTGTTAGCAGAGAATAAATTAAATACTGTCTTGTATCTCAAATAGAATTCTCCACAGACACTCTGATTGTCTAGGAATCCCCTGTCAATAATAAAACTGATTATAAGATTTATTGTTTGTTTCGATTTATCAAATCAGGCTCATTAATATTCTGCGCATGATTGTAAACATTATAACTATTAACTGCCGTCAGTTGTTTTATCAGTTTGATTCTTCTCTTTTAAATGTATGAACGCTACTCGCAACACAACTACAATCATTTGCAACTCGTTCTGCTTACTCTCAACAGGTTTTTGGCTGAAAATCAATGTTTTTGCTTTTAAGCAAAAATTTTTCACTGAGCCATGGCCTTTTTGTTGTGCTGCAACACACACAAACAAAAACTTACTGACAATAAAATGTATATTGGTGTGTGTCTGTAGCAACGAATAAATGTTTTATCTATCTAACTTGGAGCATTGAGTAGATATATCATAATTATGTACGATATAGATAGTAAAATATTCTCGAACACACGTAGTATAGGTATTTAAATATTGTCCAATGTACAAGGTATCCTAGAACATGTATGCCACCCGAAAAGTGGTGATGCTGCCCATGTAAGTAAATGAAGCCCTACTGAAAAAAACAGTCATGTGCGTGTCGGGCCACGCAAAGTGTAGGGTTCCGTTGTTGCGCATAAACTTATAATTACGAACTCTTTTACACAACTAACAACTTCATCTAAGTTATTTTTAAAGAAAGCGATTAGGAAGTTTTTTTGCACTTTTATTATATTTTCCTTAACTTTTTTTATTTAGTGAGACGGACGACAACGAAACTTGACTCGAACAAAAATCAACACTTTAAAGCTTAATATTTTGCAAACGAATCCCTGAATCGATAAATGGTTTTGACACACCCGCAATATTTTTGAATGACCTATGCGACGACACCCCACACTATGACAACGACAAGAAAAATGTATCCCCACTTTACGTGAAGGGGAGGGACTCTAAAAAAATGTTTTCAAGATTTTTATTTTACCACTTTCTCGGCGTGATTAATATGTACATATACCCATAAGAAATTACAGTAATAAGAGTCTCTGAGCTAAGCCGCGAACAGAGACAGACGGACGAACATGTGTCATCAGAATTCGTTCAGTAGTTTTTGCGTGAAAGAGTAACAAACATCCATCCTCACAAACTTTCGCGTTTATTATATTAGTAGGATACATCAGTATAACATAATTATGGTCTATTTTTTATACGGGTGCCACGCGGGAAAAGCCGTGGGCAGAGGCTAGTAATAAATAATCAGACTCATACATAAAAAAAAAACTGACTCCACACTAAGTTTCCCCGTCGTGGGTATCAGAAACTACGAGTACCGTGGTACCACAACACCCAGACCCATAACAAATATTCGCAGAACATGCAAACATTAAGTCCCTCAGCGGCAATCGTAGGCTCTTGCATGGCAGCTGGCCAATCGTCCACTACGCCATCGAGGTAGTGACAATTATTTTTGTAATGATTTGAAATTGTTTATTTAGCTGTTTTTTGGACTGTGAGTATTAACGAAATTAGTAGGCTATTCATAGATAAATTCTCATTAATTTCCACATTAATTTTCAATCAACTACTAGGACACATATTTTATAGCCTTAGATACCTATAGTATTTACGAAATTTAGCTTCACAATCAAAACAGAAAGCTAGTCTTAATAGCATACAGCCTTTTAACGATTTATTTACCGTGCGTGATTAAGGTAGGTACGCACTTTTCGTGAAGTGTCAGCGATTTTACCTATCAAGATAAATTAAGTAATTGAGCACGCAAATTTAACTACGTCGCATAAGTTTCGTTAATTTTATTGATCAGGTACCCTTGAATTCTGTTTACACACGTGTTTGTGATTTCAACTAGCACACTGAATTCATTAACAATTGTCTATTAGTAGAAACTTTGCAAAGTTTCCGCAAAACTAGTTGATTAAAAGTCAATGGATAATTTGACTGTCTGATTTTATAAAAAAAAACACGCTAACACATCTTCAGACACATACTCAGTGCGTAGATCTTTGAGGATGCCAAGTAGAGGGTAATCAAAGGCACGTCCAAACATTACATTTGGCACATGCTCGCGCTTTGCAACATTCCATGTGGCAGGTTACAAGCCAATCGCTGCTTATGGGAACACTGACTGATGGCAGATGCCTTAAATTTTCTGGTGGTATGCCGGTTACCTCATGATGTTTTCGTTCACCGTTGTGTGCCCGCAAAAATAAAATTTAATTAGTTTTTCGTGTGGAAATCCATTGGTGCACGATCGAGTTCGAACCCAAGACACGGCTGGATTGGAAGCCGACCCCATTAATTTTAATCATACCAAAAAATCTCAGATTTAGATATCTATAAATCTAATACTAGATTCTCCTCAGTTAAGTATAAATATTGTCATGTTTATTATAACTTAGGGCTAGTGTACGTTAACACGATAGCTAAATTTGTTTTTGTATATTACTAAAGTACTTTTTACATTAGCTGACTTCAGAACATTATAAAACAGCAAATGTGAGAATGCATTTTTAAAATACATGCATTTTTATGTTAGTAATTCAATTACTAGTATATTCTAGATTTGTAAAAGGATGCCCTTAAGATTTACATTATGTTTTAACACCATATTGACTAACTCTCCTCCTAAACTAAGTATTCAAAATACTTGTCTTTTAAATATTGCGACTAGCACTTGTTTTAAATTCATATATCATTCTATCATTTATAATTTGACATGGAAATAACATGATTAAGATTTCATTTTCTTCTTTAACCAATCCTCATTCACAGCTAATGAGTTGAAAAATAAAAACCAAGCTAAGTTTGTTGCCTGATCTTCTAGGTTTGGTTGCGAGGAATCTGCATAAATTGACTTAGTTTTATAAGACGACAATTATAAATGATCCCATCGATTTCAATGAACCTATTGACTTTATGACTTTGAAATGACCTTGCATTTCAAAGTTTAACCCTATATCTATTACATTTAAATTGTATTGTATAGTTATAATTTTACATATTGGCATTGACATGACATTGGACACTGTTTAGAAAGACTGCAGTAAATGTAAGTTTAAAAAAAAACAGAAAGATAAACACAGTGTTTAGTTATCAACTGTTTTAAAATCTTTATAAGTAAGAACTTTAATGTCATAATGACCTCATGATATGGTTCTAGAACACAGGTTCTCAAACTTATTTTGTCCACCGCCCACTTTGAGAATAAATAAGAGAGCCCCCCAGTTATTAAACATAACCTATGTTTTCCCCTCTAGACCGCCTTAGCCCCCCAATATCTTCTAGTCTTCTACCGGCCCCCTGAAGGCCTCCTGCGTCCACAATTGGGCGTTATCGCCCACTTTGAGAAACAGTGTTCTAGAAGAATCGACTTCTACTTATTATGAATTGAATATGAGCATGCAGCAGGAGTGTGATATATTGTCGTAGGTCATTATGATCTTGAACATATCACAATTCTATACGATAATTATATTTTTTTTGGTTTATTTTATTATATATAAACCAAAAAAAATTATAACTTAGCATCATTTGAAGAAGCACTACTAGACAATGTTTCAGTCCGGCTGTTGTATGCGATACTGTCCGTTTGTCTGTCTCTATGTCTGTGTGAGCATGCATTTAGTAGTGAGTAATAACAACCTGTAAGCCTCTGTCGTAGTTTCGCATCAAGCTCTCGGTCAGCCTTCTGGGCCTCGGGACTTGGTTTTGGTGCCGCTGGGAATGTCACTAGGACAATAGACATGTTGTCCTTTGAACCCTGAAAAATAACATAGAATAAGATGGTAGATAGATAAATCCTTTACTGTGCGTAACACCAGTTACAATAATACAAAAACAAAATTATTGCAAAATGGGCTGTCTTAGTGCTTAAAACTTCTTCAAGACTGTCTTAGGATGGATATATGGGATGATGGTGCTATCACTGCATTTAAAAATATAAGGATGATACCGTAACATTGCACAAAACACAACACATACTCAGGGATGAGTTACTAGTTACTAGATAAGTAGGTGCTGAGAAGGAAAGAGTAGGTAAGTTTGCAATACCCTAGGTATTGCAGACTGGAATGAGGAGTGCAGGAATGAGAACTATAAAAATTTGCCATAAGGCAAACACATTTAGTTTACAAGTATAGCAGCAAATTTCCACATTTAAACTTGAAAAATCTGAAGAAAGACAGATATATAATGTCATTATAAAACTAATACATTTTTATTTAATACTTAAATTGACAAATATACATTTTATAAAAATAAAAAAATGGTTTGCAAACAATAGTAAAGAAAAGTGGATCTATATTTTTATAGATGAAGCAATAAAAGAATTTAGCCAATAGTTCAATTCATTGCAGTGTGCAAATCATTTTTTTTTATTGACCACATTATTATGTTAAGATGTACAATTAAAATACAATATATACTTTCAATAGGAAATTTACACTTTGCTCAGCCTCTTGAGTAAATTTTAGGCCAATAAATTTATCCCTAACTAATTATTTGAACCCACGATTTGTTGAACTCACTTTTGAGCAGGTATATTATTTGATCTGTGCTATTTGTCACAGTTGCTAAATTAATTTTGAATGATAAAAAAAAAACAAAATAAATCTAGGTACTTAGTACATACCACAAAGTATTCCCTAGGTTGTGGGTAACAAAAACCTCAATGACTATTTACAGCACTTAAAATACAATTACCTAGTTTTATGATTTTTTAACAAAACAAACTACAACTTGGAATGACAGACTCCAAATCCGGGGCAGACTCTATGGATAAGATATTTAAAAAACTTTGTGATTGTGAGAAGTTGAACCCAAAGACAATTAATGTATACTATGTAAGTTCGCTAGAACATGATCATACTCATTCATAATTAAATTACATAAATAAAAACAGGCGCTCACCTTATACAGACAAGTGTCGATAACCTGGTTAGTGATAGCAACGAGGTCATCTGTCAGCTGGAGCAGTGAGTGCACATACTCACACAGCGCCTCATTGGTCATCACATCCCAAACTCCATCGCACGCCAGCACCAAGAACTCATCCGCAGCCTCAGATCTCTCATGGGTCGAAACCTCCGGCTCAGGCGAAACCAGTTGCTCACAGGGTCCGCGGTTCATCAACTTCTTATACTCATAATCTCCCAGTGCCCTCGAGACCGCTAAACTCCCGTTCACACGTTGGATCATCACAGAACCTCCAGCGTTGATGATACGCGACTTTTCCGTCGGCAGCTCGGGTTTGTGGTCCTTGGTTGCGAATATCGGCGTCCCGTTCCTAGCGAGCACTGCGCGCGAATCCCCGCAGTTCGCTATATATATCTGAGTGGGCGACACGAACGCGCAAACCGCGGTGGACCCTGACTTCTCTTCTCCATTACACAGTTCCGGGAGCTCCCGCATCTTCTTATCCAGATCGAGGAAGCCCACACGAATCGCCTCCACTATGTCATCCCGCCGAAATTCCTCTGTTTGAAGGATACAATCGAGTAAGTTCATCGCGCAGTGCGCCGACACCCGAGCCCCCGCGTGCCCGTCGAACACCGCGAAGTAAGACCAGTCGGACAGCGTCCCGTTCAGAGTCAGCTGAGCGCGGTGAGCGTCCTCCATCTCCACGCGCCAGCCCTGCATCGACGCCACGCCATAGCGAAGACCGTTTCCTTCTCCGCTCTCGTTGTACTTCTTCGTTTCAGGCTTGTTCAAAAACGCCCCCATGCTGAGTCCTCTGTTATGATAACGTTATTCGCACATAGTTTCCACACCGTCAGACACTTGAACGCACGTCGCGACCGATAACGTAAAAGGAGAGCATCACAGGAAGATACGATCTCACAGGTATGATCACGTCAGACGGCGGTTGTGATGAGGTGTCGCGGCAGAGCCTGGGCACGGGGATTTCACTATATCGGAAGCTCCTTCGGAGGTTAATTAATTACGCGATGGTGTTGCGTAGATCTCGATGACAAATCGTGTTCGGGAAAAACGAAAAAGCAACTCAAAAAGAATGAATGGCGGACATAAATAGTAATTGTCTGTCTTGTCTATGATTTGATTTGACTTTTTAATGAATGGGAAATTTATCTATGGTCAATGGGAATATTTATTTACTATTGAGTACTTATATAACTATCCATGGTTGTACAGTACATTAAACGTAGTTGTTGTTTTTGCCTCTTTGCCAAATATTTAGAATACAAAGAAATAGAGATACAATTTGACAAAATAAAGGAGACCAGTAATTGATTTTAAAAAAAGTTAACTTTGAACTGACTTTTGACTATTCATTTTGACCCGAACGAGCCGGTCTACCATAATTAGGTAGGTATTATTATTTTAAGAACGATATCATAGAAGTTTTATCATAGAATTCTATGTCTATTTGGGTCAGACGGTTTTGGTTGGACAGTCCCAAAGATTTAAAGTAACAGAAATGAGTCCATAGCCTTTCAACTTCAACTTTTGTGGTTGATGTATGTTACTGTCAGACAGAACAGCAATCAATTATGTCATGTCAGTCAGTGTCATCACGAATTTTGAGGTTATGTTTTTTCCAAACTTCGGTTTTTGAGAGAAAGCTAAAATATAACATTTATACATAAAATCATAGAAAAACTAACCACTCAAAATAGGTTGAGATTGATTATTTTCTTACTCAGATTACATGTGAATAATAACGGCGACATCCAAAACTAGTCTGGTACTGAAACATAAAAATCGGTATCGGTATCAATGTAAACAACACCTCGTTAGTATTTTGCTAAAATTTTACTAAACTTGTTCCTACTATAAAATTTTAATGACTTACGTTTGGTTATTTAATGTTTCAGCAATATGTACAGGAGCCTGATGTTTAGATTGTAAGTGATTTTCATCTAAAAAAATATTGTTTACATAACTTCATTCTTTTTGTAATAGTTATACATATGATCCATTTTCAGGCTAGCCCTAAGATCAGTAAGCGCAGAACATTTCCCAGTGATCAGCAAAACCCCACACATTAATCTACTAAACAGGGACAGACATATATCCATATCAGCTGTTTGTAACAAGAAAAGAAGATCTGAAGAAGAGAAAGTATGTGACAGTGAGAGCTAGTATCAAATATCTTTACTATAAATACAAAATATATTTAATTCAAGTTTCATAAGATAACAAAATCTTCTTTGATGTTGTGAATTCTTCCTTACAGGCTACAAATAATAAAGGTAGACCTTCAATCAGATACTCTCCCAAAGCTGGGTCCGAAGTGGTCGGGATATGGAGGAACATGACAGTCCAGGATATAGCTGATGTCCTCAGAAAAGATGTGGGTATGTGAAATTTCAAGTAATTATTTAGCTGATTAAATTTTGTTCCGAGTTGGTTGTTGCGGCACCATGGTACTCATTGTTTCTGTTACTCACAATACAGGGAATCTCAGTGCGAGATCAGGATCATATTATATGTCTGTTGGATGTTTATATAATTAACTATTTTTCTTTTACATCTAACAAATTTAATTGATTCTTCCAGATCACGTTTTGAAAGCGCTAGAATTCGCCGATAAAACCTCTGATATCAATTACAAAGGGAATACAGTTATTCACAAACCTCAGATAATACGGGATATAGTCAAGATCACCGGGTATCGGTTCAAACTGGTTCCCAGGCCGGACGAGGAACTTGAAGAGGAAGAGGTAGCCCCCACACATTAATAATAATAATTTCAATCACACTATTCTTGATCAGCAATGTGTGTTATAGATGTCTTCCCTTGAGAATGGCTAGAAAATTTTATAAAATTTACACCATATCCTGTAAATTTGATGAAATTTACAGGATAGGGTGTTTTGGGAACAATACCAAAATACAAACATGTTCAAGACTGTGTATCACATGATGGAACTCCTCAGATACATACTCAGTGTATAGATCTTTGAGGGTACAAAATATGAATTTGACTCATGCTCATATTCTATTGCAACACTTACAGATAGCACTATGTGATAAAATCCGTAGAAGAACAACATCACTCTTATGACAACCTCTGTGGCGCAGTGGGCAAGGCCCACCTGAGACGCAGAAGGTTGAGGATTCGATTCCCGTTGCAGGACCAATGTTTGTACATTCTGCAAATATTTGTCTTAGATCTGGGTATTTTCTGTGATATAATATATAATTTGTATGTTAGTATTTACAAAAAAAAAGTATATTAGTATTATATCAGTCATGTAGTTCCTATAATACAAGCTCTGCTTAGTTTGGGGCTAGATGATGCTGTGTGAAAAATGTCCAGCATTATTATTATTTTATTATTACTCTTAGAAATAGCAGTAACGGTGATCACAATAGTTCGGGTGACGGCCGCGGTGATACTCAAGCCACAAAAAGCAAATAAAAAAAAATATAATAGCAGTTTGTTATTTTAAATTTTCAGAATAAAGACGCCGTCCCCGCACCCCCAGCGGCGCCCGAGGCGCTTCGCCCTCGGCCTCCCGTGGTCTGCGTGATGGGGCACGTCGATCACGGCAAAACCACTCTACTGGATTCGTTACGGGACTCGGCGGTGGTGGACACGGAGTTTGGTGGGATCACACAACATATTGGAGCTTTTGAAGGTAAATATTATTTAATTGAATATAATTTAATATCTAGGTTTTCACTTTAAATAATACTGAAATAATATTTGATATGAAGTGAATTATGAATAAGTAAATAAATAATGCTGGACATTTTAACTCAGCTTAAATAAAAATACAAAAAAAAACAAAATACTTTATTTTACACTACAGGAAAATTAAAATTTTTACTTTGAATTCTTCGCTCAAAATTCTTTTAATTATCGCTGCACTCGAGATTCTATTCTAAATCTTACGCTACGCTCTGGATCCCAAACAGCGCCCTCGCCGTAAAAATAATATTTTACTCCCCTATTGCGTTACAGAGTGTAATCCCTTAAGTTTAACAGGTTTCAACTCCATACGAGCATGCATCCGTTGTTCCCAGTGAGACTCCCTTCCGGCGAGCAGGTGACGTTCCTGGACACGCCGGGACACGCGGCGTTCACCGCGATGCGGTCACGCGGCGCGCACGCCACCGACATCGTGGTGCTGGTGGTCGCCGCTGATGACGGAGTCATGGAACAAACCGTCGAGAGCATACGGATGGCGAGGGAAGCCGGGGGTAACACATACGCACATACATCTACACTAATACATCTAGGATGGTCGCCGCTGATGACGGAGTCATGGAACAAACCGTCGAGAGCATACGGATGGCGAGGGAAGCCGGGGGTAACACACACGCACATACATCTACACTAATACATCTAGGATGGTCGCCACCGACATCGTGGTGCTGGTGGTCGCCGCTGATGACGGAGTCATGGAACAAACCGTCGAGAGCATACGGATGGCGAGGGAAGCCGGGGGTAACACACACGCACATACATCTACACTAATACATCTAGGATGGTCGCCGCTGATGACGGAGTCATGGAACAAACCGTCGAGAGCATACGGATGGCGAGGGAAGCCGGGGGTAACACATACGCCCATATATCTACACTAATACATCTAGGATGGTCGCCATCGACATCGTGGTGCTGGTGGTCGCCGCTGATGACGGAGTCATGGAACAAACCGTCGAGAGCATACGGATGGCGAGGGAAGCCGGGGGTAACACACACGCACATACATCTACACTAATACATCTAGGATGGTCGCCGCTGATGACGGAGTCATGGAACAAACCGTCGAGAGCATACGGATGGCGAGGGAAGCCGGGGGTAACACATACGCCCATATATCTACACTAATACATCTAGGATGGTCGCCATCGACATCGTGGTGCTGGTGGTCGCCGCTGATGACGGAGTCATGGAACAAACCGTCGAGAGCATACGGATGGCGAGGGAAGCCGGGGGTAACACATACGCCCATATATCTACACTAATACATCTAGGATGGTCGCCACCGACATCGTGGTGCTGGTGGTCGCCGCTGATGACGGAGTCATGGAACAAACCGTCGAGAGCATACGGATGGCGAGGGAAGCCGGGGGTAACACACACGCACATACATCTACACTAATACATCTAGGATGGTCGCCGCTGATGACGGAGTCATGGAACAAACCGTCGAGAGCATACGGATGGCGAGGGAAGCCGGGGGTAACACATACGCCCATATATCTACACTAATACATCTAGGATGGTCGCCACCGACATCGTGGTGCTGGTGGTCGCCGCTGATGACGGAGTCATGGAACAAACCGTCGAGAGCATACGGATGGCGAGGGAAGCCGGGGGTAACACATACGCCAATACATCTACACTAATACATCTAGGATGGTCGCCGCTGATGACGGAGTCATGGAACAAACCGTCGAGAGCATACGGATGGCGAGGGAAGCCGGGGGTAACACATACGCCCATATATCTACACTAATACATCTAGGATGGTCGCCATCGACATCGTGGTGCTGGTGGTCGCCGCTGATGACGGAGTCATGGAACAAACCGTCGAGAGCATACGGATGGCGAGGGAAGCCGGGGGTAACACATACGCCCATATATCTACACTAATACATCTAGGATGGTCGCCAGCGACATCGTGGTGCTGGTGGTCGCCGCTGATGACGGAGTCATGGAACAAACCGTCGAGAGCATACGGATGGCGAGGGAAGCCGGGGGTAACACACACGCACATACATCTACACTAATACATCTAGGATGGTCGCCGCTGATGACGGAGTCATGGAACAAACCGTCGAGAGCATACGGATGGCGAGGGAAGCCGGGGGTAACACATACGCCCATATATCTACACTAATACATCTAGGATGGTCGCCATCGACATCGTGGTGCTGGTGGTCGCCGCTGATGACGGAGTCATGGAACAAACCGTCGAGAGCATACGGATGGCGAGGGAAGCCGGGGGTAACACATACGCCCATATATCTACACTAATACATCTAGGATGGTCGCCACCGACATCGTGGTGCTGGTGGTCGCCGCTGATGACGGAGTCATGGAACAAACCGTCGAGAGCATACGGATGGCGAGGGAAGCCGGGGGTAACACACACGCACATACATCTACACTAATACATCTAGGATGGTCGCCGCTGATGACGGAGTCATGGAACAAACCGTCGAGAGCATACGGATGGCGAGGGAAGCCGGGGGTAACACATACGCCCATATATCTACACTAATACATCTAGGATGGTCGCCATCGACATCGTGGTGCTGGTGGTCGCCGCTGATGACGGAGTCATGGAACAAACCGTCGAGAGCATACGGATGGCGAGGGAAGCCGGGGGTAACACATACGCCCATATATCTACACTAATACATCTAGGATGGTCGCCACCGACATCGTGGTGCTGGTGGTCGCCGCTGATGACGGAGTCATGGAACAAACCGTCGAGAGCATACGGATGGCGAGGGAAGCCGGGGGTAACACATACGCCCATATATCTACACTAATACATCTAGGATGGTCGCCACCGACATCGTGGTGCTGGTGGTCGCCGCTGATGACGGAGTCATGGAGCAAACCGTCGAGAGCATACGGATGGCGAGGGAAGCCGGGGGTAACACACACGCACATACATCTACACTAATACATCTAGGATGGTCGCCACCGACATCGTGGTGCTGGTGGTCGCCGCTGATGACGGAGTCATGGAACAAACCGTCGAGAGCATACGGATGGCGAGGGAAGCCGGGGGTAACACACACGCACATACATCTACACTAATACATCTAGGATGGTCGCCACCGACATCGTGGTGCTGGTGGTCGCCGCTGATGATGGAGTCATGTAACAAACCGTCGAGGGAGTAACACACCTTTGACGATTGCTAAGGAGACTGTGCATCGAGTACCGAATTGCACAAAGGGTCATGGAGCGAGCTATGCTCGGCATAACACTTCACAACGTAATCTAATGACGTTGGTAACAGGGCGATAGACCTCAATACATGTGAGCAGGACACCTGGTCAGACGTGGCAATGGTCTTTGGTGTAAATCTGTGACTGAGTGGTGGCCGAGGACAGACTGGACAGGGTGAGACCAATTTTGCAATCTACGAAAAAACTGTCGAACGAATGCTCTTAATTGGATGAGTAGTTTCGGAGATTTTATAATATTAGTATAAATTAATAATTATTAATTGGTATAGACTAGTATAGATGTCGCTAGTGGCCCTGACTTTCCATCTTTTGTCCGCAGTTCCGATTCTTGTGGCGATCAACAAAATCGACAAGCCAGGTGTGAACATTGTAGGTATGCCTCAATTTCTTATATGTTTGTTTTTATCGCTTTTTCATGCTATCTGTGGAAGTCGAGTTCGGTTGTTTGGGAATATTTTTCTTAGATTGTCAGACTAGGCCTGCCACAGATCAAGTAGAAAGACCCGTCATTATATTTCTAGTTCCTAAGGGTGGTATGCCACTGAGTAAATCTCTTGTTGCAAATATCTTTTTCCCAGATTTGATCAAATGTCTTGGACTATTGCCTCATGTCCAGTATCTTTGTCCAAGATTTTAATCCAGTGTTGACTACGGCCTGTCTGTTTGCAGCCTTTGTTTCATCCATCCAAGAACATCCAATTTTTTTGATCAAAGTCAATGTAAATTTGATCAAAAAAATTGGTCACAATAGGTTTTTACCTATGAAATTGCCGTTTTGTCGAACAGAGGGTCTAGACAAATACCACTTTCTGTTGACGATACCGCCTGCTGAAAGATTAATTTGTTATGCCATGTTTTACCTTGACAAATT
Organism: Perizoma flavofasciatum; assembly: GCA_958496245.1. Taxonomy (NCBI): domain Eukaryota; kingdom Metazoa; phylum Arthropoda; class Insecta; order Lepidoptera; family Geometridae; genus Perizoma; species Perizoma flavofasciatum. The sequence goes on from OY292436.1 coordinate 1,728,511, forward strand.
TGCGTTAGCGTGAATGGAAAACTAAGCGTGAGGTATTTGTCTAGACCACTTTGAACTGACAGTAACAAAAGAGATATCACCAATTATAGTGCTGTCTTATTCAAGTTTTTCATACAAGTTTAGTCGTCATTTCAAAACATGTTGACTATAAACAGGAATAAGAGCGACACGTTAACTAATTTGACAGGAGCACAGATAATATAATACATCTAGTATTGCCATCTCTTTTATGCGTGCACTACCAGAAAATTGAGTGAATGAATGAATGAATGAAAATACCTTATTGTACACCACAAACAAATATCAAAATAAACAAAAACTTATTCTTATTAAATTACAATGGGCGTTCTTGTCGCTTAGAGGCGATCTCCTCCAGACAATCTTTATAGGACAGAGCGACAGTTTAAATTGAGTTTAGTTGGTGTACTAGATTATCGGCGCCAGTGGCACAACGAACGAGCTATTCTCTACACCTTTTCCTCGTGTCCTAGGACCGAACAATGCGCGCTCTATCCCAGCACGGCATTATCTGCGAGGCCCTAGGCGGTGACGTCCAAGCCATACCCGTATCAGCACTGAAGAAGAAGAACCTAGATATCCTCGTGGAAGCTCTCACTCTTCAAGCGCAGCTGATGGAGCTTAAGGCGGACCCTGGAGGCTACGTCGAGGGGACGGTCATAGAGGCCCTACTGGACCCTAGGACTGGGTAAGGTTATTTCAGCTATTTGGAGAATGAAAACTTTCTACACTTATTAATTTAGGACAATTTGTACGTTTAGACGCGTGGGAGCTTCAGACATTTTGGTAGTTGAAACACTTCGGATGACACTTTGAAAGTGATTTATATTACATTTTATTAAAAACAAACGTTAACCTCTGCGAGACGCTGAATCTATTCACCGCACTGGTTCTTTCTTTGGTTACAGAGCTCATTTCACGAGCAGCATATCTGAATTTAATTCTCATTATGATTTTGCAGGAAACAAGCAACGGTGCTGGTGCAAAGAGGAACGTTGCGAAGAGGCTCTGTGATAGTTGCCGGTACTGGATGGGCCAAGGTTATTAAGGACCATTATTATCCTACTACTATTATAAACGCGAAAGTATGTGAGGATGGATGTTTGTTACTCTTTCACGCAAAAGCTACTGAACGGATTTTGATGAAACTTTACAGTAATATAGCTTATACATCAAAATAACACATAGGCTACTTTTTATCCGGGTACCACGCGGGCGAGGCCTTGGGCAGAAGCTAGTTCTTATTAGTATTATTTTTAAACCGTATTTTTATTTTTAAGGGGAGAAAACCCCTTTGCATACCGGGTCCGCCTACGCCAGTGTCAAGTTTGGAATCTCTGTTAGTAACGTGTTCTCTCAAATCGCCTTGCCTCCCAGCTCTGATCCGCCTGCGAACTTTTACTGTAACTGGTATTTTCTTGGTGTCCCTCGGCGCTACACCCCCACAGAAATCAGGAAATACAGTCCTCAACCCGAACAGTATCGCTATCTCATTTCAGAGTAAGTAGAAATTTAACTGTCAAAGTTTTTTCATATAAGAAACCAACATTATTTTATCCTACGACTTTTGTGGAAAAACTATCTGAAAAACCTTTATTTTGTCTTGCTTGAATCTGATATGGGTCAGTGAGGGAAAATTCTAAATGGTAAGATATATCAAGCATGCTGAACTGACTCTTCGGGAATCGAACCCTCTAATTTTCTGTATACAGAGTATTTCTTTGATGTCGGTCAGTATAAAGAAATCCTTAACGGTAAGAGGTATCAAAATGTAGAAAGTACTTAAAAAAAAGTTAAAAATAAAATCTACATCCAATATTTTTTTTAAATTTTATACACGCCTCGAAAACTGAATCTTGAGATCAGTTTGTTTTTGAAAGAATTTTTTTAATTATTTTTAGGTGCGTGTGTTGAACTCCGCCGACGGCAGCGTGGTCCAAGCGGCGCCGCCCTCCACGCCCGTTCTAGTACTCGGATGGAGGGAACTACCCTCAGCCGGGGACCAAGTGTTGGAAGTTAGCTCGGAGGTAACTTTAAAAAAAAACTTAGATCTAGACACCTAGAGTGGTGTCTCAGTACGGCAAGGCCGTGCAATCGCCTTACCCCAGAGAACCAGATTACGGTGATCCATCGCCAGCTCGAAAGATTATTTCACCAGAGCCTAGATTAGATTTGTCTTATAATGTGTATGTGTATTTATATATGTATATATAGTAAATCTGTTGGTATGTATCTTAACATATTTACTATATATATAACTAGCTGTACCCGCGACTTCGTTCGCGGTTGCCATCGATCTTTAAAGCACCTCCTTTCAAACAAAAAAAGAATGACTGACGTGTAGTCCGACGCGATAATGAATTATAACTAAGTACAAATTTCGAATTCGATCCCCTCTCCCAAGGGGACCATGCTGAATTTCGGGATAAAAAGTATCCTATGTCCTACCCCGTAGTATGAACTCAAATAATGCCAAGTTTCATTTGAATTCGTTCAGTAGTTTCGGCGCTATGTGCGGCCCAGATTCTGACAGACAGACAGACAAAAATTAAAATAATTACATTTTTGGCTTCAGTATCGATTATAGAGTGCCTACCAAAAAATAATTTCAAAATATCTTCAATGTACAGAATTTGACCTGTTATATTCTTATTATAGTATAGATATGTATGATGTAGTTATATTATTTTATTATTGTTTTATGTACACCTCCGCCACTCTCACAATCTCTTACTATCCTCTCCATCCAAAGGTTGTCTGGAAGAGATCGCTTATAAGCAATAAGATCGCCCATTGTACAACATTGTCAATGGTTTTAGTATTCATTTAAGCTGAAATATTTTGTGTGCAATAAAGTATTTTCTATATTATATCCTTTGACTTTGACTTTAATCTTTGTATGATCTGCAAATATTTGTCTCGGGTCTGGGTGTTTTCTATGTATAATATGTATGTATTTACAAAATAAAAATGTATATAAGTAGTATATCAGTCATGTAGTTCCCATAACACAAGCTCTGCTTACTTTGGGGCTAGATGATGCTGTGTAAAAAAAGTATTTTAAATAAGTACATATCGTCTTTCTTATGTCCTTAGAAACGCGCAGCGGAAGTGATGAAATGGCGCCACAATCTACGGATGAGAGAGAAGCAAGCCGCAGATTCAGAAGTGATCGCCGTGAAGGAGGCGGAGCACAAGCAGGAATACAAAGCGATGCTCGCTAAGAAACGGATGATGGGACGATTCAAACTGCGCCGCGTCGGACCCCGGGAGAAGATGATACAGGAGGACACGCATCCCACACTCAATCTCATTGTCAAAGGTATGTATACATTAATAAATAACGCTGCCCGCACTTAATGTAATTGTCAAAGGTATATGTCGGCGCAAAGGCGTTATTTTGTTTCTAAAATGAGTCATCGGCGCAGAACCACGAGTTATTTAACAAATCATCACTTAGATTGTCAAATTACAGTGTGAAAAGTTGTTATTTTGACATTGTTTACCTTCTAAAACCATTTGTAAACCTAAATGATTGTAAATGTAGAAATTAAAAAGCTTGCAAGTAATTTAAACTTGTTCGAACAAGTAGCTTGCTTGAGTTTGTGTTTTTGCATAAATACGGGCGACGGACCGAGTACGATTCATTCTCGCTCGAGCCGTCGGACCGTACAGACCTAGAAACGCTCTGTACAATAAAGAATAAATTAGAAGAACATCTCCTGGAGTTTACTTTCGTCGTCAACTATGACCAGCATGCTGGTGATGGTTGTGCCGTCGGTATTGCTGACGACACACTTTCTTAAAACGACCTTGAGTCGGTTCGATTCCCAGACAAAGCAAGTTATTTTTAGAAAATCTTTGAATGCAGTATTACTAACTTTTAAAAATAAAATAAAGTCTTCTTTCAGCTAAATATCCTATCTACAATATTTAAGGTACTTTCCCTTCATGTCGCATAGTCTTGGGGCGCCCTGTAGATAAAATACGGGACAATTTTGGCACGTTCTACAGATATTTGTTCCACGTCTATATTTAACCGGAAGAACAGGCAGTAGATAAAACCGCGACGTTTCAAAGTAATCCTTGTGCATTTAATGAATAAATGAATTTAGACTTCGACTTTGACCATGGTACTCATAGCCCTGATACCCACAACACATCAGGGAATCCTAGTGTGGACAGCGGATCTGTTGGGTATTAAAAAATAATCTTAGGTGTGCGCTGCCTGAGTTTTTTATTTGCGGACGACAGGAGCCCGTTCAAAGACTCCTGTCGTCCGCAATCTTATATAATCCTCTCCATCCAAAGGTTGCCTGGAAGAGATCGCTTTTAAGCGATAAGACCGCTCATTGTACCTTTATCATAATGTGTTACTGTTTATTTCGTTTGTATCTTAAGGTGTACAATAAAGTATTTTCATTCATTCATTTATTCTAATCTAATTAGCCTGTCTGATCCCACTGCAGGGCAAAAGCCTCCCTTCCCTTTTTCCACTCTTCGCGGTCATGTGAGGTCCTATATATAATATATAGGTATGTAATTATCTATATATTATAATAATAATGTAGGCAAAGATGTCAAATCATACTTTTCAGTTGAAGACGCTATACCGCTGTCATATGACCGTCAATCGCAAAGCGGGATTTGACATCTTAGCCTGAATTGAACCAATATAAGACTTGCTAGTTAGGCCCTATACTTGCGTTAAATTTACGAATATAATTCAAATGTTGACTATTTGAAAATTAAAAACGCAAAAAGTCAGATATAAAATGTTTTTTTTTCAGGTGACGTTGACGGCTCAGTGGAGGCTATACTAGACATATTGGAAACGTATGACGAACATGACTGTGTAAGGCTCAATTTGGTGCATTTCGGTGTGGGGCCCGTCACTCCTAACGATTTGGAGGTAAGGGGAAGGGAAACACCGTACTAAAACATGGCATGCCTCAGAACCGAAAGAAGTGTACCATGGTTTTGTTGTACCAATAAAGTAGCGATGGGCTGGCAATCTGTCACGTGACTAAATGCAACTTAAATAAAACTCTGAAGTTTTACATAGCAGTTGAGCAATTGGCCTAAGGGAATTTCCGGGTCGGTTACCGAACCCAGTCGCGCCCGCGTCGTAGTCAATACATGCTAGATAAAAAAAAATACATTTGTATAATTAATATATTATAGTTTAAGGTATTTATCATAAGGCCCTGCATTAGTACGTGTACTTTACTTTTACTATGTTCCCTGAAATTAAGGAATTATTATTAAGGGATCCTTTATTCAAAATCAAAGTCAATTCAAAATTCATTTATTCATTAAACTCACAAGGATCACTTTGAAACGTCGGTTTCAAAGTGATCCTTGTGACATCCGTCCCGAAAGTTGAAGTTTGATCTGAAAGTGATCCTTCAGCTTTAGTGTGGTGGTTTTTTAAATGTCTCTTTACATCTGTTGTCTGGATCGAATTTATGTTTTTAATTGATTACATTTTTGTATTTGATTGCTATTTGTAGTGAAATGGTTTATTTGCGAGAAATATGGTTAAAAGATCTTACACATATAGCTATAGGTTCACATATTTCACCAAACACATTGGCATGCAAATGTTTATCTTAGTTAAACCTAACATCAATTTAACTTCATTATAATTTTAATTTACATTAGATCAATTTAATAACATTAATTAATTGTATTCTTTTTTGTGTAGCATATTAAATAAATAAATGATTTTATTCCAAAAACTATCGTGAACTTGACTATTCATATTGTAAAAACGGGAATTTTCATGTACCGCACTCGATAGTACCTTCACCGATGTAAAGATGTCTAAGTAGTGCACGACGCGACGCGCAGGGAGAACGTCGCGATCACTCACCCTGATGAAGACTCTCGGGATGAGTCGAAATTTAGTCGGTGCCTTCATGAAGACTCTCGGAATGAGTCGAAACTTAGTCGGTGCCTTCATGAAGACTCGGAATGAGTCGAAACTTAGTCGGTGCCTTCATGAAGACTCGGAATGAGTCGAAACTTAGTCCGCGCCTTCATGAAGACTCTCGGAATGAGTCGAAACTTAGTCGGTGCCTTCCCCGATAGTGCGGTACGTGAAAATTCCCGTTTTTACAATATGAATAAGAAAATGGTGTGTCAGATAGCGGAGGCGTTTAAGGCGGTGGTGTTCGCGTTTAACGTGGAGTGTCCGCCGCCGCTCGCCGTCGAAGCCAAGTCGAAGGCGATCCCCGTGAGGAAGCATAACGTCATATACCGACTGGTCGACGACGTCAAGGAGGAGATCAGCGCCAGGATACCGAAGCGACAGGAGGAGGAATTTTTGGGTAAACAAGTTTATTTTGTTACAAACTTTACCTCTCTATCCTATCCTGTTAATATTATAAACGCAAAAGTTTGTGAGAATCGATGTTTGTAGTATAGAGTACTTTTCAAAAACTACTGAACAGATTTTGATGAAACTTTACAGTAATATAGCTTATACATCAGAATAACACATAAGCTACTTTTTATTTGGGCACCATGCGGGCGAAGCCGTGGGTAGAGGCTAGTAATCTATACTAATTAATAAATAATCTCTGGAACTATCAATAGAATTGGAAAAAATCATTTTGCATTCGATAGCTCAATTCATGAGGAAGATTATGGGTTGTTCAACATCAAGTTATGACCCTTAGGAGGCGAGGAAAAGAAGTAATAGCGCGGGAGATGGTGACACAGCTAGTATTAGTATAGATATAGATGATAAACAATGATGTTTGTTAAGACAGGTTTGATTACCACAAGGGGAGCGCTGCAATCGACAGTGGAACGTTAAATGAGAATAATAATAAAAAAATAAAATTTTGAAAAAAAATAGTTATTATTTAATTCCTTATATGTAATACTAGCTGCGCCCCGCGGTTTCACCCGCGTAAGTTTCGATTCCGTGGGAATATCAGCGATCTAATTAAATTTTATAACACATAAGCTGCTATTGTGACTTAACTATGATAGTAAGATATATTCCCTCGCGGACTTTTTTGTAGGTAATAATGAGTACTTTAATCATGTAGTACATAATTTTTATGTATCAATAGTTTTCTCAGCGCACGCCAAATAATAAATTTTATAGGCAAAATTTTGCTACATTAGGTTACATTATTGCAATTTTCTTAAGGATCTCTTAGGATAAAGCTTAATTATAGCTTAGTCTGGGGCTAGATAATGCTTTGTGAACATTTTGTGTTATTATTATTATTAAACTACTTATATTTTTTTAAATCGTGATTTAAACATCCTTGCAAACTTGTGTACTCTATTGTGTAAATACATAGAAAACACTCAGACCTTAGAAAAACATTTGTCCCGCGGTGGGAACGTCCAGCCTTCTGCGTATCAGGCGCTCCTTTGCCCACAGCGCTACAGAGGTCGTCATTTTTTTTTTTTTTTTTTTTTTCGTATTATTGAATTTATGTTATTTCTTTTGTTGTATTGTTTTACAGGGGAAGCCAACGTGTTACATCAATTCATGGTAACGGAAGGCAAGAAGAAAGTGCCCGTGGCTGGTTGCCGCTGTATGAAGGGCTCGCTCGCGCGAAACGCACTTTACAGGGTAGTCAGGGGACAGGAAGTAGTCTTTGAAGGTACACTCAGCCAATTGCAATTTTTAACATAAGGTGGACTGGGAAGAGTTGAAGATTCTTGTATGCAGGCCGCTCACAGGATCAAAAACGAGGCGAGGTATCTAGATAAGTCAACTCTCAATTGACTTATCTGGATACCTCTAGATCTAGATAACTGATTCGAGGCGAGCTCGCGGCCTCTAATCAGTTATCTAAGCCTTGCGGAAGGCAAGAAGAAAGTGCCCGTGGCGGGTTGCCGCTGTATGAAGGGCTCGCTCGCGCGAAACGCACTTTACAGGGTAGTCAGGGTACAGGAAGTAGTCTTTGAAGGTACACTCAGCCACATTAACTTGTTTCTTAATAGTGAAATTATAAATAAATATGCTGGAGAGTAAGCAGAGCTTATATTATGGGAACTAAATGACTGTTAAACTACAGTCATTTAGATCCGAGACAAATATTTGCAGGTCATACAAACATTTCGGGTCTGGGTGGTTTCTATGTATAATATGTATGTATTAACAAAAATTAATGTATATTAGAAGTATATCAGTCATGTAGTTCCCATAACACAAGCTCTGCTTACTTTGGAGCTAGATGATGCTGTGTGAAAAGTGACCAGCATTATTTTTTATTTGTCCCGCGGCGGGAATCGAAACCGCAACCTTCTGCGGCTCAGGCGGGCCTTCGCCCACTGCGCCACAGAGTTCGTCTTAATATTAATTAATAGTCATAATAAATAAATAATAATGCTGGACATTGTCACACAGCATCATCTAGTCTCAGAGTAAGCAGAGCTTGTATTATGGGAAATTAGTACATGAACGATACTATACTTATGTACATATTTTTTGTAAATACATACATCATTGTGACGTGCGCGGCTAGCGCCATCTCTTATCAAATGTACGCACTACTTGTTCTACCACCATCTAGTCGTCTGGAGGCACTGACCGCGCTAATAAAGGACAGTAATGTTTTTCGAATATTCGAGATAGCGCGAGGCAGCGTGCGGGAAACGCCCCCTACGAGATAGTTCTGAAAGAAACGCGGCGGAAATCAGAAGTAAGTCCGAGCCGCTCCAGAGTTGCCAACCTGAGACACGTCGCTCATTAGTAAGTCGAGGTGAGGTCGTGTCACTATTGAGGCGTGCAATTTTTAACATAAGGTGGACTGGGAAGAGTTGAAGATTCTTGTATGCAGGCCGCTCACAGGATCAAAAACGAGGCGAGGTATCTAGATAAGTCAACTCTCAATTGACTTATCTGGATACCTCTAGATCTAGATAACTGATTCGAGGCGAACTCGCGGCCTCGAATCAGTGAGCGAAGCGCCTTACAATATTGTCAGTGTCGTTCGGATACGTAACAAGTAAATCTTATAAAGTACCTTTGGTTAATTGTTTCTTAAGATTGTAGTATGGGGTCAGATTTTGATAATTTGTTGACAGGTAAATTGGCGTCAATGAAGCATTTGAAAGAGGAGGTAGCTACGATCAAACGAGACATGGAGTGCGGTCTGCGGCTTGACGATACCACTTTTGAGGTATTTAAAAGCTTATTTTAAGCAAATTATTGGAATCTATATTATTTTAGTAGATAGGCTAAAAGGGTAATCTCCAAAAAAAAAATTACCTATATTTAGAATGGACTTTAAGAGTGGGCATAGTCTATATTTTTATCCCGTTAAAACAAAAGTGTATTGCGTGGACACCAATTTTGTAACGTCGATGAAAAACGGAACGCTACTTTTTACCCGGGTACCACGCGGGCAATATCGTCTAAGCTGAATTCTTCGTCACATAATCGATCCTTCCTAATAATTATTTGTAGTAACTCATTAGCATTGCCATTCAGCGTGGCAATGCGGCCAGTATTTTGGGAACGGAAGCATTCCCAAAACTTTGTGTAGTGATCTGGATCAGTTGAGCGATCTATAGATAGTCTGCGACGGTCTTTAGATAGCTAGCTGTTTTGTCTGTATTACTTGTACATTACTTGTACATAGTTGTATGAAACAAATGTACTTTTTCATTATCTGTTCGTTTTCGTGGCACCGATTCTTGGTCACCCTCTGCTAGACCCGGAGTTCACATTCGTCAAACCGTATCTATCTAGTACCAGGGGCATGCTTTGGGTGAAAGAGTACTAAAAATAACCGTAAAAAAAAACGTTTTTTTTTCTTGACTGTATCTTATAAAATCAAAATCCAATGTAGTTGATAAAAGTTATGGTAAATCTCATTGAAGTTTCCAATTAATCTAATTTATAAACTCAGGCGAGTAACCGGCTGAGACGCGGATTCGATCGCCGCGGTACAAATGTTTGCATAATCTGGGGCCTAACCATCAAGTCTTATTGCGATACAATACAGTGAAATCCCGCTTTGCGAATGACAAAGCTTTATCAACGCCATAGCGTCCTCAATCGCAAAGCGGAAAGTGACACTGCCTGAACTGAAACGCTGTAAGACTTCATGGTTAGGCCCCTGCAGATATATGTTCCGGGTCTGGGTACCTTGGTCCTCATAGTTCCTGATACCCACGATATCAGGGGTCAACACTGTATGTTTATTTATTTATGAACAGGTGCAGCCGGGAGATACTATAGTATGCTACAGAATGATCGACACGTCTGACCGCACGGCGTGGGATCCTGGCTTTTAGGACATAGTAAAAATAAATAATGTAGAAGTATTCTGCCGTTTTATTTGGGCGTTGTCCCTCGGCAGGGCCGGAGATCGGGGGCTAACGGGAAGTTTTATTTATTTTTCCCGTTGTACCCCCTTTTGCCATCTAGTATGAAATCAATCATGGCGGACACGACCGCCATGTTTATTTGGGAAGGCAATTAAAAATGAAGATAAGGCTAATTTATGACCGCTGATGATGTGACGATTCGAAATTATTTTAGAAACTTGAGAAATACACTAATACAAACACTATCACGACTGTATTCTCCAATAATGAATCTTAATTATAACATCATAATCAGATTAAGATTCATTTACTTGCATGAACATAATGGAATACTTAAAATAAATCCAACTAATATTATAAATGCGAAAGTTTGTGAGGATGGATGTTTGTTACTCTTGCACGCAAAAACTACTGAATGGATTTTGATGACACTTTACTGTAATATAGCTTATACATCTGAATAACAAAAGCCACTTTTTATCCGGGTACCACGCGGGCAAAGCCTTGGGCAGAAGCTAGTAACTAATAAAGTTAAATTATGTTCTACCATATCAATTAGCATGCAAATATCAAAATACACAAAATTATGTCAAAAGATTTATCAAAGTTTAAGTTATTAATATCCAAATGTAATTCAGAAAGTTGATTTTGAGGATACCAAGTAGGGCGTAGTCAGCGGCACGTCCGGATATTGCAGTTGGTATACGCCCACGTTTTGTGTGCGTTACTGCAGCAAACAAAAATGGAATCTCGCTATTTTGGGTATGCAGCGAATTAGAGCGCATTTATGTGTAAATGTGCCCGAAATTTCAAATTTGTGCACCCCACCCCGCAATTTTTGAGTTATTCAAGAAATTAAATTTTTGCTGCAATAACATTTTTTGCTAACACAAATTTTGCTTGTGTCTGAGCTAGAGGAATAAAACGTATATAGAAAGATAGCTCTCAATTCGTGCCAATTGTGCCCTATATCTTGAATTTGAATAGGAATACGGAGTTATTTGAGTTTTTGCTGGCGGCTGCAAGTAGTTAGTGAGTGACGGATTGTAAGCCCATCACCGATTTCCACGAAAATCAGGATATTTAGGTACCATTTGCTAGTTTGGTTGTTCCAGATATAAGTACACATCCAGCGTACTTGTTTCTTTATACTTACACTCATTTATTAACCGTAGGAACATAGTACATTTGGTTTTATCAAATTGCTTTATATAAGTCTATCATCATCATCCACAACCCCACTTCACCCACTGGGTACAGGCCTCCCTTAGTTTGTGTCCACTACGATCCTGCGCCAGTCTAAACCATCCACGGCCCGCGACGTTGACTATGACATCAGCCCATCTAGCTACCGGACTTCCACCATACAGTCGTCCTGCTTCACCTGTCATCACGTCTTGCAAGTCCCGCCCAAATCCATTTCAGTTCCATAATCCTAAAGCCGATATCTTTGACTTTGGTCCGTCTTCGTTTGGAACATAGGTATAAGTAGGTACCTATTTATGTTGTCCGATAAGAGCTACTTAACTCTTACGAATTTTATCAGGTACAAACACGTCCCTCGCGGAAATGTAGAGATAATAATATGTTTTTAAAGAAAAAACCTTACCTGAAATATTAGCATTGATTCCGACTAAACAATTTTCGGGGTTTTCTTTGTCGTTATGACGTTGTATAAATCTGGACCAATATAAATAGTAGGTATTCCCAAATGTGAGATGCCTACCTATAAACACCATCTATGTACCTACCATGTGAAAGCAATAAATGTATTGAGTATTGAGTACATAGGAAAACGTGTTGTATGCAGTTATTTATTACATTTCAAAGACATCACATAAACGACACTGACCATTTTCTGAATGCACAACGTACTTTAAATAATGCAAATGGACATTTTCAAATAGAAACATAGTAGGTACATTGTAATACTTTTTTACTGTATTTAAATAGGTCACAATTAGTCATTATCGGTATCACCGCGAGCCTAAATTTCGCTCTAATACAATATTAAATGGTACAACTATATCTATGGGCACAACCTATTATTAAATTAAACAAATAGCTGCCAATCTGTATAAATCATTTTTGATAACTTTTAAACAAGAAATAATTCATTATTACCTACTCAATGTTAACCTATCAAGGTCTTCTGTTAAAAAACGGGAGTTCAATGGTTTAGAATCCAATTGTTGCTTTAGATTGCTCGTGTTATAATGATTCTAAACTTTAGATCATTATGACATTAGCAATCAGTTCAGAATTACATCGAGAAATAATTTCATTTTTTACGGCAGTTAATGTATTTTGCAAGCACAGGTAATATTAGCAGATCATAAAACTATCGGCATAGTCCAGTTTCAAAAGTAACTGAACACTGGTCAGGGCACATAACTGTGAAACCTACACCTGTCTTTTTCAAGTGTATTATTTAGTGCAAAAATTTTCATAGAAAATACCGAAAAAAATTGCTAGTTTTGATTTGCTTACCCTTTTAGGTATACTTGGGTGATCGCGTTAAATTTTCAGGCATTCGTTTGTTTAACATTGCTACTTTTATGAAGCATGGCTTTTTAGAACTTTATATTTTACTAATTCAAAAGTAGTATTTAGCTGACATCACATAGGAAACAGATATACATACATAGTCACGAGAAAATATGAAACATCATAACATTTATAAGGCCACGAAAAAGAAATAATTTACACATAAGAAAGTTACATCTTACACAATAAGGACGCTATTGCAACATGCAACATTTATTATTACAAAATGGAATTTGATACCAATTAATTGAAAATTTAAATTAATTCAAAATGAAATAGAGCTGTAGTTATGGATCGCATATAGAAATTGCTTAACTCGAAAAAATATGCACAAAGTATATTGGTGTTCCATGTGTCAAAAGTATTCAACACCTTAGCCTATCTTTTCAAAAACACATTGGCATTTTCAGTGTATCATCTTTTTGAAAGAACTAAGTTGTAAAGATGCTACTGGTGATAATTGGTCACTTAAATCAAAAAGCAACTTCTGCCGCCTGTACAAAAGTAAGAAAGTATTATTAATTTGAATTAATAGATCTATACAAATGTTGCAAATATACCTAACCACTTTTTAAATGTTATGAAAGTACATATAAGTATTCGTTATTATGTTGACCATAAATACCTACTTATAATAAAACCACGTCTCCAGTGTCGATTTATCGTTTAATCAAAAATATCTGGTGCAATTAATGTTTTTTTTTAAGATTGCACTATGGAGTGTTAAACTAATGCCTGGAATAATAAAAATAAAATAAAATTCGTTCGATCACTTTGGTTGATCGAAAGTTTATTCTGTAATTAAAAAATGAAATGCGATTCATATAGTTATTAATTATGTTTTCATTGATAATTAATAAATTGATTAGTTGAAAATAGTGATTGGTTGTATTATTTTATTATTATTACTCTTTATTTATTTAAAAATTCTGGTTTATGCCTGGAGCCGAAGCTAACACTAAGAGGCCCTTTTGTACAATACAATAATTATAAAAATCGTTATTTTGTCGATGGCGACTGATGGTGATAAACTGGGCTATTGCAGGAGTATATGCTTAAGAAATGGTTGCTGAGCTATTTAGGATGAAACGGCACCAGCCAATTCTGACTCAAATCAAATCATAGGCAGGTGATGACTTGCCGTCCACATAAATGCCGTCAACGATAGGCAGCGTAGAGGCAACGTTCATTGGTGTGAACGGCTAAAGGGTGTCGAGAGGTGTGCTGCAGTTTCACTAAACTATTATTATGATTATTTTGTAGGCAAGACCCGGGAGGAGTCCTGAATGCCTGGAATACTAATAGGTAATTTAACATTTAAGAGAAGACAAGCCGAGTTCTGTTGTCAAACCGTCAAACTTATAGTAACAGAATGGAAGTAACAGAATTTAATTTACCTAAAGTAAATTGTTTTTGCTTGCCCTATATGTATTTTTTTCATTAATGATGTAGTTTTAGAAATCAAAGAAATATTTCTTTATTTGATGTAAAATAAGGCATTTGTTAATTGAACCAGAGCATCTACTGTAGGTACATAACAGCCTACATCATTAAAAACTACTATAATATTTTCAGAAACATGAAATACCTAGGTGCACGGTTGAACGGCCTTGCTGCATTTTTTTTCATGCAACTTTTTTGTGTAATTTATGATATAATATTTTAAAAATAGGCACTGGAAACGCGATAAATCAAATAATAATGAGAATGTCTTTTCCATGCTAAAACCTAGCGTCCTAAACCGCAAAAAACACACAATTTCGGACAACTTTGCATTTAAATAAACGTATACACATACGTGCTATACACATATACTTATAAATAATAATGACTAAAAAATATAAGGATAACGAATAATTTAGGCGATTATAGGAAATACCGTGGTTCAAAGTACCTAGTCACAATACATAGGTACCTAGTTATATCATAGTACATTGTATTCCATTGCAAATCTTATCTAGTCTTTTCACCACAACTGAACAAGTCGTAGTAACGTTATCGTAACGATATTTACAGCGTGAGAAAGCTCAATATTAAATTGATTAATTTACACTAGAAAACATAGAACCGATAGATAATGATCTATTAACAATGAATAAATTCACTATTAACCTAAACCTAATAGCTAAATATAACAAAGTCTCATACAATTAATCGGTAGCTTTTCGCCAGTTTACTCAACATTACTCAGTTCAAGATGTGGATAATCTAGGTATATTATGCTCAAACCAAATCTAGACTAAAGCATAGATTTTTAAACATTTCTATAAGGGATGTATAGATACTTGTTTTTTTAAATTAATAATTATCAAGGGACCAGAAGGAATGGCGTTAACAAGAGGAGGCCTAACCCCAACAGTGGGTGCAGAAAGGATAGATGGAGTGCTGTGAAATCTTTTTAACTTTATCAAAATTCTAAGTGAATTTCGTCTCGCTCCGCGCAAACGGATTGTGGATTTCATTTATTACGGTACCTACTTATGCTTTACATATCTACCTACATCTATACTAAAAATGTAAAGTTTATATGTAGGGCTTAACGTCCGAAACTGCTCAATCTACTCATCCGATAGGTATACGATACAACTTTTAAGGTATCCGAGTTAGGCCGAGTTTAAGCAAATTATTGAAATCTATACTGTATTATATAAGGGGGTAAACTCCGAAACACTTATCCGATTTTAAAAATAATTTCCCCAATATATAGAATGGACTTTCAGGGTCGACATAGACTTTATATTATCCCGTTAAAATAAAAGGATTTTTTGTGTTGATAAATTTTGCGACGTAAGTCGACGAAAAAACGGTCCAGCTATTTAATATAGGTACTTTTTTTGTGATTACACCAGAAATTTGTCAATTTCCACATTTAAAAACAGGTATTTAGGTAATCTATGTAAGCTAAGTAGGTAGGTACGAAAAGGTACAATATGTAACACATTTACAATTTGTAAGGGACACAGTCTCTCGCATAATATGATTCTTAGGATGTCTAGACAAATACCACTTCGGAAGGATTAAATTGTATGGAAATGACATAGCTGTGGATATTTCACGTGACTGCTGGCAAGTTCTACCTTAACAAATTTGCGTTGGCGTGAAAAGAAAACTAATTTGTCTAAAATAGTGGTCTCCTCCAATTCGGACCAATGGTACGTACTTACATACCTAGTTTAGCCAATTCAAGAAGTTACAGAAAAGTGTAGACAAGGCGTGTTCCAAGGTTTGTGAGTACCGAAAGTTGCTATTATAGTAACCAATAAGTTTAGTCGACCTCTGTGGCGCAGTGGGCGAAGGCCCGCCTAAGACTCAGAAGGTTGCGGGTTCGATTCCCATCGCGGGAAAAATGTATACAAATAATTCGTCTCGGTTCTGGGTGTTATCTATGTATAATATGTAATTTTGTATTTCCCATAACACAAGTTCTGCTTAGTTTGGGGCTAGAAGAGGCTGTGTGAAAATTTCCAAAAAAAAAACCGACACCAAAGGTGCAGGCCATATCGGAGCCGATAATATTGGTATCGTTAGGTACATCTATCTCCATTGAAAACTGCCAAAAATCTATGCTTGAATCTGCTAATTTAAAAATGATAGAGCAAACTAGTGGGAAACTACCAATCACCTCTTAACTCCGAAGGTCTTAGAGACATCTCAACAACGTTATTTATAAACAAATAAATAGTTATCAAATGAAAAGCGGTTGTGTTCGCATTCACACGAAGCGATTAAATCGCCGCTTACAACTATATTTACAGAACACGTGAGCTGAGAAAACGACCCTTAGCTAGAATGTACAATTTCTATTACACATAGAATTAATCTCGCAACTTTGCTATCTATTGGTCATTTCCAATAAGCTATCCCGATCGAAAAACCAAAGATCGAGATAGAAAAAAATGATACTTTTGAGAAACGTTTTCTGATACAAACTTTTACGAAATCCTTTAGCATAATTATGTAATTATTTTTACCGGGATCCGGTCAAAGCTCTATTAATAATATTTTAGTGCCGTTATCCACAATACTTACAGGACTATAAGAGCTTTTACTAAAATCAAATGTCATTTTTCTATCACAATCCTCGGATTTCAGATAAATATAGCATTTTTGGAATGTCCGTAATTCATCGTATATCGTTTAACAACACTAGAAATGCTTATTGGAACTTTGCCCACTGGAGCTTTACAAGTAGATGTGTTAATATTATTTTGACACTACAGATTCATATTCTTAATTATTTAAAACAAAGCGTTCCCATCAAGGGATCATAGGTGGGGATATAAGATGACAGATTCAGGATCTTTAGAGTTGGCCTCAAATGACGGCACGACGTCATTTTTAAACTTCCTCATAACATAGAGTTGATAAAACCACTATCATATTCAGTCCCGAATTCCCTTTTATACTTCACACGAACGTAAAGCCCCAGTGACTTACACACGCATTGGAATAACACATCCATGTCACTAGCTGTCGCATACATCCATCAAGTTTATCAATAGGTAAAATCGACCAACACAAAAGGTCTAAACAATCAGTATTGCACTAGAAAATTCACCAAATCACGCGGAGGCTCCACAGAATCACAAGAACAAAGCGAACTTTTCGAGAGTTAGACCGAACTCGTCCCGAGTTAGCGAGCTCATCCTAAGTTATGTGAACTCACCGCTAGTTAGCCGCATAATTAACTCGCCGTAAGTCAGCGAGCTCGTCGAAAGTTGGTGAACTCGTCGCAAGATAGTGAACTCATGGTGAGTTAGGTGACCACACCGCTAGTTAGTTAGTAAGTGAACTTGTCGTGAGTCAGTGAACTCGTCGTGAGTCAGCGAACTCATCGCGAGTCAGCGAACTCGTCGCGGGTCAGCGAACTCGTCTCGAGTCAGCGAACCGGTGTGGTTCAGGGCACGATAGACAACACCCGCGATGTGTGGTGATACCGCAGGTGGAGGATGCACTAGTCGACGCGGTGTATGGAGTCGGGGGCGCGGCGCGGCGGCCGCGGCTCCGCGTGGTGCTGAGTCCGGCCTCGCGCCCACGTGTGCACGCAGCCGTCCGCGCACGCCGTCACGAAGTACTCCGCGCGGAACTGCAGCGCCGTCAGCCGCTCGTGCGCGATCCTCTTGCAGACCAGCGGCTCCAGCACCGGACACTCGTCGAAACGCGGGCACGCCGCCGTCCCCATCAGCCGCAGCGCGTCGCAGCTATCACCCGCCGCCCCCGCCCCCGCACCCGCACCCGCACCCGCACCCGCGCCCGCGCCGCCCGCACCCTTCCCCCTGAGCGCGACCGAATTCGAAGCGGACCCTTTCGTCTCCGCGGGCTTGGTCGAGCTGAAGTTCCGTCGATGGTCGGAGCGCCGCTCGCCGAAAGAGAATCCCGCGAGGCGCTGCGTCAGCGAGTTGACGCCGAGCGTTCCGGTCGTCTCTTCCTTCTTCTCTTTGCCTCCGACGCTGATGTTCAGGGTCTTCGCTTTGGTGCCGGACGGCTCGCCGGAAGCCGCGGCGCTCAGCTCGGCGTGCTTGTGGCCTATTTTGTTCGTCTTGGCCGCTTTCGCGGGTGGTTTCGCCCCCGGGACGCCGTTCGATGGGAACGTTTGCCCGTTCGGGGAGAGATGCGCGGACGCCCGCGTCCGCACCGGGGGTTTCAGCACGTCCTCCGTTAAATCCCAGAGGCAGAGCTGCGTGTCTTGGGAGACGCTGCCGAGCCTGTAGCACTGCACGTTCTCCCCCTTCCGTTGCTCGTCTCCGTCTTCGGAATTCTGGTCTCCGAAGTCCACCACGTACGGATCGAAGGCCACTACCGATACCCAGGACTTGTGGCCTTGGCATCGCGCAGCCACGCGCCTCTCTCCGAAGGACCATACGGTCACTAAGTCGTCCTCCCCGCCCACTACGACGTATTTCCCATCCGGCGACCAGCACACGCAAAGAAAACCACCGAAATAAGATCTCGCCTTTCCGATCAGCTCCATCGTATTGTAGTGGAATACTCTGAGGAAACCGTCCTGGGATACTGTGGCAATGTTCGAGCCGCACGGAGAAAAGGCGAATTCGTTGATGCAACTCGGTTCTGTGCCGACCAGCCATCTGTACAGCGGATTGCGGGTGGATTTCGTTCGGCAAGTGTGCACGGAGTAGCCGTCTCCTTGTTTGAATAGCTGATAGTGTGGAGCCGCGGAACCGCAGGTTAGCTCCTCGTTGTAGACGTAGAGCTGGCCTGACGCGTGTGACGTCACGAACAGGTTGCTAGAACCGGGTACCCATCGGATGCACGTCACCCGAGTTTTGTCTATCAGTCTCTGGAAATGGTGAAGGCAACGATCAAAAACATGAGCCGAAAAGATAATATGTCTGGCCTAAAAGATGATTGGGAAATTCGAAAGTCGTGTTTTGTTTTTTTTTCTAGTCATACCGTGAAATTATAAAGGCAGGGTAATGAAACTTGACTTTGTTCTGTTGACAGATATTAAAGTATGTATGTTTGTTACCAATATTCTGTGGTTGGATCGATTTGGATGAAATTTGGAATAGATATTAAAACCTCGGTCTGCCCAATACACAGTTAATCATGAGAGAGTATTAAAAGGTATTCGAGTTCATAGCAAAACGAAGCATTTATTCAATGAATAAATATAATTAATATAACAAACTAATTAGCATTTTCTTCCAGCTAACCTTTGTGTTATGAAGAGTGGGTAGTGCCTTTGAAGGATTACCAAAATAAGAGAAAATTTTATTAAATTAAATAACTAGCTACTTAAAACAGAAGTAAACTACATACATAAATAAAAATAATCCATACTGAAATACATACATCCAAATATATACTTAGATACACACATATATATTATCATTGCTCAATTTTGTTGACTATTTTAGTGAGTGATTAAATGTTTGTAAAGTTTTGATTTCATGTCATATCAAATACATAACATATTTAGATCTCAACCTACAATGATCCATAGGTTATTTTTCATTCACTTAAAAACCAGACTAGCAAACGAAGCTTAGTCCATAGTTTCTATAAACTCACCTCTTCATTGTATAATTTACTTAATTCCTTCTTAATAGGGTCTATGAGTTGTATTTGGCCGGTGGAAAATCCTATAACTAAAGAAACACTATCCGCTGTCATTGTGACCGTGTTGAAGTCGTGGCAAGTGGGGTTTGTGCCTTTGTACATCTTCTTGTCAACGGGCTTTGTGAGATCTGCGGCCTGCGGGTAAAATGAGGAAGCATTTCAAAACCCTTTTTGAAAAACTTTAATGACAACATTAACAATCATAAATGTTTAAGATACCTTCTAAGCATATTTGCAAATGCAACTTTAAAAGTATGTAATGATAAGTTAGTCAGTACCTAAGTTCTCATTCAAAGTCTTTGAGAATAAAACAGAAATTGTAAAATTTAAATTAGTTACATCATCATCAGCGTGTAGATATCTAATGCCTCATCTAAAGAGTGCCATAACAAACAATCTTGCATTACCTCTACCCACCCTTAAACCCTTTAGTGGGTGATAGAGGTGCAAGCTTAAACAACAAAGTTAATGTGTTCGCTTTTAAAATTCTGTCATATGTTTTGAGTAAGAACAAAAGACGAAATTGACAGCTGGTGAACAATTTGCTTATGAAAAAGAGTGTTTATCACATATAAAGTAAGAGTTACATGGACAGGATTTTTTTTTTTGTAATTAAAACGAACTTACTCATCAGTTTTAAAAACTTGTGTATTTATGCTGACACATATGCGAAAAAGGTTGCTGAGCTCATACATCTATCTAGATGTCATTGATCTTTTAAAATGGGGGCAACTTCTTATATTTACAATAATTGTTCTGTAAATTGGTTGAGGAGGCAAATGACGATTTTAGTATCACAGGAAGTAAATATTATTTAATTAGCTAGGCTGCCCTAAGCAACGAAGAACCTCAAGCCTACCATATCAATTAATGTTCTTGATTTTCTTCCTCACTTAAACATATCAGTTCATTATACTTGACCAGCCTACAAACAAGTTTACATAACACAGATAAGCTTTGACCCAGTGTCAGGAAACTATCTATATACAAAAAAACCAACATAATATTGATTTGATGTAACTGATAATGAATGTGGTTCAAAATAACTTCCTTAACCATCATTACTCCATCAGAACTTATAATTTCTTAGACTAGAATGATGTATGTTGTCTATATTTTAACAGGGCTTGTAAATCTAATACACTTTTTAGTAATTATAAGCTGCAATGAGTACAGTGATGCCCCACATTAAGGTATATTACATGTCCAATTCATGTACTAATACATGAATTCATGTATAAATTAACGGAGTAGTCAGATTGCATTCAGAGTTGAGTTCTATTTAATAGTAATAAAAGCATTAGAGAGGGTTATAATAATTTACCTTTTTGATGCCTCTGTAAACATACACAAAAAGTTCCTTTCCATGGTTGAAACAAATCCGATCCTCTGCTCCTGTTGTCGGGGTGTCAGAGCCCGGATCCGCGAGGGCGGGCGGGAGTGTCACCAGCGACACCCGCACCTGCGCTGAACCTGGGCCCCCGGTGTACCCAACTCGATTAGGACGAGAGTACTCAGACAGAGTCATCAATCGATAGGTGCCTTCCCGTGTCGCGAACTGAGTTTTCACCTCATCCTTCCCTCCGGAGTCAGACTGTACGGCCATGCTAGCATATTATCCTGTTAGTATTCATGGAGACCGCCGCCAAAGAAGCCCTAAATAAACGTGACGGTACACACGATCTTCCACACGGTTTTAGAAAGTGTTCACATAGATTTCACCGGATATAACCACACAGGTATGTACTTAATTTATCAGCTTGTTGTCTGATAAACATAGAAATGCAAGTTTTCAATAGAAATTCATGAAATTAGATAAAATTCTGAAAGCAACCAAAAAGTCAGGTGTCAACTAAGCAAGACAACATAGCATGACATAAATAGCGAATGACATAACTTTGACATGACTGACGGTGACGCAATACGCACAAGGATAATGTGACAAGGTTCGTTCGTTTCTAAAAAGGAGGTTCCTTCTTAAAACATCTGTGTTTTTTTGTGTCTAGGTTACACAATAATATCTTCACCAATTGTGATACGATTTTTATAATTATTTTTTAATTGGTATACGTGACACACTTGTCGACATTGCATATCTCCGGCGTCTTCTTTTTCGTTCAATTTATGTAGGATCCCTATCTACAGTTAGCACAAAATTAATTGAATGGTTTGCCCCACTAAACCCTTTCAATTAATTTTCTTAATGTAAGGCCACCATAAATATACTAAGGATGCTAAATAACCACCAATATTATACCTACTGATTTGTACTATTGATACCTAGATTGATTAGAATATTATATCAGACAATTTTTCAGCCTTCTAAAGAAATGAAAATACATTATTATTTTCATTAATTTATTTATAACTTAGGTGAAATAGGTACAACAATATCCTTATTTATAATTTCCTAAGCTCAGTTAGCTTATCACCTACTGATTCTGTTTGGTCTGTTTCCATGGCCTTATCCACCAAATCATCAATCATTTCTATAGTGGTATCTGTCGAATCAGTAGTGGTTTTTGCTTTTGTAGTATCTTTTGAAACATCAGATACTGTGTTTGCAGATTCTTTTGAATCATCTACTATTTTTGTAGCATCCTTTGAGTCTTCAATAGTTGTTAAAGTAAGTTTTGAACCACCAGCTTTAGTCTCATCTATCTTATCCTCATCTTCTTTCCCCTCCAAAAATTTCCCCCATTTATCAACTCTTTTGTTGAGATCAGCATCAGTCTCAGCAATTCTGTACTTAGTCCTGCCATCCCAGATTTCTGCAGTAATCTGTCTTTTCCCAAACCATCTTCCGTTTATCAGTGCTACTACTGCATCAGCTTGTTCTGGCTCCTTCATGGTAATCTGAGCGACTCCCTCAGGATGTCTGTCAAAGATTACAACCTTTCTGACCTCCCCACTCTTTCCGCATTCCTCTCTCAAGTCCTGCTGATAGTCTAAAATCAGCTGCACTTCATTGTCAAAGTCTGTTGGATTAAACAGGTTTTTAACAATGACAATTCGTTCATGCTTCGAGCGTTCTCCAATGAACTTCTCAGGCCTCCAGTCAAATAGCTTCTGCTGCATTTTCTTCAGTTTTTCCAGCTCTTTTTTCCTCTTTTTCTTGGGCTTTAGAGCTGGATTGTACTCTCCTTTCAATTGAAATTGAGCTTTTTCCACTTTTACTTTGTTTCCTTTGAAGTTACAACCATCTAGAAGTTTTAATGCTAAGTCAACTGATTCAATTTTAATGTAAGTACATAAAGCATCTCCTTTGAAGCAGTTTTGATCCTTATCCATGTACAATTTAACCTTCATTTTCTGATTAGTTGGATCTCTTTCTACAAGACCACATTTCTGCATAAAATTGACAAATTCTTCTTCATTTATGTCTAAAGGTAAGTTTGATACATATACTTTAGTATTTTTTTCTTCGGTTGGTTCAAACCAAGTTGGTTCAATTTTTCTTTTTAGACCTGTTTTTAAGTCAAGTTCAGGTTTATCTATTTTCTTCGGTACTTCTTTAGGTTTTTCTTCCTTTTTCTCTTCAGCTTTATTATCAACGAAACCATAAGACATTTGATAGAATGCAAGAAAGTCATCATCTACTTTAGGTATCCATGCCTTCTTTTCTTCATCCCAAAAGCACTTGGAACCATCTGAATCTGTGTACACATGGGTGTCATCTTCATAGCTGTATACTCTACTGGTGTGATCATCTTTCGTGGCCCAGGAGTTAGTGTCTTGGCTCCAAGTATACCTTTGTTTTGTTGAAGGGTCTGTGTAAATGGCTTCTTCGCCTTCGTAAGTTATGAATGGGGCATAGTCACCCCACTCTGAGTTAGAAGCGTCTGAATTGTCTTTGTCGGCATCTTTGCTAATGTTTTTCTCTACAGTTTCGGCAGATTTCGATTCTGCATCTTTGCTAATGTTTTTCTCTAAAGTATCGACAGATTTCGAGTCTGCATCTTTGCTAATGTTTTTCTCTAAAGTATCGGCAGATTTCGAGTCTGAAGTTTTTTTTGTATCAGTGGAACTAACCTCTAAACTAGTGTCTTGCTTTTCTACTGGTTTTATTTCTGTTACATTTTCGTCTTCATTCAGGCTGATGAGGGCATCAGCTTTAGTTTTTGCTTGTTGCTCTTCTTCAGCAAGTTTTTGTGCTGTTTCATTGGAAAGTTTGATCACAAACCCTGACCTTGGTTTCTCCGGTTTTGCCATTATTTGACTGGTAGATGGGTAAGATGCTTCAATTCAGCCCATAATTCACTTCATAGACTTACTAAGATGCTGATTTACTGTGTAGGAAATTTGGTAAGTCCAAAAATGCTGAAATTGTTGCTGAGAATTGATATATTTTTAACCACAGACTAGCTAGTTATCATCTCGATGACTGTGAGGTCTGTGGCGTAGGCGGTACAGAGTACATTTTTATATACTGGGCAAACACCTAAGGTGATTTTTTAAAATTTGTGGAATTAATTTTTAATTTCTTACTTGAATCCAACATCAAACAGAATATAGTAACATCCTACAGAAGTTTTGCAATATTGGCAAAATATGTGACAAAGTGGGTTAGAAAGAATATCGAGAAATACAACATGAAATGAAAAACATTAATAAATGATATTTTTTCTGTAAGTTACGACCTATATCGGCCTTTCAATTTTTAGTAGGTATTAAAAAAATATGTGGATAGGTATTTTTCACAATAAAATATTACTTTTTAAATAGTTTAGTTAAGGTAACTTGACAAGACTCGGCTGGCAATACTGTTAGTGTTGCCAATCTAGTGGATTTTCCACTAAAACTGGTGGTTTTGACTCCCCTTTTAGTGGCGAAATTTAGCTTTTAGTGGCTTGTGGATTTTTCTAGTGGTTTTGTACAATTCAGTTTCAATTACTGAAAATGAGATCACTCAACCGCTAAGCCACGAGAATGAGACCAAAGATACAAAAAAAAAATTGGAATGAAGTATTGCACTTCACTTTAATACCACCTTTATACACAGTTGTTGCAATAAAGATTTACTCTACTTTACTTAAAAGATGCTCAAGGATATTCGAGTTAACTGTTATTGAATTTTTTTTTATGTTACTTGTCTTGACTTGTTGGTTTACTATTTGTATGTTGATTTATTGATTGTTAGTATGAGTAGGTACCTATTACGTTATAATAAAAGAAACGAATTATTAATCTACTTATTGTTTTCTTACGTAATAAAAAAAATGTTTAGTGGAAAATTTAGCGACTATGCGAGTAGAACCGTTTTTCGTTAGTGGTTTTAGATGTTGAATCTGGTGGAGAGTTAGTTTAACTGTTGGCGACACTGAATACTGTTTGTCACTGTCTTGTCTTCCATCAGCAGCTGACTGATCCTGATAATAAAAGTGCCGTGCGTGCCGCGGTTATTATTTACTTTACCGTGGCCCAGTAAAACACATAGACCTAACCATGGAAGACCTGAAAGACGTATTCATCAGCCCCCTTCCCGACTCGCCTTACGTGAAGCCGTTCCGTTTCAATTACACTCAGAACGGAAAGCAGAAGACCTGGGATTTGCTGGAGGTTCACGACAGCGTCGCAATTGTAGTCTTCAATGTTACCCGGAAGAAGGTGATTTTTGTCAAACAGTTCCGTCCTGGTGAGTCACAACTTCCTTTCAGCACCTGAAGAAGGAGCACTCAGGATGCAACTCATTTATTTTTATTTATTCCTTTTCTAAATGTTTTCAACAGCTATCTACTACAACTGCATAGCCCCTGAAGACCGCGGCAAGCCGGTGGACACAGTCAAGTACCCAGCATCCCTTGGCATTGCCCTGGAGATGTGTGCGGGTATAGTGGACAAGGATAAGAGTATAGACGAGATTGCTCAGGAGGAAGTACTTGAGGAGTGTGGATACAACGTGCCTTTGAAGAGTTTGCAGAAAATCTGTTCTTATAGGTAATACATTACAGAATGCAGTATACAAAAATACAGACGAGAAGAGCTATTTTTTTATTCGGAATACTTATCAGTTAGAGTAATAACTCTAACTGATAAGTATTCACTATTGCTTTCAATAGTGGTCATTGAAATTGAAAACAATTTAGAGATAGTTTAGGATAATTGATCCTTATGATAGTGCCAATGGAGACTCTTTATTAAAAAAAAAAGTTCTAAAATCTAATACCCATATCAAATAATTGCATTTCTGGCTGACTCAATCAGCTCTCAGCCTAACGAAACCATAAGGCATAGAGGCCTATAGAAGTTATGTTCCTATTAAACTGTAGGGAGTTTCCAAAATTCAGCACCTGGAAGGAGCTGTGTTACAATGAAAATTGTATGGAAAACTCAACATAGACAAAATAGTGTGCATTCAATTAGTAATCCAAAAATACTTGCTTATTTATTTTCCCAGGTCAGGGGTGGGAGTTCAGGGTTCATTACAGACATTTTACTACTGTGAAGTCACCGATGACATGAAAACTGAAGATGGTAAGTTTATGAAAACCATTAATTGAGCCTTCTTTCTGTTTGATTCATTGCCGGCCCCCTTACACTGCTAGGCTAGACAGTATTAAAAGCCTCCTACTGGGACATAAAAGGCCTCTGCCCAGCTGTGCCCCACAGAGTGCTCTGACCAATAATCTTAGCTCTATGATGTCATCAGTCCAGTGTGTGGGGCTCTAGATAGTTAGAATATACTTAATTGCCTATCTAATAATATTTCAGCATATAGATAAGTACTACAAACTTTGACAATGGCATTTTTTGTAGCATGTTTTCTATTTGAAAACCTTTCCTCCCCAGCCGTTGGTTTTATGGCCTGCCAATAGGCACATCAACTTTCTGATTCTTAGATCTATGTCAAGACTATTTTTGATAGCAAACAATAAGATTTGGAAAGTCTGCCACACTAAAAAACTTCCATTTAAAACCAATATTAAGTTGGTCACTTAATATTGGTTAATATTAGTCTGCCGGATATACATGATATCCTCACTAGGAAAGGTGACAGACCATCACATGGTCACCAAATCAGGCTAGATCGTGCTCCTGTTAATTCACTTGTCGCGCACCACTTCTTCAGCAACAGAGTAGTCCACAACTGGAACAAACTGCCGGAGGATGTTGTTTCCGCTACCTCTGTTAAGAACAAGCTCGACAACTGGCTACAAAAGAACATTTCATTACTCAAAAAAGTGAAACAAACTTTAAAAAAACAAGACTTGACCCAACACTGTATGACATAGACATATCTCGTCTATAAATAAATAAATAATATCTTATTACAACTTACATTATTTTTGTGCTGATTTTATTTTGCTCCCATATACAAAAGGCCTATTTCATTATTTTTTTTTCTAGGTGGAGGCGTAGACGATGAAATCATAGACGTAATAGAGATGTCTATACTGGAAGTAGAAAGAATGCTAGAATCACCTGGGCCAATAGCCAGTCCGCCCAGCTGTCTTTTCGCACTCATGTGGTTCCTACGCCACAAGGCTGACAAATACAGAAAGTAGGTCAATTGACTATAGCGTTATCACAATTGAAACTACCCTAAAGTTTTTCAATCATTACAGTAATCATATTTCAACTTGAAAGTTAGTAACGAAAAATTCTATTAAGTTCTATCAATAATTATGCAAGCTGTTTTCCAGTATTCAAGTGACAGACTAATAGTTTAATTATTTTTGTTTCTACAAAAATAGAAGAAGCTGTCAGAATGCTTTGAACCTATAAATAAAAAAGTGTAGATAATCATCTCATTCTAAATGGGATAAAAGTTATTCACATAATAATTTGAGCTCCCAGTAATAAAGAAAATGTGGAGCCATAAGCAATTTATGAATTTCTATTTCAAGAATAGGTATGAATTGGAATAACTCATCAGCTTAACTATAAACAAGCTTCAATGAAAAAATGCTACTGAAATAAGGATCTTTAATTTTTGAATATCAATTCAGTTATTAAGAAAGTGTGATTGGCTGTAAAATATATTCCTATTATTTTTATGTGATAGTTAATTTAATCCCCAGTACAATATTTTTATTAATTTTTTCACTAAATATAGTGAAAAAATCTATAATAATAGAACTTTAGATTGTGTTCTGTCTATGCATACATTTTGGTCCACACGTTAGATATCGTATTTATAACTTTGATAGTCATTAGATGGTTTTTAAGTTTTTAGTTCAATGTACCATCATGTTAATTGGGGTCTCTGGGTGGGGCAACTTATTTGCAATTTTGTAACAATCATTGCCTTTCATGCTTCCCTTGCTATCTCAATCACTAGGTACATTGTTTTGTTATCTCTATGTATGCAAATACCTACTAACATTTTATTGTTCTGTAAGATAATATTTTGTGATAAGTAGGTACCTAGTTGTTTTTTTTATTCATACAGCCATGTACAAGTAGGTATATACAAAAAAACAGATGAAACAGCAAGCTATCTAAAGACCGTTTCAAACGATCTATAGATAGCTCAACTGATTCAGATCACTATCAGACAGAAGCGTTCCCAAAATACTGGCTGCAATGCCACGCTGAATGGCTATGCTAATGCGTTGGGCCCAGATAAGGGCCAGCTCTCTGGTTACGCGTCGCTTGATAAGTTTTGGCTAATTGAAAGTTAGAATGAATGAACACCTATGAAAAATGCGCAAGATTTTTTACCGTTGCCGATTTTAAGATTTCAATGAATATGAACATTTGACTATGGCTAACTGAACTTGTGGTGGGTAAAATTGTAATCCCTTCTACATATTTAAACAGCTAGTAGAGATTAAAAATTTAGGAACAAATAGAAACTGATAATAGAAGTGGAATTCCCTTTCTGCGCCTGTGTTTCCTACAAATTATAACTTGGGTATCTTAAAAAGTAGAGTTAATAAGCATCTACTGAGTGAATCTGTTAAACATAGGTTACCACTGCGTCTACCATCAGGCGTAACCACAAAAAATAGTAAATAGATACGAATGTATATATTTCTAGTTAATTATTTCAAAAACCTTTTTATGTCACAGGACATTTGAAAGAACTTGTGCTGATTGCAAACCGACGGATATGTGATGAATGGAAACCATGTTTCGAATACCTAGTACCTTCCAAAAACTATCGTGAACTTGCCTATTCATATTGTAAAAACGGGAATTTTCACGTACTGCACTATCGGTGAAGGCACCGACTAAGTTTCGACTAATGAGTCGGAATGCCGAGAGTCTTCATCAGGGTGAGTGGTTGCGACTTTCTCCTTTCGCGTCCTTAGTGCACGGCGCGACGCGGAAGGAGAAAGTCGCAACCACTCACCCTGATGAAGACTCTCGGAATGAGTCGAAACTTAGTCGGTGCCTTCACCGATAGTGCAGGACGTGAAAATTCCCGTTTTTACAATATGAATACCTAGTACCTAAGGTTCGTACTTTTGAAATGGTACTTACAAAGTTTCATTTATTTAGATTACTTATATATTTTGATTCGGTACAACATATGAATATGTATTTTACTAAAACCGGGATATCTAACATAGTTTGTGAGTTTTAATGTTTCCGGATATTTCACAGTTACATGGTACTATGATCTCGGGAGATATTACTGAAGTCTTTGCGGGTTGGTGTTAGTGGCAGATGTATGTAGGTGCCCGTGTAAAGGTTATGTTCATATTAACCATATTAGTTTTAAAAGTTATATACGAAGGTGTATCAAGGCCGCCCGAAGTTAGATTTGAACTGGGGTCTCGATAAATACCACTTTTTGTTAGAAAGAAAGAAAATAAAAAGAAAGAAAATATTTATTTAACACGACATAAATATATATATATATATATATATATATATATATATATATATACAACAAATTTTGGAAGTTAGGATGGTGCGATAATTTGTGGGAATGTGTTGGCATAAACGCCTGCAGAAATATTGAATTGTATGGGACTGACATTAGCTGTTGAAATGTCACGCGCCTGTTCAAGACTTTCATTGACAAAATTTGCGTAAGCGTGAAATAAAAACTAAGCGTAAGGTATTTGTCTAGATCCCATATCTTGTAATCTTGTAAAACATTATAGTCACGTAGTTTTTAAGCTGATTTTTGTATAATGATCCTTGTGATTTTAATGAATAATGGGCTCGATTCTGTAGTACACTAAAGCCTAAATTCATAGTGGGGGGTTGAACAGTCCCCCAAAATACATCATTCAGCTTTCGCCTTATGGCTGGGTGCATAAAGGTTGATTTCGCGTTTAAATGTTCACATAGCGCCTGAATAGTCCCCTAGGGGAGCCCCTATTTGACTATGAATTCGGGCCTAACTAAACTCAATTTAAACTGTCGCTCTCTTTTACTGATAGTGCAAGCAAGAAAGAGATAGCTACGATAAGTGCTGTCAAATTAGTCAGATTTAAGCTTTCCATACAAATTCAGTCGTCATTTCTAAACATGCTGACTAAAAACACGAAAAGAGCGGCACGTAAACTGATTTGACAGGAGTAAAATTCTTGCCATCTCTTGCGTACATTATCAGTAAAAAAGAGCGACAGTTTAAATTTAGTTTAGTTAGTGTACTACAGAATTGAGGGCATTGTCTTTGACTTTGAAATGTTCAGTTCTCTGTGAAATGTCTTCATCTAACTTCATAGCGGCCAAGATAAAACGAGTGTAGCGACTAATCTTACAAAATACTGTTTAAGGCGATAATTTTTTTTAAGCGTGTCAGGGATATTTACCATTTTTGTTTGTGTAACTGTTCGTTCGCTAATTAGCTTAAGTTATCGCTAAGACCCCTGTTAATTAATACTAGCTTCATGAATGAATGAATGAAAATACTTAAGATACAAACAAAATAAACAGTAACACATTATGATAAAGGTACAATGGGCGGTCTTATCGCTTAAAAGCGATCTCTTCCAGACAACCTTTCGATGGAGAGGATTATATATGATTTTGAAGTGGCCGGGGGTGTACTTTATAATTCGTGTAAACTACCTTAAATAATATCATGCATAAAACATACTTCATGTTTCCTACTTAGTACCTAGTAGTTACATGTTGCAATGATGTTTTATGTATTTTGTGTTTATGTGTTTGTTATCTACATATTCATTACATATTAAGAAGTTAAGGTTTATGTTATTTAGTTGCATTTGGTAATTTTGTTGGTACAATTTTATGTATCAGCGTGATGGGTAACTTATAAAATTATTTGTGGTAAATGATAAAAAAAATTAGAACGATTTCCATTCAATTTTATTTCATAGAATATGTAGGTTTCTTCTGACGATATACAGTTTCTGAAATTTTCATTTTTCATTTAGAACTTCACAAAATTTTAGTTGTGTAAAAAAATTGATTCAATATTTTTTTTTTTTTTTTAGTGAATAACATGTAAAATGTTTTAGGGTTTGCAAAAAAAACTGCAAAATCAAGCAACTTAAAATCTATTGTATCCATACCATATTATCATTGCTTGGATTAGCAACGTATCATTATAAATACATAATGAACTGTGATTATATGCCTTTCTGTGATTAAATTATAGGACTTTTATTCGAATTATACTTTGGGTTATTCCTGTTGTCCCCCTATCTTCGGCCCCATCGGGAACCAACGAAAAGTTTTTCTTTGTCGCTTGGATTAAATCAGAAACCTGAATACACAGTTTAAGAGATTGCACAATGAACCGATGATACTTTACTGTCGCTGCTTTGAACGAAACATCAGATTTTTATTCGATTCAGAGTTCTATAATATGACAAGATTGGTAAAGATGTCAATAATTTATAATTGTCACATTATAATTTTTTTATCTTATTTTTTACTTTTTTTTTTTTTTTTTACACCATCTAGCCCCAAACTAAGCAGAGCTTGTATTATGGGAACTACATGACTGATTTACTACTTATATACATTTTTTTTTTGTAAATACTAGTAATAATACTACTAATACTAATATTATACTTAGAAAACACCCAGACCCGAGACAAATATTTGCAGATACAAACGTTTGTCCCGTGGCGGGAATTGAACCCGCAACCTTCTGCGTCGCAGGCGGGCCTTCGCCCACTGCGCCACAGAGGTCGTCACATTAAGTGTAGGTTAACAAAATCATATAACATTTGTCCATATTTTCTCCCTCTAGTCTAGACGTACGATACGGACAATTCCAGTGCCTGAGTGTCTAGACAAAAACCACTTTCTGTATGCGTTAACGCCTGCGCAAGATTGAATTGTATGGAAATGACATTAGCTGTGGAAATGTCACGTGACTGCTGCCAAGTTTTACCTTGACAAATTTGCGTTTGCGCGGAAGGAAAACTAAACGTGAGGTATTCGTCTAACCGGACAATTCTAGTGTCTGGGTGTCTAGACAAACACCACTTTCTGTTGGCATTAACAACTGCGGAAAGACTGAATTGTATAGAAATGACATTAGCTGTGGAAATGTCACGTGACTACTGCCAAGTTTTACCTTGACAAATTTGCGTTTGCGCGGAAGGAAAACAGCGTGAGGTATTTGTCTAGACCCCTGGTTGCTTATGCAGTCAGGTGTCTCTCCGCAAACCAAATAAACTCAAAAGAATAAACCAAAACAAGAAAACTGTCACTTAAAGTATTTATTAGTTAGGTAAACAGTAATAATAACAACCAGGCCACGCATCTAGTGTATCCTCGTGAGATCTTCCACGATTTTGATGATGTCATCTACGGTGGCGTCTCGCGTCATACCGCCGCCGTCATCGATCTAAGAAAAAAAAAACAAGTATATAAACTAGAGGTAAAGTTTTTAAGCATGAAGGAGAGGTAATCTTCGAAACTATCATATGATTTCAAAAATACCTTCATGGTGGGCATAGGCTGTAATTATGAATTACTAGCTTCTGCCCACGGCTTCGCCCGCCTGGTACCCGGATAAAAATAGCCTATGTGTTATTCTGATGTATAAGCTATATTACTGTAAAGTTTCATCAAAATCCGTTCAGTAGTTTTTGCGTGAAAGAAGAACTAACATCCTCACAAACTTTCACGTTTATAATATTAGTAGGATTCCCATCTGTCACCCTGCTCTATCCCCCTAGGGTGACAGTTGGGAAAAAAGTTCGAACTATCCCTTTTTTTTTGCAACGGGGGACAGGTAGAACTTTTAACAAGTTCTGTCTGTCTCCCTGTTACGGGGGTTTCATCGGCCACTTATTCCGGCTTGGTACCACGCCGACAAAGCCGGTGGCAGTAGCTAGTTCTAAAATAAGAGTAATATTTAGGTGCATCAAAAGTAAGGTTATATTTTTTTAATAGTGGCTTGTAAGAAAGTTTTTTGTTGGTCACTTTTTCAAAGCAAGCTTCTATCAAATTATAGGAGTGGTAATTTTACTGAAATAAACCAGAACATTATTTAATTTACTACATTGATTTCCTTGATTCCTCGTGTCAAACTAGTTCCACACACACTATCTCTCCTAGTGACACTATGGCCCGCATTTCAGAACTAATTTCAAACTAAATTAGGCTCTAGTAAATATTTTTTGACAGCTTTCATCGGAAATGTGTAAAAAAACTCTACTTAAGTTGAGTTTGAGTGAATACAAGCTCATGATCCATCACACAATATGATTTTTAGTGTTTTGTGAGATAAATCTATATTAAAAAGTATCAGTAAAAAAAAGACTTCAATTAAGAAATTGATAAAAAGTACAATATGACATTTCATTCATTAGTCTTTCAAACTCAGGAGTTTTTTTATAAAATTTATATGAAAACATCCTACCCATCAACAAAAGAATCATTAAAATAAGTTCACGGCGAAGCAATTGGCGAATATATGATATCGCGTAACATACAAAAATATACAGACAAATTTGGGAATCTACTTTAAAAGTCTGTTAAAAGAATAAAACCTTCAGATGGTTGCAAGTCTCCTCCTGCACCTCGCGGCTGAGATCGAGGAAGCTCTCGATGAGGTCGCCGTCTATGAACCCCTCGGCCGGCTCCGTCTTGAGGTCGGTGTTGAAGGATCGCCAGAAGTTGTGCGGTATCTTGCCGACTGACTTGATGGTGTGGTTCAGACGCTCCTCGAGCTGGTTCAGGAACTCATATAGCTCTTGTGATAGCTGCACTACTAGACCTGCGGAGGGAATATTCAATTAAATTAATAACATTAACAGAACGACATGCTTATTGAGATTGTTTGCGTAAGTTCTGTTACCAATGCTTGTTTTTTTTAATGTAGTTAATAAATAAATAATAATAAATAATGCTGGACAATCCACACAGCATCATCTAGCCCCAAGCTAAGTAGAGCTTGTGTTATGGGTACTAGATGACTGATATACTTAATACAATACATTACATAGTTTTTTTTTTATTATACATAGAAAACACCCGGAACAAATAATTGCAGATCGTACAAACATTTGTCCCAGGGCGGGAATCGAACCAGCAACCTCCTGTGTCGCAGGCGGACCTTCGCCCACCGCGCCACATCGGTCGTCATTAATTCATTGTAAGAAGTAGTTAATTCATTGGAAGTAGGTACGACATAATATTTAGAACTTTCTTTGGGAGAAGCCAATGGATGAGCCTATGGATTCATATACAATTTGTAATATTATTATTATGTCTAAATATATTTTTATTTTACTTTTACTTTTACATAAAAAAAGACAAATATTACAGGTATATGATGGTGGGATAATTATGAAACAAATGTCGCTTCTCGTCTCGTCAGTGTACTGATCACCACCGCGTTAGTTTGCGCGAACTTTTAGTTAGTACGAGTTTAACACTACAAGTATAGTAATATTAAAAATAATGTGTGTCCGCGTGCTGCGCGACGTGTCGGTGTCGGTGTCGGTGGGTACGTACAGATGTCGCCGGTGTCGGTGTCGGTGGGTACGTACAGATGTCGCCGGTGTCGGTGTCGGTGTCGGTGTCGGTGTCGGTGTCGGTGTCGGTGTCGGTGGGTACGTACAGATGGCGCCGGTGACGGTGGCGAGCAGCACGGGGCGGTGCGTGGGCGCGTGCGTGTCCGCGTGCTGCGCGACGAGCGCGCCGCGTCGCATCACGTTGCACATGTCGCCGGTGTCGGTGTCGGTGTCGGTGTCGGTGTCGGTGGGTACGTACAGATGGCGCCGGTGACGGTGGCGAGCAGCACGGGGCGGTGCGTGGGCGCGTGCGTGTCCGCGTGCTGCGCGACGAGCGCGCCGCGTCGCATCACGTTGCACATGTCGCCGGTGTCGGTGTCGGTGTCGGTGGGTACGTACAGATGGCGCCGGTGACGGTGGCGAGCAGCACGGGGCGGTGCGTGGGCGCGTGCGTGTCCGCGTGCTGCGCGACGAGCGCGCCGCGTCGCATCACGTTGCACATGTCGCCGGTGTCGGTGTCGGTGTCGGTGTCGGTGTCGGTGGGTACGTACAGATGGCGCCGGTGACGGTGGCGAGCAGCACGGGGCGGTGCGTGGGCGCGTGCGTGTCCGCGTGCTGCGCGACGAGCGCGCCGCGTCGCATCACGTTGCACATGTCGCCGGTGTCGGTGTCGGTGTCGGTGTCGGTGGGTACGTACAGATGGCGCCGGTGACGGTGGCGAGCAGCACGGGGCGGTGCGTGGGCGCGTGCGTGTCCGCGTGCTGCGCGACGAGCGCGCCGCGTCGCATCACGTTGCACATGTCGCCGGTGTCGGTGTCGGTGTCGGTGTCGGTGGGTACGTACAGATGGCGCCGGTGACGGTGGCGAGCAGCACGGGGCGGTGCGTGGGCGCGTGCGTGTCCGCGTGCTGCGCGACGAGCGCGCCGCGTCGCATCACGTTGCACATGTCGCCGGTGTCGGTGTCGGTGTCGGTGGGTACGTACAGATGGCGCCGGTGACGGTGGCGAGCAGCACGGGGCGGTGCGTGGGCGCGTGCGTGTCCGCGTGCTGCGCGACGAGCGCGCCGCGTCGCATCACGTTGCACATGTCGCCGGTGTCGGTGTCGGTGTCGGTGTCGGTGGGTACGTACAGATGGCGCCGGTGACGGTGGCGAGCAGCACGGGGCGGTGCGTGGGCGCGTGCGTGTCCGCGTGCTGCGCGACGAGCGCGCCGCGTCGCATCACGTTGCACATGTCGCCGGTGTCGGTGTCGGTGTCGGTGGGTACGTACAGATGGCGCCGGTGACGGTGGCGAGCAGCACGGGGCGGTGCGTGGGCGCGTGCGTGTCCGCGTGCTGCGCGACGAGCGCGCCGCGTCGCATCACGTTGCACATGTCGCCGGTGTCGGTGTCGGTGGGTACGTACAGATGGCGCCGGTGACGGTGGCGAGCAGCACGGGGCGGTGCGTGGGCGCGTGCGTGTCCGCGTGCTGCGCGACGAGCGCGCCGCGTCGCATCACGTTGCACATGTCGCCGGTGTCGGTGTCGGTGGGTACGTACAGATGGCGCCGGTGACGGTGGCGAGCAGCACGGGGCGGTGCGTGGGCGCGTGCGTGTCCGCGTGCTGCGCGACGAGCGCGCCGCGTCGCATCACGTTGCACATGTCGCCGGTGTCGGTGTCGGTGTCGGTGTCGGTGTCGGTGTCGGTGTCGGTGTCGGTGTCGGTGTCGGTGGGTACGTACAGATGGCGCCGGTGACGGTGGCGAGCAGCACGGGGCGGTGCGTGGGCGCGTGCGTGTCCGCGTGCTGCGCGACGAGCGCGCCGCGTCGCATCACGTTGCACATGTCGCCGGTGTCGGTGTCGGTGTCGGTGGGTACGTACAGATGGCGCCGGTGACGGTGGCGAGCAGCACGGGGCGGTGCGTGGGCGCGTGCGTGTCCGCGTGCTGCGCGACGAGCGCGCCGCGTCGCATCACGTTGCACATGTCGCCGGTGTCGGTGTCGGTGTCGGTGGGTACGTACAGATGGCGCCGGTGACGGTGGCGAGCAGCACGGGGCGGTGCGTGGGCGCGTGCGTGTCCGCGTGCTGCGCGACGAGCGCGCCGCGTCGCATCACGTTGCACATGTCGCCGGTGTCGGTGTCGGTGTCGGTGGGTACGTACAGATGGCGCCGGTGACGGTGGCGAGCAGCACGGGGCGGTGCGTGGGCGCGTGCGTGTCCGCGTGCTGCGCGACGAGCGCGCCGCGTCGCATCACGTTGCACATGTCGCCGGTGTCGGTGTCGGTGGGTACGTACAGATGGCGCCGGTGACGGTGGCGAGCAGCACGGGGCGGTGCGTGGGCGCGTGCGTGTCCGCGTGCTGCGCGACGAGCGCGCCGCGTCGCATCACGTTGCACATGTCGCCGGTGTCGGTGTCGGTGTCGGTGGGTACGTACAGATGGCGCCGGTGACGGTGGCGAGCAGCACGGGGCGGTGGGTACGTACAGATGGCGCCGGTGACGGTGGCGAGCAGCACGGGGCGGTGCGTGGGCGCGTGCGTGTCCGCGTGCTGCGCGACGAGCGCGCCGCGTCGCATCACGTTGCACATGTCGCCGGTGTCGGTGTCGGTGTCGGTGGGTACGTACAGATGGCGCCGGTGACGGTGGCGAGCAGCACGGGGCGGTGCGTGGGCGCGTGCGTGTCCGCGTGCTGCGCGACGAGCGCGCCGCGTCGCATCACGTTGCACATGTCGCCGGTGTCGGTGTCGGTGTCGGTGTCGGTGTCGGTGGGTACGTACAGATGGCGCCGGTGACGGTGGCGAGCAGCACGGGGCGGTGCGTGGGCGCGTGCGTGTCCGCGTGCTGCGCGACGAGCGCGCCGCGTCGCATCACGTTGCACATGTCGCCGGTGTCGGTGTCGGTGGGTACGTACAGATGGCGCCGGTGACGGTGGCGAGCAGCACGGGGCGGTGCGTGGGCGCGTGCGTGTCCGCGTGCTGCGCGACGAGCGCGCCGCGTCGCATCACGTTGCACATGTCGCCGGTGTCGGTGTCGGTGTCGGTGTCGGTGGGTACGTACAGATGGCGCCGGTGACGGTGGCGAGCAGCACGGGGCGGTGCGTGGGCGCGTGCGTGTCCGCGTGCTGCGCGACGAGCGCGCCGCGTCGCATCACGTTGCACATGTCGCCGGTGTCGGTGTCGGTGTCGGTGTCGGTGGGTACGTACAGATGGCGCCGGTGACGGTGGCGAGCAGCACGGGGCGGTGCGTGGGCGCGTGCGTGTCCGCGTGCTGCGCGACGAGCGCGCCGCGTCGCATCACGTTGCACATGTCGCCGGTGTCGGTGTCGGTGTCGGTGGGTACGTACAGATGGCGCCGGTGACGGTGGCGAGCAGCACGGGGCGGTGCGTGGGCGCGTGCGTGTCCGCGTGCTGCGCGACGAGCGCGCCGCGTCGCATCACGTTGCACATGTCGCCGGTGTCGGTGTCGGTGTCGGTGTCGGTGTCGGTGGGTACGTACAGATGGCGCCGGTGACGGTGGCGAGCAGCACGGGGCGGTGCGTGGGCGCGTGCGTTTCCGCGTGCTGCGCGACGAGCGCGCCGCGTCGCATCACGTTGCACATGTCGCCGGTGTCGGTGTCGGTGTCGGTGTCGGTGGGTACGTACAGATGGCGCCGGTGACGGTGGCGAGCAGCACGGGGCGGTGCGTGGGCGCGTGCGTGTCCGCGTGCTGCGCGACGAGCGCGCCGCGTCGCATCACGTTGCACATGTCGCCGGTGTCGGTGTCGGTGTCGGTGTCGGTGTCGGTGTCGGTGGGTACGTACAGATGGCGCCGGTGACGGTGGCGAGCAGCACGGGGCGGTGCGTGGGCGCGTGCGTGTCCGCGTGCTGCGCGACGAGCGCGCCGCGTCGCATCACGTTGCACATGTCGCCGGTGTCGGTGTCGGTGTCGGTGGGTACGTACAGATGGCGCCGGTGACGGTGGCGAGCAGCACGGGGCGGTGCGTGGGCGCGTGCGTGTCCGCGTGCTGCGCGACGAGCGCGCCGCGTCGCATCACGTTGCACATGTCGCCGGTGTCGGTGGGTACGTACAGATGGCGCCGGTGACGGTGGCGAGCAGCACGGGGCGGTGCGTGGGCGCGTGCGTGTCCGCGTGCTGCGCGACGAGCGCGCCGCGTCGCATCACGTTGCACATGTCGCCGGTGTCGGTGTCGGTGTCGGTGTCGGTGGGTACGTACAGATGGCGCCGGTGACGGTGGCGAGCAGCACGGGGCGGTGCGTGGGCGCGTGCGTGTCCGCGTGCTGCGCGACGAGCGCGCCGCGTCGCATCACGTTGCACATGTCGCCGGTGTCGGTGTCGGTGTCGGTGGGTACGTACAGATGGCGCCGGTGACGGTGGCGAGCAGCACGGGGCGGTGCGTGGGCGCGTGCGTGTCCGCGTGCTGCGCGACGAGCGCGCCGCGTCGCATCACGTTGCACATGTCGCCGGTGTCGGTGTCGGTGTCGGTGTCGGTGTCGGTGGGTACGTACAGATGGCGCCGGTGACGGTGGCGAGCAGCACGGGGCGGTGCGTGGGCGCGTGCGTTTCCGCGTGCTGCGCGACGAGCGCGCCGCGTCGCATCACGTTGCACATGTCGCCGGTGTCGGTGTCGGTGTCGGTGTCGGTGTCGGTGGGTACGTACAGATGGCGCCGGTGACGGTGGCGAGCAGCACGGGGCGGTGCGTGGGCGCGTGCGTGTCCGCGTGCTGCGCGACGAGCGCGCCGCGTCGCATCACGTTGCACATGTCGCCGGTGTCGGTGTCGGTGTCGGTGTCGGTGTCGGTGTCGGTGGGTACGTACAGATGGCGCCGGTGACGGTGGCGAGCAGCACGGGGCGGTGCGTGGGCGCGTGCGTGTCCGCGTGCTGCGCGACGAGCGCGCCGCGTCGCATCACGTTGCACATGTCGCCGGTGTCGGTGTCGGTGTCGGTGTCGGTGTCGGTGGGTACGTACAGATGGCGCCGGTGACGGTGGCGAGCAGCACGGGGCGGTGCGTGGGCGCGTGCGTGTCCGCGTGCTGCGCGACGAGCGCGCCGCGTCGCATCACGTTGCACATGTCGCCGGTGTCGGTGTCGGTGTCGGTGTCGGTGTCGGTGGGTACGTACAGATGGCGCCGGTGACGGTGGCGAGCAGCACGGGGCGGTGCGTGGGCGCGTGCGTGTCCGCGTGCTGCGCGACGAGCGCGCCGCGTCGCATCACGTTGCACATGTCGCCGGTGTCGGTGTCGGTGTCGGTGTCGGTGGGTACGTACAGATGGCGCCGGTGACGGTGGCGAGCAGCACGGGGCGGTGCGTGGGCGCGTGCGTGTCCGCGTGCTGCGCGACGAGCGCGCCGCGTCGCATCACGTTGCACATGTCGCCGGTGTCGGTGTCGGTGTCGGTGTCGGTGGGTACGTACAGATGGCGCCGGTGACGGTGGCGAGCAGCACGGGGCGGTGCGTGGGCGCGTGCGTGTCCGCGTGCTGCGCGACGAGCGCGCCGCGTCGCATCACGTTGCACATGTCGCCGGTGTCGGTGTCGGTGTCGGTGTCGGTGTCGGTGGGTACGTACAGATGGCGCCGGTGACGGTGGCGAGCAGCACGGGGCGGTGCGTGGGCGCGTGCGTGTCCGCGTGCTGCGCGACGAGCGCGCCGCGTCGCATCACGTTGCACATGTCGCCGGTGTCGGTGTCGGTGTCGGTGGGTACGTACAGATGGCGCCGGTGACGGTGGCGAGCAGCACGGGGCGGTGCGTGGGCGCGTGCGTGTCCGCGTGCTGCGCGACGAGCGCGCCGCGTCGCATCACGTTGCACATGTCGCCGGTGTCGGTGTCGGTGTCGGTGTCGGTGTCGGTGGGTACGTACAGATGGCGCCGGTGACGGTGGCGAGCAGCACGGGGCGGTGCGTGGGCGCGTGCGTGTCCGCGTGCTGCGCGACGAGCGCGCCGCGTCGCATCACGTTGCACATGTCGCCGGTGTCGGTGTCGGTGTCGGTGGGTACGTACAGATGGCGCCGGTGACGGTGGCGAGCAGCACGGGGCGGTGCGTGGGCGCGTGCGTGTCCGCGTGCTGCGCGACGAGCGCGCCGCGTCGCATCACGTTGCACATGTCGCCGGTGTCGGTGTCGGTGTCGGTGTCGGTGGGTACGTACAGATGGCGCCGGTGACGGTGGCGAGCAGCACGGGGCGGTGCGTGGGCGCGTGCGTGTCCGCGTGCTGCGCGACGA
The DNA here is from genome assembly GCA_958496245.1 of Perizoma flavofasciatum. Lineage (NCBI taxonomy): Eukaryota > Metazoa > Arthropoda > Insecta > Lepidoptera > Geometridae > Perizoma > Perizoma flavofasciatum. The sequence continues at coordinate 1,769,503 of OY292436.1, forward strand.
GCGCGCCGCGTCGCATCACGTTGCACATGTCGCCGGTGTCGGTGTCGGTGTCGGTGTCGGTGTCGGTGTCGGTGGGTACGTACAGATGGCGCCGGTGACGGTGGCGAGCAGCACGGGGCGGTGCGTGGGCGCGTGCGTGTCCGCGTGCTGCGCGACGAGCGCGCCGCGTCGCATCACGTTGCACATGTCGCCGGTGTCGGTGTCGGTGTCGGTGGGTACGTACAGATGGCGCCGGTGACGGTGGCGAGCAGCACGGGGCGGTGCGTGGGCGCGTGCGTGTCCGCGTGCTGCGCGACGAGCGCGCCGCGTCGCATCACGTTGCACATGTCGCCGGTGTCGGTGTCGGTGTCGGTGTCGGTGTCGGTGGGTACGTACAGATGGCGCCGGTGACGGTGGCGAGCAGCACGGGGCGGTGCGTGGGCGCGTGCGTGTCCGCGTGCTGCGCGACGAGCGCGCCGCGTCGCATCACGTTGCACATGTCGCCGGTGTCGGTGTCGGTGTCGGTGGGTACGTACAGATGGCGCCGGTGACGGTGGCGAGCAGCACGGGGCGGTGCGTGGGCGCGTGCGTGTCCGCGTGCTGCGCGACGAGCGCGCCGCGTCGCATCACGTTGCACATGTCGCCGGTGTCGGTGTCGGTGTCGGTGTCGGTGTCGGTGGGTACGTACAGATGGCGCCGGTGACGGTGGCGAGCAGCACGGGGCGGTGCGTGGGCGCGTGCGTGTCCGCGTGCTGCGCGACGAGCGCGCCGCGTCGCATCACGTTGCACATGTCGCCGGTGTCGGTGTCGGTGTCGGTGGGTACGTACAGATGGCGCCGGTGACGGTGGCGAGCAGCACGGGGCGGTGCGTGGGCGCGTGCGTGTCCGCGTGCTGCGCGACGAGCGCGCCGCGTCGCATCACGTTGCACATGTCGCCGAGGTGGAACTGCCCCATGTAGCCCATCTGCTGCCGCTCCTCGTCCGTCGTCGCCGCGCTGCAACACGCGAACGCACGTCACAACACGCGAAACAGAAGGACGCTGCGATGAGCCAGCCTTGTAGATTTAGTACGCATACAAAACGGAATATAACCTAACGCCATAACAATGTTTCAGAAACTAAAACTGTCCTCAGACGGACGACAGCTCACCTCACAGCCATACACACGCACACACACTCACTCTCTCTTTCATACACACACACTATCTCTCTCCTCTCACACACAAACACACACACACGCGTGTGTGTGTGTATGTGCGCTTAAGAAAGTACACATGCAAACGGATAGTGGTGCCTTTGAATCTCCAATAGAAAAAAAAAAAGGTTTATAATATGCGAGTGATACCTCTCTGGTGTTGCGATCATCCATAGGTTACGGTAACCGCTTACCAACAGGTGAGCCGAACGATTCTTTGACACTTTAGGGCACTGTTTCTCAAAGTCAGCGATAACGCTCCCTTGTGGGCGCTAGACGCCTTCAGGGGGGCGGTACAAGACTCTAGAAGATATTGGGGGCGCTAAGGTGGTCTAGAGGGGAAAGCATAGGTTGTTATGTTCAAAAACTTTGGGAGGCTCTAGGTTCTATTTATTCTCAAATTGGGCGGTGGTTAAAATAAGTTTGAGAACCTGTGCTTTAGGGGTATTAAAAAAAATACTGACCTGTCTTTCTGACAGACGTACAGGTTGAAGCTGTTCTCAGCGCCGAGGAATGTGTCATCGTCGAGTATTTCAACTGCTGTCATCCAGTTTGGGCTATAGTCCCGTGCTATCTCTTCGAAGCTACCTTCCATCTGAGAAAAAAAAATTAAGACCAAGTCACCTTTGATAGAAAAAAAAAACTCAATATTAAACTCATCCAGCTATCTCATATGAAATTAACTCAAGTTTTATTCCAAAAACTATCGTGAACTTGACTATTCATATTGTAAAAACGGGAATTTTCACGTACTGCACTAACGGTGAAGGCACCGACTAAGTTTCGACTTCGACTGATGAAGACTCTCGGAATGAGTCGAAACTTAGTCGGTGCCTTTAACTCAAATTATTTAAAGTTCATCAAGATACATAGAAATGCTTGCACGAGGTAAAACAAGCACATATGCAAACTTAATGCTCATTAACATTTTCTTCCAGCTAACCTTTGTGTTATGAAAAGTGTGCGTTTGTAGAAAACTTATAAATTTATAATTAATAGCAACACAAAATATAAGTAAACTACTTACATTTATAGAAGTAATTACTGGTGTTTATATTGTAAAAAACGGGAATTTTCACGCACCGCACTATCGGCACTATCGCGACGCCCCGATCATCACTCACCCTGATGAAGACTCTCGGAATAATAATAATAATAATGCTGGACAATCCACACAGCATCATCTAGCCCCAAGCTAAGCAGAGCTTGTGTTATGGGTACTAGATGACTGATATACTTAATACAATACATTACATAGATAGATTTTTTTTTATTATACATAGAAAATACCCAGAACACCCGGAACAAATATTTGCAGATCGTACAAATATTTGTCCCAGGGGGAATGAGTCGAAACTTAGTCGGTGCCTTCACCGATAGTGCGGTACGTGAAAATTCCCATTTTTACAATATGAATAGTCGAGTTGACGATAGTTTTTGGAATATAATTACTAGTACCTACTACTCTGTATAAGTACCCACGATTAGCCAAGTTAATTAAGTTTTTTAAAGTTAATTAAGTTTTTCATACAAGTGAATTTGTAAATGAGAAATAAATATATCTTAAACCTGACTTAACTCATTCAAAGTTCACTAATTTCCTTTCCTTCCTTTATATTCTTTATTTTACACACACAGAATACAAAAAACTTACATAAAGGTTATATACAAAGGCGAGCTTTACCCTAGCAAGAGTTTTCTTCCAGCAAACCTTTTATTCAAGGTTCAAATCAATTGAACCTTGAATGAAAGGTTACTCATTGGAATGAAGTGACCAAAAGGTCAATAATTTTACCTGTTTATACTGCAATAGTGACATGGACCGCATAAGGTCGCCGACCAGTATGAAGTCTCCTTTGACCTTCAGGTACAAAGCTACAATGTTGTTGAAATGACTGCATTCCAGTCGGAGCTCCTTCTCTGAAGTCCATTCGAAGAGCCGAACCTGCCGGAATCAAATAACAATTAGATTACAGATAACTAACTTCTACCCCCGGCTTCGTTCACATGGTACCCGGATAAAAAGTAGCCTATGTGTTATTTGATGTATAAGCTGTATTACTCAAAAGTCAAAATTCATTTATTTATTAAAATCACAAGGATCACTTTGAAACGTCGGTTTTATCTAGTGCCTGTTCCTCCGCGACCAACTCAGGAAAGAAAGGCAAGAAAACAAGGCTGGTTATTCTTTTTAATGATCCTTTTACAAAACAATAGGTACCTGCATTTTTTATCGAGTTGGAGCATTTTCAATCACAAGAGTTTTTATCATTTCAATAATCAAATTATATAGTATGCCTTTTTATAAAGTTTTTGTTTTATTACGTTTTAAATTTGTTTATTGACAAATTTTGTATATCTCTTGGGAGTTTGTTATATAAGCGTACACCCTGCCTTTTAAACGATTTACTAACTTTAGAGTTAACTGTAAAGTTTCATCAAAATCCGTTCAGTAGTTTTTGCGCGAAAGAGTCACAAACATCCATCCTCACAAACTTTCACATTTATAATAGTAGTAGAATATTCGATTTTATTTTTATCAATGAAAAATTGCATTTTATTTCTTCAAAGTCACAAAGATGGCGCAGTACCGAGACTAGAAAAGTTGAAGCTAATGATTGTTAACGTAGACATACATATGTTTGCCTACAACTACAAAATAAACCCCTTATTACCTACAGTATTCTTTCATAAAAAAGTTCTAAAAATTATAATATTCCTGTAAGTTTTCATAATTTAGAGGTATTTTACTGGGCACAGCTTGTTTTTTTTTCGTATGACGAAAAAATACTGCGAGCATAGCTAATTTTTTTGGAATTAGAATGAAATATTTTTTGCAATCGTATCAGTAGTCAGTAGGTAGAGTACTTCCTACACCCAAACAACAAACTTCACTCTTTATAATATTAATATATATAACAATGGTAGTATGACGATACTCACAGTGCTATTGATGGAAGCGAGCAGTTTTCCGTTGAACTCAACAAGGGCATAGCAAGCGCCTTTGATTTCCTTCTCAGCGATTTGATTAAGTTTTCCTTCTGACCAGTAGAACAGTAGAATTCTGCCCTGTTGTATACAAAGAATTGGAATATTATATTTGGTACATTCAAATACATCGTTTCTTCTTCAAAATTCACAACACCTTCATTAAAGTAGTGAACAGTACGGAAACGAATAGTGGACAGTACTGAAACAAACAGTGGACAGTACTGAAACTCATAGTGGACAGTACTGAAACTAATAGTGGACAGTACTGAAACTAATAATGGACAGTACTGAAACTAATAGTGGACAGTAATGAAACTAATAGTAAACAGTACTGAAACTAATAGTGGACAGTACTGAAACTAATAGTGAACAGTACTAAAACTAATAGTGGACAGTACTGAAACTAAAAGTGGCCAGTACTGAAACTAATAATGGACAGTACTGAAACTCATAGTGGACAGTACTGAAACTAATAGTTACTAATAGTGGACAATACTGAAACTAATAGTGAACAGTACTGAATCTAATAGTGGGCAGTACTGAAACTAATAGTGGACAGTATTGAAACTAATAGTGGACAGTACTGAAACTAAAAGTGGCCAGTACTGAAACTAATAATGGACAGTACTGAAACTCATAGTGGACAGTACTGAAACTAATAGTGGACAGTACTGAAACTAATAGTGGACAGTACTGAAACTAACAGTGAATAGTACTGAAACTAATAGTGGACAGGACTGAAACGAATAGTCGACAGTACTGAAACTAATAGTGGACAGGCTGGATGTGGACAGTCTTCATGAGGCACTGGACAGAAGTGCACACTGCACAGTGTGCGCCTTGGTCAGGTGCATCATGAGGAGTGCTTACTTTTAAGCTTTATTAGTATTTAAGCAACAGTTTTTATTATTTTTGTCAAATGTTAAATTATGGCTGAAATAAAAAAAAAGTTTTGAATTTGAATGAAGGTCATAAATTATTCTCAAAATATAAAAGTAAACAAAAATAAACACGCTCACGATTACCCATGGTAGGACCAAGTAAAGGCTAGTCAGAGGCACGTCCAAAAAATCATTTCGGCATATGCCTGTGCTGTGGAAGTAGTCAGCATTCCCACGTGACAGCTTGCAAGCTTGCATCTTAGTAGAAAACTAACTGAGGACGCATGCGTTAAAATTTTTGGTTCTAGGGCATGCCGGTTTCCTCACGATGCTTTCAAATAACAATTTGTTTTTTTACATGTTGCTTATGAGACCCAATAGGATAATTCCATCTCCCATCCCGCCTTTGCCAGCCTCCTCTGTTCTTCATATTGTAAAAACGGGAATTTTCACGTACCGCACTATCGGTAAAGGCACCGTCTAAGTTTCCACTCATTCCGAGAGTCTTCATCAGGGTGAGTGCCCAGGGGGGCTAGGCAAATACCACTTTCTGTAGTATTTGTCTAGTCACGTGACATTTCCGCAGCAATAGTCATTCCCATACAATTTTATCTTTCCGCAGGCGTTAACGTCAACAGAAAGTGGTATTCGTCTAGCCCCCCTGACGTGCACGACGCGACGCGGAGGGAGAGCGTCACGATCACTCATCCTGATGAAGACTCTCGGAATGAGTCGAAACTTGGTGCCTTCACCGATAGTGCGGTACGTGAAAATTCCCGTTTTTTTTCAATATGAATAATCAAACTCCTCTGTTTTTTTGTCCTTAGTACAATAGTGGTTTAATATCACCATTTTACCTGTTTAGGCTCCGACTCCTCGGGATTAAGTAAGGCGGTGCCGACAGCATAATAGTAGTTAGGATCATCGCCCAGCTTGCACGACACGAGCGACATCGCGAACTCGTTCGCCATCAGCTGATGCGCGTGTAATACTGGAAATAATCGAACATGTCAGCTTGATCACGGGGTATGAAGGGAGCTAACTATGCTCGGAGTTTCGCTACGTGATAAAAAACAGAAACGAGTTGCAATCATATTCATATCGCCTGAGACGCAGAAGGTCGCGGGTTCCATTCCTGTCACGGGACAAATGTTTGTAAGATGTGCAAATATTTGTCTCGGGTCTGGGTGTTTTCCTATGTATAATATGTATGTATTTACAAAAAAAAAGTATTTAAGTAGTATATCAGTCATGTAGTTCCCATAATACAAGCTCTGCTTAGTTTGGGGCTAGATGATGCTGTGTGAAAAATGTCCAGCATTTATTTATTCATACTTTGGGATCACAAGGAACACTTAAGCCTGAATTCATAGTCGGGGGTTGAACGATCCCCCAAAATCCATCATTCAGCAATCAGTTAGTTCTATCTTCAGATTTCATTATGTACCTTCGAAAGTATGAAATTTAATCTTCAGGTGTGTTGCTTACGTACCTTCGAATGTATGATGGTCGAGTATGAGCAGGTTGTGTATCTCGAGGTCGAGTGCGTTGGGTGCGTGTTTGGGCTGCTGCGCGGGCGCTCCGCTGCTGTTGGCGGCGCCGGTGGAAGCGCTGCCGCGGACGGCCGTGGAGCTGCCAGCCTCGAGCCGGTCCACTCGCATCGTGACCACGCCGAACGACTACGAGAAACACAGAGGCTATAGAGTGTGTGAGTGACACGGCCATTCGTATTCAGTCGTTGAACAGTAGCGGTTACTGCTTACTGTGGTTGTGTGTGTGAGTAACACGGCCGTTCGTATTCAGTCGTTGAACTGTAGCGGTTACAGCTGACTGTGGCTATGTGTGTGAGTGACACGGCGATTCGTATTCAGTCGTTGAACTGTAGCGGTTACTGCTAACTGTGGTTGTGTGTGTGAGTAACACGGCCGTTCGTATTCAGTCGTTGAACTGTAGCGGTTACAGCTGACTGTGGCTATGTGTGTGAGTGACACGGCCATTCGTATTCAGTCGTTGAACTGTAGCGGTTACTGCTAACTGTGGTTGTATGTGTCAGCGACACGGCCGTTCGTATTCAGTCGTTGAACTGTAGCGGTTACAGCTAACTGTGGTTGTGTGTGTGAATAACACGGCCGTTCGTATTCAGTCGTTAAACTGTAGCAGTTACAGCTGAATGTGGCTATGTGTGTGAGTAACACGGCCGTTTGTATTCAGTCGTTGAACTGTAGCGGTTACAGCTGACTGTGGCTATGTGTGTGAGTGACACGGCCATTCGTATTCAGTCGTTGAACAGTAGCGGTTACAGCTGACTGTGGCTATGAGTGTGTGTGAGTGACACGGCCGTTCGTATTCAGTCGTTGAACAGTAGCGGTTACAGCTAACTGTGGTTGTGTGTGTGAATAACACGGCCGTTCGTATTCAGTCGTTGAACTGTAGCGGTTACAGCTGAATGTGGCTATGTGTGTGAGTAACACGGCCGTTTGTATTCAGTCGTTGAACTGTAGCGGTTACAGCTGACTGTGGCTATGTGTGTGAGTGACACGGCCATTCGTATTCAGTCGTTGAACAGTAGCGGTTACAGCTGACTGTGGCTATGAGTGTGTGTGAGTGACACGGCCGTTCGTATTCAGTCGTTGAACAGTAGCGGTTACAGCTGACTGTGGCTATGAGTGTGTGTGAGTGACACAGCCGTTCGTATTCAGTCGTTGGAACTGTAGCGGTTACAGCTCACTGTGGCTATGAATGTGTATGAGTGACACGGCCATTCGTATTCAGTCGATGAACTGTAGCGGTTACAGCTGACTGTGGCTATGAGTGTGAGTAACACGGCCGTTTGTATTCAGTCGTACTACTTTCGTGGGTTTTCTAAAACAACGCGATTAATCCATTTAAAATTGTTTAATTTCATTAATCTATTATACCTAGTAAATACTACAGGATACAGTAGTTACCTGCGATGATTCCTGATAGGCAATTCTTCGGGGAGTCTCTCCGAGTGGCACAGTCCTGATGTGCAGTTTCTGGATCTCGTCAATAGTTCCAATGGTCACGGTGCTGTCCGTAGCCAGCGCTAAACTGGAACAGATAATAAATAAATAACGTACCAGCGACAGTGTTGTAGTAGAGCTCCTTGTGAAAGAGCTTGTCCGGGGAAGTACTACCACCATACCTATTCCTGGTGCCAAGCAGTAATTCTCTCGTTGCTGTGTTCCGGTTGGAAGGGTACGGGTGCCGGTGGAATTACAGGCACATGAGACTTTTCAGCCGTCATGTCTCAGGATCGGCGATGGGCTAGTGATATCTCTGGTGTTGCAAGCGTCTATAGGTTACTGTAACCGCTTACCAACAGGTGGGCTGTATTCTTGTTTGCCAGTTTACAAATATTATAATATACTTATAGGCAAATAAATGTATTTTAACTGTATTGTCTATTAATGGTTAAACATGGTAGATAATATTTAGATATCCTACTAATATAATAAATGCGAAAGTCTGTGTGTGTGTGTGTGAATGTTTGTTACCACGTATCTCCGTAACTACTAAACCGATTTTGATGAAATTTGGAATATAGATAGTTTGATAGTTTAGGATCTGGAATAACACATAGGCTAATCTAATTTTCGTAAATCGACCCCTAAGGGGATTAAATAGGGCGGTAAAGTTTCTATGAAAAAAAAAATTGTTTGATTCGCTCAAAACTCTGTACAAATAAACTTTAAAGTAAATACTGAAACACGTATATTTTATTTTTTCAAAACTACCCTTTGAAGGTGTGCAATTTAGTTCTAAACTTCTTTGTATAAATTGTAATCCTTGGTTCGATTCATTCAAAAGTTGGTGAACATAGTTTGAAGCCTGGAGACGGTCATATGCTACTTTTATTAACATTTCTCGCGGGCGAAGCCGCGAGCAACAACTAGTTTTAAATAAATAAATATTGCTGGTCATTTTTCATTTACCGCAGAGGGAATCGAACCCGCAACCTTCTGCGTCATAGGCAAGCCTTCGCCCACTGCGCCACAGAGGTCGTCATTATCCTATCCTACTTATATTATAAATGTGAAAGTTTGTGAGGATGTTTGTTACTCTTTCACACAAAAACTACTGAACGGATTTTGATGAAACTTTACAGTAATATAGCTTATACATCAGAACAACACATAGGCTACTTTTTTTCCGGATACCACGCGGGTGAAGCCGTGGGCAGAAACTAGTATATAATAGTTAGAATAAAAAACATTAAAAAGCGCAAACCTGTCGGGATAGGCCGCCGCATTGAGCGAGCACATGTGCGTGACTTCCTTCAGATTCACGTTGGAGAACACCAGCTTGTGGTTCGATGAGAAAATGACGGTCGGACGATCGGAGCACGCGAATATATTCGTCGTTGATAGAGACCTGGAGAAACACACGATTACTCATTCAACACAGGCGCGGATACAAGAGGGAGGGGGGCAATGGGTGATATCACCCCCCCCGCAAATTTTTAAATCGTTTGTGGAACACTTAATTCACTGGAGTCGTTATTAACGCTTATATGCGAGGAGGGGGAGGGGCAATGCAGTAAATTTTAAAATCTCTTTAAGGGATCACTATATACCACTAGAGTCGTTATTAACGCTTATATGCGAGGGGTCCAGTGCAGTAAATTTTTAACAGAAAGAACGCCATTTTATAGAAGAGGTTTATACCCAATATCAGTGGATGTAAAAGGGATAGATGATCCCCTATAATACAAAAAAAAACCATCCATGCCCAACAATCCAACGTTTATTATGATTAGTTACACTAATATTATAAAGAGGTAAAGTTTGTAAGAATGGATGTAGGAGGAAAACTCCGAAACTACTCATCCGGTTTTAAAGATTATGTCACCAGAATAATGGGTGGTCACCCTTCAGGGTGGAAAAAGGCTATATACTATCTCGTTCAAATAAAAGGGCTTTTCATGAAAACCAATCACAATCAAGACGGCCGAGCGAATACGTTTCTCACGAACACTGTCTTAACAGTAAGAGCTACTTTTCATCGGTCCGTCTTTTTATCCGTGTACCACGCAGGCAAAGCCGTGGGCAGAAGTTATTAATAAGCTATACACGGGCAATGTGATAGTTCACCTGAAGCTTCTAAGCACGGTCGGCTGCGTTCCGAGGGTGACCTTCTTCTTATTGGAGAGGACGCCGGTGGCCGGGTCCACGGTGAAGTAGAACATGGATCCGTCCCCCAGAGCGCAGAGCAGGTAGCATACACCTTCTAACACGCAAATGAGCAGCGACCGCGGTATCATTTCTGGAACAACACATCAATATCCTTCCTACTATAATAATATTATAAACGTGAAAGTTTGAGAGGATGTTTGTTACTCTTTCATGCAAAAACTACTGAACGGATTTTTATGAAACTTATGTATGTAGGTAGTAGAGTCTCACCTCCGGACAGTTTCTCTGTATGCAGCGCCTCCATATCAGGCAACCGCAGCATCCGCACAGAGATGTCGGTCCACAGTCCCACGCCGAGGATGGCTTCGTCGCCGCCCGGCCCGAGGTCCAAGCAAGCCACTTCCTCGTCCATGCAGACATTGCTGAAAAAAAAAACAAAGTCAATTACAAGAATAATAATATAATAATAATATCACAAAATGCAAATCCAATTCGACCGCGGGACCCGCTGACCTAACTGACGATTAGATTCTACTTATGAGATTGAATTCTTACTTGTGAAGTTGAATTCTTACTTCAGATGTTGTCACGAGATGTAGCTACGGTCCAGCCGCGCAGACCGCCCTCGTATCTCCACAAGCTACCACCGAGAGACCGCGGGATCCGCTGACCTTCCATTCATATGCTACTATGAGGTTGAATTCTTACTTGAGATGCTGCAGCTTTCTGTCCAGTATTGCCACGAGATGTAGCTGCGGTCCAGCCGCGCAGACCGCCCTTGTATCCCCGTAAGCGACCACCGAGAGATAACGGGATCCGCTGACCTTCCATTCATATGCTACTTATGAGGTTGAATTCTTACTTGAGATGCTGCAGCTTCCTGTCCAGTATTGCCACGAGATGTAGCTGCGGTCCAGCCGCGCAGACCGCCCTCGTATCTCCGCAAGCTACCACCGAGAGACCGCGGGATCCGCTGACCTTCCATTCATATGCTACTTATGGGGTTGAATTCTTACTTGAGATGCTGCAGCTTCCTGTCCAGTATTGCCACGAGATCTAGCTGCAGTCCAGCCGCGCAGACCGCCCTTGTATCCCCGTAAGCGACCACCGAGAGATAACGGGATCCGCTGACCTTCCATTCATATGCTACTATGAGGTTGAATTCTTACTTGAGATGCTGCAGCTTCCTGTCCAGTATTGCCACGAGATGTAGCTGCGGTCCAGCCGCGCAGACCGCCCTCGTATCCCCGCAAGCGACCACCGAGAAACCGCGGGATCCGCTGACCTTCCATTCATATGCTACTTATGAGGTTGAATTCTTACTTGAGATGCTGCAGCTTCCTGTCCAGTATTGCCACGAGATGTAGCTGCGGTCCAGCCGCGCAGACCACCCTCGTATCCCCGCAAGCGACCACCGAGAAACCGCGGGATCCACTGACCTTCCATTCATATGCTACTTATGAGGTTGAATTCTTACTTGAGATGCTGCAGCTTCCTGTCCAGTATTGCCACGAGATGTAGCTGCGGTCCAGCCGCGCAGACCGCCCTCGTATCTCCGCAAGCTACCACCGAGAGACCGCGGGATTCACTGACCTTCCATTCATATGCTACTTATGAGGTTGAATTCTTACTTGAGATGCTGCAGCTTCCTGTCCAGTATTGCCACGAGATGTAGCTGCGGTCCAGCCGCGCAGACCGCCCTCGTATCCCCGCAAGCGACCACCGAGAGACCGCGGGATCCGCTGACCTTCCATTCATCCGCTAACTCCCAGCCGCCGTCGGTCGTGCGGACAATCAGTCTGATGCCTTCGTCTGTTATCTGTTAAGATAATAGCATATTTATTATCTTTGCAGGGTCTTTAGCGCTTTTAACTTTTTTATGATTTTCCCGTTCGTTTCCACTGTAATTTTTATATAAATGAATAAATAATGCTGGACAGCATCATCTAGCCCCAAAGTAAGCAGGGCTTCTGATATACTATTTATATGTATTTTTTTTGTAAATACATACATATTATACATAGAAAACACCCAGACCTGAGACAAATATTTGCAAAATGCCTGAGACAGACATTTGTCCCGTGGCGGGAATCATTATTTATTATTTATCTATCTTTTTCTATTACCCATATTATAAAGATTAGAAACTTAAAATTAACTGATTATTTTTTGTGGTAGCTGTGACGTCATCAGCTAAATCAGTAGGCGAGGTTGAAAAACAGTGTGACTGAGTCCTCCACCTTTTAACTTACATACAGACGTACCTTCTCACTATACCTACTAATTTAACTAACCCCTATAAGTTCTACTTAAGCTTACCTAACGTTTGTTTAAATGTAACTAAAAAAAAGTATTTGTTTCATTTTATAATTTGTCGCCATTTCACCATCTTTAAAACGGCTTATCCGATATTAAAATGCGTTTGTTTGCAATTGATTTATGCATAACTTCAAGGTGGTTCTAAGCTACGTTTTAACGCCACACGTCACTATGGGCTCTGAACTTGTTACTTAAAAGTCAAGGACAATTCAACTTAAACATGCTAATTCAGATCTAGGTCGGTAATATTCGATATGTCATGTTAACAAGTGCCATTACTAACCTGCACCAGTTGATCGTGGCACACATTGCCTGTGAAGAATGTCTGTCTGTCAGATACAAAACCTTGTATCTCGGTTTCTTCTACTTCTTCCCCGTTCAGCGTCAGAACTCTGTAAGGCAATACAAGTTCCATAAATTAACAAAAAAAAACACATGTCACGAAAAATTACATGCCAGAACAATTTACCATAAGAAATGAAGAATATTAAAGGAATAGGACACAAGATGTAAAAAAAAATGTTGCCTACCATCCAGAAGATTTTAAGATGCTTTAAGAAAACCAAATAGGTACATGGCTTACTTATGAGTAGAACTGAACAGAAATGCCCCACGCAACTTACTGATCCTTCTAGGTAGACAGTTCAATGTTGCATCAAAATGGATAACTTGCCCCGCTCCGGGACAAATGTATATTTTTTTTGGGTCATTAGTTAATCAATGTCAATAATTTATTCAAATCACAAGGATCATTCAGTTTAGTCATTTTATATTTTTTTGAACAAACGTTTTATGTCGTCGGACTATGAAAGTGTTTGGGTACCATATACAGGATGTTCTGTAATGTGTATTTAATGCCGGAAGGAGGTCATTGACACCGTGGTGAGGAACATTGTTTGTTCTACGACTTTTTGAGTGTGACGTGACAATGACCTCTTGTGACGTCACACTCTATAAGTCAAATAAACAGCTGTTTAGTTGATTTTAGGGATGTGCTAAGAGCAGGTAGTATGGAAACTTTGATGGTCATTTCATGAATGAAAAACATGGAAATCCAAAAAGTCGTAGAACAAACAATGTTCCCCACCACGTTGTCAATGACCTCCTTCCATTATATACACAATCCGGGGCACCCTGTATTATATCTTACCTAGTTTGACCCACAAAGGCTAAGACCAACGTGTCGTGTTTAGCCGAGTCGTGGACGAGTGTGAGAGGCCACATGCCCTTAATGCCGGGCAGGTCGATCGAAGCCTGCTCTTGGATGCCAATGCCGTTCCGGATTATACGAAGGGAGCCCATTTTAAATGCACCTGTTGACAAATATCACAAGTCAATATATATATATATGGTATTGTTTTTACTATTACACATTACTAGCCTCTGCCCACGGCTTCGCCCGCGTGATACCCGGGTAAAAAGTAGCATATGTGTTAATTTGATGTATGAGCTATATTACTGTAAAGTTTCATTAAAATCCGTTCGATAGTTTTGGCGTGAAAGAGCAACAAACATAAATCCATTCTCACAAAATTTCACGGATTCTGTGGCACTCGTCTTAAGGCACTGCAGCCATGCTCAAAATGACAAAGAACTCTCTCCATCCAAATGTAGGAAAACCACCCATTGTACTTTAAATTTCGAATATGTTATTGTTTATTTCATAGGGTGTACAACAAAGTATTTTTAGTCATTGAAAATACAATGAATCACGTGAAAATTTAGTCTGCTACGTCAAGATCATTGGTATCTCTTAGACGCCGTCTGTTGATTCTCTCGAAGTTCCGACGCACCCTCCTTTCGTCCACAACCAGCAGAAGATGTCCAAAATACATACATTGATAAATTCTGTATTATTTACGAATTTATCGTACCGATCACGACATAGTGCAATTTAATGTCAAAATTTGTCGATCGGCAACATCGTGCTCGCCTTGCAGGTTCGCGAAGTAAGCTGACTATAGATATATATAGTCATATATATATCTAGATGTAGAATAGAAAGTAATAAACTTATTTATTTGGCCACAACAATGCACAGAAAGGACAGGTACACAATCTATACTAATATTATAAAAGGGAAAGATTTTTTTTGTTTGTATGAAACGAATAGGCTCCGAAACTACTGGACCGATTTAAACCATTTTTTCACCAAATGAAAGCTAAATTATCAGGAAGTAACATAGGCCATAATTTATTTTCAAAAAAATAGAGATCCTTAAGGAAATTGCAATAATGTAACGCAAAGTAGCAAAATTTTGCCAATAAAATTTATTATTTGGCGTGCGCTGAGAAAACTATTGATGATACATAAAAATGATGTACTACATGATTAAAGTACTCATTATTACCTACAATAAAGTCTGCGAGGGAATATATCTTACTATCATAGTTAAGTCACAATAGCAGCTTTTGTGTTCTAAAATCTAATTAGATCGCCGATAATACCACGGAATCGAAACTTACGCGGGTGAAACCGCGGGGCGCAGCTAGTACAAAATAAATAAATAGACACTATAAAATACCCAAGATTTTAACAAAAACACAGTGACAAATAGAAGATTTTTGTGCTAATTAGTCCCATCTGTGCCGTGCGGGCCGAACAGGTCCTGTCAGATGTCGTCGGCTAGCTAACAACACCGCGTAAATCGATTTTCCAAAATTTTCAGGAGAACCAAAAAACTGTTTTATCAACCCCGCACACGTGATTGGTTGAAATTCAATGTTTGTTTTTGTGAACAGAAGCGCCGTGAAAAAATCTATCCAATGGCATAAAAATGTCAAAACCGCAAAATTTCGACTAGTGGTGTTGTTAGCTAGCCGACGATGTGTACCTGAACAAGTGATGAGCTGGTTCTGCCCCTGCCGCTCCAGGTCGACGACGCACATGTCCACGATCGGCGCGAGGCTGGTGAAGCTCTCCATCGGCTGCACGTACTGGCTGGGTTCCTCGCGCGACGCGGAGAGACGCACCAGCGCCGAGTCCCCGAGCCGAGACCCGATGAACACGACCCCGTTGTCCAGGTACGTCATACACTCCGGTATCGGGATCTCACCTGAAAAAAAAAAACAATAAAGATAGATTAACTTTTAAAAATACAAATAAATACCTAAATAAAACTTGTTATTTTTCAGATAGCATCATCTAGCCCCAAACTAAGCAGACTGATATATTACTTATAAACGTTTTTTTAAATACATACGTATTCATAGAAAACATTCAGACCCGTGACAAATATTTACAGATCATACAAACATTAGTCCAGCGGCGCATTATAGCATTGAAATTATTGTGGTTTGCTATCATTTTAATGTATTATCACGACTACTATTCTCCTGCTGACGTTTCGTTAACTACGCTCAAAGGTCGCGGACGGTGTTCATTAGGAAAGACCTCTAAACGATCAACGAAACGTCAGCAGGAGAATAGTAAAGTTAAATGGTATGGTCATAATAATAATTATCCTTAACCTGAGATAAACTTTTGTCACAAGAATCTTCTTCTCTCGGCCCAACCTGTGTTAACCGTCGCTGTTTAAGTAGCCGCATTACGACCGGGAATTCCACCCTTCCTCGACAGATGCTGCAGTGACATTAGGTCACTCTATTCATATTAAAAAAAAAAGTGACATACCGAATATACTACCGTAAATTGAGTTAGTATCATTGTTAAATTGAACAACAGTTAAATCTAGCACAGAGTACGGTTTTGTAACTACCTATTAAAATAACAACCTAGTAATATCTAAAAAGGTTATGACTAATACAAACAGTATAAATAGATACAGGCCGTTTCTACAAAATTACAACTTACTTTCGGCTAACCAATTCGTCTTTCGATGGAAGAAATCAACTTCCATAGCCATTGAAAACTTGGTTACACACGTTGTTAGTACTATGGAAAGAGAAGAGAAAAGCGGAGGTATATTTCTTGGCTTAGTATAAGCATTAGAAACCGTCTATATTCCTTTTCACTTCAAATAATGGATGGTACGGCGATAATAGGTATACCAAAAGGACACTTCGAAAGTTAATTTTAAAAACCGACATCAATCGGTCAGATTACAATAGCAGACTTAGCGCTTCAGAACCATTGTCATCCAGAGTTACACAAGGTATCATACTTGGTCCAACACCGTTTCATCTACATCTGTCTGTCACATTATACAGTTTGAACGGAAAAAAGAAATGAGGCGGCTTAAGATCCGTCAAAATTAACGAAGCAGTGTACGTCTTTACAGCTATAACACAATCATTATAATCCTTCTAACTGACTTATTTAATTTACAAATAGTAAGCTTAATCTCTATTAGAAACGGGATATTTACAATTATTTGTGAGGGGAACAATCTTCCCAAAATTTCGGCACAGCAAGCGCTATGGTCACGGTAGGTACTGCAATATTTACAGGTGGATGATATTGGAACATGAATTAATTACTATGAACTCACAAATCGTGGTACTCCATTTTTACAAAGGTTATGTTTATAACTATGATCATGGTAAATTTCACAAATTACTTACCAAGCAGTTCAACTTTCAAGTCTTTAACGGCCTGCGTGCCATCAATTTTCTCTTGCAGCTCAAGTAATAACATGAACAGTCTTCCTGCTATATCGCCTAGTAGATAGCGGAGCCCTTTCCCGTCTACACGGCAATAGCAACTGATTGGCGTCAGCTGAAACATTAAAAGTTATTGAGATTTAGCGTCTTAGATAAGCTTTAAGCGCAGTAAGAAATCTATAAAGAATAACACTTATATTCATACCGAACGATCGGAAAATGGCAGCTCTATACATTGCATATATGGGGTACCACATGGTTGCACTTTGGAAGTCATATAGTAACGCCTGTTTCCCGAAGGCGTAGGCAGAGACCACAGATTTCCACATGCTACGATCCCGACATACCTTTTTCGCTTCATTCATCCTCATCAAATTCTTTATACAAGCTCGGCGATTTTAGTGTACTTCTGACTTGACCTTTCTCTAGAATATCTCCAATTTGGTGGAGTAAGTTCGCCGAGGCTTTCCCCTTCCAACTATTCCATTCATACTCGCCATGTATACTTGTTTTGTTAATCTTCTTTCATCCATCCTTTCTACATGTCCAAACCATCACATACCTTTCTCAACTCTTGTTACTACATCTTCATTAACTTCACACTGCTCTTAACATGCTGTTCCTCACTCTATCGTTAAGTTACAACACACTTCTCAAAGCTCTTATCTCCACTGCATTCAATCTACTTTAATGTTTCTCCTGCCATACCCAACTATCACATACATTAGTGTCAGTATTAATTCAGAAAACATTTCACCTTGATTTGTGGCGGGGCAACCGCTACATAGCTTTGTCCGTCGTGATAAACGATAGACTCCTGTCCTATCACAATGGCGCCACCTGGGAAGATAATTTAAAAATCACTGGAATCGCAGTTTCTTTTAATGAACTGAAACAAAACACTGGGAGATGAACATATAAATTGGTTTATATCAGAGCTCTTAGCTATAACTGTGGCTAAAGTACTTAATTGTTTGCTTTACAGTTATGTGCTTTCAATAAGGTAGATAAAACCTTTTTAAATTTTAAGTTTTGGTTATGATTAGATTTTGTCTGTCGATTGAATAAAGGAGTGGTGTTTTTAGATATATTTTTTTTAGTCTTTGCTAGTTTATTAATAAGGTAAAGAATTAAAGCCGGTTAATTATCTTTTTCAGGCGAAGAAGGATGACCACGTGTCCTCAACAGTGAGTAAGTGTGTTACAAGAGTCGGAAATCTTAGTACTTGTTGCCAACATATGCGCCATGCTTCGGCAAGCACGTTAAGATAGTAGTCCCGGCTATAGCAGCTTAGATTGAAGGTCTTCGGAAGGCTAAGCTTTATAAAGAGAGAGAGAGAGAAAGAGAGATAACCTTGAGTTAGCACTAGCTCATACGATAGCGGTTCAGTAGTAGTTAAAAGGCTTACCAAGAGGGCCAGGAACCGGTATCAGTATAGAAGCCTCTGTCTCCACATTGTCTTGTTTCCAAGGTATTTTGATAAATTCCTTATCACGTAAGTGAATTTCATGTGTCTAGAACCAAAAAGAAATCAATGAACAAGAAAAACAAACACACTTTCGATCAATACTGTAACCCCCATGGTGGATTGATATCACCAAATTTCAGTACATAGAAACGTGGTTAGACCCTAAGTCTAACCAGAGGCATGTCCAACATTGTATTTGGCACATGTTTACATTTCGCATAGAAGTTAACATTTCGCGTGACAGGGCGCAAGCCTGTCACCGCTTATTGCACATACCGAGTGCAAACGCCTTCGAATTTTGGATTCTATGTCATGCAAGTTTCCTCAAGATATTTTTCATTCGTTTTTGAGCACTTGTTGCGTACAAAATTTTTCCAGTGGAAAGATCTATTGATACACATCTGCGTTCAAACTCAACACTTTCGGATCGACGGTCGTGGTACCGCCTAACAGACCAACAAACACTTAAAGAAATCTAAAATGAACAGGTCCAAAAAAGGTTGACCAGGTTGAGGTATAGTCTGAAGAGGTAGAAAGAACCTTCTGCTAATCTGAACAATATCAGTTTCATAGTGCTTTCTTGAATTTCCCATCAAAATAGATTTTCTATTAACCAGTTCATATGGTATGGTGGTATATGCCAACCAGTGTGGTAAAAAAAATACTGCATCTTGCAGAGGTTTTCTTATACTAGGATTATTCTTCTGTACCTAACAAAGTTATACTTACTTTGATGTGTCTTCCATTGAGATCTTGATGAATTAATATTAAGGTAGGATTGGCACAGCCATGCAGAAATTCAACATCATACACATTTAGTTCTTCCAATCTGTAATAAAAAGTTAATTTTTTTTTATGGTCTTTAGTATTAAGGGGCCTTATATTTATTTATTTAACAAACTGAGTAGGTACAATCATTAGTTAGTAGTATCTTAAACCTATGTTATCTAGACATCAAAAACATTATCTAGACATGATCTCAAAGAGTTACTGTATTTCAAACAAAAGTGGGCAACAAAAACATGAGTAATAAGTAGGTAGGCATTGAAATTAACATTATAAACTTTACTTTACACACAAAAATAATGATACAGTCATGGAATATTTATCAGTAATGCAGCAACCGAACCAGTTCAGTGCTAGTGCCTTATAGATTCATAAACAGTTGGTTATATTTACTGTTGGAGATACAGACTTTGAGATCCTAAATTTTAAGACAAAAATGTTATTCCATAGTTGGAAATTGAATGTTAAAATAATAGCTTAATTGAAACTACATAACGTTCTCTGCTCCTCTGACGTCCTCTGTGGCGCAGTGGGCGAAAGTCCACCTGAGACGCAGAAGGTTGCGGGTTTGATTCCTGTCACGAGACAAATGTTTGTAAGATCTGCAAATATGTGTCTTAGGTCTGTGTGTTTTTTCTATGTATAATATTTATGTATTTACAAAAAAAAGTATATCAGTCATGTAGTTCTCATAATACAAGCTCTGCTTAGTTTGGGGCTAGATGATGCAGTGTGAAATGACCAGCATTATTTATAACACAAAGAACAATTAAAAAAGTTATCCTGTATTACATTATGTAATACAGGATAACTTTTTTTTGTGTTTAGGATATCTGTACCTCAAACTTGAAGCTTTCAACTCAGTTGAATCTTTGTCCAAGGGAATAATCTTAAAAAGTCCATCATATAGCCTCAGCCCTATCACCCTAGCCTGTGGGTCAATCACAGCAAGTATCCCATTCTCTGATGGCTTGCCGATGCGATCGGACACATTTCCATGGGCTCTGGTGACTACTTCAAGGTCACCGTTGGGACTGGTCCTCCATTCCAAAATCATTGCATTGTAACGAGCAGTTAGGATGAATACCAGATCCTTCTTTTCATACTGAAATATAGATAGATGTCAAAATAAAAAGCTTTTGTTAATCTTAATTACATCAAACCCTGATGATACCATACAATGTACCTAATATCCATATGTATCTGTGGCAAATAGGTCTTTTCATGCATTTTTGTTGCCAAACGGGATATAATCTTTAATAGAATACAGATTTTTTATTTGTATAGAGATGGATGTATTTACAAAAACAAAAATATTTAAGTAGTATATCAGTCATGTAGTTTCCATAATACAAGCTCTGTTTAGTATGGGGCTAGATGATGGTGTGTGAAAAATGTCCAGCATTATTTGTTATTTAAAGTTTTTTTTTCAAAGTTTATTTAACATCATAATAGAACAATTAATATCATCATTACATTTCATAAGTAATGGAGAACAATACAGCAGAAAAGCTACAATTAGAGTAAGTTCATTTGAAAATGTATGAGAGAAGCCAAAAGTTAAGCATAAATTGCCCATAATATGCACAACAGCAGACTTCATTTATAATTTTGAATAGATATGTCTGTTACTGTTGAATGTTTAACTTATACTTAAATAAAAAAACATGTAAATTTGAATCCGCATCTTTGCCTATCCTTGGCAATGTTACCAATTATGCAATAAATCTAATGATGAATGTTATTTATTTTGCTTTACATTGTCTTGTTTCTCTTAAAGGCTACCAAATATTTTGGACCAGGGATTGGAACACAGGTTCCACAAATGGTGATATGCTGGTTACTCACAGGAGGCCTGAAAAGCTTCATCTTGGCCACTCGGCCGTACAGTCCTACTTCCTTCATGGGCCTCAGCCCTTCCGGCGTCACAAGGTACATCTCCAGGCGATTCACCTTCGCCACGAGCAAGTTTAAGTCCGTAGGCGACGTGAAATTTCCTATAAAATTATAATCGAAAATTTTAGACTGATATCTTGTTTTGCCAGTCTGGTAAGAATAACTGGACTAAATTTTGAGATTCATGCATTTTTACAGGAATTTCGGCCAATAAGTGTACATATATACGCGTAAAACAAAGATCAGTCTGCGAAGCTGTTCCGATTCATAAAAATAGCCCGCTTTCGCAAGCATGGAGCAATTGGGAAATGCCATTATTTACATCATTTAATTCGACAACTTGGCCTTCTTTTCGAAACGAACCACATCAAATAACTAATAACTTGTCATGAATTAGTATAGCTGCAGACTCAGTAAAAAATCTTTAGATTATTACAGGAATTCGAATATTTCCAGGTAACCTCATTAATATGAAAACATAACATCGTTGCTATCAATTGGTTATTTACCGGTCACGCATGCTGTTACGGCTGTTGGCTTTTGCGCCGTTACCACGTAGTGGAAAGACATGATTATATTTCACCAAAACACTGCAATAATCACATAATTTTGTATTCAAACAACACAAACTCGCCGACCGACCGACTCGCTTTTTCGATTTTTGTTTTGACAGACTAAAAAATGTTTGAAGTGTTGGAATTATTGTTGTAGTAATCGAGATGTCGTCAACATCTTGTCGAATTTTCGCCAGTCACGATCGATTAATTTTGCTTCTTAGATTTCTGTTTTAGGATTTTTTCGTATTAAGTAATTTTATATAATAAGGGTTACCATAACGATCCTCATTTGTGTTCTTTTCAGAAAATAATTATGTGTTTCAGATTTTGTGATAAAAGTATCTACGCCATGTAGGTGTGTGTGAGTGGCATAAAGCCACTCAGGAACAGGCAGTTAGTAGTATGTATTTGGTACTACAGATATTATATAACTATACTAAATATAAATTATTATTCCATGCCAAGATTCTTTTTTCAATGTATTCCTACACCTTTTCTTAAAACATGCTCTAGAAATAAGTGTGGCCACCAAGTGTGCTTGAAGACTCAAGTTTAATTGATAGACAGCAGTACTGTGCTCGATTAATGGTTTACTACATATTTAACAGGCTAGCACTTATCAATCATGTCTAACCTAACTTACTCCCTAACTACAGAACAAATTATGCTCTAAAGGGATCTGTCAAGTAGCAAGTATTTTTTATTAGATATTCGTAATTATGTAAATGATAGTCTTTACTGGACAAGTCACCATATTTTTGCACGCCCAGGGAGGCTAGACAAATACCACTTTCTGTTGACTTTAACGTTTACGGAAAGATAAAATTGTATGAAAATTACATTTGCTGCGGAAATGTCACGTGACATTTCCATACAATTTTATCTTTCCGCAGACGTTAACGTCAACAGAAAGTAGTAAAGTGGTATTTGTCTAAACCCCAGGATGACTGGTAGATAATGTTATAGTATTAAGTCCTCCAGGCACTTTATTTTTTGTGCGGAATTAAATAATTAACCAACATTAATTGAAGATGGCATTAAATAAAATAATAATCCACCCACAACGAACCAAGAATCGAATTGGTCCTACAATATGTTTGAGACAACACTACCAGTTTTTTTTAATTGCCAGTCTAAAAAAACTGATGTAATGTGGCCATAATAGTCCATTATTCGGATTGGAATATTCAAAGATTGTTTTCCGAAGGATAGGGTGGAACAGTGTCACTCGTTTGTATATTACACAACAGGCACGGATGTTGTAAATTAATTATTTTAATGTTACATAGTTCGCATGTAATATCATGTTCAATATCAGTAATTACTAGGTACCATATAATACTTGTCCCTGTACTTATCTATAGACACATAGAAAATGCAATATTGCACAAGATTAAATATTTACATAGTCGAACTTAACGCTAATCTATATTAGAACTTACAAGTTATGAGAGATCCTGACCTTACAAAAACTTAACTGCATATCTTCTACTCAATAAAATAAAAATCCATATTTATTGATGGCACAAAGTCAGTAAAATATTTATTGATCATTTGGTCCTTACATTATTGACCTACTTATAAATATAGCTAAGATTAAATAAAATCAGTCTTCATGGCTCGGCGGTACACTCTCGAATAATATTTGCGTCAGGAAAGTGATTTTTTCTGTAAACAAATAAAAATTTTACATTTTGATATTATCCCAATATCAACCTCAGCGGAAATCGAACTCGCGATCTCCCGCTTGATAGGCTTTTTTAAAAAATCTTTATTTATTTATAGAGGGTTTGTTCACAATTTGAACATGCCACCCTCGAGAGGTCTTTACAAAACTTAATAGAGATTAAGTTTTGTAATAATTTAATATTAAATAATAGCGAATTTAACCATTTTGAATAACATTTTAGCAACTTTTGAATCAGGTTTTGCTAAAATATAGTTTCATATACATACTTCATAGAGGCACAAATTATTGCCTAAACAAAATGTGTTTCTCTCGACCTCGTTTCGAACACACTCCACCACTATGTGATACACATTTTCGATAACATTAGGTACATTCCGAACAATTCGGTGTTGTTATTTTCCCCATGAGGTATGCAAAGCTATTTAATGACACGTGTTATGTATGTATGCAATGCATTAACACGTGCTCGAAACGGTGAAGGAAAACATCGTGAGTAACATGCCGGTTTCTAGAATAAAAAAAACAGGCTTGTGTAGGTATCGGTTAGAAATGTTTCAATGGTTATGAGATCGGCTTTATAGTCACAAGTCAAGTTGGAAACTGTAATAGACTCTCAAGTCAATCTGGAAACTGTAATTGACTATTGGTTGTATTGTTTTGCAAAATTAACTGTTTAATAATCATTATTACCCGATCGTTGGGTTGTGGGTTCGAACTCGGTCGTGCACCAATGGATTTTGCCACTCGAAAAATATTTGTGCACATACGTGCTTAATACGGTGAAGGAAAAAAACATGAGAAATCCGACATGCCTTAGAACCTAAAATTCGAAGACATATGCATCGGTTAGTGTTCCAATAAGCGGCGATAGATTGGCAACCTAATATGTGGAATGCTAACTACTTGTAAATCGCAAAACGTGTTTTGTTTCTCATTCCTTCCTCACCTAATAAAGCAGTAGGTGTCTTCTTATGATAAATGAAAACATTGTAAACGGCCACTCCCATCACAATAAATCCGATCGCGATCAGATACTTGATAGACGGGTCGTGTACTATCGGCAGTATCGACAGGAATATCGCGACGAGTAACACGAAGCATGGTACGGGGGTGGGTACTCGGTACGGCCTGGGTTTCGAGGCCTGGGTCTTTCGGAGGACCAGCAATGCCACCATTGCTAGTCCGTAGAAGAACCAGAGGAACCAGCTGGCGAATTCTATCAGCGTGCGAATGTTACCGACTGATATGAATACTGATGTAAGGAGACACTGAAACAAAGAAATAATGTTTAGGAACGTACTATTTAAACTTTCGCAGTATGTAAAACTAGCTACTGCCTACGGCTTCGCCCGCATGGTACCTAGGTAAAAAGAAGCCGATGGAAAGTATCGTTCAGTAAGAAAAATTTGCAGGTTTTTTCTTATACTTTGCTTAGTTGGTCTCTACGAAAAGCCCTTTTATTTTAACGGGATATTATATAAACCCTGAAGATCAAGGATGTATTTTTTTGTCAAGTATCACATACATATATTTTTGTGTAGCGTAATACATTTGACATCGATAAAGATTGGTGTTAATAATAATAATAATAAATGGTTTTTATTTCTGTAATAGATTTTTTATAATTTTATTAGTCATTTCAATTTCATATTTATTAGTTTCGGAGATAACCACCTTACATCCAAATTTACAAACTTTACCTATTAGTTCAGATAAAAAAAAACAAACAAATCCTACTATGGATGTTTAAAAAACATGTTTAAAAAACATCCATAGTAGGTACATAGTTGCATGTCCAACAGACATGCGTTTCTTACGAAAGCTGCCTAAACGGTAAGAGCAACTTTTTATCCGAGTATCATGAGGGAGAATCCGTATGCAGCAGCTAGTTTATAATAAAAAGCTTACTTGGAAAGCTACGGCTGGTGCCGGGGTCAGTCTCTTCACATTGACATACGAGAACATCTCTAACATGTGTCCACCACGCGCTGCTGTATAGCACACCCTGTGTTACGAAAAATTGTTAATGCAGACATGTTTCAAATGGAAAAATCCATTGGTGCACCGGGGAATCGGTGTAGGCACAGACATGTTTCGACTTATTCCGGAAGTCTCTTTACTGATAGAGACTCTCAGAATGAGTCGAAACAAGTGTCAACAACACCGATGCCTTGCACTGGCAAGGTACTACAAATTAAGCTGTCAAAACTGGTGAACACATATGAACAGCCTGTATAATCCTGTATAGTCCTGACTGCAGGACGAAGGCCAGAATGAATGCAATGACATGAGTGTACATATGCATACTTACTCATAGTTAGTTATAGATACCTCCTACCGACATAATGTTTTGGTGGGTAGGTAACAGTATTTTATCTTTTTTAATTTTAATACTGAGTATCTGTTTTTGTGCAAAGATGATGTCTTCTATACGGACAATTACAGCGAAAGAAAAAGAAAGAAAAAAAAAATATTTCTATGTCCTCTATGTATACCTGGTGACTCCGAACTGCACACTCATGGCGCATCCGAAGGTGGAGATGGCCACGCCCAGCGGGATCAGGAAGCTGGCGGAGCCGAGCACCCTGGTCCCGAACGCCACCGCCACCGCCGGCACCGACACCATCTCTCCGTAACTCAGCACCGTCATGTACGCCACGTTCATGAATACGTATAGAGCTGTTATCAGTGGCACAGCGATGGATATGCTGAGAGGCACGTTTCTGTAAAACAGCGTTTGGATTGCACTCGTAAAAAAAGTCATTGGTATTTGCAGTTGAGTTCTGGATTTTTTTAACACGCGTATAGTTTCTGTGAAACAGCGTTCGGATTACATTTGTAAAAAAGTCATTGGTATTTGCAGTTGAGTTCTGGATTTTTTTAACACGCGTATAGTTTCTGTGAAACAGCATTTGGATTGCACTCGTAAAAAAAGTCATTGGTATTTGCAGTTGAGTTCTGGATATTTTTTTAACAAGCGTATAGTTTCTGTGAAATAGAGTTTGAATTGCACTCGTGAATAGAGTCATTGGTATTTGCAGTTGAGTTCTGGATATTTTTTTTAACACGCTTGTATAATTAGCTTTACTTGTAAGTTGTAGCAAACAATGTAATCAAATCTTGGAAGTCAATTTTGTACTACTTCTAATTATCGTATTGAAATGAAACA
This sequence comes from Perizoma flavofasciatum, assembly GCA_958496245.1. Classification (NCBI taxonomy): domain Eukaryota; kingdom Metazoa; phylum Arthropoda; class Insecta; order Lepidoptera; family Geometridae; genus Perizoma; species Perizoma flavofasciatum. The sequence continues at coordinate 1,796,153 of OY292436.1, forward strand.
TAGTATTTATAAGTACTTAGTTCGGATGACAATACTATAATTTAGAATCTTGGAGCCGATCTGATGATGGAGCCAGGAGGCAGATAGTGGAACTCTTCAGTGGCTACTAGTAAACCCCTCGAGTTTGAGCTGATATGATTCGTTTTACGACTTCAATAGATTGGGCTTGGTAACGAGGGTCTGATGATGGAGCCAGGAGAGAGATAATGGAGGTGCATAGAGGAATTATTTTTTATAAGTTCGTAATAAAAGCGTGTTTTTTTAAACTACACTTTTGATCATTATTTTACTTTTTATATTTAGTAAAAACATTGTTTACCTACATACAACAAAAAACGGCGCGGCCGGCATCCGGTCGATGACATCCGTGAAGTTCAATTTGTAAACATATTTTCGAAAAATTTGTTACACACGTATGACGTTTGAGTACGTCCAATGCATTAGCGTCTCTAGTAGGTACCGAAGTCTGTGAGTATGCCTATCTGCTTAGAGCAAATTGTGTATTGAAATTCAAACTGGGTGAGATAATTCCGATCGGCGGGAGTAGGGGGTGAGTGGCTATTCTGTGTGTAGTAATTTTGTATTCTGTGATATGAAAAGGGGTTTTCCGCCAGGACTATAGACGCTGCCTAGGCGGTCTTACGGCTAGAAGGGGTACTCACATAGCAGGGTTGATGATCTCCTCAGTGACGACAGTAACGCTATTCCAGCCATCGTAAGCCCAGAGACCAGAGTAGAGCGCGAGGGCTATTCCCCCGGGGCTAGTTGTGCTGCCTTCGAAGCCTTTGTTCAAGTTAGCGGTATTTCCTGAAAGGGTTTTACTTTATAAGAGGACTTCAGCAGGGTTTCATACTAAGAATGATGTCACAATCATCCATTGCCCTGGAACAGTGACTTTACTCAGTTCCCTCCCTCCCGTGTTACAGGCTAATCCTCGTGCGGGGGCATAAATAAATATATTTTTTAGTAGCTACTGCCCACGTCTTCATCCGCGTGGTAGGTAACTGGATAAAAAGTAGCTCTTACCGCTAATGGAGCGTAAGAAACGCATACGTTTTTTCGTCGACTTACATTGGTCTTCACGAAAAGCCCTTTTATTTTAAAGGAATACTTAATTAGGTATACAGCTTATGTCCACCCGAAGGTCCATTCTAAATATAGGTGAAATATTTTTTTAATCGGATGAGTTTTCTAAGTGTGGTATAATATTATCTACACCTAATAGATTTGTATTTTTTTCCAGCTGACAGCTGTTCCTTTCCTACGTCATATAACTGTGCAAGATAAAATAGCTAATAATTAATAAATAATTATATTCTTGTGTATACCTATTATGTGTATCCGTGATATTGCTGTTATCAATTCGTTTGTCTGTCTGGAACAGGTCATTACTATAGTCCTAGCTAGACAGACAGTTGAAATTGATTCCGATTACTAAATATCATGACCAAATTATTAAAAAGATGACAAGAGTTAATACAAAAAATACGGATAAAGCAACTTCAAGTACCGACTTATATAATTTTTCTATGATGTAGGTATTGAAAAGTCTAATAATGCAGGTTTCTATGAAATAACTAGTGGAACGCCCCACGACTTCGTCGGCGTTGAGTTTTCCCATACAAACTTGATTTGCCCGCTACAGTTAGAGCTGGAATTTCGGAAAATACTTTCTTAGTGCCCCTACAAACTAAAAGGAATAAACCCTCCAAATTGTATATCTCAGTCAGTCGGTGTGTCACGCAACGATTCTATCTATATAGATCCATGAATGACTCATGTGAATTAAATTAATAAAGTAGAGTTCGTTCAAGGTCAGTCCAATATTCGAATTGCAGGTAAGTGGACATTTTGAGCATGAGTGGTTTCTGTGAAATATGCTTTTATTTTAGTTATTTATATCTTTGTTACCTTATAGACTTGACATAAACAGTATGTTTAAAAAACCGCTTAATAAATCAATGAATGGAAACTAGATTTAAACCGAAAGTTACATTCGCAGGTTTCTGACCAAACTTCGTGACAAAAGTGGATATAGCCTATGGGCACAGATAATGAGCTAACAGTCAGCGACATCAGTAGGTTTACAGTTTCGATTTTTATAACTCAAACATATCGGAACCCGTAGACTTAAGTCATAAAATATTTGGCTAGATCTGAAGATCCACCTTGGCCTTTTACTATTTGCAATCGAAAATAACCATTTCCCTGTTAAATCCGAAGAGAAACAGCATCAAAAAATATTATTAATCTACTTTTTTCACATTAAGTATAATTTGCGAACGGGTTGACCTCTAGGTACTTACCCTAGAGGTCAACCCGTTCGCAGTGTACTTCTCTGTGGGTGGGTAAATGTGCTATTGTACTTGTTACTGGATAAATACTTATGTATACTTATTTGTTTGGTGCTCAGCAAAATGGTGCTATTTTTGTGAATAAATCATTGACCTCGATATAAGGGAACCGTTTTTATGATCACAGTATCCCCTGCGCCAGACAAGTATTTTATCGCTAACTGTACAAAGAACAACGTAAATCGATCAATACCACGTGGTATAAATATCTAGCTTTTAGGACACGGCGTGAAGGTTACATATGGAACCCAATACCGAGGGAGGGGAGACCCAGTTATGAAAGGAAGTAATTGTAAGTAAACTCAGCTAGACGCAATACGATAGCGCGTAGGACGTCCCATTTGACCGGTAATTCTGGGTTTAATTGAGGCCTTCCCTAGTTTCGGCGAATTGGAATCGCAAAAAGACTTCGTCAACATAGTTCTTTCTATTACTTACAAAGTCAGATGTTTTGATCTATGCTAATTATCGGTATTGCCACTTAACTAATGAGATACGCTAATTCCCCTTAAAAGTTAATAGCCATGAATGATCTAATTTGCGGCCTATCCCACGGCATTAATTAGTTATTGTATTATTAGTAGGTAGTTAATTAAAATAATAACACAAACAAAACAGCGGAATACCGTTTCGTAGTACGCTTACGACGGTAGGTAGGTACTCCCTCTGATCTAGATGTAGACAAATACCACTTACTGTTGGCGTTAACGCTAACGGAAAGATTGAATTGTATGGAAATGACAATCACTGTGGAAATATCACTTGACTGCTGCCAAGTTACACCTTGGCAAATTTATGTTTTTTTTATTTGGCTTTTGTGGCTTTGGTATCACTGCGGCCGTCACAGGCCTATTGTGAACTCACAACAAATTTTTGCGTTAGCGTGAAAGGAAAACTAAGCGTTAGGTATTTGTCTAGCTCCCAGAGCGTTCTTAGATCTTAAGGATACCAAGTCAGACGCATATCTTAAAATTATATTTGGTACATGCCCGCGTTTTGCAAGTAGTTAGCATTCCACGTGACATGTGGAATGGAATGCAAGCCCATCATCGCTAATTGGAACACTATGGCACATGCCTTCGAATTTTTAGCTCTATACCTAGAGCATGCCGGTTTCATCACAATATTTCCCTTCTTTATTATTCTTTATTGTACACACAAAAAATACAGCCAAAAAACTTACATATAGAACATGTACAAAGGCGAGCATGTGTTTAAGCGCATTTTTGAGTTGAAAAATCCATTGGTTCCGGGTTCGAACCCACTATTCAGGAGGATTACAGCACCAGCGCTCTCAAATGACTTAGATGGTACCTTTAGCGATCTCGTATATCCCTCCTCCGATGACGATGATGCAGGCAAAAACCTTGAAGACTCCGAAAATGTTCTGCACTTTGACGAATAGTTTCACGCTTGTTATGTTGATATAAGTCATGACAACTGAAAACAAAAGTTTTTTTTTTCAGGAAAAAACAAAAAATAAATATCGACATCAAATATAAAAGGGAAGTTGATAAAAAATCCAATATGAAAATTCTATCACCATAGAAACCTTTGAAGTAAGTATACTCATTAATATCGGTTCACAATTGGCGAAGAAATCGCGTAAACACACAAAAAAAAAATACAAACAAATTGAGCACCTCCTCCTTTTTTAAATTCAGTTGAAAAATCAGACACATTTTTACTTCGCATTGTTAGCCAATATAGACACCTACAGTGATGATCCCGGACTAGGATCCACTGTGTCGTGGGTGTCGGGAACTACAAGTAGCCAGACCCGAAAGAAAAACGAAAGAACATACAAACGTTTGTCCTACAGCGGGAATCGAACCTGCACTTCACGCCGCAATCGGTTACTCGACTAGGTCGACAGGCAGAACTGAAACTATACCAATACCTAGAGGTTGGAAATCATTTTTAACCTGAAATGCTATGAATAATGAATAATTTTCCACTGTTTCTCAGCAATTCTCTGGTGTGAAGTTGCTAATTTAGATAATCTTCATCTTAAGCACCGCCCGTATCCGCTATCGAGGAAATAACCAGTACATTGCGACCGCGTTCGACGATTTATCGCCTATTGTCGACAGATGTTATTAAATTACCTAGTAGATACTTATACTTCCCATTTTGACTATCTCTGTGGCGCAGTGGGCGAAGGCCTGAGACGCAGAAGGTTGCGAGTTCGATTCCCGCCCCGAATATGATCTGCAAATATTTGTCTTACGTCTGGGTGTTTTCTAAGCATACGTATTTACAAAAAAAAAGTATATAAGTAATATATCAGTCATGTAGTTCCTATAACACAAGCTATGCTTACTTTGGAGATGATACTGTGTGACATATGTCCAGCATTATTTTTATTATTGTCCCCCGATGTGGCCGCAGATCGTGAATAACCTAAATTATTCATTATTACATGTTGTAGTATGTATACAAAGTACGTTTATTCAAACATCCACTATCGTGTACAGAAATCAACTGCCGGCCAAAAGGAAGCTAGAACGAGGACCGGAGTCATTCTAATGTCGTTCCTTTTCCGGTCATAGATAATATATATACAAAACCTTACACTAGTGCGGGCGTCATCGTACAATGTCTAATTCAAATACACAGAACGATACTCAAGATGCCAAACAGAAAATACAAGATCTGCGGAGCGATCACACTAATTTCCCATGGCTGGTATCATCGGATGGGATGAATCGTATCACGCTAATTTGTAAGCTGGATGAGCCATAGATGGACAATGCGAATGAACAAATTCACAATAAAAAACTTTCCATACAATTTTAAATAAAATTAAAACACAACCAATCTTGAAATTCCATTTATTATTCACTATTCCTAAACCTTATTCCACTTCTGCGACAGCTAGACAAATATCTCACGCTTACTTTTCCTTTCACGTTAACGCAAATTTGGCAAGGTAAAACTTGACACCAGTCACGTGACATTTCCACAGCTAATGCCATTTCCATACAAATTAATCTTTCCGCAGGCATTAACAACAGAAAGTGGTATCTGTTTAGACCCCAGGGGGTCTAGACAAATACCACTTTCAGTTGCGTGAGGTATTTATCTAGCCCCCCAGGGGTAAACAAATAGCGAGTAACATTAAGATATTATTGTTTTTATTTTTTTGATTTACCCATTTACTTATGTATATATCATTTGTTTACAAGATAATTTAAATTCATTTTAAGGCAGACAAGTTAGGAACCAAGGAGTTTTTAAACAATATCTTTTGGTCCTGTCTTTAGTAGTTTTAATAGTAGGTTAGCTTCACTTCCCTGTTGTTATAGGGGTTAAGCGTGACAACATTCACACGCCTGAGCAATTCAATCAGCTTGTAATTATCTGTTGTGACCGCTATATAGCCATTTTTATCACTCAGTTTCGCCGTCATGAGATTCTGAAACCAATTACAAATGGTTCATGCGTTTAAACATAACAGTCGCCTTATCTTTTAATCTAAATACATAAAATAGTTGCACGACACACTGATATAGGGACAATTAAATGCAGAGCTAAAATAAACCGTAACACTTAGAGACTTGAAATTATGATTATTTTGGATGGTAGGTAGCTTTTCATGTAAAGAAGTAAACCCATGAAATTATTTTTCAAATTTCAGTACAGCAGGAAAATTTGTGCCTTTTTTTTAATATCTAATCTTTATTAAAGTTTAATTGATTTTTGACAATGTCAGTTCCATTGTTCTTACTCCACTCAAGATACTGTTTCTTTAACCAGCCCATTTATGGATCAGTAGAGCATGTTAGCCATTAGGTACTATATTATAAACGCGAAAGTTTGTGAGGATGGATGTTCGTTACTCTTTCACGCAAAAACTACTGAACGGATTTTGATGAAATTTTACAGTAATATAGCTTATCAAAGTCAAAGTCAATAGGTTTTTATTCATTGAAATCACAAGGATCATATAGAAACGTCAACTTAAAAACTATACGTGAATCTAAAATGTTAAAGTGAATTTACGCCGGTTCCTCGCGCGCGACCAAGCATAGAAGAATCAGGCAACAAACTCTGCTTGGTTATTTTTTTGATGATCCTTCATTCAGCTTTAGTGTGGTGCCAATCGAACGTAAATGAACGAGACTCATTTATAGAAAAAAGTACTAGTCAGAGACTTAAATAAAGTCTAAAAAGTATCAACCTAAGTTCTTATGACAACACACTATACGCTTTATAATAGTAATGCTTAACCTATTCTTAAAAAATATGATACCACAGATATACAATTCCACAATTAAGCTCACGAAGGAGCGGAGCGACGACATCGGGCCATGCAGTTTTATCGTCAATATAGGCATTTAAGGTGTAATACGCCTTCTTTATTAGATTGTTCTTTATATAAGATTTAAATCTTCGAATAGGCAGCTCGGTTACATTTTCCGGAAGCTTATTATAGAAGCGTACAGAGTTTCCCATAAAAGACCCATTGGACTTTTCTAATCTAAATTTCGGGATGAGTAATTTATTTTTGTTTCTAGTATTAATGTTATGGACATCACCTTTTTTTATAAAACAAGCGCTATTTTTATGCGTGTACATTAAGTTTTCATAAATATACTGTGAAGTTACTGTCATAATGTTTATTTCTCTGAATCGTTCTCTCAGAGAATCACGAGGCTTCATATTATAAATGGCACGTATTGCTCTTTTTTGTAACACAAAAATTGTTTGAATATCTGCTGCCTTCCCCCACAGTAAGATACCATATGACATGACACTATGAAAGTAGCTGAAATATACTAACCTAGCTGTGGCTTCATCAGTAAGGTGTCTAATTGTTCAAACTGCATATGCAGCAGAACTAAGTCTACCTGCAAGTGCTTCTATTTGCGGACTCCATTGCAATTTTGAATCAATATGGAGTCCTAAAAATATAGTAGAATCTACTAGATCTAGTGTTTCTCCATTTAATTTAATGTCGGTGTCATACTGAATTACATTAGGCAAAGTGAATTTCATACACTTTTTTAGCATTCAGTAGAAGATTATTGACGGTAAACCAGTCAAGAACTTTCGATAGAGATAAGTTTACATCGTCGTAATTAGCTTTATATCTATCAACTTTGAATATTATAGAAGTAATATATGGTGTTATACATCAGAATAACACCATAGACTACTTTATATTCGGGTACCACTCGGGCGAAGCTGTGGGCAGAAGCTCGTAATATTATAAACGCGAAAGTTTGTGAGGATGGATGTTCGTTACTCTTTTATGCAAAAACTACTGAACAGATTTTGATGTAACTTTACAGTAATATAGCTTATACATTAGAATAACACAAAGGCTACTTTTTATCCGGGTACTATGTAGGCGAAGCCGTAGGCAAAAGCTAGTTGTTTATAATGTTATTTACTCACACCCAAAATTTCCATGATGGACTCATAGCATTCCGGAAAGAGCGACTGGATCAGCCCTCGCAGTGTAGTTTTCATTGTTTGAAACTTTTCTTTAGCCTTTTGAATGTGTTCTGGCATCACTTCTACCTTTAATGTATTTGGTTTTGATTGTGCTTCTTTTGCTATGTCGATTAATGTTTGTATTCTGTAAATTGTAAGAGCTTATACATGAGAGACATCACACCCACTGTTAAGTAGAAGCTGGCGATCTTACGCCAGCCTACTGCTTCTTACTTACTATGATGCTTCAAACCAGTAATAAACAAGCACATATTTAACTTGTTTTGTATACTGATGGTCGATAATCATAAAGGCTCATACACACTAAAGCACAAGTCATACATTTATTCTGTCTTCTATCAAGCATATATATCTCAAAACATTTTTTACACATAAGAAGAGTGAAGTTGATGACATCACAACTTGTGCCCTAGTGTAGTAGAGCCTTAACATTTTGGCAGCTAGATAAAGGCTGCATCATGGCCAGCTTAGAAAGCATTGGAGCAATGGTGGTGACTATTGACAGTGAGTAGTAGCAGATTTCAAGGGACAAGATTGGTAGAGGCGTTACCTGATACTCTGTGGCCCTTAACTATTTGCTATATACATTTGTTAAACCCAAAGAAAACTGGCAACTAAAACTCATATTATTAATATTTTTTGTTGTTACACAGGTAACATAGGTAGTTGCAAAGTAGATAAAATAAAATAAATAAATAATGCTGAACATTTTCACACAGCATCATCTAGCTAAGTAATCAGAGCTTGTGTTATAGGAACATGACTGATATGCAACTTATACACTTTTTTGTAAATACATACATATTATACATAGAAAACATCCAGGCCCGAGACAAATATTTGCTGATTATACAACAAATGTTGTCCCGCATTGGGAATCGAACCTGCAACCTTCTGCATCTCAGACGGGCATTCACCCGCTGTGTCAGAGTTTTTCTGAAATTAAGCCAAACCATAATAATTTCAATACTAGTCACCTGTTGATTTCCGCATTCATATCATGGATATTTCCTTTTGTAAACGCTACCAATTCCTCAACCTGTTCAGTCTTCTTTTTCATTTCAATCAAAAACTGACTTGTTAGAAGGTTCTCGTCCATTGAAAAAGCAGTATTTGAATTCAGTGTTTCAGTACGGAGTCCCTCTATGTAACTGTTTATTCTGATTGTTGTTTCTACAGAGTTCAAGGAAGGCACTTCTGGGGGTGCATTTTCAATTATTTGGCATGTGTTTACACACTTTGCTTGGATAGTCTTTATTTCCCGTTTGAGATATTCCTGCGTATCATTGTTACGACTAGAAGACATTCTGAAACTTAATATCTTTCATTCAGCTTCATATTCACATTTCACATTTTTTAATTCAGGGGAATTCTATGAAAAGTTTTCGGAGACTTACCTTGCTGAGGCAAATTACTATAATTATCACTGATAGAAGCACTTTTAAATTATTTTATCTGTTGGATAGTACATAAATACACAGATTTATAGTTGTTGGAACAGGTTTGAACATTAACTTATATTCAAAAACTGAGAAAATCACAAATCCACACAACACAAACAACAACCGTACAATAGCAACAAAACAAAAACAACCAACGGCCGGCTAAAGTTTGAAAAATATCGTATCGCACGTCAACTTGAAGTTGACAACTTCTCTCATTTCATATTGACATTGACATATTATGGCAAAATTATATTTGATTGACTGAATAACGTTATTTTTTAGTTACAAAAGTTGATTAGTTATGCAGTGGCGTTACCTTCGCTGCGAATAGTGATGTGTTGCTGTCTAAACTTTAATCGACATTAAAACGATTATTGACGATTTTATTAGAGCCCGCTACGTAAGGCAACCGTATATGAATTTGCCATAAAAGGTTTTTGTCTGTAACCATTTATCTCGGAAACGGCTTATCGGATTGTAATGCCGAATTAAGCAATTAATATGTAATGATGGGTTTTAGGAAGTTTTTTTCTACAAGTTGCAAGAAAGCGTTGCAACGAAGTCAATTTAGGGACCAAGGAAAGATAGTCGTTTATGATGTTACAATAGAATATTGAATTATTTTCTCTACAAAATAGGTTTAGTACATTGCACACCTGTTTGTCTGCTATCTATCATTTTTCATAGTTTTTTTTTTGCAATCATTTACTGGCTACACGAAGCTATTATAGCCTAACAATAGTAAGTATTGTTTTTAGGACTTTTCAAAATTATTTTTGCATTAACTAAATACTTACATAATGCAGATAAAGACGCCAATTTTATCGCCACATCTTTATAATCGGACTGCAAGTCCATCGCAAATGGTTGTATTGCATACTCCGCAAATGTCATTACAACGATAGCTACTTCTGCAGGCCGTAGAATAACAACGTATATCCAAGCACAAATAAATGAAGGTAATGGACCCCAATATTTGTGCGTTTTACCAAAAGCCTCTTGAAAATATGAATACTCTGCTCCTGACTTTCCAAGTACTGTGCCAAGTTCAGCAAATGAAAGGGCTCCTGTAAATAATTGAATATTGATTAAAATAATACATTACGCTCAAAAATTATATACATAGAAATTGTCATTATTTTATTAAATTTTAAAATTATTAATAAAAATAAATTATATTTTCTTTTATGAAAAATATTAAATCTTTCCTACACCCACCTAGTAATGAAATTATTCCTGATAAAGTCCATATTATTAAACACAAGCCGACTGACCCTGAGTGCTCTAGCGCGGCAGCTGGTGATACAAATATTCCTGATCCAATCATTACACCAAGGATTAGATTGACTGCTGAGAATAACCCAAGTTCTCTTTTGAGTTTTACGGTGCTTCCATTAGCACTTGCTGCTATGCCATTTTCGGCTTGATGTTTATCTGTCGAATCTGCAATTTGTGCTGGCATTCTGTTTATGCAGTAACCTAAAACAAAAATATTAATTATGGTATGTATTCATTTAACGATTTTAGACGAATCGTTTTTTTTATATAACAGTTTAGTTTTTCCATGACGATAAAGGAAGAATTTGTTTTTAAAAATAGAATCATGTAAATAACCACCTTCATACCTTCATAGTGAAATATCTATTATTTCCTGGTTTTTTTAAAATTTAATTATGATCTTTTAGAAGTTTTTGTCCAATGCCCAACAATGGCTTGGAAAACGAGACGTAGAAATTCCAATACCGGTAGGTAGGCATAATTGAGTTAACGGTGAATAAACTTGACGACCTCACGTAAGTGACTCTTGAAAAGGATAATAACACAAGGGAATAGGTACTTTTGACCTCTCTGTCAAATGGACGACATATTATTGAACTACTATCTTCTGCCCACTGCTTTGCTCGCGAGGCAGATGGGTAAATAATTGTATGGATGTAATTCTAGATTGAGATCAATACCTATTTAATTAAATATTATCTTTATCTAATAAATTATAATTTTAAATTATTTTTACTTTCAGAACGTATAGGCTTCAAATTTAATATAAACGCTAGGTAGGTACATCGTGTGACTGACTTTTTTGATCTTATGACTAATTGAGATTTAGTGGAGTGGAGTTTTGGTTGTAGTGGAGTGGAATATTTTAGTGGGGGCATAGTTTGAAATTTGATCTGCTCAGTATTCCTTAGAAAATACTCACCCATCGTCATCATCATAATAATCTGCTACAGAATTATGTCTGACATCAAACAACTTTTATCTCTGGTAATAGGTATCCAGTTCATATAAAATATTGATCAGTTTGTTATCAATAATAAATTTGATATCACAATACCTAGTTGGGAAACGACACGTTGCGCAAAAATGCTAAGGCTAACTTACATAGGTAAACATAAATTGAAATGGTTTTCATAACCACATCTAGAAATACCTATTAGAAAACTCACTTAATTGAAACAAAACACGTCGTTTTCTAGCCTAATGAGATAAGGTGACATTTGCTTACATCTTGATAAAATACCCATAATTAGGTATGTTAAGTATTTACCTACTATTATTAAAATTTAAGACACCCTAAGTTAAAAACCACCTAAATATCGACTTTTTATATTTTGTGGTGTCATTGAGAATGTAAATGGGTATGAAAACTAGGAAACTACTCATTGAGAGTGTAAGATAGTTTTGTTTACTATATTTTATTAATACGGTGGGGTTATCTTTTATTTGTTTAAATGACAAGATATTTTTACGACTGGGTAAAAAAGATAGATAAGTACTATAAAAAAGTAGGTAATAACTATAAGCATCACCTTTTTATTTGCTATTGTATTTTCAAATTACCTGAAATGATATACGAAAAATACAATGTTTTCCAAATCATTCAGTAGGTACCTAGGTAGGTATGTACTGATTGAAAAACATGGCTCACTGTAAAATCACAATTTATTCGCTGATTTCGTAGGTTGTAGTCATTGCGGTTCAAATATTTTGTGGTTATTTATATTTTTACGTTCCACCAGTGTTTAGATGAAAACTAATTTTAGGTACGAAGATCTTAAGTAGGTACGAGTAGGCCTTACTTATTTTATTTTATTATTAAATATGATTTTGTTTAGTAATTTGATTCCTTAAATTAAATTGATCCAAACCAATACTCTGTAAGTAGCATCATAAGTTATGTTTCCGTGTCTAATCTTACTGCTATTATAAACGTGAAAGTTTGTGAGGATGGATGTTAGTTACTCTTTCACGCAAAAACTACTGATCGGATTTTGATGAAACTTTACAGTAATATATCTTATACATCAGAATAACACATACTTTTTGTCCGGGTACCACGCGAGCGAAGCAGACGCTAGTACAACATAACCTAACATTATCGATGTCGACTTAACTACAAAATACATGTATAACTAGTAATGGTGTTTATTTATATGGGTATCGTAGTATCGTGGTCTAGTAATTACGCACGTTCACGTGTTAAGCAAGTGGAATTTATAGATACACGTACGAGTGAGTGTTTACGAGCTTTGAGTGATTATTTTATGTATCACGCGCTCATAAAGTTTTTACACGTAAGAGTTTGCATTAAATAAAGCCAAGTACAATTATAAGCTAGGTTTATTCAATTTAAGCACTAGCTTAAATTAGATCTATCCTTTCTTATCGAAACTGTTATTGATACGATAACATGATCTCATCTAGGTACTAATGTATGGCTAGGTAGGTAGTTACCTACTGAAGGTTTTGCAGATGTTAGTGTAATCTGAATCCAGTAATTTTAATAGGTATCTACTAGGATTTGTAACGATTATTTTACCTATTACTTGGTTGACCTGGTTTTGAGAAATTCATAGTAAGAACTGTAGCCAAAGTTGAACTGGGAATATCTTTATCCGGGCAAGGATGATGCAAGTCGTGCATCTTAATAATGCATTCAAATCTGAATACTAAAAATAAAACGTGAAAGTCACTAAAAGGGAATAAATTTGGCATCCCACGCATTCGCAGACCGGCGCCGCGGTGACTGCGCATGTAAGCCCTCATAATAGAGTAAACGTTATAGACTAACTAACAACAATAAACGGTATTATTATTACAAGTCATATACCTACACAGTCATTAGTCAGTGCACCCTGTGTATCCTGCTTGATGTATAGACATACACAACAATACGCCAAAGATAAGTTCTTTGTGTTATAACAACCAAAGTTCACTATTTATAACTTTTTTGTACGATCGTAAATCATCATCAGTTTTTGTTCATGTTTAACGCATTATAATTTATTAGGTATGTACCTATATATGCACTTTTGAATTTTACCTCACAGCGTGCAATCTGTCGAAATTGTGTAGAGGTTTCTGCGAATACAATTTTGTGCACATACATGGCATGATGTCAGTCAGTTTCTTATTTTGAAATTACTCAAAACTTGTTTCGTGTTATTTTGGACTTGAGATTCTCCGAAAATATACCTATAGCTGACAATAATTTAAAAAACAGGAGTAATGATAAGGTGTAGATGCCATTTGTAGATTAATATTAGGCATTTAAAGATAGTATAGCCATTCGAACAGTTGCTATGTAAATCAATATGGTATGATTAGATTGTGTTAACGCATTTCATTAAGTAAGTGATACTTAATAGCCAAAAGCTGTCAATTTTATCCTGGGCGGGCTCCAAAAGAATCTAAAATTTGAATAGGTAGGTACCTCATTGACTTTCAAGATAATCTGAAGAATTTTTATGATTTGTATGTACGACTATTTATCTTAATTATAGGTAATTTATGTTGCTCTTGCTTACAAATCTTGAAAACGGAAAATTTCACGTACTTACTAATATTACCGATATGTGAAAATTCCCGTTTTTATGATGAATAATCAAATTCATGATAGGTTTTGGAATAAAATCTTGACTTGTTGTTATTTATAGATATTTGCCAAGAATTAAAGTAAACAAATTATTTTAAAAACATGATAGTCTTGATATGATATTCCATTTACTTAATAACATTAGTTTACTGCTAACAATAAAAAAAATTGAATGCGTAGGTAACGGATTTTTTTTTTTATTGTATTTGCTAAACTTATCCAAACTTTAGATTAGGTACGTCTATGTTTGTTTACTCTTTATGGCTTACTAGCCCCAGCTCACGGTTCCTATAATATAATCATAGAATACCTTTATGGTCACGGATAAAACTTGTTCCAAATATCATTCAAATAGTTTCAGCCCTTAATGAGATATTTAGCAAAAACTACTAAACGTCGCAACATTCGCATTTATAATATTGAGTAGGATTTTATTAATTACTAGCCGACGCCCACGGTTTTACTCGCGTAGGGTAGGTAAATACCTACATTCCTAAATTCATTACCTTACAAATGTAAGGTGCATCAAAAATCATTGCATGCCTTGCAAGGACTTGTTTTGAATAAGTTCACTGATAGGGTTGTTTGAGGAAATAATTGTATTAATCTTATATCATTTTTATTAAAAAATATTTATGCGAAGTTTCAATATCTCATATTTAGCAAAAACTACTAAACGTCGCAACATTCGCATTTATAATATTGAGTAGGATTTTATTAATTACTAGCCGACGCCCACGGTTTTACTCGCGTAGGGTAGGTAAATACCTACATTCCTAAATTCATTACCTTACAAATGTAAGGTGCATCAAAAATCATTGCATGCCTTGCAAGGACTTGTTTTGAATAAGTTCACTGATAGGGTTGTTTGAGGAAATAATTGTATTAATCTTATATCATTTTTATTAAAAAATATTTATGCGAAGTTTCAATATCTCATATTTAGCAAAAACTACTAAACGTCGCAACATTCGCATTTATAATATTGAGTAGGATTTTATTAATTACTAGCCGACGCCCACGGTTTTACTCGCGTAGGGTAGGTAAATACCTACATTCCTAAATTCATTACCTTACAAATGTAAGGTGCATCAAAAATCATTGCATGCCTTGCAAGGACTTGTTTTGAATAAGTTCACTGATAGGGTTGTTTGAGGAAATAATTGTATTAATCTTATATCATTTTTATTAAAAAATATTTATGCGAAGTTTCAAGTTTGTAAGTTCAAGACCTTTTCATCCCCTTAGGGGTAGAATTTTGCAAATTCTTAGTGCAACCCTACTTCATTAAAGAAATATACCCTCCAAGTTTCATGCTTCTTAGACTTATGGTTTAGACTGTGCGTTGATCGATCAGTCAGTAACGGTACTGTTTTATATATTCAGATGGAGATGGATTTGGCATAAAATTAGAAGCGTCTGATATTACAACAAAACTAAATACCAAAATACCTTCCACACATCTAGAATAGTAGGTAGGTTTGTGTTTATAAAATGTTCTAAAAACCTTTCCCGACTTTTTTTACCGTCCAGTTTTTGGAAGTAGCATAAGTATATTTATAAATAGGAAATTTTAAAATTGTAAAACTCACTATAAACGTATGAAGCAAGGTTCTTATAAACAAACAAGTCACGAAAATGGAATCCTTCACAATGCAAACGTGCTCTGGCCACAACTAAACAAATACACTAGGGGTAACTAACTACTCACATTCTCACTGGCCAAGCAATCACACTCAGAACTGGTGATAAGAAGGACATAATCACTAATGTGCTGATAACGACCTCTATTTCAATTTTATGTGATTAACAGATAATATGGGTATGATGAATGGTACTAATATTTTTTCCTAGTGACTTTGTTGGGAGTTTTACTTATCAACCCAATAAATAAGTAGGTTTATCTCGGGCCCGGGTGTGCTGTGACTGTGATATAAATCTTAAGATTTACGGTTTCAAATGATTTTATGTATTTGATAATAAAATTGCCTTGTTAGTAAGGATTATAAAAAAAAATGCAATAGGTTGGTCGGTACCTATAGTATAATTATGATACTAACATGTATCATTTTATTTGCATGTTTCGTACATATTATGTGATGATGCTATTGACCTCCTTTTTCGGCGCCAGTGTATTTTAATAATAAAATTATGTCATTGAACTTAGTGTTATCGTTTAATAATACCTACTTTAAGTAATTAGAACCATTTTGTTAGAAGAAAGTTAAATTAATATAAGTGACTACCTCGTAATTTATTTATTTATACAAATATTTGTCTTGGGTCTGTCAGTTTTCTATGTAAAATATATAGGTATATATTTTGCAAAAAAAAGTATCTAAGTAGTATAATTATCTGTCATGCATGACAGTTTCCATAATAAAAGCTCTGCTTAGTTTGGGGCTAGATTGTGCTGTGTTCAATATGTCCAGTATTTATTATTTATTTATTTATCACATATATGTTAAGTAAAAATGAAATAACAATGTTAGATAAGTGGGACATAGGTACATAGATAGTACCCACTTGTGAATTGTTATTATAGAATAAGAGAATAAGTTATGGATACAGCTGTTAAGATATAATGTAACTCATTCTGAGCTGCATTATATCTTAAGAAATTGAGAATTTACTTACTTACTTTTATGACTTCAGGTGAATGAAACCTTATAAACTTTTAAGGCACGTAAGATCTCGCTCAAGCACAAAGCCCGCCAACTGAAACTCTCTAAAACCGTGCGTCAACGTCGCTTTTATATCGTAAACTGAACTGAGTGAGAGAGCAAACATGGAGTGAACAAACTACATAACGACCATGCAATGCAACGTAGTTTATCGGATGTGCGAAGCAAACGGATATCTCTAAGTCACCGGGCGTTTGTGTGTATGTTTGTTTGTACGACG
This sequence comes from Perizoma flavofasciatum, assembly GCA_958496245.1. Classification (NCBI taxonomy): domain Eukaryota; kingdom Metazoa; phylum Arthropoda; class Insecta; order Lepidoptera; family Geometridae; genus Perizoma; species Perizoma flavofasciatum. The sequence continues at coordinate 1,813,195 of OY292436.1, forward strand.
ACTGTTTTTTCAAACTTGATAATATTAATTTGGTAGGTAGATAGATTATACTAATACAACTTTGTATTTCGAATATAAGCTAAATCAGTGCAAGGGGAATTTTTAACTATGGGGTACGGGATTTTCGGTAGTTGGGTAAAACAGAACTTCACGATCTCTCCGTTCTTTGCGAACTACTAGTTTGTTGCGTTTATAATTTAACTTTATATTTTAACTTTTCTTTTTGCACTTGTTGTTTGTACGATATAATATGGATCAGGTGCCAAGCAAATTTTAAGCTAAAAAATGATGAACGACATACTATTTAGACCGATATTAGTTTACTTACCTATATCTAGGTATTAGAGATAGGTAGGTAGCACCTATAATTTATTTGACTAACAGACGGATAACGGTGGAAATAAGATACATATTTAAAAAAAAATAAGTTTGTCTAAATAGTCCTTGCTCCAAGTTATTGGCCTCGATTCTGTAGTACATTGACTAAACTAAATTTAAACTGTCACTCTCTTTTACTGATAGTGCAAGCAAGAAAGAGATAGTTAAAATTTTAGTGCTGTCAAATTAGTCAGATTTAAGTTTTCCATACAAATTTAGTCGTGATATCAAAACATGCTGACTATAAACACGAAGAAAAGCGGCACGTAAACTGATTTGACAGCAGCAGACGGCACTAAAATTGTGGCTATCTCTTTCTTGCGTACACTATTAGTAAAAGAGAGTGATGGTTTAAATTTAGTTTAGTCAGTGTACTACAGAATCGAGGCCAATGTCTGCAAGGCAGACAAGCAAATGGATCGAACTAATTTTTAAATCGATTTTCGTTTTTAGGTGCCAGGAGCGATTCGATTAATTTTGTTGTTCGATAATACAGTAAATACGGCGCTATAATTGCGTTTCTTTTTTTTAAATACTCCACGAAATGGTAACACTAGATTTTACGTTCTTTCAAATTTTGTGCAAAGGCTCGTTGTTCTTGGGTTACTAATTTCGAGCATTTTTGCCAAAAAACTTAGAATTTTATGTCAGATAGTTTGATAATTCAATAATTTAGTGGCTAAATATTCGTGTGTGAATAAATAGAGTACAATTTGTACCGTAACTTGGTATTTGCTCTAAAAACCTGACAGATCGATACGGCGGCGTTCCTGGTTTCAGGTTATACGTAAAATATTTCTTTTTGTTTGATAATTTACTATTCAAATGGAAAGCATGGATGTTGCGCAAGAAGGAACTTCGGCAGCGTCGACGCCTGTGGTAGAAAATGGTAAGTTTGTCATTTTCGTTGTGTAAATTTGCCGGTCGCTTGTGCCAAAACGTGTTTGTTGAGCATTTGCAAAAATGCGTTCGAAAAGCTGCTTTTGCAATTCGAAGGCAAGAAAATCCTAAATCTAAGCAGATCTCATGAGCTCCCCGAAATCTTCGATTCTCTTCATGAGTTTCCCATAAGTCTGCAAACATGGTAACAATGCTTACCATGAAAGGTACATTGTATACATTTATCGCCATTTCGTAAAGCATTTTGATTATTATTGATAGAAATTGTAAGAAGCATTTGTTTCTCGCTTGACTTTGTTTTTATAGTCAGTCACCACCTGTTTACCCCTCTTTATTTTATGATTGAATGTTTTACTCATAGAAATATATGAACACCCACACTATATTTCCCTGTGTCATGGGACAGTGGTACTTCCTCACTTAGACCCTGAACAAATATAAGCATAAGAGGCCTAGCATGCCACTCTTCACAATTTAGCAAGCGCTCAATCAAACCAAGTGCGTTCTCACCAACTTTACAGTATATCTTCATCTAATCTAGCTAAGCGAGGATAATAGATTTCAGGATAAAATTTTAAGCATCTAGCTAGAATAAGAATTTTGATACTTCATGATGATCTTGTTCTGTTCATAGATCCTTTGGTTTGATTTTTTATTTGCTATCTCAAACTAATTTTAAATTTTGTTTTGTTATTACTACATAATTTTTTATTTACATATTTTTTATTTACCTACATAGGTTATGCTCTGTTCCCCACACTAGAACGTTAAAGCATGTATGGCAGGGTCACAGAATCTCACTACGGTCTCTCCCACAAAACCAAACTAGATAAAACATATCTAAGTATGTGGTATGTAAGTGTATGTATAGATAGTATGGATGATGGCTAGACTGTTGAGAAAATTTTACAAAATAATAGTAGCCTAGTAAATACAAAAAATAATATAAGGTAATACTGGATAAAAGTAATTAGAGTAAATACCATGTTGTTTGGGTGTGACTGTGAGTTACCTGCAAAACTCCAGTCTCTAATAATAGGTAGGTTTGAATTCAATTACTTACCTATTATTTTTATTTTTACTTTTTATTGGGTAGAGATAAGACCAAATACAACTGAACTTATTTGACCCTAATTTAATTAATAAAAATAATGCCCAATGAACACAAATAAATGAACTAATAAACCCTACCTTTAGTTTAGTTTCCTCAAGCCAAATTGAATTCAAATCATGTTATATTGTCGTAAAAGTTTGTTTGCCTGGTGCCATTTATCTCAAAAATGGCTTATCTCACTGTTTCCCAAAGTGGGTGATAGCGCCCTTTGCGGCCGCTGGAGACTTTGAGGGGGGTGGTAAAAGGCTTTAGAAGATATTGGGGATGCTAAGACGGTCTAGAGGGGAAAGCATAGTTGTTATGTTTAAAAACTTTGTGGGGCTCTAGGATTTTTTTTATTCTCAGCAAAATAAGTTTAAGAACCTGTAGCTTATCTGATTGAATGTTGTTTTTTAAAATTCATTTGTTCCATGAATTCAAAGATGATTCTTAGATAGGCTTCATCACCACAATACATTTTTCTAGATGTTGCTGTAATAAATGATGGAAAACAAAAAATGCGGTTTTAAACTGTTACATCTTATGACTTAACTCTGTAGTGCAGTGGGCGAAGGCCCGCCTGAGACGCAGAAGATTGCGGGTTCGATTCCTGCTGCAGTACAGATGATTGTATGATCTGCAAATATATGTCTCAGTCTGGGTGTTTTCTATGTATTATTACTATTATTTATTTAATTTGTCACATCTCATCTTTATTATAATTTTATATCACCATAATGTCAGATAACCTTATTGGTGTTATGGGCGAGTAGCTGGCTGTGACGCATGAGGTGCAGGTTCGATTACTGCTGCAGTGCAATTGTTTGCACATGTATTTGTCTCAGATCTGGTTGTTATGGTACCACAATACTCGTAGATTCTAGATTCCCATGACACAGGGTTTCCTAGCTTGGGGGCAGGATTATGTATACATGTTACTATTAAGTGGGTGTTTACAAAACCCTAATGCCATAAAATCACAACAGATGCTTCACCATCAAGTAATTCACCAGGACAGGACAAGAATGTGACCGCTGACGAAATGACCTCCCGCGACTACTACTTTGACTCATATGCACACTTTGGCATCCACGAGGAAATGCTGAAGGACGAAGTACGCACCCTGACTTATCGGAATGCTATGTATCACAACAAGCATCTGTTCAAGGGAAAGGTAAGCTTAAGCTGCTCTTTTTTTTTTACATAATATACCAAATAGTAAATGTAGCCCAATATTTTGAATTAGTCTAATCTAAATGTAAGTACAGACACATAGCATGGATCTAGTTGAGCATCCGAGCCTGCAGTCTGTACGACCCTAACAGGCTCTGGTACTGGTCGTACAGAAACCAGATTCTTCCATAGAAAAAAAGTGTACAAATAAAGAAATTAAATTTGTATAGTTTATAATTTGATGTTTCTGATTCTTGTGGTTTCAATGAATAAAAAAAAACCTGTTATGAGTTTTTTACGGGTAATCATCTTCTTTTTACCTTTTTTATTATTTCCGATCTTTTAACTGATCGTGAAATTTTGAAAAATACTAAAAACTTTTTTTTAGTATAACAAAAAAGTCTTCAAGCTCAGTATTCGTACAGATTTATGCGGACTTTATGGATGGTCTACTATGCGGTGATTTATGGACCATCCATAAATGATGTCACACGAATTCCATGATTCTCCCCCCACATCTTCCTTCCCCTCCGCCCTTGTCACATCTAGTTGGGGGCCCACTAAACTTTTCACACTATTAATTCCTTCCCTCCTTAACGCGTGACGTAATTTATGGATGGCCTCTAAGCGACGCGTAAACTATTGACCCCATGTTCTCACTGGCAATCGTTGTCGCATGCCTTCAGACTGTCCTCGACATCGGCTGCGGCACCGGCATCCTATCGATGTTCGCGGCAAAGGCCGGCGCCGCCAAGGTGATCGCTATCGAGTGCTCCAACATCGTGGACTACGCCAGGAAGATCGTGGAGGCGAACCGGCTCAGTGACGTCATTGAGATCATCAAGGGAAAAGTGAGACCACCGAATTAAATAAGATTAATATTGCTGGTCATTTTTCACATAGCATTATCTAGCCCCAAAGTAAGCAGAGCTTGTTTCATGGGTACTCAACTTATACATACATACATAATATACATAGGAAACACTCAGAATGAATGTAGAATTAAATTATTCTGATCACAGAAGTACCTACTTCTATTAAATAAATAAATAAATGCTGGACATTTTTCACACAGCATTATCTAGCCCCAAACTAAGCAGAGCTTGTATTATGGGAACTAAATGACTGATATACTACTTAAATACTTTTTTTTTGTAAATAGATACATATTATACATAGGAAAACACCCAGACCCGAGAGAAATATTTGCAGATCTTACAAACATTTGTCCCGTGACAGGAAACGAACCCGCAACCTTCTGCGTCTCAGGCGGACCTTCGCCCACTGCGCCACAGAGGTCGTCAAAATGCGAAATTAGAAATTCGAAAGTTTTTAAGGATGAATGGTTGTTACTCTTTCACGCAAAAACTACTGAACGGATTTTGATGAAACTTTACAGTAATATAGCTTATACACCAGAATAACACATAGGCAACTTTTTAGCCGTGGTACCACGCGGGCGAAGCCGTGGGCTGAAGCTAGTAAAGTAATATTTGTCTCGGGTCTGGGTGTTTTTTTATTATGTTAGTCATGTAGTTCACATAATTGCTTTGCTCACTTTGGGGCCAGATGATGCGGTGTGAAAATGTCCAGCATTATTCATTTAATTTTAATATGTTTATTTCTTGTTCGTTTTATATCAGGCTCTTAGATGGGTTTAATTTTTTAATGAAAACGGCATAACACATTGTTTTTGCAGTTCTTAGGAAATGCTTTGCAAGATAGATCCGTATATTGGTTTTAACACAATACACCACAATATGTGATGGCAAGCAAATCCTAAGTTCATAATTTAATTTAAAAAAAACTTTTCTAAGATCAAATATCATTATTTTATTTGGGATCCCATATTGTTGGTTTTAACGCCATATATCACAATACGTGATGGGGCACTGCAATATGTGATGGTAAGCAAATCCTGAGTTCATAATTTAACGAAACAAAAAAATATATTTAAGATTCACAATCAGATATCATTATTTATTTGGGATCCCATATTGTAACTTGCAGTCACTCCTGGTTCTTGTAGGTATCCTATTTCAATTACACTTTATTTTTCATGTATAACCCAATAACGCATATGGTTATGTTTTTTTTTTACATTAAGTCCCAATATTTCTTTAGGTATAGTGTCAGTGTTATTACATATCGTCGGCTAGCTAACAATACCGCGTAAATCGATTTTCCTAACTTTTCAGGAGAACCAAAAAACTGTTTTATCAACTTCGCACAAGTCCACAGAATTGAAATCGCTAACGCTGAAATTAAAACTGATTAGTTGAAATGCAATGTTTGTATTGATGAACAGAAGCGCAGTGAAAAGATCTATCCAATGGCATAAAAATGACATGCAAAATTTCGACTTGAGCGGTGTTGTTAGCTAGCCGACGATATCTAGTTGACAATTGTAGTAAAAAAATATATATACCAGAATCCTAACATTTAACTTTTCCATCCAGGTTGAAGAAGTGGAACTCCCAGTGGAAAAGGTGGATATCATCATATCAGAATGGATGGGCTACTGCCTCTTCTACGAGAGCATGTTGGATACCGTCCTTTATGCTCGGGACAAGTGGCTGGCTGAGGATGGAATGCTGTTCCCGGACAGGTAACAATATGCCAAGACTCATTATCATTATTAGAAGTGCACTGCTGGACGTAGGCTTCCCGAAAGAGTGACATGATGAAAGGTCTTTGCCTACCACCACCCTCTTCTCTTTCAGATATAATCCAATCTGCCTTTCTACACAGTGTCGTCTGGTTCTAGGTCTCGTGGTCGCCGTTCCAGAACCTTCCTCAGCCATTCATAAGATTCAATACTTTTTTGTTTGCATAAATAAGTGTATACACTACACAGTAATTGATCAACTAGATTAATAACTTTCCGCCGGGGTAATTAATTTGACCATGTGACCAGTAAATTGCAATTTTTTTTTTGCCATTTTTCACACAGCTTTATCTAGCCCCAATCTTACTTATATACTTTTTATGTATAGTACATAATTATACATAGAAACACCCAGACCCGAGACAAATAGTTGCAGATCATACAAACATTTGTCTCGCGGCGGCAATTGAATCCAGAACCTTCTGAGTTGCATGCGGGTCATAGCCCACTGCGCCACAGAGGTTGTATACAACTGCCCAAACTTAGAATTGTTTTTCTCGCGTATCGTTCGTTTCGGTCACCCAACACACATAATATATATCTACACTATAAGAGGAATCTACCCTCCAATTTTCATGCTTCTAGGACTTATGGTTTAGTCTGTGCGTTGATCAGCCAGTAGGTAACAGAACAGTTTTATACCGGGTGTAATAAGACTACTCCCGAAAACTTTGGGGAGTGAAAGTACCCATCAATATGATCAATTTTACTATGGACGAACACTGTGAACGCAAAAAAAATCAGCTGTACCATACCTACTAAAGTTCAATACCTACTTGGCTGAAATGTATGACTTTTTTTTGATTTATTGCAGCTGATTTTTTTTTCGGGAGTAGTCTTATTACACCCTGTATATATTGATTGACTCTCAAGATTCAGAGAGGGGCTGAAACTAACAAAACTAACTAAATAAATCAATAAATTACTATTGTCTAGAGAGCCGGGCAATGCGTTACAAAACCAATTTTGCCATAGAACTGCCACTTCTCCGGATGTAGTGAGCACTTTCTAATCAGCTAACCGCGATTAGACCGCCCATTGTGCATTTCTTTTTTTTCTTGTATTATTTTTCTGTGTTTTGTACTGTAAAATGGTGTTCTATCTATACAAATATTATAAAGAGGAAAGATTTGTTTGTTTGTATCGAATAGGCTCCGAAACTACTGATTTTAACAATGTTATCACTAATAGAAAGTTCAAAAATTATCAGGAAGTAACATAGGCTAATTTTTATTTTCAAAAAAATAGAGATCCTTAAGAAAATTGCAATATTGTAACCAAGTAGCAAAATTTTGCCTATAAAATTAATTATGTGGCGTGCACTGAAAAAACTATTGATGATACATAAAAATGATGTACTACATGATTAAAGTACTCATTATTACCTATAAAAAAGTCTTCCGAGGGAATATATCTAAACTATCATAGTTAAGTCCCAATAGCAGCTTTTGTGTTCTAAAATTGTATTAGATCGCCGATAGAAACAAAAGTTGGTTACATTCGTATCGTAGCATTATTTTTTATTCAAATAAATAGTTTTATCATCAAGGGTATTTATGTAGCAGTTAAAAACTTTTTAATTCATTCGAATCGGACATTTATTTTCGATGTTATCACGAGTATAAAATCTAAACTTACGCGGGTGAAACTGCGTGGCGCCGCTAGTTAACTATAAAATGGAATTCCCTCTCTATAGGTGCACCCTCTTCATCTGCGGAATCGAGGATCGCCAGTACAAGGACGAGAAGATCAATTGGTGGGATGACGTGTACGGCTTCGACATGTCTTCCATAAGGAAGGTGGCCATCTCCGAGCCTCTTGTGGATGTGGTGGATGCTAAACAGGTATGCCTCTAAGTGGTCCTTACTCTTTCATTTGTACACATGCCAAACTAGAATGGAAAACTAATAGAAACCTAGTCAATTATAATTTGACGACCTCTGTGGCGCAGTGGGCGAAGGTCCGCCTGAAACACAAGTTTGCGGGTTCGATTCCCGCCACGGGACGAATGTTTGTATCTACAAATATTTGTCTCAGGTCTAGGTGTTTTCTATGTATATTATGTATGTATTTACAAAAAATATATATATAAGTAGTATATCAGTCATGTAGTTCCAATAATACAAGCTCTGTTTAGTTTGGGGCTAGATGATGCTGTGTGAAAAAGTCTAGCATTATTTATTTATTTTATTATTAAACAAAAGTTCTGTACCGTCCTTCTGTATAGTCTGAAGCGAAGCCTTATCCAGAATTATGGCTTAACTCCCTATTTTCTAGTTATTTTAAAGAAAGAGGCGGTTCTCAATTCGTCTCTTTTTTGTGTATGTAATATTTTACGCGATATCTTCGCCAATTGTATACCGATTTTAATGATTCTTTATTTTCGTTTTCTATCGATGGGTAGTTTGGTAGTGGGTGGTTTATACTTCAAGGGGTTTTCAGGTATAATATATGTTTTTATGAAAAATCTCACCGCTAAGGGTAAAAGAATGGGGATGTCATTTCATATTGGTTTTATTATCAATTTCCCTTCAATTGAAGTCTGTTTTTATTTTTTTCCTGATTTTTAATTTATTTTCCAGGTGGTGACAAACTCCTGCTTACTGTCGGAGGTTGACTTGTACACAGTCAAGAAAGAGGATCTGAACTTTGAATCTAAATTCCATCTCCAGGTGTGTTTTATTTTCATTTATTATGCGTTTTGCTAAGAACTATGCCACCGAAATAGTGGTGAAAGGGCTCAGTGCGTCACGCTGCTTTTATGTAGTTGGCACGTGCCTTCGATTCATATGACTTTTTTTTTAAATAGGTTATTCCTTTGTAAGCGGTTTCCGTAACCTATGGATGCTTGCAACAACCTTAGTTCGAGATATAAAAAAAAAGAGTATACAGATAATATTTTTTTCACATGGCCTCATCTAGCCCCAAACTAAGCAGATCTTGGATTATGGGAACTAGATCTGATTACAGATAGAAAATGCTTTTAGCATGGTAAGAGAAAAATAAGTACATAGTAGTTGGTACCACGCGGGCGAAGCCGTGGGCAGAGGCTAGTAGTAAATATTAGTGAAAGATTTTTTTAAATCGAATGAGTAGTTTCGGAGTTTACCTTCTACAAATTTAACCTCTGTTATATCAGTGTAGATAGATTTCTCGTGACAGATTGCAAGCCCATCGGCGCTAATTGAAACACTAACCGATGATACACGTCTCCGAATGTTTGATTCTAGGCTATGTCGGTTTCTTCACGATTTTTCCTTGACCGTTTTGGGCACCGTGTTAATGCGCACATAATTTTATGCGTCTTGAAAATCTAATGGTTTAGATTTCCGGCCCCTTAATAACATTAACAATGGCCTCGATTCTGTAGTACACTAACTAAACTAAATTTAAACTGTCGCTCTTTTACTGAAAGAGCAAGCAAGAAAGAGATAGCTACAATTTTAGTGCTGTCAAATCAGTTTACGTGCCGCTTTTCTTTGTGTTTATAGTCAGCATGTTTTGAAATTACGACTAAATTTGTATGGAAAACTTAAATCTGACTAATTTGACAGCACTAAAATTGTAGCTATCTCTTTCTTGCTTGCAATATCAGTAAAAAAGAGCGACAGTTTAAATTTAGTTTAACTAGTGTACTACAGGATCGAGGCCAATGGCAATGGGAACGAGACAATGGCACTCGATTTAAAACTTAAAAATTTGGAGAGTTTTAGGTTGAGAAGTGCCTTCTTTTTAAGTTTTAGAAGTTGCGAACATTGCTAAGCCTGTCAAATTCGCAAGTCTAAGTACAGCCAACTTGACCAACACACAAACTTAAAATTAATTTGTATGACAATTTCGTACGATTATTTTCAAACAAAATATATAATACTACCCCCGGCCACTCTCAAAATCTCATTAAATCCTCTCCATCCAAAGCTTGCCTGAAAAAGATAGCTTTTAAGCGATAAGATCGCCCATTGAATATTTAATTTAATATGGTTTTGTTTATTCATATTGTAAAAAAGGGAATTTTCACGTACTGCACTATCGGTGTAGGCACCGACTAAGTTTCGACTCATTCCGAAAGTCTTCATCAGGGTGAGCGATCGCGACGCTCTCCCTCCGCGTCGCGTCTTGCACTCGTCTTGTTTTGTTTATTTTAAAAGGTTTTAAGTATTTTAAATTATTAATTAATTGATTGGTGTGTTTTAGGTGCGTCGTAACGACTTCATCCAAGCTCTGGTGACGTTCTTCAACGTGGAGTTCACGAAGTCCCACAAGCGGCTCGGGTTCAGCACCGCGCCCGAAGCGCCCTACACGCATTGGAAGCAAACGGTGTTCTACTTCGACGATTATATGACGGTAAGATTACATACATACATAAATAAACTCACGCCTGTTTCCCGGAGTGGTAGGCAGAGACTACGGTTTTCATTTGACATACGCTCCTGACATATGTACCTCTTTTGCTTCGTTCACTCTCATTACATTCTTCATACATGCTTGCCGGTTTTGGGTACTCTTGACCTGACCTTTCTCCAGAACGTCTCCTATCTGGTCAGAGTACGTTCGCCGGGGTCTACCCTTTCCAATTATCCCATTCACGCTCCCCTTATATACATGTTTCGTCAATCTCCTTTCGTCCATCCTTTCTACATGCCCAAACCACCTTACCTTTCTTTATTCTTGTCACTACATCTTCTTCAACTCCACAACACTCTCTTATCACACTGTTCCCCAGCCGTAAGATTATTACTATTAAAATGCATGTTTAGTAAGAATATCTGTATAATATCCACAGCCGCCCTCGGCCCCCAGCCCACTGCGTCGCTTAGCTCGCCCGCGCTATGCTCGGCTTCTAAGGATAGGATTCTCGACCTTCTTTAAGAATTGGGCTATCAAATACAATTTTTTTTTGTAGTTCTCGAGCGCATTCAATTAGACACTCTTCATCCTTATAAATTAGTATAGATTGACATTTATAGCTTAACTAACATCAAACTCACAGCTGAGCACAAAATTCATGTTTGTTCCTGCTCATACTCTGGCTTCCTTAACTTACGTCAAACTGAACACAAAATTGATGTATGTTCCTTATCATACTCTGACTTCCTTGATACATGCCTAGTCTAGTGAGGATGCTGACAATAATAACTCTTAGATATTTAGTTCTCGACCATAAGCAAGATCTGTTTTATGGAGAACACGGTTGGTATTTTATCCTCCATTTGCTGTGGGAAAGATCTTCCACTGAGCTGATCCATCTGATCCATTTGCCCGGAGTCCTAGGACCGAACTGTCTTAAGAACTTTGGTTGATACTTTTTAGAGTCTTACTGAATTCTTTGAGTAGCACTCTTTTTCTATAAATGAGTTCACCTCGTTCGATTTGCACCACACTAAAGCTGAATGAAGGATCATCAAAAAAATTACCAAGCAGAGTTTGTTGCCTGATTCTTCTAGGCTTGGTCGCGCGCGAGGAATCGCCGTAAATTTACATTCAAATCCATCATTCAGCATTCGCCTTATGATTGGATGCATAAAGGTTGAAATTGCGTTTGAATTTTCACATAGCACCTGAATAGTTCCCTAGAGGAGCCCCTATTAGACTATGAATTCGGGCCTAAGACACACAACACTAACCATATCGTTTGAAACATAATTTTACAAAGATAATTAAGGCATTCAATTTTTTTTCCCAGGTGAAGAAGTTCGAGGAGATCACGGGCACATTCTCGATGCGTCAGAACGCGCGCAACAACCGCGATCTCGACTTCGAGATCGAGATCGACTTCAAGGGCGAGCTCTGCCAGGTCAAGGAGAAGAATCATTATCGAATGCGTTGAGCATAACCCCCGCTAGGCGTAAGTTCACCTGCTCGTAGGGCGTTCACGGACCGGGCGTATTTGCGGCGCGTATACGCTCGTATACTAAGGCCCGAGTTCACAAACACAATAACGGGTGGTTAGATTCTATTCAAAGCCTTTTGATACATTTTTTCATAGGAATCTGTCATCATAATCAATGGTCAATGGTTAGACTTGACCGTCCGTTTATTTTGTTGGTGAACTCAAGCTTAAGCGTTCTTTTATATTGTAAAAACGGGAATTTTCGTGTATGTATTGTCGTTTTTACAATATGAATAATCAAATTCACGATAGTTTTTGGATTAAGAGTTCTTTGTTCGCCTGAAGCCCAACAACAAATAATTCGCGTAAACTTTACATTACATCAACGATACTATAGCATTCGTCATAAGCCTATGACATAGAAGTTGCTTAAAATCCTTCCATGTTGATTGGTTGGTTGATGTAAAGTTTACACCATTAATTTACACTTGAGGCTCTGGTTTGTAAGCGTAAACGGACGGTTAAACCGTCGATTAACGTTATCATTTTGACAGATTTTTTCGTTATCTGTCATCGCAATGGTTGCATCTAAACGCCCGGTTATGTGTTGGTGAACTTTAGCCTCATACTACCTGCCAGCTTTTGTACCCCAGTTTTTTGTAAAATGGCGAGAAATCTTCTTTTAATAAGATATTTCCCTCTTTGGAACAATAATCTCGTGTTTCCAATTTCACTGAATTTCCAAAAATTCATAGCGTACTTGAGAATTTTAGCCTATACATAACCTGCTTAGCCTTATTTTATAAATTTTGATTCACATTGATTTATATCATTTGAATAAGTGATTTCGGTTCTTTCAGCGTAGTTGTAACCAAAGACTTCAAATACAATATCTACTACGATACTCCGAAAGTTGTTATATCAGGGTTTCGTTTTTTTTTAATATCACCGCTGATCTTAAAATCAATCGAGAAACGTACGACTCTGCATCTGACATACGAAAATCGCAATCTTGAATGGCATACTCTGTCATGCAGTTTCTGTAGTACACTAACTAAACTAAATTTAAACTGTCGCTCTCTTTTACTGATAGTGTAAACAAGAAAGAGATGGCAAGAATTTTACTGCTGTGTGCTGCTGTCAAATCAGTTTACGTGCCGCTTTTCTTCGTGTTTATAGTCAGCATGTTTTGAAATCACGACTAAATTTTTTACTAAACTTAAATCTGACTAATTTGACAGCACTAAAATTGTAGCTATCTCTTTCTTGCTTACACTATCAGTAAAAAGAGAGCGACAGTTTAAATTTAGTTTAGTTAGTGTACTCCAGAATCGAGGCCAATGTCAGTGGACTTTGTAAAACATTAGTGTTAAATGACAGAGTGTGTTCATTACGAGTGGTAGGAATTGATTGAAAAGTGTGAAAATTTCTTCACTTATGAGCCCAAAAGTACGACCTTTGGGAAAGACTATCGGCCATTTTGTCGGATTTAACACACTCAAGTGATATTCAAAAATACATATCCAGTTTGTATATTTGAGTCACGAGGACTCAAACGAACTCATGAAACAAACAAAAATATACTCAACACTGTAACACGAATATAATTTAGCAGTAGCTGTTTATTAATATACTATTGTTTCATATATCATATAAAATTTCATGATAAAACCAGTGGTTATACCTATGTTAGTCGGGTTTCTATGACAAATTGTATGTTAAGATACGCCTAAGTCTTCCTAAGCTTAGTACAGATGGATCAGTTAATTAAGTGTAATATTGGAGATTCTTGCGCATGTTTTTGCTTCAAAGTAGTAATTACTTTGTTAGTTTAATTAATTTTTAATGTATCCTTACTTTGTATTATTCCACTTTTCGAATTCGAAAAGTACGTCATAAACTCCAACATAACCCAAACTATTACACCAAGGCCTGAGTTAACCAACAAAATAACGGCCGGTTAGAGCCTAATCAAAGCTTTTGACAATTTTCGCTTTTTTCATAGCAATCTGTAATCATAACTAATGGTTAGACTTGACCATCCATTTATTTTGTTGGTGAACTCAAGCCTTATAAATATCGTCGAAAGTCAGTATTTAGGACTTACTTTAGAGTTACCCGAACCTAGGCTGCTGGCAGCTTGTTTTTTTTTAATCCAAAATGGAATCAATTGTCATTAAATTTCACTTATTTTTAGTTTTTAATTAATTATGTTCCTTTTCTTAGAGGTTTCATTTTTTATCTGGGGCAGTTGGAATTTTATAGTTTTTCAAAGTTGCAGAGAAAATGGCTTTTGAAAATGTTGTTTCTTGCGGCATGCAGATGGGCCTAACAATCCTTGCAAACAGCGCCATCTAGTAAGCGCCAGGGAACTTACCCGGCCGACTACAGATAAAAAAGTAAATCTCTCATTAGACATCGAACATTTCTCTGTGATGTGTATTAACTCCACGCAAGCCTATCAGGAAGTCGTTTTTCCCGATACGAATCGTCGCTTCGTTTCTGAATAGGGATACTTATAGTTTAGTTCATATAACATACTTCAGTTATGATCATATGTAAATCTGCGGGTTCTACAGCTGATAACGACTGAAATAATTGTTTTACAAGAAAACACATACTATTATTTCAGAAGGCTGGTTTGTGTAAACGAATTTTATACATCTCGCATTCTACGGTCGTTATGCTATTTGTATTCTTATGTAGGTGATGTCTGAGCTCATTTAGGTGAATACAATCTAATAGTTTCTATTAATTTCATTCGATTTTGAGGATATCATGAATGTAAGTTCGTTTAAATCGTTTGCTGTTACCCGATTTCATTCATCAAAAACTCGTTACAACAGCTACTATACAGGGTGTCCTGGAATGTGTATATAATACCGGAAGGAGGTCATTGACACCGTGGTGGGGAACATTGTTTTAATTTGTATCTAAGAGCAGGTAGTATGGAAACTTTGATAAATAAATAATATTAAATAAATAACGCTGGACACCATAAATACTAATAATATTACATAAATAACGTTTTCACACAGCATCATCTAGCCCCAAACTAAGCAGAGCTTGTATTATGGGAACTACATGACTGATATACTACTTATATACATTTTTTTGTTGTAAATACATAAATATTATACATAGAAAAAACACCCAGATCCCGAGGCAAATATTTGCAGATACAAACATTTGTCCCGCAGCGTCGTTTGATGGTCATTTCATGAATGAAAAACATGGAAATCCAAAAAGTCTTAGAATCAACAATGTTCCTCACCATGGTGTCAATGAACTCCTTCCGGTATTATATACACATTCCGGGACACCCTGTATTAAAGAACTTAATTCATTCGCGGTGTCACTAGCCCTTTTATGGTTAGCCTTGGGTTAGGTGACTAGATTGATATACTACAACAGCTCTGAAAAGCGCCTTGTGATTGATGTAGAGAGAACCAGTGAGGCGAAAGTATGAAGAGATGAGCTCAGATGTATTATGTCAATGTTTACAATAGGTACATACATATAAGTCTTACGTTTGTGTCTACGAAACTACCGCCTAAACAGTCCCTACGGCACGGGACACCGTTATTATTGTGAAACGTATCGTGCTGTATTACGATCAAGTTCAGTGTCAATTTTATAGGAGAGTCTATTTCAAACGGTAATATTAAATATTTAGTCGGTGTAGATGGCGCTACACAGTCAACCGCCATTTTGTTTTTTAAGAAGTGTTCCATAGCTTCTGGTGTTTCGTTTATTTTTGTTTGTCTGTTTTTATGAAAGTCGATTTCAATGTTTCAATGCATTTTCGGTTATCCGATTGAGTTGAGATTGTGCATGAATACCTGTCGAGTTTTGATGACAATACTGTATTGTTCTATTACTGTATGTATTGTATTGCTTGGTGCGGCAAGCTGATCTGATGGGACAATTTAAATCGATTATCTTATACTGAACCAATCGATTATCGTGGTACCTTTGGTATGGTTTGTGATTAGAGTGACGACGACAGTGAATTGTTGAATGTATACCATATTATTATCTTTCTAAAAAATTGCCACTGAACCCTAAATATAAACTAATTAATGTACTCTCTTAACAATAGGAATAAAATAACGTATAGTCTTTTTGTCCAAATGCCAAGTGACTCGGTTTACGGTTAGCGAGAAGCGTGTATGTTGTAAAGTATAAGTATTTTTGTGGTGCATAAATGAGTACCTATAGGCCAAGATATTGTTTTATTTCCGCGAGCCGTGACCTCCAAAATGGTGGATTTAATAGTTAATAGATTCAGCGTTTTTGAAAAGGTTGTTACGGTTAGGTTGTGCTGTAATAAAAACTAGGAATGTAAAATAGGTTTTTATTAGTATTATCATATACACAATAATTTAAGAAAATACCTCAACATCAACATCTATTAAGATCTTTTTTTCAGTGCAGTATGCGCCCAACCGTAGATTATATATTTCGGTTGAGTGCATTCTCATTTCAAATACACGCCGCCATTTTAAACTATTCACTATTACAAGTAGTATGTAATGCTACTTAACTAAGCACAAAAAAGTATGTATTATTATCAAGAACCTTACGTATAAAAATCTTCATTGATAAAAATATAAAAACTTTACTGCTAAAACTTAATTTCGGCCTATTTTCGGCAAATATAGTAAAATTACAGAATCTCAATACATACTGTCTGTGGGAATTCAGCTTTATAAAACTACGCGGGTTCTATAATTTATAAATTAAAAAAATACCGAACGTAATTTGGTCCTATTTGCAGCGACTTCCTTACGGACCAACCGATATGCACAACATG
The DNA here is from genome assembly GCA_958496245.1 of Perizoma flavofasciatum. Lineage (NCBI taxonomy): Eukaryota > Metazoa > Arthropoda > Insecta > Lepidoptera > Geometridae > Perizoma > Perizoma flavofasciatum. The sequence goes on from OY292436.1 coordinate 1,830,053, forward strand.
CACGATTTATCGGTGCAGTTTTAACGGTACTGTCCTATCTGTTTATCGTAACCTCCATGGCACAACCGCTTGGCACAACCAGTAGTGCTTTAGAAGATTTTCCCCGTGACTGTTATTTTCAATAGCCGATTAGCTCTTACATATAAATGCATGAAAAAACAACGGGAATTAATGTCGCGTATGTGGTTTCCATTCTGGAACAAAACAGGATTTTGCACCTCATGTGCTGGCTGGAAAATCGTCTGTTGCGTAGTTAATGTAAAAAGAATATATTTTTAGTACATAAGTAGATTAGGTGATAAATCTATTTGATTTTTTATGCTATGGGCGCGGCCACGACAGGCGATGCCACGGCATTCTTGAGGTCCACGCAACAGCAGCTGGAGATCAGGTTGAATTCCTTACAGGTGTTCGCGTAGAGGAAGTTGCAGTCACTCTTGTAACAACCGTACCCATCTAGAGAAACAAAAGGGGAAGTTGCAGTCACTTTTATAACAACCGTACCCATCTAGAGAAACAAAAGAGGATGTTGCAGTCACTCTTGTAATAACCGTACCCATCTAGAGAATTTAAAGAGGAAATTGCAGTCACTCTTGTAACAACCGTACCCATCTAGAGAAACAAAAGAGGATGTTGCAGTCACTCTTGTAATAACCGTACCCATCTAGAGAATTTAAAGAGGAAATTGCAGTCACTCTTGTAACAACAGTACCCATCTAGAGAAACAAAAGAGGAAGTTGCAGTCACTTGTAACAATCGTACCCATCTAGAGAAACAAAGTTTATACATAGGTAGGCACATACACACATAGAAAATTGATTGCGATCAGTTTGAAAACAACATTTTGATATTATTTAAATATTTTTTCAAGCCAATACAAATTATTTGAAAAAAAAAACATATATAGAAAGAAAATGCTTTCGACACGTCTTAACTGGTCTTGAGTGATGAAATTGAGAGCCGTGGGTTGGAAAAAAGTATGTGCATAGTAAGCACGTGCCAAAACGATGAAGGATAACATCGTGAGGGAACCGGCATGCCCTAGAGCAAAAAATGGAGGGCATGTGCTAGTTAGCATTCCAATAAGCGAAGATGGGCTCAACATAGTTGAGATCGTCGTCTTCAATTTCATACTTACATGAACCACTGCAGCAGCACGCGTCATGTGCCTCCTTATGGGAACAGTAGCTATACACCGAGGAGTCGCACAATGGGCAGCCAGCGTGTGCGCCCGGTGGCCCCGGGGGTCCATTGTGACCCCCGCCGGGGTAGTAACCGGGGCCGCTCGGGTAGTGACCTCCGGGTCCACTCGGGTAGTGACCCCCGGGTCCACTAGGGTAATGACCTCCAGGGTAGTTGTTGCCTGGGTAGTACCCTTGGCCGCCACCTAAGATATAGTGGAGTATGTCCTTTATTCCGAAACCTGTTGGTGAATTTTAGTGATGAGATGGAATGGTGGTTAGTTATAATGGAATGGTAAATATTGTTTGATAATGGCATAGCGTATCTAGGTATTAGTTATTGCCTTGTATGATTTCGAGAAAGGTTCTTAAACAAGTTTTATCGCCACACGTCAATAGAGGGCGCTGCAATTGCTGACGGAATATAAGTTTCTTTAAAATAATATTAACATGTTGATGCGTTAATAAAATGAGAATAGATCTAAATCTTCGTAAAGTTAAACATTGTTATGTCTTAGTTAATTATCTCGACTGCTTAATTTTTGTAGTAGGTAATTAGTGAGAACACTAAAGCTGATTTCACACAGACATGTTTTGTTTCCAGGTACGAAGTCAAAGAGAGAATCGACTACACTACATTAGGTACCTTAATACGTTTTAGGTTGCCTAAAAACCTCCTAACCACTCAACAGTCCATGGTAGCTGTACTTACCAGTACTCGGATACGCTTGACAGTCCGTGGTAAGTACAGCTACCAGTAAAAAATAGCGCGAAATTGGCGCGTTGCGTACCAAGTTTTACGTCCGTAGGGCATATTGTATGCATTCTCGTATCTTTGAGTGTTCATAGACTATTTTCGTGTTGAAATTCTCTATGCCAGTAATAGAACAAAACCTGGCCTCGGTGAACAATGTCTTAGGAAAAAATGCAATTGAAGTTCAGTCTGCGGTCGCGCGCAATTATTTTTAATTTTTTTTATGAGTTTTTTTATGAGTGAGCTTTTATGGAAGTTAGGATTAAATTAGTAAAAGTATATATTTTATCTAATATTATGTATCATAATAATCGTAAAAATACAGGCTTTAGGATTGATTGAAAATATCAACAAAATATATATGTTTCCTCATAAATAAAACAAATTACTAAATTTATGGGTAAAATCAGAATTTTAATGGAATTAATTCACAATAACCCAAAATTCAAAAAAAATATCGTATATTGTGATTTACTGTTTATATAATAAAATTCCTTAATAATTAGCCTTACGTTCATAAAATTAGTTTTAACTTAGCTACAATAGATATCGAGATATAAGCGATTCTTTAATCGCGGGCCGTCCGTAATTTTCTACGATAACATGGCTCGCGACCTTGGACTGACGCGGGAACATGTTCGCGAACGCTTGGACGTTTGAGTCGCTAAATTAGCGAAGCACGGGAGCGTCTTTTTTTAAATACCTACCACTAGGTACATACTGAGCTAGCCATCTTATTAACTGCTACAGATAATAATATCTGTGGCAACAGGTAAGAATAAGAATAACTATTTTTTTTGAAAAAAGTAGTTTAACTACCCATTTATAGAATTAGCAAAAATAACATAAGTAGTTTGATAAAAATAACGAGAAGTTAGCGATAATATAATTACTTAAATAATAATGGTAGGTAGGTAGGGTACGGTGTGTTATAATATCTGTGGTAAGGTAGTTTACGGTTAAAATAACTTTACCTCCCGTGCTTGTTATACTGTGTCACAGCAAGTTATTTTGCTCGCTCAAAAATCTCCAGAATAGGTAAACCTAACGAATCGATGTGATCCTTGTGTTTAGCAATAAAAATAAAATAAAAGGGCATTTATTACTTAATACAAACATATAATAATGTAATATTTTTTAACGGTGTTATAATATGCTGTATACCTACTGTATTCGTTTTCGTTCGGTTGTGTGGAAACGCTTTAGTTGAAGTTGTTTGAAGATTCGGTGAACATTAAATTTGTTTTGACCTTGTACTTAATGCTTCCTACCGCTGTAATTAAAGACTTTTTATGGGATTTGTAACAATTATAATAGCTAGATGCTAAAGTTCAATTTCTTTTGAATGAGAACCTTTTTATTTTGCGACGTCTTTTTATATGGATTAAGTACTTGTTGTTACCGAACATAATGCCATTTTTGTTCTGTGATAATGCCCGTCTGCATTAGACCTATGTAAAGACTTAGGCAGGTATCGTTTCTTTTAAAAAAAACTACATTCTTTAATTTATCATCTTGTAAAGTTTCATCGACGCGTGACGGAGGAGTTATTGCGTACAATGATTTTCCCGTTGATTGGAATAACCAAGAATATAATGTTAAGTAATACATGACATGAAAATGCTGACAACTCAAATGAAACAGCGTGACTGAATGAATGAATGATACTAATTATGTTGGTTGGTGACTATTTCATCAACTCACCACTGAGCTTGTTTCTGCTTATTTCATAGTTCGACACATCGATACCTATTGATTCAAACACAACAAAAAATTAGTCTTGAATTTCAGAGTGGACACTATTTTCTTTTATCACTTAGTTCTGTTCGATCAGTAGGTAATCATCAATAGAGATAAAGGTATAGATAATATCTTTATTGTACAGTACAATATACAAAAACACAATTAAAACAACAAAAAACGAAAGAAATACTCAACAGGCGGTCTTACCTAATTTGTATAGCTGAAAAAGCTCTCTTCCAGACCACGATAGGATGGAGAGAACTGTCTAACTTAAATCCTACTAATATTATAAATGCGAAAGTTTGTGAGGATGGATGATTGTGACTCTTTCACGCAAAAACTATTGAACGGATTTTGATGAAACTTTAGTATAACTTATACATCAGAATAACACATAGGCTACTTTTTATCCGGGTACCAAGCGGGCGAAGCCGTGGGCAGAAAGTTTGTCGCTCAATATCGGCATGGCTAAACCGTTTTGGATAAGATTGAAAACAAGTGTAGTTCGTGACACAGAATAACACAGGACATTTTTATAAAAGTACCACACGGGCGAAGCCTTAGAAGCTAATGAATTTATAAACACTATGATAATATTATAAAAATATAATATTATGGGGTAAAGTTTGAAGGTTTTTAAATTTGGATGTAAAAGCTACTTATCTGATTTCAAAAATTATTTCACAAACATTTAGAATTGACAATCAGGACGTACATATGCTGTACCTATATTATTGGAATAGAATGGACCAATTTTGCAACTTGCAACAAGTCCACGAAGAAACGGCCGAAAGAATTCGTTTTTTACGAACGTTGCCTTAACGGTAAGCTACCTTCGGCTACTTTTTATCCGGGTACCACGCGGGTGAAGCCGTGGGCAGTTTGTTAGTTATTTATATTAGCATTATTTTATTATCTTCTCGATTTTTACAATTTGCTGACGCTTTGCACAAAAATCTTTGTCTATGCACTTCGTATTGTCTATGCCTGATTTACCTAACTGTCATTTATTGTCTATTTTAATACTACCCTCTGCATCAATGAGCCTTTACGCATTTTCGCAAAGATTGATCGAAAAAATCTAAGCAACAAAATTGACGGGACTCTAGAATCATAGGTGATGATTCGTTGGTTGATAGATCCCATCAAGTTTTCTATCAAGGAAACGCGATAATGGATTTTTTGGTACATAGGTAGATCTTTACTTTTAAACTTTATAAAAAGGCATACTATAAAATATCTGATTATTTAGATGACAAAAACTCTTAGGATTGAAAATGCACCAACTCGAACATATTATTTGTAAATGGATCATTAAAAAGAATAACCAGCCTTGTTTTCTTGCCTTTCTTTCCTGGCTTGGTCGCGGAGGAACAGGCAGTAGATAAAAACCGACGTTTCAAAGTGATCCTTGTGTATTTATTGAACAAATTAATTTTGACTTTGACTTTGACTTTATCAAAGGTAAAGTGTAGGTAATTATTATCTCGTGTTTATTAAATTAGGAACTTAATAGTTTCAGAAATTATATCAAGTGAAGACTGGTCTAAAGCTCAGTTACGAAAATATAATAAAACTTACCGCTAGAACCAGCTATGCAAGCCGCGAGGAAAAATACAAAGATCAATTTATCCATCTCAAATAGTAATGAAACGCTGATCACAGTTTATTTGGAAGATGTGCTTCAGTCGCCAGTCAACAACTAAGTGATATGTTTATTAGAAACCTCTTATGGCTTAGGAAGGTGGATTTACCGGTACAGTCGCGTGCAGAAATGATTGGCATAGCAAAGTACTAAGTAGTATATTATAATATTTGTAGCAAAGTTTTATAAAGTTATAATTCCACACAGCGTGACAGCGGTTGGCTATAACCACAGAAAGTTAAAGTAAACAGCCGTCACTATGCCATATATTAATCAACAGTTACTACGACTTTCTGCGGTCTGCAGGTGTGGTTAGTCATTGTCGCTGCTGGTTAAGGATTATAGCATTATCAAGCTTGACCATACAGCATTTAACGACTTGATAATTAGGATGGATGCCCTTGATATCCTAGAGTTGTTTTTCTCTGCCATTGTGCTCAACTTTGTGACTGTGCTTAGCCCGAATGTGGCTAGATATTCTCCGGGATCGGTGACTGGGTAGGTACCGAACTTCACGGTTTAGAGAACTAATTGAATCTTAAAATTCTTAGCGCTCAATCTGTAACGGTATAAGGGCCGCTGGAGCGGTTTTTTGTTGACTCTACCATGCGGTGTCAATACTTCATAGACATTAAAATCTGCAATTTCACTTCTATGCATACCTGTACTTCAAGTGCATTCTAGTTGAAGGGCGATGGCAGCTGTCCTTAACTTTACATAATAATCTAGTAGCCGTTCTAAAACCCATTAGGACCTAAGGTCTTTGATTGAACCCTGTAATACCTATCGGAAATTGTAAAATTACAAATTTTACTAGAAATCTTAAACTGTATTGTGATTATGAGGGCCCGATGGCTCGTGGACGGTGGATGGTGGTAAATGGCGATGGATGGAACTAACCCAAAATCGTTCGTTATAGCACTCTTTGGGGGAAGCCTGCGTATGTCCAGCAATGTACTTCTGCGGATGTTGTTGATAATAATGCCCTTCTATTTATAAGAGAACACTAAGGAAACAGTGAACGAAGTGTTTGCTAGGAGGTCACATTGATTAGAGAAAAACAAAAGTTTTCAGCTGCTATTTTAAGACGAGTGCAGTGGAGTCTAGATCTGTGGCACTCAATTAGTTAATATTGTAGGAAGCCCTAACTTAAACCAGATACATACATGATGGTACTTTAAAGTTTATCTTTGATGAACGGTGAAGAAACCGATGGGCCATACTCCTGGATGTATACAAATAACTTGTCTTAAGCTGGGCTTGGAATAAGTTGTTTGTAACGTGCTTAGAAGTTGAAAAAACTTGTTGTTGTTTAAAAAATAATATACTCGATCGAGAAGGTTTTATGATTCAAGTCTACATTAAGGTACTCGTATCTTGTTTGTAGGTAGGTATAAAAGCTATAGAGTGTATAGAGGTAGCAAGGTATGCATGTAAGTACCTAACTTGATTTCATTTTTTTAACTTGCATTAAGTTAAAAAGTTGTTTTTTGTAAATTAAATATGACTGTGTCCATTTAACTATTACTATTTACCTTACTATTTAAATCCTCGGGATTAATCGGGGGGTGGAGGGTGGATTCCTACATCAAAGACTGGGCCCAACTAGCTGGAGGCCTTTGCCTTGCAGAGGGACAGTACAGACCCTAGTATAATATTATAATGTTTGTGGTACAGCCTAAATAACATTCAAATCTTTCGTGACGAACTGACGACTTTTACACAGTTCCGGTATTCGATTAAGATTTGTTTGCAGCTATTCCAAACCCTTTTATCTTTAGCATGTCAAGTCCCGATTACAATGTTATATTATGAAGACGGTGACGAGCTGATCGATCTGACGATGGAGACTGAAGGTGGAACTTCTCGGTAGATTTTTAACTGTTTGGACATCATTTTGAGTAACAACAACAATGATGAAATCTCTTTTTAAGTGAAAAATAAACGAATCGTTTTTGAAATGTTTTTATTGAGTTTCCAAAAGATACTTTTGATATTAAGTTGAAATCTTTTAAGTAAAAAATTAAAGAGTAGTTTTTAATGTTCCGTTTCAGAAATGTAAAGCTTCTAATAAAGCTTTTCAACAAAAAACTTATTGTTCTTCATGCCACTCCAAATAGCATACAAAAAAGTAGAGACGTAACTAGAACAGGTCATCGGGCCTTTCAATTTTATTTTATTAAGTAGGTAGGTTGTATGTAATGTCAGGGTCTGAAGGTGGATGACCTGGGCGGCAGCCGTTGAACCGCGTGGTCCCGTTTGCAAACCGGTATCACTTCTGAATATGGATCGGATGAGAATGTTTATGTAGGCTTTGGGAAACGAAGATTAGCAAATAGTGTAGTGTGGTCTACCAGCCTGAAGGTGCGAGAAGCCAGCTGTGACGCAAGAGATGCAGGTTCGAATCCCGCTTCCGCACAAATGTTTCATTTCTTTATTGTAGGTACACACAGAGAATACAGTCAAAAAACTTAAATATAGGACATGTACAAGGGTGAACTTAACCCTAATAGAGTTTTCTTCCAGCAGAGTTTTCTTGCAGTTCTGCAGACATTTGTTTCGGGTTGGTGTTGTGGTGCCTCAGTAGGCGTAGTGCCTGATACCCACGACACAGATAATCCTAGCGTGGGGTTCAGAACTATGAATACTCATACTCATACTCATACTCATACTCATACTAATACTCATACTCATACTAATACTCATACTCATACTCATACTCATACTCATACTCATACTCATACTCATACTCATACTCATACTCATACTCATACTCATACTCATACTCATACTCATACTCATACTCATACTCATACTCATACTCATACTCATACTCATACTCATACTCATACTCATACTCATACTCATACTCATACTCATACTCATACTCATACTCATACTCATACTCATACTCATACTCATACTCATACTCATACTCATACTCATACTCATACTCATACTCATACTCATACTCATACTCATACTCATACTCATACTCATACTCATACTCATACTCATACTCATACTCATACTCATACTCATACTCATACTCATACTCATACTCATACTCATACTCATACTCATACTCATACTCATACTCATACTCATACTCATACTCATACTCATACTCATACTCATACTCATACTCATACTCATACTCATACTCATACTCATACTCATACTCATACTCATACTCATACTCATACTCATACTCATACTCATACTCATACTCATACTCATACTCATACTCATACTCATACTCATACTCATACTCATACTCATACTCATACTCATACTCATACTCATACTCATACTCATACTCATACTCATACTCATACTCATACTCATACTCATACTCATACTCATACTCATACTCATACTCATACTCATACTCATACTCATACTCATACTCATACTCATACTCATACTCATACTCATACTCATACTCATACTCATACTCATACTCATACTCATACTCATACTCATACTCATACTCATACTCATACTCATACTCATACTCATACTCATACTCATACTCATACTCATACTCATACTCATACTCATACTCATACTCATACTCGTACTCGTACTCATACTCATACTCATTTATTAACCGTAGGAACTAAATTGTACACTTGGTTTTGTCAAATTGCTTACCTAATATAAGTCTATTGGATACTAGACAGACAGACCGTAAATCTGGTCCAATATCTACATAAATGTGTTTGATCGGTGTTTTTTATACTATCTAAATAAAAAAACCGCTCCGTGATTCGCCGCTCCGAATTTGTCTTCGTCTTATGTTCAACATTTTTCTCGATGTATCTTTGAGAGAGATTTAATCAGAGATTGATTGACGTGAAATACAAGCGGACGTTCAATGTTGATAAGTAGGTTAAGATGAACACTGAGTAGGTAGAGTAGGTTCCTAACTGTAATTAATCACTTACGTACTTAATATCTCTGGCGGAGCTGGTATACTAGAGCAAATGAAATGATTGTTTTAAAAAAAATATATATATTTAAAGCTAAATAGGTAGTAACTAATTATAACTTGCAAGCTTGAACATGAACTAATTAATATGCTATGTTAGTTATAAGTGCTGCCTGTAATGTGATGGACGACGCAGTGTAGTAAGGCCTTTTTATACAAAGTGGCAAATAAGCGTATGGCCCGCCTGTTGGTAAGCGGTGGAAAGTCTCATGTGCTTGTAATTCCACCGGCACCTATATTTTTACGACCTGGGTGCTAGACAAATACGTCACGCTTACTTTTCCTTTCACGTTAACGCAATTTTTTCAAGGTAAAACTTGGCAGCTGTCACGTGACATTTCCGCAGCTAATGTTATTCTCATACAATCAATCTTTCCGCACGCGTTAACGACAACAGAAAGTGGTATTTGTCTAGAACCTAGGGGTGCTAGACAAACACCTCACGCTTACTTTTCCTTTCACGGTAAACATTTTTTCAAGGTAAAACTTGGCAGTTGTCACGTGACATTTCCGCAGCTAATGTCATTCCCATACAATTCAATCTTTCCGCAGGCGTTAACGTCAAAAGAAAGTGGTATTTGTCTAGACCCTCAGGGGTTCTAGACAAATACCTCACGCTTACTTTTCCTTTCACGCTAAACATTTTTCAAGGTAAAACAGGGCAGCTGTCACGTGACATTTCCGCAGCTAATGTCATTCCCATACAATTCAATCCTGCCGCAGGCGTTAACGTCAACAGAAAGTTTTGTCTAGACCCTCAGGGGTTCTAGACAAATACCTCACGCTTACTTTTCCTTTCACGGTAAACATTTTTTCAAGGTAAAACTTGGCAGCTGTCACGTGACATTTCCACAGCTAATGTCATTCTCATACAATTTAATCTTTCTGCATGCGTTAACGTCAACAGAAAGTGGTATTTGGTAGACCCCCAGAACACAGCAATGCGAGTATGCATTGCTGTGTTCCTGGCAGCAGAAGTAGGTATAATGGTAGTACTTCTACAAACTGTTGATAATGATGATTTTTGTAATTTGGAGGATGACCTCTGGTGGTACAGTGGACAAGCCCGCCTGAGGTTTCGGGTTCCATTCACGTCGCGAGTAAATGTTTGTATGAACTGCAAATATTTGTTTCGTGTCTTGTTGATTTATACATAACATAGAAAATTCCGGACATTTTTACACAGCATCATCTAGACACAAAGTAAGCAGGCAAGCTTGTATATAGAACTACATGACTGATATACTTTTATGTACAGCATTATTTTATTTTATTTATGTACTAAGCTCTTAATAAAAAAACTATATATCTATATATCTAAATACTTATAATATTTACTTTAGAAAACGATGACCAACAAAAAAACTACCTAGTTATTAAAGCGTTCTACTTATTAAAAATATACGTTGCTAGCCTCCTGGTAAAAATACAGCCTCAGTTAATATTTTAAGGACTATCTCAGGTTTCATGTCTGTCTGCACTAAGGGTAGGCAAAGACTAAGGCATATCTTAGTAACAGATTTGTATATAATAACTATATTTTTTAGGAAAAAAATAAAAACCGACTATAAAATTTCGTCCCTTATTATGTCACCCTTAGGGTGGGTATTTTTTCATACAATTTATATGGGACCACCCTTGAAGTAACGACCTAATCATTAAAATCGTTTCACAATTGGAAAAGATATCGCTTAACATACACACAAAAAAACAGACGAATGAACGAGAACCCTTTTAAAGTCGGTTGAAAACGACTGTACTTAAATCTTTTCCTAAACTTACTGCAGACAAGAGTAAAAGCTGTATAATTCGGAAATACGGTTTTAAAAATATAAATGAGATTTAAACTCCGTTGGTATGATCCGCAACTTTGCCGCTTGTTGTAGCCTAGCTAAGTTTTAATCTCAACTTTAACTTTGCCACTAGATGTATCCTAACTAAAAAAAATCTCAACTTTGCCACTAGATGTATCCTATCTCAGTTTGAATCTCAACTTTGCTACTAGATATATCCTATCTAAATTTGAATCTCAACTTTGCCACTTGTTGTACCCTAGCTAAGTTTAATGTACGGTTCCAGCTTCATCGCCCTCATGATGTCTCCCGTCACAGAACACCTCCCGGCCTGCATGATGACCCTGGGATCCTCGCGCCCGTACACCAGCTGCTTGAAGTAATGCTCGTTTAGGGTGAATGTTGTGTCAGGGTCTTCAGGTGGTCCACCTTCATAAACGGTAACGTTGTTTAAGTCCATAGCTAGAAAAAAAATCTGATTATAGAATCAGCCGTGTTAGCCTAGAAGACGTCTCTCCGAATTTCAACGTAGAGGTAACGGTCGGGCCAAAAAGGATCCTTAAAAAGTCCTTAAGTTTTTAAAAAGCAAAAGCATTTTTTCCTAAGAATACTAACTCCAAGAATACACGTTAGTTCCCTGGATGATATTGAACAGGAAAACTCCCCCTAACTCCTTGGCCTTCTTTGGATCTGCGGTCGCCAGTCTGGCCTTGATTCTTCTGATCAGGTCTGCTTTGTTGGAGTTCGCAGCGTGGTCACTTTGGTTGGCACCCTGTAACAAATACAACTTTTCACCCCATCTATTTGAAAAACTACCTTACAAGTGCGAGCAAAAATGTCTAATCTCTATTAGACTTTTACAGCGGGCAGTAAAGAGTAATGGAAATTTTCGTGTCGCGCGCGAGGTGATCAAATAGATCAATTGCTAAATAATGGCCTCGATTCTGTAGTACACTGACTAAACTAAATTTAAATTGTCGCTCTCTTTTACTGATAGTGTACACAAGAAAGAGATAGCTACGATTTTAGTGCCATGTGCTGCTGTCAAATCAGTTTACGTGCCGCTTTTCTTCGTGTTTATAAGTCAGCATGTTTGATATCACGACTAAATTTGTATGGAAAACTTAAATCTGACTAATTTGACAACACTAAAATTGTAGCTATCGCTTTTTTGCTTGCACTAACAGTAAAAGAGAGCGACAGTTTAAATTTAGTTTAGTCAGTGTACTACAGAATCGAGGCCATTGTAATACTAGCTTCTGCCCACGGCTTCGCCCCTGTGGTATCCGGATAAAAAGTAGCCTATGTGTTATTCTGATGTATAAGCTATATTACTGTACAGTTTCATCAAAATCCGTTCAGTAGTTTTTGCGTGGAAGAGGAACAAACATCCTCACAAACTTTCACGTTTATAATATTAGTAGGAAGTAGGATTTGGCAATTGATTATATTTAATTATATTTTGCAAACGAAAACCCTAAATAAAAAAAATGGTTTTCACACACCTCCAATATTTTTGAACGACCTATCCAACGATATCCCACACCATGGCATAGACGAGGAGAAAAAACACCCGCACTTTTTACGTGTTCATGGTGTGGGATGTCTTTTTTCAAACTTTTGCGCTTAGTTAACATAATTATAAGTTTAACGGGTCTTTATAGCGTTTACCTTTTTTATTATTTTCCCGACAACACAGTCGAAACGTCGGGGAAATAATAAAAAAAGGTGAAGTTGATAAAGACCCGTTAAATTTACAATTATGTGTGGGATGTCGTTGTGAGAGGGGCACCCTAAAAAATGTTTAATTCAAATATTCAAGTAGTACTTTATCGGCGTGATCAATGCGTTTACCCATGCCAATACAGCTTTCTAGTACTAAGGGTTCCTTGTTGACTACGTAACCCTAAAAATGTGTTCTTCCAGTATGAACTTGAAGCAAAACCTGAAAGTGTTAAAATAGACGCAAAAAATATTATACACAGTTTATTTCCCACTAAATCTCGTGAAAATATATTCATCATCAGCCTATATTAGTCCACTGCTGGACATAGGCCTCCCCTAATGAGCGCCATAGCGCCCTGTTTTCAGCTTGCCGCATCCAGCATCTGCCTGCAGTCTTTCGCAGATCGTCATCCCACCTGGCCGGAGGGCGTCCTACACTACGTTTGCCGAGTCGCGGTCTCCACTCAAGAACACGTTTACCCCAGCGGTTGTCGGTTCTTCGCGAGATATGACCGGCCCACTGCCACTTCAGCTTGCTAATTCGTTGAGCTATGTCGATAACTTTGGTTCTCTGACGGATGTATTCGTTACGAATCCTATCCTTCAGAGAGACTCCGAGCATAGCTCTTTCCATAGCTCGCTGAGCGACTTTGAACTGGTGGACCAGCCCTATCGTGAGTGTCCACGTCTCAGCTCCGTAGGTAATGACGGGTAGGACGCACTGATTGAAAACTTTCGTTTTCAAGCATTGCGGTATGGATGACGAGAAGACTCCACGTAGTTTTCCAAACGCTGCCCAGCCTAGCTGGATCCTCCTCTTGGCCTCCTTCTCGAAATTGTTTTTACCCAACTGCAGAATCTGCCCAAGGTAAGTATATTCGGAAACAATTTCGAGAAGGTGGCCATGTACAACCACCGGTCTTGGAACAATATATATTCAATAAATATATATAGAGGTATATATATAATATTCAGAAAATATATTCAAGAGTGACCTCTTATTTAATTTTCTCATAGAGGGAGATGAGAAGTAGAGTCAACCTACTACTCGGCTACAACAGTAGGTATATTATTGCAGAGGCCGCGAAATAGGCCTCGTTTAATTTTGAATAAAAGCGAGTTGGTCCCGCTGTGGGACGAATTCAGCTTAGGAGGTTAAAATAGATTTTCAGTTGCAAAATAATGTACGTACCTACAGCAAATATGAATCATCATATTATACGAAATATGAGTCATCAGTAGATTTAAAAAACACGATATAGGTACCTACCTACTTAGCTAATATATTTAGGTCTCAAAAGAGTATTTTATTTGACTTTGAGTATTTTGAGTATTTATTTATTCATTAAAACCACATTACTTCACACACGGATCACTTTAGGTATCTACACGGACGACGAAGCCGTGGGAAGAAGCAAGTCTTCTCATGAAATCAGAAAGCTATCTGCTTAGAGTTCAATTTATGTATTTCGCAATCTTCATTATGGAGGTCCTACTTTTGAAAAGGAAACAAAATGGCGAATTCATAAGCTTTCACAAAAAAGCTGTTTTGGGATTTGTGTCGTTCATCCGCCGACGCAAAATAGATAAGAAGTAAAAATAAATGTTACAGAGAACTAAATTATGTATGATATAATATTATGTTTTATAGTATCTATATATTTTAGCGTAGTATATTATATTATATAAGTTCACATATAGTTATGTAAATATCATAATTTTTTGTAGCTTTAAGTACCTATTTAAAGTAATGTTCTGTATTTTTTTTCTGTACACGACAGGATCATGTACAGAAAAAAATACCTCTATAATAACCTCTCTATAGCTCAAGGTTTGCTGGAAGAAAACTCTTTTTAGGTTAAGCTCGCTTTTGCACATATATTTAACTCTACCTTTTTGTAAGTGTTTATTTGTGTGTATAATAAAGAAAAAAAGAATATAAGTAAAAAGGAAACTTTAGTTCAGTTGACTTTCAGAAAAATAGTTTTTCTGAAAGCCAGAAAAACTAATCGTCGGTAAACTGCTCGTGTTTTAGCTAGTTAAAAGAAAATAATTGATGTAACATATAGTTTACAGAGAAGATACTACAAAATAGGAATTAAACTAACATTTTAGTTTTGGTTTTTAATGTTGTCGTTCGCGTGGGTATGCGCTGACACCAATAACATGATCATAATTATATAACAATCGGTATGATTCCACCACAGATTGTTTATTTTAGGCACTAATTATATTATTTTTACAAAATCCTTTGAGTAATCCAGGTTCTTATTCACTTTCAAAAATAAATTAATGCAATAAGTAGAATGTAAATCAGTTAGTACTTACCATGCTTGTGACAGGATCCGTTATCCGACACCCAGTGCGTGCAGTGGTCACCGTACAAATATCAGAACTACTTCCAGCGACACACTAACTACTTGTTATTCTGCGACTAAGGCATACCAACTGTTGGTTTCTCTGTGTAGAAGGCTGTTACATCAACTTTCACTCTCCGAAAACGTTGCAAAATTTAGCACTTGGCTTTGTGTGTGCTGCGGTGACCATAAAAACTCGAAATCTGGGAATTTCCTGTTATGTGGAATCTATACAATTTTTTTTGTATAGTAGGTAACTACCTAACTGCTAGCTAGGTACCTAGTTCGATGAAATAAACATTTTCAGTAATGTGTGCCGACTCTAGGTTTGAGTGAGGCCACAAGAAAGCTGTACGAGGAAGCTGAGCGGTGCGAGAGGAGGCGCTTAGCGGAGCTGTGAATCGGTGCGACTTGGAACGATCTTGTGGCTTTGTTGGTATGTACGCCTCCGCGTACCAAGCGGAAGGTCGCCAGTTCGAGTCCCACCGAGATTGAATATTTGGAATATTATAAATTATAATATCCCTAACACTAGTTACACACTAGGTATCACATACTAATGTGATGCTTTTTCCATCAAAGCTTAGAGGAATCCGCTAACTTCTCTAACAAACACGATCTATTGACTCACACGTCTCCCTCGCTCATCATTTATCGCTTGTTTTACTATACTATACTTATATTTAAGACATACGTACTCAATATTTTGCAATAGAAAACCTAGGATCACCAAAATACAGGCTATACCTACCTAGTTTGGGACCCACGGAAAAAATGTAACACATATATACACAGACCTGCGTTATTGTCATTCCTGTATCCTATTGGAAATAAGTACCTACGAGTATGTATGTGAAACACTGCACAAACAGACTCATATTCTTAAATAAATTTATTCTTATTCATAAATTTTGTACGTACACAGACCTCGCTCCGGTAAGCCCCTTTCCACCAGAACTGCGCTGAGCGAGGCTAGGAAAATGATGAAATACTAGGTAGGTACCTATTTCTGGATTTTTACCGCATATATCTAACTCTGATAAGCTCTGGTGGAAACGCAGACTAGTAAATAGCCTCGCGTTGAGTTTTTCATGAAAACTTCATATTCTAGGTCTAGAATTTTGGTAAATCCTTTCAAGTGCACCGAACTCGATTGTCAGTCAGCCGCCAGTAGGTCACAACGGTTATATTTCCAGTACCAACCGGACTTGCGTATTGCCTACACGAAAACTTTGTTTATATGCTTATATTTACCGATTAGTAGGTCTTGTTTACTACTTGTATACTTTTCCGTCTTTCCGGAAGAATGTCTGAGAATATCAGAAAGTATATTCACCACGATCTCACGTTATGAAAACAACACAGTACTCAATGCAGAGGTATTTCAGTATGTAGGTAACCAAACTTCGATTTGTTCATGAAGCAATTTCACTTTTACCTCAGAACATTGCCATTTATAAAAAATCATAGAGTTATGTAAATATAATAAACGAGGTTGATTTACCAACTTACCCCAAAATAAGACTAAATTAGAATATTTTATAGGTATTTTGTTCGGAAAATAAAAAGTATCAAAGGCTATTTAGACAACCACTTAAGATACCATTAGAAGACCTTTGTATATTATGAATCATCCGTGTTGGTATTACAATGTATAATTAATCTTTTCGTATCATGGTCATCAATCATCTGGTTTAGTGACAAAATATTACCTATATTTTGAAACTAAACAAAATGATAATGCCCAGTTATTGATTTATTAAGGTAGGCTTGAAATAAAAACTACTCATCCGATTTTTTTTAAATATTCCACCCATATTTAGAGTGGAACTTCAGGGTGGGCGTAGACTGTAATATTATTCTGTTAAAATAGAAGGGCTTTTCGTGGAGACCAACTTCGCAACATAAATCGTCAGAAAAACGGTCGAGCGAATGCGTTTCTTAGGAACGCTGCCTTAAGGTCGGTAATTGAGCTACTTTTCATCGGCTACTTTTATCCGGCTATCAAACGGGCGTAGCTGTGAGCAGTTTTTTTCTTCAAAATCTAGTTAGTTACAAATGCAGAAACATTTATCAAAAGTAAGATGCAGATAAAACATACATGTGGTAGAGCTCAGATATAGGTAAATTTAGAGCATTAAAATTATTACAAAGCCTAAATGATTGGGTAGGTATAGTGTGATATTGGTAAATAATGTGCTGTTAGCACGGATTCGATCCTAATCGAATTCGTGCAATTTAGTTCTTTTGAATGTAACGTCGACATTCGAGATTGGTATAGAGTTTACGATTGAAATGTCACAGATAGAAAATTAAAAAAAAAACGAAACTGGATTGGAATTGAATTGAGATTATATCGAGTGTCAAGGGTAGCCCTACGATGTTACTACAGTACTGGGACCTAACCATCAAGCCTTATTGCGATTCAATTCAGACAAAGATTCCAAATCCCGCTTTCAACTTCATAGCGTCCTCAATCGCAAAGCCGAAAGCGACATCTTTGCCTGAACTGACTCGCTATCATGGTTAGGCTGTTGCTATCAGCTACATCGTATACATCCATCTCTTCTGGTCAGCTTAAGCAATGCCATCTATCATTTTATGGGATAAGTGTTAAATCTCGGGATAATCTCTCATGGTGATCACACATTGCAAAAGGCACGGAGCCGGTTTCTTGATACTTTACATGTCACGTATCTCATAATTCCATTTGATTCTAAGAGATGGCGCTGTTTTAAATTATTTCATGCATAAATTTACAAGGTAGGTAACCTATATATATTTTTACAAAAATAAAAATAATAAACGCCCAACAGTCACATACATAGTCCTGACCCCACACTAGGACATTCCTGATACCCACGATACAGGGAGCTGTATCGTGGGCACATATATTATAATTCGTGGGTATCGTGGGTGGGTACAGCAGTGCAAGCATTAATACTTGCATTATCACTAGAGTGAGTTCAGGACTAGGTATGTGTTGTTTATTAATAAAAAAAATCATATGAAAGCGATCGATATCTTTTAATTAACTTTATAGGTATATTAAGTGCTTAAAATTTCGATAGAACGTAACGCGTGTGCCCTTTATGGTGCTTAATTGAAGTTACTGCGTAGGCAGGTCTAAGTATACATACCTATTATAATATGAGCAATAACCCAACAAGCTTTCCAATTGAATTGGCTCACGAAATTATCCATCTCACAAATGTGTTGATTCAATTTAGTCGTGTATCATAAATTAATTAATTACTTGCTTTATTTACCCAAGCGAATTATACGAAGAGGGATATAGGGATATGTATTATCAGAATCTGTGGAGTCCACCTGGGACCAGTATCTGTATACACAACTCGTGTTCTACTCAGCGAAAATTATGAAATTTACTCGTCAGATTTTCCGTATTTCTGTAGGTAATATCTCTCTGCGTTCCTATTACATTACAGTTACCCGTAGAAACTGTAAATCTTTCGAAGATCCTTCACCTTCTTATGCGAACTCTTCATGATTAGGCTCAATTGCTCTTCATGATTGTGAAGATCGATGCTGTGTACGTTTGGACCCAGAGGTTCAAACTCTTTATAAATCCCAATAGACACAGGTTATGATTGTTGGTTCCCTCCTCCCTCCAGTAAAATTCCATAACTCTCCACTACAGTTTGCACAGAGGTCAAAAACTTGGGTCTTTATATCACCAACAATGTCAAAGTCAAAATTAATTTATTCAATAAAATCACAAGGACCACTTTGAAACGTCGGTTTTTATGTACTGCCTGTTCCTCCGCGACCAAGCCAGGAAAGAAAGGCAAGAAAACAAGGCTGGTTATTCTTTTTAATGATCCTTTTACAAAACAATAGATTCGAGTTGGAGCATTTTCAATCCCAAGATTTTTTGTCATCTAAATAATCAGATATTTTATAGTATGCCTTTTTATAAAGTTTTTGTTTAATTACGTTTTTAAATTTGTTAATAGATAATTTTTGTATATCTCTTGGGAGTTTGTTATAAAAGCGTACACCATGCCCTTGAAACGATTTACTAACTTTATGGAGTCTACAAGTGGCAACAGCGATATTTCTAGTATTAACATTGTGATAATCGCTTTTTTTAAACATATTAATATTTTTGTGAACATACATCAGATTTTCATAGATGTATTGACATGTCATTATATTTATTTCTTTAAACTTTTGGCGAAGTGATTCTCTGGGGCCCATATTATAAATTGCTTGAACGGCCCTCTTCTGCAACACAAAAACGGTAAACGGTAACGGTAAAAAAATATCTTCTAGAGCCCACAAGGGGGCTTTATCGCCCACTTTCAGGAACAGTGTCATAAATTGATGAAAATTTTAATCCCTCAATCTACAAGAAAGACGTTAGTGAAATGGCGGTGAAAGTGTGTATATGTGTGTGTATGTTTTTAAAAAAACGTTACTCACTGACCGTTCAATTGTTCTTATTTTAATAAGTTGGATTATTTTTCTTATGGCGTACAATAAATTATTATCATTAATTCGTTCATTTTCATGGAACGTATCTTTCGGATTAGTTGGTAAATATATTTTGGGACAGCAGTCATTTCGGTCAGTGAGTCACGCAACGATATACAGACATATAATAATAGAAAATCAATAACTTTACCTACAAATAATATGATTGATTTGTATCTACGCATTGAATACTTGGTCTTAATAGTTATTAGGATATTATTGTTGTCATTATAACGGACTGATTGTATAGTAATGGAATGGTATGTCATTTATGGCTCTATATTTCTATTATCCGGGATTAACTGTCCTATAAACCATCAAGGACAATGCATAAGCATATATTATAATACCACAGGTAAGAAGTTTAATCCATTATTATATTCCCGCCGCGGGACAAATGTTTGTATCTAGAAATATTTGTCGGGTCTGGGTATTTTCTATTATAGTATGTATGTATTTACAAAAAAAAATGTATATAAGTAGTATATCAGTCATGTAGTTCCCATAACACAAGCTTTGCTTACTTTGGGGCTAGATGATGCTGTGTGGAAAATGTCCAGCATTATTTATTTATTTATTTATATATGTCCCATAATGTATGTAAAGATAATGAAATTTGAATCTTGATTGTATTTATAGAAAACTAGCTTCTGCTCACGGCTAAAAATTAGCCTATGTGTTATTCTGATGTACTCGTATAAGCTACATTACTGTCAAGTTTCATCAAAATCCGTTTAGTAGTTTTTGCGTGAAAGAGTAACAAACATCCATCCTCACAAACTTTCGCGTTTATAATAGTAAGTAGGATTAGATAGGCTATGATACTATGGGCAGGGCATTGACTTGGTACTCCCCCTCTAAGTTAAAACTACCTGTATTCTTTTCGGCAGGCTTTTTATCAAGCCATCAATCAAATGTTGTGGCATTTGGTTCCACTCTTCTACCACTTTTGCGACCTCTTACGTTTGCTGGTGCTCGATCTTGCCGTTTAATTTATTGTATGTGTAGAATGACCTCTTTCGAGATTGTAGGTAATTATACATTTTTTGGGACAACCTGTTTAAGCCGGCAAGCGCTCGCTGTCTGTTCTATTACAGACTTATTTATTCTGCTGACAGTATGGAAGTATAATTCCTTGATTTTATTGACAGTATAACCAACGAAACAAATACGCAACACCACCGTGCATTACCTTTCCCTTATTAATACTATCAAGGTTCCAACCAACCATTCCAACGTGAAGTAAAACTTTCTCATACTTTATTTCCTTGTGATAAAGTACAAATTACTGGTTCAAAGAGGATAAGTTCGTAGGCATAGGTTTATTTGACCTATCCTAAGCAAACCTCCAGCGCCACATCCTGTGTATAATGTAGCCAGTATAAAAATTGTTGATAATGTGGTTTTCTTGTTTTCTTTGGAGGTTCTAATAAAACAGCTCTCATTCTTTCATTTAGTAAAATAAACACTAGGTACCTAACCCGTGGTATGTTTAAGCACAGATTCTGTCCGAGTCAATAGATTTTCTGTTATGTCTGGATCTCAGCATTCCTTCGTCGATAATTTTAGCTAACTGTTCGTCAAGCTGTTAACGAGGCAAAGTCTGAAGCCATTTGCATGAGTGACTCAATTTTTTTATACTACTAAATAGGCAGACAAGCATACGGCACATATCTAAGTATATTGTAATTATGTCTAGATATGAATAAATGAATACAATTCAATACAATCACTCACATGTTGCCTCCCTGCGATGACAAGATGAAAGATCTCATGTGCCTGTCTTTTATCGGCAACCATAACCTTCAAACTGGAACATAGCAATGAAATCATTACTGTTTGGCAGCTTAAATAGGCATGGTGGTAACACTTCCCCGAACAAGCCTTTTCACAGTAGCACTACTACTCCTAAATCAAATATCTTCGGATGGCTGTCAAAATGCAACAGATCAAAAATAAAACCTAAAAAAAAATGACAATATTATAATTGACCAATTTTGTTTTCGTTTTCCTTTCCTTGAAAATATCATCAATCAGCCCTCAATTACCTACACTCAAATTGTCCAAGGTTTAGAAATGTCCAAAACTACTTATTTAAACTTGAAGATGGGAAAGTTTGGTGTCGACTTTTCAAGTGTCGACTTTTCAAGTTTTATAAATTTTTAACATTGCTAAGACTGGCTGAATGAGTTGAATGCCATGATTGCTGTAATTCTATCTTTGCAGTATCTGTGGAAAAACCCAAGACAAGAAATAAAAGCAGTTTTTCAATATTCTGATTACGAGTCTCGTTGAATATTTGATGGCGGCAGCACGCCTCATTCATGAATTTATGAATCTTGTAATGCTACGCGAATTTCATTAAAATCTGCGATTTTATACAGGGTGTAAAACATATAACTACTCTTGAAGACGTAAACTGAACGTTCAGACCATAATCCTTCCTTTCATCGATTGCCAAAGAAAGAAGTCCGTTTAATTTTGCTATTCAAATCGTCATTTTGTATTTGATTTTGTTCAAAGTTTATTACTACCTACTATTACTTTTTACCTCATAAAGTGAGTCATACACTTTTGTGGTGTAGTGATTTTGTGTTAACAAGGGCCTCCTAGGGGTTACACTTTCAGTAACAGCAAGTTCTTCACGGAACAACCAGTATGCACAACTAGTTGTGCTATCTCAAACATTAGTTCCGTGTGACACAACTGAAAAATCCGTCCTGGGCAGATACGAATTGGATAGGTGAGGTTGTTAGGTTCTTTTGATGACCACCAAAAAAGGGTGATATTTTATGGAACATTTCTACATATTGTATTTAAGGAACAGTTATAACCGCCCCACCTATTTGTGCCAAGTTGTGTCTAACGGAACTACTGACTATTTGTGCTAAGTTTTGGCACAACTAGTTGTGCATACCGATCAATCAATCGGGTTGTCATCAGCTACGTTTTTTTTTTCTACGAGCTGCGGGTAAGGGCCTCTAGCTGACACTATTTGCCCTAGCTTCAACTCTGGAGGCAAAAACTTCCAGGTCAGAGGGAGTTGCCCAGATGCCTTCCTGGCTTCAGGTGGTCCATCTGTGTGCGGCATACCGGTTGGTTCTTAAGGAACATCTGTCAGTAACCTATCACTGTCAACTTCAGTTTTTGATAGTTGTCATTTTTTACCCAGTATGTATGTAATAGAATTGTGTGGCATACGCATGACGAGAATTTATCTTTTTTTTTTTCGAATGTTTTTATTTTAAAGTGCGTAGCATTCGTTCGCGATGTTAATATTATGTTAATTATTTTATTCTAATATGAACCATCATCTGCTAGACAAACTTTCAATCGAACGTTCTACTAGAAAACGCAAGAATTTAGGAAAACCAGAGGAATTCTGCACGAGTCCAATATGACCCACGCAGGAAAAAGTAACCTTAAGTTTTCAGGTTATCAATACCTATTACCATACATAAACTGGCTTTGGCACGTTTGTGTGTTTGTTTGTTACCATTGATCTCCGAAACGGCTAATTGGATTGTAACTCCGTGTTTTGCAATTGACTTGAATGTCTTCAAGGATGGTTCTAAAATAGATTTTATCGTCACAAGGGCGCTGCAGTACGTGACGGAAAAAAGGTTGGGAATTTTTGAATTTTGTTAATAGGTATTTATTTGTTATACTTAATACCAGACGAAGTCTACCTCAGGTTAAAGAAAAGTATGTCTAAAGGTTATGTAAAACGTAGACTATAATTCACAATAAATGTTTGAAGAAATTAGCAGATGTTTTCATTTCAATTAGATATTTTCGTTTGCTTTAAAAGTTTTATTTTCGTCTGACTTGGTAGAGGTCACAAGAGGCTGGTCCCAAACTTGTTAAATTAATTTTGACAAATTGCAAGCTAGAGTTTGTATTGGACCACGGAATAGGTAGATATAAAACATGGCATATACAGCTTATACTCGTATATAAATTGTGCGTCCTAGGATTAAATCTACACTAGACCTTTACATAATAATAATAGTTTTATCTCATAAAAAAATAACCTTTAAAAATTGAAATTATATTGAGTGTGGTGGAAGAATGCAGTATGCCGAACAATGGAAAGTTTACTCTTATTTTTTGGTTTTCTACTTCTTTAAGTTTTTGGATCTTTTGGAGACATCGCTTCTAAGCGATAACACCGCCCATTGTAGGTTCTTTTAGTGTTGTGAAGTTTTTCATACTTTTGTAATTTTCCTGTGATATATATTCAGTAAAGTATTTTAACTCATTTATTCATTCTTTAGTGTAATGGCATCCTATAGCCCTAGAACATGTTTATCGACTGAATTTTGTAAAACTCGTGCTTTGTATGTGATGGAGCAATAGACCAAGGGTGTCTTCAGACGGACCATATCACAGCTACGAAAATCGTGATGGGAATTGTCTCCATGCAGTGGCCTGAAGTTATCGCGACCAACCATAGGGTTATCCCATCAGCTGTCTGTACCTATCTGTACCTATCTGTTGCTATATCCTTAGACAGGTGTGGTATCTACCATGTTAAAGCAATAAATATATTGAGTATTGGGGTCTGCATTGACGTCTTGAGTTGGGGTGTATTGCGCATTCTCCCCTTCTAATCTAACTCCAACCGACTCTTTGAGATATTGCAAAAGGACTCTAGTTGTTTGGTCTGACAGCAGTGTTCGAGTATCGCCGACCTCGTGGGAGTTGTTGATGAGATAGAGCATGAGTTATCTGAATGTGGCTAGAAAAACGAAAACGTTTTTCTAGCCACAGACAGCTGAACCACAGCTGAAGGGAAGGAAGGCCACGCGCGCTATGATGTGGCTGCAATGTGACTGCGTTGTGTTCGGTTTTGGCCACACGTTCGCGACAGTCACCTGAAGCGACCGCACGTGTGGGTGTGGTTCTGGTGAATGGACGTCATAATGTCTGTCATTTTTTTTTATCGCTGGTGTGGCTCTGGTGTAGTTGTGGTATCGTCCGTCTGAAGACGCTTCGAATGGTACCTGAGTTTAATTAGACAGCTGTTTGTGCTGTAAACACTAGTTTCTTTTAATTCGTTTCTACTTAATTGGCAGACTGTGATACTTTGTGTAAGTCAAAGTTTTATTTTTCTAATTGCACAACGTTCAGAGAAGCTTTGGAAATAGTTTTTTTTGCGAAAAATGAATTCTTTTTCACCCCATCGAATTTAAAATGACGACTATACTGTATATACTGTGCTCCTGAGAGTATTATAGTACGTGGTATACATAGTACGTACTATATCCTAAAATGATTTATACCAAATCAATTATAATTTCAATCCTAGTTGGAAACAAAAATGATTCGCTAGATTACCATCGCTATTTTATCATGAAGTTGTTCCTAAAGAAGACGATAGACTTATTATTTTATCTATAGTACCTTATGTTTTCAAGGATAAAATCTAGCTAGACTTAATTTAGAAACAGTTTTAAGAGCATTATTTGGCATTGCTTTAGCCTGATTCAGTTCAATAATTTAAATAAGTTCATTGTTATTCGGATAGCCACGTGTCATGTAAAATTTGTTCAGTAGCTATATGGAAAAAGCCAGCTAGAATAGAGCAAAACATATTGAGATGTTTTGTGATCGGAGTGAAAAAAGGGCATGTTATATTGCAATCTAGCTTTGTGAGCTAGCTTTTAAACAGTGCCACTGTCGACTGTGGTTGGAACTATGATGTCATACTGAGACCATTGTATTTATGACACCGATGAATTTATGGATCATAAAGTAAGCAATCATAATAATTGTGACCGATAACTATGATTTAATTTTAATAGATTAAGATATTTAAGGTATGGTAATATAGTATTTTGAATCAAACGTAAGGGCATAACTGCTTACATTTTAAAATGTATATTGTACCTATAAAATAATAGTCAATCTACCTATATATGGTAGAATATATAATAAAAAATTATATTGACGGAAAAGTTGAGGAGTAATAGGTTAGGATGGTATGGGCATGTCATGAGGAGGGAAGAATGTCACATTACAAGAAGAGTGTTAAATATGAATGTGGATGGAAATAAAAGCAGAGGTAGGCCAAAGAAAAAATGGATGGATTGTGTGAAGAATGACATGATTAAGAAAGGAGTGAGTACTGAGATGACGGCTGATAGAGGAGAGTGGGACAAGTAAACATATTGTGCCGACCCCACGTAATGTGGGATAAGGACAAGAAGATGTTGATATAATAAAAATATATTATATAGGCCTTTATAATTATAAAGGCCTATGAAAATTGTAACATCATGGATAGTCTTACTTATAATATAACAGATATTATAATACTCTATACCTTATATTCATGCAAATAAATGATGTTCTGATTACTGATTTGAATAATGATCGTTTTTGTGATTAATTTACCTACGAAGTAGGTACTAGGTATCTACGTAGGTACAATGGACACGGCAAGCACTTTGTGGTGTGGTCCAACAGTTGACCCATAGATGGCGCTTTGGTCAAAATGCCGATATCAAAAAAAAACTGGCCGCGGTAGCTTATTAATAAAATCTGTGACCTGTGTTGCTGGTATTAGAATGGGTTTAGTATGTTCAGATGGACAAGCGACTGGCTTGTTTTCTAGATAAGGAACTTATTTAGTGGAAAGTAAACTTTTATTAAACTTTAGGGTCAATAATCTGAGCTTCGGGCTTAGAATGCCCTTAGCAATCGGGTAAATTTTTAATGAAATATACAAACAATTATTAATCTCATTCATTGTAAGCCAATCTGTACCGTACGCGCTTTAGAGGATGGCGATATTATACACGATCCTCGTGAGGATCTTTGGACGGTCCACGAAACGTCAGTAGGAGAATGGTTCCTGAATGAATGATTGAAAATACTTTATTGTACAAAACATAAATTATACTTTATGGGCTTATCGTTCAGAAGCGATCTCTTACAGACAACCTTTGAATGGAGAAGATTTAATGGAATTGTGAGAATGACCGGGGGTACGCTATAGGCGTAAATATAACCTAAATGTTAAGCCTTGTTCAGAACAATGAAAGCCAGTCTGCCATGGAACGTAGACGAGCTACGTTTAAAAAATCTCGTACAAACGCCCACCAAATAGGACGGTCACAGGGGAAATTACCCCGGTCCACTCCGCCCCTCGCCTGGCTCGCTTGGCTCGCTAGCAGTCCGCGTATAATATGTCCTTGTCAGTTTTACTGCTTGTTGTACCTACATGTCGCCACGCAGTGACACGGGAACGTAAGTCTACGACAGGTCTACGCGCTACGATGTGTCTTTATGTCTACGAAATAAAAATAAAGAATAAGAATTTATTCTTCCAAACTGTACACAACAACAACAAATAACAGAAACAAAGTATTATACAGACAGGTTCTAGATAGATACCAAGAGCAGGAAGAGATGACATTCTGGGACGGTACTGATAAGTGTATGCAGATCGCTGCTTTGTACAGGCTCGTATGAAAAACCCTGAGCTCAGCATGTGCTGCGAACGTATTCTTTAGAAAGTTACTTTTAGTATAAAAAGAGAAGTGCATATTGTTGCAAATGGTGTAGGCTCATGAAAAACGGCAATCAGAAAATAATGACTTTTAAAAATATAATTATCAAATAATAAGAAAACAATAGTAGGTAGTAACAATTTTAGGGCGTAGTGCACGACGTGACGCCGAGGGAAAGCGTCGCGATTACTCACCCTGATGAAGACTCTCGGTTTGAGTCGAAACTTAGTCGGTGCCTTCATCGATAGTACGATTCGTGAAAATTCCCGTTTTTACAATATGAATAATCAAATTAACGATAAGATTTGGAATAAAATCAATAGTAGGTTTACCTACAATTTTTATTAGTACATTTGTTCATATTGTAAAACGGGATTTTCATGTACCGTACTATCGGTGAAGGCATCGACTAAGTTTCGATTCATCCGAGAGTCTTTGAGCGTTAGTGATCACGACGCTCTCCCTACACGTCGCATCGTGCACTGCGTGCGGCTGCTCTTTGTGCGCAGTTCAGGGCGAGCGATTGGAGCGATTGGATTGGATCGCCGGTTATTAAGCTTGCGTTTCTATTTTTATTTTTGTGATTTCAATGATTAAATGACTTTGACTTTGACACTGTTATTAAAAACCATGCATCAAGGTCCAGTTGATCTTTTAAACACTTAAAAAAACTATATGCATATCCAAAAATTTTTAAGTAAAGAAATTAAGCGCAATTTGTTAGGTCAAGCCAGCAATTTAGCAAAGCGAATGTCACGTCTAGACCTAAGGCATTTAGATAAAATGCTTAGATATAAATAAATTACTTCGTAAGGCTAATTCTCATTTGCACCAACTAATGTTGAGCTTTCTGGAAATATTACTCTATTATTTTCGAGTTGGTAGTTCTTTTTCGTACACTTTGCATCATGTTTGTGACCAATAGTCATGTGGTGGCTTTGTGAACGAATGGCAATAAAACTAGTGCGTTGAAAGGTTTCAATGTACTTCACAATATAGGGATTGTTACGAAATTTTATAATATCCAAAATAGATCAACCCCGGAGGAATTGAACCAGCAACCACCAGCTTAACATTTTAAAAACAAAAGTTACAAATTGTTAGACCTTAAGGTGGCTTTCCACGGAAAGCAGATAACCACGTTACGTGACTTAATCGGAGATTTGTATGTTAATTATCATCATCATCATCAGCCCACATCAGTCCACTGCTGGACATAGGCCTCTCCCAATACGCGCCACTGAGCCCGGTGTTCGGCTCTTATCATCCACTTACTGCCCGCTGCCTTCCTTAAGTCATCGCTCCACCTAGCCGGGGGGCGCCCCACACTACGTTTACCCAGACGCGGTCTCCACTCAAGAACTCGTTTACCCCAACGGTTATCGGTTCTTCGGCATATATGACCAGCCCATTGCCACTTCAGTTTACTAATCCTCTGAGCTATGTATGACTCTCGTTCTCTGTCGGATAATCTCGTTACGGATTTTATCCTTCAGAGAAACCCCGAGCATAGCTCGTTCCATAGCTCGCTGTGCGACCTTGAACTGGTGGATTAGCCCAACTGTGAGTGTCCACGTCTCGGCACCGAATTTAATTATAAATACCATTTATGTAATTTCTATGTGGAAGCAATAAATGTATTGAGCATTTAACGTTAAATGAATGAAAACGTATCCTGCAGCGGATCTGACGCACCGATACGGACGCAACGCCCCGGTGCGGCCTCGCGCAGGGTAATTTGTAAAAACAAGCCGTGCGAAGCCACCTTTAGACAGTTAGTATCTGTTGGTGAAATCAGGCATAAATTAAATTATGCTTTCGTGGCCATAATATAATTCTAAAGTTATAATTACTGAATTAGTAAACCGATAAACCGTAAAATAAAGGAGAATTATTACGATACGAACACGTACCAAGCATTACATTCGCTGTTTATCCCCTAAGGCTATTTCCTAATCACTAGTACACAGTAACAGAATATACACACGCTTATGTGTAATAATGGCCTAAGTTAAAAAGATTTTTAAGAAGTAGATCAACTCAATACTTATTTGTTTCTCTCTGTTATGTGTAATTTCAAATTCAATAATAGCAAACAAAACACTGTTTGGTTAAACACGTGTTTAAAATCTTTATACGTAAGGCAATGTATTATCACTTAAACTATTTTTTAAATAATAACTTTAAAAAAAACTGAACTACAAGACACCTAAAATAGGCAATATATTTCCACATTAGCACACATGGTTCCAACACCCTGGAACGAAAATTTGCATGCTAACGATTGTTCAAGGGGAATCGAACCAGCAACTATTGCGTCTCAGCCAGCTGTTTGCTCGTCGCACCAAATATGAAGTTCCGTAACTCTTGGAATCCGTTATGTTTTACGAGCCGTTAAAAGGCTACGCGTCGTTTCAAGTGCCAAAAGATAACGCCCTTATTATATATATTTTATCCCCTATCTTTAAAAAAAAAGTAACAACGCATGCAGGTAGCTGATCCATAAAAATGTATATCGGTAGGTAGGTAGCAAATCGACAAAAGCCGTGGATTCGTATCCCAAGAGTTTGTAAAATACAGCGTCTGACCCGCACATGTCCCATTTGGGAGCAGGGGATTCTATTAGATAAACACAATTATTAGTTCGGGCTGAGCAGGAGTGGATTTGGTCTTATTATATTTTCAGTGTACATTTTCTTACAGAAGTAAGCTTATAAAATACTAGCTTCTGCCCACGGCATCGCACGCGTAGTGCCCGGATAAAAAGTAGCCTATGTGTTATTCTGATGTATAAGATATATTACTAGAAAGTTTCATCAAAATCCGTTCAGTAGTTTTTGCCTGAAAGAGTAACAAACATTTTTCCTCACAAACTTTTGCGTTTATAATATTAGTAGGATTATCTACAGTTCCCGGCTGTCACTACTTAATAAGCGGCTAGTATACAGCATCCTTAAACCCGTGTGGACACGAGGACTATATATATGGAACATAACCAGTAAATCTAACCTGGCTATCATATAACGATGTCAAAACAGGATACTTCGCGTACTAGTTAACTGGCCATATTTCACAAAGAACAACGAAATGCATGAATACATAAAAGTTGCTAATGTTGACGAAGACATCAAAGATATAGGAAAACGGATTATAGCTCGCTTGGTACCTCGCCAATCGGCAAGTAAGACCGCTCATCAAAAAAACCAAGCAACACACAAAGCTGTTAAAGAGTACCGATGTATTCATATTGTAAAAACGGGTATTTTTACGTACTGCACTATCGGTGAAGGCATCGACTAAGTTTCGACTCATTCCAAGAGTCTTCATCAGGGTGAGTGAACGCGACTTGCTCCCTCAGCGTCGCGCCGTGCACTTCTCTCAAATGACTCTCGACTGAATAAGACTCTCGGAATGAGTCGAAACTTAGTCGGTGCCTTCACCGATAGTGCAGTACGTGAAAATTCCCGTTTTTACAAAATGAATAGTCAAGTTCACGATAGTTTTTGGAATTAAAGAGTACCGATGTCTTGGTTATCCTGCATAACTAGAGGGAAGAACGACTGATGAGTCTGGAACCTAAAAGCCATGTATCCTTATACAACAATTGTATAAGTATCCTTAACAAATATTTACAATTAACAAATTTAAAAACGTAATTAATAAAAACTTTATAAAAAGCATACTATAAAATATCTGATTATTTAGATGATAAAAACTCTTGGGATTAAAAATGCTCCAACTCGATAGAAAACGTAGGTACCTATAGATTCGTAAAATAAATAATAATAATAAATATTGCTGGACAATCCAAACAGCATCATCTAGCCCCAAGCTAAGCAGAGCTTGTGTTATGGGTACTAGATGACTGATATACTTAATACAATACATTACATAGATAGATATTTTTTTATTATACATAGAAAATACCCAGAACACCCAGAACAAATATTTGCAGATCGTACAAACATTTGTCCCAGGGCGGGAATCGAACCCGCAACCTCCTGTGTCGCAGGCGGACCTTCGCCCACCGCGCCACATCGGTCGTACAAAGGATCATTAAAAAAATAACGGACCTTGTTTTCTTGCCTTTCTTTCCTGGCTTGGTCGCGGAAGAACAGGCAGTAGACAAAATCGACGTTCAAAGTGATCCTTATGATTTTAATGAATAAATGATTTTTTACTTTGTCTTTGACTTTTGACCTTCAACTCAACCGCTAATACTCGCAGTCCACTGATTGCGGATTCAACAAGAAAAATAAGGAAAGAAAAATAGTTCTAGGCAATAGTTTATATTCAGTTACATTCGTTTTTTAAGTGCCACGAGCATTGCCTTCGCCGGTATATCACGTGTAGAGATATATAACTTTGATTGTGCAGAGCATTTTCTATAGAAATTGCTACGCACAATCAAAGTTATCTGATTTTGGCGCACACTCTCTTGCTAATGAGGAATGTGGTTTGTTCGGCACAACAACAAAGCACAGAAAGGACAGGTAAGCACAAAATAAATAAAAAAGGCAATATTGTTTGTGCTAATAAGGTCAAGGGTTAAGTTTAAAAACAAAAAAATATTCAAATAACTTCATCCATAATTTGTTAGTAAGCTACATAATGCCATAGTGTTAGTAAAAATCCTTATTTAAAATATATTCATAGCTTGGTGCTGAGACCCTTGATATAATTATGCCATACCAATAGTCTCAAACTGTAGCTACCAACACAAAACATGCCATAGACAAAGTGATTTATTATATGGTAGCATAACGTCTACTCTGATAAAGATCAAATCGAAATCACACCATCTACAAAATAAAATTATTACTGAAAATCAAAATTGCTTTTATGGCAAATTGAACGTTGAAGGTAGATCTTCGAGCAAAAAAATGTAGACGCCACTGACGCGCGCGCCTAAAATTCATCATCTTGTCCTTATCCCACATTACGTGGGGTCGTACAACATGTTTTGTTCTTCCACTCTCTTCTATAAGCCGTCAATTTCAGTACTCACTCCTTTCTTAACCATGCCATTATTCATATTTAACACTCTTCTCGTAATATGACATTCTTCGCTTATGACGCACCCATACCATGCTAACTTATTACTCCTCAACTTTTCCATCACGGGTGCTACTTTCAAACTCCCCGATATACTCATTTCTTATTTTGTCCATTCTAGTAACTCCACACATCCATCTCAACATTCACATCTCAGCTGCGTGCACTCTTCTTTCATCAATCTCTTTGGTTGCCCAACACTCCAATCTATACAATAGGCGAGCGCATAAAATTGCGCAGTAAAATAAATGCTGGACATTATGGCTAAGAAATTAAAATTAATTTAAGATATGTTGATCTAAATCTCAAAAGTAACTACCGCGATAAGTGTAAGCTTGTTTATTTCCGTTGACTTGTGGCTACAATATGCTGCTCGCAAGTCTACAGTTAATGAAATCAGGTGCCCATATTTCCAGGCCACTGAAACAATTTATTAAATCTCTCACATAATCTCGTATTTTTTGCTAAAGTTACAAGATTACCTACATGAGGTATTTTTTCACTTTGAGAATTGAATTCTGGTAGCGTTGGTGATGAAATGAAAAAAGATTGCAAAAAACAGGCGTATTTTGTTCTATATCAGTAAGTTATAATGAATAAATAAATATCTATAGAACTTGCAAACATTGGTTCCGCTGTAGGTCGAACCAGTAACTCTTGCGTTTAGCGAATTTCCCGCCCGCCATGTAAAACCTATTCGATGCTAAGGCATTATTTGGGGGAAGTAAATCTTCGCATAGGTTTTCCGTCGAATGATGATGATGATGATTTAATAGCGAACACTCAGGTTTCGGGATTATATCCATGCTAAGGTTTTTTCTGAGTGACTACCGAGGTTCTTCAAGAAGAGTGTTTTAAAAAAAAAAAAAAAATTAAGCGCGTGTTATGCTTTTGGCATTGCAAACGTCCATAAACTGTGGTAACTGTTTACTAACCTATGCTTCTTTGCCACATTGGTGGTATAAAAATAAAAAAATAGCATGTAGTTAGCAAATTAAAAAATGAGTTGGTATCATTTGTAAATTGGTTCTTAGAAAGCTTCGTTTTATTTTCATAAAATATAACATAGTTAGGTCTTAATATTACCGAACTCATGTATCTAAAGTAAATCATTATTGTTAAAACTGTGTCTTAAAATGGTATATGTTATTAAGGACATGCGCCCTTAAAAAGACCCTGTCCTATTTTGCTGTGAGCAAAGCAAGGTGAGCAAAGGTGAGACAAGGTGAAATCTTTGATTTATTTATCGAAGCACTTAAAAACAATCTCGGCATTAATAACATAATGTTCGGTTTAACGGGATCTCTAAGAATTCGTTCTCAGGCAAATGAAACCAATTATTTTTCTTCATTATTCATGAGGTAAATGGTTTCGTGAGGCACAACTAGGCATGAGTGGGTACAGTCAGCGACAAAAGTAGATTAACAGTTAAACATTTTATAACTCAATTCTGCCCGTCTTTAACCTGTACACTTTAGTCCAAAATATTGGGCCACATTTCAAGACCCGCAGTGGCCCTCAACTATTTAACACGAAACATATATTGCAGATATTTGTTTCGAACATTCAAACATTTGTCCCGCAGCGGGAATCGAAACCCCCTCTTGCGTCATAGCCTGCTGCTTGCCCACCGCACCACCGAGTTCGTCGAATTCTTGGGAGATTGAAGAATTTGAATTTAAAGTAAGTTTCGTTGACCTACTTGTCATTAATAATAATGTAAGTTCTACAATATGGTGAGGTGGTCTATGCAAAATTACATGTAAAAGCTCCATACTTACCCATACTCCATACTTAAGTATGTTATATAGTTATCCGTATGCTATAGTCCTAGAGTCAAACACATGCCATCATTTGCTTTTCAATTTATTGACAATTTATCTTCAACACTAAATTCATCACATACATCAAAAACTTATCTAAGTATTTATTCATCTGTTTTGCTATCAGTCCAGGGTCTCTGGGCAATTCACGACTTCACCACAACTATACTCTGCCGGCTCAGGATTGTAGATGATTTCCGACTACGGAGGGATTTCTTCGAAGATGTTCTGACTGCTGAATCTGTTATTTCACACGTATTTGAGGTTGGTACTTCGCCACGAAGAGAGAGCGTTGGTAATTCATTGCATGGCGGAGTTGGCTCTGCGTTGCATGCATTGCAAGGTGTTGGTGTCGCGTTGGAAGCTGGTGGAAAAGGTGTTGGTTGGTCAGTTGCTTGGTCAGTTCCTTGGGTTGGTGATTGGTCCTGTGCAACCATCTCCGCAAGCTGGACTCTGCGACGCTCCACTGTAAATATGCAAAATAGATTTCACTGACATTCAGGAAGGCTCATGAAGGTCAGGTTCTAGGTCAGATATATTCTTTATTGTACGAATGCCCACAGCATCGCCTGCGTAAATAAAATGTGTTATGTATTCTAGGTAACGGTTCAAATCGGTCCAAAAATCCAATTCCACTTTCGACATACCATACTCGTATGGTAACTTAAGTATAGATAAGACAAACTTAAGGAACTTGGACGCCATTGGAATAGTCCATTGGAATAGATTGGAAAAGGCTACTGCCACAACTTGATAACTTAAATCATTATGTTCAGAAATCATCATAAATCTAACTTGAGGATTTTTTGGCCTGGTAGGTAGAGAGGAGGATTTAAAAGGATCTTATAATAATATAATCTACTCGCATTTCGATTATATTTTATCTAACACCAATCTTCGCTCATCTTCGGTGATTAAGTGTGGGCGCATAGAACATGTGTATCCTGGGAGAGTTCTCTTAAACTTCAACTAATCTTTAGACTAGGTGCTATCTGACTCCAAATTGTGACTGAACTTTCGAGTCCCAGATGAGAAAAACCAAGTCCCAGTGATAACATTAATAGGCTGAGGATGAAGCATTCAACATACGTACTAAATTGCTGCCAAGCTGTCTCAATCCTCCTTTCGAAGACGGTGCCCACCAGAAGGAACATAATGATGGCCAATACAACAGGGCCAAAGTACCACCATTCCATGAGAAATTATGTAATTTTTCTAAACTAAAAATGTTACATTATGGTTTACACTATCAATTTCTTGATAATTCAGGCCATATTCAGGCGTAGGCGGGAATTTTGACAGTATTTGACGTTTAATAGTGACATATCATGACATTTATACCACGAAGGTCTTGTATTGTTTGAAAAAGGTCCGGCATTAAATTAACTTTGAAAAAGGATTTACTAAGGATTCAAAAGGTTTCCTATGTTATTTTATATTTTTTGGACCGAAAGGTAGATGAAATGAGGTTTGACGCTTCTGTATTTGTTACACAGGGTGTTTTTAACCCTCAGTATTGCGAGAGGCTAAACACATTGATATTTCGATAAACCTATCGTAATGTGTCTCACGTAAATGTGGGGTCCATTTTTTTTATACAATTCCGTTACGAAGTTTATAGGTATATTATTTGGGACTTAATCTAGGACTTAAGCAAACGTAGATACTAGTCCCGTCTGCACTGAGCTTAGGCAAACACTTAAAATTAAAATGTCATTTAGATGTAATTTGTGTTTAGATACGGTCTAGAAAATGACAATTTTACAAATAAAACATTGCTTTACCAAACTCTTTTCAGGTATGATTAGCTTCAGAAATATAGGTAAAGTATTCAATTTCTATTGAAAAGATTCCCAACTCTGAGAAAGATTATTTTTATTCATCGATTTGAAGCCCGTATTGACCCGGATATCAGTGCTCAGGACCGAGTAAAATACCCGATTGTAGAGTTGTGCAAAATATACCTTTAAATTGAAAGATTTCAATGAATTCGTTTGTCGGTCTTGTCATTTCTTTATTGTCAATCTTGTAAACTTATTTTACGTGTGTGTTCTTTGGACCATGTAATTTTTGTATAGGTATTTTTCTCCTTGGTGCGATTTTAAATAATTCTATGGGAACTTTTTTCAAACTTCTAGGTATTGATTTAGATGCAAGGTTTTTAGATATTGACATTGGCTACTTAGATTTTAGAGCCTTGTGTACAGTAATTTATTCATATAGTAAGCCGCGGGAATAAATTGGGTGTCTAAAAAAAAGATAAATAAGTACGACTTTAATGTTTTGATTCTGCGGTGATATGAAATTTATCCAGCGTGTAACAAGAGAGTTGAATCTTATCTGCATTGTCATTCAGCTTCGCAATGCTGCTAGCATTTTGGAAAAGCTTCTGTTTGGTAGTGATCATTGTGGTAGTGACATTTGACCTATATAGACTTATAGATCTTTTGCAACGGTTTTTAGCACATAGTAATACATAGCATTTACGACGTATGGATAGCACCATATCGTACTAATATTATAAACGCGAAAGTTTGTGAGGATGTTTGTTACTCTTTCACGCAAAAACTACTAAACGGATTTTGATGAAACTTTACAGTAATATAGTTTATAAATCAGAATAACACATAGGCTACTTTTTATCCAGGTACCACGCGGGCGAAGCCGTGGGCAGAAGCTAGTAGTTCTATAGTTCTCTATGGAGGTCTAAGAAAGTCCAAATTTTTGCAAATCATACAAACGGATGAATGAATGAGTATTTTACTTGTGGTCACGGGTTGGCAGTTCCTAGTTCATGGCACACCATCTGCACTCCTTAACTCGTCTGACCCAACACTACTAGTGCTCGGGGCAATATGCAAAAATCATAAGGATTTAACTGACATCTGGTGTTCTGAACTAAAAAGCGGATATTTCCTTTATGCGAAACTGAAATTGATAAAAGGTTTCTATTGAACCTGTAGACTTGGAGGTGCTATAAGTTGGGTATTTAGGTTCCATTTGAACCCGCAAAGCAAGGAGTCCGTATATGCATTTTGGATAGAAGATTGTTTGTAATAGATATGTCTAAATCAATTGTCATTAAATGTTTGTAATTGTGAGTGGGCGCGGGTTCGATTCCCAGTGCTGGACAAAGGTGAATGTTCTGCACATATTTGTCTCGGGTCTGGGTGTTTTCTATGCATAATGTATGTATTAAAAAAAAATATATGTAAGTAATAATATATCAGTCACGTAGTCCCTATAACACAAGGTCTGCTTACTTTGGGGCTAAATGATGTTGTGTGAAAAAATGTCCAGCATTATTTATTATTCCTTTATTTAGTACAATAAAATTACCAAGAGGGGTCGCTTTGCTTATTCAAGATTTTTAGGGTTCCGTACCTCAAAAGGAAAAACGGAACCCTTATAGGATCACTTTGTTGTCTGTCTGTCTGTCAAGACCCTTTATCTCGGGAACGCGTTTAGGTATCGAGTTGAAATTAATACCATATACTCAGGTCTACAGTCCCTTGAAGATGTCAAAAAATCTAACTTCTAAGTTAACGTTAAAAAAAGATACTGTCGTTTATGCCGCAAAAAACGTATATTTCGACACTCTCAAGGGAATCAAAATTTATAGAGTACTTTCCGTTGACCTAGAACTACGAAATTTGGCAATTAATATCGTCTCGTACTACAAGTACAGGGAAACATCTGAAAACTATACATTTGCTCGTGGTTTTAAAAACTAAATTTCGGGAAAAGCTCGGTCAAAAACTGCGAGACTCGATTCCTGAACTATTTATAATATGTACCTACAGATTTGCACGGAATCCTCGGTGGGCGAGTTCGACTCACACTTGTCCGGTTTTTTCGTTTTTAAAGAGCCTGTGACTTGACATGTTGGCAATGTCTGCCAGGGGGCATCTGGCATCAATATTTCGTGGCTCATCAGCACCAGTTGTGAAACTTTAATTGGTTCGGAAGCGGACATTATAAGCCGTGCAATACCAGCTATTTGGCACATTGCCAGCTAATCGCCTGTTTCCGGATTGATTCTTGGCGTGACAAGTTCTCTTCCGGTCCAGGACTCGGGTTATGTTGTCCCGCATAACGCGTGGGATTTGGGTGAGGGATGGACGCCGGACCAGCGAGCTGTTTTGTTGTGACGAACTGGAGAAGTGTAAAAGGTTTTTAGATTTAAGAGCGGTATAGGAAGGCGATCGCTTTAAGCGTGTTGATCTAAAAAAGTAA
The DNA here is from genome assembly GCA_958496245.1 of Perizoma flavofasciatum. Classification (NCBI taxonomy): domain Eukaryota; kingdom Metazoa; phylum Arthropoda; class Insecta; order Lepidoptera; family Geometridae; genus Perizoma; species Perizoma flavofasciatum. The sequence goes on from OY292436.1 coordinate 1,868,373, forward strand.
ATCGTAAATAGTACAAAATAAAGCTTATATTAGGGTATTGAAACACATCCTACTACTAATATAAACGCGAAAGTTTGTGAGGATAGATGTTTGTTACTCTTTCACGCAAATCTACAGAACGGATATTTATGAAACTTTACAGTGATATAGCTTACTAGCTTCTGGCCACGTCTTCGCCCGCGCAGTACCCGGAAATGATGATGAAGTATACTGATGTATACTGATGTATACTGTAAAGTAACATCAAAATCCGTTCAGCAGTTTTTGCGTGAAAGAATAACAAACAACCTCTGTGGCGCAGGTCCGCCTGAGACGCAGAAGGTTGCGGGTAGGTTGCATTCATTTGTCTCAGTTTTGGGTGTTTTCTATGTATAATATTTATGTATTTACATAAAAAAATGTATATAAGTAGTACATCAGTCATGTAGTTCCCATAACACAAGCTCTGCTTACTTTGGGGCTATATGATGATGTGTGAAAATGTCCAGCATAAAAAATAAAACATCCATCCTTGTAATAGTAGGAGACATCGGAATAACATATAGGCTACTTTTTATTCGGGTACCACGTGGGCGAGCCGTGGACAGAGGGTAGTAAAAAATAACGTCTGGTGTACGTCTAGTAACTCTGATACACCTGTCTGATGACGTGTTCAGTATGCTGTTAGGGTGCCATGTACTCTGCGCTGCGATGCACATTTGTCCGTTCATAGCTGGTGGTTTAATTGGATATTATATTAATTGTCGACCTCAATAGCACGGCGGCGAGTAGCCGGTTGCCCCGCAAGAGGTGCGGTTTTAATTTCATTGCGGGATAGATGCTTGTGTTTTCTGCAGATATTTGTTCGGGCCTGGGTATTGTGGTAGTACGGTATTCGTAGATCATGATATCCTCAACACAGAATCTTAGTGTTGGGTCAGGACTATTGTTTGTTTTCTCTGCCAGTCATAGTTACAGCTATGGTGGAGAATGAGTCAAGCTGGCAAGCTATGCTGGTCTTCTATGAGGAAGTGCTCCTACAGAAAGAAGCTGCGGAAAGGGAAAGGGAGCACTCCTCCCTTGACTTTATTCGTCGCAGACGTACTGGGCGAAGAAGGAGAGCCTTTGGCTCTCTCCTCTGCTCATAGATTGGTAAGACAGCGTAAGGACTGAGGCAATGCGCGTGTTCCCGCACGTGCCTTACTAGTGGATAACCCTCATTTCTTGTTGAGGCTCCACAATCAGGGCTGTCACCGCCGGGGTTCGCGGAAGATTGCTCGTGCGTACCTGTTATGGCAAAGGTGCCCGAAGGAACACCGTGAGGTTTTAGTCAATTGGAGTCTGACATAAACTTCCGCCTAGGAGGGGGCGGAAGGTATCCAAAATGGATTTCCTCACGAAAAAAAATACTCGTTTTTTGTTGGGTGATATTTATTTATTAATAAGTGCCGAGAGTATATTTATATACCACTTATATTACGAGTACATAATAATGAGCAGTATTGGTTGAACTCCTTGTTGGTCATTTAGGTTTTTGAAATGTTAGCCTATATTGTTTTTTTATATAAATAAAGTGGGAAACAAGCATATATCCTTCCTATTGGTACGCGACTAATGTACGCGGATAAAACGGGTGATAAGTCTTATGTGCTTGTAATTTCAACGGCGCCCATACCCTTCAAACTGGAACACAGTAATACAAGCAGAGATGCACAGCAATGCTTGGTAGAAATAGGTATGATTTAGTACTCACCCGAACGAGCTCTTTCACAAGGAGCTCTGCTACTTCCTGTTTCTTTAATAATGCTGGACATGATAATGAAATGTTTATAAAAGGAAAGGAGAAATTATAAGTCAAGCCACACATTTCACGGTGACCTCTGTGGCGCAGTGGGCGAAGGCCCGACTGAGACGCAGATTGTTGCGGGTTCGATTCCCGTCGCGGGAGAAATGTTTGTAGGATATACAAATATTTGTCACGGGTCTGCATGTTTTCTATGTATAATATGTATGTATTTACAAAAAAAAAGTATATAAGTAGTATATCAGTCATGTAGTTCTCATAATACAAGTTCTGCTTAGTTTGGGTCTAGATGATGCTGTGTGAAAAATGTCCAGCAATATTTATATTTATTTATTTATTCTTAATTGGCCACGTGATCAAACTTCTCATTTTATAACTAAGCAACGGGAAAATGAGATAGCCTCTAATAAACTAATTCGTCTTTTTTACAACGCCAACCAAATATTCTATAGAAAGCGTCAAATAAAAATCAATTATCTTCGTCTTAGATAGGTTAGGTTATTAGGTTTTTTTATTACCACCCAGAAAAGGAGGATTGCTATCCGAACTTTACCCAATTGGGTTCAAAATAAATAAAACCGACCGGTTAGTCATATATTCATATTTTAGAAGTTTACTGCTTGAATGCATGTTACAAATTTAGATGCTAAAAAATTACCTGATGCTGAGTTGTATTTAGAGTGGCTTACATAGAAGATAACTAGTGGCTAAGATAGTATCATTCAGACGCTTGTTAATTGTGGCTGACTGAAGGCAATGTAGATTTTTAGAGGCGAATAATGCTATGAAAAATAAGTCTGTTTAACTAGCACCCAAAGGAAAGTGTTTGGCCACCATCTCACCCGATGGAAAATTGATTGTTAGATGTAAAGTGTCGATGTGATGACAATAAGTTATAAGTTAGAAGAAGCTTTTGCTGATAAAATCTATTTTTTTTGTAAATTTGACTTGTCCAAAATGCGCAATGTGTCAAAGTATGTGAATAAATGAAATGAAAAATGAAATACCCTCGTATCGAACAAGAGATCGCAGCTATCTTACTGTGTTTTATTAGCTGGTTATCTTATTCCTACTGTATTTAGTTATTAGTTCTAACGCCAATTGCAGCTTCAGTCCCATCAGTGAAATTGTAAAGGAATGCGAATGAATCAATTGTTAGCTAATGACTTATGTATGTTATCATAATAATAATAATTTATTTCGGATAACATCATCATCGTTAGTAGCGACATAGACTTAACTAGAAAAAATATTGTATTGTATTGTAATTCCGAATTGGAGTACCCTAAACTGACGAGCTTGTATGAAGAATGTGATGAGGATGAATGAAACGAGATATGCCAGGATAGTAGCAAGTGGAAATCCGTGGTCTCTGCCTACCGTGCGTCAGGCATGCTTTTATGTATGTATTGTATTGTAATGACCCGTCCACGGCATCTCGCCATTAGAAGAGTCCAGGGTATATAGACAAATACCCGCATTCCCGCAGGCTTTAACGCCAACAGAAACTGTTTCTGGACCGACGCTAACAAAGCATGCTCTAACCACAGGCTAATTTGTTGGATTCCACACTAATGTATGTATTTATCAAGAACAATATCTAGGTTATAATAACAGCTAGTTTTCCCACGGAATCCGCAACAAAGCCCGCTATTCCGACTAAAGGATTTTAATGGCGGGGCGTATTTTGGCGGATTGCGTCCGAAATGAAATTCATTGTGCCCCAAAATGAGTTGCTATTGTTCTCGCTGTAGATAAAACATGGCAGGAAAATTACGGAGGGCCCAAACGATTGTGTCAGTCATTGAATGCCGGGTGTTATACAATATTGTCGGTTTTTTCGGTGAGGAGCGCTTGTGCGGTTTGCGGGGTCGCGAAAGCGGGCGAATGCCGGGTGATAGGAGTGCTCTATGCATTATTGCTTTTTTTGAATCCTTCAGTGACAGCAGTTGTAAAAACAGAAAGCGAATATGCCACAATATTCAGAAGCCAGCTAGAGGAGTGCATACATTTGTAGCGTTCATGTACGCACCTCTTTACATGTACCTAATTGTGCAAAGATAGCACCTTTGGTTAGCGACTGAGGTACAGCACGTAGGCACGCCATTACCCGACAGGCATAAATCGAAGTGTAATAATTGTAATTGAAGTAATAAAAAATACCTACGTTATCTTCGACTGAATGTGTTTGAACTTAAACCCAATAGTAAGTTATGAACGTTCTGGGAAATTGGTGATCCCGGCGTTAAACAAAAAACACAGATGAAACAGATCTATAAATAGGTTAACTTGCCCAGATCACTACTAGATGGAAGCGTTTCCGAAATGCTGGATGCAGTGCCGTTCTGAAAGGCAATGCTCAGGCGTTGGCCCAGATAAGAGCCAACTCTTTGGTCACGTGTCGCTTCGACATGTTGCCCTGAAAGAATCCTGACTGAACTAAGTCCTGACTCCCATTTAGAAACGGGTAGGAGACGTGTGGTTGGGAACATATTGGGTTCCCTTTTTCTATTGGGTATTGGCAAAAAGGGAACCCAATAGTTTCATCATACCCGTCCGTGTTTGTGTATCAATTTGATTTATCTTTCAGTTATTTTAACATTAGCCTCTGCCTACGGCTTCGCCCGAGCGGTACCCGAATATAAAGTAGCCTATGTGTTATTCTGATGTATAAGCTATATTACTGTAAAGTTTCATCACAATCCGTCCAGTAGTTTTTTCGTGATTAACAAACATCCATCCTCACAAACTTTCGCGTTTATAATATTAGTAGGATAAATGATTGGATGTTTGAATGAATGCAAGGAATGAAAAACATATATTTGGCACAACATTAAAAAATTAACTAAGACAGTTTTTTTAGTAACATCATATTTCTAAGACCTGAAATATGATGTTACTAAAAAAACAATCTATCCAGATAAGAAAAAAAGAAGCCTACTTAGACTACATAATGAAATGTTTGTTCTTAGAAATTTTTGTATCTCAATCGATTTGCATGAAATTTTTGCAGGTATTCCAGGTCTAGGTTCGAGACCAAGACTAACACATATATCTACTACTTTTTATCCGGGTACCAAGCAGGCAAATCCAGTAATAAATGAATCATATTTAAAAAAGGCAATAGACACGTAGTTTTGACCCCACACTAGGATAATCTGTATCGTGAGGATTAGCAGCTTCGAGTACCGTAGCACCACAAGAGCGAGGTGCAGAACATGCCAACATTAATACCGGCTACTCGTCCACTACGCCACCGAGTTCGTCGAAATTTATCTATGTAAAGTTCTATTGCGCCCAATGTAAAAAGAAGGATGAAATCGTTTTATGTCTTATTCCTTTGTAGTGTATGATATAACAGGAGGGCTAGACAAATACCTACCTCACGCTTACTTTTCCTTTCACGCTAACGCACATTTGTCAAGGTAAAACTTGGCAGCTGTCACGTGACATTTCCGCAGCTAATGTCATTCCCATACAATTCAATCTTTCCGCTGGCGTTAACGTCAATAGAAAGTGGTATTTGTCTAGACACACAAAAATTGAGTTTTCTTTAACCATTTTTGGTTTTAAACTTCCATTTAGAAAGTAAAAGGCTTCATAGTGCTAAAGTTGTGTCCTCTAATTTTTTAATCTTGTGTTCTAAATAATTAAATAATGTTGGACACTTTTCACACAGCATTATCTAGCCCCAAACTAAGCATTGCTTGTATTATGGGAACTACATGACTGATATTCTACTTGTATATATTTTTTTGTAATTACATATTGTACATAGAAAATACCCAGACCCGAGAAAAATATTTGCAGATCATATAAACATCAGTCCCGCGGCGGGAATCGAACCCGCAACCTTCTGCGTCTCAGATGGGCCTTCGCCTACTGCGCGACTAGAAATAGTCTTTTTTTTAATTGTGTGATTTCATTTCTTTATTTTTATATCCCTACTCTTTATCTTGTTGGTCTGTAGCTAGTTGGTCTACGCCACGTGCGTTTCTATTTTAGTTGTGGGGATTTTTCATTAGATGCTTTACCCAGGACCGTTACCTCTATCACCCTAGTAACCTCCGGTTAACTTACATCGCCTATTAATCGAGCCCCACCCGCATTCCATCCACGTAGCAATTAGTAGTCGTTAGTATAATCCGGACACAACTGGCTGTAACCAGTTCTCGGTACATTTTACCGGATTTGTTTGGTGTCGATTGTTTTCGGTTGGTGGTACGCGGGCCGAATCTTAATCGGTAAGGTGTGGTCGATAAACTTTGTTTAGCGGTTTTCAGGGCGTGTTTCTAGAAAGGTACAAAACGATAGAGCCAAATTGGAAAAATGGTAGGTTTTAAAATAGTATCTTTCAAACTTTCGCGATAAAATAAAATCAGCGGTAGCTGTAAAATTTACTTTAAAAAATATAAACTTCTAACAAAATAATTCCAAAATTACATCAAACGCAACTACAAACAATTTTATACAAAACCAATGACAGAATATTAGCAGTTTACCGACTATTCTTAAGTGTTGATAGTACGAAGGCTGGAGCGAAAAAGGGGGCATTTTTTTTCTGAATGGACTTTAAAGCTGCTGGGCCGCAGATGGCCTTGGTCAGCGTCACCGGACTACGGCGAGCGCAGAAGGCGCTCAGCCTGTAAAAAGTTAGGATGGGGCAACTAGCACAAGGCACCACTTAGGTACGGACCTCGGCTTGGGCCGTTGCCAGAGGGGGTGGAATAGGAGAGAAACGCCCCGGTACATATCTGTACCGTGAGTAGGCGGAAGTGGGGACTCGTCGAGCCCGCCGGCGGGCTCGGTGTATCTGTGGAGTGTTTGCTCTGTCAGGACTTGATGACGTCACCACCGCGTTAGCGGTGCTCATCAGGGTCACCAAGAACGTGTCTCCGTCTACGGACGGGGCGAGACAAGTGAGTACTCGGCTTTTATAGGATTGCTACCTGTACCAACGTGAAAAATAATGTTTCCAGCTTAAAATAATGTTTCCCACTTAATATAACACAATTAAAGGTTAACGCGATAAAGTCCTGGAAAACTTATAATAAGGTTTCAAAATAGTAAATACGACAATTTACAAAGAGGATATTCATCTTGGAGAATATAGTCGTGAGTATGTTTGTTTTTTATGGTTATCGTAACTATAATAAATTTACCAGAACAAAGCAATGCGAGCATAACTGCTTGTCAGCAAAAGCATGGTATTAGTATTTCCCAGACGAGCTCTTTAACAATAAGCTATACTACTTCGAAATTACTTAAGCTAGTAGGTATATACAGGGTGTAACAAAACATCATCAAGCCGACATTGCGGGAAAATAATTGCTGGGAAACGACTTTTAATATTAAGCATAAAAAAAAACGTTTTTTTTTGTACGCTGACCGCGCTATGTATGCGTGGTCCTGCACACGTGCGAGTCTATGCCGTGGTGTGTGTTTAAGTTTGATATTCATTGCATTTCTGCATCTGCAATTTGTAAGGAAAATTCTTAAATTTTGATAATGATTGTTTGGACGAAAATGTAATAATAACACTTGGAATTCATTTCCGTAAAGAACTCAATTGTGACTGACCTTCAATACCTCCAGAACCAGTGGATACCCAGGTATAGTCTTGTAAAAAAAATATCCCAATGATGTATAGGATATGTGGTGGTGATGGGTTTTTTTACATCCGTTATAAAGGCCTTCTAGTAAAGCCGTGTTACTTTTATGGGATAGATTGAAATTTGTATGAGTACTCATGTACTGTACACGGCTCTTACTAATGTCTGTATATCAGTTACAGCATTTATCACCAACAAACTAAGACGGTATACAAATCAATATGCCTGATATTACCATCTTCGAAGTTCGCTGAAGACGGGCGAACTTTGCGCCAATTTCGCCCAACTTGCTCGGAACTTCGAACCGGAGCTACTTGAGCCAAAGCACCTCGAATATGAGCCGTCTCAGATTGAGGAGTTAGTGTGGTCACTTTGGAAGCCACAACAATTTGCACTGTGTGTTCTCGTTTTCCACGGAATTTCTGTGGGATCGTATTTTTTAAAAGGTGACTTTTTCGAGATTTTTCTTAGCTATGATTCAAGAAAATCTGTCAGCCGTTTGAAATTTTCTAGTTGATGAGTGGATGAGAACAACTTCCATAAGACTAATCGATTAGAAATTTGGTTTCCTGTTACTTCAATGATATTTCAAGAACCTGATGCTGAGGGCATCAGCTGGAATCTGCAGGATACCCAACTCAACACTAACTTACAGCAGAGGTATCGTTATTGGGCTCATTGAAATGGTCTCAATAAATAAGTTTAAATAGATAGTGATCAGGGTCTGATGATGGAGCAGGAAAGAGTAATGAGGATAAATTGGCGAGGTATTTTAAGACACGTTGGGAGTTTTCAAATTTTGTGAAAATTAACTTGTTATGATAGTTGCAGGCTCGCATCATCGATGTCTATGGGCAAAGTTTTTTGATTCTAATTCTAAGATGATGATGGAAGACTAAATTTGCCCAATTATTGGAACAATTTTACTGTCTAGTCTCAATAGTCTAGTTTTAGTTAGCTTCCAATTGCAATTTTGACGTTTGAAACAACGAAATTTAGACATAATTTAAATCTTTGACTGGATTAGAGGTTGTCTGGAAGAGATCGCAAAGCGATAAGACCGCCCATTTTACTCCCGCGATTAGCTTGTTATTTGCTGTGTTTGAATTTGTTAGTAACATATTATGTGGTGTACAATAAAGAGTTACCTATCTATCTTCTTGAATATGTGTTGTGCGGAAGTCGATCCTTTATGAGGATAATATTGATTTTATGAGGAGTATATTGATTTTATGAGGAGTATATTGATTTTATGGGGAGTATATTGATTTTGGCGTTTAAAAGCTCCAGTTTATTACAACTTTAATTTGACTTGTTTTCTTTATACATATTCCTTGTTTCGTACGAGAATTTATATTGCGTATATTGCATTGTGAAGTGAACTATAACGTTATATCTCTGAAAGGCTAGCAAAAGTAAGCTAGAAACTTGGTCTGCAGATAGGCAGATTCTTAGATATTACATCAAAGTACAGTAAACAGTTTTATTAAGAAAGTTAAGAAGCGCTTGCGATAGTTTTAAATTGCCGATATTCTGAAACTTGAAACTCCGTCGACACTGCGCGAGTACTTGTTGAGTGAATTGAATGGCAATAATCGAAGTTGCTAGCTGATTCTATTGATGTTGTACTACTTACTAAGCACTTGCTTTTATTAAAACGTATTAAAATATGAGAATTAAAATCAAGCTGGACGAAAGATCGGCGTACAATCACAAAAAAATATGTAATTTTTAAGTTTCTATATGATTTCTGTATTTTCACTTTACTTTACTTTCTACTAACACATAAATAGTAAAAGTAAATAGTAATCATAAGTAAATTGTTTGCTCTTGTGAAAGTTTGTTTCTTTTACAGTAAATTCCATAACGGGAAAAAATCTTGAAAAGTTTTAAGGTGTCCAGCCGGTCAGTGGCCAGCATAAAGAAATTATATTTAAGATGTTTGTAGAGGTGTGTCTATCCCGGTTCCCAAGTGAAACTCTGTCTTCTCCTAGCCGTAGTTAAAAGTATAAGGTATAGCAACTGTAATAAATACTAGTTACTGCAAAAAAATAGCTCTTACCGCTATGGCAGCGATCGTAAGAAACGCATCCGTTTGACCGTTTCTTCGTCGACTTACTTTGCAAAATTTGCCTCCACAAAAAACCCTTTTATTTTAACGCAATAATTTAAAACCTGTGTCCACGCTGAAGTTCCATTTTAAATCATAGTCAAATATAATATTTTGTATGAGTAGTTTCGGAGAATATTAGTCTAAACAGTGTAGATTCATTTAGAATGTCGGAAGCGCTATAGGCAATCCGTCCTAGATCTTTGGAGTTATCCACAGATGAATTTATACGTACTTGGTGGGTACGAGCTAAAGTCGGTTATTTCCAACCAGTTGTAAACACTCGTACGAGAAGGGTACCTGACATTTGACAATACGTTGTTACTCACGATGGAGCTGGAGAGCCATCAAGCGACGTGCAGTGTATATCAACACTCTAACTTCGAGTCTTGAGGGTAGTTGTGAATTATTGGCTTCGTTATCAGTACATCTTATGAGACTTGAGTTAATTTAACCTGTGGTTAAACTGGCTAAACTTGAACAATATCATGGTTATTTTTATAAATGTGATTTAGTTATGGTAAAGTTATGCGTTTACAATGTTTGATAGACTTATTTTTTGTTTTATAATTGAAAAAACGGTATTGGTTTACGCTAATGTTTTGGAATTTGTTGAATTCGTTATTCGTCAATTGCTGACGTTTCATGCGCCGCGAACGACGTCTACCGTCGATGAAAATGGATTAAAACTGATGTAATTAGCCGTTTTTAAAATTATATATCTAGTTTTAAATAAAATAAACTATGTTTCGTTGCTTTGGTAATTATAAAGACAGAAAGGTAAAAAAACACGTACAAAAAATATACGGTTCGGTAGTCGGAAAATTTACAGCTTTACCGAAGTCGAATCACGTTTATTAATAACTAGCTTTGTAGGCGCGGAATCGTGTTTGAAAAAACGCATACTCCTACTTTCACCCCCATTTCCCCCCTTAAAATGTAAAAACCCAGGAACACCTCATTATTTATTTATGATAAGAAGCTACAATTCAAATTTTCAAGTTCCTACCTTTAAAAACCCATACAAACTTTCACCCCACATTTCCCCCCCTTAAAAACTAAAATCAAAAAATCCTGAAACATTCCATTTTTTATTTAAGCTTTGTAGCCGTCTTTCAAATTTTCATGTTTCTTACTTCAAAGAACAAAGACCTATTCCTTCAGATTGGTAGCAATGTCAGCATTACCTGGACAAACTTTTACACAATGAAACTATAAAACTAAAAAAATATATATATAATCTTTCATCATTTTTCTTTTATTATATATTTTTACTCGTTGCTAGTTAGCGTATGTGAAGGAAGCTAATATCGTAATATCTTAACTGGCTTACACAGGATGTGCGTCATTATTACTCTCATTAGGCACAGTGCACAATGGATCATTTATCCTAATATCCTCGTTGCATGCCAACTAGGGCACGTCTTTGTGGAAAACATAGGACAAATTAATTTACTACCAACACATACAATGGTATAGCAGGAAATATGTTACTGTCAGTTCATGCAAAAATACGATCGGTGCAGGAGTTTTTCCTGGCAAAAGAGCCAGAGAAACTACACTTCTCTAAGAGAGAAACTACACTTGCGAGCTTTCAACTGGAATCGCTTCATGGCGGGCTGTTCAACACTAATTTTTACTGTGGTATAACATTTGATAGGTAATTTTGTTAGTTTTCAAATGATATAAGAAGATTTAAAATTAATTAAATTTGCTACCTTAATTTAGGGAATTATTGCAATAGGTCATCATCATCATCATCATCAGCATATATTAGTCCACTGCTGGACATAGGCCTCCCCTAATGAGCGCCATAGCGCCCTGTCTTCAGCTTGCCGCATAAAGCATCTGCCTGCAGTCTTTCGCAGATCGTCATCCCACCTGGCCGGAGGGCATCCTACAATACGTTTGCCGAGTCGCGGTCTCCACTCAAGAACACGTTTACCCCAGCGGTTATCGGTTCTTCGCGAGATATGACCGGCCCACTGCCACTTCAGCTTGCTAATTCGTTGAGCTATGTCGATAACTTTGGTTATCGACAAAAAAATAGGTATTATAATAAATAGGTCGAAGTTGTGGAAGTCTAAATGAGTAGGCAGTAATATTAAAAATTAAATTTTTATTTACAATGTTTATGTTAAACCTCCTCGATATTTTATGTTACCTCCCAGGTCAAGTTCTTTGAGTCTTCGTCTGACTGTCCACTCGCTCACAGCCCTCCCTCGCACTTCTCTGAGCTGCTGCTGGACATTTACGCCGGTCAGGTGTATCGATTTGGGAGAGAAGTGGTGACAATAAATCTATCATCTCTTGACGTATTGCATCGCCGTCGTCCAGATCCTGGTCTCCGGACTAAGTTCCCAGTCTTATCTCTTGTACACCTTGGAGACACAGGACTGGCTTAGGTGAAGCTGTCGAGCGATACTACGCTGAGACAATCCTTGCTGAATTAGACTGAAGATTAGAGCGGCTTCTGTGTTTGTCGTTTCCCTTTTTCTTAATTTCAATTGTTCCCAGTAAAGTAAAAATCGTACTGATGACCAATTTCCATAAACGCCTACTTTTTATAGGATTTCAGGACTTCTTGATCAACTCGCGATCAAGCGATTCCAGCTCGCGAGTGTAGTATAAAATAATTGAATTTTAAAAGTTCCTATAAGTATTGTTATACAAGGCCGTAAGCTATCAATTCATAATTGCAAAGAAATTAAAAAAGTCTTATATAAAATATAACGATTTTTCATAACATTTTGTTGATAAAAAAAAGAAACTTTCCCGGTTTGGTTTGCCTTGTTTTGTTTTAGGAACCGGATTGTGGCCATTTCCATTTGTTAATAGAAATAAGGATTTATCATGGAGATTGTATTTCAAAGAAGCAAATTATGAATGTAATGAGCATCGTTCTGTTTTCAAATTTTCTTAAGGATTAACCGTAAATCATCTGCGGAATAGTTTTTGATTTAATCATGTCTTACACATAGAGAATGAGTGATGAAAATAAAATTTGAGGTTACGTTGTTACCTACAATTTTAAGCTAATATTTACTCTGATACAGAATAAAAACTGGCTTGAAATACCACGAGGGTTTTAAAGTTTTTTTTCTATGGAGAATGTAAGTATTCTATAATTCTATTGAGATCTAGTTACGGATTGTGGCGCAAGATATGCCGGTTAGATTCCCGCTGCGGAACAAATGTTTGTATATTCTGCAGATATTTGTTAAGTCACTGATGTTATAATACTATACTAGGTTATGGTGGTCTGTTGATGTTAAGGTATAGATCTTAGCCACAACAGCATAGACTTATTACTTTCCTTATCGTCATTAAATACATTTTTGTATAGTCCTATCCATAATATAATCTTACTAATATTATAAACGCGAAAGTTTGTGAGGATGAATGTTTGTTACTCTTTCACGCAGAAACTACTGAACGGATTTTGTATAATTATTTCTTTGCAACAAAAGTTTTAATAATAAATTTATTTATTCAGACAAATCAGTCCATTTTGTTATTATTACTTAAAATTAGGTATGACTAATTAATAGCGATTTGGTCCTCTGGATGAGTTTCCATACCAGAGGACAACCAAATTGTTCTGCAATCGTATTTAGGATGCTGTTACTGCTCCCGCTGAGTCTGCTCAGCAATGAGGCTGTTTTTTTTGCGCCAGATGGCGTCAAAGGTGTCGGTGCACGTCTCAGCGAACATAAATGACGCACTGCAGAATCGCGGAAGACGCAACAGCGCCCTTGCGTTGTTATATTGGACCCTCAGAGCATTGTAAGACTTTTTGGTATAGCTGAACCATAGACTCGCAGATGTACAGTACGGGAATTTTCACGTACTGCACTATCGGTGTAGGCACCGACTAAGTTTCGACTCATTCCAAGAGTCTTCATCAGGGTGAGTGGTCGCGACTTTCTCTTTCCGCGTAGCACCATGCACTATCGTGTACTATCAAGTTCACGATAGTTTTTGGAATAAATGTACAGTACGGTTTGAATATGATTACTTTCACGTCTGTACACCGTGCGAATCTGCGGCCCAGCATATTATCAATATCGCAACCTGCGTGGTTAAGGTTATCTCGTAATTTTCGCCACATTTCCTCAACTCAACCTTTTGGCACAGTTGGAAAAACATATTTCTTCCGTGTCCAATATTTGCAATGGAGTAATTGATGGATGTGGAGTGGTCAAATGACAAATAGCTGACTGTACGGACCCATGTCACAGCGGGTCGTGAGTCGAAACCTAAAATACGCTGACGATAAATTCTTTAGAAAAGGCATGACTTTTAAAAATACCCGTTGATTCAAACCAAATATCGGTTATAATGATAATATATTGGTATTGCAGATATGTTCACGATACTTATGTCGACTGTGTAGTTGTAATAAATATATATATATATATATGTATATATTGCTATCATTTGTATTACGACGAACTCTGTGGCGCAGTGGAGAAGGCCCGCCTGCAACGCAGAAGGTTGCGAGTTTGATTCACGCCGCGGGGCAAATGTTTGTATGATCTGCAGATATTTGTCTCGAGTGTTTTCTACGTATAATATGTATGTATTTACAAAAAAAAACTATTTAAGCAGTATATCAGTCATATAGTTCCCATAACACAAGCTCTGCTTACTTTGGGGCTAGATGATGTGTGGAAAATGTCGAGCATTTTTTTTATATACTTTCTCACGTGCTAAACTGGGGATATTTTCTAAAACCTTGTGAAAAGTCCCACGGTTTTAAGAAAATAGTACCTACCAGCGGGACAGTCTCACTAGATTCTGACTATACTTAACCATAAGGCTTCGATTGCAAACAGCTAGACGAAATATTTGGTACAAAATGTGGGTAATATTTTCACGCACGAATGGCCGTTTCCGTTTCGGCTTTCATTTCTGAAAGCTATGGCTTATAAAGTATGGCTTCACTATAATGTAGGACTTGTAAGTGAAACTTAAGAGCGGTGTTTTGTCATTTTGTTCTAAACTAGATGCGCCCCGCGGTTCCACCCGCGTAAAAATAATGAATTTAAAAGTATTTTACTGCTACATAAATACTCTTGATCGTAAAACTATTTATTTGAATAATATTTAATACTTCGATACGAATGTAACCAACTTTACTATTTGTCAATTAATACTTCGTTACTTAATAACTTTTGTTTCTACCGGCGCCGATCTAATGAAATTTTAGAACACAAAAGCTGCTATTGTGACTTAACTATGATAGTTAGATATATTCCCTCTAGGACTGGAGGGAATATATCTGACTTTCTATAGAATAGAAAGAATAGAAAAGATTTTATTTACCTTAAAAACTACTACACAAAACTTATGGTACCTATACTATATATTATTATTACTATATACATTTTCTTTATTGTGTGCGCAGCAGAGTCTGAGGCAAATATGGCCTCCACTCAGCGTTATGCTGGATAAACACTGGTGTGTCTATGTCAGCTGTCTCTCTCCATAGGTAATAATGAGTACTTTAATCATATAGTACATAATTTTTATGTATCATCAATAGTTTTCTCAGCGCACGCCAAATTATGAATTTTATAAGCAAAATTTTACTACTTTGGGTTACATAATTGCAATTTTCTAACGGATCTCTAATTTTCTGAAAATAAATTATAGCCTATGTTACTTCCTGATCATTTAGCTTTCTATTGGTGAAACTACTAGACCGATTGTAATGGTTACAATCGGTCTAGTAGTTTCGGAGCCTATTCGGTATAAACGAACAAAAATATTTCCTCTTTATAATATTAGTATAGATAAAAGGAGGGACCTATCCTGTTTTATGAGATTGAGTACTAACTACGAGTAAATACTCATAAGCCGCATAATACTAAGATTGTAACCAAGATAAGTTTACTTTTAACAAAATACACATTTATATTGTTATATTTATATAATACTAGCTTCTCTCCACGGCTTCGCTCGCGTGGTATCCCGGATAAAAAGTAGCCTATGTGTTATTTTAATGTATAAGTTATATTACTGTAAAGTTTCATGAAAAACCGTTCTGTAGTTTTTACGTGAAAGAGTAACAAACATCCATCCGCACAAACTTTTATAATAATTAATTGGCATGTCTAAATGGTAGAAATAGATACTGATGAGCAAAAAGTAGTACGTAATCTGTTACCTTATGCGTTTATCTTTTTATAATTTTTCCAACATTTTGTCTGTGCCACGGGTTCAACAACTGTGGTCACGGGTAGACAAGTCTATCAAGTCTGCTTTGATCAAATCAATAATCAAAACATATTCATTTGGATCAAAAACAAAGTACAAAAACTTGAAAGAACGGTTTATCCGCAGATGTTTAAAAAACTGATTCGTGAATATTAGCGCCCTCAGTAAAGAATCAAACAAAAAATATGTTTACTACGAGTAATAAATACGAATAGGTACATTTGATGCCAATATATCATCAAATAGAAGCCGAATCTTTAATAGGTTTTTGTAACTCAATAGTAATACAAAGAAGTACGTAAACTAAAGCCTGAATTCATACTCAGGGGTTGAACAGTCCCCCAAAATCCATAATTCAGCACTCGCCTTATGCCTGGGTGAATAAAAGTTAAATTCGCGCTTGAATTTTCACATAGCGCCTGAATAGTGAGGGGAGCCCCTGATTTGACTATGAATTCGGGCCTAAATGTTGTGACAAATTTAAGACACTACAATATAGACACTGGTAGACCTTATCAAGTAATCTCCAGGTAAGTTATTGTCCGCTAAAGCCTTAACCGGGCTACTGTTGACCCGCGGCTAAGCTTTTCCATTGCGGTCACATTGCTGGTACAATTTATTCCACTCCCTTGTTTAATAGGATACATACATACTCATTAAACATATACCCATGGGACACTTTCAAACCCACAGTTTACACTCGCACTCGCACACATCAGATGAAGTGTTAAAAACTTTAATCGCCTTACAAAATACCTGTTTAAGTAGACCTAAGCAAGAGCGAAATTTCCTATGACAAGTATTTTTTACTTAAAAGGAGATTTCATCATTGTTAAAATTAAGTATCTTCTGGAAACTCAATAAGAACATTTTGTATTTGTACATTTAATTTATTCAAACAACAATCTCAAATAAGAATTTACAAAAAATATAAATGAAACAGCTTGCTATCTAAAGGCAAATTATTTATAGATAAGTCAACTAATCTAGATCAGTACCACATGGAAGCGTTCCTAAAATGCTGCTTGAATTGCCACGCTAATAAGAGCCAGACTTGACAAGTCGGCTCGTAATAAAGAACTTCATGTTCCCAGCGGTTTATAATATGACCTGCTCATTGACTAAAAAATAGGACCACCTCTTTTCCCGTTAGCCTAGTGGGAGGTACCCCGACTTTCGAATGTAACATTTACTCAAAACGGTGAAGAAAAACATCGTCAGAAAACCAGAATGCCCTAAAAAATTCGAAGACATGTGCCATAAGTTAGTGTTCTAGTAAGCGGCGATGGGCTTGCAACATGCCACGGAATTTTAACTACTTGTAAAAACACATGTACAAAATGTCATGTTTGGACGTGCCACTGACTACCCCCCTACTTGGCATCTTGAACGATCTACTCTCTGAGTTTGTAATCGATGACCTCTGTGGCGCAATGGAGGAAAGCATGGGACGCAGAAGGTGGCGCGTTCGATCTCTGCTGCGGGATAAATGTTTGTATGATATGCAGATATTTGTCTTGGTTCTGGGTGTTCTCTATGCATAATGTGTTATGTAATTTACAAAAAAAATTATATGATTAATATATCAGTCATGTAGTTCCCATGAAACAAGCTCTGCCTGTTTACTTTGGGGCTAGATGATATTATTGTGTGAAAATTTCCAGCATTATTATGAGCTTTTCGCGTTTACCTTTTTATTATTTTCCCGACGTTTCAACTGTATTGGTCACGGGATCACATCCCGTCATTATATTGATGCCAAAATTTGAAAAATACCGTGTTCAGGAATTTTGTATATAATAGATAGATATAAGTATTTAATGTTTATTCTTAATTGGCCTACGTTATCAGAACTTATCCCTATCATTAAGACAAACAATGTATAGATACATTCTGATTATAGATACAAACTGTTGGGATTCCTTATAAATTCTACCACTATTATAAATGCGAAAGTTTGTGAGAATGGATGTTTGTTACTCTTTCACGCAAAAAGTACTAAACGGATTTTGATGAAACTTTACAGTAATATAGCTTATACATCAGAATAACACATAGGCTACTTTTTATTCAAGTACCACGCGGGCGAAGCCGTGGGCAGAAGCTAGTATATAAACAAATGGGGAATACAGTCGTGTGCGTGTTTGTCTTTAAAAAAATACCTGAACTAAAATAGACTACACTTTATGTAATGTATAGGAACAATGCTAGGTGGAGGGTAAAGAAGAAATGTTGTTTAAATTATCTAAATCAAATAAATATATTATTACGTGCGGAGATTTTAATGTTAATTTACTAGAAATTAACTCCTTAAATACTAGAATAATTAGTTTATTTCAATCATTTGATTTAAAACCTCAATTTATGGAGCCTACTCGAATAACCGATACTTCGGCCACATGTATAGACAATATCTTTGCCAACATTAAAATTTTAAATAAGAGTTTAATTAGTAATATTAAGTCGGATCATCTTGGACAAATAATTAAAATAGAGGTTCAAACAAAAAAACTTGAAAAAAGAAATATTACTTGTATACCTATGACCAAAGATCGATTGGACAAACTAAAATTGAATTTAACTTCTGTATTTCCATGTTTATATGGTAATTTTAATCCAAATAATTTATACAACACATTTTTTAAGAAATTTAGTGATGTGTTCAATTCAATTTTTACATCGAAATCGATCATGGTCTCTGACGGTAAAAAGTTCAGTGACTGGGCAACAGCGGGAATACATAAAAGCAGGAAGGAATTGTATGATCTTTATGCTGAAAAACAATATAATTTTAATGAGGAGTTTAAAGAACAAGTCAAAAAGTATTCTAAAATTTTTAAAAATGTTTGTCGTGAAGCAAAAGCTCGTCATTTGAGTTCAAAAATTAAAAATAGCCAAGATAAAGTAAAAGCCACTTGGAAAGTAATCAACAGTGAGACTGGAAGAGTCACAACTAAGAACAATAAGTTTAATTTGAAAATTGACAATGCCACCGTCAATCAGGATAGTGATGTAGCTAATGCGTTCGAAAACTTTTTTACCGACATTCCAGTCTCTACCACAAAATCCTTAAACTCCTCTCCCATAGAAGCAGAGTCATTGTTAAAAGAAAACTTAACAGAATGTAAAATACAATTCAAATTTGATCATGTAAATAGTGATGACATCATAAAAGCTTTCAAACTCATAAATGTTAAAAAAACCACGGACCTCTGGGGCATCTCTGTTTGCGTTGTGAAATCATTGATTGGCATTATTGCGCCCGAACTAGCTTTAATATTCAACGAGTGTATTGACTGTGGTGTGTTCCCTGATTTAATGAAACACAGTAAAATAACTCCACTTTTCAAATCGGGTACATGTTCTGACCCTAGTAATTTTAGACCTATATCAGTACTTCCTACATTTAGTAAAATTTTTGAAAAACTGATTTTAAATCAATTGCAAAGACATTTTAAATTAAATAATTTACTGCATAATAAGCAATTCGGATTTAGTAAGGGTCGCTCAACCACTGATGCTGGTATTGAGTTAATATCGCACATATTTGATGCCTGGGAGGAATCTCATGACGCTTTAGGCGTTTTTTGTGATTTGTCAAAGGCATTTGATTGCGTAGACCATGACACATTGATCAGGAAACTACACCATTATGGTATTAGGGGCGTTGCTCTAGACTTTCTCACTTCCTATTTAAGTGACAGAGTACAAAGAGTTGACGTGAATGGAAAACGGTCTCCGGGGTCTCTGGTTACTATCGGTGTACCGCAGGGATCAATTCTTGGTCCATTTTTGTTCTTAGTATACATTAATGATCTACCTCACCTTGTAAGAGACGATCATGAGGTTGTATTGTTTGCAGATGACACGTCACTTTTATTTAAATTAAAGCGACGACAAACCAATTTTGACAATGTAAACAATGCAATCTCTAAGGTTGTAAAATGGTTCAACGTTAACAATCTCCTACTTAATGAAAATAAAACAAAGTGTATTAGATTTATACTACCCAATGTTACACAAGTTAAAGCAAATATCAAAATCAAAGATGAACAGTTGGCTCTTGTGGACACCACCGTATTCTTAGGTATCACCCTAGATAATAAGCTTCAATGGGGTCCTCATATTGATGGGTTATCGAAGAGACTTAGTTCTGCGGCATATGCAGTCAAAAAAATCCGTCTTTATACAGACGTTGACACAGCTAGACTAGTTTACTTCAGCTACTTCCACAGCATTATGTCGTACGGTATACTGCTGTGGGGGAGTGCTGCTGATATCAATACCATTTTTGTGCTGCAGAAGAGGGCTGTTCGAGCAATTTATAATATGGGCCCCAGAGAATCACTTCGCGAAAAGTTTAAAGAAATAAATATAATGACATTCCATTGTCAATACATTTATGAAAATCTGATGTATGTTCACAAAAATATTAATTTGTTTAAGAAAAAAAGCGATAATCACAATGTTAATACTAGAAATAAAGATAAACTCGCTGTTGTCACTTGTAGACTCCATAAAGTTGGTAAATCGTTTAAAGGGCACGGTGTACGCTTTTATAACAAACTCCCAAGAGATATACAAAAATTATCAATTAACAAATTTAAAAACGTAATTAAACAAAAGCTTTATAAAAAGGCATACTATAAAATATCTGATTATTTAGATGACAAAAACTCTTGGGATTGAAAATGCTCCAACTCGAACCTATTGTTTTGTAAAAGGATCATTAAAAAGAATAACCAGCCTTGTTTTCTTGCCTTTCTTTCCTGGCTTGGTCGCGGAGGAACAGGCACCTAGATAAAAACCGACGTTTCAAAGTGGTCCTTGTGATTTTATTGAATAAATGAATTTTGACTTTGACTTTGACTTAGAGCCTTTCACGTATTAAAAGTCAAAAGGTCGAACATACAAAATATACCTCTATAAAACTTTCTTTTAGAACAGCACCATTAATGAAACGTCTAGTGCACTTGTTCCAAAAAGAGCCTTTTGAAGAATTCAATCGGCGCAAGTGTCTTTTAGCCGTCCTGAAAGCAGCATTTTAGCCTCATGGGGAGTGGATTCATGGCGATAAAATGGAGCATGCAGAATATGTTCAGAGTTCTTTAGATAAGGTAACGAATCGGCAATGTTGCCAGTTGTTGCACAAGTCAGTAAACGCTTTTTTATTCATATGTTTTTTATGCAACTTGAGTTGAGTGGTAAACGAGCATACGGTCCACTTTTTGGTAACCGGTTCCCGTAGCAATATGCAATACCAGAGGCGTCGATCGCGCATTGCAGACTTTGAGACATAATGGGTGAAAAGTCTCATGCGCCTATGTGATTCCTCATTCTGAGAAGACTCTCGGAATCAGTCAAAATGATGTCAGACTAGCTGTGCCATGGCCGCCCTTAGCCCCCGATACACCGCATCGCATCACCTGTCTGCGCTATTACTTCGTTTTCGCTTAGCGTTCACTCTGAATTTTTCTTTTTGCTCAGCACCGTAGCGTGATGTTATATGCCTATAACCTACGTCAAGAATTAAGCTATCAAATGCAAAAATATTTTTTGAAATCCAACTGGTAGTTTAAAGCAACAACGAACAAATTCTTTAGCTTTATATATAAGTATAGATAGTGTTGATTGGAGCGCATCGTGATCTTTCATCACAAAGAAGACTCTCAGAATTAATCGAAATAATGTCAGTGCCAACCGTGGTAGTACAGTACAATATCCAACTACTACTATAAACGCGAAAGTTTGTGAGGATGGATAGATGTTTGTTACTCTGTCACACAAAAATTACTGAACGGATTTTGATGAAACTCTACAGTAATATAGCTTATACATCAGAATAATATATAGGCTACTTTTTATCCAGCTACCACATGGGCGAAGCCGTGGGCAGAGGTTAGTAAAAAGATATAAGAAAGTTCAAGCGGCATTTTACTAGCCGTGTACCGGTAGAAAGTGTTTTCGGATTAATGGCACTTGTTAATAAAATGTTTGTCACCAGCCAGGTGGACTCTTTGATTTACAAAAAACTCCGCTTAGATTCTGAAAAAATATAAAACGATCAACAGTGGACTGAATGGATCTGGTTTCATTGAAAGTTTTTATTGGTACATAAATAACAGATTTTACCCTGACTTAAGTTTTAGTTTTTTTTCTGGAATATGAGACATAATGTCAGAGTTTTTTGGCTGATTACTGGTGGCCAACCTCGGGCATTGAACGGGTGTTACATGAGCAACCTCGGTGGCGTGGCAGGCGAGTATCCAACTGCAATTCAAGAGGTGCGAACTCGATTCCTGCACAAATGTTTGCCTGTTCTGCAGATATTTGTTCCGAGTCTGGGTAATCATGACACAGAGAATTCTAGTGCCCACACTGACCCCAGTCAGGACTATGTATTAGTCTAATGTCCGTTTATTTATTTTGAAAACGGGAAACATTGCTCCTTTAAAGAAGTAGGTACACACTTAATGTTAAGAGCATTTTTCAGATGAATTTATTTACTTCGCATTGTCTACTCACTGTCTTTGTCTTGAGTTCTTATTTGTAGTAGGTAATAGAACCTGAAATCTTCAATAATGATTCTTTAAATAAAGAGAAAAAAACAACTGAAAAAACCTACCATTGAACCCTGAAAAACCGGATACCAATAAGCGGAATGATTTCACTTCTCCGAACGATCTAACGAATGCGAACATTTCCATACACGGTGCCAACAATTCCATACGTACACGTTACCGTACATTAACCGGGGCGGCGAAACCTGGATATAATACGTAAAAAGGTTAAGTGAAACGGGAATCATCCCGTAGACACCGCAATTTATGGCCACTTAATATCCGGGTAGCATTTACACCGAAACGAGCGAGAAAATGCGGATTGTAACTGTGGAAGCCCACAGTTACAATAAAAATATATTTTCTAACAGATAAAATAAATAAATAAAATTTTATTCAAAGAAATTCGTAATTATAGAAACCATAAGTGTACTAAATAAATAAATATAACTAAGTATAATATTTTTTGCCTGAACTAGGTAATCCTGTGTTTAAGGCGACAATGGAGCTAATAATTTAATTAAATAATCACTTACTATTACGATAAAGGCATTTAGTTCAACAATGTTGTTTATGTTACAAACAGTTCGTGTAAATATTAAGGTACGTAACTTACATTGAGAAAATCCCGATATAAAATAATAATTTATTTGATAATTTCTAATAACTTCTCTGTATCATCGTAGGAAAGACTTTGAAGTGTAAATTTAATAGATTTTTAGAATTTAGTCTGTTGTATAGGAACCTATAGATAGATAGATTCTTTATCCGACACATCAGACATTTAGAATTGACAAGAAAAAATGGTAAAGTACGTAAAAGGTAGATACGAGTAGGTCGAATTATAATCAGAACCCATTGATTATAGCCCATGTGTAATACACACATGGGCTATGGGAAAAAAATGGCATAACCTGCAAATATTTGTTCCGGGTTTTGTTTATTTTATTATACCAAAGAACAATGGTACACATAGGCCTTCATACCCACGATACAGGGAATCCAAGGGGTCTGAACTATGATCTACCTATTGGACGTAAAGAAAATTAATAAATAATGGACATTTTTCACACAGCATCATCTAGTCCCAAACTAAGCAGAGCTTGTATTATGGGAACTACATGACTGATATACTACTTATATTCTTTTTTTTTGTAAATAAATTCATATTATAAATAGATAACACCCAGTGACAGTGTAAAGATAATGCGGAAAATTTACTTGTTTGTGTTGCTGTTGGAACATTCTTTTCGGTATGACTCGCCAGACCCTCGCCAGGTAAAATGTAGCATTTCAACAAACCTTAAAATATGCCCAATATTATTATAAACGGCTTCGAAGGGGATGTCTTAACGAATATTTAATATCGTTGCCGCTCGATTTATGACCGACCAAATGTATTGTGTCTTTTGGTTTATGAGACTTCCGATACTAAGTATTTTTAGCGTTTTTGTAAAAGGACCCTTATTTATAGATAGTCTTGGAATCTGAAATGAGGGAAGTGAAAATAATAAAAAATATTGTTTCTTCAGAATCAGTCTTGTGACCAGGTATATTAATTACTTCTAAGTTGGTAATATGACGTTGTCAAGACTTCGTTATATAAACGTATATACAAGTACAATGGTATTTTTTTACCACCTCCTTATGTTCAAAATAATCAAATTAATTTAAAATATCTTAAATTTATTTACTTAGGTCCTAAGTCGTCGATTCAAAATGATTCTCGTAAGGATGAATCCTAGTACTATTATAAACGCGAAAGTTTGTAAGGATGGATGTTTGTTACTCTTTCACGCAAAAACTACTAAACGGATTTTAATGAAACTTTACAGTAATATAGCTTATACATCAGAATAGCACGTAGGCTACTTTTTATCCGGGTACTATGCGGGCAAAGCCGTGGGCAGAAGCTAGTAATTATATCAATTTTGTTGTCAAAGGAAGTTGCGCTATGACTTGTGTAAGTCAAGCCAAACTGACGCGGTGGGTGGCGGTGGTGACCAAAGGGGAATGTTTGTAAAATGATTGTCAAAGTTCACGTGAATGTTCTGATCACCACCACCAGAGCCACAGCGTCAGTTTGATCGTGCCTTTATTCGTAAAATATGCATGTTCCATAGTGATATAGGGCATTTATTACTTTGTACTTTGATCCATTCTTGTAACATATTTGAGTTAAAATTATTCATGTGTTACAAGAATCTTCACTCGACAAAACCTGCGCCGACGGTCGCTACATAGATAGCCGCGCACACTACGAGCGGCTCTCAACCCTCCGTAGACCAAGACACGTTCTTGGTGAACCTGATGACCCCATCAGCACACCGCTAACGCGGTGGTGACGTCATCAAGTCCCGACAGAGCAGACACTTCACAGATACAACGAGCCCGCCGGCGTGCTCGACGAGTCCCCATTTCCGTCTACTCACGGTACAGATATGTAACGGGGCGTTTCTTTCCTGTTCCTCCCCCTCTGGCGACGGCCCAAGCCGAGGTCCATACCTAAGTGGTGCCCTTTTGCTAGTTGCCCCATCCTAACTTTTTACAGGCTGAGCGGCTTCTGCGCTCGCCGTAGTCCGGTGACGCTGACCAAGACCATCTGCGGCCCTGCAGCTTTAAAGTCTATTCAGAAAAAAAGAGTGGCTCTCATTCTGTTCTTGGCTTTTGGTTGCGACGGACGTTTCTTGGTGCTCGTGATTGTACCTCTATTTCCGTTTAGTGTAATTGTTAAAAGTCAACTCGGTAGTGCTTGTTCTGGTTAAAATCATTGTAAGAAATAGATGTTGTCTGGGTTGATATTTACGGTCTTTTGTTAAAAAAACTCTGAGTTTGGTTTGTAATACATGTTATATTCTCTACGTACAATCGAAATTTATTTTATTCAATGGTACATCTATAAATACGGGTCTTCGGCTAATGACCTTGATACTTTAGATTTACTACTTGATGTTCAGGCAAACCATTCCTTTAGGTCCATATCATTGATTTTATGCGAAGTTTCCTCAATCTTTATGGTCACGTAGGCTTCCTATACATCTGTGGGCCATATCTCGAACTACTAAATAACACCCAAAATTACAGTTATGGCTGTGTGACCTTAACTTGGTTTTCGGAAATTATGAAGACCAATACCACATTTCAAGGTTTCAGCTCGCTTCAATTAAAATGATATATATCTTATGCTCCAAGAGGAATACTCAAGGTAGATCGTAAGATACCTTGCGATGGCAGTTGGAATGTTTCACTCAGTCGAGGAAATCTGTCGAGGAGAATTCGCGTGGAAGACATTTGTAGACTAAAAACATTAAAAATAATATTAATAAGACTGGACAGTTTTAGTCAGCATCATCTAGCAGAGCTTATATTATGGGAACTACATGACTGATAAACAACTAAGGTACCTACATTTTTTTTTGTAAATACATACATATTCAACATAGTAAACACCTACACCTCAGACAAATATTTGCAGATCATACAAACATTTATCCCGCGGCGAGAATCGAACCTACAACCTACTGCGTTTCAGGCGGACCTACGCCCACTGCACCACATAGTCCTCAAACTATAGTAGACTACATTAGTAATCTTTTTCTTGTTGTTTTTTTCTTTTAAATATAATTATTTATAGTGTTAACGTTGTTTTCCTAAATGCAGCGCTGCATCTCACTACTGTGCAGAGCAGCACTAAGCTGAGATAGGACCTGTTTGGCCCAGAAGGTAGGGATGGGAAAAATTAGATAGATATATATATGTATATATGGAAAATTCTTTATTGCACAACTAAAAAGTCCTGATATAGGCGAATTTCATGCTAGATAGCATTCCCTTCCAGTGTAATAACTGCTAACCTTTTTTCCAGTGTAATATGGAAAACTTTTACTGTTTTCCAATAAAAGTTATAAATTATATGCTAGACCTATATTATTAATAAAAGACAAACACTATTTCCTAGATAAACACAAATACATATACCTACCTACATAACCTAACCTAAGTCACAGATAGTATTTCATAGACTACTGGCACATAACATCGTCCTCTTTATTTCGGTTTTTTTTTGTAAAAATCTTACTGCTACCTATTAAAAAGTATATATTTTATTATATTATATTCTGCTAATATGGGGGTCAAACTCCGTGCATAAATTTTACAAAAAAGTGACAAATATATAAAATATTCATTTTTGTAGTATTTTTTGTAACCTCAGTGGGCAATTCCGTAACAATCTGAATGAATCAACAAATCGTGTATGATTTAAGCTGTTCCAGTTCATTTCGTTGCCCGCCTGCCGATACCCGATTTGGTGGGTAGGTACCCGCTAATCTCTGCTCCACACGCAAGCAATTTAGATAAGGAGGCCGAAATACCTGAGCCAAGTAATCGGCAACTCAACGCGAAATTCATAGGCTAAACGAAATAACAACTAAGCAGAAGCTTAAAATAAAGGCTGCGTCACACTTTGGCCTAATACTGCGGAAAACAGCGTTGCGCGTTTCTTGCATTAATGGCCCGTTTACACGGTGAGAGTTTCTTGTCTTGGATGCGATTATTGAAAGGATAAAAAATCTTGCCTCGTGTAAAGTTAATGTATCTATAATATCCGTATGTGGAAAGGCGCCTTGCCTATGACTACCCATTGGAAATTTTAAAATTTGAAGGTGTGAATCGTTTTCAAGTAGTCAGTAGATATTTAAGGATTGGAGGTAGTCAAAGGAATGTCCCAACGTTAAATTTGGTATGAGCCCGCGTTTCTGCAAGCAGTAGCATTCCACGTGACAGGTTGGAAGCCAATTAACTGATGAACTTGACTATTCATATTGTAAAAACGGGAATTTTCACGTACTGCACTATCGGTGAAGGCACCGACTAAGTTTCGACTCATTCCGAGAGTCTTCATCAGGGTGAGTGGTTGCGACTTTCTCCTTCCGCGTCGCGCCGTGCACAGTGCACGGCGCGACGTAGTCGGTGCCTTCACCGATAGTGCAGTACGTGAAAATTCCCGTTTTTACAATATGAATTAACTGATGACTAAAATAAAAAAAAACAAAACAAACATTGGTAGTATACGTTCCATGAGAAACAATGTGTAATTGTTTCTCATGGAACGTACAAATAAAATATTATCAACATGTGAAAACAAATTGATTTCCAATATTTTGTTTACTAGTAATTTTGTTTTTATTTACAATAAATTAATTTTATTCACGCATTTCCGTGTTTCAAATCGTTTCATTTATTAGAATCGTTATGGTACAAATACGTTGCATATGCTATACTAGCTTCTGCCCACGGCTTTGCCCGCGTGGTACCCGTATAAAAGTAGCCTATGTGTTATTTTGATGTATAAGCTATATTACTGTAAAGTTACATCAAAATCCGTTAGGTAGTTTTTGCGTGAAAGAGTAACAAACATCTATCCTCACAAACCTACACGTTTATAATATTACTAGCTACTGCCCACGGCTTCGCTCGCGTGGTACCCAGGTAAAAAGTAAACTATGTGTTATTTTGATGTATAAGCTATATTACTGTAAAGTTACATCATAATCCGTTCATTAGTTTTCGCGTGAAAGAGTAACAAACATCCATCCTCACAAACTTACACGTTTATAATATTACTAGCCTCTGCCTTCGTCCGCATGGTATCCAGATAAAGAGTAGCCTATGTATTATTCTGAAGTATAAGCTATATTACTGCAAAGTTTCATCAAAATCCGTTCAGTAGTTTTTGCGTGAAAGAGTAACAAACATCCATCCTCACAAACTTTCGCGTTTATAATAGTATTATGATTAGTAGGAAATAGGATAAACAACAAAATACGCCGAGACATGCCGCGAGGTGTAAAAAATATGCGCTTTTATTTTAAAATCCCGCCCCCTTGCGGATACTGCATGCAACCAACTTAACTCTGCCTTGATTACGTAAATTAGCAACTAACTACTAGCACTAATAGCTAGTAGGTTGATTGTGTTGCGTGACTTGCTTGCGGTCCGTTTGCAGGATTAGATAATGACTTCCTAATTGTATGAACTTGGGTAACCTACCACCATGCCTATTTCAGTCGCCAAGCAGTAATGTACTCATTGCTGTGTTCCAGTTTGAAGGGGTTGGTTGCCGTTGAAATTACAGTGACATGAGATCTTTCATATTGATATCAGGGAGGCAACGCGTGAGTGGTACCTCTGGTCTGGCTTGGTCGCGGAAGAACAGACAGTAGATAAAACCCTTTCTTTTCTTAGGTACTACCGCTTGGCACTACAAGCGGTAGTGTCTATCTCTAAAGTGATAAAACTGACGTTTCAAAGTGATCCTTGTTATTTAAATGAATAAATGAATTTTGACT
Source organism: Perizoma flavofasciatum (assembly GCA_958496245.1). NCBI lineage: Eukaryota > Metazoa > Arthropoda > Insecta > Lepidoptera > Geometridae > Perizoma > Perizoma flavofasciatum. The sequence continues at coordinate 1,897,010 of OY292436.1, forward strand.
TTGAAGAACAGACAGTAGATAAAACCCTTTCTTATCTTAGGTACTACCGCTTGGCACTACAAGCGGTAGTGTCTATCTCTAAAGTGATAAAACTGACGTTTCAAAGTGATCCTTGTTATTTAAATGAATAAATGAATTTTGACTTTGAAGAACAGACAGTAAATAAAACCCTTTCTTTTCTTAGGTACTACCGCTTGGCACTACAAGCGGTAGTGTCTATCTCTAAAGTGATAAAACTGACGTTTCAAAGTGATCCTTGTGATTTAAATGAATAAATGAATTTTGACTTTGAAGAACAGACAGCAGATAAAACCCTTTTCTTTTCTTAGGCACTACCGCTTGGCACTACAAGCGGTAGTGTCTATCTCTAAAGTGATAAAACTGACGTTTCAAAGTGATCCTTGTGTTTTAAATGAATAATTGAATTTTGACTTTGAAGAACAGAGAGTAGATAAAAACCCTTTTCTTTTCTTAGGCACTACCGCTTGGCACTACAAGCGGTAGTGTCTAAGAAAAGAAAGTGATAAAACTGACGTTTCAAAGTGATCCTTGTTATTTAAATGAATAAATGAATTATGACTTTGAAGAACAGACAGTAAATAAAACCCTTTCTTATCTTAGGCACTACCGTTTGGCACTATAAGCGGTAGTGTCTAAGAAAAGAAAGTGATAAAACTGACGTTTCAAAGTGATCCTTGTTATTTAAATGAATAAATGAATTTTGACTTTGACTTTGTATTGTAAGCGTCCATAGGCTACAGTAACTGCTTACCACCACGTGGGCCGTTAGTTTGTTTACCCTTTTAATACAAAGTATAAAAAAAACCTTTAAGCTGTCTCAGCTATGTAATTAACAACCTAAATACCTATTTTAGAGTAGGTGGTCAGAGACACGTCCAAACGGTTTCATCAAATGTTAATAGATCATCGAATCTTTATTCGGTGTAAAGCAAATCTGACCACACTAAACAAAACTGTCTTTTCAGTCCAAAAATCATATAACTAATCAAATACTGAAGATAGAAATTCAAAGAATAAAATAAAATTTGAAGTGTATAATAGAGGCTAGGGTGTAAAACTCAGAATATAAGTTCAGAATTTTATAATCCTACTACTATTATAAACGCGAAAGTTTGTGAGGATGGATGTTTGTTACTCTTTCACGCAAAAAAATTACTGAACGGATATTGATAAAACTTTACAGTAATATAGCTCATACATCGGAATAACACATAGGATACTTACTTTTTATCAGGGTACCGCTCGGGCGAAGCCGTGGGCAGAAGCTAGTATTTTAAATTTCATTTGAACAAATTTATCTTTATATTCCACACTATTTCACATTATTTTGCCCAAGATTATGGATATTCTTGATTTATTAAAGTTGCAAATTCATAGTTCCAGTCCAAAGTACGACATTTATAATTGACTTTTTAATTAAGCGTTACGTTGATAATGTTGCAAGTTATTTCAAAACTTCGCAGTTGATTTACTATTAATTCTTTGTTAAGATGGAGATTAAATTCAGAATTTTGTTCGAAATTTTCACTGAGGATCAAGCCTCAGAAACTATCTTAGCCCACGCAATTTTAAATATTCCCTTGTTCTTGAACAAGTGGGCGTGTGCCAATTGTTACTCTTTTGAACAATTGTGTCCATAAAGTTCTAAAAACTTGGAGAGAGTGCAATAAGCTAGTTAAAATTAAATAAAATGTGAGTTAGCTTCTGCCCACGGCTTCGTCCGCGTGGTACCCGGATAAAAGGTAATCTGTATGTTATTATGTATAAGCTATATTACAGTAAAGTTTTATCAAAATCTGTTCAGTAGTTTTTGCGTGAAAAAGGAACAAACATCGTTATTTTTGTGGCGTAAAAAGTTACAATCACAATCAGTTGAAATGAGACCATTGATTAAGCTGTATAAGACAAAGTTTCGCTCAGATCACTCTAGTTAAGTAGGTAGGTATATGTGAATGGGCAGGTAGATTAATTTGCCTACCTACTTATTCACATATATATTGTAGATATTTTTTTATCTGTTCAATAAGATTATAGAAAGGAATGTGCAACTGTTGATTTACCAAAGCGACATAATCGCATCGTGATTAAGCTCTTTAATAAAGAGAAAAAAAAGTTACAATGTATATTTTTTGTTTGCTTCGATTACCCCGTGCTTCGTAATCTCACAGATCTACGTAATCACTGATTATAGAATCGAGAAAGACCATCGTTCAGCGTGGTGATATAGCGACCATTTTAGGTTCCGTCTAGTAGTAATCTTAAAAATATTGATATTTACTTCTAAATTATATTTAGTGATAAAAAAAACGCTCGCTCAATAATCCTCAAGATGGATATCCTCAGAGCTCTACTGCTCAGAACACAATTAATTAGAATCGAAAGGTTACCAAGGAGTAGTCACAGGCACGACCAAACATTATATTTGGTATATCCCCAGGTTTTGCATTGTAGAACATTCCACGTGATAAGTTGTAAGTTTATAGTAGCCGCTTAGGCGCAGGAAGGGCTTAAGCGGCGCTTATTGCCAGAACCTATGTAAGATTAATTGAATATCTAGTTTACAAGACTTCGACTAAAAATATATATAAATTTTGTTGCCAGCAAATGACGTTGTTTAAAGTTATAAAAAACATTGGCAGCTAAGCATGCATGAAAATTCACCAGAAAACGTACTAAGTCTCATTTTAAACGATTTTTCCATCAGCTAAATTTTTACGAGCCGTCAGTGTTAACGCAAAAATTAACTTTTCTCGCGGGATATTTATCATTGTAATTTTGAACCACGTTTTTATAGTTACCAAATATTTTCTCCCACGAATTAGTCTTTAAGCTTTATTACAATGGACGTACATAAAATTACCATTTTAGGGTTACCTGGGGCGTCTAGACAAATACCTCACGCTTTGTTTTCATTTCACGCAAAGTCACAAACGCAAAGTTAAGGAAAAACTTGGCAGAAGTCACGTGACATTTCCGCAATGTAATCTCCATACAATTCAATCTTTCCGCAGGCGTTGACGCCAACAGAAAGTGGTATTTGTCTAGACCCTCTGGGTATTAAACTGTGACAAGGAAAATGTTACATAAAGTTACCTCAAAAGCGCTTTGCAGCTAAGGAGTTCTATCAATGTTGTTAGACTTTAGCATTCGCTTGAGAAATATGGTATTAAAATTAAAATGATATAATTACCTTCCTATAATTTTTATAACAGTTCGGTTCATGGGTTCGAACCCGGTCGTTCACCAATGGATTTTTCCACCTGATTTTTTTTTGTGTACATTATTAACACGTGCTCAAAACAATGAAGGAAACATCGTGAGAAAAACGGCATGCCCTAGAATCAAAAATTCGAAGGCATGCGGATTTCTAACGACGTCGTCACGTTTGCATCAACCACATAAGAAGTCATTCCGGACGTCAATTTTGTCATTTTTAGCCTACGGAACCCCGTTTGTTTATCCCACGTCACGCTTCGATGGTTTTGTACAGGCAGCGATTTAAAAGCAACTGATTTAGGAGCTGATTTATGTATAATAAGGACCACTTTTAATTTCGCTAAGGCGGGTAGGGGAAGCTATTTGTTTGCGAAACGTTATAAAGCTGTCTGGTTGGATTTATTGTGTTGTACGTGGTTGTACGGCAGGTACAATATTTTGGAATATTAGATTATTTCTACACCTACACTAATATCCTATCTTATCCTACTATCCTATTAATATTATAAAGCGAAAGTGAGGATAAATGTTTGTTACTATTTCACCCAAAAACTACTGAACGGATTTTGATAAAACTTTACAGTATACATTAGAATACTTGCAACGCCCTGACAGCGCCAAGGTACCTACCAACCTTAACCATTGTATGTAGGACATTAAGCATGAATAAATGAAAAAAAAATATGAAATAACACATAGGCCATTTTTTATCCGGGTCCCACGTGGGCGAAAACTTGGGTAGAAGCTAGTAATATTATAAACGTGAAAATTAGTGAGGATGGATGTTTGTTACTCTTTCACGCAAAAACTACTGAATGGATTTTGATGAAACTGTACAGTAATACATATAGCTTATACATCAGAATAACACATAGGCTACTTTTTATCCGGGTACCACATGGGCGACGCCGTGGAAAGAAGCTAGTGTATCATAACGAGGTAAAGTTTGTAAGTATATATGTAGGAGGTAATCTCTGAAACCTAGAACGTGACCTAGAACCTCACTTAGGTTACTTTTATACAGATAGGTTCGCAGGAAAAGCTGTGGGCAGAGGGTACTTAGAAAAAAAAGTTCTTGAAACACGTTATATGACAATTTAATATTCCTGAGAAAGCTGCAAGTCTACAACCAAATTATATTATTCCATTGTATGTTTAATTTCAGTCGGGAAATATTATATTATCTGGAAACCTCAGCGCAATTCCCTGAAAACAATTCGCATATGAAATTCCTCCCAAATTATTCTGTATCTGGGATTTACCTATTTGAATATGGTCTCTGTTTAGGATGGGAACATATAGCTCACTCAACTACAAAATAACATGTTAGTGAAACACAATTTTCATACTGGTTATTTGGTTTCAGGTTTGAGTTGAAGCAAGGTTAAAATTTTGAAAATAATAAAATAATTTTTTTGGCAAAACGGAAAGCAGAGGTCATCTTGCACTAAAACAGGTCAACCAGGCACCTACTAAAACATATGTATTTTTGGATATTATAAAAACGATTTTTACATTCTATCTTACCCCTTTTTTACTTTCAATATCATTGCTCATCTATCGACATTAAAATCCATTAAACCGTGCGAGTGCTATTTATGAGTTTAAAAAACATCAAGAACTGTTATCATATTTTGCTTTCAAGAACTGTTTGATTTTAGATATATAATTTATTTATAAAATAAGGTTTATAGGAACATCTATAATGTTGTAACCACGTAAACCAAAGTAGGTTTGTGTTGGTTACTCATATTCGCTAGTTTCGCATTTTTTATTAGCTAACATAAAATCAGGTACATTTATCTAAACATACCTAAACAGGTACGTTAGGTACATAAACGACATCTCTTACCCACATATATGTAATAGCAGTGGGTAGGTAATAACTTTATCTTTTTTTTGTAGGTATTTGGCAAGTTAAACACTTTTGTGTAAAAAATAATAATTAATTAGCCAGAATATAGTAAGCATTTATCTTGCTTACAACGAGTTTATAATAAATACTGCTTAAACCCACAATCAAAACAGGCTTAAAACAAAACCTCCAGCAGACGGGGAAAAATCTAAAATATTCTTAAAGAACGCTAAGAAAACAAAGAAACTGTACATTTCGTTCGTTTCAGCCCTCAATAATCTAAACTAACACCACCCGGTATTGTTCCTAGCAAACAAATTATTGACCAACTTGCATTTTGTATGAGCTAAGTGCTGGAACGCCTGAACCCAGCCGCCGTCATTTGCTTGCTCTATAGTATTGCAGGAAAAATAAGAAATGTACGCTTGTATGTTTCCTTTGTTAGATAAAACTGTGTTCACAAACTTAAAAGCACTAGGCACGGCACAGTCTGCACACTCGGCACTAATGAATCCCCATGCCCCCCATCCCCATGGTATGAAGTTAACTTCATACCTTAAAAAAATATATGATAAAGTAACTGCCAATAAATGCACTTCCCAGTTTTCTAAATTTATGTAGATAGGCTTTCTATGTTACGTTCCCTACCTACTATTATTAACTAAGCAACAATGCTGACTCAAAAAAAGCTTTTTAGGTGCTATCATTGAAGGTAATTATTTTGTTAAGTTTTTTATTTCGTTAAAAAAGGTAAAGTAAATGATGCAGTTGGCGAAAGCATACCTGAGACGCAGAAAGTAGCGGGTCCGATTCCCGCCGCGGGACAAACGCCTGAATGATCTGCAAATATTTGTCTCGGATCTGGGTGTTATCAATGTATGATAATGTTTGTATTAACAAAAAAAAGTAGTATTTCAGTCATTAATTATGTATTGGTAAAAAAAATGAATATAAGATCGGTCATGTAATTTCCATAACACAAGCCCTGCTTTGGGGCTTGCGAAATAGATGCTGTATGAAAAATAACTAGTATTTATTATTTACTAGCTTCTGCCCACGGCTTCGCCCGCGCGGTTTCCGGATAAAAAGTAGCCTATGTGTTATTCTGATGTATACGCTATATTACTGTAAAGTTTCATCGAAATCCATTCAGTAGTTTTTGCGTGAAAGAGTAACAAACATCCATTCTCACAAACTTTCGCGTTTATATTAGTAGTTGGATTTATTTATCTGCAACACCAATCGCTGAAGCGTTGCAAGTCTTAAAGATGAAGTTGAAAGCCTCATGTGCATGTAATTTCACCGGCACCATACCGTTTAAGAGATCTGAAGGTGAACATTACTGCGCCAGAAGTATATGTAATGGAGTTATTTTCCTGGACAAACTCCTTCAAAAGGCGCTCTCATTCCCGCATGATTATTTTATGTGAAAAGCTTTCTCAAATCTAAATATTCTATATATTTTTCGGAAAATAAACTTAAATGCCTTAAACAACTTCTAAATGTCTACTTTACCTGTTTATATTTTACTTGTACATTTCTTATTCTATTTGTGGAAACTTTTAATTGGCCTTCTTATATAATGTAACTTTTATAGTTGTATAATATTTATTCAAACACTTTTCCTGTAAGCTTGCTGTAAGTTTTCCGAAGATTTCAAAAATGAAATAAAATGAAATATTTAATTAAATCACACACGTCCCATCCGTGGGCGTAAGCCTAATAGGACTTTTTATGTTTTGTTTTTTTCACGCGTAAGCCTGGTAGGACTTTTTTATGTTTTGTCCGGACATACAGCCTACCTTATGGAAAGCAGTTACCTGTTATTGTTTTTTGTATTTTTACCGGCGAATCAGTTTGGATGAAGTCATTCGAATATTGAACACCGTACCCCCAAATATTCGCTTAAACCCTCATCAAACCGGGAAAAAACAGTTACTTATCAACATACACAATCGAACTCAAAGTTGCAGCGCCCTAACGGGGTTCATGTACCTACCTACTTTCTTATGTATTGTTTAAACAATAAAATATGAATATGAATATGAACAATATTCCAACAAATTAATTAATTGTTAATTATTGCGTGTGCATTCATAAAAGAAATCAGCTAAACACTCTGAGGACTCCAGGACCCATCTAACAAGTTCAGAAGTGGACCCTATTGTTCTTGCCCCGTTCGGTTTCCGCCGATATTCTATTGTGTGCACACACAACAACGTTTTATGCTCTTCTCTAGACGAATAGGCCTTTTGGCTTAATTGATCCTTTGTATCAACGTCTTGTTGATACAGGGCACTTGGTGCTAATGGCCTTGCTCAGCACTCAATAGACAATTATTCTATTAAAAATATATGAAAAAGAGTAATGACAATGTGTTTCGTGTATCGTAGCACATTGCTCGTAGCATTCTCGTAGCAGCGTAGTACCGTAGCACCTGCGTAGCACCTCTACGATCGGCTGCCAACAGATTTCACTTCTATCAGCGAACACTACCTAAACACCTGTACTTTACATTAATCTTCTTACAAAAAACAACTAGCTGGCCGACTTTAAAGTCAGGGAAATCTTCTTCAAGAGAAATATTAACGACGTGACTGGAAAGAAATAATATTACTGTAGGTCTGTTATTTCACTCTGTTGTCGCTGAAAATACTTTGCGTGGATCTGTGGGATACGTCAGACATATCTTTTAGTTGATCTTTTATTTGATTTTGAAAGGTCAAATAATCAGTGTAGTTTCACTTGTACCTAACTAACTGTTATTTAGTTAGTTAGTTAGTTAGTTATTTAGATAGTTAGTAACAATGTAATCAAATCTTGGAAGTCAGTTTTAACCTACTTCTAACTGCCGTAGCGAAATAAAACTTTGTATTTATTTATTTATTTATTTATTTATTTATTTATTTAAATGTTTATTGAAGCAATTCTCCTACAGAACACTGAATTCAACTTACATTATGCAACTACAAATTGCAGTTAGTTAGTAGGTTCGTCTATAAAACAGTAAATGGTATAGATAACTTATAAAATATACAGATGTTTCTAATCTATTTGTAAGTGGGTTCGCTAGCTCCCACCCTAGGATAACCTGTGTTGCGGGTAGCTAGCCTCTTTCGAACAATCGCGTCAATAAAGTTTTACACGCTTGAAGAGAGTGCAACGAATTAATTAAATTTTTAAAAATGTGAGTTGTATATTGTAGGCGTTATTGTAGGGGCGTGGCAAATTGCAAAATTTTATATTTTATGTTATAAAAAAAGAAAAAAAAAGAAATGGGTTATGTACAATTAGAAGAAAGGCAAAAATGAAGAATATAGGTATTTGTTTGGTTTGTGTGTGTGTGTGTGTGTGTGTGTGTGTGTGCGCGCGCGCGTGTGCGTGCGGTCATGTGTGTGTGTGTGTGTGTGTGTGTGTGTGTGTGTGTGCGCATAGTTAGCATGGAATTCTCAACAAGTTTTCAGTTTCCAAATAATTTTGAGTAGTTAGCCAAACAGATACGATCTTTCTGCACCTTTTTCTGGTAAGAGAAACTAGACTAAGTTTTTTATTAAGCTTTGTATATATGTATGGCCCAAAGTAGTTGTGACATCTATGACATAAATATGTAGTTTGTATAAATATGTAGTTTGGATGACGATACTATTATTTGGTATCTTGAAGCTGATCTGATGATGGAGCCAGGAGGTGGATCGAATCAAATCAGATTAGATCATTTATTTGCAAGAATACATATTTTATAATTAAGATCTTAAACATTATGATTGCGAATGTACTCAGCCTGCATGCAGGCGTGCAAATATTAAAAATGTCTGCTTGCTGACGTTTCGGACACAATATTTACGGACACTTTGTCCGAACTGACACTTTTTAATTTTAATATTTTATTAACTGATGTTTCGGACACCAATGATAGAAGTTTATGTTTTTTTATTACAATTATTACTATTATTATATGTTACATACTCATCTAGGCTGAAAAACCTTTACACATTAAGCATTTGCTTAAATTTATCTTAAATGTAATTCCAGTTTATTATAAATTGTTAGACACATATTATAAACTTTTTTCTTATACCTATAGAGCAAAGAGGTTGATACATTAGGTTAATAAACCTGGCCCGTTTTTGTCCGTTTGCCTGGCCGTTGTTGAGTTTTTTTAAATATTGTGGGTGAGTTTTTAGAAACACACATTATTCTCTAATATTCATGGTAGAGGCAAAATATTGTATTTTTAACTACATATTTTATATAAAAATTTGTACTAATGTCGAAGTCAAAATTTATTTATTCATTAAAATCACAAGGATCACTTTGAAACGTCAGATTTACCTATTGCTTGTTCCTCCGCGATCAAACCAGGTAAGAAAGGCAAGAAAACAAGGCTGGTTATGGTCACGAGGTTTGTCCAATTCACAAAGACCGTCCACATCTTGTGACATTGTGAGGCGTATCATGGTGTTTTAAATGCCACAAAACGTGGATCCTAAGGGTAGGCAATCGTTTTTTTATTGTTTGCAACTAGACCATATTAAATCTTAGATCAGCACATTTATAGCCTAATCAAATGAGATGGCGGTGGCGATAGCAGAGGTGGTGGTAATAGCGGTGGCGGTTTCGATTAACACATTGACGCGACCACCACTTGACAAATATTTCCCTTTGATCGCTCCGCCACCGCCACCATTTTTGTTAGACCGGGCTTTTATTTAGAGATATTTGGAGTGATACAAGACATGAATTAGGACTTGGGGTTATCTTAGCGTATTTATCATCGTTTCTCCTGGATTTGCCAACAGTGTTTTGTAGTTTTTTAAAGAGGGGCTGGTTTTGATTTGGTGGATATTTTATAGGTTAAAACTTATACGCAGGTTAATTTAGGTAGTTCTAATTTTTGTGAATGATATTGAATGTAAACGTTTTAGCATGATACGCGGTACTAGCCCGACTTCCGCTCAAAAAACAAAACAAAAACAAACACGCTCACGACAATATTTCCCATGATGGACGTCCTCAGATACATGAGTATGTATGATACATGATTGACATCCTCAGATACATGAGTAGGTATGTATGAGATACATGATGGACATCCTCAGATACATGAGTATGTATAAGGTCTCGATCGGATCATCAAAATGTTCATAAAGACCGTTATTAACTGTGTTGTTTGTAAAGTCGATAAAATAAACATGATTAATTGGTTAAGATTTCCTTGAGATTTCCAATATTTCTCCTCCTTGACTCTGACTGAGTAGTCAGTCTTCTACCAAGTGGAGGGTATCTAAAGGCAGACCAAATATAAAATTTGGTGTTTTATCTGTATTATTTTGTATATATTTACTTGTACATAGTTGTATAAATAAATGTATAGCCTCCTAGGTAGTATAACATAAACACTAGACAGTAAAAAGTCAAAATTTATCTCCTCGCTCTTACATAAAAGCGAGATAAAACGTTTTCTTCTCTGAAAGGATGCTGCCATACAAAATAATATAAAATGTTTATGTAACAAGCATAAAGAAGACCCAACGATACCTTGTTCTGAATCTAATCGGTACGAAATTAAACATCAAATCTAGTCAAGTGCGAGTATTTGTTGCACATCAAAAGCTTCCTTCATTCTTCGGGGGTTCGATTTTCGCTGCGGGACAAATATTTGCAAGCTCTGCAGATATTTGTCCCGGGTCTGCGTGTTGTGGTACCTACAGGGTATCTTAGTGTTTTCGTGTCATCAGTTTCTTCTTGGTCACTCTTCTGTTGATGGGAGCACTTGAATATAGGAAGACTTATTTAGGACTTGTTATTTTCTTCTTATTTTGCTTTAAAATGTTACACACTAGATTTTATATTATCACTAGCTGCGCCTCGCGGTTTCACCAGCGTAAGTTTCGATTCCGTGGGAATATCGGGATAAAAAGTAACAGTAAAGTATTTTACTGCTACATAAATACCCTTGATGATAAAACTATTTATTTGAATAAGAATTAATACTGTAACCAACGTTTGTTTCTAGCGGCGAACTAATTCAATTTTAGAACACAAAAGCTGCAATTGTGACTTAACTATGATAGTTAGATATTCCCTTGAGTTTTTGTAGGTAATAATGAGTACTTTAATCATGTAGAACATAATTTTTATGTTTCATCAAAAGTTTTCTCAGCGCACGCCAAATAATGACCTCTTGACGACCTCTGTGGCGCAGTGGGCGAAGGTCCGCCTGAGACGCAGAAGGTTGCGGGTTCGATTCCTGTCACGGGACAAATGTTTGTAAGATCTGCAAATATTTGTCTCGGGTCTGGGTGTTTTCCTATGTATAATATGTATGTATTTACAAAAAAAAAAGTATTTAAGTAGTATACCAGTCATGTAGTTCCCATAATACAAGCTCTGCTTAGTTTGGGGCTAGATGATGCTGTGTGAAAAATGTCCAGCATTTTTTTTTTTTAATGATTTTTATAGGCAAAATTTTGCTCCTCTGGGTTACATTATTGCAATTTTCTTAAGGATCCCTTATTTTTTGAAAATAAGTTATTGTCTATGTTACTTCCTGATAACTTAACTTTCTATTGGTGAAAAAATGGTTAAAATCGGTCGAATAGTTTCGGAGTCTATTCGGTACAAACAAAACAAAAAATCTTTCCTGTTTATAATATTAGTATAGACAACAATTTTACTTCAGCGAGTTCGGTGACTCTCCCGCTTTGTACGCGGGTGCTATACCAACTACGCCTGACTATACCTGTTCCAAATGGCAAGATTTTTTGCATTTAATTATATATTTTTTTGTTTGAATGCGCTAATCCCTGGAATTACCAGAGTTAGCTATCAAATACAAAAAAAAACATTGTTACGAGCTAGGGTTCGGGATAAAATAATTAAGTCCAATTAAACACCAAAATTAACACTGTATTAATAAATCACTCAATAAAAATGACAACAGAACAAATAACAACGAAACTACACAATCAAAATAAAAACACTGTATCACTTAGTACAACACTCGCGCAACTGTCACTTCACTAGTCACTGGGTATTGCTCTCGAATCACTTCCAATAATTCACTTTCCAATCTTGAAAAGAAACTGACTCCAGCGGCTGCTTGTCGCGCTTATATATCTCGTAAGACGTCACTTCCAGAACAATCTCGTAGGGGCGTGGCCTCTATGCCTCGCTCCGCCCCATCTCGTACCGTCTCAAACATTCTGGAAACTTCCGTCCTTTTCTAGCGCGGTTAATGCTAGTCGATGGTTAGTAGTGCGTCCACTTGATAAGAGAAAGCGTTAGCGTACCGTAGTTAGACAGGCCGCGCTCGTCACAATATAGTAGTTATTTGAAAAATCATTTTGCATTTGATAGTACAATTCTTGAGAAAGGTCATTAGCTATTTAACATCACAATCCTTAGGAGCTGACCAAAAGAAGTAATAGCGTGGGCGAGCGATGCGACGCGGTGGGTCGGGATCCGAGGGCGGCCGAAGCACAGCTAGCTAGCTACTTGTTTATTTTCTCTATTTGTATGTTTTGTGAAAAGTCTAGATACTAATATTTTTGCTTATTATGGTAAAAAAATATGATGTGGTTGTGACATGGTTCATCTGAAAGTGCCGACGATTTTTCATGATTGATGTATCCTGGTATCCGAATGTCAGACATCGATCATAAAAACATGCGCAAATATCAAACAAGCAAAAAATCTGTGAGTGTTGCCATTGCGTTCTTTCTAGATCATATCGCTGGGAGAATGCTCGAAAGGTTTTTTATATACATTTTTGTCGGGAAACCTAAAAACATAAAGTTTGCATAAAAATGTACATAAAACTCATTGGCAAGGTCACTATACTGCTCATGTCATCAAGAAATCCATCCTGTTTACACGACCCTTACCCTTCAGCTGTGACTGTGGTGCTCAAACTTTGGCGAAGATTCACAATAAAAATATAGGTCAAAGACTAGTTGTGACTTGAGGAGACAGAAAAGTTTGTAGGATAAATTAAAGTAAGTTAGTTTGAGCTTGTGGCCAACTCTGGAGCACAGTTCTCGTATTTAAATAACCTCGATGGCATGGTAGGCGAGGAGTCGGTGCGACGCAAGAGTTGCTGGTTCGATTCCCGATACGGATGTTCTGCAGATATTTGTCCCGGGTATTGTGGTATCGTAGTTCAGTTTTTATGCTTTCCTTTAATAAAAGTTAAAATTAATAAAAATTCTTCACACCCAAAATGGGTCACAAATGGTCTCAAAAACATTTATAAAAATGGTACTAAAATTATAAATATTATACAAATTAAACAAACAACAATACACTAAAATATATAAATTATAGAAAAATATTAAAGAAATATGTTATTAATGTACATAAATACAAAAACAATAAACATATATAAAACGCTATAAATAAATGTAAAGCCATCTGGAAGATAATAAATTAAACATTGAAAAGCAACTACACACATAATACCTCTAAAATGTCAAAAATCAGTATTCCATTCTAAATACATTTTCAATTCTTATAATTAAGTATAAGACTTTTATTTAAAACGGCCAGAAAGAATACTAGAAAAATATTGTTAAGTTTTTGTTGAATCTAAACACTTTTTATTATGTAGATAAGTACATTACTCAAACATCATTCGATTTATGCAAGATGGTTGTTATATTACAAGCAAATTAACAACAAACAAGTAAAGCCAATAAAACACTTTTTTCCTATAACTCTCACGCATTGAGCAGGACACCACATTGAGGACCACAGAACACGCGTTTGGCTGCCAAAAAAAAATCGGCACATTCAGGCATTGTGAGTGGTGACCCATTATCAAAAAATGGCATAGTAAACTTTGAGAGCCTCTGTTCTTGTACTTATCGCCTGTCAAGGGGCAACCGACAGTGAACCCATTGTTCAAAGCAACGCAACCGTAGCGCTCGATACAACCTGTATACCCCGTAGATAAGGCTATTGTGTACACCCTGTATCGTCTGAGACTGAGCCAATTTGCATACTGCCCTTAATTGAATTGGTTAGACTCGGAGGTGGGCTAGATGTGAGTTGTTTATGAGATTCTTAAGACGAAGAAGACGGAGATATTCGTTACGTAACCAACTTTATTTTTTTTAAGAATAGGATCGTCGTCTTCCTCATTATATTGTATAGCCTGTCTCGTCAAGCTATGAAGATAGGATCAAAGTATTTGACTCTATAGTACTTTCTCGCGCTTCCCCTTTTTTAATTTCAAATCATCATATCCCAAAAAAAACGTTATTACCCACACGTTAATGACGCAATTAAAAACTTCATACACTTAGCGCGCGTTCCCAGACTTGTCTATTTGTAGGCATTCACAATATTGTGTGAGAATTGCATCCTTATTAACGCAAAAACAGAAAAAAACGCAGTTTTTTTTATTTTTTGTTTTATATCACCAAGATGGCAATCAAGCATATAGGCCCATAATGTTAGTTTTGGAGGAATGGAGAGTGGGAGATGGTTTCATAAAATTGTATAAGATTAGGTTCTGCCCACGGATTCACTTGTGAGATACCCATTTAAACATGTGTTTTTATAAAACGATACCCATATCTTTTCTTCTATAACTGCTGAGCCGTTACATCCATATTTCGACTCAAGTGATGCGTAAGAGAAGGAAGCCTTCTAGCCGAAATCAGTGCGGCACTGCGTCGACCGAACAGAATCATCTGTTGCGCACGGCTTTACCCACGACACTGCGGTATGTGCCCCGATTACACTATGCCACGAAGGTCGAACAGATAGTGGAATATGTGAAGATGAAAACCAACTTCCGAATAAGAGTCGAGCAGTTGGAGTCACGCCACAACAGTTTTAAATCTTGTGTGTGTCGTATCCCGACTTCCCCTCTTTCGACCTTCATGAGTGAGGAATTTTGGCCGAAAAATGTGTTGTTTCGTCGTTTTCGCGGGCGACTACTGGACACAGGGCAATCGCGTAACACGTCACAGACTTTACGAGTAAACAAGTAGTGATAGTATTATAAAAATTATGTATGTAGGTCTCTAAAGTATTTATGTTATGGGCCTATTGCCATAATTTTAAATGTTGTTGATGTTGTTGCCTGAAATATATGTTTATTATTAAACATATATTTCAGGCAACAACATCAACTTGGAGTACATACAAGTATGTCTCCAAACTTTATTTTTTTATTATCAATTCCCATTATCAAATAAATTAGATATAAACTCAAGAAACTCCCAGAACAACGGTGAGAAGGAAAGCGCCAAAAAATATCCGAGGTCCTATGATACGAGTACAAGTGACAAAACCTGCCTTTATTTCGTAAGGTATATTTTATAGGTACTCTTTATTTTATTCCCGTGGTATTTAAATCTGTGGTATCAAATACACTGTCATCACCTCGAGTGCATCCTGGCATAGACAGTATTCGTCCAAAAACAACGGCGTGCGCATTACCGCAGCAAGCACATGGTTCTCAGCCGCACCATGAAAAATTCATAACTGATACCATAGAGTAATGTACAGATGAGACATTAAATATTTATCTGCATACGGACGCGTCCTGACGTGTGTGACTTGCTTCGTACTGATTTCAGCCCAGAATTACCTTTACCTACCTTGGTGGAAAGCATAGAATGCTCTGTGGAATTGTGCCATACAAATATTGTTTAGTCCAGCAGGACTTCTTTGCCCTATTTCGCCCAAAGGTTCTGTTCAGATTCTCCAGTCTCACGTTGATATAACAGGATAAGAAATAAGAAAGAAAGAAAGTTATTTACTTGACAACAACAAAGCACAGAAAGGACAGGTACACACAGAGAAAATAGATAAATAGTTGCAATAAATACCTAAGATTTTAACAAAAACATAGTGACAAACAGAAGATTTTGAGCTAATTAGTCCCATCTGTGCCGTGTGGGCCAAACAGGTTCTGTCTCAGCTTAGTGCTGCTCCGCACAGTAGTGAGAAGCAGCGCTGATTTTAAGACAGGGCCTAGGAAAGATGACCTCACAAACGCGGAAAACTCCAGGGCTACCACCATATAAATTGTAATAATAACAAGAAAAAACAAAGTAATGTAACAAGTATGCTTGGCTGATATCACAAGTAGTTAGCCACGACAGGTTACAAGCTCATCGCTGCTTATTGGAACACTAACCCATGACACATGTTTTCGAATTTTCGGTTCTAGAGCATATCGGTTACCTCACGATGATTTATTCCTTTACCTTTTGGACATGCACAAAGTTAGTGTTTGTCGAGTGTCAAAACCCATTGTCATACGACTGCGTTCGAACCCATGACCTTAGGATCGGAAGTCAGGGTACCGCTGTTTAGGCCAACGCGACTTTCAACTCGTTGTTCAACTGTGGTCATCAAAGTCTGTCCATTTCAGACGTACACAATTAAGTTTGTGTAGATACCTTAGTCAAAATCAAAAAGTATTTATTATGTTATGAATTGAATGTATGGTTTTATATTTTTACATTTTTTTATACAATATATGTTATTATAAAATGCTTTATTTATTTCATTTACTGCTTATCTGTATTGTTTGTAACTTTTTATAAATAATTTCCAAATTTAATAAAAAATTAGTGCATAAAATCATATTCATCTATAGGTTATCTTAAAGACCGTTCATTGTAATTTAAGTTTTGCATTTTTGTTTGGTTGTATTTATTTTTCGTATGGTGTAATTTCATTCATTAATAGTGCATTCAAATCATAAGGATATGTAGATACTAACCTAGAGTGGCTATACCATCTGTCTTGTCTGTATTTAGTAGTTCTTTGCCGTATCCCTGGTAATAATAATGTGGGTGCAGCCACGTCGTATATAAAACAGTGTTCGGGGTAAATGTGGATTTACAGCGGCACTCGGAATCCGTTGTGACAACAAATCTTAGACGTGTCCTCATGTTATTGAAAACATAGCTCGTGTCGGATAGTGTGGGGTGCCTTCAAGAAATGAGGTTTGAAAGATGACTAGTTTCAGGGGAATATTGAAGCAACCAAACTTGTATTGGAGTTTTCTTACGTGTAGTGTTCCCTCTTCACTCCTTTTTTTATATAATATTAAAATTGTATAAAAAAAAGTTCAGCGTGGCAATGCAGTCAGCATTATGGGAACGCTTTCGTCTGGTGATCTGGATCAGTTGATCTATCTATAGATTGTATGCAACAGTGTTTAGATAGCTGTTTCATCTATATTTTTGTATATCCCTACCTATTTGTACATTGAGAAATTAATGAGTTTGGATTTGAATACTCGCTCGTACTCGTAACTTCGTATGTAACACGAATAGTGATAACTTTGAATGTTTTAGTCCCGAATTAAACACTCAACTTTTCACATCAATTGCGAGAAAATAAAATAACTATTTAAAACAGGAAAAATTCTAGAGATATCGCGGCAATACCAACTATATTTTTTATTTCATCTTGTTGACAAACGCACTGACGCATACATCCGATGATCGCCAAGAAACGCTAGTGCCGCAGTAGGTCTCTTTCAGTTCTATTTTCAAAAATAAAGTAAAAAAGGAAAACAAATTTTTAATCTGTGGTAGAATATACTAAATTCTTTTTTTATATTTTTTTCTAAGAAATAATTTCAAAAATGGAACGTCGAACGTCTTTTTGTCGAAAAGCCGATTTTTTTAGAAATAGAGAGAGTTGGATTTCAATAATCTTGTAGGCTTGATAACTTCACCTATTCTCTTGTACACCAACGTCGTTGCTCTCTTTTACTAATAGTGCAAGCAAGAAAAAAATGGCAAGAATTGTACGCTTGTCAAATTAGTTGTTATAGGGATTTAACTTTAGACTCTTGATTGAATTATAATAATGAGGTATTTTGCAATCGTTTAGACCTTGTAGGATTGTTCTTGTTTTTTGTAATCAATTAGTATGTCTTCTAAGATGGCTGAATAACCAGAAGGTCTAGACATACCTCACGCTTACTTTTCCTCTCACGCTAACACAAATTTGTCAAGGCAAAACTTGGCAGCTGTCACGTGACATTTCCACAGCTAATGTCATTCCCATAAATACATAAAATAAAGCTTAGTTGGTGTACAGATATTTCAGTTCAAAGTTGCCTAGACAAATAACTCACGCTTATTTTTCCTTTTACACTAAAACAAATTTGTCAAGGTAAAACTTGGCAGCTGTCACATGACATTGACATTTCCACAGATAATGTAATTCTGTAGTGCTTCAGGCATGTTCGTCGATGCGCGCACCGACACATTTGACCCCATCTGGCGGAAAAAGACTGCCTCTCTGCTAATCAGAGTGCGCGCGAGCAACAACAGCATCCTGAAAGAAATAGCTAAAAATTACGCATGTGCTCTGGTGTGGAAGCTCTCCCAGAGGACGAAATCTGTATTAGTAATTAAGTATTAACCCTTTTGGATCATGTTGTCTGTGAATAAACGTTATTTTTTTTTCTAATTTTGGAATAATTACCTAGAAGTAGAGTTTATTCATTAAACTAGCTCGTGCGCTGAGCCGTGCTGACACTTCAAGAGAGGTTAATTCCACGCTCTCTGCGGTTTGTCTTCGCTCCCTTCAACCTAGATAGCTATTTTAGACTTGCTTGAAACGGTAGCTTTGCATAAAAATGGTATTTTAAAAGTAAAATAAATATAATATAAACAAATAAATAATGCTAGATATTTTTTACACAGCATCATCTCACCCCAAAGTAAGCAGAGCTTGTGATATGGGAACTATATTACCGATATATTACTTATAATTTTTGTAAATACATACATATTATGTATCATCACATCCAGACTTGAGACAAATATTTGCAAGCCATACAAACATTTGTCATGAGGGAATTGACCCCACAACCTTGCGTCTCAGGCGGGCCTTCGCCCACTGCGCCATAGAGGTCGTCAATGTACAAACTACCAACAGCATAAAACTAAGTATAGGAAATTCGTTAACCAAAGAACCTTACTGAAATCTGAAGGCATTCTATTAGACCTACCTATAGATCATTTTCATCGGTCACTATAATAATCTTTATTTTTGTATATATCTACTTGTTCATAGTATTATGAACAAATGTATCGTTATACAACTGTTAAAAAAAAAGTTAAAAGTTCGATAAACAACAAGGCCAAGAAACGAAAAGTTCGATTAAAATATTTTTAAAGGAGGGTAACATAATAAAAGTTTTCCTTTTTTATGGTAACAAAATGATCCCAACTTATCAGTTCCGGTAGACTTTCAGAGACACGTAAATCAATAAGAAGTTTCTCAAAGTTTTACATTATTTAGAGGCGTACCGGGACAAGCAATCTCAAACTTTCCGCTTAAAAACCTTGGTAATTTCTGAGTTAACAGCACCAGGTTTTTTATGAATTCCCTTTTTTAATTTACGAGTAATTTATGTCGTCAAGATTTTCATTTGTGGGCTGAGATTAGAAGAGGGAAGATATGATTCGTTTCTACTAAAAAAAATGAATTTTCGTAAAACTTTTTTTTGTCACTTAAGTAGCAAAATAGCATACCGATTGGTAAGCGGTTACCAAAACCGATCCCTGAGGCATAGTGGTGAGTCTCATGCTCCTGTAATTTCACTAACAAACAAATCCTTCAAACCGGAACACCGTAATGCGAGCATTACTGCTTGGTGGCAGAAATAATAATAATAATAATAATAATGCAGGTTTTTGAATAATAAAATAATGCAATAATAAAACATTTTCACACAGCATCATCTAGCCCCAAAGTAAGCAGAGTAATATAGTTACCTTTCTATTCCAGTAAGATGGTTTTAGGTACCTAACTTGTGTTTTAGTGGTCTCATGTGCTTGCCAGGTATGTCCATTGAACCTGTTTTCTAACTAAAAGAAGTGAGTCTCAGTTTAATTCTAAGCTTGTGGGTCCAAATTACTTTAACGATTTAGACTAACTCGACCGGCCACGAAATTAACTGAGGTACTAAGGAATTTAGTCGGTCGTTTGTTAAAGAAATTTATTTTTTTGTTAATTGTTAAAACGTGGTGGGATATTTCAGGGTAAAAGCGAAGGGAATGGGTTAAATAGTAATTTGACAAATGTTTCACAGCCTTCGTTTTGAAACTCACAGAAAAGTTTTGATCACGTATAGAGTCAAGCAAATCGGAGTTTTGGAACCTTGTAATTAACAAACAAACACGCTCACAACTTGGACATCTGTGAGCGTGTTTGTAACGTATCTGAGGATTCAGATACGTATTCAGTTCGTAGATCTTTGAGGATACCAAGTAGAGGGTAGTCTTAGGTACATCAAAACATTATATTTGGCAAATACCCGCGTTTTGCAAGTATATCGTACTAGCTTCTGCCCACGGCTTCGCCCGCGTGGTACACGGTTAAAAGTAGGTTATTGTAAATTTTGTGCAGGTTTAAGGAAAGATCAGCTTATATTAGAATATTAGAGAGGAAAAGAGCTCTGGGGTTTTTTGCTGAAATGCTGCAGGGCCGCAGATGGCCTTGGTCAGCGTCACCGGACTACGGCGAGCGCAGAAGGCGCTCAGCCTGTAAAAAGTTAGGATGGGGCAACTAGCACAAGGGCACCACTTAGGTACGGACCTCGGCTTGGGCCGTTGCCAGAGGGGGTGGAATAGGAGAGAAACGCCCCGGTACATATCTGTACCGTGAGTAGGCGGAAGTGGGGACTCGTCGAGCCCGCCGGCGGGCTCGGTGTATCTGTGGAGTGTTTGCTCTGTCGGGACTTGATGACGTCACCACCGCGTTAGCGGTGCTGATGGGGTCATCGGGGTCACCAAGAACGTGTCTTGGTCTACGGAGGGTTTTCAACTCGGGTGACTCGATCGAGTAGTCGGGGATAGTGGAGATTAAGGGGTTCGGGTGGGATGAGGCCAGTTCATAATACCGCTGAGAAGCGGTTTTTATGAATTTGGCTATGGACTCGAGCTTGGTGTCTCGGTGGAGATCTATGTTGCGCGAATACCACGGCGCACCGGTGGCCTTGCGCAAGAAACGATTTTGGACAGCTTGGAGTTTTTTGACATGAGTGGAGTGGCCGAAGGCCACTGCGGCATATGTCATAATAGGGCGGATGCACGTTTTGTAAAGTGTCACCTTATTTCTAAGGGACATTTTGCTCTTCGCACAGATGAGAGGGGAAAGGCGGCCAAGGATGAAGAGCTCTGGATTTATGGCAGTTTAGCTTATATCGCCTTGAACAGCGCCTCTATCGGCAGTGGATGGAACTATGGTATGCTAATGATTGAGTCTATGATAAATTAACGTAATTAGGTGCGTATTTTTGTTGTAATGGACACGGCAAGTACCTTGCTATATAATTCGGCAGTTGAGCTATAGATGGCGCTGTGGTTAGCACCTATATTTTATTCTGATGTATAAGCTATATTACTGTAAAGTTTCATCAAAATCCGTTCAGTAGTTTTTGCGTGAAAGAGTAACAAACATCCATCCTCACAAACTTTCGCGTTTATAATAGTAGTAAGATTATAAGTTTATGACCTACACATAATCTTTATACTTACTGCTTAGCAAATTTTAGGCACTGGGATTTCTACACTGAATGCAATTACAAACCAAATTAATCCATCATCCCAGTTTCGTGTTACTAAATCATGCATCGGCTGATAACGAGCGGGGAGTAGGTAGGTACATAATCACTCCCTGAGGTGTAGCTTGAAGGTAAAGTTAACCTCTGGCGATTATCTGTCCATACTACCTTTGAATAATGATGCTTGGATCCAGGTCAAACATGAAATTGTAGAATGATTATTGTGTAAAATCTAAATGTTATTCGTCACACTCAATCATCCCAGTACCACCCCACTCTTCATTATACAAAGGTTAGCTAGAAGAAAATGCTTAGCATTAAGTTCGCGTATGTAATTGTTTTATCCTGTGCAATAAAGCACAGACGACCTCTGTGACGCAGTGATGGCACGCCTGCAGAAGGTTGCGGGTTCGATTCCCGCCGCGGTATAAACATTTGTCTCGTGTGTCTATGTATAATACTTATATTATAAACGCGAATGTTTCTGAGGATGGATGTTTGTTACTCTTTCACGCAAAAACTACTGAATGGTTTTTGATGAAACTTTACAGTAATATAGCTGATACATCAGAATAACACATAGGGTACTTTTTATCCAGGTATCACACGGGCGAAGCTTGTATGTAAGTATTACAAAAAAAAACTATATAAGTAGTATATCGGTCATGTAGTTCCCATAATACAAGCTCTGCTTAGTTTGGGTGTAGATGATGCTGTGTGAAAAATGTCCACCATAATGGTATGGTGGATGATTGCGCCTGTTCTCGTGGAGATTGATTGAAAAGCCAGGAGTTGAATTTATCACTGTTTATTCCAGATAAGCTTGCACGTTAAAAGGTTACTACACTACATATCTTTTCGAGGTGTCGGTGACAGGGCGGGACACCCTCCTATGCCACAGATTCAATTAAAACCAATCCATAGATTTAATAATCTTTGTTGGGTTGCCAACAGTGGACATACCATTATTATTTTCTATCTATCAATCTATCTAACCCGCCGGTAACTCTTACTGCTGTGTAAAGGTCTATTATCTACGACGCCACTCCTGGCTGTTTTATGCCAGACGGATCCAAGACTCAATTACAGTCCTCATAGTGTCTTCAGACTAACGGGTCGAGGCCACATAACTCTATTGATAGATTTTATAATATCCCGAAAATTCAACCTTGGTGGAACTTGAGCCACAAGTACACGGTGGCTATACTAACTAAGCCAAGAGATTGTCACCAGCCAGGATGTCGGATGTTATAGAGTCTTGTGATTGTCATTCACATAGTTTAGTCATTGAACAGGCTTGGATAACTGAAAAGTTTCCACTGTAGTTGGAGCCTCGGCGCTTCGGGACGAAACATCCCATGAATATCGACACTCTCCTGGCTTAGTTGGTATAGCCCTTGCGTACCAAGCGAGAGGACACGGGATATTATAAAAGTCTGATCATTTCATCTTTATTCTTTTGACGTGACAAACGGAGAAAGAAAGAAAGAAAGAAAGAATCTTTATTTAAGCATTTAAACAAAAATAAAAAAATAAAATATTAAAGTAAGATATTCTAGTTACTTATACTAATCAACACCATAATAACTACTTATCTACTTATAAGTCTAGTAGCATTTAAGTTTCTAATTTATAAATTAGAAACTTAAATGCTACAAAATGGCGTCCGACTCAGCTTATGTTGTAATAGCTATTGCGCATAGCTTTCACAACGCTGATCTTCCGTCGAAACCAACCAAACACGTCACGTACACTAACACAATATAAAAAATAATAATAATAATAAAAAGCAAGAAAATGTCCAGTAAAGAATAATTAAATTTTTAAATAAAATAACAAGAACAATACAATATACAAACAATACAACAGTTAATATCAAGAAATATAAATAAAACAAAACCTAGACCGGTGGCCCAAGTGAGAGAGCAGCGGTGGTAAAGGTAGAGCCTTCACACTATAAAATAGAAAGTTCATTACGGAGATCTTCAGAGCTTTTCTGGTGTTCTAAAATAAACGTTTTTAATTTAGTCGGAGGGAGATAGCGGTTGACGAGTTGTTCAAGATCTTTAGATGCAAGAAGAAAAAAGACAGAGGATCGTAACGAAATCAAACGGGTTTTATTTTTGAAATTTGGTTTAGGTACTCTTCAAATGATGTGATTGAACGATCAGCTCAACATTTGCAAAGCCTAAAAGCCAGTAGCGCGGAAGTATTGCATCCCAGGTGGACACAGATGGTGGATATTGCTAATTAGTGTTTAGTCAAACGAACAGGCTCGTATTAATTTAACAGCAGTTCAGCTCGCTCGATTTCAATTACTAAGTGATGCAGATGCGACCACTGACCGCTCTGGGTAAATATAGGTAAGTATAGGTAGGCATAAAAACTGCTAAAGACAATTATATTTAGGAAATGCTAAAGTGTCCATAGGTGACGGCTTACCAACAGCGCCTATGCCTGTTAAAAAAAGACATCTTAATGTTGTTGGGATGACAATGTCCTCGATTCTGTAGTACACTAACTAAACTAAATTTAAACTGTCGCTCTCTTTTACTGATAGTACAAGCAAGAAAGAGATGTCTACAATTTTAGTGCTGTCAAATTAGTCAGATTTAAGTTTTCCATACAAATTTAGTCGTGATTTCAAAACATGCTGACTATAAACACGAAGAAAAGCGGCACGTAAACTGATATGACAGCAGCACACAGCAGTAAAATTCTTGCCATCTCTTTATTGCGTACACTATCAGTAAAAGAGAGCGACAGTTTAAATTTAGTTTAGTTAGTGTACTACAGAATTGAGGCCATTGTGATCTCTGTGTCTCAAGCGCCTGAGACGCAGAAGGTTACGGGATCGATTCCCGCCGCGGGATTAATGTTTGTGTTATCTGAAAATATTTGTATCGGGTCTTGGTGTTTTCTATGTAAAATATGTATGTATAACACACAAATCCTTGGCAAACCAAGGTCACTCCGCGAAGCCTGCGAAGACCCCAGGAAACTTCTGTGCTTCTGGGCGGAGTTGGGCTGGCTAACTCACTAGCCAGAAACTCCCACGCCCAATGAACCAATTAAGAGTTTGAATGCGGAAAAGGGAGTCCACACACATACATACATAGATACATACATACGTGTATGTATTAACAAAATATATTAAGTAGTACATTAGTCATGTAGTACCCATAACACAAGCTCTGCTTACTTTGGGGTTACATGATTATAAAAAAGAGATATCGTCATTTTGCTCTTTGTTGAAAGCCAATGTCCAACTGCGGACATCTGCAAGCTGTAATTGTCGATAATGATGATGACTTTGACTTAATCCTTCTAATAAATCATTGACCAGATTCATACCAAGGTTGCAGGATTCAGCCTCCCAATTAATAACAGAACCTTTTTTCACTCGAATCCTGAGATAGATTACAAATCGAGGTAGCGGAAGCCCGCAATAATTAAACCCTCGCTCTTATTAAAGGAAAATATTTAAATACCAAATTATTCGTGCAATTCCTGTTGTTGTTGAATCCTTAGCCTTTCCGTTCCCGGGGTTGGTTATCTTATGATTATGTTCAGATGCATCCGTCTGCTTTGTGATGGTTGCTTTGACTGATGCCGTGCGGTGGGAGTGCTGGCGAGTAACGATAAATATATAAAGGGAAAAATTAAATAAATAATGCTGGACAAGAATTAAACGGTTTGCACATTGGACGTCTTACTACCTAGACGTAATAAAGATAATAATAATTAAAAAAATGCAGGACATTTTTCACACTTCATCATCTAGGTCAAACTAAGCAGAGCTTGTATTATGGGAACTACATGACTGATATACTACTTATATACTTTTTTTTTTATAAATACATACATATTATACATACTCGCTCAGACCCGAGACAGACATTAGCTTATCTTACACACATCTGTCCCGCAGCGGGAATCGACCCCGCAACCTTCTGCGTCTCAGGCGGGCCTTCGCCCACTTTGCCACAGAGGTCGGTGATGCTTGACAACTTGCTCATTGAACGTCTTGCTAATTAGACGTATTACTAGTTTGAAGATTCACGCTGGACATTTTGCTACTTTGCTAAAATGCTTAACGTATCGATCGTAAAGCATTTTTCACACAGCATAATCTAACCCCGAACTAAGCAGAGCTTGTATTATGGGAACTACGTGACTACCTCCTTATACGTTTTTTTTTGTAAATAATCATACACAGAAACGCCCAGATCCGAGACAAATATTTGCAGATCATAAAACGCGCTCGTTGCGATTCCTGTTGGATAATCCTACTAATATTATAAACGCGACAGTTAGTGAGGATGGATGTTTGTTACTCTTTCACGCAAAAACTACTGAACGGTTTTTAATGAAACTTTACAGTAATAAAGCTTATACGTCAGAATAACACATAGGCTACTTTTTATCCGGGTATCACGCGGGCGAAGCCGTGGGCAGATCCATCCATCCTCACAAACTTTCGCGTTTATAATATTAGTAGGATGTTATCTCTGCACGCTTGTAGTCTAGCTGCACCCACGAGTTATGATTTTGCTGTTTAGTTAGATCCTGTGATTAAATCGTTAAAATGATGTCTATTTCGACAGTTCCATGTCTCTTATTGTTCTGTTGTTCATGAATTGCAAATTGGTTGCCGAACGCAACTACACACTAAAATTCATATTTTATTTCGTTCCAATTTTCAAATTTTTGTCATTAGCGAAAACAATGCATCGAAGTCCAAAACAAACGGTCATGACCGTACCAAAGTATATGTTTGTATAGATATGACATGTTTATGCGAATTCTCGTAATTACGTCCATTGTACAAAATACGAAATAGCCTATTGCGTTCTATATCAGATTGAATGTCTGTTGGAATAGGGCTGTCACAGCATCGAGGATTAATGGCGGAGGCGATTCTTTTCAGGGGTTTCGGTCGCGCGCTTAAGAGTGATGTATGATTGAATTATCTAATAAATAGTTTATGATAGTATAATATTTATTATCTGAATTTTATTCTTATAAGTATGATAAATGTTTATCGTTTTTATTTATTTATTGAATAATGAAACAACTAATATAAACGTACTTTACTATTCTCCTGCTGACGTTTCGTTGACCGTTTAGAGGTCCTTCCTCATGAGCACCGTCCGCGACTACGCTCGTCGGTCGTGAGACGGGAACTCAACGAAACGTCAGCAGGAGAATAGTAAAGTACGTGGTATAGTCGTAATTATATTCTAAAATGATACCAAACCACGATAATTTTAATTCTATAACAAATATAAACTTCAGATTTCATTTAAAATATGCTATTCAATTAATTAGATAATCTGATATGCATGCCTGTTTGGCATGCGGTGCTCAGGAGACTCACTTGGCACAATAGTACCTACCTGTGCGGAAACCTAACTACCTACTGCAGACTTTTTAGATACCTTACCTACCTACATTATGTTTTAGTAGGTATCTTTTTATTATATCCTTTTATTTTACTTGGGTGTCTGTTAGTGCAAGGATGATTTCTTCTTTCCGTTCTGCCAAATAAGAATATTTTCTTTCTTTTCTTTTTTTTAAGGTCAATGATGTATTTTCATCATTCATTCAATTTTACAATTTCTGGGTAACCTCAGAATATAACAATCATCATCATAATAGGCAGCCCGTAGCAACCCACCGCTGGGCATAAGACTCCTCACTCAAACGCCACTTCTGTCAATTCTGGGCCATTCTCATCCAGGTCTTATTCTGAACGACTACGATTTCCTTCATCCTAGCTGTTGGTCTGCCAAGGCCCCTTGTTTATCTCCTCGATCACCACTCATTTACTCAGTCATGTTCTTACTCTACTTGCCATCACCAAATCTTGCCAAATGTCCTGCCCAGTTCACATGTCTTCAAATTATACTCTTAATATAATATTTAAAAAAGAGTTCTATATCACACAGCCCTGATTGACAGAGATGCAAGCAGAATAAATACTAAAACATTTTGTTAAATCAGATAAATATATTTTGACTTTTACTCTATTTTTATTACTTACAAAATAAATAAAGCAACGTATGCCTAAAAGTGACCTCCCTCACAGAGGACACGTAGGTAAATTTATTAGTTGTTTTGTTAAAGTTTCTTAGTGAAATACATTTGATTCTAACTTCAATACAATTTATTTATTCAATAGTCTCTCTAGCTTACGCTCGAACTAACCCATATTTGTTAGCTGAATACAAAATGAAAATTATACTGAAATCTTATAGAATTTCGGAGTAAATTAACTAATTTAAACTTAGCTTGAATCTGATATGAATTATTATTCATATAAAATTCATTCATCGTAAACTCGATTCCCTCAGTGGGACAAATATTTGTATGATTTGCAAATATTTGTCTCGGGGCAAGATGTTGTCCATGTATAATATGTATGTATTTACAATATATATCAATCATCTTGCTCCAAAGTAAGCCCAAGATCTGCTTACTTTGGGGCTAGATGATGCTGTGTGAAAATGTCCAGCATTATTCATTTATTATTTTAGTATAGGGTAAAAGAGACGTAGGCTCGTTTTGTATTATAAAATATAAATACTGAATTGACTTGGCACTGATTTTCTGCAATTAAATTTAATTCTAAGCTGGCATTGAGTATCGTAGCTTTGTTTGTTTGTTCGTATGTACGTTTGTTACCTACGAGACGTGAGTAACCGATATATTATTTGTGGTAAGTAACCAATATATATATGTTTGTTATATAATCATACTCACTTCTACCCACAGCTTCGCCCGCATGGTACTCGGATAAAAAGTAGCCTATGTGTTATTCTGATGTTTAAGCTATATTACTGTAAAGTTTTATCAAAATCCGTTCAGTACTTTTTGCGTGAAATATTCACGTGACGTTTATAATAGTAGGATATATAATTATATCCTACTATCTTACTTCTATTATAAACGATGTATTCTAAAATGTAATTAAATCGCGGGTAGAAACAAAAGTTGGTTACATCGTATCATAGTATTAATTGTTATTCAAATAAATACTTTTATCATCAAAGGTATTTATGTAGCAGTAAAATACTTTTTAATTCATTCGAAACAGATATTTTATTTCGAAATTATCAAGAGTATAAATTAGAAACCTACGCGTGTGAAATCGCGGGGCGCAGCTAGTTTTAAATAAATAAATAAATTCGCTTACTAAAGACCGGGATCATAGGTACATTGGGAGTTAATTAGACATATCTAGACATGACTAGATCTGCTAGGAGACAGACATCGATATGTACTCAGGTATTAATAGTAATTTACGTCGCGCTAATCTGATTGAGATGACGTTGCAACGTTGTTCTGTCTGTACTGATTAATAATCACGCTCGATCTGGATTCCTTACCTACACAGATACCTAGTGTTACCTAATTTTATCTTTCTATACTAATATTATAAAGAGGAAAGATTGTTTTGTTTGTATCGAATAGGTTCCGAAACTACTGGACCGATTTAAACAATTTTTTCACTTATAGAAAGCAAAATTTTCAGGAAGTAACATAGACTATAATTTATTTTCAAAAAAATGGAGATCCTAAAGAAAATTGCAATAATGTAACCCAAAGTAGCAACATTTTGCCTATAAAATTCATTTTTTGTCGTGCGCTGAGAAAACTACTGATGATACATAAAAATGATTTACTACATAATTAAAATACTCATTATTACCTACAAAAAAGTCCGCGAAGGAATATATCGCAGCTTTTGTGTTCTAAAATTTAATTAGTTCGCGGGTAGAAACAAAAGTTGGGTACATTCGTATCGTAGTTTTAATTATTCTTATTCAAATAAATAGTTTTATCATTAAGGCTATTTATACCACGCGGGCCAAGCCGTGGGCAGAAGCTAGTATTATAAACGCGAAAGTATGTGAGGATGGATGTTTGTTACTCTTTCACGCAAAAACTACTGAACAGATTTTGATGAAATTTTACAGTAATAAAGCTTATACATCAGAATAACATATAGGCTACTTTTCATCCGGGTACCACGCAGGTGAAGCCGTGGCCAGAAGCTAGTATATTTTATATTTATATATATTTACGATACCAGCTAGTAGTAGCCAGCTGAAACGAAAGAGGAGCGGGTGCGATTGTCCTGCAGATATTTGTTCCGGGTCTGGACTACCCTGGTACTAGTAGTTATAGATACTCTCGACACAGGAATTCCTAGTGTGGGGTCAGGATTATGTATATGTCTATTGCTATTTATTTTATTTATTAACTTCTGTTCACGTCTTCTGGGTAGTATCTGGATAAAAAATAGACATGTGTGGAGTGATTGGTAAAAACGATGTAAATCCGTGAAAAAGAGTGATTAAATCAGTAAACCATACGTTTTCTAAATACATCTATAAATCATTGACGCTACGGTTAATTTAAGATTGGCTAAAGTATGAAAAGAAGTTGATTGAGAGTGAGTGTGATAACTGATACAGAATTAGATAAATCAAAAAGAGACAGTGAATAATTGAAAAAGTTTGCGCATGTGTATTGCGTACCTACAGCAATGTTCGGTGGAATTTGGAACTTTTTCTTCTGCCTTAGTTACTTGGTGCAAAATCAATTGTAACCATAGATGATAGTAGATCATGATAAATTGAAGATGTTATGATGTGTGAATCAAATTTTGTCTGTCGAATTACTAAGTTATTTGGAATTTAAAGATTTATAAGAGTGATTCAATTCTTCTAAACGTAAAGATTTATAAATCTCTGTTCCTTCAAAAGATTCATTTTGCGCATCTCTAAAAAAGAAATCTATGTGTTATTCTAAGCCACGAACAATATTGATTCCGATGCACAAGAACTAAAATTTGTAAGGCATGTTCGTTGTTAAGGTTGGTTTCCTTACGGTATTCCCCTTAACAGATCAGCTCTGGGAA
Organism: Perizoma flavofasciatum; assembly: GCA_958496245.1. NCBI lineage: Eukaryota > Metazoa > Arthropoda > Insecta > Lepidoptera > Geometridae > Perizoma > Perizoma flavofasciatum. Next base: position 1,927,586 of record OY292436.1, read on the forward strand.
TTATCACAGGTCGTGTTGACACGGCCCAAAAAGTCCAGTGAGTGGGATGAAATTATAAATCATGCGGACGTACCAAAATACATCCGTGACAAAAAGGGTGAATTCTAGCGATTTATGGGCACCCTACTTTAAGCTGTGTATGTGTTTGCTAGGTTATAAGGATTATCTACATAATATTAGACCGACCTTTTACAGGAAGACATTTCACATTTCATCTGTGGCGCGTCATTTGCGAGTTGCGGATGCCCTCTGCAGGACAAATGTTTGCATATTCTGCAAATATTTGCGCTGGTTTTGTGTGTTATAATAATAATAATAATATCATTTATTTGCCTGAATGCGGTAGTACAAACTTATTTGTTATATTATAGGGAGCTCACATTCCCCAAGATCTGGGATGCAAATTTACTTAAATATCTAATCTAATTTAAATTTAAAATGTCCATATTTAAATGTATATATATTTATCCAATATTTCAAACGAATCACCAAAACAATTCAATACAAATGTCAAGTAAAAAATAATAATTACAAAATGAAAATTGACAAATATATAAAATGAAAAAAAAAATGTGAATTGGCAAGAAATTCTTTCATATCGTAAAATATATTTTTAAGTAGCCAGAGTCTTAGTTCTTTTGTAAATTTATTCAGCGGAAGGCTTTTAATGTTCCGCGGCAATGCGTTATAAATGACACCGCACATAGCAAAGCAGTCATTTTTGTAAAGTGCTGTCCTCGGAACTCTAGATAGAACAATTCGGTCAGAGTCCCGGGTGTTTCGTCCCGGGTGTTTGTTGTAGTAACACCCAACATACATTCGCATATTCCTGACCCACTATGATTCACTGTATCGTAGGTATCAGGAACTACGAGTACCGCGGTATCGCAACACCTGAAAAAAAAAATATCTCCAGAAAATTCAAACATTTTTCCCGCAGCGGATATCGAAACTCACCGTGGTCGTCTTTGATAAATTAAAAACTAAGTTTCTTCAACTTTATTTGGAAAATAACAAAAAAAAACTTAATGAACAATATGTTATTTAGCTTATGGTTGTCATTTTACTGTCTACTATTTTGTAGGTACAATTAAAATAAATGCCGGTAGCAATACAGTTTGAGAACGCTTACCTCCCGTGTTGTTTATAACTGTGATACGGCAAGGTAACAGATTCTCGCCCCATATAAATACGGTTCATATTATGTTGATCAAACACAACTGGAAAAGATAATTGTGTGAGTGATTGTGTTGAGGCTCGGATACTGGACGTAAACAAGTTAACGCAGTATACCCTTACAAATCAGACAAAACGTGTGCAATAACAGCACATAACGAGTCATGTATCTGTTTGAGTAATGTAAAAACTTAACAGAATATTTAGCTTAAATTAACTAAGTATTAAAGGTTAATTAATATTAAACTTAAAAATATTTATAAAGTGGCATAACTATAGTTACTAAAATGTTTACACAGTGTGACATAGTCCTAAAACTTATTTTATAATATGTTTACACAGTGTGACATAGTCCTAAAACTTATTTTATAATATGTGTTAACACTTAATTGTTGGTATTTTTGCGACTGACCTATATAAAATGTTCGAACAGCGTTCACTTAGGTACAAAACAAAATAAAAACTAGCAATGCAAATGGAACTTGTTATTTATTTGCGACAGTTTTTATTTTCCATCAATACGCATATGGGAGGTCATTAATTTAACCGCAGGCTCAATAACCGCAGAATGGTTTGTTTAAAAAACTGCCACTCGAAAATGGCGAAACAAAATATAGGCGTATTGACTGACCACCTTTTTAATACCATCATAATCATGATTATAGAAATAAAGAAAGAAAAGTTTGGTATCATTTAAGAATATTATTACGACGATCTCACGTACTTGACTATTCTCCTGCTGGATTTTCGTTGACCGTTTAGAGGTCCTTCCTCATGAGCACCGTCCGTGACCACGTGAGCCCTGTCGTGAGACGACAACTGAAAAGTAAAAAACTATCTGGAAAGAAAAGATAATTAATTTATTAGTACCCTGTACGCAAATTATGTAAATCAAATCAAATCATTTATTTTTGTGAATTTAGGTAAGTGTTAGATCAAGGTGGTAAATTAAATCTATTTGTGTCACTTAATTCTGCCCTCAGGCTTACAAATAATATTAAAAAAACACAAAATAGATAGTTGTAAATAATATTAAAAACAAAAAACAGTTAAAAAACAGATAATTTTAATAAATATTCCACGCATTACACAAATTATAAGGTTGTTTAGAAGACATCGCCTTTAAGCGATAAGACCGCCCATTGTACCTGTAAGCTTAATTTGTTTATCTCATAAGGTGTACAATAAAGCATTTTCATTTATTCATAACTGAAAACAAAACGAAATGAGAAACAGACAAACTAGGTGCCTGATTTTGTGTTAATCATATTATAAACGCGAAAGTTTGTTAGGATGGATGTTTATTACTCTTTCACGCAAAAAACTACTGAACTGATTTTGATGAAACTTAACAGTAATATAGCTTGTACATCAGAATAACACATAGGCTACTTTTTATCTGGGTACCTACCACGTGGGCGAAGCCGTGGGCAGAAGCTAGTTTTGTATAATTATAAGTTGTCCACTGCTCTACATGATATAACAGATAGCAGAAAAGCTTTAGGAAGTCGCCTTGCAAAGAGAGCCGTGTTGGCCTAGTGGGCTGGTACGTTGGTTGTGGGTTCGAACAATGTTTTTTTTGAAAACTTGATTAGCGTATTACCACAAGCTCAAAACGAAGAAGAGAAACAAATTGAGGAAACCTGTTCAAATTCAGTGCCTACACCGATAGTAGGGCACGTAAAAATTCCCGTAAAACATGAATAAATAGAGTTTAAATTTGCATTGTAATTTCTGACTTATTTTCTGATTAAGTTCTTTACGATTTGACAATAGCAAAAACTGATAGCAAAGTACATTAATTTTGTAAATAATATACGTAAGAACATAGCATTCTTCCGGCAGTAGGGTACATTATAACCTAAAAAGTTTGTTTCCAAATTGTTGGCCGGACCTAAAACTCTTTCAATAAAACCGAATCCATCCAATAAATATGAAAAAAAAAACGAATTTTCACGTGTACCGGGAAGATTTATTGGCAGAGTTTTTTGTAGCCTTTGTTTTGTTTTATATTGTGTGATAAATAAATTTGAAAATAATGAATGGTTTCGACAGCTTTATGTTTTAAATAATGATTAGTAATGGGTGGTGTTTTAAGCGTAGTGAGTGGATGGATCGCTATCGAAAAGCATTCGTTTGTTCATTTCTCTGGACAAATGTTTGTATGATCTGCAAATATTTGACTCGGGTCTAGGTGTTTTCTATGTATAATATTTACAAATAAAGTATATAGGTAGCATATCACTCATGAAGTTCTCATAATACAAGTTTTTAGTTTGGAGCTAGATGATGCTGCGTGAAAAATGTCCAGCATTATTTATTTATTTATGGGCACCTATGAGTAACAAGCTCATAATCGCTGAGCAAAGTATGCTGTTCATTTTAATACAAGCCTGTGCTTCGCAAATAGTTAACACTAGCTTCTGCTCACGGCTTCGCGTAGTATTCGGATAAAAAGTAGCCTTTGTGTTATTCTCATGTATGAGCTATATTACTGTAAAGTTTCATCAAAATCCGTTCAGTAGTTTTTGCGTGAAAGAGTAAAAAATTCTATCCTCACAAACTTTCGCGTTTATAATAGTAGTAGGACGACGAGACAAGTTGCAAGCATAGGCTTGCAAGGCCCGTCACTTATTGGAACACTATGCAATGTCACATGCCTTCAAATTTTAGGTTTTAGGGCATGCCGCTTTAAGCCCGTACCAACAAAGCAAATAATATCTATGCCCGTACTATCGTGCACATAAATTCTTGTAATAAAATCAGTTAAAATTTTAAGGTCTATTGTAGCGTTGTTTTACCATCGTAATGTAGAGGTTACTGCGATTTTAAACTTTTCCGCTTATGATATATGGATGTAAATCCCACTCTTATCTTACGAATCGAAAACTGGGCCATAGGAGGGAGCAAACAGTATACTTAAAATAACATGTAGTTTGTGACGTGCCGCCATTAAGTTTATCTACAAAAAGATTTGTAACATTTCGCTTTGATGCCGTATCCCCTTCATGGTCACAGAACAATGGTAGTTACTATGATAACAACCTCTTTTGTATGAATACTAAAGGGTTCTTTGGATTAAATGTAACTGAACAATTTCGGTGCGTTTTTGCTTTGAAATGTGACGAATACGAACACAAAGCTTAGCTTCTTCTTTCGGAATTTCGCTTTTCGGAAGCTCGTCAACGCTAAATCAGCCGTTGGAATCCGTATTAAAACGGATTTCCAAGCAGATAAATAAATCATATTTAGGGCTAACAGGGCTTGTATTATGAGAACTACATAACTTATATATTACTTATATGCATTTTTTACGTAAATGCATTATATTATACATTAAAAACCACCCAGACCGGAGAAAAATATGAGCAGCTTATAAAATCATTTGTCCCGCATTAGGAATCGAGTCCGCAACCTTCTGTGTATCAGGCGGGCCATCGCCCACTGCGCCACAGAGGTCGTCATAAGCTTTTTGAATATAGCTTCATATTATAAATAATCCTTGACGGAGTAGTGGCCGAGGACAGACCGAAGAAGTCCGGGTCGCTCGACAGTACGGTCGGTCGACGACATTGCCTAGTCTGTCGTTTTGTCTACGAAAGAGAAGACAAAAACTATTTCTGTCGCCTATTCTGTCAAACAAAAGGGAGGGACTTATTTTTTATCTTCTTGACGGTAGACAAACCGTTGTCTAGGGTCTTTATGCTGAGCAGGCTGGATGCGAAACGCACAGGATAGAGGAGGCGGGCAAACGTGAAAGGCGGCCTTTACTCAACTGTGGGTGATTCAGGGCTGAAATGATGACGATATGTGTATGTACCAACTCATATGGGTGATTTGTCCAATCTTTATATTACTAGCTTCTGCTCACGTGGTACCCCGATAAAACGTAGCCTATGTGTTATTCTGATGTACACACACACACCCCTACACACATATGAAAACCAACCCCTTGCGGATCCATAGAATTTTAGTTCACCGACAATTCTACCTACTTCTAAACCCTTACTATCTTTATTCGGTGACTATTTACTCAACGGTAACTCTACCTTCCCTACAGTCCGGCAAACTGTAAAACAGTGGCACAGCATAGGTAAACTACACAATCAGTAAATAACATTAATAAATTTGAATAAAAAATAATGTTATTTTATCGCGCGGCAGCGTCAGCCAACTTTATCATCAGGCTAAAGAAGTCCTATGCTGAAAAAAACCTCACTTCCTTTTTTGTTTCTTCTGAACCTCTTTCTAATCTACTATCAAACAAAGCGGCTAAAATACGTTTCAGATCAATAAAAAGGGGTTTATTAATAGAAATCAAAAGGATCATATAGAAAGTCTCCTCATAAACTACGTGACTTTCTTATAATTCTTTATTGTACACAGAAATAAAACAGAAATATTAAACAAGATATTAGGTGAGGCATGTACGCGAGCTTAACCCTAAAAAGAGTTTTCTTCCAGCAAACCTTTGAGGAGAGATAGAGAAGTGATAAAGTTGGTAGGTGTACAAAGTCATGAAATATACTTAAAATACCACTATATTTTAATAAACTACATATTATACATACCTACTTGAACTACCTATGAATACACATACACCGAAAAACTTCAAAACATTAAAATTAATTTATGCCGATTCCTCGCTAGTGACCAAATCTAGAAGAATCAGGATTAAAACTCTGCTTGTTTATTTAATAATATTTCATTTAGCCATACTAAAAATTGCACGAACAGCCCTCTTCTGCAGCACAAAAATGGTATTTATATCTGCAGCACTCCAGCAGTATACCGTACGACATAATTCGATGAAAGTAGCTGAAGTAAACTAGTCGAGCTGAGTCTACGTACTCGTATGTATAAAGACGTATCTTTTTGACTGCGTATGCCGCAAAACTGCCGCAGGCTGTACTTTATAATTTGTGTAAACTAATGTTGAAAATAGTCATGAAACAAGCTCTCCATTATCTACTGCTAGTCATGATCTATTCTGTGGCAGCGTTGAGGGCCAATAAACCTGTTTACGGCACCCCACAAAGGGCTAGGCACAGATAAAGTTTATTGTATATGGATGTCGCGGATTATTGATGGCTAACTGCTATCTACCGGGTTATGGAGAGTTTATTATGGGCTGAAAGCTTTGCCGCATTTTAAAATTATAATGGACCACTTTGGCCTATCTAGAAGTTCGTAGATAAACTAAAATTGCGGAGATAGCACTCGCATAGCCGTCAATCGCTCCGAAAATAGATTCTTAAATGTTGACCATAAACCGAACGACAAAGTGTAGGAAGACTCGATGGACCAATGACAATCTTAAAGATTTCAGTGAGTCGGTCGATGGAGGTGGCCCAAGACCACTATGACGTGGGCTTTGTCCAGCAGTCGATTTCTACGCTGATTATTAAAATGATTACTCTGTTCAATGAATTTGTAGTGGTAATGCCCCAGATTGAAATCCGAACGAATACCTTTCCTTTTCCAGTGAAAACAATAACTTAAGAATTATATATTCGCCAAAGTTCATAAGCTTCGACCATCAAGAACCAACGATTACACAGCGACGCTACAGCGCTTTCTAGAATTCAGATCTAATAAACACAAATTCAAAATAATTTGTCAAACATTTGTTCCGCGGCGGGAATCGAACAGGCAACCTTCTGCTGCTCAGGCAGGCCTTCTCCCACCGAGCCACAGAGGTTGTCATACCTCATTCTAGAGGAGTTTAAAATATTTCTATCACAATCTTGAATAAATTCCCGCCATGCATAGCGATTTCACAGATAATATATCAAAACAGATCCTCGCGAGCATATGAAATGCCAATGTCATTCTGTCAATTTCCAAGTAGGTTTGATCTTAAACTGCCATGCTAATTCAAAGAGGTTTCAAGCTTTACGCGCCACACGATATTTTAAATCAATTGAACGCGTGGACCTTGCCGTAGATCTTAGACACAGTATAACTTACAGTAGAGCAGAGTCAACCGACTGCAAGTTATTGTTTCTTGGAACAGCGTGGCTGAAGCGACTCGATATTTCACACGTAGGGACACTGCACTATTATTTTAGAGCAAGATATGTTACTGAAGTGTTTCATACCACCTGTACCCGAAAGTGACAAAAAGTAAAGCGTATGTTACAACAACAAACAAACACGTCATTACTTTATTATTCGTGATGGACATCCACAGATAAATATAAAAAAAAATGCTGGACATTTTCACACAGCATCATCTAGCCCCAAACTAAGCAGAGCTTGTATTTTGGGAACTACATGACTGATATCTATCTGACTACTTATATACATTTTTTTTTGTAAATACTGTATGTATTTACAAAAACATAGAAAACACCCAGACCCGAGACAAATATTTGCAGATACAAACATTTGTCCCGTGGCAGGAATTGAACCCGCAACCTTCTGCGTCTCAGGCGGGCCTTCGCCCACTGCGCCACAGAGGTCGTCAGTCAGTATACTCAGCACATAGATATTTGACGATACAAAGTATGAATATAATATGAGCCGTGTTGGCCTAGTGGATGGCACACCGACTATTACCCTTGAGGTTCCCTTACTGGCAGATATGGAAAGCACGGTAATATCATGCATACCATGTTTGATACTTTCGATGGATAATGATTTAAAATATAGTTCGATCTCAAACTATCAGCGTATTTTTTTGGTGAAAAGCTAGACTTCCCTTTGACTTTCCGTGAGATATCTCAGTCTATCTGCCTATGTGTATCTAATCTGTACTAATCCGCATACTAAGTAGAAATCTAAGGTCTATAGTCGTATATTTTTGTCTTTCCCTCCCATCTTTCCCGGATTGAGCAGCAGGTGTTTCTCTCTCAACTTTAGTATATTGTCTGGAACCCATTTTTTCTATAAAAGCGGCTGTCACATGACGGCCATAATAGAGCGGTGGTCGTTTTCAACATTAATCATCATTCATTGCACTGCCAGAGGTCCTTATAATATTTACTTATCTTTGCCCATGGCTTCGTTTGCGTGGTACCAGGTTAAAATATAGCCTTAAAATATATTATTTTAGGTTACGAATTATACCCGTGCTTAATTGTATTCAAATTGGTTACGTTATAGCCGTTACGGAAATCATTTGCAACAAATATCTAAACTGTGGCAGTAGGAAGAGATAGATGCGATAGTGTGGACGGATAACTGGATGATTTTATGTTGCACAGAACCTTCGTTAATCTTTATTTCCCAATTTTGATTTCAATATATGGTCCTATATAAAGTTATTTTCGTTAATATGTCTACGTCCACGTTTCAGTTTCTGTTTCTATTTCTATTAATATTGCGGCCATCTAATAACGGTCACCACTTCTTGGCTAATTCAGAATTCTACAAAACTGTCTGCCAATAATCAAGTCTTTAAGAAAGTACCGTTGTCTTTGAATCGATGTCGGCGTGCGAGACGGAAATTAAAAAAGTTCAAACTTCGAAGTTCCTTTGTCATTTCCGCGTTTGAGCTATTCATGGAGCTTTTTTGAGTTTATTTATAATTTTAGCTTTGTAGAAGAATAAACACCGTAGCTCTCAGAATAAGCAGTCAATTCGATTTGGTTCATATACAATATATCTACTCAATAGGTATATTTCGCAAATAGATTAACTCTTTATTATATGAGTACATAGTATCCAATTTACTGTTAAATAAAAACTTTTTTTATGTTTTTTTCATTAAATATAAATTATATAAAATAGACAGTTAAGGGACAGAATGTCCTTATGTGACATAAACTATTTTCCAAATATTTATACTCTCAAAAGAAGAATTTAATCCAAAGAAATCGGCCCTAACATGTGCCTTAACATTTCAGTCAAAGCACCACGCAAGTGAAGTAGATGAGGATAAATATCACAGTATAAATATGTTAAATCAAGTGTAAAATATGAGCTAAAATGTGCATAGAGGCATGTTTAATTTTAATAAGTTATACTGACTATACATAAACTCATTTTCGGGATCAGTTAAGGAACCCAGCCTCACCCGCGTCGCAGTCAATACGTGCTAGAAAAATAAGTTTTTGCTTAATGTACTTAAAAATGTATTTTAGTTTTAAGGTATTTATCTGGCCCTGTATTTGTAAGTGTGCTGTGCCTGCAGGCATGTTTGTGAATCTCCTTTCAATCGAATATTGCGTTCGTACACAACGTTTCAGAGTCGTCTCCGAAATATTCCAATCTAAAAGTTTAGCAATAGTATCAGTTTCATCACGCTACTCGAAATGTAGATTAACTTGTTTTATATTGGAAAACTACTAGATTTGTGGCTATTTTAACGGTATGTAAATTTGTAGGTATGTAAAATTGAGTAAATTTGTAAGGTAAACTGTATTGTATGTAATAAACGTAGAAGTTAAGTGTAAAACATTTTTTTTTATTTTACTTCTAACTGCTTAGTTAACCCTAACCAATCCAGTTAGGGTTAAAGATGGTTTGGGCATGTAGAAATAAAGAATGAAAGAAGATTAACAAAACAAGTATAATAGACGAGCGGGATAGTTGTAAGGGGACGTGGGGAACGTATTTTGTCCAAATTGGAGACGTTCTGGAGACAGGTCAGAACAAGAGTACACTAAAACGATGAGCTTGTATGAAGAATGTTATGAGGATGATTGAAGCGAAAGAGATATGCCAGGATCGTAGGAAGTGGACGTGACTTTTTTACTATCGATTTATGAATCTATTATTATTTATGTAAACGTATCAGGTATATAATTAGGCAACCTTTGTTTGAAATTTGTTTTGTTATTTGTTTCTACTCTAAGCTTTGTGTTATTTGTTTCTACTCTAAGCTTAGTCTTTGTCTTTTGTCTTAGCTTTGTCTTATTTAAATACATATATTGTTAATTTAAGTAGGTGCTTAAGTAACTTGAATATTCCAGCACCGATATTTCTTTAAGGATTCCTTTTTAAGAATCTAAAAACAACTCGTGAAACCTTAAAAATTCATTCACGTGCCCAGTCTAGACGGTCAAAGTACTAAATCTAAAGGAATTTTAATTACCAGCTTGTTAGAAAACATTAAACTGGGATCGCAAACATAATTTCAATAAATAAAGCCAACTGATTCAGGGTTAAATTAGACATTTCTGTACGTAAAATAATGAAGTATCCAATGAGCGGCGATGGACTTGGGACCTGTCACGTGCAATATTAACTACTTTCAAAACGCAGGCATGTGCCAAATGTAATGATTTAACATGTCTCTGACCCCCCCCCCCCCCCCCCACTACGTATCCTCAAAGACCTTCAAACTGAGGATACCCATTGTTAAACTCCAATGTAAGGTTCTTACCAATGATCATACAATTGTAATGTTTACAGCTTATCAGCACTAGATGGCGCTAGTAAAAGTGTACGATTCCTAGAACGCGCTGACAAAAACGCACAATCGTCAATAAATATTGCTGGACATTTTTCACACAGCATCATCTATCCCCAAACTAAGCAGAACTTGTATTATGTGAACTACATGGTTGATATACTACTTATATACATAGAAAAAACACAGAAACGAGACAAAAAAAATTTAGTTCTTACAAACATTTCTCCCGCGGCGGGAATCGAACCCACAACCATCTGCGTCTCAGTCGGGCCTTCGCCCATCACGCCACAGAGGTTGTCAAAATATCTAGAACATTTATTTGTAACAATGTGAAATTAAATACACTGATATATAAGCATATATAGTTGTTTATCTCATTAAATCCTCTCCATCCAAAGGTTGTCTGGAAAAGATCTTTTCTAAGCGATAAATCCACCTTGAGTTTTTTTTTTAAAGTTTTGTTATTTCTATTTTCTTATGGTGTACAATAAAGTGTTTTCATTCATTCATTCAGTAATTCATTCATTCATTCATTCATTTATTCATTCATTCAATTTATTTCCAATGGTCGCTCACTCCATTACCTAGCGGCGTCCGATCTGTATAGTATACACCCGTCATGGAAAAGTGTATTTGGGTGTGTGTGTAAGTGGTCTAACGATTGATAACTCTAGACTTCCACTATCCCCTAATTTATTTGGCATGCTTCTGAACAATGCAAGTTCTTTTACGTAGAAAAAAAAGGCGAAATCTCGACTGAATTTATGTTCGGTAGTTTCTTTTTCAATTTGGAGTTGAGGGGTCTTTAAAAATGCAAAGGGCACTCGCAAGGGTAGGTATAGATTGTGTACAGAGCTTTGGGGGTGTACTTTGTGTTATTGCGAAGGTTACTCCGGGAGAAATCATTGACAATACTGAATTGACTCGAGTTTATTTGCTTATAAATAGGTTGCGTACGTATGTGTAAACTAGGTTATTATGTGACATATGTATGATATAAGAATATGTATGTATTGATGATATCAAAAAAGTACCTATATAAGTAATATATCAGTCATGTAGTTCCCATAATACAAGCTCTGCTTAGTTTGGGGCTAAATGATGCTGTGTGAAATATACCAGCATAACCTATTTAATTCGTTTATTTATTTTATGCACGTACCATAGGAATTGTATCCAACTGTGTCCTCGAACAAATTAAACTTTACCAAAAAATAAAAATAAAACTCTTACTATACAAGACTATATTTTTCATGATGGACAACCTCAGATAATAATACTGAGTACATGGTAGATCTTTGATCTTATTAATTAAACTTTATCTCGTCTTATCTAATTCTATTTTATCTTATACTAGCTTCTGCCCACGGTTTCACCCGCGTGGTTCCCGGATGTGTTATTCTGACGTATAAGCTATACTACTGTAAAGTTTCATGAGAATCCCTTCAGTAGTTTTTGCGTGAAATACTAACAAACATCCATCCTCACAAACTTTCGCGTTTATAATATTAGTAGGAAGTTGTTACTTCTGTTTGAAAAGAACCAACAATGCGTTACTTAGCCTAAACTTGTTCAAGTCAAGATTTGATTATATATAAGTATTAATTTCGACGGGAATCGAAAACGTGCCTCCCGTTCCCTAGCATGTTCACCAGAAAAGTTAAATAAGTACATTGAAGAGAGATGTCCCACTGCTTATACATTTATTATTTGGTTTAAACTTGGTAAAAATCCATTCTTTATTTCCTCTAATGTCACCGACAGTCTGACATATCCCATAACACAAAATTAAAACTACGCAACGATAGCCTGAACTAATTCTATCCGAACCGACTCGAACTAGTCCAGTAGGCTGATTCTGAAAGTTTCAGTTTTAGCTCACAATTATTTGCTCGAACGACTTGTAAAATGAAATAGGACGTCTGTGGATGGAGGTAGTCCGAGATTATTATGAGTTAGTTTAATTTTGATAAGATATCACAATATAAAAAAACTGGTAGAGATCTTTAATTAGCGATAAGAGCTCCCATTTTCATTACAATATTGTCTAAATTTGCTTTACTTGTCCCAAGCTGAAGCGTTATTTGAAATAAACTATTTCTTTCACTATATATTCTGACAAAATTATTAGAAATCTTATTATTAGACTTCTAATAGAATTTGAATCTGAATTTTAATTTTACAGTAGGGATCTGGAGCAGTTGTGCTATCTATAGATCGTTTGCCAGTCCTTAGATAGCAAGCTGTTTCATCTGTATTTTTTGTATTTAACTACATGAATAAAGTTGTATGAATAAATGTATTTTTCAGTACTTACTTTGAATTTGATTATGTAGGTGCCTATATATTATAACACGTATAAGGGTGATCGAACTCAAGTTATAGCGCCTTTACAGGGTTATGTACCTACCTGCCTATATATAATGTATTATTAAGACCCATACAAACTATACCTTTATGTCTAAGAGCAATATGTTAATTAGGAAATGAAGTCACATTGGTAATCTGGCCGGACAGTCCGTACCAAAGATAAATTCGCGCGAGCAATCGGCGTAAATACACATTAAAGCTTTAAATACACGTTATTTTTTAGCTGTTTTTCTTGTGATTTTAATGAATAAAAACCTTTTGAAGTTTTAAAAGTCTTCTCCAGGGTAGCCGAGGGGTGTGAAAGGTGAAGCTAGCTTTCATTCCGGCTACGAACTTAATATGTCATCACTAGCTTCTGCCCACGGCTTCGCCCGCATGATACCCGGATAAAAAGTAGCATATGTTTTATTCTGATGTTTAAGCAAAATACTGTAAAGTTTTATCAAAATCCGTTCAGTAGTTTTTGCGTGAAAGAGTAAGAAACATCCATCCTCATAAACTTTCGCGTTTATAATACTAGCTTCTGCCCACGGCTTTGTCCGCGTAGTATCCAGAAAAAAAAATAGCCTATATGTTATTCTGATGTATAAGCTATATTACTGTAAAGTTTCATCAAAATCCGTTCCGTAGTTTTTGCGTGAATGGTTAACAAAAATCCATCCTCACAAACTTTCGCGTTTATAATATTAGTAGGATAATGAAATCTCCCAGAATAGTCCTGCTGGTGCGGCCCCGTCCGGCTCCATATCCGACCATCGGTCAGCCTCGATGACATCTATCCATCACGATTAGCTAGATCGAAGGCTTTCAAGAGTATGTTAGTCAGTGATTTTTATATCACGAAATTATTATAAACATTTTGCTCTAAAAATAAGCTATGGTAAAGGTACCAAATTAAGAAATAATAAAAAATAAACACCTAACAGGGTTAATTTTTTTTTATTTGTTCGGGAATCGAACCGCATCTCTTGCTTTTTTTGTAATATTCTTACTTTTCTAAGACATACATGACTCATGTACATATGTCTTACTAAAGTAAGAAGTAGGTAGTTCATCTTTCTTTTAAAAGTCGATTTTCTTGTTATATTAACGATGGTTTGATCTAACATCCTAGACTCTCAGGTTGGTATAATTAATGGAGCGTCTGACAGCCGGCTCTAGGGATGTTAACCGTTCTCTGTAACCGAGATTGAGGTTAATCGATAGATACGAGCACATCACTAGTAGATGACAGGGAACAACTATGGCTAATCAAAAGCTACAATGATCCTGTGTCGTGGATATCAGGAACTACGAGTAACGTGGTAACAAAACGTTTAGAAAAATCCGCTGAAGATCTTAGTCAATAGCAACGAAACAATGGGACTATGGCACTCACATTTACTGGCTTAGCAATGTCATCAGCAGCCTGTATATGCTAGTGTTCCAATAACCAACGATGGACTTGCAATCTGTCACGTGGAAAAGACATGTGCCAAATGTAATGTTTGGACATGTCTCTAACTACTCCCTACTTCCTTACAGATCTGTCTACTGAGTATGGATCTAAGGAATCATCATCATCTAAGACGCTACAGCCGCAGGTGGGCCTTGGCCTGGTCCAGTAAAATTCTCCAGCCGGTTCTATCTTGGGCTTTTTCTATCCAGCCTTCAACTCCAATAAATTTCATGCCTTGCTCTACGCCGTCCAGCCAGCTGAGTTTGGGCCTGCCATGGGGTCTCTGGCCATCGGGTTTGCCTCTCAAAAGACGATACGGTGCTCTTGCATCTAGCATTCGTTCCACGTGACCAGCCTATCGAAAACGACCAACTTTAACAACCTGAGCCCGTTACTCACCTACTACCGAGGTCATCAGAAAATATTTATTGCGAATGATCAAAAATTAATGCAGAAAAATATTTTAGAAACACGTTATTAGCCCTTTTAAGATCTCGATATCAGTGGACCAAACCCGGAGTTACTTAAGAATGTGTATCTCCTGTTTAAAGCTGACCAAAAGTAAGTTGAAAGCAAATTATCTAGAGACTAGATTATAAAATAATTACGAGTTTCAGCTCTGATATGAACGAAAGTAAACGACTTATATGGCGCTGTGGGCGAAGGCCCGCCTGAGATGCAGAAGGGTTTGATTCCCAACAAATGTTTGTATGATCTCCAAATATTTGTCACGAATATTTTTTCTAGTATTATATGTATGTATTTACAAGAAAAAGTATATAAGTAGTAGTCAGTCATGTAGTTACCATAATACAAACTCTGCTTACTATAGGCTGCTTACTATGGACTAGGTCATTTTTTAAAATGATCAGCATTACAATGTATTATCTAAACGCTTTTTAAACTATACTCTCAAGTATTTCACAAGAGCCATTAGCATTCATAATTAAATTTTATTATAAAAAAAAACACTTATCCCCACATCCTGTAGAAATGGTGAAAATTTAATGGCGTCCAAAAACAATTTAATTGCACGCCATCAGCTGTAGAGCATTAGTCGACAGTATAAATATTACTAGTGCATAGAAGTGAAACTTTCACGTCAATGCTATGTCTATTGTTTACCCGAATAAGTGAATTGACTTATATTTGAGATGAAGTTGTTTCCAACAACGATTGCGACAATTATGACATTCGACATTTCTTGTGCACGTCAATATGTGTACACGAAATGCGGCTTTCGGTTTGGTAAACAATAAGGTATATGTATGTATGTCTATGTACACTATGACTTTTAAAACCATGTCGACACGGGACAAATGTTTGTATCTGCAAATATTTGTCTCGGGTCTGGGTGTTTTCTAAGTATAATATGTATGTATTTACAAAAAAATATATGTAAATAAGTAGTATATCAGTCATGTAGTTCCCATAATACAAGCTCTGCTTAGTTTGGGGCTAGATGATACTGTGTGAAAATGTCCAGCATTATTTATTTATTATTATTTAACTTTGGTTTTGAACCATGAGTAATTTACTTCTTATATCATCTGGAGAACATTCCAAAGTTGAGTTACCTATATAACATCGTGTAAAATAAATGTTTTCAGGTTCATATTTTTACAATAATAATAAACATTTATCATATCTATCTTCATATCTATCAGTTTTTTTTTTAACTGGGACAGTACGGGGGCACCCCTAACCAGAGGAGATACAGTTTCTTTTGAAACATCAGCTTCTTTTTGGAGAAAAACTATTTGGCATTAAAAACATTTTTGGTCAAGCGTGAGTAGCGCCTTGAAATGAATCAAATTAGAAAAAAAATATTGATGCCAATCGACTCAGTCCCTTATAAGGATCATTTTATTGTACTGGATGAAAAATCTGAGGTTGAGGAAGTATGCTTTAGTTAAGTCTACTTTCTACGTATTTAACAATGCCATGTTAGGACAATAAATAAGATGATGAAATAATTGACAAAACAATTTTTTTAATGCCAAAATGTTTTCTCCAAAAAGGAGCCGATATTTCAAAAGAAACTGCACCTGTATCTCCTCTAGTTATGGGTGCTCCCGTACTGTCCCAGTTAAAGAAAACTCTCTGTATATCTTAAAAAATAATATACGTATTCATAAATACTGTTTGTCTTATATACGAAAACATGTTAATGGTAAATAATATTTTCAGAAGTTGACTATTTAGTCATAAAAAATGATAGTTTTCTGAAAAAAGTGTATGGCATACTCGTATCACTAATTGTTAAGACGTAAAGTCTGCTTATGATGTTTATTTTTCATGTCTAAACATAATCGAGTGTAAAAGAGAAAATGCTAAAATAAAATTGAATATAATTTGTTTTACCAAACAACTCTCAGCTAATAAGTACACTACAGTGCTTGACGCGTCAAACTGGCAAGCGTGGGCGGTGAATTGAGTTTTTAAACGAGATTCACTTCTATACTAATGAATGACTTATTGAATGGCATAGGCAAAAAGCGAAAAATAATATAAACTCCGCGCCCCCTGGCGGCAGGAAATGAAAGCCGCGCGCTGTGTGAGAAATTCGCTGCTAACAAACAGCTTTGTTCGGCTAAAACTGGTATGCTCTGACTCAGACGGCTATGGAGATTATAAGAAATTATATTTTGAAGTAAATTGAAAATAAAAGTGTCTCGGTATAGAAAAAACCTGCTGGTTATGTCTAGTGGTTGTGTCACCCGTTATGATGTCTCTGGGTCTGCAACGTGCAAGTGAGGACTCTGGAGCCTAACCATCAAGTCTTATTGCGATTCAATTCAAGCAAAGATGTTAGATCCCGCTTTGTGAATCTTTGTCATTCACAACGCCATAGTATCCTCAATCGCAAAGCTGAAAACTTTGCCTGAACTGAATTGCTATAAGACTTCATGGTTATCCCCTGGTGTTGTGACCGGTTACGGTAACCGCTAAGCAACAGGTGGGCTGTATGCTTGTTAGCGAATTAAGTTGTATAAAAAAACCACGTGGGCCGTGGTCGTAATGGTCGAAGGAAATATATGCGTGTTCTAAACTGTTCGCCATTAATAAATAATAATATAATAAAAAATGCTGGACATTTTTCACACAGCATCATCTATCCCCAAACTAAGCAGAGCTTGTATTATGGGAACTACATGATTGATATACTACTTATTAACTTTTTTTTACTTATTAAATACATACATATTATATATAGACAAAACCGAGACAAATATTTGCAGATCTACAAACTTTTGTCCCGTGACAGGAATCGAACCCGCAACCTTCTGCGTCTCAGTCGGACCATCGCCCACTGCGCCACAGAGGTCGTCATCGTCAAGCATTATTTTGCTTATGACAGTGAGATATCTAAAAGTGCTCTTGGAAAAACAGAAGCGCTTAGGTCTAAATGACGATAAAGATGATGGTCAAAAAATGGATTCATAATAATTAAATTATGAATTCACTATTCATAAGTTGACGTTTCTAAATGATCCTTTTAATTTGATTCAATAAAATGGCTAATGGCTTTGACTTTTATATTTGCAGTTGGGATTTCATGCTTTTCTATCTTTTTAAACCTGTTGCCATACTGGCTATGTAAGGAGAATATGGAAGCAACTATCGAATATAATATAATGCAATTATTAATCTTCAGTCGATACTCGCACTCATGTTTACATTCAGGCAAAAAACAAAAACTCGAGACTTCCAATATTCAAAGGCGAGGCAATAATACATTAGATAAGTTTTAATATTCTTATTGACGCTCGCACCTTCAAGACGAGAATCTCTCTCCGTGTAAATAGGCCTGAAAAGAGACATCCCATACAAACGTGTTTATCAAATACGTTGATAAACACGTTTGTATGGGAAAAACGCAACGCGTATGACGTCACTGGCTTTCCACCAGTCTACACTAATCCTAATACTTAACATAAACGCGAAAATTTCTGAAAATTTATGGATGTTTGTTACTCTTTCACGCAAAAACGACTGCACAGATTTTGATGAAACTCTACAGTAATATAGCTTATACATCATAACAACACTTTTTATTCGGGTACCTACCACGCGGGCGAAGCCGTGGGCAGAAGCTAGTATTATAATATTATAAAGACTAGTCTAGTATTTAGTCTACAATCACTTCCTCGGTGAAGACAAATATTGAGCAATTTGCCTTCTGTACCTTATGTTTTAAGAAATTTATATGTGTGTGTTCTGTATATATATATATATATATATACAGAACACATACATATAAATTAAATTATGTACTTACTATTTATAAGGTTATTTAATTTACTTTTATTTATGTAATTATTTAAATATTACTATAAATTATCTAGGTATATCTATACATTTGCGTTACATATTCTAAATTCTGTTTAAACAATTTTGTGCACTATCAACACATCTTTTTCCACGCGGGCAAAGCCGTGGGCAGTAGCTAGTCTACAATAAACGGAGAAAAAGAGCAAAAAAAAAGTGCAAGCCATCGAATTCATTCTTTATTTCAATAGACAGTATCTTCTGGTATGATCTTTGGAACGGTATCTAGGTACTGGCACCAATAAAATGCTTACATCCGCAAATAAAAGAGGAAGGTACGTAAGATCTTTTATCACGTTTTAAAAAAGCTCGTTTTCAAATCCTCATCATTAACAGACGAACAGAATCGACTGTAGGACATTATCATTAACATCGTTGTAGAAGCCTACTGCTAGACATAAGTTTCATCCAAACAGTACCACGACCAACAGTCTTGATCCTTTCACCGACTTCCCGCATTGACGGCCATCTTACCTTAAATGAATTCCATTTTTTTTTGTAGTTTTTTTTACAACAAATGTGGCAAACAAGCATATGTTGGTAAGCGGTTACCGTAACCTATGAACGCTTGCAACACCAGAGATAACACTCGTGCGTTGCCGACCCTGAGACATAACGGGTGAAAAGTCTCATGTACCTGTAATTTCACCCTTCAAACCGGAATAATATGTGAGCCTTACTGCTTGGCGGGAGAAATAGGTTCTGCTTTGGTGCGCAATAAAAAGATCTATCTATCTTTATCTATCTATCTATTAATCGCCTTTATTAATAGAACAAGCAAATCGTTCAACACTTTGGCAGGGGCAGATGTTGATATAGACTTATTTATAGACATGATTTCGATATATAGAAACGTAACTTATATCGGATATAGGTTAGATATCATACCATATCGATATTTAAATCCACATAACCGATATCATGAAAACTTTGATTCGTTTTCCTAACCTCAACTGTTACTAAAGACACGAATAAAACGAAAATTTCACAAACCAAAAATCGCCGTAGTTACAAGTTGCTAAACTGATATATAACTTTTAATACCTAATTACCTACATCGATGTACTAAATAATTGTATAAGGCGTTTGTCGTTTCATTGTTAGTTTGCTTATCTAAAAATCATGTTAACGTTTGAAACCTCTACGACTGATATCGATATCTGAAAACCGTTTTCAATATCGATATGCAAAGTGTATATCGGTTACATAACCGTTTGCGGGAAAAAACAAAAACGACCATGTCTACTTATTTAATACATCGATAAATAAGTTAAAACGCATGCTAAGTGATAAATTCTTCTCAAACATTTATATTTAATTTATAACTGTTTTTTCTTTTTTTACTTTCAAGCCCATAAGTGCAAACTTGTAATTAGTCATCAGCTTAAATATGTGCTTGGCATATATTTTTATATTTTTTCCTAATACTTTGTCTAGCTGTAAGTTTTCCCAATTTTTTTTAAATAAGATAAATAAATTAAATAAATCTACTATCTGTGCTCTCCATTCATTGTGCTAGATCTTGTTATATTTTGTTATCAATGTTTACTTTGCTATAATCCCAGCAGACAGAACCAGTAGAACAAATTAACCAAATAATCAAGCAGTAAAGCCTGGAGAGTAATAAACCCTAAAATAATGGCCAAAGGAAAGACACTTTAAAATAAAACCGAGTTGAGACCCAGCGCTCCGTCATAGCGTCAGCAGATTAAAATAATTTCACGGTAAGAACTTGCTGACAGACAACTATAATAAATGGTAAAGGTGCTTAGAGACTAGAGCGTTTGTCTGTAATGAGTTGTAAAGCGAACGGTATGCCTAAAAAATCACATTCGCTAGCTTTCACCAGAGTTTGGTCGCTCACTTAACTACCCGGCCCTTTTCTAATAGATGGATAACAATAGATAGATAGATAACACTCTTTATGGCACACCAAAGAAATATACAAAAATGGAGGAATTCATAAACATACAAGATACAATGGGTGGTTTCTCGCTAAAGCGTTTCAGACAACCTTAGTTCTTTGCTGTTAGCGGCACGTCTTATTACACAACCTTAGTCTTAGTTTTAGTTTTTAGTATAGAATTATACGAGTCTGGAAGCTCACTACCAACAAGGTTGTCTGGAAGAAATCGCTACTAAGCGATAAGACCGCCCATTGTACTTTTAGTTATATTTCGTTTTTGTTATTTTATTACCATGTGGAGTACAATAAAGTGTTATTATTATTATTATTATTATTATTATTATTATTATTATTATTATTATTATTATTATTATTATTATTATTATTATTATTATTATTATTATTATTATTATTATTATTATTATTATTATTATTATTATTATTATTATTATTATTATTATTATTATTATTATTATTATTATTATTATTATTATTATTATTATTATTATTATTATTATTATTATTATTATTATTATTATTATTATTATTATTATTATTATTATTATTATTATTATTATTATTATTATTATTATTATTATTATTATTATTATTATTATTATTATTATTATTATTATTATTATTATTATTATTATTATTATTATTATTATTATTATTATTATTATTATTATTATTATTATTATTATTATTATTATTATTATTATTATTATTATTATTATTATTATTATTATTATTATTATTATTATTATTATTATTATTATTATTATTATTATTATTATTATTATTATTATTATTATTATTATTATTATTATTATTATTATTATTATTATTATTATTATTATTATTATTATTATTATTATTATTATTATTATTATTATTATTATTATTATTATTATTATTATTATTATTATTATTATTATTATTATTATTATTATTATTATTATTATTATTATTATTATTATTATTATTATTATTATTATTATTATTATTATTATTATTATTATTATTATTATTATTATTATTATTATTATTATTATTATTATTATTATTATTATTATTATTATTATTATTATTATTATTATTATTATTATTATTATTATTATTATTATTATTATTATTATTATTATTATTATTATTATTATTATTATTATTATTATTATTATTATTATTATTATTATTATTATTATTATTATTATTATTATTATTATTATTATTATTATTATTATTATTATTATTATTATTATTATTATTATTATTATTATTATTATTATTATTATTATTATTATTATTATTATTATTATTATTATTATTATTATTATTATTATTATTATTATTATTATTATTATTATTATTATTATTATTATTATTATTATTATTATTATTATTATTATTATTATTATTATTATTATTATTATTATTATTATTATTATTATTATTATTATTATTATTATTATTATTATTATTATTATTATTATTATTATTATTATTATTATTATTATTATTATTATTATTATTATTACTGAAACACTACTGGGACCTTCTGACCTCACACAACACATCTTTTTATTTTTTGTAATGTTTTAAGTAACCTTTCTGTGTTTGTGTTTATTTGTTCTGTATTTTGCTACCTGTTATGTTGTGTTGAGGTCAATACATGTATTTTATTTTTTTCTTTCTCTTTCAAACACTATTATTAATTATCTCCGAAATAAATTTAAAATAAAGAAAGAAAGAAAGAAAGTTTTTTTTTTAAACGCTTTAACACACACACATGGTAAAATACTAGTAAAAAACTTAGCCTATACAAAAAAGATGTCTTGCTTGGGGTCAAAACATGCCCATTGTACTCCCGCAATTAGTTTGTAAGTTGGTCTATTTATATTTGTAATACAAACGTGGTACCTATATGTGGTGTACAATAGTGTTATCTATCTATATAATTTTATTTTGTAATTAGCAGTATTTCATAGTCTATAAGCCCCTTTAGGTGCCGAATATGCTAGATTTACAAATAAACTGAATCGTTTTGCATTAATTCAGCGTACACTTGCTTTATAAGAGACAAAGAGTAATTCTGACTGGGGTTTCTGAACTAATAGTAAAAAAAATACGATTGATATATTTGGAATCGATAATTTTATTGACTTCGTGATTGGTGTAACTGGTTTTTTTGGTCACATTGCATAGAAAACAAAAATAAATTAGTTTCTCAAACAAAAGAGCTTCTTTGATCCTGGTTATGGCATAAAAAACATCCATTTTTGTCATAACAACCTATGGCACCAATTGCCAAAAAAATCGCTAGATGCCTTACGCGTCTGATATAATGATACTTTTAGGATGCTGTTGAAGCTGCCGTATTATTGTATTGCCTTAGACATGTTCAGGCAGACAAAAATTGATGTTTTTTATGCCATAACCAGGATCAGGATTATGTTTGCGTCTGTTGGGTATTTAGTTATTTATTTAATCTGATGTCAGTTAGTTTCCTTTCTCACAATACTTCCATACAATTTAGTACGCATGTACTGTAACCACTCAGCCATGGGATCTGTTTTTGTTTTGAGCTTAAACATATTTTGATATTTTACAAGTAGCTAGACGTCAAAGTTGCACAACTAAATAAATTCGTAAAACTCAAGATAATATTTCTAAAGTTTGCGCGCTCTTCGTCAAAGGTTAAAGCCGGACGAAAGTGTCCACATCAGTCTTTAAGTAAGCCGTGGGATGAGTGCTTGCGGCTGACTATACTGCAAATAAAAGAACAGTTTTCCTTGCCTCCGACAGGGTAATGGAAAAACAGAAGAGAGTGGGCACTACTGAAACTTCGAACTAGACTTAGCTGCTAATTTGTGCCGATAGCGGACATTAGGGATATCGTTTATTGTCCTTGGTTTTTTTATTCAAAAACTACGGTGAATTTTATCATTCAGTTTGTAAAACGGCAATTTTGACAACTCAGTGAATCTTAAGTGAGAAGTTCTGACCGTAATTCACAATTTATTCGCATCAACAAATCAACATTAAAATTCAGATTTGTTTATAAAAAATCGGACATTCCAGTTATTTTTGAGGTCAATGTAACATTTTTTTCTTAGCAATGCCTGTGCCCAAGGATTTCTGGAAAAATATTTCAAGAAACAGAAGTCCCGTCAATAAAAAATACAGACTTTTTAACATAATGTCTCAGGGTCGGCATTGCGCGTCTGGTGTTGAAGCGTCCATAAGCTATTTTATAGGATAATATATGGAAATCGTCTTCGTCAAAGTTGTTTTAATATATGGAATTGAAAGTTGGAGAATTATGATGATGTTCAAAGTTTTAGTGGTCGCACATCCCGTTCGAGTGTTCGGCCGAGATAAATGTGGTTAGACGTATAATTTGTATTATTTATCCAGCAGTTAACAATTATTCGGTCAGGCACTTTCAATTTATTCATGTTAAATTGCCAACTATTTACGTAAATATTTACCGAGTTTGTGCATGTTTATGTTTAAGAGCTGATGAAAAAAGAAGACTCAGTGTAGGAAGGCCATTTAATTAACCCACGACATCTCAAAGATTGCGGAAAATCAGTAGATAGAGGCCCAAGATCGTTAGTCGTGGCACTCTTTAGAGGAGGCCTCTATTCAGCATTTCTAGAGGTTTTTGTTGATGATGATGTATATGTATACGAAGCTAGGTAGGTTTGCCTGTGGAGTGCCGCGGGTGGTCCACAATGGCTCTCGCCTGAACGTCGCGTGGAGTACCCTCATTGAGCCTCCAGACCGCGATTACTCCAAGATGCTCAGATAGATCGGGAGATTACAATAGTCAACCCTGTCTAAAAAGACCTGCCTTAAATAACGGGTTGATAAAAAGTTCACTTTGAAATTTAATTCCTCATTTTTTACCCTTAGGAGTGGGATTTTTTCATAATATTTATATTCGTCCCATATATCCCACTCTTGATATATAAAACTACCTATTAAATAAAGAATCATTGAAACCTATTAACATAGAGTTGAATCGTGAACCTCCACCTTTTTTAAGTCAGTTGAAAATAAAGGTTTTTTTAAATAATTTCCCTCACGGGATAAATATTTGCATCTTCTGCAGGTGGGGGGAGGGGTTTGCCTTATTAGGGTAGGGTTGTTGGAAAGCCCCTTCAATGGACCCATGATATTTTAAAGGTTGCGGGTGATTGGTGAATGAAGTTAGTCCAAGGTTGTTCGTTCATTATGAAAATAAAAACTATCTGAAGACCTGTCCTTTGTTCAGTCCAGCATAAACTACTACAGACCATTATTGCCTATTTTAGCCTTTTGTTTTCAAATAAATATTTACGCAGTCAATAGATAGATAACTTTTAAATAATTTCCCTGACGGCATAAATATTCTTCAATATTAGGCATCTTCTGCAGGTGGGGGGAGGGGTTTGCCTTATTAGGGTAGGGTTGTTGGAAAGCCAACAACAACCCTTAATAACTACTTCCGCCTACAAAAACGGCTTCAGACAATACCCATTTGGGCATGTATCAATATCATTAACCTCATTAAAGGAAACTGTAAGAGAGCGCAGGTAGAATAAAAATACACCGTAATGCTCAACTTGAAAAGAATACAGATTTAATATTCACCTTTTAATTTAAAATTACTAGATTTTACCTAATCCTACTTCTATTATAAACGCGAAAGTTTGTGATATGTTTCTTACTCCTTCAGTCAAAAACTACTGAACGGTTTTTGAGGAAACTTTACAATAATATAGCTTATACATTGGAATTGCACACAGGCTACTTTTTATGAGGGTACCACGCGGGCAAAGCCCTGGACAGAAGCTTGTAATTTATAATTGTAGAGAATTTAATCTTGTAATCATCGATCGTTGTCATTGTTTCGATAAATGAGTTTTGATATTAATTCTTCAATTATTATTAAGTCTCGGCTTACTTATTGACAAGTTGGACTGAGTACAGAGCGTCCTGTGTTTACTTTGAAAAATACTGTGGTCTTACAATCATCATCATCACTAACCTACGTTTTCGCACTGCTGGGAATAGGCCTATCCTAAACGCTGTGGTATTGCCATGGTTAAAAAAATATTTATAAATAAGGTGTGTTATAACATGTTTATCAACATATATGCATATCAGATCAGGGTCAGCTTGTGTAGAAACAGATATTATACTCTGTTTTATCATTACCCCAATCTCCTCACAAACAGGTCCATTACCCAGGCCGTGATGCGTAATTAAAACTGCGCACAGAAGTGCAACTCTACCACAGTTTTTTAAAGACAATGTCTACCGTGCGAGGAGTATAGTACTTCTGTATCCGAAAAGTTTTAACCGTCGAGTCATCCATATAAACAGTATGGCCCGATTAATATCATTAAGAACCATAAAGCTGATCCAACGTGTACAAAATGCATGTGCGCGTTTTTGTTTTCATGTCCCACCACGATCACATATCACTCCTTACCTAAATTCATCTAATCTTCTTAAAATGGAAGCGCGCAGAAAGCTCCACCTGGCAGTACTTCTCTTTGGGGTTATACATAAACAATATCCAAAATATCTATTTAATAAGTTTGTTTGGGCACATGCTCAAAATAGATACCCAAGCAGAGCATGCACCTATGTGTTTAAGACGCCGAAGCATAAGTCCATGGCATTCCGTGGTTCTTTCAGATTCACTGCCTCTCGGTGCTGGAATGATCTTCCTCCGCCAGTGCGTGTTCTGAAAACAGTTCAGGTTTTCAAAAAAACTTACAAGAACCAGCTTTTTAGGGAACAATCATGCTGTGTATAAGTAAACTAATTTAAATCAATCAACCTATTTAAATAATGATAATATAATATACGTTTCTCACCTTCGTTTTATGCACGTCTGGCTGGGGAAAACTTTGTATCATTCTTATTTACTTTCTTTTACATTTCTCTCAAACTCACACTATTATTAACACACTCTCCACTGAAAACAGATCAGGACGATACGTACATACGTATCCTGTATATAATTTAAAATCTAATGGCCACTGGACTCGCACTGCACAGACCACAGACAAACAAATTCCTAATATCTTTCGGAACTTCCCTCTTATTTATATTTAAATTATAATATTACATTCATAATATATTTATCTATTGTACATAATACGTATTTTATCTATTATCTATCTACTTATTCCTTCCTTTTTACGTTTGCTCCCCGTGGTTCGTGACATCACGATCGATGGCCCTGTCTGAAAATCAGCGCTGCACCTTTCTTAGGTTTGGTGCAGCATAATGCTGAGATAGGGACCTTTTGACCCCACACAACACATATATTTTTATTTTATTTTTGTAGTATATTAATGAAACTTTCTGTGTTTGTATTTTGTCACCTGTTGTGTTGTGTTTGTGGTTAATAAATGTATTTTCTTTTCTTTTCTTTTCTTTTCTTAATATACACGTGGTTTCGCCTCACACATTTATATTGACTTGTACTCGTCGGTTCCACTCTATTCAACTGAACAAATCCGTGGGAGGATTTGATTCCGCATTTAATTCCACTGTAAGAAAATAATAAAAATATATACAAAGGTAAAGTAAACAAAAAATGTTTTTATTCTTTGAAATCACAAAGATCAATTCAATGTCAACATAGAAATGTCAATTTATATAAAAAGTGTGTGAATTTTAAATTTGAAAGTTAATTTACGCCCGATATAACTAGGAGTCTTGGTCTTGCGTTCTTCATGTCTATTAATTGAGAAATAAAACTATCATCATCAACAGTTTGTACAAGCTCATAGAAGGGAATAGGTTTTCCCAAAGAGTACCAGTAAGAACGTCCTTAAGATACTGACTTCCCGCAGTTTTATAAAACTACTAAGTAACTAACTAAGCTTTGTGATTTGTTTCTACCAGATTTTTACCAGAGTTTCCCCGTTCCCCCCATTCACGTTCTTCTGATCATGGATCATGCAACTATGCCTAAACATCGAGAGACATTCAAACTCACAAATCAAGGTAAATATTCTGTTTTTAGCAAAACATCTGTTCCGAACTATAAGTTTCAAAAGTGATGTCGTTTCTACCTGTTTGGGAGTTTCACTTCCTGTTGCCGATTTTATTATACTCGTATAATAGCCGGTACACAGCACGATCTCCGAGTCAGCACAACTCTTGATTAGCCGCACCGAAACAGCTACGTTTTTATTTTTACTTAATTAGAACACCGCTTGGATGAGCTTTTTGAGGGTACAAACTCTTTTATAAAAATAGCATTTTTTGCTACTTGGGAAAATCCGCTTCTATGGGGAGCTGGAAAATCTAATTTTGTAATGTTTTTAGAGCCTTAGATGGGCCTTGGATTTTCGGTAACCCCTTTTCATTACAACTGCTATGCCTTTTTCAGGTGGGTCCACGTTTGTAACATTTCGACGCACATTACTTCGTAAACAGCAAATTTAAATAAAAATCACTTCAATGAGGCAACAAAAAAACACACTCTTGACTGTAATTTCCCATGATGTATATCCTCAATACGTAGATCTGTGAGTGTAATCAGGGTATAACTAACCCACTAACGCCTTACACTAAAAAACTAACATCAATGGTTTATATTTTGAAAATAAAACTGGTATAGGTGATTGTTATACCATCTATCATCTATTGAACCATCTATAACCATTTAAATCGCTATATCGCTTAACTGACCCAAGCCTTTACTAGAGGAAAAAGTCCCTATTACTGCTGACTGTATTAACATGCTGAACGGCAAAGCCAATGCGTTGACCTAAATACGAACCAGCTCTCAGGTCACGCGTCACTTTGATATATTTGTTTACGTGTTCCACATCTTATTCATCAGTGCATTCGTAATAATTTACGATGTTATTGAGTAACTAAAATCCAAAGTTTTACATTTATAATATACTTTTAAGATCAAGGGTAGAATTTAATTTAAAAAAACATTAATTTTACAGTTGAAAACAATTTACTTCAATTTAACATAACCAAAAACAGTTAACAAACAATCATCATTTCCAAACAAAATCTACACAAAATCATTTCCAGAAATATTACGACTTACACAACTTTGCTTTACGAAATCCAACCGGCAAATGACCAAAGCGCACGGGCGCAGTAGTATTTAAGCAAGTTATCGAGTGAAGTCACTTTTTTACAGCAAATCGCAAAAATTATCCTAACAATACATAACATCTGCTGGCTTTGACTGCGTGGTTACTGGCTAAAAAGCTGTCTGTATTTTCTTCTGGTAATTTCAATTAATTAATTAATGTACTTGTTCAAAATTTCGTACAAATGTTTTCAGCTATTACAGAGATCCTATGCAACACATATCTAAAACTCCATAATTTTGCATTTACGAGTATGATATTAGTAAAGTAGTATAGTAGGCTCGGGATAGAAGAATATTGGATAAACATTTGACACTTTTTTTCAGTTGTCTCTGAGTCGCGTGAGTGCTAGCTCTGGTGTTTATAAGTTACGGTAACCGCTTAGCAACAGGTTGGCTGTATGCTTGTTCACCATTTTAGTTGAATAAAAAAAGGGTTCATTGTACACAATCCCCCGGCAAAGGTATCGACACCCTGCCGTGCAAACAGGGTACTTGCGTTCCAGCCTCCTTACTCCCAGTAATAATATTCGTCCGATCGTAGCCCCTAAGTAAAAGCACACATTTGTGGAAATTATCGACAGCGGCTGAGTGTTATGGACTGGTTAAACTAACGCGGTGGCGGAGGTGGCGGTGGCTCTGGGTTTTCTTACTTAACTTTCACAACAACTTGTTAACCACCGCCACCTTTAATCCCCACCGCCACCGCGCCAGTTTGACCGGGCCTTTAGATGTGGATATAATGTTCGGAGTGGGTGCTACATGGTAAGGTCATAAGTAGGTGTACTTTGCGAAAATGAATTTGGTAAGTATGATTACAATATTATTTCTTTACAAACGCTCATGTGCTAGAAATAACATATCCAATATGTGGATATATTATAAATTATTCATATAATTTCATAATACAGGTTGTCCCGGAATTCCGAAGAGATTCTACACGAGTATAGGCAACGACTTTTGCTCTGTGACTTTTGAATTGGACTTTGAAAATGGTTGTAGAAATCAGTTTATTCGGTAAATAAACGAATAAATCGGCTATTTTAACTATGGTTTCTGAGCATCATCTTCGTTTAATAATAGTCTTAGGGTTGGCACACAGTCCAAAATACGGCTAATTAAAAGGTTATTCCAAGAATTTTAAATTATTTCCACACACATCAAATTTAATTTTAATCGACTATATTTTAAAAACTTTTAATCTCATGAGCAGAATCACCACCTATTGAGTTAGGATACATAACCTGGGACACTAAGATTTTCTCAATCACCAAAAATAACTTCAGAATAATTTAAAACGTCGTTTTCGTTGATTGAAAAACCATAGATCAAAAACAAATCACTTACCACCAAGTTAGATTTTCGTCAAGTTAAGATCTATTTGTGATACAAAAAACAATTAAAATAATATGATAATAATCAAAATGATGGACGTTTTAACACAGTATCATCAAGCAGAGCTTGTCAAAGTCAAAGTCAATATTTTACCTACAAAACACCCAGACTTCGAAATATATTTGCAGATCATACGAACATGTTTCCTGCGCAGTGGGCGCAGGTCCGTCTGAGACGCATAAGGTTGCGGCTTAAATTCCCGCCGCGGCACAAATGTTTGTATGATCTGCAAATATTTATCTCAGGTCTGGGTGATTTCTATACATAATATGTATGTATTTACAAAAAAAATGTAAATAGTATATCAGTCATGTAGTTCCCATAATACAAGCTCTGCTTAGTTTGGGGCTAGATGATGATGCTGTGTGAAAAGTTGTCCAGCATTTATTTATTTACTTTTATTAACTGTCACATACATAGTCCTGACCCCACACTAGAATTACCTGTATCGTTGGTATCAGCAACTACGAGTACCGTGGCACCACGACACCACGACACGGATTCGGAACAAATATCTGTGGAACATGCAAATATTTATCACGCAGTAGAATCGCACCCTCTTGCGTCTAAGTCAGCTAATCTCCCGCCACGCTACCAAGGTCGTCTAATAACACACAAACTTATTTATTTGTTTAAAATAATCGTTTATATAACACACACATAGATCATCATCTAGTCCCAAACTAAGCAGAGCTTGTGTTATGAATAAACGAAGAGGCAAGAGGATTAAAGCTTAACCATCACTTAACTTACGCATGCTGAAATTGGTCGTGTCGTCTGAAATTGGTCTTATATAACATTATTTATTATTATTATTATAAGAAGATAAGTGACACTTAGGTTGAAACTCATCAGTAATGATGACCTAAAACGATCAAATCTAGCCAAATGCTGCTCATTTTGAAGAAAACAAAGAGAAACGAGTTCCGTAAACAACTCGGGTTAGATACATAACCGTGGGTTAGCGGATGACGGCTCCATTCAAGCCGAACAAAAGATGCTGTGCCGTGCTAATAGAAATATAAACGGCCAAGTGCGAGAGGCGCTTTAGAAGCTTGGTCCTGTATATTTATAGGAACTAGAGTTACTAGTAAACTTCAGCACGCTGAAAATATTACAATCCTATTACTATTATTAATGCGAAAGTTTGTGAGGATTGATGTTTGTTACTCTTTCACGCAAAAACTACTAAACGGATTTTGATGATACTTTACAGTAATATAGCTTATACATCAGAATAACACATAGGCTACTTTTTAGGTTATGATAACCGCTTACTAACGGTGTCCATAGGTTATGATAACCGCTTACTAACTGTGTCCATAGGTTATGATTACCGCTTACTAACCGTGTCCATAGGTTATGATTACCGCTTACTAACCGTGTCCATAGGTTATGATAACCGCTTACTAACCGTGTCC
The DNA here is from genome assembly GCA_958496245.1 of Perizoma flavofasciatum. NCBI lineage: Eukaryota > Metazoa > Arthropoda > Insecta > Lepidoptera > Geometridae > Perizoma > Perizoma flavofasciatum. Next base: position 1,959,113 of record OY292436.1, read on the forward strand.
ATGTTATGATAACCGCTTATTTTAATCTTGTCCATAGGTTATGATAACCGTTTATTAACCGTGTCCATAGGTTATGATAACCACTTCATAACTAGTGGGATGTATGCTTATTTGACACATTAGATGTGGAATAAAAAGTTATTTATTCCAAATCCAAGGAATAATAATATTAACAAAGTTTATATTCGACCTCTGTGGCGCAGTGGGTGAAGGCCCACCTGAGACGCAAGAGGTTGCGAGTTCGATTCCCGCTGCGTGACAAATATTTGTATGATCTGCAAATATTTGTCTCGGGTTTGGGTGTTTCTATGTATAATAAATAAGTATTTCAAAAAAAAAATATTGGTAGTATATAATTCATGTAGTTCCCATAACGTAAGCTCTGCTTACTTTAGGGCTAGATGATGCCGCTTGAAAATGTCCAGCATTATTATTAATAATATCTGCGTACTGAGTAAGGATCATAGGATTTTCATCAGTTAGTTTTTTTTAAGATATTTTAAATTTTATGTAAATCAGTTCAGTTACAAACCAAAAATAGGTCTGAACATATCGTAGGCTTCCTAAATCAACCTCCCTTTGAAAATCAATCAAGAAATTAAGAAGGGTCGCAATGTTACGTAAACACTTCAATGTAGGAACAATAGTTTGCCCACGGATCCCTAACAAGCTCTTGTTATTATTGGAAAGTGAGCCCAAACTTTTGTTAGCGTAATTAAGTGTAGGGAAAAAATTGGGATAACGCAAGTCAGACGTTTTTGCTGTGCGGGGCGCATGCGCGGCGCTGACGTACAGGCGTATGGCGCAGATGATGCGATGAAGCGGGTAAAATCCAAAAAAAAACTTTAAAAGTATAGATCTTGATTTTTAACAGAAGAAACTAATTTTTTTTTGCGATTTCATTGTTATTAAACAAAGTTTGCGGGTTCGATTCCCGCTGCGGGACATACGTGTGCATATTCTGCAAATATTTGTAAAGGCTTTGGGTGTTCCGGTGGGGTACGTTAATCGTATTTACGATACCCACGATACAGTCCTTAGTGTGTGTTCAGGGCTATGTGTCTGTTGGATGTTCCATTATTATTTTAATTATTAGTGATAATAATAATAAAAATTGAATTATTGCATTGCATTGAATGGTATTGCCGACGTGGGTACAAGAAACAACCAAGCTTAAGTGGGAGTGGGAGGGCCAGTGGAATGCATTCTGAGAAGTGGTCATGTTGCTACTTAGATATCCGACTACGGAAGGCGACAACGGGCCAGAGAAGGCGTTGGCGGGGCCGAAAAGGCGTTGACGGGGTCGAAAAGGCGTTGTCGGGGCCGAGTTGGCGTTGGTGAGGTCGAGAAGGCGCTGGTGGGGCCGAGAAGGCGTTGGCGAGGCCGAGAAGGCGTTGGCTAGACTCACTAAAGAGACAGTAATGGAATTTTGGGAAGACTTTATTCAGCAGTAGAACGTTACAGGTAAAAATAAAAAATATGTAATATTACCTTTTCCTCGCAATGGGATGGTAAAGATTTCTCGTTTCTCGTGTTATTGAAAACACTTTATCGTACAAAATAATAAAAAAACATGATATCAAAATAAATAAAAACTTTATAAAACTAAAAGTATCATGGATCTCTTCTAGACAACCTTGGGTGGTCATCCACCATTTTGATGCTAATATTGTAAAAACGGGAATTTTCACGTACTGCACTATCGGTGAAGGCACCGACTAAGTTTCGACTCATTCCGAGAATCTTAATCAGGGTGAGTGGTTGCTACTTTCTCCTTCCGCGTCGCGCCGTGCATTGCGATGCTTTTTGAAGCAGAAGATTTAGTGCTAAAAACGAACCTTGGACCAAACGACCAAAGTGATTGGACCGTGAAAGCTTGAAGCGAGAGAAGGATGAAGATATTAATAGTTATTAAAACCACACGAAATTAAATTAATATTTAAAGTAGGTCAACACACGCTTTTCTATGAGTTACCAATATTTGTTGATGCTGTAGCGAAAATGAAAAATATTCTGCGTTTTAAAATATAACACATCTAATACAAGGTTGTCTGGAGATATCACTTTCAAGTGATAAGACCGCTTATTGTACCTTTCGTTTTCAGATTTTGTTAATGAAAAACCGTGTAAGATAAGAATATCTTCATTTATTAATTCACCTAAATATAAACGTCCACTTAAAGGATTTTCATAAAATTTTAAGAATTTTTTAGTAGCTTAGATGATTTTAATCTATTTGTTTCTTTGATATTTTATCAGCTCAAAGAACTATTGAGCTCAAAAAGAGTTAAACAAATATATACCAAAATTAAAATGTACATAGTTCATAATAGAATCTAGCTAGATAGTTGAGTACATAAACTTCATCGTAAATGTCCATGATTCAATCTCTCCTTTCAATTATGCAAAAAGCTATCAAACTTAGAGATTTAAAAACTTGCTTAGAAGTCAAATAAATTCATAAAAACTCAAGTAATCTCATCATTTATCGAAAGTGAAATTCAAAGAAACAAATAATAAAATACGCGAGGCGTTTCTGTCGCGGGAAGGTGGGGGGAGGGTTTTCTACGTTAGTCGTAGCCCGAGCGTAGCCCGTAGCGCCCGCTACGTCGTAGCACTGCTACGTGATTTTTAAACCTCGATTGTTTTTTGTGACATATTTGTGTGGTGAGAACTGTGTTATGTCAGTGGAGTGAATAATTGAGGATCTAGTTTCAAGGTAAATTAGTGAAATTTTTCGTTTACAGGATTTTGCTATTTTTTATCAATTACGGTATTTTTTTACTTCAAAGAGATGAGCGGAATTTCCCTTTGTAAATATACTCTTAAATAATGTTCACGGCAATTTACGTTTCCATGTTTTGATTATGTTTACGGCTGACGGTAATAGTACATGAATAAATTCTGTATTCCGTAGTCAGTTCGTATGTGTGTCATGTACATGGTTAGTCTTACACAGTTGCGGATCAAATACATACTTGGAAGTCATATGATATAATTGACTGGTGGCAAATGTGTGGCCATCCCTTTAAATTTCGATATAAAAATTACTGAATTTTCTTCTATATTTTTCAAACACAAATACAAAAAACTCAGTATTTATACTCTATAATAAATATATGAATACTCAGTGCGTAGATCTTTGAGTATACCAAGTAGGGGTTAGTCAGAGGCAAGTCTCTGAACACTTTCAATAGTTTTTTTCTTTTTAGATCAATAAAAAAAACATTAAAGTGGGGACATTTATTAAATATATTTCATAACTTTAGTTAAAAGATGTGTATATCACCATGTGTTCTAAACGGTGGAGGAAAACATCGTGAAGAAACTGGCATGTAGAGCATAAGCAACCAAAAGTTTTAATGCAGTTCCAACAGTTTTTGTTCTGGTAACGTGGTGATGAGCTTAAAACATGTCACGTGGAATGTTAACTACTATACGAATTGTGGGCATGTGCCAAGTAGAATGTTTTTAATTGCCCCTGACTACCCCCTACTTAATACACTTACGTATCCATACTGAGTATAGATTTGAGGATGAGGATTAAAGTCGTAAGAATGTTTTTTTCACGGTACATTCTTTGAAATAAATACTGTATGCTTTTTCTACTGTTACCACACAGATCGAATCAAAACAAACTAGTGAGAATGAACGAATAAAAATGAATAAAAGGGATTCAAAATTTGTCACAGATTTTTTTTTTTACAATATACAGGATCTACGAATAAAACTGACGATTATCTATAGAAATAATATTTCTTTTTCGATGAATTCGTTAATTATGTTCGATTAACACCATATTAAAGCTGAATGAAGCTAGATAACTATATCTAATCGATCATCAAACTGACCATGCGGTGATGAAGTTTTTTTTTTTTTTTTTTTTTTACGCTACTGCGTCGGTTTTACCGGGCCCTAATCTTTTTTAACAAAACAGATAAACCGCCAGAAAATAGTTGAGCACTTTGATTACACTTTGAACATTTTCTAGGCATTTGATTGCCTTCTTTGTTTCTAGATCGTTAATCTAGCCTCGGTACGGGGTCAGTCCATGATTTGTGAGTTTATTAGGGAGTTTTTGTTCGACCTAGTTTTGAAACATTATGTGTCCGTTGAATGTACTTCTTACATACAATTTTCATTGATTGAGCTCAAAATCCACTAATTTTGACTGAGATTTGGAAAGTCAGTAGGAGAATAGTTGAGTGGTATATACGATTTCGAGAGTTTGTGTTGGCACTCAAGTCTTTTTTGACAAAGCTTCCAATCTCACTTAAGTTCAGAATTTGAACTTAACAAGTACTTAGTGAAAATAACTTTACTCTGACAAATAACTTTATTCATTTATTGCAGCGTCTTTAATGATGCGTAAGAACCTATCTTAAAATTATATCTTGCAGTCATGTAAAATTATTGCAAAAACTACATTTTAAATAGATAATAAGTAATGTTGAAGAAAAATAGTAACATACAAAATCTTGCCCCAAATAACGGTTTCTTACGTCTTAGGTAAATGTCTCTGAAACTCTGACTAAAGATAAAATAGTTCTATTTTCAAAGAGTAAAGTATCGTCGTTGTCACAAAGATATATTGAACTAGATGTTGTCTGCGGCTTTGCATACAAACTTCCCTCATTTCCCCCCTTAAAATTTTAAAATCCAAATACCCTGAAACACGTCACTTACTCATGATGAGTACAATTCCAATTTTCAAGTTCCTACCTTTAAAAAAAACGGTACTCCCATACAAATTTCGCCCCCCGTTTGCCTCCCTTAAAATGTGAAAATCGGAAAACCATGAAATACGAGTAGGCCACTGTTTATTTATGCTCAGTAACTCTTATTAAAATTTTTATGTTTCTAACATCAACGAACTTTCATACAAAGTTTCATTTCCCCCCTTAAAATTGTTATTTCCAAAAATCCTTTATTAGCGGATGCTTACGTTATAAAATTAACCTATATTCTAAATTGAAAACGATTTTATAAGTTTAGATACTACCAATTTGGAAGCTTTTACCAACCGAATTCATAAAACAAAAGAAAGAATAACTTTCTCAATAGTATCAGGAATTACGAAGTTACTGACTTACAAAAAACAAACACAAACTATGAACTTCTTTTTTTTAATAACTACCTAACAGACACATAACTATATAGTCCTGACCCAAAACTAGAATTTTTTGTATCGTGTGTATTAGAAATTAGTCATGTGTAGCACACTGTTGGAAAACGAGGATCCTGCGAGGGGCTCAGTTTAAAACTGAGCACACTGTGGTACCACAATTGAGGCGACGCAGTTTCTGAATGTAGTTGAGTGAGGCAGTCTTGGGAACACAGTGTGTACTGTGCGTTTTGTGTGGTGTGGTAATGGAGTGGAGTGCTATGTGCGAGGTGCATTGTGCGAGCCAACACGATCTTTCCTCGCGCCTCGGCTAGCGCCTCGCGCCTAGGACGATTGTGCAACTGTGTAGGTATGCAGGTGTGCTAGCTCATCCAAACGAAAAGAGCGAGGCCTCGTTTCGGGAAAGTGTGTAGCAACAAAAATGGTGCCAAACGTGCTGAGGACCCACCACTATTAGGAATATCGAATACTGTGGTATAACAACACCCGGGATAAATATCTACATTCAAACATATGTACTTCTTGCGTAGCATTTTTTAAAAGTACAATAACCTAAGTTGATTAGTTGTCCCGGTGTCGACTTTAGTGCTTAAAACTTTTCAGAAATGAATAAAGTCGAAATACTTTTGGAACAATCTGGGTTTCTAAACATGTTTTTACTAAAATTGGGATGTTTACCATGATACCAAGTTAGGATGTTTTCCGATATTTTGGCATAGTTGGATGTAGCACGATCTTGGGAGGAACTGAAGAATTTGCGGATGGACCATGGTGTATATTCCATTTTTATTAATTAAAGAATTAATAAAAATGGAATATACACCATGAAATTCTGATATTTTGTAGTATTCTGTAGTATCTAAGTACTAACTAGTAATTCAGTTTTCTATTCAATGCAGACATGCCAGTTCTTTCTAACTTTCTTCACATTGTTTGGTTAATCTTTAAAGACTTGAAGTTAGCGGAAAGTTCTCGATTTGCGATTTCGTTGTTGAACTTAAATCTACTTCAGACGTTATGAACTTGATTTGTTTGCTAGCTGAATGGAGAGATTTAACTTTGAAACTTTAAGGGGATTGGTTGGTGGGGGAAGGGGATGGAAGAGTATTGCCTAAAATCTATTGAAGAAAAATACGTATTGATAATGATATTACGTAATACTAGCTTCTGTCCATGGCTTCGCCCGCATGGTATCCGGATAAAAAGTACCCTACGTGTTATTCTGATGTATAAGCTATATTATTGTTAAGTTTCATAAAAATCTGTTCAGTAGTTTTTGCATGAAAGAGTTACAAACGTCCATCCTCACAAACTTTGGCGTTTATAAAATACTAGACTCTGCCTATGGCTTCGCTCGCGTGGTACTCGGATAAAAAGTAGCCTTTATGTTATTCTGATGAAACTTTACAGTAGTATAAGCTATATTACTGTAAAATTTCATTGAAATCTGTTCAGTAGTTTTTGCGTGAAAGAGTAACAAACATCCAACCTCACAAACTTTCACGTTTGTAATATTAGTAGGATAATTACTATAGGTCAATGGTCTTACTAGGCAGATGGTCTTACTCCAACTCGAACCTATTGTTTTGTAAAAGGAGCATTAAAAAGAATAACCAGCCTTGTTTTCTTGCCTTTCTTTCCTGGCTTGGTCGCGGAGGAACAGGCCTTTCAAAGTGGTCCTTGTGATTTTATTGAATAAATGAATTTTGACTTTGACTTTGACTTTGACTTTGACTTTGACTTTGACTTTGACTTTGACTTTGACTTAGACTTAGAGCCTAGAAAGACCATTGACCAAGTCAGTCTTATTTATTTATTTATTATAGGAGTCTGTATGTATCAGGAACTAGGAGTAGTTGTACCGTAACACCCCTACCCGGAACAAATAACTGCAGACTTTGCAAATATTCATCAACGGGAATCGAACCCGCTCTTGTCTCCTGCGCCAACGAGGTCGTGAATATGATGGGGTCAAGGACATCACTGCATCTCACACAAAACAGGTTAAGAGCACTCTCCCTTCAACTTTACGAGCACAACTGAGAACCTGTTCATGCATTTTCATTCTATTTTACGTAGGTATTTGCCTTCTATTTTATGATCTTTCTTTGTATTTTACGTTCCTTCGCCAATTTTGTATTGAATCTCGAATACGGATTGAAGATGAAATCAATTGTGAAGATGAGAGTGAAATATCGTAAAAGGGACTTATCTACGAGTATTTTCAATGCAGAAATAAGCTTCTTCTGAAAGAATGATAGTTTTTTTTTTATATTTTAAAGTAAATATGTAGAATACATTTTAAAATTTTATGGATCAAGAGAGATTATAGTTTCGCCATGTGGGGATGTTTTTTTTCTCGTCTATCCCATGGTGTGGCATATCGTTGGATAAGTCGCTTAATATTTTTGTTAGAATCAAGTGTGTACCCCCCCCCCCCCTACCCCCCCTACCCCAGCTAAACGGTTGTTTTTGGATATTAGTCTTTACAAATTAAAGAGTAATATTCGACTAAATTATAAAATGTACTTGGAGAAGTAAAAAGGGAAATTTCGTATAAATTCCATTTAAAAATTTCTAAAGTGTAAAAAGTGAATTTAAAAAGTGTAAATCAGGTTGTAATTATAAGTTTATGGGCAACTACGGAACCCTACACTGCGCGTGGCCTGACACGCACTTGACCGGTGTTATTATTTATTGAATGGTGTTAAGATCCGCATAAATAATTATGTTTACTAAACGCAAAATTAAATTGGTATTATTGCTTGAAAGATTCATTATACTTGTCACTTCATTTCCTTTTATGTTCCTAAGATCACCAAATACAATATAATATCAACAGCTAGGCCTAGTAAGTATTCATTTTGTACAAGCCGTGGAGTGTAAGTGCCTGGTGACCTGTAACACAGGTTTTTTAACCCTATCTCAGGCATCAGTCTCACACAAAACAGGTTCACAAAGTGGGTTACTATACGATTAGCTAAGGATCTTATAATTTATGAACTTATTGTGTTGAGAAAATAAACGTTTAATATTATTTATTATTAATTTTAAAATATTTTTTTATTTATTTTATAATCTCGCTTAAATATTTTTTTCACTACAAATTCAATATAAATTACATCAAAACATTGTAGTAAAAAACATATTATTATTATTATTCCTCTTTATTTATTTTTAATCTCAGGCTTATACCTGGAGCCTTTATAGGCATTAGTGGAGCCGAAGCTAACACTAAGAGGCCTTTTTGTACAATACAATATATAAAAAACGGTTTTTCGTGGATGGTGAATGATGAAACTATTGGATATATTGGGTGATAATCTGGACTATTGCAGGAGTAAACGCTTAAGGAATGGTTGCTGGGCTATGTAGGATGAAACGGCACCTGCCAATTCTGACTCAAATTCAAATCAAATCATAGGCAGGTGATGACTTGCCGTCCACTAAACGGGCCCCATAAGTGCCGCCAACGATTATTGTTAGTATGGATATCTCTGTAGGTTGATCCCAGCTACGTGGTTCAAAATTTAATAAAGTAACAGAGAATTTCGCCTCTTATCCAAATCGTTACGATGTTTTGTTCTCAGACAGAATGACAGAAACAAAACACTAGCGAGAACTACGTGAGCCCATATATTTTATTGATGAGACTAACATTAGATAGACGCCACGTGACGTAACGCTACGTTAGGAACGCCGATCTAGCGATCCCAGATTGTCGTTTGATGTTGGAGTAAATTACCACGCGTTTGTCTGTATATAGTTGAAAAGTCTCTTTGCCTATAATTTCACCGACACTCAAAGTCAAAGTTAAAATCAATAGGTTTTTATTCATTGAAATCACAAGGATCATATAGAAACGTCAACTTAAAAACTACGTATATTTAAATTTGAAAGTGAATTTACGCCGATTACTCGCGTGCGACCAAACCTAGAAGAATCAGGCAACAAACTCTGCTTGGTTATTTTTTTTATGATCCTTCATTCAGCTTTAGTGTGGTGCCAATCGAACAAAGTAAACTCAATTATAGAAAAAAGTTCTAGTCAAAGAATTAAATAAAGTCTAAAAAGTATCAACCAAAGTTCTTAAGACAACACACGATACGCTTTATAATAATAATGCTTAATCTATTTAAAAAAAATATGTCACCATAGATAATTATGCAATTTGACAATTAAGTTTACGAGGGAGCGACGACATCGGGCCATGCAGTTTTATTGTTAATATAGGCATTCAAGATGTAATACGCTTTCTTTATTAGATTGTTCTTTATATAAGATTTAAATCTTCGAATAGGCAGCTCGGTTACATTTACCGGAAGCTTATTATAGAAGCGTACAGAGTTTTCCATAATCTCACTCATACCTTTTAAACCGGAATATAGTAATGCGATGATCAGTGCTTGGCAGTATAAATAGGATGTCCGAGATGTTTCACACGTGTGTGGACACCAGACTGACACGTATATTTCCCGTCTATTGCGCATTTAATGCTTGCTGACAATCAGTCTTTACGTATCTTCGTTTTAATTCAAATTGAGACAGTATTGTTTGCATGAGCTCGTAGAATTACGTCTAAAGGCCCGGTCAATCCACGCGGTGGCGGTAGATGTGGCAGTGGCGATAACTTTCACGCAAACTTTGACAATCACTTAACAACTATTTCCCTATGATCGCCACAGCCAATGCCAGCGCCACCGCATTAGTTTGACAGGACCTTAAGATTATATTATTAGAGCGCTGCTCATACGAAGAATACTGCTTCAGAATCGAAACGAAGATAAATGAAGACTGACTATTCATATTGTAAAAACGGGAATTTTCACGTTCAGCACTATCGGTGAAGGCACCGACTAAGTTTCGACTCATTCCGAGAGTCTTCATCAGGGTGAGTGATCGCGACTTTCTCCCTCCGCGTCGCGTCGTTCACCGATAGTGCAGTACGTGAAAATTCCCGTTTGTGTTAGTCTAGTGTCCACACACTTATGTCACATCTCAGACGTGCACTTTGATATATTAGTAGATCTCCTTGTGAAAGAGCTCGACGGGGAAGTACTACTTACCATACCTATATCTGCCGCCAAGCCTCTGATACCTCTGGTGATATAAGTGTCCATAGGTCACAATAATTGGGCTGTTTGCTTGTTTGCCACCTTAAATATAATTAATTGTGTACATTTACACCTGACACCTGAAAATCAGCACTGTTTCGCTTTGGCGGAGCAGCAATAAGCTGAGATAGGACCTCATACCTGCAGCATAGACTGGCCTCGTTAGCATTGGTTAGCACCCACGTGTACTCTTCTGTAATTTACTGTGTTTTTTTATCTTTTAATTTGTACTTGTCTGTGCTGTATCGTATCTTGTTGAATAAAAAACTATCTATATATTCTATCTATATAGATTGTAATAAAAATCTCTACAATTATAATCAGGAGAACTAAGTTAATTAAACTAAGTTCTTGCTGGTCATAAACACATCCCAGAACTTGAGGAAAAATACCGAGTGCGACATATCAACAGATTATTCAGTATGCACGGGAATCAAGGGCCGCCATTTATTATTCAGGATTCAGGACTTAGCTAAGTGGACTTGCCATACCTTATCATACCCTGCACTGTGTAAAAGCATCTTTCAATCCATAGGAATTCGCCACATGAGTATCTAATTCGGAAATACTATAGTTGGTTCGAATAGCTAAATAAAAACTGCCGGCCTTGAGGGTCGTAAGGTTTTACAAGACGACCTGACAGTGTCCGGTAAAATATCTTGGTAATTTTTTTATCATTTTAGAATATTATTACGACTATACCACGTACTTTACTATTCTCTCATGAGCACCGTCCACGACCACGCTCGACGGTCGTCAGATGGCATCGACGCTCGAACTGACTTGGCATCGACGCTCTGCCCTTTGCGCGCGGCTGCATAGATAGCGGCAGCGGCGCGAAATTTGGAGGGGAGGCAACTACCTGTTCTTCGTCGCATACATCGGTGACGTAAGGCTGGGTACACACCGCGCCGTGACCGTGTCACTTTCCAGACCAAAACCCGATAATTTCAATACGTTTTTTTTTACGAACGCTTCCTTGTTTGTAAGTTCTACAAGTTATTTTGCATCAGCTGCTTCTTAACCGAGTACCACACGACCGTCGGTATATTTGATAATTTTAAACCATGAAACGTCTGTTTCGTTTTTCGCATTGCGACCTTCCTCATTTTTCCGTGTACCGGACCCTCACAAACATTTTTATCGGCGTTCCCCGGAGACTATTCTAATTCTGATGTAAATATTATTTTTTAATTTAGGAAATTGCCTCTGCTTAGATTGTGCCTCATTCTTTTTGTTATTTTCTTATAGAGGTATAGCCGCCATGTTCGCTCCGTGTTGTTATGAATATCGTTGTAGATAATCGAAGATCCCAGTCAAACTGATGCGGCAGCGGCGGCGGTGACGACAATACATTCACGCGAATTTTTACAACCATTTCTCATTGATCGCCACCGCCACCGCCACCGCCAATCTAAAGTTACTATTGCCTCGTTAAAACCAACAAATATATAATTACCATTTTAAATAGATAAAGCTATATGTATGCTTCCGACAAAGGTGGACTATCGGTTTCGTATTTTTAACCGACTTCAAAAAGGAAGGAGGTTCCCAATTGGGTTGTTTGTTTAATATTTGTTTCTTGATATTTTGTGGGCTATTTTACAATTAATTTTTATTCGAAAGAGTGACACATACCGACTGAGCTAAATAACGTAAGCACGTGAGGAAGACGGTTTTTTGATATTTAATGTCTTATATTATTAACGTCAAATATTCCTGGAATCCGTGGGTTTGACTACATTAATATAATTATAATACTGATACGAGTGTTGATCCGTATTGAACACCCACGTTGATTTTTACATATTTGGAATCTAAAGTTGCTTTTTCTTTGAATAAGCCGAAAAAAAACATTTGAATACTTAATCTACTTTAATCGCTACATTAGGTACTTCTTATGTTTAACTATAGTCATCATAGATAATTCGTACATTATATAAGCAAGTGGCAAACTCAGTTTCACGACTGTGGCCACCTAAACGTGCCCTCGAAAGCACTCAGCGGGGCGATCACACTAATTTCCCATGGCTGGTATCATCGGATGGGATGATTCGTATCACGCTGATTTATAAGCCATAGATGGACAATGCGAATGAACAAAATTGGTTTCATATTGGACGTTCCGTTTTTTGAATGGATAGGCCATTAAAATAAGGAACTAGTGTCAAAATTGATTGCCATATCGATATGCATGAGTTAGTCTGATCGCTCCGCAACCCTACCACCAACGGTCATCTGTCCCTGATGACCTGAAACTTAAATACCTAGGCAAATTACGGCCTACGCCACAAGCAACGATTCATATTAACATTGTTCACCAAATAGCTATCTACCAAAATACATTGGTTTGATATTTAATCAATAAACCAAACTTTGGCCAACGTAACGTAAATTAAAATATTTTGTGTGTGTAATCGATAATTGCTAATTCGAAATTGCTACAGAAATAGCAATTGAACAGAGACATTTTGTTAGCTCGGTAGATTTATTCGTACGAATGGATGATGCTGATTTAATTGTTACATACATACATATATTCACGCCTGTTTCCCGGAGGGGTAGGCAGAGACCAAGGATTTCCACTTGCTACGATCCTGGCATACCTCATTCGCTTCATTCATCCTCATCACATTCTTCATACAGGCTCGGCGGTTTAGTGTACTTCTGACCTGGCCTTTCTCTAAAATTAATAAATTAATTTAATTGTTATTTTTATTATAAGGACTCAGATTTATTTAGGACACCCGACGATGGGGAGATAGACCGTAATGTGAGGAACAGAATAAATGCGGGATGGATGAAATGGCGACAGGTTACAGGGACTACATGTGATCCAGGAATGCCCTTTAGGCTCAAAGGAAAAATTTACAAAATGATCATAAGACCTGTCGTAATGTATGGATCGGAGTGTTGGGCAACCAAAGGGATTGATGAAAGAAAAGTGTACACAGCTGAGATGCGAATGTTGAGATGGATGTGTGGAGTTACGAGAATGGACAAAATAAGGAATGAGTATATCAGAGTAAGTTTGAAAGTAGCACCCGTGACGAAAAAGTTGAGGAGTAATAGGTTAGGATGGTATAGGCATATACCATATTCATGAGGAGGGAAGAATGTCACATTACGAGAAGAGTGTTAAATATGAATGTGGATGGAAACCTACCTACCTCTGCTAGCAGAGGTAGGCCAAAGAAAAGATGGATGATTGTGTGAAGAATGACATGATTACGAAAGGAGTGAGCACTGACATGATGACTGATAGAGGTGAGTGGAAGAGGAAATATGTTGTGCCGACCCCACGTAATGTGGAATAAGGACAAGAAGATGATGACAGAGAAATCACATTACTAATGCAATCTAAAATATTCTGGTCTATGTGTTCCTCCAATTATAGGGCGTCACAGCGTGCACAAAGTAGAGAAACTAGATTTATGTTACTAAGGTAATTATTAATCAAAATATTGCCAAGTAGAAATAAATAAATATAAATAATAAATAAGCTGTAACTATGTAAAAAAAGTTGTAGCTATTCTAGTAGGTACGAATAATAAATAATGAGATCACTTATAATACTTTTAATTTAATTATGTGCGTGTCTTCGCTTGGTTATGTAAACAGGTACTAAAGTTCCTCTGCAGCATAGAGTAAATAACAATTTTGGAGGTTTACATGTTTCCGCCAAATATGTAAATTATGTAGTCACGGTAACAGCTTCATGCATTGCATAAGCGCCATCTTTTGACAAATCTACGTCCGAGAATGCATTTGAGCAAGTTCAAGATGTTCAGAATTTGGCCGGTGGCAGATTTGTATGAAAAATATTGGACAAAAGCAAACAATACCATTTGTGTCATCCGTCATATCTGTCAATGTCACATTTTGAGTTTGACAGTTCTACAATGTGTTACACTCTCTTGCACACTTTGCACAGACTACACAGAGATGCCAACGCATAATTTATCTTCATCAATGAACGTTTGTGCTTTTGAAATGTCTCTGTTTATCTGATGGAAAAGTCTTTGCATCGTTTCACGAGTGTGATTTTTATAACTAGTAATTATATACGTATTTACTTGTAGAAAAACACATTAAGTAATTGCCACGGCATCTCTTAAGCAACTAAAGCTAGAGCTAAAATAGGAATGTCTTATCTACCTGTCAGATAAGGGTAAGTTTCTACCTAATTTGTCTGGGCTTATCCTGAAATCAGAGTGTTAACTGCTAGGGCTGTAAGCACTACGCCCTATGGCGTTGAATTCGCTTACAGTAGCTAAAAGTGAAAATGCGCCAAAACGGTGTCAGCTCAGCATATGCTAGTTATCTATGCTACAGTTGGTATTCTGCTGACCTTACGCAGAATTTAATGTAAAAATATTAAGACTCTTGTCTTTTCTCTTCTGTCTTCAGGGAGATGAAAGAAAATACATTTATTTGACACACACAATAACACAAAGAGAATCAAGAACCTACCGTGATAGGGTAGGTGTTATAGGCATTGCTCAGAATACCCTATTCCTCTTCGTGTCGTGTGGGCCAAACAGGTCCTGTCTCAGCATATTTTGCAGCATAACACCACCGGGTATAAATCCATTCACTATCATTGAAACGCTTAAAAAGAGAGATCTTTACCATTTGAATAATTGTGTTTGCATAGTAACATACTGCAGCTATCTGTTGCTACTAATTCCCGTTTTCTGTTTGATCAAAGGTTTGACAGACCGACTCATATTCTCCGAACTGTATGCATTAACAGATTGCATCTGTCGGCATCGAGGCTTTGATCACGTCTACGGACAAAACTGAATGGGACAGCTAGATCAGTCTAAACATAATTTATTAGCAGGCTTAGCAGAGCACCGAGACAACAGTTTTTCCTCTGAAACCAGGAGCAAAAACTACGACTGAAACATTCAGGTCCGAATTCATAGTCAAGGGAGCCCCCTTAGGGGACTGTTCAGGCGCTAAGTAAAAATTCAAGTGCGATTTCAACCTTTATACCTAGCCTTAAGGCGAATGCTGAATGATGGATTTTGGGGACTATTCAACCTCCAACTATGAATTAAGGCTTCAATGTCCTTGGAAGAAAACTAGCCACCCACAATACAGGAAATACTAATGTGGGGAGTAGTAAACCTAATTTGTTTGCCGGTTGGGTAATGAAAACTATTTTGTACCTACCAACATAGGCATTAAATCAAAATCAATAATACTTTATTAAAATTACATGTTACGTAACATAAATGGGTTGGGATCTCTTTAGTTAAGTTTAAGTAAAACCTGTATTAAAAGAGTCCCCTCTTTTCTGTGGTTCGTACACGAAAACACTTTTAATCTGCTATAATTATACAAAACTATGCCATAGTAAAAACTAATTTTAAGGTAGGATGCATAGAAAGCTAATTTATAATAAATAGGTAGTTACTAAATTTACGTTTTCACTATGTATTTTATGTTTACAAATGTAGGTAATTTCTCAATTACTATGCATATTATTTTTAAATACTTGATACATTGCGCAAAATTTTCAAGTCTGATTTCGGTACAAAATATGTTGATATTATATAATGAAAAGATACAACAGGTAATCCATGTGATACCAATAGTAACTAATATTAAAATGGTATATTGTTTTCGTAATTTAGTTGGTAACTAAGCACCTGTGTATTATTATTTTAGATCAAATAACTAAATTTTATTTGATTTTTTAAACAAACGACAAAAATTACTTGTGTTTATAAAATTGAAATTATCGTGGATTAGTATCATTTTAGGACATAATAATAATAATGCTGGACATTTTCACACAGCATCATCTAGGCCCAAAGTAAGCAGAGCTTGTATTATGGGAACTACATGACTGATATACTACTTATATACATTTTTTTTTGTAAAAAGAAAACACCTAGATCCCGAGACAAATATTTGCAGATACAAACATTTGCCCCGCTGCGTGAATCGAACCCGCAACCTTCTGCGTCTCAGGTGGGCCTTCGCCCACAGAGGTCGTCAACAACTATACCACGTCCTTTGCTATTCTCCTGCTGACGTTTTATTAACCGTTTAGAGGGCCTTGAGGGCCTTCCTCATGAGCACCGTCCGCGGTCGATGAAACCGGACAGGAAAATTGTAAAGTACATGATAGGTATATTCTTAACTATATTATTCTAAAATTACAAAAAAAACGGATAAATTGTTTATCCGTCAGTCAAAGCCAGTGTGACTTGTTCAGAATAACTTTAAAAAAAATGATTTTTTTATAACTGAGAAACTCAGCAGTTTCTTCGTAGACTGTGTCCATTAGAGTTTACATCACAGCGAGATAAATCACACGCTGGATATCAATAAATATTAAGCGGTAATTTGGAACGTTTTGCACAAGATTGGGATGCTGTATTTGAGTTCAGAAGTTGATAACTGTAAATCAAAGGGACCAATCGCCAGCTTTATAAAGTCAATATTTTGAGTAATTTGAGACGGAAAATGTTTTTTTAGTTACTAATGAAACAAAAATATCGTTTTATAATTAAAGGGTTTAACTATGCATCCTATTACCTAGTTTAATAAAATTACACATATATTATTCTTATTGTTTTGTGAGTTCGGTCTTAATGGATTAATCTCAATCAATCTCAAAGCTAGTCTCTTAAAAGCAATCTCTAAGGTTGTAAAATGGTTCAGTGTAAACAATCTTCTACTTCATGAAAAGAAAACAAAGTGTATTAGATTTATACTACCCAATGTTACACAAGTTAAAGAAAATAACAAAATAAATAAATAAATAAAAATAAATAATGCTGGACATTTTTTACACAGCATCATCTAGCCCCAAACTAAGCAGAGCTTGTATTATGGGAACTACATGACTGATATGCTACTTATATATTTTTTTTATGTAAAGACAAACGAGTACATATTATACATAGAAAAAACACCCAGACCTGAGACAAATATTTGCAGATCTTACAAAAATTTATCTCGTGACAGGAATCGAACCCGCAACCTTTTGCGCCTCAGGTGGACTTTCGCCCACTGCGACACAGAGGTCGTCAAAGATGAACAGTTGGCTCTTGTGGACACTACCGTATTCTTAGGTATCACCCTAGATAATAAGCTTCAATGGGGTCCTCACATTGATAAGTTATCAAAGAGACTTAGTTCTGCGGCATATGCAGTCGAAAAGATCCGTCTTTATACAGACGTAGACACAGCTAGACTAAAAAAGTAGTAAAGTAGTGCACGGCGCGACGCGGACGGAGAAAGTCGCAACCACTCACCCTGATGAAGACTCTCGGAATGAGTCGAAACTTAGTCGGTGCCTTCACCGATAGTGCAGTACGTGAAAATTCCCGTTTTTACAATATGAACAGCTAGACTAGTTTACTTCAGCTACTTCCACAGTATTATGTCGTACGGTATACTGCTGTGGGGGAGTGCTGCTGATATAAATACCGTTTTTAACAAATGTGTTATATGTTCTGCTGATATTTCGTTTTGGATCTAGGTATTGTGGTACCACGGTATTCGTTGTTCCTGAATCCCACGACACAGGGAATCCTAAAGGAATCCTAGTAGGATCCTATTTATACACCTGACAAGAACTCTGAGTTGTATCTAAGGACTAGTAAGGATTGTAATATTTCTATCCTACTAATATTATAAATGTGAAAGTTTGTGAGGATGGATGTTTGTTACTCTTTCACGCAAAAACTACTGAACGGATTTTGATGAAACTTTACAGTAATATAGCTTATACATCAGAATAATACATAGGCTATTTTATAACCGGGTACCACGCGGGCGAAGCCGTGGACAGGAGCTAGTAATCAATAATTGCAATAATCCTCTTTTGTACCTACCAACACCTTTGCGAAGTCGAGTAATAACCATGCAGATGGAAATACTTCAGAAAAGTGGTAATAATCTATTTACCCAGACTATTTTTACAGTAAGGCGATATAACGGGTACTTTACCAATACAATAATAGAAGTGAAAGCCTCAAGAGCCTACTCCGGCCTGACAATGACAGCTATATTGTGTACCATAATACCATATTTTCGGAGATATTTTTCTTTTGAGCGTTTCTATCGACGATAGAGATAACTTGTTTTATGGTCACTGAGCTTATTTTTATGATGAGTATTATGTAGGTAGTATTTTTAACCGACTTCAAAAACGGATGAGGTTCTCGATTCGTCTGTATGTTTTTTGTGTGTATGTTTGATTTACCGATTAATCGATTTTGATGATGCGGATCATGATGGGATCCATTTAATAAAATTTTGTTTTAATATTTCTTTTCATCATCTTCTTGTCCTTATCCCACATTACGTGGGGTCGGCACAACATGTTTTCTTCTTCCACTCTCCTCTATAAGCCGTCATCACAGTACTCACTCTTTTCTTAATCATGTCATTCTTCACACAATCCATCCATCTTTTCTTTGGCCTACCTCTGCTTTTATTTCCATTTACATTTATATTTAACACTCTTCTCGTAGTGTGACATGCCCATACCATCCTAACCTATTACTCCTCAACTTTTCCGTCACGGGCTTTTACAATTTCGCGGTAAAGAGTCGCCCACTAGGCCAACGCGGCTCTTTATATCTTCTTTATATTGGCCTCAATTCTGTAGTACACTAACTAAACTTAATTTAAACTGTCGCTCTATTTTACTGATAGTGCAAGCAAGAAAGAGCTACAATTTTAGTGCTGTCAAATTAGTCAGATTTAAGTTTTCCATACAAATTTAATCGTAATTTCAAAACATGCTGACTATAAACACGAAGAAAAGCGGCTCGTAAACTGATTTGACAGGAGTAAAATTATTGCCATCTCTTTCGTACAACATACACTATCAGTAAAAGAGAGCGACAGTTTAAATAAAGCTTAGTTGGTGTTAGTACATCTTATTCAATGATAATGCTCAATTAATGAGCTAATGGCGCCGATTCTGTAGTAGAATCGGCGCCATTAGCTCATTAATTTCCATTAAATAATTTTCTACCTTGATCAAGAGCTGAGACACTAACATGCGAAATTAATAATACGTGTTTTTTATTGTAAATAAAAATTTAGGGTTTTACAAAGTAAATATGTTCAAAAACATCAACATTTTTGTATAATTAAATGCGTGATATTCTCAAGAGGCTATATCCGTGACATTCTGACATGTAAAGCGTTCGTGACTGAGGGACATTTAAAAATAATCAGAGTTAAAAACAACATTTGGAACACAAAATGTACGATGGCGTTCATAATTTACAAGTAGGTTTGGTACATTCGTTTCGTACATTATGTAGTAGTTGTATTTATTGTTTATGTCAAACATCAGAGAAATAATTTAAAAAAAACAAATAACAAATCAGTACGGGTGTAATCCTTACAACATTTTTAGATCATTATGTAAGATCAAAAGGATAAATGTATATAAGTAGTATATCAGTCATGTAGTTCTCATAACACAAACTCTGCTTACTTTGGATCTAGATGATGCTGTATGAAAATGTTCAGCATTATTATCATTGTACTTAATACGTAGATCTATTAGGTTACCAGGGCACGTCCGAATACGAAACGACTATAGAAGTTTTAGATAGCAGTACGACAAAACAAAGATTCGATTGGTATATAATGCAACTAGTTTCTGCCCACGGCTTCATCCGCGTGGTACCCAGATAAAAAGTAGCCTATGTGTTATTCTGATGTATAAGCTATATTACTGTAAAGTTTTATCAAAATCCGTTCAGTAGTTTTTGCGTGAAAGAGTAATAAACATCCATCCCCACGAACTTTCACGTTTATAATATTAGTAGGATACTGTAACATGTTCTAAACGGTAGAGGAAAGCATCATGCAAAACGGCATTCCCTAAAACCAGAAATTTTAATGGTGTGCCATAGGTTAGTGTTCCAATGAGCAAAGTCAAAGTCAAAAATCATTTATTCAATAAAATCACAAGGACCACTTTGAAACGTCGGTTTTTATCTAGGTGCCTGTTCCTCCGCGACCAAGCCAGGAAAGAAAGGCAAGAAAACAAGGCTGGTTATTCTTTTAATGATCCTTTTACAAAACAATAGGTTCGAGTTGGAGCATTTTCAATCCCAAGAGTTTTTGTCATCTAAATAATCAGATATTTTATAGTATGCCTTTTTATAAAGCTTTTGTTTAATTACGTTTTTAAATTTGTTAATTGATAATTTTTGTATATCTCTTGGGAGTTTGTTATAAAAGCGTACACCGTGCCCTTTAAACGATTTACCAACTTTATGGAGTCTACAAGTGGCAACAGCGAGTTTATCTTTATTTCTAGTATTAACATTGTGATTATCGCTTTTTTTCTTAAACAAATTAATATTTTTGTGAACATACATCAGATTTTCATAAATGTATTGACAATGGAATGTCATTATATTTATTTCTTTAAACTTTTCGCGAAGTGATTCTCTGGGGCCCATATTATAAATTGCTCGAACAGCCCTCTTCTGCAGCACAAAAATGGTATTGATATCAGCAGCACTCCCCCACAGCAGTATACCGTACGACATAATGCTGTGGAAGTAGCTGAAGTAAACTAGTCTAGCTGTGTCAACGTCTGTATAAAGACGGATCTTTTTGACTGCATATGCCGCAGAACTAAGTCTCTTCGATAACCCATCAATATGAGGACCCCATTGAAGCTTATTATCTAGGGTGATACCTAAGAATACGGTGGTGTCCACAAGAGCCAACTGTTCATCTTTGATTTTGATATTTGCTTTAACTTGTGTAACATTGGGTAGTATAAATCTAATACACTTTGTTTTATTTTCATTAAGTAGGAGATTGTTAACGTTGAACCATTTTACAACCTTAGAGATTGCATTGTTTACATTGTCAAAATTGGTTTGTCGTCGCTTTAATTTAAATAAAAGTGACGTGTCATCTGCAAACAATACAACCTCATGATCGTCCCTTACAAGGTGGGGTAGATCATTAATGTATACTAAGAACAAAAATGGACCAAGAATTGAGCGGCGATAGGAGTGTAACCTGTCAAGAAAGCTAACTACTTGCAAAACGTAGGCAAGTACCATTATTATTTGGACGAGTCTCTGACTACCTCTACTTGATATTCTCAAAGATCTGCGCTCTGAATATGAATCTGAAGATGGTCATCAGGAGGAATACAGGTGTGTTGGTTTTTATAATTTAATCGAATTTTTAAAGTGTTAATTAAGAGAAATGAAATTATCGTGGATTGGTATCATACGTGAAGCGTGATTGTGGACGGTGCTCATGAGGAAGGACCTCTAAACGGTCAACGAAACGCTAGAAGGAGAATAGTAATGTACGTAGTAATAGTCGGAATTATATTCTAAAATGAATTTAATTAATTACAAGCCTCTGCCCACGGCTTCGCCCGCGCTGTACCCGGATAAAAAGTAGCCTATGTATTATTCTGAGCTATAAACTATATAATTGTAAAGTTTCACCAAAATCCGTTCTGTAGTTTTTGCGTGAAAAAGTAACAAACATCCATCCTCACAAACTTTCGCGTTTATAATATTAGTAGGATTTCAATATAAACAGAATACCTGTTCGCTCCTAAGGTAATCATTTTTCAAGTTAATTATGTCGTATCACTTAATAAAAGCTTCCTTAATTATAAATCAGGCCAAAGTCAATAAAGCTCATTTCCGTATCGCAACAGCATTAAATGGCCTACATAAAGCTGTCAGGGCGTAATTGACGGCCATTGATGTCTAATTAATGAGTACCAAGTAGGATTCCGAGGCATATAATTACGTAGCTTGAGTTAAGGGTCTATAACCATAGACTGACTAAGGTTACAGCACTGACGATGAACGCTAACTTAAAAAAAGCATCTACCTAAACCTTACCTTACTAACTCATACTCATTTATAAACCGTATGAACTTCATAGCATAACTTAGTTTTGCCAAATTGCTTAATATAAGTCTAAATCTGGTTAGTTAAAAGCCATTAAAATAGACAAGCACAGTGACTTAAGAAGAGTTAAGGTCAAGTAAAAATATGTAAATTACAAAAGTATCATACGTTATATGTATCGATGCAATTCAATTCAATCCTATCCTATCTAACTATAATAATATTATCCTACTAATATTATAAAGGTGAAAGTTTGTGAGGATGGATGTTTGTTACTCTTTCACGCAACAACTATTGAATGGATTTTGATGAAACTTTACAGCTATATAACTTATACATCAGAAAAACACATAGGCTACTTTTTATCCGGGTACCACGCGGGCGAAGCCGTGGGCAGAAGCTAGTAATATTATAAACGTGAAAGTTTGTGAGGGTGGATGTTTATTCCTCTTTCACGTAAAAACTACTGAACGGATTTTGATGAAACTTTACAGTAATATAGCTTATTACATCAGAATAAACATAAGCTACTTTTTATCTAGCTCGCGGGCTAAGCCGTGGGCAGAAGCTAGTAAAATATAATTTCAAATTATTATGCTACTGTAAACTCTAATATAATACGATATACGATACAGGGAATCCAAGTGTGTGGTCAGGACTTTGTAAAGTTACAGACATAATTTACAAAGTCCTGACCACACACTTGGATTCCCTGTATCGTGGGTGTCAGGAGATACGTGTACCATTGTACCACAATACTCAGACCCGGAGCCAATATCTGTAGACATAGATAAAACATCTATCCCGCAGCGGGAATCGTATCTCAAATATCGTAGGTATCGAAAGACAAAGTCAAAATTAATACATTTTGATTCATTGAAATCATATGGATCATATAGAAACTTCAGATTGAAAACTACGTGATTTTCTTTTCAGGGAATCAACACTGATTTGAATCAGCCTAGACGAGTCAGGGAACCTACTCTGCTTGGTTTATTTGATGATCAACTATAGTGCAGTACCGATCGAACAAGGTGATTATTTTTTTTGAGAAAGAAGAGTCTAATAAGTTTCCACCACACTACATTAGTTTGAAACATTATCATCGTATTGTTGACTTTTTTATTATTATTTGTTTCACAACTTGAAATGTACACATATTATTCATAGCAGGACACATTAATTAATAATATTCTCGGTGTAATTTCTAAAACTAGTAAACACAGTAAGCAATGTGTGGATATGAAGTGTAAATATGACGATACATAGAAAAAAAAATATATTTTTTAATAACTAATTTGAAATTGGAAATGTAAATTAAAACTAGTAAATATTAGAAAAAAAACGAAACTTAATCAGTTATAATTTTAAAAACCCTTGCTATTGCGAAGGCTAAAACTAGAGAATATGTCATATAATGATAAGATTGCATTATATCAAGAACACATTCTATACAAAGAAGAGTGTTGCACTGAATTCATTATAGTTGGTATCCAAAAATACTGATAATACTGTACTTTTGTGGTCCGTAGTTTACACAAGGGACAGCAAAAATTTACGCACGTGACCCATCCGTATATTTGTTGTACCGAAGCTCAAGCCAAAAATGGACCGCAGCTCAGGCGAGCCCTAATAATTTTAAGTAGGTATGTTTTGATAAAAGGTAAAATATCTGTGTTGCAGGCTGGGTATCTGAAAGTTTGAAAACGCTGGTTGTTAGGCGAAACTGCTCAGTAGGGTTTTTTTTTTAGCCGGATATTCATTTTTTAATATAGAAATTATAAAGGAGGACTTGCTTAGAAATTTTAACAAAAAAAGAACATGCTCACGATATCTATCTATATATCTATACTATAATAAGAATGTAACAGGTCAAATTCTGTACATTGAAGAAATTTAGAATTTTTTTTTGGAGGGCACTCTATAATCGATACTGAAGACAAAAATGTATTTTTTTTCATTTTTGTCTGCCTGTCTGTCAGAATCAGGGCCACGCATAGCGCCGAAACTCTGAACAAATTCAAATGAAACTTGGCATGATTTGAGTTCATACTACGGGGTAGGATATACGATACTTTTTATCCCGAAATTCAGCACGGTTCTCTTGGGAAAGGGGGTCAAATTCAAAATTTGTACTTAGTTGTCATTCATTAACGCGTAGTCCGATTTCATTAAATTTTTTTTTGTTAGAAAGGAGGTACTTTAAAGATTGATGGCAATCGCGAATGAAGCCGCAGGTATAGCTAGTGTAAAATAAAATACAGAATTTAGTGGTTTGTTTTAAATGTGTATCGCCATTATGTATTGTGAGAGCGCCATCCTAAACCTAAATTTAAGATTATTTTTGTTTTAAATATCGAGCATTTTTAGAGAGGACTAGAGATTTTACCGGCTTTTCCAACGCCATTTGGCAACCCTATAATTTAACTTAACTTTATAAATACCGTTTGAGCGTGCCCACAAACTTATCTACAATACGCGTAAATTCTACAGGAATGTTTAACAAATAAATCGGTTTTGGGTAAGTTAGTACAGAGTTGTGTCAGTTGAACTTTTCAATTCAAATTGTAGAGTTATTTTGGGCGCTTTGTTGAATGATGGTCGACTTTATTGCATGGATTTGGGATGGAATGGGCTGTTGCCAAATGTTTAGAGTTGCCTCTTGCTAAAGATTTAAGGATGTTCATCACATCTCCCAGCATCGATTGCCAAACATCCTATCCTGCGGGTAGTCAGCAAACCTAGACGCTCCTGACTCTTACTATCGTGAGTCGTCACAAAGGATTCATGTACTTTGACGTACAATCAAATGCGTTATAGTGTTGTTATTATTGTGGACCCCCCGTTACATACTAATAAAAGTCCTTGGTACCAACGAAAATGTTACATCACATGATGGAGATCCACAGTCTTCATACTCAGTAAGAATATTTTTCAGATAGCCAAGGATGGTAGTAAGAGATAAGTCCAAACGTTATATTTAACACAAGTCCGAGTTTGTTTTTCAAAGTTGTTTTCAAAGTTTTTACAAAATAGTTAAAAAATAACTATTTTTGTCAAAGAAAAGAGAGGGACAAAATATTTTTTGTCTTCTTGGCGGTAGACAAAACCGTTATCTTGGGTCTTTATGCTGAGCAGACAGGTTTGCAACCTGCCTTCTCAGCCATTACAGTACATTGCCGCTATTCATATTGTAAAAACGGAAATTTTCACGTACTGCAATATCGGTGAAGGCACCGACTAAGTTTCGATTCATTCCGAGAGTCTTCATCAGGGAGAGTGGTCGCGACTTTCTCCTTCCGTGTCTCGCCGTGCACTACGTGCCATGTACATTGCCGCTAACTAAAACAGTAACCAATGGCACATGAATTGGAATTTTGGCCCAAGAACCTATACCGGTTTCCTCGCGATGTTTTTCTTCACAGTTTTGAGCACGTGTTGAGTGCACATATATTGAAACATATATACATATATTGATGCACGACCGGGTTCAAAACCACGACCTCCGAATCGAATAAGCCGGCATGGCACTTTAGCCATGCCGGCGTATGCCGAGCATACGGTTCTATTTTATAGCAACATATAAATAGCACGGTATGTTTTCGAGAATATTTTTTTTTTATTGGTCATGAATGGTTTATTTGACCTAATCTCACCTGATGGCAAGAGATGATATGGCTGACTATGGAGCATGAAGGTCTTCTAGATACCTATTCATTCTTACCTTGAAGATACCCAGATTGTATTTTTCAGGAAAGAGAGTCAGATGGTAGTATGTGTGTTCCATTTAAACCTTTAGAGAAAGAAATTATCCGATATGATGAACAATGTACACATTCGTTTAATGAAATTATTTGATAAAAATCTAAAAAAGGATTTCTATTTTGTCTATAACCTTTAATACTTTACGCGATGACTTGTGTATTTCACCCGTTGAAAATGTTATTCATGGAATTGAAAATGTCTTAAAGTTCAAAAACAAGGAGATTATATTAAGATGTTTGATAAATTGCCAATTAAAATATCATTTTTGAAGCACTTATCAGTTTTCAAACAAAAAATCGAATATTTCTTTGAATCCAATGCATTTCACTGTCTGAACGAATTCATGAATATGACTCTAGCAAAATCTTAATTTTTGCAAGACAACAAAGTGTGAGCTTTTGACAAATACTTGATTATTATAGGGATTTTATATACTCATTTTAATTAATAGCGTAATTTGTAATTTATGTGTATTATTTTAAACCGAACTGACTTGCCCTGTATAATAACCAATGTTATATAATATGGTTAAATAAATGAAATGAGTCTATTTTACAAAAAAAGGTTGATTCTATTTTATTCTACTTTTAGATTGAAGAACATTTTTATAACACTCACATATGAAACAGGCTGTGTTTCCAACAAAAGTGGGTTATATTTTAAACACGAGAATTCTCACTTACCGCACTAACGGCAAAGGTACCGACTTGTTTTGACTCATAACGAGAGTCATAGTCAGAGAGACATGATGCAGAGGAAGTACCTCATTTAGGGGGTGGTGACGGTGGCGGTAGCAATCATTGGAAGATCGACGGAAATGGTCATCAAGTAGTCGCCAAAGTTCACGTTTTTTATGACCATTTCCCTTTGATCGCCACCGCCACCACTAGAGTCACCGCGTTAGTCTAACTTGGCCTTTATCCTGATGAAGGCTCTCGAAATAATTTGAAACAAGGCGGTGTCGTTACATCCTATATTTACATTCATGAACTCACTTAAGTGATAAAGTAACTCACGTGAGAATAAGTATCTTAGCTTCTCAGCAATAAACACCTCCTAACGAAACAACTCACCCTTGTCTCCTCTTACGTTTGCTCAAGAGTGCCAATGTATTTAACAATTTAATTCGTTTCCCATAACTCTCTCCTCTTCAGCCATAAACCTACGTAATCTAAAACTACTCGAACGCATTAATCCAAGGTTTTGTCTCAAAGAGAATTCCTCCTGTTTAATTTGCGAAGACGAACGTGCCGAAACAGTGTGTTTATGTGCTATAACGTTTCTTAGTTATTTGCTAGTATCGCGCTCGTGTTACCGTATGTAGGGGTATGGTGTATGTCACTACCGTTCCTGGCGGCAAAGTTACTTAAAGTTCAGTGTTCAAGATGAACCCTAGACACTTCAGATTAGAACGTAATATTTGGTGTCGATTCTGCTATTCAATGACAACCGATGTGGCGCGGTGGGCGAAGGTCCGCCTGCTACACAGGAGGTTGCGGGTTCGATTCCCGCCCTGGGACAAATATTTGTACGATCTGCAAATATTTGTTCCGGGTGTTCTGGGTATTTTCTATGTATAATAAAAAAAAAAATCTATGTAATGTATTGTATTAAGTATATCAGTCATCTAGTACCCATAACAAAAGCTCTGCTTAGCTTGGGGCTAGATGATGCTGTGTGGATTGTCCAGCATTATTTATTTATTTATAAAAAAATAAAATATAAAAGACAATTTAGCTTGTATAAAATCTCTTATTTATGTTATGAAATCTTTAAAAGTAATTCCGTTATTAAATCGAAGTATTTAAAAAGATTCTAATGGCAGCCTTAAATTTGTTTCTGACGTACTGAATCGACAGATAACATAATCATTCATTCATTTTATTTTATTTGATAATGCTCGGCGCCAGACGGTCAATTTTTACGACTTTTAGTCTGCGGTCTATGTTATTAAACGGTTTTTTTGTTAAACCGGACAGTTACATTAAAAAAGTACACATAATTTGTTTTTTTAAGCTGAATAGCAAAATCGCTGTTTTTTTTTCTAACTTGAGTAAAATGTAAATTTATGTTTAGGATAGCTCACAGAATAGGAAGCATGACAAAAACCAATTTTACTAAATCTTAGCTCAGATTTAGCTAGTTTGTTAAAATTTGGTACCAGGCGAATCACAGCATAATGCAAAACGTGGAAAGTAAACATTATATTCTTAATACGATATTAATTAATTGTAATCCTCAATAGGTAGTTGTAATGTAATATTTTTGTGTCTGCATCGTGTACTTAAAAAAAAAACTTTTAAGATAAATAAAGTCTGTTGATCACTTTCTTGAGTGACCTTTAGGAGCAACCTTTTAAACTGTTGATAAGATTATATTAGTATCATAACCCAGCCAAATTGTGTATACCACTTTTGACAAAAAGTTCTTTGTTTTATTTTTAGCACAAAGAACTTAGTCTTTGAGTTTTTGTAAAATCTTACCTATCTATAAAATGCTTATTTTATTTATTTTGTACTTTTCCACGTTCATCCCACTGCTAAGCAAAGATTATCCTCTTCTTCTTATATTCTTTCTTATTTTTTCCTGTTTGAGACCACAGCCAATCCTAGTAATATTATAATCGAAAATTTGAGAGGATGGTTGTTTGTTACTCTTTCACGCAAAAACTACTGAACAGATTTTAATGAAACTTTACAGTAATATATAGCTTATACTACTGTAAAGTTTCATCAGAATAACATAAAGGCTACTTTTTATCCGAGTACCACGCGGGCGAAGCTAGTTTGGTTATATATAAAAAACACCTGAAACGCTGACTTTTTGAAACTTCAAAATGTTAAATCAGTTATAAAACGCTGTTTTCTATCCCTTGTTCCATACAAAAGTATTAGTCCGTGTTACAGCAGTCCCCGTCACGATTGCAGCTTGTTACCGTCACGTGTCCCGCGTCGGTTCCGTGTCGGTTCCGTGTCGTTCTCGGCTGTTATTTTGTTAGTAATGTTCCTTAAGTTGATTTTGTTGGTTATTATACCCAGCTTATAATACTCGTAAAGCGAAAGTATGGGTGTATATTTAGATTTTTGGTAGTTTGTAAAGGATAAACTTCGTTACAGGAGGCGGACGAGTGTCCGACTGAGATGCAAGAGCTAGGTTTGATTCACGCTATGTTTGACAAATATCTGGGTGTTTTCTATGTATATTATGTATGTATTTACAAAAAAAAATTATATAAGTAGTATATCAGTCATGTAGTTCCCATAATACAAGCTCTGCTTAGTTTGGGACTAGATGATGCTGTGTGAAAATGTCCAGCATTATTTATTATTTATTTATTTGCAGTTCTGTAGATATATGTTCCGGTTCCGGGTGTTTTGGTAACAAGGTACTCTTAGTCCCTGATACCCACGATACAGGGTATCCTAGTGTAGGATCAGGACTATGAGTCTGCGTGTTTTTTAAGTTTTGGGCATATTTTAGATAACATTTGGAATGTATATATTAACCTTTAAAAATAGTTATTTGTTTTTTTACTATATACACACTGAACTAAATTAATATAATTATTTAGTTCAGTGTGTATATAGAATCTACATGAATATGTGTATGCAATATTGCTAGTCAGAAAGGATTGAATGTGACAATAATCCTAGTTTAATTTCACTTAGACCAAATTCTATGTTACCATGATTGTTGCAATAAAGATTATCAATATGAATTATATGAAAACACGGAAATGAAGCAAAAACACAAGGTTGTACGTATTAATTATAATGCAGGGTTAAGTTTAGAGAAAATAGATCTTATTTATATAAAATGACCCGGATAACGGACAGCCAAAGTGACCAGCAAGGTATGGTAGCCAACAGCTTTGTGAGTGGTATTTTGTGAAAAAAAAACAAGTTTGTTTTAACACTCATACGTCCATGGTAGCTGTACTTACCAGTACTCGGGTACGCTTGACAGTCCCTGGTAACTAGAGCTAACAGTAAAAAATAGCGCGAAATTGACGCGTTGTGTACCACGTTTTACGTCTGTAGGGCATATTGTAGGCATTCTCGGATCTTTCAGTGTTCATAGACTCTTTTCATGTTGAAATTCTCTATGCCGGTATTGGAACTAAATAAAATAAATAAATAATGCTGGAATTTTTCACACAGCATCATCTAGCCCTAGTTGTTTTATGATAGGTTAATGCTTCTTAAAAACATCTATACATAATCTTTTCTAGCTTGCTTTTTTGTGTCATTCATGAAACTCTAATACGAAGCACATTTACATATTCTATCTAGTAGCAGAATTAGAAAAATGCTAATGAAGTTGCAAGAAAGGACTTTCTAGATAGCGTCAGCAAATAAAAGCAAAACATCTGTCGGTGGTGAGGTTTATGGTAGCATTAATTAAAACTGCTTAACCACAATACACCAACCTATGTAAAAATATATACATATATAAATCCTGCTAATATTATAAATGCGAAAGTTTGTGAGGATGGATGTTTGTAACTCTTTCACGCAAAAACTACTGAACGGATTTTGATGAAACTTTACAGTAATATAGCTTATACATCAGAATAACACATAGATTACTTTTTATCCAGATACCACGCGGGAGAAGCCGTGGGCAGAAGCTAGTATATATATATAGGTTTATAGGAGGCAACGTCTATTAGCCACCAATGTGAACTTAGTTGGCGAACCCGGGAAATAACCGCTTAACTTAGATTAAAATGGTTGGCCCTAGCATCTTCTAGAGAGTTCTTTGCATAAAAAAACGATCAAGTCTGTATTCTCATTGACATCCTCAGATACATACTCAGTGCATAGATCTGTGAGGATACCAAGTCGGGAGTAAGAGGCATGTCCAAATATTATATTCAGCGTATGCCCGCGTTTTGCAATTAGTCAGCTTATATCTTTATCTTAGTTCCACGTGACAGGTTGCAACATCACCGTTCATTCACATGAGAACATTTTTCGTATTACATATTACTACTTTGAAATATCAACAAACTGCAGAATTTATCAAATACTGATAGTTTAAAGCAAATATTGAAATTGCATGGTAAAAAAACAGCAGTTTTTTAACCTTCGCAGCAGTTTCTGACATTGCCGATCACAAAATTTTAAAACACCCAAAAGTTACTTTGGTATCTATCGATACTTAGATAATATGTAAAAACGTAAGAATATAAAACAAGAGAGAATATTGTAAAGGAAACAAAATCATACCATCACAATCATCTTGTCCTTCCCCACGATACGTGGAGTCGGCACAACATGTTCTTCCACTCTCCTATATCAGCCGTCATCTCAGTACTCACTCCTTTCTTACCTACCCATGTCATATTTCACAGTTCACACAACCCATCCATCTTTTTTTTCGGCAATCTCTGCAAAAAACAAAATTAAATCTCTGAAACTCTTTGTGTACAAAATTACACAAAGAGTAAAGTCAGTCTCAAAAAACGGACTATTAAAAAACCTAAATGAGTCTACCAAACAAAAGTTTGTAACCGCAGATGTTTTAAGAGGTAAAAAACTTGTCTTTTAATTACAAAAATTTCTTTGCAGCCGTTGTTCTGAATTTGGTCTCGAGTAGTTTGTAAGTTTATGTATTTATCTTAAGAGTCAAACCTTTAAGAGTGCGGTGCCCTTATTCGACTTCTTAAACTTGGACATTAATTAAAATCTAAAATACATTTTAACAAGGGTGTTGTGTGGCACTTACTCTCAACTCAAATCAGTCTAAGTTAGTTGTTTTACGAAATTAAAATGGTTTATCAATTGTAAATTTGTAGGTCTTTATTATAAAGATAATATTATAATATTATAAGATATTATTAATATAAGAAAGAATTTTATGTATTTTCAATTTTAATATGATATTGTACAAAAACACATTGGAAAAAGCCTTCACAAAACTTTAGAAAAGTTGTCTAAAGTTTTGTGAAGGCTTTTTCCAATGTGTTTTTGTACAATTTTAGCTGAAACCGACAGATTAACTTGCCCTCTATGGCTAACTTATCCAAATTTTAAGCATTCTCAGACGGTAAATAATGATAAGCGGAAATATAGTTTTGTTATTGGTTTAGTGTTGTATTTTGGTTCTTGTTTGTTGCTAAATTAAACCAAATCACCAGTCTGAACAGTTGCAAATCAAAGTTTCTTCAACAGAGGGCACTATTACTAAAACTTGGCGTGTTTGTTGTTGGCTTAATTTAATTTTCAGATTTTGCATCCTTGGTTTAAATTTATAACAAAACTAGCCTATGCCCACGGCTTCACCCACGTGCTATCCGGATAAAAAGTAGCCTATGAGTTATTCTGATGTATAAGCTATACTACTGTAAAGTTTTATCAGAATCCGTTCAGTAGTTTTTGCGTGAAAGAGTAACAAACTTACACGAGTTACAAAGAGTAACAATCCTCACAAACTTTCACGTTTATAATAGTAGTCGGATCTGCATACAATTGTAATGTATTGAGTCAAATAATACTTAAAATAGAGCAAATTAATTATTTATAAGTGCCATCTGTCTGAATACTACAGTTTTCTTTTAACCTCTGAATACTAGTGAAATGGGTTGAAATAAGAATTTCAAAAAGGTTTACACAAAAAACAACGAAATAGGCTAAATAAATTAGATAGAATAAAGTAAGCATACAAGATCTCTAGAAACATTCCCAAGGACCCTTCACAAAATACAGAAAAATAACAACCAGAGGCGTGTTGTAAATTTAATTGTGGTGTTCCGTAGTTGTTATTACGTTGCCATTTTTCGCACCGTTTTTTGGTGTTATGTATATGCACAAATTTGGTTCTCATCTCAAAAATCATCTCACCATATAATATTTTTTCAATTTTTCGCTAAAAATCTTAGTATGACGCTAAGGTACAGTCGTCACAGTTGGCGCATCCACCATCTAAAAAAATAAACACCTGAAAAACACATTCATAGATCTGACCCGCACTATGATTCTCTGTGACCTATACTTACAAAAGGAATAAAAATAAATTCTGCTTGATACAAATTTAAGGATAGAGTTTGAGACACAGAACCCTAAAAACAAAAGTACGTCATCAAAGGCTGGCTCGAGGCAAATGGTAACTTTATCCTTTCGATATTTTCTTTTGATTATGCCATCGGGTTCCCGAAAAATGTTTTATTATTTTTACGAGCATATTCTGGTAAAACTATGTATAAAACATATCGGCAACGTACGAAGAAAGCAAATATCAATCGTATTTTTCGGTTTCTTATTGAACCCTAAAACGCTAGAAGTTATGCATATTAAAATATAAAAGCTGATAGAAATTAGACATGTGTGCAAAATCAACATAAATAATATTATTATTATTTTTTTATAAAAAGGAAAAACAGATAGAATAGGATAGGATAAAATATAAATAGGAAAAAGAATTTATTTGGCACACTATTGTTGGCATAGATTATTGTTCTCTAGTGGGTTGAATAGACTTTTAATAAATTCTTATAGATTTGTACAATTCAATATAACTGCAAAATACATTAATACAAAATAAGTTAGGTTGAAGGTACATAATAAGCTAAAGATAAGTTATTTTTTTTAAACATTTTTCTTAAATTACTTTCCGTCTATTATAAGACTTTTGAAGAGATAAATTTCCAATTCCACTAGTTTCTATGTAAAAGGACCGCTTCTAATAGGAATAATTCGTTAGAAAGTCGCAACTCCAAGTAAAGGTCTAGCTAGAAAGCAAGCGTGACGATCTTGGCAAGGGTCAAGTTTGGTCAGCCATCATCATTATCCTGTAGAATAAGTGAACGTAGGCTTCTCCTAAAGAGTGAGTGGTGATGGCTGGTCAGATAATGCATTGAAAATTTTGACTAAAGTTTATGATTACTAAATTTTAGGTCTGGAAACGTGTACTTTTGCAACCGCTGTGCGAGGAGCGCTAATGTGTTTGGGGAAAGACGTGTAAAGAAAATATATCCGAACTGATTGAAATTCAGTTTTCTACAACATAAGTCATATAAAATTGTGTCTTTAGCGAAGGTTCTTATATTATTTTTTATGTACATGTAAGAGAGTTACGTTTTTACGAGAGAATCAGCATGCCTTGGATATACACTTTTGATATTAGTGGCGTGGAGTCTATCTTACTTTTTCTCGTCTAGGATCACATTAGTACGAGTTTTTGCAATTTTCAAAATTCACAGTGACCGGAAGGTGACCAATTCCCAGTGTCACGCCTAAAATTACAAAAAACATACAACAATCATAGCAGCATTTTCATCAGATATATTCTCAGTGCGTAGAGCTTTAAGGATACCAAGCAAGAGGAGGCGTAGTCAGAGGCACGTCCTAAAATAATATGAGAACATGCTCACCTTTTGAAAGATTACGTAAAAAAGTATTATTTGCTGGCAACTTGCCAACGAGAGTGATAAATTACCATTTGCAACTGTTTGAAAAACTGAACTGCCAAGATGGTCGAAAGGAAAATTTTAATGTCACTCCAACCGCACCGCTTTCTATCTGGCCACGCCCTGAGCGCCCGGACATTCACGCTCCGATTGCTCGCAGATAAGGAACAAACTTGTTATGTTAATGCGCTTTTTCAAAGGATAACTTAGAAAGCTTTAATATGGATTTTATTCCTGTCTTGGAAGTAGTTTAATCTGATATTTTGAACTTTTATGCAGGGTTATTTTATCTGCTAACAATATTTTTCGTAGTCGTAAACCAATAAGTTTTTAGGTTCCTATCGAAACCAAATAGGAAAAAACCTTATAGTTTAGTCATGTCGTCTGTCTGTATGTCTGTCTGTACATTCGTGTGCTATGCACAGATTCTCGCTCAGGGTATCTAGACAAATACCACTTTCTGTTGGCATTAACGCCTGCGCAAAAGATTGGATTGTATGGAAGTATCATTAGCTGTTGAAATGTCCCATGAATACTGTCACGTTTTTCCTTGGAAATTTTGCGATAGCGTGGATGGAAAACTAAGCATGATGTATTTGTCTAGACCTCAGCTTAATACGTTTCGATATAGAATTTGATATGCACAGGAGTTTTTTGTAATAAAAAAACGTAAATACAAAAATAACATTATGAAAATTCGAAATGCGTTTTTGTCCGAGTGCACGAAGTGATTATAACTAAGTACCTATGTTATAAGTACCTACTCGATTAATATCATTATTCATATCGATTTTCTATTCGTAAAAAGAGCACTTGTGAAATAAATATTTACATTTCCCTACAAAGTAGAACACGCATTCGTTTTGTCACTGTCAAAAATATCTAATGTCAAAAGTGTCACGAATGTTACTTGGCAAGGTAAGCTGATAAAGATTGGTCGATTTTCTATCATTAAACCGACCATATTCTTATTTTCACACTTCTGTATTGTTTATGAATGTATCAAACGGACATTGACAGAATTGTGACAACTAGCCACAGAAGCCATAATCAAGAAGTTGGAGTTGAAGCTGATAAAGCCACGTTGTTCAAAATCTTTAAACTTTGAACTCCGCTGGCTGAAACGTTCAAAGGTGCGTTCTTTATACATAAGTAGCCATTTTATACCATATTATGACTAAGTGTAACATCTCGCATAATAAGAACAGTCGGAAACAAGACCACAAGTACGTGCGCAAAGTTTTAATGCGTTTATTTTGCTGTTCTCTTCTGAGGGCTTTTGATGTAGTCCGATTAAATAATCCTACTAATATTATAAACGCAAAAGTTCGTGAGGATGTTTGGTACTCTGTCACGCAAAAACTATTGAACTGATTTTGATGAAATTTTACAGTAGTGTAGCTGGATTTTTCAGACGTAGTAAAAAGGGCAGCTTAGGGTTTCAAAAAATCACCTGTACAGTCACTATCCTATTACTATTATAAACGCAAAAGTTTGTGACGATGGATGTTTGATACTCTGACACGCAAAAACTATTGAACGTATTTTGATGAAACTTTACGGTAATATAGCTTATACATCAGAATAACACATAGAATACTTTTTATCCGGTTTCCACGTGGGTGAAGCCGTGGGCAGACGCTAGTGAGGAATAAACGTTACGGGGGCTACAAGCAACGAATTTCTAAGCTAGCTTCTGCAACAAACTTCTAGACGTATATTTTTTTATATTTAAATATGATATCCATCAGGCATTATAGTTTCAGTTCAAAATATTTTAACATCTAACCTATTCTATTATATCTATCTATTCTTTTCAATAGTTCTCTCCATCCTAAGGGTTTCTGGAAGAAATCGCTTTCAGCGATAAGACCACCCATTGTGTGTTTTTTTTATTTTTTATTTTTTTTCTGTGTTTGTACTATAAATTGTTTATGCACAATAAAGAGTTCATCTATCTATCTAAACATCCATACTACTTACATCCATACACGGCTTCGCCCGCGTAGTACTCGGATAAAAGTAGACTTTGTGTTATTCTAATGTATAAGCTATATTTACCTGCTGTAAAGTTTCATCAAAATTCGTTCAGTAGTTTTTGCGTGAAAGATTAACAAACGTCCATCCTCACAAACTTTCACGTTTATAATATTAGTAGGATACGATCCTAACGATACGACTAGACCATACGATACGAACTCTACAAAAAAGTTTTAAACTTGCGATTAAGTCGTGTCGGATATTGCGAAGGTTTTATGGCAAATGTTTGTCTTTACGTCTCCCTCAGTTAGCTGAGCACTTTTCTTATATGAAATTATGTTCCAGTATTTGTTTTTCTTTATTAGTTTCTCCGGTTCGCTTCACTTATTGTTTGGGAGATTCGAGTTATTTGTGTTCTCGTATGTATGTATATAGATTGTTATTTGTATGTATGACATTGTAATTTGAATTTTCATTTTGAAGAACCTCGTAATAAACGTTATTTTATAAAAATATCAAGGTTTCTATTTTCAGTTTCAATAAAGTCTTTAACTACGAAATTGCCGTTTTGTATGGGAAAATATAATCCGATTTAGCTGATCGTTTTTATTTTGCCGATTTTCAAAATACTGACATCAAAAGCCGATGTATACATAGCTGTAATTTAGACGGATCCGCTTTCAATTCGTCTTTATCAACGCTGTTCTCCGGGCGTCTAATCAAAATTTCCAGAACGAAAGCGTATCGTATAACGCACGTTGCTGCGTGCTGTTTGAGTTTTGATTCCACGCCTAAACTCGTATCCAAAAATAACACGAGTTTTCTTAGAGTCCATGATTGCAAATTTATCTCATGAAATTTGAGATTAAACTAAAAACTAACTAAATAACTGTCTTGAAAATAGAATACCAGACATATCGTCAGCTAGCTAACAACACCGCTCAAGTCGAAATTTGCGGTTTTGTCATTTTTATGCCATTGGATAGATCTTTTCACTGCGCTTCTGTTCACCAATACAAACATTGCATTTCAACCAATCACAGTTTTAATTTCAGCTTTAGCGATTTCAATTCTGTGGACTGGTGCAGAGTTGATAAAACAGTTTTTTGGTTCTCCTGAAAAGTTAGGAAAATCGATTTACGCGGTGTTGTTAGCTAGCTGACGATATCAAAAAAGTTTATTTAAATTTGGAATTCCAAGTCAAACCGCAAATATTTTAGTTTAAAGTGACCAGATCGACAAAACGGCAATTTCGTAGGTAAAGATCTAATAATTCATAAGATTGTTTTTACTATTTTTTTTCATAGCGCCCCGTTATTACAAACTATTTAAAATGATACAAGGTTAATTTTAATGAAAACAACTACTGTATAGTTATATATAACGACTATGTAGCTTCACAAAACTACACAGAACACAAACTTATTTTGAAAGTTAATAATCTTATTTCCGCGTCCATTTTACCTTCACAATATTATAGTAAACATATTTTTTAAAAGCACTTCTCACGCTACCAATTCTCAACACATTTTACACCGAAAATTACTTTAAGCAATGTAGGGGTCGGCGTTGGTCGCTTTTTTCCGTCAAAATTACCTAGGGTTCGGTGTCGGAAAGTAAATTTCCTTTTTATAAAATCGTTGCCTCACTGACAATCAACGCAAAGACCAACCGACTAAAGGATATATTCTACGAAAAGAAATAAACAAATGAAGAAAAGTTAACAATTTTATTCCAAAAACTATCGTGAACTTGACTATTCATATTGTAAAAAAACTATATGAATACAACTAAACATTTATTTTATTTATGTAAGTATTACCTATATATTATATTTACTATCTAGGTGTATATAAAAAAATGCGTTACATAATCACTCCATATTATTATTTTTGTTTTAACCATCCTGTGCACTACCAACATATCTTTTTCCACAATACACAAAGGTTATCTGGAAGATAATGCTTTTTAGCATTAAGCTCGTCTATGTACTACTATTTTGGGCAATAAAGAATTTTCTATCTATCTAGAGGTCTATCACATGGCTGGTCTGAAAAGGTATTTCTGTTCCAAAATGGTGTTTAGCTCAGCATGTGTTGGGTGTGTTACCATCACTCGACACTGGTTTTCAGATGTTACCAAAACATGAAGAAGATAGTGCAGCGGCGACTGTGTAAATAGAACAGCGGGGCGATCACACTAACTCATGGCTATCGAGATGGCAATCAATTTTGACACTAGTTCCTTGTTTTCCTGAGACGCAGAAGGTTGCGGGTTCGATTCCTGTCACGGGACAAATTTTTGTAAGATCTGCAAATATTTTTTCCGGGTCTGGGTGTTTTTCTATGTATACTTTGTATGTATTTACAAAAAAAATAAAAAGTATATAAAAAAAGTATTATTAGTTCCCATAATACAAGCTCTGCTTAGTTTGAGGCTAGATGACGCTGTGTGAAAAATGTCCAGCATTATTATTTATTTATTTATTTATTTAATGGCCCATCCATCCAAAAAACGTAACGTCCAATATGAAACCAGTTTTGTTCATTCGCATTGTCCATCTATGGCTTATAAATTAGCGGAATCATCCCATCCGATGATACCAGCCATGGGAAATTATTGTGATCGCCCCACAGGTTATAGGTTATGTTAGTTTATCCGAAATTCCGTTTCTTAAGGGTGCCGAAGACGATGTTTGTTTGGAAATACTTGAAGCAGACGAAGTCGCGGGGCGTTTCATTGCCTGGATACTCATGTACATAAACTAAATTTAATTAAACTGTTGCTCTCTTTTACTGATAGTGCACGCAAGAAAGAGATGGCTAGAATTTTACGTCTGTCATATTAGTTTACGTGTCGCTCTTCGTGTTTGTAGTCATCATGTTTTGAAATCATGACTAAACTTGTTTGGAAAACTTAAATCTGACAACGCTAGAATAGTTGCTATCTCTTTATTTTGTTACTGTTGGGAAAAGAGAAAGATAGATAAAATTTGGTTTAGTTTATAGAGAATCGTGACGCTAATTAAGTATATTAAATAAAATACTCCTGTTTGTGTTTATTTGACAAACTAGAAGTAAAAAATAATGTTTATTTTATGAAACTTTTGTTAATAATTACCGGTAATTTGCTTGTCTATCTTTCAAGTCTAATTATTTTGTTTAACGTTAGGAGTCCGTTTATGCCTTTGCCATAAGAGATTGTTTGTTAATTTATGTATTTTTGCAATCGATTTGTGTGAATTTAGAGTCCATGATTGCAAATTGTGGTTCTTAGATTTCTATCATCACAAGTCACTGCAATAAACGACGGTCAAAGGGTTTAAATTATAACATTTGTCTTAAATTTTAGCTGAACAGGTAAAAATATTTAACTCTCTTTCAAGTCCGGTTATTTTTCTACAATGTTACCCACGCATTCCGTTTTCCGGAATCATATTAAAATTCGATGACCACCGTTGCCGTGATATCGTGATGCAATTATGCAGCGATATTGCCCGAGGTCCAAATCCATTAGCCATCATTTCCGCACTTGAGTGGTAGCGTTGGTAAAAAAGGGAAGGGTAAAAATTGCTTTAAAACAGAACAAAAGCTGTTGCTATTATGAACTTAGGTACTAGTAAACTTGCTAAGATTTTTTTTTCAAGAAAATTTTCTTTAGTCAATAAAAATACTATTTTTAACAAATAATTTTTACTAATAGATGACGTTGTTTGTTAATAACGTTGTTTTATTTCTTTCAAACTAGCATTTCACATTTTTCGTCTGCGCGGTACCTAAATTAACACTAGGTCACGAACCATACTTGTTCCTTATTTCATCAAAATCGGTTCAGCAGGAGATTATAACCAACAAACATCCAAACATTTCTAGTATTAGTTAGATTATTAATATTTTACAGGGTTTCGCTAATGCAGTCATTACGTGCTAACTAAATATATATTTTTTAATATATAATTAGTGTTCATATTGTAAAAACGGGAATTTTCACGTACTGCACTATCGGTGAAGGCACCGACTAAGTTTCGACTCATTCCGCGTCGCTCCGTGCACGACGCGGAAGGAGAAAGTCGCAACCACTCACCCTGATGCAGACTCTCGGTTTTTACAATATGAATAGTCAAGTTCACGATAGTTTTTGGAAAAAAAATATAATTTGTGCTCGTATTTAATGGGCATGAGCATTTGTACATGAATTTAAATGTGTTGCCTGAAATAAAACTAAATAAATTATTATAATAATAATATTATTATTATAAGAAAATACAAGCTTAAGAATCTAGTATTGACCTCGCTGCTAATCATAATCAAAAACTATATAAATTTTTTTATAACAGTAAAATTAACTTAGCACCTTCTTGGCAAATAAAATTATCATATTTTGCAACAATATTCTATTTCCCAAAAAAATGGAAGAAAAACTTAGTTTTCTGGAAGAGATTCTACCAGAAAACTAATCAAAGCAATAAGACCTACCATTGTATCTGTATTTTTGTCAAGTTTTTGTTTGTGTTATTTTCTTGTGGTTAACAATAAAGTATTTTCATTCATTCATTAGTAGGTAGGTACTTAAAGCTTAAAACTTCTACAATTAAGTATAAGAACTCGTTGAACCGAGTTTTTCAATGAATAAAACGACTTTTGTTTAACCGACAGCGGTGGATAAAGTAGGCAAATTATGAGCATTATCAGATTTTCCATCTAATCGCTCGCTATTAACTTCACTGCTGTTCCAGCAGATGGTAATCTATTTTGTACAGTTAGCAGCAGTAGGTACATTTTGATAACTTTTTTATTCAAGTGATCTTATTTAAACAGAAGGTATCAATTAAGCTACAAAAAAAGCATCCTATATTTATGCTATGTATGAAATATAAATATTAGACTCATATTTAGGGATTTAGGTGCAAAAAGTATGTGATAATTTACATTGTACAAAAACAGTAAAAATTATACGATGTGCCCTAGAATCAAGTAGCGTTCGAATAAGCATTGTGTAGTACAAACTACTTGCAAAACGCGGGCACGTGCTAAATTTTCGTGCTACTTATCTTCAACTACGCTTTGGCTTACAATCAGGATATCCATTACCCTATTAAAAAATAATAATAATAATGAATGAATGAATGAATAAAGTATTTTCATTCATTCATTCATTCAAAAACTTAATTCTAATTCATTTAAATGGCTAGAATCATCCTTTTATATGACAATCATATAATACATTTCAGGGTACTGTGTATAACGTAGAAGGCTAGAAACAAATGTTTCTGCTGACTGTACCCAGATATTTGTTCATCGAAGGGTAACTAGAAGGGGAAACTAGACTGACACAATATTACTCATCAGACTTGTTGTAGAATATTTCTTTTATTGAAACATGTAATTCTAATTCATTTTAATGGCTAGAATCATCCTTTTATAATACAATCATACAATATATTTCTGGGCACTGTGTTTAACTTAGAAAGGTTACAAACAAATGTTTCTGCTGACCGTACCCAGATATTTGTGCATCGAAGGGTGAATTATTCGCGTGGTTTTATAGCTCCTAATTGCAGTGGTTCCGACAGAATTGTAAGTGTAACATTTACTGGGAAACCGTTTCGTTCTTAACGACTTTAACTTTGAAGCCGTGTGAGGAAAACTCTTTACAAAAATACAGGATGTAATAAAGCTCTAACGAGTTAAAAGGTAGTCTAATTGTTGGTAGTTAAATGCACACCATGTATTTTTCTATATTATTGCAGTGCCAATCTGCAACGGAAATATTTGAAACAAATGTTGTCTATATACCAGATTTTGGAATAACATTTTGAACGTTTCGAAAGTGCAATAAAATGTTCAAATCAAATCTAATAATTTATTAATCAAATGGGTACAAAAGTACATTTTTGAAAGTTATATAATCAAGTATTAAGTAAATTACATAAATAGGACACAAAACACAATAAATTGAACATAAATAATAATTTAAATTAATTCGACATATGTTAAGAAAAAAAAAGATCAAAAAATCTAAAAACTATCGTGAACTTGACTATTGCCCCGCCTGGAAGTCATGTCTGTATGGACTGCATGATAACGGGGGAGTCGAATCTGACATTGCCACAGTGAGCGTAGCCTGTCTGGCTCCTCCAGGAATAGGTTATTGCATCGACGTGAGCAGTAGCGTAGGCGATGTAGCACCCCTACCACCAGTAGTTACAACAACGCTACGAACACAATCGCCCCCTCCACTCGCGCGCCTTTATAACCGCGCACAACGTGCGGCAGCGCGTAGTGCACGGCGCGACGCGGAAGGAGAAAGTCGCAACCACTCACCCTGATGAAGACTCTCGGAATGAGTCGAAACTTAGTCGGTGCCTTCACCGATAGTGCAGTACGTGAAAATTCCCGTTTTTACAATATTAATCAAAAAATCTAAATTAAAAAATACAATAATCTGTAGGTGCTTAATTCGGACTCAGTGTCACCTGATTCATGGTGAAACTGGTCATCGCGTAGTTAATTATATAATTCACGTATATTATACATATACGTGAATTGGAATTTTTGAGACACATTGTGAATTATTGTCTATTATTGTTAAATTAAAAAGTGAAAAATGCAGTGTTTTCACTTTAAAATTAACAAACATCAAAATGTTAAAATGAGATATAGTGTGAAGAACAGTATCATAATAGGGAGAAAGGTATGGTTGTTTGGGTATGAAGAGATGTTCTGCAGAAAAGCGAAGTCAAGAGTACCTTAAACCGACCAGGGGGGCTAGAAATGTCACGTGATATTTCCGCAGCAAATGTAATTTTCATACAATTTTATCTTTCCGCAGGCGTTAATGTCAACAGAAAGTGGTATTTGTCTAGCCCCCCTGGAGGATGAATTTTATTCCAAAAACTATCGTGACCTTGACTATTCATATTGTAAAAACGGGAACTGAACTGATCAGTGCGTGTACTGAATGCACGGCGCGACGCGGAGGGAGAAAGTCGCAACCACTCACCCTGATGAAGACTCTCGGAATGAGTCGAAACTTAATCGGTGCATTCACCGATAGTGCAGTACGTGAAAATTCCCGTTTTTACAATATGAGGTGGATAAATTAAGCGTAAAAGGTATGTCAATATGCATAGCAAGTTAAAATCCATGTTCTTTGCCTACTCCTTCAGGAAACAGGCGTGACTTTTTGCATGTATTCTTAAAGGGCTGGGATTACGTTCTCGGAAAATAGCTCTTACATTATTTAAAGTGAAAATACCATTGAATAATTGAATATGTAAATTTGAAATGCATGTATAATGCTGTATTAGCGTAGTTAATTGGAGTCGTTGGAGCGGACCGTCCAATATACGACCAGCAATGTAATGAAACATAATTCAGTCTCGATCTCATAAACATCAAAATTAATTATATACCTAGATAATACATTACTGTACACTACATGTTGCTAACAAATTAAAACATAGCCAATTGTAGCGAAGCAAATTGAGCGAACTTATCGCGAATAGATGGACAGAAATTGATGTGAAGGATAAATCATGATTTGGTCTATGAAAGCACATATATTATAGTAACGATATATTTGATAAAAAATATATATTAGATATAATAAATAAAACAATAGTCGTCATAGACGATACCTACCTACCACAGATATAAGATAT
Source organism: Perizoma flavofasciatum (assembly GCA_958496245.1). Taxonomy (NCBI): domain Eukaryota; kingdom Metazoa; phylum Arthropoda; class Insecta; order Lepidoptera; family Geometridae; genus Perizoma; species Perizoma flavofasciatum. The sequence goes on from OY292436.1 coordinate 2,003,064, forward strand.
AATAAGACTTGTCAGGCTCTGCACTGTGGGTCTGCCATCTCCGCTCCGGCCGCTATGGCAGCTGAGTTTTTTTTATTCTCTTGGCGTTGCAAGGCAACTGAGTTAAATAATAAATACAGGACATTTTCACACAGCATCATCTAGCCCATAAAGCAGAGATTGTATTATGGGAACTACATGACTGGTATACTACTTATATACTTTTTTTTATAAATACATACATTTACAAATATTTTCAGATACGAACATTTGTCCCGCGGCGGGAATCAACCCGCAACCTTCTGCGTCTCATGCAAGCCTTCGCCCACTGCGCCACAGAGGTCGTCGTATATTATAATAGCTTTTTTCCCGCATTAGCATTGCCATTCATCGTGGAAATGCGGCCAGTATTTTGGGAACGCTTCCGTCTGTTAGTTATCTGGATCAGTTGAGTTATCTATAGATCGTTTGCAACGGGCTTTAGATAGTTAGTTGTTTCATCTGTATTTTTAGTTTCATACAACTAAAGATACAGATGAAACAACTAACTATCTAAAGCCCATTGCAAACGATCTATAGATAACTCAAATGTATTTCTATTTTCATTAAAAACACTAAATAGGTTATAGGTAGGTATAGGTATACTTACACATATATATATTTTTTTAAATAATATACCGAAAAAATAGTCTTCTCATTAATTATTAACAAAGCGTTTCCTTAGTGACGAGTAGCAAAAAATATTTTCTCAAAACTGTATTACGATCGGTTAATCTGTTTGGCAAATTATACTGAACAAATCATATCTTCTTGCATCGCGGGTAAAACACATCAAAATTGATATTTTAAGCTGACTAAAATTAGTCTGAATTTTGTAAATATCAAGTTTAGATTATGTAACTATAATCTACTACAGAGAATTTGGTTTAAATTACAATTGTTTAAAATGCTTCTTTTGTAAAGATTCAAAAGAAACGGAAAGCTTTATTTCTTTTGCCTTCTCGACCACACAGTCTTGTGCAGTTGAGCGTAGTTGAAAACTGCAAAGGTGCGGTTCACTCGAGAAACAGTTAGTCTATCAGCAAGCTAGCAATGTATTGTCTTATTTTCTTTGCCATCGGTTCTTTTGATTAAAATAAAATAAATAAATATAACTAATTATAAAATAAGCTTAAAGTAATTTACCAAGTCAGTATTTTACGCAACAAGAAAAACGTCAAAACTATTGAAAGTGGGCCAAAACTAGACTGACACAATGTTACTCTTCAGACTTGATTGTAGAATAATTTCGTATGTTTTAGTTCATGGACATGCCAGTTTGATTCATCATTTGAGAGAATCATCGCGCACGTACTTTTTTTGTAGAAAAAACATTGGTGTATGATAGGATTTGAACCTATGACCTTCGGATCGAAAGTTGGGGATTCTTGTCACTCTCTCCTGTGTAGTGGTGGCGTAGTGGTTACTCGTTACCCGCATTGTATATGTTTGTCCTAAGAGGTTGCTTGTTTTTTTGCATCGCTAGGTTACGACCACGATATAGGTTACGGTAACCGCTTGTTGCATGTATAGCATGTACCTAAACTGCTGATTCAAAGTGCAACGTTGCATTCACTGTGTTGAACGCCGACTCATCTATCAGGTCTTTCCACAAAAATATAAAAAGTATAAATATAAAAATATAATAAATAAAATTAATATATAAAATTTACTTGGAAACAACAAGGTCATGTCATAAGGTATATCCTCGGTATTTACATTGACTAACAAAATTTAGTCAAAATTTAGCACAAATAAAGATGGAGAGAAGCCTATAGGAATCAAATTATTAGATCAAATTTCGCAAAAAGATATGAGAAAGAAAAGCAAGTTCAAAGATGTAGGAAGAGGAGCTATAACAGGAAAGTGGAATTGGGCAGGTCGCATGGCAAGAGCCGGCAATCAGAAATGGAGTAGCATAGCGACAGCGTGGTGCCCAAAACTAAAAGAAGAAGAGGCAGACCTAATAGAGGGTGAAGAGACGAGATTGATGATTATGAAGGAGAACTGTGCTCTCAAACAGCAAAGAATAAGAAAGAATGGAAAAAGAAGGGCGAGGTAAAGGCCCAGCAGTGAGATGAACTTTAAAATATATTTTGTATATAATAATTATACATAAAGGTAAAACTATTATTTAAGGATTAAATAAATAAAATTTACATTGAATGGATGTCGTTTCTAGTTTTCATTAATAATAATAATGCTGGACATTTTCACACATCATCTAGCCCCAAACTAAGCAAAGCATAAGGGAACTACATGACTGATATACTACTTATATTTTTTTTTGTAATTCATTATTTGATTTGTATCATTTATTGTTTGTGAATTAGGTACGTGTGACATCAAGGTGGTAAAGTTTATACTTAAATATTATATATAGAAAACACCCAGACTCGAGACGATTAGAATAATTTTCTATTTTTGAAGTCTTTTTTAAGTTTTTAAAAAGCATTCGGAAGTTACCTTCTTATTTCGCTTACCAACAGGTATGTATTAGTTATAAAAAAAACAAATTCTTTGTTTGTCTTATACTAAATTTATCTGCAAATCGGTTTACCCGATTGAAATGCAATAGTTAGATCGAAATTGTATAACTTCAAGGATGGTTCCTAGCTAGGTTATATCTCCACAAATCTTATGGTGCGGCGTAACAATGAAAGAAACTTCGAGGTAAAATATTCATCATCATCATCAGCCTATATTAGTCCACTGCTGGACATAGGCCTCCCCTAATGAGCACCATAGCGCCCTGTCTTCAGCTTGCCGCATCCAGCATCTGCCTGCAGTGTTTCGCAGATCGGTGGGATGATCGATCATCCCACCTGGCCGGAGGGCGTCCTAAACTACGTTTGCCGAGTCGCGGTCTCCACTCAAGAACACGTTTACCCCAGCGGTTATCGGTTCTTCGCGAGATATGACCGGCCCACTGCCACTTCAGCTTGCTAATTCGTTGATCTATGTCGATAATTTAGGTTCTCTGACGGTAAAATATTGCTATATTTATTTTCTGTTAAAAAAAAGATGAAACTGATTTTACGGAAACTAAAAATATATAGGACATGTCGTATCGATTTTAACATTTTCGGAAAAAACCTTGTAAGATAAGTGATATTTTAATTATGCTTTTTGAAAGCAAAAAAAACTAAGGGCCCAAAAAAAGTAAGCAGTTTCCGTATCCTAAACTCATTTTGTTATTTTTTTTCACATGCCCAACCATATCAACATATCTACCTTTCTCACCTCTCGTTACTACATCGTCATTCCCTCGAGCGCTGCTCCTCACTCTATCTGTCAAAGTTACACCACAAATACTTCACATAGCTCTTATCTCCACTACATTTATTCGACTTTGATGTTTTTTCTGACATACCCAACTTTCACTACAATACGAGCTCTGTGGCGTAGTGGGCGAAGGCGCGCCTGAGACACAGAAGGTTGCGGGTTCGATTCACGCCGTGGGACAAATTTTTGTATAATCTTCAAAACTTTGTCTCGGATCTGGGTGTTTTCTATGTATAATATGAATGTATTTCATAAAAAAGTATATAAGTAGCATATCAGTCATGTAGTTCGCATAATACAAGCTCTGCTTAGTTAAGGGCTAGATGACGCTGTGTGAAAAATGTCCAGGACATTATTTAAAACAGCGGAAAATAAATCGAGAGAATTCAAGGTAGATTTTAATTAATTTCGGTCATGCGTCGTGACTTTTCTAAATACTGGTTTTGTTAATGAAATACATTTTGCACGATCTTTCGGTTGAAGTGTCAATGGACATGCCATATAGAACGCAGAATCGACAACCGCCATTATCGAATCGAATTAAATCGCAATTTCAAAAAGGAGTCATCAATAGATCGTATTACGGAATTCTCATTTGTAACCCATTAAAAATATGTGCAAAATCAATTCAACTAAAACATTTAATACATGTTTTGACGAGGGACTTATATGACGGTATGTGAAGGTAGGTATAGAAAAATCAATTACGATCATTCCCCTAGCCCGGTAATTCCCCGGCCCGTATTAATCTCCTGTCGATACGCTGACAGCCGGTAAATAGGGTCACGGTTATAAAATACATTCAAATCAAAATTGGGGAGTTTGCAAAAAAAATATATTTTTAATATCTATCGAAATAAGTTTTATTAAATGTTATCATTAAAACGCTAGTTTTTTATTGTCTGTTGACTTGTGGTAATAAAATCCATCTAAGAACTATCGTTGAAGTTATACGAATCGATTGCAAAAACCATATTCCAATTCCATAAGCTATAATGGAGATAAATGTAAAATGTACCCGGATAAAAAGTAGCCCATGTATTATTCTGATGTATAAGCTATAGTACTGTAAAGTTTCATCAAAATACGTTTATTAGTTTTTGCGTGAAAGACCCTACTATATTAATATATCCAATACTACTTCGCTACGCGTGCAGAAACTAGTAAGCTATATTACTGTAATGTTTCATCAAAATTTCTTCTTTTGCTTGAAAGAGGCACAAACATCCTCACAAACTTTCAAATTTATAATATTAGTAGGATTAGTAGGAAGTAGGATAATTGACGACCTCTGTGAAGCAGTGGGCGAAGGCCCGCCTGAGACGCAGAAGGTTGCGGGTTCAATTATAGCCGCGGGACAAATGTTTCTACGATCTGCCAATATTTGTTTCGGGTCTGGGTGTTTTCTCTGTATAATACTCATATGTATGTATTAACAAATAAAAAACATATATAAGTAGTATATCAGTCCTGTTATTCCCATAATACAAGCTCTGCTTAGTTTGGGGCTAGATAATGCTGTGTGAAATTGTCCAACATTAAAAAAAGCATCGTCTTTCTAAACCCTACCTCTGCTCTTATTTCCACTCAGATTTCATTAAGTACTTAATTGGCTTTTGCCAAGAAGCACACTTAATTTAGAGGCCTACTCTAACATGAAACACACCTATTGAGAATCGGTTCAGAATCGCAAGTGTGCAAGGCACACCTATGAGACTTGACTGGAAGGCGTCGAGGGGTTCCTGCTTCTCAATAAAATACTTCTTCTTCCTGGAGATTTCTTCTTTATTTCAGGGTACTGCTTAAACTGAATCGTACTGAATACTTAACATATTTGAACAAATTGACTCTATATTATTACGTTTTGTAGATCCTCACTTTGGTCCTCAACGGGAGATTCGATGTCAGGACAGGCCGGAGTTGGGCACGGGTGGCGCTCGCCTGTTGTATGGCGCGGTTCGCCTGCGGTGCCATCTACAACGACCTGTCGATCTCGATTGATTCCGAGGTACCGGACGTGAGGCTTCCATGCTACGTCCTGGTCCCGGAGTTGGAGTGGTGGTTGCAGTTTGCGGTGGCGCGATACGTAGAGCGCTGCTGTCTTCCCGACGTTAACAGCCATGCGCCATTTGTCAAGCCAGGGCGGAAGGAGGTCTAGTAGTCGCTGCATCCGGCTTGCGGCGATTGCAGGGCTTCGTGAGGAGGCGAAGTAGGCGCTGTCATCCGCAAAGAGCGCCAACGACACGTCCCTTTCCCCAGGGATGAGATGCCCCTCGAGGATGGGGACGTCGTCGGTGTACCACGCATAGAGTGCGGGTGACAGGCAGCTTCCTTGTGGTACTCTTGCTGTGATCGTGCGTACTGTCGAGATGGTGTTCTCCACGCCAATCAGATCCTAAGCAAATTTACTGAGCTACCTCAGAGCCATACCGTAACGAGAGCATTTACTTAGCTACTATGAAGCGTTACCGTAAAGAAAGCGTTTTTACAGTAATTTTCAAATATCCAATAGCCTGTACCTATCTATTCTATATTCTTATCTACTTAGGTCTAATAAAAAACACCCTAAGCTAGGTACATTCCATAATCTAGGCCCTAAGCTAAGTAATTTGTTTATTTACAATCTAGAAATCGAGTTAGCTGTTTACACTTATATCTATTTATCGCCGTCCTACACAGCTAGGCTATAATAAATAAGTATCTAATTGTATATTATTATTTTTACAAGTTTAGTGAATAAATTATAAAACGGATAACTGGTAGGTTTTGTAATCATTTAATCCAGTGCTTACCCGAATGGTAAATGAGAATATTAATTATCGTATCTCTTTCAAGGGAAACGTGAATTAATTATGATTAATTACGCTATCAGCCTATCACGGACCAATGCTAACTACTTTCTAAATGCGGACCTATGTCCGCGTTTTTCAAAAGTATTTTTTTTCCACTTTGACACATGCCAAATGTAATGATTTTACTTGTCTCTACCTCCTAGTACCTACCTCATGGTTGGTATCCTCAGAAAGTGTACATGAGTATGCCCATCATGTGGAATATAGCCATAAGCGTATTTGTTTTTTTTTTGTTTAAATAGTCCACAAAATAATATGAAAACTGGCCTGGAGACCAAAACCCGAAAAATAATGTGTGTTTTTTTATTTAATTTTATTGACGATAGCTCAACTCCAGTCCACTCCAGTCATTGCGTGACCACAACTGTTGCAAGTTGAAATGTTGGGAAATTAATAAAAAAAATCAAACGCAATAAAGACCCGTAAAATCTTTATTCCAAAAACTATTGTGAATTTGATTATTTACACTGTTAAAACGGTTTTTTTTATCCCGGACTATCGGTGAAGGCACCAAGTTTCGACTCATTCCAAGCATCCTCTTGGTGCTAGCTGGGTAAAAATGATTTATTTATTTTATGAAAACCATCGGCACTTAGAAACAAAATTAATGACTTAAACTAGCAGCTATGAGGACATTTAGAGGTCTCCACTGAAAGAAACATATTAAGTAACTACAACATTTCTTGCTTACTTATCATAACTTCCCTTAGCAGTAAAATGCAAAATGGGCCTCAAAACTCCACCTTCCGCCCAGGATGAGAACCTGATATTTCAACTGGATCCCAACCGGGACCGGCACCCCTTCCAGAACAACCCTCGTTCCTGGAGATATTGATAGCTTATTTTAAACCGATATTTAAAAAGTAATTATTGTCATGGTTGATCGACTCTTCTGCAGATAATTATATTAAAGAGTTCATTGTTAATTGTTTTATTTGTATTCATTAACAAATCGTTTTTTAATATTTATTTTATGTTTTTTTAATTTTTAAAATATACTTTCTTATGTTTTTCAGTCTTATTACATGTATGTCTTATACCTAAGATAAGTTATTTTTAGAATTTTATTTCCGGGATCCCTCTCAAAATTTTAATACAAAGTAAAAGTTACCCACGGTTTCATAGTTCTCTTTCTACGGAAGATAGCGATAGTCGAAGTGTGATTATATATCACCAATATTTAGAACGGTTCTTCAATGTGGGCATAGGTTGTATATTATTCCGTCAAAATAAAAGGACTTTTTGGATATACTAATTTTATAACGTAAGGGAAATAACTCAGGGAAAGGTTGTCCCTCAAACGAATTTAACTTTTAGATTTTACATCTTATAAGATGACAAGTCTTGAGAAACTTTGCAGACAATCTACCACGTCCTAGGGAAATAAGGATAAAATTGGTTGTATATCTCTTTGTCTGCAGTCCTAACTGAACTAACAACAAGATAAGTAAGTACACCATTATTTTTGGCACGGCTTTCACAAGTCTTAAAAGAAAAAAGGCACAAATAATGAGACATCCTTTATCCTCATATATTCTAGAAAGAGAAACAGAAAATTGATATCTCACAAAGTATCGCAGCTTAAATCTGCCATTTTCAACAATATATTATTACTAGTTTCTGCCCACGGCTTCACCCGCGTGGTACCCGGACAAAAAGTAGCCTATGTGTTATTTTAATGTATAAGCTATATTACTGTAAAGTTTAATTAAAATCCGTTCTGTAGTTTTTGCGTGAAAGTGTAACAAACATCCATCCTCACAAACTTTCGCGTTTATAATATTAGTAGGATCAGTAGGATATTGTCAAATCCAACAGTCACATAAATCCTGACATCACAAGGATCTTAAAAAAACGTCAGGTTAAGAACTATATTAACTTAAAAAAAATAAATGCATTTACGCCGATTCCTAGTGCGTGTCCAAGCCTAGAAGAATCACAAACAAACATTGCTTGGTTCACATATACTATAGTGTGATGCCAATCAAACAGGGTAAACTCATTTATTACAATTAGTCAAATTATTAAATAAAGCCTAAAAAGTATCAACCAAATTGAAAATCAATAAAAGTACCAATCTTAAAACAACACACGATACTCTTTACGATAATAGTGCTTAACCTGTTGCTAAAATATTATGTTACTAGTATAATGGCCTCGATTCTGTTGTACACTAACTAAACTTAATTAACTTAAAATGTCACTCTCTTTTACTGATAGTGTACGCAAGAGATGCAAGAATTTTACTCCTGTCAAATCAGTTTACGTGCCGCTTTTCTTCGTGTTTATAGATAGATAGATAGAAAATGCTTTATTGCACAAGACAAAACAAGTACATAGGCGAACTTAATGCTAATTAGCATTTGCTTCCAGCTATCCTTTGTGTTATGAAGAGTGCGGCGGTAGTGCATTTGGCTAATTATCAAAATAAGAGAACAATTTATAGTCAGCATGTTTTGAAATTACGACTAAATTTGTATGGAAAACTTAATTTGACAGCACTAAAATTGTAGCTTTCTCTTTCTTGCTTGCACTATCAGTAAAAGAGAGCGACAGTTTAAATTAAGTTAGTTAGTGTACTACAGAATCGAGGCCATTATTAAATTATCCTATGCTGCTATAATAATTGTATTATTAATGTTCTCGAGATGTTTTACCACGATTATATATCAATCTACCTCAACTCGGTTTACATATTCACCTAATAAATCACCTGTACCGCTGTGTATTTGAATAAGTTAATCACAACCAAACGCATGTTGACTTGTAAAGAATATTCCCCAAAGGATCGTGCAGATATTACCTCGAACCACTGTTTATTAACAAACAGTATAGTCACTACAAAATGACAATTTTAAAATGTGCCCTTTGCAAATGCATAGCTCGGTGTTATAAACTTATTTGTTTTTTTCTTGTTTTAACTGTCGACAGTTAAGACATCCTATTTCTGGATAAAATAGGTCACCAAATGTTTTTTTTTTAGTTTGTGCCTATATTTTCATTTTAATTTCATATAATCAGAGTGAATAGAAATAAAACTAAAAGCGAAATACAACCAATATAATTATGACCCTACAAAGCCTACTAATATTATAAACGTGAAAGTTTGTGAGGATATTTGTTCCTATTTCACGCAAAAACTACTGGACGAATTTTGATGAAACTTTACAGTAATATAGCTTATACATTAGAATTATTCATAGGCTACTTTTTATCTGGTCACCACGCGGACAAAGCCGTGGGCGAAGCTAGTTATCAATAAAAATAAGCGTTCCATGATGGACATCCTCAGATACTTACTCAGTAGTAAAATCCCACATGCCCGCGTTTTTCAAGTAGTTAGCATTCCACGTGACAGGTTCTAAGCCCACCACTTATAAGAACCTATCACAGACTTCGAAGAGCCATGTTTACCTACTACGACTTCTGTGCACCACAAGATTTTACCACTCGAAAATGTATGTGCGTAAATGTGCCCATTTCATTTCAGTAAAAACGTAATTGAAAAGCGGGACTCGGGGGCAGTAGACTGTCACTACTGCTTTGCAATCTATATTGTGCCAAGCCAGGGATACGATCCCATTTCTTGCGTGTGACGGACTTAATTCTACATTTGATTAGAATTTATGGTTCGGTATGTATGTGTTGAGGATTTCATGTTGTTTTACAAGCCTACTGTTACCGTTTCCTCACGTTTCATTCCGTCGTAAATAACTTGTGATGTATTCATATTGTAAAAACGGGAATTTTCAGGTACTGCACTATCGGTGAAGGCACCATAACTTGTGATGTTGGTGATTCTACAAGTAATTTATTAACATTTTCAATCCCCTGACTCTTTTTAGTATTTATATTGCAAAAAAGTGATCTTTACTATTATTATTTGTTATATTTTATTTATACTAATATAATAAACAGGTAAAGTTTGCTAGTTTGGATGTAGGAAGTAATCTTCGAAACTTCTCCAATATCAATAACTTGGAATAGACCTTCAGAGTGGACAAAGGCTTTATATTACCCCGTTAAAGGGTTTTTCATAGATACCAATTTTGCAAAGTAAGACGATGAAGAAACGGTCGAGCGAATGCTTTTCTTTCTAACGCTGCTCTAATACCTTAATTAAGACCTATTTTCATCGGCTAATATATATCCGGGTACCACACGGGCAAAGCTGTAGTCGGTTGGCAAATAAAAAAATAGTTAATGTACATACAAATGCAATAGTCAATAGTCATTTATTTGGTAAGAGTATTACACGTCACAGATCAAGTTCTTAAATACAATTGTATACTAAATAGTACATATTTAAATATAAAAGATTATTAACCTAGTGTAAAATAAATTTAACTTACTTCTTATATTGCGTTTTGGCGAGCTTAACAAAGAGTTTTCTTCCAAACCTATGAAGAGAGAGAGAGAGAGAGAGAGCCAGAGAGAGGTAATTAAGTTGGTAGGTACAAATACAGGAAATAAAAAACTATATTATTATTCTTAAAATACCGCTATAATTACATTTACTTTAACTATAATTACTTAAACTACCTACATAATTAATACCGCGTGGTAACCGGATATAAAGTAACCCATGAAAAGAAGCCCATAAAAACTAACCCATGAAAAGTAGCCTATGAAAAGTAGCCCATAAAAAGTAGCCCATGAAAAGTAGCCCATGAAAAGTAACCCATGAAAAGGAGCCCATAAAAAGTAGCACATGGAAAGTAGCCCATAAAAAAAAGCCCATGAAAAGTAGCCCATGAAAAGTAGCCCATGAAAGTAGCCCATGAAAAGTAGCGATTATAAAAAAAGCGTTCGCTCGACCGTTTTTTCTTCAACTTACGTTGCAAAATGGGTCTCCACAAAAAGTCTAAATGGACTTTTTGTGGAGACCCATTTTGCGAGCGAACGCTTTTTTTATAATCGCTACTTTTCATGCTACTTTAACGAACCTATGTCCACCCTGATATCTTCACCAAATATTGGCGAAATAATCTTTTAAATCGAATGAGTACTTTCGTAGACTATCTGCTTATAATATCAGTATAGGTATATTATGTATATAAGCATACTATAATGATCTTGTTCCTGGATAATAATTAAGCTATGAGCAGGTGGTGTGGCATGGAAGAGGCTTATTGGATTACTAGTATTATAGGATCAATGTCAGTGTCGTAACGGATGCGAATGGATCGCAATGTGACGGGGAAAGGGAAAAAATACCTACCAAATACGTACGTACCTAGTTTATTATAAGACTACCACGGTGGCGTGGCGATTAGCCAGCTGTGCAAGAGGTTCCGTTTGAGTCTTCATCATCATCATCAGCCTACATCAGTCCACTGCTGGACATAGGCCTCTCCCAATACGCGCCACTGAGCCCGGTGTTCGGCTCTTATCATCCACTTACTGCCCGCTGCCTTCTTAAGTCATCGCTCCACCTAGCCGGGGGCGCCCCGCGCTACGATTGCCCATACGCGGTCTCCACTCAAGAACTCGTTTACCCCAACGATTGTCGGTTCTTCGGCATATATGACCAGCCCATTGCCACTTCAGCTTACTAATCCTCTGAGCTATGTCGATGACTCTCGTTCTCTGTCGGATAATCTCGATACGGATTTTATCCTTCAGAGAAACTCCGAGCATAGCTCGTTCCATAGCTCGCTGTGCGACCTTGAACTGGTGGATTAGCCCTACTGTGAGTGTCCACGTCTCGGCACCGTAAGTCATCAAGGGTAGGACGCACTAGTTGAAGACTTTAGTCTTCAGGCATTGTGGTATGGGTGACGAGAAGATTCGACGTAGTTTTCCGAACGCTGCCCAGCCCAACTGGATCATTCTCTTCGCCTCCTTCTCGAAGTTGTGTCTACCCAATTGCAAAATTTGCCCGAGGTAGATATATTCTTGAACAACTTCAAGAGGGTGGCTTTGTACGACGATTGACGATTGTTTGTGTCTTGCAGCGGGACAAATCTTGCGAGTTCTGGAAAACAACAGTTTTACTACTCTCACTCTTAACAGGGTCTCTTAGTTCCTGATACCAACGACACAGGGATTCCTTTTGTGGGGTTAGGGCAATGATTGTATATGTTGTGGTGTTTTTATTTAATTGTAATAGGCCAACTAAATATTTGAGATCAATAGAATAAATGTATATTTGGCACAATCTTAGGTTAGGAGATGGAGAAATCAACCTATAATACCTATCTTGTAAACATTTTATATAACTAGTTTCTGCCTACGGCTTCGCCCGCGTATTACCTGGATTAAAAGTAGCCTTTGTGTTATCTGATATATAAGCTATATTACTGTAAAGTTTCATCAAAATACGTTCAGTAGTTTTTGTGTGAAAGAGTAACAAACATCCATCCTCACAAACTTCCACGTATATTATAAAACTATTATAAAATAGTAGTAGGATTTATTATCTTATTTTATGTGTTGTTAAAAAAATAATCAACTCACATTAGGGCTACGGTACCACTTTGATTTGCTGTTGAAAAATAACTGAAGAGACAAAATAGAGGTATTGACCCTACATCGGTTTCAATTATAAAGTAATTGATAATCCCTATAAACAAAAATATCTTTTTTTTATTCGGTGTCGAGGAGGAGGGGGTACTTGCGGATACATTTCGGGCGTCCCTGCAGTCTCCAATCTAGTCCCTTATCAACACAGGAGCCCGTTGTGTATATTTGACCATGCTTTTTAATGTCTCATCTGTCGTGTTCGTACAAACCTGGTTATCATAGTAATTTGGGCTTCAACTGAATTATTAGACAGATCAAAGTTACTCGACGACAAACTTGCCTGGTAAATGAGGTGTGAAAACTATATTAGAGTTTACTCTTAGTAGGTTAAACTTTGATAATGTTGTCTGGGAGGCTTACAATGTATAAGTATATAGAACTTGATACTACTACAGAGTTATATTATTAAGCTAATATTATTTTAAGTCCAGGAACGTTGGAATTGGTAATCTCACTCATAATAGCAAAGCAACTTATTTCTCTCAACCGTTTACTCGTAATATTATGTAGCACTGCCTTCTGCCCGTGCTTTTAATCGCGTGGAATTGATGAAAAGTGCATTGTTTTGTCGACATTTTATTATATCCTACTATCATAATTATTCTTTATTCTTTATCGTACACACAAATTAACACTTACAAAAGTAGAATAACATGACATGTACAAAGTAAGGGTTATCCTACTAACATAGAGGTAATAAATGCGAAAGTCTGTGTGTGTGCGAATGTTTGTTACCACGTATCTCCGTAACTACAAAACCGATTTTGATGGAATTTGGAATGTAGATAGTTTAGGATCTGGAATAACACATAGGCTAATCTAATTTTCGAAAATTGACCACTAAGTAGGTTAAATAGGGCGGTAAAGTCTCTATGAAAAAAATAATTGTTTGATTAGCTCAAAACTCTGTTCACATAAACTTTAAAGTAAATAATGAAACACGTATTTTTTATTTTTTCAAAACTACCCTTTGGGGGTGTGCAATTGAGTTCTAAACTTTGTATAAATTGTAATCCTTGGTTCGATTCATTCAAAAGTTGGTGGACATAGTTTGAAGCCTGGAGACGGTCATATGCTACTTTTATTAACATACCACGCGGGCGAAGCCGCGGGCAACAACTAGTTATAAATTGTTTTTAGCGTCCTACTGCAAGGGAAAGGCCTCCCTTCCTTTCTTAAACACCTTTCTATTGAGTTCTGTCGTTAAACAGTCTTTCGTATAGTCCACCTTGTTTGTCCATTTTTGTCATGATCTACAGCGTGCTCGCTTCCTGCCTCGTAGAGTCCAGTCAGTTGTGGACAAAGTCTACCATGGTAGATTTTGTCCACAACTCACTCAACATGCAACAGACATGACCCGCCCAGTCCCATTTAATTTTCTGGAGCGCAGTTAATTAATTCAAAAAAATGCATTTGATAGCCCAATTCTTGAAGATGGTTATAGGCCTCGGCTCCTAAGAGTCGTATCACAATACGACTCCAGGAGCCGAGCAAAAGAAGTAATAGCGGGGCGGGCGAAGCAACGCGGTGGGTCGGGGCCGAGTGCGGCCGTGGCACAGCTAGTAAAGTTATTTGTAAGTTTGAATGTTTGTTACTAAAAATCTCCGTAGCGGCTAGACCGATCTGGATGAAATATTGGTATAGTTCGTAGACTACAATAACGCATAGGCTACTTTTTATCCGGGTGAAGACGTGGTTAGAGGTTAGTATTTATACGAAAGCTCTTGGTTTCAAACATCCAATCATCCATACTTCCGCATTTATGATTATTCGTAAAAGGGTAGTACGATACAAGTAAGAAGTAGTATTGGATATATTAATATAGTAGGGCAGGGTACCTTCTATCCTACTAATATTATAAACGCGAGAGTTTGTGAGGATGGATGTTTGTTACTCTTTCACGCAAAAACTACTGAACGGATTTTGATGAAACTTTACAGTAATATAGATTATACATCAGAATAACATATAAGCTACTTTTTATCTGGGTACCATGCATCTAGGTACCGTGGGCAAAAGTTAGTTGGGTATATGGCTAGAATTTATTTTAAAAATACAAAGGTCACAATGTAATCTCAAAAAAATGTCCAAAATTATGAAATATACAAAAAAAAATCTATTGTAGCGATGTTTCTTCGGCAAAGGCTGAAGTAAAAGAAGAGCGGTCGCTAGCAAGCGCCACTTTTTATACAATTTAGCGGCGTGCAGAAAATTATTTCCCTTACTAATTATTGTAGGATTATTGTGTATATATGTGAGCTGGCTTTAAAAAAAAACTGCGCCTCAAAAAAACTTAACTCATTTCGCATAATGAGTCAATACTACTCAAAAGCTCACAAAGATGTTTTTCGAACAAAATATAATTATACAGAAATTTGTAATGAGCTCCGTCTCAAAGAAACTCCGCCACAACTCCAAAATTAACCGACAAACTGTAATTAAACCATAAAACTTCGCAAGTAAAGTTAAAAATTCAACATCCCACATCCCTAACTTGGCCCGTAAATTTACGGAGCGGCCTAAGCACCAACACCTGTACAACGGATGGGTTAAACTTATTCGGGAAAGTAAGATTTAGCGGATAGTCGCGATATTTGTCTGCTTAATGGACAGATAAGTTGCGCTGCTTCAGTCTTAAGGTCTTTCGATACATTTTAGTTTTATAGATTCCTGGCTCAGTTTCAATTTATTTCTAGTTAGCTGTTTAGACGCTGCATGAACGCAGCGTTAAATCTAAAGATCTTGAACTGCGATGTGCAGTAATAAGGGCAATACCACGTACCTAACTTACTACCCAAGAGTGTCAAAGTACCTGTCTTAAGATTGAATATGAGATCTAGTATATACCTATAATTTAAAAACTGCAAACACTGTTCTAGAACCTTTTCTATGATAGTTTTATTAATGAATTTTCTTTGTTTTGAATAATATATACTTAATATTATAAAGAGGAAAGATTTGGTTACTTTTTTGTTTGTACCAAATAAGTTTCGAAACTACTGGACCATTTTAAATGATTTTTTCACTAACAGAAAGCTAAATTATAAGGAAGTAACATACGCTAAAAAATATTTTCAAAAAAATTGAGATTCTTAAGAAAACCGCAATAATATACCTAACCCAAAGTAGCAAAATGTTGCCTATTAAATTCATTATTTGGCGTGCGCTGAGAAAACTATTGGTGATACATAAAAATTATGTACTACATGATAAAGTACTCATTATAACCTACAAAAAAATCCTCGAGGGAATTTATATATAGTTTCATCATATCTATCATAGTTAAGTCAATAGCAGCTTTTGTGTTATAAAATTTAATTAGATCGCCGGTAGAAACAAAAGTTGGTTAAATTCGTATCGGAGTATTAATTTTTATTCAAATAATAATGTTATCATCAAGGGTATTTATATAGCAGGAAAATTCATTATTGCTACTATTTATCCCTATATCACTATACTTTTTATCGATATTCCGACGGAATTGAAACTCACGCGGGTGAAACCGCGGGGCAGAAGCTATTAAAATATAATTCACGAACATCATTTTTGATTGAGTATTTTAGTTTCAGCTATTCTCGAACTGAATGATCAGCTACACGACGGTGGTGAGTGGTACCTGACGGCATGATCCTTGTCCTTGGGGGGAAGGAAAAGTATGGGACGCCATAACCCTAGGGCTATCTCATCAGATAGCCCTAGGGTCATCAGACAGCTATCTCGTCAGATAGCCCGAGAACATCGGTTAGAACCGGTACAGTGGCTAATTTAGCCGAGGATCTCAAGAAGCGAAGATATGGAAGTCTCGATAGAGCTTACTTATTTGAGCCTTTTGGGGTTGAGACTAAGGGTCCGTGGGGACACGGGGACCTTTGCGTATTAATTTTTTTTTCCATGGCGACTGGTCGAAGCGCCTCCTGACCAGAGAGCTGGCTCTTATCTAGGTCGCATTAACTTTGCCCTTCAGCGTGGTAAAGCAGCTAGCATTTTTTGGAACAGGAAGTTTTCAGGTAGTAATCTGGATCAGTTGACCTATATATAGGTCATTTTCAAGGGTCTTTAGATAACTAGCTTCATACAAGTGCGTACATACAAGCAAGTAAGTATACGTTTGTTACTCTTTCACGCAAAAACTACTGAACGGATTTTGATGGAACTTTACAGTAATATAGCTTATACATCAGAATAACACATAGGCTACTTTTTATCCGGGTACCACACGGGCTAACCGTGGGCAGAAGCTAGTGACGGACGCATTCCTAAAATGCTGGTTGCATGTTACCATTTTCATTATGTCAATATTATAAAAAAGAAACAAGATGATCAGTGCACGGCGCGATGCGGAGGGAGCAAGTCGCGATCACTCACCCTGATGAAGACTCTCGGAATGAGTCGAAACTTAGTCGGTGCCTTCACCGATAATGCAGTACCTACGTGAAAATTCCAGTTTTTATAATATGAGGAAACTAGATGATTTTGTATTCCTTCATTTACGTTGACCGTTAAAATATATTTTGATGGATCACCAAAATGCTGAGCCTGTGACACATGTCACTTAGACATTTGCTACAAGATGTGTAAGATGAATTGATAGATATTTTTACACTCTGAATATTCTTGCCTAATATAACGTTTTTTATTCCAGGTAAAGCTTCTTCGTCATTATATTTATCTGAGTAAGTAAAATCAAGCGCCATTCTTACTCGTTATACTGATTTCTGTTTACTTAGTAAATACTAATAAAATTTATGTATTTATTCAGATAACTTGATTCATAATTTGTTCACAAATAAAAATCACACACAATTCGATATACATAATTGTCACACATTCATCCATATCTTCAGTTGTTTTTAAATCGTTATGTCAGTCAATTCTTACCTACTGTATCACCTGCTGGGGTGGAGCAGCTAAGACCAACCTCATATGTGCCGAAAGAGCTCAAAGAGCACTATTGAAGATAAGTTATTTCAAACCTAAGCTCTATCATACCACAGAATTATATAAGGAGTGTAATGTCCTGAACGTATGCCAGCTGTTTATTTTGCACGTCATCTTAAAACAACATTGTACTAAGCTACAAGACGCTGAAATATCACGTTTAAACACTAGGAGGAAACACTATATATTCAAATGCATTAGTTGCCGCACCTCATTTGCCCAAAGATTCTCCACGTTCCTAGGACCTTGGCTGTACAACAAAGCTAATAAGCTATTTGAAATATTCCCTATGTGTAAACGACTTTGTAAGCGCACTCTAACTACGTGGCTTTTATCCTTTTATTAGTTAGAGTTGCTTTAAAAAAAAATTGATTCCAAGACATTATGTCATAGGGTTAAAGGACCTTATCCTTATTGTATGTTTTCTTAGCACAATATGATGAGAAACACTAGCTCACCTTTCCAAGAAACTTTGCTGTGCACACACACTCACTCACACATACCCCTACATTATACAATCATAAACAATCACAACACATAAACAAACAAACAATTATAATACAAACACAATTATGTACCTACACATTCAAATGTTGGCTTATATGTGTTTATATCGCTTGAGGGTGGGCGCTAATGCCTATCACACAGGATACTTACTATCCTAGCTTAGGTTATTAGTTGTATCACTTAAACTTGTTTCTAAAACTACCTTAAGCCTACTTTTAAACAGTTTTCTTTGATTGTAAAATGTTTTCTTTTTTTTAAGGTGCAAATAAATAATTTTCAATTTTCAATAAATAAGTGGCAAAAATTTCATATTTCATTTCATATTCCATATTTCAAACAATCATACGACCCAACTGTTAGTTAGTTACTTTTAACCTTTGCAACTCCAGAGGTGAGTGATATGCGTTGCCGACCCTGAGACAAAATGGTGAAAAGTCTCAATTGCCTGTAATTCCACCGGTACCCTCGCCCTTTGAACCGAAACACAGAAATACGAGCGGCAGATATAGGTATAGCTGTAGAATATCCTCGGATGAGGTCTTTTAGAAAAAAAAACCTTTAGAAATTCTTTTTAGAATATAATTACGACTATACCACGTACTTTACTATTCTCCTGCTGACGTGGAGCCTGACGAGTGTTCAGGCTCGTCTGGAGAGCGACACGGTCAGCGCGGTGTGTGCGCAACCTTACGTCATCGATGCATGCGACGAAGAACGGGTAGCTGCCTGCCCTCTACCGCTCGCGCCGCCCGCTGTCCAGCCGCGCGCAAAGGGCAGAGCGTCGAAACCAACCTCTAAACGGTCAACGAAACGTCAGCAGGAGAATAGTAAAGTACGTGGTATAGTCGTAATTATATTCTAAAATGATACCAAACCATGATAATTTTAATTCTATATTTAGAAATCCTACTAATATTATAAACGTGAAAGTTTGTGAGGATATTTGTTCCTTTTTCACGCAAAAACTACTGGACGAATTTTGATGAAACTTTACAGTAATATAGCTTATACATTAGAATAACACATAGGCTACTTTGTATCCAGGTACTCTGCGGGCGAAGCCGTGGGCAGAACCTAGTGGTACTAAATGTTTACAAATAATATAACAAAACTAATAAGGTCTCCTACTTCTTATTTACTTTAAGTTTATTACATCATAGATCGCAAGGCTTGATCACACAATCAGAATCACCCATTTTATTTTCATATAGATGAGAAGAAAGGGCCGCTTATCGATTTACGCCCTAATAAATAACAAGCAACTTTGATCCGTTCCATAAATTGGGAGGCTGTCAAAAATCCTTTTACGTTTTTATCCTCCTTACATTATTATATTCTGTTTTTGAAAAATCTTAGTGCTTTTATAAAATATTGTGAATTGGTTATGCCATATTTAGAAACACACTTTTTATTGATGATAAGAATAGAAAAGATCTCATTGTATTTTTTTAGGTCGTATAAATATTTTCAATTACAATTATTCATTAAATTAATTTGATTCGTTTATTATAAATGTATCGTTATTTATTAAAGGTAAGTTTTGTATTAACGATAATTAATTTTGCTGGATAACATTTTGTCACATTCGATCGCCGCTGCGGGACATAAATGTCTTCTGCAGATATTTGTTGCTTGTCTGGATGATGTGGTACTATGTCATTCGTTGTTCCTAACACCCACAACACAATGAAAAAAACGAGTGTACGGGTATTAAGCCTACTTCAACATACAACACAATCTTTACAATTTCACTCTCCTCTTTATCAAACGAACTCTTTGTTTTAGTAATCACTCAGCTCTTTTGCTGAAAACTAATAAACGTACAACGAATCGTCGCCAGTGCTCAATCGACTAAAAACTGTTTACTCCTCCAAACCTTTGAGAAGCTCAAACAAAATTGAAATGCACACGATGAAATCGCTTATAAATTTCGAAAAACTCCCGTTTCACCGCTTTCCTGCCAACGTTCAATAATCTTTACGGCAACGCGTTAAGGTCGCGTTTTTGTTTTGTATTAGTGCAATAGATTATGCATGCTATCAAGAAATTCTAGACTTTCCTTGGGACGTGATCGAAGCCTGCATTCGGCTCACAAGATTTGCACGTATAACCTAAACGTTATGACATTACGTGACTTGAAATTCAGAATGGTGCAGGTAGGCGAGCCCTGTGAAATTGTAAAGTGATGTTGGATTTACGGATCGCAGCTCATGCAAGCGTATTAGATATTTTGAGTGTTAGCAAATTGTATGCCAAGAAACTGTAAATCACTTGTAGTGAGAGATTTAACAAAATTTTGGGATTTTTATTTAAACTCATATATCTTTTGTCTGAGATTCGTGCCTGGACCTTTGAATGGCATTAGCGGGGCCAGAGCCAAAGCCATGAAGCCTTTTTGTATGATTTAAAAACGTAATATTGTAGTTTTGACGGCGGCAGATGGATGCTAATTAATTGCAATGGGTAAAACATTAATTAGGCTATTACCATTCATACTTATTGCATATTATTTTATCGCATATACTCCTGCATGGTATGAAATGGTACCTACCTATTGACTAAAATTCCGATTAAATCATAGGCAGCTGATGATTTGCTATCTACTTAACGGTCTTTCATAATATTATTATGTGACGCCTGAAACGCAGATGGTTGCGGGTTCGATTTCCGCATCAGGATTTTTTTTTGTATGATCTGCAAATATTAATCTCGAGATTGGGTGTTTTCCATGTATAATATGTATGTATTTAAAAAAATATACACATATAAGTAAAATACCAGTCATGTATTTCCTATAATACAAGCTCTGTTAAGTTTGGGGCTAGTTGATGCTGTGTGAATATTTTTCAGCTTTTTATTTTGTTTTTAATATGATTGCATCAACTTGTATTTCAGATTAAATTTACACGACATTGACACTTATCTTTTTGTCTTTTTCTGGCAAAGGCCTCCTCCAACCTCTTCCACTTCTCTCTTTCTCTCGCTATCCTTATCAAGGTTATTCCAGCCATATCCTTCAGCTCCTGCTCCCACCTTTTCAACTGTCTCACCCCTCTCCGGTTGTATTTCGGGAACCAATTCATCAACACTCTAGTCTAAGATAGTGTCGAGTAAAAGTGCAGTTACCTTTTAAATAACACTTAGTGTGGGGTCAGGACTATTTGTTTGTTTGGCTGTTATTTTATTAATTATTTATAACTAGCCTCTGCCCACGGTTTTGCCCGCGTGGTATCTTGATAAAAAGTAGCCTATGTGTTATTCTAATGTATAAGCTACATATATTACTGTAAACTTTCATCTAAATCTGTCTCATCTAATCTCACAAATTTTCACGTTTATAATATTAGTAGGATAGGACTAGCTTCTGACCACAGCTTCACCCACGTGGTAGCTGGATAAAAAATAGCATATGTGTTACTCTGATGTATAAGCTATATTACTGTAAAGTTTCATCTAAGTCTGTTAAGTAGTTTTTGCGTGAAATAGTGACAAACATCCATCCTCACTAACTTTCGCGTTTATAATATTAGTAGGATAGTAGGATTCGTAGAGTCGTAGCCCGTCGTAGGCAATGCTACGCCGTAGCAATTGGAATCGTATCGCAGTGACGGATCCAACTTCAGGCAAGTCGGGCTGCTAAAATACTATTTTGTGTAAAATATGTCTGTCATATAAATGTGTGTCGTAATTAAAAGTTTAACGGGTCTATTTTACAAAATACTGTTTAAAAGTAAATATTTTAGTTAATAATTCAACTTTAATTATAAGTTTAATGTGTGTCGTATAAATATATTCATTAATTCTACTGCACATCCGTTATATAAATGATGCAAATAAAGATAGCAAACAACATATTATCTCAAAATAATTTCACAAAAACAAAGGTAATTATGATTGGAGTGCCTTTTGTAGCATTTATTCAAAAATAAAAATGTTTCATTTATATATACCTATAACTGTAAAGCTGTATTGAATTTAATTACCAAGCTTAAAGCTAACTAATAATTAAGCCGCATATTTGCCCATTACCGTCGGCTATTGAGATAAAATTAATAGGCGGAAAATTATTTGTAATTTTTATTGCATTGTTGGATTTTGTATATATTATGTAAAGTAACCGGATCTCGTCCGATCATGGGCTGGTATTGTGTTTCGTTTTATTCCATACGATTGATACATTAACAATTATATCAATTGTGTTAGAAGTAACTAACAATTTAAAACAAGAACAAAATTAAAATTGTAATGAATAAATGAGTTTATTTATAGTTTTACTAATATTATAAACGTGAAAGATTATGAGGATGGATGTTTGTTACTCTTTCACGCAAAAACTACAGAACGGATTGTGATAAAATTTTACAATAATATAGCTTATACATTATAATAACACATAGGCTACTTTTTATCCAGGTACCACGCGGGCGAAGCCTTAGGCAGAAGCTAGTAATATTATAAACGTGAAAGTTTGTGAGGGTGGATGTTTGTTACTCTTTCACGCAAAAACTACTGAACGGATTTTGATGAAATCTTACAGTTATATAGCTTAAACATCAGAAGCATACATAGGCTACTTTTTACCCAGGTACCACGCGGGGGAAGCCGTGGGCAAAAGCTAGTTAATTATAAATAAAAAAAGTAGCTTCAATCCTTCATATTAGATGTCAAAAGAAAATTCAAAATACGAGTATCATATCACAATTGAAACAACTAAAAATATCTTAATCATCACTCTGACAGCACTTCAGAGTCACCACCATGAGCGTCTTCCATGCATCCAGATCACAGTAAAAGGTTTGGTTACCAGTAGTTAGTTGAGGAAGGCGAGGGTGAAAGGTAAGGGCGACTTAGCGAGGGCACAGCAAACAGTTTGTTTCCTAGCCCAACAATAGTTTTTAGTGACAAACCGAGACACCTCAGTCAGGAGATCAGGGGCATCCTACCATTCCACGTAAAAGTTTACAGACCATCACAATCTGATCATACGCTCTTCTTGTCTCAAGCGAGTTGAAACTAAAGCAACCCTGAAGGAATTTGGTAGGGTACATATATGGATAATATCACAAGTTACGCAATGCAATGCAATGCAATGCAATTCAATGCAATGCAATGCAATGCAATGCAATGCAATGCAATGCAATGCAATGCAATGCAATACAATACAATTTATTAAGAAGCCCTATTACATGCTCATTTTTGAAAGAGTTTTTCACTACTATCGCTATGTGATCGTGGAAGGTAAGTTTTTGGTCGAATGTGACTCCCAAGTCTTTCATAGCTATAGTTCTAGTGATTGCGGTATTGTTCATATTATAGTTGAATATTATTGGTGCCACGCTCAACTAAAACTCGTTATATAACATTTGGTAATGTTAAAGTTTATTTTGTTGGCAATGCTCCAATCAAATACCGCGTCCACGTTCATCTGTAGAGGCGCAAGTAAGCCTATCAATATCCTTTATGTCAGTAGGCAGTGAGTTAATAAGTTAAACAGCTTGATACCGTAAGTCTAGCATGGCAACATTGAACTTCTATCAGAAACTTGCCTCCTATTAGGACGGTTTTCTCACTGAATCATCGGGGTTGCCACTTTTGTTGATTTTACCAAATGAAACCCAATGTGTAATCTTGAGGTTATGTAAGTAGCTAAGTGCGATATATCCTCACTGGCAATACGCACTGATTGTAGACTGCTAAGAGTCAACAGAATACCCATACAGTATTTAGGTACCTAGTATAATATGCCGAGCTGACACTTTTTTGTCCCGACATTACACTGTCTAGATTGATCAAGAAGGTGCGTGGGGCGTTTCTGTTTAGTTCTACTTATAAGTAGGCTAAGTACCTATTTTCTCTTGTTTTATCTGCCCTAACATAATTTTTCTGGAATATGTGGTAGGTATTTTTTTCCAATTAATGTTTTTCATATCGTTTTATTTAATTTATTTCGTCTTGGGGCTCTGTGGTGGAGATGAGAAGATATATAACGAATTTCCCCGAACGCTACCAATCCGAATTCAGATATTTATTGGCTAACCTCTTTGCTCTAGTTTAAATATCAACATCTCAGCTACTGGCCACGGCTTCTCAGCGTTTGTAAGAAACGTATTCATTTTAATGGATAATATACAGCCTATAAATAAATATCCTGAAAGTCCATTCTAAATATTGAAAAATATTTTTTGAAATCGGATGAGTGAGACATTCAAACTTACAAACTTTACCTCATTATAATATAGATTATAGGGATATATTTGCATCCAGGAAAATATTATTGAAATTATCCGTGCTATCTTGAGGCTCTGCGGTAGGTATCTGTGACTGAAAATATGAAGTTTCCCGAACAATGTCCATCCGTGTTCGATTCGTTGGCTGTTTTTTTGTCGAAGTTTTCCTATCAGCATATATTTGGAATAACTATTTATATTCCAGAAAATATTATTGAAATGATCAGTGGTGCTGAGTAAAAAGAAACCGAGTTACGTCCCTTTCAAAAATAAAAATCCTTAAAGCCAACTTCTTCTTCTAATTACAGCGCGTTTAATTATCTATTGGAAATTTTAGCTACGTATTCATTTCTGTAAATTGTTCTTGATAACTATTTCGTATTATTTGAAGCTGTTTTAAAAACTATCTGCCTAGACCTAGTCTACGCTCAACAATTCTTTTCGGTTCTTTGGCAGATATGACCATTGACCATACCACTGAAAATTAAAGACTTGTTAATATTTTTGCTTATAATACTTTTATATTATCTGTGAAATGTGATTTTATTATTACAAAAAAATTTAAATATTTTAGTGTATTTAATTATAAAAATGCAGAACCTACTTACCTATTAACTTTTCACTTATAACATTCAAAATCGTGAATTTTTGCTTTTAAAATTTTATAAATATATAGTACTAGTTTCTGCCCGCGGCTTCGCCCGCGTGGTATGTTAATAAAAGTAGCGTATGACCTTCTCCAGGCTTAAAACTATATCCACCAACTTTTGAGTGAATCGAACGAAGAGTTACAATTTTCCATACAAAGTTTAGAACACAATTGCACACCTCCAAAGGGTAGTTTTGAAAAAAAAATATGTATTTCATTATTTATTTCAAAGTTTATTTGTACCAAGTTTTGAGCGAATCAAGGAATACATTTTTCCATAGAAACTTTACCTACCACCCTGTTTTTTAGGGGTTGGTTTTCGAAAATAAGATTAGCCTATTTGTTATTTCAGAATCTAAAAATCTAAACTATCTACATTCCTAATTTCATCAAAACCGGTTTAGTAGTTACGGTACGGTAACAAACATTCACACACACAGACTTTCGCATTTATTATATTAGTAGGATTTTCATAATATTTGGATAATCGTTAATTGTTGCTATCCAAATAATATAAAATAAAGTCAAAAGTTAATATCAGCATTATCCACGTATTTAGCTGTCCAGTTCATTACATTGGTCACAGTACAGATACCAAACAGAAAAGGCACTAGTCTCTTTCTGAAGTTTCTGAATGCAAGCCGCACATTCGATTTATTTGCCACCCGCAGCGCACCTTTGTAACTCAGAAGCATGGGTCGTGTTAAGTTTACTTGCAGCCTGCAAGAGCTCATCAAATCATTCTCTCCTTTATCAAACAACTCCCTCGGGATCATTGCTGTCATCAACCTAAAGTCTTTCTGCGTTATTTCAAGGAGTTTGACGGGTTGGAGCCTGTTTAAAATGACGATGCAAAACACGCCCCAATGCAGGACGTCAGATCAGATCCTGTTTTCCCCACACAGAATAAGAATCAGTACCTACTGTATGAAATCTGTATCGTGCATCGAGTTTCAATAATTTCAATAATTTAATTCGACATGAGAAGTTTTAATAACCATATAATATTTGTGCTTTGACCGAGTTGATTGTAATTTTAATCAAGGGTATGAACAATTTCAGTAATGGTTGGAGTTTTTATCCAACTGTAGGTGGATAAAAACTCACCTACAGTTTCCGCGGTCACGAAACATATAGTCGAGATACTTTCACTGATAGAATTTTATCCTGCCTCATTGCACTTTTGAGCATTTACAAATGCTATCGTATCTTCGAATATTTGTAAATTTGTTAGGTACAGTCAGCTACAAAAGTAGGTTAAATAATACGATTTTTGATATTCATTTATTAATGGAACTTGTAGACTTAAGTTCAAAATTCTGAGCCATATTTGAGCATTGCCTTGGCTATTAACTCTGCAATCTATAGTTACCAATGCCTTATCCCAAAGAAAATAAACATATATTTTATAACACTTTACGTCGCTGACTGTATATACTAGGCTACGTTGGATAGTTTCAGCAAACTCCAACCACGTCTTCTCGTGATCAGTCTTAAAAAAACTGGGTTACAAAAAATGCAGTGTGATATTTCGTACTCAATAAGAAACACCACGATAACCGGAATTTCTGATGTCGGTAGCAAAACAGCTAAATTCAAATCGCAGGGACGTGTGCTGTGAGCCGGATGCAGCCTGAAAAGTGGCAAAACGCTGAAACCTTATCTGCCTTAGGATGACAGACAACGTCAAGGTCGGTGGTGAAAGCGTTGGCGTGAACTCGATGCGTTTGAGACAGAATGGTGGGAAACCGCCTAGGATAGAGAGAGATGGAAATTATTGGGGAGACCTTTACCAGCAGTAGGAAAACACTCAATTAAATTGCTATTTCCATCGACACAGGACACCAGAATCATACCTGTGCATGTACTCTTTCCCGTATATCAGCGTAATGCTTTCCGGCCGTAACTGATTGGATTGCCAATTGTAACTCCCGTCGAGTGCGGGAATATTATGTCGCACCCCAAAACGGTGAAATTGGTTATCTGCGATATGTATCTGGAAAATACATATGTGATTATATTATCCTTAACACGGTGACCTAGAACATTTCTACTAACCCAATACTAATTTATTATTTGATTCTATCAAAATAAAACATTTTATGTACATACCAAACTACATTACATTAGGTAAGTAAATTACATGTTAGGTTGAAGAAAAAATTATAATAAGTTTAATGGCATTTTTTTGTTACCTACCTCTACATTCAATATTTTTACAGAACATCTAAATTAATGTAGGTTATGAAATGGGTACAAATTGATATGGTAAGCCTTAGATGTCTAAGCTAGAACGTCATACATAGATGTCAAAACATGTAAAATAATCCGATACGCTCCCTCTTACACTAAACCCGAAAAGGGATGATTCTGCTCATTTGTGGCGTCGGCCTCTGTGGTGCAGTGGGCGAAGGCACGCCTGAGAAGCAGAAGGTTGCGTGTTCGTTCCCCGCCGAGGGACAATATTTTGCATTTCTATGCATAACTTGTATGTTTAAAAATATATATATATAAGCAGTATAATATCAGTCATGTAGTTATCATAATACAAGCTCTACTTAGTTTGGGCACAGGTTTTGGGCTAGATGATGTATGTGAAAAAAATCCAGTATTATTTATTTATATATTATTTATCTACTTGTAAGTTCACAAAAACCAAATCAAACAGTCTAAAGACTGTATTCGTATGTCGATGGAAAGCCTCAGATACTCAGTGCGCACTTTGAGTATACCAAGTAGGAAAGAGGCATGGCAAAACAATGAAGATGGTATACATATTCTGGGACATCCTGTAAAAGCGGTCTATTTTCGGTCACGATACCTATTTCAGGGCCTATAAACCTTGTCCTTGAATTTTGAACAAGACATAAATATATATATAATAGGTAATTGGTATATATGTTATTATTTATTATATTCTGCTGTAGTATGTCTTATGAATAATATTATTTAAGGTAGTTTACACAAAGTACACCCCCGGCCGCTTCAAAATCATATATAATCCTCTCCATCCAAAGGTTGTCTGGAAGAGATCGCTTTTAAGCGATAATACCGCCCATTGTACCTTTATCATATGTGTTACTGTTTATTTCGTTTGTATCAAGGTGTACAATAAAGTATTTTCATTCATTCATTCATTCATTCATTTGAACCTGGAACATGGACACTAAAGAAAAATTCGACAAAATCTAAAAACTAACAATGTCCGTTTCCTCAAATCTGGGCCGATCAATCCGCTCCAATTTATAAAGGGCGTCGTCATATTTCGACCCATTCCGTTGGACGTTGATAAATAATTTCATTTCTTTTTCTGAATGCTTTTTGAGGGCGTACCTACGAGTACCTACTTAGATTGAGTTTGGATCGATTGGCGTTTTTGTAAAGGCAGGATCTATTGCCTCGTTACTTCAAGGTCCCTGTGTGGATTCTTATAAAACGAGTAAATGAAATACCGCAAAGCGTAAAAACTATTTGTTGATTTTTTTTGCATGCCCATCGCTGGAAATCAGTTGATACTAATTAAATCGTGATATTCGCGATACGTTTGTAGTCCCAAGTTTCAGTTTCTAACCTGCAGTTACTCACTCTATCATCAGATACTCACGTTATTTCGCTCACTCTTAATAACATTCGTTCGCATAAAAAATAAAAGTGTCCTGTTATTGCTAAGTTGCTGTTCGTATGTATAAGTATCTACGAGTATATAGGTAAATATTGTATTAGTATTTATATAAATATATTTTGTATTATATTGTATATATGTTATATATATAAAATAGGTAGGTCTATATTATTATTTATTATATTCTGCTGTAGTATGTTTTATGTATGATATTATTTAAGGAAGTTTACAAAAATAATTATAAAGTAAAAATAATTACCCCGGCCACTTCAAAATCATATATAATCCTCTCCATCGAAAGGTTGTCTGGAAGAGATGTACCTTTATCATAATGTGTTACTGTTTATTTTGTTTGTATCTTAAGGTGTACAATAAAGTATTTTCATTCATTCATTCAAAAGTAAAATCACCTATAAAAAAAAGATTAATCGTGATTAAATAAAATGATGTGTCATGTGCCATCAGTTAGTGTTTTAACTGATGGCACGTGCCGTCGAATGTTTGGTTTTAGGGAATGCCTATTTCCTCGCAAAGATTTACAACGCCGTTTTTGGTCTCGTATTAATGCGCACATACATTTATCTAATAGAAAATTTCATTGGACAGAATCTTTTCAAAAGTGATAAAATCTTCTTCTTCTGGTCTTGCCCCAATTTTTACAGTCTTTTCTGTGTCGTATTTGAGTCTAACACATTATTTTCAAGGGCATACATTATATCCATGTGGTTTTTAATAACATACATACGAATATATCCATGGTCAAAGTCAAAGTCAAAGTCAAAGTCAAAATTCATTTATTCAATAAAATCACAAGGACCACTTTGAAACGTCGGTTTTTATCTAGGTGCCTGTTCCTCCGCGACCAAGCCAGGAAAGAAAGGCAAGAAAACAAGGCTGGTTATTTTTTTAATGATCCTTTTACAAAACAATAGGTTCGAGTTGGAGCATTTTCAATCCCAAGAGTTTTTGTCATCTAAATAATCAGATATTTTATAGTATGCCTTTTTATAAAGCTTTTGTTTAATTACGTTTTTAAATTTGTTAATTGATAATTTTTGTATATCTCTTGGGAGTTTGTTATAAAAGCGTACACCGTGCCCTTTAAACGATTTATCAACTTTATGGAGTCTACAAGTGGCAACAGCGAGTTTATCTTTATTTCTAGTATTAACATTGTGATTATCGCTTTTTTCTTAAACAAATTAATATTTTTGTGAACATACATCAGATTTTCATAAATGTATTGACAAGGGAATGTCATTACATTTATTTCTTTAAACTTTTCGCGAAGTGATTCTCTGGGGCCCATATTATAAATTGCTCGAACAGCCCTCTTCTGCAGCACAAAAATGGTATTGATATCAGCAGCACTCCCCCACAGCAGTATACCGTACGACATAATGCTGTGGAAGTAGCTGAAGTAAACTAGTCTAGCTGTGTCAACGTCTGTATAAAGACGGATCTTTTTGACTGCATATGCCGCAGAACTAAGTCTCTTCGATAACCCATCAATATGAGGACCCCATTGAAGCTTATTATCTAGGGTGATACCTAAGAATACGGTGGTGTCCACAAGAGCCAACTGCTCATCTTTGATTTTGATATTTGCTTTAACTTGTGTAACATTGGGTAGTATAAATCTAATACACTTTGTTTTATTTTCATTAAGTAGGAGATTGTTAACGTTGAACCATTTTACAACCTTAGAGATTGCATTGTTTACATTGTCAAAATTGGTTTGTCGTCGCTTTAATTTAAATAAAAGTGACGTGTCATCTGCAAACAATACAACCTCATGATCGTCCCTTACAAGGTGGGGTAGATCATTAATGTATACTAAGAACAAAAATGGTCCAAGAATTGATCCTGCGGTCGGAGTCTTCAGCGCTTTTTCGTTCCTGTCATTTCAACCAACTTCAAAAAAGGAGGAGGTTTTCAATTCCTCTGTATATTTTTTATGTTCTTGTATATGTACGCGATATCGCCAAATATTAACCGATTTTAATATTTTTGAATGAATACTGCAATATGAGGAAATATCAATTGATTGAAAAAAATGGGGAGTCAAATTTAATATTTGACTTAATATAAATTTCCCGTTATTACAAGTCGGTTTTTATTTTCTCCGGGCAAAAAATAGTCAAGCACTTCTCTAATCATGTGGTCTCCAGGCTTTATCATGACATGACTTGACTTCTCAGATCATCACCTAATTGTGCGTAGTTTTTCGGATTGTTTCTTCTTGATGGGCCAGCATAGCTTCGTAAGTCCTACTAATCCTACTATATCATATCCTACTAATAATATTATAAACGCGAAAGTTTGTGAGGATGGATGTTTGTTACTCTTTCACGCAAAAACTACTGAACGGATTTTGATTAAACTTTACAGTAAAACAGCTTATACATCAGAATAACACATAGGCTACTTTTTATCCGGGTACCGCACGGGCGAAGCCGTGGGCAGAAGCTAGTAAAGCTAGTAAATATACATAAAACCTTCCACCATTTAAGTGGCATACATGAAACCTTCCACCTCTGACCCCGTCCGAGGGGTGAAGTACATATATACACGACCTATCCCGGGTAAATTGCAGCTTTATTTTAATGGCCGAACATAGCAAATTCAGAACATGATTTAGCTGATTTAATTATTAGAACTGCATAGGAAAGTGTGTTTAGTTAAATAATATCAAATATTTTTATTTTAAGAAACATGATTCTGCAGACCACTTAGGAAAAAAATAACTAAAAACTTTACCTAAAACAAAACAAAATCATCCGGTATATTATTCTATAGCTTATTATATAGAGGTAAACTAAGGTACAAATTACTGAAAATGTTGTAGGTAGGAACTAACTATGTAGGTAATATCAGCAGTTTGAAATTGCAGTTTATATTACTTATTATTATATCTTCAGGTATATTATATATTAAAATATTTAGTATAGGTATATGTACCTATTTTGTATAGTTTCCTCATACTATTATAAAAAGTTTATGAGGATTCATGTTTGTTACTCTTTCACGCAAAAACTACAGAACGGATTTTGATGAAACTTTACAGTAATATAGCAACATCAGAATAACATACAGGCAACTTTTTATCCGGGTACCACGTGGACGAAGCCGTGGGCAGAAGCTAGTATTAGATAAAATGAAGACCTATTATTTGCTACCTGTATCTATTTAAGTATTGTTAAGGACATTGTGTTATAGCTGTTGCTTTTTCGAATTAAAAAAAATATAATTAAAAAAATTACATACCTACCTACCTAGTATTTTTTTTTCATGTACTCCGAAGTCACCTTTATAATCCTACTAATATAATAAATGCGAAAGTGTGTGTATGTATGTGAATGTTTGTTACCACGTATCTCCGTAACTATTAAACCGATTTTGATGAAATTTGGAATGTAGATAGTTTAGGATCTGGAATAACACAAAGACTAATCTAATTATCAAAAATCGACCTCTTATAATCCGCATCCAAAGGTTGTCTGAACAAGTTTGTTTTTAAGCGATAAGACCAACGGTTGTATTTAAAATTTTGTTAAATGTTTATGTTAGTGTATATTGTCCAGCATTATTATTTATTTATTCTTTCATTTTGTTTTATTTTTTGTGGTTTTAGAAAAGTAATCATACTAAAGTTTTCCTAATTAGCTCAACTGATCCAATATCACTACAAAACGGAAACATCTTTAAAATTGATGATTCTGTGACAAATGAAATAACGTGAAAAAATTAAAATCAAAATAATTATATTGATTTTATCGGTTTATTTTACTTCTTCTACAGGTTTGATACTAAGTAAAATTAAGTATAACTACTTTCTTTCCATATAACAAGCGCACTGCTTATTCTTAGTACAATCCAATTGAATGAATAGACCGATTAGCGTCGATAGTCAACATTCAAATATCGACTATCGATTTCGCTCACTCGATTATTGCACGCTTAGCGTATCCCGACCGGATGGCAATGTAATTGACATTACAGACTTGCCATCCGCTAAAGGCAACTGTCTACAGAAGTTTATACTGTGGTGATTGATGGTTACGCGAAAGCATCTCTCCTCGGTTGTCGACCTCTGTGGCGCAGTGGGCGAAGGCCCGCCTGAGACGTAGAAAGTAGCTGGTTCAAACTTCACAAAACGGCCAATTAGAGTTGGCTCAAGCCCTGTTAATGCCTTTCAAAGGTCCAGGCACAGATAATTTTAATAATAATGCTGGACTTTTTAATATAGCATCATCTAACACCAAAGTATGGGAACTACATGACTGATATACTACTTATATATATTTTTAAAAGCATTAGCGAGACCTGAGCCAACGCTAAGAAGCCATCTTGTATTCGTTGATAAACTATAATATTTTAGTGGGGATTGTGACAGATGGATGCTACTACGAACTATAGGTAAAAAATTAGGCTATTTCAGGAGTACATGCTATGAAATGGGTGATGGGCTATGTAGATGAAATAGCACCTGCCAATTCTGACTAAAATTCAGATAAGGTCCCATAAGTGCCGCCAACTGTGTACAGTTTAGAGGCAACGTTGTTGTGAACGGTTAAAGAGTATCGAGAGGTGTGCTGCAGTTTCACAAACAACTACTCCCGTGCTTTATGCCTCTATCAGTTCCACCCTTGAAGCATAGGTTCCGTTCTTGCGCCTCAATCCCCGATATCAGGCGGCTAAGGTAAGCCGTGGGTCAGGGGTTTACCCCAGAGAGTAATGAGACTCCGTGTTATCGCCGCACACTGAACACTCGCCACAAGCTTGTCTTGCGGTATTATTATTATTATTTCTGGCATATAGCACACTTTTAATGTAGTTTACACTTTCATACAGAGGTTATAGTGGACAGATTGCCTTAGCAATTTAAGTAAATTACTGCAACAGTCAGACAATTGAATTTCAACTGTACCTTGCGAACGATAAGAGTTAATTACGTTGTAAAAGTGATTTGTTGATGACTGTTGGTAAAGTTCTAAGCGATTTTAGATGCTGATAGCGCGTTAGGTACAGATGAGACCGTGACCGGCCCGCAAGTTCCTTGATTTGCACGATTTTCGTTAGGATAGGCGTCTAAATTATTGTCCGTTTTAGTGTTGTTTATGACCTTAGTGCTTTACTTGCAAATTAGTAAATTGTTTCGTCCCTTGGTATTCAAAGTTAGAGGGTATTTACAACCTTTGGTTTGTGTTCTAATTTAAAGTCAAAATTCATTAAAATTACAAGGATTAGTTGGAAAAGTCAATTTTAGCTACTGCCTGTTCCTCAGCGACAAAGCCAGAAAAAAAGGCAAGGAATAAGGGCTGGTTATTCTTTTTAATGATCCTTTTAAAAAACAACAGGTCATCGAGTTGTAGCAACTCCAATCCCAAGATTTTGTATCATCGAAATAATCCGATATTTTATAGTCTATGCCTTTTTTTTGTCGAATTACGTTTTCGTCAACCTCTTAATGAAAATAAACACCCAACAGTCACTACATAGTCCTGACCATAAATTATGTGTCCATGGCATCACAAACCACCGAACAATATAATTTTAATTTTATTGAGTCCTACTTCTATTATAAACGCGAAAGTTTGTGATGATGGATATTTGTTACTCTTTCAGGCAAAAACCACTAAACGTATTTTCATGAAGCTTTACAGTAATCTAGCTTATACATCAGAATAACACATAAGCTACTTTTTATTCGGGTACGCGAATAAAAAGTAACGTGGGCGAAGCCGTGGGCAGACGCTAGTATCTGCAGAATATATGCATATTCTGTTACATTTGTTCCGCTACGGGAATGAAATTCGCGAAACTTACATCAGCCACGCTACTCGCCCGCCACGCCCTCAAGTTTGTCCAATCTTAGGTGAATCAGAAGATTAATGCATTGTTTCATTTGTTTTCGTCCTTGGACTTGTTGATTTTTCAGTAATTGACATGAAAGCGACCATCCGCTGACCATGTTACATTTGTACCGCGACGGGAATGAAATCGCACAACTTGTGTCAGCCTCGCTACTCGCCCGCCACGCTATCAATTTTATCCAATCTTTGGTGAATCAGAAGATTAATGCATTGTTTCATTTGTTTTCGTCCTTGGACTTGTTGATTTTTCAGTAATTGACATGAAAGCGACCATCCGCTGACCATGTTACATTTGTACCGCGACGGGAATGAAATTCGCACAACTTGTGTCAGCTTCGCTACTCGCCCGCCACGCTATCAAGTTTGTCCAATCTTTGGTGAATCAGAAGATTAATGCATTGTTTCATTTGTTTTCGTCCTTGGACTTGTTGATTTTTCAGTAATTGACATGAAAGCGACCATCAGCTGACCATGTTACATTTGTACCGCGACGGGAATGAAATTCGCACAACTTGTGTCAGCCTCGCTACTCGCCCGCCACGCTATCAAGTTTGTCAAATCTTTAGTGAATCAGAAGATTTGTTGCATTGCTTTATTTGTTTTCGCCTTTGACTTATTGATGGACTTGTTGATGGATTTTTCAGTAATTGACATGAAATCGACCATATTGACACGATTTATGTATCGGTTACATACCTATTGGACAGCTTAGATTTAGTAACAGTGTCCCAACAGGACCCTGTGACTAAATTATAATAATAAAAACTTTTATACAGACAGTTATAACTAAGTTTTCTACACATAATAATGTTATCGATAACCTCCATTGAATCTATTTGCCCCATTTTGGCAAAGGCCTCTTCCATCTGCTTCCACTCTTCCTTGCTCTTGCAGTTATAGACCATGTATGTCCTGCTATAATCTTAAATTCATCTTCCCATCTTTTAAATTGTCTCCTGCGTTTCCTCTTTCTGTTTCTCGGATACCAGTTCAACGCAGAGTGTGTATCGTTCATCTCCATTTGTATTTTCTTATAGTGTATGTGACATTCTCTATTTTTGTTATGTTTCTGATCGTGGTGTGTCTTAGTTTTTCAGATTTTCTTATGCCCAACGTAAATTATATTGCACCGCAATTCGAAAATAGTGTCTTTGCATCGGTTACATATTATTTAGGTTAAAAATACTGTCACAACCGGACAATGTAGTTTTAGTAATAGAGCCCCATGGGAACACTTAGGTACGGAACCCTAAACGTACAGAATAAAAACTACTTTACCACAAGGAACCCTCACTCTAATCGTTTCACATGTGCTGAGAACACTTCAACGTTGAAATGCAATTTGAACTTTTTATAAAAGCTGTTACATAATTTTAACTTTTTAATTGGTTCTGTGTATGCGAATGTCAACTGGGAATTGAAAGTTGATGTGGGTTTTTGAGCGAGAGATGAGTGGAAAAGTGTTTGTGTTTTGTTAAAAGGACCTGTGTGAAGAAATACGTAAAGAGCGGTTAACGATCCGGCGTACAGCGCTCACAACTTAAATTCGAAGCGCGTTCAAAAAAAAATCTCTTTTTTGACTGATGCAGGCCCACCCGTGCTTGCGCGATAGCAATATTAGCCGTACAGAATTTGTTATACATTTGGTGTTGTTCCGTAATACCAAAAAAGATGAATGAAAACTTGTTGTATTTTTCACATTGTGTTTTTATTCTGTAACTAAACAATTAATCTATGTACCTAACCAAACGATACGTAGAGTATTGTTGTTTTTAATACGAAACAAATAATAAGAAAACAAGTCATGTATGACGTAAAAATATCCAAAATGCGATTCGTTTACATTTCATTTTAGGGAAGTGTTTTGAAAAAATATATAGCAAGGTACGTAGATATATACTATTCGAATGCAAATAATAACATAATATGGTGGAAAGATGAACCGATTATTGTGTGACGGTCGTGAAAGTCGGTGAAAAGAAAGAAAAGAAGAAAATATTTTTTTTTGTCCCCATTACACAAACTGATGATGATGATGGTGCAAACAGTACCTATAACCATCTAGTTTCCAATCCTATCCACATCCAATCTACTGTTCGTGTAAATTGAGTTTTGAATAACCACATGTAAAATACAAGCGCGATGCAGTCGTACGCGACATATCGTTATTTTATCTTTAGTATTTTCATGACGATATCACAGTACTACCGGCAGGCTATGAAACCACTTCTGACAGCTACGATGCTATTAGTTTACTTTTGAAAAGCATGGGTTTATAATAAGAGGTTTTTGTTTGTGACTGGTGTATGTGTTGTGCGAAAAAGTTTAAAGAAAAATTTATGGATAATCGCGTCATCTAGTTAGCTTCAGGGAACTAACACATCTTGTCACAGAGAAATGGAAAAAGGTAGATTTTTAATAAAATAGAATATACAAAATCTGCGCTGAAAAAAATATATACAATGATACCGCGAACACCACAGTTCAAAAAGAAAAACTCTAATTTTGCTCTTATAATTTTGGTCAGGTAGATTCACGCGTGCAAAGCCGAGGTCAGCAGTGGAGTTGCTATAAGTGCTAGATGTCAAAAGTGGCTTCGTAGCTCGCCAGAACTGTATTCTGAGCATTATGATACCGGCAGCCATAACCTTATTTTATGGAGTACTAGCGACACACCCGACTTCACACGTGCCTTTGTGATTTTACGGCTCTTTGTGCCGAGCCGTAGAAGCATCGCAATCATTCAGTGCACATAGCACAAGGACCTTTTATAACTAGAAGAAGAAATTAATTAAATTGATTTGACACACCAGTTTCACAGAAAATATTTAGGTACGTATAATGTATATATTTCGGCCTTACCGTGATAGGCTGTACCTAACTAGGGTACAACAATGTTAACTGACTACGTTCAATGAATTTGACGACCTCTATGGCGCAGTTGGTGAAGGCTCGCCTGAGATGCAGATGGTTGCGGGTTCAATTCCCGCCGCGGGACAAATGTTTGTATCTGCAAATATTTGTCTCGGGTCTGGATTTTTTTCTTTGTATAATATGTATGTATTTATAAAAAATATGTACATAAGTAGTATATCATCAGTCATGTAGTTCCCATAATACAAGCTTTGTTTAGTTTGGGGCTAGATGCTTTGTGAAAATGTCCTACATTATTATTATTATTAACTATACTCTTCTAAGAGAATTGTTGATGTCGTGTTCTTCTTCTGGCTTCCTTCTGGAGGCTACGTACGTTCTATGACATTTTAAGACTAAGAAAAACATTAGTTTCTTCAAATTTTAGCAGTACATTAGAATGAAGGCTTTCCGTTATATTTATTTGTTATTAAAGTCATAGTTGAAATCTCATTGATCGTCTAAAACACTGTTTCTCAAAGTGGGCGATAACGCCCCCTTGTGGGCGTTGGAGGCCTTCAGGGGAGCGGTAGAAGGCTGTAGAAGATATTGGGGGCGCTAAGGCGATCAAGAGGTGAAAGCATAGGTTGTTACGTTTAAAAAGTTTGAGATCAATTTCTCATGACTAAACAAATTGACCAGCATTCTATATGCTACAGTTTTTATCTAACGCGTATACAAGATTTAGTAGGATAATAATGTGGCTCTCAAAGAAAGTTCACATTCATTTATAGTAAGATTTTTTTTAATAGTATGGCTAAATCTACTCTTTTCTTTATCCGATTATGTACATCATAAATGTACATACTTATATATAAAGGTACATACCTATAGATAAATAGGCTATTATTAATATACTTATCTACACAAATAAATTAATTTTCAAAAAATATTTTACATATGAATGCCCAATTTTTGGCTATCAGCTTCCGATAGGCATGTACATTATAAATGTAGGTATCTATAATTGAATTTTCTAAAAATATTTTTCATTTGATTTTCCATTTTTGCGGAAGCTGATAGGCTATATCACGCTACAATCTTTAGGGGCCGAGCAAAGAAAAAAGTCAGAAAGAACGCTATGTTAAAAACAATTAATGACTCGGTGGGCCTGAGGCCGAGGGCGGCCGTGAACTCGTATAGCTAATTACAAATAAAAACTGCACATTTATTCCTGTCCTGTCATAACGATATCTCGATGGTGCGACCATACGATACCACAACACCATAACCTTATTTTACTGTAACATAAATTGAATCGAATTATTCAAATACGATGATGCGGTGCGAAAAAACCAGAGAAATTGGCAAAGAGAGAAAGGTCTTTATTGTAACAAAGAACTATAAGATGGGCTTAGGCTTATTTAGAAATTATTGTTTGGCAGTTTGCTGCATGCCGCAGGAACTATGAGCGAAAGCCACCACGGAATGCTAGGCAAAGGCCTCGTTTCCAAACACTACTTTCGATTCGGTCTGGGCCTTTTGCTATCAGGGGCCTAACATAGGGGCATTCAATTCAGCCAAAGATGTCAAATCCCGCTTTGCGAATGACAAAGCTTTAGCTACGCCATAGCGTCCTGAATCGCAAAGCGGAAAGTTACATCTTTGCCTGAACTGAATCGCTATAAGACTTCATGGTTAGGCCCCAGGTATTTCCTAAACGGCGACATTTCCATCTATCTAGCAGTTGGTAAAGTATTAGTAGTATTATTTTCCAGTCATCGCTTATTCAATTCCATACTCCATCTGCCTACAAAGAAATAATGCTGGACATTTTCATGCAAATAGTCCCGAAGTAAACACAGCTTGTGTTAAAGAAACTACAAGACTGATTATCTACTTTTTTTGAAGGATAAATGAATCAAACAAATATGTTTTCTGAGATAATTTAAGAAACGGAACGTTTTCTACCCGCCCCTATCATTCGGCTGTCTGCCTATTGTTGTGAGACATGCATACATCGATGTTTGTCCCTATCAATTGGCAATTAACGTATGACAGACATCTATCTCCAGGAGCAACGATATGTCTATCCCAACTGATGTATTTCCGCGAAACGTGAGTACAAACATCGCATCTGGCGTGGGTGTCATCCGATTTGTTGGCGGGACGTGCCCGAAAAATCGATTCCGTTATCGATAACTCGATATCGTCAGTCGATGTTTGCGTCGGGAATTTCGAATGAATTACAATTGCGGACGGATTTTGTGGATAAAAAGCGAGTTTCACGAAGTGCTTGTGTTGTAGATTGCCTTTTCTTAATTTTAATAACATAATACATAGATTTATTAAACCATTATTAAATCTTATAAATTCACGAGAGAGTAACTCTACCACATTTAAGTTCTTCATTCCTTCATTCAATCAGTGTTTCACCTAATCTCGGTTCATGGATCATGCCACCGATAACCTTTAGTAAATTAGTTAAAGTGTCAAAAGTCGTTTGCACTATCTTCAAGATACAAGATCAACTCAAGAATCAGAGTCACAAGTTGGCTAGCATTTCTCTTAAACATGTCTGGCCGACATCTTCGAACCAGCATGTCGGTTGTTTTATATAGAATATAAAACATTTATCGTCGCTGGAATAAACAGTGGAATGACAAAACTTTTTGTTTGGACGTAGAAGGCGATCACAATAAGCCTGTCATGGCCGCCGGGCATAAAAGCCACAAAAAGTCAATATAAGTTGACCTAGAATCATTTCTGTTAATTTTTGTTTTCAGGAAAAAATGAAAACCGATGTCGAATAACAGGAGGAAGTTGATAAAAGTCTAATATGAAATTTCATCGGTTATTTTTTCTCCCTTAGGGACTACCCCTTTGGTTCATAAAATATAATAACTATACTAATAATGATGGACATTTTTCACACATAATCATCTAGCCCCAAAGTAATCAGAGCTTGTATTATGGGAATTACATGATGAAAAAACCAATACTATATTTCCCATGATGAATACTTTACCAGACTAACACATATACCATCCATACAAAGACACTTATACCCTACACACTCACATCCCCCACTCACACACGCGCGCACACCCCACACACCGCGCACACAACCCCCTCACAAAAACACTAACACACTACCACCCCAAAGCGTACCAACCACCAACCTACCTACTTTTCTCTCTTAATTATATGTAGGGCGCATGTTTATCATAATCTTATGCCCGTTTGCCCTGTACCGAGTCCAAAGCATTTGCTTAAGCAGACGGGCATCATGTCATGGTATTTTTTGATTTTTTAACGTAAGTCGTTTGGAAGATGCGACACAGTTTTTACTTCTGCATTTTTCAGCGTTCCTTTTGTATGTTACGTTCTCTTGTAATCTCATGAATAAATCCTACTTAATATTATAAATCCTACTTAAAGATATATACTGAACGGATTTTGATGAAACTGTACAGTAATATAGCTTATACATCAGAATAACATATAGGCTACTTTTTATCCGGGTACCATGCGGACGAAGCCGTGGGCAGAAGCTAGTAAATATATAAAAAAAAACTTTGTGAGTAAATCTTCGAGGATACCAAATAGGGTCTAGTTAGGGCCGAGTGGGGAGAAATTAAATTAATTTTAATTATTCATAGAATATTTGACTCCGTTCGCTAACTTAATTTTCATTCATATACCGTTATCAAACTGCACTTAAATAAAATATGATCTGTCAGCTAACTAGATCTCACTAACCTTAATCAAAGTTTAAAGGAGCCGTGCTCTGGGAAATCAACTTGGAACTTATCTGATGCAGGCAACTTGTCCCATCTAGGTAGGTATCTACCTACTCTAGTGCTTGTTCTTTGAAATCCCATCTAGGTTGGTAGGTAGCTACCTACCGTAGTCACTTGTTCTTGGAAATGTTAGCGGATACTCAACGTTTGTTTCAGAATAATTTCTACTAGAAACGGGATATTATTTACCATGAACTTTGTATTTTAAGTGACATCATTTTTTTTAATAACTTTCACATTGGAATCAGCTACAGGATATAAGCGTACTATCGGGGTATTTTTGATATGAAATAATTTTAAATGAAACAATTTTATTGACTATTATTGAATTTTCTATGAATTGAATTTATAATATGTATGTATTTACAAAAAAAAATGTATATA
Organism: Perizoma flavofasciatum; assembly: GCA_958496245.1. NCBI lineage: Eukaryota > Metazoa > Arthropoda > Insecta > Lepidoptera > Geometridae > Perizoma > Perizoma flavofasciatum. Next base: position 2,044,603 of record OY292436.1, read on the forward strand.
AGTAGTATATCAATCATGTAGTTCCCATAACACAAGCTCTGCTTACTTTGGGGCTAGATGATGCTGTGTGAATATGTCCAGCATTATTATTTATTTATTTTATTGATATGACGACCGATGTGGCACGGTGGGCGAAGGTCCGCCTGCGACACAGGAGGTTGCGGGTTCGATTCCCGCCCTGGAACAAATGTTTGTACGATCTGCAAATATTTGTTCCAGGTGGTCTGGGTATTTTCTATGTATAATAAAAAAATATCTATCTATGTAATGTAATGTATTAAGCATATCAGTCATCTAGTACCCATAACACAAGCTCTGCTTAGCTTGGGGCTAAATGATGCTGTGTTGATTGTCCAGCATTATTTATTTATTTTATTTATTGTCTGTGAAAACTAGGTTAAAGAGGTGTTGCCATGTTAATGCGAGTCCAGCTAGTTACCATAAGGTGTACAAACAGCCATAAGGTACCATAAGGTGTCTTTACTTAAGAGATCGTTCATCTTCACTCTTTATGAGAGACCTATCAGGAGTGAGGTCAGGAGTGTTCACCCTGTAGATGATGATGATTACATAAGTACGCTAAGTTTGTAAGTATTAATATTTTCCGATATGTGGTCGGAGTTGAAAGTGCTATGCTCAAGAAAAATATACTAAGTGTAAAAAGAGAACTACTGAAAACTAAAAGCATAGACATAGCTTCCCCTTTAAAGAAGGTTGCGGGTTCGGTTCCCGTGGCAGGACAAGTGTTTGTATGATCTGCAAATATTTGTCTCGGATTTCGGTGGTTTCTATGTATGAATATGTATGTAATTTTTACTTAACAACGGGATATTTACCACTGATTTGTGAGTTGAAAGTTTCTCGATATTTCGGCACAGTTGCATGTACTATGATCACGGGAGGAACTGAAGAAAAAAGTATGTTTTTAAAAAAAAAAGGATATAAGTAGTATAGCAGTCTTGTAGTTCCCATAATACAAGCTCTGCTAAGTTTGGGGCTAGATGATGCTGTGTAAAAAAATAGCAACATTTTTATTTTTATTATACATATAGGAGTACATATTTCTAGGTGAAAACAAAATCACTTTTCTCCGAATCATGTTCTATGTAAAGACTGCTTCTGTAGGAGTCCTACTTTTCATAATATCTTATTCCTGTAATGAAGATATGAGGGAGGTTATATTTGAAATGACACAAAATAAAACTGAAATATCTTTGCTTTCATTTAGGAATTGCGACAGCGAAAATTCAAAGTTCTTTTCAGAATAATATTCACTAGATCCTGATATTTGCCATGATTTTGCAGTTCAGTTTTGTTTCCGATTCAGCACAGTTGAGAACATGCTCCATGATCACAGAAGGAACTAAAGTGGGCCCCTCCGTATACAATAGACTGCCAGAGAGGATCCGATATGCAGCTTCCATACCTACCTATTTTTAAGAGTTAGCTTTAAAAATGGTTAAACTAATAATGGTTTAACTGATAGGAGGTCAGGAATACTGGAACACTGCTGTCAGCAACCCAGTGTCCTTCTCCGCTACTTCAAGGAGTTGGGCTGGTTGGGCTCGGGTTAAAAGGGGAACAATGCACAATACAGCCCAATGCGGGATGTCAGTGCAGACCTTAGTTCCCCCACTTAGAATAAGAATTACTTATAGGCTAGGTACAGTTTTTTTTTCTTATAGATAAGGAATTCTAAAAAGAGGCCGGAAAACGACCGGCTACGAATGGGAAACGAAACGAATGATCTCTCTGTGTCGGGAACAATCGATTATGTTAAATGGACCGAGAAATTCCAACTGACCACTGAATCTCCCACTAAGGATAACGCGAGCACTTCAGTTCTATCGCTAGTTTTTTTGTACTTACTTAATGTATAAAAAAACGTTTACCTAAAATGGTGTTTACTTATCTTGCATAATGACCGAGCAACAAATAAAACAAATCATGGAGAAATTATAATAAATAATGCCGGACATATTTTTTCAGATACAAACATTTGTCCCACGGCGGGAATCGAACCCGCAACCTTCTGCGTCTCAGGCGGGCCTTCGCCCACTGCGCCACAGAGGTGGTATGTATTTGATGCAACTAATACCTATAATAGAATAATGATTTACAACCAGTAAGGTTGCAAACTATGTGTTTATAAGAACTAAAGATATATAATGTCCTACACACTTTACCGTTTATCACTGTGTCAAAATATGAAAGCCGTAGAAATTACTTGACAAAACCTGTGTCCAAAACTTTTTATACCCACTTTCTCTGCCATTGCAACTTAACTTCCATTGAAAACTTTAAACTCGAGCGCTTTAACTAAAGTCGTAAAGTTGTGCTAAATTAATTCCTTCCAGTAAGAGAGTTCCTAGAATGGTTTCAGGAAATATTTTCATCTGTAACAAACGCAGAAATTAAGACTATATTTATTGCTACGAAAGAAGCATCGACATAGCGCACCGAATATTTACACCAGACTTTTTTTTGAGTGGGGAAATCCATCGTGGAATCTCTTTCGTCGCGGGGGCAACAGAAAAGTCATAATATGTCGGACTCCAACCGGCTAAAACCACCACTGTGTTTCTTCCTGACACCTTGTCTTGTCTGCTTGCGCATTCCTTCGGGGTCAAATAAAAAAAAAAATACTGAATCTGCTATCAAATAATAATAATGTATTATTGGGGATTTTTCATAAAACCAAATTTAAAAAAGGAAAATTACAAATCCCCTTGGCGATTCATTATTAGAATTTACAAAGAAAACAAGTAAAACAATAATTTTGCGGTAAAACAACAGGAACGCATAAAATACGTCCGTACAGCGCAAAGTCTCGAAGAGAAGAAGAGAGCCTGCGTCACTCGCGCTGCTCTTTATACAGCCGGCCGGTCGCTCGCGTTGTCGGCTTTTCTGCAGGTAGCTATCACGGCCTCTCCTGCACTTCTGGCGTCTCGACAGAATTAGTATGTCGTCATCACTCGTTACTGTAAACAAAGACCACACTTTATCGAAAGGCATTAGGAGCGTTAATGCCTTAGTAGGGTTGTTATCATGTAAGTTGGTTAGTAAGTGTATTAAGGTTTAGTGCACTATTTCTATTAGTACACGTACAGCTGAATACTCCTAAACACAAAAAGTAAATCTCAAAATATTGCCAGAGCCTAAGCTCTAGACTTCATAAATTAATCACAACAAATTCAGCTGTAACAAGAACAACCATCACCACAACCAACACGCCAGATAATAAACAACATGCCTAATAATAAACAACATGCCAAATAAAAAACAGCATCCCAAATAATAAACACCATGCCAAATAATAAACACTGCGTACGCACGCTACACAGTGACAGTGTAGACACCATCCTAACGGACTGGTTCTACTGCCTCAAGGGCCAAACGCGTCATACCTCAAGGGCCACACAACCATTACCTCAAGGGCCACACGGATACATATACCCTCATGTAAGGCGGAGTTGACTCGGGAGTCCAATCGCCTTTCCATGACCACACGCGCAGCAAGGCGCACAACAGCACGCGCAGCAAGGCGCTTCACCTCGCGCAGCAAGGCGCGACCACATGCGCTGCAGAGCGCGTCAATAGAACTCACAACACGGCGCGTTCAGGACATGCACAAAAGAGCTCGGCTTCACCTGACTCGAAACACAATAATTTGTCTTGTAGAACACAAAACAAATCACAATATTGCGTTTCATCAAAACAACAAATCATTGTGCATCAAACACCTTCAACACGACCAGCCAAATGTTACAACTGCTTCTAGACGGCAATGTTAAGTCTTAATTACAAAAACCACGGATCGAACGCGATTTATTTCAAGAGAAAGTTCAATACTGCGCTCGATTACCACCCACGACTTACGTGTCGATGTAACGTCGGCTCAAGAAAGCCGCGGTTCATCACTAGAACGTACGCCAAACCTTATGATTTGATAAGATTTGATTTCAATAAAGATTAGCACAAAAATAAAGTTCATCAAACTTTTTCCTTCTACCCTCAAAACGCTGTTTTTACCAAGAATCGATTAAATGCCTGGCTCGTTTACGAAAATAAGCCTTTGTGTCTATAAAGCCTGTAAATGGGGCACTATGTTATGCAAAGACATATAGCTGTAGCGATCACAATGACGGCTGCGGCTTCGAAAGCTGCGGCGGTCGCGGCTGCGGCCTACCAACATCACAATCACGACCACTAGAGCTACAACGGCTGTACCTTGTTCTGCGTCGCGGCGGCATATGCCCCCGGGACATGCTGTAATCACGGTTACCTCGGTTACCACGTTCACAGTTACCATCACGGCAAGAGCTGTAACTACGATGCCGGGTATTGTGCCGCGGAGTATATCAACGCGACATGCGATGCGAATATCGACCTCGCGAACGCCTGGTGCGTGAACGCCATCCCCAGGGGCTTCGTGAACGTTGGTCACACGATTTACGCCACTAAAACAGAAAACACAAAGACGCAACACAAAACAGGGATAAATAAAACCAAAAGAGGGTATCTCGACAAGCGCTTTACGGACGAAATTAGACACAACCGAACGAACAAAGGATTTCAACAAACACGAGCGAAAAACAATTAATGTGGGAGTGAAAGTCTTTTATCCCACTATCTGAGATTAGGGATTTTTAATAAAACCAAATTTTAAAAAGTAAAATTACAAATCCCCTTGGCGATTTATTATTAGAATTTACAAAGAAAACAAGTAAATCAATAATTTAGCGGTAAAACAACAGGAACGCATAAAATACGTCCGTACAGCGCAAAGTCTCGAAGAGAAGAAGAGAGCCTGCGTCACTCGCGCTGCTCTTTATACAGCCGGCCGGTCGCTCGCATTGCCGGCTTTTCTGCAGGTATCAGTATTTATTTCCCTGAATACGGTAGTACAAAGTTATTTATTATATTTTATTATATCTCAATCCCCAATATCTCATTTCCCATATTTGGGATGCAAATTTACTTACATATCTAATCTGATATAAGGTAAACATGCCCATATTAAAATACGTAATAAATATACTACACTTTATCCTCATAACATTTGAAACAAATCACCTATTTAACCAATACAATTTAATACAAATATCAAGCTAACAATAACAATCCTACCAATCCTTTTAATATTATCAACGTCAAAGTTTGTGAGGATCGATGTTTGTTCGTCTTTCACGCAAAAACTACTCAACGGATTTTGATGAAACTTTACAGTAATATAGCTTATACATCAGAATAACATATAGGCTACTTTTTATCCGAGTATCACGCGGGCATAGCCGTGGGCAGAAGCTAGTAAAATGATTATATTGTAAATACAATACATGTTATACATAATAAACACCCAAACCCGAGACAAATATTTGCAGATCATACAATCATTTGTCCCAGGCGAGAATCGAATCTGCAACCTTCTGTGTCAGTAGTTTATAGTCAATAGTTTTAACTATCAAAGTCATTAGGTTTTTATTTATTGAAATCACAAGGATCATAATATAAATATTTCAAAACATTCTGCAAACTCAGGCTAGGTACCTAGCGCCTTGTCTATTCTATACGTGACTAGCTAATTATGTTTGTTATTACTTTCTTTCCCCATACATTTTCCCGATAAAGAGATTACACTACCCACTAAACTGACAGCCTATCACAACAGCTATCTCCTTTAACTATCACACAAAATATCTCATAATGACTCATCTGACCTTGCCCTTATAACTTGTCACATAACGCAATAACAGCGTAATAAAGACACAATGAGCCTTCAAAGCGTGGTGGCAGTGCCGACGATTTGCGGTTGAACTAAAGAATGTACATATAAAGACGGACCACACCCAACCACATCTACAGAAACACACACACATACACACACACAACAATAGATACTAAGGTTCACTATTTTTTAGTATTTAAAACCCTTCAAAGCGGGATGGCATTGCCAACGATTTGCGGTTGAACTAAAGAATGTATAAAGACGGACCACACCCATCCACATCTGCAGAAACAGAACCCTTCAAAGCGGGATGGCAGTGCCAACGATTTGCGGTTGAACTAAAGAATGTATAAAGACGGACCACACCCAACCACATTTGCAGAAACACACACACATACAACAATAGATACTAAAGTCCACTAAGTTTTAGTATTTAAAACCCTTCAAAGCGAAGTGGCAGTGCCAACGATTTGCGGTTGAACTAAATAATGTATAAAGGTGGACCACACCCATCCAAATTCTACATGAACATCTGGGGAAGGAATTGTTTTCCTGCAACACAGTGTCAAAATAACGTAGGAGACAGTGTTATAACCAAACACCAACCAAATAATGTTTTGTATTACAGTACGAAAAATACTGTTCTGGAATAGATATTTTCTATTTGTGTATTAATCCAGTAACTGGTGCGTCACTGGCATATCAGCGCTTGCATGGTACTAAAAAGTGTTTAAACAGATCCAGTATCATGCCAGCGACGATGTCGCCAGTCACTGGATCAATATAAACCTGCCTTCGAAGCAGGAAATATCTGAGCGGGGCGGATTAAAATAGCATTGGTCTTCCACTAAGAAATCATTTCATAGAAAAGTGGTACTTTTGTGGTTCTTTGTACTTGTTCAGTTCACTTCACTCGCCCATTTTATGAGTTGCGAGTCAAAAGGGTCCGTACAGAGTCCGTTTAGCTTTAAAAGTTGGCATTAATGCGAAGTTTTTAACAGTGGCGTCACAGCAAAAGTGCGTTTCATTTGGACCGTCTGGGTACAGAAACCAATAGCTACCAACTTTGTTATGTTTCGGTTTGAGCAATAAGCGGCGACCACCTAGGCATTTAAACGGAAGCCGCTATCAAAACCACCCCACCATATTCTAGCAAGTTCACGCTTAAACCACCACCGCACTCCAATACATAACCACACATAACGTGCAATAGTTTGCCCATTTTTGGCACGTGCGCCCGCTAACTGCTTTCCAATTGGAGGGAATTCGGCAAAAACGGCCCTAACGAGGAGTGTTTCATATCTCATGAGCTCCTGAAATTATTGTAAGAAGGGCTCTCAAAGAAAAAGGATTTATTACTGAGGGAAATGATCATTAAAAAATACAGAGCCGTGTCGGTGGGCAGATAGTTCTAGGCTTGGTCGCAAAGAGAATTGAACTTTAGTTTCTGGGACTATATAATTGTAATGCTCGTCTGCATTAATAATATTACAAAAAGTATTGTGGGTTTTTACACCGTATTTCTATGAAAAAAGACATTAAGACACGATTTTGTCCAAGGCTTATCGTGATTATACATGACTAGCTACTGGCCACGCACGGCCCTCTGGAAAATAGTCGATGATATGTAGCTTTCACCGTTAAGGTTAACGTAAGAAAAGCAATCGCTCGACCGTTTTTTGGTCGACTTAAGTTGCAAATAGCGTTTGACGACCTCTGTGGCGTAGTGGATGAAAGCCCGTCTGAGACGCAGAAGGTTGCGGGTTCGATTCCCGTCGTGGGGCAAAAATCTGTATGATCTGCAAATATTTGTCTCGGGTCTGTGTATTTTCTATGTATAATATGTATGTATTGACAAAAAAAGGTATATAAGTAATATATCAGTCATTTAGTTCCCATAATACAAGCTTAGCTTAGGGCTAAATGATGCTGCGTGAAAAACACAGCATTATTTATTATAAAAAATTTGGACTTCACAAAAGGCGTTTTTATTTTAAAACAACCTTTGTCAACAGATTCAAGTCCATTCTAAATACCGGTGAAAGATTTTTTGAAATTGGATGAAAAGTTTCGGATCACTTTCTACATCTAAACTCACAAACTTTACCTCATTATAAAAGTGTAGATCAATGAGGATAGTGTAGATTTATTTCCTTGGGCCAACCCTCAATCGGTCTGTGAAGGGACTAGCAAAAAATAGATTTCCTCTCAATTCTAGCCGTTCCGGACAAAGTGAGCAAGTGTCTGGGCCAGTTCTCATTTACATACTAATGCATTTAAATTGTACTGACAGAACGCAGGTACCTATGAGTACGTAGTAGCATGTTTTATGCAACAGAGATAAAGGCGTAGCTAGAAAGAGAACAAAAATGTTGATGGCCATGGGTCCTAAAGCTTGAATATGCCAACTTTATTGGCGTGACAAGAAGCCGGTTGAGACACAAGAGACGCGGGTTCGATTCCAGCAGCGAGACAAATATTTGGATATTCTGCAGATATTTGTTTTGGGTGTTACGCGTAGTTCTGACGCCCACGATACAGATTTGGGTGTTTATTTTTATTTTTTAAAGACACTTTCTAGTAATGCCGCTAGCCTTAGAGTATCATGATCCATTTCACTTCACTTTCTAAGTGAAGTGAAATGGATCATACTACTCGAAACTCGAAAAATTTACAACCGCTAGGGAATATAAAATTTCCCCAGGCAAGATTTTTAAAGACGAAAAGCTGCAGGCAATTTTGTCCATTTTTCGGAGCTTGGGTGATGTTGAAGTCGGGTTTTTTTAATTCGAAATAACTAGTTTCTCTACGTTTTATTTTACGTGTGGTTTTTTTGTACTTATTATTTTAGTAGATTTTGCTTGCTTTTCTCGCTCTATCAATAATTTCTGTCTACTATACTGATCAGCTCCAGTAGCAATGCCCATGAGGCAACTGCGGTAAATAACATTAATTAGGTATTTACTCGTTAATCAGACTTATCAAATCATAATAAAACTAATTTTGAATGCCTTCCAAAACATCGGAAACAAAATATTGAAATTTCTGTGTTATAAAATGGGTCATGTTCAAATAATAGATGGAGAGGAAACCATTAACATGAAACCATTACTGTTATTTCCATACAAAATAGTATCAGTAGATACTTCTTCAATTCGGTACATACTCAAACGACCTCTGTGGCGCAGCGGGCGAAGGTCCGCCTGGGACGCAGAAGGTTGCGGGTTCAATTCCCGCCACGGGACAAATGTTTGTATCTGCAAATATTTGTCTCAGGTCTGGGTGTTTTCTATGTATATTATGTATGTATTTACAAAAAAAAATGTATATCAGTAGTATATCAGTCATGTAGTTCCCATAATACAAGCTCTGCTTAGTTTGGGGCTAGATGATGCTGTGTGAAAATGTCCAGTATTATTTATTTATTTATTTATTTATTTTATTCTAACCCGTGGCTTCTATATATGTTTCTAATCAGCCTGTAACACTCACTACTGAGTAAAGATAAGTCTCTTATCTATTGTACTCAACTCTTGGCGGTCTTGTCACCCGGATCAACTGCTCACTGCCCTTCAATATCGTCCGACCATCAAGCAGATGGTCAGCTTCGAGGCTACCGCATATCCCTTGGCCACCATTCCGTCACTGCGTACATCTGTGATCTTACCCTGCCTATCTCTACTTGAGTCTCGCAATCCTCGACTTTAGTGCAAAATCTAATATCCATGTTTGGTATACCACGAGATATATTCCTAGATGGATTCCTATTTTGATTCCTATTCTGTGTCTTTTACGATAATAAGTCTTTATAAAAGGAATATTTTGTTTCAACCATTATATAAAGTTACAATAACTTATAGCACAACTGTCTTCCACTTTCAAGATGGCAAATTTGAAGACATTTTAACTGATATTCAGATATAGATCTAAACTCCTTTTAGTCACATCTTTGACTTCCCGAATGCCACCCAAGCTGTAAATACCTAAAAATATCCCTTTGTGGATGGTCCTTGTCAAAAGAAAGAGTATGCCCAATGTGCATATATTTATCTACTATCTTCAACTTTCCACTTCCAACCCCAACGTTATCTACATACTTATCATAATTGTTCGTACAGATAAACAAAACAAAGTTCCACCTTCGGGTATAGCGAAGAACAACAGAGGGACATTTTTCACTCCTAGTTTCCAGTTTGAAAGCACAGGGATGCTTCTTGCCTGATGGATCAAGAAATAGGCTACGAGCGATTTTATGGTTTTTTATACGGAGATAATTCAGGTGAGAAAAGCGAGAACCGGCACTGTATATTTATGTCCGCCGATATCCTTCGAATGGGTAGATTGATTTCCACGAAATTTTAAAAACTATGTAACACAAAAAGTATTTCATTGTCGCGGGTTTTTCTAACAAGTGGGGCAATTTAAGAGACTTAGAGAGAGCAGAGAGGGTGAAAATATATTAAAGTGTTATGATAGGGTTTTAATAACAAATTAAAAAAAACCTTTTTTCAATTCTAACCTTTTTGAGCCAAAATGAGATGCCTAGAAACGTTATTCTAAACAAATTGTGTAGTCATAAGGTCTCTGTTTGGTATCAAAATTTAAGTAATCGTAAGAAATATAAATTTTTAAGAAACTTTTTTCTACGTCAGTCTAGATTTTATTATTTTCAATAACTTACAAAAGTCACTATCGCATTAAAACCACTCTTTTCTAGCATCTAGGACTGTACCTGATAGGTATATTGACGTAAGGAAAAACGCGTTTTGGGTTCCGTATTGTGTAGTAAATTTGATTATGGGTACAGATCGTAATCGGCCAACAACCTCGTCCCCTCGCCACCTCGGCCCGCTGTCCTTCTAGTTGTGTTGGCAGTACATTTGGCTTCGGCACTAAACTTTAGACACTATGCGCCAAGATGATGACCATGTCTTTCTTAACTTGGCCCATAAGCCCCGGTAACAAATAACACGTCTGCGTGTCGGTGCGACGTTTCCAATTTAGACGCTTTGTGTATATGTCGCGTCAAGGCGCGGGCTACTTGGAGCCACCTACGTTTTTGTGCACCATCTGGCGACGACGGGAGTGAACTATCTGCGCATAAGTAGTGGGTAAATCGTAAAAGCAGGTGTTTATTTTATTCCATAAACTATCGTGAATTTGATCATTGATACTGTAAAAAGGGTGTAAATTTTTCGCATGTCGTACTACCGGTAAAGGCATCGACTTAGTTTCGTCGTGCACTTTGCGATGCGGAAGGAGAGCGTCGCCATCACTTGCCTTGATGAAGACTCGGAATGAGTCGAAACTTAGTTGGTGTCTTTAACGATAGTACGATGCGTGAAAATTCCCGTTTTACAATACGAAAGTACCTGTTTATACAACAGGTGAGACCAGCCAACCGGTCTTAAATTTATCAAAGTTGTAGGCACGGTGATTTAACCTGATATGCAGAACGGTATCTAAAATAATATATGCTTAACTAGTGGTTTGATTTGTGTTATTTCCACACATACTTCGTCACCTATGCATCCCCTAGGGGTCCTCGGAAAATATTTTCTTGGCATATTCCTTTAGATTTGAAAGGGTTTACTAACTCTTACAAACCCTCTGCCCTCAATGACGAAATGACCAAATTTTAGGTCTTCAGGGCCAAACGCTACCCCAAATAGCTGCATTGACGTTTACATTTTTACGATTTTGCTATTGTATCATGCAATAACCAATCGCAAAAACGCAAACGTGAGCGGAGTTATGTGGGAGAGGCCTACAGGTTAAACTGTGCATTGAATGAATGAATGAATGATAATACTTTATTGTACACCTTAAGATACAAAAACGAAATAAACAGTAACACATATGATAAAGGTAAAATGGGCGGTCTTATCGCTTAAAAGCGATCTCTTCCAGACAACCTATGGATGGAGAGGATTATATAAGATTTTGACAGTCAGTCTGTATGTCACGCAGAGACTTTATTCATTAGCAAATTGTGATGACTCTCCCATGCCAACGCTCTACAAAGTTAGGAATTAAGTTCATTCTCCATACTTAGATACGTCTTTATATTTTTCAGTAATGCAATAACACCGTCATTATTTTACACAGTTTATAATTTTAGTAACATCCTAAGATTGTCTGGAAGAAATCGCTTTTAGTGTTTTCTTTTGTTTGTTTGTTGATTTTATGTTGTTTTATTATGTTTTGTATGTTCCACTGTAAAATCCTACTACTATTATAAACGCGAAAGTTTGTGAGGATGGATGTTTGTTACTCTTTCACGCAAAAACTACTGAACAGATTTTTATTTGCTTTACAATAATATAGCTCATACATCAGAGTAACACATAGGCTACTTTTTATCCGTGTACCACACGGGCGAAGCCGTGGGCAGAAGCTAGTAATGTTGAAAATAGTGTATATAATAAAGAGTTTGTACATATATTACGACGAGTATTAACACAAATTAGTAGGTAGTTCAGAAACATGGGTAGTCATATCTCAAAGTTTATGTACTGAGAACTAAATCAATCCTGTATCTCACATGACACTGTTATTTCCCGTAACAAGATAGAGAGGTATGCACGCTAGAATCAAATTCAGCAAACAAAAGACTTCTCCAATTCTGCACTACACATGGATCACTAGACATAGGAGTTTATGGCTTTCTATCTGTACAGTCTGGGTAAGAAGGATCTATATTTATTGTACAGAATTTTAAATTCATGCACAATTTTGAGTTTTTCTGTAGGTACATCTGCTTACTAAGTTTTTACGTGCAACTTGTCTGATTATCTTTGTTTAAATCTGTCACTATTAAGTTTTTGCCTGAACTAAGTACAGATAAGTATTAAGTGCACTCACGCTTGCAAAACCCATACCGTCAGCTGGCTAACAACACCGCGTAAATCGATTATCCTTACTTTTCAGGAGAACCAAAAAACAGTTTTATCAACTCCGCACAAGTCCACAGAATTGAAATCGCTAACGCTGAAATTGAAACTGTGATTGGTTGACATGCAATGTTTGTATTGGTAAACAGAAGCGCAGTGAAAAGATCTATCCAATGGCATAAAAATGTCAAAACCACAAAATTTCGACTTGAATGGTGTTGTTGCCGACGATATGTCATTACTTACTTACTTACTATCCTGGCGCATCGACCCCGAAGTGGATCCTGGCCTCTGTCGTACGCCGCCTCCATCCAGTCCGGTACGAGGACTTGAAGAGAGCGAAGGTCTTTCTCCACTTCATCCTTCCACCTGTATCTGGGACGGCCGACTGGTCGACAGTCGACCGGCACACATTGGAAAGCACGTTGTGCTGTTCGATCATCTCCCACGTGCACGTGGTCGAACCAACGCAGTCTGTAAGCTTTGGTTTCGCCAATAATATTGGGCTCGGCCACTAGTTCGAGGATCCCCTGGTTTTTTCTACTCCGCCAAGTGCCATCTTCGCGGCTGGACTGGACCTAAGATTTTTCTTAGATTTTAGTGCTAATAAAAATCTTAGGTTCAGTCCAGCGCATATTTCATTGTTTTTGGGTATTTATTATTGTGTCTTCTATTGACATACGTTGTTCTACGTTGTATATGTGATATTTTAGAATAAATGCTCAAGAGCTCTTTAACAAAAAAACCTGCAAAGATTTAAAAATATGTGTCACATATTAAATATTCTATTGGAATTTCAATTTTAAAATTCTCTCCTAGTGAGTCTGCTTTGTTCGTTTATCGTCCTTAAAATAACATCATTAGGTACATACTTTATTGAGAATTTAAATTAACATGTTATGCACTACAGACACATACAATCGGCAATGTTATCGCAAACAGTGATTCCTTCCAGACAACCATTTCACCTTTTCATATCCTAACACTAAAACTTCGACGACCTCTTTGGCGCAGTGGGCGAAGGCCCGCCTGAGGCGCAAAAGGGTTCGGTTCTCGCCACGAGACCAATGTTTGTATGATCTGCAAATATTTGTCTCAGGTCTGGGTATTTTCTATGTACATATATATGTATTTACAAATAAAAGTCTATAAGTAATATATCAGTCATTTAGTTCCCATAATACAAGCTCTGCTTAGTTTGGGGCTAGATGATGCTGTGTGAAATATTATCCAGCATTATTTATAAAACAGTGGCGTTGCCCAGTTTGGCTGTCCATCATCCCACGAACTACTGTTTTTCTTCATTGTGGTTATATTAGTGAGCCGATTAAAATAATAAAAGATGCTTAGAACCTTGACTTCTTTCATAAAATGTGACCGTGGCAATACTATTGTAAAATGTTTATTAAAGCCACCTGTACCTAAAACCAAGCTCTCGGCGACTGTACAAGCAGAAAGCTATAAAATACACTCTCATTCGTATTCGTATGCCCGTCAGCGACACACATTCAATTCGAACGTGCTAGTCGATAGCACTGTGCGCGCGACTGTACGAATGATATTGCACGCAAATTGAAATGTCAAACGATTATTGGTTCATCGTCAACAAAAGTTTCCTGAATAATAAATGAGTTCGCCATGGCATGTCTAATATGAAGGCTCATATTCGGTAATTAATATCATTTTCGGATAGATATTTATAAATTTTTCATCACATTAAAAATACTTTTTAATTTCCTCTCATTGTGATGGAAAGTCGTGTGTTATCTCGGGTATATACGATCAATTACACCCTTAAACTAAAAAATCTCGGGTGTAAGCCATTGTATAACTATACGACATAATTCCCATGACTTTTTAAAGTCTGTAATTAATAATTCCGAAACAGGGCTCATCCCATCTATCTCATCATACTATGTGTATAGATAATAAGTGGCTCTCTCGTACTACCCGCTTTCTTCCACGTACATGTAAACTGGGCAATGAGCTGCCTTCTGAGGTGTTTCAACAATAAACTGACCCGCTTCAATATTTTTTAAAGCGCTCTTTAGATCATGAAACGCCCAGGTATTGCAGAAATAAATAGGCGATTTTCCGTACAAGCTTGTATCTTCACCATAATATTAACATTTCTCGAATTCATAAACTATGAACATTGCTCTAACGAAAAGATAGTCGGATTGAAAGGCAAACTTAACTTTATAGTTGATAAAAAAATATCCCGATACATCAATATACGTCACGGTCAATTCTCTTACTGCAAATTTAAGTTTGTAATCTCAAAAAAATATATGTTTTTGTGTGATAAAACTACAAATTAACGATTTTTGGACGTTTTCTTTTACGTGTGCTGTGAGACATTGCTTTTTGTCAAATTTCATGATTCTAGGTCAACGGGAAGTATCCTATAGGTTTTGATTTATTTGCGAGTACCTATCAAATTATGCCGCATAAATGGTCGTATTTTTTTATTGAGTTGACTTAGAAGCTTGATTTTTTTGAGTTCCAAGGAACTGTAGACCTTCGTAATTGATATTAATTTCAACTTGATACCTCCCCGCGTTCCTGTGAAAAAGGGTCTTGAGAAATAGTTAGACAAACGGACGGACGAAGAATGAAGAAGTGATCCTGAAAGGGTTCCTTTTTTAGTTTTGAGGTACGGAACCTTAAAAATACTATTACATACACATAACTCTCAAAAACATGTACCTCTTCTGTTTTCCTACATACATACATACATACAAGTACATTAATTTAATAAGATTCATCATAGCCTGCTATAAAATACCACTAACACTATCAAATTAAGTGTTTTTTAATCAAAATGGCGTCACCGCAGTTGCACGTTGAACTAAAAATTTCATTTTGTGAGCTATGCAGTCTCAGGGGTGTTAGTGCGACCGACGTAAAAACACTATGGATTTACAAACTGGTATTTTTTTCACTTTTACAAACCCGTTTTCAGAAATTTATTTCAGGACAAAAACTATTGTTTGAACCTGTATTTTTTTGACTATGTACTAAAGCTAAGACTACTATTAAACGAACTTTAAGTTGACATCGGAAATCATACCTAAAACAGCAAATTTTTATCATCATTTACTTTGATGAAAATAGTCAAATTTTCAAAAGGCATTGTATAAAAGTTGTCAAAATGAGACACCCTGTATAATCAAAACTTGCTGTGCAAAAATATCGGTTGGATTTCCAAAACCCAATAATATATTGTATCAAGCAGATTTTTACTCTGCTAGGTAAGTAAAAAAAAAACCTTTTTTTTTCATTGAAGTTTCATTTTTTTGAAGTATTATATTTGGTTTTTTGCTCATATTCGCCGAAACCGTACGTATTTTTGCATGGAGATCCATCTTGGACCATAACTATATACAATAAAAAATCATTTACTCAGTAAATCGGAGAAAAATCAAATAAAAATATCACATTACTTCGTCGCTGACTGTAAAATATTAAAACAATAAAAATGAATTCAAATAAATCCACAAAATATGAAATATACAATAATATATACAACTGGTTAATCTGATACCATTAATCTATATACATAGGCTCATTTATAAACCCTATCGTATCAATCGCATCAATGTTAGCCTTTCTATTTGCTCAACAAGTTAATATCTGACATTTAAAATCAATAGTGCGCCCTATCATGTAGGTAATAAGCAAAACAGCTTGTTCTCTCCAAATTATAGCCCTTAGTATAAGTATACTTGAGACTCTATTGGACATTTAGGTCCTGCCCTTTCAATAAAATATGGCAAACGGTCCTAAAATGCATCTATCCCTGACTTCTTTTAACAGTCAGACACTGTGACTTCCGGTATTATAAAAACCAAAGAAGATCAACTTGTAGTCGGTCGACAACAAGTCGAGATTTAACAAGATCAAGTCACGTAGACCAAGGGGAACAAACTTACAAAGATACACAGAAATAGGTTTAAATATTTTTACCTCGTAGCAAAAGTTATTTAATTGCTATACAGATACCACGCGAGAAAAACCTGTGAGCTGAAATTGATACACTATAAATAATAATGACCTATCCTAATGTGAGGTCAGGAATATGTATGTGTCGGTTGGATGTATATTATATATTTATTATGATTATTATTTATAGCTTGTAGACTAACTTATAGACTTTGACAAAGGTCTGTCAGCCGAGAATTATTCGTATTTTGAAATTAAGCTTATTATGAGTTAGCAAGCCGTCACTTGTCTGAGCTGTGTCAATAGTGAGCCCTGGATTCAATCAAAGACTGCCGTACGAAATTAGGGTTGTCCCAATTTAATTAAACTAGACAATAGCCTAATTTAGGGTTCAGTAACGAACGGTTTGCCATAACCGCAGTGTACGTTTAGAAATTAACTAATCAGAATAAATGGGTGTGCGGTCAGAAGGGTCGTGGAAATTTGCATTGCTATGAAATTGTGTATTTTCAGGTAGTGATCCGGATGTACGGTTAACCGATGCAGGTCGCGGTTGAATGGAATAAATTGAACTTTATGTGGTGCTGTTTGGCTGCGTCGCAATAAGCTGAATGTGACTCGTCAGCCTGGAAGCTTAAAGTGAAAAATATCTGTTGTTTGATGAACAGGGGGCCTAGACAAATACCTCACGCTTACTTTTCCTTTCACGCTAACGCAATTTTTTCAAAGTAAAACTTGGCAGCAGTCACGTGACATTTCCACAGCTAATGTCATTTCCATACAATTCAATCTTTCCGCAGGCGTTAACGTCAACAGAAAGTGGTATTTGTCTAGCCCTTCAGAACAGAAAAACTAATGCGAATGAAAGGTTCTCTAATGGCATGTTCTGTATATGGTCTGGGTGTCGTGGTACTTATAGTTCCCAATACTCTGATACGATACAGGGAATTCTTGTGTGGGGTCAGGACTATGTAGTTATGTGTCTGTTGAGTGAAAAATTTAATCAAAACCTAAAACCAGATGATGAATGCGAATGATCGGAAAGGCACCCTGAATCCTCAATACAGTCAGTGTATTTACAATTTGTAACAAAAACCTTTTAAAGCCTAAATCTAGTGAGCCTCGCACGCCCATCCTTTGTTATGAACAAAAGATGGACATTTGAGTGGCGAGTCGACAAAAAATCAGTTCAAATATTCATTATCATCAACATAGCGGCAGTCCACTATATAATAGTCCGCAACTGGTCATAAGCCTTCCCCAAAGAAAAACCTTTTCAAGCCTAAATCTAGTGAGCCTCACACGCCCATCCTTTGTTAAGAACAAAAGATGGACATTTGAGTGGCGAGTGGACAAGAAATCAATTCAAAAATTCATCATCTTCAACATAAATGCAGTCTACTATATAGTAGTCTGCAACTGGTCATAAGCCTTCCCCAAAGAGTGCCCTGATAAATATCCTTGCCATCATCCACTGACTTCCATCGGTCCAGTGTAACATGGCGTTTTCTTAGACTGCGTCACCCATTAGGAAAATTGTACCACAAAATTCCAATTCCAATTTCCTTTCGCATTAGGCGCAGTCTCCAAAGATTTATATAAATATACAACGATTTTAATAGACTTGCTTTGAGCCTTGAGAGTGTTGAAAATGCAGCGTGCAATATCGGCGACGAAGCATTCACAATCGAACACGTTCCGTATCTGAAAGAAAGTATTTTGTGCAATCATGTTTGTGAAATGTGTGTTGTAGTCGAAATGGAATTTACCGACGCGTTTTTATCCCGCCTTGAAGAACACCTCAAATCCTACTACTATTATAAACGTGAAAGTTTGTGAGGATGGATGTTTGTTACTCTTTCACGCAAAAACTACTGAACGGATTTTGATTAAACTTTACAGTAATATAGCTTATACATCCGAATACATAGGCTATTTTTTATCCGGGTACCCCGCGAACGAAGCCGTGGGTAGAGGCTAGTAGAATAATATGAAAGATAGAGTTGTACGCAATTGTGTCATTAATTTTGTCTTTAGAAAGAGAAAGAAAGAAAGAAAATACATTTATTAACCACAAACACAACACAACACAACAGGTGACAAAATACAAAACAAATAAATACAAACACGGAAAGGTTTCATTAAAATACTACAAAAAAATAAAAATAAAATATATATAATATAAAATATATGTGTTGTGTGGGGTCAAAAGGTCCCTATCTCAGCATTATGCTGCATCAAACCTAAGAAAGGTGTAGCGCTGATTTTCAGACAGGGCCATCGATCGTGATGTCACGAACAACGGGGAGCAAACGTAAACAGGAAAACTAGATATATAATATTGTTTTAGCACAATATTAAACAAGCACGTTGGCGAACGTCTTTTACGCTTGTCCCACATTACGTGGAATCGGCTTTCTTCTTCCAAAGCCTTCTATCTGCCGTAATTTCAGTACTTCATTCTTACCCATGTCATCTCTCACACAATCCATTAATTTTTCCTTTGGCCTACCTCTGTTTTTTTCCATCCATATTCATATTTAACACATTCTCGTAATGTGACATTCTTTCCTCCTCATAACGTGCCTATACCACGTTAATCTATAACTCCAGAACATTTTCATCACTACTTTTATGCCTGAATTCATGGTCGGGGTTTAGACAGTACCTCAAAATCCATAATTCAGCATTCGCCTTATGGCTGGGTGCATAAAGGTTGAATTCACACTTGAATTTTTACTTAGCGCCTGAACAGTCCCCTAGGGGAGCCTCTATTTGACAATGAATTCGGGCCTTCGTGATATTCTCATTTCTTCTCTTGTTCATTCTTGTAACTCCACATATCCAACTCAATATTCGCACCATGTGCACCCTTCTTTTATTTGTTTCCTTCATTCATTTGGTTGCCCAATACTCAGATGCATACAAATAGACAGTCTCTGATTGTTTTGTAAATCTTCTCTATGAGCTTAAGGGGTATTCGTGGATCACATATAGTCCCTGTGATCTATACCACATTCTATTATTCACTTCTATTTTTTTCGATTTAAATACGTTCAACTTATTGTTAACTTAATTTTGCACTGTATGTATGATTGTCCGACGAATACTCTCGCTCGAATGGTGAACCCATGAAATTAAAATTAGGAGTATGTTAAGATGTGGGGGGAGGGTGTCATATATTATGACACCCTAATTTGACCAGATATATCTCTGTTCCCCCCAATGTTCACAATCTCAATCATATTTACACCTCTGTGCTCCCAATTTTCATAATCAATGCCGACTCGATTTAGCGTAACGACACGAATAAGCTGAAAATATTTTTTGCCAAGGTAAAAAGAAAATTAAAAAATGAAACTAAGTATAAATAGTATTTTAATGAAAAAAGTGCCAAAATACGAAGATGAATCAAATAAATTGAAATATATATAAATGAAATATATATTTATATATATGACAGAGCAATAGGTAGTTAGTTTTTAGTGTGATTAACTGTCCCTCAAAAGATCCTAAGGCCCATTGTATTACGCAGATCTGTGAGAATTTCAAGAATTTCAAGTAGTCAGAGACACCTCCAAACATTATATTTGGCGCAGGTCCGCGTTTTGCAAAGTAGTAAGCATTCCACGTGACAAATTGCAAGCCCATCATTTTTATGTAAGACGTAGATGAAATTAGTGTCATTTAAAAAATATTATGATACTTTGAAAGTTTAGCACCTTAAATGGGGGTTTCTATGTATAATATGTATTTACAAAATAAATGTAAGTAGTATCACAGTCATGTAGTTCCCATAATACAAGCTCTGCTTAGTTTGGGGCTAGATGATGCTGTGTGAAAAAATTTCAGCATTATTTATTTATTTGTTATATACTAGCTTCTGCTCACGGCTTCACCCGCGTGGTAGCCGGTATAATAAGGAGCGTATGTTTATTCTGATGTATAAGCTATATTACTGTAAAGTTTCATCAAAATCCGTTCAGTAGTTTTTGCGTGAAAGAATAACAAACAAAGTTTGTGAGGATGGACCTCACAAACTTTCACGTTTATAATATTAGTAGGATAATCAACATAACAAAGATGAACATAAATAAAATAATTATAAAAAGCCTTTATTTTTTTTAAGATGAACTTTACCTATAAATACGGAAAGTGCCAAAAGTACTGTTTGTGTTTTCTTTCCAAAAAAAAATTTGACCTAGGAATAAGCCAGCTTTTTTCCCCCAGTGGCGTCGACCAATTTTTTTTTATTGTGTATTTTTTTTTACTTTTGTTATTTGATCTCACTCTATGGTCCTAGAGTAATATCGCAAATCTAATAAAACTTCATGTTTCCTCCACAACCAACTGCCTTTCGTATGCGGCTCAAATATTTAAAATCAAGTTTCAACAGAGTGGTCGCGCTTGGCCGAATTGTAGCATTTTTGACGGACTACTTATTTACAATTTTACCCACCATTTTCATTATGAATAGGCATCCGATCCATTTCACAATATAATTCCGGAAGCGCACAAAAAAGAAAATTAGATTTTTCCAAAATTTATGCCTCTCCCTCCAGCAATAAGAGTGAAATTGGCGTGTAATCAGCACAGAATCGTCACCATCTGGAAAACGGTTGGAAACGTTCAGAAATTGTATGTTCACGGTTCGTTAGTTAAGAATATTGGTTCATTGTTGGTCGAGCGAGATTCATTACTGTTTCAAATCACTCTACTATCGAAAATGTTGTTTCTTCGAGCCAACCTCCTTTGATTGAGATTGGAACCTTCCATTTGACTTTTATTGGGATTCAAAACTACAGACAGTCATGTTGAAATGGATTGATGTCAAACTAAACAATGTAATAAGAACTCATTTAGCTATCCATGGATCGAACGGTCTGAACCGACAACTGCTGAGTATGATTATAAATGTACTGCCTACCACTATTATAAATGCGAAAGTTTGTGAGGACGGATGTTTGTTACTCTTTCACGCAAAAACTACTGAACGGATTTTGATGAAACTTTACAGTAATATAGCTTATACATAAAAATAACACACAGATTACTTTTTATCCGGGTTCCACGCGGGCGAAGTCGTGGGCAGAAGCTAGTAATTAATAAATCCCTACTGACTTTGAAATAGTTGTATTATTATCTCTGTAAATAAATCTTTTTCTACAAAAGGTATATATTTATTTGAGCTTATAAGTATTGAGAAATGATTGTTAACTATTTATTAAGTCAGGTTTTTGAGTACATTATTCTAATGCAAAATTTACTCTTCTATCTGAATTTGAAGTACGACATTGTCCCTATTATACTTCTGCTTTTAATATTTTCTGACGACAGTCCATATTTTGTATAAAAATAATAATTTCTTCACACCAAAAAATATAGAAGTATTATATACACCAAATACACAGCTGCTAGTGGATATGCATCTAGGTACCTTATTCCGAAAGAATTTATTCCTGGTTAAGAAAAACCCTTATATACATTTTCAGAATTACTTTCGGGGATAACCAAAATAAGGAATGAGTATATCAGAGGAAGTTTGAAAGTAGCATCCGTGACGGAAAAGTTGAGGAGTAATAGGTTAGAATGGTATGGGCATGTCATGAGGAGGGAAGAATGTCACATTACGAGAAGAGTGTTAAATATGGATGTGGATGGAAATAAAAGCAGAGGTAGGCCAAAGAAAAGATGTATTGATTGTGTAAAGAATGACATGATTAAGAAAGGAGTGAGTACTTAGATGACGGCTGATAGTGGAGAGTGGAAGACGAAAACATGTTGTGCCGACCCCACGTAATGTGGGATAAGGACAAGAAGATGATAACTTTCGGGCTACTTCTATCTAGCAAGGATTTTAAAAGAACAATCTACCAACCGCCTTCGTATTGATTTCTAGAATAATTCCCGGGCCGCAGAGCTACCTACCCTCTATTTATTTAGCATTCTTCATGAGCCATAAAGAGCTAATGGTGTGTCATAACTACTGAGCGGTGTTAATGAATCACTAAGGTCGGCCGTTATGGCCCACTAAATAATGGCCCAGTTAAGGCATAACTCAGGCCTGTTGGCGATAGGTGGGGGTTAATTGCCAGGAAGTTCTTGTGCTTGTTTGTAAGTCTTTGACTTTCTTACTCCTTGCAACTAGTCCGCAAAGTCAAAAACTTTACTTTCTGCCTCCTTTTGCCATTTACACTGTCGAATTGATGAGAGAAATTGGCTTGGTATTAGGATTTGTTGAGGATAAACTATAGCTCTATGTATAATATAGTAAAGATCAAATTAGATTATTAGGTATACCTAATAATCTCATTTGGTGATATGACATGTTATTAATATTATAGATTAAATTGATCAGACTATGTAAATTAAAATTATATTGAAATTTTATTGATATTAGGTTTTTTAAAACTTTTATTTAAACATTTAAACGCCAATGTGTTTGGTGAAATATATACTATAACTACTTACTATAAGATATTTAATTTATTTTACAAGCTTAAGTTTAGGATAAAAGTAAGGTTGAATATAATATTTAAATGTCATTATTATCGAAACCGCTAAATTGGGAATGATTTGACAACCTCTGTGGCGCAGTGGGCGAAGGCCCGCAGACGCAGAAGGTTGCGGGTTGATTCCCTCGAATATTTGCCTCGGGTCTGGGTGTTTTCTATGTATAATATGTATGTATTTACAAAAAAAAACATGTATATAAGTAGTATATCAATCATGTAGTTCCCATAACACAAGCTCTGCTTGCTTTGGGGCTAGATGATGCTGTGTGAATATGTCCAGCATTATTATTTATATATTAACTTGAAAATATATATTTTTTAAAGAAAGAAAACGAAGCAATATTTTTTAAATAAAAAACTAGTTAACAATTTATTTATTTGCTAAGATATTTTGGAATTTATGGGGTACGGGATAAAATAAGCCATTAGTTCTTCCACGATAAAAAAAAAATCGGTCACACTTACGCCAATGCTGCCTAAAATACTGTCAATCCCTAGAATACAGTGCCATCTAGTAAGTGGCCGGGAACTAACTCAATCGTTCTAGATAAAAAAAGAACTATCAAAGCTGCAATGGTGTCCACACACTAGATCGATGACGCTACACTATGCTAAAACGCAACCAATAGCACCACCTACTATCGTTCGGAGTTCAAATTTTGGAATTAGAATTCTGGCACAAACCGCTTTTCATTTGACGCGGGAACGTTGTACTCACGTTCGAAAATTGAAATTCGAATTTTGGCTCTTGACGCCGACATGACTAATTGTGTTTGGGTTGCTTCGGATCGAGTCTTTTAATGCAGAACTGTGTTAGAAAAGGCTGACTATTGTAAAATTATGCTACATTTTTTTTCTGGGATCACGAAAATAGGACTCTTCTTCATCTACTTCAAAGTCAATAAGGTTCATTTCATTGTAATTGGGATATACATACGTGAATTTAAAATGTATCATATCACACAGGAGTATTCCCGTTTGAGCACCTATTTTTTCGGTCACCACATTCTTGTATATTAATTAACTAGACTGTGAAACATGAAGAGTTAGATCATATTATTAAAATACCGACGTATATCTACTCCTAATTAAAGCCACAATTAGGAGAAGATATACGTCTAATGACAGGTTCCAACGGGTTGGAAACATGTCATTTTCTATTTCCTGCGCAGCCATTTTTTATTGATCAGTACAAGCTTATGTTATGTCATTACTTTATCAAAATGTTCCAGATTTTAGATTTTCGTTCGCAAAACTGAATGAATGAATGAATGAAAATAGTTTATTGTCCACCATAAGAAATATAAATAACTTAACAAAACTAAAAAAAAAACTTTAAAGTATAATGGACGGTCTTATCGCTTAGAAGCAATCCCTCACAGACAACCTTTGGATGGAGAGGATATAATGAGATTGTAATAATGGCTGGGGTGTACTACAAATTTATTAATTTGGAAAATGGGCAAATAGTTATAAAGATATATTAGCAAATAAGTAATAAATAAAATACATAAAGTATCTAGTATAAATAAATTAAAATATATAGTTACATATATACATACAACATAAATAAATACTTTTATAAAATCAAAAGCATACATAAAATAAATAGTTATTTTTTATAGCTAGTTAGTGCCTACTGTGATACACATAATATATTTCAGGAAAACCTATAAACCGATTTTAAATAACGGAAAGTTGATAAACAGTTCAATATTAAATTTCATCAGTTATTTTTCACCCTTAGGGGAATCTTTCATAAAATGTACATATATGAGACCATCCTTAACGTAAAACCCTACCCATTAAAAATATATAATTAAAATCAGTTCATAATTATTGGCGTAGATATCGGGTATCATAACATACACACAAAACAAAAGATGAATTGAGAACCTCCTCCTTTTATGAAGTCGGTTGAAAACCTATAAAAATCAACTTGAAGAGTTTTGGAGATTTATTTAAGTGTGCGCATAAATTTTGTTAGGTGTTTTTTCTACGGAGAGATTTTTTTTATCAAACCATTTTGATTTAGAGGCTTAAATTACCCAGTGTTCAAGATAGATAGATAAACTGTTTATTGTGCATAACACCAATTTACAGTATAAACAGAAAACAATAAAAGAACAAAAAAGAACAAAAGAAATGCACAATGGTAGGTGGCGGTATTCAAGTTTAATGTGTATACATATTAAACTCTGCACGACCTGGCTCGAACTCATGACCTCCGGATCGGATGTCGGAGTACCACCTACTAGGCAAACGAGGCTCACTTTACTACCATGTCAAAGTTTACATTATTTCTGAGGTTATGATAATATGTAAATTTATATCAATTCTTTATTCACTATTCTTTAATGTACACACCGATAATACGGACACAAAAATACATATAGGACAAGAACAAAGGCGAGCTTAACCCTAACAAGAGTTTTCTTCCCGCAAACTTTTGAGAACAGGGACAGTTGACAGACACTGCATAAATATATTCTCTGCTATAGTACTTATAGAAACATTCAGTAATAATGACGTTAAAAGGAACCAACACCAAGAAAGTTTGTACAGCTGTTCTTCATCTTTTAAACTCCGTTTTCTAAAACAAAATAGTGTCCAGCATTCTTTAAGCACATCATTGAGTCGGCTTCCCTCAATTTACTCCCAGTTTAATAACAGTTTGTAAATGTCATTTACTGTGTAATTTTCTCATTTCGTCGGACAGTAATAATAAAACTAATTTATTTCTTTTGTTTCAGATGAATCGGGAATGAAACTCGATATTTTAAATTAAAACGGCATGGTTCGGTTCGTTTAATATAATTAATTCTGTTATGTCACGGACGCCATTTTTTAAAATTAGCGGTAAAGAAGGTGTTTAGTAGTTATGGTAAAAAAAGTTTTAATCAAAGGATAAAATTTTAAATTGTAGGACGAAGTGTCGATAGTGAAAAGGTGCGAACCTTGTGCTGATTAAAATAAGTTTTCACTGTTAAGGAGTGCTGATCTAAAAAGAGGGTTTACCGTGAAAAGGTGCGGGTGAAAAAAGGGGTGATTATCCAGGTGTTGAGATAGTGAGTGGGGAATGTGAAAGTGTGTGATGTGATAGTGATGGTGGAGTGACAGTTGCCACCATGGAGCCGGCACTTAGTCGGCTGCTAGTCACCGCTGCGGTGCTCGGCGCTACACTCCTCGCCAGGGCTGCTAAAAACGGTGAGTTTTTGATGTCTTTGAACCCTTTCCAACCTCTACGCTCGTGTACTCGCGTGCCGGCGCTTCTGGAGCTCTTGTTTCTGGTAGATACACCGCCTTGTCTTGTTGAAAAAGGATATAGGTACTTAATTAACTATTTTTAACTTTTTCCCTACGTTTTTGCTTCCCTGTTTTGCCAGTGAATCTGCCAGGAGATTTAGTCTCCTTGCAATGTGGCGCCATATCACATCAGAAAGGAATATACTAAACTAACTTTTTCCGAATTGCCCTCGACACTCCTGGGCTGGTGATGCTTCCGCAAAAAGATGCTTCCGTCGGAGAGGGTATACCTTTTGGTTTTTTAGGTGGAGCCATAGCCAGAGTATGACTAACTCATTCCAAGATTTTCTATCAAGCTAAGACCAAACCCTGTGGGTCCAATCCCCGACTGAGTTTGGTAATTTTTGCAATCAGTCTTAATGTTAATCAATGATGTCCTTTACAAACACCGAAAAGAAAAATTCGGAGATTCTCTTTCGAAAAATCAAATACATTCAGGTACTTATTTTGTTTTCGTTTTTTTTTGACGACATTCTTCATTCTATTTTGACCAAGTGACGTCGTACTATATGATAATTTTACACTGTGCTGTTATCTTGTTGAGCATATTGTTGCCTGAATTTAAATAAGTACTACTATTTTCAATTAGATCCACAATTGGAACGTACAAGAAACACGAAATTTCTCGGAAACAAAACCACTCGTAATCACGATCTCCATAGTTGCACTCTCATAATGAGCATGTAATCCCCGAACAGTGACTTTTAGACGCTTGTATACAAATAGGGTTAAGATGGCAATAGAGTCTGAAAGTAGCCGGAAAACGTTCCACGGTTTAAAAAAAAGGCTGGTTAATTTCGACGGAAAAAAACCGTAATTAATTGAAAAAAAAACTCTTACTATGTAGAAGAAATAAAAAAAGCGAAATTCTACATTAGCATAGCATTTACCTTTTAAACGCAATGGGAGATGTGATATGTGCGTTAGACGCTTGCCTTTCCAATTAGGTACAGCTTAAGTTACTAAACTACTCCTTTATAAAAAAATAGTTTATTTTTTACTCAACCAACTGTTACAAAATGCTAACGACTGTATTTGTTTGTGAGGATATTTTCATATTCGTCTACTCAACAAAATACCCAGTAGGCTAGTCAGAGGCAAATTAAAGTAGTCTAAATTGATTTTTTTTGCTACTAATTATGTACTTATTTGAAAATTTGTAGCAAAATTTTCTTCAAAAAGCCGGAAAGAAAGCCGTAGATCCCCACACTTGCGTAAATTTCATGCAAATATAACTCTAGCGCTTCCATCGCTAGATAAAAAGGGGATGAGAGGAAGCACTCCCCTGGGCGCTGGACGCTGAAATCAGCGGTAATAGTTGTATGCAAAGCAGCGATTCCAGCGCTCATCGGTGACACGACACCCGTGGGAGCAGAGATTTTTTTGTGCGCTTTTTTAAATTAAATTTTTTCGAACGAAGAATACGGAAACGTTTTATTTCTTTATGCTAACAAGAAGCTATTTTATTGTACCTTGTTTCATCAAGCCAAGCAAATTGCTCGTTCGGTCGCTATAATCTTCACTACTTTTCTGGCCACACTGACAGTACCTAAGTCATAAACAGAAGGCTCTTTACAAGGAGATACTTTCTCGCGTGCTTTATAGCTAGAATATGCAAGCGATTGTTGATAGCGATAATCTTGCAATCGATTCTGGCATACATTGTGTTTTCATTCAGCCAAAAACAAAACTCGATACTTCGAACCAATATTCAAAAGCGAGGCGATAATCGTCCTTCTACGAGTATATGCGGATATCAAACACATCGCTTATATATGGCAAGTTTTTTATATTATTTCGATACTCGGACTATTAAGGCAAGAAACTCTCTCTGTACATTACCTAAAGGCTATGAAAAAGGTCATGTAATCGAATCAAAAGTTCCTTAATCTTTGGCAAAAAAGTTTAAAAAAGTAATTTTTGGTATGTTTACTTTAGTATGTTGTTTTTGTTTGGTGTAAAACGGAAAAAAGATCTTTATCGTCCACACATTTTTACCTTTGTCCTTTGTTTGTGTTTTTCTTGACAAATCAAAGCAATCGCCCGTGTGCAAATAAGTTAAGGAACGATTTAGTGTTGAACACAAACAACACGAAAAATAAGATTAAAAGGGAGGTCCTTCGCATGGGCAATAGTATTATTGCACAGACATATACATTTTACCATTTCCAAAATGTCACCTGTGACATTGTTCCTGTGACTTTTAAGTAATTACAAAAACTATACTTAAAAACGTCAGAAATTCCGTGCAGCTTACAAAATGTCAGTTTCTATTTCCATAGGTAGGTATCCAACTTTGCATCGCACCGTATTCTAAATTTAAATTGAAAACGTTCTCGCATGCCAGTGGCATAGATAATAAAATACTATATTAATACATTGCCATTCATACTTTCATGTGATCGTCATACGTCAGTGTCAAAATGTAAAAATTTGCGTAATTAATTGGTCATTGGTACTGGTTGATCATCTTCGGATAACCTTTTTTATCAGAAGAGTAAGTATGAATTCTCGATAAAAATATATATATTGTTCTTTTATAGTTACTTTACCATAGAGTTTACCTTTGTTTTAAAGGACTTCGGTCAGAAAATTAGCATTACTATTAAACTAGGTAATGTCACCAGCCTTTTGGGTGTTCTGTCCGTAGTCGGTGACTTGTTCTCTCTTTTCTATTAGTTGTTCTATTTACTAACATTTTAGTCTAAATCTCTACGAACAATAGTGGTGTTAAACTCGAAATAAATGATTATTATTAAAGATCATTATTTATTATAGTAGTATTCTGTCTGTAAATATAATTGAAAAAATAAAATTATAGATAAACAGTTTAATTGAAACATTATATCCAGCAGTTTGGTGCAAGCCAGCCCGTGCGTAAACAGATTCTGCTTTAGTTCGTAATTCGTATGACATGCAATTATCAGCTGTTTCTTCTCACTACCCACAATGTTTTTCTTAACTTGCATGTAAATTGAATGTTAGATTGAATGTTTCTGTGTTTTTTATATATTATTATTTTTCTGTTTGTGTAGGTAGGTCCCTTACCTACCTACTTACCTAGCCATGCATGTTACTCTCACTGCATTTAAAATGCATCTTTGTCCCTACTTGTTAAGTAGTATAAGAATATTGTGATTTCTCAGTAAGCGATTTATATTGTAAATCTTTTTGAGAATTTAATGATCTTAAACTGTAAACCGTAGTTTCCTGATGGCAACTAGGTGGCACAACTTTTTTGCTCAGCATCTATATGCCACACTTGCCATAAATCTTGTTACTTGTTACTTATGTAAGTATGTATCCTTTTGCATACGAGTATATTATATTCACATTCAAAATCCCAAGAGTAATGTTTGCTTCTGGCGTCTGTGATGTCATTGCTTAGAGTCAGCAGAATACTAGCGCTAAGCAGGTAGCCTACCTACCTAGCATATGGTGCGATATTGAACTGCCAGAAAAGTGCGTGGGGCATTTCTATTCAGTTCGACTTAGAAGTAACCGATACCTTTTAGTTTGTGTTGATTTACTTAACGTTTCCAATATCGTATTTCTGGATTATAACCTATTATTTATATTAACGACCTCTGTGGCGCAGTGGGCGATGGCCCGCCTGAGACGCTGAAGGTTGGGGGGAAAAATGTTTGCATATATAAATATTTGTCCTAGGTCTGGGTGTTTTCTATGTATAATATGTATGTATTTACATTATACATGTATAAGTAGTAGTATATCAGTCATAAGTTCCCATTACAAGCTCTGTTTAGTTTGGAGCTAGATGTTGCTGTGTGAAAAATGTCCAGCATTATTTTATTTTTCTGTCGCGACAAACAGGTACATACAAATATACGGTCTGATAAAAAGCATTTAACATCATCTATTGACGTCTGAAACACCTGATATGATACCTGCCCTGAAAGACTCTTTTACAAAAGTTTTTTTTTCATGTTGTGCCAAATATATATTTTTAATTTAATATCCAAATCAAATAATAAACCTCTACTGTTTATAAAATTACACTTCGTAATCTCACGGTCAACGTCACGAACTCGTCCCAAACGTCCAAGTACGTACGGACAAACGATATCGAAAAACTATTATAATATAAACCTTTTTGCAACAAAAGCCGTTACGTTGTCAGGTTTAAAGTTCGCCGATCCATGTTGAAAGCGAGCTTTTACTTGTCTCAGATCCTTGAACTTTGTCTTTGTATAAAAATATAAATACCTATCATTTTTTTTACATAATAATTCATTGGTGTTGGAAAAAAAATCCTGAGAGTGAAAAAAAAATTATGTCGATAAAAATCCCTATCTTATTTAACCGAATCTTATCGATAAAATTTCATAAAAAAGGTGAATTATTTTTTTTGTGATAAATTTTTTGTCTAGTTTGTTGTTTTTGATGATATTTTTATATTGATTACTTTCTAAATCGTAAATTTTTACTCTATTTATCATTCAGCTCTTTACGTAAATTTTTATTATTGTGTGTCATGCATGAACTTAGTTTATTTTTTATTTAATGTAGTTTAGCTCAGTTCGGACACGATTGTGAATGGTTATTGAATATAATAATATGAAAATACCAAATCATTTAAGGATATTTGATAGTATAGCCACAAATATTATAATATTATTATGTTTAGTTAAAGCTGGTATAACAACTGGTAAAAGGTCAGAGTTTTAAGACCATCAGGTTTGTTCTACTATTTATTTCTGTATTTTTGAAACGTTTCCAAAATAGTACACGTCATGTAATAAATAAACACAACAGTCACATACATTATATGTATAATATGTATGTATTTACAAAAAAAGTATAGAGGTAGTATATCAGTCATGTAGTTCCCATAACAATTTTAACAATTTCGAGAAGAAGGCCAAGAGGAGGATCCAGCTATAGGCTGGGCAGCGTTTGGAAAACTACGTGAAGTCTACTCGTCATCCATACCGCAATGCTTGAAAACGAAAGTTTTCAATCAGTGCGTCCTACCCGTCATGACCTACGGAGCTGAGACGTGGACACTCACGATAGAGCTGGTCCACCAGTTCAAAGTCGCTTAGCGAGCTATGGAAAGAGCTATGCTCGGAGTCTCTCTGAAGGATAGGATTCGTAACGAATACATCCGTCAGAAAACCAAAGTTATCGACATAGCTCAAGCTGAAGTGGCAGTGGGCCGGTCATATCTCGCGAAGAACCGATAACCGCTGGGGTAAACGCGTTCTTGACTGGAGACTGCGACTCGGCAAACGTAGTGTAGGACGCCCTCCGGCCAGGTGGGATGACGATCTGCGAAAGACTGCAGGCAGATGCTGGATGCGGCAAGCTGAAGACAGGGCGTTATAGCGCTCATTAGGGGAGGCCTATGTCCAGCAGTGGACTAAATGATGATGAGTTCCCATAATACAAGTTCTGCTTAGTTTAGGGCTAGATAACCTTGTGTGAGAAAAAGTCCAGCATTTTTTTTTTACATAGCCCTGACCCCACTCTAAGATTCCCTATAACGTAGGTAACAGGAACTACGAATACCGTGGTGCCACAACAGAGAGACCCAAAACAAATCCAAACTGCAGAATATGCACACTTTTGTCCCGCACGGTAATCGAACCCATACCTTTTGCGTTTCAGCCGGCCGCGCCACCGAGGTCATAAATAATTTTTAATAGGTTTTAATTTATGTAAGTCCATTAAGCACTTGGGTAACACCTAGGTTATTTAGTTGGTCATAACCCAGGTGAACAAAGTGGACTAGACCAAATTATGTCTCTTTTGATCTGTCACCCTGATCTTGAGGGTGATATGTCACCCTGGCGAACAAATAAACTTATAATCCGGTCTAGTCCACTTTGTTCACCTGGGTCATGTCACCCTGGCGAACAAATAGTCTTATAATCCGGTCTAGTCCACTTTGTTCACCTGGGTCATGTCACCCTGGCGAACAAATAGACTTATAATCCGGTCTAGTCCACTTTGTTTATCTGGGCCATATCACATCCATCAGATATATAATGTGGGATAAACCGTCCTAATAAAAATTATCGCAAGAAAGACCACATAGAAGATCAGGCAGTATTGGTAATAAAGATGCTACTGTACATTGAAATTAAAAAAAAAACAACATTAGCCATTCTACAATGTGTAAATCTGTAAAAAAGTACGACCGCACTGCGACAGTAGGTACACTCAGCCTCATTAATAAATGAACAGTTACACCTCTAGTGCCCTACAATGTGCACGCTATTTTTACTATAACAGCGACAACATTTGCTTAATAATTTTATTATTTATACGAAATTGGATTTTAGTTTGCGCGCATGTATTTTACCGCGTTTGAGTGTTTATTTTAACTTTGTGTGTTTGAAGCTTCGTATGTATTTTGATTTTGCGGAAATGTTTAATAGACTTTGATACATAGTCTAATAGAGACCACTATCTATTAAATGATGTCCCAACACAAGTTATCCGACGAAAACTATTTTTTTTTATATCTGTCAGAATTAATAAAATAACGTTATAAATAACGATATGATATTGTATATAAAGTAAGAGTTAGATAAGATAATTATATACACATAAGAGTTATGAGATTTGGGGTGTAACATACTCGTACTAGATGGACATGACAAACCTAATAAAGATTTACCTAATTTTTTTTGACATTCATCAATATATTAGATAGAATAAGACATTTCAAAAGTTCTTGGTAAGATATAAAGGAATTTTAGCCATTCACACGCTAAACAAAACTAACATATGCTTCTGAAGTAAAAGGTCCGGTTCGTTACGTGAATAAGAATTTTAGACCATACTAGTTGGACACTGAGTTTTAAACTGACTGGCAAGATTACCGGCTGACTAGCATACCTAAGTTTCTAAGTGGGTTTGGAATTGTGTGTCCAAAACTAGTATTTCTTGAGATAAAGATGCTACAGTATTATTATAACTAGTAAAATGCCCTGACTTCATCCGCTTCATGTCTTTAGACGTACTTGTGTTCTTCCCGCTGCTCCCGATGGGTTTAATTTTGGAAATTCCATGGGTCCACTTAGTAGACCAAATATAACGTATATACCCGCAAATTTTAAGGTACTGAAGGTATTCCGTTTGAAGAGTATGGGTACTGGTGAAATTAAAGGCACATGAGACTTTTCATCATTATATTTCTGGGTCAGCAACGTGCGATTGATATCTCTGATACTGCAAGCGTCTATAGGTTACAGTAACTGCTTACCAACAGTAAGGCCGGATACTTGTTTGCTACTTTAGTTGTGTAAAAAAACAGGTCTCTAGATTTTAGGCTGTGCGTTGATAGTTAATCAGCACTTTATATTCAGTTGCACTCTTTTTTAAGAGATGATAAATTTGGGTCTTTTATTTCCATTTTATCAGTAAAAGAGTAAATTTTTAAACAGAGCGCCATCTGTCATACACCTACGCAATATTCTAAAACTCAGGGGATTTTTTTGTCTATCTGAAAGTTCAAGGAGGCAGTCAATCTTTCTGTAAGTTCGCTCCGAAGAAAAATGCGATTGGGCTGGAAGTATTATCGGTAAAGACGGCTACTTTCCAGTTGGGACATGATTTATACTGAATGGTAGAGTCATTGGGTTCGGAGGATCTCACACTTCTGACAGTTTGGTTCTGGAACTGCTTTTAGTTTCAGGTTAAGTAATTCCATTTCACAGTCACGAACATGAAGGTTTAAACTTTTTTAACAGAATTGAAACAATAGAGCCTGTAGATTATATTATTATGTATGTAAAAAACAACATACATAATAAATTCCCCATGATCCTCAGATACATACCCATTGATAGTTGTGGATACCAAGTAAGGGATAGTCAGAGGTACTTTACATTTTAAATTTTTAAATACGTTGTCAATCTTATCAAATCTATACAAATTAAGGTTTTTTTATGATAAGTGTCGTCACCATTAAACGATAACTTACACAAAACATGGAACAAAGGTAAATTTGGCATTAATTCTACCAATAAATGTCGTGAATTTAAAGTTTGTTTATGTTTGGTTTTGTAATCGCGGTTCTTGATGAAATTTGCAGAATAAATGGGTTCAGTGACAAAAATATTTTTATGCTAAAAAGCAATAGTTGGCTTAATTTCTTCGATATTTTTTTTAGTAGTGGGAAACATCAGACTTTTAATAATAATCCTGCAGGGCGGACTTATGGCGAGTGTTTGGTGCGTGGCGACAACGCGGAGCCCCATTACTCCCTGGGGTCGACATCAGAGACCCCTGACCCAGTACTTGCCTTAGCAGGCCGGTTGCGCGTGGAGGCGCAAGGGCGGACCCTATGTTCCAAGGGTGGAAGTGATAAAGACTAGCGTTTAGTGAAACTGCAGCACACCTCTCGACACCCTTTAGCCGTTCACACCAACGTTGCCTCTACGCTGCCTATCATTGGCGGTACTTATGGGGTTTGTTTAGTGGACGTCAAGTCATCACCTGCCTATGATTTAATCTAAATTTCAGTAAGAATTGGGGTGCCATTGCCTACATAGCCCAGCAACCATTCCATAAGCATATCTCCTGCAATAGCCTAGTTTATCAGCCATATCACCAATAGCTTACATCAGTCGCTATCCACAAGATTACGTTTCTTATATAACAATGTATTGTACAAAAGGCCTCTTAGTGTTAGCTTCTACTCCACTAATGCCTGTAAGACCCCAGGCATAAGGCTGACATTTTAAATAAATAAAGAGATATAATAATGATAAATGATATGTTTGATGAACACGCCTCTATCTCGTTAAGTTACAAATATTTACCAATTATAATCTACATGTTCAACCATATTATAACAGAGCAAATGAATACATTCCCAATTAAGAATAAGCTTTGTTCATTGAGTATCTCTAAGCCCAGATCTAAGGAAGCCTGTACCCTTAGTTAAATAACCCACACCGACCCTAAAAAACCACCACCGTTAAATGACCACCGTTCACCTTAATAAATTGCAAACCCTTGGTAGCAGAAAATCTGCTATTGATATTTCGTCATTGTGTTTTTTTAACAACCTTTTATTTTAACTTGCCTTGTTCATTAGTATGTATGGGTTTTACAACCGTATTTTAAGCCAGTTATCCCCAACCAATTAAGCTGAAAGGACAGCTGCAAAAATATGGAGTTTTTGGTTATTGAATTTGTAGTAACTCTAAAAAAATACTCGTTTAAGAATGAAAATAGGTGTAAAATGTAGAAACATAATAAATTAAATTTCTAACATACATGGCGACCTCTGTGGCGCAGTGGGCAAAGGTCCGTCTGAGACGCAGAAGGTTGCGGGTTCAATTCCCACCGCGGGGCAAATGTTTGTACTATCTGCAAATATTTGTCTCGGGTCTGGGTGTTTTCTATGTATAAAATGTATGTACGAGTATTTAAAAAAACATATATAAGTAGTATATCAGTCATGTAGTTCCCATAATACAAGCTCTGCTTACTTTGGGGCAAGATGATGTTGTGTGTAATTGTCCTGCATTATTTATTTATTTATTTATTTAGCAGCAAAAGTTCTGTGAACAAAATAGCCGGAATGAGGAGGTCAAAGATGTGCCTCTTTAAAAAAAACTTTTCATCAACTCTTTGATATAGGTTTGGCATTATAAAAAAAAAAAAATGCTGGACAATCCACACAGCATCATCTAGCCCCAAGCTAAGCAGAGGTTGTGTTATGGGTACTAGATGACTGATATACTTAATACAATACATTACATAGATAGATATTTTTTTATTATACATAGAAAAATACCCAGAACACCCGGAACAAATATTTGCAGATCGTACAAACATTTGTCCCAGGGCGGGAATCGAACCCGCAACCTCCTGTGTCACAGTCGGACCTTCGCCCACCGCGCCACATCGGTCGTCATCATTATATATTGTGGTTATCAATAACTAACTAGTCTGTGGTGGTTATTTCTTCAATTTCAACGGTTCCAATATACTTTGACTATGTATTTAATAAGGAATTGATATTTACATGCATCTTAGACAAACCACTGTTAGATTTATTAGGTGTACATAGCATAACCATGTAACTGTAAATTTAGATATTATCTTACTGCTATTATAAATGTGAAAGTTTGTGAGGATGGATGTTTGTTACTCTTTCACGCAAAAACTACTGAACGGATTTTAATGAAACTTTACAGTAATACATAATACATCAAAATAACACATAGGCTATTTTTTATCCGGGTACTGGAAAGCCAAAGACAGAGGCGAGTGAATAAATAATTAAAATATATGGTTACTAAAGTCAAATTCAGTAGGTGTTTAATTGAAATCACAAAGATCATTACATGTATTATATAAAACGTCAACTTTCAATTCTTGAGTCTTGATGAGTTCTTAAATATTCGTGCGAGACCAAGTCTAGAAGAATCAGGCAACAAACTCTGTCAGCTTTAGTGTTGTACCAATAAAATAAGGTGAAATCATTCATTGAGAAAGAGCATTAGTCCAAGAATTAATCAATCAACCACGGCTTTTGCATCACAGTTGAAAATTCGGGAAAATAAAGACACAAGAAAAACAAAATATGTCATGTTAATCTCGAAGGCGATCACGCTTGAGCTGAGAAGACAGATACTTAAATGGCAAAGTTTTAGTAGGTACATACTCCAGGCACTCAAAATTTGGAATGAACCTAGCGAACTCTCTTGGCTGCGCGAGACATCTCAACTTTATGTATTGTGAGTTTAACTAAGTTATACAACCAATTTTTACCTACAGCCGTATGTACATCTACTCAAACAAGTATTTTTTTATAACTTTTGAAACTATTATGGTTTAGAACGTAATTTTTACTAAAAAACAGGATATTTACCATGACAATAAATATTTTATATTAAAATATTATATGGGATAAAATATTATATAATATATGGGATATTTTTGGTAGTGGTATTTTTCGCAATAAAAGAGTGAGAAAGAGGGTAGATCGATTTGTCTGCCTCTAACATTCAAAACCCGCAAAGACTTCAGTTCCTGCCGTGATCATGGTACATGCAACTGTGCCGAAATCTCGGGAAACATTCAAACTCACAAATCATGGTAAATATCCAGTTTTTTAGTAAAAATTAAGTATTTTTTTACTAAAAACCTAACATATTTTTATAAAGATAGATGCTTTATTTCACAAGATAAAACAAGTACATAAACGAACTTAATGCTAATTAGCATTTTCTTTCAGCTAACCTTTGTGTTATGATGAGTGGAGCGGTAGCGTGTTTGGCTGATTACCAAAATAAGAGAACAATTTATTAAATAAAAATTTTTGATAAAACTTTTTATGAAATTTGTGGTAAAGTTAGTCTAACATTAATGAGTTTCTTCATCCACCTTCCGTCTCCATCATCAGATCAGCTCACTGTCACTAGAGGTATAATATTGCATCTCTATCAAAATTTGACAGGCATGTATAACTGAAAAAACTTCTCGCGAGATACAAACTAAACTTATTTATATCATTGAAATTATCGTGGTTTGGTATTATTTTTCGTAATAATATCCTACAAATAATTATCTTATTATTATAAATGTCAAGTTCGGATATTCGTATCTAATCTATCTTCAATAACTCCGCAAAATCTAGAGACTGATTTAAATGAAAAGAATAGCTCATTACATCGAATAACACGAGCTTCTTTATCCGAGTACCTAATATTAATTATAATAACGTTATTTATGCAGACAACATGATCCAAAAGTATTAGTAAACTTAAGATCCGATTAAGATTAGGGTTAGTAATTTCATTCCAAAAACTATCGTGAGTTTGATAATTCATGTTGTAAAACCGGGACTTTTCACGTACCGCGCTATCGGTGAAGGCATCGACTAAGTTTCGACTCATACCCAGAGTCTTCTTCACGACGCAACGCGGAGGGAGAGCGTCGCGATCATTCACTAATATAAATAAGGGTTAGTATTTAATTACTAAGACGGAATTCGTCCTCTGAGAGAGATTTCACATTAGAGGATATCCATAATTATTTGCTATTTCTTTCAGGATGCTGTTGTTACTCGCACGCACTCTGCTTAGCAGAGAGTCAGTCTTTTTCCGCGTGCGTATATTGCGTCAAATATAACACGGGAAAAGCCATTAGACAGAGGCTAGTGTACAATGAGTGAAGTTTAAAAACCTTTTAAAGACTTCGTTCATTAAATCAGCATCAATAATTTACTAATAATTAAATAACCATAATTAATTTAATTCTCCAAATCCATACAGCATTCTCCCTTGTCTCTTCAGCGCGTAAACTACGTCCATAGACGTCACAGTTTTTCTTTTAGCATGTTCCGTATACGTCACAGCGTCTCTGATAACATTTTCCAGAAATACTTTCAAAACTCCACGTGTTTCGTCATAGATCAATCCAGGAATTCGTTTGACTTCACCTCTTCTGGCCAGTCTTCTGATTGCGGGTTTCGTGATCCCTTGTATGTTATCGCGAAAGACTTTGCGATGCCGTTTCGCGCCACCTTTGTCGAGACCCTTCCCGCCTTTTCCGCGACCTGTCATTTTGTTTGGAATGCCTTTACTTAATTAGTCAGTAGGAAGTACTAAGACACTAAGTACTAACTGATTACCACATTAATACCCTGAGTGATTTCACTTTGTTCATCCTATTTTTATTGAAACAGCTATAAACTAGGTCCTAGCCTTACAAAGTCTTTAATTACCTCTTCGTACATTTAAACGCGTGGTCTAGTGGAAATATTGGTTTACTGCTTTTTGTCGGAAAAAAGGACTATTACCGCCCCATTAGATGATAAATCAGTCACTGGCCTGATACTATATCCTGTCCTGACCCCACACTAGGATTATCTGTATCGTAGGTAGTAGGATCTAATTACTAAGATCGTCAATATATAAACGAAGTTAAAAAGTGTGATATGCATTATTGTACATTTTGTTCTGTGACCAATTTTATTTAAAACGTGATCTTATTTGTATTGCACGTACACACATAAAAAGTTTGAGATCAGTTTGCAAACCTCATATTTTTTTTGATGTTGTTGAAATATCATAAAAAAATATGTAACAAATTGTTTTCTTATTAAACATTTAGTATAAACAATTCATTTTATTGTATATATGAAATAATGTTCTATGGAAAAGTGAGGAAAATATTTTCTGACCCTTTTTTTTTGTACACATTTTTTTTAATTTATGTACACCTGTTGTATCCGTCTCACAGTCAAAGACAAAAGGTTCCTTCATTGAAAGCACAAGGATCACTTATAATCATTGACTTTGGTGTAAATTCTAAAGTTCACATGGAATTTAAGAATTAACGCCGACTCCTCACGGTCAAGCCTATCTATATGTTTTAGTTTTGATGATCCTTCATTCAGCTTTACTGTAGTTGAGACATTCGCTATATTGTAAGCTTTAGTTAAGCTTTACCTAATAGACGCTGATACATAAGTCGACTCATACATAGCTACCAAACTTTCTCGTCAATTTACTTCTATAATCGGCAAGCACGCAGAAAATGGCACAACTAAATCCGTATATAAGCCAAGTTATAAACGCCATGTACAAAAAATTATGGTTCGCCCTTAAATAGGGGATTTCAGCACATTACCGCCGGGACTAATCTAATTACAGCTGACGTTATACCACAGAAAAAAATAAAGCATACAGAAGTTTCACTCTTGATTTAAATGCTACTGGTATGATTTTATAGTTATACCAAAAATCGTGATTAAATTCTACCATTATCCTTGATAAAAGGTCGAGAAAAAAAGGAAAAATATCATTA
This sequence comes from Perizoma flavofasciatum, assembly GCA_958496245.1. Taxonomy (NCBI): domain Eukaryota; kingdom Metazoa; phylum Arthropoda; class Insecta; order Lepidoptera; family Geometridae; genus Perizoma; species Perizoma flavofasciatum. Next base: position 2,084,790 of record OY292436.1, read on the forward strand.
AACAAAATTAGGTACTTAGTGTGTCTGTTCGTCTCGTTTCGCTTTGTTTTAACATAGTAAGTATCTGTTCTGCGTGTTTATTATTATTTTGTGTTTAACTTTGTGCTCAAGCGGGAAAATAAATGGATATTCTTTCTTCTTTCTTTCTTCCTTTAAAAATGTGAAACTGTATAGAAAAAAATATGGTTTTATTGATTTCCAACTTTCAAAACGTAAACTAACAAGGTCAAACAGCATAACAAGAATTTAAAGTCTTGTTGGCAAAGAGTTGGCTAAATGTTTTCAATATGACTGCCATATTTTCATTCTCCTAGGCTATTTAGGTCAGCCATAATTAGGGTAGATGCTTGACCCAGCTGGTCAAGCCATCCTAATATGGCCGGTTTGAAGTGATACAGGCCAGATTACACCGAGTGTAGTCTGGCCTTACGCCGCAGTAATACGGTAATTCCTCGGGTTTTTATGTTATGCACTATGCTTTATAAGGGTTGGGTTTGACCGGCAATTTATTGCAGCGATGAAAAACTGGGTATGAGTGAGAGGCAAGAATTAAGAATAAGGGTGTGGCTGTAGATTTTTAGAGGGTAACTTTAGCTATATAGATCATAAGGAGAAACATAAAATGTTTAAAAACCCATTGTTATTTCCTGCTATCAACGCTGGATTAACGAACCCGGTGGCATAGTAGGTGTATAGCCAGTTGAGATGCAAGAGATGTGGGTTGATTCCCGTTGCGGGACAAATGTTTGCATGTGTGATGTGGTAACGTGTTACTAGAAGTTTTTGTTACCCACGATATAGAGAATCCAAGTGTGGGGCTAGGACTATATGCATGGGATGAATATCATCTAATTAGCGCCCATGATAAAACCACAATACTCAGGTGGACCAATAATAAATAATCAATAGGTATTTAAATCTCAGATGATGTATTTTTCATTTTTTTCAAATACCTCAAACGCCCTAAACAAATCCAGAGTCCAAAATTATTAGTTATTCGAAATTTAGAGAAACTGTATTTAAAAAGTACCAAGGTCCTCAGTAAAAATGTTTTGCAACTTGGGTACCTATACCTTTGCCTTGTTATAATATACTAGCTTTTGCCCACGGCTTCGCCCGCGTGGTACCCGGCTAAAAAGTAGCCTATGTGTTATTTATTTATTTTTGAATTTTAAGAAAACTTACAGTTAGGTACACATAAAATTACTTAATTAAATACTTACATGCAAAGTGCATGTAGGTAGGCTGAGGGCCTATTAAAAGTTACCATTAATAGAAAAAATATATATATGCTAAAACTACAGATATGAAGACAACGGATCAGAGATAAAAAAAAATAAGAAGTTACATAGTTTACAATGACAAAAATAATGATAACTTAACTGTCTAAAAAGAATTTGTTTACAAGTAAGCGTCTAAGCTTGCTTGTCGAGGTAGTAAATAAATCAACGTCAGTACTTATATTTGTTAACGTATTAAACGATGTATAAGCAATCTAGATGTATATTATTCTGATGTATAAGCTATATTACTGTAAAGTTTCATCAAAATCCGTTCAGTAGTTTTGCGTGAAAGAGTAACAAACATCCATACTCACAAACTTTCGCGTTTATAATATTAGTAGGATGGTACTCATTTTTCATTGATCTAGTAAATAAAGAGATTATCTTATTTTTTTGTAAAACAATAACATATGACAACAAAAACAAAAAAAATGAGAACAACAATCCAAACGAAACTATCAACATTCCAATTATTACCATGTATCGAACTCAATAGAAAAAAAACACGTATTTTTTTGGTTGAAATTAATTCTTAAATACAACAAAGTGGTTTTGTACACCGCTGAAAACCACTCAAGGCTATTATCAGAATCCTGGCCTTCAAAGCTCTACATACGGCCTAATACCGTAGCCCTAGACAATTTCTTGATCCGCATCCACCGTATTGCCGCTGTTTTCGGCGGCTTACTATCGAACGCGGTCTTAAGCGGTACTTTAATTGTCAAATCGAAATGCCAGCAAGTTAACAAAAAAAAAAACTATTTAATAATTATTTTCAATCTCTATAGAGTTTTAATTCTGCATTTTGTTTTGCAACCTGCCCGTGGATTGCTAACTACTAGCAAAACGCGGGCATGTGTCTAAAGAAAAGTTTGTACGTACCTCTGACTGCTTGGTGTTCTCATAATCTACTCACTGAGTATATCTAACATGAGGAATACAGCCACAACGTCGGCTAGTTAACAACATCGCTCAAGTCGAAATTTTGCGGTTTTGACTTTTTTATGCCATTGGATAGATCTTTTCACTGCGCTTCTGTTCACCAATACAAACATTGCGTTTCAACCAATCACAGTTTTAATATCAGCGTTAGCGATTTCAATTCTGTGGTCTTGTGCGGAGTTGATAAAACAGTTTTTTGATTCTCCTGAAAAGTTAGGAAAATCGATTTACGCGGTGTTGTTAGCTAGCTGACGATAAGCGTTTTGCATCTATTTTTGCTCGAATGTCGTAACAAACGTAATACATTAACCATACTAAACTTAAAATAGTTTTAAGTTTAAACTCTTAACTAACTGGTACCGTAAGCGGATACCGTCACCTATTAACACCGAGGGCATCACTGCCCTATTTTTACATATTTTTCAAAGTAGAGCATGTGTAATTCGATCTACCGCAGAATACTGAAACACTACTTTATAACGTCACTAGCTTCTGCCCACGGCTTCACCCGCGTGGTACCCGGTATAAAAAGTAGCCTAAGTGTTATTCTGATTTATAAACGATATTACTGTAAAGTTTTATCAAAATCTGTTTAGTGGTTTTTGTGTGAAAGAGTAACAAACATACATCCTCACAAACTTTCACGTTTATAATAGTAGTAGAATAAATTGCATAATCCGTCATCTCTTTCCAACTCTTCTAAAATCTCAGTGAGTGTTTCTGGTTTTAGCTGTTAAATAGTTCTTATATTCAAAGTAGCTTAAATGATGGTCCCAGACTACGGTACAAGGCCATGCGGACGCTGTTCTACAACCTTCTGTGCAATTAGCCGTCTAATGCGGGGATCCGGGCATCTTTACAGCTTCGCCATCGCATAAACTAGGCTGTGTGTGTACTCCTATATGTATACATAGACCATAGAAGAGTGTGCATAAATACAATATACGGCTAACACCATAATGGTCTATTCATAAAGCTACAAAAGAAGGTACGTATAGGTATGATGATCCTACCGACGCGAAGATTCAGGTACGATTTTCGCTGTAGGATAATTGAAGTTGATGAAATAAAAAACTTTTATTTGGCACAACATGAAAAAGGATAAAAAATAAACAAACAATGTTTTGTTCGATAACATTCCTGATAATGTTCATATTTGCAGCTGATATTTACATATATATCTATATACTAGCTTCTGTTCACGGCATCGCCCGCGTAGTACCCGGAAAAGTATAAGCTATATTACTGTAAAGTTTCATCAAAATATGTTTAGTAGTTTTTGCGTGAAAGAGTAACAAACATCCATCCTCACAAACTTTCACGTTTATAATATTAGTAGATAGTAGGATACAACAGAACAAATATTCGCAGAACATACAAACCTTTGTTCCGCAGTGGGAATCGAACCCGCACCTCTAGTGTCTCAGATGGCTACTTACCCACCGTGCCACTGAGGTCGTTTATAATAATAATAGGTAGGATAACGATAAGCTCCTCTATATAGCTCAATTCAACTTCACACTCGTATTATTTTATTAAAGGTTTTTCTTATAATAAAAATAAAGAAGTATTATTCTCAACACAAAGAAACTTTCATTTTTGTTATACCCGACCCTCTCGATAATAATGCCCGTTTCATAAGGTTTTTATTCCTTATTTTTATTATTGCAATGTTCTAGAATACAAAATATCAGCAGGTTTATTTTGGGCAAGGAATTCACCTATTTGAATTCGCGTTGTTTTGTTTTTGCGATACAATCATTTTATAGGGCTACTACTTACCAAGCCTTAATTCGAGTTCATTTTTTTTAAATAAATACCCAACTGTCACCTGCATATCGTCAGCTAGCTAACAACACCGCGTAAATCGATTTTCCTAACTTTTCAGGAGAACCAAAAAACTGTTTTATCAACTCCGCACAAGTCCACAGAATTGAAATCGCTAACGCTGAAATTAAAACTGTGATTGGTTGAAATGCAATGTTTGTATTGGCGAACAGAAGCGCAGTGAAAAGATCTATTCAATGGCATAACAATGTCAAAACCGCAAAATTTCGACTTGAGCGGTGTTGTTAGCTAGCCGGTGATATTCCACCTTACACTGAGATTCCCTGTGTCGTTAGTATCAAGAACTACGAGTACCATGGTGGTACTACGGTATTACCCCGAATGTTTGAGAAATATTGACAGAATATACAAACATTCGTCCCGCTGCGGGAATCGAACGCGCACCTTTTCCATCACAACCGGCATCTCGCTCGCCGTGCAACCAAGCTCGTCTTAAATATTATGCAAAAAAACATGTAAACAGACCATGCTCTGTTTCGGGTCTAGGAAAAGTAATTTATTTATCTACACTAATATTATAAAAAGGTAAAGTTTGTAAGTTTGGATTAATTAATTTCTGAAATTACTCATACAGTTTCAATAATTCTTTCACCAATATTTGGAATGAACTTTCAGTGTGGGCATAGGCTGTGTATTATCCCGTTAAATTATATATAGGATGTTCGTGGAGACCAATTTTGCAACGTAAGCCGTCTTTGGAATAGGCTCATTAGAGTCATGCAAGCCTCTCTTTAAGAAACATAAACTCCTAACGTTTGCTAGTATGTACGTCTTCCAAATTAGCTATTGGTAAAATAGCATACTTCATTATTTAACCACTACAAAGATAAAAATAACTCTGTTGTAAAAAAAAGATCCCACTAGGCTATAGGAGATATTGCCCCGACACAAAACTGCACTGAGTGGGAAAAATTACTCTACCATGACTGTAAAAGTATATAATAAAACTCCTAGAGACATAAGAGAACTGCCTACTAGTAAATTTAAAATAAAACTCCATAAGTGGCTCTTAAAAAAAATGTTTTTATGACATTAAATAATTTTTTAATCAATAAATTACCTAGTTATATAAGTTGAATATTGTACGTCCATAATTAATGGATAAACTGTTGTTTCGCTTAGCTTTTAAGATCTTTTTTGTTCAGAGTTTCCACAATAAATTACACTTTTCATCGGTTACTAGTTTCTTACAAAAGCTGCATTAACGATAAGAGTTACTTTTCATCGGTTACTAGTTTCTTACAAAAGCCGCCTTAACGATAAGAGTTATTTTTCATCGGTTACTAGTTTCTTACAAAATCCGCCTTAACGATAAGAGTTACTTTTCATCAGTTACTATTTACCCGGGTTCCACGCGGGCGAAGCTGTGCGCAGTAGCTAGTACTGCATAAAGCATCTAGCTGTGTAATTAGTTCGCCCCTTATTCGTCTCTGTCTGTTGCAAATTATCACTCATACTCATTACCTGCCTTCCTGTGAATTTCCAGCTCGTTACCAGCGTTTCCTGTTTCCTGGTACTTGATTAGTGCGGATTGTCTTGGAAGATTAGATAGACTACTATTTCAAACCTAAATTAATATCAGATTTCGGCAAATAAATTACTACAGAACATTCAACAGGGGGGCCCAGAATATGTGTTCTATCCTAAAATAATGATATCTTACATAAAAAAAAAATACTAGACATTGTTATACAGCATCATCTAGCCCCAAAGAAAGCAAAGCTTATATTATGGGAACTACATGACTGATATACTACTTATATACCTTTTTGTAAATACATACATGTTGCCCGCAACCCGCAACCTTCTGCGTCTCAGGCGGGCCTTCGCCCACTGCACCACAGAGGTCGTCCTCGAAACATTTGTCCCGCGATAGGGTTCAGTTCCTATCGCGGGACAAATGTTTGTTTGATCTGCAAATATTTTTCTATGTATAATATGTATCTATTTACGAAAAAAAGTATATAAGTAGTGTATCAGTCATGAAGTTCCCATAATGCAAGCTCTGCTTAATTTGGGGCTAGATGATGCTGTAAAGAAAATGTTCAGCATTATTTTAATTATTATTATTCTTCGCCCATCGCGCCACAGATGTCGACTAAACTTTATTCTACCACTTTCCCAAAAAATATTCATGTTATAAAACGGTGGAAAAACCCAGGTATCGACTCAGTTTCGACTTATACCGAGAGCCTTCATTAGTGCAGAACGCGATGCGGAGGACGAGCTTCGCAATCACTCATCTTGACGAAGACTCTCGGAATGAGTCGAAACTGAGCCGGTACGTGAAAATATCTGTTTTACAATACCAATTATCAAATCCACGAACGTTTTTCGAATATATAGTTGTGAAATATAGTTTTTTATTACGTTATCACGCGAGAAAATCTATGGACAGAAATATGTCAAGGAAAGAACATGTCATGAGAACAAATTTATTTTACAATTATTCAGACTTGCTGTTATATGGCTTTTTAGTTCCTGTTTTTAGTTTTAGTTCAGGGATACGAGTTCTTTCGATCTTGATATTTTGGGTTACTATAAAATCTTGTAATACCAACACCAATCAATCCACTTGTGGGACAGTTAATTGTTGTGCGGAATCAAAGTACCAATCATGAAAAAAAAGTCTACCTACAAAAAGGTATATAGAACTCGAGTTTCTAAGATTTTTTCATAATTCAGTACACACTGAATTGTCATTGTCATGACTTCGAGTAAATTCCACCTGTGCAACATCTTTAATATATTTTCTTTTATTATAAAAGTTTCTACCTCTTGAAAGACTTGCCAACCTAATATCAAGTTCAATAGAATACGAATAAAGCAATCCGTTGTATCACGGGGACAAAAACAGGATCATTATTCATATACAAGGCTTTTCCTGTTTCACCTTTGCTATGGGTCCTTATTGCTGTTAAGCTGTTACTACACTGGAGTCAACAATAGGTAGTTCTTATTTGATATTATTTTATTTTGCTCACATTATATTTACAATCGCTAGCAGGCCAGTTGCAAACATTAAATTAAAATTAAAAATGTTAAAGTTTTTTTTTTTAAGAAAAAAAATAAGTTAATTTTGTGTCATATAAAGGAGTCATGAATGAGTGAATAGAACCAAGGTTATTTCTGCAAGATGCTCTATTCTATAATAGTATTATAATATATGTGAGTAGGGAATATGATTCGATCCTAGGTTAGAATCTGGTCATTATCATCAGCCATCGATAAGTTAACCCCGAGAGGCGTCATATTGAACCACACTGTTCTGTCAACACATCAGTCTCTTAGGACTGATGTTGGCAAAAGCAGACATTGTCATTGTCATTGCGTCATGTTGCCTGCTGCTCTAATTAGTTGAAACTACAGTTTCGACCAATCAGAGCACAGCAGGCGTGGCGGGACTCGCACGACCGTTGACAGAATTGTTTCCTAGCAAATTATCAAACATTGCGTCTCTTGAGGCTGTCTACTCTATGTCATCAGCTTTCATAACTCCACTTCTGGTGCCTATGGGCCTCTTCCAATACGCGCCACTGAGTCCGGTGTTAGACTCTTCTCATACACTTTCTGCCTGTCGCCTTTCAAAAGTCATAGAAACAATCATACCACCCACTTGTTGTTAAGCGGTTACCGTAACCTACGGACGCTTGCAACACTGGTATGTATCACTCGCGTGTTGCCAACTCTGAGACATATCAGGTGAAATCTCATGTACCTGATATTCTAGAGGCAGAAATAGGTATTGTTGTAATTAGTCATGAGTAGCACACTATTTGAAAAGGAGGATCGTGCGAGGACACAGTTTTACAACTGAGCCAGCACACTGTGGTACCACAATTGAGGCGAGGCAGCGAGGCAGTTTCTGAACGTTGTTGAGTGAGGCAGTCTTGGGAATACAGTGTGCACTGTGCGTGTTGTGTGGTGTGGTTTGGTAATGGAGTGGAGTGCTATGTGCGAGCCAACACGATCTTTCCTCGGGGCTCGGCTCGCGCCTCGCGTTCGCGCCTAGCACGATTGTGCAACTGTGTTGGTGTGCAGGTGTGCTAGCTCGTCCTAACGAAAAGAGTGAGGCCTCGTTTTGAGAAAATGTGTAGCTACAATTGTGGTGCCACACGTGCTGAGGACCCACCACTAGTTGTAGTACTTCCCGAGGCGAGCTCTTTCACAAGGGGCTCTATTACTTCTAATCTTCTTTAAATTATTAAACTAGATTCTCTCCAAGGCTTTGCTGATACAAAAATAATATCAAAAATGTTCGTGGAACAATTTATGTGTACGCGTCTTTAGTATTCGTTTGAGATTATACTATAAGATATATACTGTGAATTATATCAGAATTGGCCAATTCTTCCTTATATTGGCTTACTCAGAAAGACAAGATTTCTTTATCATAGTTATTTTCTTGGATTTAGGTCATGTTGATAAAATAGATGGATAAAGCAAACAATAATGCATAGTTTTTTTTTCTATTTAGACTTGAATGTATACATGTGTCTGTGCTACGTTTTTTTTATATAAATGTACATTATTACTACGAGGTATATTGCCTCTCACTGACTGACGTTTGTAAAAGCAATTCAGATCCAATGTTTTTGTCTATTTGTTTTGGTCGGATTTTAAACCGGGATGTCGTGAGGGATCGTGTTTTGCACCAGTTTACGTTACGAATAAAATTGTTGATACGAAAATCTACCGGAATCATAATAGGCTTACTTATAGTTTTGAACAAGTTTTTTTTGACAATCGACTCCAATTGCCTTGATCTGTCAGATATGAAGTATGACGACCTATTCAAAGTTAACTGAAGGATCGGAAGTGTGACTTGGACATGTTATTTATAAAGGAACTTTGAATTTACAGAATAATTACCCCCTGTCTGCTTATCATGAAGACACAAACAAGACAATTCTACCGCCGAGAAGACAAAAAAAATTTTGTCCCCCTCTTTTGTTTGACAGAATAGGAGACAGAAACAAATTTTGTTTTCTCTTTTTTTTGACGACCTCTGTGGCGCAGTGGGCGAAAGCCCGCCTGAGACACAGGTAGTTGCGGGTTCGATTCCCGCCGCGGGACAAATGTCTGTATGACCTGGGTATTTTCTATATACACCTCACAAGAGGTTATTGTCACGTCACACTCAAAAGTCAACTAAACAGCATTTTTTTGATTTTAGGGATGTGCTAAGAACAGGTAGTATGGAAACTTTGATGGTCATTTCGTGAATGAAAAACATGGAAATCCAAAAAGTTGTAGAACAAACATTGTTCCCCACCACGGTGTCAATGACCTCCTTCTGGCATTATATACACATTCCGGGACAGCCTGTATAATATGTATTTATTTACAAAAAAGATGTATATAAGTAATATATCAGTCATTTAAATCTCAATATACAAACTCTGCTTAGTTTGGGGTTGAATGATGCTGTGTGAAAATGTCCAGCATTATTTATTTATTTCTCTTTCAGAGACAAAACTTTGTCTAGGGTGCACATCCTAAGTGGGATGGTAAGAAAATATTTTTTGGTGAGAATACTGGGAACAGACATCTTAAAGGTTCCGGGAAGAAACGTTTCTCATAGCACCCTTTAGGGAAGGCCTATATCCAGCTCAGTGAACTTCTACAAATTATTATAATAGCGTAAATATAGTATTCATTACAACCGAAAATGTTGGCAACTATTGTGAAAACTATTATATTATATTAATGTATGTGTTTATTGCCCTAATTCACCAAATCTCTGTCGAAAATCGCATTTCGTTTTGCGAGGACGTGCGAAAACTATGCATGAGGACGTGATGCGAATACTGGCTGCTATGGACATTTAAATCAGTTTAAGTGGCAACTACTAGTTTTATGTGGCTTAAGAGAGTAGCTTCCGCTAATGGTCTCGCTCTTGTGCCATACTATAACACAAGTGAAGCCAAAGTCAAGAAAACTTCGTCGCAAAGAAAAATATCTGATATTAAAGGAGGACACACACACTCTCTCATACACACACATAAACTCTTACACTACCTTACACAACATTTCCATGCATATCCACGCACGAGACATTTGACTCGGTGATGTTTGTGTAAAGATTTGTTTTGTTAAATATAATAAGTTTGGTTTTATTTTCATAATGTAAACTATATGTAATTGTTTGTCCTGGATTAGTGGCTTTGCTCAGTTTATTGGTAATGGTCTATTTTGTAACCGGCCTCCTGCAATATAGGTTAGACCTCGTGCGGGGAACATCGGAATATCAAAATTGTAAACTACTTGTATTTTGTATATGTGTTCGTATTGTTTTGTAAAGTAAAATGCAAAGTGGCTTTGGTTGATACTTTATAGATTAAGTTTTGACTTAGGCTCTTTCTCAATGAATAAGTTTACCTTGTTCGATTGAAAAATAGAAAAATAGAGTTCGTTGGCTGGCTTAGTCGCGCGTGACAGATATTAAATTATTATGAAACATTTTCCTTGTATTACTTGTATGCAAGGAAAATTGAGAATATAATATTTCAATGCAAAATATATGGCAATGTTTACGAATCTTAAATACAAGAAAAATGTTTCATAATAATTAAATATATGTCACGCGGGAGGTATCGGCGTAAATTCACTTTAAAAATTAAAATTACGTTACTATAAGAACCTTGTGATATCAATTAATTAAAACCTATTGACTTTGGCCGAAAAATCATACAATAAGAATGATTACTAAACAAACCGAAAACCCTTTTAAGTTACTACCCACATTGAAACCTAGCTTATATAAACATATAAAGAAAACGAAGCAAAAACAGTATCAAAATCCATTGACATACTCACATCTACATGCCAACAAACGAAATTGAAAAGAGCAAGAATTTTTAATTTATATCTGAAGTTTTTTTTAAGGTCTCTGTTACTTTACTTAAATATATGTCTTGGCATTGTACCAATGTTTGGGGCCGAATTTTTGCGAGGAATCGACATTTCTCTCAAAGCGAAGGAATCCTTTGGAACTGCGTTATTCTTTTGAAAGAGGCTTAAAATTTAAGACTTTTGCGGAATTTAAAGGATGTTAGGAAAGGATAAATTGTAACGTAAAGAGACTTGGTTATACAATTTGTAAAGAGATGGAAAAAATACATTTTAAAATAGATAATGCTGATTTCCATCTACCCGCTATAAAAGATAATAAAGATAATTTTGTTTTCAATTTGAATGAAACCAACTTTTTTGTAACTTAACTAATACAGTTAGTAACTTATAAACTAAAACCTTAACTAATATACAAATTTGCTCTGGTCTTGACCTTTTTATAATTATTTTTATATTTACTATAGGTTATTATTATGATAGGTATATAGTTAAATAACCGTACCCCCGATTTAACTGTGTTACGGCTGTTAACTGAGTATTTCAGTATTATATAGATCGTCAATTAAATGATGTCAACCTAAACCCGAAAGAGACCTCAATTAAATCTAGCTATTAAAAAACAATAACAAGTAAGATCATAAGAAACTACAATATTTATAAAAGGGAATAAAAAAAAGTTTTATATTATTAAGTTAACTGCTGTGGAAGAAAGGTTTTCGGAGGACCAGGAACTACACAGCTCAGTGTAAGAAGAATCCTCATCCGATATCATGGATGAAGATGGATATCATGATGGATGGATGGGCTTGACATTTATGTCAAGCGATTAAACCTATCCAAGAGCTTTGATAAAAAAGCTTTGTAATCGTTATTATTCTAAAGGATTATTATATTATCCAGATTGTTGTAAAAAATAAAAAATGAATTATAGTTATTAACAAAATAATAAATGGATGTAAGAAGTGTTATGTGTCATTAGCAAATAATAAAAAAAAAACGTTAAAAAAATTTGCTCTAAGCTAACCGTTTCCCATTGCTTTCCACCTACAAAATGTTATACGAATATCTAAACAGTCTAGATTGGCAGTATTTTGTTAGTACGATGTGGCATCCCTTCAATAGACTGCAATTCCGCTACTTTGTACCATTAGGTATGTGCTGCATTCTAGTCTCGTTCCTTTGACCCGACAGCCTTTTAGAACATGTTTGGTTCAAAGGATATACAGTACTAAAGTCTTTCTATTTCAAACACCAAAGTACACCTATTTAATAAATAAAATGATGTATTTTACTCTGCAATACCTCATAAATGTGGAGATTTTTAATACGAGTATATTTCGTACGGCGGTTTGATCCCAGTCAATGGGTTTTTCAATTCGAAAAAATGTATGTGTTAATTAACACGTGCTCATAATCGAGGAAATATGGAAAAACCGGCATGTCTTATAACCAAAAGGCATGGTGGCACTTAAAATAAGTTGGTGTTCCAAATAGTAGGCGATAGGCTTGCAACCTGTCACGTGGAATGCGAAATATTTGCAAACTGTACCTTTTGGACACATTAAACGGACTTTTTGGCAAAAAAGTTGAAAATTTTAGTTTTTTAATATAAAAAATCTGACGACAAAAATGAGGGTAGCTGTAACTGCCGTCGTTTCTCGACGTTAGTTCCACAGATTTACTCCAGTCAACCCGCGACCATGGCTGTACCAACACAGCAGGAACGTTGCGGAAATACGAAATTTACGTATTTTCGCAACGTCAAATATAACATTTCGTCAAAAAATCAACTTTTTCACGTGCTTACGTTATTTTTCTCACTCGGGATGACACTCTTTCGAATAAAAAAAAGTAAAATTAGCCCACAAAAATGTTTTGGCTAGTCATGATTTCATAAGATTATGATGTTTTTTTTAAGTTTTACGGGAAAAGTAGCAATCCTTCAAGAATAAAACTTTAATGGGACTATTTCGGGATCATTTTCTATGCAACAACAAAAGAATCATTATACTCGGTTAACAATTGGCGAAGATATCAAGTAATCAAACAGAAAACACCCTAATTTTCTTAAGGTCAGTTAAAAATGCGTCGAAGTCCCGAATAACTTGTACGAAAAATCACATGTTAAACTTGACAAGTACTCGCCTTTTCTGCATATATAAAGCCAAGGAATAAAACACAAGTTTTTCAAGTTATCTATCCACAAAACCAAGACATTTGAATAAACCGAGATCCCACTGAACCATTGACATGTATCACTCTTCGTTACCGACACCCCTTTATTGCTTCCAAGAGACACCTATCACTATTAAAAGAATCGGTCATGGGTAAGCTCGTTGTGATTTTAAGGGTTCCTTGCAATATATCGCGTCGATATCTACCCAAAAGACCTATATGACGACCTATACCAAAAAACCTATAGGCTGAGATGCAAGAGTTGCAAGGAGAGAGGTTCGATTCCCGCTGCGGGACAAATGTTTACATTTTCTGCAGTTATTTGTTCCGGATCTGTGTATGACATTACATTGTCACACTAGGATTCCCTATGTCATGGGAATCAAGAACTATGAGTACCTTGGTATCATAACACCCATTACATTACATATTTTTACTAGCTTCTGCCCACAAAGTCTTTTTTTGACCAAAATAAGTATTTTGCCCTTTTTGACTATCCTGTTGTATAAACTTTGTGTTATCCATTTACTCTTGGAGTTTAACAATGAGTATACGGTCCCCTAAAAGTGGTTCGTAACTTGTCTGATCTATTTTGTTCAGCAGCCAAAGTTCCCTTGACAGATAGTGAGGGAGAGTTCCATAAGTTTACTCGTAAATTCTAGGCAAGTCCAAAACTGTCACATAGTAGCTTTGAAAAGAAAACTTAAGTTTTATACGCTAGATGCCATATTAACTTTGTAAGTCGTTCTTGAGAAATTACAATCTGGGTTTTTTCAAGGTAATAGTGAGACCTTTTTTGGATATAAGATATTATATCCCTTCATGCTCCAACGTTAGCCATATCGTCACTTACCATCAGGTGAGATTATGGTTAAATAAATAACATGAGTAATGTATGTTTTTATTAAATACTAGCTGCCCCCCGCGGTTTCAACCGCGTAAGTTTCGATTTTATACTCGTGATAACTTCGAAATTAAGAGTCCGATTCGAATGAATTAATAAGTATTTTGCTACATAAATACATTTGAAAATAAAACTATTTATTTGAATAAGAATTAATACTACGATACGAATGTAACCAACTTTTGTTTCTACCCGCGATCTAATTAAATTTAAGAACCCAAAAGCTGCCATTATGACTTAACTATGATAGTTAGATATATTCCCTCTTGAAGTGAACTTTTTGTAGGTAATAATGAGTATATTAATCATGTAGTATATAATTTTTACGTATGATCAATAGTTTTCTCAGCGCACGCCAAATAATATAGGCAAAACTTTGCTGCTACTTTGGGTTACATTATTGCAATTTCCTTAAGGATCTCTATTATTTTTTAAAATAAATTATAGCCTATGTTACTTCCTGATAATTTAACTTTCATTTGGAGAAAAAATGGTTAAAATCGGTCCAGTAGTTTCGGAGCCTATTCGATACAAACAAATAAACAAAAAAATCTTTCCTCTTTATAATATTAGCATAGATTAATATGGGGCGATATTACTAGGTAAATATGGAAACTTACTCTTAGTAATAAAGCACAGATTTTTAAATGAAGGTCTAAACGTACTCGTACGAGGCTTTATGGCTGCTGTTGTAAAAGATTTAAAAATTCAGAATAATATCGAAAAAGTGGTTAAAGTGATTCTCATACTTATTATAAGTTTAACGGGTCTTTATCGCGTTTACCTTTTTTACCACGGCGGCTGTTGCAATATAGTTGAAACGTCGGGGAAATAATAAAAAACGTAAACGTGATAAAGACCCGTTAAACTTAATTATGTTATCTTATCGCGAAAGTTTGAAAAATACTAAAGTGATTCTCCCTTTTAAAATCGTTAGCCCTGAGAAAAAATATTACAAGTCAGTCCAAAATGAAGGTGACCAAAAACCGTTGCTTATGACTCCTTAGGGGAAGTCAATGTCTAGTGGACTTCTAAAAGGCTGTCTATGATGATGATGATGATGGACGCTAAACTAAAAATCTTTTTATACTTTTATCGTTTTGGTTTTATTTTGCAAAGCATCTTCACAAACTAGCCAGGAGCATTGTTTTTACAAGCGTTAAATTGGATCAAGTCGGGGCCACGGGAAATGCACACTTAATAGTACAAAGCCTGTCGCACATTAAATTATTTTGCTCTGGAAAGTTTTCCCTGGATATTCATTCGATGGAAAGTAAATGAGGCATAAACAGGCAGGAGGTCCGGCAATCCCGCATCTTAGGCCGCCATTAGACAGACCGGTTTAACACGTGCCGGTAAGAAAAGAAAACGGAAGTTCAGACTTCAATTCAATTTGACGACCTCTGTAGCACAGTCGGCAAAGGCCCACCTGAGATGCAGAAGGTTGCGGGTTTGATTCCTGCCGCTGGACAAATGTTTGTATGCTTTGCAAATATTTGTCTCAGGTTTAGTTTTCTGTGTATAATATACAAAATGAATTAAATAAGTAGTATAACAATCATTTAGTTCCCATAACACATGACGTGAAGAACAATAAAATTATATTGTGTTCGTTTAAGATTTAATACCTCTACTTGTCGGCTATGTAATTTTTATCATTTTTACCTTTATTATTATTTGTCCCAAATTACGTTTATTATATTCTATTAATAAAACGAGCTCCGCTTACTTTGGGGCTAGATGATGCTGTGTGAAAAAATCCAGCATTATTTATTTATTTAAAACATCATAAAAGTGTACGCTGAGACGTCCTTTAGTTGAAGAATACATAGATTTAAGACCACAATATTTACACTGAATAATACTTAATTCCTATGAATAATTCCTTTATTGGATGTCCTATATAAATATTTATTTAAAAAAAAAATACAATTTCCAAATTTACAATTAGTAAGTAGTTTCTGGAAAAAAAATAAAAAAATATTTTCGATATCGTAGTACTAGGATATCGTAGGAAGCTAAGTAGGTAATAGTAGGTACAAATAGGTACAATTTGCAAGGATTGTAGCACACTTACAGTCAAGCTCTCACAGTAGGGTTCCCTATGTTGTGGCCCTATGTTGAAAGTGATCCTTTTTGACTTTGACTTCACTTTGACTTCGTGAAAGTCTTTCTCATTTCGGATCAGTGGTACCTACGAGGTCTTACATACCCAATAGCTCATTCGAGATAGGTCACATAATGACGTCTATCATAAAATACGCACCCGTTCGGATCCGTTTTGTAGGATGGTAAGAAAGTTATCAGAGTGTGTAGCCCCATTGCACCCGTACGAGCGGATATGAAAGAGAGAACGATATGCTCATTTTTTATTCATTTGTTTACGGAAATGAACCGGACCGGGCCTGCTTGACAGCGCTGTCACGGCATGCTCATTTTTCATTCATTTGTTTACGGAAACGAACCGGACCGGGCCAAAACGGCCTGTTTGACGGCGCCTTTAGTAATATTGAACCCCGTGTTAAAAGCATAGTAAAATAAAAATACAAAATTTTACTTTTTGATCTTCCCTGTGCTCAGATTTAAGATTTTTTTTCAGGTCACGACACCTAAAAAATCTGACTCAAATCTCGTTGGCATCTCGCTGACCTCTGCTGGCGTTTACTTAAGATAAAAGGTATTACCTTTACCTTGAGTAGATTTTTGATTAATATATTTTTAATCAAAAATCTAAGTCGTCTATTTCGAGCTAAACCATAAAATAGAGAGGCGAGTATCAAAAATTCATTTCACCCTCGAATCGGAGAGTAAAATCACAATTTCACAGGCGTTAAGAGAAGATTACATTTTATACTTTACGACTATTGTTTTAAAGTTCCATTCTGTTTCATAGCTGCTCAGACTTTTTATTATCTTTGGTCACGAACTAATTTAAATTTTAATCTGTTGATTATTAAATGGATGGATGAGTGATAAGTTTTTTTTCTATTTATAGTTTTAAAAGTATAACATAAATGATAGCCTCTTTTGTCAAACATACATTTTAAAGAGTCGCACAGCGGGCTATGGAAAGACCTATGCTCTGAGTAAAAAATAAAAAGAAAGAAAATACATTTATTGACTCTCAACACAACACAGCGCAACAGGTGACAAAATACAGAAAAGATAAACACAAAGACAGAAAGGTCACATCAAACATTACAAAAAAAAAGGTTTGTTGTGTGGGGTCAAAAGGTCCTTATCTCAGCATATACATGGCAATGGATAGGCCATAAGGCTCACAGAACCGACAACCGTTGGTGAAGAAAAACGTTTTTTTTTTAATGCGACTAGGAAGCTGGTGCTGCAGTTTAAGTAGGCCCCTCAACCAATGTTGCGAAAGGAAATGGAGGCAGCCTAAAATTATTCGCTAAGACACTCTTCGGGGGAGGTCTATGCCCTTCCACAGCATGCAGAGTCTCACAGCATGCAGTGGACTTCTTTTGAATGACGATGATGATACATTTCTAAAATAATGTTTGGTTCGTCTGATTGTTTAAAAAAATATTTGGCTGTCTGTCTTTGATGTGTCCATCATCAATAACATAGCAAGCTTGAGGAAGCCCACTGCTGAATCGCGAAGGCTTGAGTCCATCACCGGCGACAAGTAGCAGCGACAAACGACAGCGACAAATTTCCTTTGTAAGTTGCTGTTGCCCAGCCACTGATTAATTCACAGTTACTACGGTCGCTTGTCGCTATCGCCTGCCACTGCTGCTTGTCGCCAGTGATGGAATCAAGCCTTAACTGTTCAGAATGTTGCAGAAGAAGGCCTCTGCCAAAGGCCTGGTCATCGGTGGTAGGGCATACAGCAAACGGTCTTTTGTCGCTGTCGCCTGTCGCCAGTGACGGAATCAAGCCTTAACTGTACAGAATTTTGCAGAAGAATGCCTCTCTCAAAGGCCTGGTCATCGGTGGTAGGGGTAATATAGCAAAAAACATGATAAAAATTTCAAAAACATAATACTCGGATGTATGTACAGAGAACTATCCAGCTAGAATGACAGGTTGTCTGAAACGAATAATAAATGTAAACGCTATAAAGACCCGTTTAGAACTAATAATTATGTTTACTGAACGCGAAAGTTAAAAAGGAAATACTTTTTTTACACACCTGTTGCTAAAGGGTTATCGTAACCTATGGATGCTTGCAATAGGGGTATCACTCGCGCGTTCTCGGCCCTGAGACAAAACGGTTCAAAAGTCTCTTGACCTATAATTGTAGACTAAATACTACCACAGGAAAGATCACGGCTACCTAGGATGTTCATTAGTTTCAGAGAGATTGGTCGTCCAATATTTCTACAAATAAATCGTTGGTCAATACCGCCGACTCAACGTAGTAAGTCATAGTAATGGCGGCGACTTCGCTTGCAGCGTTACCCTGAATTGCCACATAACTCAGCGCTCGGTTAGTGTTGCCAGATTGAAAGTCAAAAGTCGGAGATTTCTTCGAGTTGAGAAAAGCCGAATATTTCATGGAAGTAAACTGAGAAAAGTAATTTTTTTTTTAAATGTCCTTTACTTATTATTATTCTACTTACCAGTTGTTTTGAATATTTTGCACATAGTTAACGTAAGACAGTTCTTATGAATAATGGTGCATATGCGGATATTCTTCTGTTTAAAAAAAAACATCGTCTACTTTCATCTGCCCACTTTGGATGACACAACAATCTAATAAAACACGAAATTTTACAATGTAAGTAAATTTCCATCATGTCCTTTTCTCAGAACTAATAAATTTACATTTTACCGGGTATAGTCATAATGTCGGTCTGGTACCGGTCAAAGTGGTACATTAAACAACACTACTCAGAACGCCCGGTCAATGTAGATATCGGCCTTAAACTGTACCAAGTTAAGTGGATTGCGCGTTTTTCAAAATTTATGTTGACACATAAATATTGTATGGAGCAAAGTTGTAAAAATTTTCAATTTACAGCAATGTCACATAGTAAATTTTCTTTATTATACTGTGACATTAAAAGTAAAGAGGATTGCAATTTTTAGTTCGTTCGACCTACATTTTCAAGGAATAACGGTGGCAGCAGTGCTTTTGTATTTTATGAATTGTACTAAGTCATAGTGGAAAAATATACTGAGCTATGTTAAATTATCTGTTCTGTATTAGACTGGCCATCTACTGCCTTCCTTTTTTATGCATTATTATTACGTTTAGTCTTTTCTTCTTCTTGCCCTCTTCCCACAGTTCGTTGGGTTAGTACAGCATATTTTCTTCTTCCACAATCATCTATCACCCATAATTTTGGTACTCACTCCTTTATTACCCATGTCATGCTTCATACAATCCATCCATCTTTTCTTAGATGTTCCCCTACTCTTAAATCCACCCACATTCGTATCTAATACTCTTCTTGTAATATGACTTTCTTCTCTCCTCATGACGTGATCATACCACGCTAAGCCATTACTCTTCATCTTTTCATCACTTAGCGCCACCTGCATACTTCCCCCAAAGATAACAATTTCTTATCTTGTCCATTCTTGTAATTACACACATCCATCTCGACATTTGCATTTCAGTCATGTGCACTCTTCTTTCACCCGTCCCTTTGGTGGTCTAACACTCAGAGCCATACTATACGACAGGTCTTATAATCGTTTTGTAAATCTTCCCTGTGAGCTTAAAAGGCTCACCATTTCATCCATTCTAGAAGTTTAGTTTCATTCGTAAATTCGTATGTAGCTACAGAGGCGTAGGCAAGTGGAACTTTATGTTCAATGTTGCAATGACTTATAGGGCTTCCGATCAATACAAGATTAACACCCTCATTTCAGACTCAGCTGAATTTGTTAATAATCCCACTGGAAAATCCTACTTCACAATGGATTTGTGAATCGGGGTGCGAACTTCTGACAATTTTGAAACAAAGTGAAATGTGGCAGGTGCAATTTGGCGGGAACTTTGCTCGTACAAAGCTTCGGTTGTGACATCGTGTGAATATTAATACATTTGGCTGGAGTGAACATTTTCAATAATTCGCGGCTACTTAATAAAAGGTTTGAATTTATCGACAAAAGTTTTATATCAAAAACTTACAGCACTGCAAGCGTTTAAATGTGAGATTTTCTATTTGTATTCTATAGTTCTTCAAAGTCACACAGATGACATTGTATCGAGAAGTTAGCTGATTACACACATTTAATCACGATTTTCAGGTTCTAGAAATACATTATTAAACTTCAGGCTAACAGCTCTGGATTTTTAAATAATAATAATAAATAAACACCCAACAGACACATTCATAGTCCTGAACCCACAGATTCACAGTGTCGAGAGTATCAAGCACTATGAGTACTGTTAACGTATAACATAACACCCAGACCCGAAACAAGTATCTGCAGAGCATACAAAGGTTTCTTCCGTAGCGAGGATCGAATCCGCCACATCTCTTGCGTCTTAGCTGGCTATTCACTTGCTGCACCAAGAAGGCCGTTATTTTTTAATTTAATTTATGTCATTTAGACAGGCGGCCCAGAGGCATCAGGCACCAGATATGCATTGGACCAATTTATCCACCGGTGTTCACTTCTATGAATATCCGGTGCTCAGTGCTTCTATGTCATCGATTCAATCATTGTTGCTCAGAACAAGAAAAAAATTATAATATTATTTTCAGAGAAGCGCCACTTAATTCATTCAAAAACTTTGCGTAACTTTTTTGATACTTAAACCCTGGAGCCCTTAATAACGTAAGATAATCAAATTCTTCTTTAGATAAATTAAAGTTTAGAGGTTTCAAAACTTTCAAGACGATATTTGAATTTGAACAATCTCAGTGATAATATTGATAAAATACATTGTTTGAGCTTCAGACAGCTCAATGTTTAAACTATTTGAATCAAAACTGATGCTTAACTTCGTCGTTAATCTTATAAATCCATCACAATGCCCTTTTCGAGATATCAGGTCCATTATAATGGGCACGGAAAAACTGAAGTTGATAAAAACAAAACATCCTACAAAGTTTGGGAGGATGTTTGTTACTCTTTCACGCAAAAATTCGTGAGCGGATTCTGATGAAACTTTACAGTAATATATCTTATACATCAGAATAATATATGTATAGGCTACTTTTTATCCTGGTATTACGCGGGCAAAGCCGTGGGCAGAAGCAAGTTTATTAACTATGTTAATAAACTAACTATTTAATTATGTTTCTATCAGCCTGACAGTGACATGGCAGAAAACAAAAAGCTCGCTTGATTGTCATTCCGAACTGAGCCACAGACCATGTATATTATATAAGGTATAGTATTTGGAAAAAAATCTTGATTTGATACCATACCTATTTTATAACTACACTACCTATGGACTACCCACCACAACGCATTTATTTTCATAATTTAATTCATAATACACAATTCTTTCATATTAATTCTGCATTAATCTTCGTGTAAAAAAGACCCCGTCTGAAAACCAGCGCCGTACTTAACCTACTTACCTAGGTTTTGGTGCAGCAAGGTACTTAGATTGTTTGATTTTCATGTTTTTTCTGTGCGAGTTTATTAATATATTTTCAAAACAAAATACCATAATTATGTTTTTTAATACGCCTGCAAATTTTCCTGTCCTCTCAGGTTTACCTTGTTTTTGACGAAGTTCACTTCACTGAAATGTTTTTGTAGAAATTCTATATTTTTCTCGTATTTTTTCATTTGCCTGAAAGTACATCCGCCACCATCGTCTCCCATCGCATCGAGCATTGCAAAAGTTCGAAACTCTTCGTCGGAGGCAACTTTGAATTACTTTCTGCTGAAAGACGTATAATGAATCAGGTCCGTGAAGACATTTGTTACTCGAAATTTTCTAGTGAAAAGCAAAAGTTACTCGGAAGGGTCGTTGGACGATGTTTACATTGTTTTATTTTGATTTCCAAGTAAATTATTGCATATTTCGTCAATTTCTCCTGTTTGTGAAGACTTCGTTTTTTTTTGTAAAAGTTGGTTGTAGAATTGACACCATTATTAGTAGCAGCGGAGTCACATGTTTCGATGTATTGATCTATCGATACATTTTTAGATTTTTAAATTGACGTAAAATTCTACAACACGTTGACGATATGAAATAAATATTGAATAAAATCTACAAAAAGTTGATACGTTGACTATTTGAAATAAATACCAATTGCTTATGACTTTATGGGTAAATTACATGAGTTTTAAGATTTAAACGATATTAGTATAATGTTATTTTTGTATAGGCAAATTATGTTTTTTAATAAAGCTTAGTGGCAAACACGGATAGTGTGAGAAGACTCCAAAGGATCAAACCTTTTACTACAAAAAGTGTAGTGTATTGTAGGGGAAAAAAATATATTCTTTAATGTACACACAAATAAACACTTACAAAAGACAGAATGAAATGACATGTATAAAGGCGAGCTTAACCCTAAAAAGAGTTTTCTTCCAGCAAACCTTGAGCTAGAGAGAGGAAATTTATTTAAGTGCTACCGATAAAAACATACGAATGTCTTCCCCTTAATAGAGACAGTAAGAAACGTGTTAATGGACACATTCTTAGCTATACTTTATTTTATAAAACTAGGTCAATATCAAATTACTAATTAAATAAATAATAAATAAATAATGC
Organism: Perizoma flavofasciatum; assembly: GCA_958496245.1. Classification (NCBI taxonomy): domain Eukaryota; kingdom Metazoa; phylum Arthropoda; class Insecta; order Lepidoptera; family Geometridae; genus Perizoma; species Perizoma flavofasciatum. The sequence continues at coordinate 2,107,453 of OY292436.1, forward strand.
TGGACATTTACACAGGATCATGCAGCCCCAAATTAAGCAGAGCTTGTATTTTGGGAACTACATGACTGATATACTACTTATATACCTACTTTTTTTTGTAAATACGTATATATTATACATAGAAAACACTCCGATCCGAAACAAACATTTGCTAATCATACAAACATGTCCCGCAGCCGGAATCGAACCCGCAACCTTCTGCGTTTAAGCAGGCCTTCGCCCGCTGCGCCACAAAGGATGTCCTAACATTAGCCTAACGTAGGCTAAATTAAGATAAGATAAGTGTATTGACACAAAAAAACTTAGGGATTAATTTACAATTTTTAAGCGTGCTATATATGAAAATGATGCTTTATAAGGCGATCGTACTTAAGACTATTAACATTTGTGCAGGCGCTTGTGGTATTGTATTACTAGGATACATTTATTTATTTTAAGTGTAGGAAATGTGTGTGGTTCGATAGCTTTATGGTACCTATTTGCATTGAAATTATTAAGGCTTGATTATGAAGAAAACTCACCAGTAGATTCCACAGCCAGAGTCTGGTTCCGGGACAGAATAACAGCTCTTGGGGTTTCACTGTCACTTAACACTTGGAATTAGACAGTTTTCACCGTTTGTATGAGAGTTTTTTTTGTATTTTTATTATTTTTTGTTGTTAGCTTGCGTGTGCGCACTTTTCAAGATGGAAGACAGTGGCGCTCTTCGCTGGGTGACGGCGGTGCGCGGAAATTCTCACGACCATAGCGTTAGGTCGAGAAACAAGACTCGTTTGGTGGGAAATGGGTCGTTTTCAAAATCAAGCCTTACTCAAAACTCGACAAAATGTGTTCTGGAAAGAAAAAAAAGTGGCCTTATGCTATTTTTATTACTGTACATCGCAGTGATACCTCTTTATCACTGACGCGTCGCCTTCCTGAGATATCAAGATGAAAGATCTCATGTGTCTGTAATTTCACCGGCTACCATTCCATTTAAACTTGAACACAGCAATGAGAGAATTAATGCTTGGCAGCAAAAAAAGGCATGTTGGTAACGCTTCCCCGGACGAACTCTTTCACAAAAGCTCCACTACTCTCTCAAAGTAACTATGGACGCTGGCAACGCTCGAGGAAACCCGACTACACTACAGAGTATAGTGTATAGTGTGTTTTCTCAAGCGTTACCTACTCCCCTCATTGTTGCTCGTGTCTATTGATCACAAGAGAATACGATGAACACTGATGGAGCTTAGCCACAGTTAACCACTAATCCGTGAAACCGTAGCTTATAGAACTTAGTTCAAACTCGAGCGAAGATTACCTCAGAAACGGTTCGTAACAAAGACTGATGAGGGAATGCCTTATAATTTAAACGTAATCGTTTGCAAACTTGAGGGAATGTGAAAACTATTTCCTGTGGTTTAAACTTGTAAGACTGTACGACTCTTTGACGGAATCCTACTATAGTATCCTACTACTATAATAAACGCGAAAGTTTGTGAGGATAGATATATGTTTGTTACTCTTCCACGCAAAAACTACTGAATGGATTTCGATGAAACTATATAGTATTATTACTAATACATCAAAATAACACATAGGCAACTTTTTATCCGAGTAACACGGGGGCGAAGCCGTGGGAAGAGGCTGGTCATAAATAAAACAAACAAGTATGTTAATGACTCATATCATAAAACGGAAATTTACATATACCGTTTCAAAATCAGAATCAGAATAGTCTTATCGTAAACTATTTTTAGATACGATGTTAGGTTTTAAAAAGATTACAAACAATTGCCTATTTCGTGCATACGTACCTACTATAGGTGAAGGCACCGACTGAGTTACGGCTCATTCCGAGAGTCTTTATTAGGGTGACTGATCACTATATTTACATACATACATACAGTCACGCCTGTATCCCGGAGGGGTAGGCAGAGACCAAGAATTTCCACTTGCTACGATCCTGGCATACCCCTTTCGCTTCATTCATCCTCATCACATTCTTCATACAGACTCGGCGGTTTAGTGTACTTCTGACCTGGCCTTTTTCTAAAATGTCTCCAATTTGTTCAGAGTACGTTCGCCGAGGCCTTCCTCTACCAACTATCCCATTCACGCTCGCCTTTTATACTTGTTTTGTTAATATACTTTCGTCCATCCTTTCTATATGCCCAAACCATCTCAACATACCTTTCTCAACTCTCGTTACTACATCTTCATTCACTCCACACTTCTCTCTTATCACGCTGTTCCTCACTCTATCAAAGTTACACCACACATACATCTCAAAGCTCTCATCTCCACTGCATTCACTCGACTTTGATGTTTCTTCTGCCATACCCAACTTAATATATTTCCCATTATATATTCCGTAGATAACAGGCATTTATATTCTAATGCCTGTAATCTACGGGGATGGTGGACATATTAAATATATACTTATACTTATTAAATATATATATGTTAACAAGTAAGGGTAGTCAGAGGAAAGGTCAAGCTTTAATTATATTTGGCACCGTTTTACATAGAAGTTAGTATTCCACGTGCTTGCAAGCCCATCCCCGGTTATTGGAACTCTTATGAAGGCATACGTATTCGTATTTTTGGGTCTACGGGCCGGCCGCCGATTTCCTTACGATGTTTTCCTTAACCTTTTCAGAGAGCTAGAATTTCAAGTGGAAATGCATTAGTGTACGACGAGATTAGAACCATTGACATTGACCCATTGAGAACATCAGAGAGCCTAGCCACAACACCGTTGTTCTCGCTATATCGTCGCAAAAATTACTCTGAGAAATGAAATGAAATGAAATGAAATGATTTATTGATAACTAACGTTACAGGTCGCGTTAGGTAGGTATAATTATCACCTAATTAAATTATACATATTTTTATAAATTATTAGTAATTTTAGATTTCGGGTCACACGTAAAACTCGTTGAGATCGTAAAATACGTGTCCTAGTAACCACTTTTTTAATCTTGGTTTAAACGTCCCGGTGGTTGGTGCATCACGAATAGCGGTCGGTATTCTGTTATACACAGACGGCCCTATTATATAGACGGAACGACCGGACTTGGCGAGCCTGTGTGCTGGTGACACAAGACGGTCTTTCTTGTGACGGTCTGAGAAAATGGCTATATCGAAAACTAATTTTGACACGCTTGACAGTGGTTATCTCATCGTTTCACGTAGTTATCTTTATCCTAAGGTTATCTGAAATAAATCACTTTCAGCGATAAGATATCCCACTGTGCATCTCAGTTGACTTTTGTTTATTAAGTTTATGTTTTTGTATTTCATCCTTTTGTTTTCAGTTTCAGAGACAAATCGAAATATTTACCAAACAAATCTCGGCGTGCAAACGATATAAATTCCGTGAACACTAAATTCAAAACTCAATTAAAAATCGTATCCAGCTCAACCGGTCCAATATTATCGCTATCAAATCTGCACAAGCTCACAGAACATACAGACAAAAGCTAGAATACTCTATACTAATAAATCGGCCTTATTAAAAAAACTAGCTTCTGCCCACGACTTCGCTCGCGCGATACCCGGATAAAAGTAGCCTATGTGTTATTCAGATGTATAAGCTATATTACTGTAAAGTTTCATAAAAATCCGTTCTGTAGTTTTTGCATGAGTAACTAACATCCATCCTCACAAACTTTCGCGTTAAAAATATTAGTAGGATTTTGTATAAAATGGAAAACAAATATAGAATCTCGTCGTATTGAAATAGATTATAGTTTATGTTTTGGATTGCAAGAAAAACAAGTACATTGGCGAAAGTCAAAGTCAAAGTCAATAGGTTTTTATTCATTGAAATCACAAGGATCATATAGAAACGTCAACTTAAAAACTATACGTGAATCTAAAATGTTAAAGTGAATTTACGCCGGTTCCTCGCGCGCGACCAAGCATAGAAGAATCAGGCAACAAACTCTGCTTGGTTATTTTTTTGATGATCCTTCATTCAGCTTTAGTGTGGTGCCAATCGAACGTAAATGAACGAGACTCATTTATAGAAAAAAGTACTAGTCAGAGACTTAAATAAAGTCTAAAAAGTATCAACCTAAGTTCTTATGACAACACACTATACGCTTTATAATAGTAATGCTTAACCTATTCTTAAAAAATATGATACCACAGATATACAATTCCACAATTAAGCTAACGAAGGAGCGGAGCGACGACATCGGGCCATGCAGTTTTATCGTCAATATAGGCATTTAAGGTGTAATACGCCTTCTTTATTAGATTGTTCTTTATATAAGATTTAAATCTTCGAATAGGCAGCTCGGTTACATTTTCCGGAAGCTTATTATAGAAGCGTACAGAGTTTCCCATAAAAGACCCATTGGACTTTTCTAATCTAAATTTCGGGATGAGTAATTTATTTTTGTTTCTAGTATTAATGTTATGGACATCACCTTTTTTTATAAAACTAGCGTTATTTTTATGCGTGTACATTAAGTTTTCATAAATATACTGTGAAGTTACTGTCATAATGTTTATTTCTCTGAATCGTTCTCTCAGAGAATCACGAGGCTTCATATTATAAATGGCACGTATTGCTCTTTTTTGTAAAACAAAAATTGTTTGAATATCTGCTGCCTTCCCCCACAGTAAGATACCATATGACATGACACTATGAAAGTAGCTGAAATATACTAACCTAGCTGTGGCTTCATCAGTAAGGTGTCTAATTGTTCTAACTGCATATGCAGCAGAACTAAGTCTACCTGCAAGTGCTTCTATTTGCGGACTCCATTGCAATTTTGAATCAATATGGAGTCCTAAAAATAGAGGTATAGTAGAATCTACTAGATCTAGTGTTTCTCCATTTAATTTAATGTCGGTGTCATACTGAATTACATTAGGCAAAGTGAATTTCATACACTTAGTTTTTTTAGCATTCAGTAGAAGATTATTGATGGTAAACCAATCAAGTACTCTCGATAGAGATAAGTTTACATCGTCGTAATTAGCTTTAGATCTATCAACTTTGAATATTATAGAAGTATCATCCGCAAATAGAACTAAATTACATAAGTTTTCCACGAAAAAGGGAAGATCATTAACGTATACCAGAAACAAAAAAGGGCCAAGTATCGAACCCTGCGGCACCCCCATGTCAATAGTAGATCCCAAAGACCTCTCACCACCGACCTCAACCCTTTGAACTCTATTGGATAAGTAAGACTGAATAAGATCCAGTGCTTTATTTCGAATGCCGTAATGATTCAATTTGGATATTAAAGTACCATGATTTACGCAATCAAAAGCCTTGGACAGATCGCAGAATACTCCGATAGCATTCTGTGCGTTCTCCCAGGCTTCCAATATGTGCTTTAAGAGCAAGGTTCCAGCATCGGTTGTAGATCGACCTTTGGTAAATCCAAACTGATTATTATGAAGTAGCCCAATATGGTTGAAGTGTGTCAATAGTTGAGAAAGAATAATTTTTTCAAAGATTTTACTTAGCGCGGGCAATACAGAAATCGGTCTATAATTTGCTGGATCTCTAACATTTCCAGACTTAACCAGACGAACTTTTCCAGACGAACTAATGCTTGTTAAAATAAAAATAAGTAATAAATATTATGAATGTATTTGCTAGAATAAAGAATATAAGTGGTATATCAATCATGTAGCCCCCATAAAACAAGTTCTACTTAGGTTGGAGCTAAATGATGCTGTGGGGAAAATTACTAGAATTATTATTAATTTAAAAAAAATCATTGAGATTAGGCCGTGCAGTTTTTTCCACTGAAGAATAGACCTTCATTTGACCAAAGTCTCTCCTGATCGTAAGTAATGATATGGCCTACGATAGAGCACGACTGTCTAGAAGATACGTATTCACTCTTATCTTGAAATCCAGATTGTATTTTTCAGGAAAAACATATTTTTCAGGCAAATAAAAATTGCTCATGTTCGTATCCGACCAACGATTTAGTTCGAATTTTGCGTTCTCGTCATTTGCATCAAACAAGCAGCTTAGCTTTTTATACCAATATGTCATTTCCATTTAGTTAAACTCATTATGGTACCACGTAGTAGATGCTAGATTTTATTCCAAAAATATAATAATAAATGCGCACAATACAAGACGCAACGTGGATGGAGAGCGTCGCGATCACTCACCCTGATGAAGACTCTCGGAATGAATCGAAACTTAGTCGGTGCCATCACCGATGTACTGTACGTGAAAATTACCGTTTTACAATATAGATCACCTGTAGTACCATTTAGTGTCACCCATCGTAGTGTTCCAGGTAAGGAATTTATTAGGTATCCCGCGTATCCCAGCCATTCAAACAGAGCTATGTGATAACACTATCTATATCGTTTCTAACGTGACCTAGTAAAAAATTCAGACTTCGAGCTACGAACGCGACGTAAAATCGAATGACCAACGACAAGAATTTACGGTGTACTAAAAAAAATGGGGTTTACATGCATTAAATATTGAAGGCAGTCGTGAGATTACAGAATTACAGGTAGGTAGGACCTATCCAAAAAGGAACATATCAGAAGGGCTAGACAAATACCACTTTCTGTTGACGTTAACGCCTGCGGAAAGATTGAATTGTATGGAAATGACATTAGCGGTGGAAATTTCACGTGACTGCTGCCAAGTTTTACTTTGAAAAAATTGCGTTAGCGTGAAAGGAAAAGTAAGCGTGAGGTATTTGTCTAGGCCCCCAGGTTCCTTTTTGGAAAAAGATTTCCGGAAATGTGTACGATGAATACCTAATGAAATTTCGTAGAAATGAAACCGTATTTTTAAATTGACCTCTTGGCTTCCTAAGCGTACAGTTTTTTTATTATGATTGAATCATTCTCGCTTTTACTTTACTATGCCTTCCGTATGGAAATACGCAAATTACAGTTGTGTTGAATGACAAGTTACATCTTACTACTATCATAAATGCGAAAGTTTGTGAGGATGGATGTTTGTTACTCTTTCATGCAAAAACTCCTGAACAGATTTTGATGAAACTTAACAGTAATATAGCTTATACATCATAACACATAGGCTACTTTTTATCCGTATACCACGCGGGCATAGCCGTGGGCAGAAGCTAGTTTTATATAATTGTTATTCTTTGATCTTAATCATTAAAAACAAAAGCAAATTTTCTACAATAAGTTACCATACAAACTGAAACATCCTAAATTTCTAAGAAAATCTAGTTGTGAATTTTACAATATGCCTTGTATTTAACCAAGATAATGAGAGTTGTAGAGCACCTCAAGAGAGTTGTTTGTCTATCCAAAGTACACAACTGATGTTAAAAGCACGCGATGGTGCGATTAAAGTCTACTGCAAAAATCTTTGAAATTGCTTGGAAATGGAGAGAGATTTTCTTCGATAGAGTTTTGGTTTTATGAGAGTTTTACTGTTTGTTTTAGAAGAACTAAACAAAGGCATGTAAGTGAATTTAAAAAAATCCTTTCAGACGACCTCTGTGGTGCAGTGGCCGAGGGCCTGCCTGGGACTTAAAAGGTTGCGGGTTCGATTCCCGCCTCGGGACAAATGTTTGTATAGTCTGCAATTATTGATCTCGGATCTGGGTGTTTTCTATGTTAAATATGGATGTTTTAAAAAAAATAGTATATAAGTATTATATCAGTCATATACAGTGGTGGTCATATAATTAGAAACACCAACCCTGTCTTCTATTTGCATTGCAAATTAACATCATAACTAATTTTTAACGTGCCATAGAGGGCTCCTACGTATTTATATGGATGTATCGGTTCTTTTAAAGTATTACTATACGAGTTTAGTAATAACAAACAACAATTTTGATATAAAAATATAACATTTTAATAAAAAGTCTATTAAAATACATGGACTAAAGTGGACAAATAATTAGAAACAAAAAAAAACAACAATATAAACATTAACTAAGTGAACAAAACCACATTTAATTTGAATAATACTATGAATACTACATCCAAAACCGATTAGTACTGTTAGTACTTGGTAGGGTACCCTCTGTTGTCGATTACAGCTTTACAACGACGTGGCATTGATTCTATCAGTTTTTCACACGTTTCCAAAGGAATACATCTCCAAGCTTCTACAAATGCGTCGTAAAGTTGGTTGATATTGGTGATATGCTCATCCGACAATGTTTTCTTCACAGTGTGCCACAAATTCTCTATCGGATTTAAATCCGGACTATTAGCAGGCCACTCTAACACTGTCACCAATTGTTGTCTGAGAAACGCTTTAACGCTGTTTGCTGTATGCTTTGGATCATTATCGTGCTGAAAAATCCAATTCACTGGCAAATCATCTGAATATGGGATCATTGTCTCCTCCAAGATTTTTTTGTATTGAAACTGATCCATCAGCCCTACAATCTTTCTCACGGGACCAACTCCGTATCCGGAAAAGCATCCCCATACTTTAACATTTCCACCGCCGTGCTTAACTGTTTTTATAGTGTACTTGTTATTCAAAGCCTCGTTGATTGGTCGCCGTACGTATCGTTTTCCGTCGGAATTTACCAAATTTACTTTAGTTTCATCTGAAAACAAAACTTTTCTTCATTGATGAACAGTCCAACTGGCATATTTTCTAGCGAAGGCTAGACGATTTTCTCTGTGTCGCCTGGTGAGAAGTGGCACTTTCCTAGCAAGTCTTCCATACAAATTTCCTTCAACCAACCGCCTACGGACTAGTCTTGCGGACACGTTTCGAGGGTCGTCTTGTGAAAATACTTATTTTCGTATAACATTAGAACCTTTAAAGGGATCTGTCTTAGCCAAACGAATCATAAGCCTGTCTTCTTGAACGGTGGTCTTCCTTGGCCGAACTTTTCTAGGCACCTTATCGGATGTTCCATGTTTTTTGTGATGTGCAATGGCGTTAAATACCATCTTTACGGAACACTCTAAATGATCGGCTTCTTCTCTCTTCTCGATCTTTCTGTAAGACCATTTTCGTTTAAAATGAAAGTTTACTATAATTTTTCTTGTTGCTGCATCACAGCTCTTGTTTTTACCCATTTTTAATAATTAAATCTGACAAAAGGTAACAAATCCGAATGAGTAAGAAAAGGCTGCAAAATGCATAATGCGGTGTAAATGTACATTGTGATTTCGTAAATTAAACTATTACCTCCAATTAATTGAATTAATAATGTTGGTTACATTAAAAGACTACCAAGTGACTAAGTGTTTCTAATTATATGACCACCACTGTATGTAGTTCCCACAATACAAGCTCTGCTTACTTTGTGGCTAAATGACGTTGTCTGAAAATATCCAGCATTATATATTTATTATTATTTATTTATCTATTTAAGACATAACTTTTCCCAACTGCGAAAGGCCGTGCTTATTACGTGTGACTCATGATAATGAATGAATTAATACTTAAATAAATAATAAATAATATATAAACAAACACCCAATACTCGCATACACAGTCCCCACCCCACACTAGAATTCCCTGTGTCGTTGATATCTAGGTAGGAACTACGAGGATTGTGGTGCCACACCCCTTCATAGTAAATACATTGTAGGAACGTAGTACTTAATTAGTTTCATCAGCGTAGATCGACAATTATGCAATATTTTACGTTCTGCACTCCGGGCTTGGAACGCATAAGAATTTGTGGAGAATTTAATGAGGATGAATGAAGTGAAAGAGGTTTGCCAGGATTGTAGCAAGTGGAAATCCGTGATCTCTGCCTACCCCTCCGGGAAACAGGCGTGACTATGTTAAATACATAGTAAGAATTCAGATTTTGTAAGGGATAAAAGATTCCATTCAATCGGAATAAAAGCAACATACAAGTATAAATGAACTTGCAAGAAACTAAACAGAAAAACTTCTAAATAAATCTCGTTTCGAAAGCACAGTTTTAATTACTAAACGCTAAACCATTTCAACGTTTTAAACCATCGGCAATTTTCATTAGAACAACTTTAAGCAAATTAAGATTCCGAAATAAAATACTTTCCGGATAAAGGTACTGCCATTCGAAAGGTAATAAAGTAAACTGCTGAAGTAAACGGTAGAATAAGGTGAAAAACTATAGAACGCGCTAAGTTAATGTACAGCAACGTCGAGCTTACTTTTCTTTTTTTATACAATTATTTTCGGAAATGATCACCTAAGTAGGTGAATATGCATTTGTTTTTTTAATAATAATAAATAATAATAATAATGCTGGACATTTTCACACAGCATCATCTAGACCCAAACTAAGCAGAGCTTGTATTATGGGAACTACATGACTGATATACTACTTATATACATTTTTTTTGTAAATACGTACATAATATACATAGAACACACCCAACATACAGACACCCATATAAAACAGTTAGAACGTAGTACAACCAATACAGTACATATATACAGATAGTTACAGTAAATACCGTTTAAAAAAAAGTATACATATGTTTGGCATTTTGGCGTCTGTGACGTCACAGAATCAGCAGAATTCCAGCACTAAGTAGGTAGCTAACCTTCCTAGCATTATGCTGAGCTGATACCTTTTTAGTGCGACGTTGAACTGTCAGGTGGATGGATTAATAAGGTGTGTGTTTGACATTTCTGTTTCAATTATACTTATAAGTAGGCTGTTCTAACTTATATATTATTATTATTCTCATAACTTATCCCACCAACCTAACTTACAATTTTTTTTTTTTTTTTTTGATGTCATGGTAAATAATGTTTTTTCTTTATTTCTTTCATTCTTCTATGAACATTTATCTCGAATAAATCTATCGATCTAAAAAAGAATGGAGGTATTGACAAAAGCAATCACGTGAACGTATAAGATTAAACAGCCCGTTGGGATTTATATCGCCAAAAAACCACACTCAAAAACATTACCCTCCATATTCTAACAACGGGAATTTTCACGTACCGCACTATCGGTGAAGGCACCGACTAAGTTTCGACTCATTCCAAGAGTCTTCATTAGGGTGAGTCATCGCGACGTTCTACCTCCGCGTCTGACATTGCCACTGTGAGCGTGGCCTGTCTGGCTCTTCCAATAATAAGTTATGGCGACGAAGTGAGCAGTAGCGAAGACGATATAGCACCCCTACCACCAGTAGTTACAACAACGCTAAGAACACAAGCGCCCCCTCCACCCGTGCGCCCTTATAACCGCGCACAACGTGCGGCAGCGCGTAGTGCACGACGCGACTTGGAGGGAGAACGTCGCGATCACTCACCCTGATGAAGACTCTCGGAAGAGTCGAAACTTAGTCGGTGCCTTCACCGATAGTGCGGTACGTGAAAATTCCCGTTATATATAATACAATATGAATAGTCAAGTTCACGATAGTTTTTGGAATAAAATGTTACCCTACTTTTGGCAGTGGTAAAAAGCAAGCAGTCTGTTTCAGCAAGTTTTCTTTGAAATTTCATAATAAATTTTAATGGACACGATTTTGTCATGACTGTAAGATCGTTATCAAAGTTTAATACTATACCAACCTATCTGGTACAGATATGTATTTAGTCGACTTCTGTGACGCAGTAGGCGAAGGCTCATCTAAGACGCAGAAGGTTGTGGATTCCCGCGGCGAGACAAATTTTTGTCTCGAGTTGAGTGTTTTCTTTGTATAATTTGTATGTATTTACAAAACAATGTATATAAGTAGTATATAATTAGTAATGTAGTTATGGGAACTACATTACTAATTATATATCTCTGCTTAATTTGAGGCTAGATGATGCTGTGTGTAAATGTCCAGCATTATAATTAATATGATTTAGCGATAAGACCACCTAATCTACTACATAATCAAAATTTATTGATAAATATCATTTAACTTGCAAATAAAAAAAGTATAAAGCAAAGGAATGTTAAATGGGCGCTTTTTTCGCTAAAAGCGGGCAGGATAAAACCAAAACCAAAAAACGTATTACTACTTATTTTTCTTGCAATAGACAAAGTATTTTCCTAATACTTTTTTACTCCACATGGACTGCGCAAGGCAGTAAAACTACGTTCAGTCGGTACGTGCTGAAAAACTTAATTTCCTAACCATTTTGTTTTTGCCTACGATATCCTAGGCGCGTTGCTTTTATACGTTGGCCTTCTCTTGAGGATTGTGCCATGAAGTCGATATGTGTCATGAAGTCAGGTTTTAAACCTGACTACTTTATACGGCTCTACGCAAAAGTGAGATCTTGAAAGCCCTTGTGAATTCGGCAATAAGATACTTTACAAGGTTGAACTAGAAGAGAAAAATACTAACGCTCATGCCGCAGTGTGCTGCTGTGATAAGACTGTATTTAAATTTCTTACACCTATGTTTTAATCCGTAAAGTTTGCGCAAAAGCCCTATCGTTATCATAATAACAATCTTGTGTATTCTATTCATATTATTTACTTTCAGTCTAGTTTCGATCAGCTTCCAATCTGCCAATTATTTTTGGGCAAAACTACCAATTTCAACAAATATATCGAGACTAGATTGAAACTTTTCAGAAGAATCAGACATGATTTGGAAATAATCTATTGTAGCTATTGCCTTTCACCCGATTTTTGGCTAAAAAATCCGGTATATTTTTTCCTGGAAAAATGGTAATAAAATGTATATAGGTAGTTTAAAAACTAAACACGCTTTTATCGCACATTAAAAATTTATAAAAACAATTTCATTATCCACCTCCTGGCTCCATCATCAGACCCTTGTTACCAAGCCCAATCAATTGGACTCGTCAAAACAATTTTTGAGAACCTAAACTCGAGGGGGTTTAGCCACTGAAGAGTTCCACTATCCAGCTCCTTGCTCCATCATCAGATCAGCTGCAAGATACTAAATTAAGAAGTATTGTCATCATATACTACATATACATACAAAATTTAATGTCCATACGACAATTAGAAGTAGGATAAAATTAACTTCCAAATCTGATTATACTGTTTGTTATTTAGTTAGTTAGTTACAAGTGAAGATAATATAAGCGTGTTAATCATAGGTGAAACCATACTGAAAACGAATGTACTTTACCGTGTAAGTTGTCTAATACTTAGTTCTGCAAACTTGATTTTCAGAACTCAATCGGCAAGGAAATAAATCATTACTGCAACTTACTCTAAATCTTAACTTGTACCTGAATGTGTCCGGAGTTGTCCAAAGAAAAGTGCTCACGTGTATTCCAACTTTCCCGTTGAGTCAGGCGAACGGGCGAATTGGGAACTCACCCTATCTCTAGTGATTTTCAATAGAGAAGTAATTCAAACTTCACCCGCTACATGGGAATTTATTACGACATGTTTATAAGCTACGGCTAAACTGGCGCGACAAAGCGAGATTCCGAAGGAACACACACTCACTATCTAGACACACACGCACCCTCACAGACATGTCACGAGATTGACAGCTTGACCTACCTTCCGAATCATGGCAGCTAATATTTTTAAAACGTTGAAAATTGTTAAAGTTATTAAGTTAAGCGAGGATTCGATGGATGGTGGCTTAGTACTGGTACTTATATATATATCTTATTTATACTGGTACTGGTGGCTTATACTACAAACACCTTGGCTTTTGAAACATTAATTTCCATGATAAAGGCCATACTGGTATGAATTCTATAAAAAAATCTAAAACTACAGAAGCGGTAAAAAACATACACCCCTATGACAGACAAGCTAACGAATGACGTAGGCTGAAAAATAGGGTTTTTTACACACAAAAAACACACAAATAGTCCAGACCCACTCTAGGATTCCCTGTATCGTTGATATCAGAAACTACGAGCGCTCTTATTTATATTTAAATTATAATATTACATTCATAATATATTTATCTATTGTACATAATACGTATTTTATCTATTATCTATCTACTTATTCCTTCCTTTTTACGTTTGCTCCCCGTGGTTCGTGACATCACGATCGATGGCCCTGTCTGAAAATCAGCGCTGCACCTTTCTTAGGTTTGGTGCAGCATAATGCTGAGATAGGGACATTTTGACCCCACACAACACATATATTTTTATTTTATTTTTGTAGTATATTAATGAAACTTTCTGTGTTTGTATTTATTTGTTTTGTATTTTGTCACCTGTTGTGTTGTGTTTGAGGTTAATAAATGTATTTTCTTTCTTTCTTTCTTTCTTTCTTTCTTACGAGTATCACAACACCCAGTCCCAGCCGGTTACTCGCCCGCCGCTGCATCGAAGCCTAGTCTAGTTGGACCCTATTTCCTTCGCTGGACCTTAAAAAAGTGGATTAGATTTGGAAACGCCTTCTGCTTTGCAGTAGCTCTGATCACGTTTGGCCATAGCTTTACACATGTGACCGCGGGCAATTGTGAAGGGTATATGCTTTGAATTTGGCAAGTTGTCGAAGAAATTTAGAACTAATGAGGATTAACATGGTTTAGTGAGTGATTAGTTTGCTGTGTGATTTGTTCGTAAAACTTTTGTTTTTGCCTACGATATCCTAGGCGCGATGCTTTTATACGTTGGCCTTCTCTTGAGGATTTTGATCGACTTTCTAGACGACGCGGGTCGTCAGGAGCGCCTTTTTCGTTTGCCGTAAGAGCTTTTTTATATGGTTCGTGTGGTTGTATGCTTAATATTAACTAAGTCCACTTGCATAATATATCAATCTTGACTGAGTGGGGTGTATTGAAATGGTTTTCAACTGGCTGTCAAAATTTACGTTAATGTACTGATCGCCACCGCCACCGCCAAGGCGCAACCATTACATTAGATTGATTGCACCTTTAGCATTTAAAACCACAGCTTGTCTCCCTTTATCTCTGTTTCCATAAACCGGGCATTTTCAACTTTCACCAAATATTTGTTTATCCACAACACAGCTTTCAAAAAGCTGTTACCTGCCTAACCAGCATTTATGAATCCTAAAATTTTATATTCCCTCAATACTGTTTAATATTCTGGTCAGTACTGGAACATTGCCAGTTCATCCTAGAGTACTAAGTATGTACATAATTTTTCGTGTTCATGTATCAAATGTAGCATTAAATCTTTATGTTATGATGCGATTATTTCGTGAATCATAACTGCATGAATGACAATAATGATGAGTAGCTGCCGCACCTCGAGCCCCGAATGAAAGTTAAGGGACGATTTTTTTTTAACAACCTACTATTTTCGACGCGTGACCAGAGAGCTGGCTCGTATATGGGATGACATAATGACATCAGAATTACCATTTAGCGTGACAATGCAGCCAGGATTTTGGGGACGCTTCCGTCTAATGGTGATTTAGATCAGTTGAGCTATCTATAGATCGTTTGAATCGATCTTTAGATAGCTCAACTGTTGCATCTGTATATTTAGTACAAACTTATCTACCTGAGCACAGTAGTTGTTTTATTATTTCTGTAAATAAATTTATATAAAACTATAAAAATATAAAAATATAAAACTATTGAACGGGATATTTTGAAATGGAACAATTAATGCGTTCTCTGGCATTCCGGATTAGGATTTAAATAATAAAATAATTAAGTAGGCTTAGTAATTTGCTTTTACATGTAAGGAACATGTAATTTTTCTATTGTTATAATCATTAGTCAAAACCTAGGCCTACCTAAGTCTAGAATGCTACGCCGTCCCACAAAACTGCACTATGTCGGACTAAAAGGCATCGCTCGCTTCGTGCCAGAGCATTTGGTTCAAGTTATAAGCTAAATGAAATTTTTGGAGAGCTTTTAGAAAGTATTTTTTTAAAATTAAACGCTCTTGTCGTTGCTTAGTTGGTAGATCGTCCGTGTACCAAGCGGGAGGTCGCTAGTACGAGTCCCACCGAGGTTGAATTTTTGGGATATTATAAATTCTTGTAATTTCCCTTGAGTCCCACACTCTTGACATTTTAAAAACCAAATATAATGCTGGACATTTTTCCCACAACATCATCTAGCCCCAAACTAATTATTATTATTATTATTATGGGAAACTACATGACTGATAAACTACTTACATATACATTTTTTTTATACATACATATTATACATAGAAAACACCCAGACCCGAGCAAATATTTGCAGACACAAACATTTGTCCCGCGGCGGGAAATGAACCCACAACCTTCTGCGTTCAGGCGGGCCATCGCCCACTGCGCCACAGAGGTCGTCATTACCATAATTATAAGTTTTTACGAGCTTTATCACATTTACCTTCTTTATTGTCTTGACGTTTCGATTATGTTAGAAGTTAACTCCAGTCAACCTACGAACACGGTTATTGAAACATAAAACAACAATAAAAAGGTGAACACAAAAAGACTCCCATAAAATCTTTAGTTGAGCTTTTAGATTTTGTAGGCCATGTTTTTGGTTTGAACATACCAGGTATTTAAGCAATTTTTTTTCCAAATAATAAATCCCCTAATTGTTTTTCCATTAAAAGTCAAAGTCAAAAGGTTTTTATTCATTGTAATCACAAGGCTCATATAGAAACGTCAGCTTAAAAACTACAGCAAAATGGCAGGTGACAGATAAAACAAATATTATGGCAAACGCACACCAGAATTCCCCGTATCATGGTCATCAGAGTACCGTGGTACCACAAAACCCGAACCTGGAACAAATATCTGCAGAACATCTGCTCATTTTTTTAGATGCAAAGCTTTATCATTTATTTATTTAGTACATTTAACAGATAAATTACAGTAATTATCCAATGTACAATATAGTGGTCTAGTGAGCCCCCAATTATATCTATGTACTTAGACTTTTTTTTTTTCACAGCATCATCTAGCCCCAAACTAAGCAGAGCTTGTATTATGGGAACTACATGACTGATATACTACTTATATACTTATTTTTTTGTAAATACATACATATTATACATAGGAAAACACCCGGACCCGAGACAAATATTTGCAGATCTCACAAACATTTGTCCCGTGACAGGAATCGAACCCGCAAACTTCTGCGTCTCAGGCGGACCTTCGCCCACTGCGCCACAGAGGTCGTCTATTTCAGAGGTATATGGCATAACAGCGTACATAAAGTAGATGAACTAAATTAACACTAAATAAGCCTAATAGATCCATAACTCGTTCTTCTGACTTTCCGTAGTTGGCTAAAACTTAAGCATTGCACTTTTACTTTTCTTGTTCTAAGACGCTTTTAGCCCCAACTAAGACCACACTGCCAGTATGTAGGTCACAGGGTGTTCTCTAAATGAGCGCTGCCTAATGAACACGAATCTTAGAGTGGCGTGTTGTGAGCATGCGGTGCGCCTTATTTGATTGCAATATAATACACTTCAGTGGCTTCTTTGAAGTTTAAGGGTTGTTACGAATTAATTTGTAACGGCGTATTTTCTTACACTTTTGTTTTTCTTGTTATCAGACGCTTTAAGTCCCAACTACGACTATACTACCAGCATGTAGGTCACAGGATGTTCTCTAATTGAGCGCTGCTTAATGAACACGAATCTTAGAGTGGCGTGTTGTGAGCGTGCGGTGCGCCTTATTTGATTGCAATATAATACACTTTAGTGGCTTCTTTGAAGTTTAAGGATTGTTACGAATTAATTTGTAACGGCGTATTTTCTTACACTTTTGTTTTTCTTGTTATCAGACGCTTTAAGTTCCAACTACGACCACACTGCCAGCATGTAGGTCACAGGGTGTTCTCTAAATGAGCGCTGCCTAATGAACACGAATCTTAGAGTGGCGTGTTGTGAGCATGCGGTGCGCCTTATTTGATTGCAATATAATACACTTTAGTGGCTTCTTTGAAGTTTAAGGATTGTTACGAATTAATTTGTAACGGCGTATTTTCTTACACTTTTGTTTTTCTTGTTATCAGACGCTTTAAGTTCCAACTACGACCACACTGCCAGCATGTAGGTCACAGGCTGTTCTCTAAATGAGCGCTGCCTAATGAACACGAATCTTAGAGTGGCGTGTTGCGAGCGTGCGGTGCGCCTAATTTGATTACATTGTAATATACTTCAGTGGCTTCTTAGATATTAGTGTTCTTACGATTATATTGTGATTACCTATTTTCCATTGCGGGGAATTGCAAAACAATTTAAACAAAGGAAAGGTATACTATTTTTAGGATTAAGCTCACCTTTATACATGTCCTCTCATTCTGTCTTATATGTTTTTATTGAGTTTCATTTATTCATTGCATACATATCTAATATTGATTTTATTGACAACCTCTATGGCGCAGTGGGCGAAGGTCCGCCTAAGACGTAGAAGGTTGCGGGTTCGATTCCCGCTGCAGGACAAACGTTTGTATGATCTACATACATTTGTCTCGGGTCTATGTATAATATGTATGTATTTACAAAAAAATATATAAGTAGTATATCAGTCATGTAGTTTCCATAACACAAGCTCTGCTTACTTCGGGGCTAGATGATGTTGTGTGAAAATTTCCAGCATTATTTATTTATTATTTATTTATAGATTGTTAGCAGACTTTGATCTTAAATTAACTTGTTAGTAAGTATCGCTTCAATGAAGCTAATGATACGATTAATTACTAATGAAATGTGTTTATTGGGTCCAATAATGAATTGAAAATAAAGAAAAACATTTATTTTGATGAAAAGCTATACACATCAGGTATGTTAGTATAATTTTAATGATAATATTATTTACGTGTAAAGTGCTGTCAAAAAATAGTCTAATGATGCAGCGGACTGCAGTGCTGATAATTAGCATGCACTTCTATTGATTGGACATTTGGAAAGCAAAAGCTAATCAAGAAAATTTTCCCTTCCTAAAAAGTTCATTACATCCCTATGTAATGAACTTTTTAGGAAGGGAAAGCAATGAGTCCCTACTCATTGCAAGATTTATGATGAAAAAAAATGAAGCAATGAGTCCCTACTCATTGCTTCATTTTTTTTCATCATAAATCTTCATAAATCTTTACGACGATGGAGCATGAAGGTCTAGAAGATACCTGTTCACTCTGACCTTGAAGAGACACAGGTTATATTTTTCAGGAAAGACAGATAATGGTATTATGTTCCATTTCTTCGCCGTTCCCATTTTAAACATTTACGTAATTTGTATTTTTTTAAATTGAATTATAAAAGACACTAATTTTGGCTGTGCACTGTCATAGAACTTTTGAAGATTTGTTTTGTGGTACCCATATCTACGTCAAAAAATTTGCATGAATATAGATGACGTAGATTCTGCGTTTGTTTTTGTGTGACAGCTTAGTTTTTGTTTGGCATGGCGGTGGAGAAACCGTCTGCGAAGCAAAATTTGTGGACTAGAGCAGGATAAAATGTTTGCATATGCAGGTATTTGCCCCAAAGTAAGCAGAGCTTGTATTATGGGAACTACATGACTGATATGCTACTTGTATACTTTTTGTAGTAAATACATACATACATATAATACATAATACAAAAACACCTAGACCCGAGACAAATATTTGTAGATCTTACAAACATTTATCCCGTAACAGGAATCGAACCCGCAACCTTCTGCATCTCAGGCGGACCTTTGCCCACTGTGCCACAAAGGTCGTCAATTTTTTTCTGAGATGCTTAGGATAGACGACACTGACACTTGATATAAATGTCGACACTAGTATCACTGCAGTGTACACTTCGACACTCGGTTATTAAAAAAACTATTTTTTACTCCTTGCTACCAAACTCACTGTCTTTTCAAGGTCTAAACACAAAACTAGGTCTTTTAAGATGTCTTGAAACAACTTTGTCAAAGCAAAATGTTGAGTGAATTCTAGGAGTGATTTCTACGGCTACATTTCAGGCTAACACATTCGTAAAAATACAATATTGCAGCAGTTAAAAATGCGAATTGAACGCCGAAATAAAAATCACAACAAAGTGATTTTATTTGAACATAAACGTATATATTTAGATAGGCGCCGTTTTATTCGCCAAGCAATGAAACCACGGTTAAATGGCAACTAAAAGAATATGTTCGAAGCACCCGGAGCTTTTGAGATGTTGGATAATATGTTTAATACTGCGGGCGGGACGGAAATAGATTCAGATTAATCCATAAGATTGAATCTGTTTTCCAAAACTCTAGAAAATAAAGTTTATTTTTGAAGAATTGAAACTATACATAGTAATTGGTGATCATACGGTTAATTATCTATGCTGATTGCAATTAAAAAGCTCTTTCAGACCTAATTCAAAGGTAGTTTTATATATATTTCATTTAATTTCAAAATTAAATATACCAAAGATGAAAGGTATTTCTCCAAGCTTTAGTAAACTTGAACATCACAAGATAATTATCTCGAACTTATTATTTAAATGTTGTATCAAAGCAGATAAGTTACTTTATTATACAACTATTTACAAGTAGGTATATACCTCGTGTGTTCATAAGTTTTGAGACGAACTTATTTAATTAATTTAAAAAGAAAGTAATTCATGCAACCTTTTTTAAACTTTTAAAATTTTAAATTTCGAATGTTTTGAATCAGAAAAAATATACATTTGAATATTTGTTTCATTCTCCGTGAAAATGGCGCCAACAAAAGATTTGCGTGCGACTGTAATTTCACTGTTTCAAGCAGGAAAAAAACCAATGCAAGTTTTTAGTGAAATCCAAAGTTTGGGATGTAGTCGGAACTTTGTGTATTATACCATAAAGAGGTACAAGGAGACCGGCTCTTTAGAAGACCGTGGAAGATGTGGCCGCCCGCGGTCTGTAAGGACGCCCGCTAACATCAAAGTAATCAGAGAGCGAATTCGTCGCAAACCTTGCCGGACTCAAAAGAAATTAGCTCTGCAGACCAACATTTCGCGAATATCGGTGAACAGGATACTTAAATATGATCTTAAACTAAAGGCCTACAGTCGAAGGAAAGTGCATTATTTAAACGAGCGTCTTCGTAAATTGCGACTGGAACGATGTCGGAACCTATTGAAGAGACACGATCCAAAAAATATCCTGTTTACCGATGAAAAGATCTTCACGGTGGAAGAAAAGTTTAACCGGCAGAACAATAAGGTTTACGCCAGAAGTTCAAAGGACGTCCAGCCATCTGTACGCAATGTCCAGCGCACTCATCATCCAGCAAGTGTGATGGTTTGGTGGGGTGTTTCCTACGAGGGGGTCACTTCGCTTCATTTTTGCCAGCAAGGCGTCAAGGTGAAGGCACAAAATTACCAAACCGACATATTGGAAGCGGTGGTTAAACCATTAAATGATACGCTATTCGCTGGAAAATACTGGGTTTTCTAAGAGGACTCTGCTCCCTCCCATAAAGCTAAGACTACCCAACGTTGGCTGGAGGCCAATTTGCCAGGCTTCATTCGGAGCGAAGATTGGCCCTCGTCAAGCCCTGACTTGAATCCTTTGGATTATTCTTTATGGACGGAATTGGAGCTGAGGGCATGCAGAAAGTCTCACCCAAACCTGGATTCTCTCAAGCGAGCCCTTATTAAAGAATCGAAACGGATTCCCATTGAAAAGATTCGTGCCGCCATAGATGAATGGCGCACGCGTTTGAAGGCCTGCATTGAATGCAAAGGCGGCTATTTTGAATGATTTATTTTTAAATACAGATCTAGATGTCAGTAGTTTTAATTTTAATATCCAATAAATGAATACTCAACTTAGCTCCAAAAATATTTTAGTTTTACTGTGTCTCAAGACTTATGAACACACGAGGTACAAAAAATACAGATGAAACAGCTAGCCATCTAAAGACCATTGCAAACTATATATAGATAACTTAACAGATCCAGATCACTACCAGACGGAAGCGTTCCCAAAATACTGGCCGCATTGCCACGCTGAATGGCAATGCTAATGCGTTGACCCAGATAAGAGAAAGCTCTTTGGTCTTTATTTTTGATAATTACCCATTATATCTCAGGGTCGACAACGTGCGAGCTATAGCACGACGCGGAAAGGGAAAGTCGCGACCACTCACCCTGATGAAGACTCTCAGAATGAGTCGAAACTTAGTCGGTGCCTTCACCGATAGTGCAGTACGTGAAAAATTCCCGTTTTTACAATATGAATATACCTTTGGTGTTGCAAGTTTCCATAGGTTACGGTAACCACTTACCAGCAGGAAAGCCGTATACTTGATTACCACTTTAGTTATACCTATAAAAAAAAACTTATGAAGCAAAAGCTAATCTAAAAAGATTACCTACTTTAATTCGGTAAATTCCAGCTAAACTCATGTAACGTCATATCCGGTAAGGCATTATCGTTTAGCACTGATTTGACTCGTGTAGTACCCCGATACTTGAGTCAAATCAGAGTTATGCAGCGTAGCAAGTATTGGTGGGGGCAAATGTATAAAATGCGGTATCGGATTGGAACGCGGTCAAACCCTCCGTAGACCAAGACACGTTCTTGGTGACCCCGATGACCCCATCAGCACCGCTAACGCGGTGGTGACGTCATCAAGTCCCGACAGAGCAAACACTCCACAGATACACCGAGCCCGCCGGCGGGCTCGACGTGTCCCCACTTCCGCCTACTCACGGTACAGATATGTACCGGGGCGTTTCTCTCCTATTCCACCCCCTCTGGCAACGGCCCAAGCCGAGGTCCGTACCTATGTGGTGCCCTTGTGCTAGTTGCCCCATCCTAACTTTTTACAGGCTGAGCGCCTTCTGCGCTCGCCGTAGTCCGGTGACGCTGACCAAGGTCATCTGCGGCCCTGCAGCATTAAAGTCCATTCAGAAAAAAAAAAAAAAAAACGCGGTCAGTCCCTAGTCCGGTGACGCTGACCAAGGCCATCTGCGGCCCTGCAGCATTAAAGTCCATTCAGAAAAAAAAACGCGGTCAGTCGTGCACTTATTCAGTTAATGGTAACTTATGCCCAACTACAGTGTGACATGAAAATATAAGTGAAGAGATACAAATTGTTTAATTTCACAACAGTGACGCAATTCTTAGTAGAGTAGAAATAAGTTCTACCGAGGTTCTGTTTCACTGAGTACCTACAGTACCAACTATGAAAACAAGCGTGCTAACACGTCTCTTGGTCAAACTCGTCTTTATCTGGAATTCAAACATTATCTACTAAGAATTTGCTAGCAAACTTAATAGAATACACTGACAACATTCCTAAAGCGAAACTACGTCAGGACTTTGTGAATTTCTTACATGTGTATAAAATACCATCTAAATAACCGAACTTTGGGTTGGCTCATAACTTTGCACTTACCAGGTGGTTTTGTCTCGTTCACTGTTTTTGTTTGTGACAACGTGATTTCTGTGAGACTTGTTTCTGAACGAAAACTCCTGTAAAAAAGCAAACTAAATAACTTTTGTCTACAACTTCTACAAATCTCGACCTCTGTGGCGCAGTGGGCGAAGGCCCGCCTGAGACGCAGAAGGTTGCAGGTTAAATTCCCGCCACGGGACAAAATGTTTGTATCTGCAAATATTTGTCTCGGGTCTGGGTGTTTTCTATGTATAATATGTATGTATTTACAAAAAAAAATGTATATAAGTAGTATATCAGTCATGTAGTTCCCATAATACAAGCTCTGCTTAGCTTGGGGCTAGATGATGCTGTGTGAAAATGTCCAGCATTATTTATTTATTTATTTATTTAAATGATAGGGGTGAAAAATTTAATTTTAAATTTAAATCTTAAATTTTAATAAGGACATGACAAATCATTATAAAACCTACACGTTTACGACTTTAGACTTCTGAGAATTTCTCTCAGATCAAAGCTCAGTAAGTGGTATCGCGGGGATATAAAGAATATAAGGAATAGAGTTTGGACGTACCTCTCACTGGATTAGTTGAACTTTATATCTATACTAATATTATAAAGAGGATTTTTTTTGTTTGTTTATACCGAATAGGCTCCGAAAATACTGGACCGATTTTAACCATTTTTTCACCAGTAGAAAGCTAAATTATCAAGAAGTAATATAGGTTGCTAAAAATTAGAGATTCTTAGGAAAATTTAAATAATGTAGCCCAAAGTAGCAAAATTTTGCCTATAAAATTCATTATTTGGCGAGTGCTGAGAAAACTATTGATGATACATACAAAATATGTACAACATGATTAAAGTACTCATTATTACCTACAAAAAAGTCCTGGAGGGTATATATCTAACTATCATAGTTAAGTCACAATAGCAGATTTTTTCTAAAATTTAATTAGATAGCCGGTAGAAAACAAGTTGGTTATTATATTAATGTAGCAGTAAAATACTTTACTGTTACTTTTTATCCCGATATTCCCACGGAATTGAAACTTACGCGGGTGAAACCACGGGGCGCAGCTAGTTTGGCATAAAATATGTCCACAAGCACATGATCTACACGCATATTTGAACACTAACTGATGGAACGACATGTCTTTGAAAATAGGGCATGTTGGTTTCCTCATAATTTGTTTTCAGGCACCGTTCTGTTTTTTGGGGACTTGTTAATTAATGCGCATAATAATGTTTTCTTGTGGAAAAATCCATTGGTGCACGACCAACTTCAACCCTACGGCCTTTATACGAATACCGTCCACTAGACCGACATGGTTCTTATCAATAATTAATTCACAGAAGTTGAAAATAGTATACCTAGGTGTAAGCACTGTGTAGAACTGCCACATAATTTACACAGCCTAGTATTTACATACAGTATGTGAAGTTAACAAGGAAAGTTTAGAATTATGGTATTTCTACCTTAGAACAGGAGACAACGCCTCAGTTCATTGAGTAACTTCTGAATAGTACGATTCAAATTTCTAGAATTTAGATTGAATAAAACTTCCATTTTACATAATTTTATATTGTAATTCCTTCTTGTACAATCTTTATAAAGATTCCCGCCTTCCATGGCAATTATTATATCACCACAGACCCCGCGAGCAGTATCAATACATGCCAATGTCATTCTGTCAAAGTTGTCAATTATTGGATTGTCAACTTTAACAGAATGTCAAGGGTTTGAATAATGAGTACAAATCTATAATAGATTTTTTTATTAGGTTCCTATTCGTTCTTACGACCTCTGTGGTGCAGTGGGCGAAGGCCTGCCTGAGACGCAGAAGGTTGCGGGTTCGATTCCCGCCGCGGGAGAAATGTTTGTAAGATCTACAAATATTTGTCTCGGGTCTGAGTGTTTTCCATGTATAATATGTATGTATTTACAAAAAAAAGTATATAAGTAGTATATCAGTCATGTAGTTCCCATAATACAAGTTCTGCTTAGTTTGGGGCTAGATGATACTGTTTGAAAAATGTCCAGCATTATATATTTATTTATTTATTAATTTATCTATTTTTTTGTTTTTTTTTTCTTTTGTTTTCGGAGGAGGACTCTGATATTTGCGACACAGTTTTTCAAACTTCTGCAATAGTTCTTTTTAAATATTAAAAAAAAATCGTATCCTATTTCGATTCTCTGATTTGATTGCAGTTTGTAGCGTTATTTACGACGCTTGTATAAGTGTTTGCCGTAAAAGGTAATTTGTGTGCTGCTTTAAAAAGACTATAATTATATTATTTTTATATAAGTTTAAACGTCACTAGTTAATTGATAAATGAGGCCTTCAAAGCTCGCAATGCATCTACAACGCCCCAGGCATTGCAGCAGACATGATCACACAAGACAACGGTTTTATCTATGGCAGAGAAGACAAAAGTGACATTTGGGTGTAGACTTTTGCGACTTTTCTACTGCCCCGAGCATGGCAATCTCGAGAATGAATGGATAGAGAAGTTCTTACTTTTCCCAAGACAAAAGTCTACATCGTCGAGCATGGCGACCATGTTTTATTCTATCTTTGACATTTAGAGCTAGAGATATTTCTTAAATAGTCTACACCTCGAGAGACGTAGACAAGAGTTACTTCTTGTTTTGTGTGTCTACTTTTTATGCTAAGATATAATAGAAGATACGTATAAAGACAAAGAATGAATACCTAAACAATCTTCCTACCTAACAAGCTGGCAGATGTTATTAGGCGACTGTAACCGCGTACCATCTGTTTTGTCCAGCAATGTTCGATACCTCTGCTGTTGCAGACGTCCATAGCCGCTTACCTACCAAAATTAGATGTTCTGCAATACATGGCAAATATACACGCCAGGCTTTTTAACATTTTGGAAAACATAACTTGTTTGAGCAGGCACTTATCTGGGTCAAAGCTTTAGCATTACCATTCAGCGTGGCATTGCAGCCAGCATTTTGATAACGCTTTCGTCTGGTTGTGATCTGAATCAGTTGACCTATATATAGCTCGTTTGCAATGGTTTTTGGGTAATAATAAAAAATAAGAATAATGCTGGACATTTTCACATAGTATCATCTAGCCCCAAACTAAGCAGAGCTTGTATTATGGGAAATACATGACTGATATACTACTTATATAGATTATTTTTGTAAAAACATACATATAATACATAGAAAACACCCACACCGGAGACAAATATTTGCAGATCATATAAACATCTGTCCCGCTGCGGGAATCGAACCCGCAACCTTCTGTTAGGTAGCTAGCTGTTTCGTCTGTATTTTTGTATCCTATTTGTACATAGTTGTATGAATAAATGTTTCACTCACATGTTTGTATTATTTTGAATTTTGTATCGAAAGCTGGATTTCCATTATTCTGTCGAGAATCCCATGTCTCCATGTCCCATTGCATCGCTGTTATTTCATAAAGTTTCCGATTTGGCTCCAGCATTGCACACCTCACTAATGTTAACGTCATCCTATTAAATATGTATTTGACGTCGTTGTTTTGCAGACAAAATAAATAAATAAATAGTGGCACTTGTTTTTTTTATCACAGTATTTTTTTATAATATGAATGAATGAATTAATGAAAGTATTTTATCGTACTCCATAAACACATAATAAAATAAACAAAATCTTATTCTTGTTAAAGTACAATGGGCTCTTATCGCTAAAAGCGTTCTCTTCCAGACAATCGACTTGACTCATTAAAAGACGGCTGTGTACTAGTAAACCTATAATGAAAAAATACCTATATAAATACCATATACCTATACACATATAATATACATACAAATAATAATAATGTGAGATAATAAGTATGTAATAATATATTTAAAAAAAACGATTAACTAGCAGCTCTGTGACATCTATGAGAAAAAGGTAGAGCGTTCCATAGTCGTACAGCTTGTACCGTAAATGAGTTACCATAAAATTGTGAACTATGAACAGGAAGGAGTATGAAGCTGTAGAGTTTCGGAAGAGCAAAGATTTCGGTCATGCGCGTATATATCTAAACTTTTTTTATATTGACTCTGAGACATAACGAGTAAAAGTCTCATGCGCCTGTATTTTCACCGGCATCCATATATTCAAACCAGAACACAGGAATGCGAGAATTACTGATCGGCGGAAAAAATAGGTATGGTGGTAACCCGGACGAGCTTTCACAAGGAGTTCTATTACTTCTAAAAAGCTAAGTACGTGGCTAGACCGCATGCTTGCGGCGGTTTTAATATTTTTGGGCTTATCTTAAGTTTATAGTTCATAGTTCATTTATTAATAACAAATAAGTTACAAGTTAAATGAAAGTTATGGTGGTAATGAACATTTAAAAAATAAATAAATAACATTATACTTTGAAAGTACACTCTCATAAAAAGTCAAAAATACATCCATTAAAAAATTCAAAAATAATAATAATAGTCATTCCAACCAATGTCATAAAATATTCCAATTCAAAATTACAGAAAAAATTAAGTACATTTTATGGCAAAAAATTCATTGTAGTCATAAATGGACTGTTGTTTCGGAGCACCCTAAACCTGCAAACATCTGATTAATATAAATAAAACTGTGTCCCATTAAATCCAGTTTGCGGCCTGGAGATTGACCAGTTTGAAAGCACACGAGCTATTTCAAACAGTAGATACACTTACAAGTTTTACAAGGCTTTTGATAATGTCTGAAAGAACCTTCTAATCAATGTGTGGACCAACCGCCTGAAGTTTTTTCTATATAAACTTTACCTTCCCGCTGCCTCCGATGGGTAGATTTAAGAGATTTATTTTTGTGCACTTTTAATGTCACTGAACTTATTTTTTAAATTACAGACTGTGGCTGTGAGTTCATTGTTGTCATTGTTAGCCAGACACACAACACATTTTATTTAAAAGAAGATAGGTGTTTTCTTGAAATGTTTTCTTTGAAATTATGTCATGTCTTAATCGTAATCATTACGTATAATTGTAATTTAATTTTGTATTATGTTTATTATTTTAAATGTTAAATAAAATAGTCAATAAAATTGAGCATTTATAAAATAGACACATAAATGTATGTATCTAAGTATATTTTCATTTATGTATTTAAGTATGAACTATTTTAATTTATATATGTAATTTATTTCTATTAAGTAGCTAGTTATTTAATTTTTAAAAAATATCTTATTTTGGTAGTTTTTCAAAAGCACTATCGCCAGATTCTTTATTACACAAAAGTTAGCTGGAAGAAAATGCTAGTTAGCATTAAGTTCGTGTATACACTTGTTTTATCTTGTGTAATAAAGCATTTTCTCTCTATATATCTATATATAATGGTAAGTGATAATGTTGATACTAAATTGGTGTAATTGAGTTGACCTGTTTTAAATAAAATAATCCTAATAATATTATAAACGCGATAGTTTCTGAGGATGTATGTTTGTTACTCTTTCACGCAAAAACTACTGAACGGACTTTGATGAAACTTTACAGTAATATAGCTTATACATCAGAATAACACTTAGGCTACTTTTTATCCGGGACCACGCGGGCGAAGCTGTGGGCAAAAGCTAGTATTATATAAATGTCGATTGATAGGAATCGAACCTATCGTACTTTTTGATCCGTGAAGAAGTAGTATTTCTTTCAGGAGATATGAAAAAGCTAGTTGTTTCTACTAACTGCTTATTTCATTCTGTACCAAAAGGAAGGGACCAGCCATCAAAATTATAAGGCACTGCAAGAAATGTGCGTCTCTCCCGGAATTCCATCACGTTCTATTTGCGAGAGAAATTCCGAAAGGGAATCTGTTTTGAAAATATTCTTGTTCAAATATTTGGGGCGTATTATTGTAAAACTCAGGTTGGGAGCGAGTGTAACAAGTTATTTGGATAGTGGTGTAAAGATTTACTTATATTCGATAGTGCTTTATTAGACAAAACTTAAAAATAAATCTAGATAAAAAAAAGATAGTCGGAACGCCTTTTTACAGGCACATAAGACTGTCTGTTATTTCTCTGTCTTGACAAAATACCTCTGATGTTGTAAGCGTCCATAGGTTACGGCAAACGCAACCGCAACCGCAGGTGGACCGTATGGTTGGTTGCCACTTGAGTAGTATAAAAAGAAAAATTATAAGCCAAACCACACATTTCTTTATTGACCACGTGATCAAACTTCTCATTTTATAACTAAGCAACGGGAAAATGAGTCTAATAAACTAATTCGTCTTTTTTACAACGCCAACTAAATATTCTATAGAAAGCGTCAAGTAAAGATCAACAATTATCTCCGTCTTGGATAGGTTAGGTTATTAGGTTTTTTTTATTACCACCCAGAAAAGGAGGATTGCTATCCGAACTATTCCCAACAAACTTGGGTTCAAAATAAATAAAACCGACCGGTTAGTCATATATTCATATTTTAGAAGTTTACTGCTTGAATGTATGTTACAAATTTAGATGCTTAAAAAATAACCACCATGCTGAGTTGTATTTAGAGTGGCTTACATAGAAGATAACTAGTGGCTAAGATAGTATCACTCAGACGCTTGTTAATTGTGGCTGACTAAGTAATTTAGAAGGCAATGTAGAGTTTTAGAGGCGAACAATGCTATTAAAAAGAAGTCTGTTTAATTAGCATCCGTACAAAAATATATCGCACTTAATAATAAGTCTTTTATAACTATTTAACGATTAGTTTACGAGAGTTCATTTACTCTTTTCCTCCAGCATCATTCAATTTATTTATAAAACCGGTGCAGATCTAATAAACACTGTTTTCTATCAGCCAGGGCGTTTTATTACCATCAAGCTAAAATTATACCTCCGCTGCAAGTTTTTACCATACCTTTGTAAGGGTTTTTTTACTAGTTTTGCCCAGTTTACTCTGTGCTGGAAGAGGATCTCAAAGATATTAATTCAAAATGAGATATCGATTTGGACTTTCATAAGTTTTCAAGTAGCTCCCTTTATCTGAAGGATAGCGTTTTCATTAAGAAAATGGAACAAGATTAAATATTGAAGGTAATTTTAGGTTCTGAACCCTAGATATAATTTTTTTTTCTATAAAATCGATTATAGACCGTTACCAAACTCAGAACATGTTAGCCTGGTAGGTTTCTGACCTGAGTTTTTCCTTGAACATATAAAATCTGCTAGGGTTAAATCATACCCGGAAATAATCAAAAAGTTTTCAAAGTACAAATGAAATTAGGAATATCATTACTATAATAAATAAAAACCTAACAGACTACCACGACCTCTGTGGCGCAGTGGGCGAAAGCTCTGAGACGCAGAAGCATGCGGTTTCGATTCCCACCGCGGGACAAATGTTTGCATGATCTGCAAATATGTGTCTCGGGTCTGGGTGTTTTCTATGTATTCTATTTATGTATTTACAGAAAAAATACATATAGTATCCCATAACACAAGCTCTGCTTACTTTGGTGATGGATGATGCTCTGTGAAAATGTTCAGCATTATTATTATTATTATAAGTCCATCAGCAACAATAATGTTATGTTGTCCACATTGTTGCCTAAAATAAATGTGTTTTATTATATAATAGCTACTGCCCATGGCTTTGCCTGCGTGGTACCCGGATAAAAGTAGCCTATGTGCTATTCTGATATACTCGTTTATGCTATATTACTGTAAAGTTTCATCAAAATCCGTTCAGTAGTTTTTGCGTGAAAGAGTAACAAACATCCATCCTCACAAACTTTCGCGTTTATAATAGTAGTTGGTTTTTTTTTTATCAAGTACCTATTTTGCTGTATTTCCCAAGTCTCGCTTGTTTTCTTCATTGACATACTACTTAGTATTTTTTTCAAACTATCGCAATTAGATAACATAGGTGATTATAAGTTTTACAGGTCTTTCTCGCGTTTCCTTTTTTATTATTTTCCCGACGTTTCGACTGCAACAGCCCGTCCAACACATCAGTCATCTCCTGACCACGATTGTTGCAATATAGTCAAAACGTCGGGAAAATACAAAAAAGTTAAACGCGATAAAGACCTGTAAAACTTATAATTAGTAAATTTTGATCGGATTCCCGCGATATAGGCTAGTGCGGAACCCATTGTAATATTTTAAACAGATTTTAGTATTTTTTGAGAAATAAATTATTTGTATTCGTATAATTATTTATCATGTAACCTGCTCACAGCCATTTCAACTTGATAATGTTTGGACGTGCGTCTGAACACCTGGCCTTGCAGTGTCCCACTGAATTTCGACAGTTCTTTATTTCGACACGTCGCTAACTTCGAAATAACATACTTCGACAACACACACCTTCGAAAGACCACTACTTCGACAGACCCTACTGCGACATGCACTTGTTCGGCAGATCATTATTTCGACAGAAACATACCTTCGACATAATACTGCTCTAAAATGTAACAAAACTAACTGAATAACGTGTTATAATAAAATTTTAGGTCAAAATGATCAGTCAGCGGCGTCGAGCGGTGGCGACGAGCGAAGTAAATATCATGTAGGTTAGGTTATTAGGTTTTTTTTTTGTTTTTTTAAGGGTCTGTCGAAGTATGTTCAGACGAAACAATGACTTGTCGAACTATGTTTTTTTCGAAGTTGGCGATGTGTCGAAATAACGAAATATCGAAGTTCAGTGGGACACTCCCCTTATTGGCATCCTCACAGATATCTGCTGTACTGAGTATAATTCAGAATATGTTCATTATGGAGATAACAGTCTCCCCTGGAAATAACTGAATGAATTAAAGACGAAAGTGTTCTTAAAATACTTTTAACGTAAAAACAGATGGTACCAAAATATCAACGTGCAATCAACCCTTGCAATTATACACACAGTGAAAATGAGTCCTAAGAGTAACGTCATAAAACACAAAGTCTTGTACACACAGTATATGAGCTTTATTGCAACTCGTAAGGCTCGCTATCGGTGAATAAGTTTGAACTTTAATTTGTATAAGGGTGTTACAGTTGCCAATGGCGTGTACAGGGTGTCCCAAAACACGTGTACCAACAAAATGCGATGAAAATTAACAAGTTATACTGAACAAAACAAGTTTTAACTTTACTGCTTTGGGTGTATGTCTCTTATAAGGGTGTTACAGTTGCCAATGACGTGAACAGGGTGAAGGGTCCTAGAATAGGTTATACTAACCAAATGCCAATTCAATTGAAAAGATATACTGTAAAAAAATAATAATAAAAAATGCAATGTGTTAAACCTTTTTTTTATCTGAAATAACTTTGTAACCAGTGTTAACACTTAAGTCCTTTTTTTATTTATATTTTATTACGAAATAATATCTTTTACTTTTTTCCGTATGGTAGGTGTATATTAGTATTATTTATTATTATTATATATATATAGTGTGTAGTTTATTACCAAGGTTGTCTGGAAGAGATCGCTTTTAAGCGATAAGACCGCACATTGTACTTTTAGTTATTTTAAGTTTTTGTTATTTTGTGGTGTAAAATAAAGTACTTTCAATCATTCATTCATTAATAATTTCTAAAATTCGATTTTAATAAATGGATATTGTTTTGTGCCAACCTTAAGACTACTATGAAATAAACAAGATATCTGGTATCAGATAATACACCTAAAACAGCTATTGGATTAGAATTTTACCGAAAACAAAAGAAAAGCATGAATAATAAATAAAAGACTAATTATATTCATGATAAAAAAAACAAAATAAATAAAATAATGGTGGACGTTTTTTACACAACATCATCTAGGTCCAAAGTAAGCAGAGCTTGTGTTATGGGAACTAATATGACTGATATAAAACATGAAATTGAAACCTTTATCACCACTTTCGTCAATAAAATCCACATCAGAGAAGTCTACAACATTTGTTACCTAATTATTGTGTCGAAAGTCTCGTTCGGGATAGTATTCATATTTTAGGACACCTATACTTTTCATATGATCTAAGTCCCGCTACCCGTGTTACTGAATTTTGAGCTTTATCGGGTTGTGTTACGGTGTCAGTGATTGATAGTCTAGTCACGTTCATTCCAGGGTTGTCACGTAATGAGCCGCTTCACTCTAAACCCTGCGCGGCGAAGGATAATAAGGCTTTGATTGTCGTTGATTCACTTCCAAATGCCCTGCTAACGTCATGGGTGCCTTTGTTTCGTTAGCATAATATTAATTGAATAAAAATATATATCCTTTTCGATATATATATATTTTTATTTAACTATTAGGTTATGTTTTTTTTATTCAACTATTAGGTACCCACTTAAAATGTTCTGCATGCTTAGGTACTCTAATTGCATATAACTTACTTTTAATTCCTCACAAACTGAAATATGTTATTTCTTTTGAGAATAAATTTATTTAATCAGAATATCATAAACTAAACTAAGATTTTTTTTTAAAAAAGAGCGTGTCTATTATCCTTATCAACATATATTTCTCACAATGATTTCAGAACAATAAATACCGAGTTAACCTTAACAATAATACTAATCTTATATACGATCACGAGCATCAAGAAACGTCTATCGCAACCAAAAGCCAAGAGCGGAATGAGAGACACTCTTTTTATCTTTTTCTGATTTTCTTCTTTTTTTAATGCTGCAGGGCCGCTAATGACCTTGGTCTGCGTCACTGGACTGTCAGCGAGCACAGAAGGCGCTCAGCCTGTAAAAAGTAGGGTGGGGCAACTAGCACAAGGGCACCACTTAGGTACGGACCCCGTGTTGGGACGTTGCTAGGGGGAAGGAACTGGAGAAAAACGCCCCGGTACATATTTGTACCGTATGTAGGCAGAAGTGAACTCTGTCGGGACTTGATGACGTCACCACCGTGTTAGCAGTACCGATGGTTTCATTAGGGTAATCAAGAACGTGTCTTGGTCTACGGAGGGTTTAGAGAGCCGCTCCGTAGTTCACGCGGCTATTTATATAGCGTGGCACTTGATTTTTGGAATATTTATAAAGAAAGAAGAAAAGAAAGAAAATAAATAAAAGAAAGAAAAGAAAGAAAAGAAAGCAAAGAAAGAAAAGAAAGAAAAGAAAGAAAAGAAAGAAAAGAAAGAAAAGAAAGAAAAGAAAGAAAAGAAAGAAAAGAAAGAAAAGAAAGAAAAGAAAGAAAAGAAAGAAAAGAAAGAAAAGAAAGAAAAGAAAGAAAAGAAAGAAAAGAAAGAAAAGAAAGAATATTTTTATTTGAACCCAAAAACACAAACATGGTAAAAAACTGGAAAAGAATTAGCTTATAGAAAATGTGTTGCTTGGGGTCAAAATAGGTCCCTGTCTCAGCTTGATGCAGCATCGTGTTAGTACGTTGCTGCGCTGGTTTTCAGACAGGGCCTTTTGTGAGGACACGAACATTGACGAGGTTACAAAATAAAAACTTACATAAACTACATAGGTATATTAAGTATAACATAAACTACATATAAACATGGGGAAAAAACATAATAAATTGAAGCGATAGGTACTTACTAGATATCACGGGCTGAGACGTAGATTCTGTGATTCCAGTTCGCCCCAAATTCACTACGGTTTGCTGAAAACAAAGTTTGGGACGGGTTTGAATGTCTCATTGATTTATTTATCACCATGAGATAGTATCGTTAGGTTATATCACCATGAAGATGTATCGTTAGGTTATCTCACCATAAAGACGTATTGTCAGGTTATACACTATGAAGATGGTATCGTTAGGTTATATTACCTGTCGGCGCAGGTTATGTCGAGTGAAGATTCATATTACAATAAAATATTATAGTTCTTGTAGCAATATCAGTTTTATGATAAATCAAAGTCAATAGGTTTTTATTTATAGCTCAGTTAAGTAGGTATATATGTGAATGGGCAGGTAGATTAATTCGTCTACCTACTTATTCACATATATCATAGTTTTTTTTTCTATACAATAAGATTAATAGTAAGCAATGTGCAACTGTTGATTTATCAGAGCGACATAATCGCATCGTGATTAAGATTTAACAAAGAAAAAAAAATCACAGGGATATGGAAATGTCAGCTTAAAATGTACGGGAATGAAAAAACATGCTAGTCAGTGGTTAGTGTAGTGTGTCGTAATGTGAACATGTATTTTTCTGAATATGGAAATGAAACGAGGGTAGTTGCACCTACTGCCTTTAGTTCTCAACGATAGTTCCTTATAATCCAGTCATCCCGTGACCACGACTGTTGCAACACAGTCGAATCATCGGAAGCGTAATATTATAATAAAATAGACCCGTAAACAATCCCGTAAAACGTTATAAAAACCCGTAAAAAAATTAAAATTAATGGTCTAGGAAATGCCTTATCACCGCAGAATAGATACATCCCACTCCCCGTGATAGCTAACCCACTACTCTCTATAAACGCGGGTTTTCACTGGATGCGCGCTTAATTTATGCCCCCATAAAATCTTTTGTCGCCGTACAACACCATCGTAAAAAACCCTAAAGCTTTTTGGTATTACCTACAGTAATTTCGAAAATGGGTTGAAAGGGTTCAGTGCAAAACGGATGACAGCACTTATGCTTTTAAAACGGACAGGAGTGAAACTACTGAATTTTAGTGACTTAAATTACAGCTGAAGTAACCGGTCTATCTACACGTTTTCCGTGTCCTACCCTATTGTGAAATAAAAAAAAAACAAACAAACATTACTCATGATTGTATATCCCCAAGCCATTCTCAGATCCAGTATTTGGTACATGTTCGTGTTTTACATTAGTATTCCACGTGACAGATAGCAAGCCCATCGCCCCTTATTGATTGTATATCCCCAAGCCATTCTCAGATCTAGTATTTGGTACATGTTCGTGTTTTACATTATTATTCCACGTGACAGATAGCAAGCCCATCGCCCCTTATTGATTGTATAACCCCAAGCCATTCTCAGATCCAGTATTTGGTACATGTTCGTGTTTTACATTAGTATTCCACGTGACAGATAGCAAGCCCATCGCCCCTTATTGATTGTATATCCCCAAGCCATTCTCAGATCCAGTATTTGGTACAGATAGCAAGCCCATCGCCCCTTATTGATTGTATATCCCCAAGCCATTCTCAGATCCAGTATTTGGTACATGTTCGTGTTTTACATTAGTATTCCACGTGACAGATAGCAAGCCCATCGCCCCTTATTGGAACACTAACCGTTGGCGCATGCCTTCCAAATTTTGATTCTAGGGCATATTTGTTTCCTCACGATGTTTTCCTTCAGCGTTTTAAACCAATTTTTTTTGTAAATGAATACAAAACGCTGAAGAAAAATTTTATATTGAGTATTGTTCCATACTCAATATAAAATTCCATTCAATCCCATAACCACGGATCATATTACTCAATATAAAATTTTACAAATTCAACACGTGATAACAAAAAAAGGTCTCCCTAATCTAAATAAATTTCATAAATGTTTTCCATTATCAAACAACTCCCATCGTTGAAAAAAAGACCCAATCACCATACTAATATTTCATCCTAAAAAAGCTCCCAAAACCTCGATACGCCGCGCCGAAAGCAATCACTCCGACTTTTCATATCTAAAATGCCTAAATTTTCAATCCTATACCGTGTGGAATCGATACCATCAATTGTGATACAGAACGTACTCACGACATGAAGCGAGGTTAACGACCTTGAATAGATTTTATTCCTAAAATTTTCCTCACGAATCTGTCGTCAAATATACAAATTGAAGCAAGAATTCGAATTTGCGTACCGAGTGAAATGTTATGTAGATGACGCTACGGCTTTTCGAAGCACTTAATTTGAAAGGGATAGAAAACTTACATAGTTTGAAAAAAAAGGTATTATGACTATGTAAAACTATTCATTTTGTAAAAACGGGAATTTTCACGTACTGCACTATCGGTGAAGGCACCGACTAAGTTTCGACTCACTCCGAGAGTCTTCATCAGGGTGAGTGGTTGCGACTTTCTCCTTCCGCGTCGTAGTAGTGCACGGCGCGACGCGGAAGGAGAAAGTCGCAACCACTCACCCTGATGAAGACTCTCGGAATGAGTCGAAACTTAGTCGGTGCCTTCAAAACTATTAGCATCAGAAATGACAGTAATCTGACAGACAGTCTTTTTCGCAAGTATTATCATAGAGCTTTTCTTCGTCACTGTTGTCACTAAATCTTAACTCAATTCACTAATCCAATTATACAATAAATAAAATAATTTATAAGCACGACATAAAAAAAAAAACAAAAAAAAATTGGAATTGGAACAATAAGGATTCCCTGTGTCGTGTGTATCAGGAACTACGAGGACCGTCGTACCACATAACCAAGACCCGGAACAAATATCTACAGAACGTGCAAACAATTGTCCCATAGCGGGAATCGAACCCCTCGCCTCTTGCGTCACTACTGGCTTCTAACCTACCGCGCCACCGGGGTTATCTATCATCATTATCTGTGATTCTTATTTCTTGAATTCACAATACGCATGGCTATTAAAATCAGTCATTGCTCATAAAATCTCTTTCTGCGAGATGGATGGGACAACTTTTTATTATCTGTTTTTTTCCTTCCCTACCGGACGGCTAGAGCTGGCAATATCGACGTCAAGCTCGTGTCCGTCTTTTTTAAACAAGGCAGTTAGTAACCATCCCTATACAAAGGTTTAAGTCAAAGCGACTAAATCGGTCTCATTACGAAACGTTGTCTAAACTCGAGTTGAACTCGAGTCCTGTCAGAGCCACTAAACCAAGCTTTAAATATACTTTATCGAAAAAAAGAGTATTATTGCAAAGTAACTAAGGTCTACAATTTAAAGATAAAATAAAAACGCGGGATGTTCATTCAAAACCTAAATAAAAAAGAAACATATCATTTTGATTACCTACCAAAAGAAAGTAGGTTCTCAAAAAGAGGTTGAGTTATGATAGAAATAAACTAGGTGATCGCCTGGTTGATCTTTTATTTTTGAAATGTTTAATAGACTGTTGGCTATTATGTTATAGCATTCAATTTTAAACCTTGTTTCCTTTGCACAACAATTCGTCTTGAAAATCAGAAATCAAAAGTCTAAACGATACATCCTTTATTTAAACCACATTTCGTAATGAGACCCCATAAGTTTTCTATGAAAAATATTGGACGCATAATTTTGTTATGGCTTGCGTGGAATTTATTTTAAACAAAAATGAATCAGTTTTGTTGTACTTATGTTTGACTTTTTACTTCTATGACTATATTATATTTTTGTCAACATCACCATTAATATGCATTGGGACCACCTTTTTATCTTTCTTTATCTTTTATTATACAACTAAAAATCCTAACATGGATACGACCCACCTATTGGTAAGCGATTAACGTAACCTATAGATGCTTGCATCACCAGAGGTTTCATTCGCGCGTTGTCGATTTTGAGACATAGCCGGTGAAAAGTATCATGTGCCTATAGAATAGGTGTGCTTATCTCTCTTCTCTCTCTCAATATATGTTGTAACGGTGTTATTCCTACTCGTCCTCGTTAATATAATCTGTGGTGTTATGGAGTATATCATCTATGAATGCAGGAGTAATCTGGCTGGAGACCTATCCGTTTCCTGCATCTGTTTTTTTAAACGCTACTGGATTTCGTGTTTTGGAGTCGAATCAATAGCAGAATGTTAACAGTAATGTATTAGATGTAGATTAACAGAAAATTTGGTAGATGGGGATTCATTAGAAAAGGTGAAGGAAGACTTAGGTTTGCTACGACCAAATAAAAGGCTAAAATGTCAAAGATAAAAAAAAATGGATAGGTCTTCAGTCAGATTACCCCTGCATCCATAGATGATAGACTACATAACACCACAGCTTATATTACCGAGGACCAGTAGGAATAACACCGTTACAATGTGATTAAACTATACATTTTTTTAATTTTAATTTTTAAATATTATATATTACATATCCGACTTTTTCGATAATTCCTACTTCCTATACCACTTTGTCTGTTACTGTATCCACGTAAATCTTTATAATACAATCCGATCTTTATTTTTTTCGTATCTTTCTCGGCTTTGGTTTTGCATGAAGCTATACGCAATATTCTATGGTAAATTTATGTATTTTCCCGCTACTAATTTATGAGGAAAACGAAATAATTCCGTAAAATCACTCCCAGAAAGCCTTCACTGTTTTTTCTTATAATCGTGGCTTTTGGGCATTTTGTTATCAATTGGTTAAAAATGATATAATCCTAAAACTCAATTATCATTGCGACTTCTGGGTACCGTAGGAAATGCCAGTGCGGTGTTTTGGTTATGGCATCTACTTATTCCTCTGAAAGTCTGCATTTATCCATAAATAACCTCTGGCCATGGCTTCACCCGTGTGATAATTGGATTAAAAGTACCCTATTATGTTATTCTAGGTCACGAACTATACCTGTTCCAAATTCCATCGGTCGGTCCAGCCGTTACGGAGATTATACACTACAAACATTGAAACTTTGACATTTATACATAATAATACTGATATTTTTTATCTTGTTGCAGGTATGTACGAGAGTTTGAATATGCTTTATTTTACAAAAAGGTGTAGGTAAGTTTAATTTCAACTTCTATTTGGTAAAAACCTATTTACACCTGTTAGTATTTTTTTGACTGAACTTTACGTGTATAATTTTCGATGACTATTCGATGACTCGTTGGACAAATATTAAAAAAAGTATTTGCTAAACATTTTCTCACCCTAAAAGCGAGGCCGTAATGAGAGATGATTTTTCTTAATTTCTCGTATAGAATCTAAACGACTTACAATTGCCCGAGAGAAAATAAGATTTGGGGTCTCTAATCAAGGACAGAGGCTTGGTTATCGCTGAGACAAATGGGAATCTGATAATTAGGCTATTCGTGTGACAAATGTTAATGAACATATATGTTTATAGACTAGGCGTGGCTTCTACACGTACTTAGATATTAGTAAGTACCACCAGCTAATTATGGAACACTAGCTTCTACCCACGGCTTCACCCGCATGGTATCTGGATAAAAAGTAGCCTATATGTTATTCTGATGTATAAACTATATTACTCTAAAGTTTCATCAAAATACGTTCATATAGTTTTATCAAGTACTTTTTCTTGAAAGAGTAACATTCATCCAACATCCTCACAAACTTTCACGTTTATAATAGTAGTAGGATTATAAATCTATACTAATATAGTAATATGATGAAAGGAGATCTTTCTTTATCTCTCAAGCGAAAACTCGTGGACGTGTACATACTCCCCGTTCTGACGTATGGTGCACAAACCTGGTCTTTGACCAACATTCAAAAGTATTTTTATTCTTAACACTGAGCTGCACTCACGAACACAAATTGCCGATGTAGCAACGAAAGCCGCCAAACTCAAATGGGACTGGGCTGGTCATGTCTGCCGCATGTTGGGCGACCACTGAGCCAAGCTTACCACCGAGTGGTGCTCTGACACTACGCGGAGACGTCGCGGCAGACCGAAAATGAGATGGAGAGATGAGCATTTTGGCACAGGAAAGGAACGAATGGAAGGAGTGGGCGGAGGCCTTTGCCCAGCAGTGGGATATTGAGGGCTTATAATATAATATAATATAAATATATACTAATAATATATTATATTATTTTTACGAACGCTATCTTAACGGTAAGAGCTATTTTTCATCGGCTACATTTATCATTAAAAGGTAAAAAAAAAACATCTTATAGACCCTACACAGTCCTGATCCCACACTAGAATTTCCTGTATTATGGTTATTAGGTACTATGAGTATCATGGTACCACAATAATCAGACCCGGAAAAAATATTTGCAGAATATGCAATCATTTGTCTCGCTGGAATCGAACCCGCACCTATTGCGAAGCAGCCTTCTTCTCGCCTGCGGCGCCAGCAAGGTCGTCTATATAGTATATAATGACATAATACTTTTTAAAGACCAGGAGAAAAATGAATATAATGTATTATTACTAGCTGCGCCCCGCGATTTCACACGCGTAAGTTTTGATTCCGTGGGAATATCGGGATAAAAAGTAACAGCTATAGGCTTTCAAGTTTCATCGCAATCGGTTCATTAGTTTATGCGTGAGGAAGTAACAAACATACTCACTAACGCAATATACGAATGTAACCAATTTTTGTTTCTGCCGGCGATCTAATTAAATTTTAGAACACAAAAGCTGCTATTGTGACTTAACTAACATAGTTAGATATATTCCTTCGAGGACTATTTTGTAGGTAATAATGAGTATATTTTAATCATGTAGTACATAATTTTTATGTATCATCAATAGGTTTCTCAGCGCACGCCAAATAATGAATTTTATAGGCAAAATGTTGCTACTAATGTTGCTAACCCAGATTACAATATAACCTATGTTACTTCCTGATAATATAGCTTTCTATTGGTCTTTCTACTGGACCAAATAAAAAAAAATTGGTCCAGTAGTTTCGGTGCCTATTCGGTAAAAACAAACAAACAAAAAATATTTCCTTTTCATATAATTTTATGTATATAAGTATACTAGTATAAGTATAGAAGATAAGCTTCTTTTATTCATTTTTCTTTATGTTTCTTTGCGATATTTTTATCGTAGAAAAGTCATGTTGCAGTTTCAGAGAGGACCTCTATTTTCCTTCATAAAACTGTTTGCACACTTTAATTGAAAAATTCATTGGTACTTGTCAAGGATTGAGCCCACAATCTTCGGATCGGAAGTCAGGGTATCGCACACTAGGTCAACACAGCTCTTAAATTACTCCGTGTCATATGAAAATGTATGGCTACCATACAGGTTTTACCACATAGTTTTATGTGTTGAAAAATATAGAGAAGGGTAGGTACAAGACCCCCGTTAAGGCTATGGAACATTCAACATAACATGGTAACTGCGTTGATTTTTGTCCGAAAAATACCGTCACGTTTGTCAAACTTGTGACAGTGTCACGCGATCAGTCAAGAAGTACGATGAAATGTCACAAATCAGTCACAAAATTAGTATCAGGGGTCTAGACAAGTACAACACGCTTTTTCCCCCTTTATGCTTACGCAGATATGTCAAGGTAAAACTTGGCAGCTGTCACGTGACATTATCACAGCTAATGTCATTTCCATACAATTAAATCTTTCCGAAGGCGTTAACGCCAACAGAAAGTGGTATCTGTCTAGACACCCTGACCTCTATAAAAATACATCAGATACACAAAAGTCTTTAAGCTAGAAGCAACGCTGATAGAAGTTTCAACGATATATCAAATTCTCGATCCAACACAGACACCGACCTCTTAAAAATGAAGGTCATACTCAAGCCAAGTATGTCGCCCTTGCACTGCCCTCAACGTAAGAAAAGAAAAGAAAAAGTGAGGTCGCGACAAATGAAACGGATAGAGTGAGAGGTTTATTGCTTTCCCGTTCTATTGTTATGATATGACACAGTTAACACAATACCAGTAGCCATAATTCAAACAATATTTCTAAAATACTTTTGCGTCTCAAGATTTTAGACGATGCAAGGTGGGCCTCGACCTCCCGCATCTATACCAATTTAACCACCTTTTTTGTAACTTTGACATACCACCAAGTGGGAGGTCAGGGAATTTGCCCGTGTCGATTAGCACTTTAAAAACAAATAATAATAATAACTGGTAATTTTTCACACAGCATCATCTAGTCCCAAACTAAACAGAGCTTGTATTATGGGAATCACATGACTGATATATTTTTTATTTGTAAATATATACCCACATATAATACATAGAAAACACCCGACGCAAATATTTGCAAATCATACAAACATTTGCCCCGCAGTGGGAATTGAACCTGCAAATCCTCTTCGTATTAGGCGGGCCTTCACCCACTACGCTACAGAGGTCGTAAATAACTTGAGTATTTCTGAATCTCAATCATCGTGGCTTTTGGGCATTTTGTTATCAATTGGTTAAAAATGATATAATCCTAAAACTCAATTATCATTGCGACTTCTGGGTACCGTAGGAAATGCCAGTGCGGTGTTTTGGTTATGGCATCTACTTATTCCTCTGAAAGTCTGCATTTATCCATAAATAACCTCTGGCCATGGCTTCACCCGTGTGATAATTGGATTAAAAGTACCCTATTATGTTATTCTAGGTCACGAACTATACC
The DNA here is from genome assembly GCA_958496245.1 of Perizoma flavofasciatum. NCBI lineage: Eukaryota > Metazoa > Arthropoda > Insecta > Lepidoptera > Geometridae > Perizoma > Perizoma flavofasciatum. Next base: position 2,150,698 of record OY292436.1, read on the forward strand.
TGTTCCAAATCCCATCGGTCGGTCCAGCCGTTACGGAGATTATACACTACAAACATTCAAACTTTGACATTTATACATAATAATACTGATATTTTTTTTCTTGTTGCAGGTATGTACGAGAGTTTGAATATGCTTTATTTTACAAAAAGGTGTAGGTAAGTTTAATTTCAACTTCTATTTGGTAAAAACCTATTTACACCTGTTAGTATTTTTTTGACTGAACTTTACGTGTATAATTTTCGATGACTATTCGATGACTCGTTGGACAAATATTAAAAAAAGTATTTGCTAAACATTTTCTCACCCTAAAAGCGAGGCCGTAATGAGAGATGATTTTTCTTAATTTCTCGTATAGAATCTAAACGACTTACAATTGCCCGAGAGAAAATAAGATTTGGGGTCTCTAATCAAGGACAGAGGCTTGGTTATCGCTGAGACAAATGGGAATCTGATAATTAGGCTATTCGTGTGACAAATGTTAATGAACATATATGTTTATAGACTAGGCGTGGCTTCTACACGTACATAGATATTAGTAAGTACCACCAGCTAATTATGGAACACTAGCTTCTACCCACGGCTTCACCCGCATGGTATCCGGATAAAAAGTAGCCTATATGTTATTCTGATGTATAAACTATATTCCTCTAAAGTTTCATCAAAATACGTTCATATAGTTTTATCAAGTACTTTTTCTTGAAAGAGTAACATTCATCCAACATCCTCACAAACTTTCACGTTTATAATAGTAGTAGGATTATAAATCTATACTAATATAGTAATATGATGAAAGGAGATCTTCCTTTATCTCTCAAGCGAAAACTCGTGGACGTGTACATACTCCCCGTTCTGACGTATGGTGCACAAACCTGGTCTTTGACCAACATTCAAAGGTATTTTTATTCGTAACACTGAGCTGCACTCACGAACACAAATTGCCGATGTAGCAACGAAAGCCGCCAAACTCAAATGGGACTGGGCTGGTCATGTCTGCCGCATGTTGGGCGACCACTGAGCCAAGCTTACCACCGAGTGGTGCTCTGACACTACGCGGAGACGTCGCGGCAGACCGAAAATGAGATGGAGAGATGAGCATTTTGGCACAGGAAAGGAACGAATGGAAGGAGTGGGCGGAGGCCTTTGCCCAGCAGTGGGATATTGAGGGCTTATAATATAATATAATATAAATATATACTAATAATATATTATATTATTTTTACGAACGCTATCTTAACGGTAAGAGCTATTTTTCATCGGCTACATTTATCATTAAAAGGTAAAAAAAAAACATCTTATAGACCCTACACAGTCCTGATCCCACACTAGAATTTCCTGTATTATGGTTATTAGGTACTATGAGTATCATGGTACCACAATAATCAGACCCGGAAAAAATATTTGCAGAATATGCAATCATTTGTCTCGCTGGAATCGAACCCGCACCTATTGCGAAGCAGCCTTCTTCTCGCCTGCGGCGCCAGCAAGGTCGTCTATATAGTATATAATGACATAATACTTTTTAAAGACCAGGAGAAAAATGAATATAATGTATTATTACTAGCTGCGCCCCGCGATTTCACACGCGTAAGTTTTGATTCCGTGGGAATATCGGGATAAAAAGTAACAGCTATAGGCTTTCAAGTTTCATCGCAATCGGTTCATTAGTTTATGCGTGAGGAAGTAACAAACATACTCACTAACACAATATACGAATGTAACCAATTTTTGTTTCTGCCGGCGATCTAATTAAATTTTAGAACACAAAAGCTGCTATTGTGACTTAACTAACATAGTTAGATATATTCCTTCGAGGACTATTTTGTAGGTAATAATGAGTATATTTTAATCATGTAGTACATAATTTTTATGTATCATCAATAGGTTTCTCAGCGCACGCCAAATAATGAATTTTATAGGCAAAATGTTGCTACTAATGTTGCTAACCCAGATTACAATATAACCTATGTTACTTGCTGATAATATAGCTTTCTATTGGTCTTTCTACTGGACCAAATAAAAAAAAAAATTGGACCAGTAGTTTCGGTGCCTATTCGGTAAAAACAAACAAACAAAAAATATTTCCTCTTCATATAATTTTATGTATATAACTAGTATAAGTATAGAAGATAAGCTTCTTTTATTCATTTTTCTTTATGTTTCTTTGCGATATTTTTATCGTAGAAAAGTCATGTTGCAGTTTAAGAGAGAACCTCTATTTTCCTTCATAAAACTGTTTGCACACTTTAATTGAAAAATTCATTGGTGCTTGTCAAGGATTGAGCCCACAATCTTCGGATCGGAAGTCAGGGTATCGCACACTAGGTCAACACAGCTCTTAAATTACTCCGTGTCATATGAAAATGTATGGCTACCATACAGGTTTTACCACATAGTTTTATGTGTTGAAAAATATAGAGAAGGGTAGGTACAAGACCCCCGTTAAGGCTATGCAACATTCAACATAACATGGTAACTGCGTTGATTTTTGTCCTAAAAATACCGTCACGTTTGTCAAACTTGTGACAGTGTCACGCGATCAGTCAAGAAGTACGATGAAATGTCACAAATCAGTCACAAAATTAGTATCAGGGGTCTAGACAAATACAACACGCTTTTTTCCCCTTTATGCTTACGCAGATATGTCAAGGTAAAACTTGGCAGCTGTCACGTGACATTATCACAGCTAATGTCATTTCCATACAATTAAATCTTTCCGAAGGCGTTAACGCCAACAGAAAGTGGTATCTGTCTAGACACCCTGACCTCTATAAAAATACATCAGATACACAAAAGTCTTTAAGCTAGAAGCAACGCTGATAGAAGTTTCAACGATATATCAAATTCTCGATCCAACACAGACACCGACCTCTTAAAAATGAAGGTCATACTCAAGCCAAGTATGTCGCCCTTGCACTGCCCTCAACGTAAGAAAAGAAAAGAAAACGTGAGGTCGCGACAAATGAAACGGATAGAGTGAGAGGTTTATTGCTTTCCCGTTCTATTGTTATGATATGACACAGTTAACACAATACCAGTAGCCATAATTCAAACAATATTTCTAAAATACTTTTGCGTCTCAAGATTTTAGACGATGCAAGGTGGGCCTCGACCTCCCGCATCTATACCAATTTAACCACCTTTTTTGTAACTTTGACATACCACCAAGTGGGAGGTCAGGGAATTTGCCCGTGTCGATTAGCACTTTAAAAACAAATAATAATAATAACTGGTAATTTTTCACACAGCATCATCTAGTCCCAAACTAAACAGAGCTTGTATTATGGGAATCACATGACTGATATATTTTTTATTTGTAAATATATACCCACATATAATACATAGAAAACACCCGACGCAAATATTTGCAAATCATACAAACATTTGCCCCGCAGTGGGAATTGAACCTGCAAATCCTCTTCGTATTAGGCGGGCCTTCACCCACTATGCTACAGAGGTCGTAAATAACTTGAGTATTTCTGAATCTCAACAGCTATAAAGAATCTATAAAAAATACCTATTTGAAGGCGTCAAAGCTAATATTGCCTTTTTTTTATAAAGTTGCTGGTGACAATGACATGTTTGTGCTTTATACTGATTTTAACAAAAACAACACAAAACTGAAAGTAGCCAACAGGGTTTTGAAATTAAAAATGTTTGTTCACTTTGAGTGCACAAAAATGTAACGAACTTCATGAATTGCTTCTCTTCTGTTTCACCCACACTCTATGGTTACGTAACGGGTGTGATATAGGTGGTTAATTTCATCCAATCATGTGACGTGACGTGGGTGGAGGCAACTGTCAGTTTATGTTGTCCTGCATTCATTCAATTACAACACAATATAGGACTGAAGTTTTGTTGAAAAATCCTAAACTGCCTATTATAAAACTGAAAGTTTGTGAGGATGGATGTTTGCTATTCTTTCACGCAAAAACTACTGAACGTATTTTAATGAAACTTTACAGTAATATAGCTTATACATCAGAATAACACGTAGGCAACTATTGACTACTTAAACTATTTTTACTTTTCCGGGTACTACATTTAATGTATTATAAATAAAATACATTTAATGTAAAAAAACACGACTTATTTTGTTCACTCTGTATGACATTCCTTAGAATAAAAAACAAAAGTAAAATAGCCTACAAAAAATGTTTCGGCTAGTCGTGATTCTATATAAGATGATGATGTATTTTTTAGTTTTATGGGAAAAGTAGCAATCCAAACGAATAAAACTTTTATGGGACCACTTCGGGATCATTTTCTATACAAAAACAAAAGAATCATTGAAATCGGTTAACAATTGGCGAAGATATGAAAAAAAATTACCTGAATTGCAAACCTTTTATTTCACTAAAAAAAGGATGTTTAATTTTAAAATATTCCTTTACCTATAAAAAAGAAAGGATACGTATTTGTAAGTTTAAACTTTTCCCGATATTTCAGCACAGTTGCATGTAGCATGATCACGAAACCTGTGGTTAGATCGAAAAACTAGAGGTATAGTACAGGCATCGAGTCTGGATATCGTCTGTGTTGTGTGCACCCTTATAGCCCGGCTTATCCTTAATATTTAATGTTTCTTAAAATGTTGTTTTCATAAGTATTTTAAAAGTTTACCTCGCATATTTCTTCTATATTTTAATTAGTCTTTTGCCTAATCAAAGCCTAATCTATTAAGCCTATTTTGCCTAATCTTTTATCTATACCTAATCAAAGCTTCCGCGATAAAGGTTAGACCTAGCACAGGGCTTATTGTCAAACGAAGTTTTTTTAGTTGCACCCAATGTGATTCGGATAGCAAAGTGCACCAGATTCCCACAAGGCTATTGATATAACAGTCAAATCACGTGATGTGGGTAGAAACAAAGAAACAGACCCTGTCTATATACTCGGTCTATCCTGCATTCATTCTATTCCAGCTTCAAAGGCTATAAAGCCTTTGTGAGAGAGTTAAATTAAAAATAAAACCTGGCTTGGACCAATTTTATTTAAGAGTGCCATCTTTTTATTTTAATTGTTTTTAGAGCTTTGTTGACCTAGTGGGCGTTACCTCGACTACCGATCCGCAGGTCGCAGGTTGTGCAACAATGGATTTCTATAAATGTATGTGCGCATTACATGTGCTCAAAATGGTGAAAGAAAACATAATCAAGAAACTGGCATGCCCTAAAACCACAAAATTCGAAGTCATGTGCCATCAGTTAGTGTATCAATAAGCGATGGGCTTGCAACCTGTTACGTAGAATGCTACCAACTCACAAAATGCAGGCATGTGCCAAATATAATGTTTGAACGTGCTTTGACTAACCCCTGATGGTATTCTACAGATCTGCATACTGAGTATGGATCTGATCTATATGTGATCATGTTTTAAAGTATGTTGTAACATTACAGAATTGGACCCTTAAGACACGCTTACTAATCGATTTTATTTGAAATGTAAATGAATTATCAAAGCAATATGCTATAAATAATAACTAAAATATATACTAGCTTAGTTTTTATATTTAAAAAAAAAACAGTGTCAGTTCTGATCTGATGCGTTTCAAAATAAATATTCTAGTCAAAAACAATCACCAATCATTTATACTTAGAAAAAATCTAAATTGCCATTGAAATTGGACTGAAAGTAACCAAACACAATAAAGTCAAGAAAAAAAGGTAAGTAGGTAAATACATATACAGTGCAAGCTACTCTTTTGCTATAAAAGCTAAGATTTCCTTTTTAAACTTGAAAATATTATTATTTCGAACAACAAATGAACCGCTATTATCAAATTTATAAAGACGTTTAGGGCGAAGGAGTTTGAGAATGAATGTCAAAAAAAGTCAAAAGTCAAAAGTCAAAATTCATTTATTCAATAAAATCACAAGGTCCACTTTGAAACGTCGGTTTTTATCTAGGTGCCTGTTCCTCCGCGACCAAGCCAGGAAAGAAAGGCAAGAAAACAAGGCTGGTTATTCTTTTTAATGATCCTTTTACAAAACAATAGGTTCGAGTTGGAGCATTTTCAATCCCAAGAGTTTTTGTCATCTAAATAATCAGATATTTTATAGTATGCCTTTTTATAAAGCTTTTGTTTAATTACGTTTTTAAATTTGTTAATTGATAATTTTTGTATATCTCTTGGGAGTTTGTTATAAAAGCGTACACCGTGCCCTTTAAACGATTTACTTTATGGAGTCTACAAGTGGCAACAGCGAGTTTATCTTTATTTCTAGTATTAACATTGTGATTATCGCTTTTTTTCTTAAACAAATTAATATTTTTGTGAACATACATCAGATTTTCATAAATGTATTGACAAGGGAATGTCATTATATTTATTTCTTTAAACTTTTCGCGAAGTAATTCTCTGGGGCCCATATTATAAATTGCTCGAACAGCCCTCTTCTGCAGCACAAAAATGGTATTGATATCAGCAGCACTCCCCCACAGCAGTATACCGTACGACATAATGCTGTGGAAGTAGCTGAAGTAAACTAGTCTAGCTGTGTCAACGTCTGTATAAAGACGGATCTTTTTGACTGCATATGCCGCAGAACTAAGTCTCTTCGATAACCCATCAATATGAGGACCCCATTGAAGCTTATTATCTAGGGTGATACCTAAGAATACGGTGGTGTCCACAAGAGCCAACTGTTCATCTTTGATTTTGATATTTGCTTTAACTTGTGTAACATTGGGTAGTATAAATCTAATACACTTTGTTTTATTTTCATTAAGTAGGAGATTGTTAACGTTGAACCATTTTACAACCTTAGAGATTGCATTGTTTACATTGTCAAAATTGGTTTGTCGTCGCTTTAATTTAAATAAAAGTGACGTGTCATCTGCAAACAATACAACCTCATGATCGTCCCTTACAAGGTGGGGTAGATCATTAATGTATACTAAGAACAAAAATGGTCCAAGAATTGATCCCTGCGGTACACCGATAGTAACCAGAGACCCCGGAGACCGTTTTCCATTCACGTCAACTCTTTGTACTCTGTCACTTAAATAGGAAGTGAGAAAGTCTAGAGCACCGCCCCTAATACCATAATGGTGTAGTTTCCTGATCAATGTGACATGGTCTACGCAATCAAATGCCTTTGACAAATCACAAAAAACGCCTAAAGCGTCATGAGATTCCTCCCAGGCATCAAATATATGCGATATTAACTCAATACCAGCATCAGTGGATGAGCGACCCTTACTAAATCCGAATTGCTTATTATGCAGTAAATTATTTAATTTAAAATGTCTTTGCAATTGATTTAAAATTAGTTTTTCAAAAATTTTACTAAATGTAGGAAGTACTGATATAGGTCTAAAATTACTAGGGTCAGAACATGTACCCGATTTGAAAAGTGGAGTTATTTTACTGTGTTTCATTAAATCAGGGAACACACCACAGTCAATACACTCGTTGAATATTAAAGCTAGTTCGGGCGCAATAATGCCAATCAATGATTTCACAACGCAAACAGATATGCCCCAGAGGTCCGTGGTTTTTTTAACATTTATGAGTTTGAAAGCTTTTATGATGTCATCACTATTTACATGATCAAATTTGAATTGTATTTTACATTCTGTTAAGTTTTCTTTTAACAATGACTCTGCTTCTATGGGAGAGGAGTTTAAGGATTTTGTGGTAGAGACTGGAATGTCGGTAAAAAAGTTTTCGAACGCATTAGCTACATCACTATCCTGATTGACGGTGGCATTGTCAATTTTCAAATTAAACTTATTGTTCTTAGTTGTGACTCTTCCAGTCTCACTGTTGATTACTTTCCAAGTGGCTTTTACTTTATCTTGGCTATTTTTAATTTTTGAACTCAAATGACGAGCTTTTGCTTCACGACAAACATTTTTAAAAATTTTAGAATACTTTTTGACTTGTTCTTTAAACTCCTCATTCAAATTATATTGTTTTTCAGCATAAAGATCATACAATTTCTTCCTGCTTTTATGTATTCCCGCTGTTGCCCAGTCACTGAACTTTTTACCGTCAGAGACCATGATCGATTTCGATGTAAAAATTGAATTGAACACATCACTAAATTTCTTAAAAAATGTGTTGTATAAATTATTTGGATTAAAATTACCATATAAACATGGAAATACAGAAGTTAAATTCAATTTTAGTTTGTCCAATCGATCTTTGGTCATAGGTATACAAGTAATATTTCTTTTTTCAAGTTTTTTTGTTTGAACCTCTATTTTAATTATTTGTCCAAGATGATCCGACTTAATATTACTAATTAAACTCTTATTTAAAATTTTAATGTTAGCAAAGATATTGTCTATACATGTGGCCGAAGTATCGGTTATTCGAGTAGGCTCCATAAATTGAGGTTTTAAATCAAATGATTGAAATAAACTAATTATTCTAGTATTTAAGGAGTTAATTTCTAGTAAATTAACATTAAAATCTCCGCACGTAATAATATATTTATTTGATTTAGATAATTTAAACAACATTTCTTCCATAACTTTTTCAAAAATGTCAAATGAGGCAGATGGTGGGCTGTAAACGCTTATAACTATGAATTGCTCCAACTCTATGCAAGCAACTTCAATGTGTCTTTCTACAGAGAGGTGGACTATATCTAAACGTTCTCTAAATTTTATCTGTTTATTAAGTAGGATTAATGAGCCACCACGTATAGCATGTAATCTGCAGAAAGAACTACCAACTTGGTGATTACTGAAACTGAACATGACCTCATGGCTTCGCAGCCAATGTTCTGTAATGCAAATAATGTCAATGTCATTTGAGTTCATGTACAGTTCTAGTTCTAATTCTTTACAACGAATTCCTTCAATATTTTGGTGCATCAAGTTGGTATATTTCACATTTTTATTATTTAACAACTGTTTGTTTTGTTTATTTTTAAAAAAAATATTATTTGACTTTTTGGTGCTAGTGATTTCCTCTATTGTCGTGTCTGGTAATTTAAATGACATGGAATAATTTCCAATGTCTGGTTTTCAATTTTAGGACAATGCTCAAAAAAAGCATTTTGGTTAGCCAAGTTTTTGGCTGTTATACTAAAATAATAAGATAGCGAAACAGCTATCTGTCGTTTGTAAAAGTTAGAAAGGTAGTATCTACCTTTGGTCAAATAATATGTTTTACTAACAACACTGTTAGAATCAATTAAATGAATTAATTTATTATTGCATGATATTGTATGCAGAGTCATATTTAACTTATATCTAAGATCATTTTCTGCTTGTGGCAAGCTGTTGCTATAAGGGAATGTGAACATTACAATTTTATTAATTTGTAGTGAACACAGAGTATCAAAGTATTTTATAAGTTCTGATTTGTTCACATTACCCCTATTTCCAAGCCAAATAATCAGATTTGATTTAATGTCAAATTCATACTTTGAAATTATTGGCATAATTTCATGAAGGCTAGAATTAGGTACACAATGATTTATGACTGAATGTCCCAATTTCATAGTCAATATCTGGCCCATGTTTTTTCCAATTTCATCGCTGAACATAATAGTTTTATTAGCAATTCTATTCAAAGTTTCAGAAGTTTTGGCACTGACATACTGGATACCGATACCACCTTATATTATGTGTGGCCTAATAAATAAATAAATAGCTTAAGCTTATATTATGGGAACTACATGACTGATATACTACTTATGTACATTTTTTTTTGTAAATACATACATATTAGGTATACATAGAAAACACACAGACCCGAGACAAATATTTGCAGATACAAACATTTGTCCCGTGGCAGGAATTGAACCCGCAACCTTCTGCGTCTCAGGCGGGCCTTCGCCCACTGCGCCACAGAGGTCGTCAAATAATGTAGAGAGGCTTAATGTAGTTCTCACTTAATTATATTGCTTCATAAACGAGCTATAACTTCTGAGTACCCAATAACACTTCATAGAATCATCATCACATATCGATGAGACTTGAATACCTCATTGACAGAGCATTCCACCGCCGTACATACACACATAAAGGAGTATACTATTGTCAAGACATATCAAGTAATTGGGACTACATTGTCCGAGTCATTAATATTGAGGCATTTTCAAGTGCCTGAGCTCGTATCTGCCTACCACTGTTTTCAACATGGATTCGTCATAAACTTAACAAAGATTTTATATTCACTTCGTTCAGCGATTCTATATGATCATTGGAATTTCAATGAAATAATACTAAATCTGTATTCTCAAAAAAACCGTTTAAAGGTAAGAAAAAATGTCTTCCACATATATTATTTGTTGATAAGGATTTATCCTTATCATCAAGTAATTTTATTATATTTGGATAAACTACAAATTGAAAACAAACATTTATATTCCACCAAACATCATAGAACTAACGTGCAGTCAGCATCACTAATTGGTCAATGGTCAATCCTCTGGACCTTTAAAATGTATTAAGAAATGAATGAATTAAGAAAAAAAACATGAAATGAAAATTCTCCTTATCATAAGTTCAATCTTTAAACCCCGAGGTTTAACGCACATATACCTACACGAAAATATAAATAAAGAAAGAAATAAACACCCGACAGATACCTGACCTCAGACTAAGATACTCTGTACCAGGGGTATCAGGAACTATGAGTACAGAGGTACCACAACACCCAGAAATACTGAAAATCTGTTATTTATGGAAAAAATAGGGCCCCTGTTTCTGAGATTTAGTTTGCAAAGATAGATAGATGCAGATATTATAAACCCAAAACCTAACCCAAACAGGATTTCAAATAAGGTCGAAGCAATAATGAGTTTAGGTTCTTTATTTATTTATGAAACAAATTCCACAGCCCTTATTATAAAACAAATAATTCTTACGAAACATATTTCACAGCCAAAAACTGATTTACATTTTATAGAATAAAAAATTAACAAGCAGTCGAATTTTTCAAATGGACAAAATAAATTGATAATGTGTAAAAAGTACCTACACTTAATTTTACTTTTCTATTATTTTTATTTTTTATTTTTCTGAACGATGTACGTTCAGAAAGCCATTGAAGCCTTTCAACAATAACACCAATAGACTAAAGCTAAGAGACTGCGATCCGAAGCCATCTAAATAGAAGCAACATTCTTTGAAAAAATTTCAAGTGACATCTGATAGGATTTGATCAAACGATTTCATATATATTCGATTGAAAGTTGCTACGGAACGAATACTTGATACGCTCAAGAGTTGAGGCATAGAAGGTTTAATAGTATTAATGTAAAAGATTCACTCTGACGGTGAACCGCTACTAAATCTTGAGCGATTGAATGTCCGGAAACTCATTTTCATTTATTCACAAAAGATGCTGTAGCACCTCTAATAAAATAAAATAAAAAGGCTTTATTCTCTTTACTTTGGCACCTTAATCTGGTTCAACCATATTGCCCGCACTAGCTTCTAAATCGGAAAAAATACAAAACGTTCTCCCCATTATCAGTCTGTTAGCGTGGGCTTATTCCACAAATCACCTTCCGGTACTCAAAGTGGAAGCAAAAGGGATTTCTGGACAAGAGTTCCCTGATCCATTTATTTACACTGTATTTTTTAAAATCAAATACAGATAACTAAATAGGTAATCACAGTCTTTATTTTTTAACATAGGTACATAATTATTATTTTATTATTGACATAATTATAACTAATTATTTTTACATAACTAAAAAACCCGCGGCGTGTATTTCCATTCTCGATTTTAGAACCCCCTATTGACTTGTAGAGTGACATTAATAATATAAAGAACTATCCTTGAAGACATATAAATTGATTGCAAAGTACTGCATTACAATTTGAGCCGTTTTGAAGATAAACGCTGACAGAAAAACAGACCTTTTATGGCAAAGGTATAAAAAGCTCCTATTGGTGCGAGTAAAATGCGAGCTTAGATTCCAGTCAATTGCAAAAATAAAGGCCTTACCATGTCACCTTGAGGTATGCAGTCGAATACGTCCGCCCATACCCAAATTGTTTGATATTTTTAATAGGAGTGATGGATACACAGACCCGTTTGAGGTTTTCAATCAAATCTGCTGCTACGTTCAAGGCATAAATCTCGGTGACATGACAGCTGAGATGGTTCGATGAAATCGCCTATTTTTGGATTCGTTCGCATCGTTTTATGCAAGCTATTGCTTTTGATGTTACATTTTGTGGTTCAATTCAGTGTTATTTTATTTATTTACAGTATCTTTTTAAAAGTATCTATCTATCTCCTTTTCGATATGTTATTTTTGTTAAACTATTAGTTACCTACCTACTTAAAATGTTCTGCATGCTTGCTCAATTTTATGTAAATTACTTTTGATTTCTCATTTAGTGAAATATGTAATTTCTTTTGAGAATAAATCTCATTAGTCAGTATATACATTTTATTATTTTTTATATTTTTTTACCACGCTTTTAGTAAAAAAATATGTTAATAACTATGAAGGTTCCAAAAGTTACGAATAACATTCTTTTTTTGTTATTGCTCTTAAAAATATACTGATCTTGTTTTTATATATAAAAACAGCTTTGTATTATATTATAGCATCATATTCTTACCACATCAAAATATGTACAGCTTTAGTAATACAGGCCCTACCTGATATATTCACGGAAAAACACTCAGGCTCATGACTATGCATGGTAGACAACCTCAGATCCATACCGATGTAGGGTGATAGGCAGAGGTAAGTCTAAATATTATAGTCAACACTTGCCACCGTTTCGCATAGTGGTTACGATTCCGAGAGGCAGGTTCATCGCCACTTTTTTCAACCAGCGAGCGATGCCTTCGAATATTTGGATCAAGAGTATGTCAGTTTCCTCACGATATACCGTTATGAGCACGTGTTTTTTATTTTGTGGCTGAGATAGAGAATCTAATTGAATTAACCGTGAAATAGACAAACAGACGTTTTGCTTATCAATATAAAATCGGGGTTTGATCGCTATTTTGATGCAGAACGTGCGTTACAGTGCCGTAAATTAAATAGAGGTACATTATTTAAACCTTGGATCCAATTTACACGATATTATTTTTCAGTGGAAATCTAGCCAGTATATTTGGACCATCTTACCACTACTAGATCTAGAATGTCTTAACTGGATCGTGGACTACAAGCAAGTTGCACCCTAGGCCGTCTCGAAGAGGCATCAAACATTGTTTCCTGTCATAACAACAATTTTATTACTATCATTCATTAAATCCATATTTCTTAAATTAAGATTTTTATAGGTCTGTGTAATGAATCTTTGTTCAAAAACGTCACCGGATGAGAAATACCCTAGGGGTAAATTTAATAGAATCGGTAATTCATCCTCTCTTTCGTTAGTGTGTTGAAAAAGTGCGATAGAGTTCTTCTCGTCTAATTAAGATCAATCGGTAATTCCCACTATGAAGTGTTAAAACTGTTAAAAGAATTAATTATTCTAATAAGTTTGATAGGATACCCACTGTTACATGAGTGTGTTCAAACGTACGATATCCAGAACGAAAGTTAGAGAACTAACCGACAAGGATAACGCAAAAAACTCTTACTAAAATGTCAAAACTAGCTCTTTAGCCTTCGCAAAAGGCTTTATTAATATCAGCCACTTCGCACAGCTTCAGAATGCAATTACGGTTCGTGTATTTTACAGCCAGCGGTATTGAGTTCTGCAATTTTCTGTTATTATTGTTGAAAAGGTCTGAAAGCAATTCTTATTGTTAGCGAAATAGAGAAATAAATACCCAACAGTTGTGGGAACTATACAAACAATATATTTTGTCCTATTTACATACATACCTACATACCTGTTTTCCGGAGGGGTAGGCAGATACCAATGATTTCCACTTGCTTCGATCCTGGCATACCTCTTTCGCTTTATTCATCCTCATCAAATTCTTCATACAAGCTTGGCGGCTTAGTGTACTTCTGACCTGGTGTTTGTCTAGAATGTCTCCAATTTGGTCAGATTATGTTCGCCGAGGCCTTCCTCTTCCAACTATTCCATTCACGCTCGCCTTGTAAACTTGTTTTGTTAATCTTATTTCGTCCATTATATCTATATGCCCAAACCATCTCAATATACCTCTCTCAACTCTCGTTACTACATCTTCATTTACTCCGATTGTCCAATTTATGTGCGCTTTAAATATTATACTGCTTTAATATATAATATAATATATTTACCTGACTATAATGCAGGTTTTCATTCGGGTCCTAGTTATTAATAAGTCTAGGACTGTGTATTGTCAATGGTAAATATCGTCGTGACCGTTTTTTTTATATACCAAAACGAAAATCCTACCAGTACCTCCACGCTATGGAAGCTGTCATAAAAAATACTTACTCTGCCTATAGGAAGTGTAAAATGTTTACTTGAAAATAATTTACTAGTATGTTATGCATTTTTTAAATACTAGGTTTTTCTGAACCGTAAATAAGGCCAATTGGTTGAAACCCTTTTCATTATTATTGAATAACTAGCTTCTACCCACGGCTTCACTCGTGTAGTACCCGGAAAAGTAAAAAGTAGTTTAAGTAGTCAAAATTGGCCTATGTGTTATTCTGCTGTATAACCAATATTACTCTAAAATTTCATCAAAATATGTTCAGTAGTTTTTGTGTGAAAGAGTAACAAACATCCATCCTCACAAACTTTCATTAAAAATAATATTTTGATTAATGAAAGAGCCATTTATATTAAACTATTACAAACTGTTGATACAATGAAGAACTGTGTTGAATCCCTCTCAAACAAACAACGTATATAATTTGACTTGAAGCACTGAAAATCATACTGACTTTTCTATTGCCTCTGAACGTCGATCCATATATTGCAAATAAAAAACTTCACCAAATACTTTTTGCAATAGAACCTGGACATGGGGAAAGCAAGTCCATATTTCCAAATCCTTTGGACACATAGCAAATTGAACAAACGCTGCCCGAAGCGGTAAAACTATAAATTGTGCCTCGTAGAACTGCACTATTCGGAGTTATACCGTTTAGGATGGTTTCTAGAATCCTTTGGATAATGGATGGTGGAGGAAAACATTGTTACGAAGCCGGCTGTTCTAGAACCTATAATTTGTAGACGTGTGACTTGTATGTTAAATAGCTATCTATGGATATTTTCACCACACTAAAGCTGAATATAAAAAATAAGCACAGTTTTCTGTCTGATTCTTCTAAGTTTAGCTGAGGAATTGGCGTAAATTCACATATAAATAAATGTTTAAGTTCATTTTAGTTTTAAAGTTGGAGTGTAAATGGTCTTTGTGATTTTAACAAATGTTTTCTATGTATTATATGTATGTATTTACAAAAAGTATATTAGTAGTATATCAATCATGAAGTTCTCATAACACCAGCTCTGCTTAGTTAGAGGCTAGATGATGCTATGTAGAAAATGACCAGCATTTTTTATTTATTTATCTTTGATCACCTTGGTTCTTTGATCATCGGTTACTAGGTCTTTTTCAGTGCCACCTTACCTGGTTTGGTGCCCTGACGCCGAGTATTTGAAGAGCCGGTGATTCGATGAATTCATTATTTTAAGTGCCAACATTATGAAATCTATCGTAGCAATATATTGGGTGGGAGCAATCTCCCAATGGAAAGTGTTCGATTTGTCTTAACTTTAATTTTTTATCGTATCCGTTTTTAAAATGCGTGCGGTTGATAGCTTAGTCTAAAGGGGTTTTTAGTCTGACAGTTTAATTCTTACAAAAACTAAATATCTCGTATGAAATAGCTCATTTTAGTCCCTATTTGAACAATCTCCTTGTTCTTTCTAGACATAATTATAAACAAACTGCTTGACCGTAGTATGTCTGGACCTCTGGTAACCTCCCAGTTGTAACCTCTGCATGAAACAACTGTTTTACTTCACAAGTCACGTTACAGGACGTGTTCAACGTGGCATTGTATTGTAGACCGGGCAGCGGCTATTGTCATACTTACGTCATAAAGTACCAGGAATATTTATACATGGGGTGAAAGAAAATAAAAATAATGTTATTTTATTCGAATATTTGGGTACAGATTCTACTAAAAACTATAAGCAATACAAATGAATGTTAATTGTATAATTTTCGTAACTTATTTGGAATTGATGTTGTAAATGACCTATAATATACATCAACTACTTTGCATTCAGATAAAACTCATGCGAAGCCGTTGGCAAAACTGTGGTGAAGCTAGATTTATCATAATACCTACTAAACTAGTTATTATTGTCAAGAAAGACAAAGTAAAAGCACTTAAATATTACCACGCAATGTATTATAAGAATTACCACATCCAGAGTTCCTTTACCACTGTGTCAATACAGTAAAGCCTGGCTTCCTTTTAGTTTCATTCTAAGCGACGTTTCATTCATTGACGAAAACGCTGCAAGCCAGACAATGTAAAAATCACTAAAATACTACCACCCAAAGGATTATAATAATTGCCACATCCAGAGTTTTTTGAGCACGGTGTAAATTCAGTAAAGCTTGGCTTGCATTTCGTTTCGTTTTAGGCCACATTGACGAAAACGCTGCAACCCAGACAATGTAAAAACCAATAAAATACTACCACCCAAAGGATTATAATAATTGCCACATCGAGAGTTTTTGAGCACCGTGTCAATACAGTAAAGCTTGGCTTGCATTTCGTTTCGTTTTAGGCCACATTGACGAAAACGCTGCAAGCCAGACAATGTAAAAACCACTAAAATACTACCACCCAATGCACTATAAGAATTGCCACATCCAGAGTTCCTTTAGCACAGTGTCAATACAGTAAATCTTGGTTTGCATTTCGTTTCGTTTTAGGCCACATTGACGAAAACGCTGCAAGCCAGACAATGTAAAAACCACTAAAATACTACCACCCAATGCACTATAAGAATTGCCACATCCAGAGTTCCTTTAGCACAGTGTCAATACAGTAAAGCCTGGCTTGCGTTTCGTTTCGCTCTAAGCCACATTGACAGGCTGATGTATAGCGCAAGAACTCGGCGGATGGCTCCTTAGCTAAATGTTTGTTATAATGGAGATGTATGGCTGTTGGTTGCAGTTGATTTTCAAGTTAAATATTTTACTCTGAATGTTACTTTTCAACCCAAATTACTAAAATATGACTTATGTTAAGTTAGGCCCATATTAGGCCTTAGTTCACCAATGCAATAATGGATAGTTAGATCCTAACCGAAACTTTTTGATATATATTTTCATAGGAATCTGTTATCATAATCAATGTTTAAACTTGACTGTTCGTTTATTTTGTTAATGAACTCATTGTTCCTATTCTTGCAAGATTCATTTGTTACTTTCAACCTAAATTACTAATATGGCTTATGTTAAGTTAGGCCCATATTAGGCCTTAGTGCACCATTGCACTAATGGATAGTTAGGTCCTAACCGAAACTTTTTGATACATATTTTCATAGGAATCTGTTATCATAATCAATGTTTAAACTTGACTGTTTGTTTATTTTGTTAATGAACTCATTGTTCCTATTCTTGCAAGGTTCATTTGTTACTTTCAACCTAAATTACTAATATGGCTTATGTTAAGTTAGGCCCATATTAGGCCTTAGTTCACCATTGCACTAATGGATAGTTAGATCCTAACCGAAACTTTTTGATACATATTTTCATAGGAATCTGTTATCATAATCAATGATTAAACTTGACTGTTCGTTTATTTTGTTAATGAACTCAAGCCTTAGTCATTTATACTCTAATATGGCTTGAATGAATTTGCTGAAAGCCGTGTACCAGTATGGCGTAGTGGGTGGTACTTCCGATCCGGAGGTCTTGTGCATGTTTTTATGTATTTTTGTTTGTCCGACAATAACTGCTGCTCCGTTTATTAAATCTTAATAAAACTTTGTAGGTTAAACGTATTAACAGAATTGCAAAGTTCAAAAATGGTCTTAAACTTCCTGCCCTGCCATCGATAGTTGATGGCAGTTAAATCGGAATTCTGTAAAATTTTAGTTCTAGTAGAGGTTTATTAGAGTAAATCAAGTATGTAGTAGACTAATCGAAAGCGCACTCAACTCATTCCGGGAAAAACATGACACTGATAAAATTCAGCTTCCCCTAACATTCACACACTTTACTATGTATACACAAAAACCTTTATATCTATTCATTGTTCCGTAAGTACGTCAGATAGTTCCATTTATCACAAGAACAGTTTATTTAGGTCAAGGGTGTTGCTTTGTTAAGGTAAATCAATTATACAAATAAAGGCACTTTGAAAGATCAGGAAGGCTGCTTTTACGTTGTAAGCTCTAGCTTACAGTCTCTAGACTGTAGTGGTGTATGTTTTTTGTTTTTTAACATGCACAGGACTGAACAAACCCATCCATTGAGTACCAGAAGAAATAATTGGGATGTAAGACGACATTAGAAAATGGAATAAATACCGCTTTGACGCGCCCTGTTTTTTCTTCACTACACCATTTGCTCAAGTATTAGTGCCCTTTTTCATCTCATTTATGAATCATCCTGGTACTATACGGGTAGGTATGATGACAGTGGTCACCCGTTATGATAATCATTATGGTAAACTATCTGCTGCTGACAGGCAAATGGCTATGCTCATTGCCCTTAACATATTTTTATTTTTTTCTATACTGCTAAAGTGGCGGATTCGCATAACACCCACCTATAAACAGGTTACCTTAGTCTATGGGCGCTTGCAATAACAGAGACTCACATATGTTTGTATGAAACGACGTAATCGATTAACAACTATTTTTTGCATCGAGTTGTATGACTTCCAGGATGGTTCTTTGATAGGCCATCGCCACAATTCACAATTAGGCGACATAAAGGTTTAACCACTATGCAAAATTTCACTAAATGCATCGTCATATTTATTCGGCGACCTCTGTGGCGCAGTGGGCGAAGGTCCGCCTGAGACGCAGAAGTTTGCGTGTTCAATTCCCGCCGCGGGACAAATGTTTGTACTATCTGCAAATATTTGTCTCGGGTCTGGGTGTTTACTATGTTTAATATATATGTATTTATAAAAAAAATATAAGTAGTATATATCAGTCATGTAGTTTCCATAACACAAGCTCTGCTTACTTTGAGGCTAGATGATGCTGTGTGTAATTGTCCAGCATTATTTATTTATATTTAGATCAGATACATTGGCCTTAAAATGGCATAATGACTGTGGGTGATTCTACTTCTGTATAGTGAAAAGATTCTATGTATCTTGCAAAAAGTATTTCCGCCGGTAACATGCTTTCTACGTAAATGAGGGCGTTTATCAAAGGGTCTAAGTGATACGGAAGCGACAATGGGATCTATGGGCCTAATCAAAGAGAGTTTGTAAAGGGCGTTGCTGTTTTCTCCGGTAGAATGTTTTTAACCTTGGAATTACGGGAAGGATATTTCTAGCTGAACTGATTTATGAATATAATGGCATAGTAGTTTTATGAATAGAGTGTATCATAAATAGACCTTTGTGTAGTCAACATTTTCAAGGTTGATGAATTGATCTGATTGACAGTATCTGATCTATCACTCAACTTTTTTCGTGCGTAGGTAAAACTTTTCTTTTTTGTTTTATGTTTAATACTTCAGTACCTTCAGTTTATCTTAATTATTGGTTGAGCTGTCTATGTCGTAGGTAGTTACGTATAGGGAAAAGCTTAATGTTTACATTTAATGATTCTAATCTGGTGCTATCAGTGAAGACCTATTATTGGCTACCTGTATCTATTTAAGTATTGTTAAGGACATTGTGTTATAGCTGTTGGTTTTCCGAAAAAAAAAGAAAAAAAAAAACCTGAGTGATTGTGTAGAGCCTAAGTCGTGTTTTGACTTAGTATTAGTGTAAAGCGTACGGGTGTTCTTTATAGACGGCGCAGTATAGGAACATCGTAGGGCCTTCCCCCATCTTAATAATACATCTTAAAGGTGGCGGGAGAGATGTATGGATAGTGTTCAGGATATATGATAAAATAAATAAAATAAATGATGCTGGACATTTTTCACACAGCATCATTTAGCCCCAAACTAAGCAGAGCTTGTAGTATGAAAACTAAATGACTGACTTATTATACTATATTTTGTAAATAAATACATATTATACATAGAAAATACTCAGACTCGAGACAAATATATGCAGATCATACAGACATTTGTCCCGCGGCGGGAATCGAACCCGCAACCTTATGCGTCTCAGGCGGGCTTACGCCCATTGCACCATAGAAGCCGTCCATATGTCAGAGATGTCTATGAGTTGACTTCTATAGGCTGATAATGATGATGGTGATTTGGTCCTCTCTTACAGGACATATACTTCCTAAATAGGGTATCAGCAATGCCAACAGGTTGAATGAATCGACGAAATCTGTCTCTTTATCCCAAATGGGGAAGATTGATCCCGCAATAGGTAGATAAATCTATCGTATTCAGTCCGAGTAATTAATTACCTAATGTTAATAGTTGGGATTATTTTCTAAAATTACTGTGATTTTGATTCCAAAAACTATCGTTGAAGGCATCGACTAAGTTTCGACTCATTCCGAGAGTCTTCATCAGGGTGAGTTGTCGCGACTTTCTCCTTCCGCGTCACGCCTGACTATGATTTTGAGAACCACTGTTCAAATTATATTATTTGAAAATAATATACCTTCTACTAAAATAGGTTTTTCTTTGGTTTTGTTAAAAAGAAACCTTTCTTGATTTGGCGTGTTTTCTTCTTTCTGTACACATTATGGTAACTAGGTTTTTAAGACGCAATTGGTCAATCAAAATCCACCTAAATAAGGTTTCAAAGTGTAAAAAAAACCAGAGGCTTTATCCTCGTATTTTTTTGTTATATTGTTTCAATATACTGTCGATCACCTTTCATTCTCAATTTTGAACGAAAAAGTTAATAATATTTTGAAGTAGATTTTGATGTTTATTTGATCGAAATTTCAAAAATAAAACTATTTTTAGGGTTAAATTCGCCTATTTATTTCATTCTGCCTTTTTGTGTTTATTTGTGTGTACAATAAAGAATATATGTCAGAGATTTCACTCTGACTGGTGTTATTTTTATTAGAAAAAAAATATTAGATATTTTACATTTGTAGCACCAATCTTAAATAATTTATGTATTAATTAATTCAATAAGTTTAACGGTAATAAAATAGATGACACCACTGATCGATTAGAACGCGCTATGAAAGCGTTTTGCCTAGTCCCTTGAAGACAGCCCGAAGATGATTGTAATGTGTCGAATCATCAAGAGTCCCTACTTTTCAAAAGCTGCTTAAAATTCCTTGTGGAAATTCTTTAAATGATGATGATATTTCTTGGACCCTTATAAGAAATCAGTACTTGACGACCTCTGTGGCGCAGTGGGCAAAGGCCCGCCTGAGACGCAGAAGGTTGCGGGTTCCATTCCCGACGCGGGAAAAAATCTACAAATATTTGCCCAGGTCTGGGTGTTTTCTATGTATAATAAATATGTATTTGCAAAAAAAATATATATAATTAATATATTAGTCATGTAGTTCCCATAATACAAGCTCTGCTTAGTTTGCAGCTAAATAATAACTTTTATAGGCAAAATTTTGCTACTTTGGGTTACATTATTGTAATTTTCTTAAGGATCTCAATTTTTTCGAAAATAAATTATAGCCTATGTTACTTTCTGATAATTTAGCTTTCATTTTGTGAAAAAATGGTTAAAATCGGTCTAGTAGTTTCGGAGCCTATTCGATACAAACAAAAAATCTTTCCTCTTTATAATATTAGTATAGATTTATGAAGGTAACTTGATGTGCTCTGTTCTCCGCACTAGGTCTCTATTGAGCCTGTGTTGCGGGATCACAGTGGCTTGCCTCGGACTCTCAATCACAACTTAATACAGTTATTTATTAATAAATAATAAATAATGCAGGACATTTTCACACAGCATCATCTAGTCCCAAACTAAGCAGAGCTTGTATTATGGGAACTACATGACTGATATACTACTTATATACATTTTTTTTTGTAAATACATACATAATATACATAGAAAACACCCAGACCTGAGACAAATATTTGCAGATACAAACATTTGTCCCGTGGCGGGAATTGAACCCGCAACCTTCTGCGTCTCAGGCGGACCTTCGCCCTCTGCACCACAGAGGTCGTCATTTATTGATAGTATTGATGCTTCGGTCATACCTACTATTAGATTATTAAAGTTAATATTACAGTAGAAGAATATAAATAATTAAAACTCACATAATCATCACTTTTATCTCTCTCTCAGTGAGTAAAATCAATAATAATCTCTCTCGATAATCATTTGATACTTCACTTTAACTTACAGCGGAACCTCTAAGATAAATTAACGCCAGCCAGTTCTAAATCACATTATCCGTAACATAAATTCCTCACCGAACACAACGACCACTAAAAACTGCAAACGACTTGTCCTTAGCATATTCAGTAATTACATTCACGCCTCACACAAAAAAAATCTCACCAGTACTTCATATTCAGAATTAGTAAAACGAAAATTTATTGCCCTCCCGTGTATAATATCCGAATAAGAACACTTACACGAAATGCTACGTAGAAAGAAAATCGTTTACGTAGCCTCAAAATGATTACCTACGTGAGCTGCTTTTATTTCATAGACGTATTGCCACAGTCGTCGATCTTACTTATCGAGAACCAGAACTGGTCAGAAATTACGCTATCAAAGTGGCAATGGAGATTTACTCATTTTGATCAACTTAGCTATGTCCGAAACATGCAAAGAGAACATTGTTTGAACTATCCCAATTTCAAATGAGCGTATTTTCTTCGTTACTATAACCATTTCGCTAAATATAATCAGTGGCTAAAGTAAGGTAAAGTCACGAAAAAAGTCTATTAAAATATCTATTTAAATGTTCTTTTTACGTTATTTTGTACACTTTTTCATCCCATATATAATGTTTTATCCAGAAACTTGATTTGGAGGGTTGACGACTATGGCCTCCAACCGTGTAGTATTGTTATAGTATAATTAATGAGGTGGTATAATTATAGTATAATTAATGAGGTGGTATAATTACTATATACAAAAAATACAGATGAAACAGCTAGCCACCTAAAGACCGTTACAAACGATCTATAGATAGCTCAACTGATCCAGATCACTACCAGACGGAAGCGTTCCCAAAATACTGGCCGAATTGCCACGCTGAATGACAATGCTAATGCGTTGACCCAGATAAGAGCCAGCTCTCTGGTCAAGCGTCGCTTCGACCAGTTGCCCTGAAAGAATTTTGAAAACGCGAAGGGCCCTGGTTCGCCACGGACCCAGAGTCTCAACCCCAAAAGGCTCAAATAAGTAGGCTCTGTCGAGACCTCTATATTTGCGCCTCTTGAGATTCTCGGCCGATAATTACTTACTAATTACTTAAAATAATGATAATTATAAATTTATAAACAGTCAGGTAGTCAGAACATGTCCTATAATAATAGGACGTCATATTACCTATTTATGTACCTACATGTTAAATTGGTACGGCATGAAAAATCAAATTAAAGAATCGGCTGATTGAGTAGCATTTTTTGTGACTATACCTACCTAGGTACCTACCTACGCGATTAAATGAAAACAAAATGTAAGTACTCATTATAGTCACAAAAAATGCTACTCAATCAGCCGATTCTTTAATTTTATTTTTCATGCCATATCAATTTAACATACCTCTTATGAACGTTGGAAAGAACCTGTAATATTCAAGTGTTAAGGTATACTAATGACAACCTCGGTGGCGCGGTGGACGAGTAGCATCTTATAGTGTAAATATGAGAGGTGCGGGATCCGATTCCCGCTGCGGGGCTAATTTTTCTACAGGTATTTGTTTCGTATCTGAGTGCTGTGGTACCACGGTACTCGTACGTCCTTATACCCAAGACACAGGGAATCTTAGTGTGAGGCCAGGATTTGGTTTTTTTACAGTTGCACATACATTCTACTGAAATAGAAGATTAAATGTACAGGCAGATGGCAGAACTGAAAGTGGTTCTAATGACAATTGGCAAACACGAACCGAAACCTTCCTACATTGTGTCGCCTGGTTCGTAGTTGCATTTCGAGAACCTTTAATCTTCAGCGGTTGTCGGTTCTGCGAGCTATATAGCTTATAGGTAGAGTAATTCTCTTCTTCGTGTCCCACATTACGTGGGGTCGGCACAACATGTTTTCTTCGTTATCTCAGTTAGCTACTAACTCCTTTTCTAACATGTCATCCTTCACTTAATCCATCCATGTTTTATTTGACCTAACTCTGCTCTTATTTCCATCCACATTCATATGCATGGAAAGAGAGAGAGAGAGAGAAAGAGTAAAATGCATTATCCCATGCAATAACGTCTCGTTTCCCCTATCTAATTCATGGAGTAATTCTAGCTACCATAAAATTGCGCCATAAACACGAGCTAATAAAACCCTTGAGGACATCAAAAAACTTCCAGCATTTTACGATTTGTAATGATACGCTTTCTGAGTACCACCTTTCACTGCCTCATATCGTATCGTAATAAGCATAGAGTTAGAAGCGAAACTCCCTAAGCGCTTCGTAAGTACTTGATATTTTTATTGCATCTAAAATCTTTGGCATTAAAATAATCATAACATATTTAAAGAATGTGAAGCTATGGATTCTTTGTAGTTTTGATCGATAATTTCCAGGAGTGCGCGGTGCTGTGCCTATAGTGAATGAATGAAAGAATGAATGAATGAATGAATGAATGAATGAAGGAAAACACTTTATTATACACCATAAGAAAATAGAAATAACAAACCAATAAAAAAAACTCAAAGTACTCAATGTTGCCTACACTGAATTTAAAGCCTTAGCGAAGTAAAAAGTGAATTTTTTGTTGTTACTTTTGCCCGAGCGCAACAATAGCGAAACTGCAAGTAAACTGCCAATAATTTCTGCAGAAAATTAGTGGTATTAAAAATTTAAATGAACATTTCAGGTTTAAACGGAGTTTCATATCTATGCATGTACTTCATAATGAACACTATATTGTAAAACTGCCTATGGCTATATGGCTGTAGGCACACTTTATCGAATGATGCTGCATTAATTTGAGTGCACCTTTTGGTAGCATTTTTTTATGATTTTTTGAGCATTTATGTTGAAGAACTTAGACTTCGTTGTTCATAAAAATGGCAATAACAATTTAGATACGCAAATAGATAGAAAATGCTTTATTGCTTACGATAAAACAAGTACAAAAGTGAACTTAATGCTAATTAACGTTTTCTGTTTGTAAAATTAAAGTCTTGATTGATATACACCAAAATCGGTGTTTTACTCAGAACCAAATTAACAATCCTCCTTTAGAAAACAGCACAATTTCAATTAAAAGTTGCCAAAAAGTAGACTGATACAATTTTATATCGTGACTTGGTTATGAAATGTTGATTGCAATTGTTTTACATGGCAACTTTAGATGGGACTTAATACAATTACTTGATTCTATACAAAAATACCTAGTTCTTTAGTAGGTATAGCACCCAGCCACCTTTCTCCCAACCCCTTTCTCGTAAGTATGCTCGAATCGCCTAAACAATAAATAAATCGGCTACATTCGCCTAAAGAACTTAAATAAGCTTTAGATCTCAAGTAATTGTTTCAAGAGCTGAATCCTCTCGCTTCTCCATTATGAGGTCATCGACGTAAACTTAACCAAACTATTTACGCTTTTTTGTCGTTCAAACTTTCAAAGCATCCAGCTTTTATATAATGCGATAGTATTCCATTACGCGCCCAATCTTATTTGTGAAAAAACGCTATAATATACTTTAAACTAAACGAATTAAGGTCGACTTTATAAAATAATGGCCCTCACACGATGCGTGCAAAATAGCTCGGGACGCGAAAGAATACGCGTACCGCTGCTACCCCACTATCTCAAAGGCAGCCTTATTTTTTTAGGGTTACGGTCGGATTTGTTGTGATAAGCTAAGCGGGGGAGAGGGGTGATTCTCTAATCTCCGAGTCAGCATCTCTAAGGCCCACAAACTCCTTAAAGTGCTATCTCTGGGGCTTATGGCTAAATGGAACACAACTTTTTCATCCAGGAACGCGCGAAAATTGCCAAGAGAGCTACGTTTCCCGCACTGATTCCCGACGTCAGTTTTCACTGAGTTATAGCCTATCTATTTTGGTGTGATGAATTGGAATGTTCTCTTGGCATTGAAGGCTCAGGTTTTATGTAGATGAATGAGGAAATCCTTGTATCATGCCTTTGTGTAGAGTGACTTCGTATAATACTTTTGTGTCGGGTGAATGCTGGATATGACGTATAGGGTGGAAATCAGAAAGGCGTCTCATTTGTTTACTGTTTTTCTATGACTGAAATGCTTTCAAAAGAAATCATGCTGAAACTGCACTTTTTTCATAAAATGTCTTTGTCAAAAGCTTTTTAAAATTTTGAGAGTTTCTAGTTTTTGAAGCTCTTCATTACCAGCCTATCGAAGTTCATTACTAGATATTGGCAAAAACGCGTTTGAGCCACCTATATCTATCAACTTCCCGCAACTATTAAGATGTCATTGATCTTCATGAACTGCGCCATTTTCAGGTCTATTTGAGAACCGTTTTGCAAGAAAACCTGCAATGCTCATTGCCATTCCAACTAGAAAACTGAGAGCAAGCCGGCGATTTAAGATCTTTGTCACAAAGCAGACATCGATACGATAGGTACTCACCTACCTACTAAGTATTTTGAAAACGGAACACTGTTCGTTCAAATCAGCTGTTACCGGAGTCATGTCCGTTCGGGTGTTTCCGCCGCGCTACCGACGACGTCCGTTTGAATTTCGAATGTACAGAATACCCACAATTTGGACTAAGCAAGTCTTTAGGGTTAGCACTAACAATAAAACCTTACGCAACCATTCTAGAAGCTTTTCGTAACAATAAACGTTCTAGAAATGGCGATTTAGTATCTTGGACGGTTTGTATGCCTCTACAGTACTAGTCCAGACATAGGCGAATAAAGACTACAAGAGAATGGAATACCGTTTATTTTGCAAAAACACGATACATAATAATGAAGTTAAAGACTAAAACGACAAATAGGTAGAAAGAAGTTGCAAAAAAGCTCCCAACTCGCATTATAGTGGTTGGAAAAACCAGCGCTGGTCTTCCGTTAGTTTTTTTTTTGCAGATTTGAATTTACATGTTCATCGTTTGTATTTGTTAATAAAATGAAAAATAAAAACAATATTAAATTTTTTTACAAAAAAACGGGATATTCACAATGATTTTTTTGTTCAAAACCAAGATAGTTTCAAAAGTTAAAAAAATAATATTAACAATACTTTTCTCTCGGAATGATACTCCTTTGAATAAAATACAGAAGTAAAATAGTCCACGGAAAATGTTTCTTATGTTTCTTAATTATAAGAGTGCAGATTTTACATCGAAAATTGAACGATGAAAGGAAATCTATGCGTTATTCTTAGCCACGAAGTATATTATTGTTTTTGATTGCAACAACCGATTTTGATGCAATCAAAAACAAGCCGTTACGGAGATCTTAATATCCAAACTTTGACATTTTAAATAGAAGGAACAAGAAGAATAGTATAGGATAAGATAAAATAGGTTAAACATACAGGTTAAAAGAAAAGAAATAAATTTTTGGTACGCTAAGGTTTTAACAATGTTTGCTTTTCGAAAGTTAATAAATTAAAGATATTTAAAAATTCCACGTCCAAATAACAGACAGAAAAAGCATATTAATCAGTTATTTTTTTACATGACACATTTTGCAAACAAAGTATGTAATTTACA
The DNA here is from genome assembly GCA_958496245.1 of Perizoma flavofasciatum. Classification (NCBI taxonomy): domain Eukaryota; kingdom Metazoa; phylum Arthropoda; class Insecta; order Lepidoptera; family Geometridae; genus Perizoma; species Perizoma flavofasciatum. Next base: position 2,178,482 of record OY292436.1, read on the forward strand.
GACTGATATTATGATTTTACATGATATCTTATTTGATCATTTGAACTTACACTATTATTATGATATCATTTAATTGCAACCCTATATCGCTAAATAAAGTGAAGTGAAATCGAAATTGAAGTTATTCTTTTAATGATTTCAGTGCAACCCTAAATCTTGGCAATCGTTTCTGCTCGCATGTGTTGATCGGAAAAGCGAATGTGTGGAGTTACGTGTTTATATTCGTTCAAAATTTGAAATGTTTGAATGCTGTTCCAAACTTGAATGGGAAACAGGTGCGATACGATACGAAATTGGTTTTGTTCTACCCATTGTTTTTGTTGGTAAATTTTAGGGTCCATAAAAATAAAACCAGAGCTTCCAATAATGTTAATGTCCACTCGTAAATGAGCTAAGCAATTGAAATTTTGATGGAACAAAAAGGAGCATAAAAAAATCAAAAATTATATTCCTCATGATAGATATCATGAAACATATACAGATACATACTCAGTGCATATATATTTGAGGATATTAAGTAGGGGGTAGTCAGCGGCACACCTAAACATTGCATTTGGCACATGCCCCGCTTTACAAGTAGCATTCCACGTGACAGGTTGCAAGCCCATCACCGCTATATGTGGAACTACTTTAAGAAACAAATATATAAATTTTAATTTATAAACGTGACGCGTTGGTATCAACTGATTTAAAAATTGCTGCGAAAAATTAGGTATAGTTTTGTTAGGTAGGTATAAAAAACCCACAGTCGCATACATAGTCGCATTTTGACGACCTCTGTGGCGCAGTGGGCGAAAGTCCGCCTGAAACGCAGAAGGTTGCGGGTTCGATTCCTGTCACGAGACAAATGTTTGTAAGATCTGCAAATATTTGTCTCAGGTCTGGGTGTTTTTCTATGTATAATATGTATGTATTTACCAAAAAAAAGTATATATGTAGTATATCAGTCATGTAGTTCCCATAACACAAGCTCTGCTTAGTTTGGGGCTAGATGATGCTGTGTGAAAAATGTCCAGCATTATTTATTTTATTTATAGTTCTAACCCCCGGTATCAGAAACTTCAAATTCTGTGGCACCACGACCCCCAAACTTTTCAAATATCTGCAGAACATGCACATATTTGTCCAACAAGTGGGAACCGAACCTACATCACTTGCGTCGCAGCCGGCTACTGCGACGATCTAATCAAACTTATTCTCAATCTCATAAACGTAAAAAAAGATACTCCTTCAATATACATATAATATTTATAGAAAAACGCCGCAATTAAGATTTAAAAGTTGACCGACAGTAGATTGAAATTAGTTTTCTATGTAAAGTATGTATGTATTTACAAAAAAAAGTACATAAGTAGTATATCAGTCATGTAGTTCCCATAATACGAGCTCTGCTTAGTTTGGGGCTAGATGATGCTGTGTGAAAAATGTACATCATTATTTATTTATTGAGGTATCAAGATTTAATTGTAAAATAATTCATTATAGCATTGAACTTCAGAATGATATTGGATCATACTGTAGGTATGGATCATACTGTACAAACTGGGAGAGGAACAATACCTCAGAATATCCAAAAACCCCAATCGAATCTCAACTTGCTTCAAACCCCTATCCAATTATAAAACGAACGATACTCATCGAAAATTTTAATTTATTAAAGCGTATCGTCGGAAATCTTATTGTAAAAGATTGGCGATGCGAAACTCGTGCGATCCTACGGGTGTGAAAGTACCTACATAGCTTAATGAAAAACCTGCCTGTATACGGGGTGTCCTTTAATATAGCTTAATGGAAGAGGAAAATACAGGGTGATGGAAAACAAATGCCTCCGGCCGGCGCGGAGCTTGCTTGTGTATGGCTGCAAGAGTAGCGATTTCTGAGATATTGCTAATGTAACAGTCGGTAAAGTTAGTAACTAGAAGATTATTCTTGTAAATATTTCACAACCTTGTTTCAATATTTATTATTTTAAGGTTTTTTCTAAGGAAATTTGTTAATTATTTTGAGTACAATAGCGATATTGACGTGTGTAATATCGATATTTTATTTTGACTGTTTTTTTCTATACGTGAATAATTTTAATTAAGTTTGATGACTTTCATAATTTGCAATTAATTAACTGATACAATGGAGAACCCGAGAGGTGGTCAAGGTCTGGTTAGTGTTCCATAGTATTTGTTATTCTTGATGTCCGTGACACAAGGAATCCTTGTAGGCGTCTTATTATTCTCTTATTACAAGTATCTACGCATAGGTAATGAGTAGAAAAGTTCTACATATTTCAAGAAAGTTGTCCAAAAATTAATTGTTAATGATGACCATAAAAATAATCATACAGACTCGACAGATAAGTCTCAATAATTTATTTCAGCATCTTTATTGAAACTAGCCTTTCCGTAAGAGGTGAAAGGAACGCTTAAATAATGGCCCAATCTCGAGTACAATATTATACCCTCGACGCTTCTTGTAACGATCTGTGCTGGAAATATCTCTTTGTGGTGAAAAGCTCGCTGTTTTTGTCTCTGTCATCACACCTCGGTTGAAGCGAGATGGATAGCCGCTGTTTGTAAGCAATGTTGAGTAGTTTACGGTTCGAGCTATTAATAATTTTCTTTGTTCTTTTTTAGTGTTCCGCACTTATAGAATAAAACGGCACGATAATCGAGATGACGCGGGGCGTGGTAAATTTGAATTTTTATTTTAATAGCTGGTTTTTATAGTAGGATATATTTTACCTATAAGAAAAATAAGGACTTATGCACTGAAAATTCAGTTGGCACTACTGTAAATAGTCGAAAGTAAATAATCAATAGACTGTCACATTGATAAAATAAAATAAATAAACACCCAATAGTCAACAAAATAGATAACCAAATAGATAGATATATAGATACAAAATTCTTTATTGCTCAAGAATAAACAAGTACATAGGCATTATGTTTATAGGTACCTACATAGTCCTGTATCTGTTTATGTTGTTTTCGACCGCACTAATTTGTCAAATAGGTACATGTTCTGTACATGCCATGATTGCCCTTCAAGAATTCATGTTTTCAAATTTACCACACACGTGAATAGATATCAAAAAAATCTCCAGTAGCTAATATGTTCACGGTAAATGATAAACTAACACAAACACAAGATAGTTTCCTTATAACTCATACAAGACTGCAAACAAAGTTTTGCGGTTAATCGTCCGCACGTGCATCTGTGCACATGCTTAACGTGATGTACGGAACACTAGTACGTGAGTTTAACTAGTGCTGACCACTTTTATATTCTGTCAAATAAATAAATAGGTTAACAATGTGATTGCATGAGTGTTAGCGCGCTATCGCACAAGCGTTTTGCAAACGTGTTAACAGTGAACTTATTATTTAGGGAACATGCTCGCATTTTGCATCGTATGCATTGCACTGTGGCAAGCAGTAAGCTTGCAAACGCTACGTTCTCTCAATATAGTTTGTACTCCAGCATATAAATTTTGATATTTTTATGCGTTTTTTGGCACCGTTTAACACAACAGTTATAAACAGATGGACCACCTGAAGCTAAAAAAGCATCTGGGCAATTCCCCGTGACCGTGAAGCTTAGTATTTAGAGAAGAAGAAGGTAAATAACGCCAACCAGAGGCCTTTACCCGTAACTCCAAAAAAGGAGCTGCTAACGACTCAATTGATGATGAGCTTTTTCATGGTTATTTTAAACCTGTTGGCAAAAAAGCAAAGCCTCTCTGTCAGCCGACGAATCAAAAATGGATTCTTTCAAAATCGTTTTTCTTTTCATTTTTATTTTATACATAAACTTCTTTTGAGTAATAAAGCCAACAGGGTTTTCTTGTCGGAATACATGCTATTACTAACTCCCGCCACAAACTCGCTGCGCACACGTGGCGGGCGCGTTGACGGATCGCTTCGCATGAAACACGCTCGCACATCGCCAGTGTGATAAGGCTCAGTGGGATGTTTTTATTAATGTACGGAACACGTATGACACGTTTTTTGCCGCTTTTATTTTTATGTTGAATGCACCGCACGGAATGCAATTGACGTTGTATGCTTATGATATTGAAGTGAAATATTTATATGTGTACGGAACACTTGGCATGTGAGATCGGCTCGTGCAGGAACGTACTCGTCGCACTTGATAATAATATAAACTAAATAGAACTAAATAAATGTAGGATACTGAAAATATATTAGTTTATAAAATTGAGCTGCCACCAATCTTTAAGAGTAACGGTAGGCCAAAAAAGAGTTGCGATAGATGAAATGGATAATAAAGGAGTAAAGACTGAGATGACGACTGATCAAGCAAGAAGACGACAAGAAGACTTAACTTTGGCATAAAGACTGTATGTCGCGTCACTGGTTATTTATGGTCACCCTGCGTAAGGTTAGTATTCAGATGCCAGGTTTGCGTATTTACAATAGTCAAAGAAAAAGCTCGATCACTAAACGTTCAAATTGGTATTCTACTCAAAAACATGAAAATTGAAAAAACGTCGATTGAAAGTGTAGGTATCACCAGTCATTGACGCAAAGTTATGGTTGTGAAATAATTATAAAAATTGGTCCTCCGGTTAGGGTATAGGAAGTGGCTTAAGATAGAGTTAAAGAACCAGTTTGGTGAAATGATTAAGTACGTAAGGTCCTCTTATGAACGTGTCATATATAAATTTGAATTTATAGTTCCAAAACATGCCGGTTTCCACACGATATTTACCTTCATTGTTTTGAGTACGCGTTTAGTGCGCACATATATTTTTTATCGACAAAATTTGGTCGATAGGGTCGATCTCGCAACCTCCGTGTCGGAAGTCGATTACCAGTGGTATTGTTTGCGATAAGAGTGAGAAGGGTAGTTTAATTTGTCTGCCATTAACATCTAGCAATGACTTCCCGTGATCATGGTACATGCAACTGTGCTGAAGTTACGGGAAACATGAAAACTCGCAAGTCTAGTTAAATAACCCGTTTTTAGTAAAAGAATATGTTCATAACCTTGACAGTTTCAAAAGTTACATTTAGGTATTTAGTTGGGACACAGTAGAAAATACAAAACTAACAAGATATTCTTGGAATGTGTGGAAACTTCGATGCCCTCACCGATAGTACGATACGTGAAAATAAGCCTGTTTTACATTATGAGTTTTATCTAATTATAATATAATAAATGCGAAAGTCTGTGTATGTGAATGTGTGTTACCACGTACATACTCGTATCTCCGTAACTACTAAACCGGTTTTATTGAAATTTGGAATGTAGATAGTTAAGATTCTGGAATAACACATAGGCTAATCTTATTTGAGAAAATCAACCCCCAAGAAGGTTAAACAGGGTGGTAAAGTTTCTATGGAAAAAAATATTCCTTGGTTTGATTTACTCAAAAGTTGGTGGACATCGTTTGAAGCCTGGAGACGGTCATATGCTTCTTTTATTAACTTACCAAGCGGGCGAAGCCGCGGGTAGAAACTAGTAAAATATATTTTTGGAATAAAATAACCTCATTTACTCACAATATTGCTCACAGAGAACAATATAGTAAATGTAGGACAACTATGTTACTGCAGCCGCACCATGTCCACACCGGTTAGTCGAGTGCCAGAGCCTATTAAAGCAAATTTGTGAATTTCAAAATCCCCTGAACGAACTAACCTAAAATTCGATACACAATGTCCTATAGCTGCTACTATGCCTAAAGCACTTAGCTGTTTAGAGCGGTATTAATTGAGGCGGGCTTACCGCCAGCGCTGGATTAGCTAGATCGACAAGTATTATACAGGGGATAAATGAACTGATAGACTGGCTTTTAGCTTCGACTACAGGACCAGGCGTTTGCTCAATTCTTTTATAAATATTTTGACAAGTATTTTTTTAATGCTCTATCATTCACACACAATGAGTATAAACAACAAATAAATAAATAATAAATAAATAATGCTGGACATTTTCACACAGCATCATCTAGCCCCAAACTAAGCAGAGCTTGTATTATGGGAACTACATAACTGATATACTACTTATATACATTTTTTTTTGTTAATACATACATAATATACATAGAAAACACCCAGACCTGAGACAAATATTTGCAGATACAAACATTTGTCCCGTGGCGGGAATTGAACCCGCAACCTTCTGCGTCCCAGGCGGACCTTCGCCCACTGCGCCACAACAGGTAAAAATTTGTGGCTAATAGTCATATAACAAATTGTGCTTACGTTTAGTATTCTTCAATTGTTTCAAAATTTATTAGGTAGTTGATTACTCTTAAAAAAATACATTGTCATTGATAAATTGTGAAACAATTTTATTAGATTTTACGTTGATGATATAATCAAAAACGTCAAAATTTCGAGACCTACGCGCATAAATTTCTTTAAAAAAAAGCGTATAAAAACTTTAATATATTATTAAAATATATATTTAAATTAATTTATTTTATTCTATATTTAAAATTTAGAATAAAAGCATAGAAAGTTTTTATAACAAAGATATTACCAGATTATGAGATTTTAGATTTCAAATATATAAAGTTTTAATTTCCAAGTTATTAAAATAAGTATTTTGGCCTCTGTGGTTTGACAGGTTAGGTTAGTATTGCGAGTTTGATTTCCATTGTAGTTAATAATTATGTAGATACGTAAAATATTTATATGATCCTTTAATAAAATAACCAATCAACCAGATTGTAAACATCAATGGTATCTGTAAAACGCACTAAACCTTTCTCTTCTTTCTTTAACTCTCTTTTACCATACTGCTTTTTTACCATCAGTTTACAAGCCCTTCTGGACGAAAGACGAAAGAACAAACCAATCAATGTCTAACTGGTTCATTAGAAAGCAACAAAATGGCGTCCAGTGTCGAAATCCTCTGGACTAGCCTGAATCTAACTAGTTAGATAGACAAGTATATATAGGGACATAAATGAACTGATAGTTTCGTCGAGATACTCCTACATAGCTTAGATAGTTATAACCAAGAGAGAGCTATCTAAATTGTTAGCTAATCTACAAGTACATTTCTATAATTATATTATACAAACTTCTGCCCACTGCTTCACCCGCATAGTACCCGGATAAAAAGTAGCCTATATATTATTTTGATGTATCAGCTATATTACTGTAAAGTTTCATCAAAATCCGTTCAGTAGTTTTTGCGTGAAAGAGTAACAAACATCCATCCTCACATACTTTCACGTTTATAATAGTAGTAGGACTAACGGCCTATGGCATACACTTTTGAATGTTGGTTGTTGGTTTCCTCAACATAAACAGCCAACAATCACAAAGCAAAGCCATTGGCAAGAGCTGGTACAAATTGTATTAATCATAGTTAAATATACATTGTTTAGCGGAACTTGAAGATGTTTTGTGATTTGATTAAAGTATTGCGATTTAATTTAAATCCAATTTGGATTGCGTCTCGAGTTGATTAGCGTTTGATAAATTCTGAGTGAGATTTACTCTTTGTCTATTAAGATTTATTCTATGACATTCTTCATTAGCTCTGAGGTGTTGTTTCAATCAGAATTTACATAATTATAACTTAACCTTACGTTATTATTTTCAGCCCTCAATGCGTAATATGCTGCGAAAAGGCTTCAAGGAAAGGAATGAATTGAAAAAGTGAATCCTTCCATTTATTCTCTTTCCAAGCCATACGTCTGTCATTGATGCGCCTCAACATGCGCGCGCACGTGTCTAGAAAAAAAATGTGATACCTTATGCACATAATAATATGCATAATATCCAATAGACAAAAGACAAACACGCGCACGACTGTATACCCCATGATGAATATTCTGAGATACATAGTCTATTCGTAGGTCTTTGAAGATATCAAGTAGTGGGTAGTCAGAGGCACGTTCAAATACGTACATTTGGAATATGCCCACAAGGAGTTCATCCAACTGATGATGATAATCAACAACTGTAATGAACGTTGATTCCAACTTTAATGACTCTACATGGCAATTCAACCAACCGCATATTTTTTTCTGAATAACAAGGTCCTTTTGCTCTCAGCTTCAGAAACCAAGGTTGCCCTAGCTCATACGAACTTATTGTTTTGATAGTCAAATGTATTATTTGGTAACTAATATTTATATCTCCTATTTCCTCACAAAGTTATTTTCAGGGAGGCAATAGTTATTTTCATCACGTACGGTTGCAACATATTATGGGCTCTCAAGGTACGGTCACAGAAGGAACAACATTATACCGTACTGAGTTTCACTCTGACGTCAATATATTATCCTACCATTATAAAAGCGAAAGTTTGTAAGGATGGATATACGAGTATGTTTGCTATTCACGCAAAAGCTACTAAACGGATTTTACTTTACGTAGCTACTTTTCATACGGGTACCACGCGAGCAAAGCCGTGGGCAGAAGCTAGTCATTAATAAGTAAACCGGAAGAAAGTACACTCCATACTGGACGGGACTGGTACTGAAAAGTGACAATCTCGAGTCCAAAATTTAGAATGCCGACGTCGCCATTACGACCGCTCAAAATTCCAACCATGTCATGGTTGGAACCATTGCTGAATGAGAGATCATCAAAAAAATAACCAAGCAGAGTATGTTGCCTGCTTCTTCTAGGCTTGGTCGCGCAGGAATCGGCGTAAATTCACTTTAAAATTTCAAATTCACGTAGTTTTTGACGTTTCTATAATTATGATCCCGGTGATTCCATTGAATAAAAACCTATTGACTTTAACCTTGACATTGATAAGATGAATTGTTCATCTTGTCATTCATTCATTCATATCGTGTCAGTGGCTCATTTTTTATATTTGTTTCGACCAATGTGTGGCCACTTATACATCCTCAATGGTTGCCTCTATGAGATGTTCCCGGGTGCAGGTGATGGGGCACAATGGGCAGGAGAGCAAGTGCGCCATATTATGATGTTCATCTTGTATCACCGGTTCTTCTTCTGATCAACCTGCGTTAGGTCAGTGATGAGATCATTTTGAGGTTAGCGTTGAAAAGGGCCTAGTGATAAATGGTGAAACAACCTTAAGTTACATGATGAGTAGATTCGAAGTGATACAGGCAAAGTTCAGCTAAATAATATGGGACACATGAATAATTCATGCACACGTAACAGTCTGTTAGGCACCTGGTAGACCACGTGGCAGTCGTCGCGGCATGACGTGTGGCAACAAAGCCTTGTAAACATAGCCTTTATAATTTCTGCTACTCAGTTCCATAATTAATTGAAACTGTAGTGGAAATAATTTCCTACTTATATTATAAACGCGAAAGTTTGTGAGAATGGATGTTTGTTACTCTTTCACGCAAAAACTACTGAACGGACTTTGATGAAACTTCAGAATAACACATAGGCTACTTTTTATTTAGGTACCAAGCGGGCGAAGCCGTGGTTAGAATCTAGTTTATATATAAATTTAAAATCGAAATATCACACTCAAATCCGCCGCGAACATCTGGTGTCCTTGATAAAGAGCAGATCAAAATTTTATCATTGAAGGTATTGAGAGAGATATAAAGAGAGCAGTTTTTAGTTGCACAAATGTCAAAACTCACGTGACAGAGAGGATCGCAACAATGATGAACAGGTATTCATTTTGATCTTGCCTAGAACAGTTAAAAAATAAAAGCTTACCATAATTATCTTTGCTGCAAAAGACGTCGTGTGAAAGAGCCGCAACAATGTATGATAGACACCTGTGGAAGCTCACGTAAAATGAAATACCAAATTGCTTATATGCTCCTCACTGCACAATGATGGGTGGAGGCCAACATCTGTTTCATCATAAAAGTGATTTCTTTGCCCATATATCTTTAGATCTTTATCGCTAATTTGACACTTCGTAGCCCAGTCAAAGATTTAACATTTTTAATAGATGTGTCTCAGATAAAATTTATTCTTGTTCACCCTGCATAATCAATAAACCAGATAGAGAAAGGAATTAAATAACACCCAACAGACATACATAATCCTGGCCCCACTAGGATTCCCTGTATCGTGAGTATCAGAAGCTACGAATACCGTGGTATCATAACACCCAGACCCAGAAAATATCTATAGAACGCATAAGCATTGGTCCTGAATCGAACCTGCACCTATTGCGTTGTAGCCAGCTAATCGCCCACCGCGCTATCGAGCTAGTCGATGTTAAAGTTATCCTGAAAATAATCCGTTTTAACACATTAGCGATCTAAAAAAATGCTGTTCTGACATAGTAAATTTTTAACGGACTTTTATAAAAGGATAGGTTCTCAATTCGGCTATATGTTTTTTTTATCGTGTGTGTTTGTTATCTTCGCTAATTGTTGACCAATTCTGATAATTATTTTGTTGTTGTATCCCGTATTATTGTAGTGATCCCGAGTTGGCCCCTTAAAAAAAAACCTGAGGGATTGCTGTTTTTCCCGTAAATCTTAAAAAAACATCATCTTATGGAATCACGACTAGCCGAAACATTTTGTGGGCGATCTTTCTTTTGTTTTTTTATACGAAAGAGTACGCAAAAGTACTAGGGTACGTGAGGATCTAATGATAGAGTAGGTACTTGCGGGATATAAACCGTAAACTTGGAAATACATGCATTTTGCGAATATGACGATTTAATGATTACCAACCGACTTACTCAATACTCAATACATTTATTGCTTTCACATGGTAGGTACATAGATGGTGTTTATAGGTAGGTATCTCACATGAACCCTGTCTAAGGGTATAGCAACAGATAGGTAGGCAGGCCGAAGTTTTGTGTAAACAAAAGAAAACTAGTAGGTACAATAAAATAAAGTCAAGGTAGGCAAAGTATCAAGCATTTGGAATAACACAATTAGGTAAGTAGGTTTAGTCATTTTTTCTTTTGTTATAATTTTCATTAGTCAAAAATAGGTACGTCACTTTTTATTTATTTTTAAGGTTTGCTAGCTTTCTAGTCTAAATAATCTTTAATGTCATAGTAGCATTTGTCAATTAAGAATGATTTTAGTCTTTTAGTGAACAACGAATCTTTTTGTAATTCTGTGATTTGTTTTGGAAGTTTGTTGTAGATTTTAATTGACATTATGTATGGGCCATCGCTGTGCAATTTTAGGTGTGATCTTGGTTGTATAATTTTGTTTCTACCTGGCCTAAGTGCGTATCTTCGAGGAAGATCATCAAGTTTCGTGTACAAATCGGGATATTTTCTGACAAATTTACATATTTCTAGAATGTAGATTGACGGTAACGTCAAAATCTTTAGATTTATAAAATGGGGTTTGCAACTATCTCTTTTTTTATGTTTGCTATAATACGCACACATTTCTTTTGTAAAATAAACAAGTCTTGTACGTCTACACTATTCCCCCATAGTGCTATGCTTCGAGAAAGATGTGAGTACACATAGGCGTAATAAGCCGATAACGTGCTTGTCAGATCAGTTGTCTTTTTTAATTCGCGCAACGCATACGTAAAACTTGATAATTTAGATTTTAGTTTTTGTATGTGATGTTTAAAGTTCAAATGAGTATCAATATTGGTCCCGAGTAAAGAAAAAGTGTCAACGCTTTCTAAAGAGATGTTGTTAAAGGTTACTTGAACGTTAAGAGCAGGTTTTTGGTACGGTCTAAACTCCATTACCTGCGTTTTTGTGAAGTTAATTTCTAGACAGTGTTCCGACATCCAGTTAGAGACACAATTGAGTACGTTTTGTATTGTGTTGTACTTCAAAAAAGGAGTTTCTCAATTCGTCTGTATATATTTTTTGTGTATGTTTACGATAGCTTTGCCAATTATGATTTCAATGATTCTTTTTTTAATAGTTAGGGTATACTTCAAGGGTGATTATATACATTTTATGAAAAAACCCACTCCTAAGGGTGAAAAATTGCATATAGGATTTTTTATTAATTTCCCGTTTAATGAAGTCGGTTCATTGACATTTATTACAATATTCAAAAACCCACTTCTCTTGTTATCTTTTATCTATTGAAACACCTCTTTGTGACGTATGTGGGTAAAGTCTAGGCTTATAAGCTTTCTTGAAGTCATACAAAACGAACGATTGCTCGTATCGCGTTTGACAAAATGTCATTAAGCGAACTTTTTCCTGCTGAAGATGATGATGATGACAATATATTAATGATATGTGGTTTAAAACGTATATTTTAAGCCGCATATAGTTCAATCATTTTTACACACAGTTTAATTCAAAAAGAAATTTTAGGCAGAAACATTAGCTAAATCCCTACCTACAAAATAAATATCTCCCAAATAAATATTGAATTACACATTCCCATTGTTTTAGATAAAACGTAGATTTGAATATGATAACAAAGGATACATTGAAATCCCCAGGGAATCATGAATAAATAACAGTTCATTCACTTGTCTTGTCACTAGCTCTTTCTTCGTAACACCGCGATAGATAGATAAACTCTGTATTGTGCATAACACCAATTTATAGTATAAACACAGAAACATAATAAAAATAAACAAAAGAAATGCACAATGGACGGTCTTATTTTCCAGATAACCTTATATCCTTATATCCGTGATAGGTTCCAATGGCCCTGAAAGTGCTGAAGAGCGGCCTTTTAAAGGGTTAAAAAACGAACGTGGCCAACCCATGTTGGACACGTTCGTTTTTTACGAATTCATTAGGTACACACACGAATTCTTTAGGTAGGTATTCCTCACTTTCTTTAAAACTAGCTTCTACTTATGGCTTTGCCCGCGTATTAAGTTAAAAAGTAGCCGATCAAAAGTAGTTCTTACCACTTTTGATCGGCTTTATCGGCCCTTAGGCAAAACAGCGTTCGTAAGAAAAGTTTTTTCATCGTCTTACATTGCAAATTGTCTCTACAATGAGCTCGTTTATTATTATGGGATAATATATAGCCTATACCCACCCTGAAGATTTATTCTAAATATACTCAATACATTTATTGCTTTCACATGATACATAGATGGATGATGATGTTTATAGGTAGGTATATCACATGAACCCTGTCTAAGGGTATAGCAACAGATAAGTAGGCAGGCCGAGGTTTTGCGTATACAAACTAGCTATTAATATCTACAGTAAATAAAATTAAGTCTCTCAAATGATATTGGTGAAATATTTTTTAAATTTGATGAGTTGTTTCGAAGATACATCCAAACTTATCAAATTTATTTCTTAAGATTTGTTAGAGCAAATAAATTAGTCTTAACTCAATATTTTATCTTATCTCACAGTGTCTAAAAACTTTATTATTGCATGCGTAATGTATATACACGATGTCTTTCGTCACCATTAAAAAGTACTTTCTATTGTGAAAACCTTTTTTCTAATGCGAAAATCCATTAATATGTTTTAAATTTTAAAAATAAGATCTATTAGGGACCACTATTCGCCGGTCAACAGTCGAACGTCGAGTTTTTTTTAATTGATTGTGTCCCAGTCATTATTTCATTTGAAACTTACTCTACAAAGCTCGTTTTACATTGGAAGCCGATTGGAAGTGATAGTACTAAGGGCATTCGTGGAATTCCCTAAAATACCCGATGTCCTTGAAAAGGTTGGGATGTATCAATGTATTTCAAATAAAAATCTCCGAAGGATTTTGTGAGTAAAATCTGATCGTTATTGAATACAATTGATATTTCACAAAAGATATAAATTTTGGAAGGTACCTGGAATATCGAAAGCGTAATTTTCCGACAAAAGCGTACAAGAGCTTTTACAAATTTATTAATTTAGTTCTACCAAGCCTGAATTCAATTATTTTACATTGTTCTATCCACTCTAAGGTAGTCTAGAAGAAATCGCCTCCAGACCAATAAATCATAAAACCGCCCCTTGTGCATTCTTTTTTTTATTTTTTATATTATGTTTTTTTGTATAGTACTGTAAATTGGTGTTATGCACGATAAAGAGTTTATCAATCTATCAACAGAAATAAACTGTACCACGTACTTTACTATTCTCCTGCTGACGTTTCATTGACCGTTTAGAGGTCCTTCCTCATGAGTACTGTCCGCGACCACGCTCGACGGTCGTGATGTAGTCGTAATCATATTCTAAAATGATACCAAACCACGATAAAATTAATTCTAGAAAGAAACTGCTCGTATAATAAAACTTTGCCAGAAGCATGACTTAGCAAATTGTAATCCTTTAGTCGCAAACACAAGCCGTTCTCGAATAAGCCCTAAAGTGCTTCTCAGACTCACAAGCAGACTTTGAATTATGGTTCTAGGAAGAAAATTGTACAAGAAAAATGATGTACTAGCTCATATTCTTATGCTAATACGCCGCTTCTAGTCATAAGCTGCGATGCGGAAGGAAACAAAACTTACCTACTTATATGTCATCGGTAGCGCGGAGCGGGTAAGTAGCCAGTTGCAAGCAAAAGGTGTGCAAGAGGTACAAAATTAAAACGAAGTAAAAATAACGCTTTTCTAGGCGGTCTGTCAGACCTTCTACACGGTCAACCTATGGATCAGCTATACAAAAAAATCGCTAGATGTCCTACTTTAAGTAGTAAAGTATTAAATAAATATGTTCAGTAGTTTTTGTGTGAAAGAGTAACCAACATCCATCCTCACAAACTTTCGCGTTTTTAATGGTAGTAGGATAGACGAGCAGCTTTCGCTGATACGTCTATATCATACAGTGTTGTATAAAAAGTCTTTGTTTTAAGTTTCGGATGCTGTTGAGGATGTCACGTTTTTGTAGTGCCTCAGAGATGTTCGCGCGGAAAGGACGGATTGCTTTTATAGCATCTCTGATGAGTAGAGTTCGGTTCAGTCACAACAGTGTCCTCAAAACAGTTGCGGAGAGGTGTACCTCTTTTATTTTGAGACATTTTGTGCGGAGGGTGGTCAATCAGTGAAATCAAAATGATCTTATTGTTTGATCATATCCTGTCGCAGAATGTCTCTATGTACATACCTATTCCTATCATAGCAGAATTTACTAACAAATAGTCTTAAGTATAACCTAACAAAATAAATTTTCTGAAATTTAAACTTTTGATTGGTTTGATTTGATTTATTGAAATGTTTGCATGTTCTGCAAATATTTGTTGCGTATCTTTGTGTTGTGGTTCCACGATACTTGCAGTTCCTGATACCCACGACATAGGAAATCTAAGTGTGCGGTCAGGAGTATGTGTCTGTTTCTACCGTCATCTGATGAAGCAAGGATTATTTCCATTGTGAATAAAATGGTACTAGTAGTTTATGAACTACCAGGGTACCAGGGTATCCTAGTATGGGGTTAGTACATAGTATAGTAGTGTGGGTGTTTATTTTATATTTTTTTAAAGTAAATAATACATTTACCCAGATAAGAGCGAGCTCTCTGGTCACGCGTCGCTTCGACCAGTCGCATCGCTCTAAAATAATTTTGAAGACGCGAAGGGCCCCGTTTCCCCACAGACCCAGTCTGAATTCCAAAAGACTTAAATAGTATACTCTTGAGATCTTCGGGCTCACCTCAGTGGCGATGGCGGTGGCGGTGGCGGGGACGGTGGCAGTAGCGAATAGTATATTCACGCGAACTTTGATAATAACTTGACAAAAAAATCACTTTGATCCCGACCGAAACCCACGGCAGTCTGACCGAGACCTTACTTATGCATTCTTCCTAGAGAATATATATATAATTAAATAATGCCATTTTCACACAGCATCATCTAGTTACAAAGTAAGCAGAGCTTGTGTTATGGTAACTAAAGGACTGATATACTACTTGCCACATGTACAATGCAATACATGCTTATTTTACATAGAAAACACCAGACCCGAGATAAATATTTTCCTTTTTATAAATATTTGCTACATTCTGCGTCACAGGCGGGCCCTCGCCCACTGCGTTACAGAGGTCGGAGAAACACTCTAAACATTTTTAACTCACTTGGCTAATTACAAAATTACAGGGCGCAGATTTTACTATAGGCCGTGGTAATTACTGCTATGAGTCGAGCTGGGCAATTCCCCGAAAACAATAGTTTGGTAATAATTTACGAGAGTCAATTTTCCGTCGTGATATATTGGCCCAGTTGTTCCATTCTACGAAGTCCGATTAGCCGTGATTTGCGTTTTACTTTGCATTTAGTTGCCATGCTAAAGATCGCTGTCAAAAATTAACGTGTACCCGAACCGAGCACCCAAGACAACGTTTTGTTTACGAAAGAGAAGACAAAAACTATTTCTGTCGCCTATTCTGTCAAACAAAAGAGAGGGAAAAAATATTTTTCGTCTTCTCGGCGTTAGACAAAACCGTTGTCTAGAGTTTTCATGCTAAACACGCAGTTGCCTATTCTGTAAAACAAAAGAGAGGGACTAAATATTTTTTGTCTACATGGTGTTAGACAAAACCGTTGTCTAGAGTTTTCATGCTAAACACGCAGTTGCCTATTCTGTAAAACAAAAGAGAGGGACTAAATATTTTTTGTCTTCTCGGCGGTAAACAAAACCGTTGTTTTCATGCCTAAAAGGTTTCATGTCTAGAGTCTTCATGCTAAGCAGGCTGGTTGAGACGATTTGCTCCCGAGCTTACGCACAATAAACAACGTGCAAGTGCATGCAATACAACAAAAATTAAAAACATTGTGTTAATAATTACAGCAAAAAAACACTTTCACGACTGCATTCCATTGATGGACATCCTCAGATATTCCATTGATGAACATCCTCAGATATTCTATTGATGAACATCCTCACATACATTATTTATTTAATTTAATTACTAGCTTCTGCCCACGGCTTTTCCCGCGCGGTGCCCGGATAAAAAGTAGCCTATGTGCTATTCTGATGTATAAGCTATATTAATCTAAAGTTTCATCAAAATCCGTTCAGTAGTTTTTGTAGTATCTTTAAACCTTTAGGTTTGTCTAAGTTCTAAGTGTTTTTGTATTCGAAACAAAAAATCACAACAAAAAAAACATGAGTAATAAGTAGGTAGGCATTGGAAT
Organism: Perizoma flavofasciatum; assembly: GCA_958496245.1. Lineage (NCBI taxonomy): Eukaryota > Metazoa > Arthropoda > Insecta > Lepidoptera > Geometridae > Perizoma > Perizoma flavofasciatum. Next base: position 2,195,424 of record OY292436.1, read on the forward strand.
TAACATCATAAACTAGTGGGTGTCAGGGTCACATCTAAACGTTTGGCACATGCCCGTATTTTCCAAGCAGTAGCATTCCACGTGACAGGTAGCAAAGCCATCGCAGCCTATTGGAACACTAACTTTCGTTAAGCAAATTTCACGTTATGCATGAAAGCAGTTTGCGAGGCACACTAAAATCCTTTTACCGCACTGGTTTTTCTATCAGTAAAAACCGAACAGTTTTTTTCAGCGGCGATGGGTTTGCAACCCGTTTCGTGGAATGCTAACTACATGTAAAACGCGGCATGTGCCAAATTTAATTTTTGACCGTGCTTCTGACCATCCCCTTGACCATCCCCTATTTGGTATCCTCAAAGATCTACACACTGAGTATGTACCTGAGGATGACCATCATGGGAATATTTTTTTTTGTTTGTGCCTAAGCTCATAATAATTTAGTAGGAGCATGTAACGAAATCCAAAAGCCACAATAATCTGTTTTGACACAAATTCATACAGAATCTAATTCCCATTTGCAATTTCCTTCTCCCTCGCATCATTTAGGTGTCTTTGGTAACCGTTTAGAACCAATCTCGAGTTATTAATGAATTTCGGCCGCGTAATTTCACCCGGTTATGAGAGAATACAATGAGACGACATTTTGGAACTAATCGAAGACCTATCGTCAGACTTTGGCTTGCCTGTGGGCTGTGAAAGCGATGACTGCGAACTTGCGTAAATAATATACCTATATACGTAAAAAATCGGTTCGTAAAACATTGACTGACTGACAATCAACGCTTAAACCAAACCGTCAGTAAGTACTAGAGAGCTGAAATTTAGAGGGAATATTCCTTTTTTGGTGTGTAGGGGTGCTTAGAAAGGATTTTTCGAAATTAAGCCTCTGCCAGTCAACTACATAGTTGTAAATAAACAGCATGCAACAAAAACCCCGTTCAATGGAAAAGGGGAATCAATAAACGATCATAGGTACGTTTTGACATTTTTAAAGAAAATTACCTATAGTGAGATCTATTAAAAAATAATTAAATATAGTCGTTCAGAGTAAGCAAGACCTTAGCAATTCCCTAGGTTTCAGTAATTCATCGTCCGCGAGCCGCTCGACGGTGGACGTGAGGAAGGACCTCTGAACGGTCAACGAAGCGTCAGCAGGAGAATAGTAAAGTACGTGGTATATAGTAGTCATAATATTCTTAATTGATACCAAACAACGATAATTTCAATTCTTTAATTTCCTAGGTTTTGTAAATGTCAATAGGTGACGGTAATCGTTTTTCATCAGATAGGTAGTAAGCATGTTAATAGTTCTCTCCATCTCAAGGTTGTCTGGAAGAAATCGCTTTTACCGATAAGACCGCCTATTGTGCATTTCTTTTGTTGTTGTTCTTTTATTATGTTTCTGTGTTTATACTGTAAATTGATGTTATGCACGATAAAGAGTTTATCTATCTATCTATCATGTTTGTCTGTAAAAAACTTAAGCATTTCGGCCATTGTACTTTGAGTTTTGTTTTTTTATAGTTATGTTAAGTTATATCAATTTTCTTATGGTTACAATAAATTGTTTTCATTCATTCGGCTATGGAATATTATGGCAGAAACACCCGACCCTATAGTTTTACCAAGTTCGCACCCTCAGTGGTCCATCTGCACCCGTACCAACTTTAATAGGGTCTGACAGAAAACGAACGCACTTACCCGCTTTAGGCTAAGATTAATGGTGGTGGGAGCCGCAGCCGCCATTACTTATACCGAGCTAATACTTGCTTACATGTGTTTAATTCGAGAAACATCGATGGCTTATGAAACTGCTATTATCATCACGCATTTATCATCTGTGGCGCAATGGGCGAAGGCTCGCCTGAGACGCAGAAGGTTGCGGGTTCGATTCCCGCCGCGGGACAAATGTTTGTATTTGCAAATATTTGTCTTCGGTCTGGGTTTTTTCTATGTAATGTGTATGTATTTACAAAAAAAAAATATAAGTAGTATATCAGTCATGTAGTTCCCATAATACAAGCTCTGCTTAGTTTGGGGCTAGATGATGCTGTGTGAAAATGTCCTGCATTTTTTTTTTTATTCAAATATATATTTTTATACCTTTGTTATATTTAAACAAACTATTGATATTATTCAAATCTTTTTTTATGGAAAAATGGGGGTGCTACTTACTACAAATTTTCGATTAAGTTTCTATCTAAAACTGCGAGATGGGAATAATTTTATTAATTTTGTATGCATAATTTAAGGGAAGTTTTATACCTTGTAGGGCTATCACCTACGAAATAAGGTTGGGACATGATATAAAACTCGAGATTACTTTTACTGTAAAACCCAGAGTACCTATAAGTCTGAGCACTCGAGACTCATCATAAAAAGAAATGTCTAGCTCAATACCTACCTATATAAAGTTTGATGATCTTATTTTTTACTGTGGTGGCGTGTGACAAGTAATCGACGTAATTTAAATCATCCCACAATATCATACAAGTCGATTTTAATCTTTAGTAAAAAAGTTACTACATAAAATATTTATTCATACAAGTATATACAAAAATACAGATGAAACAGCTAGCTATCTAAAGACCATTGCAAACGATCCAGAGCTCCACTTAACTCAACTGATCCAGCTCACTACCAGACGGAAAAAAGTGAATTGAAATTGAAAGTGAAAGAGTGTGTATATACCTGAGTATAAGAAAATTTCTCCTAATTATTAATTGGTATATCCAGATCGTAGTTTTCGATCAATATGCACCGAAATTTAATATCGTCATGTTTTTAAAATACACATTTAAATCTGAAAGTTTAAATAATTTCAATTGAATTTGGGTTCATTTTCTGTTTACGTAACCTCCTTCATGCTTCCTAGCATTTGCAGGAATTTACAATTCTGTAAATATGATATTTTATATTTTCAAAAACCGCAGATTCGTTCCAGGAAAGGTAGGATTCGTATTAAAACAGTAATAAATTGAACATTTCCATTCGTGTTCTTCTGAATAAAGCGATTTTGGTTTCACCTATGGCCTATATAGGTTAAGCTGTACCTGTGCCTTCAATTTTCGGGACTCGTTAATTTTACTACACCCTGTAAATCAGAAACCCAAGCAAAACCACTTTGAGATGTTTTTAATGTATCAAAGATACTTTTTAGGCGACTACAAAAAGGGATGAATTTCGCAATTTAGCTGTATTTTTACTTATGACATTCGTAATACTCTTTATATTACATACTCTGGTTATACTTTTGTCTTTAAAAAAACCTTTAACACACAATATTTTTTTAAGTTAATATCTGAAAATAGCAGGATTTTAGCGTTCGGTTGAGTGTTGTATTGGATCTAAAACGTGAGGTCTTTACTAATAAAAGTAGAGTTGAGGCAAAAATCTTCGTGGAAATTGCTGTTCTACCTCTAGTAATGTTTTGACAAAAACGTAATGAAAAACGAGGAAAAGCTGGAAAACACATAGGGAATTATTTCAGTAGTTTCAGAGAACCTCGAGTACAACTTCTAAGCATAGTTGTTTTGTTGTTAATTTGTCTTAAATAAATATATTAATATTTTACGATTCATTATACAAATATTTTTAAAATAAATAAATAATTGAATTCCTCTATTATGTTTCCAAGTCGTCCGTTGAAGTATTATTAAAAAACTGTTTTCAGTATTCTGTTTGATGTTCAGACAAATAAATGTTCATTTATTTATATTTACTCCTGTGTGAGCCTTTTCATCGTATTTCACGTAATCCCCTTTAAACGTAGCAAGTATGATAACATTGAATGTCGAAATGTGTTTCATTTTTTATGTTTTTGAAATTCAATACATTTACGCCGCAACTGTACTTCAATATTTCGATAGCGACCTTGTGAGTCCTAGGCAAAACAGCTGAAAAATTAAGTTCGAGCACTCTTCTTTTAGATTAGCTCATGTAAAAACGAGCTCATTTACAAAAGATTTTCTTTTATACTTTTTTTTTATACTGCTGAGTAGGATATATTTTCCTTTATTTATAAAATAGTTTCTACCAATGGCTTCACTCGTCTCACTAATATTATAAACGTGATAGTTTGTGAGGATTAATGTTTGTTACTCTTTCACGCAAAAACTTCTGAACGGATTTTGATAAAACTTTACAGTTATATAGCTTAAACATCAGAATAACACATAGGTTACTTTTTATTCGGGTACCACGCGGGTGAAACCGTGGGCAGAAGCTAGTGTAATAATAACTATAAGGGCTGTTATTTAGTTACGAATATACAAGCGAACTATCGACACATTTTTTGGAAAAGGATTGAACGGTAATTTATAAAGTTGATGTCTAAACTAATAATTATTTAGAGATTTTTTTTAGCAAAATTAAATGACTTTCATTTTATAAGAAAGCCGTAAACTAAAAAATACACCCCAGTTTAGTTTTTTTTAATAATAATAATAATACTAGTCATTTTTCACAGCATCATTTAGCCCCAAACTAAGCAAAGCTTGTATTATGGGAATTACATGATTGATATACTACTTACAAATTTTGTAAATACATACATAATATACATAGAAAACACTCAGATCCCAGACAATATAAGCAAATCATACAAACTTTTGTCGCGCGGCGGTAATCGTCCCCACAACCTTCTGCGTCTCAGGCGGGCCTTCGCTCACTGCGCCACAGAGGTCGTCAAAATAAATATAACATGCCACATAATTGACGTAGATTAGAAACAACCCTGATCCATTACGATTTGTCCCATTTAGTTATGTACCTAAAGACTCTTTAAGATCAATTGTTTATTCATAAGCTAGTGTTCAAAAACATCACTACATAAATATAAATATAAATAAATATAAATAATGCTGGACAATCCACACATCATCATCTAGCCCCAAGCTAAGCAGAGCTTGTGTTATGGGTACTAGATGACTGATATACTTAATACAATACATTACATAGATAGATATTTTTTTTATTATACATAGAAAATACCCAGAACACCCGGAACAAATATTTGCAGATCGTACAAACATTTGTCCCAGGGCGGGAATCGAACCCGCAACCTCCTGTGTCGCAGGCGGACCTTCGCCCACCACGCCACATCGGTACATCCTGATAACGATCTCCGCAATCTTCCTCACAACGTGTTGTATGTCAAAACCAGTTACAATTCCACCCGCACTCGTCTGTATCTCAACATGGCGCCCGCATCCCACATCCACGGCTACGGATTGGTCTAAGTCAGAAGAAATAAGCTTTAGTCAAATGAAATTCACATTAAAGATGCCGTTTATATTTATTAAACTGTTCATAACTTGAATAGTCATAGACTCTTGCCTTTGGCCAAATAAAATGCTAAAATCTTAATAAAATATACTTACTACGGCTTCGCTCGTGTGATAGACGGATAAAAAGTAGCCTATATGTTACTCTGATGTATAAGCTTTATTACTGTAAAGTTTCATCAAAATCCGTTCAGGAGTAGTAAAGAGTAACAAACATCCATCCTCACAAACTTTCGCGTTTATAATAGTAGTAGGATAGGGCTTACATATTTAATCGCTTTAGGGTTCAAAAAAAATCTGTAATGATGTCATAATGTATTCTGAATAAATAAAAATCACGAGTAGAATTAATGAAATAAATGAGTGATTACTTGAAGATTATATGGCTGTGCCAACAGAGAGAGGGTTGAAGAGGCAAGTAATCAATCGTTCATTCTCTCACGAAAATGTCCACGTACAGACCTTTTAAATCCTCCTTTAGAACTCTGTGACGCAGTGAGCAAAGGCTCGCCTGCGACGCAGAAGGCTGCGGGTTCGATTCTCGCCGCGGGGCAAGCGTTTGTATGATCTGCAAACATTTGTCATGGGTCAGGGTGTTTTTTTATGTAGTATAATATGTATGTTTTTACAAAAAAATATAAAATGGTAGTATATCAGTCATGTAGTTCCTATAAAACAAGCTCTGCTTACTTTGGGGCTAGATGATGCTGTGTGAAAATGTCCAGCATTATTATTTTTATATTCATATCTATGTCTGGTCCTGGACTTTTGAGAAGCATTACAGGCCTTTTTGTAAAAATTTTAAAAAACATGATATATAACATGAATGCCTTTTATTATTATCAAATGCCTTTGAGTTTATCTGTTTTATATTCAGAACTAACGAAAACAATACCGTAACGCAGTAAGCCTGTAACTTGTTCCACCACATAGTGTACTTTACTATCAGCGCGACGCAGCCTCCCGGTCAATTTGCTGTTTCGTCGTATATTATACGTACGTTAACGTACGTAACCAACGATATAGAAATATAGAGTTGTTGGCTTTAAACATCCCCCGCTCTGCAATAACCAACTCTATACTATCGCACTACGGACACTTATAGTTTGCTGTTAGGTAAATCTCTTCATCTGTTTTTGGGCAGACCCTTTCGTGTGATTAAACAATAATATAGGCTGAATGTTGGTTATTGATGGCTGTTGCGGCTTAGTTGTGTGCTGCCGGAATCGTAGCTAAAAGTTAACGAGCTAACAGAAGCAGTATCTGTCGGATATGTAGCCCGAGAGTAGAGATAACTTCAGGTTTCATGTTCAGTAAATTGGAGCGGAGCTGGAAAATGTTGTGGCCCTTAACAATTGCAATACGTTCGTAGATTAAAAGTAAAAGTAAGGTTGTATTATACTTAAATATAAGCAACCTAATAAGAATTTCATGAAAATAACGCTTGAAACACCAGAGGCATTCCAAACGGTTTTTGATAACCTTATCCTCTAGTCACTTGGGAAAAATTATCTGGATTATTTAATTATTCTATGGTGGATATAATCTGAGTGTTTGCGGGAGAAAGTTCCTATGAAAGTGCGCGACCATTCAGGATTTAGGTTGTGAGGTTCCCCTGCCGATGGCAATTTATTATTAATGTGTAATTTATTTAATGTGTAATTTTTGAAAAACGTATTGAATCTTTGCGCATGTAGAACTTCTTTTATCATCGGTTAAATGCCCTTTTATAGTAGGTAAGCTAATCAAGGTGATTTTATGACATCATTTAAAAAAAAAACTTACTTTTTCATTTATAAAGCCGTCAAATGGCACTTAACTAAAGAAAAGAGAATTAAACTTTCGACTTCAAAATAAGGATTCGTACCGAATTTTATTAACTACCTCCAATTAATTTTTCAGAGTAACATCAAACGCGACGAAATTCTCCTTGAGAATGCTTAAGTAATTTTGAAACGTTATCCTTAAAAGAAACATGATACTTTATTTGAACTCGAGGGCCTAAAGGGATGAAAGGAAGTTATTTTTATTCAACTGAAAACGAACAATGACATTAGTATTTTATCTTTTGCCTGTTGTAGGCAAAACCGACGTTTAGGTAAACCTTGAAAATCCTAGATATAGTATATTTACCTGTTATGTCTTAGGTCGGTAAAATACGTTTGATACCTCTGGTATTGCAAGGATCCATTGGTTACGATAATCGGTTACCAGCAGGTGGTGGTTGATTGTTTGCCACTATAGTTGCATAAAAAAAACCACATTCAGCTCATCTTTAGATTCAGAAAAATCCGTATTCACATGGACCCACTAAATTAATCGTATCATCGCACTGCAAAATCGGATCGCGAGCGAAACATGTTTTTTTTTTACCTTCTAAAGAAATAAACGAATAATAGAAATAAACGATTTCGGAGCTTAGTGCAGACTTTCGCACTTTGCCGAATTTTGCAGTATTCAATACAGGTAATAGAGGTTTGCCGACTTTAGGAAATTTCTATGCAATTAATCGCTTATCGACGACTTTTTATAGATTTTCGTAGTTTATGAGTACTTTGCCTAGTTATAATAAACTTGGATACTCCTCCACCTGCACATACGCTTGCAATACCTCTGAGTGAGTGATACCTCTGGAGGATTACTTATAGTGTTAAGAGTAGACTCTTAACACGATAAGTAATTCATTTTTTTCCAACATTACTCAACGTCTATGGTTAATTGACTTCATCATACATCATTCCGCGTAACATTAGTTTGTGTGTTGAAGCCTCCTTTGTTGTCGGGGTAAGAATGGGCCAAGTGATGGATGTATTGAGGAACTGTCGCTGTTTGGTGAAGGGTTTTCGAGTCAATTTGCTCTTTTTGCTCTATTGTGTGCTGTAAAAGGATAAAAAAAACCAAAAAAAAATAAGAAAATAATGAAAAGAAAAAATCATAAAATCTACTATACTGACTAGTAAATATTTTATTTTACCTTATGAGTACGGCAGTAAAAAAGTATAATGCAGAATACGTTTTTTACTATCGCGTCAGTTTGGCCGGGCCTTTAGTAGCATAATGTCACTGGCGACATAAGCTTTCTATCAAAAAAAAAAAAATTTTTATATTATATCAAATTCTATCAATAGTTCCAGAGTTTATAGTTTATTTTACAAACAGAAAAATAAATTCTTCAACTCCATAGTAATAATATAGTCTAGTATAGAAGACAGATATTTATATGATTATATGATTGGGATCAATTCTTGGTCCATTTTTGTTCTTAGTATACATTAATGACCTACCCCACCTTGTAAGGGACGATCATGAGGTTGTATTGTTTGCAGATGACACATCACTTTTATTTAAATTAAAGCGACGACAAACCAATTTTGACAATGTAAACAATGCAATCTCTAAGGTTGTAAAATGGTTCAACGTTAACAATCTCCTACTTAATGAAAATAAAACAAAGTGTATTAGATTTATACTACCCAATGTTACACAAGTTAAAGCAAATATCAAAATCAAAGATGAACAGTTGGCTCTTGTGGACACCACCGTATTCTTAGGTATCACCCTAGATAATAAGCTTCAATGGGGTCCTCATATTGATGGGTTATCGAAGAGACTTAGTTCTGCGGCATATGCAGTCAAAAAGATCCGTCTTTATACAGACGTTGACACAGCTATTACTTCAGCTACTTCCACAGCATTATGTCGTACGGTATACTGCTGTGGGGGAGTGCTGCTGATATCAATACCATTTTTGTGCTGCAGAAGAGGGCTATTCGAGCAATTTATAATATGGGCCCCAGAGAATCACTTCGCGAAAAGTTTAAAGAAATAAATATAATGACATTCCCTTGTCAATATATTTATGAAAATCTGATGTATGTTCACAAAAATATTAATTTGTTTAAGAAAAAAAGCGATAATCACAATGTTAATACTAGAAATAAAGATAAACTCGCTGTTGCCACTTGTAGACTCCATAAAGTTGGTAAATCGTTTAAAGGGCACGGTGTACGCTTTTATAACAAACTCCCAAGAGATATACAAAAATTATCAATTAACAAATTTAAAAACGTAATTAAACAAAAGCTTTATAAAAAGGCATACTATAAAATATCTGATTATTTAGATGACAAAAACTCTTGGGATTGAAAATGCTCCAACTCGAACCTATTGTTTTGTAAAAGGATCATTAAAAAGAATAACCAGCCTTGTTTTCTTGCCTTTCTTTCCTGGCTTGGTCGCGGAGGAACAGGCACCTAGATAAAAACCGACGTTTCAAAGTGGTCCTTGTGATTTTATTGAATAAATGAATTTTGACTTTGACTTTGACTTTGACTTTGGAAGTTAAACGTTACCTTTTGCAATTTTTTCCACCCTTATTTTACCCATGATGAACCGATGGTATTAGTACTAGTGTGGTGGAAGGATTCAACATAATAATGTACAATTACAAGATTTTATTCCAAAACTATCGTGAACTTGACTATTCATATTGTAAAAACGGGAATTTTCACGTACTGCACTATCGGTGAAGGCACCGACTAAGTTTCGACTCATTCCGAGAGTCTTCATCAGGGTGAGTGGTTGCGACTTTCTCCTTCCGCGTGCACGGCGCGACGCCTTCACCGATAGTAAAGTACGTGAAAATTCCCGTTTTTACAATATGAATTACAAGATTATTTCTATTTCAAAAACGTACTTAAATATTCAAAGTGAAGTCAGCATTAGATATCACACGGCTTCCGCTTAACCAGTTTAAAACTAAATTAAAGAAATTCCTTGAATTTTACCCTTTTTATCATATTTATGAATACATGAATTGTTCATTTTCTGATTTGCATGCTTAGTGGAAAAATCTAGATTAAAAACTTATGTATATTTTGGCATTTCTAGATTAAGAACATGATTATGTATACTTTGACATACTAATGTTATGTAACTATAACGAAATGGTTAAATAAATATATATCAAATAGCCTATTTCTCTCGGTTCTAAATATTCACGTGGTTAAAATCCTTTTCCCACAAAGTTTGTTACACAAAATGTAGTCTACTCACGCTCATGCCTGAAAATGTCCAGTGTTGTGTATCTCAATACCTCGCTATGGACATCGCATATTCATCAGATCGTTATCATCGGCTGCGAGTGTACAAGGGGTAGGAACCTTGTTCAGTACAAAAACAGTGGGTCTATCTTTGTTATGAACTGTTGATGTTGATGATATCGGCAATAGAACATATAAAATATAATCAATATTAACAAAATTTTAACCTCTGTACAGAGGCGGGCGAGTAGACGGCTAAGACGCAAAAGGTAGGAAAATAACACATAGGAAAATAAACACTCAGCAGTCACATCCAGTGGGCGAAGGTCCGCCTGGGACGCAGAAGGTTGCGGGTTCAATTCCCGCCACGGGACAAATGTTTGTATCTGCAAATATTTGTCTCAGGTCTGGGTGTTTTCTATGTATATTATGTATGTATTTACAAACAAAAATGTATATAAGTAGTATATCAGTCATGCAGTTCCCATAATACAAGCTCTGCTTAGTTTGGGGCTAGATGATGCTGTGTGAAAAAAAAATGTCCAGCATTATTTATTTATTTATTTACATATAACTAGTCCTAATCCCAAAACTAGGATTCTCTGCATCGTGGGCATCATGAACTATGAGCACCGTGGACCACCAAACTCAGACCCAAAACAAATATCTGCTGAAAATCCTAACATTTGTCCCGTTGCGGGAAGCGAATCTTTGCCCTTTGTGTCGCAGTCAGCTTACCCGCCACGGTCGTCTCTTTCTAGCATCCTTTTTTAGATATACGAGTATATAACTGAGACTCTGCATCCAGACCGCGTCTGCCACAAGCCTTGCGTAAACCCTTGCCCAGATTTCCTCATTTTACTTTCATAAGGCGCGAAATGTCGTACGCTTGGAATGAAAGAGTAATGATAAGCAGGCTAGATACTGTGGCATTTCAGTGTCTAGGTATGAACACATAGCTGATATACAAACTCATGTCTTGACCACTAGGAATACAATTTGGGTTGTGGGCGTGTTAACCATAACTCTGATGGCAAGTTAATTTTTATTTTAAAAAGCTATGGTGAATATTGATCTTTCATATTGTAAAACGGACAAAATAGTTATCATCTCATACGTCTTGTAGCATAAGACGTGACGCGGAGGGAGAGCATCGCGATCGAAACTTAGTCGGTGCTTTCACCGATAATACGATACAAGAACAATAAATTTTTGCAGTTTTATAAACACCCAACGTGTATTCTGTCTATATAGTCTATATAGTGCCCCTTTGTGTTGTGATGATACAACCTATCCGAGATCCATTCTTGAAGTCACACACATCATAAATCGAATGCAAAAAAATGAATTTCATCCGGATAAGTCATCTGACAAACATATAAACATACAACTTTGGCAAACATTTGCCTTACTATCTAATTTAATGATTCAATTTTAATAATGGACTTTCCACAAATCAAAGACCGCAAATGTTCGTTCACACCTTTACCTAGCATTGATATTATCGTAATTTGGTATCATTTAAGGATATTATTACGACTATACCACGTAATTTACTATTCTCCTACTGACATTTCGTTTGGCGTTTAGAGGTTATTCCTCATGAGCACCGTCCGTGACCACGTGACCACGGTCATGAGATGGAAACGTCAGCAGGGAAATAGAATTAGTACGTAGTATTATGGTTTTAATAAAATACTAAAATAACGTTACATATCTTATCTTTTATTCCTCCAAGCTTACAACTTCATAAATCGTTTGAGTCCGCTTCAGAAATGTAATTAAATACACACATTTGCATGCTATTGTTCATGTAATAATGAAGTTAGGAAATGGCGAATAAATTATACAAAAATATACCTTATTTAAGGTTAAAAGTCTGTGTTACCAACACAGGCTTTTACACTTTTATAGGGTCGGGACTTTAGATGGACGGTTCTATGGTCGGATCTTACGTATTTTCGTGACGTCCACGATTCATAATTTTCCTTATCAAAAGGAAAAATAAAGTAAGTTGCAAAATGGAGATTTATTGTTACAAGCATAATGTTCGTAATGTTCTTTTTGTATAATAAATGTTTCATAAGTATGGGCTAGCTTCTGACATTTCCACTTGAGGCACCCAGTCTATGCAATAAATGACTGTAACTAATCGTTTCAGTAAAATAACTCTTCAAATAGTTTGTTAATTTTAAATGAAAAATTTGTTTATGGAGAAACGTATCCCAACCACAGTTAAACGTGTCCGAAAAATCCGATTCAATGAAATTGAAACCCGCATTTTTGTTCACCTTGTTTGATCTACATCACGCTAAATCCGAATGAAGAATCATCAAAAAACAACAGTTTGATGTTTAACTCTTCAAAGCATAGTCGCGCGAGGATGTGGCGTCAAAAATTAAATATACGTAGCTTATAAGTTGACGCTTCTTCACAATCCTTGTGAATTCAATTGATAACCTTTGACTTTGATATAAAATGGCACAAGATGATAACTACCTCTAGAGGCACTTAGATACATGACATGTGTCAACGCAATGAGTTTATATAGTTTTATAAATTACATTACCTACTAATTACATTAGTAAAATCACCATATTGATTCATTAAATCAGGTTTAAGATATATTTATTTCTCAATAAGAGTTTATAAATTCACTTTTATGAGCAAACTTAAATTACTTGAAAAAACTTAATTAACTGGGCTAATCGTAGGCACTTAAAAACTAATTACATGCAATCATACATATTGGGTAGGGAAATATTAACACAAAAAATGTGTAGTCGGTAGGTACAAAGCAAGCAAAGTTGAATAAACAATTTACCCTGAATCCATAACTAAATCTTCCCATTTATTACCAAAATCTGTAACAAACATTGACCAATTAAAGTCACAGCTCGTAAACAAGCAGCGAATCAACTAATAGAATTATCCAACAAACAGACGACCCTTGTGCGACTTGTATGTCTTTAGTAAGTGTATGCATATATTCCTATTAAATATGCTATGTGTCTCGCCTTTGGATTATCTTTGTAGTATGGGCCGAGATTCACAAGATAGCGTTTTATTTTAAACGATTCAAAAGGAGGAGATTCTCAATTCAGTTGTATTTGTTTTTTAAATATTTAATGTCTTCAACTATTGATAGCTGATTTTGATGATTATTTTGTTGTTGTATAGAGAATGATCCCGAAGTGGTCCCATAAAAGTTTTATTTCTGAGGGATGGCTAGTTTTCCCGTAAAATTAAAAAAAAAACATCATGATCTTATGGAATCATGACTAGCCGAAACATTTTTGTGGGTTAACAAAAGTAAAACGTAAAGAAGTCGGTTTTTGTAATTTTTTGTAGTCGATTGTTTTGGGATTGGTTTAATTTCAGCTTTCTTGCCATGGATAATTTAGTAAGAATTTTGAAAACACTTGACATTTTCATTATCAACTGCATCACACGTTAATGACTTGTGGCAATAAAACTTATCTAAGAAACATCATTGAAGATAAAACAATCGATTGCAAAAAAACCCACATTACAGTCTGATAAGCCTTTTCCTTGTTTGGTTATATACAAACGAACAAACAACCACTTACGGTAAACGCATAAAAAAGCTTCTAAGTCGTGGGTACAAACTCTGTTGGTGAAATAATATATAAATATATAGTACGAGATGAGTGTGGGAGTTTCTACGTGCCATAACTAAATATAGTTAAGAGTCATCACATCACTAGCAAGCTACGCGCCTTGACTGACTGATAACTGATAACTGGATTACTTCGTCTTGACTGATAAGTTTCATGCCATGACTGGCTTGCTCCGTTCATAAAAAGCTTAGTGCTTTAACTGAAAAGCTACGATCCAAGACAGTTATAGCTTTATAACTTTTTAAACTATCATGGTTAGAACATACTTTTTACTAAAAACGGGATAATTACCATAATTTGTGAATTTGATCTTTGACTTTGTTCTTTAAGACAAGCTTAGCTCCACGACAGTTATAGCTTATCTAGCGTACAATTAAGTTTGAGATCAGCTGCCAAATCAATTATTTCGAGGCTCAATCCAAGCTTTCCCTGATATGTTACGAATAAGACCCATTCGTCGTGAAACATTTACATGGCCTAGATAACATGACGAATGAATAATGCAACACATCTGTCCCTAATGACGTGATATGACGTGATATAGACCTTCATTTAGATCCACGAATGAAACCAGTTGCCGCCGTCAGTAACTGTTTTTTGGTCTAGTTTATTACTATGATCCTAATGGTTCTTTTTTATCACCCTTTTTTAAGTATTCTGAAGTGACCCTGGATACAACTGAAAGGCCTTTATAGTGGAAATGTTGACAAAGAAAGCTCTTTGTGCATGCATCTTATATCTCCAATTTTTTAATCGTGTTAAGTTTTTTATCGTGCTGATTGTATCGCAATATTTTTTGTAACTGTTTTAAAAATATGAATACACAGACATATTTTCAAATAAAAAACAAACACGCTCACGACTTTATTCTGCATACAGTGATCTTTGATGATACAAAGCAGAAGGTAGTCAGAGACAAGTTGCAAGCACATGGCCTCTTATTGGGACACTAACTAATGAAAAATGTTAGTGAATTTTTGATTCTGTGGGATGCCGGTTTCTTCACGATATTTTGTTAACTGGTTTGAGCACTAGTTTAAGCGGACATTCATTTTTGGGGGATTCATTTTCAAATTCACGTAAAACATAAACGGTTTTGTACCGGCAAGTTGGAGAGCCTGCTTTTTCCTTTGATCTTAATCAATAGTTTATGAGGAAATCGGTTCAGTTGTTTCGGGATTTCGTTTTCAGGATATCTATTTTTGGGATTTCTTGTAATGATTAAAAAACACCCAACATACATACATAGTCCTAACCCCACACTAAGATTCCCTCTACCGTAGGTATCAGGAACTACAACAACCAGATACGGAACAAATATTTGCAGACCATGCAAACATTCGTTCCGAAACGAACCCGCATCCCGTATCGGCTACTCGCCCGACTCGTCACCGAAATTATCAAATTCTCCAACTTAGAATACATAGACAAGCAAGCTATAAGGCTTGGTATGGCTCACAGATAGAATCTAAAGCAAAGGGATCTTCTACGAGCTATCGTTTTTTAATAAATAAATAATACAAACATTTGTCCCGCGGCTGGAATCGAACCCGCAACCTTCTGCATCTCAAACAGGCCTTCACCCACTGCGCCACAGCAGTCGTTATTAATAATAATAAATAATTCGAACTTTCTATAATCTTATTTCTTGTCACAAATTTAATTTTTTTACACGCCTGCTAATATTAATAATAATAATATAAGCCCTTTATTTCAGATAAATTATAAACTTAATACAATATTTAATATTTTACATGACATCGGCATTATGTTTGCCTTTTTTTGGCGAAGGCCTCCTCCAACCTCTTCCATTCCTCTCTATCTCTCGCTTTCCTTGTCCATGATTTTCCTGCAATATTATTTAGCTCGTCCTCTCATCTTTTTAACTGTCTCCCCCTTTTCCGTTTATTGTATTTTGGGAACCAGTTCATCAACGTTTTACTCCAATTCTCCTTTCTGTATGTCCATACGCGCCTTCTAAAGCGATTTAAATCTGGGATAAAGTTGGTGCGGGCCACAAAAGTAACAACGGGTCAATACAGTTTTGAACTTATTTCTAGACTTTTGCTTCCTTCACATACATTCATATTGTAAGACGGGAATGTTTTGTAGATATTTTGTTATAGTTATTGCGGTACCATGATAATCGATAGTTTCTGATACTCACGATACAGGGAAAACTAGTGTGGCAAACATGCATGTTGCCTTTCTTGAATCATAGCGGGTGAAAAGTTTGTTGTGCCTATAATTTCACCTGTAATTTAATAATAATAATAAATAAATAAACGCTGGACATTTTTCACACAACATCATCTAGCCCCAAACTAAGCAATGTATTTGACTATTCATATTGTAAAAACGGGAATTTTCACGTACTGCACTATCGGTGAAGGCACCGACTAAGTTTCGACTCATTCCGAGAGTCTTCATCAGAGTGAGTGGTTGCGACTTTCTCCTTCCGCGTCGCGCCGTGCACTACGCGCTGCCGCACGTTGTGCGCGGTTATAAAGGCGCGCGAGTGGAGGGGGCGATTGTGTTCGTAGCGTTGTTGTAACTACTGGTGGTAGGGGTGCTACATCGTCTACGCTACTGCTCACGTCGATGCAATAACCTATTCCTGCAGGAGCCAGACAGGCTACGCTCACTGTGGCAATGTCAGATTCGACTCCCCCGTTATCATGCAGTCCATACAGACATGACTTCCAGGCGGGGGGTAAAGCCCATCCACGGTCTCTGTTAAAGTGCAGTACGTGAAAATTCCCGTTTTTACAATATGAATAGTCAAGTTCACGATAGTTTTTGGAATAAAAATGTATGTGACTGTTGGGTAAAAAAAGTTGTGACTGTATTCTGTGTGACGATGTTGGTACATACATAGCTTGAGTTATATACAATGTAGATACTAACAATAACGCAGAAGTAAAATTAAAAAGATCAAAGGTTTTTTACGTTCTGTGTTTCAAATTCTGCCCATTTTCTTAAAACAATATTTTCGTTTTAACGATATTAAAACGAAAATATTGTTTTAATATTCCCTCTTTATTTGAATTGTTTACATGAAATGCTAAGTTACGATATTTGTTCGTAATGAAAAATGTTTTGTTCTGACTTCTATGAGAATACTATTAAATTCCTTCTAAGTAGTAGTAGATATTATACCTTCTATTTAATATACAAGGTATAATATCTACTACTACTTAAGTAAAATATTATACAGATGAAACAGCTGAGCCAAACGTTGTAAACAATCTTTAGATAGCTCAACTGATTCAAAACACTACCAGGAAGTGATGACGTATGATATAACTATTTTATTAGTTAGCCCCTCTTGGGCTCATACCAATATTAATAATTGCAAAGAAAATTAACACTTTACGCACAAAAAACTTGCTCAATTAAAAAAAAAAACTTACGCGAAATAAAAAGAAGTTCGATTTGAAATATTTCTTTGATTTGTAAAATTGTTATACGATAATTTGTAACGAAAGAATTTTCTGCAAATGTGCCTTCCAATAATATAATCGATTTTCAAGAAGTTTTATTTTGTCCTGACACACATTGTTTTAGAATGATAAATATCTGTTTTAATAAATATTAATTTAGTTGCAAGTTATTTGTTGATCTTCTTCGTCAGCCTCAGGGCGGGGATTTTCACATTTCACTATGAATAATAGATGTGTATATATAATTAATTTATACATATTGACATAACATTAAGAATTGACATAGATAGTTCATTGTCTGAATTACACTTCCTGATCAAAATTTGATCTAGTTACGCAAGTGAAGTGGGCAGAAGTTACTAATACATTACACAATAGAATTATTTTTGTAAACGTTTAACAGAAACTAATATGAAAGCGTATCGTGTAACTACAAACCGTTTTGTTACCAGGTATGGCATAATGTTAAAATTAAATAGTTTCAACTTTAAGTATTCCATTCAAGCTGCCATTTATTCCATCAACAACATCAGTTTCTTTTACGTAAATAATTATAAGTTTTACATGTCTTTATCACGTTTACCTTTTTTATTACTTATTATTGACGACCTCTGTGGCGCAGTGGGCGAAGGTCCGCCTGAGACGCAGAAGGTTGCGGATTCGATTCCTGTTACGGGACAAATGTTTGTAAGATCTGCAAATATTTGTCTCAGGTCTGGGTGTTTTTCTATGTATAATATGTATGTATTTACAAAAAAGTATATAAGTAAAAGTATCAGTCATGTAGTTCCCATAATACAAGCTCTGTTTAGTTTGGGGCTAGATGATGCTGTGTGAAAAAGTGTCCAACATTATTTATTTATTTATTATTTTCGCGACGTTTCGACTGTGTTGCAACAGTCGTGGTCACGGGATGACGAGAAAATAAAATAAACCATGTAGGTATTACAGTAAAAATAACAATATAAACATTAACTAAGTGAACAAAACCACATTTAATTTGAATAATACTATGAATACTACATCTAAAACCGATTAGTACTGTTAGTACTTGGTAGGGTACCCTCTGTTGTCGATTACAGCTTTACAACGACGTGGCATTGATTCTATCAGTTTTTCACACGTTTCCAAAGGAATACATCTCCAAGCTTCTACAAATGCGTCGTAAAGTTGGTTGATATTGGTGATATGCTCATCCGACAATATTTTCTTCACAGTGTGCCACAAATTCTCTATCGGATTTAAATTCGGACTATTAGCAGGCCACTCTAACACTGTCACCAATTGTTGTCTGAGAAACGCTTTAACGCTGTTTGCTGTATGCTTTGGATCATTATCGTGCTGAAAAATCCAATTCACTGGCAAATCATCTGAATATGGGATCATTGTATCCTCCAAGATTTTTTTGTATTGAAACTGATCCATCAGCCCTTCAATCTTTCTCACGGGACCAACTCCGTATCCGGAAAAGCATCCCCATACTTTAACATTTCCACCGCCGTGCTCTACTGTTTTTATAGTGTACTTGTTATTCAAAGCCTCGTTGATTGGTCGCCGTACGTATCGTTTTCCGTCGGAATTTACCAAATTTACTTTAGTTTCATCTGAAAACAAAACTTTTCTCCATTGATGAACAGTCCAACTGGCATATTTTCTAGCGAAGGCTAGACGATTTTCTCTGTGTCGCCTGGTGAGAAGTGGCACTTTCCTAGCAAGTCTTCCATACAAATTTCCTTCAACCAACCGCCTACGGACTAGTCTTGCGGACACGTTTCGAGGGTCGTCTTGTGAAAATACTTCTTTTCGTATAACATTAGAACCTTTAAAGGGATCTGTCTTAGCCAAACGAATCATAAGCCTGTCTTCTTGAACGGTGGTCTTCCTTGGCCGAACTTTTCTAGGCACCTTATCGGATGTTCCATGTTTTTTGTGATGTGCAATGGCGTTAAATACTCGTACCATCTTTACGGAACACTCTAAATGATCGGCGATCTTTCTGTAAGACCATTTTAGTTTAAAATGAAAGTTTACTATAATTTTTCTTGTTGCTGCATCACAGCTCTTGTTTTTACCCATTTTTAATAATTAAATCTGACAAAAGGTAACAAATCCGAATGAGTAAGAAAAGGCGGCAAAATGCATAATGCGGTGACATTCCGAAAGGTGAATTTTAGTTTTAAAATTCAATTTTAGAACCTAGTCATACTTTGTTTCTAATTAGTTGTCCGACTGCCAGTACTAAGAATATTGATTGATACTTTTGTTTTAATTTTTTTTTATAATTATTGTATTGGTTGTCTGAATGTTATTGCTTATTATTATCCCAGAGATATAAATGTACATTGTGATTTCGTAAATTAAACTATTACCTCCAATTAATTGAATTAATAATGTTGGTTACATTAAAAGACTACCAAGTGACTAAGTGTTTCTAATTATATGACCACCACTGTATATTGTTTGATTGTTTTTATTGTGCAACGTTTGAAAATAAATGTTTTTTATTTTTTTTTCGATCTTTTTTTCTCTTTATAATTTTTTTCTAAGAAATTATTTCAAAAATGGAACATCTGTCTCTTAAATATAGGGTGCTCTTGTCAGAGTGATCGTGGCGCAGGTCTTGCTTGAGTAGGTGCCGGCTTTTGCGATGCATCTCCATTCAACTCTATTAATCACGTTGGGAGAGCACTCGGACATAGTGGATTGTGTGACGGACTTGATAAGGTCTGACCATTTCGTAGGAGAGTGGCCTCGTAATATTTTGCCTAATATTCTGCTTTGCATTACCAATGTTCCTTTGAATTTCATTGCAGGTAACGTGACTAAGAACTCCGTTAAATGAAAGCCTCTATTTACTAAATTATTTAATGATTAATAATTGCTCACGTATTTACCCCAAATTATGTAAATATGCCTTTCATTTATAATTTATCAATAACTACGCATTAAATTTTTTTTAATATGTATTATTACATTATTATTAATATTTATGGCTCGTTATTTTATAAATCGTGAGAAGGTTAAACGGGACCTACAACATAAGTCTTATTTGACTTATTGTTTTTTATGTTGTTATTTAAAAAACAAGTCATTTCATCTGCATGAATTTTAATATAATGTTGTGTTTTATATAATATGTGATTGAAATGAAATAAATAATAAATTGAAATTAGTATTATTTTTAAGGTTCTTAGCCGAATAAGTTCCTACGTGTCTTTAATGAACCCTACCCTAATGAGGCAGTATATAAAACCGACGTTTCAAAGTGATCCTTGTGATTTTAATGATTAAATGAATTTTAACTTTTGACCTACAGATCGATTGATTAACCCTATATTATCAATAAATAAAGCTTGGAGTTAATGTCTACTTTATAATTATTATTCATGACAATAGCATAAAGAAGGGTGACAAAGCAAACAAGTCAAAGAACAAATAGCGCATAGATAATTCAAAAGGCCAATAAAGCTGTCGTAAAAATAATCTTGTTAAACAATAAACCGTTCGTGTTTGTAAAGAATGAAAGGCGTAAATCTAGTGGAGGGCAATTATCGCGGGCTTTTATCAAAAGAGTAGCTCAAGATTATCAGCTGGTACACTTTCACATACCTTTTATAGAGAGACTACTGCACACGGCTTCACCCGCTCGATACCCAGAAGAAGTAGCAGATGAAAAGTAGATCTCATTAAGGCAGCGTATGTAAGAAACGCAAACGAATTCGCTCGACCGTTTTTTCGTCGACTTACGAATACGCGAACATGAAAATAAACAGGTAGGTAAGTAAAAGTATGTGCACCAGTCACACACACAAGAGCTAACTAGCTCTTAAATTTAATGGTGTAATAATATTGCTCACCAGCATCTCTCAAACTGCGTAATGTTTGTCGATATTTCACTCGGTATTTACTTTGGTTTTCAATATTAAATTCATAAATCGTAGTAACTATTTTATTTAATAAAATTTTTGAAATCTTAGGAAAACTTACAGCTAGCTTGCAGGAAATGCATTTGAATAAATATTATACAATTATATATGTTACATAATATAAGAAGGTCAATTAAAAGTTTCCACAAATAGAATAAGAAATGTATAAGTAAAATATAAAAAAAGTAAAGTAGACGACATTTGGAAAGCTAGAATAGAAATATAAATCACCTACAATACACACCTTAATACATATACAATATCTCGTCGGCTAGCTAACAACACCGCGTAAATCGATTTTCCTAACTTTTCAGGAGAACCAAAAAACTGTTTTATCAACTCCGCGCAAGTCCACAGAATTGAAATCACTAACGTTGAAATTGAAACTGTGATTGGTTGAAATGCAATGTTTGTATTGGTGAACAGAAGCGCAGTGAAAAGATCTATCCATTGACATAAAAATGTCAAAACCGCAAAATTTTGACTTGAGCGGTGTTGTTGGATAGCCGACGATCTGTTACAATATCATATACCAGTTTGAGTAAAAATATTTTCAAAATTGTGATGGTTTTAAAAGTTTTAACATTTATAAGGAGTATCCTAGCTTATATCGTAAGAATGTGACTTAGTTTTTTCGTAATAATTGTTATGAGGTAGAAGTTATACCTCTTGTGGTTAATCAGATTTGTAGCACGCGACTGCGACACGAGTTTTTATGCCTTTAGGTGGAATTGGGTTAAAGTTGAATTTGCTGTAATTGAGGTAGGGACCTTAGATGGTATACAGATTTATGACGTGGCTAATATTTTATCTTTAGAGTTTAAAAAAAAAAATTTGTATAATGCTGTGTAATAAAATGTCATTGCTATATATTATGAACCAGTGAAAGACAGTTATGTCTAATTTTTTTTTGACCACTAAATATTTAACGGTATAATCACAGAGCCAGAAAACGAACTTATAAAATACCTACCTTTATAATGAGCTAAAGGCTAGCCCTGATGTTTAAGTAAACCTTTCGGATGAACTGAAAGAAGTTATCTTCTACGAACTGATTAGAATAAAGTTTCGTAAGATTCTTTTGGTATGACACTCAGTATAATGCACGGGATGATGTCATGTTCAATCTTGCAGTATTTTGTGTGAGGATTATTCCAGATGTCGCAACTTGAGTACATTTATCTGAAAATAAGGACAAGACTTTTCCCCTATCCATGATCAAATTAATAAAGGGTATAGTCCCAAAGGTGGGAATCCTTGTACGATTAACGATACAAAGGTTTTATGTGAGGTATAATGGACATGCGTTGTCTGAAGACCTCCAACATTTTTCTAGTCTCTGCAAATTGTGGCTCCTCTGGGGATACCTCGGGATGTAGACTCGCTCTATATTTTGTAACATGATTTAGCAAGTTCCAAAGGATTCAGTACAGAAAACTAGTTTTTAACATTTGTAAGCAACTGCTGTGAGATTTGTGAAATAAAACAAAGACACGAAATCTTTCCTCAAATTAATTGTTAATCTTAATTATATGGTTTCGAAAAAAAAGGAAAACAACTGGCTGAAATAGTCTCTGGATCATTCTTACTCTAAAGGTTTATTATACTTTTACGGTCGGGTTTTTTCACTATATTTCCGCTATGTTGCAACAGCCAGTGCACGATTTAAATAAAATCTATCTCAACATCATCAAATAGTAAAACTATAAAATAAATACTGTAGGTAGACAGTATGAATTAAAATTATTGCAAAAAATTAACAAATACCATTGAAGTGCCTATTTTTAAAATGCCCTTTACCGGAGAAAGCCATTTTAACCACACCATTTTATTTTATTTCCTATTTATTGAAATGCTAAAGATTTTGAGTTATTTTTTGTTGCATAGGTGATTGTATGAGTAAGATATTTACCATGCTTAAAGAACAATATTTGCATACTCTCTAATTCACTGAAATATATTTACTTCCCACATAATATAAAATGAAAAAGTCAAGTATTAATTTAGAAGCCTTAAAATAAATCATAAAGCCAATTTTATTCTTCAAGCTTACGCAACATTCAAGAAAAATATATATTTTAGTCAATTTCATGCAAATATGAAGCATTACATAATATAATATTCATTTTAGCGAGCACAAAGATCTGTTTTAAAATATAATTTAATACAAATTAAGAATATTCATAATTCATGAGTGAATAAGGCTTTACGTGAACACGGAATTTAATCAATTCAATATGTAGATTAAAAAGAAAAGTGGCCTTAATACGCTGCCTTGAGGTACACCTACCATTTTCGCAATAATATTTACTTTCTTTGCTGTATTTTAGGAAAATGCTTCATTGAATTCATCTTTGTGAGAATAGCTGAAAAGCTAACATAATTTGTGTTAACTGACTGAGAAAATAAAAAAAATATTATATTGTTTGCAATATATCATTCCTCCTCATCAATATTGCTGTTTTGTTTAATGTGACGTTCTAATAAGACAACGAGAAATATAAATATTGCTGTCGTTCAACTTAGAGAACAATACCTAATCAAATCTCAATAAAATTCTTAATTTCTCTACACTCGTAGAGAAATGCCTACGTCACACAAAAACAAAGTGAATTCTTCTGAAATTTTGCAAAATTAACCTCATATTTTGTAGACTTACGAATGTTCAACG
The DNA here is from genome assembly GCA_958496245.1 of Perizoma flavofasciatum. Classification (NCBI taxonomy): domain Eukaryota; kingdom Metazoa; phylum Arthropoda; class Insecta; order Lepidoptera; family Geometridae; genus Perizoma; species Perizoma flavofasciatum. The sequence continues at coordinate 2,219,432 of OY292436.1, forward strand.
AGCCTTCACGTTGAAAATACGGAATGTTAAACACCTGATTTGAAATGCAAAAATGCTTGATTATTGCCCTGAAAAGTTTAATGTGGACCGCTATGAATTTTATTTTTCCGGCCGAGGTTATGTTGTGTTCTTTATTTCGTAAGTTTTTACATAAATACACATAATTATTATTTATACGAGCATAGTGACAAGGGTTGAGGTGTTTCAATTATATAGTGACCAAGGTTTCTTTAACATGAATAGTCCTTTACTTGAATAGACGAGTGGAGGTCTCATCGGAGGTCTACTACTTCCAAAAGAACAGCCAAATTGAGAACCTCCTCCTTTCTAAGTCGTTTAAAAAGAGTAAAATTCTTAAAATTTTCTTATTTAATTTATTCTCCCTACATGCCACAAAATTCCAGTCTCCTTTAAATTGATGGTATTAATTTAATTGATTTGCCTGGTCAAACTGACAGATGGCCGTGGCAATCATTACATTCGCGAACTTCAAAAACTACTTTTCCACATTTCTTTTTGATCGCGAGTTCGATTTATCCTACTAATATAATAAATGCGAAAGTCTGTGTGTGTGAGTGTGTGTGAACGTTTGTTACCACGTATCTCCGTAACTAACTAAACCGATTTTGATGAAATTTGGAATGTAGATAGTTTAGGATCTCGATTTTTGAAAATTAGATTGCCTAATTAGCCTATGTTAACACATAGGCTAATTAGGGGGGGCTAAATAGGGGTTAAATAGGGCGGTAAAGTTTCTATGAAAAAAAAATCTGTACAAATAAACTTTAAAGTAAATAATGAAACACAATTTTTTTTTCAAAACTACCCTTTGGGGGTGTGCAATTTGATTCTAAACTTTGTATAAATTGCAATCCTTGGTTCGATTCATTCAAAATTTGGTGGACATAGTTTGAAGCTTGGAGACATCATATGCTATATTTATTAACATACCACGCGGGCGAAGCCGCGGGCAACAACTAGTATATGTATATATTGATAAATTATTGTTTTGTATTATTACTTTGATCTATTAAATAGTGAACTTTATCTATGGCCATGTTTTTCAACGTTGTCTAACCATCACTAATCCTTGGTTCGATTCATTCAAAATTTGGTGGACATAGTTTGAAGCCTGGAGACATCATATGCTACTTTTATTAACATACCACGCGGGCGAAGCCGCGGGCAACAACTAGTATATGTATATATTGATAAATTATTGTTTTGTATTATTACTTTGATCTATTAAATAGTGAACTTTATCTATGGCCATGTTTTTCAACGTTGTCTAACCATCACTATCATTTTCCGGACAAATATAGGAAATGTAATTTTTTCCCAGTTCCTTGTTTTGTCGTGAAAGTTTTGTCAGACACGCCTTTCCCCTGTTCGCGATGAACTGGACGAATGGTTAAGAGCTGAGTCGCGAATCGTGCGTTAACCCTTGTCTTAACAAGCTAACAGTTTTTTTACAGGCGAAATTTATGAGGATGGATGTTTGTTACTCTTTCACGCATGAACTACTGAACGGATTTTGATGAAACTTTACAGTAATATAGCTTAGAATAATACATAGGCTACTTTTTATCTACGCGGACGAAGCCGTGGGCAGAGGCTAGTACATAACCTATATAGGTATAAAAGCTAATCATTTTTTTTAATTTGTACTCTTCACGAAAAAATTTTTTTTTGTGTTTTACATTCGTTTAAAGTACATCACAATACGATTAGAAGTTCTAACACTTTCATAACCGATCATACTAATCATGGTGGATTTCTCTACCCAGTTAGACCTTTTACGACCTCTGTGGCACAGTACGAAGGCCCGCCTGAGACACATGAGGTTGCGGGTTTGATTCCTGCCGCGGACCAAACGTTTGTATGATCTACAAATAATTTTCATGGTCCCAGGATCAGGTTTCTATGTTGTATGACATTTCAGCATGTGATCTCAATTCAAAGTTGATTGTTTCAGTAAGATCGATAGCTAGTCGCAAATACAAATTGTATGGAACTAATAATCGCCCTCTTTGCATTTCAATCTCAAATCCACAACCAAAACATTTCCGTATTTCCATATTAAAAGGAATTGCTTTCAAAAGAAATCCATTCCGCACTCTACAGCAAATTATAAGGCAGTGACTACACGAAACAAACCTATTATGAAATGAATTAATAAAGGCTGGAGCCAATTTTTCTGTCCATTGTGTCCAGAGCAGCGATAAGGAACAATACTGGCTGAACAAAACGCAATACAATGCCTTTGATGCGTCGAATGAAGGTGCCATTGAATAAAATTGTACAGTGCACAGAGATACCACAAATGGTATCTCATTGACGACCTCTGTGGCGCAGTGGGCGAAGACCCGCCTGAGACGCAGAAGGTTGCGGGTTCAATTCCTGCCACGGGACAAATGTTTGTATCTGCAATTATTTGTCTCGTGTCTGGGTGTTTTCTATGTATAATATGTATGTATTTAGAAAAAAAAATGTATATAAGTAGTATATCAGTCATGTAGTTCCCATAATACAAGCTATGCTTAGTTTGGGGCTAGATGATGCTGTGTGAAAATGTCCAGCATTATTTATTTATTTATTTATTTACATTGACATTTTAAAAGTCGAACGAGAGAATACTCAACTATTTTTTATAACACTAAAATGGCAATCATGCATACGGCCCACCTGTTGGTAAATGGTTATCTGTGGACGGTTCATTCATAACGAATGAAAAGTTGCGTAAGCCTGTTATTTCACATGTACCCTCTTTACCCTTCAAATCAGAATGCAATTACTGCTTGGTCACAGAAATAGGTTTGGTGGTAGTACTTCCACGGACGAGGTCTTGTAAGCTTTAGTAATTAAAAATAAAAACTTTAAAAAAATCTCGATTTCCACTAGCAAACTAAAAAAGTGGACTTTTTTGTATGTTTGAAGTGCAAGTTTTTAGGTCATCTGAAGAGTAGCAACTGAATTAAATTAAAAATACATGTATGTTATCAGAATTAATTTAATTCACAATTCGTTTATTTACCTGAATGCGGTAGTACAAAGTTATTTATTATATAATGGAGCTCATATTCCCCAATATCTGGGATGCATATTTACTTATAATCAAATGGAAATATTTACGATATTTCCATTTTAAAAATATATAACTAAACCTTATCCACACAACATTTAAAACTCATTACCTATTTAACCAAAACAATTCAATACACATATTATATCAAGCAAAAAATATAAAATTATCAAAGTAAAAAGTTAAAAGTCTTTTAAATTGGAAAATGTATTATTAAGTAGCCAGAGTCCTTGTTCTTTTGTAAATTTATTCAGCGAAAGGCTTTTAATGTTCCGGGGAAATGCGTTATAAAACCTACCTATTCGTAGCTAACCTATGAAAACTAAGAGAAAATTTATAAGCAAGTTAAAATAATACGCTGTGCTTACGTCTCATCGTAACCACGCTTACGTCTCTCTACCAGCTAGTTAAGAACAGTTTCGTAATGAATAACTTGTCAACGAGGTGACCCAGCCATCACCTAATATATATGCTACTTTTTATCCCCAAGGCTTCTCCCTTGGGGATAAAAAGTAGCATATGTATTATTCTGATGTATAAGCTGTGTTACTGTAAAGTTTCATAAAAATCCGTTCAGCAGTTTTTGCGTAAAAGAGTAACAAACATCCATCCTCACAAACTTTCACCTTAATAATAGTATTTTATTCCAAAAACTATCGTGAACTTGACTATTCATATTGTAAAAACGGGAATTTTCACGTACTGCACTATCGGTGAAGGTGATTAATATATATATATCATCACTCACCCTGATGAAGACTCTCAGTGGTTGCGACTTTCTCCTTCCGCGTAGTGCACGGCGCGACGCGGAAGGAGAAAGTCGCAACCACTCACCCTGATGAAGACTCTCGGAATGAGTCGAAACTTAGTCGGTGCCTTCACCGATAGTGCAGTACGTGAAAATTCCCGTTTTTACAATATGAATTAATAATAGTAGTAGGATTATTCCGATTGTTTTTTCTTTCAATAATTTCTGTTTGATAAATTCTTATTTATGTGTCTTGTCTAGCGTATTGATAAAGACTCCATTAGGAATTCCATAGTAATTGTTATTTCAACAAAGAAAACAAAAATATATTCAATACCTGGGAGTAATACAAACAGTTTTATTTTTTATCGACAAAAGCTTTTAAATTAGTTTTATTTGTAAAAGTAAATGAAATAAACGTATTTTATGAATAAATAAATTTAATGGTGTATTCACGATCAATATATTTAAGTCTTCTATATATTTAAGTGGGTAGGTAGCTGCCTGCGACGTAAGCGATGCCGGTTCTATTCCCACTAAGGGTGAAATGTGTGCGTGTTGAATTATATAATGTCCCAGGTATGGGTAAGGTTAGATGGTACTATGGGACTCGTAGTTCCTGATACCCACGACACAGGGAATCCTTGCAGGGTCAGGACTATGTATGTTTTTATCAGGTGTTTATTTAATTTATTTCATCCTAATCATTTAGATAATCATTTTAGACCCGTGTTGGCTTAGTGGGAGGTACCCCGACTTCCGGAAGTCAGACACAAATGGATTTTTCCACTATAAAAATGTACACGTGATCAAAACGGTGAAGGTAAAACATCGTGAGAAAACTGAAATACCCTAAAACCAAACATTCAAAGGCATATACCATCAGTTAGTGTTTCAATAAACGACAATGAACTTGTCATGTGGAATGCTAACTAATTACAAAACGTGGGCATATGCCAGATGTAATGTTTGGACGTACCTCTGTCTACCCCCTGATTAGTACCCTCAAAAATCTACGCACTGAGTATGTACCTGAGATTGTCCATCATGGCATTCCCGTGAGAGTGTTTTTTTTTATCCAATCTTTAAATAAATAAATAAATAATGCTGGACATTTTTCACACAGCATCATGTAGCCCAAACTAAGCAGAGCTTGTATTATGGGAACTACATGACTGATATATTCATTATATACTTTTTTTTGTAAATACATACATATTATATATAGAAAACACCCAGACCCGAGACAAATATTTGTAGAACATACAAACATTTGTCACGCAGCGGGAACCAAACCCGAAACCTTCTGCGTCTCAGGCGGGCCTTCACCCACTGCGCCACAGAGGTCGTCACATGACATGGAACCGTAAAGTCCATACAGAGATTTAAGAGTACATAGTATAGCTTCTGTGAGGCTCGTTCGGGGGAATGCTACCTTGCCTATGTCCACCGCCAAGCAGTAATTCTCTCATTGCTGTGTACCGGTTTGAAGGGCAAGTTTCCGGTGAAATTACAGGGCCATATCCATATCTCAGGGAGGCAATGCGTGAAAGATACATCTGGTATTGAAAGCGTCCATAGGTTATGGTAGGCAATGCGCAAGATAAATCTGGTATTGAAAGCGTCCATAGGTTATGATAGGCAATGCGCAAGATAAATCTGGTATTGAAAGCGTCCATAGGTTATGATAGGCAATGCGCAAGATAAATCTGGTATTGAAAGCGTCCATAGGTTATGATAGGCAATGCGCAAGATAAATCTGGTATTGAAAGCGTCCATAGGTTATGGTAGGCAATGCGCAAGATAAATCTGGTATTGAAAGCGTCCATAGGTTATGGTAGGCAATGCGCAAGATAAATCTGGTATTGAAAGCGTCCATAGGTTATGGTAGGCAATGCGCAAGATAAATCTGGTATTGAAAGCGTCCATAGGTTATGGTAGGCAATGCGCAAGATAAATCTGGTATTGAAAGCGTCCATAGGTTATGGTAGGCAATGCGCAAGATAAATCTGGTATTGAAAGCGTCCATAGGTTATGATAGGCAATGCGCAAGATAAATCTGGTATTGAAAGCGTCCATAGGTTATGATAGGCAATGCGCAAGATAAATCTGGTATTGAAAGCGTCCATAGGTTATGGTAGGCAATGCGCAAGATAAATCTGGTATTGAAAGCGTCCATAGGTTATGATAGGCAATGCGCAAGATAAATCTGGTATTGAAAGCGTCCATAGGTTATGGTAGGCAATGCGCAAGATAAATCTGGTATTGAAAGCGTCCATAGGCTACAGTAACCATTTACGACCAGCTGTGCAGTTAATTTGTTTGCCTCTTTAGTAGTATAAAAAGAAAATTAAAACTTGGTTACTTAAATATTCATGATCTTTCGATTTTCAGCATCTCGGCTCTTCACGGATTATTGGCGGTTCGATTACTTCAAGAATATTGGATACGGAACAACTTGATCATTTTAAATAAACTAGCTTCTGCCCACGGCTTCGCCCGCGGTGTAGATAAAAAGTAGCCTATGTGTTATTCTGATGTATAAGCTATATTACTGTAAAGTTTCATCAAAAACATTACGAAGCCTTGGTTTGAATGGTATTTTTTATTAACTTTATTGAGGAAGATTTCCTTTCTAACCTTATTTACCCATCGACATTAAAGTGTTTTGATTATAAACGTGGGTTTATAATTAAAACGCGTTCAATTCAAATGTTTTAATAGTGGGTTTTGATTTTAGCTGTCTACGAGATTAACAAAAAAAAAACTATAACAGAGTTATAAAAAAAACAACATCTTACTCTAACATATGAACCTGCTCTTTGTATAGCGGGTAAAAATCAATAACACCAAAAAAAATACCCAAAAATATTCCTTCCATTCGCCCTCTATTTGAGCATAATCGCTGTAACTCCCCTTTGTCATTACCTCCGCGTAGATTGATGTAAAATGCCTATCATTTCGCTTATATTGAACATATATATTGGTAATCTGCTGAACACTTTCGACCTTACTTCTAACATTGTAAGACTGAAATTGCCAGTACTTGTAAGCACAAATAATTTGCCCGGAAAATCATACCTATATTGTTTTTGTACTCTTGATAAATTTGATGTAGGATACGTAATTAGGTCCTTTGAGCTATATCTTACGCTGTCATGACCTGATATATTAATTATTAGCCTCTGCCCACGGCTTCGCTCGCGTGGTACCAGGATAAAAAAGAGCCTATGTGTTATTCTGATATACATATTATTATGTATAAGCTATATTACTGTAAGGTTTCATCAACATATGTAAAGAGCACAGGGAACTATCTACCACAAATAGATAGATGTTAAAATCTTTATTGCACATGATGTAGTACAGAGGCGAACTTAATACTAAAAAGCACTCTCTTCCAGATAAACTTATCTTTGTCTTTTTTGTAAAACGAGAAAGTATCCAACAAATCCTGACTAAACGAACGTACCATTGAAACTTTTTTTTATCTATTTTATTGCCCATGAACAAAACTACTCGAAAATTACAATAAAAGAGAAACTTTCTAATCGACAGATGGTTTCGACCTTCAAACTTTTCTAATGTACAACCTATTGTTTCTAACGTGGAATCTCAGAGGAAGATTAGTATAGAGCGCGTCCATAGATATGAACGTAGGCACTGACCTTCAATCAGAAAAAAACACAACATTTTATATTTGCTTATTTTTTCACAAACTCTATAGTTCATGTGTAGGACGGCTTTCGTGCGATTATTTGTAAAAAAAGACGCTCCCTACTCCAGCGTCCTCGAGACTGTAGCAACGGTATCCTGTAGATGATTATTGCGCGAGCAGACTGTCCTGTACAAAACAGATGGATGCGGATTATGATGGGCTCCATCTAATCTCATTTTAATTATTATTTTTTTGTATTTTATTTTAATTTATGTGTTTATGATGTTAATTATGGATATTATTTGAAATAAATGAATAGTTATAATAAAATAATTAAACATATTAAAAGACACTGACAAACAAACAATATAAATAATTATAATAATAATGGACAAGTCAACCTATTATTTGATCTATATTTTAGTCAGTATTGGCAGGAGCCGTTTCATCTATATAGCCCATTAACAATTTTATAGCTTGTAAAATGATTAAGTTATTTGTTTAGCATGACAGTAGCCTAATTTACCCATTATTTTCAACTAGATTCTGCCCACGGCTTCTCCCGTGTGATACCCGGAAAAAGTAGCCTATGTTTTATTCTGACGTATAACTGTATAAGCTATATTAATGTAAAGTTTTATCAAAATCCGTTTAGTAGTTTTTGCGTGAAAGAGTTCCACACATCTATCCTCACAAACTTTCGCGTTTATAATATTGGTAGAATAGTATCCATCTGTCACTATCCACACTACAATATTATGTTTATTAATACATACAAAAAGGTGATTTTAGCAATATGGTCCTTACAAAAAAAAGTTTATGAATGACCTCACAAGCCATCAAAACCACACTCAAACTACAATAATTAATATTATATTAACTTACCTTGCTTTATGCACCGACTATGTTTCGACTCATTCCGACTTTCCGAGTTTTAAGTCTTATTAGTTCATACTTAAATTATAGTGTTCACGTAAGTTGCGCGTATTCTTAATATACCTCTCTGCCTTTCCGCCCATTTGTAGTTGAATCCACTTCCTTTTGTGTCGCGGCTTTTATGTGGCTAACGATTCTTACATTTTATAATTATTGTGGTCTCTAGCTCTCTCAGCTTTTTTCACTTAGTAGTTTTAATCAGTGTCATCAATTTCTACATTTATTTGTTCTAAGTAAGTTTTTCTGATTGAAATGATCTTATGTTTTTTATGACTTATTTATTTTTATTTGTTTCTAGCCACGGGCAGTACCCATGGCTCCACCCGCGTGGTATTCGGAAGAAAAGTAGCCGATGAACTATAAACCACCCATGACCATGACTATGTTACAACTCATGACTATGTTCGATAAGGAAGGCCCCGTCTCTAGCCGTATTTAAAACTCGTGTGAAGCTCTTTTATCTGACAGAAACATCATAGTATCGCAGAGTCTTGTCTTGCTCTTTTACCAATGGAAACTAAATTTAATAACAACCGTGAATCCTCTAAGCCTAAAGAAGAAGTAAACTGCAGTAGATAATCCTACGAAGAGTTACGCAATGAGCGATGAAATTGAGACAAAGAGATGCTATTCTAAGGGCTCGATCAAACTGACGCGGCGGGCGGCAAATGGTTGTCAAAGTTTGCGTGAATGTATTGACCACCGCCAGTTTGACCGAGTCCTTACCCAAACTTGACAGTATTATAGACGCTTCAAACTTCTTATCTCAAAACTTAATTCGATTTAAATATCGCTTTTGAAAGTTTCAGAGATATATTTCATTGGAGTTCAGTGACTCTGCCCTTACAGTAACGTTCATATTTTTAACTAAAACTTTGACAAAAGACGAGGTTTTTATTTCGGGTACTATGTATGTCTTTAGTTTTAGTTTTAGTAATCCAACTTTTTTTTAACTGCTTGTGATGTTAGGAACCTTTATTTATTTGTATTGTACAATAAAGATGATCCTGGGGATGGCATAATTATCTGTATTTGATAAATTATTTTTTAATATTACATATCCGACAATAACAGGTGTTTTTTTTATCATGCCTGTTTTTTTTAAATCGATCCTTAATTTCTTATGCCAATTCGTGGATAATAGGGCTGATTGTAGTCTAAGTGCATGTTGATAATGAGTTCAATTGTAGGTCCTAAAAAAATGTCGATGATATTTTTTGTCTTATTCTTGCAAAAGAAACGTCTGGTTATCACTTTAAAGTATTATTCCGTACTATTAATTTAATGAAGTCATCTGTTTGTAGATTATGTTTCACTAATATGGTTTTAAGTGGACACATTTTAATGCAGTTTTCAGCATAAGGAGATCTAGCTGCCCGAATTTCAAAGAAGCTTTAGCTTCTTTGAAATTCTTCTTTTTTTAGATTTACCTAAGAATACTGAAATGTTTCATAATTAGGATAAAGTGTTGCTCATCACGAGTTGTGAATAATGTTGTAGAGTTTACGTTTAAACTAACGTTTAAATGATGCCATTCTAGGGGAATACTTAATGTGGAGAGTGTGGTTAATAGTGATGGGACATTGTAAAACTGATGAGACAGAGACCAATCTCAAGGAGCCCTTCGTTTCGCTTGTATTTTTTGTTGTTTTTCGTGGAATTTCTTGTCTTTATATTATGACAAATATATGGAACACACTCATTAATGTACCTACATTACGAAATAAAACAACGAAGTGCAACGAAAAATTCTGATCAAAAAACATTATTAATATTTTTGAAGTGTGTTTTCGTGGGTTTTTTTAACACACTCACGGTTAATCCCCATGATGGAGATTCTCAGATCCATACTCAGTACGTGGAGTAGTACGTCAAGGGTAGTCAGAGATACGTCCAATATTATATTTGGCTTTTGGTAAATTTACTTACAATGTTGTCATAAAACTAACAAGTACGAACAGGTTTTTCTTCATATGCTGAATGGTCGCTACCATCTGTGTTTTGTGGTCTTGTTCCAATTCAATATAGTTCTATAAAATCAGTAAAATTATGGAAAGCATAATATATAATACAGCATAAACATTTCACAGTCCGATGGAGTCTCGATATTGGAGTCTCTGGATATCCGAGTTCCAGATCAGATTACTGGCCAAAGTTTTTATGAAGTAAATAAATACTTTACGAGATTTCTGCTTCCGAGATACAATCAGAAGTTCATGGATGGCTTCACAATATTAATAAATAAATAATGCTGGACAATCCACACAGCATCATCTAGCCTCAAGCTAAGCAGAGCTTGTGTTATGGGTACTAGATGACTGATATACTTAATACAAAACATTACATAGATAGATATTTATTTTATTATACATAGAAAATACCCAGAACACCCGGAACAAATATTTGCAGATCGTACAAACATTTGTCCCAGGGCGGGAATCGAACCTGCAACCTCCTGTGTCGCAGGCGGACCTTCGCCCACCGCGCCACAAAATTGTTAATTGTTTTCCTGTAAGACATTACAATTGATATCGGAGTAGTTGATATAGTGTACTGCTTCTGGAGAGATCTGTATGAGATAACAGTGCTAAAGAGTGCCTGTTAATTACAGCGCCTGTTCTTATTATAAACTAGCTCCTGCCCACGGCGTCGCCCGCGTGATACCCGGATAAAAATTTCCCGACGAAAAGTAACTCTTACCATTAAGACAGTATTCGTAAGAAGATATAGGTATAAAAACGATTTTTTTTCAGTTCAGGACCAAGATCAGTCTTGCTACGTCCCATCACTATTCAAGCTCAACTTTGTAGTTCTAAGTTCCCACCATAATGTAGGCGGCACCCACAAGACGTATTTCTGCAATTCCCACGGACTGAGATGAATTTTTGGAGATGTTTATCCTTATTGCTTCTCATATAGTATGAATAGCGTGTCGTAAGTGTGTAATACTTTTGATAAATAGTCCTTTTAAAGTTGACTGTTGCTCAACCCCCCCTTGCTTGATGTCCCTTCCTTGCTCCGATCTTCTCATAAATTATAATTTCATTATTATTTAAAGAGCAACGATGTTAACATCATCAACATCAACATGATAGTGTTAACTTTGGTACAATTCCCCGATCAATGGAAAATAATGGTTGGACAGCGCTCAATTGTTTTATTTGCCATGTTTTTGCTAAATTACAGCAGTCTAATAACGGACACCGCTTTCTAGGATACTTGTCACTTATCTACACAATAAAAAAGAGGGCAACACGTGATCATTAGAATGCTCATTGTTTATTCAATACTTCTATTTTAGAGTTGAAAGGCGATAGCGTGTTTCAATAGAATTATAAGTTTGTTTCCATTTCCATTTGTTATTCGATAATGCAGAGTGTTATTAATGTTTCAAAGAACACCTATCATTGTTAAGTAAATCTATCGATTGGTTGGTTAGGATTCAATTTCAACCCTACCTCTATAATCAACTTTCTCTATAATCTGACAACCTCTGTGGCGCAGTGGGGAAGGTCCGCCTGAGAGGCAGAAGGTTGCGGGTTCAATTCCCGCTGTGGGACATATGTTTGTATGTCCTGCATTTATTTGTCTCGGATCTGGGTGTTTTCTATGTATAATATGTATGTATTTACTAAAAATATATATATAAGTAGTATATCAGTCATGTAGCCCATAACACAAGCTTTGCTTACTTTGAGGCTAGATAACATTGTGTGAAAATGTCCAGCATTATTTATTTACTTCTCTCTAGGCTCAACGGTTGCTACAAGAAAACTTTTTTTTTTTGGTTAAGCTCGGCTTTGTATGTCATGGTATCATTGTGTCTTTTATTAATTTAATATGTGTGTATAATAAAGAATAAAGGATAACACGGACTATTTTTTTATTTAAAATATTTGGAAACCATTCATGAACTTACAAGACTTTGGAAAGTATGGCGTGAGGTGGGAACTCACCGTGTATTTCAATTTGGCCTCACTTTGCCTTGCACTGTTACTCTGTACGCGGCTCTAATTAATATAATAATATATTCTAAATCTAGATTATATTCGAGTCTAAAAACGATTCAACCATCTGTATTTTAAATTCATCTTTATTTTCTGAATTTAATAATCAATCTCCGATCATGTCATGCAAAACATCGCCAATCATTCAACATCAGTGTTTTCCTTCAATAACGGAACGTTGTTTTTTCATTTCAAAGATGAGAAGGGTCGTTGCCGTACAAGAGGCCGTTAGCGCCCCTTTCTGTAACCCTGAAGGTGTATATAAGTCACTTACAACAAGGCGGGAACGTCGGGCGTGACACAGTCGAAAATTTTAGATAGGATTATATAATTTTACTTAGAACAAAATGTACGAAAAACAAGCTAATAGTTCCTTTGTATCATTGTCGGGTGACTGGTATCTTGCTTGATTTAACTAATTAAAAAAATATATAAATCTTTATTCTTTATTGTACATACATATAAACACATATAATGACATGTACAAAGGCGAGCTTAACCCTAAAAAGAGTTTGCTTCCAGCAAACCTTGAGCTAGAGAAAGGCAATTATAGAAGTAGGATCGTGTACGGAAAAAGATAATGAAACAACACTTAAGTTTGAAAAAACATATATATATATATATTGTTATACTATTTATTGTTTGTGAATCTAGGTAAATTAAGTAAATTTAGACAGTTGGTAAGAGTCAATAAAATACCGAAGCACTAGATCCTACCGTTCAGCAACCAAATATAGGCACGGAAGAACAATTACTCTATTGGATCTTTCCTGCCGTTCAGCAAACAAACATAGGCACATAAGAAAAATTATAAGCATAGTCAGATAAAATTACAGATTCAAGTTATCAAAATAAGAAGTAAAAAGAAAACGGCATAAGTTAAAAGTTAAAATGAAACTGATACGTATTACAAAATGGTTGTTGATTAAATAAAAGTAATGATAATATAATTATTAAGGTCAGTAAAAAAATCATCCAACATATCCATCCAGGCTTTTTTTATAAGAATTTGTTTTAATAAACTAAGTAAAAAGCTGCGATGAGATATAACTATGTATGTTTAAAAATGACTTATGGTGACCACGACCAATTCAAATAACGCTCGTTAAATCGTTATTAAAATGAGGAATTAATTTTTTTGAGAACCTTGAGCGCACATATTAAATATTTTTTGATCCCACGAACTATCTAATCATGCGCATAAAAAAATACATAAAACAACAAAGTGGAAAGTGTGAAAAGGAGAAGTGGAAATTAAGTGGAAAACAAAGTAAGGAATACGGTAAGGCATGCCCTACAAACAAAAAAGTTAAGGCATGCGCCATCGAATAGCGTTGTACCGGCGATGGGCTTCCAACCTGACACGTGGAATAATTATTACAAATTATTTAAGAAAAAAAATATTTCAGGATATTATTACGACTATATTAGAAAGAAAGAAAGAAAGAAGAAAGAAAGACTTCACGCACTTCTTGACCGTTTTCTTGACCGTTTAAAGGTCCTTTCTCATCAGCACCATGCTCCATGCTCGACGTTCGTGAGACGGGAACTGACATGGCCTCCAGGCTTTGTTCTTCGCGTACGTTTGGATAGTTGTACCTAGGCATGTTTCAAATATAATGCGGAGCCTGAAAATACAGTCACGCTGACTTTCGGCGTATAAGCTGGTCAGCGTGTTTTTATCAGCCTGAGTCGACGCTGCTCAGCATCGAGCAACATTTGAAATCCTACTAATATTATAAACGCGAAAGTTTGTGACGATGGATGTTTGTTATTCTTTCACGCAAAAACTACTGAACGGATTTTGATGAAACTTTACAGTATGTAGTATATTTCTATATCTAACTTTCTTTATAGGAATGATTTCTTGTAAATACCCACGTAGGATGGAAGATACTGCTCCAAAGTATTACTCATTCATAATTTCCAGCCCTCCTTTGAGCTATAATCGACGGAAAATCCATGTTTCGGCGTATTTCACCTCAAAAACATTATTACATGAGACGAAAGAGCAGAATTTTCTGATCTAAACTATAAAACCATTTTTCATTTTCAAGCACTATTTTTAGCTAAAAATGTTTGTTTTCTAATTGACAGATTGACACTTTCTGTCAGTGTTCATCACAACTTTATTTTTTATTTGGTTGTTTTGTGAAAGTTTGCATATAAAAACGAATGTTTGCAGAAGGTTATATATGGAAACTAAATAGAACCTCTATATTCAGTCTAGAATAACACTAGCCACTCACACTCCAAATTCAAACATAAAACTTCCTATAAATACGGCATTGAGCAGACTCAGCCGGTAGTTCAGTTCTGACTCTAGAACCATAAAGACTATACCTTGAAGCTGCAGTGGAGCTCTGACTCTAGAACCATCAGAATACCTAGAATCTAGAAGAGCCTCAACCCTGGTCAGAATCCTGACGCAGAATCCTGACGCAGAATCCTGACGCTGAATCCTGACGCTGAATCCTGACGCTGAATCCTGACGCTGAATCCTGACGCTGAATCCTGACGCTGAATCCTGACGTTGAATCCCGATGATGGACACTGACGCTGGACACTGACGCTGGACCCTGAAGCAGAACCCAGAGGCTGAAGACCTGAAAGCCGAGGACTCTGAACACTGACGCTAAACACTGACACTGGACCCTGAAGCAGAACCCAGAGGCTGACGACCTGAAAGCCGAGGACTCTGGCTAGCCTCATACTTCCGCTTGGACCTCACCTGCTGGGCTCTGAAGACTGAGCTGTAATCAGTCTGACATCAGGGCGGGTCCACTTCCTCCTCGCCCTAAAGATATTCTCCACAAATTTAACAACATCATTTCTTCAGGTCAACTACACTTCACCTCCAGTCAACGCTTCGCACTGCACCCGTCGGTCTTCTCTCCGCTATACTTCGGTATTACGTCGTGTAGTGTCCATTAAATCATTAATCATCACTAGGTAGGTAGGTTATAATTTTTGATTAAATATTGTTAAAAATCTTTAATACCCTTTCTTTTCTTAAGATTTAACTTGCCGCTTACAGCCCTTCTCTTGAAAACCTAGGGTAGGGCTGTAACGTGACAGTTTGGCGCCCAACTAAATTGAACCCTCTTAAATTTCCTTATTCTAAATTCTTCTAAATTCTAAAAAAAACACTAGCTAGTTCTCATTCTCAAGTTGGCTCATATTTTGGTACTTATTAACTTAGTTTACTTTTTGTTTCTTTTACATACACACTATTTATCATCTTAAAATTATATTCTTAATCAATTGAGAAGAAAATATCATATTAGAGATTTTAAGTATTTTTTTACCTTAGTTGTTTTTATATATTTGTAAATACTTGTATATATTCCTAGATTATCTACTCTACAAGGAAACCAAAGCTTTTCGGCACAACTTTTATTCCATTATTTTTATTTATTTAAGTCTTATTTTCTTAAACTATTCTTAATCGAGCGGAAGCACAACTCGTTAAATAAGCCCTTATGTGCAAAATTCTTAAAAAGCGTTCTATTCTTAATCGAGCGGATGCACAACTCGTTAAATAAGCCTTCATGTGCCAAATCTTAAAAACGCTTTCCTTGAATAAGCGATCTACAATCTTCTTACCTTGTAAATATTTTTCTTTTCTAAAACGGGTCTTCATACAGGTGCGGGTTACGACACCTATTAAAAATAAATAAGCCTTCGTTATTAATAGGTGTATTCCTAACTGAATATTTCCTTGTGGAGTATGCGTCATAGAATGTGAACCATAGCCCCTCTGTATGTTTGAATGTGAGTGTCCGATGAATGTATGAAAGATGTTAGTGTGTTAGATCAAGGACTTATTCCTAACCATCAAAATTTTCTCTAGTCGAAAATTTTCCGGGGTTGTCGGGGAAATGTAGTATATTTCTATATCTAACTTTCTTTATAGGAATGATTTCTTGTAAATACCCACGTAGGATGGAAGATACTGCTCCAAAGTATTACTCATTCATAATTTCCAGCCCTCCTTTGAGCTATAATCGACGGAAAATCCATGTTTCGGCGTATTTCACCTCAAAAACATTATTACATGAGACGAAAGAGCAGAATTTTCTGATCTAAACTATAAAACCATTTTTCATTTTCAAGCACTATTTTTAGCTAAAAATGTTTGTTTTCTAATTGACAGATTGACACTTTCTGTCAGTGTTCATCACAACTTTATTTTTTATTTGGTTGTTTTGTGAAAGTTTGCATATAAAAACGAATGTTTGCAGAAGGTTATATATGGAAACTAAATAGAACCTCTATATTCAGTCTAGAATAACACTAGCCACTCACACTCCAAATTCAAACATAAAACTTCCTATAAATACGGCATTGAGCAGACTCAGCCGGTAGTTCAGTTCTGACTCTAGAACCATAAAGACTATACCTTGAAGCTGCAGTGGAGCTCTGACTCTAGAACCATCAGAATACCTAGAATCTAGAAGAGCCTCAACCCTGGTCAGAATCCTGACGCAGAATCCTGACGCAGAATCCTGACGCTGAATCCTGACGCTGAATCCTGACGCTGAATCCTGACGCTGAATCCTGACGCTGAATCCTGACGCTGAATCCTGACGTTGAATCCCGACGATGGACACTGACGCTGGACACTGACGCTGGACCCTGAAGCAGAACCCAGAGGCTGAAGACCTGAAAGCCGAGGACTCTGAACACTGACGCTAAACACTGACACTGGACCCTGAAGCAGAACCCAGAGGCTGACGACCTGAAAGCCGAGGACTCTGGCTAGCCTCATACTTCCGCTTGGACCTCACCTGCTGGGCTCTGAAGACTGAGCTGTAATCAGTCTGACATCAGGGCGGGTCCACTTCCTCCTCGCCCTAAAGATATTCTCCACAAATTTAACAACATCATTTCTTCAGGTCAACTACACTTCACCTCCAGTCAACGCTTCGCACTGCACCCGTCGGTCTTCTCTCCGCTATACTTCGGTATTACGTCGTGTAGTGTCCATTAAATCATTAATCATCACTAGGTAGGTAGGTTATAATTTTTGATTAAATATTGTTAAAAATCTTTAATACCCTTTCTTTTCTTAAGATTTAACTTGCCGCTTACAGCCCTTCTCTTGAAAACCTAGGGTAGGGCTGTAACGTGACAGTTTGGCGCCCAACTAAATTGAACCCTCTTAAATTTCCTTATTCTAAATTCTTCTAAATTCTAAAAAAAACACTAGCTAGTTCTCATTCTCAAGTTGGCTCATATTTTGGTACTTATTAACTTAGTTTACTTTTTGTTTCTTTTACATACACACTATTTATCATCTTAAAATTATATTCTTAATCAATTGAGAAGAAAATATCATATTAGAGATTTTAAGTATTTTTTTACCTTAGTTGTTTTTATATATTTGTAAATACTTGTATATATTCCTAGATTATCTACTCTACAAGGAAACCAAAGCTTTTCGGCACAACTTTTATTCCATTATTTTTATTTATTTAAGTCTTATTTTCTTAAACTATTCTTAATCGAGCGGAAGCACAACTCGTTAAATAAGCCCTTATGTGCAAAATTCTTAAAAAGCGTTCTATTCTTAATCGAGCGGATGCACAACTCGTTAAATAAGCCTTCATGTGCCAAATCTTAAAAACGCTTTCCTTGAATAAGCGATCTACAATCTTCTTACCTTGTAAATATTTTTCTTTTCTAAAACGGGTCTTCATACAGGTGCGGGTTACGACACCTATTAAAAATAAATAAGCCTTCGTTATTAATAGGTGTATTCCTAACTGAATATTTCCTTGTGGAGTATGCGTCATAGAATGTGAACCATAGCCCCTCTGTATGTTTGAATGTGAGTGTCCGATGAATGTATGAAAGATGTTAGTGTGTTAGATCAAGGACTTATTCCTAACCATCAAAATTTTCTCTAGTCGAAAATTTTCCGGGGTTGTCGGGGAAATGTAGTATATTTCTATATCTAACTTTCTTTATAGGAATGATTTCTTGTAAATACCCACGTAGGATGGAAGATACTGCTCCAAAGTATTACTCATTCATAATTTCCAGCCCTCCTTTGAGCTATAATCGACGGAAAATCCATGTTTCGGCGTATTTCACCTCAAAAACATTATTACATGAGACGAAAGAGCAGAATTTTCTGATCTAAACTATAAAACCATTTTTCATTTTCAAGCACTATTTTTAGCTAAAAATGTTTGTTTTCTAATTGACAGATTGACACTTTCTGTCAGTGTTCATCACAACTTTATTTTTTATTTGGTTGTTTTGTGAAAGTTTGCATATAAAAACGAATGTTTGCAGAAGGTTATATATGGAAACTAAATAGAACCTCTATATTCAGTCTAGAATAACACTAGCCACTCACACTCCAAATTCAAACATAAAACTTCCTATAAATACGGCATTGAGCAGACTCAGCCGGTAGTTCAGTTCTGACTCTAGAACCATAAAGACTATACCTTGAAGCTGCAGTGGAGCTCTGACTCTAGAACCATCAGAATACCTAGAATCTAGAAGAGCCTCAACCCTGGTCAGAATCCTGACGCAGAATCCTGACGCAGAATCCTGACGCTGAATCCTGACGCTGAATCCTGACGCTGAATCCTGACGCTGAATCCTGACGCTGAATCCTGACGCTGAATCCTGACGTTGAATCCCGACGATGGACACTGACGCTGGACACTGACGCTGGACCCTGAAGCAGAACCCAGAGGCTGAAGACCTGAAAGCCGAGGACTCTGAACACTGACGCTAAACACTGACACTGGACCCTGAAGCAGAACCCAGAGGCTGACGACCTGAAAGCCGAGGACTCTGGCTAGCCTCATACTTCCGCTTGGACCTCACCTGCTGGGCTCTGAAGACTGAGCTGTAATCAGTCTGACATCAGGGCGGGTCCACTTCCTCCTCGCCCTAAAGATATTCTCCACAAATTTAACAACATCATTTCTTCAGGTCAACTACACTTCACCTCCAGTCAACGCTTCGCACTGCACCCGTCGGTCTTCTCTCCGCTATACTTCGGTATTACGTCGTGTAGTGTCCATTAAATCATTAATCATCACTAGGTAGGTAGGTTATAATTTTTGATTAAATATTGTTAAAAATCTTTAATACCCTTTCTTTTCTTAAGATTTAACTTGCCGCTTACAGCCCTTCTCTTGAAAACCTAGGGTAGGGCTGTAACGTGACAAGTAATATAACCTATACATCAGAATAACACATAGGCTACTTTTTATCCGGATACCACGCGGGCGAAGCCGTGGGCAAAAGCTAGTGATGCATATTCAACGGTCGGCGCCGACTCTCAGCGTGACTGTATTTCCAGCCTATATGCTGCATGTAACCGCACATTTTAAGGTTCTTAGTATAGATCTGAGAATACCCATCATAGTGATAAGAATCCAGTTACGTCGCGTATCGTGCCCGTCCCGTTGTTATAAGATATTCCTTTAAACTGAACCTCCTGTCGGATTAATGAAACACGGTAGTCGGTCCTAAAAACCTTTAAGACTTTATGCCCCGGCAATAAAACTCAAAACTTTTACAAAAAAGTATATTTGTACTCTTCTGTTGGTTTTATTTTACTTTGATTAAATTTTTCGTGTTTTTTCTGATTGTGATGGTTAGAATTTCAAAGTTTATGTTAATCTTATCTCTGAGAAATAGAACGCCGCGTAACTTCGAGATATTTTCTATCATATTAGGGTAGGACTTTAGATAATCTATTCCTAGTGTACACCAAAAATAAAATAGCAAGATTGAGGCTATGTTGATTATCATTAAGTTAGATTCTCACGCAACGTTTTGATGTTATTAAGAACTAGTTGTTGCCCGCAGCTCCGCCCGCGTGGTATGTTAATAAAAGTAGCATATGACCGTCTCCAGGCTTCAAACTATGTCCACCAACTTTTGAATGAATCGAACCAAGGATTATAATGTATACAAAGTTTAGAACTCAATTGCACACCCCCAAAGGGTAGTTTTGAAAAAATAAAAAATACATGTTTCATTATTTACTTCAAAGTTTATTTTTACAGAGTTTTGAGCGAATCAAACAGTGTTTATTTTTTCATAGAAACTTTTCCGCCTTATTTAACCACCTTAGGGGTCGATTTTCGAAAATTAGCCTATATGTTACGAGAGGATAACAATTCTAGAATTAGCTGAAAAAAAAACATGCTCTCGATTATAAAAATACATCCAACTCAGTACGCTGATAAGTGATAATATAATATAGAAGATAGTCAAAGATCACGACCAAATATTAAAATTGTATTAAAAACATTTTGTAAGTGCATTTCTATTCAAGCAAACAATAACTCTTATCTCCGAAATTGGTATCTAGCAAAATCTGCCCTTACTCAGACATGACAAGCCAAGCCGTAGGCAACAGCTAACACAACCGTAACATTAAAAGGGTATACCTAATAAACTGTGCACTATAACCGACCCTTGACGAAACATTGGGTTAACGGCAATGACTTACAGTAGCATGATCAAGGTAGAATGGAATTTAAATTGAAGGAAGATCAATCAAAAACAAAAAAAATTGTTAATAGTGTGTTCCCGAAAGTAGCTTAGTTCTTTGCGAGAACTAAAGAAATCAACTGATCTTTCTTGCGCGTTATCAGTTTAATACGTAAAATGTTATAGTTATTTATCTTACGCTATTGTCTTATGGAGCAATAGCACGGATGCAGAAAACCTGTTTATCCTACAGAAAAAGTGCGTCCGTATCTTAGCAAATATTAAGAAAAGAGTTAGCTGCAAGCCTTGTTTTAAAAACCTTAAGATTTTAACTTTGGCGTCTATCTACATTTTAGAGGTGTGCAAATTTGTTAGGAATAATCCCAATTTGTATACAAAGTTCATTTGATTTATTGTAGATATTAATAACTAGTTTGTTTACGCAAAACCTCGGCCTGCCTACCTATCTGTAGCTATACCTTTAGACAGGGTTCATGTGAGATACCTACCTATAAACACCATCTATGTACCTACCATGCGAAAGCAATAAATGTATTGAGTATTGAGCTTCTTGTGGCATCACTCACTTTGAATCAACAGAATACCAGTGCTAAGTAGGTAGCCTACCTACCTATCATATGCTGAGCTGACACTTTTTTGGCGCGACATTGAAATGTATATATGGATCAGGTTACCTGGGGCATTTCTGTTCAATAGAACAGAACTATATCTTCTTATTGGTTAAAGAAAATTGATACTTTTTTTGACAATGATATTATATAGACAATAATATCATTGTCAAAAAAACTAGAACAGTATCAGTTTTTTCAGGGCCATTAAACCTCGATCTAGCCTAATCGCTGACGTGTGAACGGTGATCTAGAAATAGCTGATGGTATTATGAAAATGATCAGCACTAACACTAAGTGACATTTCTGTCTTCACATAATATCATTGGTTGGTTTGTACTACATTACGCTTAGGTATAAACATTTAAGTTGCAATAATCCGTAGGACCTTAAAGAACCCGTTAACTTTACTCGCTTCTTTAATTAAATTGTTAACGTGCGCGGAATTTTTACGCAGTTGTTTTTGTTTATATGTGACCTTAATATTTTATGACGCAAGCCATTTACAGCCACAGCTTGGGTCGCAATTTAAAATAAGCGTTTTATTGTTTCGTTATTCAACATGTAGTTTTTTGTTTGTATAACGAGATAACTCGAGAGAAGGCTACGCCAAGTATATGCTACTCCAGCCGACTATTTGATCAACAGGGTTCATAAATAATTAATTCAGTTTCTTTGCTTCAACCAGCACGAGTAGCGTGAGCACCGAAGACAGCGATTTGTCTACTGAAGAGGAGACAAGAATCATACCCATCCGTCTCTTTTGTTTAACGGAAAGAGTAATTATTGTCTGCGTTATCTAAGTGCTCATGTTAAGCCTACAGCAGCCATACAAAGTCTCATATTCCTAGCGAAATGCCCCTATCAGTACACGTAAGTAAAAAAAACGTCTGTTAATTAAGGTAAAAGGGAAATCCTGCCACGAAAAGATTATCCCTTCGTTCTATTTCGTTTTAATTAGTAAAAGAGGGCTGGTATTGTCCGGCTAGAGACTTTCTGTCGTGGGTATAATACCGGACGACCGCCTTCGAGATTTTATACTAAACTGTTTTGATTCAGTTGCCAGTAGATAGATAGAAGCGCAGGTTCGATTACCATTGCGTGACAAATATTTGCATGTTCTGTAGATGTTTGTTACGGTTCTGGATTAAGTAGGTACTCGTGGTGCCTGATACCTACAACACAGGAAGTTTTAGTGAGGGGTCGGGCCTATGTGTCTATTAGGTGTTTATTGATTTATTTTATAATAGCTTTCGCCCACGGCTTCGCCCGCATGGTACCTGGATAAAAATAACACATAGGCTACGTATTATTCTGATGTATAAGCTATATTAATGTTAAGTTTCATCAAAATCCGGTCAGTAGTTTTTGCGTGGAATGTCAACAAACATCCATCCTCACAAACTGTCACGTTTATAATAGTAGTAGGATGTATAATATTATATCCAAATATTTATAGAAGTTGATTATTTAAAAAAAACTGTGTTAAATAAATTCACAGTAATTCCAATTTGTTTTAGATTATTTTCGCCATAATTCGGTCACAAGACACATTTCAGACAAGCTGTTAAGAAGCCTCCATTTGGCATCAACGCATCAACCCACATACTTTATTTAATTAAAAATTCCCACGTCGCGTCCGCTCGGTTTATGATCGGCTAGGAGGTGCAGATAAACTTTATAATACTTGCAGCCGTGAATTTAAAATTGATTTAGTCTATGTTTAGACTGACAAGCGCAACCAAAGATAACTAAAGAATAACTTTTTCTTTTGATGTTTGTTCCTCTTTCACACTAAAACTACTGAACGGATTTTGATGAAACTTTACAGTAATATTGCTTACACATCAGAATAACACATAGGCTACTTTATATCCTGGTACCACGCGGGCGAAGCCGTGGGCTGAAGCTTGTATTGTTTAGATTGCTTATATAAAGTTCCGCAAAAACAATATTGTTTAAAAAACGGGTTTTTCATTATTTTTTTTCTTTTTTACAGGTATGTCTGAACGCCGGATCAGCAGAAGTAGGTAATATTAAAATAATGACCTTTAAATGACGAAAGTTTATGGCACCAAAAAAATTGTTTATACAAAATGTGTTTAGTAGTTTGTTCAACCTATGTACATAGTAAAATTCATTCAACAATGTGTTTGGCTTTTTAAATTAATCCAGCTCAATAATTAACGGATCACTACACCCTCCAGTTGTTTTTAATTAAAACATTTTTAACCCGATCCATCACTCTTTATTCCCATCAACATTTCAAAAATTTTATTGTTTTCGCAAACAATCAGTTACATAACCATTTTAATTTATTAGCGGTTAAAAGTAGGAGTTTTGTACGAATAAAGTTGGTTATGGTTGTTGAAGTAAGTAAGACCTTGACTTAATGGCGGCCAAAACAATGGTTCTATTTTGAGTTTATTATCATGTCAAAAGGTGTCTGCATCGGCAATGTAACTATACAAAAATTATCTAAACGGTACAGAGTTTAGAGACTCAGTACATCGCCAAATTCACGGGGCATTGTCAACTTCGGTGGCGAAGTAGGCCGGCAGAGATGCATGAGGTTCGATTCCCGCTGCGGGTCAAATATAAGCAAGTACTACTGTTATTTGTCCGGGTCTGACTGTTGGTGGTACCATGGTAGTTACTGATAGCCACTAAACAGCGATTCTTAGCGTGAAGTCAGGACAGGACTGTTGGATATAAGAGGCTGCTATCCAGCTATCCAATAGTATCAATTATCAATTATCAATTCATGATGATGGATGATTAAGAATAAACAAACTTCTTGAAGTCAAAATCAATGAGCCGAATTAAAAAAAAAACATACAACTATGTACAAGTAAGGTACATACATAAATTCCGATACATAAAATACAGATGAACTAAAAACCGTTACAAACGAACAAGACCTAACCGTTACTAGACCGAAGCATTCCCAAAATTCTGGCTGCATTGCCACGCTGAATGCCAATGCTAATGTGTTGACCAGATAAGAACCAGCAGATCACGGGTCGCTCCGACCAGTCGCCCTGAAATAATTTTGTAAACGCTAAGGGCCGCGGTTTCCCACGGACCTAAAGTTCAACCCCAAAAGACTTAAATAAGTAAACTCTGTCGAGACTTCTATATTTGAGAGAAATTACACTCTTAATTTAATAAAAAATAAATAAAGCTCGCCTGTACATGTCTTATAATATGTAAGTCTGTTTTTAGGTGTGTACATCCTACTAATATTAAAACGCGAATGTTTGTGAGGATGGATGTTTGTTCCTCTTTCACGCAAAAACTACTGAACGGATTTTGATGAAACTTTACAGTAATATAGCTTACATATCAGAATAACACACAGGCTACTTTTTATTCAGGTACAACGCGGGCGAAGCCGTGGGCAGAAGCTATTAAATTATAATTAATAAAATAAGTATCCTGCTTTATTGAATTTAGTTCCTACCGTGAACATGTATATGCGAAATATCGGGAAACATCAAAATTCACGACTATACCTAGTAATCTAGAGAAAGTTAAGTTACCCTAAGTTTCAAAGTAAACCCACAACTTAAATTCTCACAGAGTCCTTTCTGTCATCAAACTTTGAATTCACACATAAATTAGAAGTACCTCAAGCCCTTTGAACAACATTGGCTACTTGATGTACCTAGCTACAAAAGCAGTTTCTACGTAAGATATATTACTTATAGGCCTGGCCTATATTTCAAGGAGATTTAAGACCCGCTGCTGTTTTTCAACGTCACAAAACGTAGACATGACTTCTCATGAGATATGCCGGCTCAAGGTTTACATAGGGCCGAGTTGATGGATCGCGTGTAGGTTCTCAGGGTGTATTTTTATATTTTAATATTCAAATCACAAAAAATGATGGAAAGTTTTTTTTTACTCAGTTCTGCTCATGGCGACGCCCACACTGGGCGATTGGGTAAAAATGGAGCGTTTTTTTTAATTTTAGGTCACGAAATATTTGAATTTTATCCAAATTTAGAAATTAAAATAAACTCGTTGTTGTCACTTGCAGGTTCCATAAAATTATTAAATCGTTTAAAGTGTAAAGTGTGCCGATGCTTTTATAACAAACTTCAAAAAAAAAATACTATGAACAGATTTAAAAACATAATTAAGCAAAATTTTTATAAAAGGGAATATAATATATCGGATTATTTAGAAGATAAAAAATCTTGGGATTTAAAATGCTCCAACTCGATAAAAATGTAGATAGATAGATAGATAAACTCTTTATTAAGCATAACACCAATTTACAGTATAAACACAGAAACATAATAAAAGAACAAAAATAATGCACAATGGGTGGTATTATTGCTGAAAGCGATTTCTTCCAGACAACCTTAGGATGGAGAGAACTATTTATTTTTTATGTAGGTACCTATTGTTTTATAAAATGATTATTAAAAAGAATAACCAGGCTTGTTTTCTTGCCTTCCTTTCCTGGGTCTCGTAGGAACAGGCAGTAGATAAAATCGACGTTTCAAAGTGATCCTTGTGATTTTAATGAATAAATGAATTTTGACTTTGACTTAATCTGTTTAGCCATTACAGAGATTAAAATCACCAAACATCTACACCATCTTGTATAATTATCCAGCCCGTTTATATAGTCAGGTAACGACCTCTTTTTCACTTTTATTTTACGCCACTCTGTCCGAGCCCTTGTGAATGTCATCTACTGATTCCTTGACTACGCTGCTGTCGAATCATTAGATCCTTGGGTCAATATTTTGTTTGCTTGGATAACATTTGGTAACAGACTTTATCCATCGTTCATCCATAATTTCGCATTAAGGCACATGTTAGGGTTGATTTGAAATCTTTGAATGAATTATTTTTCTAGTAGAGTCAACATAAATGTTTGGAAAAAAGTATATTATGTTACTTTTGGACATTTTAATTATCAATTATCAACTGTTATTCTTTTTTTACATTTAGAAACGATTTTTTTCTAATTCTAAATTACAACAGCGCTTGGAACGTTTAAAGCACTAAAATGCCTTTAGTCTTCAATTTGGAATTGGATTTATAAAAATGATTGGTTTTAAATGCGAAACATTTTTTTGAGAGAGTAATGCATTTTTCTCACTTTGTAATATGTGCCAAGGAGTATTACATTAATAATATTAGCAGGAAGTAGGAAATTATAGATACCAAATAGTATAACATTTTATAATACATCCAACAGATTCTGATGTCTGGCAATGTAATCTTGCAATAACGTCACTGAAAAAAGTAATTATTTCCTTGTCTAGTGACGTGACCTTATATTGACGTTTCTGGAGCTTTATCACTATATAACACAACAACGCCACAAATATGCCAAGCGACGTGATCTTGTAATGAAGTCTCGCGGGAAATCTCGAGATTACGCATCTTGGAACTCACTCCAATATGAGAGGTTCATGAGTAATGCTTCTGTAAGACGAGGATGGCCTGGATTAAGCGACTTCGCAATATAGCGCTCTTATCTCCTTGTAATCTATACTAATACTAATAGTTTAGGTATAGGTAGTCACCGAAACTGTTTATCCGATTTTAAAATTTTTATTCATCAATATTTAAAATTCACTTTCAAGGTAAACATATGCTATATATTATCCTGTTAAAATAAAAGGGTTTTTCGCGGAGACCAATTTAGCAACTTAAGTCGAAGAAAAAAACAGTCGAGCGAATGCGTTTTCAATGATCGTAGGTTAATAGGTATAACTGTAGTTAGTTTGTCCAGGCTAAAGAATATCTAAATGTTTATATAGGTAGATGGTAATATTGAAAACTGTGTAAAATAAAAAAAGAATACGCTTGCCACAGATTCACTTAAATTACAGTAGATTTACAGTAATTTTGGCTTTCCCACTGTATACTGTAATTATTAAAATATAGTCAAGGGATTTCCTGTATTTAATATCACAGCAGTCACAATAATCAAATCTAAACTTTAAATTACTCTCACCAGTACACCCCATTCATTCAGATTTTTCATGGTATGACTTGATTTTTCATCAGATAATTGATTTTAAGACGAAAAGGAAATATGAGCTCAAGTAGCTTATTACTTAACATCATATTTTCTTTTTGAATTAAATAATTTTCTTCCATAATTATTCCAAACAGAAGACTTGCCTTTTGACAAGCAAGATCATAATTTTAGAATATGATGAATATTATGACTATACCACGTACTTTACTAGTCTCATTATAATATTCTAAAATAATATCAAACCACGATAATTTCAATTCTATGGTCATTTACATTTCTAAATAGAGCAGACACTCACTTTCACGTGTCAGTTGTATCAGAAATGTAATGTAAATCATTTGCTTCACCTGCTGTCTTTGGCTTTCAATCTAAATTACTATACAGGCCCTATAATTGTCTACGTTCAGACATTCTGAATGGTAATGCTTTTGCTGTGCCAGTAATAAGGAATAATATGTTGATACGTAGATTAGCAAAGTGCACTAAAAGTGTCAAAATTAACACGTTCAAGGCGTACTGCCAATCTTTTTATACCTGCAGTCTATCAGTCAGCTATACTCAGACTACGTACAGCACCCTTCGTGTCCAGTATACCAATGTGTTCAGGATGCTGGGGTTGCCATATTTTTGCAGCATCAGGTATGATCGCGGAGGCACACGTATGGCTTCCACGCCATCCTGAGCAAGTGTACAGCCTCCCTAATGCAGCGGGTGCGCGCCAGCACCAACAGCCTCCTGAGCACGGTGGCTGAGTTCGTCCAGCCTGTTCCTCTGCGACCAAGCCAGGAAAGAAAGGCAAGAAAACAAGGCGGGTTATTCTTTTTAATGATCCTTTTACAAAACTGGTTGCTGCACCACGATACTCGTAGTTCCCGATATCCACGACACGTGATATTTCCACAGCTAATGTCATTCCCATACAATTAAATTTTTCCGCTGACGTTAACGTCAACAGAAAGTGGTATTTGTCTAGACCCCCAGGTATACGTTTAAGTTATCGACCATTAGGTGGCCTAGACACGTGATTAATATTCGAACCGCTAACTAATTGGCTGAGTAATTAGTGGAAATTACGCAATCGATTTATTTTGTAGA
Organism: Perizoma flavofasciatum; assembly: GCA_958496245.1. Classification (NCBI taxonomy): domain Eukaryota; kingdom Metazoa; phylum Arthropoda; class Insecta; order Lepidoptera; family Geometridae; genus Perizoma; species Perizoma flavofasciatum. The sequence goes on from OY292436.1 coordinate 2,248,069, forward strand.
TGTATTTGATAAGATTGTTTTAATCCAAATACTTTCCACTTTCTTGAATTAGATCAATTCTATTGTATTTTTTTACGAACCGTACTATCGTTCAAGGCTCCGATTAAGTTTTGACTCATTGCGAGAGTCTTCATAAGAGTGAGCTTTCCCTCCGCGTCGCACTCACTCACTTTAGCATATACTCTCGGAATGAGTCGAAACTTAGTGGCTGCCTTCACCAATAGTACTACGATACGTGAAAAAAATCCCGTTTTTATTGGGAAAGTTATGGAAAAGATAAAATTATATCGATATTTTGTACCAATTTAAAAGTGTGGTAATTAAAAGTAAAATGCGTAAAGTACCTTTTAGATAATGTGGTAACTTATTGAAATGTATCTGACGACCTCTGTGGCGCAATGGGCGAAGGCCCGCCTGAGGCGCAGAAGGTTGCGGGTTCAATTCCCGCCACGGGACAAATGTTTGTATCTGCAAATATTTGTCTCGGGTCTGGGTGTTTTCTATGTATAATATGTATGTATTTACAAATAAAAAACTGTATATAAGTAGTATATCAGTCATGTAGTTCTCATAATACAAGCTCTGCTTAGTTTGGGGCTAGATGATGCTGTGTGAAAATGTTTAGAACTATTTATTATTTATTTATTTATTATTTATCTGAAAAAATGAAAAAAAATAGGAAGGACCTCTAAACAGTCGAAAATAGTTAAGTACGTGGTATAGTCTTATACTAATTATTAATATTAATAAAATTAATATTATTTGTGTTTGAGTATCTTTTTATCCTAAAAAGATACTCAAACACAATAATTTTAAATGGCTTGAATTCATAGATGACTGAATTCGATACAATTGCAAAACAAAATTTCTGCTCTTATTATTTTCATCTTATGCTAAGTTAACATCACAAACTTCTTACCATTACATAAAACGAACTCTCATTTTATATGCTAGAAACATTAAATATAATAAAAGCTTATTTACTTACAAATAGCAAGTCACATGTGTTTATACCCGCCCCGTGCCTCTGCAAATACACAAATACTTTTGGGCTATTTATTCTATCTGGCAAATACTTTTGTCCCTGTAATTCCATTATGGATGGACCTTCATTCCTTCTGTATTATTCAACGTCTCCTGAATCTTTGTGTAAAGATACTCAAATTGTGTTTGTTTTGTTACGTTAGTCTTGTGATGAATTGAGAGGAAGATAGATATGTGTCATCTCGAGGGCCAATCTGCAAGGCCGCCCTTGACACTCGACTTCAGCGTCTAAATCGCGTCAAAAGTACCTACCACATAGTCGATTTCATGTATTTTTCTTGCATAAAATTCCACCAAATAGTAATTCCAATCGTGTTCTAGTATTTAACTAGCTTCTGCCCACGGCTTCGCCCGCTCGGTACCTGCTTAAAAAGTAGCCTATGTGTATTCTGATGTATAAGCTATATTACTGTAAAGTTTCATCAAAATTCGCTCAGTACTTTTTGCGTGAAAGAGTAACAAACATCCATCCTCACAAACTTTCACATTTATAATATTAGTAGGTTAGTGCAAATTGGTAATCTTAAAGGTTACCAAATTGCACGAATTCGATTACAAGCCCACCAGACGTGTAGACATCGAGAATGTAATCCTTACACCACCTCATCTGTCGGGGACATCAGTTAGAGCCAGTGCAGCGGCTGATTCAACCGAGGATCTCATCTACATTCTAAAATATGGAAGTTCCCAGGTGAAATGGGAACCAGACAAGACAAAGTAGAAGGAAGAAGAGTATACAAAAATAAATAAATAATGCTGGACATTTTTCATACAGCATCATCTAGCGCCAAACTAAGCAGAGCTTGTATTATGAGAACTAAATGACTGATATACTACTTATATACTTTTTTCGTAAATACATACAAATTATACAAAGAAAACACCGGAATTAGTGTAGAAAGTATGTACCTAAATTACAAGTTTGACAATGAGCTCTGCACTCGATCAAGCCTGTATCGTAGAAAACCAGATTGAGTTTGGCAAAGATATTAAATAGAAATATACAAATGTGAGGTAATCCCACCAAAATTTAGTGCGTGGTGAGACATCTATTAAACTAGCTTATAACAATGTTTATGTATGATGTTATGTTGCCCTATAACACGCTACCGATTGTATTCCTCACGATGCATATGCTCAGATACGTAATCGGTGTGTAGATCTTTGCGGCTAGATGCCCGCGTCTTGCAAATAATTAGCATTCCACGTGCCATGTTGCAAGCCCGTCATCACTTTATTGGAACACTAACCGCTGGTAAATACCATCGAATTTCCGGTTCTATCACATGCCAGTTTCCTGACGATATTTTCCTTCACCGTTTCGGGCAAGTGTGTCAAGTGAAAAAAGCCATTGGTACATGTCCGAGTTCGAACCCGTGACCTCGGGATGCCACCCACTAGGCCAACACAGCTCATCGCTTAAATATCCTTCAAATTCCATGCTCTTACAATAAAACGATACAAATCCTTATAAAGATATGGGGAATAAATTCGCACAGCCGAGATTCTTCGGAACTTGGGCCCAACTTCAGGCTCAAGTTAAATCGACTTCAGAATTGTTGCTCATCCGATTCATACGATAGGAACCTATCGAAAATTTTAAGAATACGTGATAGAAAGGAAAGTTGAAAAGGAAGGTTCAAGAGTTTGTCTTGTTTTTAATCAGTTTTGTAAGAGTTTAGGGTCGATCAAATTGATAAAAAACGTGTCTGATGCTTGAGATGGTTAGTTTGAAGGACTGGTTTTATTAAAGCGAAAATATAGCGAAAACTAGTAATGATATTGAAAAAACATGTAATTTTGATGTTATATTATTCCCCTTTCGCTTATTTCAGATATATCATAGAGGATAACAGACAGATTATAGTTTTTTTCTTTAATTTATTGCATAAAAAAACACTTCAGATTGCATAAGTATTAACGATCTCTACCAGATAACCAGTAGATTAAACGGACTTTACGAAATATACCTACATAATTACACACCATTTAGGTACATTAGATTACATAACCGGTATTCTAAATTAGATACCGATAGATTACAGATAGTGATGGACATAAACGAAATACTATTTCTCATGCCTATCTTTGATGTCTTTAAGCTTAGACTGACATTTTTTACGTACCAGTACTTATCTAACTTGCTCATACATTCAAGTAAGTACAAAACGTTTCAGCAATAAATTCCGCAGGGTGCTCTATTTCAGGGTCCCCGGTTCAATGTGCCGTAGCTGAGTAACTCTCCAACCTACTCAATCATAAAGTTCCTCAGACACCATTCAACTTTTACGACAAAGTATAAACAAATCACGCACACTGCACGTAATTCTCGTTAACGACAAATAAAAACCGAATCTCAGAGCCACAAATAACAGTAAAACCAGAATTCCTCCATTTATCGGTCGCACGGACAAAATAGAAAACAAATAGCTTTATCCACCATTAAGTTTATAGTTGGTACATATCGTTGGCAAACGGTTAGCTCGTCAAAATCTATGGAGCGGCATGGGCGGGCTTCCAAACTGAGAGAAATAGCACAGAATATTGAGTACGAATGGCTACGCGCGGGTCAGTGGTTTCTGCATGTGACAATGTCTTGATAGAAGGACCGGCTCACAGCTGAATGATCAATTTGTTAGCAGTCAAATTTTATATCAAAAAACACCATATGACTCTATCGTACACATGAGTTGAGTACGTGCACATGTAATAGTGCAGCGTAAAACTTTTGATTAGTGTTTCAGGTACATCACACATACGCCGTGTAACCACCCGAAAGGCACGAAGTGAATTAGTAGACTTTAGTTAGCTGAATGATATTTTTTTTAGCAGCAAAATTTTAAATAAAAAAACACCCTATTACTACTCAGTAGAGTCCATGTACGTACACATGTAATAGTGTAGCATAGCATGTTTAGTTTATAAAGGTACATTACGTATACGCCGAGTCGCCACTGCACAGGCACGAAGTGAATTAGTAGGCTTAAGTCAGCTGATTGATGACTTTTTTAGCAGCAAAATTTAATTTTAAAAATACTGTAGGACTCTGTAGAGTCCATGTACGTACACATGTAATAGTGTAGCATAGCATATTTGGTTAGTGACTGAGGTATATCACATATACGCCGTGTCACCACCCGAAAGGCACGAAGTGAATTAGTAGACTTTAGTTAGCTGAATGATATTTTTTTAGCAGCAAAATTTTATATTAAAAAACACCCTATTAATACTCAGTAGAGTCCATGTACGTACACATGTAATAGTGTAGCATAGCATTTTTGGTTAGCGACTGAGGTATATCACATATGCGCGTGTCATCGACAGGCACGCACGAAGTGAATTAGTAGGCTTGAGATAGCTGAATGATTTTATTTTTTAGCATTAAAATTTAATATTGAAAATACCCTATGACTCTGTAGCGTTCATGTACGTACACATGTAATAGTGTAGCATAGCACTTTTAGTTTGTAAAGGTACATTACGTATACGCCGAGTCGCCACTTGACAGGCACGAAATGAATTTGTAGGCTTAAGTCAGCTGAATGATAATTTTTTTAGCAGTAAAAAATACCGTATGACTCTGTAGAGTCCATGTACGTACATATGTAATAGTGTAGCATAGCATTTTTGGTTAGCGACTGTCACTGACAGGCAGGAACGAAGTGAATTAGCAAGCTTGAGTTAAGCCATGATTAAGTCTTTTAAATCAAAGTAATAAAATGCCTATACAATCACCAACTTCAAGTGTTTGAACTCAAAAACTTATATTTTTTTTACATTTTGACATCTTCTTCGCCAAGGACTTTTCTGTTTCCTGCCATATACACAAAGTTGATAAGATTTCATATTCTTCTAGTTTCAACGGTACACATACCTTTTGAACTGGAACACAGAAATGCAAGCCTCAGGCTAGATTCAGTCTTTTAAGTGAGACTGACTCAATTTCCTTGTCTTGTGGTGGCTATATTGGTGACTTTATGTATTTATTTGGTTATCTTGTTTAAAGCTACATTTTTTTAATTAAATGATGAATTATTATTCCACTGGGGATCTTGTTTAAAGCTACATATTTTTAATTTTATAATATCTTTTACTCACGTGTTCGCCCACGTGGTACCCGGATCAAAAGTATCCGATGAAAAGTAGAGCATAGTTTGTAATTAGGGGATACTCTCCAAAACTACTCATCCGATTTCAAAAATTATTTCACCAATATCTAAAATGGATCTTCTGGGTAGACATATTATACTGTATATTATCCCGTTAAAATGAAAGAGCTTTTCTTGAAGACTAATTTTGCAAATTAAGTCGACGAAAACACGGCCAAACGAATGAGTTTCTTACGCCTTAACGATAAAAACTACTTTCATCCTGTTACCACGCGGGCGAAGCCGTGGGCAGTAACTAGTTTCCAAGTTGGAAATACGTGCAAACATACAGTGGTAAAACAAACAACTTTCATAAGAGATAGCCAAATAGGAAAACCACTTTAGACCTCTCTGAATAAAGGCAGTCAAATTATTAGAACATCCCACATAGAACAATGCCTACATATAAATCTAAACAAAAACACACACAAACATAACATGGAATTTGCATAAACGCCATCGATCAGCCGCTGACCGCTACATGGGATTGGAACCGTAATAAATCGCGCACGTATCGTGCGTCACAATATACTGGCTGAGTTTGGCCTGAGCTGCGGATAAGCTGAGCGGGGAGCAGAGCGATTATCTAAAATTCTATGAGAATCAAATACCATACCGTAAAACGTAAGCTTCAACACATTTAGCTACCGTAATCATCTTTACATCTATATACTAATAATAAATATGTGTTTTTTGTTTGAACGCTAATCTCTGGAACTACCAGTTGTATTTAGAAAAATATTTTTTAATTTCATAGCTCAATTTTTGATGAATATTATATACTATTTAACATCTGGCTAAGACTCTTAGGAGCCGAGCAAAATAAGTAATAGAGCAAGAGGGCAATGCGACGCGGTTGGTCATGAGCCGAGGGCGGCTGTGTATAGATAAACAATTTACTTCTTTTTCTTCCTAAAATGGCAAAAGTTAAAGAAATGCTAACCACGTTTCAAGTGTTTAGAGACGGACGACAGCACAATTGATGACAGCAAATGAATTTACCTCAATGCTTATTAAACTATGCTTAAACACACACCAACACAACGAATTCATAAGTACCTTCCTTCTTAAAAGTAGGATTAAACAGTTACCCTCCACTCACTAATTTTAGCAGGATGCTAGTAGCCCTGTCCTTTTCTTACAATAAACAAAATATAGACGCCATCTATTTTTATCACGCTGCTAAAGTTAGTCATCTATCTATACTATAATAAGAATGTAACAGGTCAAATTCTATACATTGAAGTTATTTTGAAAAAAACATTGGAAGGCACTCTATAATCGATACTGAAGCCAAAATGTATTTTTTTTTTCCATTTTGTGTATCTGTCTGACAAAATCTGGACCGCGCATAGCGCCGAAATTAATGAACGAATTCAAATGAAACTTAGCATAATTTGAGTTCATACTACGGAGTAGGACATAGGATACTTTTTATTCCGAAATTCAGCCTGGTTTCCTTGGGAGAGGGGATGAAACTCAAAATGTGTACTTAGTTGTAATTCATTAACACATAGTCCGATTCTATTCATTCTTTTTTTGTTAGAACGGAGGTACTTTAAAGACTGATGGCAATCGCAAACGAAGTCGCGGGTACAGCTAGTCATTGATAAGAGGGTAAGAGATATCATCACACTCCGTGCTACAATCAATACTTCTAAGCTCGACGCTTCTCTTATGATTTGTCACAATTCACAGTCAAGAGATCGATGCGTGATGCGTAGAGATTTTTCATTTCTGCCTTTGTTTGGAGAGGGTTATGATGTGAAAAGGGCTTCATTCAATAGTTTGTAGATTTTGTGCTAACGTGATTAATAAAGATTTAAAAATTGTATACTAAAGTCATAATCTTCTTGAAATTGCCCCACATTACGTGGGGTCGGCACAACATGTTTTCTTCTTCCACTATCGTCTATCAGCCGTCATCTCAGTACTCACTCTTCACTACCCATGTCATTCTTCACACAAAACATCCTTCTTTTTTTGGCCTACTCCTTCTCTTACTTTAATGTACATTCATTATTTTAACACACTTTTCTTAATGTATGTCATTATGAAAAGTCATCCATATAAAAGTATTTACTAATGTATAAGCTGCATATACTTTAATGTCAGGAAACTTACAGAAGCACGTTGAATTATCTCATTAGTTTATATTTATTTCTATTGAAAATGTATGTCATCATAGTAAACACTAAACAACCAATCTCATGACTCTGAAAAAGGACGTCCAAATATCACTAAGACAACAAGAATCCTACTAATATAATAAACGCGTGAGTTTCTGAGGATAGATGTTTGTTACTCTTTCACGCAAAAACTACTGAACAGTTTTTAACGAAACTTTACGATAACATAGCTTATATATCAGAATAACATTATAGGCTACTTTTTATAGTATCACGCGGGCGAAGCCATGGGCAGAAGCTAGTCTATTATAAAACCATCCTTACAGTCATACAAATAGATTGCAAAAACTAAATTTCAAACGGATATACTGGTAGCAAACAAACAAATAACCTCTTACTCCAAACGCATATACGGGCTTCCAGCGTGACGGGTAAAAACGTTAGTATTTACCGCACAATCCACAAAGCGGATCGGGTCAAGGAGCTGTATAGCGGTCGATGCCGCGAACTGTTTGCAGGGATAGACCGGGTGGCTACTGTAGGCTACCCTACTAGCCTACTAGGGGTACTCCTAGTATACTACCTACCTACCTACTTAAGCTAATGGCCAACCGAACTGCCTCAAGCACACTTTAGCCACTCTTAATAAAATGTATAAAACAATCAATACATTATAAGCCTGGTTTAACTGACGCCTCCGCCACTGCCACCACCACTGCGTCAGTTTGACCGGACCTTTAGCTGACCCATTGTCAGACAAAGACTAGCATTTATAAGGTCCTTGCTTATGTGTCAATTTCTACAACCATAATAAATAAAGCACTGGTGGCGTGATGGATATAGTAACCTCGACTTTCGAGGTCGAGAATTTCAATCCTAAAGTTGTGGATTCAAATCCAAGTCAAGTGATTTTTTCTAATATGGTAAAGGAAAATCTCCTAAAACCAAACTACTTAAGGCATCTGCATAAATAGAGCCTTTGCGATACCTTTTCATCTTTTCATAACACCGGCCCCTTTCATTATCTGTCACCAAGCCTTTTCGTGAGCCACCATGCTTCCTAGTCAGATGACCAAGAAAGTATGAAAAACTTAGTCCTTTTTTATAAAAAAATGTCCTTTTACTTTTCTGTATGGAAGGTGTATATATTAACTATAATTTATATATATTTGTATTTATATATTGTGTAGTTTATTACTATGTATTAAGGTATGTAATTATATTTATCTAGTAGTTTGTAATCGCATTGCACTCTCTTCTTGTATTTATTATTACGTGAGAGTGAATAAAATACATGATTACTTAACACTTTTCACTTTTTTTTTAAATAAATAAATAATGCTGGACTTTTTTTACACAGCATCATCTAGCCCCAAACTAAGCAGAGCTTGTATTATGGGAACTACATGACTGATATACTACTTATATACTTTTTTTTTGTAAATACATACATATTATACGTGGAAAAACACCCAGACTTGAGACAAATATTTGCAGATCTTAAAACATTTGTCCCACAGCGGGAATCGAACCCGCAACCTTCTGCGTCTCAGGCGGGCCTTCGCCCATTGCGCCACAGAGGTCGTCACTTTAGATGGCACTGCAACTTGAAAACACTTTATCACTAATCTATCTCTCCCCAAAGATTTGCTAGAAGAAAACTCTTTTTATGGTTAAGTTCGCCTTTTACATGCCTCACCTAATCATTTTGTTTTATTTTTATGTACAATAAAGAATTATAAGATTGCCTAAGACCTACTTGAAACATCGAGTCTACACTATAATCGAAACCTCCCCAGATATTCATGCACATAATAGCCCGCACAGTATAATAATACGGGTACAGTGATTTATTCGCACGATATTAAAGATACATTGCCTACGCTTCTTATAATAATGTTTTTGGAACCCAACACTTACCCATTTCGCAGTTTAGTTTATATTAAGTTTTCGAATGGGGGATTTGTCGTCGTATCGTTATGGTTGAATGGAGTATTAGCACGCGATTTTCATACAAACGTACATCAGAATTACAGAAGGTACTTACTCAAAATCTTATAGATAGATAGAAAGATATAACAGATTAGCTGCTGGCTACGCTGGCGTGGTACCCTGATAAAAAGTATCTCTTACCGTTAAGACAGAGTTCGTAATAAACACATAAGCCCAAACGTTTTCGTCGACTTACGTTGCCAAATTGGTCTCCACGAAAAGTTATTTTATTTTAACGAAATAATATACAACTTATATCAACACTGAAGGCCTATTCTTAATATTGGTGAACCCTTTCGTGTATTCAAAATTCTTTCAGGGCGACTAGTCGAAGCGACGCGTGATTAGAGACCTGAGGGCCTATGCTGAGTTACGTTCAAAACTGATCGAAACGATAACCGTTTCGTCATTTTTTGTATGGAAATCTTGATACGGTCAACGTTTTTGACATGTTATAAACTCAGCATAGACTCTCTGGCTCTTACCTGGGTCAATGCATTAGCATTGTCATTCAGCGTGGTAATGCAGCAATCATTTTAGGAATGCTCCGTCTGGTAGTGATCTAGATCAGTTGACCTATCTACAGATCGTTTGTAACGGTCTTCAGATAGTTAGCTGTTTCATCTGTATTTTTTGTATATACCTACTTTTATATTGTTGTATGAATAAATATATGTTCATTTTAGTTTATTCGATATTGATTCGTATAATCTATCCTCTAAGATCATTCCAAAAAGTAAAAACTTTAAAATTAAATCCGATCTTTTATATTTTGGTGGTCGGTGTTTTGTCTTCAACTTTGTCCAGATTATTTCGAAGATATGTATATGTTTGTTGTGGTGTGAAAAAGCCGTTTTGGCCTAGTGGTTGACGCGATTCTGCACCAATGGGTTCTTCCACAAGAAAAAATGTATGTGCGGATCAATACGTGCTTAAAACGTTGAAGGAAACATCGTGAAGTGAAGTAACTGGCATATCCTAGAACTAAAAAAAATTGAGGCATGTGCCATCGGCAAGTGTTCCAATAAGTGGCGATGGGCTTGCAACCTGCCACGTGGAATGCTAACTACTTATAAAAAAATAGTAAGTACCAGATGTAATGTTTGGGCTTGCCTCTCACTACCCTCTACTTCGTATTCTCAAAGATTTACGCTCTGAGTATGTATTTGAGGATGTCTATGAAAGGGAATCGAGTCGTGAGCATGTTTGTAAAATCCTACTAATCCTACTAATATTATAAACGCGAAAGTTTGTGAGGATGGATGTTTGTTACTCTTTCACGCAAATACTACTGAACGTATTTTGATGAAACTTTACAGTAATATAGCTTTTACATCAGAATAACTCATAGGGTACTTTTTATCCGGGTACCACGCAGGCGAAGCCGTGGGCAGAAGCTAGTATTATAAACGCGAAATTTTGTGAGGATGGATGTTTGTTACTCTTTCACGTAAAAACTACTGCACTTATTTTGATGAAACTTTACAGTAATATAGCTAATACATCAGAATAACACATAGGCTACTTTTTATCCGGGTACTATGCGGGCGAAGCCGTGGACAGAGGCTATATACATAATAATAATAATTTATTGATCAAATAAATAACATAAGAGGTATACATTAATTTTCCAATGACGGTACCTAAAAACAACATACATATTACATGCTATATGAATTATGTAACTAAGATTAAAGAAAATTGAACGGATTGTTGTCCCTTAGGAGTTCAATTTATTTCTGAAAGCACAAAATACGAATGAAGGCGTGTCTATAAAACATTCTAAAAACATTCCAATTTAACATTCTTTATCCGGATATTAAAATCCAAAACACTCGACTCGAGCAAGCTATGAATTCCAACGTTTTTTTTTAATTTTCTGCCCCCTATCATGTCGTTCATCGTTACGGCCCATCCAACATCCAGCACCCTGTATTAATTTGCCTGGAACACACCCTGTATAATGTGAGGCCTGCGTTTAACGATTCCATACATATTTATGTGAGGGTGCGTATAAATATTTATGAAGAGGTGTCGTTGAGTGATCGATTTCATGTAAGTAGGGAGTTATTATAATTGGCTAGGTATAAAAAATATATTCGTAAAATTGCTAAAAAAAAAATGCTCAACTGACATAATACCCTAGCATTTCCTGTGTCGTTAGTATCAAGAACTATGAGTACCAAAACACCCATTCGACCTGGAACAAATAAATTAAAATTATCGGACATTTTTCAGACAAAGTCAAAGTCAAAATTCACTTATTCAATAAAATCACAAGGACCACTTTGAAACGTCGGTTTTTATCTAGGTGCCTGTTCCTCCGCGACCAAACCAGGAAAGAAAGGCAAGAAAACAAGGCTGGTTATTCTTTTTAATGATCCTTTTACAAAACAATAGGTTCGAGTTGGAGCATTTTCAATCCCAAGAGTTTTTGTCATCTAAATAATCAGATATTTTATAGTATGCCTTTTTATAAAGCTTTTGATTATTTACGTTTATAAATTTGTTAATTGATAATGTTTGTATATCTCTTGGGAGTTTGTTATAAAAGGGTACACCGTGCCCTTTAAACGATTTACTAACTTTATGGAGTCTACAAGTGGCAACAGCGAGTTTATCTTTATTTCTAGTATTAACATTGTGATTATCGCTTTTTTTCTTAAACAAATTAATATTTTATTAATTTTTTATTAATATTTTTACAGCATCATCTAGCCCCAATCAGAGCTTGTATCATGGGCACTACACGACTATTATACTAGGTATACAATTGTTTGGGTCCAACGGAAGATCAGCGTGGTGTTGCCAGTTGACACAACGAATGCTGAGTTGGACGCCATTTTGCGTCGTTGCATATTGCTAGGTATCGGGAGGCATATACTTTTATTGTTAGTATTTAGATTTTGTTTGTGTAAATCCCGTGTGTGTTTTGTCTGTCTGTTTTATATTGTGCATCGTTAGCAAATAAATGTATTTTCTTTCTTTCTTTCTTTCTTTCTTTCTTTCTTTCTTTCTTTCTTTCTTTCTTTCTTTCTTTCTTTCTTTCTTTCTTTCTTTCTTTCTTTCTTTCTTTCTTTCTTTCTTTCTTTCTTTAGGTATATACATTTTTATTTGTCCGACCCGATATTTGCATAACAATACATTTATCCCACGGCGGGAATTGATCCCGCAACCTTCTGTGTCTCAAGCGGGCCTTCGCTCACAGTACCACAAAGGTCGTTAATAAAACAAATGTCTGCAGAACATGCAAATATTTGTCCCATAGCGAGAATTGAACCTTTGAGCCGTAAAGTATTATCATTGGATCTTTGTATGAAAAAATCACTTTAGACGGTACTGGAACAGTAACTCGTGATGAAAATACATGACCTCGATGGCGCGGCGGGCTGGTAGCCGGCTGTAAGGCAAAGGTTCATTTCCCGTTCCGGTTCTTGTTGTTGTGTTCGATACTCGTAGTTCTTGATACCTGCGACACAATGAATCCTAATGTGGGGTCAAACAATGTTTCTGGTATGTGTTTAATGGATTTTTATTTATTTATACGTGATAATGCAGTTGGGGAGGACACTTAATCAAACGTGGTGATGGCTGGTGGATAAAAGCATTGACTGAGAAGACTGAGAAATGATGCAAAGAATCTACCTTTAATTTTAGAAAAAAGTTAAAGAATATCTTAGTATGCTTACAAAAGTCTGTTCAGTGGATGCAATTTGGCTTACTCAAATACTTTACATCTGAATTGACTACTGCTTCACCGAACTTGACTGTCAGTGGGTAAACCTGGGAACTTAACTTTCAATTTCAGTTCGAACAATTTGCACTGTGGCACAGAAACATCTTTATCATGATTTCACTTATTATCTCATAAGAGTTTTCGGTATCACTATTAAAATTAGTATTATTATACATTTGTTTTTTGTATATTATTTATATTATTCAATATATATGACTAGCCTCTGATCACGGTTTCGCCCGCGTGGTACCCGGATAAAAAGTAGCCGATGTATTATTCTGATGTATAAGCTATATTACTGTAAAGTTTCATCAAAATCCGTTCAGTAGTTTTTGCGTGAAAGAGTAACAAACATTCATCCTCACAAACTTTCACGTTTACAATAGTAGTAGGATATTTTGTTGATATGTTTTTTTTATGTAGGTATCACTCCTTCTTCCATAATGTTTGTAATATGTGTTTGGCATCAAATTATTTTTTATTAAAATAACTCTCTATATATTTCACATAATATAATATATTTGTATGTCATTTAGGTACCTAACTAAGGTAGTTACGTAGTTCGTGCGTCACTAAAGCCTTCTTCTTTAAAAGGACAGAGGAGGCTGGCAGAAGAGCAATGAAGGCCTATACCTAGCTGTGGGTGATTCCGGGCTGATGATAAGAAAGAAACATCCCCAGAAACACAAGCAGAGTTCGTTGCTTGGTAATTTTAAGATTGGTATTGGCTAAAAGAAAAAAAACACGTACGAGTAGTTTATAATGTTGTCGTTTCTATGTGCTCTTTGTCATTTCTATAAATATACCTTTTGACTTTGATTTTTATGTAAAATTATTTTAAAGTCTTTAAACATTTTCAAAAACAAGCCTTTGAACCTGAGTGCAGCAACCATGTAATGATAAAACTTAAAACCAGCTATCATAAAAAAAGCGTACACAAAATTTCGTGACTGCGCTGTTGACCGTTGAAGAGTTCATTTATCTGGAGCTAATCCTGGATGTCAATTCAGGTCATGCTTACCATAAAAATGCATTGTCATCGAAACTGAAGTGGTTCTAATTCAGCTTGCAAGCTTTGACCTAAACAAACAAACTAACATACAAACATTGCAAGTCAAATAAAATTTTGTAAAAATAAAGTCGCGATCTCGAAGTTTTTTTTATTTCCGAAGTAGTTAAGTGAACAAAGTACTAGCTGTACTTTGTTGATCTCCCATCAACACTTAACAATGCAGTAACTGCGTTGAAAGATAGAAATCACCCAGTTTTTATATACACATAAAGTGACAAACAATCATACGATGTATAAGCTATATTACTGTAAAGTTACATCAAAATCCTTTGAGTAGTTTTTGCGTGAAAGAGTTACAAATATCCATCCTCACAAACTTTCGCGTGTATAATATTAGTAGGATTTCTATGGCATAACTCCCCACATAGGAATATAACAGTTGCTTCAGAATTCAACCACTTATAAACTACGAGCTCCAATATTTACTTTGTCAAATTGTGAGCGTTCTCACCGTCTTGTTAATATGGACAAATATTGACATGGAACGTGCTAGGAATTGTGGTTTATTATGGTCTAGGACTAAAAATATAGTATAGTTTACTATTCTAGCTAGATAACTGAATTAACTTTTGCAACTATAATAGTTTTTAACTTAGTTTTTACTAATAACGGGATAATTACAATTGGCGAGTTGTGTTGTCGTTTGCAATCCAATAGTGAGAACAAACAGAGATTTCTGTTTCTTCCGTGTTCATGGTATATGCCAACTATTCCGAAATATCGGAAAACATTAAAACTCACGCACGAATCATGGTAAATATTCAATTTTAGTAAATACTACAGACGTCTAAGCTTTGCTTAAGACTTAGCTTAGTTTTGTACCCTAATAAATCATATTTTTATAATTCTTCTTTGCGCAATAAACAATTGACCACAAGGATTTAATGCTAAAATAATGTTCTATCTGACAACCTTAAATATATTCAAAAAGAAGGTTGGCATTGTAATGCGAAATAAGAAGTGGATGTTTGTAGCTAAGAATCTTTGTTTTACCTGAACCAATTTGGATGAAATTTGTAAGGTTTCATGACCTGAAATAACACATATTTAAGCTACTTTTTATCCGGGTAACACATTACAGAAACTGTTCCAAGAAGTTAGTTACATATATAATAATAAAAGTCAACAATTTATTAAGTATATATTACAGAAAATGATATAAATCATCAAAATTGTTACAGAAATTAAAAAACCACACTAAAGTTGAATTTTCTATAAATTTTGTAAATTTTTATAATCAGATGGTTTGTTATTCTTAACAACATTTAATATATCTATAGTATGTACTAGTACCTAGTGGCAAAAGAAGACCTGGTCGACCAAGAAAACGATGGACAGATGACGTGATAAGAACTGCTGGGAAACAATGGATGCTCATAGCTAGAGACAGAGAGAAATGCAGCCAACTGGAGGAGGCCTATACCCAAAGAGGTTTCTAATCAACTTTAGCTTGTATATATAGCTACCTAAAATAATTTGTAAAATTAGTTGGTAAGGAAGCTAGAGACAGAGAGAAATGGAGTCAACTGGAGGCTATACCCAAATTACTGCAATATTTCTAAACGTTTTAAATTGGTTTGCTTTGCGTTAGAAACCTGGCAAAAGAGGGCATTGCAGGAATTCATTTTCTTCTTTGAAGTGAGTTTGTCAATTTACAAAAAATCTTGCGAAATGTTAGAAACGGTTATGTGCAACTGATTTTCATGGGAAATATTGAGTTGCTTTAAAGTTATTGACTGTTTGGTAGCTAATTTATTTACAACATCGCAAAACTACGGAAATAGTAAAATATGCTTTAAAATGCTGCGCACGATTAATATTGTATTTGTTAAATTTTTTGTATTAAATATGTAAAGTTATAACAAAGTTATATAAAAAAGTTTGCATCCAGTTTGAATAATTCAATTATTTATATATATATATATATATATATATATAGTTGAAAGACGAGCATACAACGCGTGGGGCATGTTTAGGATTTAAATTTTCGCGCCACCCTTTGTTAAATTTCTCGTGCCATGTAAAATATGTAGGTACATGTTTTTTTCCTTCATTCTCTCTGTCTTTCGAGAATACACGTATCAGTCGAATTTTATTGAATTTTAATTACCAAATATACCTAGCCGCCCTACGTGATCATGATTTTTATGTGGGTGCCTCATGAACGAAGCCTTAGCTTGTAATAAATAAAATAATAAAGAATCTTTCCAACGCTGTAATTTCGTCCCATATTTTTCATAAACGTAAGAAACGGAGATTTTAATAAAATTCTGGATGCTGCTTCTAAGTGTCACTCGGTATATGAGCTCTCCTTTATTACACTTCGTAAAACTAAGACTGGAAGATTAATATAAGGTTCATTTTAAAAGTGGAATTTTATTCGAGACCTTAATAGACAGTTTATTTTCCGTGGAATATTACGCCTGCGTCACAATTTAATTTACCTTTCTATATCAACTAGTAAACATGGATGGCTCTTCTAAGATCTTTCTGTTACCACTTTGACAAATAATTCAGCTACCGTCGCCTATTATTGACATTTTCAAGACCTAGGTTTTACTTCTATCACTTTTATTATTACAATTTGAATGACGCTTATCGAACATCGTTTTATCAATACCTCATAAAACTATTCAGGATGACGGCCAATGCAAACAGGCCGCTTGTCCGTCCACGGTATGTGATACTTTTGATGTGAAAAAAGCAGGAAAACAGTTCAGTTTCGTATTCCGCGGCAGAACAATCCAATCGGCGTAAAATTCGCGGTCCCAGGAGCTGGTGCTATGGCAACGGGAAGCGTAGAGCTGTGATGAGTTTCGCGGGATCCTTTGTTTGTACCGGGTTTTTGTTACCGATTGCCGATCCACGCTTGATTTTCATTTAATTTGTTTGAATTTCATTTATTAATTTATGTCATGCACATACATAATTACTACTTGTTTTCTCAATTATAAAAAAGATAAACACGATAAAGACCATATAAAACCGTTGATAATTAAACGGTTATATAATTAAACGAAAGTATAATTAAACAGGTACATAATACCCGTTTAATTATATATCCTCAAGGATCTGCGTACTCAGAATGCCCATGGGGTTTACGGTCGTGAACGTGTTTGTTTTCGTTTACTAGTGTTTCAAAGATATGTAGTTATGCTATGTAGTTTTTTTCACAGAAATCTGTAATTAAGACACGCCAAAGGGCCTAAACAAACGGACGAAGCGAATAAGGCCCGAATTCATAATCGATTAGGGGCTCCCCTAGGGGACTGTTCAGGCGCTAAGTGAAAATTCAAGTGCGAATTCAACCTTTATGCACCCAGCCATAAGGCGTGTGCTGAATGGTTGATTTTGGGGGACTGTTCAACCCCCGACTATGAATTCAGGCCTAATGTACCTTCTGATCAGATAACGAGATTACCCGACAGAGAACAAAAGTCATCGACAGCCTTTACCCAGGAGTGGGTGATTCTGGGCTTAAATAATGATGATAAAATAGTAGGTCACTAAAATCATTTGTGTTTGTAATCTCCAAATTCCCGCACTTTTTGCCCGCACACCTGGCAGCACTAGGAAAGGGGTCACAAAATCCAAACTTAACTC
The DNA here is from genome assembly GCA_958496245.1 of Perizoma flavofasciatum. NCBI lineage: Eukaryota > Metazoa > Arthropoda > Insecta > Lepidoptera > Geometridae > Perizoma > Perizoma flavofasciatum. The sequence continues at coordinate 2,265,793 of OY292436.1, forward strand.
ATAAATTTACACGGTGCGGGTCGATCTCATCGCAAAACGGACGCGCTTCAGTGAGTTCCATTTTGCGTGCAAAATCATGGCGCGCATTTAATTAGTGTGAAAAATTAAGTTAAGAGTAAATGAACGGTGGCGTTTATTTATTTTCCAGTATCGGAGTGACTAGCTTCTGCCCTTGGTTTCAACTGCGTGGTACCCTATTTCAAATTAGATTTAAATCGGTTCTGCTGTTACGACGAATTTTAGCAACAAACATTGATCTATACGTAAATGTATATAATTGTTAATAATTGGTAGGAAATAGTAGGATAGGATAAAATAATTACGTATGACGTAATTATTTTATCCAAACACGACGTATGCTTATTTGCCTCAACATAACATAAAAAATACAAGCTGCTATTTCACACAGAATTTGCCATCTTTAGATTTCTGAAACATGTTAGCTTTGCGTTTGGAACTAAAAATTACCTATCATCACGCGCCGTAGCACTTCGTAGCAATCGTAGTACTTCGTAGCAGTCGTAGAACTTCGTAGAACTTCGTAGAACTTCGTAGCAATCGTAGCACTTACGCTCCCGCACACTTGCTTTAAGAGTAACTTTTAGCCTATGCCTGGCGGTCTGAAAGAGTTCTGTATTAATTCTGTAAAAGTTCATCATCACGGTATAAGCTGGGCATAAGTTTCCTCAATCAAAAACCCCTGTTTGTTCTAGGCCTTTCTCATCCAGGTCTTACCCTCCACCTCACTATTGGTCTGCCAAGATATCTCCTTGGCCACTCAAGGCCTTAATCCATCTGCCATCACCAAATCCAGCTAAGTATCCTGCTCAGCTTTAAAAGTTGTTTGAACGGTTTTTGCAGATATTTGTTCCGGGTCCAGGTTTTATGGTACCACGGTAGATACTCGTCGTACCTCATCAGGTTGTCAGGACTTTGATGTGTCTGATGGAAAAAAACAAATCCTACTAATCCTACTAATATAATAAATGCGAAACGCTGTGTGTGTGTGTAAATTTTTGTTACCACGTATCTCCGTAACTACTAAACCGATTTTGATGAAATTTGGAATGTAGATAGTTTAGGATCTGGAATAACACGTAGGCTAATTTTCGAAAATCGACCCCTAAGGGGTTAAATACGGCGGTAGAGTTTCTATGAAAAAAAAATTGTTTGATTTGCTCAAAACTCTGTACAAATAAACTTTAAAGTAAATAATTAAACACGTATTTTTATTTTTCAAAACTACCCTTTGGGGGTTTGCAATTGAGTTCTAAACTCTGTATAAATTGTAATCCTTGGTTCGATTCATTCAAAAGTTGGTGGACATCGTTTGAAGCCTGGAGACGATCATATGCTACTTTTATTAACATACCACGTGGGCGAAGCCGCGGGCAACAACTAGTCTTTAATATTTTTAGCGCTGAGATTTGATCCATTTAATTAATAGGTTCAATAAAACGGTCCGTTTTAAAAAGCGGACGCTCAATTCGACGTAACTCGTTCCGAGCTGTTTGGAATTTGCAGTTATTTGATGATATATATTTTTTACTACAACCTGCGTGTTATCGGAGGCCAAATTGGATAATTGATGTTAAATATTTGAAGTAACTTAATTACCCGTTCAATTTTGTGCATCTAGTTAATTTTTTTTTACACATACTGTCTATTTTTGAGGTACCATCAAGGCAGTGGGCACAAATTTTTTATCACCTTTTGTGACGTAAAGAGTAACAAACATCCATCCACACAAACTTTCACGTTTATAATATTAGTAGGATTATTATTTAATTTTGGAAACTTAAGACTATAAAAACAAACGATTAAGCACTTGATTCACGCGTAAATTTCAAATACGGCTTTTAGTGTTACATCAAACAACTAAATGAATTTTCGCGTCACCTGTCCTCTTCCACACGAGGCGGTGGAACGGCACACACACCTAATTATTAAAATGTTTATTCCGCGTCGTTTGTCACGCGCCTAATCCGCGTTAGCAGCACCTGTGCTCAGATAACTCACGAATAATTCCGAATAACCGTTCCATGCCTAGATTCCCCGACGTAAAATATGTTTTTATTAGAAAAAAACATCTCCTGTGTGACTTTCACACTCCTCTATATTATTTAATTAGATACCGTAAGTTATGTAAGGATGACATAAATTGAATTGTATGAAGTTGTTGATGTTTTTCTTAAGGTGTGCAATAAAGTATTTTTCCTACTAATATAATAAATGTGCGTGTGTGTGTGTGTGTGTGTGTGTGTGTGTGTGTGTGTGTGTGTGTATGTGTGTGTGTTTATGAATGTTTGTTACCACGTATCTCCGTAACTACTAAACCGGTTTTGATGAAATATTAAATAAAATTCATTCAAATCGTTTGCAAAAATACAGATTTCAATAGGATAAGCCATTTTGGAAATAAATAGTTACAAACAAACGAGGTTGAACGACAAACGCATATATTTTCCCTTGTCTTTAAGGCGGGCAACGCATTAGCAGTTCCTCCCGTTGTTGCATATGTCAATAGCCAATCATCCGCATACCATCTGATAGGAGTGCCAGATAACCTATAAATACTATAGAAAAAGCTGAGATTAAAAACGGTTTTTGGACAAACGAAACGATGCGAGAGGTGGCGACCAGTAAATTCACGCGATCTTTGATAACCAATTGACAGCGTTTCCTTTTGATCACCACCGCCACTGCGTCAATTTGATTATGCCCTTAGATACTTTCTTGCATTTTTTGGGCCTTGATCTCGGGCCTTTTCTATACAACTATGTTATCCAGATAAGGCTATAGAAGAGAGAGGAAAAGAAGAGAAAGTAGGTTTTTAAGACATAAATAAGACATTCATATTGTAAAAACGGGAATTTTCACGTACTGCACTATCGGCGAAGGCACCACCTAGTGCACGGCGCGACGCGGAAGGAGAAAGTCGCAACCACTCACCCTGATGAAGACTCTCGGAATGGGTCGAAACTTAGTCGGTGCCTTCACCGATAGTGCAGTACGTGAAAATTCCCGTTTTTACAATATGAATAAATAAGACAGTGAAAATACTGTCCCTAAATAAATACAAGCATACAATCATACAATCATCCAACAAACTTTATTTTTTAGATGATCCTTCATTCAGCTTAAGTGTGGTGCCAATCGACAATGTTAACTCATTCATAAAAAAAGAGCACTAGTCAAATAATTAAATAAAATCTGAGAAGCATCATAATATAAAGTTCTTAAGACAAAACACGATACGCTTTATATATAATGCTTAACCAACTCTTAAAAATATGTTACTACAGATATCGTCGGCTAGCTAACAACACCGCTCAAGTCGAAATTTTGCGGTTTTGTCATTTTTATGCCATTGGATAGATCTTTTCACTGCGCTTCTGTTCACCAATACAAACATTGAATTTCAACCAATCACAGTTTTAATTTCAGCTTTAGCGATTTCAATTCTGTGGACTTGTGCGGGGTTGATAAAACAGTTTTTTGGTTCTCCTGAAAGGTTAGGAAAATCGATTTACGCGATGTTGTTAGCTAGCCGACGATATGTAATTTGACAAGTAAGCTAACGAGAGATACAGACGCTACAAACGTGACTTAATATAAAAATTATAATGATAGCCCGATTCATATGTTTTTTAGGCAGCTAGTTTATTATACGCATTCAGTTAAACGTAACTAAAATGCGTGTAGTGAACCAGATATTTACTAAACCTATGCCTCAGGGCGATTTGTCTGTCTACTTCGCATTTCATTGTCCTCATTATTTTTTCGTCTGTAAAAATTAATGTGTACAAAATTTGCAGAACAAAGCCTTCTTTTTCGTTCCTTTTATATTTCGCAGTGAATTTAGAACAAAAGGACGCACAGTTTAACATAACGTCAAAATAAGGTTGCTTCAGGCTGGATCAATGTTCAAGCATGAAATAATTAATTTTTCTAGCGGAATAGAAGTGGAACTAATTTAAATGAGATATTCCCCGTGCAACCAATATCCGTCTCATTGCTGGGTAAACGATTGAAATCTCGAAGTTAAACTCGAGTTCAGTCAGGGCTACTAAACTAAATTTTTAATATACACTTTATTGAAAAACAATGTTATTACAAATCCACCAAAGTCTATAAAATAAAACCGAGGAATAAATACACCAAGCTAAAAATAAAATTTAATTTAAATAATAAATAATGCTGGACATTTTCACACAGCTTCATGTAGCCCCAAACTAAGCAGAGCTTGTGTTGTGAAATTGGTTACCAAAGGAAAGTAGGTACTCAAAAAAATAAGTTGAATTCCGAAAACATAAGGTTCACCATCAGTCTCGTGATCGGTTATTTTATTATGATGAAGTTTCGTATCTATGCGTAAGGATTGCTAATTACGTTATTGTTGAGGTCCCGCCCTCGGGTAGCAACATCGAGACTTTGTAAAGAACCTTGCCCATTGGGAGTTGTAAATTAGATGTCGTATAAACAGAGCTTTATTTATTTGTTAACAAAATATTTAGCTAGGACCGGCTTTTTTTAGTTTTTTTAAAGTAAGTTTTTTAGTGTTTGTTAAAAATAAAAACAAGTCTGAAAGTTTATGATCGTGATAACATATATTTCTTTTTTTGAAACATTTATTTATTTTTCTAATTAAAATATCTTCATCCATTGCAGCGTTAAAGGTTTTTTGGGTTAATAATAATTAGGCATTACATGTCTAAAAACAGATTTCCTCACGTGTTTACGTTATTTGCCCACTCGGGATGTACCTCTATCGAATAAAAAACAAAAGTAAAATAGCCCACAAACATGTTTCGGCTAATCGTGTTTCCATAAGATGATGATGATTTTTGAGTTTCACGGGAAAAGTAGCAAACCCTCAGCAATCAAACTTTTATTGGAACACTTCGGGATCTTTATACAACAACAAAATAATCATCAGAATCGATTATTAAGTGGCGAAGTTCTCAAGTAACAAACATTAAACAACCGAATTGAGAACGTCCTCCTTTTTTGAAGTTGCTTAAAAACACTTTTGTAATAAAATTTCGCTTGAGAAATCGGGATGTAAGATATCGACGGTCAGACAATGAGACAGACGGACATGACGAATCAATACGCCGCTATTAATACGCTTAATTACCGCTGCGGATTTTTTTTTTGCATTTTCTGCAGATATTTAAAGTTATGGTATAACAACCATTTCCTTTCTATGTCTCAGAGCTGCTAGTAAATAGTTTTATATTATTATTATTTGTATGTATATTATATAGGATATGTATATATATTTGTAATTTATGTAGGTATTTATTATAATAAATATGTATATATATGTATGTTATAGGTTTAGGTACTCGTACACCGCCGTCTTTTGATTTTATTTTATCCTGTCCATCCAAAGGTTGTCTGGAAGAGATCGCTTTTAGCGATAAGACCGCCCATTGTACGTTATATTATTGTGAATTTCTGTCTCTTTTTGTATTTTGCTTTGGTGTGCAATAAAGAGTTTATCTATCTATCTATCTATATTTAGCGTCATACTGTTGTGCACTCTACTCTTAAATCCTGATACCCACGATACAGAGAAACTTAGTTGGTGGTCAGGGTCAAGTCAAGTTTTATTGAGATTATTCTGTTAAAGATATTAAATCCTGCTTTACATTTGAGGGCAATAAGGCATTGTCATTCATATTGTAAAAACGGGAATTTTCACGTACTGCACTATCGGTGAAGGCACCGACTAAGTTAGTGCACGGCGCGACGCGGAAGGAGAAAGTCGCAACCACTCACCCTGATGAAGACTCTCGGAATGAGTCGAAACTTAGTCGGTGCCTTCACCGATAGTGCAGTACGTGAAAATTCCCGTTTTTACAATATGAATAGGTATTGTCATAGTTGTATTTAATCGTCAATCGCAAAGCGGAATTTCACATCTTTGCCAGAGCCCCAGGTAAACTACAACGTCATAAATAGATCCTAAAACTTTCATACTTCACTACCCTTGGGAATGAAAGGGGTCACTGCCCTACACGGATACCCTTATCATTGTTGACGTACCCTAAGGCTTTAAGGGACTTCGATATTGTAGGTACTTCTTCGTCTTCTAAGGAGCCTGATAATAAAGGACATAATGAAATTAAACACGATTTTACAATTAAATTTAATTGTTATTCCTGATGTTTCAAAGGCATTGCAACTTTCTTGGACGCAGGTGGGGTAGATGACAGGTGACTGGCATCTAGCCTACCTGCGGTTACACAAATATTAAAAACTGTTGAACCAAAATTTGATATTTTGATATTTATTTATTTAACCATTTCGTTATAGTTACATAACATTGGTATGCCAAAGTATGCATACTCATGTTCTTAATATAGAAATGTCAAAATATACATAAGTTCTTAATCTAGAGTTTTCCACTATCCATGCAAATCAGAAAATGAACAAATCATGTAAATAAATAAATAATGCAGGACATTTTCACAAAGCATCATCTAGTCCCAAACTAAGCAAAGCTTGTATTATGGGAACTACATGACTGATATACTGCTTATATGCATATTTTTTTTTGTAAATACATACATATTATACATAGAAAAACCCAGACCCGAGACAAATATTTGCAGATACAATTTGTCCCGCGGCAGGAATCGAACCCGCAACCTTCTGCGTCACAGGCGATCCTTCGCCCACTGTGCCACAGAGGTCGTCCATGTATTCATAAATATGATAAAAAAGGTGACATTCAAGGAATACCTTTAATATCGTTTTAAATTGGTTAAGCGGAAGCCGTGTGATATCAAATGGCAATTTATTGTACATATCGAGCTTTTCACAGATACCCAGTTTATACGTAAATTTCGTGTACTTACCAAGTAGAAAGGTTTTAAACGTTTAAGCAAGGCTAACAATTAAGTTCAATACAATGGAAGGTAAGGCAATGTCTACAGCAAATGTCTCGCACTTAGTCTAGACACCGAAAATCTATGTGAGTCCAAATCTTACAATAACTAATGTATGGAAAAATATTTTTTTTACTGATTGTGATTGTAAATGCTTGATTTTTATTAAAAAATATTATTATATAAATAATGCTGGACATTTTTCACACAGCATCATCTAGCCCCAAACTAAGTAGAGCCTCGTGTTTTAGTCCAAAAACTATCGTGAACTTGACTATTCATATTGTTAAAACGGGAATTTTCACGTACTGCACTATCGGTGAAGGCGCCGACTAAGTTTCGACTCATTCCGAGAGTCTTCATCAGGGTGAGTGGTTGCGACTTTCTCTTTCCGCGCGTCTTCCGCGTCCTTCGTGCGTTAGTGCATGGCGCGACGCGGAAGCATCGAATCTTAAGCGAAAGCAAAAGTTGTTATGTTTAAAAACTTTGGGGGCCCTAGATTATTTTTTATTCTCAATATGGGCGGTGGGGAAAATAAGTTTGAGAACCTGTGAACAAGTATGTACTCATGTAATAATAGTCGTATCTCGAGGGACTTGTGATTACGAAGGCATGTTGCTAACTTCTGAAAGGAAGTTTGGAAGTAAGTTTCTGTCTATTCGTAAGTTTGAACCCTTCATGTTAACTATCAATGTTCATAGAGCTGTTTCGGCCTAGTGGACGATACCTAGACTTCCAAAGGTTGTTGGTTCGAAACAATGGATTTTGTTTTAGCCTGCGGTTTCTCCTACTGGTGAGGAGGCAGCCAGGGACGTCTTCAATTAATTGATTATTTGTATTATATTTAAACGTATAATGGTTGTCGTTAACAAACGTATTACAATTTTTCTGGAATGAACCAATGAGTGAGTATACGAATGAATGAATGTATATGCGGAGCAGCACTAAGCTGAGACAGAATCTGTTTGGCCCACACAGCACAGATGGTATTAATTAATACAAAAATCTTCTCTTCGTCACTATGTTTTTGTTAAAATCTTAGGTATTTATTGTGTCTATTTATCTATTTTCTCTGTCCTCGATGTGCTATGTTGTTGTCAAATAAATAACTGTTTTTCTTTCTTTTCTTTCTTTTATATAAAACGAATGAATGAAATAAATAATAAAAGAATGAATAGCAAATTAATGAACGAATGAATGGACGAATGAATCTTATTATTGATGCGTTGACTCCAGTTCTCGCTAGATGGCGCGAATATTGAACTCTTGAACAGATTTTTCCACTTGACATATGATGCTCGTTTATACGTGCTTAAAAGGTTGTTTCAGTTGTATAAAGTGGAACAGATCGACACTTTTATTTAATATTTTATAGTAAAAAAAGCAATACAAGTAATAAGTTATAATCAGTCCCCAACTGCAGTGTTGGAGTTAATAGACGATATTATTATATATACGAGTATATATATACCATATATACATCCAACAGACACATACATACTAAGTTCTGACCCCACACTTAGGATTCCCTGTGTTGTTGGTATCAGGAACCACGAGTACTTACCGTGGTATTTCAACACCCAGACCTGAAACCCATGTATGCAGAGCATCCATACCTTTGTCACGCTGCAGGAATCGTACCCGCACCTATTATTACTACTAATAAGAGTTTACTACTAGCTTCTGTCCACGGCTTCGCCCGCGTGGTACCCGGATAAAAAGTAGCCCATGTGTTATTCTGATGTATAAGCTATATTAATCTAAACTTTCATCAAAACCCGTTTAGTAGTTTTTGCGTGAAAGAGTAACAAACATCCATCCTCACAAACTTTCGCATTTATAATAGTAGTAGGATTACATATAACTTAAGTATAAATATGAACATAACTGAAATCCATCATGATTATCTTAAAAAATATATTATTTATCACATCTCACAAACTAATTGACCAGGTTTGTGAATCAACCCTCAGAGGTAATCATTCTTACAAAAGGTCTTACCTTGGAAATCCTCTAACAAAATTCGTTGGAAAAATCCTTAAAACACAAAGGTGAACATGTGAGGGCGCTCCGATAGCTGATCACACGGAAAACAGAAAATAGACAGATGGAGTGGATGTTTGATATGAGACAATTGAGTATTTTAAAGCATGTTTCACACGGGGCGGATACAATAGTATTTTATTTTCCAGTATATTTGCATACAAACTTATAATACCTGTAATAAATAATGCTGGACATTTTTCACACAGCATCATCTATTCCCAAAGTAAGCAGAGCTTGTGTTATGGGAACTACATGACTGAATACTACTTAAATACTATATTTCTAACTTTTGCGATTAGATAACATAAATATAAGTTATGGATCTTTATCGCGTTTGCCTTTTGTATTATTTTCCCGTTTCGATTGTATTGCAACAACCGTGGTCACGGATGACTGGAGTATACGGAGCTATAATGGAGAAATAAAAGCAGCAGCTGCAACTACCCTCATTTCATCTTCGAAATCAGAAAAGTCCATGTTCACGTTACGGCACACTGCAATAACCGTATAACCGCAATGCATAATCGGATCGCGAAGCGAACTCCTATTTATCACGGGTTCCCCCTGGGGGTCTAGACAAATACCTCATGCTTACTTTTCCTTTCACACTAACACAATTTTTTCAAGGTAAAACTTGGCAGCTGTCACGTGACATTTCCACAGCTAATGTCATTTCCATACGATTCAATCTTTCCGCAGGCGTTTACGTCAACAGAAAGTGATATTTTTCTAGACCCCCAGGACGTGCAGTGTTCTGGAATCCCAATCGTGAAGACGGCTAGAGACTCTCTCAGACCACGGCTATTGTAATACATTCGAGACGTCGGAAAAATAATAAAAGAGGTAAACTTGATAAAGACCCGTTAAACTTATAAATACTTACATACAGAGCTGAGACATATATCTGCAGATCATTTAAACATTTGTCTCACAGTGGGAATTGGACCCGCAACCTTCTGCGTCTCAGGCGGGCCTTCGCCCACTGCGCCAGAGGTCGTATTATATTTAAGGAGTATTTTATTTTCCAGTATTTATCTAACAGTGTCTGTATATATCACACATGAAACATATTATACAATAAAATATGAAAACTGATTTATTAAGTTAAAAGTCTTTCTACTGGCTAGTATCTGACACAATCTGTCAATATCGCTCAGTATCTGCGAATACTTTACGATTATTAGAATATTATCTGGATATTCTCTCTGACGACTTCTGTGGAGCAGTAGACGAAGCCCGCCTGAGACTCAGAAGGTTGAGGGTTCGATTCCCGCTGCGGGGCAAATGTTTGTTAAAATAGCTAATGTTTGTCTCAGGTCTGGGTGTTTTCTATGTATAATATATATGTATTTACAAAAAAAAGTGTATAAGTAGTATAATCAGTCATAGTACAAGCTCTGCTTAGTTTGGGGCTAGATGTTAGTATGTGATAAATGTCCAGCATGATTTATTTATTGATTTTTATGAAGAGTAATATCTAAATATATACTGTCTTATACAAAACTAACTTATCAAGCATTTCGATCCGAAAAACGTGCATGTGTTTGAGGCAGCTTGTTAGCACTGATCGTATCGATAACCAGAAGCTACCATGAGGTAGCTTAGGTATAAAGCAACGATAAATAAAGACTCTACGACCTAAGCTGTCCAATAAATAACCTGATAGCCGTCAGCGGTTATTGCGCGGCCATCTTGGAAAATCAGTTAGTTCTAACAGAAGGGAATTAAATAGATTTTAGAGGTAATCATTATCACTTTAAAAAAGCGCTATCATTATCTGCTTGGTTATGGTTCTGCCCACGGCTTCTCCCGCGTGTTAACCGGATAAAAAGTAGCCTTTGTGTTATTCTAATGTAAAAGCTATATTACTGTAAAGTTTCATCAAAATCCATTCAGTAGTTTTTGCGTGAAAGAGTAACAAACATCATAAAACATCATATAGATTGTTAGTCGGGTATCCACTAGGCCAATGCAGCTTATTACATAATTATTATTATAGGCTCTCTAAGTAAGCATAAAAAAATTGTCTAATATTTTAATTATACCTAATATAAGCGGTTTTAACATAATATATTTTAAAGGAAACCTTTTTTATTAAACAAAAACACTTAACAATCACATACATGGTTGTGACCCAACACAAGGATCCCTGTGTATCAGGAACCACGAGGATCATGGTACCACAATACTCAGAACCGGAAAAAAAACTTTAAAACATGCATACATTTCTTCCACAGCAGGTATCAAACGCACTTCTTATGTCTCAGAAGGCGCTACCCGCCCACTGTGCCAGTGTAGTCGTCTATTAGATCTCCCATATTTTTTATATTAAAATGTTAATTTGCTTAATTTATTATACTTTTAACTTTAGTAGGTCGTTGAAGCTACTTTTAGATTATTAGTACAGGCTTTTACACATGGCTTAGAACCGTAATATCTGGACCAAAGGTTTTTCGATTGGATTTTTATTATGTCATCATTAATAATAGCTAATATCATAAATAGATAAAGTTTGTTAGTTTGTTTGTAGGGAATAATCTCCGAAATTACTCACCCGATTTCAAAAAATATGTCACCTATATTTAGTACCAGCTGCGCCCCGCGGTTTCACCCGCGTAAGTTTCGATTCCGTGGGAATATCAGCGATCTAATTAAATTTTAGAACACAAAAGCTGCTATTGTGACTTAACTATGATAGTAAGGTATATTTCCTCCCGGACTTTTTTGTAGGTAATAATGACCACTTTAATCATGTAGTACATCATTTTTATGTATCATCAATAGTTGATACATAAAAATGATGAACAAACAAAAACTTTCCTCTTTATAATATTAGACATTTATAGATGGACTTTCAGGGTGGACATAGGCTATATATTTTATTATCCAGTTGAAATTAAAGAGTTTTTAGTGGACATCAATTTTGCAATGTAAGTCGCCGAAAAAACGGTCGAGCGTATGCGTTTTTTACGAACGCTACATTTCATCGACAACTTATTCTTGGAGTACCACACGGGCGAAGGTTTAGGCTTGTATAAAATAATAAGAAAACTTAGGAAAAACTTGAAAAGCCTACACTTTATCTTCACGTGTAAGCTTATTATTATTGCCATCTTAAAACATTATTTTCTCATTTTATTTTCTTACACTAGTTAAGCGTTGCGTATATCACAAAGTACATAAAAGTCCATATTATTTACTGAATGGTTTCGAATATTCCGTTTACGGGCCAACCCTTTAATGGGCCGGAAGGATAAAACTTTTATGGGCGTGAAATAGTATTTTCAGTTGGAATTTTATTGTGTTATATTGATTTACGATATGTGTACGTCAATTAGGTGTAAGTAATTCTTACGCTAAATTTCCATTTGTATTTATAATCTTGCTTATAACCACTAAAGTGTATTTGTATGAACGAAGCTTTGTTAAGTACCAATAAGTTGTCAAGATCCAGTTAAAGATACTGGATCTTTAACTTTAAGTAATAAAAATATATATATCTGATGCTGTTTCTTATTTTATTTTAGAGTATTATTATTGTTAAAAAATACATATCAATATTATATTTAATATTTTTGGAGAAATCGTCCTATCTAGACTGGTCCGGTGGACACGGTAGCAAGTCTTAGCGTTATAAATTAGGGCGCGAGTGCTTAAGTGTTAAAAGCATGGTATGCCAATGGCCAATACAAACACGTCTCTAAGCTTAGCAACGATTTAAAATCTTTATAAGCAAGGCTCCTGAGTATGTTACTGTTGTGTATATTTTTGTGTGTGTGTAAATTGGCATGATCTTACGATAGTCTCATTCAAGTTTGATTTAGAAAGAAAGCAGAAAGAAAAATATTTATTTAACACGACATTAAAAAAAATACTACAAATTTTAGAAGTTAGGATGGTGGGATATTTTTTTAATAAAACTAATTAAACATATTACAATAAACAACATTGCCTTTAAATAGGGCTATTCCACAAATCCCCCTAAAATCCCCCTAAGGGGGGAAAACTGGAACTTAAAAAAAATACCCAGAAATACAAACGCCGCAAACTTAAAGGTATTTTAATTACAACACAGTACAAAGATTTCAGTGCGACGCAAAGATCTGATGCAGAAATTATTCCAGCAATTTCATTTAACTTCGGTTTGCGGTATCAAAGTCCAGGACGGAGGCAGGGTCCAATAATGAATCAGCTGGTTTACTAACCACATAATACCGAAACTCTGATTGAGGTTTGAGTAGAGTTTGACAGAGATGGCGCTATATTATATGAAATTTACTATGCACTGCATGGTAAATTTCAGCGAAATTCTTGGCATGGCCGTGGGGCACACTGTATAGTACTTTGCCCCACTATACAGTGTGCCCAGTTTGCCCCACGGCCATACCAAGTACAAGTACTTTGAATATTAAAGTAAGGAAGTTTTACTCTAACGAGACTTAACTATATTTTCTGAAATTAGTGATACTGCATTCGGCCTAAACAGAGACTCAAAATCACTTGTAGTAACTTACGAATCAATAAACAACCAACAGACGCTTATTATGTTCTGACTCCACACTAGAGAATTATCGTCGTGAATTTCGCTTCTAATAATTAGTCATAGGGTTCCAGTATCTCTCTCCCACATATCGATTTGTAGTTTTTTCTCTCTCTCATATTCTCGTACTCTTTCCTTCATATTCAGTACTCGGTCGTATGAGAAAGTATTTTGGTTTAATTTGGTATTTACTATTATTTATTTTAGTTTCTCCGAAATATTTGATGCCAACGCTTGCCAATTCTGAAAACTGCTCCATGTCTACTGTTTCCATGAAATACTCCTGCTGTCTTCACTTCACTGTGCCATGCTCTATGCCCAGAGTATAATTTTATTATTGTTTTATGCTAAGGCAGACCCATGTTCAGATGGAGTTGGTTTTATGGCATTATGGTATGTTTTTGTGCTATTGCGATGTTTTTGATGATCTTTGATAGTAAAATGCACATGGAGATACGATCCTTTATTTTAATCTTTTGCCATAGTACCTACCGTAGTGCTGTGGATAGAATTTTCTAAGACAATAGTCACGTCCATTTTGTATTTTCTTTCATATTAAATTGTGGTGTGAGTGGTATTTATCCGTTCGTGGTAGTGTTTGGATGTTCAGACTGTTTCTCAATCAATTATTGGCAATAATATCATCATCATCATCATTTCGGTCCGGAATCACCCACTGCTGGGTATAGGCCTCCTTTCGCTTTTGGCATCCTCCTCTGTCCTGTGCGTCTCGCATCCAGGTATGCCCTGCGACTCTGACGATGTCGTCGACCCACCGTGCTGTTGGTCGACCCGGAATCACCCACTGCTGGGTATAGGCCTCCTTTCGCTTTTGCCATCCTCCTCTGTCCTGCGCATCTCGCATCCAGGTATGCCCTGCGACTCTGACAATGTTGTCGACCCACCGCGCTGTCGGGCGACCCGGACTTCTTCGGCCTGTCTTTGGCCACCACTCAGTCAAGGATTTACTCCAACGACCATCACCACGTCTGGCCAGGTGTCCTGCCCACCTCCACTTAAGGCAATAATATTTTTTTTTTAATTTTGACAGTTTATTATATTTAAATAATTAGCCTTTTCAATAATATTAAAAATTTTCCAAATGTAAGATTTGAAGGAAAAATTTCCATTTTTGTAACTCTATCACTTTTCAGAACTCTGCGATAGTGATATTTTAAGAATGACTCAAACAAAAACAATCACAGATTTAACCATTTTCGTTATAAAGTAATTTGTTTTCACTTAACCCTAGTGCGGTTTCACTGTGTGTGATCCAAAATGAATAAATTCGTAGAAGAACTAAGGTTACGAGCGTTTTTTTTTATTTCTCTTTGCCACCCATTTCATCATAATCCTTCAGCCTCGTATATCAGCTCAAACTCATAACTCAGCTCTATCCATCAATCAAGATGACAAGAACAAACGGCCCACACACGGCACGAAAAAATTAATTGTCCCATAGTTCCCGAAGCTATTAGGCCTCAGTCCAAACCATTCGCATAATGATATTACGATTTTATGCAGCAAGGTAAAATGCCTTACACACGGACCTCCTCCGTGAACCTGATACACTTACAAGATACCTTATACTATTAACTCACTTTAATCAAATTTTATTCATTTAAGATGTCCGACAAAGAAGTTACAAGAATTAAGCAATATAAAAATATATGGTCATAAATCAATATGCTCCTCCAATTACAATTCGCTACAGTAGATAAACAAAGTTGTTAAATAAGCTTTATACTATAAATAATTAGAGAGTAAAGGTTTACTTAAATTATTCCCGAGAGGTAGGTCTAAGAACACATTATTGACATAAATTATAGATAGACATCATATAATTATAATATCTATATATAAGTAAAACTGTTTCTATCAATCAACTGTGTTTGAAAATTTAAATACGTATATATTAGACACCAAAGTAGAAGCAAACATCAAGCATCGGTATGCCGTCATGTTGGAAATACTTACTAATTACACAGGGTTTATATGAACCCTGAAAGCCTGGAACTGATTACACATCAATTTTATGGCAGACTTCCATTAGCACGACGTAAAAATCTATGCCTTAGATTTGACGCTATAAGAACTGTCTCGTTCTTATATATATAGATATCTTATGATGCGGGATCTGTCCCGGACCACGGTACGGAGCCATCTGGTAGATTTAGGTGTAACGCGACCACTTCGGAGAGCACCTTTATTGGTATTGAGATGAGATGAGCCTTATTTATGCGACTCATTTCGAAATGGTGTTGTTTCTGGGTAATTGAATAAAAAAATATGGGTCCACGTTTATCTGACTTAAAAAAAGAGGAGGTTCTCAATACAGTGTTTTTTTTGTTTAAGTTTATTCCTTCATATCTTCGCCAATTGTTAACCAATTTTGATGTTTATTTTGTTGTTATACAGAGAATGATCGAAAAGGTTCGATAAAAGTTTTATTCCTGAGGACCTGACACTTTTCTTGTAAATTTCAATAAACGTCATCTTATGGAATCACGACTAGCCGAAAGATTTTTTGTGGACTATTTTACTTTTTTTTATTCGAAAGCGTGTAATCCCGTGTGAACAAAATAACGTAAGCACGTAAAGAAGTCGGTTTTTGACATTTAATGTCTTTTATCGTATTAAAGTATATTTTTCTTGGCTAAATGCGAATCATCATGTCTGTAGAAACTTTAAACTAACTTTTAATCAGCCTTCCAAGCCAACCTTCTAATTCTAATTCTAAGTAGGGGAACTAAAGTCTGCACTGGAATCTCGCATTGGGTGTATTGTGCATTATCCCCCTTCTCACCTGACCCCAACTATATCAGCTCCTTGAAACAGCGGAGAAGGAATCTGGGTTGATGACAACAGTGTTCTAGTATCCCTAGACCTCGTGGGATTTATTGTTTATGGAGAGCTCTTGCAGTCCCGTCTTCGACATGACTTCGTTTGTGGCTGTGCAGTGTATTACTATGCTCCACAGTCTCATCATCACTCTCTACTAGCCTTCACCACTCTCTAATATCTCATTAAGACGCTCAGAATTATTTCACCATACAAGCTTTATTCCAGTAGTCGCATGGGTCTACTTGACCTCAACCTGGTCACTGAACAAACGCATGTAGTGGAAAAGTAATGACACGATGAACAAACAAACTTTTCTTTAGTATTTTAAGTGATTGTTTATTTGAAAAAAGAAACAAACACGCTCACGACCAGTGTTACTAAGCCTTACTTAAGTTTAGTTATATTTTGGCAAAAGAACGCATTTATAAGTGCTCTATAACTTCAAGGTTAACATGATAAAAGTACTATGACCATTTTTGTAAAAAAATATAGCTAATATATCCATTTTGATGAGTTTCATTACTTAATTATTATAAGCCTTGGACGATTAAAATAATACATACCTCAAGGGTTACGACCTTATAAGCTTAGGCCTGAACCTAAATATTTTAAATGAAAACAATGAGGCGATTTTCAAAGCGGTGAAAGAAAATTGTGCTGATAACATGATTAAATAAGCTGAGTAAAGTCTCTTATTATCATTATTGTAAGCAATTAGCAACGAAATAGTTGATTTTAATTACCGCCTAATGTTACTCGAATTTCTATCACCATGAGTTGCCAAATATAATTATGTCCAAAAAGAAACTTTTTTAATCACACGAAATGAGGCTGGCCATAAAAGTCCCCTTAATTCGGTTATGCCATCTCGTGTGCGAACTTCGTGTTTTTAATTAAAAATGTTTAAGCCCAGATAATTAAAATAGGTACAGGGTGGCATAAAAGTAACGACCAATTTAGAATAGTTATTATGTAGCTGAATTTCATTGACTGATGATTATGAGGTTATAAAGTAGTAGAATAAGAAAAAAAGTCTCCGGAGGGTTTGGCCGAGAGGAAACTGTTTTATACCAAGTAAAAAAACATTGTTTGTAGTTGTGTAAGTAAAAAAACAGTGTTTGTAGTTGTGTGGAAAAGGGCGAGATTGCCGACTTCACAGTAACAAGGTTGGCTTGTTAAATAATTTTGAGTCACCTTATTTCTTTTCAATGAGGAGGCTGTCATCCGAAATAGGGGCAGGTTATTATTAAATGGCTATTTTAGGAGCGCGTTGATAAAATCTTTTCGGTCTGTTGGTATAAGAAAATGTGATTGGCTCCATTTTGCCCGACTGCGGAGGATTATTGATCCTTCGCAGGTCAAAGTTCATGGACAATCTATTGATTGGTTCGCTAGAGGTTTTGATAATTTGAATGGTTTTTATAAGATACTAGCTTCTGCCCACGGCTTCGCCCGTATGGTACCCGGATAAAGTAGCCTATGTGTTATTCTAATGTGTAAGCTTTATTACTGTTAAGTTTCATCAAAATCCGTTCAGTAGTTTTTGCATGAGAGAGTAACAAACATCCATCCTCACAAATTTTCGCGTTTATAATAGTAGTAGGATAATATAATTTACAAGAATACTGGCTTCTGCTCTCGGCTTGACCCGCGTGGTGCCTATACATTCCTTTGAGATTTTTTCATTTAATATATTTTTACGCTTTCATTACATAGAAAATTCCAAAATAGTCGACAGTAAACCAATTTTTTGCAACATGTTCAAAAATAAATGAAGAAACTCATAAATTCCACCAGAAGTGAAAACTCATACGTGACAATCCAAAATGTCATGGCAATTTTTTTTCAAAATTTCAAATGAAATGTGCACAAGCGGACTCTAATGCACGCCCTACAACCACCGCTGCCTGCCTCGCCGTGCTTCCTCACTGCCTAGCTATAAGAAACCTGTGACACCTAGGACCAACAGCAAATGAAACAAGAGCAGGTCGCTACCAGTCGCCTTAATAATAATAAATTAATAATAATAAAAATGCTGTACATTTTTCACACAGCATCGTCTAGCCCCAAATTAAGCAGAGCTTGTATTATGGCAACTACATGACTGATATACTACTTATATATCTTTTTTGTAAATACATACATATGATACATAGAAAACACCCAATCTAACCCGCAAACTTCTGCCTCTCAGGCGGGCCTTCGCCCACTGCGCCACAGAGGTTGTCAGAAAAATAAAGATTCAGATACTTTTTCACAGTAAGCTGAACACATTGTCTCTTTCAAAACGAAACAAGCTAACGTGGCTGCGATCCATGATGATCTACGTAACGTTCGAGTACACCCTCAGTTTGTGGTCAGTAAATCTCGTTTGCAAGCTTTCTGAGCGGCGCCGTGCACGTATGAATCCTATTCTATATAAGGGAGTGATACACATGTATAATGGTAAAAGTAAAAAATAGGCGAGACATGCTTAAACTGTTTGAACCGAGGCATTATGTATTCACTTGTTGTTGCCCGCGGCCTCGCCCGCGTGGTATGTTAATAAAAGTAGCATATGACCGTCTCCAGGCTTCAAACTATTTCCACCAACTTTGGAATGAATCGAACCAAGGATTACAATTTATACAAAGTTTAGAACTCAATTACACGCCCCCAATGGGTAGTTTTGAAAAAATAAAAATACGTGTTTAATTATTTATTTCAAGTTTATTGTACAGAGTTTTGAGCGAATATATTTTTTTTTTTCATAGAAACTTTACCGCCCTTTTTAACCTCCTTAAGGGTCGATTTTCGAAAATTAGATTTAACCTATGTGTTATTCCAGATCCTATACTATCTACATTCCAAATTTTATCAAAATCGGTTGAGTAATTACGGAGATATGTGGTAACAAACATTCACACACACACAGGCTTTTGCATTCATTATATTAGTAGGATAGGATTAATGAATGTGTATGTTTGCAGGTATATTCTACTAGCAATATGGCTTATCACTAAATATACTATTATATAGACTAACAAATCCTAAGTTTTCACTCATAGAAAACTGTACAGTAAATAATAATCCACTCACACTCATAATTATGATTATGATGAAGCTCTGTACGTCTGTTTAGTTAAAAAACTATATTACAGAGAACAGTTTCTTTCTCACAATCAAGTTCATATTATTGTCTATAGAAATATCTAGTTAAATAGTTTAGAACTAAAAAAATTAAGTATTTATTTGAATTAGTTTACTCATATTTTGGATGTTTGCAAAGCTTTTGGAAAAACTGTACTGCTTGAAGCAAAACCTACCATTCTTATCAGAGTTTTTATACAGCTCCAGCAGTATGTCAAAGCTTTACCACCGTAGCAAACAGCGAAATCTCACTATACAGCGCACTGCGAGTCCAAACCGAGTTATACCTCCGTAATTCCACTTTGATGTCTAAACATGCTGTGTTGATGTTATTTCGAATTAGTGAGTCTCTGCTTGTGTGTAGAAAATGTTCTACGTTCCAAACGAATGCGTTTTACAGTCAAATGTTTTTATGACATCACTGCTATATTATATAGTATTATATAATATATTGTGCTATATTGTACAGCGTATAGTATTACTAGCTTCTGCCCACGGCTTCGCCCGTGTGGTACTCGGATATTAAGTATCCTATATGTTATTCTGATGTGTAAGCTATATGACTGTAAAGTTTCATCAAAATCCGTTCAGTAGTTTTTACGTGAAAGAGTAACAAACATCCATACTCACAAACTTTCGCGTTTATAATAGTAAGTAGGATTATATAATATACTAGCTTCTACCCACGTCTTCGCCCGCGTGGTACCCGGATAAAAAGTAGGCTATATGTTATTCTGATGTATAACCTATATTACTGTAAAGTTTCATCAAAATCCGTTCAGTAGTTTTTGCGTGAAAGAGTAACAAACATCCATACTAACAAACCTTTGCGTTTATATATATATATATATTTATTTTTTTATTTACACACACAAAACACATTACAACCACATAAAAGAATACAACTAACAAAATTTGGTTAAAATCTTGATTGCAACATAAACATATGTGCGCACAACTAAACTAAATAACTATATCGAGCAGAAAGTGAAACTTAGTCGGAGGACTAAAAGAAAACTAAAAAAACTTTATGTCATGTATCTATGATAACAAACACCCTAAGGTATCTAAAATTACATGGACATAACAAATATTATGTCGCAATTAATTGTGTTGCAGATGCCTCTACATAGCTTATATACATCAGAATAACAGATAGGCTACTTTTTACCCGGGTAGAACGTGGGCGAAGCCGTGGGCAGAAGCTAGTATGGAATATGAAACAGCCTTAGTCCACCACGGCATTTGATTTAAAATGGTATTCGTGTACGAGATTCTCAAAAAAATGTTTGCCGGATTTAATTTCGCAGGGCTTGTACATTCCCCTAATCAAAATATCATCCCGTTTCCTAAAGTGTCCATGTAAGCACTATGGAAATCAGGCTATCACCAGGCATAATCCAATCTTTTTGTCGTCGAACGAAATTGCTCAAAAACATTATTACTCCCAAACTGCAAGCTCTAAACTGGCAAAAAGCTTAATAAAGTACCAATATACAAGAAGGAAATGACAACGCTACTATTCGGAGAACGTAGCATTCCAAATTGAACTTTCTACTTTTAAAGTGAGGGTGTAAGTTTGAAGGGTTTCGTTTGGAGTTTTGAACTCAATTTACCGCAGTGGGACATCATTTGAATAATTAACGGAGGCTTTATCTATTTATTCAGGTCTTGGTTTGAGTTGCAATTGTCTCTGATTTTGCAGCCAAATTTTTGAGGGCACTGAACAACTGCAGCGTCAGTTTTTCTGTTCCCAGGTGAAGGTTCCTTGAGAGCAATTGAGTGAAAATTTATTGATGTGGGAATTATTTGTATTTTTACCCGACTGACCAAAAGGAGGGTCATGTTTTTCGGGCTATTGTATGTATGTATTTAGCTTATCATGTAGCCTAAACGGCTTGATAGATTTTGATAAATGAGGTGTTATTGGAATCGTCTTGACGAGAGTGACATAAAATGCACAAAATGTTAAAAAAATTATACGTTGGCTATATGCCACCATTAACGATTTCTGATATTAAAAAACAATCAAAACCGAATTGATTAATACAAATACGGATAAATGCGATATCATTAGATTTATCTTGGCCTAGAGAGTGACATAGGATATAATAATACCATAGAGTAGACAGTCTAAGACACGCAATGTTTGATGATTTGCTAGGAATCAATTCTGTCAACTGTAGTGCGAGTCCCGCCACGCCTGCTGTGCTTTGATGTCTCTCGAAACTTTAGTTCAACCAATCAGAGCACAGCAGGCAACATGACGTAATGACAATGGCAATGCCCGTGTTTGCCGACATCAGTCCTAAAAACTGAATGAATGAATGAATGAATGAAAATACTTTATTGTACACCTTAAACAAAAAACATAATAACAAAATCTTATACTAGAGAAAGTACAATGGGTGGTCTTATCGCTTAGAATCGATCTCTTCCAGACAACCTTTGAGTTCTTCCAGGCAGATGTGTTGACAGAACAGTGTGGTTCTATATTTCGCCTCTCGGGGTTAATTGCTCCATGAAAAATACGAAGTGTTATTTGTTATTAAATTTTATTAAGCGTGGTTCTATAACCTAAATAGATTATAGAACCACGCTTAAGAAATTGCAGTTGGGTTTGTTTATTTTTTAAACTGATTACTTGTTCCAGGTTATATTTTCTTTGACCAGCATATTTTATGCAATTTGTACCAAATTTGTAAATGTATTGCCATTATGTTATTAAGTAACTAAACTATATATTCAATCAACTAATAAATTCACGTATAAAGTACATGAAAAATCTACAGTATAAATAATAATCAATGTATGAAAGATCATCACTTGAGAACGGCACGACTGATTTGGATGTTTTTTTGTTTTATTTGTCAAGGCAAAGCTAGTATGAAAGGAAATCCACTGAAAAGTTCGGAATCTGGAACAAAGATATGTTTTTTTTAATCTATGCGCTACCGGTTAGGGTACCATTCATGCGGCAATGTGGTTAAAATAAAACGTTGGCTTGTACCAAATATATTTAGACTTGCTTCTATGTAACCCTTCATTTTTTTTATCTCATTTTTTATTAGGATTTAGTGTCATTGACTATTTCAGGAAAAAATTGCTTGTGAATATAACTCTATATAGCTCACGGATCTGCTTATTGAAAATTGCCACGAGGGATATATTATAGCCTTTCTTTCCTAGCTTGGTCGCGGAGGAACCGACAATAGATAAAACCGACGTTTCAAAGTGATCCTTATGATTTTAATAATAAAAAAAATACTTTGACTTTGAGTCATGAATGTGCTTTATTCATATTATTCAAATTTTGTGAAGGAGGCTAAAAGTATGTATCAAAAATAATTCCGAGTAGTAAAAACTTCATGAAATAACTAAAGACTCGCTGCAACTAGAATCAGCATCGCCGTTATCTAAATTGAAAAAAGAGCTATATCCGAAAACCCATAAAAACTATACCAGCTAAAACTGCATAAACTTGTTTCCAATTCTCAGTAAATCTTCTATGGCCATCGGGCAAACCAAACATATTTCCAAGACGCATAGATGTGGAGGTTAGGAAATAACATTTCCGGACTGTGAGGGCCGTTTGCTCTCGACTGTGAGGAAATGTCCATTGTACAGCTGCAAAAGTGCATTACTACGCTGGACAGAAGTCGGCTTGACATAGAATAGAATAGAAATTAGTTTATTTTGCAACAAAAAAACACATATACAAAGTCGCAATAAATAAACAATGAAAGTTGCAAAAAAGGTCCAAACTCAGCATAATACTGGTTTCAACAACCAGCGCTGGTCTTCTGTTAGAATCGTTTTTTGGAGTGCGGAGTATTTTTTCTGAAATTGAGCTTGTATATTTTTAGACCACAAATTACGAGGTTAGAGTATAAAAAAATAATCGCATACAGTTTAAAGATTTTTTTTAAAAAAACTGACACCATTAAAAAGTAAAGCGGCTAGAATTATAAATTAGAAAGGAAGAAAGAAAGAAAGAAATCTTTATTTGAGCATTTAAAACAATATTCACTAAAGTAAGCTTAGTCTAGTTACTTAAATTAACCAACACCATAATAACTACTTATCTACTAGCTATAACTACCTACTTATCTACTTAAAAGTTTGAATCTTAAATGCTACAAAACTGTATGATCTTCAGTCGAAACCAACCAAACGCGTCACGTACACTAACCCAATATAAAAAATAATATTATGAGATAGAGATTAACATAACTATACATTTTTTTTAAATAACATATTTAATTTATTGTAAAAAAAAATTGTTAAGGTTGTTTTTTCGTCTTTTTTACCAACGTCTTCTAAATAGTTTTTTACATTTGAAAGATGAAGATAAGATCAATAATTGAAAAACTATCGTCAGACATGCATACATTAAGAGTCGATTCGTCCAATTGATTCCAGAGATCATCATAACAATTTTATTGAACCATTAAATTTGAATCTACGTTTAATTCACCTTAAAACGTCATTTTAAGAACGTCATTTTCGCAAGCAAACTGAATTTTCCAAGAAAGCTGCAACCTGTATTAAATATCTACAACATACCCGGACAGACTTCCGGAGACGCCTTGATCGGACCGGATACAAAGAGACAATGTGCCGGAAAGTTACACAGAATTTACTCAAACAACTTATTTTTATTGACTCGATTCCGGATCTATTGCAAGGTTTATCTGTAACACTGCAAGGATATGTAGGTAATAAACTTTCATTTAAGTTTTTACTAAATACTCGATTTCAATTATGAGATTGAACATTTTTCTATATTTCGCCACTGGTGCAAATAAAAATGTGAGAAAGAGGGTACATTAATTTATCTTACATCACTTACATCCACCCAGACTTCAGTTCCGGCCATGATCATGGTACATGCAACTATGCTGAATTATCGGGAAATATTAAAACTCACATTTAATGGAATATATTCTAATTTTAACAAAAAAAAATAGACCCATGATAGTTTAAAAAGTTATATTTCGTGGGAGTTTCTTAACAATCTTAAAGTGATAGGTAAGTTTAGTTTATGATTAGTTTTTAAGTTTGCCAACAGAAAAGAGTAATCTATATACTTTTTCAATATGGTTTAAGTCATTTTGTAACAGTCATTTCTTTTCAGACGTACCATCCGAACAATTGTGTTTTTACTGTTTTAGATTTTTACAATAAAAACACAACATATATCCCCTTTTATCATTACATTACAAAACATTTCATTAAATAAATTTGAAAAGGTTATCTCAAACAAAGAAAAACGTGAAGACGGGAAAAACTTATTATTTTTATTTTATATGACAAGTTTTTCCCACAGTTTATACTCCGTTCGTAGTGACGAAACTAGAGTTGGGCGGAACAAAACACTTTAAACAAAAAACGATAAGTGACCTCCCTTTAAAAATAACACCTTTTCACTCTAAAAATACACCTGCAAAATTTTGCCCTGAAATTCGGATAGTCAGGGAAGTTCCTAAAAATACACAAGAGCGAGGTTACTTTCTGTATCAGTAAATGGAAGGTTATGCATTGAATATTTTTGACTTAATTTGTCGTGTCACTAGTTTTTTCTCTGTCTCTCTGCGTTCAGTCGGTGGTTGAAGTAAGATGGCACATGCGAAATGTCTCAGTAATTGTTCCTTCTTAGCAGTAAATACCAATAAACTACGATTACGAGTTTTTTAGCGATAACTAGTAATTTTACTCCTTAATAATAAAGTTATTTCATGAATATTACATTTTTTCGGCACGCCCTAGATCAAAAAATTCGTTGGAATGTGCCATATTGCCGCTATGAACACTAACCGATGGCAAATGCCTTCGAATGAGGGGTGGTCAGAGACTTCGCATTTCCGCTTGCAACGATCTTGGCATACCTCTTTCGCTTAATTCATCTCATCACAGTCTTCATACAAGCTCGTCGTTTTAGGTATACTCTTGACCTAGCCTTTTTTTAGAACGTCTCCGATTTGATTAAAGTAATTTCACCGAGGCCTTTCCCTTCCAACTATCCCATTCACGCTCGCCTTGTATACTTGTTTTATTAATCTTTGATCCGGATGGATCAAAGAAGATTAACATAGAAGAAGATGAACATAGTGAGGATTCACTATGTTCAAACCATTTCAACATGCCTTTCTCAATTCTCGTTACTACGTCTTCATTCACTCCACGCTGATATTTTAACACGCTGTTTCTCACTCTCTCTCTCACTCTTTCTCTCAAAGAAACAATAAAGTTATTTCATTCATTTGGAAGTTATTGTACAGCCCATTAGGCCAACACGGCTCCTTAAATACATATATTTTGAAAAATATGTTCTAAAAACTCGTTCAAGATGGATTCCATTTATCACGCGATCCGAGATGGCCCAAGGGTGGATTTTAACAGAGATAGTAGCGCAAAGCGTGAATCTGAATCTAATGCAGAACTTTTTGAAGGAATTTCATCTTTTGCTCTCAATGGAAGAGCGCTAAAATGTTTTTCTCTCATGAAAATGTTATAGGAATATTTTTACATGTGACCAATTTTATTATCAACGAGTGTGTATTTCAAGGGCAAAAGGTAACTCAATAATCCGCCTAGGTCCGCTGCTTGTTAATTATTTTTTATTTTCTTTTTATGGTTAAAGAAAGAAAAAAAACGAAACCATTATAGGATCACTGCGTTGTTCGTCTGTCTGTCTGACTGTCTGCCTCTCAAGACCCTTTTTCTCAGCAACGCGTGAAGTTTTCAAGTTGAAATTAATATCAAATATGTAGGTCTAAGTTCCCTTGGAGCTCTAGAAATATCAATCTTGTCAACACAATAAAAAAATACGAACATTTATGCGACATATTCTGATACTCGCAATTAAATAAAAACCTATAGGATACTTCCCGTTGACTTAGAGTAATGAAATTTGGTAAGAAGCAAGGTCACACAGTACAAATCGACGTCTGTGGGCGAAGGCCCGCCTGAGACGCAGAAGGTTGCGGTTTCGATTCCCGCTGCGGGACAAACGTTTATACAATTTTTTATAAATTTGTCTCGGGTCTGGTTGTTTTCTATGTATAATATGTATGTATTTACAAAAAAATTTATATAAGTAGTTTATCAGTCATGCAGTTCCCATAACACAAGCTCTGCTTACTTTGGGGCTAGATGATGCTGTGTGGAAAAAAAATGACCAGCATTATTATTACATTTTAATAAAGGAAAAAATCCGAAAATATTTAATTTGTAGTTTTATCACATCAACAAATACTTTTTTGCGATTACAAACTTACATTTGCAGTTGGAGAATTAACCGAGACGTATATCGATGTATGGAATATTTTTTTCAACTACAAAGTTAAGTGTATCTTTCAATTCAACTATCTTTTCGTTGGAGCAATGTTTGGTGCTTTCATAGTTTATGAACTCGTTTAATATTAATTATTTTGGTTAACCTTCAAGCTTGTACAGTTGTCACTGTGAGAGAGTTAGGCTTTCATTTAAATTAAATTAATGTTTAGAAAAAGAATGTGATCAGTATCATTTTGAGAATTTGGTAATAAAAACCATTTGTATTTTGGAAATATAATACATTAAATAATGTTTCACACAAAAATGACCCAAAATTAAAGAAAAAACAGCACTTTTACAATAGATTTTCATATAGGTACATTTTATGCCGGCTCAGCAAGTTAAAAACGGATTTTCATACAGATTTCCCACCCCGCATATTTGTACTACAGTAATGAAGTACCTTCTGCCTCTTTTTAAAAAAGTAACAAAGAACTTTCTGATCAAATATAAAAGGGTTTTCAGGACACCTTTTACTTTTAAGTTCTTAGTATTCCACGTGGCAGGTTGCAAGCCCATAGCCGTTTATTGGAACATTAGCCGATGTTTCGTTCTGAAGCAGGCATTCTTCACGATGTTTTCCTTCACCATTTTGAGTACGTGTATATTGTACACATATGTTTTTCGATTGGAAAAATCCATTGGTACACGGCCGGGTACGAACCACGATCACCGAATCAGAATCGCGGAAACCGCCCACTAGGATAACACGGCTTTAAATCCTACTAATATTATTAACGCGAAAGTTTGTGAGGATGGATGTTTGTTACTCTTTCACGCTAAAACTAATGAATGGATTTTGATAAAACTTTACAGTAACATTGCTTATCGTCGAAAATCGTAAATCGATTTTCCTAACTTTTCAGGAGAACCAAAAAACTGTTTTATCAACTCCGCACAAGTCCACAGAATTGAAATCGCTAACGCTGAAATTAAAACTGTGATTGGTTGAAATTCAATGTTTGTATTTATGAACAGAAGCGCAGTGAAAAGATCAGTGAGTGAAAAGATATCATCAAAATGTCAAAACCGCAAAAATTCGACTTGAGCGGTGTTGTTAGCTAGCCGACCTAAAAAAACACTAGGACCTACTGATCCGTAGGTTCCGTATGTGGAATACCTCAGGTGCCATTAACTCAGGTGCCGTTTAAGCGGGTGCCCAATGTGGAATACGTCGGGAAAATAATAAAACACGATAAAGACCTGTAAAAACTTATAATTCAGTAACAAGAGAAGCAAGAATATATCATGTTTGCTTGTACTCTGTTTAAAGTAGCGATTCTTAATACCAGTCAGTTGCAAATACATCGCTTCGCGCTCCCAAACCACTTTCGACTCGGAATCGAGGCGATAAATCGAGATGACAGTTCATTGATCGTGCTACCCCTACCGTGTTAACTCGAATCTATCTAGTGTATGAGTGATTGAATGCGCGCGCAATGTACACAAAGCAGTTGTTATATCATTTAGGTATTTATTCAAGCGGTAGCCCGCAACTTTGGCCATTTTAAAAAGTGGTATCCTAATGTTATTTTGTATATGTACAAACTTCATCCTCAACTTTTGATTTAGTCAAAATCAAAATCAAAAGGTTTTTATTCATTGAAATCATAAGGATCATATATTTTTACGTTTGGGATCAAAAACAATCACATCACACGTCGCAAAAAAAATTGCAAGATTAAACGAATAAGATGTGACGCTAGCATATATTTTATGCATATCACAAATTATCCAGAAGATTTATTTTTGTATGGGTACAAATCTTGCGATACATTTACGCAATTCGTGTTATCGAATTGAGTAGATTTTTTAAAATTTCTGTCTGAGTCCTATCCCAATTTATGGCTACCTATCTCACCAGCAGTCCAACCATATTAGTTATATGCTTAATTAATAATTAGTTCCAAATAAATAACTTATCTATCTATCTATCTGAAGATGGATGATGAAACTCCTTGATGGATTGTAGCAAGAAAAATAGCCTAGACAAAGTTGGTGTTTGGGTTCATTTTTATCAGCTTGTGGTCCCAAAACAATGTTCTTCTGGAATATATTTTTTAATGTTTATATTTATATTCATTTATTCATGCTCAAATGTACATCAGCTTAGGTGTTACATCAAAGTAACTGCAGGGGAGTACATGGACCCTGTAAGGGTGCTGAAAGTTCAGTCAATTTTTTTTTTAAAAAAACTTACTTTATAAATTGATCTAAAATAATGACAGATATTATAGTAATTCGAAATGGAATTTATAAAATTAATACTTAACTTATGTATCTACCTTACTTATTCCTACCATGCATGTCAATATTTTAATCGCAATCTCCGGATACAAATCAAAGAAGTCAATGTTAAATAAAATTGTAAAATCTACGTAAACAGTCACCTTATACCAAATTTAATTGAATTATCACAGGTACACTTTACAGTTTGTTAGAGGAAAATCAACGTTTGAGAAAAATCTAAATCGAAGTTTGTTAGTGAAAAGTTCTTATAATTCTTTATTGTACACAGAAATAAAACAGAAATATTAAACAAGATATTAAGTGAGGCATGCACAAAGGCGAGCCTAACCCTAAAAAGAGTTTTCTTTCAGCAAACCTTTGAGGAGAGATAGAGAAGTGATAAAGTTGGTAGGTGTACAAAGTCATGAAATATACTTAAAATACCACTATATTTTAATAAACTACATATTATACATACCTACTCTAGTTACCTACATAGTTCTTGTTTCAACAAACATATAATTCTTTACTGTACACAGATATATAAAACAAAATATTAAGTGAAGCATGTCCAAAGGCGAGCTTAATCCAAAAAAGAGTTTTCTTTCAGCTAAAAAGAGTTTTGAACTTATTTATCAAATATTTTTCTATTGTTGCAGTGCCGATGACACAAGTGGTGGCAGTGGCCGGGGAACCAGTCTACCTGCCATGCGACATCGAGACCTCTGGCGAAGAAGATGCAGTGCTTCTAGTGCTGTGGTATAAAGAAGACTTGGGCACGCCTATATACAGGTACATATACATATACAAATACAAATACTTTATTTACAAAAATAGTGTGTGCCTAGGTTACAAGTTTAACAATGAGCTCCGCACTAGGTCTAGCCTGTATCGCGGAAGCTCAGATAGCGTTTGACAAAGAAATATATGTAATAAGAGATAAACAAGTGCAAGACAAACATTTAAATTACTTCTTGTGAGTACAAAATATCCTGAGAAACATAGCAAAAATAGTTAAAAAAAAAAAAAAATTGCCGTGCAGAATTAGGTTTGATGGTACATGTGTTTTTACACTACTTATTAAATGTTGTATTTGGAACGTGACTAACCTAACCTAACTTTTATATATAAAGTTAGGTATATCGTGGCACTGATTATTTTCAGAACGACTGATGACTTATATAATCTGTAGTACATTATTTTTAGTGTCGTTTTCAGTTAATATTTTTTTTTTTAGAATTCGTTCAGTATATAGGCTCATTACACAGACAATAAAACAAACTTTCCTATTCTATAATAGCCGTAAAGTACTTTATTACTTTTTAAAAATGAAGCAGAGTGTACGTCATTACTGTTTTACTAATATGCGAGTGGAAAATGTGTATGAAAATCCATTGCTAACGTGCTGAGCGGACAGAAAAATTATATAAAAAACAGATTTAGCGTCATTTCTGTCAAATTTCATAATGTCAAAAGACAAAAAGTTTTTATATCCGAGTCCGCAAAATGATACTGGCCACTTGCTCTTTCTAAACATTTTACAAAAGAAAAAAAGAATTCATTTAAAAAAAGAATTAGTTGACAAATAAAATCCGCGCGCACACTGATTGCTTTCATTTGTTTTTTATCAGAATTTTCAATTTATCTACTCAAAATCCTGTCTAATAGTGATAATGAAAATTTGATGACGTCACCAGAATTAAAAAAAACCTGCCCAAGCAGTTATTGAGACCCTACTGCCCGAGAAATCCAGAAATATGTACAAGACATAATAATGAATAATTTCTTCCTAAAGAGTATAAAGCACTTACGAAAAAAAGTGCAATTTCCAAACTACAAGCACGTTAATAATTGCTCACTTTCTCCCCTAGGTGATCAATTTACTTTTAACTTTGACGACCTCTGTGGCGCAGTAGGCGAAGGCCTGCCTGAGACGCAGAAGGTTGCGGGTTCGATTCCCGCCGCGGGAGAAATGTTTGTAATATCTACAGATATTTGTCTCGGGTCTGGGTGTTTTACATGTATAATATGTATGTATTTACAAAAAAAAGTATATAAGTATTATATCAGTCATTTAGTTCCCATAATACAAGTTCTGCTTAGTTTGGGGCTAGATGATGCTGTGTGAAAAATGTCCAGCATTATTTATTTATTTATTTATTTTAGATTTCAAATTCATTTAGGTAAGTTATTGAAACTAAGGGCCAAAGTTTAAACTGCTATTGATCTTACATCAATTATAGTTTAAACTTTGGATTTCGTAAACCTACGATAAAAGGTTATCGATGGTTTGATCTACCGTCATATAAGAATAAATTTGTAGACCATTGAACTTATGAAATAATCGAAGATAGAAGATTAAGCTTGCTCTTGTGATTTAATCTTACGGCCCTAAATCTGATTAAAACTCGTCTTTGGGTCAGTTTACTTTATGTCTTTCTATCTCACCCTATTATCATCCACAATTTTCCATGACTCTTTATGACCGATTTAACCTAGGTATTTTTACCAGAGCCAAGATAAATATTTGCAAACATTTTGTCCCATGGTGAGAATTGAACCTGCAACCTGCTGCGTCTCAGGCGGGCCTTCGCCCACTGCGCCACAGAGGTCATCAGAGGTTTCATAAAGTCGGTGGATTGCCAACCATGTCAGTACAGGTGACTTACAGGTATGATTTCTTTGGGATTTGCCTATGCCCAGCTGTGGACTTCTATAGACTGTTAATGACTGTTTGCATAGATAACTCTTTATTTTATACACCAGAATTAAGTTAAAACTTTACATAAAATCTTATAAACTAGGTTGTGGTGATACAATGGGCAGCTTAATCGTTAAAAGCGATCTCTTTCAGGCGACCTTTGAATGGATATGATTGGATAATAAAAATTCTATGATCCATTTTAATAATAAACTATCTTTTTTATTCTAGTTGTAATGACATTTTAACTTTCTGACATAGTAATTTTGACATTCCATTCCAATTCCAATAGTAGATTGTTTCTAAAAAAAAAAAATTGACATTTACTGTATCAATTATGTATTTATTTGTTTACTTGTTGTTTAGTAGCCAAATAGTTCAAGGAATAAGAATAACTAACTTAGAATAAGAAATTTATAACTAACATTTATTATGATGATCCAATGTTGATTTTAATAAATAAATATGATATGAAAAAATACAATGTAACATTTTTACCATTTTTTGAGAACATTTCAACGTATATTGCTCAGTGGTATGTCACGAAGTACAATATATCAGAGTAGCAAGCGAAGTCATTTCTTGTCCGCGTAACAAATACCATCTAAACTTGTGATTTTGACCTGCACTGACCATGTCAGTCAGAATAATAATTTGGACTGCGTTATATGATTTGCGTACTATGTCACATTTATTTATTTCACACTAGCTTCGGCACACGGCATCGCCCGCGTGGTACCCGGATATAAAGTAGCCTATGTGTTATTCTGATGTATAAGCTATATTACTGTAAAGTTTCATTAAAATCCGTTCAGTAGTTTTCGCGTGAAAGAAAAACAAACATGTATCCTTACAAACTTTCGCGTTAATTATTATAAGGATAATGAAGAAGCTTGTTAAAACAATATAATTTAAGTAGGCTATCGTGAGCTCTCTCTAGGCAATTTATTGTTGACTTATTTGATGTCGATTTCTAAAACTTATCTTTCATCCTAGATTAATACCACACATACTAAAATTCATTCAATAAAAAGCTTCTATTTCCAAAATAGCGGAACATTTCCTGAAAAGATGTTCTCAGCTCCTATATTATTCATCTAAACAATTCCAACTTTGCTTTCTTATCATTATTCTTTACCTTTGCTCTTTTTGTCGTCTCGTCTACGAGAATAAAACGTCTCCTTTAAAAGGTTTTGCAATAAAACTGTCTTGCATTGAATAAAAACGTTCTTGAGATCACATTTTTCTGGTACGAGAAGGTATGCAAGCTAAAAACTTGGGAATTGAATTGTCTCGGTATCATGCCAGTATGAAGCTTCGAAGAATCCATGAAAGTGCTGAAAGCTAAGACAATCTGGGTAGCAAACAGCTAGATCAGTTACATGCTGGATTGTTATGCTGACAGAACATGCAGAATTAGACGAGAAATGCAGAATTGAAAGCCTAAATAGAAAAACTGAAATCCAATGTGACGCACACTTTTACTTTCAAGAGTAGTAGAACTTTCTTCCAGAAACTGAAAATTTACTTGTCATCCTATCATAAAACATATAAGTACCTACCTACGTTCATCAAGCATTTTAAATCACCATACTTCTTTCATATACTCTCACACACAACACATCCATACACCCACCCCACACACATCCCTCTACACACACTTATACATTGACAACTAAACATAGCACCTTTTCTCCAAATTTACCAACCTACCTACTTACAGACACTTCTCTCTTTACCTATAATTGTTGGTGTCCAATCCACAATAATAATTCTAACCTACTACTTAGTCATATATATATAATATATATATATATAATGTTATCTATGTAATTATGTGCTTGTATTGTCACATCATGTCCGGAGGGAGGTATAGGTATGCCATCATACAGGTTCTAACCTAGTTTGGGTACCTATGTTTCTCCAATCTAAATTGTTTATCTTAGTAAAACCATTGTTAGAGAATAAGATTTGTAACGTTTGTCGTTTTTAATAAATTATTATTATTATTATTATTATTTTTATTATTATTATTATTTTTATTATTATTATTATTATTATTTTTATTATTATTATTATTCTGTGAAAAGGCTCGTCCGGGAAAATACTACCACCAAGCAGTAATGCCTACATTGCTGTATTCCGGTTTGCTCATGCACATGAGATCTTTCATCTTGATAATAAAATTTGGTCGCTCAAAAAATTTCTTTAACCATTTATTAGATACTAGCTTTTGCCCACGGCTTCGCCCGCGTGGTACCCCGATAAAAAGTAGCCTATGTATTATTCTGATGTATAGACTATATCGCAGTAAAGTTTCATCAAAATCCCTTCAATAGTTTTTGCGTGAAAGAGGAACAAACATCCATCCTCGCAAACTTTCACGTTTATTTAGTATATTTTTTGTTCTTCGGTTCTGTTTTTTTTGTATTTATTAGTTATACCAGAAATATAATATAACTTATCATTACGAATGAGAAGAAATTAAAAAATCTAATAAATTAAATTTTCAAAGCAGTATGATTTATAAAAACGAAAATTTGCATTCCCGGTTTCTCGTCTTGTTTTTTTTCACAACCAGACTGGTGCCAGTTCCATTTTCAAATAGAAATAAGGATTTGTCTTATAGATTGTATTGAATTGTAACATATTATGAGAGTAATGAGCTATTTTTTTAATTTACAAAATTCTTGCCGCAGTTTTGTGACAGTTTTCGCTTTAACAACGTATAACCTACTTTCAGAGCATGAGGAATAGAAAAGTTATGATACCTTTTTTGTGCTCATACTTTGTATGGAGTGGTCTATTTGTTTTCAATAAACCGACTGCTTTAGCAACGTGCATGGCAAAGTTTCGAGTGCTACTTCTGATGTAAAAAGATGTATCGATGCCTTTGACGTTGCTGCTCGCAACTTGGTAAAAGCTAACTTCGGCATGGAAGGGTTGGTTATATTGGTTTGACTCTAGTCGACAACTTTGAATGACAGTGTGGAAGTTTAGTAGAGCTTTTTGGTTGAAGTTTTCGTTTGTGAAGTACTACTGCTCAATCCATCTCCGGCTCCTAGCGGTAATGAAAGGTGAAATTAAAGGCACAAGAGGAACTATAGGTTGTTGAGACAACCACTTTTGTTCAACAGATGAAATCTCAAAAGTTACGAGAATGTGGGTCAGCATATAATCCTTCACAAGTTATGATTTCGTGGGTAGGAAATATGGCGGCGGGAAAATAGCGGTGTCTTTTTAGCTTCACTTTGCCTTGTATTGTTTGTGTAGTTACGCTTCTGGATAATCTAGGACTGACCCGACTTTTATTTATGATGATATTTTTTCTTCTTATTGTTATTTTACGACCTGTTTTAACGACATCATACCATAAACACATATATATGACGGTATCTATATGTATATACGTCATGTATAATTATATATACTATGTATACCACGGCTGCCCACGGCCCACGTCCCGCCTGTGCTATTACTTATTTTGCTCAGCTCTTTAGGGTCGTAACGTGATGTTAAATAGCCTATAACCTTCCTCAAAGAATTGGGCTACCAAATACAAAACGTTTTTTTCAAATCCGACTGAAACAAACACTTCAGCTTTATTATTAGTACAGATTAGAATAGATGGTGTACGTACAATAATGTATTTTTTCATTCATTCTTTCCCAGCGTGGACGCAAGAGAGAGAGACTTCGGTGTCGCGGAGCGGTGGTCGGACGAAAGCGTGTTCGCATCTCGTGCGTACTTCCTTCCTGAGAGGAAGCCAGCTGAGTTGGGTGTGGACCGCGTGCGAGCGTCCGACCAGGGAATCTACCGCTGCCGGGTCGACTTCAAGCAGGCGCAGACTAGAAACTCGCGGGTCAACCTGACTGTTATTGGTAAGTTCTTAAAAACAAACACGCTTATGACTATAATAACCATGGTAGAACACCTTGGAGCCATACGCATTCAACCTGACTGTTATTGGTAAGTTCTTAAAAACGTAGTATAACAGTCATGTAGTTCCCATAACACAAGTTCTGCTTACTTTGGAGCTAGATGAATTGTGTGAAAATGTCCAGCATTATTTATTTATTTATTGGACTGCAAGGACTTTATAATTTATAGTTTCGATGTGTTTTCCTAGAATTTTGTTTGAACTTCCATCATCGCAAATATTTATTATACATAAAAACCGAAAAAAGTCAACATCGTATTGGTTATTAAATATCGTTTTTGGCCGAATCGTTAACAGAACACGAACAATATTATTCTACCATTGAAATGCCATGCTAACATGATTTTTTCAAAGTCAATTTATCTTTACGATCTCTATAAAATATAACTGTAACTCACTGTGACTCAGGGTTGAATTTTCAATGGCAATTACGGTCTCTAATAAAATGTTTGGATTAACTTTGTGAAACACAAAAAATAAATTAACTACGCGACAAAATCCCGTTCCAAATCGGCTTACAGAGCTATCGAAGTGCTTGTGCTATTAATTTTGCAACGGACCTAATATTTTAACGAACGGACAAAGGACAGTGTTTGGAAAGTTTTTGCTTTTATTATTGAACAAAAAATTGTTAAACTAAAATCAGCCGTTGCGCTCAAAGAGGTCGTTGTTCACCATGATGTAGTACTATTGAGGGTTGATATGGCTCGCCTCTATATATCTCGCCATTTCTCTCCTGGTGATTATTAATGATTTGATCTGGTAGGTCTATCGTATGGGTAGCCTTCCGCGAGGTATGGTGCCTTCCACTCATCCCTACATGACCAGATGCTCTATGGAGTCTGTAATGATCGTGTAGTGGAACGTAATAAAGACAGACGTCTTGAAATCAACCATGTAACTAATAAATGCTTGACAGTTGCGTGGCTTTGCTACAGACGTTTTTAGAAATGTAGTAATGCCCTGAGACACAACAGGCGCATGCGGTGCACATTTGGTTAAAGATATTATTTATTATTTGTTTATTGTGTTACGAATAACATAATAAACAAAAACTGTGAGTTCCTCCATATATTGGTTTAATTTATACAACATTACAGAATCAGCATCCCGCCTCGACACGTGACATAAACCTTAGGATACGAGATTGTACCAAAGCACTGCTTAATGCTTAGTTCTTGGAGTATCGAGGCACTCACTGGTACGAAATGCAGTCTCTGACACTTCAAGTAGTCTTTTGACTGAGAAGAAGAAACTCAACAAGTCTGAGTTAGTTAGTTATAGTAGCATACAGCATACATATAGACAGACAATAGCCCACAGAACCGACAACCACTCAAGAATGAAGGTTCTCAAAAGGCGACTCTGAACCGGATGACGCTGTAGCGGTGTAGACATTATTTTCTAACACCATCACACCTAGCTATACAAGTACTAACATACATGATAAGTTTAGTTTATATACTACATAGCAGCTAAGTTAGGGTAAATTCTGTGTGTGAGCGATATTTATTGAGGTTTCCCTTTACTAAGATTTTGTTAAGTCTCTTCAAGACCACCTCACACTTTCAGATATAATCTATTTCCCTCGGTAAGTTTAACTAGATGTAAACATAAAATAAATTGTTGATCCACAAGCACACTTATCACTTATGCTGCAGGACTTTTCAAGTTTCAGTCCTCTAACTAAACCAAAACTCGTGGCGCCCTCTTCTGAGCCCACCTTGTACATCCCACGGCTAGCTTAGGGCACATCACCTCTTAATAACCAAAAAAAAATCTCAATAGGTTAACAACGCATTATAGGAAAACCCTTCCACCCGAAGGGCCGATGACATCTTAAGAGTTGAAGTAGCAGTAAGCAAACCAAATAGCTCTTAGAACCCAAAGCCACGTGAATAAAGATTCTCGAATGGCGCCCACGAACCGGATGACGCATAGTAGGAAGGAACCGACATCTTAAAGATTGCGGGATGTTGTTGGATGATGGTAACCCGAGATTGTTCGTCATGGCACTCATTAGGGAAGGCCTATGCCCAGCAGTGGACTTCTTCAGAATATCAATGATGATGATGATGATGATGATGATGATGATGATGATGATGATATCAACATTTTCTGGCTCTTTTTAAAACAAATTATGAGAATTTTTAAGCCAATTATATTGATTGAGTCAAGTAAAATAGGTCAGTAATGGTCCTTCAATTAAGTTAATTATCTTTCATCAACAACAATATACCACCCTAATTAACGTTACGTTAGTTATTAGTTTTGTAAAGTAATCAGATAGTAATAATTTGCATCTACTGAAAGTAAAATAAACAAAACTGTATTTTGTCTGTGTTTTTTTATATTACTCGAGCCAAGTTGAGCTAGTGCGCGGTACACCGATTTCCGATACGAAGGTTAGGTTTGAGCCCTGAGATTTTTACACTCGAAAAATGTATGTGCGCATTTATGCGCTCAAAAGGGTGAATGAGAACATAATGAAGATAGTTAATGAGAATGGTGAATGAGAACATAATGAAGATAGTTAATGAGAATGGTGAATGAGAACATGGTAAAGATAGTTAATGAGAATGGTGAATGTTCTCATTCACAGAACCGGCATGCCCGAAAACCAAAAAAATCGCAGGCATGCGCTATCGGTTCGTGTTCCAATAAGTGGCGATGGGCTTGCAAATTTATAATATTGATCTTCATATCAAAGTGTATCTCACCAGTAAAAAAAAACCTCGGTATACAGGTTGTGACTTTTAAGTGTGACGTCACAAGAGGTCATTGTCACACTCAAAAGTCAACAATTCAGTGTTCACTTCAGCCTTTCACTTTATAAAAATGTAAATAACAAAATAACCGTTGTAATAAAACACTTCACTTTACAGTATATCTTCCCTTTGCACTTTATATGTATTTTATAGCTATTTCGGTTGTACGAGAGAATACTTTCAGCTAAAATGCACAATTCAGTGTTCACTTCAGCCTTTCACTTTATTAAAATGTAAATAACCAAATAACCGTTCTAATAAAACACTTCATTTTACAGTATATCTTCCCTTTGCACTTTATATGTATTTTACAGCTATTTCGGTTGTACGAGAGAATACTTTTAGCTAAAATGCACAATTCAGTGTTCACTTCAGCATTTCACGTATAAATCAGATTATCGCTCGATCCGGATACGATACGATTGTGAATAACGATAAAGTTGCTGGGAAATATGTAACGGCGTTTATCGCTATTCGAGGAAGCCGTCACATATGCCGTGACATATGTTGACTCTTTCAGGGATGTAACGTAAAGTGATGACTAAGCTCAGTTCGTAGATCTTTGAGGATACCAAGCGGGGGTAGTTAGAGGCACGTCCGAACATTACATTTGGTACTGCCCGCGTTTTGCAAGTAGTTAACATTCCAGGTATTAGAGCACTAACTGATGGTACTTGCCTTCGTGTTTTTGGTTCTAAGGCATGCCGGTTTCCGGTGTTATTCTTCATATTTTGAGCACGTCATTATTTCTAGTGAAACAATCTATTAGAACACGACTGGGGTCAAGACCACGATCTTCGGATCGGAAGTCAAGGTACCGCCCACTACGCCAATACGACTCTAAATATCTCAATATGAATTAACTAGCCTCTGCCTACGGCTTCGCCAGCGTGGTACCCAGATATAAAGTAGCCTATGTATTATTCTGATGTTTAAGCTATATTATTGTTAAGTTTCATCAAAATCTGTTCAGTAGTTTGTGCGTGAAAGAGTAACAAACATCCATCCTCACAAACTTTCGCGTTTATAATATTAGTAGGTTAATACTTTTATTTTGTCCACAGTTCCACCAAACCAAATGGTGATCATCGATGATAAAGGGGACGTGAAACAAGCAATAGTGGGCCCCCACGTCGAGGGGGATTTCTTCACGCTAAAGTGCGATGTCTCTGGAGGTAATCTACTGTTTATTTTATGATGAAATTTGTTAATTTCTTACACTGTAGCTGAATGAAGGATCATAAAAAAACTAAGCAGAGTTTGTTGCCTGGTTCTTCTAGGCTTAGCCGCGTAAATTCACAAATTCACAGTAACATTTTAAATTCACGTTAGTTTTTTATTTGACGTTTCGTTTTGGTCCTTGTTATTTCAATGAGTATAATTACTTATTGGGCCGATCTCGCCTAGTCTCCAAACAGTAGCACTAAATAGATAGTTTATAATATAAATATAAAAGATATGGCATGACATTACATTATGAGAATGAAATCAGATACCTAAATTCTAATACTTATTAATCTAGATAAAATTAATGGCATGCAATTTTAGTATTATTTTTCTATAATTTTATAATATAATGCCTATGAATTCTATTTTAGGAGAAATAAAAGCTATTTTTATTTTAATTTATTATTTTTTATGTACTTATTTCCTAAAATCAAATTTATCTCCGATAAGTAAGTAGGTATTAATAAAGCTGTGATCTAAAATGAGTCTGTGTCTCGAATAAACCTTTCGAAGAAAAGCAATTTACAGAGATTAGACAAGTTCTGCAATTCCAGTGATAAAGTATCAAGTCTAGTCTAGAACAGAGCATGTACAAAAGGATTTGAAACTTGGGTACGATGTATAAGAAGGTATCTCTGAGATTCATTGAAGTATTTTAATCTTATACAAATAATTTTTATTACCAACAAATATTTAAAAAGATGACTTCTAATTGTAAAAATGTCATTGCATCATTTTGAGAAGACCTATGTCCAGCATTGGATATCATATCATGATCTACGTATACGAGATTATGATATACAAAATAGTAAATGGGGTCGAACCAGTGATCACGCACTGGTTCGACCACTTTTGTTTTTTTATTAAGAAACTAGCTTCTGGGCTTCGCCCGCGTGGTACCCAGATAAAAAGTACTTTGTTATTCGGATGTATTAGCAATATTACTGTTAAGTTTTATCAAAATCCGTTTAGTAGTTTTTGCGTGAAAGAGTAACAAACATCCATCCTCACAAACTTTCACGTTTATAATATTAGTAGGATAATGTCCTTTTACTTTACTGTATGGTAGGTGTATATATTAATTTTAAATATAGAAATTATATTTATATATATCTATGTATTTATATATTATTGCGTATGTACATAGGTATTTAATTATTATTATCTAGTAGTTTGTATATCGCATTTCTCCTCTTGTATTTACTTTTACGTTCACCACCAACCATTCTTACAATTACATATATTCAGCGCCATCCCAAGGTTGTCTGAAAGAGATCATTTTTAAGCGAAAAGACCGCCCATTTTACTTTTAGTTATATTCAGTTTTTGTTTATTTTGTTATCTAGTGGTGTACAATAATGTATTTTCATTCATTCAAATATGTTTTACCAGTGTTGGTTATTCGATTGGCACAACACTATTATAGCTGAATGAAGTATCATAAAAAAAAACAAAAAGAGTTTGTAGCCTGAGTCTTCTAGGCGATCAAGGCAAGAAGAATCAAGAGCGCGAAGAATCGGCGTAAATCACACTTAAAATTTTAATTCGCGTAGTTTTTTAGTTCGTATCATGTGATTTCAATGAATAAAAACCTATTCACTTCGACTTTGATTTTGTTTGTGTTGAAGTATTAATAGATAAAACATATATGAGAATATTTTCAGAGAAGAAAATCAGGGTGCACTGGCACTCTCTGCTCTCCAACACATGTTTTCTCATATTGTATTAAATTGTTAGACGATTCATTGACGACGTCAGAGACAATTCGTTGTGCGACGGCTGAGAAGCCGACTACGACTAGGTGCGGCTTCGATTACCGCTGCGGGACAAATGTTTTTATATTCTGAACATATTTGTTCCGGGTCCGGGTGTTGCAGTACCACGGTACTCGTATTTCCTGATACTTATGACACAGGGAACCATAGTGTGGGGGAGTCCTTTATAGTCCTGACTATTTTATATGTCTTTTGGGTGTTTATTTTTTATTTATTTTTCCGCAGGCCGTCCACGACCATGGGTGAAATGGTTCAGAGATGAAGTAGAACAAGACACACCTGCAGCCCCCCTGTCTAACGATGGAGTCCAAGGGGTCATCAGAGTAGGTCCGCTTACGAGAGCGGACGTGCGAGCGGCGCTGACGTGCCGAGCTTCGAACCATGCGCGGGCGCATCCTATAGAAACTACACTTACTTTAGATATGAATTGTAAGAATCGAAGAACAAATTGAAATTGAAATTTATTATGATTTAGAACATTACAGTTACATGAAAAAAAAACAATCCTTAATATCATCATCATCATCAGCCTATATTAGTCCACTGCTGGACATAGGCCTCCCCTAATGAGCGCCATAGCGCCCTGTCTTCAGCTTGCCGCATCCAGCATCTGCCTGCAGTCTTTCGCAGATCGTCATCCCACCTGGCCGGAGGGCGTCCTACACTACGTTTGCCGAGTCGCGGTCTCCACTCAAGAACACGTTTACCCCAGCGGTTATCGGTTCTTCGCGAGATATGACCGGCCCACTGCCACTTCAGCTTGCTAATTCGTTGAGCTTGCTGATTCGTTGTCCTTAATATCAATCAGATCTTAAATATATGTCATTCCTTAATGGAATTGGTACCTTTGGTACCCAAACTAGGTTTATCCTTCGCCCTTGTCCCTTCGCCGGGATAATAGTTATAATAATACGAATAAAATAAATAAATAAATAAATGCTGGACATTTTTCACACAGCATCATGTAGCCCCAAACTAAGCAGAGCTTGTATTATGGGAACTAAATACTTTTTTTTTTTTTGTAAATACATACATATTATACATAGGAAAACACCCAGACCCGAGACAAATATTTGCAGATCTTACAAACATTTGTCCCGTGACAGGAATCGAACCCGCAACCTTCTGCGTCTCAGGCGGACCTTCGCCAACTGCGCCACAGAGGTCTTCAGGTAAAATAACTTAAATTAATAAGTTATTAAATTTACCCTCCATTAATTTTATCCTGAGATTCAAACTCAGTTAGTTTCATAGGTATCACATCTCTTGCAACATCAAAAGTATCACTCGTGCGTGTCCGACCCTGAGACATAAAGGGCTATAAGTCTCATTTACCTGTAATTTCACGAGCATCCATACCCTTCAACGCAGAACAAAGCAATTCGAGAATTTCTGCTTGGCGGCACAAATAGGTATGGTGGTAGTACTTCCCCGGCTCTTTACCAAGAAGCTCTACTACTTCTTAAACCGGAAGCATTTTTTTTCGTTTTAGAATATTATTACGACTATACCAGTAGTGGTGGGTCCTCTGCACGTGTGGCACCACTTCTGTAGTTACACACTTTCTCGAAACGCGGACTCACTCTTTTCGTTTGGACGAGCTAGCACACCTGCACACCAACACAGTTGCACAATCGTGCTAGGCGCGAGGCGCGAGGCGCGAGCTGAGCCGCGAGGAAAGATCGAGTTGGCTCGCACAATGTGCCTCTCACATAGCACTTCACTCCATTACCATACCACACCACAGCACAGTGCACACTGTGTTCCCAAGTGTGGCACCACTTTTGTAGTTACACACTTTCTCGAAACGCGTACTCACTCCTTTCGTTTGGACGAGCTAGCACACCTGCACACCAACACAGTTGCACAATTTAGCTAGGCGCGAGCCGAGCCGCGAGGAAAGATCGCTTTGGCTCGCATAATGTGCCTCGCACATAGCACTTTACTCCATTACCATACCACACCACACGCACAGTGCACACTGTGTTCCCAAGACTGCCTCACTCAACTACTTTCAGAAACTGCCTCGCTGCCTCCCTCAATTGTGGTACCACAGTGTGCTGGCTCAGTTGTAATACTGAGCCTCTCACGATCCTCGTTTTCAAACAGTGTGCTACCCATGACTATATACCAGGCACTTTAATATTCTCGCCACGTTTCGTTGACCGTTCTCATGAGAGGGACTTTCTCAAGAAAACCCCAGATGAGTCATGATGACGACCTCTGTGGCACAGTGAGATGCAGAAGGTTGCGGGTTCAATTCCCGCCGCGACAAATGTTTGTATGATCTGCAAATATTTGTCTTGGGTCTGGGTGTTTTTAAATGTATTATATGTATGCATTTACAAAAAAAAAGGTATACCTCTATAAGTAGTATATTCGTCATGTGGTTCCCATAACACAAGCAACTTTGGGGCTGGATAATGCTGTGTGAAAAACGTCCAGCATTTTTTTATTTTTTATTTAGGAGCATGGTCAAGCGCGGTTGCTCATGAGAAAGGACCTCTAAACGGTTATTGAAACGTCAGCAGGTGAATAGTAATATAGTCATGATAATATCCTAAAATTAAACCAAACCACGGTAATTTCAATGCTTTGATATTTTTTTCTTCCAGTTCCACCTTTAACTGTCCACATACTGGGTTCGAACCAGCCACTATCAGCAAGCAGGAGATACGACCTGCTCTGCCAGAGCTCGGGATCAAGACCACCAGCTTCCATCACGTGGTGGAAGAACGGGCATAGGATAAACAATGCTAAAGAAACAGTGAGAATTCTTATTTGCATGACAGTCTTCATGTTAATTTAAAGCGACAGTGTCTTCCTTGACAATGTCTTCAGCAGCTTTTGATAATATCCTATCCTAACCTTCCTATAATCTTACTAATATTATAAACGTGAAAGTTAGTGAGGATGGATGTTTGTTACTCTTTCACGCAAAAACTACTGAACGGATGTTGATGAAACTTTACAGTAATATAGTTTATACATCAGAATAACATATAGGCTACTTTTATCCGGGTACCAATCGGGCGAAGCCGTGGACAGAAACTAGTAATATTATAAACGCGAAAGTTTGTGAGGATGGATATTTGTTACTTTTGCACGAAAAAACTACTGAACGGATTATGATGAAACTTTATAATAATATAGCTTATACATCAGAATATCACATAGGCTACTTTTTATCCGGGTACCACGCGGGCGAAGCCGTGGGCAGAAGCTAGTAACCTAATATATTGGACGGAGTCTAGAAACATGTCTTTTTCGAACATTATAGATTTTTATAACATAAAAATAACCTCTAGTATTCCTATCATGAAATGAAATGAAATGTTTATTTGCGAGAAATATGGTTACAAAGATCTTATATTATGGAGTTATAGTTTCACATATTTCACCATACATATTGGCATGCAAATGTTTATCTTAGTTAAACCTAACATCAATTTAATTTCATTATAATTTTAATAATTTTAATATAATTTTAATCAGTATTAGTTCTGGTATACATGACATAGGAAATTCTAGTATTGGACCATTACTATA
The DNA here is from genome assembly GCA_958496245.1 of Perizoma flavofasciatum. Taxonomy (NCBI): domain Eukaryota; kingdom Metazoa; phylum Arthropoda; class Insecta; order Lepidoptera; family Geometridae; genus Perizoma; species Perizoma flavofasciatum. The sequence continues at coordinate 2,310,778 of OY292436.1, forward strand.
TACTATGCGTCTGTTGGGTGTTTATTTATTTATAAATCAGCTGGTAGGTATTACAGTGCGAAATCTGTGAGAGGCAGATTTTATTTTCCCAGAAATAAAACTTCTTTCCCTTGTCATTGTCAAAAGATTCCCTAAACTCCTCAAATGATCAACGTCAGAGAGATAAGGGTCCGGTCACACCTCATCAATTTGCGAAACTGTTAAAAAAGCTAATTCTGCATTGAGCTTTATCGTCTCCATCTTTACTTTATAAGAAACAAGAGTGTCAAAGTTATAATAGGGACACGAAGGTGGGCGGATTAAGGCAGCGGGCGGCGCTTTTAAAAAAAATAGAAAGCTTTTAGTTTTTCGATCTAAAACTTTAATTCTCATTTCATTTGAGAAAATGGAAGAGAGAAATGTACTATATTTAAAAACAAAAACGACTACATTAGTAAGTGTGTACAAAATAGTCTAACTTAACAGCGTTGCCAGACGGAAGCGTTCCCAAAATGCTGACTGCATTGCGACGCCGAATGGCAACGCTAATGCGTTGACCCAGGAATGGTTTTCAGAACTGTTATTTTTCTTAATAAATTTTGGTGCTTTATCCCTTTTTTAGGCATATGAACCTAATTGCTGTTTCGTAATAAATACATTTTATCGAAGTATATAAAATATTTTCCTGTTTTTAACTGATAATTAGCCATAAGCTCTATTATGGCCTGACATTTGGAGAGTAGGTATCATTGAATACGTGATAAGAAAGGATGAATACCCATATATGAAAAACTAAACGCAGTTTAGGTAGCGGGTGTTCCCGTAAAAAACATTACTAAAAATAAAGCGTCTACTTTTATTTTGGTTCTACAATTTTCACAGTAAAACTTTGCCTGCTTAGAACCAATTTAAAAATGCTGATCTCTAAAATGGCCACCCACCCTGAGTACGTCCAAAGGCACGTAGAAGTAATAAATGTAGATTGAATGGGACAAGGAGAGTGAACGCGACTCAAATCGCTCGTAAGGGAGTTTCTTGTTTGAAAGATGCCAATGAGATGAGATGTGTTTGGGAGGCACCAAATTGTGAAGAGTATTTATACTCAAGAATAAAAATAAACCTTAATACCTTCACCTTCATAATCTACTGCTACTAATCAATATACCGACTTACAAATCAGGCTCTTTATACACACCTACTTAATCTCTTGCATACTCTCCACAAATCTCACACACATAAACTCTTACACACACTCACATACTCTGCTCACTCAAACTCAACTCGTCTTAAACAAATATTAACTTGTTTGTAATCTGCTTTAAATTAGTATAAGTACTTATTTTTATGCTCACTAGCCTTCTGCTTATATTGTTACCTACATATAGTGATGGATCATATTTTCTTAGACTAGTCTCTGTCCCTCATTATATACAGAAGGTAAAATCCGCGGAGTGGGAGCACAGGTGACCTGTAATTACAGGTTTTTTTCAAAACCTATCTCGGGCACCAGTCTCTCACAAAACAAGTTTTCTTTTCATTAGTATTCACCTTAAATAGTTAATGACCTAAGAAGCCTTTGTGAGAGAAAATAAATGTTTCATTATTATTTATTATTAATTGCACCTGATGGTAAGTGATGATATGGCCGACGATGGAGCCTGAAGGTCTAAAAGATATCTATTCACTCTTACTTTAAAAAGACGCAGATTGTTTTTTTTCAAGAAAGACAGACGATGATAGTATGTTCCATTCTCAATAAAGGTGGAACCAAAATAGTTTAGTAGGAATGGGAGGGTATACTGACAAGATACGGATGGTACTTAGCTGCGTCTGCTTGTGGTGAAAAGTTGATGGTTGGATCAGATCACTTATATTTTAAAACGGGAATGAAATTTCGCGCGCCTAACGAACCGCGCACAAAGAGCAATAGCATTGCAAGACGCGATGCTGAGGGAAAGCGTCGCGATCACTCACCCTAATGAAGACTTTCGGAACAAGTCGAAACTCAGTCGGTGAATATTTCCGTTTTACGATATAAATACACCGTTATAGTTGGATAATTAGCATTATTCTAATGGCATCGACTCTACAATCTGGTATACTCCGTTCACGTACAGATTGACTTTAATTAAGTCTTGTTAATATTAATATCGGCTCGTATGTTGATACCTACAGATTTAATTAAATTGAACGATAAAGTTAGCAAATCCCTGAGTGGAGCAAGGATATATCTCCATTGCTTAATACCTTCGCGTTTAACATTGTTTGATTCTCTTAAAACTCTGTATAAATAAACTTTAAAGTAAATAATGAAACATGTATTTTTTTTTTAAAAAAACTACCCTTTGGGATGTGCAATTAAGTTCTAAACTTTGTATGGAAAATTGTAATCCTTGGTTCGATTTATTCAAAAGTTAGTGGGCATAATTTAAAGCCTGGAGACGGTCATACATTACTTTTATCAACGTACCACGCGGCCAAAGCCGCGGGCAGAAACAAGGATACCAATTACTAATTAACAAACACTAACACCCAACAGATACATTCATAGTCATTACCCCACAAAACTTTGAGTGCAATATATTAATAATAATAAAGTTTTTATTTCCAAATCCCTGAGCCATCTTTAAGTCTGGTCTTTTATCTTAAAAATAGCTATGCCTAGATACATATTTAATCAATTAGTCATCAAAAATCTATAGCAAATAACTTAATGATTATTTTATTTATTATTTTAAGCCCTCAATGCCTCACTTTTGGGCAAAGGCTTCTCCCACTTCTTCCATCTGTTCCTTTTCTGCGCCAAATGGGCCAATCTGCTCGGAACTTTTTGAGCTCATCTATCCATCTTATTATCGGTCTGCCGCGACGTCCCGCGCAGTGTCAGGGTACCACTCCGTGGTCAACTTGGCGCACAGGTCACCCGACATGCTGCAGATATGACTAGCACAATCACATTTGAGCTTGGCGGCTTTGGTTGACTAACGAACGTCGATAACTTTCGTTAACGTCGATAAATTAATGTTTTTTTTTTAATCTAACTTTAAAGAAGTACAGACAGGGAAATGTTACAATATTAATATTAATTATAACAATATTTATTCAGTCAGCTGATAACTAGTTTTATGCGCATATACCCACATTTAATTGTCTTTTAGATTCTACTTATAATTTAATTGAAACTCTTCTTAAGTATCATAGCTTCTTAATTATTTGGTTGATTAGTTTAAAGTCTGGGCTTTATTCTGGCAGGTGTAGCCCAAGCATAAGGAAATATTTAGCAGCTGTGTAACACAGGTGTAATCTAGTGCGGCTGCTAAAGGAAAATTGAATTTTGTATCTGATATTGTTTTTTTGAATTGTAAATGTATTTTGAATATTGTACTTCCAACAAACTTCATAAAATAATAAATATTAGATTACCTACCACTATACCTATAATAATTATTCCATTGTATCATACTTATTACTGAATAAATACTTATGAAGTTTTAGAAGACACATTTGAACTTTAATTGCTATTTAACTTTGGTATTACTTTTAAACTTTGGATATTTTGATATTTTATTAATAAAACTTTATTATATTATCTTAAGACCCATTGTATTTACGTTATGTTCGATAAAACAAATGAACACACCTTGACAAAGAGACCGTATCGTATAGCTTCATTAAACTCCTTTATTCCCCGGTAATTACTCAAAATAATGTTTCATCCATCTCACATTGGCGGCACATGGCTAATTTAACTTGATTGACGTCACATATTGCGCAGCATTCACCATTTGTGACGTAGCAGAATTTTATAATTGTGCTTGTATACCTCTAAAACCATAATTATTATCAATCAACCTGCCGTTACTAGTAACCTTTAAGAGAAGAAAGAAAGATAATTAATTGTCCCATTACATAAATGTTTATAAATAATAATGAATACACAAGAATGTTATTTTATACATCTAAGCATAGCCTTTTACTAAGCGGTATCGTAACCTATGGACGCTGGCAAGCCCAAAGGTATTGTCGAACCTGAGACATAACGGGTGAAAGTCTCATGTGCCACCCCTGTTTTGCGGCAGAAATAACTACCAGATGGCTTTCATAAGGAGCTCTACTTCTCCTTATTTTCTTGTACAAAAAGAAGATACCTACGTGTGAGTAGGTTTCTCTATAACTCACCGTTTCTACGTTTTCAGTTCAAGCAAAAGTTTATTTCATTTGGAAGACTGATGATCGATACAACTGTTGAACGACAGACGGCACTCGAAACCACAGCGTTATTAAAAATCTTTTCCGCAGACCCACAGTTCTGCAGACATAGTGCAGACCCGTTCTTAATGATAAGTTCAATCTACCTTGAAAAGCCGTAGCCGTGGATTTTTAGGGTTCCTCTAGGTGCACTTAAAACCTTTTAAGGTACATTTTCTGCCATTTTAAAACACATCATTCACTATAATGTGTTTTCTCAATTCACATAATGTGTTTGGGGACTGAAATGGCCTACTTTGTAATAGGGAACGTAAACTAATACACATAGTGCGGGTCATTGACGGAATTTGTCTCCTGGGATAGAAAGAATAATGGACCATCTGCTACATACAATTTGAAAACCAATTTTATGTCTTTTTAAAAACGTAGGCAGAGTTCGCGTGAAATACGGTGATTTGCTAGTACTCAAAGGGTTGAAGGAAAACATTGTAAGGAAACGAAACATTTGAAGAAACGAATCTCTACGAGCCTTACTTAATCATTTCACTTTCACCACTCTTTTGTTTTCAATCGACTTCAGTAGAGAAGATTCTCAATTAATCTGTTTTTTTTGTGTTCATTTTACGCGATTTTTTTGTGTAGGTAGGTCCCTTATCTACCTACTTACCTAGCCATGCATGTTACTCTCACCGCATCTACAATGTACCTTAGTACCTACTTGTTAAGTAGTATAAGAATATTGTGATTTCTCAGTAGACGATTTATATTGTAAATCTTTTTGAGAAATAAATGATCTTAAACCGTAAACCGTATATCTTCGCCAAATGTTAACTGATTTTAAAGATTTTCTTTTAATGGATTGGATATATTCAATGGTATAATTATAAATTAAAAAATATATAAATTTTATTAAAAAATACTACCACTAAGGGTTAATAAAAGGGAGATGAATTTTGACATTAGAATTTTTCAACTTCAAAGTATTTTTGATTTTTTCCTGAGAAAAAATATGTTACTTATAATGCCGTGATTGCCTATATTATAGACAATTTTAGCTCGTAGTTATTGTGTAGTTAAATAAGATACGTTTCAGAAAAAAATTACACAGAAATTAGGTCTACTTCATAATTTGTTTTACTGAACTTTTCTATCATAAATTACTAACATATTCCAGAAACGGAGCTAACTGATTTTATTTAAGGTATTAATTTTGCTAAGTATCTAATAAAGATGAAAATGGATCTACTCGTAATAATATTCACAAGTGCAATAAATAAATTACTGCTTTCTCATTTTCTTTCAAACTTTACGTACAAGTTAGCTGCTCAGATTATTTCTTAGATTTTTGTTATTGAACCAATTTTGCACGCCTTAAAATGACATAGCTGAATGAAGGATAATTAAAAAAAAGCAGAGTTCGTTGCCCAATTTTTAGCTTTTAAGCTTGGTGTAAATTTACTTTATAATTTTTAAATTCACGTAGTTTTTAAGTTTACGTCTATATGATCCTTGTGGTTTCAATAAATAAAAACCTATTTGACTTTGATATTCAGAAGACATTATGAACGTGGATAATTTAAGCTACTTAAGTAGTGAATAGCACAAACAGAAAGAGGTCGATTTATACCCAGCTCTGCATGATCGGGCTGTACATGACAATCTCATATGAACTTTGGTTATACCTACAGGAAGGTAGATAATAAATAAATAAATAAATAATGCTGCACAATCCACACAGCATCATCTAGCCCCAAGCTAAGCAGAGCTTGTGTTATGGGTACTAGATGACTGATATACTTAATACAATACATTACATAGATAGATATATTTTTATTGTACATAGAAAATACCCAGAACACCCAGAACAAATATTTGCAGATCGTACAAACATTTGTCCCAGGGCGGGAATCGAACCCGCAACCTCCTGTGTCGCAGGCGGACCTTCGCCCACCGCGCCACATCGGTAGATATGAGAGTCCCCATCTAAGCAGAGCTTGTATTATGGAAACTATATGACTGATATATTATTTATACACTTATTGTAAATACATACATATTTTACGTAGAAAACACCCAGACCCGAAACAAATATTTGCAGATCATACAAACATTTGTCCCGCGGCGGGAATCGAACCCGCAACCTTCTGCGTCCCAGGGGGGCGAACCACTGCGCCACAGAGGTCATCATAATCCTACTTAATACTATAAACGCGAAAGTTTGTGAGGATGGATGTTTGTTACTCTTTCACACAATAACTACTGAACGGATTTTAATGAAACTTTACAGTAATATAGCTTATACATCAGAATAACACATAGGCTACTTTTTATCCGGGTAGAACGCGGGCGAATCTGTGGGTAGTAAGTAGTCGATCCCACACTAGGATTGATTCCTTGTGGGTTCGTTGAAGATAACACCAAGATTAAAAAAAAATCTGAAAAACAAGCAAGCATTTGTCCCGCAGCGGGATCGAATCTGCACCTCTTACGTCACAGCCGGCCCAGCCGCTACGCAATTGAGGTCGTCGAGAAATGATACAAATGTGAATTAAGGAATGATACAGGGAATAATGTTGATAAATTCTTCCACAGTTATCAACAGATGGCAACACCACAACTTCAACAGTATCGTTGCAACTCACCAAAGCCGATGCTGGAGCGAAACTGGCCTGCAGGGCTTCCAACCCTCAGATGCCTGAGGTAGTGGCGTTGGAAGACGATTGGACCTTGGACATCCAGTGTAAGTTTTTCATCAGCTTTTCAACCGTTGAAGTCGGTCAAGGAGATTGACGATTTGTCTGCTTTTTTTGTGTTTATTACGCGATATCTTCGCCAATTGTGAACCGATTTCAATGAATATACATGCTATTTCAATGAATATACATGCTATTTCTTCATGGATAGTCCCATTTAAATTTAATGAAAAATACCACCCCTAAGGCTGAAAAAATTAAGCAAAATTTAATTTTGGATTTTTTATCAACTTCCCGTTATTTGAAGATTTTTTCCTGAAATATAGTTTTTCAGATGTCCTCTGACGTTTCGCGAGAAATCAAATTCGTACTGTCTGCATGATTGCAAGGATCATCCATTGTCAAGTTCTCCGCTAGTTGCAGCAGTGCCTCCTGTTATATCTCTGACTTATTTGTTATAAATAATTCTAATTCTTTAAAAAAAAAGAAGGACGCATGCTTGTACAAGTATGTACTTGACATCCTTTTCCCTTTAATCGCCACCGCCAATGCCACTTCGTCAGTATGACTTGGCCTTTAGACGAAAGTGGCGTTTTGACAACATTAACACATTTGTCGCGATATAGTGCTGATCGAAAAATAACATAATCAGACCGATTCTCAATACTTAAATCTTAAGTAAGTCAATTTATATATGTTTTTATTGTGTACTATGTTTTTTTTTATTATTATACAGATGTACCAGAAACCATCGTCCGGTTAGGGACTAATCTGGACCCGAAGAACATCAGGGAGGGATCTGACGTCTATTTCGACTGCATCATCAAGGCGCACCCATATGTTTACAAAGTCGAATGGAGACATAACGTTAGTAGTATATTCAGATTTATCCATTTTCAAAATATTTGTTAGTGTGTGGTAAAAAAATAAAGTTGTCATGTGTTGATTTCAATTAATAGGCAGGAAAGAGAAAAAAAAAAACTTAGTTTTACCCAATTGCATTGAACTTTTAAATTTATTCAGATTGTGATTTAAAATAAAGTAGGTACAGCCATCACATGGTTAGCATTAAAAGAAAATTTAATACTAGGCTTGGCTCATGGCTTCGGCTGCGTGGTATTTCAATAAAAAATAGTCTGTGTGTAAAAATATTCTAGACCAAGCATTATCACTGTTCCATTTTAGTTCGGGGGACGGTAAATGTCCACACCGTTCAACTTCGCTGTGTCGGTGAAAAAGTTAGGTATAGCTAGGTTTAGTTTTCTTTTGTTATAGCAATAATGCAAGGTTGTCTGGAAGAAATCACTCTCAGCGATAAGACCGCCATTTGTAGGACATAGGTACTTACATTGTGTTCCTCAATAAAGTAATTTCATTTCATTTCATTTCAATCAACAGTTAGAGTTAGAAGATTTATGTTTGACATCAAAGAACTAAAAATTATGTGACATTTTTGACAGTCTAGCCAAAAATAAATATTACAAGGTAAGCATACACGTATCTGCCACAATTTTCTATCGTTTTTTGAATATACGAGTATATTTCGAGTTACTTTGATTGTTTATGAATTTGAATCATGATTTTTGTGAAATACGAACTTTTAAATTCACGAAAACCTGATAAACTTTGATTTCTTGTTTTACAAAATGCATAGTTTCAGATACCACTTAAAAGTAAGACAAATGTCTTACTAAATAATTAATGTGGTCAAGAAAAACACATTAAAAATATAAGAATACGCCGTTAATAATGTTACAGTAAGAACTTAATTAGAAATTTTAAATAACGCGACCCACTTTTGCTTAGTATCGTTTTAAAAATAATAATGTTGCTATTAATTTTCTTTCGCCTCGGCTTATTAAATCCCACTTAATTGTTACTCAAGGTTTTATGTCCCGAACTGGGTCGAGGATTAACCTATATCAATGCGAGCTAGTAGGATAAACAGGATTATGTATAAGTACTATATAGGCCGGTTAAATTATAATGGCATTGTTGTAGAGATGCCGTGTTGTAGGCCGGTTAAATTATAATGGCATTGTTGTAGAGATGCCGTGTTGTAGGCCGGTTAAATTATAATGCCATTGTTGTAGAGATGCAGTGTTGTAGGCCGGTTAAATTATAATGGCATTGTTGTAGAGATGCAGTGTTGTAGGCCGGTTAAATTATAATGGCATTGCTGTAGACATGTCGTCTTGTAGGCTGGTTAAATTATAATGGCATTGTTGTAGAGATGCCGTGTTGTAGGTCGGTTAAATTATAATGACATTGTTGTAGAGATGCAGTGTTGTAGGCCGGTTAAATTATAATGGCATTGTTGTAGAGATGCAGTGTTGTAGGCCGGTTAAATTATAATGGCATTGTTGTAGAGATGCCGTGTTGTAGGCCGGTTAAATTATAATGGCATTGTTGTAGACATGTCGTGTTGTAGGCCGGTTAAGTTATAATGGCATTGTTGTAGAGATGCAGTGTTGTAGGCCGGTTAAATTATAATGGCATTGTTATAGAGATGCCGTGTTGTAGGCCGGTTAAATTATAATGGCATTGTTGTAGATATGCAGTGTTGTAGGCCGGTTAAATTATAATGGCATTGTTGTAGATATGCCGTGTTGTAGGCCGGTTAAATTATAATGACATTGTTGTAAAGATGCCGTGTTGTAGGCCGGTTAAATTATAATGACATTATTGTAGAGATGCCGTGTTGTAGGGCGGTTAAATTATAATGACATTGTTGTAGAGATGCCGTGTTGTAGGCCGGTTAAATTATAATGACATTATTGTAGAGATGCCGTGTTGTAGGGCGGTTAAATTATAATGACATTGTTGTAGAGATGCAGTGCTGTAAGCCGGTTAAATTATAATGGCATTGTTGTAGAGATGCCGTGTTGTAGGTCGGTTAAATTATAATGACATTGTTGTAGAGATGCAGTGTTGTAAGCCGGTTAAATTATAATGGCATTGTTGTAGAGATGCTGTGTTGGCCTAGTGGGTAATATCCCAACTTCCGATATGAAGGTTGTGGATTTGAATCCGGTCGTGCACCAATGAGTTGTTAATTTATTTCAGGCAACACAGTAAAGTAAACTTAGAATTGAAACCTTGAAAATAAAATACATATAAATTCAAAAAATAAAAACGTATTTATGTAGCACGTAGTGACTGCGACGTGGGAGCTATATAAAGACAAGCTGATTTTTTGGTGAATATTGTTCCCGAAACAGGAAAGTTTGTTAACAATATCAGTAATATTTTAGAAAACGTCGTCTTCTCTTCGCCTCATTCTTTTTTACGGATTTTCTTATCAATTTTGTAAATAGGGTATTTCACTATTGTGGACTTATGATGATGAAGGTATATTTTTTTCCTATTTGCAGGGTAAAACACTCCTTCACAATGTGGGGCATGGCGTTATCATCAGCAACCAGTCGCTGGTCCTGCAGGGGGTAGGCAGGAAAACAGCTGGCAACTACACTTGCGTAGGATTCAATGCGGAGGGGGACGGAGAAAGCAAACCTTTTACTTTGGATGTTTTGTGTGAGTAAATACATTTTTAGTGGTATCTTTCGCAACAAGAGGTTAGATACTCGTCTGCCAATATCATCCATAGAAACACTTACCCTCTTATTCACTCACTAATTTTAGCTGCGCGCTAAAAGTTGGCAGGGTTAAAGTTGGCGACCTGCTAAGTTAATAAGTGATTAGGAATAAGAAGATTAAATTTCTGCCGTAATCATGGTGCATGCAACTATACCGAAATATAAAATTCATGAAAAATTATTCGGCAATTTTTTTTATTAAATACTCATTTTTAGACACCATGAGAGCTTTTTGGTTTTCTCCTTGCCCAAAGGATCTTTTTTACTATTTTGCTAAAGGTTATCAATCTTTCCGTCACTACAACTGGCTCCAAAGTGCAAATAGCAAGAACATAGTTCATATCCTTTACGATCTCTCTTCACGTTTTCTGCGCTATTTGTTACAAAATATCGAGATTTTCCATTAAACGAAGCTGTTTTACAGATGCACCTACGTGTCGCAGCTCTCAACAGCGGGTGCACGGAGTGGCCAAGCAGGAGCGCGCTCACATCACGTGCCACGTCGATGCCAACCCGCCAGAGGTCACTGTAAGTAATATATCATATTGCACGAAGAACAATATATTCTGAGGAAACAGAGATTTCAAGAAAAAATTGAGTTTAAGAGATAAGAATGAACATTTTCGAATAAATTGTTTTTTTTATATCGTGTTATAATTTTGCACAGAATTATCAAATACTAGCTTTTACGCACGGCTTTGCCCGCGTGGTACCGGCTAATAAGTAGCTTATGTGGTATTCTGATGTATAAGCTATATTACTGTAAAGTTTCATCAAAATCCGTTCAGTAGTTTTGCATGAAAGAGAAACAAACATTTCACGTTTATAATAGTAGTAGGATATCAAGATTATCCAAATTAACGGCAATAGAAAACATAGAACGATGTACAAGTAGGTATAAAAATCAAATGAAACAGCTATCTAAAGTCCGATCTTTTTGCAACGATCTAGATCACTGCCAGATAGAAGATTCCCCAAAATGTTGGCCAAAGCTATGCTGAATGACAATGCTTATACGTATACGTGATAAAAAAATCATATTCTCTCACGTATTGCAATGCCCCATAGTAACATTACAACAACAGCCAGAACAACGTTTTGTAGAAAAATTGTAACAGACAAACGAACAATATCTTATCCCAAACGCCATAGAAGCTTTCCACGTTTCCGGGTAATAAGATTTTTTTATTCATTTAGTACTCACAATTTAAGTGAAATATTTAACTTTTATTTTGAATGTTATTTCCACTGTAATTGAAGAGGAAATGATACAATTTGTTAGCTAAGTTTCAAATTTATACTAACTAAATTATGCACAAATTTATCTTAGAAGACGTCCGATTTTGCTTTTAAAATAGCATTACAGCAACAAAGCAGAATCCAAAAGCTCTCAAGGATGTTTTGACTGAATTTGTTGGCAAGATACCTTATATTTGCATAAAATCTACCTTTTCTCGAAACCAATTCACTAATCTGATAGAAGCAGTACGTACACACTTCAAATTACCGAGAAAACTAACCATTTATTGATATTACTATTAGTTAATATTATTCAAGGTTTTTGAATTTATTAAGCAGAAAAAAGATAAAATAAAATAAAAACGTTTTGGCAAAACTCGATGGTTTCCGACTTGTTTCGGGAGAAAAAAAATCTAACTAAAAGAATTTTAATGTACGGTCAAGTCTGAATCTGAAGTACTTACCAATATATTTTTATATTATTTATTATTAAAAAAAACATTATATATCTTAGATGTCGTACAAAGCACGTCAATTCATTTTACCTTCAAATTTGACAGTATTAAAAAGGTAAGCATAAAGCAAAAGTTGGTTAAAAAGGATAAAGTACAGCACATAATACAATTCTTTGTCTCGCTAAAATTATATTATCTATAGAGGTAGAGTCATAAGCATACATATTTAAATTTCTTTTTTTTCCTAACAGTTTCGATGGACCTTCAACAATACAGCAAACAGCAATGAAGTCAGCAACACCTACGTCTCACGAGCCGGAACTAGCTCCACTGTCACCTACACTCCTAACACCGAGATGGACTATGGAACACTTCTGTGCTGGGCCCATAACCGGATAGGAAAGCAGAGGGTGCCTTGTGTGTACCACATCATTGCAGCAGGTATACTTTTTACATCATTCATAACTTGTAATTTCTTGTTATTTTTATGTATTCCTCAGTTTTGTAGAAACAAGGTAACAAGGTAACTTTTTAACTGGGCCCATAACCTAAAGCATATATTTTTTTTAACACAGAATACAAATTAAAATCTTTAATTTATCTTTTATACTTTATAGATCAATCCACTAATATTATTTCGAAAGCGAAACTTGCGCTTTTTCGTTGCGCTAGAGTCCATCAGAAATAAACCGCCATTTTTTTTATAAGGTCGTCCGGATCAAGTACACAACTGCACAGTGGTCAACGCGTCACTCACATCGTTTGGAGTGCGATGTTCAGAGGGGTTCAATGGCGGAATGCCGCAGTCCTTTCTCTTAGAAGTTCGGGAGGTCAACACTCATGTAAGTCAAGGGCTCATGTCACACTTGTCAAAACCATCAAATGCGCCTAAAATGGGTGGCAAATTTGAAGTGTGTACTTTGATGTTATTACTCGTAGTAAGGCACATAATGGTGTATGTTTGTTGTTTGATGAATTTTAAACCAGTCTAGCATTTGTTTATTCTTCTAATTCTTGTCTGAAATAACGAAAAAAAAATTATCGTCTTCTTGTCCTTATCCCACATTACGTGGAATAGGCACAACATGTTTTCTTCTACCACTCTCCTCTATCAGTCTTCATCTCAGTACTCACTCTTTTCGTACCCATGTCATCCTTTCTAAAATCAATCCATAATATGTTCTTTGGTCTAACTCCGCTCCTATTTCCATCTACATTCACATTCATATTGAACATTCTTTTCGTAAATTGACATACTTTCATCCTCATGATATGTTCATACCACACTTATCTATAGCTCCTTAATCTCAAAAAACAAAAGCAATACAACTTACTAGTCTTTCGATGAAAAATTATATAACAACACCACAGAGAACAAAATAAAGAGTTTTACGAAATGATAAGAAAATGGCAAGATATGATGAGAAGAGCCGAACACTGAGCTCAGTGTACACACCACTGAGCTCAGTGTTCGGCTCTTCTCAGGGATGAGGCCTATATATCCGGCAGTGGCTTAATGTGGTGCTGATGAAAATGGAGTTTTTTTTTATTATTTATTTATTTATATCAGACGTCACCAGACTGCCCATTATATGTTTGAGTATTTATTTCTTCAAAAAATATTACCTTTGATCTGTTTTTATATAAATTCTGTTGATACGAATAAGTGGTTTATGGACAAAAATGAAAATAGCCTAATCTGGGTTTTATTTATTTTTGTATAAAGATACATAGTTATAAAGATATCCTCAAAACAAGCCTGCTGGCTTTATCCGTAGACCCAAAATACCATTTACCCGTGAATAACTTTTCTCTAAGAACCTTTACATATTATAGCCATTACATTATATTTAATCGAATATGCTACCAAGCCCATTTTTTCCAGCTGACCCCACGGTAAAATAGGTTGAACGAAATCAAATTTATCTAAGCAAGTTTGCGCAGACTATCAAAGACCTTTTGAGAGCGCTGTCACTTACTAAGACCACAGAATAAGTAAAAACTTCTATGATAACTGAATACAGAGGACTGAAAATATGAATTCGTATTGGTTTCAGTCGTCAATTTGTGAACCTCTTCAGTTCCATAATTCTTAAAAACCTGATACCTAACAATGAAGTGGTCATCAAACTAAAGACCCCGACTGCTACATTGCCTAACACCTACGCATATTTAGAAAGGTCCATTGTGTATTTTACTGGGAATAAAATGATGCTTGAGCTTTTCAGGTGACACAAAATTTTCAAAGACAAATTTATTTCTCAGTCCGAGAAAAATATATTGAGAATCCTTTTGACTGTTTCCTTGTAAAATAACAAAGGTTCTTGGTAAAAACAATCTCAATCTAAGCACTAAGAACAAAATATCTCTATTCCGAAGAACGTCCAATCTATTTTAACTGTTCTAGCATCATAGAAACAACTAAAGTTAGTATATATTATAAGTTGAATTAAGTACAACCAAATTATTTATTAGTTAACACTTTTTCGGTGCAAATTGGTTGAAATTCGCGGTCCGAACCTGTCTTATAAGTTTTTAGGAGTAGGTCTTACTTATTACACCCCCTGTATAGTTTCAAAGCAAACTAACTCTAGGGGCCCTAGGTATCCAATCCTAGTGAGGAGTCAGGACTATCTATGTAACTTTCGTTTGTTTATTTACTTTTTATTCTCATAACACCTAGACTTTTTGAAACTTAATAAATATTTACCAACTAGCTTCTGCCCACGGCTTCACCCGTGTGGTACCCGGATAAAAAGTAGCCTATATGTTATTCTGATGTATAAGCTGTATTACTGTTAAGTTTCATCGAAATCCGTTCAGTAGTTTTTGCGTGAAAGAGGAACAAACATGCTCACAAACTTTCACGTTTATAATATTAGTAGGATAAAAGAGTAGGCGGTATCCCGACTTCAGATTTGGAAGGCGTGGATTTGACCTGGTTGAAACAATGGTTTTTTTACTCGAATAAGATATTAACACTCTCTCAAACCGGCGAAGAAAAACATCATGAGGAAACGGGCATGCCTTGAAACCAAAAATTCGAAGGCATGTTCCGTCGGTTGGTGATCTAAAGCAGCGATGGACTTGCAACCTGTCTACTACTCCCGTGCATCTGACTACTCCCTACATGATCTCAAAGATCTACGTACTGAGTATGTATCTGAAGATTTCCATACGTGTATGAAGATGTGTGTTTTTGCAACTCTCTCTTTCTCAACAGGAAATCGTATCCAATGTATCGAGTGCAGTTCCAAGGTTCACTGCGGTAGGGCTTATACCAGGCAGGACGTATACGGCAGCTGTGCTAGCATTCAATGCGAAGGGGAGAGGGGAGCCGTTTCCGATCAGAGCCAGCACGCTGCGGCCGCCGGAGAAACATCATGTCCATGACAAGAGTTTAGGTATGTTTATGATTAGGTAAATGTGTTCCAGTATGTAGACATTTTATTGACAGCTCGTCATCAATATTGATTATATTAAAGTTTTAATCTAAGATAGTTAGCATTTTGGTTTTATACTGTAGGCTTACTTTTTTTTGAAATAAATAATTATAATTCTAATGATAAGTCAGTTTACAAATTGTGTAGTACTAGCTGCTACTCACGGCTTCACGCGGTGGTACCCGATTAAAAAGTATATGATGAAAATATTAAATACGTTTGCTATAGGACTACTTTTTATAAAAAATATTTTAGTTTTAGTTTATTAGATAAATAATATAGTAAAAAATACGAGTATTTTTCTTCACTTTAAACTCTCGATGACAATGGAAAGTATTGAAAATTATACATTTAAAAAATAGATAAAATTATTAAAGGTTTCTACTCAATAAATAAATACCTTGATGATAAAGACGACAATTGAATAGTTATCCCCTTTGTTGACATATTGAAATTATATTTTCCTTTAATTTTAACCTGTGTTCTGTATAAATGAATTATCTTTATCTGAAAAGCCCTTTTTTTTACGGGATAATAATTTTTCCACCCTTAAAGTGCATTCTAAGTTTTTTTTTAAATTGGATGAGTTCCTATTTGTTGCTAAAAAGAAATTTTGTATTCCTGGTTTTCCCGCCTTGTTTCTTTATTAAAACCGAACTGTGACCAGTTCTATTTTTAAATAGGAGTAATGATTCGTCATGGAGGTTGTATTTAATTGTAGCATAATAGGAATGTAATGAGCCTCGTTCTATTTTCAAATTTACTTCGCATTTACGGAGCAGTTTTAGAGTTAACTATGACCTCCTTTCAGAGCCTGAATGATGAAAAATAAATAAATTACATAATGTAAATAATGAATTGAGAACAGCCGGACCAATTAAGTTTTTTTACATGTTCCTAATTTTCAGAGTAAAGTTTTTATGGAAAGATTAATTGCCCGGAATAATAAGTATATGTAAAAAAAGTATTTTTTTTATCTAAACAAAAAAATCTTAGTTGTCAAATTGAACAACAACTGTCAGATAGTAAAAAAAAAGATCAGAGGTTTTCATTACCGGTATGACAGTCGTAAACGTATTTTTTCCGCCATCTTAATTTACACACATTCCACAGATCTACCCCGAACAGCCTTCCAAATGTCAGGCGCGATGTCTGCGGCGGTAGGAGGTGGCGGAGCTATCATGGTGATCCTTGTCCTCTTCATGGTAGCCGTGAGACAGCGCTGTGCGAAGCGGAAGCCTCGGTCAGCACCGCCAGCATCTTCCCAGCCAGCGTCGCCAGACAAGCTGAGGGAGAAGGATGATAGTGAGAGCGATGAGAGAAACCCGGACATCATACCTTCTGATACGGATCAGATGCAGGTAATTTTTCATGAGGTGTTATCTCATCCTCTCGTGTACAGTCTATCTCAATACTGAATAATCTAAGTCGACGCGACGGTCCTATATCGGAAGACGAGGCAGTATGGTCGTACGACTATACCCTACCCTAAATGGGTAAATTAAAAAAAAAAGCGACGGTTCTATTTTTGAAATCGTTTAGCTACCGACACAGATTAAAAAAATTTTGAAGCTAGCGCCTTCATTTGTTTCGATTGTTCATGGTACTTCAACGGAAAATGGTTGTCAAGTGCTTGTCAAAGTTCGCGTCAACGTACTTCAACTTCAACTTTTGTTTATGGCTTCTGTGGTTAGGGTTGCCACAATTTTGCCAGTGTCGTGTTGACAAGATTAAAAAAAAATATAGTATATTTTTTTTTCAAAAACAAGCTTTTAATCCTTAGTGCAGCAATCATGACATGGTTAAACTTAAAACCGGCTGTCATAATAAAATTCGTACACAAAATTTCTTAACTGTGCAATTGACCGTTGAAGAGTTTCTTTATCTGAAGCTAATCCTGGATGTCGATTCAGGTCATGCTTACCATAAAAATGCATTGTCATCGGAACTGAACCAACTTGTGAAAATTCAACTCCGTAGGCTAGGAGGAAGTGTTTCTAATTCAGCTTGCAATATTTGACCTAAATAAACAAACTAATTTACAAACATGGCAAGTAAATAAAAGCTTGTTTAGGACGATGCAAGAGGAGTTTACAGAAATTAGTTTTTTTTTATCGCTTGTTTGTACTTGATTGGGTGCAGTACCAGTATAACATGAGCATGCATGGTGTAGCATGAGAAAAAAAAAACGCTGGAAATGCTGGACATTTTCACACGGCATCATCTAGCCCCAAACTAAGCAGAGCTTGTGTTATGTGAACTACATGACTGATATACTACTTAAATACTTTTTTTTTTGTAAATACATACATATTATACATAGGAAAACACCCAGACCCGAAACAAATATTTTGCAGATTTTACAAACATTTGTCCCGTGACAGGAATCGAACCCGCAACCTTCTGCGTCTCAGGCGGGCCTTCGCCCACTGCGCCACAGAGATCGTCAACAAAAGAAGTGTAAAATTAAATTAATAAATAATGCTGGACAGTTTGACACAGCATCATCTAGTCCCAAACTAAGCAGAGCTTGTATTATGGGAACTACATGACTGATTAACTTATATACTTTTTTTGTAAATATAATATTATACATAGAAAACACCCAGACCCGAGACATATTTGCAGATCATACAAACATTTGTCCCGCAGCGGGAATCGAACCCGCAACCTACTGCGTCTCAGGCGGGCCCGCGCCCACTGCACCACAGAGGTCATCGTTCATTGTTGCTGTCTTTCTTTTTCGTCTGAGAGAAAAAAAGTGTTCATGCTATACTCATTTTATGTGGTACTACGTAGGCCGAGCCGTGACCAGCAATGTTATTTAGACAGAAAATAGATCATAATGCATTATCTTACGTCTAACGTATTTTCTAGTAAGTATTAATGCCGGTATTATTTCATCAAAAAACGTTGCTTGACATGATTTTCGGGACAAAAAAATAATTTATCTAT
The DNA here is from genome assembly GCA_958496245.1 of Perizoma flavofasciatum. Lineage (NCBI taxonomy): Eukaryota > Metazoa > Arthropoda > Insecta > Lepidoptera > Geometridae > Perizoma > Perizoma flavofasciatum. Next base: position 2,329,347 of record OY292436.1, read on the forward strand.
CTTAAAATTTATCTATCTATTTATCTATCTTAAAATTTATCAACTTATATATTTTACCGGCGATCTAATTAAATTTTAGAGCACAAAAGCTGCTATTTTGACCTAACTATATTCCTTTCTATATTGTTATCTAACAATATAGGAATATAGGAAGGAATATAGTTAGGTTAGGAATATATCTATATTCCTTCGAGAACTTTTTTGTAGGTAATAATGAGTTCTTTAATCATGTATTACATAATTTTTATGTATCATCAATAGTTTACTCAGCGCACGCCAAATAATGAATTTTATTGGCAAAATTTTGCTCATTTGGGTTGCATTATTTAAAAATTCTTAAGGATCTCTATTTTTTTTGAAAATACGTTATAGCCTATGTTACTTCCTGATAATTTAGCTTTCTGTTGTTGAAAAAATCGGTCCAGTAGTTTCGGAGCCTATTCGGTACAAACAAACAAAAAATCTTTCCTCTTTATAATATTATTATTAGTATTAGTGTTAGTATATTAGTATAGAAAGTAAATATTAGTGTTAGTATATTAGTATTAGTATAGAAAGTACCTTCATTATCATCTTATTAACATTCATCTTAATACCTACCTACTTACTACTCATGTTTCTGATAAAATAACACTTCGGGAACCCTTATATATAGACAAAGCTAACCCTTATATATAGACTTTTTAGGTCTATTGTACCTAATCTCCTCTACAGATGGACTATTATCGACAGCAGCAGGTGTCCACGATATCCCCACCGCTGGGCAGCCGTGGACATCGGGGGAGCGTCGCGGGGGTGAGAGGGGGGCTACCAGCCTACTGCGCCCTCCGCACTGCGCCTCCCCCACATCACCATGAGCATTCTGTAAGTTATTAACAGTGATCGGAGTAGGTAGAGCTATTTTATGTACTTGCCATATGATAGAAGAATATGGATATGCCTCGAATCCCGAACTTTCGGTAAACAATTGAATTCCAGTGGTGCAGAAAGAGACAAAAACAGGTGCGTCACTCTAGCCACACCCGTTACACTCCCTGCACGTGTGAGCGAGAGCGCATAATGCAGCGATATCACGACGAACCGGTTTTTGACAAAAACTTTGGCAACGTGTTGCTGATGTAAAATTTACAAAGTCGCTTGTGCACCTATGGGCTTACTTATACCATTTTTATACTTATTGATAAAAATAATTATAATAATCGAATCCCGGAGTATTAGTCGGAATCCCGTGGCATATCCATATTAACATCAATGTTTGCGGTCAATGAACCTAAATAGCTCTACCTACTCCGATCAGTGGTTATTAATTTCACTAACTTTATTGTCATCTCAGGTTTATTCCTGGACCCTTGAGAGACAGTCATTTAATTTAGATCGGGCTGAATTTTACACAAATAAACCTCTTGATTAAAATAAGTAGGTACATTTGATCACTAGCGGTCACCCATCTTCGTGACACATAGCGTAAGCTGATTAGATGGGTTTGAAAACTTAAAGGATTTTCACAGACACTCATGGATATCCAAATGTCCTGATGTCCAAATGTCCGAATATCCGAATGTCCGAATGTCCGAATGTCCGAATGTCCGAATGTCCGAATGTCCGAATGTCCGAATGTCCGAAAGTCCGAATGTCTGAAAGTCCGAATGTCCGAATGTCCGAATGTCCAAATGTCCGAATGTCCGAATGTCCGAATGCCCGAATGTCCGAATGTCCGAATGTCCGAATATCCGAATGTCCGAATATCCGAATGTCCGAATGTCCGAATGTCCGAATGTCCGAATGTCCGAATGTCCAAATGTCCGAATGTCCGAATGTCCGAATGTCGGAATGTCCGAATGTCCGAATGTCCGAATATCCGAATATCCGAATGTCCGAATGTCTGAATGTCCGAATATCCGAAAGTCCGAGTGTCCGAATGATCGAATGTCCGAATGTCCGAATGACCGAATGTCCGAATATCCGAATATCCGAGTGTCCGAATGTCCGAATGTCCAAATATCCGAATGTCGGAATGTCCGAATGTCCGAAAGTCAGAGTGTCCGAATGTTCGAATGTCCGAATATCCGAGTGTCCGAATGACCGAATGTCCGAATGTCCAAATGTCCGAATGTCCGAATGTTCGAATGTTCGAATGTCCGAATGTCCGAATGTCCGAATGTCCGAATGTCCGAATGTCCGAATGTCCGAATGTCCGAATGTCCGAATGTCCGAATGTCCGAGATGCCCATCAGGGTATGTCGGAAAGTTAGAACTATTCCCACTCTCAACTTTGCTTTAATATTTCAAATATGAAGCTTGCAAACTGATTAATAGGTATAAAGAACTGTTCGATGGCAGTCGAGCATTTATCACCAACAACTACCCTCGAATTGCTTTAGAATTAAAAATAGTGGCGAAACGCTCGATCATTTTTCTCACATCTACCCGCATTGTTTGTGTTATTTCAGAAACATATAAAAGCAGAACAGCCGGCTGTAGGGGGATTCATTCAATTTTGGAATTTTGCGACGGTAAGGCGTCATGCTGCCGGTCGATTGTTTTGTGAATCCCGGGATTCTTTGATTCTGTTTTGTTATCGTATCACTTACGAACGTAGATTGTCTATTAGTGTGGGAAGACGGTTTGTACTGATTGATTGTGTGGCTTCAAGCGTTTTCGTATCTTGGTAGGTATAGTGAAGGCGATTGAAGCTACACATTGGATCGGTTTGACTAGTCTGGGATAAATGTAAAGTTTAAAGTAGATTAATTAACTTCAGGGTATAAATAATCAGAAATTACTAAAATTTAGCTCAATTCCCTGTGTTTAGAAATCCAATACTTGTATTGGTTTGCAGACTGGATACGGTTACTATCATTGTCGTGATATACGAAGGTCTCATCCCATCTGGTAGGTAGATCCAAGTACTTTTGGAACGAGCTGAAATCTGATTAAATCATTGCATTGGAGTCAGATAACTGTTCCCTTGGTTTGTTGAGTTGTGGTTACCAATGAAGGGGATTTGTCCAAGTGAATCCATGCGTGATGCGCCTTCTGTCGGCACTGTAATTCAACAGGTCATGACTATCTTTATATATTTATCTATTCCCTCATGTATATCAGGTGGCACTCTTCTCTCATCCTTGGACTTAGGTCTGTAGAGAAGGGCGTCTTAGGGTGGCTTAGGGATAGGACAAAGACGAGTTGCCGACTCGCATGCTTGAATTTAGTTTAACTAGGTAACTTATCATTACACCGTGATAAGTGACATCATGATTAATCGTAAATGTGGAAGTTCTCCCAGTATTGCCGTAAACACACACCCAGCTAGCTTATAGGGACGTAATTAGGTACACATAAATAGGTAGGACGTAGGAAGTAACGATACGGATTATTGTAGGTATCTACCTCTAAAGGTAGTCGCGAACGTTATATCCTAAAAAAAGTTAGGTTGAAGGAGCTTCTATTCTACATGACAATAGGTGGCTTTGGTAATCAGTAGGGAAAATAGTTGGCTTAAATTAGAAGGGTTTAGTTGAGAAGGTAGGTCTTCTTATTTATCTATCTGCAACGTACCTATTTACCTATCTTCTAAAGTGGAGTCGATGAAGTTTAGTTTGATCTGGAAAGGTTTAGCTGAGAAGGAAGGTCTTATCATTCATTTGTCTGCAACTTATTTACCTACCTCCGGAAGCGGGGTTGTTGATAAATCTATCCAGATTTGAAGGCAGACGAAGTAGTCCTTTTAGTTGTTCTTTATGCCAGATGGATTAGAGACGCTATTCTACGATAAGTCAAGGTAAATTCCTGAATAGTTATATCAGCTCTACAAGGTAATACTTACTTACCTCATTTACAATTTCTAGACCTGAATTCTTGGTTACTCTGTCAGTTTAATGTTCAACTGATGTACTTACGTAACCTTATTAAACATAAATAGTTAGTTACCTATTAAACATGATCCAAATAAAAGATCTAACAGTTTTAAAGGCGAATTTAATATGCGTAAGAAATGCTAGAATGAGATTATCCGCGCGCTTTAGATTTACCTAAAGTTATGCTAGGTAAATTGGGGATAGCTAGACCATTTTTGGTGTCTTTTAGTCGCTGTCAACTTCATTGTACTAAATTATAGTATAGTGTAGCTAGGTATTGGTTCAAAATTCGGATCGGTTTACTTCTCACTAGAGAGGTATCCTGATCCGCACATAACATGAGATTGACGAGTATGAAAGAGATTGTTTTGTTTATAAATAACATAACGTAAAGTCCTTTGAATGTTAGAGAAGTATGGCCAAACAGCCTTTGATAAAAGATTATGTCCTCTTGTCCCTATTAGACAGAATAGACAGACATAACTATAACAAAGTAAAATCATTAACTGTCCCATCATTATAGTAAGGGTACAAAAATTCCCGCTATAATATAACCTTGCGGAGGAGAGATGTCCAGTCTGGTTGACGAATCTCACTGGTTTGTGCGGGGAGGTGCACTTATCCAAAAGCCGCATATAAATTCAGTATGAAAGACTCCAGAAATGTATAGATATCGGTAGGAATTCGGTTATTGTAGTAGAAAGCATATAGCTACTATAATTGTGAGATTTAACCGTCTAAATAGTAAGATACGTAGATATAATTTTGGATTTGATAATAGTCTAAGGAATATCTAATTAGGTAGATAGAAATAGGTAGGCACTGTTCGCTTCTAAGTCCTTAAAAGTACCAGAGTTAATACGGTTCTCATAATGTTAGGATCCTACATAGATCACTAGACGATTCGCGTGGCCACTATTTATCTTTATTATTTTATCTTCGAAGGGGGGTGTTACACCACGCGCACTGCAGGGTTCCGTAGTTACCCATTAACTAATATTTACTACCTGTTTTACAAAACTAACAACTACATTTAGGTAATTTTCAGTGAAATTTGTACGAAATTTTCCTTTTTACTTTTCCAAGTACATTTTATAAGTTGGTCGACTATAATATCTTTCACCTCCACTTAAAACAATACACAAAAAAGAACATCACCACTCTACGTGTAGGGGAAGTAACCTAAAAAATATTTTTTCATGATTTTTATTTAATACAGTCACGGTCAGATAGATGGAAGGATATAGCGAAATAATAAGGGTTCCTTGTTGACTACGGAACCCTAACAATAGGTAAAACATTAGTAAGACTATTGCAGGAGTACATAAAACACGTAGAATTGTTCACCGGAAATGTTTAAGGGGCTAGGTTGTTCACACCAGCAAATCCTATCCTACTAATATTATAAACGCGAATGTTTGTGATGATGGATGTTTGTTACTCTTTCACGCAAAAACTACTGAACGGATTTTGATGTGAGATACCTACCTATAAACACCATCTATGTACCTACCATGTGAAAGCAATAAATGTATTGAGTATTGAGTATTGATGAAACTTTACAGTACTATAGCTTATACATCAGAATAACACATAGGCTACTTTTTATCCGGGCACCACGCGGGCGAAGCCGTGGGTAGAAGCTAGTAATAACATAATAATAATATTTTATCTCATCAGTTGATAACAACATCGCTTAGAAAAACGTGGTAAAAGTGGAACTCAAAATACTCAAAGCAACGTTATATTTTTTACGAAAGAGGCCTTCATATCGAGTGCCTATCGAACCTTTCGTTCGAAACCCTTATCTTTTCCGCCACAGGACCAGGTTGCGCTGAGATATTTTATTTCCATCAAAATACAAATGACATTGCTATACTATATACTTACCTACTGTTTTTTTTTTATGTTGTATGTTTTTTCAACTCACCATTTATTTTACCTACCTAGTTGACTATACTACATATCCTAGTGTCAGGACTATGTATTATGTTATACGTTTATTAAGGAGTTTATTTATTTATTTAAATATATTAGGTCATAGAGGACCTAACCCTGAGGTACAAATAAGTTATTATAGCATAAGAATAAGAATAATAAGTGTTCGCTCTCTTTTACTGATAGTGCAAGTAAGAAAGAGATAGCTACAATTTTAGTACTGCCAAATCAGTTTACGTGCCGCTTTTCTTTGTGTTTATAGTCAGCATGTTTTGAAATGACTACTAAATTTGTATGGGTAACTTAAATTTGACTAATTAGACAGCACTAAAATTGTAGCTATCTTTTTCTTGCTTGCACTATCAGTAAAAGAGAGCGACAGTTTAAATTTAGTTAAGTTAGTGAACTACAGAATCGAGGCCATTATTTCTTAAGAAGTTAAATAAAGTTATACTTATTATTCTTATTCTTATGCTATAATAACTTATTTGTACCTCAGGGTTAGGTCCTCTATGGCCTAATATATATAAATAAATAAATAAACTCCTTAATAAACGTATAACATAATACATAGTCCTGACACTGGGATATCCTGTGTCGTGGGTATCAGGAACATTAAGTACCATGGTACAAAAATACACGGAACTAACATCTGCAGTGATATGCAAACATTTGTCCCACAGCTGGAATGGAAACCGCACCTTTGGTTTTGCTGCCGGATACTTGCCCGCTACGCCTTATAGGTCGTTTTACAAAATTAATGCGCATTTGGGCCTTAGTTAAGGAAGACTAGGTTTATGCAAGTATGCACTAAAATGAATTGAATAATAATAGCCGGAGAAAATTACATTTGTATGAAAATTTTCCTTTTGACTTTGTAGATAGGCAGTTTGAGCGAAATACTCATTAGTGATTATGTCAGGTAAATTAAGCCGTGGCTTAGCTAGATCTTTTCTCAGAGATAAACGATATACATTTTGGAGTGCAGCCAGCCCAAGTGTTTAAAAAATCTCTTTTTTTTGTACACATAAACTGTTTTTACTTTACATAAAAAATAGCTAATGTTAACGTATGTTTAAGTATATTACCGAGGTGATTTAATCAAAGATAAAACTAAGTTAAAAAAGAAAGAAAGTCTGCGTTTTGGAAGTTAGCATTTCACGTGAAGTTCATGTTTGTATTAAATGGTGCCTCGGATAAGTTGGGATCGACAATAACGTGCCCACCGAAACAAGGAAGCGCTCTTTTTATTTCAGTTGTAAATCTATTTATTTCAACTTACTGTATGTTAATCCAGCAAGCCCACTTGAATAAGGTAATTAGGTATACTTTACTTCTCAACTAATTATTGTAAGGAAAAAAGTTTCTAAAAAAGTACTTTCTCTACTTTTCCATAGCACATTATTGCATAGAACTGAACGAGAATAACTCAATTGTATTCTAGAATCCACACTGCATAACCAAGACTAATGGACATTTTTGAAAAAAAAAAACAATTCCTTCTAGTGGGCAAACTTTGGATTTATTTATTTATTTGATATTGTACATCTTTACTGTTATTACTGTAATTATCGATTACACAGCGGTACATAACATGGAGCTTTCATCCACAGCGTATACGTACACACGTTTTAGAAGACATTTTAGGTTTATACCTGTCCTAGGTTGGGTTAGTTCCCTGACATCAACCAGATGGCATTATGCATTAAATATTGTCAAGGCAGATGCTGACAGATTTTTTTCAAACTTTATAAAATGAAGCGGGAATAGAATGTGCTATAAAAACTCAGCCACGAAATCTGGTGTCACCCTTTCAGTACAGCAACATCTGCATCACTATGAAGAACTATAGAATTACATTTTCCACCGATAAAAACCTCATAAGATTGTGTTTACTCTATCAAAAGCTTTTATCGGAGTTTCGTTTCTATCAAGCTAGAGTTTACTAGGTGATACCTACTTTTTTCTACTTTACCCATCCCACTTAACACTTTGCGAAATTATCTTCTTTACTTACAGAGAAAGTAGCAAAAACAAAAATGCTATTTCATTTAATGAGCTACCAGACTAATGGAAAACACTTTTGCTAATTTTCATTGTAAGATATTCTGTATATATTACTTTGGACTTTGTTACGAGTAGTATAGTTTCAACCGTAAGCTCATGCACTCAGATCTTAAATTGATTAAATAAGTCATTATAAAACTAAATACGGGTTAAACAATCAAAGTGCATTTTCAGTCACAAAAGAGGAAAGCCTCTTTTATGACTGAAAATATATTTGTCAATTTTAGCGTGAAGGAAAGAATGTGCCTTTGAAAAATATATATACGTCGTGCATATTTGATTATAATTTTGAGCAATATTTAGTTAAACAAAAATCCAAAGCGGTTGGTACCATTTCATACAAAAACCTAAGCTCAACGCAGCGCGCCCGCCGCAGTATAATACCCAAAAGGCGAATTACACATTTTCAAACTAAAGCAGTTGACATTATTTCGTACAAAAATCTTCGTTGTCCGTAGTGTCCCTGATAAGGAATGTAGGAACTAAAAACACATTCAAAAACTCTAAAGCATGTTTTGTCCACAGAATGCCACATCAGGCATACCACCGCCCGCACGTTTCGCGAGCGGTTCGTGCACTTTGCCGCGTGGCTCGACTATCAGCGGGGCGGACGCGAGGTGCGGTATCCCGCTTCAGCACCTACGCACACTACCACGACCACTACCCGCACCATCGCCCGCGCCCACACCAACCCCCCGCGTCCCACCCCGCGATACCCCCCTCTGACAGACCACGCAGCTATAGGACATGTAAATAAATGACAATGCTCAAGTTTCTCGGTGAGTGATGTAGTGCCGGTTTTGAGTTCTTCGTGATTCAACTTATGGGATATTTTAGTGAAGTTTCTGTTTGATAACTAGTGTAAGCTAGCAGATCGACCAATGTGGATGGATACTTGAAAGTTGTAATGGGATGTATCAGTATTAAAAGCAATACTTACTCAAAAATACATTTACAATTGATGATGTTTTTCTACATTTTTAATTTAGATGTAGCGTACATCTAAAAAAATGAGACTGCAGGTTGTTTTGGAATTATATTGTTGTTTTATACCGTGTCAAAGTAGTAAATTATCACTGCCTCGTTTTTCAAGTACTTGAGATCGGCCAGGCTAGTTTCGTTGACATAAAGTAGTTAGGATAAATAAAAACAATATTCTGTTAAGTTTTCATTGTAAAGTTGTAAATAGATGCTAACACTAATGTAAGTAATTTCAAATTTATCAATATCTTATTAAATTGTTAAAACCATTTATTGAAATTTTCGATATTTTAGTTAAATTTTACGTTATGAATGGTTGTGAGAAAATATTTATATCAAAGAATTGTAAAAAGTGAAAATTGTACCGAATGCGATGTAAATTAAAGATGATTTTTAACTTTTTTAAATATTGTAAGTTACAGAAATTAAACTGAATAACTATCATCTATAACTGAATAACTGTATCTCAGAAATGCAGTTATTTATTTTGTGTAAGATAAACTGTTTATTTGAAAAAGTGTGTCCTTTTAATAATAATTTGTTTGTCACGACTCCACCTGAGACACTCTGGCCACACCTTTCCCCAGTTTGATATAAAACATTTCAAACAACAATCTAACTATATACCGCTCGTGTAAACTAACTATAATACAGGGTGTCACAGAATATGTATATTTTCCTAAATGGATGATTCCTCCCATAAAAGTTTTCAACAGATTGACATGTTTTCCCAGTTTTAACAGTTTCAACACTAAGCTTTTAAGCAAAATCTAAAGCATAAGATTTTTTTATTTGTTTTAAATAAATAATGCTGGTCGTTTATCACACAGCATCATGTAGCCCCAAAGTAAGCAGAGCTTGTCTTATGGGAACTACATGACTGATATACTACTTATATACATTTTTTTGTAAATACATACATATTATACATAGAAAACAGCAGACCCGAGACAAATTAATGCAGATTATTTTTACCAACAATTCTTAAATGCATTTTTTCTGAAAGTTATCGAATTATTCCGAAAATACATTACCTACAATTAACTCCTTTCGGGATTATACTCGTATACATATTATGGTACACCCTGTATAGACAGATTATTAGCATAGTATGACATAATCACTGAGATGTGATAATAATATTAATAAATAATATAGTACCGTATGGACGCATCAGTTCTTTTATTAATTTTTATGAAAAAAATTAAGTGACATTACAAAGGCACATTCCCAATATCTTGCATAAAAAACTGACTCATAGAAGTAAACACTTTTTGAACTGGTTTGTAACTTCTCAAGTTTTTTTTAAGCGCTTTTTTTAAATTATACTTCATCTATACCAAAGTAAAAATTGCTTTGGCACCTATCTAACTTATCAAACGATGTCATAGTGCCCTTCTATGTTAAGCTTACTTTGTAATATACCATAAACATCTTTTATTAAACTAGCTACTGCCCACGACTTTGCCCGTGAAGTACTCGGATAAAAAGTAGTTGATGAAATACTTTTCATCTCTTCCCGTTCAGGCAGTGTTCGTAAGAATCGCATTTGCTCATTTTCTCGTCGATTTAAGTTGCAAAGTTGGCCTCCACGAAAAGCCCTTTTATTTGAACGGGATAAAATGCCACCTATGTTCACCACACAGGTCCATTCTAAATATTGGGGAAATATTTTTTTTAAATTTGATAATCATTTTCAGAAATTAGATACCTCCTACATACAACTTACACACTTTACCTGTTTATAATATGAGCATAGAGAAAATCTTAAAAAACGCCATGTTTTTGTGCCTACGGACTTAACACATGCCTAAGCATTCGCTTAACTTTATGCAAATTGAATATATTTTGTTACCGAAACATTATTTTGGTATGTAATAAATAATTTTTCAGATGTATACTTTAAAATAATCACACAAAAATTGTATTGTATATTTTGGAACAGTTGCAGAGCGAGAAGCAGGGTAGATCGATGCATCTGCCTATAAAATCCACCCGCAGAAACTTACTCCCGTGATAATGGCACATAGATTGTCAGTAGATCGCTACTAAAAGACCGCCCATTGTTACTAAGAACAGTTTTTTTCTGTTGTACAAGTATTAAAGTATTTACAGACGTTCATTCATTTATGTAGCGACAGCAAAATATCGGGGGGCATTCAAACTCAGAAATCATCAACCCGTTGTTAGTAAAAAATATATAAATAGCCTTCATAGTTTCAAAGTTGTAATTAACAAAAGAACTGATAGTAACTCCAAAATGTTGTAATAAAGTCCATTAAGTGAAATTTTGTACATAATATAACATTTATTGTGTAAATATGTTTTGTATTAAATGGTTATAATCCTATTTGTGTCTTAAAGATGTGAATGTCGTAAGTAAATAATTGGTCTTGTAACTTTGTATAGATAAAAGGATAAAAGGGATATTATACCACAGATAAAAGGGAAAACAGCTGGTACATGACTTTTTCATGTTTCTTTTGTAGGATTTCTTAAAGGTTTGTCGTGGTTGATTTCGTTCGTTTGATTGTGAAATTATCGTGGTTTGATATCATTTAAGTATATTTTTATGACTATACCACGTACTTTACTATTCTCCTTCCAAATTTTTGTTGACCGTTTATAGGACCTTCATCAGAAGCACCGTCCGCAACCACTCTCGATGGTTGTAAGATAGAAACTAACTTGGCCTCGTCGCTCTGCCGGTTGTGTGTGACTAAATAGTCGCACCAACGCGGGCGGCGGCAGGGAGGCATCTACCCGCTCTTTATCGCATGCGTCAATGACATAAGGCTGCCCACACAATGCTAAACATAATGCTATATTTGTGGAACATAGTGAAATACTAGAATAAAGTATCCTAAAATAATTGAATATGTTTGTGGTCGTTACAGAACTAAGTTCATGGAGGTAATCAACTGTCTAATTACTGAATTGGAACACGGACGATAGCCTCCAAAAGATTAAACCAGTTTATTTGAACAACTTGAATGAAGTCGTTCATATAGTAAATCAAGGAATTTACTCTACATTAATTGCAAGAGTGCATTTATAAGTGCTATTTTCCACTATTTTGGTGAGAATGAACTCTTTCCAAGAGTCTACATCAGTTCAAGGCAATCGCTCACCTGACTTTCGGATTAAAACAAGACGGTTAAGTCCACAATATTCTTTCACTGACCACTTGCATTGCTAATTGTGCCATCCTGAATAAGATAATTAATATGAGTCAATCGAAATAAGAAATATTAGTCAATTATGTTTAGCAACAATTAGTTGTTTTAACCGTTCTTAATAACACAACTGCACTAAAACTACAAACTAATTGCCATTAAAGTTCCATGCTTACAAAAATTAGTTAATCAGTTGTTCTTATTAGGCTGTGAATACAATGAGATATTAATTTCAAAAGCTCAGTTATAATTTGTCAAGTTGTTTGTGGGAGACAGATAAGAGTCAGAACGAAGCCTGTGAAGTTGAATGTAATCAAAATTATATTTAAAGACGAGCTTCACAACAGATTTGTCTTGTTTGAAAAGGCACAGTTCTATATTTTGTAATCAATTTAAAATATTACTAAGTATTCTGTCTGCTGGTTTTGTTTGTGATATATCTGTGGCGGGCACGGAGGAATAATGTAATTTATTAATGTATATTGTACATTGAACCTAAATATGATACACAAGTCATAAGATCAATAAATACGGCATTCACAAATTTCGGGAAATCATCGAAATCCTCGATAAATGGTACGTAATCAATAATTCAAATAGTTGAATATTTTGCATTGTAAACATTTTATTTTACCGGATATAAGATATCCTGTTCTGTTGCTAGTTAATAATTTTACGAAAAAAATCGTTTCGTTTGAGCGTTTCATTATTATTGTAAATAGTTTAAAAATCTTACTGTCGGTCGGAATGTTTTCAATAAACTATTGGAAAATGAAAATAAATGGGAATATTCGCAAATATTTATATCCGAAGTTTTATTTGCAGGTTTTTATAGGAGCTGGTGAATTTACGAGTGATTGAAAATGGTTTGGTATCATTTTAGGATATATTACGACTATAATCAAATTATTAAGTTAAGTTAAGTTTTAATACATTATTTATTTATTTATCGCTTTTTTATTACTTTCCCGACATTTCGACTCTGTTGCAAAAGCTGTGTTTCGAGTTGTCTGGAATAATTATATGAAGCTATAGTCGAGAAATAAAAACAGTAGCCGCAATTACCCGTATTTCATCTTCAGCCATACCAATCGCGATTTTTTTAAATACTATTTTTTGGATAAAAAAGTTTCACTAATTTTCCTGCTAAAGTTTCGTTGACGGTTCAGATGTCCGCGATTTTACATATCAATCTCGTGTGGAAAAGACCACAAATTTAAAAAAATCTTCCAAAATCAGTCAACGAACATTCAATGAATAATTTTAACGTAAAATTAACACTTTACATACGATTTAATGATTCAGTTACTCCAATTAGCCACAGTGTGAAAGCAGCATACGTTTCATGTCCCGTTATTTGGTTTTTAAATTTAAACCTACACTTAACGGAACATTTAAGGGACTCGACCCAACGCCCTTCCACTTGGTACGGGGTGCTATACCAACCCACGAGATTAATACCAGCCTGGTTGCCTGGTAGAGATCGCTATTTAGCGACAAGACCACCCATTGTACAACATTGTCAAAGTTTGTAGTACTTGACTAAGCTGAACTTTATTTGGTGTGCAATAAAGTATTTTCTATCTTCTATTTATTTATTTAATACTTCCACACAAACAATGCGGTGATAGGAGGACTTAATGCTAAAGCATTCTCTACCAGTCATCCTGGGCGTGCAAAAAGATGGTATGGCGTGTCTAGTAAAATGTAAACGAATGTACATACACTACAATATACATAATATACTTATAAAAATAATATATTTATTATAATATAATAATAATATATCAAAAAATAAACTTAAACAAATAAAACACTTAAATATCAATTGGTCATCAGAGAGGGAGAGAGATATCTATTTATCTATATGTTTGATGTCCCTCTGAGGATGTCCATTAAGGGCAATTCAGTTGTGAGCGTGTTTTTTATAAATATATGTATGTTCTGTTGTTACGCCAGCAGTCGCACCATACCTCAACTGCCCCTAATTCTGTGTGTCGTAAACGTCACGGGTCTCAGGACGCGTCTGATCTAGGATTACTGTTTTGCTGCACTGTACTATAGCTGGTTGTATGCGAGTCTTTGTTCCTTTACGAATGCCATTTGATAGGGGATTTCTGCTTCATTAGTACCAAAAGACTGGTTTGATTGTGAATATTCGTTCACTGATTGTGGATATAGTAGAGTGTCCTCTACGATATTCAGTTATTGTATCAAGAATTTCGACCATGCAGATTTTGGATCTCATTGGCATGGCCTCTGTGTACCAAGTGGCAGGTAGGCGATTCGAGTTCCACCCAGGTTAATCTTCTTAGATACATGAAAATTTCCAAAATTTACACATTTCAACCCAAATAAAATGGTCTGTTTCGTGCATATCAGAAACTACCAGTATAATGGTGATATCATAGCACCTAGACGTGGGCTGGGATCCGGGTCTGACCTGAAACATGGTAGCATATTTTGTTCTACAGCGGGTATCGAACCCGCATTTATTTTGCATGGCTTTCTGCGTGACAAGTTGCATACACATCGACATATACTTAAAACATAAGTAAGAAGAAAACAAGACAAACAATAAAAATACTTTCTAACCTGGAGCCATAAAAATCTGACTTGAATTATTTCAATAGAAATGCAAGAAAGAAAATGTTAAATAGACGTAAAATGAAGCTTCAACATCCCTTTCTTTTGCATATCTTTGCATCTCAGTAACATTAATATCTGTTTAAAGTGGCCTCTTAGAATTATACACAAAAGACTTAGTTCTCCAAACCAGCTCAATATTTGCACACACATAACCAGTACTGAAAAGTTATAAGTCGGTGAATAAGGACAGTATCGTGGCAATCTGTGGGGAGTCTTATGGTCTAGCAGTGTCCGCTTTTCGACAGATTTTAAAAATAAATAAACAGCCACGAGACACATTCATAGTCCTGACACACTAAAACCTGAATTCATAGTCGGGTGTTGAACAGTCCCCCAAAATCCATCATTCAGCATTCGCCTTATGGCTAGGTGCATAAAGCTTAAATTTGCGCTTGAATTTTCACATAGCGCCTGAATATTCGTCTAGGGGAGCCCCTATTTGACTATGAATTTGGGCCTAAATCCCCTGTCGTAGA
Organism: Perizoma flavofasciatum; assembly: GCA_958496245.1. Taxonomy (NCBI): domain Eukaryota; kingdom Metazoa; phylum Arthropoda; class Insecta; order Lepidoptera; family Geometridae; genus Perizoma; species Perizoma flavofasciatum. The sequence goes on from OY292436.1 coordinate 2,344,491, forward strand.
AAACAGAACTACGAGTACCGTGGTACCACAACAACCATACTCGGAACAAATATCTGTAAAACAACCTACTAATATTATAAACGTGAAAGTTTGTAAGGATGTTTGTTCCTCTTTTACGCAAAAACTACTGAACGGATTTCGATGAAACTTAACAGTAATATACGGTTTAAGATCATTTATTTCTCAAAAAGATATACAATATAAATCGCTTACTAAGAAATCACAATATTCTTATACTACTTAACAAGTAGGTACTAAGATGCATTTTAGATGCAGTGAGAGTAACATGCATGGCTAGGTAAGTAGGTAGGTAAGGGACCTACCTGCACAAACAGAAAAAAAAATATCCCAAAAAATACAGAAACAAATCTAACATTCAATTTACATGCAAGTTAAGAAAAACATCAGAATAACACATAGGCTACTTTTTATCCGGATACCACGCGGGCAAAGCCGTAGGCAGAAGCTAGTGCAAACATAATAATAAAGCGATACAACCACAGCCATTGTTTATCACTTTCGCCACTTTGACATGCTAATAAGCACAAATAAAATTAACATTTTAGTAACGATACAGACAGAGACAAAAACGTGGGTCGATTCCCGCTGCAAGAAAAATTGTGGTCAATTAGTTTCCGGCCTGGAACCTGAAAAAGGGAATCATATTGTGAAGTCCAAGCTAAGAACACCAGCGCTAAGTAGGTAGCCTACCTAGCATTATGCTAAGCTAATACCTTATTGGTGAGACATTAAACTGTCTAGGTATATACCTCTAGATTAGGCAGTGCGTGGGGCATTTCTGTTTCAGTTATACTTATAAATATGCTGTTCTAACTTGTAAATTATTATTATTATTATTATTCTCATAAATTATCCCACCATCCTATCTTCCAAAATACACACGACATAAATACTACACGACACTTCCCCCCAACTCCCCCCCCCCAACTAAGAGTAGAAAACCACTTCACACAGCATCATCTGGTCCCAAACTAAGCGAATAGAGCTTGTATTATGGGAACTGCATGACTGATAAACTACTCATATATATTTTTTGTATATACATACATATTATAAATAGAACACACATATTATACCAGACCCAAGACAAATATTTGCAGATCATACTAACATTTGGCCCGCGGCGGGTGTCGAACCAGCAACCACAGAGGTCCATCATTAGGCTAAGCCTGATAGAAGCCAGATGGAAGCCACATAGACACGTATTAAAAAAATCTGGCGACATGATACTACTGTGAAACAAACAGATGTACAGAACCCTAAAACTGTCATAAATCGTGATAATATTGTAACTTCACTATAAATAACTCAACACAGCAGCAAAGCAAACGACAATTACCGCGAGCCAACTTACGCGGCGGTACGGTGGGGTGTCAGCATTTACAAGGGGCCAGAGTGCTTTTGATCAGAGTCGAAACTAGGGCCATGCTCAATAGAAAAACTTTAACACAAACGTTGGGCAATGGTAACATATGCTGACCATTTTGGTACAGCTATAATTTTTCAGACATTAAAGCCGAACAATTTTTGTTTTTGCCCCAAGACAAATATTTGCAGAAACAAACAAATTAGGTACATGCAAAAAATACAGATGAAACAGCTAGCTATCTAAAGATTGTTGCAAACGATCTATAGATAGCTCAACTGCCCCAGATCAAATCAAATCAAATCATTTATTTTTTGTGAATTTAAGTACGTGAGACATCAAGGTGGTAAATTGAAACTATTTTCATCTCTAAATTCTGCCCTTAGGCTTACAAACATTAAATTTATTAGGTACATATCTTTAAAAATACACTAAAACTGACATAGGTATAGAAAATAAAACATAAAAACCCAAAACATAGAACGGTAGAAAATAAAATATAAAATGTCAAATTACAGCACAGTCACACAAAAACTCATCAACTGTGTAACATGTTTTTTTTAGCTGAATATCATTGAGTTCTCTTTTGAAAGCATATTTTGATAATAATCGAACAGATAACGGTATCTTATTGTAGATAGACGGCGTTATACAGAATACGCTTGTACAGAGCAAATGAGTCCTACAAGCCCACTGCGCATCACTACTAGACGGAAGATTATATTATTCACTACCTCTACTTTTAGTTAGCAGCCTATGTATATTATCTTATCATTATTTGTTCCAAATAAACGTGAATTCTATTATATCGTGGAACACTCTTTTTAGCAACCTTTTATGTACCTGAAATTCTCACAAAATAAAAAAAAACTATTTTGTATTATTTACGCTTGTACGGAGCAAATGAGTCCTACAAGCCCACTGCGCATCACTACTAGACGGAAGATTATATTATTCACTACCTCTACTTTTAGTTAGCAGCCTATGTATATTATCTTATCATTATTTGTTCCAAATAAACGTGAATTCTATTAAATCGTGGAACACTCTTTTAAGCAACCTTAGTCCTCTTATTTTATGTACCTAAAATTCTCACAAAATAAAATTTTTGAATTTTGTATTATTTTAACATGCCTATGGAATGAAATCACTTGAAATATCTAGTGAGTGGAATAGTTCGTAAAAAATAAAAATAAATTGTGAGTCCTAAGCCATGAAGTATTTACAAGTCTGGTCAAAATACTTGAGATTTTTGGGCTCGAAGCGCTGAGGCTCCTACAGGGGAAACTTTGCAGTTTTAAGTCTGTTCAATGACTAAAGTTACATTAAGTTCAATTGACGAGAGGTGTCGTTTTTCTTATTCGATGGTAATTTGTTTTTTTTTAGGTTAAGACTTTGACCAATGACTTAAGACTCACACTTAAGGGGTATCACAACTAAGGGGATTCATATCCTTCGATTGATGGTTATAAGAACATCCCCTTTTGTAATTATTACTAAAAAACGGGATATTTACCATGATTTGTGAGTTTGAATGACTTCAGTTCCTCCCGTGATCATGGTACATGCAACTGTGCCGAAATATCGGGAAACATTCAAACTCACAAATCATGGTAAATATCCCGTTTTTAAGTAATAATTATGTTCAAAACCATGATAGTTTCAAAAGTTATATCCCCTTTTGTATTGAGCAATAAGTGAGTGAAAATTACCGTTCAAAGTTGATATCAGAAGTGGATTTTTATTCATTAAAATAACATGGAATCATCATTTTGTAATTTAAAGAAAGCTCTGTTAACATGGAAGTTTGACGAGCGTTGACGCTACCAAACAACACAAATGTCAAACAGGTAGCCTCCCTATCTGTTTGACATTTGTGTTGTTTGACTTTTAGACCGAGGCTACGCTGAGGCTTCAGTAGACCGTCAAAATAGAATTATAATGTACTGAGTCATGTCTACATCTGAACAACGCGAGTGGTGAGGCGAATATCTAATATCGACTACTTTCGTTTTTCGCCTGTAGCGAAAGACGCATGTGTGAATAGCACGCTCGTCACTCACCTCGTCATTCGCCTCGTGACTCGCGAGACTGATAGGTTCCGCGATTGTGTGATCGGTAGTTCACGTTAGCACCTGTTAACGAACATTTCGAATGAAATCGCGCATGTATACACCCAGTGTGACAATCCTACTATCCTATCTTATCCTACTAATATTATAAACGCGAAAGTTTGTGAGGTTGGATGTTTGTTACTCTTTCACGCAAAAATATTTTTTTGATGAAACTTTACAGTAATATAACTTATCAGAATAATACAAGGCTATGTGATTTTATCCGGTTATCACGCGGGCGAAGCCGTGGGCAGAAGATAGTAAAATAAATTCATATTTTTGACAGACTGTCTACTCCATCAGTGTGAACTTGAAGAATTTAAATGACACACACAAACACTTGTCTCAAACTTGCAACATTTTGGACTTTTGATACCTACTATGTCATCTCTAACTGACTTAGAAGAACTATAATAATATAATATTGACACTTGGCACGGATAAAAACAGTCATGCCACATTTTTTCCCCCTTTATAGCCCTCTTCACATCCCTGGCGAATGCCTCTTATGCCAACCCCTAGTTACGACCTCACTCCTAAAAATTTGCATTTATTTGCCCCTCCAGGTAAAGCATGTGCAAAACAAAAGGTTTTAAAAAGGAAGTTTTTTGTGTAGTCGGCACTGGATCTTATTCTGAATCGTAAATTTTATTATGTTTATCTTTTTTACGAAAACATGATAAGAATGCTGAAAGCTACACAGTGATTTTGTTCTGCCTTTGATATTTTAAAAGCTCTTGCACACGACGCCAATAGTACGGTGTATGCTGCTGCAAGCCTTTGTCAAATAAATTAGTGCACTTTTATACCGGCCACGTGGTTAAGGCTGAGTGTTTGAATAAAAGATGGGGGTAAGCTAAGCAGCATGAATATTTTCGTTGCTTTTTACTCATGTTTGTGAAAGATGGGTAAATTCGCCACGGTTTCTTTATATAAAGAGTAATTAAATAACAGCTTTTGCGATTATCAAACATAATTATAAGATGTAAGGGTATTAACGCTACGTCAAGCAATACATTGGTCTACGTTGCGAAAAAAAAGATAAACGCTTTAGAACCCATAATGGGATCAACAATATTTTTATAACAAAAAATATTTATGTAAAAAATATTATGTATATAAATATATAAATATATTTATAAATATATGAAACGTGGGTTTCTTCGCACATGTTAACTGTAGAATGAGCGCCTTCATGGTTTTTTCGCTGAAATATAACAAGACCCACTTTAAAAAAAGTCCTTTAGATCACGCCACGTATCAGCAATACCCAAAGTATTACAGATATCAATAGGCGATGGTAACCGCTTTCTATGAGGTGAGTCATACGCCTGTCTGTCTCGACACTACATAAAAAAAAAAGATATTACAATCACACAAAAATTATATAAAAGAGTAGATAGTCTTAGATTTTAAGTAAAAACTACACAGTTTAGGTTGGGGATACATGAAGCTGCTGGATTTACTAGTGCACAATATCTGCTCCGGAGCTGCCGCACATCCGGCGCATCAACGGCGATGGCGATAATAATAATGCTGGACATTTTCACATAACATCACCTAGCCCCAAATTAAGCAGAGCTTGTGTTATGGGAACTACACGATTAATATACTACTTATATTAATTTTTTTTGTTAATACATACTGATAGCTACCTGCAGAAAAGCCGGCAGCGTGAGCGACCGGCCGGCTGTATAAAGAGCAGCGCGAGTGACGCAGGCTCTCTTCTTCTCTTCGAGACTTTGCGCTGCACGGACGTATTTTATTGCGTTCCTGTTGTTTTACCGCTAAACTATTGTTGTAGTTGTTTTCTTTGTAAATTCTAATAATAAATCGCCCAGGGGATTTGTAACTTTCCTTTTTAAAATTTGGTTTTATTAAAAATCCCCAATATCAGATAGTGGGATAAAAGACTTTCACTCCCACATTAATTGTTTTTCGCTCGTGTTTCTTGAAATCCTTTGTCCGTTCGGTTGTGTCTAATTTCGTCCGCAAAGCGCTAGTCGAGATACCTTTTTTTTGTTCTATTTATCTCTGTTTTGTGTTGCGTCTTTGTGTTTTCTGTTTTAGTGGCGTAAAAATGGATAGATCGCCTCGATGCCGATCGTGTGACTAACGTTCATGAAGCCCGTGGGGATGGCGTTCACACACCGGCGTTCGCGAGGTCGACATTTGCGTCGCATATCGCGTTGACATACTCCGCGGCACAATACCCGGCATCGTAGTTACAGCTCTTGCCGTGATGGTAACTGTGAACGTGGTTACCGAGGTAATCGTGATCACAGCATGTCCCGGGGGCATACGCCGCCGCGACGCAGAACAAGGTACAGCTGTTGTAGCTCGTACAGTGGCTCAAGGTACAGTGGTCGTGATTGTGATGTTGGTAGGCCGCAGCCGCGACCGCCGTAGCTTTTAAAGCCGCAGTCGTCATTGTGACCGCTACAGCTATAAGTCTTGGCATACCATAGTGCCCCATTTACAGGCTTTATAGACACAAAGGCTTATTTTCGTAAACGAGCTAGGCATTTAATCGATTCTTGATAACAACAGCGTTTTGAGGGTAGAAGGAAAAAGTTTGATGAATTTAATTTTTGTGCTAATCTTTATTGGAATAAAATCTTATCAAATCATAAGGTTTGGCGTACGTTCTAGTGATGAACCGCGGATTTCTTGAGCCGACATTACATTGACACGTTAGTCGTGGGTGTTAATCGAGCGGAGTATTGAACTTTCTCTTGAAATAAATCGCGTTCGATCCGTGGTTTTTGTAATTAAGACTTAACGTCGCCCTCTAGAAGCAGTTGTAACATTTGGCTGGTCGTGTTGAAGGTGTTTGATGCACAATGATTTGTTGTTTTGATGAAACGCAATATTGTGATTTGTTTTGTGTTCTACAAGACAAATTATTGTGTTTTGAGTCAGGTGAAGCCGAGCTCTTTTGTGCATGTCCTGAACGCGCCGTGCTGTGAGTGCTGTCGACGCGCTCTGCAGCGCATGTGGTCGCGCCTTGCTGCGCGTGTCTGCGCGCCTTGCTGCGCGTGCTGTCTGCGCGCTCCGCTGCGCTTGTGGTCATGGAAAGGCGATTGGACTCCCGAGTCAACTCCGCCTTACTTGAGGGTATATGTATCCGTGTGGCCCTTGAGGTATTGGTTGTGTGGCCCTTGAGGTATGACGCGTTTGGCCCTTGAGGCAGTAGAACCAGTCCGTTAGGATGGTGTCTACACTGTCATTGTGTAGCGTGCGTACGCAGTGTTTATTATTCGGCATGGTGTTTATTATTTGGGATGCTGTTTTTATTTGTCATGTTGTTTATTATTTGGCATGTTGTTTATTATCTGGCGTGTTGGTTGTGGTGATGGTTGTTCTTGTTACAGCTGAATTTGTTGTGATTGATTTATGAAGTCTAGAGCTTAGGCTCTGGCAATATTTTGAGATTTACTTTTTGTGTTTAGGAGTATTCAGCTGTACGTGTACTAATACAAAATAGTGCACTAAACCTTAATACACTTACTAACCAACTTACATGATAACAACCCTATTAAGGCATTAACACTTCTAATGCCTTTCGATAAAGTGTGGTCTTTGTTTACAGTAACGAGTGATGACGCCATACTAATTCTGTCGAGACGCCAGAAGTGCAGGAGAGGCCGTGATAGCTACCTGCAGAAAAGCCGGCAGCGCGAGCGACCGGCCGGCTGTATAAAGAGCAGCGCGAGTGACGCAGGCTCTCTTCTTCTCTTCGAGACTTTGCGCTGTACGGACGTATTTTATTGCGTTCCTGTTGTTTTACCGCTAAACTATTGTTGTAGTTGTTTTCTTTGTAAATTCTAATAATAAATCGCCCAGGGGATTTGTAACTTACCTTTTTAAAATTTGGTTTTTATGTTACACAAACTATTCGTCCCGCGACGGGAATCGAACCCGCAACCTTCTGCGTCTCAGTCGGGTCTTCGCCCACTGTGCCATTGAATTAAATTTATAATTAAAATTATAATGTCGAATTGAAAATTAATCGTATTAAAAATCACCTTAAAAACCGTAGACATTAATTGTTGAATTAAATACTTACATACCTATCATGCATTTTAAACTCTTAAATGAAAAGTCTATTCGTTTCCGCCATCTTTTATTTAAAACTGAATGGCAAAACTTTGAAAAAGGTGACAGCAGAAAAAACCATTCTCATTATTCCCCATTAGTAGATACCCGTTAGCCATAAAAAATCATATAATCCAAATAAATCATAGGAAGTATAATAAGACTTAAAACAGCGGCATTCCGCAATCGAGCATCGTGTGCAATAAGTCTAAAATAACAAAGTGGGAACAGGAGATGCTTTGCAACACAAATATTTTTCATTAACTCGCTCCAACGTGAATAATGAAAGTTTTTATTCTACTTTGAACTGAGTTATATTTTTTGTTTAATCAATACCAATCAACGAGGAAAAAATATTTAGAAAAGTGTTCTCAACTGTGCATTGAGAATAACAAAATGTTGACGTTTTTTAGGGCTCGTAATAAATGTTGTAACCAACATTTGATGAAAATGAATTAATTCACCATCATCATTATAATTAACAGTCTGTAGAAGTCCAAAAGTGAACTTATAATTTTTAAATGAATTTTAGCCGATTTCTATCATGCGTCAAGCCTAAAAGAGTCAGGCAACAAACTGCAAAAAAATGTATGAGCGCACTATCACGAGCTCAAAACGGCAAAGGAAAACCATTGTGATGCCAGTATCAACATACTCACAATTCTAAGGAAAGTTTGATCGCTAAGTGTTCCAAACGGCAACGATGGACTAGCAATCTGTCACGTGTAATGCTAACTAGAATGCAAAACGTGGGCATGTGCCAATATAATATTCGACCGTGCCTCTTACTACCCCTACTTCGTAAACTCACGGTTCTACGAATGAGACCTAGAGGTTCAGTTGTGAGCGTGTTTATTTTTGTTTTTATTTATTATTATAATAAACGTATGTTTTGTATAATAACACGTTTGCATGGTCAGTCCAGATGTCGGTGATACGATCATATTGATACTCCCATAAAGGTTTGCAAGTTTGATACTACTGCCGCTTTCGCTGACATTGACCAGTTCATTATCAATATATTGTTGCTAGGGACCAAAACTCTGTTTCCTACAAAGTTTGAGAGCACAATTTACCATTTTATCATTTTGTATTTTATCTTTTTGTATTAGTTTTTCCTCTATATTTAATTGTAATTTACTGTGTTTTTTGTTTTTCTTGTCATTTGTACCTACTTGTCTGTGCTGTATCCGTATGTATTGAACAACAATGTTATCTATCTATCTATTACGCATATAATTCTGCAATTGAATAGAATACAGACCAAACAATCACGAAGAGTATAAATTTTAAAAATGTGCAATAAAAAGACGCAATGCTTTCTTTGCCAGCAATTGTCAGTTCTACAAATTTTATTATCTGCTCATTGCCAATTCGACTTGCTAATAATTTTAAGAGCTACTCGTATGACGGTGACTTTAGTTCTTTTAAGGATTTCTTTGTTTCTACTACGCTACAAATGCTCAAACCAGCGACGAAGGGAGCCTGTGAAAGTGTATGACGTAAAAGATGGTTTGTGTGAGTTTTTTTGTTAGTCTGTTTAGAACTTTTTATCTCCAAAACGGCTTTATCAAATTGTATTTTTTTCGTTTTTTTGCAATTTGTATGTCTTCAAGGATGATTTTTAGATATTATCGCCACAAATCACTAAAAGACGCCGTAATTTGTAATGAATAAACAAATCAGGGGTATATATTTTTTATTTATTATTTTACTAATTCTTTATTGCACAAAAAAATAAGAGTATGCAAAGAGTGGGATTAAAAACCAAAAGCATTTTCTACCTATCGACCTCAAAGGTATTCAAAACAAAGGTCTGCGCGCTACTTTGAAGGCATTTCATCGATCACAGACCTATAAAGTGGTACAGAACTCGAATTCGCTTCTATCCTCGTAAGCATTGAATACGACGTAGGCAACGGGAGCTATCATTATTGCCACTAATTAAAACAGCGTGCCGCAGGCGTGATTCTGACTAATGATTATTAGAAACCTTCGGCCACGGCGCGTGCCCGATTCTAACCCGATTTTAACCGATCAATAAAGTTTTATTGGTAAGGTTGGGATATTACTTAAACGCTATAACCATTTGGAATTTCCTGATTACCTACGTAAGAATTACAGAATAAATAAACAGCCAACAGACATATACGTACATAGTCCTGACCCCACACTACGATTCCCTGTGTCGTTGGTATCAAGAAGTACGAGTACCGTGATACACCACATAGACCCTGAACAATTAGGTATCTGCAGAACATACACACATTATGTATGTTTCTTCTGTGTGTAATTGTTAATACATTTTGTACATTTTGTAAGTGTATTTGTACGGGGTTGGCTTGTCACCTTTTAGGTCACAGCCGGCTACTCACCCGCCGCACCCTTGAGGTCGTCCTAATTAACCTCTAGCGTATGCACAGGTGCCCCAAATAAATGTTATATTCAAACGCATATTATGCGAACATGAAATTCAAAAAAGTTGACGTAAGATTTCCGAAAAAAAAATTGGTATTAAATGTTTTTTTCAGGAAAGTAATTAAACTGACAAAATAGCCCCTATTTTGCCCGAATAATCTTTTTTTTATATATTTCAGTATTTAAATTCATTAACTTTGATTAACTAAATTCATTGCCACGATACCTATTCAGTGGGGCTCGAGCCCGTATCTCCGCCAAAATTCGGTAATGCGTTAACCAATTCCGCCGTGAATCGAGTGACGCCCGGTCCGAATATATTGGGCCCTTCGTATTCAGCTAAGCGCTGATGGATGCAATACAGATGTAAGATTCAAAAACATTCCTTCTCAAAGACCGAATTTTAGTACTAGTTTGCTCACACAAAACCTTGGCCTGCATACCTTTCTGTTGCTATAAAAATATATATAAACATATATTATTCAGATTACTCATATCCACAAATGGTTAAATAAGATTACAATTATTTAAATTATTTAAGTATTTACCTACTTATTAGCATATTTTTTTTTTTTGCATGTAACCTATGGTGCTTATACGAATAAATTCTCCTCATCCCTTCCGAAAAGGGTACACCTAACAGTTTTACCTCCCAAATTCAATTCTTCGGCCAATCTGCATTCATTACACATTTCGCTTTGTCTGCGCCGGCCTTATTTACGGGAACCGACGCTAGAGGGAGTATTCTGAAAGAACGAGATGAGAAAACTGTTTCTGCTACGCGTTTGTTAAGTTCGACTCAGTTTTCCAATCAACAAGTTTTGTTGTAGGTACTCAACATTCAAAAATGGGCACGTGTTTCGTATTTTTTACTAACTCATAGCACCTAAGCGCCGGGGAAAACTTCATTAGTACAGTATCGTTAGACGCTTCATGATATTTCATACCGCGAGGGACCAAAATGCATGAAATTTCACGAAAACAAATGACGGATGCGGAAAACTTATCCATGCAAACACGGTCATCATCATCATCAGCCTATATTAGTCCACTGCTGGACATAGGCCTCCCTAATGAGCGCTATAGCGCCCTGTCTTCAGCTTGCCGCATCCAGAATCTGCCTGCAGTCTTTCGCAGATCGTCATCCCACCTGGCAGGAGGGCGTCCTACACTACGTTTGCCGAGTCACGGTCTCCGCTCAAGAACACGTTTACCGCAGCAGTTATCGGTTCTTCGCAAGATATGACCGGCCAACTGCCACTTCAACTTTCTAATTCGTTGATAACTTTGGTTCTCTGACGGATGTATTCGTTACGAATCCTATCCTTCAGAGAGACTCCGAGCATAGCTCTTTCCATAGCTCGCTGAGCGACTTTGAACTGGTGGGCCATCACACAAGCATTGCGATATGGATGACGAGAAGACTCCACGTAGCTTTCAAGCGCTGCCCAAAACACAGCAAACACAAACATGCAAACACAGTGATATATATAAATCAAGACAATAGTCTTGAAGAAACAGTTTCAAAAAGGAATAGTAAAAATATGACGAATATATAATGGTTATCGCCACAAGTCACTCGGGGGCGCTTCAGTCAATGATAAAAATACACAAAACCCATAGAAAGTTTTCAAATCTTGATAAAATTAACTTAATGTTACTTTTGAAAGTACCTACTAGTTTTTTTTATACAACTAAACTAGTATACATCCCACCTACGGTAAGAGGTTACCGTAATCTATGGACTCTTGCAACACCGGAAGTATCACTCGCACGTGGCCTACCCTGAGACATAACGGGGGAAAATTCTCATTTGCCTGTAATTTCACCGGCACCCATACCCTTGAAACTGGAACACAACAATGGGAGTATTACTACTGCTAGGACGAACTCTTTCATAGCAAGCTCTATTACTCGTAATCAAATCAAATCGTATAATCGCTCCAGAATAGGACCGCCCATGTATTTTCTGCGGGGCACAGTTCACAATTGGGTATCTGTCATTGTGACATTGGCGTAAAAGGGAATGTGCCGACTTAGGGCCCGGTCAAACTGACGCGGTGGCGGCGGTGGCTATGGCGGTGGCGATCAAAACGTTCATGCAAATTTTAACAATAATTTTCCTATGATCGCCACTGCCTACGCCAATACCATCGCGTGTGTTTGACCAGGCCTTTAGAAAAGCGTGTACATTTGAAATACATTTTGCGGAAACAAAGTTTATAGTGAGAGGATATTGAAGGTATTTTTGTTTTATAAATCAAAGAAAGACAGAAAGAAAGAAAATATTTACATAGCACGACATAATACATAATACAACATATTTTGGAAGTTAAGATGGTGGGATAATTTGTGGGAATACATAATAATAATAATTTATGTTTGGACAGCCTACTTATAAGTACCTACCTATAACTGAAACAGAAATGCCCCACGCACCTTACTGCCTTATCCATCTACCTAGACAGTTTTATGTCGCACCAAAAATGTATCAGCTCAGCATAATGCTAGGTAACAACACTTTTAAACAGCGACAAATTTTATAACTAATTTATCTTTATCTACAGCCTCCTGAAGTACACTGCTGGACACATCTTCCCTAGAAAGTGCCATGACGAACGATCTTGATCTATAGAGTGCTATAGCACTCTTTCCAAATACTTGCATTTCTTTATTCTTTTTTGTACACAGATAATACAGACAAAAACTTACATATAGGACATGTACAAAGGTGAGTTTTCTTCCAACAAACCTAAACAAAACTAAAACATTAAGTTATGTGAATCATTGACCATTCAAACAATTTCAATAATTCAACAATTTTTTTTGGATCAATAGTTGATTTGTGCTTTTGAAAAACATCTTTTCATTGTCTATGTCCAAAACTTCACGAATAAATTTAAACTTAAATTATTGCCTACTTAGCTTTCCAAAACAATGATTTATGATGTTTATGATGGCTTAAAAAAGTGAAATTCAAGGTCCAGATATATCCCCTATTCCAAGTTAATTTTTTTTGGACAAGCTTGTGTAAATAAACTATTCCTCTTTGCCATTATGTAAGGGTAATTAAACTACAGACTAGGTACTAACTATACGTATTAAATATCTGTGAATATACTAAAGAAAATAGCCATCCATGAAAGACTACAGATATTTTCCACAGTGGCAAGCATTCTTTTAAGCGCGAAATTCTTCATATACTTATTGAAAGCACATGAGTACATCAGAGGTACTTATTATGTGGCACATCTATATCTTAATATTATAATACATAAAAACACATACTCATCTCATGCATGCACACAGATCCCCAAAAATACATACACACCTACACACCGATACACCACACGCAAAAGTTTTTATCGGTTATTATTATCATTCCTTGAGAGCTGTGTCATTTTGTTAAATAAATAAAATAAAAATAAATAAAATGAAGAGACAATCAACGGAGTAAGATGTACCTACATTATATACAAAAAAAATAACCGATAAATAACCTTCTCCTATTTTTTGGAGTTGGTTTTAAATACATAACCCTAAAATTAATTAAGATGGTGTTGCCGCTGTTGTGGAAGTCGCTAAAAAATAACTGGTTTTTTTTCTATGTTTGTTCGTTGGTATCAGCCGGGTTCCTCGCGCAGCACATATATTTAACGAGATCAAAAATAACCTGACAACCAGATTCAAACCTTCGGATTAAAAGAGTGTCTTCCATTTGTCCAACACGCCTCTAATAATATACTTTCTCCCGAATTAAAAATTTTGGTATAACATATAACTGTCAGACTTACTTGACCCTAAATTATCAACACAAAACGGGTGGTTAGGTCCTTATCAAAGCGTTTTGACACATGTATTCATACGAATCTGCCATCATAATCAACGGTTAGACTTGACCATCCATTTATTTTGTTGGTGAACTCAAGCCTTAGCCCTCGATCTAAGTACCTACTTTGTAGAAGTCGGCTAAAATGAACTGATAGGTGATATACCAAGTTCCGCTCGGGGCCAGAATCCAGTTGAACTGAAAACATTTCGTTCGGGATTACAAATGGCGGGGCACAAAGGGCGGACGGCGGTCGACATTTCTCAACGTTGCTTTTATTAAATGTCTGATGTAGTTTGTCACTAGCACAATAAAGGTCCGTGGTCGGTTCAGGTATGGGGCGCGGCGTGGTATGTAGATGGGAGAATATTATTTTATTTATTTATTTATTAACACTTAATTGCGCATTTTATTAAAAGTGAACAATAGGCAGACTTCATGCTAAAGCGTTTACTACCAGCCAACCCAATTTGTAGTCATTGGCGGTAAGCGTGCTACAATTTTTTTCAAATTTAAAAAATAATATTATATCTTATAGGTATATCCAATCACATTTACTTAATATATATACCTCGAAATTATTATAAAGATACTAAACCACTTAATGGATTTACAGTCGCGGGTCTAACAATAGCGAAAACCTGAAACATGACTTGTTTTATAAAAGAAAGTACACATGAACATAAGCAACATTTAATTTTTAATTTTTAATTCAAGCAGAACAATAACTACTTGTTCTGCATTAATGCAATTTAAAATTTAACAACAACACAAATTGAAAATACGATCACTAGCACCAAGAAATGTATGTCGCATGATCGTATCCAAAAGCCAAGCACGTAATGAGCCCCGTCCGTAAAGCCGGCTATACATACACAGGTTGTATAGAGAGAAGATTCTTGTAACACTTTGATATTGCATGCCTTAAAACCTAAAATTCGAAGGCATCGCACCACCGAGTTCGTCAACATTTATTTATTTATTGAATACTTCCGCACAAACATTGTAGCTTGGAGGACTTAATGCTAAAGCATTCTTATTCAATGAATGGTTAATCTTCCCAAGAAAGTGTTCCCATACCGATTTTTTAAATGACTCATTTGAGTCGATCTCCTTATTTTTTAGTGGCAAAGCGTTCCACAGCCGAACTGCAGTGACCGAAAACTTAGTTCGAAAATAGGTGTTATGTAAATAACACCATTTCAAACTTATCCAACCCCATTCGTACAATATTTTTGGTAATTAGACATTTTGACCGGACGGATATTAAGTGATTTCAACAATACAGGTGCTCTTGTTCAGTATTAAATTCCTGCCGACTACATACCACAACGACGCTAAGTCAAGACAAGATAAAACGGTTTTCAACGTCACATCGGAGTCTAAAGAGATATTGTTTTTATTTATCTTATCTTTATCTAAGTGGTCGTTGTGGTCATAAATTGTCTCGTTTTCCGATTAGAGTTTAAAATTATAGCACATTTCTCGGGTATTGTGGATGCTGTGCATGACTGTTTATCGTGGCACACTATGCGAACGTGTGTACTGCATGATTACGGTGTCGAATAAACTGCTCGTATATTTTAATGAAAACAGGATAATATATACTATGATTTTGAAATAATCAAACTTTCAAAATCCGGTTTTGAATAAAAAAAAATCTTCAAAATCATGAAAGTGTCCAAATGTATAATGTAATTTCAAGCCTTTAATGGCGCAGTGATGTAAGAGGCACGAGTTCGATTCCAGCACCAGTATTGTGGTGCCACGGTTTGCATGGCGACCTCTGTGACGCAGTGGGCGAAGGCCCGCTTGAGATCCAGAAGGTTGCAAGTTCGATTCCCGCCGCGGGACAAATGTTTGCATGAACTGCAAATATTTGTCTCGGGTCTGGGTGTTTTCTATGTATAATATGTATGTATTTACAAAAAAAAGTATATAAGTATTATATCAGTCATGTAGTTCCCATAATACAAGCTCTGCTTAGTTTGGGACTAGATGATGCTGTGTGAAAAATGACAAAAAAAAATAGTTCCTGATATCCACGACACAGGGAATCGTATCAAGACGATGTATGGGTCTGTTGGAATTTTATAAAGCTCAGCCACGGCCGCCCTCAATCCACGACCCGGCACGTCGCATCGCCCACCCGCGCTATTACTTTTTTGCTTGGCTTCTAAGCATCGTAGCATGATGTTAAATTTTAACCTTTCTCAAGAATTGGGCTATCAAATGCAAAAAATCCCAATCCAACTGGTAATTCCTAAGATTAACGCGTTCAAACATAAAAAAAAACTCTTTAGCTTTATTATTAGTATAGATTATTTTATGTTTTTACTTATTTCTGCCAATACTTACTTGATATTCTCACGGATCTAAGTACTGATTATTGCTGAGAATGAGTGGAGAACATGTTTTTCTTGTTTTTTGAGACATTATTTCCACTTCAATAAACACAGTTCATATTCTCAGCATAGGCGGGCGACTGGATACATTATATGATACTACGGTTACAGCAATATCCTGTTCCTAGCTTGTTTACAGTACCATCTTCATTGCACTGCAATGCACTTAAGGATACACTATCGAGCAAATTATTGGGAGCAATAAAAATTGATCCTTTTTTATCAGAACATATTATTATTGCTAGGAGTAAATAAATAAATAAATAATGCTGGACATTTTTACACAGCATCATCTAGCCCCAAACTAAGCAGAGCTTGTATTATGGGAACTACATGACTGATATACTACTTAAATACATTTTTTTTTGTAAATACATACATATTATACTTAGAAAACACCCAGACCCGAGACAAATATTTGCAGATACAAACATTTGTCCCGTGGCAGGAATTGAACCCGCAACCTTCTGCGTCTCAGGCGGGCCTTCGCCCACTGCGCCACAGACGTCGCCACAGTAAGCCTTACTGTTGCTATGATACCTGTAGCAGTTGCTACGATAGCTGTAGCAGGTGCTACGATAGCTGTAGCAGTTGCTACGATTGCTGTAGCAGATGCTACGATTGCTGTAGCAGATGCTACGATAGCTGTAGCAGATGCTACGATAGCTGCTACGGGGCGCGGCGCATCGCTATCGTGGTAGTTTCAGCTATCGTTTTAGTTATAGTTATAGGTGGCGTGATAGTTTCGTTTATATTTTCAAAACTATTGACTTTTTCACATCAAAATTGTTAATTATATTTTTTTTATCAGGCTTTACAGTAAAGTACACGTAAAAATACTGGGCTAATATGATAAAAAAACTTAAAAATAAAAATACATACAATTGGATAGTTTCAGTTATATTTTTAAAACTATTGACTTTTTTACATCAAAATTATTTTAGAATATAATTACGACTATACCACGTACTTTACTATTCTCCTGCTGACGTTTCGTTGACCGTTTAGAGGTCCTTCCACGTGAGCACGGCCGTGGTATTTTATAGTCATAATAATCATACTACTATTATAAACGCGAAAGTTTGTGAGGATGAATGTTTGTTACTCTTTCACGCAAAAACTAGGTATCTTATAATATATATATTTATATATTTTAGTGTGTGTACATTAGTTTACATTTTACTAGACATGCCACACCATCGGTCTGCACGCCCAGGATGACTGGTTGAGAATGCTTTAGCATTAAGTCCTCCTAGCACTACATTGTTTGTGCGGAAGTATTAAATAAATAAATATACAATAAAGAAAGAAAGAAAGAAAATATTTTTATTTGGCAAAACGGAAAGAAGACATCAACTTTGCACTAAAACAGACACCCAGGTAAAATAAAAAGGATATACTAAAACATCATGTAGGTAGGTAAGGTATCTATAAGTCTTCGGTAGGTAGTTAAGTAATAAAGACACTAAACCACGATAATTTTCATTGAATTCTGAGATTCTGCAAGAATAACTTATTAATGTTAATCGCGTAGTTTCCGTGGCTTCAAGTGTATACTGCGTAATTCGAGTGTGCAAGCATCAAATATGCCCGAGTTATTATGAGCCTGCTTCCTTGTAAGACCATGGAAGATGTAATAGTATTTTTGTTAAGTATAAACTCTTCACTCTGGAATAACCGACACTTCCGTCAAAGTCAAAGTCACAATTGATAGGCTTTTATTAATTAAAATCACAAGGATCATATAGAAATTTCAAATTAACAAGTAATTTTATTAAAAACAAAAACATACAACCGAACCAACCAATCGAACAAGATGAACTCATTTAGTGAGACAAAGTTTTTAAGACCGCTAATTGTAGAACAAAATGTATGATGTATTTTTTGTGAATATGTCTAGTCCTCAATAAAGTATTCTTTTGTTAATTTATTATTGAGACAACACACGATACACTTTATAATCATAATGCTATCGCTTAAAATAAAGTATAGTCCACACTAAAGTCAAAATTAAAAAAAAACACCTTATTGACACATACGACTTTTGCACAGTCCTCCACAATCGAATTCCCTATATCGAGGGTATCTGGAATTACGAGTATCGTGGTACCACAAAACCAACAGAACAAATATAAAAAAAAACAAATATTTCTCCCGTAGCGGGGATCGCACCCGTACCTCTTGCGTTCTAGCCGGCTACTCACCCGCCACGCCATCGAAGTCGTCAATGAGGTTAGCACATATTTACGCAAGTTTTCTATAGAAACGTCAAACTGGACATAAACTTAGCGACTGTCAAAGTTTAGCGCAGACCCGCCGTAGATAGTTTTTCTATAGAAACCGTTTTTTTTATAATAATTCCTCAAAAACAATGTAGCGCTAGGAGGTCTTCATGCTGAAGAATTCTCTACCAGTCATCCTGACTTTTCAATATACAACGGATTAGTAGCTGTCAAAACAGAAATCAGATCATTTATCTTATCATAACATCTCAACTTTTATATGCATCGTATTAGGAGCTGTCAAATCAGAAACCATAAATTACAAAATTTATGTACATTAATATACATACATATAGCCACGCCTGTTTTCTAAAGGGGTAGGCAGAAACCGCGGATTTCCACCTGCTACGTTCCTGGCATGACCTTTTTCGCTACATTCGTCCTCACCACATTTTTCATACAGAGTAGTCGGTTTAGTGTACTCTATAGGTTCATGATGTACATGATGTTCAATTTTTATATGCCCTTATAAAATTTATTAAAGCATATTCTACCATCTAAATGATGTGCAAATGTCAATACGTACATTGAATCTAATAATGATTTATTAACTTAAACTTTTACATATGGTACATACAAATAACTTAAAAATTAGGTTCTTCTATACAAAGTAAAATCGTATTGTCGGTGATCTCTGTTCTCCGCACTGGGTCTATAAAAATCTGTATAGCGGGGCCTATATAGCCTGTTTAGGTCTGTAAAAGCCTGTTATACACATTTATACACAAGATTAACTTAATGCTCGTAAAATTAAAGCATACGAGTCTTAATGCTCGTCTTTGATCAGCAATACCTCTCGGATGTTGGTAATGTTATTGAATCTGAAGTCGATGTAACAAAACTCATTTTTCAAGTCAAAGTGAAACAGGCTGTATTAGTAGGACTTAATTAAAATTGTGCTTATTATTCCTGCTAAGAAAATTCCCTAATGCCTTCAGGAACAGTAATGCTTTCATAAACTAATTATAATATATGAGTATGTATTTCCTTTTAGTAACCGACTTCAAAAAAAGGAGGAGGTTCTCAATTCAGATATATGTTTTTTTATTGATGTGTTTGTTACCTGGTATCTTCGCCAATTGTTAACCGATTTTGATGATTATTTTGTTGTATTATAGAAAACTAGCTTCTGCCCACGGCTTCGCCCGCATGGTAACCGGTAAAAAAGTAGCCTATGTATTATTCTGATGTATAAGCTATATTACTGTAAAGTTTCATCAAAATCCGTTCAGTAGTTTTTGCGTAAAAAAGGAACAAACATCCTCACAAAGTTTTACATTTATAATATTAGTAGGATTAGTAGGATGATCCCATTTTATTCCTGAGGAATTGCTACTTTTCCCGTAAAACTTACAAAACATCATTATCTTATGGAATCAAAACTAGCCGAAACTTTTGTTTGGGCGAAACTGCGTCTTGTCAACCGTAGTGTGGGACGCCTCTTGGCAAGGTGGAATGATGATTTTCCATCTAACTTCTTTTAATCCACTTTCTTTTTCTTTCAAGAAAGTGGATTATATGAGCCAAATACCGAGCTCAGTGGAGCGTATTGAGAGATATCTGCCTAACAGTGGACTAATCTGATTATGTATAGTCGTACATAAGATAGATAGACCAATGAACTCATAACACCATGTCATAACACCATGTTATAGTATGAACTTTTTAAAAAACAATAACAAAATAAATTCACATTCGGCGGATATTAGATTTTTTTTTCGCAAGTAAACACATACTTAACAAACTAAAATAAAGATGCAAACTTTTTCGTGCTAAGGGTTATGTTTTTGATATATCTTACATCTGATGGCAGGCTATACTTTTGGCCTATCCTTCCCTCGCCTCGCCATTGTGAGGTGCATTAGGTAGGTCAAACACCATAATCAAAATCAACTGGCCACGGAGTTTTAAATCATTACCTCTATAATGGTAGTATTATTATATAAGCATTTATTTTAAGATCATTCTGAGATCTAAAGTTTATAGCCATATAGTCCTGATGACCCCTAGTTTCTGATATCCACGATACAGTGAATATCCACGATTCACTGTATCGTGGATATCAGAAACAACAAGTGCCAGTGATACCACAACAACCACACCCGGAACAAATATATATTGCAATAATCCGAAATGGCTATAACACATCATAAACTCTAGAATTTACTAAATAGGTCACGGTCGTTAATTTTGCACTCGCTTTATTCAAACGCACTAAACGCACAAAATCTGTAGTTGATTAATTTGACCAAAGAATACATAATAAAAACCGAAGAATAGCCACTCAACCCACCGTACGAATTAAGCATTCATATCCTATGAGTCTGTAGGTCCTACGAACGATTTTCTGAGCGTCACATATTTTTTTTATCAGCCAATTTGTTTAAAAAATACGGGTCTCTTATTTATTTATCACCATCAGCCCACATAAAATAAACCGTTTATGTTTTATTAAAATATTTTTAGTTTATTTTATACAAGCAGCGGCTGATTCGGCCAAGGAACTCAAGAGGCGCAAATATAGAAGTCTCGACAGAGCTTGCTTATTTGAGCCTTTGGGGTTGAGACTCTGGATCCATGGGGAACCGGGGCCCTTCGCGTTTTCAAAATTCTTTCAAGGCGACTGGTCGAGGCGACGCGTGACGAGAGAGCTGGCTCTTATCTGGGTCAACGCATTAGCATTGCTATTCAGCGTGGCAATGCAGCCAGTATTTTGGGAACGCTTCTGTCTGGTAGTGATCTGGATCAGTTGAGCTATCTATAGATCGTTTGTAACGGTCTTAAGATAGCTAGCTGTTTCATCTGTATTTTTGTATATACCTACTTGTAAATTGTTGTATGAACCAAAAATATTTTCGTAGGTTTTGTTTTAACCGTTTCAGATTTTCAAACAAAATGGCATGTTTGTCCATAAATAAGAGGCCGTAACTGCTGTGTGCAGCAAACGAGTTATTGCTACCTAATGCGCTTCGCCACCGCGGAACTTAATTACGTTTTCAAACTCAATTATTACAGAGCATAGTTCAGGCTCACAGCTCAGACGTTTTCAGCATAAAACAAGCTCCCAAACCCCTAAACTGACTCGTTAAAAAAAACAACTCAGGGAACTCTTTTAATGCGATCCGCTTGTGGAACCCAATTCCAGCAGAAATCCGCACTTTAAGCCCTTTTATTTTTAACTTCAAATCCAAAATTTACAAACATCATTTCTCTACAAAATAGTCAACAAAATGGACCATTTATAATATATTTATATGTATCGAAATATATATTTGGTTGCATGTATTTAAGTATGAATTATTTTTCCTTTATGTATGTAGTTTACTTCGATTTTAAGTAGCTAGTTATTTAATTTAATATTTTTTTTCTTATTTTGGAAATCAGTCAAACGCCCTACCGGCCCACTCTTCATTACACAAAGGTTAGCTGGAAGAAAATGCTAAGTAGCATTGAGTTCGCATATGTACTTGTTCTATCTTGTGCAATATAATACTTTTTATCTACACTCTATCTATTATGTATCTATTTATGTATGGGTCGGCGTCGAAGCGTTGAGACTGCCTGTGATTATTCGACTACTAGACCTACTTTCTGCATATACCTATCCGCTTGTGAAACTCTATTCCAGCAGAAATCCGCACTGCTGCTTTCATTGGAGTCTACAGCTCCACTCTTCATTACACGAAGATTAGCTGAGAAAAATCAATATGGCTGTATGTTTTTTTATCGATGAATTCGTTACCTGATTATAGAAAATGTATTATAGAAAATGATCCCATTTTATTCCTGAGGAATTGCTTCTTTACCCGTAAAACTTACAAAACATCATTATCTTACACTCTCTATTATCTATATCCGCTTGTGAAACTCTATTCCAGCAGAAATCCGCACTGCTGCTTTCATTGGAGTCTACAGCTCCACTCTTCATTACACGAAGGTTAACTGAGATAAAAATTCTAATTAGCATTAAGTTCAGTTACTTTTAATGTAGTTTAATATTTTACCACCTAAGAATTCAAAGAAGTAAAGGTGGCACAAATAAAAGCCACATGTTAGTCAGGGTAAGGTTAGAGCGTAGCCGCCCCAGCTAAGCCTTTAGTGCTAAATCATTCTTTATCTAGTGCTTCGCGAGCCAAATTGTTCGCGTCTT
The DNA here is from genome assembly GCA_958496245.1 of Perizoma flavofasciatum. Classification (NCBI taxonomy): domain Eukaryota; kingdom Metazoa; phylum Arthropoda; class Insecta; order Lepidoptera; family Geometridae; genus Perizoma; species Perizoma flavofasciatum. The sequence goes on from OY292436.1 coordinate 2,367,174, forward strand.
TAGTAACTAATATTTTTCTTTCGACGGGAGCGCGCTCGATTTTACACCCTCATATTTTCGCTAGAGCTTAATTTCTGATATAATCCCTGCAGTTAATACAGTGTTGTAAAATTCAGAGTGCACTTATGGCAGAGGAAAATCTATATAAATTCTCAGACTACTTAACTGCTTCATGTCACTACTTAACCTTATGTCGTTGGAAAATTGTAAAGGAATCTTTTATTCCAAAAATTATCTTGAACTTGACTATTAATATTGTAAAAACGGGAATTTTCACGTACCGCACGGGTGAGTGATCGCGACGCACTCACCCTGATGAAGACTCCCGGAATGAGTCGAAACTTAGTCGGTGCCTTTACCGATAGTGCGGTACGTGAAAATTCCCGTAAATGAATCAGTGAAAGTACCAGGGTTTTTTTATACAACTAACGTGACAAACAAGCAGACCGCCCACTTGTTTTTAAGCGGTTAACGTAACCTATGGGCAACGGCACCCATTCCCTTCAAATCGGAGCACAATGAAAGCATTAATGCTTGGTTGCAGAAATAGGTGAGGTGGTAGTCCTTGCCTGAACGAGTTCAGTTTCTTCCCTGAACGAGTTCAGTTTCTTCCCTGAACGAGTTCAGTTTCTTCCCTGAACGAGTTCAGTCACAATTAGCTGTACTACTACTGGAGTAGGCAAAGAGAAACTTTATTGGCACAATATGCCGACGTCTTGCAATCTAAATTTAGCATTCCACGTGACTTAGTGGTCTAGACAAATACCACTTTCTATTGTCGTTAACGCCTGCAAAAAGATTGCATTGTATGGGAGTGATATTAGCTGCGGAAATGTCACGTGACAGCTGCCAAGTTTTACCTTGACGAATTTGCGTTAGCGTGAAAGTTAAAGTAAGCGTGAGGTAGGTATTTGTCTAGCACCCTGTTTGCAAGACCATAGCCACTTATTATCTAACCCATTCCTTCGTATTTTTTTCGATTTTTTATGATGTTCAATCATTGACCCTATGGCATAGTGGGCGAAACTCCGCTTGAGACGCAGAAGGTTGCGGATTTGATTCCCATCACGGTATAAATGTTTGTATGATCTACAAATATTTGTCTCGGGTCTGGGTGTTTTCTATGTATAATATGTATGTATTTACAAAAAAAAGTCTATAATTAATATATCATATAGTTCCCATAATACAAGCTCTGCTTAGTTTGAGGCTAGATGATGCTGTGTGGAAATGTCCAACATTATTTATTTATTATTTATCATTAAAACCGATATACTCACCTTAAATCCTCGTACTTTTGTCCTAGAACTGGAAATCTGTGAGCGGCTTATTATTTGGCATATGATGACGTTTTACATAGTTCGTATTCCACGTGGCAGGTTCCAAGCACATCGTCACTTATTGCAACTAACCTATACCTTTGAATTTCTGTTCGATTTCTTCATGATGTTTTTTTTTTACACCACCCATCACCAAAAACGATTCGAGGACGAAAATCCTCGTACATTTGTCCAAGCACTGAAAATCTGTGAGCAGCTTAACGCCACCTCGCACCGAGTCCACTGTCCATACCGATTCGGGATTAATAGTCTCAGTACACCGAAACTGCGCACTGCTGCTCAAACTTTGCCCGTTTCGAGCTAATTGATAAATTATTGCCAAAAGCTTGTACTATAATTCACAGTAGTCAAATTGGGCTTAATTATACATTTATATATTATACGTTTATACATGTATACTTTGAGACAAACTATTGTTTGAGTTTTTTTTTAGATAAATAAAGGTAACGTTAAATTGGGTTTAACCAAACTTAATATTATATTATACTTGTTTGGATGTTTGTTCCGTTATGGCTTTACCAATTTAGATGAAATTTGGAACATTTCGTGACCTAAAATAACACATAATGTAGGTTACTTATTATGTAGGTACCACGTGGGTAAAGCTATAAGCAGACACTAGTAAATCTATACGAATATTAGACGTAATTTAAGTTAGGATGTAGAAGGTTATTTACGGAACTATTCTTCCGATTTAAAAAATATTTTACTAATATTTCCTATGGACCTTTACCTTAAAGCTACATTGTAAATATTAAAAAAAAATTTAGGGTATAGGCTGTACATTATTATGTTAAAAATAAAAGGGATTTTCGTAGAAACAAACTTTTTTACAGAACTTTAAATTTCTGTTTTGTCATCCCCGGGTCCCTTTTTAGGCTCAACTTAGTGACAGTTATCGAGTCCATGTATTTGTCAACCTAAAATAATAATCAAATGAAGCGGAATCGATTAACATCGGTAATTTTTTTTTTTTTTTTTGTGACTATTATTTGATTGTTTTTTTAAGTTACACATATAGCGCTGAAAAGTGGAATCGTGGGTTAAAATGATGGCCAAAAAATATTTTTGCGTACTTCGAGCCGAGGGGCTGTTATGAATATTATAGCTTTTTCATCACTTATGAAAAATATTAAAATATTTGCATTTAGTGCGGGAACAAACTCGGTCGCCAAAGATAAAAATATATATTGAATTTAAGTGTAAAAGTTTGAGCACCACCGCCTTAAGGGTATCGAACTAATCCGGTGCACCTGTGACAAGAAAAATGTTTCCTTCACACGCGACCGGCTCTCAACCTTTTAACTTTCCAACTGTCGTATAAATAGATTAAAATGGTGTTGTGAGTCTGTTTGTAGATGTTTATGGCTAAGTGAGCAAACACGTCTTGAGAATATAGACACAATTTTTCAGTCTAAAAAGACTTTTAGCAATAAAGTGTAACTTAGAAGATTTTCTTCTTGAAATTTCTCAGTTGTGAAAGAAATAAATATTAACCAACAATATACCGTGATTCTCATCTGATGTGCAACGAACTAGATAAATAATAATAAATACATACATGTTTTAGGTACATAGAAAACACCCAGAACCGAGACAACTATATGCAAATCTTACAAATATTTGTCCCGTAGCGGGAATCGAACCCGCAACCTTCTGCATCTCTGGCAGGCCTTCGCCCACAGCGCTACAGAGGTCGTCGTAAATAAATAATGCTGGACATTTTCATCTAGCCCCAAACTAAGCAGAGCTTGTATTATAGGAACTACATGACTGATATACTACTTATATACTTTTTTTTTGTAAAAACATATATAATATACATAAAAAATACCCAGACCTGAGACAAATATTTGCAGATACAAACATTTGTCATAAGGACTTCGTTAGAAAATTACAGACTATACGTTGATCTATATGACAATATGAGCCCGTATATGCTTTTTCTGCAAGCTTATCGGCTTATCGGATTGTAATGCGATTTTTGCAATCGATTTGTATGTCTTCAAGGATGATTCTCAGATAGGTTTTATCACCACAAGTCACTAGCGGGTGCTATGATCCTACTTCTATTATAAATCTTCTATTATATCTATATATGAGTGCACACGACGCGGAAGGAGAAAATCGCAACCACCCACCCTGATGAAGACTCTCGGAATGATTCGAAACTTAGTCGGTGCGTTCACCGATAGTGCAGTATGTAAAAATTCTATTATAAACGTGAAAGTTTGTGAGGATAGATGTTTGTTACTCTTTCACGCAAAAATGACTAAATATATTTTGATGAAACTCTACAGTAATATAGCTTATACATCCGAATAACGCATAGGCTACTTTTTATCCAGGTACCACGCGGGCGAAGCCGTAGGTAGAAGCTAGTCTAGTAAGCTAGTTATTTATTTATTTATGTATATAACTTATGTTAAAAAAACACGTCGGGTGTATAAAATTTTATAAAAATTTACATGTGTGTCGTTTTTCTTTAGTATACAACACTCCCAAGAAAAAAACTATTCAGTCCGAATTCCAAGGTAAGTCACCTCGCAACAATAACAGCAAGTTTCTGAAAACTCGACGCAATCAACTTAATCAAAAGTTTCAACTGAAATTCGGTAAACAAGTTATACAGTATTTGTTTTAATATTGAAATTGGTGTCTAGTTTTTTTATTCGTTTTTGGGTAACATTGACTTACAACTAGTACCTACTGTATTTCTAGCTTGTATTTATTTCTAGCTTCTGCCCACGACTTCGCCCGCGTGGTACACGGATAAAAAGTAGCCTATGTGTTATTCTGATGTATAAGCTATATTACTGTGCAGTTTTGTCAAAATCCGTTCAGTAGTTTTTGCGTGAAAGAGTAACAAATATCCTCATAAACTTTCGCATTTATAATATTAGTAAGATTACAGTAGGATTGCGTGAGAGTATTAAGAATAGATTTTACTCTTTGCATTCCTACTTTTGAAAACTAAAAAAAATAAAATCACGGCTTTGATCTTGTATAATCAGTGTTAGAGGATACCAAAGTGGAGTTCAAAGTCAAAATCCATTTATTTGTTTTCATTAAAATGACAAGGATTACTTTGAAACCTCGGTTTTATCTACAAGAAAACAAGGCTGGTTATTCATTTTAATATTCCTACTAAACAATAAGTACCTCATTTTTTTATCAAGTTAGAGCATTTTCAATCCCAAGAGTTCTAAATAATCTGATATCTTATAGTTTGCCTTTTTATAAAGTTTTTGTTTAATTTAATTTTTTATTTGTTAATTGTACATTTTTGTATATCTCTTGGGAGTTTATTATAAAGTTGATGTCAGAAGTACGTTCAAACATACCTATTGGCATATTCACGCATTTTGCTTTTGTTGCATTTCAAGTGACAGGTTGCAAGCTCATCGCCGCTTATTGGAACACCAGGAGATGGCACATCTTATCTAATTAGCCTGTCTGATCCCACTGCAAGGCCTCCTCCTCTTTTTCCACTCTTCGCGGTCATGTGAGTCGATTGGCCAGGATACCAAAAATGTGAGTTCTTCGCGCCACCTCCGCCTGAGCCGACCCTGTGGCCGCGTATGGCACATGCGTTCGATTTTGTATTTCTAGGGTTTGCCCATAGACTCATGGACCTACGTATAGTATGAATCTGAGGGCATCCATCATAAAAGAAAAAAGGCTGTATAATATTTTAATTACGTACAAGTTTGTCATCTACTAAAACCTGAAAAAAATTAGGTTAATTTTGGTTTTAGTCTACAAGTGTAACTCTTACAAAACATCTAATACATATATCAAAAGTTTTGTATATTGCTAAATCAGTCAAATAAAAGTAAAAGTAATTAGGGGATGAATTCAAAGATCAATTCAACAACAATGACAAAAATATTATTTTTAAGTACGTAAGACCTTATGTGGTCTTCTACAAGCTATTGATTCTGATAATGGAGTAATGAAGAGTCTCTTCCAAATGCAAAATCTACGCAGCACTTTGAAAATCTTTCAGTCGAAATCTTAAAATCAGAAATGAAATTCTGTTTGTAACATTCACTCCCGAAATAGTCAGTATGCAAATCAAGCGCCTTAATTCACCGCTGAAACTTTTCACGACGGTTCACCAATTAAGAATGCCTACCAGTTCATTTCACTTTCAAATTCGCCTGTGATTTGTTTTATTTTGCCTCTGAAATTCCCGAGGATCCACTAATAAGCCGCCTTGTCATTTCAATATTGAGGGGAAGCAAATAAATTAGTTGGGCTATTTTCCGATATATGTCGTATTGATTTGATTAAGCCTATTTAGAAGAACCCGACCGCAGATCTGAAGGTCATAGGTTCAAACTCGGTAGTACATCAATATTTTTTTCCACTGGAATTTGTATGTGCAAAACAGCGTTCACCAAAGAAACAGAAGATCAAGGGTGTGTGTTATTGTCTTGAAAACCTAGTCACGTGGAATGCTAACTACTCTGCAAAACATGGGCATGTGCCGAATATAATCTCTGGTCATGTCTTGGACAACCCCCTATATCCTCATTCCTCCTGATTGATTCCTCACGAATTTAACTGTATACTAATGGATATGAGGGCATCCATCACAATGAAAAAAAGTCCATCAATATTTTTTTTTTGAGATTTTTATACAAACAAGCAAAGAAATAATAATATTAAAAATCAAAGTCAAAGTGGTTTTTATTTCTGTAACAGACTTTCAATTTTTATAAAGTTTGGAAGGTTCATTTAATATACCACTTTTGGTGGCGTGGTGGGCGAATAGTCGGCAGATTTTCATTTCAAGTCTGGGTGTTGTAGTTTCTGATACCCACGACACAGAAAAGGTGATATATAAATAGAATAATGATATATAATCTCAGAATAATAGAATAGAATATAAAGTGATTTATTTGACACAACAACAAAGGACAAGCACAAAATAAATGAAATATATCAAAAAAAGGTAACAGTGGGATACTGAACGCCACTAAAAAAAATCAAGCCTAGAAGAATGAGTATGTAGCGTGTTTAAAATAAAGTAGATGAGTGAGCATTACATCGGAATAGGAATTTCATCTCTCCTTCCAAATACACAGCTCCGCTATAACACTCGTAGTAAATCTCCCGGGCAAATGAACACGTCTGTACCGCGATCGGATGCGATACATCTCCGAGACGAGTCCGAGCATAAATTGGTGCGCGGACGCGGTTAACGACGCGCTACCGATTTATGGACGTTAGATCGGTTCGCCTTTTCATTTTTGTTATGATAAGTGAAAGGGGAAAAGGGTATAAAGCTGTCAATCAACTTCAGCACACACGCTATGCACGTGGTAGGAGAAATATACACTTATATTATAAAGAGGTAAAGTTAGCAAGTTTGGATGTAAAAGGTAATCTTCGAATCTACAAATCCGATTTCAAAAATTCTTTCACCAATATTTATAATAGACCTTCAGGATATAGGCTGTATATTTTTCTGTTAAATCGGGCATTTTATAGTGATTTTAGAACGTAATTCGACGAAAAAACGATGAAGATGCCTTATTATAAGAGCTACTTTTCATCGGCAACTTTTTATTCGGGTACCACGCCGGCAAAGCGGTGTACAATAGTTTCATGACCCCAAAATAGGATTCCCTGTATCGTTGGTATCAGGAATTACGAATACCGTGGTACCACAAACATTTGCATCGCCAGGGGAATCGAATCGAGCTCTTGCATCACAGCCAACACAGTTTTAATGAACAAGGTTGGGTCACACAATCTATTTTCACTGAAAGAACAGTTTTAACCAATCGGTAATTAAGTATATGTCCATAGAAAGTACCTTATCTCGTATTAATGAGTTGCCCTCACAAAAGGGGGCTATAAAAATATAATTACCGGTCACAAAGCCGTGTTCAGGCATGGCCTTTGAAAGAAGCTTTGAAAGGAGACATGTTTGTCGGCATTTTTGAGGAAAAGCAGAATGCAGATTTTGTAAATTAGAGGGTTTTCCACATACAGTCAAACTTGATGTACCTTTTCTAGGCACGAGTTTTGAAAGAAAGTATTTTAGGGATTTTGGAGCTTAGTGCCGACTTTCGTACTTTGCCGACTTTTGCAGTATTCAATACAGGTAATAGCGGAGTGCCGACTTTAGGAAATGTCTATGCAATTAATCGCTTATCGACGACTTTTTATAGATTTTCTAACTGTTAATCTGATTAAACTGTTTTATCTACTGCTTGTACCCATGTTTCGCAAATAAATAAATTGAATTGACACTATCAAAAATATCTTAATGAAATTTTCATGTTTTAACTTTTAGTTTAGCCTGTGTATTTCATGTCATAGATACGTTTTTCTTAGTAACGATAAATAATGAAAACCGAAACAAATTTATTTTTACGGCGGTTGATATTATTAATAATGCTTTGGAAAATCACACTTTTCAAAATGCGGGACTCTGTCAAACATAATTTTTGGACGTGCCTCTTACTGTCCCCTATATTTGGTATCCTCAAAGATCTACGCACTCCGTACGAATCTGTGGATGTCTACCGTAGGAAATAACGTAAAGAGCGTTTTATTTTATTGGTATTTGAAAAAAAAACGCTACCTCTTCTAATTTTAATTCTCATTTCCTATTCACCTTATTTTAATTTTATGGATCATTGACTGCTGAAACTGGTCGCAAAACTCAAATAGTATAATATCCTTCGCTTTTACAATCGTTACAAAATTAATGGTCGCATAAATCAAAGCCTGGCTAAAGGCTTCTACACAGTCAGCGACTACGACGCTCAGCTTTGTCTAGTATAAATTTATAATCGTTGACAGGCTTTGGACAATATATATAAAGCAATCACCATTATGCTCTATAAAACTAAAATCATTTTTAATTAACAATTGCTACTATGCCAATTACGATTATTTAGACTAGGAAGCTAACAAAAAAGTGACGTACGAGTAAGTACCTATTTTAACTAATGAAAATTATAAGAGAAGAAAAATGACAAAACCTTCTTAATTAAGTTATTCTAAATGCTAGATACCTTGATACTTTGCCTACCTTAACTTTATTTTATCGTACCTACTAGTTTTTTGTTTAGACAAAACTTCGGCCTGCCTACCTATCTATTGCTATACCCTTGGACAGGGTTCATGTGAGATACCTACCTATAAACACCATCTATGTACCTACCATGTGAAAGCAGCAATAAATGTATTGAGTATTGAGCATTGCTTCTGATTGCTTTTTTTATTTTTTAACGGAATGAATTGACTTAGTTTTAGAGCTCCAAAGTCAAATCGTGTAATCACCCCAATTTCTAGCTCAGTTTTAAGCGTATCGGAATAAAATTTTATGTATGCAAAAATGTTTTTATAACTTAAAAACAAGAATCTAAAAAAATATTTAAATGAGTATTTTTTCTCACACATCTTAGTACTTGAAATGTGGGTAATATTTTTTTCCATTGCACCCTCTCCTTGTGGAGTATCATTAAATAAGTGTCAAAAAAACCCTTTGAAATTTACTTAATCATTATTGATTTTAAGCTCTCGCCTATTGATTTTAATCATCTAGGAAAAATGAGGCTAAAATAGCAAAGCTTTAGCTAGTTGTAACCCCTCTAACTTTTTAAACTTGAGACCTAAAACGTATGAAACAAAGTTCATACGTTCAACCTCTAACAGAATGCAACGAGAAGATGTTTGTACGAAGAAAAAACTTGGAGGTAGTCCGCGGGGGCGTTCTAAAAGTAATGTGATATTGTTTGGGAGAACGGAAAAGTCTATTGTAGGATGCTATGATTCTTATCCCGAACCAAACGTAACTTTTCTATGTCCAAGAGACCAGGAGACCTCCTCAGCCTCTGTGTAAAGACTTCCTTATCCGTGCCAATATCGCTCGATATTGATGATGCCGAGGACTAAAATATCGCAGACTATTGCAAAATTAGGAGTGACTGTTTGTCAGATACATTAAAATTTTACGACATCGAACTATTTCCATATTCCGGTAAACTTAAAATACTGTTTGCTGATTTTCACATTCTTATTGAATTATATTATACCAGCTTCTGCCCACGGCTTCGCCCGCGTGGTACCCGGATAAAAAGTAACCTATGTGTTATTCTGATGTAAAAGCTATGTTACTGTAAAGTTTTATCAAAATCCGTTCAGTAGTTTTTGCGTGAAAGTGTAACAAACATCCATCCTCACAAACTTTCACGTTTATAATATTAGTAGGATAGTAAGATTATTAATATTATTTTCTGACAGTAATGATGTCTCGAGGACACTTTGACGTGGCGGTAGCCGGTGGAGCAAAGCCGACCGAGTGGTAGCGAAAGTCGGACCGGAGAAAACCTGGTCATGTAAAAGTGAGTTGGATTGACGACATTAGTCACAGGAAATACCTGGATGAGAAACGCACAGGACAGAGGAGGCTGACAGAAAAGAAACAAGGCCTATACCTAGCAGTGGCTGATTCCGGGCTGACATCATGAATAATGAGTTTCGATTTGAAGGGATGGCAAAAGGGAGCCAAAATTAATCTCAAATGTCGGTTAAGTCTGCAGCCAAGATTTAATTTTCTTTACCAATTAAATACATAATGAAAGTTTGCAATTTTTTCTGATTATTACGCCATGCAAAAAATGCATAACATGGGCATTTTTGTGTATATTTGTTTAATTTGATGTGCCATTATGGTAGAAACCCTTAATGTGACGACCTCTGTGGCGCAGTGGGCGAAGGCCCGCCTGAGACGCAGAAGGTTGCGGGTTCAATTCCTGCCACGGGACAAATGTTTGTATCTGCAAATATTTGTCTCGGGTCTGGGTGTTTTCTATGTATAATATGTATGTATTTACAAAAAAAAATGTATATAAGTAGTATATCAGTCATGTAGTACCCATAATACAAGCTCTGCTTAGTTTGGGGCTAGATGATGCTGTGTGAAAATGTCCAGCATTATTTATTTATTTATTTATTTAACTTAAAGGTCATGGAAATGGTCATAGGAAAAGATCATGGGTACGATCGATCTATTGTTAATTAATGTGAACTATTAAATCCATCTAGACTTGGTGTTTGCAAGAAGTTTGTAAAACGTCTTCAATTGTCTGTGGATAACTCGAAATAAACTCACTTTTATATCTAGGTTCCAATGTTCTAATATCTAACTTTTCCCAGTTTGATAAACTCTCATTTCTCGGTTCCAATAGTAGCGTCCTAATATTTTACTCACCAATTCGAGTAGCTGGACAGCCATTCCGCCGGACCCATTCTAATCTTTGTCTCAATTCTGAATATCGGGCGGACAATTATTTGGCTTGTAAACATGATTAACGGTCCTTCTATTGGGAGGTGATTCCGTTGTGATTGTTTAATTTACCTCTATTGTGTATGATTTGTGGAAGGGTGTTTAAGATTCTAGGATTGTATTTTGGGTTCTATTTGAAGAGGAAGTTGACAATCATTACTTATAAGTACTGATAAGATAATGGCGCAATGTTGTATCAATATCTCCTTCAAAATTGTGAACTTTTATTTTTTTCAAGCTGGAGAAAGTTCAGATCAAGAGAGTACTCAGTTTGAAGAATGTGATAAAAATGTAAATGAAGCAAAAGAGATATGTCAAGTTTACCACAGTGAATGTGAGCATTCGTTGTCTCTGCCTACCACTCCGGGAATTACGCGTAAGTGTAAGTATGTAATATCGTATATTAATCAAATTATTGTGATTATTGGGTTCTGGCACTCGCCCGCATGCTTCACTCGACTCATGCTTATGTTTTATGTACCCTATAGGCTAAAAGTATAAAATAAAATCAAAATATTTACACAATTCATATTGTAAAACGGGAATTTATCTATAATTAAGAGCACCGATTTATTTATTTAACAATAATAACATAGCATTACAGTAGATACCAATGCGCTATGAAATACAAACAATAAAATAAAAATAAAAAATCAAGAATAATAATAAAATAATGAGATTATAAAAAAAACATAATAATTAACAGATAGAACTAATATTAATACTATACTTCAGACATTCTCTACATACGAGTACATTCGTCCATCGGTCAGAAAACAGATCACACGATGGTGTTGATGCCAGGAGCGCATTTAATCATTTTAAAGCTCGAACAAGAGGTGAGTTGTGATGTGCAACAATGCGCACCCACGGTACTGAACATATACAAAACAGCACAGACAAAGTACAAATGAAAAGAAATACAAACAATTAAAAAAAAACAGGAAATTACAAAACAAAACACATTTTATGTGAAAAAGTATCCTCGATCCTTTCGACGCAAACTAACAAACCCCATTCTGTGAAAAATCGTTTGCCCCTTTTGAATTCACTCTAGAGCTGCCTCAGATTCCAATTTAAGGTTTTACCAATCTTTTATGAAACCTAGGATTTCGGTGTATCAACGCCACCTGAATAAGCTTGCATTATTATTAAGACACAATACGGCTATCTTATTTTATTAAAATACCCAACATACACATATACGTAGTCCTGATACAAAACTAGGATTTCCTGTGTCGTGAGTATCAGAAACAATGAGTAACGGCAAAATTAAAAAGTCGAAATTGCATGATCACTATGTTTAAATACATTGTGAGTTGTATGCGGAGGAACACAACTACAAAGTAAAAAAATACAGAAATGATGATTTTCAGATCAGGGAAGGGACCTGATAGCGTACACGAGATTTGTCTTAACGGACACCTGTAAAAATAGTCGAAAACTTCAAGTACCTTGGCCATATCGTTACTTCCAGCCTAAATTACGACGCAGATATATAACGGCAACGTAAAGCATTATGCGTAGTGGGCAATATGATTGCTAGAAAGTTCTAAAAATCATCGCCTGACGTGAAGATTACTCTCTTTAGATCTTACTGTCAGTCGTTTTACACGTGTCAACTCTGGACTGAGTATCAGAGTATCAGAGTGGCCTACAATAACATCTTCAGACACCTAATGGGCCTGAAACGCTATTGTAGGCCTTCCACGATGTACGCAGAGGCTCGCATTGACTCTTTCAATGCCATCCAAAGAAAGAGAACAGCGTCTTTTACGTCCAGGGTTGACTCGTGTAACAATGCTATTATTCGGAGTCTGGCAGACAGACTAATGATAACGTCAACGTATAGACGCTGGGTGGAAATAACTACCTAATTCAAAATATTTATAATATTTTTATTTTATTTTGTGTAATTTGTGTGTGTATCTATGATCGTGTGTCTGCATTAAATAATAATTATTATTATTATTGTTTTTGTGTATGCAGTGTTGTCTTGAATTTTACTAATAAAAAAAATATTGCGCTCTATTAGGCATTAAGTCAAGGTCAAGGTCGGTAGCAAAACAGCAAGACTCAAGTGGCAGTGGGCGGGCCACGTAAGCCGGATGAAAACTGAGAAGTGGGCAAAAGCAATCACACCTTGGATGCCTGAGGATGGAAGAAGACGTCGTGGTCGGCCGCGAAAGCGTTGGCGTGACGATCTCGATGCGTTCGAGACGGAATGGTGGGAGACCGCCAAGGATAGAGGCAGATGGAAGGAATTGGGGGAGACCTTTGCCTAGCAGTGGGACACAATAGGTTATTAAAAAAAATAAAAAATTAGGCATTACTCGTATTTCAAACTTGAATCTGCTTCAGATTATGGACGTAATGGTTTATAATATCTTCGATTCTTCGATATCTTCGATTTAAAAACAAGAAAATGTTTTTTTCATTTTAAATATTTTATGTCACTATGGTATTTAATGTATTTTAAACATTTTATTTCTTATGCTCGAAATTATTAGATCAAAAATGTACTTCTTTTTAAGTGAAGAAATAGATAATACTATCTTAAATACCAAGGAATAATAAAAAGTAGAATAGACTTTCTTGTAGCTTATAGTAAATATTTATAATTAAAATAGCATAATATTACTCACTTCTGTTCCTTGTATATTATTCGTCGAAATAATGAACACATTTCCTTGTTATTAAAACTTTTCTTTCAGCATGACAATGCACTGTGTCAGAATGCAACACTCGCTCTGCCACGAAACACAGACTACCTCTTTTTGTTTTGCGCTAGTCGGGTAATAAAAAGCTCATACAAAGTAAAAACAGCCATTATCCCGAGTAAAATCAACCTTTAAACTTTCCAAACTAAACTTTGTAATTTAAGTTTAACTAATTAAGCTACCATTCTTTTATTACAAACTTTTGTACCTTCTTGCAAAGTGCATGAAACTTGAACACTTAACTATGCTCTACTTGTATAAATAATTCAAGGAATTCGTGTGCTATGCTTTTAGTGCATTTCTGTGTAGCATAAGGTGAGCTCGGAAAGTTTTTGATACAGCAGATGTGGTATACAAACGGTCAGAAAACGATTTGAAATAAGAAGAGTTTAGAAAAACGCGAAAAATTGACAAGATATATTTGAAAAAAGTTTGTCGATTAATTTACCTTGCACCTTGATAGATATACCACGTGATTTTACACCACATATGTAGCTTACAAATTCAAGTCCAATTCCTTTATATTGCAAGCAAAACTGCAGTAAGAAGTCTTTTCGCTTATAGTGATCTCTTCCAGGCCACCTTTGGATGAACAGGAATTGATGTGAACGATAAATAATGGTGGTGTATAGTGGTAAAGTGTATACCTAGTAACGATTTATTAGGTAAATGAGATAAAGATACTGACACATAATATATTGATATCTACTAAAATTATCCTTGGGCCGATAATATCTAATTAAGGTCATCAAGAGCGGGGCTTCGTATTCTCCTATTTCCTTCTCTTATTCTTGATAGACAACTTACTTTATTTTTCGCAAGTATATTGGCATTGAAGTATGCATGTACCTTTTGATTTTCATAATTATTACCAATTTTTTATACCGGGCATCTTTTTAGAGTGTTTAAATATGTAATTCTAAGGTGTTTTAAGGGGTTTAGCTCATATAAACTATGACTATTAAAAATCGTAGAGACAGTTGCCGTTATCTAAGTATGTTAAAAAAACAGTTTTAGTGACATGATCCACGAAAAAAGGGGAATCTTGGTGTGGAAAACTGCTGGCTGGCCATATACTTAGTTTCCATTCTACCGGTTGCACAGGAATAACAAAATTGGAGTCAAATACAGCGCATTTATTCGTACGTAGTATTACATGAACCTACTGTGACTGTGAGGATCAAATTCCGGAGGATGCAGGTCTGCTCACTACTCACAGAATGGTTGGTGATCGGAGCTGAGTGAGAGAGGGAAGGTATATACCTTTTTATATATCCGTATCCACATCGTAACTTAACCCTTGACTCGAAGTCTCGACTAGAGCTCGATACAAAATTAAATCAAAGATCTTACTAGATAGATTAACGCGGGTCAAAACGCATCGATAGTGTGTGGCGACATCTAGTTCTATCTTCGTTAAACTTAATAGCACTAATTAGTTCTACACTCGGCTTTTTCATTTATTAATGTAGTCTACTGAATGTCCAATCAGTTTTTCTCTTCCAACCTCCTCGCCTCTAACTTATGTCCCAAGTGGACTCGTGAAGTGCGCCTGAATTAATGGTCTACAACATTAACCTAATTTTAGGCTGCTCTGTGTCGGTTATTTATTGCGAGAGCTCACGGCAAATGTGCGTATTTGATTTTATGGTCAGTTGTTTGAAAAAATACAAATACTTTTTATTTAAAACTAGTGGAATTCTCACGACTTCGTTCGCGTGGAGGGTTTTCCATACTGAATTGAAGAACTACGAACCCTAGTAGCTATTGGTAGAATACAAAACTATTCAAATGAGTCCAAACACGACTGTTCCACACTGTAATTCTTTGAAACCATGAACATTTGCCTCTTTTTAGTCGTATTCCCATTTCATCATCAGATCCTGTTAGTCTTAGAAAAACAATTGAAAAGAGAACAAACCTTATACGTAATGCATGTCAAATTGTTACTTCAATTTTGACAATTTAGTGTAATACTGAAACATATCTTTGATTTTTTTTGGTGTCTACAAAAACATAAAAAAATCAAGTGCCTTGTGTTTATGTTCAGGAGATATGGTGAATTTTTGTTAAACTTTGACCCCATTTTGAACCCCGTAGGATGTGAATTTTCGAAATTCCTTTCACAGTACAATGCTATATACTCGTACTTACAAAAAGTAGACACCCTTCAAATTTAAAGTTTCTAGGAACAGCGGTTAAGTCTATGCGTTTTTATTCAGCCCAAACATGACTGTATTCGTTTTTCCGCTAAGAAAGTCACATCATTCCATGAATTCTGTATATTTCATGAAATTCTAAAACACAATGTTTGTATATTTTGGTTTGGATAACTACAATTTTAAGATATCTAGTGTCTAATTTCCGAGATATGGAACCCCTTAGGATGTGAGGTTTGTTCAACCCTACACACTAAAAGGAAAATACCGTCAATGTTTCCGGTTTATAGGACAAGCGGTTTAGGCTTTGCGGTGTCAATGACCATGTCACCACATATTTTATAATATACAGATAGAGTCTTCCTAAAGTTCATGTAGAAAATTTGATGAAACTAAACTTGATTTGATCGACGAAAAAATAAAATGTTATCATATATCTGCCAGTTAAGAGCCAATAAAAAAAACATTGTGCATTATTTACTTCCAAACTTAAACTGCCAAATAGGCGATTAGACCGCTCTTTGTACTTTTACTTTTGTACAATTTTTTTTTGTGTTTTTTTGTGGTGTACTTGCATTGATAAATTCATTCAAAGATACGCGTAAAAAATAGCTCAATCTACCATGAATTTTGAACTAAAAAAATAACATATTATTTCAGGTATTTTTATACTTGCTCATTGTTTTCGTCTGATCTTTGTCTCCTAATTTTGTTTACAGTTAGAAAAAGAACTTTAAACATAAAATTTCTTTAACGAGTGAATTTCTTTCTCTAGAACAGCCAATTTATTATGGATCTCATTAATTTTAATTGGCATACCTTAAAATGTTATTTGCGTATTAAATTGTAAGGTATTTTGACTAAGAAAACTTTTTGCATTAGTAAACAAAAGAATTCCATTATCATTGTTAGTATATTCATTTTTGCTCTTTTCCATGAAATTATTAAATATGTTCTGGCAAATAAACGTATCCAATTCTATTGTATTATGTGTCTACCAGAATGTAACGTAAGTATTTTCTTTGAAAATTATAAATATCATGTTGTTACCATTTAAATAAAGTATACGCAGGTGGCGTATACTTTATTTAAATGGTAACATGTCAACCTTGGCAACCTGGTAACCTTGGAAACATGTCAGAGGTTTTAACTTATCTCTGGTAGGACGCGGTGGTAGGCGCATATTGTCTTAATTATCGTAACAAGTCGCAAAGCTAGACGATTGTTGTGAGGCCACAGTGGTGGGTGTTGAAAAAGATAATAATAAATAGCTAAGGTTCTTACAGATTAGTCGCACGTAGGTGATGGGTGTGCGAAGTTAAGGCATCCCTTCTTAGATTCCTACCTATAATTTGCTAAGGGTGGTGGAATGAGGAACGCAACGGACTTGGTGCTGATTTTCTGGGGTTGGCAAGAAGCAAATTTGCGCTCAACTAAAAAAAAAACACTCGTTTTGACTTTCTTTCAGTCGTATTATTTTTTTTTTCTACTCCCAGGATCTTGGAGAGATAACAGGAAGGTCATAGAAAGTAGTGGTTACTTTGAATAAATATAGGTGATAAGCAAAATTTCGTTCAGAAACTGTTATTTTTACGTAGACAAAGTAGAAGGCAACCTACAGTGTGACTACGGTCTTAGTACGATATACCTGCGGTCTTGATGCAGTGAATATATACTCCAGCTACATGAGGCGCTGGCTGGTAGCTCTTGCCTAGTGTCAAAGTAGGTTTATGTGTTTTTTATTACTAATTTTATTTGCCTGTGTTGAATAACAATTTTTTATATGTAATTTTTGTACACTGATATAATGTGGATCATTGGTCTGAAATAAACATTCTTTATTTTATTCTTCATTGTACCTTGACTTCTTATTCGACGAAGGTCGTGATAAAACTTTTTTGCTTGTTTTCATTCGAAAAGGGAATTTAACTTGTTATCGATATTACGAAGAATGCTATGAAATTTAAGCCTCCCAACTGAACCAACTACACACAGTCGTATTTATATTATGATAAAATTAATTTAAGCCTTTATTATATACTCAAAACATTTAAATGTCTTTGATAATAAAATGTTAAGTTCAAAAAAAAACACGCTTTTATCCACCTCCTGGCTCATTCATCAGACCCTCGACACCAAGTACAATCTATTGGACTCGTCAAAACGAATCATATGAGTCCATACTCGAGGAGTTTACTAGTAACGCCTGAAGAGGTTCACTATCCACCTCCTGTCTCCATCATCAGATCAGCTTCAAGGTACTAAACTATAGTATTGTCATCCGAACTACTTAATACGAGTACTAACATACAAAAATACAGTCCTGACCCTACATTAGGATTCCCTGTGTCGTGGGTATCAGGACACAGGACACAGGGAATTCTAGTATGGAAACTACAACATAAAAGTTGTGTTACTTAATTCAATAAAGGCGAAATTGTATTAAATTGTACAATTAGAATGATGAAAAGGTTGGTTTTACTTTACTTTTGGCAAGGAGCCCATTATGCGTTTATGGTAAGGTTCTTTTTGGTTTTTTCGCAAGCATTTTTCTCCAATACGACTTAACCGATTGTAATACAGTTTTCTGCAGTTTGTCGCTACCAGGCGCTAAAATAGATAATGAAATGTAAAAGGATTAGTTGCAGTTCGTGCGTCGTCATTTTGGAGTAAATAACAAGAAAGTTGAAGTACGTGCGTTCTGCTACGCGGCGAAAAAAATATCTAGCTCTTTTGTTCCATTTCGTGCGTCGAGTAAATTTATAATTATGTACAACTAAGTTTTAAAATAGAGCAGCAAAACTTTTAGAAGTCTCATTATAATTATTAGAGGTACCTTTGTTCTATATTTGAGGGATTCAATAAAAAACTAGAATTGATTTTTTGTTTTCTACGACTTCAAAAAAGGTTTTTAGGTATGTTAAAATGTCACATAATTCATGTCATGTAAGAAGTAAAAAAGTATCGTTAAAATTAACCCCTAATATGCCCGACCATAGTCTTACACAAAATGGTCTGAAAAACTTACTGAAGTCTACGCCCAAAAAATCTTGTTAATACAAAGCTTCGATTCGTTACACGGTCTAAAAGAAACAAACTTTACCTAATAAATCGATTTTCGTAAATCCAGGCGTGAAATATTTCGTCGAAGCTATTAACTTATAGATTAGGAGCCAAGATGTCCGATTTTTTTCCGGCGAGTTTCTGAGGAAATTACCTTAGTCATCTTGCGACATCTGAATCAGTGATGTTGTGTAAAGATTTTTGTTAGATTGATTTTGTAGGATATGTTGGTTTCTTAACCGACTTCAAAAAAAGGAGAAGGTTCTCAATTCGGCTGCATATTTTTTTATCGTGTGTTTTGTTACCTGATATTTTCACCAATTGTTACCAGATTTCGATGATTCTTTTGTTGTTGTATAGAGAATGATCCCGAGGTGGTCCCATAAAAGATATTATATGATAAAATATGTACATATATTTTATCATATAATATGTACATTTCGGTTTATTTTTATAATGAAAATATTTTTGTTATAAAGTAATTTGATTTTGTAGTTTACCCTGGAACAGTTACTTTACTCAGTTTATTGGTGCTGGTATATTTTGTACCCGGCCTTCCGTAATATAGGCTAGCCCTCATGGGCCCACCGGGATTGTAACCTACTTGTGGTAAATAAATATATTTTGTATTTGATTTCCAAGTCGCGAGGAGTGAAAGTAGGCTATGGAGGCATTTGCCCAGCAGAGGGGCAAAAATGTCTGAATAATAATAATTTGTATTTGGTAATTATTTCTAAATGGACATTTTCCAGAGATATTTAATTTTGTATATATCTTCTAGCTGGTAATGATCATGTTATTATTTAACACTGGCCTATATCCCTGGATATGCCTGCGTCGTGCCCGAATGAAAAGTAACCTGTGTGTTATTCCAGGTCACGAACTGTTCCAAATTTTAAATCGGTCCTGCCTTTACATAGATATTTAGCAACAAACATCCAAACAACCAAACTTTCGGATTTATAATACTATTAGGATAGGTTAGAAGACAGTACCTAAGAGGAATCTATGCAACAAAAAAGAGTTCTTGTAGATACTCTAACAAATAAATTAAGCGCACAATTTTCAATAAAAAATAAAATTTAAAATAAACTACTTAAGAACATTTCATATTAGTAATTGAAAATAATTAAAAAAAAAAATTTTTTTTGACATGTTTGTTGATATTTTGGCACAGTTGCATACGCCAAACATTACAAGAGAAAATATTTTCTTTTCAATGAAACTTAACAATCATCTCTTTAAAATATATACATTTTATTAACACAAATTCTAGTTTTGTATTGAATCTAGAACAAATATGATAGGTACCTCTAATAATTATAATGAGACTTCTTAAAGTTTTGCTGCTCTATGGTAAAACTTAGTTGTACATTATTCATACATTTACTTAACGCACGAAATGCATTAAAAGTTTAGGTATTTTTTTTCGCCACGTAGCAGAACGTACGTACTGCAACTTACTTGTTGTTTACTCCAAAATGACTACGCACGAACTGCAAGTAATCCATCCCGTTTTTAGTAAAAATTAACATAGTGAAATAAAACATTTCCAGCTCCAGAACTATCAAGCTCAAAGTAATGCCAGCCATTTAACACTCAATGTGGTTCGATTCTTTCAATATTAGCAGCTGTTGTGAGTTAAGGGGTGAAATTCGGGGTAGGATTTGCAATTTGCCACATGACGGCAAATTTTTAGAGGGTAATGTTCTTGGTACGTGCTTGAAACCCATTACCTTATACAGATCCTCAGAAGATTTTATTCCGAAACGTTCAAAGCTAATTTCCACTAGGCCTTCTGAAGGCTATAGCCTATACATATAAGAACCTATACATTTTTGTTTGATCACCTGGAATTCGCGTTAGGAAAGTCGATTCTAGATGATTCTTGTGATTTCAATGAATTTATATTGTTTTCGACGTTACTGACCAAATCCCAATGCCTATGGTCACTGACCAAAAAATGGTTATCAGGAAAAAAAACAGTGACACGCAGACGAAATAATAGATATTTTAAAAGTAATAATAGATATTTTGTTCAATTCTCAGTTTAAGTTTATGATCATTTAAAGCGTTTTAAAATTGTATGCATATATTTATAAAATTATACACTCTCTTTATGAAAAGGCTTCGTTATAGTCGCCTTAAGCTTTTATATTAATACGATCGTTCAGCTTTTACAATATTTCATGATTCATTACCATACATTGAAATTTTAATTGAAATCAGAAAATCGCTCTGTACAGTCGACGTCAAAAGTAGCTTTACAACTTTTTTTATCGTATATACACTAACAAAAGAAATTAAAAAATCAGAACCTAGTACTATTTTATTTTACTTGAATGAATATAAATATATTATTGAACAAAAAAGAAAACTAAATGTATCGATTGATGCAACCAAAAGTTCTTTGAGTCCCTATGGTTTGAAATAAATTAATTTAAATATGTTTGTAAAGCACGTTGAGCTGGGTGGAAATATAAATAAATACCAGATTATTTTTATTGTTGTATGTGTGACTACCACATTTTTTTTCTGCGGAAGACTCTTAACCACATAATTGATGTTGGTTTGCCAAATAATTGTGTCTTCGACCAGATCAAATAACTAAATAGACACCCACCAACACAAACATAATCCTGACTCCATAAACTTATCTGTATGCTGGGTATCAGGAACTATGAGTATCATGAGTATCAACACCAACACTTGGAACAAATATCTTCAGAGCATCTAAACTTTTACCCGCTATGGGAATCAAACCCGCACCTCTTTTCTCGCTGCCGGCTTCTCGCCTACCACGCCATCGAGGTTGTCAGGAGATAGATTTGTTAAAGCAGACTAAGTGTTATTATTTTGGATGCCCTGACACTTGATACTTTTGACGTTTTGGATATTCTCAAATTTGGTTAAGTTGATACTGGTACCTAATTTTAACTTGAATTTGGTCACTATCGTTGTGAACCTACTTCTGTCGATGACTGTACCATGGAATGGAAGTGTGCCATAAATTTTAAATCCAATCTTTTACAATTTACGTTATAGAATGTAATGCAGGCATTAATTTTTAATTATGATAAAAGTAATATTGTTAGTTTGAAGGCTTTTTAACTGATTGATTGATATTTGATGAGGGTTGTTGATTTATACTTTCCGGGTAGAGAATTTGGTAGGAGAGTGACATAGGTAGGTACTTTGATGTTCAGTGGGATTTGTTGATATTTCAATCAAATTGTACATTTATCAAACATAAGCTGTGTTAGTCTATTAATTGGGCGGTGCCTTGACTTTGAATTTGGAGATGGTGGGATTGATGGATTTTCCAATACTTGGTATCTTCGTAGATCTTCATTGACTCTGAGTATGTATCTGAGGATATCCATAGCGGGAAGAACAGTTGTGAGCGTGTTTTTTTGTTTGTAAAACTACCTTGAAAATGTTCATATTCTATACTAGGGCGGTAAATAAAAATATAATTTATTTACCGCCCATTGTACCTTTATCATAATAATATGTTACTTTTGTTTGTTTGTATCTTAATGTGTACAATATTTTCATTCATTCGTTCATTCATATTTTTATATCAGTCGTTTAGCTAAACAGTACATTGTTTTCTACTGTCGAATTTGAAAAATATCAATAGAATTGCACTATCTCAGATTTGCAGAATATATTCATATTCGTATAAGTAAAATCTGCGAAAGACTGCAGGCAGATGCTGGATGCGACAAGCTGAAGACAGGGCGCTATGGCACTCATTAGAGGAGGTCTATGTCCAGCAGTGGACTAATATAGGCTAATTATGATGATGATGATGATAAGTAAAATAAACATAATGGATTTTACAAACGAAACTGTAAAGCCTCATAAATTGTATCATAAGTTTTTTTTAAGTTGACGATGAATGATGTATGTGTTTGTTGGGTGTTTTTTTGCATACGGCCCACCTGATGGAAAGCAGTTGCCGTCGCCTATTTTTATTTCATAACAAAAATAAAACACTGACTAGTATTCAATACGAGTATGTAGTAAAACATTTATTAAGTATAGCTTCTGCCCACGGCTTCGGATAAAGAGTAGCCTATGTGTTATTCTGATGTATAAGCTAATACACTGTAAAGTTTCATCAAAATTCTTTCAGTATTTTTTACGTGAAAGAGTAATAAACATCTATTCATGCTCACAAACTTTCGTGTTTATAAAAGAACTAGCTTCTGCGGCTTCGCTCACGTTGTACCAGGTTAAAAAGTAGCCTGTGTGTTATTCTGATGTATCCTTCCTACTAATATTATAAACGTAAAAGTTTGTGAGGATGTTTGTTCCTCTTTCACGCAAAAACTACTGAACGGATTTTGACAAAACTGTACAGTAATATAGTTTATACATCAGAATAACACATAGGCTACTTATTATCTGAGTATCACGCGGACGAAGCCGTGGGCAGAAGCTAGTAAGCTATATTACTGTACAGTTTCATTAAAATCTTTTCAGTAGTTTTTGCGTGAAAAAGTAACAAACATTCACAAACTTTCGCGTTTATAATAGTAGTAGGATAGGATTTGACGACCTCTGTGGCGCAGTGGGCGAAGGTCCGCCTGAGACGCAGAAGGTTGCGGGTTCAATTCCCGCCGCGGGACAAGTGTTTGTATTATCTACAAATATTTGTCTCAGGTCTGGGTGTTTTCTATGTATAATATGTATGTATTTACAACAAAAAAAATGTATACAAGTAGTATATCAGTCATGTAGTTCCCATAATACAAGCTCTGCTTACTTTGGGGCTAGATGATGCTGTGTGAGAATGTCCAGCACTATTATTATTTTTGGATAGGACAGTAATAAATATGACGATATCAATAAATCTGCTTAAGAAGGGATATTAAAAATGAAATGGGCTAAACTTATTAAATCCAACACATCCGATATAGGTAAAGCTTAGTACGGGCGGTGATATTGCGTACTTGTGTACCTCTCTGCGAGGTATCGTTGGAGCTGTTATATCATACGACACGATGACGACACGACACTAATTAAAATATACGCCTCTTGAGTAACCACAAACCCCATTTTAAATAGTATGTCGAATTCCTGTCCTATTCTGCCTCTTTTTTATATTATTAGAATTTTTACTACTATTGAACGAAAAAGAGGGGCGAGGAATATTAGTAAATTAATATTTTATTTTAAAATATCTCCACTAAAATAAGGTTTTGGAACGTGCAAGTGTCACAAATCGGATTTAGATTGATTCGATATTGACGACGACATGACATATGCGTTTGTTATAATATGTATATAACAAGCGCATATACATATTATATGCGTACGTGGTATGCACGTGGTACCCGGGTCAAAAGAAGCCTATGTGTTATTTTGATGTATAAGCTATATTACTGTAAAGTTCCATCAAAATCCGTTCAGTAGTTTTTGCGTGAAGGAGTAACAAACATCCATCCTCACAAACTTTCGCGTTTATAATAGTAGTAGAATTATAAGGGGTATTATTATGAATAAAGAGAAATAGAAAAACCTTTCATTGTACTACATAACACCAATTTATAGTACAAACACAGAAACATAATAAGAACAAAAAAAATAAACAAAAGAAATGCACAATGGGCGGTCTTATCGCTGAAAGCAATTTTGAGCTGAATATATTATCGTATAAAGAAAATGTATTATTATGTATTGTTCGGCTGTTACCATTTATCTTCGAAACAGCATAACCAATTGAATACTGTTTTTTGGATCGATTTGAATGACTTCAAGAATTGTTCTCAAATATTTTTATCACAATAAGTCAGTAAGAGGCGCTGCCATACTCGTAGACGATATGCACGATGGCTTATAAAAATTAAAAAATAAAATTACATTGTAAATGACTATTATTCATCTTTGTGACACACAGATTCACAGACAGATGGCGTAAACTTAGTTATCTATACCAATATTATAAAGAGGAAAGATTTTTTGTTTGTTTGTTTTTGTATCGAATAGGCTCCGAAACTACTGAACCGATTTTAACCATTTTTTCACCAAATGAAAGCTAAATTACCATGAAGTAACATAGGATATATATATTTTTTTAAATAGAGATCCTTAAGAAAATTGCAAAAATGTAACCCAAAGTAGCAAAATTTTCCCTATAAAATTTATTATTTGGCGTGCGCTGAAAAAACTATTGATGATACATAAAAATGATGTACTACATGATTAAAGTACTCATTATTACCTACAAAAAATTCCATGAGGTAATATATCTTACTATCATAGTTAAGTCGCAATAGCAGCTTTTGTGTTGTATTTTTTTTATTTAAATCGCCGATATTCTCACGGAATCGAAACTTACGCGGGTGAAACCGCGGGGCGCAGCTAGTAGGTTGGGGATACACAACTCATAAGGATACACAAGGATAGGGTTTATACAGCTTTGAATAAACAAACGGTTTTAAAATCATATTAGTTTTGTTCCTTCGGTGTTAATATTACTGTCGTGACGGAAAATATAAAAGCACTCAATAGCGTTGGCTCAATAATATTTGCCCGTATCTCAAGTTTATTGCTCCAATATCGATGCGGTTTGCACAAACAACCGACAGTATTAGATATTAGATACATAATTTAATATTAGCTATGATAATGTCAGTTTAAGTGTGTGGTTTAACTTAATTTATTACTTTCTTGAATCACACGACTAGCGTAGTGCACGACGCGACGCGGAGGGAGAAAGTCGCGATCACTCACCCTGATGAAGACTCTCGGAATGAGTCGAAACTTAGTCGGTGCCTTCACCGATAGTGCAGTACGTGAAAATTCCCGTTTTGAGGTACAATATGAATAGTCAAGTTCACGATAGTTTTTGGAATAAAATACAAGCACAGCATCTTTTCAAGAGACTTCAAATAAAACAGCGGTTTCTCAATCTATTTTTTGTCTAAAACCTGTGTATGTTCTGCGATATCTTAGCCAATTGTGAACTGATTTTAATGGTTCTTTCTTGGATGATCTCATATAAATTTTATGGAAAAATACAACCAAAGGTCGGGGATGAAACTTAATATTGCTTTTTTTATCAACTTCCCGTTATAATTATAACGTCGGGTTTCAATTTTTCCTGAAAAAAAAATATACTTGTAGTTAACTTATTGTAAACTAAAGGTTAATAAATAAACACTCGGGTTATTGTATACCATAAATTGTATATCCTATCATATTTTTAAGAGCGTTTCATAGTGTAACAAATCCGGCACGAGGGAATCTGTAGAAGAATCAAAGTCACCTTCAGTACTCTTAGGATTAGCTAATTCAAGTGACAATTTAGCTCGCAGAACCAACCGCTGGGGTAGAAGGGTTTCTGAATAGTGCCACGAACCGAACGACGCAGTTCTTTAATTTTTTTTAAATAGGTACATACATTGCCTTGACCCCACTTTAGGATTCCCTGTACCTTGAGTAAACTTATGCAAGCATTCCCGTAACCCGCAAACTCTTTCGTCACAGCTGGCTACTCCTCCGCCGCACCACCAAGGTCGTCGGTCTCCGTCTACTTATCAAATTTATTTACAATAACAATAATGCAACTACCTAAGTAGGTATGTACAAAATAACAGATGAAACTGTTGAGCCATCTAAAGACCGTTGCAAACAATCTCTAGATAGCTCAACTGATCCCCCTTCACTCATAAGACTAACAGGCTTTCGATGGATGGGGAGGAATGGACTTTGTACATCAGTGGACTACTTCGGGTTGCATAATTAATATCGGTTAGACACATATCTCGTCTACCTACGACCACGAAAGCGGGAAAGCTTTCCAGAAGTAAAATGTAAATCTAAAAGTTTGCTTTTGTGTACGATCGCGAAAACCTACAATCTTTTTTATATGTTAAGGTTTTGTCAAGTTATCTATTAACTTTATGACGTAAAGGGCTTGTATATGCGTTTGCCGTAATTGGTTGTTTCTTTTTCTGCTACAATTTTATCTCCGAAAACAGCTTTCGATTGAAGCGCCCCGTTATTTGCAATCGATTTGTATTAACTTTTAGGAGGGTTCTTAGACGGGGTTTATCTCCATTACTTCGCAAATTATTTAAGGGGGCGCTGCAATAGATGTTGGAAAAAATGTTGTGATTTTTTAAATTATGCAAATTATCTCTTCACGTCGCTTAGTCACGATTTCAAATGAGGATTACTATTATAAACGCGAAAGTTTGTGAGGATGTATGTTTGTTACTCTTTCACGCAAAAACTACTGAACGTATTTTGATGAAACTTTACAGTAATATAGCTTATACATCAGAAAAACACATAAGCTACTTTTTATCCCGGTACCACGCGGGCAAAGCCGTGGATAGAAGCTAGTAACACAATAAATGAAAGTAACGTAAAAAAAAAATTTTTTACAAATATTTTTATTACCATTATACCAAGATAGTGTATTTTGTAGGGAAATGGTATCTAATCTAAATTCACTGTAAAAAAAACACGTCAAACATCACTAAAGCCTCAAATCACGCTCACGAAGGATACCGAATCCAATCCGTTAGAGAACTATACCCAAAATTTGCATGTGACTTGACGGGTAACCGCATCAAGGATTTTGGGAAACTATGTGCGGACTGTGGGTTTGCTCGGTTCATTAAATATTTCTGTAGAGATCCTTTGTGAATAATTCGACCGAGGAATTATTACCTACCATCGTATTAATTTCTGCTACCAAGAAATTGCTAAAAATGCAAACAGTGTTCCGGTCAGATTATGAGAGCCGGTGAAATCACAGACACGTGAGATAGTTAGACATGTACTCGTAAGTTAATAATACAATAAAAACGAAAAGAGAAACCCAATTTTCGAATCAATGGAACGATTGTCACTGAAAGTCTTCTCTTTCAGTCCACCTTTGAATATACAGAATCTAGATTGATTTATTCTTGTTTCTAGAAAAACAAAGGCATGGAACTCTTCTACTTTGTTTTGGGTCAGACAGCGCAATGATATTTCCAGTATATCGCAGATGTACATCTGAAGCTAGTTTGCATTATGAAAAGAAAAACACATTGGACACAGTTGTTTATGGCAGGCGTATAAGTAATTGCTAACCAAATAATTAGTATCAGAGTCTATATTTTAGACTGATACATATTAAGTCATCCAAAAGTTTCCACTATTTACACAGAAAGAATCCTCCAATACAAATGCTTTTATTTGTACATAACGTCACCTGATGGATGATGATATGGTCAACGATAACACGTAGGTCTAGATTTATTCTTATTTATATTTTTAATACACATTAATTCTTACCTTGAAGAGACCCAGATTGTATTTTTTAGGAAAGGCTGACAAATGGGTGGTATACTGAGAAGATGCGGATCGTACTGAGCTGTGCGTTTGCTTATCCTTAGATGAGGATGGTGGAATCAGATCAGTCTGTAGTCTGTAGGTAGATAGTATTAATTGTAAGTATTAATTTTATTTATTTTATAAATGCCATTTCAAATCTGACATTATTTTAGATCAATTTGTGAAGTAAGATTATTTTTGTATTATTTTACATTCATGATTACGATTTTGTTATTTGTATTATTTTATTTTAAATAAATATTGACTTAAACTTGCAGCGCCCTTACACATTATTTTAGATCAATTTGTGAAGTAAGATTATTTCCTTTTTTTGTATTATTTTACATTCATGATTACGATTTTGTTATATTATTTTATTTTAAATTAATATTGACTTAAACTTGCAGCGCCCTAACAGGGTCCATATACTTCCATACAACTACTATGATGTAATAACTAAGCTGAATGTACATTTGAGCATAAATATGAAATACGAATATCAATAGGCATGCAAATTCACTTTGTTGAGTGTTTACAAGCTAGCTACACCATAATTTGTACTTTTGACCCCTTGAACCTAGGCAAGAACGCCCTATTCTGAAGTAAACATACACCTATATAGTCCCTGTTTCACGGACGTGACGTGCTTTTAAACCTAGACACGTACTAGGTGGTGTAGTGGTAAGAGTTTCAAGCGTCATTCAATCCAAACGTGGACTATATATTTTTCCATAATACAAATCGCTTTTTTTAATGTCTGCACTAATTTTTTCAATGGAAAATTCGTGAGGAAATGGGCATTTCCTACAACCAAAAATAAAGCAAATTGTTAACTACAATTTGCTTTATTTTTGGAAGCCTTTTTTTATGACTTTTTTTTAAGTTGGTTAGAAAAAGCTTGGAATCCTTTTACTATCGATTACTACCTACGAACCCCTTTTCATAGCCACAAAAGTATTATGTTAAGACTATGAATTATTTATTTTATTTTCATACCACTTAAAAGGTATTGGATTGAATTATTTTCGGTGTATGTATATTAATAGGTAGTTCAAGTAGGTATGTATAATATGGAGTTCATTAAAATATATTGGTATTTTAAAAATATTTCCTGACTTTGTACACCTACCAACTTTATCACTTCTCTTTATCTCCTCAAAGGTTTGCTGGATGAAAACTCTTTTAGAGTTAAGCTCGCCTTTGTACATGCCTCATCTAATATTTTGTTTTTTATTTCTGTGCTATTTCTGTGTACAATAAAGAATTATAAGAACGATGAACGATGATGGTGTTACGATGGACTATCTAATATCTCAGAATCTGTATCGTTAGCCAGTGTGGATATTTGCAGTTTGTCTCAGGCCTTAAGTGCATGTTTCGACCGCAATGTCAGATTATTGGCTGAATAGAGTATATACAGACAGCAACCACGTCCCAATATTATCGTAGGCATCTGAATTTCGCCGATACATTCACAGGCAAATGAGGTATCGTACAATAGAAGGCTGTTGTTGCCGAATCTATTGATTATGCATGGCTGTGTTCCTTGCGATAGCGTGCGTGCTGGAGATAAACTTGGATACCCAGGATTTCCTGGTCAAACTAGACCCTGATACAGTAACTATTACAAAACAGTTACAGTTTTTATTCCAAAAGCGAATAGCAGGTATTCCCAAGCACTTAGTATGCACCTAAAATAAAGCGTCAGTTGTTTATTTATTTAGTTTTTATCTATCTATCTATCTATCTAACTAAATGTATTTTAGTTACTGTATCAGGGTAAAAATAAATAAATGTATTTTCTTTCTTCTTTCTAACTCAACCATGAGCGGTGACTGAATCTAATATTAAATAACCGGATGTGCATCGCTCATGAACGAAAGCGAATGCCTGACTCCATACTAGTATTTCCTGCCTACAAGTACCATGTATCTGGACCTACAAGTACCATGTATCTGGACCTACAAGTACCATGTATCTGGACCTACAAGTACCATGTATCTGGACCTACAAGTACCATGGTTTAGCAGTGAAAGTCTTCCTGATAATTATAATGTTGCTGAAATAAACAAAACATGAGAACCGACGAGAATAGGTCATCAAAAAGGACATCTCAGTCACGATCGTGCGAAATATTTCCATACAAATACTCTACCCTCAGTTTTCACAAGCATACGGGATAAGCGGATAAGCTGACAGATATTGTATCCATCGAGTGCGGCTTATATCTTTCAAGTGTTGAGCTGAAATGTTATCAGAAACATGTTGAAGTGGAAATGAAAATTCTTATATCTTATTGAAGTCTTTTCTCTTTGTTTCACATCCAAATCCTTCTAGCTCACTTTGTGTTATGCAAAGATCACAGATATGTGAACTTTGAGGTTGGAATTAGCCGATTGTGAATGAACTAGTGTGATGAAGGGATTCAGTCTGCCTTAGAAGAGCTCCTTTCTACTCGTGTCATCGCTAAATCCAGGACATACGATTTCCTATATTTTCACTGTTTGAGAGCAATTTTATAAAAATGGTAGCCATCGTGAGTAGCATCTTTTCAAACTAAACTTGATATGCCAGTACTGAAAATATCGCCATCCCTTTTATTTAAGTAAAAGAACGGCAACAAATATAGAGCTGTTAATAATGGTAAGCTATAGAAAATGCAATAAAGAATCGCTCCAATTGTCTGTTTTATTGTAAACATAACTAAAACCTTGGCAATATGATTTTGTATGATAAATAGGAGCGCTAAGAAGCCTACTACAATTATAAACGCGAAAGTTTATGAGGATGCGTTACTCTTTCACGCAAAAACTACTGAACGGATTTTTATGAAACTTTACAGTATTATAGCTCAAACATCTGAATTGTATAGTATTGTATTCATTTATTCATCCATAGACATAATTACAATGTACTTAGATATGTTAAATTACAAAGAAACTTATTAAAAATATATTCTAAATATGCTTTTAACCTTAAATTTATTGAACAATCTCGCAGACTGATTCCGGGTGCTAGCTACTTACTTCAAAAATAATACAAGTCAATAGAGTGTATATTGCTGTATTCAGGTAGACAAATTTACTAAAACTCAAAAGTTTACTTATGTCCAAGCTAGAACGCATCGATAGCGCGTTCTAGCTTTTGGTCACATTTTTTAGCGCCATCTAGTTTTAAAAACATAAAATATTAACGAACATTTATATTCATATAAAATAATTAAAAATAAAATCAGCATTACGCATTGTCATATTGTATACCTAAAATTTAAATTTAAAATAACAACTCTCTAAGTTATGAAATAAATAAAAAATTAAAGTTAGTTATAGTACCTATAACTATAAAATAAACTGATACATATTCATTCGTTGAAATTATATTCAATCATTTTATTATCCGCAAAAGCTTCATCAATACTGTAGTAACCTTTAACTATTAATTGGTCTCACAAGCAGGATTTAAAGTTGGAGTCAGTCATGTTCTTTATCTCTTCAGGTATTTGATTATATAACTTTATTCCAGTACAGTAAAAGCTTTTTGATACTTTTGCAGAATAACACATAGACTACTTTGATACTTTTGCAGAATAACACATACACTGCTTTGATACTTTTGCAGAATAACACATAGACTACTTTGATACTTTTGCAGAATAACACATAGACTACTTTGATACTTTTGCAGAATAACACATACACTACTTTGATACTTTTGCAGAATAACACATAGACTACTTTGATACTTTTGCAGAATAACACATACACTACTTTGATACTTTTGCAGAATAACACATAGACTACTTTGATACTTTTGCAGAATAACACATAGACTACTTTGATACTTTTGCAGAATAACACATACACTGCTTTGATACTTTTGCAGAATAACACATAGACTACTTTGATACTTTTGCAGAATAACACATAGACTACTTTGATACTTTTGCAGAATAACACATACACTACTTTGATACTTTTGCAGAATAACACATATACTACTTTGATACTTTTGCAGAATAACACATACACTACTTTGATACTTTTGCAGAATAACACATAGACTACTTTGATACTTTTGCAGAATAACACATACACTACTTTGATACTTTTGCAGAATAACACATAGACTACTTTGATACTTTTGCAGAATAACACATACACTGCTTTGATACTTTTGCAGAATAACACATATACTGCTTTGATACTTTTGCAGAATAACACATAGACTACTTTGATACTTTTGCAGAATAACAAATAGACTACTTTGATACTTTTGCAGAATAACACATAGACTACTTTGATACTTTTGCAGAATAACACATACACTACTTTGATACTTTTGCAGAATAATACATACACTACTTTGATACTTTTGCAGAATAACACATACACTGCTTTGATACTTTTGCAGAATAACACATAGACTACTTTGATATTGACCGACCGATGTGGTGCGGTGGGCAAAGGTCCGCCTGCGACACAGGAGGTTACGGGTTCGATTCCCGCCCTGGGACAAATGTTTGTACGATCTGCAAATATTTGTTCCAGGTGTCCTGGGTATTTTCTATGTATAATAAAAAATATATATATCTATGTAATGTATTGTATTAAGTATATCAGTCATCTAGTACCCATAACACAAGCTCTGCTTAGCTTGGGGCTAGATAATGCTGTGTGGATTGTCCAGCATTATTTATTTATTTATTTATACTTTTGCAGAATAACACATGTCAATAACATTGAAATAATAAGCAATCAAAATTATCCTTATTTTTATCAACACTAGGCACTTTTGCGAAACTTTTCATTCACCTGTAAAACTACCCTTCGTAAATCTTTGTGTTGGGCCAAAAACGTTGTGTAGTGAAGATAAAAGAAAACGTGACAAAATTATCTTGAATAAAAGATGGTGGCGTAATAAAAAAGTAATGTCACACAATATCTCTATTCGCAGTAGGGCACATAAACAATCCCTGTATGTCTTGAATCGAATGACCAGAGGTTAGGGTTGCCAGCTACCAAAATATCCTACTATCAATACATTATTACGTACAAAACATAAATCTGTTTACCATAACATAATTTGAAAAGGTCAAACAATTATTTGACGAAATTATCATTAAAATTATTTGACGACCTCTGTGGCGCAGGCGAAGGTCCGCCTGAGACGCAGAAGGTTGCGGGTTCGATTCCTGTCACGGGACGAATGTTTGTAAGATCTGCAAATATTTGTTCCGGGTCTGGGTGTTTTTCTATGTATAATATGTATGTATTTACAAAAAAAAAAGTATATTAGTAGTATATCAGTCATGTAGTTCCCATAATACAAGCTCTATTAGTTTGGGGCTAGATGACGCTGTGTGAAAAATGTCCAGCATTATTTATTTTATTTCTCATTTTTTTTTTTTATTTATTTATCAGCTTTCAAAACTGGGTCCCGAGCATGGTTGTACCGATATATAAAATTCGACATACATCCTCGCTAAAGCGGGGTTTTGTCGAAATCGGTAGCATGGAACTAAGTTTATAGCCGGGTAGATAAATTCGAGAATATATCGAATTTATCGAATTTTATCTTATTTTGACATTTGTCATCGTTTATTTTTGTCAATCACAACGATATTTTTAAAAATTGAAAAAAAAACATGGTCGCAGGGCTGACTTTGTTAACATACTTTCTTACTATTAGCAAGTGATTTGACGAACTCAATGGCGCGGCCGGTGAGAATCCGGCTGCGACATAAGAGGTGCGAGTATGGTTCCCGCAGCGGGACAAATGTTAACTTGTTCATTATTATACGTGTTCATTATAGATATTTATTGCTGGTCTAGGAGCAAGGTACCCATATAAACTGATACGTTGAATATGAACCATAATTCATTTTACTTCTGGACTATACATGTCGATGATCATAAAAATAAAAACAAAAATCCAAAAATGTTATATATGGATTTTTGATTTTGTTTTTTTGCTTTGGTAAAGAAATAGGAAAAAACATAACGTAAGAACTTTTAGCTAAGATGGCTTATTTAGTTTAAATTTTGTCATTATTTTATTGCCTTAAGTTGGCAATAAAATTCAATTCAAGATTTATTTACGGGATAATTCAGTGTGAGCATACTCACAACGTATTAATACCGGACATAAATGAATAACACCGGACTATATGACTGATAAACAACTTATATACTTTTTTGTGAATACATATTATACATAGAAAACACCCAGTCCCGAGACAAATATTAGCAGATCATACATACATTTGTTTCTTCTTCTGCGTCTCGGACCTTCGCCCACTGCACCACAGAGATCGTCGTATTGCTTTATGCGAACGTCAAACACTGACGTATTTCAACCCTATCCACGCCACCGCCTATCACAGTCACCCCACACATTCCCTCATTCAAAGCCTGTAAAATTCGCTCGTAAAACCAAAAAGGTCCATTGAAACCATGGACAAAGCCTCCTGAGGTAATTTTTCACGCGTGCTCGATGTTGCTCTTTCACTCCATACTCTATTATAATCTATGGACAGTACATTATAATGTTCTTTTGTATTGCCAAATTGATTTTACATTGTGACTGGTCGTTTTGACCTCATGCAGTCATGGATTGTTAATTATCCGTATAAGCAATTATTTTTGAAAAATAAATTGATGTGTTTATTAACATTATGTATGGAATGATAATAATTAAAGTGATTAGGTAAGGTTTATTAAAAATCCTACTAATATTATAAACGCGATAGTTTGTGAGGATGGATGTTTGTTACTCTTTCACGAAAAAACTACTGAACGGATTTTGTTGAAACTTTACGGTAATATAGCTTATACATCAGAATAATACATAGGCTACTTTTTATCTGGGTACCACGTGGGCGAAGCCGTTGACAGAAGCTAGTATTATATAAAAAATACCTACAATGGTAAGTCAAATTACGGTAAAACTATTTCAAAAATTAAGTCTTACGAATTTTAAAAACCAAACTTTTGTCAAGCGAATTGTAGACAACCGCATTGGCGCGGCGAGCGAGTAAACATATGCAAGATGTGCGGGTTCGATTCCCGCTGCGGGACAAATTTGTATGTTCTACAGATATTTTCTCTAGCGGGTGTTGTGGTACTCGTGATTCCTCATGCCCACGACACAGGAATTCCTAGTGTGTAGGCGGTCTAGAGGTTGTTTATTTTTAACTTTTGGGGGCGCTAGGATTTTTCTATTCTCAAAATGGGCGGTGGAAATAATAAGTTTGAGAACCTGTGGTGTAGGGTCTGGATTATCTATGTGTCTGTTGAGTAAAAAATAAACGTAAATTCCATCACTTATTGGATCACTTATAGTGTGACCTATCTAAAAAAAACTTTTCGATCTGTATAAGCCTAGTGGGCAGAAACAACAGTAATGTTAAATTAAAAAAAAAACGTAGATTTACACAGTAAACTTGATTAACATTTTGTCAAAACCATCACAGCATCAAGGTAATATAAGGCCCGCCTGAGACGCAGAAGGTTGCGGGTTCAATTCCTGCCACGGGACGAATGTTTGTATCTGCAAATATTTGTCTCGGGTCTGGGTGTTTTCTATGTATAATATGTACGTATTTACAAAAAAAAATGTATATAAGTAGTGTATCAGTCATGTAGTTCCCATAATACAAGCTCTGCTTAGTTTGGGGCTAGATGATGCTGTGTGAATATGTCCAGCATTATTTATTATTTATTTATTATTATTTATTTATTTATTTATATTTATTTATTTATTCATTTAATTACTGTTGTACCCGGGTATCGTCCGTAATATCAGTATACATCCGGCTTCAAGATGGCGGCCGGATGTCCGCAGCCTGTGACGCTCGTCGCTAGTATCTAGCTAGATTTCGGGAAATAGCTCTTTATAAATCTAGTGTACTGAAAATACTCCAGAATGTGCTGAGAAAAACTATTTTTCGAATGTTTGGTTATTGGATAACTTCCGTTAGTGTAGGATATAAAGACAGGCGTGTGTGTAGATAGGTAGGTAGGTACCTCAGGAAATAAGTAGTTTGACTCACATTCAGTATATATTGTCAGTTCATACACAATCAGTTCAGAAGACACAATTGGTATAGAAGAAAGAAAGACACAGGCACATAAAAAAAATTGGAAAAGATAATCAAAAGAAATAGTTTAGAGATAAGAGAATAAGCAAGTATACAAGCAAGGGTAACGGTACTTTGTGAGACCTCAGTTCATCGCAAAGTACGTTCTTAAATACTTGTTCAATGAGACTCCAAATTTTGGTGTGCAATGAATAAAAATATCCCGACTATGCAGTATGCGACAACACTACTCTATTTTTTTGTTTGCTTTTGGTTTAATTTACATAAAATGTTATCTCGATATTCTTCCAATCCTATCCTACTAACATAATAAATTCGAAAGTCTGTGTGTGTGTGTGTATGAATGTTTGTTACCACGTATCTCCGTAACTACTAAACCGATTTTGATGAAATTTGGAATGTAGATAGTTTAGGATCTGGAATAACACATAGGCTAATCTAATTTTCGAAAATCAACCGCTGAGGGGATTAAATAGGGCGGTAAAGTTTCTATGGAAAAAAATATTCCTTGGTTTGATTCGCTCCAAACTCGGTATGTACAAATAAACTTAAAAAAAAATAATGCAACACGTATTTTTTATTTTTAAAACAACCCTTTGGGGATGTGCAATTTTTGGGGGTGTGCAATTGAGTTCTAAACTTTGTATAAATTCCTTGGTTCGATTCACTCAAAAGTTGGTGGACATAGTTTGAAGCCTGGAGACCGTCATATGCTACTTTTATTAACACACCACGCAGGCGAAGCCGCGGGCAGAAACTAGTTAAGGAATAAATTTAAGTGTATAATATGCAAACGAACAGACATATCGTGACTATAACTTTATTTATTAGATAGGTAAAAAATATAATCTACAATTTGTAGGTAAATTACCTATAAATTTATTATTTTACCAATAAATTACTGGTGTCTTCACGGATAGCACGGTACGTGAAAATTCCCGTTTCACGATGATGGTTACACTTTCGCCATTTAGCTCCGGAACCTTAAAAATATATCAGAATAGCCCCGTTGCCTGCAGGATAAATAAGCTCAGTATTGTTCCAGTAACCCCTTTTTACACTCGCAGCCTTAATTCAAATCATCAACCAGCTATGCAGTTCCTTCCACGGTTCGCGGTAGAGTGAATCTGTTATACTTTGTTGCCCTGTGTCCTCGTGGCACAGATAATAATTATACAGAAAATCAGAAAGCGAAGTATATACTATGTCAAATAATTAACAGAATGATGACTTATCTTAAGCAGACGTAGATTGGCTGCTGGAACAGCGTCCTAGTAAAAACTGCTAGTAAAAACTAAAGATTTTGTTAAGGTTAAGATGTGTTCCTTTTCATGTTACATATGTTTTGGTCATTGCCTATAAAAATGAGTTTTCATTGATATTTTGTTAGTGCAATCTTCAAGGAGGATCTTTCAATTGCGTTTTTTTTTATTTTACCTAGTACCATGTTTTGGCAAACAATCATACGGCTTTCCTGATGGAAACTGGTTGGTTACCTATAAGATATAAATATTTTATTGGATATTTTAAATGTTAATATGTATTTATATATCACTATATTCAACAGTCTGGTTTTCAGTTCTGTATTGATTATGCATTACCACTTCAACTTTTTTGTTATTTTTTTGTGCGAAATCAGTAAGTCTTTTTTTTTCAGAAATAAAAAAAAACTTTACTTTCACTTTATATCCAGCGCTGATTTTGAGACAGGTACCAAGAGAACATAAACTATAAGGTAGCCAAACTATGACGCTATAATATTTTGAAGCTACGAAGTAATTCACATACGCTACGACGTAGCCCGTAGCAGCTATGACCTACGCCGTAGCTGGCAGGGGTTAGCGGCTGGAATCATTCCTTTCACTGTGGTCTGGTCGCACCAGCTTTGTTAACCGGGTAATGCGGATGCACGGATGTAAACAATACCCGGCTGCGGGATTATTCTTTGAATATACGGGTATCGCAGCCTTCTACCGGTTTTTAGAACCGGATTTAGCGGAGCCTTGTTTGTGGACTGTGAGCAAATACAAAACTGATTCGAATTTACCTTTTATTTTTTCAGACAGGCTGCCGTATTCGATTTTACACGTGTGTATAGTATTAGTCAGAGACACTTCCAAATATTGTATTTGGCACATGCCCGCTTATTCATAGTAGTAAGCAGTCCCTGTGACAGATTGCAAGTCCATCGCAACTTATTGGAACACGAACCAATGGCACATGACTTAAATTTTTGGATTTTTGATCCTTGACATAATCCTTACTGATTCATACCCAATTACACTCGTGTAACCAAATTATCCCTAGACACAGCTTTATCCAAAGTACAGCTAAATACAGGCTGTTCCGAACAATGAATGAATGCTGAGTTGTACAAAATGTCAATTCGTTCATATCGTCATTTTTCGAATGGAAATCTAAACACATATTGTAAAAACGGGATTTTCACGTACCGCACCATATCAGTGAAGGCACCGACTAAGTTTTGACTCATTCCGAGAGTATCCGTTTTCTGAAAGGAAAATTCCCGTTTTTAGCAATATGAATGATCTTAATTCACGATAGTTTTTGGAATGAAGTTTCTGACACCGCTTTGATATGTTTTGAAATCAGCGTAGAGTTTCATTAGGTATTCGTGTTGTTGCCGTGGCAAGTCAGAGGCATGTCCAAACATTTTATTTGCCACATAAATAAATAATAAATAAATAAATGCTGGACATTTTCACACAGCGTCATCTAGCCCAAAACTAAGCAGAGCTTGTATTATGGGAACTACATGACTGATATACTACTTAAATACTTTTTGTTTGTAAATACATACATATTTTACATAGGAAAACACCCAGACCCGAGACAAATATTTGCAGATCTTACAAACATTTGTCCCGTGACAGGAATCGAACCCGCAACGCGTCTCAGGCGGACCTTCGCGCGCTGCGCCACAGAGGTCGTCTATGTTTTGTCCACATGTCTATGTTTTGCATGGTACTTAGTTAGCATTTCGGTTGGCAGGTTCCATGGCGTTTATGTGAATTAGCCTTTACTCGACCGCAAAAACACATCAGAAGGCAAAATATATATGCGGAAAATCAGGTGTCTGTCACAGAACCTTTAAAAAAACGCGAAAGTTTGTGAGGATGGATGTTTGTTACTCTTTCACGCAATAACTACTGAACGGATTATGATGAAACTTTACAGTAATATAGCTTATACAACAGAATAACACATAGGTAACTTTTTATCCAGGTACCACGCGGGCGAAGCCGTCGGCAGAAGCTCGTAAGATACTATTTTGTATTTGTCCAAATTTTGCGTGCTACTGTCAGCTACATAAATAGTCACGCATATTTTGAGTGATGATGGAGTTTTGAATTGAAATTAGTAATTAAGCGAGTTTGAAACAAATTGCCGAGAGCTGTAATGGCATAGTGGATGGTAACCCGACTCCGATAAAAGATATTTATTATCATTAAAACGCCATCAGTAATCAGAATCTAAATACATTTATTTAGGAATAGCTGCGCCCCGCGGTTTCACCCGCGTAAGTTTCGATTTCGTGGGAATGTCGGCGATCTAATTAAATTTTAGAACACAAAAGCTGCTATTGTGACTTAACTATGATAGTAAGTTATATTCTTTCGTCGACTTTTTTGTAGGTAATAATGAGTACTTTAATCATGTAGTACATCATTTTTATGTATCGTCAATAGTATTCTCAGCGCACGCCAAATAATAAATTTTATAGGCAAAATTTTGCTAATTTGGGTTACATTATTGCAATTTTCTTAAGGATCTCTATTTTTTTGAAAATAAATTATAGCCTTGGTTACTTCCTGATAATTTAGCTTTTATTTGGTGAAAAATCTATGAAAATCGGTCCAGTAGTTTCGGAGCCTATTCGATACAAACAAACAAAAAATCTTTCCTCTTTATAATATTAGTATAGATAAAATAAAAATCTATGAAATTTAAGCATAAGGGATGAGATTTTTCATAAAATTTATCTGGAAATTTGGTTTTACCCTTGAAGTGTATCCGAGATTAAAACATTAAACACGTCTCACGATTTGGCAAAGATATCCCGAAAAAAAACAGACGAATTGAGAACCTCTTTCTTGTATGAAGTCGGTTGAAAACTTAGTGAACCGTCATTACTTTAAAACCTTATCTTACTTTAGGAAGGTCTGATCCTATCAATCTTCACGAACATACAACATCAATATGAACTCTGGGATCTTTCAAACGATTTTAGTGCCCAGTTATCACGACGTCATGATTTGGTATTATAGAAATTACAGACACATGAACAACTCGCGAGTGATACTTCTGAGGGTTTTCTAACTTCTGATACTTGCAAGGAGCCAAAGTTTACGGTAAAATTTATAGTTTAAAATGCCACTTACACCACCTCTGCGTCACTTTGACCGGGCCGTGTCAGTTTATATTTAAGTACTATACCGTAGTTTAGTATTTGGTACATCTAATTTTTTTTTTATTCCATATGATTATAATGTGACCGCTGTGTTTTTCTACTTTTGGGTCCAAAAGTCTATAGACATCCTCAGATACATGCTCAGTGAGTAGATCTTTCAAGATACCAAGTAAACGATAATCAGGTCCACACATTACACTTGGCACGTGCCTTTGCTTTTAACAAGTAGTAAGCATTCCACGTGACAGATTGCAAGCCCGTCGCCGCTTATTGGAACACTTACTAATGGCACAGATTTTATTATTTCACTTTAAAATTTGAACGCTGTCTCTCTCTTATATTGGACCCAAAAATAAAAGAAACTTTTACAGACTGCAATAAAGTTATTAGATACACGATACACGACCAAGCCGCAATGCTTCATCGTGTGTAAGAGCCCTCAGGGCAGAGTCAATAAATAAATTAGGCACAGTCTCGAGCACCCGTGCGCTGCCATAAATACAGACCCTTTCGAAATGATTCCGAAAAAATCGAAATTTATTTATGGTTGTCCCTTGTTTTTGAATTTCTATTTGTTTCGCTAATTTGCTGGCGTTTTTGATACGAACAAAAATTACTTGTATTGCAAAAATGCTTACTAGAAATCCACAAAATAAGTCAATATACTTTTATAAAATTACTTTCCTATTAAATATAAACAACATAAAAATTACGCTTTTAAAACAAATTATTTCGATGCTGCGGCGGGTGAATAGCCAACTGTTACACAAGAAGTGCAGGTTCGTTTCCCGTTTCGGGTAAAACTTTGCATGATCTGTAAATATTTATTACGGGTCTGTGGAAGCCCGGTAATTATAGTCATTGATACACAAATAATCCTAGCGTATTCCCAGCAGAATATGGTCAGAACTACGTATGTCTGTTTAACAAATTATGTTATGTTATAAACAAATTCAAAAACTTTATAAACTATAAAACATCTGATTATTTAGATGAAAAAAACTCTTGGAATTGAAAATACTCTAACTCGATAAAAAAATGTACCTATTGTTTTGTAAAAGGATCATTAAAAAGAAAAACCAGACTGGTTTTCTTACCTTTCTTTACTGGCTTGGCCGCGAAGGAAGTGATCGTTGTTATTTTAATGAATAAATGAATTTTGACTTTGACTATGTTAGTTATTTATAATTAAAATAAAAAAGGCACCGACTGGTTACAATCTGATTTCTCAGACTAGAAGTTTCTTAAAAAGCTTTTGCCACTATAAAATATGTTTCTTTCTTTAATTGTACAACACACGCGAATATTTTATTCATTCAAAGATGTTTATCAATCTTAACTCACGCAATACCGATTTTCTTACAAAACGAAAGAAAATACGATTTTTCCCTTTATATTAGTTAGTTAAGTTTTTCGACCTCGGGCCGAGTATTTGATTTCATCAAG
Source organism: Perizoma flavofasciatum (assembly GCA_958496245.1). NCBI lineage: Eukaryota > Metazoa > Arthropoda > Insecta > Lepidoptera > Geometridae > Perizoma > Perizoma flavofasciatum. The sequence continues at coordinate 2,409,087 of OY292436.1, forward strand.
GTAAAAGCGAGTAATGTTTAAGTCAATTAAGGTGAGCGGTTTCTTAATTGCTAGCTTTTATATAGATTGAATTTTCTTCCAAAAAATGTTACGAAATAGCGTATGGGTGGTATGGTACTCGAAGTTTTTTATCGCTGAGAGCGATCTCTTCAAGGCAACTTCCCATGCTCGTAAATTTACTTAATGAATGCTGGAGCCCAATTATTATTCTAGAGTAAAACTTAATATGGACAGAGACATTTATAACTTTTAATTTTTTCACAAAATTCGTTAGAACTATATGAAAATATATTTACGGATGATACAAAGGAATAAATAAATAAATGAGTTTTCACCATTACAATGCAGTTGTATCTAGTAATAACCTAGTGTAATTTTGTTGATTTGTGCCTATGCAATCAAGAAGGAAATAGGCAACGTGAGATACTGGGCTTAAAACCGCTGGCAGGAGGCCAGTTGTGGCTCTTAGGTGTAGAGACTGGAAAGGACTAGCGTGGAACGAGGTATGGAAAAAGTTCCACTTAAGTAAGTGAATAAAGTTAATAATTATATAAAGCTAGTCATTTTTCACACAACATTATTTAGCCCCAAAGTAAGCAGAGCTTGTATTATAGTAACTACATGATTTACATAGTTCTTATATCTATATATTTTTGGCAGATACCTAATATTTTGGAAAACACCCAGATCCGTGACAATTCGTTGCAGATCATACAAACATTTGTCCTGCGGCGGAAATCGAAGCCGCAACCTTCTGCTTCTCAGGCGAGCCTCCGCCCACTGCGCCACAGAGGTCATCACACATATACGTGTAGAGATAAATCCTACTAATATTATAAACGCGAAAGTTTGTAAGGATGCATGTTTGCATCCTTACAAACTTTCTATCACGCAAAAACTACTGAACGGATTGAATGTTCGGATGAAACTTTACGGTAATATAGTTGATACATCAGAATAACACACAGGCTACTTTATATCTGGGTGCCACGCGGGTGAAGCCGTGGACAGAGGCTAGTATTTTCATATTTCATATTTCTTTTATTAATGCGTTAAAATGTACGAAATGTGTAAATGTATCAGCTTAGATGTTACATCAAAGTAGCTATAGGGAAGTACATGAACCCTGCCAGGGTGCTTATAGCTTAGTCATTAACTAAAAACAGATAATATAGATTGAATAGATGCAAAATTTATAACATGAAGAACGGCCACGTGAATTTGAAAAACGACAAATTATTCGAGTAAACGGTGTGACAGTTTAGAAACAAAAACAGCAAACCTTAATTTGCAAAACAAATAGAATTATACGTAAAACTGAAACAGAAACTCTTTTTAGGGTTAAGCTCGCCTTTGTATATGTACAACAAAGAATAAAGAAAGAAATATCCCACGCACCTTGCTGATCCATTTATCTAGATTTATTTGGCACAAGACTGGTTATGGTTGTGGATGGTGGTATGGTTTATGGTGGTAGGCGCAAGATCCACCACTGCCGGCCCCTAATCACCAAAACTAATACTTGAAAAGAGGTATCACTTCGTGACCTAATCATTACCAGTTTCATTGCTAATCGTTTAATGTCCAATTGCATTGGAGATCATGGGTGCGAGACCGGTCAAATGGATATTTCCATTTAAAAAAAAATCTGCGAATTATAACTGCTCGAAATAGTGTATTTAATAAAAAAACTATTTTATATCAATATAAATTGGTAAAATGTGAACAAAAACTAGAAAGGTGACTTACCTATATTTTACAATAAATGAATTCTAATATCTGATAGTATTTTATTTATTTTACTTTTATTAAGGCACAAGCGGTTTACAATATCAAGATAAATGGTAAAAACGAATGATTCTTATACCCATTAAGCTGCCGTTAGTAACTCTATATAAATAATTCTGAAACAAGACGGTACTTCTTAAAATAGGTTACAAATAAATGAATATAAATAGGTACATACATATTCAGTTACCTGCATAAATGTTCAACAACTGGTTAAGTGTTTTTTTAGACATTTGTTTTTTAAACATATTAGCTGATAACGAAAATATGTCACAATCAGAAAACTGTTCATTATGTAACTTGCAGGTTCGTGGGATAAATGAATTGCATACACAATTCGTTCTTAATTATCCTATCCAATCCTACTATAAGCGTAAAAGTATTAATATAATACTATAAGCGTAAAAGTTTGTGAGGATGTTTGTTACTCTTTCACGCAAAAACTACTGAACGGATTTTGACGAAACTTTATAGTAATATAGCTGATACATCAGAATAACACATAGGCTACTTTTATAAGGGTTATATTTATAAGTTATAGATAAACAATCTTATTAGTATTAGTGATAAATTCAATTTGTACCACTTCCAGTTTATACAGCGCCTTATAAATTATATAGGGTAAACTCCACACTCAGCTACGGCATACAATGCATATCTCTGTAAATAGTTGAAGTTTTTGTGTGGACACATTAGGTACACTCGGCACAATATGTATGTTTCATCCAGTATCATCGTCCTGGGGCCTAATAAAGCCGTACAGGCAAAAATTTCACTTTTTGCTTTGCGATTCGTTAAGGCGTTGACATTGCGTTGTCATTCGCAAAGCGGGATTTAACATCTATGCCTGAATAGAATCGCAATAACTTTGACGACCTTAGTGGCGTGGTGGATGAGCCGGCTGGAAAACAGAGTTGGGTTCTATTCCCGTTGCGGGACAAATGTTTGTATGTTCTGCCAATATTTGTTCCAGTTCTGGGTGTTGCGGTCTTGGTGCTCGTAGTTTCTGATACCCACGACACAGGGAGTCCTAGTGTGGGGTCAGAACTACGTACCTATGTAGTCAGATTACAGTCGTTTAAAAAACCGTAAAGTGGGGTCGTATTTCTATGAAATACCAGCTAGTAATTGAATCTATTAATATCTCTACTGTTTAACATATTAAAACAATTAGTTTATAAATAAGTTAAGTATTATTATTATAATATTACTTTTCTGTTTTTTTTTGTCAAATGTTCTTTCATAAGTTTCGTGTGCTGTCAAAAAAAATCAAGCAAAAAGTATTAAAAGTCCTTAAATTTGGTTAATACTTTTTGCTTGATTTTTTTCTTTTCTAATGTGTGTGATTTCTTAAAAACTTTGATGACTAACTTTTTCACTTTGACCTTGTTCGTTTGCACAACAGGAACTTAGAAAAAAAACAAGCTTTGTTGCCTGATTCTACAGGACTTAGAAGTGCGCTCACTTTAATATTTTAACTTCACATAGTTTTTAAGTTGACGATTCTATATAATTATGATCTTTGCGGATTCAATAAGTATAAACCTACTAGCTTCTGCCCACGGCTTCACCCGCGTGGTACCTGGATAAAAGTAGCCTATGTGTTATTCTGATGTATAAGCCATATTACTATAAAGTTTCATCAAAATCCGTTCTGTAGTTTTTGCGTGAAAAAGTAACAAACATTCATCCTCACAAACTTTCGCGTTTATAATATTAGTAGGATAGTAAGATTGACTAAATTAAGACACTGGCTACAGTACTGGAATATTGCAATCCACTGACTTACCACAACCTTTCTACATCGTTTCGTATGGAGGGACTTTTCACCAGCGGTTTTTGGTTCTGAGAACTAGATGGCCTGCCTGCCCATCGCCACTTCAATTCCAATTCTGAGCATGAGCCATGCTCATATGCTCAACTAAATTTAGTGCCTACGCATAAACTAGCACTAAAGTTAGATAAGTTGATTTACTGACCTATTTGTTTTATTGTGGTTTCGGCGGTCGCCGCTGAAATCACTAATTGGATTTAGAAAATTTATTAACGACCAACGTGGTAGAGCCCTGAATTCACAAAATAACATTATATAATCAATTATCTGACAGCAATATTCACAAACAATACACCAGAACGCTTCTAAGCTATAAGACCGTCCCATTGTACTTTTTTTTAGTTCTGTTGCGTTGTATCTATTTTATTACGGTGTACAATAAAATATTTTCATTCCTTCATTCAGAGCATTACTAGTATCAATGATTTGACACGTTATTGTCATAAAAGATTACTATTTAATTAATTTAACAAAATCACAAAGCTCTCAAGAAATGACAACATTGATACAAACTTTTCTTACAGCCAATTAAGGAATTTAATTTTTTGCAATTAACAAATAAATTTACGATATTCTCTAAACTAGAAGGCATAGGTATATAATTATTAAGCTATCGCAGACTTTGCTTCAAGGGATAAGAATAATGATATAACCTTAGTGTGTGTGTGTGTGAGTGTGTGTGTGTGTGTAATATGGCTGTAAATATCTGTATCATAGTAATGGTTGCCGGCGGCAGGAGACCGGATACCGTGTAAAATGACCCCCACCGGTCGCAAAAGTCGGTAAATATACCTAAATTAAAACATAACTTACTAGCTAACTACCTTTGTATAACAATTACCTGCATATTAATTAGTTAAGATATTAAGCTTAAGAATAATGTATATACATTCTCATTTAAGTGAACTGTGTTCTTTTGAGAAATAAAATTCTTTAAACTGAAACTAAATTAAAAGCCGACTTGAACCACCTGGTCCAAGTTTTTTCGATACCTTTGTTTTTTTGTCTTTGTTTGGCGAAAACCAATAAAATTTCGTCAGCCGGCTGATAATATAACAAATAAAAAAAAATGCCCAACTATGATTCTCAGTAGCATAGGTATCAGGAACTACGAGTAACAGATAACACAACACCCAGGCCCGGAACAAATAGCTGAAGAACCTGGGGGAATCGAACCCTCACCTCTTGCGTCGCAAGCCGGCTAATTGATACCAACGATACAGGGACAGAGCTCGCCGCGCCACAGAGGACGTCTGAAAATGATGTTTGTTTGTAAGTAAGATTTACACTTTACATAAAGTTTTGATAGCACAGAGATTTCTTAGATATGATAAGTTCGTTTATTTAATACCAAAGTTTTCTAATAAGTGTTATAGAAGTAATAGTTTTATACTTGATCCTCTGTGGTTAATTGCGTATAGTCTTATAAAGTCACTTAAACTGAATATTTTTCATTTATAATTGTCTAATTAGATAAATTTGTGTCGAAACCTATAACTTTTAGTCGACTTTCATGACATCGAAGGTGGTTTTTACGGCCATTCCTTGCTATTAAGGCCCATTGGGCCTTTATCTTTATCATTGGCCTTCTACTTACACATACTATGAGGAAAGGAATAATCCTATTCAAAATTAAATGACTGAACGTAATCCAATATTCAATTTTGTCTTTCTTTACTCATTTGTACACACAAATAACATTTTGTTATAGGAACATGGTGACGAAGGTAATGTGCTTATCTACAAAAATAGTACACATTTTTTTAGCTTCAAAAATTCATTTTTTTTTGTTTTTTACCACTAAAGTGGCAAACATACCCACCATTATGTTTCAGCTGTCCCTATTACAAAAATAGTGAGTACACATAATAAGAGTGTACATAAGGTGGGCTTAATGCTAAAAGCATTTTCTACCTGCCAACCTCACAGGTATACAAAGAGGGGTGGCGTACTACCTCAAAAATAAGAAAAAGAAAAAAAACAGTTACTAGACAATATTATACACTTAAAAGAAACAACAACAAAAAATAAGATAAAAAGTTAAAGGTAGGTATATAATATCGTTAGAGGAAACAGCTGATTATCTATTAACTCTATATTAATAATACATACGAGTACATAATGCTTAAAATTCATTTTATAATAAAATTATGAATATTGAAAAGGACAGAAATAATATTTCATTTTTTTAAAGGTTTTTGTAAATCAGTCTTTTAAATACAAGTTTACATGTCCTACATGTTAGTTTTTTGTCTATATTTTCTGTGTGTATAGTAAAGAATAACAACATACGGATAACGGGATATATAAGATATAACGGGTAAAAAGTCTAATAAAGTTAAATTTATGGGTGCATGACCTGATTTTAAACCATGAACTCCAAATCAGGGCCATTAGCTTGCCACCAGTGCTCCTAAAACTAATATATTATACACTCAGCGTAACAGAGTCCTTAAACTTTGCCCACGGAAGTAACAGCATTTCTCGCCCTTTGTCAATAATGCCGCTGGCCAGATAGTCACAACACAATCAACGTAAGCAAACAAAGGGAAATTATAGCAAACAGGTCGACTACTTTTAAATTGGTCTGCCTACTTCTTGTTATATACCTTCTACTAGTGGTTTGCGACTTGGAAATGCTATTTATATCAGTTCGTTTCTATAACAACTAAATAAGAATCAAAGTCAATGATACTGATGCTCTTGTGTTTTTGGCTTACACAGCAGACGCCACCTTTTTGGTTGTCATGCCAAAGCTCAGAGTGACAGATCATTTTACTAGTTACTGTGGACAACCACGCTTCTCTTATCGTAAAATCCCGCAAAAAGATATCAAAATCTTACGGATACCGGCGTGTGATCATCCCTTTAGGTGCCCCCTGTGAACGCATACTTCATCATCAGCTCAAGTACTATCGAAAGCCGATGTAAGTTCATCAGCTAGCGGGGGTCGCCTAGATTTTGAAGTCAAAGTCAAAGTCAAAAGCTTTTATTCATTGAAATCACAAGGATCTTAAAGAAACGTCGGGCTAAAAACTGCGCGCGACCAAGCCTAGAAGAATCAGGTAACAAACTCTGCTTGGTTTTTTTTTTATCCTTCATTCACCTTTAGTGTGGTGCCAATCGAACAAGGTGAACTCATTTATTTAAAAGAGGACTCGTCAAGGAACATTGAAATTTTATTATAGTGAGTTTGATTCGTAAGCCCGTCGTAAAGAAATAGCCGTCTGCCTTAGTAATATGTGAGATTGTTTTAGTATTCGCTCAGACAAGGTATTACTTAACAAGGTAGATCATAAAATCATGTACGATATTTAGTTCAGTAATTAAGTTGTTATTTTTCTGCAATTTATCTACTTTTATGTCTACTTATTACTAGTACTAGTTTTGTTTACACAAAACCTCGGCCTGCCTACCTATCTGTTACTATACCCTTAGACAGGGTTCATGTGAGATACCTACCTATAAACTCCATCTACATACCTGCCATTTGAAAGCAATAAACGTATTGAGTATTCAGTAATTATCCATAGACTCTTAATCTGTAACTGACTGAATCTCTCGCAAAATTTCATTGAAGTGATTTGCCGGGATAGGTTCCTGAAACTTACTAGACGTCATAATGAATGAACATAATATAATCCACATTTATAATAGTCATTTCACGCCATGCCTATTTCAGCCGTCAAGCAGTTATTTCATTTTTCGCGTTCACTCACCCTGATGAAGACTCTCGGAATGAGTCGAAACTTAGTCGGTGCCTTCACCGATAGTGCAGTACGTAAAAATTCCCGTTTTTACAATATGAGTAATCTCATTGCTGTGTTCCAGTTTGAAGGGTTTGGTTGCCGGTGAAATTACTGGCTCATGAGATCTTTCATCTTGATATCTCAGGGAGGTAGCGCGTGAGTGATACCTCTGGTATTGCAAGCGTCCATAGGTTACGGTAACCGCATACCACGAGGTGGGCCGTAAGTTTTTTTGCATCCTTAGTAATATAAAAAATTAATATATAATTAATTTTAATAGCTTTGCGCCAGTTTCAATTAGACGCTCACGATAAATAAATATATAATGCTGGACATTTTCACACAGCATCATCTAGCCCCAAACTAAGCAGAGCTTGTACCAATAAAAAAAAATGCTGGTAATTTTTACACAGAATCATCTAGCCCCAAAGTAAGCAGAGTATACATACATACTTTTTTTAAGGTGCGCTGTATCAGTCATTGCAGTTTAGTTTTTTTTTATTAGCTTGTTGTGGCTTTCGTATATGGCTGCGGCCGTCACAGGCCTATTTTGATCGCCACAAAATTGAAGTTTAGTTTAATAAGAAGCTGTTTGTTTATCATTCTGTTTATCTGTCTATTATTTCGTTTATACTCAGTGCGTGTATCTTTGAAGATACGAAGAAGGTGGTAGTCAGATTAGAACACTAACTGAAGGCATATGCTTTAAATTTTTTGGTTCTAGGGCAAGCCGGTCACCTCACGATGTTTTCCTTCACCGTTTACACCGTACTCAAGAGACTATCCTAGAAATGATGTATGAAGGTAAGGTTGTAAGTTAGTTTAGAACTTTAGTCCAAAGCAGTCTCCTAGGTATTACTCACTTTGTAATGAATGCCTAGGGCATGAAATACCGCTAAATAAATATAAACCAAAGGTCTGAAGTGGAATGCAGAATATGACTGGCTAACTTTTCAAGTAAATAAAGGTAAAGATTTAATTTCCACAGAACACAGATAAAAAAATGTAAATGTGTCACCATGTTATACAATAAAAAATAATAATAGAAAATCAAATAACAATTATATCTATAGATCTTAGATGGCTAGCTGTTTTATCTGTATTTTTGTATATATCTTGGAAATAATTATATGAATAAATGTATTTATTATTTCCATTATATCTATATATCTACAATGTTACCTATATAGAAATGTTATTCTATAGTTTAAATTTTATTTTATATATAGGAAAAAAGACGCGGTATTTTTTTCGCACCGTGGGAAAATAATTATACGCTCCTCATTCAAAACAAAACAATATATTATTTAATCCTACTAATATTATAATCGCGAAAATTTGTGAGGATGGGTGTTTGTTACTTTTTCACGCAAAAACTACTGAACAGATTTTGATGAAACTTTGCAATAAAATAGCTTATACATCAGAATAACACATAGGCTACTTTTTATCTGGGTACCATGCGGGCGAAGCCGTGGGCAGAAGCTAGTTTTATCTATAGCACTCAATTACTTCATACCTATTGACTAAACTGAAATCATGAACAAGTCAGCGATGCATCAGAAATAATGTGACGCGCCATCGACTTGACAACCGTAACCATCCATTCGTATCTACAAATAATAGATTCGAATGTTCTAGGGACGCGACTTTTGAAGGCGACTTTTCCTTTTTATAAATAGTTTTGAAAACATCAGATAGTCTTGTCAAGGCCTAGGGTTTCTGGCTGTATGTACGTTAATTACTCAGGTTTGTTCTTGAACGGGTTTGGTTTTGTCATACATACTGTGCTCTCATGAATATATTATCCTAACCGAATATTATGTAGTTAAAGAATGTGTATAGGATAAATTTTAGCAGTAAAAAAAAATTCATATGTGACGCGATTTTTGTCTTGTAACACATAGAAGGATTTTCGTTTTAATTTTAATTACTAATCATATTGTAAATTTAAATTTCTGTATTCAGTAAATACATCGACTCATACCGAGAGTATTATCAGTAATCGCGACCCCTTCCTCCGCATTGCGTATTAACCTTAAAAAAGAATTATCGAATGCACGATCACTTTATTATACCTAAGGATGTAAGTGATTTAGGACATAACGTCATCGTCCCTTCCCGATTCTGTGCTAATCTGACCACTAGTCTTTCCAGTTATGGTCACTACGACAAGCCAAGTCCTTCCTAACTTCATTTGAACTATGCATGTAAATACAACGTATATGATGAGAAATATCTAGTTTGGCGACCAAAAGTCGCGTCTGATAAAAATGAAGCCAGTTATTATTCGATCGTGTACAAATATGCAATCCACTGAGGACGCCGTTAACTATTGCCACAAATAAACAAATCACGGGCTCGTAAATAAATTGGATCTGTTTATACAATAGATAAACAATCGATTTACCTAACTATGTTGTGCCAACGTGGTGCAATTCATAGTTTAACTACAGGACTTGGAACACAGGGCGTTGATTTTTCAACCAGTCATGTGTACAAAAACCACTGCTGCTCTTCCCTAACCTAGGCATCTAGTGTACGGAAAATCCATTTCCCATCCTAAACCTCTCCTGGGTGAAATTAAAAAGAGTGTACCGAGTAATTTTAGGTTCATTCATGTCGCAACGGTTTCGAGGTAAAATGGGCTTGGTGAAAGGAAGTGGACTCTTTTGAGTTGAAAGAGGCTAGACGTAGAGCGGCCATTTTGCTCCATAGTTTGTAGGTAGTTCATTTCTGAGGATCAATTCGTTTTGGTCTTTCAAACTAATACTCAATACATTTATTGCTTTCCACAGAAGATGATATCCTACTACTATTATAAACGCTAAAGTTTGTAAGGATGGATGTTTGTTACTCTTTCACGCAAAAACTACTGAACGGATTTTAATGAAACTTTACAGTTATATAGCTTATTAATCAGAATAACACATGGGCTACTTTTTATCCGGGTACTATGCGGGTGAAGCCGTGGGCAGAAGCTAGTAAGTTAGCAGGTATCTCACGAACCTTCAACAACCTACAAGTTACAAAATGGTAGGCAGGCCGAGATTTTGCGTAAAAACACGATTATGGTAGTTTATAATAATAATAACACTTATTTCAGTATGTGAGTTTTGTAAATGTCATCATCAACGGCCTGTAGAAGTCCATTGCAGGACATATGCCTCTCTCAAATAGTGTCATGACGAACGGTCTTGGGGTACTTCCATCGACCAACTTTTTTGTGAGCCTTTCTACAGTCCGTCGTCCAATTGTTCACCATTCGAGAACTTTACTTCCCCAGTGGTTATAAGACTGAATAGACCTTAATTTGGCCAATATCTCACCAGGTGAGTATGTGATAATATGGCTGACGATGGAACATGAATGTCTACCGCTTTCAAGAGACCCAGATTATATTTTGGCCCGTCTGAGACGCAGAAAGTTGCGGCTCTGATTCCCGCCGCGGGACAAATTACAAAAAACAAATACATCATCATCATCAGCCTATTTTAGTCCACTGCTGGACATAGGCCTCCCCTAATGAGCGCCATAGCGCCCTCTAGCGCAGATCGTCATCCCACCTGGCCGGAGGGCGTCCTACACTACGTTTGCCGAGTCGCGGTCTCCACTCAAGAACACATTTACCCCAGCGGTTATCGGTTCTTCGCGAGATATGACCGGCCCACTGCCACTTCAGCTTGCTAATTCGTTGAGCTATGTCGATAACCCTGGTTCTCTGACGGATGTATTCGTTACGAATCCTATCTTTCAGAGAGACTCCGAGCATAGCTCTTTCCATGGCTCGCTGAGCGACTTTGAACTGGTGGACCAGCCCTATCGTGAGTGTCCACGTCTCAGCTCCGTAGGTCATGACAGGTAGGACGCACTGATTGAAAACTTTCGTTTTCAAGCATTGCGGTATGGATGACGAGAAGACTCCACGTAGTTTTCTAAATGCTGCCCAGCCTAGCTGGATCCTCCTCTTGACCTCCTTCTCGAAATTGTTTTTACCCAACTGTAGAATCTGCCTAAGGTAAACAATTTCGAGAAGGTGGCCATGTACAACCACCGGTCTTGGAACAATGTGGCCATTGATCATGACTTTGGTTTTATCCAAATTCGTGCCAAGACCGATACATCGGGAGGCTGAAGCTAGGCCGTCCAGCATCAGCGTTCAGCTCCTCTAGCGACTCCGCCATTAAGACTATGTCATCAGCAAATCGCAGGTGTGAGATGTAATCGCCGTTTATGTTAATGTCCAGCTTCTTAAACATATCTTCCAACGCGCTCGTGAACAGTTTCGGGGATATGACATCCCCCTGCCTCACTCCTCTGCGCAATTGGATGGGCTTAGACTACTGGCCCTGTACTTGGACACTCATAGGTTGGCCTCGTATAGACATCTCAGCACCTCGATATAACGATAGTCTACTTGGCATCGCTGTAAGGATTCAAGAACAGCCCAGGTTTCGACGGAGTTAAAGGCCTTCTCATAGTCTACAAAGGCCAGACACAGGGGCTGGCCCCTGTATCTGGCCTTATACTCTTCGGACTTCTGTATAATCTGCCTCTCTGTGTGAACAAAAAACAAATATATATTAAAAATGTTTATTAGTAGTATATCAGTCATGTAGCTCCCATAACACAAGCTCTGCTTACTTTGTGATGCTTTGTGAAAATGTCCAACATTTTTTTGTTTTTTTTTTTACCATAAATATTCTTTGACGCCATTGGTGACAAGAGCCAGCCCGGCTCGTTCCTCGCTTATAGGATTCCTTAGCCATTTAGCGAGAGAATGCGGCCAGTGCTCTGGGTACCTTACCGAATGAACAATTTTTTTTTATAAAGTTATGTTTTTTCGTTATATTTTTCTCTTTTTATTGAGATACTCGTAAGTTTAGATTTTTATGTGAATAAAATTGTAGTTATCATACCATATAATAATTAATCGTTTTAATTAACAGAATTGGCAGACAAAACACAATGCATAATGCGTATCGGAAACTTAACAATATTCGTCAAAATGTTTTCCCGCTTACAATTTGTCCTTATTTTTCAGGAACTCAATACCAACAATATTCAGCGTACTTCCATCTCATTTTGTAAAATCCACCTAAAAATTGTGAAATTCATTTTCGTTTATCACAGTTTTAATTAGTGAGACTGACTCCAAACGGAAAATTAAAAGTTTCAAGAGAGCAGTTTTTATCGAAATAACGAAACAGCGCCTCCGACGTAACGCCACAATGAAGTTTTATAATTCGTTTAACGTTTCTTTTACTTTCGCGATCGCTAAAATGAGTCTTTTGTCTTTTATTTTTTGCCGAACAAGCATACCTAAAAATCACCTTATTTAAAGCCTATTGCACATCATTTTACACATGCATTCAGTGAATCATATATACACATAAATCCTACGATGCGTTGAGGACCCAAAACAATAACAGTTTCACGATGCTGTTAAGGCTGCCGAAGGATGTTCACAGACGCACACACTGATGACTTCATTACAATTGGGTTTTTTCTATGTTTAATATCTATGTATTTGATATTAAACATAAAAAACAACATTGTTAAACTCAATGCCTTTATCGTAATAGTAAATGACTATTTTATTCAATAATTAGCTCTATTGTCGCCTGAATCACAGGATTACCTAGTTCAGGCAAAATATATTATACTTAGTTATATTTATTTATTTAGTGCACTTATGAATTACGAGTTTCTTTGAATAAAATTTTATTTTATTTTTATTTACAAAAATATATATAAGTAGTATATCGCATCGCTGATGAGCAGGGCTCTAACAGTCTACTGACTGATTTAGCAGAGCATATATCTAGCTATATGAGACACTGGCTGGTAGTGCTCAGGTGTATTCGTCGATATCAAAATGGGGTAGTGAATATTAAGTATTTTTCGTTTGATTTTGTAGACTAACTAAGCTTTATGAGTCATTTTTGTACACTAACGAAATATAATCTACTATACTGCTCGCTTAAAGTGGAATTGGGCAGGACATGTGACTCGAATGCATCCAGTGGGCAAATCCAGTCACTGAGTGGTTGCCGAATAACGGACGACGTCGCCGCGGAAGACCATGAAAAAGATAGCGAGACGACCTGGATGCATTCGAATCCAAATGGCCAGATGTGGCAATGGACCGAGTGGCATGGAAAGAAAAAGGGAAGACCTTTGAAAAAAAAATGGATTATTGGTCTGAAATAAACATAATTATTATACCTAGGTCAGGGATACTGGAACACTGCTGTCATCAACCCAGAGTCCTTCTCCGCTACTTCAAGGAGTTGGGCTGGTTGGGGTCAGGTTAGAAGGAGGATAATGCACAATACACCCCAATGCGGGACGTCAGTGCAGACCTTGGTTCCCCCACTTAGAATTAGAATACCTACTGCCCACCAGACGGTAGGTGGAACTTCGCCTATCGACATCTGCAGGGGCAATGCCGATATCTTTGCCTGCACTAAAGACGGTTGAAAAGTCTCATGTGCCTGAATTTTACCGGCACTCAAACCAATTTCTGCTTCGTGGCAAAAGTATTTTTTTGAGCTACGATACCGACATCTCTCCTGAGGGAGAGATAACGTTATTCTGTCGCTACTCCGAGTATATGCTACACTGTAGCTATTCTAGCTTATTTAAATAACAGGGATCGAATTTTGACAACCTCTGTGTCGCAGTGGGAGAAGGTATAATATGTATGTATTTACAAAAAAAATTATATAAGTAGTATATCAGTCATATAGTTCCCATAATACAAGCTCTGCTTAGATGGTGCTGTGTGAAAAACGTAAAATAAAAAGACAAAGTCGGTGGCGAGGCTGATGAATAGCCGGCTGCGACGCAAAAGGTGCGGGTTCGATTCCCGCTGCGGGACAAATGTTTGCATGTTCCAGGTTGGTGTCGTGGTACCACGGAACTGGTAGTTCTGATACCTACAACAAAGGTTAAATAATAAAATAAATAAAGAATGCTGGACATTTTCACACAGCATCATCTAGCCCCAAACTAAGCAGAGCTTATTATAGGAACTACATGACTGATATACTACTTATATACTTTTTTTTTTGGAAATACATATATAATATACATAGAAAACACCCAAGCCTGAGACAAATATTTGCAGATACAAACATTTGTCCCGTGGCGGGAATTGTACCCGTAACCTTCTGCGTCTCAGGCGGACCTTCGCACACTGCGCATCAGAGGTCGTCCACCTTACCTTGGTCGGTTACCTTAGTAAGAGATCCCTTACAAAAAACAAAAACCCCCTTTTAGAAACAAACACAGTCCTACTTCTTTGACTAGGTCAAAGAGTTTGTTTAAAAAAAATGGCCGTTTATTCTTTAACCTCGTTTTACATAACTGATAACAAGCAATTTCTGCTTTGCTCCGCGTAGATGGATTACGGAATCAATTCGTACAGTCTTTTGTTATATTGCAATAACTCATTATTCTCACATTATTTTCAATCCCAACAAATTACAGAATTTCATTTCTTTTCCGCAAACAAAGCATCTTTCACATTTCTACCGATAAATTTTCCATCTATTTGGGCCACGGTACAAAATGCAAGAATTTTCGTTTCCACGAGTTTGTTTCAACTATCATTCATTCATTTTCAGTCTCGAGTTTCAAAATCAAAAACTATTTTGAATGAATGCTTGTTGAAAGTTTAACAAAGAGCTATCTAGAATACTTATTGATTCAAACTTTTCAGTCGCCACAACTCACAACTTGAGCATTTGCTTAGATGTCACAGCATAACGAAGACAGCTGGTTTACAAGGAACTAGCCCTCTGTTTCAAAATCACTCGCCAACTTTAGCAGCGTGCTAAAAGTTGCCACACTCTATCATTTGCTTAGTGTTAGAAAACCGCGCTAGATTTAGCGACTTAATAAGTTAGCGAGTGATCATGAAACAGACTTATAGACAAATACCTCACGCTAACGAAAATTTGTCAAGGAAAAACATGACAGCAATCACGTAACAACTCAAAAACAAATATCATCAATACAATTCAACATATTCGCAGACCTTAACGCCAACGGAAAGTGTTTGTTGTCTAAGTAAGGTGTCTAGACAAAAGAAATATTGAATTGTATGGAAATGACATTAGCTGCGGAAATGTCACGTGATAGCTGCCAAGTTTTACCTTGACAAATTTGCGTTAGCGTGAAAGGGTAACTAAGCGAGAGGTATTTGACTAGACTCCCTGGTCAGAAGTTAGAAACCCGTGTGAAGGCCCGTTTAAAGGCGCGTGGCGGTGGATTTTAAAGGGATAAGGTTGCCAAGTTGTCAAAATTCACATCAATATACTGATCGCTCTCGCCACCGCCACCGTGACTGCGCCACGTGCAAACATAAAAAACACGCTCACAACATGGATCTAACCATGAAGTCTTGATGGTTAGGCTCCAGCAATCACCATAATGGTCATCCTCACATTTTATTCCAAATGCAGTTCGGTAAGGACACCAAGAAGGAGGTAGCCAGTAGCATGTCATAACATTTTTTTCTGAGCATGCCCTCATTTTGCATAGTATTAAGAACTAACTTCTGCCCACGGTTACGCCTGCGTTGTACCCGGATAAAAAGTGGCCTATGTGTTATTCTGATGTATAAGCTATATTACTGCAAAGTTTCATCAAAATCCGTTTAGTAGTTTTTGCGTGAAAGAGTAACAAACATCCATCCTCACAAACTTTCGCGTTCATAATAGAAGTAGGATTGAACGTGTCAGATTACAGTTTTATTTCTGTAAATTACATTGTGTCGGTTTTAAGTGAATCAGCGGTTCTCAAATAAGTGATAGCTTCGAGTACCATCGAGTTATGAAATGAGGCACTCTGTATGCGAAACTTTGACGTCTTATATTGAACAATAATACATAACGAAGACAAATACTTACGGATAGATGGGTGTTGCTCTAAATGGTTTTGGGGATATTCTTGCTTTTATGTAACTGAAAATTGAGGAATGAATATATAGATAAATTTATTCATAAAAAAAAGCTTATGTACCTCTATACTATCTATAATGGTGTAACCACGCAGCGGCCGCGGAAGTGGGGGGCAGAGGTAGCTAAATACCCCCCCTAAAATCATATAGGTACCCGCCTACCAAGCCAGAACTGGAGATTGAAGGGGTGACCAAAAAAATTTGCCCCCCCGTTACGAAGTACTTCCGCGGTCCCTGCAACCACGTAACCCAAAGTAGGGTTTGTGGTATTTACTCACATTCGCTAGGTACAAACTTTTTAGCTAACATTATATTACATTTATTTAAAACAACATTAAGTTTAGTTTTAGACATCTTTCGGTAGTTTTTATTTGTTATTCGTTAGTGGCAAGTGATGTGTAAATTATTATTTTTTATAAAATGTTTTACGTTTTATTTTATTTTTTTATTACTATATTCAATTTGATCTGATATACAGGTTCAAATATGTGAGTTTGTGTATATAATATGTATATATTTACGACGTAGATATGATTATATGTATATTTAGGTATTAGGCATTATATCAAAATAATGTTTAATTTGTATTTTTATGTTTATTTTTCACACTTTTATTAAGGCAATAGTACCGTCATTCTTTTAAATAGTTCTCTCCATCCTAAGGTTGTCTGGAAGAAATCGCTTTCAGCGATAAGACCACCCATTGTCCATTTCTTTATTTTTTTGTTCTTTTTACTATGTTTCTGTGTTTATACTGTATATTGGTGTTATGCACAATAAAGAGTTTATCTATCTATCTATCTATGTTTGCAACTTGCCATGTTTTTTTATACCACCATATTGACAAACAAGCATATAGCCCGTCTGTTGGTAAGTAGTTACCGTAACCTCTGGATGCTTACAATACCAGAGGCATCACTCACGCGTTGCCGACCCTTTAAACTTTTGAAGAACCTCATACGGCAATGCATATGCCAAATATGTATATAAACGTATCTCTAACTACCCTCTACTTAGATTGACTGAGATTCAAATACATACTCAGTGCGATGTTCCGCATGATGATGGTCTTCCGTCATGGGTAGCATTGCTTTGTTTTTCGCTTCTATAACAAACATTATTTAAAATGAACTATCAAAGACCATGAAGTGACGAAATTGCCAAAATAGCAGGTTTTACGTCTAGTAGAGCATCTAGAGACAGGGAGAAATGGAAGCAAATGGAGGAGGCTTTTACCACTCTAGCCGGTCCTTGTACTTCTTCGATTCTATTCTATTCAAGTTCACATTAATAAAAATAAATAAATAAATAATGCTGGACATTTTTCACACAGCATCATCCAGCCCTAAACTAAGCAGAGCTTGTATTATGGGAATTACACGACTGATATAATAATTATATATTTGGTAATGCATCCTATGTAACCGGCCTCCCGCGATACAGGCTAGCCCTCGTGCGGAGACCACCAGAAAAGTAAAATTGAAGCATTCTTAACTGGTAAATAAATATATTTGTATTTGTATTTTGTATTTGATATAATTTTTTTTTGTAAATAAATTCATATACATGTTAAAAAAAAGTTAAGTGTAAATAAAATTAGTTAATTATGAATAAGTAAAATAAAATTAAGTATCTTTGTTATTGTTTTATTTACTATGTAGAAAAACCAACAGCGGATATAACTAATACATCCGCTGTATAAACCAATAAAATAAAATAAAACAAATCAAAATATATTTACTTGGGTCAAAAACAAAGTACAACACTCGGAAATAACTGTTATATCCGCAGAAGTTTAAGAAACTGTGTCGCGAATATAATTGCCCTCCTCCGAAAATAACCAAACAAAATCTATTTTACGATAACCAACGAGTATCTACTAACAGGATGCCAATAGGATAGCCAACCTGTTCTATGGAAGATACATAATTTTTGTAATAACAGTGTAACAACTTGCTTAAATGATATTAATTATTAATAAACACGAAAGAATTTCCTGCTTAATCGCTGCCTGGCCGAGTTTCCACTCGTGCAGAATAGATCTAAATATGTTATTTTCAGTGTCTACAAGAAAAATAAAGCTTATATTATTACTAGTCTCTGCCCATGGTTCGCCCGCGTGGTACTCAGATAAAAAGTAGTCTTTTTGTTATGCTGATGTATAAGCTATATTACTGTAAAGTTTCATCAAAATCCGTTCAGTTGTTATTGCGTGGAAGAGTAACAAACATCCATCATCACAAACTTTCGCATTTATAATAGAGTATTATCAAAGACTGAGTCTTGATCTTGAGTCCTAAAGTTGCTGGTCGATGCAACTTTCCAACAAGCGAACAACTCCAAACTAGCTTGTAGTCGGCTACAGCAGACGCAACTCCAAAAATCGAGAGAAACTAAATCAAAAATCCGTAATCCGGTCCCGGGATTACACGGGAACTTTCCCGAGCTAATTCCTGCTCCCAAATTGAATTCGTACGGCGACCTCCAACTTGCCTCGACTAGTTTTCGAGTTTTTACGGGTTTTTCCGTATGTCGAGTGTAGGAGCTTCCTGTTGTCTGTTTGTCGTTTACTTTTTAGAGCTCATAAACTTAATTTGAAAATTCAGCTGAGTAGGCTCTGTTTAGGAAAGTATGTTTGAGCAGTTTTTCTGATCATGTCGCTGGTATATTTTACTCTTCAGTCCGAACAGATCATACAAAAATTTCCCACGGTGGGAATCAAAACCGCAAACTTCTGCGTCTCAGGTAGTTGGGGGTTCGGTTCCCGCCGCGGGACATTTATTTTATGATCTGCAAATATTTGTCGGGGTGTTTTCTATGTTTAATATTATATGTCCATTTGTCCAAACACCCAACGGACACATACATAGTCCTGACCCTTTACTCAGATTACCTGTGTCGTGGGTATCAAGAACTAAGTGGGTATCACCACAATACCCAGACACTATAATTTTGCACCACAATACCCAGACACTATAATTTTGCTCTAATACGACACTAATGAGACAGAGCTTTCTTTAAAGTTGATTTACTTAATAGAGTTTCCACACTTAACTGCCTGAAGTAATCGATATTGCTTTAAACTTGGAACGTATCTTGAGAATGTTCGATATTGATAATCTCGATGGCGTGGCGGGCAAGTAGTCGGCAAGAGGTACGGGTTTGATTCCCTTTGTGGGACAAATGTTTGCATGTTCTACAAATACATACCTAACCGTATTTTACCTTAAAAAGAACTGTGATGATGTGGCATAATATGGAGAAAAACAAAAATGTGGCAAAAGAAAACATTATTCGATTTTCGACAAGTAGGTACGAGTATATACAAAAAATACAGATATAGCTAGCTATCGAAAGACCGTTACCAACTATTTTTAGATAGGTCCATATAGACGATGGAATATAAAACTACCTCTGTGGCGCAGTGGGCGAAGGCCCGCCTGAGATGCCGAAGTTTGCGGGTTCGATTTCCGCCCTTACTGTTACAACAATGTAATTGTAACTAAAAAAAGCAAGCTTCAATAAAATCACGACATTCAGGATTAGCTCCAGATAAAGGAACTCTTCAACGGTCATCAGCAGAGACACGAAATTTTGAGTACGCATTTTTATGATAGCTGGTTTTAAGTTTTACCATTAGTTTTTCCATAGCAGGAACCATGTCATAGTTGCAGCCACTCAGGGTTTTTTTATTTTGTTTTCATACTATTAATTTATTTACTACTAGCTGCCCCCGGGTTCACCCGCGTAAATTTCAATTTTATACTCGTGATAACTTCGAAATTAAATGTCCAATTCAAATGTATTAAAAAGTAGTTTACTGCTACACAAATATGCCTTGATGAAAAACTATTTATTTGAATAAGAATGAATTAAACAATACGAATGTAAGCAACTTTTGTTTCTACCGGCGAACTAATTAAATTTAGAACACAGAAGCTGCTATTGTGACTTAACTATGATAGTTAAATATATTCTATGGAGGACTTTTTTGTAGGTAATAATGAGTAATTTAATAATGTAGCACATCACTTTTATGTATCATCAATAGTTTTCTCAGCGCACACCAAATAATGAATTTTATAGGCAAAATTTTGCTACTTTGGGTGACATTATTGCAATTTTCTTAAGAATCTCTATTTTTTGAAAATAAATTATAGCCTATGTTACTTTCTGATAATTTAGCTTTCATTTGGTGAAAAAATGGTTATAATCGGTCCAGTAGTTTCGGAGCCTATTCGATACAAACAAAAAAAATATTTCCTCTTTATAATATTATTAGTATATATTTCAAATAGGTCAAAATAGGTAAACCTACCTATTTGTTTAAAATAATCTTTATGTATAAATTATATGTATCTGTATGTGTGGACCTGCGTCTTACTACACTCTGCTTGATATTCTATAAGCGATAACACGGCTAAAACAACGGGAAAAAATCTAATTTCCTTCCACGTCTTACCTCATAAAATAACCTCTTTGCAACTTTAACCTAAATCCCTTTGCCACTGGAAATTCAATTTTAATACCAGTGAACTAAAAATTGCTCTAGACGAGAGGAATCATTTGTATATGAATTATATTTTACTAGCTTTTGCCACGGCTTCGCCCGCGTGGCATCTGGATAAAAGTTAGCCTACGTGTTATTCTGATGTTTAAGCTATATTACTGTAAAGTTTTATTAAAATCCATTTAGTAGTTTTTGCGTGAAAGAGTAGCAAACATCGATCCTCACAAACTTCCGCGTTTATAATATTAGTAGGATTATATAATTTCCCCCGGCTTCAGGGGTCCTTGGAATAAGGTTGCTCTCAGACGGTTCAGTTTTGCTTTGATACACGATATCCTTGATTGAAGCTAAGATAACGACCTCTGTGGCGCAGTTGACGAAGGCCTAAGATGCAGCAGGTTGCGAGTTCGATTCCTGCCGCGGGACAAATGTTTGTCTCAGGTCTTAGTGTTTTCTATGGATGACATGTATGTATTTACAAAAAAAAATATAAATAGTATATCAATCCCTTTCAACTCGACATACAACAAAATCATACAGTAAGCAATATATACTTAAAATCATCTCAATTGATTCAGGGAAGCCGTTATATTTGTCTCGGGTTGGGTGTTTTCTTTGTATAATATGTATGTATTTACAAAAAAATATGTATATAAGTAGTATATCAGTCATGTAGTTCCCATAATACAAGCTCTGTTTAGTTTGGGGCTAGATGAAGCTGTGTGAAAAATGACCAGTATTATAATTATTCTGTTTCTTTTAAGTGTAGGTATAATATTTTATGGTAAATGTTTTTTTTTGTTACTTTTAAGGTAGCACGCTAACCCTCTTTTTATACCTGACAGGTTGGCAGGTAGAAAATTCTTTTAGCATTAAGCCCACCTTTTGTACATTTAAAAAAACTTACAAAACGAGAGTCTGTACCAATTGTCATGTTTGAAAGTGCCTCTGACTATTCCTTGGTATCCCCGAATCTACTCACTCAGTATATATTTGAGGCTGTCCACCATGGGGATGGCTGCTTTTTTTTTCTTATACAAAAAACTGATAACACACACTGATTAGAGACTTTATATCATCCAGAGTTCCTAATGAGAAAATAATCCACATAAAAAACACCCCCCTTCTCCCTCCCTTAAGACAAGTACACGTAATTTCACGCTACTTTCACAAGGGGTAATCAATCTCTGCGTTCTCACGGGAAATAGTTAATTGATTTTCTCATTACGACAATTCATGGAACAATGATTATGTTCAGGGAAATTGTTAGTCCGAATTCGTAACAGTTCCCCGAATTTCATTGAGCTCATGCAAGTGATAATCGTGAACCGTTGATCAAAGGTCAGATAGACACAAATTCAACGCCACGGGCAAAATAACATTTACTTTGGGAAGGGATGGACACGGGACGGCCATAACAAAATAAATCGAGGCTACATGAAACTGACAGAAAATGTTCACTATACAAAACATTAGATAGATAGATAGAAAACTCCTTATTGCACTAAATACACTCGCGTGCAGCTGAATCGACTCACCCAATTTTTTTCGAAAATGACTTGAATAATGTATATAAAATATATATTTTTTGAAAGATTGATCTTTAGGCTTCAAAATGATACCATTATTATAATATTAGTATACTCGTATAGGCGAACTTAATGCTAAAAACATAAAACAAAAATAATAATATGTAGTAATTATGTAACTTAATATTAATTAATTATTAATTTATAGTAATATTTAAATACTAAAGACATAATAACATCACATACTCACCACTATTTGTCAGCTTTCCGTACTCCCAGGTTTGCTGGAAGAAAACTCTTCTTAATGTTAATCTGGCCTTTGTACGTGTCCTATTTATAAGATTGATGTCTGTAATCTCTCAAGTCAAAGTCAAAAGTCAAAGTCAAAATTCATTTATTCAAAAAAATCACAAGGACCACTTTGAAACGTCGGTTTTTATCTAGGTGCCTGTTCCTCCGCGACCAAGCCAGGAAAGAAAGGCAAGAAAACAAGGCTGGTTATTCTTTTTAATGATCCTTTTACAAAACAATAGGTTCCAGTTGGAGCATTTTCAATCCCAAGAGTTTTTGTCATCTAAATAATCAGATATTTTATAGTATGCCTTTTTATAAAGCTTTTGTTTAATTACGTTTTTAAATTTGTTAATTGATAATTTTTGTATATCTCTTGGGAGTTTGTTATAAAAGCGTACACCGTGCCCTTTAAACGATTTACCAACTTTATGGAGTCTACAAGTGGCAACAGCGAGTTTATCTTTATTTCTAGTATTAACATTGTGATTATCGCTTTTTTTCTTAAACAAATTAATATTTTTGTGAACATACATCAGATTTTCATAAATGTATTGACAAGGGAATGTCATTATATTTATTTCTTTAAACTTTTCGCGAAGTAATTCTCTGGGGCCCATATTATAAATTGCTCGAACAGCCCTCTTCTGCAGTACAAAAATGGTATTGATATCAGCAGCACTCCCCCACAGCAGTATACCGTACGACATAATGCTATGGAAGTAGCTGAAGTAAACTAGTCTAGCTGTGTCAATGTCTGTATAAAGACGGATCTTTTTGACTGCATATGCCGCAGAACTAAGTCTCTTCGATAACCCATCAATATGAGGACCCCATTGAAGCTTATTATCTAGGGTGATACCTAAGAATACGGTGGTGTCCACAAGAGCCAACTGTTCATCTTTGATTTTGATATTTGCTTTAACTTGTGTAACATTGGGTAGTATAAATCTAATACACTTTGTTTTATTTTCATTAAGTAGGAGATTGTTAACGTTGAACCATTTTACAACCTTAGAGATTGCATTGTTTACATTGTCAAAATTGGTTGTCGTCGCTTTAATTTAAATAAAAGTGACGTGTCATCTGCAAACAATACAACCTCATGATCGTCCCTTACAAGGTGGGGTAGATCATTAATGTATACTAAGAACAAAAATGGTCCAAGAATTGATCCCTGCGGTACACCGATAGTAACCAGAGACCCCGGAGACCGTTTTCCATTCACGTCAACTCTTTGTACTCTGTCACTTAAATAGGAAGTGAGAAAGTCTAGAGCAACGCCCCTAATACCATAATGGTGTAGTTTCCTGATCAATGTGTCATGGTCTACGCAATCAAATGCCTTTGACAAATCACAAAAAACGCCTAAAGCGTCATGAGATTCCTCCCAGGCATCAAATATGTGCGATATTAACTCAATACCAGCATCAGTGGTTGAGCGACCCTTACTAAATCCGAATTGCTTATTATGCAGTAAGTTATTTAATTTAAAATGTCTTTGCAATTGATTTAAAATCAGTTTTTCAAAAATTTTAAATGTAGGAAGTACTGATATAGGTCTAAAATTACTAGGGTCAGAACATGTACCCGATTTGAAAAGTGGAGTTATTTTACTGTGTTTCATTAAATCAGGGAACACACCACAGTCAATACACTCGTTGAATATTAAAGCTAGTTCGGGCGCAATAATGCCAATCAATGATTTCACAACGCAAACAGAGATGCCCCAGAGGTCCGTAGTTTTTTTAACATTTATGAGTTTGAAAGCTTTTATGATGTCATCACTATTTACATGATCAAATTTGAATTGTATTTTACATTCTGTTAAGTTTTCTTTTAACAATGACTCTGCTTCTATGGGAGAGGAGTTTAAGGATTTTGTGGTAGAGACTGGAATGTCGGTAAAAAAGTTTTTGAACGTATTAGCTACATCACTATCCTGGTTGACGGTGGCATTGTCAATTTTCAAATTAAACTTATTGTTCTTAGTTGTGACTCTTCCAGTCTCACTGTTGATTACTTTCCAAGTGGTTTTTACTTTATCTTGGCTATTTTTAATTTTTGAACTCAAATGACGAGCTTTTGCTTCACGACAAACATTTTTAAAAATTTTAGAATACTTTTTGACTTGTTCTTTAAACTCCTCATCAAAATTATATTGTTTTTCAGCATAAAGATCATACAATTTCTTCCTGCTTTTATGTATTCCCGCTGTTGCCCAGTCACTGAACTTTTTACCGTCAGAGACCATGATCGATTTCGATGTAAAAATTGAATTGAACACATCACTAAATTTCTTAAAAAATGTGTTTGGATTAAAATTACCATATAAACATGGAAATACAGAAGTTAAATTCAATTTTAGTTTGTCCAATCGATCTTTGGTCATAGGTATACAAGTAATATTTCTTTTTTCAAGTTTTTTTGTTTGAACCTCTATTTTAATTATTTGACCAAGATGATCCGACTTAATATTACTAATTAAACTCTTATTTAAAATTTTAATGTTGGCAAAGATATTGTCTATACATGTGGCCGAAGTATCGGTTATTCGAGTAGGCTCCATAAATTGAGGTTTTAAATCAAATGATTGAAATAAACTAATTATTCTAGTATTTAAGGAGTTAGTTTCTAGTAAATTAACATTTAAATCTCCGCAAATAATAATATATTTATTTGATTTAGATAATTTAAACAACATTTCTTCCATAACTTTTTCAAAAATGTCAAATGAGGCAGATGGTGGACTGTAAACGCTTATAACTATGAATTGCTCCAACTCTATGCAAGCAACTTCAATGTGTCTTTCTACAGAGAGGTGGACTATATCTAAACGTTCTCTAAATTTTATCTGTTTATTAAGTAGGATTAATGAGTCACCACGTATAGCATGTAATCTGTAGAAAGAACTACCAACTTGGTGATTACTGAAACTGAACATGACCTCATGGCTTCGCAGCCAATGTTCTGTAATGCAAATAATGTCAATGTCATTTGAGTTCATGTACAGTTCTAGTTCTAATTCTTTACAACGAATTCCTTCAATATTTTGGTGCATCAAGTTGGTATATTTCACATTTTTATTATTTAACAACTGTTTGTTTTGTTTATTTTTAAAAAAAATATTATTTGACTTTTTAGTGCTAGAGATTTCCTCTATTGTCGTGTCTGGTAATTTAAATGACATGGAATAATTTCCAATGTCTGGTTTTCAATTTTAGGACAATGCTCAAAAAAACATTTTGGTTAGCCAAGTTTTTAGCTGTTATACTAAAATAATAAGATAGCGAAACAGCTATCTGTCGTTTGTAAAAGTTAGAAAGGTAGTATCTACCTTTGGTCAAATAATATGTTTTACTAACAACACTGTTAGAATCAATTAAATGAATTAATTTATTATTGCATGATATTGTATGCAGAGTCATATTTAACTTATATCTAAGATCATTTTCTGCTTGTGGCAAGCTGTTGCTATAAGGGAATTTGAACATTACAATTTTATTAATTTGTAGTGAACACAGAGTATCAAAGTATTTTATAAGTTCTGATTTGTTCACATTACCCCTATTTCCAAGCCAAATAATCAGATTTGATTCACTGTCAAATTCATACTTTGAAATTATTGGCATAATTTCATGAAGGCTAGAATTAGGTACACAATGATTTATGACTGAATGTCCCAATTTTATAGTCAATAACTGGCCCATGTTTTTTCCAATTTCATCGCTGAACATAATAGTTTTATTAGCAATTCTATTCAAAGTTTCAGAAGTTTTGGCACTGACATACAGCTGGGAAGCGGATGAGGCAGGATACACTGGTTCTGGAATGTCAGAGCGCTGGCAATCACATGTGTGATTGGCCACTAATGAATCATAACGCTCCTTGTTGCTATATGATAATTTGAGTTATTCATCCATCGCCAGTGAGTACTCCCTTATTGCTTCCTGAGACTTCTCATAGCGACTAGTAATGGAGCCCAAGGACTCCTCAACGCTGGCAAGTTCTGACTGTAGTTGCTGTATGTCAGATTCATACTTTATTTTATTATTTTCTAATTTAATTGTGTACATTTGCAACTCATCGAGTATTTCTAATTTTTGTCTCTTATTTTTAATCTTACTTACTAAACATTTTTGATTTTTCAATATTTTTTTAGTTTTGTTAATATATTTATTGATTTTAACATATTTTTTAAGTTTGTTTTTACTTGTGTTACTCCTGTTGCATGCTGAAATACCCACTGAGTCATCATTTGTCAAGTCAATTGTTACAGTAGGAATATGACAGCTTGCATCAAGAATTTGGCCGGGTACCCTATCAGCTGTTACTAATTCGTTGAATAAACTCTGGGTTTTCAGTGTGGCGGAGCATTGAGAGGCTTCTTCCAGGAGTGTGATTTGTTTGTGAGCATCACATAACTCCTTCTCCAAGACAGATGTTCGCTTTAGGGCCTGGTCGTACTCTACACCACACTGGTCGAACCCTAAAATTATATTTTCTAACTTGTCCCGTTCTTCATTAACTAAGGTGTACTATAAATGCAGTACGGACAGCTCATTTTTTAACTTTTTATTGTTATCTAACGCGTCCAAAACAAGTTTTTCATTGTCTTCTCTCTCCAACGACAACTGAGAACACAATTCTTTGGCAGCCTTCAATTCCAGCAAAACCTGGTGAAGTTTGGACTCCTCCTGGCGTGAGAAGGCCTTACGGGTGTTCATTTTTAATAAATTAACTTGGTTCTTCAAAACGAAGAATCAATCAACGCGAAAATACCAAAGAAATGTAAACACAAGTTGAGGTTATAAAATTTGAAATTTTGTGTACTTACGTGCTTTGTGTATACTTTTTGATGGGAAATTGTATTCCAACGTTTGTAATCTACACAAAACGAGCAACAAACACTTCCAAACTGGTAAAAAACAATGAAAATATTCAAACTTCCTAACCGTTAGTGTTTGGCCAATTTCACTTTATTTTCACAATGTACACTACTAATAACATTTGTACACGTAATTACGATTGTTTCAAAGCGATAAATTCGGAAAGGGCTACGTAAAAACACCTAAATATATTTAAAATCGAGTAAATAAAATCGGGACAATATCAACAGCTGTTACTCATAGGGATGCCACAAGCAAAAAAAGTGTGTACAATAAGGAAAATACTTTAACTTCAACTTTTGTTCATGGCTTATAAGGAATATATATATCGTGCCGTTTCCGTCCCGTCACAGCCAAAATCATCAAAGGCAGCAAAAATTACAATTTTCATATTTGTTATTCAAATTGGTTAACTCCGGTTCAGTAATTACCTTATTCTTTTATTTGAGAACATTTTAAATAGGCTTCGTTATCGGGCCAATTCTTCGAGTTTAGGTGAGGTTTTGACCGCTGACTTTTAGTTAGTTTTAGGTGAATAGCTGATGAATTTTGATGAGGAACTGTTCTTCCAAGTGAAATCAACATTCATTTGAAAGTTCAGATGAATTCTCGCTTCTAAACGAGCCTGTTCTGGGTTTAAGGTAGTGATAGAAAGCTCAGCACACCATATGCTTCTGGCGTCTGTGACGTCACTGCGCAAGGGCAGAATACCAGCGCTAAGTATTTATTTATTTTTTATTTATTTTTCCCCAAACAACACAAAAGTAAAACAAAAAATAGTAATAGATAAACACAAAACAGATACTTAACATATAATACGAAACGAAAAACAGAGAAAGTAGGTACGTCATTTTGTGTTGCGTGGAGTCAAATAGGTCCCCGTCTCAGCATTATGCTGCGCCAGAACCTAAGGGTCAGGTGCAGCGCTAGTTTTCAGACGGGGCCTTCATGATGCCACGAAGATCGCTGGACAACTGGGTGCAAAAAAGTAGGCAGCAACCTACCTAGCATTATACTGAGCTGATACCTTTTTGGTGCGACATTGGAGTGTCTAGGTGGATAGATTAGTAAGGTGCGTGGGGCATTTCTGTTTCATTTCCAACTTGTTTTTTTTTCATAACTTATCCCACCATTTACTTATTTATTGCTTTCATACACATAACATAGCTTAACTTTGATAGACATATAGATAAATAGTTCTTTATCGCATACACCAGGATTAAAAAAAAATGTCGTGCTATATAAATGTCTTTCTTTCTTCTTCTTTCTTTCTATATGTTATCGTTTGTATAGATTAATTATATTTGTTTGTAGCTTTTTTCTGATTTTTATTATGAAATGTGTTTATGCAGTTGGTTTATGTGTTGCTACTGTCTAGATCTATGTGCCTACTAGCAAAGGCTTCCTCTAACCCTTTCCACATATCTTGGTTTTGTCCATGTTCTTCCTGAAGTCTTGACTATCTCATTATCCCATCTCGGAATAACCTTCCTTGTGATTTCAATGAATAAAAACCTATTGACTTGACTTTGCTCCGTTGGTTATTTTTAGTCGGATACCACGCAAAGCCGTGGTCGAAGTTAGTATCTTTGGGATTTATTCTTTAGCCGTGTTGGTGCGGTACTTCAACTTCTTATCCGAAATTTGTGGGTTCAAGCCCTATCGTGAACCAACGGTATTTTCCACTCGAAAAACGTATGTGTGAAACTGGCATGCCTTACAATAAAAAAAGTCGAAGGCAAGGGCATTCAGTTAGTGTTCTAATAAGCGGCGATAGACTTGCAATCTGTCACGTGGAATGCTAAGCCTGGGCATATGCCAAATTGTAACGACGTGCCTCTGATTACCTCCTACTTGATATCCTCAAAAGATCGACGCTCTGACCCCTACTAATATTATAAACGTGAAAGTTTGTGAGGATGGATGTTTGTTACTCACGCAATAACTACTGAACAGATTTTGATGAAACTTTACAGTAATATAGCTTATACATCAGAGTAACACATAGGCCATTTTTTATCTGGATACCATGCGGGCGAAGCCGTGGGCAGAAGCTAGTATGTATAATAGGGTGTCCATGATGCGGCATAAAGGCACGTTTTCTATTATTTCTATTATATTAAAA
Source organism: Perizoma flavofasciatum (assembly GCA_958496245.1). Classification (NCBI taxonomy): domain Eukaryota; kingdom Metazoa; phylum Arthropoda; class Insecta; order Lepidoptera; family Geometridae; genus Perizoma; species Perizoma flavofasciatum. The sequence continues at coordinate 2,438,770 of OY292436.1, forward strand.
ATAGCACAAGTTTTTGTACCACGTGCGTACTTTCAAATTGTCTCGTGTATTTTTTATATTCCGGATGTAAAGAGATCCTACGTTATTCCAAGAAACGTAATGATATTTGGTAGTTGTTTCCATTTCTTTTTAGGAAAAAATAAAAAACGTTTACAAAGGAAGTTCTTTTTTATATTCATTGCCTCTAAGCTTACACGGGTTTTCTGTTTTTAGCATTTGTGTCATTTGAATGAAAAAAAGAAAATATATTTTATTCTAAGTATGAACAATACAAATTGAGATTTTTCACACAGCATCATCTAGCCCCAAAGTAAGCAGAGCTTGTGTTATGGGAACTACATGACTGATAAACTACTCTTTTTAAAATATATTATACATATAAAAAATATTATATATTAAAAACACCCGGACCCGAAACGAAGTAGTGAATGAATGAATGAAAATACTTTATTATATAAACAAATAACAAAATATACAAAACTTTATTCTTATAAGAGTACAATGAGTGCATGGTTTAATTGTTTTGAAGCGATTTCTTCCAGAAAGTGTGGATGGAGAGGTTAATAAGAGATAAAACCCTGCAAAATACAATCAGGGTATCTTCAAGGTAAGAGTGAAAATGTATCTATCATATAATAATATCAGCGTATTTTTTTTGTTCATGTTGAGTTTTTCTCATACAAATTCACCCTGCACCCTATATGGGCTCGATATCGAAAAGTGAAGAACTCAAGTAGTCAGTCACGCAATGATTTACCTACATATCTATTATAATGCTCAAGTGTCTATTTTATTTTCTACTAGTTTCTGCCTACGGCTTTGTCCGCGTATTACTCGGATGTAAAACAACCTATGTGTTATTTTGATGTAAAAGCCATATTACTGTAAAGTTTCATCAAAATCCGTTCAGATGTTTATGCGTCAAAGAGTAACAAACATCCATCCTCACAAACTTTCGCGTTTATAATAGCAGTAGGATTAATCAAGTAGGATAGGATTTTAATGCACGAACTTATATGTAGAACAGATCAAAGTAGAAATATTGACGTTTATATAAACAAAAGTCTTACAAATAGAGATGCTGATATCCTCACCATGCTAAGATTGCTAAGATAAATGACAGCGAGATACATAATATAATAAACGTATAATTGGCACAAACAATGAGAAGATAATAGTAATAGATACAGGATGATTCAGGCACCATGGTCTGAAAGGAACACGGCGATGGGTACCCCATGTTATCAAAAACGTTCAGAATTTAAACAGCTTATTCTGAAATTACCATCAACTTATAACATCGGCTTCGCCACAAAATTGTATAAACACAAAATATTTTTCTCTGTAAATTGTTGAATATTTCGGTCAGCGGGTGAACGAACGGGGCAATGATCCCCCATCGCCCCGCTCGTTTTGGATCATAGTTTCCAAATCATTCTGTATAATATATATTAACATGATAATATGGCAAAAATAATTTACCACATTTCCACCAAGTTGAGCATACAGAACAAAGCAGTTATTCCTACTTAATAATATTACCATAACTGGCCTACTTAACCACTCAAGTTAACCTTCCATAGACAGCGATGCCAACTCCACAAAAGTAATCTCTGAGCTACAGAGCCGTATTCAAAGCTATCCCTTTTAAAAACCATAGCTCATTAACAGCCTATAAATATCAACACAGGACTATAAATATCACATAAAAATACAGACCATGGAAATTACACATTATACTCGTAATATAATAAATTATGGCCTCGATTCTGTAGTACACTGACTAAACTAAATTTAAACTATCGCTCTCTTTTACTGATAGTGTATGCAAGAAAGAGATAGCTACAATTTTAGAGCTGTGTGCTGCTGTCAAATCAGTTAACGTGCCGCTTTTCTTCGTGTTTATAGTCAGCATGTTTTGATATCACGACTAAATTTGTATGGAAAACTTAAATCTGACTAATTTGACAGCACTAAAATTGTAGCTATCTCTTTCTTGCTTGCACTATCAGTAAAAGATAGCGATAGTTTAAATTAAGTTTAGTCAGTAAACTACAGAATCGAGGCCAATAGCTTGTAGTAAGTTTGAGCTATTGAGCACTTACTATAAGCAATAATACGAAACTTAAGTAAGTATTTTCAATCATCATTATCAAACTTTCAACCTTTGAGATGGCATCCGTCTATCGGGTGGGGCCTTACTTACTAACTTACTATACATAAAATAAAAAGACCACCCGCTTTCTGATCATCAAAGTCAAAGTCTCACTGAGTACGGCCCTGCACTGCAAGATGGTCCAAACAATAAACAGTATACCACGTTTCCGATCCTGTCGGCTTGTATGAAATAATATTATTGCATTTGGCAATACCGAACGTCTGGAGACGTCTTTTGAATCAAATTCTTGAGCCAAGTCTTGACAAGTATACAAAATTGAAGATTTATTGAGATACTATTATAATTTTCTATGTCAGTGACCTGCGAAAATTTTGTTATGGAAGTCGGAAATATCAGGATATATTGAGGTGAATTTTACATCGGTTTGATTGATGAACTTTCAAAGGAAGTGGCTGTGACAATGAACAAAAGTCTTAGAATAAGCAATAGAAAATAGAAGAGTATGCATAAAAAAATGCACTTATACCTATCTCCTAAAGTACCTACATTGACTATCTACATTCTAGCTATGAAAATAAAACCTCGGTCTGCCGCCATTTTGCTATACCCTAATACAAAGTAAATTTAAGAGACTTTACTTTATTTTACTGTAGATATTTATAACAAGTTGTTTACGCAAAACCTCGGACTGCCTACCTATTAGCTATACCCTTAGACAGGGCTCATGTGAGATACCTACCTATAAACACCATCTAAATACCTACCTGAAAGCAATAAATGTACCTATTGAGAATTGAAAGTGGCAATGAGAAGACCATGTAGCTCGAAACACTGCAACTGCTACAGATTAAGAGTTTACCATACAAAGGAAGACACAATGTAGAAAGTCCCACAGTAGATGGACTGCTGATAGATGTTGGATGTCCTTAAGATTAAAGGAAAGTCAGTGGATGGAGGTTTGCCATGACACAGTTTGCCGAAGAGCAGTACACTTCTACCAAGCTAATATACCTATCGATCTAGTAAGCGTAAAACTTTTAAATTTAAGTTTACATACAAACATTATGTAATGGGAATCGAACCCGCCACGGGACAAATGTTTGTATGATCTATAAATATTTGTCTCGGATCATATGTATTTCGAAAAAAGTATGTAATTAATATATCAGTCATGTAGTTCCCATAATATAAGCTCTGCTTAGTTTGGGGCTAGATGATGTTGTGTGGAAAATGTCCAGCATTATTTATTTTATTTATTACACAAATGTTCCCATTTTATTCTAAAAACTATCGTGAACTTGACTATCCATATTGTAAAAACGGGAATTTTCACGTACTGCACTATCGGTGAAGGCACCGACTAAGTTTCGACTCATTCCGAGAGTCTTCATCAGGGTGAGTGGTTGCGACTTTCTCCTTCTGCGTCGCGCCGTGCACTACGCGCTGCCGCACGTTGTGCGCGGTTATAAAGGCGCGCGAGTGGAGGGGGCGATTGTGTTCGTAGCGTTGTTGTAACTACTGGTGGTAGGGGTGCTACATCGTCTACGCTACTGCTCACATCGATGCAATAACCTATTCCTGGAGGAGCCAGACAGGCTACGCTCACTGTGGCAAGTCGGTGCCCTCACCGATAGTGCAGTACGTGAAAATTCCCGTTTTTACAATATGAATGTTCCCATTATTTTATTTCTGCGTAGGGCATTGGTACGTCGTCACAAAGGGAATCCTAGTTTGGATACCAATGTTATCCATCATGGACTATCATGTACTAGGATAACATGAAGATAAAGTTTGTATAAAAAAACACTACAGTTACTTAAGATACATGAGACGCCTTTCATCGATTATTAACGTCATATAAGAAAGTATCATTAAGTTTGCGACCCGTGTCTTTGGAACCTTCAGCGTCCTTTAACAAGTGTTTATTTGCCCTAAACACAAAGCAATCTCTACTAATTGATGTAAGCGACTGACGAATGGCCGTAGCTTGCCGTAAATCTCCCGATACATGCTGCGCAGTGGCCACATTCACACAGAAAGCAGATTGACGGTACTCAACTTACGAAAGCCAATCTGAATCCATTTACTTCACTGGATTTATATTTTTCATTATGATTCTGTGACTTAACATCAGCTAAATGGTCAATTTTTTTTATAAAATTTATATGGGACCGCTTTTGAAGTACACATTACTCATTAAAAAATATTAATCGCGTAACATACACAAAAAAATACATGCGTACTGAAAACCTCCTCTTTTTTTGAAGTCGGTTGAAATCGAACAAACCGGTCTGTGAACAGCCAACGGCAAACTGCTTTATGTCTGATGGCTTCCGTCGTAATCCTCGCATCTGATAGACACCTTTGAAGGATTAAGAACGAGACCTAGCAACAAGGAGTTTCCCGGTAAAAGGAAATTACCCTGATCTTTCGCAGAATGTTAAGATAAGTTTGAACAAGAAAAGCTTCCCGGAAAAATTACTTGCATATTCTCTAGTACCTTCTACTTTTTTAACTCTGCACGTAGAATCTAGTCTACACTGTAGACTCCACAGAATGATTTTAGTCTACAAGCTGTAGAAGAAAATCTCATATTTTTCTTGTTTATTGATAAGTATATAGGGTACGGGGGTCAAAGATACCCAAAGAAGTCTTTGTATCAAACAAGACACTCTCTGAAAATAATTTGCTGTTTGCTTAACCTTAATTTTGATTAAATTTCTGATTAAATTTTAATTATTTGTGTACTTAACCATATTAATTCTGTTTAACATTTTATCTAATCCAATTTTAAACTTACTGTGACATTTTATTCAATTCTTTGTATCCTGCTATGTATAGTGTTAAGTTTCTGTATAATATTGTATGGATTTTTATAATCTGAAATAAATTAATAATAATTAACCATCTTTGTTTTTAACCTAAGTCCTTTAACTTTTTAACCTTGAGCCGTTAATTTATACAGCTAAAAAAATAAGTAGTATTTGATATGAACTGCCGACCAAAGTTCACATTAATTATGAGGCAACTTTGAGCCCTTTCTCTCGACACGTCTTTGGCAGTTTTATCCTACTAAAAACGATAGGATCAGTTGGAAGTTCTAGATTCGAACCCACACGGTTTGGTTCAGAACAGAAACCACTGTCTATGCCAAAATGGCTCAACATTAAGTTTGTTGGTATATTTATATCGTAACAGTTTAGTCACTTAAATACTGACTCGTTATCTTTTCACAATCATTGAGCCAGCTAAGTCATAAATAACCATTTTGACATAATTTTCTGACCTCTTTTTTTCTGACCTCGCAAGTTTTTTTATACAACTGTCGTGGCAAGATTCATGCGACCTACCAAAAAGCGGTTACCGTAACCTATGGACGCTTGCTACACTAGAGGTATCAATCGTCCTGAGGAGTTATAATAGTTGAAAAGTAGCCTGTAATTTGACCGATACCAATACCCTCCCCTCGTATTCTCAAAATTTGCAAAATTTGCTCTTAAACGTAACCTAATATTAATTAAACTCTACAACAATATTGTTTACGGATACGCGAGAATTCTCTGAAACTGATCCGTTTCGAAATCCAGTTCTACGCTAAATTCACAGAGAGATTGATCCGGACACTACAAGCCAATATAGTCGAAGTCGAAAATTTTAATCAATTTTATCTATCTCTGCTGCCGAGCAGGGCGATTCTTGCGAAAGGGATATCACACTAGCTTCTACCCACGGCTTCACCCGCATGGTACCCTGATAAAAAGTAGCCTATGTGCTTTTCTGATGTATAAGCTATAATACTGTAAAGTTTCATTAAAATCCGTTCAGTAGTTTTTGCGTGAAAGAGTAACATCCATCCTCACAAACTTTCGCGTTTATAATAGTATTAGCATAGTAAGATAGGATAGGATTGGATAATTATTATCGCTAGAAATGTCAAAATATTCATCATCATCATCAGCCTATATTAGTCCACTGCTGGACATAGGCCTCCCCTAATGAGCGCCATAGCGCCCTGTCTTCAGCTTGTCGCATCCAGCATCTGCCTGCAGTCTTTCGCAGATCGTCATCCCACCTGGCCGGAGGGCGCCCTGAGTTCATTAAGAACAGCCCCTCTTTCTCAAGGAAGTTGACAAAATATTGACTGAATCTAAATATATAAATTTTCGAGAATTCACTGTAAAATACTGATAAATACCGATGGTTAAGCGTAAGATATGCCTCGAGTGATCTGGAGAACTCGATAATGTCATATCTATTGAAATATCGAACGAAAGCAAGAACAACCCAACAATAAGTCAAGTAGGTACTTGATGCTCGAACTGTTGTGTTCTGGAAAACAATGTGAAGTAACCGACATGCCCCAAAATGCAACAGTCCGTAGTATATATGAATATTCATAATTATTATAAGGAGGTGAAGTTTGAAAGTTTGCATGTAGAAAGAAAGTAATATCAGAAACTACTCATCCGATTTCGAAAAATAATCGGATATCTTTTTATTATAAGTACCTGGGTGCCTGTTTTAGTGCAAAGATGATGTCTTCTTTCCGTTTTGCCAAATAACAATATATTTTTTTCTTTTTTTCTTTTCTATAGAATAAACTATAACTAAAAAAATATTGTATCTATCTAGATAAAGAAGGCTTTTTTGCACTAAAACAGGCACCCAGGTACTTGTAATAAAAATATAGATATATAGTAGAATCAATATACAGATTTGAACCATTCTTGAGAAAGGTCAGGTCAAGAGTATCCTAAAACGGCGAGCATGTATGAAGAATGTAATGAGAGTGAAGTAAACAAATGAGGTATGTCAGGATCGTAGCAAGTGGAAATCCGTAGTATCTGCCTACCCCTCCGGGAAACAGGCGTGAGTTTATGTTAAAAATAGGACATAGGCTGTATATTATCCCGTTAAAATAAATCGGCTTTTCGTAGCGAGTAATTTTGCAATGTATGGTGACGAAAAAACGGTCGAGCGAATGCGTTTTTTTCGAACGCTGTCATAACGTTCTACTTTTCATCAGCAACTTTATATCCGGGTACAACGTGAGCGAAGCCGTGAGCAGTAGCTAGTTTGATAAAGAGGCGATGGGCTTGCAAACTGTCATGGGAAATGCTTACAACTATACAACACGTGGGCATGTGCCAAATAGAATGTTTGGGCGTGACTTACCCACTACCTGGTATCCTGATGGATCCGCATACTGAGTATCTGCGATCTGCATATATGAATATCTATCACGGATATTACAGTCATGAGCATATATATTTTTTATATTTCTTTACAACATTTTAAAACATGTCTGGGTATTTCCTTTATCAATTACAGCACACTCTAATAATTTGTGGTGATAAACCAAAGATATCTAAGAACCACCCTCAAAAACATACAAATTGATTTCAGAATATGATTACCACGTACTTTAGTATTCTCTGCTGACGTTTCATTGACATTTTAGAGGTCCTTCCTGTTGAGCACTGGGAAAATAGTGAAGTACGTATTTTAGTCGTAATAATATTGTGAAATGATACCAAACCACGATAAATTCAATTCTGTGAAAACAAATTGATTGCAAAAAATCGACATTACAATCCGATAAGCTGTTTCAGAGATAACAAACATCCACTTGCGTCAAATGCATATTATGTCGCAGTTTAAACGTATAATCCGGTCTTTTACACATGGCTAGCCGCTCTATAAAACAGTGCTGTTTTCTAATTTGGCGTATTGACGTCCAGCCGGAATGCCATTGCGATACGTATAACAAATTAGAAAAAATGTTTAGCCATATTGTAAACAGACGAGAGGTTAGATTTTTAGTTTTATTTAAAAAAAAAAATCTTATTAATTTGTGAACTTAAAATTACAAAAGGGCGTTCCAGTACGAAAAACGGTTACACATTTTAGTCGCATTGGAGAACTCAAAACGCTGTAACAATCTGGCGTTTGTTTAGCCGTGCTAATCTGGTTGAACGTCAATACGCCAAATTAGGAAACAACACTGTATTGTAAAGTGCCTAGCCGTTATATAAAAGAGCTGATTATACGTTTTGGCTACAACTTCTGCTGGACGATTCTTGTAAAAATAAAATATTCTAATAAACTGACCGCATTCAATTCCTGGAATTATCTGATAGTGCCAGATGGTAGAGGTTATCGCGTTAATATATTGTTCTCCCTCCCTCTTGTTCAGTGCCTCAGCGGGCTCTTATGGGATGCTTAGGCACATTCCCAAGCTTTTCTAAGTAATTTTCTATAATAGTACATCAATGCGTAATGTATAAGGTATCACTGCCCCTTATTATGTATCTGAAAGTCACTCGGTGACGAACGTTTGACAAGGCAATTGATCATCACAAGCCCGAGTTCTGCGGCCATATCAATATGGTGTTCAAATCAAAATTATTTGACTTGTCCAACGTTAGTCAACTAGGGGGTTTTGTATTCATAATAGGAGGGGTTGGTACGTGTACATTATCCCCTTTCGCACAATGATGGTAAACAATTTTTGGGATTGTTTTCCGGGCCGCAAAGAGCACTGTGCTCGGAGGAAGAGGTTCTTTGTTTGTTAAGCCTGAATTCATAGTCAGGGATTGAACAGTCCCTCAAAATCCATCATTCAGCATTCGCCTTATGGCTAGGTGCATAAATGTTAAATTCGCGCTTGAATTTTCACATAGCGCCTGAACAGTCCCCTAGGGGAGCCCCTATTTGACTATGAATTCGGGCCTTTGGTGTGTTTGTTTGACAGCACTTTTCTTTGAAATCTTACCACCAAGGTGGCAAGCAAGTATAAGTCCCACTTATTGGTAAGCGGTTACCGTTATGAACACTTGTAATACCAGAGGTATCACACAGGCACTTTATTTAGCAACTGTTTTAAATGACTAGATAGGTTTTATTCGCATACGTCAATAGGGCGCTGGCAATATCTACTAGGGGCGATGGGATAATCGAGGCGGAGGTTTAATGTTTACGTAGTAAGAGGTAGATACGTTCAAACATTATAAATTGCACATGCTCACATTTTCCAATTATTAAGCACTAATTGTTGCCCGCGGCTTCGCCCGCATGGTATGTTAATAAAAGTAACATATGACCGTCTCCAGGCTTCAAACTATGTCCACCAACTTTTGAATGAATCCAACCAAGGATTACAATTTTCAAAGTTTAGAACTCAATTGCACACACCCAAAGGGTAGGTTTGAAAAAAAATCGTGTTTCATTATTTACTTTAAAGTTTATTTGTACAGAGTTTTGAGCGGTTGATTTAAAAAAATAAGATATGCCTAGGTGTTATTCCAGAATAGTAGTTACGGAGATACGTAGTAGAATGTTTGTTCACACACACACACACACACACACACTTTCGCATTTATTATATTAGTAGGATTTCACGTGATAGATAGATAGATAAACGACTTTATTTGCAACTTCAGACACACACATACAAATTACAACAAAGTACACCAGTAAAAACGACCAATAGTAAAGTACATTTAACTATTATTAATAATATAATTAAAATCTAGATAAAATGTCTATGTGTGCTGCAGTACGTGAAAAAGGCCTTGGCTCAGCGTGATATTTTGCTTAAAAAGCAAAAACACAGATTTTCAGCCATGACCAAGCAAGCAAGCAGATTTTCAACTCAATGTGTTATGTGTACCTAGCTACTAAATGTTACATGGCATATAAGGTAAGACAGTCACTTATTGGAACTGTAACTGATGACACAAGACTTTAAATTTTTGGTTGAACACCGGTTTTCTCATAACTTTTCCTCCACTATTTTGAGCACACACATACAAAGCCCAATTGGTTAATGACCTGTTTTTTTTTGTTTATATCTTGAAAAGCCCATTGGTTTATGACCTGTTTATGAGATGTAGAGCTCATAGTAAAGAGTTCGTCTAGGGAAATGCTATGACTATTTCTTCCAAAAAGCAGTATATATTTGTCTCGGGTCTGGGTGTTTTCTTTGTATAAAATGTATGGATTTACAAAAAAAAATATGTAAGTAGTATATCAGTCATTTAGTTCCCATAACAAAAAGCTCTGATTACTTTGGGGCTAGATAACACTATGTGAAAATGTCCAGCATTATTTATATTATTTATTTAATATTCGCATTGCTATGCTCTGGATTATTTTATTTATTATTTATTTATTTTTATTTGTTAACATATTAAGTAGGTACAATAGTTAGTTAGTAGTCATTAAACCTATGTTAGGTTTGTCTAGACACTAGGTTCTCAAGGTGTACTATATTTGAGACAAAAATTTACTGACCCCCGACCGACGACCTCTGTGGCGCAGTGGGCGAAGGCCCGCCTGTGACGCAGAAGGTTGCGGGTCCGATTTCCACCAGGGGCAAATGTTTTTATGTTCTGCAAATATTTGTCTCGGATCTGGTTGTTTTTTATGTATAATTTGTATGTATTTAAAAAAAATATATATGTAGTATATCAGTCATGTAGTTCCCATAATACAAGCTCTGCTTACTTTGGGGCTAGATGATGCTGTGTAAAAAATGTCCAGCATTGTTATTATTATTATATCCTGGTGCCGGTTAGCAAGTTCAGAGAAAACTATTGATGATACATAAAAATAATGTACCACATGATTAAAGTACTCATTATTACTTACAAAAAAGTCCACGAGGGAATATATCTTACTATCATAGTTTAGTCACAATAGCAGTTTTTGTGTTCTAAAATTTAATTAGATCGCCGATATTCCCACGGAATCGAAACTAACGTGGGTGAAACCGCGGGGCGCAGCTAGTAAAACATACAGAAATTAATATCTGTAGCATCACTATTTGATTAAACGCAAGCAACGACAACGTTCGTTCATCATCGGGATCACTCGTGCGTCGTCGGCACACAGCGACGCCATCTTAGCGCCACTCGACTATATAAGGTCTCGGCGACCGACGGAGATCAAACCCTCCGTAGACCAAGATACGTTCTTGGTGACCCTGATGACCCCATCAGCACCGCTAACGCGGTGGTGACGTCATCAAGCCCCGACAGAGCAAACACTCCACAGATACACCAAGCCCGCCGGCGGGCTCGACGAGTCCCCACTTCCGCCTACTCACGGTACAGATATGTACCGGGGCGTTTCTCTCCTATTCTACCCCCTCTGGCAACGGCCCAAGCCGAGGTCCGTACCTAAGTGGTGCCCTTGTGCTAGTTGCCCCATCCTAACTTTTTACAGGCTGAGCGCCTTCTGCGCTCGCCGTAGTCCGGTGACGCTGACCAAGGCCATCTGCGGCCCTGCAGCATTAAAGTCCATTCAGAAAAAAACGGAGATCGAGCAGTCGGCGCTAGCACCTCGCCGCATCCAGTACCGTGTAACGTTGGTCACTAGTACAGGCGCTTCCTCCCAACCCTCACCTACGGTTGCATCCTAACGCAGCTTCGTATCGCACCTCGCGTCACGAACTCGTCGGGAACAACGTACCAACAATCCTATCTACTTCAGCAACCTACCCATGCTACATATCTACATTTATGATACCGGCCCAATGCTATAAATATCCCGGATACCCGCTGCCGATTTCATTACCATAATCACTGCAGCACGTTCCATTTCATATTCAATTGGTATTTACATAATCATTAAAGAATGCGAAAAACACGCAAAATTTTCGGGAATCTTTGGGTAACTACAAAGTTGTATGTCCTTATTAAGAATTTATTTATAATAGTCACTTTTATCTTTGTTACCTTATGGGATTGATGAACATAATGTTTAAGAGTCCGTGAGATAAATAAAAAAGCAAGATGTAAACAAATAAAAACCTAACAGACACATATCCTGACTCCACACTAGGAATCCCTGTGTCGTGGGTCACACTGAAACTACGAGTGCCGTGGTATCACAACACCCAGAGGACAAATATCTGTAGAACATGCAAAGATTTTTCCCGCAGCGTGACACTGCACCTCTTGCGTCGCAGCTACTCATCCACCGCGCCACTAAGGTTGTCAAAGTAAAAAGCTCTTTAGAACTGTATAATATTTATTACACAAAGGTAAGCTGGAAGAAATTACTAATTAAATAAATAAATAATGCATGACATTTTCACACAGTATCATCTAGCCCCAAACTAAGCAGAGCTTGTATTATGTGAACTATATGACTGATATACATTTTTTTTTGTAAATACATATATATTATACATAGAAAAAACCCAGAGCCGAGACAAATATTTGCAGATACATAAATTTGTCCCGCGGCGGGAATCAAACCCGCAACCTTCTGCGTCTCAGAGGCTCTAGACAAATACCACTTTCTGTTAACGTAAACGCCTGCAGAAAAAATTAATTGTATGGGAATGACATTAGCTGCGGAAATGTCACGTGACAGCTGCCAAGTTTTACCTTGAAAAATTTGCGTAAGCGTGAAAGGAAAAGTAAGCTTGAGGTATTTGTCTAGCCCCCCAGGTAAGCCTTCACCCACTGCGCCACAGAGGTCGTCGTCAATTAGCATTAAGTTCGCCCATGAACTTGTTTTATCTTGTGCAATAAAGCATTATGTATCCATCTATCTATATAATGTTCAGGAGTCAATCGATAAGCATCGCATTCGAATGACCATATATTATAGAATAGAATAGAATAGAAATTAGTTTATTTAGCAACAAAAAAAACACATTACAAGTAGTCACATGCTGAGTTGGGACCTTTTATGCACCTTTCATTGCTTATTCAATGAAAGGTGCATAAAAGGTCCCAACTCAGCATAATACTGGTTGCAACAACCAGCGCTGGTCTTCTGTTAGAACCGTTTTTTGGGGTGCGGACTTATAATATCTATAGTCATATTCATAGATTCATAGACCACACATAGATCTTTTTTTACCCGTGACGTAAGCAGGCTGTATATTAATAAAGGTAGCGGTGGCGATAGAAGGGAAAAGGTTGTTAAGTTGTTGAAAAAGTTCGTGTAAATACTTTGAGCACCAGAGGTTTGTGGTCGCGGGCGCGAATTCATTTTTTTGCATAGATATATTATAACGCTAGTCCTACTATATATATATGTATCCTATCCTACTCCTACTAATATAATAAATGCGAAAGTCTGTGTGTGTGTGTGTGTGTGTGAATGTTTGTTACCACGTATCTCCGTAACTACTAAACCGATTTTGATGAAAGGAATGTAGATAGTTTAGGATCTGGAATAACACATAGTCTAATCTTATTTTCGAAAATCAACCCCTAAGGGGGTTAAATAGGGCGGTAAAGTTTCTATGAAAAAAAAGGTTGATTCGCTCAAAACTCTGTAAACTTTAAAGTAAATAATGAAACATGTATTTTTTATTTTTTATAAACTACCCTTTGGGGGTGTGTAAATGAGTTCTAAACCTTGTATAAATTGTAATCCTTGGTTCGATTCATTCAACAGTTGGTGGACATAGTTTGAAGCCTGGAGACGGTCATATGCTACTTTTATTAACATACCACGCGGGCAAAGCCGCAAGCAACAACTAGTATTATCATAAATCTATGTTTTTTTGGATATTAAAGAATCTTCTGACACTAAAGTTCTCATACAAATATTACCCTATAGTTAAATCTCAAAAGGTAAAACAAACTAAGCTGCATTACTCTTTCAACACAAAAACTAATTAATTTCAAGTCTCTGCAAACTGCGAGAAACTTCATAGATTTTGTCTTGTTGCCGTGCTATTTAAACTGTTCATTATTAAATAGAACTTTATCAGCTCCAAGGAGTTTCTGCTTAAAGTGATATCTTATAAGTTTCTCTTTTTATATTAAAAAAACATAAAAAGTGGGGATTACAGTGGTAACACTGATAAACATGATAAAAATCCGTCCTCTGTTCAAATTCATTATGAACACAGTTGAAAAAATATGAAAATATTGGCTAAAGACCCCTGACATAGAAGTTGTAAAATAACTACAAACAGTGACAGTGAGTGAGTGAATAATAAGTGACTAATGTCAGATGACAGTAACTTATTAAATATCAAGATTGGCCAAAAGGACGAGTATCCAGGCCGTAAAACAAAAAAAAAAAAATCCTTATCATACTAGTACGCAAATTTATGATTATACCAAGTAAAGGTATTCAGAGACATATCCTAATTTCTTCCTATATTTGGCACATGTACACGTTTTGCGTAGTCAGCCTTCCACTTTCGAGAACACGGCATAGCCCTAGAAGCAGAAATTCGAGGGCATTCGATTTCGTTTAGTGTTCCAATATTCATGACGGGCTTGCAACCTTATCCTCACAGATCTGCGTACTGAGTATGGATTTGAGGATCTACCTCATGAAGTTTAAAGAATTAAGTGTGTTAAGCGTGTTTGTCATATACATACCTTCTTATATATTATATCACTCCTGTTTTTGTGGTATAATTTTATTAATAATGTGCTAATTTTATTTTATTGTACACCATATTGTAAAATACAGTGGACATTATTACAACATATACCTATGATCCCATTACCTGTGTTTTGCAATAAATATATTAAGAATAATAAATAGACAATCTAGTTTCAATGCCTATCGCATTGATTTAACTAAGATATTTCACAAAATTTGTTTCGTTTCTTTAAATGTTCAATGGGCATGAATCAGAAGGTAGTTTATTCGTTTCGACGTTTATTTCCGTCTACAACAGCATGGTAGAGCCGTTTGACTTTTCTTATTTACCAATTCAGCATTACAGAGATCTAGAGTCTTACAGGCGCGTTACAGACGACGCGCTGGAAAAAAGCGATGAAGTTACTGTATTATTAAGATTCGGATATACACACATCAAAATAAAAAAAAAATAGTTTTAAAACACTAAAAAAAATGCTTTTATCACGTTCTAAAAATTACAAAAAATAATTTCATCATCCACCTCCTGGCTCCGTCATCAGATCCTCGTTACCAAGCCGAATCTATTGGATTCGTCTAAACCACTGTTTCTCAAAGTGGGCGATAACGCCCCCTTGTGGGCGCTGGAGGCCTTTAGGGAGGCGGTAGAAGACTCTCGAAGATATTGGGGGCGCTAAGGCGGTTTAGAGAGGAAAGCATAGATTGCTATGTTTAAAAACTTTGGAGGGGGGCTCTAAGTTTTATTTATCCTCAAAGTGGGCGGTAGGAAATAAGTTTGAGAACCTGTGGTCTAAACGAATCATATGAGCCCAGACTCGAGGAATTTATTAGTAGCCACTGAAGAGTTTCACTATCCTCCTTGCTCCATCATCAGATTAGCTCCAACATACCAAATTAAAGTATTGTCATCCGAACTATATACATACAAAGTTTCATTTCGATACGACAAATAGAAGTAGTTTAAAATTGCCTTAATTGTTTTTTTTTATTTTATAGTTACAAGTGAAGCTAATATATAAAAAAGTGCTAAATAAAATGAAAGCTTCGTGTTAAATAAAATGAAATATATTTTATTGTCTGTGAAAATGACACGGTCAACGTCAAAACATCAAAACGTCGATTTTTAATACTTGCAAAAACGATCTTACGAAAAAGATCTTCTCACTAATGCTACGTCTACAGGTGAAGGTACCTAGGTACTGATGGACTGAAACCACACCTGAGAGTAACAGTGGTTCTTCAATACGCCGGTCACTGATTCTACTAGTGCACCCAAGTAGGATGATCGTAATTATGTACTCCCCTCGAATGGTCCAGGTAGTGGAGCCGCGCAGAGCTTTCGCCTGCTGTGGTCTTCGGTTACCCAAGGTCGTTTTTAGGATACGAAAGGTAGGAAAGATGTGTTAGAAAAATAATGTATCAACGTTACACTAAGTAACTATAACTAACACCTTTTGGGGTTGAGACTCTGGGTCCGTGGAGAACCGGGGCCCTTCGCGTTTTCAAAATTCTTTCAGGTCGAAGCGACGCGTGATCAGAGAGCTGGCTCTTATCTGGATCAACACATTAGTATTGCCATGCGTGGCAATGCGGCCAGTATTTTGGGAACGCTTCCATCTGGTAGTGATGTGGATCATTTGAGCTATCAGTACGGTCCGCAAACCCTAGGTTGGAGATAGTCTTATATCAGTAAAACTAATAGATAAATTTTAACTGATATATTGATATAAACTTATGATACTGATGAAATGATAATGGGGCGCGTGGTTTGATTGATTACCGAACGCGAACTGGTTCGCTGCTTTTAGTGACCGACGTTATGTGCTTGGATGGCACAAATGGGTCAATGTACGTGCCCGTACACTATCTATAGATCGTTTGCAACGGTCTTTAGATGGCTAGCTATTTCATCTGTATTTTTTGTATATACATACTTGTAAATAGTTGTATGAATAAATGTAGTAACTATGTTTCTGAATGAATGAAAATACTATATTGTACACCACAACATAACAATATAAATAAAACCCATTATAACTTAAAGTGAAAACGGCGGACTTATCGCTTAAATTTTTAAAATACTTTAACAAAAACTTAATATACGAGTAACTAAAAGTACAATGGGCGGTCTTTTCGGTTAAAAACGATCCCTTCCAGACAACCAGAATTACCTGAATGAAGCGATTTAGATCATGGAGAATTGTTTTTTTTAATCCGCTGCGTTTCCACGCCTCGCGTACAAGACCCTTAAAGCAACATTTGGTTTGATGCCAGATTATCTTGTGTACACGCTCCGAAGATTTTAATCACTCAACGGTGTTGCCAAGATGTCCCAGACTCAGGCCAAGTCCTCTTTTGTATTTTATTATTGTACCTTTCATTGGCTGTTTAGCAATTGTAATAAATAAGTTAAAAAACAATAACTTTCATATTTTAGGGAACAAATGCGGCACAGATCACAGCACGAATAACGCTTTTCTTAGCATTTCAAAGCCAATTTTTTGGCAAAACCAAACAAATTTCTCCATCTCAAAAGTTTTTAGTTATATTATGTTTTTGTTTATCATGTTATCTAGTGGTGTACAATATTTTCATTCATTCATTAATTTCAACAATCATAAAGCCAACGAATAACGCTTTTCTTAGCATTTCAAAGTCTAAATTTTGTTTTAATACTACCAAATTTCTCCATATCAAAATTGACTGGAAGAGATCGTTTTTCAGCGATAAGACCGCCTATTGGTTTTTAGTCATATTAAGTTTTGGTTTATGATGTTATCTTGTTGTATACAATAAAGTATTTTCATTCATTCCAACAAGCATAAAGCCGTTTGTTAGTATTATGTCCCTACTACTGCTGAACTAAAGTCGAAAGTAAATTTAAAAAAAAAAAAAAAAAAAAAAAAAAAAAAAATTACAAGGATCACTTTGGATTGTTGATTTTATCTACTGCCTGTTCCTCCGCAACTAAGCCAGGAAATAAAGGTAAAAATACAAGGCTGGTTATTCTTTTTAAGATTTTTTCAAAACAAAACATACCTAATAGCTAATTATTCTAGCCAAGAATAATTCAACTATAGGTAGAAAACAAAGTTTAAGTCAAAGACCGCAGCAGGCAGGGTACCTACCCAAAAGGCTGGCGACATTTATTAAATAACAATGCTAATTTCTGACCGAGCTAAGCGCCAGCCCTTTGGTCGTCCATTCATTTTGTAATTCTATATTCACCTAGCTTATTTTATGACTAGTTGTTGCCCGCGGCTTCGCCCGCGTGGTATGTTAATAAAAGTAGCATATGACCGTCTCCAGGCTTCAAACTAAGTCCACGAACTTTTGAATGAATCGAACCAAAGATTACAATTTATACAAATTTTAGAACTCAATTGCACACCCCTAAATGGTAGTTTTGAAAAAATAAAAAATACGTGTTTCATTATTTACTTTAAAGTTTATTTGTACAGAGTTACGAGCGAATCAAACAATTTTTTTTTGCATAGAAACTTTACCCCCTTAGGGGTCGATTTTCGAAAATTAGATTAGCCTATGTGTTATTCCAGATTCTAAACTATCTATATTCCAAATTTCATCAAAATCGGTTTAGTAGTTACGGAGATACGTGGTAACAAACATTCACACACACACACTGAGAGAGACTTTCGCATTTATTATATTAGTAAGATAATATTTCAGAAAATATGAACTCAGGCGGGGATTTAGCCCTGTCTAGCTTTATATGATTTTGCTTAAAATAAACGTTTACTTTGTTACTTTAGGCACTAAAATAACTTTGCACTAAGAATAATGCTCTTATATCTCACGGTGTACTCAAAACCACGTAGATAAAAATCTTAAATTTACACGTTAATAAGACGACAATTCTATATAATCCACCTGATTTTAATGAAAATAAATAATAAAACACCGAGTAGTCACATAGTTCTGACCCCAAAAGGTTTCCCTGTGCCGTGGTTATCAGGAACTACGAGTACCGTGGTACCATAACAGTCAGATTTAGAACAAACTAGCTTCTGCTCGCGGCTTCGCCCGCGTGGTATGTTGATAAAAGTAGGATAAGACCCTTTCCAGGCTTTAGTCGTGAAACATATAGGTATTTCCGATATAATTTTAGATCCATACAAACTTTAGAACTCAATTACACACCACAAAGAGTAGTTTTGAAAAAAATAAAAAATAGTGTTTCATTATTTACTTTAAAGTTTATTTATACCGAGTTTTGAGTGAATCAAACCCGAATAAAAAAAACCATACAAACTTTAGAACTCCTTTGCACCTTCCCTAAGGTTTTTTTTGAAAGAATAAAAAATACGCGTTTTATTATTTACTAGTTGTTGCCCGCGGCTTCGCCCGCGTGGTATGTTAATAAAAGTAGCATATGACCGTCTCCAGGCTTCAAACTATGTCCACCAACTTTTGAATCAATCGAACCAAGGCTTACAATTTATACAAAGTTCCCCACACCCCCAAAGGGTAGTTTTGAAAAAAAAATACGTGTTTCATTATTTACTTTAAAGTTTATTTGTACAGAGTTTTGAGCGAATCAAACATTTTTTTTTCATAGAAACTTTACCGCCCCATTTAACCCCCTTAGAAGTCGATTTTTGAAAATTAGATTAGCCTATTCCTGATCCTAAACTATCTACATTCCAAATTTCATCAAAATCGGTTTAGTACCGCACGCACGCACACACGCACGCACGAACGCACACACACACACACACACAGACTTTCGCATTTATTATATTAGTAGGATATCTGCAGAACATATAAAAATTTGTCATCTTGCATTGAGATGATGATCAGTCGAGTACTCGTAGGTAAGGTAGGTAGACCCCATGAGTCAATCTACCCATTGTTCTCTAACTTTTACTTGCCTATTAGAAAAGGCAAAGACTTCAATAGACAATAGACTCTAACACTGTGTAAATTGTCCGTGAATATGAATCGTATCCGCACCTCTTGTGTCTTAGCCGGGTACTCACACTGCGAAGTCTTCCCACAGTTCCCTTACTTATGCTTGCTCATTAGATAAGGCATAGACTGCAGCAGAATACAGAACATCGTGTGAATTGCTCGCGAATCCTACTAACATTGTAAACGCGAAAGTTTGTGAGGATGGATGTTCGTTACTCTTTCACGCAAAAACTACTGAACGGATTTTGATGAAACTTTACATTAATATAGCTTATACATCAGAATAATACATAGGCTACTTTTTATCCGGGTATCGCGCGGTCGAAACCGTGGGCAGAAGTTAGTAACCGCGGGCTGAGGATGGATGTTTGTTACTCTTTCACGCAAAAGGATAGGACTACTTCTGAAAGGATTTTGATGAAACTTTACAGTAATATAGCTTAGACATCAGAATAACACATAGGCTACTTTTTATCCGGATACCACGCGGGCGAAGCTGTGGGCAGAAGCTAGTAGTAGATACTCCAACTTGGGAAACCAAGCACGCTTTGCAAAATCAACTCTCGAAATAAGCCATTAACAATCGGCACAGCATTCCTGGGACCAGTAGGTTCAAGAAGTAATGGCGGTTATACACTGGGAGTGATTTACTGTAATTGAATTACAGTGAAACTTTATGTGTGTAACTGTATTATTTATTAAATACAGTTACTGTACTGGTCATTTTTCACACAGCATCATCAAGCCCCAAACTAAGCAGAGCTTGTATTATGGGAACTACATGACTGATATATAGTATATAAATAGTATTTATATACTTTTTTTGTAAATACATAAATATTATGCATAGAAAAACACCCAGATCCGAGACAAATATTTGCAGACCTTTCAAACATTTGTCCCATGACAGGCATCGAACCCGCAACCTTCTGCGTCTTAGGTGGACCTTCGCTCACTGCGCCACAGAGGTCGTTTATGTACCTATTTATAGTACTTCTATCAATGTTATTGCTGTTTTTGTTTTATTATAATTTATTTACAATGGTTAAATTGATAACACGCTTCAAATGACAGAGAGAATAACTTTTTTGCAGCTTTCATATAGAATTCTATTAGTTTTTATATTTATTTTTTACTATCTATATTGTTTGCATATATAATATGTTTATCACAAACTTCGCACTAAATAAAATTAACAGGCATAAAATAACCATTGAATATAGCAAAGTAACGAAATAAATTAACTGTAATTAAGTTGTTAATTTGAAATAAAGAAACACTAATAAAATAACTATAAAAATCGTCCGTTACACTGTTAAAATGTAGCCGTATATATATATTAATAATGTCTAATGAAAAATCGGTTTTAACTGGCCTGTAATTTGGCACATGTGACTTTTCACCCGTTATGTCTCAGGGTCGGCCACGTGCGACCTGTGGTATAGCAAGCGTCCATAGGTAACCGCTTACTAACAGATGGTCGAATGCGTGTTTGCCACGTTGGTGATATAAAAAAATTACAATTCTATCATTACTCTATAAATATAATATGTAAATATGTAGGTATATTGTATAGTATAAATTATGTGTATTATAATATATTCATAATATGTGGTAAGTACACCAATTAAACCCCTTTTAAACTTTCTTACAGTCCGTTCCATCCAAAGGTTGTCCGGTAGAGATCGCTATTTAGCGATAAGACCGACCATTGTACAACATTGTTAAAGTTGATAGTACTAAACTAAGCTGATATGTTATTTGGTGTACAATAAAGTATTTTCTATCTTCTATCTATCTATCTACTCTGTTAAAATCTTCATTTTGCACCAAATTTTCAGATCCTGCAATGCTTGAAAGCTCTACTGAACTCAACTTGGCGTATTACAGTTTTCAGATGAGAATTCCTCTTAAACAGAACTTTGGACTTCTCAAACTTTCCCATTTCAATACATAAAAACACTTCACGGTTTGTCGCGAAGTTGCGTAAGCCAGTCCAAGATTTATTTGTTAATTTTGACAAAGTCCCCGGAGCTTAGGGCGGAATAAGTAACTTTTTATTTATAGCTCTGTTTGAGATAGAATGGCAATACATACGTATACACGGCCTTAGAAAATATTTCATACAAACCTATGTAAGATTAATATGTTTATGTATCACTTAAAAAGAGATTTCATCATTGTTACAATTAATTAACTTGTGGAGACACAATAACAACATGTATACATTTGTATTGTGTTTGTATGAGGTAAAGTTTATTATTCATATTGTAAATACGGGAATTTTCACGTACTGCACTATCGGTGAAGGCACCGACTAAGTTTCGACTCATTCCGAGAGTCTTCATCAGGGTGAGTGGTTGCGACTTTCTCCTTCCGCGTCGCGCCGTGCACTAGTGCGTTAGTGCACGGTGCCTTCACCGATAGTGCAGTACGTGAAAATTCCCGTTTTTACAATATGAATAGTCAAGTTCACGGTAGTTTTTGGAATAAAGTTTATTAATTTGTAACTTTTGATGGAGTAAATTATCGCCCGAACTACTCGTCCGATTTCAATAAATATTTCTTTACAATGGACATTCAGGGTTAACAAAGGCTTTATGTTATTCCATTAAAATAAAAAGACCGTGCGTGGATACCAATTTTTCAATTTTGCAACGTAAGACGCCAAAAAAACGCTGTCCTAACGGTAAGAGCTACTTTTTATCCGGGTACCATGTGGACGAAGCCGTGGACAGTGGCTAGTCTCTACTAATATTATAAAGAGGATTTTTTTGTTTGTTTTTTAACTACTGGACCGATTTTAACCATTTTTTCACTCAACGAAAGCTAAATTATCAGAAAGTAACATAGGCTATAACTTATTTTCAAACAAATAGTGATCCTTAAGAAACTTGCAATAATTTAACCAAAAGTAGCAAAATTTTGTCTATAAAATTTATTATTTGGCGTGCGCTGAGAAAACTATTGATGGTACATGAAAATAATGTACTACATGATTAAAGTACTCACTATTACCTACAAAAAAGTCCGCGCGAGAATATATCTTACTATCATAGTTAAGTCACAATAGCAGCTTTTGTTCTAAAATTTAATTAGATCGCCGATATTCCTACGGAATCGAAACTTACGCGGGTGAAACCGCGGGGCGCAGCTAGTCTCATATAAATTGGATGTCTTTGGTGAGGTTCGTTTTGAAACCCGGGCTCAAAACAAACGGGTTGTTAGTCAAATAATAATTAACACAGTTTTTTATGCTTTTGCTAGTTCTGGTCCGATAAAAACGTATCTATCTTGTTTTACTAATCCTACTCCTACTAATATTATAAACGCGAAAGTTTGTGAGGATGGATGTTTGTTACTCTTTCACGCAAAAACTACTGAACGGATTTTGATGAAACTTTACAGTAATATAGCTTATACATCAGAATAACATATAGGCTACTTTTAAACTGGGTACCATCGAGCGAAGCCGTGGGCAGAAGCTAGTAATCAATAAAACAAAACAAACACGCTCACAACTTTATTTCCCATGATGGAGATTCTGAGATAGATCCTCAGTGAATAGATCTTTGAGGATAGGCGATAGTCAGAGGCATTTCAAAACATTACACTTGTCGGATACCAGCGTTTTGCAAGTAAGCATTCACGCTCATCGCCGCGTTTTGGAACACTAACTGATGGAACATGTCTTTGAATGTTTAGTTCTAGGTCATGCCAGTTTCCTCAGTATGTATTTCTGTCATCGATATGATCTACATATATCCGATCTACATACTTGTAATATCCACAACAAAATTCGAACAAATTAAAAAAGTAGGCTCCTCAATAAGTTTATCTTCGATGAAAACAATGGACAGGGGTCCAAGGGTCCAAGGATGAAAATGTCTGTAGGTATGTATCTTAACATATTTATTTTATATATATAATATGTATGGTGTAGTTAATATTCTTCTGTTGTTATTTTGCGTATACCCCTCGCGACTCTCACAATCTCTTACTATCCTCTCCATTCAAAGGTTGTCTGGAAGAGATCGCTTCTAAGCGATAAGATCGCCCATTGTAAAGAATAAGATTTTATTATTATGTTATTGTTTAAGGTGTCCAATAAAGTATTTTCATTCATTCATTCAAGGTTCGTATAAACAAACAGTATTCTTATCAATAAACGCAAAGGCCAAGTTTCAGTTTTATTAAAGAATATTCACAAAGAAAGCCCATTGTCTCCCGTAGATTAGTTTCATAGTTATTTCAACTTGTTCTAGAGAAAATTATTTTTTAGTTCACGCTCTGCCTTTTCTTGCAAGTTTACTAGAGCGCTATTAGACGTGAATGGTTTACATTGTGAAAAGAAAAATATTTTAATGTTTTACTAAGGGTCTAATTAAACAGACTTCTTTTTAATAGCATTATTCGCCTCTAAAAATCTACAATTTCTTATTAATTACTAAGTCAGCCACAATTAACGAGCGTCTGAATGATACTATCTTAGCCACTAGTTATCTTCTATGTAAGCCACTCTAAATACAACTCAGCATGGTGGTTATTTTTTAGCATCTAAATTTGTAACATACATTCAAGCAGTAAACTTCTAAAATATGAATATATGACTAACCGGTCGTTTTTATTTATTTTGAACCCAAGTTTGTTGGGTAAAGTTCGGATAGCAATCCTCCTTTTCTGGGTGGTAATAAAAAAACCCAATAACCTTACCTATCCAAGACGGAGATAATTGTTGGTCTTTACTTGACGCTTTCTATAGAATATTTAGTTGTGTTGTAAAAAAGACGAATAAGTTTATCAGAGGCTATCATATTTTTCCGTTGCTTAGTTATAAAATGAGAAGTTTGTTCACGTGGCCAATAATGAAATGTGTGGCTTGACTTATTATTTCTCTTTTACTAATATTATCAATGAGAAAGTTTGGGAAGAATAATATATTTCAAATAGAAAGTACAAGTAGCAACTATTTACAAGTACAAAAATACAGAAGAAACAGTTGATTATCTAACATAAATTGCAAATCATCTATAGATAGGTCAACTGGTCCAGATCACTGACAGACGAAATCATTTGTGATCATACATTTTCACAAACATTTGTTAACATTCATACAACTATGTACAACTAGGTAGGTATATACACAAAATACAGATGAAACAGCTATCTAAAGTTCGTCGCAAACGATCTATAGATATATTATATTTGTACAAAAGTAGCAAAGAAGATATGGATGCCTATTATAAAGATATTTTAAATAAAAATTGTAAATTATATTAGCTATTTGTCTACAAACATTGTATGCTTTAGGATATAATTTTCCTTTCACAAAAAACAGGCTACACGAAGTTATCACATTAAAAATAAATAAATTACAAATTTAGAAAGTCCTTTGTTTACAGAAGTCAGTAAAAAATATACAATACAATCTGGATCGTATCGATTCCACATTCTCTCCATTCAGCTATGAGGAAATATTTACCGTATGATTTAACAAACTACGCATTACAGTTTACGGGAAGCAGTTACCATATTTCCTACATAACCAATTCACGGCAAAACATGGCGGTCGCCGCCATTTTTTCTTGTAAAGTGCTTGCCAGTGTCAAGCGTAACAATAAACAGTACGTTATGTTGATTTGCACCCCCTCCCCGCGTAATTTCCTGCACCACCTCTAAGGCTTCCAGTCTTCCTGTGTGCGACTGAGTGGGGGAACTAAGAAGTAAGAGATAGCGGAGAGATTAGCGATCCTTTGATAACGACAACCTCTGTGGCGCAATGGGCGAAAGCCGGCGGGCTTCTGAGATGCAGAAGGTTGCGGGTTCGATTCCCGCTGCGGGACAAATGTTTTTACGATTTGCAAATATTTTTCTCGGGTCTGGGTGTTTTCTATGTATAATATTTCGTATGTATTTACAAAAAAAGTATATAAGTAGTATATCAGTCATGTAGGTCCCATAACACAAGCTCTGCTTAGTTTGGGGCTAGATGATGCTATGTGGGAATGTCCAGCATTATTGGCTAAGAAGCAATTATAAAAATATAGGAATAAATAGTACTCGACCTTTTTAACATATCATAATCTAGCCTCAAAGTAAGCAGAGCTCGTGTTATGGGACCTACATGACTGATATACAACTTATATCCATTTTTTTATAAATACATACATATTATACATAGAAAACAACCAGACCCGAGGCAAATATTTATAGATCACATTTGTCCATTCAATTATCAGCTTATTCAAAATTATTTCAGGGCGACTGGTCGAAGGAACGCGTGATAAGAGCTTTTATCAGGGTCAACGTATTAGCATTGCCATTCAGCCTGGCACTGCAGCCAGCATTTTAGGAACACTTCTTTCTGGTCGTGATCTAGATAAGTTGAGTTATCTATAGATCGTTTGCCACGGTCATTCAGATAGCTAGATGTTTCAACTGAATTTTTTGAGGCCAAGAGCGTGGATGCCGGAAAAGGTTGAGAATTGAATAAATATAACTTCTCAACTTTGTCTTAACGGCTGCTGGCAACGTACCAGCAATGAACCGAGTGTTACAGATCTTGATTTGTAGACATAAAATCACTTTCACTTTCAACTTGCCTCTTCCTTATTGCATTCCATGCGCAAGCCTCAAAGCTAGTGACTGGGCACGCCTCTAGCTTTTGACCTATTCGCAAAATAAACCTATTGATCTATTTCTGAAGGTAGATTTTGTAATGTAGTTTTTGTGACGTTGATCATCATATGTCTCACTCATTTGTATGAACGGATAATGCGCTGAGATCTGAAGACCTTTTTTACAAAATTTTAATACTCCCGACGTACAGCGCTCCTGAGTAACTTGTGACGATAAAACCTATCAAAATACATCCTTGATGATAAACATTATTTATCTTCGATTACTGATAAGCCGTTTAGTGGTAAATGATAACAGACAAACAAGAACATAACCTCTAAATCTGGTAATTTATTGGTGAAAGATTAAATATTACGGGTCTTTGAACAAGTAGCTCGGCAAGCTTTTCAAATTTAAATTCAAAACTTTTTATTTCAGCCATAATATAATATTTTATTAGACTACCTAAGTAAAAATATGCCTCATGAAGCACCTGACCACAGCATACACTGTGCAGTGTGCACCTCTGTTCAGTGCCTCTGTGAAGACCGTGCCCACACAGCCGTTCACTATTCATTTGAGGTGGCTCTTGGTGCAGATTTTGATCGTACCTTAATATTTTTTTCGTTGGATTTGTTTCTCGCCAGTTTCAGTTCCTTGTCCCATACCCCGACTTAGCCATTTGCCGTCGTGTCCGCCCCGCAATTTGGCCTATTCAATTCGGTCGCCATACAGCTAGCGTTTGCTTTGCTTGCACGGTAAGCTGTTTTCTATGCAACGCTTTATTTCATGCTGAATAATTAAGGGCACTGTTTGTATATGAAATCTAGCGGGATTGGTGTTCTGAGGCTGGATTTTGGTGTCCTCGAGAAAAGAAAATGAATTTCGGAATGCGAGAGCCGGTTTTTTAATTTGATTTTGGAGGCCACTGACGATTTTTTAGTCACGAAATATAAGCCGTTGGATTGTTCTATATTACCGTTAAAGATCTCGCTGGTAAGGCGGGGCAAAAGCCAGCTGCAACGCAAGAGGTGCGGGTTTAATGCCCGCTGCGGGACAAAAATATTTGCATGGTTCTGCAGGTTTGTGTTATATGTCTAGGTGTTGTGGGGTACCCAAGTACTAATAGTTGCGAATAATTTTGACGAAGGGAATCTTAGTATAAGGTCAAATCTATGGTACGAGTATGATGTCTGTTAGATATTTATTTTATTGATTTATATTAATTTATCATTGGCACACACTATTAAAAATTATACATAGATTTTTTTTAAAATAAACTTGTTAAAATTAGCATTAAACGTGGCAAATGCAGTCAATTATGTTACTTTGTTATTTAAAAAAAAAAAGTTATTTTAAAACTGCCTTCAGTTCATTAAAACTTGTAAGAAGCTACGAAAATGTAGCAGGGCCAATTTAGGTCGTAGCACTCGTAGCCTCGTAGCGGCTTCGTAGCTAGCTACGTAGCAGTTCTACGTGCATTTCTCAAAACTATAGGAAACAAGCATTTGCCCGCGGCTCCGTTCACTTAAATTCCGATTGTGTTAGGGTGTTTAACACAATCGTACAAGTATTTTTATTTTTTAAAACCCCCAACATGATTCACGTAGTCTTAGAATCCCAATGTATCCTCACTTTTCTTTCCTGTTCCATCATCAGACCCTGATTACCATCTAACTACAAAATATTCATTGAGCCAATTCCAATTAGTCCAAACATGATACCTCCGCTGTAAGTTGTTAAAGAGTTGTGTATCCTGCAGATTCCAGGTGACGCCCTCAGCATTTGGTCAGGGTTACCATGTTCTTGCAATATCATTGAAGTAACAGGTTACCATATTTTGAATCGATCAGATCTGTGAAAGTTGTTCTCATCCCCTCATCTGGTAAAGAGTTGATGGTCTTCAAACGATCAAGTCCGAGTAGAGTTTCTGTGAAACGGCTCATCTGGAGAAGTGCTATCATGCATACTTCTCCAGCCAAGCAGTAATGTTCTGATTGCTGTATTCCGGTTTGAAGGGCTGCCGTTGAAATTACAGGCATATGATATCCCAGGGAGGTAGCGCGTGAGTGATATATAAAAAAAAAAATTGGGTCAAAAACAACATACAAAAACTTGAAAGAACGGTAAAATAAAATAAAAATAAAAAAGCTTGTTTATTCCATTTTTAATTTGCCTGTTAATTTATTAATCTATCCAGATAATTATGTTTTAATTTATTTAATTAATATTGAATAATTATTATTTTATATGATATTTTTATCATTTTTTTATAGTTAGGACACCTCTCGGGTAAAGGCCTCCTCCAGTTCTTTCCAGCGGTTCTGATGTTGGTGCATGTACTTGAATAACAGATAGTGTGTCTTGATTGAATTTCAGGTTCAAAATTGCGACTCGCTCGGATAGACCTCGGAAACTTGTGAAGTTTGATTTGTATTTTTTCTTCATTAAGAAACCAACACCAAAGTGTCCTTTTTTTGTGCCAAAATCGCAGAATATATCTTCGTTGTCTTCTTGTATGTCGTATCCTTCACGTCGGATTTCAGATAAATATTTTATGTCTTGTGCGTGAGTGATACCTCTGGTATAACAAGCGTCCGTAGGCCAAGGCAATGGCTTACCACCAGATCAGCCGCTAGTTAATGCATCTAGAGTAGTGTTAAAAAAACATTTTGGGAGTTACGATATCTCAGACAGACAGACAGATTCACAAGTAGCATTAGGGGTTAAAAATACCCTATACTACAGTCGAAACATTAACATCTGTCTAGTAAATCTCGCGCTAGCAGAAAATGCCACTGGATATATCCATAAGTTTATAATAGCAGTAGGATTATAATCCTACTGCTATTATAAACGCGAAAGTTTGTGAGATATTTGTTACTCTTTCACGCAGAAACTACTGAAAGGATTTAGATGAAACTTTACAGTAATATAGTTTATACATCAGAATAACACATAGACAACTTTTTATCAGGGTACCATGGGGGTGAAGCCGTGGGCAGAAGCTAGTTATAAATAAATAAACAAATCCCATACTAGGATTCCCGTACTAGATTTCCTGTATCGTTGGTATCAGAAATTATGAGTACCGTGGTACCAAAACATCCAGACCCGGGACAAACATCTGCAGATCATGTTAAAATTCGTCCCGCAGCGGGAATCGAGTTCGCACCTCTTACGTCGCAGCTGCGCGCCGCGACACCTAGATCGTCGTATGTATACATAAAAGCAATTTGGTAAATTTTCATGTGTATTCATTTGAGCACATGAATTTAACAATATCAACAATAAATTTGTAGTTCAGTTCGTTTCAATTTCGTGAAAATTCAATGTTGCAGTCAGTTTTTGAATTTTGTCTTTTTAAGTGTCATCACCTTCAACCGCCTGTAAACATCCACTGTTGGATGAAGACTCCTCAAAGCCGGCTGAGACGCAACAAGTGCAAGTTTGATTCTGCGGGACAAAAGTTTGAATATTCGGCAAATATTTGTTTCGATTCTGGGTGTTGTGATACTTATTTTCTAATAAGTATCACAACACCCAGTTATAGTCCCTGGTAACAATGGCACATAACCTCAGTTTCCACCACAGTGTAAGGGCAAGACTATATAATGCTGGGTTATTATTTCCAACTTTAACTGTGGCATCGTATATATTTCAGAGTCATTAGCGGGGAACAAACATGGCGTATGACATCTGTACCAAATTAACGTGAAAGCCTTTGTAAATTTGACACTCATTGGATTTATCTTGCTCCGATAAAATAGTCACCTCAAAGCGAAGCTGGAATGAATGAATAAATTAACTTTTGAAAATGTCCTCTTCTGTCATAAGTTAATGTGTTTATTTGTGTACAATCCTACTACTATCAAAAACGCGAAAGTTTGTGAGGATGGATGTTTTTTAGTCATTCAGGTAAAAACTATTGAACGGATTTTAACGAAACTTTACAGTAGTATAGCGTATACATCTGAATAACACATAGGCTGCTTTTTATCCGGGTACCACGTGGGCGAAGCCGTGGGCGGAAGCTAGTAAAGAATAAATAACGAATTAAAATACTTTATATAAGGTACACAATAAGAAAATAAATACGAATTAACAAATCACATTAGCATTGCCATTTAGAGTGACAATGCGGCCAGTATTTTGGGAACGCTTCCGTCTGGTTATCTGGATCAGTTGAGCTATCTATAGATCGTTTGCAACTGTCTTTAGATAGCTAGCTGTTTCATCTGTATTTTTTGTATATATCTACTTGTACATAGTTGTATGAATAATTTGTTTATTTTATTATTAAAAAGAACAAAACTATATAACTAATCGTACCTCTGTGACGACCTCTGTGGCGCAGTGGACGAAAGCCCGCCTGAGACGCAGAAGGATGCGGGTTCGATTCCCGCCGCAGGACAAATGTTTGTATGATCTACAAATATTTGTCTCGGGTCTGGGTGTTTTCTATTTATAATAAGTATGTATTTACAAAAAAAATGTATATAATGAATACATCAGTCATGTAGTTCCCATAATACAAGCTCTGCTTAGTTTGGGGCTAGATGATGCTGTGTGGAAAATGTCCAGCATTATTTATATTTTTATAATTTTTTATATAACTAGAAGTACAGTAGGCGGTATTATCGATTAGAAGCGATCTGTTCCAGCCAACCTATAGGTGGAGAGGATTTTTAAGAATGGCCGGGGGTGTGTTCTATGAAATCTAACCATAGAAAATGATAATAGACATTTTTCACACAGCATCATCTAGCCCCAAAGTAAGTAGAGCTTGTGTTATGGGAACTACATGACTGACATACTACATATTATATACATAGTACATATAGAAAACATTGTATATAGGACACATTATTATACAACATTGTGTATAGGACACAAACATTTTAAGATCATACAAACATTTGTTCCGCGGCGGGAAATCGTATCATAAAATCGTAGGAGGTTGCTCCTGCGTCTCAGGAGGCATTCGCCCACTGCGCCACAGAGGTTCTCAAATAACATCAATTTTGCTGATTCCAACATCCAGGTAAGTACTTATTTGATTATAAAGTCTCTTCATAAGCGTGAAAGCGCTTGTTTTCAAGCATCAAGCAAGCGCTTGAAAACACGACTGCCTTTCAAAATTAATTTGTAGGAGAACACATCAGCTTGTGGGTGCTTAAGTATGTATACATCTATGATGGCCTCATCTCTCTGACACACTGCTGGCAAAATAAGAAAACCAACTTCCAAATAAGAGTCGAACAGTTGGAGTCATGCCACAACATTTTTAAATCTTTTGTGTGCCGTATCCCGACTTCCCATCTTTCGACCTTCATGAGCGAGGAATTTTGACCGAAGAATGTGTTGTTTCGTCGTTTTCGCGGGCGACTACTGGATACAGCGCAATTGCGTAACACGTCGCAGACTTTACGTGTTAACAAGTAGTTATATTATTATACTAATTATGTATGTTAGTCTCTAAGGTATTTATGTTATGGGCCTATTGTCATCATTTTTAATTTTGTTCATGTTGTTGCCTGAAATAAATGTTTATTATTATTATTACTCTTTATTTATTTTTAATCTCAGGCTTATATCTGGAGCCTTTTTAGGCATTAGTGGAGCCGCTTAGTGTTAGCTTCGGCTCCACTAATGCCAGGCCTTTTTGTACAATACAATATATAAAAAACGGTTTTTCGTGGATGGTGAATGATGAAACTGTTGGATATATTGGGTAATAATCTGGGCTATTGCAGGAGTAAATGCTTAAGGAATGGTTGCTGGGCTATGTAGGATGAAACGGCACCTGCCAATTCTGATTCAAATTCAAATAGAATCATAGGCAGGTGATGACTTGCCGTCCACTAAACGGGCCCCATAAGTGCCGCCAACGATAGGCAGCGTAGAGGCAACGTTGGTGTGGACGGCTAAAGGGTGCCTTTAACACTTCCACCCTTGGAGCATAGGTTCCGCTCTTGCGCCTCCACCTTCGACCGGCCGGCTAAGGCAAGCCGAGGGTCAGGGGTCTCCGTCGACCCCAGGGAGTAATGGGGCTCCGCGGTGTCGCCGCGCACTGAACGCTCGCCACAAGCGTGCCCTGCGGGATTTTTATTATTATTATTATGTAAGGATAATTGAAGTTATCGTGGTTTTGTATCATTTTAGAATATTATTACGACTATACCACGTACTTTACTATTCTCCTGCTGACGTTTCGTTGACAGTTCAGTTTAGAGGTTGTTCCTCGTGAGCACCATCCACCACCACGTGAGCACGGTCGTGAGACGGGAACCCACTCGAAACGTCAGCAGGAGAATGATATGGTACGTGGTATGATCTTTATAATACCCTAAAATGGTTATGTACCATCTCTCACAAACACAACCTCGTAGTTCTTTGAAGTTACATAGATGGCACTGTTTCGGAAGGTTGAAAGGGTGGGCCTCGAAGCGACGGTTCCTGGCATAACGTCATTATGATTAAACAAAATGGCTCTATCAATTTGGCATGAAAATGATTGCTACTTTGGTGAAATTAAATTTTTTTTTCACTGATATTTCACATGCGAAATTTCACAGTTAATGATTTTCATTTCGATAGCCTAAATGTCATATTTTGTGAAGTTTTGCTATTGAAAGTGACGTGCAGCCAACGCAAATTTTGCAATAGATTTGGGGACAGACAATAAAAAAGCTTATAAATATTAAGTAATCGCAATACTAAGTCGCAATAAGTCGCATCGTTTGACGACGCATCGGCAAAGTAAGTTTCTCTCTTTCTTGCACGCCATAATAGGCATTAAGCGTATTTCGCTCGCGACGACACGGCGACGGCGACGGTTTGGTTTTATCGACCGATGTCTCGCGATGAAATCTGCGATCTGCGATTTTTAGCAGCTTGTGTGAAGGAAAGTCGCAGGTGCGACGTATGAAAAAGTATTTCATATGATTTTTTACTGCTACTCATGAAATGTTCCATGCCTACTATCAATTAGTATAGGTAGATAGATAGAAAACGTGTTGCACAACACAAAAGAAATGCTAACTAGCATCTTCTTTCAGCTAACGTTTGTGTAATGAAGACGTGTGTGGCTGTAGTAATTTTGTAGAAGTTAAAGTTTTATCAAATAAAATAGAACTTATAGTTAATCATTTTATTTTTAAATACTTTTTTCTCTCATTGTTATTATTATGTGTGTGTACATATATTTTTTCATTATATAACTTTTTTCATGCTGGACATTATCAGACAGCATCTAGTCCCAAAGTAAGGATAATAATATTGTTTAGGATATGTATATATTTATATTTTGAATGTAAGTATATGATTGCTGTTATATTCTTTCGCACACCGTACTTTAATCGTACACCGCCGTCTTCTAATTCCATCCAAAAATTGTCTGGAAGATATCGGTTTTAGCGATAAGACCGCACTTTGTATGTTTATGAATCCCTGTGTTTTTGTATTTTTATTAGGAGTGCAATAAAAAGTTTATGTATCCATCTTTAATTTCTTTGATATTCTAATTTCTACTACTTTTTTAACACAGAACCTCGGCCTATCTGTTGCTGTACAACAGATACAGCAACAGATAGGCCGAGGATAGGTATACAGGGTTAATGTCAGTTAACTTTCTATAAACAACATCTATGTATGTATCTACCATGTCAAAGCAACAAATGTATTGAATGTGTCAACCTTTCTACCAGTGTGTAGTGTAGTACTGACGTATGCATGCGACACTTTCAGGATATAGGTGTTCTGTGGTCCAATTAGAATGGACGGACTGGCCTATCTAATTCCTGTTAGAGGTGGCACTGCGTACATTCTCGTATACGTAGCCGGCATTGCAAGAGGTGCGGTTCCCAATTCGGAACAAATTTTCGTATGTGCTGTAGACAACGAGCAGTTAACCCCGATAAGCGTCATATTTAACCACACTCTTCTGTCTACACATCAGTCTTTTAGGACTGATGTTGACAAACGCGGACATTGTCATTGTCCTTGCGTCATGTTGCCTGCTGGGCTCTGATTGGTTGAAACTACAGTTTCGACCAATCAGAGCACAGCAGGCGTGGCGGGACTCACACGACAGTTGACAGAATTGTTTCCTAGCAAATTATAAAACATTGCGTCTCTTGAGGCTGTCTACTCTATGGCTGTAGATATTTATTGTGGTACCACGGTACATATAGTTACTGATAGCCACCACTGTGGGGTCAGGACTATTGTAAATGTCTGTACTACAGGAGATTGTATATACGTTTGCGATAATAGATGTTTTGTTTGTGAGTTTGTTTGTATAATAATATAATATTAATAATAATGTTTATTTCAGATCAATGATCCATAATTTTTGTTATACAAAAACAACTTATAGAATTATGTTAGTCAACACAAGTAAACACACCTTCTTAGACACTAGGCGAGACGTCGGCTTGAGCTCTACCAGCCAGTGTCTCATGTAGCTGGAGTTATGTACTCTGCAAGAACGGTCAGTAAGCTGTTAGTGCCCCCACGCATGCGGCTCATCAGGGATGCGGTTCTCTGTCGCATGATTGCAAAAAGTCATCAGTGCGTGCGTCTGAAAGCATCCCTGATGGGCTACAGTATCTCGGCAGCCTCAACAGCATCCTGAAACCGTTGTTGTTGTCCGCAAGGCATTGTTGGATTTCTGTGTATAATTAGCCCACAGACTGCACGTGTGAAATGATTTACAAACGTGATTTTTACTGGTGGTGTACAACTTTATGTATACCTTTTATCATTTATCAAAGAATTAAAAGAAAAACTTGAAAAATACATTGTATTTTCAAAACGGTTTGATACTAGAAAGAAAATTTGATGCCCCGGTTTCCCGCCTTATTTATTTTTTCTTTGCTGAAATATGACAAACTTACTATGGCTAGTTCCGCATATTTTTTATGATTGAAATGAGCTTTGTTCTATTTTCAAATTTACTTTCGGCCTTAAATTGCATTTACGGAGTAGTTTTTGAGTTTATTATAACCTTCTTTCATAGTAAATGTGAGATGAAAATGATTTTATCCAACAGAAATTTTGCTCCAACGTATCATATCAGTTTTGGTAAGTTTCAAGTAGTTGCAGTGGTCCAAGTTGCATGCAAGGGTAGGTTATCAAAATCCGTCTAATAGGTTACCGTTTCAAGTTGCGAACGCTGCATGATACTCGGTCGCTCTCCAATTAGCGTGCGCAGCGCCACTCGTGTCAGATTTCAACTATGAAATAGGGCTAGGGCTTCGATAATGAGGCCGAAATTTTAAGTATCTCTAGGCCGAAACTTTTAGCGGTGATATCTATAAAATTGTTTTTTAGCGCAACTTTATCTGAAGCTAAATATTACCTACGCTACTTGCAAACCAAGTTTATAAATTATACGGTTATTAAATATCCTCAAGATTACGTTGTTCAGTTGCCTAAAAATTTAAAATTATGTAATTGAATTTGTAAAAGATGAAAGAAAAAAAAAATCATCCTTACATTTTTTGACACATACTTTGTCATAGAACAAAAAGATGAATAACACAAAAGAATCACAAAATAGAGGTAGGTAGTTGTCTCTGTAGACTTCTACCGACGAAGATACATATAGGTAGCAAACATAGATATATAAAGTCTTCATTGTGCATAACACGATTTTACAGTACAATGTACAAAAATATAAATATAATAATAAAAAAAAAGTTCATGCACAATTGAACAGTCCTATCGCTAAAAGCGATGACCTCTGTGGCGCAGTGGGCGAAAGCCCGCCTTTCTGCGTCTCATGAGATGCAGAAAGTTGCGGGTTTATTACCGCCGCGGGACAAATGTTTGCATCAGCAAATATTTGTCTCGGAATCTGGCTGTTTTCTATGTATCATAATGTATGTATTTACAAAAAAAAACATATAACACATATATGTATATAATTATGTAGTATATCAGCCATGTAGTTCCCATGACACAAGCTCTGCTTACTTTGGGGCATTATTTATATATTTATTTACAAAGCTATTTTTTCGTAACCTTAGGATGGAGAGGAGGAACCTTAGGTAGTTATATAGGTACGTCATAGAACACATACTTTCGTATCTGCAACATTTTTATCAGAACCTTACCTCTGGCAAAACAAATAAGAAGTTGACAATAAAAAAACATTACTCAAAGCAGGAATTCCTAAAATTATTTCAAAAAGTATTTTTTCAGAGCTTTCCCACATAAACCTGTGAAAGTTACAAGCAATATGATACCATAGCTGTCAGCCTCGGCGTTTGATTCCCAAAGCCGAAAATTACAATTTCGGCAAAACTGTTGCCTGATCTCGTCACTACAAAATAGGTATGCCATCAAATTCTTTCCACTTAACATTGTGCTGCAACTCGCATGGCGCGTGGTGTTATAACATTTGAACTGTATGTGATATGAGTTATTCGTTAGTAAGCTATTGTTGCGATGATATGCTAAAATAGATTGCGCCTATTGCTATCACAGGACGTCAAATCGCGAGACTGCATTAGGCCGACGCAGATATCTCACTCTTATAAAATGGATGTTCATAACAGTCTAATACGCGTCTTAAGGACGGGGGGTGGTCGATCACATCAAAATTGTTGTCCAGTGGTTCTCAAAATTCATGTGAGTTCTGCGGGGCGATCACACTAACACATGGCTATCGAGATGGCAATCAATTTTGACACTAGTTCCTTATTTTAATGGCCCATCCATCCAAAGAACGGAACGTCCAATATGAAACCATTTTGTTCATTCGCATTTTCCATCTATGGCTTATCCAGCTTACAAATTAGCGTGATACGATTCAACCCATCCGATGATACCAGCCATGGGAAATTAGTGTGATCGCCCCGCTGGTCGCCATCGCCAAAACCACCGCGCCAGTTTAACTTAGGCCCTTTGTATTGCTCATTCTATGTGTGACGACCTTGGTGGCGCGATGAGCCAGTGACAGTTAAAGAAAAGCCCGCTAAATTGTGAAGTCAAGTCAAACTTGTATAAGAATATTAATATGTAAAGTACCTATGTATTTTAAAGTTGGTTAGGTTATTATTATTATTATTTCCTGTTCTCTCATTTTGCCCGGTCTTTGTGGTATCATGAAGGCCCGTCTGAAAACCAGCGCTGCACCTGACCTATAAGGTTTTGGTGCAGCATAATGCTGAGACGGGGACCTATTTGACCCCACAAAACAAAATTAGGTACTTAGTTTGTTTGTTCGTCTTGTTTAACTTTGTTTTATGTTAAGTATCTATTTTGTGTGTTTTTTATTATTTTGTGTTTAACTTTTGTTGTTGTTCAAGAGTTCATATATTTTCTTTCTTTCTTTCTCAATGGGCGAACAGCTGGCTGAAACGCGAGAGGTGCGGCTTTGCTTTCCGCTGCAGGTCAAATGGATGCATATCCTGTAGATATTTGTTCCAGTTCTGAGTGTTGTGATACCATGGTACTAGAAGTTTCTGATACCCACGATGCAAGGAATCTTAGCGTGGGACTATGCATCTATGTGGCCGTTATGTGTTAAAAAATGTTGGTTGTAGATCAGTGAATCTCTCAAATCTTCATTACAATTCAGTCGGAAATTTAAGTCAAGAGTGGGACAGTTTTCTTTGCATGAGCGGCACTTGCAAAATGACGTGTCCGACGTAGAGTGGACCCATTTGCATGGAGAGAGTTTCTCGCACAAGGAAATTGTGAGTCATAATAATAATAATGCTGGACATTTTTACACAGCTTAATCTAGCCCCAAAGTAAGCAGAGCTTGTGTTATGGTAAATAATGATACCACAATTATTAGTTTTAAATACATACATACTATACATTTTATCCTACCCGTCCTACCCGTGACGATCTACGGTGCCGAGACATGGACACTCACAATTGGGCTAATCCAGCAGTTCAAGGTCGCACAGCGAGCTTAGTCATATATATATCACATGTTATCTATCTAATTATGTACTTGTGTCGTCACATCATGTCCGGAGGGAGGTATAGGTATGCCATCATACAGGTTCTAACCTAGTTTGGGTACCTATGTTTCTCCAATCTAAATTGTTTATCTTAGTAAACCCATTGTTAGAGAATAAGATTTGTAACGTTTGTCGTTTTAATAAATTATTATTATTATTATTATTATTATGGAACGAGCTATGCTCGGGGTTTCTCTGAAGGATAAAATCCGTAATGAGATTATCCAACAGAGAACGAGAGTCATCGACATAGCTCAGAGGATTAGTAAGCTGAAGTGGCGATGGGCTGGTCATATATGCAGAAGAACCGATAACAGTTGGGGTAAACGAGTTCTTGAGTGGAGACCGCGTCTGGGTAAACGTAGTGTGGGGCGCCCCCCGGCTAGG
This sequence comes from Perizoma flavofasciatum, assembly GCA_958496245.1. Taxonomy (NCBI): domain Eukaryota; kingdom Metazoa; phylum Arthropoda; class Insecta; order Lepidoptera; family Geometridae; genus Perizoma; species Perizoma flavofasciatum. Next base: position 2,477,179 of record OY292436.1, read on the forward strand.
TGGAGCGATGACTTAAGGAAGGCAGCGGGCAGTAAGTGGATGATAAGTGCCGAACACCGGGCTCAGTGGCGCGTATTGGGAGAGGCCTATGCCCAGTAGTGGACTGATGTGGGCTGATGATACATATTATAATTTATTCCACAGTCATATCGTGAGGTGTATTCTGTTGAAGTTTTCAGATCCAAAGTTTACAATCACTTTTTAGCTCTCATGCTCGAATCCTACAAAGTTTAAGCAATCAGTCTCTCAGCTACGAATACATATTGTGAGAATAATATATATTATATAGAATATTTAGTAGTCTATCAATTATTATCTGTAATTTGTAAGGTTAGGTTATGAAAGGTTATGTAAGTATATACCTAATATGTAATTGTGTTTATTTAGGGAATAATGTTTTATTAATAGATTAGCTCTAGCAAATAATTTTTAATTTTTCTTATATCCATGCACTACCTCAAGACTCTTCTCCATTAACACAAAGGTTAGCTGGAAGAGAATGCTATCTAGCATTAAGTTCGTGTACAGTACTTTGTAAATGTGCAATAAATAATTTTCTATCTATCTATCTATACATAAAAAACACCCACACTCAAGACGAATATTTGCAGATCATACAAACATCTGTCCCGCGGCGGGAATCGAACCTGCAACCTTCTGCGTCTCAGGCGGGCTTTCGACCACTGCGCCACAGTGGAGCTCGACTTCTTCTACATCTGGGATGACTGGATAGACATTGCACACGGAGTGTCGCATGGCGTGGGTATTATATAGCTCTGAATAACGAGTCCTCATAATGTCCTACGTATGTATAATGTAGCCCTCGTTTAAATTATACGTTATGTACGTGATCCACATGTTTCTTGAAATGAAAAAATTTACACCTGGCAGCAGCGAATGCCATAGAGGGAATATTTATTATTAGAAGATGAAAGAGGCAAGTTGAAGATGAAAGCGCCCAAGTATGTAATATGAGGGGGACTATATACCAAACATTTACCTTTAAACTTTATTATCTGATACTTTAAGTCTATTTATACCTACAAGCAAACTTTGCATTTGTATGGTTAATGGCAAAAACGGGTATAACCAGAAAGACTGATATAACTAGAAATCAACTTTGACCCTTAATACCAACAAATTAAGAACAGGAATCCATTGGTTAATCTTGCGGAAACTTAGTTAAAAGAGCTTTAAAGTGGACGCATTTACACTGAGACAAACAAGCTGAAATAAAAACAGACCAAGTATAACGCGCGTAAATCTCTTTGGAACAGTGGGTGGGAGGGGCTCCCCTATGGGACTCTTCAGGCGCTAAGTAAAAATTCAAGTGCGAATTCAACCTTTATGCACCCAGCCATAAGGTAAATGCTGAATGATGGATTTTGGGGGATTGTTCAACCCCCGATTATGAATTGAGGCTTAAGAGACTCTGGTACCAATCAACTACTTATAGTTTAACAGAATGTCATTACCATACGGTGATACCTCATGAGTATTTTTGTTCTGTGGGTGATACGCTCGCTGGATATTATCTGTGAAAAAAGTAAAGACGTGAAGGTGTACAGAAGTGAATGAATAATAATGAAAAAATTAAATATTGGTGTTGTATTCGATCTGTATTCTAAAAAGAGTTGTGTCTTAAAGATGATCTAAGATCATATCTTAGTGCTCCGAAATTTCCTCATTCCTCCACAAGTAACGATGTCGTACTCATAGTTACCCTTATTACCTATAGTTTTAAATCCTGATAAAATAGGTACGAACATTTGAGTAAAAAAGTAATCGTCTCGTCACCCGTTACTCACGCCGAGTAAAGAGTATATAAAAAAAACTGAAATAAGGCTATACCTATTTCCCTTGATGGGCATACATACTCCGTGCATAGAACAATGAGAATCCCAAGAAGGGGGTAATTAGAAACACGTCCAAACATTACATATGGCACATGCCCGTGTTTTGCAAGGTAGTATTCCACATGACATGTTGCAAGCCTCTTATTTGAACAATTACTAACACACCTTTGAATGGTAGAGGAATAGACTTCAAAAATATTTTTTTCTTACTTAATCTTTGTACCGTAAGAGGAAAATACTTCCGTAGCTGGTTACATGTCGTCAGCTAGACGACATGTAACCAGCCACCATTTGACTTTTTTATGCCATTGGATAGATCTTTTCACTGCGCTTCTGTTCACCAACACAAACATTGCGTTTCAACCAATCACAGTTTTAATTTCAGCGTTAGCGATTTCAATTCTGTGGACTTGTGCGGAGTTGATAAATCAGTTTTTTGGTTCTCCTGAAAATTTTGGAAAATCGATTAAAGCGGTGTTGTTAGCTAGCTGACGAATTACGAACCCGTCTTTATACTAGCATTATATAAATCTGTTACTCTACTATGTAAGCAGTAGCCAACTATAATAGGTTGTTAAATTTGTTGGACGCCTTATGGCTGAAACCGTTGGAGTTACAATTTATGCAACGGATAATTTTATTCCCATGCGTCTGAAGGAAGCGATTTTCTTAGTAAAGATAAACAATAGGAATATCTATCAGTGTCTTACTATGAGTTGGTTCTTATTTGAGGTCTAGGTTAATACCTCATGTTAGTTTTTTTTTTACGCTAACGCAAATTTGACAAGGTTAAACTTGGTAGCAGTCATGTGACATTTCCACAGCTAATATCATTTCCATATATTTAAATCTTTCCGTAGTTTTCCGCGTTAACGTTAACAGAAAGTGGTATTTGTCTTAATACCTCATGCTTAATTTTCCTTTGACGCTAACGCAAATTTGACAAGGTCAAACTTGGTAGCAGTCATGTGACATTTCCACAGCTAATATCATTTCCATATATTTAAATCTTTCCGTAGTTTTCCGCGTTAGCGCCAACAGAAAGTGGTCTTTGTCTAGACACCCTGAACGACTATGAACCGAATGACGTAATGTAGGAAGGCCCCCGATGGACCGATGTAAAAATATTTTGACGACCAGTGAGGCGCAGTGGGCGAAGGGCCTCCTCGGACGCGGCAACGCTGCTAGTTAATTATATAAGTAGTTGTTCATTCATTAAAATCTGTCGATATTATATGAAAAGATACCAGTATTGGTCAGTAGATTTGACGACCTCTGTGGCGCAGTGGGCGAAGGTCCGCCTGAGACGCAGAAGGTTGCGGGTTCGGCTCCTGTCACGAGACAAATGTTTGTAAGATCTGCAAATATTTGTCTCAGGTCTGGGTGTTTTTCTATGTATAATATGTATGTATTTCCAAAATAAAAGTATATATGTAGTATATCAGTCATGTAGTTCCCATAATACAAGCTCTGCTTAGTTTGGGGCTAGATGATGCTTTGTGATAAATGTCCAGCATTATTTATTTTATTATTATTAGTTGGATACTTGATTGTATTAAAAAAAATCTCATTAAATACTGTCAAGGTTACATAAATTTCATTTCATTTATTCAATAACTATAATTTACAATCGTGTCTGAACTAAGCTAAACTAAACAAAAATTAAAATAGAATAGATAGATAGATAGATAGAAAATTCTTTATTGCACAACTATAAAGTACTGTACATAGGCGAACTTAATGCTAGAAAGCATTCTCTTCCAGCTAACCTTTGAGCTAACCTAGAATAATGGCACACAATAGTTATTAATTACGTCAATATCTTCAATAATTCTGAAATTCGTCAATTGAGTAGACGCATCTCTTCAGCAAAAGGCGCCTAAAATCCAATCCGATATCCGAATATTTAATCAAGAACCAATTTTAAAGGTCTTTTATTTTATGTGACTTCTTTGAACACATTTAAAAATAATATTTTTTAAGGTCTAAATAATCTTTGTCAGAAATAGGACAAAGTTTAAACGTTAACTCAGCCAGTCAATTATTTTTTAAACTTTTTAATTTTTGCACGGCACCAAGTAAGAATACCCTTATCATTCGGATGACCGTTCTTAATTAATTAAAAGCATCAAGATGAAAAAGGAATTTGTGATAATGAACACGGAAATTTTGGGTTCCGTATCTCGGAATTTACATAAATAAAACACAATATAGTATTTTTGCAGAGAGTCTTAAAAACTTTATTTGATTTTTTTATTCTTGGCATTCTATATAAAGTAACTCCATACATATATATATATATATATATATATATATTATGTACAAAATCCAGCATCGTTCAAGTTAATACTGTAAATCCATTTAATAACTTTTTTTCTGGAAAAAGTAATAACTAATTTCAAATAACGGGATTTTGATAAAAATTACAACATGAAATTTCATATCTTATTTTTTCTCCATTAAGATGTTCTTTTCTTCATAAAATTTATATTTTATGAAAAAAAATTGAAAATTAAAAAAATAATTTCTCAACTGCTTCTCAATCGCATAACATAAACAAAGATATAAATTGTTAGTAAAAAATCTTTTTAAAAACCAAACTTTAATTTAAATGCTCTTTTCTAAAAGAAGAAAATAATCTTTAAATTAAATCAAACCCATCAATATTATTAATTACATTATACAATTTATATGATATAAACGCTTGTCGTGAGATTTACCTGTGTAAAGATCAACCTCCTCCTTTTTTGAAGTCGGTTGACAAGTAAACTACTTACGTAGTACTTTTACTTCAGTGGTGGTGTAGCGTCCATGGACATGTATACTGCAGTATTACATGACCACACATGTAATACTGCAGTATAGCTCCTTCGGTTAGTGCCTGAGCCACATCAGGCACGGAGCGAGTATATATATGAGTTAAACCATAATTTATTATTTTAATTAAAGTAATAACATACCTACATTATCACTAACTATATATTTGGACTTAACACCCTCTGAGACGCAGAAGTTTGCGGGTTCGATTCCCGCCGCGGGACAAATGTTTGTATAATCTGCAAATACATGTTTATCTTGAGTGTTTTCTATGTATAATATGTATTTATTTACAAAAATATATAAAAGTAGTATATCAGTCATGCAGTTCCCAGAACACAATCTCTGCTTACTTTGGGTCTAGACGATGCTATGTAAAAAATTGACCTGCATTATTTATTTATTTATATAGAAGGACAGATCTATACAATTGCGTATATACTTCTTAATTACTAGTAATAAAATACTCAATAAAAAGCCTTGTCATGGCCAAAATATAAAGTACGGAACAATGACGAGGGTCGAATACTGCACGCGTTTGGCAATTTTTTTTTCTTATTTCTGTAACGAAACGGACTTTTTCTCTCCGTGTCTTGTGCCAAATTGTGTAAGTTGATTTAATTTTATTTTTGTTCTTTGACTGCGGCGGTGTTGTAATGATATTACTTTAAAAGCTTCATGTTAAAATTTAATTACGTTTAGGAAATGTCTCTTGGCAGATAGTTAGTTGGCTATGAATGAACTAAAATTTGGCGATCACATTCATTTCAGTTTTAAAGACATTTCAATATTATTATAGGAGTTTTTATCAGTGTTTTGTCTTCATTTTTGTCCAGATTATTTCGATGAAAAATGTTTGTTGTGATGTGAAATTACGTCCAGCTAGGCCTCGATAAGACATCAAGCTATCAATATCGCGGTCATTTCATTCGTTTGAGAAACCTTCATTCACCTGTTGAAAAAAAAACTAAGAGTGATATCCCTGTGTGAAAGATGCGAAAGGAAAAGAAAAATATCGTAAATTACTGACCACCGCCGGCCAGCTTTTCGTTTTACTGAAAATTCGCGTCACAACTTTAGCAGTGAATAACTATTACGGATTTCTGGAGTGGACTAGCAGACACAGGCAAGGTATGTGAGTTTGATGTGTTGGTTCTAATTTCTTTATCATAAACATTCTTCGAATCGAAATAATCGGCAATTTCTATCTCATCGTAATTGACCCATGTTGCAATTTACGTTACCATACAGATTTGCAACAATCAGTATAGAAACTCCTATGATTTACACCACACTTACACTCTTTGACGAATCAGATCATGAAACCGATCATGCAAGTATTCACACATTTTTTAAGTAATTGAATGGAAATGGGAGGGTCTTTGTACATAATTCATCTCTTTGAATCCATGTTAAAGACACGCAGACACCGGCCTCCCTTACCCAGTTAAAGATGGGTTTTGATTGTTAGGCTCTTTATTTTTCAGAATGTCAATTATACCAAAAATCACCAATGGAAAATATAAAATTTCAATTTCTGGAAAGAACATTGTTTGAAACGCTTGTCGCTATTTCAGAATTATGTTTCTCTATTATGCTTTGATCCAATTCAAAGCAATTTATTTAGGTAGGTGTAAATTTTGTTCATTTTTCTTTTAATAATAATTCAGAACTCTTTGGAAACTTTATATTTTCTCCCTTCTCTGTTGACAGCCCGTTCTTCCGAAAAAAATCCTACCACTATTATAAATGCTAATGTTTGTGATGATGTTTGTTACTCTTATACGCAAAAACTACTGAACGGATTTTGATGACACTTTAAAGTAATATAGCTTATACATCAGAATAACACATAGGCTACTTTTTATCCGGGTACCTTGCGGGCGAAGCCGTGGGCAAAAGCTAGTAATACCCATAAAAGGTTGAAATAACAGACGCACGAGACTTTTCACCGGTTCTGTCTCAGGGTCAGGCACGTGCGAGTTACTTCTGGTGTTGCAAACGTCCATAGTTTACGGTAACCACATACCAAGTGGTTCGTATTATTGTTTTCCACTTCAGTAGTATAGAAGAAAACTTTCGTCCATCCTTTCTACAAGCTCAAACACCTTAGAATACCAAAGTGAACAAAGTGATCCGTATGATTTTAATGAATAAATGAATTTTGACTTTGACTTCGTCTTTGACCTTTTTCTATTTCTTATCCCTACATCTTTAGCTCCATAGCGCTTTTTTATCATACTTCTATTTTCTAGCAAAATTGATAATTTGAGCATAGCACCTTTTATATATGACTAGCTGCGCCCCGCGGTTTCACCCGCGTAAGTTTCTATCGGCGATCTAATTAAATTTTAGAACACAAAAGCTACTATTGTGACTTAACTATAAGTTAGATATTTTCCCGGCGATGACTTTTTTGTAGGTAATAATGAGTACTTTAATCATGTAGTACATCATTTTTATGTATCATCAATAGTTTTCTCAGCGCACACCAAATAAAGAATTTTATAGGCAAAATTTTGCTACTTTGGGTTACATTATTGCAATTTTCTTAAGAATCTCTATATTTTTGAAAATAAATTATAGCCTAAGTTACTTCCTGATAACTTAGCTTTCATTTGGTGAAAAAATGGTTAAAATCGGTCCAGTAGTTTCGAAGCCTATTCGATACAAACAAACAAACAAAAAAAAATATTTCCTCTTTATAATTTTAGTATAGATTTTATTTGAGGTTTCTCACAGTTCATTATGCTAGTTAGAACGTCTCAAAGTTGTCGTTACTCGACAATAAATTATCTGAATTTCACGTTCGTATTATAGCGGTGAGGCAAACTACAATAATAACTTTTACGTAGGCTTAACAATTTAGTTCACAAATATACATGGTGAAATAAGAATACCTACTCAGACCGGATGTTTCTCGAAAGATTCATAAAGGAAAAAATCTAATTATTTTGCCGTTTTTAAAAAACAGTAGCCGTCAAATAGACATCAGCTGTTTGGCGACCAAAGTAGCCAGCAGTGACGCAAGAGGTGCGGGTTCGATTGCTTGTTCATGACAAAACTTTTGTATGCTCTACAGATATTTGTTCCTGGTCTAGGTATTGCGGTATCACTGTACTCTTAGTTCCTGATACCAACGATACAGATAATTCTAGGAGTCAGGACTATGACTGTGTCTGATGGGTATTTATTTATTTTATATATTATAATCATGTCATTTGTCTCGAGTCTGGTCATTTTCTATGTATGATATGTATGTATTTACAAAAAGTATATCAGTCATGTCCCATAACACAAGCTCTGCTTAGTTTGGCGTTAGATGGCTGTGTGAAAACGTCAAAATAATGCTATTTAATTATATTTATGCTATATTAACCCCTATTTTAAAAATCAGAGCTAAGCTATTCCAAAGTAAACCAACATTCTGTTCATCAAAAAAATCATGAATAAAATATTTGGACTCTGTTTTTAATTAACATAATTTAATTATCAGCTGTCGTGTTTTAATGGAATCCACTGAAACGTACTAATATTCCCGAACAATAGACGTGGGATCCCTGTGGTACCCTATATATAAAGTATAGTGTCTGTGCGTCGCGCAAATAATATATTTGTACGGTGACGTACATTAGTTTTACCGCAATAAGCGGAATGACTTGAAGACGAGTGCACTTAAGGTGACCGCGCGAGACAGTCGCGGCGAGTGGTAATCGATTACGTTTCAACTACTTATAATTAGTGAATAAATAAACTTTTTGTGAAAATAAGTGTTTTCACTTTACATTAATATCAGTGTAGGTAAGTGATGTGAATAGCTATCTTGGAAGTACCCGTGCTCCATGGTAAGTTAATTTACACCAACTTAACCTACTTGTACGGTCCTAACTGGGATCGTACATTTTTGGTCCTTCGAGCTTCAAACTTACGTGTGTTTTGTAACCTCAAGTTGCGAAAAACGAATCGGTTACCTGGCCTCCCACAAGCGGGTCTCACCAGGCTAATTGAGAAGGCGGTTATTTCGTAACAAGGGGTCGCAGACGCACCTAAGTGACACGGACATTCAAGCGGCATCGGAGTCATTCGTAAACTACGAGGCGCGACGAGAACCGCTAGAAGACGAAGATTAAGGAAACTGCTGCCTATCTTCGTGTCCTGAACCAATATCTTGGAACTTTTAACTAAACTACCACTCACCACTCACACTCCCTAACTAACTAACTTTAACTACTTGTACTCTTATAACTTGTACAAAAAATACCTACATAAAAAATGGAACAACTTACCGAACAAGTGAGCTGCTTCGAAAGCATAAAAACTTTATGCAGCAATTATAAAAAGGATGGAAAATCCAGAAAAACTGTTGATTATCTAAACTCACACCTAGACTCTTTAGAAAAAAAATGGGTAGACTTTCATGAAAGAAATGAAATTATAGAGAAAAAAATTAAAGATAAAAGCGATATCAATTATTTTGTCAATGATGTTTACGGCAAGACCAAACAACTTTACGAAACAACTAAAGCCAATATTATGGAATTATTGATTTCTCATCGACAAGAAGACGACGAGCAATCAAATACGTCGACCTACTTCGATCTCTCTGGAATGTTGGAAAATGAATCTGATGATAAATTAAGGCTACTAATGAGCCAACAAAAATGTAATTTCAAGGCAATGGAAAGAGCCATGTCAAAAATAAATTTGGAACTTGTAACTGAAAAATGGGAACTGGAAGACCATCTCTCAACATTGAAACCGAAGTGGAACGCCATTGATAAACTACACTGGCAACTGGAACAAGCATTGAAGGGTTCTAACTTCAATACAGACTACTCCGCCAAATTTGAAAACGTAGAGCAAAAATACGATGATTTAAAGAAACAACTAAACAAGAAAATATGGTCTAACATACACTTCGAAAAATCAGCTCCAAAAATTGAAATACCGGAATTTTCTGGTGACTATATTCAATGGATCTCATTTAAAGATCTTTTTCTGGAAACCGTACATAAAAATCCTATGATCTCGAAAACGCAGAAAATGCAACATCTGAAAACAAAACTTAAAGGGGAAGCAGAACGCTTGGTGCAACATCTCACGGTTAGCTCTGACAACTATGACTCGTGCTGGGAAATACTCTCACATCGATATGATAACCGTCGCCTTCAATTCACATCGTTCATGAACGCAATGCAACAGCTGCCCGTTATCCAGCAGGCCAACTGCTTCAATCTAAAGAAAATTCATGACGTCATCACTGAAAGCTTAAACGGGCTCACTAACATGGGGGTGGATGTGACAAGCTGGGGCCCAATCATCGTGCATAACATGTCGCAAAAATTGGATGCCATTACTTTCAACGAGTACTCTAAAGAGATCCAGGACAAAAGAGAGCTACCTGATTTGATAGAATTCAAATCATATTAGAAAGTAAATTTATAGCATTTGAAACCATAAAAAATCGTCAAAAGGACGCTTTGAATTCTCCGAAACCAACTGGTAACACGAGCTTCAATAAACCGACAAACAAGTATCATATACCTTATAACTACAACAAAATGAACTATGTAAAGAGACCGACCTTATTAAAAGAGAATAAGGATCATTCACAAACATTCTACACTGCATTCGGCAAATGCCCTTTATGTGACGGCAATCACGTTTTAATGCAATGCATGAAATTCGTTGAAATGAATATTCCACAACGAAATTCCGCCGTTGTGAAATTGAAAGTCTGCAAAAATTGTTTATACAGCCACGGAAACACGGATTGTAGCTCATCAAAGACTTGTAAAGAATGTAATATGAAACATCATACGTTGTTACACATTGCAAAAAGAACTTATGAGCCAACTACTAAACCAGAGAGAAACAGCTCTAGTCCACAACAATCAACTTCTAAACAACAAGGTTCTCATCACGCAACTACTATGAACGGCGAAGTACTTCTGACTACTATCAAAATAAGAGTTAAATCCCATGACGGCACTTATGTAATTCTTCGTGGACTCCTGGATCAAGGGTCACAAGTGAACCTGTTAAGTGAGAATGCTGCTCAACTACTGCGGCTACCACGAAACAAACTAAATGCAACGGTATCGGGAGTAGGAACCGTAGCCGGGGACTGCAAAGGCCGAGTGCAACTTACCTGCAAGTCCATACATAGCGACTATACTTTCAAAACTCCAGCTTTGATACTGAAAAAGCTAACTAACAACTTACCCAACTGCACTTTCGAAAAGGCTAACTGGCCACATCTTCAGAACTTAAAACTCGGAGACCCAGACTATAATGTCAGTGGCTCCATCGACTTACTCTTATCCGCCGATATCTATGCAGAGATTTTAATGGACGGCGTTCTAAAAGGAGATCAGCACTCACCAGTCGCACAGCAAACTCAACTAGGGTGGATTCTGTGTGGAAAACTACAAACTTTTAACTGTCATGTAACCATCGTTGATCTTACTGATATATCAAAATACTGGGAGAGTGAAGACATAACTCAGGGAGCGGAAGACATCAACCATGATGATGAGTGCGAAACTTACTACCAACAAACTACTAAAAGAGATACCGACGGAAAATATATCGTCAAAATGCCAATGGTAAAGAACTTTGAAACTGAACTTGGAAAGTCAAGACCGACAGCAGTCTCACAATTTTTACAGCTAGAAAAACGACTAGTAAAAAATGAAAATCTATCAACTATGTACAAAGATTTCATAAATGAGTACTCTGAACTAAACCATATGAAACCGTCATCTCAAATAGCAGGGGCCAGTGAAGGCCAAGGATGTTACTTGCCTCACCACGGAGTCCTGCGAGAAGGCTCAACTACAACTAAACTGAGAGTGGTATTCAACGCCTCCAACAAAACGTCCAGCGGAAAAAGTTTAAATGCGCTTATGGAAAAGGGGCCCAATTTACAAAAAGACATTCAAGCTCTAATTTTGAAGTGGAGGTCATACAAATACGCCTTTACCGCCGACATAGAGAAGTTTTATAGGTGTATTTGGATTTCTAAAGATCAACAGCAACTACAAAAAATTATTTGGCGTCCCTCAACAACGGATATATTAAAAGAATATTCCTTATGCACCTTGACGTACGGTACAAAATGTGCACCATGGCTGGCAATGCGAACACTCAAACAACTAGCGATGGACGATGGGCATAAGTACCCAGCCGCTGCAAAAATACTGCAAAATGAGCTCTATTGCGATGATCTAATCAGCGGTAATAACTCGCTACAAGGTGCCATAGAACTACAAAGCACATTGATCGAATTACTAAACGGAGGAGGCATGAACTTGCGCAAATGGTCTAGTAACTGCCCGGAACTACTTAATCAATTAACAGAAGACCAACTTTCAAAAAATAATGTTTTTGACTTCAAACATGAAGACTCTACCAAAACACTCGGGCTTGGATGGAATCCAAAATCGGATACGTTCATGTTTAACTGGGACTTGAAGGAGAAATCGAAAAGACCACTCACAAAAAGAAATCTACTTTCTGAGATCTCTCAACTCTATGATCCATTGGGGTGGCTATCGCCAGTAACTGTTACTGCGAAATTAATCTTCCAACAAGTGTGGGAACAAAAACTCGAATGGGACGAACCATTGCCCATGAAAATTCAAGAAAATTGGCTCAAACTAAGAGCGGAAATCCCCGATCTAAAATCACTAAAAATACAACGATGGATCGGAGGCACTGAAAAACACATTGAACTTATTGGCTTCTGTGACGCGAGCGAAAAGGCCTACTCATGCGTCATCTATACGCGCGTCATTGATGAAAAAGGCCAGCCCATACTAAACTTACTCGCTGCAAAAACTAGGGTTGCCCCAATCGCGCAAAAAACAACTTTACCACGACTAGAGCTCTGTGGCGCTCTACTGCTATCTCAACTGATGGAAAAGGCAAAGAGCTCACTGAACGAGAATAGTGTCACTATGTGGGCTTGGAGTGACTCAAAAGTTGTTTTGGCATGGCTGCAGGGAAAAGCTACTAAATGGGAAAAATATGTAGAGAACAGAGTGAAGAAAATAAATCAAGTAATACCAGCAACACATTGGTCTTACATTGAATCAAAGAGTAACCCTGCAGACTGTGCTACTAGAGGAGTAGACCCGAAAAAACTACTGAATTTCGGTCTGTGGTGGAATGGCCCATCGATGCTAAAAACATTCACGGGAACCTATGAAAACGAAACTATGAACTGCCTATTTACAACTGACATCGATGCGACACGCAAAGAGACAACCCTACTGAAAAATAATAATGATAACTTCATTTGTGACTTAATAAATAAGTGCAGTTCATTAATACGGGCAAAGCGCATTGTTGCTTGGATTAGGCGCTTTATTACAAAGGCTCGTAACTTATCAACAGCGCCGGCGGTGAAACTTGATACCGCACGTGTTAATCAAGCGCTATCTACCTACCTAACAACAAGTGAACTACTTGCAGCAAACAAATTAATTATAAAATTTATGCAAAGATGCGAATTTGAAAGTGAATATAGTCTACTAGCTAGAAAACAGACTTTAAATAACAAAAGTACCATCCACAAACTGAATCCTTACTTGGATGAAGACGGTATCATTCGTGTGGGTGGCCGCCTGAATAAAACTAACTTGCCGTTAGACATAAAGAATCCAGTCATCTTATCACGAAACGGAAGATTGACTCAACTCATCATTGAATAGGCCCACACTACGACCCTTCACGGCGGGGCGCGACTTACGCTCGCCTACATACGTCAGCGGTACTGGATAGTCGGAGGCAACCGTGCAGTAAAAAGTCAACTACGACGCTGCGTACGCTGCAGCCGGTACAAACCAACAGATAACTACCAGATCATGGCCGACCTACCGCAGCAAAGAGTTACACCTTCCCGCCCTTTCACCCATACTGGAGTGGATTTTACGGGACATGTGGATGTCAAACTGAACAAAGGGAGAGGGGTCAGAACATCAAAAGGCTACATTGCCATTTTTGTATGTATGGCGACAAAAGCAGTGCATATTGAGCTAGTATCGGATTTAAGCACTGAAACTTTCATTGCTGCCTTTCAGAGACTGTGTGCCAGACGGGGGACACCAAAACACATGTACTCAGACTGCGGCACTAACTTTATTGGAACATCAAAGGTTCTTAGGAACGAATATGAACTTTTTAAAACTGAACTGTCACCAGAGTTTTTCAACGAGATAGGTAAACTTGAGGTGGAGTGGCATTTCAACGCACCAGCATGGCCTTCCGCTGGAGGCCTCTGGGAGGCCGCTGTGCGGTCTATGAAGCATCACCTACGGCGCATTTTGGGAGAACAAAAACTAACGTATGAAGAGTTTGCGACACTACTGGCTAAAATAGAAGCCTGCATGAACTCTAGACCTCTATGTCCACTCACCGAAAATCCAGAAGAATTCTACAGCTACTTGACTCCGGGTCACTTCTTAACTGGAAGCCCTACAATGACACTTCCTTTGTCAAGCTATGAAGACGAACGAAAGGTAGATTTACGCCAAAGATGGCAGTTAACTGAGCACATGCTACATCAATTTTGGAAATTGTGGTCTAGCGACTATCTAACTCAACTTCAAGCAAGAAGTAAATGGCAAAAACCAACTAAGAGTCTTGAGATAAATGACATAGTTCTGGTGAAGGAAAACAATCTACCGCCAGGAAAATGGGTCATGGGTAAAGTGATCAAACTACACCCTGGAGAAGATGGTCACGTAAGGGTTACCACAGTTAAAACCCAAGCTGGCCTGGTCAAAAGACCCATCATTAAACTATCAAAAATATTGCCAAACGAATCGGAAGACATAGGAAAAGAAACTAAGAGCCCAACAAACCAAAGCAGCGATGAAGCTACGGCCACACAAACTACATCTGCTAAAAGACGCAATCGAACCGGAAGCAAAAACATTATAAGCATGTTTGTTTCTATACTAACTATGTTTGCAGTGATAACTGGATCTCAATGTACACATGATGAAAGTATGTCATCAAACGTTCAGATTACTAACCTTGGGCACGAGCGGCCAATTTACTATGACACGATTTGCAAAATACAGTTGATTCATGATGAATGGATTTTACTTACATACCATAACTTAACTACTTACTGGCAAGCTACTCAAGAAATCGAAAACTACTTGGAAGGTGTGAAAATTTTGTGTCAAAAACTAGACCCAAGATACTGCGAATACACTATACTACAACTTATACATGACATGGAACTACTGAAGTATTATAACAGCATACTATTGGCCCCGCACAAGCATTTATCTGATCGTAGGAAACGCGCTCTGATCGATGGTGTGGGCTATGTCGCGAACAGCTTGTTTGGGATATTGGATCAACATTTCGCCGAAAAATACCAACAAGACATTCAAGCCATACAGAATAACGAAAAATACCTACTAAAACTTATGAAAAATCAAACAACTATCGTTGAAATCGAAAATGTGATCATGAAGAAGACTGAGACGAGCATTCGGCAACAATTCGTACTTATGAACAAGTTTATGAATGACACAAGTATGAGATTGTCAAAACTTGAGTCTCAAATTGACCATGTCATGGCAACTAACTACTTCAGCTCTGTATCGCTCACAGCACACTTACTACTAAAAAACTTGAAAAATGTGCAAGAGATGCTTTTCAACGCTCTCGTGGATGTATATAAAGGTCACATAGATGTGCATCTCCTCACTCCAGTCGATCTAATCAAACACATGAATGATATCTCTGGAAGACTGCCGAAAACTTTAACTTTTCCTATTGAAAATATTCAAGCATAGACAAAGGATGTTTACAAACTACTGTACGCAAAGTTTTTGCGTACAGTAGTTTGTACTTACAGTAGTTTTGCGTACTCGAGTTACCAATAACTACTTTATGTTCGAGATTCACATCCCTTTGACAAGTGACGAAGATTTCTCACTTTATCGAGTCATACCTTTGCCTTTTAAAACGAATCAGATAACTAAATATGTATCTGTGTCATCTAACTATATCGCTGTCAACTTTAGAAAGAATACCTACATCAGTTTGAATGAAGACGGAATGAAAAAATGCATTCAGCGAAGTACAGATAACTACGTATGTAGTCTAAATCTACCAATAAGAAATTTGGAAAGCAAAGACGCACCATGTGAAGCCAAACTATTAGGCCATCAAATGACCTCGCCATGTACTATGAAGAAAAGGGAATGTGAAACTACCTGGATCGAGTTACATGCAACGAACACCTGGCTGGCGGTGTGCTGCGACTCATGCGTGCTGCGAACTGTCTGCGCTAATGACGTGGCATCACACCAGATAAATACATCAGGACTCATAACTTTAAAACAAGGATGTGTGTTGCAAAATAAGGACTTAAGCATCTACGCACACAACCTATATCATAGTAATGCGAGAGTCAACTTACACCTAGCAAAACCACCAAAACTCGAAAAATCTATAAACCACATCTTTAACTCGCAACATATGAGTACTTTTCAACTTAACCTAACATCCGAAAAAGAAAACCACGAAGAGGTAGAGAAACTACTGAACCAACAACAAGCGGACGAAGTTCAACTTCCGTCAACGATAACTTCTCACGACATTCATCAATATACCATCTGCTACATACTGCTGACATTCGTTGTCATCGCGGCGTTAGTATGGGTTATGAAGAAACGAGGCTTGTGTAACAGAAAGGCTAAGTATGCCACCACAGCAGACTCTCCAAAACGTGAAACGCATGAACTGCAGCCCATCGATACGGCGGCAAAAGCCGTTGATACGCTCAAACTCGGAAGGTCGTCGTCGCTAGTGGAGCGCCCACGCAAAGAGGGATCACGAGCGGAGTCAAACGCACGGGCTTGGCTACAGCCTCGACGGGAACTCGTCAAAGACATTAATTTTGATTTTGATTAGATTAGATCACTTTTATATTTTACTTTACTTTTATACTTTACTATTTTACTTTACTTTTATACTTTACTTTTATTCTATAACTTTGTTTGAATTTTGTCTTATTACAAACGTAAACGATTCTCTCTCCCGCCTTCATCTTTTTTGGGGTTGGTAATATGTACGGTGACGTACATTAGTTTTACCGCAATAAGCGGAATGACTTGAAGACGAGTGCACTTAAGGTGACCGCGCGAGACAGTCGCGGCGAGTGGTAATCGATTACGTTTCAACTACTTATAATTAGTGAATAAATAAACTTTTTGTGAAAATAAGTGTTTTCACTTTACATTAATATCAGTGTAGGTAAGTGATGTGAATAGCTATCTTGGAAGTACCCGTGCTCCATGGTAAGTTAATTTACACCAACTTAACCTACTTGTACGGTCCTAACTGGGATCGTACAATATTTTTTATCAGTTAGATAAAAGCATACAACCCACCTGTTGGTAAGTTGGTAAGCCTGTTGGTAAGCCTATGGACGCTTGCAATACCAGAGACATAACACGCGCGATGTTCTACCCTTTAAAAATACTAAAACTCATTCGGTAACGGGTCGCGGTAGCGTGAGGACGTGCTGCGTGCATACATATTTCGATACTGCACTGGTTGCATCATTGTAAAAGGCTCTATAAATAAAATAAATAATGCTAGACAGTTTCACACAGCATAAACTAAGCAGAGCTTGTTTTATGGGAACTACATGATCATACATTTTTCCCGTGATGGAAACCGATCTCGCAACGTACTGCGTTTCAGGCGGGCCTGCGCCCACTGAACCAAATGGCGACGAGTATGGTCGTCAAGCTCTCATGGCTTTTATTAGCGTAGTAAATAGATCAACTTAACAAGGAACTGAAGCCAGAAATATACTTAATTAAAATATTTTTGAAGCTATTTTGATATTATATATATATATACCCTACCGTGCATAACGGCGTTTGGTACAGTGTTTGGTAGGTCTACCTAAACACTGTCCTAAATAACAACATGAAAGAACATCCACAATGCAAGTTCCACAATTCAATACTAGAAAAGTATATAGAAAAGTATTCAATACGTACTAGAAATGTTAAAGATGGATTTCTGTTCCAATAAAACAAGGAAGCCAATTTCACATGCCAACAAATTATACATTCAATGAGAGAAATTATCACAAACAATCAAAATATCAAACCACGTATTTTCAGTACATTAATGTGCGCTAATTCATTCGAAACTCGACTAAAGCCCGCTAGACACGAATGCAATGAATATTGCTTCGAACGTTCGTACAAGTTGATTTGTATCCTTGTATCCGTGTCTACTCAGAATTTAGTAGCCATACCTTGAATCTTATCACCGTTCTCTTTCAGACAGTTTTCAACAGTTATCGGAAAAGTATAGCTTATACCGTATTTAGTTGATTTTTGACAGCTTAATACAGCACTGGCACAGCCCTTGACAGCACAGGGGGGCTAGATAAATACCACTTTCTGTTGTCGTTAACGCCTGCGGAAAGATTAATTTGTATGAATGTATGGAATGAAATGTCACGTGACAGCTGCCAAGTTTTACCTTGACAAATTTGCGTTAGCGTGAAAGGAAAGGTAAGCTTGAGGTATTTGTATATTTGTCTAGCCCCCTAGGGGTGACGTTGGTGTCATTTCCATACAATTCAATCTTTCCGCGGGCGTCAACGCCAACACAGAAAATGGTATTTGTTTACACACCCTTTAATACAGGTTTCTTAAAAACCTTTCTCAGGCATCAGACTTACACAAATAGGTTAACAAAGTTTAACGTATTTTTTTTTAACCATTTTTTTTTTCTATATATTAATCTCTCAGCGCCTAATGAAAGGCTTTCCCGACTAACTTTTTAATGAAGGAAAAGTTTTTTGTATATCTCAAAAGCGACAGGAATTGTTTTTATGCGAAATTGTCCCAAGCGATATATTTAATTATTTGTTGAAAATATATATGATATTAACTCTTGTATAAAACTCACAAAACGAATACCACGCTGGCTTATCGTTTCTGTATAAATATTTATCTGAATTTCATGTTTTTTGAGTTGTAAGTAATACGAGTATAATTCGTATGAGCTGTTGGTCACTTCAATTCTGGGAAGTAAATCCGAGCGCATCGATTCCGGGAAAACTCGTAAAAAATGCCTTTGTGAATTAAATAAAATGAAACCTGTACATAATCAATAGGCTCAGTATTCCGTGGGGGATGTTATATAATTTATATCAGTCAGTAGTTCAGTAGCAACGACGACAAACGACCTAAGCCGAATATTTGCAGATCATACAAATATTTATTTCGCGGCGGGAATTGGACGCGCAACCTTCTGCGTCTCAAGTGCGCCTTCGCCCACTGCGCCGCAGAGGTCGTCAAACATCTGTGGTGTTTATTTTGTTTATTCCATATTATGTAAAACAAAGAATTTTCATTCATTCATTAATTAATCAACAATTAATGAACTGCAACAAACCACAACAGGGTTGCCATAACGCGGTGCCGCCATCTTGCGTTTGGGAATAGTTTGAATACAAACGCCTCGAGGAATAATGGATACTATGCTATTTATTCAATTTCATCGACAGGATATCCTGGAGTACGCACTCGTATATTATCCTAGAAGAGAATGATTCTGTTAATGATAATGAACATGTAATGTGCGTAGTGCACGGCGCGACGCGGAAGGAGAAAGTCGCAACCACTCACCCTGATGAAGATTCTCGGAATGAGTCGAAACTTAGTCGGTGCCTTCACCGATAGTGCAGTACGTGAAAATTCCCGTTTTTACAATATGAATAATGAACATGGTTTTGTTGGGAAAAAAGGTCGAATTACGCAAATTAATTGGCCAAGCGCGCCAATTAATTTGCGTCAATTAAGTCAGACGCGCTCGGAGAAGGCTTCTGAATTCAGTGCGCATCATAGAGCCTTCCTCCATATGTTTGTGGGTATAAGCACACAATCCAAAATATTAATTCGAGACTCGAGATAAATAACTTCATCGGAAATGCCAAGTTGACCTAGTGGGTGGGACTTTTACTTCTGATCCGAAGGTCATAGGATCGAACCTGGTCGTGAACCATTACGACCAGTCGAAAAATATGTGCACTAACATGTACTCAAATGGTAAAGGAAAATTTCGTGAGCAAACCAGCACGCCCTAGAACCAAAAATTTACATCGGCATGTGACATCAGTTATTGTTCCAATGAGCAGCGATCGGCTTACAACCAATCACGTGGAATATGCCAAATATGTTTAGACGATCTAGTGGCGAAGCGATGCGAACTTGGACCACCACTTAACAACGATTTCCCTTCGATCTCCGCCACCACGTCAGTTTTAATTGGCCTTCACACTAAACACAATCAGTCTCGTCAATTAAGCAAGCATCTACTTCGAAATGATCAATTACTGACACCCTTTCAAATTTCCTCGTATCAACACAATTGTATGCGTATCAGAACGTTAATTTAACACGAACGACAAATCCAGACCCTTGCCAATGTTACTTTTGTATAATCTATGCTTTTGCTATAGTGATGTGCTGAATCCGTATCTGCAGAAACGGAGAAAAATGAACCTGAACAATATAGGGTGATGCTACTGAAACTCGTGGCGTGGACGCAGTACAGACATACTTGCGATACCCTTTCTGTGTGGATTGGGCCTAATTGCGAGACTATTCCTATCTACAGTTATTGGTCATCTATGTGATATTATTTACCTTTTTTCATGTAGTTCTTTCTTCATTATCCCACGTCAGGTCAGTGACAAGGTTGCAAGGTGTGGTGGCCCTGAAAAAGACCCAACGACTGATGATGAAAGAACCATTTTAGTGAAAGAGTTTATTTGACCTCACCGAGTCTACTTTCATGCTTTTTGTATTTTTTTTTACCACGAAGCCGAAGGTGAGTCTTTAGATATTGACTAGAGGGCACTGAGTGAACATTATTTTATAAAGCCCACATTTCCAACCATATCTTTATACTGGTGACTCCTATTTTTAGCTTACCTAGAGTTCAAGTTCAATGGCTTCAAGATTCTCTCAAGATTTATCTTGCTTCAATAATAATACAATATAGATTGCTCAAATGTGATCTCAGATACCATTTCGTCAGCGGCTGAAAACAAGCAGTTTTATATAAACCTTTTACCGTATCCGTATCTCTCATATCTGCAGTCTTCATTATCTGCAGCTCCAGCCCATCACTGCTCTTACAAGATCTTACTCCATTAATCATTGCCAGCCGAGGATCATTTCTCAGGGTCTTCAGAAAAAAAGTCCTGTAAATACGCCGCGACGATGGCGTTTTGATTTCTATAAAAAACATCGGGCTTGCTAAAGACGCCTTTCTGGGTTATTTTTTGTCACTTTCGTACGACGATTTGGTACACGTATTTCATTGATAACTGGGAAGATACCGGAGAGGTTGTTTACTGTTTTTTTTGTGAAATTTGATTGAGAGGATTTTCTATTACTAGTATATTCTTGGTGTAATGAAATTAAACACCTTACAACGGAATCATGTTTTATTGTTATTTCTGGCTTTGCAGTTTTCGTGGTCGCAAATAGCCTGCTTAAGTTACCTGGTTGGGGTATTACCGGACGGTACCGGTATTTTATAATATGCTGGTATGTACCTTTCCCTCTATATCTTTGTTTTGTGTATGTTGTATTTTAGTGTCGTTAATCTTTGTTTGTTTGATCCAGGTAACATATTTTTTTTATAAGACACCTGTTCACTTCGGTCATCAGAAACTCTTTCTCTAAAGACTCCTGTGCACAGTAGTTTTTTCTACACTGACTCTTTCACCGTGCAAGCTGTACGGCTGTGGAACTCTTTGCCGGTATCGATCAGGCATGTTCCATCACTGCATTCATTTAAAGATCGTGTCAAACTATTTTACTTAAAGCAGTCTTCGTCATGTTCTTGAGTTTTTGTGTGGTATGTTTTACGTTTTATTTAACTTTTTTACTATATTCAATTTGATTTGATATATAAGTTCAAGTATGTGAGTTTGTGTATGTGATATACACAAACTATATTTAGATATAGGTATTAGGTATTATATCAAAATTAATTAATAAAATTAATGTTTAATTTGTATTTTTATATTTATTTTTCACACTTTTATTCAGGCACCGTCATTCTTTTAAATAGTTCTCTCCATCCTTCATCAAGGTTGTCTGGAAGAAATCGCTTTCAGCGATAAGACCGCCCATTGTGCATTTCTTTTTTTTCTTTTTTTTCTTTTTACTATGTTTCTGTGTTGATATTGTAAATTGGTGTTATGCACAATAAAGAGTTTATCCATCCATCCATCCATCCATCCTGTTCATGGCAATGGCCTTCCTCTAAAATGCAATCTTGAGTCGTCTCCATCCACCGATTTTATTTGTTATTTTACTGACTGTTATTTTATCTTAATAGTAATAGTACTTACCTGAACGAGCTCTTCACAAAGAGTTTTACTACAAGAGTTCTAAAGTAAATATACCTACATAAAGTATTATATAATCTACATTAAAAACTCCTCAGCAGTTTTCGGTACTGCAAGTTGTGTACGAGTCCATTGCCAAGTTAACTTGCAAATTCTATGTTGTTCGCATAGATCGTCGGTATATCACCCAACCATCATTTCTATCAATGCAATGTATTCAGAACATCAGAGACGAGTAAGGTATAGCTTCGAATTGTTGAAATCAAATCACAGTCGATTCGAAACAACGTTGAATTTCAAATACCTCTACAACTTAATTTCGCTCGATGGCATCAAGTTTTCGAATGCTTATCTTCCAATTGGATTTTTTTTTTCCCGATAACCATTCCATAGTTCATACACATATTGCATAAACACAGATAATGGGATGATAGATAGGTACATGTTATAAAAATGTCTACTGTCATTTTCATTTTCACCATAGTATGGTGTACAATAAAATTGATTACCTCCTCTAATGACGACCTCTGTGGCGCAATGCGCGAAGGCCCGCATGAGATGCAGAAGGTTGCGAGTATAATCTGCAAATATATTTCTCGGGTCTGAACTATTTTTTTTGTATAATATGTATGTATTTACAAAAAAAAAGTATATATAGTTCCTATAATACAAGCTCTGCTTAGTTTGGGGCTAGATGATGCTGTGTGAAAAATGTCCAACATTAATAATTTATTTATCTATCGGAAAGTAATGATCTTTCGAAAACAACATAGTATTGGCATATTAACATGAAGAATACGGAAATGCGCACACTTCTCTGAGTATATAATTAGTTTTTTTTTGGCCCAGACCAACTAACGCGGTGACTGACGGTGGCAATCCAAGAGAATGGTTGTCGAATGTTGTCAAAGTTCCCTTAATGTTTTTTTAAATCATAATCATAATCATAAATTTATTTCACCAGATTTTTTTACAAGCAGTTCTCTACCTAGGTTAGTTTATAAATGAATACTAAGTAGGCAATAGTAGGCACAGATAGGTAACACAAAATCTGTAAGGAACACGATCAAGCTCTAATAAGATTCCCTGTGTTGTGAGAAGCTGGTCGTCCCATCCAAACCGGATGAATGGTGAATGGTATCGCCTCATATATAATAGCCCATCCACGACAGGTCACAGAAAAATGTAGACAAGGCGTGTATCTAGGTATGTGAGTAGATAGGAACACCTATAAGTACCATCACCACCGGTTAGGACAGCTAAAAGCAAATAACAAATTGGTATAGGGAGTACTGAACATTATCTACTATTTTTTTATCTGGTGACATAATGAACCTACTGAGCAAAATAAAATGAATTACCTACGCTCGCAACTTCATTGGTGAGATTACTTAAATATTATAAATTTGTATTATTCGGTTCATAGAGTAGTAGGTAGATAGTATTAATTTTATGTATTAATTTTATTTATTTTATAAATGCCATTTCAAATGACTATTTATCTGACATTATTTAAGATCAATTTATGAAGTAAGATTATTAACTTTTTATGTATTACTAGCTTCTGCCCACGGCTTCGCCCGTTTTGTACCCGGTATAAAAAGTAGCCTATGTGTTATTCTGATGTATAAGCTATATTACTGTAAAGTTTCATCGAAATCCGTTCAGTAGTTTTTGCGTGAAAGAGGAACAAACATCCTCACAAACTTTCATCTTTATAATATTAGTAGGATTTGACATCCATGATTACGATTTTGTTATTAGTATTATTTACTAACTATTATTTACTATTTTTTAAACTTGCAGCGCCCTTACAGGGTCCATGTACTTTCCTACAGCTACTTATATAAAAACTAAGCTGAATGTACATTTGAGCATGAATAAATGAATATGAGTATATTTGAGAATCTTTTTTGCTGAACAATTCATCTTTTCAGATTACTCCTGTACAATATTGGATACAATATCAATGCATTTCCCATTACGTTTAATCACAAGGATTCTTTATAAATATGCCAAAGCGAAAATTGCGTTTCGTTTCATTAATTTTCCACAAAGAAACGACGGGACCCTTGGTTTCATTCAGCATCTGTTTAAAAAAGTGGATTGATTACTTGACGAAAGGAATCGTGGAACGAAAGAAGTATTAGGATTTGATAAATATACCCCAACATCGTCCTTGCGTATTAAAAATTCTAAAATTCAAAATTTGAATCCTTTGAATTTGGATATTAACAACAGCTTAAGGTTGTCGGCTCATGAAACTGCGTTTTTCTTGGTCACCTACACACAGTACTTGCTTAAAGCATGATCTAAAAAATATATTATATTTTTATATACAAGTAGCTGCGCCCCGGGGTTTCACCCGCGTAAGTTTCGACTTAATACTCGTGATAACTTTGAAATTAAATGTATTCAAAGTATTTTACTGCTACATAAATACGCTTGATGATAAAACTATTTTTTTTTGGATAAGAATTAATACTACGATACGAATGTAACCAACTTTTGTTTCTACCCGCGATATAATTAAATTTTAGAACACAAAAGCTGCTTTTGTGACTTAACTATGATAGTTAGATATTTTCCCGACGATGACTTTTTTGTAGGTAAGAATGAGTACTTTAATCATGTAGTACATGATTTTTAAGTATCATCAATAGTTTTCTCAGCGCACGCCAAATAATTAATTTTATAGGCAAAGTTTTGCTACTTTGGGTTACATTATTGCAATTTTCTTAAGGATCTCTAACTGTTTTGAAAATAAATTATAGCCTATGTTACTTCCTGATAATTTAGCTTAGTATAAGTGAAAAATGGGTGAAATCGGTCCAGTATTTTCGGAGCCTATTCAGTAAAACAAACAAACAAAAAAATCCTCTTTATAAAATTAGTATAGACTAAAGTGATAGAATTAAAATAATCGTGGTTTGGTATCATTTTAAAATATTATTACGACTATACCACGTACTTTACTATTCTCCTGCTGAAGTTTCGTTGACAGTTTAGAGGTCCTTCCTCATGAGCACCGTTCGCGACCATGCTCGACGGTCGTGAGACGGGAACGTTCCCGGTCAACGAAATATCAGCAGGAGAATAGTAAAGTACGTGGTATAGACTAAAGCGGCAAAAAATCATCGGCCTATCTGTTGATAAGCGACCTATCGACGCTTGCAATAACAGAGGTGTCACTCCCGCGTTACCGACCTTGAGACAATGATAAAAAGTCATGTAATTTCACCGGCACCTTCAAATCGAAACACAGCAATGCAAGCATTACTGCTGGGCGGCAAAAATAGGCATGGTGATTGAGATAAAGCCAGTGTATTAAGAGCGCTCTGAGTTCAAGCTGCTCATCAGTTTTAGATATTTGACGGTCAGCCGCGTCGCGCATAAGCATGAGTGCGTAGAACACACACATTGAAAACACACGATTTCAAACAATATCGACGGCCCCATCGAATAAACGTGTAAAGTAAAAATCGATATTTTACAGGAGCAATAAAAAATAAAGCAAAATATTACTCATTGGTTATTAGATAAACTTGAATACAATGTATAACCAAATAATAGAGAAAAAAATCTTCTAACTCAAAGTAATACGTATATTATAAAAGTAAAGATTAATAAAAAACCCCTTTTAAATTGTTATTCTAGCAAAAACAGCGTATTAAAGAAACAGTGAGCATTTCACAAGCAAACGAATTTTTGGTTCTACGATAGGTTCTTTACCATGTTTGCCGTCGCTTTTTAATAATACGTAGTCTTATCCTACTAAGTGGAAGAACTAAGATCTGCACTAACATCCTGCAGTGAAGTATATTGTGCATTATCCCCCTTCTAACCAGCCCAACTCCTTTAAAATAAAATAAATAATGCTGGACATGTTTGATGAGCTTTTGCAATCCCATCGTTGAGCTGACTGCATTTGTGGCGGTGCAGTGATAATCACGAGCTCCAAAGTCATCCTGGAGACACCCTCGACAAAGTCCACTATCTGTAACTCCCGACTTTAAGAGATGGTGATTCAGATCACAGTACTGATGATGTCTACCATCATCAGTAGTCGTCGCTGGTAATTTTCAACAAATTGTTTGTTATTTTTCCTTTGTTATTTAAGAGTGCAAAATGTAATCGGTGTACGATTCGGACCAGAAAATGTAATGATTTTATGGTCCGAATTCGTTGTACCAAGTAAAGTAAATAATTAGTCTTAGTTTATACCGCAACATATTTATTTATCCTACTACTATCATAAACGCGAAAGTTTGTGAGGATGAATGTTTATTACTCTTTCATGCAAGAAAGAGCCTTTCAAAAACTACTGAACGGATTTTGATGAATTTTTACAATAATATAGCTTATACATCAGAATAACACATATTTTTTTTTCTTTTTATACGGGTAACATGCAGGCGAATCCGTCGACAAAAGCTAGTATTATATAAATTGGTCAAAATAGATAGGAAGGTATAAACCAATCTCTCTATCTGAATCAATTTATCTCATCCAAATAGTTTTCGTATTTCACAAAGCAGACCAAACGAAATAACTCAATTCGAAAGACTTCGAAAAGCTCCGAACTACCAATAAATCATCCCAAATTCGGGAACTAATTCCTAACATTCAAAGAGCGAGTTTCATTAGAATCTCACGGTTCGACTATACAGAATAAATAATAGTTCTACTCACAGAACCCTCACTGTAAAGACACAAAAATGGTGTTGACCTATTTATAAATCTTTGGCTCATTCGTAAGTTATTCGGACTAAAGTTGCTATTGAACTTAATTGAGCCAAAATTTAAAAACAAACAATTTTAAGTTTTAGCAATTTTTTTCCGATTGTGATAATATTGTATTAATCCGTAGTTGGATACTGTGACGATCTCCAACTTTACAATTCTCATGAACAGATCTTGTAAGGTAGACTTTGAATGGAACCAAACGCGAACTGGAACAAACGCGAATTGAAAAAAACGTGACCTGGACCAAACGCAAATTGCACAAAACTTGGACTCAATGCGATTTGCACAAAACTTGACGTGGACTCAACGTGAATTGCACAAAACAAGACCTGGACTTAACGCAAATAACACACAACTTGACCTGGACTCAATATGAATTGCACAAAACTTGACCTGGACTCAATATGAAATGCACAAAACTTGACCTGAACTCAATATAAATTGCACAAAACGTGGCCTGGATTCAACGCGTATTGCACAAAACGTGAACTGGACCAAATGCGAATAGGTTGATTGTACCAAACGTGATAAAAGACATTTACTTCCAAAATCCATAGTGGCACACAAATTATAGTTAGAAACTCAGCTATACTGAATCTAAACTAATCACCTTAAAGCTCATTTCATACTGATAAGCTAGTTTGGAGTGGCACACGTTCCTCATGGTTCAGAGTAACACGACCAAACAGCAATATCTGCAATTAAATATCCAGGTTAAAACGGTTTATGCATTTTCAATTTAGCCGAGTTGCAATCGAGAATTAACTTGGGCCTTACCACCATCTTGACTAAGTTTGGGTCTTTATACATCTTCTTGCTATAATAAAAAAAGGAACAAAATAAAAATAGTCAAGTTTGGTCCAGTGGAAATAAAAATGAAATGGCAGAAGCTAGATTAGTACAGTATTACCAACTTCAAATTTCATATTTCCACGGCTAAACCTGTTTTTAACTGCGACGCAAAGAGTATAATTATGGTATATTATACCAGTATATTATAGTCAGTAGGTACTTAGATGTGGGATATTTTTCAGGTATCTAATTACATATCTAAATGCAAAAGCAATGTATATAAGCTATGTATGAAAGACATGACTGATAGTTGCGAGCCACAATTTTTAAAGCATAAAGTCTCTATACATTTGAAGTAGTATTATTTGTAAAAAGTAATCCTCATCTGTTTCCACTCCAATTTGATTATTATTTTGCTTAATGTGGTGGTAAAACTCCAGCTTAGACTTCGGCAAATGGTTTATTCATGCTGAAATATTAGGTTAGATATGGAAATTATGAGGATTTAACTCTGATTTCTATCGCGTATTTTCCGAGTGCTTCGGGCTTCTTTATTTTTAAATTAGAGAGCAATGTGAAATAAGAATACAAAGTTTGGGAAATAAAAGACATTGCTACGTGCTTTTTACTACACTATAATAGTCTGTAATACTTTAGTTTTTGTGAGCGGTAGGTGAACAATAGACAATTAATAATATTTTCTATTTTTAAATGTATGCATTGGTTGTAGATTCAATTTAGCAAGAAGGTTGCATTTTCAGTAAGCGTTCATGGATCCTATACAAATGAAAAAACTAACAAGGGGTATTCGCAGAAAGATTTACGGAGGGAATTTATTTTTCGTGGAGGGTAAAGTTTGTTGTAAAAATAATACCACGTGTATTTTACTAGTAAATTCTGCTTCTACATATATATAACATCTATATAGGCAAGACACCATTGTCTTGCCTATATAGATGTTCTGGTGATCCGTACAACAACGATACCTATTTCTGTCGCCAAAAAGTAATGCTTGCATTGATGTATTCCACATGAGACTTTTCAACCGTCATGTCCCAGGGCTGGCAACGCACGTGGTTTTGCGTCGCAAAGTTTATTTAATATGTCTAACGTGCCTTGGAAATAACACAGATGTCATGTGATATTTCATATGATATCTGTGATGCGTTATTTGTGATATTTCAATATACATTTCTTCGTGGCATATAACGAAATATGTTACGGTATTCGCCACGTGGTTTTTGTCCGCGTTAAGCCCCATTTACACGGAGATAATTACTCGTCTCAAAAGTCCGATTATCGAATGTAACAAACGTGCCTCATGTAACGCTATCCACATGTAGAATGGAGATAAGTCTTTGAGCTTTTGTTTTTTTGCTTTATGTAAACATATTAGTAAGAATATCGCCATCGATAATCGCATGTACATTCTCACCACTAATTTTATTTATTTATTTATTTTTAGGAAAACCAACAGCAAATATAACAGAAAGACATAATAATATAACACAGAAGGCCAATAAAAGGTTTTCACGTGTAGATATAGGGTAAAGATACATTGATATAATCGTGCACTACAGACCTTTCCATATAAATATACAAATAGGTACTGTCCAAACATTGGACATTGTCACGCGTATCTGCTACGGTCACGGAGTACGTTTAAATGTCACAAATGTGGATTTATTATTCGAGAATGATTATGATTTCGTACGAATAATCATATTCAATTTCGAGAGAATTATTAACCCTTGCCATTGAAAATGATTTCCGAAAAACTTACCTCGAACAGAATGAATTTGTCACAAAACTGTCTAGGCCATTTTAGAACTAAATCATCTGAAATCTGGACATTTCCAAACTTTTGCAATGTGTGAAAGTTAAAGTCTGAGAACATAAAAGATTTTTCAGAAGAACCTTTGTATTAACTTTTCCAAAACATAAGTCTGAACAAAGAATTTCAGGACTCGGAAGTCCATCATTAGACACTTGTGTGAGATCAAAGAACAAGTTTTGAGTGAAGATTAGATTTCAGCACAGATCTAGAATGCATGTTTCACTAGAAGAGACTGTTACTGATAAAATTAAGTATTTTTTCCTGTAATAAAAATAATGATTTTGATGTTGTTGAGTACACTTGGTTTTGTCAAATTACTTAATATAAGTCTATAGTATAATAACACGGGTCAAGTATCTACATATTGATGATGATTTCAGTAAGTTCTTGGACATTGACCTGTTTCATACGAGTATCACCAAGGCAAGGCGGTGCCTATCACTCAACTTTTTTCGTGCGTAGGTAAAACTTTTCTTTTTTTGTTTTATGTTTAATACTTCAGTACCTTAAGTTTATCTTAATTATTGGCTGAGCTGTCTATGTCGTAGGTAGTTACGTGTAGGGAAAAGCTTAATGTTCACATTTAATAATCCTAATCTGGTGCTATCAGTGAAGACCTATTATTGGCTACCTGTATCTATTTAAGTATTGTTAAGGACATTGTGTTATAGCTGTTGGTTTTCCGAACAAAATAAATAAATAATAAATCTGGTCAGTTACAAGCCATTAAACCAGACAAGCACAGTGATTTAGGAAGTGTTAGGGTCAAATTAAATTCATGTAATTTATAAAAGTATCATACATTCTATGCAATTCAATTCAATAAAATATAATTATGCTACCGTAAAGGGAAGGGGTTTTATCAAAGTATAATTACGAACTAAAACTAAAATAACGTAACGTATAAAAATATTAATGCCCGTCCGCACTAAAGTTTGCAAACACTTTAGAGTCTCAGCCATTACTTATAAAGATTACTAGCTTCATTCAGCTCACGGCTTCGCCCGCGTGGTACCCGAATAAAAAGTAACCTATGTGTTATTCTGATGTATAAGCTATATTATTATAAGTTTCATAAAAATCCGTTCAGTAGTTTTTGCTTGAAATAAAACAACAAACATCCATCCTCACAAACTTTCGCGTTTATAATAGAAGTAGGATTTTACTGTTGATTAACAAAACACAGTTATGTCTTTTCTAATATGACCATGTGTCAATTCAAATTAAACAGGAGATAACAAAATACTGTTTTGCTGGACAACTTTCATTTTTCACATACCGTACTAGCAGTGAAGACACCGACTAAATTTCGACACATTCCGAGATCCTTCATAAGAGCGGCAGTGCACACACACACAGATAATACAGACAAAAACCTTGATGAAAATTGATCACTCACGTAGTACGCTACTTGTATTTTCCGTTTTACAACATGAATGATCATTAGTTTCTGAATTTTCGTTATTTTTTGGAATAAAAGACATAAGGTTATTTGTTTGTTTGTCTGTTTCAATCTCCTATTGATATACTATTTTCTGCAATCGATTTGTATTTAACTTCAATGATGGTTCCTAAACAGATTTAATCGCTACAAAACACTAGGGAATGCTGCCATAATGGAAAATACGTCTTAAAATTAAGCGAGCCACTTTTAGTTCTTAAGATCTACAATTTCGTTTACCCCCGGATAAAATATTCCGTCTGAAAGCTGTTTTAGAAATACTTGTCGTGAGTCGAAGGCGCTGCGGGCTGCCTTAATTGGTCACTGGATACCACCAACTGACTTCCACTTTAGCTGTATTTAAATTCAAATTCACAGCATTTCATGATGTTTCACGAATGCAGATAAAATGTGTTTTCGCACGTGTATATAAAGTTTGACTTAACTTTAAAGTACATTTTTGGACTGCTTTTAGAATTTGCACGTAAAAATTATTTTTAAAGCACTGTCTTTTAAATTAGAAGATTAAATTATTAGTTCTTTTATACAATACAAGCTGCGCCCCGCGGTTTCACCTGCGTAAGTTTCGATTCCGTGCGAATATCGGCAATCTAATTAAATTTTAGAACACAAAAGCTGCTATTGTGACTTAACTATGATAGTAAGATATATTCCCTCACGGACTTTTTTGTAGGTAATAATAAGTACTTTAACCATCTAGTACATAATGTTTATGTATCATCAATAGTTTTCTCAGCGCACGCCAAATTATAAAATTTATAGGCAAAATTTTGCTACTTTGGGTTATATTATTGCAATTTTCTTAAGGATCTCTATTTTTTTTAAATAAATTATGGCCTATGTTACTTCCTGATAATTTAGCTTCCATTTGGTAAAAAAAAATGGTTAAAATCGGTCCAGTAGTTTCGGAGCCTATTCGATACAAAAAACAAACAAAAAATCTTTTATCTTAATCTTTTATTAGTATAAAAAGAGACGAAGAAACTTACGGCCCCACCTGTTGGTATGCGGTTACCGTAACCTATGGACGCTTGCAATAACAGAGGTATCACTCACGTGCTACCTCCCTGATATATCAAGATGAAAGATCTCATGTGTGCTCATAGCCAACTATACACATTCTTATTATTATTCAAACCGAAACGGCAATAAGAGCATTTCTGCTTGGCGGCAGAAATAGACATGGTGTTAACATTAGCCCTTCCACAGAAGCTATACTACCCTTAAGTACATTTAACGTCAACTATGCAAACTCGATGCGAGTTACCGAGAAAATAAAAAACTGTTTGATTTAATACCCAACAGTCTTATTGTATACTTATTATTGACGACCTCTGTGGCGCAGTCGCCTGAGACGCAGAAGATTGCGACTTCGATTCCCGCCGCGGGGCAAACGTTTGTATGATCTACGAATATTTGTCTAGGTATTTTCTAGTGTCTAGGTATTTTCTATGCATAATTAGTATGTATTTACAAAAAAAATATACATAAGTAGTATATCAGTCACGTAGTTCCCACAACACAAGCTCTGCATACTTTGGGGCTAGATGATAAAAAATAAATAAACATAGTCCTGACCCCATACTAGGATTCCCACCAAAAACAACGAGTATCTTAGCTCAATGTTGGCATCATTTTTGGTAATGGCATGTTATCGAATGCTCAGTCCGTTTACGGCTGGAGTTGATTCCACTGATGACGTCTCTTTCAATTCAATTTGTAAACAATCTTAACAACGCTTGCCATAATCAATAAGTCGAGTCAATATAACGCTGATGTATGCCCCTCTAGTGTCCAGTTACTAGTACAATCCTAATTCCTATCTAATTTTATATACTAATATTATAAACGCGAAAGTTTGTGAGGATGGATGTTTGTTCCTCTTTCACGCAAAAACTACTGAACGGATTTTAATGAAACTTTGCAGTAATATAGCTTATACATCAGAATAACACATAGGCTAATTTTATCCAGAAACCATGCGGGCGAAGCCGTGGGCAGAAGCTAGTATAATATATGCGTGGTCTAGTGAAATCATCATATCCTGGCGGTTTGAGGTAATTCGGATCTGCAGCAGAAGGTGAGCGGAAATTCTATAGTACTATTATGTATTACTAGCTTCTGTCCACGGCTTCGCCCGCATGGTACGGATAAAAGGTAGCTTATGTGTTATTCTGATGTATAAGCTATATTACTGTAAAGTTTCACCAAAATCCGTTAGGTAGTTTTTGCGTAAAAGAGTAACAAACATCCATCATCACAAACTTTCGCGTCTATGATAGTAGTAGGATGCGTAGTCTAGTGAAATCATCATATCCCGGCGTTTGAGGTAATTCGGATCTGCTGCAGATGATGGTGATGGAATATTATAAAGAGGAAAGATTTTTTCGTTTGTTTGTGTGTTGTTTGTATCAAATAGGCTCCGAAACTACTGGACCGATTTTAACCGTTTTTTCACCAATAGAAAGCTACATTATCAGGAAGTAACATAGGCTAAAATTTATTTTCAAAAAAATAGAGATCCTTAAGAAAATTTCAATAATGTAACCCAAAGTAGCAAAATTTTACCTATAAACTCATTATATGGCGTGCGCTGAGAACTATTGATGATACATAAAAATTATGTACTACAAATTATAACCTACAAAAAAAGTCCTCGAGGGAATATATCTAACTATCATGGTTAAGTCACAATAGCAGCTTTTGTGTTCTAAAATTTTATTAGATCGCCGGTAGAAACAAATGTTGGTTACATTCATATCGTAGTATCAATTCTTATTCAAATAAATAGTTTTATCATCAAGGTTATGTAGCAATAAAATACTTTACTGTTACTTTTTATCCCGATATTCCCGAGGAATCGAAACTTACGCGGGTGAAACCGTATGGCGCAGCTAATACTATAATATATTTTAAGCCAACATGACGGTACGTCAAATGAGAGCCATATAATATTTCAAAACATAACCACAATTAGTGTACCAACAAATGAAGCCAATCCAAGTTCTTCTGTGTTTACAGCCTTTGTAGAGCCAAACATTTCATAGTTATTTAAACCGTCGCTGCGTGCAAGACGTTTATAATATCAAATACGTGACAACAAAGCTCCGAGCATTTGCGTGTCTCAACTTTTCAGCTGACACTCGCCCCGGGCGGGAAAACTGTAGCAGTGACAACGGTTTGGGGGTAATGAGGATATTTGAACCGAATAATCTCATTGTTATTTAATTGGATTCAGATATTTTGGAAGCTTCATATATTTTTAACAGATTCAAAAAAGGAGGTTCTTAATTAAGCTGTATTTTTTATCGTGTATTTTGTCACTTGATATGTTCACCAATTTTGATGATTATTTTGTTGCTTTATAGATAATGATCCCGAGGTGGTCCCATGAAAGTTTTATTCCTGAGAAATAGCTATTTTTCCCGTAAAATTTTAAAAACATCATCATCTTATGGAATCACGACTAGCCAAAACATTCTCAAACATCTGGCACGCGGATGTGTCTCAACTTTTCAGCTGACACTCGCCCTGGGCGGGAAAACTGTTGCTGTGACAACGGTTCTGGGGTAATAAGGGTATTTCAAGCGAATAATCTCATTGTAGTTTAAATAAATGCGGATATTTTAAAAGCTTCTAATATTTCTCTGAATAATATCATGGTTTCCTCGTAAACAGTACGTGACAACAAATTTCTGACCGTTCACGCTGACACTGAAAAGTTGAGACACGCGATTCCGAATGCATTGGAAAACATGGTCACTACTGGATCAGCGGTTAGCGCATAGGAGGCACATAAGTAGAACGAAGTAGCATTCAAGTCTTTGCATATCAATGTACAAGTTTCGACAGGCGACGGTAAACATGCCTTTGTTCGGAATAAACTTTAAACCGCTATTCGGAGATATTGCAAAGCACTGGTGACCTTATATTCTGCTTTTCTTAGATCTTAGGTTCAAATACCAGTTTATGGGTACAATTCAAAGTAAGTAGTACGCTGGGAACTACACTGAAAAACCACTAAGGTTTATAAGAGCAGTGTTTTAATGAGTTTACATAAAGGATTTAGAAGTTTAGGATATCAAAAAATATTTTTGTATCCTGCATTTAATCATAAACTTTGAAATTATTTAAAATTAAAAATAATTCGCACATTATAATACGTAATTTAATAATATAACAGAAAGTTAACTAGCTATAGCTAAATAGTGGGACGTCCGCAAATTCATCTACATAATTTTGTTATATGTTTATGACGTACAATCAAGTATTTTTCATTCATTCAATTATAACTTTTATAGGGTTTTTTTATCGCATTTACGTTTTTTTATTACTTGTCCATCGTTTCAGCTGTGCTGCAACAGCCGTGGTCACGGGTTGACTGGAGTTCCTATATCTATCTATATTTTTAAAACGCGCTCATCTCAGGAACCAGTTCGATTTGAAAATATTTTTTTTGCATTTGATAGTTCAATTATTGAGGAAGGTTACAAGCTATTGAACATCACGCTACAACCTTAGGAACCAAGCAAGAGAAGTAATAGCTTGGGTAGGTGATGTTACGCGCTGGGTCGGGGGCCGAAGGCGGCTATGGCACAGCTAGTATATTATGTATAGCTACCGTCGAGAAACAAAGGCAGAGGTCGCTTCTACCCTCATTTCTTCTACATATTTAGAAAATTCTTTGTTCACATTACGATACACTACACTAACCGTATCACCAAACTGCATAATGCGACGCAAACACCTGTTGACGATTAAACAAGTCAATTCATTTTATAAAGTTGGTTATAATATTATCCAAGATTACATACAAAATGAGTATGAGTCAAGAGCATACATAACTTAATTAATTAAAAAGAAAATAGGAAATATTCTTGTAAAAGAAACAACTAGAATTTTCCGTATCAGCTACGTAATAGCGTGTTCCAGTCTTTGCAGAATATTCTGAATTTCATGGCAGCTTAATCATATAATATGCAATTCAGTGCTCTACAAAATAACTCAAATCCCTACAGTTGGTTTAGCGTATATTCTCAGCGTGGAACAGTAAAGGATCTAGCACACTCGATTGGCTCTACACTATCGCTGAATGAAGGATCATCAAAATAAACTAAGCCAATTTTATTGCCTTATTCTTCTAAATTTGGTCGAGCACGAAGAATCGGTGTAAATTAATTTTAAAATTTTGAATTCACATAGTTTATTAGTTAACGTTTCTAATTATGATCCTCGTAATTTTAATAAAATTAAATTGACTATGACTTTGGCAGTGACTACACATGCGTAATTATGATGGTAGGATCTATGGCAGGTCTGCACAGAAATATATCAACCCCACTCACGACTATCAAGATGGAAATTATCAAATAGATGGAATCAAGCGATAAGACCGCCCATTGTACTTTAAGTTTTGTTTTTTTTTTAGTTTTGTTAAGTTATATCTATTTTTCTTATGGTATACAATAAAGTATTTTCATTCATTCATTCATTCAGTAGTTGTCCAAGTTTTACAAGAACCTAGTTAGCTTTCCACGTGATTTGAGGCTTACAACTTGCAAGCTAATCGCCACTTTATTGTAATACTAACAGATGGCACATGTCTTTAAACTTTTTGATTTTCTTAACAGTTTTTAACACGTGTTGCGCGTATATGTTCTGTGTGGACAATCCATTGGTGTTCGAACGGGATCGAGCCACGAGTTTTGAATTATAAGTTCAGGTGATTCCACTAGGTCAACACAGTTTTTATGATAATTTTTTTTAAATTTTTCATAAAATAGCTCTAAATAGCCCAACGCAACAGTAGCCTACCAGATTCCGTGTACCAGAACCTTAAACGTCCCTGTCTTATATCACATCCGTGCATCACAGATTTATGAATTTTAATTTTGTGTCATCCAAAGCGGAGTTATCTTTTAGGTGCCGCATTATTTTCGAAGATTTGTCATAGAGAAAGAACTAGGGGGATTGCGGATAAGACAAGGTGAAAAATTTATTACCTACAATAACGTAAGTAGCTGGAAGCGTTGACTATGTTTATTAACAAAAAATTTCACACTTGATATTTTTTTACCACAGGTTTATGATCAAATCGCTACGAGAAACTCACACGTTCCCCATTAAAATTAACGTGTCACTTCTTGATCACTTATGGATTTTTGGCGTTAAGCTATTAACCTACTCTTCTCCAGTGGAAAATGCGAACGAAAAAAATAATTGAAGCAACGGCTAAGCTATGTGAGCCTGAGGATTTCGCCGCCGACCAGCATACTGTTTTGTGAAGGTGTGCGTGAGTAAGTCTCGTATTTACGAGCGGACCGGCATATTTTAGCTGCTTCACTTTCGAAGTAAGTGCCGTCAAGTCCACTTTTACTTATAAAATATCGCCATAAGGACTATACTTCTAAAAAAAAATCCGATCTGTAGTTTTTGCGTAAAAGAGTAACAAACATCCATCCTCATAAACTTTCGTGTTTTTAATAGTAGTAGGATTTCATTTTTATTTTATTCCTTATCCGTGGTCGAAAATAACGAAACGTGTCTCCTCTGTACACTTTCTTTATCACTAGCCGCAGGTAAGTGCTGGTATTCCAGGGTGAAAGCTTAAGGGCCCGTCCTTTATCAAGGCCCAACAATGGCCCAGTAAAATGAAATACGAATTCCTGGCAGATAACTTACACCGATTGTTTCCTTGAGCCGCTTCTTTTACATAAAAACAGAATACCTGCGTCTAGCTACAGATATATCGACGCCTGGGCGTTTCGTTAGTTTTTTCTCCGTAATGTAAACTAAGTTTAAAAGTATCCTAAAAATTCAACCTCGAAGTGACTCTCACCCCCTTTGAGTTGTTCCGCACTCGCCCAAGTTCTACGCACTGGGTATGACTCTGAGGATGTCCATAAAGGGGAGTAGTTGTGAGCGTGTTTGTTTTGTTTTGTTATTAACAACTGCTCAATCCTGAAACCGAGATCAGATAGTTTTCCAATAAAAAACAATAATGCTGGACATTTTTCACGCAGCCTCATCTAGTCCCAAACTAAGCAGAGTTTGTATTATGACTACATAACTATATGACTGATATACTATTTTTTTTAATACATAGTATACGTTTGTATACTATGTATTAACAAAAAAAGTAGCGTGTATACGCTATACATAGAAAACACCCAGACCCGAGACAAATATTTGCAGATCATACAAACATTTGTCCCGCGGCAACATGGGGATTGCAATAGCAAGCGTGCTTATTTTTAATGTGTCTCCAAGGAACCGGGAACCTGTGTAAATACGTTCTTGGGTCCGGAACGTAAAAAATAAATGGACCTTTTTGGGATATTCTGTAATGTAGGACGTTAATGAACGATTTTTGATTTATTCACGGTTCTTGGGTCGTAGGTATGGGATAATGACTAATACTGTGTTTAAAAATATCCTAAATTTGATCATCATCATCATCATCGCAGTAGCAACTTCAACTTATTATGTTTTCCTCCCACTTTTATATAATTTTAACAATGATAATGCTAGACCTTTTTCACTCGACATCATCTAGTCCCAAACTATGGGAACTACATAACTGATATACTAATTATATACATTTTTTGTATAAATACATACATCAATATATATATATAAAACTGTTCCGTTACTGATTGGCGGATCAACGCACAGCCTAAACCATAACTCCTAGAATCATGAAACTTGGAGAGTATATTTCTCTTATAGTGTAGAGGTGCACTAAGAAAGGAATTTGGAAAATTCTGGGGTGAAAAGTGCTGAAAACTTTTGTATGAAAAATCGTATTCCTCGAACTTGATTTTTTATGTACCTATCAATCACCTACCCTACGCGAGTATAACCGCGGGCATCGGCTAGTATTATACATAGGAAACACCCAAACTCGAGACAAATGTTTGTATAATATACAAACATTTGTCCCGCGGCGGGAATCGAAGCCGAAACCTTCTGTGTCTCAGGCGGGCCTTCGCCAACTGCGTCAAAGAGGCCTCAATACCCAATACTCAATACATTTATAGCTTTCATATGGTTGGTACATAGAGGTTTTTATAGGTAGATATCTCACATGAACTCTGTCTAAGAAAATAGCAACAGATAGGTAGGCAGGCCGAAGTCTTGTCTAAACAAAAACTAGTAAGTACTATAAAATAAAGGTAGGCAAAGTATGAATAGGCCGTCAATATAAAGTCTATGCTTAAGTATTTATGTATTACTTCTGCCCACGGCTTCGCCTGCGTGGTACCCGGATAAAAAGTAGCCTATGTGTTATCCTGATGTTTAAGCTATATTACTGTAAAGTTTCATCACAATCCGTTCAGTAGTTTTTGCGTGAAAGAGGAACAAATATCCTCACAAACTTTCACGTTTATAATATTAGTAGTATAGTAGGATAGGATAGGATAGATTTGGTATTTCTCGTCAATGTTCATTTGTTCCCAAAAGGCCCTATCGAAAAAGTAACACAGCAATGTGCTAGCACGATGCTGTATTAAGCTGAGACAGGGATCACTTTGACCTCAAGTAACAAATTGTTTCTATAGCATAAGTCAATAATATTAACCGTCTGTCTGTATGGGTTCACGATGGCCAAATAAGTGTATTTTATTTTCTTTCTTTCTTTTCTTTTATCATGAACTCAATCACACAGGTTAAGAACATTATGTCTGAGTGGCTTTAACATCTAAATTATTCCAAAACGAACTAGGTAGGTAAACGCAAAGCAAAAAATGCTTTGTTTGAAGTCAGTAGGCACGCGCCTAAAACCTCTTTGCAATGTTGATAGTATATCGAATCAACGCTTTCTCAAATTCAGATCGAATAAAACTCCAATTAAACATACTTATTTTTGCATTGTAATTCTCTCTTGAAAAGATTCCCGCCTTTTGAAGCTATTTCACAGACTATATAATCACCACAGGTCCCGCGAGTATTAGAAACACGTGCCAATGTACTTCTGTCAAACTCTAAATAGGTTGGATACTACTGATCTTGGACTGCCTGGCTAATTGATACCCGCTGTTCCATAGAGGTTTCAAGCCTGAGGATGATGGTGGGTATCATCACGGGACACTGTGATCTGAATCACCATCTCCTTAAGACAGGGGCCACGGATAGTGGACTCTGTCGAGGTTGCCTCCAGGTTGAAGAGACTGTGGAGCATGTGGTAATACACTGCACCGCCACAAATGAAGTCAGGTCGAAAACGGGACTGCAAGAGCTTATGAACTCATGCTATCCGTCACCATTAACTGACAAGAGATCAGGGACACTGGAACACTGCTGTCATCAACCCAGAGTCCTTCTCCGCTACTTCAAGGAGTTGGGCTGGTTGGGGTCAGGTTAGAAGGGGGATAATGCACATTACACCCCAATGCGGGGACGTCAGTGCAGACCTTGGTTCCCCCACTTAGAATTAGAATTAGAATTAGACGTTTCAAGCTGTATGCGCATCACATTCGTTTTTTTTTATACAACTAATGTGGAAAACAAGCCTACCTATTGGTAAACGGCTTCCATAACCTATGGACGCTTGCAGTACCAGAGGTATCACTCGCACACCGACCATGAGACATAACGGGTGAAAAGTCTCATGTGCCTGTACATAATTCCACTGGCAACCGTACCCTTCAAACACGGAACAGAGTAATTAGAGCGTACAGAGCAGAAATACGCAGTAGAGGCTGTTTACGCGCTGATTTTTGATTTATTAGTTGCGACGAACTATTATTTATTTCCCAAAACTAGACACAGTGACATGTAAGGAACATAGGAACGAAAGGACTCACCTATGTCGCGTGTCTTTCGGCAGCAATTTTGGCAAAATATCACCGATCCTGGTCAGAACTTGCTAGTGGATAACGCACAGCTATAGGGGGACACTTTCCACACACTTTTCACCAGTTTTCCGGGTTTCAACAACAGTATTTTAGTATTTTTGGAAGAAAAAATACGTCTTAAGATTGAACTATATTTGCATAATTGCACCACTTTTCGCCATCTTCTTTTTTCAACCTCTGTCAGATGCGCGCGCGCAGGGGTGAGGCGCGCGCCAATGTTCCACATCGCGGCAGGTGTACGGGTTGGAAAGAGACGAGGATATAGGATTGCACGAGGGTGCGAAGGATACAGGAATTGTCACTGTGTCTCTAACCAAACTAATTAAATTGGCTTAAACAGAGGCAGTACTTCCGTTTCGTTGAGCGAAAAGAAGTGAGGTGCTGCGTAGACGAGGCACGGACATGGCGTGTTTAGATTAAATTCCCTTTCGATTCATTTGTAGTTAATGTGTCAACACCCACATTAGATCGTATCAGGAACTACGAGTAACGTAGTACCACAATACCGAGATCCAGAACAAATTTCTGCAGAACATTCAAATACTTGCCCTGTAGCAAGGATTGAAACTGCACCTCTTACGTCATAGCTGTCTTCTTGGCCGCAACGCCAATTCTTTATAAAATAAATTTAAAAAAAATGCTGGGCATTTTGGGACACAGTATCATCTAGCCCCAAAGTAAGCAGAGCTTGTGTTATGGGAACTACACGACTGATATACTACTTTTTTATGGTAAATACATGCATACGAGTATCCTGCTTTTATTATAAATTTTAATGCAAAAGTTTATGAGGATTGATATTTGTTACTCTTTCACACAAAAACTACTGAACGGATGTTGATGAAACTTTACAGTAATATAGTTTATACATCAGAATGACGTGGGCAGAAGCTAGTTATACATAACAAACATCCAGACGCGAGACAAATATTTGAACTTTTGTTCCGCGGCAGGAAATGAACCCGCAACCTTCTGCGTCTCAGGCGGACCTTCACCCACTGCGCCTTTAAAAATAGTCTGTCATTTGTTGTGTGTGCAAACATTTGTTTTGCAGTGGGAATTGAATCTGCACCCTTTGCCTTTAAAGTTTCTACACATACTTCATTGGCCTCTAGGTATATCCACTCGGCCATGGTCAAACCTCTGTCAATACTTGGACCCAGTGATTAATTATACAACCCAGTCTTACGTGAGGCCAGTCACCGTGAAAGGGTTAATTAGTGTGGCCATGTTGCGGGCTTGTCCAGGACAAAGGTGTCCGTGGTTGGATTTTGACGCGTTTTTTTCTCTTTGGCGCGCATTTGGAGTTTTTGTTTGCGGTTTGAGGCGGGAATGGAAAAATGTATTGTTTGCTATTTGTACAAATTCGTAGGTATCATATTTCGAGAGGTTTTCGGATTGAAATAATCTTTTTTATTTTAACTTTTTATTTCAGTCAAAATCGTCCATAGTTTTTTTAGTATGTGGTACAGTTAAAGACTTAAAACTCATGTTAGTGATACATAATAAACACAATTCATAAAAATACCTACACAAGAAGTTTATTTGATGCTTATGTAGGTGCATCAAACGGCATCTTTTAGGACAATCCCACCTGTCTGATAACGTGTTCAGGATGCTGTTAGGGCTGCCATGTACTCGTTTGCGCAGCGATGCACGTCGTAAAAGGCGAAAAAAAAACCCGTGTTGTTTCAAGCAGTAAATCGAAGTTATCAAATTCAAAGTAAAACACCCCACAGACACTTTTTTTTAAATCTTCCAACAGTCACTTGCATAGTCTGTTCACACCTGAATTCCCTGTGTCGTGGTTATCAGGAATAATTATAAAACAAAACGTAAATATGTATTTACGTTTTGTTGACATCCGCAGATCTGTACCAATTACGCAGATTCATGAGGATACAAACTGGGGTTAGTCCGGGGCATGTCCAAACAAATCAATATCATTGACAAATTTCATTAAAACGTGGGTCATTACCGTTAGGTACTCCAAAGATAATGGACTTCAAATTTAAAATTATTTTCGTTCCTAGAAAGGACTATCCACGCCCACTTCTTGTTTTTTTTACAATCTTAATTCTATTCGGTACAGTCGTAAACAAAATTCTTATCGTAAAATTGTAATAAGAAACTTGGTTACCTCAGTCATAAAATACTTGGCGGTCCGATGTTGGTCAAATCTATCGGGACCTTTTAAGTTATAGTTTATGTTACAGTAAATATCCCAATTGTTTTAATAAAATTACTATTCGCTTTAACATATTTTATTATACAAGATTTTTGGTGTTTTTACGAATCCTAATATTTTCCAAGAGATACATACATAATCCTGACCCCACACTTGAATTCCCTGTGTCGTGGGTATCAGATACTATGGGTTCCGAGATACCACAAATATCAGTGGAACATGCAAACATTTATACCGTTGCGGGAATGGAGCTTGTACTTGTAGCACCAGGCAGCAGGCTACTCACCCGCTGTGCCACCGAGGTCACCAGTAACAGTATGTTTTTAAACACACTCTAACTTTGTAACTTATCAATTAATAATCAATACTAGTTGACTTTATTGTTTGTTAAATGTTTTTTAATAAAAAAACAATTATAGTTTGTA
The DNA here is from genome assembly GCA_958496245.1 of Perizoma flavofasciatum. Taxonomy (NCBI): domain Eukaryota; kingdom Metazoa; phylum Arthropoda; class Insecta; order Lepidoptera; family Geometridae; genus Perizoma; species Perizoma flavofasciatum. The sequence goes on from OY292436.1 coordinate 2,520,587, forward strand.
GTGAAAAAAATATTTTAGCGAAATTATATTATAAAATAAAGTGTATACTTTTGCGTAATATTAAGTACCTTTATCTTCGTAAACCAATATTAACAAATACATTTTTTTTTATTGAGTTTCCAAAAGATCCTTAAAAATACTTGTCATTTTGTAAGTTATTTTGTAAGACGATTAAAGTTTTTAACATTTGATCGGATGTGAAGTGTAGTGCGAGTGTAGACAATACATCTATTGACCGGATGTTTCATCAAAACACTATTTTCTCGATTACCAGCAACATATCCTGTATAGGTAGCTACCAAAATCGGCCAAGCGTGTGAATCCGAAATCGCCAGCGGCTCTCCTAAACTTGCTTACGTCATTAATGCCTAATTCAATTAGGTTGAAGGGCATGTGTATAATAAATAATACTGAATAAATAAATAATACTGAACATTTTCACACAACATCATCTAGCCCCAAAGTAAGCAGAGCTTGCGTTATGGGAACTACATGACTGATATACTACTTATATAAACTTTTTATGTTAATACATACAATAACATATAGAAAACACCAATATAATAGAATTTGTATTCTACCTTTGTAGTTTTATTTATTTTTTAGGGACATTTTCGTTCTTATAACAGGTTACCTTCAAGGGAAAAACTCGATTCTATCGTTGAGGTATTGCTGTGCTACCTGATAAGGTGTGATTAAACCACGTATGCTGGCACGATCTAAAATAAAATAAACGATAATTAAATGAATAAAATTAAGAATATTGTTACATTACGAGAAAAGTGTTAAATATGAATGTGGATCGAATTAAAAGCAGAGCTAGGCCAAAAAAATATGGATGGATTGTGTGAAGAATGACATGGTTAAGAAAGGCGTGAGTACTGAGATGAGGGCTGATAGAGGAGAGTGGAAGAAAAAAAATTGTGCCGACCCCACGTTTTTTGGAATAAAGACAAGAAGATGATGATGATGAAACGAATAAAAAAAATAATAATAAAATAAAGTATATAATAGCAAAATAAAATTAAAATAAAAAGCCTGCCTTTTTTAACCTAAAATAAAATTGTACAATTTATTCTTCATTCATATCTGAAATCCGGAAAATTCACGTACCTGATAAAGACTCTCGGAATGGGTCGAAACTTAGTCGTTGTTTTCACACATTGCGTGAAAATTCCCGTTTCAGAATATGAATTATCAAATTCACGATAGTTGTTGTAACAAATACTTTTATTTATTAGTTTTATTTACTATATGTGTGAATAAAATATATATTTTTAAGCTAAATTTTTAACCAACTTCAAAAAAGGATGAGGTTATCTATTTGTTTTTATATATTTTTTATGTGTTTGTTATTGTAAATCGAATGTAATGATTATTTTTTAATGGGTAGAGTTGTGGGTGTATATATATAGTAAATCTGTAGCTTAGCGTATCTTAACATATTTATTATGTCACCATCTCTTATTATCCTCTCCATCCATAAGTTGGTCTGGAAGAGATCGCTTCTGAGCGATAAGATCGCCGATTGTACTTTCTTAAGAATACAATTTTGTGTATTATGTTATTTGTTTAAGGTGTATGATAAAGTATTTTCATTAATTCATTCAAGGACTCCTTAGATCGCTGGTAAATAACCGAAAGAGAATTTAATTAATTTTCAATTTGAAACGAAAATTCAGTCAAAGACATAATAATATATTATACTGATTCGAAAGAGATCCATTTCGGCACGATCGGGATCATTTTAAATTATCATCGAACAAAAAATTTGCAAAATTCTCTTTGGAGTATTGGGAAGAAACTGGCACCACATTATCATCATTATTGGCCTGTAGAAGTCCACTGCCGTACATATGCCTCCCTAAAGAGTACAAAAACAAACAAACAGGCAAGGAGACATTCCGATACCCTTGACATGTAATGAATCCATCGGGTAAGTTACCACATTTAAGCTAAATAACAGATCATCAAATAACCATGATGTGTTCATGATGTAATTGCCTGATTCTTATAAGTATTGTCGTGGAAAAAACTGCGTAAATAAACTTACTTTTTTTTTACTTTTTTAATTAAATTTCAATTACTACTTTTTAAAAATCTGCTACTACTAAAGTGCGTGTCGGACACCGCGCAGTATAGGGTTCCGTGGTTGACTATAATCTTATATTCGCTGCCTGTTTACACAACTAACACCTTCATCTTAGTAATTTTTAATGGTATTCTGGTATTTATAGTTTTGCTTTTTTACTCTGTTATTTAGACTACTGCTGTGAATTATTTTACACTAGTTGCTGCCCGCGGCTTCGCCCGCGTTGTATGTTAATAAAAGTAGCATATGACCGTCTCCAGGCTTCAAACTATGTCCACCAACTTTTGAATGAATAAACCAAAGATTACAATTTATACAAAGTTTAGAACTCAATTGCACACCCCCAAAGGGTAGTTTTGAAAAAATAAAAAACACGTGTTTCATTCATTATTTACTTTAATGTTTATTTGTACAGAGTTTTGAGCGAATCAAACATTTTTTTATATAAACTTTACCGCCCTATTTAAACCCCTTAGGGGTCGATTTTCGAAAATTAGATTAGCCTTTGTGTTATTCCAGATCCTTCAAATTTCATTAAAATCGGTTTTGTAGTTACGGAGATACGTGGTAACAAACATTCACACACAGACTTTCGCATTTATTATATTAGTAACATATCCAAAAATGACCGTTTAGCTAGCAGGAGTCACTTACATATAATTTTCACAAACGGAACTCTGAATCCGCAATATTTTGTAATATTATTTTCCGATAGACCTATCTAATGACACCCACACCATGGAATAGACGAGAAAAAAACATACCTTCTTTACGTAGGGAAAGTACCCTATTTTTTAAGATTATTATTTTACGGAGGGACATGGCGAAACTAAAGGGTTTCTTGTTGACTACGGAACCCTGAAAATCATCAGAATTAGGCGCTTTACAATATTTTAAACTGTTATATCCTAGCTTTAATGCCCAGTTTACATTAAGATGGGCAGACAGCTGTCAAGTTACGCGCACAACTTAACAACTATATTTCAGACAGCTCTGCTTTCCTAACATAACTTAAAAAATACATTTAAAAAAAAATCTTCACGCTTACGACAATAATCCCCTCTCTTATCAATAATCCTCCTCAGACTATACTTAGTACGTAATTAGTGCGAGAATATTTTTTAGGGGGTAGTCCAAACATTATATTCAGCACATGACATGAGCATGACATTGAAAAATTCAAGAATATATCAACCAAAAATATTACAATAGCTTTAGACACTTTGGTTACCAGTGGTCCCCGCAATACCTGTGCTGAGAGAGGCCCGTTATAAATTGAAACAATTACCATCAAACTAAATAGTACACATTACAGGGCAAACTAAAAGAGAAATCAAGAACATTTGGTAAAACCAGTACTCGTTATTGGTTGTACCAAAATGTTTTTTCTTTGGTCAAAGTTCTTAAAGGCACACTGAAAAGCATAGTGTGCAATTTGGTCATTGTCACAGGATTTGATGTAGGTAGTAGTACACAAGTAGCGTGTAACGTACCAGCTGTATTTCTATCTCTCTTCGTGTAAAACAGGCATAACCGCAACGCTAAGCTTCGCTTGAAGTGCTTGAAGCGGCCTAGTTGGTCCAACACACGGCCCTCGTTACCTCGAGAACGCTAAATCGCTGAACGTCAAATTGGAGTGTGGAGTATGGTCCACATTGCAGCGTGCTGACATGTCAGTTCAACAACCATTTAGCTCATTTGAAGGTGCACAATTCAGCTTAATTGTGGATGTGCACGTTTCAGCTATATTAGAATATAGATTTTATATTAATTATGGAGAACACGGTTGGTTGTGTGTCCTCTATTGCAAAGGGGAAGATCTAGCACTGGGCTGATCCATCTGATCGACTTACCCGGGGTCCAAGAACCGACAGATATTTGTTGATTATGTTGAGATAGCGTCAAAACTCCACTTGCGCGATCTATGCACTTCGATGGCCATCTGTGTATTGTATGGGGTAGCTTTTCTTGTATCAGTAGTACGATAATACTACTCATAATCTGCGTTTATGTGATGTTACGTAGCTCAATCAAGTGGTGAGATATGTCGCTACATAACTTAAAATGAATGAAATAAAAAAGTATTTATTGGAACAGAATCATTATTTATTTCTCTCACAAGGTAAGTACACATTGAATAGTGACAAGTACCAACTTTATGAAAGACTGGTGTCTGAAGTAGGTTCTTAGGAACCTGTATTATAGATCACCAGACTCCACTTTATTCCTTCATTACCATGAAAATTTATTTGATGTACATGTAGCTGAACTAAAACAAGTTTGGTTTTTGCTCTCTCTGAGTTTTTCAAACACACAAACGTCCCTTCTTTAAAAATCCCCAAAGTGTGTTCCGTCACGGACCGTGCCACTAATTTATTTTTGGTAATCCTAAAGCCTACTCTCATATGGTTTACTACTGTGGGCAAATTCTGTAGACATCACCAGAGCTTTCCGGGTTCAAAAAAGTGTGTGTGCCGTCTTTGGTGCTTGGTTCATGAACAGTTGCAAACCACTATTTAAAGAACTTCACATCTTACCTTACACTTATTGGCTTGCATGTACATTAGAGAATTATGCACTCTGGTGAAACAGCACCCAGAGTATTTTAGAAAGCAGTCCGAAGTAGTAATTAGGAATGCCGCGCCGCGGAATACACATAAACTATACCTACCTAAACTCAAGCTAGAGATGTATAAAAGAAATGCATATGTTATATGCATATGCAATAAAAGTGTATAATAAATTGCCAAATTCATTCAAAGATTTTTATCATACAATTTGTTTAAAAATAAGCTGACGAAATGGTTAGGGCACCAATGTTTTTATGACCGTAATGAATGTATGAACCACAAAGTAGGCAACAATGATATTATGATCAATAACTAGGAGTGAATTTTTATTAGATTAAGTTGTTTCTGGTAGGTAGGTAATAGCTAATGACATTTTTAATTCAAACGTTAGGGCATAAGTTCTGACATTTTATAATTATTCTTATATAAATTGATTCTCAATCTACCTATTGACATTTGCACACCATTTGGATGGTAGGTATATAACGGCCTATATAAATCGTAACATAATGTATTCTGATTTACTAATTACACTATAGTAGGTTTAAAAACTCGTTGCCGGTGCAGCCATAAAACGTGGAAGCAAAACATTGAATACATGAAAGAAAATATCGGTCAGTCTTATCACCTAAAAGTGATCCCTTCTACCTTTGATCACCACGATCGACCTTTGGATGGCGAGTACTCTATGTGATGATACCTAGTGATTTTCTGTACATGGATTGTTAGCGATACAAACGTATGTAAGTCCTACTAATATTATAAACGCGAAAGATTGTCAGGATGGATGTTTGTTACTCTTTCACGTAAAAACTACCGAACAGATCTTGATTAAATTTTACAGTAATATAGCTTATAAATTAGAATAATACATAGGCTACTTTTTATCCGTATACCACGCGCGCGAAGCCGTAGGCAGAGGCTAGTACATTATAATAGCATCTTTTATAGGTATTTTATGAGTATCCATGATGAATTTATCAACCAAAAAAAAAATGACTTGAGCCTTGTGACTGAATGTGGAAAAACTAGTTTAGTGAAGGGCCTGCTCGTTATTTTAACACCAAATTAGTGTGAAGCATGGTCCAATTAGCAACGCGCCGACATGTCAGTCGTTATACCGAATTTGGATGCCGGATTCGGTAAATTCTCATTTAATTTTACGTCAGTGATCGAATTGCGCAGCCAGTTTAAGATCTCCGTATTTCCTGTACCGCTCCTGACCTCAGATTTATGTCATTTTTGCCTATGGTTCTACCAGTACTATAAATCACACAAAAAACAAATTTGCCCACGACGATTCCCCAATATTGGTGGATATCAAGAGAAAAGATTTTATATAGGTATTGAAATTCTCGTTTTCAGTCAACCATTGTATTCTTAAACAATGTTTTAATCACCAGCAATGCCGTATTAAAACAAAACCGACAAATTATTACCTATTACTCTAATTTCTAATTCCTAACGCTGGGCAAGGGAAATTGTAGCATTAATATCCTTAATTTGAGCAGAATGTTGCGGTCAACTGCTGACGTATTGTATGCTGGCGTTTTGCGGCAGAAAGCTGGGTAGGGCATTAGTCTGAGCTGTTGCAGACGCGCAACTAAGCAACGGTACATATTTCTTTGAAATGGAAAATGAAATAGCAGCTGCAACATCACTTTGAGGATAACCAACACAAGCAGCATTCATCTTCTTTCGTTTCAAATTTTCTCACGTACGTTAATGCTGCAAAAAAGTAGAATCTCTTTATTTTTCAGTATGCAGAGAATTCGAGCCTATTTTTGTGTAAATGAGCTCGAAATTTCAAATTTGTACCCCTAGACATTTTTGAGTTATTCTTATTTGATTCTTGGTATGCTGCCTTGTAGTCGCTCTCCCTCTTTGGTAGGTAAAGCCTGTATAGTGAAAAAATCAGGTGTGCTCCGGAAGGCTCTTTTAAGTGCCTCGTTTTGATTTACGTAGCAGATTCAGCCTAGTACAAATGAAACATGCCACATAGGTCATCGTCAAACATCAAAGGATAAGAAGATAAAAAAGTCTGTGTTCGCAACTTTTTAGGTGTCATACAGTCGGATGAAACTGCAACCACAAAAGATTCACATAACAGCGACTCATAAGTGGTTGGGCACAAATTAAAATGCGCAGTGTAAGCAACACAGTGTAAGTTTAAGTGCGCGATCGCTTCATTGCCCGGTATGCATTTTAAATATGTATGTACCTTGGTTCACAGCTTTTCGGCTATCGTACTGCCGGACAAAACTATAACCACACCATAGCCACATAATAGCGACAAAAAATGAAAATGCGTTGTTACAACTGGCACAAACTTGTGGTTTCACCGATTACTACACAGCAATATCACAGCCACATCGCAGCACGCGTGAGTCCCCCTCTCCATGCAATACTTTGTCAATCGGTTCAGTGTCTGTGGCTAGAAAAACGCAACTACCTACATCCCAATTGGTAGTCACGGCAACGCTACTTTAGGCGTCTACAGCGAAACCATTCATACGACACTGCCCGGCGTCATTTTTACAGCTATGATATAGTCATCGTGTACTCCGACTGAAGATAATGTATCTCTTTCGTTATATCTGCCCGCTTAGCGCTAGCACCCAAGAAAACACAGAAACTATTTCTGTCATCTATTCCTTCAAACAAAAACCCATCTTTTGTGGGGTATAAGATACTTTTTGGTCGATAAAACCGTTGGCTTGAGTCCTCATGCCACTGAGTACTGAGTACCATATGAGTACTGGTAATTGTTGTTTGATTATGTTTACTTGTGGTATCTGCCAATCCTGTACTTATTCAGCAGCATTGGTAACAGTGGACCACTCACTAATTGTCTGACTGTACCTCACGAAAATTGGCTCGACGTAGAGAGAACTCGATTAAAAGAAACGCGTCGTTCTAAGACTCTGCGGCAAGAAAACTCGTCATCAAACAAGACGTGATGTAGAGAGACTTGATGTTCTGTGTGTTCGAGGAGACGACGCTCACTGTTAAAAGACATAATCGTGGGGACGCGAAGCAAAGTGAATGATTCGACCCATATACATAAGTTTTTATCACATAAGTAGTCGTATTTAAATACTGAGGGAAAATCTAGCTTTTGTAGTATGAGCTGTGGCTGGCCCAGGAATTACAGTAAGCTATTGTAGACGGGCGACTAAACCTGGCCAAGTTCCGTAGTCGTAAGTTCAAGTCGCTAAACTTGTTAGTTAATTAGTAAGCTAGTGATTCCAAGGATTTTAGCTTTCTATATGTGGTGGGGAGTTGCCTTTCTATATGTGGTGGGGAGTTGCATCTGTTTAGGGTTTTCGATGTAAATAGCAAAAGGCATATAGCGAGTTATGATTTATCTACGCTACCATCATGCGGCTATGATGACGGTCGAAATTGAGCGGCTGCAACAGTTTGCAAATTTTGTACCAGAAAAATGAAAATGAAATTCGAAAACTTTCGTATCATCATTGAAAAGATAAATTCTAAGCCACAAAGTAATCGCAAACAAGTCTGTTCTCGAGTTGTACAGAGTTTCAGCAAATATCAAAATTAGAAACTACCAACTGCTTTCCATGAGAGATTTTAGTTTAATGCACACATCAGAGGCTTTTTTCACATACAAAGCAGGTTACCAGGACAATATACGAGAGTGAAGGTGACGTTTCTCACAAACATTTTATTTTGAAAAAACATGATCTCCCTACAAAACCTCCCTGAATATGTACCATATATACAACACAAAAAAATGCTTAGTTTTTCAAGCACGCCAGAAATACGAGCCGACCACAGTTACCGGTAGCCGGTAGATGGCGTGGGTAACCTGGCTACATAGTGCATAATAAATTGAACACACAAAGGCACAAAAGTGTAGCTTTGCAAATGTCCCCAGTGTCCAGTGTCCGTATACTAATTTCTGTCTCGAACAAATTGCGCTTTCTGTGTAGATTACTAAAAAGTGTAGATAGGATTTATTACTTGATATCAGAAGCAGAAGTAGTTCCACTAGAAATAAAACTTCCTCATAGACCTATCAGTAAGTCAATCCATAGGGAAACACCCGATTTGGGGAAAAGTACACCAAGTCAAAGAATATATTTTGTAAATTTGAAACGCAAAAACTTTATTCATAATTTCATAGAAAAACTATCAACGTTACAGTCAAAACATATAATCTACTCTTTTACATAACGTCTAGCCGCTTTACAAAACAGCGCTGTTCAAACAGTTATGATTCGGCGTATTGATATTCAGCCGGAATGTCAAAGCAATTCATTTAACAAAAGGGCTGGCAATGTTAAGTCATAATATTGTAAACAATTGATGAAGATAATACGCTGAATTATAAAACAGCGCTGGTTTTGTAATAATAATAATAATAATAACTTTTTATTTCAGACCATTCGTCTATAGTTTTCTTTAGTATGTAATACAGTTAAAAACTTAAAGCTTATGTTAGTGACACACATAAAACACAATTAATAATCATACCTACACTAGATTTTTATTTGATGCGTATGTAGGTGTATTCAACGGCACCTTATTGTACAATCCCACCTGTCGTGTTTGTGAGTAACCAGCCGTTATGTAAAAATCTGGATTATACGTTCTGACTACGACATCAAAATGACGTATGACAGATTTTGAGGGACTGTTCAGCCGCTAACTATAAATTCCACTGTAAGATTGCCTATGAAGAATACGTTAAATAAAAAACTATCTCCTTTTAATTTCATATCTAAGGTTTTCTTTATTTCATACTTGTAAAGGAACTTCAAAGGAATACAAGAACTAATTAGTGAGGAGATTAATTCAATGAGCTTTTTATGGAAATAAGTTTCTACGGGATAGTTTTCTGCATACATTACAGGGGATTAGACAAGCGTCCATCCAAGATTTACCCTGATGCGACATTGCTTTAAAAAAAGCTAATTAACTATTGTGTATATCATCAGTTGAGTCAAAGAATTCAAAACAACATAATTATCTTACTATTAATTTAAAACAACATAATATAAGCTCTGCTTGGTTTGGGGCTAGATGAGACTGTGAAAATGTCCAGCAATATTTATTTATTTACTTATGTTCGAATTTCGATCCTTGACATGGTTAATTCAATTCAATTCAATTCAATAATTTTTATTTCAGGCATTATTATTACACGATGTTAAAACACAAATAAAAGTATAACATTGTCCATATAAAAAAGACTATAACATAAACTAATAACTACATTCCTTCTAGGTACAAGGTACATAGAGCCACTGTTGGGGGGAGCCACTTACGGGTTTTTATTTTTTCATCAAATATTATCTACGAACTTTTGAGCCATTCCCCGAAGCTCCAGTAACAAAAAATATACATGGGTATATTTGTAAATCTTGCAAAATATCTCGGACTATAATTCGTTATTTTGTTTTTAGTCAGAAAAGGTTACTTAATTAAAACAGGACTTTAGATCATAAAAAAGAGAATGAAACAAACATTATTATAGTGTGTGTTCATTGCATAGCGTTATCAGATACGCTTTGATGAAACTTTGTCTACTGGGTAGGAAATGGGAACATAAAATGGCCATTGCTAGACAATGGGCATCCAGGGCATTTTGTGTTGGGTTGCTTCGCAAACTACCTGCACGTCTTCGTAATATTTAAGTAGATGCTTTCATGGCCTATTAGGTCACCCGGACTTCAGATCAGAATTTGTAGGTTCGAATCTGTAAGCAGCGTGCATCTAAAAGTTTTTCAATCAAAAATATATAGGAATCGTGTTCTAAAATAGTTAGTTCTTCTAGATTTTAAACTTTATAAAAATAATAATAATACACTTATTATTATTATCTATACTAATATTATATGGAGGAAATATTTTTGTTTGTTTGTTTGTATCGAACAGACTCTGAAACTACTGGACTGGTTTTAACAATTTTTTCAACAAAAAAAATGCGAAAGTCTGTGTGTGTGTGAATGTTTGTTACCACCTATCTCCGTGACTACTAAACCGATTTAGATGAAATTTGGAATGTAGATAGTTTAGGATATAGAATAACACATAGGCTAATTTTCGAAAATCGGCCCCTTTAAATTATTTAATTATTTTAATTATTTATTTTTTATATTTTATTTATTATGGAAACTTATAATTGGTATGATGATAAATCATTAATTGACATAAGTCAAAGTAATGATTCATATTTAAAAAAAAAATTGTCAGCCTTTTTCAAAATCTAACAAGTTGACGATACAATATAAATAGAACTGATGCACGAATGTCAGTGGATGAAGGTAGCCCGAGACCGTTAATCATGGCACTCTTCCCCAAAAGCCGCCCACTGTCCCAAGGTGACCAAAATTAAAGCAGTAACAAAATGATACAGATATATATAAAGATTTAAACTTGCAATATCAACCACCAATTTTCTAACTCCAATAATAAGGACGATGTGTCACAAATAATCAACCTCCAAATTCAGTTTCTAACATTTACGATCAGATTTTAAAGTCCAAAGAGAAGTTAGTGCGCTCGTAACGTCGAAATTAAATAATCACAGGGAGCAGAGTCGGATTTAGGTTTGGCACACCATTGGGCATAACATTGTGTCGGATACAGTACTGCAACGGGCGGGAGGCCGGCGGTAATTAAAACTTTCGTATGTATGGTTTGGGGGATGACGCGATACAGTACATATCTATTTATTCGGGCAGCATTTAAGAGGCCTGCGTTGGATGAATTGCCCATACAAACGTAATACCATAGTCTTTTGTAATTAGAGCTTATTCCCACCATATTATATTATTATTTGCATTCGAATAGTATTTATCTACGTATCTTGCTATATATTTTTTCAAAATACTTACCTAAAATGAAATGTAAACGAATCGCATTTCAGATATTTTTACGTCATACATGACATGTTTTCTTCTTATTTGTTTCGTATTAAAAACAACAAAACCTTACGTATCGTTTGGTTATGAACATAGATTATATTGTCTAGTTACAGAATAACAACATAATGTGAAAACTACAACAAGTTTTCATTCGTCTTTTTCGGTATCACGGAACACCACCAATATTATAACAAACTCTGTACGGCTAATATTGCTATCGCGCAAGCACGGGCGGGCCTGCATCAGTCAAAAAGAGATATATATATATATCTCTTTTTCTATATTTTTGGACGCGCTTCGAATTTAAGTTATGAGCGCTGTACGCCGGATCCTTAAGGTACTGGGCAAAACGCTTCGATAGAGCTTTTTAATCGACTAGTGGCGACATCTAGTTCTATCACCAGTGCCACATTAGATACTTAATAATAATAATCCCGCAGGGCGCGTTTGTGGTGAGCGTTTGGTGCGTAGCGACACCGCGGAGCCCCATTACTCCCTGGCGTCGACAGAGACCCCTGACCCTCGGCTTGCCTTAGCTGGCCGGATGGAGATGGAAGTGCAAAAGCAGAACCTATGCTCCAAGGGTGGAAGTGTTAAAGGCATAAAGCCGGAAGTAGCGTTTAGTGAAACTGCAGCACACCACTCGACACCCTTTAGCCGTCCACACCAACGTTGCCTCTACGCTGCCTATCGTTGGCGGCACTTATGGGGCCCGTTTAGTGGAAAGCAAGTCATCACCTGCCTATGATTTAATCTGAATTTCAGTAAGAATTGACAGGTTCCGTTTCATCCTACATAGCCCAGCCACCATTCCATAAGCATATACTCCTGCAATAGTCTAATTTAACACTCATATTTACAATAGTTTACAGCAGTCGCCATCTACAAAATTCCGTTTTTTTTATATGATAATGTACAAAGGGCCTTTTAGTGTTAGCTTTGGCTCCACTAATACCTGTAAAGGCCCCAGGCATAAGCCTGAGATTTGAAATGAATAAAGATAAATAATAATAATATCACATCGAGAACAGTGTATTTACAAATATAAAATAAGTTTGTTTTATGATAGTTCTCTAACTATGGTGCGCATGGCCATCGGGTATCAGCTGCGACGCAAAAGGTGTGGCTACGATTCCCGCTGCGGAGCAAATGTTTGCATGCTCTGCAGATATTTGTTTCAGGTCTGGTTGTTGTGGTACCACGGTACTTGTAGTTCCTGATACCCATGACACAGGGAATCCTAATGGGGTCATGACTATGTATGTTGCTGTTAGTTGCTTTTTTTAAAATTGTTTTTGCAATTTAGATACCATTTTGATCACAGGTTCTCAAACTTATTTTTCCCATCGCCCACTTTGAGAATAAAAAAAAATCGTAGCGCCCCTAAAGTTTTTAAACATAACAACCTATGCTTTCCCCTCTAGACCGCCTAAGCGCCCCAATATCTTCTAGAGCCATCTACCGCCCCCTGAAGGCCTCCAGCACCCACAAGGGGGCGTTATCGCCCACTTTGAGAAACAGTGATTTAGATGGATGACCGCTATTAGAGAGAAATGGCGAGATATCATGAGGCGAGCCACATAAGCGCTCAATAATACTGGATCATAACCTCGACTGTGTCAAGAGAAAACGAATGAGAAGTACAATAATTCTGTTAATAAGTCTATTCATCTTCGCTAATTGCTAACCGATTTTGATGATTATTTTATTGTTGTACAGAAAACGATCCCGAAGTGATCCCATAAAAGTTTGATTCCTAAGGCGACAGTTACTTTTCTCGTAAAAATAAAAAAACTTCATCATCTTAGGGAACCACGACTAGCCGAAACATTTTTTGTTTTACTTTTATTTTTTATTCGAAAGAGTGTCATGCCGAGTAAGTTAAATAACGTAAGCACGTGAAGAAGTCGTTATTTTTTCATTTAATGTCTTATATTATGGAATTTGAATGAACCATTTTTTTTATTATCTAACCCCTAGTTCCAACTCTGAGCTCTCAAAGTCACATAATACAAAACGTTACACATATAATTTGTCTGAAACGATTTGTGTATGACACACAAATTGAGTCGCTAAACTAATTTGTGAGTTCAGTCCGAAATATGCGCAGGCACCAGCGGTTTCCTCGTTAAAAGTTGGGTCAGGGATGTGTGGGCGCTGGATGTGACTCTTCAAATAATGCTGGACAAAAATAATACTAGACACACACACATACACGTATGCGTTTGCGCGTGTAGGTGTGTATGTGTGTGTGTATTATGAATAGAAACACCTAGACTCAAGAAAAATATTTACAAATGAAACAAACATTTGCCCCGCGGCGGGAATCGTATATGCAACCTTCTGCGTCTCAGGCGGGCCTTAGCACACTGAGCCACAGACGTCGACAAGAGATATGATAAAATTATTTAAATAACCACTGACTTTAATTAAATTAAAACGACGAATGTTTTTGCCTCTTCCAGAATCTGTATCGCAACGTACAACAAGCTCGCGTAGAAGTCTTGTCAGGAGGCACAGAGAATATTTGTGACAGTTGGATGGATGAGGAAATGTTTTGCTTTGTACCCATTCTCATGTCGGGGAATTATTTGTTTATTTTGATAAAGTTTTTTTTTCTAACCCACTGATGGGGCAAAAGTCTCCCCCATTTCTTTGCATCTGCATCTACTTATATCAGAGATAGTTTACCTATTTTTTTATCATTAACTAGCTTCTGCCCACGGCTTTGCCCGCGTGGTACTCGGTTAAAAAGTAGCCTATGTGTTATTCTGATATATAAGCTATAATACTGTAAAGTTTCATTAAAATCCGTTCAGTAGTTTTTGCGTGAAAGAGTAACAAACATCGATCCTCCCAAACTTTCGCGTTTATAATATTAGTAGGATGTACTGTTTAGTGGTAGTAATTTCTCGATACGTTTTGGCCTTGGACTATTCATCTCCCAGAGTGCCGTGAGCAAATATCGCTCAATATCTCTCTACATAAAGCTCACTTTGAAGGCTTATCCGATTTCCATATTCCTGTTCAGTAGAGCAGAGATCTTTGTTTGTATTGTCGGAGATTCCTATGAGATTTCCTATTTATTTGCAAGTCAAACCATTTCATAAATAAGAACCTCAGCAACGTAACACATGACCAAAGCATTAGTCTGGCACATTTGCATCATGAGATGTTTTCTTTCTATAGAAAAAGGTTTTGTTTTCAAGCATTTCTAATCTCTACTTATATTTACTGATAATAAAGCTGAAGAGTTTGTTTTTCGTTTGAATACGCTTATCTCTGGAACTACCTGTCGGATTTGATAAATTATTTTTTGCATTTGATAGCCCAATTCATGAGGAAGGTTAACATCATACAACGACCCTAAGGAGCCGAGCAAAAGAAGAAATAGCACGGACGGGCGATGCGACGGGCCAGCGGGTGATAGATCGGTCGGGGGCCGAGTACGGCCATGGTAAAGCTAATTATTTAAATTAAAAAATACAAGATTGTGTTATCTCCCAAAAAATTCAACCTCGGCGGGACTCGAACCTGTAAGCTCTCGCTTGATACGCGTGGGCTATACCAACTAAGCCACTAGATCGTTACCATCTAGTCAAATTTTTCGGGATGTTTCTGCTCGAAGCGACGAGGCTCCACCTACAGGGTTTATATAGGTAATTAGGTTGGGTGCTCAATATAAAATATTTGCAATATTTTTTTTTTCAAAATGTTAAAGCTCCTCATTAAAAGTCCGGAGAATCATAAGAATCTTCAGAGTAATTCATTAATTAATTATCAACATTTTCAATTCTCTTACTTGCTGTATTAAGCCAGATAGGAGCCAGAAAAGCCTAAAGGTCTGAAAAATCTTTGATTTATATTATTTCCAAGCCTGAAATTCTTTTACACACTACTGTTTTCAAAAGGATTTGAGAGGTCACGTACATAAGATCGAATTCAAAGAAAGGTCACATAACATCTTTAGCGAAATCAATTTGCCTTCACTTAATCAGGATACGCCATTTTGAACTCTACCCGGTTGGTATAAGTATTGTAACAAGAAATAAACAACTAGGGGGGTAGACTCACGATTCGACCTTTGAACGTTTTTCGGTTCAATACCTTTTTTAACCCGATTTTAGTGAAAGGCTCAATTCAACCCAGAGTTATATGACTGCCTATTCCGTGATAGCAAAACATTTCGGGACTCAAATCAAATGAGTCAATCCCTTTAAAAATATCAAACCATTGGCAAACCCTACAAAAGATTGAATTCCAAGGCAAAAATGTGAGTTCACTTCACAAAAATGTATGCCATTGTATGCCATGAAGGAATGATTCCGAAGGTGAATCCAGTGACCACAGACCGCAGAAAGTCAAACTAACTGCTAATTATTTATTGACTATAGCAATAGCAATTGAAAACAGCCAAGAAATTACTATTCGAATCTGCACCGAGCACGAAAAAAAACATTGCGAGAAAACAATCGCAGGTCATAAAGAGATTTCTATTTAAATTTGCTATGGAATTAACAGTTCACTTTAGAAATATGATTCGGAATATGACCGCAGACCACAGATCACTGCAAAAATACAGCTAACCACCCATATTAATATTATGCATATATGTAAATTTTAATATGGTAACCGCTTACATGAAGGCCACTGGTATTCTACTTTGGTGGTATATAAAAAAAGCTAAGAACTGTCTTTTTCTTAAGAAGGTGCTATGATTTTCTGCGGTCTGCGGTCGCAGTTGCTGCCACTTACGAAATCATACAAATCGGGGTATCATGACGCTACGTTAATTTTCGTGTATGTAGCCTGCTCGATAGTTTCCCTACTCAAATAGTGCTACAATAACGTCCCAGTAGGTTATAATAAACACGTTCTAATGCGCGTACTACAAACCTACTTATCCTCTTATTTGCAAAATGGCGACTTTTATTCCGTTTGTCTCACTCCGAGACTCCAGGGAAATCTCATAGATAAATTATTCCAAATCTCACGACGCCCGACAGAATGCCGTGTCAAAAAGAATATAACTTTGATAAAACAGTTTTACGTAAAGTGATAGGTGTCTTCATTTGCGTGATCTCGACTGCTGAAGGAGTCCGCAGTACGGGAAAAGTAGGTTTTGGGAGATTTATAATTTTAGTATTGAATAGAATAGTGATTTATTTAACACAACAACACAAAAAATACAAATATTAATACATACCTACTACATACATATTGATACCTATGTATGTAGTAGGTATGTATTTACAAAAAAAAATATAAAGTAGTATATCTACCATGTATTGCCCATAACACAAGCTCTGCTTACTTTGGGGCTAGATGATACTGTGTGTAAAATGACCAGTATTATTTATTTATTTATATCTTACTATTACTTATAGAAACAGTAAGGCTTTTACAAAACAAAGAGACAGAGGAATATTTTTATGCATCTGTGCCGTGTAGACAAAACGGATCCTTCGGCAATTTGTAGATGAAAAAATGGCTTTTATATATCTTTAGGAGACTGTCATGTTATGTTAGAGAACCAAAAGTATGTCAGTATTATTGTCTCGCCAATTACAGCGAGGCGGCCTTCAGAGGGGCGGTAGAAGGCTCTAGAAGATATTGGGGGAGCTAAGGCGGTATAGAGGGGAAATCATAGGTTGTTATGTTTAAACACACTGGGGGGCGCTAGGATTTTTTTTAATCTCAATGTGGGCGGTGGGAAAAATAAGTTTGAGAACCTGTGATCTAACAGGTTCTCAAACTTATTATTTGTTTAAACATAACAACCTATGCTTTCCCCTCTAGACCGCCTTAGCTCCCCCAATATCTTCTAGAGTCTTCTACCGCCCCTCTGAAGGCCTCCAGCGCCCACAAGGGGGCGTTATCGCCCACTTTGAGAAACAGTGGCATAGATGATCTACAGCGTCGGTACTATTCTACGATTTCCAAGGTCTATCGAGGATCTCGATATAGTGGCGGGCGAGTAGCCGACTGCGACGCAAGGGGTGCGGATTCGATTCCCGCTGCGGAACTAATGTTTTTATGTTCTGCAGGTATTTGTTTCCGGTCTGGGTTTTGTGTTACCACGGTACTCGTAGTGCCTGATACCCTCAAACAGAGAATCCTAGTGTGGGGTCAGAAATATAAGCGTCATAAAACTTTGATGCCGTGTGATTTTAAAACTATAATTAAACAATTTCTCGAAATTGATAACATTTTCATTGATCAGAGTTGAATCGGTTTACAGAATAAATATGCGTATTTTTGGACTCATAAATTTAAAACGTATTCGAAAATAAAATCCTCAATTCACCTCACTTTAGATATCATCATAAAAACGTCACAAAGAAAAAAATACACATTTCTGCAAAAACCTTGACACTATTATAATACTTGTATTGTACTGAATCACTTTCCTCGTTTGACAACGGCCCCAACCCAATTCCACTCTATCTTATCATTCCAGTAGACTTCCCCAAGCTCATCAACAAAGGGAAAGTCCAGTATCAAAATTAGAGCTTAACTTCACCCAATACCTATTGGTCCTTTTATTATATTCGGTCAACTTGCTGCAGAAGAAGGATATGTACATAAATAGCATATTGTTAAAGCAAACGTGAAAAAGCTGGTTCATTTAATCATCTTAAGGCCCGATCAATCTTACGCGACAGTGGTGGCCATTAGTACAATCACACAAACTTTTTTTTTGGTTGCCACCGCCACCGCCACCGCTACCGCGTTAGTTTGACCGGGCCTTCACAAGCTCGAGACGTTTCAATTGCAGCTTTTGTCCAATCTAACGAGTTTCTTATACCGCATTTACATATTCGTCATTCGCATACGAATGTTGACTATTTAATCTTACTAATATTATAAACGCGAAAGTTTGTGAGGATGGATGTTTGTTACTCTTTCACGCAAAAACTACTAAACAGATTTTGATGAAGCTTTACAGTAATATAGCTTTGACATAAGAATAACACATATGCTACTTTTTATCCGGGTACCACGCGAGCGAAGCCGTAGGCAGAAGCTAGTAGAATATAATAGAATAGAAAGTGATTTATTTGACACAACAACAAAGCACAAAATTGACAGGTATAAAATAGATAAAATAGACAATTTCTAGATAGGTAACGAGTACGAGTTTTACAAAAACACAGAGACAACGAGGAAGACTTTTTGTACCTATGCGTATTCCACCGTAGATTTGTACTAAGTAATCAACATTCATACGTGAATGACGTATATGTAAACACGGTATTAGCGCATTATTTTTAAAATCTATATATGATTCCTAAAAAAAATATATTCAATTATATTTATTAGGAATTTCAAAAGTCAATCCTCACATGCATCGAACTCTCAAAACAACGTGTGCCTATCATTTAGTTCAGTGACTGACTTTAAATAACTGTGATAGATTCTGTATTCCAGAAGTCAAAGAACGGATCCATCTTTGATGGATAGCTACTGCAAAACTTTTCCCTACCTTATTATGCTCGTCACAAATACGCACATGACTAGTTCAGCTATTTCCTTTAGCTATGTCATTGTTCTGTCCCTGTTGGCAATCGAAGTGAAAAACTGTGTACTGAAATATAGTCGCAGCCAGTGGTATTTATTAGTATAAGGTTCGACAGTTAGCTAACCAACCTGTTGGTTATAAATCTGCTGGATATTTTATGTTATTTTCGGAGGCAAATTTAAAATAATTGTTTTGCATACAGGATTGTTTTTATTTAGCGAAAAAGCATTGGAACTGTAGATTACATCCGCCATAAAACTGAAAATAACCAATGTATCTACGAATATCAGAGTATTGTATATAAGGTTTCAAAAAAACTCTGAACAGAGTAAGATGGCTACCAAAAAACCGTCTGGTATCCTGATAAATAGAATCCTGAGTGATATCACTTACTATTCTTCCAATTTTCATCAAAATAGTCGGAACCATTATTGTTTAAATAAGAATAAAAAGAAAACACAATTAAATTTTATTAATTGTTTTATCCCCGCCCCAACATCACTTTTCTTTTAATAGAATAGGCTATAAAAAGAAAATGAATCCTCAGTGAAATATCGAAAAAGCAAATAGAGACGAACTGAACAGAAATGCCCTATGCAATTTCCTGATGCGTCTAGTCTAGACAGAATAACGTCACGCCAAATGTTGGTGACATCTTAGCATATGTTTCGTAGTTGGTTACCTACTAAGTGTTGGTATTCTGTTGATACTACGAGACAGGACAGAGCAGGGCAGATCATTTAACCTTTGAAAATCGTTGAAAATCTATTCGCCGATTAGAATTCCAATCCCTAATAAAATTTTATGCGAGATTCAATTATATATGTACAACGGATGCTTTCGAATATTAAATCAATAGAGCAATCAAACCTTTGGCTAGGGAACACCCTTTCATTGGGAGCCTTCCCATTGTAAGCAACACAATCAGGGCATCTAATTGCCGGCCGACATTTACAATTAGTAGGTACCGAAACCTTTGACAAGGGATGTGGGAGTGACGAATTGGCTGAGTTTGAAAATTTACCAACTTTTGTGTAGACAGGAAGCTGACTCTTATCTGAGTATAGTACTCATTTATTTATTCAGATTCAGATTAGGTAGGGTTTCAGAAGTACAATACAGTTTATTATAAGAAGATATAGAACTTATAGATAAATGGTAAGGACTTAGGTACCTATCTACATAAGTTCGTCCAAGAAGTAATTTAACTAATGCTTTGATTATACATTCTTTTTAAAATATAGATTATCAATATAAGATGAAGCACCTACCTATTTTTTGTAGTTTATTGAGCACTAGCTCTCAGACTAGGATTCCCTGTATTTTAAGTTCCTAGCTAGGCTATTCCATATCAATGATGTTTTAACGCATTAGTATTGCCATTCGTCGTGGCAATGCAACTAGTATTTTGGGAACGCTTCCGTCTGGTAGTGATCGGGATAATCCCCGTGTTAGATATATTTAGATCTATGCTCAGTAAGTAGATTCGTGAGGATACCATTTAGAAGGTTTCATATTTGACACATGCCCTAATTGTTTGAGTTATTAAATCGTAGAATTGAAATTAGCGGTTTGGTATCATTTTAGGATTATTACGACTATAACACGTACTTTATTATTATTTTAATACGACCGCCCATTGTACTCCCGTGATTAGCTTGTAATTTGCTCTGTTTGAAGTTGTAAGGAACATATTATGTGGTTTTGTTCCAAAAACTATCGTGAACTTGACTATTCATATTGTAAAAACGGGAATTTTCACGTACTGCACTACCGGTGACGGCACCGACTATGAAGACTCTCGGAATGAGTCGAAACTTAGTCGGTGCCTTCACCGATAGTGCAGTACGTGAAAATTCCCGTTTTTACAATATGAATATTATGTGGTGTACAATCTTGTCTCGGTTTTTTTCTTTCATTTTCTCTATCAATCACCGACTCACGGGTTAGTATCTATATTTGTTACAGTATAGATACCTGGAAAAGAACATGGGAACCTACCTCTAAATATATAACTTTTGACATAGTAAAATGTGACAAATTGTATATTAATCTATAGCTCTCCTAACTAGTAGAAACTATATTTCAGAAACCATTGGAAGTATTACATTGTACTTACAATAAATATCTACATTAAAAAACAAGCATTGGTAACAGAACTCATGCAAACAATTATCCGAACATAAAAATTTGGTTTTGACAAATTTTGTACTGTCATCGATAAACTATTTTATCATTTATCATTTATGCAAACAATTATCCGAAATAAAAATTTGGTTTTGACAAATTTTGTACTGTCATCGATAAACTATTTTATCATTTCTCAGTGGTCCACCAGCGAATTTTTTTTAATCTATGGCCACCAGGATGAGGCCTAAAATAAATCTTACTACTATTATAAACGCGAAAGTTTGTGAGGATGGATGTTTGTTACTCTTTCACGCAAAAACTAATGAACGTATTTTTATTAAACTTTACAGTAATATAGATTTTACATCAGAATAACACATAAGCTACTTTTTATCCGGGTACCACGCGGGCGAAGTCGTGAGCAAAAATTAGTAATAAATAATTAATAGTTTTACCATTTCTCAGTGTGCCACCAAACAGAAGCCTCTAAATAAATAAATAACCAACAGATGCATAGTTTACTGATGTTATATGCTTTCAGTTAAAACGTTAAAAAAGTTTAAATTCCTGACATACTCCACTACATTATGAACTATGCTCAGACAAAAAATACAGCTACCTCAAACGCCCGAACAAACTTTAAACTGAAATACTAGTGACTGCTCCCAACTTTACTCCGAATAAAACAAAAAATCTCTCCACCATACTCACAGTAACCATTAGTTATGTTATAAACCCTCGCAGCTTAGAAAATAAGGTTGAGATCCCAATGCTCTAAAGGTTGTAAAACAATCCAAGCTATGAGACTTGTACTTTAGTTGCCAGGAAATAGGGGTGAGTTTAAAGTGCTCATTGAGGAAGTTTAGTTTGAAACTAGCTGGAAATGGTTTATTTAACTTCTTTCAAGAAAAAAACAGTTATGAAATTGTGCGATGGTCATTATGGGCTATTGTTTGACAGCGTAAGATATTAAAAATACCCATCTAGGTTAAAATTAGTTTCAATACGTCTTTATTTTTTTTTAGGTGTAGGTATCTTACGCGATATTGCCAATTGTGAACTAATTATTATATTTATTTTTTATAACGTGAAGTATACTAAAAGGATGGTCCCATATAAAAAATATCATTCTTATGGTACAAAAAGCAAGATGAATTTTTATATTCGACTCTTCCCGGATAAATGAATATAAACGCGAAAGTTTGTAAATATGGATGTTTATTACTCTTTCACGCAAAAACTAAGTACCAAACGGATTTTGATGACACTGTACAGTAATATAGCTTATACATCAGAATAACACATAGGCTACTTTTTATCCGGGTACCACGCGGGTGAAGCCGTGGGCAGAGGCTAGTATTATATAAGCAAAATCCTACGATTTTTATTTTTAAAAACCAAAACCTAGACATTAAAAACTTCCACTGAACTCCGACTTCTAAATGCAAACTAGTGGTCCAGAGCAATCTAAACTCAGTCCGTTATGAAATCACGGGACTTCACTCCGCCAATTGAAAAGGTGCCGTTCTGCCTAATTATATTGGAAGTTCAGACTTTTAGGGGTCTGTATGAATATTCTAAATACCAAAACCTCAATTTGTCTCTCAATTTGTCTTCTCTCAATTTGTCTTATAAAACCAGGATTCAAAAGTTAATATTTCAAAAAAAGGTTTGACCACAAATAACTGTTAAAAAATAAACTAGGCTTTAACCTTATTTCTATCATAACTCAACCTCTTTTTGAGAACCTACTTGCTCTTGTTAGCCAATCAAAATGACGAGTACTTTTTTAATATTGAAGTAATGAATTGGACAACCCGCGGTTTTATTTTTTATTTAAATTGTAGACCTTAGTCGCTTTACCATAACACTCTTTTTTCTATAAGGTATATTTAAATCTTGGTTTAGTGGCTCTGACAGAACTCGAGTTGAACTCGAATTTTTCGACTACTTTCCGTGATGAGATCGATGATGTCAAACATGATATTTGGCACATACCAACGTTTTGCCAGCATCCCACCTGAGATGTTGCAAACGTATTAATTGGAACTTTATAATTCTTTATAATGCATGCCGGTCTCACAATTATATTTTCCTGCGCCGTTTTGAGCATATACACTATCCAAGCATATAATAAATTGGTACACGACCAGGTTTGATCCACAACCTTAGATAAATAATACTAGACATTTTACACACAGCATCATCTATCCCCAAAGTAAGCAGAGCTTGTGTTATGGGAACTACATGACTGACATACTACTTACAAACATTTTTTTAAAATAATATATTATACATAGAAAACACTCAGACCCGAAACATTTCTCCCGCGGCGGGAATCGAACCCGCAACCTTCTGCGTTTCAAGCGGGCCTTCATCCAGGTCGTTCTCTTTTTCAGATTGAAAGCCGGTTTACCTACCACCCACATGGCCAAAATGGCTCATTATCAAAATAAGTCAAAAAGTCGCATTATTTATTTATTAAGTTCACCAACGGATTAGAATCCACGTATAGGCAAACTCCACATGTATTACTTTACTTCAGCCTCCAGGAGCCAAATTAAATGCCTACCCATTTTTTATTACGTACAGAACTCTTACCTATCCATGCGCATCACTTCTTGCCGGATTTATTATCCTTCCGCGGCGGTGGTGCTGACGGAATACAGAACAGTTTTTACGGTTTCGAAGACAGCTCAGACTCTGCTAAACTATGACTATGAAGTCCCTGGACGAAAAGTCATCAATGTAAAATCTTTGTTGCACGCTGTCCGACTTTACTCTTTTCAGTAAAGACTCTTGAACCACTTATCCAAAAACAAACAAACAAATACGCTCACAACTGTATTCCCTAAGATGGACAAACTCTCAGGTACTTACTCAGTAAGTAGATCTTTGAGGATAAGTAGTGGGTAGTCAATAGTACGTTCAAGCGTTACATTTGGTACATGGCCGCTTTTATTCCCTGTACTAAATAAAAAGCGAGGATGAAAATTTGTTCGAAAATTTCATCGAGGTGTCCTGAACTATTTTCTAGTCATACATTTTACTGCTTTGCATCATCATCATCCTAAACAAATCTACGGCTGGACAAATCTAGACCTTCCGTAAAGATAGGATAAATGCTTTTAAGCCACCGACGTCCCACAACCATATTTGCGTCACATAATTACAGTGTCGATCTTGGACATCTCAACCAATCTAAATATGCAACAACGCTTAACAATCCATGACCAGTCTTTATAAACTTTGGTTCATTAAGAAACCTAATAAATGCGTCCCGAGCCTGAACAGTTCCATGTTTTATTTTTTACTTTTTGCTTTTCAATAACTTCCCTTTGTTCCGAGTTGCAGTCGAGTTGTGGCTGAAATGATTTGTATTTGTTCGGATTTCTTGTAACTTTTGCTGGAGTGACTTGTTGGGAAAAACTGAAATTAATTAAATCTTTGGTAACTGGAATAAAAATAAAGCAAAAACAACCGTCCAGGCCCCATTCGCAAACAACTCTTCAAATCTACATAGCCTTCAGTATAACGACTATTAACTCCTTTTTATAATTTACTAGCCTCTGCCTATGGCTTCACCCGCTTGGATGTTTATTACCGATAATCTTCGTAACGGCTGATCCAAGTTGGTTAAAATAAGAAAAACAAACTCGTCATCCTTTATCCGTCAGCGGTTATCGGTTCTGTAAAATAACTGGAACTTAGGAACTAGTCGTTGATAAAATATTAGAATTCATAATATAGGTTTACTTGTACACCGCCATCTTCTGCTTCTGATTCTTCTGAAGAAGAGATCGTTTTTAATGATAAGACCATTATTATTGTTAGTACCTTTCTTGTTTATGATTTCTTGTGTTTTTGTACTTTTCTTTGGTGTGGAATAAAATTTATATATCTATCTTTCTAGTTATATATTAATGCATGCTGTATTTTTCATAAAAACAGACTCTCTTATAAGTGAAACGTTAACACAAAAGTTGACCCAAAAAAAATCTGTATAAATCCTGTTCACACTACAAGCATGGCCGATTAAATACAATGAATGGGGTAAAGTTGCCAGTGTGGTCAGCACTGCACATTGCAAACATACACTGTGATAAACACAGGATCGTTGTAACTATGGGCGTTGTAAATGATGTTATGCAGTAGGTTAGTAATTCGTAGTAAATCGTTTAAAGGGCATGGTGTACGCTTTTATAACAAACTCCCAAGAGATATAGAAAAATTAACAAATTTAAAAACGTAATTAAACAAAAAACTTTATAAAAAGGCATACTATAAAATATCTGATTATTTAGATGACAAAAACTCTTGGGATTGAAAATGCTCCAACTCGAACCTATTGTTTTGTAAATATATCATTAAAAAGAATAACCAGCCTTGTTTTCTTGCCTTTCTTTCCTGGCTTGGTCGCGGAGGAACAGGCAGTACATAAAAACCGACGTTTCAAAGTGGTCCTTATGATTTTATTGAAAAAAATAATTTTGACTTTGACTTTGGTTATCTCTATTGAAGCTTTCATAAACGGATAGATGAAACTATCATCGTCTATCTTTATTGAAAGATACGATCTGGATTTCTACAAGTTAAGAGTGATTAGGTATCCTTTAAACCTTCATACTCCATTGACGGCCATATCATCACTTATATTATCTTAGAATGTTTCTAAGACAATATAAGATTTTTGATTTTTGATCTTTATAGCTTAGTATAGATGGCATTAGCATACTGTACATTAGTTTACTTTGCCACAGAGTATTTTGTGTTGAGAAGTTTTTGCCTTGTCCGTAATAGGGTAGTTTACCCTACAGTGTGCTCTGAACAAAATGGAGTTTTAGAAAAGTTTAGATTGTACCATATTACCGAGATGATAACATGCACCCTCAGAGCCATAATTGCAGCTATCTATATATATCATATGTTTTTATGTACTTACCACACTTTAAACAGATTTTATAAAATCCCACAAAAACCTCTGCTGGGCTCGAAACCGTGACCTTCCACTTGGTACGTGGGGGCAATACTAACTAAGCCACGAGATCAAACTACACTGAGTGTACTAAGTGTATGAATAATAGAGGGGTAATTATAGACAGAGTAACTGAGTCATAGTCATAGTACCAGGACGATATGACTCGTCACAGTCTGCTAGATCAGGTACAGCTAAACACGAACTGAGTCAAAGTCATAGTCATCATTATCAGTGGCCTGTAGACGTCGTTGGCCTTCCTCAAAGAGTTCCATAACAAACGATCTTGGGCCACCTCCATCCACCGACTTCTCGCAAGCTATAAGATGTCTACGGTCCATCAGATGGGCCTTCCTGCATTGCGTCATCCGGTTTGTGGTCGCATTCGAGAACCTTTATTCCATATCGGTTTTCGGTTCTGCGAGCCATAAAGCCTGCCCATTGCCAATTCAACTTGCTAATTCCATAAACGCTATGTCAGTGATTTTAGAGAAGCTAATAAGTTGTTATTCATAAAGTCATAAAAGGACAATTAAGAATCATTGTTTTAATAATTGCAAGGTAAGTGAAGTTAGCCCAAATGTAGAAAAATTTCAGGACGATCCTCCGTCAGAATAGCAAGTTCATCAAATCCCAACATAAAATCTGCTTACGCTCGACTGAGGCAACCCTTAACGCCGAATACTTAATCGCTACTCAACGTTGTTAGAAAATGACAGCTTTATACATTGCATTTAGCGCCATCTCTGCATCAATCTTGAGTAGCGTTTCAGTAAATGGCCGTAAGCTCATTTTTATCTCTTTAGCTTAAAAATATATACTACTCTGAGCCTGCAGGAAACATGACGACTTATTAGAAGAGGAAATGTTTGTACCTACATGTATAATTTTCAAAATACGATTTTTCTATTATGTTTATTTTAAACATCAGTTGGTCAAAGGTTATCAGTTGAAAGGGTATCAGAGAATGTCACAACGAACGACTTTCTATTAGGTACAAACAGTCAGCGACAAAAGTATATTAACAGTTCCGATTTTTTCGTTCCCAAATATTTCTTGAACTCAATGACTAAATTTAACTGATCAAGATAAGTTTCGTTTTCACTTTATAATTAACAAACATTTAAAAAAAGCAGTAAGGCTATCTCTCGTCATTCCTTCGAAAGATTTAATACAATTGTTTATTTACAGTGTTTTGTTTTCTTCTGTTGGATTCGAAATCACACGTAGCAGTAATGCCCGAGATACACGAGGCTAGTTTTTCAAAGCTAGTATAGTAAGCTAGAACCTTGGTATACTACCCTGGCTTGGCACAAGCTAGTGATGCCAAGTAATATGAAGCTAGTAACATTGCAGTGACTAAAATTAACAACACGTCCGTGATGTAAAATGAACAGCATTCGTAAAAAATCAGAATCGAATACCAGCTTCGCCGTCCACATTAAGCTAGTAAACAAGCTAGTATAGTAAAATCAGTGGTGGGGGCACTACTAGCTCAAAAAATAGAACCCTATCCTAATAAACTATTCTAGCTTGAGACGCTAGCTTACTAGCCTAGAAATAAAGCTAATGTTATATACACGAAGCCAGATTTACTAGCTTGCTAGCTCACTAACACTACTTGCTATCCTGGCTTGAGAAACTAGCCTCGTGTATCTCGAGCATAAGAAACAAAGCAAATAAATAATAAATAAATAATGCAAGACATTTTCACACAGCATCATCTAGTCCCAAACTAAGCAGAGCTTGTATTATGGGAACTACATGATTGATATACAACTTAGATACTTTTTTTTTTGTAAATACATACATATTATACATAGAAAAAACCCAGACCCGAGACAAATATTTGCAGATACAAACATTTGTCCCGCGGCGGGAAACGAACCCGCAACCTTCTGCGTCTCAGCGAGCCTTCGCCCACTGCGCCACAGAGGTCGTAAAAGCAGTGTTTAGTTAGTCAACTTTTGAATAACATTTGTAGGTAAATAATATCTCTTGAACCACCGACCCAGATAAAAATATTTGACCGACATCCTTCTAGAAACATTACATTTATAGCTCGGGGAGTTTCTTACATATAAGTGAATTCCCTTTGAAGTCTTTCATTTTCCATATTTACTCGTTTTAAGTATATAATAATTTTCTGAGTGAAAAACGATGTTGTGTTAACCTTCACGACGGCCTTAAACCAAGACACAGCAGTCTTAATACTTGATACTTTACAAGTCAAGTAAATTGCTAGTAAAAATCAAGTATTACTTCTTGAAGTGATACTTGATTTTAAGGAGCCCGTATTTGCGTTTGCCGTAAGAGGTTGTTTGTTTTTATGTTGGTATGTTTGTCTGTTTCCATTTACCTTCAAAACGATTGAAATGCTGTTTTTTTGCATCGATTTTTATGACTTACAGGATAGTTTTTCGTTAAGTTTTATTGTCACAAGTTACTAGGGGTGCTGAAATTAATGATGGAAAAAACATGGTGTTAAAATTTTACAAAAATTACTTTGTCCATTGAATAAAAATCGTAGTAAAGGCCGAACTAAACACTATTTATTTTATGTTTTCTAGGGGTATTCAAAAATATTCTCTTAAAAATACAAATTCTTCCAACACTGTCCTGAAATCAAATCAAATCATAATATCTTTATCAGAAACAGTTACTTACATGTGATTGAAAAACAATGTTACTCGCAGAAGTAAAATAATATGTCATGAGCATCATCGCCTCCGTATACCTAGATTACAAGGTTCCACAATAAATAATGTACGAGTTGGTGGTGGGTACAAAAAGTAAAACATAAGAAAATATAGCTAAAGTTGAGTTTATAATAAAGAGTATTTTTTTAATAATATTATTGTTCTAATTGTGTGAGTGTTGTGGATTTTGTGTTTAAATATTTATGTGAGTTTGAAGTGTGGGAGTATATGGCGTGTGTGGGATGGATTTGTGTGTGAAGTGTGTGTGTGTATAGTGCACTCATACCGAGTGTAAACATGTAAGCTCATATGCAAACCTATGCGCGAGGAAATAATTTGGATGTGCAGTCGACTATGTGGCTGGGAATATGACTAGTAAGACATATTTTTTATTGCGCTCCAATAATATAAGAACCATCGTCTGTCTTTCATGAGAAATATTGTATTTTTATTTTGGGGGCATAATTGACAGTTTTTAATTGACATAATTGACGGGTCTTTATCGCGTTCACGTTTTTTATTATTATCCCGACATTTCGACTATGTTGCAACATCCGTGGTCACGGGATAACTGGGAGACCAAGATACCTATTAGATATCTTCTAGACCTCCATGCTGCATTGTCGGCCATATTATCATCATGTGAGATTATGTTCAAACGCAGGTCTTCTCTTGATTTAAAACAACAAATGTTTGTTACAATGGCTGGCTTTCGCAAAAGTCAATCCTTTCCAGAACTTATGATACTATGAAAGCAACTAAAACCTCATTCTCCTGAAACAATTGTGTGATATAATATGTACAAATTCAGCATTATACCAGTAAAAATAGGAATGAAAGCCTATCCCCTTTTGAACCTCTTCCTATCTGTATTTTGAGCCTGTATTCAGACCAAACTATTGTCCCATACACTCGAACTCTGAATCAATGAACAAAACATACGAGTATTTATTCATAAGCCAGTCCCATACCGCAACAATGCTTCACGAAAATAAGATGAATGTATTCAGTTTTAGTGACGTAACTTTACCAAACTGCGGAAATATTCGGACCTTTCCATAAATGTCAAATGTATATTGAATCTTTTTATGCTATTCTCATTTTTTTCCTTTTATGACGAGACAAACAGTCATATGGTTTCCATCGCCTTTTTATTGAATTTATAAATTTAAAGTGAGTCATGTTATACAGCGGAATCACCTCAGAAGGCAGCTCATTCCACATCTTACATGTACGGGGAAGAAAGGATCTTGTAATGCGGGTAGTATGAGAGATTCACGTATCAATCATCTGTGGATGAGCAATGTTTCGGTGTCACGAGGTGCGATCGTAAAACCTCGATGCATGAAAAAGTTTCATCGTGATTTTTTTTAAATTAAAATGGTAAACGCAGTTGTAAGCAGCGAAACATGCTCACCCAGTAGATGATTGTTTACTCTTCTTTTTAAGATACTTAAATTATATTTAGTTGGAAAGACAGACGCAGGAAGGGAATAAAACGGTGTGGACGGTAGTTGAACTACTCATAAAGAACAACGTGATGACTACCGTGACATCATGGCGTAATGTGCGTTCAAACTTGAAATGACAAGACGTATCCGTATCCGTATTCGAGGTTCGAAGTCTCCAAAAGCACATCATTAGACGGAGTACCTCTCAGGGATATGAGGAGGCATTATGGCATCCTTGTATGATATTTTTATGACAAAAACGGTTGAGGGCATACAGGTACGTATGTACGCTTTTTTGGGCTAGGGTACGTGGAAAATGATTGATAGAAGTGGCTTACGAGAGGTTTATTTGAATGTATTTTATGTTTTGTGAGCCTTGTTGGTCTAGTGTGCTGTACCCGACTTTCCGCGATGGGTTCGAACCCGGTCATTCATCAAAGGTTTTTTTTATGTGCTCTTAACACGTGCAAAACGGTAAAAGACAACATTGTAAGGAAATGCCCTTAAACTAAAATTTGAAGGCATGTGACATCTGTTTGTGTTCTAATAAGCGGCGATGGGCTTGCAAACTATCACGTGATATGCTAAATACTTGCAAAATGCGGAAATGTGCCAAATATAATGTTTGGACGTATCCCCCCTCCTAAAACCCCTACTTTGTAACCTGTCAGATATTTGAACTATTTCAACCGCAAATCTGAGAGGATTTTTATCTGAGGATAAAAACTAAGTTTTGATCTGAGGATTTCCATCATTGGGGTTACAGTAGTGACGGTGTTTATTTTATGTTTGACTATATGAGCTTACGTATAAAAAAATAGCAGCGATACGGGATTTAAAGTGACTCAAAGCTTCTTTGCACTTTGCAATCTACCGCATGCAATTTCTCGTAAGAACGGGTGGCAAGAAGCTTCTGCGATCTGTCTTTACGCTATGTAATTTGTTTCATGCGTTTTCAGAGATATTTTTATTTTACAATTATTTACAACTAGCTTCTTCACACGGGCACGCCCGCGTTGTACCCGGTTAGAAAGTAGCCTATGTGTTATTCTGATATAGAGGTATAAGCTATATTACTGTAAAGTTTTATCAAAATCCGTTCAGTAGTTTTTGCGTGAAAGAGTAACAAACATCCATCCTCACAAACTTTCGCGTTTATAATAGTAGTAGGAAGGCCAGAGATTTGGCACATACCCGTTTTTTTTAGTATACCTAGTATTTTACGAGACAAAAGCCGATTATTGGATCACTGGCACAAGACTTCGAATATTTGATTTTAAGGTCCCTCCTGTTATGTGACCACAGTAACTCTAAACTGATTCTAAATAATTATGAAAATACCTGCATATCAAACCAAAACACCAAAAGGTCATCATCCACTACTTTACCCATAGCCAATCAACGCAGCTGATTTAAATTCCATCGCCGGCTTAATTCGGAACCAACTAATCTAAATTCATTAGCGGCCAGCAGTGTTGTCTAAATATTTGAATAATTTGATTTCTCTTTGTCGAATAACTGCGAATTACATGAACCAAACATCCCAAAAAGAAGTGAAACTCCTACATTGGACAGATGAATGAAGGTAGGTAGTTTTTCTAAGTCGTTCAGCGGCGACTATATCTTTCAAACCGGAACATAGCAGTGCGAGCATTACTGCTTTGCGGCAGAAATAGGTAAGGTGGTATTACTGCCCTGAAGGAACGCCTTCACAAGGAGCTCTACTACCACTAATTAAGGAGATTCATTTCTATCCGCTTGAATTATTTTATGAAAGACCATGATTAGAAAGGACAGGGACAAGGGTTAGAGCAATCATTTGTGAAGGTGAAATGAAATGGTTGAGAAATTACTGATATAAAACTGACTAGAGAATAACACCTTGTATGTAATTGTAGCGTTGCCACAACACTACCTACTTACTACTTACAATATAATTATATCTAAATAACATAAAATACATATACATACATATAATAAATATAAACTTATCTTATCACTATTATTATATTCTACAAACTAAATACACTATTACAATCAAAACATAAACATGCACAAAGATACAAAACCATAAGTTCATGAACAACTTACCTTTACGACGCATAGTCGTAACGAAGAGTCGTCGCGTCATCACCCGTCGTGTCGTATCGAGTTAGCGGCCCTACCTACAGCGAGAACAATGGACTGTGCCTGCGCATCGCTTCGGCTAGCCGATCGTCTCCGCGCCCCCCAGTCTACCACACGCTCTCGCGGTAGACGCACGCTCGCTTGCTCCGCAAAATACCTACTCGCGCTACGTTATTCATATCAGCTTGCTATCATTCTCTATACTTTGCAAAACTCTATAAAGTGGTGAATAAACTGGGTGCAGTAGTGTCTTGTGTGGTTTCATTGTGAGATAAACTACCTAGGTACCTCTAGATTCCCTACACCCAACACTACATAATAAAAGTTCAGTTCTATCGTGCTAACAAATACAGAAACTAGTAATTCACTGTGACAGCTTAGGTCATAATTATGAAACCAGATTCCGCAACTGAAAATTTCATTCCGGTACAAAAGTTCCGGATAAGCGAAGTAAGAGAAAGAAAAGGGAGAAAGACTGAAATGAACCGTTTACAAATAAAGGAGGTAGTTAGGTACCTAGGTACATTCCTAAAATTTTAATGAGAATGAAGTAACCGACGCTCTGTTTCACAAAATTCAACGCAATACATATTAATAAGCGGTTTTATGTGCTTCAATTTGAATATCACTCACAATGCGTATTTAAATACAAAAGGAATAATAAACACATGAATAATAAAGTGCTTGAAAGTTTAAAATTAATTTTAAAACAGAAATATCTGGACTATGAAATAAACTCATAAACATCCACCTCTACATTCCGATACATATTTTTATTACAACACAGGGAATTATGTAAATACCCTGCAAGTACCGTGTAAGTAAGGAAGAGCCGTATTGGGCTAGTGAGCGGTATCCCAACTTCCGAACCAGAGGTCGTGGGTTCGAACCCGATGGTGCGCGAATGGACTTTTCCATTTCAAAATTTAAGTACGCACGTGCTAAATTGGTTTCCTTGCGATGTTTTCGTTCAACGTTTTGAGTACCGTGGTGTTTTAAACCGACTTTAAGAAAGAAGGAGGTTCTCAATTTGTGTCAAGGAGGTTGTGTCTGTATTTTTTTTATATATATGTTACGCGATATCTTCGCCAATTGTGAGCCAATTTTAATTATTATTTTTTGGTATACTTCAAGACTGGGTAGAGTATACCTACTTCAAGAGTGCTCCCATATTTTATGGGAAAATTCTACCCTTAAAGGTTAAAAAATAGGGGATGAAATTTCATATTGGACTTTTTATCAACTTATCGTTAATTGAAGTCAGTTTTTATTTTCTTCTGAAAAAACTTTACTTGCTTTTTTATATTAAGCATAAACACACTGGTTGATATAGTCTTTCAGCTCAGTAACAGCATCCTCAGTCTGCTTCTTCGCCTTGTTACTGCAACTAGTGAGCCGCTCGCAGGACTGTTCGTTGTGGCGACGAGCATTTGTTAGGCTAAGGTCCAGCTCGTAGCCAAGAGCAACAGCCGCGTGGGAGAGCTCCTTGATGCAGGAGGTAACATCAGCTCTGGAAATATACTCACGAATCAGATACAGTCAGCGACATAAGTAGATCAACTTTACCGAATTTGACTTAAAAAAAATTAAGGCATATATCATCAGTTAGCGTTCCAATAAGCGGTGATGCGGTTGCAACCTGTCACGTGGAATGCTACTACTATACAAAAAAATACTACTTGCAAAAAACGGGCATGTGCCTCTGACTATCCGTAATTGGTGTCCCCAAAGAACTGCACACTGATTATGTATCTAAGGAAGTTCATTATGGAGAAAAAAGATGTGAAAATGTTTGTTTTGAGTTTGTTTTTTACAGATTTTTTTTTCTGGAATCTGGACCTGCCCGTTTTAAAATATAGATGATGTCACAGTATCAAACATAAATTATATACCAAAAACCATCGTACTGCACTATCGGCGAAGGCACCGACTAAGTTTCAACTCATTCCGAGAGTCTTCATCAGGGTGAATGATTGCGGCTTGCTTCCTCCGCGTCGTGCGCTTAGTGCACGGTAGTCGCGATAGCCTTGATAGCCTTGTTCAGTACGTGAAAATTCCCTTTTTTACAATATTAATATAATATGCAATATAATATTGAGTTATTTTCTTTTTGAGACCAATTTGGCTTCAAAAGTCATGATTAGAAATTTGGGCCTTTGAGAACGGATCATCAATTTCAGAAGCCCCATTTAGTCTATCTCAGAGTTAGCTCTGAAGGGTAAGCCCTTCTTTAATTTTAAATATGACTCACTTTTGCATGGCCCTTTGGTTTTTGATTATGACTTACTTTTGCATGGCCCTTTGGTTTTTGATTATCACTTACTTTTACATGGCCCTTTGGTTTTTGATTATGACTTACTTTTGCATGGCCCTTTGGTTTTTGATTATGACTTACTTTTGCATGGCCGTTTGGTTATTGATTATGACTTACTTTTGCATGGCCCTTTGGTTTTTGATTATGACTCACTTTTGCATGGCGCTTTGGTTTTTGATTATGACTCACTTTGGCATGGCCCTTTGGTTTTTTTCCAGTCCAAACACTCTTGCAGCGTCCTCCAAGCTTACTTGCATGTAGTTCCTTGTTATACCGATCATCTCCTCCGCGTATTTTCCCATCTTGGCGATGGAGGCTCTGGCATCTTCGGTGCAGGAATACATCAGGGAGACATGCTTGCTGGCGACTGTTCTTGCTGCTCGACGCTCTTCGTCACACATAGCTATGGAAAAATGCACGTACTTAGGTTTTTGTGATTTACACTTTTACATCGATTGGTAGCTCGAGACAGGGTACGAAATCAGATTGACGAAATTGTCTGCGTCTTGTAAAAGTAAAGTGAATCGAAGTTTAAATAAAGCTAGTAGGTTAATATAAAAGTGTGTATGCTAGAAAGATAGATTGCATGATTGTATTAATTATTCGGTAAGTATATATAGGCGTGAAAACGTTTTTGAAAAACAAACGTTTAGTCAATCTTGCAAGGTGAGCTCATTCGCAAAAAACTTATGATTAAAAAACATCAACAAAGATAGATCATTCCCTATTTCCATCATTTTTGATTATGAGCAGCCCATACGTGGCACTTTACGTGTTGTCAACCTCACATTGTGAGCTCATTCGCAGAAAAACTGATGGTTAAAGAATAACTAAAGAGTGGCCTATCTTTGTTGATACTCTTTAGCATCTACAAAGATAGGTCACTCCCTAGTTTGTACACTTTAAATTACTAATACTTACGTGGCACTTTCAGCTCATCGGCCAGCTCAGTCAACTCCGCGTGTATCTGCTGCTTCTTCTGCACCGCCGCGTTGATCTCGTCCTTGATGCGTCGCAGGATCTTGCCGGTCAGCTGCTGGTACGAGCTCTGGATGTTCCGGTGGTACGTGTCCAGGAACGGAGCTAGGACCGTGTCCATGTAGCGAGTTATTTCACTAGACCAAGTCAAAGCCAATTAGTTTTCAACCGACTTCAAAAAAGGAGAAGGTTCCCAATTGAATAAATTAATAAAATAAATAATGCTGTACATTTTCACACAGCATCATCTAACTTTAAAGTAAGCAGAGCATATAACATAGAAAATACCCGGACCTGAGACAAATATTTTTATATGTACCGCGGCGGGAATTGAACCTGCAACCTTCTATGTCTCAGGTGGGTCTTTGCCCACTACGCAACAAGGTCGTCAACTAAAATGTGGGTTAACACTTTAAAACCCCAATACTGACTAACAGGTGAAACAATAGGTTTCACCTGTTAGTCAGAGCAAGCTGTGATTCTCTTCGTCGGCTGGTGGTATTGCCCCAACGGTCTCTTAGAGCCACCAAGTGCTGTTCCAGCACCACCGGCTGATGCTGCCAAGGTGGGATCTCGAAGCAAAGCCCTCCATCTTGTCGCAGGTGGTTACTGCGATACTGAAATAAAATAAATCAGAATTTTCTGCATAAGTCGATGAAATTAGGGTAGTCGCGGCTACTGTAAGTAGCGAGATTTTAAAAATGACTCAATAAAAACATAATTTAATTTCAAAAATATCAACAATTGCGGGGCTTGAACTTGCAACCTTCATAGCACTATTTTAAACTAACATATTTTTTCTGCCCTCGGCTTCGCCCTTGAAATACCAGGATAAAAATTAACATTTCAGGAAAATATTTCTAAAGCGTTACACCAATGTGTCATGACTTATAACACAATTTTAACGTACACAATAAAATTATACCTGGCCTAGGTCAATACTAAACAACAAAATAACACATTTTAATTTAAAATGAAGCTTTAAAAGAGAATAGCTTATGAAGAAACAAATTAATCTACCTACATAATACAAAAAGATCACGAACCTGTTCCAAATCCTATCCTATCCTACTACTATTATAAACGCGAAAGTTTGTGAGGATAGATAGATGTTTGTTACTCTTTCACGCAAAAAGAAGCAAGCTTACTAGTTTCTGCCCACGGCTTCGCCCGCATGGTACCCAGATAAAAAGTAGCCTATGTATTATTCTGATGTATAAGCTATATACTATATTTATTATTATTTATAACTGTAAAGTTTCATCTAAATCCGTTCAGTAGTTTTTGCGTGAAAGAGTAACAAACATCCATCCTCACAAACTTTCGCGTTTATAATAGTAGTAGGATACATCAGAAAACACATAGTCTAATTTTTATTCGGGTACTTTTTATCCTTCCGCGGGCGAAGCCGTGGACAGAAGCTAGTTACATATCAGTTACTTAGCAAGAAACTTCTAAACATCAAAACGTTCCCAATCAGCAGTACAAGAATCTTATACCTGATTAAAATAAAAGTTCTTAGTCTTAACTTACTCTACAATTCACTGTAGGCTCAGTTCCTTCAATCCAGATGTTACTACCAGAAAAAAAAACTAGCACGACTATTGCCTGTAGCAGGCTAAATGACTTCATGGCATTTATGTGTACGTTCAAATTCATTTTGACCTGTAAATCATTAATTTTAGTTTAGATCAAATAGTGTAAAGGGATTCCACTTTCCAATACAAATCTCAAAACCTTCTTTAAAAAAAACCACACCCAACTGACACCTGCATAGTTATGACCCCACACTAGGATTTCCTGTGTCGTGGGTATCAAGAAACTATGAGGACCGTGGTACCACCAACTCCCAGACCTGGAACAAATATCTGCAGATCATACAAACAAGAAAATGCAGAATAAAAGGGCTTATTTTAAATTCAATACTACTAATATCCTTTCCAACTAATGTAAACCTACCTATGTTAAAAACTATCGTAAATTTGATTAATCATATTGTAAAAACGGGAATTTTCACGTACTGCACTGCACTATCGGTGAAGGCACCGACTAAGTTTCGACTCATTCCGAGAGTCTTCATCAGGGTGAGTGATCGCGACGCTCTCCTTCCGCGTCGCGTCTTGCATTGTCGCGAAATTTCCGTTTTTACAATATGAATAAACCTACCTACATTATAAATTAGAAGGTATGGGTAATTGAATGAAATTTTTCGGATGAACATATTTTGTAAAATTTTAAATACTAATGAAATATCAGTATCAGTTCTCGGTCTAAAGTGCTCTGATACAAGTAGGTCCACTATTGCCTTAAACGGATTGCTGACCTCAAGTAGGATCACCAGAAAAGAACCAGTAAGAACCAGTATCTTGACAAAAGAGCGAGAATGTATCGGAAACCCTAAACCCCGATCGCAATTACCAGCTTCAATGAAACATGAAATGGTTCTTTCAACTGGATTTGATAACCGCATTTCTCTCCGCTAATTAATATCGTATTCGCAGTGATTTCATTTATTTGAAACATTTTTAACCTTTGAGGAAATTTCTTACAAAATAGCATTTATTTATGAGAAAAATATAACGACAAATATCATACATACATACATATATTCACGCCTGTTTCCCGGAGGGTTAGGCAGAGACCAAGGATTCCCAATTGCTACGATCCTGGCATACCTCTTTCACTTCAGTCATCCTCATTAAATTCTTCATACAAGCTCGGCGGTTAAGTGTAGGGGAGATGTAGGTAATGGGGATCACTTAAGCGGGAATTGGAATAAAACCAAAACTATAAATCAACTATTTATTGCTTTAGCCCTATTACAAATTTTAGTTCATTGACTATCAATTGAGATCACTTTTAATAACTTTGGCTTAATACTTTAGGAACTATAGTCATTCAAAAAAAACAGGTTTGATCACCATTGTCCACATCGGTTGACAATGGGAGTCAACATAAGTCGCATACATAATTGCGGGCTGAATTCTGCCCAGTACAGACTGCGTGAGCCCAAAGCCCACAAGAAGTGCAACTGAACCACATTTCATATTGTAAAAAACGGAAATTTTCACGTACTGCACTATCGGTGCAGGCACCGACGAAGTTTCGACTCATTCCGAGAGTCTTCATCAGGGTGAGTGGTCGCGACTTTCCCCCTCCGCGTCGCGCCGTGCAATACGAGGAGAATTCCACATTTCGTTGTTTCGCCCGAATTCACCGCATACAAGACACCGGTTACCAGGGTCTTCTGCATCATCGTCTTGGTCATCCTGGCACAAGTCATCACCTCTGACACCGAAGTATCATTCGAATCCTACAGAATTTGCTTTTTTACTTTTTGAGGCCTACCTTCTGCGGCTTGCTCTTCTTTCCTATGCCTCTTCCCTTGCCTTTTATAGCTTTAGCCTTCTTTTTGTTTTCTTTTTCGACCAGGGCGTCTTTTATTGGCGTTGAAGTCTAAATTGTTGCATGCTGCTTCTTTCTTCCTTGTCTTGTCTTGAGGACAGGTGTTTTCTTCGACATCTGTATAAAATCCTGGATTTTACCTGGTTCCGAATTGATGGCGTTTCGATTTGCGTTGTTCATGCAATTATTGCTGGTTCAGGAGTTGATCGATGAAATTGCCTTGATGTGCTTGGAATGGGATATTGACGTTCCTGTTCAACTAGAGATGCTGGTGCTGAGATGGGTTTATTAACTCCAGCAGCAGTTGCTGCTAAAATGGAGTCAGCAGTACATCCACGGCCTTTTCCAGGCTGCTAATAGACCAACCTTCCTAGAACGAACCTTCGGCATCTACAAACAAAAGCAAATTTGTTTCATCGAAGTTAGTAATGTGGGCAATGGGGATCACCTGACTCCAATTGCCTACATCGGCCAAAAACGATAATAAAAAGTTGTGACAAAAAAGTTGCAGCGATCATGACAAACAAAGCTTGAAATTACGACCTAAGATGTTATGGTCATTACATGTCACAAGCATAGAAAGAAATACCGAGTAGTTCGAGCCTTACCTTCTTATTTGTCCACTCGAAAAATTAGATCAGAAGGGCGCGTAAACTTCGTACGTCTATCACTCTCAAACGCGTTGCACGAACTGAGTAAACCGACACACGAGCTCACAGCTAGCGAGTGAGGTCATTGACAATGCCCGCTCGCGTTCGGTTTTCGGGATAACAAGGTGATCACCATTGCCAACTGACCACAATTGCCTACATCTCCCCTACTTCTGACCTGACCTTTCTCTATAATATCTCCAATTTGGTCAGAGTACGTTCGCCGAGGCTTTCCTCTTCCAACTATCCCATCACGCTCGCCTCGTATACTTGTATTGTTAATCTTCTTTCGTTCATCCATTCTATATGCCCAAACCATCTTAACATACCTTTCTTAACTCTCGTTACTTCATCTTCATTCACAAACATCAGCCTACTTATAAGTAAAACAGAAATGCTCCACACACCTTCCTGTTCCATATACCTAAACAGTTTAATGTTGTACCAGAAAGGTAAGGGTCAGCGTAATGTAAGCTAGGTAGGCTACCAATTTAGCGCCGTATTACTGAAATATTGGAAAAACATGGTCATAATACAAATTTTTCGAAAACAAAGCGTTCATGTCATAGCTTGGAGTCTTTCTTTATATCAGTATCCAAATGTTGAACGCAAAAACTGATATATAAAGAAAGACTGCAAGCTATGACCTAGCAGGTTACCTAGCATTGAAATTATCGTGGTTTGGAACTATTTTTGGACCTTTACTATTCTCCTGTAGATGTTTCGTTTAGAGATCCTTCCTCATGAGCACTGTCCGCTACCACGCTCGACGGTCGTGAAACAGGAACTGACTTGGCCTCGCTGGTCTGCCTTTTGTGCGAGGCATGTGCGGCTCAAACATAACCGTAGGCAGAAGCTAGTTTAGGATAAATGACATTACTAGGATTCGATACCTCACAAAGGACCAGAAAAGCTTTCACGAAACATAAGAAGACGACCGCTGTGGCGCAGTGGGCGCAGGCTTGCCTGAAGAAGGTTTGCGAGTTCAATTCCCGCCGCGAGATAAATATTTGTATGAATTGAAAATATTTGTCTCAGGTCTGGGTGTTTTCTATGTATGTTTTTACAAAAAAAAAAGTATATAAGTAGTTTATCAGTCATTTAGTTCGGGGCTAGGATGCTGCTGCGTGAAAATGTCCAGCATTATTTATTTTAAAGTATCCTTGTTCTATTATAGTGTTACCCCTAATCGCCCAAAGACCACACGCCTGAGTAAACTTTACGATATCTAAATAACTTTACATCTAAAGGGGACCCCTTTATAAGGCAGAAACTAATATCTACACAACGGATCCCGTTGTTGTGACTATCAAATTACAGAAAGGTAACACATGGGAGCTATAAGATATATGTTCTTGTACATATATATCTAAATAACTGTTGGCTGAATAGCATCACAACAATATTTCCTTACAACTACAGTACTAACTAGACACATTCTTGAGAAAAAGGATCATGATAGACAGACAGACCTATAAGGTATCCTTTTTTCCTTTTGAGGTCATCATCATCATCATCATCAGCCTATATTAGTTCACTGCTGGACATAGGCCTCCCTTAATGAGCGCCATAGCGTCCTGTCTTCAGCTTGCCGCATCCAGCATCTGCCTGCAGTCTTTCGCAGATCGTCATCCCACCCGGCCGGAAGGCCTGGTTGCTAATTCGTTAAGCTATGTCGATAACTTTGGTTCTCTGACGGATGTATTCGTTTCGAATCCTATCCTTCTGAGAGAATCCGAGCATAGCTCTTTCCATAGCTCGCTGAGCGACTTTGAACTGGTGGACCTGCCCTATCGCGAGTGTCCACGTCTCAACTCCGTAGGCTGAGCGACTTTGAACTGGTGGACCTGCCCTATCGCGAGTGTCCACGTCTCAACTCCGTAGGTTTGAGGTATGAAACCCTAAAAACTACAAGTAATTTACTATTGGCTAAAAAACAAAAGTTCATCCTCAAAACGAGGTTGAGTGATGATAAAAATAAACTAGTTGGCCGCCTGGTTTAGCTTTTAACGGTTCTGTTATCAAAACTTCATTTTCTATAGCGTCAACCGTCCGCTATTGTTTGCTTTGTAATAACAATTTGTCTTAAAAATCAGGATTCAAAAGTCTGGTCCACCTTCGATGATCCTAATTTGATGTTTAAACACCGATTTAAGCCAACTTTTGTTATGAGAGTTCAATTACGAACAATACGAATTATTCATATTTTAACATGGAAATTATCACATACCGTGCGATCTGGTGCCGATGAAGACACCGACTA
Organism: Perizoma flavofasciatum; assembly: GCA_958496245.1. Classification (NCBI taxonomy): domain Eukaryota; kingdom Metazoa; phylum Arthropoda; class Insecta; order Lepidoptera; family Geometridae; genus Perizoma; species Perizoma flavofasciatum. Next base: position 2,562,659 of record OY292436.1, read on the forward strand.
AGTTTCGACTCATTTAGAGAGTCTTCATCAGAGTGAATGTTCGTGACGCTCCCTCTCTGCATCTCTGCATCTCGCCTTGCACACGCCGATAGTACCGAATAAGACATCAAAATCATTCGTATTAGTTTTGATGATTTTGATATCTTATTCGGTACAAAGTACTAAACTATGAGTTATACATAGTACATTATTTCTTAAGTCGATCATAATATCAAATTTAACACACATAGAGCTCTACTGGACACATGAGGCTAAACCAAACTTATATTTAAATACAGGAATACTCAACTGTTTTCAATGTTTTAAACATAAAAGCTACTGCTATTTCTTCATAGTTAAAATGACTAAGCACATAAACCTTTAAAACGCGTTGCTCCGAAAATGTTTAAAATGTTTCAAAGCTGCAGTTTTCTATACACTTTAAAATGCTACGTACCATATATCTCGCCATTTTTGAGCTAAACCATCAGCTCTCGACGAAAACTTGGTTTTATTCATACATTTGACTGCAAAATCTTACGCTCTTCTGCAAGTTTATGAATATCCTCACTTGGAGGGGCATAGAAAAACTAAACAGCTTATTCACTCCTATCCCTGCATGTACAATGAGCCAAAAATTCTCGGTCGAAACTTATGAAATGAAATTAAACAACATTATTCCTCTCTGTAATACGCTTAGGTACATTATATACTATATATATTATTTGTATTTATGTATTAATATGATTATATTGTATTTATTTTCGGTGTATGTGTATTCATAAATAGTTTAAGTAGATATGTATAATAGGTAGTTTATTAAAATATTAAAGTTATTTTAAGTATAATTATATTTAGTTTCTCTTTCTCTCCTCAAAGATTTGTTGGAAGAAAACTCTTTTTTGGGTTAAGCTCGCCTTTGTACATGCCGCACCTAATATATTGTTTTATATTTCTTTGTTATTTCTGTGTACAATAAAGAATTATAAGAACCTTCCTCCATAAGAGATTTCGCAAATAATTACAGAAAATCGACCAGAGACACCTTTTAAATTGAATTACGTATTAGGTCACTGTACTTAGGAATCCTGGAGCCCTGGCTATGCCTCTGATAACGGAAAACTATACTTCATCCGTGACATCCGGGGCCACCGGGGAACATGCATCCCATCTTCCCCGGGAAGGATTAAAATTGAGTCCCTAATGGGGACGTAGCTGGGTTATTTATTTCAATACTAAACCAGCTGTTCTTCATAACCTGGGCCAGAGATATGCTGTTATTCATGTGTCAGTCTCCCGGGAGTGGATTCAGGAATTAGCAATATTATGCTAAATTAATGCTAAACTGCAGTTGGAGACTAACCCTAATTGAAGCTCACAGAGCAGCGCTAGGGTCTTTGAGAATTACTTGGAATTGGGTGAGGATAGCTCTAATCATGTCGGGTGTGTGAACATAACGTGATACTACAGTCGAAGAAATTGTTCAGAATAGAAGGAAAGAAAGAAATAAAGGAAGAAAATAAAATCATTTATTTGTCCCCATGATATACACAAAAGTTATAAAGAATAATAAACACAAAAACAGACCCAACATACGAAAAACAGACCAACTCAATAGGTAGGTACTTATATAAATTTATATTCTGTGGGGTCAAATAGGTCTCACTCAGCATAAAATCTTTGCCTTGTTAAAAATATAAATACAAATTCATTTATTTACTGCAAATATACATAGTTACAATAGAGTTACTGTTGGTCCCCGCACTAGGTCGAGCCTGTATCGCGGGAAGCCGGTCAAAGCTATCTAAATATCCGACCTACTAATAGTAAAAAGCCAATGTGGATATTTAGATGTTTAGGTAAGTATTTGTTGCTAAAGGTCCAGTCACCTTTTTGGCGGGTATAGTTCGTGATGGGTTACTTTTTCAAAAATACTAAATTCAAAATGAAATGAACGCTTTCTAGAATTCATAGCGATCAAAACTCCTTAGAACATAATTATCCATTGTTATTTTCTCTTGTTTTCCTAAAAAGATTCCAACCAAATCTATTTCACAGATAATAAATCACCACAGATTCCGAAAATATTATCACCACATGCCAATTTAACTCTGTCAAACTCCAAGTAGGTTCGATAGCAGAGTTCTTGTACTGCCTGCCGCCTGGCTAATTGTTACCCGCTGCTCCAAGGAGGTTTCAAGCTATAAGCGCGTCTCAAGTGTTTCAGACAATTTCCAATGTGGACATTGTTGTTTTAGTATTCTCTGCTCTCAAAAGCTCTGAACGTTTTCCATCGTGTCTTAGAACGTAATGAAGTTCAAAGCCGTCTAATCACAGTGAAATCCCCTCCTGTGAAACACAGTATCTACATTATACCATCTAAGTTCAAGACTAGCAGATTGCCAAACGGTATCTAAATTAAATTAACTACAAATAAACAGATTCTTTAATTAAACTATAACGTCCCACTGCTACATAACAGTCTCCCTTTTTTCCTTCTATGTCGGTCGGTCTACTGCCACCTCTGGCAAGTTAGATTCAGATCGCGCATTTTCTTGGTTACTCGTGGCGAATAAATAAAAATAAAAAAGCCTGTTTATTCTTTAATTAAAATTAAATTGTACAATTCATGCAACACCTGAAACTTTATCTAATTATAAATAATGTTGTCATTATATAATAAAATAATCGATTAGTTAGATTTTTTTTTTTTTTATATGTATATATTTTCGTTATTAACATGCAATCAAGAACCCTTTTAGGTAAAGAGATGGGGAGGAACTTTCGATCTAAAAAAAAAAGGAAATGGCTCGAAGTTATCCCATTGATCAGTGGCTCCCAATGATTAGCTAATTTACAATTGTTTTACTTAAAAACAAAAACGTTCTATAAATAAAAACAAACGACAGTCACATGCATAGTCCTGATCCCATACAGAATTTCTGTATTATGAGTATCAGGAACTATGACGAGTACCCAAAACCCTGATTCACGAGGGCTAGAAGCAAGGGTCAGAACCCAGATGATTGTCTTAAGGGGTTAAGACAATCATCTGGGTTCAAAATCATGACAAGAACAGAATGCACAAACCTTAGTAGCAAAAAACTGTAGTACTATTTACCTTTGTTTAAGTAGGATTCAGATTCAGATTCAGATTCAGATTAGAAGCTCTTCGTGAAAAGCTCCACCATACCTATTTCTGCCGCCAAACAGTTTGTTTTCTAGTTTGAAGGATATGGGTGCCGGTGAAATTAGAGGCACACCAGACTTTTCGCCATTGTGTCTCAGGGTCGGCATCGCGCGAGTAATACCTACCTACGCTAAAAGCGTCCAGGTAACGGTAACCGCTTACCAGTAGGTGGGCCGTATGCTAGTATACCACTTTAGTGGTATAAAAAAATAAAAATATTAACAACGAGCAACTACCAGCTATCGTAGCGTGGTTACCTGCTTTAATTATACGCCTACTAAACTTTTAATAGCGTCGACACCGTGAAATATCCGCACGTGTTTTATTTGTAGAGATTTTACTGTTTATACTGGATACAAGGAGCTGAGATGGTTCGATTTCCGCTCCTCTGTCTTATCAGAAAACTTAACTGGCTAGATGTGTGTAAGCTCTTTAGTGGTTTAAGTGGTATAGATAGATAGATAAACGCTTTATTTTTTTACACTATTTTTCAGTACAAAACACAGAAACATAATAAAGTAACAAAAAACAAAATAAGGGCACATTGGCTGGTCTTATCTTCTTTTTGCGGAATTTCTCCAGACAGCCTTAGAATGGAGAGAACTATTTACAAGAATGGCGATGTCATTGCCTTACTGAAAGTGTGGAGAATAAACATAAGTACGATACTTATACCCAAATATATATTAATACTAGTTTCTGCCCACGGCTTCGCCCGCGTGGTACCCGTATAAAAAGTACCCTATGTGTTATTCTAATGTATAAGCTATATTATTTTAAAGTTTTATCGAAATCCGTTCAGTAGTTTTTGCGTGAAAGAGTAACAAACATCCATCTTCACAAACTTTCGCGTTTATAATAGTAAAACCATAATATATAATAAAGGTATATAACATATTATGAATATACTATACAGGCTAGGAACTACAGAAAACTACAAAAACAACTTCTCAGGAGAAAACTATGTGGTCATACATTTCTTCGCATTCCCAAATATTTGAAGCACAAGATGTAAGCCCAAACTCAATGAAAATATTTTCTTCGTCTTGGGAGCATGTTTCTTTGCTCACAGGAAACTGAAACTTATCTGTAGGGAAAGAGGAGTTCATTTTAGGTGGTTTTAGGTGTCGTTCCTGTGAGATTGTGTGGTGATGGAGAAAAGCACTATGAGGGTTACCTCAAGTTATGAGTGAGGGGTGAAATATGGAATGACGACTTTTCGACTCGAAATTATTTCGTAACATATTCGTTTTATTTATTTATGATTTACTAGCTTCTGCCCATGGCTTCGCTGCGTAGTATCCGTAAAAGTAAAAAGTAGTTTAAGTAGTAAAAAGTAGCCTATGTATTATTCCGATGTATAAGATATATTACTGTAAAGTTTAATCAACATTCGTACAGAGTTTTTGCGTGAAAGAGCAACGAATATCCATCCTCACAAACTTTTACGTTTATAATATTAGTAAGATTGATCTTCCTTATATTAATTATTTGAATTGTCAGTGTATTGTAATAATCTGACTTATTTATATTTAAAGTAATTATAATTTTAGTCATTAGTTAAAAATAGTCCTTGGCCATGTTAATTAAAGTGAACAAATAAAATAAATAAATAAAATAAAGAGATAAATGTGATTATTTCGAATATATCCAATAAACTAAAAAAATAAGAAACTCAAAACTTTTGCAATCTACTTGTACGTCATTGAGCTTTTATTTTTCATATCGCAATTTCATTCCTCTACATTTTCTCAAACAGCATGCAAGTAGGTACCTATTTCGGATCTCTATGATGTAGTCTCGGGTGTAGACATAAGGTATGGACCGGGAGTTCACAGTCGTCACCCTTATTTAACATGTACCAGGAAGGAGTGAAAGAGAACAACAAAACGTAAAAACGTATCCTATTTGACCCCACGCAACACTAAATTACGTACTTAGTTTGCCTGTTTTTCGTTTCGCTTTGTTATATGCTAAGTATCGGTTTTGTGTTTATTATTATTTTTGTCTAACTTTTGTGTTTTTGGGGAAGAATAAATAGAATTTCTTTCTTTTCCTTCTTCTTTCTAAAAATAACGTAGTAGGAGCTCTACTAAATGGTCAATAAAACGTCAATAATACTTTACCATACGAGAATAGTAAATTACCTGGAATAGTCGTCATAATTTTCTAAAATAGTTAAATATATATTTGATTGATCCTACTAATATTATAAATGCGAAAGTTTGTGAGGATGTTTGTTACTCTTTCACGCAAAAACTACTGAACGGATTTTGATGAATCCGAATAACACATAAGCTACTGTTTATTCGAGTACCACGCGGGCGAAGCCGTGGGCAGAAGCTATAATATTATAAAGGTGAAAGTGGCTACATTTTATCCGGGTACCATGCGGGCGAAGCCGTGGGCAGAAGCTAGTAAATAATAATACAAAAAAAATATACACCTATATGTTTGAGCAATAAACTTTTCTATTTCATTGTATTTTATTCCCATCCTGTTACTCGATAAATAGGGTTGACGACTGTGAACTCCCGGTCTAGTACGTCTATATAGCGATGCGAAATGATGCAGGTGACAGCAGCGTGGAGAAATGAGCCGACGAACGCACCTGATGTCGACTACACCCTGTATTTCTGTATTTCTTCCATGACGTCACAGATGATATTCATATTTTTGATTTGGTATTAACACATTTATTCTTACAACTTTACACAAGTAGGTATATACAAAAAATACAGATGAAACGACTAGCTAACAAAAGATCGTTGCAAATGAACTATAGATAGCTTTTTTCATTCATAATAAAATGTACATTTACATGGTTATGCTATGTACACCTAAAAAACCTCATAGGGGTTTGTCTAAGGCCAATGTAAGTATAGATTCCTCATTTAATACAGAGTCAAAATATTCACGCCATTGAATGAAAAAACAGAACAACAGAATGAACAGCTCAACTCAACCAGAAGCGTTCCCAAAATGCTGGTAGCATTGCCACTCTGAATGGCAATGTGTTGACCCAGATAAGAGCCAGCTCTCTGACGCGTCGCTTCGACCAATCACTCTGAATGAATTTTGAAAACGCGTAGGGTCCCGGTTCCCCACGGACCCAGAGTCTCAACCCGAGAAGGCTCAAATATATTTAATCAATATTCATATTTTATGTTAATTTGACGACGAGAAAGGATTTTTTCTTTGTAAAAAAAATAAATTGTTTTGTAAATTCATAAACGTACTCGTTTCTTAGGTTTGTTAGGTAAGGAATCGCTGTAAATTATTTCAGCTGGTTCGATTCCCGTTGCGGGACAAATGTTTGCATGTTTTGCAAATATTTGTGGGTTTTCTGGGTGTTATAATACTACATATTAGTTTCTGATGCTACAGGGTATCCTATCCAGACGTTTATTAAAAAAAACTCTAAAAACATCATTCTTGTAATCCTAAGGAAATAAACTACTTTCACATTTAATTTCACTTAGGTTATACCCACCCCTTAATTATTATCAGCATATGTAGATTTTTGGTCAAGTTTAACATACTAATAGCAGGTACTTACATTTATTTATACGAGTTTCAAAGGAAACCTAAAAAAAAAATTACATACTCCCGTCAAAACAAAAATATAATTCTATCCTCAGTAGAATGTCCTTCAAGATTTTCCATACGAGGAAAGCAATTTATGAGATAACGCTCAGGGAAAATTGCCTTCTGGCCTTTCTTTCTATTGAATTTATTGCCCGATTCAAACGACTGATATTTATTACACAACTGCACGGATGTGTAATTTGTTATCAGCCGTATCAAAGCGGGAGATTGCAGGTGAAACGCTTAATTTGCAGAATAAGGCTTGAGGTCACCAACAAACAGACAGTCAAGTCTTACCATTGATTATGATGACAGATTCCTACGAAAAAATGGTGTCAAAAAGCTTTGTTTAGGACGTAACCACCCGTTATTGTTTTGGTGAACTCGGGCCGTTCTTGGGAAATAGCTGTGGAATGCATAATCGCTCTGTTTTTTAAAAATGGGCTAACAGAACTACTCGTTTAAATAACACCAATGTCGGCCGACACTCATACATTTGTTTATATGTAAACGGAAAAGCGTAGCACAAAATAATAACCATTCCAATTCGACCCAATAACCAATCCACAGCGTACGAACCACAAAAGAAAATCCATCGCGAGCCGTCGAACATCGTACAAAAAAAGCCAAACAAGCACAGGCTTATTCTGAAAGCTAGCTTCAATGTAATTGTATTCAAATACATATCGAAGGGCTTTAAGCGGCTTCCTAACCAATGTCGGTCACTAGCAAAGATCTTGAAAAACGCTGTAGAAGTCACTAGCTCATATAAAGAACAAACGAAGGGTTTAAGACAGGTAGAAACGCACTTGCGGGTAAAAGGTTCGCATCAGTGAGGACCTCTGATACAATTTCCTACTGCAATATCGATAGTAATTAGAATTCAAGGTTTTGGTATCGAGAATATTAGATAGTTATATATTCATTTAAAATAAATCATCGTAAAAAAAAACGTGATGTCAAACACGATGGCTAAAATGAAATAAGCCAGTCTATCAGCGAACTCTCTTCCTGTGAAGCCATTTTCCCACAGAATCAGGCCCCGGACTGGGAGAGAGCGCCAATACAAGTCCTGTCTTTTAAAAAAAAACAACGACCACTCGCTGCCTATATTTCATTCGCGCACAATCCGCAGCCGCAAACCCGATAAATCCAGAACCAGAGATTTCTATTACAGATAACGCCCTGATTCCTTCCGGATATATAATTTTATATACGACGATACTTTTATTTTAAGTTGGGTTTGAAAAGCTTTGTGGCGACGACACGAGGCGCGAGTGTTAGCCGTTAGCGTGTCACTTGTGGTTAGCAAATTATGGTTGCGGTGAATGGTTGTGAGGGGGAACGAGTAGGTATAACTACATAATAAAACATAATATGCTACTACGTTATAATGTACCGCATTATTAATAACTAGCTTCTGTCCACGGCTTCGCCTGCGTAGATCCGGATAAATAGTAGCATATGTGTTATTCTGATATGTAAACTATATTACTGTAAAGTTTCATTAAAATCCGTTCAGTAGTTTTTGCGTGAAAGAGTAACAAACATCCATCTTCACGAACTTTCACGTTTATAATAATAGCTTCTGCCTACGGCTTCGCCCGCGTGGACCCGGATAAAAAGTAGCTTATGTATTATTCTGATGTATAAACTATATTACTGTAAAGTTTTATTAAAATCTGTTCAGTAGTTTTTGCGTGAAAGAGTAACAAACATCCATCCTCACAATCTTTCGCGTTTATAATAGTAGTAGGGTAGGATATGATTTGCCATGGTAGTTTAGTTTAGTTTATAGCTATTTTCCGCACACACTTTTCTACTCAAGATCTTCAGCCTAAATCTTACTCAAAAAACGGAAAAGTTTTAGATAGTGGCTGTTTTAATCTGTGTTTTAAATTTTATTTTTTTTAGAAAACCCTCTTTTTTTGTTGTTAGATAAAATCGCTTATCGCTACCTCTTTATCTACTTGTATACCCGAAAGAGCGTAGAGAAACAAATTCAACGGAACCCACATTAGGTATAGGATGTTCCTTAGAACATAAACTGTGTTTACATTAAGATAGTGTCCACATAAGTACTCCAACATTGTCTTGTTTAAGTGGGTTTTATTTTTGTACTTTCTTCACAAAACAAAATACTTTCTAACTTAACGTTCGTTCGCAACTTACTAGAAGGAAGAATATAAATGATTAAATGTTATGTTAATCAACGGTTAAAAGGGCGCTGACCATCAATATAATCTCCCGAATAGATGAAAACATGTCGGGAAACGATATCCTCTGAGAGAAAGAAATAAAATATACCTATGTTTATTGATTTTGCGTGTTTATTATTATTTTTCACCAAATTTTGGTGATATCGACCAAAATTTAGTGAAAAATAAACACGCAAAATTAAAAATAAATAACATATTCTTTTCGTATCAACGATTCAACAATTTTAATGTTATCTATGAGATAAGTTAGTGAATAATGAATAATTTTGGAATAATTTTGGAAAAGAAAAATAGACAAAACAACTTTTTTGTGTCATGCCGAGATGCGGACGACACCCATCGGCGTTGTCTTCTGATAACTTAAAAAAAATGTTAGTTGAGGCACATTTGATGCATGCGTTGTGGTCCAATTAGTTTTGAGGCATACATTATTGCTTGCTTTGTATTGAAAAGTGAAAAACTGTAACTTTCAGTGTAGGTGACGCAAAAATGTGCCCCCAAACGTGCTAACCGATTATACTCCGATTAACACGTGTTGGATAAAGCTTGTGTCTAATCTTACAGCAATTACATTTTACAATCCTATTTGGGAACTAACATTTTATTTATTGCGGAAACAAGACAATTGTCTGTTCAAAACAAACATTGAATGGAACTCAACGGGAATCACGTTATTGACTTTGATCAGCTACTCTCAAGTTATCCGATATTACTGTTTCCACGGCAATAGCTATTTATTCGATCTCGATTCTTTTTGCTCGGGCCCTGTTTATTCTGTTATGAAATTGGAAATATGGCGTTTTTTTCAATCTAAGACAATCTTTGCGAAACCTGTGAACAAGGAAATAAGATTTAGGTATTTATTTATAAAATAAATACCTAAATATAATACCTAATTATAAAAGTCTCACTATTATATAAAACAATGTACAAAATGCAGTATTTTCTCGCAGCTGTCCTACGTGGTTGAGATTTATGTTTATTGTAGTTTTTTGACATTTTTTAATTAAATGCGTCCAAAAATCTATACTTCAGTCTTTATAGCGGGCCATGCTACGAATCTATCTTGTGAGCCTTATACATCTAGAGACGTCTAAAGTCGAGGATGTAGATATACTAATTTTGAGAATCAAGTTGAGATGTGCAGGGCATTTGGCAAGGTGGGAGTATCACAGATGGACCAAAGCAGTCACGGAATGCTGGAAAAGAGATATGCGGCGGCCTCGAGGCAGACCACCAGCCCGATGGTCAGACGACATTGTCAGGCCAATGCAGGAGCAGAGGATCTGGCTGGCACAAGGCCGCCAGGCGTAATAGAGAAGGGGCTCAACTCAGCAGGGGGCTGATTAGATGAAATTAAATGAAATGTTTATTGCTATCTAAAACAGATATCGTACGTACATTTTGCTATCGCTACGTAGGTAAGTAAAAAATTGCATAATTCTAATAAAACATTACTATAGGTTATGCTCTGTTCCCCACACTAGGACTTTATAGCCTGTATGGCAGGTCACAAGGAAGAGATAGACAGAAAGATTCTTTTATTAAGGTTCTTATATTTCATTATAGAATTTGTGCCCTAGAACATCTACGGTTTGCTAGGGTCAAATCACTTTAGTAATTATACCAACATAGATGAAAATCTTGTGTCCACCCATTCAATTATGAAATACTAGCTTCTGCCCACGGCTTTGCCCGCGTGGTACCCGGATAAAAAGTAGCCTATGTATTATTCTGATAAATAAGCTATATTACTGTAAAGTTTCATCAAAATCTGTTCAGTAGTTTTTGCATAAAAGAGTAACAAACATCCATCCTCACAAATTTTCGCCTTTATAATAATAGTAAGATTCTGAAGTAAGTCTTCTTTCTCTCCAGAATAACCAAATTTCTCAATTCAGCGATTCCAAAAATGTAAATATACATTGTAACTCAGCGGATGTGCTCCAAGGCAGGGGTTCGCAACTGAATTCTCCCATTTAGCTACATTAGCGGTGGATTGCCGACCAAATGTTTACCACGCCTGAGCTGACACTTGTGCCAAGAAACACATTGGCTGGATAGGAACATCATTTTTTTAAATAGCAAAATCAATCACGACCGCGATGGTGCGGCAAGCGAGTAGCCAGCTGTGACACAAGAGGTGCCGGTTCGATTCCCACTGCGAGACAAATATTTACATAATCTGCATATATTTTCTACGGTTTGGGTGTTTTCTATGCATTATTTGTATGTATTTACAAAAAATATATAAGCAGTATATCAGCCTAGTTCCCATAATACAAGCTTAGTTTGGGGTTATATGTATGCTTAGTATGGGGATTACAAAAAAGTATTTAAGAAGTACCTATATCAGTCTTGTAGTTCCCATAATATAAGCTTTGCTTAGTTTGGGGCTATATGATGCAGTGTAAAACAAGCTCTGCTAGTTTGTAGCTAAATATGAAAAATGGTCGTGTGAAGAATGTCCCGCATCCAGTATTATATTTTTTCAGGTTGTAGGTGTTGTGGTACGATGGTACTTGTAGTTCCTATGGAATAGAATAGAATAAACGTTCATTTGGCACGATAAATGAAAAGATAATGAGTACGTAGGCCGACAACTAAAAATAACAACGAAATTGTTCGTCATTTATGATTGAAAAGGTATATCTGTTCAGCATGATATGTGTCAAATCACCCATCGCTGATTGGGTATTTTATATTTATTATTTACTAGCCTTTGCTCACGGCTTCGCTCGCGTACCCGGATAAAAAGTAGCCTTTGCGTTATTCTGATGTATAAGCTATATTACTGTAAAGTTTCATCAAAATCCGTTTAGTAGTTTTTGCGTGAAAGAGTAACAAACATACATCCATCCTATCCAATTTTCGCGTTTATAATAATTTAAACGTTTTTTAAAAGTTGGTTTACTTATTAGTCTAAGTAATGTGCTTTTATGTCGGTCGATCGTATGTCCAATCCAAAAGTTGTAAAACTATGTAGTCTTGAAGGGGCGTGCTCGGCTGTGCAACGTAGTCCACAATTCTTCCGATGTCACCTTAACTGCAAGAGAAAGCACAATTGTATGTTTATAATGTTATGCAAAACTTTTCTAAGACTAAGATTTTAAATAGCTCCAAGGTATTTTTGTTAATAGAAACAATTTTAAAGACAAGACTGTATACCCCATTATAGACATACTCAAACACATATTTAGTACGAAGATATTTAAGGACGTGCCTCTGACTATTTCCTACTTGGTAAGAAGTAGCCAGAGGCACGTACAAATATTACGAACGACAACATTACTTTTTTTCTTAAATTAAATAAACATTTCGTTTCGCAAGTAGTTAGCATTCCACGTGACAGATTACAGAATGGTATCTGACTTGGATTTTTTGGTTTTATGGCCTACTAGTTTCCCCACGATGTTTGCCTTCGTTTAAAGCACGTGTAATGCGCACGGAAGTCGGGTACGGCCCACTTAGGCCAACAAGACGATATTTCAATTAGTTTTTTTATACTACTAAGATGTAAACAAACTAACGGCCCCCTATTACAAATAGGCACGATGGTAGCACTTCCACGGACGAGCCCTTTCACAGAAGCTATTAGCTACTCATAATATCAAAATACGTGAAGATGATTATGAAATGTATAATCCTACTAATATAATAAATGCGAAAGTCTGTGTGTGTGAATCTTTGTTACCTCGTATCTCCGTAACTACTAAATCGGTTTTGATGAAATTTGGAATGTAGATAGTTTAGGTTTTGGAATAACACATAGGCTAATCAAATTTTTGAAAATCAACCCCTAAGGGGGTTAAACAGGGTGGAAAAGTTTCTATGGAAAAAAAGATTCCTTGGTTTTATTCACTCAAAACTCGGTACACATAAACTTAAAATAAATAATGAAACACGTATTTTTTATTTTTTCAAAATTACCCTTTGGGGGTGTGCAATTGAATTCTAAACTTTGTATAAATTGTAATCTTTGGTTCGATTCATTCAAAAGTTGGTGGACAAAGTTTGAAGCCTGGAGACGGTCATATGCTACTTATTTATATTGTGAAAACGGGAATTTTCAAAAGCCCATCCACGGATGGGCTTTACCACCCGCCTGGGAGTCATTTCTGTATGAACTGCATGATAGCGAGGGAGTCGAGTCTGACATTGCCACAGTGAGCGTGGCCTGTCTGGCTCCTCCAGGAATAGGTTATGGCGACGACGTGAGCAGCAGCGAAGACTATGTAGCACCACCACCACCAGCAGTTACTACAACGCGAAGAACACAAGCGCCCCCTCCATTCGCGCGCCCTTATAACCGCGCTCAAAGAGCGGCAACGCGGAGAAAGAGCGTATCTATCACTCACCCTGATGAAGACTCTCGGAATGAGTCGAAACATAGTCGGTGCCTTCACCGAAAGTGCAGTACATGAAAATCCTGTTTTTACAATATGAAAAATCTAATTAATTATTTTGAATAAAAATGTATAATTATTTTTATACCTGTATAACCAAATTCCATTTAATACCGACTGATATTACCAATAACGAATCGTTTTGTTTATTCGTCATGCTTCCAACTGCGAAATTCCGGTCGGTATTATGAAGTTTATTTCAGGAATTATAGGAATTATTAAAATATTTATGCCTTTGGAATGCTTACTGCTTTACAAAACGCGGACATGTGTTGAATATAATACTCAATACATTGATTGCTTTCACATACTTGGTACATAGATGGTGTTTATAGATAGGTATCTCAAATGAACACTGTCTATGGATATATCAGTATATAATATATAACAGATAGATAGACAGGCCGAGGTTTTATAAAACCTACTAATATAAACGCGCAAGTTTGTGAGGATGGATGGTTGTTACTATTTCATGCAAAAACTACTGAACGAATTTTGATGAAACTTTACAGTAATATAGCTTATACATCAGAATAACACATAGGCTACTTTTTATTCAGATACCACGCGGGCTAAGCCGTGGGTAAAGGCTAGTAAATAATAAATAATGCTGGGCATTATTTATACAGCACCATCTAGCCCCAAACTAAGCAGAGCTTGTATTGTTGGAAATACATGACTAATATACTTACTACTTATATATACTTTTTTGTCAATACATTTTATACATAGAAAAATAACCAAACCCGAGACAAATCTTTGCAGATCATACAAACATTTGTCTATGGATATATCAGTATATAATATATAACAGATAGATAGACAGGCCGAGGTTTTATAAAACCTACTAATATAAACGCGCAAGTTTGTGAGGATGGATGTTTGTTACTATTTCATGCAAAAACTACTGAACGAATTTTGATGAAACTTTACAGTAATATAGCTTATACATCAGAATAACACATAGGCTACTTTTTATTCAGATACCACGCGGGCTAAGCCGTGGGTAAAGGCTAGTAAATAATAAATAATGCTGGGCATTATTTACACAGCACCATCTAGCCCCAAACTAAGCAGAGCTTGTATTGTTGGAAATACATGACTAATATACTTACTACTTATATATACTTTTTTGTCAATACATTTTATACATAGAAAAATAACCAAACCCGAGACAAATCTTTGCAGATCATACAAACATTTGTCCCGGGACGGGAATCAAACCCGCAACCTTTTGCATAAATAAACGAACTACTTGATATCCTCACGGAAACGGATCTGTGTACAGAGTATGAAATTTAGGATCTTCATCATGGGAATCACAGTCGTGATAGTGTTTGTATTTTTTTCCACAATACACAAAGGTTATCTGGAAGAGAATGCTTTTTAGCATTAAGTTCCCCTATGTTCTACTTTTTGTGCAATAAAGAATTTTCTATCTATCGGAATGTATAAGATACATTCCGATAGATACTCGTAGCTTACCAGTCGGTAAGCTTCACCTTCTAAGAAACTTATAGGTTTCCTCGAAATAATTTTACACCTAATAATTTCTACACAGCCGTGACTTAACTACCAATGAGTATCGTCTGATTATTAATAAAAAAACAAATACCTGGATATTATGAAGTATTACCATTACCTACTCATTAACAGTATTTAAAGAGATGCTGTAAAATTAATTGGGGACTGAATGACTCGCTACCCCAATAGGAGAGAGCCTTTGAAATAATTAATATAGAGGCTGCTATGAAAGCAAGCTATTCTAAATCATAAGTCAAAGTGATAAGTTTCATTTTTATTGGCTTCGCGCATGGTTGAGTCTTCTTTGAAGAACTCTGTTTCTGAGATTTCATTCAAATTACATCTTGGAGATTAAAAGAAGCGAATTCCTCACGGACCAATCAGTATGCACAGCCAGTTGTGTCATCGGAACACCTGCGTACTAGTTCCGTTAGACACAACTGAAAAATCCTTCCAGGGGCCTAACCATGAACTTTTCAGCGATTCAGTTTAGGCTAAAGTGTCACTTTCCGCTTTGCGATTGAGGACGCTATGACGTTGTTAAAGCTTTGTCATTCGCAAAAAAGGGATTTCACATCTTTGCCTGAATTTAATCGCAATAAGACTTGATGGTTAGGCCCTGGGCAGATCCGACTCGGATAGGTTAGGTTTTTTTATGACTACCCAGAGAGGGTGATGTCATATGAAACATTTCTTTCCATATGACATCACCCTCCCTGTAAGGAACACTTATAGCAAAACTAGTTCTGACAAGTTCTGTCTACAAAACTAGATGTTGGCAAAACTAGTTGTACATACTAATTGGTCCGTGAGGAACACCTGCTAAAATATACTTAGCATGCATAGAGTAGTTTTGAAATGATGGGATCATGTCGTATCATCTTTAAAGTAAAAAACCTTAAACTTAAGTTTGTGTCCTAAGTAACTTTATACACACATACAAACCCCACACATGCAAACACACAAAACGCAAACTAGTTTGTTTTTCCTTTTTTTATATCTTGTATTAGGTATATTCCTATTAGGACCTACTTATAAAAAAATAATAGAAGAGGTTTTTCCTAATACATGCAAATTGCCTAAAAGGAGACTCCAAACTTTGTATGCGTAGTGCATTTATAAGTTACAGAAATAAATATTTTGTATTTATTTAGTATTTTGTTTATCTTGATGTGTTCATAAAAAATCCTGGGAGTCTAGACAAATACCACTTTCTGTTGGCGTTAACGCCTCCGGAAGAATTATATGGGAATGACATTAGCTGTGAAATTTCACGTGACAGCTGCCAAGTTACATAACCTACTCCAATCATCTAGTAGTGACATTTTTATATACATAGGTAACTTATTTTACAAAGAAGATACCAATTTCAATGAAACCGAATGGAATATTAAAACAACATTCAATATTGTTGTTCGTGGAATATTAAAATCGTGTCCACAGATACTGATGTTTTTTTAACGGGCTTTATCAACACTAATATTATAAAGAGGTAAAGTTTGTAAGTTTGGATATTGGAGGTAGGTAGTCTCTGAAAATACTCATCCAATTTCAAAAATTCAGTCACTAAGGACCTATTAGTTAGATATAGGCTTATATTATACCGTTAAAATAAAAATGCTTTTCTTGGAGACCAATTTTGCACGTGAGTCGACGAAAAAAATCTTACGAACACTGCCCTAAAGGTAAGAGCTACATTTTATCAAGCCGTGCACAGTAGCTAGTAAATAAAACTAAACCTTCAATAACCATTTCTCAGATGAAAGACACTAAATATTTTCGTAGAAGTTCTGCCAAATCACAATCAAGGCGCGAGACTCGAGCCAACCTAGTGGGCACATTCCTACGGCACCACTCATCTTACCCTAACGAGCCCTGACCGGCGATTAGCCCAATATCTGTTTAGACACGTCCCGACGTCAAAGTTAATCACATTCACCTACGTTTTAACGTCAAGATGTTAAACGGGAACGCAGGAAGGCGATAAATTGAGCTAACTTCATTTGTATTTGTAAGCAAGTTATAGTAAGTAAGTTTTGGTTGTTTGACCTCGGAGTCGGATAGATTAAATACTTTGATATAGAGGACTAGCTTCTGCCCAAGGCTTCACCCGCGTGGAACCTAGATAAAAAGTAGCTCATTTGCTATTCTGACGTACGAGTATAAGCTATATTACTGTAAAGTTTCATCAAAATCCGTTCAGTAGTTTTAGCGTGAAAGAGTAACAAACATCCTCACAAACTTTCACGTTTATAATATTAGTAGGATAAAAAGCCTTGTTTGATAAATGGGTTATAGCGAATTACCTATGTCAAAATGCATTTGCCATGAAACATTTTTAGAGCTTTAATTAGCGGGAATCTGGCGGAAATAAATACCCTCGTGTGTATGGCTTGTAATTTTAACTTCACACGGGGGTGACGCGATACAGTATATCGACGTTGACGATTGAAGTACTTATTAGGTACGAAGTAGCCGTTGGTCAGAGTTCGAAGTATCCGCACCCCTAACTTCCATTTGATGGTCAGCTGCTCCGATATGGTCCGTATCCTACTGATTTATCGTTCCCTTCTGGTAATAGCAGAGCTGAGCTGATGGTTTGACACATTAGACTTCAGGCAGTCTTTAAGGAACTGAGCAAAACGCTTACACAGCTTTAAATAAAAATAAACTCTGCTAAAAAAATCTGTGTCAAAAAGTATATTACAACAACATAAAATAACATCTATCAATAATAAGATTTTACTTACCTACTCGTATCACGTCGCGGATTGTAGGTATAGCCTCGCCCGCGACGAGTTATCAAAATGTCAAGGGAGTCGACAATAGGCGTTAGCAATTCTATTTTCACGTAAAAGAAACTGTGCTCTGTTACTTTTTTAGCAACTTTTCGGGTTGGCTGGACCTTTATATAAATATAATTTGCTAGAAAAAAATATTTATTTTTACCTGCTTCTTGAATGATTTAGGAGATTTTTGTGTGAATGTGTGTGCTTACATATACATAAGCGAGCTTGAATTTTAGGAAAAAAAATCGTTTATTTATCATGACATGTTTGAAACAAAAATTGCAAAAGAGATGTTCCTACTTATTCACAGCAGGTTCTTAAAAACTAGAAATAGGTATGTTACCTACAATTAGCACTACTATTAGTGCTATATTAGGAGAATAATTTTATTCATTATCAAAATAATACTACTTCTGTATGATTAATAATTAACGTTTGAAGCCATAATAATGTGCAGTAGGTATTAGATGGTCACTTAAATTCATCATCATCCACTTCATCCACTACTGGGTAAAAGTCTCCGTCAGTCTGTAGCATCCAATAAAATCCCGAGCTAGTCTAAACCATCCACGGCCCGCGACGTTGACTATGTCATCTGTCAGCCCCGGATCTAGGGGGGGCAAACCGGGGCACCTGCCCCGGCCGACAGTTTCAGGGGGCGCCAAAACCATGACACAATATGTTTGAAAAAAAAAACTTGTTTCACAAAGCGCCTAGCATCCAGCGCACGTTGTATCGATTATTCATTTGATTTTAAAACGCCCAGTTGGTTTCTGAACACATCCTAAGCTGGAATATTTCATAAGTGATTATCAAAAAATCCACTCATCTTTGTGAGTTTTTTTAAACAATTTATGTCAAACGCTAGAGAGAGGGAGCGCACGAGTGATACCTCTAGTGTGCAAGTCCATAGGTTATAGGTATTATTATATACATGTAGTCAGTGTGCTTGTTTGACACTTTAAAAAAAATATCTGACAATGGAATTAATAAAAGAACTCCATTAGGCACTCTTCTGTGATCGCCCTTATTCTGTGGTATTCATAAAAGCCAATCACAATATTTATTTATTTCATTTCACGTAAATATAACTTTCGTGAATATTTGCGTTTATATTATGCATTCAAATATATTTTATAACAAATCGCTTTTAAATGGGGCGAAATGGGTCGACGACATTGTTCCGACATACCGATAAACCGTGGCACAAAATCGGGATGAGTTTCATAAACATAGGGAGTCCTATGCCCAGCTGTGGGTTGACATGGGCTAATAATGATGATGATGAAATAGATTTTACTCTGGTATTACTATTATAACTTAGTCTTACCGCACCATAAACTATTAAGATAAGGATTACTTGATTTATTTTCATACCTAGAAGTAATCTTTAATCTAGTTCAATTTCAAATTTTCAAAATAAAATATATCTTATCTTAGTTGTTAATGTAAAATTTACAATTCTTCAGAGCTATCTGTCTTAAATTCACCATAGGAAAAAGAAAAACCGATTACACTGAATGAAAAAAAATAATGTGGCTCATAATCCTACTGTAGTTTTTACCTATAAACGCGAAAGTTTGTGAGGCTGGATGTTTGTTATTCTTTCACGCAAAAACTACAAAACGGATTTTGATGAAACTTTACAGTTATATAGCTCAAACATCAGAATAACACATAGGCTACTTTTTATCTAGGTACTACGCGGGCGAAGCCGTGGGCAGAGGCTAGTTCCGAATAAAGCTAGGAGCAGGTACTGTTTTCCACGCCACATAATGAAAGTACGAGGTAGTTGGCGGTTAATTTAAATGTAAAGTCTTGGCGTGGACTAGACAGTTCTAATTGTTCCCATTTTAATTAGAATCTCATTGTTTACCGTATCTTTGTATCTTGAGCAGGCCTTCGTCACTTCTATGAGTTGCAGTGGAAGATCAGCTCCATCTAGTTTATTTTAGATTCCTAATAGCACACATATTATACTATTATTTCATCTGCGTCTTGAGTGCGGGGTGTATTAGCAATTGAATCGTCAAACAGGAAAAATAAGGATTCGATGTTTTCATTTACATGTCATTATGAGAGTATTATTATTCATAATACTCTCGTGAGTGGAATTTTATATGAATTTTAATGTTTGGACACTTCTGTAAATGTGAAAGTCACGTTCGGGCTAGTGGTTTGTACTGGCTTTTTGTGGCGTAAATATACTTATTTTTTTAAACATCAGTTTAAAAAAATCATGATACTCTGAATGGGGGACAAGTAAACATGTAAAGATTTTAAACAATTGTTAAAAATCTTCAAACTTGTACAAAATAATTTGAAATGAGTAATGACACATATGTCATCAAAGAGGCAAAGCAAGGTTTAATTAATCAACTTTTTTAAATCTTTATAAGTAAGACCGTGTGAGCCTCAATCTGACAGAACTCTCTTCTTTTCTTGTCAATGATTCTACTATTTTTCTACTATTCTACTATTCAATGACAGATCATGAGAAAAGATCACGAGCCTCAAACTCAGACTCACTCACTTACTATGGCAATCCCATTGTCCCAGTCCAAAGACACGCGGGCACCTATATTTATTTCCCCACATTTTCTTTTCCTATATCGACAGTCCGTTCTTCCCCAAAAAACAAAATACCTAAATCCTACCCAAAACATAAAAATCTAAAAAAGATCATCTACTTTATCAAAGGAAGCACATTTGTGTCGCTAACAGGGACTTTTAACCGAAATTCAAAACACTTATCTGTTTCTACTTTCCAGACTTTGAATTTGATATTTTCAACTGATACCTATATATCATTTTATGTTCGTGACCTTACGCGAGGTCACGAACATAAAATGATCCTCGGATCAAATTAACCAATATTGACGAGGCAGACTGCGCTTTTGAAACTAGACGTGCCAACCGATACCTACGATACTACGGAGCTACGAAATAGATGACAAGCATAAATTATTTTATTGTTGACTGGATTTGTCAAATTGGCAGCTGAGCTTAACTTTAGATTTCTCACTCAGATTTGATTTCGATCCCATCCTCTAATTGCACTAGCGAATTTGCTATGAGAACGAGATAATGGCCTAATTTTGATATTAGCAATATCCTAAACGTTTAGTACACTATTAGAATGGCAATGGAGAACGACTCATTTTGTCAGGCTAAGCAATTGTAAAACTTGAAAAGTAACTGACTTCTTTATTGAAACTTTCCTATTTTCAAGTTTTAAGCAATTAGAACTGGAGATTATTTTTATATATTCTATTAATTTTGTTTTGACCTTTTAACTATGTATGTATTTATGAATTTCTCCATAGTATTTTAGTGAAGAACGAAGAAATCTAAAGTAAGTTTATCGACATAGCTCTTAGAATTAACAAGTTGAAGTGGCAATCGGCAGGCCATTTACAAATAACATATACAAAAAGGACCTACCGACATCACCTAAGAAACACCGATAAATTAAAGGTTAATAAACATAGAACAAATTATAAAAAATAATATTTACGAGGGTGCACAATTATTCAATAACCTACTTAATGACCTAAAGACTTGTGAATCAATACCTTAATTTAAAAATAAATTAAAAAGATATGTCTATGATAACATTTTCTAAGTAACCGCTAGATCTCTGTTATATTTATACTTGAATAACTAGTAATTCATTAGTTATATTTGTTAATTGTTAAGCTCATTATAAGTGAACCATGTTCTTTATGAGTATTTAATAAACTTCTAACCATATTTAGCTCGCAGAACCCAAAACTGTGGAAGAAAAGCTCTCAAATGTCGATCACGAACTGGACTGAAACTGCAGTTTAGTAAGGTCCCGCACATCGATGAGATCAACCTATGGAAGTGACCTACATAATTTTACATGGCACTCTTGAGGGGAGATATAATTATGTCGATGCAATGCACTTCATTCATAAATGTTGAGTCAATGACTCTTTTTTTTAAATTTGTCTTGTGCAATGTGTGGTCACTTGTACAGCCCTATCGGTTGCCCCGATGAGGTCCCGGGTTCAGGTGATGGGGCACAAAGGGCAGCAGAGCAAGCGCGCCATATTTTGCGTGAGTTCCCCGCACCTTATATTATAATACTATTCCCCGTACTCACACTGGATACAAACACTGGTGGGCTGGGTCAAATAATACTCCATTTTCAGTAATGAAAAGCACTGTTTTCGAAGCTTCTTGTGATTGCCGAACTGAGCAGGCCAAGACCTAGCCAAACTTTAGTGCTGCTTCACCCCAACTTATTCCAAGTGATGCATATCTCTCCATTAAAACGCCTAAGTGGCCTCTGTTTCCTGATATTGATATGGGCTAGTTAGTGCGTGTATATATACTATTAGGTAGTAGGCAAGGCACCTACCGCCTTCCCATTTTATATATTGTATATTATTACTAATTGTTTACGTTAAGTATTGATAAAATATAATGTAACATTTTGATGTTTGATGAATTTTCGACAAAGTGTGAAAAAAAAACAATTTGAATTTTTTGTAGAATAAATAAGAAAATAGAAAATAAAAATGTATTTGCAATAAGAAATTTATGTAACCTACCCATGTAATTATCAAAATGATTGCAATAAAACCACATTTTAATCTGTCAAGCCTTTGCGGGAAAAAAGTACATATTATTATGGTTACTTAGCATGCAATCGAACAAACGAACAACCACTTACCCCAAACACAAATAACGGCGTCTTGCGTCGCGGTCTCAGAAAATCGCTAGGAAGAAAAACTATTTTGATTCCGAAGCAAACCTCATTTTCTTATCAACATTTTATGCAACTATAGAAAAGTACTTGCTTTATTTAAATTCATGAACTTAGACATGTGTAAAGTTATAATAAGAAGATATACAAGTAGGTACCTACAAGCTCAACCTACTTCAGGGACCAACAGCAACCAAAGTTTTAAATTAATAAAATAAAAACAAAACAGCATACCTACATTATATACATTTACTTACACATAAAAAACAAACATACCTGGCCTGAGTACAATAACTATGAGTGATATGAAAATTAGACGGTAGACCTTACCTAGGCAAGTAAAAAGGTCGAGGACTCAGACATGCTTTCAAAATTGCCTGAATGCGAATGTAGCTGCTGAAACTGCTCTTGTAATATTCAGTTTTTAGTAATTTAAATATATATATACATATATATAGTGTAGTTTATGAGTTCGTAAAAAAACTCTCCTACAAAGGAGCGAGAAATCAAGGCGAAATCATTGTACGTAATGTGTTATTCAGAATAATGTTCTATTCTAGCTTGTTTTGTAAAATACCGCATGCAGTCATGCCTGATCCTTCTGAAAAATACCGGCTGATAAACACACAACAGAATTTATTTATTTATTAGGTTCGCCAACAATTTACGCATGAATACAAAATTTATGAGGTATAAACCAGTAAGTCTTATACTACGTGAGAAACGAATTACAGGCAAATACCACATGCGCAGTTATAAGTAAGAAACAATTGGGTAGGTAAATATAAGGTTAAACCTAACTGTGAACTTATTTTAAATTGACAAAACATAGGTACATCTAGCGTAATATTATGCTTCTTCCACACAAAGGACTGAACCTAATCCTAGAAAAAAGATAATGCTACCTATATGAAATACATTTACTTAAGTAGGTACAAAAATGGCAGCGTTTACAATCTCCCAAAGAAGGCAGGGGTACACAACATTTTATTTAATCTATACGCTAGGAAACCCCTGAACAGTAGTTTTTCTGTGTAAGTATATCTCTGAGAGCAAAGCTTAACTAATTATGATTTTATTTTTAACGGAATTACAGTGACTAGTGCCGAATGTTCGCAGTTCTAGTACGACCACCTCAACACGGCGGGAGTAGTCAGATACGAGGTGCGTTTCACCCGCAGCGGGATAAATGTTTACATGTTCTACAGATATTTGTTTCAAGTCTCGGTGTTGTGGTATCACGGTACTCATAGTTCCTGATACTCACGACACAGGGAATCTTAATGTGGCGTCCGAACTATGCAGGTGTCTGTTAACTGTTTATTTATTTATTCAGTATTCTTAATCAGTGATGCAAAACATCGTGAAGAATCCGGCACGACCAATAATTCTAAGTTAATTGACAAGTGCTTGAAAGGACAACCTTTGTGGCACTCTGAAGCCTTCCCCCATCGATCACTAGGCCCTTTTCAGAACCACCCCATCTCAACCCGATCAGATCACTGGCATGAAGAACCGGTGATACAACATAGAAGACGGTATCGTACCAATACCGGAATCCCAGCCGGTATTACGCGATGCTATATTATAGACCGGTATTACGACGGTATATTACACCTGTGTGAAAGTGCTTTATGAGGTGAACGCTACTCTCAGAACTCACAAATTAGTTTCCTTCATTGACTGCAAGACATATTCATAACTTTGATATTAGCAAATGGAGTCTGATAGAAAATGATCAAGGCAAAACGGTTGAAGGTAGAATTCTGTATTGCTTACTTATTTTTTATACAAGCAACCTCTGATCACTGAGTGTTCTTGTGTTCTTGGACATTCCAATGTTTATATTCATGTTTCTTTTTATGGTGTTTTATCCGGCGATAACTGCCGAACCGTTTATTCAATTATGATTAAACTTGGTAAGTAGGTAAGTTTTACTATAATAAACTTAATTGGTACGGTGATTTTTTGACTGTAGTGTATCTCAGTTCGTAGCGAACTAGTAATTATAGTGAAGACAAGTAGCGAAAATGAATGTATAAGTTTAAAGGCGACCCAAAGGCTCACTTGGCTATGAAATTATTAATTATTAAAGTACGGTCACTATTTGGATAGAATGAAATCAAAATAGTACATTGTACAATGGTGTACACTACATTGCAAATAATTGTTCATTGTTCGCACAAAAAAAACACAAAAGTAAATAACGACAAATATACTAAATAGTTTCAATTTTTATAACTCAAATATTTGGTCCCGGAATATTACAAATTTAATCCAAATTAGTTAATCCGTTAGGAAAATGATCAGTAACAAATATTGCAACAAGCATTGTTATTATCGTGGCTCGCTATCATTTTTCGATATTATTACGACTATACCACGTATATTACTATTTTCCTGCTGACGTTTCGTTGACCGTTTAGATCATAATTCACACTATATTCATTGGATAAATTGTGACCAGCGCAAGCAGATTGGTTCACTCAACATGGTCTGTGAACCCTCTGCTCTGTTCTATGTTCTGAGTTCTCAACCAAGAAACGGAGCGTGAAACAATGTACTAACACCCGGAAACTTCTGACTCATTACCGTGAGACAAAGAGCTATGAGATGGCAAAGTGAGAAAGTTGGGGCGCATGCCGTTATAAATAGAAGCATAATGTTTTACGGCGGTACATACTCCTTATTTTTGGCTGGATGGATCGATGTCATCGTTTATTGTCAGAATTAGTCGAGATAAGCTGACTAGCAAGACTTAACCAAGCTGGTCTAAATTCTGTTATTCAGATGAGCCGCATTGTTGTGACAAAAAACTGATTTCTATATTGACGATCTCGATGGCGCGGCTGAGTAGGTGGCTGAGACGCAATAGGATTCGAATCTCGCTGTGGGACTAATGTTTGCATGTTCTATAGATTTTCGTTCTGGAATTGGGTGTTGTGGTACCACGGCACTTATTGTTCCTATTGGAATCCTAGTGAGTATGTATCTGTTGGGTATTTTTTTTTTTTTTTACCAGCTGTGCCATGGTCAACCATGGCCCCCGACCGAACCATCACCCGCCGGCTCGATGAATCGCCCACCCGTGCTATTACTCTTTTTATTCCGCTCCTAGCGTGCCGTAGCGTGATTTTCAATAACCTATAACCTTCCTCGTGAATTGGGCTATCAAATTCAAAAGTTTTTTTTCAAATTTTGGTAATTCTAGTACACTTCTGGACTAGTAGTTTCAGAGATTAGACGGTCCAAACAAAAAACAAACGATATAGATTACCTATCACCCGATAATGATACAGAAGGCGGGGGATGGAGGATGTTACATATGATTTGGTGAGAGGTATGATTTGATCTATGTCGAGAATTATTTTTTGTTTAGATTATAGCGATCGTTAATTTAGAAACAAAATTAATGATTTTATACGTGATGATTATACAGGGTGCGGATTGTACAAGGTATTGGGGTCTCGTTCTATTGAGAATCCTGTCTTTTGTCATTAGGAAAATATGTGAAATAAACAAGTTTTTTGAATTTTCAAAAAATATACTTATTCTTTTAATAGAGTTAAATTACTTAATAAAAAATATTTAATAAGTAGTATATCAGTCATGTTGTAGTTCCCATGATACAAACTTTGCTTATTTTGGGGCTAGATGATGTTGTTAGGAGAAAATACATTTTAATTTTATTTAAATATGAACCCACTAAATTTTATTGAGAGATTAAATTTTCTTGAATGTACATTTCAAAAATATTTTTTCTTTAATACACAATTACTTCAATAGAAAATAATAGCAAATCTTTCAAACACAAATAAAAAGTAAGCAAAAAGCTTAAGCAAAAGCCCCAAACTAAGCAGAGCTTATGTTATGAAAACTACATGACTGATATACTACTTGTAAATACATACATATTATACTTAGAAAACACCCAAACCCGAGACAAATATTTGTAGATCATACAAACATTTGCCACGCGGCGGAATGGGAGCACTGGTGGCCTGTAATTACAGGTTCTTTAAAACCTATCTCAGGCACCAGTCTCACACAAAACAGGTTTTCTTTTTATTAGTTTTCACCTCAAATAGTTAAGGACTATAGTTACTACCGACAGACATTAGTAGAGTAACACTCGAAACTAGAGGAGATGATATACAAATTTGTAGAGGCGTGCGGCACCGAGATCCATTGTCACCAAAACTTATTATAGCAGTGCTACAGAGTATCATTGCAAAGCTTGACTGGGACCATGATGGAATCAGAGTTGCTAGACACAACCTTCTTCATCTCCATAATATTTGCAGAGGATATTATCCTATTTGCAGAGACAAGTAAAAAGCTAGAAGAAATTATAGATATTTTAAGTGCAGAAAGCGAAAAAGTAGGCCTTAAAATGAACGAAAGCAAAACAAAAATAATGACGAATAGCAAAGAAGATAACATTTATTTTAAGAATAGTCCCTTAGAATACATGAACTGCTACGTATACCTTGGCAAGCAGATTTCCTTTCACGACAGAAACACAGAAGAGGAAGTGGAAAGACGCATAACTATGAGTTGGAAGACGTTTTGGAGTCTAAAAGAAATTCTGAAAGGCGACCTATCTCTCCATCTGAAAAAAACTGTGTTAGATACCTGTGTCCTACCGACTCTAACTTATGGTTGCCAAACATTGAGCTACACAACAAAAATAAAATCACAAATAACAACCTACCAGAGGGCGATGGAAAGAAGCATTTTAAAAATTAGAAAGATACAAAAAATCAGAAGCGAGTTTATTAGGAAAAAAACAAAAGTAAGAGATGCTCTCCAGCATGCACTCAAGTTAAAATGGAAGTGGGCAGGCCACATAGCTCGATACACAGAAAATAGGTGGACTATAGAGGCGACTAGATGGACAGGACCTATCGGCAAAAGATGATCTGGTCGACCAAGAAAACGATGGACAGATGACATCATAGAAACTGCTAGGACACAAAGGATGATAGCTAGAGACAGAGAGAAATGGAGTCAACTGGAGGAGACCTATACCCAAAGAGGAGACCTATACTATCCTAATCAACATTAGTTTGTAAATATAGCTACCTAAAATAATATGTAAAATTTGTTGGTAAGGAAATAAAAGTCTTTGTTATCATTATTATTATTATAGATACTACCAGTTCTCAGTATAAGCTTTACCTTTGCTTGCAAGTATGCATAATTCGACTGACATCAAATGCCGGTTG
This sequence comes from Perizoma flavofasciatum, assembly GCA_958496245.1. Classification (NCBI taxonomy): domain Eukaryota; kingdom Metazoa; phylum Arthropoda; class Insecta; order Lepidoptera; family Geometridae; genus Perizoma; species Perizoma flavofasciatum. Next base: position 2,590,317 of record OY292436.1, read on the forward strand.
CCAAATGGAAGGAAACGGTGAAGTAGCGTGCAACAGCCAGTCTGCATATTTATAGACTATCTCGCTAAAGACTGCGCGGCCGGAAACGTAGGGGGCACGCAAATGCAATGGGTGAGCTTTGCTATAGAGTTGGGACATAGTTGGGGGAACCAACGGTGTCATTTTTTCAGACTTTTTTTATCTGGATGGATATTCATCTGCTGGTTTTTTTTAACTGGTCAAACTGACGGTAGCGGTGGTGATTCGCGCGAAGTTTGACAACCATTGCCCTATCACTATCGCCACCGCATTAGTGTGGCCGGGCCCTAAGGAGATAAAAGTTAAACCCCTCTGAGTATGCCGTAATAACATCACCGTCAACACCAAAGAGGCTTCACGTACCTAGAGGTCACGGGTTCGCGCCCCGTCGACGTTGATATCTTTGAAATTATAAAAATCTTGAGATTACCAAATAATGCACTTCACTGATTATGCCGTGTCAAGCTTTTTTATTCTGAAACTCAGATTATGTGAAGTCGAAACGCTCAGTGACTACTCGCAATCAACGTAATGTTGCCAGGTGCGTCCCTCGGCCGCGAATTTATAACAGGCAACACTGACAGGCTGATTTATTCGCCGGCCGATGCTGCGGCGTGTTCCAATTGTGAGATATTCCGCCGCACGCGTGGTAATGCGCGCCGCCGACTACTTTTCACGTTTTATTGGTTTTGCGTGAAATATTTTATGCCGTTTGTCTTGTACTATAGGTTCTGTCGTTAGGCTATCGATGTTGCTCTGGAAATGTAGACTGGATCTAAACCAATTTTTTTGTGCCACGAATAAAGATTTTTTATTCTGAATGATCTGGATCAAGCAGTTTTGTACAGTATCGAGAACACAACTTTTTCCCCTTTCCCATTATAGTATTTAATTATGACCCAACTTCGATGGAATGATAGGACCTAAAGTTGATTTAGCGTTGATGTATCATTTTGTTTTTCTGGTATTTTATTTTGAGGACAATAGAGGTATAAAACATACACTCTCAGGCTACTTATGTAATAATCCTTACGATTATTGATTTCTCATTTCCATAGATTATTCGATAATAATTTTCACAAATAATATCGAAGTGTTATTATAAATGTAATATAAATAAAAGACCGTACTTATCTATTATCTATCTATTATGTATATAGAGCCTCCATCTGCGACTGAACAAAAGCGAATAACATTATGATTGACGACTTTTGAAATAAGTTTCAGAGTCCAAATAGTAGAATAGGAAGGGTTCCAAAGTTTTGAAAACTTTGTTAAATAAATTTGAATGTTTAATCCATTGTCTTTGGATTCATTAGCTATTTTCGTTTGACAATTTGGACGGTATAGAGGATTTAAATGAAAAGATCATAGTTACATTATGGATTCTTTGGTTTTGGTTTTTATGTTACTCGGAAAGATATACAGCACACGATAGTAAGCTACATTGGAAACGCTAGGATGCGTTGTCTTTCAAAATTGAAAAGTCTCTTGTGCCTGAAGTTTCACCTGTACTTTTCAACCGGAACACAGCAATCCGAACTTTGTGCTTGACAGTACTTTCTCTGAGCAACTTTTTCACAAACGAGCTCTATACTTTTTTTTTATTCCAAAAACTACCGTACTTGTATTATAATATCTGTGCTATCGTGAACTTGACTATTCATATTGTAAAAACGGGAATTTCAAAAATTGACAAAAATTGGATTTGAAAATAGTACTTGCACTTTTTCCAAATCATTCCATAGGATACAATCGTTTATCTATAAATGTGGTTGGCATTTTGATATTAAACAACAAAATCGAGCTCCACGCGCCCTACGTTAATAAACGAAGTTATTTTGTATCTTAGTGAAATATAATATGTGACTTTATTAGCCTTTCCAGATATCCAAACACGCGACTCGCTTCAAACAGCTGCATCCTATTTTGCCATAAAAGTTCAAAGTTTTATGACGCATCCAACATTAACCACGAGCTCTTTCTCTTATCACTCTTCGCAAAACAAACGCGACTATGAGACCAACCCATTTGGTTTCTGATGCACCCGTTAATATTTTCGCGTATAAACATAAAAATACTCGTAAAAGAATACTGTAGCAGCGAACATTTTAATAAAGCTTATTGCAAAAATGGAGGTAATATGGTTTCGTAGTGCAAAGTAAAACTGGCATTCGAATGAAAGGTACTTTTGCAGAAGTAATAGTAGGCAATAATATAATGTTTCACTTCACACCAACATCATGGACGAACGTCAGAGAATCACAGTCAGCTCGCGCCAGTAGCCATTCGGAAAACGGATTTCTTGCATTCCAATCATTATGATTTAAAAAATAAAGCTCAGTTTACTTTGGAAACAATGTAGGAGTAACATAGGCCTGGTACTCGTTGAAATTGGTTCGTTACGGGCCGCAATGAGACGAACAATCTGGAAATAAATATGTTAATGTTTTTACGCAGCGATGAGCTGGTTATTGGGTTAATTTGAGGTGAGCTACGAAAAAAAACGGGTTTTGACGTTACACCACACGTTACACTGTCAAGTTTCTATCGCCGGTACACTCGAGTCGTTTACATCACCTACAGCTAGGTGACAGGTCAGGTACTTACCAATAATAAAACCGGCCAATTGGGTATCGGGCCACGGTTATGTAGTTGGGCAACTAAAATAAAAACGAAGTAATTTTCAATGGAATTTGTACAAAATTCTCATTTTTACTTAAATAAGTACAAGAAGAAGAAGTTAGAACTTTCGGGTCTGGGTGTTTTCTATGCATAATATGTATGTATTTACAAAAAAAGTATCTGAGTAGTATATCAATCAGTTAGTTTCCATAACACAAGCTCTGCTTAGTTTGGGGCTAAATGAAGCTGTGTGAAAAATGTCCAGCATTATTTATTATTATTATTTATAAGTAAAAAATAATTTGATGAGTTGGTCGACTGTTACTCGTTAACTTGTAAAGCCTACTTAGCTGTAACAGATTTCCTTTAACTTCGATAAATGTATATAAAACTGCCGTGATTTTTTTCACATATCCAAAAACAACTAGCTGGCAGCGAGGAGGACACTTGACTTTTACAGAAATACTTTTTTGACATATTTGGACGCGTAATTTTATGTAATTTGCATTTCTCAAGAGTAGTTTTTGTATAGGCTGTTTTTTAATAAAAATATCCTATGTATGTCCTTATTTAGAATTTTGCAAATTAATATACAATTTTAATATAGATAAGATTGCCAGATATTCAAAAGATTCTTATATTTATATATTTTTTTAGTAGAGGTCAAAAAATCGTTATTAGATAATTAATAAACAAATAATAGCAAATTAATATACAATTATAACATAGATAAATTTGCCAGATATTCAATAGCTTCTTTTATTTATATATTTTGTAAGTAGAAGTCAGAAAATCGTAAATAAACAATCGACGCCATAATTCCAGCAGTTTCAATTTGATTTCCTTCATTATCGTCCTCAATTAATTTCAACTATTATCAGTGCACCGCGACGAATGCTTTAACATAAAAACCCCATAAACTATTCCAGCAATAAATCATGATAGTAAACTATAAAATCCCAGTTGTGGCCGACAACCGGTGCGCAGTTTTGTTTACCCGTCTGGTGCGAGCTTAATCTTGTGGAAGATTGCACTAATCCCCGCAGTTTGAGTATAGCTGATGGAGAACAGCTCTTCAGCTCCATAAAACCACAAACAAGAGGAAACTTGTACATGATAGTGGTACTACAGAACACTGCGATATAAACCCCCACCTGGTACATAAAGGTCACTGCAATGCTCTAAGGTTTACCCTAGTATTATTCATATTGTAAAAACGGGAATTTTCACGTACCGCACTATCAACGAAGGTACCGACTAAATTTCGACTAATTCCGAGAGTATTTATCAGGGTGAGTGATTGCAACACTCCGCCTCTGTGTCGCGACGTGAACTCTTTCTACCCTAGTATTCTTAGACATTCACCAAGTATTCCTCCCCTCTAACTCGGGGCGTTTTGAGCTTCCCTCCAAAACTTCCTTGTGTTTATTTTAAGGTAAACTTTTGAGTATCCTTACAAAATTCATATGAGTATGTTTCGATTTGGAGTGGAGTATTTACGTCATCAAACGAGATTACTACGAGGGAATTTATATCAAGCCTGCATAACTTTTTGGTATACGGCTGTTTGCCAAATGTCATATAAGCAAAAATATTTGAAGAATGCTCAAAATAGATCGGAAGGTACCTGGAGATGACAATTGGATTGTTTAACTTAGTCGAGGAAATGTTGATGAGGAGAATTCGGGTGTAGAACATTTTGCTGACTAAAATACCAAAACACAAAAGTGAAGTTGAACCAGGTCGCGTTAATCTGGAGGTCTTAGAATATGGGGCTTTTTGAAAGGGCCAGACCAATCAACTGACAAAGTCAAGATCTACGATAAAGGGAAATGAATACGGGGATTAGTTATTTGAAGTGGCTGCCTACTGACTGACATAGCCAAGATAGATAGAAATATAGATAGATAGAAAATGCTTTATTGCACAAGATAAAACAAGTATAAACAAGGAAAAAATGCTAATTAGCATTAACTTCGCCTAGTTAATACTAATAAAATATTTGTCTCAGGTCTGGGTGTTTTCTATGTATATTATGTATGTATTTACAAAAAAAAATAATGTATATAAGTAGTATATCAGTCATGTAGTTCCCATAATACAAGGTCTGCTTAGTTTGGGACTAGATGATGCTGTGTGAAAATGTCCAGCATTATTTATTATTATTTATTTATTTATTAATTAGTAACCAAGACCAGCGACAAAAGAAAATCACCACTGCAAAATCGTATCGCAAATATTCTCTAAATGGCCGATGGTCAAATTGACGTGGAAGTGATGACGATCAAAGGGAAATGGTTGTCAAGTGTTTTTTACTTTAACTATACACTAAACTCAACTGCACTACACTTCAATCAGTTAAAATCGAAATGTAATGCAAATAGACTTAATTTTTTTTTTTTTAATTATCTAACTCTATGGTAGATGGTTACTTTTATAACCTTTTTGGTGATTTTTAACTACATAGGGTTAATTCCTAGGTTTCACAGCTCAAAAGGTTACTTTGAGGAATTTTTTTGCAAATAGTTGTTTTTTTTTCATTTTTTAATCCAAATTTAAACCGTCGTCCTATAGAAATGCAGCTGTTCTCATTTTGCTGCGGCGATCTGGAAGTTTCCGATAGTGAGGACCAAACTTTGTGCATTTAATGTTAGTTTTATATTGCATAGAAAACGCTTGGATTAATTAAGGATGCATCGAACGGATATTGTTAGAACACTTACCTACTTAAATAAATAATAAATAATGCAGGACATTTTCACACAGCATCATCTAGCCCCAAAATAAGCAGAGCTTGTATTATAGAAACTACATGACTGATATACTACTTATATACTTTTTTTGTAAATACATACATATTACACATTGAAAAAACCCAGGCCCGAAATAAATGTTTGCAGATACAAAAATTTGTCCCGCGGCGGAAATCGAACCCGCAACATTCTGCGTCTCAGGCGAGCCTTCGCCCACTGCGCCACAGAGGTCGTCAAAAGATTGATGCTCCACTAACCTAACCAGCAGTTTTTAGGTACTTGAAGAGAACTGCTCTGCATCACCTAGTCAATATTTTTAATTTTAAACAAGCGTTAAAAGATCTTTAGAAACTTCAAACCCATATATATACATACTCGGGTGTTTTCGATGTTCTTTGCTAACATCCAAGATTCATTGATTTTCCAAGACTTTCAGGAAGGACAATTTTTACCAAGTCACGTAGATTTATCTGTATTTCTCTCAAAATAAGAGTTTATCAAACTCAAAGCTAGTATAGTAATATAATATCTACTATGAATACCTACATTTTCCTTTACAAAATGAAGACCGCCATAACCTCAGCGAGACGTAAGAGGTGCGTGCAAATATTAAAAGTTTGCTTCCATCTGGTAGTGATCTGCATTAGATAACCTATCTATAGATCATTTGCAACGGTCTTTTTTTTGCTTTATGTTGTTTGTTTTTATTAACAGACAAACAAAACTACCTCTCATTACGCATACCTAAACGGGCTCCTTAAGTCGCGATTAAAAACCTTACCCCGGACAAATAAGACCCGAAAACTCTTGTCTTTAACTCAAGCACAACTCATGCAAACGACGTGACATTTCTCACAAATCTAGCAATAAATACCTCACCTAATTGAAATTCCGTGGAACCTTAGACCCGGAGTTAAAAAGGGAAAAAAGTGTTGTCGTAAAACCGCGGGCTTTCATTTAAGGTTTTTAATTAAAGACGGTACCATTAATCCACTGTTTCCCGCAGAAATTAAAAGGGTCGTGATGTAGAGACAACAAGTTCTAGACAGTCGGACCACAGAATATAAAAAAAATATCGACGAATACTGTTATTTCAAAAACAAACAACCGCACGGCTGTATTCCTGGGCATCCTCAGATATCAAGCAGGAGGTTATCAGAGGCACGTCCAAACATTTTATTTGGCACATGCCCATGTTTAGTAGTTAGCATTTCATAGTTTGTATAGTAGTTAGCATTTCACGTGACAAGTTGTAAAGCCTATCGCCGCTCATTGGAACACTAACTGAAGGCACACACCTTCGATTTTTGGTTCTAGGAGATGTCCTAGATCCAGATCATAAGGGATAATCTATATTTCAATGATTTAAATATATTAAAATTGCCATGAAATTAGCTTAATAATTTTATTCATACAACTATGTACAAGTAGGTATATACAATGAGAGCTGTGTGATTTTGTTAAATAAATAAAAAAAAACCGATGAAACAGCTAGTTATCTAAAGACCGTTGCAAACAATCTATAGCTCAACTGATCAAGATCACTACCAGACGGAAGTGTTCCCAAATACTGGCCTCATTGCCACGCTGAATGGCAATGCTAATGCGTTAGCCCAGATAAATCCAGCTCTCTGGTCACGCCATGAAATTATTTTGAATACGCGAAGGGCCTCGGCCTCCCTACGGACCCAGAGTATCAACCCCCAAAGGCTCAAATATGTAAGCTCTGTCATGTAATAAGTAAGCTCGGTCATGTAATAAGTAAGCTCTGTCATGTAATAAGTAAGCATAATACTTGAAGGGACCAAACAATAAATCTGATTTTTTTAAATATCTTTCGGAATTTTCCTAACTCTATGGCCACAATGACAAAAGAACAAATTAATAAGAATCACCTAAACCCGCAGTTACTTTTCTACAAAGGAAGCGTTGTTTTAACCAGTCCAACTCTAAGTTTGTTCTGTCTTTTGGTTTCACTTGAGGACTCACGCGTTCCGTGAGAGTTTCTGATAGACCGAGGAGCCCGTAGGCAAGCGTACTTCATCAAGTATCAGTATTTTACGTAAGTAATAAGCATAATACTAGTAAAATACTGATAATTGATAATCTCTAAGTAGGTACTTAACAGGTAGGTAGAAATACAGAATATGTACCTGCGATATCTGTTTGGGATAGCAAAAAATATATATCATTTCATTCGATATGGAATTAAATAATAATAAATAATAAATAAATAAATAAATAATGCTGGACAAACCACACAGCATCATCTAGCCCCAAGCTAAGCAGAGCTTGTGTTATGGGTACTAGATGACTGATATACTTAATACAATACATTACATAGATAGATATTTTTATTATACATGTAAATACCCAGAAAATAATGAAATAGTTCTCAGACTTTGCGCACACAAAACTACTCCCAAAAAACACATAGGCATCCTCATATACACAATCAATGCGAAGATCTTTGAGGTTACCAAGTAGGGGGTAGGTAGTGGTACGTGCGAACATTATATTTGGCAAAAACCCGCATTTTGCTAGAAGTTAGCATGCCACGTGAAAGGATGCCAGCCAATCGCCGCTATACTCGTATACTCCCAAACTACCCGAAATCGTAGAACAAAGTCGTACCTCCTATAAACTAGTAAATGATTAGGTATTTTAAGTTTCCGTTCTTACAAAAAACACAGGCTGTTCCAAAACAAAGGCGTGATGCTTCTTCAACTTAACTTGAATTATTAATCTTCAAGTGATATTTATAAATCCTTGTATCTAGTTTCGACGTTGCCTCTTTCAAATGATAGTCCTTTGAGTTGAAAGGCATGCCTTTCTCGTTTTTATGGTAATGCAACATTATCGTTACATCGACATTTTTATACAACAAAGTGTATACGACCCGCCTTTTGGTATTCATTTTTGGCACAAATACTATCAATCTATTAAGATTGATAGTGTTTGTGCTAATTTTGAAGCTCGCGGTTCCGAAAAGTTTAATGGTTTTTTTAAAGAACTTTAAACATAATACTTGTGTTAGTCTGTGTCCCCTCCATATGGAGGGGATATACGTTTCATAAGCATGCTGTACTCGATGAGGTAGGATTACCAACAGTGGCCAAAGTGCTATAAGTTTGTAGACTTGTAAACTTTGCCACTACACTTCTTTGTTTGGGAGCAATATATGTAGCAGGAACGGTCCCTCTATTTATATTTATGTGACTTCTGAGATAAAACAGAGTCAATCTATTAAGATACAGGCAGCTCCCGATACAGCACATAAAAAATATATATATTGTTCTCATATCCGTAAAAGAACAATAGCTGTATAAACAAAACAAACACGGTCATCATTCCTCGTGATGGACATCCTAAGACTCGTACTCAGTGCGTAGATATTTCAAGATACTAAGTTAGGGGTTGGTCAGAGTACGTCCAAACTTTACACTTGTCATATACACGCGCCGCTCATTACATCAACAATCTCAAGGTACTATTCGATCGAATGGGATTTAGGTTACACTAGCTTCTGTCCACGGCTTCGCCTGTGTGGTACCCGGATAAAAAGTAACCTATGTGTTATTCTAATATACCTATCCTACTACTATTATAAATTAAAAAATTTGTGAGGCTGGATGTTTGTTACTCTTTCACGCAAAAACTACTTAACGGATTTTAATGAAACTTTGCAGTAATATAGCTTATACATCAGAATAATACATAGGCTACTCTTTAACCGGGTACCACGCGGGCGAAGCCATTGGCAGAAGCTAGTTATAAGTAACACATAGCAGCCCCTAACAGTCAATACAGTCTACGTAGACTACATACACAGACCTTCTAAGTATAAAAAAAAACCTAGGTCTGCCGCCATATTACTGTACCCTAGTTTAACTTTGTAACATGTGAAAACAATAAATGTTTTGAGTACAATCCTGGCCTAACACTAGGATTCCCTGTGTCGTAGGTATCCGGGACTATGAGCGCCACAACGCTCATATTTATAATCCGTTCAAAGACACTGACGGACTTCAAAGTGGGCTTTGTTAAATATGATTAGGTATATCTGTATCGTATCGGTGGGATGTTGCGACGGGCTGCGTTTGGGAGCCTTTGTGAGGGTTAAGTCGGCTTTGTCGAGACAATTGATTTTGCTTGATTTCTGGGCTGCTCTCATATTTTATAATAGGTGCACATAGCTTCATGTGAACCGAGAAGAAAATACAACATAATTTATTTCAGACAGTACCTGAGGTTATAATATAATTATTATTAATCATTTATTTCAGATCATAAAAATCCATACAATATTATTATACACAAACTTAACACTATACATTGCATGATAAAAATAATTAAATTAAATATCACAGTAAATTTAAAAATTGGATAAGATAAAATGTTATACAAAAAATTAAGTACACAAAAAATTGCATTAAAATTTAATCAGATGGAGCCCGTCATTATAATGAATGTACGTCTGTTTTAGTTGAAAAACTGTGTTTCAGACAACAGTGCCTTTCCCGCAATTACGCTCAAACGATTGTTCTAAAGTACTTAAGTAGTTTAGGAACTAAAAAAACAAAAGAAAAATAAGAAAATAGATTAGCAGTTTCACAAACTAAGTGCTACTCTGATTTTAAGTGTATTAATAGAGAAAATTTACTAGGTATGAGGAAAATGACACAACTAAACACACAGTTCTGTTTCAATAAAACTAGAACTGTTGAAAATTTAATCAGATGGAGCCCGTCATTATAATGAATGTCCGTCTGTTTTAGTTGAAAAACTGTGTTTCAGACAACAGTGCCTTTCCCACAATTGGCCTCAAACGACTGTCCTAAAGTATTTAAGTAGTTTAGGAACTAAAAAAACAAAAGAAAAATAAGAAAATAGATTAGCAGTTTCACCAACTAAGTGCTACTCTGTATTTAAGTGTATTAATAGAGAAAATTTACTAGGTATGAGGAAAAAGACAAAACTGAACATACAGTTCTGTTTCAATAAAACTAGAACTATTGGCTGATTGGAAAAACTTTTGAACTAGTTTAAACAGGTTATTTTTATCAGGTAAAATAAGATCATTTAGCGACCTTAAATTCGCCTATAAAATAAACGGACATTCAATTGCAACCACAGACCATTGATTGCAATTACAGATTCCGAAACGAATTCACCCGACTTTACCTACACTGTAGATCCTGCAACGCATTTAATTGTACATCGAAGTGCATAAGTTTTCTAGTTTTCTAACATCAAACCTAACAACATTTATTCTACAATTTTTTGAAATTAGACAAATTTTACTGATTGTAAAAATAATAATCTGTACCTACCTCCTAAAGTTAAAATAAAATAAACAAATAATGTTGGACATTTTCACACAGCATCATATAGCCCCAAACTAAGCAGAGCTTGTATTATGGGAACAACATGACTGATATACTACTTATATACATTTTTTATTTGTAAATACATACATATTATATGTACATAGAAAACACCAAGACCCGAGACAAATATTTGTAGATCATACAAACACAGTCCCGCGGCGGGAATCGAAAACGTAACCTTCTGCGTCTCAAGCGGACTTTTGCCCACTGTACCATAGTGTACCATATAAAAAGTTCTCATTAGCCTAGGGGTTCTATTCAATGACATAATGAAATTCGTCCCAAAGTCGTAACACATAATAATCTAAGAGCTAAGCAAGACCCAGTAAAAATATGTAAGTACGCGTGAGAGTGTGACTACATAGGTTTGTAGATACCTGAGACGACAAAAGTTGAAAAGTCTTCGAAACCTCAGAAAAAAATAAAAATAAAACAACGCGATGAAGTGTTTAATTTCTTTATGTGTAACAATCGTGAAAACCTAAAATATTATTAAAATACATCCATTTTAATCCAAAACATAAGCTAATTGACGACTTCGGAGACGCGTCGGGTGAGCTCTTGCAGTCGGCTGAGATGCAAGAGCTTTGATTCCCGCTGCGGGTAAAATATTTGTATGTTTTGCAGATATGTTGTGATACCATGGTACTGGAAGTTCTTGATACTCACGATCCTACGGTATGTGACAGTTGGGTGTTTGATTAGATTTGAATTGTACGGACAACAGTAAAAAACACAACAGTACATAGAAAGAAGAAATATATTGACACTCTGGGTTAAAAGGATATTGACAATCAAGTCCCTGTTTTAGCTTAACGTCCATCGTGTAAGTTTGATCCTGCACTAGCTTAACGCAGCATCCATCGTGCAAGTTTGATCCTGCGCTAGCTTAACGCAGCATCCATCGTGCAAGTTTGATCCTGCACTAGCTTAACGCAGCATCCATCGTGCAAGTTTGATCCTGCGCTAGCTTAACGCAGCATCCATCGTGTAAGTTTGATCCTGCGCTAGCTTAACGCAGCATCCATCGTGCAAGTTTGATCCTGCGCTAGCTTAACGCAGCATGCATCGTGCAAGTTTGATCCTGCGCTAGCTTAACGCAGCATCCATCGTGCAAGTTTGATCCTGCGCTAGCTTAACGCAGCATCCATCGTGCAAGTTTGATCCTGCGCTAGCTTAACGCAGCATCCATCGTGTAAGTTTGATCCTGCACTAGCTTAACGCAGCATCCATCGTGCAAGTTTGATCCTGCGCTAGCTTAACGCAGCATCCATCGTGCAAGTTTGATCCTGCGCTGGGTTTTCTTTGAAAAATGAGCATTACTCTTTCTGAATGGACCCTGTAGATTGGCACCACCGCACATTGGCACTTCATTATCATTAAAAGCCTGTAGAAGCCCATTGCTGGACATACATGGCCACTATCATCGGATGGGATGAATCGTATCACGCTAATTTGTAGGCTGATGGGCCATAGATGGACAATGCGAATGAATGAAATTCGTTTCCCATTGGACGTTCCGTTTTTTACATAACTTATAATCAGATAATCTCATTCAAATGGGGAACTAGTAATAAAATTGATTGCCATCTCGATAGCCATGAGATGCTACAAGAAATTAACTAAGAACCTAAGTACCAAGACTTAATCGCTAAACTATTTTCATAATCCAACAGGGAGCAATAATTTCCACTTAGTTTAGATGTTAATATAAGAACTAATCCAAAAACTTGTTCCTTATCCAACCCTCCATTAATCTTGTCACAAACACTGCAAAAGAGAACCTTTTCGGTGCTTCCTAGAATGTTTTAAGTATGTATTCGAATTCCAAATAACCTTGTCCCGAGTCAAAATTCCATCTAAAATAGAATTATCTTTGCTACGGCAAAGCCATGCCATTCGGCCAGCACCAAAACAAAATACACTATATCGCTGTAAAAAGCTCAAAAGAGTGTGAAACATAAATTAGAAATAACCATTGCCTTCCATATCCCACCGCCCGGTATTTTTGAGAAGACTGCTCCGCAATTAGTCTCGCCTCGTTAACCACGAGATCAAGAACTAATGAGCCACGTATATGGTTTAGTGCACTCCCAGGATCAAAAATTATATTCCTCCTACACCAGCGTAAAATGAACCTCGCTTCCCAGCCACTGATAAACACACAAGCATCTTCTTATAGTGGTCACGTGCAGACGATGACAACCGCTTGACAGTTGACGCACCGTGAATGACGCGATAAATCCGCAATGGTACAAACGATTTTGGTATTTATTGCGTCTAGGGTAACGCGTAAAGTAGAACATGAAGATGCTCGGGTAGCGAGTGAAATGGTGGTGTATTTTATAACTGTTTTACAGCTGCATAAAATGCTATCGGAAGCATAACATGAGCTCTATGTTTTTGTTGTTTATTATGATGTATACTGCCGCAAATAAACACTTGATTTAAAAAAAACTGTCTTAAACAATGGTGGAACTTCTAATTTGGCGGTTTATTTCTAAAATTCTTGAGTAACAACCAAACACATTCGACATTCGAAATTTGAGTACCAAGCGTTCCGCGTTCAAATAAAGTAGGCACGTTATTTTTTCAGACGTATATTTTTATGCGAGCTATATTAAATTCGTAGATTACAAAGAATAAAAAGGAAATAAACGTCAAGTACGAGCGTTTAAAAGTGTGCGCGGCGCGAAATGGGATGCTCCAGTTGGGTGGAGTCCAATATTTGACTTCAGATAAATCGAAATACATAACTGGATTTTATGACATTATAATTGCTGCCAGGTAAGTGTCAAAGAGGTCGAGATTCGTGATATCTAAAAGTCACCGTATTATGTATCTAAAAGTCACTCAGAGACGAACGTTTGACAAGTCAAATGATCATCACGAGCCCGTATTCTGATGACATTTTGATAGTAATTATATGCAACAGATCATAATTTCTGAAATCATTTGTCGCAAGAAGTGTTTATTTATTATTATTATTATTATTAATTTTTTTAAATCTCAGGCTTATACCTGGAGCCTTTATAGGCATTTGTGGAGCCGAAGCTAACACTAAGAGGCCTTTTTGTACAATACAATATATAAAAAACTGTTTTTCGTGGATGGTGAATGATGAAACTATTGGATATATTGGGTAATAATCTGGGCTATTGCAGGAGTAAATGCTTAAGGAATGGTTGCTGGGCTATGTAGGATGAAACGGCACCTGCCATTTCTGACTCAAATTCAAATCAAATCATAGGCAGGTGATGACTTGCCGTCCACTAAACGGGCCCCATAAGTGCCGCCAACGATATGCAGCGTAGAGGCAACGTTGGTGTGGACGGCTAAATGGTGTCGAGAGGTGTGCTGCAGTTTCACTAAACGCTACTCCCGGCTTTATGTCTTTAACACTTCCACCCGCACAGCATAGGTTCCTCTCTTGCGCCTCCACCTCCGACCGGCCGGCTAAGGCAAGCCGAGGGTCAGGGGTCTCCGTCGACCCCAGGGAGTAATGGGGCTCCGCGGTGTCGCCACGCACTGAACGCTCGCCACAAGCGCGCCCTGCGGGATTATTATTATTATTATTATAAAAACCGTCCAAGTGCATGTCGAGCCACGCGCAGTGTAGGGTTTAGCAGTTGCCCATAAACTTATATTTACTATATGTTTCACTAACAACTTAAGTAATTTGCAATGGAATTTGTACGAAATTGATCTTTTTTACTTCTTCAAGTATATTTTATACGTTGGTCGACTATTGCTAGTTAACTTATACAGCCTATTTAGCTGCGATAGCTTTCCTTTTAACTTCGTTATATATACTTACTGCTGTGAATTTGTGATTTTGAACTTTATTCCTAACAGTAAAAGTGTAATAATTATATCAATGAAGTACATAAAATATGTGTCTACCTACCCAAAATGAAATAAATGAAAACGTATGAATGAAGTACCTCGGACGTATAAACAACGACCTCTGTGGCGCAGTGGGCGAAGGCCCGCCTGAGACGCTGAAGTTTGCCGGTTCGAATCCCGCCGCGAGACAAATGTTTGTATGGTCTGTCTCAATATATAAGTATTTACAAAAGATATATAAGTATTATATCAGAAATGTAGTTCCCACAAGCTCACAAGATCTGCTTACCTTGGGGCTAGATGATGCTGTGTGAAAATGTCCAGCATTATTTATTTATTTATTCATGACCACCTCTGAGGCGCAGTGGGCGAAGGTCCGCCTGAAACGCAGAAGGTTGCGTGTTCGATTCCTGTCACGGGACAAATGTTTGTAAGATCTGCAAATATTTGTCTCGGGTCTGGGTGTTTTCCTATGTATAATATGTATGTATTTACAAAAAAAAGTATTTAAGTAGTATATCAGTCATGTAGTTCCCATAATACAAGCTCTGCTTAGTTTGGGGCTAGATGATGCCGTGTGAAAAATGTCCAGCATTTTTTTTTTTATTCATAGTGCATACCATATGTGTGGGATAACTATCGTTTATTGTTAATCGTTGGCCTTAAAAATAATAAAATTGTACGTAAATCCGCTGTATTACTGGCAGTGCCTCACTTCGAGATATATATTCTATGTAATGAGTTCTACACGAGTCGCCCTGAGGTATAATTGACTCGATTTCGACTGTTGCGAGGATTTCTTTTTATTTTTCATCCGCGGTTTATAGGCGGCCATTATTATTAGACAGTTTAATGGAAAAGGCTCAAGCAAAGAATACTTTATATACAATGAACCTACTGCGCCTCATGCAAAGAATGAAATTCTTCTGTGGCTTTTGCTATCAAGCCGTATTGGCTTAGTGGGTAATTGCGATCCGAAGGTAGTGGCTTCAAACCCAGTCATGCGCTATTTTGATTGATCCACTCGAAAACAATTCAGTGTGTTTTAACTCGTGCTCAAAACGGTGAAGGAAAACATGGTGAGGTAACCGGCATGCTCTAGAACCAAACGCTTGCATTTAGTTCGGAGTTACGACCTTCCTTTGTAAGTTGGAAAAGTAATTATAAGCTTAATATACCTAACTATATGTATATGTACAGAAACGTTTCCTTACGAAGCAGTTCTTCACATTATGGAGCAAGAGATAGTATTCTATATTTCTACTTAAACCTACTATATGTAAGTTACATGATATAAATAGGTATGATCAGCGGCCGCGGAAGTGGGGGGCAGAGGGGCCCCCCCTAAAATCACATAGGTACCCGTCTACCAAGCCAGGGCTGGAGATTGAAGGGGTGACCAAAGAAATTTGTCCTCCCCTGTCACGGAGAACTTCCGCGATACCTGGGTATGATTCATATTTCAGATCCTAATTTTCTGAAAATCTAAATCGCTAGTTAATCAGAAAAGTTCCTCGAATCGATTGCACCGTATTAACAAAGAACAGAGGTTTATTATCAACCCTCAAAGTTGCAACTCCAAATCTGCAGGATCTAACTCACGGAATCTTAATATTCAGCAAAACTCAGAGTTGTGGAAGTTCGGAGCCATCGCGTCACGCAAGGCAATTAGCTGATTGGGAGTGCTGTTCGAGTGGTTTATAACATACGATGCGACTTTCTAACACCATTGAAATATTTTAAACAGATTATTTCTATCACATGAAATGAGATCATTAATAACTTTAAGTTCGCCAACAAACTTTTGGAAATTTGACAAATATTCTAATTATTTTAAATGTAATAATCTGTGCCTACCTACTAAAGTTTTCATTGGGTTATATTCATTGACATAATGATCTTTGCCATAAAGTCATACCACATAATCATCTAGTCAGAAAGTACTGTGGTCATAATGATACGTGCACAAAATTATTTACTGATATAAATAATTTATTTCTAATATTTATCAAACATCGTGGGTATCAGGTACCACAACACCCAGACCCGAAACATTCATCTGCAGAACATGCAAACATTTGTTCCGCAGCGGGAACTAAACCCGCTTTTCTTGTGTCTCAGGCGACTACTAACCCGCTGCGCCACAGAGGTCGAGGGCAAATATCCATTATATGACTGAAATCCCTTTTTTTGAGTAAGGTGGTCCAACTAGAGCTTAACTCATGACCCTTTCAAAAAAAAGAGCCATTCAGAGCAAGCATCAGGTGTTACAGATATCAATAGGCTTTCTATTAACATTCTTTGTGTAACCGCTTTCCAATTGGGTCTAGACAAATACCTCACGCTTAGTTTTCCTTTCACGCTAGCTCAAATTTGTCAAGGAAACAGTTTTACCTTGACAAATTTGCGCTCAAGGTATTTCTTGTCTCGTATAACATTAAAAATAAAACTGTCAACCAATTGTCAAATTTTCAGCGTACAACACAAATTGCAATTAATTGGCTTAGCGCGAATTCATCGTGAATTTGGTGCGATTACCATTTTTGTAAAATTGAATTCCTTGACGTATTGCATTTTTCATCATGTATTGCAGCGCCTTCTAGGAATGTGTGACCACAATGCGAACTATCCTTGAAACCATACAAAATCAATTGCTAAAAAGTTTAACAATTTGTCGGGAAAATAATAAAAAAAGTTAACGCGATAAAGACCTGAAAAAAATTGTGATTATGTATAACATTTTGTTCCGCCTTTTTGGGTAAAAATAATACAAAAATAAAAAACACACGAACAAAAAAACAATCTCTTACCCCCAAAACACATGCCAGCTTCCTACATCACGGGTGATAAAGGTGTTCATTGAAAATTCACATGTTGTCTGTATATTTTAGTCTTTGTTCAAAACTTATATTGTCATATTGCAACCCTAGGTTACAGGGGGCGCAACTATCGTTTATTTGTAAATCATTCAGTCATTATTTCATTCAGTAGTTCATAAGTTCATTCTTTCTCTTACAATGTGATCATGGCGGATGCCGATCAATAAAATGTGCTCAAGTAATGAATAAATCAGTAAAAGTGCCAACGTTTGCTTTCATCACTCACGACTTTCATCATCATTAAATTCAAGGCAGGCCACTAGTCAATACCACTCCTGGATCTTCTCTCAAATGAACTAGGAGTCGGCAGCTCTCGAACTCGCCTGCTGGTGGTAACATCAAAGGGGCAGGGGCATCTTCAAGTAACAGAACACGCAATGCTCCTGAAGAAACATTTGCTAGAACTGAAGGCAGTAAAGGTAGATGAAACGAAATAAGATGAAGATCTTCCATTTTCCAAAATGTTCGTGCCTTAGAAACGGGTCGGCTGGAGTGTAAGCCATATTTGGCGAATTGGCTTGGGTGAATCGCCATGGAATTTGCAATTCAGCCTGTGTGCGAGAAGATTGCTTTTGGATTGAACTTATAATATAAGCTTATTTAATATCCGTTTTGCACTTTAAAGCCTAAATAAGAGTTAAGTATATCATTGGCGTAAATGTTGCTTCTTTTCCTTATTTTGTTGTATAATTTGTAAAAACATTTGTATTCCGTATTGTATTGTATTCTGTATATTTAGATATATATACCTATGTATTTTATTTAAGAGGACGACCTCGATGACGTGGAAGGCGCGTAGCTAGCTGCAACACAAGTGGTGCAGGTTCGATTCCCGCTGCGGAACAAATGTTTGCATGTTCTGCAGTTATTTGTCTCGGGTGTGGGTGTTATCTATGTATTATATTTATGTATTTACAAAAAAAAATATTTAAGTTAATATAACATTAATATAGTTCCTATAACACAAGCTTTGCTTATTTTGGGGCTAGAGGATGCTGTGTGAAAATGTCCAGCTTATATTTTTTTCTCTCGCTGTTGGAATCGAACCCTCTAACGTCTTAGCCAGACTCGCCTACCGCTCCACCGAGGTTGTTGACTTTAGACCTGAGAATTTTAGGAATAGAAGCCCATCTTACTCCATCTTTTCCAGCCAAATTATAATAAGATTCTTACTCTCAAAAGTGAGTACATAAATCAGCCTCAGCATCCACTCACGGCCTCCCTTAATTGGATAGTCTTATCACAGAATAAATACGATCTACCACACAGCAGTTTTACTCCGACCCACTAAAACACTTATGAGTAAGATTGCCATTATGTTTTTTGACTGCCTGTTTACATTTTAATCTTGTATAAACATTTTATTATTTAAATGTATTGTTTTATATTGTGCCTTTGGTTTAATAAATAAAAATATACAAGAAATAAAAATGTCAACGGATAAATCATACAAACATTTTTCCCGCGACGGAATCGAACCCGCAACCTGTGTTTCAGGTGGGAGTTCGCCCACGGCGCCACAGAGGTTTTCAAAATGATAACGAACAAACAATCAAACTCTTACGGCAAATGCATAAAGGGCATGTATAAGAGCTCTTGTCATCACCGATAAAAACTATGACAAACTATGAGTAAACCAGAAAAAGTTGAACCCTAAAATTAAACTTGTGAAAAAAAAACATTGCTCATATTCAAACCATTGAATACAGTATGGTTTTTGTGGTACCACGGTACTCGTAGTTTCTGAAATCCACGATACAGGGAATCCTAGTGTGGAGTCCGGACTTCGTATATATTAGCCGTTTATTTATTTATTGAATTCAACTTTAGAGATACTATGTAACCCATTTTACATTTAGATGATTTGAAGTGATACAGCCTCGTAGCCCGTAGCATAGTTCGTAGCCGTTTCTTAGCTCGTAGAGGCTCGTAGATGTTCGTAGAGGCTCGTTAGTGTATTTCGGTTATTTACGAAGAAAATATTTGAGGTGAATTTTATTGAGAAGTGTTTGACGGAACGCTTAGATTGTGTAGTTTTTTTCAGTATTTTATAATAAATACACATTATTCAACACATTACTGGTACAGTACTACAAAACTGCAGTTCGATAATCTCCGTTTATCTTAGGACTAGAAATGGACTAGCCTCTGCCCACGGCTTGGCCCGTGTGGACCTGATCAAAACTAGCATTATGTGTTAAAAATAACACATAGGTTCTAGGTTGTTCTTACAAATACACAATACTGAAAAATACATAGTCATGTATAGTACATAGTAGAATACATAGTCGTACGTAACTTTAAAGTTAAGAGCCGAGACAAGTTAGGTCAAAAAGGCAGTTTTAATTTAACTGTCCGTTAAATATTTACTGTATATGGAAAGACGATTTATTACAATTTCATAAATTATTAATTATTTTGTTGTTTATGTTTAAAAAAGACTTTTTTAACTCATTTAAAATACATACAATTAAATTTAACACATTTTATTTATGTTCTGTGTTAAAGATAAAAATCATAAACATTTGTTTATTTTGAAAACCACTTGATAATAAAAACGTTGGCAAATGCGCTTAAAATCAGGTCCATAATGTAAGTTAGATAATAATATTTTATGAACATTCAGCCCATTACTCACAAAGATGTTTAACGGTTGGTTAGCTGAACAATATTTTTTTCTGTTTTTTTTTTAAATGAAACATATCAGAAATAGGCGATTCCCTCTTGATCAACTGTTAACAACTGATGTCGCTTAGCAACTGCTTAAAATCTTTATAAGCAAGTCAGACGTTTATGCCACATTTCGAGAAGAAGCCGCCCAAAAATAGATGAACCACATTCAAATAGCTCTCAGATCATACCAATATAACATCTGAATTTTGTCAATATTATCTTATAACCTCCACAGAATTATCACCTTTCACAATTCTGACACCAAGGCTCAATTTCGTCTTACAGTCATACCTCGGTTGATGGATGCTAACTGCTTAGATTATGCAAACCATTGCAAACACTTTGGTAGGGACCTCTTAGGCACTCGCCTTGACATCGATTGAGGCTCACGCCAAATGGCTAATGAATAATCTGAGCTCACGGCAAAGCTAAATGTAATTTACAACCACATTCTGAAACAGACGACCAGAAAATTCTGAAGCACCTATAAGGAGCAGCAGACTATAGATATTTGTATGGGTCTGAGTTTTGTGTTACTCGTAATTCCTGACATACGACACAGGGAATCCTAGTGTGAGAACAGTGCTATGTATGTATCTGTTATGTGTTTAAAATAAAACAAAAAACAAAATTGTATCATAGTAGGTATCTGTTTTACTATAACAAAATATGTAACGTTTCATGAATCCATATCAGTTTGAATTCTTTATGCAAAACCTTTTGTACGAACATCGAAAACAAATCACGGAATTTTAAAAGTCCTAAAACTACATCCAAATATTACAATTCGGGATATTACAAACGCGTGAATAAAGAGAGGCACGTGAAAAATATATTTGAATAACACGACGAATAAAAATATATTTTAATCTCTACATATCAGGATTCACATATCAGATGCTGTGTAGTAAGCTGCCGTCGTGAATTATTACGCTCATGAACCATTTGTAAAATACCTCGCTATTTCTATTACACAGCACTAGTTTCAAACCCCGGCTTACTCGTATCGTAGCTGGATAGAAAGAAGCTTGTTAGTTTAAAGCCAGATGATGATAATTATTATGACCACAAAGACCTACATCAATCAAAGACCAAACTCACAGCGAATAAGCGCTGAATTGGTTTTAACAACAATAAATCAACTTTGGTGGAGAATTTTAATCCTTTATTTAATTTTTGACAATTCAAAAATAAAATAATAATAAATAATGCTGGACATTTTGCACACAACATCATCTAGCCCCAAACTAAGCAGAGCTTGTATTATGGGAACTACATGACTGATATACTACTTATATACTTTTTTTGTAAATACATACATATTTTAACTAGGAACACCCAGACCCGAGACAAATATTTGCAAATCATACAAACATTTGGCTCGCAGCGGGTATCGAACCCGCAACCTTTTGCGTCTCAGGCGGGCCTTCGCCCACTGCGCCACCGAGGTCGTCAATATGAGTGAACCTTGTTCGATAGGCTACCTAGAGCTGAAAAAAAACCGCAGAATTTGTTTTCTTTCTCCTAGCACAGACTTACGTTTCGTCTAGACTAGGCTGCGGGCGGAGAATTGGCGTAATTCATAAAAAAAACACGTAGTTTTAAATCTGACGCTTCTATTTGATCCTTATGATTTCAATGAATAAAACATATTGGCACTTAATTATCAACTAAGCAACGCATTTTGGATCATCGTTTCATGAACACTCAATTGAGAAAATAAGCTCAAATGATTCTGTCGCACGAAAAATTCGCAATAGGATCTCGGACTATCATCTAAACCTCCCATCAGTCGGGAGCAATATGGCTTGTTGTATCATTTGTATACAATATTATGTTTAGTTTTGAATAATTTTACCATGTTCAAGATACCTATTGAATGAATCGGCCAATTGTTGTATTGTGGAATCATATTCGGTATAGTTGCATTATCATCAACAGATTACAGAACAACATCATACAGATTTAAGAACTTGGATCTTATCGTTGCAACTGGTGTCGTACCTTCTATTTAAACCATATAAATGGAGATCATTATCCTGTGACTATGCTGAAAAATCAGTGTGTCTCGAAGATGCCAATCTACTAAAGACACTGGAGGAATGAATGAATGAATGAAAACTTCATTTGCATTGGTTCTTATGTTACGTTATTAGGTATCACTATACTCGACTAAATTTGTCGTCTAAATATTAAAGTAATCATATTTAGGAGACTTAGAAATAAAAAAAAAAATTACCTAATATTCTATAGTAAAGTTTGTATGTTTGAATGTAGGAAGTAATCTCAGAAAACACTCGTTTAATTAAAAAAACACTAACACTTAGAATGGACCTTCAGGGTATTACCACAATAAAAATAAAAGTCTCGGTAAAATAAAAGGGATTTTTCGATGTAACTAATTTTGCAATGTAAGTCGACGAAAAAACGATCGAGCGAACGCGTTTCTTAGGTACGGTAAGAGCTACTTTTCACTGACTACTTTTTATCCAGGTACCACGCGGGTGAAGCCGTGGGTAGTAGCTAGTACATAACATGATTAACAACGTGTTTTATTTTTTCAAACGTTAGACTTCATTTGTTTTATAAATTATGCCGGTCACGCTTTTGTGTTATACGAGTTGTTTTTAAAAGGCGGTCTATTTTACCTCCTTATACGTCGTTATGACACCGATTTTCTCGTTTATCTAGCTGATGTAGTTTATATACTGCCTCATCTATCTATTTTTCCTTCAATTATAGTTTTTTTGAAACTGTTATGTCACATGATTTGACCGTGTAGAAACCAAAAACACATTTTACGCGCTCTTTTCTTTACCATGTATGAGTGAGTCACGCGTCAGGAAAAATAGATGGATGAGGATCCATCTATTTCTCCTTCAATTATAGTTTTTTGAAACTGTTATGTCACATGATTTGACCGTGTAGAAATGAAAAACACATTTTTCGCGCCCTTTTCTTTACCATGTATGAGTGAGTCACGCGTCAGGAAAAATAGATGGATGAGGATCCATCTATTTTTCCTTCAATTATAGTTTTTTGAAACTATTATGTCACATGATTTGACCGTGTAGAAACCAAAAACACATTTTTCGCGCTCTTTTCTTTACCATGTATGAGTGAGTCACGCGTCAGGAAAAATAGATAGATGAGGATCCATCTATTTTTCCTTCAATTATAGTTTTTTGAAACTATTATATCACATGATTTGACCGTGTAGAAACAAAAAACACATTTTCACGCTCTTTCCTTTCCCATGTATGAGTGAGTCACGCGTCAGGAAAAATAGGTAGATGAGGATCCATCTATTTTTCCTTCAATTATAGTTTTTTGAAACTATTATGTCACATGATTTGACAGTGTAGAAACAAAAAACACATTTTTCGCGCCCTTTCCTTTACCATGTATGAGTGAGTCACGCGTCTGCTGCAAATGTCGTCCCGATTTGGCTATCTTGTTAGCATCAAGGCATCGATTTTGGATTATCTGTTAGACTTGTTCGTATGGGTGTGAGGAATAGCATTCATAGGGTGATTTGTAAGGCAACATGTTGGGGCAATTTGGTAGCATCAAGCGACTATAAATGAAGTACGAATACTATTTTTTTTAAGTTTTTTAAGGCCGTAAGATGTCCACTACTAGACATAAGACTCCCCCAAAGAGAAGAGATAACTCAGATTCAGATTCAGATGTTTTTTTTGTACAGAACACAGGTAAAAATTACATATACAATTTATAGGTTAGTAAACGTATCACCATATTCTACTAAGTTGTTATAATACAAAGATTTATCAAATAAATTCTACTACTATTATCAACTCGAAAGTTTGTGAGGATGGATGTTTGTTACTAATTCACGCAAAAACTACTGTACGGATTTTAATGAAACTTAATAGTAATATAGCTTTTACATCAGAATAACACATAGGATACTTTTTTATCCCGGTACTACAAGGGCGAAGCCATGGGCAGAAGCTAGTAAATCCTACTTCTATTAAAAACGCGAAAGCTGGTCAGAATGGATGTTTGTTATTCTTTCACGCAAAAACCACTGAACATATTTTGATGAAACTTAACAGTAATATAGCTTTTATATCAGAATAACACATAGTGTTAAGTAGGTAGCGCGACTATACCTACCTAGATTTAATTGTTTCATTATTTTTTGTTTTGTTTGTTACCATGTTAGGTTGTCGCGTCCCATCCGCGCACGCCATTGGTCAATAGCCTACGAGGGCGGGGGGAAACCGCTGTAGCGGCGCGGGTGCGACGCGTGCATAGAAATTGTTTTGAATTCTCGAGTAGTTGCCGACTTGCGCTTGACTTGGCGAGTCGTGTATTTTTGTTGTTTTAGTTCCTAAGTTTTTGAATTATACAAACGTATTTTGCTTAAAAGTGGATTTTACTTCCAACAAGAGAAACCCTGCACCAACTAGGCTACAAAACTGGTCCTTCGAGTAGCCGGATCAGCATGGAAGATAAAAAATACACGACACGCAGCGCAGTCAAGGCCATGAAAAGCGACGCGTACTCAGAAGAACGGCACGCAGACTCGGAACAAGATTCTCAATCTCAGGTGCACGCGCCAGACACGCCGGCGCCGGACAACACGCCGCCGCCGCCAGACGCCAGCATGCCCAGCACTGTGCGGCCGCCGCGCAGCGTCTGCAGCCAGGCGTCGCGACTGAGCCGGAGCGAGCGCGAGGCGCGGCGCATGCGGGCTGAGTACGAGGCCGAAGTGGAGCTCGTGAAGTTGAGAGAGAGCGTCGTCAAGAAGAAGCTAGCTCTCGAGATGGCGGAGCTGGCCGCGGAGGAGGAGGCGGAGGCGATGGATGCGATGGACGCGCTGCCGCGCAGCGTGGTGAATGGGCCGGGGGGCCGCGTGGAGCAGTGGCTGCAGAGCGCCGTGCCCGCGCCGCCCCGCCCCGCCGCGCCCGCGCCGCACGCTCCCGCCGTCCTCGACCCGCACCAACAACAGCCCACGGATATCGAGCGGTTAGCAGAAGCCATCGGTAAACTGGCCCATACGAGACCGCTCCCCCGGCAGCTGTATGAACTGCCTACCTTTGACGGCAACCCTGTGGAGTGGCTCGGGTTCGAGAAGGCCTACCGGAGTACGACGGAGATAAACAAGTTTCGTCCCTACGAAAACATGGCGCGGCTGAGAGTGGCTCTCGTCGGAGAAGCAAAGATTGCGGTCGATGACCTTATGAGGACCTGTTCTGACCCTGAGGAGGTCATCGGAGCGCTGGAGGAAGAATTTGGGCATCCCACTCTGCTTTTGGAATGCGCACTACAGAAGGTTCGGGACTTGCCAAAAGTGTCAGAAAATGGCCGCGAACTGAGATCGTTCACGAACGTAGTGCGTAACACCATATCAGTGTTAAAAAGTGTGCGAGCCGACGGGTACATAAACAATCCGCAAATAGTGCAAGAAATATTAGCAAAGTTGACACCCTATCAACGCGCTCAATACGGTGAATTTGCGATGCGCAAGGAAAAAGATGGCAGTGATGTAGATTTGCGCGTTTCACCGAATCTATACATTTTAGTTGAGTTCCTAACGCAAATAACGCGTGTCGCATCGTACTACTCGCCGAGCACTTCGCAACCGCAGCCGCTCGCGAACGCAGTCGCCGGACGGCGAGATAAAGGCGCGGCCCCAGTGCGAACGACACATCGCGTGTTTACCCAAGTTGAAGCAGCTGCCGACACCACTGAAACTGAGGATAAAGACAGAGTTGTTTGTGTGATGTGCAACGAGGAACATAAGTTAAGTGAATGTGCACAGTTCAGGCAGCTCACTGTGAATGAACGTTGGGACTTTGTAAAAATAAATAAATTATGTTTTAAGTGCGTAGTCAAAACTCATTCAAGTAGGTTTTGCCGCGCTAAGCGTTGTGATATGTGTCATTCGTCACACCACGTATTGCTACACTCGGATGCGCCCGTGAACTTGCCGCCGTCAGTCGCAACACTGCCCATCGACGCGTCGCAGTCGACCGCGTCACAGTCGGCATCGCAGACGACATCAACTGACTTTGAAACTGTGACCAATGTGCGAGAGTTTCGTGCGCGAGCGTTATTGAAAGTGATCCCAGTGACAATAGTAGGTAGATTCGGTGATGAGCGAGCTACCTATGCGTTGTTGGACGATGGAGCGTCTGTGTCGCTTATAGACGAGAATCTCGCGAATGACATCGACGGACCGATAGTACCACTGAGGTTAATGACCGCGCGCGGGCATTGTGCTACTGACGATAATTCGCGTAGTGTTAAAGTCGTTGTGCGCGGACCGAACGGAGTGCATCACGATATTTGTGCGCGCACCATGCGGAATGTGGACTTGCCGTCGCAAACTTTGCCGGCGCGTGTATTCGAGGACAATGCGCACTTGCGGCACCTGGATTGCAGTGAGATGAGGGAGGCGAAACCGATGTTGTTAGGCCAAGACAACTGGAGTCTCATCGTCGGCAGGGAGATTAGACAAGGTAAATCTGGTTACCCAGTCGCTTCGCTTTCTCGATTAGGTTGGGTCGTCCACGGCCCGCTGGGCGCGGGTGCTCTTAGTAATAATACCGAATCTGCCAACTGCATATTAACATCGCGGCCCGATTTGTACGACAAAATAGAGGTGATAGGTCAGAAACCGTCTGAAGGCGATTTAGGTATTGCTTGTTGCGTGACGGGTGGCTGGAAAGTAGGTTTACCGAGGAACCGTTATGAGTATGCGTGCAGACACGTAACTGGGATCGAATTGAAAATAGATAGGGATTCAGAATTCACGAATGCGTGTACGAAAGTAGGTAGGCCTACGTTATTCGCCAAAAACTCTGCGCGTAACGGTATTCAGGCAAGTCCAGTGTGGTATCTTCATTTTGGGGTGACATATGCGCGAGGTAGTGCTGACCGGGTTAATGACCTTAAAATATCAAATGTACGAATCATGGATTTTGATATTTACGCGATTTGTGTCATGACTTTTAGCGCCTACGTGGACCAGCACTTTGATATTCGGAATAGGAAATTAGATAGCGCGAACAGTATCAACCAGGTACAACAGCTGATTCATGCCATCATCACCCACGTACATCATGCGGACAGTGTTTATATCAGGGGGTGGGTGATGAACTCACCTGAGCCGCGGGAGAATTTGCTAGCTGTGGTGTCGGGTCGAATTAAATCAGATAGATCCGAGAAGATACAGTCACTGGACCTGGACATAATCTGGTGCCCAGAAAGTAATTATAGGTTTGACTTGTCATTTAAGCTAACATCAAGCGACCTAGCTCCGGTCAAGATCGTGCCCATAGTGCAACTGGAACTGCAGGCCGCTTTGTTAGGATGTAGGTTGGCCGTGGTGGTTAAATCGGGCATTGATAATGATAGGAGGTGCAGCGACTGGCACTGGGTACCTTCAGAGTCTTACCCCGCGGACGAAGCTTTAAGAATGGATTGGCCTATTTACGCCAGCCTGGGTGTTTCGGGTCCCCTTTTTCTCTGTGATTCACAGGTGCCGTGCTCAATGTGCGGTTGTGGCAATGTGTCCGGTCATGACCCGGAGCGCTTGGAGCGGGTGCTGGTGACGAAGAAGGTGGGATCGTCCTTCATTGGTGTCATGCACATCTCCACATGGACGCGAGCTGTTGCCACGGTGGAGAAGCTGCGGGAGGCTAAAGCCTTCTTCCTGAGGGTGGCGCAGGACTACGCCTTTAGAGACGAGATAGCGCGTTACGCGCCACCGGTCGTGTGCTCTCTTAGTCGAGCCGCTTGTTACAGCTCGACCCCATGCTGTACGAGGATCGAGGATGGCTTACTGCACGTGAGGCGCTCGCGTTCGTGGCGCCGGACACCGAGTCACCTACTGTCCAGCATGGAGACGGGCAACGCCCTCACGACGTCCTATAACCATTATCTGGTCGCATGGCAAGATACCTAAAGTGAATGAAGGAAGTAGGGTACTGAGTGTGGAATAGACGTAAGACCTTCAATAGGTACGCTGTGGGACCGCCCGTCCCGGCGTCGCACGGATAGTCGCGCTGCCTGTTGACAGTACATTTATCGGTGGAACCCTCTAACTGGGGGGTGGTGTTAAGTAGGTAGCGCGACTATACCTACCTAGATTTAATTGTTTCATTATTTTTTGTTTTGTTTGTTACCATGTTAGGTTGTCGCGTCCCATCCGCGCACGCCATTGGTCAATAGCCTACGAGGGCGGGGGGAAACCGCTGTAGCGGCGCGGGTGCGACGCGTGCATAGAAATTGTTTTGAATTCTCGAGTAGTTGCCGACTTGCGCTTGACTTGGCGAGTCGTGTATTTTTGTTGTTTTAGTTCCTAAGTTTTTGAATTATACAAACGTATTTTGCTTAAAAGTGGATTTTACTTCCAACAAGAGAAACCCTGCACCAACTAGGCTACACATAGGATACTTTTTTTCCCGGTACTACAAGGGCGAAGCTATGGGCAGAAGCTAGTAAATCCTACTTCTATTAAAAACGCGAAAGTTGGTCAGGATGGATGTTTGTTATTCTTTCACGCAAAAACCACTGAAAATATTTTGATGAAACTTAACAATAATATAGCTTATACATCAGACTAACATATAGGGTACTTTTTATCCGGGGACCACGCAGGCGCAGCCGTGGGCAGAAGCTAGTTATAAAGAAAATCAAAATTACTAGGCAACAAAAACTGATCTAAAATATGTCAACAAAAGGATAACTATTCATTTCATGTCGTCATCGTTAAGGTATTAATTTATCGAGTAGTAAGATTTAATAATCAACAGTCGATTCAATTTATTTTTATATAATATCTCTTTTTTATTGTGATCTGAAGTCTCTTAATGAAATCAAAGTCGGCGGGTGAGTGAATGGTGCGCCTTATTTTTGTTCTCGGCTTGCGAGCTGTAACGCGATTTGGTAAAGCGTTTTCTTCTCGTACCTTACTTAATTTTAATAGCAAGCGAGTGGGCCTGGGAATATAATAGAATTTAATGCAAACATTTATGTAAATTGGTTTTATCGGGTACAAATATATATGTAGGAGATATTATGTTGATCAAAATATGTGAATATCAATGAGCCAGAGGAGATGTAAAAATTTTGCAGAATTTACTTACAATACCGTTTTGATCAACATGTAAAATTATTACGGATTAATTTACATAGATTGATTTGGAATCTAGGTACCTAGGTTTATTTTTTTGTGTTCTATCAAAATTAATAGTATGATGTAATAAACAAGCTATTTCAACATCTGGGTCAACGCATTAGCATTTCCATTCAGCTTGGCAATGTGGCCAGTATTTTGGGAGCGCTTCCGTCTGGTAGTGATCTGGATCAGTTGAGCTATCTATAGATCGTTTGCAAACAGTCTTTAGATAGCTAGCTGTTTCATTTGTATTTTTTGTATATAGGTACGTACCTAAACTTAGTTGTATGAATAAATGTATTTGGTAACAAGTAGGTAAACACAAAACATATACATAAAACAGCTAGCTATCTATAGATCGTTTGCCGGTCATACATAATTCAATACATGTATCCGTTAACGTTTTTTGGAATAAAATGAAATATCTGAGTCTTCAAATTGCATTATTTCCGTGTTCAGTCCAGTTCACTACCTATGGACTTCATTGCAAAAGCACACATTAGATCGCAGTTTAAAATCGTGCCCACTCAATTCTCAACCCATTTACGTTAGGAGTCGGTTAAAGTAACATTTGTATACAAAGAGATGTTTCCACACACATTTCACGGCTGTGTCCGCTCGTCCGTCCAGGCGGACACGTGACCGGCATGTAAGCTGGAACGGTGATGTTTTATTAAATACTAGCTACTGCCCAACGGCTTCGCTTGCCTGGTAAAATAAATAAATAAAATAAAAAGAGCTTTATTTTTCCTATACACTACACTAATTTTATGCTTATCCTACCTAACAAATATAAAAAAAAATAGACTAATGTTAAAAATATAGATCTAAATATGTACCTGTGCAATTACTAATTCTACTTATTTAATACTATTTATTAAATATTTATGTACATGCTACGTAAAAACCTCCTCCATTTATTTCCACTTCTCTCGGTCTCTTGCTATTCTAGACCATAGTTTTCCGGCTACTTTTATTATGTCGTCGCTCCATCTTTTCGTTGATCTACCTCTTCTGCGTTCTCGCTCGGGGGTCCAGTTCGTAGCTATTGGACACCATCTGTTTGTTTTTGCTCTCTACAGGTGACCCGCTCATTTCCACCCAAGATCCGTTGGACTACATCTCTCGGTATCCGGATAAAAAGTACCCAGCTAGCTCTTACCGTTAAAGGCAGCGCAGTGTTACGCATTCGCTCGAGCTGTTTTTTCATAGACATACGAAACAAAATTAGTCTCCACGAAAGCCCTTTTATTAAAACGGTTATATTAACTTCACTTGTAACTAACTAAATAACACTCAAACAATATAATCCAATCTTGGAAGTCAATTTTAACTTACTTTTAATTGTCGTATCGAAATGAAACTTTGTATGTATATTTAGTTCGGATGACTATACTATAATTTGGTATCTTTGAGCTGATCTGATGATGGATCCAGGAGGTGGATAGTGGAACTCTTCTGTGGCTACTAATAAACCCCTCGATTTTGGGCTCATATGATTAGTTTGACGAGTCCAATAGATTAGACTTGGTAACGAGGGTTTGATCATGGAACCAGGAGGTGGAAAGTGGAATTCATTTTATAATTTTTTGTGCGTGATAAAAGCGTATTTTTTTTAAACAACTCATTTTA
The DNA here is from genome assembly GCA_958496245.1 of Perizoma flavofasciatum. Classification (NCBI taxonomy): domain Eukaryota; kingdom Metazoa; phylum Arthropoda; class Insecta; order Lepidoptera; family Geometridae; genus Perizoma; species Perizoma flavofasciatum. The sequence goes on from OY292436.1 coordinate 2,621,287, forward strand.
TTTACATATATTTCCTTGTCAAACGCTATCTGGGCTTCCGCGATACAGTAAACGCTATCTGGGCTTCCGCGACATAGTGCGGAGCTCATTGTTAAACATGTAACCCAGGCACGCACTATGTAAATAAAGTATTTTGTATTTTATATTTGTATTTTAACGGGATAATACCTATACAGCCTATAACTTTACACCATGAAGGTCTATTCTAAATATTGGTGAGTGAAGTTTTTGAAATCGGATAAGTAGTTTCTGAGGATTACCTACTTCCAAACTTCGAAACTACAAAGTTTACCTCTTTATCCTACTACTATCATCAACGCGAAAGTTTGTGAGGATGGATGTTTGTTACTCATTCACGCAAAAACTACTGAACGGATTTTGATGAAACTTTACAGTAATTTAGCTTATACATCAGATAAACACAACATATTTTTTCCGGGTACCACGCGGGCGAAGCCGTAGGAAGAAGCTAGTAATATAATAGTGTAGACTTACCTAGGAAGGATTCACTAGGTTGGATCGCTTAGTTTGCTAGTGGCCAACTAGGGTTTCTGAAGGCTTCCAACATCGTTTAGGTAGATTAATAATTAAATTTGTTTATATAATACATAAGATATATAATTGAATGACTATTAAACATTTTTTTGGCACATACCCGCATTTTGCTAGTAGTTAACATTTCTCGTGACAGGTTCCTAGCACATCGCCGCTTATTGCTTGTTTTTTTTCAAATAAAAAAACTCACTTTGCCAGCTGTTATGGTGGTTCATTCACGTTACATGCTGTTAAATTATGGAACTCTCTCCCTCATGCAATCCGAGCCAGTCCATCGCTGAACATCGCCCACAGCCTTTCTCCACTCGTTCATTCAGACATCTTAAATTCACTCTTTTCATTCATTCAAACCGTTCCAATTCACATTCATCAATGTTTCTTACGTTCCGATACTATCACAGAATCATTTGACAAACATCTCACTTTCATAATACATTCGGATACATCCATACATTCTGATCCCACATTTATATATTAATATGATAATATTGCGTATATGTATTCATAGGTAGTTCAAGTAGGCATGTATAATATGTAGTTTATTAAAATATAGTGGTATTTTAAGTATATTTCCTGACTTTGTACACCTACCAACTTTATCACTTGTCTATCTCTCCTCAAAGGTTTGCTGGAAGAAAACTCTTTTTAGGGTTAAGCTCGCTTTTGTACATGCCTCACCTAATATCTTGTTTAATATTTCTGTTTTATTTCTGTGTACAATAAAGAATTATAAGAAAAACAAAACTTCTGAATTTTCAAAGGTGATACGATAATCGCCCTACACGCGGATATCGTACCCTTAAACGAAGCGTACGATATCCGCACTTACACGAGGCTTGTGTTTAATTTGTTTTCAATAAATGTGTTTCGTGCTGAATAAATGTTTTTCATTCATTTAATTTATTGTTTTATGTCTTCTAGGTCTTCTAGGTACCTATATCCTAGAACAAGCTGTTCCTCTTCATCGTTCGTGCATCCATGCAAAGCAAGGTAATGTCGTTATTGTAGGTAGGTACGTGCGCATAAAATATGCATTTTAGCTTCATCCTCTAATATAATTTAGCCAGTCAAAACACATCCCAAACGAACTTACGTTTCAAAATCAGCCACTGACATAAGTATGTTTTGAATTCATGTTAAATTCTATTCGGATATAGAATTTGCTCAATGATGTAAAAAAATATTCGAATATAGATTTTTTACGGATGAGTTAATTGCGAGTTAATTGTGAAATATTTTTTCTATCGTAATTTATTTTTGTATTTTTTTAAACTTATTCCTGGATAATACCTACTTATCCAGGAATAAGACCTACCTAATAAGTGGGCTGGATATTTTTTTAATCTTTAAATATAAGGCTTCAAAGTAGATAAAGAGGAGGGTTAAACTCTCTAACTTATTACCTAACCTTGGATCCTAGAAGTATGAAGCAAAGTTTTAATTATGCGTAAATATGTATTTGATAGGAAATAATTTTGACAAATTTCCAACGATAACATGAAACAACTTTGTGAACCTAACTAACATTATGCATTAAAAAAAAGCTGAAATATTTTCCTTTTCTTTTTAATCACTTTTCCAATTTAATTTATCTGAATTCAGTTTTAACAGATAATAATCAAATGATTTGTTTTTATTCTAAACGTTTTAACAAACAATGCGTTATATGTTTTTAAGAATATTTCAATATTATTATTATTATTTACTAATCGCAAACTGTTTTTGATGTGTGTAAATTTTGAGCACTTTATTTAATTTGTGGGCCATTTTGATAACTTTTTTAAATCAGAAAAAGTTAAACCGAGGATGACCCATACCTAAGTTAATGAATGACAGACGGTCTAACTGTGCATGGCATATCAGAAAGTCCTGACAGAAACTAATATCAAGCCGAATGTAAATCCCAGAGTAGGATGATGGATTAGCCGCGTGCGAGGGAAACTATTAGTTTTGTCTGTCTGTCTGTGAACTGTGAGTGACGCATTGACAGCGACTGAATGTGTGTGGCCTTTTTGCCATTGCCATATGTTTAAAATTACAATCCAAAAGCTTATCTGTTGTTTTGTACTACTTGCTGAACGTGGGCATGTGCCAAATGTTTGGACATGCTCGACTAGCCCTTACTTGGCATCCTTAAAAATCTTTTCACTGAGTATGAATCAGAAGATTTCCATATTTTATTGCGATAAGATAATATTTAAGTTTTTATATAAGACTAGCTTCTGCCGACGGCTTCGCCCGCGTGGTACCCGATTAAAAAGTAGCCTATGTGTTATACTGATGTACAAGCTATATTACTGTAAAGTTTCATCAAAATCCGCTCAGTAGTTTTTGCGTGAAAGAGTAACAAACATCCATCCTCACAAACTTTCGTGTTTATAATATTAGTAGGATAGTTAGCATTTTGGTGTTAAACTGTAAGCTAACTATTTTTTGATCATTTATTCTTAAATACAAGTGAGTAGTTCCGTCTCTTTTATGTTACGACAAAAGTGCCGTTTAGGTATAATAACTTGATCAAATAATAGACATAATATTTAAAACGGAATGGTGGGAGACAGCCAAGGATAGAGGCAGATGGAAGGAATTGGGGGAGACCTTTGCCCAGCAGTGGGACACAATAGGTTATTAAAAAAATGTATATATAGTATTTAAAAAGTAATCTAAACAATTTTGGCGTTAACTATACTTTGCGATTTTTAATGTTGAAATTTGCACCATAAAACAGTGGGCGTGTACGGTCCGATCTATGAATGAAAATAAATTTAATTTTGAAAGTGTCTCTAGGGCCCCGCAGTCTATTAACGGCAATAACCAATAATTCTAATTCTAAGCGTGTGTGTGTTTTTTACTGTCTGTGTTAATATCTCTGTGTGTTGAATCCAATTTGTATCCAAGCAGAAAACGCATTAGGTCAAAGATAAACATTTGCAATTTGCCTACCCTGCAAATTTTTTCTTAGTAAATGTAGGTAAGTGTCTAGCACAATGACCTGAAGGCCACTTATGAAGTAAATTATTATTTTATACATTAAGTTAACCTAGTTAGAATAGTGATTAATCTGGATTTACTCAATGTAAGTGAGGTACCTTAATATTTACACGAATACATTGTTAAACTAAATGCCTTTTTCGTGATATAATAATTACTATAAGTGATTATTTTTATTTAATAACTAGCTACGCCCGTGTGGTACCCGGATAAAAAGTAGCCTATGTGTTATTCTGATGTATAAGCTATATTACTGTAAAGTTTCATTAAAATCCGTTCAGTAGTTTTTGCGTGAAGGAGTAACAAACATCCTCACAAACTTTTACGTTTATAATATTAGTAGGATTAGCACTATTATCGCCTGAAATACAGGAATACCTAGTTCAGGCAAAATTATTATACTTAGCTATATTTATTTATTTAGTGTACTTATGTTTTGTATAATTACGAGTTTCTTTGAATAAATTTATTATTATTATTATTCCTCATTATTTATTTTTAATCTCAGGCTTATGCCTGGAGCCTTTATAGGCATTAGTGGAGCCAAAGCTAACACTAAGAGGCTTTTTTGTACAATACAATATATAAAAAAACGTTATTATTATTATTATTATTATTATCTACTCGTATCTATCAACAATAAACACATTGTATGATAAAAGCGTATTTTCTCCTGATTTTGTCCATTGACTTGACTCAAGAGCACGCAATAAAGAAGACATTGTCCTTTGTAAGCTCAGTGAATGTCAAACTTTTCAGAGCTAAACATTTTAGGTAACACTTTAGTAGATATTTTTCACAAAACCTAGTTGGCACACCAAGCTAGAAAATTTGTCGCAACATAAAGGGTGAAAGTCTCATATATCTGTAATTTTACTGGCACCCATACCATTCAAAACGAAACACAGCAATGCAAATCACTGATTGGTGGCAAAAATAGATATGGTGGCAAGAGCCCAGACAAGCTCATTCACAAGCAGCTCTAGAGAGGTAGTAGAGTATGCACATACTGACAAGATAAGTCAATGAGAGGTTTTATTTTTTATCTGTGGCAATCTTCCAAGATCTTAGTTCCTGGAAGCTTGCTAGAAGATAGCATTGTTCAGGGCATGTTTATCTGGGAAACAAATTTAGTCACATAGATGAAATGGCCTCGATTCTGTAGTACAGTTTAACACTAAACTTAATTTAAACTGTCGCTCTTTTTTACTGATAGTGCAAGCAAGAAAGAGATTTTTTATTTATCTTCAATTTTAGTGCTGTCAAGTTAGTCAGATTTAAGTTTTCCATACACATTTAGTCGTTATTCCAAAACATGCTGTATAGTCAGCATCTTCGCAACACGAAGAAAAGCGGCACGTAAACTGATTTGACAGGAGTAAAATTCTTGCCACCTCTTTTTTGCTTACACTATCAGTAAAAGAGAGCGACATAAATTTAGTTTGCGTACTACAGAATCGAGACCTTTTAAGTCTAACAAGATACTTGCCCCATTTAAAATATATATATATTCACAGCTAAGGCTCTATTTTTCGCTGAAAAAAATCTCTATTTATATTTATATTTTATTGTTTTTTAAAGTAAATCTATTTATATCTGTAGATTAATGAATTGTTCTTAATAAGTTATTAATAAAAACAAGAGCTGCTTCATTCAACAATGTCAATTTTCAACAAAAATTTACATATCCGTTATAACTACGGAAAAGCCAAAGCACCTAGGTAATGATGACTCCATCACTCTCTAAGTTTGAGAACCTTTGTAAGGATTCAAGTGTTTACAAAACTAAATGAGAGTTAAGAGCGCCGCTTCAAAGGAATTTAATGAAAACTTCGGATTTGTAGTTTTTCCATCAGAAAATTTTGCAGCACTATAAAACATCTTTACATCTTTGTTTAGTGATCTAGGAATGCTTATTATGATTATATACACAAACAAAAAATATGTAGCACAGCTGTTCCGGCTTAGAAGGTGCCAGAGTACCAGTTTCAGTTTATTTTCAACCGACTTCAAAAAAGGAGGAAATGTTCAATGAGGCCTGTTTTTTTACCGACTGATGATTTTTTTTTAATGGCTAGGGTAGAGTGTATACCCTAAGTTGTATTACAAATGTATTACATTTAATTTTAATAATAATAATTTCCGCCATTGTTTAAAAAATAAGGGATAATAAGAATTTTCACGTACCACACTATCGGTGTAGGCACCGATTATGTTTCGACTCATTCCGAGAGTTTTCATCAGGGTGAGTGATCGCAACTAGGGCTTGCATTCGAATATTCGTATATTAAACTAGTTCGAATATTCGAATACAAAAAAATTAATAGTTTATGAGTTTATTATTATTAGTTGGAATATTTATGGCGCGTGATGTGTGATGAATTATCCCGATGTAGTCAAACTACTTGTGGCGTAGTGGCGTAGTAGTGGTTCCCGGCTTTCAATGCATTGATCCTGGGTTTCCGGTCAGTATAAATATAGGGTGCTGTGCCAACAACTATATACCAACTGTATCGACATCCTCGGTGGCGAGGAGGGAGAATAGCCGGCTGAGAAGAAGTGCGGGATCGATTCCGGCTACAGAAACAATGATTACATTTTCTGCAGATATTCTGGGTTTTGTGGTACCATGGTACTCGTAGTTTTCTGATGAAATGATTTCTGGAACTCTTGTCCACAAAAGTTCAGATATCCCCTTCGCAGGGAATTTATGGAATAAGCCTCTGTTGTCGGGTATATACTATGTACCTACCTATGTGACTGTCGGGTGTATACACCAACTTGATAATTAAATTCAGGGGTATATATGGGTTAACCCTTTAAAAACAAATACCTACCTAATAATTAATTCGCGCAACCCTACTAATCAGGTACCTACCTATTATATTTTATTCCAACCAACGAACTCGTCTAGTTACGAGAATACACCCCTACCTAGTAGTTTTCAGTTCGCATCGTAGATGGATAGAAAATACTTTATTGCACACCAAAATATTTCAGCCTAAATAAATAGTACGTACAAGCGAGAATATATCGTACTTACTTTTAATCAGCCTGCTGCTGTTAAGATTTGTGGAGCCAAATCAAGTTTTGTACCTACTGAAATTTGATTAACCACCCGCTTGATTTCGAAACTCAGTTACAGAGTTCGACTCGATATTAAAGTTCGTCGTTTGGTAGAAATTAATCGGAATTGAGGAAGCGAGAATTGGATCGTTGGGTTTTTACAACCAGTGTAGGGCAACCTACACCCTGACCAAATAACACTACGAAGTGACTGAAATACTGAGCCTGAAAAGTTGGAATAGCGAAGAAGCTTCCTCTCCCCCTTTAATTTCTCAAATGAGGAGAATATTATTAAGAAGTTACGCCAACGCCTACACCCCACAGAACATATAGTTGGTAACTTTAGTTCTTTAATCCCGTTACCTGTTCTGGCTTATTATTATTCAAACCAATTATTATGTTTAACTATTCGACAAATTCTGGTAGTTATCATAAAAATGGTCAAAACAAACCCCCTTATTCATAATCACTCCATAACTTTATCGAAAGGACAGGGTCGATAACTTTAGTTATCGAGCAGATAAAGTTAGCGAGTGACTATGAATAAGACGGTTAATCTCTATCTCATGAACGTCATAATCGGTATAACAATTTTACTAATAGTACAATCCTTAACTACTTCGGTAAATAACGAGATCGGAAAAGTAGACATCGAGACAATCCTTCCTATACTTATATCCTACTAATATTATAAACGTGAAAGTTTGTAAGAATGGATGTATGTTCCTCATTCACGCAAAAACTACTGAACGGATTTTGATGAAACTTTACAGTAATATAGCTTATACATCAGAATAACACAAAAGCTACTTTTTATCCGGGTACCACGCGGGCGAAGCCGTTGGCAGAAGCTAGTAATATTATAAACGCGAATTTTTGTGAGGATGTTTGTTACTCTTTCACGCAAAAACTACTGAACGGATTTGATGAAACTTTACAGTAATATAGCTTAAACATCAGAATAAGACATATGCTACTTTTTATCCGGGTACCACGCGGGCGAAGCCGTGGGCATAAGCTAGTGAATAATATAATGCTTTATTGCCTTAAATTTTTACATTTGGTCTTACAATCGTACTTTAAAATAATACCATAGGTGAGCTCTGTTCCCTTGTATTAATTAATAAAAATTAATTACGAGAATTGGGCTGCTAGTCAAGAATGTAATGAAACTCATTTTTTATTTAATTCAAATTGGTTTAGCCGATGTGTAGTAATTCAGTAAAAAAACACAGACAGTTTTGTTAAGAAAGCTTATAATTACTAGGTAAGGCTTAGGTAGACATACGTAATATTGTAACGATTATTCACGTAGGCATGTAAGGCGCTAAGTTAACAAACTGCCCTCAACATAGTGAAAAAGATTTGCAGTAGGTCAAATCAATGGCAACCCACACGATGTATGAAATATAAGTAAAAGGTAGAATCCTCCCCGGTACCGGGAGCGGAGCACATATAATTTTTCACATTTCACATACTTACCAAACATTAGGATAAGGGACACCGAAGCCTTAGCTGTGCTTGTTCAAGATCTTTGAGCTAGGTATACCTCTGAAATAAGGGCACATGACACTTGATCTGTGTCATCTTTCCCATTAAAACCCATGCCGAAGCTGCCGGGAAGTATGCAACCTTTTTCCATCTGCGCCGATACCATCATTGTGGCAATAGGGAGGATGGGAGTGTGCTTGAATTCAAAAGGAATAAGCTAATCAATATACTCTTAAGGACGCGGCGAACGCCGTTATCCGTTCAGAACATGTTATAAATTTGGTAGTGTTCCAAAATGATACACTAAATGATAAATAATACCAAAAATGATGACTGAAAACTTGTTGTATTTTTCATAGCGTGTAGTTATTCTGTAACTAGACAATATAAGCTATGTACCTAATAAAACAATATGTAGGATATTGTTATTTAATACGAAACAAATAAGATAAAAATATGTCATTTATGACGTAAAAATATGCAAAATGCGATTCGTTTATATTTTAGGTAAGTATTTTGAAAAAATATACATCCAGGTACCTAGATAAATACTATTCGAATACAAATAATACCATATGGTGGAAATAAGCTCTAATTACAAATTATTTTGGTATTACGTTTGCATGAACAATTCATCCTCCGCTGGCCTCTTAAGTACTACCAATACGTATGGTAATATTTGTTTCCATAATCTCCCACCACCATATTCTTGCATAATTTGTTTGTTTTTTTTTATGTCGCGCTGAATAAATATTTTAATTTCATTCAATTTAAAATGTCCTTACTAGTTCACTTGTACTGTACGGGGTAATTGCTCGAAGGAGCTGTGGAAGACAGCCCCCCATTATTAATGACGGGTGCCTTCCCCTTATTTACAAGTCATTAACCGAGCCTACGGGATCCGCGTGTAATCAAATATTATCAACTATAAATTTTCAGTGTTTTTGAACTAGATTTCAGTGCCTTCATTATTTGTATACCAGAAATTTGTATCCCACTGCTAAAGAAAGGGCATTTCCAAGGTTTTTTAGGGTTTTTGACAGCCGTAGCTACATCTTTTGCGAGCAGGGAGTTACGTTCAATTAAGTTATTTTCTGTTTTACATTTGCACGCCTATCAAGTTCCGTATTTCTTGACAATCAAGCAAGTGTATCTACTCGAATAGATATGTTAATTGTACCTACTTAAGTCTTTAAGTTTATTAAAATTTGCGTTTTCTGGTTCTATATTGTAAATGGGATTGATACGGGATATTGTATGTTAATAGAAGATTGTTCAACAAGGGACTAAAACGAGCAATTTCATGCGAGACTACCGAGCGACAGCAAAGGAGGCTAAAATCGAGTATGAATGGGTTTTAGTCCCGAGTTAAACACTCTACTTTACACTTCGATTGCGCGAAAATAAAATAAATTAAGAATGAGGTATTATAAAATTTCTAGAGATTTCGCAGCAATGAAAACTTTTTTAATTTTTACATGTCAAACGCACTGACGACGCATTCATGCAACGATCGCCAAAAAACGCTATGCAGCAGTGCAGGATGCATTCAGTTCCATTTTCAAAAATAAATTCAAATAAAAAAAAATCTTCTGTTTATTTTACTGAGAAATTATTTCTAAAATAGAACAGTTACAAGCAGAGTCTTCTAGAGGATCACATTCGTATCTGTTGATAATAACGAATATAAAAAAACAAGTTCCTATTAGTTAAATAAATACACTTTAGTCCGCCTACGATTAGCTAAAATGACACACTTTTAGAGTATGATAAGTGAAAAGGATATTGTGTATGTAGATTTACACCTCCTGCGCTGTTATTAATATTATAAGACATGAAATGTCAAAAAACCGACTTCCTCACGTGCTTACGTTATTTTACGCTCTCGAGACGACACTCTTTCGATTAAAAAACAAAAGTAAAATAGCCCACAAAAAATGTTTCAGCTAGTTGTGATTTTAGATGATGAGATGTGGTAAATTAGGTACATTACATATTGCAGTGCCCGTTAGCAACGTGTGGCGTTAAAACTTATCTAAAAACTTTCTTGAAGGCATACAAAACGATAGCAAAAAAGTGGATGGATCGGTCACGCCTCGTTTCACATGCCACCGTTTATTGCACTGTCTCCTGTGACCTTGTAACGAATGTAAAAACCACCTTTTAAGTCATACAAAACGATTGCAAAAACCGGATCAGAAAACAGAAAACAAACAACTTAATTAGGTACCCAAATGCTACCATACACGGGCTCCCTGTGTCATAGGTAAAAACGATTTCAATCAACCCCTAAAAACTATAATTAGACGAGGCATGCAAGATATGTATAGTGTTTCAATAGATGCTGCGTATTGCAGTTGCTGCCCCGCACGCACACCGGCGTCACGGAAGACCAGCGTTTTAGTGGCACAAAGTGCTTCTATAACATAGTGCTGAGTGGCGGCCGTTTTTGTTGTCAATCTCATTTACTTAATAACTCGTATGTATACCTTTATGTGACACAAAATAAAATATTTTTATCTTTATCTTTATCTATATGCAAGCCATAGGCTGATTTCCTAATTCAAAATAAATGAAACAAAGGGATTCCCAACCAACATCTTATAAATTGTCTCACAAGGTACATTCTAAATCTAAAACTTGTACCGTATACTTAAAAAGCTCTCACAGCCTCTTTGTTGTAACATAATAACGTTGATAAAATATAGTTTACGAGGATTTAGTCTCGCTAGGATGATTCAACCACGAGACACAAAAAAGAAGGTATTCATGGACAACGCAAGCATCCTAACGCGTTCCACTCAGTCCGTTAATAATAATGTTGAATTCAACAGTTTAGGAGTGAACTCCAACGTCCATAAATAGGGTTTGAGGTAAGTAAATAGCAATGCATTTCATATGTACCTACAAACGATAGTACCCACAAAATATCGTCGTAGAATGAACGCAGTCTTCGAAAAATTGTTTGATTTAACTTTTTGATGGATATTTTCGATACAAGTTACGCCATAATTAATAAGTAACAGATCAATCAAAAAATCAAAAGCTCTTTATTATTTATTTTACTCGCTGAAAATACAGACAAAAACTTACATATAGGACAATTACAAAAGCGAGCTTAACCCTAACAAAAGATTTCTTCCAACAAGGTTTTAAGGATTTCAAACTTTTCAGCAACTGTATAATGACGAAAAATATTGTATTTTAATCCTACTAATATTATAAACGTGAAAGTTTGTGAGGATGTTTGTTCCTCTTTCACGCAAGAACTTCTTAACGGATTTTGATGAAACTTTACAGTAATACAGCTTATACATCAGAATAACACATATGCTACTTTTTATCCGGGTACCACACGGGCGAAGCCGTGGGCAGAAGCTAGTTAATAATAAAATTAAAGTAATAGACAATATTCCAAATTCAAATTCTTTACACATACAATCTTTAAGATGATGAGCCGTGTGGACGAAAACATCGTCAGGAAACCGGCATGCCTTAGAACCAACAATTCTAAGCTATTGCCATCAGATAGTGTTCCAATAAGCGGCGATAGGCCTGCAATCTGTCACGTGGATTGCTAACCACTTGCATGTATGTACCAAATGAAATGTTTGGACCTCCTACTTCGCAGGTACCTACCCTCAAAGGTCACTGAGTATGTAAGGATGTACATCATGGGGAGTAGTTGTGAGCGTGTTTGTTTTGTTTAATTTTTTCTTCGTAGGTATTCAGAACTAAAGCTGTTTTCTAGATATCAAATAGTTATTGCAATAGCCTCGCTTTTATACGCCGCCGTAGCAGTATACAAGTCCACTGACAAAATCAAATTGACAGTGTTATTTTAAAATGACGACGCTTCCCGTTTATGATGTGTAAGCATGTGTAGTAAGTCTGTGTGTTTATAGTAAACTAGCTTCTGCTCACGGCTTCACCCGCGTGGTACCCGGATAAAAAGTAGCCTATGTGTTATTCTGATGTATAAGCTATATTACTGTAAAGTTTCATCAAAATCCATTCAGTATTTTTTGCGTGAAAGAGTAACAAACATCCATCCTCACAAACTTTCGCGTTTATAATATTAGTAAAACAAGGTGAATAGTTGGTCGCCAACTGCTGCCAATAGTACTATCGTACTAAGTACTATCGTACTAAGTACTATCGTACTAAGTACTATCGTAAAAAACTAGGTATGCTATTCATCTCATTATTTTGTAAAAGGTATGCTCGTTTTACAAAATAATGAGATGAAACAAGAAGGAACGGCTATTTCAGTTCGATGTAGATCATTTGTGTCACGTTTCCAAAATCAAGATCAAGATTGTTAGATTCTATGATGAGATTTTGCCTTAGTTCAGTTGCTAGTGAGACTAGTCCTGACGCTGACAGAATTAAATCTTCAACACACTAATACCTACCTAGCATTTAATACTCTTTATTCTGGTCGAATTAAGGATTTTCAAACCGCGAATGTAAACTTAAGACTAACTAAGGTGGGTCCTTTTATCTAATTTAAGTGGTACCTAAAAATTATATTTCTGCTGGCAGAAAATGTTTTTGCATAGAAATTGTTACTTTTTAACGGACTTCAAAAAAGGAGGTTACTTGATATCTTCGTCAATTGTTAACCGATTTTGATGATTTGTTGTTGTATAGAGAATGATCCTGAAGATGTCCCATAAAAGTTTGATTCCTGAGGGATTGCTACTTTTCCCGTAAAACTCAGAAAACATAATCATCTTATGGAATCACGACTAGCCGAAACATTTGTTATCAGCTACTTTACTTTTGTTTTTTATTCGAAAGAGTGTCAACCCGAGTGAGCAAAATAACATAAGCACGTGTGAAAGTCGGTTTTTTGACATTCAATATCTTGTTATAAAGAGTTTACTTATATATTACTATAATATATATATTATAGTAATATATAAGTAAACTCTTTATAACAACTAAAACTTTTCAGCTTTATAATGCTGAAAAGTTTTTTGTTTGAACGCTTTAATCTCTGCAACAACCAGTCGGATTTTAAAAAATATTTCAAAGCCCAATCCTTGAAGGAGGTAGGAAGATAGGCTATTTAACCATCACGCTACCATTAGGACCCGAGCAAAATTAAAAAAAGTCAAAAAGAACACTATGCAAAAACGAAGTAATAGCGTGGCAGGCAATGCGATGCGGTGCACCGTGGCACAGCTATTTTAGAAATAAAAGAGATTACTATAGAGGAACTAACCACGTCTGGATATTACTAACACAGTCTGGTGTTCAAGATGAATGGATTTTTCTTTACGCGTCTTTGCCTCGTTCTGTGGTTTATTCTGACATGACAACTAACGTCAAATCAACGGCGTACCCTGGTACATATAGTAGTCTGTGCAGTAGACGGTATCAGAAAGAAAAATTCTCAATGCCGGAAAATGGCCAAAACTAACAAAGAATGAGCGCGCTAAAAATTTTTGTCACAGTTGCTAAAGTAAGCATCAACATCTACAAATTAATAAACAAAATCCAGAAAGTATGTATGTAGCTCCTACCTATTTGCTAGGATAAGAAAAAAACACGCTCACAACTGTATACTCCATGATGGACATCCTCAGATACATTCTCAGCGAGTTGATATTTGAAGATACAAAATAAGAGGTAGTCAGAGACACGTCCAAACATTACATTTGGCACATGCCCGCGTTTTGCAAGTAGTCAGCATTCCACGTAACAAGTTGCAAGCCCATCGCCGCTTATTGGATCACTATGTTATGGCACATGCCTTCAAATTAGTTGCTAGAAGACTAAGTAGGTACATAATACTCGGACCTATTTTTAAATCACATATTCTGCCGTTTCCAGATAGGTTCTTTTGCATGGTGGATCTACGTCGTGGTTATTCTCACTCTGTTCTTCGGAGGCTTGCTCCTCAATTACATCGTTAAGAAAATAAATGGTAAGTTATTGTTATCCTTTATGTACCTACATAGCTGTAGACGCGAGAAAGAAACCAACCAGATGGACTAATGACATCTTCAAGATTGCAGGAAGTCAGTGCATGCAGATGGTCCAAACCAAGAGCGAATCCAGGATTTATTTCTGAAATGGGCACAAGAGCTAGACAAGTAAGAAGTGTCCCCCCTAGTATTGCACTAAGTACCTGTCTTTGAGAATAAGCAATTCCATACAAAATCTATAGAAAATACTTGTAATGATAATTTTCTTTTATCTCCTGCTGAAAATGTCCAGTGCCTACTTCTTCAGCGTTCATCATTGAAGATGACATGCATTAATACTAGTCCATTTAGACGTTTTATTTGAACCGTCTGGGGGTGGCCCGTGTCTCTAAGGCCTGAAGCCTGTGACGTTATCTAGTCAAATTGTAAGGACGACAACACTGTCAAGCGGTTCGGACTACTTATCCGATTTCCGCCGCTCTGTCATATTTCTTTTATGGGCACACATGACGTGCGATCTTTAAGGTAGATACCATAGCAAGTTTCATTACTCATAGCAAGAGAGTTGCACAGAGAGCTATTCTTCAAGCATCCTACTAAGTGATTCAGGTGGTGGTGCTATTTACCCTATTCTGACATGATTATAAAGTTAGAATATATTAGAAGAAATGATTATAGATTACCTAATCTATAAAAACTTATATAATTAAACTCTTTTCAACAGAAGCCCGCCTTGAAAACAGATTCAGCCTCCAAAGTAAGGATGCTGCTAACCAGTCTACCCAAGTACAAAGACCAGTGGAAATCGACAACATACCGTCAGGAACCATTGCAGGGAACCTTATCAGAGGAATCTCACTGGTCTTCAACAAGGAAGAAAACCTCCTAGAAGATAAAAGAAGGAAAGATGATACTACTAGACATAACGAGAATTCAGATAGGGCTGTTATTATTGCTATGAATTCTTCAGATGATATTGATGATGAATCATCAATACCGAAGGACGAAGAAATGAACAAATCCGTGTTTTTAGGCACTATTTATAAAGAGCTGTATGAAAAGAGGGTAGCTATTGAAAAGTCCAAGAGTTTATCGAATGCTGACCGTGATAGCATCCTCAGCGAAATAGTGGATAAGATGGTGTGGAAAATAAATGAAAGCAAATCGACTCCAAGCATTCGAAAGTTGATTGACGTACAAAATGAAGAGGATCTGAAAGATTGGGCTTTAGACCTTATTAAGAAGAAGGATAAAGCACCTGAATCAAAGGAGCCAGCCTCGACATCAGGGTGTTGTTAATAAAATAATGTGTGAAATCAGTCTTTCAAATCATTTTTCTATGCATTATAGGCTTCAGTAGTCTGTGATTATTATGCATTATGACATTATGACGAAGGTCGTAGTGATCTCTGGGTGTAGTTCGAAGAGTATGAAGTGGCGGAAATAAAGATCTCTGCTGCTCGGTGGAAATTGTATTTGGTATGGCGCTTTCCTATTCTTGCAAGTCCATAGACAAACAAAACCATTAGTTAGTTAAGGTAAGTATGTGATGTATGATTGTCATAATTGTCAATGCCAACTCACAACTTTTGACTTTGACGTTTGTTGGGTTTTTTTTCGTTCGGGGATTTGGAATTACAAGCGTCTCAGTGAGAGTTTTTGAGTTTTTAATCTAATTTCTCTATCTATTTCACGTCATATCAAGTTGATTTATTGGTTATTAGGTGGTTGTGGGCTTGGGTATTGTTGGTAATAACTTGTAGTATATGTTTTAACATTGTTTGTTCTTACTAACCTTATCCGAGTTTGTGAACCCGTTTTCCAAGATGGAGATGGAGGTGGTGGTCCCGCCGGATCTCCCTCCAGATCCTCCTGATTCATGTTCTGGTCCGTCTAAGGCTCCTGAGCAGAGTCATTCGGGAGCCAAGCGCCGCCTGAGTGTGGATGAGGGGGATGTTTCCGTAGGGAAAAAAACGATTACCTCCCCTGATATGGCCTCTGCTTCTATAAAAACTGTCTATCATCATGCCTTGATGGTTATTGGTATAAAATAATACTCAAATCAAGATACAGGACCATTCATCGTCCATGTTTCAAGGACTGAAACTGACCCTTCAGCAGGTACAACCATTCGCCCCATCAAATTTGGTCAATTTTTGTCAAATCACAAAAGATGTGACGTCACGACGACCGGTGGACGCACAGCTGATTTTTGTTTACTTCACGTAAAAAGTTATACCAATCATAGAGTAGTGTACTGTTTGTAAACTTGTAGTTTATAGTGTTGTGCAAGTCTGGTGCTGTTTTATCAATAAACTATACAGTGATATCAGTTTTAATTGCAAAACAATATATCGTGGACACAGTGAGTCTTTTTATACCCTCAACTACAATAAAGTCGAACAAATTGTTAAGTCAGCTTTTGTCGTCCTACTTCTCTGATGCTGTATGTGAGTGAATCTGTTTTAAAATTGGGCGCTACCACTATGTGTTTGACAGTCGAATAGGATTATAAATCAATCATTTTAATTGGCTCCTAATCTCTGTTGCAACTGCCAGCGCCATCTATCCGTCCGCTTAGTGAGCGACTATCGATTCAACGTCCAGACTGATCCTTATAGACTACGTACTGAACGGGGTGCCACCTAGCGCCGAATAGCTGAACCATCTGCGTGATCTTCCCAGGATCTGGCTTGACACCCGGGTCGTAAATAGTGCCTCCTACACGAAACTGTGCATTGCCGCCATCTGTGAATTGTCGGATAAACTATTTCTACATCTGCTTTACTAAGCTTACCGCATTGGTTCAATAATAAATTATGGTTCTCAAGTGTGCAGCTTGCGGGAAGTTTTTAAAAGGTGGCGTTGCCTGTTCAATTTGCAATTCGCTTTCACACAATGAGTGCGTCAGAGTTCCATTTGGGGCTGAGGTTCCCAAAGATTGGCGCTGCGGCGACTGCCAAATGAGGACCCCTAAAGGCAGGGACCCCTCAACACCTGTGCGCGTGTCGCAGATGCACCTCGACGTTCCGGAGAGAGCCAAAAGCGAGGAGCAAGGCGGGGATCAACACGCAGAGCGGCTGGCGGATGCGGGCACGGCGGAGGCGGGGATCCGTCTGGACGAGTCCATGGTGCTGGACGATACTGCTCATAATATCACGACGGAGTTTAGTGCGATGGAGCTGCAGCTCAATATGAGGCCGTACCAAGAGGAGCTCCTCGAAGAGTTTCGCAAAATGCAGGCCGGCATTCTCGTGGAGATGAGAGATCTTAAGTCGGAGGTACGAAACATGTGCACCGAATTAAGAGAGGACTTTTTGGGACCAGCCCAGTTTGAATATGCACATTGTGCACCCTGTAATTTAGATTGTTTAGACATTAAGTACTTGTATCAATGTGCATTTTCATATTATCTGTTGTCTGGTATGGTACACTATTTTACGTTCTTTATGTGTTGTGTGGGGGCAAACACCATGGACAACTATTATAGGTTTAAAATATATATTCTCATACTTTTTATGCACAATTTCATACACTTAATAAACACTTCTATTATCATAGCTATCTTAATATCATCTTATATTTTTAATCTATGTAATCACAATTATCTACCTAATTACTCTATCTATTCAAATATTATCATATTTATAAAAGTAAGTTCAACAATGTTACATAGAATAAACAACTTTGTAGCTAAATCAATGTGGCAGTGGTTTAGTACGTTAATTTATTGTGGAACTACAGATACAGCTTGGAATATATTAACATTACTTCACAGTGTGTGATACACACCTTAAAGTTGGTCTTTTTAACGCAGGCTCACTAAACACAGGACATGAGGAATTTATTGTAGCCATGGGAGAAATGAATCCAGACATAATGGCCATTAATGAGACTTGGATTGGAATAAATGAAGATGAAAAGGCTCCTAGGATACCTGGGTATCGGCTACGTTTTACTCCAAGGCATATCAATATCCGCCAAGGTAGAGGAGGGGGTGTTGGGTTCTATCTTAGAAAAGGGATCTATGCACGCGCTTGCCCTCATCCTCCTGCGCCATCTGTTGAACAAATGTGGATTCGCATAAAAGTGAATGCACAAGTAGTCATTATAGGAACTGCATACAGACCGCCTTGGCAGGATCCTAATCAAGTTCTTGAGGCATTAACTGACTCAGTCACTTCATTTGCAAATTTTGATCGGATTATATTAGTTGGAGACTTAAATATGGACATTCTTACCCCAGATAACTGGAAAACAAAGCTTCTGAATCAGTTTTTAGACAGCCTAAACTTAAAACAAGTAATTTCAAAGCCAACACATTTTACTGCTCATAGTGAAACACTTATAGATATTGCTTGTACAGATGCCCGAGTGCGAGATGTCACAGTCAAATACTCCCCTGATTTAGGACACCATGCCATGCTCTTGGTAAAGCTTGATATAAAGAAAGAGAAGCCATGCCCACGCCTAGTAACCTACAGGCCTTTAAAAAATATTTTATTTGATTTATTCAGTAGGGACCTCAGCAGTGTTAGGTGGGGATATTTCACACAGGAATCAGACGTGAATGATCTTGTCGCTGAATTTACTAAATTAACTGTGACATTGTTTGATCTGCACGCACCTCTAAAAACTTCTAAGTTTAAAGACCCTCCGCACCCCTGGATTACTGACACAGTTAAATCCATGATACGTATCCGTGACGACTATCATGATAGATATAGAACATCTAAAACAGTCACTCTCAAAACCAGTTATAAAGAGATGAGGCACCTAGTCATTGCAGCTATTATTAGTGAGAAAAAAGCTTACTTCACGGAACACATTAACAACAACATTAAAAACACAAAGAAACTTTGGAAAAATTTAAAAAGCACTATTTTACCCAGTAAAAAGCAGGCTGCAGAGCTCCCACCGCAATTCAACGATCCCAATCTCTTAAACTCCCACTTTCTCGATGTGCCTGGTAAAGATCATGTGTCTATCTCGCAGCTAACTTTCTATGAGCATAACAGGTATAGCTCTGAGACATTCTCATTGAGCCCTGTAAGTGAAAACATAGTTATGACTATAATTCGTGGTCTCAAGTCAAATGCACAGGGTGTGGATGGAATCTCATTGGAAATGCTCCTCATGACTTTGCCTGATTCCTTAGGGGCAATCACCACAATAATCAATAAGTCTTTAATGAGTGGGGTTTTCCCTGAGTACTGGAAGATAGCTACAGTAAGACCAATACCCAAGAATAATAACCCCTCATCCTGCCAAGATCTAAGGCCTATCAGTTTACTCCCTTGTCTGTCAAAAGTTCTGGAAAAGGCAGTCAGCTTGCAACTTACCAAGTATCTAGAAAACAACAACATCCTTCCACAAGCTCAGTCTGGGTTCCGAAAGGGTCACAGTACTTCAACTGCTCTCCTCGATGTAGTTGATAATTTACTCAGAGCTCAAGATCAGGGCATGATCAACATTCTTGTGTTACTTGATTTCTCCCGTGCTTTTGATTCCATAAACATTTCTCTTCTTCTCTCTAAGCTCTCTTTCTATGGTTTTGATGTGAAGACCATCAGTTGGTTTCACAGTTACTTGAATTGCAGGCAGCAGTATGTAGAATTGACAATGCCTAATGGATCTAGGTCAAAGTCCACTCTCCAGCTAGTCTCCAGGGGTGTTCCCCAAGGTTCAATTTTGGGGCCAATCTTGTTTATATTGTACAGTGCAGATATCATTAATGCCATAACTCATTGCAAATATCATCTATACGCTGATGATCTGCAGCTGTACATATCTTTGCTACCATCGGATCTTAACAGTACTGTAGGCAAAATAAATTCTGATTTAGCACAAATATCCAGTTGGTCAAGGAATAACTCACTGGTCATCAACCCAAAAAAATCTAAATTTCTTATAATAGGTACTAGGCAGAAACTGGAGGTGCTCCAAAATACTTCAGTTAATATAACAGTTGATGGTGAAATTGTGGAGCATGTTACTGAAGCCAGAAATCTTGGGTTGATAATGGACAACCGATTACATTTTGAAAGGCATGTTGCAGAGAGTGTCAGTAATTGCTTCTACCGTCTGAGGCTCCTCTATAAAATTCGACCTTTCATAAGTGAGGCAGTGAGAACAAATCTGTGTGAATCCCTTATCTTGTCCAAATTGAATTACTGTGATGTTGTTTATGGGCCATGCTTGTTGAGTAGGACTGTAAAGCTAATACAACGGGTCCAAAATGCCTGTGCTCGGTTTTGTTTTAATGTCCCACCAAGATCACATGTCACTCCTTTTTTAAATTCATCCAACTTACTTAAAATGGAGGCGCGTAGGAAACTCCATCTAGCAATACTTCTTTTCGGGGTTATAAACAAAAAATACCCAAAATATCTATATGATAAATTTGTGATGGCACGAGCCCATAAAAGATATCCGAGCAGGGCTTGTACCCATGTTTTTGAGACACCGAAGCACAGATCCATGGCCTTTCGAGGTTCCTTCAGATTTGCTGCCTCTAGGTGTTGGAACGATCTGCCTCCGCCTGTGCGAGCTTTGCAATCGGTTCGGGCCTTCAGAACGATTTTAAAGTTGCAACTGTTCAAGGAACAATCCTGCCATACTTGTCAGCAGGTGCCTGACTGCCTGAGTGGTGCATGAACATGAAGGATAGCAAGCCTAACTCATGCTTACCTTGGTTTCATGTCTGACTTGGGAAGACTTAAAAGATATCCAATGTAGGTACGTTATAAAATTGCTTGTTGTAGGTAGACACCGAAAATGTAGGCATCAATAGGATAACTCTATCAGATAAAAAAATCAATTTTTCAAAATTTTTCACTTCACTTCTTGATTATGGCTTTTGTAACTATTTGTCACAATTCTTCAAAATTTTTACAAAATACCTTTTTCAGTCACTTCACTTCACTTATGGCTTTTTTTTTATGGATTATGGCTTTTGTAACAGTCTGTTTCATAGAAACTTGTCAAATGTCAAAAAACTGACCACAGACTGTATCTGCCACCAGTGTACAGCGCGCTAAATTATATTTGCAACAAATGGGAAAATTATGTTTGTTTTGAGTATGAATATATCATGTGTATATATGTATGTATTATAAATAGGTTATTATTATTATCATAATTATATATGTACCCAGTTGTCCAGCGATCTTCGTGGCATCATGAAGGCCCCGTCTGAAAACCAGCGCTGCACCTGACCCTTAGGTTCTGGCGCAGCATAATGCTGAGACGGGGACCTATTTGACCCCACGCAACACAAAATGACGTACCTACTTTCTCTGTTTTTCGTTTCGTATTATATGTTAAGTACCTGTTTTGTGTTTATCTGTTACTATTTGTTGTTTCTTTTGTGTTGTTTGGGGAAAAATAAATGTATTTTCTTTCTTTCTTTCTTTCTTTCTTTCATTTCTAACATTTGCTGTGATGGTGTTAAGCAAGTAGGACGCAATCGAATTTCGGTGGAATTTAAAACAGCTTCAGATGCCAATAAATTTTTGGACAACCAAATTTTGCCAATGTGTAAATATACTGCAAGTATCCCAACCTACAACTTCACCCGCATGGGTCTAGTCCGCTCCGTTCCAGTAGATTTGTCTTTAGATGAATTTGCTGAGAATTTAGAAGTTCCTGATGGATGTGGCTTTGTTCTCAAAGCCCGCAGACTTAATGAAAATCTGTGGGTGAAGGTAAGGTTTCGTGAGTTCCCACTCAAACTGTGGCTCTCACATTTAGAGGACAACTCCTTCCAGAAAAAGTTTACTCTTTCCATACCTCCCCCCCGGTTGAGACATACCAGTTGCCTACTATCCAATGTTTGAGCTGCTGCCGATTTGGCCATGTTAAATCTCAATGTCGCTCCAAACCAAGATGTTACAAATGCACAAAAGAACATGCTGGTGAAAGCTGTGATACAGAAGAATACAACGCCACTTGTTTACACTGTTCTGGTAACCATTTCACGTCCAACAAAAGTTTTCCTGAACAGGAAAGACAAAGATCTATCAAAAGTTTCATGTCACAAAATGGCATTTCATACGAGGAAGCATCTCTTCAATTTCCAAAGGTTGGAAGATCAAATTCTGAAATTGCTCAGACTATGTATTCTTCCCCTAATAATGTCCTTCAAAATTCAATCCCCTCAAGCAATTCACCGAAAACTCGTTCATATGTCAAAACTGTATATGCTACTCCTCGTCCCCAAGCCCCATTAGGAAAATCCTTCGACAAAGCTGCCCATCAAGCCATCGTCTCCAACCCATCCTCAATTCTTCCAAATGGAAAAATCTGAACTTCTCCACTTAATTTCTAAATTCCACCCGTCGGTCATTGCCGTCTCGGAGATATGGCTTGTTCCTGGTTCCCAGTTTCGGGTATCAGGCTACTCCTGTCTTCGAGACGACAGGACTGACGGGTACGCTGGTAGTGGCCTGCTTGTCAGGCGCACCCTCCCTTTCTCCCAAATTTCCCTCCCTCCCCATTCCTCTGAAATAAACCTTGTAGCTGTTAGAGTCTTTGATATTTCATTTATTTCTATATACATCCCTCATCCCAATTCGATTTTAATCCCTGATATTCTTTTGGTTATTTCTTCTGTTCCTTCTCCTATTATTTTGTTGGGAGATTTCAATGCCCATCACTCTTCATGGGGCTCTGGCCACTGTGATGTGTTTGGACGTTTACTTTTGGAAATGTTTGATGAGGCCAATCTTTGCATCATAAACGATGGCTCTATTACTCGTAGGGTCCTCCCTTCTCAAGACCCTAAGAGTGCCGTCGATTTAACTGTTTGTTCTCCTTCTCTTGCCTCTCTTCTTTCTTGGAAAACACTGCCGATTTCTTACGGCAGTGACCATTTTCCTATTATAATCACTATACCTAATCGCGTTTCTCCTGAGTATAACTTTAATCCATGTTTAAAACATCGGCTGTCAGGGGCGGATTGGTCGACATACTCGTCATGTCTAGAAAATTCGGCAAACAATCTTCCTTCCTTACAGACGGATAATACAGACAATTATCTTTTAGCCTATTCAAAATTAGTGGAATCTGTTTTATCAAGTGCTAATGAAAACATACCCCTAAAAAAACAAGCTCGCTCTCAAATTAAAATTTCTACCCCATGGTGGGACTCGGATTGTACTTCAGTAGTAAAAAATAGAAAAAGAGCAGAGCTGGCGTATAACGCTTCTATGACTCGAGAAAACTTTATAGAGTATCAGCATTTAGCAGCTAAGGCCAGAAGAGTCCTTTCTCTGAAGAAAAAACGTGGTTGGATGAATTTTTGTGAAAACTTATCTCCAAGAGCCTCCCCGTCGTTTGTTTGGAAACAAATAAGACGATATCGGGGCTCATCTAGTGTTCCAAATATCTCCTCAAACGATCTTTTTACTTGGGTTGATGCCTTTGGTGATAGATTATCTCCTCAGTTTGTTCCAAATCTAGATTCTCTTCCTATTCTTCCTTCTTATATTCCTTCTCTTTCAAATATAGACTCCAATTTTTCTTTTAATGAACTCCAACAAGCTCTAGATGGACTAAAGGATACTTCTCCGGGAGTGGACGGAATCCCTTACTCTTTTATCATACAATCTCCTGATAATATGAAGAGTTATTATTTAAACCTTATTAATAAATTCTTGGAATATGGCATTATTCCAGACGAATGGAAGACCCAAATAATCATTCCTGTTCTTAAACCAGGAAAAAGTTCTTCTGACCCTAATAGCTACAGACCTATTGCGTTATCATCTGTTTTGGCTAAGATTATGGAACATATGATAAAGTTTAGACTTGAATGGTTTGTTGAAAATAAAGGTATTTTAGCAAAATCCCAATATGGATTCAGGAAAGGTATGAGCACTCTCGATAGTTTAAGCTTAATAACTACAGACATACGAATTGCATTTGCACAAAAAAGAATCTTTAGTTGCTGTTTTCCTGGATGTTGCAGCTGCTTATGACAACGTCCTGCTTTCATTGCTCAGGAAGAAGCTTCAACAGCTGAGTATCCCTGAAAGGCTTGTTCGATTTGCTTGTAACCTGCTTATGGAAAGGAAAATTTTGATTAAAACTCATGGGACCTTTTTACCTGCACGTTGTGTTTGGAAAGGTTTACCCCAAGGTTCAGTCCTCAGCCCTTTACTTTATAGCTTGTATACTCACGATTTCGAATTATCTATCTCCCCTATATGTCAGGTCCTCCAATACGCCGATGATCTTGCATTGTATGTTCGATCAAACTCCTTCGAAAATACTCGGGACGACCTGAATACAGCTCTTCGACTCCTAAATGAATGGTTGAATGACCATGGATTATCCCTTTCAGCCTCTAAAAGTAGGTGTGTGGTGTTTTCTAGAAAAAGATTTATCCCGTCTGTTAACGTGTACGTTGGAGAAGAGCCGATTCAACAGGTTAACAGTGCAAAAATTTTAGGTGTAATACCAATTACTTCCAAATCTCTGAAAGGTAAACACTATGGTGAAATTCAACCCGAAATTCCATCAAAACCCTGGTTCTTTAAGTTCCGTAAAGCTGACAAAATAACCACGTCTACTATCTGTCGTCTTCGATTGGGTCATGCTTGCACACCAGTTTTTCTAGCCAAAATAAGGGTCAGGGATCACTCCTTGTGTGAATGTGGATTAGATGAAGGAAATGTTGATCACCTTTTTTTCTCTTGTCCTAAGCTACGGCTATCTTTGCATGATGTCACCCCTCCAGAAATCCCTCGTCCTCTCTCTTCCAAATTTATACTATCCCTTGTCTTCTCCCCTTTTATAGTATTATTATGTAAATTTTTAACTTGTAATAAAATAAAATTATGATAACTTTGCTGATGTACATCTCTATGTGCCTTTTATAATGTTAAATGTACATTTCGTTTGTTTTGTCTCTGTATTTGTGTTGTCCTTTACAGGTTTATATAAATCAACTTATAGTTTAAAAAAACTGTTCGAGTCTCCCTCTATTTAGACCGGTCAAATTTCTGTAAACTCCTCTCCATCGCCTTATTTTTTTAAATCTTGTCGACACGACATTGGCAAAATTGTGGCAACTCTTACCACAGAAGCCATAAATAAAAGTTGAAGTTGAAGTTGACGTTTGTTGGATAATGTATTTTCTCAGAAACTAATTTTCATCTGTGGGATAAATTGCAAACAATTCAAACAAATAATCAGCGTACATTATAAACATGCAACTTTACGATCGTTTGTAGTTTTCTAAATAAAAGAAAATCATATCCGAAAACAGACTATCTATAAAGGTACTTCACACAAAGCATGCAAACGCTTTGATTCGCCAGAAAACGCTGTAAAAAAGACCGGTGAAAGATGACGTCTATCATCAAGGTGCACTGCCTCTCAGGCGCTGGAGACGAGTCTCCTCCGTGCTACGTGCTGCAAGTTGATGAGTTCAAGTTCCTCCTGGACTGTGGGTGGGATGAGAAGTTTGATATGGAGTTTATAAAAGAGCTGAAAAGGTATGTTTTTAGGTTAAGTTTCATTTTGAAAAAGCTTAATAAGTTAAGCGTATTAAGTTTATTGTGAACTTTGACTGCAAAATCGTGTATATTTGGCTTAATTCGAAATATCTATTTAATCCTTAACGAATGTCACTTGTAACCAAGTTTCTAACTTCTTATAAGCTATTGTTAAACCTGATATAGGAGTTTCTGAGCATCCTGAAAGCTTTCAAATTGCGTTTACTACTTACATGCCCTCAGAATCATGAAAGTGGTCATAAATATTTTGACATAGGTGACATGTTTCGAATCAAACTTTAGGACAGTGACAATGCATTGTTACTGTCCTAAAGTTTGATTTTGCAGTTTGTAGCTGCAACTACAAACTATCTGTTTCCTAGTAAGTTGCAATTTCTTAGCCACTGATTAATTAACAGTTACTGCAATTCTCTGCAATCAATAATTTATTGCTTTAGGAATAATTCCATAATCTTAAGAACAAAATGTCTAACCAGAATTTTATCCTTATTCCAGGCAAATAAACTCAATAGATGCAGTCCTCATCTCACACTCTGATCCGCTGCACCTTGGGGCCCTCCCCTATGCTGTTGGCAAACTAGGTCTCAACTGCCCCATCTATGCTACACTACCGGTCTACAAAATGGGGCAGATGTTTATGTACGACCTGTATCAGTCTCATAAGAATATGTCGGACTTTGATCTGTTTACGCTGGATGATGTGGATATGGCATTTGACAGGATCACACAGCTGAAGTATAACCAGAGTATGGATATGAAAGGTGAGAATAGAACATGGTTTCATTTATAATGAAACCATTAGTATGATGCCTGTGAAATTACATTTATGATGAAACCATTAGTATGATGCCTAAGAAATTACAGCCACATGAGACTTTGGATTGATGATACCTTCCTAGAATTTCGTATCTTTGAATTGCACATATTTTTAAACAAGTAACCGACGCAGAGCCCCCCACCCAATGATAAACTGATAATATCTTAAGGGTTGCAGAAACTCTGTGAAAGATTGTGGCGGAAGTTTATCGTCATGGCACTCTAAAGGGGGTTCTATGTCCAGCAGCAGACTTCAACAGTCTGTGGATGATTCTAAATAAATGTTAGGTTATTCCCTTAGCAGCACTTTATTCCACTTTATCCATCAACAGTGACACCGTTATTACCATTTCTGCAATGCTTTATCACTATAGTTCATCACTAACTATAAAATAATAAATAAATAATGCTGGACAAGCCACACAGCATCATCTAGCCCCAAGCTAAGCAGAGCTTGTGTTATGGGTACTAGATGACTGATATACTTAATACAATACATTACATAGATAGATAGATTTTTTTTTATTATACATAGAAAATACCCAGAACACCCAGTACAAATATTTGCAGATCGTACAAACATTTGTCCCAGGGCGGGAATCGAACCCGCAACCTCCTGTGTAGCAGGCGGACCTTCGCCCACCGCGCCACATCGGTCGTCAATAGTTATAGTTGCATTTTGAGACATATATTGCACCAGGTAAAGGCCTAGGGCTCCGCATCACGCCGCTCCCCGCGGGGCACTCCCTCGGCGGCACTGTCTGGCGGATAGCGGCACCCGGCGAGGAAGACATAGTGTACGCGCCTGACTTCAACCACAAGAAGGAGCGGCATTTGAACGGATGCGAAATCGAGCGGCTGATGAGGCCGTCTCTGATGCTGCTGGGCGCTATGAACGCGGACTATGTGCAGCAGAGGCGGCGGCTCAGGGACGAGAAACTTATGAGTAAGTTAGCAAAATTTAGAGCAACAATAAAGATAATTAGAGCAGCAATCTAACTATATAGAGCAGCAATCTAGCTGAATAGAGCAACAATCTAGCTGAATAGAGCAACAATCTAACAACCAACCTCTTTTTTAGATTAGATAACATAGACGAGCTCTGTGGTGCAGTGGGCGAAGGCCCGCCTGAGACGTAGAAGGTTGCAGGTTCGATTCCCGCCGCGGGACAAATGTTTGTATGATCTGCAAATATTTGTCTCAGGTAATTAATAAATCCTGCTTATATTATAAACGCGAAAGTTTGTAAGGATGGATGTTTGTTACTCTTTCATGCAAAAACTGCTGAACGGGTTTTGATGAAACTTTACAGTAATATAGCTTATACATCAGAATAACACATAGGCTAGTTTTTATCCGGGTACTATGTGGATGAAGCCGTGGACAGAAGCTAGTAAATAATAATGCTTGGAATTTTTCACACTGCATCATCTAGCCCCAAACTAAGCAGAGCTTGTATTATGGGAACTAAATGACTGATATACTACTTATATACTTTTTTGTAAATACATACATATTAAACATAGAAACCAGTACAAGTAAGCTAAAACGCTTACTTAGTGATAAATTTTTCCAAGTGTAGAGCTAACTATATCCATCTTTATATCTATCTTATATCTAAAATTTTGAAAATAAAATAAAATAAACACCCAGACCCGAGACAAATATTTGTCTCGCGGCGGGAATCCAATCCGCAACCTTCTGCTTCTCGGCGGGCCTTCGCCCACTGCGCCACAGAGGTTGTCAAAAAAGAGAGAAAAAAGAGGTTGGTTGTTAGATTGTTGCTCCTTTCAGCTAGATTGCTGCTCCTTAGATATAGATTGTTGCTCTAAATTCTAAATTACATTCCAGATGAAATGCTTTTTTCGTTTGTTGAATTCCAATTAAATGTAACTCTTTTTCAGCGACAATCCTCACAACGCTCCGTAGCGGTGGCTGCGTCCTTGTCTGCTCCGACACGGCCGCTCGAGTGTTGGAATTGGCTCATATGCTGGACCAGCTGTGGAGGAATAAGGACTCGGGGTTGGTGGCTTACTCCCTCCTCTTGTTGTCCAACGTCAGCTACAATGTTGTGGAGTTTGCTAAGTCCCAAGTAAGTGTAACTTATTACCCTTTTAAACACTGTTTCTCAAATTGAGCGAAAGCCCACCCTTCTGGGCGCTGGAGGCCTTCAGAGGTTCTAGAAGATATTGGGAGCGCTAAGGTGGTCTAGACAGGAAAGCATAGATTGTTATCTTTAAAAACTTGGGGGTGCTAGGATTTTTTTTATTCTCAAAGTGGGTGGTCGGTAAAATAAGTTTGAGAACCTGTGCTACGACGCAAGAGGTGGGTCGATTCCCGCTGCGAGACAAGTTCTGCAGATATTTGGTCTGAGCGTTGTAGTTGCTGGTGTGCTCACGACACAGGAAAACCTAGTGTGGGGTCAGGACCATCTGATGGGTGTGGAGCCTAGTGTGGGGCCATAGCTATTGGGTACTATGTAGGCAATTTGTTAATGTCAATAAATGATAATATATTTTTAACCGACTTCAAAAGAGGAAAGTTTTAATTAGATGGAGGTCAATTCGTCTGGTTTTTTTATGTTACGCGATATCTTCGACAATCGTGAAGCGATTTCAATGATTCTCTTTATTGGGTCGACATACTTTAAGGATGGTCTCATATAAATTTTATAAAATACCAATGGTGAAAATACATAGTTCTTATCAACTTTCCGTCATTCAGTCTGTTTTTAATTTTCCTAAAAAAATATAGTTATTCTTTTCCTATTCAAATATTTATTTATAGGTACATATGCTCCGAAATAGATTAGGTTAGTAATAGGTTAGCATGGTATGGGTATGTCATAAGGAGGGAAGAATGTCATATTACGAGAAGAATGTTAAATATGAATGTGGATGGATATAAAAGCAGAGGTAGGCCAAAGAAAAGATGGATGGACTGTGTGAAGAATGGCATGGTTAAGAAAGGAGTGAGTACTGAGATGACAGCTGATAGAGGAGAGTGGAAGAAGAAAACATGCTGTGCTGACCCCACGTAATGTGGGATAAGGACAAGAAGATAATGCTCCGAAATTTGACACTTAGATACATTGTATTATGGCTGTAGATAATATAATGTATCCAAGTATCATTACTATTATTTAAAAAAAAATACATAAATTCCACAGATCGAATGGATGAGTGACAAATTGACTCGTGCATTCGAAGGCGCTCGCAGCAACCCGTTCGCGCTCCGCCACCTGCAGCTGTGTCACTCCGTGGGCGAGGTGACGCGCCTGCCCGGACCCAAGGTCGTGCTAGCCTCATTCCCGGACCTCGAAACTGGCTTTGCCAGAGATCTGTTCCTGCAGTGGGCGCCGCATCCACAGAACTCTATTATTCTTACTTCCAGGTAAGCTCATTTGACGACCTCTGTGGCGCAGTGGGTGAAGGTCCGCCTGAGACGCAGAAGGTTGCGGGTTCAATTCCCGCCGCGGGACAAATGTTTGTATTATCTGCGAATATTTGTCACGGTCTGGGTTGTGAGTATCAGATTGTTTGCGAAATGGCAAGAAGCTTTTACGTCACAGAGGTCGTTTTAAGTCGCATAACTATTTTTGACGTATTGCAGCACACAGACATTATAGATAGATAGAAAATACTTTATTGTACACCAAATAACATATCAGCTTAGTTAAGTACTATCAACTTTAACAATGTTGTACAATGGGCGGTCTTATCGCTAAATAGATTTACCTAGATTTTAATTATATTATTGAAAATAGTTAACTGTATTTAATTATTGTTTATTTTTATTTTTACTACTGTATAATTGTTTTATTTTGTATGTGTGTGTCTGAAGTTCAAATAAAGTCTTTCATCTATCTATCTATTTTAATAATCTTGTATATAATATAAATTACAGGAATTTCTTTGACCTAACACTTCATAGATCACTATGCTTTTCTGTTTTAATGGCTTTTAACTATCCAGGTTTATTATGTACCTAGGTATTGGACCAGATTTTTTCTTTTATACAATAGACATATATATTATGTAATTTGACAAAACCAAGTGTACAATTTAGTTCCTACGGTTAATAAATGAGTATACGTTTTTTTTTTCAGAACATCGCCCGGTACTTTGGCTCGCGATTTGATTGAGAAAGGCGGCAATCGCACGATAGAGCTAACTGTGAAAAAGAGGATTCGATTAGAAGGAGCAGAACTTGAGCAAATGATGCAGCAACAGCAGTTATATCAAAGCAACGCGCCGAAGTAAGTTAACATGTGTAAAATTATAGTTTAATTTTAATTAAAAACTAGCAGCGCCCCGCGGTTTCATCCGCGTAAGTTTCGATTCTATAATCGTGATAACTTCGAAATGAAATGTCCGATTCGAATGAATTAAAAAGTATTTTACTGCTATGTAAATACCCTTGATGATGAAACTATTTATTTGAATAAGAATGAATACTACGATACGAATGTAACCAACTTTTGTTTCTACCCGCGAACTAATTAAATTTTAGAACACAAAAGCTGCCATTATGACTTAACTATGATAGTAAGATATATTCCCTCGAGGACTATTTTGTAGGTAATAATGAGTACTTTAATCATGTAGTACACAATTTTTATGTATCATCAATAGTTTTCTCAGCGCACGCCAAATAATGAATTTTATAGGCAAAATTTTGCTACTTTGGGTTACATTATTGCAATTTTCTTAAGGATCTCTGATTTTTATGAAAAAAAATATAATCTTTGTTACTTCCTGATAAATTAGCTTTCTATTAGTGAAAAAATAGTTAAAATCGGTCTAGTAGTTTCGGAACCTATTCGGTACAAACAAACAAAAAAATCTTTCCTCTTTATAATATTGGTATAGATATATACTAATATTATAAAGAAGAAGGTTACGGATTCGATTCCCGCTGCAGGACAAATGTTTGTATTATCTACATTCATTTGTCGCGGGTCTGGGTGTTTTCTATGTATAATATGTATGTATTTACAAAAAAAAATGTATATAAGTAGTAAATCAATCATGTAGTTCCCATAACACAAACTCTGCTTACTTTGGGGCTAGATGATGCTGTGTGAAAAATGTCCAGCATTATTTATTTATTGTCATTGCATTTTATCGTTATTACAGAGAAGAAATAGCAGGTATATCCTCCGATTCGGATTCGGAAGGTGAACTGGAAATGTGGGTGGTGACAGGACGACACGACATCCCGGTCCGACACGACGTTCGCGCCGCCGGCTGTTTCAAGTCGAACAAGCGGCACCACGCCATGTACCCGTTCCAGGACGAACGGACGAGGGCGGACGACTACGGAGAGATTATCAAGGTAATTACGAACAGGGGGTGTCTAGACAAATACCACTTTCTGTTGACGTTAACGACTGCGGAAAGATTGAATTGTATGGGAATGACATTAGCTGTGGAAATGCCGCGTGACAGCTGCCAAGTTTTACCTTGAAAAAAATTGCGTTAGCGTGAAAGGAAAAGTGAGCGTGAGGTATTTGTCTAGCGTCCCTGGTAACGAAAAGGTACATGACGAACCCTGTGGCGCAGTGGGTGAAGGCCCGCCTGAAACGCAGAAGGTTGCGGGTTCGATTCCCGCCGCGGGAAGTAGAAGTACAGCCCCTAAGGCGATATTTTAACGACCTCTGTAGCGCAGTGGATGAAAGCCCGCCTGAGACGCAGAAGGTTGCGGGTTCGATTCCCGCCGCGGGTCAAATGTTTGTATGATTTGCAAATATTTGTCTCGGATCTGGGTGTTTTCTATGTATAATAGTGTGTATTTACAAAAAAATATATATAAGTATTATATCAGTCATTTAGTTCCCATAACACATCTCTTCTTACGGCTAGATGATGCTGTGTGAAAAATAACCAGCATTATTTATTTATTTATTTTATAAGTAGTAACTTTGTTTAAAGGTTAGATCCCTCAATGTCCCACAACTAGGCTTAGACCTCCCCCCCATTCCTTCCATTCGTTCCTTTCCTGCGCCGAAATGGGCCAATCTGCTCGGAACTTCGTGAGCTCATCTCTCCATCTCATTTTATACAATTGAAGTTATTGTCATTTAGTATCATTTTAGTATATCTTCGCCCACTGCACTACACCACAGAGGTCCTCTAGAGATATTTTGCATTTGTTTTATGATTTTTCAGCCCGAGGACTATAGACTGGCGGAAGTGGTCGACCTCGACGGGGAGGTGAGGGAGGCCGCGCCCGCTGTCGCACAGAAACAAGAACCGGACGGTGAGTCGCAAAACAGCTGTCGTACTTGTTGGAAACAACGGTCGCCGACGGTATCTATAGTAAACGCGGCGGTTTTTCAGTGCAGACTAACTTTATTAAGTCAAATTCAATAGGCTTTTATTCATTGAAATATAGCTAGTTATAGTATGGTCCTCTTGCACGGGTAAAAAGGATTTCTTTGAATAAGAAAGACTGATTTCTCGAATTATTTGATTATTACAAAAATATATTTTCTTAGTTTAATGCAATATTTTTAAAACAAAAATACTGCTTATCTTTTTTGAAGACAATATTTTTCTCAATTTTGTTCTTACTTGAAAATAAATATGTTTATTTGAAGACTTATTTTATGTCGTATCAAATAAATATCAAATAAATGTGTTAAATAAAACAATATGTTTCTTTAATTAAATTTATTTATCTCGTAACAAATAAAATAAAATTAGATGATTTTTTACTATTACGAAGAAATTATTGTCTAGCGTCTATAGGAAGAGAATCATTTTCTTCCGAGGTAATAAAAATGTCTTAATGGAAAGCAATTTGTCTTTCTATAAGAAATCAGTTTTTACCGTGTGGTCAACGGAAAATTCAGGTTTCGAACTTTTCCACAACGAAGTTGCAGGGGGGTCGAAAATGCCGTGAGTGGCTTCGAGAAAAAGATGGCTGCGGAAAACAGTATAACATGTCCATATATCAAATGAAGTTGGCAAGTTTAGGAATTTTGTTGGTGGAAGTCAAATCCCCACGAGTGCTGATTTGCAACTGATTTATTATATTGAAATTATAAAACACATACAGTAAAAACTGCTTAAATCGAATTGAAGAATGATTCTTGGCAGCGGGGCCTGAGCCAGCACTGAGAGGCCTTTTTGGCGACTGGTGGTTATTTTTATTATGATATCATAATAGGATTCTCTCTCATTCACAGTGGAAATGCAGGAGATCCCTACGAAATGCGTGTCCTCGGTCCGACAAGTGGCCATCAAGGCGAACATCCAGTACATAGAGCTGGAAGGAAGATGCGACGGCGAGTCTCTGCTGCGGGTCGTGGCGCAGTCCAAGCCGCGCGCTATAGTCGGGCTGCGGGCCGGGCAGGACGCACTGAACACACTCAGGTATGTGACGGATATTTTATTCATTTTCCTAGTCAGGACTATGTCTGTGTTTTTTTAATGATGTGAAATATACGAACGTTATGTTATTTGCATTATAGAAAGCACTGCGAAGCAGAAGGTATCGAGAAGATCTTCATGCCGAGTAAAGGTGCCATCATAGACGCGACAACTGAATCACATATTTACCAGGTAAATAGTTTGTAGCGTTCATATTGTAAAACAAGAATTTGCACGTACCGGACGCACGTGAAGAAACCGACTAAGTTTCAACTCATTCTGAGAGTCTTCATCGGGGTGAATGATCGCGACTCTCGTCCTTTGTAGCCGCTCTTTTTGAGGGGTGATACGCGACCTCCATTCTCATTTCAATTTGCGTTTATGTTAGTTCATCGTTCGACCTCCATCCTCATTTCAACTGGCGTTTATGTTTGTTCATCGCTCGACCTCGATCCTCATTTCAACTTACCTTTATATTCGTTCATCGCTCGTCCTCCATTCTCATTTCAACTTGCGTTTATGTTTGTTCATCACTCGACCTCCATTCTCATATCAACTTGTGTTTATGTTCGTTCATTGCTCGACCTCCACTCTCATTTCAACTTGCTTTTATGTTTGTTCATTGCTCGACCTCCACCCTCAGTTCAACTTGCGTTTATGTTAGTTCATCGTTCGACCTCCATCCTCATTTCAACTTACCTTTATATTCGTTCATCGCTCGTCCTCCATTCTCATTTCAACTTGCATTTATGTTTGTTCATCGCTCGACCTCCATTCTCATTTCAACTTGCGTTTATGTTTGTTCATTGATTTTATTATTTACAGGTGAAACTGACAGACAGCTTGATGTCAGGGGTGGCGTGGAAGTCTGCCGGCGCAGCCGAGCTCGCGTGGCTCTCCTGTGTCGTGGCGCAGAGACAGATACGACACTCTGACACCTCGCCCGGTAACACATCCTCTTATAGCAGGATATTATTACGAATATACCTGTATATATACTGTATGGCTAGGCCGAGTCAGTTCCCGTCTTGCTCCCGTGCTCACCTCAAGACTGTCTAAACTGATTGTTTGAGTGACGCCCGCGTGGTACCTGGATAAAAAGTAGCCTATGTGTTATTCTGATGTATAAGCTATGTTAATGTAAAGTTTCATTATAAACCGTTCAGTAGTTTTTAGGTGAAAAAGTAACAAACATCCATCCTCAAATTTTCGCGTTTAATAATAATAGTAGGATAGGATGATGTTAAGATATTAATAAAATTTTAAGGTACATCAAAGAAAATATTTTTTACACACATTTAATTTATTGAATATTGAAGTAAGGGGAAGATGTTGATGAGCCGCGATTATGATGTGGACTGATGCGTTGCCGGGATACGCCCGGTTTCCACGCTTTTGCAAAACTGTACGTTATTGGAAACGTACATGTTCCGGGGCACGAGATGAAATGAATGAAAATACTATTGTACAACACTAGATAACAAAATATACAAATATAACTAATGATAATAATAATAATAATGCTGGACATTTTTGACACAGTATCATCTAGCCCAAAACTAAGCAAAGCTTGTACTGTGGGAACCACATGACTGATATACTACTTATATACTTTTTTTTGTAAATCCTACTAATATTATAAACGTGAAAGTTTGTGAGGATGTTTGTTCCTCTTTTACGCAAAAACTACTGAACGAATTTTGATGAAACTTTACAATAATACAACTTATACATCAGAATAACACATCGGCTTTTTACCCGGGTACCACGCGGACGAAGCCGTGGGCAGAAGCTAGTACATACATATCATACATAGAAAAAGTACAATGGTCGGTATTATCGCTTAAAAGCGATCTCTTCCAAATGCGCCCATTTTCATTTTTCTACATTTCGTAGTAAGAAATAATGTACAATTGAGTGCAAACGTGGCCACTTGAACGACTTGTTTTAGTTCCTGATCCTTTATCTAGAACTATGGTTGATTGGAGGGTAGTCGTAATATTATCCTAAAATTACATCCTCTTATGTTGTTTGCGCGTACACATACGCGCTTATTTTATGTCTGTGTGTGGGATATTTTATGACGATTTTGATGAATGCAGTGTCGTTAGATTCATGTGGATCTCGATAATATGCTACATAAATAGCAAAAAAAAAAACGTACATCAAGTACAATAAATTTTCCTATCCAATTCGATATGGGTATCAAAATCAAGATCTTGGTAATACGATTTCAAAAATGTATACTCTTTTGGATAATAAATATCATTACCGACAGCCACCGCAATATTGTTTTTTTATGAAATACAAAAGATATCTTTCAAACATTTCTCCAGCAAGTGATGATGATTATAAGATCATATTAAATAAAAATGAAAATACGAAATGAAAATTATTAATTGTAATGAATCAAGCTTTTCAGTGTTTATTGGTAGTCGATAACTAAACAACTTGAATTGCGCTTACAGACGAAGAGGAACCCGATCCTGAGGTGATGCTGTCTCTGGAGCCGGCCCCGAGCGCCCACAGCTGCGCGCACGCAGCCTCCTTCATCAACGCAGTGCGTCTCTCCGAGCTGAGAGCCGCCATCGCCAAGCTGGGGCTGAGCGCAGAGTTCGTGGGCGGCGCGCTAGAATGCTGTAACGGAACCCTGGCTATACGAAGAGTAAGTACGACGACACATCATGGATCGAACCCTGGCTATACGAAGATTACGTACGTGAACACATCTTGGATCAAATCCTGGCTATACGAAGAGTAAGTACGACGACACATCATGGATCGAACCCTGGCTATACGAAGAGTAAGTACGACGACAAATCATTGATCGAACCCTGGCTATACGAAGAGTAAGTACGACGACACATCTTGGATCGAACCCTGGCTATACGAAGAGTAAGTACGGCTACACATCATGGATCGAACCCTGGCTATACGAAGAATAAGTACGACTACACATCATGGATCGAACTCTGGCTATACGAAGAGTAAGTACGACGACACATCGTGAATCGAACCCTGGCTATACGAAGACAGATATTAAAATACTATACTAGACAAAGAGTTCCATACTTAGTAGGCAGATCTAAGTAGGGGTTTGTCAGACCACGCTGATGCGTTGCCTATCATAGAAAAAGCTAAATATTCATGTGAAATTAATTTCTCCTACTTGCAGGAAATGTTTCAAATTTTACATTAAACTTAAAAATCGTGCTGGAAAAATATGACCAGTAATAATGTCACAGATATTATAATACTAGTTGTTGCCCGCGGCTTCGCCTGCGTGGTATGTTTATAAAAGTAGCATATGACCGTCTCCAGGCTTCAAACTATGTCCACCAACTTTTGAATGAATCGAACCAAGGATTACAATTTATACAAAGTTTAGAACTCAATTGCGCACACCCAAAGGGTAGTTTTGAAAAAATAAAAAATATGTGTTTGAAAAAAACAAAATATTTACTTTAGAGTTTATATGTACAGAGTTTTGAGCGAATTTAACAAAAATTTTTTTCATAGAAACTACCGCCTTATTTAACCCCCCTTAGGGGTTGATTTTCGAAAATTAGATTAGCCTATGTGTTATTCCAGATTCTAAACTATCTACATTCCAAATTTCATCAAAATCGGTTAAGTAGTTACGGAGATACATGGTAACAAACTTTCACACACACAGACTTTCGCATTTATTATATTAGTAGGACTATAATGTTTAAAAAAATCTTTTCAGTTGGACAATGGGCGAGTCGCACTCGAAGGGGTGCTTTCAGAAGAGTATTTCAAAGTAAGAGAGCTACTGTATGATCAGTTTGCAATTGTGTAGTGTAGACACTGTGATAGTGTAGACACTGTGACAGATTATGTGGTCTCTGTCACAGATATTATGATACTAGTATCTCTGTGAACGACTGAGTGTAAATAATAAGGTAAGTAGAATAAGAAAATATAAACCGTAAGAAAATATCCACTTTTATTTGAGATATTAGGTCGCGTGTCCCAAAAATGTGTCCTGTACTAAGTAGTTTTGTCTTTTATGTCCGTCTCTATTACGACTCTGTATAAAAAAAATCGGGACAAGTTTTGTTTGGACGTTAGTTTTATATTTTTGTTATAGATACACTGACTAACAATATTACTATTACTTACAGGCAACTGGCTTATTATTACTGGATGTTTTGTAATTAATAGACAGTATTAAACCCATCACTCACATTCACGCACCCTACCCTTCACTCACACGCATGCACACATACACACACACACACTCACTCACTCACTCACATACACACACTCACTCACACACACTCTCTCACACACACACACACTCTCACACACACACACACACTCTCTCACCCACACACACACTCTCTCACCCACACACACATACACCCACACACACACACACACACACACACACACATACATACACCCACACACACCCCCACACACACACACACACACATACATATACACACACCACTACGTAACTTTTCTTGTTTGGGCAAAGAACCTTAAACTTCAGTTGTGCAAGGCACATTTGTAACTTATGCACTTGATTATTGTTTTTTCTTTTTGCCTCGATTTTTTTTTATCATGTCTTGATATTCTAAAAACTCGCTTGTTTTCGCCATTAAACACTTCTTGGTAAACTTTGATCGGATTCCCGCGATACAGGCTAGCCCTAGTGCGGGATTCTTTGTATTGTGTAAACAGTTTTTAGTAGGTTTTTTTTTTTTTTTTGTAATATAATTGTTCGATAATATGCTATGGAATCAAAAACGTTATAAACACAGATCTTTAAGGTAAAATGAAATCACTGAATAAAATTTCACCATTTTTTAAATATTTTATTTCACATAATTCCGGTACCGGTTCACATTAATAACATTATGTAAAGAAAAATAAGGTACAATTCATTAAATACAAAAGTAAGACACGGGTATGGGTTTCAATGACCTACTTTATACATATAACTTTGATCTGAGATTACACTACACGCCTACTTAAAAATACCACTACTTTTACGTGAAAATATAATTCCATTCGTAACAATTTAGGTACAATAGTTTTACATTCATTTTGGACTTAGTCCGTTAGGAAAATATAATTTTGGATTCAGTAAGCCGAAACACTGGACTTGAGATCATTTTCCACATGTATCTGTCATTCCAGATATTTGATACTTTCTATGATCCAAGAAAGAAATGCTTATACGTCACAGAATTACAATGAAGGTAGGATATGCAACTGATCTTGGGTCACAGATGGATCAAATACTGGGAATGGCAGGAAGATAATTTGTAATCCTAACTTTTAGCAATAGCCAATTGTCGTGGGCAAAGAAAAATGCAGGCTTTCTGTCCTGTACATACTTTGTATACAATAGACTACGAGCATTTAAAATTAACATAGGTATAGACACCATTTTGTTTCCATCTCTCTTTCCGAGGCCGAGACAAAATGGCGTCTTCACAGTGCTATCATCATTTATAAAACGTGTTACATATTCTAATTTTTAGGTTTTTTTTACCCCAGTTTAGTCAAATCTTATTCCATACACCCAGTAATCGCAGATCAACAACATTTCCTCGTTAAATTTAACTTAAAACTACGTAATCTGGCACATCTCACACACTCACCCTGATAGGTACTACCACCCGGTGCTCTTAAACTATAATAAAATTAATATTCTTAACATAAGAATAACTACAACAGAACGCTCTGACAGCTAACTTTGAGTTACGTTATTCGTATTTTGATGCACACATCATTTAATGTCGTTTGTACAAAAGGGACTGTTCTATGACAGATAATATCCATCTGTTGATATCTAGAAGAGACCTTTAGCGCCATTCCACTATCTCTGACGTAGTTCAGAAATCAGCGAGGAATTTAATTTGTCTCCAGAGATGGTGGAATACGATTGTAGAAAAAAACCCCGCAGAACTTGGAGATTTGTTCAATTATGCATTTTCATTCATGTAAAGTATATTTTTTTTTTGTATCGATTTTTATAATAAGTAATATAAACAATGCTTGTATCCTAATTTGATTCGCCTTTGTACAACCATAGACTTGTTCATTATTCAACGACAAATATAAAAGTTTTATTTTCCATAGCCATTTTGAAATAATCAAATCCAAAACAAGAGTAAAACTTTTAAACGATGTATATAAAAACTGTTTTAAAACTCTGTCACATGGATACTCGATGGATCTAGACCGTCGTGATGTTAGCCGTTTGTCGACATAGGGGTCTAGACAAATTCCACTTTCTATTGGCGTTAACGCCTGTTTAAAGATTGAATTGTATGGAAATGACATTAGCTGTGGAAATGTGACGTGACAGCTGCCAAGTTTTACCTTGACAAATTTGCGTTAGAGGGGAAAGGAAAAGTAAGCGTGAGATATTTGTCTAGAGCCCGCAGGTTTCAAGTAAGTTCCAAAAAACGGCGACGACTAAAATCCATCGAACTAGTTATAGAAGCTTATATCTTTATTTAATATACACACTTTGTATTGGTAACAGATTGAGGTAAAATGTCGTTTTAAATACTGTTCCACTATATAATCCAACATCTACGCAACGATTTATAAACACTATAGGATCTACTGTAAGGTACATATTCGCTTAACAATATCACCTTCGAATGGCAGCAAAATGTCTACATACAAATATCGGCGTCGATCCTCTTTTACACCAACTGAACTTAAGTTATAAGCTATCAAGAGAATCGACGCCGAAGCCATTTATAAATATTTTTAGTGGAACAGACCTCTATGCTCTAACTAAGAAATTAATGTATCCCAAGTTACTGTCAATGTGCTAACTTTGTACTGAGTTTGACGTACTTGGGATTAATCAGTCGAGATAAGCTGATTTTATAGTAAAATTGTATACAAATAAGTCTAGGTGATTGCGTAAGTCAAAAAAAATTCAACTGTACCTGGAACTATTTAAAAAAATGTACTACGTGAAAAGAAGGGCAATGTCACACTTAACATTACAGAAAAGTAGAAAGAAATGCTTAAAATTATTACTTATAACTAAGCGTTGCATAATCGAAACGTCGATATTTAAACAACAATTAAAGAAATGATACCTTGGGTATTAATGTGCATTCCAGTTTTGCAGTAGTACACATATTTATACATTGATAACATTGTGATGTTAGAATCATGCTCACAGAATCATCTCTAAAATAAGGTCTTGAATCCCTCGATTAGCTTAGCAATTATATTGCAAAGAAAACTGTGAACAGTGCCTATACGAAATCAAAATAAAAACAAAATAACATTAACTTTGATAAATGCGCCGAATACGGCTGTATGCATTTACAGAGTGTCGTGTGGTGTTGGTACGATCGGGAAAAAAAAACTTTAGTATTAGCCAGTAACTCTGATGTTGTAGTTTATGAACAGCTAGAAGACCGATATGGCCTAAAAGTTTTTGGTCTACTCGTATCATCATGTCTCATTGGTCTGCCCCCAATTTTAGGGGGCAACATTATTTTCGTTTCATAAAAAAGCTGGTGTTTATAATCATGGATATTTCTATTATTCTTTATATTAAGAATATGTCAACATACCGCCCGCTTATAACTTTAAATACCAAGGTATTATAAACAAACATAGATGATGCAACATTTTTGAAGTGTCAATTTTTTTCCCTGACCGCACCTTCTCGAAACCACACAGCAGATAAAACTAGTATATATTTCTATTTAATATACAAAAATAGTAACAAGTTTGTACTAGATCCTTGTTTTGTACATTAGAGGCGCGGAACGCGACAAACACCCGCCGAATTAAAACGAAAGGACAGAAAGTCAACTAAAGGTAGAACTTCGCTGGCACATTTAAACCGCAGTAGCTATTATTTCAATGCATTTTCGCCTATGTGTCGTTGTGTTTAAGGATCATCCAAATGATCTGGTGCTGTGATACGGGATAAAACCGTAAGAACCGTAAGCCGGTAAGTTTGAAACCGTAAGGATTATTTAGAAACGTTTGAAACGAAAAAGATATGAAAATTTCATTTATAAGTGAAATCACGCCGATTTCAATTTACGCTCGCACGCGGTCAAGCCTACCTATCACCAGGCAAAGAACTATATTTGTTTTTTTTTTATGATCCATCATTCAGCGTGTGGTGCTAATCTAGCATCTTAACTTTGAACATTAGAAAGCTTCGATTGACTAAATAAATAATGCTTAGTACAATGGGAGGACTTAATGCTTTTCAGCATTTTCTAATAGTCATCCTTAGCGGTTAATATTCATACTTAGTAATAGTTTCTCAAAACGGGATATTATTTATTTATTATTTTAAGGCCAATATAAAAAAAAAAGTTTGTATAGCTTATTATGCACCAGCTAATTTCTACCTAACGCACGCCGATCACAGCCATTACTATAGTCTAACTCAAAACTATTCACACAATTTTAAATGCAATCTAGACCACCCGTGATATGTGTTATTGTGATGTGGGGGTGTTGGCACACACTGAGCGGGGCGGAGCGCTATTAAATACACAATCGGCCGCACCAGTAGCCTCCAGTCGAGGGTACATTTATAAGTCCGTTCAGAAAAAAAATGGAAACAAATCTTTAATTATTTTTTTTGAAAATTTCATGTGCTTTTTAAAGTTGACGTCTCTGAGTATAGCCACGACATTCAGCACTTTCAAAAACAAACAACCATTGAAACAAAACATGTTTTCAACACTTTCAAAATCAAACTAACAAAACTTCAAACAGCGCCACTTATAGAAGGGATGAGTAAATCATATTTACAGTCGCATACACAAATGTCACTACGCCGCGCTACACGCGAGGTCACGGCACGCGTCTTGCCCTTAAACTACTGATTCACCGACAGATTCCTAGCTAGGAGTCACTTACGCATCCATTTTGTAATGTTCATGAAAAACTTAAATAGTATAAACGTAATAGCCCCTCCCTAAAGCTAGCTATCTATAGATCGTTTGCAACGATCTTTAGATAGCTAGCGTATTAATCTGTATTTTTGTATAAACCTTGTACATCGTTGTATAAATAAATTTAACCGATATGTTTCATTGTAGGATTGACTTCGCAAGTTGTTGGTATATTAAGCTGAAACAATTAAACAGTTGCGCAACTTATATCTTGCAATGACAGGCGATATTGCTCAAAATTTTTCGTGTCTTGATATCATATGTTTTCTGAGGCAAAAACTGTTGAAGCGCCTAGACCTGTATATTACCTGTATGTATGTATTACTGGTGTAAGCATTTACTGATAGAGGCCTGAAAGAACTGTCTCTTGTGTAAATCAGCTACATAGTTCTATGGGACTACCACTAGAC
The DNA here is from genome assembly GCA_958496245.1 of Perizoma flavofasciatum. Taxonomy (NCBI): domain Eukaryota; kingdom Metazoa; phylum Arthropoda; class Insecta; order Lepidoptera; family Geometridae; genus Perizoma; species Perizoma flavofasciatum. Next base: position 2,664,389 of record OY292436.1, read on the forward strand.
TGTGAGTTTACTGCAGACACTCCTCAAGAATTTCTACGAAGAGTTTGTTCATGGGCGCGACCTTCTGCCTTGTCATCTATGGAAGCGGCTAAAGAATAGCGTGCCGAAGATAGTGTTTAGTACCTACCGCAGACACTCCTCAAGAATTTCTACGAAGAGTTTGTTCATGGGCGCGACTTTCTGCCTTGGTGAATCATCTATTGAAGCGGCTACACAGTTGAGTGCCGCAGACAGAGCAATTAGTATCTACCGCAGACACTCCTCAAGAATTTCTACGAAGAGTTTGTTCATGGGCGCGACTTTCTGCCTTGGTGAATCATCTATTGAAGCGGCTACACAGTTGAGTGCCGCAGACAGAGCAATTAGTATCTACCGCAGACACTCCTCAAGAATTTCTACGAAGAGTTTGTTCATGGGCGCGACTTTCTGCCTTGGTGAATCATCTATTGAAGCGGCTACACAGTTGAGTGCCGCAGACAGAGCAATTAGTATCTACCGCAGACACTCCTCAAGAATTTCTACGAAGAGTTTGTTCATGGGCGCGACTTTCTGCCTTGGTGAATCATCTATTGAAGCGGCTACACAGTTGAGTGCCGCAGACAGAGCAATTAGTATCTACCCAGACACGCGTCGAGAATTTCTACGAAGAGTTTATTCATTGGCGCGACGTTCTGCCTTGTGAATCGTTTATTGAAGCGGCTACACAGTTGCTCGCCGCAGACAGTGTTTAGTATTTACCGCAGACACGCCTCGAGCATTTCAACGAAGAGTTTGTTCATGGGCGCGCGTCGGTCGCGGTGCACGGCGGCCCAGAAGCGGCGCACGGCCACGTCGGCGTGCCGCAGCGCCGGCAGCACCAGCAACAGCTGTTGGAGCGCCGCCTGCCCGTTGTATGGCCTGGAAGTAACAATCCAACTACAATTATCTAGATATACATATAGATGAACTCTTTATATTCAACCAAGTAAAAGTGTAGCTTAATAATTTAAAGACGTGTACAATTGGTGGCTTTACCACTGATAGCGATCAGTAAAATAGGGGGTGGGCTGCCAGGGATTTGTGGCGCCAATGATATATTTGAGCAAGGACAACACATCTTAGTATATAGTTCGGCAAAAATAAACCTACTTACAAATTATTAAAAAATAATAATATTTTTTTATTCCAGGAAGTACAACCTTCTAGTTTTGCTGTTAAGCGGTAATGCTTGGATAGCTGTTTGAATTATGGTACCGGTTCGATTCCCGCTATGAGAATCCGGGCATGATATTCTGGGTGATATGGGAGTTGGGACCATCGTACTCGAAGTTCCTGATACCCACGCCAGGGCAACCTAGTGTTGTGTCAGGGCAATGCGACTGTTTGCGTGTTGCTTACCTGAGGGCAGACACCGCATCGTTCAGGGCTCCGAGTATGGAGTCCCTGAAGCGCCTCAGGGCCGCGTGCTCGTCGATCCGCGCCTCCGAGTTGGCCAGAACCAGTGCTTTCATTAAATAGCACTCCTCGCGGGACGCTGAAGCGCGCTCCAGCCGTTTGGCAACACCTGTCACCTGTGGAGTAAACAATACATTTATTTATTTAACACGTCAGATTGAATTTTAAGATAAGATCAGCGGCCGCGGTAGTGGGGAGCAGAGGGGGCCAAATGCCCCCCCTAAAATAACATAGGTACCCGCCTACCAAGCCAGGGCTGGAGATTGAAGGGGTGACCAAAGAAATTAATCTGACCCCACGCATGGCTTGTCCTAGTACTCGATTGATAGAGTTAACGACGATGAATTCTTGGTCTTTAAGCATGTCTGACTTTGTTCTGCTGCTCTCGGGGTTGTACTGACCTGTACATACAAGTCGTGTGCCCCGATCTCCCTCGCCTGCTGCTCGTCTATCGTGAGGTCGGTCGCGAACCGCAGCCGCTGCAGCGTACCGCCGTTGCTGGACATGGACCTGTAGGCCAGCATGAGGCTGAGCATCTCCGCCCACGTGCTCTGAAGGAGCCGCATCTGGGGAAGAACATTCACTGCATAATTATATTTTTATTATTTCCCTTTATTAACTTAAATCTCAGGTTTGCCTGGAACCTGTAAAGTGAACCTTTACAGGTTAGTGTGAAGCATTAGTGGAGCCAAAACTAACACAAAAAGGTCTTTTTCTAAAATACATTGTATTTTAAATAAAAAAAAACGTAATCTTCTGGATGGCAACTGATATAAACTATTGGAAAGATGGGTAATAATGAACTAGGATATTGCAGGAGTATATGCTTATGGAATGGTGGCTGGGCTATGTAGGATGAAACGGCACCTGCCAATTCTGACTCAAATTCAAATCAAATCCGCTCTTGCGCTTCCACCTCCGACCGGCCGGCTAAGGCAAGCCGAGGGTCAGGGGTCTCTGTCGACCCCAGGGAGTAATGGGGCTCCGCGGTGTCGCCACGCACCGAACGCTCGCCACAAGCGCACCCTACGGGATTATTATCAGCCTGCGTCGCCCCACTGCAAGGTAAAGGCCTCCCTATACCCCTTCCACTTTGTGCTGAAGAGGACCAATCCTTCAAAAAACAAGTCTAGATTTATCCGTAATTTTAATCCGGGTCTGACTCGCACTTATCCGGGTTTTTTATTATTAGTTATATAATTATTCCCGTTAATAACATCGTATCAAAACACGTAATCTTGAAACTAAGCACAGCATCTTCAAAACAAAATTTAATGTCTGGTCCGAAAATATACCTGAGGAAGGTACTAGTAGGTTCTACTTATAAGTTGGCTAAGTAAGTATTTTTTCTTTTTTTCTTTTAACTGACCCAACCTCCTAGTTTAAGATCATACCTAGTATATGTAAACAAAATTTATTTGTTTTTTTCTCAATGTTGCGCCAAATAAATATTTCTCACTTCATTTCACTCTTAAGGCTCGAGTTCACCAACAAAATAAACGGACGATCAAATCTAACCATTGAATAAGATGACATATTCCTATCAAAACCACGTGTCAAAAAGCTTTGTTTTCGATTTAACCACCCGTTATTGTTTTGTTGAACTCGGACATAAACCAGATTAGTATTTATCATAAACATATACCTACTGAAATCTGACTGTCCGGTAACAAAATTAACCTTATTCTTTAGTAACAAGTTTAGTCTCGAAGCCGTATTCGTATAAATAGGTACCTACAGTTGTACAATACCATACGAGCCACAGACGTATAGCAACCGCGGAATCGCTTTCAAGGTCTTCTAACTATACAGGTGCTAAACAGCGGGCCATCACTTAAATTAAAATATAGATTGACTAGCTACTGCCCACGGCTCAGCCCGCGTGGTACCCGGACAAAAAGTAGTGTTCGTAAGAAACAACGCATTCGCTCGACCATTTTTTCGACGACTTAAAACCCATAAGCAGAGCTTGTATTATGGGAACTACATGACCGATATACTATTTTTATACTTTTTTTTGTAAATACATATTATACATAGAAAACACCCAGACCCGAGACAAATATTTGCTCATTCAAATATTGTCCCGCGGCGGGAATCGAACCCGCAACGTTCTGCGTCTCAGGGCCGTCGCGTCTCACTGCGCCACAGAGGTCTTCCAAAAGACGAAAAAGTCAAAATGATAAATATTAATTAAGTAAGATGTCATAAATATATAATTTGTATGTATTTACAAAAAAAAAAGTATTTAAGTAGTATATCAGTCATTTAGTTCCCATAATACAAGCTCTGCTTAGTTTGGGGCTAGATGATGCTGTGTGAAAAATGTCCAACACTATTTATTTATTTTAAATACATACAATAAAATAATAGGTACTAGTACTGTAAATACCTTAAAGGAGATTTGGAAGTATTTTTATTTTTACATTCGTTATAACGATTCAGTTTCATTGCATGCAGACATAGGTACCTACACGTAGCAACAATAGTTTTCAAGGTCTTAAACATCGTTTCAGTGAATCGCTTTTAAACTTCCTGCTACTATGTTAATACCTTAATGTTTTTATTAACTTAACGCAGTCCAATTCATTCAAAATATTGTTTTAAACTAAACAAGAAATAAGTTACCATCCTTTCAAAAACCTCTTACCGTGTAATTCCATTAATTGAATCTGACTGTACTATTGTTTGACTATTAAATAATTAAATAATATTACTATTTCAATTATTTTACCTACGCAAAATGTTATGTTTGTTTTTTATTTTATTTTACCTAATACAATAAAAAAAATGTCTACGTTAATATTATTATTTATTTACACGTCACTCAAATGACGTGTATATTGTATTTACCAATAAATTGATTATTCTGATTATCGAATGCAGCGCTTTAGTGGTCTGTGGCGATAAAACTTATCTGAGAACGATCCTTAATGATGTAATCATCATCAAGGAAAAGGTTATAGAAGTCTAATTAATTGGAAGCGTTTGTGATGTAGCTATTAGCTAATAATTAACTTACTAGCATTTTTCTATGTTATTGGTTGCCAAAAATTTAATTAGGTACTGCGAATAATCCCGTTGCTGGTTGCAAAGAATTGAATAAGGCAGCGCGAATAATCCTGTTGCTGGTTGCAAAAAATTGAATCAGGTAGTGCGAATAATCCCGTTGCTGTTTGCAAAGAATTGAATAAGGCGAATAGAACCTTGATAAATCGTGTTGCTGGTTGCAAAAAAATTAATCAAGTAGTGCGAATAATCCCGCTGCTGTTTGCAAAGAATTGAATAAGGCAGCGCGAATAGAACCTTGAATAATCCCGTTTCTAGTTGCAAAAAAATGAATCAGGTAGTGCGAATAATCCCGTTGCTGTTTGCAAATAATTAAATAAGGCAGCGCGAATAGAACCTTGAATAATCGTGTTGCTGGTTGCAAAAAAAAATATCAGGTAGTGCGAATAATCCCGTTGCTGCCGATTGCAAGAAATTGAATAAATTGATCTTACCTGATCATTTAACTGTAAGTCTGTGAAGCCAGGTATCTGTTTGGCCCAGCCGATGACGCCGACCAACTCCCTGTCGTACAGATCAGCTAGCATGGCAAGGGTTTTGGTGGACGCTTCTGTCACGCCGGTAGGGGGCGCCATGCAAGTCAGCATCTCCGGCTCGTATGATGAGAGTGCTTCTAAGACCTGAAATTGGAAAGAAACTATTAGATAGCACGTTGGAATTTTTTGTAAGAGGAAACGGGGATTTTCATCTATGACGACTTGCGAAACCGACAGGCCTGGCACGTTATAGCTACCTTGATGTCGTCTAGATGCGGGCTCGGCTGTAGCGGCGCGGGCGCGTCGGTACTTCTGCCTCCCCCCGCGCACTCTGTCCAGCCGCACCCCCTCGCGCAGCATGCCCGTGCGCAGGCACTTGCGGAACCGACAGGCCTGGCACGTTATAGCTACCTTGATGTCGTCTAGATGCGGGCTCGGCTGTAGCGGCGCGGGCGCGTCGGTACTTCTGCCTCCCCCCGCGCACTCTGTCCAGCCGCACCCCCTCGCGCAGCATGCCCGTGCGCAGGCACTTGCGGAACCGACAGGCCTGGCACGTTATGATACCTTGATGTCGTCTAGATGCGGGCGCGGCTGTAGCGGCGCGGGCGCGTCGGGCGCGCGTCGGTACTTCTGCCTCCCCCCGCGCACTCTGTCCACCGCACCCCCTCGCGCAGCATGCCCGTGCGCAGGCACTTGCGGAACCGACAGGCCTGGCACGTTATAGCTACCTTGATGTCGTCTAGATGCGGGCTCGGCTGTAGCGGCGCGGGCGCGTCGGGCGCGCGTCGGTACTTCTGCCTCCCCCCGCGCACTCTGTCCAGCCGCACCCCCTCGCGCAGCATGCCCGTGCGCAGGCACTTGCGGAACCGACAGGCCTGGCACGTTATAGCTACCTTGATGTCGTCTAGATGCGGGCGCGGCTGTAGCGGCGCGGGCGCGTCGGGCGCGCGTCGTTACTTCTGCCTCCCCCCGCGCACTCTGTCCAGCCGCACCCCCTCGCGCAGCATGCCCGTGCGCAGGCACTTGCGGAACCGACAGGCCTGGCACGTTATAGCTACCTTGATGTCGTCTAGATGCGGGCTCGGCTGTAGCGGCGCGGGCGCGTCGGGCGCGCGTCGGTACTTCTGCCTCCCCCCGCGCACTCTGTCCAGCCGCACCCCCTCGCGCAGCATGCCCGTGCGCAGGCACTTGCGGAACCGACAGGCCTGGCACGTTATAGCTACCTTGATGTCGTCTAGATGCGGGCGCGGCTGTAGCGGCGCGGGCGCGTCGGGCGCGCGTCGGTACTTCTGCCTCCCCCCGCGCACTCTGTCCAGCCGCACCCCCTCGCGCAGCATGCCCGTGCGCAGGCACTTGCGGAACCGACAGGCCTGGCACGCCTTGCGACGCCGCTTGTTGATCTCGCACTCGTTCGACGCGGGGCACGTGTATTCTATGTTGCCCTGGGTAAGGACACGAAGAGATTCATTTTCAAAGTCCTAAAAGTTCAATTCGCCGAGACTTGTGATGGTAATTGATTGTAAGATTCATAATGATCCTTGTGATTTCAATACAATGGGTGGTGGGCGAAGGTCATAGCATTCTAAGCATTACCAAAAACCTAAATGTCATTGGTCGTTGTTGAAAATCGTGAGCCTCATTTCTCAACGGTGGTCGCTACCTATGCTACTAAATGATACAATAATGACTTATTCTAACATTACGGCGTAATTAAGTGAAGTCGATACGAGCAAAAAGCTTCGTCCGGTCTCACGTGATGATGACCTACCCTAACATTTTTTTATGTTGAGGTCAACATGCTTGATCCAAGTCAGATTAATCCAAGGGTTTGTGGTTTTTTGATGATTCAGTGGACAACTTCACTAATTCTCATCGACAAAAAAAGCGACGTAGTGAGTAATTCGAAGGACTCAGCCACAGACGCGTATTTTCACCTAAGTTTTTTTTTTTTTCATTTTACGTACTTAGACCAATCGCATCTATCATTGTCGATTGACCCAAACGTTTCCAACAAACTGGATTTTCTAAGAACATCAGTTTTTAATTCCAAAAATACTTTAATGCTGCAGATGGCCTTGGTCAGCGTCATCGGACTAAAGAATATCAGATGATTCTCAGGCAGACTTAACTCATTTATATAAAACTAAAAATTGGATAACGATATTGACCTAGGTCTGGTTCGTGGTCGCTATTTGAGAACCTTTCTTCCCCAGCGGTTGTCGGCCTACCTATGGCCCGCCCATAGCCCATAGCCACGTCAGCCTCCTAATTTTAACAGCTACGACGATGTCTACCCACCATGGGTAGGTTAGGTTAGGTTTATGGAGACCTGGGGTGCCATGTCGATTAACCTTCTCGTGTGCCTGTAGTCTCTTGTCGCTTATGGATCAGACGGATCCGGGTTGAACGGAAGCCTATGGAAAGGTGCGCCTCGTTAAAGCCCGACAATAACTTTTCATACGTGGGATCTTATTGTCGAGCAACTAATGGACTGACCGGAGGGGCCCCTCCGCGTGCCCCTATGAACCGCATGGGGCACAGCGGATGGGGCAGCATGGTGGGCTCGTGGAGGAGCATCATGGGAGGGCAGGGGCGGTGTTTGCTGCTCCGGTGGGAGGGGGCGCCCTTTTAAGGGCGCGGATGAGGGCTTGACGGGGCCCTGTGTAGTCCCGTCTTGCGGGGTGGGTGTGCCCTTTTCAGGGCGCACCGTTGAGGGAAGACCGGGGCGGCTTGCGCGTTCCAATGATCTTCGAGGCTATACCGGCAGGGCTTCCCATGCCGGTCAGGCTTGGAGTGAGGAACTGCGTAAGTTGGAGGGGGCGCCATATTCAGGGCGCGGATGAGGGCTTGCACGTCCCAATGATCTTCGAGGCTATACCGGCAGGGGCTTCCCATACCGGTCAGGCTTGGAATGAGGGATAGCGTAAGTTAGAGGGGGCGCCCTTTTCAGGGCGCGGATGAGGGCTTGCGCGTCCCAATGATCTTCGAGGCTATACCGGCAGGGTTTCCCATACTGGTCAGGCTTGGAATGAGGGACAGCGTAAGTTGGAGGGGACGCTCATTTCAGGGCGCGAGTGTGGGGCCACTGGCGGAGATCGGGGGACTCTGCCGGCTTGCACGGCCCCACACATGGCCGGGGCCCGGGTGGTTCCTGGGCCACCCGTCGGGGTAAGATGGTGAATGCTAACGCGACCCCATCAAATAAACCCCAAATAGCAAATAAACCCCAAATAGCAAATAAACCCCATGAGGGTTTTAGTGGGTTAAGAGTCTCACATACCCACTTTCGCCACCCCCGTGGCAAAAGGGGGATGCGTGGCATTTCCCCCCTTAAAAAAAAAAAGTTAATGAAGCCAGGGTTGGTAATGTGTCCTCCATTTGCAAAGAGGAAGATCTTCCAACAGACTGATTCACTTGCCCGTGGTCCTGTGACCCCGGGAACGTGCCCTCCATAGGTATGTAGACACATAACCCAGATTAATGAGCTCCATAGCTTTTTTATCGTCAATACAAGTAACGTACACATCGAAATATAAACCGAGAACATTAATAATATAAAATTTGTTAATTTACAAAACTTTAGAGCAAAACTTACTCGTACCTGAATGGTCCTTTTGAAAAACGCCTTGCAAGCTTCACAGCTGGCCACTCCGTAGTGGAACCCTGAGGCTACGTCTCCGCAGACGAGGCAGAGTCTCCTCGGAGCGTCGTCATCTCTCGCGCCGCTGGCTGCCGCAGCAGTTGTGGACGAGCAGTGCTGCTGCTCAGGGCTTGTGTTACCAACGATCGTGGTTTCGCCGGGGGATACGCAGAATTTAACCTCCTCTTTCGGCTCGAGGTCCAACTGTGTGCAAATGTTCAGAAATTTACTGGTTAAATTTACTTCTTGGTCCCGTTTTATGATGAAGGACATTTTTATGAAATCAGTCTTCGGAACTAGAAGCTCCAAACATTATAGTGTGCCTGCTGCCATGCTACATGAAGGGCAAGAACTTTAAATATTGAGGTTAAGAAATTTTACTTAAACGAGACTTTCCTTTATTTTTTTAATGTAAGAAAAACTGCATTAAAAAAAAAAAGTATTTTCTATGCCGGTAACAAAACTCTACTCGAACCCGCTAACTGAGATAAAAAAATACTCTATTTTTTTGATAACGATCGAAAGGATAATCACAAGTACCAATTCCTTCATAACTTGGTACCTACCTCAATATAAAGGCCGCGGGACACACTGTATATCACACATGCCCACATTTTGAGTGTTAGCATTCCACGTGACAGGTTGCAAGACCATCAAATTGGATCACTAACCGATGAAATGACTTATGAATTAGTAAGCAGGTATTCAAAACTGCTAGCGAATCAAAATGAGACCATAAACCGATAAAACCCTACTATCTACTAACTGAGCGTGAAGTATTTGTCTAGACCCCAGCCCCTTAAACAACAACCATTCTGTTGGCTTTAACGCGGAAAGATTGAACTGTATGGCATTGGCATTAGCTTGTGATATGTCACGTGACTGCTGCCAAGTCTTCCCTTGTCAAATTTGCGTTACCGTAAAAGGAACGCCTGTTCTTGACGCCCTGTTCATTGCGAAATAGCATAAGTAGATAAGGTGGACTAGGTTAGTAGTTAGTACGAACTAGGAACCTATTTGTGTGTGACTCACAAACCGATATTTATGAGCTGAGTCTTTGTTGTCTACTTACTTTGCTGACGACATTATTCGGCGCAAATATTTTTATTTTTAAACGATGAACGTTTGAACGATGTATTTCTAGTTGTTTGAGAAACTAATATCTAAATCGTGTTTTCATCTCAATCGTTCGTGAATTCGTATACCTATGCCATCTAGTTTCAAAGGTGACAAAAAGAGTCTGTATTGTTGCGATATATCTGTGTTCACTAATAATACCACAGCATATAATACTTAATTATGCATTGTCATACCACAGTGTATAAGTATTTTAGGTTGTGTGGATAACATAGGTACAGCTGTGTCCAATAAGTTCAACAACAGGTCAATCAGAATACAAAAAACAGATCAGGATGTGGCAAAGGTTTTTTATTGGTCATTATTCTGATCGGTGAAGGATCTAGAGACCCTCAAACCTTTATGCACGTGGTACAAGTAATTTTCCTAAATATGTTTTCCTTCGCCGTTAAGAGAACACTGGGCACACATATTTTTCCAGTGGAAAATACATCAGTAAGTAACAGCCCTTCGAAACTAATATCAGGATGACAAACCACTACACCATTGCTCTCTCGTGAGATAGGAAAATGCTTTATTGCACAAGATATAACAAGTACATAGGCGAAAATAAGCATTTTTTTCCAGCTAACTTTTGTGTACCTAATGAAGAGTGGGGCGGTAGTGAGAATGATGATAGAAGTTCTTATGAGCTAATAAGCTGGTGGCCAACTCTTGAGACTGTCACGGCTTAGTAACTCCTATAATGCCACTTCCTGTAACCGATCTAAATTCTGACGCACCAGATCAGCTACGACTATACCAGTTACGTAATGAGCGCTTCAAAAGATGAGGTTAGAAGTAATTGTGTTCTACTTAGTTCAAGAAAGCCTCTTTACCAGTTTTACCTCAGGCGGCTGCATCATCGGCATCTGTCGAGGGTGCAATGGCTGCGGGTGCGGTGGCTGTGGCTCGGGAGAGTACTGGAGCTGGTCTGTCTCCTGCTTCACTCGGCGTAGCATGGGATCGCCATTCACCGATCCCATCATCTGTACCTGGAAAGGATCACACTAAGCACAACAATTACATATGTAACTAACAACTGAATCGTAGGTCCTAATAGAGTATAGATGCGTGTGTTCAAATTAAGTTATAAATCATCATCATATCAGATGACCGTCTTCTAAGTGGACGTTGCGTAGAATGCCGCGATGAAGCATCCTATCGAATTCCTGGGTTTTTATAATGTCCGATGTCCGTGTCTTAAAATGTCTCCGCTTAAACATGACGCCAAACAAGCATGGAAATAGTGTGATGGCGAACAAAAACGATTTTAAACTAAATTTTGACAAAACTAGCCACCAATCGGAGGTTATCCGATTTGTGGCTGAAATCAGATCTATTTCTTGCAATAAATCAGTTATTATTGTACCTAAGGTATTTAAAATATTTGCTGTTTAAATCATACAAGAGCTATGTTGGTGAAAATAGTACTTTTCCGGGGGAGTTTGTAAGAACTAAGTCCATAGTGTTCTTATTTTATGATAGTCTACGAAAACTGACTATTTAGAGCTGCAACCACTGACAGACCGTAGTTTGTCTGTACATACCTACCTATTACGATCCGTCGATTATTTTATAGGTAAGATGTCTAGCAAGCTTACCTACAAGCTTCATTTGAATAATTTGGATGTGATTTTTATCACCATGAGAACAGAAACCAGAGATAAAAGATAGTTCCGCAAGAAGGTTTTGTAAGCTTATCATGTAACTAACCTGGTACCCCTCTGAATTAGAAATCATGATATCATCAAAATCATAAGATCAGTAGATGATGTAAAGATAGATTCCATCTACAATAGATCTAGTAGAATATTTCTTTTATCTGTTCTAATAATTATAGTACCTACTGGGTAACTAACTACCTACTCAAACTAAAATAATTTCACTTGTGTATCTACTTACGTAAGTAAATAATTTGCAATCTGCATAGTTATAAGATAACGAACATAATCAGGACTCAACATGAGGCACATTATGCATTTCAATGATGACAAGTTACCCAAATCACATGATATTATAATATTAGCCTAAACCAAGCCCACGTAGAAATAACTTTATTTCAATAATAAATCCAAAATAAGATACAGGTACCTCACACCTAACTTATCAAGTGATTGAAAAGTTTTCACGTACATATCGGAATATGAAGACTCTTGGAATGAGCCGAAACTTAGTCGGTGCCTTCACCGATATTGCGGTACGTGAAAATTCTAGTTTTTATCGTGAATAGTAAAGTTCACGATAGTTTTTTGATTGATAAGTATTGATGCCAACATTGCCAAACTCGGTTGCGAGGCACACGTTTGCATGCTCAGCAGATATTTGTTACGGGTCTGGGTGATGTGGTAAAAGGTACTCTTAGTTGGTACCCACGATACAGGAAATCCTAGTGTGATGTCAGGATAATATATGTGACTGTTGGGTGTTTATTTATTATTCCATTCATTGACCACATGATTTAAAGCATGCAAAAGTCTTAGCTAAGATTAGACTAGGTCAAGAAACACCATTTAATTGAATGTGTTTTTAATTCTGAGCACTAAAACAAAAAAATTGTCAAAGAAATCTGCTCGATCTTTTTAGCATAGATCAACGTAGAAATTGCATCAAATCCTCAGGTGCTTCATCCAAGCAGTATTTGCGATAAAACTAGACTATTCCTTGAAATTTTAAAAACTGTGCCAACTTTACGCCACTTTTCCGATGCAAGCTCATTAAATACCCGACGAAACGAAAACACATATTTTTACATAGAGCAGAGCCATTGCAATAACACATTTATCTATCAGCGATATCTAAAAAGAGTTTCAAGGATATGAAGATAGAGTTCATCGTACTCGTGACATTGTCCGTGTTATGTATTATAATAATCATGATGCAAGCGTTAAGTGGGCAAGTGCACAGCTCAGTTTAGGCACTTACTCATTAATGTATTATTAATGACACGAATTCTGTATTCTATTACATAATCACGTGGTTTTAAATCAAGAAAGCCGATGTGCAAGTACTTCTTAGTTTCCCGATAACTCTGCCAGACCGTCCAAGTTTTTATTCAAGCAAGATGAATGCAATTATAAATTAAATGAAATATATTATAATGAAATATATATATTATATTGAAATGTATTAATATATACTACACATACATCTAACACATGACTATATGCGGCGATGGGCTTGCAACTTGTCACGTGGAATGCGAACTACTTGCAAAACGTGGACATGTGTTTAGGTAATGTTTGGGTGTCCCTTACTGTTAAGACAATGTGATTGTAATTTAAAATAAATAAATAATCGAATACTTGCCTAATCTACCAAGTCTACATAATCCTTAAATACATGTATATAATTACCATAACAGATAACGGCTAATGATTGGCTAACTAGACTTGAACGAATGTTCAGCGTCAGATTCGGTATATTGATTTTCTTTTGAGATAGGTCAGTGAGTCAACCTGCCCGTAACAATGGTCTAACCTTTCCCCTGAACACGTGAGGATGCAAATCAATTTTTTTGGAACGAATTCTCTTTAAACTTTGTCAATGATGACGATTTGATTTTCCAGAGCTGGTGATATAATTTTACCCGAAATCTATAGTAGATTCGATGAAATAAGTAAAAATACGTAATATACCTATTTCTTTTTGTATGACATCACCACCCAATCAATACATGGCAGAGCCATAAAATAAACGTGTAGGCGTGCCAATCTTATTAATGTTTTCATAATGTATTTCTAACAACAGCTAATTATAGTAATAAATATTACAAATAATCCAAATAGCACATCATGAACAACTCTATAATTACAGAGTTGGAATTTGGAATAGGTCATAGGCAAGCACACTCATAGATGACTGTTTAGCTTACCACGTAATAAGTTATGCACTGAAAAATAACTCCGGCTTCATGTAAAAACTGAAAGGATGCAGTCACGATTATCGAATCAAATAATACTCCGACAAATGCGAATTCACATTTAAATAAAAAACACACCTAGTATGTAAATAGAATGATTCCTGCCTGCGCAGCGACACTATTTATGTGTTGGCGCAATAAGGTAGGTATTCATATCGGTCGAGTTCACCGACCGTGCGTCCGCGGTCTCACCTTCTAGTAGATAAACGTCATTTGGAATAGTGCGGCCCGCTCCGACCGCGGCGCGCGGCCGCTAAACAACGTGCTGTAAGGCTGTAACCACGCCGATGTTGAGGCAGGCTCACGCACGATACGAAAACGTCGACGCCAACGTGGCCATATTTCAAACAGCATTACTGACAAGACGACAATACGCTGAATCATAATATTGTCATATCCGGGAGGCTGTTTGAATGTCGTGAACTATTCAACCTTTGTTCACTTACTTATGCGTATAATATTAGTATTATTAATTTTTTTGCGAGAATTAAAAGTTTTATAGATAAACTTTTCTGAATCTGAAGATGAAATGAGGGTAGTTGTTGTCTTTATTTCTGGACGATAGCTCCGTATACTCCAGTCAATCCGTGACCACGGCTGTTGCAACACAGACGAACAGTCGGGAAATAATAAAAAAAATAAACATGATAAGGACCCGTAATTATAATTATTATGAGTATATTATTGTATTAGAATCGTCAACATTGGGTACGTTTTGTAATATTATAAAAATATAGTAAGCTGCTACCTTTTGAAAAGGCAACATAAATAATCCAACTTTAATACCTTATAGACAAAATAAAACAATAAAATTAAGAAAAAAGGGACTCATTTTTATTCAAATGTAAACAAAACGGACTACGATTTACTCAAACGCGAATGAGGGAATAATAACACATTCAAAGATAATAACGTAAACATAGAGGTATCTAATCACACGAGTGACGTAATGACATGAATTTGCAATAGGCTTCAATAAAAATGCTAACGGCTCGTTGCCAGTGAATAAAAACCGACCTACCTCAACATGTTAGTAAGAAGCCTGTCACTCTGTGTTTTTCCGTGCGATATCATATCTTGAATTTCACGATAAATATAATATTCAATGTTCACCCATTTTTCATAGCTATTGTGATAAGAAAAAACATACATGGATATAAGTATATAGCATTGGATAAACGAAAAGACAGTATCTACAAGGGAAACAATGAAATACCGAAGTTTGTACAGATGGGAGTATATTTGACTCATGCACAGAACATTACAACATTATGTGACCGACAACTGTAATTATAAAAGGTATAATAGTTATCTGTAACTTCAGACTGATAACTCCAACTTTTTCTGCAGCTTCTAGTAGTTCTAGTCGATAAAACACGTGGACATAATAAACATGTCATTATTGAAGAACTGTCTAGAACCAATTAAAAATAACTAATTCGAGCTTCTTCAACCGTTCGAACGAATTCGAACGTTCCCTACATATTGGAATAATACCAGTATTGATTCAAGGATGCTGAAATTGTTCAAGCTCAGCTATACTTTTACTTCGCGCTATTCGAGCATGAGTGGGCGTTTTTGTTGTCTTCCCACACCCTTCACCTCGCAAGTTCGCTGTGAGTTCAGATGTAAGTCATTGGGTCACCACTAGTATATAGGAGTACCTAAACTACGAATTAGTGTTAGAAAGAAGCAAGTTTGTTCTTCTTCATTGTCGTGTCGACGGACGATTATCGTTTTTTCTTGGTCACCTTGCGTTAGTTCTGACTAGGCTGAGGTATGGTGGCCCTAAAAAGGGGCCAGTAACTAACAGTAAAAGAACCAATGTGGTAAAAGAACCAGGACATCTTAGAGACTCTTTTCAGGTTGTGTTACATGGGTCTTTGATTATTTGGTTGTTGAGCATACGGAGTTCCTCGTGATGTTTTACTTCACCGTTTGAGCGTACATAAATTTTTGGCAATAAAAAATCCATGGGTGCACGACGGGATTTGAACCCACAACCCTTGGATCTATTATCGGGGACTCTAGCCTCTACACCCTTAAACAACAAGTTTGTTAAAAAATAACTATGAGATGTTTTCAAACTACAAGACCACTTGAGAGGCGTTTTCACGATTGCATCATAGTTGTATTTTTTTTTTTTAAGATCCAATTTGAAACAATAATTCAAATCCAAACTGCCAACTTAATAAACATAAAAAGGGCTTTGATGCCGATGGCGAATGAAATCTATGCCGTCTTAATAGATCTTCACTAGGTAGTTTAGGTAAGTTTAAAAGTTACGTAAGAAAAAAAGGTGTATGGCTAGCAGCTAAATGTTTTTAATTTTTTTTACTTAAAACCTAAAAGACTAAAAATGTACGCAATATAATTATATATCTTAAAGAAATTGTGCACTTCTTGACAAAGCGACGGACAGTGCAAATGCTCTAAAATGCGACGGTACATTTACATTATATTATCACCGGCAATATTTCTGTAAAATGACTAGGTATTTTTTTAATTCAATCCCTGATATTTTTTTTCTAAGTACTGATTGTTCCTGCGAGTAGATACGACTATCAATAACTCAATTAGTTAATGTAGTACATAGCTATTATTACGGGTAGGTCGGGAGAGCGCGATGTATAAATTGTTAAGTGGTACAAAAGCTTGGCCCAGGCAAAATTCGGCAGCGGGTGAGGAGGTAAAAATAGGTAGTGTGAAGGTGTAGTCGCGTGGCTGAAGCGGGGGGTGGGAAGGCTGCGGCGAGAGTGAGGGCGGGGGTGCGTCTAGACATCGGCCTTGACCGTCACACGGTTTCCGCGCGACCGAGGTTGCCGCGACCCACAGCCACAACCCAGAGACCGAGTAAGGCGACAAACGGTATATACAGCTGCTGTCCTATATAACTTCATGTATCATTGGATTTATATTGTAGGTACCTCACCTACAATATAAATCCAAAACAAACGTTAAGGAACCTTCGATACCTCTATCGAAGGTACCTTAACGTTTGTTTTCTGCCAATGTGCGTTGCTGAATTAAATCTAACGAAACCGCCAACCAATAATTTCAGGCAAAAATAACATAATTCATAGATATTGGAAGCACCTACGTAGGTTGTTTAGTATAGTTATCAAAATTCGGCCGAGTGTTGTTCGGTTGAGCGAGGAATGAGGCGTCTCACGACTGGGTCTGTGAACTCGCACGATTCGACATTGCGCCGACATTGAGCCGGGCTAAATAACGCAGATAGCGAGAGGTCGACGACCGACTTCGCCCAATATCACGCGGGCGATCGCAGGATTTTGAAGCACCTGCCGTCGCCTCGTGGCATCTTATATAAGAAACAACCAACAGCAACCTACCACAATAGCACGCAACTTGGCCGGCTTATAATCATATCATTGCGAGTGTGAGTGCAAGCCGAAAATTCACGACGAGAACAAAAACTTATGTTTGCGAATACTCAATAACATTATCTAAAAAGAACCTAAATCAGAATAATTTATTAGAAAAAAATAACTTTCTAGCATCAAAGCAGCCAAATAGAAAGAATCCGTCATTCAAAGACCAAGGCAAAATCAAAGACAACGCTGAATTGCGTTTCGGAAATTAAGTGAGACGGCTGGTTTTGAAGGCTCAGGGGGAGTAGGAGAGGAGGCGCGGGGCGGCCGAATATCTCTGCTCGGGGTGACATTGCGCGGCCGTCGACATTATGCCCGACCTACGCCACGGCCGCAGCCGCCCGCACCTCACCTAGCCACGGAAAGGCTCCTCCATCCGCTGTCATGTTTCAAATTCTACAACACTCGCCAAACTATTTTACGGGTGTAGTGTGATATATTATCGGCACTGCAACTCTAACTGCAAATAGCATTTGCACATCTTAAGGCTTCTCAAATTTACTGATACTGCGACGCCTTCCGTCACTATATTCGCAGCCGCAAACTTATATGATGAGTATAGACAGTACCTACCAATAGCTCGTTTTAAAAAAAACACTTATTTTGGACTTTATGAAATAATCCTCAATTCTCATGCAAAGACCAGCGTAAAGAATAAACAATTATCGCAACACGTAAACAAACTGAGACCTGATAAATTAGATTTTTACATAAAATGGCGTAATTCGTTTTAAGCAGTCATATTATGTCACAAAATTGACCTACAAAAGTTTAAAAGCACTATCTGGATTCTGGATACATTGTTGTAGTTAGTGGGTCTATTTAGGTGAAAGTATGTATACTGTGATGGTTGTGACAAGTTTTTTGGAACTGTCTCTATTTTTATTTGTATGATAGTTCTTTTAAAATAGGTACTTCTGTTATTATCTACCTTTACCTGCAAACGTTTTACTGATTTGTGAATGCAAGATAGTTAGCATCTTAAATCTTTTGTAGAAGATACTACAACCACCTTAGCAGGTACGTGACGTACGTCTACGTCTAAAACCGGGTTGTCAGTCCTACTTATAACCCGGTTTGGGACGTAGACCACGTAGATAAGATAGGTGGGAGGTACGGCCTTTTCGCAATCTCTAGTCAAGCAAGAGTATAAAAGCCAGAATATACAATATGCAATCAAAACAAGGTTGACTCTGCGCTCCAAATGGCGTTGCATTAAAAAAGCGCTTCAAATTAGTAAACCTACATCCTTTTTTCTCACTCCTCAGACACGAAAAGTAGGCAAAAAAAGTGCAACAATTGCCAAATGCAGGATTAACAGATCAATGCCCTGACATTGAAATGTCCGAGGAAAAAATATGCAATTTGTTGGAAAGAATTAGTTAACATTGGATATGAGAATTTAAAATTTATATCTCGAATGATGTAAGAACAACAACAAATTATTGTGACCATTAGGTACCTATTTAACGACTGGCTGAGAAATGGTAAAAAGTGTATTTAATTAACGTAACTTATCGAATAATTTAGGACTATAATGATAACGCGAGTAGGTCCTGCCTTTTAAAACAATCAAAGTAAAGAGAGATATATGTAAGTTCCTTCAGAAAAACATAGATAGGAAACTGGCATGCCCTAGAGAGCTTAAAATTCCAAGGAAAAGTACCATCGATCGGTTAGTGTTTCAATAAGCGGCGACGGGCTTGCAACTTGTCACGTGGAATGCCTACTACTTGCAAAACGTGAGCATGTTCCAAATATAGGTAGTAATTGGACGTACCTATGACTACATCTGGTGTCCTGCACACTAAGAAAGAGAGTGATAGTGTGAGCGTGTTTATTTTAATATATATATTTTTCGGACAAATAATTGTGAAAATATGACTGCAGAACAGTCATAATATTCTCAATAATTTGTGTATAGCTTAAAGCCAAGCTTACACCAATGTTTGAGCTGTCTCAGTCTATAGTGAGACGAGACAAATGATACAGTCTGATACCTACACACAAACATAGACACTATAAAAAGTTGATCAGGAGAATAAAATAAATAACAAATTACATACCTACTGACATGCTTCATTCGAAATAGCCTTCGAAAACTGTTTAAAGTTTAAAGCTGTTATAACTTCGTGATAGCATCGCAGTGTCAAGTACTACCTACTAGGTACTTTTAGCAACGAATTGAGCATACATTACGTTACTCTCACTAGGTCAGATAAGTTAGGCAGCGCACCGACCGAAGTAGTAATGTTACCACGTAGTTTAGATGGTTATACCAAGAAGAGAAAGGCATCAACCAAACCTCAACCATTGGGTTAAATTGTGACTATTCATCTGTCTCGTCCCTCATGGACACTCATTCGTATCAAATGATCATGTCAACAACATATCCTAATTATAATAGACCCCTGAAAAAGTTACTGTCACTTTTTTAAAACAGTTGGTGTGTTTTTATATTTCTACTTATAGCTTCTGCATTTTGAAGTTTTGATTCGAATAATCTTGAATTTGCGTTTATTTTTTTACTGAAATTATTGATAAATGTTAAGAGTTCTTCATTCGTCTTGCATGTCGACCAGAATATCGGTCAAAATCCCAAAATAAATTTACTGTGCTTAGATAGATACATTTTGAATTAATGTTATTTAGATATAATGTCCATTTGCAGGTCATATTGGGCAGGGCGACCTGCTTACTGCTTATGGGTCGTTTAACTATTTGATAATTTACAAAAGTATCGATACTAATTCGGTGTCTTGATGGTGTTATTATTTTCTAGTGTCACTGGCAGATTTTTATCCTCGCTGAGGAAACGGAGACAGGCTGAGATCTGGCTCTCTGAAGGACTTTTCATTGTAGTCGATGAGTTGGTAGACTTGGAAGTAAGAACCAATATAGTGAAATGATTAAGGGACTAAATTAAAAACATTTTATAAACAGTTGATGAATCAACTGTATTCAAATATTATTTAATTTTGGTGAACTAAACACTGCTCTCTCTTTCTGAATGATGTGTCATTTCAAAATCAACACGGTTTAGCATAACAATTTACTTAATTATAACTACGCAACTTCAGATTTAATTAATTTGAGAGAAACCTAGCCTGATTAGGTACCTTGGAATAGTTAAAGCAATTTATTGCATACTGTGACATAGAGGGAATACAAAATTAGGATCTGGATAACACTCATCTCAGTTGGATGTATTGTGTTTGTAACTAATACGTTTAAGGTAAAGGGAATTCTTAATATCGTAACAAGCACAAGATCTTCACTCTGCGAACGTGTTGTAGTTATGTATTATCGCGGAATAAATAATATTACTATCGTTATTATGTAGAACTTTAGGTATATAGATTAGAAATTAGTTTGACTCAAACAATGTAAAATGTTATCATACAAATTATCTTTGGAGAAGTCAAAGGGTACGCTGTAACGTCAATAGGTACGCAGTTATCAATACTTTTGGGTGTCTAGAGTAAAATTACAAAAAAATGGGTTATTTTAACTTTTCAAGTATTACCGGACGGCTGTAGTTTTTTCTGATTCTGGAATTTCCAACGGAAATTTAAAACTTATAATTCCGTTTAATTACTCACATTTCTTGACAAGTAAATCATTTCCAACGTGTTGGTTAAGTTCGTAACCAACCACGCTTCTTTTATAACGCTCATTTTATTGTAACAACTACACGACAACTAAGTCGTTGCACCGCACAGATAACTCGTTTATATATTTATTTGAAAGAGTAGCATTGAGGTAAAGTGTGTCGCTTGAGCGACTCTCACGCACTGTCCGTACGCCATGCGGTGCGTGTACGCAGGCCCCGCCTCACCCCCACCAAGCACGGTGATCGCACGCGCCGCCCCGCAATCGACCACGTGCCCAACGCCTTTCAGATTGGTCCCTTTATGTATAACTCAACGTATAAAGGCAAAACATTGCACTTTCCTGAAGCGCTGCCAAGGTACGGCGCTTGTCATTGGTCAGCACCAGCGAATCGTTACAAAGCCCTTCGCTTATTATGTGCATCTTGTTTGTAGAGTGTTTATCATTTTATCATTCAACTTTATTTCATAATACTGATAAGTTTATAAGAATATATTTCTATGTTGTTATTCAACTGGCTGGCTTATTCGTATCGGGAACCAAGAGCTTAATGATGTTTTTTAATGTTTTATGATAAAGATAATAAGAATACAATGCCATTTAATGAACGAACAGCTGCAAGTAAGATAGCTACATAATAAGTATTAATAAGTAAGAACCTATTGATATTGACTTTGACTTAATTTAGAGGTATTCCTTAAGTTTTCAACTGAAATAACTATACCAGCCGGATCGTTCCGAAATTAAAATCGAGATGGGTCACATGATAAAATAATCTTCAGCAAATAAAAATGTAAGATCGCCGACTTAAAAACTGAACAGAACGTTTCTTTTTTATGCCTTTTTTGTCATTGTCAACCCTTGCATATAGAAGTAAGGATTGACAATGTGAGTAGGTACTTTATCTTTCCTACCTACAGAGTACAGACTCATATAGAGATAGAGGCTTACAATTTTAGACTAATAAAACCTTTAGACGGTCAATATTATACCAGACGATTTGAAATTATGATTAAAAAATCTGTATCCGTGTAGAAAAACTGATGATACATAAGTATATGTTTTATACTTATGTATCATCAGTTATACATAAGCAAGCCTTGAAGCCTTAGTTACAAAAAAACTACCACGTCATAATTTATTAATTACATGTTATCCAAAATGCATACCGAAAAAGGCCGATTTGAACAAAAATACATCTTCAATAACTTTATCATAAATGGATTTTAGACCATTGCAAGGCATGAAAAGCAACGAACGAAGTAAGTACTTCTATTAAATGATTATTAGCTGTCATTATGGTGAACTTAATTCAAATAGGAACAGACTGGAATAAATTAAAGCTTACTGCTTTATATTAACTATAAATTAAAGCATATCTGCTCGATGGTGAGTTGATACGAGGTAAATTAGAAATATATACCCTAGACATATAGGTACAAATTTAAAAGTCTTTAAAAGATTTTTGAAAGATTCAATTAACCATTGAATAATTTAAATCACTAGAATCACTTTTAATGCCATTCTTCCAAGAGTATCCGTAACTTAACCGGACCAAAGAATTCGAATGCATAAAAACAAGTTGCACAATCGTCTTGTTTGAAGCAAGCGTTAACAAAGGGAGACAACAGGAAGCCTAGCGCGATGATGTCATAGGTATACCGATAAAAGGTAGACAGACAAAAACTAACCGAAATAAGTTTAACTCGGTTCCGAATTCGATCTCTATGTTTAAAGTCTGTGGTTAGTTAGTATAGTATGTAACAGAAGCAACCTTGAATATATTTATGCCTGGTTTTATGTGTCGTAAAATTATATTAATAATTATATGCAATATGTACCTAACCCACCCACATACGTACAATATCTTAAGTTGGCCAAAGTGTCTGTAAAGTAAAAAGTAAACTTTTGAATATGAACCTATCAAGATTACCTTAATTAACGATTGATTAACGAACTTTCTCAAGTTAACATGTTCTTAACACTCTAAGAAGTTGCAGAATAATGTTTATCCTTAGTAAAGAGAGGCCAAATGAAAAGCCGCGCATTTTCAGGCTGAAAAACTCGTCAAAGTTCAAAATAACAACATTCAAAAAATTACAAATAAATTCTGTAGGTTCTACGATGACACTATCAAACCACAAGAACAGCAATAAGAGCCGAAAATAATTCATCCAATTCTAACAAAGGCAGCAAAACGAGAATTCTATACCAGTACCTACCTACGCGTATAGTACAACATCACACAGACTTGGAGCTCGTTAGTGAGGAGTTTCGGCTTTTATCGATAAACATCCCGGCTTCGGGGGCCCTAGGCTGTCTATGTGTAGGTTGTCTTAGGGCAGGCATACGGCGTCGGCGCGTCGGGAGGCCGCAATTTGTTAGTTTTTTCGGCCATAGGGCTGCTTCTAGCTACGACGCGATAAGATAACATTGAAATTGGGGTATAAAACCTAGCTGGGGATAATGTAGAAAAGCATTTTTGAATTCTGGCCGAGTATGTAAAAATTAAGAGAGACAATGGTTTATCGATACATCTCTTGGTACAGTTCAAGGAACTCAGTCGTTAAGAAAAGAACCTGTAAAATATTTTCATGGGGAGTTGTTTCTCAAAGCAAGTAGTCTCTTTCTTGAAATGTCATAAAATTATGTTTTATGCTACTTACTTAGTGTACTAAGCTTTGCTGAAACCAGGGACCCAATATTCAGCCAAGGTTGAATATTGAGTTATATAAAATCTTGTGATTTCCCTTAAGTGTGTAGTGGGGTTAACACTTTAAAATTAAGTAACTCTTGAATCAGGGATGTTCGGGGATTCTAAGGCCATGTTGACTGAGGCCAGCCCTATAACCGAATAGTGTGGGAGGGAGGACGCTATTCGTGGAATAGCTTTCGGTTATGTGTGCGTGAGTTTCTAACACAAAACTGTGGATGTGTGTGCGTCGCCGGTTCATTGTCAAGGCCAACAGCCAAATATCCCGCTTGAGCCCCCCCTCACTTCGCTTCCACCGGGCTCTACCTATACTACATGCAATTATTCTTATTCGCCGAAAACATTAGCTGGCTTAGAATCGAGCATATTGCTCGGTCAGTGGAGATCCATTTTTGAGTTGGTCTTAACCTAAGCGGCAATAGTTACGGCATGGAATACAGTATTAATAAATTCCGCATCGTTTTCATTAGTCGCCTAGTGATACGGGTCTGCGGTTGCTGTCGACGCGTTTATCGAATATTTTTAACGTTGCATATCGCATTCCACTGGCTTTTTATCAACGGTGTTTTACGCTCGTGTGAATAAGATGGAACAACAACGACAGCGCTAGCATGCATCCGCTGGTCTTAGAATATTGACAAAAGATTATGATATACTGCACGTTTTTATCAAGGCCTACGAAGTCATAACTCAGTCTAGTCGCGAAACTATGCAAATTACACAACTAAAAGAACAGTCTGTGGAAGTAATTACGCACCTAGGCGTACGTAATTGTTGTTATAAAGTTTTTAGGGATGAGTTCTGAATAGTTATCACTTAAAGAGAACGAAGGAACGAGATTGCGGAAGTATTAGTTCGTTATCTAATGCCTATTCGTTATCTAATGCCTATGTCCCTGACAACGGTCTTGTAACCTAGGGTCGACTGTTATCAGATTTTAAGCCAGTAATGATTATGAAAAGTTACATTTATAGCATTAATTAATATTGTTAAGTGAATAATGAGCATTCATTAGTAAAAAAATACGTATTGGCGTTTTATAAATATTAATACGCATGATATCAATTATCTATCATTATCATGCTTGATACTAACACTAAGAAGAGTAAGTAGGCAGGTACCAAGTATCTAAGCTGCCTCGAAACTATTTCATTTTTAAATAAGCATTTAGGTTAAACAAACTGAAAATGCAAGCGTGTCAAAAACCCTGTAAAAACGAGTTAGTTGATGATAATGTACCTAGGTCCAATATAAAACATATATAAATATGGAATGTGAATGTTTCGTTTCCTTACAATGCATTGCTGAACATGCTTGCATTAAAAAATAAATAGGATATAATAAAACAAGCAGGTTTTAAGTACCAACAAATATAATATGTGTCAGTAAGTAAAATGGAAAGATTCGGCAGAGATAATATGGCAGTCAAGGCCATCCAATATCATATTAGCATGCATGCATCGAAGTACACATAGAGATTAGATAGATAGCGACACTGCTACATTAATAGGTGTGGGTAAGAAATATAAGCGAAATTGAAAAAAAAAACATTAAGAAAATTTAATAAATGCTTCTCTACTATTTAGGCCAGAAGGATAAACTCATGAAAGAATTCAAACCGTTAAACAAATAAACGGTTCTAGATAGCCATACAAAATTATATACAAAAATAAAGTGTTTTTTATGTTCTGCGATAAATGTTAACACAACTTGGTGAACTGTGTATTGCGTATATTATATCTCACCGTTTATGTAAATACTAGCTATTGCCAGCGACTTTGCGCTTTGCGACTTTGCGGAGTCGTGTTTTTCACGACTCTACGCGCACTCTCTTTTGAGAAAATAAACTGACTCTCATACAAACTTTTACCCCTTAAAATGTGAAAATCCATAAACCCTGAACTACGTCACTATTAATTTATATTGAGTAGCCACAATTCAAATTTTAAAGATCTTTAAAAAACGATACTCCCATACAAACTGTCACCCCCGTTTCCCCCTTTATCTTGATTTTGATTTGATATGTTTCCAACTCCAAAGAATAAAGACTTTAATACAAAGTTCCTACAAAGGGGGGGGGAAATTGGGGAGGCCCATTTCCCTTTTCGTTTCAGTTTATAACGTAAGCAAGTTTAATGTTTATGTTTCAATTTTCAGCTTCCTAGACTTAGTTTTGTCTGTGCGTTGATAGATCAGTCAGGCAGTCAGGACAAACGATTCTATAAGTTTATATTGAATAACGATAATATTAAGAAAAGTTTAGAATCATATTGTAGTGTCATGCAAATAAAGAGAGACCATTGATATAACCACCCATGCATAAAACTTGACTTAGTTATTATTAATATGTTGGCTGGCAGGTAATATATATAATCTGTCCGCAAAGTCGAGCAAAGCACAGCCGTACTATCCACTCACGATACTTTCACCCCCCCCTGTAACTTCGTTGTGAATAAAGCTATATGGCTTAATTTTCATCGTGCTGTCTCGAAAAACCAGCTGTTTAGGTTAGGTACGTCAAAGACCAAGAGCGGGACACTTAACATAAACGCTTAAAGTCTAAACGCAATTGCAACGAATTGAAGCGATCAAGATTGGATATTTCCTGAATAAAATAATAATACGAAGGGGAAAAACAAAGAAACCAATCGATAAAATAGATAATTTATCCATGACGCTTACATTAGCAATAATAAAAAAATGGCCGATTTAAAGAGCGCGTCAAATGAATCAGAGATTTACAGATATGTGCATAGCGGAAACTTTAAAAAGTCGTCAAACATACGAAAGAAAACTGTGTGAGCAAGGAATTGCGTGGGAAATATTTAGAAGCGGCAACCGTTATACCGCCCGTGGCTGCGGATAGGCGGGCCGATCGATCAAGGCGCGTTGAGGCAGGTCGGACTCACTTTTCATGCGTGCCTATTGTGCCTGCCTATCTAGGCTCCAGACTTGCTAATCGACAATTCACAACTTCATAGACCAAAAGAAGAAATACTAATATGAATTTTATGAATTAAGGTACCAAAACCGGCACATTTCATAATATCAAAAATCATTTTCGGTTCGAATTTAACTATATCGAAAATTGTAAAACACAGCAAAACAAGAAATATAAAATCACAACAATGTACAAATAATAGCTCCTGGTTTATTACAGCAGAACTAATAGGTACTCAATCGGACTTTTTTTACATAGAAACACACACACACACACACACACACACACTACACACTTAAGAATTAACAATAATTAATAGAATGAAGAGCATAAAACCTATAATATTGGGCCCACGACAGACATAAAAATATACAACACTGTTTGACTAATTCGATAAATTCGGCAACCGGGTCCAGTGTCACTGATAAAATGTTAGGATAGGTCAAGGCGAAATATATTTTCACGAAATATTTTTCACGTGTCTCGGGGTCCGGCTAAATAATAATTATCACACCTAAATAATAATTCAAATTTTACGCACCACGTCCATTTCCATCCAGTCCATGTCTGCTTATTATTATGATGTCTAGGTTAGCTTAGTCTGGGTATAGTGCGCAAAAGTACTGCGCGTCGCGACGGCCGGTACACGAGTGCAGCGTGTCGACGTATATATGTTGCACCGAAAATTCGTTCCCGCCGGCAGTCCCGCACCCCGCACCTCACCCCCGATCTCGCAAAATTTTCAAACATTGGAACGCGCAACGCCATCTAGCGATTGGCGCCTACCATCCCTTTGTGCGTGGCCTTGAACTTGACTACTCGGCGTCGTTGTCGACCCATATTTTCTTCCCCGCCCCCCGCCCAGCCGCACGCTTTGCCGCGTCGGCCAAGTCACCTGAATAGATCTACGCGTGAAATAAGGCTCAAAGTCGTTTGCTTTGTTCGAGCACTCTCGTTTTCAATTCGCAATTTTATTACGTCATTTTTTACATTGCAGCGGTGAATTATCAACATGCTTTCGATAAGTACCGTGTGATCATTTTATGTAAGTAATACTAATAAGGGTCACATTTATTGTTTTTCCAACTCTATTTTTTATTGGAGTCATCTATTTTACTCCTAAATTTGGATTTTCAGTTTTAGGTGGATTATCTAGGCTAGTTGAGAACTTACCTATTTTTTTTATGCCACTAACCTTAGAATATTATCTCGTAATCGTGACTTTAAGCCCGTAACAATTGTGCCTAAGTTAGCAGTTTTAAACCATTCTAAATTAGCTACCATTCCGATCTGCATGTAAAAGAAGATACTTACCTACCTCAGTTCGTTAATTGCGTTTGCAGAGATTTGAAAATTCATTTAAATTCACACTGCCAATCATAAATTAATAGGTACCTACATACTCAAAAAAGATTTCGCATGTGTGATTATATAAAAAAAAGAACTAGACATATCTTATTGTAGGCGCCATCTAGCGGTATCGCAAGGAAGTTAGAAATAAAGTAACACTTATGTTGTCCTAAATATGAAAATTGCCTCTTTCTTTTTAGACCCGAAGCTATTAAAAACAAAAATCTTAAATGCACTTTCAGATATTATAACTATAATAATAATGGTTTACAACCAACTGACTTAGCATCTTATCCTATATAGTTTATAAAAGTAAATTATTAACTTACCTTTGGAGTTCTTAGGTATCTGGCTCAAACAACCAACATTTTTTGTTATTGTTGATGAGTTAGCTTAGTTCAGACTTCAAGCAGACACCAAGCAGCCAAACAGCAGCAAGCAGATTAAAAACAACTAAATGTAGATTGGCAAAATAAAAATTGTGAACCTAACCATGCATAAATTACCTGCAAAGTGGTTTTGTCAAAAGGCAAATTATTACAAAACATGCTGTGCAAAAACCTTGATAACTTGATATTCATGCAATAAATATTATAGAAATAGATGATACAGTTGGAGTCAATAATAAATGCATGCATTTGCAATGCACCAATAGGTAGTTAACTATAAATCTATAGAAACATAGAAAAAAGACATGCAAAATGTGTAAAAAAAAATAATAAGCACCAGCCACAGCATATATATTTTTTTAAATAATTTAACCCAAAATTATAGGACCACAGGACCTTTACCTTTGATATCGGCAAGGCATTGCCAGTTTCATGAAAGTGCAGATGATGCTACTGACTGAAATCTTGGCTGCCATCAATTATCAGTTTAAATAGAATGCATTTGATATAAACATTAACAAACATGCATTATGTAGGGTATGATAGAAGCTTTTCCAAGAAGTTTGAAGGCAGAAAAGTAAGAAATTAAAGCAGTTTATTAAAGCATATACCATGTCTTGCTTACTCAGCCTGAGCGAGGTTAATAGTCCCTAATTACACTAGCAAAATGGCAATAGGAATTTAATAATGGCGCTCAATTTACCTAGGCTTAACAATATCCAAAACTAAAAATAGGAAAGTTTAAGGCAAGTTACTTTCAAAGTTTTATTTATTTATTTACAAACAAAAAAAAACATAAATTCTCAAGACTGGTACTGGTTAGTCAAAAAGATATTCTCAGCTTTATTACAAATAGCACCAAAAAACGGCTTACATCTTATAAGTATTTATCATAAGATAGATTAATTTGTTAGTTTAAGAAGATTTGGACATTGCCATGACATTAGTTGTTGCCCATTACCATTTTGTTACAGTAATTGGGGGACAGGTGGAGGTACCTTTGTTGACCTCCAAAAAGCCCAAATGAATTATTATAATAGAACTGCATGGATGTTATGGATGTGAGTGCAAGCATAAACATAATCCCCATTCAAGCTTGAATTAAACATCACTTACCAAAATCACAAAGTATTTATCACTGGCTGTCTGTCACATATTTCTTCCGAACTATGTTCATGTCTATTATAATGATGAGACATATCAGCTGAAGACCTGAAACCAAAAATGTATGTTTTAAGATCTGCATATTATTTGTTGGTATTGTAGATTGGATTGGAATACTAACTGGCCCACTTTAAAGTTAAGTTAAATTTGAATATGTGGCATTGAAAATCATACAAGTCTCATGACTTGTATCTAACAAGACCATAATTATTATGACTGAAAATTCAACCTGGGCGGGACTACACTCTTTTCCCTTAAGTCTGGGTAAACACTTAAAAACCAAAAAACACTATGAGGATGGCAGAAAAACAAAAAATGGATGAACAGCATGCATATGGTTTTTTAACTCAACTGAATAATAGAGGTAAGTACATAATCTAAGCATAATATACTTAATAGATACCTATTTCAGTATCTTTTTGTATAAATGTGTACATATAAAGTACCAAATTACATAAGTACACTTATATTATTAATTGTTTTCATTTGACACACCATACAATCTTTTCACACAACCAGGATGACTGTCTAGAGTGAATGCTTTGCCATTAAGTCCTCAGGACTTAATGCATTGTTTGTTCAGAAGTATAAGATTAATTAATAAATAAAAAAGTAACAATCATTCAAAAGAATGTCAGTTGGAATTGGACAGCAGATTTTTTTAAACCATAACAAATCATGACTTTGTTGTGGTGTGATAATAAAGATAATATAAGCAGGTACTTTAGGCGGACCAATAATAATAAATAAGCAACCAATGGCACTTATGGTTTGAAACATATTAGGCAACTCAGGCAAATATTTAGGTGGAGACACTAGTGCTAGACATATAGATACATGGTACCTATTATGTAAACACCAATATCAATGGTGACATAGGGCAAAACATACTTACAAATTAAAAAGCTGTGAGCTTTAGAGAACCATAATTTCGTAAACAGACACATATACAGGACAGCAAGCCAATTTTCCTACGATTATTTTAAAATTCTTGGAGACTCGGCCAAAGTAGGTACCAAGGATGCACCTGCATAAATCCTAACTACAATATCTTTACATCTATTTTGTGGCAATTGTTGTTGAAGTATTATTCAGTAAACTGTTTCTGCTCCAAACAATTAAGAAATTCCACTGAAATAGCTTGATAAATTGTTTTAAAAGGGGTTATAAGATGTCCTGCACTTCTCAATTTCTCAAATTGACATTTTATTATTTTTTAGACTGTGCAATGCATGCATCTCTCAGTCGTAGTCAGTCGCGGTCGAAGATTAGGTTCAATTTTCATCCAAATTGTGCAAAGTGCATTGCAGGACCAATATCGTTGTCTCTGTCTTTTTTATGAATGTTAGAAAAGTTAACTTACTTTCTCAGCTCTACTCTACTCATGCTAAAAATATTAAAAAACCCTTTTTCGACTGTCAATGTTGTCGTAATGTTGTAACGTTCCATTTGACGCATTTTAAATTTTTTATTTCATTTTGACGGTATCATTAATTGCACAAAACAGAGACAAATACTTTTAAACATCAATGGTAGCTATATCTTGTTAATTATTAACACTAAGGATATAAGTTAGCATCTCTAGTAAGTTAGTGTTATAGACAAAGCTGTCCCATTCTACTTTGCAGAAAGATTTTGATTAACAAAGGGCAACACATTGACTAAAGACGGGTCAACAACTAACTAACCAGCGTTGTGTTTTTACGGCAATTCATAATACGGTATACGGCAATTCATAATACGGTATACGGCAGACTTTTCATTGCAAGCCTGTTATCTCTCTTAAATTCCCAAACAAGTAATACGGCAAACGTTACATTGCAAACCAGCTATATCTCTTACATTTCCAAAACATGTGGTAATATTGTTGATATGTGTCCGATTTTGTATAAGAATTTTGTTCATTTATCCTAAAATTATAAGAAACGGTATATGTAACTGAGTGAGTGAATATACGCCTTACCACTGGATAATATTATTATTTTATGCATTTAAATACATTTTTTAGGTACGCTCAGCTTGACAAACGCGTTTGATGTTTTGGCTTGGCTGTTCTTTTTTTCGATACAAAATAACTGTAATTTTAAAAGACATTCAATTTTTAGACTCGCATGACTTAGCCTGACTTTTTAACAAGAAAAAATTTACGCCAAAAAACAATAAGTCAAAAAAATAAGGCATTTTGGTGTTCTAGATACGGCATTTTTTTATGTAACAACACTGACGGCGACGTTTCGCTTTTTTCGGGCCAACTCATCGGTATTTTTTGACACAGAAATATGTTTATTTTCTTTGAAATGGTGTGAACTGTGAATTATTTAACGTAGGATAAAGGAAAAGATCAACTAGGTACAGCGATGGAGGTATACTATTTCGTAGTAGTTTTGGGTATGTTTTGGCATGGAGCGGATGCTATCATGTGGACTCTGTCTCCTAACACACAGAAGTGCTTGAAGGAGGAACTGCATGCCAATGTGCTTGTGACGGGAGAATACGACGTTACAGAAGCCCCGGGACAAAAAGTCGATTACACTGTAAGTTATTACCACTAACTGGCACTTCAATAAGTGCTTAAACTGTCTGTGTGCATGTGTATCTATAATTTTGAATTTCATTACATGGCATGCCGGCTTGCCATGCCACCTACAGGCATGAGCATCCGGCCTTTACTTACAGCTGTGATCACCAATAATGCTACCATACTTGAGATACATTCTGATTCTAAATTGTTTCTAAAACATAAAAGTATAAGTTTTACGTGTCTTTATCTCGCTTACCTTTTTTATTATTTTCCCGACGTTTCGACTAATGCAACAGCCGGTCATGGGATTGTGCATTGCGCTGATAGTAGTTGTGGCTACTGCCTTTATTTCTTGATAGCTCCATATACTCAATTCATCCTGTGACCATGGCTGTTGCAATACAGTCGAAACAATTTAAAAAAAAAGTAAATGCTATAAAGACCCCTTAAACTTATAATTATGTTATTTAATCGTGAAGGTTTCATTAAACTGTTCTAAATCACATAGCATACCCTACCATTGCTACCGGCAAAAAATCGTAAAATAACGAACACCTTACTAAAAATGAAACGCGACGACCTGAGGATGATGGTGGGCATCATCACGGGACACTGTGATCTGAATCACCATCTCCTTAAGACAGGGGCCACGGATAGTGGACTCTGTCGAGGTTGCCTCCAGGTTGAAGAGACTGTGGAGCATGTGGTAATACACTGCACCGCCACAAATGAAGTCAGGTCGAAAACGGGACTGCAAGAGCTTATGAACTCATGCGATCCGTCATCACTAACTGACAAGAGATCAGGGACACTGGAACACTGCTGTCATCAACCCAGAGTCCTTCTCCGTTACTTCAAGGAGTTGGGCTGGTTGGGGTCAGGTTAGAAGGGGGATAATGCACAATACACCCCAATGCGGGACGTCAGTGCAGACCTTGGTTCCCCCACTTAGAATTAGAATTAGAATTAGATACCCTACCATTTGTCACCGGAATAAATAAAATCTTTTTCTTGCAGGTACTATATCTATGTGCTTGTACAATTGCATAATCCTCACTTCGAATTATAATAAGTACAGCCATTGTAGACACTAGTATCTATGCCTACACACATTCAGAAGCTAGCTATCAACCTATGTTCCAATATCCCTGATATTAAGGGAGTTGTTTATGAAGGAGATGATGATTCAATGGCTGTTTTACAAAATAATAAAATCATCAACTTATTTTCTGATTGTTTTATTTGTAATTGCAGATCAAGGATTCAAAAGGTCACATACTATCAAAGAGAGATTCAATAACTAAGGGGAAGTTTACATTTGTGACCGAGACATATGATGTATTTGAAGTGTGCTTTATATCAAAAGTACCTCAAGGTAATTATTCTAATTCTTTGATAGATAGATAGATAAACTCTATAATGTGCATAACACCAATTACAGTACAAAACACAGAAACATAATAAATAATCACACATCTCCAAAAGTTTATGACACAACCTGATAATCCATATCATGTTGTGTTAGAATTGGGAAAAATAGTTACAAAAGCCGTAAATCAAGAAGTGAAGTGAAGTGAAACGTACTATAAGAACAAAAAACAAAAGAAATAATAATAAATAATAATAATAATAATGCTGGACAATCCACACAGCATCATCTAGCCCCAAAGCTAAGCAGAGCTTGTGTTATGGGTACTAGATGACTGATATACTTAATACAATACATTACATAGATAGATATTTTTTTATTATACATAGTAAATACCCAGAACACCCGGAACAAATATTTGCAGATCGTACAAACATTTGTCCCAGGGCGGGAATCGAACCCGCAACCTCCTGTGTCGCAGGCGGACCTTCGCCCACCGCGCCACATCGGTCGTCATGAACAAATGAACAATATTTGTTTCTTATCCCTCTTGGATCAGTACTGTTGCTTGCTAGTTAGCCTTTTCTGTCTGTAGGAGGTTTTCTGAAATACATGACTTCATAAAAATTACTCTAGGCCGTTCTTCACTTAGACATAAAGATTTTGCAATTTCCTCCTTCTGTCTTCTGTCCATGATCTGAACAGGGGGTCTAGACAAATACTTTCTGTTGCCCTTGACGCTTGCGGAAAGATTGAGTTGTATGGATATTACATTAGCTGTGGAAATGTCACATGACTGCTGCCAAGTTTTACCTTGACTAATTTGCATTAGCGTGAAAGGAAAAGTAAGCGTTAGGTATACTTCTACTTCAACTTTTGTTTATGGTGTCTGTGGTAAGGGTTGCCACAACTTTGCCAATGTCGTGTCGACAAGATTTAAAAAAATAAGACGATGGAGAGGAGTTTATAGAAATTTGGCCAGTTTAAATAGAGACAGACTCGAACAGTTTTTTTATAACTATAAGTTGATTTATATAAACCTGTAAAGGGACAAAACACACGAAATGTACATTTAACATTATGAAAGGCACATAGATATTTACATCAGCATAACTTTATTTTATTACAGGATAAAAATTTACATAATAATACTTTAAAAGGGGAGAGGACAAGGGATAGTATAAATTTGGAACAGAGAGGGCGAGGGATTTCTGAAGGGGTAGCATTAGGTATTTGTCTAGACCCCAGCTTAAGGTCACCATAAATTGTAGGTAATGACAGTAACTTTCAATGGAAAGTTGATTATCAAATAAAGGTTAAGTACAATGTAAAAATATTTAAACTTTAAATAAGATAAGGTAAAGAAAAGCTTGTAGAGATATGTTTCTACCCACATGTAAGGAGCCCATAATGTGTGGCGGTTACTTTTTATTTCAAAAATGGTTTATCTGAATAAAACATGGTTCTTTGCAATCTATTTGTAAGACTTCAATGATAAATAAGTTTTATCACCGCAAGTCACTGAAAAACATGGAGGTTTTAAAATTCAGCAAAATTAACTTATGAAATTATTTATTGCAGAATATCGTGGGGTCGGCCAGGATGTGAACCTGGACATCAAGATTGGAATTGAAGCTAAAAACTATGAAGGCGTAAGTATTTTCGACTTTATACTCATAAACATAAATAAAGAGAATCAGCGTAAATTCACTTTCAAATTTTTAAAATCACGTAGTTTTTAAGTTGTTTTATGATCCTTGTGATTTCATTGAATAATAACAAAGAAATCAAACAAAGCTCTACACATTTGAATTTGGAGTCTACTTTTAATTAATTTGCTAATGTATTTTGTAACATGGTTGAGGTCTACCCCACTGCTATCTGCTTCTCACCAGAACTCCTGGGTAGGTTTGGGTTAGTGTGTGCCTGGTTTGAAACCCTCGCTAATCTACAGAAGCCTATCTAACCACAGAAATTAGAATCACTTGCATAATAAAAACATTTTACTTATACATAAAATGATTAGATGTTTTGTTGCATTGTGTTAGTGTGTATTTTACTTATATATCGGTAAAACGGGGTCAATAGAGATCCAGGAAAGAATAGAAACTAAATAGAATGTCAAATTCCTTCCGTAATTAATTCTACAAATCCACCAATAATATTAAACTTTGTCGGTCTCATTACGAAAGGTGGTTAAAATCGGTGATTTATCTTTTAGACCTTTGATTCCTGATTTTCAAAACAAATTGTTGTGCAAAGGAAACAAGGCTTAAAATTGAATGCTATAGTATAATAGCCAGTCTATGTGACATTTCAAAAAGAGGTTTAACTACAAATAACTGCTAAAAGATAAAGCAGGCGGTCACCTAGTTTATTTCTATCATAACTCAACCTCTTTTTGAGGACCTACTTTTTTTGGTAGCCAATCAAAATTATGTTTTTCTTTTTTATTTTGGTTTAGAAGTGTATTTTAAATTAAACGGTCATCCCGCGGTTTTATTTTATTTTTAAATTGTCGACCGTAGTGGCTTTGCAATAATACTTTTTTTTCGATAAGGTATATTTAAACCATGGTTTAGTGGATCTGACAGAACTTGAGTTCATCTCGAGTTTAGACCACGTTTCGTAATGAGACCGTGTAAGTTTGTAAATGGATTTGTAGAAATTTCACTTCACAAGGAAAAAAATGGAACCTTATAGGATCACTTCGTTGTCCGTCCGTCTGTCTGTCTGTCAGTCAGTCAATCTATCTGTCTTCACTTCACTTCTTGATTATGGCTTTTGTAACTATTTGTCACAATTCTGCCAATGTCCGTATCATGTTAGTGTCATAGACTTTTGGAGTTGTGTGATTACTAAGAATATGATCGGTTACAAAAATTGGGACGATCAGCAAGATTTTTTAATTTAGAAGATGATTTTACAATAATGATGTTACTTAAATACTAAAGACTATGTACATAATAAAAGGATTACTTATTCTATATGTAGATATATTTTCAAATTTTGTTATTCATTACAAATTTACATAGAATAAAATTAATTAAAGAAGAGAAAGTAAGAGATAAAATGCATTTTAAGGATGTAGGCCGGGGGATCTGTCTGTCTGTCTGTCAAGACGCTTTTTTTTCTATTTACCTTCTTTTACGGTATAATTTCCATTGTCTGTCAAAGTTATTTCATTGCATGTGAATTGACTGCATTACAAATGAGTGAATAATTCAATTTATTCCTAATCCATTAAACATTATCTGTCTCTTGATCATATCTGAAACTGCATGTAAAAGAAAAAATGCGATTTCAAGGGTATTCCTTCCCCATTTGATTGTGAAGCAGTGTGTGTTTGCTGCCTGATTTTTATAGGTTTGAAAGCTTGAAATTGGCAACTTTAAAAATGTTAATTCACATAGTTTATAACTTAACGTTTCTATAGTGATCCTTGTGATTTCAATGAATAAAAACTTATTGACTTAGACTTTCATAGTGTGATTTTGCTGTGGACCGAGTTAACATACTATATGAAACCATTTCTAGCTTAAATTAAATCCACAATGTTCTGATTAGATTGGTGAAGCTGCGAAGCTGAAGCCCATGGAACTAGAACTGAAGAGACTGGAAGACTTATCAGAAGCCATTGTCCAAGACTTCACCTTTATGAGGAAACGAGAAGAGGAGATGAGAGATACTAATGGTAAGCTGACTAACTTAAGGTATGATTCCGAAAGTGACGGCGGCGACTGCAACAAACCGCCGACAGTGACCATCGACGACCTTAAGGTGCTGCGTGCGAGTAGCCAGCTGGAATGCCTGAGGAGTTGGTTTGATTCCTGCTGCGGGACAAATGTTTGCATGCTCTGGACATATTTGTTCCTGGTCTAGGTGTGGTACCATGGTACTAGTAGTTTCTGATACGCACGACACAGGATATCCTAGTTTGGGGTCCGGACTATGTTTGTGACTGTTACTTTAATAGTGGAGTCGATTCTCTTGTACACCAATTAAACTTAATTGTTACTGTCACTCTCTTACTGAGAGTGCAAGAAAGAGATGGCAAGAATTTTACTCCTGTCCAATTAATAAATAATGCTGGACATTTTCACACAGCATCATCTAGCCCCAAACTAGTAAGAGCTTGTATTATGGGAAATACATGACTGATATACTACTTATATAATTATTTTTTTGTAAATACATACATAATATACATAGAAAACACCCAGACCTGAGACAAATATTTGCAGATACAAACATTTGTCCCGTGGCGGGAATTGAACGCGCAACCTTCTGCGTCCCAGCGGACCTTCGCCCACTGCGCCACAGAGGTCGAATTAGTTTACGCGTCGCTCTTCTTCGTGATTGTAGCCAGCATATTTTGAAAACACGACTAAACTTGTATGGAAAACTAATTTGACAGTACTAAAATTGTTGTTATCTCTCTCTTTGTTACTGTTTAAGAGAGCGACAGTTTAAATTAAGGTTAGTTGATGTACAAGACTAATATGACAGCACTAAAATAGTTGCTATCTCTTTTTTTCGACGCCAGTGGCTGCAATAACAACCTACTATGTAGCTACTTTGTCACAGCCTTGTTTGAGGTCTGTGGTCGTGCTCTGAGCCATGCCAGTGCGTGAACACCCTTAATCATCTATTAAGGGTAATCACGCACTGTTAGCTAACATGGCTAATTCTCCAAGACCACAATTCTTAGACAGAATTTCGAATTTAGTTTTTTTTAATCGGGAGAATCCCTGAATTATATGAATATGTAGCAGGCATTTAATGTCGTTCGATTCAGTTATTTTAAACGGCGGTTCCCTGATGTAGTTTCTACCGGCGATCTAATTAAATTTTAGAACACAAAAGCTGCTGTGACTTAACTATGATAATTAGATATATTCCCTAGAGGACTCATTATTATTTGTAGGTAATAATGAGTAGTTTAATCATGTAGTACACAATTTTTATGTACTATCAATAGTTTTCTCAGCGTACGCCAATAATGAATTTAGTCAACATTTTGTTACTTGGGAGGGTTACATTTTTTGCAATTTTCATAAAAATCTCGATTTTTTTTTTGATTTAAATGACTATTTGATATGATAATTTAGTTTTATATTGGTGAAAAAATGGTTAAAATCGGAGAGGTACAAACAAACAAAAAAAAAATCTTTCCTCTTTATAATATTAGTATAGATAACACTGCGCTATGCAGTTCAGTAACTTGCAAGTTGTGGCTTTGACCAATGGCGAAATAACAAGTGTGGTGAAAGGATTCTTCTTGCTTAAAATAACAAAATGATTTGAACAGTCTCCTTTGTTATTCTTTTTCAGAGTCCACCAACAATCGGGTACTATTCTTCAGCATCTTCTCCATGGTCTGTCTCCTGGGTCTCGCCACATGGCAGGTCTTATACCTACGTAGGTACTTCAAAGCCAAGAAACTGATTGAATAGTATTTTTATAATAGCCGTGGGTAAAGTTACAGGTAGGTACCTACTACTGCACAAAACTTTTTTACCCTGAGATATTATTCTGTTGGCAACATTTGTGGTAACATTGATAAGTCTATGGGTACTCCACCTTATCTAATTCTACGTACGTAATATTTTATTTTTATGAATTAATATTTTCTGACTGAAAAGTACTTATCAAAAAAACTCATAAGCTTACTACCACCTGTTACTTTATCCACGTAAATAGATCTTTTAATTATTCCTTAATAATAAGATTTTTGAATACATGAAACAAAATATCTTATTTTATATTTTTGTTGTAAATGATTGAGTTTCAGTCGGTTTACAATGTAAAATAAAAAAATATTTAAAATATAGATTCTTTTATTAACGAACACTAATCAAATTCGGAAGACGGTGGATGGAGATGGCTCATGATCGTGGGAAGCTTACATACAGCAGTGGACTTCTAAATGTTGTAGATGATGATAATGATGAATAAAAATATGATGTTATCGTTTCATACACTGCATCTCCTATTTTCGTTAGACATTAAGGTTTATAGAACACATATCAGCTTGGTGATAACTGGGAACGGCCTCAGCACTCCCGCTCTGCGGTATCGACGTGACGTCGATCTCGACCTAGTTTAGTATTAATATCTGTGGCCAGACGTAAGCGCTGCTACTAGGCGTAAGCACAAAGATGCCAGACTTAGTTTAGTATTAATATCTGTGGCCAGACGTAAGCGCTGCTACGAAGCGTAAGCACGAAGACTGCCAGAGCTAGTTTAGTATTAATATCTGTGGCCAGACGTAAGCGCTGCTACTAGGCGTAAGCACGAAGATGCCAGACCTAGTTTAGTATTAATATCTGTGGCCAGACGTAAGCGCTGCTACGAGGCGTAAGCACGAAGACTGTCTGACCTAGTTTAGTATTAATATCTGTGGTCAGACGTAAGCGCAGCTACGAGGCGTAAGCACGAAGATGTCAGACCTAGTTTAGTATTAATATCTGTGGCCAAACGTAAGCGCTGCTACGAGGCCTAAGCACGAAGATGCCAGACCTAGTTTAGTATTAATATCTGTGGCCAGACGTAAGCGCTGCTACAACTCGTAAGCACGAAGGCTGCCAGACCTAGTTTAGTATTAATATCTGTGGCCAGACGTAAGCGCTGCTACGAGGCCTAAGCACGAAGATGCCAGACCTAGTTTAGTATTAATATCTGTGGCCAGACGTAAGCGCTGCTACAACTCGTAAGCACGAAGACTGCCAGAGCTAGTTTAGTATTAATATCTGTGGCCAGACGTAAGCGCGGCTACGAGGCGTAAGCACGAAAACTGTCTGACCTAGTTTAGTATTAATATCTGTGGCCAGTCGTAAGCGCTGCTACGAGGCGTAAGCACGAAGAATGCCAGACCTAGTTTAGTATTAATATCTGTGGCCAGACGTAAGCGCGGCTACGAGGTGTAAGCACGAAGACTGCCAGAGCTAGTTTAGTATTCATATCTGAGACCAGACGTAAGCGCGGCGAAGAGGTGTAAGCACGAAGACTGCCAGACCTAGTTTAGTATTAATATCTGTGGCCAGACGTTAGCGCTGCTATGAGGCGTAAGCACGTAGATGCCAGACCTAGTTTAGTATTAATATCTGTGGCCAGACGTAAGCGCGGCGGTCGATTGGCGATCTGACCACTTACCGCTAGCCGTTCACTAGCTTGTGCCGAGCCGAGGCGATGGCGGATACGATGCTGATTAGTGTGCGTTGCAGAATAGCAATTCATACCAAGAATACTGCCGCAAATCCTGTGCCTGTGCCTAGGTTCAATTTTGACGCCCTTGTTGGCGCTGTGGGCAAGTATACTTGCATAGCCGGTTACGATGCGACAGCTGCGGGTTCGATTCCCGCTGCGGGAAAATGTTTGAATGTTCTGGATCTGGGTGTTATGGTACCATGATACTCGTAGTCCCTGCTACCCACGACACAGTGAATCCTAGTGTGGTATTAGGACTATGTATCTGTTTATTTATTATATATTAATGGAGCTGGCTCAAGAATTTTTGTCATTACAGTGTTTGCATTAAGAAAAATGCTCTGGTTTTTTGGCTAACTTATTTTATTCTTGTAAAAATTTTACTATAAGGTCTCAGTGGGTCATTTAAAATTTTCACAACACTTTGAAATACATAATTTATGCCCAAGCTGTACAAAGAATAGATACACTCAATATATATAAAATCGTTGCGTGACACCCTGACTGACAATTAACGCACAGCCTGAACAGGAAGTCCTGAAATTTGGAGGGTTTTTTTGGGTGTTCTTAGGCAATAAAGAAGGATTTCCCGAAATTCCACCCCTAAAGTGTGCAGCAGGAAGATGAAAATGATATGGAAGAAACTTCGCGGATGAAGTCGCGGGGCGTTCCACTAGTGTAAAATATTATTGCTGACTTGCGATTTTTCAAGAAACTTATTTTATACATAACTAGGTGCTTGCTTACGAATTTTCAAGAAATTGGCTTTATACATTGGTACAGTCAACATCAAAAACAGGAAAGAAAATACTGATTGCATTTTATTATGAATTTGAGCCCTACTATTGATTAACGATCTAGATACCAGAATGCGGTACTCTAGGTTATCATTAACGTTTATTCGTTTTACACTGCGTTTGCGATGCTGACTGTATATGTAAAAAAATATCTTATTTCCACGCAACCCATAAAATGGTCATAGAAGCATACCATTACGAAACGCATATCTTTTGAAATTAAAACATAGCGTAGGATATTTTAGACAGCCTAGTCGGATCACTGATAATCTAAATGGCTTGTTAACTTAAGGCACACACTATGCCGGCGGCATGGCCGCGAGTATGCGAGTGACAGTCGGGATTGCCCCCAAGCGGCATTAATTTTTTTTTTTTTCAAATAAAAATCTATGCCACGGCTGCGATGGCGATCCAGACGGCTCATGCACACCCTGCGAAATGATGCTCCGCGCCTTTCTGACAATTTTATGTCGGCAGCATAGTGTGTTGTAGCCTAACGAGTGGTCCACAAATTAAAGACCAGACATTCTTAAAGTTTACAAACTCTAATTGGCCACACTTAATCTTTACGTTTCAAAGTAGAAATAACATTTTTACAGAATTATATGCATTAATTTTGATTGCCAATTTTTCAAAATTTATAGAATAGATTAATAGTAGTAGGTATATATACCTATGAAAGCAAGAAAACATACATGTGTATATCACTAATACATAAAATCTCTTTCAGTGATGGAATGTTGAAAATAATAATTTAGAGCATCGAAAGAAGTTTCTCTAGATTACATGTTTCCACAATGATGTTTTTTAAAAACATCAATAGCAATAATAAAAATAGGTAGAAGTATAAAAATATTCATTTATACATAAATTACAATAAAAACACCAAAGGTGAAAATAGTTCAGGCAATGAATAAAAAAAAACTCAATACAAAAACAGAACATTTTTCAATCAACTCAATTGCACTGACGTGAATTAGCTATTAATTTCCTTATTTACATACAATTCTAATACAACAAGACGACACGTCGTCGATCTGTCTGTAATGCTGTTACCACAATACAGCACAATCCGAAAACAAATCAATTTTAGCAAAATTTTAAAACCTTTGACTTATTTTCCATTATCTATTGCAGCGCCCCATAAATACCGATAAATACCTATGTAAGAACCATCCTATAAGTCATACAAATCGATTACAAAAAACCGGATAAGCCGTTTCGGAAGAAAGAAAAGCGTGTACTATTTCATTAAAATGTTTATATGAACGTAAAAGTTACATTAATATCTCAACTGGCCTGAATGTGGTAGCATCAGTACTCTGGTCTCAAGTCTGTACAGACAGTTGTCACTCAAGACGTCGCCTCCACTTTGTGGACTCGTTTGTCGGACGCCTTAGATCAAAGCGGCGAATAATCCAACTGCACAGTCAGATGCTTCACGCCGGCTTCTCTGAAGATCCTCGCGGCCTGGTCCGTGATATACCTCGGATCAACATCCTTAGCCACTTCGATCTTAATCGCGCCTACGTGAACGTCGCTGCACAACGTCCAGAAGTGAGGTTCTTGGACGGCGTGGACGCCAGCCAAGCCGACAACGCGCGTGTATAGATTCGGCAACGCGCGCTCTATCGATGTAGGAGTCCGTTGCATGAGCACACCGGCCGAGTCGCGCACTAGAGGTATAACACTCGCTGCGATCAGCAACGCTATGGCCATGGAGCAGAGTGGGTCCGCTCGCATCCAGCCGAACGTCCTCATGAGAATAGCAGAGATTATCACCCCTACAGAACCTAATGTATCAGCCAAAACGTGTAGGAAAACTCCTCTCATGATGGCAGAACCGGCGTCGTTGTGCGGATCGTCATCGTGGGAGTGCCCGTGCCCGCCGTGGGAATGCCCATGGCCCCCGTGGGAATGCCCGTGGGCGTGTCCGTGGCTGAATGCGTAAATACCCACTAGGTTGACGAGGAGCCCTAATACGGAAACTAGGAGCAGGCGCTCGTGTTTAACCTGAAAATAAAAGTTTTGAAATTAAGTTAAATCGTTAGCAGATGTATCCATCGAATTGATGTTTCAGTGGAATACCTCAAGCAGTGTTTAGATAATCAGCTGTCTGATAATGTTTATAAGTAAGGCCGAATATTTCAATGATCGTCAGCATTCTCGTTTTATTCAGTTGTATCAATTTGCCCAGCATTTTTCCTTAGACGTGACCAATATGCTATGTTGCTATAAATCACGTAGTTCAATGTCGTCAGATGAGAACACAATACGTGCCGAACTGTCCAAGTTAAGAAATCTAGTGAA
This sequence comes from Perizoma flavofasciatum, assembly GCA_958496245.1. Taxonomy (NCBI): domain Eukaryota; kingdom Metazoa; phylum Arthropoda; class Insecta; order Lepidoptera; family Geometridae; genus Perizoma; species Perizoma flavofasciatum. The sequence continues at coordinate 2,707,813 of OY292436.1, forward strand.
AATGTGGCGAATGGAATGTCAACATTATTTCAATTACGAAATTCGCTTACGGTGAAAGGTAGTGATTGAATTGTCTCCGTTTTGCAATAAATATAACATAACTAGTTATGTCTAGGCGAAGTCAATGATAATAAAAGTATTCACGCATAAATAGGAATCAACTATTTTGTTGAAAACCTGAGACAGGTGTTAAAAACGGAATACCCCTAAATATCTGATATTGATTTGAAGTTGATTGTTAAGATATATAATACCTATAGTAAATTAGCTTCGAACTGATGAGACGTTGCATGGTGGGTCCGATTCCCACATCGGCAATCAGAATTAGGTAATATTCGTGGGATTTTTACATGTTAACCATTGTGGTCAGAATGTTACTTAGGAATTTATCAGATTGTGTACCTAGCATGAAGTTGAAATGTTATGGCTTATCAGTTTTACATGCAATAGAAATTATCACAATTGACTTTATCAGAATAATGTTCAGATAAAGTGCCTACATTCAATGAGGAAACTTATTTTCTACTAAGTCTTGTATTTATGTTCGTTTTTTTCCAGTGAACTTATAATTAACTGGCCTCTGCCCATGGCTTTGCCCGCGTGGTACCCGGATAAAAGTAGCCTATGTTATTCTAGGTCATGAATACCTATTCCAAATTTCATCTCAATCAATCCAGCTGTTACAGAAATTGTTAGCAACAAACATTTAAATTGATATATTTGTAGGACGCTAATTTGATTTGTAGCACAAGGACACCCATATTATAACCAAGCTCATATGGTTATTAATTATTTGTTGATCTGTTATCAACCAGTATCACTTTTTTGAACACACCGGAACCTGAACCAATCATATTGGGTTTTTTTTGCAATTGTCAAGTTGGATAGCAAGAAAATGACTATTTTTGTCAATACACAAGTTGAAAGTTCAGGACATATTTTTTTTAAATACCTTGGTTATTAAGTATGCAGCTATGGCAAACTTCATTTAATGTTTTTAATAGATTTATTGACTTGATATGTAGAATAAGCCATCTGTAGTCTGTAACTATGCATGCTAATTTATGTAGTATTTTGCAATTTGTTTCACTGTATTATATACATACACTGTAAGAAGATATGACCTTGTTTAACAAAAACTTGACTTTTGCTTGATAACACTAATATGTAGGTAGGTTTTTCTTTTCAGAAAATGACATCTGCATCACATTTTCTTGATTTCTTTTTAAGACTCCACCCACATCTAAATGAAGCAGTATTTGAATTTTATTCAACCATCGCAATGTTAGATTTTCCAGAATAATAAATAACACTGGACAGTTCCATTAATTACATAGTCCAGACTCCAGTCGGGATTCCCTGTGATATGGGTATTGGTACAGATCATCTGTTCTGCAGAGCAAAACAAACTTGCACCTGTAATGCCTTAGCATGCTACTTACCCACCTATTATTATTTAGCCATTGTTGTTGCACTGCAGGGCAAAGGCCTCCCTACCTTTGTTCTATATTGATTATATTATTATACTATTAAATTATAAAAGTTGAGAAAAGAGAAAAGTTGAGCAGTGGCAAATCATGGGAAGTTTATAGGTGACTGATGAAGGCTTATAAACAGAGCATAGAAGCTTATAACATATGTTCTTACCTCCGGTGGTTCAATAGCTCTTTCTACTGCTTCGCTCATGATGAAAAATGCAATAAACAACAAGAACAGTCCGTTCACAAATCCCGCTAAGACCTCGGCTCTTGCATACCCGTATGAGTATCTCTCATTGGCTCGCCACTTGGATATAACAGAGGCAGCCAGCCCAGCGACCAGACCCGTGCAGTCAAAAAACATGTGGAATGCATCCGATATTAGACCTGTAAGTATATATTTTTTTTCTTTTGAGTTTATAGGCTTCCAAATAACAAAATATTAAGCAAAGGGCCAACAGCTTAGTGTGGCCTCTTTTTAGCATTTCAGCTGTTATGAAAGCCAAAAGAAGTTTACATCAGTTGTTTGATTGACCCAGTGGCATTACCAAAGATTTTGTATGCAAAAGACAGCCTTACTGCTGTGCAGACTTATTTATGCCACTCATACCAGCAGTCCAACCCACATGGTCATGTTATTACATGGTCTTAACGATGATGTTGACCAATCTAACTGGTGGATGCCCCCATTTCGCTTCCCAGTTCTGGGTCTGCATTTCTTCAGTGCTTTGTTCTACCTGTTGTAATTAGTCTGGCCATATAAGTCAATAAAAAAAATTGTAACCATCTGCCAAGTTCATTATTTGAACTAGTAACTGAATGAACTAGTAACTCTGACACTATGTCAGAGTTTTAGCCCACCTGAAGGCACCAGACAGGGATAACGGCTTTTATAGCCATAACATCATAACATGTCCTCTGAAACACGAAAGAGCCACTTACTGACCCATTGGTGATCTGGCTGTGGCCTAACCTAGATCAGTTCTGAATGACCAAGCCACTTGAAAACATTTTTTTTAAAGCATTAAACTAAAACTCACCTAAACTGTTTGTCCATACTCCGTAAAACAATTCAACAAACGCGAAAGACAAGTTCAATATAAGAAAGAGGAATAAATTCCTCGAGTTTTTGTCTGAATAAATGAGTCGCCACCAACTTTGGAACTTCTCACTTATCCCGCCAACGAGACCGCGCGGAGCCCGAGTGTCTTTTTGCGTAAGGGGCAGCATTTCAATAATCATCTTCTCCGGTTGTCTAGGTCACTTCATTTCATAGTTATTCACACAAAAATCACGAAAACATATTGAAATATAACTGCATACGTGTAAATCACAGTCGGTCTCTAACCTCGCCGATATAAACTGAACTGTGAATTATATTTTTTTTTTATTTAACTAGGCGAGACAGAAGACTTCAGCAATGATCTATTATCGACTAATTTCAGTTAAAATGTAGATTTAACTTCTAACAATTATGTTTTTCAGAACTTTAATTCTGAGACAAATATTACCTACTCTGCCTAACTTTTTTTAACAAAAATGTTGCCCTATTTCTTTAAGTTGTCAAATAGGCTGACATTGACATTCTGTCTGTGATTTGGTCATTGAGAAACCAGCCACTTTAGCTAGCAATCCCTGAGCGCGCCCCACCGCGCCGCCCCCGCTACAGTCCGTACATACAAGGAAATACAGACTATTTTCTGATTTCTCATGGAAAAGGATAGTCGATCAATTGCGATCAACTACGAACACGTGATCAACGAGATGGGACTACGACTATGGCCTATTTTACACGAGGCCAGACAGCAGACACACAACGTCGTTTGTGGAGTCTGGCTGTTTCCAAGTATAGAGTTTTGTAGGTTTTAATTTCGGGACTATAACAGTGATTTAATCTATTACTTTGATTCTTTCACATACTGTATAGGTGGAATATTGTACAATAAATATCGAGCACATTTTTTTTTCATCCACAGAAAAGTATGAAAAAAAAATATACTCTTTAGTTTTTAGTTAAATAACTAGAACACAGGATTAGGATTATTCAATCAAAAAATCAGGTAGGTTGTATAAGGGTCGCAGCCGCAATGGAGTATATGAAACGTCGCGATATGCAATGACTTCTATTTATCCTGATGGTAATAGAAAAATGCCGGTATGTTTAAAGTGCAAATACTTATATAAAAATTGCTTTACTTCCAAAGACAAGTAATAAGCGATCATGTCATAACATATTTCGCCACATATGGTTTTTGCAAATGCCTATCGACCGATATGAAAGACGTTTCATGAGTTTTTGAGTTAAAATTTATGCGCGCAGCATACCCACTTTTTGTTTGTCAGTCTGTTTAAAAAGTACTCTGTGATTATAAATAATGCATCCATTTCTAAAACTCTTTTGTCTATGGCATTTCAAAAAATGACAACTTATTTGTCGATTGGTCAGTTTGTAGGCAAAGAACCTAATTGACCAATAACGTCGTTGAATTTGCGAAAACATTGTTTGACGTTAGTACACTGCAAATGGAACAGTACTTTATGATGAGTCATAGACTTTCAAATTGACACTCGTTTCCGGAAAAGTCTTCAATTTGTTTTTGATATTCTGTTTGCTTTATTTATGGTTAACCAAATTAGAGTTTATTTTAACAAATTTTAGCCTTTATTTCATAAAATATTTAAGCTTTTAGTAATAAAACAAGTTGTTGTATGCATTCAAATATTAAAATCAACGTTTTGTTCTATATGAGGTAAATATAATTTAGTTCCCGCTATATTTTTGAATTTCGCTCGCCGGAAATTCGTCTATATTATGCGTTTGTTTCTGAAAAGTGAACGTTTCACGAGTCAACAGCAACGTCTTTCGATAAGTTCTAGGCGCTGTTTGCGACATTTTCCTACTTTTATCCGTCATCCAATGTTTTATGTGATGAAATAACACGTCGTTTAACGATTATTTTCGATATTAGTGTTCATAGTTTTAATTAGGTAATCGCTAGATTACAATATAAGCTAATATGGGCGACGAAAGCCACCCGAAAACTCTCTACGTCGGTAATTTGGACGCGAGTGTTACAGAAGTATTCATTTGCACGCTGTTTGGACAAATAGGAGAAGTAAAAGGTTGTAAGATAATACGTGAGCCTGGCAACGACCCCTATGCCTTCCTGGAATTCACCAATCATTCGGCGGCGGCCACGGCCCTGGCCGCCATGAACAAGCGAGTGGTCCTCGATAAGGAGATGAAGGTTAACTGGGCGACGAGTCCCGGCAACCAGCCGAAGACGGACACTAGCAACCACCATCACATATTCGTTGGGGACTTGTCGCCCGAGATAGAGACACATATACTTCGCGATGCCTTCGCGCCCTTCGGTGAGATCTCCAACTGTAGAATAGTTCGTGACCCACAAACGCTCAAATCTAAGGGATACGCGTTCGTTTCGTTCGTGAAGAAGGGTGATGCAGAAGCAGCTATCCAGGCAATGAATGGACAGTGGCTGGGATCGCGTTCCATTCGCACGAACTGGTCGACGCGCAAGCCCCCGACCAATACGCGAGGGCCGAACGAGGGCGCCCCCATCAACAAACGAGTAAAGCAGCCCACATTTGATGAGGTTTACAACCAGAGCTCTCCGACTAACTCTACTGTGTACTGCGGAGGGTTCACAAGCAATGTTATTACTGAAGAGCTGATGCAAAGCACATTCTCAGTATATGGTCAAATACAAGATATAAGAGTTTTCAGAGACAAAGGCTATGCCTTTATTAGGTTTATGACTAAGGAAGCTGCCGCTCATGCCATTGAAGCAACACATAACACAGAAATAAGTGGACACACTGTGAAATGTTTCTGGGGGAAAGAAAATGGAGGCTCTGAGAACCAGGTTTGTAAATTTCTAACTTTCATCTTTCAGGCTATGATTACAGATGATAAACTTCCACAAGATTATTCTTTTGAAGTTGCACAGGAATAATTGTATAAGCTTGACCATACATGGAAACAAGCATTCTATTAACTGGTATGTAACTTAGATTATGATATAACTGGAATGATTCTTATTACTGCATAACTGCTAAACACAATACCCTGGTAACTATCAGACCTTTAAGTACAGCTTTTTCTAGCATAATGAAGGTTTTCCAATTCCACATTCATCTCTTTGTTCAATGATGAGAAATTGATTTCTGTTGTCAAGTATAAAATGTTGGGCATTTGCTTTATGACCATGGCTCACCCATACAGCCTAATTCAAAAGTAGATGAAATTGTCTTCTCAAACCTACAAGGATGCTTTTTAACCATACATGTACCCATCCTTCTTGAAATGGAAAGCAAAAAAAATATAAACTATTGTGTTTGTTTATCATTGCACTATTGATGACATTTTCAAAAGATTGGAAGGATATTTTCTGGCTCTAATAGGAATACTGTACTTTTAATTTGTAACTCTCAATTATATCAAAAACAAAAATGTCTTTAATGGCTGACTCATAAAAAAGCTAAACAATGCTTAGTATTGTCGATCCTTTCCTTCGCAAAGACAAACAAAGACAAGGCTAATTTTAAACAATGTCTAAATTTAAACAGTGTTTGAGAGTAGGGCAATAATTTGATACAAAGGAATCACAGCTAGAGAGGTTTCCCCTTATACTCCGCACTTTTAACAAAAAATTTGTTGATCATGGAATATTTTAAAAAAATCCTATATTATATACAAAACCAGAACAATAGTTTTTGTTGGTATTTCTTTCTCATAACACAAGGCATGGTGTCAAAAATAGATTTTTTTTTATAAGTACATACTTAGCTGTGCCACGGCCGCCCTCGGCCCCTAACCTGCGTTGCATCGCCCGCCCGTGCTTTTACTTATTTTGCTCAGTCCGCCCTGATGTTAAATAGCCGATAACATTCCTCATGAATTGAGCTATCAAATGCAAAAATATTTTTCAAATCCGACTGGTAGTACCAGAGATTAGAACATTCAAACAAACAAACTCTTTAATATATTTGTGACGTCTATGTTTGTTGCCATAAGAGGTTGTTTGAGTATTGGGTTTTATAATTTATTTCTGAAACAGCATATCAGCATAATTGTAGTTTTCTGCAAATTATTTGTATTTCTTGTCTTTATGAATGGTTTTTAAATGGTTTTATTGCTGCAAATCACTGTATGACCTGTATCCAAGTATACTTCTAATAATATACTTGTAATGCAGTTCCTTTTATGTGTAGGAAAGAAGCCTCTGCCATGCACTTCTGCTGCCTAATTATGCTAGTGAAATGACTATGGGAATGAGACAATTGCACATTTAAATAGCCTGACCATCAGTCAGGCTATTTAAGGGCCAAAATCAGCGAGGTGGAAAATTTGCTTCCCCAACTAATAAAAAATTTAAATCATTACTTTATTGAGTTCATTTTAATTGTTAATAATATAATACAATCTAAAAAAAAAATTGTTTATATGGATTGTCATTTCGGGAACGCGGTCCTCAAGTACGATCTGTAAAAACTATTTCCATGAAATCAAATAATTAACTAAGCGTTGCCACTTCAACATGCTAATTCTTCGAGCTATGTTGGTTTTAGTTCTTGTACGGATTTCCATTGTTTCATGTTACTGCATAAATAATAGGTTGCTAAAATCATGCATATTAATGATTGACGACCTCGATGGCGCGGCAGGCGAGTAACCGGCCGAGACGTAAATAGCGCGGGTTCGATTCGCGCTGCGGGACAATAATTTGCATGTTCTGCATTCCCGGTCTCGATGTTGTGGTATAGTGGTACTCGTTCTTCTCGATTCCCACGACACGGGATCCTAGTGTGGGTCAGAGCAATGTATGTCTGTCCTTATAAATTACTAGCTGCGCCCCGCGGTTTCACCCGCGTAAGTTTCGATTTTATACTCGTGATAACTTCGAAATTAAATGTCTGATTCAAATGAATTAAAAAGTATTTTACTGCTACATAAATACCCTTGATGATAAAAATATTTATTTGAATAAGAATTAATTCTAATTACTTAATAAGTACTTTAATCATGTAGTATTTTTATGTATCATCAATAGTTTTCTCAGCGCACGCCAAATAATGAATTTTATAGGCAAAATTTAGCTACTTTGGGTTACATTATTGCAAATTCTTAAGGATTTCTAATTTTTTGAAAATAAATTATAGCCTATTTTACTTCCTGATAATTTAGCTTTCTATTGGTGAAAAAATGGTTAAAATCGATCCAGTAATTTTGGAGCCTATTCGTTACAAACAAACAAACAAAAGAATCTTTCCTCTTTATAATATTAGTTTAGATTGTACATACAAATAAACACTTACTTTTGTAAGTGTTTACAAAAGTAAGTGTTTATTAAAAGTAGGTATTAGAGGTAGGATTGTGTACATAAAGAAAAAAATGAAACAATAGTTTAGTGTATATTGGGTTTTAATTCAAAATTCACTTAATTGAATAACTTTGGTTAATTTTCAGAGTTCAAGCAATACACCAACAGCGCCACCTGCTATGGGAGCACAAACACAATACCCCTATCAGTACCAACAAGGAGGAATGGGATATTGGTATGCCCAGGTAAGAAATCTAGTCTTAACTCTTAACCAACTTCAAAAAAGGGTATATGTTTTCTCTGTGTTTATGTATGTTAATAACTCTTGCTGTTTTATTGCGGCTATTGGCTTGCAACCTGTCACGTGGAATGCTAACTACTACTTAAACGCGGGCATGTGCCAAAGGTTGTTTGTGCCTCTGATTACCCCCTACTTCGTATCATCAAAGATTTGCACACAGAGTATGTCCATCATTATTGATTACTCTGATACTAGGTCATACTAAATTTATTTTTTCTCTCACAATCTTGAAGAGCCAAAGAGCCGTATGTATATTATTATATACATATGGCTCTTTGTACATGTGGCATGTTGCAAGATCATCGCTGCATACTTATCACACACATATTTGACGACCGATGTGGCGCGGTGGGCGAAGGTCCACCTGCGACACAGGAGGTTGCGGGTTCGATTCCCGCCCTGGGACAAATGTTTGTACGATCTTCAAATATTTGTTCCGGGTGTTCTGGGTATTTTCTATGTATAATAATGTAATGTATTGTATTAAGTATATCAGTCATCTAGTACCCATAACACAAGCTCTGCTTAGCTTGGGGCTAGATGATGCTGTGTGGATTGTCCAGCATTATTATTATTATTATTATTATTTACTACATGCATACTTTTTATGATAGTGTGCAAATCGGGAATTAAAGTTTCTACTTTGTGCCAATAGTTTTTGGTGTAAAATGATCTTTTTGTTTCCAGGGCTACCCGACCGCACTTCAAGGTGCCTACATGGCCCCCGGATACTACCAGCAGTACACCGCCGCAAATTACAATCCTCAGGCAGCACCGGCCGGTAAAGCTCATTTTTGTTTATACAACTTATGTGTTAAGCAGTTACCGTAACCGCTAGCGACACCAGAAACCGTGCTAAGTAGTTACCGCCGCCAATTACAATCCTCAGGCAGCACCGGCCGTTAAAGCTCATTTTTGTTTATACAACTTATGTGTTAAGCAGTTACCGTAACCGCTAGCGACACCAGAAACCGTGCTAAGTAGTTACCGCCGCCAATTACAATCCTCAGGCAGCACCGGCCGGTAAAGCTCATTTTTGTTTATACAACTTATGTGTTAAGCAGTTACCGTAACCGCTAGCGACACCAGAAACCGTGCTAAGTAGTTACCGCCGCCAATTACAATCCTCAGGCAGCACCGGCCGGTAAACCTCATTTTTTTATACAACTTATACTAAGCAGTTACCGTAACCGCTAGCGACACCAGAAACCAGAAGTAGTTACCACAGTTAAACGGTTAGCTTGCGATACCAAAAATCCACCAGGTGAAAGTATCATGTGCTTGTAATTTGACCAGCTTCCATCCATACCCTTCAAACCAGAACATACAGAACAGAGAACCAGAACAGAGAATTGCCAAGCAGCAATGCTGCCAAGCAGCGCATGGCAGAAATAGGTGGTACTTCTTCGGATAAGCTCTTCCACAAAGCGCTCTACTACAAGTCTACTACTATATATTCTTGCTAGCATATATATCATATGGACTGAGATTGCTATACACCACCCAGAAATAAGTAAAGAAATAAAAATGCTGGACATTTTTCACACAGCATCATCTAGCCCCAAACTAAGAAGAGCTTGTATTATGGGAACTACATGACTGATATAATATTTATATACTTTTTTAAATACATATATTATACATAGAAAACACCCAGACCTGAGTCAAATATTTTCAGATCTTACAATCATTTTTCCCGCGGCGGGAATCGAACCCGCAACCTTCTGCGACTCAGGTGGGTCATCGCCCACTGCGACACAGAAGGTCGTCAAATACTCCATTCTTCAGTATGTTTCCAGAAGGTTTTGCGTTCAGTATTTCCTTGTTCTTTATCCTTCTAGAGGTGGTTATATCTCTTCTAGGCAGTTATTAAAAAAAAAACGCATCTGCGTAATACTCTGTGTTTATTCTGTCCTGTTTCTGTTCACTTTCCTCTTTAAAAAAAAAAGAAAATGAAAATTATACCTTCCCGAAATTGTATAGTTAAATATTTCCATGTAGGTACGTCATTATCGTTTTTATGTTAAACCCAGAATGTTGGGTTTAACATAAAAACGATAATGATAATCGCAGCCTTCAGCGTCACAGTCGGGTCTTCGCCCACAACGCCAAAGTGGTCGTCAATACAAAAAAAAAAAGTTTTGATTTCAGGCAACACAATCCATTTTAGTATATTATTATGAAAATACCACGTACTTTACTATTCTCCTGCTGAACAGATAGTAAAAAGTACGTGGTATAGTCGTAATAATATTCTAAAATGATACCGAACCACGATAATTTAAGTTCTACAATCCATTTTGTTAGTAGATACTTAAGACAAATGCTGATTTGACTAATTTGTTTGCAGGTTACCGCATGGGCGGTCCGGGTGGCGGCGCTGGCTGGAGCGGCGGCCCCGCGCCCGTCATGTACGCATCGGCAATGCCCTCCGCGCAGTATCCCACGCAGTAACGCCGGCCCCGCGCGCGCGCACGCAGCATGAGTTGACCACACCCACCACCGCACCCGCTAAATCAATCTGAATCACCGCAACGCTCCAAGCTATGTCGCTTAGACGCGTATACACGCATGCGCCGATAGGCCACTGAGAATCGCCGCTAAAGAATATCGGTATCGCCTGAAGTGATTTTTTTACTTCGCTGATGCGACAGCGAATGTAGGGCCCGTAATTATAAGTCGGCGAATGCCAAAGCAACGGTTTTGTCGACGGAAGTAAAGACAAAAGTAATTTCTGTTCATCTCCATCACAAAAAAGGCAAAGGCAAGACAAAATAATTTCTTATTTATGTTTTCCTCTTTAGACCTCTGTCTTTGGTGCTGGTTTTTTTCGTGGCTGACGCGACTGAGCTAAGGTATGGTCCGTAATCTAGTTCGCGTAATTACAAAGTTTATTTCATCCCGTTATCTCGCACACGAGATTTATATCCGGTAATCGGCAGGGCAAGCATACTTCAACTTTATTATTGTGTCTGATTTTATATATAGCAAAGTTACAAAGAATGAAGACATACATATAGCGGGTAGAGCCAATTGCCTGTAAAGTCTGTTATGGATCATTAATAGAGCATTATATTAGAAAAAATCCCTTGTTAAATAAGGCTTAGTCCTTTTCCGGAACTATGAAATTGTGCTGTAATTCAAGGTTCAAATAGATACTGATGTATCCTTGGTCTTCCGTTCATGCGGGCTCAGATTAGAATAAATAGACTTAGTTTGTGCTAACGTTAGGCACGGTCCCATCACTTGCCCGTGTTTTCACATTTACTAGGGAGCGTGGCTAAGTAACGTTTTTTTATCTGACTATTCGCGTCAATGACTGTATGGCTACGAAAAATATGAAATTAGCTGGCGCGATTGACTTTCTCTATCCAGTAGAGTGCGTACGTTGATTATAAAAGAGTTTTACACTTGTTATTGGTTTACCTTCACTCTGGTGGATATAAAGAACTGACGATGTATTGTTGTTCAATGCTGAACGTAACGTTACGGTAAAGGCAAAATTGAAATAAGCAATAAGATTTAGTTTAAAGTATAACACTTAAATAATCATATCAATTTCCAAGTTTTCAACTCTAGCGAAACGTAGACTTGCAAAAGCAATTTAAATTTTAGAATGACTGAATTATATTACACTTAGAAGAAACGGGAATGATTTTAAGTAATTGTTAAATATAAATAAAGTTTATGGATAAGGTAACTGTTGTCCGAAGCCTTCACATATTTTATTATAAGACGAAGCAACGCTAATTTGTCTATGCAGCCAAAAATCGTCAGATTCACTTAGCGGTGCGGTGTGGTAAAACTCACAAGTAAATAAATGATAGACATTGGTTAGTTGATAATAATGTACAAATTATTCGGTGATATCAAACTCATGCTGCAGGTGCAAGGTGACAGAAGTCAGTCGCGTACAAATGTGCCGAACTGGCATACAAATGTGCCGAACTGGCATACACATGTGCCGAGCTGAAATACAAACGTGCAGTTAGCATACAATCGTGCCAAGGTGGCATACGATAGCGCAGAGTAGTACTTCTCTATGATATAGTGTGGCTCAATGATCTTGCACGGTAGTTTGGACAATACAGCCGCTTCTGACTCCTGCCACGCCGGCGGGAATGCGTGACGGGTGGCGAGCCCCCGGCACGCCAACCGACGGCCTTGTTAGTCGACCTACATAGATAGGACATAACGAAATAAATTATAAATTTTTAAAAAAGTTATATATAGGGTGGTGTCGCGAGTGGCCTCGTGTACATACGTTGATATTTATTGGCGCCCTGCGCTGGCCGACTGAGCTATGTTCCAAGACTCCTCACGACTACGACGCGCCAGACCGTTTTGACGTATTTTTAAGTTCGGCACATATTGTTTTGTTTGACTTGAATTGTTATGGTTTATTGTATGGAAACACTGGTCAGTCAATAAAGCAGTGGGTCTGGGACGACGGGTGTTTAATTTCGCCGTTTAGAATATTATAATGGAAGTATTTAATCTGTATTATGTTTATTTCTGGGTCCAAATTTTTGATGTGTCGATCGGACGGTCCACTTCTGTGATTTACTCCACGCGCACATTCGGATGACGAAAATATATTGTAAATTCTTAATTAAAAACGTCATTTTGTAAGAGAAAGAAATAAATAGTTAAGACTATTAAGTACTTTTTCATTGTTGTTGTATTAATAAGATACATTTAAAATGTCTGTAACCCTGTGTATATTCTAAATAACCTACTAACTAAAGATTTTGAAAATGACACTAGGTAAAGTGACACACAAAAAGTTTAGGTACTATCTAGCTCACAAATTTATTTAGCAGAACAATCAAATTACAAATTTATTTTTTCGGTTTACGAACCACAGCCAAGAGGGATAAGGTAAGTAGTTGATTAATATTAGGCTCCTGGGTATAGCAGAGCGGAACGAAGACCATCAAATCATCTGGTCTGGTCGGGGTTTCGAATCCTATGCGGGGTGTAGTGTAGATACTTTATCTCCGCTAAAGACATGTAAATCGATAATGCTAAGCGACGCGGAAGCGGCTGAGAAATGTATGGATTGGTTATGCTATGAGGCGATGGATTTAGGTACATTAAATAAGCACATCTGGGGCTAGACAAATACCTCATGCTTTCTTTTCCTTTCACGCTAACGCGAATTTGTCAAGGTAAAACTTGGCAGCTGTCACGTGACATTTCCACAGCTAATGTCATTCCCATACAAATTAATCTTTCCGCAGGCGTTAACAACAATAGAAAGTGGTATTTGTCTAGACCTCTGTTAGCTTTTTGCTTTCATAGCGCATAGCGTACGTTGCCAGAGAACGCTCGAAGCTGAACATAACCACTATCTAGGTATGCGAGTAATTGATTTTGCTATCCAGCGGTGAAGGATGACATCATGAGGGGACCGGCGGCATAGAACCATAAGTGACACGTGCCTACACTACGAAATGCACTGAATACCTTCAGTTCTTCAGTTATGTTCCTTCACCTTCAGTCAAGGTCTCATTCAGGGCAGTGAAACCAAGAAATAAACGATGACACGACGAAGGGAGGGGGTTGGTAAGTACCAGAAGTAGCAGCATAAGTATTACCTACGGGCGTTGATATTTTCCTAGGTAGGAAGTGCGGTAACAACGGCCTACTTATGAGCCGTAAATTACGCTCCGAGTGATTCACTGCTCGACTATACCTACTGCCCTTTTTTACTTATAACATCATATAGGTTATATGTATTGCACTGACAAAAATGAAATAATCATTACTAATATGTACTTACTGAAAACTACAACGTTAAAAATCAGCAGACCCTTGTAATAGGGAAAAACGACACCCTATTAGAAAAAAAAACGTTTTAGTGTAAAATTATTCACATAGGTAATTAATACAATAATTAACATATAGCTATTGTAAAGATCAATCAGACTTAAAAAGAACTAATTACGAAGGTATTAGTTGATTTTCAAAACCTTCATTTGCGGTGAAGACACTTCGCGGATCAACCACATTTTGAAAGTAAAAAATACTCAGGGCGGCATCTTCCAATATTCGTCGGTATCAGCGCGGGCGCAGACATCTTGCGCCCATCGAATTCTTGGTACCTACTTGTATTATAATCTGTGCTATTGACAAAGGATAGGTAAATAAACTTCTACGCTATGGACAACCTCGATAGCGCGGTGATCTAGATTCGGTTGCGACGAAAGAGGTGTTGTTTGCATGTTCTGCTAGAACACAACTAGATATTTGTTCCGGGTCTGTAGTACCACGGTACTCATATGGTGCCTGTTAGATGTTTATTTATTATTAATATTATTAAAATGTAGATATTGTTATTGGTGATTTGCCTTTTTTCTTATTTCAATAAAACAATTTGGGTAATTTCTGCACTTTTTTAACATTAGAGTTCAGTTTCCACCTATGGGGATTTGTGAAATAACTCACACCTACTGAGGAACTTCATCTTTGGTTTTGTTTATTTTCACCTCTGGACCCTATTAACTCCTTTTGTCCGGTAGTTGAATAGAAATAACAAAGTCACCCTACGTATAGTCTATTAGGGGATAGCTGTAAACAGATAGGTATAAGAATATGGATGAGTAGGTATTTATAAAATGCAAGATCACTTACTCCCACAAGTTTCCTACGAATTGCGACCTACACATGACATGTTTGTTGTTTGAATGAAACTCGAAGGTTTTATGTAGGTACGTATCAAATCTAGCCGCTTTTACCCCGTGATTCACTGGATTAACCGAGTAGGCGCATAACGGACCATTTATTTTGGTCAAACCCTTGGTCATTTGCTGCATTTCTCTCTGCCTTTGATATCTATCCTTAACCCACTTGTTCTGATATCACAGCAGACATTTAAAATTTCTGTGTAAAATTCGAGCGGGGTGCGGGAATGACGTGAAATTGCAATGACAGTGGTCTAAAAATAAGATCTTCGGCGTCGCGGCTCTGCGCCCGCGCTCTCGTCAGTCGAGAGCAGACCGCCGCGAGTTACAGTCGAACGATAATAAATCAGCAGCCATGGTGTACGAAAGTGATTTCTATACGACCCGCCGCCCCTACAGGCCAAGCTCCACATACTCCAGCATCACGGTGAGTCCCGCCCTTCTAACACTAACCACGCGCACCGCACCCCCCCAGGAGCCGGGCACCCTCGCACCAGCTCGACCTTCGTCTCGTCTCCTCCGAACCATTCGACAGACTCTGCCTATGGCGTCTCTCATTCGTTCCCTTTACCGATCCGCGCAGCGCTGTCTTCACAAGTGCCATCACTTGTACCTATCTTTGAGTTTCGCTTGTGTATAAACATCATTGCTTTCATAAGGTTGTAGGCGAGCATTCCGAAACGGCTCGTCCTTCTAGATCAGGGTTCGATAGGGCGGGTTGCGTATCCGTCCGCAAGTGGGTCATCCGGAACCGAGAGTCCGAAAGCGGAGCCGCCGGGCGCGCCAAATATAGACGCGGCTGGAGTCGCGCCCGCCACTAACGGCGATTCTCCGCTTGCAGCGGCCGACGATCGGCGACTGGGAGAAGGTGCCGTTCGTCCCGCGGCCGAGCCTCGTTCCGGACCCGGTGACGGCCTTCGGGCGACGGTCCCGGCCCGGCGCGCGGCCCAGCGTGCTCGAGCCGGTGACGCGGCAGAACATCGCGCCCGCGCCCGAATACAAGCTGGCGCCGCTCGCGCCCTACGTGTCGGCGCGCGAGCAGACGCGCGCACGCGTCCTGAGCGCCGTGGGGCAGCGCGGGCGCGCCTTCGAGGCGGACCCGCTGGGCACGCCGCGCGATCACATGGACGTGGCGCTGGCGCAGGCGCACGGGCTGCCAACGCATGCGCCGCGCCGTCACGTCTTCTACAGCAACTACGCCTCGTACTGACGGTCGCGTTGTCTTCTTCTCGTGTGTCGCTTTCGCTAGTCTGTTGTCGGTCGGGCGGGTGCGAGGGCGGGCGGTGTCGATGGACGCGGGTCGCTGATCGCGCGGTTGTTGCAGACGCCGCGCCACTACGTGGTGGTGGACCGGGAGCCGACGATGCCGCGCCGCGCGGACGAGCAGTACTCCTACTCCTACACGAGCTCGACGTCGCGCGACACGGGCTCCGGCCTGCCGCAGCGCAGCTCCTACAGCACCAACGTGGAGCGCCGCACTGGCAGCGGCCCCGGGGGGTACTCCTACTCGAGCGAGCGCTCCTCCAACCTGGGCGGCCCGGGAGGGTACTCGTACTCGTCCACCAGCAGCGGCCGCCTGCCCTACGGCACCTCCTACCGCCACTACTCGTATCGCGTGTAGGGCCCGGCCCGGCTCCCGACCCCCGCACTCCCTGTTCCTTAATCCCCGCTATAATCCCTATATCTAATCAGTATTCAATATTCCGCTAAATGCGCGATCTCGTCGCTTCCATGTCGGTAAGCGGCCGAGGATCTTAGCTTTTTGTTATGTTATAGGATAAATTATTTTTTATTTAAATGTGATTTCGACTGAATTTTTAATAAAGCTTGCATTTTCTAATAAATCCTCTTTTGTTTGTGTTAAACGAACCCCGAAAGATCGATGATGAACATCGAATCACTAACAATTTACCTATCTTCAATTGTTAATGTTTTCTTTCCTAATTTGTTCTCTTTTTTCGAAAGTGTAAACCTGAACAAGATCTGATAACATAACAATACATTCTAAATGAAAACGGCTTACCATCTGAAAACAAACACTTTTCACAAGTAGAATAGACTTTCACAATATCTGGATACTTGTTATAGGATCAGTAGAAATTATAAAGCAATGCACAAACAAATAGTATTAGACTTTGAGACAGTAGAATAAAACTTCAAAAACCTTATATTAAGACCCTGTTTCTCCCGGTACCGCAGCCACTGACGTCAAGCTACTACTTTTCTTCATTGCTCCCGTACTATCACGTACCTTTCGTGACGTACATACCAAGACTTTCACAGGTGAGTTAACAATGATTAGTATGTACCATCAAAACATCTGTAAATAAAATTATCAAAAAGCACACGCTACTGGCTGAAGAATCAAGCAAGCACGCACCACCCATTTAGGAAAAGCACCAACCATTAGAAACTTTGAACTAAGAGACACTATTATAAATTTACTAAGAGGTAATAGTTTTGCCCAATACGTACTCCCGTAAACTATGAAGGGATCACCACAATCTCCATTCTCCATCCCACCTACAAAGTTACAACATACTTAATAGAACTCAAAACCTCAACAAGAAGGCTTCAAGGCAATGGTGCATTAGGTAGGAAATTTGAGGATATGGGCAATTTCCTTGTCAAATTAGTAAGCTGATGTTACGGCTAAGTACCTAACTTAAGATGTTCTGGGGGCTTAATCAGTAGGTTAGGTACCTAGGTAGGTAGATACCTACTTACATGAATGTCGTGTCCATAGAAAATCTAGAACTTGGACAAGTGCTTCAACCCAGTGAAAGTACTTTTCTTTCAAAAGGAGAACACATTTCCAAACGTTAAGTTTATTGGTGACCTCGAAGTGATCTCTACATTCTTACAATCCTCACAACAATAATCAAATGTAAATGATAGCAACAGATCAGAATCCGTTTCTTTGTCCGTAGGTGTAGTAGTGTACGCTGTTAGGACTTAGGTACGAATTTATGAGTGACCTTTAAGATGACGTAGAAAGTTAGCTAAACACACGAGGAATTTGTAAACATCCCATGTTGATTCGCTAAGCGTCCAGTGAGTCAACATAATATCCGGTATATCTAAAAGTAACGATCCATGGCATATAATAGCAGTCAAAAACTTATGCTAAGAAACAGCACTCAAATCAAAAGGGTGTTTGCACATCACTTGCTTGAGATGGATAACAAGGATTATTGATTCTCAAGACAGCGGATAATGTAGGTATGAACTAGTTTGGTGTAGAATTATATAATTTTATTATACGTAGAAGGTACCTACTATGATTGATAAGGTAGTAGGTACTTAAGTTGAAATCGAAATTCATGATCTGTATCAAACTGAGAACCGACTTTGTGATTATTCAAAAGTCTGTAACCGCTGTAACATTTCACAATTCCAAACAAATAAATGTCTGGAAGCCAGCCAATCTTACTACAATGGAAACGAACTAAAAACAAAATTCCTACGTACTATAAAACATACGTTTTGGCTTTGGAAAAGATACTCGATCTCTATAACAATCTCGAAACCGAGATAAGATTTTCCTTGTGTAATTAGGTAGGTATAAGCAAAATATTTAATATAATTTTGCAAAGCTGCACGTAACCAATAAGCAGTAGAACTGGTTCGGAAGGCTATTTAAAAGTGCTAACTTAGCAATGAATAAGAGGGTAAGAAACTATTTTATTTAACAACGAAAGTGAATCATTTTGAATTTACATTGGGACTACAGCATGATCATATTACTAATAACTACTGGTATCCACACTACTAGGACCAACCAACAATAATATAAAACAAACGTTAGACAATTACTTTCACTAAATATTCTGTAACAAAAATCACCAAGTCAAGGAAAAGTCGACAACGGATATGGATCATAGATCTTGAGATAAAGAAGGAAAACACAAACGAGAGCCGGATGAAGGAAATTGTTTTTGGCAAGGAGACGGAGGCCACGTAAATATTTACACGCCCATCGTGTTACTGGAAATATACACTCGAGTTTTCATAATTCAGTTTTGAACGGTGAATTGCTAATTTCCAAGAAAAAATTAAGTAGGGAAGCTACGAAAAGACCAAAGTAGCGATTTCAATTCGACCAGATTCGATTTACTAAAAAAAGAGAGTTCTTAATACAGTTCCTTAGTACCTTACTGAAAGATATAAAGATGTATGGAGACGTTATAGGGATATACTAATACCTAATCTAGATATTGATCAAGATAATATTTCAGAAGAAAACCTGAATGTTTGTCAGATCAATAAAGTTGTTGAAACCGACAATTAAATTAAAATGATTTAACCAATAGATGTAATAAAGAACCGATTGTAAGCCTGAAAGCAAAAGATAACATTCACTTTAACGCGTCTCGAGGCAGCTCGGCATGTGCGCACTGAAACTGTCTAATTTTACACCACACACTGATGATTCACTCACTCCACCATTGAGACACAGAAAGGTCCCGCCTAAAATAGCCACCGGTTTTGGCGTATCATAAACAAATCGTTATAAGTAGATACAGGGTATAAAATCATTAATATTCCCTCATGAAATCTAGACTAAGTTTCATAAAACTTGTTACCTCCATTACAAGACATTCCTTACTGCATGGCTTATTTTTCTTCAGGGTATGTTTTCACTTAAATTTAAACGAAACAATTTGCAATCATGATAATAAGATTTCATGATCACCAGTTCTTTTCCACTGTTTTTATGAGTAATACCATTAATCATAGTTTGTTTCTTAAACTAGATCAGTAAAGCTATTTCTAACAGCATCAATGTCTGAAATTCTGTTTGTGATTTATCAATTCGCTCCGTATACGCTGTATTATTGATATATGCTTTTTCACAAGTTGTCTCGAAAATATAACCTGCTTCTTCTCAATATTAAAGTAGCTATACCTGCATTCCAGGCTGAACTGATATACCGACCGACCGCTCGCACGATAACTCGACTCGCCACATACCCTGAGGTGCCCCATCACATCGTCAGGGTCCGCGTACGTCCATCTGTGGTCCTACGCGAGCTCGACCGTATCCAGTACAAGCACCGTCCGCAACTCTCTATCTCGGCTGTCGACGACTTCTGCAGATCCGAGTCCACTAAAGTGAGAAATCTAACTTTTCTCGGATCCTTTGAGACAAGCTAAATAAAGGGTATGTGCTAAAGTTCGGAGTTTAGGCCTATTGAAGTTCATAGGCCTAAAACTCCGAATAGCATACATTGATTTGCTGCAAGCACAGTTGGGATACATTTTATGAATCCTCTCAGAACAAATGCTTCGTTGTAAGTAGTTGTGATCGAAGCCTCATAAGAACAAACCGCCTTGTTTTGTTTACATTACATTACAAGCAAGCCGGGATCGTTAAGGATCTTCTGACATTATATTTCAAGAATTCTTTGATACATTCTAGGCTTTCGAAGATGAGAGCCGTCGCATCCGTGCTGACACAGCTGCGTTGCTGACACGCGCGCGTTCCGTGGTACCGCGTGCCAAGACTTACGCCCCTCTCGATGCCATCTACTCGTAAGTATTCTTCCGATCTAGATCAGCAGGATATCCCATTACAAATCGTAGAATTTCATTTAATTGGCGGGTTAAAAGCGATGTTGGCAGTTGGCACGTTTATGCAATGCAACCTTGGCGTATAGCTCGAAGGCCACTTCAACAACCAACACCTGCACGTTAATGGTGGTGACACCGACGTACGAGGCGACATAAAGTTTACGCTTGGTTTCAAGGTCGGTTCAAAAGACCTCGTTCATACCTAATCTAATGTCTAGTATTTTTTTCTTGGCCTGATGTAACTGTACCGAAATAACTCGTTCATTGAGGTGTGTATCGGACGATCGCTGGCACTGACATTGACGAGCGACGCTCCCTGTTCGTCATTTGGCAATGCTGATGTTGGTTGACTACCCCGGTCACTTTAATGAACCGTGAAACTTTGGCAGTAACAAAATATGGAGTTTTGTAGTGAGCGAGAGCATTCGTTCGTGGGTGTATTATTTCACTGCCAAATCATGTTCACGCGCGTTTCTCGTGTGACGTATCGTACAAGCTAAACTGATCACCGATATAATTATAGACTGGTTAAATGCCAGCCAATGTTTTGCAGTTCTGTACTTCAATAAAATGGTTTACGACTTATTTTCTTGCTTATTTATGACAGAATTTACGAATATATTTGAAAATTGCGGTCCGGACGACCTAATTTTATGGCTTTATTTATATTGACAGATACTCTTACGGCGAGCCGATTCCGTACCGTTTTAGCAACGACGCGTACATCGAAAAGCTATTGTTCCCCCTGAACCGGAACGTGGTCGGAAACATCGGCGCCATTTCTTTCTACAACGAGCCTGCCAAAAAGTTCACCGGTAAGTATGCCGACGACCGCCAATGCACAATACAGTTACGACACACCCTTTCAACAAACGAACTAAACGAACCGATTGCTTGATCTATTCCAATTTCCTTGTGGTGTTCGTGTAGCGTCCGTGTCGATTTTGCTACCTACTAACAGTTAAGTTCCAGTGTGACCCCCGTGGTAACAGTGAGGTGTTCTCGCCAGGACGCGGAAACCTCGCTTGCATGCACTACTCCGGTAAAAAGGCCTTCTCCAACCGCAGGCCTCTTTACAAGGAGCTCAGCATCAGGGACGACGTGAACCTCCTCTCGTTCTATGCCAAGAACAGGCTCGCGGCCGCCGGCCTCGCCGTCGAGAACGTCACAGGTACCTCGCCTCAGTCGTATCGCTAGCTAGAGCTGTCTATCCTTCGCTTAATTCTAAAGACGAGTTGTTAAACATATTAAAATTTGCAGACGCGTCCTGATGGCGTTTAAAATGGTATTAAACTGAAAAATAAAGTTGGTGTCTAACCCTGTGTGTGGTGTCTCTTGCAGCGAAAGGCGCGCCGCAACAGCCGTCGGCGGCGCAGTGCGCGTAGTCCCCCCCCGCCCCTCACCCCCGCTCGCTCGCCCGGGCGGCGCGGCGCGCGCTCGCGTCTCGGTACCCACGCCGCGCGTGCGCCGCGCCCTCCGCGGCAAACAAACTCAAACTATGATCTCGGTATAACGAGTTAGGGATCTACTACCACTAACCATGAGGTCATACGTAATCCTTTAAACATTAATTATACAGAATATTATTTTTTATATATTTTTACGAGTTGCAACGAACGAAATAATTTAGTTTATTTTCTAGTCATCGTTGTGATAATATAGCGGTGTGTTTTACGCCGAATTTATTTAATCGGTGACCGAGACGTCTCCTTTTCACTAAACTCGACTGATTTTATTTAAACAATAAACATTTTTACTGAATCTGTAGTTGTTTTAATCGTTTGCATGTTTCATGTTCCTGAATTCACGCTTCCAATTTCTAAGCTTTATTAACGCTTTGCTTTGATACTAAAATTATAGTAAAATTAACATGATTTACTCATTAAAAATAATAAACAACGATATAAATACACAAGAAATAAAACTTACTTTTAAGAGGTACACAAAAGCAATCCCCTTTTAAAACAATATTACACGTATTGTAGACAGATCATTTTCAACTTGCTCGCTTTCACCAGTTAAACATCAATGATGCAATATTAGTCCTCAGATACTTTTTCACATCCATTCGCATCACAGCATGAAGCAAGCAGCACTTCAAATGATTAAGACAACATAGCGATTCCATACGCAGGCTTTGTGAGCTTGATGCAGAGCAATGTGCTGCCTCGCTTGCTGTCCCATGTTCCGCTGCAATGGCCATCGTCATGTACTGTGAAATGTCTAGCATGCCCAGCGCCAGCTAATCATTTCACCGATGGTCGTTGTAAGGAGCGCGCATAACATTGGCCTCGGTTCAGTGAAACTGCTCCCATGGAGGCCGAGCCGCAAGTTCCAGGCGCCACAGATGATGGAAGACCCTTCGGAAGAACTGAAGGCGACCAAGGCCGACCGCGAAGCTCGTTTCCGAGCGTCTACCGTTGAAGCGGTGAAGACTCCTTCGGTTGACCTAGCTGAGATAAAAAGAAAGAAGCAGGAGGAAGCTCGTGCTGTTGAAGAAAAGTAAGAAACCGATCAAATAGATTTCCTAAAAGCGAAGATGAATTTATAATGTAAAACTTATGTTGTTTTATTTGTTTCAGAGCTTTGAAGGAAGAGGCGAAACGGGAAGCTGAGCGTAAGGCTCAGGTAATCCTAATGAATCTAGGAATGTAAACGAATGTTTCGTAGGTGCAAGTCTATAATGCATTGTGTACTCCACATTTTCAGGTTGAACGTGAAGCCACCGAAAAAAAGAGGGCCGAGGAAGAAGCTCGCGCAGCGGAAGCTGCCAAGCGTAAGGCTGAAGAGGACGCAAGGAAAGCCGAAGAAGAAGCGCGTATCGCTGAAGAAGCTCTCATTGCTGAAGAGGCTCGCTTAGCAGAGATAGAGGCGAGGAAAGCCGAAGAAGAAGAAGCTAAAAGGGCCGAAGAGGCTCGTCTTGCCGAAGAAGCCCGCATTGCTGAAGATGCCAGATTAGCAGAAGAGGCAAAATTAGCCGAAGAAGCTAGATTGGCGGAAGAGGCAAGGTTGGCAGCTGAAGAGGCCACGTTGGAGGAAGAGAGACTAGCAGAACAGATAAGGCAAGAAGAACTAGCAAAATTAGAAGAACTTGAGAAACAGGCTGAAGAAGAGAAGGAACAAGAACTTGCACGACAGGTAAGACACGCTGATAAGAATATTCATTTAGATTTTAATAGTACTAACTATTACTAACTAACACTAACATCGTTTAATGATAAGTAAGTAAAGTTTGAAAAAAGAAGGTGTATCGGTACAAATATAACTTAATTATGAGTAATTGAAATTAATGTAAAGAATTGTACCTAGGTTACCTTTGTTCCCCGCACTAGGACTGAAAAGCCTGTATAGCAGGGTCACAATGATTCGCCGTGTACTCTCTTTAAAGTAATAATGAAATGTCAAAGAGTACATTATTATGACTTATATAGTTGATCTTTCAAAATATAACTTTGTAGTGTCTTAATGGCACCTTAAAAGTTCTAAAATCTAGATTAGTTAGACGATTTGATTAGTAGGGTGTTGCAGAATCTACTACCAGTCAAGATTTTCTATTTGTGACAAAGGTGTTTAGTTTTACATTGGTATCTAAATTATTTTTCAGGCTGCTGAATTAGCTGAAATTGCAAGGCAAGAGTCAGAACTCGCCGCCGCCCGCCTTGAAGAGCTCTCACACAGTGGTTCAACCGCCGAAGTTCCTGAAACTGAAGCCAGGTAAGTAATTTAATGTAGAAAATATAAATAACATAAAATAACAAAGACACATTTACGACCGCCATCGATCAGGTCTTCTATGTTGACGTGACCGAAGAATAAGGATTGTGATCCTTATCACATGTGACTCTTGTGGGCATTGTCCGAAATAATTACTCGGTGTGCCTAGTATTTTTTTCTGACAGCGTGATGCGAACGGTGAATGTAAGAAGTACAAGCTCCTCGATAGACCGGGGACAAGAATAATAAACGATTTTTTTTCCACGATCCATATTACCATACTAAAAAACCATGACGTTCTAAAAACGCCGAATGCAGGCTATGTTGATGACAACGCTAGGTACTGAAATTGTAACATCATATTTCTTACAGTGAAACACCTGCTGACGATCCCGAACCGGTCGTCGAGGAACCAGTGACACCTGAAGCAGACAACGAGTCTCCAGCGGAGGCCCCTGAAGTCGAGACAGACGCAGCAGACGCTAGCGAAGACGAGAAAGCGGAACCGGATCTAACTGACGAGGAATAAATTACTAATATACTAAAGGATCATATTTTTATACATCATCATCATCAGCCAGAAGACGGACTGTTGCCTTCAATATAAAATACGATGATCTATCGATAGGCATAGTCCGACTGCATCTGCGTCTTCTGGTGATGATATTTTTCTACAATTCATGCATTTCAACCCATCAGCTAGATGTTGTTCATGTGCATTTCAATAGGTAAATATGAACAATGTATTAGCTTTCATGTGGTACATTTCTCTCAAAACACTTCCTCTTTCTTTCGCGTAATCAAATTACGTAATACGAAAGCTGTTCTATTTGAAATGAAATTGTTAAGCTGCCACAATCAAATCAGTCATTTAAATTATTAACTAGTCCAAACTAAAATGTTTTAGGATAAGTGTTTGATAATGTTATTTTTTGTTAAAGTTTAACAATAAAGGACGGATGACTGTTTCTGTTACTTATTTTTTCCCTATCAATCATTTATGTATAAAGATTTCTGATCAAAGAAGTTAGAGAAAGTGAAAGAAGTCAAATATATATAATTTTTTTTTTGTTGGAATACCACAAGGAGCATTTTTTTGACCCAAGCTGCTGAAAACTTTGTCATATAGGTACTTTGAATTTTTAATTTCAACTGAATTTATTAATTACTAGAGTGAGTTAAGTCTACTTGGACAATCCAACGTTTGTACGCTTGTTTGTCTGACGATAACTGCCGACTTGATATTTAATCTTGATGACATTTGGGCGGTAGACATTATGTTATAGAATTTTTAAGTTCGAATATGAGCATAATTAAAGAGGCCTTAAGAAAAAATAAGGAGAAAAAGTTGATTATCTGATCATGTGGGGTTTCAAACAAGGGTAGCACAAGGTAAAACAATTTTTTCAACCTTTGCTTTTTTTCAACTTTTTACTAAAAATATAACAAATAATAAAAAGTAATTTGCTTATTACTCAAAACTATAAGCCTAAAACCAAATTAAACAAGGTTGAATCCTTACATGTGGAACCCCACATGACCATATAATCAAACTTTTTCTCTTTATATTTCTATAGTGACACTATTGAGTGTGTTATAAAAGCAGGAACTCAGAGAAACAGTTGTTTTGCATCAATCACTTATAATAAATAGAAGTTTAAAATATTTATAAACCTTATGACTATGATCTCATCCCATCAGTGCTATAAATCCATTTTGACGATTTGTTCAGCTGTCTTCGCTACTTCTTCCTTAGATAGAGGCTGGCTCTTCTTTGCTGCCTTGGGTTTTGATACTGCAGGCTTAGGGGTAGTTGGTTTAGGTGTTTTACTGATTTCTATGAATTCTTTGTCCATCTCTGATACCTTTTGTTTGATCTGTAACAAAGAGAGTCAATTAACACCTATACATAAATTGATTACCAACATCCAGGGGTCACAATAAGGATAATTGGGTGAATTTAAATTTCAAGATAAATATAAATCAACTAGCTGGCTGTACAGATTGAGAACCTTGTCCACAAATATGGCAAAGAAAACAAAGATGGTACCTACCTTAGCTAGCTGTAGCGTCTTGAGCCCTAAGGTCCATTAAATAGATAGTAGATAGGTTATTTTAGTTCCTAGTTTTCTTATACCTGTTTTTTGTTTAGGTACTTATACCTTAGTAGGTACTTACTAGGAGAAAGAACAGAGTAAATGAAGTAAAGTAAAGTAAAGTTGATTTTCTTCATTTATATTGTTTTTATTTTAGTTATTTTTTAAGAAGCTGGTCCTCAAGCTTACTACACAGTTGTTTGTCTGCTCAACATTGTCACTCATTTATTGTTTTTGTGTGCGCACATAAGTTATATTCCCAACCAGATCAAAACTGTATTTTAGATATTGTATTTTTTTAATGTTTGTAACATGTAATGTGTGCTTAAATGAATAAATAAATAAATAATCCAACAGTCCTGACCCTACACACATAATATTGACTCCACACTAGGAGTCTCTGTGTTTTGAGTATCAGAAACTAAGAGTAGGTACCATGACCATAAAAAATGATCTGCAAAAATTTGTCCTGCAGCAAGAATCAAATCCACACTTCTCTTCTACTTCTGGCATCTCAGCCAGCTACTTCCCCAATGTGCTGACACAGTTATCAATGTTTGATGATATTTCAGGATATCTATTATTCTGAATATGAGTAGGTAGGTAGTGACAATGAATGAAAAAAATTGTCTAGTATGTTACATACTCTTGTTTCTAAATCAGAATGTGAATGGATTACTTCAGAGATCTATTTATGTTAAAAATCATGACATGTACCACCAATATTTGTAGGACTTTTCAGTAAGTACCAATGTACCAATCTAGATGGTGTCTTTGGAACCTATTTATAGGTACATTATTCTTATGGGTACAGTTCTGTTTGTTTATATATCAGTGCATTTACCCCATAAAACATTACTACATTGAAAATGTCTCAAATCTTGTCCTTAAAACATAACTCGCAACTTATTTTGTTGGGTTCACATTAATTGCACTCAAGGAAACTGGTAAATTCTAGTATTTCTTGAATGTAGCTAACAAAAAATTGCAAGTTTTTTTTTTTTATAGCTACATTGAAAGTTGGCTGTATTTGCACTGACTTTAAACTTGTTATATGAAGCTTGTGTTTCCTAACAATGTCAATTCAATAGACATTATTGTGTTAGCATCCTAGTAGTCTGTGATAGACAGATTTGTCGCTAGTTTTGTTTACTGTGAGTTTGCACTGACCTATCCGAGATGGATCTGTTGGGCTGAAATGCCAAACAAGTTTGCTTCAACACAAAGTTGTGAACACGGTTCCATATATTGACCGAAAATAGAGTTAGCAACATGTTTTTCTGTATATGTATCGCCAGTATCAGCTCACAGTTATAAGTAGGTTATCTAAAATCTGAATAGAAAACATGTGGAAAAAGGTTTAATGTGGTGCCTACATTTTTAAGTCCAAGATTCACAGCTTTTGCTTTAGTTTTCTTCAAGCTTTTTGCCCCTGCTACTTTAAAAACATTCGCCTTGGGTCCTTTCTTGTTTTTTCCCATAATTATAAGTCAAATTTCACTTCACAATTCACAACAAATGAGGGGAGACCGTTTTATACGGCCATGGAAAACACAACCATGGAATGCACACCCCTGGAAAGTACAGCCAGTATTACAAACCATTTGGTTTGAATTATCTGGGTATGCTTTCCATGGTCGTACAAAACGCTCCGTACAAACTAAACACATAACGGTATTGCACACCCCTGGAATGTACACCCCGGATTACGAACCTATATTCTTGATGCTCATTGGTCGAGAGTTCGTCATATCCTTGACCTTTCATTGGTCGATGCGAAGTAGTCGCATGACGAAGACAAGCCTCGTTTGCATTGAGCAAGTTGTAATATGTTCAACCAAGAATTGCCATTGATAAGTAATGCAAACAATAAGTTAATGTTGGCCTGAATAATCCTTCCTAGGCAAATCCGTCTTGGATTGGTTAGGTTATTAGGTTTTTTTTATTACCACTCAGAAAAGGAGGATTGCTATCCAAACTTTACCCAACAAACTTGAGTTCAAAATAAATAAAACCGACATAAATAGCTAACCTACTTGCATTAATTTACTAATAGCGTAAAATACAATGGCACCACAGCACTTACCCCTTGATAGCACTCGTACATGAAAACAGAGTGAAATTAGTTCGTATTCCATTGCTGTGTTTTCCAGGATTGTACAAAATTAGCCGTACAAGGTCAACAGGTGTAGGGAATGCACGCCCAGGAATGTACGCCCAGTATTACAAACCAAGTTTCTGAAACCAATGGTTTGTAATACTGGTTGTAAATTCCAGGGACTACATACAATACAGGGACTCTGAAATGAGATGAGAATTGAGAACCCCTAGAGAGGGAACGAAAAACAAGCACAGACTGGTAAACTAGGCCCGATAATGCGCGACTCTGGAATGCACAGCTAGTATTCCGTGTACATGCATTGATGGGTTTGAATGAGGGCTTTCATTCTTGATAAAAAAAATAGTTCAGTAAAAATAGTTCATCGGGGCGACCGATGGCAATGACGATACAAGTACCGTGCTTGCTTGTCAAAATAGTGTCAGATATTAGTCGGCCCCGAACATTTTTTTAAAGCCGTTGTCAAAGGCATAAGCATAAGAAAATAGAGCACCGATCAGTTTGACACGTTTGACTGTGGCTGTTTTGTAGTGGGCAGGGTTGTACAATACAGGCCGTTCGAAGTCAACACGTGAAGGAATGCTCGGCAAAAAAATGCATAGCCAGTATTTGAATACCTTGAGGTCGTGCTTTGTCAGGCAACATTTTCCATGATCGTACAATAAAGGAACCCGAAGTTGAACTTGCTGTTGGTGTTGTCACTGTCAGTCACACACGAATAATACGTTTGTATGGCTTGGAGCTTTGCCTTGTAAAAAAACAAAATAATGTTACTACCGCAAACATTCTATGTCCCCATTCTGTTACTTTGGACCCCATGTTGTAGTGCACTCGAATAATAACATAACAGATGACTGTTTTTTTTGTTTTACTGAAGGACGAAATAGAGAACCGTCGTACACTTCGATAGCTGTACTAAGTGTACGTACCTATTCATCTGATTGTAGTTGGAAAGAACCTCTGACCCTGTGGTCAGAATATTTTTTCATTATTTTCAGAAATAATTTCTGCTATGGTTTGTGTACCAACCAACCAACCTTTACAAAACTTTTTAAGGTAACTTATTGCTAACAATGTTTTTATCTACATATTTATCGGGAAATCAGGAAACCCATGAAAGAAAATATCTGGCAACACAAATTGGATAGTGAAATATTGAATTATTTCTGGCTAGGTATATTTTTCAGAAGAAAATTGCAATTTTTACTAGAATTTTAAAGTATATACAAGTTTACCTAGTTTAGTTTTACTCAGAAAAGATAAGTAAACGCCGCCAAAATTGCTTACTACTCGAAGTTTAGTGGCCATAGCCCCGCCATGGCTAAGGTAAGTCGAAAACTAGTATATTTTAGTCAAGTTTATTTACATACCGGTGATTCTAGTTATTCAAATAAACAAGTCGTGTATCCGGCTTAATTTTCATCACATAACTTCAGTGAGCCGAGGTGTGCTTACTGCTAAATTATATTTCTGGAAATTTACTAGAAAATGGGAGATAATATTGAGACAAAGGTAAGTAGGTAGCTAATTAATGCTCTTAAAACAGTTCTCTTTAATTAGTCAACCTTTGTCATTCAATAAAAGCCAATCTTTCCCTAGAATCACCGCCTCACCATGTGGCTAAAATGTAAAATTAAATGATAATCTTTAAAATTGCCTGTTCATTTGTTGACCAACAAGTCGTTTAAGGTAGTTATTAAGAAAGATGATGATAATATTTATTAGAGACAAAAAATTACAAGGCACAGACATTATTAAGCACTAGAAAATTAGAAAAAATAATATTTTTATTATTATTATTCATTTATTTCAGATTATAAAAATCCATACAATATTAATACTTATACATAAACTTAACACTATACATAACAGGATAAAAATTTAATCATTAAAAATCATTAAATAAAATGTCACAGCAAATTTAAAATTGGATGAGATAAAAATATTTGAGGAGCTTTACTAAGTAAAAGTGGCTCCACAAAGAACTTGCTCTCATCATAATTCATTCACTTTCATTTGTCCTGTTTTTATAGATTTATCCATTATTTAAACCGGCTGTTGGTTTTTATATAAAATAAATTAAAAAAAAATTGGTTCCATTGGGATTATGGTTTACTTGGCTGGATTAAATCTGGTTAAAGTTTGTTAGGAACTGTTAAAATGGAGCACTTCTGTACTTTGGTCACAGTCATTTAGGCTTGTCAGAGGCTTTCAGGCAGCCTAAGAACTCCTAACACACTCATTTTTTTGAGTTTTATAGGATGTTATCCTATTATATGAATCTTGAAACTAATGTTTATAAGCAAATCTTACCAACAGGTGAGATTATGGTTCAATGAAGGTCTATTCATGATAAATAAACAAAATAAAAACACCCCAAAATATCAACTTCTGTGAGGATTAAACCTTTCGCTTGGTATGTGGTCCCGGCTGACACTTATCCACAATCTCCTGTCACAGCTTTGTTGATATTCTTGGGATGTTATGGCTCTTAAATAAATTCTTAAGCTTCTCCATAGATATCTTTTGAAATCTAATAATTGTGTGGTATTTTGTAACCTTTTTAATTTTCCAGCCAGTATTATACTCATATTGGCGAAGCTCTTGTTCATGGAGAGTAAGAATAGCACTCAATCTTAAGGAGATACCATATGACATAAAGGCAGTGAGCCTCATAAAGGGGGGTGGGGAGCAACATTGCAATGAGTACAGAGAAGTTAATCCTATGGAGCAGGTCCCTTCACTGTGTATAGGTGAGATACTTTTACTATCCACCACCCACAAGACAACCCAATGTGAGATGTCAATGTAGACCTTGTGTCCCTGACTTAGACCACCCACTGTGTTATTTTTTTAATGTTATGATAAAGCACACAGGCATACAGCCCACTTAAAGGAAAGCGGTTACCTTCTGACATCTGCTACACCTGAGGCATTGCTGTTCTGCCTGCTCTGGAGAACTTAGCAAAAATGGTCAAAGCAGTTTTGGTAATTTTATTGTTAAGCAGAAACACCATTTTTCTTTTCAAATTACACCCTGAAAGAACAATAAATGTTTGCAGGACTTGCAAACATATGTCCCACAGGGAAATCAAAACCGTACCTCTAGACACAAGAGGGAGCCGCCCACTGGACCAGATCCACCAATGTATCCCAAAATTTTTAGTAAATTTTTGTATTTATGTATTTCTAAAATTTTCATAAATTATTTTCAGATGGACATACGTTAGTGGAGTCTCTTAACATAATGCATTACTTGGAAGAAACAAGACCACAGAGGCCACTTATGCCTACTGACTGCTTCAAGAGAGCTAAAGTTCGCGAGATTTGTGAGGTAACTTACCTATAATGTAGATTTTATAACATCCCAAAACAGCTCTCTTACGTGAGCACAGAATACAGAATGGCCAAACTCGTCCGGAACAAAAGTCACTTCATTTAGTATAGCGCGAGAACTCACCACTAATTTAGTCTAAGCGTAGGCACATACGTCATACGCAGTACGCTACATAATCAAATTTTCAAAAAGATTGTGGCGGGCCGCTCCTCCGATTGACTCCGAGAATTGAGAACGGAGCTTGCGAAAGCATGCCATCCGTTCTGGTCATGTGACGAGGGCTCAATAACCACTTCGCCCCAGGGTCAGGTCCCCGACTGGACTGGACAACTAAGATAATTATAACTTCTAGCTTCTGCTCACGGCTTCGCCCGCGTGGTACCCGGATAAAAAGTAGCCTAGTGTTATTCTGATGTATAAGCTATATTACTGTAAAGTTTCATAAAAACCCATTCAGTAGTTTTTGCGTGAAAGAGTAACATACATCCATCCATCCTCACAAACTTTCGCGTTTATAATATTAGTAGGATATGAAAAAGTAAAAAAAATTGTATTTAATTATCAAAAAAGCAAGAAAACAACACATCTATGTTATTTGAAGGCAAACAGGCATATGCAAATACGAACCAGATGGCCCAAATGTTAAGGTGTTGCCTACCCCAAAGCTAAGTTGAAAAGTCTCATCATCAAAGATACTTTGTCCCAAGAGGGCCAAAGAAGACTTCCATCCACCGACTTCCCGTAACATTTACAATGTCATCGGTCCATCGGGTGGGAGGAGCATTGTACAGTTTGTTGTAGTAAAAGTTCTCATATGCTTATAATTTGTCCAACTTCTGATGGTGACCAGAATATAGGGTAGGACGGAGTGACCGAATACTAATAATCAAATAGTTGATTGTTTATATTTTTATTGTAAAATTTACTTGTTATATTCCAGGTGATAGCCTCAGGCATCCAGCCCCTGCAGAACCTAATAGTGCTGATCCACGTTGGAGAAGAGAAGAAGAAGGAGTGGGCCCAGCATTGGATCATGCGAGGATTCCGAGCAACGGAGAAACTGCTTTCATCCTGGGCCGGAAAATACTGTGTGGGGGATGAAATTACTTTGGCTGATTGCTGCCTGGTTCCGCAGGTCTTCAATGCTAGAAGGTGAGGTGTAAGGCCGGCGCCACAATGCTCTTCTCTTGTTACTTTCACAATGTAAGGCCGGCGCCATTTTGCTCTTCTCTTGTTTCTTTCACAATGTAAAATTGACGCCACTTTGCTCCCCCCCCTTATTACTTTCACAATGTAAGGCTGGCGCCACTTTGTGCGGTTACTAGCATCGAAGAATCGGAAGAGATCGCTTTTAGCGATAAGGCCACCCATTATAACTTTGGATGTTTATGAATCCCTGTGTTTTTGTATTTTTATTTGGTGTGTAATAAATAGTTTAATCTATCTAACTTTTTGATTCCAGATTCCATGTAGATTTGCGTCCGTTCCCGATAATCCTGCGCATAGACCGCGAGCTAGAGAATCACCCCGCGTTCCGCGCGGCCCACCCTTCCTCCCAGCCCGACTGCCCGCCCGAAGTTGCCAAATGAATCTGCGTACTGCACCTTCCCTAGCCACCGCTATATAAACAAAGTCTGCTTTTATTGAAAGCCCACTCACTATGCAAACTGCATGCAATTTCTCGCAAAAGCTAGTGTGGGATCTGTATTTATATTATAATATGCCATGGATACATCATTTAATGTATTTAAATAATCTGTCAACCTGGTGACCACCGATGTGGCAATGGCAACAGTTGAAATGCCAATAATTAAAAAGGTAAATGCGATAAGGACCCGTATAAAACATATATATTTAAAATATATAATTATTTTTACTGATCACGAAAGTTTGTAAAATACTCGTTATACATTTTTTTCATGCATTTTCATGCAGTTTGTTTCAGGCGAAGTAATTTAGATTACTTCACGTAAAAAATCAATGCTCGAGTCTAGATAAGATCTGGAATATATGCCTTAGAACACTAATTTTGGAACTTTACCTATAGTTGTGATTTATATACCATAACGACCGATGTGGTGCGGTGGGCGAAGGTCCGCCTGCGACACAGGAGGTTGCGGGTTCGATTCCCGCCCTGGGACAAATGTTTGTACGATCTGCAAATATTTGTTCCGGGTGTTCTGGGTATTTTCTATGTATAATAAAAAATATCTATCTATGTAATGTATTGTATTAAGTATATCAGTCATCTAGTACCCATAACACAAGCTCTGCTTAGCTTGGGGCTAGATGATGCTGTGTGGATTGTCCAGCATTATTTATTATTATTTATTATTATTATATGAATCAAAAACTATTGCCTAACTATTTGAAGGAAAGCGGAAATATTAATCTTGAGGTTGTGTACAAAATTGCAGGGAATTTAAATTTAAATCAGTGAATTGATCAGGCTTTGTTTGTATGGTGACGGCTAGAGAAAGATTTGCATTACCTAAGTATCACTTATCGTCATACACATGTTGTCATAATTATGACTTGTGGACCATTCTAGGTCCAAGCCCTACTGGTAATCTCAGGTCCAAAATGCTTAGATTGGCGTAAATTCGGCTGGCAGCTCTATAATTTTCTATATAAACACACAGAAGTAGTCCACACAAACGTACGATTGGACGAGGCAATTTCATCGATTTATTACGACACTTTTTCGTTAAAGAAAATACTGGCTGGGCCCATAACCCATTAGATGTTGTTCTTTCACGCAATTTTCTAAGGATACCACTAAAACTTCTTAATTCTACAAAGCTCGGTTATCAATGATATAAAATACATTATGTTTACGCAAATACCGTTGTTTGTTAGAATATATTTACTTCTGTCATCGAAATTATCGAATTTTGTGATATTTTATCATAGGCTTGCCTGATTAGGGCTTCGTTGTCGATACTTCTAACACTCATTCACAATCATAGAGAAATATGTTCATTTATCTACGCATAAAATGTAAACCCACAATAAAAGGTATCTTTAGACACGCTCCACAATAAGTGTGGAACAAACAAAAAAAGTATCTATACTTAATTGTATGTACCTACTTGGATATCGAAAATGCAGTCCTTGCAAACGTACATGACGTTTCGGACTACTTGTTAAATCAATGAATCCATACCGCACATCACTAGCGAGTTTTATGGCCGCGCGGGAGCCCTAAGATCTGGTAAATGGGGTGAATAGAAACATAACCTGAAGTGAAATTACTTTAAGAAATTGCCCTACAAACCACTAATATCTATATAATATTATATATTAGGATGGTTGTGGTGCAGTAGGTATATAGTTATTGGTGGTTTCGTATAGGTATTTTTTGCTATTTTTCCCTACATCACCCCATTTTACGGTACATGATTTATTTTGTATTTACGTAACATTTTGCACAAATTGTATACCTTCGTACATACAGTACCTACTTTATATATTTATGTACTTACCTATGCCATGTAAGTATGTACCTACTTGTACCTATAGTATAGAAATATGTTGGTTGAGCGCCGCAGAAGTACAAAAAATCATTTTATACTCAAACAATAAGCAATAACTCAAAAATTATTACAAGGTAAGGTATCTTGTAATACACCGGTAGGTATTTTTATTTTCTCGTTCTAAGCGTAAGTGTCGTTAATCTAGTCTGATAAAATAATTTTAAGAATTTTACACGTTTTTTAGATTGATTCTATGGAATCCTTCCTATTCATAATCACTCCGTAACTTTATCTGTAAGTTTATCTATTTTACCGCTGCACTCTAGTCTATGGGTACAATATCGGAAAATTTCTTGGTGCCCCTCTACACATCAAAAGCTATTATAAAATAGTTGGCAGAACTCTTTATAGACAGGCAAGATGTGAAATGGATAAAGTTATGCAGTCACAAGCCATAATAGTCTTATTTTTATTCGAAATTCAAAATTCAAAATATATTTATTTGTGTCAAAAACAAAATAATCAAGAAGTGAAGTGATTAGAATAGGAAGAAGCCTTTACCTCTGTTTCATAATCACTCGCTAACTCTAACCATGTCCTTTTATAACAGTCAAAGGATAGAGGCAGACAACTTTTAGCACGCTGCTAGTGTTAGCGAATGATTATGAAACAGCGGATATGTGTTTATTAGGTACTCGTGCCATTCCTTTTTAGAAATAATTTTAATATAAATAATATTTTTTAGGAAATAATTTGTTACAAAAGTTGTTGTTGTAATTCTTCTGTTAAACTACCTATTTTGATGTAGAGGTATCTTTGGTTGTCATTGTTCTTCTTTTAGCCTGTTTCTAGCAAATACATTTATTTCGTTCAAGATTGTTAATGTTTTATTTATAAAATTGCTGCATAAATTGCAACTCTCTAATATACATAGGCGCTAGGTCCTAATATGCGACTGTGTCGACAGTAATTCCTTAAAGGACAAATATTTCCTATATTAATATATTTGTAATAAATAAAACTATCACAACAAAATATGCCAAAATGCTTTTAAAACTCTGCTAGAACTAAAATATCTTACGTATTATTTTCGCGAAACATAGTTCCCTACCACAAAGAACGTATTTTTTTACTCTGGTATCACTTTTGTTTACCATTTTTTTTAGCTTGGTATGGAACTGGCTACAACAGCTGGTCTACAGCATAGTTACAGAAAAAATATTAAAACTAAATAATAAAAAAAGAACTCATTCGAAATTTCGATTTTTTACTTTGACTAGTCTTAAGTAAGTAGACTATTGTAACTTAATAAAGCTGCTAGTACCTAGACTTTCCAATTCGAAGTATCAAGTCAAGATCATAAGTAATCATAACATAGTTTTATGTTGTTTCCAGACTTCCAGTACAAACCAAATAAACTATTACTACTTTGAAAAACAGGACTGAATACATATAAGTTTACATCTGGTAAATAATCTCTTAAGTTAGAATGCTTGAAGAATTCAGCAACTCGAATCTATTTTCTGTCAATTATTTTCTATAATAAATCGGCAAAATAAATCTTGTAACTTGGTAATACATATCTGTGGTAATACCAAAACAAGAATTCAAGTAATGCCAACTAATTTTTGATGCTAGATCTAGCAGTAATACTGCTGCTAGATCCTGCCTAATTGACATCGGTAATGCATTCAGTACATTACCGATGTCAATTAGGCAGGCCCCATTACCTTTGAACCTTTGAGTAAAACTGTCCTTTTTTATGAAGAAAATATGTCCTTTTACTTTTCTGTATAGTATATTAATTATCAATATAGCTTGTGTTATGGGAACTACATGACTGATATATCCTACTTATATTTTTTTGTAAATACATACATATTATACATAGAAAACACCCAGACCCGAAACGAATATTTGCAGATCATACAAACATTTATCCCGCGGCGGGAATTGAATCCGCAACCTTCTGCGTCTCAGGTGGATCTTCGCCCACTGTGCCATAGAGGTCGTCAATATAATTATGTAAACAGACTACCACATATTCTGAATATCGAGTTGGCAACCAACAAAGAAGTGGTAGGCTGTCAATGTCTTTTTGATGCTGCTAATGTCAAACTAATGTCACAGAGTACCTACTTTTGATGTTGGTATCGAACGAACGGACGAACGAGCGCGCCGTTGCGACAGTCAGACAGTTGTCGGTCGGTTGGTTCGAGGTTTTCTGGTAAATATCGTGATTGGTATGAAAATAGCATTGTTTTCGCGTAGGTAATCGCATAGTGTTCGACTCAGTTATCGTGCCGTATCAATAAAATGAATGCAGTGCCGTGTTCAGTGATCAAACAACAATGCCAGTAGTGGCCTACGTTTGTACTGTGCTGTGAAACCCTGTGCTTTTACGATGACCGAGAAGAATAAAGCTGAAAAGATGACTAATGCTTCGAAACCTGTTCCAATGAAACTCTTCGCGGCCTGGGAAGTGGACAGGACGCCTTCTAACTGCATTCCCAGGTAAGGCTCTTCCATGTCTAATGTATTTGACGGGATGTTTATGTTAGGATTTCGGCGAAATGACATCGTAAGAGCTATGCTTGAATCTAGGTTGTTCTAGTAAAATTCTAGTAGACATGCAGCTGGGCTGTGTGTGTCATTGTTACCGGCTTATCAGTAGGTAGCGTCATTGCGCGCTATTTTTGTGATCAAATTGGGTACCTATAATACCTAACGTACCTACTGAGGTAGTTGTTATTTGTTTGCAGTATGCATAATGTTATGAATTAAGTACACTGCCTGTGGTCTGGTTCTTAAACTCTTTCTACCTGTAGTCCTATCACTACAGCAGGTAGAGAACAGTCTTTGCTTGTTTTAATATTATGTGATAGTTTAATATATTTTTTTTGTTATTAATGTTGTTCTAGTATCCTATGTTATGAATGAATGTTTCAAGTATCTACCTAATGAATGCAATGTGTGGCCAAAGATAACCAGAAGTTATTCTTATTAAATTGTGCAATAGTTGTATTAATTAGACACTATTATAAAATTTTATTTTTCTGTCCATACAGAATGACTATGACTAGTAGGATGATTTAAATTTATATGAGACAGGGCTGTGACAATCAATCAGGCAAAAATAGTATTTCTTTGAGAGACAACTTCTTTCAGGCAAAGCTCATAAATCAGCTCATTAAATATTTTACATATTTGCAAATTATGTAATTAGGCAGCAAATGCATTTGCTTTGTTGTATAAAACATTAAAAAGTTAATTACTACCAAGGAGTACACATTAATTCATGCAACACATAAAATATTATTTTAAATGGGCTTTATTCATTTAAGTATCATAGGTAACCCATTTTGTTATTGTACAATTTCAAGATAATGTCCAACTGAATCTTCTCCATCCAAAGGTTGTCAGAAAGAGATCACTTTTAAACAAGACTGCCCATGCACCTTTAATCTTAATATTTTATTGTTTATTTTGTTTATATCAATAAGTATTTTCATTCATTCAACTAAAATGGGTGCTCTGTAACTTGGCGAGCTCTGTTTAGTTAGAGTGAAAGGCGGCAAGCATAAACAAACACACAACAGTCCTAACTCCTTAGAGTTCCCTGTGTCATAGGAACTTGGAACTGTGAGTACCATTATCTGTGAGTACCACAGCATCCAAACCCTTAACTCTTAAGTAAATAATAAAAGTTAAATAATGTTTGTATATAAATTGATATATAAAATGTGGTTCAGAGTTCACATATAGTATGTAGTTGGTATAGTTTCATTGTGAATAAAATTGCTTGGTGGGTGTCCAGGATGTGAGTGATTCACATGGGTATTTTTAATGCAAGGCCATTGTTGTACAAGGGGCCAAGGGGGGATTGTTCAATTGTACTAATTCCCACTGCTATTAGACCAAGTCACATACAACTTAAAGAATCTGTCATGTCAAGTTAAAATTAGCTGTACAATAGGTAACATACGGACACAATGCCAAGGTCACAGTTGACAGACTAGAGGGTCTGTCTATTGTACAAAGGTGCAATAAAATTACAGTGTAAATAAATGGATCAGGGGATTTCTGGAACTCTTGTTCGCAAATCCTCTTACCTTCCCCTTTGAGTATCGGAAGGGGATTATCGCAGGGGATTTGTGGAATAAGCCAATCAAAAGTGATGAAATATTTTTTATTTGAGGAGAAAGGTGTTTAAAAGTAAAGTTTGTCATAAGAAAAACTTAAATAAATTTTCAATGAATATAATCTTAAGCGCTTGTGGCGTCCGGTACCTAGTCGTTCTTTACAGATCAACTTAGTTAAGTGAAGTTCCTCCAGGTCACCGGATAGGTAGTGACCTTGGGAACTGAGCGCACTTTAGAGATGGTACCTGATAAAACAGCCATAAAACTCTGGAACAAGAGTAGACTACAAGCTCATGTAGTCTACTCGGGAATCAAATGAATTTATTTTATTTCCTGTTATCATTCTCCTATCAATCAACTTTAACCTACTGTACTTAATTGGACCATTGGTTTAAGTGAAATGAAGTTTATGATAAATTATAATATGCTGAGAAAATACTGTTTTGGCCCACACGTCAGGGAGAAGACTAGGCATTCTGTGCAGTACTTAGTACCTATCACGATAGGGCCGAATTTTATGAATGTACATAATAATAAATAAATAATGCTAGACATTTTCACACAGCATCATCTAGTCCCAAAGTAAGCAGAGCTTGTGTTATGGGAACTACATGACTGCTAGACTACTTATATACTTTTTTTTGTATACATATTCATTTAAAACACAGAGACAATATTTGCAGATCATACAAACATTAGTCCCGCGGCGGGAATCGAACCCGCAATCTTCTGCGTATCAGGCGGGCCTTCGCCCGCTGCGACACAGCAGAGGTCATCAAATAATGGTGCTATGTCACAGAGATAAACCAGAGGATTCGAAATATATATATTCTTCCATTCCGAGTTTCAATTCCGCACAGTATCTGATTTACGTAAAAGACTTACCACTCTCCATAAGCGGTAAGTCTTCACTCAAACAAAAAAAATAATCGTGCGCACTAAAAACTAAGGTTGACATTGTTTCCCGATGGGCGGTTTAATAATAATAATAAAATTTTATTTCAGACCATTCGTCCATAGTTTTGGTTTGTATGTAATACAGTTTAAAACTTAAAGCTAATGTACACACATAAAACATAAATTAATAATCTTACCTACACTAGATGTTTATTTGGTTTAAGGCGAGGGCACATGAGGGCCCACACCGTATGCATTATCAACTAGGTAGACACCTACTTTTACCCTGTTTATCTCCTGACCTAAGATACCCCAGGACTCTCGGACGAAGAATCCTACTACTATATCAGCGCGAAAGTTTGTGAGCATGGATGTTTGTTACTCTTTCACGCAAAAACTACTGAACGGATTTTTATGAAACTTTACAGTAATATAGCTTATACATCAGAATAACATAGGCTACTTTTTATCCGGGTACCACTCAGGCGAAGCCGTGGGCAGAAGCTAGTTATTAAATAAAGCTAATTTGCCAGTTTTCCTTGTTTCAATGTTGTTTAATCCTTCTTTCATTTTGTTGACGCTATCTTGCGTGAAGGAGTTACAAATACCCATCCTCACAAACTTTCGCGTTTATAATATTAGTAGGATGTGTTCGTTAGTTGTTATTATCTATCCAATATAAAAGTAGTCGTTAATCTATCAAGAACTATTACAGAAACACACCTAAATGAAATATTCTAGAATTTTTTAATCAGAACACTGTACCAATCACCTTAGGGAACTGAGCTAATTGCAAATTGCAAACCTCAATTTTATCAATATGGAAGCCACTGGCCATATGAAGTCTTACGTTACAGTAAGATGACTCCCACAGCTGTGACCACAATGACTCAATCAGCCAGTCCAGCACCCACACACGTGCCACATTACATAGGTACACTTGGCTACCTTTGCTATAAGTAGCTATTTTTGTAAATCTTGCCGTCACAGTACGAGAAAAGGTACATAATACCTCTCTCTAAATTATGTACGGTATGACATATTATATTAGTGTTAATTTGTATTTACTATAAAGAATAATGAATGTGTTTAAATAATTGCATACTCGATCGAGCAATACGCTTCTTGATTCTGAAGCCTTCACGCTTAATACGTGGCTTTGTATACAGTCCTCATTCCTTAAACGTGCAAGGAATATGACACGAAAAATAACAGAGATTAGAAAATATGTTTTTGGCTTACAGTAGCAGAATAAATTAGTTTTAAACAATTAGCCAGCTAATTTTGGTAGCGTGAAAATTGCGGCAATTAGCTAAAACATCCCGGTCAAGGTCGGCTTAATCTACTTAATAATTAATTTATTGCTGAACTAACAAGGTTATATTTTGTTTAACATTGTATTCTTCATGCTGTAAATTCATGAGTCTACCTGTACTTCTAATACTAACTTGATGATCTCATTTAGAAGCTTAGGTGATGATGATTTTTGGTCCTAAAACTATCCCATATTTAACGAAATTCTACTATGACTGCGATATCACCCAGCTTAATCACTCTAAGAAACATGAATGAATGAATGAAAAAACTTAATTTACACCACAAGAAAATACAAAAAAAAATACAAAACTTAGGGTACAATGGGTGGTCTTATCGTTTAGAAGCGATCCTTCCATGATTCTGAATCAAACATTGCTAGTCACTAGCAGTCACAAATAATCATGGATATAATTGGATTAAGTACCAATTTATCATCTTTCAATAGTGCTCAGTCAAGCAAGAAGTTTATAAAACTTGTAGGTGATCAGCATTTGAACCCTCCAGGCTATCTCGATGTAAAAAGAACATAAAAAATAAACGGCTCCGTTCCGAATTCCGACACCAATCTTCATCAAGTAGGTAGCTGTCTATCAGCCGTAACTGGATAGATGGGTTTTTTCAAAAACTGGTGCGTTCGTTCAGTTTTTATCGGTGTGCTAGCATTGATGAACTTTTCTGTCGTTAAATTTCAATAAATTGATATACCAAAGCGCTAACCTGCCATAGAAACCTTATCGCCTTTATGTTGAAGTCGATAGCACCACAATCTGCAGACAGCAGTTCAAATCTCAAAGAAGCTTGAGACCAAATGTGCGATTTTTTGCTGAAACAATATCTTAATCGTCCAATAACCCTCCACAAAGTTGTATAGTACCTACTCGACATTTTCTGATAAGAAGGGAACAATGTCAAGGGTGCCCAACCTCCCAATAAGCTATCCGCGATCTTGCAATCAGTTTTTATACAAAAGATAGGGCTTCAATTTTTATTTTGGTACTCGTATCGGCCTATTAGAATTATGCTCACCATTATGGTCAGTAAGAAACAATTGTAAAGAAGCGTGAATCTAAGATGACTCAAAATGTAATTTCATATTTTAGGATCGTACAATGAGTTCGCGCACAAAGGATTGTACGCACGTTCCCTCTTTTTTTTTAATTTTTTGTTTTATTTTACCATATAGAAGTACAGATGTGGGCTAGATGGTCTGTATCGTGTATGGCATGTTGAAAGCACTATTGTTTTAAACTCGCCCCGCTTCGACACAATGCATTCTCCTCGCCACGTTAAATGATATATGGTCCCAAGTTTATATTTTTCTTTTTATTCACAAAAAAGGAATAAATCCTGATTAAAATTTCAACGGCACTAAAATAGAGCTTTAATGGTTTCCTCAAGGGACATTACTATGACCGATCTGGTTTATGTTATACATGAATGAAAACTTTCAGTTTCCCGCAGTTCGGAGAATAACTAATTGCTTTATTGATTCAGTAGACAGGAGAATGAAATAAAAATATCGAGTAGATATTCTATACTGAATTAATCACCATAAGCAATGATGTTGTGATATTGAATTTCAAATCAGACTCTATTTGTCTTGGAAATATTCAATACACTGAGTAATCTACTCTAGGTAATTGAGTAGGTACGTACGTACATAGTTGTTTATTTGATGAGAGTATCATGATTAAGAAGTTTGTATATGCTAGTGGGCAGCCCTGGCAGAAATTAATAAATTACAAATAAGTAGGCCTTCACCATAGTGGTGTCCCACAGTCATGTGTAACCATGCTGAATGTTGCTTTAATCTAATTGAACGATCAAGTGCGCTATGGCACAAGCGTTGTAGTAGGTATCATACAATGTATGATTTGAGTTGCGAGTATGTTGAAAATAAGACCTTTCTAAAGGTTAAAATTTGAATAAAAAAAATGCGTTCTAATAAAATAGACGATTTGTTACACTCTGATTTACGTGTCGTAGTTGCACTAAGTGGTTCAGTTATAAGTTCGATCTAAAACAGTATTTTCACGTCGGCCGCGCACCTTTGTACCGTTATTTGCAATAAGAGAACTACTTTTTGTTGATGGTCGATGACCCTTCCGAGGTATGGAGGCTGTTCATTATTTTGTGGATGTGTAACCGAAATGGCTTGGTTACCTCAAGAACATTTTTAAAGATGCTTGAAGCATCTTTTGCCAACGTGCCACATGACACAGACCCTTTGTCCAACAGTCACGCGGCTCGTTTTTTGGCTTTTAATACAAGATTAGAACACGGCCTTTTTTATTAAGGTATAGGTTTTAGCACAAGGAATACTATCAACCGTTGGTCGGTAGTCTTAAAACAAAGTGAGTTCACGCTGATTCCTCGCGATCAAGTCTAAAAGAGCTTTAGAGCCTCTCTCAACCATCTACCAACCGCCTTTAGGGTCTAATCTGTTGCCAGTCATCACCCTGATGGTGATGACTCTCCTGCCGAAAGACATCCACATTGGACTGGTTTTTAAGGGAATCCTTCCTTAAAAACTCTACATATTGAGCACCCTCCACAAGACATTCTCCCTTCAGGAGACATTCTGCGAAGGTTACAATAACAATGGTTTTTTTTCAAGGTTGCTGGACATAGGTCATCATTTGTAGGGGGAAGGGGAATCACGTTGGTATAGTGGTGGGTGGAGCGCCAAGCCTTTTTGCTTGGGTCCGTAAAGATGTAAATGAAATCCAATAGGTAGGTAAACCCACAATGTGATATTTCTCCAAAAGTAAGAACTCATTTCCTCTCTCTCCTTCTTGCATAAAAATAAACAAAGTCTTACTTACATAACATTTTTTATTTCTTGCACAGACAGCTGCACTAAATGTATTTATATTTTCATCGTTATGTGTATCTTGTAAATTAATAGGAAGTCGGTGAATCAGTGAATCCATCGTTAGGTTTCCGTACATTGACGTTTGGTACGTTTTTTGTGACGTCCATCGGTTATTAAAAAAAGTGGGAAAAACGCACAGATTACTTTTGAAAACCTATAAACAGTTTGTTATAAATATCTTTCCCGATATTTAAGTGGTATAAATATTCCAGCGTCGTTTTGCTTAGTTCCCGCTTCGCTTAATCACGCCGGTTTGATC
Organism: Perizoma flavofasciatum; assembly: GCA_958496245.1. Lineage (NCBI taxonomy): Eukaryota > Metazoa > Arthropoda > Insecta > Lepidoptera > Geometridae > Perizoma > Perizoma flavofasciatum. Next base: position 2,752,428 of record OY292436.1, read on the forward strand.
ACGCATTTATTTGTTTGTTTTGAATATTAAATATGTTGTCATTTCAAGAGCAGTGTTTTCAGTTGATTTATCGCTGTGTTAGCAGTAATTGATATTGTTCGTTTGTATTTGCGGCAGGTAATGAACGTGGCGACTGACGTTATTTGAATGATCGGATAAATCGATAGTGTATACATGTTTTTGTACGATACAAACTATACAAACTTTAGCTACTCGTAGCTTGGTCGTTCTTAACGCTTCAGATGGCACGTTCAGCAGTCAATCTTGGCTATAACAGCCTTGTGCCACAAGTAGCTAGTCATACGAAACAGACAGACTTACAGCTTTGTGAACATGGCACCCGACTTTGGAAAATCTTTTCTTTTTTTTTTTAATCTTGTATATATTGGTATGTAGTTGATTGTAGTAACATTTTTTTTGTTTGTAGTAGCTCTAAAAAAAAATTAGAGGACTTAAAAAAAAACTCATCTCCCGGTTTTGTCAGCAATCAAGTTTAGTAGTTGATTCGTGAACAGAATCGTTTGTAGTTGATTGTAGTGACAAAATTTTCGTTTGTAGTTGCAAAAAAAAAAAAAAAAATTTTATACTTCGAACATGACTTTGGATATTTTTTTTTTTATATTTCATCTTGTAGATTTTGGTATGTAGTTGATTGTAGTAAAATTTTTTTTGTTTGTAGTAGCTCTAAAAAAAAGTTAGAGGCCGTTGAAAAAACACATCTTCTAGTTTTGTCAGCACTCAAGTTTAGTAGTTGATTCGTGAACAGAATCGTTTGTAGTTGATTGTAGTGGCAAAATTTTCGTTTGTAGTTGCAAAAAAACTAAAAAAAAAAAATTACTTGGCACATGACGTTGGAAAAAAGTTTTTTCTTTATTTCATCTTGTAGATTTTGGTATGTAGTTGATTGTAGTAAATTTTTTTTTGTTTGTAGTTGCTCTAAAAAAAAGATAGAGGCCTTTGAAAAAAAACTCATCTCCTGGTTTTGTCAGCACTCAAGTTTAGTAGTTGATTCGTGAACAGAATCGTTTGTAGTTGATTGTAGTGGCAAAATTTTCGTTTGTAGTTGCAAAAAAAACTAAAAAAAAAATTTTTACTTTGCACTTGACGTTGGAAAAAAGTTTTTTTTATTTCATCTTGTAGATTTTGGTATGCAGTTGATTGTAGAAAATTTTTTTGTTTGTAGTAGCTCTAAAAAAAAGATAGAGGCCTTTGAAAAAAAACTCATCTCCCGGTTTTGTCAGCACTCAAGTTTAGTAGTTGATTCGTGAACAGAATCGTTTGTAGTTGATTGTAGTGGCAAAATTTTCGTTTGTAGTTGCAAAAAAACTAAAAAAAATATTTTTACTTTGCACATGACATTGGAAAAAAGTTTTTTTTTATTTTATCTTGTAGATTTTGGTATGTAGTTGATTGTAGTAAATTTTTTTTGTTTGTAGTAGCTCTAAAAAAACAGAGGCCTTTGAAAAAAAACTCATCCCCTGGTTTTGTCAGCACTCAAGTTTAGTAGTTGATTCGTGATTCGTGAGCTACTATAAACAAAAAAAAAATGTACTACAATCAACTACATACCAATTCTACAAGATGAAATAAAGAAAAAACTTTTTTCCAACGTCATGTGCCAAGTAAAATTTTTTTTTTAGTTATTTTGCAACTACAAACGAAATCTTTGCCACACCAATCAACTACAAACGATTCTGTTCACGAATCAACTACTAAACTTGAGTGCTGACAAAACTAGAAGATGTGTTTTTTCAACGGCCTCTAACTTTTTTGTAGAGCTACTACAAACAAAAAAATTTTTACTACAATCAACTACATACCAACATCTACAAGATGAAATAAAGAAAAAACTTTTTTCCAACGTCATGTGCCAAGTAAAATTTTTTTTTTAGTTATTTTGCAACTACAAACGAAATCTTTGCCACACCAATCAACTACAAACGATTCTGTTCACGAATCAACTACTAAACTTGAGTGCTGACAAAACTAGAAGATGTGTTTTTTCAACGGCCTCTAACTTTTTTGTAGAGCTACAACAAACAAAAAAAATTTTACTACAATCAACTACATACCAACATCTACAAGATGAAATAAAGAAAAAACTTTTTTCCAACGTCATGTGCCAAGTAAAATTTTTTTTTTAGTTTTTTTGCAACTACAAACGAAATCTTTGCCACATCAATCAACTACAAACGATTATGTTCACGAATCAACGACTAAACTTGAGTGCTGACAAAACTAGAAGATGTGTTTTTTCAACGGCCTCTAACTTTTTTTTAGAGCTACTACAAACAAAAAAATGTTTACTACAATCAACTACATACCAAAATCTACAAGATGAAATAAAAAAATCTTTTTTCCAACGTCATGTGCAAAGTAAAAATTTTTTTTTGTTTTTTTTGCAACTACAAACGAAAATTTTGCCACTACAATCAACTACAAACGATTCTGTTCACGAATCAACTACTAAACTTGAGTGCTGACAAAACCAGGAGATGTGTTTTTTTTTCAAAGGCCTCTATCTTTTTTTAGAGCTACTACAAACAAAAAAAAATGTACTACAATCAACTACATACCAAAATCTACAAGGTGAAATAAAGAAAAAACTTTTTTCCAACGTCATGTGCCAAGTAAAATTTTTTTTTTCGTTTTTTTGCAACTACAAACGAAATCTTTGCCACTACAATCAACTACAAACGATTCTGTTCACGAATCAACTACTAAACTTGAGTGCTGACAAAACTAGAAGATGTGTTTTTTCAACGGCCTCTAACTTTTTTTTAGAGCTACTACAAACAAAAAAATTTTTACTACAATCAACTACATACCAAAATCTACAAGATGAAATAAAGAAAAAACTTTTTTCCAACGTCATGTGCCAAGTAAAATTTTTTTTTTAGTTTTTTTGCAACTACAAACGAAATCTTTGCCACTACAATCAACTACAAACGATTCTGTTCACGAATCATTTACTATACTTGAGTGCTGACAAAACTAGAAGATGTGTTTTTTCAACGGCCTCTAACTTTTTTTTAGAGCTACTACAAACAAAAAAAATTTTACTACAATCAACTACATACCAAAATCTACAAGATGAAATATAAAAAAAAAAAAATTCCAAAGTCATGTTCGAAGTATAAATTTTTTTTTTTTTTTGCAACTACAAACGAAAATTTTGTCACTACAATCAACTACAAACGATTCTGTTCACGAATCAACTACTAAACTTGATTGCTGACAAAACCGGGAGATGAGTTTTTTTTAAAGTCCCCTAATTTTTTTTTAGAGCTACTACAAACAAAAAAAATGTTACTACAATCAACTACATACCAATATATACAAGATTAAAAAAAAAAAAAAAAAAAATCCAAAGTCGGGTGCCAAGTTCACAAAGCTCAGACTTACTTATTCCATTTTAGAGTCAGTTTTAATGTAATTAGTGATTTTATACATTCAGAGTAGATATTCACAAATACTGATTTAGTAATGGATTTAATTTTAGTTATCCGCTTGAACAGGCACAAGGCTCATATTATAAATGTGTTAGAACTAAAATACAAACAATCTTATATCGAATTAAAAAAACTTTTTAACTAGCAAGTCGTGACTGGAACGTAGGTGCGGCTTGGTTCGGTAAGCGACCCCGGAAACGCTGTTAGACGATTCCCTTACGCCACAGATAGGGATACGGGAGGAGGAGGGGGAGCACAGGGGGAGGGGGCGGCGTGAGGGATCGACACTGCGATCGACCCTCAGTTAAACTCGCCCTTTACGCGCAAATTCAGGAGAATGTGGAGGACCAGATCCTCAGCCTTGACGGAATATGCACGCGAGATAGGTAGATCGGAGCCCCGGGAATCGCCAGACGCTGTGAGCTCGGTCGACCGGACCGGGTGCGATACGGTTGCGGTGCGGTTAATCTGACAAACAGGCTTCTCCTATTTCTTCTACTCAACTGTAATGAAAATGATCCTGGTTAGAAGCTTAAATGCATTGTTGCTTTTATGGTTTAACTACTGATGATGTTTTCTGGGATCTTTGAATTTATTTGTCGTTTCAAATATAATTGCTGTTTCCTCATTAAGCTAGTATCTACCCTCTAATAAATTAGGAATCCATCTACAGCGCACTCATTAATTTAAATTAAATTATGACTCATGTTTGATTCATTATGATAACGAGCATCCAATTATCATGTTTGTTAATTGTAAGTGATGTGTATTTTTTGCTCATTTTTTCAGTATATATATGATTGTCATATTTTTCAGTACTATTAATTCTTCTGAAACTCAAAGAGAGGAGCACTCCTAGACCAAAATGCAAATTTTTATTGTGATATTCTGGTTATGGTCTATGGTATCCATGATTTGTGAGTAAAATGAATTTGTTTTCAAATCATATGATAACTATAAGAGTTTCAAAGGCTACATCACTTCATCAGCTCTACAAGCAGAGAGAACTAGAAACTTATCTGTTCAGTCGATAAATAAGGAACCAATGACGTCAATGACATAAAATGTACCACCACTCTAAACAATTTTAACTGCTTTGTTGTCGATGCATTTATGATTAATCCAATCGCGAACATGCAGCGATTCTAGCGCTACAATGCTCTCGTTCATTACATGGCTAATTAGTAATTACTGCGGCATGCATCACCTTCAAGTTTGTCACCACTGTCCGTCACGTACTCCTTTGTGACAGAGTTCCACTATTATTTTTGCCACAAAGCATCAATTCTAGCTGTGCTGTGCTCCAACTTGAAAGGTTAAGTGCGGGTGAAATTACAGGCACTCGATCTCTGGCCAGGCAACGCATAAGCACTGCCCCTGGTTTTGCAGATAGCAATAAGCGATGATAACACCATACCATCATGTGGGCCGTCTGCCTGTTCGCCTCCATTTAACGTTCCCGAAAATTGCGACTCCTAACCTGCATCTTTTTCATAATCTTTGAACTAATCTAACGCCCGTCATTGTCAACAAAAGCGCCGTGTCGATATCACAAACACTTCACTATAATACTGATAGTATTGGGCGTATCGACACAGGAAACAGGTTGCCGGCCACCTGACGGAGTAAATCTAACCTAGGACTATTGTCAGTATTGTTCGTGATTGAAAAAGAAAGCAGGTTGCCGGCCACCTGACGGAGAAACTTGGCTGGGATCAGTAGACAGGCGCTGGTAACGTGCCTCTTGCGTGAACGTGGTCTTTTGTTTGCTTCGTAATTCGAACGTGACACATGACATGACACATCCAAAAACCTTGGAGAGTTGGCTTGTTATAGTGATTTTGCAACGAAAGTTAACAGTAACTGACTTTGAAAGAATTAGAGCATATACACGGTTGTTACATTAAGAAGCAGAATGTTGGGTACATTTTAAGCTGATTACAGATCACTAACTACGAAGTACTGACCTTGTTTTCTACGTACGCAAGTCCAACTTATACTGAAATGTTTCAGCGATTCCACAGTGTTTGCTTGGTTAGGGCCTCAATGTGTTCGGTAGGTATTCTGGCTGATGAATCAGAATTATTGTTTCAACCATCACATTGTTTTGAGCGAATAACGTATCCTGGTCCAAGATGTCTTCTGTATTTGAATGGCCATCATGGTCTCATCATCAGCCAAAATACGGTCTTCTCCAGCTTACTGCGATTGTTATAATTCCATCAGTCATCAGCCCATCAAATGGGACTTTCCCACACTGCGTCTACCTATTCGTGGTCGCCACTCGAAAACCTTTATGCATTATGATGGTCAATTGGTCGGTCCTGGCCGAGGTAATGGCCTACTCGTTTTAGTGAAAATATGTGACCAGTTCTAGAACTTACATTATTTAAATTACGTTATTGATTAACCATGACGATGGCTCTGTCTCTCTGTCCATGTCTATGACATTGATGAAAACAATGGGTTATTTTGAAACAATGTGTGAATTATTCTTTGTTGTTATGCTTATCTGAAAGCTAAAGTTAGCTTATTGAATTGGGCAAGGGTTGTAATCAGAACGAATAACAAACCGAATTTAGTCTCAGGCATCACATTTTACACATTTCTATCGAAAACTGTTAAAAAATCTGTGTTTCAGTCTAGGTTAGGTTTAAGATTACTTCGTGAATACGGACAACGAATATCCTTTATCCTTTCAAACAGTTTCTAAGCCTGTTTTGTGCTCTTGTATTTAGGTTGAACATGTTCGCACCAATATTTTTGCAAAAGGTACTTTTGGAAAATATTGGTTCGAATATGCGTCGCTACTCACAATTCCTATTGAGTCATTTCAATTATTAGAGTTAAACGAATACGTATAATAAGACAAATTGTGTGCTTATAAAATAAACGTGTTCAAATATAGGCGACAAGAATTAGATTTAGCACCTTCACAATTCTTTCCTGTTTCCTTAGTAAAGCAGTCGATTTTCATTCATTCAGCAACGTTTCGTTTCGACTTTAATTAACGGAATATTGATAAAAAGTCCTATATGAAATTTAATCCCCCATTTTTTCACCCTTAGGGGTGGGTTTTCCGTAAAATTTATATGACACCACCTTTGAAGCTTTCTCATTAAAATCGGTTCACAATTGGTGAAGATATCGCGTAACTTTGTTACCTTTTTGGTACCTTTGGTACACGAAAAAAAACGTGTACAGACGAATTGAGAACCTCCTCCTTTTTTGAAGTCGGTTGAAAAATAGCGAGTACTACTAAAAGTTCTCGGATTCAGACTAATGATAATTTTCAGACAAGAAAACTACAAATCACAGTAATAAACTTGCGGCCGAAGGTGAAATCTCGATTTATCTCTAGTGTACTGTAAGTACTTGTATGGATGTATATAGTTTGAATAAAACACGACCTCTCACATGGACTTTTTAGTTGCAACAGAAGAACTAGTTTGAACTAGCTAACACAAACGAGAGAGATATTAAGACTCCTTCTATTTTTTACAAAATGGCCGGGTCACTTGTGAACGGTCTTGAAACGCCTCCTTATATTTGAACTAGCTAATACAAATGAGAGAGATATTAAGAATCCTTATATTCTTTACAAAATGGCCAGGTCACTTGTGGACGGTCTTGAAAAGCCTCCTTATATGCTCTTACTTTGCCAATCGGTGTGATTTAAGACTAAAAAATACATAAAATAGAGTTATTATTTAATTCATAATATGATAAACTTAAAAAGTACATTATGAGAAAGTGACAAACAGTGGTTACCTCAAGGTAAACAAGTATGGCTCTGAGTGAAAGTGGTATTACCAAAATGTCATGAACATCAAAACGTACCTAAAATGCCTAAGATGTTGCGTAATGTCACAAAGGCTTCGGTTAATGGAGATTGTGGTGACATAATAGAATTTGATCAGTTATCTCTGAGAATAATTACGTTTTCTTGTTTGGAAATTTCGCAAGCTTTAATAGCATACACCATTTAAAAGGCTTTTGTGTAATAAAAAGCTTGTCTTTTGTATATTGTGACTGAAAGAAGAAACTTACAACAAATGCAAATTTTCCTGAATTTGTATCACTAAAATTAACTGCTATAGCCATCAAATCTCTACATTTTTATTCAAAGGTAAGCTGGAAGCAAATGCATATAGTATGGAGTTCGCTTATAAACATATTTTGTTTTGTGCAATAAACATTTTCTATCTGTCTTATCACTTACCCATTCATACTGCTTATATCGAGTACTTCTTTGATAAATCTTAATTTAGCACAAAACTAAACAATACCGAACGATACGTTCCATAGCGGGTCCCTGCCAATCATTTAACAATATTATGTTATTCACTATTCAGATAATGATAAATGTAATAAATTCTTGTCATATGTATGGGTACCTATTGGTTTTACAGGCTTGTGCATACTGTGTTCGTGATCGCAATATCGATTTGTCTTTTACCCGGGACATAAATCAGATTATCGGCCTCTGACCAAGTAGCGAAGATTGAATATAAGAAATTGGATGGACTCTCTTTCTACTTGAGCACACTTCAGCCGTGATTTGGGATTGCTGGCTACTTATGAGTTACGTACTAGACTCTTATTTTACGTTTATATTTTCCTAAAGGGCGACTTTATGGATTAATCATCGACTTCTGCTGGCCTCTTTCAGATTGTTCCACCTGTTTTTCCTGAGTTAGTCTAACTGAACCATCCGTCTACCTACGGCCTTTTTTTGGTGACGAGGGAGATCTCTGCTAACAGATACCTTACCACATTGAGGGTGTGATAGGGTTATGTGAGGTTCACGGACTCGTGGACTCACTAAAATCTCCCCGATGGCCTCGATGCATGTCAAGGGGCTCCGGGATCTCCAAAGGAACGCACCGGTGCCTTTCGCATAACGCCCTTCGCAAGTCCTGGGGGCAGTTGGAAAACCATCTTCAGCATCCTCGCGGTGCTAACGGCGACAGATTCCACGATGTACCGCCGCCCTCCCGAGGCCCGCTTGAGGATAGTCATAGCCTATCCTCAGAACCTACACTGACGTTATTGCCTGTGTTGGCAATGACGTCTGCCGATCTCGTTGCACGTCCTACGTTTCTATTATCACTCCTAGTCCTCTATTCAGTCGTATCACTACGTCATGCAAAGTAACTTTATTACCCTCAGATAAAAGTCGCAGGGCAGGATGGGAGACTTATTGGACAGAGGCTGTCAAAAGAAAGGAGGCCTACCTATCTACTAATTCAGTGGGTCATTACCGTTAGGGGCTATGAATAAAATGGACTGCCGGTCCCTGGAAATACTTTGAAAATTTATAATATTTTCATTCCTAGTAGGGACCGCCCGCGTTCACTTTTTGTTTGTTTTTTAAAAACCTAACTATATTCAGTACAGTCTTAAACAAATTTCTTATAGTGATAATTCGATTTCAACTTGTTTTGATTAATTCATATCTACCATTTACCAGATGCTGCTATTTCTACCTCTCTGTATTTCGTATCTTTTACATCGTGTTTATTCCTACTTTGTGTTTTAGTTCAAAGGGAGTATGCATGTACGTAAGGCTCATCTGTGTAAACATGTGTGTTATAGTTGTAAACATTCACTTAAATTACAACCGCAGCCGGAAAGCTGCTTTCCTGTAACTTATATTATATATTCGAGTACTGTAAACAATTTCTGGTACTGTAAATCTGTCTGTAATGTTATTATTTAAGAATTTACGATTTGAGTTGTTTGTTTATTTTGAGCCGTGTTGGCCTAGTGGGTGGTACCCCGAATTTTGATACGGAGGTCGTGGGTTCGAACTCGGTCGTGCACCAATAGATTTTAAACTTAGTGCTCCAATAAGCGGCGATGGGCTTGCAACCTGTCACGTGGAATGCTAACTTGCAAAAACTCTGACTTACACCCTGTTTGGTATCCTTCAATATCTACTCATTGAGTATGTAGATACAGGCTCAGTGAGAAGATCTAGATCTTTTCATGAGCGTGTTTGTTATTTTGAGGAATCAGAGGATGATTACATTTTAGACCGTCATTCTAAAATGTAAAATGTCAATTTCGTTTCTACGTTTTCCACGACAGACTTCATAATTTTGCTCCCTCAGCTGCCAATCATTCAAAAAACTTAAATAAGTGTTTCCTCACGAAGACGCTTTAGAATAATCGTGTTATTCTAAACCGTCCATATTTTGAATCTCGAGTAAAATGCTCACTTGATAGAACCCTCTGACTAGGACTTATTGATTTTTCCTGGTGTGACTCAGTCGTTTTGGATACATGGGCGAGTGATTACAACCAATTTATTTGAAACAGATTGTTACAGAGCCAAGTGGAATTTAGTTGTTTCCTTGTGTAATTTGTGTAGGTACAAATTCTAATCCTGACCTATGTGAATAACAGTGCTAGTGATATCGCTATATAATAGATATATATATAAATCTTATCAACTTTATCAATATTATTTTTTTCTACATTCGATCTCCTCATTTTTATTCCAAAAACTATCGTGAGTTTTTACAATATGAATAGTCAACTATTCATATTGTAAAAACTGACATATGAATAGGAAGACTCGGAATGAGTCGAAACTTAGTCGGTGCATTCACCGATAGTGCGGTACGATCTCCTCATTGTTCAGTCCATCCAATTCATAGTTCAAACGAGAAATATTGAGTTTTGATAAGTAATAAATTTTGAATTCAAGAATTGAAAGGCACTTGGCAATATGTTGAGATGTTTGCAGATATATAATGTCCTACAAATATATTTATTTTAAAACAATACTTCTATCACTACGAATACATTGGTTTCTCTCCGTTTTCTGTAATCTGTTGTACGATCTGGTACGAATATAGGATCTTATACTTTACTCATTGAAAACAATTGTAGAGGTACAATGTTATAATTTTGCTGACTTTGTTTACATTATTGATAGAGTGGGCGAAGCAAACGAAGATCTCAGAGTCTACTTGGGCAACGTGGCGTTTGTATGTTAGTTTGCCCGTCGATAATTTCCGAACCGTATGTAACTTTGTAGGTAGGTGGGTAGGTTATACTAATATAATTGTTGGAGTTCGAAGATGTGCTTAATCGGCAACTAGGTTTCTGAACTATGGTGTAGGGAGGTTTCGGTAGCCGGGTAAAAACTTCGCGAGATCTCAGTTCATGGCGAATTAGTATTTTTTAACTGTTCTTAGTTCACTTGCACTCTATCTTGTACTTTTTGCGCATGCCATTGTTTGATTAGCTGTTATCTTATCAGCTTTTAAATGAAACAGATATGACTCATAATACAAGTCATCATTTCCTTACAAAATTATTAAATTTTGGCGCTCGTCTGCCTACATTGGGAACATTCCAGCAGTTTTATTTCTTCAAAAGCAACTTTTCGTTTTTTTACGACCAATCAAATTTTATCTGATTGGTTCGTAAATTCAATATTGTTTTTATCAATCAAGTCACCACTTGTAATTTCTTTGTCGGTGTAAGTAAAATTTAAGTCTGTCCGATTCTAACTTCTTTCTGAGCTATCATGTCAAGATGGCTTAGATGGAATTACATTTAAGAGAAAGTTAAGTAAATTGTTAATGTGTAATTGTTTTTATATCCTAGATGAGTATGTTACATATAATGACTTTTTTGCACGCCTGCATGCAGGCTGAGTACATTTAAGACCTTAATTATAAAATATGTATTCTTGCAAATAAATGATTTGATTTGATTTGATGATTTAGGTCCAGAGACCAGTTCAAGGTATAGTGGCCATTTTTGCTGAGTCAGTGCGCAGTGTTGTGGCTCATTACATAATAGAATTAATTTCGAAAATTAATTTAACTTGGGAGTAAAGATGGCCAGGGCTCTTCCAAGCCAAGAAATTGGTCTGCGGGCACGATCACGATCTCATGCAAAGGTCGACATGAACAACGAACGCTCGGTGGTTAATTGTCGCTCGAATCAGAACGAACGTCGTGAGATATCAGAGGGCCTATTCTGAGTTACAAATACGTTCAAAACTTGTAACGATAACCGTTTTGTCAATTTTTGTATGGAAATCTTTCGAAACGGTCAATGTTTTGACATGTTACAAACTCAGCATAGACCCTGAGAAGATCGCCCGAGTTATGTAGAGAAGAAATCGAGAAAGCTAAGTCGCGGTCACAAGTCGCTGTTGAAATGTTAGAGGAGGCGAGCAGCGAGCCCTTCTTTGGAATACAGAATAATAAAAACTTCATTGCTCGAGTGAAGCCGGTCACTATCCCAAGATCAGAACGCCAACTTCATATTGAGCTTGACACGACATCGCGACACTTTCTCCGATACGCTCGGAAGCGCAGGAGTCAATCGAGCGAGGGACGGTTTGTGTTTAACTCCTTATTGATAGAATACACAGCCGTGGGGAACGAAGGAAGCATATCATTTTATGAACTCGTATTTTGTATCATTAGCTGATAGAGTTCCTCTTCTGGGCAAGGGTGCCATAAATAGTGCCATGAACATTTTCGAGTCACCACCATCTTCAAACTTTCTGCAACCAACACGGGGTCAGTTGGCTTTCCTGCATGACGGCTACCATTTCGTGATCGGCCATTTGAGAACCTTTATTCCCTGTTCTAACCAATTGCCCTTCAACTTGCTAGCTGTATCATATCATAACAGTTTATTTTCAGAGGTTTAGTCTTGAAGTTATTAAAAGTAAGTAAGAAAGACGATGTTCGTTTGAAAACAAATCAAATTGTTTCCTTTTATGTAACACAAAGACAAATTGAGAATTGTGTTTGAAATTCCTTAGCCCGAATCGAAATCAATACATTCACGAAACAAACAAATTCCGGGAGAGTTGAATCGGATTTAAAGCATTCTGTATTCAAAGCGTCGTATCATTATTAAATATAAAATAAAATATTGATTGCGCAGTTCCGACGAAATAACGAGGGATGAGAACGAGTAATGCTACGATACTAAGAGTATAACAATTTCTTACAAACTTTGATCTGCAAAAGGGTAGGTAAGCTTCAGCTGCTCTGCGCTAAAGTGCTTGCTTATGAGGCGTGTCAAATCGAAAATGATTCCCTAGTTCTATGGTTCGCATCACAACCGATAAAGGTTTGCGGTAATCTTTTATTGAAGCAGAAATAATCTCTCAACTCGTTAAGATAACTCTCTCTTGTCATAAAATTTGCGTAATAAGACTCGGACTTATTCGTGACCAGGCAAGGCATGTAGCGGTCAGATAAAATGATAGTGTAAAAAAATACTACATCATACATCCTAAGAATATGAAGAGATCAAGTTACTCCTGCCTGTCAAAGCTGATCATTTTGAAATCGAGTCATTATTTCGATTTCAAATCACGAATATTGCAGTAAAAAAAATCGAAAGAAACTATTGCAGTAGTGGTGCATGAGCGAGGGGTGCTGAATCTTTTTACTACACCAGTGTAGTGTGACCAGTCACAGGGTATTTTAAGGGCCCATGACCTTAATACTAAAAACAGTCTGTCTTTCTTGTCTTTGTGAAGAGACACAAAAACAAAGAGATCTAGTGGTAGCCATATCACTTTCACCATTGTAACTGTCATCGTTCATTACCTCTCGATGTCTCCGGTCATTCGAGCGACCGCTATCCTTTCATTTTGCCATTGTTCCAAAATTTTCATCAGCATTAGTCATAGTCTCTGTTTCAGAGAGATTAATTTACCTGGCCATTAATGAAATTAGCACTTACCACCTCATTATGCTAAGGCTCGCTACAAGTAATGTAATAAAAATGAGCTGCTATTAAAATATATTGGTGTGATTCTAGCCTAGATATATCGCTGGATGAACTTAGCATAGAATAAAATATATTTAGTAGATCAATGTTATTAGGAATGATGTACACCTAGTATAGTTTATTATTATCTGTGATCACACGTACGTGTGTGTGTAGGCACGCACGTATCTTTTTCGTATGACTGAATTCTTAATACAACATTTTTAGCTCCACATTCTTCTGACGTTATCAAATTTAGCGTTTATCGTGGGAAAATAATATTTTTCCTTTTGTGGGCTCAATTCTCAGTAAATATTCTTGTTGAATATTCACAAATCACGTTTTGTTTAGTATTTGCAGACCCTTTAAATATTTGCGATGCAATACCCTTGAGCGTTACTAAAAACTAACTAAAGACAAAAATTTTACTTCGTCTACGATTACGTAGCTACCTAAGTATCTACCTACTACGATTACCTGCATCGGTCTTCTGTCAAACACGTCCTCCCAACTATTTAACTGTGTTTCAATTAGTGACGCACAAGTTTTATACGGATTAGTGGGCTATATTCAATTAGCGACAGCACGTGACTCTAGTGCGAATGCGCGTATGGTGCGTTACGTGACATACTATGCATAGTTAAATTAACCTTTTTAAGGCCTTAGCTTTACAGTGGTAGCGATTCGCTTGACTTGTAAAATATAAAAAATATCTAAAAATGTCTAATTATACTTTTAGGATTTTCAAAAGGTGGGACTACCTTGTGACAAGGGACTAATTATAAAAACGCAAAATGGTAACTCTAATTTGGTCCTGACATTTCCTAAGTTGGGTTGATAGAGTTAATTGTGAGCTGGCTTAGAACCAAAAAATCTGATACTCAAGCAGCTCCCTGGTAGCTTCCTTGAGCAAAAATTCAAGAGCTGCTAAATCCTAGATGATAATACGAAAGCCATTATTTATATACCTGCTTACCACAAAACAATTGTTGTTTCCTTGAGGTTAAAACCATGACGTAGTAAGATAAAATCTACATTTAGGTACTAAACTAAATCTTTCCGAGTGTGCGTGAGTTTTCACAAGTGCTACAGCCACGTTACATACGCGTCCTTTTTGATACAGATAATATCTAAGTATTATTTATTATAGGTTTTCTCTTGTCTTTGCAAGAAAATAACATCGAATCACAGCTTAGAGACTGACTAAAGTTTTAGTCAGCACCAATTTACATCGCGACTTAGTTGGTTGACGTTTCTTATTTTACGTAAAATAATGTACAACAGCTAACTTAACCTAACCTAACTAGTTATAGAACTCTCATTCTATATTTTACGTTAGTTTTGCCGCCAGCCGAATACGAAACTTAATTTTGGCAGCTCTAAACTTAATTTTACTTAATTATAGTAAGGTACCAAGCGAATTGCCACCAACTCTTATAATGTTACGTAATTAATTTGCAAAGATATCGTCCCTCTTCTTACTCCAAAGAGAGTGCTTTCAACAATATGTTTAAGCGCTTTTAATTCCGTTGAGTATCGTTCACAATATTCTCAACCTTTGGTTAAATTCAAATTTCAATAAGACGACAACTTCACATCTCTCTAAATACCATTTAATTTGCTCCGATCTTTATTCAGAATGTCTTGAAGCAAAGCGTCTGCTTTAAGTTTTATTGAATTTATTAAAGTAAAATATTTCATTTTAGAACCAGGTAGATACATTTATAGTTTCTTTCCTCATTATTAATGCACCCCCAGCTATATGCTATCAGTCAATGACTCGCTGACCTTTCTTATCAGGGCCGTCGCAACGCGTGGCGCAGACACTATCCGCCTATTTAAAATCGTTTTAGGATCATCATTTAGGCCGTCCATCTTTTGAAGATAAGCAGCTATAAAAATTATCTGGGACTCTTAGGTGGCATGAGGATCAACATATTAACATCAGTGAAATCTAGATCATTTGTGTTTGACGAGTTTTCTCTCACTAGCTTTCTGTGACCTCACGAGTACCATGGATTATCTAAACTCATAAAATCGTTTGTCCTGACTGACTGACTGACTGACTGACTGACTGATTGATCTATCAACGTACAGCCAAAAAACAACCAAATTTCAAAAGCTGAAATTTTGAACATAGGTTTATTTCGCCAAAAAAGGATTTTTGGAAATATCTACTTTAAGGCGGAGAACTTTATATGAAAGTCTTTGTTCTATGAAGTTAGAAACTTGAAAATTTGATTTACAGTTACTGAGCATAAATAAATAATGTCGTGTTTCAGGGTTTTTGGATTTTCACATTTTAAGCGGGGTAAACGGGGGGTGGAAGTTTGTATGAGAGTATAGGTTTTTTTTAAATACGACTCCTCCGTTCAATGCCCTTGGCAACAGCTAGTCAGATATATCTACTATCCGAAGAAAAATATAGTTGTAAATAAATGCTATAAAGACATTCAATTGAAATTCACTCAATATACCTCTAATATGTAATAAAATAATGTTTTTTTTTTTAAATGAATTCATTGCCAATATGAAATCAATACTTTTAACAACAACGCTTTTAACATCATTTTAAGAACACCATTTGGCACCTTTTTTCACAAAATAGTTTGTAAGTTCAAGGTGTGGATACAATACGGATATGGTTTTATGATTTTTTATTGCAGTAAATAGTGTTTTGAGAACGACATATTTGCGTTTCATTCATCCTCATCACATTCTTCATACATGCTCGTTGGTTTGGGTAACTCTTGACTTGGCCTTTCTCCAGAACGTCTCCAATTTGGTCAGTGTACGTTTGCAGAGGCCTTCCTCTTCCAACTATCTCATTCACACTGGCCTTGTATACTTGTTTTGTTAATCTTCTTAAATTCATCCCTTCTACATACCCAAACCATCTCAAGTCAATATATATACCTTTCTCAACTTTCGTTACTACATCTTCATTCACTCCACATTGTTGTCTTAACAAGCTGTTCCTTACTCTATCTTTCAAAGGTACACTACTCATACTTATTTTATGTATATATTGCCTTATTATGATTATTGTTGTTTTTAGGTCAGTAATGTTGTTTAAAACTACTGCTATGTGATCTCAATAATTATTTTTCATATGTACTTGTTAATATAATGAGTTCATCTCATTGTTTTCAACAACTATGTTCTACATTAAGTTTATTATGCTTAATGAGAACGACTGTAAGTATTGTCTTCATTATCAGCTTATCGTTAATCTGTTGAAACACATCACTTGGTTTATTATCTAACAGTTATTATGGCTAGTGCTTACTATTAGTTACTTCTGTGCCGCTGATAACATTGTTTGCTCTTAATTCATAATAGTTTACTCTTATCGGTAGAGCAGGCGTAGTCTTTGTCGTTAATTGCTCTATTTATCTATAATTATATAATTGTTTTGTTTCAGGTAAACACCGCAAAAGGACAAAACATTGCTTAGGTACAGTAAAGGAATCAAGAGAGTGCCCAAAATCGGTTTTATTGGGAAATGGATTACATTCGGCTTTCAAACACTTTCTCTAAGTAAAGTCAGCTTTATCATACGTAATAATACGTATTTAATTAAGTATACGACGGGAGAGAGAAATTAAATATGACATTATCGTCATAAACATTCAACCCCAACAACAGTAGAAAGGCCTAATCAATTTTGACTCTTAATACAAATTAGCATTCAAATTTAATTCAGAATTATGGTAATAGCAGAGCATACTAATCGCGACCCTATTTCCTTACGTCTAATACGTTTCCAAGGCACGTTTCCGTTCATTGGTATCGTAGCAACAAGTGACGGATTTCACTTTCGCGTTTACCGGGGTTGACGACCTGGCTGTTTGCCCACTTTATCCTACCAAGGAAACTAATCGCCCGTAAAACTGCAAGAACCACAATAAACTGTAAGACCAGGAACTAAGGTACAATCAGCATTATGCAGCATAGTGGTCGAAACGACTAACGATTTACTTAATCACTAGCGAGCTGATAGTTTAAATGGATGGTTTCTGATAGCGATAGGGCTGGCGAATAAAGAAATCTTGAAAATGTTTATAAAATTTAAACGGAGCAAACCATTGTAGAAGAAAGAAACTGAAAACTATTGAAACGAACAACCAAAAACTCTCATTGACAATTCAGATCAAATACCGAGTTTCAAATATTTACCAAGCTAGTTCAAGGTCGATAACTGCGAAAGAAACTGTTTCTTTTGCTCTGATATTTCAGTCAAACCCTCGCTGTAAAGTTTTATAAAACTTTTCGAACGGGTCGGGTGGGACCCTTGTCCGATCACAGGGACGCATATGCAGCAAGGGCAAACTGGTAATCATAATTTAGCAAAAACCTTAAAGTTGTCGGCCCTATCCCGTCATCGTGGTATTCAGTCCCCTGCCTGTCCTGTGGAAATCAATAATGCTTTTAGCGCCGGACGACTCTGTGCTAAGGCATTTGCCAACGGGCCCACCTGTTTGGAAATACCCATGTCGACATGCCCCTGTCTGGCGGTTGCTAATTATTCAAGGGAATTTAGGGAAAGCGACCTTGAAATTTAGAATTTTACCCACTAATCTATTAGATTCTTTTGTAAACTAATGTTTTTTTTTTTTTCTCTGCGAAGATATACAGGTCTGAGTCGAAAAAAAATGTGTAAGAAGGTAGCGACTAGCATCTGCTTCAGATTTCTAATTGGCTTTGGGTGATTTCAGAACACATTCATATCTCTTCGCGACATTATGAAATGAGATGTCTTAGTTGTGACTAAAAGCTTTTCAAATACCTAACTTAGATAAACTTGATCACAAAAAGTGACGTGAACATATTATCGCTACTAAAAGAGAATGTGTATTTTATATCATACAATAATAAAAATACTAAAGCGTATAAAAATAATCAAACGCCCTGTAAAAATATAGAGGTAAATTTGGAGCCGTCTACTCAATAAACTTGCAGTAAATTATTTTGATGGAATTGTGAAGTCAGTGTTATAATAAAATAAAGTTTGCGATTTATTATTTTAATGTTTTCGATTTAGCGAAGATACTTAGATTGCGGGGAAATAATCTTTGTTGAAAAAAAGAAAAAGCTTCATATTTTTATTTAGTACTTTTTATGCTAACAAGTTTAACCATACAATACCATGCTTTATGCACATTAACTCAGTCTTTGAGTAGCTAGGCTTTACTGATTGTTGAGGAAATATCGGCTAATAGCGCAACTCGTTGCTTATCCGCTGATCAAAGCTAGATTGTAGTTGCAATTTGTTCAGCAAATGAGATACACAGGAATAACAAATTGGCTACTTTTTATCCGGTTACCACTCGGACTAAGCCTCGTGGGCAGAGACTAGTTTTATTATAAATGCGAAAGTAAATACATATGTCAAACTGATTAATACGTTGCATTAATTATAACATTTTCTAGCAAAACGTATTACTGGAATTATCACATAAACCCAGATTTAGAGGAAGTATTGGTTTCGGAATTGGCAATATATTTCAGTTTGCAATGCGAATTTGGGTCGTTCAGACAGACCAGACACGGAAAGACCTTATACACGATCATGTCTTTCCGTTAGTACAATTTATTAAGATATCTTAGCGTGATATCAAGCGTTATTTTCCATAACTAACAGAAGCCCACTTGACTATGATAATTAAAAGGAAATTGCTTATTTATTTATTCAAATAGTCCTATAGTGATACAACGGTACGCGCCGCAGATACGGATTTGTTTATAAAAAATTATGGTAAATTTATTTGATTAAAAAATTTGTTCGGTTTTATACTTTTAACACAGCGGTACTGTAGATTGTATCATACATTATGAGCAATATTTAATTTAATATAAAGTAGTAGTACTCGGTACTCGGTACCTGAGTAGTACTCGGGCACCTATAGTAAATATAACTCATTGAGCAATACATTTTAAATAGCCCTAGAACCCATAATTGTTTTGAAATTATATTCACTAGTGACGAGCTCGTGAGCATTTAGCGTTTGCGTGTGCATTTATAAAATGGAGTACCTCAAGATTGTGCGTTTCTTCAGATAATTACGCATTTAAAGCTATTTATGTGGATTTGGCCGAGGGCTTTATGGATTCTAAACATTTGAATGCATTTGTTGTTTTATCCTTCCCATCTGGTGTGTTATTATTATTTACTAAACTATTATTTCCACTTAAAACTTCGGGTTTATCAATCTGTTGTTCATACGTTCTATCTACTTCTACATAACTAAAACAGTTATGTTGTTTATCAATAACAATGTCGTTCTTATTATTTATTACCGTATTTACTTACGTGGTTATCATTCTACTGGCTCTTTTCTCATTTTTGAGAAAGCAATTTTGCCAGTGTTGTTGTTATTCTGGCGATCGATTTCACTCCAAGTGGGTCACTTCCTGACGTCAATTACATTCTTCGCATCCTAAGAATATACAAGCATATCTTCCGGTTAGTATAAATAAAGTTAATCCGTTAGGCAGCGCGCACACCGAAGCAACATAATTATTCTTTACACAAGTTTATCTCGCTACATATAATTATATTCTGTCCTTTAAACAACTTTATTGCTTATTCTTATTATGGCTTTCAAATATTCTCTAAATTTTCATGATGCGCGTCAATTGTTTTTGTATTTTAATTTTTCTTGTAGTGAATAGAAATATTAGCTGTATGTATCTTTGCTATGCGGCCTGCGCGGTCGTTTGCCTCATAGCAGGTCGTCGGGCTAGGAAGAATTCGTCAGCGGTGTTCCTTGAACTTGTGGCACAGATTGAGGTGGATGCGTATTCGAGGCCAGTGGAATTACGCACCTGCTAATTTACGTAATGAGTCATTAATTGATGGCATCAATCAGAACGTAGACATGAATGAGTACAACTCGTCTGAAGTTCATTGTGCGAGTATTGTGGAATTCGAAGACCTGCCGTCATTCTGCATAACTTCAGTGTTATTACGACAGAACAAACGATTATCGGTGGTTGCTAAGTATTTTTATAGGTGGAATTTCACACGAACTTTCTATATCCTGTAATAAGAGTCTATACCATAACTACCTACTAAGTCTGTATTTGTGTATTGCATCGTTGCAAACTTTTCAATTTCATATTGTAACAGCTCTAGAGCTGTTACAATATGAAATTGAAAAGTTTGCCTGCCAGGTAGATTGAACTAATCTTGAGCGTGCTTCACGCTCTGCCAGTTCAGTCACTAGCACTCTAAAATCTCACCGGATTATCGACCTTGTTCATTTAACGTGCCAAATAGGCGAATCTAGTTTTTAATGAAATCAGTTGCGCTTTTGTGTTTATGATGACGAGAGATGATGATCTATCTAAGAGAGATAGATTTAGCGCAAGAGGACTATTTATAATAATGACCAATAAACAAGACTGGTTTTGAAATAACTAAAATGACCGCGATCAAAAGAGAAAACTGGGCCTTGACCTTCGTGAAGCGCTAAAATTGAATTTAACTTCTGTATTTCCATGTTTATATGGTAATTTTAATCCAAATAATTTATACAACACATTTTTTAAGAAATTTAGTGATGTGTTCAATTCAATTTTTACATCGAAATCGATCATGGTCTCTGACGGTAAAAAGTTCAGTGACTGGGCAACAGCGGGAATACATAAAAGCAGGAAGAAATTGTATGATCTTTATGCTGAAAAACAATATAATTTTAATGAGGAGTTTAAAGAACAAGTCAAAAAGTATTCTAAAATTTTTAAAAATGTTTGTCGTGAAGCAAAAGCTCGTCATTTGAGTTCAAAAATTAAAAATAGCCAAGATAAAGTAAAAGCCACTTGGAAAGTAATCAACAGTGAGACTGGAAGAGTCACAACTAAGAACAATAAGTTTAATTTGAAAATTGACAATGCCACCGTCAATCAGGATAGTGATGTAGCTAATGCGTTCGAAAACTTTTTTACCGACATTCCAGTCTCTACCACAAAATCCTTAAACTCCTCTCCCATAGAAGCAGAGTCATTGTTAAAAGAAAACTTAACAGAATGTAAAATACAATTCAAATTTGATCATGTAAATAGTGATGACATCATAAAAGCTTTCAAACTCATAAATGTTAAAAAAACCACGGACCTCTGGGGCATCTCTGTTTGCGTTGTGAAATCATTGATTGGCATTATTGCGCCCGAACTAGCTTTAATATTCAACGAGTGTATTGACTGTGGTGTGTTCCCTGATTTAATGAAACACAGTAAAATAACTCCACTTTTCAAATCGGGTACATGTTCTGACCCTAGTAATTTTAGACCTATATCAGTACTTCCTACATTTAGTAAAATTTTTGAAAAACTGATTTTAAATCAATTGCAAAGACATTTTAAATTAAATAATTTACTGCATAATAAGCAATTCGGATTTAGTAAGGGTCGCTCAACCACTGATGCTGGTATTGAGTTAATATCGCACATATTTGATGCCTGGGAGGAATCTCATGACGCTTTAGGCGTTTTTTGTGATTTGTCAAAGGCATTTGATTGCGTAGACCATGACACATTGATCAGGAAACTACACCATTATGGTATTAGGGGCGTTGCTCTAGACTTTCTCACTTCCTATTTAAGTGACAGAGTACAAAGAGTTGACGTGAATGGAAAACGGTCTCCGGGGTCTCTGGTTACTATCGGTGTACCGCAGGGATCAATTCTTGGTCCATTTTTGTTCTTAGTATACATTAATGATCTACCCCACCTTGTAAGGGACGATCATGAGGTTGTATTGTTTGCAGATGACACGTCACTTTTATTTAAATTAAAGCGACGACAAACCAATTTTGACAATGTAAACAATGCAATCTCTAAGGTTGTAAAATGGTTCAACGTTAACAATCTCCTACTTAATGAAAATAAAACAAAGTGTATTAGATTTATACTACCCAATGTTACACAAGTTAAAGCAAATATCAAAATCAAAGATGAACAGTTGGCTCTTGTGGACACCACCGTATTCTTAGGTATCACCCTAGATAATAAGCTTCAATGGGGTCCTCATATTGATGGGTTATCGAAGAGACTTAGTTCTGCGGCATATGCAGTCAAAAAGATCCGTCTTTATACAGACGTTGACACAGCTAGACTAGTTTACTTCAGCTACTTCCACAGCATTATGTCGTACGGTATACTGCTGTGGGGGAGTGCTGCTGATATCAATACCATTTTTGTGCTGCAGAAGAGGGCTGTTCGAGCAATTTATAATATGGGCCCCAGAGAATCACTTCGCGAAAAGTTTAAAGAAATAAATATAATGACATTCCATTGTCAATACATTTATGAAAATCTGATGTATGTTCACAAAAATATTAATTTGTTTAAGAAAAAAAGCGATAATCACAATGTTAATACTAGAAATAAAGATAAACTCGCTGTTGCCACTTGTAGACTCCATAAAGTTGGTAAATCGTTTAAAGGGCACGGTGTACGCTTTTATAACAAACTCCCAAGAGATATACAAAAATTATCAATTAACAAATTTAAAAACGTAATTAAACAAAAGCTTTATAAAAAGGCATACTATAAAATATCTGATTATTTAGATGACAAAAACTCTTGGGATTGAAAATGCTCCAACTCGAACCTATTGTTTTGTAAAAGGATCATTAAAAGAATAACCAGCCTTGTTTTCTTGCCTTTCTTTCCTGGCTTGGTCGCGGAGGAACAGGCACCTAGATAAAAACCGACGTTTCAAAGTGGTCCTTGTGATTTTATTGAATAAATGATTTTTGACTTTGACTTTGACTTTGACTTTGCTTGAAATAGAAGAGATTTACATAAATTAATAGTAAGTAGCTTCATGGTTGATGCGTCTTGATGCATCTTTAAAAACCTCAACTGGATTGCCGTTGTTATTAACTTACTATAAACTAATTAATGACGACACATTTGTCATATTCTTTTGTATTTATTTTTTCTAATAAATTCTCTCACATTTCTATTTAATTGCCAGCGTCGTAATTCCAAACGGTCAATTTAATTGGGGTAGGCTACGGCAAGAACTCTCAAAGACAATATATTTTCATATCTTGTCGCCAATTCTTTTGCTTGTGTATCACACTACTAATTAATACTCATCTGTAATGAAATTCCTCTCAAATGTTCTCATTTATAGTGCCTAGTACCTACTATGATATGATTATCTCATGTAATTTGTATGCGAAGTGAGCATGGTTCCTTTATGTTTGCGCCCTTGGTGTGTTGATCGTGATCATTACTCGACTTAACAGACCGAGACTGTGTGTGCCCTAAATATCTCCTCAGGTTGTGGTATTAAATAGTTGAATTTTTGACACTTTCATTTTCAACCTTGTCATTTATTGCAGTCTTTGTCTAGTGTGTTCTACTAGAGTCTAGACTATCTTGCACCTATGGTTGCTTCTAGTGTCGATTGAGTGATTCACAGGTGATCTCTGGTGATGCCGACAAAACCATAGTTGTGGTTTATAAATCAGTGCTTCCGTGCTTCGGAGGGGACGTTACTCTATCACTTCCTGCTTGAACGTTCGTTAGGTCATGGGGGGCATCGGGAGGTCGGAGGTCTATAACCTCAGAA
The DNA here is from genome assembly GCA_958496245.1 of Perizoma flavofasciatum. Classification (NCBI taxonomy): domain Eukaryota; kingdom Metazoa; phylum Arthropoda; class Insecta; order Lepidoptera; family Geometridae; genus Perizoma; species Perizoma flavofasciatum. The sequence goes on from OY292436.1 coordinate 2,776,230, forward strand.
ATCAGCGTTGCTCACAATTTCGCACCTACGTACACCTAACTTACGTCATCCAGATTTGCCATTACCATACTGTCCAACTTCACTAAGCTCGATAGCAAACAAGATATACGACTCACGAGAATGATGGAAAGATTAATTGCTTTCGAAACCAATTTATCAACAATGTGCATGTTCGGTTTTTGACGGGAAATCCAAACAAACCTTGCCTGTTTGCTTTGATATGCTCTCCTCGCCGTAGTCCAGTCCAACGGTAGATTGCCTGCGAATAGTGATTGATGAATGGATGCCACAACCACTTAGATTGGTTTCGGGTTTCGGGCTTGTCATTTATTTGGGAGCCTTGTTGTACTTTTTTGTTTATGTTTATATTTGCTATTCTATCGTCTTATATGGTGTGGGACATTTAGTTTGAATTACTTGTCCATAATATATTATACTCAAACAGCTGTAAGTTTGAAAAATAAAAATTCACCACTGGCTATATCAGGGGTAGTGAACAGAACAATATCAAAGAATGGATATGTTATAAAATCGCTACAATTTTGTTTGCCTGAGCGCTAAACATTATTTAAGTTTTGAAATGTACCTAACTACTATCAAAAAAACATATTGTCGGAAATTAAGATAGGTTAATAATTGTAAATCACGCAAAAGCTCTCGGATCATCAAACCCAACAATTTGTGTCCAACAGCTTTTAGATTTTTGTATTTATTGATTGCTATGAAAAACGTGGTTATTCTACAATTTTGTAAAAAACACGACGAACCTCTATTTGTGCATTTTGCGCGTATGAGTCAACCTATTAACTAATCTTAAAATAGCAACAGCATCTCAACTCATGGTGCGTGAGTAACCGACCTGATATTTCGTAATCTTAGGCTTGAAGGTTTTTCTTATTGTAGGTCAGTGTCTTTTAACTTTGACTTGTAGTCGATCGTAAAATAATTTAAAGAGTAGTGACTCTCTTACTCATGTCTTACTCATACTACATTTTAAGCATCTTAAGAACAAAGTCAAAGTCAATAGGTTTTTATTCATTGAAATCACAAGGATCATATAGAAACGTCAGCTAAAAACAGACTTTGGTATGCACTTTTAAATTTGCTAGGTATGTAAATCCTAGTTTTTAAATTACATTGCAAATAATTCATGCAGTATCTAAACTAAAAACAATGTCATTATTCATCTAGATTAATTCGTTTAACCGTTTTAGCATCTATATAATGCTGCGCAGATGTTGCTCTCTCGTTTGAATCATATACACTCTATCTACCAAAACTACTGTGTGATTCCCATACTCTTAACATGTATCACAATATTCATGCTCAGTATGTAGAGGTGTATTTTTCGGCTCCTCAAGAAATCTTAATATCAACAAATATATAACTACGCATGTTGGCCTAGATTCTGCAATTAGTTAGTTCGCCAGCGTGACCTACCGTGGGAATTAGGAATGTCATGTTGTGGTTCATTGACTGGGTGGAACGCCCAGTTTTAATTAAGTTTTTATCGGATCAATTTTATGAATGACTCTATGATTCTAGTTTTCGTGTTGTAAAAGTGAAGAGCTTGGTAAAAAAATACAAAATATAAATGTTTTGTCCACTTCAAGGGAATAAATTAACCAATAACTCTACCCTCAACCTGGATGTCTGACCATTTTTTTGTGGCGAGGGGGAAATCTGCTAACAGAAACCCTTCCAAATTCAGGATGTGATAGGGTTATGTGGTTCACGGACTCACTAATATCCTCCGGTGGCCGATCTCGATGCATGTCAAGGGGCTCCGGGATCTCCAAAGGAACACACCTAATTTAAGGTGACTAATTAAAACCTTAGTCAAGGAGCCCTATTACTAAACAGTCTATCGTCCGTATCTTGTAATATTATTTAGATAGTATATTTTTATTTTTCTATTGTGTACGGAGTCTGACTCGCACTGATCGGTTATATTCAACTCCGTTGTTCACACAAAGCTTTTAAGCTAAAGAGATAGTTTGCTCCTTTAAACTTTGTTAAGCCCGTATACGAGGGCTTACATTTTTAACCACGTGAGTAAAGTGTCTTCTCTAGCCAACCATTAATCTCCTCGTACGTGCTACATTATTCACGTACACTTTTACTAACATTGTCTTTGTCCAACCATTTGTAACTTGTCGCTTGAGAAGAATATTGGTTCTTTTCTGAGTAAAAAAAAGCTTTTTTTCAATTCGATATCCGTCCAAAGAATCCGTCTTTGATTTATCGAAATTTTCGAATTTAATCGAATTCTTTTTGTCTCTATACTGACTGACCCTTCTCATAGATTTTATTTCGAAGGACTTACTAAGTCTTACGCATAGAATGATACCCAAATAATTGGTTGACGAGACTGTAAACTACACTCATGGAGAACATTAAATTCATGGCGATTAATGAAACGGAAATAAACTTAAACTGATTCACTAGATTCCTGGCGGAATTGGTCACCGCATTGCGAATTAAATTTAACTACTACAAAATTTGACACATTTAAATTTAATCTTATAAGGAAAGCAAGATATGAGATTTCGTTGCCTTTCGAAAGTAAGTTTCAATTACGTAAATGAAATCGCCTTAGTCCTCTGCTAATCTATTTGCATTGAGATCTGAACATTTCGATATGACTCAGCCGGAACGTGTTTCTGCATATCATTCTGCAATTGGAACGTCCTTATTTTACTTCATGCTAGTGTGAATTCTATTTCAATCGTCTGCGGTTATATGTAGCTAGATACGGTTATATGTGTGTGTGTGACCGCTTGTTATACTATTGAATAGTTTCGGCATGTATGATTGGATGTGAATGCACCAGAATAACCGATAAAGGTATGAGGTCTGTGTCGCTCAACTCCACAGGGCTGTGTCTGTCAATTGGTGTCAATGGATAATATTTTTGATTGTATATCACGACTCGGCCCTACTAAATATGAATTGCCCTTTCCGGATGCTGCTGGAAGTCTTTATATTCATTCAACTTGAAAGATTATTCAAACAGAACAGACATACAAAATTTTTCTTTCGTTATGATGAAAGGAGCATGTAGGAATTTGGAGCAATAATATCTTGTGTCAATCATAAACACGCCGCTGTCTTATAATCTTTGATCTTAGTGTTAGAATAAATAAACTATTAGAGGAATTGGGATATGTCTCAGCTGTGGGAGGACCTAGTTAGATCGTTTTCTTGTTTCGTTAATCTTGACGATCTCGATAGCGCAGTGGGCGAGTAGCCCGGGGTAGGTAGATGCGGGGCAAATGTTTGCAAGTTCTGCAGATATTTGTTCTATGTCTGGGCGTTGTGGTACCACGGTACATATAGTTCCTGATACTCACGACACAGGGGATCTTATTGTGCGGTCAGATCTATGTATGTGTCTGTTGGGTGTTTATTTATTTATTTGATTTGTTTAGAGTTAGCTTGTTGTTTTTTTTCTAAATTCTGTATTCAAATGACTTATACTCCGAATTTTCTAAGATTATTTTCCGCTACCTGTTTGTCTGTTATTTTTTTATGGTTTTTATGGTTTAATTACTTGTGTATGTTTATGAGAAGTTCCGTATTATCTTTTGTTGTAGCTACTATGTATTCCTTTTGAACATAATATGAGACTTTCGAAGCCCTAGGGTAATTCAGCTCGGTGAATGAACTCAACAATTTAGTTGTAAAATGTGTTTTCTATTATACTCAAGCTGACATTTCATAAAGCTTTAGGTAACTAATTAGTCTGAAATAAATTTTAATTTCAATTAACGCCCGGGTCTGGTGGAGGTTATACGTTATTAGAATTTTGAAATATAGATATTAACACGCTTATATTAGATTCACTTATAATTAACAATGTAATCAAATCTTGGAGGTATATTTTAACCTACTTCTGATTGTCGTATCGAAATGAAACTTTGTATGTATATGTAGTTTGGATGACGATACTTTAATTTGGTCTCTTGGAGCTAATTCGATGATGGAGCCAGGAGGTGGATAGTGGAACTCTTTAGTGGCTACTAGTAAACCCGTCGTGTGTTTGGGCTTATATGATTCGTTTTGACGAGTCTAATAGATTGGACTTGGTAACTAGAGGGTCTGATGATGAAGCCAGGAGGTGTATAGTGGAATTATTTTTTTATGATTTTAGTGCGTAATTAAAGCGTGTATTATAGATTTTTTATTAAACCACACGCTTCATTTATGCAATGTATGTTAGCTATGTTAAGATGGTTTGGGTATGTAGAAAGGATGAATGAAAGAAGATTAACAAAACAAGGATACAAGGCGAGCGTCAATGGAATAGTTGGAAGGGGAAGGCCTCGGCGAACGTACTCTGATCAAGTAAGAGACGTTCTGGAGAAAGGCCAAGTCATGAGCACCCTAAACCGACGAGCGTGTATGAAATATGTGATGAGGATGAATGAAACGCAAGAGGTATGCCAGGATCGTAGCAAGTGGAAATCCGTGGTCTACGTACCCCTCCGGAAAAAAGGCGTCATTTTATGTATTTATACTGAGACTGTTTATCTGTCAAAATGTTCGTTTATCCTGCGGCATTTGAATCTCAATCTCAGGTGAAACTTAAATAAAGCTGCGAGTTTTATTATTTTATAATGGTTTCGGATAATTTTCTTCGTAGTGTTACTGATTTTAGATGGATTTATCCTCGAAAATATATAATTAACATGTGCTTAAAACCAGGGACCGCGGCAGTACGGGGGGGGGGCAAATTTAGTTGGTCACCCCTTCAATCTCCAGCCCTGGTTTGGTAGGCGGGTACCTATGTGGTTTTAGGGGCATTTGACCCCCTCTGCCCCCCACTTCCGCGGCCGCTGCTCGAAACGGTGAAGGATAACATCATGAGGAAACCGGCTTGCCCATGAAGCTACAACCAAACATTTGAAGGCATGCGCCATCGGTTGGTGCTCTAATAAGCGGCTAAGGGCTTGCAAGGAGTGTTATTAGGCGTGTGCCAAACGTAATGCCTAAGACGTGCCTCTGACTACTATAGAGTTATTCTCTATAGTTTGTATCCTCAAAGATCTACGCACTGAGTATGTCCATCATTGACGACCTCTGTAGTGCAGTGGGCGAAGGCCTGTCTGAGATGCAGAAGGTTGCGGGTTCGATTCCCGCTGCGGGACAAATATTTATAAGATTAGCATATATTTGTCTCGGGTCTGGGTGTTCTCTATGTATAACATGTATGTATTTATAAAAGATATATATAAAAGTAGTATATCAGTCATTTAGTTCTCATAACACAAGCTTTGCTTACTTTGGGACTAGATGACACTGTGTGAAAATGTCCAGCATTATTTATTTATTTATTTATCATGGGGAAAACAGTTGAGGGCGTGTTTGTTTTGTGTTACTGGTTCTTTCTTGGTTATCCTGTTCAATGATAGCCTTTGTGACAGATGTTTAAATAACCAGTGCCTTTCATCGCACTGGTTTGTACGCTTTAATTGCTCATCTACAGCCTAGGAAATAAATAAACGTTCTGGTTATTTATGTGCAAAACTTATCAAACAGCAGGATATCGAAGTAGGAGATCCTCTTATATAAAACGACGAGGACAGGTGTTTAAAATTTTTACTTCGACCAAATTGCGGAGATAAAATTCTACTCACATAAAATCCTCTTTATCCAAAGGTTATCTGGAAGAGATCACTTTTAAGCCTATTGTACTATTATCCTACTAATATTATAAACGTAAAAGTTTGTGAGGATGGGTGTTTGTTACTCTTTTATGCAAAAACTACTGAACGGATTTTGATGAAACTTTACAGTATAGGCTACTTTTTATCCGGGTACCACGCGGGTGAAGTCGTGGGCAGAAGCTAGTATGTAATATGTTAATGTTTATTTCTTTAGGTCTACAATGAAGTATTTTTATTCATTAATTGTTAAAGAAACTTTTGCCTTATTTTCCGCGTCTTTACAGTCTTGTTTTTTTTCCCGTGAAATATAGATGTGATGTTCGTTAGAACAGAGACGGGTGCTTGTGTGACCTATATCGTGCCTGTGAACACTTTCATTGCGCTTTCCCACGTTATTCAGAGAGTGAAGTAGCGGAGACGGTCATACTTTAAAAAAAACTAGGTTTGCCTAGAGGGCCTCCCTATCTTATCATTTATTATGCTCTTTCCGTACGAATCCATTTATATATTATTACTAGAATCTGCCAACGGCTTCGCCCGCGTTGCACCCGGCCATAAATTAGCCTATGTGTTATTCTGATGTATAAGCTATATTACTATAAAGTTTCATCAAAATCCGTTCAGTAGTTTTTGCGTGAAAGAGTAACAAACATCCATCCCCACAAACTTTCGCGTTTATAATAGTAGTAGGATTTGAAAAAAAGTCTTACTTATATAAACCTCTGTTAGCGCTTATATAATTATATGGTGTAATAAATCCGAGTGCTTCCCCGTTCAACCCACAATTTTTCTACCTAATATTATTTTTACCCTTTCAACCCAAAACATATGCTTTGTTCTACCCAACCCAAAAATCTAAGTCACAGTGAATTCTAAACAGTACAGACACCGTAATATTTATAAAAAAATGAACTTTATGAAATTATTACTCACAGTAGCTTCAAATTTTGTACCTACAAAATGGAGGTAATAATATTTTATGCTAATGTTTATACTCTCTTCAAACGAATGCACGTGCAATTCCTAGAACAATGTTAATAGGCGGACTTATTGTTTTGTTTTAAATATTTGATCTCGAATAAAAATTGATTTTGCATGACTGATGTTATGTACCTATAACTTATAAATGTGACTTTATATTTACCTACCAGACCTGAATCTGAACATTGATGTGCTATTTTTTATAATATGTTTATTTGATTATGTTTGATCTTTAAGGGTTGATTAGTGTTTTTGTAAAACTAGTATACAAATATTTAACTCACTATTATCTGAACAAGACTGATTTTATCAATAAAAATATTTAAATAAGTATCTACATTTTTTGTCTGCTGACCCTGCTACATTAGTGTTTCACTGTGTCATTTATTTGAATTTAAACAATAGAAATTAGGAATAAGTAATAAGAATAAGGTGTGGGTACAAAGGGTAACTTGAATCAAATGTTTTGGGTCGAACGGAGCAAAATATCTATTGGGTAGAAAAATCTTGGGTCGAACGGGGAAGCACTCGTAAATCCTACTCCCGAAAACGTGGACAGATGACATAGTAAAACGTAAAATTTGATCGTATTTCTCGATCAATTCGCACCGACTACTGACGAATAATTACAATAAACGACGTCTAAAGTTACTGTTATTATGTACAGAGCTAATCGGACAAAACTTTTTATTCCAAAAACTATCGTGAACTTGACTATCCATATTGGAAAAACCGGAATTTTCACGTACGTGCAGTACGTGCGGTGAAGGCACCGACTAAGTTTCGACTCATTCCGAGAGTCTTCATCAGGGTGAGTGGTTGCGACTTTCTCCTTCCGCGTCGCGTCGTGCACTACCACGACGCGACGCGGACTCTCGGAATGAGTCGAAACTTAGTCGGTGCCTTCACCGATAGTGAAAATTCCCGTTTTTACAATATGAACGGACAAAACTTATCACTAGTTCTGATTACAGAACTATTGCTTTAGTTTTGTGTTCAGAACTAGTGGGAATAAGCGAAATAAACAACATAAATTGTTGAACTTTTTAATTATATCATTTCAAAATCGCCGTATTAAAGAAATTTGTTTCAGTCTATGGCGTTTCTAAAGTCTAATAATAGACAAAATTGTCGGTACATATAACCATAAAAAAATAAACGAATTTCCAATTTTCACTTCCCAACCCCTGGTTGTAGATAGAGGGTTGTTATGGAAACAAAGAGCGGTCTGGATGTGACCCAAATCGGTTTTCCAGCTCATTAGAAATTCCTCGTTCGCTCCAATGTTATCGCGAGCGAGTGCACTTGACCGATGGATTGCGGCCCCGGCACTATTATTCTGGGTTCCCTGCTCGTTAGCGGAATAGAATTGCCGTCAATGTGGATCTAATGACTGATTTCGTTCCAGCACTTTAGGCAGCATAGTACAAAATTTTCAAAATTAAGTCACTAGTTTTATACCTTCTTTCTTGTCTTCTGGTAGTAAGCTTCGGGTTCTACCATGCCCCAGACTTATAGGCACTGTCGTGTTAACACCCCCGTTATATTTACATTGAAAACTTAGTACACCTAAAATACCGTTTTTATGTTTAGGTTCAGCTTTCTCACAAAAAAATTCCTGAATGATAAAGAAATAAAAATACTATGAATGATCAAAAATGAATAATTGTTTCTCAAAATATTCTCCGTTAGTGTAAATGCACTTTTTCATACGAATAAACCAATTTTGAAAATATTTTCGATGCCACTACTCCGTTTTGACCTTGAAACATGTTTTTCATACTCTGACAGCCACTTCTAGTGATGAAAATCGACCCAAACAGTCGATTGCTACTTTGTTTTGGGCTCGTAGCAGTAGATCCAAGTTCGTCACCTGTTACTATATCCCACACAACATTTGATGCCCATTCATTGATCTGGTAAGCACGGCATTGCACCAAGTGACGCGGTCTGTTTTTTGAGCTGTAGTCAAATTGTGAGGGATACATCGCGAACACAGCTTTTTTCACACCCAAATGTTTGTGTAGGATTGATTGTATCTGGCTCATGCCTATGCCTAAGGATGTCCGAATTTCATGATAGGTCACACGTCTGTCTGTTTCGATCATACGGCGCTCAGCACCGAGGTTTTTGTTGTTTACTGCGGTGGACGGGCGACCATCACGACGAATTTCGTGATGGTCGCCCGTCACTGATATAAACATGACCGCGTTTGAATTCTGCAAACAAGCTATAAATTGTCATCTTGCATGGTGCTTCATCACCAAAAGCAGTTTGAAGTCGAGAGAGGCTCTGATGAGCTGTCAAATTACATTTAAAATCGTAGTAATTACTCCATTTTGATGTAGACACGTAATTTTTAAAATGACGCCACAGTATAAAAGCAAGTGACAGCTAGATGAAACAAACTGTTTTCTACAGTCAAAGAGTTATATTTTCAAATATTGTAATTACTTTTTAAATATTGTTTATGTAAGTGGCCAATTCCAGAAACATATAGTGCGCCCTATGTAAAGGCCCAATCTCGAAATAGTGGCACCTAAACTTGCGTCGCTATATCAATAGGGGACGATAACCGCAATCCATCAGGTGGGCCGTATGCCTTGTCTAATCATAAAATTAAAAAAACTAGTCTATCCAGCTTTAGCAGCTTATTTGGAGTATACCTAGCATGGACATTTAGCGGAACTTTCATCATCGTCCTCAACAACCTGGAGATGTCTTTTGCTGAACATAGCCCACCCCCAAATCGTGCCATGACACGATAATATGCTTGGACTACCTCCATCCACTAAATTACCTACCTCCGACTTCTTAGCGGAACATTTCACTGCTGATTAATGACATAATTGCGGTACGTAGAGATTTACAGAAGTAGATAGATTCCTGCTTTACAGTCTAATGCCCGTCTGCATTAAACATTGTGAATGATTTAGGCGTGTTTTATGGATATGTTTTCGTAGAAATTCGCCAGACAGACATGGCGAAGCTTTACATCATCATTCATCAGTCATCACGTGCTATGGGAAATCAAGCAACGATGCCAACAGCAGTAGTTACACATCATTTCACTTATCAGAACCGGCAATTGCAATCGCGGATATCTGGTATTAGCCACTATTGATAAACAACTACCTACACAAATTAAGTGGATTGAGGGTGGGAAGGTCTAGTCATTTTTCCGTTCATTAATAAAGTATGGCGTCACGTTATCCATTCATGTGCTTGATTCATCGTTAATCAATTTGATGAAATATAATGTATAGAGTTCGATTATATTTTAGGATATATATATATATAAGGATATATATTCTCTGCGATTCCATCGACGTTACGTTGATCATGTTATACTTTACTTTTCTCCTGCTGACGTTTCGTTGACCGTTGAGAGGTCCTTCCTGATCTCCAAACGTCATGAGCACCGTCCGCGACCACGCTCGACGTCAGCAGGGCAGTAGTAAAGTATGTGGTATAGAATGATACCAACCTATAATTTCAATTGATGAAACTCATATATTATGTGAAATTTTGTAACCAGCTTAAAAAAAGGTTGTCTGCTGAATAAATTCTCTATAGAGATGTCTGCCTCCAACTTGTTAGAAAAAGGAATTTGAATTCGAACGAAGTCACACACAAAAACGAGTTGCAAATAAAGCTGAGTGCTGTATTTTATTTATGGGCAACCTCACCCGAGGTGGAAATGAAATGCATTTACGAGCCACCAAAGTGACTATTGTTTATTCTGCGTCTGCGCCCGTCAAGGATACTGCAGTGCTGGCTAATAATTCATAAATAAAGGTTCTATTTATTTATGAAATCTTAAATTTATTTATTTACGTATTTGGTTGGTATTGGCAGATTTCCATCTGCAAAAGTTGCATAAACAGTTTATGAAAAACAGAAAAAAACAGATTATCGATAAACACACTTAAATCTGCCCAGAAGAATTGTAGGTTCTTGTAGGTAATTGTAATATGTGACTGTATTTTTTGACAGCTATAGTATTTTTCAGCTATGTGACAGCTATAGCCAAATCCAACAAGAGTCTGTTGAATCTCATCATCAATCTTCCACAGCATATTGCGGGGTGTAGGCATCTAGAAATTGCCTCCGATCTTGGTGATGTCGTCGACCCACCTAGTACGAGTATGCCTAGTGCCTACTAGTGTTTTTATTCATTGAAATTAATAATGCTGGCCATCTAGTCCCAAACTAAGCAGAGCTCGTATTATGGGAACTATATGATTGATAATTATATTAATTATATACGTTTTTTGTTGTAAATACATAGAAAACACCCAAACAAAAAATTATAGATCATACAAACATTTGTCCTGTGTCGGGAATCGATCCCGTAACCTTCTGCGTCTCAAGCGGGCTTTCACCCACTGTGCCATAGAGGTCGTCAAAAAAGCAAAAAGCTACTTATAGAACGGTATGACACAGTATCCTTTATGTCCTTTGGGTGTTCAAAATATATCATAATGTTTGAACCCTGTATCTCTGACTACCCATGAATTAGTATACTCACAGATCTGCGTACTGAGTATAGATCTGAGGATCTCCATCTTGGGGATTACAGTCGCCTTTTGTTCTCCTGATAACACAAGTCTCTCCGAGCCAGGGTTTCACAGAAGAACACCGTGTGAGTTGATAGGTGCATGCACATGCCAGCAGAGACCTTGTACTGCCCTTTATGACATTTAATGACAGAGTTTTAAATCAAACTCACATAAAATAATAACTGCAATTTAGATAGAAGTTTAACTTAAAAACAATTACACTGCAGTGGCCATTGGCTCAGTAATCAGTAAGGCCAATGCTTGATGGAGGTCACATTCCTCCATGCAATCAGAAAATGCAGCCTTGATATTATAACATGCTCTACAGCTATACAATACCTCTACAACACTGTTTCTCAAAGTGGAAGATAATGCCCCCTTGTGGGCGCTGGAGGCCTTCAGGGGGCGGTAGAAGAATCTAGAAGATATAGGAGGCGCTAAGGCGGTTTAGAGGGGAAAGCATAGGTTGTTATGTTCTCAAAGTGGGCGACGGGAAAGATAAGTTTGAGAACCTGTGCTCTACAGTTATCAGCAGCACTGTGTATGACTTCAAGGATGATTCTTAGATAAGTTTTATCGCCACAAATCACTTGTTAAATGGGGATACTCCAACGAAATACAATGCTACTGCGGAGCCATACAAATTATGCCTCATCTTCTGTTCTGTCCGCTCTGCACTGCACTAATACCTTCAGTATGAACTGTGTGAGGCTACAGAAAGTGTCTTAAATGTGACTAGATTTTGGTCAAAGAGAATCTAAACGAGGCAAACCATTGACACGAAGAAGAAGGATGGTTCTCATACGTTCTGAGATAGGTTTTATCCCCACAGAGGCTAGGAGGTGCTGCTGTAATAGACGAGGATAAACACGACGGGTTTTTTTTTTAATTAACGCGTGAACACTCTATTACACCTGCGGTATATATCAGAAACATGACTAGCTACAAAATTTGCTTCCATTAGGATCTATTCATATCAGCCATTAAACAAAATGAACATTGGAATCTGCGGAGGCCGGGATTAAGATGTATCACCTTGATTAATTCCAAGCGACTATAAATTGTGCCGTTATTTCTATTGCGCTGTTAAAGAAAATAGAGCGCAAATATTAGTTTAATGGCTACCATAAAGATACAAGATTGCGAGACGAGACTGCATATTATGCTGAACTGCAAAAATTAAATCACAATATATATTTTTTTAATGTTCATAATATGAGTCTGCTAAGTTCCTAGTAAACAAATCAATATTTGGGCGTTTGTTGCTAATAATCTCCGTAACACAATTTATATAGCTAGTATTTCAACCGGGTACCACGCAGGCGAAGCCGTAGTTAGAGGCTAGTACAAAATAAAACAAGTACGACGACGGATAGCTTATACATGTAGGTAATTACTTTTTGGGGGTGGTTGGAGAGAAACAAAATTCCAATTAACTTCCAATAGCATTTTTTTTTATAAACTGATTTAATTAATCAACCGCTTCATAGTTTTTCTATTTGAACTGAATCCTGATTGAATGAAGGTGCCTTTGAACATGAAAATTGGTTTAGGCTAGAAAAAGGCTGTTTTTGTCAAATTTCTTGTTTAAATACGAAATTTATTTTTTCTCAAATCAAGATTTCAAAGTAGACTCCTAATGGACTGAAACAAAAAACGTAATCTGCCCAACGAAACAAGCTTAAAATACGAGCGGAGAAAAAGCGGATCACAAAAGAAAAATAAAACAACTGAGAATACTTCTTAGATGTCAAGTTTTTCAAAGCGGTCCCTTCGTTTTTGTACAATTTCTCAACAGTTTTCGGTAGGTAATAGACTCGGGTGATTGTTTATCTTTGACACTAGAAAATCGCGTCCCACCCAACTGGATTATTTCAGTTAGCAGCGCGCCGTCACAATGGCCGAGGCGATTTGGAATTTATCACATTTCAAATTCCATAATATATGTACATTTGTTTTTCATAGTTGTGTTCATCGAAATGCCAAAGGCTCGAAATTTTAAATAAACAACTCATCCAAAGGCAAAGATAATTTCGTATGAATATTAATAATGATGTGGGTATAAAATCATACCAAATTTTAGATTACAAAAGGGTTAGCATTTGACATGCTAATTATAACGTTACTCCTACATTAAGCAATTAGGTTATCCGCCCTTACTGAATCTCGTTATGATAAAATATTTATAAATACAATAACATTATGGAGTTTATCAGTTCTTTGCAGCCAAGTTTTAGATTTTGATTAGATAGTAATTATTTGATACGTTTAATTTTTAGTTAAGAGTATCTTAATCAAAAGCTTTGTACAGACATCACGCGGGCATCCGGGCCTTGAGCCGCAAAGTCCGAATCTCCGCGCCTCGACCTGCGCAGCGGTAACTTGCCCCTGCTTTAAGGGCGCTGATTGTTGTACGTATTGCACGAACTGACTAAAGATGGACAAAGACAAGGAAAAGATAAGCGAATTTGTTTAATTGTATCATAAACATATACTTTGGGTGGGACCCAAAGCATTGCGTCTAGCGGAAACTGGCGGAAAAATCTGGTTTTACAGGAGCGTTATCTGCTCCTGTTTGGGTCGTATCGACAGCGGGTTCCGGTGCTCAAGTAGAGCCGTGCTCATGCCACTATTTATTTCCTCACTCGAGCGGCACACATTGAGTGATCCACAGCCCACAGGACGAATGATTTTGTGTCTGTTCATACCTTAAAAGACATGTCCTTTGATCATCATGTCATTCGTACATGCCTTTTAAGGTGATCATCATGTCACTCGTTTTGACCGACTTCAAAAACGGAGGAGGTTCTCAATTCGGCTGTATGATTTTTTTATTGAGAGTGTTTGTTACTTGATATGTTCGCTAATTGTTCGTCAATTGTTTACTGATTTTGATGATTATTTTATTGTTGTAAAAAAAACATCATCTTATGAAATTACGATAAGCCGATTTTTTTTGCGGGATATTTTTTTTTTTTTTTTAGTCAAAAAAGTGTCATCCCGAGTGAGTAAAATAACGTAATCACGTGAATTCTGATGATAGAGTATCTGCAAGATAGAAACCGTAAACTTGGGACTGCAAACGTATCGCGAATATCGCGATTTAAAATGTTTTTTTTTGCTTGTATGTTACGTGGTATCTTCGCCAATTGTGAACCGATTTTAATAATAGATAAAAAAATGGTTAGTTTTCCCATATTTTATGGCAAAATTCCACTCCTATGGGTGAAAAAATAGGTGACGAAATTAAATATTGGACATTTTATCAATTTCCCGTTATTTGACCCGGTTTTTTACATTTAATGTCTTATAAATTATTCTTTAACAGTCTGCGTTGTATTTGTTACCTAGAAATAACGAGTTAAGTCCTGAACTTATATACTTACTTATCTTCATCATTTTCTCAAAACCATTTGACTCTGGAAAAATTGTTTCAACTATATCAAACTCTTCTCCCATCCAGGCCAAGATCTCGGTCAAGAGTCGAAAAGGCCAATGTAAATTCTAGCAAAATTCTTTCCATTATTTCCCAGCTAGTTCATCTCATATTCAACTAATCTGAATCTTATTCGGTTGGAATAAAGTTTACCAAAGTACATGCATCATAGCGTGCCACTTGGACGTTAGTGCTCTCAATGTTGCAGAGTCCTTCTGCCAAGTTCAAGAATGTGATCTGTTTATTTTATCCATGGCATTGGTTTTATGGACGTTCCGTGCCAATGTTTATTTACTGACCTATTTTTATCAACTAAATTTATCGAATAATTTCTGAATGCACGATACATAAGAGCCGTGTCGGTCTAGCTAGTGGGGTACAACGACTTCCAATCTGAAGGTATTTTTGAAAGATTTTTTTTCGTTGTCTACTAGATTTTACCACTCCTAAAAATTATGTGCGCATTAACACGTCTTCAAAACGGTGAAAGAAAATATAGTGAGGTACCATCATGCCTTAGACTAGAGAAATAATTTGATGGCATATGATCGGTTAGTGTAAACGGCGATAGGCTTGCAACCTGTCACGTGGAATGCTAACTACTTGCGAAACGTGGGCATGTACCAAATACGAGTATAATCTGCCTCTTTTTTGTATGACGAAAAGCAGAAACATAACTATAGTTGTCTTCTTTTCCGTAGACAAAACCGTTGTCCGGGGTCTAGACAAACACTTCACGCTTACGCAAATTTCTCAAGGAAAATTTAACAATAGTTAAGTGACGTTTAAACAGCTAACGCAATTTCAGTACAATTCAATATCGGAAGCGTCAACGCCAACAGAAACTGGTATTTTTATAGACCCCCTTGGAATATCGTGATCCCAGAACCAGTAGTAAGACTACTGGTTCTGGGATCACGATATTCGGTTCACGAGATTAAGGGTTAAGCTCGCCTTTGTATATGTGTCACCTAATATTTTGATTTATATTTCTGTGTACAAGAAATAATTATGTATAACAGATTCTCGCCTCAGCCTTGTCATTCTCCAGTGTAAGCGGTCAACGTAAACAGTTTCACGGTTCAGCGACGATGAACGGTCCTTAAAGTAGCTAATTACAAGCCCACAGTTCACTTTCACAAGCGAAAGCTCAATTAAAGGTTCGAGTAAACATCGATACTATCATTCGATACCACGCGATAAGATACAATCGATTTGCCGCAATAATATTTACGCGTACGTTGAATCCAAAGAGCTTGGCTTAGCGCTCGGGTAGAGGTGAATTAAGAGTATAACACAAAAATATTGTATTTAATAAAACGAGTTTACAAAACATAAAACTTACTTAGTTTGTCCATCACGTATTGCAGCGCCGCCTATGGCGTGTGGCGTTAAAATCTATCACTCGATTCGTCTACGATTAAAAAAAACTGCATGACAATCAATCATCTTTTATTTCACATTCCATCGTCTATTGTAGCGCGCGTTAGTCAAAGTCAAATTCAATAGGTTTGATTTCAATGATTTTAACTTAACGTTAGTGGCTTGTGAAACGGACAAACATACTTACAAATAGTCAACCTCTTACCCAAAACGCATAATAGACCAAGCTATAAAGAGTTTAGCAATAGGAAGCATATAGGTAAGTAGAAGGTATGAGGACAAAAATTCATATTGTAAAAACGGGATTTTTTACGTACTGCACTATCAGTGAAGCCACCGACTAAGTTTCGACTCATTCCGAGAGTCTTCATCAGGGTGAGGGGTCACGACTTTTTTTTTTTCGTGAATTTCAACGTACTGCCCCGATATTGCAGTACGTGAAAATTTCCGTTTTTACAATATGAATAGTCAAGTTCACGATAGTTTTTGGAATAAAAAAGAACAAAAATTCTTGTCCGCGCTTTGTGGTCGCATTTCTGTTCGCCGGTTGCTCGTGTCTGGATCTCAAGTGTGATGGAGTGCGCTCATTTTCGCGTGACAAGTGTCTTTAGCAGATTGTTTATTGCGTGTTATGGAGATGGCAACATGATATCATACAAACATAATCTCACAGATAAAGCAAGCATTCGGATGGAAATCTTGCGAATTGGTCTTTACCAGTTCGCAAGATTTTGTGATAAATGCTATGTTCCGGTTTAAAGGCACTGTCTCAGGGTCGGTAACGCGCGATTGATACCTGTGGCGTTGCAAGCGTCCATAGGTTATCGTAACCGCTTACCAACAGTTGGGCAGTATGCTTTTTTGCCTCATTAGTTCTACAAAAAAAAACTAGCATTCACTTATTAAAAAATATGTTATTAAAATAATAAATTAAGGAAGAAAGAACACGTCTAGTCTTGGCATGTCGTGGTTTAAATTTAAGCTTTACGGTAAAGACGTTCTTCTGTTCCAAAAACTATCGTGAACTTGACTATTCATATTGTAAAAACGGGAATTTTCACGTACTGCACTATCGGTGAAGGCACCGACTAAGTTTCGACTCATTCCGAGAGTCTTCATCAGGGTGAGTGGTCGCGACTTTCTCCTTCCGCGTCGCGCCGTGCACTACTCCGTGTAGTGCACGTGAAAATTCCGGTTTTTTACAATATGAACGTTCTTCTGTCTTACATGATATCCATATCAAAAAATCCTCGTTTGGAGAGCCCTACGTGATCGCATCCACGCGAAAGCAATGCGAAACTAGCACTTTCGGTTTGAGTTTTGTGTAACAAAAATGTAATTTTATTCCAAAAATAGTACGTTATATATATTAGTTATAAATATTAGTGCACGGCGCGACGCGGAAGGAGAAAGTCGCAACCACTCACCCTGATGAAGACTCTCGGAATGAGTCGAAACTTAGTCGGTGCCTTCACCGATAGTGCAGTACGTGAAAATTCCCGTTTTTACAATATGAATAACAAAAATGTAGTCAATAATAATAATAAAAATATATGAAAAAGAAGAGTCGTCGCTTTGTTTCGCGTCCCTTCTAGGAATCGTTTTGCGTTGGTTGCTCTGTGCGTCCGCGTTCACGTGAAACGCAGAAATCCTTACCTACACACATTTGAACTTATGTTGCGAGTATGTTATGGAGCTTCCAGAATGATTATGTTTACCAACGTGTAATTGGAGTTGTGTCTACAATGATCCGTAATCTCGTAAATGACAAACACGAAAACATTTTGTGGCGTAAAGTCGTAAAATCTGTTTATTTGGAGAAAGCTTCATAGTTCTATAAAATGGTATCACTGCGTATGTAAGCTTGTTAGCGCATGGTTAAGACATAACAACGATGTAGAGTTTTAATTAAAAAGAAATTAAGTGCTCCGAAGCTCGGCTGAGTCAGCAGAAAAGAAAAATAAAAGTTTATAATGCTCTTGCCACGGATAACGAAGAGTAGATGTTGCCTTTATTCATGCCACTGGATATACTCCCTCATTGAGTGAGCTGTTTAATTTAAAAAAAAATGCTGGACATTTTTCACACAGCATCATCTAGTCATAGAAACACCTATACCCGAGACAAATATTAACACATGATAAAAACATTTGTCCCGTGGCGGGAATCGAACCCGCAACCTTCTGCGTCTCAGGCGGGCCTTCGCCTACTGAGCTACAGAGGTCGTGAAAACGTATCAGTAATCACAATGTTTTCATGTTAGTCTACTTAGCTGAAATAAAATATATACTCTGCTGGAGCAGAATCTCGAGATATGAAGAAAATGCCTAAGACTGCCTGCACTCTTTGTCAAATGAATCAGTTATCAACACTTTCTTGGTAATTTGTTGTTATTTGCCTCTTATCGATAGATGCCATCATATCCACTAGTTTTCTCAGTTCTTTGGCTTCGACAACGGATAAAAGAAATCCTACGAAACTCAAGTACTTTCTAACTGCTAAGCCGGCTGCACTACAGCAGAGAAAAGTCTTCCTTTCACAGAGGAAACTTTAAAGCTGAAATACTGATGGTTTGCCACAAAAAGGCAAACCATCAGTATTTCAGCAAGAATTTGTAAGAAGAATTTGTAAGAAGTAAGAATTTGTAGAACGAAATACAGTACCACTGAACTAGACCAAAGGTTATTTTATTTAAGCTACGTTCCTCGTATGCCGTTTCATAAAGGAAACTAACTCGGCTTCACGGAAATATAGGTGCCAATATACACGGAATAAGGGGAACTTTATCAACTGCCTGCAAATTCCGTGAAAATGTAGCACACTCTGGAAATGGATACATGTTACCACATGAAAACCCAAAGATGGCACAAACATATGTACAGTGAAAGGTCCACATGAAAACCCATAGATGGCACAAACATATGTACAGTGAAAGGTCCACATGAAAACCCATAGATGTCACAAACATACAGCGAAAGGTCTAGATCGCGCTTACGACATTTCCCAAGAGTTTAAACATATGTATAACTCCCGACAACAACTGTCGGTTCTAGGAACCGGATGACTGGATTTATAATTGTCACGGTTTTCTTTCTAAATAGCTTAATCCTAGCTTCTGCCCACGGCTTCACCCGTGTGGTACTCGGATATGGCTATGAATAGGACCTAGTGACCGATGGTAAAAGTACGAGTGTGGAGATGGATTTAGTGCGCCCCGTAAAGGCTCCTTTCAATCGAATGTTTGGTTCTAGGACATGCCGATTTCCTCATGGTGTTTTCTTTACCGTTTGAGGGCACTAACATTTGGCACATTAATTTATCGCGTGAAAAAATCCAATAGTATACGACGAGATTTGAATTCTCGAAATTCGGATCGAAAGGGGTTGCTACAGCACAACTAGTGCTTCAGTTTAAATAGGTAGTTTATAAGTCGAGGTTAGACTTTTAAAGTATGCTGAAGTTGTTTGTTCAGTGTTTCTGACTTCCGATCGAAGCAAGATCTCCAAACGTTAAAATTGAAAGAAGAATTCGCAACTGTTGAAAACTGACTTTCCATTTGTGGAAAAGTGATGTCGGAGTAAATATAAACATTTTAAAGTTTAAGTCTCGAATACACGACGGCACTAATCACTGGACATATACACGAAGCAACGAGACACTGAACACTCGGTCTATACAGTTACAGCGAGCTATACATATATAGCTGAGTCTGGCAGCCACGTTGAATTTCTGCAATCGTTAACGCAAATAGAAAACTAATGTGTGGAATCGACCACAACTAATGTGGTAAGCAATCACGTGATATTTCTATAGCAAAAAAGTATTCAATCCCTTGTTACTTTTCTAGTAGCGACTCAATGTAACTCAATGTGACACACTTCGACACTCGATCTCTACTGAGTGTCCAGTGTCTAGTGTCGTCGTATAGTAGGAGCTTGAGCTGGTTGTACTCGTGAAGCGAAAACAGTTCGTGAGTTCGGAAGATGGGAAAGCTATTTCGCTCGTGAAAAATGGATGCTACAACTATTGGTAACTGTTTTCAGGGGGAATTACTCTCGTATTTGTTTGGGAACCATACAACTGTTAACTCTATTTTTACTGGTCGCTTGAAAAATACCACTATCAATATATATAAAACTATTCCGTTACTTACTGGCGGATCAACGCACAGCTTAAACCATAAGGTCTAGAAGCATGAAATTTGAAGGGTATATTCCTCTTATAGTGTAGGGGTGCACTAAGAAAGGAATTTGGAAAATTCTACCCCTAAATGGTGAAAAGGGCTGAAAACCTTTGTATGAAAAAATGGTATTGTTGAACTTACAGTCAGTAAAGATTTTTGATGCACCTATCAATTACCTACCCTACGCGAGTAATGCCGCGGGCATCGGCAAGTACCTATTAAACTCATAAGAACACTCACCAAAAGGCAATGCTGTCAATGAAATGAGACGTTCTTTACTGATTTTGACAGCATAAGCATGCATCCATACAAACTTACGCGTGTTTCCGGGAGGTGTAGGTAGAGATCATGGAAATCCATTTGTAACGATCCTGACACACCTCTTTTGCTCCATCATATTCTTCATGCAAGCTCATCGGTTAAGGATACTCTTGACTGGACTCTGTAGAGCGTCTACAACTTGGTCAGAGTAGTTTCCGGAGTAGTTTTACGCTCGTTTCGTCAGACGTCTTTGGTCCATCTTTTCCATATGCCCAAATCACCTTAGCTTAAATGAAATGTGTAGTTAAAATTAAAAAAACACGCTTTTATCACGCACTAATAAATTTATAAAGAATTTCACTATCCACCTCCTGACTCCATCATCAGACCGTTGTTACCAAGCCCAATCTATTGGACTCGTAAAAACGAATAATGTGAACACAAACTGGAGAGGTTTACTTGCATCCACTGAAGAATTCCACTATCCACCTCCTGGCTCCATCATCAGATCAGGTCCAAGATACCAAATTATAGTATTGTCATCCGAACTACATAATTATACATACAAAGTTTAATTTCGATTAGAAGTAGGTTTAAATTGACTTCCAATTTTGATTACAGTGTTTGATTGTTATTTAGTTAGTTACAAGTGAAGGTAATATAAGCGTGTTAATAAGAGGACACTCTTCTACCTTAGCTTTCCTTTTTTCCGGTTTTAGAAGTTATGGAGCATTGTCGAGCCTAGCAAAATGAGTGCCATCGTTTCGACTTTTGTCCAATGAAAAGTATTGTCTTTTGTCCTAACGTGCCACCGGAACCTGTGCCGCGATGAACGAACAATGTTAACAGTCTTCATCGATCTGAATATTAAATACCCGTACAAAGCTTTAAAATAGGAGAACTAATGAGATCATGTCATGGTCATGAAGAACATGCCAATCAATGATTCTTTTTCGGTAATGTACTCGTATTAATCATCAAGACTTACAATCGCACTCACAATCGCTAATTAAAGATTAGTTACCGATTTACAATCAACACATAACCTAAACCATGTGATAAGAAAGGATTTTCCAAAATTCGACCCTTACCTCAACGCGGGCGAAGTCACCGGTCACTCCATAATTTAACTAATGTAATAAAAAGGCCAGGAATCGATTGAAATTGACAATGGAAATCTTGATCCAAGGACGAAATTGAAATGGCAAAGAAAAGCAATCAAACCGCCTGTCAGAATTTATTCCCTATTTCATATTTCACTATGCAATAAATGTCTACTCTGTCACAGATATTACACTCTGTAAAAGAGCTTTGCAATGTCGAGATATTTCCAGGTGCCTCCACTCAAAGGCGCTTCTACAAGCGTTAGTTCACGCTGATGGAAAACATACGACCGTGTTTGTGAAGTTTGCTCGTGTTTATAGTAAATAGAAGACGTGTATGCGGACTATTTCTCAGCACAGTTTAATGTGGGACGGTATAATTTTGCTCATCACAGACATAAGTGGCATGTTATTTCCTGTTTGAAGATATTAGAGATATGATTTAATTTTGTAAATTGGTATGGTAAAGCTTGCTAATCATGATAAATGGATGACAACGCTAGATTGGGATTAGTAGTTATACGTGTGATAGTGGCGCCCAGCTGCAGTCAGTGCCTTTACCCTGGAGACATTATAGTCTACAATTATAATGCTATATAATATGTAATGCTGTATATAGCCATATAGGACCTCCTGATCAAAGTACCTCTGATTCTTGTTAGAAAAACAGTTTTGTTTAGAAAAAAGTCTTATTGAATGCCCTAATAAGTGGCTAAAGCCCGAATTCATAGTCAAATAGGGACTCCCCTAGGGCGCTAAGTAAAAATTCAAGAACGAATTTAATCTTTATGTACACAGGCATAAGGCAAATGCTGAATGATGGATTTTGGGGGACTGTTCAACCCCCGACTATGAATTCAGGCTTAAGACTAATTCTAGAGACTCAGAGCTGAAGTAGTCACAGTGTTGGCATACGACATGTAAGGGATAAATGGCTGCAAAGGTAAGGAATATGGCGTACATCACGCCATACACTTGTGTAGGGCTAATCAAGACCTTGGTCTTGTTCTCTCACATGGCTGACATTTAAAATCCAGTCAGGATTCATTTATCTTCTCTTCTTAAAACACTTCGTACATTTTATTCCAAAAACTATCGTGAACTTGACTATTCATATTGTAAACACGGGAATTTTCACGTACTGCACTATCGGTGAAGGCACCGACTAAGTTTCGACTCATTCCGAGAGTCTTCATCAGGGTGAGTGGTTGCGACTTTCTCCTTCCGCGTCGCGCCGTGCACTACGCGCTGCCGCACGTTGTGCGCGGTTATAGTCGCTGCCTTCACCGATAGTGCAGTACGTGAAATTCCCGTTTTTACAATACTTCGTACATTTGTCACTTCCTAGTAAACACTAGGTACCAATAATTCACTACCATTCCAATGTTGCTCATACATCTCAATTCCTGTCACCAGACCTGCATACAAATATACTCGACTGAACTCATAAATACTCAAGGCGGTGAGCCGACGCACATACTCGTTCTGTTCCTAGAACTCCGTCTAGTTCCTAGTA
This sequence comes from Perizoma flavofasciatum, assembly GCA_958496245.1. Classification (NCBI taxonomy): domain Eukaryota; kingdom Metazoa; phylum Arthropoda; class Insecta; order Lepidoptera; family Geometridae; genus Perizoma; species Perizoma flavofasciatum. The sequence continues at coordinate 2,799,324 of OY292436.1, forward strand.
TTAATATATGAAAGGGCATCCGGATTCAGAGTTAATGCCATATTGGATTCAAATAAGCCGAACAGAATCAAGAGGTAGAACTAGACGCGTAAATCAAGAGATTCGAATTAAAGCGTTCTGTGATCCCATAACGTCCCGTACTCAATAATGTTTGAGTTCTAACCATATGAAATGTTCTTTAAAGACTACTAGTTTATTCATGAGTTGAAGGGTTGAACTGTGACAGTATTAGAATCATGTCAATAGATAATGGATTCAGGACTGTGGTTTGATTGGATGTGCATTGTGATCCTTTCAATTCTCAAACTAACTTCTTAATTTATTCTGAGTTTAGCGCTCTAAACTTTTGTCAGTAGACTAACTGACAAAAGGTAACTCGATTGGTAACTCGCTGAATTCGAGCTATAAAGTTTTTGAATAAAATAAATAATGCTGATTATTTATTTTATTCAAAAACTTTTTCACACAGCATCATCCATCCTGCCCATAACTAAGCAGAGCTTGTATGATGGGAACTACATGACTGATATACTACTTATATACTTTTTTTTTGCTGTAAATACTTGCATATTACATAGAACATCCAGAACTGTGTCAAATATTTGTAGATGATGTAAGCATTTTTCCTGCGGCGGGAATGCGTCCATAGCGTCTTAGATGGGTTTCGCCCACTGCGCAACAGAGGTCGTCGTTGGTTTTTATTATAAAATACAACTATAACGGAGGCCTATGGGGACTCGGGATTCCACAGTCACAACACAGGTCGTTAAACAGATGATAAAGTTTATTTGATACACAGAACACGGAATTAAGACGGATACAGACAGAGTTACTTGATAGGTAGGTATTACAAAAAATGATGTGAGTCGATCGCGGAGGATACGAACGCACGTAAACATTTCATACCATACTTGCTACATCAAGTCTATTCGTTCCAGCTGAAAAATCTTACTCGAGCAAAATCAGAAGTAATTTTCTGTATGATATTTCATTTATGATTGGTTCTGGTTGAAGGTTGACACTGTAGACCACACTTCCAAGAGTTCAAATAACTTTCGACAGGCGCCTATTACAACTCCATCGGAAGTATTGATGGTATTAGCAAGTTGTTATTGAGTTTGTTATGTAAGTTGTAAGTTCTACGATGTGGTCTCAATTACTGAACGAAAATGGGACAAACTTTCTAATAAATTAACAGTAATTTGATGTCGAGAAATTGGTCTCTAATTTGTTGTCTAGGATTGCATGTGTTTTGTGTCTTTGGTTATGCGTTACTTTCTTTTCTACGTATTCTCTTATGAATACCACAGGCTAAAGAATTACGTACCGTCTTAGTCGACGAAGGCGTTATGACAAGGCAAATGACGACCTCTGTGGCGCAGTGGGCGAAGGTTCGCCTGAGACGCAGAAGGTTGCGGGTTCAATTCCCGCCGCGGACAAATGTTTGTATTATCTGCAAATATTTGTCTCGGGTCTGGGTGTTTTCTATGTATAATATGTATGTATTTACAAAAAAATATATTATATAAGTAGTATATCAGTCATTTAGTTTCCATAACACAAGCTCTGCTTACTTTGGGGCTAGATGATGCTGTGTGAAAATGTCCAGCATTATTTATTTATTTTAATTGTTTGGGGGCGCCATAATGATATGCCATAATAAAAGAAACAAATCACAAGCCATGTATCCACAAGGCAACAATCGAAGCGCACAAGCTACGCCCAGCATGTTTGGCAACATTCCACAAAATCGCCTGACGTTGCCAGATGCCGCGCGTCTTGTTGTTGCGTTATGTTGGCGTATGAAGTAATTGAAATTAATCCTACTTATATTATAAAAACGAAAGTTTAGTTTGATGCTAAATATCATCGTCATATTTTTTGCACTCAAAGAGACCACGACGCTTACTGTTGAGAGACCACACGTGGTGACTCAAAGCAAAGCAAAGTTCACCGTAACGGCTGAACCGTTTTAGATTAAAATTTGGTACAGGTATAGTTTGCGACTTAGATTAACATAGGCTGCTTTTTACGCGGGTATGACGCGGACCAAGCCGTGGCCAGTGGCTGGAGAGAAATAAAATCGTCAGTTAAAATCATCAGGCAAATTGTTGTCAATGACGTTCATTAAAGTCAACGTTTCTAAACAAAAGATCTGTGTCGTCGCTAACATTTAGGGCTATATGTTGAGCAATAAAATGCGCGCGTGCGTCTGTTGTTGCCCGTGTGTTGCCCAGTAAGTATATATTTTTTTAAATATTATTTTTTTACATACTTTACTTTTGCGTTCACATTTGCTCGCATTCCTATTTTCCTTGTAGCCATATTTACCTCGTCTCCTTTATGCAGTTAATGCCCATTAATATGGTGTTCGTGTGCCAAGCGGTTGTTTTACTCAACACTTAAACACGCTTGTTAATATTACTGTTTGATGAGTTAATGAGTTTACAGTCTACGGTCTGGCGCCGGCAGATGCTCTATCTTCAACATGATTCATTTCTGAACATAGACCTCCCGTAAAAAAAATTACGACGAACGATATTCAGCCACTTCCTCATACTGTTACAATCATCGATATTACTTTCTTTCGGTACATTGGGTGCGGGCAGACACCACCTCTATCTCTCCATGAATATCAGGAAAAAATTGAGAACAACAGTTTCTGCCTTAAGTGTCGCCCGCGTGGTAACCGGATGAATAAAAATAGGCTATGATAATTATATTCTAGGTGACGAAATATCACCTATCTATTCCAAATCGAATGCCGTTGTGATGATAATTAAATTATTGTACCTTGGCTCGGCATGTTTACTAAATAAATGTTTCTTTTTAGGGTTCTGTAGTCAACAAGGAACCCTTATAGTTTCGCCCGTCCGTCTGTCTGTCTGGCCGCGGCTTAGACAGACGGACGACGGATGAAAATCATTTTTCGATTCAGGAATCCGTTTGCGAAAAAGTGCTATAAAATTCACAGCAGTAGTTATATAACGAAGTTAAAAGGAAAACTATCACAGCTAAGTAGGCTTTAATGGTTAACGAGTAATAATCGACCAACTTATAAAATGTACTTTTACAAGTAAAATGGATAATTTCGTACAAATTCCATTAGAAAAAACTTAGATGAAGTTGTAGTTGTGTAAAACAGAAATATAAGATTTATGTGCAACTACGGAACCCTACACTGCGCGTAGCCTGACATGAACTTGCACACATACAATGCATAAAAACATTCACACTTTTGCATTCATAGTATAAGTAGGAAGTAGGATATAAGGAAGAAGAATTAGTAGGATGGTACATCCTAACGATATTATTTTGCCAACGGCACTGACACGATACGTAAAGGTGTAGATTATAGGCTTGTTGACGTTTCGGACACAATATCTTCGGCACTTTTTCCGAACTGACACTTTTAATTATAATATTTCGCCACTGATGTTTCGGACACCAATGATAAACGCTGTTTTGTACAGTCAGATAAAAAACTTAAACTGCCAAGACGAATCCAAACGGCTAGACTAAATCAGTCTATCCGTTCAAAATATACCAAATAAAAAAAGTGTTGAGAGAAAACTTTATCGAAAAAGAAATCATTCCTTGGGAATACTGAAACTATAAAAAAACCAACAGACATGCAAAGTCCTAAACCCACACTAGGTAAGCTTGTGTCGTGGATATCGAAAACTACGAGTACCGTGGTACAACAACGTCCAAACCAGTAACAAAAATCTGCAGAACATGCAAACATTTTTCCCGCATCGGACCCAGAACAACTTGCGTCGCAGTTCGACCGCCGCGCCATCGGAGTCGTTCACAACATCCATTATTCAACACCTATTATGAACAGTCTACTTACAAGCTGATTCGTGCCTAAAAGTCCCTCCCGTATCATGTTTGAACATACAAAGATCATCTCTCCCGAGTGTCACGAATGTCACGATACGTATCAAATAACCGAAAGCACATTAATCACAGAGAGTGCTGTGCGAACCCTCACGCATCACTCACTTCGAAATGGTCCTACACATCACCCTTATGCGAGAGAGATGGAACTTTCCCACGTTATCTGTGTCACCGGCTTTTGGAATAAGGGGCTCTTCTATCGTCGATATAAAGTGGCTGGTTACTTGGAGTTTCACAAAGATTTTTTAATACACCATTTATTATTCGGAGGGCACATTGTATTGTCGTTTTGGACATAAAAGTTGTTGATATTATTCATAATGTATTCAGGTGTCCTCTCTGACAAGGTTTTCTATCCTTCTATCAACTGGGGTCACCCTTAGATAGTTTTTTCTGAAAAGCTAGGACTCAGATATGCACTTACGAAATAATGATAATTATTTCTAAGCCTTTCTCCAATTTAGTAGATAAATCTACGTTACGGTAAAACTTTCTCGAATTTTAGAACGGAGAACTAATGTTATGGTCCATTTGTCATTTAGAAAGATTTGGGGGAGCTTTCTGAAGGACATTTCGATTTTAGGTGACTAAATCCATTATAGGTTACTAAGCTTTAAAATTTCTGTGTAGAAAGTAGCCAGACGGTGTAGTGGAAAGATAGCCTAAATCTTTGGTATGCTTGATGATCAATCACAGATTTGTTCAAACACAATAGATATCCTACTTTGTATTGGAAGTGGAAAATTATTTTCTTGTTTTTTTATTGTGGAATTGAAGTTATTGTATTTTGGCATCATCTTAGAATTTTTTGACGATTATACCACGTACTTTACTATTCTCCTGCTGACGTTACGTTGACCGTTTAGTTTAGAGGTTGACGGTAACTGAGTTCCCGTCTCAGTCGCGTGGTCGCGGTCGGTGCTCATGAGGAAGGACCTCTAAACGGTCAACGCAACGTCAGCAGGAGAATAGTAAAGTACGTGGTATAGTCGTAATAATATCCTAAAATTATTTTAAATTTTTAATACCAACTCAGATCCAGGATAAATTCCAGGGTCGCCTAGATACAGGCTTCTTAGTTTTGGACCCAATGGAAATAAGAATAATGGAACATAATGTACTTGCCTACCTTATTATACCATAATTAAAAAATTATTTAATAAGTTCATCGATACATTTGTAACTGAGTTTGATAAAATAATAAATGTACCTTATATTATGTGTTTGGACTCGCATCATTTCCAAGGTTAATAAGGTTAAGAAGGCATCGAAGGAATGCAATACCTACGCAACTACGCAGTAGAAACTGCGCCTCAAATCAGATGTCGACATCGTTTAAAAACTACTAAACTGCGTCGCCTGCCAATATTTGATCGAATTATGAATAAATCATTAGGGATCCTTCCATTCCGATCACGTCCAGGAATGCGAGTCGCGACCTTCGGAAGGGTATAGAAGTACGAGTAGCGTGCCCTTAAATGATTTTCTTTGTCTTTATGCATGAACGCCTCGCCTCGTTAACTTGAACATTTTATAACATACAATTTTGTGGTTTGATTCATTTGTTTACACATGATTAGAATCAAACAAACACTCTCACGGCTTGATCTTCATATCTGACGTCGAGGATACGAAGTAGCGGGTAGACAAGGCAGATCATTCATCACATTATTTGGCAAATACCCACGTTTTGCATACATTATAAATATAAAATAAATAAATAAATAATGCTGGACATTTTCACACAGCATCATCTAGCCCCAAACTAAGCAGAGCTTGTATTATGGGAACTACATGACTGATATACTACTTCTATACATTTTTTTTTTGTAAATACATACATAATATATATAGAAAACACCCAGACTTCAGACAAATATTTGCAGATACAAACATTTGTCCCGTGGCGGGAATTGAATCCGCAACCTTCTGCGTCCCAGGCGGACCTTCGCCCACTGCGCCACAGAGGTCGTCAAATATATGTATGTATTTACAAAAAAAATATGTAAATAAGTAGTATATCAGTCATGTAGTTCCCATAATACAAGTTCGGCTTAGTTTGGGGCTAAATGATGCTGTGTGAAAATGTCCAGCGTTATTTATTATTAGCATTCCAGGTGACATAATCTTAGCGATAAGACCGTCCATTGTATCACCTCAAGTTAGTTTTTAATTCTGGTGTAAGCTATAAAGAGTTATCTATCTATCTATAAATTTTTGGAAATCAATTTATGTATACAGTTTGTTTATGTTATAGAAAATGAAAAAAAAAAAAAAAATGTCGAGGCAAACAGGCTTACGGTCCGCCTGATGGAAAGCAAAGCACTGACATCTGCGAACACCTAGGGAATAAAATGTTGATGTTTCGTTTTGGTAAAAAAAACTTTATAGGTTGGATTTGGCCATGTCGGGAGCCTTCTGACCGTACTCACCGAATTTACTCCCAAAATTAGGGTTGGACAACTATGTAGCTTGCTTACTTTATCGCTTACTCTTTATTCTTTATCTACTATCTTTTGAGTCTTCGGTTCTATCTCTAAGTAAGCCCCAAGAACAAAATTAAAGATTCGTAAAACAATTAATTATGCAGCTTCCGGGGTGTTTTGATGCCGGTAAATGAATGCGGCCCTATTATTAGACTAGATAATAAATGGAGGGATCACCGTCTCGGCTTACGCTATTTACATATAAGCTAAAATTGAAACTGGGTGATGGATGGTTTTGGCTAGGAAGAGATTGGCTATGTTGGTCTTATTTTTTCTTTTGTATATGTTTGGGTTGCTTGCTTTAAAAATAAGATTTCTCCAGTGATTTGAAAGCTTTTGTCCAGCGGACGCTGTATCTAATAAAATATATCTGTTTAAATTTATCGGATACCAATCAGTGTGTATAATAAATAGGAGATGGCTGTCAGACAACGTAGTGCTTAAATGCTTTTCCTAGAAACTTGAAGGAGGATGTTTTTTTTACTGTGACTCTACCCTCTAGGAGTTTACTAAGAAAACTGTTTAGGAAATTCACATCCTAAGTGGGTTCAAAGCTCTAACAAAAAAACTGATCTTTACTTCTGAAATACTAAACACCTTAAAATGTACAGGTAGAAGAAATTCTATCTTATTTTTTTACCACTTTTTTTTTTGGATAATCATTACTTTCATACCTCTTTAAATTATGTCAATGGTAATGTTATAGACGCGTCACTCATTGGAGCAACTAAGATAAGATGGATTACACTAAGATCTAATCATCGTATTATAGTAGGCCGTGTGAAATAGTTCGTCCGGGGAATAACCAGCACCAATCATATTTCTGCCGACAAGCAATTGCTCACATAGCTGTGTTATGGATTGAAAGAAGCCAGAAGAAGAAATTGCAGGCACATGAGCCTATCCTTATTTTCCTAGGCGAGCCACCCCTACCTACCGGTTTCGATTCGACACAAAAAACTTCCAGGCCAGTAATTCATGCTCCGATGTCAACAGAAAACATGGCAGTTCTGAATCCACGGTTAATAAAAATACACGAATTTTATGAAAGATCGTATTTTATCAACTGAAAGGCTTTCCATAAACTACAGAATACGCGCACCACCATAAATGGGACATAAAAATCTGTTACGATCATTGTTCTGATGCGTTTCAGTTTGTTCGTCGTCGGCGTGCCGGAAACGGGCTCGCTTTGTTCGCCGTTGATTGCTTGTAGAACAATGCTGTGTGTGTATTGTTGAACATTCGCGTGCGCGTGCGTGACGATGTATGGAGTAATGCTCGGGTTTTTGGAGTTTGTATGAGCTAATGGCCATAGTGCCATTGGTGTCGGAGTTTGTAAGCCGAAAGTCTCTAAGTCTCCAAGCTGACAAGTCTCGGCGAATTTTACAGACAGACCCAGTCCCAGAACAGACCCTTACGAGGACCTGCAATGGAATCTCAGATGGTATCTACGACAGGATCAATAGTACAAAATAATAAAAGGTGATAACAAAATTCTACGTTCTCTAACTTTAGTTCAAAGTTTATATTAGTATCGTGTGAAAACAGTTTCACGTTTATATAGCGTTTAAAGTCGTTTTCCAGTTTGTTTTCGGAATAATAAACTAAGGGGCGTTGTAGCGACTATAACTTTATAATATTATTCTAAATTCTCGTATTCAGACCTCATACAGCCGTAGCTTGCCTGGTCGCTATTTACACTCCACCTGAGTTAAGCAACGTCAGAACTTGGATGGTGACCCTATTTAGCATTTACAACCAAGCGCTTTTAACGTTCCGGATTACGGAATAGCCGGAATATCCGTCGCAAGTTACAATATTCTAAAGAATCGCAGTAGGACTTCCCGTGAAATAAGAGTTTTAGTTAGATATTACTAGCTTCTGCCCACGGCTTTGCCCGCATGGTACCCGAATAAAAAGTAGCCTATGTGTTATTCTGATGTACATATATGCTATGAGTATATTACTGTGAATTTTACTCAAAATACGTTCAGTAGTTTTTGTGTGAAAGAGTAACAAACTTCCATCCTCACAAACTTTGACGTTTTAATAGTAGTAAGTAAAACAGCCAACAGAGTTAGTGATTGTAAATCCCATAACGAGGAACCATAACCATGCCATACGGAAATGAACTAAAATAGAGCTTAGATCCAATAAATGTTATGTATGTGAAAGTTTATCTGGATATTGGTTTTATTCCAAAAACTATCGTGAACTTGACTATTCATATTGTAAAAACGGGAATTTTCACGTACCGCACTATCGGAGAAGGCACCGTCTAAGTTTCGACTCATTCCGAGAGTCTTCATCAGGGTGAGTGTTCGCAACGTTCTCCCTCCGCGTCACGTCGTGCACTACCGATAGTGCGGTACGTGAAAATTCCCGTTTTTACTATATGGATATTGGTTTGTTGATCACACAGCTGAATAGATTTCAGCTGAGCTGATTTTGTAAACCAAACCAGTTCGTGATCAGATATTACAAATTATTATTGGGATGACACGCGACGAACATTGAATGTAGATACTTTTGTACTCTTCGCTATTGACTTGTAAGCTAAGTCGTTTGGCAGATACTTGTACTGCAATGGTTCCGTCCTTGATCTCGGGTTGGAAGCATGCCTGAACAGCAGTATTTGGAATATAGCCTGAGTGATATCATGTTCAATCTGTGGGAAGAGGTGGTTACATGAGCCAGACGCTGTAGACATTGGCAATGTCAGTGTCAATGTATCAAATCTGAATTCGTTCACTGAGGAATAACTTGGCACAAGATATTGTCCTGACAGTCTTATGCTACATAGATCTACATAATTGTCCACTCCAAACTAACGAATAGGGGTCGAGGCAGTACAAAGGCCTAACCTAACAAGAATTTTCTTCGAGCAAACCTTTGAGAAAGCTGGCTGATGTCGGTACGTGTAGACAAACAGATACATTTTAACGTTATATTACTCGTTTATATATAAATACATAATATAATTATAATTATATATATATAACCAAAATTATACAAGTTGAAGTGGTAATGAGGAATAAAGGTTTCGAATGACGAACCGACCAGGCCTCCCACCTGAACCCGATAGACCGATAATTATCATTATGGCGCTCTAAGGGAGTCTCATGCCCAACAGTGTACTTCTTCAGGATGAAATATAATAATATAATAACAATAATAATAATGCCTTAAAGTGTACATTTGGTACTTATTAATTACTTAAAAATTTGGTTCTACATAAAGTATTAAAATCGTACCATAGGTGAGCTCTGTTCCCCTCACTAGGTCTATAAAATCCTGTATAGCGGGGTCACGGGACTCCTCGACGGACTCTCTCAATAATAGAAGCTACAGAAAGGAAAAAAAATACTATCACTTTTATGTATGTTATCAACTACTCCACCCCACCGCACACAAAAGCATAACCTAAATTCTATACTTCTTGGAATAATTGTAAGTAATTCTTTTGAGGGTAAATAGTCGGTGAACTTATGGTTAGACCATCGCGTCGCGTCTTTAGGTTCTTACTATTCCTCATCGCCGATAGTTTTACAAGACAGGGTAAATACTGGCAACAATATAAGATACCTTATACCCAAAACTACAAGGAGTTTATCAAATTAGCCAATTATCGCGCCAGAGTATAGGAGGAACTTTCCCAATAGGTTGTAGTCTGCGAGTCTTGACGAACTTCGTCTTATGATAAAGCTGTTATGTACTTGAGCAAACGGCTATGTGATTATTGACACTGAGTTTTCTAGTACCACGATACTCTTAGTTCCTGATATGACACAGGTAATCCTAGCGTGGGGTCTGGAATTATGTATGTGTGTTTTGGGTGTTTATTATTATTTTATTTATTACTATCTACTTGAGCCCACGTCTTCGCCTGCGTGGTACCTGGATAAAAGTGGCCGATGAAAAGAAGCGTTCGTAAGAAACGCATTCCACGACCTCTGTGGCGTAGTGGGCGAAGATCCGCCTGAGACGCAGAAGGTTGCGGGTTCAATTCCCGCCGCGGGACAAATGTTTGTATGATCTGCAAATATTTGTCTCGTGTCTGGGTGTTTTCTATGTATAATATGTATGTATTTACAATATATATATATATATAAGTAGTACATCAGTCATGTAGTTCCCATAACGCAGGCTTACTTTTTACGTTTGCTAGATGATGTTGTGTGAAAATGTCCAGCATTATTTATTTATTTATTCGCTCGACCGTTTTTTCATCGCCTAATAAATCTCCATAAAAAGCCCTTTAATTTTAACGGGATAAATAAAAGCCGAAATATTTTTTAAAATCGGTTGAGTTGTTTCGGATATTACCTCCTACGTACAAATTTACAAACTTTACCTCTTTATAATATTAGTATTGATTTATTCTTTTACGTTAGTCGGGATAATATTGACATCAAATCTTTACGAGATGCTTTATGACAGGATCAAAAAAACCCAATCTAGCGGGACTCGAGCTCACACTCGGTAATTTAAGCCTGAATTCATAGTCGGGGGTTGAACAGTCCCTCAAAATCCATAATTCAACATTTACCTTATGGCTGGGTGCATAGAGGTTGAATTCGCACTTGAATTTTTACTTAGCGCCTGAACAGTCCCCTAGGGAAGCCCCTATTTGATTATGAATTCGGGTCTTAGTGATGGATCGAGCTGACGCTGCCTGAAAAGTTAGTAAACATCACCAACACGAACTTTTATGGGTGCTGTAGGAGTCCACAAACCAATTTATATGGAAATTGAGCTGGACATTGTCCAAAACCTACACCTGCACCGCTCTCTCAGCCTTTCATTCAATCTTACTTTATTGGACATTACAGAGAACATTTTTGTTATAATATTTTGAGGCAAACTGGCACACGGCCCATCTAATGGAAAGCGGTTTAAGTAGCCTATTGACATTTGCAGCACCTGGGGCATTGCTAATTGTGGCCTGCTCTAAAGCATTATTTTTTAAGCAGTTCAGGGGAAAATCCTCAGAAGGCGTTTTTCACGTGAACTGCGCAACTAATTTAACATTTTATTTTCCAGGTAAGACTTCTACATGCAATCACATCGGCGTTGCTTTCGTCAGAGCAATCTTCATCTGGTAAGACTAGACAAGTTCTATCTGCAACAAATTTCTGGTTTCCGTTTTCGGAGCTGTTATTGAAAGTGCCACAGATGTATTCGTAGTTTCTATATGGTGATGGTTATGGTGGAACTTTGAAGATTGTTTCCTAATTTCTAGGCATTAGTTGTGGTGGAAAGCGAAGATGGCACTTAGTTGCTTTAAATAGCGCTTAATTTCCAGAATTGCTGTACGGGATCCAGAGCAAAAACGTCATGTTTTAATATGCTTAATCCAGCAAGTCACGCCTAATGGAAAAACCATTATGCCAACTACAGTTTCTTGGAAGCCCTTAAACTGATTAGAAATACATTATGAAAATAGAAAAGCATGGTCATAAATAAAGTAGCTTCGAACGTGCGTATGGGCGTTTTGAGTCGATTGCGATTCTGGATGAGGATGATAAATATAGATTTATGTATCATGATCTTGTAGTGAGTAAAAGTGAGAGGATACGTGTAAATGATACCAGGCTGTAAAAATATATTCATAATAACTGGCTGAGCAATGTCTTAATTAAAGAAAACATAGTCGAAAACGCACGATAAAGTATACCCTTTATTCTATATTGTACACCCAAATTAACACTTACAAAAGATACATTGATATAACATGTACGGCAGTAAACAGACTGCAGCAGATTCAAAGAATGGCATGTTCGCTCATCAGTGGATGCACAAAATCCACTCCATCAGCAGCGTTAGACATAATATTATACCACTTCATGTACACATACAACAGGAAGCTATGGCAGCTCTTAGAATAAAATCCACAAATCAATGGAAAGGCAATGTCATAACAACAAATCATTGCAAAATACTGGATAAGGCCATAACCATTATCCCAGAAGCTACCAGAGGTATAGATAGAATAGCTACAACATATCTAACTAACAAAATATACCAAATTGCTACACAAAAAGTAACGAAAGTTAGGGGCCCTTTAACACCCACTGCCTTACACATCTACACAGATGGTGCCAAAAACAAAACAGGGGCAGGCTGTGGTTTTTACTGCTCCGAAACTGGACAATCAAGAACATAAGCCATTAGCAAACCGACTACGGCATTCCAGGCGGAAACCATAGGACTCCTCCTGGCAGCCACAGAAATATTAACATCAACTGAGACCACATCAAGTGAAAACCTACTTACACATCTAATCTTTACAACAGACAGCGCATCACTCATCAACGCACGGCAGACCTAACACCAGGACAAAATCAGTAGCGGAGTGCCACAGTGCGCTCCAAAAATTCGCTGAAAAACACACGGTAATAATAAGATGGACAAAAGGACACGGCAGCTGTATAGATAACGACTAAGCCGGATCCTTGGCGAAGGAAGGAGCCAAACTCATTCCAACTCCAAACGATATTAGTCTTTAAATATACAAAAACTTTGCTACCAGTAAAAAATCGCAAAATAATGAACACTACTCAAAATGAAACGCGACCTAAGGATGATGGTGGGCATCATCACGGGACACTGTGATCTGAATCACCATCTCCTTAAGACAGGGGCTACAGACACAGACAGTGGACTCTGTCGAGGTTGTATCCAGGTTGAAGAGACTGTGGAGCATGTGGTAATACACTGCACCGCCACAAATGAAGTCAGGTCGAAGACGGGACTGCTAGAGCTCATCAACTCATGCTCTCCGTCATCATTAACTGACAAGAGGTCAGGGATAGTAGAACACTGCTGTCATCAACCCAGAGTCCTTCTCCGTTACTTCAAGGAGTTGGGCTGGTTGGGGTCAGGTTAGAAGCGGGATAATGCACAATACACCCCAATGCGAGACGTCAGTGCAGACCTTTGCTCCCCCACTTAGAATTAGAATTATTAACATGTACATAGGTGAGCTTAATCCTGAAAAGAGTTTTCTTCCAGCAAACCTTTGAGGCTAGAGAGATGTTATTATATAAGTAGGTACTAGCTTCTGCCCACGGCTTCGCCTGCGTTGTACCCAGATAAAAAGTAGCCTATTCCGATGTATAAGCTGCCGATGTATATTACTGTAAAGTTTCATCAAAATATGTTCAGTATTATTTGCGTGAAAGAGTAACAAACATCCATCCTCATAAACTTTCGCATTTATAATAGTAGTAGGATGGTTGTGTACAGAAGAAAAAAGTTATACAATATAAATACGATACAGTCCAATTACTCAGCAAATAGTGATCTCGGATTGAAACTAAGTTGATGAAAAACTAATTATAGTTAAACAGCTATTCTATTTAGTTGTACATTTAAACACCTTCGGTAAACAAAGTATAGTGTATCTATGTGAATACCTCTTTTATTAGGCTGTTTAGTTTAGTTTCTCGATCTCGTTTAGCGACTTATTACATGACATTACCCTATTAGCGTAATCTATACCGCTAATTATTACGTATGCAGATATTTACACTTTCGCATAATACTTCGTGTTCATTCATACATAATTATTCAAATGTATGTCAGCCAATATGAGTTTTATATTGAGTACAAATTAATTTAAGGGGTCTTATGAAAGCGTAGCACGCACACATTAAAACACATTATCATATGATGCAAAAAACATACACGTTCACGACATTCCCCTTGATATATATACTCAGTGTTCAGATACCAAGTAGGGGGTGGTCAGAGGGACGTTTCCATTTGGCATATGTTTTGCAAGTAGTTGGCATTCCACGTGACATGTTGCAGGCCTATCGCCGCTTATTGAAACACTGATGGCAAACGCCTTCGAATTTTTAAATCTAGGTCATGCCGGTTTCATCACGATGTTTTCCCACACCGTTTTGAGTACGTGTTAATGCGCACATACATTTTCAATAAAGAATGAAATGGGGGAGGAACTTTTTATGAAAGTAAATTTTCATATTACTTTAAAGTTTATATATGAAAATTTGAATTGTAGCTACTTATCTATACTAATATTATAAAGAGGAAAGATTTTTTGTTTGTATCGAATAGGTGCCTAATGTACTGGACCGATTTTAACCATATTTTCTCCAAATGAAAGCTAAATTATCAGGAAGTAACATAAGGCTATAATATTTATTTATATTATTTACAAAATATTTATTTAAAAAAAATAGAGATAGAAAATTGCAATAATGTAACCCAAAGTAGCAAAATTTTGCCTATAAAATGTATTATTTGGCGTGAGCTAAGAAAACTATTGATGATACATAAAAATTATGTACTACATGATTAAAGTACTCATTATTACCTACAAAAAAGTCCGCGAGGAAATATATCTTACTATCATAGTTAAGTCACAATAGCAGATTTTGTGTTCTAAAATTAAATTAGATCGCCAGTAGAAACAAAAGTTGCGATGAAACTTAATAGGTACACATAGCTGTTACCTGTAGCTGTTACTTTTTATCCCGATATTCCCACGGAATCGAAATTTACGCGGGTGAAACCGCGAGGCGCAGCTAGTCATATATATAATTGACGTGTTTCTGGGTTTTTATATTTTCAAATTTTAAGAGGAAGTCATGAGGGAGGAAAGTTTGTATGGGAGTATCGGTAATTTTTAAACGTGACCCCGCACGTGTGATATTTTTTTTTTTTTTTTTTTTTATTTTTTTTTATATATAAGACTAGCTGTTGCTAATCTTTATAAATAAAAATTAAATGATGTTTGTTGGTAATTGTGCTGCCACCCGAAGAATGAAAACTTTTAACATTAAAAATCTACTGGATAAAGTACGATTTTATTTTACCTATTGCGGAATCTCCTGCCACCAAATCATAGAGCTATGATAATTTACTGACAGTCTAAAAATAATACACCGCCGATCGTCTTACTGTACTTTAATAGCTACAAATGATTAATTATTTTAATAAAAAAAATGACTATTGTTGTTTGTAACAAATCATTGATTTATTGTTGATAAACATTATCATGATTTTGTACAAGTATTATTTGTTTTTTCACCGTTTAGTGTCACTCGGAGCGGTCCGGTCCCGACTTTCCCCGCTAGCTACGCCGTGGACTGAACCAATTTGGCTATTTTTTGTATTAAAATGTTCGTAATGGTCCAAATTAGATTTTTTATAAAAAAGTTTTTTTATTATTAAATTTCCCGAATATTGTAAATAAAAGTGACTTTCTCCCATACAAACTGATCTTGTTGTCGAACGTAGTGTGGCTATGGTTGTCGAATTGACGATTCGTTTTTGTCACATTTAACGACGAACAGTATCTTCAAAGGAAAAAAAATTAAAGGCTCAAAGGAAAAAAATCATAATGAAGACCTGTCGTATTGTATTGATCGTAGTGTTGGGCAACCATAGGGATTGATGAAAGAAGAGTGCACGCAGCTGAGATGCGAATGTTGAGATGGATGTGTGGAGTTACTAGAATGGACAAAATAAGGAATGAGTATATCAGGGGAAGTTTGAAAGTAGCACCCGTGACGGAAAAGTTGAGGAGTAGTATGTTAGGACGGTATGGGCATGTCATGAGGAGGGAAGAATATTACATTACTAGAACAGTGTTAAATATGAATGTGGATGGTAATATAAGCAGAGGTAGACCAAAGAAAAGATGGATGGATTGTGTAAAGGATGACATGGTAAAGAAAGGAGTGAGTACTGAGATGACGACTGATAGAGGAGAGTGGAAGAAGAAAACATGTGCCGACCCCACGTAATGTGGGATAAGGACAAGAAGATGATGAACGACAGAACAGCATCTGTCAGCTAGTTGATAGTAAAGAAAACACAAATAACGCAGGCGTTATGTTATGTTGGTGTGCATATTGTTGCCAAAACAACTCAGCTAATATCACAGTCAGAAACTCAGCGACAGCTGTTACCGACACACGTTGATCTTGGCACTCACAGCTACGGCACTAACATGATGAAAACAACCTCTTATCAAACTGTGATCCACTAAACTAAACCTTATTTAAACTTATCCACGAGCTATATTAGCGTTGGGTGACGGAACATATACATTTGCGTCAATAATATTGGCTACCGAGCCATGGAAATGGAAATAGTCGCGGCTGTGCCAAAACCTTATCTATCCGTGCTTAGCAATAAAACATCTGGATATCTATATGGACGGCCAATAACTCTTGTATTGGCCGTCTTAACTCTTTTGAGCGAATTCTATGCCTACCTCTTGCATTGAAAGTGTCTCTAGAGCAACACAGTCTATTTTCTTCGCGGTCCTTTACGGTAATAATAACCCCATTTTATAAACAAACAAACACACTCTATATTCCCCACAATGGACATTTTCAGATACATACTCAGTAGATCTTTGAGGATACCAAGGGGGTGGTCAGAGGCACGTTCTAACATGACATTTGACAAATGCTCGCGTTTTGCAAGTATTATCATGCTACGTGACAGGTTTCAACGTCATAGATTAATAACTAGCTTCTGTCCACGGCTTCGCCCGCGTGGTACCAGATTTAAAAGTAGCCTATGTGTTATTCTGATGAATAAGCTATATTACTGTAAAGTTTCATCAAAATCCGTACAGTATTTTTTGCGTGAAAGAGTAACGAACATCCATCCTCACAAAACTTTCGCGTTTATAATAGTAGTAGGATGATTGGGGGTCGGGTTTTCCGCGCCGTAATAAGAATGATATTAAGCTGACGACCCCGCTTAAAATGATATCATGAACAGTTAAGATTTGCTTGTCAGACAAACAATCACATTGATTATTGTCATCATTATTATTTGCCGTTAATAGCCGTTAGTTTATAATAGTAGTAGGATGATAAACACCCAATAGAAAGTCAAAGGGATTTGAAAACTTTCTCTTTTGTTTTGCTGCAACTTCTTTATTCCCTCTTTATTCTTTATTGTACACACAAATAAACACTTACAAAAAGGCAGAATTAAATGACATGTACAAAGGCGAGCTTAACCCTAACCAGAGTTTTTTTATAGAGGTATAGAGAGAGGTAATTATAGAGGTAGGATCGTGTACAGAAAAAAAAATAGTTACTTAATCTACAAAAAATAAATATATATGTATTTATAAATTAATATATAGATACTATAAAACATATACCATACATAATTTAGAGAGACAGATAGTGCTCTTTAACTTTTTACAATATTCTTTGTGTAAATCTTTTCAGTAGGCGTCTTCTAAATGAATGTGCCTGCAGCTAATGCAATGTCATGCTCCGAAACTATCTCAGATTGACAGCACTTAAAACGTTGGACTTCTCTTGATTTATTCTCCTTGATCTTGCAGAAATCCCTTTTATATTCATTTCGCGTCCAAGAGCACTTATATATGAAAGAATATAATGCGTCTGTAATGCTGCTTTTGTTAGTTTTCCTTTGATTGATTGAAATGGATTAGCTTTCTCTTAAGATTAACGGTTCAACGATTTTTTTTATTCTGTAGCTAATGTAAGGTATTAATAACGCTGGCTGGACAATAATAATGCTGGCTGGACGTGCTTCTGCCCACGGCTTCGTCCGCGTGGTACCCGGATAAAAGTAGCCTGTGTTATTCTGATGTATAAGCTATATTACTGTAGAGTTTGATCAAAATCGATATTCGTGGCATCATGAAGGCCTCGCCTGAAAACCAGCGCTGCACCTGACCCACTAGGTTCTGGCGCAGCATAAAGCTGAGACGGGGACCTATTTGAACCCATGCAACACAAAATGACGTTCTTAGTTTGTCTGTTTTTCGTTTCGCTTTGTTATTCTATGCTAAGTATCTGTTTTGTGTTTATTATTATTTTTGTTAAACAAAAATAATAATAAACACAATTTGTTAATCAAATTTTTAATTTTGTATTGTTTGGGAAAGAATAAATAGATTTTCTAAAATCCGTTCAGTATTTTTTGCGTAAAGATTAACAAACATCCATCCTCACGATCTTTCACGTTTATAATATAAGTGGGATGGTCTGTCATATTCCAGAATATAATATTTCTTTGTGCCGGTTTTTTCAATTCTAACCCATCGAACCGTATTAATCTCGATTGCTTCATCATGACCTAATATCGAACATGACTCTATTTAATGACCCACCTATATTTTGTTCGAATTTGGGAGCCTTTATTACAGAGCAAACCTCAAAGTAAATCCTATATCAGATAAATAAACAGAAACTCGTCTGTGAGTGTGCAGCCATGTCATGAGAAGGCCGTTGTTGCAAGCCATTGGTTACAGTTCAACCAACAGTTTCGCATGCTTGTTTGCCACGAAGTGGTATAAAAAAAGTACCTGGTAAAATAACTATCAATCATCACGAAACTGGTGACGAATGAAAAGAATGATCAATTATAATTAAATCGGGCAAGCAATTTAGTTAATCATGAGTAAGGTAAAGTAATTGCGGTCACGCAGAGCCGTTATTGCGAGTTAAATCTTCGAAATCTTCATGGATTGATGTAATGCATTCGTTGAAGTGAACACTTTTAGATTTCTTATTGAAAAGGACATCGGCACATGAGATTTTTCATCATTATGTCTCAGGGTCGGTAACACGCGAGTGATACCTCTGGTGTTACAAGAATCCATGGGTTACGGTAACCGGTTACGAACAGGTGGACCGTATACTTGTTTCCAACTTTAGTTTTATAGAAAAACAATGCGGTGTTTCGGCAATGTTGAAGTATCAAGTCTCTGCATCCAGAGGCAAGGCGGCCTATAAGCTCTTACGGAAATAATTACTGAGAAGATAAGCTTGAGATGTTCTCTGCATAATCTCACTAAGGCCATATTACAAAAGCCTTTGACGTCAACAACTTGGCCTATCATTAGGGGCCCTTTAACCCCAGATAAAAGCGACCCATACTCATATATCCTATCCTCATAACGGCTGACCTTGCTGCTGGACGTAGCTTGGCCGAGACCGTGTCTCCTCAACTCGACTGATAAGTAGTGTATAAATAGACTATGTAGTTGTGACACGGCCGCCCTCGGGCCCCCGACCGACCACCGCGTCGCATCGCCCGTCAGCGCTATTACTTCTTTTGCTCGGCTCCTAAGGGTCGTATCCTCACGTTAGATGCCCACAACCTTCCCCAAGAATAGGGCTACCAAATGCAAAAATATTTTTTCAAATCCGACTGGTAGTTCCGGAGATTAAAACACAAAAAGAGTACAGATTGGTGTCTGTGTTTTCACCGGGCGTTGCCCAGACGAACGCTTCAAGGTATTCGTGATTTCTGTAACCGCACTGCCCGGTTCAAGTTCACTTTTATTTTCTTGAGCGTTTTCATTTTCAGCATGCGTCGCTCGAATCGAAATAGCTATATTACTCGCTTGGTTTTTTTCTCGGTTTTTTTTTCGCTTGGTTTATGATTAAGATAACTAACAAGCCGGAAAACACGCGTGAATAAATCCGAAGCATGCAACGTCCATTTGAGATGTTAGCTAATTGTGGTTTTAAATATTAATCTTTGGTGGCTTGTGGTAACCCACTGTTCAACATAAGCCTCATTTAAAAGCCACTTCAGTCAGGTTGGGTCTTTTTCAGCCAGGTTTTCCTCTACAGCAAAGATGTCATCCATCTAGGTGTGGGTCTGCTAGGGTCCATTCCCTAGTATATTATGCCCATTTGAGATGTAAGCTAATTGTGAATTGTGTATCTAAATTTTCATCTTTGATAGCTTGTGGTAATCACTGCTGAACATAAGCCTCATTCTAAAGCCACTCCAGTTGGTTCTGGGACCTTTCCAGCCACGTATTTCTCTATAGCAATAATGTCATCCATCTGGGTGTGGGTCTGCTAGGGTCCCCAAGTCCCTTCGGCCACCACAGAGTCAAGTCCCTTACTCCACCTGCTATCAGAAAATCTTCAAAATCACCCTGAAATTTCCACTTTCAGAGTATTAATTTGCGCAGATTATAAAATATTGGTAAAGGTTACATTTGGCTCAGCATTTGCAATTAGAATGCTGAATTTCGTTATTTATTACTGCGCAGCGCTTCAGGTTGCTTGTTTTAGAACTTTCTCTTGAACGACTTATGAAATTGCTCCCAGAAATTTAATTTAAACGGAACTTTTCCGATGATTTAAAAGTTTTACTCTTTACTATGAAATTATAATTTTGGGTTCGACAGTTTCTCTGTCCAACTCAGTTTTTTCTGAAAGCTTTCATCATAAGCTAAATCAATTATAGGATTTTTATAAAGATCAGATTGTATAGGGTAATCTTGCAGACGTATATCAGTTGTATATCAGACTATGAAATACAAATATTAATAAATAAAAGCAAAGAAGTCAGGGGCATGTATGTATACTAATTTGCACTATCAAGATCGTTTGCAACGGTCTTTAGATGGAACAACTGTTTTATCACTAGATTTTGTACTTGTTAAACGGCTGATGGACGAAAGAAATGACTGGCACTTACCTTGGTTAAAAAAATGCATTTCAACGAGGTAATGTCGCCAGAATCTCGGGTAGCTTTTACGTAGATAGTTTTATTGATTTTTACTGTTTTTAAAGTAATTCTATTATTCTGTCTGTCAATAAATATCTTATCTTACTTATTTACTTTCCTGAGTAAAGTTGTTATTCTTTCTGTAAAGGGAAGTACTAATTGCACAGCGATATCAACACTAGCCGCAAATACGTACCTGCTCGTCTTGGAACGTCGCCCGGTATTCGATAATAATATCACCGTAAAATATTTAATTATGTTTACAATTTACATTGGTTATTTTAGTACCAGAAGTAGAGTCTTTTTATCTGCGTATCCTACTGTGAAAATAATAGTTGTATATTTAATATACGATAGTTTGGTTCATTCATTCTGCAAACTTTAGTCTCCATCATCAGCTCAAATTTACTTCTTTTTACTGCTTTTTTTCTAAATACTTTTTTGATCTATTAAATACTCTCTCGATGTAGAACAAGCATTTGAAATTGTTTAAAGTAAAATATTGTACGTCTGTTTGATCACTCAAAATAAAAATCTCACCCGGTAACATATTTTTACTGTATTAATTTACAACAGTTTTTAACATTCATCTATCGTTACAAATAATTACTGAACGCCCTAAAAACATTATGTAAAAGTACTATTTCCGATTCCATACCTCAATAGGGGAAAAAACGGAACCGTCTGTTCGTTTGTCAATATCCTTTTTCTCAGGAACGCGTGGAGTTATTAAGCTGAAATTAATATCAAGAACGTAAGCCTACGGTCCCTTGGAGCTCTAAAAAAATCAAGATTCAACGCAATAAAAGATACGACCATTTATGCAACATATTTTAATACTCTCAAATCAATCAAAACCTATAGGGTACTTCTCGTTGACCTAGAATCAATAAAATTTGGCAAGAAGCAAGGTCTCACAGCACATGTAAAGGAAAAAGTCCGAAAATCGTTAATTTGTAGTTCTTATACTTGCAGTTGGAGAATTGACCGTGACGTATATCGAAGTATGGGCGAACATTTCAATTACAAAGTTAAGTTTCTCTATAAATCCGACTTATCTTTTCGTTAAAGCAATGTGTGGTGATTTCATAGTAAATTTCATATATCTTTTCATTAAGCAATGTTTGGTGATTTCATAGTAAATTTCATAGACTCGCACTTGCCCGGTCTTTTTTTATTTACGAACTCGGTTTTACGTGTTTCTATTTCTAGTAAAGTTATAAATAGCATCAGTATTTTTTGAAATACATTACCATATGAAATATATTAGCATATATTTAACAGCTACGCGGGTTGTTATTTATGTGTGCTGTTACTTCTGGAGTGAGGTGATTAGACTTTTTTTATTGGATAAATAAATACTCAACAGTCTCATACGTAGTCCTACGTAGGAGACTATTGGGAGAATGTTGGGGTACTAGGATTCCCTGTGTCGTGGGTATCAGGAACTACGAATACGAATAATGGTACCACAATATTCAGATCAGGAGCAAATATCTGCAGAACATGCAAACATTTGTCCCGCAGCGGGAATCGAACCAGTTCTTCTTGCGTCTCAGCCTACTACCAACCCGCAGCACCACCGAGGTCGGCTTATGCCCGAGTAAGTTCGAGTTGTTTTTAAACAGGTTCACGCCTCACCAGTACCCACTTGTATTGTATAATTTATTAAGTGTGCTGTAAAATTAACCCATAAATTACTATTCACCATTCATCAATGGAACATGCGATAAATATGCGTGAATTGTTTGATGTGCGTGACTTACGAGCCGTTATTAATACAGCTAAAAATAAATCTAGTTTTAAGTGATTTGTCTATTGTTACCTGCGTTAAAATAATAAAATACCTACTTTACGAGTAGGTATTACGTTGGTATACGGTGTTTCTCACAAAGGCATCTTCATTATGTTATCTCTATAATGTTATCTTATATTGATAAGCTTACGTGGTAGAAAAAATGTGCTTACAGAAGAATGATTTATTTTCAAAGTTAAAGGTGAATAGACGTAATTTTCTTAGAAGTTCATAAATGTTGATGAGAGCCAAACAGTCTGCGAAACTGAATGGAACATGATTCACGACGAGATGAAAATGAAGATAGAATAAAATTCGAGAGAAATTTTGATTTAATATTTATGTTATCCCTCCACAGTTTGGATACAAAATTACTTTTAGAATCATACTTCTAGTGAAAATCCTAATAATATTATAAACGCGAAAGTTTGTGAGGATGTATGTTTGTTACTCTTTCACTCAAAAACTACTTAACGGATTTTGATGACACTTTACAGTAATATAGCTTATACATCGGAATAACACATAGGCTACTTTTCCGGGTACCGGGTACCACGCGGGCGAAGCCGTGGGCAGAAGCTAGTATATTATAAACGCGAAAGTTTGTAAGTATGTATGTTTGTTCCTCTTTCGCTCAAAAACTACTGAACGGATTTTGATGAAACTTTACAGTAATATAGCTTATACATCAGAATAACACATAGGCTACTTTTTATCCGGTTACCACGTGGGCGAAGCCATGGGCAGAAGCTAGTTTTATATAAAATATCAAAGGCACGATCGTCCTGATCATTTACAATTTATAAATAAGTTTTCGTTTATCACCATGATAATTATAAAAACGCACTCTAACCAATTCATCAAACATATCGGACCATTCGAAATAAACCAAAATTAATTGCTTCTATTGAAAACCCATCAATAAACACCATATCTGATGAACCAAAATAGAACCACGCTCAAGTAGGTATGTCAAAATGGAACTGGATCTATTAAATTAATGAACATTTAATAACCCCTTATTCAGGGTTGATATCACACATTTATTGATTTGATTTATCATTGTGGCTGAAACGCAAATTGTATTGGAATCTTGATATTTCCGACTTTTAATCAAAGGTCGTGGTGGATTCACATCTCTTCGAACACCAATGGAAATGTTCACTCTTAAAACGTATTTAAGTAGAGTTTTCAAACTACCTCCATTTTTCAAAAAAAATATAAAATGAGTCCTTCAGAGCAGGCATCGCCCCAGGTGTTGCAGATGGCAATAGGCGACGGTAACAGCTTTCCATCAAGTGGACCGAATAACTTAAAAAATAAATGTTAAAATAATTCACATCATTAATTTCTAACACGAAGCAATAAACCCGGACACACCTCCGATCCATGAGTCATTGCGACGGACCGTCTGCGAGGAGCCTCGACCTTAAACCGACAATTACCGAAGACGTACTAACTGTTACGCATACTTGTGTCGATAGCGTAGTAACTGTTCTATGAACTGTGACCAGCTGTAGTTGATGTTAAGTGTAAACTATGCTGAAGGCTCATAAACCTCTGGGCTGTGGTGGAATTAATTACCGAACACTTAATATAATGAGGTTATGAGATAAGGTATGGTAAGGGTGTTATATTTGTGCGTAGATAGTTGTTATACTACTGGTATGCTCATGGCTTTGTCCGCGTTGAGTTTTGTCCATATAACTTTATCTTCGCTACGGTGATCCGTCTACCTTCCTCTAGTGGTTGTATTTCGGAAGCAAAGTGATCAAAAGAGATCACGTCCCACGATAACAAATTAATACCCAACGTATTGGCTGAAGTAGAAAGTTTGCGAATTAAACCTTTTGTGCCTAAACTCTCTAGTTTATTTATATGGGCACAAACCTATGCTAGTAGCGCCCGGTACGGGCTTTTATCGCCGCCTAATGTCATAATTCAGCAGAATCGGACCCCGGAGAGCCCTCTTTCATGCGCGGGTCATAAAACTGTAACTTACCATTGTCAGAATTCAAAATAATTTTGTGAAAATATCGAATTAGATTAGGAGTGAAAGAAGAAAGAAAATAAGAGAACGCCTTTATTTCCTTCATAACGCAACAAAATATTTTGACAAAAAGTGCCAAAGGAAACAACACAAAATATACACAAATATATATAAATATGTAAATAAAATACATTAGTAAGTTGTAACATAGTCTTTTAAATGGTCACCATATCTCAACCTGGTCAGATCACTGAACCCCGCAGGGTGACACAGAGAACCGACACGACGAAGAAGAATAAGCGAAAATCATGGGCATTTTGTATATTGATTTTAGGGTTTTGAATAAAATCAATCGTATCTTAGTATTTTTTATAGAACGGTGATTATTTTCTTTGTGGTGATATCTTCTCGTTGCAGATACCGCAGAGTTTGAAGACGAAAGTCTATAATCAGTGCGTGTTGGCAATGATCACATATGGCATGAAACTTGGTCGATGCATAAAAACTCGCCTAAAGCTAAGGAAACAGCTATGCTCGTAGTTTCACTAGGAAGGCCGTAGAAGATTTTAGACTTTTTATGTGCCAAAATTCATGAAAGTCACAGGGATCATTTAGTCCTTTAGTTCCTTTCAATATAAATATTGGTCTTCTTTAAACATCAGCCGTAGGGCCGATACTCAGGATAACAATATAGACCGTGTCACTTACCTAACGCAGGGCAATCAAGAAAGTAACTCTGAAACGATAAAGGAACAATACGGTATCGTAAGAACATTAATCAACCAATCAATACACCCACTTCCTGGCAATCTAAAATGTCAGCTTCATTAACTCCCAACAAGTGAACTCGGATTTACCGGAATCCGCCCCGTCATCGACTTCCTCTTCGCGATTGTACTGAGTAATTACGTAGAGACAGGGCTGACAGGACAGGGAAATGGTAGTATGCCCGTCTTACCAAAAATGCAAACAGCATTGATGAGCTATCGTACCGTTTATTTATAGAAATATTTTTTGGTAGAAACGTTTGAGCTATCTAAAGATTGTTGCAAACATAGGAAGTTTCCTACAAATTATAGCTGTATTGCAACGCTGAATTTTAATGCGAATGCGTTGATTAGATAAGATAAGAGCATGGTCATCTCTTATTGGCATGAATTACTGATGCATGTATTCTAAGGTAAAAGAGAACAGGCAACACCAAATTCCGTGTGCAAGAAACATAACTCAATTTTTTCTTATTGATTGTTACTGCTCCTTGGTCGTTTTTGGTCACAATTCGTCAGATAAGCAGGACCCGTTTTTGGCCAGTGAGCAATAGGCTTCTAACATCACGATATTATGCCATAACTTTACAATCTTCGTAAAAATGATCAAATCAAGTTTAATTTGCTCTACTTGTTTTACAAAAGTAAATCCAGAGCGGCTACGTCCCTGCCTTATTATATAACGAGAATCGATTTAAAAGACAATGACATCGTGTGAATCGAGTCAACAATAGCTGGTAATTTTGCCCGATTCATCCACACAGCATGGTGACGCGTATTTTGCGATAATCGATGCGGTGACATACGAGTACCATCAATCGAGCATTTGCAAAATTGGATGCAATTTTAATAGGGCTGCTAAACCGATTTTTTCGTCTAACTAACGAAAAATACTTCTTTTATAACTTTGTCCAGCTAAGTGTGTACAAGTTTTGCTGTTACCGCTTATCTTATCATTCGATAACCCTAATCACTAGATATGCAATGCAGTGCGAGTACGGCAAATGGTTTTAGATGAGTTTTATATCGAGACGAACAAGCATACGGCCCATCTGATAGAAAGCGATTACCGTTGCCTATTGACATCTGAGACATCTGAAGAATTGTTGCTGCTCACTGCATCAGCAGCAAAATTTAATTTAAATTGACCTAAAAAAATATTGAAGCGGGAGAGTTGGCGCTTTTCAACTCTCGGTCGGTTGAAAGAGCTCCGAAGCTCGAATATTCAGATTCGCTGTGAAATAAGTAACTTGTCATACACGTCACACACTGCACATCCACAAGTTAGAAGCTTGAACAAAAGCAGGACTGAAATGCTCATCGATCTCTGTCATCAGTGACAAAACCACTCTCGGCAAATTGGAACATTGATGCAATCAACTCAAAATCCTTCTCCGATATTTCAAGGAGTTGGGGTCAGGTTAAAAGAGGGATATCGCATAACATAGCGCAATGCGGGTACGTCATTGCAGACCTTGTTCCCCCCCATTTAGAATTAGAATTTAACGGTGGATCTTCTTTCAAACACGACGACCCTAAAGCAGGTCGAGGGTAGAATTAACCGAGGCCGGGCCTACCATCTATCCAACCTATAACTCAATGATTACCGTTTTGGAAGTTAAACATTCAAAAGTTTGAACAGGCAATTCGCATATAAACGGCTCTATTATTTTCCCAAGTGTGCAACTTAGTGGAAACGAGGGCGTTTGTATTCTAAGCTACATCTACATGAGTTTATGTAATGTGAGATATTATTTAGTAACTCTATCGTGAGAATACAAAAATTCAAGAAAATGCAATTCTGCAGTTTCCACAATTTTTGAATTCTTCTTCGGAAACATTGCATGTATGCACAGTTGATACATATTAAATTATTATGAAACACTTTCCTTTTTATTTAAGACTAGCTGCGCCCCGCGGTTTCACCCGCGTAATTTTCGATTTTATACTCGTGATAACTTCGAAATTAAATATCTGATTCGAATGAATTATAAAGTATTTTACTGGTACATAAATACCCTTGATGATAAAACTATTTAATTGAATAACAGTTAATACTACGATACGAATGTAACCAACTTTTGTTTCTACCGGCGATCTAATTGCATTTTAGAACATAAAAGCTGCTATTGTGACTTACTATGATAGTTAGATATATACCCTCGCGGACTTTTTTGTAGGTAATAATGAGTAGGTACTTTAATCATGTAGTACATCATTTTTATGTATCATCAATAGTTTTCCCAGCGCACGCCAAATAATGAATTTTATAGGCAAAATTTTGCAACTTACCCAAAGTTGCAAAATTTTGCCTATAAAATTAATTATTGCATTATTGCAATTTTCTTGAGGATCTCTATTTTAAAAATAAATAAATTATAGCCTATATTACTTCCTGTTACTTGATGTTACTTGATATGTTACTTGTTACTTGATAATTTAGCTTTAATTTGGTGAAAAAATGGTTAAAATCGGTCCAGTAGTTTCAGAGCCTATTCGATACAAACAAACAAAAAAAAATATTTCCTCTTTATAATATTAGTATAGATTTGTAAAAACTGTCATACATTTTGCATTGAAATATGCTCTGTGGTACACGATCATTTCTAAACGAAAGTGAAGTTTATGTATACCGGCATTAATCACTGCAATCGAGACATGGTCTGCAAAAATGACACGCAGTGCCACTGCGGTGCCCAGTTAGTTTCAGTCCATGCCACACTTGCTAGCGTGCCCATCTTGCTATAACAAAATAACAGGATGTTTTGTCTTTTTAACCACCATGTTTCCGTAACTCCGGCTGCTATCGTATCGACATGTATTACTATCTCATATCCATAGATAAGAACACGTAATACCAACAAACCCTATATTCCGTGTGAAACAAATATCACTAGAAAGATCAAAAGAAAAACAGTTCGCGCGGAAGGCCGCGTGGGTAGCCCTCGTTACTCTAGAAAAGGGGATTTAAAATGAAAATGGTGGCGTAATAAGAGAGGTTTCTAGAAACGGGAGAGGTTGCCTATAAGCAAGCAGTTGTGGTAGTCGCCAGGCTTAGGAAAGAAGATTTTTACTTTGAATAAAGTGCAACGATTCGGCTAACTATTAAACCAAAATGCCTTGACTTTCAATCCAGCAATGATAGACAAGCCTTGTGGCATTCTATAAGCAATATTATTATCCTAACGATATAGAATCTAATCAGTGCAGAGCCTACTACACATTACTTTGCACGTATGAGATATTTTGATATCACATTAATTTTGCGTGAAACGTTTTTTAAGATTTTATGATTCTCTGCTATGGTATTATGTTCATAAAACGCCAGTTTTTTTAACCTGTTACATAAACTTTTAACTTATCCCAAGCAATAAAACCCACATAAAATGTTACACCCGGCCTCATTGTTTTCCATCGGTTGCCGTCTGCTTCGGACCATTTGGTTTATGGCCCGCGTTAAGCTTTAGTAAAGGATTTGTGAGAAGCGAACCATCAGTCAATTGGTTTCTTTTCTTTTTGTCCAGATACAGAATGTTTCAAGCGTCGAATATTTTTTTTTCGTAATTTTCTGGATCTGTTGGGCTATCTATAGATCGTTTTGCTGTCTTTAGGAAGCTCAAAAATGATGCAATAGTAGCCGTCTCGCCATTGCTTACTATAGTTTATCACTTAATGGCTCACAACACCGTGAAGAAATGTAAACTTGGTTATGAAATTGACACCACAGACCACAGGCTCAACTCAAAGGGTGTTTCCGACTCAGTTTCAACAGTGTTAATGCTAACCCAAAAGGAAGTTTTAACTCGAAATTACAACGCAGGCCTTTAAAAAATTTAATTACGCAAAGAATGTAATTTTCACGTTTACGGCGCGGCTCTAATTAAAATCCATCTGTCTCCGTCCCGAAAACTTGCAACTTTTTAGAATTCCTCTGAAATAAGAGTTGTTCTGAAATACGGAATGAAAATAGAAACTACGAGTACGTGTCTTTTTATATTTCATTTACGATGTGTTAAAAACGAAGAGATGCAAGCCATGCCACAAGCGCTTCAAAGTGGGCTATGGCACTAGCAAGTATGGAGGAACTCCCGTGATCCCTTTTTTATAATTCATATTCAAAACGTGCTGACTGTCGACGATTTACGATACCCAACCCGGAGCAAGTGTTTCTACGTGACCTGGCGTAAGAAGCTTCGATAGGCCACATTAGCGCATACAGCTGGCGACACCCAGCAATGACCAGTTACCGGTACAAATACGGTACAAATACCGGCCGTCTAATATATTCCACGCTCTACGCCGGGACGATGATGCGAAAAATGTGCGTTTTTCCAACGAATGAGAGAAACGTGCGGCTTTCAGAAGCGGCACGGTCTTGCTGCGTATAAGTTAGTTTGGATGACTACTTTCTGCTAATCTGATTAATGACATCGAATAATAGTGAAAAAGAACCAGTGCGGTGCACAGAGTCTTCTCAAGCATATATAAACATATTATATAGATATAGGTACGTCAAAGTGCTGCAGGTTTTTACCGGTAAGTAATGTTATGGTGGATAAAGCGCAACCTATTATAAACAAGAATAAATTGATATTGCAAACTGGCTATACAATAAAAAAAGTGTAGTTCAAAGCTGAAAAACATTTATTTGTATCGCTTCTATACGTGCTCGCAGAATGGAGAAGAAAATGTGAAAACACTTGCTCCTTTCGCGGCAACTGTTGACGTAGAATTTTTAAATTGAATTTTACAACTCCTCGTTGAAATTGCAATGGAATAAGCTTCGAGGAACGAAATTCAATTTATAAACGGCACGTACATGAATAAATACAAATGGTGCATAGAATTGACATCAATGGCGATACCATACTTGGACGACTCGCATACGCTTGACTTTTTTCTGGAGCTGCAGCATGGCGTAGAGAAGAGCCTCGGCAGTTGGAGGGCATCCAGGTACGTAGATATCGACCTGGAAGAAAGACTAAGACTTTGTTGATCTCATCACCATAATTGTCGTCTCACTTACTACTTTTTGATCACTCTTTTGAGGTCAGTGACCCGGTTGAGATACGGTGGTTCGGAAAAGAGCTTTGAGCCCTATGGTGAACCAGAATGGTGAAAAGATTCAGTACGTTAAGCAGAAACGATTTAAATTCACCCTTATTGATAAAAAAAACAGTGATTTTCCAGTAACACTACTGATTTGATGGATTTATCGTGGCGATTCCTCCAAGATGCTTTATCAATTTTTACACAAACATTTAACACATTTATAACATTCAGTCCAGATTTATATTGTTCTTCTTGTCTGTGTTGCTATCAAATAAATAATTGATCTATCTATCGAAAAATCCCTCGTTTTAGGCATAATAATCGCAAATCGAAATGACTCCTCGTCATAGTTTGATAAGTACTGTTGTTTGGTAGGGCATTATGTCAAAGGCCTTAAATTAGAATATTTTGATCAGACTTAAAAAGAGGAAGATACCTTTTCATTTACAAGGATCAGGATTAAGTCAAAGCTAAAAATATCTTACGGGCACGATCCTATCACAACCTCGCACAGTGGAATACGTATAATGGTAATATCCACCACCATTAGCGCAGCTGCCCATCGACACCACCCATCTTGGCTCCGGCATCATGTCATAGGTCTTCCGCAGAATCGGAGCCATCTTGTTAGTGACGGTTCCAGCGACGATGATCACGTCCGTCTGCCGAGGAGTGCCGCGGAAGACCATGCCATAGCGATCCATGTCGTATCTGAGGAAGATTTCATCGTTAGTATCCTTCCCCGCATAAGCGGAGAAGGACCAAGTATGCTAGGATAACCTTGCATACTTGGTTCATGTTAATGGAAGCGTTGTATGGGACTCTCTTCAAGATCTGCAATGTATGATGTAGAAAATGGATGAGAGTGGAAATATCAATGATCTCAATTGAAGATAGGTTGGTAATGTCATTAACATTTCCAGTATGCTTTACATAAGCTTCTTTATATTGAGATTCCAGTAAGACCTCTATTGTGTGTTGATCCATACAGGTTTTCCATGTTTTATCGAATAACAATACTTCGTGGGCGGTATAATAAAGAAAACATTGACTCTCTGAGCCAGAGTTATTACAGGTTAAGCAGGAAAAGTTTCTTGAATATATAGCCTGTCAAAATTATTTTCATCTCATAATGGTAATTAATACAACCTACGCCCGTGTATAAAGTTTGATTAACTTGACCCGTCCATACAAACTGAAACCTAGTCCAAATTCCAATACAACAATACCAAATTTGCGTGTTTTAAACGACATTATAGCTGAAATGCCAAGTTTCGACCTTTGATCGTGTCGCGAGGGTGTCGATAATCTTAGCTCCATTGGCTTTGGAACAAAGGCATTGTTGAAGACAAGGTTTCCACAAAACTATTAGAAAGTCACAAAGGAACCTCGAAACAAAACGGTTGGTAAATAGCATGAAACAATCGCGAAGAATGTTTTTATCATAACGATACTGTACATTGTACAATGATGCGCAATGCACTTTCTTTGAAATATTATTAGTCATGAAACCTCTGAGTCACAGTCGCTACATGCTTATTGCAATCCACTGCTGGAAACTTTGTTGAGTTCTCCGACTTGTACCTCTCGTAATCTAAGCTCCTTACACTTGCCCTAATCACCAGAGTACGTCGATTACGCAAGTGGACATAACTACTGGCAACTAACTGGCATTGGCGCGTGGCGACCACAGATGGTAACCTGACGAGGCAGTGTCGGTTACGCGGTCACTGGTATGAAGGCTTCATTTATTATTATAACTGGACGGTATCTATTAAAAGGGGATGGTGCATTATTTAACAATCGTGCGTGCGATTGCGAGTGGTACCGATGTCGATTTGGGGTTGCTCGCTTACTCAATAATTTAGATACTAAAAGATAAGCAAACTCGAGGTTTGTAATGAACTCATGATACGTTAAAAAGCCCCTCGAAAAAAAGCCGTTCTATACGTTTCTGGCTATCAAAACGGTAAATTCTACCAGCCAACGTATAACCAAGAACCTTCGCTTTACCTAACAGCACAGTAGGATGAGTTCATTCAAACAATTACAAAGTTTGCGATGTTTGTTACTAATAATCTCCGTAACAGCTTGACCGATTTGGATGAAATTTATAACACGTTTGTACAATTCATAATCTAGAATGATACAAATACTTCTTTTTATCTGGGTACCACGCGGGCGAAGCTGTAGGCACAGGCTAGTCAGTCATACATAAACTATAGCAAACATATAATTAGAATTTACTTGATTTATTACCTGGGAGCAGCGTAATGCATCATTTCTAGAGCGCAGCAAGCAAGTCCGAAGGTCAGAGGCCATATGGAGTTCTTTCGGCCCCAGTTTAGAAGATCGTCCAGGCGAGCCACTGCCCATTCACCCCGAGACTGGAATGTGATAAAAAATTGTCACATCGACTGCCAAGTCTTTAGATTTCTTGAAAAATGAAAATTTCAAACGAAGAGACATCTACTAAACTCAATTGTCAAAATCCTGATAATGTGCAAGCACCAGAATAGATCCCGATCAACAGACGACGGCAATGTGGCATACCTAGATGAGCTTCATCAGTACCTAAAGACTTCTAGACCAGGAGTTCATACTTCATAGTCGTCCACCATATCAACTGACCTGCCCTGGTACTTTTGATAGAGTTAATGACTATGAACTCCCTATCTATTCCTCTCTTTCCACCAGCACCAAGAGAGTCAACTCTTTCCTGGCGATTTGGCGCAAAGGAAGACAATGTAGGACATGCCGCAGGAAGTGGCACAGGCTTACAATGAATAACAATAACACTGACTCAAAAATATACGTCGTATTAATCAATTCCATCCACCCATCATAAGATTCGATGCGATAAAATTCCACTGTTATAAATAAAACAGGCGCCCAGTGAGAAATGCAAATGTAATGCCTGTTCCAATGAAATAACACCTCATCGACCAGAAATTCCTCGGTGTTCTTATCGGGTTGAACATTCTCAGGGATAGCTTCGTAGTCGGGGCCGTTAAAACTCTCTGCTATGCACATTCAGCGGACGGACAGCAGCGGATTATTAAAACTACGCAACGTTAAATGTAAGGAGTCTATTTTCACAATGGGGTACATAAAACTAATTGAAAGCTATTACCTGCACGTTTTTTCTTCAAGAATATTAATATTGAACATACGGGCACATCGAACGTATAGATGTCTACACTCCTCAAGGTGTAGTTTACTGTGATGTAGAACCAACTTACTATAATAATTACATAGCACTTCAGAAGCTTTGTACTCGACCAAGCAAATAAAAGGATGGTAATGTGTTAAACTGTTTAGGGCGTACAAGTAGTGCGAAATTTATTTTTTAATTTAAAAATTAGCCATATTTTACATAGTCTTAGAATATCTCATAAATTTTCGTCATTTCTCTTTCTTGCTCCATCATCAGACCTTGATCACTAATCTATATATATTCATTGAAACCATTTCAATGAGCCCAAACATACCTCTTCTTTAAGTTACTGAGGAGTTGGGTATCCTGCTGATTCCAAATGATGCTGTAGCATCAGGTCTAGGTTAGTATGGGTTAAAAAGATCCACTGCGGTACGTCCGCTCAATATGCGTTGAGCGTAATCTTCCCGTGACGCAAGGGATTCCACGGTGATTTGTGTGCTCCGGTATTCGTTGTTTACCTTTGTGCTCCAGAAACGCTTTGAGGGAAGGATTTAAGGTGTAATTTTGGTATGCTCTCACAAGTTAACATACAGCAGAGCAGAGCTGTGAATAGACGCTATTCTTAGCCTTATCTAAGCCGCCCAAATTGAAAAGTTGGGGCCTGGCTCACATTTTTCCATTTAATTTTTCAAGATAAGTATTCTTCATACTGTTCCCACTAGAAGCTAGTTCGTAGTTCGAATTCTAAACTCGAATCCTTTGCTATGGGTATCGTTGGCTATATTATATATCTACTTTAGGATGGCTCTTGGAGCTAGGAGCCAGATAAGGACTTGGGCGGACGAAACGCATTCCCGGGAATGAGGATACCGCCGGTTCTACGAAGTAATTGGAAGGGAATTGCATGCAGGGATGTAGCATTTTTTTTTTTTTTTTGCGCCTTAGTTTACTCTCCCAAAAATACTATAGTCTCTGCCATACACTAGAATTGTCTAGAAAACTTCATCTGTTGATTATTTAGTTTACGATCTTTTCCACTAAGATGGAAATTAGTGTGCTGTAGATTTGAGCTTTTATCTAGAGAGTTGTTCAGAAACAGCTATGGAAGAACTCTTTTTATCTGAAATGACAACCCTAAGTGAAACGTATTAATGGGTCCGTCGCGTTTAGTTCCCGCTCCGTTCGAGTCGGATAATCCGGGATTGGTGTCCGGAATTAAACCCGGCCCAGGACGGCTCCATCTGTTGTGATTGTTTGCTCTTGGCTTTTTAATTTTCGTTTAAGCTTAACAAGCGAAAGCTGAGTTAAATTGCACTTAAATATCTAGTGGAGGTTTGTCAGAGAAACTAAATGTACAATTTCGATACCAGCTACAGCGACTAATGGGAAACGCCGAAAGTTGTAGTAAAATTACTAAAATACTGTCTGTACTGTCGCTTTCCCACTTATTAACTCATTCACTGCTACCACGATTTTCTTGAAGTTCATCGATATGCCGCCGTATAAAACTGGGGACACTCGGCACTACAAAAAACATTTTTTTTCGTAAAAAATTTACGAAAAAAATCGGTCACCTTAAAAAAAAACTATTTTTTAAGGTGACCGCTTCAAAATGCCTTAGCCTATCTCTTAAAAATGATGCACTAATAATTTTAACAGAAAATCTGGCCTAGTTTGAGAAATATTACCGAAACATCCAAAATACGCCTGGCGTGTTCTTGGCGTAGAGACGTAGATTAGCCTGAACACGAGAGGCGTGTCAGTGGCAGTGAATGTGTCAATTAACAGTTGCTGCGACTGCGGTCTGATGTTGTGGTCAGCCAAAGTCGCGGTGTCGTTACTGTACCTTTACCTCTATTGGTGTAGGGCTCGTATCTGGTGACTACAAAATAAATATTTTATTCTAAATTGCATAAATGCGACATCGACCTATCAGGTGATGCCGTATTCTGAAAACAGATGACGACTCCTACGTCCTACAAGGTCAATATTTTATTCTAAATCGCATAAATGCGGCATCGACCTATCAGGTGATGCCGTATTCTGAAAACAGATGACGACTCCTACGTCCTACAAGGTCAATATTTTATTCTAAATCGCATAAATGCGGCATCGACCTATCAGGTGATGCCGTATTCTGAAAACAGATGACGACTCCTACGTCCTACAAGGTCAATATTTTATTCTAAATCGCATAAATGCGGCATCGACCTATCAGGTGATGCCGTTTTCTGAAAACAGATGACGACTCCTACGTCCTACAAGGTCAATATTTTATTCTAAATCGCATAAACGCGACATCGACCTATCAGGTGATGCCGTATTCTTAAAACAGTTGGCGACTCCTACGTCCTACAAGGTCAATATTTGATTCTAAATCGCATAAACGCGGCATCGAACTATCCGGTGAAGCCGAATTCTGAAGACACTGGATTCGCCATTTCGAAATGCGAGACGGGAGGTCTCGCATCTACGAGTGTCGACTTGGGTGGTTATCATAGTAAAATATTGTACCTTGATTTATAAATAAAGCTCTTTATAATATAAAGATCTTTATAAATATAGAGCTTTATAAATCAAGGTACAATATTTTCATGCAAAAACGGGCTTTATAAATATAAAGCCCATATTTGCATGTATACTCCCTCATTCAAAAATGAAGTGGCAAATATTTGCTCAAACTCGATTGTATTTACAAAAACGAAAATTTCGCTTGAAAATTGTCTCTTAAAATATTTTAAATTCAACTAAAGTATACGTCTCCAGTCCTGTCCCGTTTTCATTTGCATCGCATTTAGTACGATGAGTTGGGATTTTTTATATTTTTGCTGCATGTATTTTACTCGGCTGAAGATTTTTCAATTTCCTGTTTTAAAATGCTGTTTACTGTACTGTGAAACGCAAGAGCTGAAAGCTCTTCACATATTTTTTTATTTTAGAAATATTTTCTAGAATCATATTTTTTATTTAGTGTAAATGCAGTATATGTGCAGGATAAATGTGCTATAGGTAAATAAATATGAATGCGGTTTTGATGTGCTATATATATAGTACAAAAAAAACAAAACAATTGATTGACGAACTTTTGTAACAGAATACTTTTGTCCGGGATTTGTTTCCTAGTATATCAAATCATCGCGAGATCATCATCACATTAGTCATAGGCCTGTCCTAATCTCGCCACTGAGCCCGGGTTTTGGCTCATCTTGTCCACTTTCTGCAGCAGAAATTCTGATCACCGACTTTAGTCATCGTTCCACCTAACTGGGGAGCGCCCCACATTCCATGATTGTGAGATCGAAAATTCTAAGACATGAGCCTGAATACTTCACCATACCGATTTTACTATAGATTAAAATACCCTTTTATGACCACCATACCTTAAGCTGACATTGACATAAAGCAGTGTAACCAAAGAGTTAGTGAAAAGACGCTGGAGGCCGGCTGAGGTACGGATTCAGACAAATGTTTGCATGTTCTGCAGTTCTGGGGTCTAGGTATTGAGAATCCTTCTTTGGGGTGAGGACTATTAATGTGTTAGGTGTTTTTTTACTATTATTTTGTAAGTAGCTTTATTACACAAACCTGCCCAGGAAAATGAAACGGTGAGTACTTTCTGTCCTTTCCCATAATAGGTGCTTTGTACCCATGAGGCGGAATATATTTGACTTTCTGCGAATCGCTGCTGTATTGTCTCTCTTCAGCCTCTATGAGGGTAGGTGCTATCCGTGGTAGCAGCCTGTCGCTTCTGGTCACGACATCTTTGGTAGAGGCGAGAGTCTTAAAGCCATTCTGCTGACATCTTGATAGGAATCTAAAAAGTGGTTCAGTTGATCTATTCCAAACAGAAGAGTATTAATTCGCGTCAAAGAAAGGTAAAGAACTAGCACAATCTTCCCGATCCTAACTTACGACGTGGAACGTAGTATTATTATGAATTCTGTGACTGCGTGATACAGCCTGCAAAATGTTCCACATCAGCTGAAGATGTTGGTAAACAAGACAGACTCCATAAAGTTAGTAAATCGTTTAAAGGGCACGGTGTACGCTTTTATAACAAACTCCCAAGAGATATACAAAAATTATCTAATTGATAAATTTAAAAACGTAATTAAACAAAAACTTTGTAAAAAGGCGTACTATAAAATATCAGATTATTTAGATGACAAAAACTCTTGGGATTGAAAATGCTTCAACTCGAACCTATTGTTTTGTAAAAATATCATTAAAAAGAATAACCAGCCTTGTTTTCTTGCCTTTCTTTCCTGGCTTGGTCGCGGAGGAATAGGCAGTAGATAAAAACCGACGTGTCAAAGTGATCCTTTTGATTTTATTGAATAAATAATTTTTGACTGTGACTTTGACGTTAGAGTCATGTTTACGTACCATCAGACCAGGCTTATATCCGGAACCGCTTTTACCCTTTTATACGTAATCACTCACTAACTTTAGCAGCGTGCTCGTTTAGTGTTAGAAAAGGACAGGGTTAGCGTAAGCGAACTGCTGATAAGAGAGTTTGGGTTGATAGGCTTGAAGATATTATACTAGGGGTGTATATTAGCACCCCACCACCCAATAGAAAACTAAGAGAAAATCTCGGGAGGGGTCGTTGCTAGGGGTGGCTGGGAACAACCAGGTTTATTAAACAACTTGTTTATTGTTCAATGTTTATCACAGAGCACCCCCGCAGACAATAGTGTTCTTGTTAATGAAAAGGGGCTCTTGTCTTAACCAGTCATAGTTTTGAGGAAACAATTCATCATTGTTTCCAGAGTACAAGCTTTGCTGGGAACGGGTGCTGTTGATAAGCTCTTAATATATTAATTACTTAGTAGAAATTACAGCGCTTGAGTTCATGTAGCTGTAGAGATATAGATAAACACCGACATCATGCTGGGTATACATTCTATTCATTGGGTATGTGTTTTTTTTTAGTTTTAATCCACAAATTACGCCACCGAGCATGAATTTTCAGGATATTGTAAAATCCTTTTCATTCGTGTAGCACAACTAGAATTTACCCGTACTAGACAATGTTTTTTACTGTTTATCTGTTTTGCTGTGTTCACGAGTTTGGGAATCGTTCTCATAAAAAACCTTTTGCCGTAATGTAATATTGTTTTTTCGGCAACAGAATTACCTGAAATTGAACGTGAAATCACGCACCAAGACCCCCAACATTTCAAAAACAAATCCTATCAAATTCTCCTTCAACAAAATTGTTTTCGAGGAAGCTCTGAGCTGAAATGACAAATTTGACATGACATTATTAAATGACAAGGCTCTAATGACATTCCGTGATTCGGCTTGAGATTGGAAAACATATAATTGAAGGAGGCTTTTCTCTAGTCTAAAATAATTTGATTGTTTTTGTTTAACGAATCAACAACAAATATTTTAAGTTAAATTTCCTGATATCTTTGGTTCAACTCAATCAATATCAATTTCAGTATTGAGGCTCTAATGACATTCCGTGATTCGGCTTGAGATTGGAAAACATATTATTGAAGGAGGCTTTTCTCTAGTCTAAAATAATTTGATTGTTTTTGTTTAACGAATCAACAACAAATATTTTAAGTTAAATTTCCTGATATCTTTGGTTCAACTCAATCAATATCAATTTCAGTATTGATACGAATGTTTAAATTCATAAAGTTCGTCAAATAAAACATTATTTTTAGTGAAGTATTGAGAAAATATAATATAGCTACATAATGTTGTGGCAAATTAACAATTAAATTACTGTGAGTACGAGTGAGAGTTTATAGACGACCTCTGTGGCGAAGGCCCGTCTGAGATGCAGAAGGTTGCGGGTTCGATTCGTGGCGCGTGACAAATGTTTCTGTCACGCGTTTTTTTTTAATTCCGATAAAAAAAACGACATGTTTCATCTGTGTTTTATGTATACATGGGCATAGTTGTTTAGATAAATGTATTACTTTAAACTTAAAGAGTTTTTAAATATGAAAACATCCATCCGATGTTCTGTCGTATATTCGCTTCATAACAACTTTTTGCAAGCGGAGGCGGAAATTAAATAAAAGATTCAAAATTATTTTTTTCCCGTCTTTAAAACTTATCTTTTATTGAAATGTCTTCTCCATTCTCTTTGAGGTAACTTTAACATTAATCTTTAAACCCTCCGTGTTGTCCTTTCCGCTGTCCGCGTTGAAACTTTTATTCACAAAAACTCCATAAAATTTACTAGTAAAGACTGAGGGGAAAAACACTTTCTCAAACATCTGATCGAAATTCGGAAACAGAAATATAAAAAAAAAAGTTCCTTATTGTGTCCCGTTCGTATTTCAGACAGAGCCTATAAAAAGTCCTTTGCAAATATTACGTACCTTTTACGGGTTCGTTTACCGTATTTCATGCAAGGTTTACACGAGATTAGTTACTCGAACCAATGTATCGAATTCACTTTCGAGTGAGTTACATTTTTTTTTTGAGTGCACACACACACACACACACACACACGCTTACGCGCACGGACATACACACAAGCATTTGACATACACACTAGGTCCTCTAATGACGATGAAATTAATAACATTTATTCGAGTACATAAAAAACAACAAATTATGCAAGAATATGGGACAGTTAAGAATCAAAAACAACAAGTATCAATTAGAATAGCCTACTTTAAAAGTAAAACTGAAACAGAAATGCCCCACGCACTTTGCGAATTCATGACTTAGACCCGTCTAGATTAGGTTGGGTAAGTGGATCGGCAGTGAAAGGTTCTTTGCAGAGATCTCAATCAG
Source organism: Perizoma flavofasciatum (assembly GCA_958496245.1). Taxonomy (NCBI): domain Eukaryota; kingdom Metazoa; phylum Arthropoda; class Insecta; order Lepidoptera; family Geometridae; genus Perizoma; species Perizoma flavofasciatum. Next base: position 2,839,756 of record OY292436.1, read on the forward strand.
TTATCATCTTCTTGTCCTTATCCTTCATTACGTGGGGTCGGCACAACATGTTTTCTTCTTCCACTCTCCTCTATCAGCCGTCATCTCAGTACTCACTCCTTTCTTAATCATGTCATTCTTCACACAATCCATCCATCTTTTCTTTGGCCTACCTCTGCTTTTCTTTCCATCCACATTCATATTAAACACTCTTCTCGTAATGTGACATTCTTCCCTCCTCATGAAATGCCCATACCATCCTAACCTATTACTCCTCAACTTTTCCGTCACGGCTCCTACTTTCAAACTTCCCCTGATATACTCATTCCTTATTTTGTCCATTCTCGTAACATATCCATCTCAACATTCGCATCTCAGCTGCGTGCACTCTTCTTTCATCAATTCCTTTGGTTGCACAACACTCCGATCCATACAATACGAGAAATACAGAGATCTCAATCACTGTGAACATAAAATCGATATGAATAAGAAGAAGATTGTAATCTCAGTTCTGCTAGACTGTATTTAAAACAGGGCTTACGGGTAGTAGCATGAGTAAGCTACCAGCGCCTCTACATGGTTTGTAACATTCCAGTGGAACTATACTGGCTTATTACTAGGCTCGTGTAAACATTGCATTACTTGTCAAACAGATACGAAAACTCTATGAACATAAATAAAGTTTAATGGAAAAGTCTTCAGAACTTGATATTACCTTTTGAAAATGGAAATTAATCCCTTGGCAATCTTGTCACGTACTACTTGCGAAGTTTTCATCGTGTCTCGGGAAACTATAGACTAATAAAAACGTGTCGTATATATAACAAGAGTTTCAGATATTATGGTTTTAAGGTACGGTCAAACTTATGCGGTGGCGGAGGCGGGCCGATCAAAGAAAAATGGTTTTCAAGTGGGTGATCAAAATTAACTCGACCAGGCATTTTCTTAAACCAAGAACCATAACCCATTATATTTTATAAGGCTAGAATTTGTCGTAGTTTTGATTTTTCAAATTCAAATAATTTATTGCGAATATTTGTTTATAGAGATATAAATTTATAATACAGGATCACCATAAACAACTTATATATATTTTTAATTCCTTTATATTAAATTCCTGCCCAAATACGAATAAAAAAATAAAACTTTTTCGTATTCGGGCTGGAAGAGGATTTGGTGCTCGTTAGTAACTTGGTTTGGTTTTTCGGTCTGATTCTGAGCTTCTCATGTTTTTTTTGATTTTGTTAAATGTTTTTAAGTCGGGTCCAATTAAATTTCAAAACTGGATTATTTATCAAAGCTGAATTTAATCGTACCCAGTTCTGTCTAATTCTGCTATCATCCATCAAGAAGAGCTAAACAAATTACAACGCTATCAGTGTAGGCAATCTCATGGTTAATCGAATTTAACTAGAACTAGATTCAAGCTGGAGCCGTGGGCGTAATTAGAATTATCTTGGTAGAGAAAAATGTATAATAGGACCTCCAATAATAATACAGTGCCATTATCTATGTATGTATGATTCTTCCATCATTCAAAATCACCGCTTATTGGAGCACTTACCGCTTATTGGATTTTGTTGCACGACCAGGTTGAGCTCAAGCCCTCCAGGATCAGCGTGACGACGCGCACACTAACTCATGGCTATCGAGATGGCAATCAATTTTGACACTAGTTCCTTATTTTAATGGCCCATCCATCCAAAAAATGGAACGTCCAATATGAAACCAATTTTGTTCGTTCGCATTGTCCGTCTATGGCTCATCCAGCTTATAAATTAGCGTGATACTATTCATCCCATCCGATGATACCAGCCATGGGAAATTAGTGTGATCGCCTCGCAGGTAATGGCACCGTCCACTTGAGCAGAGTGCCCTAGATTGTGAATAATTATATTTTATTAATGATAATTTAATGAGGCTATTTTAACTGAGACAAACTAAATAAAAAAAAAACGAGGCACAGTTGAAGAACGGTGAATAGTCCAGCTTGAGATTATTAGTTTTAGTTCATTCTTACAACATATAAAAAAGTTACTTCTGAAGATTTATGTTGAGAGCGCAAATTACTCAGGATCCACTTACAAGCTTTCAGAAAGAAACTTCCAATGAGAAACTATCGGCACAGTGTAAATAAATTCATAGAGTGTCCGTACTGCAAATAGAATTGTAAGAAAACAGATGGAAAGTTGGAAACGGTAAATAGGGTGATCTAGTTCTGTAGGTCGCATATTCACTTCCATATAGCGACAGCAGTACTACTAGTGAGCGACGTAGGACCGACTTTCTATTATAATCCCCTGTGACACTCCCGGGCGCTCGGCTGCTAGGACTAGTTAATGGAGATTTAAGTTTTTGTTCGTTTTATTGTGAGAATAGTTTGCTTTATAAAGTGGAACAATTGTTCAGAGTCTTTATTGTTTATTTTTCGCAAAGTTGAGCAAATATTATTTGACTAGAAAAATAAGCCGCTGATCTTAAGTAGGATGATCAAGAAGGAGTAGTGTGACACTTCTGAGGCAAAAATATCTAATAATCATAATGGGTATTTGTAGGTATTCAATGAAAAGCTTTTATTTAATTTACAATGTTTGTATTTTAGTTTGAAGAGGTCAGAACTTGCAAGCTGGATTTAAGTTTTTGTTCGTTTTATTGTGAGAATAGTTTGCTTTATAAAGTGGAACAATTGTTCAGAGTCTTTATTGTTTATTTTTCGCAAAGTTGAGCAAATATTATTTGACTAGAAAAATAAGCCGCTGATCTTAAGTAGGATGATCAAGAAGGAGTAGTGTGACACTTCTGAGGCAAAAATATCTAATAATCATAATGGGTATTTGTAGGTATTCAATGAAAAGCTTTTATTTAATTTGCAATGTTTGTATTTTAGTTTGAAGAGGTCAGAGGTCAGACTTGCAAGCTGGATTATAACCACTTCCTCTTATCCTACGGAGTTGAATTTTTACATGTTTGTTCAGTTCCGATGACAATGCATTTTTATGGCGAGCATGATCTGAATTGACATCCAGGATTAGCTCCAGTTAAAGGAACTCTTCAACGGTCAACAGCGCAGACACGAAATTTTGTGTACGCATTTTGTTATGATTGCTGGTTTTAAGTCTTACCATAGCATGCTTGCTGCACTCAGGGTTAAAACCTTGTTTTTACGTTTTAGTTACTATTTATTTCCTGTTAGGTTTAGGTTGTCTGTCTGCATTATAGTAAAAAAAAACTACCGCAATTTTATCTGTACCTAGTTCATTGGCACCAATCGTTGTTACATTAAATCTTACGCACAGTATCTAAACGGTACCTACTGAGCAAAAATTACTTTTTGAGATAGTTGTCGTTAGTTCCCACCAATTGGAAATCGGTTACCGTCGCTCATTGACATTTGCAACACCTGGGGCATTATTGATGGTTGGACAAAACTTCGGAGCTGTCAATGATTAGTACAAATAGGCCTTAGGTTTGTAACTTCCTTTTATGCATAAACATGTTTGATATGTTTTGTATTATACGAATGTTGTAGGTATTATAGGTAGGCTGGCGTCACGATCTCACGACTGCAGGAAGTGGCTTAATGAAGGGACAGCTGGGGTCGCATTACTTCACCCATTGTCCATTACTTGTCCATTACTTATCTTGAGTTATGCAAGGCTGATTTCATTCCCATTTTAGAGAAGCGGTCTTTTGATGTTTGGGAGAAGAGGCTTCCGAACAACTTTTGAGTAGTAGGGTAGGGCTCTTTGTGAAAGAGCTCGTCCAGAGGAGTACAACCACCATACCTTTTTCTGCCGTCAAGCAGTAAGGTTTGAAGGGTATGTGCTGTTATCTCTCAGGGTAAGCAACGTGTGAACGATACCTCAGTTTTCGCAAGGTTCCATAGGTTACGGTAACCGCTTACCAACAGGTGGGCCCTATGCTTGTTTGTGAGTTAAGTTGTATAAAAAAGCAGTTATTCCTTATGATTCAAGACTGCTGTCACAATGTAGGTAGATGTTTAAAATAATAGGGCTGGGTTTAATAGATTTCTGTTGAATGAAAGGAACTGAAATTATTTTGGGGCGACTATCATCATCTCCTTGCCTTATCCCACTTTAGGTTCCATTATTTGACATAGTCCTCTCCATCTTAAGGTTATCTGAAAGAAATCGATTTCAGCAATAAGATCGCCCATTGTGCATTTCATTTGTTTTTTGTTATGTTGCATCGATGTGCGTTTATTTCATTTGTTTTTGTTATGTTTATTGTAAAATGGTGTTATTCACAGTAAAGAGTTTTTATATCCATCTATTTTGGATCATTTTAATCATCTTAGTCCATTTCGTATTCGTTCTTACACAATTCATCGTTCACACAATACATCAATTTTTCGCTCCTATATCTACATTAATTCACATTCATAACCAACACTCTTCGATACCTTTCATAATTTTCGGCCTTTATCTTATAGTGATCCACCAAGTCGAATCCATAACAAATTTAAGTAACTATACATAGTTTTGTAATTCATACATTTGTTATATTATTATTCCCATGTTTATAAAATTGCTACATCGTGTTCGTAATGTCCTTAGAGCCGATACAAAGGATAACAAGGTATTGTTTATATTATGTTTGGCAAATATAGACGGTGGAGGTGCCAACAGCATCGTGTCGTTGGGTTTTAAGTGGCCAATATATTTTAATCAACAACACACGGTTAAAAAGTATAGGGAAAATTTACGGTATTATAGCACAAAGACACTTGCTACTAGGTTTTAGCGGTATTAGGATTTGGAAAATATGATAAGCATTATGTTTAAAGCATTGAAATTATCGTGGTTTGGTATCATTTTAGGATATTTCGTTTGAAAAATACTATTACTAGCTGTGCCACGGCCGCCGTCGACCCACTGCGTCCCGCCCTACCGCGCTATTACTTCTTTTTCACGGCTCCTGAGGGTCTTAGCATTAAATGCCCTATAACCTTCATCATGAATTAGGCTATCAAATGTAAAAAGACATATACACACACAGACATTAACACTCTCACACAAAGATTTTCATACACATTCATATATACACACACACATACACACACCCAATTCCATTTAGACCATGCAATCATTACACTAGCAAAACGCACATTTCTATAAACACATAACACCGGAGGCCTCTCCCCATGGCACTTTTCATTTCGTTTATATTGTCTCTACTTCGTTTTATATTGTATTTATAGGTTTAAAAAATAGGATCCTACTTTTATATAATCCTTAGTAGATACTCCTGTAAATGCACTACATAATGATTTATTAAAATAAGTGATCTAATAAGTGATTCAAAAGATACTTTTGATTTTTTTTGCAATTTTTATATTTTTTGGGACTATGCTTATTTATGTTTTGTTTATTTATGTTTTATGTTGTATGCTGTTTCATTCAATGGTGTGAATACTTCGACTCTGTATTAAATGGGGAATCCGTACTTACATACAACTTAGACAAACCACTATTGGGTTTTTAGGTGTACTCAGCATAACCATGTTAATTGTAAACTTTATTATGAATAATAAAAAAAAAATCCGTTTCCTTGCGGATGTTTTGTAGTTATATCTTTTTTCAGTCAGGTATTCCGGTTTCTTCCGGCGTTATGAGTTCCTTTTGAAATTTCTAATACAATTCATACGCTCAGAAACGTCAGCAGGAAAATAGTAAAGAATGAGATAAAGTTTTAATAAAAAATAGCAGTTGGCCATAACTTTAAACTGTTGTCATTTTTGGGACCCCATGCTTATTATGCTAATGCCCGTTTCCGTGCGGATGTTTAATGTTTATACCCTTTTTTTGAAAGATATTCCGGTATATCTGATAAAATGGCCAAACCGGAATATCTGTTCCTTTTGAAATCTCTGGCTATTTTTGATGATCATACATAAACTCAATAGTATACTCACAATAGTACCAAACCATCTCAAAGGTATGTAACAAGCTAACTTCAACGAACTTGTCTCTAAAGCCGACATAGAAGTTTTTGAACTGTCTCATAGGTAGGTACAGTCTTCTCGTTCCCGTGAGAACTCAGTTCAAAAGCGGACTCGCTAACCTAATAATATTTTACCTTTACCGGGAATCTCCGGGAAAACTGAGGCGGAATCTGTCTGAAACTTTGACTTCCCTTTGCAACTCTTGAATGTAGACGTTGGAACTGGACTGCGGTATAAATGTTGGGAATTTTAGTTGTTGCTAAATATTTGTGACCGAAGTAAATCCTACTAATATTCTTAACGTGAAAGTTTGTGAGGATGGATGTTTGTTACTCTTTCACGAAAAAACTACTATTCGGATTATGATGAAAATTTACAGTAACTTATACATCAGACTAACACATAGGCTACATTTTATCTGGGTACCACGCGGGCGAAGCCGTGAGCAGCATCATCTAGCCCCAAACTAAGCAGAGCTTGTATTATGGGAACTATATGACTGATATACTACTTATATACTTTTTTGTATACATATACATACATATTATACTAGAAAACACCCAATGTAAAAGTAATGTTAAGTATATATTTTTTAGCTTGGTATGATGTTGAAGGTCTTTCAGATTGTCTAAAACATAGAAAATAATTGTTCTCATGGCGTAGCGTAGCGTACCATGAGAAAAAGATTGTTATGTTAATTTGCTAATTTTTGCTAACTATTCCAACTGCGTCGCGCCTAGCCAAGTACAGTCAAAGCTAAAAATGAAAAGATATCACAATTTAAAATCTTTCTTTTAGTAAACACAGATGATAGTAAGAGCCTACAATAACACACAACAGACAATCCCAAAGTTAAAAAAACTGGACAAGTTCAAGTCGGACTTGCTCGCCGAGGGTTCCGTACTAAATTGTAGGTACATATTATAAATAGTTCAGGAATCGAGTCTCGCAGTTTTTTCCGAGCTTTTCCCGAAATTCAGTTTCTAAAACCACGAGCAATTACAAATGTATAGTTTTCATGTTTTTCTCCGTACTTGAAGTAAAAGACGATATTACTTGCCAAATTTCATAGTTCTAGGTCAACGGAAAGTACCCTATAAATTTTGATTCCCTTGAGAGTGTCGAAATATAAGTATTTTGCGGCATAAACGGCCGTATCTTTTTTTTTTAAGTTAACTTTGAAGTTTGATTTTTTCACAGATTCAAGGGACTGTAGACCTGAGTATATGGTTTTAATTTCAACTCGATACCTCCACGCGTACCCGAGATAAAGGGGTCTTGACAGACAAATAGACAGACGGACAACAAAGTGATCCTATAAGGGTTCCGTTTTTCCTTTTGAGGTACGGAACCGTAAAAAGACTGGGAATTCAAAATAAAGTACTCAAAAGTACCTTGAGTGATAGACTTGATGACCTTGTAAACTGAAATTTTATTTCATCGTCCTTGTCTTAAATTTTCTCACGGTATATACTCTAATGGCTTCACGGACACTTGGGCACCCTCTTAGTATTATTCAGGGATACTCTAAGTTAATATAATTATTCAATTAGACAGGGCACTTAATATTACACGCTTGGGCAAACTGAGAAAATTAAATTAAATAAATTAATAGTAAAAAAACGTTTTCAAAAACAATCTTTTAAACCCGAATGCAGCAACCATGTCATGGTAAAACTTAAAACCAGTTATCATAATAAAAAGCGTACACAAAATTTCGTGTCTGTGCTGGTGACCGTTGAAGAATTCCTTTATCTGGAGCTAATCCTGGATGTCGATTCAGTTCGTGCTTACCATAAAAGTGCATTGTCATCGGAACTGAACCAAAATGTAAAAATTCAACTCCGTAGGCTAGGAGGAAGTGGTTTTAATTCAGCTTGCAAGCTTTGACCTAAACAAACAATCATACAAACATTGCAAGTTAAATAAAAGCTTGTAAAAAAATACTATATGCTGTGACATTTTATTTAATGATTTTTAATGATTAATTTTTTATCCAGTTATGTATAGTGTTAAGTTTATGTATAAGTATTAATATTGTATGGATTTTTATAATCTGAAATAAATGAATAATAATAAATCGCAAAGCTGAAATGGAGATGGGCCGTATAAAAAGTAGCATATATGTTATTTTGGTATATAAGGTATATATTACTGTTAAGATTCATCAAAATCCGTTCAGTAGTTTTTACGTGAAAGAGTAACAAACATCCATCCTCACAAACATTCACGATTATAATATTAGTAGGATAGTAGGATATGTCTTTTGAAATAGTAGGATATGTCTCTTGCATACAAGAGAAGATTTCAATTCGCAATGTTCTGAAGCAGCAATTTTCCTTCTCAGATTATGCACGCTGCGAATCACTCGGCTGCGTGTGTGCGGGGCGCTGGGCGAAGCGGGCGGCGCGGGCGGTGCGGGCGCGGGCGCGGTTATACTCGCGGCGCGTATGCATAGCAGCAAGCGGACTCTACGGTCTAATGACATCGCTGTGCCGCCGCTGGATGTCGAGCTCGACCTCTGCTTCTCGCTTCAGTACCCGCATTTTGTCAAACGCGATGGTAACAGGTATGTTATATCTTATGCACCTAATTGAAATCATGCGTAATCTTACGCTTTCGTGGTACATTCAGCGATTACATTTTTTTTAATAATTAGATATTTATGGCGCTGTTTATCTTCGGACTTTGCAAAGAAACGGTGTCTTAATTGCAAATTAAAAAATATTTAAGTTCATTATAATACAAGCCATTTTTGCAAAATTTCAAATCACTGGACTTGATTTTCATCGTCTATAGTGACTTCAACTCTTATCTAAGATCCTTGAAATTGTACAAATCGATTGCGAAAAACCGCATTAGAAACGGATAAGCCGTTTCGTAGATAAACGGTTACTGACGAACATATAAACAAACAAACTCTTGTAGCGAACGCATATACGAGCTCCTTACGTTACGAACAATAAAATAGAAACTAGAAACTAAAATAGAAACTATTAGTGCACGGCGCGACGCGGAAGGAGAAAGTCGTAACCAGGGTGAGCCTGATGAAGACTCTCGGAATGAGTCGAAACTTAGTCGGTGCCTTCACCGATAGTGCAGAACGTGAAAATTCCCGTTTTTACAATATGAAAATAGAAATTGTTCATCTACTTTGCGTATACATGTATTTTAATCAGTTGGTAATTTGTACTTTCCCGTGGTACAACCGATTAAAGATGGCATGCAGTTGTACTACGGGTTGGAATCATAGCGATCAAACTATTCATAGTCCCCAGTGTTCCATAAACAAGATTTTGGTAATGGTGAATAAAAGTAGGGTTCAGTAATTAAAAGTTTTATCACATAGCATAAGTTTTAGTACCGCAAAAGTATTCTAAACGCATAAAACGCTTTTATTTTTGGTAGTAATTTCAATTTTATGCAATAAAGTTTACGCACATTTTATTGCTGAGTAAACATTAACATCATAAACTAGCTGTAAAACTACCTAATCGTAAAAAATACAGGAGTTTGAAAGGTGTTAATTATTGGTTAACTTACTTGCGAAAGGAAAAGTAAGCATGAGGTATTTGTCTAGACCCCTGGCTTGGTCGCGGAAGAACAGACAGTAGATAAAATCGACGTTTCAAAGTGATCCTTGTGATTTTAATTAATTAATTATTTTTTTACTTTGACTGTAACTTTGTAAAATTTTTGTATCTGTAAATATTTGTCTGGGGTTTGGGTGATTTCTATGTATATTATGAAAGTATACACAAAATTATATACGTAGTATATCAGTAATTTAGTCCCCACAAGTTCTGTTTAACTTTAGGGCTAGATGATGCTGTGTGAAAATGTCCAGTACTCTTTATTATTATTTTTAATTAAGAGGTGGTAAATAGTTATTTATTTAACGACAAACCGAACCATCGTACTTAGAACTTTGCCTAAGAAATATGTCAATGTTTAATTATTTACTTAAATATGTCATAATAACAGATTTCTTTAAAAATAATGTCTTACTGAATCTTTGCGTAAGTCCAGGATCTCATAATCATGTTCCTTGAGAGATCTAATAGCCGTATGCAAGAACCTTGGCATTTCTTGTCCAAGTATAATTAAATAGACTATTTAACACTACTTTGTCTCTTTCTGATATGTGCCATTTCAACTTCATCGGAAGAAAACAAAAAACTTTTTAGCCAAAGAACTACCTAAAATCTTTTTAAGTAAGGGCCTAAATGATTTAAAAAAAGTGCAACTAATGCATATATTTGCTTTGCTCCCATAGTGAACTGACCCTTACCACAAATCATTTGAATGCGATCATAAAAGGTGAATAACCAACTAAGCTATATTTAAGAATTAAAATCATCGTGGTTTGGTATCGTGTTCCCGTCTCACGACCGAGCTCGCGTGGTCGCGGACGGTGTTTATGAGGAAGGACCTCTAAACGGTCAACGAAACGTCAGCAGGAGAATAGTAAAGTACGTGGTATAGTCGTAATAATATTCTAAAATAAGCTCTGTTTCGCTGTGCAGATTTCTGCGCCAACTATTTCTACCATTACTATTCATGGAGCTTTTGACCGCTGTTAAGTTTAATGAGTTCAGTTTGCAAGAATCCAAATCTATTCGTTCATCTGTGCTAGGATTGGAACGTGATTCAGGATTCATGGTTAGTTGAAAAATCTCTTGGCACATAGGCTACGTTACATCATCAACGCAGAGCGAGGAACAACGAACTACTGATATACGAAAAGTTACCACATACAATACACAGATAGCCATCGGAGTGTTTAGATCGCGCAACCTGAACATACATAATATCTCCGAAAAACAACCCCGGGGGTCATAGGACCACGAGGAACTGACATCAGTGGATCAGCCCGGTGGAAGATCTTCCCCTTGGCACATGTAGGAAACGCCCAACAGTTTTTTTCCATAGAAATCCTCAGATAAATACTAAGTGCGTAGGTCTTAGAGGATACCAAGTAGGGGGTAGTCATAGGCACGTCCAAAAAATGCCATATAAATAAATAAATAATGCTTGTCATTTTTCACGCAGCATCATTTAGTCTAGTCCCACACTAAGCAGGTCTTGTATTATGGAAACTACATGATCGATATACTACATATATTACATAGAAAACACTCAGACCTGAGCCAAATAATCGCAAACATTTATCCCCGGGAATCGAACCCACAACCTTCTGCGTCTCAGGCGGGCCTTCGCCCACTGTGCCACAGAGGTCGTCAGATATGTCCACGTTTTGCAAGTAGTTAGCATTCCTGGGTGTCTAAACAAATACCACTTTCTGTTGGCGTTAACGGCTGATTGAATTGAATGGGAATGACATTAGCTGTGGAAACTTCACGTGACAGCTGCCAAGCTTTACCTTGACAAATTTGCGTTAGCGCGAAAGGAAAAGTAAGCGTGAGGTATTTGTCCAGACACCCTGTTATGCGAAACGGGGTAAACTAGTTCCTGAGAGGAGACAGCATTTAACATATTATATACATTTTGTCTTCCAGATTGCAGATAATGCTGCAGAGGCGCAAGAAGTACAAGAACCGCACCATCCTCGGATACAAGACCCTGGCTGAGGGTGTGATCAGAATGGACCAGGTAATTTTCAATTCCTTCTATAATTACAAAAAAAAAAAAAAATATTTCTGTTACTTATAGATTAGTGCTTACAGGGTTAGGAGACTCCTTTTTAGCAATTATATGCTTGTATTAGGAAAAGCCGCTCTTCTTTAACATTTTTATAAATCATCTTATAAGTTGTACCTAATATGGTACAGTAAAAAGGGGAAAAAAAAGAAACAAACTAACTAAACTAAAACTTAAATGCACAATATTATACGTTCACTGTAAAATAATAATAACAATTACTATATAAGTTTCCACAGAACTTACTTTTTGAGCATTTTGGGGTTGAGACTCTGGGTCCGTGGGGAACTGGAGCCCTTCGCGTTTTCGACGGCGACGCGTGGCCAGAGAGCTGGCTCTTATCTGGGTCAACGCATTAACATTGCCATTCAGCGTGGCAATGCGGCCAGTATTTTTGGAACGCTTCCGTCTGGTAGTGATCTGGATCAGTTGAGCTATCTATAGGCCGCTTGCAACGGTCTTTAGATAGCTGGCTATTTCATCTATATTTTTTGTGTATACTTACTTGTACATACTCGTAGTTGTATTCTATTGAATTTTTATATTATAAAACAAATTTAACACTTACGTACGCTTAAAAATAAATGACGGTAGGAATACAGTTTAAAAACTTTTAACTGTCCTAGTTTAAAACTGTGTTACGGTACTGATTCTCCTACTATATAGATACGGGTCATATAAGGTTAAACCGAACAATCGAACTGAGCGTGTCGAATCTATTGTGTCAGGCTCGTAACTTGACGTAAACAAGTTATCGCACTAAGCATAAACTTATGCATAGCTGCAGCAATGGACAGCTGACAGGTGAAACTAAATTAGGAACCACAAATTTACGACAGATGTGGGTAGTTAGCGGGCTTACGTAGTTTATCTTAAACTTCAGATGTACTATTTCTCATCATTTTACCTCTGACGCGAGGCGTGTTCATATGCGTTTGGGGTAAGATTTTGTTTGTGATGGGTTTTTGCAATCGTACAAGGACGATTCTTTGATAAGTTTCATCGATACAAGTAACTACGGGGCGTTGTAGAACGGCGTAATTGATAGTCTTGCAGTATTTTTTTGTAATATAAAGCTGATTTTGTTTTATATAACTACAAGGGGTTCAGTTAGGTTTTAACGCCATATGAGCCTAGAGGGCAATAAGCCCTCTAGGCTCATATGGCGCACAAGCACAAGCTTATTTTATGAATTATATATAATATTTAATTCATAAAATAAGCTTGTGTGAACTAAGTAAGCTAAGCCTGACTGACTGAAGTAATCCTACTAATATTATAAACGTGAAAGTTTGTGAGGATGTTTGTTCCTCTTTCACGCAAAAACTACTGAACGGATTTTAATGAAACTTTACAGTAATATAGCTTAGACATCAGAGTAACACATAGGCTACTTTTTATCCGGGTACCACGCGGGCGAAGCCGTGGGCAGAAGCTAGTTGAAGAATAAGGTATACATAAAAACTTCTGAAATAAGACCATTTATTTGTATTATTATGGGTAAGATTATACATGATGTTATAATTTCCATAAGCCCTGATATATTCCACGATCTAAATGGTCAGCCACGTTCCAAAGCAGCAAAACACTAACTAACCAATTAATCACGCACGTGCCTTAATTAATCATAAAGTCCTTTAAAAAGGAAATGGGCCGTAGAACCGCTACTCTTTATATTTATTCTGTACACGGGGCGTTACACTCATGGCTTAATGAGCAATGCAAAAGTCCGCTTTCAATAGCGTTGAGTGGCGCTGAGCTCATTAGGGTCTACTAAACCGGAGTTCAACGTAAAGTGAGCTTAAACCTGCAGGTTTAGTGTAAGCACTCAACGGAGGAGATGACAAACATTATATCGGTATTACTTTCCGTTAGATACCCTGTTCGATTTCGGCTAGAGCGACTGTAGGAACTGGACAGGATTTTTAAAGTCTGATAAAATTGCTAACTAATGAGGGATTTGATGCATTCCGTCAGATTATAGGCCCGGTCGAACTGACGTGATGGTGGACGCGAATTTTGAAAACCACTCGAAAATCAAAAGTCACGATCTAATTTCCCTTCGATTGCCACCGTGTTAGTTTAACCGGACCTTAATAAAATAGAAAGATATGTTGTTTTTTTCGTTTACGTCGATAAAACCCGTTGTGTTGGGCGCTTGCTACTGATGCTGCATATAGAGGTTCGCGAGATAAAATATTGATCTGAGAGCTCTCGAGCTCTACCGAAGAAAATCACTACCGAAGATCTCATAATACCATCAAGTGACTAGCTTTTATAAATCCGACCCCTTCAGCTCAATCCTTGTCTCCACTCTCCTGGGTGACACCCTTATTATCCTGTGAATTGCACTCGGGCATTTGAATAAACGTTAATTAACCATCCAATTAAGCTGGACAGTACTGGAGGTTGAATTTATACGAATAGTTAATGAGTTGGCTGTTGGCACGGGAAATTAGTAGGATGTGGTTTTCGTAGTTTGTACAAATGTACAGTGGGGGCTGGATATATTCATTAGTAACATCAATATGGGCAGGCTATATAGCTTGCGGAACCGACAACCGCTGGGGAAAAAGGTTCTTGTGGCGGCCACAATCGCTCGACGCAGTGAAGGAATATCAGATGGACTGATGACATCTTAAAGGTTGCAATATATCGTTGGATGGAGGTAGCCCTGTATCCTTCTTTGAGGGAGGCCTATGTCCATTGACTTTCACAACAGCCGTTGACGATGATGTTAAAGTTTTTCGTAACTAGCGAATAAGTTCGGTTTCGAGTCTCCATATTGATACTTGATCATGAAGGCTTTAATGTCTGTAATTTTTTACATCTTGTGATAGTTAATGCTCAGTATTCAGTATATTTATTGCAACGTAAAGCTTAACGAACCCTCATATTCATAATCACTCGCTAACTTTAGGAGTGTGATAAAAGGTGTCTGCCTCTATCCATTGTTTAGTATAAGAAAAGGACAGGGCTATCAGGGCGTCCTGCTAAATTTAGCCTATAGTTGCGCTATAGCCTTGTTTGCATGGTCTGAAAATATGTGTCTCGGGTCTGAGAGTTGCAGTACCGTGGTACTCGTATTCCCTAATAACCACAACCTGGGGAATCAAAGTATAAGGTTGGGCGTGTAGCATGACTGCTGGGTGTATATATTTTGATTTCATAATAGGTTCTTCAACGCTCAATGGACATGGAATTGGAGCTGACCGGAGTTGGCGGGAAGGTTGGCGCTGCTGCTGGCCAGCCGGTCGCCAAGCTGTCCATCACCGGCCTGGCGTCCACCCCTGTGGACCATGATACCAAGAACAACAACACGCTCCTTATTACAGGTGCTCTTCCATCACCATAAATGATTTTCACTTGCTATAATCCTGACATACCTCTTTTGCTTCATTCACTCTCATCACATTCTTTAAACACGCTCGTTGGTGTAGTGTGTACTCTTGACCTGGCGGTTCTCCAGAAAGTCTGGTTAAGAATACATTCGATTTCGCTCAACTCTCGTCACTTTAATCTTCACGCATACCACTTTGCTCTCTTATTACGCTGTTCCTCACTCTATCCCTCAAAGTCATATTATACATCAAACCGTCATAAATCTCAACAAAGATCTCCCAAGTCGCAATTCGACCCTGAACTTAAGCTCTTCAACCAGTTACCACTTTGCTCAGAGTATAGTTCCATCTTTCAAAGGTTTAAAATCTGTTTCAAAGGTTTAAAATCTTTCAAAGGTTGTTGGCTTATAAACCAAACACTTGCCTGCAGCGTGATGATAGCTTCCAAAGTTCAGAAGGCTGGTATTATACCTAGTAGTATAGATTCAAGACGGCTGAAAGAAAACGGGGAAGTTGTTTCTTAGGAACTAAAATTTGGTTGAAGAGCACGATCAACCAAACCCGCCCTTTCTGTCACCATTTGGAAAGTCTTCTTACTCATGCCTGTTTTTTCAGAGCGAGGCTACTCAGACGAAGAGGAAGAAGGAGAATTCAGCTCAGTAGAAGAGGCCGATGACATGACATACGGAGCTCCGACACGCAGACGGGCGAGACAAATCGCGTTCAACAAAAACGATCTGTCCTATACCAAGGTAAGCTGGTACAACTTATCTCAATCGTTTTTGAGTAGGGGATTTTGGATTTGTAGATTTTTGATAGAAATAGTGTCTCTAGGACTATTTGATAGAGTTCTTGGGTCAATTCTATGTTTTTCATCATTGGTCCAGTAATAAGATGTTATTTAGGAGAGGGGTTAGAGAGGGAAGTCTCAATAAGGCTAGACTGTGGGAAGTAATATATCAAGAGCTTTTATACGCATGATATCCAAGCTTCAGCTTTGCTTCTATAAGCTGTAAAATTACAACAAGCTGTAAACATTATGGCGTAATATATTTATTTATACCGATTTATTCAACTTCTTTACCAAATACTCTACGCCAGTAGTAAACCCAGGGTAGTGGACAGCAGGCGCTTGATTGGTCAGCGGGCCTGCTGACCGACCAATGGAAGATAGACTGTCCATTGTCCTGGCTCGGCTATTGCTCTATTACTAAGGCAAAGAGAGGCTTGTATTCGTATTATTAGGCGTGACATTGCATTGCACAGCTGTCCCGTTCTCGCGACTTGAGCTTCATGGAGCGTGAGCGACAGAGACAGAACTATATGGGCAAGGCGAACGACAGGGACAGCGACAGCGAGCTCGAAAACCAGGCTGCTAAGCGCAAGGGCAGCCGCGGAAAGCTCGCGGTGAGCCGCACGCACGCGTTTATGTAGCTTGTGGCGTGAGAATAGAGATTACCTTTGTTTGTCGTTATTGCATGGATTTTGTTCATAATTAACAAAATTGGTATGTTCATAATTAACAAAATTGGTCAAAGATGTTGTGGTGTCGTCCTCTTAGGCCCGAGCAAGGCTTTGGGCGCTAAACTTTCACCGTCCGGCCTGACTACCCGCGCTACCTACCTATCAAACCTAAGTAGAAAACCGCATAGGGACCCACGACACCCGTCAATGTCGATTTGACAACTTTCAAAAAATCACAAGAGACATCTCAAACTCCGTCAATAGATCTCTGAACTTTATTTCTGCTATTTTAGATTTGGATACTCCTTTAAAATAACTGCAAAGTCTAAAGTACCAATATGTAAACGTAAACACATATTGGTACTTACGCTAGAATCCAGAGTTCAAGTCACCGACCGCAATTCCGACAGTTCCTTGATTATCCAAAAATAGATGCTGATTTATCTTCCAATTACTTTGTATCATTGTACTATGACAACTGACTAATTTTTGGAAAATCATAGATAACATTCATTTGAAAGTTGGTTAACGTTTATAATTTTAGTTACTGTCTATATCACTGATTCTCAATGTGGGTGATAACGCCCCCTTGTGGGCGTTGAAGGCCTTCAAGGGGACGGTTGAAGACTAGAAGAAATTGAGGGTCTAGAGGGGAAAGCATTGGTTATCATGTTAAAAAGCTTTGGGGGCCGCCAGGATTTTTTTTATTCTCGAAGTGAGCGATGTGAAAAATAAGTTTGAGAACCTGTGGTCTATATTATATGTACATGTCATTAAATTATACCGTGTTTGATACTCAATTCAGAATTTAATTCATTGAATCGTCTCAAGTGTATTTTACTTCACGAATTTACTTCACGCAGTCCCAAAGCTCTAAATAATGTTTATAATCAAATTAATTTGTTTCGTTTGTTCTGAACTACATGCAATCTAAACTTTAAATTAATAGTACACATGATTAGGAGCTCAGACTACAAAGTCTGAGCGCACAACTTTCCTGGACTCCTAGATTCAATAGGCACTTTGTATTGGAATAGCATAGAGAAATTTGTTCAGACATTGGCTAGATTTCAGTACGAATAGTTGTCCCCTGGCATCAATAATAATAAATAAATAATCCTAGACATTTTCACAGCATCATCTAGCTCCAATCTAAGCAGAGCTTGTGTTATGGGAACTACATGAAGTTTTTGTAAATACATACATATTATACATAGAATGTATTGAGTCCCTAATTAAGTTAATAGCCAATGAAATTACTACTGATCCAGGATTTTGAGCATAACTTAAATAAGAAGCGCGTACAAAAATGTAGCTATCTCTTTTTGACTGATGCAGACCCGCCCGTGCTTGCGCGATAGCAATATGAGCCGTTCAGAATTTGTTATAAATTTGGTGGAGTTCCGTAATACCAAAAAGATAAATGAAAACTTGTTGTATTTTCCACATTGTGTTGTTATTCTGTAACTAAACAATATAATATATGTACCTAACCAAACGATGCGTAAGGTATTGTTGTTTTAATACGAAACAAATAAGAAGAAAACATGTCATGTATGACGTAAAAATATCCAAAATGCCATTCGTTTACATTTCATTTTAGGTAAGTATTTTGAAAAAATATATAGTAAGGTACGTAGATATATACTATTCGAATGCAAATAATGACATAATTTGGTGGAAATAAGCTCTAATTACAAATGACTATGGTATTACGTTTGTATGGTCAATTCATCCAACGCGGACCTCTTCAGCGATCTTACTAAAGGTCTCTATTCTCATTACAAGGTAGTTTAGACTTTGGATTTTTTGTTGCATGTTGTAGTATAGTGAATTTTTTTTTGTTGTGTAGTCTTTACAAATTAGCCAATTAAGAAAACTCTAGCCTTTAGTACGTATACTGAGCTAGTCATTTCAGATAAAAAAAAACTTATTTCAGTATCTTAATTAAAACTAAGTAGCTGAGTACTTTTCTTTTGGAAAAGAACTGCTAAGGAAGAACCGAAACATGGAAACTGTGCTTTCATTATAGTAGGTTAAGGTGTATCTAAGCACTCACAGAATTTATATAATAAATATTTATTTATTTATTAGTTTATGACTAAAATCCCTTAAAAACCCTTTGTGAGAGGGTTTTTAAGGGATTTTAGTCATAAACGTACTTGATAATCTGTTTTTTGAGAGACTGATGCCTGAGGTAGGTTTAAAAAACCTGTATTACAGGTCACCAGTGCTTTTGTTTAACGGATTCAACATGAGACATACCAAATGAGCAGTCGTGAAAAAAAAATGAATGAATGAATGAAAACTTTATTCTACACCACAAGAAAAAAACAAAATTAACAAAACCTCTACATAACTGAAAGTACAATGGGCGGTCTTACCGCTTAAAAGCGATATCTTAAATTTATTCTAATAGATTTTCTAGACTTAAATTACACACAGAATGCTATCCCCTTATGTATTCCAATATTTCATCACCGGAAGAAAATGTAGTTTTAGGTATGCCTTCTGTGATAAGTGACTAGTTTTTTTTAAGGTTTTTATATTTTTCTTTTAAAACAACAATATTTGCAAATTTAAGATTGTGGTAACGGATTATTTTAAAACAAATATTAATGTAATAGCCTACTTATAAGTAAAACTGAAATAGAAATGCTCCACGCACCTTACATATCCATCTACCTAGACAGTTCAATGTCTCATCAAAAATGTGTCACTATAGTCAATTGTCATTTATTTGGTATTTCACGTCACAGATCAAGTTCTTATATACAATGTTATACTAGATAGTACATATTTAAACATAAAAGATTATTAAACTAGTGTAAAATAAATGTAACTACTTATATTACACACATATGCCTCATGTGCCTGCGACACAGGAGGTTGCGGGTTCGATTCCCGCCCTGGGACAAATATTTGTACGATCTGCAAATATTTGTTCCGGGTGTTCTGGGTATTTTCTATGTATAATAAAAAAATATCTATCTATGTAATGTATTGTATTAAGTATATCAGTCATCTAGTACCCATAACACAAGCTCTGCTTAGCTTGGGGCTAGATGATGCTGTGTGGATTGTCCAGCATTATTTATTATTTATTTATATTACGTTTTACATTACGTAACCTCACATTCGATAAACTCTTCATAGCTGTAAAATGAGTTACATAATAGCCAGTGTTTAAGTTTAACTTTAAATGAGTTCAAGCTAATAGTCTCTGTTGCAATACTGGGTAGTCTATTGTACACTGTCGGCCCCATGACATGTGTTAGCATATCCGACTTGGCTAACGAGCGGGATATGATGGCAAGCTTATTAGCTTGACGTCACCTCATTAGTCACCTCAGCATAATACCTCTAGGTAGGTAGGCTACCTACTCAGCGCAGGTATTCTGCTAAGAATCTGATAGGTATCAGGTTAATTCTCAAGTTTATGCAGTAATGTATTTATATCTTGTTACTTGTTTTTCCAGTTACGTAAATCCGATGAATAATTAATCAAATCTGCACTATTTTGTTGAAATGCACGCGATAATTATTGCTCTACATAATTATTGCCTAGGAATAGACTTCGGCTGCTAATAATGATGACAATAATCAACAAGCAGATCTTAACTGTTCATGAAATCATCCGAAGCGGGGTCGTCAGCTAAATATCATTCGTATTACGACGCGGAAAACCCAACCCAAAATCATCCTATTACTATTATAAACGCGAAATTTTTGGAGGATGGAGGGAGTTTGTTACTCTTTCACGCAAAAACTACTGAACGGATTTTGATGAAACTTTACAGTAATATAGCTCATACATGTACATAACATGTAGGCTACTTTTTATCCGAGTACCAGACGGGCGAAGCCTAGTAGAGGCCAGTAAATAATAAATAAATAAACAGACATATACCTACTTAGTCCTGACCCGACACAGAGTTTCCTAGTGTGGGATCAGCGGGGCGATCACACTAAATCATCCCTATCGAGAAGGCAATCAATTTTGACACTAGTTCCTTATTTTAATGGCCCATCCATCCAAAAAATGGAACGTCCAATATGAAACCAATTTTGTTCATTCGCATTGTCCATCTATGGCTCGTCCAGCTTACAAATTAGCGTGATACGATTCATCCCATCCGATGATACTTGCCATGGGAAATTAGTGTGATCGCCCTGCCGGATGTGTGTCTGGGTATCAGGAACTACGAGTGCCGTGGTACCACAACAGCCAGACCCGACCGGGTGAAAGTCTCATGTGCCTGTAATTTCACCGGCGCCCATACCCTTCAAACCGGAACACAGCAAATACGAGAATTACTGCTTGGCAACAGTAATAGGTATAAATAAATAAATAAATAAATAATGCTGGACAATCCACACAGCATCATCTAGCCCCAAGCTAAGCAGAGCTTGTGTTATGGGTACTAGATGACTGATATACTTAATACAATATATTACATAGATATTTTTTTATTATACATAGAAAATACCCAGAACACCCGGAACAAATACTTGCAGATCGTACAAATATTTGTCCCAGGGCGGGAATCGAACTCGCAACCTCCTGTGTAGCAGGCGGACCTTCGCCCACCGCGCCACATCCGTCGTCAATGCTCAATGTCAATGGTGGTATATTACTTCACCGGACAAGCTCTTCAGAGTCTCAGCCGTCTAGTCCAAAAAGAATAGTAAAATACCTAATAACCTAACCTATCCTAGACGGTTTGCCTAGGAAAGATTTTTCAGGCCCACATTAACTTATCAATGGCAACTCTTGGTTAGAATGTTAAGTTTTTTTGCCTTTCGTGCCCCGTATCGCGTATCGTTTTATCTCGGCACATATCTTTGTAATGAAATAAAATGAAATGAACTAGTTTATTTGCGAGAAATATGTTTACAAAGATCTTAAAGTAAGTATAGTCTTATATATTTCACCAAACACATCGGCATGCAAATGTTTATCTTAGTTTAACCTAACATCAATTTAATTTCATTATAATTTTAATTTACATTAGATCAATTTAATAACATTAATTAATAACATATCATGCAAATATTTGTCTCGGGTCTGGGTGTTTTCTATGTATAATATGTATGTATTTACAAAAAAAAATGTATATAAATAGTATATCAGTCATGTAGTTCCCATAATACAAGCTCTGCTTAGTTTGGGGCTAGATGATGCTGTGTAAAAATCTCCAGCATTTTATTTTTTTTATTTTATATTATTTTTAATAACATTTAGATTTTACTCAATTAATTCTTTTACATCATATCATATCATCATATGTATGGAGTGACAGTGGCATAAGAGTGAGAGTATCTACGTTCTTGCTATTAATAATAAAATTATCTGCTCTGAAAGTCAAGGGCGCAACGCGACAGCGTCACGTTAATTAATAACCGATCACGAGATTAGATTAGGCATGTAAACGAGTAGCTCTAAAATAAAGTAGGTAGCGAAATTCAGGATTCAGCGATTAGCGTAGCTAGATGGAGGTATGTGTCGTTTAGTTTGTCTATTTGTGTAGTTGGTGTGTTTTTGTCTTATATAAATGTATAGAAAATTGATGACGAAGTGATATTGTTTTGTACTAATTCATTTTACAAAACAATATCAATTTTCTAAATTGTAATTGTTTTGTAAATAAACAATCAAACACATTTGAGTTTCAGTGTTTTTTTCAGTGCTGAGTCTACTAAATAATTATTTTTTACTAAAAAACGGGATGTTTACCATGATTTGTGAGTTTGAATGTTTCCCGATATTTCGGCACAGTTGCATGCACCATGATCACGGGAGGAACTGAAATCTTTGCGGGTTATGAATGTCAGTCCCGTTTTTTAGTAAAAACTATGTTCAAAACCATGATAGTTTTAAAAGTTATAAATAATTAATTATTAAATAATAGTGATTTTAAGTTATACATTGCTTCTGAAATACGTAGCGACCATGTTTCTACCTTAAACTTTTATGCCTTTAAACTTAACGTCGCGGGCAAAGTCGCGGGCGTTTCTCTAGTCTTAAAAACCTTGTTGTTATTACAGCAACGAAACTTGAAGCAAAAGTTCGCGGCACTCCTGCGCCGGTTCCGGATGCCTGAAGATATGTCAGAACGCGGCGTGACACGTGACACCCACCACGCCCAGCGTGACATCGATGAGCTGTTCCAGGTAACTTACACCATAGCATTGCGTGAATCTGTAATTTTAAGCCACTCTTCGGTAACTGTTGCTCCGATTTGCATTTAGTCCATTTCAACCAATTCGTTGTTGGTCCAATTCGCATTTATTGAGTACTAGTTTCTGCCCGCGGCTTCGCCCGCTTGGTATGTTGATAAAAGTAGCGTATGACCTTCTTTGCATGTGCAAAGAATGATAGGGATGTCCCTAAAGGGTAGTTTTGAAAAAATAAAAGTTTGTCATTATTTACTTTCAAGTTTATTCATACAGAGTTTCGTGTGAATCGAACCAGAAAAATATCCATACAAACTTTATAACTCTGTTACACTCTCCCTAGGAGTAGTCTTGAAAAAATTAAAAATACGTGTTTCATTATTTATTTGAAAGTTTATTTGTACCGAGTTTTGAGCGAATCAAACCAAGGAATAAAATTTTCCATAGAAACTTTACCACCCTGTTTAACCCACTTAGGGGTTGATTTTCGAAAATAATATTAGCCAATGTTATATTACAGAATCTAAACTATCTACATTCCAAATTTCATCGAAACCGGTTTAGTAGTTACGGAGATACGTGGTAACATAAATTCACACACACAGACTTTCGCATTTATTATATTAGTAGGATTAAAATAAATAAATTATAGTATTAATTCGTGGTTGGTCAACTTCAACATATTCATGAAGTTCCCAAAAGTTGAAGGGTATGGATGCCGGTGAAATTACAGGCAGCGCGCAAATGATACCTCAGGGTCTAGACAAATACCTCACGCTTCCTACCTTCCGTTAGCGTAAAAGGAAAACCTCCTTTCACGCTAACGGAAATTTGTCAAGGAAAAACTTGGCAGTAGTCACGTGACTTTTCCATAGCTAATGGTCACATACAATTCATTTTTTTAAGGCATCAACGTCAACAGAAAATGGTATTAGTCTAGATACCTTGGTGTTACAAGTGTCTATAGTCTATGGTAACTGCTTACCAACTGGTGGGCCGAATTATTCCCACTAATTTTTATTCCAAAAACTATCGTGAACTTGACTATTAATATTGTTAAAACGGGAATTTTCACGTACAGCACCTTAGTGCACGGCGCGACGCGGAAGGAGAAAGTCGCAACCACTCACCCTGATGAAGACTCTTGGAATGAGTCGAAACTTAGTCGGTGCCTTCACCGATAGTGCAGTACGTGAAAATTCCCGTTTTTACAATATGAATATTCCCACTAAAGTTGTATTAAAAAAACAACTGAACATTTTATTCCAGGAGCTAGAGTCCCTATCGTGCGGTGAGGGCGAAGACTCAGGCCCTGATCAGATGGACACGATCAGCATCGGTTCCACACCCAAACCCTCGCTGCGACCCTTCTTCAGCAGCTCGAGGAGTTTAGCGAACCAGGAGCATCACAGGCATTCCAATGGTGAGTGCGTAAAGCTGGAACTAACAGCTGGAGGCTTGTCGATATTCGGGAGTAAACATTGTGCTAACTGTTTGGAAATATGAAGTTTTGCAATGGTGTTTATCCACATTGAGTAAAGCAAAGTAAATAAGCAAAGCGACATATCTGGTCAACTGGACAAAAATAAATTTTAGTCATTGACAGGGTTTGGGTAACTGCAGTTTCCCCTGTAGGAGCCTCGGCGCATCGAGCCGAAAGATCCAAGAATTACGATAGGCTATACCATCTCGTGGCTTGGTTGGTATAGATCGAGTCCCGCTGGGGTTGAATTTATGGGATATTAATTCTTGCATGTATGTTATATTATAAGAAAAAAATGCCCCCATAATACACTACAACATAATTGGTAATATAGATAGATTGATCAGTTACAAGCGGCTATTGTCTTTATCATTCATTCTATAATGTGATCAAATCCCAGACAAATGTCCTCGAGATGTCTTCACTCTCGAATGACACCTATAAAAAAATCTTGTTTTTCATTCGAGATTTATCGACGTCATATTGGTAAAGCATTACTCCGAGACTCCGTCGTTCTGAGCTTGACAAAGATTTTGAGTGGAACTCTTCAAATCTCACCAATTAGCACAATGTTTATGCTTTTCACGTCTAAATCATAGTGGGTTTCATTGTAAAGCGTAACAGACAATTGAAATTCTCTCTCTTAATTTAAGTTTACATTAAAACTTGCAATGACACAGAGGAGTAATTGCGAAAGTCCAGTTAGCATTAATATTTATGTCACAAATTTGGTGCGAGATATATATAGAGCTGATGCAGCCCACTATTATGGTATGAAAGTGCTTGAACCAGCACCTGTAGCATGAGCATCCAAGACAACGGTTCTGACAACGAAAAATTATACTATTCATATTTCTTTTCTCTGATGGAAAAGAGAACTTTGTCTTCTATTCCGTTGACAAAACGACTCTCTTGTTGTTTATGCTAAGCGTATACACTGCACTGTCAAAAGACATAAGCAGCACATATAACAGTACATTGACCATAGGACATATTAACAGCAATAATAGCCTGAACACGAAACAGTGCATTGTTATGTGAACGCTTCACCTTTATTTTGCATACATACTCGTATATTATATAACATGTTATACGATAGTAATTTTGTGTTTTGTTTATATCTGTGTGCATAGTTTAGGGCGTGTGTGTATTTGGTGGATTTAAGGGTTATTTATAATATGTATAGGGGACAAAGGTCCAAAAATAAATTGACAGTGACAATTTTTGCAGTAGTGTCTCAATGACTAGACTTCAGTGTTCGTTGTTGTATTGTAGGTATGATTTATCTCATGATAGTAGAATCAAAAAACATGTCGAACAGCTGATATGTGCAGTGCTTTAGAACAAAACTTGTCTGCAATGCCCCTGACTTGAAGTCAATAGGCCATAAGCTGCCATACAAAATAATTAAAAAAAAAATAAAGCCTCCGTCTCTTGTATTCTATAACAACTCACCCCCCTTCCCCTCTCAGTGATGTGTGGTAATAAAACCTATCTAAAAACTTTCCTCGAAGTTATACTTGTTTTCATCGGTTAAGCCATTTCGGAGAAAGAATCATAACAGACAAACACAGGAACCAACGAATTATCGTAAAAACAACCTCCAACCTCAAAACACGTAACGCAGGATCCATACTCCGCGGTAAAAAAAACCAAGTTCACATTATAACTCGATCGAAATACTCGATCTTAATCGTGATGTTACCATTAATCCACCCTATACACACGTGCGTCATGGCATGCGCAGTGAGCCGACACGCGAGCCGCGCGTCCGCCGGCGAGGTCGCTGCGATAAGGGAGCGCGCCGCAGTCATCACAGGTAACTGCTGGTCTATCAGCCTGTGCGGTGCGGTCGTGTTATTCCACTAGTTAGAATTTCCTGTCATTCTATTAGATTTGGCCAAGAGTACTGAGAACATCTTGCAAGGCAAAAATCTGGCCTGATTATTTCTATATTCACCGACCTTATTCTTCACACATCTCCATAAGTTTATGACTCTAGGATAGAACAAATATTGGCAGAATTCTGACAAATAGCCACATAAACCATAATTTTAGTGAATTGAGTACAGAGCAACTGGGAGTTCTTAGTATTCGCTTCGAGGTTGCCCTAGATATGTTTCAAAACCCATATATTTTTTTCGTCTCAAAACAGTCACTATCCGACAATGGGCAATGAAAGAGACTCGCTAGTCTCTGCTGTCTTCTCAAATGTAAGCTTCCTTAAATCCCCATAAATTTAACCTTCAACTTTCATTTTTCACGCGTTTAATAGATTCTGCTGGAGGATTCAAAAGAATAACTGCCGTGATTGTTGCCTGATTCTTATAGACACGGTCTGGTTTCCAGGAGTCGGTATACACGTTTTTGACTTTTCTATCACTTATCAGTTTTAAACCTATGTATAAAAAATACCATGTTTTACTGCTAACTAATGTGTAGCACGTTTGTGCACACATACCTCAAGTTTCCTCAAGTTTTCTCAAAACCCAGAAAGCGCCTTGGACCGCCTCATGTTGTTCTGTTTTAGAACACCTGTGGTTAATTCACGTAGTAATTGCCTTTGTTATTTAAAAAGCCCTAATATCAAAACTGTAGGATCCTCGAAGCTTATTTAACCAGAAGCACTCTATGCCATCTAAGCACGACCACACCGCACTAAAACCGTATCGCTTCTTATCCTTGTTTACCTGTAGCAAGCTTATGTCTGTCTTGTTCTGTATCTTACTTGTATCATCTAGTTCTTACATCATGCATGTTTCGGCTCTAAGCTCATTAAGAATTTCTTAATCTATCAATAGAGTAACTTGAATCTCAACACTGTTTCCTTTCCAGAAAGCATTTCAAGCTATCAAAATAGACTAAAGTCTTTGATCAAACATTGAAATTACTAAAATAAATATTCAATTGTGTTGATTTATTTGATTCAAAACTAAAACTGTCCTATGGTAACATAGGACCGACAAACAATATGATATCATCAACAGAGTCAGAAGCGGTTCGAAGTTCAGCGGGCGACGAACGCGCCAGCGATGGAAATAGCGATGCCGATATTTGTGCTGATGCTGCTGTATCCGGTGCTTCCATATCTAGCTCACCACCGAATGATGTACACGTTAAGGTAAGAAACTACGGATATCCAACAAATAAGACTTGAATATTGTAAAAAAATATAAAAATGGTCCTAATTGAGGCCCTTGTACCACTCTGTTAAAATTTTTGAGGTAGGCTGATATTAACTGTTGCGGAACTTAATGTTATCTCGTTAATCGTTTACTAAATACAAACAGTTCCATGGTATTATGTTTGTCCGAATATTTAATGTGTTTTGTAATATACGGTTGACGTTGAATACAGTCAAGTGATATATCGAAGTCTGAATAAATAATTTGCATTTCCTATCTAATTTCTCATACTTATCTTAGGAGGACAAGCGTTCTCGGCTATTCAGAAGTGCAACCAGCGGCGGTAACTTGACACCAGCTGCAGCGGCAAGGAAGAAGAGCTCACTCGGTTCAGAAAGGCCTCTGTCAGCACATGAGCTTCCAGTACAAAGCCCTACTACACTAGAGGTAAGGACTTAATAAGGTTCTATATTACATGGGGATTCATCTGAAAGAAGTTCACTGCTGGACACCTTTTCAAAGACTTTCGACTTCCTGTGACCGTTACAATGCTATTTGTCTATCGTGTGAGTATTTTTCTTTACTGTGTTTTCTAGTTCCAAAACATCCTTAAAAAACTTTCGCGGTCCGGCTTGCGTTGTCAACTATCTAATTGTTCTCTTAAAACATACCTTTCTTCTACTAATGTATATCCTTAGTTTCTGTCTTCTGTAGTATCAATTTTGGTAGATGCAAGGGAACCTTATCTTTAAACTTTTTGTTTCAGCCTCGACGCACAATAATGGAGCAGCTCTCTCGACTCTTGAGCGAGGATTCACCATTACCGGAATGTATTGCTGTTGCCCCGGCTGGAGTGTTAGCAGGAGCTTTGGCAGCATTGCATATCCCCACACTATGTGCGCCGTGTCCGCATGTGCCAGACGCGCGACCCTTACTACAAGCATTGTACTCGCGCACCAACAAGTATGTTTAACTTTATTTTCTTTCTCCACACTCTCATGTATATTTCTCGAATTATTATTGCTATGGTTAAAAACTCTAGGCTATTTAGATCTAGACCGGAGTTATTTTAGATCTAGATACATCTTTAACAGTGACGAACGGCGTTCTTAACATGACAGACATCCTTACGTTTGTCTGAAGAGCAATATTCAAATACTATTTCATCCTAGCGTTGTAAATAATGTAACTATGTTGATCTACTCTATTCCGTGTTACTCTTTCGATCGAACTGGTTCTTTTTTTATATCATCAAGGTGGCTTATAAGCACACGGCTCACTTGTTGCTAAGCGGTTACCATAGGTTATGGATCAGAGGCTAGCATTGCCGACTATTTAAACATTTCAGAACGCCTTTTTTAAGAACCTTAATATGTTTAGGAGTTCTGTCTGGATTATTCCGCTATGTTCACTATACAAACCTTGCGTCTTCCAGGGTTATGTTGAGTTTACTAATCGAGTAGGGTCGGTTCGTGGTAATAATTGATGATGTGTATTGACCAAATTCTGCGGGTTATAGAAGCGTGCGTCGCGGTTGGGTTCGGGTCGTGATCTGCGGGGGAGAAGGCGCAGCCAGCGCAGCTTTGAGAGCTCACGCTGAAATGGGTGCGCGGCGGCCCCATGACGCGCCACCATTGCGCTTCTATATCGTACCTGCTGGTAAGTTAACACCATTTTCTCTCTGCCTTAGATATTTTTTATACGTGCTCTTAATATCAAATAGGATGGAATATCTGTTAATCCGAAGAATATTTTTCCTGTGTTTTCATACGGCGTCGCCGTACTCGCCTTGACAAGAATTTGCAATTTAGTCACTCGCCCTGACAAGAATTTACAATTTAGTCACTCGCCTTGACAAGAATTGCAGATTACATAATATTTTTTTATACCTAATGGACATTTGGACATTTTCACACAGCATAATCTAGCCCCAAACTAAGCAGAGCTTGTATTATGGGAACTACATGACTGATATACTACTTATATATTTATTTTTTTGTGAATACGTACATATTATTCATAGAATACACTTAGATCAGAGAAAAATATTTGCATTTGTTTCGCGGCGGGAATCGAACCTGCAACCATCTGCGGGCCTTTGCCCATTGCACCACAGAGGTCGTCCAATTAGAAATAGAATGGAACATGTTAGCTTGATCCAAAGAATATTTTTCGTATCATCTGTTTTCATACGGCGTCCTTTTGTATTATTTACTATGCATAAAAATCTAGCAATCTGCCCCCTAATCATATAAAAAAAATGCAATAAGAATTTCTCATTTTGACAGGGTTAGCAATCTCCAAAACTTCTGACACTTGACTAGGGGACACTTGTCGCCATAAGTTTCCCATTTTCAAGTTTAAGTTGAGGCCAGGCCTGAAAGAAAAGGTTTTAATGTCTCGTTCCCATAGCCTTTGTGCTATATAATTCAAGCTGATATTGAACTCATATTTTTTCCAGATTATTTCCAATTCTCTTTATATGGTACTTAAAATATTTTAATCTTCATCAGGTACAAACACCATTTCCCGGTATCTTTGCAACGTGGACTCCGGCTACGCGGCCCTATTCGGAGAATCTTGGCCCGCTTTATGCGAGCGAGCCATGGATACCGCCTCGCCCGAACTCGCCGATGTATCTGCTAGGATCGCCAGGTCTGTACCAGATTTTTCTGTTCTTTCGTGTCCCTTTCTTGGTCTCTCAGACGTGGCTTCTACGCAGTGGAAAAGTTTATCTAGTTACGATAGGAAATATGACTAACTTATGAGTGATAATGATGGTACTTGACTAAGCACTTATTACATAAGTACCTAAACTTGTTTTTAGTTTTTTTTACTTTAACATCTGTTGTGACATTGTTCAAAATGATGTGTGTACCATTCACATG
Source organism: Perizoma flavofasciatum (assembly GCA_958496245.1). NCBI lineage: Eukaryota > Metazoa > Arthropoda > Insecta > Lepidoptera > Geometridae > Perizoma > Perizoma flavofasciatum. The sequence goes on from OY292436.1 coordinate 2,869,839, forward strand.
AATAAATGATTCGATTCTCAGAAGCTAAGTCTTTCAAGAACCCAATTGTGGTGTTTCTCTACTATCTCATCATCATTATCAACTGCCTATAGAAGTCTTATTGGACATAGGCCTCACCCAAAGAGTGACCAAGGGTCTTTGGCAACGTAATTGAAATACTTTGTTTTGTTTACAGGTATCTGAACAGCAGTGGTCCAGTGAACAATGTGCCGATTGGTGAGGCGATGATCGCGTATAGAGACAAGTCGGGCGACGAGGATGCAAGCCAGACATTTGTGCCATTCATAGCGGTGAGTTGAATACATGCATGTGTATCATGCATGTATGCAAGATGCAAGGCATTTCTTATAATGTCTACCTACCTACAACACTAACATAGTTTTTAATTAAGTCATACTAACACAAACATACTCTTGAGTTAATAAATATAATTTTATTTTATTATAATTTATAAACTGAAATTATGTTTTCTGTCGTATTTTGCTATTTAGTCTACTAAAATTGTTATTTTGCAATTTTATCACTCGCCTTGGCGAGAATTTGCAATTTTATCACGCACCTTGGCAAGAATTGGTCATTCAGTTACTCGCCGTGTAAAGAATTTGCAATTTGGTCCCTCGCCTTGACAAGAATTTGCAATTTTATCACTCGCTTTGACAAGTATTGGCCATTTAGTTACTTGCCTTGAAAATAATTTGCAATTTGGTCCCTCGCCTTGACAAGAATTTGCAATTTTATCACTCGCTTTGAAAAGTATTGGCCATTTAGTTACTTGCCTTGAAAATAATTTGCAATTTGGTCACTCGCCTTGACAAGAATTTGAGTTACTCGACTTGAAAATAATTTACAATTTGGTCACTCGCCTTGGCAAGAATTTGCAATTTTATAACGCGCTTTGACAAGAATTTGCCATTTAGTCACTCGCCTTGATAAAGAATTTGCAATTTAGTCACTCGCCCTGACAAGAATGTACAATTTAGTCACTCGCCTCGATAAAGAATTTGCAATTTAGTCACTCACCCTGACAAGAATGTGCCTTTACAAGAATTGCAGATTTAATTTTAGCAACTATATTATGAGTTATGAAACAAAACAAAATCAAAATAATTTCTTTCAGTCTCGCATTTAGGTGATTATTACGAAGCTCTGTTCATCTGATCTAGTTTATTTAGGACACCCAAGAACTAAGACTCATCACACCCAAAAAGATCCTGCAGTACCTAACAGCTGCAGGGCTAAGCAGTGAACTTTGAACGTTCACCGCTGAGGGTAAAAGTAAAACAAATGGCGACCACAATAGGCCTGTGACGGCCGCAGTTCCAAAACCACAAAAAGCAAATAATAAAAAACACCCAACGGAGAAATCACAGTAATTATTCAATGTAAAATATTGTTCTTTTAAATATATGTATTCCCCAATTATAAAAGCTTTGTTGCAAACGTAGACCACACATTGTAGTTTCAAGCAATCAGAGCACAGCCAGGCAACATGATGCAATGACAATGTCCGTGTTTGCCAACATCAGTCCTAAAAGACTGATGTGTTGACAGAACAGTGTGGTTCAATATGACGCCGCTTGGGGGTTAACCGCTCGATGGTTGCAAAGGACAGTGCTTACTCAATTTCGCTCCTCAGACAATCACTTATCGCAAACGAATACGTATAGGTAAGCGTGTCTCCTGCCCTCGTATAAATAGCTAGCAATCGTGCTCGATGAGATTCTGCTTTGTTTGACAGGAGGTTCGCGTGGGCTGCAGCGAGGCGGGTGTGTCGTCGCTGGAGTTGGAGGAGGGCGGGTCTCCCCCCGCGCGGCCCTCTCCCCCCGCCACGCCCGCGCCCCTCCACAACCCTGAACCGCTGCAAGTGAGGCACGAGCCCTTGGAGCTGCAGCTGGATTACTGGCTGGTGAGATACGAAGACAATGGGGAAGGCCCACAATATTGGGTTATTATACCCTTATATTTTTGATATAAGGCGACCTCTGTTACCAGTGGGCGAAGACTCGCCTGAGGCGCAGAAGGTTGCGGGTTCTATTCCTGCCGCGGGACAAATGATTGTATCTGCAAATATTTGTCTCGGGTCTGGTTTTTTTCTATGTATGATATGTATGTATTTACAAAAAAAAAAATATAAGTAGTATATCATCCATGTAGTTGCCATAATACAAGCTCTGCTTAGTTTGGGGCTAAATGATGCTATGTGAAAATGACCTATGACCTGCATTATTTATTTATTCATTTCACTTGAATAAATTTTTAGTCATTTTAGAAAAAGGCCAGGTCAGAAGTACACTAAACCGCCGAGCCTATATGAAGAATGTGATGAAGATGAATGAAGCGAAAGAGGTAGGATCGTAGCAAGTGGAAATCCTTGGTCTCTGCCTAGTCCTCCGGGAAACAGGCGTGACTATATGTATGTATGTATATATTTAGTTTACTAACTAGGTATTTATAATTATATTTATCTAAAAATTTGTATATCACATTGTACTCTCCTCTTCTATTTACTATTACGTGCACCGCCAACCACTCTATAGTTACATTGATTCAGCTCCATCCCAAATTGGTCTGGAAGTGATCGCTTTTCAGCGATAAGACCGCCCATTGTACTTTAAGTTGTATTCAATTTTAGTTTATTTTGTTATCTTGTGGTGTACAATAAATAATAATAGTGTTATCGTTCATTCACTAATTCATTCATGTGTATATAGTAAAAATTTTAAAAAGACCTGTGTTATGTATTACTTCTATATGATATGTTTACTTTTTCGCGAGAGTTTGAGGTTTGTATCCGTTGAGATTGATATTTTTGGGATATTAGAAAAATCTTTTTTTTTTATTTGTGAACAGGTTCCTGGAAGGCAAACTGAGGGTGCGGACGGCAAGGTGACAGTCAAAGCCTCCTTCCGGGCGCTCCACGTGACGCGACAAAACGCACACCTCTGCATCACTTACCTGACTAAAGAGAAGAAGCAGAAGAGTAAGTACCTACCGCTGTTGATAACGTCAATTCTTCTTGACGTTATCAACAGCGTTAACAGAATAAAAACTTCCCATGATTTTCATATATAATCTGTGGAAGAGCTTTTTTTAGAAACTTAAGTGTCAAACAAGAATACGGCTATTCATATTGTAAAAACGGGAATTTTCACGTACCGTACTATCGGTGAAGGCATCGACTAAGTTTCGACTCATTCCGAGAGTCTTCGTCGGGGTGAGTTCTCCCTCCGTATTCGGACGAATAAAAAAAAAATATTTTTTTTATCTACCCGAATAAAAAACTTTTTTGGAATAAAAAGAATACGGCTGTTGGTAAGTGGTTACAGAAATCTATGGAGGCTTGCAACACCGAGGTATCACACGCGCGCCGCCGACCCTGAGATAGCGGGTGAATTCTCATGTGCTGGTAATTTCACTGGCATCCATACTCTTCAAACCGCTACACAGCGAGCGTTACTGATTGGTGGCAGAAATAGGTAGTACTTCCCGGAAGAGCTCTATCACAAGGAGCTTCTATTACTTGTAAAATTACAGACACTTTTAGATTTTTTATTTTTAAAGCTGGCAACTCTGGAAAGGATCTGCAGATGAGAATAGGCTAACAGCTTACCATCTGGTGGGCCGAATGCTTCCAACTTTGCTCATAAAGCGTTAAAGATTACTAATTTGGCGCTTTGGGCGAAGGCCCGCCTGAGACGCAGAAGGTTGCGAGTTCGATTCCCGCCGCGAGATAAATGTTTGTATGACCTGCAAATATTTGTCTCGGGTCTAGGTGTTTTCTATGTATAATATGTATGAATTTACAAAAAAAACGTATATAAGTAGTATATCAGTCAGGTAGTTGCCATAACACAAGCTCTGCTTAGTTTGGGGCTAGATGATGCTTTGTGAAAATGTCCAGCATTATTTATTTATTTTATCAAACACTAGTGGAATGCCTTGCGACTTATTTATTCATTTAGAACATAAAAAAACGTGATTGCATCTTATAATTTAAAAGTTAAACGTACGATGTGCCGTGTCTCTGTTGTTGACAGTGTTACATAATACAAGCTCTGCTTAGTTTGGGTCTAGATCACTGATTCTCAAAGTGTGCGATAACGCCTTCAGGGGGGTGGTAGAAGGCTCTAAAAGATATTGGACACTAAGGCGGTCTAGAGGGAAAGCATAGGTTATCTTTAAAAACTTTGGGGGCGCTAAGATATTTTTATACAAAGTGGGCGGTGGGAAAAATAACTTTGAGAACTGCACTATCGGTGAAGGCACCGACTAAGTTTCCGCGTCGCGTAGTGCTTGAAGCGACGCGGAGGGAGAAAGTCGCGATCACTGATGAAGACTCTCGGAATGAGTCGAAACTTAGTCGGTGCCTTCACCGATAGTGCATTATGTGAAAATTCCCATTTTTACAATATGAATAGTCAAGTTCACGATAGTTTTTGGAATAAAGTTTGAGAACCTGTGGTTTAGATGATGCTGAGTTAATATTTTTTTTCTAGTAATGAGGCTCGGCAAGAAGAAGGAGAAGACGGAGCAGGAGGTGGGACGCACGCAGGTCGTGGACGGCGTGGCGCGGCTCATCTGCTCCGCCAAGGGGTCGCACAACGCACCATTGAAAGGTTAATTCATACCATTATTATCAGTTTGGTTTGCTATGTATGTAGTTTTACTCATGACTCTTCAAAACAGGTATATGTTATTGAATGAATGAATGAATGAATGAAAACACTTTATTGTACACCAAAAGATAACAAAATAAACAAAAACTCAATATAACTAAAAGTGAATATGGAGTGGAATGGTTGTTATGTATTATATGTTGCTGTGGTATTTTAACGCATAATATTATTTAAGGTAGTTTACGTATATTATAAAGTACCCGGGGACTTCAACATTACATATAATCTTCTCCATCCAAAGGCTGTCAAGAGATCACTTTAAGCGATAAGATCGCCCATTCTACTAAAATAAGAATAAGATTTTGGCAATTTCATTTGTTTATGGTGTACAATAAAGTATTTTCATTCATTCATTCATTCATTCATTCAAGTTAAACTAACGTTGATGTATAGAATGGTTATACCCATGTTAGTTTAGTTAGCTATCCACGGCTTCGTCCGTGTGGTACCCGGATAAAAAGTAGCTTATGTGTTATTCTGATGTATAAGCTATATTACTGTAAAGTTTCATCAAAATCCGTTCAGTAGTTTTTTCGTGAAAGAGTAACAAACATCCATCCTCACAAACTTTCGCGTTTATAACTATAGCACGTTTAACGGTCTATAGCATGGTCAATAATCGACCTTCATTTGGTCATAATCTCACCTGAATTTAAGTGATGATATGGCCGACGATGGAGGATGAAGCTCTAGAACACAGGTTCTCAAACTTATTTTTCCCACCGCCCACTTTGAGAATAAAAAAAATCCTAGCGCCCCCCAGTGTTTAAACATAATAACCTATGCTTTCCCCTCTAGACCGCTTTAGCGTCCCCAATATCTTCTAGAGCCTTCTACCGCCCCCCTGAAGGCCTCCAGTGCCCACAAGGGGGCGTTATCGACCACTTTGAGAAACAGTGCTCTAGAAGATATCAATTCACACTCACCTTGAAGATGCCCAGATTGATATGTAACGTGTCATATTAGATACCAATTCACTCTCATCTTGAAGGTGCCCAGATTGATATGGAACGTGTCATATTAGATATCAATTCACTCTCACCTTGAAGGTGCCCAGATTGATATGGAACGTGTCATATTAGATATCAATTCACTCTCGCCTTGAAGGTGCCCAGATTGATATGGAACGTGTTGATATTATTTGCAGTATTCATTGACGGCACAGAATGGAATGGCGTTAAATTCTTCCAACTGTCCACGCAATGGCAGACACACGTGAAAACGTTCCCGGTCGCGACGTGCGGCGCCCCGCTCGCGCCGCCTGAGACCTAAACCCACAAACTGGATATGACTGGTTTAACTTCGCTTTGGCTTCACGCCCGCCACCAAAATTGGGGGAATAGCGGGGCAATAATGGATGTGCGTCAGTCGGCCGCGATTCAGCTTCAATCGAAATGAGGCTCTATAATGCTGTATCTACGATTGTTTTTACTTTGCTCGGTTATCCGTGAGCTGCCATGATTGCTTGTGTTGTGTAATTTGAATGAATTTTCAATTTAAACCTTCGACAGATCTCCAATCTTCAGTAATTATCTGAATGTGAAATGTGTCGAATGTGGCGGAAATTTTAATTATCTATAGATGTAGCGTAGCGTTCATCGCTTGCTTATATTCAAGTTACATAATAAAAGCTCAATATATATAAGTTATTATATATCCGTTATTGTAGTCATGTTAGTATTGTAGTGGTTATATACTCGATGTGTATTCTATGAGTAAATGGTTCGTGACATTTCCATATTTTAATTTAGAGTTATGAATATAACTGAACTGTAAGGAGGCACATATCATAATGCTGGTTTCACAATACTAGCCAATACTGGCTCAGGTAATTTTGGGTGATCTCGGTGACACGGAGGGCGAGCGGCTGAGTTGCAAGTGTGGGTTCGATTCCCGCCACGGGACAAATGTTTGTATATTCTACAGATATTTGTTCTGTGTCCGGATGTTGTGGTACCAAGGCACTCGTAGTTCCTGATACCTATGATGCAGGGAATCCTAGTGTGGGGTCAGGATCTATGGGACAGTTGGGAGTTAAAAGAACAATAAAAAATGAGTTGGCCCACTGTCCGATTGGCTAAGCCAGCGTTGGCTAGGCGCGAGGCCGGCTCTAGGTTTGCTGTGTGCGATTATTTTTTTTGTTATCTGTGATTCGTGAATGCAGTTAGGAATGCGTAGTCATTAATTTTATTTTGTATTTTTATAAGCGCAGCTAGATGATCGCGAATTAATTTTATACGCAGATGATTTATTATATTATATAATATATTATGCTACGTATTATATTATAATATATACTTATTATGTAGTATGCCCATTTGCACCAACCTACACTAGTCAAAAGCATACTAAAGTAACGTGTGTCATTGTGACTTTTTTTTCATAAAAATTGACTCTGCGAGTTACGTTTCGAAAAAAAAACAAAAACCACACGCTCACATTATTCCACGTAATGGACTTCCTGGGATACATATTCAGTGCGTAGATCTTTGAGGATACTGAATAGGAGGTAGTCAGAGGCACACCCAAACATTACATTTTGCAAATGCCCGCGTTTTGCAAGCAATTTGCATTCGAATTTGTAAATGTTAGTTGAGCCATAGACAACGTAAACTTTATAACGTCAAACTTACAGTGACGCAAGGAAAAGACATACATAACCTTTTCGTCACAGTTTTTCAGTTTTTTTGACTTCCCGCTCACACTTATGACCAAATATTCATTAACAACTTAGCTTTCTCTTTCTTTGAAAATTTTATTTGTTTTTTTTTAGATTTCTCTATTATCTTTATGGATTGTGTAGTACGTCGTCGAGATAAATCTTACTTGGAATATGTCGGCGTAAATTCACTTTAATATTTGAAATTCACGTTGTTTATGTTAATCATTCAATAATATATGATCCTTCTGATTTCAGTGAATAAAAATATATATAATCTATATATTAAACCTATATCTATATCTGATGACCTCTGTGGCGCAGTGGGTCCACCTGAGACGCAGAAGGTTGCGGGTTCGATTCCCGCTGCGGGACAAATGTTTGTATCTGCAAATATTTGTCTCGTGCTCTGGGTGTTTTCTATGTATTATATTTATGTATTTACAAAAAAAAATATAAGTAGTATATCAGTCATGTAGTTCCCATAACACAAGCTCTGCTTAGTTTGGGGCTAGATGATGCTGTGTGAAAATGTCCAGCATTAATTTATTTTTTATTTATATTCAATAATAATACAGAAATAATAATACAACTACGTAAAGGTAGGTATATAAAAATACAGATATCATCATTTATTATGTGTTAGAATGTTTTAAAATGTGTCTATGGTTGAGTGTGGGTTGGTGCAAGGCAATATGCATCCAATATCTTCCTGATGCTGCATAAAACTTCCTGATTTCATGTACATTCTTAATATTCGAAACCTTTAGGTTTAAGCCAGGAATATATCCAATTCGAAATTGTTCCGAGCCAATTTGGAAAATTTTCTTATTCGGCTAGCTTATTTTATAATTAGGGGCTATCCATGTGTATCAGTGCCGTGTCGGGACGTGAATTTGTTCTTTATTTGTACGAACAGAGAGCTGAATGACACTTTTCGTTATACATGTGTCGTTTCTGCGTGTTATCTATGTATAATATGTATTTAATATATATATATAAGCAGTATATCAGTCATGTAGTTCCCATAATACAAGCTCTGCTAAGCGATGCTTTGTGAAAAATGTCCAACATTATTTATATTTTTTTTTTTTTTTAACTCTTTATTGCACATTTTATTAAAAGTGAACAATAGGCGGACTTAATGCTAAAGCATTTTCTACCAGCCAACCCAATTTGAAGTGATGACCGCCAATCACTTCAAATTTATAGGCGCTTATACATATAAATAATAGAATATATTTATTATGACCCAGTTGTGAACACTGACATGTCCAATGACCGAATTCAGCTCTATCTTCTTACGAATAAAGTTAAAATTCAATGGCTCGGCTATGTGTCGTCACGGACCGACTACGTGTCGGTCACGGCACGGCGTAGTGTGTATAGTCCTTTAGGCGTTAGAACCGGCAGGACAACGACTGTTTCATTATATCGTAGGTGTTCTATTATTGTGTAGTGTAGAATATTTAGCCGTTTGTGTAAATTCAGTTTTCTGCAATAACTTGTATTTATCAATAATGAATATGCATATTCTAGAACTCCTGTTGCACCGAGAAGGCTAACTTTCGAATCATGGTGAGAGTTCCCAGTCGCGGTCTACAATTTGTGGATCACTTATTCTGACAGGAAATCTATTGAGCTGAGATAATCAAACAGATGAGACATTTACGTTACATCGACCTTGGCGTTTCAGATTACAGTAGTTTTAACTAATGCAAGTCCACGAATAAAAGACCGAGGCTGTTTACTCGGAATGAATTCGTTTGGTGAAGCTCGATCTATAAACTTCTTGTTTATAAGTTCAGAATGTCATTATATCCACAATTTTACCGTCAATGTATATCTATCTCTATAGAAGAATAAGAATTGTATTGTTATCCAAAAAAAAAAAACTTAAAAGTCGAATTGTAAATCGAAAGTTCTGTTTACTAGTATGGGTTACGCTCTTGACTTGACTTTCATCATGCGGACTGGGAAATTCACCTTTTATAGACTACTTACGCCACAGGTAAAAAGGTAAACGCGAAATAGAGACCCGTGTATAAATTGATGATTATATAGTTGTACCTACTAGTATTTATTTAGTCCTTCTGACCATGAGACTAGTCCCCCCTCTTCTGTATATGAAAGAATATAAATGCTGTATATAAAGGTGAAGAACGTTAGGCAAATCAAATGATCATCGCCCGTATTCTGTGGCCGTAAAAAACATTTAACTTTTCATAACGTCACCGAGTTACTTTCAGATACATAATAGGGGTTCAGTGCATCCTAGACTGAAGCTTTTTCTGTCGTGGCGATGCTTTGAGATGATCATTACCTGTGGGTCGATCACGCTAACCTATGGCTATCGAGATGGCAATCTATTTTGACACTAGTTTCCCATTTGAATGGGCCATCCATCAATATGCAATAATTACACTGATTCCCCATCGCTTGATTCCCATACCCAGACTAAAAGGTCCATGAACCGTCCATGAACGAATGAAACTTGTGATTTTGACAAGTAATCAAATCACGTGATCGCCCCACGGGTCGCCAAGTACATCCACTTAATGTATTTGTTGGTACTGTTCTCCAAAAACAACATAACGGAAACTTAGATAGGCTATCTTGATACTCTTAGCGGAAGTCATAGATTTTGAAGGACAAACCCGCAGCGCGGATTGTTCCTTCAAACACCTACAGGGTGTCTAGACAAATACTACTTTTTGTTGACGTTAACGCCTGCGTATAGATTGAATTGTATGGAAATTACATTATCTGTGGAAATGTCACGTGGCATTTCCACAGATAATGATGAATAATGCGTGAGAGGAAAACTAAGCGTGAGGTACCCCAATGCTCTAGTTCATATCAGCTGAACGCTATTAGTGTATTTAAACAAATTTAAGTCGAGAGCCAACTTTCTAGCATTTCTTCCAAATATTATTAGTGGTATAGAAAGAAATCGTCACAAGTTGGTGCCAAATCATTTTAACTGAATATATTTTTGATCTCAATAGCAGATCGACGCGAGAAGAGTGGCGAGCTATTTCCTATTTATTTCAGTAATAACAAAATTAATTCGTTTGTCTGTTTTTTCCTGATCTTGGCTATGAAATTAAAATTAGAAGTTTACGGAGAAAGTATAAATAATAAATTGAAATATTTGGAAGACTGTTGGAGAATGATTGTACCTATCTAAAAATAAAACGTTAATGAATTGACAATAGAATGCAAGGAAGTGATGTACAATATGTGCCGATGAATTAAGGGGAGGAGATGGACGGGGGTGAAGGCGGATGGTTACAAAGAGGGTTTACAAAAGCCCATAGGTTTTAAAAAAACATTTAAAAGAAAAGTGTCATAGTTTAGATTATGTCTCATGAAACACTGTTCGTTCATGAGCGAACCTACTGTTTTTGTTTTTCCTTAATGTCCGGTCTCAGCCAATGACCGAGACCTGTGTTATCGGTAAGAAGCGGTATGTGACCATACCGCTATGACTTTAGCCTGTACTAAAAATACGAAAAAAAATAACCTATGGTAAAATAGTAACTGGAAAACTATTGATCTTCGCAGTGTAAAATTTTACATGTAGACCTAATACCTAATCTACTAGCATCTGGGAAAAATTAAGGAACCCAACTTAACGGCACATATTGTACAGTTAGGCGGAACGCAAGTATTTACTTGGTAATATCAACTATACTATAATAGGTGTTAGAATAAGAAGTTATTACTAGCGTTACTCATATTTACTATTTTCAACTATATCCAGTATAGCAATAGATGCTTTTGAAATGTCTGGTATCTTGTTCAAAATAGCTTCCGCATGTTGCCAACCTCTAGAAAATAATAAAATGCTAGCCAGACATTTCAAAAAGTTGTACGCCTCAAATAACCGTTTTCTGTGGCATGTAAGGTAGAACCAAAATGCTTCAATGAAAAGTGTAATTTTATAGTTCTCCAATCACATAGATAGCGTTATGCCGAATATAAAAAGGAAGCCAATCAATAATTCATGGCACTGTATTCATGGCTTACGGTGCCATCTTGTTGGTTTCAGGGAACTAACCTGTCTTGGAAACTTTAATTTCTACTTTTAAATGAATTGTGTTGCCATGAGTCAACAAGTTTATCTTACCCTATATCGCATGTTTAACTAACGATAAAATATAATACTAATCAGAATTATAGCTATCTACCTTACTCATTCATTTTAAGAGGGTTTAAATTTTGTATGAACTTTCTTAAAGATTATTTGTGACCAAGTTTAGCCTAGCCATCAATTCGATATTACACCCAATATATCGATACAAATAGAACTTTACAACGCGAAACATATACATACATACATACCGGCATAAGTTGAGTTTTGACACAAGTATAGCTTCCTTTTGGATTTTTTTATAACTACAATTGTGTAAGTTAACTTACACTACCTACCTAAGGAAGGACCTTTTGTAAAATGAGTGAGGGTCAGACAAATAAAAAAAAAATTCATCATCATATTTTGTGTACTATCAGTTTGCTTATATATCTACCTACCTTATGTAGGTACAACGAAATATGAATCTTTTATTTCTATATGTAATAACTGCAACAAAGAGCATGTAGGCATGTGTACAACATTCAAATTTGATTTGAATTGGAATGAATTTATGTCTAATTAATTTGAAGGGTAAAGCCCTGATGATGATAACTTTCATAAAATTCAATTGAAATCTATGCCATAATTGATGAAAGAGATGGATCACTTTGTTGTGGTCAAATTATGGAAAAGCCAATGTTTTGATCTCATTGTTGCTGACTGAGTCATGCTAAGTTTTGATTTAAAAAGATGACTTCTCAAAAAATATGAGACTTTTTGACACTAACTAATCATCACAAATTCTTAATCATCCATTTTAATGGATATATGTATATTAATGTATTCATTCATAAGAAAAGTTATTTAGTTGAATTTAGTACAAAAATGTTTTGTTTCTTTATAATTTAAATGCGAAATGACAGACTGTGCAATAATTTTGAATTTTTCATGCATTAAAATTGCGATTGAATTTTTGTTAATAAAATATAATTTCATCGCGATATTCGTGTATCGTGTATCGTGTATCGCGATAAGTAATGTGATGATATTTAATTTATCATAATTTGCAAGTAGGTATGGTTTGTATTTATTGTACAAATAAAAATTTGCATTAAATAACAAAGTTTTTTATTTCAACACATTTTCAGTTTTACTGAATAATAAGTTAGGTAGGTATATAAAGACTTTTAAACCAATTCAATAAAAGGTAAGCTGACACCCCTTTACTATAACAACATTCATGATAACAACTTACCTATAAGATCCCTTACTATAAAAAATATTAGGCTTATAAGAATTATTAGAATACAAAAAAATATATAATTATAGACTTGGCAATAGCCTAAAAATCTAATTTTATATATGCACTTAAATATATTTTAAAGTGCATAGAAGTTCAGGCTACTATTCCTAATTCCACTAAAATGATATGTGTCAAAAGTGAACAAAGTTAGTGGCAGTTGATTGAAGTGAGTCTTAATCATTCTATCGCAATGTAATAAATTGCCCTCTCAACCCATTCTTTCCCCCCATCCCTCCCTCAGGGAGAATATAGACCAATCCATCATTTTGCTTCTTGGGCGAGAACTCCCATAAGTTATTATTACTCTGTGCAAGCTTAGCCAAGTTCCAGACACAAAGGTACTTAGACTTGCCATGTCGGCATAAGACATAGATGTTATCCTTTTCTGCTGTGTATGGAGCTTCTGGTTTTTTTATTAGTATAACTCCACATATGAGAGCCCAGTGTGCTGTGTGCCCATTCTTCAGTGTTGGTGTGTGGTTCACATCTGCATCATAACTGTAAACATAAATTAAATTTATTTAGATTATGAATCTACTAGCCTCTGCCCATGGCTTCACCCATGTAGTACCTGGATAAAAAGTAGCCTATGCATTATTCTGATGTATGTATAAGCTATATTACTGTAAAGTTTCATCAAAATCCGTTCAGTAGTTTTTGCATGAAAGAGTAACAAACACCCATCCTCACAAACTTTCATGTTTATAATAGTTGTAGGATAAGTAAATTAAGTTGGAAAAGGATACCTACGGAACTAGTAAGATGTCACCATTCAGCAGACTCTCAACAGTTTCTGGACTGAATAAGCTCCTGCTATTCAATTTCACACTAATTTCTTCAATCTTTATAGAGCTGAAGACTTTGCTGGCTAATTTTGCCATATTCTTGCAACTAAACATCTCCCCATTGCTACTATAGCCTTCAGATCTTGATATATTCAGTATTTCATCAGGAATAACTTTGCCATTGATCACCATTGAGAGTGCCACTATTCCACAGGTCGGACCTATTTGAGTGATCGGTTCAAACTTTGTGTATTTTATTCGGTAAGGAGGTTTTTCGGTACAAACTTGGCCGAAGATACAAGCTCTCTTTAACTCAGGGTCTGATGATGCCCAGAAACATATATCAGGGTCAAGCTCTGCTAGTTTGCTGGTCACGCTAATTTGATCTTGATTTAGAGATATGGAACCGCTTGGAGATGGCAGTGGCGGCGGCGGCTGTGGTGGTGCTGGTGGTGGCGGAGCAGCGGGTGGTACAGTACACATAGTATTGTAGGTATTCATGAAAACAAAAATATAAATAAGAATATAGGCAGTAAAAATGTATTCTACGGAATTTTCACATCTTGTTGCTACAGGTTTACATAATAGGCAGATTTTTCCCGCAATATTAGGTACACTGTACACTATTGATTATGAAATCAGTCAGATGTTTTTGACGTTGACAACTCAAAATAGAGAAAAATTGCATCCAAAACTACTTTTATAAGAATTGCTTGAATTCTTATAAAAGTAGTTTTGGATGACAACCGGAAATATTATTTGATTGGTAGTTGGTTTTCTTTGGTTGGCTTGTCTAAATTAGGGTGTGGCTGTTTCGTTCCTTAGCGTTCGTTCGATTCGCGTCATTCACTCATTTAATTCATTCGTTCATTCAGTAACAGATGGCAGAAAGGCTGATGTATCTCCGTTTTTAAAAGATAATTGCAATAATTGAAATTCCATTGAAGAGAAAGGGGTCACTTTCTCGGGCCTGTGAAACCGGTTGTGCAAGTCCCTAATTCATCATGTCGGAGGCGCGGAAAATTCATCAATCTGATGGCGAGCAGCCGAAAGACAGCGAACACGTCGCCTTGGATGGGGACAAAGGTATGAAAAGTAGCTAGCTACCTTACTGTTTACTACGATATCTTAGTCCAATTCGTTATTCGATTAGATACTAATTAATCAAACCAATAATAAAAAAAGTGTTAAAACGACTTTAAAAGTAGTCAATGAAAATTTTCCATTTTCGACTTTAACTCAAAGTGACAAGATACATCTTACAGTGTTCACTTTTGTTATCGTTACGTCACGACCTTATCAATGAATTATTGCAAGAAATGACAAGCAGATGGTGTAATCCAGCTTAATTGTGAAGAGATGCGATCTAGGATGTTAAATATTCGCGCAGTTTCTTAAATATATATTTTCCCTTTTTGAAAAGATTATTTGAATTAAAAAAATTGCTAAAAGTAGGCACGAAAACTTAAGGCATATAAATAGGGTGCTGTCGTCAATAAAGTTTAGCTACTGAAGAAAAGCTTCAACGTTTACTCAATTTTGCCGCGTTATAAAGCGCTTTTCCTGTACGACAGATTCAGCGCCATTTTGTTCACGTTCGCTGTAAAAATTAAGGAACCCAACTTAACGGCACATATTGTACAGTTAGGCGGAACGCAAGTATTTACTTGGTAATATCAACTATACTATAATAGGTGTTAGAATAAGAAGTTATTACTAGCGTTACTCATGTTTACTATTTTCAACTATATCCAGTATAGCAATAGATGCTTTTGAAATGTCTGGTATCTTGTTCAAAATAGCTTCCGCATGTTGCCAACCTCTAGAAAATAATAAAATGCTAGCCAGACATTTCAAAAAGTTGTACGCCTCAAATAACCGTTTTCTGTGGCATGTAAGGTAGAACCAAAATGCTTCAATGAAAAGTGTAATTTTATAGTTCTCCAATCACATAGATAGCGTTATGCCGAATATAAAAAGGAAGCCAATCAATAATTCATGGCACTGTATTCATGGCTTACGGTGCCATCTTGTTGGTTTCAGGGAACTAACCTGTCTTGGAAACTTTAATTTCTACTTTTAAATGAATTGTGTTGCCATGAGTCAACAAGTTTATCTTACCCTATATCGCATGTTTAACTAACGATAAAATATAATACTAATCAGAATTATAGCTATCTACCTTACTCATTCATTTTAAGAGGGTTTAAATTTTGTATGAACTTTCTTAAAGATTATTTGTGACCAAGTTTAGCCTAGCCATCAATTCGATATTACACCCAATATATCGATACAAATAGAACTTTACAACGCGAAACATATACATACATACATACCGGCATAAGTTGAGTTTTGACACAAGTATAGCTTCCTTTTGGATTTTTTTATAACTACAATTGTGTAAGTTAACTTACACTACCTACCTAAGGAAGGACCTTTTGTAAAATGAGTGAGGGTCAGACAAATAAAAAAAAAATTCATCATCATATTTTGTGTACTATCAGTTTGCTTATATATCTACCTACCTTATGTAGGTACAACGAAATATGAATCTATCGTGTATGGAGCTTCTGGTTTTTTTATTAGTATAACTCCACATATGAGAGCCCAGTGTGCTGTGTGCCCATTCTTCAGTGTTGGTGTGTGGTTCACATCTGCATCATAACTGTAAACATAAATTAAATTTATTTAGATTATGAATCTACTAGCCTCTGCCCATGGCTTCACCCATGTAGTACCTGGATAAAAAGTAGCCTATGCATTATTCTGATGTATGTATAAGCTATATTACTGTAAAGTTTCATCAAAATCCGTTCAGTAGTTTTTGCATGAAAGAGTAACAAACACCCATCCTCACAAACTTTCATGTTTATAATAGTTGTAGGATAAGTAAATTAAGTTGGAAAAGGATACCTACGGAACTAGTAAGATGTCACCATTCAGCAGACTCTCAACAGTTTCTGGACTGAATAAGCTCCTGCTATTCAATTTCACACTAATTTCTTCAATCTTTATAGAGCTGAAGACTTTGCTGGCTAATTTTGCCATATTCTTGCAACTAAACATCTCCCCATTGCTACTATAGCCTTCAGATCTTGATATATTCAGTATTTCATCAGGAATAACTTTGCCATTGATCACCATTGAGAGTGCCACTATTCCACAGGTCGGACCTATTTGAGTGATCGGTTCAAACTTTGTGTATTTTATTCGGTAAGGAGGTTTTTCGGTACAAACTTGGCCGAAGATACAAGCTCTCTTTAACTCAGGGTCTGATGATGCCCAGAAACATATATCAGGGTCAAGCTCTGCTAGTTTGCTGGTCACGCTAATTTGATCTTGATTTAGAGATATGGAACCGCTTGGAGATGGCAGTGGCGGCGGCGGCTGTGGTGGTGCTGGTGGTGGCGGAGCAGCGGGTGGTACAGTACACATAGTATTGTAGGTATTCATGAAAACAAAAATATAAATAAGAATATAGGCAGTAAAAATGTATTCTACGGAATTTTCACATCTTGTTGCTACAGGTTTACATAATAGGCAGATTTTTCCCGCAATATTAGGTACACTGTACACTATTGATTATGAAATCAGTCAGATGTTTTTGACGTTGACAACTCAAAATAGAGAAAAATTGCATCCAAAACTACTTTTATAAGAATTGCTTGAATTCTTATAAAAGTAGTTTTGGATGACAACCGGAAATATTATTTGATTGGTAGTTGGTTTTCTTTGGTTGGCTTGTCTAAATTAGGGTGTGGCTGTTTCGTTCCTTAGCGTTCGTTCGATTCGCGTCATTCACTCATTTAATTCATTCGTTCATTCAGTAACAGATGGCAGAAAGGCTGATGTATCTCCGTTTTTAAAAGATAATTGCAATAATTGAAATTCCATTGAAGAGAAAGGGGTCACTTTCTCGGGCCTGTGAAACCGGTTGTGCAAGTCCCTAATTCATCATGTCGGAGGCGCGGAAAATTCATCAATCTGATGGCGAGCAGCCGAAAGACAGCGAACACGTCGCCTTGGATGGGGACAAAGGTATGAAAAGTAGCTAGCTACCTTACTGTTTACTACGATATCTTAGTCCAATTCGTTATTCGATTAGATACTAATTAATCAAACCAATAATAAAAAAAGTGTTAAAACGACTTTAAAAGTAGTCAATGAAAATTTTCCATTTTCGACTTTAACTCAAAGTGACAAGATACATCTTACAGTGTTCACTTTTGTTATCGTTACGTCACGACCTTATCAATGAATTATTGCAAGAAATGACAAGCAGATGGTGTAATCCAGCTTAATTGTGAAGAGATGCGATCTAGGATGTTAAATATTCGCGCAGTTTCTTAAATATATATTTTCCCTTTTTGAAAAGATTATTTGAATTAAAAAAATTGCTAAAAGTAGGCACGAAAACTTAAGGCATATAAATAGGGTGCTGTCGTCAATAAAGTTTAGCTACTGAAGAAAAGCTTCAACGTTTACTCAATTTTGCCGCGTTATAAAGCGCTTTTCCTGTACGACAGATTCAGCGCCATTTTGTTCACGTTCGCTGTATGGCGCTGAATGATGCAAGACACGAGATTGTTTGCAAGTTTTGCGTGTTTTGATTTGAATTTGACTGCAATAAAGGGAAATATTTTTGAAACTTTCAAGAGTTCCATTCAAGGATACCGTTAGTTTTACGAAAACGGGAATCTTGCAGAACTACCTGGAAATGACTGGTAATTATGGATGTCAATTACAATTTGAGGATTTTATAAAATCAATATATTTTATCTTTAGTAATCCAAGAAACTATTTTTAATTCCTTGTTGCTTGCTTAAATAATTGCATAAATTGCTGTTATTAGATCCTACTTGTTGAATGGTTTGTGAGTTATCTGTATAATTCTAGCCGAGGTACAATATCTGGAGACAGAGGAGGTCTACATGCAACTAAACCAATCTGAGATCTTGGATACAGAGACTACTGAGGACGCTGAAGACCATTGGGAAAACAGTAACATCAGATTGATGCTTGAGCTGTATCTTCAAAATATTGAAAGATTCAGAACACCCAAAATAAAGAAGAAAAATGTGTGGATCGACATTGGAACTGCTATTGGCAAAGGGCCGGACTGCTGTGATAAAAAGTTTAGGAATCTTAAACAAACATACATAAGATTGCTAAAGAAACGCAACAGAGATGACACTACTCCAGTAAAATGGCCATACTTTGATGTATTTGAGCAAATTTATAACATGAACGGAGAATACCAGCCAGAAATAGCGCAGAAGGTTCAAGAAAGGAACACAGATGCTGTAGCGAAAGCCTTACTTTCAATGGCTGAGCCGGTAACTTATGAAACAAAATGTGAAAACTTTGAAAGTTTACCAGGACAGAATGAAGAGAAAAGAAAAATAACTAGGAAAAGGAATACAGACTTTCGAAAAGTGACATTGGAAGTGAGGAATAGGCAACGGGTTATCGAGGAAAAGTTAGATAGACTTATAAATATAGTAGAAGAGTCAAATAATATTCAACGGGAGAGAAATCGACTATTCCAACAATTCCTGGATGGAATAAATCAGAATAATTGACATGCCTATGATACCTACTGACCAAAAGATTAATGAATAAATTAATGACCTACAATGTATTGTATAGTAAAATTTACTCTAGAATTCATATTGTAAAAACGGGAATTTTCACGTACTGCACTATCGGTGAAGGCACCGACTAAGTTTCGACTCATTCCGAGAGTCTTCATCAGGGACTTTCTCCTTCCGCGTCGCGCCGTGCACTACGTGCCGTGGTAGTGCACGGCGCGACGCGGAAGGAGAAAGTCGCAACCACTCACCCTGATGAAGACTCTCGGAATGAGTCGAAACTTAGTCGGTGCCTTCACCGATAGTGCAGTACGTGAAAATTCCCGTTTTTACAATATGAATAGTCAAGTTCACGATAGTTTTTGGAATAAAATTTACTCTAGAAATATAATTGTGAGACTTATTGCGGTTTTACTGGGAATAACCTTCATAACATTGATTCATACACCTGAACTGGATTAGAAATTCATTTTTGTTCATGTTTCCTGTACTCCTTTCACAGCTTTGTGTTAACAGTAACAAATCTTGAAAAAAGTAAGTAGGGTGTTGTGAAGTTGTACAATATATATTGTCTATTAATTCAATTTACATTGTCTTCAACTAAAAAACAAGAATTAATTGATTGCTTTAGCTGAGCATGGGTAACTTATTAACACAATATTAACTTGTCAGCTTTTTTTTTAACAGCCCACTGACAAATTGTTATTCTGGTATGGTTGTGTTGATTTCTGAACTGTTCAAATATTTAATAATGTAGATTCTAACTATAAAAGAAAATATACTATACCCTGTTCTCTCAAATATTTCTTCTCGCAACAGATTTGTGTTAGCTGCCTTATTCCTTCAATCAACAAAATTAGTTGAAATATTTGTTTCAGGTCTGGGTTGTTTCCTATGTATAATATGTATGTAGCATTGTTTTGGTAATCCTTCATCCATCCTTTCTACATAAATTAATAAATGATGCTGGAAATTTTCACACAGCATCATCTAGCCCCAAACTAAGCAGAGCTTGTATTATGGGAACTACATGACTGATATACTACTACATTTTTTTGGAAATATATACACATTATACATGGAAAACACCTAGACCTGAGACAAATATTTGCACCCGCAACCTTCTGCGTCTCAGGAGGGCCTTCGCCCACTGCGCCACAGAGGTCTTCAAAAGAGGGTTTACACGCCCAAACCATCTCAACATACCTTTGTCAACTCTCGTTACTACATCTTCATTCAGTCCACAATGCTCTCTTAAAATGCTGTTCCTCAATATATCTCTCAAAATTGTATTTCAATATGTGTCATTAGCAGTTACTAGTGTCAGCTTTCATTGACTGATCAATACATAGCTAAGTATGCCAAGGATATAAGATACAGCATACTCAGCAAGCATTGATTAGAAAATAATTAGCTGTCATTAAAGTTGAATTGAGTATTGTTTGTTGATTAGATCATGATGTAGAGTAGAAAGAGATCTGATTATCAGCAATTGCTTTTTCCCCTTAATACGCAAGAAGGTTGTCTGGAAGAGATCGCTTCAAAGCAATAATAAGGCCGCCCATTGTTCTATTAGTTATATCGAGTTTTGTTTATTTTCTTGAAAACGTCACTTAGGCCATGACTAAGTATTATTAAGTCCTTGCAAAGTGTTTATAATGTGACCCAAAAATTACAATCTCAAAAATCGAAATGCTGACTATCGACTGTGCAAATCGCGGGTCAAGGAAAAACTTGGCAGAAGAAAAACTTTTTCACTGCTAATGTCATTTCCATACAATACAATCTTTCCGCAGGCGTTAACGTCAACAGAAAGTGGTATTTGTCTATACACCCTGGGCTAGCATTCCCTTTAGATTCTATATCTCAAGGTTCTTTCCGTAAGTGTGTGTCTATTTAGCGTAGAGCCAATTCAGCTAAAATGTTTGTCACAGAAACTGACGCAATTTGTCCATTATACGGCTGTAACCGGAGCGCAAACACGTGCACGGTCTTGAATTTGTGAACCGTATTAGTCACTATCCAAAAAGGTTAGTCTTGTGTCCTGTGATATTATGGTTACGAATTTAATTGGTCAAAATCGGGTTAGTTCGACGAGCCTTTGGTTCTGAAGGCAGTGTAAAAACAACATGTCCAAATTGCAAAAATACCACAAGTCACATGGTATGCTGCCAAGGACTAAAAAGACAAAGGCTGCCTAAAGTGGCAAGATAGGGAGCAAAAAGTGTTGCATTCCTCTCCCGCAGACTTTTGGGAAACGAAGATGTACTGCTGAAACGAGTTATTGTACTGTGGCATTTTGATTTATTTTTCGCGTATTCGGTATTCGCCCAGGGCTGACACTTCAGTTTAATTTCTAGAACCATAGCTACAGATAAAATGAAAATCTAACCGGTAATTAAAAACCGTAGGTACTAAAATCCCAGCTTGAGAACATTCTCGGGAGGCTGGACAAACTTCTCCGATGCTAATGTAGTGAGTCCTATCTAAATTAGTATTTTTTAAACTTTTGCGATTAGAGAGAGTTAAAAGTTTAATGGTCCATAATTATAAGTTTGTCCGTAGGATCTAGGTACTTACCTCTAATTGTCTTGCCCATACCCAATATGTATTTGTATAATAAATGTCTATGTCACTATCTTCTAATTATTTTGTATTTTTATCTCTTTATTTATTTTGTAGAATAGTATTGTCTTGTAATGTTGTGTGTGTGTGTCAAATTTTTAAATTCTTATTCTTTCTTATTCTTATTGCGTTCACCTTTTTTATTATTTTTTCGACGTTTCGACTGTATTGCAACAGTCGTGGTTACGGGTGACTAAAAAATTATAAAAAAGAAAAAACGATAAAGACCCGCTAAACTAATAATTATCCAATCTAAATTTACAGGAATTTACTGATCAAACTTATGAAAGAAAGAATACGCTTTCTCGAATCAATACTAAGATTTGTAAGGAGAAAGCGTTAGGGACGTGGACAGTCACCACATAATTTCTTACCTACGTTGTTTAGACATGATGTAGATGTGAGTGAGTGTCTTTATGGGAAGACCATCTCAATGTCAAAGACAATAGGTTTTTGTATTCAATTAAATCACAAAGATCATGACAAAAGTATATTTATAAACAATTCGTAAATGGACCGATGCCATCTTAAAGGTTGCGTGAAGTCGATGAATGTCAAGATCGTTCGTCATGGACCTCATGCTGTTGATGATGATGAAGCACCACGAAGTAATCGATCGTATTGTACCCACAAAAAATAAAAATACATAGGTAGAACCTGAACTGAAAACCTCTCGTGATAGCGACGTCTACAAAAATACACGTCTATACTTAACTCAATAAAAAAGCATTATCGCTATAATAGTATTTGCATCTCATTATAATACGTACTTACTTGAAACAACAACCCCATTTGGTAATGAAATGACAAATTAGATTACTAAATTTAGTTCTATCCCATTGTTGAATCTCGCGTAAACCCAATCGGCTTAAGTAACTTTGCCAACCCTAAACCAGAATATTGACCGTGCCTTTAGTTAACCGCATTGGGTACAGAACTTCAGTTTTGCCGTGAATTTCGACCGATACACGCGCATTCTTTTAAACTCGGTAAGATAATAAATATAGATACATATTTTTTGTGACTGGGAGGATAGGTAGTTTGCTTTAATATTATTTATTGTTCTGTTATAAAATTGTAGCTAAGTTGATAACATGCACAACAATTAGGAATAGCAAAATATCCGTAAAACTACTATAAGTTTTTTTGCTATTCCTTCTGACAATAATGCTCTTCGAGAAATTAGAAGCCATAATAAATCACGCTAACTTTCACATGGACGTAATAGTCTACGCAGGCCAGTAATTTCTAGTTAGAAATCTTTCTCTGCAAACTATTTGCTTCGTGGGAGTTTTGTGCTACTTGTATAATAGATCAGAATATAGGGGCACTCTCACAGATTTCGGAAGTTTCGAGATCTGTGGACACTCTTAAGGTTAGCACAGTGGAACAATGCATAAAAACCTTGCAGTGCTAAGTTAGTACAGGATTAATCAGGAATATCTGTAAGAAATTTGTGTTAAAACGGTCTGTTCTTTATCTCTCTTGAATGAGGCTGACTATCAATAGATTGATCACGAATGCACGATTGATGTGTACGAGTAGGTCTATTTAAATTTAAACAGTCTTCATAGGCATTCGACGATACATGGGACAATAATAGATACCGTTATATTCCCATCTGTGTTCTGTACCTACGTAGCTAACAAGGAAAATCATTATTCAATAAACTCCTGTCGTATCAACGAGTTCATTGATTTGGACTGTTAAATGAACTGGGCTTGTATTGAATAGCCAGAAGATATATTTTTGTGCGTGGCGAAATCGCGAAATATTGTAAAATAAAAGGGTTTTCCAACAAACGTTCCGTATGACCTCTTGTAGGCAGGATTAATGTCCGTATGCACTGAACTTGAGTAAAGAGGCGTTACTCAAGTATTGTCATTTTTCAAAGAAATCTTTGCCTAAGAGTACTTTTTTTTTTTTTTTAAGTGCAGCATGTTGAGGAGGGAAGAATGTGACATTACGAGAAGGGTTTTAAATATAAATGTGGATGTAATTAAGAGCAGAGGTAGGTTAATAAAAAGATGGATGGATTGTGTAAAGGATGAAATTGTTAAGAAAGGAGTCAGTACTGAGATGACGGCTGATAGAAGAGAGTGGAAGAAGAAAACATATTGAAACATGAAACATGAGGAAGTTCAGAATGGTATTTAGCTGTTTATTTCCAGGAACATTTGGCTATACATTCCTACAAACTGCAGTTCGTAAACTCCACGCAACGTCTCAGAATCCAGTTTTCCACAGAGTTCCGCACGTCGCGCCTCAGTCTCTCGAAGGAGAAAGCGTCTCCGGACGGCGCTCACGAGAAATTGCTCCAGAAGGAAGACGAGGTCAAGATCGTCCGTGACATGCGAGTCGACATGGTGGACGCCAAGTACGTGTCCGGCGACCACAGGAATGGGGACCCGAAGATTGAGCTCGACGCTAATAAGAAAGTGAGTTAAATTGAACGAGCGAGTGAAGCGAGTGCAGTTTACTAAATTTAATGTGTAATTTTTATACAAGGCTTCAGCAAATGTATAGTTAATTTGTAATCGGTTTGGAAAAAAAACATTTATTTGGAAAAAAGAATGATGAAGTACCATGTGAGATGTCCGTCGTATAAATAAATAAATAAATAATGCAGGACATTTTTCACACAGCATCATCTAGCCCCAAACTAAGCATAGCTTGTATTATGGGAACTACCTAACTGATATACTACTTATACTTTTTTAAAATATATACATACAAAACACCCAGATCCGAGACAAATATTTGCAGATCATACAAAAATTTGTCCCCCGGCGGGAATCGAGCCCGCAATCTTCTGCGTCACATGCCGTCTTTCGCCCACTGCGCCACAGATGTCATAATTATACATAGAAACCACCCAGTGTGTGTAAGACGTCACAAACTCTTGCTTGCACCATTTCGCGAGCTCTTGCACCGCGAATCTGGCAACAGCTTTGTGTTAACAGTTCTTTTCCTCTCCCCCAGCAATTCTCCGGGCTGACGAAAGAGGAGCTGATGAAGTACGCGGAGGATCCGTTCTGGGTGAACCTGCGCTGGTGCATGTTCGTGTTGTTCTGGGCGCTGTGGCTCGGCATGCTGGCCGGTGCTATCACCATCATCGTGCGCGCGCCCAAGTGCGCTCCGCCCACGCCTAGGACATGGTAATTTACACTCGTTCCGTTGACCTGCCGGGGGAAGCAGAGTGGACAAATTATATAACAACTAGCTTCTGCCCATGGCTTCGCCCGCGTGGTACCCCTATGTGTTATTCTGATGTATAAGCTATATTACTGTAACGTTTCGTCAAAATCCGTTCAGTAGTTTTTGCGTGAAAGAGTAACAAACATCCATCCTCACAAACTTTCGCGTTTATAATACTAGCTTCTGCCCACGGTTTCGCCCGCGTGGCACCTGAATAAAAAGTAGCCTATGTGTTATTCTGATGTATAAACTATATTACTGTAAAGTTTCGTCAAAATCCGTTCAGTAGTTTTTGCGTGAAAGAGTAACAAACATCCATCCTCACAAACTTTCGCGTTTATAATACTAGCTTCTGCCCACGGCTTCGCCCGCGTAGTACCCGAATAAAAAGTAGCCTATGTGTTATTCTGATGTATAAGCTATATTACTTGTAAAGTTTCATCAAAATCCGTTCAGTAGTTTTTGCGTGAAAGAGTAACAAACATCCATCCTCATAAACTTTCGCGTTTATAATATTAATAGGATTTGTTCGTATTCGAAGGTTCGAGAAAGGACCGCTGGCCGAGTTGGATTCCCTGGACTACGCTGATGCGGAGACGGAGCTGGCTCTGCTGCAGTCTTCGAAGGTGCAAGGCATCTTCATGGAGGTACCTACATACGAGGTGCTGGATAACCCTGACGCGGTCAGCAAGTTCAAGGCGTTGGTGGAGAAAGCTAAAGAATATAGTATCAAGTGAGACCTTCATTTAGTTTTTTTTCTTGAGAATGAGGAATAAAAGCAAGAAATAAGAGCAAAGGTAGACAAAAAAACCAATTTGATTGTGTGAATGATGAAGGTAAGAAAGGAGTGAGTATGAATGAATGGAAATATTTTATTGTACACACCATAAATAAAATCGTACCTATTCTTATGAAAGTACAATGGATGGATTTTTCGCTTAGAAGCGTTATCTTCCAGATAACCCTTGGATGCAGAGGATAATTAAGAGATTGTAAGTTTGGTTGAATTTTAACAAACAAAATCTTTTCATATTGTAAAAACGGGAATTTTCACGTACTGCACTATCGGTGAAGGCACCGACTAAGTTTCAACTCATTCCGAGAGTCTTCATCAGGGTGAGTGGTCGCGACTTTCTCCTTCCGCGTCGCACGGCGCGTCGAAATTTAGTCGGTGCCTTCACCGATAGTGCAGTACGTGAAGATTCCCGTTTTTACGATATGAATAGTCAAGTTCACGATAGTTTTTGAAAGAAAGAAAGAAGAAAGAAAGAAAGAAATCTTTATTTGAGCATTTAAACAAAAATAAAAATAAAATATTAAAGTAAGATATTCTAGTTACTTATACTAATCAACACCATAATAACTACTTATCTACTTATAAATTAGAAACTTAAATGCTACAAAATGGCGTCCGACTCAGCTTATGTTGTAATAGCTATTGCGCATAGCGTTCACAACGCTGATCTTCCGTCGAAACCAACCAAACACGTCACGTACACTAACACAATAAAACAAAATCTTATTCATATGAAAGAACAATGGATGGTCTTATTGCTTAGAAGCGTTCTCTTCGAGACAACCTTTGCGTAACGAGAATAATAAGAGAGTGTATGAGTAGTTGAATTTTTGATGAGCGTTATTTTAATGTTATTTTCAGGGTGATAGTAGATCTGACGCCCAACTTCGTGTCGGAGGATCATCCGTGGTTTAAGCAAAGCGAGAACAGCTCGTCTCCTTACACGGACTACTTCGTGTGGGCCGTCGGCAAGGAGTTTGATAGCGCGGGCAAGCCCAAGCCGCCTAACGACTGGGTAAGTTATAAAAACCGACTTTAAATAACGGGAAATCCATAAAAAGTTCAATATGAAATATCATCCCCCATTTCTCTATCTTAGGGGTGGAATTAAAATATATATATATTGGACCAACCTTAAAATATACCCTACCCATTAAAAAAATATTTTTAAAATCAGTTCAGAATTCGTGAAGATATCGAATAACATACATTTGTGTCTGTCAGGAGTGACGACCTCTGTGGCGCAGTTGGCGAAGGCTCGCCTGAGACGCAGAAGGTTGCGGGTTCGATTCCCGCCGCGGGATAGATGTTTGTATGATCTGCGAATATTTGTCTCGGGTCTGGGTGTTTTCTATGTATAATAAGTATGTATTTACAAAAAAAAAATGTATATAAGTAGTATATCAGTCGTGTAGTTCCCATAATACAAGCTCTGCTTAGTTTGGGGCTAGATGATGCTGTGTGAAAATGTCCAGCGTTATTTATTTAATAACACACACAAAAAAAAAAACAGACAGGACGAATTGAGAATCTCATCCAATTATGAAGTCGGTTGAAAAGACTTTAAAAAGGAGGCTGTTTTCAAGAATCTTCAGGGGCATCCTAAATATTAGTGAAATATTTTTTTACTTAGACTAGAGTCTTCCGAGAGGAATGAGTCGAAACTTAGTCGGTTTATAAATTTTAACCCTCTGTTTCATAATCAATCGCTAACTTTAGCAGCGTGCTAAATGTCGTCTATCCTTTGTTTAGTGTTAGAAAAGGACAGGGTGTCTCATGACAAATACCACTTTCTGCTGGCGTTAGCTGAAGTTAACGCTTGCGGAAAGATTTAATTGTATGGCAATGACATTCGCCGTGGAAATGTCACGTGACAGCTGCCAAGTTATACCTTGACAAATTTGCGTTAGCGTGAAAGGAAAACGAGGTATTTATCTAGACCTACAGGGCTAGATAAATACCTCGTATTTATCTAGCCCTGTAGGTCTTGTTAAGTTGGCGATTGATTATGAAACAGAGGGTACCCCATTTATAATATTATTGTAGATATATTTATTTATTTAACGCACTACCGCCCTCTCTTCATCACAAAAATATTAGCTGCAAGGAAATGCTAATTAGCTTTAAGTTCGCCTATCCACTTGTTTTATGTGCAATAAAGGTTTATCTATTCATTTATTCTGGTGCAGGTGTCAACGCTCAATACATCAGCTTGGACGTGGAGCGAGACTCGCAAAGCCTTCTATTTGCATCAGTTCGCGGCGAACCAGCCCGATCTCGACTTCAACAATAAGGAAGTGATCCAGCTGTTCAGCGATGTACTAGCTAAGTGGATGCAACTCGGGGCTGGAGGTGTCAGGTATTATTATAATAATTATATAATAATAGTATACAGGGTGTCCCGGAATGTGTATATAATGCCGGAAGGAGGCCATTGACACTGTGGTGGGGAACATTGTTTGTTCTACGACTTTTTGGATTTCCATGTTTTTCATTCATGAAATGACCATCAAAGTTTCCATACTACCTGCTCTTAGCACATCCCTAAAATCAGCACAACATCTGTTTAGTTGACTTTTGAGTGTGACATGACAATGACCTCTTGTGACGCGTCTTTATCACTTCAAATAATTCACATTCAAATCTTGAAAGAAAACTGTTCTACCGGTCGCTTGCTGCGCTTATATATCTCGTAAGGCGTTTCTTCCAGAACATTCTCGTAGGGGGCGTGGCCCGCACGCTGCCTCGCTCCGCCTCGCCCCGTCTCGTACCGCCTCAAACATTCTAGAAACATTCATTTACTAGCGCGGCTAGTGCCAGACGATACTAGATGGCGGTATAACAAGTAGTGCGTCCATTTGATAAGAGATGGCGCTAGCGTACCGTAGTTAGTTAGGCCACGCTCGTCACAGTAACATTTTATAAATACAGGGCCCATATGATAAATACCTTAAAACGGCGAAGTGAATGCAAATCGGGGCTCCAGGAGTCAGGTAGTTTTGCATGTGCCTAAATAATTCCGATTTAGCGGGACTAAAACGCGCATCTTCGCCATTTTTTTTTAATTATTATAAATGGGGTTGAACTCACTTCGCTGATCAAAGTCAGTCTCTTTTAAATTGTTTCAGTGCTCGAACGTGTTAAACATATTTGAATATTGCAGGTTAAACAAAGCCCGTCTGATGGTGGTGAACGCGTCGCTCGCGCCCGAGAGCCCGGCGAGCGGTCGGGGTTCTATTCCCGGGTCGGGACACGAGCACTACGCCTACTACCGTCACACGCAGACCGCGGATCTGCCGGCGCTCGACCCGCTGCTGGCCACATTCGCCGCCGCCGCGGCAGCCGCTACGCCAAATGAGCCTGGTAATCTTATAACCTGCAAGGTGCGGGTTCGATTCCCGCTACGGTACAAATGTTTCCTACATTGTTTGTGCGGAAGTATTAAATAAATAAGATTCCGGGTTCGATTAGATAGATAGATACTTTTTTATTCAACACATATGATACAGCACAGACAAGTACAAATAAATAAATAAATAAATAATATAAATATGAGCGAAAAGGTCCTATCTCAGCTTATTCGCCAAGACGAAGCAGCGCTGGTTTTCAGATATCTTCAGGCAATTCCCTCCGCGAGACGAACGTTTGGATCATTTGCAAATATTCGTCTCGGGGTCTGGGTGTTTTCTTTGTATAATATTAACATATTAGTCATGTAGTTCCGATAACACAAACTCTGGTTAGTTTGGGGCTAGATGATGCTAAATTAAAAATAAGTAAATGTGATATAATGTTGATTGCAGATGAAACAGTGTTCACGCTTAGAGAAGAGGGCGACCGCCCCGAGCTGTTTCTGCTGAACCGCGTGAACGCTACGAAGCTGCGTCCCGCGTCCTCCGCGCCCGTGCCGGTCGCCGACGCCGCCGTCGCCGCCGCTCAGCTGAACGAGAGGCTCAAGGGGCGCTGGCCCATACTGCAGGTTAACACACCATCGCACTTATTACTACGCACACAAGGAACCTGTCTGACAAACCACGATTAAAAAAGATAAAGTTTATTTTAACAAGAATACAGTTTGGAACTTTTTGTAATACAAGTACATACTTGGACATTATTTATTTATTTATTAAAAAAAATAAGTAGATTAACAAAACAAGTATACAAAGCGAGCGTGAATGGGATAGTTGGAAGAGGAAGGCCTCGGCGAACGTACTCTGACCAAATTGGAGACATTCTAGAAAAAGGCCAGGTCAGAAGTACACTAAACCGCCGAGCTTGTATGAAGAATGTGATGAGGGTGAATGAAGCGAAAGAGGTATGCCAGGATCGTAGCAAGTGGAAATCCTTGGTCTCTGCCTACCCCTCTGGGAAACAGGCGTGACTATATGTATGTATGTAAAAAAACCTCTCGAACTTACAGCCAAGGGCCAAAACGTTTGAGAGCTAAAGATATTACAATTTACAGAGAATATAAAAAAAAACATACAATAATTGACGAATATACGTTTTTTCATAATAAAAGACGTATATTCGTCGCGCGCGCACTCACGTACCGGGACGTACGTAAAGCCTACACTCAGATAGGGCGGCAGGGTGAGACTAGACTTAACTTGATGATATCATATTGTACCTTAACCCTCTGTTTCATAATCACTCGCTAACTTAGCAAGTCGCTAAATCTAGCCTCGTCCTTTTCTAAAACTAAACGTGACAAAAAAAATGACATTTCAATCGCAAACCCTACTCCAATTTCGAATGTCAACGACGAAAACGCGTCAAAAGTATGTACCTACTAATAAATATCATACCTAGTCGATTTAATTTGGTTCCCTAAAATTCAACCAAATACGAATTCCTATCGTGTGCTAATATTGCATTAAAAAGTACCAAACTGTACGAATACGATCCTAATCCCAGATTGCGATTAGAATTGAGTTTTTTTTTCGGTAGCCCACCTGATACCCTTCAAGCTATCACTAAATTCAACCTTTAGTTTATATCTTCCATGGCGAGTTCTGGAAGCCGTTGGGCTGACAATCCGACAGACGTGGGTTCCGGTCTTCAAAGGCTCATAAAGATTTTGCGTTTCAGAAAGTTCTGTAGACGATTTTAAATTTCAAGAATGATGGTGAAAAAAAAGTTTGATTATCCTGTGACATTTGGGAACCCCATGCCCCATGGCTTCGGTTCTAGAAAAATCAGGTAGATCGTATCTGTGAAGCGCCCGTGTTGAGGCAGTTACTCTTGACGCCAACCAACTCCGTACGCTTCTCACATTTTGCCACTGAACAGACCGGAAATCAAATTATAATTCTAAGTGGGGGAACAAAGGTCTGCACTGACGTCCCGCATTGGGGTGTATTGTGCATTATCCCCCTTCTATCCTTACCCCAACCAGCCCAACTCCTTGAATTAGCGGAGTACTCTGGGTTGATGACAGCAGTGTTCCAGTATCCCTGACCTCCTGTCAGTTAATGATGACGGAGAGCATGAGTTGATGAGGTCTTGCAGTCCCGTCTTCGAGCTGACTTCATTTGTGGCGGTGCAGTGTATTACCACATGCTCCACAGTCTCGGCGACAAACACGTCGACGCGCAAAGTAAAAATACCCGTAATACGCGATAGACACCCGTAAAACTTATAATTATGTTATCTAATCGAGTATCAGGCAGTTTTAATGTAAACAGTGTATGGTCATACATTATTTTGACTCGACATTGGCCTCGATTCTGTAGTACACCAACTAAACTAAATTTAAACTATCGCTCTCTTTTACTGATAGTGCAAGCAAGAAAGAGACAGCTACAATTTTAGTGCTGTCAAATTAGTCAGTTTTAAGTTTTCCATACAAATTTAGTCGTGATTTCAAAACATGTTGACTATAAACACGAAGAAAAGCGGCACGTAAACTGATTTGACAGCAGCACTCAGCACTAAAATTCTTGCTATCTCTTTCTTGCGTATACTATCAGTAAAAGAGAGCGACAATTGTAATTGTACTACAGAATCGAGGCCAATAATGATCTAACTAAACTCATGTCCGTATACGCGATAGACACTCTTAAAACAATTATGTTTGTAATCGCGAAAGTTGAAAAATAATGACGTACCAAGTATTAGGCAGCTTTAATGTAAACATTGTATGGTAATAAATTATTTTAACTCAAATGTTTTATCCTTTTTTAGTTGAAAGCTGATGGAGACGCGGAGCGCGAGCTGGCCAGCTTCGCCCTGTTGTTACCGGCCGCGCCCGTGTTTAACATACAATACCTCGACAATGATACCGCTGTGAGTACCTACTCTTGATTTATCTACGAATCAACGATTTAACAATATAACTAGCGGAAACAGATCACTCCCATTTATTGTATTGTGTAGCTAATATTCTTTTGTTGTTATTTTATGTACACCCCCGCCACTCTCACAATCTCTTACTATCCTCTCCATCCAAAGGTTGTCTGGAAGAGATCGCTTCTAAGCGACAAGACCGCCCATTGTACTTTCTCTAGTATAAGATTTTGTTTTTATGTTTTTTGCTTAAGGTGTACAGTAAAGTATTTTCATTCATTCATTCCCATTAGTAGTTACGTATCAATATAATTGCTAGGACAAATGATTCCAATTACTTCTATCAAACTTGTTGGCAAAAAAGACTACCTTAGAATTAATTGTCTATGGTTAGGTAATAAAGTAATAATAATAATAATGCTGGAAACTTTCCACACAGCATCATCTAGCCCCAAAGTAAGCAGAGCTTGTGTTATGGGAACTGCATGATTGATATATTACTTTTTTTGTAAATACATACATATTATACATAGAAAACACCCATACCCGAGACTGATATTTGTAGATCATACAAACATTTGTCACGCGGCGGGAATCGAACCCGCAATCTTCTGCGTCTCAAGCGAGCCTTCGCCCACTGCGCCACAGAGGTTGTCAGAGGTGTACATATAGATTAAAAACAGCCTTTGGTCTAGACAAATACTTCAAGCTTACTTTCCTATGATGCTAACGCAAAGTCAAGGTAAAACTTGGCAGCTGTCACGTGAAATTTCCACAGCTAATGTCATTTGCATACAATTGGACGACCTCTGTGGCGCAGTGGGCGAAGGTCCGCCTGGGACGCAGAAGGTTGCGGGTTCAATTCCCGCCACGGGACAAATGTTTGTATCTGCAAATATTTGTCTCAGGTCTGGGTTTTTTCTATGTATATTATGTATGTATTTACAAAAAAAAATGTATATAAGTAGTATATCAGTCATGTAGTTCCCATAATACAAGCTCTGCTTAGTTTGGGGCTAGATGATGCTGTGTGAAAATGTCCAGCATTATTTATTTATTTAATTCAATCTTTCCGCATGCGTTAACGCCAACAGAAAGTATTTGTCTAGACACCCTTGCCACCAAAAAGTCAACTGAAAAGGTAGGATCATGCTCCTCTGGAATAAACAGTGAATTTGTTTCATTTTCTGGCCTTTCTATCCGCATCCAATTCAAGAGAACAAGAACTGAGCGCACACTAATAGAACAAACAATATATAGTTTTATTCCTTTCTTTCCTTAGGCATTACCGCTTGGCACAACTAGTAGAGTGAAAGGAAATTTTACTTTCCCGTGTCACTACTAAACTAACTGGTTGGTTTTATTTATTTTGAACCCAAGTTTTTTGGGTAAAGTTCGGATCCTCTTTTCGTGTGCATCAGGATGGCGGGTGTAGGTCAACAAATTGCCATGCATTATATACGAGAGCAATGTACGAGCAATGTACTGAATGTACCTGATTTTTTTTTCAATGTACTTTTTCCAAACCAAAGATATTACAAAAATAAAGTGAGCCCCCAGCCTGATATCAGGCTGGCGGGTGTATTCTCAATCTGGTCAAATGCTTAACTATCAAAGTAAAAAAATAATATCATAGCAATGTACTGGTTCTGCAAAAATAAAGTGGCTCACTTTATTTTTGTAATATCTTTGGTTTGGAGGAAGTACATTGAAAAAAAAAATGCTCTCGTATATAATGCATGGCAATTTGTTGACCTACACCCGCCATCCTGATGCACACCTCTTTTCTGAGTGGTAATAAAAAAAACCAAGACGGATCTGCCTAGAAAGGATTTTTCAAGCCAACATTAACATAATTTTTGGAACAAATAAATATTTTGTTTATCTTGCTTTGATATACTTAGTGTTAGTAGTGCCATTGGTAATGAGGTAATCCACGGGAGATTTTATAATATGTGTTAGCGCCATCTATACATCATATTACACAACTACAATATAGTTTATCGATATCCTTCCATTCACTCCCTCCTTTGAACGAAACGTGACGTCACACGCAAGAACAAATCATTCGCCTACATCGTCGTACTTTCACTCAATTCATTCGCCGGCATTCAATAACTTTCTTGCTACGCTCCGCTTCAAAATAAAAATAAATTAAGAAGTAAATCTAAACTCTCTCCGGAGGTACCACATAAACGAACGCCTTCAGACAATAATAACTGTGATTTATGGTGATCATTTCGCGAACCAGCACTCATCATCAAAAAGAACGTTGCCGGCAGGAGCCGCCTCAGGATGTTTAATCTGCCAATAAGAATAGTTATTTTGCTGGAGGCTCGGTTCAAACTATATGTACATTTGTTTTGCAGAGTGAGTCGCTGTCCCACCTGGTGGCGTTGCGGGAAGACGCGAGCGTGGCGCACGGACACCACACGGTGGCTGCCGTCAGCGGCGTCCTCGAAGGCGCCAACTCCACGGGGACACTGCTAGCGTGCGCCAGGTCGGTACAGCTGTCTACCAACTATGTCTAGACTATGACTGTCATAGATAGATAGAAAATGCTTTATTGCATAAGATAAAACAAGAACATAGGCGAACTTAATGCTATTTAGCATTTTCTTCCAACTAACCTATCATAAATTGAAGCTTCCTAGTAAGAGTGCTGCAGTTGATGTTGAAAATAAACGTCGGGAGGTTTTAAAAGGTTTTAACAACTTTCTTATAATTCTTACAAACATTCTTACAATTGCATACATTCCGCTCCATCCCAAGGTCTGGAAGAGATCGCTTTTAAGCGATAAGACCGCCCATTTTACTCTTAGTTATAGATAGATAAACTCTTTATTGCACACCAGAGCAAAATACAAAACACAGGAATTTATAAACATAAAAGGTTAAATGGGCCGTCTTATCGCTAAAAGCGATATCTTCCAGTTATTTATATTAAGACAATACAGTTATATTGAGTTTTTGTTTATTTTGTTATCTTGTGGTGTACAATAAAGTATTTTGATATTTTGATATTAATATTTGTATCGGCAGGTGGAAGGCGGGTCACACTGGGTACGTGGCGGTGTTCAATCCGTCGGCCGATCACCTGCGTGCCAACCTCACCACCATCAGCACGGTGCCGGGCACGCTCACCGTGCATCATGTCTCGCATGCCGTCAAGGCGCTCACTAAGTAAGTGGATTTTACACTACAAGTGCAACAACAGAGGTTAGCTGGAAGAGGCAACGCAATGCGCAATGCGATAGCATCCTCTTCCAGCTAACCTTTGTGTTGTGTTATATGGAAAACAGTATTAAGGTAGTACATGAATAATAATAAAAGTTATAAATTATATGAGAGAGCTTACCTATTAATAATAATAATTTACATGAATGTAATTATTACATTAATCCTACTAATATAATAAATGCGAAAGTCTGTGCGTGTGCGTGTGCGTGTGTGTGAATGTTTGTTACCACGTATCTCCGTAACTACTAAACCGATTTTGATGAAATTTGGAATGTAGATAGTTTAGGATCTGAAATAACACATAGGCTAATCGAATTTAATTTTCGAAAATGACCCTAAGGGGGTTAAATAGGGCGGTAAAGTTTCTATGAAAAAAAAATTGATTCGCTCAAAACAAATAAACTTTAAAGTAAATAATGAAACACATATTTTTTATTTTTTCAAAACTACCCTTGGGGGTGTGCAATTTTGTTCTAAACTTTGCATAAATTGTAATCCTTGGTTCGATTCATTCAAAAGTTGGTGGATATAGTTTGAAGCCTGGAGACGGTCCTAAGCTACTTTTATTAACATACCACGCGGGCGAAGCCGCGGGCAATAACTAGTCATTAATAATTACATTACAGAGGTCGTCAAAGTCTAGTAGCAATATATATATTTAACAAGCTTCTGCCCACGGCTTCGCCCGCGTGGTACCCGGATAAAAATCAGCCTGTGTGTTATTCTGATGTATAAGCTATATTACTGTAAAGTTTCATCAAAATCCGTTGAGTAGTTTTTGCGTGAAAGAGTAACAAACATCCATCCTCATAAACTTTCACGTTTATAATATTATAGTAGAATTAAAATGTCAAATTAAAAAGTTTTGGTCAGATTTTTACTGAGCGTTTTTCTTTGTTCCAGCTACACAACCAACTACTCGGAGAGAGTTGACAACGTGCTGGTTCCGTCTAAGTCTACGGTGGTACTGTCCTACGTGCCGCGAACTACAGCAGAAAACTAAATTAAATAATTGTAAATGAATTGTGTACCACGATTGCTTTTAGCCACGTATGTATAGTGGCCATTTTGTTTGCATTTTTTTACTATTGAATGGACGTTGAACAATGTAATGAACAATAAAGTTTTGAATTGGAAGCATATTTTAAAACAAGTTCTTTCCTTGAAGTTGTACCTTCGATTGCAAAAAAACGCGTTTTATTCGTATATTATGCGAGATATAGCTAGGTCCAAATACTGTCTCTCAACTTTGCTTGCCTATTGAGAAAGCGGATAACACTTGGATTTCCAAACGAGTTTATAATTGAGTGTTTATTTGTGAAACTAAAAATCTGATTGATAAAACTTTATCAAGTAGTCAAGAGTTCATTGACCTAGGTTGTAGATAATCTAGACTGCAGGATGATAATCAAAATAGCTGTTTAACTATTTTTTTTCATATTTTGTATGAAGGGGAAGTAAAAAACATTGGTAAGTACAAAATAATAAAAGTACATTTATTTTCCAAATATAATATTGTTACATTTTAAAAGCACGTCTTTTTACAAACATTTTGCTTCGAAATCTCTTCGCTTACTGACATAGGTCCTGAAGTTATTATTGCAAAATGCTTAGTAGGTGGGCCAAATACTGAAACGCTATTTCAAGAATAAAGTAGAATCGGAAAGAGATGGTGCTTTATGAAACGTAAAAAGGTGTTATTTATAAACGTTCCTTATTTACATTAACGTTTCAGTAATCGGTCCGTAGTAATTTAAGTACTTAGTCCTTATAAAGATGTTAATCAACTTAAGTAGGTAATTAGACCCCTTATGTAATTAGCACAAGAAACCTTATGTTAGATAAAAAAAGTCCTGACTATGCCCGCCCGCTGTACCCACTACTCCCGTATCGTCTCCGTCGCGATCTCGCTACGTTGCGGCGGGTTGTCGGAAGGCATGGCTCACTTGGTTGCCGGCTTAATTGACTCGGTTGCCGGCAACACGCGTAATCGTGAACGAATGTAATAACGCCCCAGATTGCATAGTAAACCACGGTTGCCAAACACATTCTCAGTAAAAAATCGCCTAATGTACAAACACCTGGGGGCCTTCCGCATAAAATCTCCATCATAAGTTAGGTATGTTAGAACTAATTACATCGTAGAAACATTTTACTAAATAAAAAAGGGTGTAAGTAAAAACAATCTGAATTAACGTATCAAAAATCCAATTCGATGTGGCGTATTCCTTGCAGTCGAATATATTGTGAGGCATTTTAGGAGCTCTGTTACATAAGAAATTAGTAGCGAATTTTGAGTCAAATCAACAGTTTTCTTGCTTAAAATTAGTATTTACAGCCAATTACAGCACCCAATAAGTCACAGCAACCAGAATTCGACCCGTCAACTTTTTCTATTGGTTGCCAGCGATCTATGTCAGTGCAACCAGGTTTAAGCGCTCGGTTTCCTTTTTTTTATTGTTTAATTCTTCTGGTTGTCACAACTTGTTAGACGCTCGGTTGAGAGGTTACCGCCGTTTGGCTGCTGGTTTGGGCTTATTAAACTGAAAGTTCTTGCACTTGGGAATGTGTCGCTCGGCCGCGCCCTGGTTGAAGCGCCGCCCGCAGTGCGGACAGGCCACGTAGTCCGGGTTCTCGGACGGCGGCGGTGGCGGAAGGTCGCTGAGTTTGCCTGGAATAAAAAAAACACTTGGGGCAGGTGTACATGATCGCGTTTCTTTCGTGCGTGTTCGTGACTGGCGACCCATGGTTTGCATACTATGGTTTTTACCCACGACGAGACAGGCTATAACGCAGAGGTTGTTTTGTTTGTACAATTATCGGATCTTAGATACGTCTTATTGTCGTACGCCACTACGATATTTTATGTGCCTACGTCAGGGGCGCTTATGTAGGTGTACTCCATATACCTACATAAACAGCAGCGCTCCCTGGTTACATGTGGCGATAAAATCCACCTTAAACCTTCTACAAAACGATTGTGATCGGTGTAGCGGTTTCAAAGAAAATTGGTTACAGACAGACAAACAAATGACCTTCTCAAACGCACATACGAGCTCTGCATCGCGATAACTTTACGAGCGACCGTCGTATTCGCAATTTGTAATGTGAGTAGCCAATCTTTCTTTTCCCTACGCTGCGACTTGCATGCCTTGCGCCCTTAAGGGTTTTTTTAAATACACTGATACGTATTCAGTTACTTTGTATTTTACATACCCTCCAAGTTTCATGCTTCTAGGACTTATGGTTTAGGCTGTGCGTTGATCCGCCAGTTAGTAACGGAACAGTTTTATACTCGTATATATTGATTTGGTACGAGCATCTTACCTCCACCTGCCAAATGGGCCTGCACCTGCTTAGCGGCGCGGATCGCCTGGATGAACTCCTCGTGCTTCTGCCGCCAGGTGCTGTTGAGAGACTTCACCTTGGTCTGAGACGGGTTGACAGAGCTCTTACGGAGCTTGTTGATGAAGGGTTCCGCTTCTGTGCCCTGTGGGGTCGGTTGCTTTGGTTAGTGGTTGCCTTGGACTAATTATAATATCTGTCCTTTCGCTATTATCAAAAAATGCGTTAAATGTGAGGTTGACAACCAGTTTGATGTCATTGTAACTAATGTTCTGTGTTGGAGTCGATGTATAGTGCAGTTCGAATGTGTTAATGTAGGTAATTTATATGGCATCACAATCAAACAGTGCAAATAACACGAGAAAAAATAAAAAAGTTATAAGATAGTATTGAGAAAAAAAAGTGACGAACGTGTAGGTAAGTAATAATTTATGTTCTTGCCTTGTAACCTTCTGCATCGGTTCCCTAAAAGTTGAGGCAGCGTAAAATCAAATTGGTTTTGTTGAGTTTTTATGGGTGTTTAGTCTTAAGACATCAAAGGTTTTTTCGTGATAAATCATATTGTCCTTAGGGTTAGTTCAACAAGAATCATTCTCTGCTTGGCCAGAAATCAGATTTAGGCGTCAACCAGCGTGGCCTTCGGTTGCCACTGCATAGAAAACTGCGTAGAGTATTAGCGGCAACCGAGCGGTATACGAGTAAAAAAAACTTACCGCTAGTCGATGTTTCAGGGCGTCAAACGGCTTCCGCTTCTTGGAATGTGACTTCTTGCAGATTTCTTGGTGCTTGGCGAGTCTGTCGCTAGCAAACCTGCGGCCACACACGGTGCACGCCTCGCCTGACCCGCCGCCGCCGCCGGACGAGGCCAGTGTGGACCGCGCCTTCGTTGGAGAGCCGCTGTTGCGAGGACTTTGCTGAAAAGGCAGGTGGATATCTTTTAGGCATAGGTATGCTCTTATTGACCTGTGGCATGTGCAATTTATGCTTAGTTTTTCAGCTTTTTATTTCAATTCAATATCTTTACATAATGACATAACTAAAAATGTTGTGGTTAGAAATCGGTATGCGGTTGTTTTGCTTTCAAGTATACCTAGTCCTCCTCCAGACTTTTCTATAGTTCGCGATTGTGTACTTTCTTTCGTCATAATGCGCCTGCTGACGTGACGTGTCTTCCCACCTTCAGAATGGTTTCCGAGTGGAAACAATTAGGCCATTTCTCTTTCCTACTCCTACTAGAAGGTAAAGCAGAAAACAGCCCCATAGAGAAACGCTGACATCGTTCGCAAGTGTTGTTCATAAAAACACTCGAAATAAATTTCGTAAAATCCTTTCCAAGTGCATCATCTACATACTAAGTAAGACAGCAAAATGTCTCTACGACTTGCGGTTTAGACTGTGCGTTGATTGTCAGATTAAAAAACGATCATTTTACAACCTGTAAATAGCTGTTAATAAAAATTCAAACTTACCACTGGTTGCCTTTTTGGTGCCGAAAGTGCCTGGAAAGTCCAATAAACAAAGGTTAGATTCTGAAGTGCAGTGTATAATCGGCGAAATGTATTTCTTAGCTGGGCATTCATCATCATCATCAACTGAAACACATGAAACTCATGTCTTTCATGTTGTCTGTCCTGTTTATTATCATATGTCCGGCCTTGTCAAGCCGAATTTAATACCCCCCTACTCGATAGAGACCACTGGCGTTGATAAAATGGCGCAGCTGCTTGCGCTGAGGTGAACAAGGTTATATGGCAATGGCATGAATATTATATCTACGAAGCTTCAAAGCATTATCACTATCAACATAGGACTTACGGGACTAGCACCTTTCTGTATGGCACCCTTCGCCTTACTCGTCTCTGTGACCTGAACAACACATTTTAATTTAATTTTGCTTATTTTAACATAAATTTTAAAAAATATTAAGTTTTATTTGATTGATGCCTGAAATTTTAGTAAAAAATGACACACGTCACATTGATAAACGTAGTGATTTTCTCCTTTATGACATTGACACGAACAGCGGATAGTTTTGCAAGGCGTTCAAATTTCGACAGTTTTTTTAATGTCGACAAAGGAGGTGACAAAACTCCTTACAGCATTTTCACTGATGACTCTTCGAGGAGGTGCGGCGGCGGCGTGAGGTTGGGGCTTCGCTTTTGGCGGACTGGCTCGTGTGGCCGGACTTCTGGAAAGTGGAAAATATTTTACTTCAACAGTCACTAAACAAAAAAACAGAATTCAAACAAACCGACTGAAAGGTTAAATTTCGTGCAGCCAGACTTTCCAGCGAACACATGGTGTAATACGGTGACATAGGCGGACGAGTGATTGGAACATGTTATCGGGCATTTATTACCAATAGGTGTTTTTTCCACAAACTCCAAGAACGAGATGCCCGGACAGACAAAGATTCAAATGACCGTGGATCTAACAGTGCCTAGGAGAGCCTTTTTCATTGACAACGAAGAGCACCATGGAATGTATACTAAAGTACCTATTTCGTATGTGAACGTATCCTTGCGACAAAGGCATTAACATTAACGTCTTGATACGTCTTGTACCTTTTTATGATGTATTTGTCATAAAGAACTTTGTTGAACCCTGGTTTTAGAGATCGCCCAACGCCTCTGACGTGGCTTTTCTGTCGAGAACTTGACTCCTTTCCGGTTCTTACCTTCTAGGAGGAGCCTTCACTTGCCTAGGCGGCGCGACGGGTTCAGGAGATCTTGGGGTCGCTGCTGGGGCAAGCGAGTCGGGAAACGTCTCGTTTTCGAGTAGATAGTTGTTCTCATTCTTGTCTACCTCATCTGTGCTTGGCGGTTCACCATTGCTTTGTGGTAACTGGAACGTAGAAATAGATTGTAGACAGTTCAAAAAGGTTCAGGAGATTGCATGTTGACTATCGGGTTACTAGTATTGACAACAAAGGTGATATTATGTTCTCAAATCTGCAGAAAGTAAATAAATGATCACCCTCTTATACTTTAGCAGCGTAAAAGTTTTCTGCCTCTATCCTTTGTTTAGTGTTAGAAAATGACAGGGTTGGAGTTATTAGTGTCCTGCTAAGTTAGCAAGCGTTTATGAATAAAGGGTCAGACTATATTAAAGTACCTAGCGGTTGGCAATGGATAATGTTTGCACAAGACCATTTTTGACCATGACCAAGACCATGTTTAAATAGGTCTAAAATGTAAATTGTCTTCGAAAGTTTTGTTCTGATGCTTACCGCATGTCTCAAGGAGTTCAGATCCGGCACGTGATTGTGGTTGAGGTCACCGGAGCCATTTACAATGTTTTCTGTTTTCTGAAAAAAAAAGTGCTCTATCAAGATCGTACCTACATTTTACATGTGGTTTTTGTGTTGTACTTTTTGATGTGTTTAAAAAACTCGTTTAAAAAAATAGTTTTTTTTATAGAAAATTCAGTTGCGTAATAAAAGTTACTTATAGCCGACTTTTTTTACGCAACTGAACTTTCTACAGTCAAATTTAAGGCCCGCTACTTGATGTGCATGGAATTA
The DNA here is from genome assembly GCA_958496245.1 of Perizoma flavofasciatum. Taxonomy (NCBI): domain Eukaryota; kingdom Metazoa; phylum Arthropoda; class Insecta; order Lepidoptera; family Geometridae; genus Perizoma; species Perizoma flavofasciatum. The sequence continues at coordinate 2,911,946 of OY292436.1, forward strand.
TAGGTTTAGAAAGACTAGGGTCCATGTAAGTATCTGTTGTTTACGCTGGTACTTTCGTCGCGTTTGATAACTAAGTTACCTGGACTAGCATCTATTGAACAATTATCTGACTATTATTAACGTGCTACTTAAGTTTTAATATAATTATATATAATGTATAATATAATTATATATAGTGCTCAGGTATTTATGTTATGGGCCCTGTATTTATACTTGTACTTTACTGTGTTGTTTGCTGAAATGAATGAATTATTATTAATGTTAACCATAATTTATAAGACATTAAATGACAAAAACCGACTTCCTCACGTGTTTACGTTATTTTGCTCACTCGGGATGGCACTCTATCAAATAAAAACCAAAAGTAAAATTGCCAACAAAAAATTGAGAAAAAATTGAATAGAACCTCCTTTTTCGATCGGTTAAAAATAATCGATTTTGTAACTCACATGGTGAACTTTCTTAACACTGTGCTGATTGATTGTATGAGCCTTGGTGGTCCGCTTTTCGCTGAGTTTAGAGGTCGCAGCGACCTTAGTGTATCCGTTGGGGAGAGCCTTGCGGGTCCTATCCGTGTTGTGGATCGGCTGCAGCGGATAGCTCTTGTCGATGCCCGCTTTCGTTCTGCGCTCTTCGAACATTTGACGGACCTGTGGGTTGAAGCGAAATGAAAATAACTATCCAGTGGTGTAAAAATAAAATGGCATTCCTATAAATACCAAATAACCATCACATTCCTTGTCACTATCGATATTTGCTGTCATTTTGATTCGTAAAATGTGTTATTAGATCGTTATAATATTGCGTTGCTATAGATACTAGTGCGAATACCTAAATTTTGGCTCACTCGCAGTAGTTCCAAAATATGCTTATAATTAAAACTATTACATACTAATGCGAATAAACTAGAATGAAATTTATGAACACAATTATCCATCAATTGTACTAAATGTTTTTTTAAAACTGGGTTCTAAAGAGACAAACAAACTTAAGTCTGTTGAATGAAAAAAAAAAATATATTTGGCAAAACGGAAAGAAGACATCATCTTTGCAATAAAACAGACACCCAGGTAAAATGAAAGTACCTCTATAATGTTGATTACCTAAGCCGGCGCTTGCAATACCTCACCCTGAGATATCAAGATGAAAGATATCATGTGCTCGTAATTTCACCGCCAAACATCAAACCGGAACATAGCATTGAGAGCAATCATGCTTGGCGGCATAAATAAAAATGGTGGCCTGTTAAACGAGCCCTTCCACAGATGCTCTACTACTCTTCATTCCGTCATTGAACTGGCTTGGATAACTGCAAAGTTTCCGCTAAGGAGCCTCGGCGCTTATAGCCAAAAAATCCCAAGAATCAACAAAAATCAACGATACTCTGATCGACCTCGTGGATATCAAGTCCCACCGTTGTTGATGTTATTGAGATATTATAAAAACGTTCTTATATTGGGTAGAGTACAATTTAGTGGGGATACCTTGCCAGGCTGTTGAGATACTGGTTGAGGAGGTGAGGAACTGCCGTTGCTGCTATTTCCATTGCTGCCATTGCTAGGAGAATGCCTGACTCCGTTGCTGGGAGAGTGCCTCACTCGGTCGAGGGCCCGCGCCTGCTGGGCTTCGTACAGGTTGGCTATTTTCATCTCGCGCTCTTGCATTTGCTTTTGCTGGAACCTCGCCTGTTGACAAGAGTACGTAAAATGAAATGATGATACATTGGGTCAGCAGGTCCCTACCTCCTAGCTCGTCTTTGTACATGCCCTATATGTAAGTTTTTTGTCTGTATTCTCTGTGTGTACAATAAATAATATCAGTTCTAAGTATTTATGACCACCTAACTATAATTTTTGAAGTAATGTTCTTATCCAATAACGCCAGTTGAAAAAATAAGATATATTTTTTCAACTGGCAACTGTGTCGAAATATCTGAAATATCTGGTACCTCTTACCTTAATAACTCTGATGTGAAAATTATTTATAGATATTCATAAAAGTTATTTAAAGAAAACCATAATTAGGTACCTAAATACCTTATATTATTCCACGACTGGGAAAAATCCTATTAGACCACGAAATAAGCATATCTTAGCGTGTATTCTACTGGGAAACAATGGATTGCTTGCTTAGGATGCATTTATCCGTTTAAAAGGCCTTTATACACGTGAATAAACTATCGGAATGCTTCGCGACTTCAGGCTTGGTTAACAAATATTGAGATTTCGAATTGAAAATTTTATCAGAATTACAAATTATATATATCCTTTATCAATTAGGAATAGCCTTCTATCAAAGTTTTTTACATCGGTTTTTAGATATCCCCTAAAAGAAATAAAGTACTTACTTAACAAACAAATTTTAATTATTTTTTATAGTGTAGAAAAACCTCGATCAAGATGTTTTCAATGCAAGTTGTATAAACGTATACTTAAGCGATATCTAAGCTTGTTAGGTTTATCTACACATAAAAAGTTAGATGAGCGATTGTAACATGTTACAATCAACGTTTTAAATATGGCTTCATGAAGCGATATTTAAAACGTTAGACCTCACTTGCTAAGCTACCCTTGTATGGAAGGTTGTTTTTATTGCCGAGACGGAGAATGTGGTCTTAGTAGCACCTAAGTATGGATCACAGATTGAACGCTCCAGTTCGAGCTTGAACGTTTTGTTTAGGTAAGTAAGTGTACATAATTGTTTTTGACTCTTATTTGGTGATCTTCAAACTCACTACCTCCCGAAGAGCAGAATATGCTAATTAGCAGTAAGTTAGCATAACCAATTGTTATATCTTGTGCAATAGGTAAAGCATTTTCTATCTATCTTTATTTTTTGTATAGGTATTCTAGATGGACTAGGTATTTAAGATTAGACCAGGATTATTATAAAAGGGCAAAAAAGAACACATAGGTACATTGAGATCAATAATAAAAAGAAATGTTTAGAGAAAAAAAATTGAATTGGAGGTGGGCGAGGCACATGCTCCGAGAAAAAGCTGAATAATGGACAAGCTACTTGACCAACTGGACTCTTCGGGTGTGCACTATAAGAGGAAACGAGGGAAACATAAATAAAAAAAACTCCATACACAAGAGTTACAAGATATAAACGCATATGTGTCAAAACAACACGCTGCGAAAGCTGTACCTGTAAGAGTCTTATAAAATGGAAATTACTAATTCGGTAGACCTCTAAAAAATTAAGTCAGGAACTAAAGATCAACCTTGCAAACAGTATCATTTCGCATTTAAGCGTTTAAAGTCGCTGATATGATTGTAAGAGCCAGCGAGGGAGTAAGTCGTCCTCCCACGCACTGGTGCACAGCAACCTGACTATGACTAGTCTATTCCACTGAACTTCCGTCACTTTGTCATAGCGAAGACAATCGACAATCAGTAGGTGCAATTCTTAGAAACTGGAGTTGACGGTTTTACGAGCGAGTGAGGTTGTGGGAGGTCGACGGAAAGAGGTATCTTAGAGAACAGTATTTGTGTTTGCTTTCCAGCAGTGGGTATCTTCAGACTGATGATATCGATGGTGCTTCGTGACTCCACTGTGACTTGACTGCAAGTTACTTCTTGGTTTTGAAGAAATATATTAAAAAATATATATTATACCTAATATACAAAAGTCACATACGTAGTCTCGACCCCACACTAGGGTTTCCTGTTACGCGGATATCAGAAACTACAAGTATCATGGTACCTCAACACCCAGACGCAGAACAAATATCTGCAGAACATGCGAAAATTTGTTCCGCAGCGGGAATCATCGAAACCGTACCTCTTGTGCCTCAGCCGGCTGGCGTGACGCCACCGAGATCAAAATCTGAGCTCTACGTAATAAAAAAAGCTAAAACTAAGCACCTCTTTACCGCGTTTACCTTCTTTACCTTCTTACCGACGTTTCTAAGTGACCATTGAGATTTTGATAAATACATGAGTTTTGACTTTGGCTTTGACTTTACAGTTATTTACATCAATACAAGGCACCGATGACAAAACATCCTATGTTTGTATCGCATACCATTACATGAATCGTGCACACGACATTGTCTATCGATTAGCATTGCTCATTGCATTGCAACCGTACCTTTGCTCATTATCATCTGAGTAGGTAGCTACTTTAATGTACTGTCGCTTATGTAGGCCTACTAGATTCAGAATAACGGCTACCTAACATAATTTAACACGTCAGGTTAGCGTCAAACAAAACAACAGTTAATAATGTTAAGAAGAAAGATTAGAGACAGACCTAACTCAAGCTTGCGAACATTTGTGTATAGAGGAAATTTGATTTAAATAAATATATATATGTGTAACTTGCTTCCGCCCATGGCTTCGCCCGCTGTTACCCAGATAAAAAGTAGCCTATGTGTTATTCTGATGTATAAGCTATATTACTGTAAAGTTTCATCATAATCCGTTCAGTAGTTTTTGCGTGAAAGAGTAACAAACATCCATCCTCACAAACTTTCGCATTTATAATTTTAATAGGATAGGATATGTATATACTTATACTATTTATGGATTATAGTATGTTAAAATTAGTGTTATCATTGTTTTTTTTCTGTTTGTGTACATGTACTGCTATTTATCAGCTGTCCCTATACTCAAAGGTTTTCTGGAAGAAAACTCTTGTTAGGATTAAGCTCGCCTTTGTACGTGTCCTATAAGTTTTTTCTTTGTATTCTCTGTGTGTGCAATAAAGAATAAAAAATATGTTTTCAAATATGTGTTTTCTCACTAGAAAAAAACTACTATTTCCAACCTAGACATTGTGCATACATAGACTTTTTTCAATCCAGTCATTTTGCTCACACAGACGTTGTACGAAATAAAACTTGCGTGGGTTACCTTTTAAAAAATATTAATTATACTATGGCAGACACAGCCTCTATCTCCATTTCATCCACAGGAAGTTGGAAGAACTTCCTGCGGATGTAATCTTTGAGGATACTAAGTAGGGGATAGTCAGAGGCACGCTCATGCTATAGGGCATGCTGGTTTCCTCACGATGTTTTCGATGAAGATCGGGATCTTGCGACAGCATATCTTGTAGGAGCTGATAGTAATCAATCTATTTTTATTTATTAACTATTTATTGCATATTTAATTAAAAGTGAACAATAGGCGAACTTAATGCCAAAGCATTTTCTACCAGCCAACCTAATTTGAACCAATTCCCAATTTCTATAATAGATGCAATATTATTTTAAATATTTAATCATTTTTACTAAATATATATAATTATATATTTATAGGCACTTATACATATAAATAATAGTTTGAATCTATATTGTTAAGTATTGTTAAAACACTGTTACGATAAAGTTAAGGGAAAAACGAGCAGTCACTGATCACGTTTGGGTGATATTTGTCTACACGTGGGTGTGGGCGTGATCTTTCAATGCAAACCGACAAGGCTATGGTACTTATAAAGAAAGGACAGTGGCCGTGTACGAAAACAATCGATTGATAGATACCACGCGGAAGGAGGTAGGAAGATAAGTTAAAGTATACATTATAATACTATGTATAGTATGTATGTATTAAAAATTATATGAGTAGTATATATCAGTCTTGTAGTTCTCATAATACAATCCTCTGCTTCCTTTGGGGCTAGATGATGCTGTATGAAAAATGACCAGCATTATTATTATTATTATTATTATTATAAATAAACCTTTGGGTTTGTGTGTTCGCTAGTCACCAACTCTGATCGCGGAGTTTTTTCTTAGGTTGGTATTGATTTGTAAGAATGATTGAAACTTGGTAAGTATCTAGGTACACTTACCTACCTACAACTATGCTTCAATATAAGTTGTTATACAAAATGGTCTCTTAGTGTGTCTGAAACTATATAACTTTTGAAACTATCATGGTTTTGAACATAATTTTAACTAAAAAACGGGATATTTACCATGATTTGTGAGTTTGAACAACATTCAAAACCCGCAAAGACTTCAGTTCCTCCCGTGATCATGGTACATGCAACTGTGCCGAAATATCCCAAATCATGGTAAATATCCTGTTTTTTAGTTAAAATTAAATCTGAAGCTGTTTCCTTTTTTTAGGATCTGAGTAAAACTGAAACCGTTTCGGCTGATTTAGATTTTACGTTAAGAAAAATTACGACATGATTTGTTCGAGACAAGTAAAGTGTGAGAAAGTGCAATTCTAATAAGCAATTCATTCTCCAACAAAAACCTTATCGAGGACTCATTGATAACGGGATTAGGTTCGTGACAGGAATAAACAAAGGATACACTGGATCCGGCCAAGATGCTGATTAGATAAAACCGCAAGACCGCATTCCTCGATCCTAAATACTTGGCTGTACTTGGTATTGCAGGTTAACTTTGGAATAACCATGGAATAGGTACTCCGTTCTGACTTTGATTGGCTGCTAGTCGATATTTAGGGTGAGTGTTTTCAATCCTATATGATCTTTGTGATTTAAATGAATAAAAACCTATTGACTCTAATCCTGTGTTTCGTTTTTATAGGAAGAGACGAAGAACACAATTCAGCTAACTAACCTAGAAAATAATGCACTCATTAATTCCGTTGCTTTGAAGTGGGCAACAAACAAGTAGCCAAAGATGGCTGGTCGAGTGACTCACGCGCACTGTCATCGACCTTAACCAAGGCGGTGAAATAAAGCAATCTTTTCAACTTGATATCAAGTAAATTCCAACTTAATGCAATTGGGGATAGTAGGTATATGTCAGACTGAGACGGTATAAATAAAACTTTTGTCAAACCAGATAACAAATCAGTTGGGACTTGTTCGGAATGTTGTGATAAATTTTATTCTTTAGGGAAAAATAATAGTATAGGTTCTCAGTACTTGTTATTTGACTTCAGAATTAATAAATAAAGCTCTCTGCACTTTGGAAATTAAAAGTTAGTCTTCTAGCTATCAGAAACTCATAATAGTATAGGTACTAATGGATGAAGTCATCAGCCCACATTAACCATGTGTTTGCGAATGCCGCGAGTTGCCAAGCTGTCAATATTTGCCACGTCATTATGTTTGGTGTTATCATGGGTATGGGTCACGTTGAGATTTTTCTTGTAAATATTTTTAAAACTACCTACTTATTTTTCATTTTGCATTCCCACGCATTAAGGGAAGCATACAGATCTCGCCATAGCTTTTGTGCCAAAGTCAGAGAAATACAGTTCTACGTAATAGTAATGAATAAAAAATTCACAGGCCCTGCCCCTCGAAGGCCAAAGACAATAAAAAAACGAAACAGTCTTTCAATTTAGAGTTTAATCAATACGAATGACGCATAGGTATATCGGAAATAAACTGAGGCCGAAAACATACGCTTAATATGGCGACCAAAGCAATTAGATGATGAACATACTGATCTATGAACATACTAGTATACCTTGTAATCCTCATAGATACAAAATAGATAAGGCTGAGGACAAGCAATGACAGCGACGAGGGAATTGGAAATGCATAAGAGTTATGATTGCTTGACTTCAATCTAGATTTCAATGCTTCAAGGCAATTTCTGTAAGTTTGCTCGAGACGATTCGATTGGCGAAAAGTGGCCAGTTAAAGCGTGAGAAAACTTTTCTGACTGGGTTATTGTGCTCAATCGATTGGGATTTTATATTAGTCGTGAAAACAAATCAAGCAAAATTATATGAGAAAAAAATATTAACCTTATCACCAGGCATCGTGAGCCAGCCATTCCTGATTTCAGCCGGGTCTGCCCCTTCCAGGGACATTGAAGACAGGCTCCTGGGTCCTTTGACCTTCCAGTGGTTCGGTTCCCACCAGTTCACGTGGTCCATAGACCGGTATAAGTTGCGTGTTTGCATGACCAGGTATGGAACTGCTTTAGCTGAATCTACTAGCTTTTCTTGAGCCGTTTTTCCCTCAATGATAGAGGATTGATAGGGCAGTCATAAACCGAACTTTTTGTTAACTTATTTGTTTCTATCGATTTTAAAGGCCGTTTTGGTTAGTTGACTGGATTCGTTTTGTATATTAGTCAGAGGTTTTATAGAGGTGGCAGGCAAGGTAAATTCTTACTACTATTGTAGCTAAATTAACTTGTTTCTGCTTTTACATTTCAAGGACAGATGTGTTACTTTTATCTAAAAACTTGCATAAGTCTGTCCCTATTTTAAACACACACATAAATACACAACTGACTCCCTCCAAATCCGAGAGTTGAATGAAACTACCAGGGTTGCTTGTTTGTTTGCCACCTGGTTGCCTAGGAACAGACAAGTGGAGTCAATGTCACGGCTCATGAATAAATCATGACCTCTAACACCCGTTAACTTGACCCCGTGGTTTAAAGACACAGATATTCTTGCAACCCTGAAATAATTAAGGGGCCCAAATGGCATGACGATTGTCATTAAGATTGTTTAACTGAGTTCTAATATTTGGTTCTTCTTGAACGCCTTGGAATAGGAAGTGTATTGGAATGACAATTGTTTAGCTGGTTTTAATTTCGCTAAAAGCTGCCATGCTTAGCAAATAATAATCTTTATCTCAAGGCATTAGAGTCTTTGTGTGTTATAAGATAATGCTGTGTGTTCTCAAGTTTCTTGTGGTTGAATGTATCAATTTATACCTATGTCTTGTCAATGGTTGGATGAACACCGATATTGTGGATTGTCAACATGTTATTAAAATAAAATTCTTGAGTGTTTAGATATGTAAATATCTATGAATACTTTTGGTTCTTCCTTGGTCTTGAAACTAGGCTTGCAAATGTCTTACAATTTTGTAAATAACCTTTAAATGACTGTTTTGTGATTGTGATAACTGAACGAAATATTGTAGTTCAAAGATTGGTAGGTAAGTCCAAAAATTGTAATAGTGTCTCAATGTATTTCTTATCTCATAATTTCCTTTAGCCCCATTTGCTACCAGTTCGTTGTCATATCATTTCGTCTGAGAGAGCGGATGCTGCATTGTCACTTTCTAACTTTCAAGACTGCACATCGAAAAGTGCACTGTCATATTAAATTAAGCTGTATTGTGCGGTGTTTATGGTCGCTTGCCGTACGCCCACGTGGACATAGCGTATCCATAAATGTACAGCCGAGTAGGTATCTGCTTTATGAATCAGATGTCCTTCTAAGGTGGTTCTAGACAATTATACTTGTAGGATGACGCCATCGCTTTCGCTTAAACTTTCAGCTTCACTTGTAAATAGCTTGGTTAGATACGTATGTAAAATCGCTGCCTTTTGACTAGCGGGCGTTTACATTGGCATTTGATCTGACTCTGTCTCTATTGCAGCCATTGTGTCAAATCTTTAACCCATTAATGGCCAAATGAACACCAAAAATAATTTTATTACAAATACTTTATTAATGTATTGTAAAAAGGTTAAATAAAACAATATTGATTGCAAAAAAAATTAATCATCATCATTGAGAGGATGATGAGGGTGTACTCAATTGAGTACAATGGCTCCTTACCGGTGTAAATTTTCGAAACACGGTTATTCTATGCACAGTGTTTTTATACATTTTTTACACTGCCAGCGTACTCTAGCATAGCACAAAACAAATCGCTATTGCTTCTCCAACTTTCTTGGATAATGTCCTGCACCATCTTGAGACAAACCTGGACCAAATGACACTCTTGCCTTCTTCTGGATGTCTTGACGTAAATAGAACCTGGTAATATTACGTCGAAACAGCAATTGGTCCATTTTTTCATCTCTGCTTCAACATACAAACGCCAAGCATTTGCAATAGTCAGGTCTACCATATATAAATAAAACACACCACCATTTTTTCCTGTGAACCGTAATCCTGTACAACGATATTGACTGATCTAGCTCATCTACTCCTCCCATACTTTTATTATAAGTTTGGAAAAGACGTGGAATGTCAACATCGATTTTTTCTCATTTTATTGGACACCAACGTTTACCACTCCCATTGGCTCAATGCTATCAAAGTTTATAGCCGTGGTGCACACACTGCTATCTTTCCACCTGACAAGCAAAACTTCGTTGTTTTTGTCAAACATATAGTCGAATGCGGCTCGAATTTCTTTCATTTCTTTTTTACTTTTCAAGGGGCTCTTTTTCGTTCTATTTTCCCTTACTGTTCCAGTAGCACGATATCCCAGTTTTCGCAGATCCACCAAAAGGTCATAGTTGGTGAAAAAGTTATCAAAGAACGCCTGATGATTGGTTGGGTTTGTTCCAAGTTTATGAGCAATGATTTCACTAGTCTCCATCCCTGGCCAGTAGGAGACGGGCCAGGTGATTTCCCACTGTAAAAATTAAAAGTGTAGCAATATCCAGACGAACTTGCTGCCACCCAGTTCTTGTAGCCAAACCGAACTGGTTTCCCACGAATAAATTGTTTGGCCGGATGGAGACCAAAATACCTCGGATCGGGTGGTATGATGGCTAAGTCATACTCAGCTTCATCATCACTATTGTGCAGGACAGCTTCAATAGCTTCTTCAAGTCCTTTGTAGTTTGTCGCAACACTAAACTGTCTTCCGCTCATTGTAAGTAATCTAAAAAAAAAGTATATTTTGCATACTTATGTGGCCACTGTACTTGATTGAGTACGGTGTCAAATATATCGCAATATTTCGGCAATACAACTAATAACATTTCAAATTATTATTTTTAGTTTATGATAAAGGTGTATTTTATAAATTTTATTACTAAAAATATGATTTACTTTAAAATAAAACAAAATAATAACATCATAATGCACTCACCTCTGTACAACTTCTGTAGTGTAACTTCTGATGACGATAAATGGGTAATTTTTTTTGCCTACCCTCACTTTTTTTAAATTTTTATATGGCGAATATTATTGTATTTTATGATTATACAAAACAAAATCGTACAAACATACGGCTGTCTCATTAAAAAATAAAAATCAACTGTACTTAAATGAGTACAGCGACAGCTAATGGGTTAAAGCGCTTTTCTTCTTAGCTACTTTAACATTCGTCGTTTTAATCTTACTAATATTATAAACGCGAAAGTTTGTGAGGATGGATGTTTGTTACTCCTTCACGCAAAACTACTGAACGGATTTTGTTGAAACTTTACAGTAGTATAACTAATACATCAGAATAACACATAGGCTACTTTTTATCCGGGTACCACGCGGGCGAAGCCGTGGGCAGAAGCTAGTGTATCATAATTGGATTAATAAGTATGTATCGACCATATCTTTTATCTTTATAGTTTCAAGAACCATATCTTTTATATCTTACTCTTATGAGATTCGATGCTCTTATTTGACTAGACGTGTAGGTAAATATTTGCTCAAAAAAAACATTTCGGTCATGCTGTTTGGTCATGGTTATGGTCAACGATTTAGTTAAATTACACAGATATGTATACAAGTTCTAATTAAAAGGATGTTGAAGTTTTTCAAACGGGTTATTCCATAATTCCCCCTTGAGAAATCAACCTTAAGGGGGGAAACTGCATTATAAAAAGCAGAAATCCTCTTTACAATTTTTTTCTTATTCGTCTTTTCCCTCCATAAGAGAATTCTGTCTGGGGTGAAAACATAACCCTAATGTAAAAAAAATTACAGAAATCCCCCTCATCATTTTGGTTATTCCACTTAGGGTTAGGGTTCAGGTTTACTTCTCTCAGGGGGAAACCCTGAGAGAAGTAAACCTCAACCCTAATTTAAAAAATAGAAAGAAAAAAAATACGATTGGATTATATCCCAAATATAAGCAACAAAAAAACACAATAACCATTATATGGCGATAGCCGAAGATAGAAGAAGTTTTACCCAATATAACGATTGCCTATCTGCAGCTTAGGAGTGCAAATCCGGAACTCTAGTTTACGAACTGTGAATAAGGCTTACCTATTATAGAGTACCTATAGTATTATAATATCTGTGCATATAGCTATTATGACGTAATACACTGTATATTGTTACTCCTTTAGATTGACAAACACTTTACTCCACATCAAAGAAAAAAACAAAAGCACATAAATTCACAGAACAAACAAGGTAGGTACACTGGGCGGTTTATCTCTTCCAGGCAACTTTTTTTAGACCAGACGCTAATGTGTAACACTTTTTGCAGCATAATTAAACGCAAGTGCGTATAGAGCTGCTTTCTAAATGAAAAATGTCCAGAATCCAAATCTTACCCAGTTTTAGAATTTTGCACTAAGTCTGACAAAACGAGTGATTCCCAAGGGTATACCTACAAATGAGGAGATAATTAAAGGCTGAAGTTAACAACGTATCAGATGCCTGATTATTCTAGATTCAAGAATCTAAACAAACCTATGAGTAATTAATCATACAACCTAATATATCAACATATCCCGCCCGTGCGGTCGCCTACTGCAGCTGCATTTGGTGTCAACAACAGAGGATTTCTAAGTTTTTATAAGTAGGTACTTACATATATATATATATATATATATATATATATATATATATATATAATAGTGTATTAGTGTGTGTCTTTAGCGCGAATAAAACAATAATTTCCTTAAAATGCTCATCACGGGTTGGTAATCGCGTGCAAACAGGAAAATCGGCGTGCTACGGAATAATTAGGGTGTGTGTGTCATTTAGCGGACTAAGGTCAATCGAGCTTAAAAAATAGACTGTAATTAGTGTATTAGGTGAAATATATTCTACAACAGAATGTTAAAAGTAGTTATATTATACTACTTATCAAATACCATCATGAATACCGCCCATAAATAAATAAATAAAGCTGGTCATTTTTCACACAGCATCATCTAGCCCCAAACTAAGCAGAGCTTATAATTAACTACATTACTCGTTTACTACATATATACACTTTTTTTGTAAATACATGCATATAATACTTAGTAAACTCCCAGACCCAAGACAAATATATGTAGATCAAACGATACATCATACTTTTAGTTATGTAAAGTTTTTGCAATTTTCTTGTGGTTCACAATAAATAATTTTCATTCATTCATTCAAATATAAAGAAAAATTGAGGATCATGAAACGGTGTTATACAAATACAATTGAAAAACGATGATGTCTGCTGAAATATAAAAACTGTGTCGCAGACACCAACGCCCTCCTCCACTTTACAAAAGATTGAGGGTTCCGTCCATCATAGTGATGGAATAAGCTAACATAATAAACGAGGAAATACAACGTTATAAAAGTTATTAAAAAAGAGAAGTGAATAATCTTCCTGGGTGAAAAACTAACCTATGTCTGCATTAAGTAAAATTGCGTTTTACTGTTTCAATACAAACAACAGCTACTATAAAATGAAAAGTGTCTTACGTTTTGCAAACGTAAAGGTTGTTTTTGCCGTAAACAAACACTACGGTCACAGAGTCAGCACATACAAATTGCCTGTCACATGAACTATGATGACCGACCGACGAATATTATTATAACATACCGCAATAACTATGAATGTAGGTAGTAATTGTATCTGCTCGCAAACAAAGCAAATTGTTACGAAGGAAGGAAGCCCCAAATATAAAAGTTTTGACTTGGAAGGTTCTATTGTTCGTAAAAAAAACATTGCGTTTCGTTGTTTATTTGGATTCGTCAACGTAGTAGAACGTAGGATGTGTTTTATTAGAGCAATGTTTGTGTTTTCTTAAAGCAATGACACGATTCTACATTTCTATGGATTTTTAAAAGAGTTTTCAATATTTTACCGTGTTGGCCTAGTGGGTGGAACCCCGTCTTCCAATTCTGAGGTCGTGGGTTCAAAACCCGAACCAATTTTTTTGTCCACTGGAAAAATGTATTGACACGTGCTCAAAATGGCGAAGGAAAACAATGTGAGGAAACCGGTTTGCAATAGAACCAACAATTAGAAGGCTAGTGCCTTCGGTTTGTGTTCATACGCGGCGATGGGCTTGTAATCTGTCACGTGGAATGCTAACTACTTGCAAAACGCGGGCACATGCCAAATATTATCTTTGGACGTACCTCTGACTTACGCCTACTAGATATCCTCAAAGATCTACGCGCTTAGTATTATATATTAAATGGACATATACTCAAAAAATGTCTATTTTATTAAGAATATGAGTGTGGTCAGTGCATTGGTTTAACTACTTGATGGAAAGCCACAATGAGGTCAAGGAGTACCCCTTCTTAGAGCTAGTTAACCTTTTAAAGAGCCTCCATCAGAGATCAACACAAATTGTTGGCAGCTTTTATTCCGCACATCTGGCATTACGAATTTAAGAGAATGCCTTTTGTTTTTTTATAGGTCATAAAAATGTTATAAGTGGTAATTTTTGATATATTAATTAATGTCATGATAATTATGACATTAAATCTTAGCTTTAATATTACTTAGCTTTAATTAATAATTGTTAGTGTTTCAATAAGTACAGATCATGACCTTGATCTTTTCAGCTGTAGTGTTTCTACTTTTAGAAATAAGCTAAATAACACTTTCTTTGGTATTTTTTTTTACTGAATAGTACCTATTTACATGAATGCTAGCACCTTTGAATCGTGAATGTGAGTGATAAACTGGTGTAAACTAATACTAATTTCTTACCTAACTGCTAAGGGTCGTTATGCTAAGAAGTTAAGTAAGAAATGTTGTAGTTTGTAGCCGCTAGTTTTTAAGTGCCGATGGTTTTCCTAAAATACCTCTAAATAAATAAAAAAAAATAAGCGGCGAAGGGCTTGCAACCTATCACATGGAACGCTTACTTTGCAAAAACGCAGGCATGTATCAAATATAATGTTTAGAGTCGTGAGCATGTTTCTTTTTTTTTCTTAGCTTAGTATGCGTGATCGTTATTCAAAACGTAGATAGTAAATAATACCCAGACAACTGCGTTATTAATCTCAAGAAAGGGCGCCATTACGCCTCTATTTATGGAGTGCAAGCTCTCTGTCGCTCTCAATCGAAGCGCGTGCGCAATAAGACCAATGATCTCTGTTGATTGCTTGGGAGAAAGAATAAAGGCTAAGAGAAACCTCCAACTATAAAAAAAATATATTTAGAAAGCTGGAACAGCACCGATGTATCTAAGGCCCGAATTCATAGTCAAATAGGGGCTTCCCTAGGGGACTGTTCAGGCGCTAAGTAAAAATTCAAGTGCAAATTCAACTTTTATGCACCCAGCCATAAGGGAAATGCTGAATTATGGATTTTGGAACAGTTCCGTTCTACCCCGGACTGTGAATTCAGGTTTTAGAATATCGGTTTCTGATAGTTTTCAAATATCAGAAACTGATATTCTGAGTTTATATTGCGCTGTAATTTTTTCGGCTTTTTCAATAGCAGAAATAGTGTGTTATGTGGAATAGCAATATGCTTGCAAATCGTTATAGTTTGTTTTCATGCACAATATCTCCGGCTAAAGTTGTTTAGTCAGGATGGATGCCTTCTGGCAGACCTAAGCTCCCACACAGATTTGTTACCTACCTTATATGGACTTGCATCGACTGTATGTATTGACTACCATACACAACACTATCTATATAGCGCAGTAGCTTAGAACGTTAACAATGAAAGAGTATTTCGTTGATATTTGTTTATTTGTTTGTTGATTACCAACAAACAAATAAACTTATAATCTAAGAAAAACATGTGTTTTAAGTAGGCCAATAACCAGGTAAATAGTGGTGTGATGTACCTAGTTGTATGACTAAGATAAGTTAATGTATATTTGCATTCAAGATGGCCATAAAGCAGAGAGTGGGTAGGAAGCAGATAGTTACTTTATTTTTGTTTCCCTCGTAAGAGTAACTCATATTCGCGCGCGAGGAACCGGCGTAAATTCACTTTCGAATTTTAAATTCACGTAGTTTTTAAGTTGACGTTTCTATATGATCCTTGTGATTTCAATGAATAAAAACCTATTGACTTTGACTTTGACTTTATTCGTTTTCCTATAATTACTTTTTTCGGGACTTTTTAGATTAGGTCGATTTTACTTTCCTTAATGCTTGGCGTTGGCTCTACGGATGTTTCTGTGCTATTGACTCAAGTGTCCATTACAAGCATTCCTCAATTAGTCACAATGGTCTGCTACTGTTCGCCATCACTTGCCATACATCACCCATTGAGAAATGAGAATATTTAGATATGAAAGTTCAGACTTAATTTACGATATCTGTTCTAGTAATGTCTAACATTATTGTGATAGATTATAGATAATGATAAACAAAGATTATGAGACTATATTTTATTATGATAATTTCCTATACAAATTTGTTATTGCCCATACTAATAAATTACGTAGATGGATGAAAAGACGACCCATCCATGATGGAATATTAAAGAGTGTAAAGATTCATGGCTTTATAAAACGCAGAAACGGGTAAACGGGGAAAAGGGGATAAATAAATGTGTCCCCAGGAACATTACTCAATAGTAAATAGTAATAGAAGGTAAAGAATACAAAGCGGTTATGTGAGTGGGTCAAAAAGGTTTGGTGTATCTGTCTCAAATTAAATGTAACTAACCTAGGTACGGTGCGACGCTGGTTTTAAGTGGGTGTTAGAACAACAATAATAATACATGGGTACTACAGAATACTACAGCTGCTTTATTTTTTAAAACACCCTACTAATATGATAAATGCGAAAGTCTGTGTGTGTGTGTGTGTGTGTGTGTGTGTGTGTGTGTGTGTGTATGCGTGTGAATGTTTGTTACCACGTATCTCCGTAACTACTAAACCGATTTTGATGACATTTGGAATGTAGATAGTTTAGGATCTGGAATAACACATAGGCTAATCTAATTTTGGAAAATCGACCCCTACGGGGGTGAAATAGAGCGGTAAAGTTTCTATGAAAAAAATATTGTTTGATTCGCTCAAAACTCTGTACAAATAAACTTAAAACATACTTAATGCTAAACTAGGAAATAATATTGTTTTATACTTGTAGTGATATGACTACAAGTTACCACCAAAAGGCTAGCGACCAGCCTACCTCGTTGAATAACAATGCTAATTTTCTGACCGAGGTAAGCGCCAGCCCTTTGGTCATTGGTTTCGTCCATCAGCCGCTTCGAGATTTCATAGTACCTAAAAATAGATCCCTTGATGATAAAACTATTTATTTTAATAAGAATTAATACTATGATACGAATGTAACCAACTATTGTTTCTACCGGCCAGCGATCTAATTAAATTTTAGAACACAAAAGCTGCTATTTCATTATGTAGTACATAATTGTTATGTATCATCAATAGTTTTCTCAGCGCACGCCAAATAATGAACTTTATAGGCAAAATTTTGATACTTTGGGTTATACTATTGAAATTTTCTTAAGGAAATTTTATTTTTTTGAAAATAAATTATAGCCTATGTTACTTCCTGATAATTTAACTTTCTATTGGTGAAAAAACGGTTAAAATCGGTCCAGTAGTTTCGGAGCCTATTCGTTACAAACAAAATCCTATCACACCTAAATAGATACCAAAACAATGCACAACCAAGGATTTCCACGCTTAAATCCCACGCGTCACCAACCTTGGCCAAAATGCAGGCAACAGGTTACCGATCTTGGATTATACCACCTACACATCCATGCCGTTTTGCGCGACTCGCTTCATGAAAAAGGATTTTCAAATATGGTCGAGCGAGCCTAATCTAAAATGATAGGTCATAAATGACCGCATATAAAACAATGATTTATGAAACGTGACTTAAATAAATCATAGGATAATTAAGATAAATATTTTGCGATTTATAAAGAACTAATGCTGATGACCACGATTTCATTGGCCTTGAACATTTCTTATTACGAGAATCTAATGGCGCTTATAAACAGGCTAGTTTTGTGGTAATTTTTTGCTGCAAATAAACGTCGCACAAAAAAAAACAAAGAGATTTATTTATTTATTTAAATAAGGGACGCCAACAGCTAAGGTACCGCATAGTTTGTCTTAACGATAGGGTTATGGTCTGATAACCTAGGCCAATTATAGATCCACAGCGAATGCACTCGCACTGCTCAACTCGATGATTACTCAGGAACCAAATATAGATGTATTTATTATGAAAAAACCTATATTCGTTAATTACTGTATGATTTTTTTTATATTCTCTGTAAACTGTAATATCTTTAGCCCTAAAACGTTTTGGCCCTTGGCTGTAAGTTTGAGAGGTATTTAATAAATAAATAGACGAACACAGCATGAATCAAGATGTGCAAGAATAAAGAAATATCTACAAAACGAATTCGTTTCCGAATGTTTTAACGGCTAAACGCAGCCTAGTCTTATTCGAAACTGTAACTTGGCTCATAAATATTATAATACTATCTAGTACTTGGGTATTGGATGCTGACGCAGTGTAGTGCAAACTAATACCGACACGAACCTAAAGGCCACAAACTGTCACTGGTATTACTCCAGCAGTAGATACATTCTATTTTACTACTACACAGTCTACTTATCCAGTCTGTATAAACTGTGAACGGTCGATAGGGCGACTTAGCCACGCATGGTAATTGGGTCGGTGCCGGTAAAGGAATAGTACAAAATACCTTTAAATAAATAGACGCTTAACAGACACATAATCCTTACGCCACACTAGAATCCTCTGTATCGAAGTACCGTTGTACCACAATACCCAGACCCGAAACAAATATCGGCAGAACAAACAAACATTTGTCTCGCAGCGGGAATCGTACATGCACATTTTGCGTCGCAGTTGGCTATCTTGCCCGCCGCGCAATCGAGGTTGTCAATACCTCAGATACTTGTATTATAATGTCTGTGCCTCAGATATGTAAGCTTAATCTTGTTATTCGTATAAAACTAAAGTTTACCACTAACCCTTTGTGGTTCTATAAATTGTAAGATAAGTCTATGCCATTCTATAAGTTATGAGCGTGGTTTGTTGGAATTGTTGTTTGCACAGCATACACGCGCAGTGCTGATGATAACCAATGTAACGTCCTGTTTATCGGCAACACTACATTAGCGTCGTCACCTAGCGAATAACAGTTGCAGGTTTCTTATCTGAAATCTTTGGCACAGCAGAAAGAAAGCTTGATGTGGTGGAGCTAAAAAAGTTTAGTCTTATAAGGTACTTTAAAAAGTTGGAGCCGGAAAACTTTGGAAATTACTTTGCATAGTTGGGTAACACAGAGCTTTTATTCACTGCCGTCAACAATAGTGTTTGATAAAATAGTAAATATGTCCTACTAGCTTCTGCCCACGGCTTCGCTCGCATGGTATCCGGATAAAAGTAGCCTATGTGTTATTCTGATGTCTAAACTATATTGCTGTAAAGTTTCATTAAAATCCGTCAGTAGTTTTTGCGTGAAAAAGTTACAAACATCCATCCTCACAAACTTTTGCGTTTATAATATTAGTATGATAGGATAGGATTAAACTCAAATTAGATTTAAGATAAACGTGTAAAACAAGACTTAAAACATGAACATCTAAAGTATTTAGAAAAAAAAAGACTTGGACCACTTAGATGGGGAATGCATTGTCACATGGGGTTATAGCATCTGGGTTTTGTATTTTTCTCACGATACGTTTTGTAAAGATACTGTAACATCATCTTTGTCATCGGCCGGTTGACTTGAAGTAAAATATCTAAAGGCCTTGAGCTGTTGACAGCGATTACTGCGTCTATGCGGTGTCTTGCGATCGTTACTTTTTAAAATATTATCTATCGGTTCAATGATTAGGGGGTGCTAACAATAGTTGGTGCGTTGTTTCCCGATTTGTGGTCGACACTCATGTATTTAAAATGCAAGTTCGATCCAGTAATCACTGAATCGGCATTGGAGGCACTTACATGAATTGGGATTGTAAATTGTTTCGTTTTGGTTCATAGCCGATCTAGCGCTAGCTTCATTATATCTACTGAAACAATGTTTATCAGCTTTTATGAATTGCTCTATATTTCACCTTAAATGCTGATAATGATGTTAAAGTCGATAAAAGAGAATCAGGCCACGCGCTTACCTACTTATTCATTGCAGTGACAGTGCATAGAATCACAGATAGCTGAACTGGATACCTACCTTCCGTCTAGTTATGGCTAAGATGACTAAGTGTCTTACTAGAAAATTTGTATACAGATTCATGTTTTATGTAGATTTATCTAGAATCATTGTTTCTCAATAATCCTACTTCATACTAATATTATAAACGCGAAAGTTTGTGAGGATGGATGTTTATTACTCTTTCACGCAAAAACTATCTACTAAACGAACCTGCTAACTAACTGCAATTTGTAATTGCATAATGTAAGTTGAATTCAGTGTTCTGTAGGAGATTTGCTTCAATAAACATTTAAATAAATAAAAAACGGATTTAATGAAACTTTACAGTAATATACGAGTAGCTTATACCTGCATCAGAATAACACATAGGCTACTTTTTATCCGTGTACCACGCGGGTGAAGCCGTGGGCAGAGGCTTATCATCTCATTAAAAAAAGGAGGGGCAGAAGTGATTAGGTACCGAGTTGTTATGGTTATCATTTTTGTGCATATAAGTGATAAAATCATTGCATCAAACGAAATCAGACAGCATGAGTGCCAATCGATATCATTATCACAAAAATGTCCTTATTAGTAAACTTACCTACCTATGTTAATTCCCAAACTATGCATACTAGTAACAAACTACAAACTTTAGATAATAGCTGAATATTTCCAGAAAGGTAATATTTCCAGCCAATCCATTAGTAGGTCGATACAACTGTCAATATAAACTAGGGCAGCCGAACACCGTGTTTTTATTTTATTTTCAACACGACCTAAATTCATTGTCGCACCATTGTACCTTTGTCAGTATTGAGGGCAAACAGGACACTGGCTTATAACAATTACATCAGCAGTTTACTAAACTTTTATAGATTTTTTTTTTAAGTAAACTGAATTTAAGTGTTTATACCCAGTTGTAAATATTAGCCGGTTTTGAATCATCGCAGTGAATGAGCTAACTTATTTGGCGTCAGTCTTTTATTATCGCGGGGGTCAAGGTTTGGGTACCATTGGAGACGGTTTGAAAAGGCCGTTTGTTTGAATCACCGGACGTGTTTAAACTGCTTTATTTTTTGCTGGATGCTTGTGTCGGTAAGAATATGAACGAAACTTTTTATAATACCTACTTGTTAAAATCAACGCATTATTATAGTTTACATACTCCGAGCATTTTATTATGTGTCCGAGCAGTTTGTTTGTATAATATAATTGCTGGTATAATTTCAGTAAAGAAGTTGCACAAGATAAGGTTTCGCAAACAAAGAATGAAACTGCAAATAAGTGTAGTGAGTTAGGTAGGTACCTATCTAGTTAAATATTAGCCAAGCTAATTGTTAAGGACGCATAATAAAAACGTAGACTAGCGCAAATATGTAGGGTACTTTTATATAAGTTGGTAATTATACGAATTCTTAATGTGATTTTATTTTTCCTAAAAGAATGTAGTAAAGAAAATAAGTAGGTAAGCCTACCTGCATCTGCATAAGTCTGGAACCACCGCCTTTCTCCATGTCGAACGATGAACACAAAACAAAAGTATTGGAAGACAACAATTTAAACAGTCTCACGTTATTTGCAATAAAACTTCTAAAATATTCCGATGCAAAATATTAAAATAATACACACGATTTTATTTATTTTTGTAAACATAAATCCACAAAATTTGACACAAAATGACTGTTTTCTGACAGCACCAACTGCTGTGATTCGCGTTTTCAAATAAGGAATATGCGTTCAGATAATTGCAATGATTTAAGTTTCAATTTGTTCAACATCTATTCGCTGCAAATACTGTTGTTTTATTCACGAAAATGTTTTAGAAAATACCGACCAAACGCTGCGCGGTCGCCTGGCGACTCGACTCGTCATCGTCTGCGAAGGATCCGATCGTGGCGAATCACTGAGAGCCTAGCGAGTAGCGAGCAGCTTGCTTGACATGACTACGCGCTGAGTAATCAACTGGCTGCTGCACCTACACGGCCTAAAACCTCACCCAAAACAATATTATTTTGTCTACACGAATCCTATCCTATCCTACTAATATTATAAACGCGAAAGTTTGTGAGGATGGATGTTTTTTACACTTTCACGCAAAAACTACTGAACGGATTTTGATGAAACTTTACAGTAATATAGCTTATACATCAGAATATCATATAGGCTACTTTTTATCCAGGTACCAAGCGAGCGAAGCCGTGGGCAGAAGCTAGTATTCTATAATAATATTATCTATCCATTAGTAAATTTGTATGTAGGGTCAATCTCCGAAACTTCTCATTTCAAAAATTCTTACATAAATATTTAGAACGGACTTTCAGGGTGGACATAGGCTATATTATTATCCCGTTAAAGTAAATAGCTTTTCGTGGAGACAAATTTTGCAACGTAAGTCGAAAAACGGTCTAGCGAATGCGCTTCTATCGAATACTACTTTTCATCGGATGGTTTTTATCCCGGTACCACGCCGAGTAACTAGTGCCTAATAACTTTACTGAAACGAAACCGGTATTTGCGCCTCTAACACGACTTAGCTAGGTCTTATAATGTCTGGCAATTTTATTTACACTAGTGATTAGCATACATGTGGAGCATTAAAAGAAATTGCCAGCCCGCAGCCAAAGTCTAAGCCCGTAGTGAAAGTATTTATCATAGGTAAACGCTATAGTCTGAATGACAAAGCTATTGCTGGACTTGAAAATTTATCCAGGAACGCTGGCTAGCTCATGAAACCTTACTACCTACCACAGACTTACTAGGGAAACTACCTACTAAGTAGATACGTATAAGTACCTACTGTTTATTGTTCAAGTTTTTTCCGTTGTATATAGGGTATTAACATGTCGGCCACAAAAGGAAAAAACATCTGTTATAAATTAACTACATATAGGTAGGTAGCATAAAAATATCGATCCTTATGGTGAAGTAAGTAACATAGAATACATTTGCTTAGCATATTTACCGTATGTGGAATACCTAAGTATTTAACAGTGTTCTTTAATTCTTGAGAAAATTACTTTTTTATACAACAAGTCGCAAACAAACATATAAACATTTCGCTAGTGTAATCAGGTAGTTAGGGTGTGGTGTTTTATTAATTATTCTCCGAAAATTACGTAGATTCTCCAAAATGCTCCTGAGTGTGACCCCAAAGTACATTACATACACATTAGGTACATTTTTTACTGAGGATTAATATATAAATAACGAGTACTCACAAGATGTGTACCAAAGGCTTTTATTAAAAAAGTTACATACAAACATTTATAATTGTTACTGTACTAAGTATCTCGGACACACGACACGTCGGGCTAGCTACGCACTTCTACACATCATTAATTACCAATCCTAAACTAAAATAAAATTCATTAGTTTTATTATCACTGGTAGGCATTGAAGATACGAACTTTGGCGATGTAATGGTTTATTTGCGAGAAATATGGTTACAAAGATATTATGGTAAGTAGTTATTAGTTATAGTTTCACATATTTAACCAAACACATTGGCATGCAAATGTTTAATTAATATATACCTTATATCAATTTAATTCGGCTTATCCACAACGGTAGTTTTGCCGAGTCGTCGCGGCTCAAACCACGTTTAACAATAGCATTTGGAAAAAAATGGTATTTATGAGAGCGTTTTGTTATTTTTTTTTTATTTCTAGGTCTTGAAATATTTTCAAGTCTACCAGTGATAATGCAATTATGTCTACACAGCTAATTTGTATCTGCTACATTATTAATTATACACTTAAGGTATTTTAAGTTTTGTTAATAAACTAAAACTGCTATCGAGCAGATTCCAAGCTCTATTATAGCAAAAAAAGTTTCACAACTTGATAACCAGGTGTAGAATAAAATTAGCTGCGTAAACGATGAACCATTAAAATAAAGCTATGAATCAATATTACAAAATATACGAACACATTTCTGCATTATCAATAAAAATTATTTGCAAGTGATCAATACAAAAATACATCATTTCATCTTATCATTTCACCTCGACGATTCCAGCGCCTTATTGCTGTCCCTACTAGAGGCAATATTAAGTACCTACTAGTTACTAGACAAAACTCTTTAAAATTTTGACACTCAGTGAAGAAGTACAGATTAACAGCAATTTAGCAAAATTTTAAGGGTTGAAGGGAATCGGGGAGATTTCTATAACGTGCGGTACCATATTAAAATGTAATTTAATTTCATCGACATATACCTTATTAATCTTATGCATAAAATTTCATAAAAGTGTCATACATGTTTCCGTGACAATAATAATTGCCACATTGATCGCCATTTGGTAACTGACACATACGGCGTTTATGCTCATATTTTTGCGAAATACCGCACATTTACAAATACTTTAAATTGGGTTACAGGGTTACAGACAATACCACGATAATTTATACCTTATTTTGTTCTAATATTAGTCTATTCTCATACAATACAATTTGCTACAACATCTATGGCTACATTACAAGATTTTTCATCCACAGTGATCATTAAACGTAGCGGTTCCTCTATGGTGATCATGTTACGCCTTATTTGAGTAACTTTTATCTGGTTCGTCTCTTTTTCGAGCTTCATATTGTAAAAACGGGAATTTTCACATACTGTAATATCGGTGCAATATCAATATCGGTCTTTGTCCTCACGGCGGGACGCGGAAGGAGAAAGTCGCGACCACTCCCCTGATGAAGACTCTCGGAATGAGTCGAAACTTAGTCGGTGCCTTCACCGATATTGCAGTGCGTGAAAATTCCCGTTTTTACAATATGAATAAACAAGTTCACGATAGTTTTTGGAATAGAATTTGCCGAGCTTATTTTGAAATGTAGGTAAAGTCATATCTTCGGGTTTCTTGAGTTTACAAGGATCTCTAAAAATCTGAGTTAAGTACAATCCTGCAATGTAGCCTTTTGCAGGGGCTGGGACTTCGCAATTGCAGTGCCTAGGGTACACACACAGGTATCAGGTAAACAACGTTATTACGTTAGGCAGTCTTTGGGTAGGTCGGAAGATATTTAGCGACTAAAATACTTTTTAATAATTGTACTAAGTTATACCACCTAACAATGCCGACGCGACGCTATGCCAAAACGTTGCTATACGACTTAAAAGATCTTTTAAAAATTAAGACCCGGCCTAAGGCTATACCTATATAAGTACTCGAAGAGATCTTTGAGATGATCTTTAAAATTTTTAAGAGATCTTACCGACACTTCGTGTTTTTTTTTGTTAGGTGTATATTTTCTACCGACCACAATGACTACATACTAACATCGACTTAAGTAGGTAGTACATATAACTAATAAAATACGAAATCATCCACTACCACAATAATTGGTGTCATATTAGGGAAAGCCAACCTTCCAAACTAAAATAATAAAGTAGTTACTTAATTTCTCTTTAACTCTCTTTTTAAGTTTGTGCGATATCAAGGAAATGTTTCCAGAAACTATAATTACCCTGATTTTAATATTGAGTAAAAAATTCAAAAATTGTCTTTGCGATAAGGTGACTCCGAGAGAGATTAACAGTGGGACTTTTTTCCAAATGCAGTTTACAAATGGGTATAAAAAATAACAATAAAAATATCAAAGATTCCAGTATCAAAGTTCACGAACGATTTATTAAATGATAGAATTTGAGAGTTTAAGTCTGAAAGTAGGAGTCTATCATTTTGAACAACACCTAAAACTGATAGGCCGTAGAGTTATTTTCCTAGGGTTTCACACACGTCTGTCTAACCAGCTATAGCATGCAACTAATATTACAGATTTTTTAAAACCAATTTGGCACATATTTTTTTCAAATACTTTTTTCGTTTCAAATCCCATGCTTTCTGAAGTTATAAGTTTAGTGTTATAAGATCAAATACAAGTTTAGTGACCAGCACATTATTGAATTTCACAATACATAACATAACAAACACAAACATTTAATGTGAAAATTGTGAAAGTTAACAATGAAACAATGAAATAAAAAAGAATTACTACATCAAAACTTGCATTAGGTATTAACCTAAATATAAACTAAAAGAACATCAAAACCATTCACAAACTAAGTACACTTGTTTGAAAAAAAGTACAATATTAAGTGCCGATAGGTTTATGTTTGAAGACACTGTCCGAATGTGCCTGTGATTGTAAATTTTGTGTTCAAACGCCTTAAGGTCCTGATTTTCAATGAACGCTGAGCCTGCAACCGCACACTTCATACTCTTTATAAAACACAAGGCGCCCCGGAGAGTCCATAAATCTTAGGGCAAAAGGCATTTATTGGTGATCAGGACTTTTCATGGCCACAAAGAAATAACAAGCACCTATTATCGTATATCGGCTATATGCTCGCGTAGCTATCTTATAGCTCGTATGGACTTACCCTGATGCTGGATTTAATAAGCATCCCAAAGGGCTCCAGCATAACTACTGTTTTATCTGGAAGAGATAGCTTTTTCTAGTCTTCTTGTTATCGCTTTATGGATAAGGCGTGTTTCATCAGTTCTAACTTGGGGTTCACTGGGCAAAACATTCACCACGAAATGACGTCAAATGTCGAAAAGAAACCATTATTTTACGGCGTGATTCGAGACGCGACGTCATTTCGAGGATCAAACGCGAATGCCCAGTTTACATCATGAAGTCCCCACAGTCGACCCCCATGTCCCAGTCATCAGTGCCGGTATCGTCATATTCCGCCAGCGCCTGTTCGTAGGCTGAAGCCTCGTATGCCGTCACTCCGTCGAGCATGGAGCAGGCTTGGGACACGTTAGAATGATGCATGACCGGCATCGCGTGTAGGGCGAAATCATCACCGTCTTGAGACCAGGTGAGACCTGGAAATGAGAATATTCACAATCACTGCGCGTCATTGAGTACATGAGGATGATTTCGTTCAGGCTACTTTCGGCCACGGCGACCAATCTTCTATTTAGGACAGAAGAGATTAGTTTGCTCTTATATGACTACACCTATCATCTTGGTTTTGAGAGTGCGTATAAAGAGATTGCACATAAGAGTATGTAGCGACATGATTTGGGCTAAGTTACATCGGATCAACGCAGAGCGAAAAGCAACAAACTACTGATACTGATGAGCTACTTCATAAAATACACAGGTGGCCATCGAAGTGTCTAGATCGCGCGTTGCGTGGTTTCGACGCAACTTGAACATATATAATATCTCCGATAAGTAACTGTCGGTTCTAGGAACCCGGGCAAGTGGATCAGATGGATCAGCCCGGTTTTAGATCTTTCCCTTTGCAAATGAAGGACACACCAACAACCGTGTTCTTACAGAATAAAGCTGCCGTCTATTATAAGATAAACGGTAGGCTTTGTACGGCTTAGCAAAATATACATGAAACGGGGACCACTTTCCTATTTTGTAGTTATAGAAGACACCATTTTGCTGATGTAATTAGGAGGCATCGACAGTTTAAAATTTTACATGAACAGATTAGGTAGTTTAGCAAAAAGCGCACAACCCACAGCTAGAAAGTTGTGTGAGTAATATGACTAACCCATAGCCATTTCAACTCGTAATTTTTCTAAGATGTTGAGAAGACATTACTTACGTCCACTCCAAACTCCGTTAGGCAGGGTGACCCACCCCCAGCCTTGTCCCCAGGCCAGCTCATGGTCCAGCTGACCTGCGAGCGGAACCTGGCGTTTGATGACCGCAACCAGTCCGCGGCCATCCAGTGCTCCCGCTGCGTTTCTGCCGCTGCGGGAGTACACTTCGGTGGATGTAGCTGAAATCAAAGGACATATGAAAGTGAATTTAGTGTTGGTCTCAGGTAAATCGGCGTTAAATAACTCTATCGTCTTCACGTATTAAACATCCGTTTATTCCAAAAAGTCGCATGCAGAAGGACGCTCCCCGCTTTACGCGTTCGAGCCGTCAATTCATTGATTTCTTCCAGGTCCAACATTCCTGATCCGCGTTTTTGTGTATGCGTCCCGCGGGGGGCCGCACACATTACTGTTCCAAACTGACTCGAGGGTGGGGGTGGTTGGGGGGGAGGAGTTTGGCCCAGTTATGTGTGTATGCACCATAGCAATCGCACCACAGACTGATCCATAATAATCTGATACCAATTTCACCCACTGGGCTTAGAAAGTAGCCTTCCTTCTGCCTACCAGGATCCTGCTCTAGTCGAAACCACCCACGGCCCGTGAGGTTGACAATGTCATCAACTCATTTTGCTGTCGGACTCATATTTTGCTAAAGCCACTCCTCAGCCACCATTCAGTCGTTGCTCTAACTGTCATCACGTCTTAAACACACCCTTATTAATTTTAAATCCTGATCTTTTGACTTTTGTGCATCTTCTAATTTCAGTCGTTTCATGCCGATACATACCTAAACTTTTAACAAAGAATCGAGCATTCTCTGTTATTTTTCTACGTGAATTCCCTTATAATACATTATATTATACAAGTTAATTAATTAAGAGGCTGTAGTTTTGGCGGGAACGCAGACAGCTCATGTGGTGGTCATGATGGATTGGGTGTTAGTTAGAACTTTGTTTATTTTTCTTTCAAAGCAAAACTTATTTTATAAGTTATTTTTTCTCGTACAGAAAATAAATGTTAAGTAAGGTTTAATAAGTTAATAGGCAATAGCAAAAAAAAATATATTACGGTTAGATATACAAATATAGTTACTTATTCCTAAATCAACAGCAGCTTAAATACCTTCTTAGGTGAGTATAATAGGTACGCACCTAAGGTGTTTGATTACAGAAACGATCGACACTATAAGCCCTTAAGATTCTAAAATATTATGTAAATCCATTTGCCTTAACCGAGTTTACACTAAAACGCATAATTTTGTTATAGACAAGCCGAGAATCCATATTCAAGGATTATAAATCTCGACATTAGATATGCTAATCCGGTACGCCGCAATTAGGAGAGTAGGTAGGTACTGAGTTTTGCAGCCAACTTCTAGAATCCCTTTCGACCAGATATTGCAAGACGACTGTTAGTGGTAGAACCTAATTAATACATTATCATTAACCCATTGGAACAACAGTAGATGGAGTCTCAAGACCAATCGTCAGACATTGACAAGAAAGGAGACGGTCTAACAACGCGCTCCAATTTTTAGTTGCAATCAACAAAAAACATTTTTAGCGTCGCTTCACGCCGCCAGCCATTTCCATTGTAAATAGTACCTACCCACTTGTATTGGATCCTTTCTGAATCGAAAACAAGAAAATAAAAAGTTTCTCCGCCCAGGGTTTTCATAGCTAGTTCGCCAACTTGTAATGCATAATCCTTGTTCATGCCGAAAGTCCAACCTTTGTTTGACCTTCATTGACTTTCGCACGGTTTTAAGCTGGTGGAATTATTCTGGGATGGCTGCTTTTGGCGGTTGTTTTGAAGTTAACTCATGTGGCAATCAAATACCAGTAAATCAAAAGATCATTTGTTGGGCTCTTAATTACCCTGTATGCGTTTTAGTTGTTTTTTTTGTAATACCATATTCAAACTCATATTATAATCACAGTAAACTCAGGTTTGTCAAATAAGTTAAAGATCTGGTCAGTTATTCAGAGCCATTTAAACAGACAAGCACAGTGATTTCAGAATTGGTTTGTTTATCTTTACGGTATCAAAGCGTTTTCGCGAATCCCTCTAAGTGGACACCGTAATGTTAATAAAGAAATGTCCTTGGTTCTATCTTTCCTGATTAATGTAGCAATAAGAACGTTGAGGTAGAGCTCGAAGATCATATAAAATAATATCATAAATTAATTATTTCCTCCCGATTGACATATTTATTAGGCTCCGATCGCTCGCTTGAACGATTATTTCGCTTGAATGATTTCGCCAATTTCATAATCAATCTTGTGACCGTTCGAAGTTAGCAGGTGAATTTTCGGTTGGAATAAACAGGTTTTGTGAATTTATCGAACCTGTTGGAATGTTTTAAAACATTTTGTTCGAACGAAAGTTTAATCTTGTTCAGCTTTAATTGAAATACTTTATTAGGGAGGACCTTTAATTAAACGAAATAAAGTGTACATAATATAGCTAGGAATGCAAATAAGGTTGACTAGTTTTCAACCGACATCAAAAAAGTAGAAGGTTCTTAATTCGTCTGTATGTTTTTTGTGTGTATGTTACGCGATATATTCGTCAATTGTTAACAGATTTTAATGATTCTTTTTTTTATTGGGTTAGGTATACTTTTAGGGAGATCTAATATAAAATTTATGAAAAAATCCCACCCCTAAGGATGAAAAATTGGGGTTTGACTTTTTATCAACATCCCGTTATTTGATGTTTGTTTTTATTTTTCCCGATTTTTTTTTATTTATACGTTGGAAGCGTAATAGTAAATTTGAGCGCTTCCGTGTCTCAAACCATGCCCTGGACACTAAACTTTAGACTTCACATTACGTCATATGAACTTGTATAACTAGAATTAAAATGACACTCACATCCCGTCCCCCTTTCGGCTCCAGACAAACTTTGTTACCTCCGAGTCTGTGAATCACGTAGCTATTTCATTTGCTCAGTTACTTCTATTATGTGTGTACAGTACACATAATAGAAGTAACCTACAAGAGTTCAGAAGTTTCTCTCTTACAGTACAAAAACGTTGAATGCAATTATATGACTAAGTATCTGCAAATAAAATAGAGTTTATTTATGAGGATAATTAGATAAGCGACTTAGTCTTGAGTTAACCAATGTTGGACATTTTCACACAGCATCTTCTAGCCCCAAACTAAGCAGAGCTTGTATTATTGGAACTACATGACTGATATACTATTTAAATACATTTTTTTTATTAGGATGTTGATTAGTGTCCTAATCAAAAAGCTTTGATTAGGACTTAACCACCCGTTATTGTGTTGATGAATTCTGGTCAACACAATAACTTGCTTTGCGTAACAATTAAGTATAAGTGCCATATGACACCAGAGTTACCTTACTTTCGTTACGCAAAGCAGCCACTGCTGATCAGATCACAATCGAGGCATCCACCCCATTTTAGGACAACAAAAGAAGTCTAAAAGAAGCATTAAGGAGAAGGATAAAACCAGTGCATTATACTTCTTTTTACACTGAATTCAGATTTTGAGTGGCACATACCCTTAGACACAAATATTATAATATTAGTACTTTAGGTATATCTCTTACATAATAACCCGAATGAGATGAAGGCTTAGGCAAAGTTTTTACGTGTTTTTGTCTTGCGGGTTGTAATCTGCAGATACGTTCCTTTCATTATTAATCTATCAGCCGGCTATATTCCCACTTTACAGATGGAATACAACCCAATAACATATGCTAGAATGATGACACAAAATTAAAACGTATTGTGAATTTTAATAAACCAACTTGGAAAATAGGTATCCATTAAAAATCATAAATAATTTTTCCGTTGCAACCTCAGTGGCGCGGCGGGCGAGTACGATTCCCGCTGCGGAAAAATGTTTGCTTGCTCTGAAGATATTTGTTTAGAGTCAGGGTATTGTGTTAGCACAGTACACGTAGCTACCACGATATCCACGACTCAGGAAATCCTAGTGTGGGGTCAGGACTATGTATGAGTCTGATGGCTGAAAACATTGTTCCAACTAAACTACAGTTTAGCGAAAAAGTATCGTACATCATTTTCTATGATTACATATTTCACAAAGTTCAGTTTAAATGATCTGAAGGTCTCCAATCTGAACAACAAACCGCCGAATACTGACATTTGAAACGTCAGTTTTCGGCGAAGTATGAATGCTGACTTTGACGTTTGCTACCAAACGTTTAATTACAACTTAGGGACAATTAGTAATTGATTACACTAATTGATTTCAAATTTCGGAGAACTATGTTTAGGATCTCTAGAATATTATTTAATATTTGACAGTTCCAATTATTCATATTTATATTCATTTATTCATGCTCAAATGTACATCAGCTTAGGTGTTACATCAAAGTAGCTGTAGGGGAGTACATGGACCCTGTAAGGATGCTGCAAGTTCAGTCAATATTTATTTAAAATGAGATAATACTAATAGCAAAATCGTAATTATGAATGTCAATTTTTAAACATTATTAATTTTGTACCTATCCAATCTATGTATATTAACCCGTTTTACACATTGACTAAAACTTGCAGTGCTATGACAGGGTCAATGAACAGCTACTTTGTTTTAAGATCTAAACTGATGTAAATTTGAGCAAGCATAAACTAAACATCTCTATTAAACTCTGTTAGGTAATTATCTAGCTAATTATTCTTCGTACTTACTTAATAGTTATGAAATGGAACGATCTCGTATAGTTAAGATAAACGATCTCTCCTTAGTTACGAAATTCATTTTGCAAGTAATGAATTTCAAATTCTCATTTTTCCAATATCCACTCTCTTGCAGCGTGAAGGGAAGCTTTAAAATGTGAACTTCGAGATTGATTTATCCCGGTATTAGCATCTGTGAGGGAAAGCTAGCTCATTCCATCTATTTTCTCTTCTTTTGTATAACAGACTGACAACCAATGCATAGCCACGTGTCTTAGAGACCTGAAAATATGCAAGAATATTCCTTTGTTGTAGGAGTGCATGAAATACCTATAATCCTATATAGAGGGAATAATAATAATAGAAATACGTTCTCCAATAATAATACGTCAAAGAAAGTGGTACGGGCACAACAATGGCACCTGTGCCTATTACTGCATAGCCTCACAGCTCACGTGCTTAGGATGTGATCAACGTGGCAATGCACGCTGTCACCCTAGATTGTGATTGTGATTTGTGACAGTAAATATTCAAATCTACAATAGATATGAATGATTCTGCAATAATTTATTATTTTCCTCTAATTCGTAGATAGCAAAGGCTACGGCGTTACAAAGAAAGACTATGTGAGAGACCCCGCCGTGGGAATACTAGAGAAAATACTAACAGCGAATACTATCGGCTGATTTGATTATTCGTCACGGCTACGGTATCGCCAGTAATTTCACAAAAGTCCTCGTATGTGCCAGCACATATTTTAAATAAGTATTTATTTAGCAAAGTTTTACTCATACAAGTGCCTACACATCCTAGTATAAAAAAGTATTGCTATAAGCTGCCTGTTCTTACCGTACTTTAATATTTTTTACCTGTTTGTAGTATCATGATCACATTGATTGGAAATAAATTATCCCTAGCTGAGTAACTTTCATTCCTGATCTTTGTCTCGTAAAGGGATAATTTATCAAGTTAAGCTGATACTGAATCTCATTTTTCCAGCTTACTAGACGGGTTTTGTAGCCATCCAGTGAGTAATTTGATAAGTTGCAAAATGCTCGTGAAAAAAGTATAGAAAATTAGATTAGGTATAATACTTGTCCATATTTTAACCTGCTATCTGCGATACTTTCATACAAAATAATCCTTGTGAATTTTATGATAAAATGTCATGGAATCCTACTACTATTAAAAACGCGAAAAGGATGGATGTTTGTTACTCTTCCACGCAAAAAAATAATAACGGATTTTGATGAAACTTTACAGTAATATAGCTTATATTATTGTGCAGAATAACACATAGGCTACTTTTTATGCGGGTACCACGCGGGCGAAGCCGTGGGCTAGTCAATTATAAATTGAATTATCCAAAATAACATAAAAAATACAAACGTACAAAAATCATCCAAATATTGCGAAAAATAGAATCTTCTTTATATGCCACCAAAAATCAAGAAGATTCTGGGATTTTAACATCAGTTAAACCAGAGCGGAAAACGTGTTATTATTATAAAAAACCCCTAACTTTCGCGACTGAAAATCATCTCTACAAACTTATAGGTACTATGTATAAGTCTTGGTTCTTATCTTGCATTTTCACCTCATCTTCGGTGTCAATGCGAGAGTGATGCTTTTAATCCAGGCCTATTAAACTGATTCTGATATCTCAGGATCTATTTACCACGGGAAAATGCAACCGGACAAGAAGAAGCGAAGTTTAACTAAAAACAATGTTTACTTATGGCGAAAGTTTGGAAAGAAACAGATGCGAAATAAAAAAAAATATTCTTGGACTAAAAAAATTAGTCAATCTTCACCAAAATAGACTTTTATGAAATAATTAATTAGTCAGAACTGCAAGCTGATCAAAATGATCCCAAACATAAGTCGCCAAATACAGTAAGCATTTATCCAGATAAGTTACCTAAAGAGGAGATTTGTCGCTAATCGATATCTTCGCTAATACCTCCTTGTGAAATTGTGTAAATTGTGTAAATTGTGTGTGATTTTTATGATATTTTTTTTAATGGGTAGGATACTTTAAGTGAATATCTCAAATATAAGGGTGAAAAATAGGGTATGAAAAATCAGATCGGATTTTTTATCTTTCCATAATTTGAGCTCGGTTTTTACTTTTTCTGGAAAAATATTTGTTTTATCATTTCCATTTCAGTTTTATTGCTATAAAAATTAATTGATGCTTACGTCTGACTCTGACTGTTGGCCGCTTGAATGCAGTGCGAAGGTATGGCATGGACATCACCAACTCGATGTGAGGCGGTGGGGGCAGCTGAAAACAAACAAGGCAGAACATTATTTACTAAAAATACATCTTATACTCATTTATTCTCCGTAGGAACTTCACAGTACACTTGGTTATATCAAGTTAGCTAAAATAAAGCGACATAATTAATCTGATCAGTTATTTAGAGCCAATCAAACTAAAACAGATGAGTACAGTGATTTCAGAATGGGTTGAGTCAAATAAATTCATTTAAATTAATAAAAAATATCATACATTCTCTAATGAACTTATGCAATTGGTACAATTTATTCATATTGTAAAACCGCCGTGCACGGCGCGACGCGGAATGAGTCGAAACTAATCGTATACTTATTTAGTTAGGAAGGACTTTCTCCTTAGGAAGGAGAAAGTCGCAACCACTCACCCTGATGAAGACTCTCGGAATGAGTCGAAACTTAGTTGGTGCATTCACCGATAGTGTAGTACGTGAAAATTCCCGTTTTTACAATATGAATAGTCAAGTTCACGATAGTTTTTGGTACAATTTAATAAAATATCATTTTAAATCATGATATGTAAAGAGGTATTGTCAAATCACATAAAGATGATCGCACGGGAGGTAAAGTTCTTCTAATCGTATACTTATTTGTTTGGATATCGTCATTTTTACAAGTAGTATATATTGTTGCAACTCGTAAATTATTTTTACGTACCTACTCAAGCAAATTTTGCTAATCTATAAATTAAGGATCCGGCGTACAGCGCTCATAACTTAAACAGCGCGTCCAAAAATATAGTTATCTCTTTTTGACTGATACAGGCCCGCCCGTGCTTGCGCGATAGTTATATTAACCGTTCAGAATTTGTTATAAATTTGGTGTTCTGTAATACCAAAAAAGATGAATGAAAACTTGTTGTATTTTTCAAATTGTGTTGTTATTCTGTAACTAGACTAAAAAATAGTCCATGTACCTAACCAAACGACACGTAAGGTATTGTTGTTTTTAATACGAAACAAATAAGAAGAAAACATGTCATGTATGACGTAAATATAACCAAAATGCGATTCGTTTAAGTATTTTGAAAAAATATATAGCAAGGTACGTAGATAAATACTATTCCAATGCAAATATTAACATAAATGGTGGAAATAAGCTCTAATTACAAATGACTATGGTATTACGTTTGAATGGGCAATTCATCCAACGCAGGCCTCTTAAGTATAAGAAAAGTAGAAGTTGTTTCATAAAAGTATCTACAACATGCATAATTTAAAAACTTAATACCATAAACAGATGAAATATTTGAACATTAAAAAGACCGTTGTGAACGATCTAATAGATAATTGATTTGGTTAGTTCGGTTCTTTGGCGTATGATCTGAGTCCAGCTCAATTCATAAATGGGGCATCACTACATGATGCCCCAGAATTATATACTAGCCCGGATCATTCTACACATAACAAGTTTAGTTATTCGGCTATTCCTATTCATTGAACAAAATGCTGGTAAAAGTTTGCTGTTTTCGGTAAAAAGTCAAGAAATCATAAGTACATAAATTGTTTGTCAAATGTTAGTATTAGTAGTAGGTGGGCAATAAGTCCAAAAAGTAGTTTATAAGGCATTCCAAAGCATATTTTTTTCATTAAATAATATTCAACCCCGAAAGAATCAACCCCGGCCGCTTTAGTCAATAATATGTTGGAGGACATCCATAATAACATCGAACACACAATAAAAACAAGTTTTCGCAACTTACCGTTCTTGAAATAGCTGCCATCCAGTCCCTGGTTAGCAAAAACGAAGAAAAAGAATAAGATAAAAAATAATCAGTAGCAATGGTTTAATTAAATTTATTCACAATCTAGTTAACCCAATCGAATATAAATTAGATTCCTAATTACTTCCATTAGGGGCAAGTAGGTAATTAAACAGAGAGTAAAAATGGCGAGAGGCTGTGAAAGGCTCAATATGTCACGCGACCCATTGGAAACATTCAGGTAGAAGCAGATCGGCGCATGTTCAGAGGTAGCTTGTGCCGGTACGAATACGCTTAGTAACAAAGTTAGTAGCTGATGATGGTTTCATTTCGTATGAAACCATCATCAGCTACTAACTGTGAGCTCGCATCCATATTGTGATAAGTGTTTAAGCCACGTTCTAGCAAAATATCGAAAACATGTGGTAATTTGCTAATTCTAAGAGTTGATTTGAGTTTTTCTATGGATTTCCTCGTTTTAGATTTTATCACCTAGGGGATCTTAGGTTGATTTTGGAAAATTCCATTATCCTCTGCACTTCTTGGTATGTAAATAACATACCTTCAAAGTTACAGATCTTTAGACTTACGGTTTAGCTGTGTGTTGATTGTCAGTCAGTCATTCCCATGTGCAACGCTAGAGCAGCTGCACCCTGCTGCAGTTAGTATGCCGAGCCTCTAACATCGGCAGACAGTCGGCGCAGGTAGCAACCTGCTTTATGCCTGAATAGGTCTTTTGGACCTCCCAAAGGATTAATTTTATTTGAACCCCCTTCAACCCCCCACGGGGTCGTAAGAGCGCGCCCTTGCTGACATGGCCGAAGATAAAGGATGTAAGGGATGTGTTTTTAGACGGACGTAAAACTAGAGTTATATGAGAACAGCTTTTGGGGAAATAGATTCCGGAGATAATACTCAGCAAAATACTTTTACTATTTATCGTCGCAGCGTAAATTTAAGGAGCGTACTAAGTAGTTTGGAATTCTATTCTACAAAATTTAGAGTCTATATTCAAATAAATTCAAAATAACTTAAAAACCAGCCGCTGAGTTACATAGGATAAGATCTATCTACTATTTTAGTATAATTAACAAACCAGGCAAAATACACAAAATTTTAATAATACATTTCAGTCATGGTATTATCTAGATAATTTCTTACAAAATATATTTCAGCTTTAATTATGGCATACCTCCCTAATGATCACTAAGATACCTCTGCCGTTTTTGGAATTCCACTGTGCATCCACCGGCTTTTCAATAATATTTGCCTCCTAATTACACTTACAAAATGGCAAAGAACAATCGTCCAACACAACTCGAAAAGGGACACTTTTTGATCAATGCTTTCGTATTCTCAAGTAGACGTTTTGGATATTCTTAAGCCTGACTAAATGCAGGCGTGGATCCTTGATTTCGTTCAGGGGGAGCATTTTTTGTATGAAATATTTAGAACAAATATCCTTGTTAGAACAAAATTTGTTCTAAAAAATATAGTTTTTTATTTTATTTTAATGATGCGTTTAAAACAACTCTATTAATTATAGTGAGGTATACGATGACGATAGAAAAAAAGTTGAAATTGGAAAAAATAAAGTGCTTCGGTAGTGCGTTAGGGGGGACGCAATGCGCCCATTGCCCCACCCTGTATCCGCTCCTGGCAAAATTACTAGGTACCATTGTATCATAGCGATTTTGGTAGCGTAATTAGATAAGGGCTGATAGATGGGGATACGTCTGCCGCATGCCCGATGATCACTGGGCAAAAAATACAACTAAATGAGCCCCCAATAATGGAGCTGGACTCATTTGTGCAGGATTGGTCCTCATCAGCAATATACTCCGAAAAGTCCACTTTTCCTAAGTCACTTTTTTAAGGGGGATAGGTAATCCTTTGCCCCGCAAGTGGGACGACACAGGCTGTTAATAACAATTATTATTATTATTATCAGTAAAACCTGTAAAGGTTTCAGGCGAACCTGAGATTTAAGTTAATAAAGAGAAATAATAATTATACATGTAAAGCAACGTTTATCACGGTCAACACTCGGGTGACCTTAAATGGGATTCACAACTGAACGCTTTTACGCTTCGGAGGGGATGAGAATTATCCACTTGGATATGCCATTGGTCCTTTCTTGGTTACGATGGAAACCTTTTGATAGTACATTTGATAAAAACCAGTATTATGACCATGACCTAGGAATTTCTATACCAAAACATCAAACAATATTTTTCTCTTCAACTTCCCCCCTCTCTGATGCCACTATCAATTAATATTTAAGTGTTTTATTTGTTTAAGTTTATTTTCAATATTTTATATATTGTTATTAAGTATATTAAATATATTTTTCTTATACGTATCTTATAATATATATATATATATATATATATATATATATATAGCATTCTTTAGCATTAAGTTCTCCTAGCACTACATTGTTTGTGCGAAAGTATTAAATAAATAAATAAAACATAGTATAAGTAAGAAAATCGATATTAATAGGGGAGCTTCATAAGACGATATGTAAACTGATTATTTTTTCCTATTTGTAACGTACCTTACAGTACTTATATATTATTATGATGAATGAACATGTAACATGTCCAAAAAGAAATCTTATGATTCTTTAGATTATGATAATGTGGTGAATGTATGCGGTTGGGGCTAGACCCAACCGCACTGGACGGGGAAAATCCACCACAAATGAAAGCCGCAAGCCATCGTTTTTATCAAGGTCATGCCTTTTCGTTGTTTTCCTACACTGTTTTCGTAACTTGCAGTAGTCTACGTGTACCTAAATCGTACTTAAGCCCTCCCCACAGATACATTCTAACCATATTTTACGTAAAAAACTGCCACATTACAGCGAGATCTGTGTAATAAGTTGCCATGACAACGCTAAATCTAGTGTGGTCCGATTGTTATAGCTTCCGGAACGGAAAGGCGGTTTCTTGGAAATCTGCCCTTGATTTATGAAATGTGTCTTTTTTCTGTTTTTCTGACCCACTCACACAGCTTGGGATCTGAAATTTGGAGAAAGAGCTTGGCAGGTGGAGGATTTTTTATGGAAAAACCAAACGCAGGCTAAACGTAGGACACGGTTTACTGTTAGGTACTGACAAAAAAATACATATACATAAATATAACATAATTTTCCAAATGTTGGAGGAGAAGTATAGAAGGATAACCGACTTCTAGAAAAAGAGGAAATTCCATCTTTTCTTTTACTAAGAGTCTACAAATTGTCGTAGACTCCTCAAAACTGGTTAGGAATAAAAATTTCAAATTCCTTCAGGGAAGTATGTGTGCTTCCAACTAGCATACGAAAATCCAATAATATTTTCCATATTTTTGTACCTACGGAACATGATTATATGGTTGTTTGGAGATTTTCTCTAAACCCAGGTTCTAGGTTTCAGCAATTTTTTGATTAATTATGCTTATGTAATCGTACCTTTGATATCTCGAACAAATAGAATGCCCGCAACTATATGAGTTTTTTTATAAACAAATTTCATTTTCTAGCTGCATCTTCTCCTCTAAGGGTGGTATTTTTTCTAATTGCACTTTTACCCATCAAAAGACGTAGGAAAGGAATAACCTCCGTCCAGTATAGTATTATCATATCTGTGCATCTGTATTTCAGGTCTCTGAAGGTCCTTACAGTTGAAGCTCAGTAGATTGTCAGTGAGAGTCACGCAGAGATTTTATATATTAAGGAGAAGAAGATAAATTACCCGGTACTCCATTAGACTTGCGCGAAGCAATTACGTTTACGTAATAAAAAAAAATACGTACAAGCTTGTATGTTCACCAAAATAATTAACATTACTCAAGTTCATAAACTATGAAAGCACTAAACATTGCTCTAACGAAAAGATAAGTCGGATTGAAAGAAAAACTTAACTTTGTAGTTTTTTTTTCGCCCATACATCAATATACTTCACGGTAATTTTCCAACTGCAAATATAAGTTAGTAAGTAAGTAAGTAATCGCAAAATAAAGCTACAATTAACGATTTTTGGCCTTTTTAAAGGTAAAGAAAGAAGCTTAATTATTGCCAAATTTGCTAAATTTCATGATTCTATGTCAACGTGAAATACCCTATAGGTTTTAATTTATTTGCGAGTATTAAAATATGTCGCATAAATGGCCATATTTTTTATTGCGTTGACTTAGAAGCTTGGTTTTTTAAAGCTCCAAAGGAGCTAAAACCTAAAATTAATTTCAAGTTGATGCCTCCACGCGTTCCTGACCATTCCATAAATGCTGGCTTCTGTAGAACTAAATAGAAATACCCTCGCACCTTCTGATCTATCTAAACATCTAAATTTTCGAGGAATTTATATTGAAATTTGGAACGAACTAAATTTTTTGTTTCCAACACTTGTTCAGATGGAAATTCCTCTATTGATAAATTTTATACTGCTCCCCCAAATCTCTTTCTGTGCGAGCTGACGCGGAATTGTCTGTTACAAACGTGCTCAAGCTCCACGGATCGTGCTCGTCTTCTAGCCCTTTCTAAATGGGAGTTAGGACTTTGGTTGAAAGCACCACCGTCCCACAATACTAGTACTTTGATAGATCCTTATAACATTCAGAGTTGAAGTTAGTCTACGGTTAGGTTAGGTTAGGTTCTTTGCTCCTCATCAGTGCCAGTGCGGTACGGCACAGCGATCGAACAGCTTGTTCACCACGGCTTATCGTGTACCAATGTCGCCGGTAGGATATCTCGCCACGTTCGCCGGGCTTTTACGAATATCAACGTTCCAGCTGTTCTCGAACCGAATAGTCTACTAAGTGACGATGGTAAGCGGCCTGACGGTATGATCATTGTCCCTTGGGAGAGGGGAAAGTTTTGGTATGGGATGCCACATACGTAGATACCCTAGCTTTATCCCATCTGTCGGGGACATCAGTTAGAGCCGGTGTACCGGCGCATTCAGCCGAGGATCTCAGGAAGAGCAAATATAAAAGCCTCGATAGAGATTACTTATTTGAGCCTTTGAGGTTGAGTCTCTGGGTCCATGGGGAACCCAGGGCACTTCGCGTTTTCAAAATTATTTCAGATCTTTTCGACCAGTCGGTCGAAAAGACGCATGACCAGAGAGCTGGCTCTTATCTGTGTCAACGCATTAGCATTGCCATTCAGCGTGACATTGCGGCCAGTATTTTGAGAACGCTTCCGTCTGGTAGCGATCTGGATCAGTTGAGCTAGCTATAGATCGTTTGCAACGGTCTTTAGATAGCTAGCTGTCTTACCAGTATTTTTTGTTATACCTACTTGTATTAAACTACCTAAGTACCTACCTATAAAAAAACACTTACATTTGAGATCGATTCATTAACGGGGTGAGGTTACTAGGTTTCTTTATGAGAGAGTATTTTCATACAAGCGGTAATTACTTGGTAACACGTTGCCCTAGACGCGAGACGTGATGAATCGCCTTTTTCCTCGCGTCTCGGTTCAGCTCGGGTTCCGTTTATACCCATTTCATCCCCATTTACTCCCCTTTTATCCCCTTTTACCCAATTATTATAAATAATGAGTTATCGAGTTTCTATGCGAGGAAGCGGTAGGTAAAGCTGTCTTGAAATCTGTGAAGCTATTGCAAAACTGTCAACGTTAGACCACAGAGTATTTTCTCTTGTGGCGTAGAGGTGCAACTATATTCTTGCTGATGTTTCATAGATCGTTTCAAATCAAATAATTTATTGTTTGTGAATTTAATTAAGTATTACATTAAGGTGGTAAATTTAAGAACTATTTGTATCACTAAATCCTGCTCTTAGGTTAGGAGGTTCTTCCACACGATCAGAGCACCGTCGAGTGTGATTTAACTCCTCTAAATTACCGCAAAAACGCTAATCCCCAATCCAGTCGAGGCTCAACAATAAAAGCCTCAGATTACTATGAAGGGGTATCTACCTACTTCACTACGTATTCTAGCAGTACTACGAGCCAACAATATAAAATCCTACTAATCGGAAACTAAGAGGTTGCCGGTGCTGTGTTACCCTATTTTGGGTCCTGTTTGTGTTAGGAAAAATACTTTCTTTTTTTTCTATGTCAGATTCAGTATCGTACGCAAACATATATAAAAATCGTACAGTATATTAACGTTGTTTAGCTTCTTTATTATTAGTTCTATATACTAACGATCACTTTTATAGACTCGTTTCAGAGATACTTTAACTAGTAAGAAGATCAAGAAAGGAGCAGTGACATGAAAGAAAAAGTATCTTACCTTCTTTAGAAATTCAAAGATGATTATAAATATATATATTATAAATATAGATGTATTCGCGATTTACACGGATTCATAAGGACTTGTAAAGCGCTAATATATTGTTATTTCTCAAGGGCTCATTAGCAAGGGCTGATATCGTTTCATTAGCTTCGGAGCTAAAAATGTTTCTCTTACGGCATATAACATACGCATCGTTTTATGGAAAACCTTACTTTATGCTGATGAATACCCGTCCAACACACTTGTCATCATAATCTCAACTACGAAATATATTTTTTATACATTTTTATATTGTGTAGTTTATTACTGTGTATATAGGTATGTAATTATATTTATATAGTAGTTGTATATTGCATTGCACTCTCCTCTTGTATTTATTATTACGTTCACCGCCAACCGTTCTTACAATTCATACATTTCGCTCCATCCCAAGGTTGTAAGGAAGAGATTGCTTTTAAGCGATAAGACCGCCCATTTTACTTTTAGTTATGTTACTTTTTTGTTTATTTTGTTATCTTGTGGTGTGCAATAAAGTATTTATATTCATTCATTAATTCATAAGACAATTTCGGTCGGCTCGTTAACTTGCCATTAGAAAAGATCAGTTGAAAGTGATATTTCTGACCCCAACATTATGATTCCCGAAGTTGTGAGTATCGGAACTAAGAGTACCATAGTAGGTACCACAACAACCAGATCCGCAACAAATATTTACAGACCATACAAAAAAATATACCACAGCGTGAAATTAATCTGTACCACTACACGATTCCAGTCACTTTCGCCAGCGGCTCTTGCGTCTCTCATTCTGTATGACGTACCACCATTAGCTCTCATGCTAAGAAAAGACTGTTTCAGAAACCCAAGAAGCCCGAATAACATGAATTAAACCGGCTTTGTGGCTTGCTGAATTATTTATTAGTGCGAAAGGCTCTGTAGGAAGGATGTAAACGCCACTGACCGGAGTGTGAATAGGCTGTAACGACCAAATCGTGATCGAGATTGTAAAGATAAGTATAAGGTCCTGATAAACGACGATACTATAGTTGATATCCGATTCGGTTCGGTTCCGTTTGCATTCGGTTCAACATTCGATTTATAAACTGAATGTTCAAGTCTCGAACTCGAACCTATTGTTTTGTAAAAGGATCATAAAAAAGAATAACCAGCCTCGTTTTCTTGCCCTTCTTTCCCGGTTTGGTCGCGGAAGAACAGGCAGTAGATACCGACGTTTCAAAGTGATCCTTGTGATTTTAATGAATTAATTAATTTTTACTTTGACTTTTGTAACTAGTAGAGGGGTCAGGTTCTAAAAAGTTTTAATATCCGACTTTGGTTGAAATGTTTATAGCATGGTATCGTACCATTGGAAACTGTGTGATTTACTGATGTTTAAAATTCCGGTTTTCGTGTTCTCAAGTGGTGAAGTAATTATGGCGTCACAATGTAAAGTGTAAACAGTTGTAATATATAAAAAATGTAGACTAGAAACAATGACAACGGACGGAGTAACGTTGAAAACTAAGAGGTTGTTCCAGACAGAGACAGTTCTGAAAACAGATCCTCTTTTCCAGACAAAAACATTTAATTTGCATGTTCTATTGATATGGCTAGTAGGCATTCAGTTGCGCTTATTATCGCTATGAAAAAGAAAATCAGAAAAAAAGAATAAAAATAAGATTAATTTATAAGAAAGTAATAATTGAATATGGAATAAGCAACAATAAATGTTGCTATTTATGGTTATTGCCTGATATAATTTATAATTTATAGCCAACCAGTTGCGAATCACCTTATT
Organism: Perizoma flavofasciatum; assembly: GCA_958496245.1. Taxonomy (NCBI): domain Eukaryota; kingdom Metazoa; phylum Arthropoda; class Insecta; order Lepidoptera; family Geometridae; genus Perizoma; species Perizoma flavofasciatum. Next base: position 2,956,211 of record OY292436.1, read on the forward strand.
TTCTCTACCTAACGCTTTACGAGACATATAGCAATGTGATACATATTCCGTCTAAATAAAACTTTTCAGGGGAGGTGAGAAGTGCTTGCTGTGTTATATCTCAGGGTCGAAAACGCGCAAGAGATACCTCTGGCATTGCATGCGTGCAAAAAAACATAAAAACAATTCACAGCCGCCAAGATACTTGGCCAGTAAAAAGTATCAGAACCGATTGAAAATTATCATCTCAATCCTCGTAATCAAATGAAATCGGCACTAGACACATTTTTGTCGATGCTGACTATTTATAAAAGGTCAGCGAACCGAAAAAGGGGTGACTTTGAAAGTAACAATCGAGTCCAATTGCGACGTAGATAAATTATTGGAAATTGGATAGGTAAACAAAACTTTGTTTTACCTTTGCTACAATAAACATTTGTAACTTACACACAGCTTTGAGAAGAAAAATCAAGAAAATAGCATGAGAGATTTCGCTGATGGGCACAACACAATCCTTTCATCACACTAATTGCTTTTAACAGCGGTGGACAGGTCACTTGCAGGATAACCGAAAAGAATCAATGACACGAATAAAAAACTGGAGTTTTCTCAAAGATGCTCCCGTGAATTCGGGAATCATTTGAATTGTCATAACGACACATGAATTCAAATGATCTAAATAAGTAATACAATCATTTATATATATTAATATATTAAAATAAGTTTATACAAAATATATAGATGAAACAGCTAGATAGCTAGTTGTTTCATACCAAAAGACAAATAACAGTCTTTTGATAGCAAAATACTGTTGCAAACGATCTATTGATAGGTCAACTGATCCAGCTCATTACCAGATGTAAGCGTTACCAAAATGGCTACATTGTCACCGTCTCAAACTCATGGCACGGACATATAAGAAGGCGTACGTACGTACCTACCTATAATTTATAGGTACCTATACCCGTGTGACTTAGTAATATCGCTCTAATTACACCAACAGAATGACAATGGTGAACAACTCACTTTGACAGGCTTAGAAACGTCCTAAAACTACGTACAGTACAACGATTTAAATTAAAAAATAACTTTGCTGTAGAAAAGTTCGTGTTTCCGAATTAGTACCTAGGAATAAGCAACCAATGTCCGGCCGGCCCGCGGCTTGTGACGGCTCGTCAGTCACCAGCGAGCTTCAAATGTGGAAGCACGTATGGTTCTAGTATTTTGAAGTATATAGAGCTGTTCATCCATTTTTTTACATTTTTAGCATTATGTATTTCGTTGGATTTTGCCATACCATTTTATAAAGTCAATTTGCAGTGAGTAAATAAGTTACGATAATTGCATGCCCTATTAGGTATTAATTAACTTTTTATATTTTTTGTTCTTTGGTGTCATTAAATAACGGAACTTTGAAACAATTTTAATCTCTTTTATTTATTTTCGGAATCATTATAAACAAATCACGATGACCCTATAACAAAATATACATAATTGTTGTAACAGCTCTAGATAAATACCACTATTGGGCATTTGTATTTCCAATGATAGACGAAATTTTTCGAAGCATCTAATTTAAATCGAAGTACTTTATGTAAGGTTTAATTATCAACTATATTCAAGATCATATAAATAAATACCCACCTGTATATGTTCATGAAATGCACCCTCATATTTATATTTTAGCATGGATGATGAATGCATCTTAGCATTCATAATATAAAACGAATATTATTTTAAAAGCCGATAAATCTTACACTGGCTAGTCAACCATTGATACCCACACACATTTGTTTTTTCTGAGGCTGTATAGAAAATTATATTAGCCATGGCAATATTGATTTCCTACCTGCCATCCTCACAGGTATGAAAGAGGGTTGGCGTGCTACCTCAAAAGTAACAAAAAAACAATATAAACATACAATATTATACCTACACTTAAAAGAAACAACAAAAAAATACTATATACTATACATATTAATCCGGAAAATACTATACAACGACATACATGCTGATATAACTTTAAAATTTAAACACCATATCCAGAAACTGCGATTAAGAAGCGCCAATAAGCTAACCTACTACGTCCACCAAGGACTAATTATGGTAAAAAAAAATAACTTTTGAAAGACCAAAAATTTATGACGAATTTATGATCCAGTCAAAAAAATCAATAAAAATCTTGACAGGTTTGAAACAAAAATTGCAAGAGACGTTCCTATTTATTTACAGCGGGTTCTTAATACCGAATATATAAAAGAAACAAAAAACAGGCATAAGTTTAAAAAGTTGCTAAAACTATTAAAAAAAAATCTTTTTTGTCAAATTTAGAGAACGCTGATGCGTGTAGTTTAAAACCAGTCCTCATAGCAAATATTGGACTAATTGCTCATACATTTTTCAGCGAGCTTCAAATGTGTAGTATAGTCTTAATGGCGCAGTCGCTAGTGGAGCTGAACCGGATGCTGGACGGCCTATCTTCAGCCTCCCGATGTATCGGTCTTGGCATCAATTTGGATAAAACCAAAGTCATGATCAATGGCCACATTGTTCCAAGACCGGTGGTTGTACATGGCCACCTTCTCGAAATAGTTTCCGAATATCCTTGGGCAGATTCTGCAGATGGGTAAAAACAATTTCGAGAAGGAGGCCAACAGGAGGATCCAGCTAGGCTGGGCAGCGTTTGGAAAACTACGTGGAGTCTTCTCGTCATCCATACCGCAATGCTTGAAAACGAAAGTTTTCAATCAGTGCGTCCTACCCGTCATGACTTACGGAGCTGAGACGTGGACACTCACGATAGGGCTGGTCCACCAGTCCAGCGAGCTATGGAAAGAGCTATGCTCGGAGTCTCTCTGAAGGATAGGATTCGTAACGAATACATCCGTCAGAGAACCAAAGTTATCGACATAGCTCAACGAATTAGCAAGCTGAAGTGGCAGTGGGCCGGTCATATCTCGCGAAGAACAGATAACCACTGGGGTAAACGTGTTCTTGAGTGGAGACCGCGACTCGGCAAACGTAGTGTAGGACGCCCTCCGGCCAGGTGGGATGACGATCTGCAAAAGACTGCAGGCAGATGCTGGATCCGCATCCAGCTGAAGACAGGGCGCTATGGCGCTCATTAGGGGAGGCCTATGTCCAGCAGTGGACTACTATAGGCTGATAATGATGATGACATTTTTCAAATCTACTCCACGATGAACCAACGCTAGTTGCGAATCTTTAGGTAGGCATGATATTATCTAACTTAATAATAATGGTTTGTCACATAAGTTTACCTATTCTAGATTAGTTTATAAAGTACGCTCGCGTATGCAACTATTTAAGTACCTACGTAATGTTTGTTAGTTATAAGTTCACATATAAGTGAGCTATAAATTCTTATGATAATAAAATTCTTAAACCAGAAGGAGTTCCAGAAGAAATCCCTTATAATGATGCGCGCGAAGCGCTTTTTGGGTAATCTATATTCTCAGCTTCTAATTAAAAGACTATTAGACGCATACATGCGCTAAATAAGTCTGCGTCTAAACAATTTAGATTTATATTAGAACAAATTTGCTTCTTCTACTCACTTCAACTCCTCATCATTCTTTGCCAGCATCCAAACCACGCTCCCAGGGTCTCGCCGGGATCCCAACGCCATGAGCTGAGACAGCTTGGCGCCGAGGGGCAGGTTCGGCCTCCGTGGCACCTGTCCTGTCCAGGTGGAGATTGCCAGCATATCAGGACTTTCCTTCACGAGGTGCTTCTGGGTCGCCATGCATTTGCCAGATGCATCCTGACAAAGAACATAGAAGTTTAGCGGTGGCTTAGACAAAAGCAACACGGCGGGGTGCGGACGTAATAATCCAATGGGAAAATGAGACAGCGCGGCTGCTCCACGTCTAACAGGTACTTATATATACTACCTACCTAGATATTATTTATACCTCTAGAAGAGACCAGCTAACCACAACACAGGGCATCCTAGTGTGGGGGCCAGTAAACTTAATTTATTTGCCGGGTGGGTAATGAAAACTGTTTTGTACCTTCTAACATAGGTACTACCTACATGTTGAGATATTTTCGTAACTTAGTTGATAAATAAGCACCTGTGTAAATAGTACTTTAGATGAAATAAACAAATTTTATTATTATTATTAAAATAATGTAGCACTATCTTTTTAAAGATATGCTTAGTTTGTTAATTTTTATCGGATATCACGCAAGCGTAAACGGACACAAATCAAATTAAAACAACAAATAAAGTGCGTGTTTTTTTATAAACTGCTGCTAAACATACCTACAATATTGTTCAACACAAAGGCGGCAAACTCGCTCTTAACATTAACATACGCTGATACAGATAATTATTTGATAAAAAGAGAAGCCATTCATCATGGAACCGTCGGGACCCTCGTCCAGAATTCACAATGAGGCAGAAAACATTCGCGGGACATAATCCCGTAAATGTAGTGGAGAGTGGAAAGCAGCTTCAACAATTTGCGCGCGGGTTATTTTTAGAAATTTAATCCAGCTCTTGCATACTGTATGCAATATGAGTCAAGACCCTAGCGTGAATAATTTGCATGAATTTAATTTACAGATAGTTCTTGAACGAGATCGTCTCGGAGCCTCTCGTCGCTATTCGCCTGGCGTCTAGCTAAGCAAACAAATGTCCAATCTGGTTTCTCGTTTTCTCTCGAAAATCGCTGAGCAAGCAACTCGCCTATAACCTATAAAAAATAAATAAAATAAAAATCATTTATTACAGACCTAAAGTTGAGCCATAAATAACATTCAATACTAATATATTGATAATACCACACACATAATAAGAATAAATTAAGTAAATCTAACCTAGACTACATAGGCCACAGCACGCCTGAACAGATCATTGAGCCACAAGCGATGATACTGGTTTCAGCATTATCATCCAGTGGCCCATGATGCTGGAGCGGAGGTCCTATGCCACGGCAGCCAGGAGACAGTATACCTATGCAGATATTGCACGAGTACCTATAGCAAGCCGCCTATAAAATCTCTGTAGTCCGGCCACATGCATCAAAGAAAGGAAAGACAACAAGGTAGCCTAGTGGGACTGCCTTTTCATCTAGCAGCCTAGACGCCTGTAGGACGGTCACAGTCTCACAAAGTCATGGGTCCAACTTATGCGGGATTCCGTAATACACGGAGGCTTCCACTTTGTAGTCCGTCGAGAGGAGTGAACCAACTTTTCAAAATTTGCTGATATGTTAAAAACTCAGTAGCAGAGGGTTTGAGACGGATGAACGCTGAATGGATAAGCATTTTTAGACTGTGCCCGGTCCGGTTGATGTGACGACAGGGAATTTGCTTTTGTTTCCTTTTTATTTTTGGGGTTTTAAAGGCCTCCTAGGGATTAACTGATCGTTCCCACTTTTATATATTTGACAGATTTTTTCACGTGGTTATTTTAATAGTAAGTGTTTTATTCTATTGCTTTTGTTACACTACATACAGAACTTCTATTGTTATTAAATATTGATGTTTTTTCTATAATGTTTTTGTTTGTAAAATTTTCCACTCATCTACGGTCGTCAGAGTAATATTTAAATTAAATTCAGAAAAATGAAAATAAAATACGGTCGGTATTTTATTTTCATTTTTCATTTACATAACAATCGGTTACAAAATGTTACCAAGTTGTATAAAAAGGGGGATTTCACATTATACAGCTGTCAGCATCTCTGTACACGTGCGTGATCGGAGGCTGTGCCTGGCTTGTAGTTCCCACCCCCCTACTGGGTAGGGGGAGGGGGGCGCTCTTAATGTATTATGAGGGTAGAATATTCCATTCATTTTTACTGTCTCGAACGTTGTCATTAGCTGAACAACCAGCGAACAGTAAAACTGAAAGAATTATGTCAAAAACGACTTTAGTACTGGTGTGTATTTTCCATTAAATTACAAAATCTATGGCCAATAGAAGAGGTGATTAAAAGTTGGGCATTTTATGAGCATTATCTGTGTTCTACGGAGCTGCTACGTGTAAGCTACGGTCAGTGCTATGTAATACGGCTTTCTAGCCGTGTTATGTTTCTACATGGCACGCGACGTCTAATCAAAGGGTACAAATACATTTTTGTCACAAATAAAAGTACCGAGCAACGCCTCTTCGTATGAAGAACGTTTTTTTAAGAGTAGTAGAGCTTCTGTGAAAGGGCACGTTAGAGGAAGTGCTACCATAATGAATGAATGAATATACTTTATTTATCGTACACTTTATGAAATAAACAAAATAAAATTTAACACATCAAAATTAAATGTACAATGGGCGGTTTTATCCCTTAAAATCACTTTCATCACATATTTTTTTTCTCTAATTGTAGTAGTATTTGACGCTTGATACCTAAAAAACTCCTCTCAATTTCTCAGTCGCCATATTCTAAGTGTTTTCTATTATACGCGGTAGTTTATAAAAAAAAAATGTTAGATTAAAGCTAAACAAAATAAATCGATATGATTCTATACGAATATGAATCAGACACTATCCTCGGCCATTTCGCCAACGTTCTACAGCATCTGTTGTCAATGACAAAGTTAGGGTCAGAGTAAGGCGGCGTCCTATTACTATGTCAAATGACATAAGGGAACAAATCGAGTTCACTGCGATAGGTGCTTTGTACGAAACCAGAGCATCAAGGACAGGAATAATATTGAACATAAGTTTTCCAATAAGGTACGGTTTGAAGGATATGGGTGTCAGTGTTATTACAAGCACATGAGACCTTTCATCCGTTACGTCTCGGCATCGTTCGAGTGATGATACCTCCTCTGGTATTGCAAGCGTGCATAGCTTACGGTAACCGCTTACCAATAGGTGAGCCGTATTTTAGTTTGCCACTTTAACTAGTTATATAAAAAATTAAACCAATAATGTTTTTCATGGCTGGTTAGGAGTTGGGTTGGGTAGCGATGTTTTTGCGCCACAACTATGCGACGGTTTCAGGTGAACCCAACTTTAAGAGGTAAAAGCTCCGAACATAGTTGTGAAAATGCCTGACATAGTACATTAAATGCTTACTCGAGATTTAGGTGTCCTACCTTTATTTGCCCTCTCCAACTTAATCTGCCAATGATAAAATTAATGCTAGACATTTTCACACAGCATCATCTAGCCCCAAAGTAAGCAGAGCTTGTGTTATGGGAACTACATGACTGATATACTACTTATATACATTTTTTTTTGTAAATACATACTTAGTATACATAGAAAACACCTAGACCCGAGACAAATATTTGCAGATCATACAAACATTTTTCCCCCGGCGGGAGTTGAACCCAACCTTCAACGTCTCAGGCGGACCTTCGCCCACTGCGCCCCAGAGGTCTCCATGATGAAAGACATCCAGTTCTCTGATATATTGCTTGAAAATATAATTATTGGCAGCAACATTTTTTTAGCATGCGGCCCCGCCTGTTTGTCAGCGATTACCATGACCTGTGGACGCTTGCCATGGAATACCAGATGTATCACTCGTTGCCTCTGTGATATCCAGACCATTTTACAGGATAACATGCAGGACAAAGGTCTACTCCAAAAAGTGTCATAACTATCATTTTTGGGCCTTCTTTATCCACCCACATCCCACATCCTTTACGAAGCCATCGGGACCGATGGCCTAGAACTAAATACTCGAAGGCATGTGACATTAGTTAGTGTTCTAGTTTCGTACCACTTACTGGAACACTAAGTGGCAAGTGGCTTTTCTTTTCTTTTTTTTTTACCTGTCACGTGGAATGCTAATAACTTGCAAAAACGCGAGCATGGACCAAATGTAACAATTGAACGTACCTCTAATCACCCCCTACTTGGTATTCCCAAGATCTTTTCACTGAGTATGTATGAAATAGATGTCCAGCATGGGGGAAACATAAAAAAAAGACAAAGTAAAAAGTAACAAAACTAAAATAGGAATATCCTTAATCTCACAAATGCATCGTTGAATTGTAATCACGCGACCATCCCTATTTAACATGGAAGTAAACGCAGATAAACCAGTGTCAAAAACAGGAACCTCGCAACAAACAACACCCATTTCTACCGAGTCACGTTGGTGTGCTCGTGAGCGAATTCCCGTAATTTATGGGAATAGCCCTTTAGCTCTGCTAAAGGCTTTATCACACCGCTGATAACTACACCATAGTGAATTTGCACGACTTGTCTGCTAGTCACTTCTGGTGTAGCTTTAGCAACTAAAGCAGGACAGATGTTAAAACATTGGACAAAATTTGGACTACACGATTTACTTATCACGGGTTAGAAGCTTTGCGATAGAACAACATTGCGTTTAGACTATCCTACTACTATTCAAATTCAAATTCAAATATATTTATTGAGGAACAGAAAACGATGGCATACGAATACTATTGAAAAACGATGATGTCTGCAGAAGTATAAAAACTGTGTCGCAGACACCAACGCCCTCCTCCGTTACAAAGGATTGAGAGTTCCAATCAAAGTTATGGAACAACTTATAAAGTAAATAAGGAAATATAAGTAATAAAGTTAACTAACAAAGCTAATATAAATATGTTATTATAAACGTGAAAGTTTGTGAGGCTGGATGTTTGTTACACTGACGCAAAAACTACTGAACGTATTATGATTAAACTTTACAGAAATATAGCTTATACATCAGAATAACATATAGGCTACTTTTTACTGTTTACTTTTCCGGGTACTACGAGGGCGAAGCTGTGGGCAGAAGCTAGTATCACCATAAGGTCAGATAGCGTAAAGAATATACTGTCGTTTGTTTTCTAAAATACAGTTACGTTTATAATTAGAACATTCCTCAGTACATATATATTATTTGGTTCCCTTTTTTTTCTTCACTCTGAGATTGATCATTATCCAGGTTAAGATATTGTTTCCCTGAGAGGCGGTACCCATATAATTCATTATGATTTTTCTATGCTTGGTCACGAGGAATCAGTGAAACTCACATCTATTCATTATCTATATGGACTTCATTTAAAAGTTGATTCTAAATGATCGTAGATCGTAATAATGAAAATCGATTTTGAATGAATCGGTTTGACTGCGGGTTCTGTGCGACACAAAATGTTTGCATGTTACGCAAATATTTTTTCCAAATCTAGGTGTAGTGTTACCATGGTACTCGTAGTTCTTGATACCCACGATACAGGGAATCCTAGCGTGGGCTCAAGACTAAGTAAGTGACTGAGGGTGTTGTAAAAAGTTGTAAGCATTGAATTAAATTGTGTACTGAGTTATCTTCTTCCGTCATTATATTTCAATGTTCGCACCTAGAATGGTAAATACTTAAACAGATTTGTTTATTTTGCATTATGTGGTTGTTTTGGTTTTAAAGTATCCCGTCTGGAATGACCCTTATACCCCTGTTATGGAGCAGGTGCCTCCCACCGGGCACGGTTCGTGGTTATGACCTGGCTAATTGATTGGCAGAAAATTAATTGATATGGATTTAATTACGCTTTGGAGACTGATTTAAGTTGATTTCGAACAAAATGTTTGTAAATGTTTTTATTGCAGAAATTGGTTTAGTGTTGCAAAGACCACGTAATAAATTTGTATGACATAACAATTCTTTATGCAAAACGTAGGCATATGCCAATTATCATATTTGAACATGCCACCGACTAGCTACCCCTATTTGTTAATGTAAATAATATATGAAAATATACCCACAAAGTTTTATATTCATTCAATCCTACTACTATTATAAACGCGAAAGTTTGTGAGGATGGATGTTTGTTACTCTTTCACGCAAAAAATACAGAACGGCTTTTGATGAAACTTTTCAGTAATATAGCTTACACATCAGAATAATACATAGTCTACTTCTGATCCGGGTATATACCACTCGGGCGAAGCCGTAGGCAGAAGCTAGTAAGCAGTAGTTTTTGCGTGAAAGAGTAACAAACATCCATCCTCACATACTTTCGCGTTTATAATAGTAGTAGGATACATCAGAATAACACATAGGCTACTTTTTATCCGGTTACCACGCGAGCGAAGCCGTGGGCAGAAGCTAGTAGTATATAACCACCTTAGACAAACCACTATTAAATTTTTTAAGTGTACTTAGCATAACCATGTAATTGTAAACTTTACCAAGAATAATAAATAAATAAAAAAAAGTTTTTAATACATTCAATATACAACAACCTATCAAACTACAAGTAATCGACTATGTTTTGATAAAGCTTGGGCTAAAATTCTCATCTCTACTCTAACTATACCAAGTAGACAAATTTAAAAGAAAGTTAAATTTCTTTTGAATAAGCTTGCCTCTGCGCCTGAAGAACGGTGTGCGCTCAATCGTTATAATAAACCTACCTCGCACACACAGTACATACTCCATCTTCTATAGTGATGTAATACATATCCGAACAGAGAAACATATCCGTACAAATCCTATCCTACTAATATTATAAACGTGAAAGTTTGTGAGGATGGATGTTTGTTACTCTTTCACGCAAAAACTACTGAACGGATTTTAATAAAACTTTACAGTACATCAGCTTATACATCAGAATAACACATATACCATGCGGGTGAAGCCGTGGGCAGAAACTAGTAATTAGATAATTTATTAAAGGTTAACAAAACAGGTGAACTAAGGTGGACTGATGGATGGAAAGAAGTAAAAACCCCTTGTACACACAGTTATCTTGAGGTGGACCACGGGAAGAAAAAGGTGCCCCTGGTACAGCCAGGTAAACTATGTAGCTGGTCCACGGGCAGAGACTGAACCAGTGCATATCGGCTGTGGATAAAATTTGATGAGCTGAGCTCTAAGTGAGAGCGTCACATCGCACACAAGAATCTTAGGATTCATTCATAAAAATATCCGGTCGCATCCGGTCATGATCACGGACTCTAAACGGAACGTTATTTTTACCGGCTAATAAGATAGATAGAGAGAGTTTATCCGCAACGTGTTGGCCTAGTGGACGGTATACGAATTCCAAACCGAAGGTCGTTATCTCAAACCCGGTCGCGCACCAAGTGAACTATCACACATTAAAAAGTACTCGAAACGGTAAAGAAAAACATCGCGAGGAAACAGTTTTTTTTACTATATCATCTATATCATCAAGTATCCCAAATTAAGCAGAGATTGTGTTATGGGAACTACCTCTATATTACTGATATACTTCTTATATACATTTATAGACACTAGAACCAAACATTCGATGGCACGTGCTATAGGTTAGTATTCCGAAAATCAGCGATGGGCTTATAACCTTACGTAGAATTCTAACTACTTGCAAGACAAGGGCACATGTCAAATGTAATGGACGTGCCTCTGACTACTCTCTACTTGGTTTTCTCAAAGATCTACTCACTGAGAGTATTTGTTTATTTGTTTTTTCCAAGTCACGATTTTATCTATTCCAAATTAAATACAGATCGTTCCAACTAAATATTAGTAGTTCGCACAATCTATAGTATACTACTTTCTACTATTCTAGTAATAAAAACATGACAGTAGGCTGGTATGGAATTTGTTGCAAGTTATCAACTTGACGGTTTAAATTCGGAATAGGCTTAGTTGTGATCTAGAATAACTCACAGGCTACCTTTTATTTAGGTGATACTCGGGCGATGTCTTTGGCGGAAACTAGTTTATATCATTAGTACGAAATAAGATAGAAAAAGAAGAAGAATGTATTTATTTGACACACACACACACACACACACACACACACACACACACACACACACAAACAACATTACAAGACACTATTTTACAAGGTACTATTTTACAACATAAATAATTAAGATAAAAATATAAATGATAGGATAGTAGGATTACAAAGCTCACACATCCGTCTGAATGTAGCATCCAATACTCCGTACATTTTATTTTAAATTGGAACAACACTATTGTATAAGATTTTCAGCTAAATTTTGGTAGAAGCGGAAGCAGCGTGGGATCGTTACATAATTCCGTGTAATCAGCAGCGTCGAGGGCCCTTGTTACAGTGAGTGCTGGCTCGACACATTGTGCGATACTCTGGACCCTCGCTTCAGCTCTTGATAACTGTAACTTTCAGACATTGCAGGCACATGCGACTTTCCTTTGTCTCTAACGTAAACCAAAGAGATTGCTTGAAAAAACTCCTTTGTTTGCCAATTACCAATGTTACAGATGCCAATAGGCGACGGTAATCTTTTACCTTGTCGGACCATGTTTGCCTACAAATAAGAAAAAAAATTGAAGCTAAATGTGGCGCGCCAGTAAATATAATTATATTCATACCCAAGTCTTGGCTATTGAAAAAGATCACAAGTTTTTTAATATACATATCTTGATGGACTGATCTACGGAACACTAAAAATGTATACGAGCTTGGGAGACCATAAGAGAGTCTTCGTGACAATAGTCTGGCACTTGAACCCAAGCTCTTTGCATCTAACGAACATCGCGACACAGAATACATAAAGGTTTCACTCTTATCTTATGGAATAGAAACTTGGATCTATAGCATGCAAGCAACCTGAGCGAGCAGCGTGTGATTTTAAGCACAATATGATTATTTCATAGCCAATAGCCACAAAAGTCCTTTTGTGAGGCATGTAAATCAGTGTTGCCAGCCGGCAACACTGATTAAAAGTACCTAACCTTTCTTATTTTTCCCCTTTAATAAGGTACTGAAAGTTGATAGACAAATGTTGGTATTAACTTACAGAAAAAAATGATAATTTAGTATTGAAAAGTAGAATAAGAAAAAATGATGAGGGGGATTTCTGCACTTTTTAATGTTAGAGTTCAGTTTTCCCCCCTAAGGGGGATTCCTCAGGGGGGATTTGTGGAATAACACGTGTTTTCCATCTGAAGTTACATTTTACGATTTATTTTTTTCTAGCCCATTAATCCTTTTCTATTTTTTGCCAACATTGCAAAAATATGCAACAAAGAGCGCTACTACGTTCTGTTTAAATTTATATTTAGGTAAAAAAAAAATACCTACCTATGAATGCTACGAATTCCAGAAAATCCCCTTAATGTAACCTTTTGATTGATGTAACCTATAAGTAACCTACGTAGTTAAGAATCACCTAAAAGGTTAAAAAAGTAACCTTCTGGCAACGCTGATGTAAATACCTCAGGGAGACTTTCCTTCTTGATATAAAGCAGATCGCTGAATTTCAATTGTCAATTAGCAGAAGAATCAACATTGATAGGCACAACAAAGCTTTGTTTTGATATCTTCGCAATTTTGCCAAACTTTGAGAATAATCAGAACGGAACAACAAGGCCGGATAAACATTCTTAATTGGCTTTGTGGATCATTTACGAATACTAAGCAGATGTTATTACATAGTGACATTCGTCTTCGAATAAGGATTTATTTCGGTGACTAATATTCGTCAGTACTAAGGCAAAGGCGAAGAGCCTATGCACACGGCGTATTTTATACGTGCATGGAAAGCGCGATGCAAGTCAAACGCGCTGTAAACGCGATATAACCTTTGCACACAATAAATAAATTCAAACACATGTTTGTTTCACTACAATATAAAAAAAACGCCCAACAAAAGCGCTTGATCTACATGTTTGTATTGCGTTTCAATCGATACAAATGCAACCCTGTGGGAATTCCTGTTTGCTTATAAAACTGAAAACAATATGTGATATACTGCGCTATTCATTCACTTCGGAAGCTTCAATCTCTTTTCATTCACCGGTGAAAAGAGTCAGTCAGTAAAAAGTCAGTGCTAACGCGACTCTGAGGGACAGCATCGCTATCACTCACCCTGATGAAGACCCTCGGAATGAGTCGTAACTTAATCAGTGCCTTCACCGATAGTACGGTAAGTGAAAGTTCCTGTTTTACAATATGAATGATCAAATTCACTTTGCGTATATAATAATCCTTGTGTATCTCTAAGGCATGTCTCAAAGATAGATTTCTATAAAAGTAATCCTTAATTCACGTCCAAATCTTTGCCTAAATCAAATCAAATGTGAAATATTCAATCTCTAAGCATCAGCATTCAATATAGAACTGGCATACAGAGTTGGCACATGAGATTCTCAATCTAGAGCACAGGTTTTCAAACTTATTTTTCGCACCGCCCACTTTGAGAATAAAAAAAATCCTAGCACCTAACAAAAATTTTAAACATAACAACCCATGCTTTCCACTCCTTAGCGCCCCCAATTTATTTTAGAGTTTTCTACCGCTCCTCCATAGGCCTCCAGCGCCCACAAGGGGGCGTTATCGCCCACTTTGAGACACAGTGATCTAGAGTATGAAAATATCATTTACCATAGTATTTTAGTTCTAAAAATAAGTACCGGACAGTCACATTCGTTGACCTGCCCCCACACTAGCGTTCGCTGTGACGTGGATATTGGCACAAATATTATAATACTGAATGTATCGGGAACGTGCTGTAATACCACAACGCCTAGACCCAGAACAAATATAAATAGTTTAGTAAACATTTGTCTCACTGCGGGAAATAAACCTACAGCTCCCGTGTCTCTGCTGACCACCGTACCACGGAGACTATAATAATTTGCTAATGTCAGTGTCATCACTAATTTGCTAATGTCATTGTCTAATGTCAGTGGTCATCACGCCTCTATTATAATATTCAGCTTATCACTGATTCACCGTTGTTTAACGTCTGCTATTTGCAAAATTACTTCTACTGTTGTTTATGACAATACGTGAAGTGAATACTTTCACTAGTGAGGTAGGGAACTGCGGAACGTAAATATATGCTGGACGTTTTCGAAAAAACTGTATGTTTCTATTTTCTATTTGAATAAACATTTGTTTTCAACTCAAATATCTCCATTTGATATAGCGCAGTATAATTTATTAATTCCCTGTTATTTATCAAGCTACTTACAAAATAATATTTAAGTAAATAATGAAAACGTTACATTAAGTAAATAATAAGGCGAAGTACTTTATTGCGATAATAATAAATAAATAATGCTGGACATTTTCACACAGCATCATCTAGCCCCAAACTAAGCAGAGCTTGTATTGACTGATATACTACTTATATGCATTTTTATAAATACATAGGTACATATTATACAAATATTTGCAGATGATACAAACATTTGAAACATTGGAATCGAACCCGCAACCTTCTGCGTCTCAGGATAGGATTCACAGGTCTCTGTGCAATAAGATTGCAATAGGGATAAAAATATATTATAATAAGTTTTTCACTTGGTATAAATACCTACTCTTTAAAGGAGATAAGGAAACATAGGTATATAATACCTATATTTTTGGGGTTTCAACCACTACCCTTAAATAATTAAAGAATACCTACGCAATCCACGTGAACGAAGTCGGGAGCGAGTCAGCTTGTTGAGGCCTAAACACGAAAAGCCATACAATTTTGAACGCAACGTCATCGCCTTATACCGTGCCGCTAACGACATCCGCGCTGACAAAAAAGTCGGAACATCCAAGATTTTTTATTAAAATTCGGATGATATCCAACCCTACTGTAGAGTAGTGAATGTTGACGACTCAGAATGCGTTCTGAAACAACCTTGCTCTACTTACCGCGTTTCCGCAGACGCACAGACAATAAAAGCATCTGTCCTCGAATATTGTTACATAAATACTGTTTAGTTTCGTGTTCTAAGCTCATTTCAATAGAGCAATGTAACGTAGGTAACAAATAACGATTTTATGGCGCGAAAAAACAATCGAAAAAATTCCCGAAAAACTAGACACAGCTGGGAATTTCCAGACCGTAAATACCAAACTAAACTCGATTATTCGACATTTCCATTTATTTTCCAGCCAGTGAGCGTACCTAGTACCTACCTAACACGATTTTTAATATTTATAACACAATAAAAAACTTAACAATCAATGTGCATTTCGGAGAGGACGGTTTCAATATATAGGTAGTTTAAGATAATCTTTCAACAGCAATAAACTTAAAAAAAAGTGTATACTCCGTATGCGTGTCAAAAACAAAAGTACCTACCACACTTGTGTTTTTGACCGTTTTTGTCTAGTGACCAAAACGAGGCAAGAAAATACAAACAAACTTGCAATGTAGATATTATTTTAGTGAGTTTTTGTCTTATTACCAAAACTTGGCAAGATATACATACACACTAGCAATGTAGATATTATTGTAGTGAGTTTTTTTCTTATTACCAAAACGTGGCAAGATAGACAAACAAACTTGCAATATAGATATATATTGAAGTGAAGGTATCAATTTGTTAGAAATAATTTTCCGATAACTGAGTTCTTGTCGGGTCGTTGCACAGCAGTGCGACCAGTGTAGCGAAAGAAGTTAATTGTACTGCCCATGAGCTCGCACCTCACAAATACAAACATTATCATCAACAGCCTGTAGAAGCCCACAGCTGGGCAATTGGGCATTGGCCTCCCCCAAAGAGCATGGCACTCTTTGGGGGAGGCCAATGCCCAAACGATCTTGGGCCATCTCCACCCCAACTTTCCGCAACCTTTACGATGTCATCGGTCCATCGGGTGAGGGAGACTACCCTCACTGCGTAATGCGTTTCGTGTTCGCCATTAGAGAACCTTTCTTCCCCAGCATTTGTCGGTTCTGTGTGCTATATGGTCTACCCATAAATTGATTGATTGAAGTGGCAATCTTCAACTTACGTCGACAATTACGAGAAATAACTATCTATGTTGTGGATGAGCAAACTGAAACATCGGGATCAGTGGCGCGTATTGGGAATGGCCTTTATTTTAACAGTGATATAATAATTATCTGAAAATTACTTATACTAGACTACGGTTATTTTAATTATATATCTTAACTTAGATTGGTGTATGGGAATGGGATAAGTTAGAACCGACTTCAACCACAGTATTCATTTGGAATTCAGCTATTGATGTGATTATACCAACGTATAACCCAATAGTTGAATTTACAGTCCGCACCCTAAACAAGGATTATGTTGTGGGTATCAGGAACTATACGACTGACATGGTACTAGACACTAGACCCAGAAAAAAAATGACAGATATACTCATAAATGTCCCGCCGCTCTTAAGAAGACCAAAAATAAGATGGACCACATTTTTACACAATGATGAGGACCAGAATGGATGAAGAAGGCGAGAGAAAGAGACTTATGGGCGGGGAGGCCTACGCTGGTGGAGGCGAGTATTGTTAAAAAACTAGCTGATAAAATGGAAAATAGGACGAATTAAGTAGATAGGTGAATTATCTTCTTATTAGGTTCTTTTTTTTCTCATTTTATTTCTATTTTGTGTCTCGCAGGACCAGCGTCTCAGATGGCTAGACCAACGAGCTTCGTCAATTAGTACAAAGCAAAAGACGCTCAAAAATGTTTCCACGCGGTCTCATATTCAAATATTGACCCTGCTCTCATTGTGTTGAGGTCCCATTATAGTCAAAGGATTTTTATGCCGAGCTTCGACATGTAGGGATTTTGTGGTGCAGTATTCCGAGAGTGAATTGCATTATTTTGAATTTATTGTGAATTTACTACGCGGGCGAAGCCGTGGGCAGAGGCTAGTAATATATAAATATCTAGGTATATATTTGCATGTAGATAAATTCAATATTAATTATTTTCATTTATGTACGTAGGTTTGTAGCTTTTTTAAGGTAAACACATTTATATACAATGGTATGGGTAAACGCATGCCGCGTTTATATACCCATACAAAAACATTGCATTAATTACCAATTCGGTCTCATTATGATACCTGGTATAAACTCGAGTTCAACTCGAGTCATGTCAAAGCCACTAAACCAAGGTTTAAATATACCTTATCGATAAAAGAGTATTATTGTAACGCGACTAAGGTCTACAATTTATATATAAAATAAAACCACGGGATGTACAATTGATTTAAAAAACACTTCAAACCAAAAGAAAAACCATTGGCTACCAAAAGAAATAGGTTCTCAAAAAGTATTTATTTGTTTTTATTAGTTATAATTATGATAGATATATAAAGTAGGTGACTGCCTGATTTATCTTTTAGCTATTTGTAGTCAAACCTCTTTTTGAAATGTCAAATAGAATGTCGGATATTTTATTTTAAATTCTGGTCGATTTTCTACCATTAAACCGACCGTATTCTTATTTCACACCTCTGTATGATTATGAATGTATCATGGACCAAACGGACACTAGAAGAATTGTAACAACTAGCCACAGAAGACATAACCAAGAAGTTGAAGTTGAACATTCAATTTTACGGTTGTCAGTTCGGCGACTGGCGTAAAAAAACAAAATCTAGTACGTAATGATATTCTAGAGTAAATACTTCGAGATAATGCTTTGTTACTTTTCTAAGAAAATAAATCCAATGTTTATTTTACTTTATTATCTATCAATGGATTTGTTCAGTGGATTAGAGTAGGAACATACGAACTTCAAGTGTATTATTATGAGAGCCGCTTTATCCTGTTTTCTTGTACTACCGTCCACGGGGAAGTTATTGCAACTTTTGTCGCCATAATCTTCGCGAAGTCGTAGAATGGACGTAACCCGTTTTGTTGTTACCTAGCGCATTTCTCAGGGATTTAGATGTATAAAGGTTTTGTTGGATTTTATCTGAGTTTAAACTTTTATGTTGAGGATTAGGGAGAATTATCATTTGGTGAATCGAGTCGATACTGCAATATAAAACAATGTGATTTCACAGTTCATAAGATGATGATTTAATGCTTGAAAAATTATAATTTAGCGGCTCGCCATCATTTATGTTATGTTTAATTACTAATATAATTGAATTAGAAATCAGTAAAAATATAATTGTATCACGCCAACTATCAATCTCAAAGAAATAGTATGGCTGGTAGAAAATGCTTTAGCATTAACTCCGCCTATTTAAATTGTTCAATAATGTGTTAATAAATAAAATTAATAACTATAATTTTCATTATTATTAACTTTATTAAAACCATAATTATCATTTAAAAATATTTACTTATGTAAGTATAATAAAACTTCATAAAAATGCAAAGTTAAAGTGCATTATATTGAAGGACCCTTGAACAAGATATACCTACACGTAACTGACTAGCAAAGTAACTCCAAACGAATTTATCTACCTTGCCTGCACAGTTTCATCGGATGTAGCTGAGCAACTGAGACACCTATTCAATTACACTTTGCATTCAAAATAAATCTTGTTAGTTTTTACATCCTGTAGAATCCTGCCAGGTTGTATGCTTAAAAACTGGGAGGTGACGGTAATGTTCAGCCGCTGTGTTATCGCTAATCAATTGCAAGTGATTAGAAGGAACACAGGCAACAGCAATGTTCGTTTTTCCCCCTCACAATACTCTCTCACTCTCTCTTTTTCTCTCCTCAACAATGTGAGAATAACCCTTACTAAGGTGAGCAACGAGAGCACGGATGTGATATCTCAACAAAATTCAACATTGTCTTAAAAAATCCTGCCGATTTTTTCGATGAATCCTGCCGAATTTGAGAATGCGTTTATTAGATACCTACATACATATACACAAATTTTATGTAAAAAAATGAACGACCACCCCTGCAACCTGATTATCTAAGTTTATTGGCTATACAATCTAGTCCAATTTATAGAACACTAACCGCGGAAAGCAAAGCTGTTCGTCATGGCAATCCATTATGCCTACATAGAACAGTGTACTTTGATGATGATAATTATGAATCAGGAATTTTATCCGAAGATATAATTAATGAATCCGATAACACTCGCTCGGTAAGTCGAGATCGCCTGCCGTTGTCCAAACCCTACCTAATTTGATATCAACCTTAGATGAAAGTGATATTTTGATAGCGCTAATTGCGTTTACTCTGTACACCTGAGGCGTGTAATTTTTTCGACGTTTTTTTTCGACAGCGAAGTGCGTTTGATGCGATTAAGTATTTTCACAGTCACTCTTAGTTGACCAGCTAGTTTTGAGAGCGACTGTGCCTTACCCTCGTACACGGTCTACAAAATGCTACGACATAGCTCGTAGCTCGTACCATTTTATCATTATGTCAAGTGTGAGCCGAGGGTCTCGAGTAAATCCCTCATCGATTGGAACGAGTTTTGGAAGTGTGTTTAGTATGAGTGAAATTACATTCAAGGACAAATTAACAATATGTCTGTAGCAAAAAAAAACAAGCTATAAAACACAATAGAGTTGAGTATACCTTATTATTTTATGACTATGCTGGAAATCACTCTCTACCTATATGATTTACACCTATTCAATGATGCAAGAAATTACTTTTAACCTGTGTTTTATGCCATTCTATGGTGTGTTTGCAAGAAACCGCTCTTAATATGTGCTTTACACCATTCGGTGATATTTGTCGACTTCGAGCAATGTGATAAACTACTTATTCCCATGTTACGTAACACTGTAGCTTTTAGCTATCACAATATTTTTTTCCATCTATCCGATTTTCTTATAACGCTCGAGGAAAAATAATAAATTTTAATACGACAGTGTTTACATCAAAAGCGTTTCGTAGCATCACCTTGCTATCACTCGTGTGCTATCAGAATATCAACACCAAATTACATATATTAAATACCACCTAATTGAAATTGGTTTAGCCGTGATTGAATAAAAAATTTAACACCTAAACTGTATTTTTAGGAAAAGTATTATTTTAAATTTGTAACAGCTGGTTAATTGTCCGCTGATATTGAAATAGAGGCTGTTTACCAGTCTGCATTAGCCTCGCAATAGTGTTTCTCACCTTCCTTTTTTTCTCAAGTCAGACAAGGAGAGATAACACTTTTTCCAGGTTTCTTCGAGGCTCGGCCGTTACGGCTTTTAGCAAGTAAATATTTATTTTTATATTGCCAAGCTGCAATCTCTCATTGTCAAACATTGATTGTCACTGAATTCCTTCAACGAGCCATGAATACTTATTGTAAAACGAGTAATTTTCTGTTACATCTCCAAAACAAACTTAAATAATTATCATGCCTCAGTAATAGCTGCATAAGAATTTGGTATTTTTTGGTATAAAGTCTTATGGAATGGATATCATGTGGTAGTGAAGTGATAGAAGTGATGTGGTTTGAACTCAAGTTTCACAAACTCTATATCAAAGTTTGCGAAGATAACAAATGGCAAAGCTATTACCAGATAAGAATTCAAATGTGCTCGATATCTGTGTTTTATTGTCCATTCTAAAATGTTTAATCGGTGATTCTCAGGGGATCGGAGGTGAGCAGCTGAATATTCTATTATACTAGTGTTATTTTTTAAAATATACATACATATATACGGCTTACTGATATAAGGTCTTTTAAGGTCTTTTACGGATCTTTTGCCGTCTGCACTAAATTTAGGCAGTGACTTCTGCCTTAGTAAGAGGTGTGTTTTAGTAAAAGATTTTTTTTAAAGATGAGCATTAATATCCTATACTTTTCCGGATGCTAAAGTTTTTTTTTTTTAAAGCTGTTGTATGTAGTATGTATAATATAATGGCGACCATCAAAGGATGACGCAGTGACGGAAGGTTTCCTGCCCGGTGGACCGATAATATTGTAAATATTGCTGTAATTCGGTGGATGGATGTGGTTCAAGGCTGAAATGGCACTTACGATGATGAGATCAATGTTTAGAAGTGCACTTCTACAGACTGTTGATCATAAACAAATAAATAAATAAATAATGCTGGACATTTTCACACAGCATCATCTAGCCCTCAACGTAAACAGAGCTTGTGTTATGGGAACTACATGACTGGAATACTACTTTTTTTTTGTAAATATATAATCCTACTTATATTATAAACGTGAAAGTTTGTTACTCTTTCACGCAAAAACTACTGAACGGATTTTGATGAAACTTTACAGTAATGTAGCTTATACATCAGAATAATACATAGCTAGAGCAGAAGCTAGTCTATGATAAGACTTTGTATTTATTAGTCAAACATGGAATCGGACGTTTCTTTGAATAATCCGCACCATTAAAACCATCAGCGAACACACAAACAATAGCCATGTCTCCCAAAAGTTCCGAATAACGTCACATCGATTCTCTCCGTCGCCATTACTCTTCCATTCTTTCCCGAATTTATTCCCTCCCTTTTGTTTCCATAACACGAACTATTCGGAGTCGAGGAAACATCGAAAACAACAACTTTGTACCCTAAGCTGTTTTGTATCACTCCGGCAAAGTTAGAAGACTGTCTCTGATGCTAAAAATTGATGGCTTTTCGTACTTTGTTTTGTTCGGTACCGAGGAAAAAGTAAAGCTTAGTTATGAAATTGTAGCTTTTGTGTCGGTATTATTTAGCTTGGCCGAATATATCAGTTTCATTCAGCTGTGTCTCCGAATAATGATACCTACAATAATAAAATTCCTTTCAATCCTCAAAAATGTAGGTCACGAGTATCTAAGCAAGTACGTATTTGTAAGTAGGTAGTTTTACGCTACGCAGCGTCATATTAAGGTAGGTCTTATGTACATAGACGCGAAGACTCTCGAAAAGAGACGAATCAATTGCGGTGCTTTCACTTATAGACATGAAATATCCTTTTTAAGCGTTATCACTAATCAGCAAACTGGGATGAAAGTTTGTCCATGGCATAGGTTGTTTTGTCCCACAAATGGGGCAGAGCAGGGGGACAGGTGGTAATAATTCAGTTCTGATACCAATCTTGAAGCAGGCCTCGCATTTAATAACTAAAAGCTAGAAGGCACTAGATGGTTCATATCGTAAAAACGGGAATTTTCACGTACCGCACTATCGGTGAAGGCACCGACTAAGTTTCGACTCATTCCAAGAGTCTTCGTCAGAGGTAGTGATCGCGACTTTCTCCCTCCGCGTCGCATCGTGCACTTCCCCTGATGAAGACTCTTGGAATGAGTCGAAACTTAGTCGGTGCCTTCACCGATAGAGCGGTACGTGAAAATTCCCATTTTTACAATATGAATAGTCAAGTTCACGATAGTTTTTGGAATAAAAAAATGCACTAGATGGAAATAAAAGCAGAGGTATGCCAAAGAAAAGATGGATGGATTGTGTGAAGGATGACATGGTTAAGAAAGGAGTGAGTACTAAGATGACGACTGATAGAGGAGCGTGAAAGAAGAAAACATCTTGTGCCGACCCCACGTAATATGAGATAAGGACAAGAAGATGATTTGTTAATCTACTTTCGTCCATCCTTTCTATATGCCCAAACCATCTCAACATACCTTTCTCAACTCTCGTTACTACATCTTCATTCACTCCACACTGCTCTCTTAGCACTCTATTCACCAATTTTATTATAACGGGATAATATGCCTATGTCCACCCTGGACATTCTAAATATCGGTAAAATAAATTTTGAAATCAGATGAGTAGTTTCGGAGATTATCCTCTGCAGCCAAACTTGCAAACTTTACCTCTTTATAATATTAGTATAGATGAATATGACTAGTTGACTAACCGAGTCACCGTTCAGGATTATTTGCAAATTAATTAATATAGTTGTGTCATCTACTACTGCCTTCTAGCTTCTAGTTATTAAATGCGTTGTATCAGCAAGATGGCATTGGTCATCTTGCTGATACAACGCATTACCAATACCAATAAAATTGGGAAATCGGTGACTATTTCCCAATTTTATTGGTATTCTCTGCGTATAATAAAGAAACGTACCTAGCTGTATGACAGTGATCACGATTTCATTCACAAAAAATGATTTTTTACAGATAAAAAGTAGCCGATGAAAAGTAACAGATAAAAAGTAGCAGATGAAAAGTAGCACTTACATAAGAAACGTTTTTTCGTAGACTTACGTTGCAAAATTAGTCTCCACGAAAAGCCCTTTTATTTTATTAACGGGATAATATACAGACATAGGTGGACATAGGGGTCCACTCTGAAGGCACATCCTAAATATTGATAAAATATTTTTTGAAATCAGATGGATATTTTTAGGGTGTACTTCCTACATCCAAACAACCCCTTATAATAGTATAATGTAGCTATCAAGCTACATCGGAGAAGTTTATAAAATTTTAGCTATTTTATTTTGGAAAACGATAACATAATATAATAAATACCGCCCAAGGGTAATAAAGTTACTGAGCAAAACAATACTAAAAGTTAACATCTTCCCCAAACATTAAGTAAGTAAGAAGATACCTAAAATCCCGAAGCTGTAAGTATTCCTTGCCTTTCAATATTACGCTGACAGGGGATATCAATTATCCAGACCGTACTTAGGATATAAGATTATGGATTTCATTTACAAGTGTTCCGAAACTTTACGGCATCGTTTCAAGCTGTTTGTGCTCGTATGAGGACATTCATGAATAAGGAATTAGCATCACTTGCTTAATTACCTCTATAATGCGAGATACTCGGCCAATACGAAATTAGGAAACCTAATAAAAAAAATATTTATTGAGTTTTGCTTAGTTAGGGAATCATATCAAAGAAGAGATATTAGTCGTTTTTTTAAGGCTGTTCAAGAGTTAACTTTACCTTCATATCGATAAGTATCTCTTAGCTTTCGGCAAAAGAAATACCAGTACATTGTCATGAAAGGTAAAAAATTAATGGAAATTTACGAAAGAAAAACATTCCTTCCCCCAGCAGTTCTAAGCCAGGGGTGCTAATCTAAATAGCCTAAAATTATACATGATTGGTTCCGTACTGATCAAACCGCAGACCATCAACCGCAGATTGCGACCAGTCGAAGTTTGGTGTGGCATGTCATGTGTCCATGTAAAACATGAAATTAAGTCTCTGTAATTTCAATAACCTAAGAAACCTTACCACAATGCCCAGACCCTGAACAAATATCTGTAGAACATGCTAACATTTGTTCCGCAGCGGAAATCAAACCCGCACCTATTGCGTCGAAGCCGACCATTCACCAGCTGCGCCATCGAGGGCGTCGAACTCGGGATCGGAATAGTAGAAATTAGGTTGTGGATAGCTAATGTTCTTACCTTGAACCAAGCCATCGTAGAATCATCATAGAGCACCACCCATTCTTCTGACCAAGAGTTCCATAGGTATTTCCCTGTAAATTAAATATAAATTAGATTATATTTAGAACTAGAGACACTTATGTATGGCAGTGAAAGTTGGGTATGGTAGAAGAAACTCGAAAGTAGAATAAATGCAGTTGAAATGAGAGCTTTGAAAAGTGTGAGTGGTTTGACTTTGAGAGATAGGGTGAGGAATAGTGTGATAAGAGAGCGTTGTGGAGTGAAAGAAGATGTACTATAGAATAGAGAAAGGTATTCTAAGGTGGTTTGGGCATGTAGAAAGGATGGACGAAAGGAGATTGACGAAGCGTGAATGGAATAATTGGAAAGGGTAGACCCCGGCGAAAGTACTCTGACCAGATAGGAGACGTTCTGGAGAATGATCAGGTCAAGAGTTAACCGGCGAGCATGTATGAAGAACGTAATGAGAGTGAATGAAGCAAAAGAGGTATGTCAGGATCGTAGCATGTGGAAATCCGTAGTCTCTGCCTACCCCTCCGGGAAACAGGCGTGATTTTATGTATGAATGTACTAGTCTCTGCCCACGGCTTTGCGCGCGTAGCACCAGAATCAAAAGGAGTCTATATACTATTCTAGGTCATGAACTACATCTGTTCCATATTGTATCCAAATCTCTTTAGCCATTACGGAGCTTATTAACAACAAGCATCCAAACATCGAAACTTTAGAATTTATAATATTATTGGGATAACGAGAACTTAGCGGAAAACTATGTTTTCAAAAAGTTATAGTATTTGAACGAAATCCACGAAACCAAGAATTTTGTCGCCGACAAAATCCCTGTGTGATTCTAATAAAATTATTGTTAAAAATAATGTATCAAGGCATACGATAAAGAGATTATGTAGATCAATTATATTCAGTAATTGTTCTTAGAAAATTCAAACATTTTCGAACAATAACAAAATGATTTAGGGCGCACGATATACCACACGAATAATGATCTTGATGCTAATAGAATAAATTACAACTCCCTTTTTCCCACGTTATTAGAGTCAGGTAGGAGTAAAAGAGAGACACTATCGATCTGTTATGTGACTGGCTATGTGATATTTTTATGATCTCTTTATTCTCTCACAAGCTGACGTTTTTACTTCTCTAATATATTTTAGGGGTGACACTATGAGTCGTCACAAAATGAAATGGGGTTGTCAGGCAAAAATGTGTCCACTGAAGCATTCATCATGATATTTAGCTAGGAATATTTTTTTCGTCAGAATTTCAGGTACTTAAATAAGAGGTCTTAGGTTACCTACCGAAGAGTGTTCAACTAAAATTCTACAGATACTGGCGTACAATATTCACAAATACCTACCTAGGGACAACACGTCACTGAACTATAAACATTATATAAACTTCAAAACAATTGCTACGTGAAACGGTCTTAAACACTGAAGTGCCCGAGTGTGAGTAGATGTGACGCTGCCAATCACCACCTCAACATCTTGTTACCGTTACTACTTATAAGCGCGTCGTTGGCCACATTATGTAAAGTTCACTGATTGAACGTTCTAAAAGGTGATAGGGTGAATTGAAAATGCATCACTCGACTACATGCGAAAATATGCGCTGAGGACGTGTAAAACTCTCGCACCGATAAAAACTACAAAGAAAATTATCTAGGTAAAAGAATAAATATTTTTATACAAAAACCCTTTTTGCATTTATCTGAGTATTGACATTTCCTACTGAATTACATCTACTCGTTAATACTTTCTAGATTCGAGATATACACGTAAAACAGAAGATCTGTTTTCAAAAAAATATCTATTGAGACAAGTTTCACTATTCGTGTTTTTGTCTTTCACTTATTTATATTTATAACATTCATACAAACATGAAGTTTGTTATTTTAGCAGTTACAGAGATTATGATGTAAAGAAGGGCCCCTAAATATTAACATATCTTCTTAACTTAGAAGATCTGATCATTAAAAGGCAGACAGCTGCCAAAATAGCCTTGCAAATTTCGAACTTGAGATCATTGCATTCGAAATAGCCTTGTAAATTTCGGACTTAAGATCATTGCATTCGAAACAACCGTGCAAATTTCGAATTTAAGATCATTGCATTCAAAATAACCTTACAAATTTCGAACTTAAGATCAATGCATTCGAAATAGCCTTGCAAATTTCGAACTTAAGATCATTGCATTCGAAATAGCCGTGCAAATTTTGAACTCAAGATCATTGCATTCGATTACGACAACGCGCTGGCGAAAAAATGAGCGAATACCACACGATCTTGTAATTTAAAACGTTTACTTTAAAAAACATCAGCATGTCTCATTATATTGATTATAATGAGTACCTAAATCTTTTAAATTCCACCAATAAAATTATTCATAGAGCAATAAAATATATTTTAGAGCTAATTAAGTTTTTTTTTTATCAAGATGTAAAATGCTGTTTTGAAAACAACAAGAGTTTTGGTAATAAGTACCTCGATGGTGTGGCTAACGAGCCATCTGCGACACTAGTGCGGGTTCGATTCCATGTTTGCATGATCTGCAGATATCTGCCCTTTGTCTGGGTGTTGTGGCACAATGGAACTCGTAGTTCCTGATACCTGTGTATTTTGTTATCTGTTGTCATGTGTTGAGGCCAATAAATGTATTTTCTTTCATTATTTTCTTTCTGATACATACGATACAGGAAAATCCTAAAGCCAGGACTCTGTACGTGTTATTTGGGTGATTATTTAATTTTAATATAATTAACATATTCATATTCATTTATTGCCTTCGTGTACATATTCAGAGATCTTAAAATTACATAGAAATAGGTAGGTACATTAACCCCGTTAGGGCGCTGCAATTTGAGTTCGATGTACTCGCAATGTCAATAAAATAATACATTTGAAAAGAAACATGCAAAATATGAACAATATTAAATTAACGGCTTCACCCGCGTGGTACCCGGATAAAAAGTAGCCTATGTGTTATTCTGATGTATAAGCTACTCGTATATTACTGTAAAATTTCATCAAAATCCTTTCAGTAGTTTTTGCGTGAAAGAGTAACAAACATCCATCCTCACAAACTTTCACGTTTATAATAGTAGTAGGATTCTGTTTTTACTACTGCCATAAACTTAACCTAATTTGGAAAAGTTTGCTTTTTTAGTAGTGTGTTTTCAGTATCAGCACCTTAAGTCACTAGAAATAACCTTAATAATTCCTGAGACCCGACTCACGCGCGCCCGCTTCATGCTGAAACTGACAGAGATGACGACAAAAGTGACAGATCTTGTATGTAAATGACAAGTTCGACATGTGTTTATTAAAGCGAGATATGGGTCCCTGACTCGTACGTGTGCATAAAGTGTCAAAGCCTGATTAGGGATCCTGACATCTCTAATAAGACGAAATAAACCAACTTAAAGTGTCATAAAGTGAGTTTGTGTTTATGAAAGATATTGAAGGGATCGGAATTAATTTCTCTCAGCCTACCTTTACAGCCTCGTTCATTTATTTGTAGACCGGGTAGGTTTTTAATTATTTATTTATATATATTGAATACTCAAACACAAATAACATATACCTACTTATACAAACTAAATAATAAATAATGCTGGAGAATTTCACATCAGCATCATCTACCCTCAAACTAAGCAGAGCTTGTATTATGGAAACTACATGACTGATAGAACACCCAGACCCGAAATATTTGCAGATCATACATACATTGTCCCGCGGCGGGAATCGAACCTGCAACCTACTGCGTCTCAGACAGGCCTGCGCCCACTGCACCACAGAGTACTAACTACAAGACAACAGAGGCAACTACAGAGTAGAAACTACGAATTACGGGAAATCCTTAACGGTGTGTTACGTGGATACTAATGTTTACAGATTAAGTTGTGATGAAAGACACAATTTCCTAACAAAGTTACTTTTTCGAGTCCCTGATTAATTCTTAGTCATTCTGTCTGAGGAACGCGGTAGGACCAGTGCGGTGAAAGAATTTAGTGCAGCTCGCAGGCTTATTCTTTACTAGCCTCCGCCCACGGCTTCGGCCGCGTAGTACCCGATAAAAAGTAGCCTATGTTATTCTGATGTACCTATAAGCTATATTACTGCAAATTTTCATCGTAGTAGGAATTACTTACGCTTATAACGCAGCATATATCCTCCTTTAATTTGCGTGCCGCCGTGTTCTGCAACAAAAAAAAACATTGTTATATGCTGGTGTATTTCCTATTGATAAAATAATAATACTGGTATTGATATATCAGGTAAAAACATCGAACATTTTAGTTAACGAAAGCCTCTCCGGTCAATCTGTTCACGGTATTTGGATAATGGAGTTCTGCGGGTTGGGGCTAATGGATTGTTGCCATATTTTAAACTAACTGCTGCATCCGGATTCGCTGGCAAACTACCCGAATGAACTGGAAGACAATGTACTATATCAAGTACAACTTGTTTGAAAAACCATCAAAATAAATTCTCGATAGTAGACGAAAAATCACAAAAACAAATTTTAATTACAACTATTGACAATTTTCTTTCTATGAAACAAACTGACTTCAGATAACAGGAAGTTGATAAAGTCTAATTAGAAATAATCATATATTTTTTCTTATTAGATTTTTATCAACTTCCTGGTGGATTTTTTCATATTGATTTATACGAGACCACCTTTGAAGAAGTTTTACTATGCATTAAAAAATAATTTAAAACGGTTCACAATAAAGTTGCTGAAGACATCGCGTTTCACACACAAAAAAATATAGCCGAATTGAGAACCTCCTCCTATTTTGAAGTCGGTTTAAAACGACAGAATTCAAATTAAAGTCCTTTCACTTCACTAGTATCCATAGTTTAAAGTTAACCTTTTTTAAATTGGTAAACAATAGAACCTAAACCGTGCCCTTAAAAGCAAGAAAAAGCTCTAAAATGTTTCATGAAAAATACCAGCTGAATCGTTATCCATGTACTCAGACGGACATTTTAGCGCAACTGCAACCAGACTCTTTTCAAAAAGTCAGCAACATTGCGGTTCACACAAAGAAAGCTCTCCTCATTGTAAAACATCGCCACATTGTTACTTACAACTGCAAAGTCTGGTCCTGAGAATAATATTAAGCCACAGAGGTGCAAATAAGTGTAGCTCTTTGTTTTTTCTACAGTACTGATGCGTGTTTTACTGTATTTTCTTGCATGCCACTAGACATTCTTTGCTTAAGCTTAGTGCAGATTGGCATTAGTTAGAAGACACATTTGCGAAGCGACATATCAAAAGCTGTAAGAGGTCCGTTATTAGTTATAGTTTAACTTTGCTCTAAACAAGCAATTTCAAACAACGTTAGTCGGCATTTTTTAAAGTCTAAACTCCCTAACTTATATTTGATACGTCCAAGCTTAAATACGCTGCTATGGACCTAATTGAAAGGTAGAATATCATTCACAAGAACGTATAGATAAATTTGCAAGCGATTTAAGAGTTTTTGGAAAAACTACTTATCCTTTTCATATATTTATTTCATGCTACCACACCGGGATTTTATACTTACCTAGATGAAACAATTACCCATTTTGAGCAACAAATTTTACGTATCTGCAGGTCTTATATGGCATTGGTGTCATTCAGTTCTGTGGCATTCAAATCAACTAACAAATGTTCATACTTCTTAACGATCCATTGGAAAATCGTTCGCCTCGCGGTGTTATTCCAACATTGGCCTCTATTTTCTTGTACACCAACTAAACTTAATTGAACCGGGGTTTTTGGTGAAGTACCTACACTACATATTTTGCTCGCTGACGCATTGACCTTCAAACAGTTTGGCTAATGGATCACCCCCCTTTAAGTGCAGCGGTGCATATCTCTTTGTACAAAATTACTGTTCTACACTATTTACCTGTACCCAGATTTGTTTCAGGCCATTTCGTTACAGAAGTTAGATACCTTTACAAATAAACTCAATGTTGAAGGCTATTTTCGTGGTAAACAAGAATTTTCCGAAGGAAATGGGTGCGCGCGTGTTGCGAATGTTTAACACGAAGAATAATGGATTTTGATACTACGAGTGTACATTTGTGCGCACTAGTACTGAGCAGTTTCGTTATAATGGTAATACATTTTGTATTTTTACCTATTTATATGGAAAAAGAGGGTTTTTAGCAACAAATTAATTATCATTTATTCATATTGTAAACAACACCTACACCGATAGTGGGGTACGTGAAAATTCCCGTTTTTACAATATGAATAATCAAATTCACGATGGCTTTTGGAATAAAATTAATTACTTGTCAGACGAAAGAGTTACAGGCCTGCCCTGTCACTCTCTGTCGGCAAAGAGGTCAATTTAATAATAATCGCAATAATAAACACTTAACAGTCACAAATATTCCCGCACCACAGAGGTCATCAAATTGCTTTCCAGCCAAGGATATCCCATTCAAAGAATAACAACGACTAAGTATTAGCTAAGGTGTAGGGAATTCTAGGATATTATAACATATCTTTGCAGTAATGCATTCCGTCATTAACAGTAAAGTTTCAGTCCACCTACTTAAGTACCTATAATTTTATTTCACTAGCACACAAACTTCAAACTGGAACAGCAGGAGGAACACGTCTTGAATATTTTAGCCTAATAATGGAATTCCAACCAACCTATTCATCCAATTCCCGTCACGATCGCATTCTAGCTTTGCGGGCCCTAATCAAAGCCTACCATCCATCAAAGGGGCTGATTGTGGGCTTGTGAGTCCATTGTTTAGGGCCTGTGCAATTGGGAAGCCATTATTTAGGAAACTGTCCTATTGTAACGTCATTGATTTGCAACTTTTACATATTGTATACTAGCTTCTGCCCACAGCTTCTCCCGCGCGGTACCCGGATAAAAGTAGCCTATGTTTTAGTAGTAAGTAACCTCTACTTGTCGGCCTATGTACTTTTACCTTTATTATTGTTTTTGTCAAATAAACGTTCATTCTATTCTATTATATGTAATTACACTGAGCCTTAGCCATGTTTCTATAAAAATGGTAGAGGTAGCCACTTAACTAACATAAAATAAA
Source organism: Perizoma flavofasciatum (assembly GCA_958496245.1). Classification (NCBI taxonomy): domain Eukaryota; kingdom Metazoa; phylum Arthropoda; class Insecta; order Lepidoptera; family Geometridae; genus Perizoma; species Perizoma flavofasciatum. Next base: position 2,988,224 of record OY292436.1, read on the forward strand.
TAATTTCGTATTTTTCACTCGACACGTGATTCTGTGATGTCTAAATCCACTGCTGTATCATCATATATTTGGGGGAGAAGTATCCTCAGAGGAAATCATTCGAGCGGTCAGGTGTCGCGGCTTTACATAATGTACATACATAATGTACGTAGAGTGACGTGAGGAGGCAGACATGTATCCAGAGCTAGCGAATTTATAAATATACGAATCCTAAATATGCGAAGTTACGAATCCTTGGTTCTTGGTACAGCAGAAAAGTAGTTACTTTTCTGCTGTACTTTCAAACTCAACGACATAGATTCGCAGTTTAATTGCGCTTAGGAAGTCCTCCCTTTGTACATCGTTTTTGTGCAATAAATAATTAAATAGAATAAATTTAATAACAGCATAGGTACCAACAAAAGACGCTTGCCACATCCGCGATGGCTAAAAAGTGAGGAATTCACATTTACTTTATTAAAAACTTTATCAAAGTAAAATTTATTCTTTTTAGATAAAATATTTCCTCACATTTAAGTGCGAAAAACACTTCAATCTTCGTTGAGGATTAAATTCAATTTTATGTAAAAAAAAAACGTTTTTTTGTAAAGCCACCATTTATCGATGATAAAATGACTTACGAGAGAGAGTTTCATTCTTCTAAATATGAGCTCAAGTATTTGTCCTTAAGATTTACAATTCAATCCATCATTCCGCTCTAACTAGATCTTAGAATCAAGCGAACCTGTTTTTGGGCCGAAACAAGTGGGAATTAATGGTAAATTTGCGTTACCATCCGAACCAGTAAGAGCGTGAGATTTGTAGATAGGGGTATACTGGATCATTGCTGTCAACCAAAAGGCCTACGTTATTTAGGGGAGTATTAGAAGGAGTTGAGATGGTCGGGGTCATGTAACTATGCACAATACACCCCGATGCGGAAAGGACGTCAGAACAGGTCTTGCTGGTTCTTGGTTCTGGATTCTAGTTCTTAGTATCCCCATATTTGACGACCTCTGTGGCGCAGTGGGCGAAGGCCCGCCTGAGACGCAGAAGGTTGCGGGTTCAATTCCCGCCACGGGACAAATGTTTGTATCTGCAAATATTTGTCTCGGGTCTGGGTGTTTAATATGTCTATGTACCTCTATAATATGTATGTATTTACAAAAAAATATATATATAAGTAGTTTATCAGTCATGTAGTTCCCATAATACAAGCTCTGCTTAGTTTGGGGCTAGATGATGCTGTGTGAAAATGTTCAGCATTATTTATTTATTTATTTATATGAATAATCCTACTATAATCGTATCCTATCCTACTACCATTATAAACACGAAAGTTTGTGAGGATGGATAGATGTTTGTTACTCTTTCACGCAAAAACGACTAAACGGATTTTGATGAAACTTTACAGTAATATAGCTTATACATCAAAATAACACTTAGGCTAATTTTTATCTGGGTACCACGTGGGCGAAGCCGTGGGCAGAGGCTAGTCTGTGAAATTTCTAAGAAAGGAGTGAGTACTGAGATGACGGCTGATGGAGGAGAGTGGAAGAAAAAACATGTTGTGCCATCCGTATGTAATGAAGAACAAGGACAAAAAGATGATGAAGATGATGATATGCATACTTAGTACACTTGGCTTTGTCAAATTGCTTAATACAAATCTGGTCAGTTACAAGCCATAAAAACAGACCAGCACTGTGAATTAAGAAGTTTTATGGTCAAAATAAATTCATGTAATTTATAAAAGTATCATACATAAAATATTTATTTGAATTCCCGTACTACCCAACCTAACTCCGTATCTGCTAGTTAAACTTTACACTTAAGCGGCCTCTGGGAAAGCTGGCATTTCCACGAAACTCGCAATGACGTTAAGTCGTTCAATGCCCACTTTTAATTGCTTCGTAGAACAAGGTTTTCAACAACGAATTTTATTCAGGTTTCGTAAATGGAATAAAATTTAAATTTGTAATTTAAACAGAAAAAAAACACGCTCTCTACCCCAGAACAATCACTCGTATATTGAAAAGGGACAATATTATTTGATCCTCAAGAATTTAATTGATCTATTTCAAATGGTCACTTTTTTAAATAAACGATATTTATTTTTAATGTTTTATCTTTACATTAATTTTTGGTAATCAAAAATAATAGTTGATTCCCTTATGATACAAATTGGGCGTACAATGCGTACATTATTGACACGTGTCGATAATGCACAGCCAATAATACGAATCTAATGACGGAGTACGTCAGTAGGATATGTTTTTTTTGCACCCAGAAACACCTTGCTATTTTGAAACATGCGTAGCTCAAAATAAATTAAAATATCAAATGGCTTGATTTATTTAATGTCTTGTTTTATGTATTTTATGTCTCACTAAAAAAGTATCAATCGTTAAGAAAAATTACGTTTATATTTATTGCTTGCTGTTTTTGCAAAATTAAAATGATCATTTAAATACATGCCTATTCAAAAGAGTCCACTGCTACGATGAAACAGCCAAACTGTTGGAACTTAATTTATAAATCCTACCAAACCTTTAAACACGGTTTTACCAAAAGATTACCTTAACTATCACATGGTACATGAAACTGAGGATGTTCATCATGGGGATGGACATTATGGACCTCAGTTCCATGTTCATGTCCATGGTTTTGCTGTATAGGGGCATTGTCATTTTTTGACAATGCCCCTATACAGCAAAACCATTCCATAATTATTGACATGTAACCCAATAATTTCAACATTATGTACTTGACAATGCCATTTTACAGCAGCTAATGTTATTTATTATTACTAGTAATCATTATTATATTTTTGATAATGCCCCTTTGCAGCAGCAATTTAATTTATTCTTAAGTAAACTAATTATGTAAACATTAATAGGTATGTAAGTACTTGGCTGTTTCTAGCACCCTTCCAAGTCCTACAATGTAAGTTTTCGACGTAACCAAGTGTACTATAGGTTCCCATGGTTAAAAATAAATGAGTATGAGTATGATTTCTATGATACTACGTCCAAACATTAAATCCTACTAATATAATAAACGTGAAAGTTTGTGAGGATGAGAGTTTGTTACTCTTTCACGAAAAAAACTACTGAACAGATTTTGATGAAACTTTACAGTAATATAGCTTATACATTAGAATAACACATAAGCTACTTTTTATCCGGGTAACACGCGGGCAAAGCCGTGGGTAGAAGCTAGTAATGAACAAATAAACAGCCGACAAATACATACATAGTCACCCCATACTAGGATTCACTGTATCATAGGTATCAGTAGATATTGCTTCAGAGTCTGGGTGTAGTGGTACCACGGTACTCATAGTTTCTGATTCCCACGACCCAGCGAATTCTAGTAGAGAGTCAGGACTATTCTTGTCTTGGCAGAAGCTAGTAAAGCTTCTGCCCACAGCTTCGCCCGCGTGGTACCCGGTCAAAAAGTAGCCTATGTGTTATTCTAATGTATAAGCTATATTACTGTAAAGTTTCATCAAAATCCGTTCAGTAGTTTTTGCGTGAAAGAGTAACAAACATCCTCACAAACTTTTACGTTTATAATGTTAGTAGAATATATATAGGATTAGTAAGAAGTAGGATTGTACACAAAGAATACAAACAAAAACTTACATAGGACATGTACAAAGGCGCGCTTAAACCTAACAAGAGTTTTCTTCCAGAAAACCTTTGAGGACTATGTATGTCTGTGTTATTTATAATTAGGGGGAATGACATTAAGCTTACGACATCACTATTCGAATGATTTTATGCCGGCCACTCGTCCGCCGATCCATTAAGCTCGTTATAATATAAATATTTATAATTCTTATTGTTTGTGTAGTTACGAGCAGTTGTTCGTACGTAATAAAATAGGTAAACGAAGCATTATTCACCTTATCACATGCAATCCATCACTAAGACCAAAACAACATGATAACATGAGACTTTTTGAGAGTATTTGCCCTAAATCGCTTATTTCCTAAGAATCAGCGACTGTAAATTGACGACCGTAACAAAGTGGTAAATTTGATTTTCAACCTAATGATTGAACATCGCAAACCCTTATAAAAATAGCTTATGTATATGCTTTTACTGCCGTCTTATGATGGTCGCCACCTTTTAGGAAACCAAGGCTTTAGCTACATGCTAATCTGATTAAATCAGCCTAAACTTCCCCAACAACCGATTATGGGTTTTAGTAAACAGTTTCTGGGATCGATTCCAAACGACCGCTCGCCTGCTACTAAATAACACAAAAATATTATTTATTGTATGCTCTTCGACTTACGAAATAGTTTTGAGTAATCTCGGAAAAATGGGTAGGTTAGTTAGGTAGTTTCGTTGCCCCCCGTTTTCTCTTTCAACCGAAGTTAATCTTTAGCTGAGCATTCGTCACAATCTCACGATGGTTTTCTCTTGGTCATGCAAATGGATGGGACAGAGACAATTTTCGTAATTATATAACTAAATATATGTACTTCCAGTCTAATTTCAGACAACTTTTAATGTCGAATTAAACGCTTTTAAATTGTCAATTATTTATTTTTATCGAGAGTAGATCGAAACTTGATTTGTCTATTTTTATTTGTATTATTACTAGAAGTAGGTCCAATTTGAGAAGGTTCTGTGACGAATAACGAAGAACAAGCAGGTAAGTTAATAAACAATTTTATTTTAGCGACTGTTAAAGTCACGTGACATTTTCAATTTTCTATGGTAACAAACTTCAAACAATCCTTTTGTTTTGGCTGAAATTTAATTTAATTTCAAGATATATTTGAGGTAAAATTTTAGAGAAAAACACAACTAGTATTTGAATGTTGTCCCTACCAAATGTACCTACCTATCTATATAGTTACCTAACCTACCTATCTATATAGTTTATATAAAAATCACCAGGTGCCGTCGATGACTGTAGGTCCGATATTGGCTTTATGCTAATGCGTATTTGCCCGGATCTAAAATCTAGATGAGCCGGTATTGGCACGAGGATATCGAATGACTTTTATAAAAGCCAAAGAACAAAGATAAAGAAATAATGCATTGGTTTTGTTATTACTAAGACTTTATCATAGAATACTAATATATCTGCTAGAGATATATGTAGGTAGGTTTGATAAAAAATAAGTATTCTGAATCAATCTATCGCCTACTTACCCTAACAAAAATACCGATAATATATAAAAATTAACATCCAACAGACACATTATATAGTGCTGACTCCTAGAACTAGAATTCTCATGGACTTGGTATCAGAAACTACGAGTGCCGTGGAACATAACATCCACTATCAGATAGGAATAATATGTAGTTGAGAAAAATCCACCACACGAAATACTCATAGTTAAGTCTTCTTTTATATTTTTGAATACAAATCGATCCTTTGGAACCGTAGCATTATTTTTACATTTCATCCCCAAATACCCACTGTGCTTTCAAATTACGCCTCCCCTCGATGTGGTCCTCAAGATAACCGATAAAAGGTCTCCGGTATTTGAAGGCGGACGACCGTCTAGTTTTCATACAATCCTGATATTTCACAACGGCTGTATATCGGTATCGGCTACCTATAGTCGCGGGATGGAGGCAATAGCAGGTTCTTCACGCTAAGCGGGAGCTTTTATCTTTTACGATGTCGTCATTTGACGATTATCTCAGTATCTAAAACTTGCCAAGGAAAAGTGATTTAATGAGACAAACTTTTTTTTTTAATTCTAATTTTCCAGGGATATGATTCGTTAGTTTATCAGTGAAATAGTAGATTATTCAGCAAGGGACTAAATTGAGCCATTTCATAAGAGGTTATATGAAGCTATAGAATTCAGTACCACAGCTCTCAGACAAATATCCATGATATAATTTATTATATCTAAGAAACACTGTGACCTTGTTATACTTAAAGTGCTTCATAAGTGTTATTTCTTCAGATAGAATTAAGTAATAAGTTTAATCTCAATTCAAATTGAGTTAAAGTGGCAATGGGTAGGCGAGATGTACTTCGCAGAACCGACAACCGCTGGGGAAGAAAGGTTCTCGAATAATGACCACGAACCGAATGACGCAGTATTAGGCAGTCCTTCCCCACAGTGCGCGGTGGACCGATGACACATTTAAGACTGTAAAAGTCTGCATAAGACTGAAGAAGTAAGTAGGTAGGTGGAAGTAGGTAACGAAAAACGAGCATTATCTTGTGCATTACCTGAACGATATTTATAATATAATAAAGGACGACATAATTATACTTGGTTTGAAGGTTACTCACTTTAAATATAATTCGTTGCAAGTTCCCTAACTCTAGACAAGACACCACAAGTTCTATGAACTATGAAAGTACTAAAGTATTATTTTCGTTTAGTCGTTATAAGTATTTTTTAAATTAATTTTAATGATGTGATAAAGAGACAAGGCATTTCGATGTTCCATTTTTAAAATAATTTCTTGGAAAAAAGATCGTTTATTTTTATTTCATTTTATTTTTGAAAACGGAACTGAAAGAGCATTGCTTCGTTTTATCGTTTTGTTAGCGTTTCTTGGTTATCGTTGGGTGTGTGCGTTTGTCATTAAAAATAAATTTAAATAAGTTGGTATTGCCGCAAAATCTCTAGATTTTTTAATGTGGTACCTTGCGAGAGTATAAAATAACTATGTAGTTTATTTTATATTCTGCAATCGAAGTGTAGAGTGTATAACTCGGGACTAAACCCCATTCATACTCGATTCTATAGCCTGCCTTGCTGTCGTTCGGGAGGCTAAACATCTCGTATGAAATGGCTCCTTTTAGTCCTTTGTTGAACAATCTTCTATGTGAACTTAATGTGAATTTAATTGACTGATATGTACATTTTATTTATTTCCCAATAAATAATTATTCTGATTATGAGTGTAGTGGTGTACATACGAAATAACGTTTACAATTACCTCTCAAGCTCTCGGCGATCTCGAGCTGACTTTCAGCGAACTCTTTGTAATGGAAATGAAATTCCCCGAGGCGACCATTTTTGGAGTTCCGCTGACGACGGTTAAGAATGAGATTGTTGAGCAAACTTAATAACAGTTTGAAAGAATGCAGTGAGCTGTGAAACCTTGGGAAGGCTTTCAATTATGGTGAAATTGAACGTTAAATGCTTAGAGTTTTATTATTTCCTGTTTAGTTTAAAGTTCGATTGGAGGTAAAGGTTTTTTTATACAATATAAGTGACAAATAAGCATAACCTGTTGATAAGCGGTTGCTGTAATATGAATATGGACGCTTGAAACAACTCGCACGTAACCGACCGAGCGCGTCTTGCACAAAGGTATGGGTTACACTGCCATGCCAGTTTTAAATTAGGTTTTTTCAAAATCACACAAAATAACTAATGATATAATTTAAATATTAGAACCCGTGTTATATTAATCTAAATAGGATAAAAAAAACGCGGACGAAAGAAGGGGAAACTGAGAGTTTAACTAGTAATATATGTATCCAAAGGTTATCTGGAAGAGATCGCTTCTAAGCTACTAGACCGACCACTGTACTTGTACTTGAGTTACTTTTTAGTTTTATAATTTCTTTGTGTACAATAAATTACTTTTACTAATTATTCATTTCATCATCATCAACGACCTGTAGGAGTCCTCTGCTGGGCGTAGGCCTATCCAAAAGAGTTCCGCGACGAAAGTCAAAGTCAAAGTCAAAATGCATTTATTCATTAAACTTCTTTGACGGTACCGTCATACTTTGACGGTATTGGGCCACCTCTATCCTCTTCGGATATATGTATATAAAGATCGTATTGTATTTTCTATCTTTATAACTTGCAATTGACGACCTCTGTGGCGCAGTGGGCGAAGGCCCGCCTGAGATGCAGAAGGTTGCGAATTCGATTCCCGTCGCGAGAAAAAAATTGTATGAATATAAAAAGTAGCCTATGTGTTATTCTGATGTATTAGCTACATTATTCCTAAATACGTTCAGTAGTTTTTGCGTGAAAGAGTAACAAGCATCCATCCTCACAAACTTTCACATTTATAACATTATTAAGATAATTCATTACAATAAAAATATAAGTAGTATATTAGTCATGTAGTTCCCATAACACGAAACTGTGCTATAGCAATTTAAAAGGTACCAAATATTTTTCGCCTGGTGACGTCACTCGAGGAAAATACGACAAAAATGAACGAATAAACTTTTATTCTGTCAACCAGCAATGGTCGCAGAGACGAGTTCCAACCTCTCGGAGTAAGTGAGACGTTTTATATCGATCGCTCTTAGTTTTATGAATGGCTTCCTAGCGCCACCCTCTCCTCATACCACCGCCTCGCAACACCTGGCCAAAGAGACAGCTTGGTAAGAAAGGCTGGGTTTTTCGGTCCTAAGACTGGCGACACTCAGGTGGAAAAACCTCACTCGTATAAAATAATACGCGTAGTCATAATGTACTTCCTTTTGTGTTCGTTTTCGTTCCTTTTAGCCATGAAGTTAAAGGACACAGCATGGTAACACCAACCAAAATAACTAATTAGACTTGATTTCATTATTTGTCTATTTTTCCATCAATGAGTTCACCTCGTTCAATTGGCACCTCACTAAGGCTGAATGAAGGATCATCACAAAAATAACCAACCAGAGTTTGTTGCCTGTTTCTTCTAGACTTAGTCGCGCGCGAGGAATCGCCGTAAATTCACTATTAAAATTTTAAATTCACGTTGTTTTATTGTTTACGTTTCTATGATCCTTGTGATTTCAATGAATAAAAACCTATTGACTTTGACTTTGAACCGTGCCGTGGACGATCTGGGGCGCAAAAATATCGTTTAGTACATGAAACATCACACCAAAATGTCACACCAGTGCATCGGCGAGCGTAAACGATTTCATACAAAGTGATGCTGCCGATATTTTGTTACTTTGCCAAAGCAATCAAACCTTGCCAAGGTTTTAGGTTTTGGGTGTTGTTCAAGTCATAATTTACAGGTTTTTGTTTTAAATTTATTGAAGACTAGCTTCTGCCCGCGGCTGCACCCGCGAGGTACCAGGATAAAAAGTAATGTGAATGAATTATTGAATTAATGAAAATACTTTGTTGTACACCACAAAAAAAATACAAAAATAATAAAAACTTAACATAACTAAAAGTACAATTATGCGGTCTTATCACTTCGATCGATCGAGAATCGATCTCTTCCAGACAATCTTTGGAGGGATTATGATTGTTCCAAATCATGACCAATATTCAAATCGGTTTAGCGTTAAGAAGATTATTCATACATCCATACTTTCACATTTTATACTATAAGTAGGATTTATTAGCCCTTTAATGTGTAGCAACAACAATCTTGTTTTGTAGATAATTGAACAAACATGGCGGCATCTGTTTTGAACCTTTCCTTTTGTTTTTTTTAATTCACGGTCTAAGGGCCTTTAACAGACAATGGTATGCCAGCTACTTGCAAAAATGCAGACATGTGAAAAATTTAATGTTTGGACGTGTTTTTGACTACCTCTTACTTGCTACTTGGTACTTGATTCTCACTAGCCTCAATGGTTTTCTTGAAGAAAACTCTTTTTAGGGTGAAGCACGCCTTTGTAAGTGACCTCTCATTCTGTTATGTGAATGTGTTTATTTGTTGTACACCAAAGAATAAAGAATTGGTACACCCAAAAATCTACTCACTGAGAAACCCTTGGAAGAGACTAGCCACCCACAACACAGGGAATCCTAGTGTGGGGGCTAGTAATCCTAACTTGTTTGCCGGTTGGGTAACGAAAGCTGTTTTGTACCTACTAACATAGGCACTACCTACATTTGATATTGTATAAAGATGTTTTCGTAACTTAGCTGGTAAATAAGGATATATTTGAATAGTATTTTAGATCAAATAAAACAAATTTATTATTATTATTATTTATCTTTATTCATTTAAAATCTCAGGCTTATGCCTGGGGCCTTTACAGGCATTAGTGGAGCCAAAGCTAACACTAAGAGGCCTTTTGTACATTATCTGGATGGCGACTGATTGGAAATATGAGTGATAAATTAGGATATTGCAGTATTATATGTTTATGGAATGGTTGCTGGGCTATGTAGGAGGAAACGGCACCTGTCAATTCTTACTAAAATTCAGATAATTATTATTATTATTATTAGAATGTATCTGACGATGATGTCAATCATGGAGGATACCATCGTCAGCGTGTTTATTTTAAACCTAAATGAACGATGCATAAATATTATCAGATTAAAAGCACAGTGAACCAGCTGCCGCCTGCCGGCTGTGATGCAAGTGGGTGGCACGAATTTACTCAGCAGATTTTGACGTGATCATTAGCTGGCTGTTAGGTTTAATACTTACTCGAGTTGATGAACTGCCTGTATGTTAGCAGAACCTAGGTTTAATACTGCGAACTCGAGTTGATGAACTGCCTGTATGTTAGCAGAACCTAGGTTTAATACTGCGAACTCGAGTTGATGAACGGCCTGTATGTTAACAGAGCCTAGGTTTAATACTGCGAACTCGAGTTGATGAACTGCCTGTATGTTAGCAGAACCTAGGTTTAATACTGCGAACTCGAGTTGATGAACGGCCTGTATGTTAGCAGAGCCTAGGTTTAATACTGCGAACTCGAGTTGATGAACTGCCTGTATGTTAGCAGAACCCAGGTTTAATACTGCGAACTCGAGTTCATAAACTGCCTGTATGTTAGCAGAACCTAGGTTTAATACTGCGAACTCGAGTTAATGAACTGCCTGTATGTTAGCAGAACCTAGGTGTAATAACGCGAACTCGAGTTGATGAACTGCCTGTATGTTAGCAGAACCTAGGTTTGATACTGCGAACTCGAGTTAATGAACTGCCTGTATGTTAGCAGAACCTAGGTTTAATACTGCGAACTCGAGTTAATGAACTGCCTGTATGTTAGCAGAACCTAGGTTTAATACTGCGAACTCGAGTTGATGAACTGCCTGTATGTTAGCAGAACCTAGGTTTGATACTGCGAACTCGAGTTGATGAACTGCCTGTATGTTAGGTTTATTACTGCGAACCCGAGTTGATGAATTGCCTGTATGTTAGCAGAACCTAGGTTTAATACTGCGAACTCGAGTTGATGAACTACCTGTATGTTAGCAGAACCTAGGTTTAATACTGCGAACTCGAGTTGATGAACTGCCTGTATGTTAGCAGAACCTAGGTTTAATACTGCGAACTCGAGTTGATGAACTGCCTGTATGTTAACAGAACCTAGGTTTAATACTGCGAACTCGAGTTGATGAACTGCCTGTATGTTAGCAGAACCTAGGTTTAATACTGCGAACCCGAGTTGATGAACTGTCTGTATGTTAGCAGAACCTAGGTTTAATTCTGCGAACTCGAGTTGATAAACTTCCTGTATGTTAGTAGAACCTAGGTTTAATACTGCGAACTCGAGTTGATGAACTGCCTGTATGTTAGCAGAACCTAGGTTTGATACTGCGAACTCGAGTTGATGAACTGCCTGTATGTTAGCAGAACCTAGGTTTAATACTGCGAACTCGAGTTGATGAACTGGCTGTATGTTAGCAGAACCTAGGTTTAATACTGCGAACTCGAGTTGATGAACTGCCTGTATGCTAGCAGAACCTTCTAAATAATATCAATGCAGATTTAAAACAAGGAACGAAAGTATGCGCAGTATAATACAAAATCATTTATTTCAGACAAGTACAAATAGCTATAATTATTATGAAGCTCTGTTCGTCTGTTTTAGTTAAACAACTGTGTTACAGACAACAGTGCCTTTCTCAGAATCAAGCTCATACTATTGCCTAGATAAAGTGTTTAGGAACTATGTACATATTTATGTAGATTAGTTTAGGCCATTAGTTCCCAAAGTGGTTCAGGTGGACTCCCAGGGGTCCACGGGAGACAAAAAAAATGGGAATTTACGAATTGTAAACCTTTTTTGTCACGCCAATGTAGACCCCCGTCGAGTCTCCCGTGGACCCCTGGGGGTCCACCTGGACCACTTTGGGAACTAATGGTTTAGGCAATGTAAGCACAAACTATGTGCTATCATGATTTTAAGTGTATTTTAAAATTTACTTTATACTATGAAAAAAAAAAGCCCATACATATTGAAATAATTTATTTATTGTAATACCTATGATTACAATAAAAAAAAACCTCAATAGAGAGGTGTAACTTCAGGAAGGGAGGGAGGCCTTCGCCCTGCAGTGGGATAATATAGGCTAATAATAAATAAAAATAAAATAATGAATATCTATGATTAATTAAGACACCTAAATTATTGTATGCCATATTTAATAATGACAATGATTCGACTACGAACCGTGCGACGCACGTAGTGTAGGAAGGCTTCCACCCGTTGGAACGGGAAGTTGGTGGACAGAGATTACCCAAGACCTTTCGTCATGGCACTCTTTGAGGGTGACCTATCTACAGGATGCTAATGATTTCTTAGGTTCAATATATTGATAAAAAGTCTAAATGAGTAGGATGATGACGATTTATAATCCTAATTTATATTGTAAATGCGAAATTTTGACTGTTTTTTGCTAACAATCTTCGTAACGGCTGAATTGATTTAGATTAATTTTGGATGAAATCGTTCGTAGTTCGTGTATTAATAAGAACATAAATGGCAGAGAAGAAAAATGTAAGACAGAGAAGAGTTATGAACCTTTGCTAGTTTAATTTGAGGAATAAAATCTCTGAAGTTTTTCTAATTTGACCAACGTTTTTATGAGTTTACATAGAAAACAAAAAAAACTAATTTCGTGCGGTCTGAAAAGTAACTTAGTGCACATATTTTACTCATGCTAATGAGAAAATGTACAGTGCGCCAGTTTCACTAATGGCACCAACTTAAAACTTTTAGTTTTTCATTTTAGTACGACGCGTGGCTAAGTTTCAAATATACAAAGGCGTCAAATATATTTGATGACCTCTGTGGCGCAGTGGGCGAAGGCCCGCCTGAGACACAGAAGGTTAGGTTAGGTTAGGTTTAAGGTTTCACGCCGCGGGACAAATGTCTGTATGAACTGCAAATATTTGTCTCGGGTCTGGTTGTTTTCCATGTATAGTATGTATGAAATTATAAAAAGTATATAAGTAGTATATCAGTCATGTAATTCCTATAATACAAGCTTTGCTTAGTTTGGGGGCTAGGTGATGCTGCGTGGAAAGTGTCCAGCATTATTATTACATATAAAGTTGTACAAAAATCATACTAATCAGCATACTAATTACTACTTTATTGAACCTGAATGAAGAAGTAGGCCATTCTAATTAATATCTACTGTCCCATCAAATAATCAAATTCTTGTAAAAAAAATTAAGTCGTGCTAAATATGTAAATGTTTACATTGTAAAAACGGGAATTTTCACGGTCATCTTCACTTCATCAGGGTGAGTGGTTGCGACTTTCTCCTTCCGCGTCGCGCCGTGCACTACGTGAAGACTCTCGGAATGAGTCGAAACTTAGTCGGTGCCTTCACCGATAGTGCAGTACGTGAAAATTCCCGTTTTTACAATATGAATAGTCAAGTTCACGATAGTTTTTGGATTAAAATGTAAATGTTTATCATTTCAAGAAGAAAAAGTATTTGTAAGATTGGTTTAATTATCATCTTTAAATAAATATAGATAGCCAGTAACGAAAAGATATATATAAATAAAATAGTTATACGTGGAATACACCATCTGCGTTGATTTATTTTTAACATTATTGTTTCTTTTATTCTTTATTGTATACACAAATAAACACATACAAAAAGGCAGAATGAAATGACATGTACAAAGGCGAGCTTAACACTAAAAGAGTTTTTTCCAGCAATTCTTGAGCTAGAGAGAGGTAGAGGTAGGATCATGTACAGAAAAAAAATAATGAAACAATACTTTCATTACCTACTTAAAACTATACTACCTACCTACTTAAGCTAGTTTCTTATTTATAACCTAGGTATATCGTCTCGGTTACTTTTTTTTAGATCTACTGATGACGAATATTTCTATAGTACATTATTTTCACGTATGACCAACCATGGTCAGCGAACGCGGTCGAGTAGCGTTTTTCTTCCAACTTGATGTATAAATATTAAGATTTAGTACTGAAAACTTATGTTTGTTGATATAAAATATATCAATTTTTAGAATCAGTTAAAAATATCTGTGAAACTGTTGAGTTATTTAAAAAAATTCAAGAAACAGGCAAGTTTTAGATGTATATTATATTATTATAGACTAGCTGCTAGTTCTGCTCACGGCTTCGTCCGTGTGGTAGCCGGATAAAAAGTATCCTATGTGTTATTCTGTAAAGTTTCATCAAAATCCGTTCAGTAGTTTTTGCGTAAAAGAGTAACAAACATCCATCCTCACAAACTTTCGCGTTTATAATATTAGTAGGACATAGATCAAAAATTTCTTGCCTTTCTTTCCTGGCTTGGTCGCGGAGGAACAGGCACCTAGATAAAAACCGACGTTTCAAAGTGGTCCTTGTGATTTTATTGAATAAATGAATTTTAACTTTGACTTTGACTTTGACTTTGGCTTTTCCAAGGCTAATAGTTTGTAAAAAATTAGAATATAAAAAGGTAATTTTTGAATTTGAAAAAAAAAACATTTTTATTAAAAACCTGTAGGAAGGTATGATGATCAAACGAGCAGATTGTAAAACCCCATTTACGTGCTCTCTTAGATTCAAGAGCCTTTAAAGGGTTTTGGATAATGAAAGGCTGGTCTTCAATTTAATCACGATAAAATGGGTTTTCTATATAGAGGCTCTTATACACCTGCGTATGCGGATCTGTTGTAGGAAGTTAATAGACGAACACCCAACCAGTAGCTGCTATCTGAACACTCTCGGTCTGTTTTTGTTTGCCTGGCTATTAGCATGCTGGAACAACTATTTATAGTCAAGATATTTGTAAATATTTGTAACTGAATTTGTAAATGTAGCAGCCACCCATCTGAGTATTAATATGCAGGAGAAAAACGTTAATGTGAAAAGAGGTGGTGTTACTGCAATAAAAATAATTTAAAACATAATAAAAGACATGTAATACAATACATAATGTGGTAAAACATATAATACAGTAATATATAGCTACAATAACAGGAGCTAAGAAAATGATAACACTTAGTTTAGCGATGCTGTCTTCAAGACCTCTAAAGAAAGTACTGTCTCATTTTTAAAAATTGTAAGCGATTTTGCATGCTTGATGTAGACTATTTTTGCCACAGATAGATAGATAACACTTTAATGTACACATAATATGTTGCTTACAAATTCAAACAGCAAATTACAAACTAATCGCGGGAGTACAATGGGCGGTTTTATCGCTTATATCGATCTGTTCCAGACAACCTTTGGATAGACAGGAACACGGATGAGCTTTTAAATATATGAACTTTGGGATATCGGTGACTATCGGCCATTTTGTTAATATACTTTAGCAAAATGACACCGGATGATATTCAAAAATAGATTTGAAAACTAAATATTCACGATGCACCACAATTAAGCGTCCTCTCATTTTAATTTGGCATTATTCATAAAAATAATTAAAAACACTTTACAATTAAATTAACACTTTTACAAATCTATAATTGAACTGTCCTACAATTGGCGGTCTTATCGCAATCAGCGATTTCTTCCACACAATAATCTACCTATAGGATGTCACAGACTATATAAAGGTACGATCAAGTGATTTGGTCCATGAAAGTGAATAAGTTATCCTGAAAAATTTGAATTTATTCTTTTTTTGTTACACCTTCAAATCAGTTGCTATAGGACTTTCTGAATACCCCAACTCTAATGTCAAACGAAAAAAGTGTTTGACATCGGGCTATGGTATGTACCCCCTTTCGGGATAGTAATATTCTGAGACAGTAATATAAATTAATTAGTTTCTTTGAAATATAAAAGTACTTGCGTTTGAACTCCGAAAGTTGAACCCCTTATGCGTGACAGTCAATAAGGCACGAGATCCATTTATCATAAATTATGAAACCGTCATCTCACAACGCAGTTAGCTTCGTCCAGCCCTAGTTTAGCACTTAGCTTTCTACCCAAATGGGTTGCTTGGCGGAGGGCAACCAACTCTACCCTTGACAGGCCGTTCACTGTTCTAAGGTTATGCCAATCTGTAGAAAGCAATGTTCACACAACAATAGAGTTTTCTTAGTTGTAGTATGACAGATTGACTGTATATCAACTTTTCTCTCGCAATTACCTGCGTTGATTTATCATTTAGATAAGGAGAGAGCCGTTAAGGAACGCGATACTTTATTTTGAATCACTTTTTAATATATTATTGGCTTTAAAACGGGTTAACTAATAGACTAATTGAATATTCATAATGATTAAAATATTTAAAATGAGAAACGTCTAATAAGTAGTTGCCGGTAATAAGTGGATGCATGTAGCCTGAAAATGTTTTCTATAGGCTGTTGACGACGATAAAGAATGAAGATATAGTATAAACTTAGTAGAAAAGTAATATTTTTCTCGTTTTTTTGTTATTTTGAATCACATGGGTATGGATGCAGTTGAAATTACAGGCACGAAAGACTTTTCACACGTTATGTTTCAGGGTCGGCAAGGCGCGAGTGATACCTCTGGTATTGCAAGCGTCCATAGGTTACGGTAACCGTGGCAAACAATCATTCGTATGATTGTTTGCCACTTTAGTTTTATGAACAAAAAACTTCCATTATTTACTACATTATAACATTAATCTATCTATACTAATATTATAAAGAGGAAATATTTTTTTGTTTGTTTGTTTGTATCGAATAGGCTCCGAAACTACTGGACCGATTTTAACAATTTTTTCACCAAATGAAATCTAAATTATCAGGAAGTAACATAGGCTATAATTTATTTTCAAAAAATAGACATCCTTAAGATTTGCAATAATGTAACACAAAGTAGCAAAATTTTGCCTATAAAATTCATTATTTGGCGTGCGCTCAGAAAACTATTGATGATACATAAAAATGATGTACTACATGATTAAAGTACTTATTATTACCTACAAAAAAGTCTGCGAGGGAATATATCTTACTATGATAGTTAAGTCACAATAGCAGCTTTTGTGTTCTAAAATTTAGTTAGATCGCCGATATTCCCACGGAATCGAAACTTACGCGGGTGAAACCGCGGGGCGCAGCTAGTGTAATTATAAATGTAGTAATAATGTAGTAATATAAAGTCAATGTGATAAGAAAATATATTAAATTATCTTGTGAACTTTGAAGATCACATTTTGCACGCATTCTAGCACTTGCCTTAAGAAAAATGTGATGAAATTTCGCGAAATTACTGACGCAAAACATACTTACGAAAGGCATTTTGCTGATGAGAGTGATTTTGTACTCACGCTTTGAATATACAATTGTTTTAGGGTTCCATAGTAAAACGGTGCTGTTCGTAAACAATCGTATCGGCAATTTCTGAAGAAAATATAAATAACTAGATGAATCTACAAACTGCTGTAACATATAGCAAAGGTAAGTTTGAGTCTTCATTATCAAGTGTAAATGAACACTGCTGGACATAGGCCACCCCAAAGAGTGCCATGACGTCATCCATCTTGGGCTACTTCCATCCACCGACGACTACATTCGTAAAGGTTTCAATCGGTTATAAGGCTTCTATTTCCTACTTTGCGTTGACCGGTTCGTGGTTGTCATGCAAGAACCTTTCTTCTCCAGCGTTTGTCGGTTCTGCGAGCTATATAATCTGCCCATTGCCATTTCAACTTGCAAGTTTTGAGAGGTATTTTTGTCCTTTGGATTTCTTCGTTTCAGTGATTAAATCTTCGAAAATAACTCTTGTCATAGCCTTAAATCTATGGGATATCTATGGGGGCTCCGGATATGCCATATGTGGGACCTTGACCTCACCGTCAACCTCGGTGGCGCGACAGGCGAGTAACCAGCTTCGATAAAACCAAGGGGTGCGGGTTCGATTCCTGCTGCAGGACAAATGTTTGCATGTTCTGAAGATTTTTTTCCGGGTAAGGGTGTTGTGGTACCACGCTTACTCGTAGTTTCTGAAACCTATGGTTCAGATGGTATCCATGATCCAGTCCATGATGGTGGGATCAGGACCATTTATATGTCTGCTGGCTGTTTTTTTTTATGTCATCTATGGCAACACGCTAGACCTAAGCGATATCCATATAACTAAAAACATACTTAACTATTTTAATAGCAAAATGCTCGTGCACATAAAGTTGATTTCTCCATAGTTTCTCATTTTATTTCTACAAGAAAATTGTGAGTAGCATTAATTAGTGTTAAACACACGACGTCAAATTAATTAACATAACCAAGCCAGGGATATTATCCATTATCCTACTAATATTATAAACATGAAAGTTTATGAGGATGGATGTTTGTTACTTTTTCATACAGAAACTATTGAAATGATTTTGATGACACTTTACAGTAATATAGCTTATACATCAGAATAACACACAGGCTACTTTTTATCCGGGTACCACGCGGGCGAAGCCGTGGGTTGAAGCTTGGAATACTATGTTTGTAAACAGGCTAAATGATTTCATTTAACGTGACTGTTTTTAAAATCACGTTTCTCGTGGCATTTTTTGAGTTTATTTATTTTTCCTTATTTTTTTGCATTACTAATATTTTATGTATTTTGGTAAATTACCTGCCTAATTTAACTACCTATATGCCAGTTACATAACCTAACCTATTATTATTTTTTGTTTAATTTTCATAACATTATTTATTGGTAGGTAGGATAGAAAATAACTGAACTAAGGACGAAGTATTAGGGCGTAATTTAAACATATTGGTCTTTCTGTGTGGCAACGTTCAGCCAGGTCAACACTTGGATAGGTGGCCTTTAAAAATAACAGAACTCTTATGTTCCATGACATGCTAATGGCCCTGTCTTTATTATTATGAAACTGTCCATTGTTAGACTCAAAATCGACGAACGATCTTTAGTCGGACTTTTTACCCGCGACGCCAGAAGCACGTATATAAATCTGACATTGTTTATTTGTTTGCCGGCTGAAACGGCTTATCCTAGTGAAATGTGGTGATTTTTATGACTTCAAGGATGATCCTTAAATAAGTTTTATCGCCACAAGGAAGCGTTTTAATAAATAATGGAAAAATATCCTATGGCAAAAACTATCGTGAACTTGACTATTCATATTGTAAAAACGGGAATTTTCACGTACTGCACTATCGGTGAAGGCACCGACTAAGTTTCGACTAAGTTCCGAGAGTCTTCATCAGGGTGAGTGGTTGCGACTTTCTCCTTCGGCGTCGCGCGTAGCGTAGCGTAGTGCACGGCGCGACGCGGAAGGAGTCGAAACTTAGTCGGTGCCTTCACCGATAGTGCAGTACGTGAAAATTCCCGTTTTTACAATATGAATAATAATCCTATGGATAAATCTCCTGTATCAGTTGTATTCACAAAATCTAGATGACCTCGGTGGTGGACGGGTAGCTAGCTGCGAAACAAGAGATGCGGGTTCGATTCAAATGTTTTGCATGTTCTGCAGATATTTTTTCGGTTCTAGATGTTGTGGCACCACGGTACTCGTAGTTCCTGATACACACGACACAGGAAACCCTAATGTGGAGTCAGGATGTCCGTTGGCTATATTTTTTTTTTAAAGAAAAAACTCTGTAAAACTATCTTACCGTGTTCATCTTTGTATCTTCTGCACAGGGAAAACATTTTGTCTGCTTTCAAAAAACCTGTGAAACAAAAAAGGCAACGTTGTTTAATCAATATTTGTACTAACAAACACTAATTCAGCGATTTTAGATCCTTGCATCCGTTCATGGCAAAACTATGAGATGCACTAATTAAATCTACCCCTATTAAACCCGATATTGCTCTACGAGTATGCTACGCCGTAGCACTCTCGTAGCACTTCTTCATTTCATTTGAGTACAAAATAAAATCACTAAAAAATTTTACTATACTGTTTTTTGTTTGTTGTTTATTACTTGAAGACTTATGTCGTCTTTATAACTTAAGCAGTGTCTACTTTATGCAGACAAAATAATAACAAAAGGAGATATCTATAAAAGATACCTTAGGCCTTCATTGCAATATGAATATGTGTTTTTTTTTAAACATTGCGTTGTGCAAAGATTTTTAAAAACAAATGACTTTGACTTTAGTTGTCTCACTACGAGTTTAAAAGTTTTTTTCGTCATTTAATGCAATTAAAAGTCAGAATAAATTTTATTGCTTCAACATAACACAATCCGACTCTAATCTCCATAATGGACAACCCTCAGATCTATACGCAGTAGATCCATGTGGATTTCAAGTGGGAGATAGCCAGAGGCACATCCAAGGATAGCATAGCATTTCACGTGTCAAGTTGCAGGGCCATCACCGCTTTCTTGCTTCATGGATTACAAAAATGATTGCCTTCGAACGATTCAAAATGTTTTTTTCTAGAACATACCATGTTTTCCTTCACCGTTTTGAAGGCGTGTTTTTTAAAGCTTAAAATGCATAATCAAAATATTTAAATCAATAAACGTATTCGACCCGTCAAAAGTATTATATGTTCCTATAAGGCCCTACGCACACAAGGCTACGCAATTCTCCGATAGCAATATTGTAATACCCACAACTTGTTTCTTTATAACACTCAACTGTCACATACATAATCTTGATCCGACACTAAGATTCCCTGTATCTTGGGTATCAGAAAAATTTGAACCGCGATACCATAAACTCCAGAACTGAAAGAATTTCTGCAGAAAATGCGGGCATTATTTCCATAGCGGGAATAAAACCCGTATTAATCCGGGTGCTCGCTCGCCCCATTGCACAGTGAGGTTGTCAGTTGTCCCACAACTGTAGCGTACTTCATTTGTTATGCCATATTGAGAAACTGGACGACGTAAGCGGCGATGATATCACCCGGAAGGTAGTCTGGAGTCGGCGACGAATGAAAAAAAAGTCTGCGACGTGTCCCTTAAGCTCGTATCGTTGTAGTCGCCTTGATACTAAGGTCGTCGAGCATCAGAGACTTGGTAGCCTCGTGTACAAAGGGCCTTAGAAACAAGATCGCTGCTGAATCCGTTAGCTTTAAATCCTCTCGGCTTTGCGAGATTATGCCAACTTTTGCCGCTGGGTTTAATATGTCTATAACTTCGTGAATACACCGAACGATTGTTGTCCATGATTTTGTAATAATCCAATTTACTTTGAACTAATAATTCAAGTTCAGATTTTGCAGAATAATAAGGTGTTTTCTATGCTTGTTTTTCTGTCTGTACAATAAATCTGACGCAAACATTCGTCGTAGATTTCGAGATGAGAAAATTATCTAGCTATGTTCCATAGCTCTAGAAAATCTCAGAGCTCGGTTCATTCTATTCCAGAATCAATTTCAAACACACAAAACTAAATATAGACTTAAAGGTAGATTGAAATAGTTTTATTGAAAATGTGTCAAAATATTATCATGTTTAGGAAAATATCGTCTAGGAATACGGATCGAGTATGATATATATTTGGCATGAGTTGTTTTTTTTCAAAAAGCAAACCTCATGTAACTTCGCTTCGTTGCGCGAGTTTTTTTAGAAAACTCTAGTTTATAATTAAGTCATAAAATCCATCGTAAATCCTGCTACTATTACAAACGCAAAAGTTTGTGAGGATTGATGTTTGTTACTCTTTCACGCAAAACGGATTTTGATGAAACTTTACAGTAATATAGCTTATACATCAGAATAACACATAGGCTACTTTTTGTCCGGGTACCACGTGGGCGAAGCCGTGGGCAGAAGCTAGTTGTTCATAATAACTTAGTAGAATTCACGAGTCGTCGTCGTTGGTATGAAATTGAAGAGTTATAGTTCAATTTCAGCTTCGTGATGCAATTTCCATTCGGTATATTTACTTTCTCATTATTCGAAATATTTAATCATTTCGTACGGTGAAGCAAATACTTTGGATAAATATTAGAGGGGTATGTAATATAAAGTTTGTTGTTATTAGTTATTGCAGTAAGATAATAATTAAAGAGAGTTATTTCAAAATAAAAATACTGCTGAGTCAAGAAAATACATGATTACTTAGTAGAAATTTTAAAACTATTAATAAGCACTAAATTGAAAATTACAACCTCTGAGGCGCAGTGGGCGAAGGTCCGCCTGAGATGCAGAAGGTTGCGGGTTTGATTCCCGCTGCGGGACAAATGTTTGTATGGAACTGCATTCTTTTGTCTCGGGTCTGGGTGTTTTCTATGTATACATATTATACATGTATTTAAAAAAAACGTATATATGTAGTATATCAGTCATGTAGTTCCCATAACACAAACTTTGCTTACTTTGGGGCTAGATGATGCTGTGTGAAAATGTTCAGCATTATTTATTTATTTAAATAAATCAAGGCTTCATCCTCTAAATAAATACCAACTGTAGTCACACAACAAATTTAAGAAAAACCAATAAATAAAAATGCAAATTATGCAGTAGGTAGGTACTATAAAGTTATACTACCGATGTAATATTAACAAGCATAACAACCAACACAATATTTAGCATTAAAATATAACTATGTATTTTTGTGAAACAAAATCTACCTGATACATATGTCATTCATAAAATAATCATCTGGCAGACAACTAGGTACAAATATAAACCAACCTGCGTCCGTCTACAATCTCGAAGCTCCAAAAAACATGTTCACTCAACACAATAATATAATAGGGAATAAAGTCTATAAAATAATAATCGGACAACGGTCACTGCACTATTTTATGGGAAAATAAGTAAAAAAAGTTCATCACAATATACTGTGAGAGGGATGGAAAGCGCGCTGCTGTAGCGATGGAGGTTGTAAAGAGACTGGCGGAGGTAAGCCGAGGCTTCGCTCATCGGAGCTCGGGGAACTTCGGGTGAACTCGGAACAAGACGAATGGAGACTTCATTAGTAGTCCGCACTGAATTTTGATTCTCACTCGGAGCTGATGAAAAATGCAGCATAGATACCTTATTGCATTTGGATCTCGAACTCCTTATCCAGCTACGAATACTTGAGATACGTCGGAATTTTCCGTACCACTTTGAGAGCGCAACTTACAAATTCAAGGCATGTACGGTTTATTTTGCTTCGTTATTTCGTTCACGGAGAACTTTGCTTTTAGTGAATGAACGATTCTTTCTGAATCGAAATTCTGTTGCCAATTTAGTATCGAATTAACATACTCGTTAGAAAATCCGCGCAAACATTCGTATCGAAAATGAGAGAAAGAAAGAAAGATACATTTATTCAAACAAAAAGTTTCATACATAATATTTCTATGATGTTGTAAACACGTAAACCAAAGTAGATTTGTATTGGTTACTTACATTCACTAGGTTCGCATTTTTTATTAGCTTTTTATTACATTTATCTTAGCTAGGTATGTACATTTATCTAAGCCTAACTAAGCAGGTACGTTAGGTATATACAAACAACATCTCTTATTCACAAACAGATAATAGAAGTAGGTATTTACTTTTATCCTTTCTCTTGTATGTATTGGCTAATATTTTTAGTGGCAGCGTGTTTAGCAAGATTGATATAAAAAGTTCCCTTTTTCGTCTGTCATAAATGTTAATGATTATGTAGGTATTTAAAGTTTGTTTTGAGTAATTTTTCTTGTAACTATTTTGTGTGATATAGGTATTTGGATGGGTTTGTTATCAAATTGTTCTACCAAAAGAGCTAGTTTAAGTTTATCTTAACAGGCAATATATTGGTTTATTTAAAAATATCTATGGCATTACCACAAATTTCTTTTTTTTTAGTGCGGCACAATCTGTTTTGTTATCCTTAATTGTGGGTTATATATATTTTCTATAAGTAAAAAAAAGACGACCCCTCACCCGACCACTTTGAAGTCGGTGGAATAAGGTAGTCCAAGATCGTCGGCATGGAACTCTTTGGGGAGGCCTATGTCCAGCAGTGGACTTACAGATTGTTGGTAATTTGAGCCATTTCTAAAGCAAACTTAAGAAGGACTTAAGTTTGCTTTTTTGCCGAGCAATGAAAGCGACTGAATAGCTGACAAACAAGGATTCCTTATCTGCTGGACGTGATGATTAGGTAATAAGAGAAATATATATATTGCCTGTAACTTTGTAATAGGCTTGTCAAGCAACATTTAGCAATAAATAAATAGAATGCTGGACATTTTTCACACAGCATCATCCAACCCCAAACTAAGCAGAGCTTGTATTATGGGAACTACATGACTGATATAATACTTATATACATTTTTTTAAATACATGCATAATTATACATCGAAAACATCCAGAACCGAAAAAAATATTAAAAAAAATATCCTTTTCAACTAACTTTAAAAATAAGAGTAGAAGTCCGTGCTTTTTTATGTGTGTATGATACGCGATATTTTCGACAATAAAATTGCGAACCAATTTTAATGATTCTTTTTTTATGGGTAGGTTTTACTTTTGCTCCCATATAATTTTTATTAAAACCCTCACCCTTAGGGTAAAAAATGGAGGTTGAAATTTTATATAGGACTTTTTATTAACTTCCCGTTATTTGAAGTCGTTATTTATTTAATTCTGTCAAAAATATTAAATACTATTGTTGCGTATCCGAAGGGTGCCAAATGCGAACCTATTTATTAATCTACGCCGCCACGTCTATCTGTCTGAAACAAGACTGTATCTTTTTAACCGTAATGTAGCCGGTTGAAATCACAAAATTAGTGTTACCAAGGCCTATTGTGGAATATAAAAAAAAATATAAACTCATACAATAAACGTTGAAAAATATAAGAATCCTGTTATTTATTCATATGCATATTGATTGCTCTCATGTTTTGGTTAAGGATGTTAAAATAATACATAGGAAGGTATACCCTCCGTTAGGGCGCTGCAACTTGGATGTTGTAGATGTTCAGTAATATAGCTTATACATCAGAATAACATATATGCTACTTTTTACTACTTAAACTACTTTTACTTTTCCGGGCGAAGCCGTGGGCAGAAGCTAATAAATAATATTAATAGTTTATCTTTATTATTTTTATAAGGCGCTTCAAGCCTTACTTATTAAGCTTAGTAAACAGTTGATTAACTCGACTCGGCTTTGTCTCTTTCTGATATGTGTCCATAATTATTATCTGGGAGGCTAGACAAATACCACTTTCTGTTGACGTTTACGCCTGCGGAAAGATAAAATTGTATGGAAATGACATTTGCTGCGGAAATGTCACGTGACATTCCCATACAATTTTATCTTTCCGCAGGCGTTAACGTCAACAGAAAGTGGTATTTGTCTAGCCCCCCAGGTAACCTTTAGTGCATGGGTCTGACTTTGATTTTATCACTAATCCGGTTCGCTATTATGAAGTACTAGCTTCTGCCCACGACTTCATCCGCGGGGTACCAGGATTAAATGTAGCCTATGTATTATTCTGATATATAAGCTATATTACTGTAAGGTTTCATCAAAATCCGTTCAGTAGTTTTTGCTTGAAAGAGTAACAAACATCCATCCCCACAAACTTTCGCGTTTATAATATTAGTAGGATTATGATTCTCGGAATACCTACTCTATGCCATTTCTGGACACTAGATAACATTGTTAAAATATTCCACCCAAATGCACTTCACCTGCATTTGCAAAATATTGTTATTAAAACTTGCTTTGTTCGATTGGCATCACACTAAAGCTGAAAGTCAGTCATCAAACTAACTCTTCTGGGCTTGGTCGAGAGAAATCGGCACAAATTTACTTTGTTTGTAAAGATAGATGCCGAATGATCCTTGTGATTTTAATAAAGCCAAATCAAACCTACTGAATTAGACTTTGCCAAGCTCTAATTTTAAAAAATAGATTAGAAGGGCATGGTATTAAGAAATTATAAAAAATAGATTAGAAGGGCATGGTATTAGTACAATAGTTTTTGATGGTATTTATTAGAAGGTACGTCAATATAAACAACAACAAATTACTTAATTGTATAAATCTCACCCAATCCAATCAGAAACGCAAGGCTTGTAACTTTAATAGCAAATTCTATAGTAAATGAGGAAAAAGGAGCAACTCAGATGATTGCAGGCAGAGCTTTTTCTCTAGGCTTTCATAAAATACCTTTTAGGTAGACTAAACAAGAATAGTCTTTACACGCTAGACTGAGTCTATTTTTGTGGTGTTTGATGAAAACTGTTCACATGCATGAAAAATATCAGAAACAGTTTCTGAATAATTTCACCGGTTAAAGGTTGTTGGGTTTTTTCTTCACCATCAATGTTCTTTCACCATCGTTAAACTGCTTACTAAACTAAACTGGAGTCAAATTTTATAAAACTAGTGAACAAACAAACTAATGTCATCTAGATTTTTTTATCGGTGAGATTTTAGAGGAACTTGGGTTTGGCACGCTCTGAGTCCAAAGCAAACACTATTGAAAACTGAAACGAACATTCTCGATGCTTGTAACTTCGCCGGGGTTCGAACCCACAAAACTCTATATCAAAATAAGTACCTTCTTATAAGTATACTTAGATAAAAATGTATTGGTTGCATTCCATCGCTCTAGATAACCAAAAGTTTGGGGTTAAAAAGTTGCCCGAGTAATACCCGAATAAAAATAGCTTATGTTTTATTTTAGGTCACGAATTATACCTGTTCATGAAATCAAATTTCATCCAAATTGGTTCAGCCGTTACGGAGGTTATCTGTAACAAACATTCTTATATCTGATCATCTAAACATTTAGTATACTAAGAAGCAGGATAGGAATAGGAAAGAGATATGGGGAAAAGCAAAACTCAAAATAAATTTATCTAGATTGCTGATTAGCTGTTTTACAAAAAGGGACTAAAAATATTCCCTGCAAAAATACCAACTTTTGTTACACTCGATTTATCACTCTCAAAATGGACATCGATGCAGGCACATGAGTGTAAAATTCATGTAATTTTTACAATAATGATGCAACGTGCAAAAAGCCAAGTGGCCGGGGTAAGAATAGAGGTTAGGGCCCTTGAACACGCTGGCGTAGAATGCATAGGCAACTTGCCAAACAGAACCAGCTAGGTACACTTGTTATTTCGACCGATCCGAGAGATTCGAAGTTATACCTACAAATCCGTTGCGGTGGTAGGTACATACGACCGAGGTGGGCGAGTATCCGGTTAAAATGCAAGTAATGAGCAGATGAATTAAAAACTATGGGGATATTTTTTTCTGCACTAATATTATAACGAGGTAAAGTTTTTTAGTTTGGATGTAGGTTATTTATCATAAAGTGGACAGCATTAGATATTTATAAAAGAGTTTTGTTCTTATCTCAAGTTGGACTAATGGTACTAGTGGGACAAGTCAGTACAGTTCGGTGCCAGTTGTACCATCAATGGTACTAGTGGAACAAATCGGTGCCAATTGTACCATCAATGGTACTGCCTAATGGTACAAGTGGCCCGGCGGCGAAACTACACATTCGATTTAAAAAAATCTTTTGCCATAGGCACATTAAAATAAAAGATTTTCAGGCTTTTTGTGGTGACCAATTCAGCAACGTAAATCGGCCAAAAGACGAAAAAGCGACTTCTGTACTGCTAGGTACTTTATTATCCTAAAGATTTATTATCCAAACCACAACAATTTCAACAGTTGAACATGTTTGGTTCCACTATTATAGTTCAGAATTTGTTATAAATTTGGTGGTGTTCCGTAATAACAAAAGAGATGAATGAAAACTTGTTGTATTTTGCACATTGTGTTATTCTGTAACCTAGTTACAGATAACACAATCTTACAATTTTAAGCTAATTCGTTGTAACCGGACATATTTTAGTGGTTTAATTGGTATGGTGCAGTTATCTATTTCAACAATAGAGCTATCTGATAGTATGAATGCGAAAGTATAGGTGTTCAGATGTGTTAATGTTTATTGCCAATAATCTTTGTAACGGCAGAACCGATTAAATGAAATTTGGAACAGGTGTAGTTTATAACCTAGAATATTATGTATTCCTTGTAAGTGTTAAATCGTATCAAAAAGCATTTTTCGTTTTACTTATTGACTTATCTAAATCGATGTGGAAACCAGTGTCTATTTGAATATTGGAACTGGGCAGCAAATCACGAACAAATCATGTAAGAACTCTCAAGCGAGAAGTTTGACCTCTATTTGTCTACTCCGCAAATTGGAACATCCATTTTGGTTTTCCTACTTCAAGAAACTTCATACTTTGGTAAAGTATAAAGTTTCTTGACCATCATAGGTTAAATAAATGGAAAACGTATTTTAATTCACGCAAAACTCGCTAGGCTTTACTTTTTCAGTAAGGCTGGCTTATAGATCTGCCTAGTTGTATGGTCATTCATAACTATAAAAATACCTACAAACTGATTTCAAAGAGTAAATATTTTTTTCGGATATATTTAGTATTTTTTCGGCTATCAACTTATTAACTATTTATTCACAAGAACTTCAACGTGGATGGCTTACTTAAAGTTATAGGTGGTCCTTCTTTAAAAAACTTAATACATGCCAAAGTCACACGATAAAACGGTGTATTTTGACCCTTTTTATATTTGCCTGGCCAATATGCGATCCTCACGGATCTTCGTACTACTGATTATGTATCTAAGGATATTCTCATAAATTACTATCATGAGCGTATTTATTTGTTTTTGTGTTTGAATATTATAAATGCGAAAGTAGGTAGGAAGTAGGTAGAAAGTAGGTAAGGATATTTGGATGTGTGGAAATTGTAGTGACAATTGAACCAATTTGGATGTTTTTTTAACAATAATATACCTTCATTTGGCCATAATCTCACCTGATGGTAAGTGATGATATGGCCGACGATGGAGCATGAAGGTCTAGAAGATACCTTTTCACACAGACCCAGGTTACATTTCAGAAAGACAGATAATGGTAGTGTGTTCCATTTCTTCACCGTTATCGAAAGAAAGGTGGAACCAAAATGTTTAGTGGAAATTGGTATACTGAGAAGATACGGATGATACTGAGCTGTGCGTATGCTTGTCTTAAGGCGGAATGGAGATGAATTCGGAATTCTAAATTGTAACCTGGAATAATACCTATATTACTTGCCCCATGCGGACGAAGCCGATATCAATAAGTACAGTCGTAGCCGAAGAATAAACAGGTAAACCTCAACGTATTTTTATTTGCGACGAGTTCGTATATGTATTTGTCATAAGAGGTAGTTTGTTTGTTTCAATTTGTATGTTTGTCTATTACCTTCAATCTCTGGAAATTTTTGCAATCGAGTTTTAAGATTTCAAAGATGGTTCATAAATAAGTTTTGCACCACACAGCACTGGGAGCGCTGTAGCGATGGGTCGTCGACGTAATTATCGTAAACGAAACGAAACCATTCATTTTCGCTCATCAACTAGTCCATCGACTAATTGTTCGTCGACTAGTCGATGTTTCAACTTCGTTATATTGATGAACTATCTAAACTTCGCGACGATGTCTACCTATTCGATAGTATCTACCGGGTGATTATCTGACGTAGCTCGACCGTAACTTAAAGACTAGTAGGTAATCTTATTACCATGTTTCTTTGAAATTTAATAAATTCCGAAGAAATGGGCCGTAAAACTTAAAACTTCCTTTTTACTTTTTATGCGAGCCTATTTGAAAAAAAATACTTACATTTTATTCAAATACAGATCAAACAGCTAGCTATCTAAAGACCGTTGCAAACGATATATAGATAGGTAGGTAATTTATTTCTCAAAATAAATAAAATATAGGTATAATATAATATAGGTATCTATTTATTTGCAATAAAAAACTTCACTTCATACTTTTCCAGTTTCATTATAAACTCGTCTATGGACATGTGAACGCATCGTCTCGTCGCGTCAGTTTAGCCGTCTACGATTTCAACTAGTTGTGAATCGTCGATGCGTTGATTCAACGCATCGTTCACGCATCGTTTCGTCGCGTTGACCGTCGATATGAACGTTGTGGAATTTTAGTTTAGCCGTCTACGATTTCAACTAGTTGAATGAGTAACAGTGAACCGTCGATACGTAGATTCAACGTAAATGGTTGATTCTACTAGTTCGTTTATTCAACGCCCATCGCTAGAGCGATGCAATAGACAAGGATAGACACGCCCGGGGTTTTAAATTTTGCAAAAATGTTCTTGTGTTCAATTTTATTCTGCCTACAATTCCACGAATTGGAGCATACATTCTCAGGCGTCCCAAGTTGGACTCGTTATGCACTAGATGTGCTCAAAATGGGTGAAAATCCGATAAGACGCGCCGATGATACCGGGCGTGTCATCCGGGTGACCGGGCTGGGGCGGTGACCGCGTGACCGGGTCGCGGCCTGACCTGGATCTAACCTGGTTCAGTGCATGGTCTACCATGCGCTGCTCTCGAACTATAAAGCTACGAGACGAAACATCAACGCAAGTCTGCCAGCAGGAAAAGACCATGATACATTTACCGCGTGTAAAAGCCTGCAACTATATTAAATATCGTCACCGCACGTAGAAGAACCGTAGAGGCACATTGACGTAGTGGTACCGCGCGTATAAGCACCGTAGCAATACATAGAAGGCTTGGAAACGTACGTTGAATCACCGTACGACCTCTGTGGCGCAGTGGGCGAAGACCCGCCTGAGACGCTAAAGGTTGCGGGTTCGATACCCACCGCGGGACAAATGTAGTTCCCATAATACAAGCTCTGCTTAATTTGGGGCTAGATGATGCTGTGAAAAATGTCCAGCATTATTTATTTATTGACGTTATGGTACGGCCCGTCGAAGCAACGTAGCAGTACGAAGAAGGCTTCAAAACATACGTAGAAGTACCGTAGCAGTACTTTGATTTATAGCAGTTTACCGTAGCATGTCAAAGATACGTCAAACGGTACACCGTTACCAAGCGTAGAAGCATCGTAGCAGTACGAAGAAGGCTTCAAAACATACGTAGAAATACCGTAGCAGTACTTTGATTTATAGCAGTTTACCGTAGCATGTCAAAGATACGTCAAACGGTACACCGTTACCGAGCGTAGAAGCATCGTAGCAGTACGAAGAAGGCTTCAAAACATACGTAGAAGTACCGTAGCAGTACTTTGATTTATAGCAGTTTACCGTAGCATGTCAAAGATACGTCAAACGGTACACCGTTACCGAGCGTAGAAGCATCGTAGCAGTGTAGGTATTTGCGTAGTGGTACCGCGTATACAAGCACCCTAGCAGTACGTTAACGTAACGTATCCATGCGTAAATGCTAAAAACACACTCGTAGACGCGCTGCTTAGCTTAGTAGCAAATTCCTTCATTTTCTGATGGAATTTTCCTAAATTGGATTGGTTTGACCTTTGAGTCGTCCTTTGGTTAGATTCTTCTAAGTATAACCTGATTCCAGGCTGCAGCGCGCCGCCGCCGTGGCCCGGCTGCATCCCGATTGATTCATCAGACGGGCTGTCTCGGGTCGATGTACTTCACCTACCTTCTGGTAATAGGTTATGTAGCCTCGTTTAATAAACCCCTAGAGAGCGATGTTTGAAAAAATTGTCTGCAAGGAAATTAGTTAATTTTCTCGCGGGCGCCGTTTGATGTAGTTACAAACTGTGTTTATATGTTAGTTTGTTGGTAACTGATCAGATAAATTGTGTAAAAACGACTTTCTAACCAGGGATTTTAATGAACGCAAGACTACTTATACTCCCCGTAGATGAGATTGGTTTTCTTTTAGTTTTTATCTTTGTCTAGATTTTATCAAATAAAGTAAGGTTTATTTATAAACTTTTCACAATACTTTCACTACACATTCACTTTCCTAGAGTTAAAGTTTCTTATCGAAATCTTTCGAAATAGTTGAATCAAACGTTTCAGTCAAATCTTGATCCAAAAACTTGAAGCGGACATTTTTCTTCAAATCAATTTGGAATTCTTCATAATCAGGGTCTGAGTCGACGGTGTTTTCAGATATTTCGGGAGCATTGCAAACACTTTTTATAACGAATTTGAGCACACGTTTCATGGTCATCATTTCCTTTTTCATTCTACAGAGCAATTTAGTTTTTGAGCCAAGGAATATCTTAAGTTTTTCGACCTCTAGTTTCAGAGATATGTTCTGAGCAAGTAAGTCCGATTCTCTTACATTAACTAAGTCTACTTGCTTTCTCATTGCATAAACAATTGTTCGGAATCCTATTGTTGTTTTGGTTAATGATTTGTTTGCGTTTTCCAGTTCTTTTTTCAGCCTATCTACTTCTGCCTGGAGTCGATTCCATTTGGCATCATTCTGATCAGGAGACGTAACTGTTTTTTTCCCCTTGTATACATCTTTAACAACAACTTCCACTGCAGTTGTGTTGTTTCTGAAAACTTCGTACGAGGTTCCAGAATCATTTCCAGTAGATTCAGGCTTGTTGTTAACTTCGTTTTTTCTAAGGGCAAAGGTTGAGAGGAAACTTTGGGGTAAGGACATATTATTCCTATACAAAACGTTGAATGCTATAGAACTTGGAGAGTAAATAAATACAATAAAGCTGTATGATAAGGTTCCACTCCGAAATTTTCGGACTGTCACACACTACGAGTATGTAAAGCGTATGCGCTTCTGAGGTACTGAACTTTGCAAACACTTGTATTTTATTTCTTATATACTCGACGAAAATTAACCTCGAAACGGGGTTTTGTTTGATTTTTAGATTGACATTGCTTTTTCATAGACAGTGAAACCCAAAAGCCATAACCAAGACGTGAAGTGAATGTGAAACTTTTTCAAGATTGTTGATTGTTTTTAAAGGCATAACGAGTACATAACAAGATCTTCGTTATTTTTGGTTTTGTAGGTCACAATGGATGATAAAACATAAACAAAGATTTATGTTTGGTCTCGGGGTTTGGGTGTTTTCTATGTATAAAAAGAATGTATTTACAAAAAAAATAAGATGTCTATCAGTCATGTAGTTCCCATAACACAACCTCTGCTTAGTTTGGGGCTAGATGATGCTATTTGAAAATGTCCAGCATTACCATTAATATTATTTTTAACAAAGGCAACAAATAGAGAGCGGCCCTTCAATATAGAAATCAGTGTAAAATTGTATTTTCTACAAGTTTACAAGTATCATGAACTGAAAGCGATGTAAAAAGTAGTTAAAAAGAGAAAAATATGTAATTACTGACGTTTTGAAGACTGCAGCTTCGAAACAAGATGTTCCTTTCTTATTATATCTATTATTATAAATATTATATCTTATAGGTCCAAACCCGTCTTGGGTTCGTCCCTACTTTACAGCCTTGAAAGAGGCCTAGAGAATAACTGGGGCACATGATTGCAGCCCGGTGCAGTTTTCAATTATAAGGCCCGCCAGATGGGCTGATATCGGGTCAAACTGACCTCATTTAGACGTTATGCAATCCAACGATTTTCACCAAGTGATTGGGTTCTGTCCGAAGAGATAAACCAGTTTATTGACGACCTCTATGGAGCAGTAGGCGAAGGCTCGCCTGAGACGCAGAAGGTTACGGGTTCGATTCCTGCCGCGGGATAAATGTTTGTATCTGGAAATATTTGTCTCGGGTCTGGGTTTTTTCTATGTATAATATGTATGTGTTTACAAAAAAGCTTTGCTTATTTTGAGGCTAGATGATGCTGTGTGAAAATGTTCAGCATTATATATATTTAATTATTTATTTATTACTAGCTGCGTCCCGTGGTTTTGCCCGTAACAGTAAAGTATTTTACTGCTACATAAATACCCTTGATGATAAAACTATTTATACATTTTCTTAAGGATATCTATTTTTTTTATAAATTATAGCCTATGTTACTTCCTGATAATTTAGCTTTCTATTGATGACAAAATGGTTAAAATCGGTCTAGTAGTTTCGGAGCCTATTCGGTACAAACAAACAAACAAAGAATAATATCTTTCCTCTTTATAATATTAGTATAGATAGATTCCAAGAAAGTTTACCGTAGCCACCGTACCGACAATTTAATTCTCAGCCATGAGTAGTTACAGCACCCTCATACCAAAAGGCAGTGCGTAGGTTCGATCCCGCTTCGAATAATAAGTAAACAAGTACCCAGGTAAGCGACGGAGATTCAGTATTATACCTGTTCCCAAATGTACACGAAGCACCCATTTCGAGCAGGTACTCTCAGCCCGTATGGGCTATGTAACTTTTCTACAATAAAATTGATCCTGCCATAATTTAAAACCAAGTTTATTGCAAATTCAGCTGGCAATTGCCACCAAACTGTTGGCGAGTCATACCTACAAACGTGCTCACGCGAGATGATTATTTATATTGCAACGCGACGAGACGAGACGAACACGGACGTTAGAAGATAGTATATAAGTTCTTTTCAGTACATTGTCTCAATCCTTACAAATTGTAGGTAATACCATAGACCAGTTATTTAAACTGGTCTTTCATACTCGTACATTGCATTTATTTTAATTTGTATGGACTAACTAAAGTACTTAGTTTACACAAACTTAAGACCAAGTTTATTATTAACCAACTTGTGTTTTAATACAATAATGATAGGTTAATACAATAACTTGCTAACCCAAAGATAGCCGTAGACAAGCTGAAATCCAGTAAGGATAGATAAGACCCTTATTCAAACTTACACAAGTTAATTTACTGCAATATTTAAAAATACCTGACATGTTTTTTTCATCATAGATACATAATTCCCTAGTGACTAGTAATGATAAAACAATTAAAGAATCAGCCTTGAAGACATAGAAATCAATGGCAAAAACTGCATTACAAAACGATAACGGTCTCATTACGAAACATGGCCTAAACTCGAGTTCAACTCGAGTTCTGTCAAAAATACTAAACCAAGGTTTAAATACACCTTATTGAAAAATTAATAATATGGCAAAGCGAATAAGGTCTACAATCGCGGGATGTCAATATGATTTACAAACATTTCAAAACCATAAAAAAATACACATAATTTTGATTGGCTACCAAAAGAAAGTAGGTTCTCAAAAAGAGGTTGATTTATGATAGAAATAAACTAGATAACCGCCTGGTTTATCTTTGAGCAGTTATTTATCATCAAACCTTTTTTTGAAACGTCAAATAGACTGTCGGCAATTTTATTATAACATTCAATTATAAACCTTGTATGCTTTGTTATAACAATTTGTCTTGAAAAATCAGGATTCAAAAGTCTGTTCTAACTTTGAGAGACCACCGATTTAAAGTACGTTTCGTAATGAGACCGTAAATGTTTTGGAGAATAATAGTAACAAATAAACAGACATCCTCGTACGTCAAACGAATATGGTTACTGGCTGCCAAAACCTCGCAGGCTCGACTGACTCGTGGCGTGAGTGGTTTAAGTGACTTGTGACGATGAAACCGTCTTAAAAACACTATTCATTCAGATAAACTATATCTGAGATAAGTCGTCACATACAAACAAACTAACAACCTCATATTAGAAACGTAGTAACAAAATTCTTAAAAAGTAGTCCAAAAGAGAACGAGTTTTTAGTCCCAGTTGACAAACTACCTAGCCACCGTTCACATCTCGCAGCAGTATAAACAGATCATCATTCTGCTGGAACCCAGTTGGGGTGCATTCGATGCCCTAGTTCCGTGGCCTGGTTTGCACAATACCTAGGTACAGGCACACCCCTGTTCACAATGTAACTGTTTGTCCACATCTGAGTTAGTACAGTGGTTTTAAATGGTCGTTTATTTTTTGTATGAAAAATAATGATGGTCATTTTTCAAACAGCGTTATCTAGCACCAAAATAAGCAGAGCTTGTGTTATGGGAACTACATGACTGATATACTACTTATATACTTTTTTGTAAATACATTTTTTAAATAGGTACCTATCATTTATGATCCCATTTTAAACAGCGACGCGAAGACGATGTTAGGAGCCCGTATACCTATATATTTTGAATAATGGTGAAAACAAAAGCCCGAGTTTTTGGAATTTTGTAAAATGAATTAATTTTCTTATTGAAATAAACTAGTATAGGTAAATCTCATTTAAGAATTACTACTTAAGGTGCAAGGTAAGAAAACCAAATTATACAGATGACTAATTATATAGATATTCATATCTGATACCTTAAGTGTGAAATTGAATTTATATGATTATGTAATTTAATTTTGAATGATTATGTACCTAAATTGTGTTAATCTGTGGTCTGAATATTTGAATTATTATGGAAGTAGGTACTTATTGATGTTTGAAATTCGTGAATAATTAGTTTATTATCATTAAAATTAAGGTGCAAGGTAAAGTCTCTCAACACGTCTTTCTGCCTGTGTCCAATATTATACCTACGAGTAATATAGGTAAACGGATTTTGTCCCATTTAAGACAGGTTTGGAAATGACGGGCGCTAGTTGCCTCTGTATAACTTCCACCAATAATTATTTTAATAACAAATTGTACACACAGAAAAGGGGGATTTTCTGGAGGATTTGTGGAATAACCCAAATAGATTACTAGACCTTATTTTAAATAAAAAAAAAACTATCCACTTATTATTAACGAAGACTGTTCTCTACCTGTAGTGATAGGACTATAGGTAGAAAACAGTTTAAGTCACCGCCCGCAGGCAGAATACCAAAAAGGCTGGCGACATTACCTCGTTGAATGGCAATGCTAATTTTCTGACCGAGGTAAGCGCCAGCCCTTTGGTCTTCCACCTAGTTACCTCTTGCTACTTTAGCAAGGGAGTTAGTAACTGTAGTAAATAATATACCTACAGTCAGCGACAAAAGTATCTAGGTCAACAGTTTCGACTTATATTCATACAAACATTTGTCTCGCGATGGAAATCGATCCCGCAACCTACTGCGTCTCAGGCGGGCCTACATATGTATGAATTAACAATGAACATTTAACTATCTAAGTTACTACGAACTTTACTGTGAGGTGTTTTGTTTTTTCAAATGTATTCACACCATTTAAAAG
Organism: Perizoma flavofasciatum; assembly: GCA_958496245.1. Lineage (NCBI taxonomy): Eukaryota > Metazoa > Arthropoda > Insecta > Lepidoptera > Geometridae > Perizoma > Perizoma flavofasciatum. Next base: position 3,025,189 of record OY292436.1, read on the forward strand.
TTCAGGGGTAGGAGGTTACCTCTCAAACTTAGACCTACAGCTAATGGCCAAAACGTTTTAGAGCTATAGATATTAAAATTTACAGAGAGCATAAAAAAAACATAGAATAATTGACGAATATATGTTTGTTTTTTCATAATAAAAACATTATGAAAAAACAAACATATATTCTATATATCTGTACAGAAACATATATCTGTAGGGGCGCCGCGCAGAGTTAGTTACTTAAGAAAGAGAGAAGAGTTTACTCCACCTAACCCATGCCACCCGCCTCAAGGTAAGTGGCGATATGTCGCCACAACACATGGGCATAGACGTCCTTGTAGTCATTCATGACTCCAATCTACCCACTAGTTAACGGGCTCTAGGAAGAATGATTGACCTACATGAAGAAAAGGTTTGGTGGCCCTATTGAAAAATCCAGTGTGGTGAAAGGATCCTCATAGTGGCAGCAATTAAATACTGTAATGATTTTTATACATTTATTACAAAATAATTATACAAATCAATAATAAGGATAAGTAATATTTTCTTACACATCTAAATAGTTTAATCATATTTTTATTTATTCAAAATATTCTAATTTCATGAATAATGCATGGGTAAATTGAAAACAGGTATCACATTATTTTATCAATTGTAAGATAGATAACAACAATCAAAAGTAACAAAAATCAAAGCAAAGAAAATAACTTTAGAAAAAACAATACCTATCTAAATAAGTAATTTTTAGGTACAATGTATATATTTTAAGTAGGTTAGTATTATGAAATGACTAGGTGGATGGACGACAATTAAATACCCAGCTTCTATAAGTAGGTACAGAATTTTATAATAAGAAAAGGTATTTAATAATTCAAAGTTACTCCCAAATAAAATGTAGTAAAAAAATTATGAAATAAAGTTCTGAAACAGTTCACATAAGAATGAATCGTCTCAACTACGTTAGCTACATAACTAGTAAGAAATGTTATCATAAGTACTTTTTTATTTTTTTATTATAAAATATATTTAGAGATTCTTCTACTCAGATCTATAAAGGCACTGTTGCCAAAGACGGTCCTTGCTCTTCTGACAATACGAGCTACTCAATGGTTCTTAGAAGCTTAAAGACAGATATAAAATTCTTTATAGCAAATAACAGTAATATATAGACAAACTTAATGCAAAAAAACATTCTCTTTCAGATAACCTTTTTGTGGAAAACGATCGGTAGCTTACATTTCACTCGCCTAGTATTTCGTAAAACATGTGTTGTTCAAACCATGCGAGACTAGTTTGACAGTTTCTGTGGTCCGATTACGCTAGCACAAATTCGTCAAGGAAAAACCTGGCAGCAGGCGTTAACGCAAACAGAAGTAAGAAAGTGGTTGCTGTCTAAGGGGGGCTTGTTCAGTCTTGATAATGATGCAATATAAGAGTTTTGATAACAGCGAGCTGATCTGACCAGTGGCACAGATATATAGACCTGTGGATTTCTGTACAATGTACCATTGTAAGGCCTGTGATAATGGAGATGGCACATGAACAGCAAAACTCCAAGATAAATAATAGTAGACTATTTTCAGGCTCATGTTTATGAGCCTAGTAAATTTACTAGTTTTATAAAAACTTCCGTACAATCATATTTGAATTCGATGATTTAGTTAATTCGAGTATTCGATAAAATAGGGTGAGGTGACAAAGCAGAAAGTGGAATTCTTCCAATAATTCCCGATATAAAACCACCATAATATCGATAAAATGTAGGTTGTAGGTTTTGTAAAAGAATCATAAAAAATAATAACCAGCCTTGTTTTCTTGCCTTTCTTTCCTGGCTTGGTCGCGGAAGAACAGGCAGTAGATAAAACTGACGTTTCAAACTGATCCTTGTGATTTTAATGAATAAATGAATTTTGACAAACTTCAAAAAGTCAAAACTTATTATAGTTATTATTAAGTATAATAGTTATGTTAGTAATTATGTTTGAAAAAATTGAATTGAATTAACTAAAAATAATTACAATATAACCACTACCTATTCAACTCTTAAGACTGTTACTATTTTTAACTCCCAACAAGTTTTAGTGCTCTAAATAATAGCGCTGCTTGCGGTAGGGGGGTTTGGAACTATGGGATAGGGGGGCTTTTGATAGTCGGGTAAAAACGGTACTTGGGGTGGGGGCTTTTGATAGTCGGGTAAAAACGATACTTGGGGTGGGGGCTTTTGATAGTCGGGTAAAAAAGGTACTTGGGGTAGGAAGGCTTTTAATAGCCGGGTAAAAACAGTACTTGGGGTGGGGGCTTTTGATAGTCGGGTAAAAAAGGTACTTGGGGTAGGGAGGCTTTTGATAGTCGGGTAAAAACAGTACTTGGGGTAGGGAGGCTTTTGATAGTCAAGTAAAAACGGTACTTGGGGTAGAGAGGCTTTTGATAGTCGGGTAAAAACGGTACTTGGGGTACGAAGGCTTTTGATAGTCGGGTAAAAACGGTACTTGGGGTACGGAGGCTTTTGATAGTCGGGTAAAAACGGTACTTGGGGTCCGTACGGCTTTTGATAGTCGGGTAAAAACGGTACTTGGGGTACGGAGGCTATTGATAGTCTGGTAAAAACGGTACTAAGGAAAACGCGAGATCTTAGTTAGTGGCGGGAACTTCTAGTGTAGATCGTTTATACAAAGTATACCACTGGACAATGAGTCCAGTTGCTGTTGTTCCTCTAAATAACAGCGCTGCTTGCCATCTGGTTGACGCCGCAGGTGCCGTCTCCGCGGTACACCCGGTAGTAGCCCTGCTCGCCCCAGCCGGCGCCCCACGAGTTCTTGATCGTCCAGAATGGAAGCCGCTTGTGGAACAGCGGGTAGTCTAGAACAAATAGAAAGATATATAGATATATAGAAAATACTTATATAAATATTCATTTAGTATGCTGTTATTTTCTTTTGCTATGTTTTTTTGAGAGCCGTGTTGGCGTAGTGGGTGTATTTCGATATTTGGATATTTTATACCAATGGATATTTTCACTTCAAAATGTATGTGCGCTTTAACACGTGCTCCCAAATAGTAAAGGAAATCATCGTGAGGAAACCGGCATACCCTGGAATCAAAATATCGAAAGCATATGCCATCGGTGTTTCATCAGTATTCCAATATCTAAGCGGCGATGGACTTGCAACCATGCACGTGGAACGCAAAAACATGGCATGTGTCAAATATAATGTATGTTTGCCCACCCTATAGGTCAATTTTAAATATTGGTCAAATATTTTTTAAAGAGATGTGTAATTTCGGAGATTACCTCCTACTTCCAAACTTTACCTCCTTATAATGTTAGTGTGAACACAGATATTTTTGAATCTGAAGATGATATGAGAGTATAGCCGTTATTTCTCGACGGTAGCTAATTCCAGTCAACCCGTGACCACGGTTGTTGCAAACGCCGGGAAAGCAAAATATGTGACAACGTGTGTGGCGCAATGGGCGAAATGGGCGAAATGGGCGAGACGCAGAAACTGAAACGTAGAAGGTTGCGGGTTTGATTCCCGCCGCGGGACAAATGTTTATGATTTGAAAATGTTTGTACCGGGTCTGGGTGTTTTCTATACTGTACAAAATGTATATTAAGTTGTATATCAGTCATTTAATTCCCATAACACAAGCTCTGCTTACTTTGGGGCTTGATGATGTTGTGTGAAAAATTTCAGCATTTATTATTTAAACGCGAGACCCGTATAATCTTTACTAATAATAAAACTGAAGAGTTTGTTTTTGATTAGAACGCTAATCTCTGGAACTACCAGTCGGATTTGAAAAAATATTTTTGCATTTGATAGCCTAATACATGAGGAAGGTTAAATGCTATTTAACATCACGCTATCACTCTGAGGAGCCGAGCAAAAAAATAGCACGGGCGGGCGATGCGACGGGCCGACGGGCGAAGGGTCGGTCGGCCATGGCACAGTTAATAAATATCTCATAATTATGTATTGAAGCAGCTCACCTTTGACACCGTATCCGACGATCAGCACGCCGTGATCAAGGTTGCCGGGGTTACACAGCATCTTCCAGGGGTGAGACACCCCTCCCATGTAGAACTGCATAGCGTTAGCGTTTATACCTGCAATACACAACGAGTATTTAGCATCCAAAGGACACAAATTGAAATATAGAATAGTTTATTGCTCAAACATAAAGGTACATTGACTTTAATGATGCTGAATTATTTCAAATCTCATTAAAATAATATGTTATTTAAACTATGTAGGTACTTATACAAATAACTATTATTTAACAATAGATCTTATGATTAAATAATTATGTATGAATAATTGGGGGTACACTTTTTATAAGATGATGCGTTGAGGGTCGGATGAGGATAACTATATCCCGACTCCCAGCGCCCTCCCTTGGACTAAAGCTAAATATAAAATAAAAAGGGCATTTATTTACTTACACTTTAACAAACATACCTAGGCTTATGTACAATATTATAATAAGCAGGTAGTTATGTAAGTGAAAAGGTCGAGGACTCAGCCACGCTGTTTTTCATCGTTAATCCATGCAATATTATTTTCAACCGACATAAAAAGAGGAGGTTTGAAATTAAATTAAATGGTTTATTTGCGAGCAATGTGGTTGGTTCTCAACTTGACTACAGATCATACAGACATTCGTCCCTCGGCGGGAATCGAAACTGCAACCTTCTGCGTCTCTTCGCCCATTTAATTATTGGATTTCTTCTTCCTCTGCAGAGTATGTAGTATGTAGAGACTCACCAATGGAAATAGGTCCGTTCTGCACCAGCCATTTAGCCATATCCGTCTCGTTAGAGGTGATGTTCACAGCACCCGTGATCTGGACCTTCGACATGGTCTTGTTGAAGCTGCATTTATCGTCTTCGCCTTCGTACGGATAGTCATTTTCTAGCTCCAAGCCGCCGAGCTGCTCAATAGCTCTGGAAAGAAAATGATTGTTCTCTCAATTGCTCGGAAATTGCTTCTGTAAAAAAAATAAAAAAACAATACGTCAATCGGCTCTTTTTAGTACGTAACGAAAACACGCCAGAAAATTCCAACACGACAATAATAGAACTTGTCCACTAGTAGGAAATTAAAAAATACGACAATCGGTTTTTTTCTGTACGCAACGAAATATCACGCCAGCAATTTCCAACACGACAATAATATAAATTTCTAGACAGTTTTTTTTATTGTTCTTGGAGTGCTAGCGAGTTTTTTTTTAAAGTGTAGCTTACATTAGATCTTTTTTAGGTACAGGACACGATAATTATTATTTTCGTATTCATATTAATTTATTGCCTTCATGTACATATTCAGAGGTCTTAAAATTATATAGTAATAGGTAGGCACATTAACCCCGTTAGGACGCTGTAATTTGAGTTCGATATACTCGCAATGTCAATAAAATAATACATTTAAAGGCTGAATGCGCAGTCAAAATGGCGGGAATAAAAATCAGATAACTGTATTGTGAATGTTTTCAAGTTTATTACAATTTAAAGTTGTTTAGTTAAAAAAATGAGTATGTTCATCAAAAGAAGAATTAGATTTTATCTGGTAAAAGGGTGTGAATTGCGTTATTTCGGGCCTGGACAGCAATGTACTATTTTTGACTGGCTTAGGAAAGCTGGACAACTGTCTCTCCCACCTTTACTCGTAACGCAAAAAGGCCCTATGTAGCTTATGCGTTTGCCGTAAGAGGCTTGAATTATTAGATATTCGATTGATATTTGTACCGGGTACCACGGTAACAGATATCCACGACACAGAAAATCCTAGTGTGGGGCTTGGACTACGTATGTTTCTGTTGTGTTTTTTTTATTTTCTATTACGGTTTGTAATTATTTTGTACGACTTCAAGAAATGTTCTTACCTTTCTTGAAGTCATACAATAAAGACGAAAAAACCTTTTTTCAAGTCAATTATAGTAATAATAGTAGACTGTTCAACAAGGGACTAAAATGAGCCATTCCATACGAGATCCTAAACATCTCTTATCATCTCAAAGCTTAGCGCAGGCGGACTGATAGATAGATAGATAGATAGAAACTCTTTATTGCACACCAAAGCAAAATACAAAAAGACACAGGAATTCACAATAATATAAGGTACAATGGATGTGATCCTTTTCAAAGACAATAATTTTTTGATGTTCCATTTTTGTAATAATGTCGTAGAAAAAATATAGAGGTAAGTATTGAAATAGTTTTTTAGTAGAATTTATTTTTGAAAATGGAACTGAGAGCGACCGTCGCTGCTGTCCTAGCGTTTATTGGCGATCGTTGAATGTACACGTCTGCCAACAAGATTTAAAAAAAAAGTTGGTATTGCCGCGAAATATCTAGAATTTTTACTACTGTACCCACTACAAATTCCATTTTCAAAAGAGATTTGCGGCGGGCAAGCCAGATGTTCAGTTCTCGCTAGCCACACGGACTCCTTGCGAATTGAAAGACTATTTATAAGCATTCTCATTCGTCAGTGACGAAAAACGCTTTCATCAAACAGTACTTTTTATTCTTTTAGTACGTCCGTCTGATTTTAAACCTTATGGCGAAGAAAATAGCGAGTACTTTTACGTCATGTAGACTTTGGGACCTGAATGAACTACTGAATTAGTGTACCATTAAAAACGAGTACAACTGAATAGTACGTTCTAGTTCACTAGAGAGACAACCTTTTTTTTTTTTCTACTACTGGACTAGTGTACCCTTAGGAACTAGTGTACTATTAGGAACGAGTACAACTGAATAGTACGTTCTAGTTCACTACCTCGTGTGTTCATAAGTCTTGAGACACAGTAAAACTAAAATATTTTTGGAGCTAAGTTGAGTATTCATTTATTGGATATTAAAATTAAAACTACTGACATCTAGATCTGTATTTAAAAATAAATCATTCAAAATGGCCGCCTTTGCATTCAATGCAGGCCTTCAAACGCGTGCGCCATTCATCTATGGCGGCACGAATCTTTTCAATGGGAATCCGTTTCGATTCTTTAATAAGGGCTCGCTTGAGAGAATCCAGGTTTGGGTGAGACTTTCTGCATGCCCTCAGCTCCAATTCCGTCCATAAAGAATAATCCAAAGGATTCAAGTCAGGGCTTGACGAGGGCCAATCTTCGCTCCGAATGAAGCCTGGCAAATTGGCCTCCAGCCAACGTTGGGTAGTCTTAGCTTTATGGGAGGGAGCAGAGTCCTGTTGGAAAACCCAGTATTTTCCAGCGAATAGCGTATCATTTAATGGTTTAACCACCGCTTCCAATATGTCGTTTTGGTAATTTTGTGCCTTCACCTTGACGCCTTGCTGGCAAAAATGAAGCGAAGTGCCCCCCTCGTAGGAAACACCCCACCAAACCATCACACTTGCTGGATGATGAGTGCGCTGGACATTGCGTACAGATGGCTGGACGTCCTTTGAACTTCTGGCGTAAACCTTATTGTTCTGCCGGTTAAACTTTTCTTCCACCGTGAAGATCTTTTCATCGGTAAACAGGATATTTTTTGGATCGTGTCTCTTCAATAGGTTCCGACATCGTTCCAGTCGCAATTTACGAAGACGCTCGTTTAAATAATGCACTTTCCTTCGACTGTAGGCCTTTAGTTTAAGATCATATTTAAGTATCCTGTTCACCGATATTCGCGAAATGTTGGTCTGCAGAGCTAATTTCTTTTGAGTCCGGCAAGGGTTGCGACGAATTCGCTCTCTGATTACTTTGATGTTGGCGGGCGTCCTTACAGACCGCGGGCGGCCACATCTTCCACGGTCTTCTAAAGAGCTGGTCTCCTTGTACCTCTTTATGGTATAATACACAAAGTTCCGACTACATCCCAAACTTTGGATTTCACTAAAAACTTGCATTGGTTTTTTTCCTGCTTGAAACAGTGAAATTACAGTCGCACGCAAATCTTTTGTTGGCGCCATTTTCACGGAGAATGAAACAAATATTCAAATGTATATTTTTTCTGATTCAAAACATTCGAAATTTAAAATTTTAAAAGTTTAAAAAAGGTTGCATGAATTACTTTCTTTTTAAATTAATTAAATAAGTTCGTCTCAAAACTTATGAACACACGAGGTAGAGAGACAACTTTTTTCTTTTTTTTCTACTACTGGACTAGTGTACCATTAGGAACTAGTGTACTATTAGGAACGAGTACAACTGAATAGTACCTTCTAGTTCACTAGAGAGACAACTTTTTTCTTTTTTTTCTACTACTGGACTAGTGTACCATTAGGAACTAGTGTACTATTAGGAACGAGTACAACTGAATAGTACCTTCTAGTTCACTAGAGAGACAACTTTTTTTTTCCACACAAAATCGACAGCCCTTATATACCTCGTGTGTTCATAAGTCTTGAGACACAGTAAAACTAAAATATTTTTGGAGCTAAGTTGAGTATTCATTTATTGGATATTAAAATTAAAACTACTGACATCTAGATCTGTATTTAAAAATAAATCATTCAAAATGGCCGCCTTTGCATTCAATGCAGGCCTTCAAACGCGTGCGCCATTCATCTATGGTGGCACGAATCTTTTCAATGGGAATCCGTTTCGATTCTTTAATAAGGGCTCGCTTGAGAGAATCCAGGTTTGGGTGAGACTTTCTGCATGCCCTCAGCTCCAATTCCGTCCATAAAGAATAATCCAAAGGATTCAAGTCAGGGCTTGACGAGGGCCAATCTTCGCTCCGAATGAAGCCTGGCAAATTGGCCTCCAGCCAACGTTGGGTAGTCTTAGCTTTATGGGAGGGAGCAGAGTCCTGTTGGAAAACCCAGTATTTTCCAGCGAATAGCGTATCATTTAATGGTTTAACCACCGCTTCCAATATGTCGGTTTGGTAATTTTGTGCCTTCACCTTGACGCCTTGCTGGCAAAAATGAAGCGAAGTGACCCCCTCGTAGGAAACACCCCACCAAACCATCACACTTGCTGGATGATGAGTGCGCTGGACATTGCGTACAGATGGCTGGACGTCCTTTGAACTTCTGGCGTAAACCTTATTGTTCTGCCGGTTAAACTTTTCTTCCACCGTGAAGATCTTTTCATCGGTAAACAGGATATTTTTTGGATCGTGTCTCTTCAATAGGTTCCGACATCGTTCCAGTCGCAATTTACGAAGACGCTCGTTTAAATAATGCACTTTCCTTCGACTGTAGGCCTTTAGTTTAAGATCATATTTAAGTATCCTGTTCACCGATATTCGCGAAATGTTGGTCTGCAGAGCTAATTTCTTTTGAGTCCGGCAAGGGTTGCGACGAATTCGCTCTCTGATTACTTTGATGTTGGCGGGCGTCCTTACAGACCGCGGGCGGCCACATCTTCCACGGTCTTCGAAAGAGCCGGTCTCCTTGTACCTCTTTATGGTATAATACACAAAGTTCCGACTACATCCCAAACTTTGGATTTCACTAAAAACTTGCATTGGTTTTTTTCCTGCTTGAAACAGTGAAATTACAGTCGCACGCAAATCTTTTGTTGGCGCCATTTTCACGGAGAATGAAACAAATATTCAAATGTATATTTTTTCTGATTCAAAACATTCGAAATTTAAAATTTTAAAAGTTTAAAAAAGGTTGCATGAATTACTTTCTTTTTAAATTAATTAAATAAGTTCGTCTCAAAACTTATGAACACACGAGGTATAAACAGTTCTAACCTTAATAATCTAACTTACGGCCAAAATTCATTCCTATTAGTACATCGTTCCTGTAATACACAAGCCTATTAGTCACATGTTGACCCAGAGTTCGAGGTTGCAGGTTGATAAATCAGTCTGTAACCCTAGTACATAATGTACACACGAGTATGCGGACTGGATAAGATAAGGTGTAAACGCAGGTCGCGAACTAATTCTACGCTCCTTTTAAATTAATCAGGTCAGTCCTACACAGACTAGTAATTAACACAAAATGTAAACCCCCCGACTTATTTTCCACAATTTCCACACGTATTGCGCGCCCCCTAGTGATCTATTAAAACATATATAAAAACCTTTCTTTAATTCATACATACATAAACTCACGCCTAAATAAAATAATAAATAAATAATACTGGACATTTTCACACGGCATCATCTAGCCCCAAAGTAAGCAGAACTTGTGTTATGGGCACTTTTATTATCCCACTAGCTTCTGCCCACGGCTTCGCCCGCATGGTACCCGGATAAAAAGTAGCCTATATGTTATTCTGATGTATAAGCTATATTACTGTAAAGTTTCATCAAAATCCGTTCAGTAGTTTTTGTGTGAAAGAGTAACAAAAATCCATCGTCACATACTTTCGCGTATATAATATTAGTAGGATAAGTAGAATTCACTCTTCCTATTCACATTTCGTCCATTCTTTCTACATGCCCAAACCATTTTAGCATACCTTTCTCTATTCTTGTCACTACACAACGCTCACTCCACAACGCTCTCTTGTTATACTCTCCCTCACTCGATCTCTCAAAGTCAAACCACGCATACTTCTCAAAGCTCTCATTTCAACTGCATTTATTCTACTTTCATGTTTCTACTGCCATACCCAACTTTCACTCCTCTATGCACAGCCAGGCATGCCTTCTTGGACACATTGCGGCTGTTTACAAAGTCCCCAACTTGATTACCAAATTTGACCCTCCTTTCAATATCATCTTCATGTTTCCCATCTCTCGTAAATATAGTCCTCAAATACACAAACTCTTTCACTTGCTCCATTCTTTCTCCACCTAACAGACTATAAAATGCGGTCATACATCCATTATTTTCAAAACACCATAACTTTCGTCTTTATCACATTAACTTTACTTTCCGAACTTATGTCAATATATATTAACGACCTCTGTAGCGCTGTGGGCGAAGGCCTGCCTGAGACGCAGAAGGTTGCGGGTGCGATTCCTGCCGCAGGACAAATGCTTGTATGATCTCCAAATATTTATCTCGGTTCTGGGTATTCTCTATGTATAACACGTATGTATGTATTAACAAAGAAATGTATGTAAGTAGTAGATGTATCAGTCGTGTTGCTCCCATGACACAATCTCTACTTACTTTGGGGGAAAATGATGCTGTGTGAAAAATGTTCAGCATTATTATAATTATACTAGCTAATACCCACGGCTTCGCCCGCGTGGTATCTGTATAAAAGTAGTCAATGTGTTATTCTGATGTATAAGCTACATTACTGTAAAGTTTCATTAAAATCCGTTCAGTAGTTTTTGCGTGAAAGAGTAACAAACATCCATCCTCACAAACTTTCACGTTTATAATATTAGTAGGAAATTATATATTTTACTATTCATACCTGTAAGCATTATCGGGCAGTCCTCCATTGCAACCCTGGTCCATGGTATCACAATCAACCAATTCCTGTTCGGACAGCGAGACCAGTGTCCCTGACTGCATCTTCCACTGACCCTCGATATTGCCTGAAAATAATATTGCATTATTTATTTGTCACAACAACTGCTAATTACATACAAACCGTTGGGCATGTGCCAAATACCGGGTGTAATAAGACTACTCCCGAAAACTTCGGGGGGTGAAAGTACCCATCAATATGAACATACATTTTAGCCAAGTAGGTATTGAACTTTAGTATGGAACAGCTGATTTTTTTGCGCGTTCACAGTGTTGGTTCGATAGTAGAAGTTGTTCGTATTGATGCGTTCTTTCACCTCCCGAAGTCTTCGGGAGTAGTCTTAGTACACCTTGTATAATGTTTATGGACGTGCCTCTCACTACCTCCTACTTGGTATTCTCAAAGATAGACCCATTTTTTTCTGAATTGTAAATGTATTTTGAATATTGTACTTACGATTAACTTCATAAAAAATATTAGGTTACCTACCTACTATAACTATTTACAAGTAGGTATATACAAAAAATACAGATGAAACAGCTAGCCATCTAAAGACCGTTGCAAACGATCTATAGATCTATCCGATATATCCGCCTGGTAGCGATCTGAATCAGTTGGGCTATCTATAGATCGTTTGCAACGGTCTTTAGATGGCTAGCTGTTTTATCTGTATTTTTTTTATATACCTACTATACCTATAAATGTGTTATTCCACTGTATTGTACTTGTTACTGAATAAATAATTATACTTAAAAAAAAGTATGTATCAGATGATGTCATGGGGAATACAGTCGTAAGAATATTTGTTTGTTTTTATTATTATATTATTTTTATTTGACGCTGTGCTGGCCTCGTGGCCACAATTTATGTGCGCTTAACATGTTCTCAAAACGGTGAAATTAAACATCATGAGAAAACCGGCATGTTCAATAACTAAAAATTCAAAGGCATGTACTTTCGGTGAGTGTTCCAATAAGTGGTGATAGGCTTGCCTTGTCACGTGGAATGCTTACTTCCATGCTAAAGCGCGGAATAACCCCTGTCTCTGAATAACCCTACTTACGATCCTCACAGATCTGCAAACTAAATATAGATCTAAGTAAATGTTAGTTTATGTTATAAGCTATAGACTAATACAACTACTTTAAAAACAGTCAAAACTAAACTATCTACATAATATGGGTAAGACTGTCATCTACCGTCTGTCTGTAGTACCTATATAAGATAAAAGGTGGTCTTGTTTTAGGTACTATAAGTTTTAGTTATTAATCGTAAGTGGTCTGTACAACCATTTTTCTTTAAATAAAAAAAATATTTGAGTATTTCTTGAGTAGTATGTTTATAGCGTCTTTATTATGTTTAACCTTGTATGTCTGCTTATAAAAAAAAATTATGTTTGTTATGCCTATGTTCTAAGAAAGAGATATAGAAGTTAAATACCTATTTTTTATTATAATGTAGAAGTTTAAAGCATTGTTAAGTTAAAAAACCGAAGTAAGATATTTTTTTTCATGTTATGTAGAAAATGTAGAAAATAAAATATATTATCAAAAATGTTTATTTCATTGACTGTACATCAATCTGTCATTCAACTTTTCTGACATAACAGTATTCAGTCATTTTGGCTTTCAGGCATTTTGGGAAAAGGTTTTTATGGGATTCAGGTTTATCGAAAACAAGGTGTTTTGAAATTCAGTCCTAACGTCACGTAAGCATTTAGTCAATGAATATTTATTGTTTATGATAAATGTTTTACTCTCTTTAGATAAATCTTCACCAAATCCTAAATCTTAGAAATAAGATAATTTGCTTACCAGTAACACTGAACGCCCAGCAGCTTCCACAAGAGCCCTGGTCCTTGACTTCAGTCACAGCGTCATAGTCTCTCCAGTCGAACTTCTCAGGAATGCGCAGTTGCGGAATTTCAGCTTGCCTCATCGGAACATGGTTCGTGTTACGTAGAGATGGCTTCAGACCCAGAAACTTTTGAGTAAACTCATCATAGGACAAGTCGGCGAAACGTGTCACGCCGTACGTAGCGGTTCCCTTCTCATGCGTGTTCAGCTCGTGGATCTTCCGTATATTCGTCTTGAAGATTTCGAATCTTCTCTTCATTTCGTTGGCATTATTGCTGTATTCTGGCGTGAATGTGGTCAGGAAATGGCGGAACAGTTGTTCAGCTTGCAAATGGTGGTACAATTCGGCAGCAGCGCCTTCTTGATAGTCGCAAGTGACACGGAAGCTGGGCGGGTGGTCGCCCCAAGGACGGAGCCAGGCGTTCACGCGGCAGAACTTGTTGTTGTTGATATCTTTTTCTAAAGTACAGTTTGTCTCGGCACTCAAAGCCGGGCATTGCGTCGATCCAACCTCCAGTTTCATTCTATAGTGGATGCCTGCGACGACTTGCTTCTCCAATGAGAAGATGCGAACGACCTTCTGTTTTCGGGGATGTGGATACTTAGCCTCGATGTGTTTCAAAGCTTCGTTCGCCAGTTTCATAGCCGTCTCAGCACTTTCAAACTCTATATGAGCTTCAAGGGGAGTCTCATCTTCTTCGCAAGTAACTTCGATGTTTCTCCCATTGTCGAGCCAAAGCCTCTCCCAGACCTGCGACACGCAATGTCTTCTGGGAAGGTGTTCTAGGAACTCGCAAGTCTTCACGTCATTCACCCACTCGAACTTCAAACATGACGTATATCCCACATCGAAGTCGATAGTCGTTACTTTCCCAGATGTTATTTTGGTCGAGTAACTGTTGATCTGCAGTACCCTCTGTTTGTACCTGTGCGACGAAGCCATCTCCAGCTTATGTAAGGAGTCCTGAACTAAGCTTTGTATGATCAATTCGTCAGCGGTAGAGTTTGAAGGATTCAACGAGACCGATCGTTTCTGGCGAGAACTGGTCTTACCGCATTGGGCGGTGATCTTCCGTATGTTCTTGCTGTTCGGCGACATCCAGATGTGCGATCGACAGGCCTTAGAAGGCCTCGAAATATCGATGAAACAGTTAAAAATATTTGGTTTGTTAAGATCTATTTTAAGGTTTTTGGAGCAGTTGGTTGAGGCGACTATAAAGTTTAACGTGATGGGAAAATTTGAATCTAGAGTAGGAATCATTTGCGGTTCGCCCTGGTGCACCAGCTTGTATTTTGTAGCTGGTGATTTTTCTATTTCTTTAATGGAAGCTCTCAGTAAAGTCGGCAGGGATAAGCCGGTGACGGATTCAAATTGTTCATCATCGTCACAGACTAAGGTGACCTGTTGCACGACTAGTGCATCGTCGGGTGACGGCCAGAGTCTAGCGAGGCACAGCTGATGGGGAATGCCGTCCAGCTCCTCGCACTCAGACAGCTTGCCCTCGTCGCGGTGTCGAAGGCAGTAAGTCTCCGCAGTCTCGATGTACATGCGAACCATGGGCTGGTTCATGTGCACGCTGTTCTGAGCGCCGTGAATCGTGATCAGTTTATGCAAGTTGTTGGATTTCAATTGATCGTTCAGCTGCTTCACCGCGCGATCGGCGTAATAAAAACTCATGTCTTCATCTACGTAGTCTTCCTCGGTGTCAGTCTGTCTCTTTACTCGGTGTTTTTCTTTATTAATCGTTTCTTCGACGCCTTTCGATTTTACACTACGGGTTCTCGTTTTATTGTTATTTGATCTACAAGACATGCGCATTACTTCTTTTTTCCCGAGCCATGGTCGGTCCCAAACCTCCGCTACACAATGAAGTACCGAATCATCATCCACACAGGTAGATATATCGGTGGCGCAGGACGTAGGTGCAGCAACATATTCAATGTTATACATTGTGCCAGAGACGATTTGCTTCGTAACTTTTTTTACTTCGATGACGTTATGTAAGTTCAATTTTTTCTGCAGTTTCAAGTATCTATTCAACGAATATTGAGCTAGTTCTCTGTACTCAATTTTGGTCGGATTTTGTTCTTGTAAACCTCCTACGTTATTGGTAGAAGATTTTCGACTAAGAATGCCATTAAAGATTTCTTTTTTAGCTCTTGATTGGCCTTCAATGCTACTATTATTTTGAGGAGTATGATCTAGCATCTGTTTATGTTTTTGCTCACCTACGAAGTTCAATAACTTCCTGCCCATATAACTTTCGTGTGTAACTTCTCTTTTGGATCTCGACTCATCTATATTTATATTTAGCGTTTGTCGTTTTACTCTTGTGTTCTCACTGTCAACATGACAAGTAACATTGATTTCTTTAAAGTTTTGCCAACTCTTTTCCCATATACTGGCTGTGCACGTGGTTACATCATTATAATTGAGAATCTGGCAGTCGGATGAAGATGGATTACCTTCGTGATCTATTAGGCAATTAGTCGGCGATATCTTAAATTCTAGTTCAGTTAAGGTTCCAGCCACAACTTGAACTGTTGCTCGTTGGATATCTAGAAGATCGTAATGACGATGATAAACTGATTTTTTTAAATACTTCTGCAAGGCTTCTTTTGCTAGCTTCTTAAACTTCGGACTACTTATGTCTTTATCTGATCGCCCTCCTACTAACAAATCTCTCTTTATTCTTTTTTGATGTTCATTGTCTTCTGTATTGGGCTCTGTGCAAGACACGTCAACCTGCCTACCGTCTTCTATCCAAGTTCTGTCCCAAACTTTTGCCTTGCACGTTCTTAAAGGTTCGTCTATTAACAACTTGCACTTGCTAGTATCTTGTTTGATATCATTTGTGCAGGTCGTGTAACCGACAACAAACTCTATATCCGTTAAGAACCCAGCAACGAGTTGAGTTGCGACAGAATTTATTTTTACGACAACCTGTTTGTTATTTCTATTGGATTGTACATCTAAATACTGTAAAGCTTCATTGACCATGTCGAGAATAGCAGGATCGTTCACACTGGTTTTGACTCCCAATTTACGTATATTAGAGAAACTAGTATCTACCGGTCTTTCAGTGCACATGTACGTTATTTTCCTTTCTTTAAGCCAGTGTCTTACAATAATTGAAACATCACACACTTGTGATCCCAATTCTTCTACAATAGAGCAGTTACTCCTTAATACTTGCGGAACAGTAGTGTTGCAGTTCGTATGTTCAAGTACGATGGAGAACTTTGTCATGGTTCCCGATATCCTCTGGGTGTTCGCATCAAGTATCTTGTTGACTTTCATAGCTTTTCCATAGGTTGACTCGGATTCAATTTTGTTAGTTGCTTCTTTGATCATCTCAAGAAGAACTGGGTCATCAAAATCTACACTGTTTACGTTGCCTAACGGTTTTGCTTTACGCTCATCGTGACAAAATACGTTTAGTATTTTAACAGTTTTGGTAGTACCGTCGAGCACGGCATTGCAGATTTTAGCAACTGTATCCTTTTCTTCGCACTCAAACTTATCGCATGGTATTATAACACGAGATTGTACGTAATAGAAATGCTGATGATTCGCAAACTCTTCTTCGGCATTTATTACATCTTTAAGCACTCTAGTTTTTACTTGTAAATCTATTTCATTTAGATAATCTACCACTATTTGCGCTAATTTATAAACATATTTAGCGTTTTCTACATTTTTTTTAACTTTCTGAAACTTTTTAACCAGGTTCAAAATGTTAAGATCTTTATCATAGCTTCTTTTGAGTCTCGTCTTTTCTTCGTCGGGACGTGCGGAGTCAAAACCAGCAAAGTTGAAAAAACTCAACATGTCGTCGATAGCTTTTTTCTTGTCCTCTGACAGACTTTCTATTTTTACGGGATTGGTTGTAGATATTGAATTCGGACTGAATAGACTAACTGATTCTACTTTTACCGCATGTTCTTTGCCAGACTCTGATGTTTCTGTTGGATTAGAGGTAGCTGTGAGCGTAGACCCACTTTCATGTTCTTCAAATTGTTTATGAGGGATGATTTGGTCTTCTATTACTTTAATATCGTCATCCGTCAACGATTTTTCAATATTTTGTTGGGCTTGAACATCAACATTATGAACAGGTTTTATAATATCAGGTCCTCCGTCTGTTTGGGGCGGATTTATGTTGTTGTTTTCCCTGCCATCTGTGAGAGTTTGCCCTATAACCACACCGTCATCTCCGAACTGCCATTGTTCCGTACAGTTATTAGCAAGAATGGCTCTGTATTTCGAGCCGTCATGTAACTTCATCCATGGTTTCTCTAAGAACGTGATTTTGCATGTCTTCGAGTTCAAGCACGTGTCTTTTTCGATTTCAGAGGTTTGGCAACTGTCGTAGTCTATTATAAGAGTGAGTACATAGCGGATGCCATTGACGACCTGTAAAATGGTGATTCTTTATCTATTAAGATATTACACAACATAGGACTAAGCTCAGTTTCTTATGGGCAACTAGAGCGCTATGAGCTTGGGGTTGGGTCTCAATGCATTTTTCAATGTGATTTTAGAAATATATAATAATAAAGAGGTCTCGGTTCACATACCTGCACTTGTCTCTCAACCTCTAAAACACTGCTGAGGGTGTGTTTTACGTTAGGTTCGAGAGAGTTGAGCTGCCCCACACCAATGGATGCAAGTTCAACGACCCCCGGAGCCTGAGGGTTGACGTGGGATGAGCAACCTATGCAGTTAACTTTAGATTCCTCTCTAGGCACAGCAATGAACTGTTCGCCTGATGTTACCTAAAACCATAGTAGTGTTGAGAATACGTGGGCTTCATACTCATATTTTTCTTTGCTGATATGGATGGATACAATTATGAACTCCAAAATTAATATATGTATATTATTTACTTAGATCACATTTTAACGCAATACGGTGATACAGAATAACTGGTTGGCCACACTGCAATAGTCAATCAGAAATTCTTTCCGGAACATCAGAAGAGTAAAAAAAAATTGTCATACGACCGAAGTATGTCTAGGTCTGAGTGTTTTAAGTCGATACCTGACCTATTGTGATCTATATATGGTAGGTTGTAGAACGTACCTAGGTCATTATCAAAACATCCTGTAGGAGTCTACTGCTGGATATAGGCCTGCCCCCCTCTAAAAGTGCTATGACGAACGATCTTGGACTACCTCCATCCATCGAGCTTCCGCAGCCTTTACGATGTCATGGGTCCATTAGGTTCTTGAATGTCCATAACAAACCAAAAGACTTAGGCTTGACTTCACTAACATAATAAAAGGGCAGTCAAGACATTGATTATGATGACAGATTCATCATAACCTTTTGTACAAATTTATTTCTTGTGCAATAAAGAATTAAATAACTGATGATGATGATCTAAGTAGTAGCATTTAAGAATTTGTTTTGTTTAAAATAGCGTCTGAATTTGGATGACTTGCATGAAATGCATGGAATTCGGCACACTGCCAAACATCAATACAAGCTGCTTTGGTAAATAAAGGATGTAAACAAAGTTAAATATGCACGATTGACAATGTAACGAGAATGTAGATTATGGTTTTGGTACATTTTATTCGTGCTCGAAACGGTGAAGGAAAACATCGTGAGGAACCGACATGCCCTAGAACCAAAAATTCGAAGGCATTTTCCAACGGTTAGTGTTCCAATAAACGGCGATGGGCTTACAACCTGTCACGTGGAATGTTAACCATTATGTAAAACGTGCCAAATATAATGTTTGGACGCAGTGTATTACCACATGCTCCACAGTATCTTCAACCTGGAGAAATGAAATGTGCAACCGCCACAAATGAAGTCAGGTCGAAGACGGGACTGCAAGAACTCATCAACTCATGCTCTCCGTCATCATTAACTGACAAGAGGATACTGGAACGCTGCTGTCATCAACCCAGAGTCCTTCTCCGCTACTACAAGGAGTTGGGCTGGTTGGGGTCAGGTTAGAAGGGGGATAATGTACAATACACCCCAATGCGGGACGTCAGTGCAGACCTTAGTTCCCCCACTTAGAATTAGAATGTTTGGACGCGCCTCTAACTAACTACTTCGTATCCTCACAGATCTGCGTACTGAGTATGGATCTAAGTATCTCCATTATGGGGATTAGCCGTGAGCGTGTTTGTTTGTTTTTAAAAAATAATTCGGTTAGTTTTGAACTTTTGTCGCTTTTCGACCATGTCAGTTCCATCGTTCTCTCTTACTTATTCACGATACAGTTTCTTTAACCAGCCTATATATGGACCGGTAGAGCATGTTAGCTGTTTCAGAAGTTGGGACAGCTAGCACGCTCTGGAACAGGCCCACATCGAGCTGGTTAGCTTTCAAGAATTTATAAAATTCTTCTCTCATAGACGCATTTCGGACACTTGTTTTTAAAAACTTACAGCAGTGTTAGTTTGAACTTCATTGTCAAGCTGAACAGGTTTCCTCACAGATGGAGTATCGGCGACGTAGCTACTACTCTCTGTCACATCTGTCACTAAAACTTCTTCAAGATCGCCGCCTTTGTCATCTACAATAAAAACATATTATAAGGCTTGAGTTCACAATGAACAGATAAAAAGGACTTCTTATCTTTTTACACATCAGAAAAAGATTAAGATCATTTTGAAAAGTTTATTTTCCTTTTAATCGCTTTTCCAAAGGAATTGATTCAAATTCATCTCATACATATAAGATGTTTTTTTTATCAATTTGTTATATAAATTTTTCATAAAATTTCAATATATCAAAAAAAAAAATAAGTTTTTAACTGATCGCAATAATCAACCAACTTAGAGTCCGAATCTACATACATACTAACTGATCGCAAACTATTTTTAAGTAATTACTTAAGGAAAGAAAGAAAGAAAATAAAGAAATCTTTATTTGAGCATTTAAACAAAAATTTATAAATTAAAGTAAGCTTATTCTAGTTACTTATACTAACCAACACCATAATAGGCCTACTTAAGTAATTCTAAAAACGTAATGTTATGCATCTAAATAATAAATAGCGCGTGTTGAATCGTTTTTCAATTTATTATACTTTATAACAGGTAGAAAGGTAGCAGGTAGATACTTTAAGAATCTACTCTTGTAATGTTAAAAAAAAATATCCTAGAATTGAAATTATCGTGGTTTGGTATCATTTTAGAATATTATTACGACTATACCACGTACTTTAGTATTCTCCTGCTAACGTTTTGTTGACCATTTAGAGGTCCTCGCGGCCGTGGTCGCGGACGGTGCTCATGATTAAGGACCTCTGAACGGTTAACGAACCGTCAGCAGGAGAATAGTGAAGTAGGTATGCTTTTATAATATAGCAACATACTTAATTTCTCACGAACAGTGTTTACTTCTGGCATCTATGACGTCACTGCGTAGGGTCAGCAGATTACCAGCGCTAAGTAGGTAGCCTACAAACCTAGTATTATGCTGAGCTGACAAAATATTTTTGAAGCGAGTAATTTAATTGTTCATGGAAAACACCTTCTGAGTTGTTTCCGAATGCAGTGGAATTCCGGTATGGAATGAGCTTTCTACTAGGTACTGGAACACTGCTTTCATCAACCCAAAGACCTTCTAGTGGAGAAGGTTTTTGGGTTTCAAAGGGTTGTGGGTTGGAGGAAACGCACAATACACCCCAATTCGGGATGTAAATTAGAATCAGCTAACAACAAAACATTGAAATGAAGGTAGGTATTTACCAAAAGAGGGTTCTTCGCAATGGTGGTTCAGCACAGAGACTCCATCATTCTCTAAATCTACCACCTTGGCCGTACATCTCAGATACCTTGTGGAGTCGAGGTTGTGATTTTCAGATACTTTCAGAGTAACTGTGATTGCAAAGGAATTTTGTTCAGTCTGTAAAGTATTTCAGAGTATAATTTAGTATTTTGGTCAGCTTTAAGTATACCACATACTTTACTATTCTCCTGCTGACGTTTTGTTGACCGTTTAAAGGACCTTCCTCACCATCCGCGACCATGCTCGGCGGTTGTGAGACAGGAACTCAAACCTCTAAATGGTTAACAGAAGAATAGTAAAGTATGTGGCATAGTCATAATAATATTTTAAAACCTATAACCTACCTGCCAAGTTTCATCAAGATAGTATTTATGGTTTAGCAGTTATCTTTGTACCTACAAACATACAAACACCTGGATATCCAAGTAGACTCAGAAACCTTCGCTCAATCAATTATTAGAAATTACAAATAATTTGATTACTGAAAACACAACAAATATTTACCTACAAAATGCATTGTAATTATTGTAAGCAGTTTATTCTATTTTCCCGCAATAGGACTAGCCTGTATCATTGTTTTAATCTATTTATGAAACAAAATTTACCAAGTAGGCTCTATGATTTATTTTTATTGGATCTATCTTAAAATGAACCTAGGTAGGTTCAAATAAGAGTATTTAAATAGACAAGCCCATTAAGTGAGTATAGGATTCCCTGTACTGTGGATATCAGGAACTACACTCACTGAAAACTACTTAGTTTTAAGTGATATATATAAGTACTTTTCAAAAGATGTGTTGAGTCACACAACTTGTGACTTTGCCTAAAATTGGCCTTGGTTATCAGAAATAATTCCTATTGTTAATACAAAGTATGTAACCTAAGCATTCCTTTATAAATAAATAATAAAGATAGGTGTAACACTTAATTTTGCACCAAATTTATAGAAGCTTTATAAAACTGAGATATGATAAGGTCAAATATTCATGATAACCTTCATTGTACTTTACAATCTCATCATCATCATCAACAGTCTGAGAAGTCCACTGCCAGAACAAAGGCCTCCCCTACCGAGTGGCATGACGAACAATCTGGGGCCACCTTCATCCACCGAATCCGCGCAATCTTACACAGAGGTCATCAATCCATTATACAAATTACAGAAATTGAAAAAGTAACTTACACTTTGCTGCGCATTTTGTAAATATCCCTCAGCACAGGTGTAAATTTGATTAGGCAGTCTGTTATAGAACTCTATGAAGCCATTGACCAACTTGTTTTTCTTCTCATAACTCAGTTCACAAGAGCAATACGAAATTATGCTTAGTAATACGAAAATGAGTTTAGAACATTTCATGATGCAATCTAAACAGTCATCGCTGGACGACCGACGAGTGCTAGTAAGCGATGAGATTTAATTGATGCGAATGAGCGTGTAACGCGTCATTGATTTCTTTATTTGTTTACAAAGTTACAAACTTACGCGAGACCGTATTATACGTCCATGGAAAGCACAACTTTGGAAAGCAGAGCCAGTATTACAAACCATTAATTTGGTTTGTATTATCTGGGTGTGCTTTCCATGGTCGTGCAATTCGCGCCGTACAATCTAAACACATGACTTGCACACCCCTGATCTCGACGCTCATCCAGAAATTATTTTCCCTAGTGAACAGTATTATGTAGATTTCGGCTTGGTGATTGGTCTTATTACATCCATACTAATATTATAAATGCGAAAGTAATTCTGTCTATACATCTGTAACGTTGTCACGCCTAAACCACTAAACTAATTTTGATTAATTTTGGTATCTATACAGAATGGTACCTTGGAAAAGGACAAAGTTTACTTTTTGTCGCGAAAATAAAACTTGAAGGGGGTTAAATAGTGGATCAAAGTTCGTATGGGGAACCAATCATTTCCCATGTTATAGATATAAAAAAATAACAAATATCGGTATTGGTAAGAAATAATGATTGTGTCTGCTTTTTTGACTAATCAATGTAAAATAGGGAATGATTTATCTTGTGTAAAAATGTCTAGCTACCTATTTATTTATTTTAGAGACTTAATTTTTTTTTACCTTTGTATTTATAGTATATCATAACCGCTGACAGATTTTTGAAAGCTTGCATTAGAATTTTATACAAATAGGTAGGTATTAGATAACACTGGCAGTGCGAGTGCGTAGATGAGGTAGGGTGGGGAGCGGGGGGATACATGTCATAATTTGTCGTTGTTTTTGTCATAATTTGTTTTCCTTGTCATTTCATAATAATTACTAGAACAGAAAATCTAATTCTTATTGATCCCAATTAAAAAAACAAAACGTTAAAATGCTTTAAAAAAAATGGTTAGTGAAAGCCTACTCTATTCTAATAAGTAATAATTATGTTACAATAAAAAAAGTACAGAATTCAAAAGTCTGTGGCATTCCTATTAAGTCTGTGGTCATAAGTAGTCTGTGACATAGACTTTACCTTATCTGTGGGTTAAGTTAAAGTTAAGAAAGTTAAGAACCTACGAGGTATATAAACGAATCATTAAATTTTACTAATGGCTATAAATAAAATGGATAATGATAAGAAGAATAATAATTGTGTTTCTTCTGCATCAAATACTAAAATGTAAGTGTTCAGTACATGGACTTTTATTGTTTGTCTGATCTCATTCTCCCAAAAGCTTTCTCATTTACGTATTTCAACACGTAATAACATGTAGTTTAAATAAATCTGAAGAGTTCCACTATCCACCTCTTGGCTCTATCATCAGACCCTCACCACCAATTGTTAAGGTCAAAACAAATATGAGCTCAAACTCAAGGGGTTTACTAGTTACGAAACATGCATGTAGGTAATGCTTCTACAAATTATTTAATTTATTTTTAGCTCCAAGTTTCTCCTCCTTTTGTTTAAATTAGTTTACATTTTCTATTAGGTAATTAAATTGTTGAAAAAACTAACCAAAAATAATTTAATTAAATGTCTTTAGAAATAAACTTGAAAATTAACATATTCATTGCAATCAAAGAAGAAATTATACTTAAAAATCTGAATCGTTTTACTACTCAAATATTATAATAATGACAGATACATCAATATTGTAATATTTGAACAAAAAATCTATTAACAGTAGTAAAACTGATGTATCATAGTGATCTTGTGCTTCCTCCAATGCACTTTCCTCTACTTCATCTGTTAGTGTGAATTCTATTTGGGTTGAGTCTATTAAAAATGCCAAAAAGTAACTGGGAGCAACTGCTTGCTCATATCTCTTTTGATATGTGGCTAATATTTCAGTCTGTTTCTTCAAATTAGCTTGTAAGCACCGCATGAGGATTTCCTTTTTCTAATATCAAAGGTGCTTTCATGCTCCATTTACACAATATTTTAGTGAAGCTATTATTATACAACAAATCCTGATTAATTAGGATTTAAAAAAACATGATTTCTCATACAAATGGGTGTTTATTTTACCGAATTAACAACCACATGTTTCCTAATCAATTACCTTCTTTATACTACCTAAAATACTTATCTAGTATTTATCTAAGTGAGCTCTTCTGTAGAGTTTGACCACAGAATACATTCTGACAAGCCATTTTGGAGTTAAATGGTAATTTTAGCATATCATTTCATTCTCTTTGAAAGGTAACAGGCAAAAGCTTAAATGGGTTTTGTTTATCTTTCACTTTTACTAAGAACGTACATGAATAGTTTTGTAGTGCGAAAGTGGTAGGTAATTTGTATTTATTTGTCTGTTACAGATGGTGGATAGCTTTTGGCCTAATCTGTGGGGCAACATTTGTAACTAGATTTAACAAAGTCCTAGAACCTGACCATGTTTGGTAAGTTTCTGATAAATAATTAAGTAGGTATGTTTTTATTTTGTATTAGAAGTTGGTTTTTACAAA
Organism: Perizoma flavofasciatum; assembly: GCA_958496245.1. Lineage (NCBI taxonomy): Eukaryota > Metazoa > Arthropoda > Insecta > Lepidoptera > Geometridae > Perizoma > Perizoma flavofasciatum. The sequence continues at coordinate 3,050,064 of OY292436.1, forward strand.
TTCTTAGGTAAATTCTTAATACAATTCAATTCAACCTAATGCCATGTTATTTTAATTATATTTTAAGCTTGATCACAGCTTACAGAAGAGTTACTTCGCAACCTAAAACTAGTTGAAGTACCTAGCTTTCTATTTATTATTTTGAAACCTGTACAAAACTGTGTACCTACATGAGAGCAATAACACAATACAATTTTATTAGAATTGTTGGCATTGTAATGTTAAAATCAGTTTATCTACATTAATAAATTACCAGTTGATATTGTAAAACTGGAATTTTCACGTAACGTATTATTGGTGAAGGCACTGACTAAGTTTCGACTCATTCCGATAGTCTTAATCAGGGTGAGTGATCGCGACGCTCTATCCGGGTCGCGTCGTACGGTACGTCAGAATTCCCGTTTTACAATATGAATGATATATGAAATCACGATAGTTTTTGGAATAAAACTACTAGTTCAGCTAAGCACGAAATCAACAGATGGGTGGCCTAAGATGGTTTTTCATGGCAATCTTTGGGTAAGGTTTACGTCATTCAGTGGACTTCCTCAGGCTCGTCAGTTGGTGACGATGGTGATGAAGTCATGTTCGCAGCTTTCAAGCTTACTATTAGATCATACAAATTCAGAAAATCTCATAACTACCTACCTTGAAAAAAAATCTATTATTTTCAGTTGGGACGAAACACATTTTGGTAAAATGGCAAGTTGGTACATAAATAGGACATTCTTCTTTGATGTTCACCCACCATTGGGAAAGGTAATAGTTTTTTTTAATAGCTCTTTGTTTATTTCCATCGCATCGATCGCAGTGGCCCCTAGTCAACTGTTGCAATAAACATGATCTAAGAAATATACTGACGACTTACAAATCGATTGCAAAAAAACTGCATTACAATCTGATAAGTTGATCTTAAATAAATGGTAACAGACAAAAAACAACCTCTTATGGTAAACACATATAAGAACTCCTGTCGTCGCGGGTACAAAAAAACATGCTTATAACCTTCCATATAATCCCCATAATGAACTTCCTCAGATCTATACTCAGTTCACACATGCTCATACTTTCTGCTGTCTCATCCATATTGCCTTTTTTGTTTTCAGATGTTAATTGGCCTGTCTGGTAAACTGACAGGGTATGACGGAAAATTCCCGTTTGAGAAGCCAGGTGACAAATATGAAGGAGCAAGATATGAGGGAATGAGGATTGTAAGTTTCCTACTTAATACCTCGTGTGTTCATAAGTTTTGAGACGAACTTATTTAATTAATTTAAAAAGAAAGTAATTCATGCAACCTTTTTTAAACTTTTAAAATTTTAAATTTCGAATGTTTTGAATCAGAAAAAATATACATTTGAATATTTGTTTCATTCTCCGTGAAAATGGCGCCAACAAAAGATTTGCGTGCGACTGTAATTTCACTGTTTCAAGCAGGAAAAAAACCAATGCAAGTTTTTAGTGAAATCCAAAGTTTGGGATGTAGTCGGAACTTTGTGTATTATACCATAAAGAGGTACAAGGAGACCGGCTCTTTAGAAGACCGTGGAAGATGTGGCCGCCCGCGGTCTGTAAGGACGCCCGCCAACATCAAAGTAATCAGAGAGCGAATTCGTCGCAACCCTTGCCGGACTCAAAAGAAATTAGCTCTGCAGACCAACATTTCGCGAATATCAGTGAACAGGATACTTAAATATGATCTTAAACTAAAGGCCTACAGTCGAAGGAAAGTGCATTATTTAAACGAGCGTCTTCGTAAATTGCGACTGGAACGATGTCGGAACCTATTGAAGAGACACGATCCAAAAAATATCCTGTTTACCGATGAAAAGATCTTCACGGTGGAAGAAAAGTTTAACCGGCAGAACAATAAGGCTTACGCCAGAAGTTCAAAGGACGTCCAGCCATCTGTACGCAATGTCCAGCGCACTCATCATCCAGCAAGTGTGATGGTTTGGTGGGGTGTTTCCTACGAGGGGGTCACTTCGCTTCATTTTTGCCAGCAAGGCGTCAAGGTGAAGGCACAAAATTACCAAACCGACATATTGGAAGCGGTGGTTAAACCATTAAATGATACGCTATTCACTGGAAAATACTGGGTTTTCCAACAGGACTCTGCTCCCTCCCATAAAGCTAAGACTACCCAACGTTGGCTGGAGGCCAATTTGCCAGGCTTCATTCGGAGCGAAGATTGGCCCTCGTCAAGCCCTGACTTGAATCCTTTGGATTATTCTTTATGGACGGAATTGGAGCTGAGGGCATGCAGAAAGTCTCACCCAAACCTGGATTCTCTCAAGTGAGCCCTTATCTTTTCAATGGGAATCCGTTTCGATTCTTTACGAAACGGATTCCCATTGAAAAGATTCGTGCCGCCATAGATGAATGGCGCACGCGTTTGAAGGCCTGCATTGAATGCAAAGGCGGCCATTTTGAATTATTTATTTTTAAATACAGATCTAGATGTCAGTAGTTTTAATTTTAATATCCAATAAATGAATACTCAACTTAGCTCCAAAAATATTTTAGTTTTACTGTGTCTCAAGACTTATGAACACACGAGGTATAATAAACGCGAAAGTTTTTGAGGATGGATGGGTGGATGGATGTATGTATGTTACTCTTTTACGCAAAAACTACTTAACGAAATTTGATGAAACTTTATAGTAATATAGCTTATGCATCAGAATTACACATAGTCAACGATTTATTTACGATTTTAGAATGATATTGTGTGATTTGGCCATAATATAACGATAAGTATCAATAAATTCATTAAAGTTATATCGGAAATATTCTATACCCATATAAATAAATAAATAAATAGTTCTAGACATTTTCACACAGCATCATCTAGCCCCAAACTAAGCAGAGCTTGTATTATGGGAACTGCATGATTGATATACTACTTATATACTTTTTTTTTGTAAATACATACATATTATACATAGAAAACACCCAGACCCGAGACAAATTTTTGCAGATACAAACATTTGTCCCGTGACGGGAATTGAACCCGCAACCTTCTGCGCCTCAGGCGGGCCTTTGCCCACTGCGCCACAGAGGTCGTCTAAACCGCTGAGTCGATTGTGATTACATTTGATATGGGCATAGTTTGAAGCCTGGAGACGGTCCATACGCTACTTTTATCAACATACCACTCGGGCGAAGCCGCGGGCAGAAGCTAGTTTGGAATAAAACTACTAGTCTTAAGCTACAGGAAATCAGTAGATGGAGGTGGCCTAAGATATCGAGGGAATGAGGATTGTAAGTACCACACAAAATAGGAGAGTGAAATGTAAATAATCCTACTAATATAATAAATGCGGAAGTCTGTGTGTGTGAATGTTTGTTACCACGTATCTTCGTAACTACTAAACGGCTTTTGATGATACTTGGAATGTAGATAGTTTAGATTCTGGAATAATACATAGGCGAATCTTATTTTCAAAAATCAACCCCTAAAGGGGTTAAACAGGGTGTTAAAGTTTCTATGATTTTTTTTTCCTTGGTTTGATTCGCTCAAAACTCGGTACAAATAATGGAACACGTATTTTTTTTTATTCAAAACTACCCTTTGGGCGTGTGCAATTGAGTTCTAAAGTATGGAAGTATGAAATTCTGAGTATGGAAAATTTTAATCCTTAGTTCGATTCACTCAAAAGTGGTGGACATAGTTTGAAGCCTGGAGACGGTCATACGCTACTTTTATTAACATACCACGCGGGCGAAGCCGCGGGCAGAAACTAGTTTATACATAATTAGAAAACCCCTACCTGTTTTTCAACGTCTATTGCAGCGCCCACTAGCGGCGATAAAAACGATCTAACTATGATCAATCCATACCATACGTATTCCTACCGCCAAGCAGTAATTCTCGCATTGGTGAAATTACAGGCAAGACTTTCACCAGTTATGTCTCAGAGTCGGCAACGCAATTCCTTGGATGTTGCAAGCTACCTTAGGTTACGGTAACCGCTTACCAGCAGGTGAGCCGTATGCTTGTTTGCAACTTTGGTTGTATAAAAAAAATCCTTAAAGATCATATGTTCCAGTTCTGCACTACCCTGGGTGCTGCAATCATCCCACTGACATTTCTCATCATATGGGAAGTCACCAAATCATTGGAATCGACATTAATTGGAACAATGCTCCTACTATGTGGTGAGTTTAAAGTTTCAACTAAGATCTCCTGTGTTGTGGGTATCAGGAACTATGAGTACCATGGTACCTCATACTGATAATCCTACTAATATAAAATAAATAAATAAATAATGCTGGATATTTTCACACAGCATCATCTAGCCCCAAACTAAGCAGAGCTTGTATTATGGGAACTACATGACTGATATACTACTTATATACATTTTTTTTTGTAAATACATACATACAAGTATAATTACTTAGAAAACACCCAGACCCGAGACAAATATTTGCAGATACAAACATTTGTCCCGTGGCGGGGATTGAATATTATTTATTGTTAGTGAACTTAGATAATTGTTACATCAAGGTGGTAAATTAAAACTCACAAAATAAAACTCATCACTAAATTCTGCACTTGGGCTTACAAACATTGAATCAAATTAGTATTATCTCAAAAACAAAAAAATGTGAAGGTTTGGTTTTTTCTTTTGGATTTAGATTATTGGTTGATTTTTGTTACAGATGTTGGATTTTTGACATTGAACAGATACATTTTACTGGATCCAATCTTACTGTTCTTTATGAGCTGTTCAATCTATGGAGCTTTCAAGGTAAGGATAGTATTATGTGCTGTGTGTGTATTCACATATTTCTGTGTGAATTGTGCCCATCGAGCACAGAACCCTGAGAGACGAAATGTTTGTTATTTTGATAGGAAACAATTCTATCAACTTAAAAATATCGGTCATTTTTGTCAAATCATTTAATAGAGCAGTAGGACATTGTTAGACTTTGTCCCAGTATTTTTGACACAAAGTAACAAGACGCCCGCACTGGTCCAACTCTTGTTCAATACTGAAGCGACGATTGTCCGCGTTTGCTAACAACATCAGTGCTGAAACACTGATGTGCTGAAACATCGCGGTTCAATAAGACGCCTCGATGATTGAGTTATGTGTTCGATGATTGCGCCTATCTTGCGTGCTCCTAACATTCCACACAGAAATGACGTCTGGCTCTGACCAGGCGTGGGATGTCTTGTGACGTCTGGACTTGCATCTAACCACTCCCTAGTAAAATGGTGCTCACGGAGTATGTATTCCAGTCCAAAAAGTATAAGTTTAAAGCCTTTGTCTGTATATATGCCTGTGAGTCTTTATCGACCTCGGTAGCGACAACGGCGAGTAGACGGTTCGATTCCCGATGCGGGAGAAATGTTCGCATGCTCTGCAGATATTTGATCCGGGTATATTTGTTGTGGTACCATTATCGTGGGTATCATGAACTACGAGTTAGTTCATAATACCCACAATAAAGGAAATCCTGTCGATTCAGAGGCTTAACCATCAAGTCTTATTTTGATTTTATTTAGGCAAAGATAACCAATCCGCTTTGCAGTGAGGACGCTATGGCATCGTCATAAATTAGCCTATCGCAAAGCGAGACTTGACATCTTTGCCTGAATTGAATTAGCAATAAGACTTGATAGTTAGGCCCCGTTCATACTTTTTCTGTAGGTCAGGACCCTAACAGATGAAGGCTACCCACCATTCTCGACCACCATGCTATCATGGCAGCTGTTCCTGGGCGCGGCGCTCGCTTGCACAATGTCCGTTAAATTCGTTGGGTTATTCGTGGTGCTGTTTGTAGGACTGAGAACGGTTGCTGATCTATGGAACGTGCTTGGTGACCTGGCTAAACCTGTGGTGAGTTTCTCTTGCATCATCTTATAAACGTGTGGTGGGTTTCTTTTGTAGGTTTGTATTTATGTTTTGAAATCACGAATAAACTAGTATAGAAAACTTAAATATGTCAGCATTGAAATTGTTGCTATCTCTTTCTTTTTTTACTGTTAGTAAAAGAGAGCAATATTTAAAATTAAGTTTAGTTGAGGTACGAGAGATTCGCCGTCATTAACGAGGCCTATGTATGCACTTCTATAGTCTTGATGCAGTTTTTGTCCGATTGCAGACCTAGAGGTTTTTGACGTTATATTGCTAAAGCAGTGTTTTTTTTCAGAGCCTGACCGTGAAACATCTGTTGGGAAGGTCCGTAACGCTTATTGTATGGCCAGCGATGCTGTATGTTTTCTTCTTCTGGATACATCTTACTGTTCTGAATAGAAGGTAAACTATTTGGCACTGAGGGGTCTAATTTCATTTTTCATTCAAATCACAAGGGTCACTTTAAATCGTCGATGTTACCTTCTGCCTGAACCTCCGAAACCAAGCCAGGAACGAAAAGCTAGACGCAAGGCTGGTTATTCTTTTTAATGATCTTTTTTTACATAACAATAGGTACTTAAATTTTTCATCGAGTTGGAGCAACTACAATCTCGAGTGTTTTTAAAATATTAGAAATAAATAAATTATGCTGGTAATTTTTCACACAGCATCATCTACTCGTAGCCCCAAAGTAAGCAAAGCTTGTGTTATGAGAACTACATGACTGATATACTACTTATATATATTTTTTAAATACATATATTTTATACATAGAAAACACCCAGACCCGAGACAAATATTTGTAGATCTTACGAACAGTTGTCCCGCGGCGGGAATCGAACCCGCAACCTTCTGCGTCTCAGGCGGACCTTCGCCCACTGCGCCACAGAGGTCGTCCAGCATTATTTATTTATTATTTATCTTGTGCAATAAAGCATTTTGTATATATGTATAGTGGCAACGGCGATGGCTTCTATTCGTCCGGCTTCCAAGCCCGTCTCATCGGCAACAGCTTGCACAACGCGAGCGCGCCGCGGGTGGTCGCTTACGGCGCCCTCATCACGCTGAAGAACCACAGGACCGGCGGCGGCTATCTGCATTCACACCATCACCTCTACCCTCAGGGAGTGGGAGCTAAACAACAGCAGGTATCTATCTATACTAGTAATAAAGCTGAAGAGTTTGTTGATTCAGGTATCTATCTATGCTAGTAATAAAGCTGAAGAGTTTGTTGATTCAGGTATCTATCTATGCTAGTAATAAAGCTGAAGAGTTTGTTGATTCAGGTATCTATCTATGCTAGTAATAAAGCTGAAGAGTTTGTTGATTCAGGTATCTATCTATGCTAGTAATAAAGCTGAAGAGTTTGTTGATTCAGGTATCTATCTATGCTAGTAATAAAGCTGAAGAGTTTGTTGATTCAGGTATCTATCTATGCTAGTAATAAAGCTGAAGAGTTTGTTGATTCAGGTATCTATCTATGCTAGTAATACAGCTGAAGAGTTTGTTGATTCAGGTATCTATCTATGCTAGTAATAAAGCTGAAGAGTTTGTTGATTCAGGTATCTATCTATGCTAGTAATACAGCTGAAGACTTTGTTGATTCAGGTATCTATCTATGCTAGTAATAAAGCTGAAGAGTTTGTTGATTCAGGTATCTATCTATGCTAGTAATACAGCTGAAGAGTTTGTTGATTCAGGTATCTATCTATGCTAGTAATAAAGCTGAAGAGTTTGTTGATTCAGGTATCTATCTATGCTAGTAATAAAGCTGAAGAGTTTGTTGATTCAGGTATCTATCTATGCTAGTAATAAAGCTGAAGAGTTTGTTGATTCAGGTATCTATCTATGCTAGTAATACAGCTGAAGAGTTTGTTGATTCAGGTATCTATCTATGCTAGTAATAAAGCTGAAGAGTTTGTTGATTCAGGTATCTATCTATGCTAGTAATAAAGCTGAAGAGTTTGTTGATTCAGGTATCTATCTATGCTAGTAATAAAGCTGAAGAGTTTGTTGATTCAGGTATCTATCTATGCTAGTAATAAAGCTGAAGAGTTTGTTGATTCAGGTATCTATCTATGCTAGTAATAAAGCTGAAGAGTGTTGATTTTAGGGTTCCGTTTCCACTTCGTTGTCCGTCTGTCTTGTCTGTCAAGACACTTTTCCTCAGGAACGTGTGGAATTTAAATTAATATCAAATACGGTCCCTTGGAGCTCTAAAAAATCATTTGACCGATTAGCAAAGTAAGAGAAGATTTTATTAAATTAAATAACTATCTATTTAAAATAAACTACATACATAAAGGAAAATAATCCATACTTTAATACATACATCCAAATACATATTTAGATACATACAAATCAATACAAACAACTGGATCAGTTGAGCTATCTATAGATCATTTGCAACGGTCTTTAGATGGCTAGCTGTTTCATCTGTATTTTTTGTATATACCTACTTGTAAATAGTTATATAAATAAATGTAACATACAAATATAATATAAATGCTCTATTTTGTAGAGAGGTGAAATGTTTGTTCTATGTTTCTATGTTTGTAAAGTTTGGGCTTGAAGACTCTAATGGATACAGCAGTGTGGATTTCTGCTGGAATAGAGTACCACAAACGGATCCCAGTGACAGTAAAACAGATTATTAAATTATGTTACTGAAATAAACATTTGTATTGGAAAACTCCCAGGTTGTATTACTCAGAAGACAGTAACTCAGATAGAGAGTTCCTTCGCGGTTCGCACAATAAATATTGAATAAGGTGCTTTGTGCGAGTCTTTGGAATTTAGATTTTTAAACGGTGTCTTTTGAATGAATTAATGAATGAAAATACTTTATTTTACACCACAAAATAACACAATAAACATAAACTAAATATAACTAAAAGTACAAAAAAAAAGTATATCAGTCATGTAGTTCCCATAATACAAGCTCTGCTCAGTTTGGGGCCAGATGATGCTGTGTGAAAAATGTCCAGCATTTTTTTAATGGGCGGTCTTTTCGCTTAAAAGCGGTCTCTTCCAGACAACCTTTTCACAATTGTATAAACTTTCAGATAACAACTTACACGCACAAGGACGACAACAACCGCTTCATTATAAAACCATACGACAGGGAAAATGTGGAAGGCATCGTGTTGGTGCGAAGCGGAGACCTCGTCAGACTGACGCATGCGCCCACGGCCAGGAACCTGCACTCGCACCGGGAGAGGGCGCCGCTCACCACCAAGTACATGCAGGTCACCGGCTACGGAGAGGTAAGGAATAGCTGCCTACTCCGCCGCTCATATATACCTTTAAAGCCTGAATTCATAGTCGAGAGGTTGAACAATCCCCAAAAATCCATCATTCAGCATTCGCCTTATGGATGGGTGCATAAAGGTTAAATTCGCGCTTGAATTTTCACATAGCACCTGAATAGTCCCCTAGGGGAGCCGCTATTTGACTATGAATTCGGGCCTAAATGATTTATTGCAAGAATCTGAGTCCACCTCGCCCGCAAATATTCTTGCTGGCTTAAAATATAAAAAAAAAACTGAAAAATTAAAATCGACTTCAAATAACGGGTAGTTGATAATAAGTCCAATTTGAATTTTCATCCAAGAGTCGGATCCTTTCACGTTGAGATCCAACATGTAGAGACATTAAAAATGTACTTAAGTTAAGACAATTCTGTCAATTAATTAGTATTGTTTGTAGTCAAAATTCATTAAAATCACGAGGAACACTTTGAAACGTCGATTTTATGTACTGCGCCAGGAAAGAAAGGCATGCAACAAGGCTGGTGATTCTTTTTTATAATCCTTTTAGCTATTGTTTATAGAGGTACATATTGATTAGACTATCGTTATACACTATAAGAAGTCTTGGCATTAAGTGTGTTCTTAAGTTTAAGTTAAGATAATACTGTCAATAATTTAGGATTGTTTCTAGCCTTTTATCTGTTTTTATGTGTTTGGACACTTTATATCAGTTCCAATCAAACGGATGGACCTATTTCAATCCGGTTTTATATTTTGAAGGCTAGGTTCTAAGAGGTTTTATCGTCACACGCCACAAGATGGCGTTCTTTGACAATGTTGTACAATGGGCGGTCTTATCGAGACCTTATGAATTGAAATGACTGTACGAAAGTGTACAAGGAGTTTAATTGGTGTACCACATTCTAGAAAAGAAGAGAATCGCTTGGAGAGAAAAGTTCTCGAATAGCGACCACGAATCGGACGGCGCAGTGTAGGAAGGCCCCCCACCCGGTGGACGTCTCACTATGCGGTGATGGACTTGTTTAATAGAACTATATCATAATTTAAATGGTCTAACTTTTAGGATGGTGTAGGCGACGCCAATGACGTGTGGAAAATCGTCATATCCGGCGGAAAAGATGGCGACGAGATACAAACAGTGAGGAGCAAACTTATGTTTGTGCATTATTTACAGGTAAAATATTTTTTCATTGTTGGTAAATCCCCTGACTCCTTCCTATCTGAAGCAACAATTTGAGTTTCTTCACAGTACCCATCCTTCCCGTGTCCTTCACTCATCAGAAAGTATTTTGTCAAAAACCCCTGCACACAGCACTGGCTTTTACGATAACTCATTTACATTGGAACGCATTACCTTTCTCAATAAATAAAACCCCATCTCTAGCTACCTTTAAAGCTCGTATAAAGAACTCATCTGTGAGGTATGTCACAGTAGGTAGTAACTATCTAAAAAAAATAGCTATTTTATTCCCAGTTCTTTTACATGTTAAACTATTCGCTTTATTTTATGAATATCATGCATGGTTTTGATTTTATAAAAGTATTTATCTATGTATGTATGTCATTATAATTCTTTTTTTTAAGATTTTTTTCCATGAACTATCTTGAATTTGATTATTTATATTGCAAAAACGGGAATTTTCAGGTACCATACTATAGGTAAAGCCACCGACTAAGTTTCGACTGATTCCGAGAGTCTTCATCAGGGTGACCAATCAGGTCAGCTTAGTCGGTGCCTTCAACGATAGTACGGTACGTGAAAATTCCCGTTTCTACAATATGAATATGCAAAGAATACGTCTAATATTCTAAACTAGCTTCTGCCCACGGCTTCACCCGCGTTGTAACCGGATAAAAAGTAGCATATGTGTTATTCTGATGTTAACTATCTTAATGTAAAGTTTCATCGAAATCCGTTCAGTAGTTTTTGCGTGAAAGAGTAACAAACATCCATCCTCACAAACTTAGTAGACTAGAATGAACAAAACATCCATCCTCTCAAAGTAGAAGGATTTAGCACACAGTACGACGAATGCTTGTGTATTTTTCAGGCGTGTACTTTGACTACGACGGGTAAACAGCTGCCTAAATGGGGCTTCGAACAGCAAGAAGTGGCGTGCAATCCCAATCTAAGGGATAAGAATGCTTTATGGAACGTCGAAGACAACGTTTTTTCTGACTGTAAGTAATACCGAGGTGGCAGACATCTCGGTATAAGCAAGTTTTAATGGAAATGGAAACCGAAAAATGAAGGAAATAAAATTTCTCGAAGGCGACACGTTGTGTAACACACAAGTTCTTGAAAAAAAGAATGTGTTCAATGTGTATAGTTTTTTTTTCAACCGACTTCAAAAAAGGCGATTCTCAATTGATCTGTATGTTTTGTGTATGCGCGATATCTTTGTCAATTGTGAACCGATTTTAATGGTAGGGTATACGACTTCAAGGGTGGTCCCATATAACGTGAAATTTCATGCCCATTTTTTCACCCTTAGGGGTGGGATTTTACCATAAAATATGGGAAAATCCCACCCCTAAGGGTGAAAAAATGGGCATGAAATTTCACATTCGAGTTTTTATCTACTTTCCGTTAATTTTAGTTGGTTTCTATTTTACCCTGAAAAAGATTTTACTTGTTAAACAGTGTTTTTTTTCTATTGCAGTACCTAAGATGAGTTTCGAGGCATACGCTTCGGGATTTGTGGAAAGGTTTTTCGAGTCTCACGCCGTGATGTTTCAAGGGAACGCAGGACTGAAGCCAAAAGAGGGGGAAGTGACATCGCAGCCGTGGCAATGGCCTATCAACTATAGGGTAAATCTTCAAAAACTAACTTACATTATGTCATTAATACTTTTAACACGGAACATCCTCGTGCTATAGATTTTTATCTCCTGTGATACTCTGATTCTCAAGTACTGTAACATTTCATCTCTCTGTAAAGTAGTCAATGAAATTTTGCATTTTTTATATTGTGGCTAACTAATTACCTATGGTACGCTAGCGCCATCTCTAAGCGAATAGACACATTACCTGTTCCGCCATTTAGTACTGAGTAGATACAATATCCGCATCAGTAAGAGTCGGCGATGTGTTAGAAAGAGACAGCACGCTATCTCGACTATTCGAGGAACACTTGAAGGAAATCAGATGTTATAATATCCCAAAAATCGGCGGGCACGTGGATGCTAACTAAGGGAGCCTCGCCGAGGTTGGTATTTTTGGGATGATATAAAATTTATCGAATATATGATGCAAGCGGTGCTTGTTCGATTCCCGCTGCGGGACGTTCGCTTGCTCTATAGATTTTCGCTTGACGTTCGCTTGCAGATATTCGTTCCGGGTCTGGGTGTAGTGGTACCACAGTACTCGTAGTCCCTGATACCCACGACACGGAATCCTAGTGTGGGGGACTACGCCTGTTGGGTGTTATTATATATATATTATTATAATTTACTGAGTGGTACGGTAAAAGTGTCTGAACTAATACAATTTTCTGTTGGCGTTAACGCCTGCGGAAAGATTGAATTGTATGGAAATGACATTAGCTGTGGAAATGTCACTGCTGCCAGGTTTTCCCTTGCAACTTCAACTTATTTGCGTTAGTGTGAAAGGAAAAATAAGCGTGAGGTATTTGTCTAGAGACCCAGCTCGTCCGCCAAGATGCGTCGACGAAATAGTAAAAGCTGGTCTAACATGGATTCTATTGGCGCAAGATCGAGGCGGATGGCACCCACGACGAGATGAATAAATCTATCTATAAGAATGTAACAGGTCAAATTCTGTGCATTGAAGATATTATATCATTTTTTTGGAGGGCACTTTATAATCGATACTGAAGCCAAAAATGTAATTTATTTCATTTTTATCCGTCTGTCTGTCTGTCGGTCAGAATCTGGGCTGCGCATAGTGCCGAAACTACTGAACGAATTCAAATGAAACTTGGCATGATTTGAGTTCACACTACAGGATAGGACATAGGATACTTTTTATCCCGAAACTCAGCACCCTTGGGAGAGAAGATCAAATTCCAAATGTGTACTTAGTTGTAATTCATTAACGCGTAGTCCGATTTCATTCATTCTTTTTTTGTTAGGAGGTACTTTAAAGATTGATAGCAATCGCGAACGAATTCGCGGGTACAGCTAGTTAATAAATAATGCTGGACATTTCCACACAGCATCATCTAACCCCAAAGTAAGCAGAGCTTGTGTTATTGGAACTACATGCATATGATACATAGAAAACACCCAGACCCGAAACAAATATTTGCAATTCATAGAGACATTTGCCTCGCGGCGGGAATCGAACTCCAAACCTTCTGCGTATCAGGCGGGCCTTCACCCACTGCGTCGCAGAGATAGATGATTATGCCATATATATTATAATACTATACTAGTAATTATGTAGGCTGTGCATGATGATGATTATAATTTGATTCCAGGGTCAGTTCTTCTCTGGCAGTGCTCACAGGATCTACCTGCTAGGAAACCCCGTGGTGTGGTGGGTGAACTTGGCTTTCCTGGCGGTGTTTTTCGTCGTTTACATCGTCAACTCTATTCGAGAGAAGAGGGCGGAGGCTTTCGGGACTCCGATTGAGGGTGAGCGCTCTACCGATCTATCAATGAATGAATGCATGAAAATACTTTATTGTACACCACAAGATAACAAAAACTTAATATGACGACCTCTGTGGTGCACTGGGCGAAGGATCGCCTGAGACGCAGAAAGTTGCGGGTTCGATTCCCGCTGTGGGACAAATGTATTTTTTTATTTTATAACTAAAAGTACAATGGGCCCGCCCATCCTATCGTTTTTAAGGAATGAATGAAAATACTTTATTGTACATCAAAAGATAACAAAATAAACAAAAACTTAATATTACCAAAAGTACAATGGGTGGTCTTATCGCTTAAAAGCGATCTCTTCCAGACAACCTTGGGATGAAGCTGAATGTATGCACGATGTATGTTCACCGATATTTCAGTAAATTGTGGACCAAATCAAAAAATCTTTTCACAGATACCAAGAACCGGTCTCTCCTAAATGCGGCTGGGTGGACGTTCATTGGATGGGCGTTGCATTATGTTCCTTTCTGGGCGATGGGCAGAGTTCTATACTTCCATCATTATTTCCCTGCACTGGTCTTCAGCTCGATGCTTACTGGTAAGACTTCCATAATATATTATATTATACATTATAGCAGCCACATCAGTAGGTCAGGCTGAAAAACAGCGTTGCTGAGTCCTCTACCATTTTACTTACATACAGACATACATACCTTCTCACTATACCTACTATTTTAAATACCTACTTATTATATTGTACTTAGGCTAGGTATGTTTGTTTAAGTGTAAGTAAATAAATGCCCTTTTATTTTTTTTTTTTTTTTCCTCCCTTGGGTATAGCTGCGGTCTTTAGATAGATATAATATTTATTATGCATTGTACCATTTTACAGTACAACATACAAAGACAAAAATAAAAATACAAAATAAGATAAAAGATATAATAAAATATAATTAAATTTTTATTATTATTCTTGTTTTTTTTTCTAATTTGTATTTTATAGCGCATTAGTGTATACTGTAATGCTGTTATTGTTAAATAAATAAATAAAGAGATGCACAATGGGCGGTCTTATCGCCGAAGGCGATTTCATTAATCTGAAGATAATTTTGTAAGATTTTGCTTGGAGATCGATAAAGTATAGTAAACAATTGATACATTATTTACTTTTTAGAATGTTTGACCGCCAAATATTATATAATAAAAGTTAAAAATATCGTTAATTTTACTAATGGTATTTTTATTTCACAGGTATCCTCACTGAATACCTTCTTCTCAGCATCAAGAGCTTCCTATCCCCTGAGCTAGGCCGCACCGTTTACCACTGCATCATCGGAGTGGTGATTTCCACCACCGTCTATAGTTTTTACTTGTTCTCTCCGTTAGCGTATGGCATGAATGGGCCATTGGCACATGAACCTAATTCTACCATGGCGGGGCTCAAGTGGCTTGAATCTTGGGAGTTCTAGAGCGATACTGTTGTTTAATTGATCCAGGATCAGTTAGAAAGCAGACTAGGTGAATTAGTAGACATTACTAAGCAATACGATAGAGAGGGCGTGAAAAGGCAGTTGGGTGTAAAAGGGGCGTACAGATTTTATAACGTTAAAACATTATAATTTTTTATTGCATAGAAAGTAAGAAAATAAAAGCAGAGGTAGGCAAAACCTTCCTTTTTTCCTTTAAACAAACTTTTGGCATGTTACGAACATTCGTATCTATGGTTACTAAGTGAAACACGACTGACATTTGAATATCAAAATCTGAGTTTCTCAATAAGACCCCTAGTTTCGCTTACTAGATTTTCATACAAAAATGTCAAAACGTTTACTTTGGAAAACAACTTTATTTTCTTTTTATTTTATTGGCCAATTTAATCGTGCCCAAGCAAGGCTGAAAGCCTTGATCCGACACATAATGTCCATTATTTTTTAATCTACGTCATTTGTCCCGCTTGGGTTGATGTAGGTTAATAACAATAATCTTAGTATAATACGAAATCTTAAAATGGAAACATTCCGTCCTTAATGTATTTTATTATTTATATAGTTATAAGTGAAATAATTACCTAAATGACTGACTCTATTTTTTTAAATAAATAATTAAATTATTTACGAACCTAGAATGTGTTATTATTATCACTAGCTGTGCCACGGCTGCCCTAGGCCCCCGACCCGCGCTATTACTTCTTTTGTTTGGCTTCTAACGATCGTATCGTGATGTTAAATAGCATTATAGCCTTTCTCAAGAATAGGGCTATTAAATGCAAAAAGTAGTTCCAGATTAGTTATTATTATCAGTATAAATATAAGTACATACTTAGATAACAGCCGAATCCTTATTCAGACCGTTGTGGTCTGGTTATTTTTGTGTGGCCAGGGGGCTAGACAAATACCAGTTTCTGTTGTCGTTAACGCCTGCAGAAAGATAAAATTGCAAATGTCATTTCCATACAATTTTATCTTTCCGTCTAGACCCTGTGCAGAGATCGAAGCCAAGATCAGGTACAGTGGACGCGGAATACGCAAACGTTTTAACACACGTTGCAAAACTCGCTCTGCGATCGGCAGTTAAGTAAGAGAAGCGACAAGGCAGCCATAAATAAGCGGTTTGCTACGATACAATACTATGCAGTCGCACTGCAAGTCTGAGGTGCCCGCACTGACAGGGTGTTGTGTTACGAATAGGGAATATAATAATGCTAGAATAATTTACGTGTCTCGAAGGAAAAACAAGAAAGCATAAATCAAGATATTTCTGTGGTCAAGCCGCAGTCTAACTGCGTTCCAACACTAGTGCACAAGGCTGTGTAGTGTAATGTGTATGCGTTAGCATTCCCAGGGTGTTTGTTGGCGTTAACGCCCAAAGATTATAAAGGAGTAAACGCCTGTGGAAAGATTGTATGGAAATGACATTAGCTGCGTGACAGCTGTCAAGGTAAAACTTGAACTTGAGATTTGCGTTAGCGTGAAAGGAAAAGTAAGCGTAAGGTATTTGTCTAGACCCAGGTATGCTAGCGTCCGTTCCGCGAACAAGTTCTGTAGACGCAGTGCCTATGTTTAAAAAAACGACACCTACTCCCTTACAAACTTTCCCACTTTAAAGTGGAAATTTCCAAAAATCCTTTTATCACATGCTTACGTTATAAAATAAACCTATGTTCCAAATTTCGTCTTTAAATACTTATTAGTAGTTTTGGCTGTGCGTTGATAGATCAGCGATTTTAAAAACTAATATTTAGTTCCTTAAATGGCCGCGGAACTTGTTACGAGTAATGGATTCTATAATTTTTACCTTCGCTCAAGATTCTAAAGAAACATCTGTGTGTCACTGTCACTAGTGTCAACGGTCACATTGCCGGATGAACTTGGCACTAATCGTAAATTTAACATTTTATTTATTTTCTTACAAAACTAACAAAGCATTGTCTCAAACTATTACAATGCTATTACTACTTAATCTAGCTAATAACATGTTGCTATAAGGATATCTAAGCATAAGGGTTACTAGTGCAGTGTTAGTTTTAGAATACCCTACCTACCCTCCGCACTAGTTGGAGACTGTATTTCGTCGGGCAAGGCAATGTTTCGCTCAGGGTATCTGAGGGTACTTGTATTATAACATCTGTGCTGAGGGTATCTACCGCATTGCGCTTGGCATCGCTTAGGGCCGAGTACGAGGAGCATATATCTGGGAGCGCGCTCCCAGAGAAAAGAAGTACAAAGTAACGCAAGTATAAAGTAAGTTATGTCAGTCTTAACCGTGTCTCAATCTGTGCCATAATCACAGACTACTATATGTACCAGGGTAGCCATAATGGTCGCTCTACTCCTAGCATATCCAGTCAAGATCATTAGTCGCATCGGTAATTCATTGTCTATGTATGTCATTTTTATGGCAATACTGCTTGATAAGAGATGCTCAGTAAATCGTAATACTAGATTTCACAGTACCTGGTATAATAAATATACTTGTTCATATTATCAAATGAAATATTCATGGCTAGACATTGGTTTTATCTTTTTAAATGCTCAACTGAGAGCAGTGCTGTCTTTTTTCAACCCTTGATTTAAAGATGGCCGTGAAAAACCCTCATTACTTCTGGCACTCGCCGGCCGCTGCTACCACTAAATACAAGATAGAAAATTTAGTTAGCTAGCTATTAAATATCAAATTAAGACGATGCTTCTGGTATTGTATCGTAAATCTAACACAATCCTAATAAACATTTTACAGCCTGTTGATGTTAAAGTCAACGGTAAATAATGTTTTGTAAAATCACTCTTATCGCTATATCTCATTTTTGTTGCGGTATTGTTTCAAGTCATGTAGTGAGGGTAAACTGTTTCTCATGGAATTTCGTTAATGGAAACGATAAATACTTCTAGATAGTTAGATAAAGATTTTTTTCACAGGGTGGATACAATGTATTTATTCAAGTTAATACTTTTTATGTACGTACTGACGTATTTAAATAACAGTAACATGTATTGTTTTTGTGCAATGCTGATAGAGTACCACTTGGTAATTCACTAAGCGTTAAGAAATTGTTTAATTACCCTGTTACGATAAATACTTACGCCGTAACTGTTCGAATATTTTGCAGTGATTTTTAACTCTTTCTAGTCTTTGAAAATAATATCTATGTATTACTTTTCATAGACTATTTTTTTTTGTTACTGGCCACTCTGCCTAGGAATTATTTGACATCAAATGCAATTACAAATGGCGTTCACGTAGTGTAGACAGATGTATTCACGGCCACGATGGGCGATGAATCGTTGATATTACGAGAAGATGGCTATATTCGCATGAACTTTCCAGTTACTTCTCTAACGTATCATAGTAACTTAAATATAATATTGGTGAAGACTGATGTGGGTGGTGTGCACGTTTTAGATGTGAACTCGGGTGTGATTCTTCAATCTTCATGTCTGTCAGCGGGTGAGTTTATCGTTTTTCTTCTCCAATCAATAAGTTCATTGTGATATTTTAAGATAAAAATGAAGAAATCGCTTCTATTGTAAGCTATTTGTCAACACGAGAGTCGTTTGCGGTTTTACGATGGCCTACATTGTTGCTCCATGACAGTTCACGAAAAACAACAATTACACCGGATATTGTGGATTTGTAGATGTGGGGGGCACGCTTGGGGTGGAGTACGTACCGGGCACGGACCGCGTCTTCGTATGGGACAGCAGCGGCGTCGGCGCTCGAACCGACTATAATGGGGTGTTGCTTCTCCACACAGCCCTGCAGAGGCCCTTACCCTCTGCTCATGTTGATAGAAGCATCAGACTCGAGCTCGTTCTATCTGAGGTATGTAGCAGCTGTAGCTTATAGCCATTGTCATCACTCAACTTAATATATATCTGCTGAAAATCATTGTGAAATCAAAACTTTGTAAAATTAAGTTAACATTTAATTTGATTACTTTAATGAACAATCGCAAAAACTTTATCAAATAAATACAATTTCAGTTTGGGTAATTCAATTCTGAAACGAAAAATGAATTAATCATTTAAATTCTGAAACAAATACTAATTCTAAGTAAGTTATATGGGCTAGACAAACTCTCTAAAACTGTTCACCATGACGAAAGTTACTTTTATGTATGAGTACAGGGGCATAACCATCAAGTCTTATTATGATTTAATTCAGAGAAAAATTTCAAATCCTTCTCTGCAGTTGAGGACACTATGGCGTTGTCATATAATCATCAATTGCAAAGCGGGATTTAACATATTTGCCTGAATTGAATCTCAATAAGACGATGGTTAGGTCCCTGATAAAAAAACAAAGTATAATTTTTATGAGTTACTAGTACTTACCCAATAATATTGCATAATATTTCATAGTTACTTCTGAAACAAAAAAAAAACAAATAGACTCACTACTGTATTCCCCTTGATCGTCATCCTCAGCTACATGTAGAGCTTCTACTACAGTGTAAACCTCTACCTACTGTCATAAGAAATGTTTGTTTAAGTTAAATTTGGAAGTGAATAACATTTAACAACTCCAATTTCCCATTGCCGAAAACACAAGTAGATTTCCAAAGTGCATGACTTATTGTCATTACATGCATTTCCCTTTTCACTGGTTATTGCATATTTTAACTAAAACTAGGTATGATGCATATTTTCATGCTATATGTACATTATTTTTCCCACATACCTGCACGAATTAAAAAGCTTGAAACTCAAGGTTTGGTGTTAATAGAATTTATCCAGTTAATGAATAAAATTCGTTTAATGAACACATTGACGGAGGTATTTTAGGACAATACTTGTCCTCTAATAAGAAAAATAAAATATTATAACTAAAATTATTGTTTTTTATTATTTGTGATGTTGCATATTTAGATTTTTTTTATTATATTTCAAGCATTTTTCAGGCATATTTGCATGCATATTTTGAGCTTTTTATGTTGCAAATAATCCAGTCTTGTAATTATGTTTCTTGTTTAGGCTGTGCTGCTCTACCAATGCCTGCAGGGTCTTGATGCCAATTCCATCGAGGGACTGACAGACTTTGTCACAGAGCTGAAAAATGCTTTGGATGCTGAGCCCGTGAGGAAGGGTGTCAAAGCTCAAAAGGTCAGTACCATCAACTTTTTTAGAGGAATGATATACAAATAAATATTTATAATTGACATGTTGTTTTTTGTAATTTAGACCTAAAAAGGTATCTGACATCAGTTCACAGAAAATTGTTAGTTGCACCTCAAACAGTTGTAAAAGATTTACACACATTCCTCATGAATATTACTAAAAACAAACAATGCGATGTCGCCGCAAACAGTGCTAAGTTAGCCATTGGTGAACATGCAAATAATAATAAAAATTACATGATGGGACTTGTACAAAAATGGATGAGAAAAAAAATTAAGGATCTGTGCTGCATAAAGTATCCTCTGGGTTATGTGTTGTTAACTCCGATGTCACGTCTTGCAGTGGCAGCCAATCAACAGACTATTTTATGACTGAGTGTGTGAGTTAGGCATTGATCTACTAGCAGGCACACTTTAGGTGCTTCTTTTTTGTAATTAGTGACAGGGAGACTCCCTGGAGACCCCCTGTCACTAATTTCAAACATGCTTATATATTAGCTTCACTTGAAACTAACTAAATAACAAATAGTGTAAATGTAAAAAACCTGGATAACTTCAATCTTCTTATTCTTTATCAACAGTGGAGCACAGTTACCATAAGCTTGCAGCAGTCCATCCTCCGCCTTGTGACTACCAGCGTGGTGCAAGAGTTGAAGGGTCAGAACCGGCGGATACCCGCGCTTGCTATAGCGTCGGCCGTCGGTCAGCGTGCTAACGAGCTGGTTCCATGCTCCAAGGATGAAGAGACCAGGCCGCTTATGTACTCTGAGGCTGAGAGGAAGGAGACCTTCAAACGGTGGCCACACATGGACTACAAGTAAGGGCGGGAAAAGACATGCGGTTGACCCATGGTCTAGTAAGGAAAGAATGAAAAATAAATGCAAAAGTCATGTATGCACATAACCAATCCGTACCTATCTGTTGAACGGCCCAGTAAGTAATGTACAGGGACTGTGCCACTGATTTTCTATTTTTACCTCTTCATAATGACAATTCTACGCCCGATCATCTGATGTATGGCTGACTGATGCTGGGGCTGAGATGAATTTGACTGGTTTTACATCCTTTGAATAGTGCCCCCACTAATGTTAGCTGACGCTGAGATGAATTTGACTGGTTGTACATCCTTTGAATAGTGCCCCCACTGATGTTAGCTGACACTGAGATGAATTTGATTGGTTGTACATCCTTTCAATAGTGCCCCACTGATGTTAGCTGACACTGAGATGAATTTAATTGGTTGTTCATCCTTTGAATAGTGTCCCCACTGGTGTTAGCTGACGCTGATATGAATTTTACTGGTTGTACATACTTTGAATAGTGTCCCCACTGATGTAACCTGACACTGAGATGAATTTGACTGGCTATACAGCCTTGAATAGTGTCCCCACTAAATAGTAGTTAGCTTCTTTGTGAGAGTTCGTCCAAGGAGCTCATTCGATCATCATCGTGTTACCAATTCCTTTTTTATAACCTGACCTGTTTTAGGTATGAAATCCTTGACCTTTTCAGTCTTGTGATCAGTAGGAACAGTGTGGTGCATGTATTAAGTGTACCCTGCTGACTCATTCCAAAATATGGTTAATATTATCAGATAGTGGTCTCCAATAACACTAAAAGAACATTGTATAGATTCTCAAGTAAAATAATTTAGTTAACTTTTATTTAAAGTATAAGTACTATCTGAACCAGCAGACCTTTGCTTCTTCTGAGCCTGATTGTATTTTCTCGCTAGCTTTAGGGAGCGCGGCAGCTGAATTACTAAAGCGCTACTCTATAACCGTCTAATTTGGAGGCGCCCTAAAGCTAGCGAGAAAATACAATCAGTCCTAACTCAAGAGATTAAATGATGATTAAATTAATCCTGTTTGACAGATGGGCATTACCAGCTCGCATGGCGCAAGCCGGGTTCTACCACCAGCCATCGCCCAGCGGCGACGACCGTGCCATGTGCTTCACCTGTCTCGTGTGTCTTGTCTGCTGGGAGAAAAGTGACGAACCGTGGGTTGAACACGAGAGACACTCGCCCAACTGCCCCTTCGTGAGAGGAGAGTATACGCACAACGTGCCCATATCTGTGAGTATAATATTATTATAGCAAGTTTTTTTTTTACTATTACGTACAAGGCAAAAATCTGCAACAAATACCTCAAAACATCGTGTTCGAAAACTGTCGAAAGTATCGAGATATCCTTGCCAACGTCTTTCGGCCGACCACGACTCGGGTTTTTATTTTTGTTGAAATTAGATTTTCTGGTACATAGGCCGTTTTATCGTTATTCCGAATGCACTTTAGTAGAGCTATCATAAAAAATCATGACCATTATCAGCGTGTTTAAGTCCTTTGCTGGATACAGACATTTTTTAAAGTCTGCAAAAAATACCATGACGAACGGTCCCTAGGGATGGCGAATACCTTATAGATTGTATGAATTCGGTGGATGTTAGTCACTCAAGACCGTTTATCAAAGTTAGTTTGAAATCTCAAAAAGCCATCTCTTGTGTTGAAGTTATGTTGTCACATTTTCACAGGTCACAAATGCAACAGCCTGCGCCGTCCCGTCACCCTGCGTCTCCATAGTCTCCAAAGGCAATACGGGTGAATTCATAGCGTCAGGCACTCCCGACGGCAAAATCAACATCTGGACTTTCGACTGTGGCCTCAAACTTGTTAAATTCATCCACTTGTCGCCGTATGACTCGATATTCAGTGGCATACTGACAGCGGATACTACTCAAGTATGGGGCAACAGCATTGAGAAAGATACTTGTAAGTATTTTAACACTGATATCTAAGTTGCAAAATATGATTTGATTAAGAACTTGGCTACAAATTTTCGAGCTTTTTCTTTTCCTACTTAAATGTATTTCTGATAACAAATTCCACTCATATTTCTAGCCACCTACAGCATCGAGCTGACTGCAATGGCGTTCGTCGGTAACGCGTCCCAGCAGGATGTAGGCTGGCAACAATTGCTCAAAACACCGCCCCAGTACAAAGAAAATGCAGAGCAAGACACAAGCACAAAGACAGACAAAACAAAATCGTCCCTTATATGCGCGGTTCTCGTCACACGAACGAATACGCCACAATCTGACGTACCAATCAAAGAAGACTCGAGCAAAGCATTGTTCGATCAATGCGCGGACGCGTCCACGGAAAGCGTTCAAGCAATGAACGATCAAAACGAAGCTAAAAACAACATATCCCCCAACAAAATGCTCTTCCTCCTCACGTATGACATACACGGCTCCCAAGCCGGCAATGTTACGACAGTGGTCAATCCATCAAACCCTAGCGGCAACGCCAAAGCTGGTGGTAGTAAGAAGGTTTGCTCTGTAGCTCGTACGGACGATGCTAACATCTACGACGATATCTATTTTCAGTATTCTGACGGAGAGCCGGAACTTGCTCAGTGCACCAACGCCCTAATTGACGAACATATTAGCAACGTTATAAACCTAAATGCGTCATCGAGCAAGGATGATTGCAAGATATGGGAACCGAAGAAGATTATACTGACGAAGCATTTCAAGGTAGTGCCACCGCCGCCGCCCGGTTTGCTACAAGAGTTGCAGGAGCATTCTAGCACCACGCCGGCCAGCGTCTTGGATTTTGTTGGCAAACTATCTCAACTCAAAAGCTGGAAGAGTGGTGGGACATTAGATTCCGTCGGTACGAAACTCGCGGACCAAACTGACGCTGTAGTTTTACAGCAAACGCCCGAACCTCACTTATCCCACTATCTGATGACTGGGCCTGTTGATATATCTGATTTGTACAACCATCAATCGATCAGCAAGTGGTACGAAGGAGGCGAGGGCACAGAGAAAGTTAAGGTCACGAGCTTCGGCAGCAAAATTGGAACGCAAACCGCAGCAGCTGCGACTAATACTGAAGGCTTTGAATCTGAGCCTGTGCTTCCACCACCAGATGAGGTGACTCAAGGCATCGCCGTGCAGTGCTTGAGTCTTCCGCCTATGTTGAATCTTCGAGAAGATTCTAAAATCACTCATCTGATCCCGACCGAAGACAAAGAACATCTCCTCGTTGTTATATCAAGCATTGACCCCGAAAAAATCAAAGCTGAAGATGAGACCGACAATGACGGTGACACCAAAATGGACGTGGACGATACAGAACTTCAGGATAGAGTAAAATCCGATGCTAAAGCGTACTTCATTCTATATGAAACATTCGACAAACTGTCAATGTACACACTCGAGGATAACCCGGTATCCTACCAGGAGCTTCCCTTCAACCAGAGTCCTGTAGACATGTGTCTTTTACCGGGCGACAACGAGCAGTACTCTTTCGCTTCCGTCGGCGTTGACGGCTGTTTAAGGCTGTACTCTCTACCAGACTTCAAGATACTGTCAGAAAAGCGAGTTCCCAAAGGCCAGTTCACGTCTGTTACGTACTGCGCTTCGGTCGACCGTCTCAGCGTATCAACCAAACACGGCATGATCTATTTCTACGCGTTCAATAACGGTGATAAAGATTCTCTCGGCGATCAAGACGAAGACGAATTTGCTAATATTGACTTTGATATGCTGCAACGCGCGCCGCGGGATGAAGTTTGCGGACCTACATCAGCGCCCGTCATCATCGCCAACAAGCCTGAACTTGACTTGACTGATTTAGAAACACTGATAACTCTGACTGGGTCCTACGGTACTAACACTGCTGTCCCATACAGTGCCGTGGTCCCTGGCTTTTGGTGCGAATTATCGCCAGCTCAGCGCCCGCGATCCGATCACCAGAACAATAGAACTTGGAGGCTTCAAAATACGTCTTCCACTTGGGACGAACACTTCCTAGAACTGACTTTACCCTACAGCGTGTCTCTAGCTCACGTAGAATTTGCATTCTCCTTGCACTCAATTTGCACGCAACCCAACCTACCCGTCATAATGGTTACGCTATTGAAGCAGAATTTGCATGGAATTGGTTACAAGAAAGACGCTACTTTCAGCAATAGGTCGGAGTCGCCGATTCCCGTGATCGATGCTGATATGACTAACTTAGAAAATCCTATACACAGTGAGGAGTACTTGCAGGCTCATAACGCGGAGATTCTGGCTGGACCGTTGTTACTATCATCAGGCTTGGACTCAACACAGCAATCAGGTGTTTTAACATTGACGAGTCCTCGGCTCTACCGGGCCAGAGGCCGAACCTTCTTGATCCACCTAAAAACACTCTTTGACCCCGCTCAAGACATGAGCAAAGGACAGGGTAAGTCAGAAGACGCGAAAGGCAAGAAGTTCATTGGTTGCGATTGGTTGCATCAGATATCTTTGACCGTGCGATCCAGCCCACATACAGAAGTGCCCCTCGAGAGGCAGCAAAGAATCGCTATGCTTGAAAACAACAGTTACTTGAACACTCTTTGCGAAATCGCTATAAGTAAGGAAACACCAAAGATGAGGAGACTCGCTCTTGATAATATCATATGGGTCATCTCTGTCAGGCTTCAGAGAATGCGTCTGGTGAAGATGGAAAAGGGCAAAATGAAGAGCACGGATAGCCAACAGATGGAGTGCATCAAAGTTATAGAGAAACACATTGATGCTTTGATCAGAAACTGTATACTCTGCGGGGATAGGAGTATTGCAAAGAAATGCATCAGAATAATGCTGATAACTAGCGAGTGAGTATTATTTATTACACTGCTACTTTTCACACATTGTTCATTCATCAAAAAGTATTAACTTATAACACACAAATTTATCCAACAGTGGACAGAAACAAATCGTGAAACCCTGGAAGTGCACCTTCGAGACGTCTCTCTGCCGGAGCGTTGCTAACTGCATCCCGTACATCGGGGCGTGCGTGTCTCCGGGCGCGCTGCGGTGGCTCGCGGCCTTGGTGCAGCACGCGGCCTCCACCGCCGCCGCGCCCGACATCGTGCAGAGACTGCTCGACTTGTTACAGCATGCTGCGAACCCACTGCTGCAGAGGGCTGATGCATATCAACATTTACTAAGATCTAGGTCAGCTATACCTTCACAACTCTTCTGTCAGATTCATCACTGCTTTACTGATTGATCATTTAAATAGCGGCTCATTTACGTCTATGCTTGGTCAAAAAATAGGTCCAGAAAGAAAAAACTAAAATGTCTATGCCTTTCAGGTTTAGACTCGGTGAGACCAATTTCGGTTATTATTTTTAGTTTTCTCCTACACTGCGTAAGTAGGAGAGATTTCGGAGTTTCACTGCGTGATGAGATCCGAAACGAGCAATTCCGTAGTACTGATTCACCGGCAACAGCCCATATAGCTCGCAAAACCGACAACCGCTAGGGAAGAAAAATTCTCGAATGGCGATTGCGAAACAGACGATGCAAGAAGTGTAGGAAGGCTGATGGTCTGATGCCATCTAAATGGTTGCTGGACGTCGGTGGGTAGTCCGAGATCGTTCGTATGCCATGTGCCATGCACTCTATAGGGGAAGCCTGTGTCTAGCTGAGGACTTCAGCAGTCTGTTAATGTTGTAGGTTATTTATTGTTAAGCTTGAAGGTCCTGCGCAGCTTGAAAGACGCGGTGAGGATCATATACTGCAGCAGTTGAATAGTAGCTGAGTAGCAGTTGAATAAATGGTTATCTGTCTATCAGTAGCAGTTGTATTGAAGAGTCCACGCTGTCGCGTACTTTTGCCCGCCACCACAGCCACAGGGCCTTGCGCGGGCCTTTACTCAGAGCGTTTTATTGGCAAAGTTTGCACCTATTTCGTCTACCGTATTACATTAGTGATCTTTGACTTATCTTCTCAGATTCGGCCTCTACGGTCTTCCTTTTGAGCGCACGATCTTCGCGCCGGATACGCCCGAAGTTGGCCGTAACGGCGCTCCGGTCACGTACGCCAACATGCTGCAGACGGACAGCACCTCACCACCGCCGCCACGGCACGACCAGCAACTGCGGGAGCTGCTGAACTGGCCCAAAGATACGACGCCCGGTAATTCTAGAAGAATTAAAGAAAATACATTTATTGCCCTCAACACAAAACAACATTGACAAAGTATGTCTAGAACAGTTAACTTTATATGGTTGACAATGGCTTAGAAACTCACTTGAACAGAGCTGTTGACCAAGCCTATTCAAAGCTTTTACCACTATTGAGTAAAGCATGCTGAAAACAGTGAAGGAAAGTATCAAAAGTTTACGTACCAAGGTTACCAAGAAGGGTGTAGCAGAGATACGTCCATATGTCCATATATCATATCCTGCAAATATTATAAATGCGAAAGTATCGATATTCAGATGTTTATTGCTAATAATCTCTGTACCAGCTAAACCATTGTGGAGGACAATTTGGAATCAATATTTTTCATGATCCAAACTAACACAGGCTACTTTTAATCCGGTTACCACACGAGCGAAGCCGTATGCAGAGGCTAGTTAAAATATATTTGGTATATGCTCATCTTTTCGTTTGCCTTTACCGTAGATCCGAAAACAGCAACTCCATGGTGGGCTCAGAACAATGGTGCTGGCGTTTTCGGTCTGGGAGTTAGCGAGGCCACGCCCCTCCACGTGAGCTGCCACTTAGCCTCGGACGGGACTAAGCTGGAGTCGTCCGGTTACCGGCACCATTCCGCTGTCGTCAGCACGTTGCCGGGGACCGCACCCGCCGCGCAGGCCGCCACTGAACCGCATCACGTAACTATCTATCCTTATTGCTCGTAAACATAAAATCTTTGCATGACTAACTGATAAATCAACACAGCCAATACAAGCAAACACATGGTTGAACAAGCAGATGTATCAGCGGTGTTTAATTTAACATTAGGTGTTGTAGGGCTATGTTTGGCCAGTTATTTAATCATCTACTAGGTACTCTGTACTAGGTACCTTATTATATTTTGCGGACAACCCTATCGTGCACGCACCGTGTTTGAGGAACAGCGCGAGGGAATAGAGGTCTAAGTTGGACATGCCGCCGGCAGCGAGTGAACCAATAAAAAGTAAGCGGCGCAGAAATAAGGCCTAGGTTAGTAGGCTTTCTGTGAGTTTTGCTACGCGTTCTATATAATCGCGTAGTTTGTAGAAAAAACGTGTACAGTTGAAAAACTCTCCGCTAGTATATTTCTTCATAAAAACTACGCGAGGACGCGTTGGAACGCTTTTACTCACCCGCCTTAAGTCTACAGATGACGCGTTTTGCGCGCAACCCTATTCGCACCATTGCAAGATACTAGGAGCCCCGACATGCCGTCCTCATGCAATCAAATTTTATCTCAATACGTTTCAAACTGAGCTAGAAATCGGGGTGTTACACACGGACGGACAGACAGGCGGACATGACGAAACTAAAAAGGTTCTGGTTTCATTCGCCATTTGTCTTCGGAATCCTAAAAAAGGGCATTATGTACTAGCAGTATTATAAAAAAAGGGGCATTTTACTAACTAACAGTATTATAAAACTAGGGTCTCAAATATATGGCTTTCGAAATTGGTTTGTTAAAATCTAAGAAACGACAAACGCTGGATTAAGGTACCCAAGGTGCGACCGCTAACTAAAAGGTGGAGTCTAGAAAGGTCCGTAACAATCTTACGGTTATGGTAAGTTCAACCGATGATGTAGCGCAAACTGCCGATCGAACTAAACGTCTATACAATCTGTATTCGTATACAATCTGGGTATTTTATAGGTAACAGTGGATAGGTATCATCTCGATCTTCATGCTCCATCGTCCGCCATATAGTCATTTACCATCAGGTGAGATTATGGCGAAATCTATAAATTACTCTCACCCGGTAGTACACTTTGTGAACAGAAACAGCCGAAACTGTTGAGATAGGATTGGATTGATTGCGTACTATCGTTTCGCAGCAGCTGTGGACCGCCATGTATGAAAAGGAACTGAAGGAGTATGGTACGAAACACCCGCCCGGTGACCCCGACCCTGACTCCTTGGAGGACGATGAGAGCACCATGATGGATTGCGATCCTCAGGACAAGATTGAGATCTCTGACGATCGCCTCTTCAGGGTACGACTGTTGCACAGTACACGATGAATCGTGGCCGATGTGAAGTTAAGATTCGGTGGCATTGGATTTATTAAGAACTTAAATGTACATTGCAACACCGAGTCTTTAAAGCGTTGCAATAGACAGTTTCGTTCCTAAAAATCTATTGTGATGAAAAACTAACTTCAAAGCAGCCAAGATACATATTATCAGCCTTTAATGTTACCTCCATTGGGATTCGGGCTCTCGGGGCTCTGTAGTGAGGGCTGACTGCGATTTAGAGAATGCTTCGTATTTCTGGTTTTAGGATAAGTTTTTCTTCTAACTCATCTGAACTTTGCCCAGATTTTTTTTTACTTGTGGAATAACTTTGATGTTTATCAGAAGGCGGGGTTACCCGCTGGGCCACAGCATTTCTTTCGCAGTGGTAACGTTGTTCTTATTTCTAAAGGAGCAAGAGCCGTGTGGAATCCCCTGGACAGCGCTCGTAACGCGGCCCCCGCAGCTAACATTGCTCGTGGAAAGAATGCATTCCGGAGCGCGCCGCTACATTGTATTAGATTTCGGACACACAGTCCACCTCACTGATGTGGTAAGTGTAAAAGGTTACACTAAAGGTACCATAAGGATGGGTGAATCCTTTAATGAATCTGAAAAATCTGAGAAAAATGTGTGTCATTCATGGCTGTGGCAAGTGTAATTTTATAGCCGCTGCAGAAGCAATCTAGCCAAATGGGGGATAATTGATCCAACCCACGTCCAGTGTCAGTGTAGGGCACTTGCTCTCCTGCCCTTTATGCCCCATCACCTGCACCCGGTAACATCTCATAGAGGCAACTGATGAGGTTGTAAAAGTGACCACACATTGATCAAAACAAATTTTAAAAATAAGCGTTTGACACGACATGAATGAATGAATGAACGAAAGCTTATTTCTAGACTGTCTGACATCTTAATGTGTGCCATACATCACTGAGTAGTTTCTCAGTGATATATCTAGTAAGCTACAGGTCTGCATTAATTTGGAACTACGCGCGTTAAATGGGTCTTTATTTTATTATTTTCCAAAAATATGAATATCATTTCATGGTTCCTGTTGCACGTCCCGAATTGAGTACTCGCGGCGCGCGTGTCGAGTCCCGCCTAACGCAGCGAACGGCTTCGAGGAACTACCGCAGCCTTCCACAGATAAAAACAATAAACCTCATTCATCAGTCTACTATGAAGTTTTCGAAAAAAATGTTCATTTATACAGATAATACCATCATGCCAAGACCTGGTGACCCTCTGCATTGACATCTGGGTGAATAGCGAAGAGACGGACGGTGTGAAACTAGCTGCCGCCGCCGACATCGCCACCAAGAATCTCGTGCTCACAGACCTACAGCCGCCACCGCTGTGCCGCTACATGAAGGTACAACGACCATATTAAAAACCAACCCTCTACTTCATAATCACTCACCAACTTTTGCAGCATGCTAAAAGTTGTCAGCCTCTATCCTTTGTTTAGTGTTAGAAAAGGACAGGCTTAGGTTAGCGACCTGCTATGTTAGCCGAGCAGTTATGAATAAGAGGTGGAATGTGTTTCTTTCATTTAAAAAATTGTGCACCAATGGATTTATCTACGCGGACGCGGCGGCGCGCGCTCACTGTGGTCGTCCGCCGCTGCTTGCGTATTCTGTGTACGCTCCCACAATTCTAAAATGATACCAAACCACGGACAGTTTCAAGTTTAAAATGATGCATGTTTTGTCCGCAGATTACAACGATTGGCCGCTACGGCATGTCTGCTATGAAGTGCAAGGTGCCGCTCGGCTGGTTCTACGGTGAGATCGCTAATGTTGCGAACGTGCAGGCGTCACTCAACGCGCTCAATGCGCTGCATCAAGACCTCTCCTGTCGATTCAGGTAAGCCGAACCGCATTGGAGTTTGACATAAGACTTACCCCTGAAAACCAGCGTAGCTTCTCATCCTGGTGGTGTGGAGTTGCATAAGATGCTGAGACAGGACCTATTTGGCCCACGCGTTGCAGAGAGGAATTAGTACCTTCTGCCTGTATCCTCCCTGTAAAATTGTGTGTGTGTCAAATAAATGTATTTTCTTTCTTTTTCTTTTTCGTATTCATTCAGATACAGTAGTGAACATCTGATTAGAAAAACTGAAATTATTTTCGATATAGATACTGTATTTGTTGGGGTAAACAGTCCCCATAAAATACCGTTGACATTGTAAATTAAATTAAATATTTTTAATTAATTTCATTTCAAATTATAAAAGTTAAATAAAAATATGTTGTTGTTCGGTCTGTCTATAGTGATTAAAGTTTTGCGCAAATAAAAATATAGCTAGGTACATATTAATACAAATAGCACATTACTATTTCCGGTTCTGCAATGTATCCTACTTATAATAATAATTCATTTATTACAGCCAATTAGTAAAGTACCCATAAAAATACTGGACCCATATGATAGATGCCTTGAAAACTAAAATACATAAAATTATATAAAACAAAACTTATTTATCTAACACCTGCAGGATGGTATTTGTGCTGCTCCGTACTTTGCAGAGCAAGGACCGTTTGCGGACGATATTATGAAACCCATCAACCCGCGCCTTATAATTCTTTATTGTACACAGAAATAAAACAGAAATATAAAAAAAATATTAGGTGAGGCATGTACAAAGGCGAGCTTAACCCTAAAAAGAGCGCCTTTTTTTAAAATAAATATTACATTACTTTTGCATTTGATAGTTCAATTCTTGAGAAAGGTTATAATAGGTCATTCAACATCACGCTATGGAAAGAACGCTCAGCGAAAACGAAGTAAGCATCCGAGTGGGCGATGCGACGCGGTGGGTCGGAGGCCAAGGGCGGCCGTGGCAGCTAGTGAACAGCTAGTTTTAACGTGATTGCTTCCAACAGACTGGCAACCGGTAAACTGATGGACTTGCTCTACCCGTACTTGGACCTTTACAACGGTAATGCAGCGCATATGATGGCGTATCTGAACATGAGCACGGAAGGCGACAACAAGGTCGTAACCGCCTACCACGAGTGCATCGAACTACAGCAGCAGTTGCACACATGCACGAACATTATAAAGAAACTGCAAAACAATACGAATACCGATGAAGGGAGGAAGGTCGCTGATATGATTGAGAAAGGATTGGTGACGGCGAACAGTTTGCTGCAGCAAGCATCGACCGACAAGCTGCGAGTCATCACGGAGACTGTCGTGGATATGCTGCTGTACTTCTACTTCCAAATGAACGATGTGGTATGTGATCTTTTTTTTTCTTCCCCAAAACAAGCCTTGAAATAACTAGTGTAAAGTCTCCCAACTTCGTCCGCGTTTGGTAATTCCTCTCTCAGTAGTTATGCCCAGCATTTTTATTATAACTATACTACAAGAACTTGGGAGTCAGTCCTGGAACTATTTTAAATCCTACTAATATTATAAACGTGAAAGTTTGTGAGGATGGATGTTTGTTACTCTTTTTCGCAAAAACTACTGAGCGGATTTTGATGAAACTACATTAATGTAGCTTATACATCAGAACAACACAGGCTACTTTTTATCCGGGTACCATGCGGGCGAAGCCGTAGGCAGAAGCTAGTAGTTAATAATACAATATACAATAATAGGCTTCCTGAAGTGGAACATTTCAAGCTCTGTTGTCCGCCTTTGTGTCCATCACGAAATGAACTCTCACTTTATTCATTGGTACTTGTCTGGTAGTAATGACCGGCTTCATGTTTGCATATTGTTGTGTTTAGGACTACCCAGAGGTCCCGCGAGAATGGTGTTCGACTGTGACTCCCCTAGTGTGGCAGTGCGGAGGCTCAACCGCCGGCGCCCTGGCCACACTGGTAGCGCGGGTCTGCGGCTCCGAGCGCTGGTGGGGCGATGCCCTAGCCGCCGCACTGACTGACGCCTTCGCTGCGTCTTTTGCGCCGCCTACTCCGCTGGACAGGTAATTACTATGAAAGAAAATCGCATCAAAGGCGAAGCCAAAATCATTTGTGAAATACAGTATAAAAGTTGGTTTGTTGGCCATGACAGCCAGATGAATTCTAAGTACTGGGCGGACATCACAATGACGTGGGTTGAAGTCATTGGAAAGAAAGCGTTAGTGGGCCTTTATCAACATTTTTGATAATGATATCGAAGAAAATAAATATTTTGATGTGAGTTAGGAAAGAATTTGTCTTTGTAAAACTAAAAAAAGTTGTCATTTAAATTATGTGAATGGTTATGTCCAGACAAACCCAAATGTTGTCTGGAAGAGATCGCTTTAAGCGATAAGACCGCCCATTGTATTCCCGCGATTAGCTTGTAATTTGCAAGTAACATATTATGTGGTGTAGAGTTATCTATCTATCTAATTTCCACGTTCTATAATTATTATAAGTTTAACGGGTCTTTATTGCGTTTACCTTTTTTATTATTTTCCCGAACCGTTAAACTAACTTAATAATTATGTTATCTAATCGCGAAAGTTTGAAAAATACTTTTCCACGTTCTAACTGATACAACATTCAATGGTTGTATAGTTTTTAAAGTGTTTACCCACACTTAGGGAAATCTCATGATATCCCAGATATATTCACCTCGGCGGAACTCGACCAGACCGGTAACGATCCCGTGGCTTAGTTGGTACAGCAAACGCGTACTAAGCGGCAGATCGCAGGTACGAGAAAAATGCTAAAAAACATCAGCATACATGGTGCTATTATTGTTTCTTCCAGATGCCTTGTCCTAGTGATCTACATGTGCCGTAAAAGCATGTTCTCTCACTGGGAGCGCGGGAGCTCCGCGGATGGTGGCGAGGAATGGCACGGAGTGGCGCACGCGTTGTCAGCGCGCGCGTTGGATCTGGTGCAAGCGCCGCGGCCGCAGCCGGCCCTGACGGCGGCGGTGCTGACGGCATTGGCGGCCGTGCTTGATGCGGTCGCGTCAGCGCCGCCCGCTACCTCCCTGAACCGACACTCCAGGTAGATATCCTACTGCTAGGATAGAATCAGAATCATTTATTCATATGAAGGATACACGTCAAATTTAAACAATGTCACAACATTTGTGAAAGTAAAAAAAAAGGTAAATTATATGAAAACAATATGAATAAAAACAAGTTTAAGTACCTAACTAAGTTGGTCCTTATTTAGGTGCTATCGTCATCACTATGATATGAGCTAGGGTACCCGGTTAAATAATGAACTCCTATAGTAACGTATCTACACACATATTCCTATCTTCGCAAAATTTATTAACAAAGAGTCTTAAGTATCTTCTAACAAATTGAATTGTATTGTCTGAAAAAAATAATAATAATTTGGTTTGTACATCAAATTAATATTGTATTACCTGGACCTTCTTACCTGGACCTTAACCCCTACTTGTCATCCTCACGTATTCAGTATAGATCTGAGGATGTCCATCATTCATCATTTGGATGGGAGCGAGTATTTTTTTTTTTAATAATTTTTTTTTTTCTTGGATGTTCTGATGTTTACGTAGACGTCTTTAGTTCTCATCGAATTCGCGGTGATCGATTTGATAATGATTTAAGATGGGACTGGGTAAGCGGGGGCTGGATCGGCTCAGCTGGCAGTTCGTCGTCGACTCGCTCAGGAGATGGCAAGATGCAGCGACGCAAGCTACACAAGAAGCTGCTGCATCAGATGCAAGAGTTGGAGGCGGCGAGACGCGGCATTCAAGAACACTTGGATGAACAACAGGTTTGTGTACAAATTACTATTACAAGCTAGGGTTAAATAATCAAGTAAAATTTTATACCAAATACACTGCGTCTTATATAGATCTTAGGTTATCCATCGTGTTGAATAGTCGTTAGCGTGTTTTTTTTTATTGCGGGGACCTATTGAGAACTCCTTTTTTCAAAGTCTTAAAATTATATTTGTAATTCGCAGCGTATACGCCTCAACATGAAAAACCGCATGGCGATGGCCGGTGGCAAACGCGGACTGAGCAAGTCTGAGAGCAGTCCGTACGAGACGTTCACCACGCAGAGCCCGCGCTGCGTGGCCGCGCCGCTCGCCTCCTCGCTGGCCGCCGCGCTGGTGCATCACATGCTGGCCTGCGACAGCGCCTCCGACGCTGACGCCATGATGCTGTGCGCCAAGGTATCTAAACATATACAAACGCGGGCTGAGCAAGTCTGAGAGCAGTCCGTACGAGACGTTCACCGCGCAGAGCCCGCGCTGCGTGGCCGCGCCGCTCGCCTCCTCGCTGGCCTCCTCGCTGGTGCATCACATGCTGGCCTGCGACAGCGCCTCCGACGCTGACGCCATGATGCTGTGCGCCAAGGTATCTAAACATATACAAACGCGGGCTGAGCAAGTCTGAGAGCAGTTCGTACGAGACGTTCACCGCGCAGAGCCCGCGCTGCGTGGCCGCGCCGCTCGCCTCCTCGCTGGCCGCCGCGCTGGTGCATCACATGCTGGCCTGCGACAGCGCCTCCGACTCTGACGCCATGATGCTGTACGCCAAGGTATCTAAACATATACAAACGCGGGCTGAGCAAGTCTGAGAGCTGTCCGTACGAGACGTTCACCGCGCAGAGCCCGCGCAAATTAATATTATTATATTTACGCACAATATACCATAATATATATATATATATATATAAAAAAATGGGCACATGTCTCACGTTGTCCTTATAGTAGCGACTGCACGCCTGTGCCCCTGTGTATAGCATACCTACCGCTGGAGCGGCAGTGCAATTGACGCTCGCACCTTTGGAATCATACACGAAAAAACGGAGAAGATCCTCAAGTCGACCCGCAGATTGTTTTACAGATTAGTTAGATTTTTAAGATTATTTTTGTGTCTGCAGGTGGTTGGGCGTCTCTGCGCGCTATCAGGCGGCGCGAACCTGTTGGATCCGTCCTGTATCCTAGGACTGGCGCGCCTCGCCGTCACGTTGCCCTCGTGGCCACGCCATGCTCTCACCACATTGCTGCAGGTAAACTTTGATTTAATAATAATGTTTCTATGAGCCATATTCCAGAATAAATCTTAAATAGCACTGTGCACTTTGGCGCCACTGAAAACCAGAATTGCAGCTCAACTCCTGCAGCATTTCTCAGACATGGTCTTGTAGGTCTAAGATTACCTACCTACAACTTGGCTACTATAGTATTGTAGCACACATACATAATGTGCTTTCTATGCTTTTCTGAATCTAGACTGAAGCATAGAATTTCGCTTTAAAGATTCTTTATTTCCCAAAGAACATAATTATAGTTCACTTATTATATGAGAAAACAAAAGTTTAAGTATCTACTTATAAGTAGGTATCTACTTAAATATATATCTTAGCACGAGTGTGCTTACCTACCTGCTAACAGAATTTTGTCATTTTCAATGAGAAACTGTCAGAATATCGCGAGTCCTTGATTCGAGCTGCTGTTTAATTCTGCAGTACAGGCCTATAACTCCCAAGTTTTAACTCATTCAAAAAACTGACAAATTAAAACCTTATTACGTTTTTTCCGTCGAAAATGTGGTTTGCTGAATGGAATAATAAGATATCAGAGTTGCTTTCTCAATTCTGCGTAAAGCGGGTATTGTATCTGCTTCAAATAATTAACTGATTGCAACTTTTAAACTGTTACTGACGTCGTATCGTTTGAAACAGGATTTGGTTGAATTTGAAAGCGTTGAATCCCCGTCGACGCCGCCTACCGAGTCCGTTCTCCCTGATGTCGGCTGGCCGGGGCATTCCCGCGTGGTCAGAAACACGCCCGAGCGCGGCGCCAGACCCTTCCAGGCTAAGCCGCCCAGGAAGAATAAGGGACCTACAGTCGCTGGTTAGTACCTTCAATTTTATTCAATTAAATAGAATAATCAAATTCGTCGAATCAGCTAACCAAATTCACAAGTTGAAGAGGCTAAAGGCAGAACCGAAATCCGTTGTCGTGGGAACATATCGCGACCTACGCATAAGACCGATGTAATATTGAATTTTGAAAGGAGGGGAATGTTTTGAAAGGCTAAAGTATGTTCGTCATTGCTCTCTTTTGGGAGTGACTTATGCCCAGCAATGGACTTTTTTTTGCTGACGTTGAATTTTATTTACGCATTCAACAAACGCAAAATCTGTCACTTATTTAATTTTGTTATTGGATGTGGTGACATTGTCTTGGTTACGGAGTGGATTTGGCGTAACACTTGTGGAAATGGATTGATGGCTTGGTTAGATTGTGACAACCCAAGCCATTATGTAATGATGATAATTGATTTATAAATCTACGAATTATCATACTTCTGTTCGATTAAAAACTTAGCGGCGGGATCTGTTCACATTTTGGAAGATACTACTTTTGTTCATACTTTTCTTCTTGCCTCCTATAAAGGTTAAAGATATCTGTTTAGACGCAAATATCGCGTATTTCAGTGGCTAGTGGGTTAGATACAGCTTAGTCCGAATACAACAGGTCTGCTGATATGTCTTGACCAGCCAGGGGCTAGGTCTAGTCGCTATAAGACTTCATGGTTAGGCCCCTGGTCTAGACAAATATCTCACGCTTACTTTTCCTTTCACCCTAACGCAAATTTGAGAAGGTAAAACTTGACAGCTGTCACAGCTAATTTCATTCCCATACAATTCAATCTTTCCGCAGGCGTTAACGTCAACAGAAAGTGGTATTTATCTAGACAGCCAGCCTGAAGTTAGCTGATTGGAGTCACAAAAGATTTGTTACGAACTAAATGCGACTCCAGACAACTAACTTCATGGCGGCCTAGTTGTACCGGCAGTGTTGTAGTCTGAAAGTGTGGTGTTGGGTTTTCCGCTCTATTGTAAGTGCCCTTTTATTATTTAAACTCTTTTAACTCCCGACGAAATTCCGGCAGATTTGACCTGCTGTGTTGTTATTGCAGATTTGCTAGCGGATAGTTTTGGTCTGCCGAAGACTGGCCAAGCTAGCAAACCAAAAGTAAACCCTGCAGATACTGCATCGCCAAGTAAGGATGAGAGCTTACACACACACACGCGATTCGATGCTGGCACTCTACGCCTAAACAAGCTATGCTAGGCGATTTCGCACCACAAATAAAAGATTGCTTGTTTCGGCCATGCATCTTAAAGAGTTGCATAGATAAGTTGCGAACTCGCATCACGGGGCTGTGTTTGGGCTCTTTAAAGCGTGAACAATGCGCGCGAAGCTTGTGACGTCACAAGTGTTAAGACCACACTAGCCGCTACAATCTTGCAAAGCACCAGCATTATGCGTTGGTTATACGGAATTAAATTATTTTTATCTCTCTGTGACGAGTACTTTACAGCTAGTAATAATTGCTTTTGTTTGTGTGTCGATGCTGTTGCAAGCAATAGGTTACGGTACTTGCTTACCAACATGTGGTATGCTTGTTTGCCACTTTCATATTCATATTTATTTATTTATTTTAATCAACATTGGATCATAATAATAATAATATGGTGTTAGTTATATTTTTTTTAATTCTAAATTTAATAATGAATGTGCATGTGTATTTTAGCGTAGTACACGTTTCTATTATAGAGCTAGACTGGCGGCTACTTCCATAGTGTTTTATTCGAGTAGGCTGTTGAATCAAAGATTGTAAATTTTTTAGTGCAAATCAAAGGCACGAATAATATTTATAACTCAAATTGAATGTAAGTTTGCCAAGATTTAGGAGTAGTTTGATAGCTTTGGATGATAAATTGATGTTTTGCCTTCTGTATTTGTCTTTGCGAAAGACTAAGTGGTACCGAAGTAAGTTTTCAATCGTTCCAATTCCCAGATTCAACTAAAGACATGGATGCAGAAGAACAGCTCACACAAGTTGCGGAATCCGATGACTCGGAGTCTTCCGAGGAGAAACTGGAGAATTACTTCCTGAATTCTATCAGTGAAAAGGAGTCCAAGACGAAGGTCGTCGTCGATAATAACACCAGGTGAATTGGTCTAGAAATATTCCTTTAAAAAGTAGATAGGATAGTGTGATTTAATTTTGTTGACGTAGACCAAGTATTGCCGATACTCACTCCACTGATTCGTGCTTTTCTCATGAAAATGGTTCTTTTGGTAACCGTGATTCTTTAGAACTGGAAAGTTGAAGCTACAACGGCAGGCCGTATGGCCTTGCAGAGCCGACAATAGTTAGGAAAGGAAGGTTTATGAAGGGTGACTATGCACCGGTCGACCGACGCTGCGGGGACGACATCCTACCTGATGTACAGGTGTCGGTGGATGGAGATAGTCTAAGATTACAGAATTTAAACCATAGTGGAAAGAGGCATACGTTAAAAACATGCCTAATGGTCATAGAATCAAGAATTGGGATATTATAATATCCCAAAAATTCTAAACTTGAACTCGCGACCTCCCGCTTGATACGCGGGGGCTATACCAACTAAGCCACGGTATCGTTACCAGCCTTCAGCAGAACGAATTATTGAGATTTCCCTTAATAGAGTGGGTTGACATGTAAGAAAATCGTCCAGATTTCCATACAAAAATTGACAAATACGGCTCCGATACGTTGGTCGAATTGACATCCTTATTATAAACTCAGCATTTTCAGTTCGTACGATGTTCTGTTTGCAGCAACATCTCGCGTTGCTGCGACGCCCGGCTGGAGTCTGCGGGCGGCGGGTCGGGCGGCGCGGGCGAGGCGGCGGCGCGGTGCGCTCTGCTCGCCACCGGCACCGCGCTCGCCGTCGCCGTGCGGACGGACCCTCCCCCGCCCCCGCCGCCCGCGCCGCCCGCGCCGCTGCAAGCCCTGCCGCCCGCTTCATCCACACCGGCGAGGCATCACCCGCCGCTGACTCACACACTCTACGATGTCTTCAGGCACCTCGCTTTGGAGTTCAATAATCAGGTTAGAATCGCTCTCAGTGCGGATAACATATTACGGTGTAGTGCATGGCGCGACGCGGAGGGAGCAAGTCGCGATCACTCATCCTGATGAAGACTCGGAATGAGTCGAAACTTAGTCGGTGCCTTCACCGGTAGTGCAGTACGTGAAAATTCTCGTTTTTACAATATGAATAGTCAAGTTCAAGATAGTTTTTTGAATAAAATATTACGGTTATCTTAGCAATATTTTGCGGTGCTGCAACGCTCGGCTGAAGCCACTGGGACCGCTCTAACCATCACTGACTGACGCATTCACTCTACCAGTCTTCAGACACCTCGCGGGACAGTTCAATAATCAGATACGAATCGAGAAATAAAAACATGTGTATATCGACGTGATCTAGGCCGCGCTTTAAAGAAAAGTCCATCTAAAATAAAGTTTTTACATATACACCAAGATTCTCTGGACCTAGAAGAAGACATTTTCATAAAACTTTTTTCTCATTAAAACGTTATATTGCGCGTGGCCAGATTTATGATCAACTAGCTGCGCCCTGCGGTTTCACCCGCGTAAGTTTCGATTCCGTGGGAATATCGACGATCTAATTAAATTTTAGAAAACAAAAGCTGCTATTTTCCCTCGCGGACTTTTTTGTAGGTAATAATGAGTACTTTACTCATTTAGTACATCATTTTTATGTATCATCAATAGTTTTCTCAGAACACGCCAAATAATAAATTTTATAGGCAAAATTTTGCTACTTTGGGTTACATTATTGCAATTTTCTTAAGGATCTGTATTTTTCTGAAAATAACTTATAGCCTTTGTTTCTTCCTGATAATTTAGATTTCATTTGGTCTAAAAAATAACCAAGCAGAGTTTGTTGCCTGATTCTTCTATGCTTGGTCGCGCGCGAGGAACCGGCGTAAATTCACTTTCGAATTTTAAATTCACGTAGTTTTTAAGTTGACGTTTCTATATGATCCTTGTGATTTCAATGAATAAAAACCTATTGACTTTGACTTTGAAAAAATGGTTAAAATCGGTCCAGTAGTTTCGGAGCCTATTGGATACAAACAAACAAACAAAAAAATCTTACCTCGTTATAATATAAGTATAGATAAACTATCGACAAAGAAATCACTCGATAAGATCGAAGTTAC
Source organism: Perizoma flavofasciatum (assembly GCA_958496245.1). Taxonomy (NCBI): domain Eukaryota; kingdom Metazoa; phylum Arthropoda; class Insecta; order Lepidoptera; family Geometridae; genus Perizoma; species Perizoma flavofasciatum. The sequence continues at coordinate 3,091,378 of OY292436.1, forward strand.
ATGATCGCAGGTTGTTTCGCGTTCTGAGCGGCAGAACTGGCAAAGTCCGATAGTAGTTTTAGGCCCGAATTCATAGTCAAATAGGGGCTCCCCTAGGGGACTCTTCAGGCGCTATGTGAAAATTCAACCGCAAATTCAACCTTTATGCACCCAGCTATAAGGCGAATGCTGAATAATGGATTTTGGGCGACTGCCCAACCCCTGACTATGAATTCAGGCTTTATCGTTGTTTGCACAGATGGATTGCAGTTTCATGGAGAACGTGGTGTCACTGTGGCTGACGTTGAACGGGTCCGCGTGGGGCAGCGGCGGCGCCTGGTCGATGAGCACGCTGTCCCAGCTGGCCGTGCCCGCCGACACGCCGCGCATCCGACTCGCCTCGGACACGGTCACCGCCCTGTTACACTCTCTCACCTTGTAAGCATTATAAATGAATACTTTACGGGTATTTTTCCCTTATAAGAACGTTAAAATACCATTTAAAATTTTAATAAATATATATAAAAAATTGTGTGCAACGGGCGCCAGTCATATTGGATTTACATCATAGACATCATCTCTAGCACATCACTATTTCCGGTTCTGCAATGTATCCTACTAATAATTCAATACTCAATACATTTATTGCTTTCACATGGTAGGTACATAGAAGTAAAAGAAAGAATAGGTAGGCAGGCCGAGTTTTTGCGTAAACAAACTAGTTATTAATATCTACAGTAAATATGAACTCTGTATTAGGGTATGGCGGCAGACCGAGGTTTTATTAATTTAATATAAATCACAAAATTTTGATGTTTAGATGTTAAAATAAATGATGATAAATTAATAAACAAATAATGCTGGACATTTTTCACACAGCATTGTCTAGCCCCAAACTAAGCAGAGGTATATACACCGGTATATTATACTACTAGCTTCTGCCCACGGCTACGCCCGCGTGGTATCCGGATAAAAAGTAGCTTATGTGTTATTCTGATGTATAAGTTATATTACTGTAAAGTTTTATCAAAATCCGTTCAGTAGTTTTTGCGTAAAAGAGTTACAAACATTCATCCTCACAAACTTTCGCGTTTATAATAGTATCACTATGAATGCATTCTAACGCTTGGCAGAAGAAATAAATTTTTGGTAGCCCGACAGACTCTCGCAAATAACTAGTAGTAGAGTTAATTTGTGTAACTCTGCTACTTTTTATTTGCACATCATATATTTTGGCTTTAACTGCACCATTGTGATAAGAAACATCTCCTTGCAGAATAGAAAACGTGTCACTGCGCTGCTGGGTGCTGTCAATGCAGGCTTTGGCATGGATTGCCGCCTTACCGTTACAGGTAAGGTTTCACCTACTTACCGTTTACGGAAATTATACATACTCACCTATCTATTGGATCTATCTATCTATATGTATCTTAGACTGTAATTATCGTTTAATGGAACGTAATAAAGACAGACGTCTTGAAATGAACCATGTAACTAATAAATGCTTGACTACAGACGTTTTTACAAATGTAGTAATGCCCTGAGACACAACAGGCGCATGAGGTGCACATTTTGTCAAAGATGGTCGAAAAATTACGAAATGTGTGGCATGTGTGGCGTCTTTCACCATCGCCATCTATAGGCCTACAGGGCCAACGTACCTTACTCTCACTGATCTAACGCAGGGTGATCAAGACAAAACAAGAAATTATTGACGAATATTCCTTACGATTATTGAGCGGCTTATAATGTTTTTTTTCTTTATTTCTGTCATAGACTGAAGGAAGCACACAGACCATGGGCCGAGTTATATTGGAGTGTGAACATTTCGTGCCCGCTATGGTCAAGTTTGTCACTATGAACGTACACAACGATGGTGCCGTTGTAACCCATGAACTCTATCTCGTAAGTAAAATAAGTCTAGATTCAAGTACATTGATATAATGAAAAGTGTTCAATTTTCCCTATATACCCTTCAATGTCAATGTTCATGCCTTTGTGACTTTCGGAATCATGTTGTTTTTTAAAGTCAAAGTTTATAAGTTTCATAATTTGTCATAAATGTGGGAAACCACTTCAAGCGACGAAATGAAGCGACACCTCTTGTAACTAAAATGTAACTTTAGTCATAACTGGTTTGGATAACTGAAAAGTTTCCCCTGTAGATGGAGCGTCGGCCCTTCAAGCCGAAACATCCCAATGTCGACCAGGCTAGTAAAGATCACTTTGCAAGGGGGACACCACTATTGGCTCAGTGGTGGCCTCCGTGTACCAAGCGGCAGGTTGCGGGCATGAGTTCCGCCGAAGTTGATATACCTGGGATATTATTTTATTTTTACTATCCCGTATTATCTATGGTCTCACACATAGATCCGTGTCGGTATCGTTGGTATCCAAAAATATCGACTAATAACACTATTGTCTTATTACAAAGGTATCCGTACGATAGTCAGAGGTGGGTCTGGTCCATAGAGTAGACAACCACAAGAGACGCAATGTTTGATAATTTGCTAGGAAACAATTCTTTCAAATGTCGTGCGAGTCCCGCTGTGCTCTGATTGGTCGAAACTGTAGTTTCAACCAATCAGAGCACAGCAGAAACATAACGCAACGACAATGGCAATGTCCGCATTTGCCAACATCAGTCCTATAAGACTGATGTGTTGACAGAACAGTGTGGTTCAATATGACGCCTCTCGGGGTTAACTGCTCGATGGTCTGGTCCCACAAGTGACCAACCAACTATTAGCCGGCCTGTGGAAATGTAATAATTTGGTGTGTTACAGAGCGGGATAAGCATAGGCGCGGGCGCGGGCGCCGCCTCCGCGCTGCACTCGGTGCTGTCGCGCGTGGTGTGCGCGCGCGGCGCTCCGGGCGCGCTCGCCATGCTGAAGATAGTGTGCGCGGTGTGGGGCCGCGACTCCGACCCCGGCACCGCCTACGACCTGCAGGCGACGCTGCTGCGGCTCGCGTTGCCGCTGCTGCAGGCGCTGTGCGCGAGGCACTCGCACTACGGATACTCGCTCTACGAATCCATCGGTGAGTGTGTACCAGTGAAACAGTACCCATTGTTTTTAACCAATCAGAGCACAGCATACAACATTACGCTATGACAATGACAATGCCAATATCAGTCCTAAAAGACTATTGTGTTGACAGAACAGTGTGGTTCAATATGACACATCTCGGGGTTAACTGCTAGATGGTGATGCATTATCTCCCCCGCAGCGCACCACTCGTCATCATGGATCCGCACGTACAGCGTGGGCGTGGACCCGGGCGGGTCGGAGACGGCGACGGAGGCGCGGGTGTCGGGTCTGCTCGCGGACGTGGTGCACGGGTCGGGGTCGCAGCGCCGCGCGCCGAGCCGCAGCACCGTGCTCGCGCAGCTCGTGGCCTACGCGCGCAAGCTGCTGCACGCGCCCACGCCGCTCCAGAACCACGCGAATACGGTAAACACAACAACGGTTACAAAAACTATCGTGAAATTGACTATTCATATTGTAAAAACGGAAATTTTCACGTACCGCACTATAGGTGAAGGCACCGACTAAGTTTCGACTCATTCCGAGAGTCTTCATCAGGGTGAGTGATCGCAACGTTCTACCTTCGCGTCGCGTCGTGGACTAGGTCGTGAAAATTTCCGTTTTTACAATATGAACAACAACGGTTACACTTTCGAGCATGGAACTGCATCTAGGTATAGCGTAGGCTTAGCCCCGGCTGGCGCGTGGATGGATAAACACTCGCTCTCTATTAGGTGCGCATGTGGGCTTGGCCGGCTGGCATGACGACGGTGTGGGACGCACGCACCACCACGTGACCATGGCAAACACTGAAATTCTTCCTTATCTGTGTTCCGCGTCTAAGTCTACGTGACACGGAGACTAGTTTTCTGAAGTACCGCTGAAATCAGCAGCTTTGCTGATACGCTGACTGGTAGCTGATTTGTCGCCCCTTACCTGTTTAGCCTATACTTTTTTTTATAAGTTAGGTTTACCAGGCCCACACTAAAATTCCCTGTGTTATGGGTGGCTATACTGTAAGCTTTTACCTACCTGTTGGTGTATTGTGGCACAGTTAGTAGGTTCTATTCTATCCAAAGTTAGGATAGCAAGCTAATTTTCAGTTCATAAGAACTTGAGAACTTGTTAGATTACTAACGCTAGCTTGCTGTCCTATCTTTGTAAAACTAGATTCTTGGCACCATCAATGCCTATACAGTAGGATCGATAGTCAAGAATGTCATAGACACAGACCATTTTTTTAAAGAGTTACATACACAAATCTTTTATTAGGGTTAAGCTCGTATATGTCACATGTCGTGTACATGTCATATCATTCTGCCTTTTGTAATTGTTCATTTGTGTGTACACAAGTGGCTTTGTAGTGTTACAAAATGTATTAACGACAATTAAAAGTAGCGGTAGATTTAAGTATCTAAAACGCTAAAAACAAATTTGTTGGGCCATGTTTAATTTTTTTTTTATGTCTAACATAGCCTTAGTCTTACTAACACATATGAGTCGTGTTATCGGAAGTATAGTACTTATCATTATTATTATTATACTAGGTTCTGCCCACGGCTCCGCCCGCGTGGTACCCGGATAAAAAGTAGCCTATGTGTTCTAATGTATAAGCTATATTACTGTAAAGTTTCATCAAAATCCGTTCAGTAGTTTTTGCGTGAAAGAGTAACAAACATCCATCCCCACAAACTTTCACGTTTATAATATTAGTAGGATGTCTAAAATGGTATACGAGGGTCATTCAATAAATACTTAGCCTACAAAAAGTACACGAAAATTGTTTCGTGTACTTTTTGTACTTTTTGAAAAATAAACACGTTTATTTTTCAACATAGTCTCCTTTTAGTTCGATACACTTAGCCCAGCGATGCTCCTACTTTTTTAACCCGTCCGAAAAATAGTTTTTGTCAAACTCTGCAAAATAGGCCTCCGTGGCGGCGATGACCTCCTCATTTGATCCATATCTATTCCCGGCGAGTGATTTTTTCAGATTAGGAAACAGAAAGAAGTCACAAGGGGCCAAATCTGGAGAATACGATGGATGGGGCAGCAATTCGTAGCGTAATTCGACCAATTTGGCCATGGCAACGGCAGACGTGTGAACCTGTGCGTTGTCGTGGTGAAACAGCACTTTTTTTTTCGCCAGATGGGGTAGTTTTTTCTTTAATTCGGCGTCGAATCGGCCCAATAAATCGGCATAGTAAAGCCCTGTAATTGTTTTACCCTTCTCGAGGTAATCGATGTAGATCACACCTTGTGAATCCCAGAAAACGGTGGCCATAACTTTTCCGGCCGATTTTACAGTTTTCGCCTTCTTTGGAGCACGTTCCCCGGTCTGGATCCATTGTTTTGATTGCTCCTTGGTCTCTGGTGTGTACCAGTGGACCCAGGTTTCATCGACAGTCACAAAACGACGCAAAAACTCAGCTGGATTCCGCTTAAACAGCGCCAAACACGTCTCCGATGTGGTCTCACGGTTGCGCTTGTTTTCTTTCTTCCATAAGTTGTCAAATTAAAACAAATGAAGGGATTGGAATGAAAATTTGAAAAAAGAATTTTAAAAGAATGTGCTACACTGTGGTAAAACTCTTTTGAAACTACAGCGCCCTCTGGCGATGAGGCTAGGTACTTATTGAATGCACCTCGTAGATGTAAGCTCAGCCTGTGTTGGATGTGTTACCATCAACAAACGCTATTAATTTTGTGTATTTCAGTCTGAATCAAGCGCGACCACAGCAAGCGCCGATCAGTCTCAAACCGACGAGAGCAAGGCGCAGCACAGCGGCGCGAGCGACGCGTCCACCAATCTCGAAGATGAGAAGAAACAGCAGGCGGCTCGCCATCCCTGCTTAGCGGATACAGGTACTTGCAAACAATAACATTCGACAACCGCTGTGGCGCTGTGGGCGAAGGCCCTCCTGACACGCAGAAGGTTGCGGGTTCGATTCCCGCTTGAAGATAATACTCCCGAGTATTATCTTCAAACTATTTATCTACAAAGTATTATCTACAAACTAGCTTCTGCCCACGGCTTCGTCCGCGAGTACCCGGATAAAACTAGCCTATGGTTTATTCTGATGTATAAGCTGTATTACTGTAAAGTTTCATCAAAATACATTCAGTAGTTTTTTCGTGAAAGAGTAACAAACATCCATCCTCACAAACTCACGTTTATAATATTAGTAAAATAAGATATTTGTCTAGGGTCTGGCTGTTTTTAACGTATAATATGTTCGTATTTACAAAAAAAAGTATATAAGTAGTATATCAGTAATGTTCACAAGCTTTGCTTACTTTGGGGCTAGATGTTGCTGTGTGAAGAATGTCCAGCATTATTTTTTTATTTACATTATTGGGCTAATATAGGTGCTCTCCGGTTTTTATGTTTTTCAACCGACTTAAAAAAAGGACGAGGTCCTCAATTCCGTTTTCTTTTTGTGTTGTGTGTAATTGTGTACTGATTTTAAACGGTAGGGTATACTTCAAGGGTGGGCCCATATAAATGTTATGAAAAAATCCAATCCTAACTCACTAAAAAAATGGGGACTGACTTTTTGCAACATCTCGTTATTTGAGACTGGTTTTTATTTTTTTCTTTTAAAAAATACGTTATCATTGAACCGCGAGCTGGTCAAAACGAGTAAATACTGTCAGTCTACTGATTATTCATAAATGGTATTTCGTAGTCTACTTTCCGTACCAGCGTGTCACTGAAGTATTGCATATCGAAATTTTACAAAAAAAAAACAACTTGCATGCTTACCAGAAATTTCGTCAAAATTAGCTTCCGATTCGTACACACAGCTTGTAAAATTGAATATATTTACTGGCTTGAATAAAAATACACCCAACAGTCACATAGTCCTGATATCTTTCTAGAATTCTCTGTGTCGCGGGTAACAGGACCTACGAGTACCATGGTACATACCACAACCCATACTCTAAACAAATATCTGCAAACGTTAGTGCCGCAGTTCTGCTGCGGAACTTCTATTTTATGACCTTCTAACAATTATTCGCCAATTTCTTTGTCAATGTGATATTTTGCAATAACACCCGTCATTCTTTTAAATAGTTCTCTCCACCCTAAGGTTGTCTGGAAGAAATGGCTACCAGTGATAGACCGCCCGTTCTTATAATTCTTTATTGTACACAGAAATAAAACAGAATATAACAAAAATATAAGGCGAGGTATGTACAAAGGCGAGCTTAACCCTTAAAAGAGTTTTCTTCCAGCAAACCTTTGAGGAGCGATAGAGAAGTGATAAAGTTGGTAGGTTTACAAAGTCAGGAAATATACTTAAAATACCATTACATTCTAATAAACTACATATTATACATACCTACGTGAATCCATTGTGCGTTTCTTTGTTTTTTTTTTTGTTATTTTATTATGTTTCTGTGTTTTTTTTTCTGTAAATTGGCGTTATGCACAAAGAGTTTATCTATCTATCTATCTATTTTGTCCACAGTATTACAACATCAAGACATCATGCGTTTGTTCTACAAGACGCTGCTACAGATTGATGGAGTGTCCAGTTCTGTACCAGGTAAATATAGATTCCAGAACTCTTCAAACTATATTCCGGACGCCGAGAAGAAAGAAATTGACAATTTAATTTCAAGCAATTCACTGTATCTCTATCGCTTGTGAACAAATAGATAACTTCCGGTTGTGCTAGTAATGCTCCCCCTAAGGTCACAGCTACCGGTAACCTAATTTCTTCCTTCTCTGTATCCGGACTTTAGCAATTTTATTTTTATTTTATTGTTCAAACAAAATCAACAGCCTTTATGTATAAACGGTTCTAACCTTAATAATCTAACTTACGGCCAATAAGAGATTTACATTATATAAAAGAAACTTACAAAATATCGACAGTCTAACATTAAAAAAATCAACAATGTGTATAATTTATACTGAACACGGGATATTATCAATGATTTCACGTTTTTAATAAAAAATATCTTCAAAACCATGACAGTATCAAAAGTTATAACAGCAACATGTATGATGTGTTTCTGTACATAAAAACTCGCTACAATGATTTCATGAAAATCAAAAGGTTTAGGACGAGTAAACGATGTCGCTAAATTTCTATCCAGGGGTCTAGACAAATACCTCAAGCTTACTCTTCCACTCACGCTAACGCAAATTTGTCAAGGTAAAACTTGGCAGCTGTCACGTGACATTTCCACAGCTAATCTCATTCCCATACAATTCAATCTTTCCGTAAGCGTGAATGCCAACAGAAAGTGGTATTTGTCTAGATACCCCGGGGGACACGTTTTGTTCCCAAGCAAAGTTCTGGGGGGCTAGACAAATACCACTTTAATTTTTAAATTGTATGGAAATGACATTTGCTGCGGAAATGTCATGTGACATTTCCATACAATTTTATCTTTCCGCAGGCGTTAACGTCAACAGAAAGTGGTATTTGTCTAGCCCCTCTGTTGTGTACTAGTTTCTGTCAGATGTTACCTTTCACTATGAAAATTTTTATGAAACACATACCTGAACAACTTTTTAATATTACTTGCTGTGCGATTGATAATGAATTAAAATTTCACCAAAATTTCAGGTTCAGGTCAAGAACCTAGCTCTCTCAAGGAGGAACTTTTCTGGATGGTAGCTTCAATGAGCACAGTGGCCGCTAACCCTTCACTAATGGTCACCAGCCTCATGGAGTTCCTTAGTAAGTACCACCTATCATCTTTTGTATAATGGATGACCTTACATAACTGAAAGTTGATATTACCTGCATATTCCATCCCACATGTTTATTTGTTAGTATACAAAAACAACTTATACAACTGTGTTAGTCAACACAAGCAAATAAAATGATACAGAACATCTATAAATTAACCTACTTAGACACTAGGCGAGAGGTCGGCATGAGTACTACCAGCCAGTGTCTCATGTAGCTGGAGTACATATCCTCTGCAACAACGGTCAGTAAGCTGTTAGTGCCCCTGCGCATGCGGCTCATCAGGGATGCGGTTATTTATCGCATGAATGCAAAAAACGTCCCTGAAGCGCTGCAGTATCGCGGTAGCCTCAACAGGATCCTGAGCCCGTTGTTGTATTGGATCCGCAAGGCATTGTAGGATTTCTGTGTATATTTAGTCCACAGACTGCATGTGTAAAATGATGTACAATACGATTTAAATAACGTGATTTTTACTGGTGGTGTACGACATGCAAATCTGCGAGCCAACATATTGCACCTCACTGACAATGCCCTACGTTCTCTCTCCATATCCACATCATCAGATAAGCCTCGGTGACCCAGTGGCTCAAGCACTTAAACTGCTTCACCCAATTAAGGGGAGCCCCCTCCAGCTTTACTGGTGGCACAGAGTAATTTAAAGTTTATGATAATCTTAGGCCCGTTTGCACTGTACCGAGTCCAAAACATGTGCTTAAGCTTTTCTGACTTTGGTGCAGCCAGGCATCTTGTCATGGTATTTTTTGCATCTAACGTAAGTTATAAAATATATCTTAAGGACGGGCGCTGGAAGATGCGACACAGTTTTGACTTTTGCATTTTTCAGAGTTCTTTTGTATTTTACGTTCTCTTGTAAGCAAAAGATATAAAGTAATCCTCTCTTGTATTTGTTTACAGAAAAAGACGAAGTTTTGAATCTCTCACAAGCGATGCAGAAACTGATCACTCAACTGCTGGACAACCCTGAAGCACTGGCGCACTTCATTGACGAAGGTGGATTGGAACTGGCCGTCGATAAACTCACGTCTAAACATCTCGTAAGTGCGATTGCATGATGTAAAATCTCATCATCTCTCACCTGTAATTCCACCCATACCCTTTACTCTGAAACACAGCAATGCAAACATTATATGTGGTGACAGGAAGGGATATGTGGTTAGTTGGTATTTCTCCAGACGTCATTTTGATATTATACTTTTGGTGCGCACTATCTGGTAAGCAACAACGTACCATTCGTGAGTTAGGTGGGATCTAAGTGAGAAATCAGTATGTAGAGTCCATGAATAAGAACCAAAATATTCAAACATTTTACTGTTTGCTAAATGAATTCGTAAAAGATACACTTTTCAGTATTTAATTAGTTTTGCATGAATTGCGAACCACATTGTTGAGTTTGGGTTCCCATGTACATATAAGCAAATCAAATCATTTATTGTTTGTGAATTTTGGTAAGTGTTACTTCGAGTTGATAATTTAAAACTATTTGTATCACTTAATTCTGCCCTTAGGCTTACAAACATGGTACCTAGGCATAGAAAATAAAATATGAAAATACTAGCTTCTGCCCACGGCTTCGCCCGCGTGATACCCGGATAAAAAGTAGCCTATGTGTTATTCTGATGTATAAGCTATATTACTGTAAAGTTTCATCAAAATCCGTTCAGTTATTTTAATTAAAGAGTAACAAACATCCATCCTCACAAACTTTCGCGTTTATAATATTTGTAGGATAGGATAATAATATTGTAAAAACGGGAATTTTCACGTACCGCACTATCGCTGAAGGCACCGAGTAAGTTTCGACTCATTCCGCGTCGCACGACGTGCAAGACGCGACGCGGAGGGAGAGCGTCGCGATCACTCACCCTGATGAAGACTCTCGGAATTAGTCGGTGCCTTCACCGATAACGAACCGTTAAAATTCCCGTTTTTACAATATGAATAGGATAATAATAGTCATAATTTGATAATGAATCTTTTCAGTCTGGTCCGAGCCACAAGCAGGGGCTGGTGTCTTCACTGATGAACTACCTGAAGCTGCCTCCGCAACTCATCAACATGTCGACCCCGACCGGAAAGAAGTCGCAGCCGGCTATCGTTGAGACCGTCAATGGATTGTTCAACATCGCCCCGCTATGTGAGCATTATTATACTAAATATTTTAGCTAGCTATGGTGTCTAGACGAATGCCACTTTCTGTTGGCGTTAACGCCTGCGGAAAGATTGAATTGTATGGAAATGAAATTAGCTGTGGAAATGTCAAGTTTTTCCTTGACAAATTTGTGTAAGCGTGAAAGGAAAACTAAGCGTGAGGTATTTGTCTAGACCACTAGGTCACGGACTATATGTACGGGCACGTACATTGGCCCACTTAATTTGTGCCATCCAAGCATATTACGTCGGTCACTAAAAGCAGCGAACCAGTTCGCGTTCGGTAATGAATCAAACCACACGTCTCATTATCATTCCATCAGTATCATAAGTTTCTATCAATATATCAGTTAAAATTTATCTCCTACCCTACCTATTCCAAACATCATCAAAGTCGGTTTCCAAACATCCTTTCGCATTTCATACTTTCGGATGGTGGACAGTCAAACTGGACAACATCGCTGTTAGCGGCAGTGTTCTTAGAAATAAACTTAGTTATAGGAAATGGTGAAATTATTGTCTGGAAGAAATCGCTGTTTTCGATAAGACCGCCAACTGTTGGACAATAACATTTTATGCTTCTATTAGATAGATGACCACCTTTGCCCTTTTTTAGACCTTTGCCCAGCAGTGGGACGCAATAGGTTATTAAAAAAAATAGATAGATAGATAAACTCTTTATTTTATTGCACACCAAAGCAAAATCCAAAAAAATAACAGGAAATTATAATAATATAAGGTGGTGGCGGGCAGACAACGGGCGGTCTTATCTCTAAAAGAGATTAGTGCTTAACATGTTAAAAACTTATAATATTATTAGGATAAGTAGAATTTTATAGGATGAATAGGATTGTAACGATTGTAGAAATCCAACAGATGGAGGCCGCTGAAGGCCCCACATTAGTGAAATGTCACTAAGACATTATACTAATTGTATGTGTACTCTGTGACCGTGTCAGATTCGCTCATCGAAACACGACATAATAATGTATGGACAGTTTTTGTCAACAACTGACGACGGTGAGACCGTTCTGTGTTTACCGGAATATATAAACTGCCATCATTTTAACCGCACATCCTTGATTCCTTCAGACAATTCATCGGGTGAGCGAATCTACCTAAGATCTCTATTTGGACATTCCGGGTTTTGAACTATATTATTATTATTAATTCATTTATTTCAGATTATAACAAATCCATATAAAACATTTTTAAAAACACATTATTCACAATTCAACACATATACACATATATTCATATAAAAACAAAACAAATCAACTTATGTATTTCAGAGAAACCCAAAAAATCGCATTGAAAAATCTATATGATCGCGAGATCTCAGTTTGCGGCGAACTAAGCTATCAGTATTTTGATGTTATTACGTTGTTGTAGGTACGATCGCGTGCGGCAATCCGACCGCACAACTAGCGGACGTCCTCCTGGAAGGCGGCGGCACCTCGACGGGCGGACGCGGCCCGTGTGCCGCTCGCAGGGTCCGCGCGGCCGCTTGGAGCTACCACTTCTTCAGCGCCGACGACGTGAGCTTGGCGCTTACACTCACCCTGCCGTACGCTGTGAGGTTGCATGAAGTGCAGTTGCAGCCTCATCTCACCAGCCTTGGCAGTAAGTGTCATAACTTCCAGTTCACCTTTACACAACTATGAAACAACTAGCTTCTGTCCACGGCTTCGCCCGCCTGGCACCCGGATAGAAAGTAGCCTATGTGTTATTCTGATGTATAAGCTATATTATTGTAAAGTTTCATCAAAATCCGTTCAATGTGCCCCTTAAATGTAAAGGAGATAACAGAACTCATTTCTAAACAATATTTTAGGTACTCGGTGGACCTTTTGAGGGTGTCAGAAATCTTGAAGAGGTAACACAAACTTACCCAAGATGATTTTAGATCAAAAATGATCAGTTTTTGACATAAATGGCAAACAATCTTTTATGAAAAACACAAAAACTTACGGCTTGGTCGCGGGTAAAAATAAAATGAATGTTATTCTTATTTTTTATTGGAAATCACCTAATTATTTTACTTGATTGAATATCTTTCAAGTAAGTAGTAGTTGCTCCGACTTGTAATGTGTTGGTACACAGCTTGCCCGGGCGCGGTCGGCGTGGAGGCCGGCTGCGGCGGCACACTCGCGCCGCTCGGCGCTCCGCAGGACACGTCGGGCATGACATACATCCGGCTGGTGATCGCGCAGCCGGTGGTCGCCACCACGGTCCAACTACGGCTCTACAAGCCGCGGGACTCCTCCAACATGGGCCTCTTGCAGCTGCGTCTGCTCGCCGCGCCGGCATTCTCCGCGACCAGCCCTCTACCCTCTCCGCCCACGTAAGAACTCTTAGCTGGACAATTATTTGTGTAGTTTAACGTCAAGATAAGAAATATTATTGGTCTTTTCTGTAGTCGATTGAACCGTTGTCTTGTTGGATGATCATGCTAAAACGCGCTTTCCATCAAATCTAAGCCATTCACAAACAATAATTGATGCCTAAGGCGGATGGTGGGTAACACGTTGCCTATACTAAGCGTGTTGTTGCATGCTATGGCATGGTTTCCTCGCTTAACACAAGCCAGATAAGCTCTTCTTTTATTAGGAGTGGAATCAGTATTTTTTTCTAATCGCGAAGGACTTACACTATACGATGGTGTTTATTCTATGCGTTTTTGTATCGACAGAAACAACTGGGCGAGCGTGGTGGCTTGCTGCACGCGCGGCGGTGATCGCGTGTCTGCGGCGCAGTGGAGCGCAGTCTGCAGCGCGGGCGCCGTGGCCGCGCTGTGCGCCTGCGTGGCGGCCGGGGGGCAGAGCGCGCCGCCCGCGCACCGCGCGCTGCTCGCCGCCGCCAAGGCGCTGCCGCAGCACAGGGCGCAGATCCTGCGGGCTCTGCTGCACATGGACAACCACGCGTACGCACACGGTCAGTACTACTTACATTACATTTTTTTTTTAATATTGCTATGTTTGACATAATGAATGCCATTGTCATATTCCCATTGCCATTCCGAGGAGATTAACTAATGAACTAATGAATTAAAGACTGCATTGGAAAGTTTCTGCATGAATGTGCCAGGAAGGCTGGCGTGCAGTCCTTATAGTTAAGCGAGCCACGGCCTTCTGGGGTCTAGACAGATACTACTTTCTGTTAGCGTTAACGCCTGCGGAAAGATTGAATTGTATGGAGATGACATATAGCTGTGGAAATGTCACGGGACAGCTACCAAGTTTCATCTTGACCAATTTGTGTTACAAATAACTACTTAAAGAATTTAATTTTATTTTAAAGAATAACTACATTACACGCTCTGCATGTAACCATCTGCATTTGTAACCATATTTCACGCAAATAAACCATTTCATTTCATTTCATGAGTTGATAATGTATTGTTATTTCGCAGCATTCCAGATAAGTGTGAATCGTCGCGACGCGCACGGCGGTAACGGCGGCGTGGTCGCGATCTGCTGCCTGGTGCGCGCGCTGTGCCGGCGCTGCCCGGAGGTGTCGGTGCGCACGTACCTGCAGTGGCTGGAGGGCTCCTCGCCGCCCGCGCCCGACCCCGACCCCGCACTCGCGCACACGCTCGCCGCGGTATCTACACTATACTATACTATCCATTCACCATCCCATCGATGCCGATATCTGACCCATTACATTAATTCCCCTTTAGCAACCGTTTTATTTATTTTATTTTATTTATTTAACAAAATGACACAGCTCTCAAGGAATGATAACTATAACCGATAAAAAAAATTCTTACAGCCAGTTAAGGATTTACATTTTATGTACTTGACCAAAAAATTTACGACAGTCATTAATCTAGAAGATATAGGCGTATCTTATAAATAAGATACGTTCTTTACTTTAAATGACTTCATTTAAACAATACTTCACAATTTAGGCTTCTTTATCTTGCTGTCACAACTCAGCCAGCTCTGTATGATCCATGTTATTTTCATAACTAATAATGGAGGTTATGTAAATTCCTACGAAAGTGTGCAAGGCCCATAATATCTGTTATTTCCAAGACCACCTCAGTTTTATCTTTAATGTTTTTATTTTAGTTCTATTTTGTGTTTTGCCCTGTTTGTGTTTTTGTTTTTTATGGAAATCGATATATATTTAACTGGCCTTCCGCGATACAGGCTCGACTTAGTGCGGGGACCAACAGCAACTCTATTGTAACTCTATATTTTCGGTAAATAAATGTATTTGTATGTAGAAATTAACAAGGTCGGTACACATGTCCACTCGAGTCAACGTGTCTGTCTCTCTGTATCAGGTGCTGTGGATACTGCAGTCGAAGCAAACCATGGAGAATCTCCACGAGCTGATAACGGACGACCTGTTCGAGCTGGTCTACCTCTGGGTCAACATGGTGCCCGAATCCAGTCTGCTCAAAAAATCTCTCGATGCCAGTATGTAGTTCTGTATGCTAAGGCCTGTATTCAGATGCTTAAATCGAAATGATTGCGTCTCACGCGGGCCTTCGCCCACTGCGGCACAGAGGTAAAAAAATCCTTTTCATCCAAAAGTAGTCTGGAAGAGATCGCTTTTTAAGCGATAAGATCGCCCATTGTACCTGTACGCTTAATATGTTATTGTTTATTTTGTTTATCTCATGAGGTGTACAATAAAGCATTAATAATTCATTCATTCATAAGTAGGACCCAAAAAAAATCTTCAAGAGTAGGCTTTTTCAAGAATTTCGAAGCTTTTGCAAACTGTAGTCTGCTGTCCTATCAAAGGAAAAGAGCGGTCAGAAAGTGGCAGTTGGGATAAAGGGGATATTTTTGTGATGTTTCATTTAAAACCGAAAATCTGTGCTTGAGTCTAGCATTGGTTTAATATTCACTAGCTTTCAGCTAAAATGTTCTCTGAATTTTGAATGTTATTTTTTTTTATTTTTCAGTATTATGCTCAATGTGCTACATACGTCCGGAGCTGTTTAGAGTTCTATTAGAATACTTGGAGATTCCTATGGACCAAGATGAAAGGTAAATATAATTTTACTTCGCAATTTTTCTAGTCACAGTTTCCACATTTCTTTCTATACTGATCTTTATGATATTTGGATAGCACTTGAGTAGCTGGCTGAGTTGCTACATTTGGGGGATCGATTCTCGCTGCGGGACATATGTTGGCATGATTTGCAAAGATTGGTTCCCGTCTCGATGTTGTGATACAAATTTTCCGGTACCTAGAATATTTTAATTTACATATGACAATTATCAACCTATCTTGTCCCATTGTTGGGCAAAGGCCTCCTCCCATTTCCGCCAGTCACTTCCATCTCGAGCCATCGCGAGCCAGTCCGTATCTACATTTTGAACATTAGTTATGTCATATTGTAAAAACGGGAATTTACAATATGACATAAGTGGTCAGTGCACGACGCGCCGCAGAGGGAGAGCGTTGCGTTCACTCACCCTGATGAAGACTCGGAATAAATAAATAAATAATAAATAAATAATGCTGGACATATTCACAAAGCATCATCTAGCCCCAAAGTAAGCAGAGCTTGTTTTATGGGAACTACATGATTGATATACTACTTATATACATTTTTTTTTGTAAATACATACGTATTATACATAGAAAACACCCAGAACCGAGACAAATATTTGCTGATAAAAACATTTGTCCCGCGGCGGACAAATGTCAATGAGACAAATGGAATGAGTCGAAACTTAGTCGGTGCCTTCACCAATAGTGCGGTACGTGAAAATTCCCGTTTTTACAATATGAACAGTCAAGTTCACGATAGTTTTTGGAATAAAATTAGTTATGTCGCTACTCGATAAAAGATGTCACTAGCAGAATGCTAAAATCAACAACAATTGAGTTTGTTATGCTGCCGATAGTTGACGCTAGTGTTTCGAAACAGCTGTTAGAGGTACCGGTTAAATGATACTTCCAACGAATAGTTCGCAACTGATTTATTGATTAGATTTAATTATACATGAAGACTTAATGCGGAACATAGAAATCACGTTCGTACATAGTTTCACGTAGATATTATTCAGCTATAATGACCTAGGAAGTTAGGTAACCTTGACATCACATGCTTAGCCTGGATAACACATTGTACCTTGTATAACAGCTTAGCCGTGATGACATAGTCATCTACGTCAGTACAGTATTGAAGCTTAGTAGGTGACTGTCCAATATAATTTATGTAAAAAAATTGAACGCTGTCTAGGCCAGTGCTCTAACATGACCTGCGCAGAAGTGTGTTATCAGTGGTATGATCATAGCGGGGCGCATCATAGCGACATGACTGGGGTCTAGACAAATACCACTTTCTGTTGACGTTAAGGCCTGCGGAAAGATTTAATTGTATGGGAATGACATTAGCTGCGGAAATGTCACGTGACAGCTGCCAAGTTTTACCTTGACTAATTTGCGTTAGCGTGAAAGGAAAAGTAAGCCTGAGGTATTTGTCTAAACCCCCAGGTCCGTGTCAGTCGAACGTCGTCGACGATTGGCTACGCGCAGGCCATCGTGCTCACCTTTCGTGGCGGCTACTATAATTAGCGGAACTTTTAGAATAAGACATGTTATGTAGTAATGTTTGCTGGCATGTTTCTAGCATGGAGGGTCTCACGGACGATACCAAAGTGCACGGGTCGCCGCGGCTGGAGGCGGGCGCGTCGGAGGCGCACGTGGCGTGGCGCATCCCGGCGCAGCGGCTGTTCACGGCGGCGCGCGCGGCCATGTCGCCCGCCACCACACTCGCTCTGCTGCACTCGCGGCTGCCGGCCGCCGTCTCCTCAGCCATCGCAGGTATGCTTTACAAACTCTTAACTCTAATGGTTATAACAGTGAATCTTTAAGCCTTGTAAGGATTGCGCGTCCCAATGTACGCGTACGTTCTACGCAAAGAACTTCAACGTACGCATATAGTCGCCGCTACGATTCGTGAGCATCAAATCAAACAGTAAATTTACTTGGTGTGTTGGCGGTGTACTAGATGTATTGGAAGGAAGGTTTTCTAATCTTCCTTTCGCTTGGATTCACAATCAGGCTCAGGTGGAATTTTTTTGTCTTCAATCCACCTAAGGATTTATGTATAATATTTCCATCTCTTCGAAATTCATACTATCTATTGTACGGAAGACACCTCTCATGAATATGTTTTTGTTTTCAGAATTCTGTGAAGCTAAGCTGGCATCGCTGAAGCAACCGCAAGGCTACCAGGAGGATGCCCAAATGATTAGCAAAGGTTGGTGTACAGGGAAAAGAAAACTGACTAAAGAAAAACAGAAGTCAGTTTTGTCTTTTTTTTAGCTTGGACTGATGGCATGGCATTCTCCTGCTGAGGTTTCGTTGACCGTTTAGATATCCTTTCTCATGAGCACCGTCCGCAACCGCGCGAGCACGGTCGCTTGAGTTCCCGTCTCACTCGCGTGGTCGCGGAAGGTCCTCTAAACGGTCATCGAAACGTCAACAGGAGTATAGTAAGGTACGTGATATATTCCTGACAATATTCTAAAATGTTAGTGGTGTTTGTTGATTGTCAGACGTGAGCGGCATGGAGCACGCGTGCACGCTGGTGGAGTGGGTGCGCATGGTGTGCGCGGACCGGCGCGTGAAGGAGTGGGCGGGCGGCGCCGGGGCCGGCTTCTGGCGCCCGCTGCTGCGCCTGCTCTGCCATCCCGTTCGCCCGGAGGGGTAATTACTAACCATAGAGTAGACAGCCTCAAGAGACGCAATATTTCATAATTTGCTAGGAAACGGTTCTGTCAACTGTCGTGCGAGTCCTGCCACGCCTGCTGTGCTCTGATTGGTCGAAACTGTAGCTTCAACCAATCAGAGCACAGCAGGCAACATGATGCAATGACAATATCCACGTTTGCCAACATAAGTCCTAAAAGACTGATGTTTTTACAGAACAGTGTGGTTCTATATGACGCTTCTCTGGGTTAACTGCTCGATGTTACTTAAACATACATACATGCATAGCACATAACACTCGTACACGCGCACTGTGTGTTTGTAGTTGTGGCACGGAATACAGAATAGTACTGCGTACAGAATGGACACTCATCCCCTCCCGCCGATCCGACTTACCTCACCTCGCCTGGATTGCAATAGACACTTAATTTGATGTAATTAAGGATTTACGTCAGCAAAGAGTGTTTATGAAATTGAATTGACATCAGACGTCATCGGTGGCCAGCCGTGCCGCCGCCGACTCGACTCAAACCGCCTACGGACGGAGCGCGCAAAAGCATGCCATCACGCACTGGCGATAAGGAAAATTAAATGGTGCTTTGAAACATTTCTTATTCACTCACGCATACAACGGCACTGCTGACACACAAAACTTGCATGTGGTGATCATGGACGCGATTATTTCATATATTACCGAGTACTTTCTCCATGACTTGTCTGTTGTACGACATGCCAAAATTTAACCGGACTGTGGAATTGTCACGTGACAGCTGCCATGTTTTACAAATTTGCGTTAGCGTGAAAGGAGTAAGCGTGAGGTATTTGTCTAGACCCTCGGGGGCTAGACAAATACCACTTTCTGTTGTCATTAACGCCTGCGTAAAGATTTATTTGTATGGAAATGACATTAGCTGTGGAAATGTCATGTGACAGCTGCCAAGTTTTACCTTGATAAATTTGCGTTAGCGTGAAAGGAAAAGTAAGCGTGAGGTATTTGTCTAAACCCCCAGGTCAGTTTTATTCGGACGCTTCTGAACGAATGACTTTTGTTTGCAGTTCGTGCCCGTGGCAAGAGAGCGCTCTATTCGCGAAGCTAGAAGAGAAGACTATAAGACTGTTCGCCGAGCTGACTGTGTGCCACCCGCCCAACCAGAAGCTGTTCGCTACGACGCTGCACGGCATACTCGAGTCACAGCCTTCTGGTGAGTTCTTTCCCACGACGATCGGAGCACGTACATGCGTTTGCCTTGAAAGGTTATTTGTTTGTTTGTTCTATTTTTAACACCACTAAACTGGCAAACTAGCATACAGCCCAGCTTTTGGTAAGCGGTCCAATTTGTCTTTGAAACAGCATATCTGCCTGCTGCATGAAGACCGAAAACAACGGTTTCGTCTACCGTCGAGAAGACAACAAATATTTTGTCCATCTTTTTTGTTTGACAGAATAGGCGATAGAAATAGTTTTTATCTTCTCTTTCGTAGACAAAACGTTGTCTTGGGTGCTCATGCTAAGCGAGCTGATTGGAAGCATTTGTATGACTTCAAGGATTGTTTTTAAATAGATTTCACTTGCCTCTGCCCACGGCTTCGTCCGCGGGGTACCCGGAAAAAAGTAGCCTATGTGTTATTCTGATGTATAAGCTATATTACTGTAAAGTTTCATCAAAATCCGTTCAGTAGTTTTTGCGTGAAAGAGTAACAAACATCCATCGTCACAAAATTTCGCGTTTATAATAGTAGTAGGATTGCCGCAATAGTGGACGCTGTATTCTATGATGGAAATACACGTCGCGGGGGTTTCCGAATTTGTAGGTATTCTTGTAAATGACGGAGCCTTAAATAAATAAATTTGTGCAATGGACGCGCCGATGTATTGATAATCATCTTTTCGGACACTGTTACGGAAGAAATAAAACAGTCTTGTAAAATCTAAATTTTAAACAACTTCTACAGACATAATGTGCTCCCTAAATAATTTTCACACTACACACTATTTTTATATTAATCGAACAATTAATTACACTTCAAACAATATTATACTGAATCACCAGTCAGTCAAATAAATGCATAAATTGTACTGCAGCAATGATGGCAGTAGTTATTAAATCGATAGATTTCATTATCTTTGACGTATCGCAATTAAGATGTAGCATTGAGAGTTTGAACGGACGCGTGGCTATGTATACATGCGCGTCTTCCAAGGCCATGATCTCATGTTTATCTGTAACAACATAAAGGTAAGACCATCAGTTTTTAACTACGTAGCCCATTTATAATTAAAAATAAACTACGACTAGAAAAGTATGAAATTATATGCTGTGGCGTCATATTATGGCCTGGATCACAATCATGACAAATCAATGAACACGCATTTGTTGAAATGAGTGGTAGCGTATGGCGAGAAAACCTGTGTTTGAATCATCCATTTATTCATATAAAATTTTTACAAATACGTAATTTTTTCAAAATTTAAAAATCCCTGACGTTTTTTTTTCTACATCATCGATTATTGCAGCGTCCCTTCGTGACTTATGGTGATAAAACCTGTCTAAGAACCAACCTCGATTTGTATGCCACAAATCGATTTTAAAAAACGGCGATAAATAATAATAATAAGTAAGCTTACAATTTACACCAAAATGCTAACTATCTTAAATTAAAACTCAATTAAACTCAGAAATGAAATATTGACGATGGGCTGTCATAAATTATGTAGATATGCTGGAACTCGTGTTATATGAGTATATTATGAGTGTATCAGGGGAAGATTGAAAAAAGTACCCGTGCCGGAAAAGTTGAGGAGTAGTAGGTTAGCATGGTATGGGCACATGCCCATGATTCTTCCCTCCCCATGACATCATGGGGAGCGAAGAATGTCATATTACGAGAAGAATGTTAAATATAAATGTGGATGGAAATAAAAGCAGAGGTAGGCCAAAGAAAAGATGGATGGATTGTGTGAATAATGACATGGTTAAGAAAGGAGTGAGTACTGAGATGACGGCTGATAGAGGAGAGTAGAAGAAGAAAACATGTTGTGCCGATTCCACGTAATGTGGACAAGAAGATGATGATGTTGATGCTGGAACTCGTGTGTAAAGCGCTAACTGTATATACCTCGTGTGTTCATAAGTTTTGAGACGAACTTATTTAATTAATTTAAAAAGAAAGTAATTCATGCAACCATTTTTAAACTTTTAAAATTTTAAATTTCGAATGTTTTGAATCAGAAAAAATATACATTTGAATATTTGTTTCATTCTCCGTGAAAATGGCGCCAACAAAAGATTTGCGTGCGACTGTAATTTCACTGTTTCAAGCAGGAAAAAACCAATGCAAGTTTTTAGTGAAATCCAAAGTTTGGGATGTAGTCGGAACTTTGTGTATTATACCATAAAGAGGTACAAGGAGACCGGCTCTTTAGAAGACCGTGGAAGATGTGGCCGCCCGCGGTCTGTAAGGACGCCCGCCAACATCAAAGTAATCAGAGAGCGAATTCGTCGCAACCCTTGCCGGACTCAAAAGAAATTAGCTCTGCAGACCAACATTTCGCGAATATCGGTGAACAGGATACTTAAATATGATCTTAAACTAAAGGCCTACAGTCGAAGGAAAGTGCATTATTTAAACGAGCGTCTTCGTAAATTGCGACTGGAACGATGTCGGAACCTATTGAAGAGACACGATCCAAAAAATATCCTGTTTACCGATGAAAAGATCTTCACGGTGGAAGAAAAGTTTAACCGGCAGAACAATAAGGTTTACGCCAGAAGTTCAAAGGACGTCCAGCCATCTGTACGCAATGTCCAGCGCACTCATCATCCAGCAAGTGTGATGGTTTGGTGGGGTGTTTCCTACGAGGGGGTCACTTCGCTTCATTTTTGCCAGCAAGGCGTCAAGGTGAAGGCACAAAATTACCAAACCGACATATTGGAAGCGGTGGTTAAACCATTAAATGATACGCTATTCGCTGGAAAATACTGGGTTTTCCAACAGGACTCTGCTCCCTCCCATAAAGCTAAGACTACCCAACGTTGGCTGGAGGCCAATTTGCCAGGCTTCATTCGGAGCGAAGATTGGCCCTCGTCAAGCCCTGACTTGAATCCTTTGGATTATTCTTTATGGACGGAATTGGAGCTGAGGGCATGCAGAAAGTCTCACCCAAACCTGGATTCTCTCAAGCGAGCCCTTATTAAAGAATCGAAACGGATTCCCATTGAAAAGATTCGTGCCGCCATAGATGAATGGCGCACGCGTTTGAAGGCCTGCATTGAATGCAAAGGCGGCCATTTTGAATGATTTATTTTTAAATACAGATCTAGATGTCAGTAGTTTTAATTTTAATATCCAATAAATGAATACTCAACTTAGCTCCAAAAATATTTTAGTTTTACTGTGTCTCAAGACTTTTGAACACACGAGGTATAATACATTTAGCGCCTTTATGTTGGCGCATTGTTTGAATAAAGAGTTCGCGCTGGACAGATAAACCACTGCTTTTAAGCAGTTGAATATTCTCACATTTACTGGGGCCTACATCCTGCAATGCTTACTGTATATAAAAAAACCTCAGTGATTTTAAAACGATACAAGACATGGTAAAAGGCTTCGTACCCAAAAAAATCGATTAAGTAAAACCTCAAACAGCTTTTTGGGTAATAGTGTCAAATTTTATAGTAAACTTAATGTCGAACTACAAAATATAGGTTTTTATCAATTCAAAAAAAAGATTAAATGTTTACTTGTCCACAAAAGCTACTACACCATAAAATAAGCTTTAAACGATGTAAATTTTAATATTATAAAGTCATAGTTTTTCTTTTCTTATTTTGTATTTATATTCTTATAATTTTTAAATTATCAATTCTATATAGGAATTGTAGGAACTTAAGGTAGGTAAATATGATTTTAATTAAAATTCATTTTTATATTGACATACTATTTGACAAGGCCCTTTTACAGCCGCTGTACTAATGATTTTAATTTTAATTTATGTTTTCATCTTCATTATTTAATCATTATTTTAAGATCTTACATTAAGTTATAATTATTTATTATAAAATTTGTAATATAAATTTTTGACGAAACTAAGTGTTCAAAGATGTCCCAACAGTGGAAATAAATGAAACTATGAAACTGGTGTCCATGACGGCCAGAGCAGAGGTAATTTTAATGGAGATTGCTCAATAAGGTCGGATTGTTCACATGGATTGACATTGTTACTTACATTGACAAAGTTTGGATTGTTTCACTATCAGCAGTTTCATTTTATCTATTTCAGCATCAATACATGACACAATCACTGCGGGTATATTATTATTTATTTGATCTAATAGCAAATAAATCAATATTGAAATCCAATCCTGAAAACAAAAGGTGAGGCTTATAATAATTGGTTTTTACTCTCGATTCATAAATTATCTGTTCCCGAATTACACCTGCGAAATAAGGGCCATTTAATATTACCAAAACTTAAAAAGTGGAATGCTGTATTTGAGAAGTGTTCCCTTTTCAAGTTTTATTTGTTTTGAAAATAGCTAAGCCTGTAAAAGTGAATCGTTTGCCATGTCTAGGCCGCACTCATTGCGATAATATTCGTGCGAAAAATCTTCGTCTTCGGATTACGGCGATTGTGCATGGCCACATTGTATCTTCGTGTAGGTAGTTTATCGCGACGATCGCGACAATAAACACAACATGACGGAAACGGTCGCTCTATATTTTATGACTAGCGAGTAAGAGTCTAAATTAGTGTCTCGTTTCTCTTTTAAATCGTCTATTTTACTCACCACCACTTATTTTTTATTCACACTCAAGCACCATAAAGGAGATCCATTCTCTTGTGGCCCGCTTCTTTCGGGTGTCATAATATTGTCTCAGTCTTGTTATTTCTAATAAACTAAAATCTTCTCGCTACTCCAGTCCGTTATCGAAATCACGTGTCAAAATCATTCACGGCCTCCGCTACTCTCAATATCCTTTGATGTGCTAGAGTTTATCGACAGAGGAGCGATGTGCCTGCGGCTTCGCAAAGTACCGAATTACTCGCTAATATACATACATCATGCTTTAGAGCGATGAGTGCGGCCTAGGCATTAGTGGTGCCTCGTATATCGAATGTAACGAGGAGCGAACTAAAAAATTCCGGAGTGAATAAGAAAAAAATACGATGAATGGTCAAAAATTAATTTATTGTTTTACAAAAGATTCTCCGTTAGCGTTAATGCACCTTTTCATACGAATATAGCGATTTTGAAAACATTTATGCCACTTCTGTGGCAACGTGGTGACCGCGTATTTGGTTCTTATTTTTTGGGAACAGAAGGTGCCATTTTAGGACTGTATGCAGGAGGGCTCATAAGTTCTATGTTTTACACATTCAAAAATTCGTTTGTCTGTCTGGCCGTGTGAAAGCTGGCATTGTCATGGTGCAAGATGAAACGGCGTTTACGGTAATTTTACAGAGTTCATCAATAACTTCCGGCAAACAAATGGTTGTGTACCAATCACTATTTACTTTACGACGATTCTCCAAAGCAACAGTAGCCACGTGTCCAGTTATATTAAAAAAGAAGCAAACATCTGCTTAGCGGTACTTTTCACGTGCGCCAATTTGGTTGGATTCGGCTCTTCTTGAAAGACCCAAATGATCGATTGCGGCTTATTGCGTTTTGGGACCGAAGCTATAAATCCAAGTTTCGTCACCTGTTACTATGGTTCCACACCAAATTTGATGTCCCCGTTCGTTGAGTCTGGTAAGCATGGCATTGCACCAAGTGACCGTTTTTTAAGTCTGAGTTAAATTGTGTGGTATCCATCGCGAGCACAGCTTTTTCACACCCAAATGTTTGTGTGGGATTGATTGTATCTGACTCATACCTATGCCTAAGGATGCCCGAATCTCATGATAGGTGGCATGCCTGTGTGTAGGATGGTTTTGATCATACAGCGCACAGGATCGACGTTTTTGTTGTTCACTGCGTTGGACGGGCGACCATCACGAAATTCGTCACTAACTAATTCAATCAAAAACCGACGTACTGCCACGTGCAAACTCGTTGAACCAATTCTTGACGGTGGCCATCGATGGTGAAGAGTCACCGTACACAGCATCCAAGCGCTCTTTGATTTCGATGCGCGTTTTCCCTTCCAAAAATAGGAATCGAATCACCGAACGATATTGCTCTTTTTCCATTTTTGTAAAACCGATCGACACGTTCGCTTCCATAAGTTGTCAAATTAAAACAAATGAAGGGATTGGAATGAAAATTTGAAAAAAGAATTAAAAAAGAATGTGCTACACTGTGGTAAAACTCTTTTGAAACTACAGCGCCCTCTGGCGATGAGGCTAGGTACTTATTGAATGCACCTCGTACGTAGTGGTTGTCAATACCTAACTGTGGTGGTTATTTCTTGTTGTATGTTTCTACGGTTCCAACATATTTTTATTCTGTCTGTCCAGAAAAAATATGAGTGTTTTACAAAAGACGAAGGGGTTCGGGAATGACTAACCCCTAACAGTTTCACATTTCTAAAAATGTAAGTACCAGACTTACAGCTCTTCTTTTATGAAGATCGGTTTAATATTTCGAAAGTTATTGTCGGCCACACATGCATACATTAAGTGTTGACTTTTTAAACCCGACACTCACTCTCTTCGCTCGCTCGTCCAATAAATATGTTGTAAGCCCACAATAACATGGAGTGTAGCAGGATAATAGGACACTCAATCAAAGTAACCTTTTATTGTTAGAATATTGTGTTCTTAGGAAACATGAGGTGAATTTCATCAAAATTCCTACGAACGAAACATCTAATATAAACGCAGCAATGGTACTTTCCTTAAGAGTCTTGTTATCTGCCACATAGGGTGTGTAGAGGTATAATCTTAGATTAGTCATTCTAGTACAGGGAAACTTTTACCGAGTCGCTTAGCAGTAACATGCTATATATGCCAATCTTTAATATAGCAAATACGGTGTTCACATATAGCTGAAACAAAAAAAAATCTGTAGGGATTTTTTAACGAGAAATAAAAATTTTATTATGGTACTAGCTTCTGCCTACGGCTACGCCCGCATGGTACCCGGTTAAACAGTAGCCTATGTATTATTCTGATGATCAAAATCCGTTCAGTAGTTTTTGCGTGAAAGAGAAACAAACATCCATAAACTTCCATAAACGCGTTTATAATAGTGGTAGGATAGGATTTTTTTCTATAAACTGTCTACTGAAACGCAACTTCCTCGTTGAAGTTTTCCTAACAAACTCCACCTTTCCCACTGGTTTAAATTTTGGAAAAAAAATCTTACTGATGATCTTCTTATTGATTAAGATAAGATAGATTTTTTATATATTAAAATGTGAATTGGTTTTGAATTACCGTTATTTTCATCATGCATTTGATTGATTCTGCACGGTCGAGCATAGTTTTGTACATAAGCAGGCATTGCATGACATTTTCCTTATCAATAACAGGACTCCATATTGACACTTGTCGTTCCATATACTTCCTAAGTGCTTTAAAGTGTACGCACAGTAATTCCAGTGCTATTATCACTGATATACTTGCTAGACACTTTCCCATTGGCGGCCAAGAAACAAAAAATAGTATTATATAAACGTAACCGCTACTAAGCACGCTATTTTTGCCAGTAACACAAATATAAACTATTCTTGCGAATATTACGAAATAAAATATCATACTCCATAAAGACATAAACGGTTTTAGACCGAGGACTCTTAAGTTATTATCATTTGTAATCTCATTGTAGAGTTGGTTAAATGACCTGCCATTTTGCAGTACTGAGAGTACTACCAAAATATTATATTCAATCAATGACACTATACTTGTGATATAAAGATTAAATCCTATCCACTGCGAAATACACATTACACAAAATGTTATTATGGTGCTTATTGTGATGCAATATAGCTTGACGACAAAGCGGCCGCGTCTATTTGGATAAACTTCATTATAATGTCCAAAGAAAAGCCGGATTCTCATTATACATTTGAAAGAAAATATTTTTTTAATAGTATCACTAATAACACTGCAAATTCTTTGTACCATTCTAAAGAACACCACTATTGAATTCGGTCAGGCGAAATGGAAACATGTAATTACCATTCCAGATAATGGGGATGGGACACAATTAGATAAAAGTAATATAGCTTTCTATATTATTAGTTTGTACTTTTGTTGATTAAACAATAATTATGTCTAGCATTAAAAAACAATGAATTATTATTATACCCACCTCATACTATTAGAATAACCATATAAAATTGAACAACGATATATTTTTGTGACGTCTAGGGCAAAAAGATATCTACCATAACATCACGTGAAACTTTTATTCAAAGGTAAAATTAATTTTTTTGGACAAAATAGTTTCTTTTCGCCTGAAAACCAGCTCCGTACCGTACCTGAGTTCGGTGCCAGGTTATGCTTAAACTGAGACCATTGTCGACGACACCCAACACGTCAATTATCGTCTTGCTTGTTTTTTTTTAAATCAATGATCACTTCCGAGAATGCTCTAATGAATGTATGGTAACAGTTTTACTGTTTTTTTTCGGATCCTTGGTGCGATTGGATAGGTTACTTTTTTGAGACAAACGTTCTGACGTTTGTCCTAATTAATCGCAAAGTGGGATTTGACACCTTTGCCTGAATTGAATCGAAATAAGACTTGATGGTTAGGCATCTGGATGGAAAATGGAGTCGATTGAACCCCTCTTAAAGTTTTTGATATGGACTGTACCGTTTAAAAAAAATACACAAATAAAGTTTAGACCGGCGCAGGATCGTGGTGGATGGCGCAAACTGAGGGATGCCTATACCCAGCAATGGGTGAAATCGGCCTGTGGATGATGATGATGATGAAAGTTTATATTCGTATCAACATCAATCAATTCTGATGTTTTCGGAGAGTAAAACTTGTTTTCTACAAAAGGATTACGCCGCCTGCAGCTGGTTTCAATATTTTATGGCATATAAGGACAAACCCCTGTCGCGATTTTGAATTACGGCCCACAGAACATTTTAATAATTCTAGTGTAGTATTAGCACTTTATTTATCAGTGTTCGTTTTTCACCTTTGAGACTAACTTAATGTTGCTAAGTTTGGGTTCTCATAAAAAAAAACAGTTTACCGTTCGTTGGTATCATTTTTAAAGCCAGTCCAAGGTAGTCAAAATGATTACATGGTATATAAAGTGGCCAATAATTGCTTAGAAACACATTTTACTATGTTACGTAAAATATTGAGATGTTCATTATTATGAATGTACAGCTATTGTTTAGTTTTGTGGAGACGAATCAAATTGCCTATATTATTTATATCGCTACTATAGTGTCATGACTGTGATCGCAGTTAACATAGATACTTACCATCTGTATGAGCCAAGGTATCAAGACATACTTACTAATAAGTTAATAACTAGTACCTACTTAGCATGTAGTACATTGAATGTTACCTTAAGCAAGTTATGGTCAAATAAATAAATTATTATATATTATTATATTATATTTGTTCTGCTTTCAGATGTGGAGGGTATATCGGGTTTCACGCGCGCATTGATCCTTCGGCTGGTGTTGTCGTCGGAGCGCGTGGTGGTGGCGCTGCGCTGGGCGGGCGAGGGCTCGGAGAGCGACAGCGAGGCGGGCGTGGGCGCCGCGCCGCCGCACCCCGGCCTCGCCTGCCACGGCCTGCTCACCCTGCCCGTACACAGCACCGTGCGCATGCTGCTCAGCGAGCATCTGCCGCCGCGTGAGTACTAGCACCATTATCCACCGGCTGCTCACACAACTGAGCTCAATGAAAATAGCCAGGTGCTTAGAGTCTCGCCTGTGCCACCAAGAATCGTAGCAAGCCATGTGGCGTCTATGTAGACGCCTAACTGCCTAGCTATGTCAATTGCAGTCTGTAACCCTCAACGATAGGTTTGGCCACTAGTTTGTATAACATTTCTATATCTCTCTCAGTGCCAATGATCGACGACGCGAGCAAGCTATCGATGGAATCCTCTCCGTCGCACTCCGGCACCGCGTCCATTCTCCGTAGCGCCTCCGACACCGCTATATCCAACGTCGTCGGCGCTTGGGAGCTAAGCCTGGCCGCCGCCAGCGCGTCCAAGGAAAAACGAATCAAGGACGTCAAGAATTCATCGATCAAACAACAGAACAGCAAGAAACGTACAACGAAAAACGATGCCGGCATGAGCGCATCTGAAGCTAAGTTAGACGGTAAGTAACATGGTCACGATACCCACAGTCACATAGTGCTTAACCCTTAGAATATAAATTTGACCCAAGTCGTGTACGATACAAATAGTACGAGGAGATGTGAGAGAAAGGTTTCCGAGTTTTAAGGATAATTTGTAATGGTAGCTGTCTACGTAATGTTACAAGCACCATGCTTAGATAAGCCTGCACACAGGCTCGTAACTTGGGCAGGCGCTGCTGCCCCTGTCACGGACGGTCCCAACTGCCCATGTACGGGCTTGCATGTTATCTGTGTTGTCTCTGTATGTGTTTATTTTAATTTTTTATTCCAAAAACTATCGTGAACTTGACTATTCATATTGTAAAAACGGGAATTTTCACGTACTGCACTATCGGTGAAGGCACCGACTAAGTTGCGACTTTCTCCTTCCGCGTCGCGCCGTGCACTACGCGCTGCCGCACGTTGTGCGCGGTTATATAGGCGCGCGAGTGGAGGGGGCGATTGTGTTCGTAGCGTTGTTGTAACTACTGGTGGTAGGGGTGCTACATCGTCTACGCTACTGCTCACGTCGATGCAATAACCTATTCCTGGAGGAGCCAGACAGGCTACGCTCACTGTGGCAATGTCAGATTCGACTCCCCCGTTATCATGCAGCCCATACAGACATGACTTCCAGGCGGGGGGTAAAGCCCATCCACGGTCTCTGTTAAAGTTTGGTAGACGACCTATCTCGATAGCTTCGCGGATCTTGCGAGGAACGAAAAACTTTTCTCTTGCCAAAACCCGGGCTTTATCAAAACGGATATAGTGCGTCGTACCAGTAAACTTAGTCGGTGCCTTCACCGATAGTGCAGTACGTGAAAATTCCCGTTTTTACAATATGAATTTTTAATTTTAATTTCATAATGATTGTCATTTTAGTAATTTTAATTTTATATGGCTTGAAATAAAAAAAATATATTTTATTTATATTTATTTAACATATAAATGACACAGAAATCAATCGCGCATGCCACCAAATGTATTTAATTTGTAAACATTTTTTTTATCTGTGTTTGTGTTATATTTACTACATCTATAACTACTTCTAACATTAGGTAGAGCACTATACTTGGACGTCGACATCAACAAATATTTGCAGATCATGCAATCATTGGTCCCGCTACGGACCAATGGAACCTTCGGCTGCCGAGGCACAAGCTTGTCAATCGTTCATGTCGTTTATTTCAGATCTACTGGAGTCCCCGGTTCGCGTGCAAGTGGACGGTCTCGATGGCAACATCAAGGGTGCCACCACTTTAGCTCAACTTTGCGCCGCCGTACCGCATGTGTTCGGGCCACATCTCACGCTCAACCTCCATATCGACACAACTGATAATCCAAGTAAGTCGGTGTAAGCAAATCTCAAGTCACGATATTTGCGAAAATATAAAAAAAATAAAAACTCAACAGTCATATTTCCTAACTACCTTACACTAACATTCCCTGTATCTTGGGGATACCCAAGCTCCTGATAGGGAGCTACGAGTGCTAGCACAAAACTGAGACCCAAGACAAAAATCTGCAGATAATGCAAATATTTGTCTCGCGGTGGGAATCTTGTTGGTCCATAGGTGACTTCCCATCCATCCTCAGTTTTACGGATACCGTTGCATCAGTTCACACTCGCACAAGAGCGTCCGTGGCGAGTTAGCAGACGCGTCCGGAGCGGTGCATCGGATCCGCTGCAACGATACGTTTTCATTTACTTTCCATTCTGGAACGACTAAATCAAAGCTTGAAATATCCGGACAGTCACACCGTGGGAAGAGCCTCGGTGTGCTGCGCGGAGGTCGTCAGCTGTGCGTGATACCATCCATCCGTTAAATCATAGATCGTGGGAAGCCACCTTAACATGCCCCTATAAATTGTTCCACAGCAGAATGGTGGCGGCCTTCGACCTCCGCCGGCAACGCGGAGGAGTGCCCGAGCACCGGCGACGGGGAGATGCAGGGTGCGGGGGGTGGATGCGGGGTGCTGCGCGAGTTCGGCGCGTGCGGCGGACTGGCGCTCGTAGCCGCCAAGCTGCCGCGCCCGCACGCGCCGTCGCCCGACCCGCCCGCGCCGCATCATCATCACCACGACCTCGACTGGGTGAAGCTCGACGATTCCTATGAGGTCTCTGTTCTCACTACACACACACACACACACGCACCCTGCGCGAGTTGCATCCGCTGCTGCGCTATGCACTGTCCTGTCATCGAACTGATATTACCAAAGTGACCGCCTCTGTTGCCCGATTCTATTGCAAGCAGCTGATTTTCTTCGGAGCTTCTCTCTTGAATGTCTCTATCCAAGCATAGCAAAGGTTTCGAAGATTCCCCTTCTATTACTAAGTAGAAAGATCAACAGGCCCTACAAGTGAAGAAAACGACACTTTTCAAAATAAACAGAAAACATTTTCTGTTGAAGAACATACTTTCGCTTCTTCAAAAATAATTAGTTATTTACATTGCTGATTGATTCACTGACTGGCAATTCAGTCCCGGAATTTGATAGTCCCTTTGCTGTGTTGGACTACACTGTAAAGAAATTTCCGAAAATAAACTCTTCTATGACGATGCAGCTGGAATAAAACTGATTTGAAAAAAACGCGAGCGTTCCACTAGTTTTTCTGTGAAACGCTCGCGTTCCGTCGAAGAATTCGTTATGTAACAGTTTCATTTCTTTTCGCGTATAATTTAGTAAAGCGGATGCAACCCGTCCAGGGGAATCGTCGCTATGACGTAGAATCTCTGAATGAAATAATTAGTCATTTCTGGGCTTCAAGGAGGTGGTGGAACTCGGCGCCAGCACCGCGACCAGTAACACGGAGGAAGGTGCCCAGGCTGGTATACCGACGCACGCGCTAGTCGCGCTGGGACTGCTGCTGAAACTGCCGGGCTATGCCGCCGCGTTGCTGGACGAGGGTGCTAGGGCGGTGCATCTTCTGCGGTTGCTGCTGGGCGTCGCGCATACTGAAGATGGACGTAAGTAGAACAGCGGGACTAGTCTAAGTAAAAATCTATTTAGCGATGTCGCTAGTAGTAATAAAAAAAAGAATGTACTTAGAAAATTACTAAAGATGGGCGTAATGTTCTAATTTCCTCCAGTAGCATGAGCACTTAATACAACGGTTTGTCTAAGGAATAGAAGGAAATACATACATACATAAACTCACGCCTGTTTCCCGGAGAGGTAGGCAGAGACTACGGATTTCCACTTGCTACAATCCTGACATACCTCTTTTGCTTCATTCACTCTCATTACATTCTTCATACGTGCTCGCCGGTTTTGGGTACTCTTGACCTGACTTTACCTGTGGGTGATCATCATCATCATCTAAATCTTTAGAGAACAGTTGTGTAACAAATATTAACAAAACTGTTCTCTAAAGATGTAGCTTGATATGCTTTAAACTGAAAAGAAATCCTGTAGCGCTCACTATACGGGAATATAAAACGGTATAATTGATCATCATGTAAATATTTAGTAACCGAACATTACATGACGTAAAAAAGGCCATGGCGTCACTAGGTCACTGCAATACGTGACGGAAATAAACGCTGGGCGTTTTAATTTTAAAAATGAACTCATGTTGTCAGCTACACTTAGGCAGACATATCAGGTTGTGTCGGTCCACCCCGCGTTATATTCATATGAGTATATAGCTATGCGCTTGTCACGTTCCAGGCAGCATCGCGGTGAGCGGCGGCGGCAGCGGCGGCGTGCCGGCGTGGTCGCTGGGCACGCTGCCGTTCCGCGTGGTGTGCGTGCTGCTGGAGCGCAACGGACGCCGCTCGCCCGCCGGCGCCGCTCTGCGCGCCTCGCTGCTGCACTGCGGCGCCGCCAGGCTGCTGCTCGCATGCCTCGCCGTCTTCACGCACCACAGGCCCAACTCCAACGATGTAATTACATGCACCAACAAATTTATGAGGAATACCTACCTACGCTACTTTTAAACTAATCATGTGTGTCCCCTCTGTTCCTTGAACGAGTAACTTATACAGAAGAGCCCTTTGCAATCCATTTGTATGTCTTCAAGTATGGGTTTTAGATTAGTTTTATCGTCCACAACTCATAAGGGAGCGCAATCAATGACAAAAATCATGTCTAGGTGTTTTATTTTTTTAATAAATATTGGCTTTCCACTAAACAGCAACCGATCTCTAATTTCCAGAACAGCCAAGCGTCCAACGGCTCTACGGGTAAGTCCGAGGAGAAGAGCCAACTTTACTGGGCTAAAGGAACGGGCTTCGGGACCGGCTCCACGCAGCAGTCGTGGAACGTGGAACAAGCCTTGCACCGGCAACGCACTGAGGAGGAACACGTCACCGTCTTACTGCAGGTACATTATCTCTGCTATTCTTCATTAATGTTGGAATGCGTGGGTGAATCCTCGGCAACCCGAAGTCACTGCGGAGCCTGCGAAGACCCCTGTGCTTTTGGGTGGAGTTAGGCTGGCTAGCCATCGCACGCAGCAGCGTTTTTTTTTTTTTTTTTTTATCTCTGCTAGTCTTCACTCATGCTGGAATGACTGGACGAATCCTCGGCAACCCGAAGTGCGAGTCTGCGAAGACCCCCTCGCTCCTGGGCGGGGTTAGGCTGGCTAGGTAGAGTTCAGTAATCGCAATCATATAGTTTGAATGCGAAAAAGGGACATCTACATACATGCATACATAGTCCCCACTCAGATGTCCCAGCATTGTTAGACACAGCAGTCTATTGTCTCTGGAGTTATTACACCCCCAAAAGGGGCCTCTGACATGGATTAACGATTGTTATCAGCCACGACGATCGGTCTTAAAGCACCTACGTCTACACTTCCATTAAATGTGAAAGGACGCATAGCGTTGTCCCTCTTATTCTCGGCATTATTGAGATTCCAGATATTCAGATCTGCTTTATCGCTCTCTGGAAGTATCCATTCATCCAATAACTTTCTCACTTATACACACATCTCATCATGGACATTGATATTATTCCAGGTATTAGCCTCGTACATGAACCCTGGAGAAGTTTGGCCTCCGGAAGAGACCACTCCAGAGGAAGGTTTGGAGACGGATGAGCCGGTGCCGGCCGAGGAGACTGAAGAAGAAGACCCGAGCGCCGACCTGCCCACAGAGTTTCTGGACTTGGTAGCTGGCAGCACGCTGGTGCCCGCGATCTGTTCATATCTTAGGAACGATTCAGGTAACGAATTACGGCATTCACCACGCGCGCTTTTGACCTCTCGAGACCCATAACAAATATCGAACCTGCACTTCTTGCATCGCAGCCGGATACTTGCACGCCGTGCCATTACGGTCCGTAATGAGTGGAGTAATATTAATGGACCGAGTGAAACAACAAACAGCTATCAAGCGCAGAGGAACAATCTGGTTATCCACGGTAGAGTGTTGTGTCGTAAATGGGAACATTTTTTCCCAAACTATGCAGAGCTTGTATCATGACTGATATACTACTTAATTTACTTTTTTATTTGTAAATACACCCAGACAAGTATTTGACAGACCTGGAGACAAGTATTTGCAAATCGTTCAAGCATTTGTCCCGCGTGTCAGGCGAGCCTTCGCCCACTGCGCCACATAGGTCATCCATGGTTGTTTCTAGATCCAAAGTATGGTATGTATGTATAACGGTCGTGTGTCGTTGTCCCGGCAGTGCTGGACATGTCGCGTCACATCCCGCTGTATGTGTGCGTGTTGCGCGTGGCGCGGGCTCTGCACGCGCTGCGGTCGCCGCGCCTCGCCGCCGCGCTGCGCCCGCTGCCGCGCCTGCTCGCCTGCATGACCACCACCACCAACTCATACGCGGCCAAACTCAGGTACTGACCACCACCAACACCACCGAGCACCGAGCTCAGGCTGACCGTCTACGCCGACGGTCATCCTACCCGCTTTACTAACTTTCAATCGCTTCGTAGCCGGTGCCAAAAACTCGCTAACCTTTCTATAAACTTCGGTCAATCCCATACATTTTTGAACGGTAATGATAGTAAAAATAGAATAGCTACGAAGCGATGAACATGAAGCTAGCTCCCTGATCTGTGCCTGAGTGTAAGGATTCAAGCCCGCGCAAACTGGCGCGGTGGCGGTGCAGTGGCGATCAGATCCCGCTGTAGCGTATGTACGGGGGGTAGACACTGACCCGCGCGCAAACTTTGACAACCTTTTTCTCGTAAGTTAATCCGCCCGTCAATGCCACTGCCATCCGCCAATATGCGCAGGCCTTAAAGGTAGCGCTTACTGCATTAGCGCTTATTAAAAACATCAAGCATGCACAGTAGGTGGGAAGTGCTCTGTGAATCGGTAAGAAGTCGACCCGGTCTCAAGAAATGGGGGTTCGATTCCCCAAATGTTTGCATTATCTGGGTGTTGCGTCACTAGACTTGGAAGGTTCTCTTTTAAATCTATGTTGGTCATTCCTGATACTTAATGCAGGTAACTTAATTTTGACAAACGGTACATTTAGAAGGCTTCTGTAATTGTTTTGATGATAAAGAACCATTTGACAAGAACTCCTGTACAATCACACTTGCGACAGATTAAGTTGAAATCCTTTCTGGTCATGAAAAAACTAACTTGGATGAAATATAATTAGAACATTCCATTAAAAATATAAAACAGAAGTCACTATTGACTTCCAGAGCCAAATATTTTTAATTGAATGTTATACACCTAAATATGTGCATGTTATAACATGCTGCCCTCGACAAATGTTGACTATTTAAACTTAATACTTAGTCGTTTATCACATTTTATCAGCCCGAGTAACGAGTATTTATCGTTAATGTAATACGACTTCACATTGGCTATAACACGATTTTACAGATAACGATAAAATTAGGAAATTACCAACTTGGCCATACTTTTTTTGCCTTGTTATTTGCGGATTCGGTCTACATGTTTCTACGTTTCCTCCCGTTTTCCTCCTACAGCGAGGAGGACGGAGGAGCGGAGAAACAGAAAACGGAGCCGGCTGACGACGAGTTCGAGAAAGTGCCTGCTGTCGATGAGATCAAGCAGCTGCCTACTGACGACCACATCAAGAAATCGCCTGCAGACGAAGAGCTCATGCAGCCGCCTTCTGATGAGCAGTTCAAGGAACCACCTGTGGACGTAGAACTCAGGCAGCCGCTTATTTACGACCAGTTAAAAAATCTGACTGTAGACGATGAGCTCAGGCAGCCACCTTCTGATGAGCAGTTTAAGGAACCACCTGTGGATGAAGAACTCAGGCAGCCGCTTATTGACGACCAGTTAAAAAAGCTGACTGTAGACGAAGAGCTCAGGCAGCCGCCTTCTGATGAGCAGTTCAAGGAACCACCTGTGGACGTAGAACTCAGGCAGCCGCTTATTGACGACCAGTTTAAAATACAGACTGTGGATGAAGAACTCAGGCAGCCGCTTATTGACGACCAATTAAAAAAACTAACTGTAGACGAAGAGTTCAGGCAGCCGCCTTCTGATGAGCAGTTTAACGAATCATCTGTGGACGAAGAAATCAGGCAGCCGCTTATTGACGACCAGTTAAAAAAGCTAACTGTAGATGAAGAGCTCAGGCAGCCGCCTTCTGAGGAGCAGTTTAACGAACCACCTGTGGACGAAGAAATCAGGCAGCCGCTTATTGACGACCAGTTAAAAAAGCTGACTGGAGACGAAGAGCTCAGGCAGCCACCTTCTGATGAGCAGTTCAAGGAACCACCTGTGGACGAAGAACTCAGGCAGCCGCTTTTTGACGACCAGTTAAAAAAGCTAACTGTAGACGAAGAGCTCAGGCAGCCGCCTTCTGATGAGCAATTTAACGAAACACCTGTGGACGAAGAAATCAGGCAGCCGCTTATTGATGACCAATTAAAAAATCTGACTGTAGACGATGAGCTCAGGCAGCCGCCTTCTGATGAGCAGTTCAAGGAACCACCTGTGGATGAAGAACTCAGGCAGCCGCTTATTGACGACCAGTTGAAAAAGCTTACTGTAGACGAAGAGCTCAGGCAGCCGCCTTCTGATGAGCAGTTCAAGGAACCACCTGTGGATGAAGAACTCAGGCAGCCGCTTATTGACGACCAGTTAAAAAAGCTAACTGTAGACGAAGAGCTCAGGCAGCCGCCTTCTGATGAGCAGTTTAACGAACCATCTGTGGACGAAGAAATCAGGCAGCCGCTTATTGACGACCAGTTAAAAAAGTTAACTGTAGACGAAGAGCTCAGGCAGCCGCCTTCTGATGAGCAGTTTAACGAACCATCTGTGGACGAAGAAATCAGGCAGCCGCTTATTGACGACCAATTAAAAAAACGGACTGTAGACGATGAGCTCAGGCAGCCGCCTTCTGATGAGCAGTTCAAGGAACCACCTGTGGATGAAAAACTCAGGCAGCCGCTTATTGACGACCAATTAAAAAAGCTGATTGTGGACGAAGAGCTCGGGCAGCCTTCTGATGAGCAGTTCAAGGAACCACCTGTGGACGTAGAACTCAGGCAGCCGCTTATTGGCGACCAGTTAAAAAAACCGCCTGCAGACGAAGAGTTCAGTCAGCCGCCTTCTGACCAGCAGTTTAAGGAACCACCTGCAGACGAAGAGCTCAGGCAGTTGTCTACTAACCACGTCGAGAAATATACGGAAAATGAGTATAAGCAGCCGCCCACTGAAGACGATATCAGAAACTGCGTAACGCAGATACTCGAGTCCGCCAACCTGGAAGACTCAACAGTAAGGATTATATTCAATCGTGTGGCCAGCTCCTACCCAGACTTCGATATTAGGCACAGAAGAGCCTTTATAAGGGCCACTGTCACGAAGTGGCTAGATGATTTGGTCATTAGAACACGCGATAAGGTTAATGAGACGTCTGCTGATGATGTGAGTGAAGCTTCTACAGGCGATGAGATGAGTAGGACGTCTTCTGACGATAAATTAAAGAAAATGCCTATTGACGCTGAATTCCAAGAACCGGCTACAGACAGTGATATAAAACAGCCACCTAATGTTGATGAAATCGATGAGAAGCCTTCTAATGGTAAGATCTATGTGACGTCCACTGCAACTGATGGTGATCCTCAAAACTGGCTTACGGACGTTAAGATCGAGGAACCGCATTTCGACGATGAGGTCAAAAAACGGCCTGTTGATGATGTGAAAAATGATAATTTTACAGACAGACTGATCAGCGAAACGTCAACTGATATCGAGGGAATTTCTGCAAACGATGAAACCAAGGAGCTCCCTGCCGAAACCGGGGCCAAAAAACATGCTATTGTTGATCATACATATCAGACGTCTTGTAACCAGGACATCAAGGAAACCATTACTGAAAGTCAGATCAGCGAAACGTTAGCTAATACCAAGGAAATATCTACAATCGATAAGATCGAGATGCTTCTAACTGAAAACGAAACCAACAATCTAGCTACTGTCGTTCAGTCCAATAAAATGTCTTCTCACGGTAAGATTAATGATATCCCTACTTGTTCTTCTGAAAATAAAATCAAGAAGAAGATTGCAAACGGTAAGAAAAGAAAGCACCGTTCTGACAAAAATATTAAGAAAACGCCTCCTTGTGATAAGAACAAGACGTATTCTATAGAATTTCAAATGTGTGTGTACTGTGTTATGACTATGAGGCCGATTCTCAGAAGCGTATTCAGCCAGTTCTCAGAACGCGACCTCGCACTTAGAAAGGATTTTTTGAAGGAAATTCTTATTGCTTGTATAAACTTTGAGTTTGATAAGATCAAAACGCTGTCTGATCTTAATGAGATCAATACGACTCCTACTAACGATCAGAATAGTGCGACGCCTACTGACGACGAGATGAGTAAGACACCTTCTGAGAACAATGAGATCAATGAGACTCCTACTGACGACGAGATCAAGCAGTACGTAAAGCAATTACTAAAGGGTGCCGACCTGAGACATACCACTTCGAAGACGATTCTCGATCAGGTGCTATGTCACTACTATCCGGACTTCGTCCTTTCGCACAAAAAGAACTTCATCATCTCGTGTATAAAAGATGAGGCTGACGCTATCAAAAAATCGTGGATGGGTGATAAGATACAAAATAAAAATATGTATGCAGGTGCACAGGAACCGGATACAGATTTAATAAAGA
This sequence comes from Perizoma flavofasciatum, assembly GCA_958496245.1. Lineage (NCBI taxonomy): Eukaryota > Metazoa > Arthropoda > Insecta > Lepidoptera > Geometridae > Perizoma > Perizoma flavofasciatum. The sequence continues at coordinate 3,131,317 of OY292436.1, forward strand.
ATATACCAACAGTATACGATAATAAGATACCGCATTTTCTCGGTGATACCGAGAAATCCCTTACTGATACCACGAAACCGCCTACTGAATATGAGACCCATCAAGAGCTTTTACGCAGTAATCCAACATTTTTTATAAAACAGCCGCCAACCGATGAGGAGATCAAGCAGTATGTTTTAGAAATACTGAACGCAGCCGAAAACCTTCAAGCTGTCACAATGAGAAAGGTCATCAATAAAGTTTTCGCTCGCTACCGCAATTTTTATCTAGAGAACAAAAGGGAATTTATCAAGGAAAACATTACTCTGTGGCTTAGCAGCGATTACGCTATAAACAAACATAGCGGCAAAAAATAAGCTCCTTCGCTGCGCGTGACAGACACCTAATGTTGCTGAAATCAATGAGAAATCTAATTATAGTACGATCTATTCCATATTAACTAGTAGTGATTTACTCATTATTTTCATTCGAAAGTCACTCAATCAATTGAATATTGAGATTTGAATTTGAAATGAATAATTGTTACTTGGAGTTTACTATATAACTGCGTTGCACCACATTTGGTATATACGCTCCCTTGGGTTAAGGCTGGCCTTGGATTTTTTTATGCTGAATTACTTGATGTATTCTGTGTTATTTTCCAATTCCCACTTGTTTACATTAAATGTGACCGCGGGACAGAGTGGGTGTGCCATATAATGCGCGAGTGCCATACGTTGGGAACAATAAGGTCCCATGCATACTTACTGAAGTGGAGTATAAGTATTTTCTCTCACTGAAATAAACAAATTTAGAAGTGAAGTGCGCAATTCAAGGCAAACATCACACCGTGCTCTGTCTCTTGGTGTTAAGTAGTGGAAATTAAAAAGCACTATTTCAAAAGTATTACGCGTAACTGTAAGTTAAGATACACTTGTCCTAGATATCATACCTAAGTATAAATCATTTGTATCTTATTTAGTTATGTTGCATATTCTAGAAGGTGAAAAGGGAGGGCAGGTTAAGTTTGTATCGAAATCTCAATTCGGACGGAATCGCAGGCGTGCCATTTGTTATTCTTCTACTTCTTCGTCGTATCACCATTTTTTTCTTGGTCACCCTGAAAACAAGTGGAAATTAAATCGCGTGAAAACAAGTGGTGCACAACGGTCTGAGAACTGACGATATTCGGATCGGAAGTCGAAGACTAATCGACCTATTAAACCACTAGGGTTTCATAAAAAAAATCGACTGAAAAATAAGGTGATATCTTTCATATAATTTAGTTTATGCAACATAAATAATCGCTACCAAAAGTAGATGTTTTGCAAGTTTTTTTCGTAATACGAACACTTATTGTTCAGTGTAAGCCATATTTTTAACCCTTGCGGAATATGGTTGGTTTACACGTATCCAAGGTTTCAGTTAATTTTAGCGAAATTTTAAGTAAAATCTTGTGTACAAGCTATTTATTGTTTAAGTAAATAGGTAAAGAACAAACGTTAACGTAATCTATGAGCAAGTGAAATAGAATTCGTTCTATTTATCGGTTAAACAGCCGCTCCGCATCTTCACTCGCGCGTCGTTAAGCACGTTTGGCTTCAGTTTACTGAATAATTACTAAATTATTTATTGAATCTCTATTATTTATTTAAAAAACGCATAGCTTCTTAAAATTAACGAAACATTAAGTTACTACTTATTCAATTAATGTGTAAACCATCCTTTAGTGCAAGGCTTCTTCAGATAGAAATTTACTCTCTATATACATAGTTAATATACTATATAAACCTATGTATAATCTATAATAGTGATAATCTTACCACCTTTAAAATAAATAACTGAAAACTGTCATTTTATTTTACTTTAAACCCTATATAATATTAACTATAAAACTTAAAAAAGTGACATAAAATTATGCAAATAGGTATATAGCTTAAAAATTGTTATTTTTATAAAAACAGTTCCTAATATCACCAACAGTTACCTAGTGATGAGTTCGTTCGTTCAAAACATTCTAGTCGTGTATTACCGAGCTTTAAAAGTAAACATGCTATGCGAGTTCTGACAAGAGTTGTGATTCATCAATATCCTGAAGAAATCCACTGCCTCAAATAGATCTCTCCAAGAGCGCTACAATGACTCGCGTGTATCGCGATGGAAAACATGCGCAGCCAAGCACATCGCCGTACTTTCGAACTCTGTTATTTGTTTGAATTTAACTGTATATGCATGCTTTTAACTTTTTTCTTGTGAGCATTTTCTCTTTATCCGTATATTTTGGACGTTTCAGGATGAGCAAAAAGAACATATTCGGCAAGATGACTTATAGCCAAAGATTTAATACGTCTAGTAATTCCGAGTTGTCCGAGGAGGACGAAGGACTGGCGACTCTGATCGGCGATATACAGGCGACCTCTGCACTCATGTGCCGGGACGAGTTGGACTCGGAGAGCAGCCTGAGGTGCCTGCCGGCGACCGCCACGCGGGAGCAGCGGTACATCGAGCTGATGAGGACTATGCAGTTCGGTAAGTCAACCTACAGCAAATCTTAAATGTAAATTGAATGATAGATTAAGTTTTTTTTCTGTTTGTGTAGGTAGGCCCCTTTACCTACCTACTTACCTAGCCATGTATGTTGCTCTCACTGCATCTAAAATGCATCTTAGTACCTACTTAGTAAGTAGTATAAGAATATTGTGATTTCTCAGTAAGCGATTTATATTGTAAATCTGTTTGAGAAATAAATTATTTTAAACCGTAAAAACTTAGGTCTAGGGTGAACTTAGAGTTCCAGAATTGCAATTATCGTGGTTTGGTATCATTTTAGGATATTATTACGAATATACCACGTTCTTTACTATTCTCCTGCTGTCGTTCGTTGAATGGTTAGAGGTCCTTTCTCATGAGCACGGTCTTGGTCGCGGACGGTCGTAATAATATCCTAAAACTTGAGAGTTGTCAAATTGTAAAGTTTTATTATACTTTTAATCATTTTGACAACTCGCAAGGGCAACCTAAGAAATGCTTTTAATATAATTTACAATTGTTGCGTGGCTGGACTGACTGACTGACTGACTGATAATCAACACACTGCCTAAACTTTAAGTGATTTTCCGCAATTAGAGTAACAAATATATACTGTCAAACTTAAAAGGCAAAAAGAAGGCGGAAAATAAAAAGCGTCAGGTGTGTGTCAGAAACAGTTAGTGCTTTATATCTCCGGTCAGACCGGCCAGTGGTATCTCGTGAAATCACCACTGGCCTGCGATCTTAACCTATATTGTACATTGCAGAAACGTTCGAGATGATAGCGGAATGCGCAGAGAGCGGCTTCCGGTTCACTGTACCCTACCACTTCGAAGGCACAGTGCGCGCGGCCGGGGAGCGAGCTCATCCCACGCGCATGAAGCGACTAGCCCAGGAAGCATCCACGTTAGCCACGTCGCTGCCACTCTCCTATTCTTCCTCTGTCTTCGTACGGACTGACACTGACCGTCTTGACGTTATGAAGGTAGGATATTCACTTCTGTTTTAGTTTCTGTATCGTTTACTTGCGAGGATTGAAAGGTAACTGCTATCACTGGATCCGTAGAAAAGATGGCTAGTGACACCGATCCTGAAGGATTTGATAAGTGGATAGATTACTGGCTTCCACCCATGTCTTACGCTTATGTGGTAACCGGATTAAAGTAGCTTATGCAGGCTATCTATAGCCCAAGGGGGTCTAGACAAACAACATTTTATGTTGGTGTCAATGCCTGCGGAAACAATGAATTGTATGGAAATGACATTAGCTGTGAGAATGTCATGTGACAGCTGCCAAGTTTTACGTTTACAAATTTGCGTTAGTGTGAATGAAAAAGCGTTAGGTATTTGTCTAGCCCCCCTGGTCACGATCTGATCGATCAATCTGACCCGGGGGTCTAGACAAATACCACTTTCTGTTATCGTTAACGCCTGCGGAAAGATTAATTTGTATGGGAATTACATTAGCTGCGGAAATGTCACGTGACAGCTGCCAAGTTTTACCTTGACAAATTTGCGTTAGTGTGAATGAAAAAGTAAGCGTTAGGTCACGGTAGACTCCTGGTCACGGTCGACAAATACCACTTTCTGTTGTCGTTAACGCCTGTGGAAAGATTAGTTTGTATGGAAATGACAATCTGACCCAGGGGTTGACAAATACCACTTTCTGTTGTCGTTAACGCCTGTGGAAAGATTAGTTTGTATGGAAATGACATTAGCTGCGGAAATGTCACATGACGTGATAGTAAGCGTGGGGTATTTGTTACGCACCCCTATACGGTAATTGTTTATCAACAGGTGGGCTCGCATGCTTGTCTGCCACTTCATGGGTATAAAAAAACTAAGTTAAAATTGGTACTAACGTACAGTCAGTGACAAAATTAGACACACTCATGAAAAATACACGGGCCTTACAATTATAAATACTTTAAAACAGTTTTTTAGCTTAACAGTGTTTTGTTTTCTATTGTTGATTTTGAAATAACACATCAGAAAGAGACGAAATACTGTTTAGTTAATTCACTGTTAAAGTAAGGCCCTTTGTTGTATCTCAGCATGGTGGTCGTTGCAGGTGCTGATAACGGGTCCGTCGGACACGCCGTACGCGAACGGCTGCTTCATCCTGGACGTGTACTTCCCGGCGGAGTACCCCACGGTGCCGATGCTGATCAACCTGGAGACGACGGGCCGGCACTCGGTGCGCTTCAACCCGAACCTGTACAACGACGGCAAGGTCTGCCTCTCCGTGCTCAACACCTGGCACGGACGCCCCGAGGAGAAGTGGAACGCGCACACCTCCAGCTTCCTGCAGGTCATTATACTGTTACTATTGCTTGACTTGTATGATCTTAGTTTATAGTTATGGTCCAACACCATTACTAAATGTAGTATATATATCTGGTGAAAATAAATATAATGGTAACAGAGAGCTGACTTGATTATGAAGATGTCGGCGCTCCTCGAAGTCAGTAACCTGGTGTGATACAGCCTTTTTAAACCTATCTCAGGCAAACTCATACACAAATCAGGTTCATAAAGTAAGTTTTTATTCTAACCCAACCAATAGTTAAGGACCTTATTAACTTATTGTGTTGAAAAAACATTTTATTGGTTGAAAAATAAATAAATAACTGTGAACCGTTTTTTATTATTTTCTCGGTATAATGACGTAGACAAATGCAACAACATTGTTTTTAGTACAAAATTCGTGTATATGTAGTGGTTCCTTACTCTTAGTGTACGAGTCTAGCATTAGCACTTGTCCGGTTCTATTCTAACCTTGTATTGTATTCTACCAATATTGCAGGTGCTGGTATCGATCCAGTCGCTGATCCTGGTCCCGGAGCCGTATTTCAACGAGCCGGGCTACGAGCGCAGCCGCGGCACACGCGTGGGCGCGGCCGCCTCCACCGAGTACAACTCCAACATCTACCAGGCGTGCGTGCGCTGGGCCATGCTCGACCATTTACGGAATCCGCAACCCGGATTCAAGGAGGTACACGAACATTTATCACTCTTCTTTTAAACCTGCCGCTATCTCTCCCTCTGTGTCTGTGGCATCGTAGCTCTCGAACGCATAGACTGATTTCAATCTAGATTCTTTGAAAAGTGTTTTAGGCCCGAATTCATAGTCAAATAGGGGCTCCCCTAGGGGACTATTCAGGCGCTTTGTGAAAATTTAAGCGCGAAATCAACCTTTATGCACCCAGCCATAAGGCGAATGCTGAATGATGGATTTTGGGGAACTGTTCAACCCCCGAATATATGAATATGAATTCAGGCTGTAATGAATATAATTCTAAAATAGATTGTATTGCGGTACGTCACTAGAGGGCGCTATATGTTGGAATGTAAAACGGCGTAACCGATTGTAACACAGGTTTTTTGCTATAGTTTTGTACGAATCTGACAATGTTTGTGTGAACAGGTGATCCAGACACACTTCTGGCTGAAACGCAACGAGATCATACAGACGGTGAGCGGCTGGATATCGGAGCTCGAGGGACAGAGCGGAGACGAGCGGACGCAGCGCAGCATACAGCTCAACCTGATGGCGCTCAAGGTAATACACAACGATACTCAACTGACAACAGACGGTGAGCGGCTGGATGGCTATACCAATTAACTCTTGGAAGGTTTTAGCTCGGAGCGCTGACTCCGAAATTTCCCTTATGCGTCGGTTACATTTAAAAAAATAATTAACCATGGTGTTTGTTGTTTGAACAGCGGCACTACGTGAAACTGCAGGAGGAACTCGGCAAGCTGTCGTGCCCGCCCGGGCTGGAGGAGCTGGACGAGCCGTTCACGCTGCCCGCGGCCCCCTCGCCGCCGCATACCGCCTTCCCCTCGCCCCCCCTGCCCGCCGCGCCCCCCGTCCCCGCCGCGCCCCTCGCCGCGCCGCACATCTCCCCCCATGACTCCAGCGAGGACCTCGACCACGACATGGAGAAGATCGTCTCGCAGGTACTGACCAAGGTACAGACGTAGCTGCACTGACAGTCAGTTACCGGGAAACTTCAAAACCATTGTCAGCAACTGTCAATTAATATGACGGCTTATTGCTGCATCGCCGCTGGTCTATAGTCTGCGGTCGTGTTCTGAAATTTACCACTAAATTTCAAAAGTTTTCTATAACATAAAAGAATATTTTGATGATGATTTCTAATGTTTTATTATGTTTCCTGTTTGTTTTTGTAGATATATTTTTACTATTGTATGCCCAGGAAGGGTAACTGTTGTTACTAAATGTTACCAATATATTCCATCTTTGTACACAGTAAGACAATAAACGATTATTCTATTATATTCTATTCTATACTACTCTATAATACTTGGCTTTGACACTTATTTTGACAAGCTTGGCAATTTTGACAGGCGCACGCCTGTGTTTGACTCTCCCTCGTGAGGTCCTGTGCCTCTTAGGACTCTGGTTCTTTAACTATACTAGTACTCTCCTATATAAACTTGGCTATGGCACTTATTTTGACAAGCATGCTACATGCATGGCAATTCTGACAAGTGTGCATATGACTCCTTTCCTTTTGAAAGTGTGTGCCTCTTAGGACTCTGGTTCTTCTACTATACTAGTAGAACTAACTATGCTCGGGAACTGGGATAACAATTGTGCAGGGCGGCGACAATTTATTGTTATGCTGAGATTGGTGGAGACACGAATACACGTTCATGTATCTGAGACGTCGTATGTCTTGAACTCCTCGGCTGTAGGTTTTTTTTCTCAGTAACGAAAACGACCAACGCTATATCGTATAATATCCTTAATCCTCTCTATCTTGTAAATTTTGTGAAACCGTGCGAGTTGTTTTTAACTTTTTCAATGGAGACGCAAAAACAAACAATAGGTCGTGTAGTAAAAGGAGATAATTGAAAAGGCATCTTGTTTGTGTTCAGGTTCTTGACTGATGGAGGTGCGTTCCGCCTTGCCCCGGCCCGCGCCCCGCCTCGCCCCGCCCGGCTCGCGTCGCGGTGACTCCGCGAGGGCCGCCGCTCGCCGCTCCCGGGATTGGAATGTTTCGCTCCCGCTCGAGTTTGACGCGTCACTCGTGGAGACGACTGGCGAGCTTAGTTATTCGTAGTCCAACTTCCGTCGGTGGTTCGTACGCTGTCCGCGCGCTTTCATATTGTTACAGTCAACGAGTGTTTCCTGATTTTGCGCGCGGACACGTAATAAACCGCTCTGGTTATTCTACGATAGAGGATTGATATTTGTACAAAGTGCGGTTGGATTGGGTTGTGTGCACTGACGCCAAGCACTGGAAGTACAGCGGCCGCGCCGCGCCAGCATTTAACATAATGTAGCTAGTACATGTATCCGTGAGTTATATAAATGTTTATACGTAATTCGATGTCGACTGATGTTGTCCGTACGCGGTACTAGGCCGCTCCATTATTACCTTAGAGTAAGTTTGTGTAAAATTGTAATCTTTCTATGATATTACGAGTATCACTATAATTGGCGCTAGGGCCGTGAGATCTCTTCTCGAATGTCACTATTTGTAGCGCAGCTCTATGTTGCATCATTTTATTGTAAAGCTGACATTTGTATAACAGTTACCGTAGCGTCGTCGCTACAGTATTATTTATTACTCCAATTCGCACTAAAACCGCTCAAAACGCGGACTTCATAAATGTATTTTATTTTAGAATTTGTGTTTTTATAGTCTATTTTTTTTTTGTTTACTAGGCATTTAGTATTTAGTGGGAGCTTTTAGTTTAACAAGTATTGTGATACTAAAATGGGCCCGCGCGCCCGATAAGCTATTTAAGAAGACGGAGTAAGAGGACGTTACTCCAGTGTGTTACGTAAAGAAGGCGTGGGGAATGAAGGAGCAGAGGACGCTCAATTTTGAACTTTACCGTTAAGAGTATACGCTACATAATAACATGCCCCGTTAACCTCCCGCAAACTCCCCGTTTAAACATCACTAGCGGTCTCCAGAAGTCAATATTATTTGCAATATCTTAGTATTTCTCTAAGTGGCGTTTTAGAACCTTTTAAATTATTATTTGTATATAATAACGTTAACCTTTTGTATTTAAGTATATTTAAAGCATTCATATTGCTCTCAAAGAGTAGGCGGAGTCGTATTTTAGCAAATTATAAAATTATAATAATACCTAATGGATACGCATCTAGTAAATTATGTATAGGCCTAGCCGATTTCAGTTATAATGTTTATTTTGATGTCAATAAGCTTTAGTTTTCGGTGCTCTGCGCACATTATCGAGTCTGGGATCTGTTTGAAGATGAAATTTCAATGATAGAGTTGTATGTACATAAAAATCATCAGTTGGTACTAGGTAGGTGCGGTTCCGCTCGGTACTTTCATTGTAAGGTGAGTTTCATGTTCATTGTTATAATATTGACTGTGAGTTTCGGATTGTAAATAAAAATTTATGTTATCGCATACATAACATGTTGTTTTATTATATTTTCGTTTGATGCAGGTTCTGGACAAGAAGTTTGTAAGTGTAAGAATAGAATACACAGCATTTTACCATATAAATTTTATTATCCATCTAACTATTTACATTGTCACAATATAAAAAGCTAACTTAGACGAATTATTATGAGTTCACTTCTAGCATTCTGTCTAATCTACCGAGGCTACATTTCCATCGAGACACCTTAACAAATAAATAATTTACTGCTTATATCGTTATTTCGTCTTACGCAAAAATTCGTTCACACAAACAAAAACTGTTTTATGTAAAAGAATCTTTGAAAATCCATCACAGCTGTGATATTTTAGTAACAATTTATTTCATATTTATTTACATATGTAGATTAACTATCTATCTACACTAACATCTATTGGTATGACCTCTCAAGTGCTTTATGGATTATCTAATAGTTTTGACATTGGTTAACTAAAATTGTAATACTATTCCATTTATGGCACATACATAAATATTTGCTTCCTCTGTGCCCTTTTCGTGAAATCTCCCTAAAAATAAACGAGTATTATTGCACAACAGCCAGATAATGATTATGTATTTCTGTGTTAACAAAAGTGATGACTCATTTTCATAGCAGGTTACAAATAAAGAAAAGAGGGACAGTTAGTGACAATACCTATTTCATTTTTCATCACAAGTTTCTTCATTGTTTCGTAAAAAAATACTCACAAATTGATTAAACACACTACAAATTAACGATTGCGTTTTAACTTAACTATATGAAAACTACAGGTACCGTTAAATGGGTTACCTTAATAGGGCTAAGGTATTCACAAACTATCGTGAACTTGACTATTCATATTGTAAAAACGGGAATTTTCACGTACTGCACTATAGGTGAAGGCACCGACTAAGTTTCGACTCATTCCGAGAGTCTTCATCAGGGTGAGTGGTCGCGACTTTTCTCCTCACGGCGCGACGCGGAAGGAGAAGGGTTAAGGTAGTTTGTAGGGGGACTTATTGCAGGAAACTCGCTTTTGCTTTTGTTACTACTCATCCCATGAATCCCTGATTAGCACATTTTAGCTTAACAGTAAAACAGCATTCGAAAACTTAATTTTAATGTTATTTGAAGGCCCACGGTTAGATGTTACCGGCGTCTGATGACATTGCAAAAGTAAAGGCATTGTTGATGCATTATCTCTAAAGACAAAGTTGGAAAGTTATTGTAATTTGTAAGCATTTAATGTTATATTGGCGGTCGGTGACTACAACTCTTTTTTCTACCTATTAGTATACCTATTACTACAGGTAGAAAAAAGTATTTTCCTAGTTTAATATTATGTAGATAGTCCAATCATTTTCTTTTTTCAGCTTTAATGTAATTAGTTGTATGAATAAATATCTATCTCCGAGTCACTGACTGTAAATAATCTAAAAAATAGGATGAGATTCGGACACAGAGGCATCATGTTGAGGATACGAGGTTACTTCTTCTTGTAAGGCTCGTCCGCTTGCATCTCGATCTCGCTCAGGTCCAGCTGGCCAGCCTCCACGCAGGACTTGCAGCAGAATCTAGAAAAGAGGTAAGTTTTGAAACATTCATATGAGCTTTTCGTAAACACATTGATCGGTGAACAGGTACATGTAACTTGCGCATAATTCGGTCTCACATTTTGAAATATTTATTATATATATTTATTGATACGCAGCATAATTGGGCAATCGATTGAGCTGCGTAGAAAAAAATCCGATTACGATAACATTCGCCGTTCTTTGGGGTCCATGGACTTTTACAGGCTGATGATGATTGTGCGACATATATTTCTGTTGTGTCTAGAAATCTTAACCATCTCATTACTATTCAATGCGCTGTGCTAAATAGATAATTACATTATTGATTCTGATTTCTATGATTATTTATTTATTGACTTACCTGTTAACGAATCAATTGGTTATTTTGTGAATGAAATTATTTAATTTGATTAGCTGTTTCATCCATATTTTTGTATATACCTACTTGTACATAGTTATACCAATAAATTTACTATATTAACAAAAAACATGTTTCAGAATTACTCGGAATAAAGCATAACTCGAACGCCAGCGCGCCTCTTGGACAGGCGCAGAATCGGTAACGCTACGTTATACCACAGTAGTTGAAGGGTAAGTCCCATTTTATCCTCCATAAATAGTTGTTAACCAGAGAGTCCAGATTTTTTTTTTATTAAAAATTAAAAAAAATTAAGGATATGATAAAGATTAACGCGGTTCCGCAACCGCTACTTACCTATGGCTCTTCCTGTGTTACTACTAGATTTTTAACTTTTGAAACTATCATGGTTTTGAACATAATGTTTACTAAAAAACGGGATATTTACCATGATTTGTGAGTTTGAATGTTTCCCGATATTTCGGCACAGTTGCATTTACCATGATCATGGGAGGAACTGAAGTCTTTGCGGGTTATGAATGTTAGTGGCAGACATATCGATCTACCCTCTTTCTCACTCTTTTATTGCGAAAAATACCACTACCACCGGTTCCACTGTCACATTCGAGTACATCTCGGCTCCGACACACAACACTAACAATATACACCGATATTTTTTGGTCAGTTTAAAGCCGGCGCCCACTTAATCTTTATCTGTAACCTTACTCAAAAATTATAGTTAATCAAAAAACATTTTTTTTATATCAAACATAGTCGATATTTTGAGCACCGATAGTAGTGGCTATTCGCTTGGCGGCTCAGCTGTTTGGTCGCGGGGTCACTGTCCGCCCGCTCCGCCGCGCCGTCAGTCTACAAGGTTGTTGCGCTCTGCGGCCCTACCAAGTGTTCAGCTCACTTTTTATAATTATTTTCGATATTCAGTTCCGTATGAAATACTAATTAAATTCGAAAACTAAACCAACGATACAAACACGTTTTTTAAGTAATAAAAAACGTGGGCGCCGGCTTTAAACTGACCAAAAAATATCGGTGTATATAAACAAATATTGTGTAACTCACAAATCATGGTAAATATCACCTTTTTTTGGTAAAAAATATACTAGATTTTTTTTAATCAATCAAAGTGGAAAACTAGCATACGGCCCACCTGTTGATAAACGGTTACCGTAACATGGACGCTTGCAGCAGTAGAGGTAACAATCGTAACATCGCGCGTTGCCGACCCTGAGACATTTTCATCCGTTATGAGACCTAAATCTCATGTGCCTGTAATTTCACCGGTACCCATACCATTCGAACAAGAACACAGCAATGGCGGCAGAAATAGGTTGTAGTACTTCCTTGGACGTGCTCTTTCACAAGGAGCTCTATTACTTCTAGGACTTACCTCGAGTAGTATTTGTGTTTGCAGAACTTGCCCTGTACGATCAGTTCACAGTCCGCGAAGTAAGCACTGTCCGTACATTTCGACGGAATCACCATTTCTGCAGATAAAATGTCGCGATAAGATAATTTTGTAAACATCAACCAATGTTTGTGGAAAATAAATGATTATAATATTGACTTGAAAACTCTGGATGTTTCTCAGGTCACAGATATTATATGCTAGTACCCAGGTGTATTCTATCGAGTTTTCTACTGGGAAAAAAATATAGAAACGTAAACGGATGAACGCGTTATTCATAAGACTGTAGCGACATCTATCGACACATGATTGAGCTACGTTACATCGCATCAACGCAGAGCGAAGGCAACGAGCAACTGATATACGAAGAGCTACCACATACAATACACAGATGGCCACCGGAGTGTCTAGATCGCGCAAGCAGAGTTTTAACGCAACCTGAACATCCGACTACTATTATAAACGCGAAAGTTTTTGAGGATGGATGTTTGTTTCTCTTTCACGCAAAAACTACTGAACAGATTTTGATAAAACTTTACAGTAATATAGCTTATACATCAGACTAAGCGGGCGAAGCCGTGGGTAATAGCTAGTATATAATACCTCCGACAAACAACTTTCGGTCTTAGGCCCACGAGCAAGTGGAACAGATGGATCAGCTCGGTAGAAGATTACCAACCGCGTTCTCCATACGACTTCCATGGAAATCGGTTCTTTTGACAGAATGGACGACGGCCCTGAAGAATTGATATCCCTTAGAATTTTCTTCAGAGGATTACAATTATTCTCCATTTGTGTTGTAGGTACAGCAGTATCTTTGCTGCGTTCATACAGTGGACCTTCCAATACAGTCTTGACTCGGACAGTACAATTCTCATCGTTAGAAATAGCTTTGATCATAAAGATTACGATCAATGTTGCGGTTCAAAGCTTAGAACTACACTTGGCTTTTACCTTGTACGTTGATCTGCACAGACGACGAATGCGAGCTGTATTGGTTCGAAGCGTGGCAGCCGTAAACGCCACTGTCGCTTACTGTCGCCCGCGGTATCGTCAGCCTCGTTCCTATGGAAACATTATTTAAAAGTTATTAAATCGATCACTGACTGGCTCAATCTGTGACTCAGAAACAGAACAAAACATGGACGGAAAGGCACAGTTGTCTTTTCTGAAACCTTTACTATAAAATCGGTCCATCGGATGGGAGGACCTCGCAGTGTCATCATAAAAGGAACAGTACGCATACCTGTGATCCACATCCTGTCAGTGGGCGCCAGCTGCACGTTGTCCTTAGTCCACGTGACCCTAGGCTCGGGATAGCCGTCCACGTTACACGGCAGGCTGAGCTCACTCCCAGCTGATATCGTCGTCGAAGCGGGCAGCAATTGTGCCTGTACTTCCACTGTATAATACAAACTAGTTCAGAATCGACTTTCAGGATGTCAAGGGATGCATTTGTTGAAAAACTTTACAGGGTGATTCAGGCACCATGTACCAAAAGAAACAGGGCGACCTGGCAGGCTAGGTTTGGGTTCTGATTTCGATCATTTCTTGAGGGGAAGCTAAGCACGTAGAATTACGATTTTCTGATGAAACCGTTGGAATCACTAGATGAAAATTTTAAGACGAATGCAATTGGAAACTTCAAGTACCTACATATTTGATTTGAATAGTGGTATTTTGTTTGAAATCAGATACGCATATTGTATATTTCGGTTCAAAGATACGGCTGAATAGCAAACAAGCAAAGTTCGTAAGCTAATAGAACTTGCATACGGTTTCGTACGCAATCTTTCATTAATCATGAAGCTCAATAAACAGTTCCTACACCCTACGGTGCTTCATTACAACCAATAACACAGTTACTGTTTTTACAATACAACATATTAGTAGGTACTCACAATATTACGAGTGAGTCCTAAAATACTTTACCAGGATATTATTTGTTTTGTTCATCGTGATAAAATATCACAAAATCCAGTAATGAATCGAACCCCAATGTTTATTAATACAGCGTTATCTAAGAGGTCATGCAAGCACTAAACACAGGTCGCATGCAACATGCACAAAACCGAGTCAGACGATAAGCGTTTTGCGCACTTCTCCGGGCTCACGTAAGCGCAATTTCGCCAACTACTGAAACATGGCATATGTGGTTACGTGGCCCAAACGTAATACCAAGAAGTCCCATAGCATAGAGGGCCGAAAGAGAGCGGCAGGTCCTTTCGGGGTTACCCATATTATGGGATATCTTGTGGCTTACTTTGCGCGCAGGTTCCATCTTACCGATATACGGCTGGGTTGCAATCTCTGGTTTTTGAGTGGTGGTGGTCGTTGTAGTAGTTTCGGGTTCTCTCGGCGTGACGGGCACCACTCGGTCGCGCGGCACGAAGAACAGGCCGCCGATCGCATTGTCGTCCGGCTGGTAGGCCTGCACCGTCACCACCCAGGTCGCCGGCTTGCCTTGTCCGTTGTACGCGTAACAGGCGTATTCCCCGAGCGTGTCGGACGCCAAGCTTCTGATCGTCAGTATCTGGTCGCGGGCTTCGTATAGCGAGTTGGAAAAGGGCACCATAGGTCCGTTTATGCCTCGGTACCAGAAGATGTTGGGCGTCGGGTAACCGTACGCGCGACAGCGCACTTCCAGCGGACGGTACAGCTCGCCGACTATCACCGCGTTGGCCTCGCCCGCGATGTACGCTGGCCCGTTCACCGGATCTAACCACCCCCGCTTGTTAGTCACTATTCTACCCGAGCTTGTGAATGTCCCTCGCCATTGTTGTTATTCGTTACATTCACAAACCCGTTGTTAATTTGTCTACTAAGCGAAGATTTAATTGATGGAAGGACAGAACAGAATGAGAATGAATTGGGCGTTCATAAAAGGCGCGAAAACGAAATGGTGTTTGTTTAACTTTTACTTATCGGGATTCTGGGTAGTGACTTGTAAGAATGTAGGTAATGTTGTGGCATAATAAGATCGTTTTGCGAGTTTCCTAGAAAGCCCAAAATAAGAAGAAAGGTTAACAACCTTCGGAATCTCCGTAATCTTGCGCAGCGCATGCGCAAAGCAGCGACGACGTGAGTACCACTATCACACGACCGCAATTCATGGCTGTTGAATAAAGACTGAGCAGCCAGTCCATGCTGTCCACAGATATAATCTGTCTATAAGAGGGATGACCTGACTGACCCATCTCACTATCTAATAACATTAGCTGCGATAACAAACTTTTTGTAACAAAACAATTTTACTGCTCGGTATAGGTTTCTAGGAATTGTATGAACTATGAGCTCAATAAAAAAGTCAGAGGCTCAGAATTGGCAATAATTTAAATGTTGAATACTTAAATCTATTAGATTTTTTGTACCACTTAAGTTTCAAACAAGCAAATGTTATTAATTAAGTCTTCTAACTTAACAAATAGATGACCTTCTGGTTATCTATTTGTTTACAATTTAATTAGAACACAAAACGAAAACAAATAATATATCTACCTACTGCCCTTTTGCTAAAGATGGTCAAGAAGAGTCGCTAAATGTTACGTACGTAATGAATTTCGGAGCATTTTCTTTAAATAGGTACATAAAAGATTACCTATACACTTTTTTTTATACACTGAAAGAAATATTTTTGATAATGTTTCTCATTAAAAATGAGAAAAAATATTTCTTATTTTGAATGTATACTGTACATATATTATGTATCTGACAGAAGGTACTTGGATGTTGTTTTTGTAGGTAAAATATAAGCCACAAGCTTATATCCACGAATTAAAAAGTATCAACTGCAGATATACCTGTTTATCTTAGATGGGAAAACCCGGATGAGTTTCGGTTGTACCCAATTCGCCCTAATAATAATGATGAGAAAAGTTGATGAATGTTTCTCATTTTACACTGTTCTGTCGTTCCATCTTGGTAGGTAGAGTACGGAACATAAGTTTTTAATTTATTTTAAGTAGACACGTTAAGATTATTTATTAACATTTGTTTGTCGTAAAAGGGTATCTTGACTTAGGTAAATAAAAAACTTTGCTCGTCAATAGAATAGAAAAGATAGGATAGAAAGATATTGAATGCTGTCAAAGAGTCAATCGAAATTAGATTTAGAAATGCTAGCATCATCATTACTATTTATCAGTTAATATAAAACTAACTACTCAAAAGGCTCATACTCAAACGTTATTAAAATCATTGCAAAAAGTCCAATGCTGTTATTTTAATGGGTTTAAATTGCTAATTATATTAGAAATATGACGCGTACACACAACACCAGGCCAGCCAGATTAAAAAACTAGCTTGACAAATGCTTCTGCTTGCTTATCTCGCTGGCTGGGCGTTATGTGATAGCCTCTTTGATTTACAAGTAGCTAGTAGCCAAGCACATAAGCACATCAGGCTCAGTAGGCAAGTACCTACGCATACGAGGTCTGCCTACCAACTTGAACTTGGCGCCGAAAGACAGGCCGTTTTCATCTGTTCTCATAAGAGAAAACTCCGTTGGTGTGGTGCGCTACTCGTTGGGAGTAAAATTCACTCGTTGCGAGTAAAATTCACTCGCTGCGAGTAAAATTTGTAGCGAATTGATTTGAACATGTTGAGTTATTATTGTGTCTGCATGATCTATTCCGGATGTTGCGGCACCAGGGAATTCTAGTGTTAGGTCAGAACTATGTTTTAGCTGTTGGGTGATTTATTATGATTATTTAAAATATTATTATTATTTTAATTATGTTCGGGATTCCAACCGCGCGCAGGAATCTGCGTGAAACTCGCGAAATTTAACTCGCTATAGAGGTACAAGTATGTCAGGCAGGCAGCGAATTTTTGAAGCGTGTTTTTTCGCTGCGAGCTAACAGTTACCGATGTCTACGCCTACACGGTGCCGCTGACTGTACCTACTCGCTTGGCTACTAGCGATGTAAACCGGAAAGGCAATAAGGTCCGTGCAAACTCACCGTGGACTTGCAGTCGTATCTCCTGCTGCGCGCTGCCGAGGCTGTTGTCAGCGACGCAAATGTAGACTCCGGAGTCGTTCCGGAACAGAGATACGATCTCTAGCGCTCCGTCGGAGAGCAGTCGGTAGCGGTCGTAGTCTCCATCGATCTTTTTGAGGGAACAGATTAAAGTTTGATCTAGACTTTGGCCTCGATTCTGTAGTTCACTAACTAAACTAAATTTAAACTGTCGCTCTCTTTTACTGACAGCACTAAAATTGTAGCTATCTCTTTCTTGCTTGCACTATCAGTAAAAGAGAGCGACAGTTTAAATTAAGCTTAGTGTATTACAGAATCGAGGCCTTTGCTATAAACCGTGATTTAATGAAACTCTACGTGGATTCCGAGCACACAACCTAGATTTTATCTTGTTACTAGCTTCTGCCTATGGCTTCACTCGCGTGGTGCCGATAAAAAGTAGCTTATGTGTTATTGTAGGTCACGCGCTATACATAATCTAAATGTTATCTAAATTAGTTCTGATATTACAAAGATTAATAATTAACAGAAATCCAAACATCTGACCAAACATTCAAACTTTCACATGTACAAAATTAGTAGTACGGTAGTATGATCACCTACCATTACCTATTTTGAAGTAGGAAGTAGGAATGGTGGGATGGTATCTTGATTTCCCAAAGTTAGGAATGAAAAACTTAAAAACCAAAATAAATAGCCTCTAGCACGGTAGTTAACAATATCCATACCGTGATTTCCCCGAAGCGCCATGTGATCTTGGGCGGCGGGTTGCCGTGGAAGATGCACTTGAGCGTGGCCTTGCCGCCCTCCGCCACCGCCACATCAGCCTCCGTCTCCTGGCTGGCTTGCGGCGCCCGAGGTGCATCTGTAGAGAACACTTGCGTTCATCATCATGCGATGGCCAACTGGTGTCGGAGTTTTTAGGCCGCCCCCTAAGGGCTCACGCCCACATCGTCAGATATAGCAACTTACCTGGCCTGTAGGTGGTGATAAGCTGGGTAGCCGGTGGTGGTGTGGTCGGTTCTTGGGGCATGAGGCAGAGACGCGAGCATCCTCGCGAGCAACACTTGCCGACTCCCCGGCAATCCGCGTCGTCTCTGCACTCCGGACGGCACGCGCTTTCCGTGCTACGCGAGTCATCCACGGGGCAGGAACCGGGTTTTTCAACTACAAAATTAATACAGTTGGAATTGAAAACGATGACATGACGACATTACTCAATATTAGAACTGCCAAATCCCTTCCTATCTTCAAAAAGCTATTGCACAGTCACTATTTGTCCTGATCTTAAAGCTGATGAGTTGCATCATATATATTATTTATGTAGGTATATGTATTCATGTATGTATGTATAACTATATGTTTTATCTAATTATTCATTACTATGTATGTTTATATTGTCTATACACCACCGTCCTGTATCATTCACGTAAATTCCTGTCCATCCAAAGGTTGTCTGGAAGAGACCGCCCATTGTACTCCCGCGATTAGCTTGTAATTTGCTCCGTTTGAATTTGTAAGCAATATAATATTAAGTGGTGTACAATAAAGTGTTATCTATCTATATATCTATCTATTATAGACACAGACATAAACCATGTATTTTTTCAGGTTATGTTATAATTTTTTTGATGTCTATCATAGCCTAAGTCTTCTACTACTAACACAAAAACGACGAGTGGTGGGTTTTTGTGTAGACCAGCCCCAAAGGGGTGAATCAACGGGACAATAAGGGTTTATAATATGGTTTATAGCACGAGGATTGTTTATAGCATTTTTGAGGTATTATAAAACCTTCGAGGTCGCTTTCCCTGATCTCGGGAGGTACATACCGGCTCTGCAATCAGTCTCGTAGCGGATCTCCTGCGTGAGACCGTCGCGGTATGGTGTCAGCACGCAGCGCTGACTCTCGAGGCATGACTTGTTTACGCACGGGTGTTGCAGGCACTTGCATCTGTACCAAAAAACAGCATAGATGCGTCAATTTAAAAATCTTCCCCTACTTTACGTGTAACATGAGCGAAAACTTTATTAATTTTCTCATTTTTGATGGCATAATATAACTGTACACCAATATTTATCTCGATACGCTTGGAACGGAGGGAGATACTACTGGTTGTATAAAACGTCTGACAAAAATAGGCTCAAATTCAAAATCAGAGGTAATAAGCCAGCGAAGTTGTCCTAACTCGCATTACCATTCGTTTTTAGCAAACTCAGGATACACTCCACGCCGTATGTACACTAGAGGTTGTCACACACCTGCTGAAGCAGCGTACAGTTCACCTCTTCCTTACCTTTCGCATCCATCGTCCCCGCGGATGTGTTCCATGCCGTATGTACACTTGAGGTTGTCACACACCTGCTGAAGCAGCGTGCAGTTCACCTCTTCCTTACCTTTTGCATCCATCGTCCCCGCGGATGCGTTCCATGCCGTATGTACACTAGAGGTTGTCACACACCTGCTGAAGCAGCGTGCAGTTCACCTCTTCCTTACCTTTTGCATCCATCGTCCCCGCGGATGCGTTCCATGCCGTATGTACACTAGAGGTTGTCACACACCTGCTGAAGCAGCGTGCAGTTCACCTCTTCCTTACCTTTTGCATCCATCGTCCCCGCGGATGCGTTCCATGCCGTATGTACACTAGAGGTTGTCACACACCTGCTGAAGCAGCGTGCAGTTCACCTCTTCCTTACCTTTCGCATCCATCGTCCCCGCGGATGTGTTCCATGCCGTATGTACACTTGAGGTTGTCGCACTCTTGGTGTAGCAACGTGCAGTTTACTTCTTCCTGCACACAGGCGCAGCGCACGCAGCCGTGTGACGTCATCGTCTTCTGGACCCCGTAGGGGCAGGACAGCTGCGCACAATGCTCTTCGAACTGCTCACACTCGGGCAGGACCTCGTTTGTGTCGGTGTCTACAATCATTTCACTACGTTGATCACTGGTTCTTTTCAGTAACCTAACCAGTGGCCTTATTACGTAGCATCAAATTGGTTACGAAGGCACTTCAAAGAAGTGAGGACGTTAAATGTTGCTATTGGTGAAATTTGACGCAAACTTTCGAATGCCTATGCTTATACCGAGACTAACGATGACAGTTTGGGTCTGATGGCCCTAAAAATTCTAAGCGATCAATAATAGGAGAAATAATAAGCATGATGTAATAATTGAATGCGCCTCGCAGATGCTTTTCATGCAGTTTGTTCTATGAAAAACGCCAAAGCATCCGATGATTTAATATGTTGTTTGTGAGCGTATACCATGAAGTCTGTGGTTTTAGCTCTTTTAGCACTTCGTGCTGGAAAATGGATTTTCTGTTTTGTCTGGAATTGCAGCATTCCTAAAGTTAAGCTTCTGACTCTGGAGTTTTAATCCTGATGATGCAGCCAACTGTACCTGGCACGCAGTGGGCGGAGTACTTCACAGCCTGCGTGGTGGGGTCCCTGTACGCGGAGGCCACGCATCTCTCGTTGGCTGAACAGTTGGCGACTGAGCATGGGTCTTCGACGCATTTACATCTAAGGAACATTCAAGACATGATCAGACACTGTAATTCTGTCACAGAAACTACGGGTATATTCGTTGAGCAAATACGCATTATTGATGCCTCTGATATTGCAAATTAGAATAGGCGATGCTATCGTACCATCCGGAGTAAACTTAGTGGTGACTGTTTTCCACGAAAAATTCTGTTAGAATTTTCTAAACTAAAAAACCAACCCTCTCAGATTGATATTCAGGATAGCCAAAGTACAAGTAGTAGGTAGTACAAAGTATTTCGGAAATAAAACATCATCAAAGAAAGTTAAAATGTTACCTCTCACAGCCGTTATTTCCTGCTATTCGCTCGACTCCGTACGTGCAGTTGATCAGTTCACACTCTTGCTTCTCGCGCTCGCAACTCGGAGGCTCCTCGCACGAGCAGCGCTGGCATCCTTCAGAAGCCACGATGATCTTGATTCCGAACACGCACGTCGACTCCAGGGCTTCGCACTCATCGCTGTATGCGTTGCATAATAACGCTTGCTCTTCCGTATCTGCAGGATTGAATTTTATAAAGTTGACTGTATGTCGCTGTGGCTCTGAATAGTGATCGTGCACTTCGTGATGATATTGGTAATCATCTAAGTTAGTACAGCTTAATCAGTACCAACTTACTGAGTGAAAGATAGAAATGGTACAGATTGGCAACACTGTTGAACACTAATATTTTAATACTAGCTTCTGCCCATGGCTTCGACCGCGTGGTACCCTTATAAAAAGTAGCCTATGATTTATTCTGATGTAGAAGCTATATTACTGTAAAGTTTCATCAAAATCCGTTCAGTAGTTTTTGCGTGAAAGAGTAACAAATATCCATCCTCACAAACTTTCGCGTTTATTATATTAGTAGGATTTGAAAGAAACTGGTACTTACGTAAGTCTTAATAATTTAAAGGAATTCTTAATACATATGTACCTACTTACCAAAGCATGTTCAATAAAGTGTTTGAGTGCCAGAAAGAAAGCATGCAAGCGTGCAAAGGGTGCGTGAGCTGCTAGCAAGACAAGAACATATCAGATAATAGTTGTAAACTAAACTTGAAATTGAAATTAAAAAACAACTAAGCGGACGATAAACAGCGCCAAAACTGTTGACAAAGATAACGAACTGACGACAAAATTGAGCAAGCGACAGAGCCCTATTCCTCATGAAAGAAAACAATCGAGTGAAAACAACTTTTTCCCTCTGCATCAGGAAAAAACAGGACAAAGATTTTTTAAACTCGGTTGAACTTTTCTAAGAAATAGGGGCTCAATACCGGATGGGTTGACATTGCAGAGGTCAGCGCATTCCTCGTAGGAGACGAAGTTGTTGTCGGTGCCCCCGCAGCCCTGGTACGCGAACACGAGGCAGTCGGCGCGGGCAGGGCTGTAGTGCCAGCGGCGCGAGGGTAACACCCTGCACGACTCGCCTGTCGCCACCTCCTGCAGACACGCCGGCGCTGCGCCCCAACCCATGTTAGTCACTCCCGACGCGAAAACTAAACCCCGAAAAGGCTAATCGTCTCTCTCTATGTTATTAGAAAGGAAGAAGCAAGTTTGAAGAGGTTTTATGCCACTACGAGCGTAGAGAGCCGGTGAGGTAGTTGGGTTAGTGGTAAGTGTTACCTGGTCCAGCTTCTTTGCAGAGGTCCTCGCATTCTTCTATGGTGGAGAATCGGTTGGGTCCGCCTTGGCAGCCTCCGTATGCGAACTCTCCGCAAGATCCTGTCGCGGTATCGAAGAAGAACTTGGGAATGGCTGCTTTGCATGGGCCAGGGTTCACTTGAGCGCGGCAGACATCTGTATCAAACAAAAAGGTAATGTGTAGAGCATGTTTACCTATCAAATTACCTTAGTGCCAGAAGCAATCGAGTATTTTTAATATTCAATGGTACTGTGTATCAATATGTATGGCAATGAACCACGAGTAATGAACATAAATGTCTATTACCTAAGATTTGATGGTTTAGCCTACATTTCTGGTCGAGTCAATAGATTTTATTTATTTTATTTATTTATTAACACTTTATTGCACATTTTAAAAAGTGAACAATAGGCGGACTTAATGCTAAAGCATTTTCTACCAGCCAACCCAATTGTATCTGTAGATTGTGTATCTGTAATCCAGCAGATCTAAGGTTCAAGACTCATTGACAACATTTCTCTATGAAATTCTGCTACCAATCTAGCCTAAACCCTGCTAAGATAAAAATCGGTTTGTAATTTTAAAGAAACACCTAGGTCCTAACACCTAGCGCTATAGGGCGACATGAAACACTTTTTTGTAATGTAAGCTCACCAATTCCTCGGAAGGCTCCGCAGCGTCGTTCGCACTCTTCTTCCGTGCTGTAGCTGTTGGGATGTCTGCAGCCGCCGTGCCCTGACACCCTACAGGTGCTGGTCCTAGCGTCGTAGTAGAAAATGGTTTCGTTGGCACCGCAAGGAGTCAGGGAGTCGGGCGTTGTGCATTCAGGCTCGCTTGTCTAGATAATGAAAGTAACAGTGAATGAAAGACCAAAAAAGCAATCCGAATGATGTGCTTTAGCATAAAGGATGTACGTGATTGGTATTGTAATCGGATACTAATACGCTTGTCGCCTAAGGTTTTTATGAATAAAATTCTAGTGACATCGGAAAGGTAAATTGGATAGGTAACCTCGATAAAGAAGAAGAACTTCAATGAAAACGTACTTCATAGCATACTTCGAAACTAATCATAGTCGTAGTAGAGCTCCTTATGAAATATTTCGTCCGGGGAAGGACTATACCTATTTCTGTCACCAAGCAGTAATGCTCGCATTATGGTCAAGGGATTTGAAGATTATGGGTGCCGCTGAAATTACAAGTACATGAGGCTTTTTAACCGTTATGTCTCAGAGTGCATAGGTTACGGTAACCGCTTACCAACATGTGAGTGGTATGCAGCCGTTAGCTTGTTTGCCATTTTAATAAAAAAAACTAATATCTCTATCGCTAGAGCATGTCGGAATGGTAAAGGTACCTTATCTTCAAAGAAGCAAGAATGTAGAATTTCAAAGGTCTCTGCAAGACATCTTGGGCTGATAATAATCAAAACGTTTATTCAGTACCGGCATAAACAATAATATACATAAATGTAACATAGGTTTACGTATGAACTAGCTTCTGCCCACGGCTTCGCCCGCGTGGTACCCGGATAAAAAGTAGCCTATGTGTTTTTCTGATGTATAAGCTATATTACTGTATAGTTTCATCAAAATCCGTTCAATAGTTTTTGCGTGAAAGAGTAACAAACATCCATCCTCACAATCTTTCGCGTTTATAATATTAGTAGGATTTAGAGATAGGTATGTTGCGTTTTAAAATACCTGTGACCAGGCAATGCTTTGAGCTCATCTCTGTAACTAAGATTGTTTTCTGCGTGGCGAATATGAGGTTCAATCAAAAATTCATAATACTCTTTGCTCTTATTTTTATCTGTTTGTATTTATACTTAGATAAAGATAGATAGATAAAACATTTATTCGTTGCTACAGACACACACCAATATACATTTTATTGTCAGTAAGTTTGTGTGTTGCAGCATAACAAAAAGGCCATGGCTCAGTGAATTTTTTTTGCTTAAAAGCAAAAACACTGGTTTTCAGCCAAAAACCTGTTGAGACCAAGCAGAACGAGTTGCAAGTGTACCTAGCTACGAATGATTGTAGTTGTGTTGCGAGTAGCGTTCATACATTTAAAAGAGAAGAATCAAACTGATAAAAACAACTGACGGCAGCTTTATTATACTTATTAACTAACTTTGTATTTATTCTGTTGTATTGTTTCCTGTCCAGCTCACACTCTTTATGTATCTATATCTACACTTGAAAATCTTTTATTGGCCTTATGTTTTATATTATTATGCCTTTCTGTTAAGGTATTATTTGATATAAAAATAAATAAGTAGAGACATGTATCGTAGACGCGAGGGATTGGATATTACCTGGATAGGTGCTAGTGTCGTCGTTGTCATATCATCCGGCTGCTTGCAGCGACCCTCGCATGCCTCGCGGGACTCGAACCTGATGACCAAAAAGATGAAGGGATTATAGTCCACTAACTATAATACTTTTTCTGGTCTATATGTTTAGTTAGACCTAGACACACAGACAGACGCTTTCTCTCTTCATTTGCGCTTCTAATAACACCATAGGCTCCACATATATAATTCAGTATAAAATAAAGTAATCTAGTTATAACTCTAAAAAGTGTATTCAGTGAAACAGTAGGTTGTGCTTTACAATAAACAATATCGTGCATCTCAAAAAGGGAGTTTTAATCAATAGAAATCCCTAACACTCTAAATACCTATAGTATTTAAACGTACAGAAAAAAGACGCTCACTATTGTATTCGTCATGATAGACATCCTCAGTGCGTAGATCTTTAAGGATAGTAAGTAAGAGTAGTCAGAGGCACGTCAAACATTACGCTTGCCCTTGTTTTGCAAGTAGTTAGAATTTTACGTGACTTTTAGCAACCCCATCGTTGCTTATTAAAAATCGTACATAAGTTATGGAGTAAATTCCAAGATCCATGGGGTTTCTAAATCAATAAAGCCGGCTTAATATAAACTAGTTCTCATCTTGTAAAACAAGAATTTACACGTACCTACCGTACTATCAGTAAAGGCACCGACTAAGTTTCAATTCATTCCGAGAGTATTCATCTAGGTGCACGACGCGACGCGAAGGGAGTACGATCACTTACCCTATGGTACTGTACGTGAAAATTCCTGTGTATGAATAGTTCTCACCTGTTCTCGTTTCCACCGCAGCCTCCATAGATGAACTGTTCGCACTGGTTCCTCCCTTCGTCGTAGTACCACAGCTCGTACCGCGCCAGGCAGTTGCCGGGCTCCGGCCGCTGCTTGCATGGGTCTAATCACAAAGAGCATAGCATTGGGTATTTCAATATCAGAATTAGTTGAACATTTTGTTCTAAACTACCTACTAGTTCAGTAACTCCCCACAAGTATTTTAAAATATTCCACTCCATTCAAACGTTGTCTGGAGATTCCTGGAGGCTCCATTCAAAGAGATCGCTTTTAGTGATAAGGCCGCCAATTGCAAAAATAACAATATGTTGTTATTTTTATGAAGGTGGTGATGGTGAATTAATGGTGATCCACGTTGGTTAACGGTGTTTATCCAATCAAAAACACGTTTAAAGTGCTTTTTATAGAAAGCTTTTAGAAATGTTTCCTTCCGCACCATCTATCTTCCAAATTAACGTGGATAACCATTAACCACCATGCACCTTCATAAAAACAAAATATACAAATAGCTTACAAAACATAAAAAATATAATTCGAGAGAGTCATTCGAGATTGGCTGGAGCAAACGCTATTGTTCCCTAAATTCCCCAGTAAGAAACAAACGATTATAGAAACTAATAAGATTAGGACATACCAATGTTTGGCTTGCAGATGTCCACACACTCAAGTTCCGTGGAGAATCGGTTGGGTCCGCCCACGCAGCCTCCATACGCAAATTCTTCACACCGACCAGAGGTTCCGTTGAAGAAGTATTTGGGCACGAAGCTTTTGCATTGGCCTTGGTCGAGCGGGTACGCGCATACGTCGGCTTCAAATTAAAAATAAATAACTTTGAGCAACTAGACTTGGAAGCGATAGTTTGAGAAATGGTATATGCCTAGTATCTAAGTTAAGCTGACGTTTCTATAGGACCCTTGTGATTTCAATTAATAAAAACCGTGTCACTTTGACTCTTTTATTTCAGTTATCAATAGGTACAGTGATGATCTTTTTATTAGTCTACTAGTTGTTGCCACCACGAGGGCGAAGCCGCGGCTTCGCCCTCGTGGTATGTTAATAAAAGTAGCATATGACCGTCTCCAGGCTTTAAACTATGTCCACCAACTTTTGAATGAATCGAACCAAGGATTACAATTTATACAAAGTTTAGAACTCAATTGCACACCCGCAAAGGGTAGTTTTGAAAATAATAAATACGTGTTTCATTATTTACTTTAAAGTTTATTTGTACGGAGTTTTGAGCGAATCAAACAAATTTTTTTCTTAATAGAAACATTACCGCCCTATTTAACCCCCTTAGGGGGTAAATTTTCGATAATTAGCCTATTAGCCTATTCCAGATCCTAAACTATCTACATTCTAAATTTCATCAAAATCGGTTTAGTGGTTACGGAGATACGTGGTAACAAACATTCACACACACGCACACACACACAGACTTTCGCAATTATATTAGTAGGATTTACCGAAATAACTTTTTACGTGTTTACGTGTCTGCAGTTCAAAATATAAACAAACTAATAAAAATATATACATCTCTAAAATTAAAAGTAAATTAATTCATTGTCACTTTTTAAATCTTTGTTACTTATTTATAACACAACAACTAACTAAAGGAAGTTGTATAAGTAAGAGTACCATGATGTACGGTATTGAGCCACCTCCATCTACTGAATTTACTATGTCATTGGTTAATCGGGAGGGCTTTCCTACGCTGCGTTGTCCGGTTGGAACAGAGAGTATAAAATGTAATCTCACATATTCCTCTAAAGGCTCCACAGCTGCGTTCACAGCCTTCCTGTGACTTGAAGATGCCAGTTATCCTGCAGTTCGCGCCATCAGCCAGGTTCTGGTGCTCGATGCACTCGCGGGTCGAGGGGTTTAGGTGCCACACCTCACCGGCATGCTCTAAACTGCAGGCTTCGAGAGTCGGGGAGATGGCGCAACTTGTTGGTATGTCTTCGCCGAGTCTGGAGTCCACCTGCCAGATTCAAAGCTTAGGTTGAGAAGATTGAACAGGAAATGGTTTCGCTTAAAACTTGATGCAGCAGAATGAGACATCCTAGATAAGTGAGCGGAGATGTTTTCTACGATTTCATGGCATATAAAATCGTAGACAACATCTAAAATGATTCTAAAATGATAGCAAACCACGATAGTTTCAATGCTTCAATAGGATTGTGTTTAAATCAAGTTATATACGTGCGATTAGATAAACTGTTTGATTGATCACATCTCACGGCTCTACTTAGGTGGATACAGGCTCTAACAGTACTGGACGAGCGAGCTATATTGAAGACGGAAAATATCTTAAAATCCATACTGCGATTTCCCATCGCCAATGGAATTAAATTTGCTAGATTTATATGTTGCCATGTTTGTGAGGATCTTCATCTAGTCTTAAAAAATAGACAGTTACCGCAATAGTCGTGGTCGCAACAGTGGTGGTAGGACGTTCAGTATGTCCAGTCTTGCATCTGTTCTCACACTCGTCTCGGCTCTCGAATCTGGATATACGCACAAAACGTTTAACACATTTATCTATGATAAGCAGTAGGGCTATGTTTAGGCTGTTAGGCTGCGTGTTATTTCCTGTGCAAATTATGTTTTTTTGTGTCAAATAAATTGTTTTTAATTCGTTATTTTACGGTATAGTGAGCTTGCCACAACTTTTAATGTTAGAATTATCAGCTTGGGCCTAAAATGTTATATTAGGGTCCAAGCATAAAACATGAAAGGTATTGTCTTACCTGTTGTCGTTTCCGTTACAGCCACCATAAGTGAACTGACTGCAGGAGTCAATTGTGGCGTCGTAGAACCACCTCATCTGTGATTCTTCGCACGGACCCGACAGCATTGGCAGTTGGCAGATGTCTAGAATCAATCGTTCAATGGTTTTTAAGTATTAACCCATACTTAAAAGATATCACAAGATATTATAATACTCTGAAAATTGCCTTGATACTCGGGTGCTATACCCACTAAACCACGAGATCGTTTCCAGTCTATTCGAAATTCTTGGGATGTTTTAGCTCGAAACGTCTAGGCTCCACCTGCCTACTTGGATACCTTTACAGTTATCCAAATATGTTTTTTTAACAGCACTACCAAATCGCTTTCATCGATAAGATTGTGCATTTATTTTGTTTATTTTTAAAATAAATAAGAAACAATAAAAAGAACAAAAGTTCTTTTTATTGTTTCTGTGTTTGTACTATAAATTGGTGTTATGCACAATATAGTATTCATATAGAACAGAGAATTTGACAATTGCAAGTTACCCTGCTTAGCCCTGCAGTAATACTGGCAGTACTCTTCGTCGGGGAAGTTATTCCTGTTTCCTCCGCAGCCTCCGTACTGGAAGGTGGTGCAGCGGCCGGTCTTGGAGTCGTACGCCCAGCTTGTTCTGAACGTATTGCAAGGCCCGGCGTCCATCTCCAGGAAGCAAAAATCTGTAAGCAAAAGATATTTCAGAATACTTTTCTCAAAGAAGAGGAAAATTAATGAAAGGAAAGGAAATTACTAAGTGTAAAAATTACTAAGTCTATCACGAAATCTACGAAAAGTCAGAAATAATTTTCAAAAAGGAGGAAATTTACAAAATTTATTTTAAGTCTTAAAAATAACAGAATATTCTATCTACCAAATGTCAGCAAATCAACAAAAAAATGTTAATACCTTCTATTTCAACTTTCAATTTGAAATGATTTCAAACCATGAAAGTTTCAATTCTGTTTCAAGAAACACTTTGTAGCTCTTCTACCGACGACGTCCAATTAAAATAGACGCTCGTTAGTTTTTCCTTAGCAGTTCGTCTTTACACTGCCATTTATTATCAAGGATGAAACAAGTAAAAGCACCAGTCAGTAGCATGAGCACCCAAGACAATAGTTTTATACAAACCGGACGGAAACTAATTTGATAAAAATTACTTGTGTTTCGCTTTTCCGTCAGACAAAAGAGAAAAGACCGAAATAATTTTCGTCTTCTCTTCTGTCGACAATACCGTTTTCTTGGGTGCTTGCTACTGGTGCTGGACAGTAAGCAGGTTTTAAAATTTCATTGTCCAACCTTGTCTGTCAACATCATGTGGTCTCTCCTGCGTTGCGGGTGGCTGAGTGGTGGTGCTCGATATCGGCTGGCACTCGCTCTGGCAGTCCTGCTCTGATACGAAGTTGTTTTCATTGCCGCCGCAACCTCCGTAGTAGAACTGACGGCATCTGAAGACAAGACCATCGATTTTGTTCTTGCAAGATAACAGGCTGCAGATATTACATTTAAGGAAATGATTGTAGTAAGTACATATTTGGAGCTCAGAACGAACTTACCTCTGGTCTTTCGTGTCGAAGTACCATTTTTCTCTGTAGTTTGCACAGTTACCTGTTTCATACGGTAACGTGCACTTGTCGGGTACTGCAAAACGATAGAATTATTAGACATCATGTATATTTCCAGGGAAATCAGTTAAATTATTAAAAGAGTTAACTACGTTTTATTAATAAGAAGAAAAGAGTTAAAATCATGCACAATACCACACACCACATTCATAGCACCACCCAAACTCAAAATATATTAATGCCGGCTAACATACTTATGTAGGTAGATCATCCATCAACTACAATTTCCTTCAATGTAATTCCTGTTATATTAAAGGACCTTTAACAAAATGTCTCAAAGTTCTTGGAACTAACCGTAAGCACTGGGGCAGCTACGCTCGCAAGCTTCTATAGATGTGAATCTGTTCTCATTCCCTTCACAGCCAGTGTAGTAGAATGGCACACATCGGTTCTCCGACTGGCTGAAGGACCAGACGGCTTCGGTCTCCGAGCACTGTCCGACCACTTGTGGCAGCGAGCATTCAGCTGTGCGTGCAACCCATGGTTAGTTATCTTTCTTCATTGACCTGAACTTTTCTTTTGCGTACCAAGTATTCAAGATTCGTTTAATAAAACGCGTATTTGTAGGCTGTTTTCATCGAAGGTATTGGTCAATGAAGAAAGTTTTTAGAAAATAGAAAATTAACACGTATTATGGTTCACAAATCATGCAAAACAGAAGATTATTACAAAAGAATACAAGCAGAAAGAGGTTAAGTAACTAAGTTTATTTGTTCTTTTAGTCATTAGAAAAGGAAGTCCCTAAAAACCAATCATGCCCCATAAAATGTTACCTCTATGTTAGGTCAAAACCCGATAGCTAGAAAAATATACGATGCGTATTACCAGTTCCACATACTCACGTTTGGGCTGGCCTGGAGGGTTGCATCGAAGCATACAAGCGGCCTCAGTGCTGAACCTGTTGGGGTTGCCTTCGCATCCGCCCCAGGTGAATTGCTCGCACATTCTACTCTCCTGATTGAAGCCCCATCTTGGGAAGTTGCCAGCGCACGAGCCTCGCTCAATGGGCAGGCTGCATTGCTCTAAGAATTGTAAACTTGTGGTTAAAAAAGGTTTCTGCAGTGATAACACTGAAAGACTTGTATCGATGTAACTTATTAGCTCCTATCTATAGTCTGTTTTTGTCGTGGATCAAAATCATCATCATTTTTGCTTTCCATATAAGCCCTTTGTCTGACACAGGCCTCTTATGCGGTTTACACTGAACCTAAATTTCTTTCTCCATTCCAAAATTGGGTTCTGAAAAGATTTAACTAACCTGTCGACTTTTCAGGCTCACACTGCTTCTGGCAGAGCTCTCTCGTCTCAAAGTTGTTGTTGTTCCCGAGGCAGCCTCCATACGCGAAGTTGGTGCACGATTCACGCTCAGAGTCGTAGTACCAGCGCACATTATACGAAAGGCAGGCACCCTTCGATTGTGGGAGTTTGCAGGCATCTGGCAAGACAGAAATTTATGAACTTTACATCCTCATCAGTTTAATAAATACTGAATGTTTACTCTGAAAGCATCTCGCAGTTTTTTTAAATTCAGGAGCCATCCAATGAGTTCGTATAGCCTGAGCTCTTGGTTAGATTCGTGTGCGAACTGTTGACGAGAATAAGAATCATAAGATGTCTTGTAGTCTAGGATCTAACCTTTAGATGGTGGACTGACGCATGTATCATCGCATTCTTCCTTGGTAGCGAACCTGTTGCCGTTGCCCTCACAGCCACCGTACCAGAACCGCGAGCAGCCGCCGTACTCCGTGTCGAAGTACCAGTAGACGGAGTAGTTGCGGCACGGCCCTCTAGCGAACTTCAGGCCGCAAGCCGCTGGAAGAACGGAAAGGTTCAATAGAAGCAAAAAATTAACATCCCGCTACTAAAAAGATTTTCTGAAAGTTCTGGAACGATAAAGATTACGTATATGTGTGCGATAAAGAATACCTTGTTTATCCTCAGGCACGTCCGTACAACCCTGGAACTTAGGTCCAGTCGCCTCAGTCTGGCCATCGGGACAGCATCCGTACTTGCTAGAAGAACAATCGCATCCCTCCTGGTTCGGTCCGGTGGCGTGCGTCTCCCCGTCTCCGCAGCATTTGAACTTTGACTGCTGACAATGACAACCTTGGCCGGAGGGACCGCGAGCAATGGTGACTCCGTCAGGGCAGCAGCCGAACTGGTAAGTGTGGCACGCACAACCTTCTAACTCGGGCCCTGAAGCCTCGGTATGGCTGCAATGAAGACATCAGTAGGCTTAGAATGAACACCAAAACAACCGTTTTATCTACGGGATGGATGACGAAATGAATTGCACTAGCAGGAATAACGGAAACCTATGTATTTGCAGATTACGTCAATTGTCGATTATACTCAAAATTTGAATGGCCAAATATTGCTAGTATGCTAAAGCTTAGTATAATTTAAGGGTATGCCGCCTTGGTAAATACATAATTTATTAAGTTTATCTGACCAGGGCGGCTTAATCGAATGTGCGTTATAGGCCTTTGCTTCGTTAAAAAAAGTGTAGATAGGTACCATCAATTTTATGATTTATTTCAGTTTCTATAAATACTTTAATTCATACAACTATATACAAGTAGGTATGTACAAAAAATACAGAAGAAACAGCTAGCTACGATCTATAGATAGCTCAATCTCTACCGAACGGATAATTTAATTTTATTATAAGAACAATAAGCAGAATAACATACCCATTAGGACAGCATCCATGTGTAGAGTAGGAGCAGCCACAGCCCTTGTTGCCGTGCCCGCTGGCGCTGGTGACGTTGTCAGGACAACAGCCATATGGAGAATATTGGCATCCACAACCTGAAGTAAATGTAGACATCAAATAAAGCGTCCGTCTATTCAAAAGAACTGAGTAAGAGCTAACTGAATAAGGTTTTTCTGGGATGGTTGTAAGGGATCCTGATAACAACCAAGTGGAATTCTGATTTAAAGTCCGGGGCAGCACCATCCCAGCACCCTCAACTGTGATGCACTGATGGTGCACTACACCATCATGCACATCAGTGCACTACCATCAGGTAGTGTGAATCACTTGTGACAAAATGCATTCGGTTATTGAAGTCTTTACCTTCAAGATGAGGTCCTCTGGCGAAGTTGTAATTGTCTGGGCAACACCCAAAGGCGGAACGTAAGCAGCATCCCTCGTGGTTGGGGCCATGAGCTGGAGACTTG
Organism: Perizoma flavofasciatum; assembly: GCA_958496245.1. Lineage (NCBI taxonomy): Eukaryota > Metazoa > Arthropoda > Insecta > Lepidoptera > Geometridae > Perizoma > Perizoma flavofasciatum. The sequence continues at coordinate 3,164,487 of OY292436.1, forward strand.
CCATCAGGGCAACAGCCGTAAGCAGATGAATTGCAGTGCTTCAAACATCCTTCATATGCTGGGCCCGTAGCTGTAATATTGCCCACAACTTTACTCACACTATCCTTTTTTCCACACATACATTCGGTGATTGAACGATAGTGAAACTTCAAAATCAACTGTGGTACAAAATCGGTTAGAATGAAGAGACGGTTTACCTGGAGAAACACTATCAAGGCAGCAGCCGAATTCAGTAGTATCACACGGACATCCCTGCTGATCAGGTCCAGTGGCTTCAGTCGCATTGTCGAAGCAGCATCCGTATTCAGAGTTCTCACATCCTTCATACACAGTTGTTGTTGAGCTGGGCGCCTCAGTTTCAGGTACTGTAATATAGAAAAGGTTCTCAAGTGACGACCGAGAATAAAATCAACAGTAAATCCGTTAAATCCGTAGATGACTATTCTAAGAGTAAAAAACATAAACGTGCTATTCGAAACCTTAGGCAAGACTCAACCAATAGGTGAATATCAACCATTTTCAGTGAATAGGTGAATATGAACCATTTTCAGACCACAGAAATATTGGACTATTCGTTTGCTAACAATGAAGAATGCCTATTTAGAAATTATGTCCTCTTCTTTATGTCCTTTGTTTTGTAAATCATACATAAGTATCATGCTCTAAAAAGAGTGTTGTTTATTGTGATTGTAAATCCCCGAATAGTTAGCTCAGCGCACCTCACAGCGAGTCTTGCAAATGTTCCTTACCCGTGGTTTCCGGGCATCCCTCCTTTTCTAGTCCAGTGGCTTCAGTTTGTTCATCTTCGCAGCAGCCAAATCTGCAGGAAAACAATATTTTAGTTTGTTTGCCTCTTTTTAGGGGTTTAAGGGATAGTAGGGTTGTAGTAGAACACACAGTTCAATGCACCACGCAACATCTAGTACCAGTTATAGATAAAAATATTGATTTATTGAGTCAAACAAAGTTCATAGGTGTTTTTTAGCACATAATGGCCTCGATTATGCAGTACACTGACTAAACTAAATTTAAACTATCGCTCTCTTTTACTGATAGTGTACGCAAGAAAGAGATAGCTACAATTTTAGTGCCGTGTTTGTTTTGTTCATGTTTATAGTCAGCACGTTTTGATATCACGACTAAATTTATATGGAAAACTTAAATCTGACTAACTTGACAGCACTAAAATTGTAGCTATCTCTTTCTTGCTTGCACTATCATTAAAAGAGAGTATAAAAATATAAATAATGTCTAAAAAAGTTCATACATTTTTTTTTGTATCAGTCGCGACGAATTTGCTTAGTAAATAATGCATCATGAGACTTGAAGTGACTATTTGTCATACTGCTAAAAAAATTAAGGATTGTGCGAAGAGTCGATATAGGGGATCGAACGAAGAAAACATGTTGTGCCCGTGTTACGTGGAGTGTAGGTACAGCATGTTTTCGCCTTTCGATTCCCTTTACCGATAGGAAAATAGAGATGATGATGATAGTATTTCTAACCTGGATGATTTGCAAGCGGCAGGAGGGGGCGGGCAGCCTTCCTGGTCATTTCCTTCAGCTGCAGTCTTGTTGTCCGAGAGGCAGCAACCGAACAGAGTTTCCTCGCAAGCAGGCACTGGACACCCCTTGTGCTTCGGCCCGTGTGCCGGCGATACGCCATCGGAACAGCAGCCGAATTTAGTTTCCTTGCACTCTTCCGGTATTCGGCATCCTTAAAATTTAAGTATTCTTTTTGAATGTGGATACATCAAGTGGATTGCGCTTAGCACAGAAATAGATTGGCATATATCGTAGGAGGTAAAAGCATATCTACTGGTTATTTAGCAGTAGGCATGCGACGAGAGTGAGTTAAGCAAAAGTGGTATACCAGGATAGTAGCATATGGAAAGAAAATTTGTGGTCTCTAGAGAAATTTGCGTGTCTTTATGATTGCTCTTTTCAGCAGTGGGTGGATTCACCCTAAATAATAGGTGAATAGATTATATTAGGTGATATTAAACCTGGAAAGTCATGGTACTGTATACCATAATAAAAATAAGTATAATACCATTCTTTGACAATTTTCATTACTCATCCAACATACCTTCGTCGAAGGGTCCCAGAGCAATAGTCTTTTTGTCTGGACAGCATCCGAACTCTGTGAGGTTGCATAGCCTAGGCCTGCACTGCCGTGGTTTCTTCGGAGTGAACCATTCAACCGCCGAACTTGCTACAAATCAAACAGTTTATGTTTAGTACATTATTTTTATGTATTTTTATTTTTCGGAAAATATATATCTTGGTGGGTACACTGTAAGCAATTAATAATATATATTTATACCTAGAGGTATATATAGCTATACCTACATGTCGTACACTAAAGGCAGATAGCAGGGGATAGTTAGGTATATTATATGTTATGAAGAAATTTACAGTAGGTAAGCTTTTAAGCTTACTTGTTGTAGTGTTGAATAAATCTACATCAACGTTTGCTGTAGCTAAGGAGTTGAACGAGCCACTTGCTAAGATCAGAAATGTATTTTGCCAATAATTTGTCCTGACCAGAGGAACATAAAGAACGTTTGGGTTTTCTCAATGTAGTCGTTTGTACGTAACCGTAAACCGAAAATTTGGGCCGTTACCAATATTAAGAAGATGGTCAAATCAAGTTATTTTATCCAAACAGAAGTATTCTTAGGACCTCCAGATTCAGTGGTTGATATTTCGGAGACTTCTGAACTACTTTTTGTGTCTGTAATAATAGATTTTGTGAGTACTATAATAATGTTCATAATGTTCTACATTCACTATATACTTACTAGTATCGGAAGACAATGTCGATGTCGATTCGGTAGTTTCACTGGTGTCCGTGGATCCAGTTTCAGTGGTTTCCGTGGGTCCTGACTCAGTGGTTCCAGCAGATTCCGTAGAACTAGACTCCATTGTTTCAGTGGCATCTGTTGAGCCAGACTCAGTGGTTTCCGTAGCTGTCCCGGTCTCGGTAGTATCACTGACTTCTGTGGATCCAGACTCAGTGGTTTCCGTAGCTGTCCCGGTCTCGGTAGTATCACTGACTTCTGTGGATCCAGTCTCAGTGGTTTGACTGGCTTCTGTAGATTCGGACTCAGAAGTTTCACTAGTTTCCGTAGATCCATGTTCAATGGTTTCAGTGGTTCCCGTGAGTCCTGTTTCAGTGGTTTCACCATATTCCGTAGAAGTAGACTCCGTTGTTACACTGGCTTCAGTTGAGCTTGACTCAGTTGTTTCACTGGCATCCGTTGAGCCAGACTCAGTGGTTTCCGTGGCAGCTTCAGTCTCCGTGATATCAATGGCATTTGTTGAGCCAGAATCAGTGGTTTCAGTTTTATCCGTAGATCCAGACTCAGTAGTTTCCGTAAAACTAGATTCGGTTGATCCACTAGGTTCGGTCGAACCAGATTCTGTGGTTTCACTAGTATCTGTAGAACCAGATTCAGTAGTTTCAGTTGCTTCGGTAGTGTCACTGTTTTCTATAGTTGTTTCCGTAGATTCAGATTCAGTGGTTCCTGTAGGTTCAGACACAGTTGCTTCCGTAGTTTCAGTATCTGTCTCACTTGTTTCTGTTGATCCTGTTTCAGCGGATACGCTAGTTTCTGTAGATCCTGTTTCAATGGTCTCACTAGTTGTAGTAGATCCAGCTTCAGAAGTTTCAGTAGTGGAGCCTGATTCAGTAGTGCTTAAATCGTCGTCTGAAATTATAGAAATATAAGCTGAATGAAAATTATTATAAATTGAAGTAGGTAAAACATTACTTGAGATGACGAAAAAAAGACTGAAATTTATAGTGCAAAATTCGGCTCTGGCATTTTGATATTTTGATATTTATTTATTTAACCATTTCGTTATAGTTACATAACATTGGCATGTCAAAGTTTACATAAGTTCTTAATCTAGAATATTCCACTATCCATGCAAATCAGAAAATGAACAACTCATGTATTCATTAATATGATAAAAAGGGTGACATTCAAGGAATTCCTTTAATTTCGTTTTAAATTGGTTAGGCGGAAGCCGTGTGATATCTAATGGCAATTTTTACTTACCTATCAGTGTGCTATCAGTGTCTTCTGTAACTGTAGACTCGCCCACAGTGGATTCAGTAGACCCGCTCATTTCAGTAGTCGACGACTCTGAAGAGCCAGGTGAAGACTCGCTGGATGAAACTAATGCCTCAGTGGAACCAGTATTCTCAGAAGATGAAGCGTAACTGGCGCCAGAGACTGTAGATTCTGAAAATTATAAGGCCTCATTTCCTATTATCAGTGCAGCAATGCAGCACTTCATACTTAATGGTCGTTCAAAGAAAGAGTTTTTGACTTGCAGGAATGTTTCTAAGTAAAACACTTACAGAAAGCATCGGCGCTCAGCTAAATAAAAAAAGCCCAACAATAAACAAAATAAATAAAAATATAACAAACGGTCCCCAACAAATTGAGAGCCAGCCTCAGCCGATTAAAGATGCAGGTATGGATCAGAGTACTGTTTAATATTATTTATTTAGCATGGTCTTTTATTTCTCTGTATTAGGTATTGCCAACTCTAGGAGCTGTGATTGCCGGAACCAGCATTCTAACGTGCTTTCCGAAACACAAAAAAGTTTATGCCACTACTCCATAAAAATAGTGACCTGTTGGCAGCAAGTTGCTCAACCTAGCTGACCTGCAAGGAACGTCTAGGCAAGCTACGACACGAGCGCTTCAACAATGCTAGTTGCCAGACCTGTATCATCGATCAAGGTTTCAGTGGTGATTCCGGAGCCAGTCTCATCCGAGCCAGTGTCAGTAGTCAGGTCATCTGTGAAGAGGGTTTCAGTTGAGCCGGTACCAGACCCCTCGGTGGTGATGAACTCCTCAGAAGATAAAGTCGTATCTGAAAATTAAAATATTTTAGTTTTTGAGATGTAATTTGTGAACTTTTTACCTACCTCAACAACACTTTGGCTACATTATGGACTAATTATGACCTCGTGTATTACAATAGTTCTTTGGAAAAGGTACATCAAACCTCTTAGATTGATCGTTTCTCATATAAATGCCTACGTGTGAGCACAATGTCACTTGGTCAAGTGAAATGAAAAGTGATGATGTGGCTGACAATAGACGATGGAAGGTCTAGCAGATGCCTTTTCACTCTTGCCTAAAGAGATCTAGATAGTATTTTCCAGGAAAAAATATGACGGAAGTGTGTTCCATTCCTTCATTCATTAGGAACAGTGATTAGGACTAAGCCCTAATGAGTGGTACACTAGCATCGTGGCTTGGGTCTGCTTGTCTGGTAGAAAAAGGGATGATGGAATCGTGAATCATTCCTAGTAGTTTCTGGGAACAGTCCCCGTAGTTTGCTGCTTTGAATGTACTGAATTCAGCAATGGTGGCAACAAACCAAGAATCTGCATCGGTCTTCAAGCCAAATGGAGTTTGAATAAGTCATAGAATTAAAATGTTTTGGAATAATCTACCTGTAGAGAAGCTAGACTCCAGTTCAGCAAAATCAGCCGTGGTCCACCAGCCAGAACCCGAATCTACTGAAAAAATAAATTATTTTCTATGATGTGTATGTTCGGAAGAAGTATTCCGTAACTTCCTAACTTAGAAGTATAAAAAAGTGAGGTACCTAAGTACGGGATTGTGTAAGCTATGGGCGTTAAATGTTATCTAACTATAAACCGATCCAGGGGACGAATCGGTTGACGCTATCGATCGCTGTCGACAGCTGCCCTTACCTGAACTGCTGTCGCTGTACATCTTATCAATGGCCTGCAACACAAAATAAAAGGTCATTTTCTAACCAGTAGGTAAGTGTATGAAATATAGATAGGTTATCATCACCATCCTGTATAAGTCCACAATTGCACACAGGTCTCCCCGACGAACGTTTTGAGCCACCTCCATCACAACCTACTTCCATCTTTAATATTTCATTCAATAATCGGGCCAAATAGTGTGGAAAAATCCTCCGTCTTTCCACACTGCATTGCATTGACGGTTCGTGGCCACCATTCGCGGACCTTTATTCTCCCGCAATTGTCAGTTGTACCTATCTATTGGGAGTTATTAAATTATGTTAGTGACTTTTATTTGTTACGAATTTTCTTGATTCAGATTATATCGCGTAGTGTTTGTTACTCAGAACTCTACATAGACCGATGTGCGACCTTGAAATAATTTTATAAGACTAAATGTATATAACATTACGATAGGTATTAAAATTACGATAGGTTTATACCGTAGTTTCGTCTGCGTCGTCAAGTCCGACCTCGGGATAAAGTTCATCGTCGCAGTCTTCGTAGTCATCAACCAGCAGGTTAGGATTTCCGTCTACGGGCAGCAGCTCATCTTAGGAACAAAAATAATAGTTATTTAAAATTACCACTTAGTTGGTACTAGGTAGGCATAAGCCCAATTACCATCTTTGAATAGATCTCTATAGACTCTCTGGTCTTAGTCTAGTCACCGCAGACAGATCGTACTTACCGTCATTGCAAGGTCCGGTGTTGCATGTTTCCTTGGGTGTCGGTTCTAGTTTTGGATCGCAGTCGTAGTTGGTGATCGTCTGCCCTCCGCCTCCCAGACATATCACACGTCGGAATCGCTCGCCGCCGCCGCATTTCGCTGTACACTGTTGAAAAACAGTGGTTTCTAGTTTCACCATCGCAATATAACTTGATAGGTTTTATATTGTAAAAACGGCAATTTTCACATACTGCACTATCGGTGAAGGCACCGAATAAGTTTCGACTCATTCCGAGAGTCTTCATCAGGGTGAGTGGTCGCGACTTTCTCCTTTCGCGTCGTACCGTGCACTAATAGGTGATTGACAGGTTTTGTGCAAAACTGATGTCACGCATGCGTTAAAAATGCCTTATATGCATCACCTTATATTTTCAAGATATTAAATAGAATGCAAGGACCAAAATCTAAAATAGACTTAGTTTCTAAATGATTCTTGTGATTTCAATGAACAACCTTACTACTACTGACTTTAATTTTGCATTTAAAGACCTCAGACCAGTCATTAAACCATTGATGCTTTTGAGTCAAATATATACAGCCTGGTAAAATGAAGGTGAAAAAAGAGTTATGGAAGCAACAAAACCAGATCTTACAGCAGACCACGGTGCAGTAAACCATTGCAACGGGCATTGCTCCATTGGGATCTCGCAAGGCTTGCTGTCGTTGTACTTGCGCTGGCCTGCGCATCGGCTGTCGTCCACCTTCAGGACGGAGGCGCCGTCGAAGAGACCGCAGAACACCTTGCGGGATTGGACACCTTTTCCGCAATTTACTGAACACTGTGGGAGAATGGTTGGTAATTCTTTATTTGTGAACATCTTCGCTCGTTTCGGGTCTAATCTATTTCGGGTTCGAGTGGGCAACAAAGTGGCACTCCATGTCATTTTCAACCGACTTCAAAAAAGGAGGAGGTTCTCAATTAGTCGGCATGTTTTTTGTGTGTATATTCCGCAATATCTTCATCAATTTTGAACCGATTATTTTTTTAATGGGTAGGTTTAGGCCCATAAAAAATATGAGAAAATCCTACGTCTAAGGGTGAAAACATGGGGGATGAAATTACATATTGAACTTTTGTCAACTTTCCTTTATTTGAAGCCGGGTTTTTTTCCTGGCAAAAAAAATATTTTATCTCTAATCATGTCGTGATTAGCGTCATTATGAACCATTGAGAACATTTTAAGCAAAAGGTAAAAACCATGTGATTTATTTAGACTTACATTACTCCACTGGGTGGCGTACCATTGGACCTCGCAAGCCGGCAGCTTGGTGCGGTCGCAGGCCTCTTTGGTTGAAGGCATGGGGTGGTACGCGCAAAAGCTGTCATTCATTACCACGTGGTTTTTGGTGGAGCAGACAGCAGTTCTGGTACGAATGGTCGAAAGACAGGTGTCACACTGAAATGGTATGTTAAGGATAAGGTGGCGCTAAAAAAAATAACGAATTAATTGGGCACGATAAGTAAGATTTCTGTGTGCGCCTTTTCTGTTTCTAGATACTTAGAATTAGGATGTCGGGATACTAAAAAAGAAAACAGTTAAATAATGCCAAAAATCTCGAAATAAGTTTGTAAAAACAAGAAACAACATACACACATCCAAAATTATAATATTTGCCGCGGCCATATCGCATATCAAATGCGCCTACCCACACACATTAGTTAAAAAACACTCTCAACTGGGACCTCGCGGACTCACAACTCGATCGCCGTTGTGTCGAGCACAAGGCATTTGTAACTTATACTTAAATTCAAAGAAATACAATTGTTCATGAAACGTTCGGGTTTTTATTCAGTCACAAAACTCAAGGTGTCCAGAAAGCCTGGACAATATTTCTACTTATCAAATGATGGCAAACTTTTTTGATGCGCAAATAAATAGAAATAAACAGAAATTACCGATTTAGACCATTCATGTTTTTAGTGTAAAAACTGAATCATTTCATCACACTGGTTCTTTCACCATTCATTTTTCGTTCTAGGCCCTTTTCATGGACACCATACCTCAACTTGATCACTGATCTAACGCAGGGTGACCATGAAATATATTATTTATCCCATCGGCTATGCTAATCTACAATTAAATTGAACAAGGTCTTACCCCATTCCAAGGAGACACAACCCAATCCACTCCATCGCAAGGCATCAGCATGCATGGTTGTTCCTCCGCAGGCCGCTGTTCTTCGCACTGATCATCCCTGAGGACCTCAATCCTGCGTCCGTTCTTCTGGTAGCACACCACTTGTCGGGTCTGCTTGCCTTCGTCGCATAGCTTGTCACACTGGGGTGATAGAATAAACAAAGACATAAATAAACAGGTATACCTATGTATTTTAAGAGTAACGGCTTAAAGAAGCAGAAGACAAAGAGGAAGGTCTTTGCCCTGTAGTGGGATCAGATAGGCATATTAGATAGATTGAAAGACGTACTGGCTTCCAAGGTCCAGTAAACCACGTGGGACAGGTAGCGTTTTCATTGCATGCTTGGAACAGCTCCGGTTTTCTTCCGAGCAGGTCGAAGCATTCGTTATCTGCTACAATGGATGGATATCTGTAAACATAAATAGTCTGATAATATAACCACGAAAAACCACGAAAAAAAGATTGGGAATCGATATTTTTGATATCTCCCCGAGATGAGTTCTGGTGCATTCCTAATGCTGAATGCATTAGGAATGCAGCAAAATTCAACTTGACTTAAAAAGGAGGAATTCAGGTTAGTTATTCTCCAATCTTTGGCAATATTTTAATGTAACTCCGGACCCTCCGGGAACGGATGAAAAAGCCTTGCCCCTTCTTTTTATTTATTTGACTAGTCCTTTCTTGATCACCCTGTTCAAGTTGAGTATTTTATGAGAAGCCTGTCCGGTAAAGCGTTCTTACAACTGATGGAAAAACATCTGCTTACCCATTAGATATGATCTTCTGGCAGGTAATCTCCCGAGACCTGGTTCCTCCCTTGCCACAATGCTTGGAGCACTGGCCCCAGGCACCAGGCACCCACTTCGGATCACAAGCTTGGGTGTTGCAGGACTGGTTGGTAGGAGGCCGCAAACCGTCGTCACAGAGTCCCTCCTCGACCACTTCTAACTCTTCCTGTGAGCGGCAGGTGACCGTGCGCGTTTGGAAACCTGGTGATAGGTTTTGATAGTTGATATAAATCAGGGAGGAATACATTGAAGATTATCTAGCACAAAGAGAAGTATGATGGGAAGAATCCAAAATAAACTGAAGAATGCGCCCAAAGTCTCTGATCTGTTTGTTGATATGGCTCACCTCCTCCACAAGAGGCGCTGCAAGGGGTGAACTCCTCGTGCACCCAGTTGTATCGCTGGTTTTTCGACGGAGCCATATCGAGGGGCAGACTATACTCGTATTCTATGCCAACGTTCTCGTCTTGGAGGAGGAGCTGTGAAGTGTCAAGAATATTTTAAATAAACTCTAATACAAGTATTTATACAATAACGTTTGTAAAAAAAATTGCAGAACAGTTTTATCAGTTATGCTGTTGCTTAAATGTCGCTTATTTGGCTCCTAAGTCAAATCAATCTAAATGGGTTACCATAAATTCTGGTACTCCTCCTTGGAAAACTATTTTTTGATATGGCAGTGGCACGATCGTGTTTAAAGAGCTTCTCTTAATGGAAAGTGACTCATTAGATAAAGCCTGGCAACAATGCTTTTTTCTAGCATCGGCAATACTGCTGGCTTATCCTTTAAACAGTTTCAGAATAAAAAGGAAAATATGTCAAACGTATGTCCTTACGGAGAGATAAAGTGGCTCGTTCGTGGGTCCCAGGCAGCGCAGTTTATCTGGCGCCGGGAAGCCTAGCTGGCTGCGCTCGTAGGTCCAAAGCACACCAGCTATGAGGAGGTTCCGCGGGAAATCAATGTGGTAGTCACCGTTCAGGTAAAATGTACCGTTCTTTGCACGGAGAGCTAGAAAACCATAAAGTAATTAGAGTTATGGCGGGCTAATTAACTGAATAAAAAAAATCTATGCAAGAAAGAAGTCATACCCAAATAGTTGTTCGAGGGCATAACTTCCGCTATCACGATGGTTGTTGAGCCTTCCGGAATTAAGAGCATGTCGTTGTAGCCTGAAAAAAGAGCTCGTCAATAAAGTGATGGTGTTTAACGAATTATGGTGTTGTTTTAGACCTTGATGTTGAGGAAGCAGAGATGAATTGGATAAGATCACCTTTTCTAAGGTCATTGGTATCCAGGAGCCCTGAGGTGGTGTGGCAGTTTGCGTTGTTTCCGCGACATTCCCTGCACTTGTCTTCCTTGGCACTGGAGCCTAGCATCATATCACAACCAACGGGCTGTAAAACCAAAGATCAGTTTAATAATGTAAATATGCTTTAATCGGCTTTGCATAAAACCACCTGACGGGTTGCTTAATTCAATCCACCTCCGTAATTTTTGACGCAAAAAGCTCGAACGTGAAACCGCATCATAGATTGTAAAGTTGTTTTTTGCATTTATAGTTGACTTAAGTGAGGTCTAGGTACCTCCTACATTATTACGCATGTCGTTATATATACGTTGTTTCGGAGGAAAGTGACTGAACTATTGACAAATAAATGCTATTACTCCTTTAATGAATTTATGACTGATAAATTGTAGGTAGGTATAATAACATAGACATTTTTTTTCTCAATGATTGTATTATTATTATTATTTATGGAATTTTTATTTTTATGTGATTTTTGATTTTGATTTGAGGTTTTATCACCTCACTTCACTACGGAGCGCTGCATTCATGCTGTAGATGATGGGATACACGATTGGTTGGAACACAATATGCTTCCCAATTTAACCTACCTGGCAAGTACCATTGACGCAAACATCGAAGGAGTCATCGTTGCAACGGGTGCCATCGATAACCTTGGCCTTGTGTCGGTAGTAGAAGCGCTCCGCGTGCGGCATGCAGTTCAACTCGCAAGGATTCGAAGTTTTCGTGTACGGAACCCATCTGGAAAAACATCCGGTGTAATTTTAGGCATTTTGACAGAATAAAAAAATGCCGTTCTGCGCTCGCCTCAGCGAATAGGTTAAGCCTGTTAAGACATTCTACATTGCATACCCTAGACGCAAGATGTAGGTACCTAAGTATTGAAAGTTGAAGATAAAAGCGCCTAAGTGTGACGGACACGCATTTATTAGGTTGAATTCTCAAAATGCTATCATATCAAATGGAAAACCATTGCCCAAATCACGCAAACTTATGAAGTAATAAAGTCAAAATATGTCTCCCAAGGAGTTTGAACCAAAGCATAATATGGTTCACAGAATCAACCACTTCCACAACCTTGGTACTGCACTGACTGCATGTCTATTGAAAATCTTGGACTGCATGTCGGTTGAGATTGCAAACGAGATGCTGGAAGACCAAACGAAACATTGTTTACCCACTCACTTGTACTTGATATCCCTGAACAGCTGGTCGTCGTACTCAGAGCACTGTTCTGCCCTGAAGTCCTTAGATCCGGCCGGGCAGTCCTGTGTTTGACACGAGAAGTATTTGGTGTCACCTCCCGAACACTGCGGCTGACCTTCAGGCCTGGAAAAATAAGAAAGCATATAATACTTAGCGGATGGAGGCGGTTTGCCATAGCATTTCACAAGGCCTTGAAAGCAGTGGTTTAGTGGATTAATGGCTGAGTTTCGGCTGAGGTCGTATGGTGCAAATACCACCGCAAACCAACAATGTATGTGCCCAACGCTAGTGCTCTCAAACGGTAAAGGAAAACATCGTGTAGAAACTGGCATGTAACAAAGCCAAAATGAGGCGCGATATACTGGTTTTAATGGTCACTAGGCCCACCAAACATAAACCAGTCAGATCTACCGGTGACATGACAATGAAGAAGAGGAGGCCTTTGCTCATCGTTGTTGTTTTTTTATGTCGTGCTTTATAAATGTTTTTTATTTCATTTGTTTTTTATTTCATTTGTTTTTCATATCATTTCAACCGACCAATAACGGTCTTAATATAATTAGCAGCTTGGTCGACTGTGACACAAGAAGTAGGTGCGGATTCGATTCGCACTGCACTCAAATGTTTGTGTCTTAAAATATTTTTCCCCAGAGTCAGAAGCTTACCCTATTTGCAGACATATCCTCTTCTGACTAGCAACCCCCCCGCCACAGGTCCGCGAGCAAGGAGAAACCTCCCCCCACTCGCCCCAGCCGCTCCCTTCGCCGCCGGGAAGCACGTATGATCCTGATAGAAATAAACCCGCGCCTTGTCTTCTGTGTCTACTTCGATGTCCATTGACCTGCAAAGACAGAAAATAAGATTAAGTTGCTATAAAATCTGGACCAGTTGAGCTATCTATAGATCGTTTGCAACGATCCTTAAAAAGCTAGCTGTTAGTTAGTGCCTATACTTGTACAAAGTTGTATGAATAAATGTACTAGTTTAGGAATTCATGATAAGCAGATTTTTGCAGTCGTTATTGAGTTTAGTGTGATAAAGACGTAAAGTGAAATTCTCAACAAACGCATGCTTGAAGTTCTATCTACAAATGTTTTTGGAACTTATTTAACTGGAATGTCAAAAAACTCCCATAAGCACTGCCTTCTTATTTTTATTTTTCAAAGAAATTAAACGCTGAATTACCAGTAGTACTCATTACCTAGAGGAGCTTGGTCAGATGCTTCATAAAGAGTGCACACTTTTAAGTTATGTTTAGTTAGTAAGAACTTTTTCATGTATTGTTACGTAGATAATGGCTGCAATACCTATTACGTGTATAAAAGTTGAAATAGTAAGTTTTAACTTGAATTTGAATCACCTAACTTTACAGATCACCTAAAGCTAGGTATAAGCATATCATATCAATGGTTGACCGCCGTTTATTATGTTGGTAAATTAATAATAATACGAATGATGCTGGTCATTTCTCACATACGAGTAGCATCATCTAGCCCCGAACTAAGCAGAGCTTGTATTATTGATACATGACTGATAATATTTTACTAATTCTACTTATATTGACGACCTCTGTGTCGCAGTGGGCGAAGGCTGGCCTGAGACGCAGAAGATTGCGGGTTCGATTCCCGCCGCGGGACAAATGTTTGTATGATCTGTAAATATTTGTCTCGGGTCACTAATGTAGTTCCCATAACACAAGCTCTGCTTAGTTTGGGGCTTGATGATGCTGTGTGAAATGTCCAACATGATTATTATTATTATTATATATGCTTTTGTAAATATTGGTAGATCATACAAACATTAGTCCCGCGGCGGGAATCGAATCCGCAATCTGCCCACTGCGCCACAGAGATCGTCACAATTTAATCGTGGTCGTCGCTAATTTATCCTAGCGCAAACTGAACCAATTGCTAATTACATTAGATCAATCGCCCACTAGATTAGCATCTCTAGTATGTCTGCCTTTCGTAAATCGGTCGTATTTTTAGCCATTGGACCAAACGCGACTAAAGGCTCATATAATGAGTGCGTCAAATGTCACTCGAATCAAACTCGAGTCAAATGTCATCTCTATTTGAATGTATTTCCATCAAACAGTTCCTCGTAACGACTTCCTCATTCTCCATCAATAGACAGGTGCATTCGACATTGGAAATGAAAATACTCTCACCGGCTTAATCAATACTTACTTGTATTGCCGATAAAACTACATTAGGTACCTACTCTACCATGCAGGGTCGCATTGAGAAAGATAGGTTGTGGGGAAGTTAATCATAATAATTATACCAACAGCAACAGCCACATACTTAAGAGTCCTGACCTCACACCATAATTCCTTATATTTTGGGTACGATATGAACTATGAGTAATTTGGTACCATTGTACAACAATGTTAAAGTTTATACTATTTATTTAAGCTGAAATATTTAGTGTGCAATAAGGTATTTTCTATCTTTTTATCTACCACAGCTTGCACGGAACAAATAAATAAATAATAAATAATGCTGGACATATTCACACAGCATCATCTAGCCCCAAAGTAAGCAGTTTTGTGTTATGGGAACTACATGATTGATATACTAGGTACTTATATAATTATTTTTTTGTAAATACATACATATTATACATAGAAAACACCCAGACCCGAGACAAATATTTGCAGATACAAACATTTGTCCCACGGCGGGAATCGAACCCGCAACCTTCTGCGTCTCAGGCAGGCCTTCGCCCACTGCACCACAGAGGTTGTCAAACATGTAAATATTAATATCTGTAGAACATGTAAATATTTGTGCCGCTGCGGGAATCGAATCCGAAGATTTGAGAGAGTCTCAAATGTATGTTTTCGTGTTATAAAGTTGGTTTGAAGAAATACGAATATGTGTAGTCGTCGCACTTGAGTAACGCACCATTGATTTAGCTTTTGCTTTTGGTTTTCCCGGCGTGGTACCCGGAAAAGTGGACTATGTGTATTCTAGATCATGGCTATTCCAATTTCACCATTATTCAAATAGTTTAAGCGGTTACGAAATTAGCATAAAGATAGTACAATACTATCTTTCCATCCTATTAATATTATGAATGCGAAAGTTTGGATTTTTCGATGTATAGATGTTTCGGTGTTTGTTGCTAAATATCTCCGTAACAGCTGAACCGATTTGGATGAAATTTAGAACATATATAACTCGTGGCTTAAAATGATTTAAATAATGCTGGACATTTTTCGCACAGCATCATCTAGCCCCAAAGTAAGCAGAGCTTGTGTTATAGGAACTACATGACTGATATACTACTTATATACATTTTTTTTTGTAAATACATACACATTATACATATAATACACCCAGACCCGAGACAAACGAATGCAGATCATACAAACATTTGTCCCGCAGCGGGAATCGAACCCGCAACCTTCTGAGTCTCAGGCGTACCTCCACCCACTGCGCCACAGAGGTTGTCAAAATGATACAAAGTACTTTTATCCCAAAGCCGGGGGCAATGGCTATTTTATAACATACACATAATGTCTTGATCCGGCCCTGGCCTCTCCAGAGCCGCGAGTTCAAGACCGTATTGCAACACTCCATACGCCGACGATTTGTTTATCGTCATAACATTATGGGATCGGCTTCGTTCCCGCGGTGTCGAACATTTTAACCTCGTATCTTCCCACTGCTATCAGTAAACCGGTGGTTTTGAGTAAATTATAAAGAAAATTGCCTAAGATAAGGTGATCCCAATGCAATTGCATGTCAAAGCATCAGCCCAATGATTCCATAGGACTCCACTCTCAATACGAGTTTATTCAGTGGATGACATGACATGATATGCCTTCTAATTTTGGTGTTTTCCTTCACGTTTTGAACTCATTATACATGCACTTTTCCTAACCCACCACCCTCGTATTTGAAGTTGGAATGCCTCCAGCTGAGCTAGTCTAGTATCTTACTTCCAATTAATTGCAATCGTAAATTGACGAGTTTTCATTTCTCTATGAAGAACATTATTTTTCAAGGAAAAATGAGATGATGTAATTAGACTTGGGGCTAGGAAACCACTGATCTATGCAATTGGTCTTATAGTGCTTGAAAGTGTAGACAAAACCAAATAGTTGAGGGATGAGACTTCCTAAGCTACGTTCACACGAATCAAACGAGCGGTTCACTACGAGTGGTCGTTAAATTCAACACGTTGTCACAGATTCACAAATAACAACTATGCTATTACAATACTTTTAGTGAAATAAAGACTGATTACATTGTTATAGAGGTTTTTTATTGCTTGTATGAAAGGTAGATTTTTTTATTTATTTAGGATTCAGGTTTTCTTCTCTCAGGGGGGAAAAGTGGAATAAGTCAACATGATGAGGGGGATTTCTGTACACTTTTTATATTATGGTTCTGTTTACCGCCCTGAGGAAATTCGCTTAAGGGGGAAAAGAAGGATAAAAAAAAAATGATGATGGGGATTTCTGCACTTTTTTAATGTTAAGAGTTCAGTTTTCCTCCTAAGTGGGATTTCTCAGGGGGGATTTGTGGAATAACCTAAATATTGCAACAAATTTCAGAAAATATTGCTTCCAATCTTTAGGTGCTGTTGTATCAAACAATTGATTTGGGTTTCCAGGTGTTTCAAAATACCGTTAAGGTAGGATCTTTCTTTATAAGTCTTTATAGTTTTATACTTTCTGGTAAAGACATCTTTCATTTAGTCGAGATGTAATGTCTGGATAGTCAGGATAGCTGTTGAAACATTGTTTTAAATTTTTCTTATCTTTTATATATTAGGTAGTTTTAGTGGTTTTTACAAGTGTTTTGAAAGATGTTTTGATCTATTCCTGCGTAACAAACTGCCTGATTGACTCAATGATAATAATAATTGTGGCTATTTTTCACACAGCATCAGCCCCAAGCATAGTTATCCCGCAGCGGGAATAAAACCCGCAACCTTCTACGTCTCAGGTGGACCTTCACCCACTGCGCCACAGACGTCGTCAATGAGAGTAAAATACCTACGGAGACTGACTGATTGACAATCCACGCACAGCTTGAGTCCTGGAGACACGGTGGAAGGAGTGACCTTCAAAAATCAAAATTTGATGGAGGGTACGCACCTTTTGGTGTGTAGAGATGCACTTAAAAGAAAGGATTCCTATTCCAAAATTCCGTCCCTAATTGCAGCAGGAAAATAAGGTTTTTTATGAAATTACTAGCTTCTGCCCACGGCTTCGCCCACGTGGTACCCGGATAAAAAGTAGCCTATGTGTTATTCTGATGTATAAGCTATATTACTGTAAAGTTTCAACAAAATTCGTTCAGTAGTTTTTGCGTGAAAGAGTACCAAACATCCATCCTCACAAACTTTCGAATTTATAATAGTGCTAGCTTCTGCCCACGTCGTCGCCCGCGTAGTGCTCGGATAAAAGTAGCCTATGTGCTATTCTGATGTATAAGCTATATTACTGTAAAGTTTCATCAAAATTCGTTTAGTAGTTTTTGCATGAAAGAGTAACAAACATCCATCCTCACAAACTTTCCCATTAATAATAGTAGCAGGATGAACATTGTTAAGCCACGTGAACTGCCAGTTTGTTGCACTTTCTTCGTTTAACTAGTTTGTTCACTGTTTAATTCATTTTTATTTATAGTTACGTATATTATGTAATATTCTATACATTTACTAATCGTAAGATAAGCAGACATTCGTGATTGTGTTTGACTAAGTGTTTAGTTCCAACGGAAGATTTGGTTTCAGCGTTGTATTGCCAGTTGACACAACAAATGCTGAGTTGGACGCCAATTTGCGTCATTACATATTGTTAGGTATCGGGAGGCGCATAAATAGGTAGTTTTATTGTTAGTATGTAGGTATTATTTGTGTAAACTCTTGTTAGGATTAAGTTCGCTTTTGTACATGTCCTATATGTAAGTTTTTTGTCTGTATTTTCTGTATGTACAATAAAGAATAAAGAATAAAGCCCGTGTGTAAAAGAAAATATTTCTGTTTGTTTTCTATTGTGCAATGTTTGCATTTAAATGATTTATTTCTTTCTTTCTTAAAAAAACTCATTAAAAGGCATTCTACTACAGTGTTTCATAAAGTGTTAGGTATGATTTTGATTACTAGGTAAGATTCGAATTCCATCTAATCAGAGAAGATACGCAGATCGTAAAATAAATAACAAAAGTTTAAAAAGGTATTATTACGCTGTGTCATATTCTAAATGCTAGGTAACCTACTCATAGATGCTAACGCACCCATCACATCAGCCGGCGCCATCCTTGATTAGATTTATAGCTCTCGTGAGAACACAAACACCCGGCTATTATAATTTGTTAGGGTTGTCAATGATAATCAAATAAAATAATGCTGGACATTTTTCACACAGCGTCATCTAGCCCCAAACTAAGCAGAGCTTGTAGTATGGGAACTACATGACTGATATACTACTTGTATACTTTTTTGTAAATACATACCTACATATTATACATAGGAAACACACATATTATAATGGTGATTTATAAGGGTAGATAAATTATTATATAAATACACATTTTGAGGATTAGTAGGCTTATCGGTAAGTGTGGATGCCTATACTTGCCTAACTTCGGACATCTTGGTTCTAAGTCTAAGCTATTTTTATTTCCATTCAATCTTCCTGGTCTAGGAAATCTAAGAATAAAGATAGATAAATAAATAGAATATAACTCTTAATTGCATACAACAGAATTAAAACCCGACCGACCTGATGACCTCTGTGGCGCAGTGGGCAAAGGCCCGCTTGAGACGCAGAAGGTTGCGGGTTTGATTCCCGCCGCGGGACAAATGTTTGTATGACCTACAAATATTTGTCTCGGGTCTGGGTGTTTTCCATGTATAATATGAATGTATTTACAAAAAAATATATAATTAATATATCAGTCATGTAGTTCTCATAATACAAGCTCTGCTTAGTTTGGGGCTAGATGATGCTGTGTGGAAAACGTCCAGCATGAAAAACTATTCTTCTTGTGAATTTACGCCGCTAACTAGCGTTCGATCAAGTTAAAAGTGACTGCGACTTTTCTCAAAGGCAACATTTATATAGAAATTGGGAGAACAATTTTCTAAATCGATGACAAAGTTACTTTTTTATATTTGTTTTAACTATTACGTACACATTCATTATCATATTTTTTGTTTCATCAACATAGTAACATAGCATCGTTTTTCTTTTTGTGGAATATATAATTTTAAATTCCAATCCAAGACTTTTTTGTTTTAATTATTTTACAACCTATTATCGTCGTTGACAGCCCTATAAAAACAAATTCAAATAGTAGAAGTGCTACATGATCTCATGCTGGGAGCTCGTTCCATCCTCAAGGCAAGGGTTGAAACCGAAAGTAAACAAAACGACTCGAAAGTTATTTACAATAAATTGTTTTACAACTTTTATTTGATCATAAGCAACCAATCATAACCTATTGGAGAGTGTAAAGTTTGTTTATAAATTTAATTATTATTGTTTTTTTTAAATGCTGGTAATTTTTCACACAGCATCATCTAGCCCCAAAGTAAGCACTACATGACTTAAATACTTTTTTTGTAAATGCATACATATTATACATAGAAAACACCCAGACCCGAGACAAATGAATGCAGATCATACAAACATTTGTCTCGCAGTGGGAATCGAACCAGCACCTCTTGCGCCGCAGCTCACCCGCCGCGCCACCGAGATCGTGGTTCGATATGAAAGAGGCAAGTTGAAATTGAAAGCGCATAAATATGGAAAAAGCAAATTATGTCATACTAGCCTCT
This sequence comes from Perizoma flavofasciatum, assembly GCA_958496245.1. Lineage (NCBI taxonomy): Eukaryota > Metazoa > Arthropoda > Insecta > Lepidoptera > Geometridae > Perizoma > Perizoma flavofasciatum. The sequence continues at coordinate 3,184,265 of OY292436.1, forward strand.
GCCCACGGCTTCTCCCGCGAGATACCCGGATAAAGAGTAGCCTATGTGTTATTCTGATGTATAAGCTATATTATTGTAAAGTTTCATTAAAATACGTTCAGTAGTTTTTGCGTGAAAGAGTAACAAACATACATCCTCACAAACTATCGTATTAATAATAGTAGTAGGATAAAAGGTAGGATCTATTCTGCATTCTACTAGCCAGATAATAGTATCGAAGTGCAAAAGCGCAAAAACACCTCAGCTTGAAATTGTAGAGCAGCGACCGCTCGGCTACATACATCAATCGAATCACAAGAAATAAATATCACAAATATCTGAATTAGTTCTGCAGATATTTGTTCCGGGTTAGGGTTACGGGGTTATGGTACAACGATACACATAGTTCTTTATACCCAAGTTGTAAACAACATCCAAGTTGTTGTTGTGAATCAAAAACAATCAATATTCAGGGAATCCCAATATTCAGGGTTTAGTGATTGTTTTTAATTTTATTAATAATATATCTGCCGGTGGGTACTTACATTATGTGTGTAATGGTGCCTTGAAGCTGTCCATGATATACAATTACTTAAAACGATAGCTGCCAGCAGCAGCGATCTGAAAAAAAAAGAAAATCGGTTAATTTTAAATGAAAATAGGTCCAAATATCATTCCTACTCTTTTTTTATTTACTCTAAATTATACATCGGAATAACACATAGGCTACATTTATCCGGGTACCACGCGGGCGTAGCCGTGGGCAAAAGCTAGTACACACTAAGTAATTTCCAATTACTATTATAGAAGAAAATAATTCATAGGTTTATTCATAAACTATATACAAGTAGGTATATATACAAAAAATACAGACGAAACAGCTAGCTATCTAAAGACCGTTGCCAACGATCTATAGATAGCCCAACTGGATCAGATCACTACCAGACGGAAGCGTTCCCAAAATTTACAGGTACTTAAATATCTATATCCAAATGTATACATAATGTAGGTAGTATAGAAAGAAGAAAGAAAAGAAAGAAAGAAAATTAACTTTCACCAAACAGCATCTATCGTTCGATCTTCCAACACATTTGGAACCTAATTACAAGTTGTGATCTCAGGTATGTATATAAGGTGTAATCGGTCGGTAATCTCGGCTCGGACATTATAAAGACGATTGGGCCGATAAAGGACCCACTCAGGTAACTGTAAACCCTTTTGGATGATAACATCTCTATTTGACGCTGTAGGCCGAGTTATAAGCTCTAGAAGCCATTTAACCGGCCCTGAAATTTAAATAAAAATCCACATATTTGAGTCTACTCTTTATACTAAGTCCTCTTTACGAGCAGGTAGTGAGATAATAATAAATAATGCTGGACATTTTCACACAGCATCATCTAGCCCCAAACTAAGCAGAGCTATTATGAGAACTACATGACTGATATACTACTTATATACATTTTTTTTGTAAATACATACATAATATACATAGAAATTTTTTGTAAATACATACAGATCGAACCCTGTCACCAATAGAATTTTATACTCGAAAAATATATGTGTGCTTCATCAATCTACGTTCGCATCAATACGTGCTGAAAACAAATAAATAGTGCTGGACAAAAAAACATCGTGGGAAACTAGCATAGAACCAAAAATGTATTTAAATTATTATAAATATATAATTATTTATTAATAATTATATATTTATAATAATTTAATATATACCACTGGTTATTGTTCCGATAAGTGGAGATGCGATGGCGAATTAGGGTCTAGACAAATACCACTTTCTGTTGGCGTTAACGCCTGCGGAAAGATTGTATGGGAATGACATTGGCTGTGAAAATGTCACGTAACAGCTGCACAAGTTTTACCTTGACAAATTTGCGTTAGCGTGGAAAGGTCAACGTGAGGTATTTGTCTAAACCCCTAGTCACTTGGAACACTAACTACTATGCAGAACGTGGGCATGGCCTTGAGGTCTAGCAAGTAGGTATTGCTTTGAAGCAATACCTACTTGGTATTCTCACAAAAGTACGTACTGAGTATTAATCTGAAGATTTCCATACTGGGGATTACAGTCGGCAGCGTATTTGTTATTCATAATTAGTGAATTCCCTAGGGTCATGTTTCCCATCTACATACTATTATTATGGTATAAAAATCCTATTAAACTTGGCCCACACATTAGCCATGAAGACAGTCCCACGGGACATCGATTCCCCTACAAAGAAGCGCTCAACAGAGACTGGATTTACCTACTTATACTGGTCGACCTTTGTTGTGGCCAGTCTGTAAGAAAGAAATTAAGAAAGAGATAAGGAATGTTTACACACTTTTTGTGCTTTATGTGCCTTGCATGTCCGTGAGACAATCGAGAATTAGCAATGCAGTATACTACAGCTTTATCATTCGGGGTACGTATCTTTTAAGATGGCATTTATTCAAAATGATAATTAAACGCATAAAATGTGTGAAACACCATTCTGCTAAAAATAAAATATATCTATTAAAAAATATGGATATAGCTGCTGTTGTGCCATAACCACAGCCGTTAACTATAGGTACATAATTACAGCGTGACTCGATACAAGATAACTCTATTACTCATCTTGCTTTGATGAACCTCAAAAGTAATTAAAAGATTGTTGAGTGAGAAAAAGCTATCATTACAACGATATTATGGAAGAAATGTTTTAACTAACTCTAAGTTAATGACATACCTTAGTCAGGGTGACCAGAAAAGAACTAGTTACAAGTCTTCCTATAAGTAGGTTAATTACCATACCTAGTTACCTTTTTTTTGTGTTAACTGACCCAACATCCTGTTTTTGGAGCATAGGGTAGGTAGCCGATTTTATTTGTTATTTTTTCATCTTGTGCCAAATAAATGTTTTTCATTTCATTTCAATAATTTCAAGAGACAAGTAAGGAAAGAAAATATCTAGATTAGGAAATCTGTCTAAAAAAAGATTATTCGGCTAAAAACATATTTATACAAGCTTTTTTTTTAACTATTGCAGTTTGCAGTGCATTTTAACTATGTTAGTTTGTTTGTTTGGGTAAAATCTTGGAAGCTGAATTAGAACCACTTCCTCTTATCCTACGGAGTTGAATTTTTACATGTTGGCTCAGTTCCGATGACAATGCATTTATGGTAAGTATGACATGACATCCAGGATTAGCTAACTCTTCACAGGATAAAGGAACTCTTCAACGGACAACAGCACAGACACGAAATTTTGTGTACGCATTTTATTATGATTGCTGGTTTTAAGTTTTACCATGACATGGTTGCTACACTCAGGGCACTCAACATGCTTTTAGCTTGTTTTTAAATATATATTTTTTTACTATTAATTTATTAATAAACATTTTTCTAGTTTATTTAGGGGCCATAATTTGGACTTATTTCATGCATTTATCTGTTAAATATGTTATGAACATTCATTTGTTGAGTAATGAGTCATTCTATTATCCTGCCCTCTCCTAAAATGTTTACTTTACTCAATTTGTATGCAAAACACTCGCATAAATTAACGATATAATTGTAACTATTCATAGTAAGTTGCTTGATTATATATGACCGGAAATTGAGGCATAAATGAATGTCATTGCAATGTAAGTGCATGGTCCATTGTTCTGCAAATCGGTGTTGAGATCGATGGCGTTGGTGACCAGGTTTGGACCTCGGTCCTTAAAAGTGCGGATGGGTCGATATTTGGAGGTACCATTTAGCAGATCATCTACTACTTACTAACAGTTGCCCTTACCTGAATGAAGAAGAACTCTGTATGCAAATGTAAAATTAAAATACGTCTCAAACAATTTAGTGTTCATTCGCTTGACACCACGGAATAGCGGAATAGGAAATCTTGACTCCGCTTCCACGGCCAAAGCCGTATAGCTTAAGACACAAAGACTTCAATTTAGGATACGGGTAAGTTAAACAGTTAAACAGTCAGTGCTTCAGATAAGCAAGCCAAAAAAAATTGGCAACATTCTCATAGCAACAGCTAAATTTAAATAAATAGCAGTGATTCATGCGTAAACAATCGCTAGCAAATGATTTTTAAGCCCAGGGTGGGCTGTAACAGTCAAAAGGAGCGGAGCTTTGAACGTGCGAATGCTGGCGTATAAACAAACATTATTATATGAGTTTGTACCTATATAGATACGTCAACACCATCATCATCAGCCAACAGCAGTTAATGCTGGGGCTCAATACTTTAACTTTTTGCCGGAGTACGAGTAAATAGTATAATACTATCATACTATTTTTTGGAAAATATCTCTGGCCTCTTAAATTTTTATTGTCGCCTGTCATAATCTCAAGTTTGCAAGTCAACAACAAACATTGTAGTCGAAGCAAAACGTAGAAACAGCTCTGAGTAAACTCTTAAGTATACTTGACGATTTGCAAATAGACATTTCTGGACAAACACTTATCTAAAAAGGCATGCGAAATAGTGAAGAAAGATTTGAAATCTCATAGGAATAAATTTTGTGAACTGCTTCGACAATTTCTTATCCATCACCGAACCACTTCTTAGAATGTTCAAATTGTATAAACATTAATCTGTAACCAATTTTTTTTACCAAAAATATTCTCAAACATTTTTTTGTAAGTAACAAAAAAATGTTTGAAAATATTTTTTGGGATTTAATAAAACTTGTTAGAAAAACATTATTTTGGTCTGGAACGTCCATATTTGTGATTTGATAATTATTTTTATCTTGTTTATTATTTGTGTAGGTTACTTAGTGTTATAAATTTTAATTTGTTTTAGGAATATGTGTTGTAATTTTTTTGTGTTTTTGTTTCTATTTATATAGTTTTATAACTTTAGATGTAACGATTTGGATTATCTGTTATGATACATTTGGTTAAATAATTGTAAAATTTGAATTTGATTTTCAAATCTTTTTAGAATTGCCTACCATTAATAAGTATTTATACAATGGTATATTAAACTATTCAGGAACTTGCCCCTTTCGTACGTAACGGTGGTGGGATAGTGAACGACTCACTGTAACTAAATCTTCGAACTTGACTGCAACAGGATGGGAACCCAACTCCACAGTAATGAGCCCTGCCCTTACTTGTCAATTAGAGCTGACGATGGGCGGATTGACTTTTATTTCGGTTGGTTTGTTTGACGCTTCAGAAAATTAGGATACAATTTACCTCAACCTAGGGTTTATTTAAAAATTTCGAAACGTCTCATTGGTTTCTTAATGGAAATGTAAACGATGTGTGGTACCAGGGAAATACGAGATTTTCTTTGATCTTTAGAACTATATGAATGAATGAAAATACTTTATTGTACATCATAAACAAATAAAAAAATAAACACCATGTTGTTCCCATTAAAGTTACAATCAATAATAATAATGCTGGTCATGTTTCACACAGCATCATCTAGATCCGTGCCCATAGTAGGTAAGCAAAGGTTTATGGAAACTATGGATAAACACAGATTGTAAGAGCCAATTGTAAACAAATTGACGTGACTTATGTTTTCGAATTATGCAGTCCTAACCCCAATAGAAAATATTATTAGGCTTATAATATGTATGTATTTACAAAAAAAAATGTATATAAGTAGTATAACAGTCATTTAGTTCCCATAATACAAGCTCTGCTTACTTTTGGGCTAGATGATGCTGTGTGGAAAATGTTCCGCATTATTTATTATTTATTTATTACTACCAACCTAACGGACAATTTTTCTATGTAGAAATTAGTCTTAAAAAACGTCAAAATCTGTATCCAACTCAAAAATGATAAAGAATCATTTCCATGGAAAAAAACTAACTTTGATGTTGACAGCTTATAAATACTGAAAAAATTATAGTCCAACCAAAGTTGTCTTGGAAGAGTGCTTCTAGCGATACGACCGCCCATTGTACTTTGTATGTTTATGGATTCCTCTGTTTTATATTTTTCTTTGGTGTGCAATATAGAGTTTATCTATATGTTCATTGTAATTTAATTACATTTCTAGTGTTGTACGAACAATAGTTTCAAAAGGAGCTGTACAAAGTCTTGGCTTCTTATTATGCAGCAGGCGATGAACCATCATAATTCTATGATATCACTATGATACTACATATAATAATAACATCAAATCCATCGTCTGCTGCGCCGCCGAATACAAAGCACTAATTACTCACTCATTGTTTGCGGAGTTTGACAAATATTTAAATACCTTCGTACGGGCTTTGAATTTGTATAGGCATGTAATGTTAGCACGATTTAAAGTGTCATGTACGTAGTGTGAGGTGCCCCCCGGCTAGGTGAAGCGATGACTTAAGAAAGGCTGCGGGCAGTAAGTGGATGATAAGAGCCGAACACCGGGCTCAGTGGCGCGTATTGGGAGAGACCTATATCCAGCAGTGGACTGATGTGGGCTGATGATGATGATAATGTACCGGCTTTGTTGTTTGTGATAACGATGCATAGAAATAATAAGTTATTAAATGTCAAAAAACCGCACAACCGCATAGCACACAAAAAATGTTTCGGCTAGTCATGATTCCATAAGATGATGATGTTTTTTAGTTTTACGAAAAAAGCTGAATGCCTCAGGAATAAAACTTATAAGGGACCACTTCGGAATCATAATCTATATAACTACAAAGTAATTATCAAAATCGGTTAACAATAGGCAAAGATAGCAAGTAACAAACATAAAAAGAAAAATACAACCAAATTGAGAATCTTTTTTTTGAAGTGTGTTAAAAAAGTTTTTAAGTATTTATCTTTTATCGTTTAATTATGTTTAGAGAACGATTAGATACTAAGTCTAAGGAAGTTCATGTGTTTCTTCTCAAAAACAACTCACAGGTTTCAAAAACAACTGTAACGATTAGCATAATTCTTTTAAAAGCGTTCTACCTAGGTCCTAAAGCATAGAAAAACATAGTTCCCAAGCTAAAATTATGAGGGATTTATTGTTGTTGTAAGTACTTAACTTATTAATTTAGAACTTTTAGAAGTAGATAATCAGGTAGCTAAGTACCATGTAATTCTCCATCGTTGAATTTTTTGTAAAAAAAAGTTGTTCGGGGCTGGTTTCTTGTAATAAAATTTATGCTTCAATATATTTTCTTAGTTAGTTGCTTGTATGCAGATAAAGCGCTCGCCATGTTAGCTTTTAGTACAGGCACAGATGTTTTACTATACTATACTATACTGTATAGGGTAGAGCACAAACAACTACGGTAAACAGCGAGTGCTTTACCGTAATAAATTGGTCAATAAATAAGATAAGAGATTGAAAACATCCGCAGCACTTTGAATTGAATTAATCACTGCCTATTTGTAGATACCTACTTGCAATATGTACAAAACCGACAGACAGTTATTTATGACACGTTGCGAATGATAATCGGGCTGCGTAGACGCGTCGGCGTCTAGCACGCGGGCGGCAACAGCTAGGGTTACCTCAAGTTATGATTGTTAATTTATCAGTGGCCATGGCCAAGCAACATCAAATCTACTAGTATATAGTATTATAATATCTGATATTGCTAAGTTAACACGATAACAGTAACGTTACAGTAAAGTACGTAAAGTAAGTCCAGTTTTGATTGAGTTTGTTTCTATCCAATAACTAGTTTCAATACAATTTAGTGCTGAGTTCTCGCTTCCAAGTCAGCTGACCAGCCAACCGCTTTTTTAACCAATTTCAAAAAAAAGTAGGAGTTTCTCAATTCGTCTGTATTTTTTTTTTGCGTGTGTCATTTCATTTCCGTTATTATTTTTGTTCTCGCCTTAATTTACCAAGTGACTGACACCGAAATTCCTAGTTACTGGGTCTAGTCACTGTCAGTGTGTAAACCAGCCTAATTAAAGAATTTACGTTTGTACTCATTGTGGCTGTCGTCTGCTGCCATTTGCCAAAAATACTCGCAAAGTATTTAAACGTAGTTATGTTAGGTGTACTTTTAAACAGAAATATTTAATGTCTAGTCCTAATTCTTAGTTTAATATCGGACATATCATTTTGTTCTGGCTGTTTTTGGTACAATCGCTACGATGTTTTAAGAGATACACAAATTAAAGAGAACAGTTACCTTAGGGTTAACTAAAATCAGAGTTTTATTAATATACAAAAACCTCATGTAAAGTATAAATTAAAGTAAACCCTGACTATGAATTTATATAGTTCTTTTGACAGCCCTGACTGATACGCTGTTTCGCATGACCGACAACGGAAGTTGCGCGCGCGCACAGCATTTGATAGCAAGACGGCGAGCTTTCTACAATTTAATTTATCATTTAAACAAACAAAGGTATCATTGATAAAGCTTGTTCAAACTATCTAAAAAGACTCAAATGAAAAAATGAAAATTAAACTGAAAAAAGGCGATTATGTATGTGTATGGATCAAATAAAGTTCAAAAGCAAAAACAAAACGATTAAACTTACACAAATAAGTATGCAATTTATTGCAAACCTGTATAAGTTATAATTAGGTACCTAGTTTATCTTTAGAACATGCTAGATAACTAAGAATTAACGAAGTAATGGCGCTCACGAAAAGTTACAAAATATCTACGCAATTACGCATATACTAAGGATAAGGAAACTAGAATTTTACACCTTGACATTTACTAGTGCCTACCTACTTATCTAAACGTTAGTTTAGTACTCAAGAGAGCTCTCTTGCTCTCAAAGCTGTCAACGCTTACAATTTAGATCTAAAAGATTATTCTTCCATTTAGCGTCTTGTCGTTCAATTTAAATCTCATTAAAGATAGCAACATCTTGTCCAACCATTCAGCCAATTGCTAAAGCTTCTAGAGAGTGTCGTCGCCTTTATTTGGTGGATGAAACATAGCGGTGCCAACGATTTGAAAATTTATATATTTTTAATGCTGCCGCATCTTCTTAATTCTGCAGCTTGTATATGACGATTGTAGCGTCTTTGGAAATTGGAGAAAAGCAACATTTAAGTACATTACATTACCTACCAATGCAGTAAAAAATAAAATATATTAAAGATTATTGAAAAAGAACATAATAACAGTTATTTACAAGTCGTTATTTCTAAAAATTAAATATATAACTTGGTAATACCTTCATACTTTAATATAAAGAATGGTTTAAAAGTGGGTGTGAAGTGAGTCATATACCTACCTACCTAGTCGCTATATGTGCATCAATGTTTTTTATCAATAGGTTGCGTCATTAAAATTAATCATTTCTCACTAGATACAAATAGGCTAAAATCGGTTTCATAAAACTGCACTCGAACAATTATTATTTCAGCTTTTATCAATCTTTCACTATAGAGTCTGAGTACATTCTATGAAAATATTGATGATTTATCCAGATTTTTAGCACACTTTATAGTGTTCCTACGCACGCCTACTGAGATCAACGACCAGTGAGAAATATATCATCATAAGTTTTATATGAGAATATTGCCCCTGCCGAATTTGGGGCTGATTTAAATATCAATAGTCTAATTTATGATAGGCGAAGACAATAGAACGAACAGATCAGTCACGGATACTTAGCTAAATTGCTTATCTTGCTACTGTTTAGGTCGATGTTGCAGAATAAATAGACGTAGCTCAACTCACTGCCATGGAAATAAATAAAAAATCTGTTGATCTGCCATATAAGAAGGTAACTGTTTGTGTTATGTTTATGTAAATGCCTACCCTGAGACGTAGGGGGTGAAAAGTCTCACATGCTTATAATTTCACCGACACCCTCAAACCGGAACACAGTCATGCAAATAATACACAATATTTGACAGAAACATTCCAACATCATTGTCACAGTCTGTAACGGCAGATCAATTAGTAGTCAGTTCATCAGTCCCATTAATCAATCTGAGGCTGTGCTCGTAAATCTCGATATTAAGCCATTTAAAGTGGGCAACACTTGAGCGTTTCACTAATTTGCTTCAACATCTGCGTTTAGAAGACGCATGGTTTGTTTGCACTTGACTTTGGTTACAGTAACCATATTCAAGTGCACGGGCTAGACCTTGCGCCTTATTTTTGATAAAACAGATAGAAAGATAAACTCTTTCAGTCAGAATCACAATCATTTTACATCTTTATTGTGCTTACCTAACACCATTTTATAGAATTCAAAACATGGTAAAGAAAGATAATGCACAACGGGCGATCTTACCGCTGAAAGTGACTTCTTCGTCCATTCATATGAATAATATGAATGGATATATTTATAAGTTATATAAAAAAATGTAGGTAACGTTTATGTTACTGATTTTTGCGAGCAGTCATGACCAGTTCAAATGCCTCTTTTTTACAAAAGTGAAAGTTCTGAAAAGTTAATACATACCTATAGCTTTCTAGTTAGTGTTCCAGCGATCTGCCGATCGTTGCCATTGTGTTACTAATCTTGGATGTGTGGGCTAAGACCACTAAGACAATATCTACGGCTAGAATCCGGCTGGCAACACCTTTTTGAAAAAATCACGGTCGTGAGTCACATTCTTCATTTAAAATAATGCAATCTAGATTTTGTCACTCGATTCAATCTCAATTCAATTCTAATCAAATGCAGTTTCGTTCTTCTTTTAAAATTTTTTAGCTTTTGGCATTTCAATTGCAAACTCTACTCCAATTTCGAATGTCAACGTCACATTAAAAATGGTACAATATTAGAATCTAATTGATCTACTTCAAATGGTCACTTTTTAAATAAACAATATTTATTTTTAATGTTTTATGTTTATGTTAATTTATGGTATAATATTTGATTCCCTAAGATACAAATTGGGTGTACAATGCGTACATTATTGACACGTGTCGATAATGCACAGCAAATAATACGAATCTAATGACGGAGTACGTCAGTAGGTTATGGTTTTTTTTTGCACCCAAATACTTAATCTTTTGTTTTTGTTTGCGAATCTCAAAATAAATTAAAATATCGATTGATTTGATTTATTTTATGTCTCACTAAAAGAGGATCAATCATCAAAAAAGATGACCGTTTTTTTTTGCTTGCTGTTTTTGCAAAATTAAAATGATCATTTGAATACATGTCATTAAAAAGTACCAAATTGCACGAATTCGATCCTTATCCCGATTGCGATTATAATCGAGTGTCAAGGCTGCTGAACAGTGCTCTTGTGAAAACAAATGATAGGTAACTTACCATAGGTACATCCAACATTCGTAATAGTTTATGTGAACTGAACATGATGTCTTATAGCGATTCAATTCAGACAAAGATGTCAAATCCCGCTTTGCGAATGACAAAGCTTTAACTACGCCATAGCGTCCTCAATCGCAAAGCAGAAAGTGACACCTTTGCCTGAACTGAATCGCTATCCCGCAAATCCCGCTTTGCGAATGACAAAGCTTTAGCTACGCCATAGCGTCTTCAATCGCAAAGCGGAAAGTGACATCTTTGCCTGAACCGAATCGCTATAAGACTTCAAGGTTAGGCCCCAGGAACCATCAAGTCCTATTGCGATTCAATTCAGGCAAAGATGTCAAATCCCGTTTGCGAATGACAAAGCTTTAACAAAGCCATAGCGTCCTCAATCGCAAAGCAAAAAGTGGAATATAATTTGCTTGAACTTAATCGCTTTAAAACTTCATGGTTAGGCCTTAGTTTGGAACTACTGCGAATTTGTATTATTTAAGTTTGTTAACACTTTAGTTTTATTTCTAAAGCATTAATAATAAAAATATTGGAGTTTAAGTTCTGAGAAGTGAGAACCTCATAATTATATTCACACTATGCAGTACCAACGCTATTTTAGTGACCGTATTCTTATCGTTATCAACCGACTTCAAAAAAGTTGGATCCCAATTTTATTTCGGAGCGTTTTTTTATATATTATTTGTATTTTATTTTGTCATCAAAAAGAGTATTTGTTTTGTCGGTATTTTTTGAATATTCAACTTTTTCACATTTAAAAAACTTAATTGATTATGGACATTAATAAGGTATTTATCTACGAAATGTTAATCAATTCTAGAAGCACATCTACGAAATGTTAATTAGTTCTAGTAGAACTCCGGTGGTCCACTGGTCCCTTTGGGACTTGGGCGTCACGTGCGCTCATGTCTCAAGTCGGCAACAGAAAACGACACCGTAATGAATGTTCGTTAACATTATACAAACATCACACAACCCGCCTTATTAACAAAGCTTTTCGTTACGTCACGTTGCCACAGAAGAAATTATAGTTGTAGGTACCGATGTCAAAGGAAATTGAAGAAATGTGTGAAGGGAACAATTGAACTTTGTACTCGCTTTACTTGACTTCGATATATGGTCTATGGGGTAGATACCTACCCCCACATACTGACATCGCGAACATCTTTAGATATATTCATGCAATCTTTGTATTATGTTTGTTTGTATTTTGACATGGGCCTATTGAAATATTTGCAGTTAATAGACACTGAAGATGTTCCTGCGTAGGTTTGTAAAGTTTCATCGTAATCCGTTCAGTAGTTTTTGCGTGAAAGAGTAACAAACATCTATCCTCACAAACTTTCACGTTTATAATAGTAGTAGGTACATCTTTGTTACTATTTCTTATTTCTGTCAGAACACTGAAAAACTTGCCTTTATACCTAACCTACTTTGTAGGTACAGTCAAACGTCTATTTCTATTGCTGGCAGTACAGTCGTAAACCAATTTATATGTGCTTTTAGGAAGCATCCCGCAAGACCTAATTCCCATACTTGATTAACAAAGCCTAAATGACAATTAAAATGTTATGAGTCAAATGACTAAATTGGGACATTGGCAGTTTTGGCTCACAAATTTGGGACGAGATCCTTCCTACTAATATTATAAACGTGAAAGTTTGTGAGGATATTTGTTCCTCTTTCACGTAAAACTACTGAACGGATTTTTATGAAACTTTACAGTAATATAGCTTATACATCAGAATAACACATAGGCTACTTTTTATCCGGCTACCACAAGGGCGAAGCCGTTGGCAGAAGCTAGTAATAGAATATTGACATAACTAATAATCTGAAAGGGGGAGTGTACAATACATTGTCAAACTTTCCAATACAAGAAAATAAATATGTATGTAGGTACATTACAAATCGTTATTTTACGCACAATTTTTACTAAGGAAATTGTGAATTGGAGAAATAGTGAAATAAAAATAGCCATAGTAACTCCTGAACTATAAAAAAACTAGAAACATAGGATGATTCGTGTTGGTCACTGAGTCTCCCATCGCCCTGCTCCTTTTAAACCATGGCGTTTAAATCATTCTGGACATCCATATATAGTAACTATTATTGCTACTTTCAAAAAGGCGAGCAGTACCAAATATAATGTTTGAACGTGTCTCTGACTATCCCCTACTTGTTATCCTCAAAGATCTAGCTACTCACTGAGTATGTATCTGAGGTTATCGCTCTTTTTTGTAACTATTATTTAACCGATCAATTGTATTTCCACAGAAAATATCCTGCAAAAACTTCCATGGAAACCTCACGTTGTGACTAACCGATTGAAACGCTTCAGTATTTCAGCGAGCTCATAAAACATAGCAAATCAAATCTAGGCGGACTAGTAGGTATGTCACGGGTGGGCTGTTCGATTTGGGACCACTCGATTCTATTATTTTTGTTACTTACCAACAAAAATAACCACCAGAGAAGAAACCAAAAGAAACACGTTCCTAAATGAAAGCCTACACACCTAGTACTTACCTATCAACTTCATCACCTCTCTAATCTTCAAAGATGGGTGCTATCGTTTCAAGGATAACTTAACTGTTTGGTCTTTGGTTTGGTTATTTTGTACGGTCGGCGACAAAAATAAATTAACAGTTTTTTTTTTTTCACTAAAATATTTATGAAACACTGTCCCTCTGTTTCATAATCACTCGCTAACTTAGCAAGTCGCTAAATCTAGCCCGGTCCTTTTCTAACACTGAACAACGGATAAAGACTGGCAACTTTTAGCACGCTTTTAAAGTTAGTGAGTGATTATGAAACAGAGGGTGTAACTTTAGGTAAAATATTGGGCTATATTTTGAAGATCTGCCTTGGAACTTAACTATTTAAACCTTGTTAGACCCAATGAAAAAGATCATCTTTAAACTTAGATCGTACACAACTGAAATCGTTTGATTGAATGTTTATGTATCGATTTTACACAAAATTATAATCTATACCACTGTTTCTCAAAGTGGGCGATAACACCCCTTTGTGGGTGCTGGAGGCCTTCAGGGGGGCGGTAGAAAACTCTAGAAGATATTGTGGGCGCTAAGGCGGTCTAGAGGGGAAAGCATAGGTTGTTTGTTATGTTTAAAAACTTTGGGGCGCTAGGATTTTTTTATTCTCAAAGTGGGCGGTGGGAAAATAAGTTTGCGAACCTTTGATCTATACTAATAATAAAGCTAAACAGTTTGGTTTTTTTCTCATATTTTTCAGATATTTGTCGGATCCGGGTGTTGTGGTACACGTTACCTACTCATAGTACCTGATACCCACGATACATTGTAATCCTAGTTCGTGGTCAGGACAATGGAACTTCTAATTAAAACTCTAAAACAAAACAATTCTCATTTCTTAAAATTTTTACTAAGTCTGTACAGTACCGGTTTGACATATTATGTATTTATCGGTTTGACAAATAACTAGAATCGAGTGGTCGCGAATAGGAGGGTCTAGTCTAGATGTAGATCATGATGATTTGATGTCACTAATCAATTAGCAACTCAGTTCTACGGTCGACGAACTTTTTGGGAATGTCTGAAATACTACTTATTGCTCATTGTTTTAAAGGTTGTTGACTTATAGATACCTTTTAAAGGAAGAAGCAATGATGCAAAGAATAGTTTATTTATGTTCTTACTCATCTATTTCATTTCCTTCCTGTTTAAAAGGAAAATGTTAAAATTAGGTATCTACCTATACCTATCAATTCAAGGTTTCAAATATCTTTTGAATTCTTAAAATGTTTATTTAATTGAAAACAAGGTAAAACGTTTTTCTTTTATGCCATTGTTACATTTTTATTTTTCATGGATATAACTACGAACAAGGACGTTTGCGTTGAAGTCTTTTGTATGAATAACCTATATTAACTTAACATTAAAAATTATGAGAACATCTTCAATGCACTCATAATTTTGGGAGCTGCTTGAGGTATGCTGATTTATACCAGCTCTCTCAATCTTCAGTCCTGTTCCTTATTCCATTGCAATAGAGATCAAAATCGTGAGGCCAATATTAAAGCTCTTATACACTAAAAGCCGGTAGGTACTTCAACATGGGAAAGGTGTAGGGTCATCACCTGTACACAGTACCTGTGAGAATTCTCACCTGTATCTTGGGAACCGTACCTGTGGCAGATTGCCAGCCTGGTACCAGGCTAGCAGAGGCTACCCGGAGGTGGTAGGTTACCTGGCGCATGCGTCCACCTGCCTTACCTGTTTCACCTACCAATTTAACAAGACTCCTGCCGCGTGCTTGCAACTAGCTTGAACAGTTAACGTGATAGGCCATGATACTTTGGTGAGGGGGTATGACCAATTCACTCTGGCCCGTGTAGGTTGCTGCAGCTTCAGTAAAAGCGATGAGGTGGAAGGTCTAGTTACGTTGGTGAGGGGACAGCTGACGCGTGCGCGTGGGGTTCACCTGTCGTTGAGGTGTCAATTGGCACGTGGCTTCCCCATGTGCTGTTTGCCCCTTGTTTATTTGCAAAATAAATAAATTTTGTTCGCATATTTATCTTGTATTGTTGCGGTTTCTGGTCAAATAACAAGAGTTGGAGGTACTTTTACAGTACAAACTGTTTTGTAATCTTTTCGGGTCGAACAGCATATAAAGACAGATTAGTAAAACTATCAGAATATTACCTATTTCTTACCTACTAGCTGTATTCATCTTTATATAAAATTTGATGCGAAACTGAATTAAATCACCTTACGAGTACATACTGCATAAAAATCAAGATTAAAGTAAGAATATTCTGCCGTAATTTTGCATTGTCCTCGAGTAATGACGAGGGCGTGGTCATGGCAGATTACCTTCATGCTGAAATGCCCGCGAAGCCTGGGGTCAATGCACTCGGAACAATAAAAGGGATGGCGCGAAAGTCCTCGGGCATAAATTGAAAATGTTTTTTCTAACCTCATTTTATAAAACTGTTAAGTTTTATTCTGGCTGACTGTACAGTACAGTCAGTGTCAAAAGTAGATTGACGATTTGGGTTAAAGATGATCGTTTTCTTCGGTTTTGACAAGGAAATTGTAACTTTAGATTGCAGTAGTTAAGAGCCAAAGTGGATCTTCAAATGTAGCCCTATATTATTGCTGAACTAAAATTTACAGGTTCAAGAAGTAGGTACTTAATTAATTGTATTATATTAAAACAGAAAAAAATGCGATCAGTTTGAAAAATCAACACGTTTTTTTATTATGTTAAAATATTATTAAAATTTATAATATATCGAGCTGTTTTTTTGTTAAAAATACAATATTTATAAAACAAATCATTTTATTATGTGTATTAAATTAATTTAAATCAATTTCTTTGAGACACCTATTAAAACGAAAAAGGAAAATATTTCAACTTTACAAAATTATATAAAACTTTTTTTTATGTGCGTTGCTCGCTGACTTTAAAATATAGGCTTTAGTGATTACTTACCACTGACAGACATAGGCCCGCTCCTCTAAAGAGTGCCACGATTAACGATCTTGGGCCAACTCTATCCCAACTTTCCATTACCTTTTTGCTATCATCGGTCGATCGAGAGCTTTCCTACACTGCATCGTCCGCTGTATAAAACTGTTATTTTGAAAGAAAACGCTCATGATTTCCGTGTTACCTTATATAGTTAAAGTCCAAACGAAGAAATTAAAACAAAAATACTAGTCAAAACCCACACGTTCCCTAAAAGGAAGCTTTTATCTCGAGTTGTAAATTAAACTGCTGACATTCATATCAAGATGATGTCCTGCTTCTTTGTAGGTTATAGGCCATAATTTTACCAAAGAACCGTTACGTGATGTGAAATGTCATAAATGTGTCTAATATATTTTTAAACTTATACGACATCGTCCTAATGAAATAACACAAAACCTAAAAATAGTTTGATCAGAATCGGGAATAGATAAAA
The DNA here is from genome assembly GCA_958496245.1 of Perizoma flavofasciatum. Taxonomy (NCBI): domain Eukaryota; kingdom Metazoa; phylum Arthropoda; class Insecta; order Lepidoptera; family Geometridae; genus Perizoma; species Perizoma flavofasciatum. Next base: position 3,201,364 of record OY292436.1, read on the forward strand.
TCTTAGTACTTAGCAACTTTTTGCGTATTTAGATTTGGGATTTAATATACGTTACCTACTCGTAGATACTCGTATAAATATCAGTAGTTAACGATGAAAATTGGTAGAACACAAAAAAACCTTACTCACGAATTTTGCATTATACTTTAACAAGTTTCAATAACTTGTCAACTGAAAACTGACACTATGTCATAATATTAGCTTGATAAGAAGCTTTTTGACTTTATAGTTTTCAATTAATATTGACAAGCTTCTGCCCACGACTTCGCCCGCGTAGTACTCGGATAAAAAGTAGCCTATGTATTATTCTGGTCTATAAGCTATATTACTGTAAAGTTTCATCAAAATTTATTCAGTAGTTTTTGTGTGAAAGAGTAACAAACATCCATCCTCACAAACTTTCGCGTTTATAGTAGGACTAGCTTCTGCCCACGACTTCGCCCGCGTAGTACCCGGATAAAAAGTAGCCTTTGTATTATTCTGGTCTATAAGCTATATTACTGTAAAGTTTCATCAAAATTCATTCAGTGATTTTTGCGTGAAAGAGTACATTCTCTCAAACTTTCGCGTTTATAATATTAAGTAAGATAGGATGAGTTACATAGAGGAAATAACCACTAAGTTTAATAAGCTATTCAATCGAAATATTACGACATTCTCAAATAAGTGCCGATATCCATAGACAAGATAGAGAACATTACTTTTAGTAATCCCTACTTACCAAACTTTGTACTTTTAATACCAAAGAAAGTAGCATAAATGGTCTCATGATAAAATCTTTACATCGTGAAAGTAACATTAGTTAGTACCTACCATACTCAGTAAGTATCAAATGTCAAAAAAGATTAAAGTTTGAATCCAACCCCTCAGACCGACGATCCTTTGTTCTTTTTGTAGCTAAAATAGAACTTCTAAAGGTGGTTCTTATATTTAAAGAAGTGCTAGTGATATAGATGGGTGATATTTCTCTCACAGTTAATTGTTACTAAGTGGAAGTGTGGTCTAAAGATATATTTACAGTGGATTCTTATTAGATACCTATATAGTTTTATCGTCAGCCCAACTCACAACATGTGCATTGATACTTTAAATTAGTTCACTGCACGGTTTTTCAAAATTTGTTGCACATTTTTTAGTAATATTATAAATAAACCAAACATTAAGAAGAATGGATGTTTGGATTTTTGCCGCTGAAAATCTTTGTAACAGCTTAACCTATTTAGATAAAATTAGCTGATAGACAGATTTCTTCAAAATTAAATTATAGTGCATACCGATTTTTAGCTTTGTTTAAAGATAAGGTTAAATCAAAGTCAATGACTATACGTAAGTAATTATTCATTGAAATCACAAGGATAATATACAAAGTGAACTTAAAAATAACGTTTATTTAATTTTTTTACCAGGCAACAAACTCTGCTTGTTTGTTATGATCTTTAATTCAGCTTTAGTGTGATGCCAGTTTTATATGTACTAAGGAGCCAATTATACGGTGATTACCTAGGTATATACTCTTATTTTAAAACAAGGCTAACCGATTAGTTTTGGTTTGTTAAAAGCAAACATCGCTGGGTCCGCCATGCTTTGATGTATTTAATATTGATAGTACGATATTTGTTTAGCTAACGTGTTTTCATATTGTTGTAGAACATTCACATAATTATTGAGTTCTTAGAAAGATTTTTGCAAAACAACCAATTACTGGTTGTAAGCTTTCCATAAAGAATCAAAGTTTTTTATTTGAAGACTAATATGGTTTTAGTGTTAAATTTTGCTAGCTTTATAACTATTCGGCCTTTACCGATCACACACTCGAGATGAAAGACCACAAGCGCCGCCAAACATAGGAATTACATCGCTTTGTGCTGTATTATAATATTTTGTCAAGTCCCTAGTAGTTCTGAGACAGGGCAGATTGTATGCTCCGTTGTAAGCACTGAGACATAATAAATAATAAATAAATAGTGCTGGACATTTTTCACACAGCATCATCTAGCCCCAAACTAAGCAGAGCTTGTATTATGGAAACTACATGACTGATATATTAATTATATACTTTTTTTTGTAAATACATACATATTATACATAGAAAACAACCAGACCCGAGACAAATATTTGTAGAACATACAAACATTTGTCCCGCAACGGGAATCGAACCCGCAACCTTCTGCGTCTTAGGCGGGTCTTCACCCACTGCGCCACAGAGGTTGTATAATATAATTCATATACGACTTATTTTTTTAAGACTAAGATTTTCGGAAAAACATCCATCAAAATAAACAAATGATTATATATATTTATAAAAAGTATTTAGTATAAAGAGTAATTTTCAATTAAAAGTATTAAATACTAGCTTCTGCCCACGGCTTCGCCCCATTTGTACCTGGATAAAAAGTAGCCTATGTGTTATTCTGATGTATAAGCTATATTACAGTAAAGTTTCATCAAAAGTAGTTTTTGCGTGAAAGAGTAACAAACATCCATCCTCACAAACTTTCGTGCTTATAATATAGTATAGTTTGCTTGACGTCACCATTTAATCTAAATAAACCCTAATTCCAGTTTTTTTGTCATCTAAATAATTATGGTCAACGGAAGTGTAACAAACTCAATATATCATCCGTGGACAAGTGCTACTGTACGATCTTTTTATATCCCTTTTGAAGGGCTTCTGAGAAGGATGTGGATCCACAAGACGTTGATCGTCTTTTATTATTGAAATTAGCTGTCCAAGTATAAAATTCAAGTAAAAAATAAAGCTCTCTACTCTATATTTATAGCTCACTGATAAAATAAAGGTAAATTATGGAATAATAAGTAATCTAAAATATCAAATTAAGAGACAAATTTGAGATTTTTTTTGGTCGTCCTTTTTAGACTTAGGTATCACCGACCAATGTTCTGAATTCATATACCTTGCAGAATGTTCTAACTGAAAAAGTATTTTTCAAAGAAAATCTCGGAAAGACTATTCTTGGGTTTCGACAGAGTTTGAGTTTCGTTCAGGAATACAGCAACTTTAATTTAGATTATGTTGATACCCTCATAAAAGCGAGGTGAACAATCTATTAAGGTACAATAAAAGCTTCGGCTAGCTACCAAATATTACCTCACCGCACACGACGCAGGATTAGATGTGATTTACGCTTTTAATCCTAGAAGGGCCATCTCGGTTATATCCCGGATCAGTGTTACCTGAAACGATGAAGAGAATGCTGTTAGAATATTATTATAGATAGATAAAACTTACAAATTAATCATCATCTTATGTTATAAGATTGGGCCTGAGCTGCAAGTTACCAACGGGGTCGAAATAGGTAGATAGATAAATATATATAGAAGAGAAATAAACCTCATGAAGACTGTTTTCCCTAGAAGGATTGACCTATAGGACCAGACAAGTTGGTTTAAGAGTATAATCTCAACTCCTAAGTGTAAAATGCATCAATCAGAAAACCATTATCATATTCCTCGTAACGAACGGTCTAAATGAAAAGGCAAGTCGTATTTGTGTTTGAATTTCCCGTGTCAAATGAACACTATTATTTTCATATTGTCGCTTAGCTGTTCCACGTGTGAGAGATCTCCCTCATGTGGGACTGAGACAACTCCATCCCTCCCTCTCTCATTCTAACTCAAATTACTCGTGTGAAACATACGCCACTGCAAAGCTTAGAGATTCATCTAAACAACGGGCTCTCAGGTATGGGTTATTATGAGCATTAGACCTATAATGCCACACATGTGACCGTGCGTTAGAAAAAGAAACAGCGTTTGTTTAGCAAATTCTAATCTCTTCACATACTCTCGTACCAGGGTAGTAGAAGCCACAAGGAAGTAGATACACGTATGCCTCCGTGTGAGATATAACACACGCCATAGCCATACACGCATCGTGAAGGGGTTGTCGGGCACACAACGGCCCCCCTCACACCTAAATTTACACAGGCACATCTGTACGTAGAATACCACCCTCTAAGCAGGAACGAAAGAGAGCGGAGTCTACATAGTCACAAGCGTTAGAAAGAGTTAGATATGAGGAGCGGATTGCGGAGACAATCAAGACAAAATCTTGAGGTTATTCCAAGGGTGAAAGTTCATTCACTGTTTCCATTGTATGTTATCCTGGTAGTTGTTTTCCATTTTAGGACAAAACTTTATAAAAAAGGGCGCCGGGGTGTGGGAATGACGTGGCGGTTTGAGGGATTAGGTTAATGTCGGGTTTCATCCTCATTTCAAGGGTGCGTGCTTGCGTATGGCTGTGTAGGTAAGGTTTTTCGAAGGAATGTGTGTAACATACACCCGCTTTCTTTTGTGTTTGTGTGTGACACTGAAGATCAAAAATAATTACCACGCGTTTTTTTAACTTTGTTAATGTTAGTAATATTAACAAATTGAAAAAGACGCTGGATCAAAAGTCATCAGAATAATTTATCGTAAGCAGTTATCAATTATTCGTTTAGACAGCCAATAACATATATCTTTAATACATTATGCACCGACATAATCCTCAAAATTACATTCGATGACACAAAATCAGCAGTCACACGCATGAGTGCTCACTATTGTGAGCTAATGGGACCGGTCGATCATCGAACCATGAAATTCAAGTGATTAATTAGTCTGTCGTTTTCCATGCGAACAAACCAATAGCTCAATTTGTATAGCATTAGTAGATAGATTGATTACTTTTTTTACTAACGACGAAAAATTACCAACGATAAAAAGAAAAAAGGTTATGAAAATTTTTACGAACCGGAACAATCAGACGTAAGTAGATAGGTAATAAATATGAAGAGCTGAAAATGCGATGTACTTGTTAATCAAAATAAAATACCCTAGAAGTGGCCAAGCAAGCCGGTTTCTTAAGTAAACCCGTCGCTCATATGGGCCAAATACAAAAGTTTTTAAAGCGTTTTTAAAAAAGGTATACTTAATTTTAACAATGATAAAACCTCCTTATATAATAAAATATTTATGATAGGAGATTTCGTTCTTGCTAAGTTCTTTTTAACAATTATTTGTTACAACACTTCTGTTCGGTACAAAAATCGAGAGGCAAGAGGACAAAATGCATAAATTATCGTTCCACTGTGAATTTATCAACAACCATGAATTTTAGGGCTTTTTATTCTGTTTTGTGTGCATTATTGATTGCACGTGACAAATGTGTGTTTATTTATTCAGCCAGTAAGCGCGTGCTTCTGTTGATTTAACTGTCAAACGAGCTGTCAACTTGACCTGCCATGATGCAACCAACAGTGACCGTTTTATTAAAATGGACACTGAGATTTTAGTGTTAATAGGTCTATGCATTATTTTCAATTTAATGTAATTTTGACCTGTCATCCAAACAAGTGATTGATGGTTTGATTTTAGGATAAGCTATTTTACGTCCTGACCGTACTTAACCAACACTAAATATAACTCAAACTCATAGCATTTCATTAACTTTTAAATAAATTTAGATTATAGTTATCCAACTCAATCATAAAACCAATAAAACCCTATTGGGATTCAATAATCACACCCTGAGCAGCCATTTATCAAAGAAAAAAACTAAAGCTTTCCTTGGTTTAATAAGCGGGTTTTAAAATAAAACAAACTCCCTTTCTACAGGAATGTCGGACTGATCCCGTCGGAATGCACTATCCCTTTCTATACCCTCGTCTGTCGAAACTGGTTAGCATTGATTAATGACTATTTTTTACTCGGGGTTGAATATTAATGCAATTAAGAATTATACTAGATTCTTCGTAAAAAAAGACGAGGTGGTACCAAAGCAGCATGTATCTACAAAATAGAACATTGTTCATAAACTTTTCAGTAATCTGTGGTTTCAGGCTCGTTATGCGAACTCCTATGTTGTTATGATCGCCTGGTATAACGGAGCGCAAACCGTTACGTCACAGTTTCGTCACAGTGATGCCGTCGTTATGAGGGTGAATCGAGGCCCACCCCCTATACGCGTCTAGATAAAAGGGGGAGATAGATATTGGTTTGGTAGTAGCTATAGAAAGTTATAGAACTTCAAATATAGATATTTCCGGTAGAACAAACACACAGGCTGTCCGGTCAAGAAAAAAAACAGACAACGAACAAAAGACAGCTATGACCTAGTTAGAGGATCACGAACTACGTAATTCATCCTAAATCCTTCCAATACATATACATAGTAGCCAGACTGAAGTGTCATATCAAAATGTTTATGGAGGTAGGTACGCGATTATGCAAAGCATTGTTGTCTGCCTGCAATTCATTAGTAAAACACATGGTTAACGTCTGCAGTGCCATTTCCTGGGAGATCGTTTCAGAAACAATAAAAGCAGGAAATTGGGTTTAATCGTTCTTCGATCCGGGAATCGGAGAAAGTGGCGTTATTGAATTTAGAGCATCGTTTAAAATAAGTTATACATAGGTACAGCCATTCCAAAAATAGGTAACATTAAAGGATTAGAGATGTAAACCAAATATACAAAATAAAACAGTAGAGACATCAAAAGTTTAAAAAGAAATTAAAGGAATTACTTAAATGTCACCTTTTTTATCATATTAATTCATGAGTTGTTTATTTTCTGATTTGCATGCATAGTGGAAAAATCTAGATTAAGAACATGATTATGTATACTTTGACATGCCAATGTTAAGTAACTATAACGAAATGGTTAAATAAATATCAAAATATATCATAGAGACCCAGCGGTCGCAAACGATCTGATCCAGATCACCAGACGGAAGCATCCCAATGCATTTAGATTGTTGCTGCCAAAGACTTTTAAGTACCTATCCTGTTAAATCATGAAAGATACAAAAAACAGAGCATCTTTAACCCAAATCAGCACTAGACGTGTTTACATTCTAACTGCCGTGTTTATTTGCATTATTCTTAAAACACTCCCGGATTTAAACAGGGTTAGTTTAGTCTGCGGAATGAGCCCATCTGTTACAATTCAAGGTTGCGATAAACTGATTATTTAATAACAATTTTACCGGCGTGATCTCACTTAAAAGCGCTTTCGTTTTCAACTTGCTCCTTTCAACTTATAAACATCTAGCATCTAGAACAGTATTGTTGAATGGCTGGCGTTAGCGCACGCGCCGATGCTGGATTTTTTTATTTCATGTCAAGCTTTCTATTTTATCATGGTACTGTCGTCACAGTAGTTTTAAGGCATGCCTCATTGCCATGCAATAAGATAGATGTTAATTGAAAGTTAAAGCTATTATATGTGTTCATAGCAATTTCAGATATAGAAGACGTTCAATACAAAATTAATCAGTTGATCCAGATAGCATGCTAAATTTAATTATGTTAAGAGCGTATAATATACTTGTTAAAAAGCAGCATTGCAGGTAAATTAATGCGATGTAAATTTGATAAACTTTATAAATCTTACTTCTATATCTTTCTTATGCAACTTACTTGTAGAGTTGCATAAGAAAGATGCGTTTGTATTTATATCGACGAACAGTGTTGTGAGTAATGATTATGGTCCATTATATCGGCCACTAACTGGTCGATTAGCATGGCGTCGTATCCATGTAACTTAAAAAAAATTATGCTGCAAACATTAGAGCTTACTTAATTACCTAATACTATTTTTATGGAATTAGCTTTATATCTAATACCACATTTATGAAATTGTCATTTTCACGTTTTATTTGGTGTTAAAATTACCTAAATTGGGATGAAAACAAATACCTTTTAGCTACACGACCACACATTTCGTGTCGCAAATCATAACGCAAATAACCCATAAATCAATAATGATAAGTTTTAAATTGGTCTGGGCCGGGCGGTGAACTCCTGTGATGAGGCCTACAAAAAATGTTCGGGTCTGATGAAAGGGTCGTTAGTGCAGTGATGTTGATAGCAAAACATCGATAAGATTGACATTGTGAGTATCACAGTAGGTAGTATCAAAGCAGTCTTCCTATAAGCACTGTTTTCCAGAATTTTATAAAAATCATGTTTTAATTTAATTTCTTAGTTCTATTTATTTTTATGTAAATTGAATATTTTTTTACTAAATGTTTGATTATATTTGTCAATTTGATAACGTTTTGTAACTTATTTAGAAGCTTTACATTCTCATGATGTACCACTATTGTTTCAGTTATCCCTAGGAGATCCGTATAGAAAAAATATATATGGTGGCACTGCAATAAATACATCGATAAACTCGAAAGGCCTTGTGTCCCCTCCCTAGTGATATCTAATCCTCGAAAACCCCAGACGTAATCTGAAAGGATGTTAGTAACTTACTAATCTAATTATTAAGTTCTAAGAAATCGGTCTGGTTCAGTTTAGATTTATTTATTTTTTTCAAATCCGCTATCTCATTTGGTTTTCTCGACAATTATGACATCAGACGATACCTATGATAATATTATAATAATAAAGTAGTCAAGTGTCAAACATCATTTAAGATCAGACTTGCGACAAAAGTTTTGTTGAAATAAAAGTCAAAATGAACCTTGTGTCTGTCTCAAGTCTAATGTTTTACATCGAATTTAACCATTTTTTTTTCAATAAAAATAGTTAAAATTCTTAGAAAAAAATTCAGTATAAAATGATAGAACGACTTTCTTTTGGTATTAGTATTATTATATTCAGGGATACATTTTTATATACCTGGCTAAATCCAATAGAAGGCATCAAAGTCTATAAAACTGATTGGTAGCGGCCCTAAACCTTTCAAAGCAATAAATAGATCCATATAAAGGTGTCAAAATAAAGCTTTCCTCACGAAAGGATTTTATTGTCGTGAATCGATCTCGAGTTGAGTGAGATTGCACTGCGAAAAAGCATCTAGGAAAGTGTATTAAACACTTTTGTGATCGTTTCGCTAGATAAAGGGCAGTTAAAGGGTCCTACCTACTCCAGACAAACCGTTGGTGTTGCATCACGTTCAATGAAGTATTAGAAAAGTAATATTATTTTTATATGTATCTTACAATATATATATATATTGTAGTGTATGTACATTAGTTTACATTTTACTAGACACGCCACACCATTTTTTTGCACGCCCAGGATGGCTGGTAGGGAATGCTTTAGCATTAAGTCCTTCTAGCACTACATTGTTTGTGCGGAAGTATTAAATAAATAATATTTAAAGACTCGTCTATAAAAATGAACAATTATATACTACAGGTTTCTGTCAGAAAACTTTGGAAACACGTATAAACAGACTAGTTTCTGTCCACGGCTTCGCCCGCGTGTACCCGGATAAAAAGTAGCCTATGTGTTATTCTGATGTATAAACTATATTACTGTAAAGTTTAATTTAAACCCTTTCAGTAGTTTTTGCGTGAAAGAGTAACAAACATCCATCCTCACAAACTTTCGCGTTTATAATAGTAGTAGGATAGGATGCATTTGATTAGTGTGAAGACTCAAAGAAACAGTCTCGTATTGATGATTGTTCAAGTAGCGATAGTCCAAGATATTTAAGATAAACTATTCCACAAGATAGTTTGTGAGTCAAAGGCAACCACCGCTTATTGGAAATGTAACCTATGGCATATGCCTTCGAATTTTAGCTTCCAGTGTCTGACGGGTGTGCTCAGTGCCGTTTTGAATATATTTTTTATAGAATCATTGTTGTGTAAGTATTTCTGATATATATTGCAGTCATGTGCTTTTCGCAGTGCGATGTGCTTTTGACGTATAATAAAAGTTCTTGCGCGTGCGTGCCATCTTGTTAGCCGGTCGATTATGGAGATGCCATAAAATGGAGGGGTGTGCGGGCAATTTAAAACACTATTACATACCCTTCGTATTATAGGTACTCAGAATAGGTCGGTGCTAATAATAGGAACAGCTATTTAAATGATCAGCTATTTAATGATACGCCTGAGTTGAAATTCTGATCGAACAATATTTAATATAGGCTTGTGCAACCTGCTACGTGGATTGCAAACTATAACATTAAGAAATGCTACTACTAACAAAGTACTCTGTTTATATCTACAGATTATTGTTTTTTAACTTGAATATTATCTCAAACTTAAAGGGAATCGTTAAACAACGTATTTTAATTAACACGTTTTTAAACATCTACAAAAAACTTACCCCAGATTTTATCACCTTTCTAATAACAATGTCAATATTGGTTTTACTGCATTGAGATAAGGTTGTTAATATGTTTTAGAGTTACATTAAAATTTGCCGCTGTGCGTTGATGTACTTTTAAATGCGCCTGCGCTACTCCCACGCTGCACTATTACTTAAAGTGATATTATACGGAGGATCAAAGAAAGTCTATTAACGTTTTATGGATAGAATTATCCGTAATATTCAATCATCATCATCATCAGCCGCAACGTCTGTTGCAAGACAGTTGCCCAAATAGAGTGCCACGAAAACGGTCCATTCACAATCTTAATCTATGGTTCTATAAAATGTCCCACACGAGACATCGGCTGATTGAGAAACTCAATGTCTGAGAATATCTGAGAAAGTATGACCAAGTTAAAATTGTTCTTTAGTTCGTTGTTTAGTTTTAAGTAGAGTAAGCAGAGCTAATTCGACACAAAAGGCTCAAATCCTTCGAACCTTTCAGAAAGTGACATGTTATTTATTAGCTCGCTTATATTAGTTGTTTCACTTTTAACTAACTAAATAACAAATAAACAATGTAGGTAAAAGGTAATCAAATTTTGGATGTCAATTTAGCCTACTTGCAATTGTCGTAGGTATCGAAATGCAACTTTGTATATATATATATATATATATATATATATGAAGTTCGGATGACAATACTGTAATTTGGTATCTTGGAGCTGAACTGATGGTGGAGCCAGGAGATTATGGAACTCTTCAGTGACTACTAGTAAACCCCTCAAGTTTGGGCTCATAATAATTCGTATTGACGATTCCAATAGATTGGGCTTGGTAACGATGGTCTGATGATGGAGCCAGGAGGTGTATAGTGGTTTTTTTTTTATAATTTTAAGTGCGTGTTAAAAGCGTGTTTTTTTAGTTTTTTTTAACTAAACATTGTATTATTCTTTGAGCATTAATCAAATCAAACCAAATCATTTATTGTTTGTGAATTTAGGTAAGTGTTATATCAGGGTGATAAATTAAAACTATTTGTATCACTAAATTCTGTCCTTAGGCTTACAAACATTGAATTAAATTAGGTATCTCAAAAACCTTTAAAGTACGGAAGAAAATAAAATATAAAATGTAAACATACAGCACAGTCACACAAAAACTCATCCACTGTGTTACCTACACAGTGGATGAGTTTTTGTGTGATACGCTTTTTTTATCAAAATGTTATATTAAAGTTTTAGGTTTTAAAAACTTCTGTGTTAGAACTTATTGAATTGACTAGTGTCTTCTCAGATCCGTCTAAACCAAGGGATCCAATGAGATGGAAAGCAATGTCAGTGGTCTGGTCTGACCATAATGTAACGGTCGGATATTCGATACTGCCCAAACTGGTTCTCATTACCTAGGTCGTCGGGGTCCTGATAACTTCTAGGAACGAGATTCCCGTTAAAAATAACTAGAAGTCCGACCCAAAGTTATTTTTATAATTACAAGTTTATTTTAAAACTTGTGGTCTAGCTAATGACTGATGATCAAGCTCACCATGTAGTCTATAAAAGTGGTTTCTTTAAAACAGGATGAGTCAATGATATATTTTAGTACAAAAAGCTGGCCCACTTATTAAGACTAACAATGAAACAGTTAGTAACAGATACACCAGAGATGTAGTATTAGTCTTATATAGCTACGTTTGTTTGAAAACCAAGTCTTGGTACATTAATATTATTGTGGCAGTCTACTTTCAATCGCAGTTTTGACGTTTCTTCGTTAATTTTTTTTGACTAGAATACCGATTTTGACTTTTACTAACTTTAGAATCCTATCCTACTAATATTATAAACGTCAAAGTTTGTGAGGATGGATGTTTGTTACTCTTTCACGGAAAAACTACTTAACGTATTTTAATGAAACTTTACAGTAATCTCGCTTATACATCAGAATAATACATAATACATAGGCTTTTTACTACTTAAACTACCTTTTAAATTTTCCGGGTACTACACGGGGGCAGAAACAAGTTGACTATAAAACCACACAAAATATTATATTTCCTACTTCGGTCAATCTGTAGGTAAGTACCTAGTTTCCTTTATGTATTCCACGGATCCGTCATCATACGCAGACCCACTGCTGGGCATAGACCACTCTATATTTATGTCACCCATCCCGATCCTATGCCAGTCTGATCCACGTACAACCTACGATCAAATTTTGGTCCAGAAAATTCAAATAAATCGATCCATTCACACGGAGAAGAAGAGTGGGGGAGGGAGGTTGAGAACAGGCAATAGAAAACGGGTACCAGATAAACTAGGTTTGACGTTGATCCCTGCACTCCAACGCAATTAGGTATATATTTTAATGGATAAAAAAAATAGTCTACACATGGTCTTACATTTGGTATATTGTTTATATCCAGTGATTATGATGTAAGAGTTACTCACTTGGAATTTGCATTAAGTGTCCATGACGTAATGTGCATGGTCAAAATGTGCAAAACATCCGTCAAATGTTCAGTCCATGTGTTTCATTGTTCACTTAAATTAAAGGTTGCTGAGCAATTTTCAGAAAAAGTAGGTAACTAAAGTTAAGTGTCTGAACCAATACAATAATAAATAAAAAAAGTACCCAAGACGTGTCCAGACGTACTATGTTAGGGTTCCGATGTAACAATAGTTGGTGGTTCTTATCAAAACTTTGTTAAACTTTGGTCAAAACTTTGTTAAACTTTGGTTTGTTTAACTAAACTTTGTTTCATAATGCACTTTTTTTTATAAAAGCTCATAAAGTTAATTATATAATAATAATAAATAATAAATAATAATGCTGGACAATCCACACAGCATCATCTAGCCCCAAGCTAAGCAGAGCTTGTGTTATGGGTACTAGATGACTGATATACTTAATACAATACATTACATAGATAGATATTTTTTTATTATACATAGAAAATACCCAGAACACCCGGAACAAATATTTGCAGATCGTACAAACATTTGTCCCAGGGCGGGAATCGAACCCGCAACCTCCTGTGTCGCAGGCGGACCTTCGCCCACCGCGCCACATCGGTCGTCAGATTATATAGTACTACTACAACACATTGTGTGTATTGACCAGATAATAAATAGGCATTGCTCATGAGACCAGGAGTCGTGAGATCGTCCTACTTTCCATCAATGCAGATGTACTAAGACAAATGTATGTTTAATTCAGTCTTAATTTATGTCTATCATTCTGCAGTAACGAGTTTAACTAATATGTCCAGTCACGATCACTCATTTGCGGACCAACGTAGGTCAAACATTCTACTGAAATCTGAATCAAAATATTCCGTTCCCAACAACGTGTTCCACAAAATGACCGTGGCTGAACTTAAATTACTACGAAGAGGAATTATATAAATAAATGTGGCACCTCGCCCTTTTATAAAGGATACCTTACTAAAATGCAAATAATACCGTTGTTTACATTACAGCCACAAACAATTTGCATCAAAGGTGCATTACCTTTGAGTCGTCTTAATTAAAAGCAATACTACTCTTCACAGCATTCGCATTTTGTTAAACATCGATCCCCAAAGAAACTGGTACACAGAGAGAATAGCCATAAGTAGGTAATTTGAACAAGAATAAACATAATTTGACGAGAATAGGCCGCTTTGACATGCAAATTGAGAAGTTAATCTATTAAGGTTATTATTGAAATTGCAATCGTTGACTTATCCTTGCAGCAAATTGATGCACTCTATTTTTAGCTTGAACTAACAGTAGGTATTGTTAAACTGGATGGACGCTATTTCTGTATGACTGCACAAAATAGTTACCTATTCCTTTTGTCTCAGGTTGTTTATAAACAAGTGCTATTTTATGCAATAACTTCCTATATTATATACCTACCTACTAGTTTTATTTTTATTTTGGTGTGTTTTATATTGAAGTTCTGCTTTCGTAGATGAATAATTTTCTAGGTTATAATATCTACGTTACGTCCATCGCTTGCTCAGAACACGGAAGTCTTATTTCGGGAGCAATCAAATTACAAAACGGTTAAAGTTAATTTATAATGGAAATTACAAATAACCAAACGAATGTTGTAACTGGATGAGATATGTTGTAAATTGTAAAAAAACGGCTGAGTGAGGTTTTAGTAACATGCCTCCATTATTATAATTTGAAATAATTTAAACTTCGAAGTGAAAAATAAATTCGATGACAAATGAAAAGTTGAGAAAAACCTCAAACATGCGGGGAAATATTGTCATTACTTTCGAAAAAAGAACTCGCGAAGTATCCGAAGTATCGTATTTACGTACACAGCATCAGTTTTGAATTTGGAACAAAAAACGTGCCAGTACATTACCGGCATGTTTTTGAACCGAAACCCATTGCCGGCGTGCTGTGTTGTATGTTTAGTAATGACTACGACAAATCTTTTTCTTGCTTCATATGAATTTGGATCTCTTTCATCGAGCTTGGTACAAAAAGATTGCCTTCAAGTGGATGTATACAGGCGCCTTTACCACAGATGACTTTAAATTTCGGCATATGCAATAAAAAAATTGAAAAATTGCCACTAAAAATTGGTCGTCTTTCTGCTACGTATTTTGATAATAAATAAATAGATAAAAGTGAAAATAGTGCAGTCAATATGCACTACACCAGATCTAAGGTCAGAATTCAAATTAGCCTTAAAAAACCTGCTTACTGGAAGCTTTTTTTTTCTTGCTTTATTTTAAGAAAATAGTTATATATGTATAGAAGAAAAAAGTTTTCGAATGGCAATCACGAAAAAAACAACACACTGTTAGAATGCCCCCTATCTAATGGACCGATGCCATCTCAAAGGTTGCTGGAAAAAGGTGGATCGTTTGTCATGGCACTCTTACCTTATGATAGTTTTGTAATCTCTAGGATTAATGATAAGGTCTACCTACTCGTATAGGGCACGCAGATCACACTTTCACTAGGTACTCCTTAAGATAAATTACACGCACGTCAAATGGAATTACAAATAGTACCTCATGCGCAGCTAAAGTAAAGTACAGCTGTTTATTATTATTTAGAGAGAGAGTCTAACTTTCCTCAAAGAGTCGATTTCTTTTGTTCACACAATAATTTCTAGTCAGCAAAATAAACCGCTACACCACACTCATCTGTGATTTAGGACCTGTTTGTGTCAGTCTCCTTTATGTTACATGTTTTCTTTTCCTGTCTTTCAATTTAGAACTAAAGTTCCATTACTATTATAACATAATAGCTTCTGCCCACGGCTTCGCCCGCGTAGTACCCGGATAAAAAGTAGCCTATGTGTTATTCTGATGTAGAAGCTATATTATTGTAAAGTTTCATCAAAATCCATCCTCACAAACTTGCACGTTTATAATAGTAGTAGGATGAGGTAACTATATCAAAAGTTTAAACAAAGCCGCCATATTATGTTGTTTTTTCGGCGGAAATAGTAAATGGCTTCATAGCACAATGTAGCTTGTTTCTGGCATGTTTATGGAGTTCACAGTATCACAGAATGTACCTAGCTGTTTGAGTGGTATCGTCTGGCAGGATATGAGTCAAACACATCGTAACAGTAAACTACAATAGCTTACATTTATTGCATGCAAATTATCATGAGTAAAAATTGGTGCTAAAATAATCAATGTTCCTAATAGCATAGTTACCTACAAAAAGCGAACAGCGACAAAAGCCTCTTTGCTAGACAACAAGGCATCTGGTCTGACCTAAATCAAGGAAAACAAAAAATAACTAGGGCTCTAAATAGGAGCTCTAAACGATGGAAACTTGATAACATCTAATAGATAACATCTGAAAGAGAAGACTCTTTATTTAAATTTTGGGTGGATCGGACAGATTGCTTAATTTTACTGCCATAAACATAACCTAAAAATGCCCGTAAATTGTGATATCTGCAAATTCCAACGTTTCACAAGAACTGCCAGCAACCCTTTATAGTCCCATAATTCACACACGAACTTTTTATAGTGCATCTGTCAAAACAAACGCCATATCTGACACGTTACGCAAAGCCGTTGGAAATACATTCGCCTAATTTTTTTTACCGGCGGTAGTAAAAGTATATCTGTATGTTATGAAAGCATTGAAGAATGTTATGAAGAGTGATGCTATTTATTTGTTAGAAATAAAATGGCTGTTACCGATAGATATTTCCATTTAGTCATCAATTGAAAAGCATTGTGCCTACCAAAATTTAACTTGTTTTTAACCGACTAGCCGAACTTTCGGAATTAATTTAGCGACGCAATTAGACATGACAAAAACCACGAAATAGTCTGAATATTGTCCAGTCTCACCTACATCTCTGCCATAAAAGCTTTCTACTAAAAGTTGTAATTGATTCAGAAAACACTGAAGCTATGAAGGCGCGCATCCGACCGTTAGTGGAGTTAGAATGCATCGTGTATATTGATCGTAATTAGAGCATTTGCTTTGTTCATTTCATAGTGCCTGTCAAAACGAAGCTTTTTGATAAAGCTTCAGATTTTCATGTGAATGGTATTTCGATAGGAATTTGGTTCCTACATATTTTGTAGGTACTCGAGCCATCTCCATTTTTTTATTTGCAACCTAGGTCATTAGAGTATTAGGTACCTACGAGTATTTCGGAAAAGGTTGATTATAACTAAACAAACCCTTTTTCTATATAACTAAATACATAAATCATAATACTATTAATATAACCTCTCCATAACATAGAATTTCAATTTGTAGCAAAAATACAAAAATTGACACCAGATGTAGGTACCAGGGTAACATAATCACAGAGGTAGATGTCCAACAAAAGTTTTTGAGGGACATTTGACTTTAAACTTGACCCTTCCACTAAAAGACAAATTCTACCAATTGCGAAAGTTTGGGTGTCTGTTGCTAATAATCTTTGTAAATGCTGAACCCCGATTAGGATGAAATTCGGAACAGGTTAGAATAATACGAAAGCTACTTATTAGCCTGGTACCTTACGAGCGGAGCCAAATTATTAGCAGGGGCTAGTTCAAGATACTTATAAAAAATTGTGGTTTTACAATGTCGGTTTTGTGCGGTTCTTTTTGCGGTTTCGGTTAGATGCATTTAGTTATTTCAACGGCGACATTATGCTTCATTGAACATAAAATACATATACATAAGTGGTACGGAATTTACAATAAGTAGGTATCTTGATTTTGTTACACTTATTAGAGATGAAATGTGGCCGTTGCACTGTATTTTTTTTTTTAATTTTCCATTAAGTTATTTAAAATGTTTGAGGCAGTAAAAACACTACTATATTTTCTTTAAAATATCTCAAAACAATAGTCGACGAAATAATTTCTTTCATTTCATTTCATTTTCGTTGTAGTCTATAATACATTATATACCATGACTTTGTTGATTTCAAGTCTGCTTCCTTACTTTCCTCTGAGATCGTAAATTCTCAGCCACAAATTATACGTTACTGTAGATCATTGTGAGCATTGAATTCGAAAGAAAAAAAAACAACTACATACATACTTATACGATTGGTCTATTAACAAGGGTGAGTGCGCATGTGTGCGCGGTGCGGGCGTGCGGTGCTCTATCGCCCGGCAAGTACCAGGCAAGCAGAACTCTGAAGAAGTCGCCACAACACCACCACCGGCAAAATGCCAGACGGGTGCTAACCGTGCGAAAGTGACAGAATAATAATCAATAAGGGTGCAAAACACAGAGTCCATAGGGAGGTGGGAAATATAGAGGCGTGGAAATCGGAGTTATCAATGGAGTTGTGAACGTTACGTTACTATTATTGATTCTCTCCGTAGCCGGTCATTCATCTAGGCACGCAGTGTTACGATTCTAGAGCAAATTTGTTTGTGTTCTGTTTCAATAGATGACAACAAAAAATAGACAAGCCTGTCTAAATTCTAAACACAAATGGAAAAAATCTAAATAGAACTGCCACACCATTTTTTATGGAAGTAATTGACTCATATTTATAGAATACTCAAAATACAGAGAGCCTTTGTCACACCATTTCGTTTTAATGTGAAATTAATGTATCTTAAATCTTAACTTGAATTCGGTCGTCATCCAACATTGACGGGCTGTATAGTGTATAATGATTTTCTTTGTGTGTCGCTTAGTTAAAATACTTACAATAGCCCATTAGACTGCTATGTCGCTAATATAAGCACGTGACGTTTTAAAGCCATTAATTATATAATAACTTACATAAAAACCTCATCTTACCTGCCTTATATGAAACTTGTTTTCGGTGTCATGTTATCTAGCCATGATTCAAAGTGGCCAAGTATAATGAGGGGAACCTTGGGGTCTTCGCGTATTTTTTTTCCAGGGTGTCTACTGGTGGGCGAAGCCGAGCGTGACCATCAAAGAGCTGGCTCTGGGCTCGATCTGGGTCCACGCTTTGCCATTGAGTGCAGCAATGCAGAATTATTTTTAATTCACGCAAAAGCTCTCGGACCATATTTTATAATCAAAACCAACAACCATTATATTTTAAAACAGGTCATAATAAACCTAAATAAATAAGCAAAGACCTAATAGACACATAATACCTTAGTGACATAGACCACACTCTAGGATTACTTGTTTAATATGAGCAAGCAATTTACATGTCAACCTGAAATCAACTGCTTAGTAACAGCCTGAAATTAAACAAGACATATTAGGACCGCTGAATCTAGAGTTGTACAAGTATTACCATAATAAACCTCATTTGTTTAAGAAACAAGTCAAAATTATTTATGTTTTCGAGTTTAATAGTAAACATTAGGTTCCGATAACTTTTTCGTTAATCAAAAATATCCCTACAGATCATGCTTGCAATTACATAAATACTTAACTAAGTGACTGGACTTTGTATTATTATTTTGTACAATGAAGTACCTATACTGTTAACTATTTTTAAAATATAACTAAGTACATATTTTGAGGAAGCTATTTAAATATCAAAATAAAGTTCAATGTCATCAATGTCTCTTCACCTCTCTGCCATGTTTGAGGCGAGCGAAGTTCAGGGTTACAACTAACGGCGCGTTGCCATGGCAACGATCCCGTAACTCCCCAAGGACCTTGTAAATAGCGTGTAAAATGTACTAGGGCAGCATAAGCTACTTAGTAGTTACTTACCACCGAACCACCAATAGATACCAATTACATGCTTTTGGTACTATGAGAAACTAGATATATTACATTTTACAAGTCTGATTTATAGAGTAATTTTACTCGTAATTGTAATGTTATTTTATAGATCTGTAGATCTTTGTTCGAGAATCTAAACATAGAAGAATTTGACAGGTTCACGTGGAAGGATAAGGTGTGTATGTCGATTCTTTAAATGAAATGCACAGAGTCCATTGAATATATATGTATTTCTTGTTGCTAATTTTCGTCACAAAAGGATCATTATATAAAAATATTAGATAACGACCATCGTTATCTGTCTGGCAAAAGACAGAGAAACATGTCAAAACCAAATCACTCACATCGCACAGATCCGAGGGTCAATTCTCGGTGAATATCTCGGTTTCCGGTACTAACTCGAAAGAAGTTAAGTGAATATAAACAAGTTCTTCCAAATAAGCTATTTTTTTAGCGAAAGCAGCAATTTTTTGTAATAAAAAATTAAAATTTTCGGTACACAAAAAATAACATAACCTCAATATCCAACAGACGCATACAGTCCTAACCCCACACTAGGATTCCCTGTGTCGTGGGAATATGAAACTACGAGTACCGTGGTACCACAACTCCCCGACTCGTAACAAATATCAGCAAAACATTTGTCCCACAGCGGTAATCGTACCCGCAGCTGGCCACTCGCCCGCCGCATCACCGAGGTCGTCAAATGCCAAACTTCTCAAAGTGCTAGAATAAATTAGGTTGTTATTTAGTATAGATACTTAATAACAACTTCGTTCTACCACTTGTTTGGATAATGATCCCTTTCCAGAATCCCGTTCCAGAATGTGTACCTAGGTGCTATGCTAGCATCTAGGTACACATTCTGGAACACTTCTATACATCTCCGTAGGTATTTTTAACATAATTGAACAGCATTTCTCATTTACTCTGCCCTTTGCGGGTAAAACTTTTATTTATAACTCGTATGAGGCGAGATTAAATTAACCGCGGCTTAATGTAATGGGAGGTAAAAAGAAAATAAAAGCTATTGATTGTAAAACCGGACTATTTCGCTCAGTACAAGTTGTATTGCAAGGTAAATTATTTCGGTTTAATCATTAGTAGGTAATAAAATATTTAATTATAGGTAGATTAACTTTCTGACTTTCTGACACTGCTGTATGTACCTTCATTTACGCTCTACATTTTTCCACACAAAAGATACATCCTAAAAATTAAAGATTTATATCTTACTAGCTTCTGACCACAGCTTCTCGCGATTGGTACCCGGATAGAATGTGTTACTCTACGTCACGAACTATACCAGTTCCAAATTTCATTTAAATCGATCGAGCCGTTATGGATATAACGATTATAGATTAGTAACAAAAATCCAAACTTTAACATTTATTCTCTATATTTGAAGTAATTGTTTTGCGATCAGGTAATTTTATGTATTTTATGGATTTATAATCTAAAATAACTACTTACTTAAATTAATTAATATTAATTTAGGTTTGGGATATCTAGGTGGGTACTTAAATGGATTCAATTTTGGCTCTACCAATAGTTAATGGGGATTAGATTATAATCTTAGATTTTAACGATCAAGCTAAGAAAGTTTAACTTCAATTATTTGAAAAAAGAACCTGTTATTATTATCGATATGTTGGTAGAAGAAATACACACAGTAATGGCGGGAGAACAAGCAGCTTTGTAAGTTATGGCCGGGGCGGTAAAATTTACGACTACCTGCACGGCGATAGCGAAAGTACAACGCGGAAATATCTGAACAATGTTTCATACTGAAATAAAAATAAATAAGCAGATACGTGGAGCATCGCCGGTATAATCTATTGTCATGGTCGGCCGCCGTCGAATGTACAACATTTACTCTGCCGAGCGATAGAGCGATACATGCGTACACGTACCTGGGGACCTTCGTTTTTTTAATGGAATGTACCTTTGCATGTTGTAAACACTAGGTAGAATATAGTATAATATAAAATAGTATATATATAGAAAGACGTTTGTGGAGTTTTGGGACATATCGGGACATATACTAAATAATTCTATTTTTATCACTTATTTCAGTAATAAACTATGATTGTTGAAACAGTGACATGGCAAATAAAGACCGTGGAGCGCGTCTTGCCGCATTTTTCGAATTGCGCATCCCCAGAGATGCGTCAAACGTCTACGAATATATCAGGGTCGCAGAATCGCGCAGGAGATCTACAACATCTACAACCATAGAACTATACAGTCTACAGCTAGGTACACTCAGGAAGACGTCAATGTGTTGTCATAAAACGTACCGTGCCGTGTCAAACGTCTTCTACGCGGGTGATTTGCGGCCTTTGTTGATAAATACGATAGGGCTGTCAATAAAATTAATAACTGATAAATAACTATGTAAGTAACGGTTGCCGGCCCGTGATTTCTGTGATAAACGTGTTAGATTTGTTCAACATTTGTTTTGATTGATTAATTTACAGTGACATAGGTATATTCTTTTCTAACGCAGATAATATTGATTGTATTGGTTTTACTTTCTCACATTAGTAAAATAAATACCTAACTGTTACTTATTTAGCGGACCTTTTACCAAATTCTAGGTACCAAACGAGCAAATTAAAAAATATTTGATATTTTTTTTAATCAAACTCTTGTGAAAAGTCACGTCATACACAATTATTATATTGACTTACATGTGCATTGTATTTTAAGTAGGTAAATCGGATAAATGTCAATGATGAAAACTTATTTTCATACGTATTGTAAACACTAGAATGTAAAATTCATAAAATTTCCTAACTTGAATCTCGAAAGCCTGTGAAGCTATCAATCGAAAAGTAGTTTTTTCTTATTACTAAAACGAATGTTGTTTTAACGAATATACAACCTGGCAGCCCTTACATTCGTGACAAGTGCATATGTCACCCCCTCGAATGACATTATGACACATGTGCTCCCCGGCTGTGCAGACTCATAGACAAAACAGGACGCTCTCATGTCTAGGTCTATTCCATTTAATAATTTACTGTAATTAACTATTTATATTGCAGTTATGGAGGTACATGGCCATAATAATAGCACGTAAGTTAAATATAATCGTCGATAATACCTTATATTTTAGGTTGCAAGACTATTTATTGGTTTCGTTTGTGCCTAACACTCTTTAAAATGTATAATTTCATAGGTTAATAAAGTCACATTGTTTCCTGGAGGGGTAGGTAGATGCCATAGGTTTCCACTTGCTACGATCCTCTTTCGCTTCATTCATTCTCATCACATTCTTCATACAAGCCTATCGGTTTAGGGTACTCTTGACTTTGGCCTTTTTCCAGAACGTCTCCAATTTGTTCAGAGTACGTTCTCCGAGGTTTTCCCTTTCAATTTACTGTCTCATTCACGATCGCCTTGTATATTTGTTTTGTTAATCCTCTATTATTCACCCTTTATGCATGAACAAACCAGCTCAATATACTTTTCTCAACTCTCGTTACTTTCTCAACAATCTTCATTCACTCTACATTGAAAACTAGCAAACTGTGATAAAATTAGGTATTAAATCGTTAAATTAGGAATATTATGTCCATACGTGTTAGAAAATAGAAGCCTTATAGATTTTTTTTTATCACAAATTACGAAAAACATGAACTAATATACATATAAACTAATAATAATACAACTTATAGACCAAAAAGTACCTATGTCTTTAGAGACAAAACATAAAAATGTGCTGATTCTTTTCAGTTCATTTTAAATTATGATTATAATTTGACCAATGACCCCGTGCTTTTCAAGTGTCAGACTACATCCTCGGCTTGCAACTGTCAACAATAAACAGTTAGTCGGACAATGCATGTTGGTACGCGGAAACTCCAAACATCGGAGCTATTTCCATCGCTTACGACTTTACACGGACATGCTTGTTAAAAGCAGTCGTGCTAATCCTGTAAGTACTAACGCGTAGCGAGAAAGTGTTCACTTCACTTCTTGATAAAGTTATGTTCCTTATTTGACGTTGACACATGAGTCAGAAGATTTTTTTGTGTTACGTGAAACCGTTACTTCGGCTTTCTCAAAATGCTATGAAACAAATAAAAACAATAAGTTATTAACAAAGTTACGAGAACCACGAAGAACAATCACTTAATGATTAGGCATGATGATTCATCATCTACTTGGCAAATAAGTTAAGTTTACTAATATTCCATGTTTTGTCTCTTCTAGGAGTAAATAGGGCTTAGAATATTTAGGTAGATGGGAATGTTTAATTTTTGGACTCTAAATCTTAACTTCCAATAAATAAGCATATTCGGTCAATCCAAAAGGTTTACATTTTGAAAGTTCATAGTCATTGTAAAATGTTACTAAGTAAATTGTTCTATAAATTCAATCGCACTTGGCCGATTAAAAAATAAAGAACTCTCACCTTGGTAATTGTACAATCAGGTAAACATTCAATCCATTCAGCGCATTCCACGCTGTTCTACACACGGTTGTCGATTAAATCCCTTCATTCCTACCAGAATTTAAAGCAAATTCTATTATGTTGAACTGGGTACCTACCCATGCACAAAATCTGGGGCCTTCTATTGCCTCTATCTGTAGTCCAGTTTGGCAGTCTACAAACTAAGTTCTCTTACAAATTGAATTTCTAAACCAGGTATAGAGAATAGCGAAGTAGAGATATCACGTAAATACCTTTGTTTATAAAGTTTAGACTCTAAACTGTCAAGCTGGACTGCCACCACAGATTACTAGGGTGCTAACGCATACTGCCACAGATAAAAAAACCTCACCGTGAGC
Organism: Perizoma flavofasciatum; assembly: GCA_958496245.1. Classification (NCBI taxonomy): domain Eukaryota; kingdom Metazoa; phylum Arthropoda; class Insecta; order Lepidoptera; family Geometridae; genus Perizoma; species Perizoma flavofasciatum. The sequence goes on from OY292436.1 coordinate 3,225,382, forward strand.
ATTCGTTTCGTGTGTATTTTTTTAAACTAGATTTAATAAAGTTTACGACCATGGCGTGGCGCGGCAGGCGAGTGGTCAGTTAAAGAGGTGCGGGTTCAACTCCCGCTGCGAGACAAAAGTTTGAATGTCCTACATATATTTATATATTTTATATTTAGTTTATTCCGGGTCTGGGTGTTGTGGAACACCCAAACTGTTGTGGTGGAATCCTAGTACCTTGTGTGGGCTCAGGGCTATGGTGTTTACGTTTAAGTGACAGCCCTACCAAATAAATTTCTTCCGTAAAAAAATCTCGTGATTCTGTACTTTCCCCAACAATAGTTCAATACAGCAATAACGTACCTCCGATACCGACGCAACCTTGACCGATTTGAAGCCGACAGGTTTCCGTGGGTTCTTCACCTGCAGTGCCGTTCCAATTCTATAGTTTGAGTCAGATTATTCCTGCCTACATCCTATTACTATTATAAACGCGAAAGTTTGTGAGGATGGATGTTTGTTACTTTTTCACGCAAAAACTACTGAACGGATTTTGATGATACTTTACAGTAATATAGCTTTTACATCAGAATAACACATAGGCTACTTTTTATCCAGGTATCACGCGGGTGAAGCCGTGGACTGAAGCTAGTAATTAAATAATGATTGAAACAGGTATTATAAACAACTTCGAAAAATAAGGTGTTTCTCAATGCGGCGGCTAATACCTGCATATATTACTCCATGATTGTTGGTCATACCTACATACTTGATTTGTGTTTTTTTTACCGTAATTATGGAATTATTAGGTTCGGAATGGTTCCATTATTTGTGACATAATTTCAAATAGGTTGGTTGTCTTTGTGAGTACCTAATCAGCAAATGCATTGAGGTGGAAATTATAAAAAAAAAACTTATAACTAAGATAAATTAATGCTAATTCAGTCAAACATTTCCAACCTTTTCACAACAAAATGTTCGAAACGCTACGGTACTTCAAATGTACAAACATATCCGCACTGTGTCGTCTCTTCCAGGAATATTGAGATATTTGAAATGTTACCAGGAAACGCACGGTATAGCTTTGATCCACTTCGCGGATACCTAGCGTTGAATGAGTTGAATTTATTTGATAACAAATCAAAGCTCAAGCCAGACTAGTTAAATGAAAATCCGTCAAAAAAGCCATCACCAAACATGCAACATTAAAAGACTCTTCAAAAGGCGCGTTTAAAATGTTTAAAGTGAAAATGTTATGCTGGTGTTGCCGTAAGCTTGTTTGAAAACTAGGTGGTATTAAAAATGCGACTGATGACGTGCGTGTGTTGCTTGTGACAGACCCTAAGCACTGATAGCAAGTATACCACTGTACAAAGGTAGACTAAATACTGGGCACGTAGGCATACATAAAAATGGAATTGATCAGAAAGTCTGTGAATTATACATTTCACAATACCAGTCATACGCTTTTCAGACAACGCAAAGCTGCTACGAATCAACCAAAGGATCAACGCATATACGCTGAAACGAATGAAAAAAACATGGAATGGAATTTTAATAAATTTTTATCATCAATAATTTATATTACCAATTAGGTATCCATAAGCGTTCTAACAAGTTAGAACGTTAACGTTCTAACCTTACTACTGCATCGTCTGGTTCTTGGTCACCATTTGCGAACCTTTATCCGCCAGCGGCTGTCGGTTCTAAGAGCTATAGCTATGAGTGGTATCGGGCGGGATTGCAAAGTTTTATTCGTTCGCCGTGTTCCATTATTTCTTGAGGTAACTTACCTTTAATCTGAAAAGGGCCTTCTGATAGCCGGTGGGAGAGGAGTGTGGTAAAATGATTCAGCTTGCCTATACGTCTTTGAATTATTGGTTCTTGAACATGCGAATTTCCTAGCTTATGTTATTTAAACCATTCTGTTATAGTTACAATAGTCTAGTCCGAAAAAATACCTACACTGTTTTGGTACTAACAACATTCAAACTTATTTTAGCCTTTATCAATTGCCTGCTTTGCATTATTTGTAGCATTTAATATTCAAAAATAAACATATGTTGTAAACAAGAATATTAATATACTACTTGGTAGATATAAGTACTAATTCCTATTTAGCATTGTTTGCATTATTGAAATTCCCATTTTTCAAAGCAAAACTTATCTATATCAAGGCGTTCTAAAAGGTAAGAAAACTTAATGGTGATATAATGTAAACACCGCGTTGCCTAGACACTAGCTAGACTGAACCCAAGACCTAACTCAGGCATTCCAGTCTCGTTTGTACCTAGAAGTACCAGGAGAGCATAGCCTCAAGGAGCGTTGCAAGCACTAGGTTCTACGTCTACAATACACACACACGTCTGCGTCTGGCTGGACTTGTATGATCACGTTTCTATAGCTTATTCACGATAGCGGATGCGTCTCATTCCAAGATCTTTGGTGCTAGGTTATACAATGTTTTTCTACTTATAATAATGATAATATTTATTTCTACCTTTTTGTAAGTGTTTATTTGTGTGTACAATAAATAATGTTTAGGTAGGTATGAAGATAAAGGAGGATTATGGTTTAGATATTTAACTTTTCTGAAGCTTTTACTTGGGATTTTAAATGAACGACATAACAAATTGATTAGTAAATTGTATATTATTCGTAGTTATCTGAATATACATTATCAATGTCTTGGAATAAAACCAAACGTTTAGGTACCAATTTTATTGAGGCGTAAACTTTGATCCATTTTGGGGATCATCTGTAAAGTTTCAGAAATTATTAAAAATATTTACAATAACAGACATAAAGCAAGCAACCTAGTCGGTACTAAACGGAATTCAACTGTTTGCCGTTTCGAAACTTGAGGTTGTAAATGCACTTGCGTCCCATTTAGATCGTATGAAACTGTTGGAACAATACAATAATGAAACGTACAAGATACTAAGTAATCTGTGACTACTTTGATGTCTGCGAAATAGGTTAACTAAGGTCTAAAAGCAGCTAGTGTGCCTAGGTAGTGTGGCATAGTAACGTTGAAATACCTATACCTGAATCCTCTGTACTATGTATAATATCGACTTCGATTCACATACTGTATCCTACATAATCCTACTAATATTATAAACGTGAAAGTTTGTGAGGATGGATGTTTGTTACTCTTTCACGCAAAAACTACTGAACAGATTTTAATGAAACTTTACAGTAATATAGCTTATACCTACATCAGAATAATACATAGGCTACTTTTTATCCAGGTACCACGCGGGCGAAGCCGTGGGCAGAAGCTAGTAAAATATAACAAAACTAATGTTCATTTTTGTATTTAAATAATCCACAAAATCTGAGGTAGGTAGGTACAAAAGTTTATCGGAGTGTCATACTAAAAGGGATGATTCTACTCACCAAATCTATCTTCTATACTATCTATCATTATCTATTCTAAATTCTATTCTATATCTATACTTCTATAATACTAGGTAAATAATAAGAATGTCCAATTCTGTACATTGAAGATATTTAGAATATTTTTTTGGAGGGCACTCTATAATCGATATTGAAGTCAAAAATGTAATTTTTTTCATTTTTTTATGTCTGTCTGTCAGAATTTGGACCGCGCATAACGCCGAAACTACTGAATAAATTCAAATGAAACTTAGCATGATTTGAGATACTACGGGGTAGGACATGGAATACTTTTTATCCCGAAATTCAGCATGGTTCCCTTGAGAGAAGGGATGAAATTAGTCTGTAGGGACGGCAATCGCGAACGAAGTCGCGGGTACAGCTAGTATAGAATACAAGTGTAAGCAATTGACCAACATAATGGTCTCTGTATCAACTTCCTACCACCTGCTGTGTTCTCTTCTTGAAATGAACTGCAGATACAGGAACTTATTAATACAGGAGGCTCTTTTCTAAACAAGGAACGTGGTGTATTCAAGTGTCATCTAAAGAAAAGATCAAAGTATTACGAGACCGAAACAAAAACAAACAACAGTGAAATCTCGAAGTTGCGTGCGCAAAACCGACTACTGTTTGCAAAAACTCTGCCCCACAATACAAATATAACCCTACAACATTGGCATAGGATTTAAACTTGCGTAAAGTTAAAAGCTTCTATCTGAATCGCTTTTAATTATACGAGGATTTTGCTTGAAACCGGCAATGAATTTATGCATGAAGCGACAGGGAATTTCTTCGGATAAAAGGAACAATAGTCTTAGTTTTAATCTTTTTTTTCTCTTTTTTAGTCGTCTCGACTCCCGGATCGAGTTAAGGATTTACGACGGAGCTAGGGCTGTCGAGTGAAACGTGCTTAATGTGTTTTGACTAGGGGATGTGCGCTATATTTATTTTTGTAAGTAGTGAGTAGAATTTTATGTCTTGTTTACTGAGACGCTTTACAATGTCAAGCTACTACCAAGAGCTAAAATTATCTGTTTAAGTGCCTACTATTAAATTATTCCGGACAACGCTCACAAATGCAGCATTCATTGTCATCACGAAGTTCATTGCTGCACATAGGCACCCCTCAAAACGAATGCGAAGAATGATTTTAAGCTTACCTTATGTGTGGCAATGACATGTGACAACCCTACAGATACCTTCGCGATTCGCCACAGACTGACATGCACCGATTTGAGCGCGATTTTGACCGGTGCAAATTTGAGAACCGCTCACTTTGGCGCCAACATGCAATTTGCCGAAACTGAACTTGAGTTTTTTTTGTAAGTATGAGTGCATTGACACTTCGTTCCTTCATACCATAGCGACCGACGATGTAATTAATAATATTAAGTGAGATTTAAAAAAATAGCTTTACTACTTAGTTAAGTAAAGTCATACCTATATATTTATTTGAATTAATACATGTTACGGATTGTATCATAGACAATGAATTAGTTAATTTTTAAACAAGTAGATTGAGAATTGAGAACTTATGTTAAATTTAACCAACCTATAACTTCATTGTTTATGATAAAGTCATAATAAATAGTAATATATATTATGTAAATCGATAAACACCCAACAGTCACATAAGTAAGAAACCCTTTCATCTTGATGATCCAACTGACACCTATTAATTTAGAGGAACTTGCTCGAAAGCCGGTCCAACGAAAGCTTAGAAACGCCTGGTAGATTAGAGTGGGCAATCCATCGTGAGCCTAGACTGGACAGGTACAAATTAATGGAAGAGCTGACTGGATTTAATAGTGTTTAGACTAACGAGTTGGTTGTGCTAAGCAAACAGCTTAGGCACCTAATAAGAACGTTTTTCAGTAGTATCATAAAACTTACAAGCTCTGAAATTACTAATCTTTTTTTTTAATTTTCCTATTGAAAATTGAGTTACAAGGGTAGGCATAATTATTATGTATTTTTTGGCAGAGTATTTAAATATTAAGTAATTTATTGAAGATTTTTTTTTTGACAAGTAATTTTACAGAAGACCTTAAGTATTACCTATTGCGGCAGATTTAGTACTTAGCTGTGATATTTTTACAATGTAGACTAGACAGACACTTCGTATGAAAAAAAAAATGAATAAATAGTTTTTTTAATACCTAGTAAAATTATTTTAAGAATCGTAACTACACTATTTTCTGGACCATAGAATGAAAAAGTATTACCTTAAGTTAAACGGCGACATAACTATTGCAGCATGCCCAAAATCAGCTGGAGTCTTCGAAAACCACTAAACAATCACAGCTAATGTCAGGCACATAAAAAGTCCGATAAGAAAAAAAAGTTAGAAAATTGAAAATCCCGTCGCGGTTCGCGCAGGCGCGCTGGCAGCAAGTGGAGTGAGCCGCACAGACGAGCCACACTGGACTGCGCACACGCAGCCTCTAGGGAATGAATTCTACCGGGCGGGTGTGTCGCGCTCATCCTAGCCCCCACCACTAGCCATTCATGAATTGTTCAATGAGCTTCCGAAGCTTCTGATTATAGAGCAGAATTCGAGTTATTCCAGTTTGGTTTTAAGGCTTCTTTACCCTGCTAAAGGAAGTGGTATTTAACCTGACTGAACCCAACTTTAAACGAATAAAATAGTGACTAAATTTTTTAACACCCTTTAGGAATTTAAGTACTTACATGGTTTTGATCGTAATGAAATGAGTAGGTATACCTACATCAGGGAAGGATCGGCCGTGGCATGGATCACTGTGGCTGATAAGATGAGAAGAAAAAAGACACGTGCGTAAAAAAAATAGAATTGGGAAAAGAGCAGATGATCGAAGGAGTGATGGATGGATTGTGTAAACATCCTACTAATATTATAAACGAAAGTTTGTGAGGATAGATGTTGTTACTCTTTCACGCAAAAACTATAGAATTAATTTTGATGAAACTTTACAGTTATATAGCTTACTAGCTTCTGCCCACAGCTTCGCCCTTGTGGTACCCGGATAAAAAGCAGTCTATGTGTTATTCTGATGTATAAGCTATATTACTGTAAAGTTTCATCAAAATCCACTCAGTAGTTTTTGTGTGAAAGAGTAACAAACATCCTCACAAACTTTCACGTTTATAATATTAGTAGGAAGCATACATCGGAATAACACATAGGCTACTTTTTATCCGGGTACCTAGTGGGCGAAGCCGTGTGCAGAAGCTAGTATATTATATACCTTTGTGTAAGAAATGAGGAGTACTTAGTAGACGGTTGTTAGAGAAGAAAAGAAATAGAAAATATATTGAGACGTCCAAAATTATGCTATTAATTGTCTGCATTTTTGTAACTTGAAAATAATAATAAGAAGATACAATAATTATAATTTATATTGTAAAAACGGGAATTTTCACGTACTGCACTATCGGTGAAGGCACCGATTAAGTGACTAAGTGCGGCAGCGCGTAGTGCACGGCGCGACGCGGAAGGAGAAAGTCGCAACCACACACCCTGATGAATACTTTCGGAATGAGTCGAAACTTAGTCGGTGCCTTCACCGATAGTGCAGTACGTGAAAATTCCCGTTTTTACAATATGAATAGTTAAGTTCACGATAGTTTTGGAATAAAATGATAATTTAAATCATCTAAAACAAGCAGATACTAGAATATTTTTACAGCATGAAAATATTCTAGTAGCTATTTAGCCAAAACTACTTTTCTATATATTTTCCACAAATTTCTAAGTATTTTACCACGTATTTTGGCCACGCGATTGCCATCCTCTTTACCAACGAAAATAGATGTACCTACTAATTCCTTTTTATTGCAAGTAATGCATCACACGCGTCATTAATATCCCTGCCTGCTTAGCATGAGGACCTAAGGGGCACCCAAGACAACGGTTTTGTCTACCGACGAGAAGACAAAAAGTATTTTATCCCTCTCTTTTATTTGACTGAAAAGACGACAAAAATAGTTGTTGACTTCTCTTTCTTAGACAAAACGGTGTCTTGGGTGCCCAATGTCCATGCTATGCGGGATGGTGTTGCAAATATATCAATAAGAAGGCGACGGTAATCACATCAAATATCATTAAAAAAACCGATACCCTTTCAAGGTTTCCCTACGGAGCCCCTAGATTGACGGGCCAGCGAATTTTGGCGAATTTCGCAACACTTTATCTAGGATAGGACCACGGAAGCTCACGCAATCGCGAGGAAACGCGTGGGCCTATCGCCCGTACATCCGGTCACGACCGCGGCCGATGAGACTACAGCGTTTTGTACCTACATATTTTGTATAACACAAAAAATATTTTAGTCCTCTCCGTAATCAGTGACTTCATTAGGTACTGATGATTGTGATCATACTTATATTTATTTGGGTCAAAAACAAAATACAAAAACTTGAAAGATTTGAGGCGCAGTGGGCGAAAGCTCGACTGAGACGCAGAAGGTTGCGGGTTCGATTCCCGATATTTATCTGCAAATCATTGTTACGGGTCTGGATTTATTCTGTGTACAATATGTATGTATTTACAAAAATGTATATAAGTAGTATATCAGTCATGTAGTTCCCATAATACAAGCTCTGCTTAGTTTGGGGCTAGATGATGCTGTGTGAAAATGTCCAGCATTATTTATTTTATTACTATTTTTAATATCAGGCTTATACCTGGAGCCTTTATAGGCATTAGTGGAGCCGAAGCTAACACTAAGAGTGTTTTGTCTTTTTTGTGTTTGAGTCTTTTGTACAATACAATATATAAAAAACGGTATTTCGTGGATGGTGAATGATGAAACTATTGGATATATTGGGTGATAATCTGGACTATTGCAGGAGTAAATGCTAAAGGAATGATTGCTGGGCTATGTAGAATGAAACGGCACTTGCCAATTCTGACTCAAATTCAAATCAAATCATAGGCAGGTGATGACTTACCGTCCACTAAACGGGCCCCATAAGTGCCGCCAACGATAGGCAGCGTAGAGGCAACGTTGGTGTGAACGGCTAAAGGGCGTCGAGAGGTGTGCTGCAGTTTCACTAAACGCTACTCCCGGCTTTATGCCTTTAACACTTCCACCCTTGGAGCATAGGTTCCGCTCTTGCGCCTCCACCTCCGACCGGCCGGCTAAGGCAAGCCGGCCGGATTATTATTATTATTATTATTAATATCCGCTGTGTCGCGAATATTAGCGCCCTCCTCCGAAGAGAAAAGAAGAAGACCACTAGTCACTACTTAGAGTTTTTTAGGGTTTCAGTTGAAAAGTATCGTAAATAAGTATTGTCGGGCGTCGTGCACCAAAGGATTCAACTAATCGAAAAATTTAAAAATACACAGGCTCAAAACGTTAAAGGAAAACATGGTCAGGTAACCGTCTTGCTAGAACGAAAAGTTCGAAGGCGTGTGCCATCGGTTAGTGCTCCAATAAGCGGCGATGGGCTTTGCAACCTGTCACGCGGAACGCTTGTGGCTCATATCATATTTGGGCGTGTGTATGTCTACCCATTACTCAATACCCTTGTTGATCTGCGTACAGAGTAGGTACCTATGAATCTGTAAGTACTTAAGTCTCTAGATCTTTATGCATCCAGACAAGGTAGTTACCTTGCCTGGATGCATAAAAGATCTGCTCAAAGATATGATGAAACTTTACAGTAATGAAGCTTAAACATCAGAATAACACATAGGCTACTTTTTATCACCGATTTGCCGATTCGTCGCAATGAATCTTAAAACGATTGATCAAGAAATACGGTCTGATTTTTTAGGGTTCCGTAGTTAAAAAGGAACCCTTATAGTTTCGCTATGTCTGTCCGTTTGTCTGTCTGTGGCTTAGCTCAGAGACACTTAGTTATAGATAACTGTTATTTGACATGGCGTCAGCTAGCTAACAACACCGCGTAAATCGATTTACCTAACTTTTCAGGAGAACCAAAAAACTGTTTTATTAACTCCGCACAAGTCCACTGAATTGAAATCGCTAACGCTGAAATGAAAACTGTGATTGGTTGAAATGCACAGTTTGTATTGTTGAACAGAAGCGCAGTGAAAAGATCTATCCAATGGCATAAAAATGACAAAACCGCAAAATTTCGACTTGAGCGGTGTTGTTAGCTAGCCGACGATGTGTTTATACATATCAATCACGCCAACAAAGTGGTAAAATAAAATAAATTATTTTTCAGGGTACCTCCCAACTCGTAATATGGGGATGAAGTTTTTTCTCGTATATCCCATAATGTGGGGTATTGGGTGTGTGAAAACCTTTTTTCGATTCAGGGAACCGTTGGTGAAATATTCAGCTTTAAAGTGCCAATTCTTGTTTGAGTGAAGTGTAGGGGGAGGCCCCCCTGCAAAATTGTTTTATTTGAATACTTGAAAATCAAGTAGTATAAATAATGAAGTTAAAAGAAAACTATCACAGATAAGTGAGCCTTACAAATTAACGGAGTAATAGTCGACCAAAAATATACTTATAGAAGTAAAAAGGAAAATTTCGTTTTCCACAAATTCCCATGAACATTTAGATGAAGTTGTGGGTTGTGTGAAACATATACTTACCACATAATGTGACGGGCAACTACGGAACCCTACACTGCGCGTGGCCCAACAAGCAGTTGGCTGTTTTTTTTATCTTGCCTATGAAATCGTTTAATACGAGTGTTCGTGCAATAATTAAATATGTTACCTAGGTAACATAAATGGAACTGACCACACACGCTTTGAATATTTTCACCTCACGCAGTAACCAATTTTTTGTAACCGGTTTTCCTCACGCAGTAACCAATGAAGAAACAATGACATGGCAAAAGAACAATTAGCAAAGATGAAAGACTATTCTTTCTTTGCTAGAAGAGAGGATTTTTTTTCTTTGCAAGCCAAGGTAGAGTACATTAGCTTGCAAAGAAAAATCCAGCCAAGTGCCAGTCTGCCTCACAGTCAAAGAGTTTTTGTAACACACAATATGAACACAAATCTTTGGCAAATAACAAGATGTTGTTTTAAACGTTTTTTGTACCTATCCCTTGGTTTTATACTTTCTATGTTAAAAGCCAAAGTAATTAGGTACTTAAAACCTTTTTTGAGAACCCACCAGGCTTCTTAGTAAGGTTAAAGAAATACAGCTCTGTGACAGACAGACGGACAAGACGTTTTAGTATTATGGTCCCGTTGGCAAACTGAGTATGGAATCCTAAAGATGAGGTGAGCAAAATGTCAACCATTTTGATATGAATTATTTAATTAACCAAGAAAAAGATATTATTTTCAACCTCTTTGATTCGATGTAAACTTTTGATGTGTACTTTTGAGACATTCTTCTTTCTGGCCACCAACTTCTAACCGTAAAGAAAAAATAAGTTAACTGACATTTTCAAAACGCCGTCACTTTTGTCAAAGTTTCGGCGATCTTCAAATTAACAGTTTTTTATTTTACCCTAAATTCATCAGTGTATTGCCCAAAATGTGTGAGAATCTGAACACGGGTCGTGTGCGGTGTGACGTGTGCCGCACCATCAACCTGGCGAAGCACGTGAAACCAAATCCTGACATGCAAATGTACGACAAGTGCAGTCCGGTGGAGAAAATAAATTGTGCACGGTGCACAGGTGAGTGACCTTCGGAAATAATAGTACCTAGAGAATCTGAACACAGTTCGTGTGCGGTGTGACGTGTGCCGCACTATAAACCTGGCGAAGCACGTGAAACCAAATCTTGACATGCAGACAAGTGCAGTCCGGTGGAGAAAATAAATTGTGCACGGTGCACAGGTGAGTGACCATCGGAAATAATAGTAGGTACCTAGAGAATCTGAACACGGTTCGTGTGTGCGGTGTGACGTGTGCCGCACCATAAACCTGGCGAAGCACGTGAAACCAAATACTGACATGCAAATGTACGACAAGTGCAGTCCGGTGGAGAAAATAGATTAGTGACCGTTACTCTAACACTAGGTACTCTACGTTAGGCACGTTTCAGACGCAACGGGATATTCTCAAAAATAGCTCCATTTTTCAGAGCACCATATATTACACCTAACGTATTCCCAAACAGAACACCTGCTTTGGAGCTCAGTTTGGGACTAGTTTCTAATATTAAAAATTATTCCCAAACAATAGCACTTACAGAGAAGTGAGTTCTAGTGATAAGGTATCCGTTTACTTTATTAACATAACATCCCTCATTAAATAATTCCAATTTACAAAAGAAACAAATGTTGCATAAATATCATTACAAAAACTAATAGGTACTTTCAGAAATTAGTTTACCTTATATTATTAAATGTATGATTTCTGACCCATCTAAGATATTTTTTGTGACCATCCTAAGTAAAATTAACTTATTAAAACTAATAACACCCTTTTTAATTAGGGATATACTTCAAAGTTTCATAATTTTTATCACTATTCATTTACTATTCAAGACGAATCATACTCTCGTAATGATTATCGACTCTACATACGGTTGTCACTGAAAACATATTCCTTTTTTGACATTAGATTTGACACAGTTAGGGCATAGTTCATATGCCTTTTTGTTTTGGGAACAATGTTGCACCGCGCCATTGCATAAGGTATAACAAGGTGAAAGAGTAAAATAATAATAATAAATCACTTTTACAACTTTGTTTAGTAAACTAAGGCCTTTACATCTATTTTAGATGTTTTCTGCAGCATATAACCTTCGGAGGTAAACATTGTAGACTGTTAATATTTTATTGTTAGGTTTTATGATCAATTTTCTGACACATTTGTTGTATTCAATGAGGGTTGTTATGTAAATAAAACAACGAAAACCCCATCACTGCTAGCCACTTCTCTGTAGGTGCTATTTTAGGGAATAGTTTTTAATATTAGAAACTATTCCCAAACTGAGCTCCAAAGTAGGTGCTCTGTTTGGAAATACGTTAGGTGTTCTAAAAATTGGAGCTATTTTTAGGAATACCTCGTTACAACGTATTTTACCGACGACGACAGGAGTCCGTACGTATGCGTTTGACGTAAAAGATTGTTTGATAGTCTTAAACCTGACTGTTCCTATATGGTTTGACGTTAGAGGTTGTTTATTACCATTTATCTCCAAAATTGTTTATCCGATTGAAATGCGTTTTTTGCTATCGATTTCTATTTCTTCAAGGATGGTTTTTAGATAGGATTTATCACCACAAATCACTAGAGGGCGCAGAAATAGACGACGAAAAACACGTTAGGAGTCTTAACTTTTTGCTAAAATTAACGGTGCAGAATATACCTATTTCATCTGGTGCCCCGGGTGCAGAAAAATCAGAAAAATTAATTTATTGGTAAATACAATTTTTAAATAATAATAATAACTGTTTAAAGACTGTTTAAAAAATGCCTACCTATTTTACATTAATATTCTTCCAGACGAAAAAATAACGGTGCTTATTTAGAGAATACAAGTTTATCAGTGTCTGAATACTTTATAAAATGCATTCACACAAGAGTTCCACCATCTTCCACCATCTAGTCGCCATCTTTAATGACATCCCATCATGAATATTTCATTTATTAAGATTATATTTACGTAAGTTGAAGCTTACTTTTTATCAGAAATAAATGATTTTAATTCTAATATCTTCACGTGAACTTACAAAGCAAGGGTAGCAAGGCCAATCAATTGTCGTTTTTTTTTTTAAGTGAGCCTTTAGTTTGTTCCGTGCAAGAGCTAAAGGGGTTTCAGTTTTGGTCGTAGGGGTAACTTTAGCTTCAGCTTTAGGACTTTTTTTTTATTCAGCTGCAGAGGAAAGATTACTGAGATTTTAAGTGAGTTTCTTCGCAAAGTTTCCAAGTTCAAAACCAGAATTGGGAAGTTTGAAAATTCTTAAATTGCAAACATTTCCAGAATAGGTATTTATTTCGTGAATTTTACAGTAAACGATCTACAAAAACTATAAGATTTATTTTTGCTAAAAAGCTCTTTAAATAACCATGCTTATCCGTAGTTTCCAAGTGTTTATTGAGCACTAAAACCAGCTTCACTCACAAAATTTCTCTATTTATCCGCCCTAGATCAAACGGGATGTACTCTAACAATTTGGATGGATTTAGTCTCTCTGTTTATCGGAAATATTTTTGGCTTGTCTGCGTTGTATCTTCCTACGTTGTCGGGGAGTTCCGCTACCTACGTGTGAATCTAGATTCTGGACTAATTTAGGTTACGAAAGCTAACCTCTGTTAAAGTCGGTTCTTCTAATTCTTACTTATTCCGGTGTCAACCGGAGTTGATAGGTTACACAACAAATATTTTTATTTATTTTTTGTAATGTTGAACGTAACATTTCTGTGTTTTTGTTTATCTGTATTTTGTCACCTGTTATGTTGTGGTCAATAAATGTTTTTTCTTTCTTTCTTTCTTTATAGGAGTTTTTAGAGTTTATTGAGGTTTTGCTTCTGTTTTGTAAAAAATCTCGAGCATATTGGTACTCTAGTTTATTTTGTCTAGTTTATAGTCTAAAACCACCTGATTCTGTGATGTAGATGACCGTTGGTGAATCACTACAATTAAATACATAACTGCCTACATCAAATAAAATCTTACTCGATTCTATTTTAGACTCTGCACATTCACATATGAAGCAGGTTGCCGCCGACGCTACCGGTAGTAAACTGCGCCCTGTTTTTTACTCGTGCTTGAACATTGAAATATGCCTAAATTATAATTTATAATGATACTCATATCCTATCGGTTTTCTATATAAACGCGTAATAACGCATAATTCCTGGCTACAACGCAAACCAGCATGTGAATGCGAAATATTTATATGGAATCACGGTAACGTCTTTGGTTTATGTCGGCCTGGTAGAGAACGTTTCATTGTCAACATTTTATCCACGTGGGTTTATTTTGATGCTCAGTTTTATTGTAACTACAATGTAATGTTCAACCTGATTGGTTTGGGTTCCAAAGCCAAATGGTATACACAATACATCCCTTCTCTCAGTTAAAACGTAAAGAGATACAATTTACTCGTAGTATACGAACAACCTTATAATGTCTTCAACCTAAAACATGAGTGTTCTTATTAGCGCATAAAGTACATTCAACTAGCTGTGCGTTCTGGTTTGAAAACGTTACTTGATAAAATAATCTTCGGAAAAGTTGTCAACAAAAAATTCACACTTATGAATACCTAGTAGGAACTTTACACCTACTACGACGTAGCACGTGAAACGTGATACCTCACTACGTTAGAGCGAGATAGAATTAAATTACATAACTGTAACTGATATTAATGTATATACCTGTTTCACTCTCATGAACAATGTTGTAATATTGACCTACATTTTACTCAGAGACTCAGACCTCCTTAATCCTTTAGCACCCTGGTAAGTATTACACGATTATGTAATGCCTCCTAAAATAGGCTTGCGAGTACTTTTAATACATCAAATTACGAGCACACTTCCAGTCTTTTTGATGGCATTTTTATCTGAAGGTTACAGATTTATCTCGAGGTTACAGAAATATCCATATAATACCTAAGGTTTCATACATTTTAAGGTTTTAATTTAAAGAGAACCTATCTGACTTTACAAACGGTTTTGGTTTCAATCGATTTATAATTTTGTAGAGTAAAATAATACATGCTATACAGTATTATGGTAGATAGGTGGTCTAGAATTCTGATTAAAATGGCTTGTTAAAGGTCAGTCAATGCCTACTTTATAATTTACAATGATATTCATATCCTGCCTGTCGAGCGATATTGTATTGACACTAATTTATTACATAAAGAGGACGGCTACTAAAATTATGTTCAATCAACGAGCCGGCAAAATAAACTGTCTCTACATTTTTGAGAAATCATTTCGCTGTCTTTATGATCGCTGTAAGATAACACTGAGTTTTGATCAAAATAGATTCATAGTATAGTGACGTAACGACCCATGACGACAGGAACCCTATGGTTTTGGAATATATCAGGGATATAATATATATTTACCACAAGAGGTTCTTGTTTATCTATTACTTACCATTTATATCCGAAACCGCTTATCACCATGGGCGTTGCAATCGTTAATAGGATTTTTTTTATATTTTGTACCTCTATAAAAATATAATAAGACTACAATCTGCAAATATTTGTCTCGAATCTGGGTGTTTTTTATGTATAATATATGATATGTAGTTCCCATACTCTGCTTAGTTTGCTAAATTTAATGTTTTTCAATATTAATTTATTAAATCGAATGCAACGAGATCTTGAGTGCAGAAAATGTAGCTATGTTCAAAATAATACCTAGTTGAGTAAAAAAAAAATACGGACCTAGTTCGGATTTACCTACTGGCTTGGCTACTTTGGTTGATTGTGCATTGAACGTAATAAATATTATAATCTAGTCGACTCTCCAAAGCCTGTAGAGTAGAGTAGGTACATTTTAGCAAAGGTTCTCCCACCGAACAATGTACGATGGCCTTCTTCGCTCTATGCACGCCTGGTAGTTTTCGACAAGATTATTCAACTTTTGATGGTCGCTTTGGCTTCCAATGGCAAACACGTCCACGCGCCAACCTTCCGTGCAAACTCTACTTTTGAAATTAATTTATCTAATACCGTTGACCTTCTGCGTTTCATGCACGCCTGGTAGTTTGTTTCGGTTGCGATTATTCAACTTTGATGGCCACGAGGTGGCACCAACAACGCGTCCGAATCTATCGTCAATCGGTCGCATCGTGTCCAATGTTTTGTACAAAACTTCGGTTTGGTACCGTACTGGCCCAAGCTAATATTTTATTAACACAGAGTTTTTTCCAAGGCCAAAAGGGTGGCTCCCTTTAACCTTTTTAGACTTTGGTACAGCGCCCTAAATACAAGGGCAAAATAAAAAAAAACTCTTTTTAGTTGAAAACTACAAATAAAAAATGCAACAGAAAAATGTATCAGTAATTGTACTGCGAATATCTACCTAGAAAATAATGATACAGTTATGGAACAGTTTTCATGCTTACTAAGACTTACTTACAGAGCAAGAGTGATGATGATGGAAATAATGATATTGGTTCCAGAGCTCCCTCTGAACCCAACATGCATCAAGGTGTGCACCAAAGAGGAGTACAAGATCAGGAAGGGCGCCAAGCCGATAGTGCCGACGATGCCTTACTATGCGCACGGAAAACTCTTGTACGCAGTCAAAGTAAGTGACTTTATTTCATTACCTACTTCTTGTATAATTGTTTTAGATGTTTGAAATAAATATGTTTAAAATGTATGGTTTTAAAATGCTTTTATTTTCATTACATTTAACAATGTTTAAATTTATAACCCTTTTATAAAAGGGTTTAAAATTTTGATCAAAATAAAAAACAGGCGAGTGCAGCCTCTACACATTGACTTCCTGAGAACACCTTTACCGAGACTATCGAATAAACATTGTCCAAGTTAGTCAAACTATCGATCTATCTGTACTTTATTTTAACAGTTATGTAGAGGAAGTAAAACAACCTCCTCAACATTTCACCATCGTTAGTAAGCTCAACTGTTATGCATAACTCTTCCACAGGCTGGCATCCTAGTAGGCGCTGTCTATTTCACGTACACGCAAGGGGTCTGGGGCAACCAGCAAGACGTCACCGAATGCATTCGCCGATGGCAGGAGTACGTACGGAGCATCAACACGCGACGACCACCCACTTTCGATCACTGTGGTAACGTCATTGTAAGTATCCAATATACTATACATCCCAACTTACACTCTAGCTAGAGGATCATAAGTTTGATAATCATCCGTAGCTCTCGTCAGTGTGTTGTCAACGAAGTAAGTTCGCATGTTAGCGTAGGCTACCTGCTGCTATGTCATGTGGGCCTGGTAGAAATGGTTACGTACGTCACTAGCCGGCGGTCGTAAATCGGCAAGGGGACAGTGGATTGAACCATTCCAATAGTACCTACCTATCTTAAGTTTTCTGTGACGAGGCTCTATTTTTACTCGGGTAATGACGTGATTATTAAATTCATTTAGATCATAATGTAGATTTTGAGCTCAAGCTTGAGAGTTTCAAGAATGCTAGAAAAGTCTGTCTGCACCTTACATTAAATTGAATTTTGACCTTTTCTAAACCTCTCCCATTTATTTATTACTTACAATATCAATTAGACCACCCACCTTGCCTACCAGTAATGTCCATTCTTCCTGCGTAAAAATACTAAATTGACCATAAAATATTGGTTTTGTAATTTTTTTCTTGTGAATTATGGTAACAATACAAGTACATTTTAAGAATATTACCTAGCTTCGATACGTCGTATTACTCCTTACCGTTTCTGCTAACCTGGTGTTCTAGACTCAAATCTGAGATTTGCGAGACATTTCAATAAGGAACGTCTCGATTCGCTAAGCGTCCACTCGCTTTTAAGGCTACCCGCCGATTGGTTTCTGTCAGTCAGTACAGTAAAGTCGTCAGTCAAGTAAGTAAGGAAAGGAAGAATCTATTCCGACTTGCGCACTACAGACTTATGCTCGCCTAGTAATTTCGTGCCGCGGCTACCCGCTAGCTTGCTTCTGGGTACTACAGTACCCAAGATTTTTTTCGCCAAGTTGCTCCACCTTTCTTTGGCGCGTGTGAGTCGTTTTGGTTTGGCGCACAAGCAAGCGAGCGGGGGACAATGGCGCTAGTGCGCGCTAGGAGCGCTAGTGAACGGACAATTTGAAAACATGCTCGGTTGACTGTGTTGGCGAAGACACTGAAGGCGTGTAGGAATTCTTGTAGAACTCTCTGCTATTTATGTGTGCCTGGTGGCTGTACATGTTCCGCATACGACGAGGGATCAATCCTCGCGCGTATCATTCAAACGAACAATAATCAAATTAAACTGTGGATTGCTCAGCTTCTATCTACTACACCTACTTACCTATTTATATTTTTGTTCATGGAGTGTAGAGATGTGGTTTAAGAAAGTATTTTATTCACAAAATTTTAAAACCTGTATGTGTGGTCATAAACTTTATCTAGTACCTTCCATCCTTAAAGATTCCTATACTTATCGTCTGCAAAAAACTGAATTACAATCCGATAAACCGTTTCACAGATAAAAAAAGTGAGATGGAAACAATATTATTAAAATTAAAGGTATAATGGGTAGTCTTATTGCATCAAAGTAATATCTTCCAGACAACTTTCGGATACAATGGCTAGTTTTTTATTTGATAAACCAAAAAAAGTCCTTTTTTGTAAGACCGCCAAAGCTTACTACATCATTTCAATTTGAACGGTCGTCCTATGTCGCCGTCATCCTTATACAGCCTTTTATATATAGTACATGATTATACGAGCCTTTTGTCGATTCCTTGATGTTTTAAACTTTTTTTTTAGACTATTATTTCAAATGATTACTGGTTCTTAAACCATTATTGACTAATTAGATAATTTTATTTCATAGCTTATCTTTGCAGAGCTCTTAAAAACACAACCATACATGTTTGGAACTTGTGCAGTACGCTGAGAATCAAGCAAGTGTCAAAACGCACATTTTAGGATATGCTTTTTATAATAGTGAATTGCGATGCTGTGTATCTGTCCATCAGGCTGCATGTAAACCAGTCATTTGTGCGGGTACCTAGACGACGATTAAGTAGTCGTGTTGGCCTAGTGATCGGTACTCCAACTTCTGATCTGGTGGTCGTGGGTTCGAACCCGGTCGTGCACCAATATATGTTTCCACCCGAAAAAAATATGCCCGCGTATTAATACACGTGCTCAAAACGGTGTAGGAAAACATCGCGAGGAAACCGGTATGAGGACCGATAGTCACAATGATGGATAAATACCTACCTATTAAATAAGTACAAAGTGTGAAGTGTACCTATAATATTACTGTATAGAGGTGTTATCTATCGCTAGCATAATGTGATTTCTTTTATCAAATACTAAAGGCCAAAGTCGCGCTGAGAGAGTCTACCCAATCGGAATGTTTTAGTTCGCCTTCTCGCTCTAATGTGGCCTTATTCCACACTTTTGGGCGGAAATAGGGATATTTTATTTCTCTGATGTGCTGATTTTTAACGGCCAGTGCTGCCATAATAGAATTAACTGGCACATTTTCTTAACAAACAATGCTTAAATATGAATTCAAGCTATTGTTTTGAAATTCATTAAAAATGGCGAAGGAAAACATCGTGAGAAAACCGGCACGCCCTAGAACCAAAAGTTCGAAGACAGGTGCCATCGGTTAGTGTTCCAATAAAGCGGGATGGGCTTGCAATCTGTCACGAATGCTAACTGCTTGCTAACACGGGCACGTGTCTAATATAATGTTTGGACGTGGTTCTGACTAATCCTGACTTGGTAACCTCAAACACATACCTACCTACTAAAAAAACTCACGAAGTTATACAGCGTATTTTTTTTTTACTTTGAGGAAAGAAAGTCCAGGAAAGCAAGGGCCAGCGCGCGGCGTGTGTCGATGCCTTAATAAAATCTTATAGGTACCTTCTTACACCAACTTTCGTAACAGGCTCTTGTCTATGTAACCACTCTGGCTGATTTTGCTTAAAAAATTTAACGAAATTCAGTAACAATATTTATTTCATTTCACGAAAATTTTACGATTGAAAGTGGCGAACAATTATGGCAACATTTGACACGATATTACATTGTGAAACGTAATATTCACAGGAAACCTCCTACGCATTGATAACAGCCTGGTATAAATGGGGTCACGCTGGTGACAATGTTACGACAAGGATGAATTTGCAATGATTTATTTCATGGCTGTCATTAAAATAGATGCAGGATAATACAGATCAAATGATGACGCAGGAAGTCGTCAGGGTGCCATTGTTATCATGCTGATGATTACATTGACACAATCAGCTGTCTAATTTTATTCAAAGATAGTATATTTATCAGGCATGCAGGACTCTAGATTGCAAAATATAACAAAGGAGTTTTCTTTCCAAACGCCTGGAGTAAAATTATATTACCTACAAATAAGCACTGCTAAGCCTTGTGTCGCAAAAATAACACTAATTCATTCAACTTATAGAGCGAATAGTTGCTTTCGGCGGTAACCACACTACACTAAGAGGTATACTCGTATTCCTATTGATGGGTAAGCGACGGGGTGAGATTTTAAGAAGTTCCATTCCGAAATTTGTAAAAGCAATATTAAAATAGACACTTTGCGTGATAGAATTCGCGGGCGTTCCTAGACAAAGAATAGTATCTCTTAATGTCGTCTCATTCTTTTCAGAAAAAAGAAAATAGCGAGAGTATCGTGGCTCCCCTGTATGCCATCTACAAAAGCTGTGTTACTACCTGCATGTCAGGTAAAATCCAATGTTTAGCGCCATCAACATTTTGACAGTAATACGCTTGATAGCTGCTTGAAACTGCCAAGCTTGGAAACTACGGTAAACAATAGAAATGAGTCGAAATTGTGGGAAGTGGGTGGATGGAGCTTAGAGTTAAGATCGTTCATAATGTCACTCTTCACGGGAGGCCTATATTCAGCTATGTTTATCGTAAAAAAACTAGCTAGATCAGCTGATCAGTAATGAACATAACACACAAACTTTTTTTCTCAAACTATCTATAATCGTAGAACATACATGGTTGGCGTTCGGTTAGATAGACACTCTTTATTGCACACCAAATAAAAATACAAAAACGCAAGAATTCATACACATATAAGGTACAATGAGCGGTCTTTTCGCTGAAAGCGATCTCTTCCAGATAAACTATGGACAGGATTAGTAATTAAAAATATCATGATCATAGCCTTAAGCTCGATTGCATCGCCCTGACAGGGTACATGAATTTGAAAATGGAACAAAAAACGGCGGTACGAATAAACCTTCTATAGAATGCTCGCTTCTGCCCACGGCTTTGCCCGCGTGGTACCTGGGTACCGGGTACTTTTTATCCGGATAAAAGTAGCCTATGTGTTATTCTGATGTATAAGCAGTATTACTGTAAAGTTTCATCAAAATCCGTTCTGTAATTTGTGTGTGAAAGAGTAACAAATTTCCATTCTCACAAACTTTCGCGTTTATAATATTAGTAGGATAATATTAATATTAGGTATATAGGTAGAGGTATACCTAAACACAAAGTTAGAGTGGGACGCGTCTCGTTCAATAAGTTTATAGATAGTTAAACTCTTTATTGTGCAAAACACCATTATAAAAACAAAAATAAAAATACAAAATGGACGGTCTTATGGTTAAAAGCAATTTCTTCCAGACTACCTTAGGCTGTCGATAACTATGTAAATGTAAAAGATTGAGATGGTGTTATTGCCTTACTGAAATATATAAAGACGTATGACGTATGATCATAAATTAATAATTAAACAATATTTTTTTATATAAACTTATCTATTTACTAGGAGCATAAAATAATTATGCTTGTTTTAGTTAAAAGTAGGTACACTATTTTGAAGTGCATAGTTTCCGAGTTTTCCAAAGCCCCTAGTTTCCTATTTCCGAAGATAGACGAAGATTGCCGAGGCGCATAACTTGGATCATAGTAAGTACTGTAAGAACTATAAGAAAGTCAAATGTATGAAACTTTATGATTTCAGGAGTGGTCAAAGTGCCGCTACTTATAAAATGCGCCTACATCGACTACCTCAAAGCTTTGGAGAAGAAACAGGCCGAAGATGACAAAGAAAGGAAAATCAGAAAAAAGGGGTAAACGCTTAAAAAATACAAAAGAATAACGCAAAAGCATTGTCGATTGTGAATATGCGATACGTCAAGATAGGACCAACAAAAAAACTGAAAATGCGGAAACTTTGTAAAAGGTGCAGACCAAAAAGTTTGATTGATTGGACGTCAAAATAGTTCGACACTTAAGTTTGCAAAACCCACCCCTCCCCCTACACATTTTCAAATTTGCTAAATTAGGTTTTATAGCTAATATTATATAGGAAAGTAACATAATATGCACTGGTTTATATACGAATATAAATAAGCAATGATACATTTTAGTTTCCAGAAGGGATAGTGGGCAGAGACGATGAAATGAGTAGGGGTCATATTAGTTTAAAAAAAATGCATTTTCTTTCTTTTCTTTCTTTCTTTCTAGTTTTGTACACATGTTTTGATAAATTTGAAGTGCTGTGTTTTGTATCGTAATTCCTAAGTAATGTACCTAAACAGTGCTGTTTTTTGATTATTTATTAATTAAATATATTTTTAGATGTTCTATTTATCTTTTAATTGGATATCGTATAAACATAGGTTGGGTTAGATCATCCGATAATGGTCCAGCAGGGTTAAAACTACATGTAGCGCGAATGCTAAAATACGGTGAAGGAAAACACCATGAGGAAACCGGTATGCCCTAGAGCCAAAAAAACCGAAGACGTCATTCATCAGTATTCCTAAAAGGGACGATGGGCTTGCAACCCGTCACGTGACATGCTAGCTACTATACAAAACGTGTGGGCATGTGTCAAATATAATGTTTGATCTTGTCTCTGACCACCTCCTACTTGAATAAATCTGAGGATAACGCTGTTATTTTAACATCGTATCGTTCGCAATCTTAAATTTGGGATATTGAATATGCTTCTATCAGCTCTGTATCAAAAGGCAATGGGCAAAGTTTCTCCGATCCAAGGTTTTAAAATGAAATGAATAATGAATCGGTAAGGTTTTCATTAGGTGTGACTCTTTCTACGCCTTCAAACAACAGAGGTTCCGCTAGCTGTATGAAAGATTTTTGAATTGATTTCTAGCGTTCTGGCTAAGGAAAATTGAAAATACTTATTTTGAGTATGCGAATAGAGCCTATTTTGACACTGGTTTCATCGTCCTAGTGATGAGGGCCCGCTCGAAGGAACGACATGGATGCGTCGTGCATTTAATTCCCAAGCAAGCAGTGTTATCAGTCTCGAAGCCAATTGAACGGGGGAGCATTGGGCCAGTTTTATGCCTAATGGCATAAAAGTGTGGTTCCTACTAAGGATCCGCCTGGAGGCTGAGGGAATGATCAAATTGTTTGGAAGTTTGTTTCCACTTTTGGTACTTATATGAATTCTACGATACGAATAGTAGAACTAGATTCCTTATGGGATATTTAAGTAATATTAAAATGATACCAAGGATAACTTGGAATAATCAGCCCACCAGTTTTTTCCCTGTGGTACCACCAGTTCACCGTGGCAGTTGTGTCATAGATACGGCCATTTTCGCCATTTTTAGTTCAACTAAATCCTTTTACGGATGGCATCCGAAAATTGCTCTACAAAACCGTAAGACACCTACATTTTTTATTTTAGTAAATAATTATTTTCAATTTTTGTCCTTTGCAAACATTTTTTTCATGCAACAAGGAAAACTAAGAACTAAAAATCTACGTAGATATGTTGGGCATTTAGTATCTGGTGTGTCGTCTCCTCAGATCAGCAGCGTGAAGCTCGAAGAAGGCGGGGTTGTCGTCAGGAGTGCCACCTGCCAGCATGTATTCTAGGTGCCTGATGTAGCAGATTGCTATCCTGAAACACGTAGGAACACCATAATGTAACCCTTACCGATCATTCCGGGGTCCAACCACAACCCAAAATACACAAGTAATCTCAGGTTTCGTCACCGGTATGCACATCTAGTTGTACTCCATCTGTTCCTTGCATAGAAATGTTCCATAGGTAATAATATGAAAAATAAATGTCACAAAAAAAACCTAACAACCTTACCTATCCGAATCGGATCTGCCCAGGAAGAATTTCAGCTGTACCAAGTTGTGTCTAACGGAACTAGTATTTGAGATGGCACAACTAGTTGTAAATACCAGTTGATCCATGAGGAACTTGCTGTGATTTTAAAGTTTGTTTTGGAATGTTACCTCAAGCACTCTATCTTGGAGTATTTCTTCTTGGACGGCTTGGTGACGGGTAGCTTGGAGCGGAGTAGATCGAACGCACGGTTCATGTCCCTCATGCGCGTGCGCTCGCGGTCACACGCTGTCTTTTTGTATTCTGGAATCAATGACACAATACGAAAACGAATACAAATACAAAGCCTTTATTGAATAAACCTCTTATAATACTAATTGAAGACCTTACTCCTAAACTAGGTCTATCTGTAGGTATGTCGGGAGTCAGTTCCTTGCCAATGAGTGTTCTAAAATTAGGTTATCATAGAGTTAGATAGAAAAATTAAAGGAAAGTTAACGCCAAGTGATTAAAATAATCATCATATTATCATCAACCTGTAGAAGGCCAATGCTGTACACCTCTACCAAAAAGTGGCATGACGAACGATATCATGGTCAAGTTAAGGGACTAGGCAGATCTTTACCTATTCCAATATTTTTCGTTCGATATAAAGCCGACAGATTCCTATAAAGTAGGTACCTATTCAAAATCGAAACAGTTAATCTAAGAGTTTTGACTGATGCTGTACTCTTACCTTAGCTTTATTGGTATAAAAGTTTACTTAAGCAAATTTTTTTTAGTACCTAAGTACATATTTAAAAAAAAATTAAAAACAGCCTACAGCTCTGATCCCACACTAGGGTTCCCTGTACCGTGGGTATCAGGAACTACAAGTACAATGGTACCACAACACCCAGACCCGGAACAAATAATTGCAGAACATGCACACATTTATCCCGCAGCGGGAATCGAACCTCTTGCGTCTCAGCCGGCTACTCAGCTGCTACGCAACCGAGAACGTTAAAAATAAATTCACCTACCGACTTAGGTCAAGTTAGCTTGTTTGTGTGATACTAAAGTTAAGTATATATACCTGGGTGTCCAGACAAATACCTACCACTTTATGATGGCGTTGACAAATTTGCGTTAGCGTGAAAGGAGAACTAAGTGTGAGGTATTTGTCTAGACCCCTGCTTAGGGTGGAGATTAAAACCTCTATACCTTTTTAGAATATCATTACGACTATACCACGTACTTTACTATTTTCCTGCTAACGTTTCGTTGACCGTATAAAAGTCCTTCCTCATGAGCACCGTCCACGGTCAGCAGGAGAATAGTAAAGTACGTGGTATAGTCGTAATAATATTTTAAAATGATAGCAAACCTCTATACCTTTCTCAAGCTGTAAGGCCCGTTCCTTCCAATGCATAACATCCTGTCCGGAGTCCTCGAAATACTTGTCCTGCGACTCGTGCGAATAGTCCAGGGAACATTCCGAGTTGGCTGTGTCGGGGATTGGACCTGATGTCTCTCTGTATTCCTGCTCGTAGTATTGCGGACCTTTGAAAAACCAGCAGGAAAACTGCTTAACTTCATATTTATTTATTCCATATTTATTCCTTTAAACGTTACTTAACAGTTAACACCACAACGTCATAGTTAATTGACAGAATAAAATTATCTTAGTAACTCTCAAATACTGATAGATACATGTAAGACTATCGTAATTTTATTTTTATTTTTATGTTCAGATTTTGGGTAAACTTACAGCTAGGTACTAGTTGTAACAAGAACATGCCTGGTGAAGCCATGCCAAGTGTAGAATATGCCTGGATAGATCAGTGCATATGCTGACGGCTAATTAAAAGTTTCCGCAGACAAGTACCTACTTAAATAACGACTTAATGAAAAAGAACATAAACATTAGTATAATAGAAAAAAAATATCGTTTAAACCATATAATTAAGTTGGATAGGTAACATAGCTTCACACTTGTAATAATTGACACTTAATAGATGTCTTCATGTTGGAACTCTTGCAAGAAAAAAAATAAAAATATGAGCGTCGCGTCCGTTGAGTAGGCGCATTGAGCGTGCTGTTTTCTCGTACAAACGAAAAGCCGGTGATAACAACGGACGCATCTTAGGAAGTAGTTAAGAAACTGGGGGATGCTGCATATTATGGTCGGATTATTAACTTTATTGTGCAGTAGTAGGCAGTAGTGCTAGTTTTAGCTCTAGAGTACCTATTTCATCCGACCATGACGGCCACAAATAATCATAATCATAATATCATTTATTCATAAGATTTCAGGATACACATAGATCTTAAAATTATTATAGTAGGTACATATTACCAAAACCAAGGCAGGTTTTGGTAATATGTACCTACTATAATACAGGCGTATGAATATAATATAATAGAATAGAATATAATTTATTTATTTGACACACACACACACAACATAAAAGACATAATAACAACAAATAAAAATAAAATAAAATAAAAATCTAGGTAGGTACTAATCTACAACATAAAAGAAGATAAAATCATAAAATAATTAGAAATAATTGACATACATAGATGTAGACATATATTAAGCAAAGACCTAGATCCTACGGACAATTCTACCAGTCTTTCGCTGCGAGTGTGCGGCCAAACAGGCCCAGTCTCAGCATAATGCTACTCCCGAACAAAGTAGGGGAGCAGCGCTGGTTTTCAGACTGAGCCTTAACAGGGTGACGTTACGGGCGACTCAACACACACGTGAAATTAATAATTGGAATAATAAATTTAACAAAAAGGACAAATAATAAATAAATATATATATATCATTTTTACGGCAACTAAACCTAACAGAAAATTTGCATTTAGCTGACGGACATTGACAGCACAAGACCAAGGTTGAATAATGCGAATAAGCTTGTAAATAATTAGCTATAGTCTATAGTATATAGTATAATATGTAAAAAAGTGGCAAGATAATTTTAGCTTTTTTGAAATGCTAGTAGTTCTTGTCTGAGTTTTAGCTTAAAACTATTTAATGATTTTAGGGCATAATATTGAATTTAAATTAATATTCATTCCGTGCACATATACAAATCAAAAATAATTAATAATAATAATAGAAAAAACATGTAAAAATTTACCTAATCATGCAAAATAAAAAAAAATAGTTATATTTTATATTCGAAGAATTCATTTATACTATAAAAACATTTGTCAATCAGCCATTTTGTCAAATTAATAAGCAATCATAATATCAAATTAGATCAAATTGCATGAGAAGGTGGAACATCCTGCCCTATGATGATCGGACTGCATTGTGAGGTGAGCCGTTCTGGCACAAACCCGGCAGGTGCGGGGTGATAAGAGACGTACGTTCAACAGTACCTAATATGTACTGGCTCATTAGATAGATTGTGCATTTCTTTTGTTTTTTTATTTGTTTTGTTTTATACTTTACCTGCTTACCTACTGTAACTGGTGTTATGCACAATAATTTAGAGTATATCTATTTAAGTAAATATTAGGTCCGTTGTCGGAGCACTCGGTAGTAGGTAGGTAGTACACAGAAATATAAAATAAAATACAAAGGCGAGCTTAACCCTAAAATAGTTTTCTTCCAGAAAACCTAAGAAGAGAGATAGTGAAGTGATAAAGTTTTATATGTAGTCTATAACCTAAATGACATGGAAAGTGCCGACTTTTTAAAATTTTAGAACATTATACCTACATAGTTGCCTACTCTACATAAACAACTTAGCATGGGGGTGACCAATCGACACGTTTCTTTACATGCACCACTGGTTTTAAATAGGTAGGTACTACCTATTTATATATGTAACAGCATGAAAATATATCAAGAACTCACCTTCTTGATGTTGTTCAATCTCATGTGGCCTGAAGCTTATTCTTTTAGGTTCATAATCCTCCAGCACATACGAACGATGATGCGAGATCGTCTTGTCATACTTCTTGTGTGAAAACGTGTGTTCTTCCTTCGGTTTATCATCCGGCCTTCCTATTTCTAGGATTACGCGATCTTCGGGGTCCTGTTTCTCTTCGTCATCTTTGACCACTGTGAACTGTGAGCTTGCTAGCAACGGTATTGGGGCATCGTCGTCATAACCTTGATACATTTTGTAGTCAGTCTTGATTTTAGCTACACATAACTAAATACACTAAATTATTTCCACTATCCGTGTGGCCACTACCTGTTTCAAATAAGGACTGTGTCACAGAATTTTCTGTTCTTTTGTGATGCATATTGGATCAAAGTGTCGGTTGTGTACACAAGTGGTTACATTTTAGTTTTCACCGAGGAGGGCCGTCTTTGTTTTGAGGTCTTTTGTTGTTCATTTGATACCATGTAGTGTGGTGGTATTATTCATAAGTTTTATTGGATCGTCAGTTAAATTCCACCGTAATTCAGATCTATGTCCGAAACTTCTACAAATTAAAAAGGAAACCATCTTGTCCCCCCTTACTCCCCTTTTTCAAGTTTCAGAAGTTTAGTCTTTCGTGATATACCTCTAGGTATAGTCTTGTAGATTTCTCCTTTTCAAGTTTCAGAAGTTTCGAAATTACGGTCTTTCGGGAAACAAACTTGTAGATTTCCCCTTTACTATTTTCATGTAGTACCTAGTACCTACATAATGAGACTTCGTTTTAAAGTTACCTATCTAAAACAACTCTCGATAGACTGTCCTCAAAAGTTGTCCTTGAAGCGAAAATTCTAAAACGCGTGCGTGAAGAGGCGCACTGAACACTTTTACTGTGCTCTGGTTCTTTCGACATCAGTCACGAGGGTCTTTTCAGAGCCAAAATACCTCACCTGTCGCTGTGACTAACGCAGGAGGACCAAGAAACAATCGGTGACGCGATGATCGAACGAACTTAAATAATTACAAATTTAAAAGGTTTTTATTCATTGAAATCACATGGATCACGAACGCCAGCATTTACAACTTGAAGAATCAGATAACAAACTTTTCTGGATTTTAACTTAGTTTTGTTTGCATTACAAAACTTTCTATCATTAAATTTCCTAACGTGTAGGTTTTTGATTGAAACCTTGATTGAAAAAATGACGAAGATTTAGAAAAACTTTTATTTTTACGCTTAAACCAAAAAATAAATTAAACTTTATGCTCAAAGCATAATCATTATAAAACAAGAAACAGGCTACGCTTTGCGGATTTTCACTTATCTCTTCTAGCGTAGTAAATGAATTAAAGAATTAATTTAGATTGAGCTTACAGAAAAGGTTTTACTAATAAATGCATGATAAGCTTTAAAAATTGATTAATTTAACTCCTTGTTTAATATGACGAATATGTTTGTCAGTATCCGGCGAAAATGGATGACAATACTCTAAAACTATTCATCTTTTGATAGATTTGTACGAGTAACAAAATTTTGTATAATGGTAAATATATTTAATTTCCGATCTCCCCGCCAGCCATAGTGACATATAATGAGATCAGGAATGAACCCCTTTTAACTGATAGCTCAAGCGATCTACTTAATTCCAATCCGTTTCACCAAAACATTAAAGTTTAATTTGCCTAATTTTAAAGAAGGTCTGTAGAACTTCATCTGTGACTTTCGCCCGTCGTTTTTGGTACTCCTCAATGAATGGTGTTATGATGTCGATGGCCAGCTTCTTCAGTTCCCCCGTCAGCATTTCACCGCTCTCGTATTGTTTCTTAACCTGAAATCAGAACATTTTGTTTGCATCAATATGGTAAGAGTATGCATGATGCTACAATTTTCATCGGCCCTTATATTCTACCCTCTAACTAAACAGATCATCTGGTAAACAGTTTTTATTGGCTTATCAAAATAAGGCCTGGTCTGCTGCGGGACGAATGCTTGTAGGCCTTGCATCCTGAGAGACTCTTAACTCTTAACGAGTTCAAAAAATTTAACAAGAAGACTTACGTTCGCAAGCGCTTCATCATCTTCCAAGAAGAACTCCAAATATTTGAAGGAGATATCTACACTCGTGTTGCCCCCTTTTTCTCTATGTTCTTCAACGGTTGGCTGGCCTCCGGAAAACGCGAACTTGTTTATCTACAAAATGACAAATATTATGAATAACCACAAAACTTTAAAGAAAATCAAATAAAAACCGATATAGCTTCAAAATAACCAATTTAAAAATACATAATTAATCATAAGTATGTCAAAGAATTAAATAAAACTAAAGTCAACTATAAAAATATTGTATTGTATTATTTGTAATAACAAAGTGAGTAATCAGAATGAATAGAAAATCTAAACTCGAAACTCGGCATCTTGCCAGTAAGCGAGTTGAAAATAATGTAAATTCAACTTATATTGATAAGCTATCTTCAGGACATGACAGCCCCACGTTGGGCGCCAATTTTTCCTAATTAGCGATCAACATGAGAGCATTTTGATTCGGCTTTCAATGCTTCAATAGTCCTATTTACAGTCTCACAAACGCACAGGTTGGTGTGACAAATACCTCTTTCTGTGGGCGTTAACGCCTGCGGAAAAATTTAATTGTATGGTAATGACAGATAGAGATGTGGAAAAGTCACGTGACAGCTGCCAAGTTTTACCTTGACAAATTTTTATTAGCGTGAAAGGAAAAGTAAGCGTGAAGTATTTGTCTAGACTCCAGGTCTGCTCAGTTAGGCAGCCCCATGTTGGGCGCCAATTTCAATAACTGTCGCCCGAATTGATATAACCAATCGGTTTGAGCGTTCAAAATACTCTTACTTTATTCTTGATCTGCTTAGGCGTGTCGTTCAGGAATATGGAAGCGTTCGGGTCACTGGCGGACATTTTGAACTGCGCTCCTTGCAATGCTGGTAGGAAGGTGGAGTGTAGAAGTGATGGTTTGGGGAACTTGAGTCGGGCGGCCACGTCCCTCGTCATCCGGAAGTACGGGTCTTGGTCGATTGCACAGGGGACGAGGCAAGTCAGCTGTCGGGAAATATAAAGTTTGTAACTAATCTGTTATTATAGGTAAACCGATGTGAAATTAAACCTGTGAGATTGAGTGCGCCTCGCAAAGGCTGTAAGCACATTTATAATTTTAGTAGTAGGCTAGTCGGTAACTTTGACGACCTCTGTGGCGCAGTAGGCGAAGGCTCGCCTGAGACGCTGAAGGTTGCGGGTTCGATTCCCGCCGCGGGACAAGATGATGCTGTGTGAAAATGTCCTGCATTATTTATTTATTATTAAACTAACAATAAAACACGCTCGCAACTATAATCCCCATGATGGGTCACCCATATTCAGTACACAAATTCGAGATACCAAGTAGGGGGTAGTGAAAGGCAAGTCCAAACCCTATGACCACATGTGACGTATGCCCACATTTCACATATTAATAAGAATTCTACGTTCCTAAAGGCGACTATAGGTTGCAAGCCTAGCCGCCATAAACTTTTGGAATTCTGGCGTCGAATTTGCTTACGGGGCACCGTCCACTAGGCCAACACAGTACTTGCGATAGTAATTCATTTGAGTTAGATCTTCGTTTCTAACCTCAAAACCGTATAAAGAAAAAAATGCTAGACATTTTCACACAGCATTATCTAGCCCCAAACTAAGCAGAGCTTGTATTATGAAAACTACATGACTGATACACTACTTATTTGCATTTTTTTGTAAGTACATAAATATTACATAGTAAACACCCTGACCCGAGACAAGTATTTGCAGATACAAACATTTACCCCGTGGCGGGATTCGAACCCGCAACCTTCTGCGTCTCAGGCCCACTGCGCCACAGAGGTCAGAAAAGGTAAAGCTCTCACAATTTTCTTATCAAATATGAAGGGGAAAGACGTTGAAAACGCCGGCGCCGCCTCGATGCTAGGGAACGTGATTTTTCCGATAACGTCAGAGTCCCCAAACCCGAATATACCCTTCACTTGGTTGAAGGTCACGCATTTCTGTATGCGCACCATATTCTGGAAGAATGCTGGACATTGTCTGGAAATAAAAATAAGTATCTTTAAAAGGCCACTATCACTGACCAGTATCTTCACGAGCTAACAGTTTGATATTTGGACACATCAAACTAAGACTTAAGAAGAATATATAGCTCCCAACTGAAAATGGTTGTCTTAACAAACATTGCAGAACATCCAACAATTTATCCCGCAGCGGTAATCGAACCCATACCAAGGGCGTCATTACTAGTAAATAAATAGATAATGGACATTTTCACAGCATCATCTAGCCCCAAACTAAGCAGAGCTTGTTTTATGGGAATTACATGACTGATACACTTATATCCTATCCTACTAATATTATAAACGTGAAAGTTTGTGAGGATGGATGTTTCTTACTCTTTTACGCAAAAACTATTCAACGGATTTTGATGAAACTTTACAGTAATATACCTCATACATCACAATAACACATAGGCTACTTTTTATCCGGATACCACACAGGCGAAGCCGTGGGCAGAAGCTAGTACATATACTATATATATTTTAATACTAATAATTAATAATATTTTTATTTGTTGAAGCGACGCGTGACCAGAGAGCTGGCTCTTATCTGGGTTAATACATTAGCATTCAGCGTGGCATTGCGGACAGTATTTTGGGAACGCTTTCGTCTGGTAGTGATCAGTTGAGCTATCTATAGATCGTTTGCAACGATCTTTAGATAGCTAGCTGTTTCATCTGTATTTTTTGTATGTACCTACTTGTACATATCGTATGTATAAATGTAATTTTTACTACTAGACCAGTATGATAATGAATACATACCCAATAAAATCCAAATCGTTGAATATGAAAGTCCTGTCCACATCAAAACCCACAGCTATGATATCTTTGGCGTTGTTAAAAGCCATTGTGCGCGCATCCTCAATCTTAATGTCTCTCCACAACACCTTTTCATCATCAGTTAACTGGATTATTAGGGGCACATCAAATACTTCTTGAAGCCATCTGAAAGAATGTATATCATATTTTAAAAGAAAGAGCCGTGTTGACCTATTAGGCAATACCTTGACTTCGGCTCCGAAGATCGTGGGTGCGAACTTGGTCGGACACGGTTATGACAATGCCCGCCTGAGACGCAGAAGGTTGCGGGTTCGATTCCCGCCGCGGGACAAATGTTTGTATGATCTGTAAATGCTTGTCTTGGGTTTAGGACAAGACATCAGGTCGGGTATAATATGTATGTATTTACAAAAAAAAGTATATAAGTAGTATATAAGTCATGTAGTTTCCATAGTACAAGCTTTGCTTTGTTTAGGGCTAGATGATACTGCGTGAAAAATGTCCAGCATTTTTATTAATATTATTATATTGTCATGTAATTTTTTTTTTAAATTCATTTCACCTACATTAATACTAAACTTTGTAAGTACACTTGCTTTGACATCTTAGACACTAACTCTACTGTGCATTTTTGAACACCATTTTATAATATTTTTTCCTTACTTGGTAAACATAAACGGAATAAGATGACCAATGTGCATACTCTCAGATGACGGACCTCGTCCTGTGTACAAATAGAACTTTTTCCCTTGCTCATGCAAATTGAGGATGCTGTGGAAATCTCGGTGAGAGAAGAATATGCCACGTCTCAGGAAATGGTGTGCTGAAATGGGAAAGACGAAATTTCTTTTGAGGCCGTCCTGTTGGTCGATTACACTAACCCACGGCTATCGAGATGGCAATCAATTTTGATACTAGTTCCCCATTTGAATGGCCCATTCATCAAATAATTACACTGATTCCCCATCGCTTGATATCCTTACCCAGACTAAACTGAAGGCCATGAACGAACAAATCTTGTGATTTTGACAAGTAATAGAATCACGCGAATGCCATGCCTCCATCTCGATAGCCATGGAAATTAGTGTGATCGCCTTGTTGGTCTAGCTTATATTGGTTCATATAAAACCATACTAAAGATCTTTGAGCATGCGCCTGCTAAGGTATGGGCTGGTTCTGGTAGCAAAAACACATTATTGATAGGTAATGCATGTTTTTTTAATAACTTTTTTAAGAACTTCCGTCGATTTTCGACAATGTCAGTACTATCATACCCTCGTAGGCTATACTAAACATTTTCATGAACCAGCTCGTATATGGACCGGTAGAGCATGGTTGCTGCACTTGAAGTTTGCGCAGCTAACATGCCCTGAAACAGCCCCATGTCGAGTTGGTTAACATTAAAATTCCTAATCATATTCTCCCGCATCGATGCACTCCGGACACACTCCTCTAAAAGGTGGTATACATCTTCCTTAACTCCACAGGCTTCACAGTTGGGGCTATTTACTTTCTTCATTTGCACGATTATGTGCAGTTAAGAAGAGTGAACTGTACTAATTGATTTGAGAGCCAGTGGCAGTATTCAAGGTGGTAGGTACATATCCATACCAAAACTTCACAATGACATGAATTAACTTACCTTTCTTTCCAGTAACTTTTTCAAATCTGTCTATCAGTTCTTTGTCAATCTTTTGACTTCCAAATTTTTCTGTAAAGTAAAATTAAATATATCAGCTCCTACAAAGGTAAGTATTTAGATAGATAAAGTATAGATAGGTACACATTTATGAATTAGTTTTATAAAGGTTTTAGATTGGACTGTGACCATGGCCGTTGCAAAAACAACAAGAAAATAATAAAATTCTGTAAGGTTTTTGTACTTACGGATTAATTTATCATAATCAATGCCTGTTTCAGATTTTCCTGTTACAGTCCAAGGATCAACAAAATCTTCTTCATCTTTATCCGTTACAATGAGACTTTTCATCAGGGCTTCCGCCATTGTGAAATTACTGAAAAAATTCAAATGGTATTATTTTTCTTGAATTTTAAATCCGTCCGCGTTTCTTCCATCGTCCATCGCTGCGCCCTCTAGTGTATTTTGGATAAAACTTATATATGAACCATTTTAGTTTTATAAGATTTACAAAGAGATCAAGGGCAAAGATATTGCTCTTATTCTTAATCTACCATACAAATAACTCGTGAGAGTACTCGTGCAAGTAGCCCTAGCCGCTAGCCGGTGTGGGGAGCACCCGTTTTGGTTAGAGCAACAATTCAACAAGGTACTTACTACGGGAATTATTTGTTAACAATTTCAACTAACATTTAAATCTTGAAACACGAGTTATGTCGGTGCTAACTCAGTTTTAAAGTAACAAAACAAAAATATAAAAACCGTACCTATCTGAATTAGATGACAAGACAAGCACTAAGAGGATAGACCGTATTGTACGTCCATGGAAAACACAACCATGGAATGCACACCCCTGGAAAGTAAAGCCAGTATTATAAACCATTTGGTTTGAATTAACTGGGTGCTTTCCATGGTCGTACAATACGCTCCGTACAAATTAAACACATGACGGTATTGCATACCCCTGATATGTACACCCCGGATTACGAACAAATATTCTCGTTGCTCATTGGTCGAGAGTTCGTCATATCCCTGACCTCTTATTGGTCTTATGCGAAGTAGTCGCATGACGAAGACGAGCCTCGTTTGCACTGAGCAAGTTCTAATATGTTCAACCAAGAGTTGCCATTGATGACTAATGCAAACAATAAATTAATGTTGGCCTGAAAAATCCGTCTTGGATTGGTTACGTTATTAGGTTTTTTTTATTACCACTCAGAAAAGGAGGATTGCTATTTGAAGTTTACCTAACAAACTTGAGTTTATTTATTTTTTTAAATAATAAAAACTTTAATTAATAAATAAAACCAACCGGTTAGTTTATCTGCAAAACCATCATAAATAACTGATCTACTTACATTAATTTACTAATAGCGTTAAATACTATGGCAAAACAGCACTTGCCCCTTGATAGCACTCGCACATGTAAACAGAGCATGAAATTGGTTCATATTCCATGGCTGTGCATCCCAGGGTTATACAAAACTGGCTGTACAAGGTGAACACGTGTAGGGAATGCACGCCCAGGAATGTACGTCCAGTATTACAAACCAAGTATTTAAAACCAATGGTTTGTAATACTGGCTGTACTTTCCATGGTCGTGCATTCCATGACGTACAATACAGGGACTCGTTATCCTATCAAAAAATCTTTACTCTGTAATGCTAAACAAGGCCGACAGCAGAGCCCGACCACAGATTAAAAAAGTTGGTCTTGAAATTGGTTGGATTGGGTGCCGGGCGGCGGCCGTTAGTTTTAAGTACAGCGAGCGCAGCGGTATACTAACTTGTGCTCTAACGGTGCCGTCACAGATTTCTAGACTAGTCAGTCACAGACTTACTAGTGATGCTAGACTATAATTTATTTATGTATCTAGAGTTAGACGAGTTATGGATATTACGATATGAGTTGTTAACGTTGGTCATTGGCCTCGATTCTGTAGTACACTGACTAAACTAAATTTAAACTGTCGCTCTATTTTACTGATAGTGCAAGCAAGAAAGAGATAGCTACAATTTTAGTGCTGTCAAATTAGTCAGATTGAGGTTTTCCATACAAATTTAGTCGTGATATCAAAACATGCTGACTATAAACACGAAGAAGAGCGGC
The DNA here is from genome assembly GCA_958496245.1 of Perizoma flavofasciatum. Taxonomy (NCBI): domain Eukaryota; kingdom Metazoa; phylum Arthropoda; class Insecta; order Lepidoptera; family Geometridae; genus Perizoma; species Perizoma flavofasciatum. The sequence continues at coordinate 3,261,916 of OY292436.1, forward strand.
ACGTAAACTAATTTGACAGCAGCACACAGCACTAAAATTGTAGCTATCTCTTTCTTGCGTACACTATCAGTATAAGAGAGTTATAGTTTAAATTTAGTTTAATCAGTGTATAAAATAATCGAGGCCATTATTTAGAAAAAAATTGGGGTGCATGCCGTGAAGAAGAAATTACCATCTAGGTGGATGGTCGGGCGGGTGTCGAACGCTAGTCTAGTCCATCGAATTGTCTTGCTATGTCATTGTCATTATTTGTATTTTGTTGTCAAATGAAAAAAAATCAATTTGATTTGTAGTTTGGTGAGTGTCGTGTCGTCCTGTTATTATTAAAAATCGAAAAAAGAGCGCTCTTTTGTCCCAATTATTGTATGGAACATTGGTGTTGAGTAAATTCAGTGGGACATTGTTCTTGATGGTGTCCGGTGACGATTCAAATGGTGGTCGTTTGTCGCGGAAAACTACGAGGTCTCCGAACCGCAAATCTAAGAAGTCAGATGCAGATATAGCGAAGGGATCAGCGTTGCGAAATGACTCGCAACCTTCTGTCCATAAAAGGAACCTATACGTCGTGTCTTTCCCAATCATTATTTTGTTCAACCTACTTAGATCAGTGCTGTACCAGTTATTTATAATTTTCAAGTATTTGTATTCGGCGTCTCATCGGTTGATGCAGAAACCTCGTAAGAACGGCGAGTGCAACCTAGAGGTGGTAGTGAAAGACGGAATAGTTTCTACAGAGTTAGCCACAAGTGAGGAGATGTCTCATGTACACACCGTTGGTCCGGGGGACCCCTTGCTTGCAAAACAGAAGCACCATCATAGGAAAGCTTTTGAATACATCTCAAAAGCACTCAAAATTGATGAGGAGAATGAGGGTAAGAACCACACCACACTGCAGTAGCTAATTTCAGTAGATCTTTAGCAGTGAGTCATCTTATACATATTGATTCTGTTCCTTAAATAAGCTTCTTGTTAGTTTCATTAAATTAATCTCATTTAGATAAGATAGATGTTTGCTTCTTAAAGCTTTGTAGGCATATTAGTTCATGTTTCTATTTATACAATTTTTAATGCTTATAAAACAGGTCAAAAAGAATTAGCAATAGAGCTGTACAAGAAAGGAATATATGAGTTGGAACGAGGCATTGCTGTAGATTGCTGGGGCGGACGCGGGGATGCCTGGCAGAGAGCCCAGAGATTGCACGATAAGATGAAAACCAATCTAGGCATGGCAAAGGACCGTTTACACTTCCTCGGTATGGATAAAAAGCTCTCATAAAATTACAATTAAGATACTTTCATGTCCACTCTAGCTCCAGCTATTCAATTGTTAAATAGCATTTTAGTTTCTTTTCTAATGGCTGTGTGTTTGCATGTTAGCTTATTTTATATTACACAGTACATTTTCAATTCTTATTATAAATAAGGTTTAATTTAAGTGTTGTCCCTAATAGCCAACCTAGTCGCTCTCAGTAAGTTGGGCGTTGAGAGCGAGCCTGAACGGAGTGAAAGAAAGCCCAACGAATCTCCGCTTAAAGTCAGAAGACTTGAGAAGTCAAAGACTACATTGTTAGTAGATGGTAACAGTGGTCTTATGAAGCCTCCGACAGAAGGTAGATCACAAAATATGCTTAGCTTGTGGCATAACCTACTGCAAATTCAAAAAGTTTTACATCCATCTAACATACTAAAACACTACACACCAAATTGTTTTTTTTTTTTATTATTGGCAAACTTTGCATGTGGGTTTACATTTCAGTGCTTTGTGAAGCATCACCTGCCTGATTTTGTAGTTTTGTTTTTGTGTCGGCATTCTACAAGCTTTCATGATAATATATACTCTTATGGTGTCTGTCGACCTTGATGCTGTGGCGGGCGAGTAGCTGGCTGTGATGCAAGAGGTGCCGGTTTGATTCCCTCTGGGGGACAAATGATTGCATGTTCTGAAATCCCAATGTGGGGTCAGGATGATGTATCTCTGTTAGGTGTTTATTATTTAGTTCATCAAAGCTTTTATCCTACTAATATAAAAAAAATGCTGGATATCTTTCAGATAGCATCATCTAGCCCGAAACTAACCAGAGCTTGTATTTTTTTATTCCAAAAACTATCATGAACATGACTATTCATATTGTAAAAACGGGAATAGTAGTCGCGCCGTGCATAAGTAGTGCACGGCGCGACGCGGAAGGAGAAAGTCGCGACCACTCACCCTGATGAAGACTCTCGGAATGAGTCGAAACTTATTCGGTGCCTTCACTGATAGTGCAGTACGTGAAAATTCCCGTTTATACAATATGAAATATATCTACTTATACACCGATATTTTTTGGTCAGTTTAAAGCCGGCGCCCACGTTTTTTATTACTTAAACGTGTTTGTATCGTTGCTTTAGTTTTCGAATTTAATTATTATTTCATATGGAACTGAATATCGAAAATAATTATCAAAAATGAGCTGAACACTTGGTAGGGCCGCAGAGCGCAACGACCTTGTAGACTGACGGCGCGGCGGGCGGACAGTGACCCCGCGACCAAACAGCTGAGCCGCCAAGCGAATGGCCACTACTATCGGTGCTCAAAATATCGACTATGTTTCGTGTTATTATTAATTGCAAAAAAAAATGATTTTTGATTAACTATAATTTTTGAGTAAGGTTACAGATATAGATTAAGGGGTCGCCGGCTTTAAACTGACCGAAAAATATCGGAGTATACTTTTTTTTGTAAATACATACATATGTAGTTCGATGTATGTTTGTTGCTAATAATCTCGTCACGGCTTAACTGATTTGGATCAGTTAAGCCGTAAATTATAGAATAGGTATGGTACACAAGCTCCACTTCTACGTAAGTACTACGAGCGAAACCGCGAGAAGAGGGTACCGCAATCATACAAATTTACTCACAGACCATCCCATTACCATTGATTCTACAATTCCTTACTATTCAGAGTATGATGATAACTATTTTGTTTTCTAATTAATTCAGTGTCCATTAGGTACCTAATACCTAACTCAATGTTTGATATTCTACAAAGGGGAGAATATGGTTAGGAATTTTAATGTTAACCGACTCGACATGGGCCTGTTTCAGGGCATGTTAGCTGCGCAAACTTCAAGTGCAGCAATCATGCTCTATCGGTCCATATACGAGCTGGTTCATGAAAATGTTTAATGTAGTCTACGAGGGTACGATAGAACTGACATCGTCGAAAATCGACGGAAGTTCTTAAAAAAGCAGAATTAAAAAAAAAAAAGGTTTGGTGACAGCATTAAACCTACATTTTACCGTCTACAAAGGTAGTTAATACTATGTATGTACAAAGGTAGTAAACAATGATGATACAGTGTGTATTTGCTACATTCACTTTTTAAAACAGCATAACGCTTAAAAAACTTGTATCTACTCATATATACTAATACTAGCTTCTGCCCACGGCTTCGCCCGCGTAGTACTCGGATAAAAAGTAGCCTATGTGTTATTCTGATGTACAAGCTATATTACTGTAAGATTTCATCAAAATAAGTTCAGTGGTTTTTGCGTGAAAGAGTAACAAACATCCATCCTCACAAACTTTCACGTTTATAATAGTAGTAATATTATAAAGGGGTAAAGTTTGTAAGTTTGGACGTAGGAGGTAATCTACAAAACTATTCATCCGATTTTAAAAAATGTGGTGAACATTTTTGTAGAACGGACATTCATGGTGGAAATAGGCTGTTCCGTTCATGAAAGGGCATTATTAGGGAGGAATTTTGTGGAGACCCATTTTGCAACGTAAGTCGTAAAAAAACGGTCTAACTACTAACTTAGGCCCGAATTCATAGTCAAATAGGGGCTCCCCTTGGGGACTATTCAGGCGCTATGTGAAAATTTAAGCGCGAAATCAACCTTTATACACCCAGCCATAAGGCAAATGCTGAATGATGGATTTTGGGGGACTGTTCAACCCCCGACTATGAATTCAGGCTTTAAGCTGCCTTAACGGTAGGAGCTACTTTTTATACAGGGGTACCACGCGGACGAAGCCGTGGGCAATAGCTAGTATCTTTTATAGGAGTATGGACGAGATTAGCTGATTGAAGTCGCGTGCACGAATACGTTCATGTATGTAACCTTTTTGCATGCGGATATTTTAGCGCACGAAAATAGTCGTGTTTTCCTAAGTAGGGCAGTAACGAATGGCATCGCTGTGTAATCGAATTGATCACGATTTATTTCCGACCACAGAGTGCTAGGAGAACAAAAGACTTGAATTAGAATTAAATTTAAGATTTAGGTAGAATGATTCAATATCTAGGAAACGATGCACATTTTGTTTGTTAAGAAATTCGTTGCATTTTCCGTTACTATAGGGGGAAAAACTGCGTAGGTAATGTATTTTATCTAGCGTCTCTTTCTAACATTTTTTTACACATTTAGGCATGCCTAAATGTTTGTCTTAGCTTAGTGCAGACAAGCATTAGATGTGCCTGCACTAAGCTAAGTGTAATGGGATAATGGGATGTAGGTAGACATCTACATTATATGTTCATTAAAAATAAGTACTGCAGTCTTTACTGGTTCGCGTAGTTGTTTTGCATAATAGATTGCCTAGCAGCCGGGATTAATCCACTCCAGACGTACCTACTTTAAGTAGGTAAGTACCTAATCGTCTATTCATTTCCAGAGTATTACCTTGAATGTTTAATAGCTTAATCTGATAATTTCAGGCCATGCTATATAAAAAAAAAAATCTGTTTGTGTTTTTTAAATTAATTAATGCTGAAATAATAATGTTGGACATTTTCAAACAGCACCTCCTAATAAAGCAGAGCTTGTGTTATGGGAACTACATGACTTATATTATTATTCATTGAAAACACCCAGACCAGAGACAGATATTTGCAGATCATATAAACATTTGTTTCGCGGCGGGAATCGAACCCACAACCTTCTGCGTCTCAGCAGGCCTTCGCTCACTGCGCCGCAGAGGTCGTCAAATTATATCATGGAAACACTTGGTTAAGTTTTAAATAATTCATGGTTTGAGTGGTTTTCACTGAAATTTCCGTTGCTTGTAATGAAAATTTATGCATTTCAAACGGAAAGCCTTGTGGCGCTAAAATCCATCGACTCAATTACGTACGATCACATAAATCAAAGTAGGTACATATAACTTACTTTCTGCATTTTGCTACAACTGTACCTGGATTATACTTGTAGGTAGATTGCTCAATGAGTATATCCAACTGCCCACGCATGGCATGGAAACATCGCTGATGCGTAACGGTCTTTCCAATTACCCTGTATTTTGTCTCGTCTCACTTGAATAGGCGACATCCTTTGTGTACATAACCATTGGTACCAGTCATTGTACGAGAAGAACCTATTTCATACTCTTCTGAATTACAATAATGCCGATGGACCGGAAAATTTTCCGCGCTTGTATGTTAATTTTATGTTGAAACATTCACTATTTTATTTTGTGTGAAAGCATTTTGTTTCTAACTCAAAACTATATTTTTCGACGTTTCATTATCGCACCACGGTAGTTAAATTCAGTGCCTATGTCTACTTTATTCAAATTCTGTAATTCAGGTCTGTCTAGATTTTAACCAGACTACAAGCAGTCACCTTCAAGATCATGACCTTTGAAATCTGTTAAAACATTTTCTCGACCTATGCGTGTCTTTGGGTCATTAGATTTTATTCGTATCGTATAAGGTCCATACCTGTTCAACCGACTTAAAAAAATGTAGGAGGTTCTCAATTCAGTTGTATTTTTTTCATACAATTGATTATTGAACTAACCTACTTGTTCTGATTCAAGAACTTTGCAATATGTATTTTAAACTCTGAATTATTCAAGTTCATCTTCATACTTACGCTTTTTATCCTGCATTTATTAGGCAACGCAATTAGATATCACTGACACACTTTGTTGCAAATAATAAACAATCTAACGATAGATAGTTGAGGGAACTATCTATCGTTAGATTGTGCGTTAAAATTATTTATCTGACCATCACATGCTGTTCACTTTCCATCAAATTGAGAATAAAGAGAACGGCCGTGCCATTAGCACTCGCCGCCATTACCAGATAGTATCGCGAGATGACGTCACTAAAAACAAAACTATGGTTCTCTTCCGAGCTTTGGTGCCATCTCTTACACGAGATTTGACCCCTGTGCTGTAGTGCGGAAACTATTTTTACCAAAAAAACGTATCTCTTCGTCAGTCGCAGGCCGAAAGCTAACGGCGCCTGGACGAAGAGCCGCTGGCGGAGGTGGTCCTCTTATGAAGTCCCAAACCCTGCCTAGATCAATGGGCAGGTCAGCCTCACAGCCAAATAGCAGGTACGTAAAATACAGCTTTTGCAGACCGCCAGTTTGTACACTTCGTAAATGTTTTGATGTGATCAGCTCAGGAAAGAGGAATGACATATTTAAAAAGATCTGCTAAAAGGTGATGAAAGAAAGAAAGAAAATATTTATTTAACACAACATAAAAATATATATATATATATATATATATATATATATATATATATATATATATACAACAAATTTTGGAAGTTAGGATGGTGGGATAATTTGATGATGATAAAATTATCCCACCATCAATTATCACATGGTGATGTGAATATTGATGATGATGACTTCATGACTGCAGAAAACTAGAAACCTAATCCAACGGCACTAGAACTGGATATTTGCCTCTAATCTGCCCGCCATTTATTTATTTATTTCTTTATTGTGAGCTTAATGCTTGTTGCTTAATGTGTTTTATCTAATTATTCGTCACTGTTTGTATTGTCTATACACCACCGTCCTGTATCGTTCACGTAAATTCCTTTCCATCCAAAGGTTGCCTAGAAGAGATTGCTATAAGCAATAAGATCGCCCATTGTACTCATGCGATTAGCTTGTAATTTGCTCTGTTTGAATTTGTAAGCAACATATTATGTGGTATACAATAAAGAGTTATCTAACTATCTAATGCTAAAAGCATTTTTTACCTTCCAACCACACAAAAAGAAGGTTGGCGTGCTTCCTTAAGATTTATATGAAATCGCATGTAAATTGTTTTGGCCATTGCCAAGTTAACCCTATAATTAATTAACCTGACTTCTTATTGCTTATTTAAACAGTCAAATGTATTTGATTTCAGCTCAAATGGAAACTATAGTAGGTACCCGGTGAAGCCTGCTTCAACGCCGCCAGCGGTGAAGAGGCAGCTTTCTGTAAGTGTTTTATTTATTAATACTTTATTGCACATTTTATGAAAGTGAACAATAAGCGGACTTAATGCTAAAGCATTTTCTACCAGCCAACCCAATTTGTTGTGATTGGCGATAAGTGCGCTACAATATTTGTCAACTTATAAAATACACACTAAATTATTTTATATATCAGTAATCACATACTTTTTTTTGTTGGTTTGTAGTGTTACTAAACAAACAGTCCAAAGACTGTTAGTCAACCCGGTACTTACTTACTTACTCAGTACGCTACTTAGTAATGAGTGTGTATAATTATGTACTTGCTGTTCCTCGGCCGCCCCCGCCCCGACCCACCGCGTCGCATCGGCCTCTCGCGATATTATTCTTTTCATCGGCTCCTAAGCAACGTAGCATGTTGTTAAAATAGCTTATAACCTCCCTCATGAATTGGGCTATGAAATGCAAAAATATTTTTCAAAATCAAACTGTAAGTACGTACAGACGTACTTATCAAATATGATAAGTACGTCTTTTAAACTTTCATACAGTCCGTTCCATCCAAAGCTTGTCTCGTAGAGATCGCTAATCAGCTATAAGACCGCCATTGTACAACTTTGTCGAAGTTTGTGATATGAGTACATAAGTACGTACTATTTCATCTTACATAAGTCTAAGATGAAATATTATTTGGTGTGCAATAAAGTATTTTATATTTATTTTATTTTATCTACCTCGTGTGTTCATAAGTCTTGAGACACAGTAAAACTAAAATATTTTGGAGCTAAGTTGAGTATTCATTTATTGGATATTAAAATTAAAACTACTGACATCTAGATCTGTATTTAAAAATAAATCATTCAAAATGGCCGCCTTTGCATTCAATGCAGGCCTTCAAACGCGTGCGCCATTCATCTATGGCGGCACGAATCTTTTCAATGGGAATCCGTTTCGATTCTTTAATAAGGGCTCGCTTGAGAGAATCCAGGTTTGGGTGAGACTTTCTGCATGCCCTCAGCTCCAATTCCGTCCATAAAGAATAATCCAAAGGATTCAAGTCAGGGCTTGACGAGAGCCAATCTTCGCTCCGAATGAAGCCTGGCAAATTGGCCTCCAGCCAACGTTGGGTAGTCTTAGCTTTATGGGAGGGAGCAGAGTCCTGTTGGAAAACCCAGTATTTTCCAGCGAATAGCGTATCATTTAATGGTTTATCCACCGCTTCCAATATGTCGGTTTGGTAATTTTGTGCCTTCACCTTGACGCCTTGCTGGCAAAAATGAAGCGAAGTGACCCCCTCGTAGGAAACACCCCACCAAACCATCACACTTGCTGGATGATGAGTGCGCTGGACATTGCGTACAGATGGCTGGACGTCCTTTGAACTTCTGGCGTAAACCTTATTGTTCTGCCGGTTAAACTTTTCTTCCACCGTGAAGATCTTTTCATCGGTAAACAGGATATTTTTTGGATCGTGTCTCTTCAATAGGTTCCGACATCGTTCCAGTCGCAATTTACGAAGACGCTCGTTTAAATAATGCACTTTCCTTCGACTGTAGGCCTTTAGTTTAAGATCATATTTAAGTATCCTGTTCACCGATATTCGCGAAATGTTGGTCTGCAGAGCTAATTTCTTTTAAGTCCGGCAAGGGTTGCGACGAATTCGCTCTCTGATTACTTTGATGTTGGCGGGCGTCCTTACAGACCGCGGGCGGCCACATCTTCCACGGTCTTCTAAAGAGCCGGTCTCCTTGTACCTCTTTATGGTATAATACACAAAGTTCCGACTACATCCCAAACTTTGGATTTCACTAAAAACTTGCATTGGTTTTTTTCCTGCTTGAAACAGTGAAATTACAGTCGCACGCAAATCTTTTGTTGGCGCCATTTTCACGGAGAATTAAACAAATATTCAAATGTATATTTTTTCTGATTCAAAACATTCGAAATTTAAAATTTTAAAAGTTTAAAAAAGGTTGCATGAATTACTTTCTTTTTAAATTAATTAAATAAGTTCGTCTCAAAACTTATGAACACACGAGGTATATATCTACTTAGCTGTATTCGGGAGCTAGATTGATAATGCACTAATTTACTAAATTAAGGTTAGAGACAGCGTATTTTAAGCTCAAAAACAAAAACCTGAAATCTCATTGGGTTCTGGTTCACTGTCACATTGGTTCGCCTTTTCACTCTCTATTTTTTATTTTCTTTCTATATATAACTTAGTTGCGTGACTCATTGACTGACTGACAATAAACGCAAATAATCTCCAAAACTACTCACCCGATTTCAAGAATTCTTTCACCAATATTTAGAATTGGCTTTCAGGGTTGAACATGGGCTGTATATATTATCACGTTAAAATAAAAAGGCTCTGCGTGGAGACCAATTTTGCAATGTAAGTCAACGAAAAGACGGTCGAGCGAATACGTTTCTTACGGTCAGAGCTACTTTTCATCGGCTTCTTTTTATCCGTTTGCGGGCTAAGCCGTGGGCAGTAGCCAGTAATATATAAATTTGTTACGTGACTCACTAACTGACTGACAATGAACACACAGTATGTCCTACAGTTCTGATATTTTTAGGGTGATCGTTCCTTTTCATGTGTAGGGGAGTGTCGCGGGTACTGATATTTACTACGTACACACAATACAAAAAGTTAGCGATCATTTTTAAAAATTCAAATATTTTTCAATTCCTTTAAATTATGGTTTGTTTTCATTCTATATGTTGTGTTTCTAACAAGGAAAAAAAATGTAGAATTTTTAATAATATTTTAATATCGACGAAAGAAGTATGCCAGGATCGTAGCAAGTTGAAATCCTTGGTATCTGCCTACCCCTACGGGAAACAGGCGTGACTATATGTACATATGTATTTTAATATATCAAAATATCATATGTTAAGTTTTCAAACTGATCGCAAACGTAGTATTATTGTCTACACAAAACTGCGTGGGAAGAGATGCAATCAAGCCAATGGAGTCAATGAGCTGATATTTCTAATTTTAGTCTTTTATCTTGCCTCTTGTTGATTGACTCATACATTACAACTCACTGACTTACATACACTATTCACCCTAGGTCACTGACCATAGTGTCTCATCTATACTAATATTATAAAGAGGAAAGATTTTTTTATTTGTTTGTTTGTTTGTATCGAATAGGCTCTGAAACTACTTTGTCTATAATATTCATTATTTGGCGTGCGCTGAGAAAACTATTGATGATACATAAAAATGATGTAATACATGATTAAAGTACTCATTATTCCCTACAAAGAAGTCCTCGAGGGTATATATTTAACTATGATAGTTAAGTCACATTAGTAACTTTGTGTTCTAAAATGTAATTAAATCGCGGGTAGAAACAAAAGTTGGTTGCATTCGTGTCGTAGTATTAATTGTTATTCAAATAAATACTTTTATCATCATGGGTATTTGTGTAGCAGAAAAATACTTTTTGATTCATTCGAATCAGACCTACGCGGGTGAAACCGCGGGGCGCAGCTAGCCTTCTATATTCTTAGACAACTATTGCACAGGGTCCCTTGTCTGTGCTGTATTGTATGTGTCGAATAAAAAACTATCTATCTATCTATCTGTCTTATGCTGTTTTAATTTTAATTGGATTTAGAATGAAAACTTTCACTCTTTTCTCTTAATTAAATGGTTTTACTATCCTTAGTAAAACCATTAACACAACTGCTTTATTTCCATCTGTAGCCATGCTAGCTTTATCACGAAATCTTTGCTTGACTAACCACCTCATTAACCCTCAACAATATCGCTCATATAAGGGCGCGTACCAGGTCCCAGTCAACGGGTCCCCTGTCCGGCGAGCGGTCGGAGGCGGCTCGCAACGTGGCACGCCCACCCGGAGTAGAACCCCGCAGTCCACACTGTCAGTACGGGGGGTGGACCAGAAGCTGGTCCAACTTATACTGGACGAGATTGTGGAAGGCGGCCCGAAGGTGCATTGGGACGATATCGCCGGACAAGACGTGAGTTTCCTTAGATTGAGAGGGGGTCCCTGACCATTTGAGGTAGGACCCGCCACCCACGCTATCGTTACGAGGAGCCATCGAGCAGTTAACCCCGAGAGCCGTCATATTGAACCACACTGTTCTGCCAACACATCAGTCTTTTAGGACTGATGTTGGCAAACGCGGGCACTGTCATTGGCGGAACTCGCACGACAGTTAACAATTATTGTTTCCTTGCAAATTATCAAACATTGCGTCTCTTGAGGCTGTCTACTCTATGCGAAGAGTGCAACGTCCAGTGAACTGAACGAGAATATGAATTGCTACGAAATCGCCGAACATAATTTTACCGTGTGTATCGATTGAAATCTTCTTAGAAGCTGTTTGGAACAGGATTGACTTAGATGAGGATGTAACAAGCTTTAATTTTGCCTCCATAGTTAGTCCCCTAAAGTTATGAGTCAAATTATAAAAAATATAAAAATGCTGCTTTTCACTTGATGATAAATAAATAAATAAATAATGCTGGACAATCCACACAGCATCATCTAGCCCCAAGCTAAGCAGAGCTTGTGTTATGGGTACTAGATGACTGATATACTTAATACAATACATTACATAGATATATATTTTTTTATTATACATAGAAAATACCCAGAACACCCGGAACAAATATTTGCAGATCGTACAAACATTTGTCCCAAGGCGGGAATCGAACCCGCAACCTCCTGTGTCGCAGGCGGACCTTCGCCCACCGCGCCACATCGATAGTCTTTTGTACGACAAGTTGCTCCTGAAATCTGCACTGAAACGGTAAATTCATTAACCAACTTCAAAAAAAGAAAGAACTTCTCACAACTTAGCGTATTTTTTAAATTATTTTTTTCTTTCAGGCAGCCAAACAAGCTTTGCAAGAAATGGTGGTGCTTCCTTCACTTAGGCCAGAACTCTTCACTGGTTTGCGGTCTCCAGCCAAAGGATTATTGCTATTTGGACCGCCAGGGAACGGTAATCATCGAACCAAACTACAATTCGAAATAGAGATTGGTTGTGTTAAGCAGTGTTTTGATTTTAAACTCTGTTTGAAACAAGCGTGAAAGCTTGTGAGGATGGATGTATGTTTGTTATTCTTTCACGCAAAAACTACTGAACTACTGAGCATTTTCAATCCCAAGAGTTTTTGTCATCATAAAACATTGATAGAAAAGATGATATATCACTGTATCAATATTATTATATTCCAGGTAAAACGTTACTGGCGCGATGCGTTGCCGCAGAATGTTCAGCTACTTTCTTCTCAATATCTGCAGCAACTCTAACTAGCAAGTACGTCGGAGAGGGAGAGAAAATGGTGCGGGCACTCTTTCAGGTCGCCAGAGAATTGCAGGTAATATAAATGTTGGTTTCTTTAAAACTTAGTTTGGTCGGATTAAGAAACTGGTTATACAAAAGCTGAATTACAGTTGGTTATTCCATATTCGCTTATCGTCACTTTGATGAGCCAGCGGTGTCTAGACAAATACCACTTTCTGTTGGCGTTAACGCAAAACGCTTCAAACGCTCTCTGTATTGTTAGGCGTTTAGTTAGTATTAGTGCAAATAAAAAAAAATACAAAAGTGATTATTACAATATACAAAAATTTACTACTTAACGTAGGTAGCTCCAATTATTCAATTATAATAAATAATACAATAAAATTCAAATTATCTGATTTTATAGTCAATGAATTCGTCGTAGCTATAAAAGTTTGCTCGATAAGGCAGTGTTTTAGTCTTTTTTTAACTAGTTATATTTGTGGCCTTTACAACATTGTCAGGAAGGTTGTTATATACAGCCGGACCCATAACATGCGTCAGTTTAGACGATATCGCATGCGTTCGTGACGACTTTAGTTTTTTTCGGTTGCGAGTGTTATACGTGTGTAAGGGCTCCGAGGAAGTCCCTCTATCCTGGCATCAACTCGCAGAGACGATTATCTCTGGGTCAATTTGGTAATGAAGTTTTGCGATTTTCATCTTCAGGTGTGGATTGCATGGTCCTTTTGTTGCTGGGGGGCTAGATAGACACCTGCCAAGTTTACCTTGACAAATTTTCGTTAGCGTGAAAGGAAAAATAAGCGTGATGTATTTGTCTAGATCTCTGTTGCTCGCTTGAGGGTGAACGCTGCTTTGTAAGTGTGTAAGTATTTTAATATACAAGTTACTCAGTTACATGCATGCAACAGTGATAAAACACTGCGTGTCAATGACCTGTTATCTTCGTACTCGGTGACCGTATTGTAGCAGTAATACCAGTGAATATTACAAATATGTTCAGGGCCTCTACTCCGTAAAACGATATCGACATTATCGTTACGATACGACAGTGCTCCGAATTATTCGGCCGTACCCTACTCTTAAAAATGTTCGCAATCTTTGTCGTCTGTCGAAAGCATAGACAATTTGTATCGGATCTTCGGAACGAATGATAGGAAAATCTAAAGGCTTGGATAATAGACGTTTAGCTTAAATCCTTTTGCTTGACTGTTTATGTCACTTTTTTAGGCAAAGTAATAACAATTATCTTCGAAAGTGACAACGTCAAACATCATATCAACAAAACCGCCTGTTGTTTGAAAACTTTACAAGCAAAAATTCTTGTGACCACACCATAGCCACAGAAGCCATTATTAAGAAGTTAAAATTCCTCTGGGTGAATATTTAAATTCGTTTATTAAAGAGATACTAATAAACACAAAACAACAATTATTTTAGCATTATTTTAACAACAATTTTTTTTTTTCATTTATTAAAAATTAAATAAAAATCATAAAGTTAAAAAAAAATACAAGTTTACCTTTATTACACAACCTTTAAAACAACATAGCGTGCGCAAAAATAGAAATTATAGTATTGATGTCCACTTATTTTACTTTAATAAGTGGGCTGACTCCAATGATGTTGTGTTGAGCAGGCAACAAAGGAATTATATCCTGGCAGAAGTCTTCAAACAAACTTTTACTAAGTTGATTATTTTATTCCCGATTAAATTATAGTCTGGAATTTTGTTTAGATTCAACTGATCCCTCGTCACTTTAAAACATCATTTTTGTTCAGCCTTTTACTCGCGGATAGCTTCCATGGCAAGCATAAATCTCGCCATTATTTCAAAACAAGCGGCAAATCAAGAGTCCGTAGTGCAGCGGGCCTAGGTCGAATGAAAAAGAATGCGGAGAGTCCAGTAGGCAGCAGAGCTCGAAGGTATAAAAGATTCGGAGTCCGGTAAACGAAATGGAGGTGATTTTATCAGAAAACACAACAATATAACCCGAAACGATAACGCGCACGACAGCATCAAGGACATCGTTGATAAGTTCGTCAAATGACACTTGTTTCGTTGTCAAATTCAAATTATCGTATCGTTTTTAGTGATGCCGGAGTAGGGTTACGACATCGATTGTCAAAAGTAATGTCGGTCGTTTCTTCGTTCAAATTATAGTCGTAACGATGTAACGTAGAGTAGGTTTAGCACGATAATTGAAGCGATATATCGTTTATCGGTTTGTAGAGTAGACCCCCAGATCAGCAAAAACATTGAACATTTTTAATACTCATTCTTAAAGAATCCTATAGGATTGTATGCATGTGACTGTTGAGAGTCATACGGTCTTATTACGAAACGTGGTTTAAGTCAAGTTTAAGAAAAAATATATTTGATTTTATTTTCAGAAAGTGTTACTGTTTATTTTAATAATAAGCTGACTGGTTATCGAGGCAAATAAATAATCATATGTTTTAATAACTGGTACCATTTTTTAAAATCATGACTTAAATAGCATGCTTAATGCTTAATAAAGCAAATTATTTTATTCAAGATTCTTGAAGGAATGGAACGTTATCCATGTTTGGAGCATGCAAAGTCCAAGATCATTGGCTGTTGTCAGTGAATTATTGAATGATACATGTAGACCCGAGTTTTAGTTAGGTTTAGTTAGACCTCGGAAAAATCTGCTTTTGTAATAAAGTCAAGTCTAAACCAAAGGTCTATATTTAGACCTGGACTTAGTAGTCCTGGCTTAAACTGGAGTTTAGACCACGTTTCGTAATGAGACCGATAGTGTTTAAATGACTTTCAAAAAGGAGGAGGTTCTCAATTCGTCTGAATATTTTTTGTTGTGTGTCTGTTACGCGATATCTTCTCTAATATTCACCGGTATTAATGATTATTTATTTTAATGGGTAGTGTCAACCCTACCCATTAAAATAAATTCAGTTGTGGTCCCATAAAAAAATGATGTAAAAATACTACAAAAAAATAAGGGATCATATTGGACTTTTTATCAACTACCCGTAATTTGAAGTCGGTTTTTTTTTTCAGCCAGCAATAATATTCGTGGACGAGGTGGACTCATTGCTCTGCGAGCGTTCGTCCGGCGAGCACGAGGCGTCGCGCCGTTTGAAGACGGAGTTTCTGGTGGAGTTCGACGGGTTACCGGCTGCCGGCGCCGACCGGCTCATTGTGATGGCGGCCACCAACCGACCTCAGGAGCTAGACGAGGCAGCTCTCAGGTAGGTACAAAAAAATAAGGAGAGATTGCTGCCTGATTCTTCCAGGCTTGATCGCGCGCTCGGCGTAAATTCACTTTCAAATTTAAAATTCACGTTCTTTAAGTTGTCGTTTCTATATGATCCTTGTGATTTGATTGCAATAAATAAAAACCTATTTACTTTGACTTTTACCTCCTTCGTTGGTAAGCGCAACACTCGAGAACGAATGGACCGTATTGGCAATTTTTTTCTTTTAATATGTTCGTAATTTTCGCCCGTCACCCACTATGCCGCCAGAAAAACGTAAACCCTTGCTGCTGCACCAACAGCTGGTATTTTGCTCAGCGGTGACTATTTCAATAAAATAGACTTCTCTTCATATAGTTGAATGAAGTCGGCAACCATTCCATTATTACTCCATCCTATAGGAACTCAAATTACACAAAATGGGCGACTAAATCCGTCGCGCGCTCGATTCACGAACCAAAAGACGATCGCGCGTGCGCCTATGATCCATGTCGAAAACCGAGAAGGCTTTGCTGAGCCGCGCCGATCTGTTCCGAGCCCCGGCTGTGTGAACCTGGCGCACCTCGCGCCGAGCCCCGCCCGGCTCTTGTCTCAACGCGTCTTCACTAGTTTAATTGCACAGACGGTTCCCGAAGCGCGTGTACGTGTCGCTGCCGGACGCGCGCACGCGCATGTCGCTGGTGCGCGGAGTGCTGGCGCGCGGAGCCGCCGCCGCCACCATCGACGACTCGGAGCTGGCGCGCCTCGCCGCCCTCACCGACGGATACTCGGGCAGCGACCTCACTGCGCTGTGCCGCGATGCAGCCTTGCAGCCCATACGAGGTACAGAGGGCCCAATCGTAGAATACGTTCTACTGACTCGGACTAATCATGCGTCGCCTTTAACACGCACCGCCCTCATTCATTCGTTCATTGTTCACGACACGTGGCGCAATCTATACGTCCGCTCAGTGTCATAACCACATGAGGCGATTTTTAAATGAAAAGTACATCAACTAAGCGTTTAATAATAAATTCAGATTCGGCGTCACTAAAATCCTAAAGGAATTGGTCGACGCATTTCGATTAGTTAGATGCAAAGCTTAAAATCAACAAATGTATTTTTGTAGTATAAGTTATCTTTTATTTTATAATTTTAATGTCTCTTTAATTTGTGAATGAACACTTTTTGATCTGTTTAAGTCACTGTTTCTCAAAGTGGGCGATAACGCCCCCTTGTGGGCTCCTGAGGCCTTCAGGGGGATGGTAGAAGGCTGTAGAAGATATTGGGGGCGCTAAGGCGGTCTAGAGGGGAATGCATAGGTTGTTATGTTTAAAAACTTTGGGGGGGCGCTAGAAATTTTTTATTCGCAAAATGGGCGGTGGGAAAAATAAGTTTGAGTACCTGTGGTTTAAGTGCATCTTCAGTTTGTCTAAGGATTTAAAGATTAACGATTCGAATATAATCTGATTATTTCACGCTGTAACGTCGATAAACATTACGTACTATTTCTATTTTGCTCCAAAACCTATCGTGAATTAGAGCATTTATATAAAAAACGGGAATTTTCACATACTATCGATGAAGCCACCGATAGCTTCATTCCGATTTCCAGTTGCGCTGTTAATATCAAAATTTATAATCTCTATCCATTCCAGAATTGGATCCAGAAGAAGTGAAATGCCTGGATCTATCCCTGGTCCGTGCAATAACGTTCCAAGACTTCATGGAGGCTCTCAAACGCATCCGACCGTCCGTCTCGCCGAGCAGTCTCGTGGCCTACGAGAAGTGGTCCGTGCAGTATGGAGACCTCGGACTCTGATGAGAAAATTATACAGGTATGAACCACAAGGAAAGCTTTTGTCCTTAGCACAGAATACATAATCATGGTTCACTCAACCCCCGGTCCCGCCGATCCAGCTTCTCTCACCTCGCCAGAATTTCAATGATTATTTAATTTGCTCTATGCTGAGTGACTTTAGTGTGTGTACGGGGCAATATTGTGAAGTACGTAGCTAGCTAATTACGGTACGGTAGCGCCATCTCTCATCAACTGGACGCACTACTTGTTCTACCGCCATCTAGTATCGTCTGGCACTAACCGCTCTAGTAAAAGTTGGTAGTTTCTCAAATATTTGAGGCTTAAGGCAGCGTACAAGCCACGCCCCTCTTCGAGAATGTTCCGGAATAAACGCCTTATGGGATGTATAAACGCGCCGAGCGAGTGGTAGCGACAATTCTATTCAAGATTTTGGAAGTGAATTATTTGAAGTGATAAAGAAGCGATACCCAGTGACTTGTGAAGTGACAGTTCCGCTAGTGTAGTACCTAGTAGTGTTTTTGTTTAAATTGTGTAGTTTCGTTATGCTATTTGTTTTGCTGTCATTTTTATAGTGTGATTTTACTAATACAGTGTTAATTTGGTGTATTTGGACTTAATTATTTTATACCGAACCCCAGCTTGTAACAATATGTTTAAATAATAAATAAATAAATATCTAGAAAGATAAAAAAACGACAAAGATGCTGGACATTTTTCACACAGCATCATCTAGCCCCAAACTAAGCAGAGCTTGTATTATGGGAACTAAATGACTGATACGAGTATATATACATTTTTTTATTTGTAAATACGTACATATAAAAAATCCAGGCTCGAGACAAATATTTGCAGATCATTCAAACCTTAGTGGCGTAGTGGGCGAATGCCCAATTGTAATAATGTTTTACGTCTGTGCTGTTACGTGTATGCCACATACGGCGTGTGTAGATGTGAATCAATCTTACCGGATGCCACAGATAAAACAGAAAAAAAACAGTTTACGTTCAGAGCATTCGTAACCATACGTTTATATCCTAAGGTCGCCCTCAGAGCATTCGTTACAATGCCCTTATATCCTAAGGTCGCCCTCAGAGCATTCGTTACAATGCCTTTATATCCTAAGGTCGCCCTCAGAGCATTCGTTACAATGCCCTTATATCCTAAGGTCGCTCTCAGAGCATTCGTTACAATGCCTTTATATCCTAAGGTCGCTCTCAGAGCATTCGTTACAATGCCTTTATATCCTAAGGTCGCTCTCAGAGCATTCGTTACAATGCCTTTATATCCTAAGGTCGCTCTCAGAGCATTCGTTACAATGCCTTTATATCCTAAGGTCGCCTTCAGAGCATTCGTTACAATGCCTTTATATCCTAAGATCACTCTCAGAGCATTCGTTACAATGCCTTTATATCCTAAGATCGCCCTCAGAGCATTCGTTACAATGCCTTTATATCTTAAGATCGCCCTCAGAGCATTCGTTACCATGCCTTTATATCCTAAGATCGCCCTCAGAGCATTCGTTACAATGCCTTTATATCTTAAGATCGCCCTCAGAGCATTCGTTACCATGCCTTTATATCCTAAGATCGCCCTCAGAACATTCGTTACCATGCCTTTATATCCTAAGACCGCCCTCAGAACATTCGTTACCATGCCTTTATATCCTAAGGTCGCCCTCAGAGCATTCGTTACAATGCCTTTATATCTTAAGATCGCCCTCAGAGCATTCGTTACCATGCCTTTATATCCTAAGATCGCCCTCAGAGCATTCGTTACAATGCCTTTATATCTTAAGATCGCCCTCAGAGCATTCGTTACCATGCCTTTATATCCTAAGATCGCCCTCAGAACATTCGTTACCATGCCTTTATATCCTAAGATCGCCCTCAGAACATTCGTTACCATGCCTTTATATCCTAAGATCGCCCTCAGAACATTCGTTACCATGCCTTTATATCCTAAGGTCGCCCTCAGAGCATTCGTTACCATGCCTTTATATCCTAAGGTCGCCCTCTAGGCCAACACAGGTCCTACGAAATACAATCATCTTTTGTTATAGGTATTGGTAAACGAATCTCACAAGAAGTCGAGTCCCAAAATGGCGTCACGGGAACGCCGAGCAAAGGAAAGACGGTTTGTAATAACGAAATTCATATTAATAATCGCTCAAATTTTATGAATCTCCAGTAGAAATCCATTATAATTCCAATGCATTTAGAATAGTATTGACATGTTTGAATATATTGTTAGTTTTAATGATGCTGAGAATGCGGATGATCGCCCATCTAGTCATAGTTATTCTTGACTATTTGGCTGTTAAATTAAGAACATATTGTATGATATCTCGTATAAAGTCGCGCACGTTGAATCTCGGATGAAAACTGTTAATAAGTGTGGAAGAGTGATATTAAGTCGTGGGCGAGATTTAAACGAGAATACGGGACTAATGGTTCGAATAATATCTTTAACTCTCTCGAATATCAAATGCTACAGCAGAAGTAGATCAGGTTCTTCAAACATTTTCATCAACTATCTTGCCAGAGATATAATTAATACCTTAAATCCAACTTACGTGGGAAAGATAATGTTATTTTGTCTATAATTATACACAAACCCAAACCAGTAATTGATAGAAACCTGTCAACTTGATAGGTTTAAAAGAAAAACATGTTTTTTTTGGTTCACTAGCTAAGGTTGGCTTAAGTTAATTAAGTAACACAGCTTTGTTTCCACTAAAAGGCCAGAAAATAACATATTAAGAATCCTTTCGGAAATCCGACGTTTTTAGATAGATAATTTAGATAAAGATAAAAACTTTTATTTGTGTCTCAAGGTTGAAAAATACTAAAGGAAATAAACATAGTTGAGTGAGTAAAATTAAAATAGTTTGACAGCTAAAACGATATGTAAACAGCGTATTTGAAAAGGCTAAGAAATTCAACTTGGTTCAACTTTGGGGCCGCTTTCGATGTTGAATAAAATTATATTAACTATCACTGCTTTCGCTAAACGCTCCATAGTTGAATCAGTTTTTGACGAGTCCCGTCCTTTGATAATAAAATTTTAATCTAGGGCTCTGCGCTTGTCGTATAAGATATGTTGATGAGACCAAAAACTATAAGTATTTAAATTTCTCTGACATCGGATCAACCTTAAAATTTTCGTAAATTATATATAAAAACAAACGATTAGGATTTTCAAGACTATTTTTAATTTAAAAATCTTTGTCTTCTATAAAACCTAAACCTCTATAAATATTAAACCTTTTAAAATTAATAATGTTGATGAAATATTAAATAATAATTGCTCATATTTGAGCTTATTATATCATAAGTTTTGCTATTTACAAATTACGTGATCCTTACATGTTATGGACTATAGGCTACTTATAGGAAAGTTCCGTATAAGATTCTTCAAAATGACTTGAGTTCTATGAAAACAAACAAAAATAATAATTAATTTTGCGTACAATAATCAAAAGTCGTAATTTATGATTGAGTCAATAAACCTTTTGCACAAACCCAAACCAGATGATAAACATTTGCTAACGTTGATAAACTTTTTGTTAAAGTTGATAAACGCCTTGCCAAAGTTGGTAAACTTTAATATATAGTCGATAAATGTTATTTTACCTTTGATAATCCGTATCATAACTAAGGTACCATAGGCTTTATTCGATTAACTACCCTCGTTATTATGTAACTAATTACAATGCATTGACATAATTTATAATAGAGCTTTATGTTCAGAAACAAGTAAATTTTCTTGTAGTAATTTTGAAGAATCTTATAAAATAATAGATAAATATAACCTCAGATAGAACAAAGATATGAAATAATTGTACAAATTTTGTGTTTACCGTTTTCAAAATATACCTTATTTGATATTAGTTTAATATTTAATTTCGTATTTATTCTATTTCGACAACCCTGTTATGGTCAATAGGAACCATTTTGTTCTGCTATAAAATACTATTGATTAACTCTAAAAAAATAGTATTTTGTAGCATATTTTAAGAGTTTTAAGCAGATTCTTGGCCAATATTATTTCATCTAATTACATATATCACACCCCTGCATATGATCACAATGAATTAGCCATTTTAGTTTGTTAGGGTTGTCGATATAATATGTCTGTTACTAATAATACAGTACAATAATAATTTTAAATGTCTGTTTGGTAATAGGTATAGTGCTTTATCAATTGCGGTTTTTAATGAAATAAAAGTAGAATTCATCGCGATGAAACTCTAGTATTAGAATTGTTGGCAAATGTACTTATTTTAAATCTGTTGATTATAAATTTTTATTTAATTATATTCTTGCCGTAATCAATTAGATAATTTTAATATTGCTTCGTTAATACGAATATTTATGCTGCAAATCTTATGAACACTACTCGTACAATTAAAATAGTCAAATAACACATGTATCTCACACAGGGACGTCACTTAACTTTAATGGGTAGTAAATTATTCCTTAATTAATACTTTGTAAGGAACAATTTCATGAACTTTAAAGTTAATTGGAGACTTTGAGTGTGGCCGATAGAAACGGGTACCTAAACACTTCCGATTAAAATTGTTGCTCAAAATTGAATCAGTTTTGAGTATGTGATGAGAATATATTTTTTCATGTTAGGGTAATGTAAAGTTAGCGGCTGCTGTAATGGCGCATCGTGGCCGAATAACAGGTTTTTTTAAACATCTCACTTGGTTTGAATGTGTCATTACAACAACCGGGAACTGGATATTCGATGTTATTGCGGAAATATCATGCAGGACCATAAAATTATGTAACTTCAATAGTGCCAGACCATATTTTTATGAAATTGCGTATTGTGCCATTTAGGTATACGTGGTATACAAAAATGTAATACATAGACAGCTGCTATGTGAATATTTTTTTTTTATTAACTACTTTCTCGCCAAATTCTAAAAAAATCAAAACTGTTTAAATTAGCTTATTTGAATATAAGCTGATATTGATTATATGCAATTTTAGATATGCCGTCTCTTATGCTGATGTTACATTTGACAGAAAACACGAAACATAGACACATATCTTGGAAAACCTTGCTATGGACTAAGGGGCCTAATTTTCGTGCTAATGGGCCTAATTTTTTTTATTTTTTTTACTGAAGTAAACTCACATAAAAATCTGCACAATGATTGAATGAATGATTGACAGAACAAACTGTCAAAAATGTATAAAAATGTTTCTTTCGATGCATTATTTTTATGTATTTAGCACGGGAATGAGGGCTTTTCATTCTAGATAAAAAAAAGAAAAAAAAAGCTCCAACTGGGGCGATAGATGGCACTGACGTTGCAAGTAACGTAAGGTTCGAGGATTTTTGTTTAAAGTTCATGCTTGTCAAAGTCACAAAATAGCGTCAAAAATAATTTATATTTCCACTTCTGGGAGCAGCTTGATTTAAGGTGGCATGAGAACCCCTCATTGGAGCCCCCCCCCCCCCCCTCATGCCATTTTTTTATAGTATCGGACATTCTGTTATCTGACGGTGTCGTTAAAATATGCGGTTGTGAAAAAGAACAAGCAAGCTCACGTCTATTTCCGACATAGAGTAGACAGCCTCAAGAGACGCAATGTTTGATAATTTGCTAGGAAACAATTCTGTCAACTGTCGTGCAAGTCCCGCTGTGCTCTGATTGGTCGAAACTGTGGTTTCAACTAATCAGAGCACAGCAGGCAACATGGCGCAATGACAATGACAATGTCCGCGTTTACCAACATCAGTCCATATTTTTATGATTATGGACTTCCGTAGATTTTACAATACAAATTGGTAAGGATGTAGGTAGACGGTACTCGGAGGTATGTCTATGTCCAAACATTATATTTGGCACATGCCCACGTTTTGCAAATGAGCCTTGTGATTTCAATGAATAAAAATCTGTTGGCGTTGACTTGTCTAGATATACTAAAACAATTTTATGGTTTCCGTAATATTACTTACTTCCGTCAAATGTATCTAATCGTAGTATTTACAAAAAAACAAGTTACCGCGTATCTTAAAGCGAAGAAAATATGTTATCAAAATAGGTAGTTTAAAACAGATTACCCCGAAAAGACAGCGATTCAATGTAGTAATTACAGTGTGTAATATATCGGCGATATTTTTACCCCGCGTAGTTGTAATTGTGAATTCGTAGTTATCCTATGTGTAAGGCTAATCAATGTGTGACGTGGTTTTGAAACGTTATTTTTTTTTGCTTATTCTGGCGATGGCAGAACTCGGTACGCGCACGTAGATGCTAACATACCTAAGCTTGATAATCATCTAGGCAAACCTTAAAAAAAATCGAAGAGTTTCAAGTTAAATGCTCTGGCGATAATTTTTACTAAATTTGATAACCCTCGATGCGTATTTCCATCATCGATAACAACATCCCCCAGTGTCTTGTGGCGGTAAACCCTATCTAAGAACCATCCTGAAGACATACAAATCTTCTTGTCCATAACCCATCATCATTATCATGTCCTTATCGCATCATTTTGCATAAAACAATTAAGTTCGAAGTTTGTTAATTTTAAAGTGAAAACGAAACACAGTGCCGACGCATTACCGATTAATATGTTAAAAGTTATAAAAAATAAAAGTTCGACTTGAATTTCTACCACAAGATAGTACCTGGCTTTCAAAACCACGCCACTGTTGCCTGTAGATATGTACGCAATTATAACATATTCTGTAGACATTGAGTTTTTGCTCCCTACTTAGCTAGTTAATTCCTAAAGCTCGCCATACACTACCAGATTTTAGTGTATTAGTGGTCGATGTTTTATTAAGCGGTATAAGTATGCATAGATTATGATGGAGTTATCAATATGATACGTAAATTATTATTACAGTAGGTATATCAGTCTCTACTTCAGGTATTTACTTCAAGACTTCCAACACCCTTTTAAAAGAGACTTGGCTTTATTTAGCTTTAACACTGTTAGTATTGTTGTAAAGTATAAAACCTAAAACACCTGATTAACTACGCCTAAACTATATCACAAAGTGCAGGCAATTTAGTTTTTAAAGAGTAGTTGATACTTTAGATTTTTAAACCACAAAATATCAACCTCTGCTAGGTTGGTGAAGAGGCTCCCAAGAATTTCGACCTGGCTTCGACAGGACTTCTTCGCTGAGTGGTTAGAGCACACGCGCACGAAATGGGAGGTCGCGGGATCAATCAAAAAATTTCGCATATATCGGGATATATTATTTGGATTTTCTGTAAAATCCAGTTGAATTTGGGTAACTAATTGTATCAGGAGTTTTAAATGGTCTTTATTGATCGGTAGGAATTAAAGTGTTGGTTTTATCAAGTTTACGGTCTGGTAGTGTATGCTAGCTTAACGCGGTACGTGTTTAAGAGAATCGTAAGGCAAGTGTGCAATGAAAATAATTCAGTAATTATGTTTTTAAACTTTCAATATTGTTTTGGTTCCGTAATTCGAGATATTTTCTATCGTTTGTCCCAGTTGTTAAAGTTGGAAATTCGTTATTGTAATACATTTCTCTATAATTTCGAGTTTTCTTGGTAAGATAGATGTTATTTATTTGAAAGTTTTAAAACTATCATGGTTGATAATATAATTTTAACTATGTTATGTTAATTTTATTAGACGCCACTGTGAACCGCCTCCGTGACATTGATGATATATCAGAACTGTGACCGTATCAGCAAGATTTCAAAAATTGTTGCAAAGATTTAACAAAAATTGTCCCAACGGCCACCAATAAGTTTTCAACGTATTTGTAACAGCATAAAGGCGCAAACAGTTGGATCTTTCCTCAGCACTAACTATTCATCACGTATTATGTGTCCTTCAGATTTTGTAGATACGTCAGTTGTTGATTTATCTCTCCATCAGACTGCCTCATTGTATCGAGGGCACTTTACACTTTGGCGTCAAAAACTTTAGCCTTACCTTTGGTTGTAAAAGTTTGGGACTGACAAGTTTTGCACTTAATTTAGCACCTTATAGAAACTCTTAAGCTTCATGTCCACAAAGACTGACATGAAAATGGACAATATTATCGCAAATTTCGAATGCCAAAAATAAACTTTATAAAGCACCATAAATGCTAGAATAATACTACCTATACCTTCTCTTTCTTACTAATATGTGGAGGGAAGACCTGTATATCTACTGATCCGACTTGAAGGACCATTTTTGCTTACTTATATGGTCCTTCAAGCCAGATCAGCATTGGCTAGTAGCATTACTAGGAAATCTCCACTAAGCTGTCTGAAACAGCAGAAGCCAAACCATAATGTCATCAAAATGATGTAATAATTCCGCTTCTAATGCACGCCAATTTGTATTTTTTTTCGACATACATTCTTGGTAATTTGAATATTACCATGTATGTATGATAAAAAAACAATCTTTTCTCGTTAGCATAACAAGCGTAACAATAATGCTTGATAATGAAAAAATGAGCTTTTTAACAATGAATAACTGCGCGACTGAATGTTACCATATAAAACAAATAATTCCAAGTATTTTAAGTGTTTTTATTTTATTTTAAAAGTTAAATTGATAAGAAAAAGTCAGGGATGTGTTGAATGCTTTATTATGCTAACATTATTATAAGCCTTGGGACATTTGTGTACAAAACTGCATTCATAAATTAAATAACGGTGCTTTCTTGGAATAATCTTTGAATTGTAACTTTTATTACTTTTGTACATGACTAAATGGATGGCTGGCTTCACGGTAAAGTTCCGAGAAGTGACAATGTGACAGTTTATTAAAGCTGATTTACCTTAAAAACTGTTAAATTACCTACTTCCGAAAAAGGTATTCTCATAATCTCACCGTAAAGAAACAAGCCTCCTGTCCCTGATAACTAAAAAACACAATTATAAATTATGGTTGTAATTTTTTTTACACTTCGCCTTCGCTATTGTTATTTTATAATTTAATCGCACGAATTTATCGACTTTCTAAATTTAGTTAAGGTCTCGTTGTTGAGTGTTGAAAATGTATTTTTTCATGGTTTTCGTAAACTAAGCACACTTTTGCCTAATGTCGTCGTAAATGTACACTACGCGTAATGTGATACACAATTTATAAATAAATAAATGATCAATTTGTGACTTAGTAGTTTTATTTAGAATCGGTCCTGTTTAGTACAGCGAAATACGAGTAGGAGCATCGTAGAATCTGAAAAATAATTATGTCTTATTAGTAATTAGTTATGGAAATTCTGATTATCGCTTTGGTTAATTGCTCTACTAATTATTATACTGGATTTTTAAGACAGGGCAGTTATTGTAGGTACCTCAACCGTTTTAGCTGCAGGAAAGCGTTCTTAGGAGACTTCCCTTAACTTTTGGAGATATTATTTTTTTGCGACCTTCCATGTGGCGGCTTGTCTTTCCAAAATAAAAGTAAAAAAAGAAAGAAGGGAGTCTTATTTCATACGAAAAGTAGTAAAAAGTTATAAGCGATTTCTGAACAAGTAATAATTTAATGAGTTGTCATCCTTATAAGAAACAATATTGAAAGGCATCGAAGTAAGTTATTGTGTAAATTGTTATTTTTCTTGGTTACTGCTGTAAAAAAATCTGTCAAAATATCTCTAAAAGTTTTATAGCGTTTTATACTATAGCTACAATGATTATGGAACTTGCCCCTTCTGCCTAGTTTAAAAATCCACGTTTAAATTTAGGTTGTTTTAAGTACATATAACAAAACAACAACTTATATGTAGAGGCCATCGACGATAATGAAAACTGTCGCTACCAATATTAAGGGTAGAAAAGTACGTTTTGTAAAATTCATAACCGAAAGATTTTAGATATCAACAAACTTTTGTTTTTGACTGAATATTAGTGAGCGATTCAACACTTATACAAAAATCTTACTGCGACAAACGTAGGCCTTGAAAGCGGCACGTAATGTCCCGCCTTGAATATGATGGGTTTCTTCATGCGTTCCATGGCTATCCACATAGCACGACGGTACTTGATGTCTTGTTCGTACCATGGGCATTGGTACAGCCAATCTCGTAACACTTCACTCTGAGTTCAGAAATAATTGGAGTAGATATGTATGAGCACAGGCAATGCCTACTATGTATTTACATTAATGGTACAATGGTTACATTTTACATCATTTACCTAGTTGGTCCTCAAATAAACTTTATAGTTGCTTTGTGTCTGCTCAACACTGTTGTACTGTGTTTTGTTGAGCGGACATAAGTTATGTTCCTAACCAGATTAAAACTGTATTCTAGTCGTTTGGAACGTGTAATGTATGCCTAATTAAATAAATGCTGAATACGCAGATTATCGGGATACCTAATGTTAGCTTTCTATACTAAACATTAGTGTCGTTCAAATAATAAACATTATTGCGATGTATTATTATGTCGTTTTCAGAAAAGACCGCCCGTTATGAATTTCTTTTGATTTTTTGTTGTTCGATTATGTTTTTGTATGTTGTAGGTACTGTAAAATGGTGGTATGCACAATAAACAGTTTATCTTAGTTTCTCTGAACATAAAAAAATGTCGACATCGCATTAGTAGGTATAAAATTTAGGTTTATTAGGAAATCGTTTTAAAAATCTACGCACAAAAATGGCGATCAATCGAAACCCCGATGTATGTTCTTTTACTTTTCTATTTACCAGGACAGCACTATACCTAAATACATTTGATAATTGTCCCGCTAATTTCGACTTTTGTTTCCCTGTCTTCTCTTAATGTACCTCGTGTGTTCATAAGTTTTGAGACGAACTTATTTAATTAATTTAAAAAGAAAGTAATTCATGCAACCTTTTTTAAACTTTTAAAATTTTAAATTTCGAATGTTTTGAATCAGAAAAAATATACATTTGAATATTTGTTTCATTCTCCGTGAAAATGGCGCCAACAAAAGATTTGCGTGCGACTGTAATTTCACTGTTTCAAGCAGGAAAAAAACCAATGCAAGTTTTTAGTGAAATCCAAAGTTTGGGATGTAGTCGGAACTTTGTGTATTATACCATAAAGAGGTACAAGGAGACCGGCTCTTTAGAAGACCGTGGAAGATGTGGCCGCCCGCGGTCTGTAAGGACGCCCGCCAACATCAAAGTAATCAGAGAGCGAATTCGTCGCAACCCTTGCCGGACTCAAAAGAAATTAGCTCTGCAGACCAACATTTCGCGAATATCGGTGAACAGGATACTTAAATATGATCTTAAACTAAAGGCCTACAGTCGAAGGAAAGTGCATTATTTAAACGAGCGTCTTCGTAAATTGCGACTGGAACGAAGTCGGAACCTATTGAAGAGACACGATCCAAAAAATATCCTGTTTACCGATGAAAAGATCTTCACGGTGGAAGAAAAGTTTAACCGGCAGAACAATAAGGTTTACGCCAGAAGTTCAAAGGACGTCCAGCCATCTGTACGCAATGTCCAGCGCACTCATCATCCAGCAAGTGTGATGGTTTGGTGGGGTGTTTCCTACGAGGGGGTCACTTCGCTTCATTTTTGCCAGCAAGGCGTCAAGGTGAAGGCACAAAATTACCAAACCGACATATTGGAAGCGGTGGTTAAACCATTAAATGATACGCTATTCGCTGGAAAATACTGGGTTTTCCAACAGGACTCTGCTCCCTCCCATAAAGCTAAGACTACCCAACGTTGGCTGGAGGCCAATTTGCCAGGCTTCATTCGGAGCGAAGATTGGCCCTCGTCAAACCCTGACTTGAATCCTTTGGATTATTCTTTATGGACGGAATTGGAGCTGAGGGCATGCAGAAAGTCTCACCCAAACCTGGATTCTCTCAAGCGAGCCCTTATTAAAGAATCGAAACGGATTCCCATTGAAAAGATTCGTGCCGCCATAGATGAATGGCGCACGCGTTTGAAGGCCTGCATTGAATGCAAAGGCGGCCATTTTGAATGATTTATTTTTAAATACAGATCTAGATGTCAGTAGTTTTAATTTTAATATCCAATAAATGAATACTCAACTTAGCTCCAAAAATATTTTAGTTTTACTGTGTCTCAAGACTTATGAACACACGAGGTATATACCTCGTGTGTTCATAAGTTTTGAGACGAACTTATTTAATTAATTTAAAAAGAAAGTAATTCATGCAACCTTTTTTAAACTTTTTTTTTTTTTTAATTTTAAATTTCGAATGTTTTGAATCAGAAAAAATATACATTTGAATATTTGTTTCATTCTCCGTGAAAATGGCGCCAACAAAAGATTTGCGTGCGACTGTAATTTCACTGTTTCAAGCAGGAAAAAAACCAATGCAAGTTTTTAGTGAAATCCAAAGTTTGGGATGTAGTCGGAACTTTGTGTATTATACCATAAAGAGGTACAAGGAGACTCGCTCTTTAGAAGACCGTGGAAGATGTGGCCGCCCGCGGTCTGTAAGGACGCCCGCCAACATCAAAGTAATCAGAGAGCGAATTCGTCGCAACCCTTGCCGGACTCAAAAGAAATTAGCTTTGCAGACCAACATTTCGCGAATATCGGTGAACAGGATACTTAAATATGATCTTAAACTAAAGGCCTACAGTCGAAGGAAAGGGCATTATTTAAACGAGCGTCTTCGTAAATTGCGACTGGAACGATGTCGGAACCTATTGAAGAGACACGATCCAAAAAATATCCTGTTTACCGATGAAAAGATCTTCACGGTGGAAGAAAAGTTTAACCGGCAGAACAATAAGGTTTACGCCAGAAGTTCAAAGGACGTCCAGCCATCTGTACGCAATGTCCAGCGCACTCATCATCCAGCAAGTGTGATGGTTTGGTGGGGTGTTTCCTACGAGGGGGTCACTTCGCTTCATTTTTGCCAGCAAGGCGTCAAGGTGAAGGCACAAAATTACCAAACCGACATATTGGAAGCGGTGGTTAAACCATTAAATGATACGCTATTCGCTGGAAAATACTGGGTTTTCCAACAGGACTCTGCTCCCTCCCATAAAGCTAAGACTACCCAACGTTGGCTGGAGGCTAATTTGCCAGGCTTCATTCGGAGCGAAGATTGGCCCTCGTCAAGCCCTGACTTGAATCCTTTGGATTATTCTTTATGGACGGAATTGGAGCTGAGGGCATGCAGAAAGTCTCACCCAAACCTGGATTCTCTCAAGCGAGCCCTTATTAAAGAATCGAAACGGATTCCCATTGAAAAGATTCGTGCCGCCATAGATGAATGGCGCACGCGTTTGAAGGCCTGCATTGAATGCAAAGGCGGCCATTTTGAATGATTTATTTTTAAATACAGATCTAGATGTCAGTAGTTTTAATTTTAATATCCAATAAATGAATACTCAACTTAGCTCCAAAAATATTTTAGTTTTACTGTGTCTCAAGACTTATGAACACACGAGGTATTTAGTTGATTCAAGCTTATTATACCAACCCTTTTAGTGAGTTCATGTCCCGTCCAGCAGTAAAGCAAGAGTTGCGATAGTATAGTTAACATGTAATTTAGCATGGAGAAAAACTGCATACTGCCATGTTCAACCTGCAAACAATAATTTGGTGGCTAGACTTATATAGAGCTGATAATCCAGGTACCACTATTCTAGAGCTATTCTACCAAATCTTGGTACTTATAGAACTACTAATTATAGAAGTTGTAATCGAAATGTTGATCTAAGTGAATTCCTTAAAGCTCGTGAGTCTATATACTGACCATTGTGATACGAAGAGCGATATTGCAGATTATGGGGACAGTCCCCATCAGCTGAAAGAAGATATTGGTGTGGTACGTATTCTCAACCATTTCAATGATCCTGTAAGATAAAACACCTTTATAATTATGTGGCCTTTCCACAAGAGTATTGGAGATTGTGAGCTCGATCTACGGTCGAACGCGATCGCGGTCGGTGCTCATGCTAAAGAGCTTACAAATTTGGCTACAAAACGTCAGCAAGTTGAAGGAAACAGTGGTAAATATGATATCCAACGATTTTATAGTTTTAATGCTGGTCTTGAAGTTTTTGAATCATAATTTAGTACCTATGAAGTGGATAGATTAGCAGGTTCTAAAATACTCGATATCTACTATGTAAAATACCTTTCTGCATGACCATGCAAGACAGCGGTTTCGTCGAAGGAAGAAAAGACACGAAATATTTCAATCCCTTTCTTTTGTCTGACGAGAACACTTTTTTCGTCAAAAAATACTTCTGTACCTCTGAACATAAGTATTTTTTGTCTTCTCTCCCGTCTTAAAATGAGCTCTAAATAAAAGTTACCTTACTACAGCTTGATGCCGTCGGACGCATTCAGTGAACAGGTCATTATTGCTCTTCAGCAATTCATCTCGCATCATCCTACCCATAGCAAACGGAGCAGGAACTGATTGCACCTAAACAAGTTATGGGATCTTATTAGCGTGTGTTCGATATTTTGGTATTCAAAGTGAATTTATTTTTCGTTGCAGGATCCTCATTCTTGCATTGTCGAACAGGCTGATATGAGCATCATTCGGTAGGTAAGTTTTAAATATCAAGATCATGGTCAAAATCAGGTTGCAGGAAGTCAGTGGATAAAGATAGCCCCAGATAATGTCATGGCACTTTTAGGGCAGGCCTATGACTAGGAATGGATATAGGAAGTTGTTGTTTATGAAGAATTAAAAATAAACCAATTTGAACAGTTTCTCCTCACCTTGAGATCCTTAAAATTTACATTCACTTATTTCTAGCTAGATTTTACTTTGCATGGTCGGTCCATCACCTCAAAGAGCATATACACCTCTGAACATTAGCTAACTATTGTCATGATCTGTGTAATAGGTAACCTGTTCTAATTTGTCCATCACGATCTCCAGTTGCGCACAGCCGAATATGATCATCGAAAGCGCCACACTGTCCACCGATACGAAGAGTGCCGCGCTGATATAGATAGCACTCATCTGGTACAGATACCCTAGCTCGTAGCTGGGTGACTTTTCTGGAGTCACTGGCATCCTAGATAAAAACCAATACACCTAAGTAATGCTACTTGTCCTAAGTTTTTTTTTAAGTCTTTTGATTCGAAGATACCCCCCATCAATCACCAATTAGCGTTTTCAATGTGCTTCTTACCATATTCTAAAAGGGAAAGACCTGGTACAACCATCAAGCAGCGGTATGATAGCCCAGAGAGTGCATGTAGTGAATGCACTCACGACAAAAACCAGACACAACCTTTTTATTCTTCGGGAGAGCACGAACAAAATCCTACAAATATAAAAATGTAAGTAGAAAGTTGCATACCTACTTTGAAAGTCTCAATAAAAGCAAGAGCTAAAGATTAAGTGTAGCAAAAATCCTTGTGTTTTCGCTTACCTTTCATGCTTTTTAGATTGAGGCTCGAAAACCTCGCTATCTATAAAATCTAAAAGGGTCACCAAATACTTTTCATTTACCATAAAAGCCGTTGTCTTATAACACACAGAGGCCTGAGTGAACAGCAAGTAAGAGGCTTCCGAAACGGTCCCCATATCCCCCCAGACTTCTGCGATGTACGCGATTTCGAAAACCACGAAAGAATACTGGGTCATCATGATAAATATCATGTAGATCTGCCATAGGAGGCTCTTTTTTGAGCACAACCATATTCCGAAGAATGCTAGGGCCTGCCTGGATCGGCCTAGGAACAATGATGTGTTTGCTTCTACCATCACCTCAACCAAAAGAAAGAAAGAAAACCTATTTATTCTTCCCTAAACAACACAAGAGTTAAACAAAAATAATAATAAACACAAAATAGATAAGTACTTAGCATATAACAAAGCGAAACAAAAAACAGACAAACTAAGCACAGAAATTCTGTGCATGTCCTTTCTGTAATGTGGGAAGAATGGCACAAAGTGTGAAACCGTGAACTACGAGTATAAATAAGGGGTTGTCTTGTGAAGCGCGCATGTGCTCACTTGTTTATAATTCAATGCCTCTAAATCATTTTTAATCGATAGAGTGAGTTACCGACCAATTACAATGATTATTGTGGCACAACAATAGCATCGAACGAAATTTCTGTTCTGATAGTTTGAAAGTTTATTTAATAAACAATGATGTATTTTGTTTTACCTACACACACAATTACCTAAGTGCTTACAATTGGGTTTTGTTTGTTAACATACCACGCGGGCGAAGCCGCGGGCAACAACTAGTCTGTTATGTATAAGTAACGGTTAGTGTAAAAAAAAACATTTAAATCCAATTAACGAAATCTCTTCAACAAAAAATAGGCTTGATTTTAAATTAAATGATTCAGGAAACATAAAAAGTACCTGCCTAGTTGCACATTACGAAACGAATGTTGATCTCCTTTGAAAAGCAGAGGTCTTCTCATGCATTTAAGGGCGGTACTAATGACCCATCCGAACTTCTTATTCTGACCGTATCGGAGCATGCATGCAGTTTCGGTTATTAAAAAAAAAATGTTTAAATCGAATAGATTTAATTTGCAGTTGACTTTTTCTATTAAACTTGAAGGATTCTTAGCCTGAGCTCTCTTTTCTGCAAACACATAATAGTTACTATAGGATACATCACGTCTAAACCACGTACTTTCCCTACTATTCTTCTGCTGGCGCTTCGTGATTTGAAATCAAACCGCATTAAGTAATTTAGAATCTAAAATATCTAGTGTGTCATATTCCTTATATCCCCGGTGCAGGCGAAGCGGCATTATCTTGAATAAGTAAAGCTAAACGCTGATTTCTGTTGTTTTCGCCAGCTACTACAATTGTTTTAAATTACTTAATTTCACAGTAACGTCTTTTAATAAAATATATGTATGTATAAATATACCGACCTATTTAAGACAAACTTTATTTCTATGAAGTATATTATTTGACATAAACAACGGAGATCTGTCAATGCTGATTATTTTATTCCTAATGAAGACTCTCAGAATGAGTCGAAACTTAGTCGGTGCCTTCACCGATTAGTACCGGGTGAAATAACACGTACCAAAATCACATTAGTTGGTTATTTTGCTTGAATAGTTCATTTAAATCGTTTTGGTTTACATATTATATATGTTGGCACGTTTTTAATATGGTTGGATAACAAAAATACAAAGCATATTTTAAAACGAAAAAAGTTTCAATACTAGCTTATTGTCGTCATAAAAATATAGTAAAGAACCTACCTCTTCTAAAAAAGTTGCGTCTCACAGTTCTTAGTAATTTAGGCTATATAGAGGTATAATGACACATTTTGGACTTCTGTGTCTTTTCCAAGAGAGATAGGTATGACATACCACAGTAAGCATGAATAAAGAGATTTAACAAGTAAAACCAAAATTATTAAACGGTATTTTTTACTACACAAAATATTATCATCAGCATAAACAGGTGAACAGAGCTCGATCCTTGGAATCAATCACTTGGGTTTAGACAAATGAGCATAAAGAGTATTCATGTATTTAAGTATCTACGTAATGTTTGTTGGTTATAAGTTCTCATATAAGTGAATTATAAATTCTTATGAAAATAACATTCTTAAACTAGAAAGAGCCTTAGCAATCAGCAGGTGGTTTAACTAGTCTTTGCGTGCTCATAGCTTCTGCAATATCTGTCGCAACTAAGACTGTGTTCTAATCCTTTTCTACTTTGTTTGATTTAACACCGCAAAATAAGAGTATGACATGCGAAGAATCTGAAAGAAAAACATCAGCCATCAAAATTAACAAAAAGCCAAGCAAACTCATTGCACTTGAAATTACTAACGGCAACAAAAGTCTGCCTCAGAAGTGGGATGTAATGCCCAGCCTTCAGCACGAGAGGGCGGCGCATACGCATCATGGCGAACACCAGGTCTTGCTTGAACTTCAAACTCTGCTCATACCAGATGCACTTGTAGAGTACTGTGTGGAGGTCTTCACTCTGGAATAATTGATTTCTGATGTTCAGACTTCCTTAAGCCAATTAACAGTAACCACTAAGTACCCACCTGACGTAACGATAGAGATGAGAGTTTTTCTTAATATTATTCTTATAATCATTATAATTTTAGCATTAAACAAGTATCTACTATTTACTTAATTAATGCATTTGGTTTGAGAGCTAAATAAGATTTGACGCCCAACGTGGTGCAAATTCGTTACCGTATTGGGCGCTAGCAAACCTCTAGCTTTACTAACAAAACATTATGAGTACCGTAGCAGTGAGTTCATGTCCGCACCAGCAACACACGAAGAGTTGGCTGATCATCACTGAAAGGTAGCTCAGTATCGAGAAAAACTGCATACTTTTCCAATCCACCTTGAAATAAGATGAGTATATTATACCTTATGACAACCATTCTCAAGTTGATTGGATTGAATCATAAACTTCTTAGTTCAATGGAAATAAATAGTGAGGTGAAACTTACGACTAAAATCCTCAAAGCTGACATGCAAATCAAACCAACACTGCCCGTTAGTTGAAATAAAAGATACGTATGATATGCGTGTTCCACAAGCTGAGTAAATCTGGAACAAAAAGCAGATAACCTTCTGGTGCCCTTCTTTGTGCATGAAAAGAGCCTTGTCGACGCGCGCTGAATCCTTTTAATACAATGTTTCTTTTACCATCGGTTAAAAAAACTCTTTTCAGTACCTACGCAATCCTACTACTATTATAAACGTGAAAGTTTGTGAGGATGGATGTTCTTTACCCTTTCACGCAAAAATTACTGAACGGATTTTGATGAAACTTAGAACTTATAGCTTTATACATCAGAATAACACATAGGCTACTTTTTATCCGGGTACCACGCGGGCGAAGCCGTGGACAGAAGCTAGTAGTAATATAAATCTGTTCACTGACCATATCAGTATGATGACCAGGAAAAATGAGGGGCTAATTACTTACGCTGCCACAGCCTGATGTTGCTTGATACATTCTATCAGCTTACGGTAGTTTTCATCTAAAATGTCTATTATATTTCTCCCCCTTTTATCCCAAATTGTTTCGATCTGAAAGATCTTATGATAAATAAACAAAAATCTACATAAGGTAGTTAAAAATAAAATCAGTATTAGATTGAAACTGACGCTCAAAAGCTTATCCTTGATGATTTCAATCTGCGCGCAACCAAAAATAACAGAAGATAGAGCCACACTATCCACAGCAAAGTACATGTAGGCGCTCATGCAGATCGTGAGAAGCTGGAACGCATAGCCGAAGTAGTAGTGCGGTGACTTCTCAGGAGTAACTGGCATCCTGAGACAGAAAATTTTACTTTTAGGCAGTTTACGGAGTAAAAGCAA
The DNA here is from genome assembly GCA_958496245.1 of Perizoma flavofasciatum. Taxonomy (NCBI): domain Eukaryota; kingdom Metazoa; phylum Arthropoda; class Insecta; order Lepidoptera; family Geometridae; genus Perizoma; species Perizoma flavofasciatum. The sequence goes on from OY292436.1 coordinate 3,298,689, forward strand.
TAAGCACGACCTGATTGACTAATGATATTGTGTGAATAATGCAAAATTGAAAATATCTACCTACCGTAGTCCTCACCAAAATAATCAGTTTGTCACCGTTATTCTGGTGCTTTGGTCTTTAGGAATCTATGTAATAAGACTACCTTGTCATCTGTATTGACCATTGCATAGATCATCAGCTTATCGCCAGACTCACCACATATCGAAAGGAAACTTCCTGCTACCAGCATCATCGAACAAGGGCTTCAACGCCCACATACCACAAGTCAGCTGCGAGCTTATCATGAACGCTAAGAGGAACCGCTTTATACGAGTGGCCTGAAATTTTAAGATCCTTCAAAGAAACCTATAAAAGCCACTCCAATTTAGTGACAGAACATTTTGATATTAATCATTATATCTACTAACTTCTCATGAGTTTCCGTCTGTGGTTGAAAGATTTCAGAACCCATCTGCCTCAGTAGTTCTTTCAGCATATCCATATTCACCAGGAGAACAGTGACTTTGAAGCAGAGGCAGGCCTGTGTGAACAGTAAATAGGAAGCCTGAGAGACAGCATCCAGATCCCCCCATACCTGGATTATGTAAACGGTCTGAAATATCAGAAACAGATATTGTAAGAATACCATGACTATCCTGTGGCATTTCTGGATATAACTCTCGTTGTCAGGAGGCACCCAGATCCCCAAAATCTTCATCACCAATTTCGCTCTGTTCAGATACAAGTTTTCAGAATTGAAAGCCATGTCTTGGACTTGGATCATCGAGGGGTTGAAGGTAGTATAATGAATCTAATGACGGAAACCTGATATCAATTCATAAACGGTTGTTATGTTTGTTTGCCCACTTAGCAGTGTATTACCATAATGATATGATTAACCTAGGAAAATTGCCTACCTACTGTTTTGTATGAAATAAGTAGGTAGGTCCACCTATTAATTGACTCATTTTGCATTTAACATAATCACGTTCATTACCTACCTATGGTAGATTCGTAGCCTTATAGAGAGATTTTCAAACAGTTGTTTAGCTAAACAGTAGATATTTTTTTCTACTGTTGGAATTTGAAATGACACATCAGAAAGAAACCAAGCAGTGTTAGTTAAACAATTGTTTAAAAATCTTGGTAGGGCCACATTCAGTTAGGTGCTTAAATACTATACTTATTTAGTCCATATCACTTAGGTAATATCTCCACCTAGTTTACAAAAAGGCTCTACCACCAAAAAGGGCATTTATATAGGTATAAATTATTAGCAAAATACCAGACATGTTTCACTCCTCACTTCATCATCTGTTGGTACGTTTGTATTATTGATTATTCTATGTTAGTGCTCGGGAACTGAGTCCACCAGACAAATCCTCAAGGCAAGGCAAGGCTTACTACCTCCGTGATCAGTCTGTAGATTGGTCTCCTAAAACAAGCCTTTTTGAGTTGTCCCTGGTGACACTTCCGTACGATATAATATGGATAAATTTTAGTATTTGCTTCCGTTTTCTTTCCTCTGTGTTACTGTCGTTTTTGAGGTTACAAATGTATCCGAACACCTTTTGGACGTAAGCATGATGTGTCGCTGTCACATACGTACATTTTGAAAACGTCACTTCTGACTGTCACTGTCAAACAATGGTCGCCGTAAGCAAATCGTGGAAGGACAATCAATTTTTAATAATTTTAAACTACATATTCCTCTCAATAATGGTGCTTATAGAGTGAAATAAAAGAGGCATTAAACAATGGAGCAGGATATTGTAGAGTTTACGTTGCCGCCGGCCCCTCGGGGGCTGTGCTTCGACCGCAACGACTTCGTGAAGGTATCAGTCGGCGATTTTCCATTAATTCTGGATCTTCCATGAATACTGAATGTGAAATTGAGTTATGGATAAGTCTTATGTGATTTCAGTCCAATTTCACCGTGGATAACTTTTTGACGGACCATCAAAATGTGGTTTCCTTGGAGTCGATGCGCGATGACTTGGGGGTCTATTTGAAAGTCCTGCGGTTAGCGATGATTGAACTCATCAATAAAGATTACGCAAATTTTGTAAATCTTTGCGCTACACTGATCGGATTCGATAAAGCAATATCCAAAATCCAGATGCCACTAGCACAGTTGAATGATGAAGTTGTTGTAAGTAAACTAATAAGATTTTGACTTAAACTGTCTGTCCTTAACCAACCTTGTAGCTAACTTCTACTTCCAGTTTTAGCTAATCTAGTAGGCATCTACACAATGTACAATCCAGCAGTAGCATTGCTGAATGTTTGGAATTCAAGCTAACACAAACAGGAAATGCTTTTACACTCTATAAACATAATCTGATGATTCTGATGAAAAACTATTGATTTCAGAGTGTCAAGCAATGTCTAGATGATGCAATGAAGGAGTTATCAATGTGGATGAGCCAACGGCACACATTGCAGAAGAAGAAACAACACCTGAAATACTACAGCCAAACTTTTAACAGCCTAAAAACACTAGAGAGTATTCTAAGCAATATTTCTGAGAGGAAAACACATGAAAGAGTAGCATTAGCAGACCGTGCTGCCATGCAATACAACCAACTGAAATTCTCAATAGCAAAATGTGAGAATTTGGTAAAGTCAGACCAAAAAACACATTTTAAAGATGTTGGCCAAAAACTCATACAAACATTAAATGAACTGCTTTTCCAGTTTTGGAATGACAGTGATGAAGAGAACTTACTCAAAGTGCTCATTATACTGTCATCTTTAGACCGTGTAGCAGAAACAGAGTTACTTTTACGTAAGCAAGCAATTGGGCCATTACTGCAAGACCTAATAAACGAAGCATCACTGCAAAGATGTAAAGATGGGCTAGAGGGAATCTATGAAAGAATCTTGACCCTCCTAAACACAAAACTAAAACTGCTATTACTAGTGACACAACATTCCAAGTTGACATTTCTTGTAAAACAATATAGATTTTTAGTGAACTGCTTTTGGTGCGAAGTTGAGAGTAGGTTAGAGATAAATTTATCGTCAATTTTTGCTCCCGGCAACCCACAGGTATTTTATAGGAGGTATAATGAGAGCTTGCACTTTGTAAGGAAGATAGAAAAATATTGTACAGATGAGGAAACTGTCAAAATGTTGCGAGCAACTGTGGAATATAAAAGCTTTCAGAAACGTTGGAACCTGCCTGTGTACTTCCAGATTAGATTCCAGGAAATTGCTGGTGAGTTATTAACATAAAGTTTATAAACATCAATACATATTATTCTTGTTAGAAATCTTGGGGAAGAGTTATTTGACTTTCCCATTGGTATGCTGCTGTGAGAAGGTCAATGCTCATCTATGAATAACAATGCCTCTATTACTGGTACACTTTTTATTATTTATAGTGAACTTTTAGAAAAATAGTTCCCTGCTCTCAATGGTTTTTTTACATAAAACAGTACATGGTCCTGACCCTACACTAGGATTCTCTATATCATGGGTTTCAGGAACTGCTAGTACCATGGTACCAAAACACTTGGATCAAATATCTGCAGGACATTTGTCGGCACAGCGGGAATCGAACCCGCACCTGTTGCGTTTCAGCCGGCTACTCGCCCGCCGCTCCATAATGTGTGTTAACACTACTCATGTACTTAATGCTAGATAAACCAAACATTCCTACAACTTGTACAAAAGTTTGCCGGATTCTAAAATACTATAAAAATTTATCCTACTAATATTATTAGTTTGTGAGGATGGATAGTTGTTCATCTTTCACGCAAAAACTACTGTACGGATTTTGATGTTACTTCAGTAATGTAGCTTATACATCAGAATAACACATAGGCTACTTTTTATCCGCGTACCACGCGGGCGAAGCCATAGGCAGATAATATACAATACTAAAATACATCTTGATGACTCCATATTATTCAAAACTAACTTTTGCCCACGGCTTCGCCCGCGTGGAACCCGGATATGTGTAATTAATTACTATGTGTAATTCTGATGTATAAGCTATATTACTGTAAAGTTTAATCAAAATCCGTACAGTAGTTTTTGCGTGAAAGAGGAACAACATCCTCACAAACTTTCACATTTATAATATTAGTAGGATAGGATAGGATGATACATAAGAGGACCTCCTTGCTTGTACTGTCATTGATACAAACTGTCACAACATTATGCCAAAAGTTATTTTATCCTATTGTATTTAATAACATTGTTGTGTGTAGATTAAATTAGGTACCTTAAAAGCACAACTTTACAGTCTAATGTCCTGCCTTATCAGCAAACTATAATTAGTATTGATAGCCCTTATCGCGCCTCCATATAATTGGGTTGGTTTAGATCTCAACACAACTCATTCATTATCATCTATGGAATAGAGTCAAGGGTGCTTACGTCATGGATACTTATAGGTACTGCTCTTGTACCAATATTATATACAGAATGTGTATAAGTTTCTGGCCATGTTATTTATAGTTCACTACTATGTACAAGTATGACTCACAGTAATTTGTAAGTTTAATGAATAGCTGCGCCCGCGGCTTAACTCTCGAGAAAATATACTCGTCGAATAACTTGGCGGTATCTTTGTGCATCCTATTTCTCCAACAGTACTTAATGCGACGCGATATTAATCACATAGGCCACTGTAGGTTGTAGAGTACCTAAACTAATGAATATTCGCCAATAACTGGGAAAAAAATGTTAGGGTAAAATATACCTGTAATTCTTTAACTTTTATGAAATAGTTATGTTGCTAGGTAGGTTCCAACCTTGTGGTGAATATAGGAACCAACTTTATTGCATCTCAAATATTTTCTTAATAATTCTCTCTTATTCTCCCTCAGGCTGCTACGAAGCCGCCCTACAAAAGACTCCCACGATAGAGCCATATGATGGATTCAACTTAAAAGAGACACAGCAGTGTTGGAAGGCGCTACAAGAGAGCTGGTCAGACGGGATCTACATCGAAGCTCTGGGGCATAAATTCTGGAAGCTCTCGCTGCAAGTCCTGGCGCGGTATGCTACTTGGGCAAGCGCTTACTGTACACAAGTAGGTATTTAGAAAAACTAGAATCCATAGATCTTATATAAATAATCGACTACTCAGCAGAGCCAGAAATGACCCAGATCATCTTTCTCATTGCGAGCCGTCGTTTCTCACTCCAGCATGATTTCATTGGATTGAATCCAATCTAAATAGGGAATTAAAAAAGGCTTTTCAAACAAGCTGAGAAACCTTTATCCTTAATTATTTATTTGTATGGTCATTTTTTTACAAGGTTGGTAACACTATTTCAGGGATTCGCGTATCTATGCGTTCTACTAGAATGATTAAAAATGCGTCACTATTGTTTCAGAGAACCACGCCTCCGAAATACGAACCGACAAATGTTAACAGAGCCCTTATTGAGAACAGTATTAGCATTTATGTGGATGTACAGGCGCTCATACAACGATTGCCGACGTTCTTAGATCTCGTACAAAAAAGATTCTCCGCGAACATAGATTTACTGAAAAAGAGCTTACAATCCTCAGAAGAAACTCTACAAGGAACTAGGAACAAAGTAAAAGAATGCATTGTGAATGAATTGTTTGATAATTTCAATTTCCAACTGAAGCAAGTCAGCGATATCCCAAGATTGTACAGAAAGACAAATCGCAGCGTACCAACGAGACCTTGTACTTACATAGAAGTAGTGACGAACGCAATTAGAGAATTCAACGAAGACGCTTCCAGAAGATTAGACAGCGCGTTCGTAGTTGAACTTCTCCAGGCCTTGTTAAATATTATGACTGTCTCGTAAGTATTTCGAAATTAATTTAAATTTATCATAAGTGAGGTCATATTCTGATTGGATGATTTTTCTTTTAGATACTACAAATATGTAGAAGATGTTTTGACTTCAGTTCATAAAACTGAAGATTCCTTGAGAAGACTGAAGCAGATAAGAGAAATGTCACAGCAGAGTTATGAAAATGGAGGCGCCACAGATGGTGACAAAATACGACTTCAACTAAATGTCGACGTCATATTTTACGGAAAACTTATAGAATTACTGAAAATCGATGTACATAGTGTTCAGAAATATACAGATTTATCTAATATGGTTACGGAAGCTGTTAAAAATATAGACATTAAATGATATAGCAAATGTGTTTTCTTTAGGAATAAAAAAACAGTATTCAACATAAACATGTATTTTGATCAGCTGAATAAAAATTGTATGATTTGAAAAAATAGAAACCATCCACTTATTACTTAAAAATAACGAGTTATAAATCTTACTACTACTATTTGTGTGGAACAAAGTACTTCAGGATTGTGTTCGATTTAGGTTTGTTCGCGTTTCGCGGACTACTCCTTACGCCAGCTGAGCTGGATGGGTCTTTCCACATGGCTTTCAGCTCCTGCTGCATATCATCAGGCAGTGCACTGAAGACCTCCTTATCAACATAACTCGGACAGTCATTGCAGGCACCATCTTCCACATCTTTCATGGAATCAGAAGCGTCAGACATATCTCGAGCGGGGCTAGCCCGAGGGGTCAACGACCGATCGCGGGAGTTCAGTCGCAACTCGGAAACTTTCTCCAACTCCTTGGAATTCAATCGGAGCTCGCCCACTTTCAGTTTACTCGGCGATGCGACTTCTTCCTTGGCGAGGCACCTTCTTTTAGCTATCCAATTAACCTTTTTAGGCTTTTTCGGAGATGGTTCGACTTCGGCGTCTGAATGATCTGTTGTTGTGCTACTGCTCGGAGATACAGCTGAGTAATCCATGGACGAAGCAGATGTGTCGCAGTCATTTGATAAATTAAGTACTGATTGGACGGATATATCATTCATCAGGTAGTTCACTATGGAACTCCTGCCTGTCATTCGCTCCTGAAACTTTGTGAATGCCAGACCCACAAGAGTTAAATGGAATGGTTTAGTTAGATCGATCAGCTTGTTGAATAATTTCATTACTATCGCAAGGAGTTTCTGTTGGCCGGCATCAGTTACTGTGAGAACTCCATTGGTGAGGGAAAAGATTGACGGAGAGATTTGACTTTGTCGTGACTCCCGGTGACTGCTTAGCCGCTTAGCATCTTTTTTTCGCAGTGTGACCCTCAGGGAAACAGGAATGCGGCCATCCTCTCTCACTAAAACAAGAAGTCTCTGTAGCAAAGCAGAGAATTTGTCTTCGACCTCACTTTTAACACTCACTGTCTTGAAACTATCTTCCAAACCAATGCTCTGAGGCTTGCCGGACTGCTTAACTGGTGTATTATCCTCTCCCAAACTTAAGGTCTTCAATCTAACAGCCATGTCACTACTGAAATGCTTCTTCAAGTCTTCCAAGGACACTTCTTGCACATCCTTTACTGATATGATTTTCTGAGAGATGAGAGCTTCAGTAGTTTTAGCACCAATACTTGGAATGGAACGGACACTTGTTAGAGACGTCATTAAACTAGTTGCATGTTCCGGGAATATAATAGTTTGGTCATTAGGCTTGTTGAACGGACAGATAAGTTTAGCTAACAACTTATTATGTGCAATACCAGAGCAAGTTGTGAAACCTAGTTCATCATATATTTTCTTTCTTATTTCACTGGCTATTTGTGATGCTAATCTCAGTCTGTTGTGGCAGCCACATGGGCATTCTATGCTTGGTTCATTGTAAATGTGGCCAGTGAGTGTTGCACTCTTTTCATTCATAGTTTTTAACTTATCCTGAATTAAATTTGTGACATCTATAAAGTTTTCATCCATACCCAACTTTTCTACAGGACACTTCCAGCCCTGCAGGGCTGCGAATATCTTATTAGAAGCAGTTCTGTAGTCATGTAGATCCTCTCCATTCACCAAAGTTAGATTTGGACATAGTTTTAATGCATCCGATACGAGCATGCACTTTTGTACGCCGTACTTCCTGGCTTCGTAATTGCTGGTTACGACGATGTTTTTCTGTTGAATACCAAGCGGGACATCGCGAAGTTCGGGCTTTCGCAGCATCTCCACTTGAGCATAGAAACAGTCCACGTCTATGTGAATTATACTTCTGGAGTGATCTCTATCTCTCTCATTGTAAGCAGAGCCACTAGTATCCATGTTTCTGCAAAAATTAAAAAGACAGTAACATTCTAGATTATTGAAACTAAGTTTTACCTGTTACGAGGCAAAGTATTGAATTGTTAAAAAATCATTTACCTGTCGTCCATGGCTTTGTTGTAAGTGGGTAGGATAGATATTTAGGCTCATTAATCACGGTAATTTGTTTAGAATTACTGCTTTTCTTTTAGAAAAATCCAAAATATTGATATTTTTCATTGGACAATCACGACACATCAACACGGCCAGAGTTGCCAAAAAAAAAATATTTGACTTTTCTTTCTCTTTTGTTAGTGATACCATTTCTAGTTTTGACGTCTAGCAAGCAATATTGTCGATTATTTTCGATTAAAAAAAATCAATCAAACGAATCAGTCACGTGTACGCCATTCCAACTTGGCTGTATCACTGTAAATTTTGTCATTGTATTGCAAACATTTTGTAGGGAGGAAAAATATCTGACTGATTCATCATCATCATCTATACACATTTCCACAAATTTAAAACACTATCATGAAACGGACATTGGCCGAATTGGGACAAATAGCCATACAAGCCCTAATCAGGATGACATTGTCATCGTCAATATTGCCATTTGTCATTCCGCTATACTGACTGATGTGATGAATAGCAAAGCAAGCAAGCAAAGTGGGTGTTTTTCATTACAAAAGATTTTGGCAAATAGGCAGTTCGTTACTGTTAAAAACAGCTATGACCACTTAAATAACTACGATGGAGGGATTGCCTTCGGGTGATATACCGGCAAAGTATCAGAAGTTGGCGTCGGAGTACTCAAAAGTAGGTTTATTTAGTAACAATAATAACGTGCCCTGAAACACGATTGCTAATTTGATGTTTCCGTTGTTTCAGCTGCGAGTTCATGTGAAAGTGTTAAAAAAGGGTGTTTTGGACGAGCAGGCGAAGTCTAACGAACTGAGGGAAACGTTGAAAGAGCGAGAGAAGTCTCTTAGGAAGGGGGAGTTGGAGATAGACTCCCTTTCTTTTAGGAACCAGCAGCTAACGCGGCGGGTTTCCGTCCTTCAGGACGAACTTGAGGCTTACCAGGTCATTATACCTATTGTGCTCAGTTAATCTTGTTTTGAGAATACAATTGATTATTTCTAAATGAAGAGTTGTCGTTTGTGGGATCTAAGAAGTGGGACAAATGCTTGCATGTTCTTCCAGGTCTGTGTTTATGGTACCGACACAATATTACTTGTGGTTCCTGATACCCATATTATAGCAAATCATAATGTGAGATCCTAGTAGGATAATTTTAGAAATACCTACATAACTATGAGACCTCATTTAAAACTATAAACATGTTTTTTATAGAACTTAAATTCAAATTAAGAACACAAATATTTAACTATGAGACCTCACTTTAAAACTATCAACATTTTTTTATAGAACTTAAATTCAAAATGAGAATACAAATATTTCACTTATCATCTATATTATAGTTTAGTTCTTATGAACTAAACTGGAATTTAATGCACAATTTATTTTATATGGAACATCTATTTTGTATAAAGTAGGGTATTGCTGTAAATCTCTTACAAGCATCATATTTCTTACTGCATCTATTACAAGCATGATAATTATTTCTATAGCAAATCATATTTCAGAAATATTAAAATAATCTTTCTGCCCACTTGTTTGTTTCTGATGTTTAAAACTCTTTCAGTTGAGACTAACAAAGAAATCTAAAGGTAAGAATGATGAGAAACAACCTTCCTCCAGCAGTGCAGCTCCTCTGGACTCTGGCCTGCTACAGGAAGAATTGCAGAAGAAGATCATTGAAAATGCCCAATTTGCATCTCAGGTATGAACTCAACTTTAGGCCTGGGGGTCTAACCAAATACCACTTTCTGTTGGCGTTAACACCTGCGGAAAGATTGTTTTGTATGAAGATGACATTAGCTGTGGAAATGTCTAAGTGTGGAAGTGATAGCTGCCAAGTTTTACCTTGACAATTTTGTGTTAGTGTGAAAGGAAAAGTAAGCATGAGGTATTTGTCTAGACTCCCTGGAATATACAAAATTATAGGGATACAATGGGCACTGTGGTCTTGGTAAAAGTAGGTTCTTACACAAAACTCCTACAAAAAATATAATAATCAATACACAATCAATGAAATTAGTTAAATTGTCTATTAGAAAAACAAATTTTAAGATCTGTTGTGTACATGCAACCATGAAAGCTGCAAAGCCTTCAAAACTTCAGGAATTACAAGAAACAAGTCCATTATTAAGACACATTTTCACATATAGATTGCCATGTTCACAGCCAAGATACCAAGTGTAGGTAATAAAAAAAATTGATAAAATAAATGAATGCCATGTTTTTTATTCTTTTTTATTTATCGTGATCTTGACTGCACTATCCGTGAAGGCACCGACTAAGTTTCGACTCATTCCGAGAGTCTTCATCAGGGTGAGTGGTCGCGACTTTCTCCTTCCGCGTCGCGCCGTTTTATTCTGTTCAGAAGATTCTGCAATATCCTATGGATACTGCTTAATTTCCAACTAGATTCCGGATAGTGCGAAAATGTATTGTAGCCATATAGTAAACAGGTATCCATTGCTGGATATCCATTCCTAGGGACTATATAATATTGTTTGTATAGAAACATGACTCATCCCATTAGCATTAATTTAGAAGTGATACATAGTACCCTATGTATATTAACACTGCCAAAACAGCTGTTTATGAGCAATGTGGTTTAAGCCGTGTGCACAAAATAATGAACAAGTCTGATCAAACAGCTTTGTAGGTATACAAGTTTATATTCTCATTCATTAACTACTTTTATGTGAAAGTCCAGCCTTACTCAACAAATGCCAATGTTATCTAGCATTATGTAATTAATAAAACATTAGGTACATATTGTGCTTAGCGAGTGAACCTAAAAATAATATGAAAATGTTTTGTGTAATTTTTAGGTTTTTCTGTTGTCATTTGAAATGACAGTTCTGTTTTGTATTTTAAATTAATTTGGTACACTGGGGAATATGAACATGTACAGTTGAAAATTGATTGTGTCTCGGCCAGATCTGTGCTTAAGCATAACAAGGGTTAATTTCAATAAATTATCCCTTATGTATGCTTAAGTAGATGAAGTAAAACATCTTAGCAGTTCAAGATTTTTATAATATCCCAAAAATATCAACTCGTCGAGACTCAAAACTCGCGACCTCATGATTCGGCCCTTAGCACTAAATTCATCCCAAGAAATTCGAGCAGGCTAGTAAAGATCTCGTGGTCAAGTTGGTATAGGACCTGTGTAACAGCTGGTTGTCGAAGGTTCGACTACCGCCGTTGATACTTTTAGGATATTAAAAAAAAAAGTGTTTTTCAAACTTTCGCAATTATTATAATTTTTCGGGGTCTTGGTCATCTCGTGACCGCGGCTGTTGTAACACAGACGAAACGTCGGAGGGAAAAAACATAAACGCGATAAACGCTATAAAGATCAGCACAAAAACTTACAATAATTATAATATTATAGTAATTGGTTATATTAAAAAATCTTAAGATAGTGTTTATGTGTGGTTTGACACTTAAAAGAAACAATTAACCATCTTTACAGTTATCAGACCAATCATTTGAGATCTCCCAGCTGAAAGCCTCCCTCGAAGATTACCAGAAACACATTAGCGAGAGTGAGAGCAAATACAAATGTGAGATAGCAAAGCTACGGAACAAGAACCAGGAACTGCAGCTTTCCCTGGAGGAGGCTCAGAGAGATCGGGTCAGTGGCACTCCGAGTAGAGTGCACCTGGGCAGTCAGGCAGCCAGTTGTAACGGGGATTTCTTATCGGAAGGGGGCAGTTTGGTAAGAATTATTTATTAAATAAAAGTCATTGTCCCCATAATGTTTTGAAGTTGTTGTCTTATCTTATAACTTGTGAGACACAAAGAGGACTTTTATAAGTTTGAAGTCTCTGTGAAGGTGTGAGGGTGTGTATATGTATGGTGTGTGTGGGTATATCAGTTGTGACTCTCAGATGAATTTGCCGATTCAATCTAGTTTGTTATTTGAAGGCTGGTTTAATTAAAATGGTTTTTAGATATCTTTTATTGTAACACATCGGCTAGCGCTGCTATATAAGATACAATACAAAATTTGAGTGTTTCAATTTTGTAAAAATTTACTTTTAAGTTTCTACAAAAAGCAAATGCAAGAACAGAGAATGAAAATTAAATATAAAAGTTACACTACTAAAAAAAAAGCTTAGAATTAGTCTAATATTACAAAAATGTATGTTATATATATATAAATTATTTTAAGGGTTAAGTCTCATTTTCTTTCCAGCTCGGTAGTGAAGATGCACTCAGTTCTGTGGACGATTTGAATGTGAACGAGCAACTTAGTATGAAGGCCCATAGCTTAGAACAGGTAAAAAACATATTCATCTATCAAATATTTGTCTATGTCCTATAATGTGTATGTATTTACAAAAACTAACTGTGTAAGTAGTTTATCAGTTATGTAGTTCCCATAACACAAGCTCTGCTTAGTTTGGGGCTAGATGATGCTGTGTGAAAATGTCCAGCATTATTTATTAATTTATTTAACTGCTAAATCATCATGATCAATAACAATAACTGCTTGTCAATGAAGATTGTATGTGTGAGAAGACACATAACCATCATACAAAATATGTATGTATGTATGTAAATATTGTGAACTAGGTAGAGACATACAATTCTACTAATATTATAAACGCTAAAGTTTGTGAGGATGGATGTTTGTTACTCTTTCATGCAAAAACTACTGAACGGATGTTAATGAAACTTTACAGTAATATAGTTTATATATCAGAATAACACATAGGCGACTGTTTATCCGGGTACCACGCGGGCGAAGACGTGGGCAGAAGCTAGTATGTTTATAATTCTTCGCAGGAAAATCAAAAGCTCCGTATGGAATACGGCATGCTCCAGCTTGAGAACGAGAACCTCACGCTAGAAATAGCTAAGCACGTGTCTGCATCGCAAAGGAGACGGGGCGACGGTCACGACTCCGGAGACTTCAATGCGTTTAGTGAAACCTCAATAGGTTAGTGAAACTTCCATTAGATTAGTGAAACTTCCATTAGATTAGTGAAACTTCCATTAGATTAGTGAAACTTCTATTAAATTAGTGAAATTTCCATTAGATTAGTGAAATTTCCATTAGATTAGTGAAATTTCCATTAGATTAGTGAGAGTTCTATTAGGTTTGTGTATTAATTTCAAACAATATTTTTTGTTTGAAAGGGCACCGACTCTAAACAAATTAAACACATATTATAATAATCTGTAATTATTGATTTTTGAAGTAGTTTTTTTAAGTTTTTACGATTTTCTTTATGTTCATAGATGGGGAAGGCAGAGTGACAGGGTTGCTGGGGAGTTTAGAAGTTCCTTTCCTTCTGAGCCACGAGGTGGAATCTAGGGAGGAGCGGATGAAGACCTACTTTAGGAATAAGATTAGCGAGCTGAGAGTGGAGGTGGAGAATATGAGCAGTACGTCTGAACATTATATTGTAGAGGTGAGTAAAAATAAAGAGATTTTACTTTATTTTTTCAGAAAAATCAACCGACTTTAATACTTTACGGGAAGTTGATAACTTCCCGTAAAGTATTAAAGTATATGTTCAATATAAAATTTCATCCCCCATTTATTCACACTTAGGGGTGGGTTTTTGTTTTAAATTTTATATAGAACCACCCTTGAAGTATACCTTATCCATTTAAAAAAGATTCATTAAAATATATTCACGATTGCCGAAGATATAGTAACAATACAAACAGAATAAATAAACATTGGTAGTACGAATTGAGAACCTCCTCACTTTTTGAAGTTGGTTGAAAATAGTAATTTATTCTTTTTCACTGCACTGCTATTGAAGCTTATTCCTTCAATGAGTTTTTATTATGTCAATTTTGTATTTTTTGCAAAAGTGGGTTAATTAACTTTATTGAATAGTAACTATTTACATGAATGCAGGCCCCCTTTAATATCGTGAATGTGAATGATAAACAGGTGTAAACTTTTTCTGACCCAACTGCTAAAGGCTTTGGCAAACAGAACGCGAACCTAACGCGCGACACAATATAACACAACTCGCCACAGTGAGTTCCTGTATGCACAACTAGTTGTGTTATCGGAACATCTCCCCAGACACAACTTTGCACAATTGAAAAATCCGCATGGCAGATCCGACTCAGATAGATTAGGTTATTTATGACCACCCAAAAAGGGTGAGGTAATTATGGAACATTTCTATGTACGGAACAGTTTTAGCAAAACTAGTTCTGCTAAGTTGTGTCAAACGGAACTAATATGTAGGATGGCCCAACTAGTTGTGCAAACTGATTGGTCCGTGAGGAGCACCTGCTCGGCGCTATAGCGCTCTGACGCGCGTTGGGTACGCTTACTGTTTGTCATAGCCTTAAAGATTATTTATGATTACATTTAAGTTAAGAAATATTGTTTGTAGTTAATTAAGACGTTTTTATCAGACCTCTAAATGGCCTCATGGCTACTAGTTTAGTCAGACATTATATTTTAAAATGCCGATGATTTTCTTTAATTATGAAACTACTGATCGCGGAGTAGTGTCATCGGAGAAGCTCTTTTACCCATGCCCCTACCGGAAACGACGAAAAATAAAAACCTATAGAACTACTGGTTGCGTCAAGGTAGTTAACATATAGTATAGTTTAACATTTACGTTCGGCGTCCAGTGTGATATGCTGGCACAACTGGTTGTTCCAAGAGGTTGTGTCCATGGGTAATAACCAGTTTTTTTTAAATAGAAAGTTGACAATAACTTTTGGCTTCCAGTGTGATATGCTGCGACTGCGACTTGAAGAGATGGAACGCGACAAACAGACGGACGAGAATACGTTACAGGACAAACACAACACCATTAGTCGGTTGGTGAGTTCATAATCTGTTTTTATATAGTCTGGAAGCAATCGTTTTGAGCGATAAGGCTGCAGATTGGACCTTGTATGCATTTTTCATTCCTTTGTTTTCGTAAGTTTTCTTTGGTGTGCAATAAATAGTATTACGAAAATAAGTAGTGTTATTTGTAACAATGAGAATGAATGATAGTTAAATAATAAATAAATAATGCTGAATATTTTCACACAACATCATCTAGCCCCAAAGTAAGCAAAACTTGTGTTATGGGAACTACATGACTGATATACTACTTATATATATATATATATATACATACATACATATTATACATAGAAAACACCCAGACCCGAGACAAATGAATGCAGGACATACAAACATTTGTCCCGCAGCGGGAATCGAACCCGCAACCTTCTGCGTCTCAGGCGGATCTTCGCCCACTGCGCCACAGAGGTTGTCACAGAGAAATTTTGATTGCAAATTTTTGCTCTTTTCAAAATAACACCCAATAACAATATACAAATAGATAGAATTCTCTTTTTCATGGGTAGCAGGAACTTGCATATTCCATGACGGCGTCTTTATTTTCTTGTGCGGTCGCTCTTCATAATAATTAAGTTCACTAATTTTAATGTCCATTTCAACGCTTACCTCCTTATTACACATGTTTTTGTTGCACACTTTTGTTTCGGATACAGTAATAACACTTCGAGAACCTAGTTTCTAGACAAACCTCACAGGTTTTAAAATACTACTCACTTCTTATAGTAACTACTCAGTTTGTTAAATAGATAATTAAACATAAATAATAAATAAATAAATAATGCTGGACAATCCACACAGCATCATCTAGCCCCAAGCTAAGCAGAGCTTGTGTTATGGGTACTAGATGACTGATATACTTAATACAATAGATTACATAGATAGATATTTTTATTATACATAGAAAATACCCAGAACACCCGGAACAAATATTTGCAGATCGTACAAATATTTGTCCCAGGGCGGGAATCGAACCCGCAACCTCCTGTGTAGCAGGCGGACCTTCGCGCCACATCGGTCGTCATGCTTATTCCACTTTTCCACTTTACAAATTCACAAGTTAGGGGGGAAACTACGATCTAAAACAAATAGAATTCGCCCTCGATAATCCCCCTAAAGGGGGAAAGCTGGAACCGAAAAATGCTACTTCCCTTTTTCCCCTTTCAAACCCATCCTAGAGGGGAAAAGTAGAATAAAAGAGCCTAGAATTCCTCCTTGAAAGTCCTCCTTAAAGGGACAAAAACGAGCACCGGTTATTACAGCACCTATAACCGAAAGAAAACTGTTTCCAGTATCACTAATTATTGTATTGTAATTATAGGAAGATGAGCTCCATGCCACCTCCCGTAACTACGAGGAGCAGATGTCGGTGCTGACGGAGCACGTCGCCGGACTCAACGAACAGTTGGCCAGGCAGCATGATCAGATACAACTCCTCAAGCATCAGCTCAGCACCAAGAAGAAATAACAGCATCAGCTGAACACCAAGAAAAAATAACAATAGCTGAGCACCAAGAAATAATAACAGCATCTGCTGAACACCAAGAAATAATAACAGACTCATCTGAGCACCAAGAAATAATAACAGCATCAGCTGAACACCAAGAAATAATAACAGTATCAGCTGAGCACCAAGAAATAATAACAGCATCAGCTGAATACCAAGAAATAATAACAGCATCAGCTGAACACCAAGAAAAAATAACAGCATCAGCTGAATACCAAGAAATAATAACAGCATCAGCTGAACACCAAGAAATAATAACAGCATCAGCTGAACACCAAGAAATAATAACAGCATCAGCTGAATACCAAGAAATAATAACAGCATCATCTGAGTACCAAGAAATAATAACAGCATCATCTGAGTACCAAGAAAAAATAACCAAGATTGTACCGCCAGGTGGCAAACAAGCATACAACCCTAATGTTGGTAATCGGTTACTGTAACATAAGGATGTTTGCAACACAAGAGGTTACTCTTGGTTATGGTAGCATAAGGATGTTGCTGACCCTTTAAAGAATTTAAAACAATTTTTTTTTTCAAAGAACCTCATCCTTGTTCACTCTGGAATAAGAGTAATTATTACTAGATTGAACAGTCCAGTACAGATCAGATGATCAGAGAACACTGTTTCAGAATAAGGGCCTTTGTCTTCTCTTCACGAAACAGTTGTCTTGATACTTGTGCTAAACAATAACTGGATTTTTTTGGTTCTCATGCTAAATTTGTAGAAAAACGGTACAGTAACTGGAATTTTACGAAGAAATAACAGGAAATTTAGTGTTTGTGAGGCATAACAGGTGTTCTGTAATGATCATTTGATGTTCGTTGTCTGAAGGGATCCCTGATTTCATAGTATATTAATTACTTATAGTCACAAAAAACCGGTCATAAAACAATAACTATGTAGAAGTGATACTTCACCACTTTTTGTGGAGAATAAAATAAGCAGTCACGTTATTTATTATGTATATGCCGTCGCCGCGCGTCTCTAGAGAACAGAGTTTCACTTCTATGCAGCATTGTTTATTTTATGTCATCATCAAACATTCACAATGCGAATGTGGCGACCATGAACTAAATTACTCAGTATAGGAAGGTTTTTATCCATTGGACTAATGTCAACTTTAAGGTTGTAGGAAGTCTGGATAGAGGTGGCTCTAACTAGACCGTTCGCCATGGCACTCTGGGGAGGCCTATGTTCAGCAGTAGACTTCTACGAGCTGATGATGATGATACTTACAATTTTATGGTCTAGTGTGATGATAGGACCATTCTTTAGCGATCTCTTGAATAAAATATTCAAAAATATAACCATAAACAATATTTTACTGATACGAACGTTATAACGATTAGGACAAAATTACGTCCCTGATACGCCTTAATATCATGATAAAGAAAATAAAAATAAGAATTACTGAATCGAAACGCTATGAAATGAGTTTTTTATAAGAATTATGTAAAATGTATACTTACATGTAAAAATGTTATCAAGTTGAGATCTTTATTCTGTTTTGTAAGGTATTTTATTTAGAGTATACATACATCATACCTACCATGATACAGTTTTTAATTTTCTGATTTTAACATTTTTTTTTATTTAATCTAGTCCTCACATTCCTAAGGCAAAAAACAAGGCCTAAGATAATTTCGTAATTGGCTAGTGATTAATTTTATTTGAAAATAATGTACTGATGTGGAATTCTAAATTGATTAATAAGCAAGATATGCTTGCTGACAGATTAATAATATCATTTTATTGACTTAGAAAAAAGGCCTATTACCAGTTATAGAAAGAGCCAGTTAAAGAAAATTAATGAAGATACAGTAAACTGTCTACAGATATTTACAAACCATGCAATTTAAGAAATCGTAATTATGGATGTTAACTTTTTAATGTGACAATTATGTCTATAAATAATAATAAGAAAAATCTTTAAATAAATATATAGGTATATACAATATTATAATTACATCTAATTGTTAGATAAATAAATTATCTAGTTTTTACTTCAGTTTTTATTTGATAGAAAATGCAAAACGAATCTTGCTCCAGAAAACTTAAGTCTGCATTGGTATTTAAGATTTTAATCGGTGACTGTGTTTGCCGCGCACTTGAAACTTGGAGGATTGCAATAATACGTTTTTCGACAAACTTAGAGGCCAAGGAAAAAAGTTACTAAATAAACACAGTACTTTTATAATATAGAACATCTACTCTAGGTGTTCTATATTATAAAAGTACTCTGTGGTTGGTGTTGCCAGAGTTGATACACGAATTATTCTGTTTTGCAGAGGGACAAAAGTTCGTTTGACCTGTAAATATTGGAATCAGGACCAAGTTGAATGCTATTTAAATAGGAAAGAAATAAAAACTCGCTTCTTAGCACAACTTTGTATTATAACGATAATCATAAGCACCTTATAATATGTCATCTGTTACAATTATTTGTTTCTCAACAGTTATATTATCGTTATAATTATTTATACAAAAACTTTATCAATAGTTACATCAGCTCATCGCAACAACTTCCACACTTGGAGATCTACGAAATAAACAGACGGAAAGTAGTTTCTAAAGCAACGACTTTGAAGGAACATTCCAATATATCATGATGCAAAAGTCTAGAATCCTTTGCTTCTAATAAGGACCGTAATATCAGTAGTAGTTTAAACCACAAGAGCAAGTTTAATCTTCTATCTTCGATTATTTCATAAGTTCAATGGTAGTTGATCCACAAATTTGTTCTTATATGACAGTAGATCAAACCATCGATTAACTTTTATCTAAGATTTACGAAATCAAAAGTTTAAACTACTATTGATCTTACAGAGTTTCTAGCTCTACGGCTTGGACAGGCATCATAGGAAACTAGAGTCTAATGCATAGTAATAAATCGCAGAGTCCGCCGTCTTGCATAATGGAAGGCCCCTAAAGAGCTACAAAGATTTAAGATCTATATTTCCAAGCAGTTGCTGCAAAGTTTTGTTGAATTCAGTCGTGAAAATAGGTATATGATTGGACATGTTTTGTCCAATCGCTATGTTTTGTTTACTACCATTGGGTATTACTAATAGTTGTGAAGCCATTTACCACCCTATCATTATGAAGATCAACGCTAAATTAAAAATGCCTTTGTTACCCGCGTTACTAGCAGCTGTACTACCAGTAACATGGGCAATCCTGTCTTAAGTCTTAAAATAACCATAATTTTCTTTGAATCTAGTGGACTAAAGACAATCCGTGTCTAAAGTGTCTATCTAAATATAATAATTTGCTAAAAATAAATTGAAATAACTTAGGCCCGGCGTAAATTAGAAGCTGGTTCCGCCATTTTCACCAATAACTCCAAACATTGAACGACATACAAATCTATTATACATAGCGAGTTTACAATAAAAACTGACTTACAAAATGTGACCAAAATTTGAGTTCTCAGTGAAAACAGTGACCTAGAACTTAGAAATTGCATATTTTCCTAATCTGATTTACAACGAGCGTATTTTTTCAAAAACTCCCGTCTCTACATTTGGTTATACAAAATAAATTAATAATAACTTAATTTTGATGTTATGGCTCTCGTGTGAACATGTTTTTTTTAAATATAAATCTACGTAATATTAGGTATTAAATTAATACCGTGATTCTAAAACTATATCTCTCTATGGTGAGATGGCTGGTGGTTTTCAAATGGTGCTTAAAATAATAATTTATCTGGCAAGTCTTTTCACTTTCAGATTTTTTATTTGCATCATCCCCTTCTTACCTTTTATTATTATAAATAAGCCTTAGCATATATTTTTTTAAGTTATGTAAAAAAGTTATTTAACAGTTAATTGGAAAATATTTTAATGAATTATCGGCTTTACATAAGTAAAATAACATAACACACCATATTTTCATCGACAACTTTCAGGATTCCTTACTTAAGGGATAAGACCTTAAATTGAGTTTTTTTTAAATCAACTTAATTTGACATGACTGTGTTAAGTGCCTCTTAAGAGTTAGGAGGCTTATAATTTTTTGGTGAACCAGATTAGTCTTATTATTTTAGACTTTACAGGTCTGTTCAGTGATAATTATTAAAATATTTCCAATTTTTAATTTCATTTTTTCACAATACAAATCCTCAAAAGAAGACCAATAAAGCCATTAGAAACATTTTAAAATTCTTTAAAAACTTTGAAACCATATTGAGGCGATATCTGACACGAAAACTAACATTCTGAAAAAACAAAAATACCTAAAAGGAAACAACAATAAGTAGAAGAATATTTCTTTAAAATAATAAGTAAGAAAAAAAAGAACACTTGAAGATTGATGAAGTAACCGCTGAAACAGTTTGAAAATCAATATCGCCTCTACACCACGCTTAATGCAAAGTCCAATGGTTCCAAAACTTTTATCAGGCGTGCTTTGTATTGTACTGACCTTGATATCAACTTGACCATATTATTTACATTATTCATTCACAAACTTGTAACAACTCTATCCATATTAATATATTGAACAAATAATATACACAATTTTTATCCACCAATCAATTTCAACAGTTAATTTTACAAAAGGCGTAATATATAATCTATCTTAGTGTAAATTCAAGTCCAGCTTATATTATCTTTTATTGCAAAACACAGATGTACATTTAAAATTGTCGTGGATCAACAAAATACATTAAAATTTTATAATAACGTGTACTAACTAGTTACAATAATAATATAGAACAACTATTTTAATTTGCATAGTACACAGCGTCCTTTCGCGTTTTCATTCGAAGAAAATGGGCACTTCAGTGAACTTAAATTGGCTGTGGCGTTCTGTATCTTGTTTTTTTACTACACATTTTTGGACAAGCTATATTTAAATTTAAACGTACTAAATAACTGGTAGTAACAGCCAAATATGAAGTCACTTTCATGATTTTTGCACATTCAAATGATGTCCTGAATTTTATGATCACGTTAATCGCCGATTAATTGACCGTGTTGGTAGATTCTCACGTGTGGATCCGTAGTTTAGCACTGACCAACCTTGTGGGAATTCACCATCCTACCATTCATCACGTCACCGACACTTAACTCACGACTCGAAGATTTGATCCGCATTCTTATGACACTAGGATATTTTTAGACATAGACAGAAAACGCCTGTCATCCACATAAACTAAGACCTAACTTAATAATCTGTAGCTGGAAGTTGAACACTAGCTGCTTCGTCCTGGCTGAGGATCCAACACAAGTCTTTTGCATTCAGGGGCATTCTCTGGGCTTGGATATTTTCTTTTCTCACCTTGTTTGGATGTCTCCTCTCCAGACTCGAGGCCTCTATTCTCCAATTTAATGTCTCGGTCGGAGATGCCTTCTGAACTAGCCCTGTGCTTAGAGATAACTCCTGGCCTATAGTCTCGCTTTTCGATATCATTAAGGTTTTGTCTCACGACTGAGCGAGATTTCTTTTTCTCGGTCTTGGTATCTAAATCCTCAGTTTGTTTGTCTAAATCCTCAGTTTGTTGGTGTAAATCCTCAGTTTGGTGGTGTAAATCGCCAGTGTGTCGCTGTAAATGATCAGTGTGTCGGTGCGTGGTGATGCGTGGTAGCGAGGCGTTGCGTCAGACGCCGCGGCCGCTGGGGCCGGCGCGCGCACGCTAGCACTGGTTGACGTCGGGCGGGGTGGGCAGGTAGGGGTCGGCGCGTTTGTGCTCGATAAGAGCCTTCACGGTGGAAGAGTCGGTCGGCAGGTCAGACTTTTTGCGGAGGAGCGGCTTGTTCGCGTTATAGCCTTGCTTCCGGACCTGCGGAAATTGAAAGTTTTTTTTAATCTTAATAATCGCCACACCTCATGGAATAAAATAAGATTTTACATTATAGGATATAATGTGGTTTATTTGATACAAGAACGAAACACAGAAAGTAAAGTCAAAAAATATATCAAATAGATACTTTATGTTATGAACTCTATGGCACATTAACTGGGTATAGACACATTTTGGCAGTCTTGGTAATAAAACGAGGTTTGATCGGAACTATGGTTATAACTATGTGCAAGTGAAAATCATTTAACTAGTCAAACGTTCGTCACTGAGTGACTTTCAGATAGAGAATAAATAATAAATATTGCTAGACATTTTTCACACGGCATCATCTAGCCCCAAACTAAGCAGAACTTGTATTATGGGAACTACATGACTGATATACTACTTATATACTTTTTTTTGTAAATATATACATATTATACATAGAAAACACCCAGACCCGAAGCAAATATTTGTAGACCTTGCAAACATTTGTCTCGCGGCGGGAATCGAACCTCAGATAAATAGAGATAATAGATATTAGATAGATAGATAGAATAGAGGGCTGATGTCGATGTTGGATCGAACTGGCGTTGGGTATAGTATGGGCCAGCCTAAAAAGGGTCAGATCATATAAGTGTTCACCTCCTGCGCCTCCAGCTCTATCTTCTGGTAAGTGAGGTCGGGTTCGTCGAGCGCGGGCGAGCGCAGCGGGGCGGGGTTCGCGGCGGCGCGCGCCTCCAGCCGCTGCCAGATCTCCTCGCGTTGCAGTAGCCGTTCGCGCTCTCTGCAATTACCAACATCGATTTTTAACAGACTTCGAAAAAGGAGGTTTTCAATTGATGAACTATGAATTATACATAGTTACATAATTTTAAACAAGGAAAAAAATATATTTGAAAATAAATAAAAACTTTTTAAAAAAAAATTGGGAATCTCCTCCCTTCCTTTCTTCCTTATTTTTTGTATGTTATTTGGTTAGGCGATATCTTCACCAATTGGGAACCGATTCTTTTTGATTCGTTTTTAATGGTATGGTGTATACATTAAGGACCAGGAAATTTCATATTGGACTTTTAATCAACTTCCCGTAATTTGAAGTCGGTTTTGATTTTTTACTGAAAAAAATATACGCGTGCTTTTAAAACTATCAAATTTTTACTAAATTGGAATATGCCATGGTTTGAGCACACGCGTATCGAACAAACGCGTCGTAATCACCACATGCATAGGTTTGCGTACGCGAACGGTGCCGTTGTGTGAATTAGAAAGACGACTTCGATGACGCGGCGAGCTAGAAGCCGGCTGCGACGCTTTAGTGCTGGTTCGATTCCCGTTGTTCGCTAACCGCGCCTCGTTTTTTCGAAGTTTCCCCACCTCTGTTTCTCCTGCTTGTACTGCTGCGTGCACTCATCGAACAGCTTTTGGTTCATCTCCATAAACAGTTTGAGCGCGTTGTAAACGAGTCCGTGTATGGTCTTATTCCAATGGCTCTTTGTGTTGCGGTACAGAGACGGGAACATTATCGGCAGGATGTGGGTCGCGTTGTCCGATATCAGAGACATTATGTACTCGTTGTTCCAATAGTACAGCGCTCGCTCTGCTACCTGGAACAGGATATTTGAAATAATTATTCGGAGTCTGGAAGAGACTTCTGAAAAGACTGACTTCTGAGTGAAAGTCAAAATCAACATTCATTAATTTAATATCACGAGGATCACTTTGAAACATATATTTGGAATGATTTATTCGGAGTCTGGAAGAGAACGCTTCTGAGCAATGATAAAAAATAAAATGAAAGTCAAAATCAACATTCATTTATTTAAAATCATGAGGATCACTTTGAAACATATATTTGGAATGATTTATTCGGAGTCTGGAAGAGAACGCTTCTGAGCGATGATAAGAAATAAAATGAAAGTCAAAATCAACATTCATTTAATATCACGAGGATCACTTTGAAACATATATTTCGAATGATTTATTCGGAGTCTGGAAGAGAATGCTTCTGAGCGATGATAAGAAATAAAATGAAAGTCAAAATCAACATTCATTTATTTAAAATCATGAGGATCACTTTGAAACATATATTTGGAATGATTTATTCGGAGTCTGGAAGAGAACGCTTCTGAGCGATGATAAGAAAGAAAATGAAAGTCAAAATCAACATTCATTTATTTAAAATCACGAGGATCACTTTGAAACATATATTTGGATTGATGATTCGGAGTCTGGAAGAGATCGCTTCTGAGATAATAAGATCTTAGACAAACCACTATTAGGTTTATTAGGTGTACTTAGCATAACCATGTAACTGTAAACTTTATTATGAATAATAAAAAAAAACTGTATTCATTTATATACTAAAATCACGAGGATCACTTTGAAACTTCAATTTTACCTACTGCCTGTTCCTCCGCAGCAACAAACAAGCTGGTTATTCTTTTAAATTATCCTTTTACAAAACAATAAGTATATTTTTCATCGAATTGGAGCAACTTAAATAAATAATAAACACCAAACAGACACAAACATAGTCCTGACCCCACACGAGGATTCAATGTGTCGTGGGTATCAGGAACTACGAGTACCGTGGTACCACAACCACGGTTCTCGTTTTGCATGTTTCCAGCACCCTTCTAAATATCTACAGTGTAAGTTTTGAAATATATTATCGATATAACCTAGAGTATTGTATGTTTCCAAGGTTAAAATAAATGAGTATGAGAATAGGTTAAGAAAAAAAAATTATATTAAGTTTGAGTATGTATGTCCATTATGGGGAATACAGTCGTGAGCGTGTTTGTCCTTTTAAAATACTAGTTTTGCAACGGCCGCCCTCAGCCCCCAGCCCACCGCATCTTATCACCCGCCCGTGCGATAACTTATTCTAGTCTTTTTATATTGTAAAAACGGGAATTTTCACGTACTGCACTATCGGTGAAGGCACCGACTAAGTTTCGACTCATTCCGAGTCTTCATCAGGGAGTCGAAACTTAGTCGGTGCCTTCACCGATAGTGCAGTAAGTGAAAATTCCCGTTTTTGCAATATAAATAGTCAAGTTCACGATAGTTTTTGGAATAAAATATTCTAGTCTTATTGGTTGTAACGTTCTGTTAAATAGCCTTTAGTTAACCTTCCTGAGAATTGGACTATTAAATTAAAAAAAACAAATCCGACTGGTAGTTCCAGAGATTAACGCGTTCAAATAAATATCAAACATTCTTTTCAGCTTTATTATTGAATGATTGCAAATTAAAATCTCATGTCTGTTGAAATTGATATTAAACAGGAATTTACACACGTTCGCTTATAATTTCCAAACTTTAAAAGGTCTTTATTTCTTGTATGATTTTTTTTATTAGAATAATTAAATAATAAATAAAATAAATAATGCTAGACTTTTTCACACAGCATCATTTAGCCCTAAACTAAGCAGAGCTTGTGTTATGGGAACTACATGACTGATATACTACTTATTTTTTTTTTAAATAAATACATTTTTTACAATAAACTGCCGAAACTTCTACAATCAGAACAGGTAGTTTTAGAAACCATAGATAAGTATACCTATTTTATATTATATACCTAATTACATATATCATCGCTTTAGGATTTAAAAAAAAACCTGTAATGATGTCATAATGTATTCTGAATAAATAAATAGTTATACATATAAACACTCGGGCCCGAGACAAATATTTACAGATGATACAAACATTTGTCCAGCGGCGGGAATCGTACCCGTAACCTTCCGCGTCTCAGGCGGGTCTTGTCCACTGAGCCACAGGGGTCGTCTATTAGCCAGTATGTTCAGCAATTTCATCTTTATATTACCCACATATCAGTAAGTTATCAATGCTTATTCACATCGCGATGTAAGTAGAGATCTCTGGCTACGTTCCAAGTATCCTGTTAGGTAGGTTGCCGCGCGCTGCGAACCGTATTATCGGTTTTGGGAGCAGCCGCCTTCGGTAATAGACTATTTACCAGATCGTAGAGGTTTAACTTCGTAAGTTTGTTTACTAGGGACCTGAGTTCTGGACCTAGATTGAAGACTTCGAATGGCTCTTAGGCGATCAACTTTGAAGGACCCTTTTTAATAATGTTTTCAAAGCAGGTTTTGTTACATTTCAGTTGGCACACCTCAGAAGGCAGCTCATTCCACAGTCTTAACCAGGTATATAATTATAAAGTAATATCTTCATAACTGTACATATTTGTACTTTTCGGCTCTGGATCTTTATCTATGTATAATATAATAATTGGCTATTAATATTAATTAACAGCAATATTTATTTAATAAATATTGCTATTATTGAAAGATTTGAAAGAAAGTGAATGTGGATTAAGAATGAATGAGTTACTCGTCAAATGTCTTCTCTACGCCGATGATCAGGTTATACTTGCCTCATCGGTGGATGAGTTACAAGAGATGGTGACAATTATGCATGAAGCGTTTGAAAGAAAAGGGATGAAAGTTAATGTGAGTAAGACGAAAGTAATGGTTTTTGATAAAGATGAATGTATGAATGCATGTGATATTGTGATCGGCGGAGAGAGAGTGGAACAAGTAAAAGAATTTGTATATCTGGGGACTTTGTTTACTAGGCATGGGAAGCATGAGAAAGATATTGAAAGGAGAGTGAATGCTGGAAATCAAGTGAATGGGGCACTTCACTCCTTCATGAGCAGCCGGCAATTGTCTGAGACGACACGACTAGCCGTGCATGAAGGAGTGTTAGTGCCGACATTAATGTATGGAAGTGAAAGTTGGGTATGGCAGAAGAAACATCAAAGTTGAGTGAATGCAGTGGAGATGAGAGCTTTGAGAAGTATGTGTGGTGTAACTTTGTGATAGAGTGAGAAACAGCGTGCTATGAGAGCAGTGTGGAATGAATGAAGATGTAGTAACGAGAGTTGAGAAAGGTATGTTGAGATGGTTTGGGCATATAGAAAGGATGGACGAAAGTAGATTAACAAAACAAGTATACAAGGCGAGCGTGAATGGGATAGTTGGTAGAGGAAGGCCTCGGCGAACGTACTCTGACCAAATTGGAGACATTTTAGAGAAAGGCCAGGTCAGAAGTACACTAAACCGCCGAGCCTGTATGAAGAATGTGATGAGGATGAATGAAGCGAAAGAGGTGTGCCAGGATCGTAGCAAGTGGAAATCCTTGGTCTCTGCCTACCCCTCCGGGAAACAGGCGTGAATATATGTATGTATGTATTTATTTAATAAATAAATAAATAAAGCTGGACGTTTTCACACAGCATCATCTAGCCCCAAAGTAAGCAGAGCTTGTGTTATGGGAACTACATGACTGATATACTACTTATGTATATATTTTTGTTTTGTAAATACATACAAATCATACATAGAAACACCCAGACTCGAGACAAATGAATGCAGATCATACAAACATTTGTCCCGCAGCGCGAATCGAACCCGCAACCTTTTGCGTCTCAGGAGCTTCGCCCACTGCGCCA
This sequence comes from Perizoma flavofasciatum, assembly GCA_958496245.1. Classification (NCBI taxonomy): domain Eukaryota; kingdom Metazoa; phylum Arthropoda; class Insecta; order Lepidoptera; family Geometridae; genus Perizoma; species Perizoma flavofasciatum. The sequence continues at coordinate 3,326,508 of OY292436.1, forward strand.
CAGAGGTAATAATATGTATGTAATTACAAAAAAAAAAAGTATATAAGTAGTATATCAGTCATGTAGTTCCCATAATACAAGCTCTGCTTAGTTTGGGGCCAGATGATGCTGTGTGAAAAAACGTCCAGCATTCTTTTTTTGTTATTAATCATTTGAATTATTTTAGCAATATTCGACGGCAATAAATGGGCTTGCAGCATCTCGACGTGGTATACTATGTACTATGCAAATGCGGGTATGTACCATACATAATGGTTGTGTGCCTCTGACTACCAATGTGTAGCAAATGTGTTTTTTTTTTGTTTCATCATAACCAAGAAAGTTAAAATTGATACTAATAGCGGCTGGACTATTTTAGTTAGGTTAGGTTAGGTTCCGTTCTAATTATGCACAGAACCAATCAGTTTTTGATAAACATTTAGGTATAACATTACCTATGTTCTCAGCGATAAGGCCGCCCATTGTATCACCACAACCTAGTTTTAAGATCTTATGTAAAGTGTTTTTTATCCTGGTGTATGCAATAAAGAGTTATCTATCTATCTATCTATGTTCTTAATTTAGAATGTTTCTTTTTGGAAACCAAATGTTTTTTTATGACGACCCAGAGGTCGCGGCGCAGTGGCCCAAGTGAGACGCAGCAGGTTGCGGGTTCGATTCCCGCCGCGGGAAGAATGTTTGTATCTGCAAGTATTTGTCTTAGGTCTGAGTGTTTTCTATGTATATTATGTAGGTATTTACAAAAAAAATGTATATAAGTAGTATATCAGTCATTAAGTTCCCCATAACACAAGCTCTGCTTAGTTTGGGGCTAGATGCTGTGTGTCTATTTTATAATCGGATAATAATGCGCGCGGTGCTTATAATAAAGATCTACTCAATCAACTACGAAACGTGAGAGAAATCGACGTAAAACAACGGTAATTAACCGTATTTTCTATTGTTCAAGAATCATGAAGGGCAGAGGCAGTTTTTACCTGGAAGTGCGGACTGGACACGCATTTGGCCAGCTGTTTGAAGAGCGGATCCATGATTTTCTGGAACTCAGCCGGTTCGATAACGTCCAGGATTTCCTCCATTTCGTTCAGGAACATCACCTCTTTCGGTGAATGGGTCTTCGGCCAGTATTTCAACAATGTCCTGCAAGCGAATAAAGCGTTTTTTTTTTAAATAATATAATAGTTTTTATTTTTTATCGTACACACAGATAATACAGACAAAAAACTTACATATAGGACATGGACACAAAGGCGCGCTTAATCCTAACAAGAATTTTCTACCAGCAAACCTTTGAGGACAGCTGATAAATAGCGGCGGGTACACAAACTGGAGAAAAATACAATAATAGCACAAATGTTAACATAATACAATATACTAGCTTCTGCCCACGGTTTCGCCCGCGTGGTACCCGGTTAAAAAGTAGCCTATGTGTTATTCTGATGTATAAGCTATATTACTGTAAAGTTTCATTAAAATCCGTTCAACAGATTTGCGTGAAAGATTAACAAACATCCATCCTCACAAACTTTCGCGTTTATAATAGTAGTAGGACAAATAGGTATATAGTATAAGTACATACATTTTATGTGCCAAGGTATGTGACTATTGTTTTTATTACAATAGTGATATACCTTTTTGTGGCTTTGATATCAATGTGCCCGTGACAGGCATATTGTAAACGACACTTGCTTTCTTCGCCCCTTAGGGATCGTTCAAAGTTCACAGCTCAGCCCAGCAGCTGTTAGAACTGCAGGTTCTAGTCCCATACATATAGCAGTGGGTAACATAAGTAGGTACATTTAAACTGTGTGATGCAAGCGCCTTGCTTACTAACGAAAGCGGTTTTGTACCTACCAACATAGAAACTACCTACATTTAATATTGTAACGAGTTGCTTTCGTTACTTAATTGGTAAATAAGGATCTGTATGAATATTATTTTTTAAGATCAAATAAAAAATAAGAAATAAACAAATTTACATACTGCTGACACCACAATATAATTCCCTGTATCGTCGGTATCAGGAACTAAATAAATAATGCTGGACATTTTCACACAGCATTATCTAGCCCCAAAGTAAGCAGAGCTTGTGTTATAGGAACTACATGACTGATATACTACTTATATATATACTATTTGTAAATACATACATATTATACATAGAAACACCCAGACCCGAGGCAAATATTTGCAGAACATGCAAATATTTGTCGCAGCGGGAACCGTATTATACAGAGTGTGGCAAGATAATGGCACCCTCAAGTAAAGTTTTGTTCTTGAATATAAGAACAGCATATTTTTTTTTACACAGTAACCAGTATTGGAAAAATAATTTTGTAAAAATTTAGTTTCAGTTCATTGACTCTATTTTCCATCCGGAACATGGGCCCTAAGAAAGCCCATTCAATCAATTATTTAATTTATGAGAAAATACTCGATAATTTGGTATGAGTATTTGAAACATGTTTTAAGACGGAAACTATAACAGATTCAGTCAATTCATATTGTAAAAACGGGAATTTTCACGTACTGCACTATCGGTGAAGGCACCGACTAAGTTTCGACTCATTCCTGTTGTGCACGGCGCAACGCGGAAGGAGAAAGTCACAACCACTCACCCTGATGAAGACTCTAGGAATGAGTCGAAACTTAGTCGGTGCCTTCACCGATAGTGCGGTACGTGAAAATTCCCGTTTTTACAATATGAATAGTCAAGTTCACGATAGTTTTTGGAATAAAAAGATTCAGTCAAATTCAGGTAACCTAACCTAATATATTTTGAGTTAAAGTCGAGTTTCAAGTAATCTCACCTAACTACAGGATGCGTTAACGAGGGATCCTTCTCTAGGAACTGCACGACGCAGTATGCCAGCTGCGGATGGTACACCGACAGAGACTTCGCCTTGTGCAGAGGCAATAGCACCTGAAAAAGAAATAAATAAACAATGCTGGACATTTTTCACACAGCATCATCTAGCCCCAAACTAAGCATAGCTTGTATTATGGAAACTAAATGACTGATATACTACTTATATACTTTTTTTTTTGTAAATACATACAAATTATACATCGAAAACACCCAGATCCGAGACAAATATTTGCAGATAATACAAACATTTGCCCGCGACGAGAATCGAACCCGCAACCTTCTGCGTCTCAGGCGGGCTTTCGCCCACTGCGCTACAGAGGTCGCCAAAGAAATAGTCGTCGTAAAATAAATAATATTGTTGTTTTTCGTATCTCGCAACCCTCTTATTCATAAGTAGCCTCTGCTCACGGCTTCTTTCGCGTGGTACCCGGATAAAAGTAGCCTATGTGTTATTCTGATGTATAAGCTATATTACTGTAAAGTTTCATCAAAATCTGTTCAGTAGTTTTTGCGTGAAAGAGTAACAAATATCCATCCTCACAAACTTTCACATTTATAATAGGATATAAGTAGGATCACTCGCTCACTTTAGCAGGACGCTAATTCTAGCCCTGGGGGTCTAGACAAATACCTCACGCTTACTTTTCCTTTCACGCTAACGCAAATTTGTGAAGGTAAAACTTGGTAGCTTTCATGTCACAGTTCCACAGCTAATGTAATTTCCATACAATACAATCTTTCCGCAGGCGTTGACGTCAACAGAAAATGGTATTTGTCTAGATCCCCAGGGCCTGATCTATTTAAGCCTGAATTCATAGTCGGGGGTTGAACAGACCCCCAAAATCCATAATTCAGCATTCGACTTATGGCTGGGTGCATAAAGGTTGAATTCGCACTTGAATTTTTACTTAGCGCCTCAACAGTCCCCTAGGGGGGCCCTATTTGACTATGAAGTCGGGCCTTAGTCGCTCCGGGGAAAAAAAAAATTTTTCCGCCTAAGTAATATTTTATTCCAGAGTGGTGCAATTTTAACCGACTTAAAAAAAGAAGGTTATCATGTCAACCTGTATGAAATATGAGACCACGGTTTTCCACTTGCTACGATGTTGGAATACCCCTTATGCCACATTCACTCTCATCTCATTCTTCATACACACTCGTCGGTTAATCTGGCCTTTGTCCGTACCTTAAGTAAAAACATTTTGTGCTCCTCCTTCAAGGGCAACGCGAACCCGTTGATAATGGACCCGAGGATCTCCAACAGCTCCGCTATGCCGTTGTGGTGCTCCGTCTCGTAAATAAACCTGAAAATTGTAAACGCTTTAGAAAATTACAACATATTTCAAATTATCGGTTTCGTATTTTAGAATTAGTGCCCGGTCAAACTGATGCCGTGGCAATCAATACATGCCTGCGACAACCTTTGATCGACGACGCCACCGCCACCGCGACAGTATGACCGGGCCCTTGGGCAGAGAGGATCGTCACGTCACATTACCCACCGTTCAAATAGGTAAAAAAAAACATCGTGAGGAAACTGTTATGCCTTAAAACCGACAATCCTTAGGCATGTACTAAACACGCCAAAAAGGGACAAAGGGCTTGCAACCTGTCACGTGGAATGATAATTTCTATGCAAAAAGTGGGCATGAGCTAAATATAAAAATATTAGAGTTTAGTGTTTTGAGCCTGGTTTTAGTATTTACCGATTTCGTCACTAAAATTTCCTTCATTTTAATTTGAACAAGTGATAAGACACCGTACCGGAAAAGGCTCCTCAAAAACGATAAGATAAATTCTACATTCACATAAACAAAAGCCTAGCCTACGCCAGCGGCCAGATATATCGACAAAATAAGGCTGTAGCCGCACTAGGCGCCTATCGTGTCTAGCATTCACAGTATTCCCTCTACACAGGTGGTCAAACTTATTTTTCCCACCGCCTACTTTGAGACGACAAACTAAAGCTGCAGTCGCACTAGGCGCCTATCGCGTCTAGCATTCAAAACATTCCCTCTACACAGGTTCTCAAACTTATTATTCCAACCGCCCACTTTCAGAATAAAAAAAATCCTAGCGCCCCCCAAAGTTAAACATAACAAGCTATGCTTTACCCTCTAGACCGCCTTAGCGCCCCCAATATCTTCCGCCTTCTACCGCCCCCCTGATGGTCCAGCGTCCACAAGGGGGCGTTATCGCCCACTTTGTGAAACATTGCTACGATAGCTACGAACTCACAGTGGCCTTGGTGACTCGCTAGACATCTTTTGCATGCTTCACGTCTATTGGGAGCACGATCAAGAATACATACAGCAAATTCGGTCGCTTTAGTAGACGCCAGGTGGCGACTCGCGAAGCGCAGTGCGGCCGGTTCCGGCTCTTTACATACATATGTTTTTCCTTAGTGTCTCGCGAGACGCTAGACGCTAAGCGAGGCAACTGGCCGCGCCTTTAGGAAAACCCAGAAAATCCGTTCAATGGAAATACGGAATGTGGATAAATATTATGCACGAATATTTCAATACAGTAGGTAGGTATTGAAATATTCTCTCATTGTCAGGATAGGAGATAATCATCATTAATTGCTGTCAGTAATTGGTGGTAATTATTAGCTTGGTCTTTGGACACGTTTTCCTGTATCTATTTATGTAACATTCATAGCGATTGTGTGTTGCTAAAAAAGCTAACTCTAATTTAACTGCAATAACTTTGCTGCCGTACTTTTCTAATAAACTAATAATAATAGACGACCTCTGTGACGCAGTGAGCAAAGGCCCGCCTGAGACTCAGAAGGTTGCGGGTTCGATTCCCGCCGCGTGACAAATGTTTGTATGACCTGCAAATATTTGTCTCGGGTCTGGGTGTTTTCAATGTATAATATGTACCTCGTGTGTTCATAAGTTTTGAGACGAACTTATTTAATTAATTTAAAAAGAAAGTAATTCATGCAACCTTTTTTAAACTTTTAAAATTTTAAATTTCGAATGTTTTGAATCAGAAAAAATATAAATTTGAATATTTGTTTCATTCTCCGTGAAAATGGCGCCAACAAAAGATTTGCGTGCGACTGTAATTTCACTGTTTCAAGCAGGAAAAAAACCAATGCAAGTTTTTAGTGAAATCCAAAGTTTGGGATGTAGTCGGAACTTTGTGTATTATACCATAAAGAGGTACAAGGAGACCGGCTCTTTAGAAGACCGTGGAAGATGTGGCCGCCCGCGGTCTGTAAGGACGCCCGCCAACATCAAAGTAATCAGAGAGCGAATTCGTCGCAGCCCTTGCCGGACTCAAAAGAAATTAGCTCTGCAGACCAACATTTCGCGAATATCGGTGAACAGGATACTTAAATATGATCTTAAACTAAAGGCCTACAGTCGAAGGAAAGTGCATTATTTAAACGAGCGTCTTCGTAAATTGCGACTGGAACGATGTCGGAACCTATTGAAGAGACACGATCCAAAAAATATCCTGTTTACCGATGAAAAGATCTTCACGGTGGAAGAAAAGTTTAACCGGCAGAACAATACGCCAGAAGTTCAAAGGACGTCCAGCCATCTGTACGCAATGTCCAGCGCACTCATCATCCAGCAAGTGTGATGGTTTGGTGGGGTGTTTCCTACGAGGGGGTCACTTCGCTTCATTTTTGCCAGCAAGGCGTCAAGGTGAAGGCACAAAATTACCAAACCGACATATTGGAAGCGGTGGTTAAACCATTAAATGATACGCTATTCGCTGGAAAATACTGGGTTTTCCAACAGGACTCTGCTCCCTCCCATAAAGCTAAGACTACCCAACGTTGGCTGGAGGCCAATTTGCCAGGCTTCATTCGGAGCGAAGATTGGCCCTCGTCAAGCCCTGACTTGAATCCTTTGGATTATTCTTTATAATCCAAAGTACGGAATTGGAGCTGAGGGCATGCAGAAAGTCTCACCCAAACCTGAATTCTCTCAAGCGAGCCCTTATTAAAGAATCGAAACGGATTCCCATTGAAAAGATTCGTGCCGCCATAGATGAATGGCGCACGCGTTTGAAGGCCTGCATTGAATGCAAAGGCGGCCATTTTGAATGATTTATTTTTAAATACAGATCTAGATGTCAGTAGTTTTAATTTTAATATCCAATAAATGAATACTCAACTTAGCTCCAAAAATATTTTAGTTTTACTGTGTCTCAAGACTTATGAACACACGAGGTATGTATTAAAAAAAAAGTAATAATAATAATGCTGGTCATTTTTTACACAGCATCATCTAGCCCCAAAGTAAGCAGAGCTTGTGTTATGGAAACTACATGACTGATCATACTTATATACATTTGTTTTGTAAATACATACGTATCATACATAGAAAACACCCAGACCCGAGACAAATTAATGCAGATCATACAAACATTTGTCCGGCAGCGAGAATCGAACACGCAACCTTCTGCGTCTCAGGCGGACCTTCGCCCACTGCGTCACAGAGGTTGTCATATAAGAACTTAGTATATTAGTCATATAGTTCCCATAATACAAGCTCTGCTTAGTTTGGGGCTAGGTGATGCTGTGTGAAAAATGCCCAGCATTATTATTATTATACTTAAATAAATGGTATGGCTATGTTTATAGCGCTGTAAAATTTAGTTTGGTCTTAGAAAATGTAACATAATTGCCACCAGTGTTTTCTAAACTTTAGCATTAAACTGGGCTCCAAGTACTCACTTATAAAACACGTTATTGATTTGTTTCCTAATGTAGGCGCGCAGCACTAAGAATTTCCCGTATATCCTGTGCAACGTGGTCTTTAGGAAATCGCGCTCCCGCGGGTCTTCGGAGTCGAACAAGTCTAGTAACTGAAACAAACAAGGCAGAGATAAGATTTAGAAAAACAATATCGCCACCGCCACTGCCACACGCCACCGGGTTAGTTTGACCGGGCTTTTACAGTCAATCCAGGGCAGCTTTAATACCTCACCGACAACCGGGTTCTAATAGTGGTGACCACGAACCGGAAGTGGTATTCCAAGTATTTCCAAGCTACAGTTTGGATCAATGTTTCTCACTGAGTTAGATCACTATAAATTACTAATGCAATAAGTTTTACGAGGAAAGGTGCGCCGTCTTATATTAATGAGCTTAGTGATTCGGTGTGAATGCGGAAAGATACTATTAATCAAAACGTGAACGGTAACGGAAGCATTGAACTGAAGTACAATAATAGATTAACAGATGAATAGATTAGCATAATTCAGAGTGGCGCCAGAGTAGTAAACGACATGTTTGTCCAATCCAAGGCTTACATACAAAGTACCGTAAAGTAGGTTCTATCTATAAACATACGAACGTGTGATTTTAATAAAATCGTTACGTCACTCATTGGCTGACTGACAAGCAACGCACAGCCCTAGCCGTGAACCCCAAATACCTGAGATTTGGATGATATAATCCTTTTAGTGAGTAGGGGTGAACTAAAAAGGATTTTCCGAAACTCCACCCCTAGAGGATGCAGCGGGAAGACAAACTTTGAATAGAATAGAAAACTTAACGTGGAAGAATTCTTAAAAGTAATACTTATATGCTCGCTGCGTGATTAAAAATCAATTGGAATATAGTTATTATGAAACTGGCAAGAGCAGTATGAACAGTGGCTAGTGAATTTACGAAGATTTCTCTCGCGTTACCAAGCCTAGGAGAATTAGGCAACAATCTCTCCTTTTTTTTCGACAAACCTTCATTCAGTTTTAGTGTAGTGCCGATCAAACAAGGTGAACTCATTTATTGATGAGGCCTATTGGTCAACACGGCTCTCGAATCAACAGTCCTACAAATCTATGTGATTCGGTGTGTGGTTTCAATTATTCACGCGCCGCGGTCAAGGGCGAGCCGGCGTCGTTCGCTTCCCGAATTATTATTGACAAACAGTGTCTAGTGTTTGTGAAGTATGGAAACGTGAAATGTTGCGACTCTTGCTATATTTCTCGTATGTATACTTGCATCATTACCGATGTGGGAATAGCTCTATGTTTAAACTATGTTCTGTGTTGTACTTGGATGAAAAGCAGCCTAGGTGTTACTCTAGGTCAAGATCTTGGTAATCAATAAAAAACATTTTTTTTATAATTGTCCAATTGGATAATTAAAAAAAATAGGACAGGATACATAAATTTGTTACTTTTAACACTTTCTTACAACTTTCGGTGGAGAAAAAAGCTTGATAGAGCAAAATGTAAGTAAGGTAATTTATTGTTTTAAAAATTCTCAACGGAACAGATAAGATTCCTCTTAGCTTTGAGTTACATTCGATTATAAGCCCTATTAGAAGAGTGTTGGTTTACATTCAGTTTTTTATGCTGTCTTCATGGGTAATTCTGATTTACCATATCAATTATCGGGTCTCCGGTAATGAAATAAGTTTCTAGCTCGCTAAACGTGTTATTTCAGGTTACGGCCAATGATTAACTGTCTATTGTGTCATCCGTTAAGTTTATAGCAAAAAATAACAAATACATAACAAACATTGGTAACAAACATCCATACTTTTGCATTTAGTAGGAAGTGGGATGTGGTTCATCCAATCAAAGTGTTTTCAACGAATACCTTCCTAATATAAGGGGATACAATTTGAAGAAAATGCCGATTATCAGTTAAATAAGGCTGCAGGATCAAATCAAATCATTTTTCCCCCTCTTAGGTTTTAAAACAATCTTTTTCATGAAGTTTAACAAAGCGTAAACTTAAAACAACAAAAAGTTCAGAGTATTTTCTACGAATACTTCTTAGAAATGAGAGACTTCCAAGTCTTCCTGAGGAAACATCTCTGAATTCCTTTGCGAAAATACGTCTTAAAGTATTATGAAAAATTCCAATTGCGCTTGGAATAGCTAGACTTTTCATTCGGAATAGCAGACAGACGAATGCAAATACTTCAGAATGTAACCTTTTTGTCCTATTCTAGAATGTCACTTGGCCATTTGATGTTGTCTTGCCAAGTAATTGACACATTGTAGTAGATATAGTACCTATCTCTGTCTTAGTATTCAAGCATGACAAAGACAGCCACTGATTTAATTCGATTTGAGTAACTTGGCGAGAAAGTTTCAAGTAGAGTTTGGTTTCCAGTCAGCGCTACAAAGAAACGTACGTCACTCAAAGACGTTATTAAAACTGTGACGGTCTTACAGCCCACTGCCGATTACGTTAGGATGCGATGTTTTGAAAATATCGTAACTGGGTGATGATTGGCAGTTGGAAGAATGCCCAGTACAAATGGAATTCTTGAAGACATTTCGGCATTTTGGTGAAATATCTGCCAAAAACCATACGTGTGTTGGTAAACATAACGATAAACAAAATTCTATGCGCTTTTTTGGAGGAGATGTCAGATAAAACCACTGCTTTTTTTATTGATTTTCCTGACACATCTATAAGTTCATCGTTCTTGACTCTCGTAGTCTCAAGACGTCTACAACACATAATCCTTATGAGCGAGGAAAATAACTCCTATTTGAAAAAGCTTTGAAAAAAAAGAAAAAGTTTTCATGAACTTCTTGGCTTCACAGAGTTGAGGGCTGAAAGTGACTGAAGTGGCAGTGGCTGCTGTAACAAAGGACAGTAGCAGAATTCTAGCTGTTTTAGGGAACCATTGTGGCTTCATCTCATAGCCATATGATTTGTAACATGACAGAAAGAGACACAATGCGACAATACGATTGTCTTGTTTCGCGTCAGCTCACCGATAGCACAAACTTCTGATCGATATACTTCTTGGCGATATTGGGCTGGAAGTCCGGGGACTCGAGCAGCCGTAGGAACAGCTCGTAGACAAGCTGAAGGTGTGGCCACGCAGCCTCTAGTGTGGGTTCGTCCTCCTCGGGGTCGAACTCTGCGCCATTGGGGTTGGACGATGGGGGTAGTGTCCGGAACAAGTTTGTCGAGAACTGTGGACAACGAAAAGATATATGTCAAGCTTGCAGGCGTCTGATAAAATTGGAAGAGTTCGAATGAGATAGTAAACAGACTTCTAATTTTCACGAAAAACTGAATATTTACCATGATTTGTGAATTTTATTATGCTAATCATATAGCCTGTAGAAGTCAAAAAGAGAAATTTAATGAGTAAATATTTATTTTTTTCGACAAAATGATGGTAAATAATCGTTTACAGTGAAAGTAAAGTTATAACCGTTTCTGAATTTATTTCATCATAGGAATCAAGAGCAATGAGGGAACGACAGAGGGTGAGCAAATTGTCAAAGTTCCTTCATTTTGGTGACCCTACGTAAAGCCAATTGACATTGAGGTATGGTTACCGTGAAAAGAGTTTTACGAGCGATGTTGACCAGTATTGTGAAAGTATTCAGCTCACCTAACCACATCGATTTATTTATAGAATAGTCACACAAAATTCCTTTTCCTTTGTTATATAAGCTGTGAGAACGGATCAAGTGGAAAACTACGAGAATAATGGCATAATGCATAGTACTATAGGTACGAGTGACTAAAACAAACTAGTTACAGGGCGGTGTTTACCAGTTTTCACTAGACGGTTTGATAATATTTGTGTTTGATATTTATGTGCCACATAGAAAATTCTAAGGTTGAGTAAGCACTTATTATTTTGATTAATAAACGATACTTACCAACACATGTGTAATAATAAAAAGAGACAGTCAATCAAAAGTATTTTTTTTAAAGAAATTGATAGCGATATAATATTAGTTTCAAACAGAACTCTACAATAACAAAGTTTAAAGGAAATGTCAGTGGTCAAGGGCAAGCCATTAATAAACCATTAAGCATGCCATTTAAAAGAGTTATTATTCAGATTGGGTAGCAACACATTAAATGCAAGAAGGGATAAATGGAAACCCCCAGATATTGCTAGCAATTAAACACGTGATAAATCTACATCACATTGCAAGATTAGTATCTATATTTACCGTGGAATTGATTCCCAAAGGTTCATCAAATGTCATCCAAAAGGTTGCGGGAAGTCGGTGGAACGAGTTACCACAAGATCATTCTTCAGCACTCTTTAGGGAAGCCTATGTTCAGCATTATACTTCTACAGTCTGTTTATCAACCGACTTCCAAAAGGAGGAGGTACTCAATTCGTCTATCTGTTTTTTTGTGTGTATATTACGCGATATCTTCGACAAGTTTGTACCGATATTAAAGATTCTGATTTTAATCCAGACGAACGGGACCTATGTCATGCAGCTGAACATAATAGTACTATTTCAATCATCAAAATCAAATATGTATATTTTTAGTATTTCAGGTAAAAATAACGTATTTCAAAATATCGAAGACATGTGCCATTTAGTATTTCAACAAACTTGTCATGCAGAATGCAAAACGACTTTGAAAAACGAGAGCATTTCCAAAATATAATGCTCGGACGAACCTCAGAATACTTGTTAAACCAGCATCTGCGTACTCAGTATGGAACTGTGGTGTCCGTGCTTGGGGATTACAGTCGCAAGCGTGTTTTTTTATTGTTTTTGCAGTGCCTATATTGTCCATTATGTTATATGGTACTGTGCCCTCATGAACAATAAAGGCTAGTCAGATTTCTTACCATGCTGACGGCTTCCGGATATATAGCGTCGGTGATGACGCCCCTCTGCGAGGTGACGTACTCGACCATCTCCAGCAGAGCCGCCCTCTTGACCTCCTTCCATTTGAGATCTGATAGAGGCTCGTCGGCGAAGTCGAACAGCAAACAGCATTGGCGCAGTTTCTGCAGAAATAACTGCTCCCGTTCTGCGGCTGGAGCATCTGTGGAGAAGGGACCCGATGAGAAATAAAAAAAACACCGAAGAGTATGTATGGTGGGGTATCAGGAATTACGTGTACCATGGTGAACCAACTAGTGATATAACAAAAAAACAATAACACTGATGACCTCTGTGACGCAGTGGGCGAAGGTCCGGCTTTGCCCACTGCGCCTACGAGTCGTGAGAAAAAAAAACAAGCCGTGTTAGTTATCTGTTTATTGATTTTGTTGTTGGCTTTAAGACGAGAAATCGGCGTAAATTCACTTAATATAAAATCTTAATCTTCAGACGCCGCGCCAGCTCTAAATGATCCTTGTGATTTCAATGAATGAATGAATATTGCCTATTAATTTAACTTTCAAACCAAATGCTAACCTCGCGGATAATTGCTATATCTAGCTGATCTGTTATTAGAATGATCTATTTCATAAACTAGTAAGCTTTTAGTTTACACCAAAATGCTAACTGAGCTTACGAAACAGAACTTCAAGCTAATCTAAAACAGCAGCCCCGACCGCGTCCTCGCTTCGAAATCTCATCAGGATAAGTTATATGGAGTGGCATGAAGTGGTTATAGCTCGTTCAATCAAACGAAAAGGTACTACGACAAGAGATATTTTCAGACCAAAGAAGATCTGATAGTGTTTATAAAGGTAGACAACATGGGTGTAGTCAGAGTGGGGCTGGGGTGTTCTAATGCCTCTTCTGGTTCAAAGCTCTCCTCTCTCCTGGTTTTCAAGCAGTTTGGATAAATATGGAGTTGAAATGTTGTAAACCTGTCAGGTACCTATGATACGAGCTGATAGGGGCGGAAATAGACGGAACTCTTCGATGAATAATAAAAGGCTATAAAGGATATATAGGTGTTTGGGCTCATTTTGATCACCTGGCAGCTTCGATTACAAAAAATCATTAAAAACTTCTTTTGAATAATATATTTTTCAACACAAAACTTATTTCCTGCCTAGACTCTGTTTACGCAATAACACAACGTTTCGATTTACTTTCTTTGCTTTTGCCCAAATCTAGACAAAATCCTGGCACCATCTCTGGTAGCCGTTCTTTTCACGATGCGATATCACCTGATAGTATCTTACTCTAGCGAACGCCGTACCGGAAATGCCAGCAAACTAGTTTCATTCGATATACGTGCCTTGAAAGTTATATATCTTCTTAATAATCTTGCAGAAGCTCCCGACGTAAAATGAATTCCAAATAGAGAGGAATGAGAACTTCGCTATTTTATAACTGAGTGGCCCTTTATACCCGACGGAGTAATTAAAAAGCGGATAGATATGGAGATAATGCCTTCTCCAGTTGTGCTTTTATCTTTCAAGAATGAATATGGAAGAGCATATTAAACTTTTGAAGATTCTCTGTGCATATCTAATGAAAACTAGCTACGTACTAGAGTAGAGTACTAGCTACGTACCGTTACTAGAGTTTACGTACTAGAGTTTTTCTCTAAGCTCTCAGACCGCATAAATTACTGTATATCAATGCATACGGCTGTACATGAAATCGCCTAGCGAAGCGGGAGTCCAATGTTTTCCGCGGTCAAACATAGGAAAAAAAGGTTCAATTACGGTCACATGATATTTAAAATGCTGCGCCAACAGCGAATATCGATTGACTATTGTATCAATTTACAAGTAATAATATAACTATGAGACATCTATTGGCTAGTGCAGCAACTACGGACCAATCATGAATAGCCACGAAGTCGCCAATTAGGGATACGAGTATTTACTATAGATACAAAAATGAATAAGGTGAACAAGAGGGAAGCTACTCTCATTTTAATTTCCTTTACAAATAAAAATAAAATAGACACGCAACTGTATTCCCCATGATGGAAACCATCAGATACATACTCAGTGAGTAGATATTTGAGAATACCCATAAGCCCCATTACTACCTGCCTATCCATAAACTAAAAGATAACTGTATATACATGCGCCACCTTTCAGCAGTATACGATACACTACACGATACAGTGAAAATATGGATCTTGGAGCACGTGAGCGAGTCGGGACGAATCAATCTTGACGTCATACAGGAAAGGGTCTAACGATGACGTCACAGATGTTCGACAAACGCTGGGTTCGCCTATGTTATCGGCCGGTCTATCTCGTACGATGCCCTAAAACCGCAAAGTAACTTTTTTTTAAACTCGTAAAATATAGAATGGGGCCGAGCAGTTTCCACCAATTTACGTGACAAGTAAATACTCCAGCCGAATTCCGTTCGCAATAAATCAGGGTGCCTCACCCCCTATCGGCGATGAGTCGCCCCAAATACGTGCCTTGGGGTACGTTTTCCATAATGGGCAAAAAGGATTCTTAATAGTCATTTTTTAATGTTCTACTTTATATATAAAAAAGTCAATGCAGACGAAGTAGCGAGGATTTCCACTAGTAGTCAATAATCGTCTTTAAAACAACTTTAAACGACAGTTCCTGTAGGTAGAGTTATGTTTTAATATCACATGTCACTTTTCATGACATCATAACATTTTGATGAGAATTAGGACATTGATTGCTTTGCTTTGGTAATTTCCATGATAAGATTAGGTTTGATAGGAATTGTTATCAATAACATCACTGGTACTTTGAAGACTGTAGTCAGATATGATGACATATGATGATATGACATCGCATCACGCAATCAATTTGTCCCACTTCTTCGCTCATTTTCACAATTGATTGATTGAGAGAATTGTGGAAAATACAACAGCACACAAAGTTTAAAAATGTTTACACAGCAAAATAGTTTGTGTATTGGATTATTTTGTGTGTGGAAAATCTTGTCTTAAAACCGCAATTCAAACGTGTAAATAAATAGAGGTCGTCTTATATACGAGATAGGAAACATTTGACAAGAGATGGGTATCGCAAAAAACAAAACAATGCCGACGCAAACATAAGTCTAAGCAAATAGAAACAGGCAAACGACCTCGCTATGGAACCTACACGTACAAGCTTCGAAAAATGCCGAAGGAGAAATAATCCAGATTCTTCGAAGCGTTGCATGAAATAATGTCAATGGGAAATTTACTGCAGAACAAGGACGAAGCATTCCACTTTCCATAGCATGTACATAGTGTGCAGACCAGTGGCCGCCGATGCCCGATGGGTCGATACTGTTTCTGCGGCGATTTCGCTATTACCCATAGGTACGGAGCAAGCTATCTACGAGTAGGCACTGATTTGTATGAGATGATCATTTGTTTCATCGTTATTGTTTCACGTATCTATCTGTGTGCATAGCCGTGCCTCTTCAAGGTTGCTCAATACTAGCCGCGTGGGCGACTCGAAGCTCCAAGTGATCGTATGCGTCACGAAATAACGACTCGGGAGGATTTTTCTTCAAATTATCAGCTAACTCTTCGATTCAATAGACTCGATAACCCGAAAATAGACGCGGCTACTTATCATGCGGATATCAAAAGTTAAACAAACAACGAAGCCGGTTCGTAAACATTGTGGCTACAGCTCCGGGGTACTTGTGGATGTGTAGCGCATGCCGCCGGACCTCGAAGAGTAGATACGAAGAGAAGGAACGCACCTTTGAGCAGAGGGAGCTGTTCCATCAAACTCTCCTTATCATTAGTGGGGATCGGTTGAAGGCGCTCGGGCTCTAAGGCGGGCGCGGCGGCGGGGGGCGGAGGGCTGCGCGCATCCGGCGGCGACGGCGCCTTTTGCGAAGGAGCCGGGCCCTCCATGCCGGTCTCACCGGCGAATAGCGCGAAGCGGAAAGCGCGCGCGACGTCGGACACGCTCTCCGAGCGCTTGGTGGCGGCCTGCGACGCGACGAGGTCGAGGCCCGAGTGAAACGAGGGGGACTTGGGGATACCCAGCGGCGAGACGACGCGGCGCGGCTTCGTCTCAGCGGTGGTGAACATCGCGCGAGAGGGCGCGCGCGCGGCCGGCCCGGCGTGGACCATCGCAGGCGGCGGCCGGCAGCGGCATCCGACCTGAGCCCGGCGGCTGCTGCGACCGGTGCGAGCTGCGGCGCAGGGGGCGGCCTCACTGCCACGCGCCTACTGGAGCACTCACGCCGCGCCACGTGCGCGCGCACCCTGCCTTACCCCGTCCCGCTCCGCCTGCCCGCCCCGCGCTATACAACCTCCGCTAGGGTTACCACGTTATGCGATTTACATTATAATGCTCACTATCAGCTTTCTACTCTAGACTAGAGTCAGCGATTCCAAAACTGTAAGTTTCGTATCGCAAACGTCTTCCGTGAGCGACGACACAATTGGCACCGGTTTTACGAGACGTAAGCCCCTTGTAACGTGCAACTGTTTCGCAATTTGGCAGGGTCAGGGGTCGGCAACGCGCGTCTGCCACTGCGTAATGAACGGTATACGGCCACCGTATTGCGAGATAAGCAAATACGTAACATTTCATAATACCCAGTTGTAAACAAAACAAAACGCTGATCAGCTGATATAGCAATGAATTGTATCTTTATTGTTTTAGATTGAGCCGTACTGTTTCATCAGCGAGTTGAATTGCAGCCATATTTGCGATAAAACGAGTCGTGGCCATGTGTTAACCCAATTGTCGAATAAGCAAACCAGATACATAAAATCGTTAAGAATTCCATGGTAAGTGGTAACGGGGGCGATTCTGGTAAAACAAAGGAGGACGATGGGTCGGGTAGAGAGTAATTTGTTTGGGTGCTGTCTTGGGGGACAGGGACTGTCAGCCCTCATTAAAGGGGGAGCTTAATGCCTCTTTCCCCCCGCCTCCATCGATCGCATATACTTAATTGACATCATATAG
Source organism: Perizoma flavofasciatum (assembly GCA_958496245.1). Lineage (NCBI taxonomy): Eukaryota > Metazoa > Arthropoda > Insecta > Lepidoptera > Geometridae > Perizoma > Perizoma flavofasciatum. Next base: position 3,343,923 of record OY292436.1, read on the forward strand.
TTTGTTTCTCTTTCTGGGATTGACAAAGCAAAGGTGATGTCGAGGGTAAAGGACTTTATTACGACACCAAAATCCGACGAACTCTAAATTTAGATGGAAGAACCAGTTAACACCTCTGTAACATAGTACATGTATAATGCGGTAGATGAAACACCCTTTACCGCATAATACGGCATTAGGCTCTCAAGCATTGCGGTTACGCTATTCTGCGAAATCAGTTCCACTATCGTTGTGTCATCAAACATCAAACAAATCGGATGAAAAGAAAACATTTTCGCAAATATTTTAGATGCTGTTACAAACTAACATACAAACATTGGAAGTTAAATAAAAGCTTGTAAAAAGAGGTAGTCAGAGGCACGCCTAAAGATTATATTTTGCACATGATCACATTTTTCATAGTATTCCGCAAGAAGAAGAACAATTAGTTAATTAAGTTTTTAAGAAAAGCGTGTTCTGGGTATCTAGACAAATACCACTTTCTGTATGGAAATGACATTAGCTGTGGGAATGTCACGTGCCTGATGCCAAGTTTTACATTGTCTAATTTGCGTTAGCGTGAAAGGAAAACTAAGCGTGAGGTATTTGTCTAGACCCCAAGGTCTAAACTGATGATCGTCTTGTCTGCGACCTGCTGTTGGGTTTTTATAGTATCCCAAAATTATCAACCCCAGCAAAAAACAAACGCCTGCTAAGGCTGCGTGACCACTAAGTCAAGAAGTCCGGTCACCATCCTGTCAAAATCCTCGGAATGTTTCGGTCATCACTTTAAACGATGCTGATGTAAACAAGTTTCAAAATAAAGTACTGGTTGGTATATGTAAGCCCGTTTTAACTTGTAATTTAAAACCGTTGTAAGAACTGCTAATACCAGCATGAAAGGTCAGAGTTACACGCATAAGCATTGGTAACAGGATTGTCACTTATACGAAAGATCAAGACGAATTGTAAATTGGGACGGACTAGCAGCAGTAGAAGCAATATTCATACTTGATAGAGATGTCGTATTAAAATTAGCAGGCTGCAGGTGGTTATGAAAACAAAAGAGCATTAAATGATCTGCATGCATTCAAAGTCTAAGTCAAAAGATATTTAATCATTGAAATCACAAGGATTATTTATTTAGAATCGTCGACCTACGAGTGTGGACTAAGTGTATTTTGCACTAAGTTTGATTGAATATACGCCTATTCCTCGAGATCAAGCCTAGCAAAACCAGACAACGTTCATTCGGCTTTAGTGAAGTGCTTATCGAACAAGGTGAAAGCATTCATCGAAAAATATATGAAAGAATATTAAACCTTTGAGACTACCGAATGTAAAGGGTACTTTCAAAGGCAACAGGTGTCCAGTCCACCTGATTGCAATCCAATCAATTTGAACTAAGCAATGGAATCTGCTATTCAAATATCATTGTTTGGTTCAAATGTCAGGAACGTTTTCGTACCGAAGCTCTTGTCAGCTCCGCTGATGAGAATAAGTCAAGGTCTTAAGGTGAATGAAATTAGAGAGATGATGGTAGAGCAGCGTAAATGAAATTATCAATGCGATGGGCCCAATTATGACCTGTCATAATTGGCGCTTATCAGTTCATTTATAACCGACTTCAAAATGAGGAAGTTTAGTTTACGACTGTAATTTATTTATTGAATACTTTCAAACAATGTAGTGCTAGGAAGACTTAATAGAATTCTCTAGCAGTCATCATAGACCTAAGCGTGCAAAAAGATAAGAAAAAGATGGTACGGCGTGTCAAGTGAAACCATTCAATTACATTAGGTAATTAGGTGTGTACACTACAAAAATATACCTACTGCTAAGAATATGTAAGTGTAGTTGGGGCTTAGCTGCAAGCTACCAACGGGGTCTAAAGGTAGCGGCTAGTGGAACAACCATCAAATATAATGGCTCGTTGCGAATATATTAAATTAACAGTCCAATATAGCAGCGACAGTGTCAAGGGGAAGCTAGTGGAAATTTTGGTGGTACAGGTTTACCATATAAAGTGCTACTTGGTCCTATGACGACCCTGTGACATCGCGATCAAATGCCGCCAGTCAATATGCATTCCCCTGATGCGGGAGCACCAGCCGTATCAGTACCGATGGAAGATTTTTCTGGAAGGGCTTCTAGACATCAAGGTTCTCAAACTGCGTTGCGAAGTCAACCAGAAATTACTATACAAGCATTTCCATCCCATTAAAGTGAATGATGAAAATGTAATAATTACATAATTTACACCGATATCAGCATAGCTTTAAATCTAATGATTCCGATTACTCTATGAGGTTTGACCTTACTTGGATGTTTATTTCTTTGCTGTGCAGGGATTTTTCCGAAATCGAAATTCATTACTATTTATACATCATGGGATCATGTGAATATATGATAGGTATAGCTATCGGATAAGTGTTTTCTCCAAAAATAATTGTGAATTTGTGGATACAATGAATTTTTTTTCACACTATAAGAGGATAAAATTAGTGGCAATAATAAAAACCGACTTCAACGGTTTTTATTATTGCCACTAATTTTATCATTAAGTTTAAGTACAGTTATTTTTTTTATAAATTCGACATGTATTATAAAAAGTACAAAAAAGTAGAAACGGTCGCTTTGAAGCATACATTAAAATGTCTATTAGGGCTAGTGCTCTAGACGTGAAATCCATACAAGATGCAATTAGTTCACGTAGGAACGGCAGTACACAGATAAAATTTCGTCCAGCTGTGTTAGTGATGTTGGCTCGCAGACAAAGTTTAATGAAAGTTAGTGTTTTGGAACACAATCAGCTTCAGTTACCAGCTTTGGATCCACTATACATTAACCATACAAAGGCCACTTTAGCGTACATGGCAGCTAGCCAGGATTGGAAAGAGTCATCCTGAACTTAGATATCGATATTGTAGTTTGTGTCATTCAAGAGTTTTATTTATAAGACCAGTATTCAACTTTACATTATGCTTCCAAAGGCGGCGACAACGAACAATTGCATCCACAGTTAGAAGACATCCGTAGTAACTATTTAGTAACAAGTGGCTAAGTGACAGCAACTTTCTTTGGAATTGACTGTATCTGCGGCTGTATTCCTAATCATTCCAAGAAGAATAATCTCCTCAAGGGTTCAGTGGGAACGAAGAAATAACGTCAATCTATTTATAATTCGCATTGACACGAGACGAGGACGCTAATCGCAAAAACCGGCAATTCTAACGTCACTGAACAGGCACACCCACCACATAAAATACAGTTTGTATTGCGGTTTTATCCAACAACTCGAATGAGAGAAGGATTTCGGGTCAAACGACGACGTACGATTTATGAGTCACATCGACCTGAATCCATGAAACGAATATTTACAACGTTTTCGGTTCATTCAGTGTATATTGTATAATGTTTTGTACATAATGTCGAACATACTTATTTGTGGTTCCCAACCTACATTCTTCAAACTTCGGACGAATTACTACTTATTTTTTTACCAAACTGACGTAAACTGTCTGTTTTTCTTGGAAGGGAATCTCTTTCCATTCCATTATTACGTCAATATGACGATGACAAGCATAATATCGCTTAGACTAAACATAAAACATGTGTTTTGATGTCATTTTAATGGCACGTAACATTATGCGATAAACCTATTCACATAGTGATGTAAAAATGAACATGCTTGACAAAAAAACTACTGCATTTCGGTGCATTAACCAAAAAGAGCACGATTTAATAAAAAGGCTAAAATAAGAAAGCTTCCAGCTTTAATTCAGAGAGTTTTCAACTTTCATAAGTCATCCCCCTGTATACAAGTGCGGGTGAGCCTATGTCACTCCGAATCAGCGGAAAATGTAAAGCAATATTTTATCGTACCAAAAATCAAATAAAAAAACATAGTTTTTGTCATATTCCGCATGCAAGCGGTGATCGGCGTTTTGCTATTTTATATGATTCAGAATACGGATATACAGGTTGTCCCAGAATATGTATCCCAAAAGTTAAGATTCTGCCCATGAAAGTAAACCTGAAAAATACTCTTAATTAAAAGAAAATGAAATGAAATATATTTAATTGTCTGTGAAAACTAGGTAATAAAGGTGTTGCCATGTTGATATTAGTCCAGCTAGTTTCTACCAGAGGGTGTACAAACTTTTAAAATCTATTGGGGAAAAAATCAAACAAAGACATTGTGACTTTTAATTTATATCAAAATATTTAAATCAGAAAAGTAAAATAAACAATTTCAAAGGAGCATAAAAAAAATACAAATGGCAGGAGATTTAAAGGTATCAGTTTATTGTGACTTGCGTGCGTTACAGATTCATACAACGCAACTGGTCTTGGAGTGAAATTCTTTAGTTAGTAGCTAATAGTTCCTTCTGTGGTTCGGCTGTTTTGTGGCAGCCCTGTTCCGCACGTCATTTTTGTAATGCAAATAAATCTATTTATTTTCATTTCATACAGTAGTAAACTGCAGAACTCAACTGTAGGTTATATTGAAAAGCAACTGAATTCACATTGCTGGATATGAATTGTACAGTTTTTAGTGTACACCGTACTTTAAACAAACTGTAGTTTTAAAAATCGATTCGTTTACGGATTTTAAGAATGAGATACATACTAGATACCCATTTTACGATCATTCGGCAACTCCGTTACTCACATATGAATTATTTCCTGATGTCACTGCTAGTGTAACTGGTTGTTAAGGAAAACATAATTTTTAATTTTATTAATTCTAACAAAACTTAATAAAATAACATAGCATTGGGAATAGACATCTTATTGTAGGAATATACCTTCTAGACTACAATTAATTTTACTAAACAAGTTCGCACAGGAATTCCTTTTAGGTCCCATTTTATTTCTTGTTCCCATGAAAATCTAACGCGTCAAGTCAAGGTGTGCTGCAGTAAATAGGGCATCTACGACCCCTATGAATAAGATATAAGCTGGCAGCCGAGAATTAGGACGTCGAGTGTGTATTATACTGTGACGTCACAGGGGAATTCATGCAGAAGGAATTCAGTACATGAAAACTCGGAATTTACGTCATACTTGTTTCGTATTCGAAACGGGGCGGCAGCAATTCAAAACATGTGCTCAACGAAACGACTCAATAACTAGTTTAATGTGAATACATCGTGTCCTTCTATCAACGACTGATAAAAACATAAACGTCCTTAGTCGGTTAAGAAGGTAGTAGGTCAATGTGCATTAAAGGAGCTTCCCTGCGAGACACACTGAATCACCTAATCTCAAGTACCAAGAAGGAGCCAGTGACACGGAGAGAGAGGATTATTAAAAAGAACAAGCTCAAAGCCAGGATCAAAGACTGCACTGGACTGAAGAAAAGTTAGGAAAAGCGACGGCTATCCCTTCGATTTAGAAACTTTTATGTTGCTAAGAGTTCCTAGAATTTATGGATGTATTACTTTCAATACAATGACATGTCAAGACTGAAGTCTTCTTGTCTTCGCTGTGTCAGAGTACAGCATTGCTTAAAGCTCTGAAAGGCGGCGGAAACGGCACGCCACAAAAAGGGGATGAGGCAAAAAGCGGAGACGGACACTTTGGACCGCGTTTAGTTGCTTAGGGCTTTGCACCGCGTTTAGTTGCCTAGGGCTTTTTGAGGTTGGCTCTACTCTTTAATATGCAATAATTAAGAAAGTATGAGCTAGTAACTGGCCAATAATGTAGAGCAAGGGGGGATATTAATCTGTGGAGTATTGATCAGCTCATGGAAAACAACTTTTCCCTTTATCATTTAATGCTGAAGGAACTCTTGAATCGAGCCAGTGTTGAATCAAGTAAAACCTCGCCAGCACGAAATCTGATTTTAACTTGACCTTTATAGATCTGGAAGTGTATTTATTGAAGAGGGATGTAACTTCTTCAAGAGGTGTTTGTGATATACCTGGTGATGTTGACTTGTCAGGAATTCTGCTGATGTTTCAATTCAATACGTAAGGTACATTGCGTGCTGATTTCTGCGTGTTCTATTGGCTTTTTATTAACGCTGCCATCTTTTTTACTTTTGGACTTGGTGTAAGTTATTTATTGGGAGTTTCTTAACTTAGCCTTTTCTTCGTTTAGCGCTAGGGGTCTACCTTCATTCTATGCGATGTGTCTAATATACATACAGAAATTATTGCATAGAAATTATTCTTCTCTATGAAATGGGACAGTAACAGAATGCATCTTTTCGCCATCGGCCAAAATGCTCTTATCTTTGCAGGTCTTCATATGACCACATTTCAGTCAGGGTGACCAAGAAGAGTCTTGATGTATTTATAATGTATCCTGGTGTTACAACAATAATGAAGTAGTTTTACTTAGCACTTTAGCTGAAATCATTTCCACGGAGAATCGTCCACTTATCGTAGTAATTGACGTTGATGTTTAGCTGTCTATGTTTAGCATGTGCTAATAATATAGAAAAACAATTCATTTATAATCTGTATTTTTCCCCAGTTTACATGGATAGTGCGTTGTATACATAATATAACTTTTAGTATTTTCAGATTTTCGCGATCAGTAAACAATATCATACGTTTTATATGGGTTTAAAATAATGAACAATTGAACATACATAAAAAAATACATACAGACGAACATAGAACTTCTACCTTTTTGAAGTCGTTTATAAAAAAAGGTAAACGCGATACAGACCCGTATAAAACTTATAATTATACTTTAAGTCACAAATAATAAACGCGTAGTAGTGACCCCTCACTAGGACTGATCGTGGGTATCAGGAACTACGAGTACTGTGGTATCACAACCTCCAGACCCAGAACAAAAATCTAAGAACATGCAAATATTTGTCCCGCAGCGGGCATCGTAGCCGTCAGCCGTCACGCCGGGCATCGTAGTGTAAGGAGTCAAAAAAATTAAGTAGATAAAAAACATCAGAATTCGAGTTGACTTGATCATTTTGTCCTTTTCTCTCTTCATCATCATATAAAACAGGTAGATAAGAAAACACAGCTTGCTGAAGTTTCGGACACAAAAATTTTTGGGACACTTTGTCCGAACTGACACTTTGTTTTTTTTTTATTAATTATTTTTTGACGTTTTGGACACTACAATTCTGATTTGAGAATTTGAAATTCTGGCTGACCCCAGTAGCTAGTCCGTCGCATTTATCAAATCATAATCTTTGGATGAGGTATCATAAATAATGCTGGACATTTTCACACAGCATCATCTAGCCCCAAAGTAAGCAGAGCTTGTGTTATGGGAACTTTATTACTGATATACTACTTATATACTGTTTTTTTGTAAAAAACATACTTATTATACATAGAAAACACTAAAATCGGAGACAAATATTTACAGATGATACAAACATTTGTCTCGCGGCGGGAGTCGAACCAGCAACCATTTGCATCTCAGGCGGGCCTTCGCCCACTGCACTACAGAGGACATCTTCCACACAGAAACACACTCACACGGATAGAGGTCCATCCATCCTCAATGATCTGAGTATGGATCTGAAGATGTTTATCGTAAGGTGAGCGTGAGCGTGTTTATTTGCTGTTTTCGACATTAGCAACGCAAGAAATTCTAGTTAGGTAATTAACCAATTTTTGTATTTGCTACAGTAAGTATGTGGCGCGATCCCATCACTATGGTCGCACGCGCACATCACTGTTCCAAACCTGCTCCGGGCCGCGGGACGCATACAGGGGCGCGGGGCGCGAGGCAGTGGAGCAGTCAGTCGTCGCCGGACTCGCCAGTGCTACGCCAAGCCGCTTCCGCGCTGAACCTGTGTCGCTTTTACCTAGCACGACCCTCGCGAACCGTTTACGATCTTTAGCTTTCTTTGTTACTATCTTTCTATCAAACTATTTTACCTTCTTCCGCTTGAATTGTGTCACGAACTATTCTACGCTATCTCTCAAACTATCTGTACACCTTCAACGCCTCTCTTTTCCAAAATAAACTGATGTTATAATATGTGAAGACGAAGTGTTATTTAAACGCCCAACTTACTGAGACCTCCACATATATTGGTGACCTTATTATTTCGACGTGTGCGGACTACGGACACTGTAACGATGGCAAATAGCGGAGATAAATTCGAAGATTGTGCAAGCCCAAGCCCAACGGTCGAGCGTGTAACGGTCCGTTTACCCCCGTTTTGGCCCGAGGATCCAGAAATTTGGTTTGCCCAAATCGAAGCCCAGTTTGTTGTGTCCGGGACAACCGCGGATGCCACAAAGTTTTACATGGTGGTTTAACAACTTGATCACAAGATAGCACGAGAGGTACGGGACGTTATTACAAACCCTCCGAAGACGGAAAAATATGATAAATTGAAGCAGGAACTGATTAGACGTTTGTCCACGTCCCGCGATCAACGGATTCGACAACTTTTGACGCATGAGGAATTGGGGGACAGGAAGCCTTCTCAATTCCTTCGTCATTTGCGATCTTTGGCGAGTGACGGAGTGACTGACGAGTTTCTACAAAGATTATGGGCGAATCGTCTGCCGACACATGTGCAGGCTATAATAGCTTCGCAGAAAAGCGGATCTCTGGACGAGATTGCGGAGTTGGCAGATAAAATATGCGAAGTCACGCCGCTACCTTCGACTCAAGTTGCGAGTACATCGAGCAGCCATTTTGATGCAATGTTGAAACGGATGGAGGACGCTATAACGGCAAAAATTCAAACCGAAATAAAGGCTCAGCTTGCTCAACTCGACTTGCGTGATCAGCGAGGACGTTCCTACCAGCGCAGGAGTTCCCGTTCTTCTGGAAGATCCAGGAGTAGAGGTCAGAGCCAAAGCAGAACCCAAGGTATGTGCTGGTATCATGATATTTATAAAGAAAAGGCGCATAAATGCAGACCACCTTGCAATTTTAATGCAAGTAGGCAGGAAAACTGTCGCGGCAATCAATAGAGGCGGCAAGTGATTGCTATTCCGTGAACAGTCGCCTATTTGTAACCGATAAAAGGAGCAAAATTCAGTACCTAATAGATACGGGGTCAGACCTCTGCGTACTTCCTCGACGTTTTCTTCGTCAGTTTCGTGAACCTACGGGATATGATCTCACAGCTGCGAATGGAACAATAATAAATACCTACGGAACGCAGAGCATGCATTTGGATTTTGGATTGCGAAGAGATTTTACCTGGAATTTTGTGGTAGCTTCGGTGGATAAGCCTATTATTGGCGCTGATTTTTTATCTCATTATGGTCTTCTTGTGGATTGCAGGAACCAGCGACTTCTAGACAGCGTTACCAATCTTACCGTCCAGGGTTCACTGAAAAGTTGCCAGCTGTTCAGCATCAAGGCTGTATCCGGCAACAGTGAGTACCACCAATTATTATCGCAACATCCGAATCTGGTTAAGCCATCGGGCGTGTTTCGCGAAGTCAAGCACACAACTGTCCACTTCATAAGGACGACGCCAGGACCGCCTGTTTATAGTAAGCCTAGACGTCTAGCCCCAGATCGTCTAAAAATTGCGAAGGAAGAGTTTGAGCACATGTTGCGAGACGGTACAGCCCGTCCATCTGATTCTCCATGGTCATCTGCACTTCACCTGGTGCCGAAGAAGGATAATGGATGGAGACCCTGTGGGGACTACCGTGCGCTTAACGCACGCACGATTCCCGATAGGTATCCAATACGACATTTAGAGGACTACAGCCACAAGCTTTCAGGATCTAAAATATATAGTAAGCTGGATCTTGTTAAAGCATACAATCAGATCCCGGTTTTCAAAGACGACATACCCAAAACGGCCATCACCACGCCATTCGGAATGTTTGCTTTTCCGTTTATGTCATTTGGCTTAAGGAACGCCGCTCAAACATTTCAGCGCTTTGTTGATGAGGTGCTGCGTGGTCTGGATTTTACATATGCTTATATCGACGATATTTTAGTATTTTCCAGAAGCCGAGATGAACACCTAGATCACTTGCGACAAGTTTTTCAGAGATTGGAGGAGTACGGCTTACTCTTGAACGAATCTAAATGTATCTTGGGCGTGACGGAGGTAAATTTTCTTGGATATGCTTTGACAGAGCATGGAACGCGCCCTTTAGATAACAAAATCAAGGTGATACAGGACTTTTCACCTCCAACAACAGTAAATGGTTTGCGACGATTTCTGGGTATGTTGAATTTTTATAGACGTTTCATACCTAACGCAGCAGCTGATCAAGCCCCTCTACACACTATGATTTCTGGTCCCAAGGTGAAGGGCACTCACCTCCTTACTTGGACGACAGAACTTCGGGAAGCGTTTAACAAATGTAAAGATAGCATAGCTCGTTCTACTCTTCTAATGCACCCTAAACATGATGCACCGCTCGCTCTCGTCACTGATGCCTCCAATTTAGCAGTTGGTTCTGTCTTGCAACAACTGGTTAATAATGAATGGCAACCGCTCGCATTCTTTTCAAAGAAATTGAATAAGGTGCAGGTGAAATATAGCGCTTATGACAGAGAGCTGTTGGCAATCTACGAAAGTATCAAGCATTTTCGCTTCATGGTTGAAGGAAGACATTTTGTGGTGTATACAGATCATAAACCTCTAACATTTGCGTTTCAAAAGGAAAAACAATGCTCTCCGAGACAATTCAATCACTTCGATTTCATATCACAATTTACGACTGACATAAGATATATTGAAGGGAAAAATAATGTTTCAGCTGATTTCATGTCGCGCCTGGAAAGTATTACGAAACCGCCTGATTTTGAGAGTTTCGCCAATGCTCAGCAGGCAGACCAGGAGCTACAGGAATTGCTTCAGACTACCTCGACTTCGCTACAGCTAAATACTGTTCCTGTCCCAGGTACAAGTTTAACTTTATATTGTGACACTTCGCTGTCGACGCCTCGTCCTTTTGTACCATTCGAGCTGCGCCGGCAGGTATTCAACTCGCTACATGGCCTATGCCATCCTGGGGCAGCTGCGTCGATCAAACTTGTCACTGAAAGATTTGTCTGGCCCTCAGTTCGTAAGGACTGTCGACTTTGGACCAAGGCATGTGAAGCCTGTCAGAGAAGTAAGGTACATCGACACACATTTTCACCACTCGGGAATTTTAAATTGCCAGCTGTTCGATTCTCTTTCGTCCATATTGATCTGGTTGGTCCATTACCCCCGTCGTCAGATTTCCGGTACTGCTTGACTGCTATAGATAGATTCACTCGCTGGCCGGAAGTCATACCTCTGCGGGACATAACAGCAGAGACGGTGGCGAAAACATTTTTCGAGACTTGGATCACGAGATTTGGTTGCCCTCAAACGGTCACAACAGACCAAGGTCGTCAATTTAATTCCCGCCTATTTAAATCTTTGACAGATTTGTGTGGTGTCCAGTTGCGCCATACTACCGCTTATCACCCGGCGTCCAATGGTATGATCGAGCGCCTTCACAGGACTTTGAAGGCAGCAATCATGGCGCATGAAGGAACAAGATGGACTGAAGCTTTGCCGTTGGTCCTCCTTGGCATACGGTCAGCGTGGAAGCCGGACATACAGAGTTCGGCGGCAGAAATGGTGTACGGTGAGACCCTGAAGATGCCTGGTGAGTTTTTTGAGACTCATACTCCAACATTTGGGACCGAAACAAACTTCGTTACACAACTCAGAGAACACATGGCACGTTTGAAGCCCAGTCCAGCTTCGAGGCATGGACACAAATCTGTGTTTGTACATGAAGACCTCAAGACAACCTCACACATATTCTTACGCAAAGACGCATTGCGAGGTTCCTTGGAACCTCCCTACACTGGCCCACATAAAGTCATAGATAGAACTGACAAAACCATAACTGTATAATTACATAAACGAGGACCTGTCACTGTATCTATAGACAGAGCTAAGCCAGCTTATAAGCTGGCAGAAAATGAAAAGGAGGCGACACCCAGTCGCATGCAGAAAGACGGTCCCCGCTTTACGCGTTCGGGCCGTCGAGTTAAATTCACTGATTTTTTCCAGGTCCAACATTAATTTTCCAAGGGGGGTGGTGTGGCGCGATCCCATCACTATGGTCGCACGCGCACATCACTGTTCCAAACCTGCTCCGGGCCGCGGGACGCATACAGGGGCGCGGGGCGCGAGGCAGTGGAGCAGTCAGTCGTCGCCGGACTCGCCAGTGCTACGCCAAGCCGCTTCCGCGCTGAACCTGTGTCGCTTTTACCTAGCACGACCCTCGCGAACCGTTTACGATCTTTAGCTTTCTTTGTTACTATCTTTCTATCAAACTATTTTACCTTCTTCCGCTTGCATTGTGTCACGAACTATTCTACGCTATCTCTCAAACTATCTGTACACCTTCAACGCCTCTCTTTTCCAAAATAAACTGATGTTATAATATGTGAAGACGAAGTGTTATTTAAACGCCCAACTTACTGAGACCTCCACAAGTACATGAAGAAATTCATAGATTGAGCATCTATGAATTTCTGCAAGTGGAGGTACGTTCGAAATTCTAGTTAGGTAATTAACCAATTTTCGTATTTGCTACAGTACATGCAGAAATTCTTAGTTTGAGCATCTATGAGTTTCTGCAAGTGGGGGTACACTTGAAATTCTAGTTAGGTAATTAACCAATTTTTGTATTTGCTACAGTAAGTACATGAAGAAATTCATAGATTGAGCATCTATGAATTTCTGCAAGTGGAGGTACGTTCGAAATTCTAGTTAGGTAATTAACCAATTTTCGTATTTGCTACAGTACATGCAGAAATTCTTAGTTTGAGCATCTATGAGTTTCTGCAAGTGGGGGTACACTTGAAATTCTAGTTAGGTAATTAACCAATTTTTGTATTTGCTACAGTAAGTACATACAGAAATTCATTTTCTGCACCCCCGGTACATGAGGTGTAATTTTCAAACAAGAGTTTCTCTCTTAGTAGATTCTGAATTTATTTTCCAAACCTGAACCAAAACCTGTTTTACAAAGCGCAATATATCATTATTTCGCTATTAGAAGCAAGCATCAAGATTGATCTATTGTCTCAGCTAGAAAAAACACGGGACAATGGTAATCGTCCATCTGCAAAGCTGTGTTACTGCTATTTGCTACTATTTATAGCTAAATGATTGGTGAAGGGAAACACCGGGAGGGAGGGAGGTAACCGGCAAATCGACTTTTGTGGCGCAGTGGGCTAAGGCCCGCCTGTGACACAGAAAGTTACGGGTTCGATTCACGCCGCGGGACGAATGTTTGTATGATCTGCAAAATTTTGTCTCGGGTCTGGGTGTTTTCTATGTATAATAATAATAATATTTACAAAAAAAGTATATAAGTAGTATATCAGTCATGTAGTTCCCATAAAACAAGCTCTGCTTAGTTTGGGGCTAGACGACGCTCTGTGTAAAAAAATTGGTAAAAAGAAATCGTTTAACCGAAATCTTCGAAGCAAGTGGGAAGTGTATGAAAGGATGACATTTCAGGACCATGCAAGAAAGAACTGACGATACGACGTTTTAGCCAACTAATAATAGACAACTTTTTTCTGCTGGAAATTCAGATTTACAAGAACAAATGACGTAATTTGATTAATAGTAGTATATCAGTCATGTAGTTCCCATTACACAAGCTTTGCTTACTTTGGGGCTTTGCTGAAAAAGTCCAGCATTTTTTTAAAAATTAATTACCATGTATTTAAGAAAGCGAAAGCCATTCCCGTCTCCGAATCGAAGTGTGACCGTACAAACGTGTTATTTTGATGACATAGAGGAAATTACTCACGGCATATTCATGCCGTTATTCAAGAGCAGCGATAATTACAGAAAAAAAATACAGGATTGGTGCTGTCAAGTTAGATTAAAATTATATGCCATATTTCTAATTATAAGTCAGTACACCTTGCAGGGCATATGCTTGCAACGGAATATCTAATCGGGTGATTCTTACTCATTTTATTCATATCTCAAAGACCCTTCATTTAAAGTTTAACTGATTCTTCAGGAACTGACCGCCAACCGTCCAGCGTAGTCGCAGCACTGTTCCGAGAAGTACCACCGAAAATTAACAAACAGTCAACGAGATGTCAGCAGTAGAACAGTAAAGTACTTAGTATAATCGTCATAATATATCCTCAGAAGATACCCCATAATTTCAATTCTATAACCCTTAATTTCATGCAGATTGCATGAAATGTTCTTCATTTGTAAGAAACATTCTGGGACTTTCTAACTATTTCTTGCTTATCGATTTTGTCCTGTTTTGTAAACGTCGCTTTACTCAAACAACATTATTACATCACTGTTCATCCTTCATTAGCGCTTCATCGTGTTAGTGTATAGAATACATTAGACTAATTAGCAAGATCTCATTTTACAGACTTACATGAAACCGCACTGATGTAGCCAAGCAATTATTCTAGACACTAGAGAAGGGAATTGAGTCCGCACCGCAGGCGTCTAAGCGATAGACTGCTAGGCAGCTTGCTACGATATTTTGTTGGCCGAATAGGCGAGAAGCTAGTCGCCTAACTTGGCGATTTTCAATAGAAAAACAAGGACACACATTATATTCGGTCCATTCGCTATATACACAGCAGGAGCGGGCAGCCCCGTCCAACACACATTGGTTAGGTGAAGACAGGAGATGCGAAGCCGCTTGATGTCTATCTGCGACCTTATGAACCTAGAGATCCTGCTTCGGATACCTACACAGCCATTTTCGAAACTTCTGTATGCTTCAGTTCAGTACGCTTTGCAGGGCTTATACCTGCCACCTATCTAATCGGGCGATTCCCTTGCTATCTCAATGACCCACGTAGTTATCTTACGCTAATCCTTTTGGTCTGCCCCGACTGAAGCCCATTGTTTTTTTTTTTGCATTTATTTACGTGAAATAGTTTTTTTTTTTAAACACTATCACCAAAATTGACAAGAGAAACTAAAAATTGACCGTAAGTTCGCACATAATACTACTAATGTTCTTATTAATTCTTCTAAATTCCAAGAGGGAAAATAACCAGTCTAGTATGTCCGTCACAATCACGTTTCGATCTCATTCCAACCACATCAGCTGTGGGGATCGTTCACTTTTTGTGATGGAAAACGCCAGCGAAGTAACTATAATTTATTCTGCGTCACCGTTAGCGAAGTACGAGTAGCTTGGTAATAAGTGCCATGGAAAAAATGCGCCGCCAACAAATCACTTTTGCACTCGAGGCAATATGTTCTTGGAATGATTATTTAAGATTTCGCAGAGAAAAGCGCCTGTCGTTATCTGAGAGTAGGACGCAGTCGCAACATTGTAGGCAGATGACATTTCTCAAATACGACGGAAAATTACATCTCTTTACGCCTTAACACATAAACGCCTAGTCAAAAGGAAAGAAAACAGGAATGAAAACATAATGGATTTTGATCAATATTCTTTATGAAAAATACAGCTCCATTCCACTCTAAAGACCTCGTAGCAGGCAAGGGTTTGGCGCATGTGGTTGAGACTTGGATTGGATTATCCTTACGCGGCAAAAACATTTCCTTTCGCAAATAGCTTTCGATCAAGGGCTAGATATTGCCTTATTGGAGTGTTATTACATTATTTGAACATATTGCCTGGATGTAATATTACGTATTCCGATGTTCAACTAGTAAAAGTTTGATTTGTTTTCTGTCCATGTTATCCTCAAGGATGTTAATTTATAAGTTGTTCTGATGATAAGGACTAGCCATCTTTCAAAGCAAACCTATTAATATATATAGCCGACATCAATGAATATCACTTTTTTTTTTTTTTTTTTTGCAAAATTTTAAACCTTGTTCCATTACAGCTCTCCATCTTCTATTGGAGCGCCCCCTTGTAGTGATATAACATATCAAAGAGCCATCCTTGAAGTCACACAAATCAATTGCAAAAAACCTAATTTCAACCATACAAACATACAAATAAACAACTTCTTACGGCAAACGCATTTATAGGGATCATTACGTAGCTCGCGTGTAAAAAAAAAGAACAAAATAAAAAACCACTCGGGCAAAACAGAATTTTGTTATGTTTAGCAGAACTTTGGCATCACGGTTTTTGACTAGTACTCCCCCTAGCGCTTCATAATCTTTCACCTTTTTGTTTCAGTATTTCGTGTGTGCGTAAGTCGTCTCGACGTTTTAACGAAGATAAATGACTATGTATCAAAATAAAGGCGTAGAATACACGGGGAAACCGCTGTCGATAAATCGATCACTCGTAAACCGGGCAAGATGGGTTATTCGCCGACCGAAGGGCAAGGCCGATTCGAATGTAACACAGTATCTTTCTATAGTTACGAATATAACTGGGAACGTAAATGCTTTGGAGAAATGTACCAAGACCGTAAATTGCACATTCAGTGTTGTGTTCAGAGGTAAAAATAGGGAAGTCTGTGTTGGATTTTCGTGGGTTAAGTAGTAAGTAAACGATAAACTTTCTGATCCAGTTAGGAAATAAAATATGTTTCATATTCTAGATGAAAGATTAAACGGACAAACAAAGTTATAAAGTCTTTGCAAATTCAATAAAATGAGGTAAAACTTTTGACTCAAGGATGGATTTATATATCGGTTGATCAAGTGAAATGAAATGAAAAACATTTATAAAGCACGACATAAAAACAACAGTTTAAACAAATATATGATGGTGGGACAGTTATTAAGAAACAAATATTATTAAAAAAAAAACAAATATGCCTATTTATAGGATGTCCATGCAAAGCACAACCATGGAATGCACACCCCTGGAAAGTACAGCCAGTATTACAAACCATTTGGTTTGAATTATCTGGGTGTGCTTTCCATGGTCGTACAATACGCTCCGTACAAACTAAACACATGACGGTATTGCACACCCCTGGAATGTACACCCCGGATTACAAACCAATATTCTCGACGCTCATTGGTCGCGAGTTCGTCATATCCGTGAGCTCTCATTGGTCGATGCGAATAAGTCGCATGACGAGAACGAGCCTCGTTTGCACTGAGCAAGTTTTAATATGTTGAACTAAAAGTTGCCATTGATAAATAATGTAAACAATAAGTTAATGTTGGCCTGAGAAATCCTTCCTAAGCAAATCCGTCTTGGATTGCTTAGGTTATTAGGTTTTTTTTTTATTACCACTTGGAAAAAGGAGGATTGCTATCCGAACTTTATCCAACAAACTTGGGTTCAAATAAATAAAACCAACCGGTTAGTTCATTTGCAAAAACCAAACATAAATAACTAATCTACTTACTACATCTACATTAATTACATTCCAGGGTTGTACAAAACTGGTCATACAAGGTCAACACGTGTAGGGAATGCACGCCCAGGAATGTACGCCCAGTATTACAAACCAAGTATTTGAAACCAATGGTTTGTAATACTGGCTGTACTTTCCAGGGGTGTACTTTCCATGGTTGTGCATTACATGGACGTACAATACAGGGACTCTATTTATACTCTAAGTAAGAGCGAAATTTGCTATGAAAAGTATTTATTACATAAAAGGAGATTTCATCATTGTTAATAATTTTGAGTATCTTTTGGAAACTCAATAAAACATTTGAATTATTTTGTATTGTATTATTGAATACGTGAAACTGAAACAGAAATGACCCACGCAGTTTGCTGATTCATCTATATACCTAGACGGTTCAATGTTACACCTAAGAGGTGACCAAGAATGGAGATCCTACATTACCACCTAGTAAAATTATCATGTTTATCTCTGGAGAGACATTTTCATTAACGCATAATACATAATGTCTCTCATCCGATCAACTACTGAACATTGTAAAGGACACGAGTCGGTGAATGAAGGCGACTTGAGACCAGTCGACGTAGCATTCTATGGGGAAGAGGACGGTAAGATTTTTTTATGAATGAGCTCATCCTATTTGATTGGCCTCCACTAAAGCTGATGCTACTTCTACGCTCTAGACAGTCCAAAACAATTAAACGGAATTAATTTTGAATGTCAAAACTGAAGACGTCGTTAATTGTTCAAAGACTCAAAATAATCGTTGAGATTTTAATGAAAAAAATCTTATTGACATGTCTTAACTAGAGGTTGATGGTGATGTTAAATTTCTCCTTCAATAGATACCTTTAATAGGAGGTAGCTTCACCAGCTCCTGGGTGTGGCTGTGCACGTTGAATCTACTGGAGCCATGCCTCTTGGGCTGGCCGTTCCATCCGGGCGGGCAGGGGCTCTCGGAGGCCCGGGGTATGATAGCGGTGGGTGGCGGGGCCCCGGTCGCTAGCGATGATAGCTTTTCAGGTAGACTCTGGAACGAGAGGAAAATATGTTAGGAGTTGAAGACGTGTAACCCCACGTTAGTACATTAACGTGTTAGTACAAAGTGTCGTTGTAAATTATAATTTTCATTTTTTTTATTTTTATAAAATTTTCAAATAAATTTGTACTAGTCTTGAATTACGCAAACTTCTGAAAAATGAGTTCAATTAGTTCCTATGTTTCATATTCAGTGTATTCTCAGTCATGACGTGAGAATAAGACCTAATGGGCGTGTTGCAGATACGCGATTATTATGAGTGATATGAAAAAGCATGTGCATAGAAATTGTGTGCCGCATGACGTAGGTTACATAGAAAAGGAACGGAAAATGGATTTTTTCAGGATGGGATCAAAAGGTTCGTTATTTATAGCGCATCCCAGCACACATTTTATGCCCTAATGACTTCTAGTAAAATATGTTCACACACGAATATGAACTTTTCCAAGTAAAACATTGTTGAAAATTTAAATTTTCTACTTATTTGTTTCAACTTCATCTTCTTAGTAAGTATGTGGTATTAGTGCAAGCCTGATGCTTTGCATCACTATAAAACTTTTTGCTTTGACCTATAAATGAGAAAATCTTTGTTCATCCATCAAGTTCCAAGTAAAAGTTCCGATGTCATCTAGAACAATCAAAAGGAACTTTATCTGGGAATCCGAGCCAAGGTTTATGGACAAAGGCGGAAGATGTAATTCATTTGTATGCGCTTGTTAAATGTAAGGTACGTGTCAACAATTGTTGGGATGCAGCAAAGCTCGTAAAATTGTGAAAAATTACATTTTCTTTGTGGTTACAGAAGTTATTGCAAGACTTGCCGGCTTCATAGTGCTTCATATTAACCGACAACCGACTCGCAAATTGCTCTACCCCTTAAAGATGGATGAGTTTTTTTATTTCCTAAATTACTTCATGTGTACCTTATCCAACAATCTTCACAACGTGGATGACAAGAGCCAAGCTCAGTTGCCCGCCTTGTGTGAGACCAGTTAGATCCAGTTATCTTTAGATCCTAGGTCATCTTGCACATCATGGCAAATTGTGATATTTTAACATTCCTGGCGTGCGCGGCAAAAGTGAAATTCCAATCTAAAATCTGAATCAAGTCTTGCAAAGACAAGGTGGGTTGATTCACAGAGGTTATAGAACATGAACAACACAAACACCACATCAACGTGTGTATTTATTTGACTCAATTTTTGTAGGCAAGTGTCTGGTGTATTTGCGTTTTGGCGTACGGCAGTCACAGATAATAGGCAAGGAGAAATATTGAAGTGGGTGGGAGTGTATTACTCTCAAACCCGTCATTTCGATTGCCAATTTGATAGGAAACCACAAAAGTAGTAGCTGCTGTTTATGTCAAAGACGTCTTGGCATTTCCGCATAAGACGATCGTAAACGTTAATTGAATAAACTTCTAAGATGTTGGATTCTGTCGACATTTCAGCTCGAATGATCTTCAGTAATGTCTTTACTCAGAATTCCCTAGTTCAAGTTGATACTTCCGTGAAGGTCTATTTTTACTCCAACTTTAAAGACGCTTTAATCACTAGAAGGTTCTAAAAAGTTTAAATAACAATAAAATTCTGTCTTCGTTTATTACCAGTATTTTACCATATATCGATCCTTTCTTAGACTGTACGATACACAAATGACATGAATTCTCAGTACCTACGTTCAGGTCGCGGTGTATTGATTGTTCAACATGGACAAATGTATTGAATAATGAATCAAACGAGACTCGAATGTCAACGTTTATTTATGGTTTCTTATTAGGAGTATTGTCAGTAAAGAAGTATAATCGATACTGCTATTTGAGAATCCTTTTGTGCTAGACCTTAGCTTCAGTTTCAGGCACTCAGTAGAAAAACAGATTGGCTCATTTTTGAAAAACAATCCCGATCTGAATAATGAATCTGGGTCAGCATAAGAATAACCAAAAAAGTCATAAATAAGAATGGAAACTTCTACGCCCCTGTGTGTTCTGAGTCAGGTATGCAGAGCGGGATAGACGAGTAAAACCACAGTTTACAATAGGACTGTTTAAAATGGTCAATGTGATTTCAATAATATGCTATTGAACTGCATAACGTCGCCTTAGCGATCAAGTGTTGAAGATCAAAAATGTACGCCTAATAGTAAATGAGTTTGATAACTAAGTAGTAATCAGCATCATATTCTTACATCGAATCCGCTGTAAAGACATCCGGCTCAACAAGTACTTCGTAAACATCAAGATAAAACATTTACCTAACCTTTACGCCCTTGGCTACGTAACAAAGAAGCCACTAAATAAATTAACATAATGACAACGCAGGCCGTAAAGTTACTACCTACTAGAAGGTTAATTTCAGCAGTTCCAACAACACTGTTTCATTATGAAAATGACATCATTATTATTGATTTACAAGAAACGACATGTTAGAAATGTTAGAGATACGTTGCAAGAATGCCTTTAAAAATCATGATATTTTGATCGAACCCAGAGCAGAAACGCAATATCATACACATGGTACCACACCACCCAGACCTGGAACTAATATCAACATTTGTGTACAAACGTATGTAAATGATTTCGAATGCTTGACTAACGCGTGAAAGATTCAGAATTAAGTGTAACGTGATTTACTTGTGCGAGTGGCTAACGAACTCGTGGCTGATAGGTATGCCCTTGTAATATGTACAATGATTGATGTGGAAAATAAAGAAAACTCAGCTCGGCTAGAGGTAAAGTAAAGTAAATATACGCTATTTATTGATGGTTTAGCATTTCAATAAAAAGGAAATTTTATAAAATTGCGTTCAGATTCCAGTTTACATAAAGCTGCGAGAAAAAATTGCAAACAAACAGAGATGAACACTAAACCAGTAAGATTCTCGTGTTTATTTTGCACAGAATAAATTTAAATCTCGCTAAAGCCGACCTTGAGCTCCTCGTACGGATTAAGAGCGTCAGAGATTACGAGGGAATGGTGTCATCTAGAGGATTAGATTCAAGTTCAATATCGATCGCCGACTACTTCAACTAAGTACAATAAATGTAATGTTAATGTTTATTTAACTGATTCACTGCTGATATTTCCATGTCACCAGGATCCACCGATGGTGCACCAATATATTATTCTACTGGAAAAATTGTTGCATGTACGAATCAACATTTGTTCAAAATAATGAAAGTAAATATCGTGCGGAAACCGGCATGCCCTGGAAGCAAAGATTCGAAGGCATATGCCATCGGTTAGCGTTCTAATAAGCGGCGATGGGTAATACACTGCACCGCCACAAATGAAGTCAGGTCGAAGACGGGAGCTCATCAATTCATGCTCTCCGTCATCATTAACTGACAGGAGGTCAGGGATACTGGAGCACTGCTGTCATCAACCCAGAGTCCTTCTCCGCTACTTCAAGGAATTGGGCTGGTTGGGGTCAGGTTAGAAGGGGGATAATGCACAATACACCCCAATGCGGGACGTCAGTTCCCCCACTTAGAATTAGAATTAGAAGCGGCAATGGGATTACAACCTGTCACATGGTATGCTAATTACTATGCAAAACGTAGACATGTGCCAAATATAATGCTAAGACGTGACTTTGACTGGTAACCTCGCGGATCTACTTCCTGGGTAACTGAGGATATATATCGTGGGGAAGAATACAGTCGAGAGCTTTACTGTTTTTTAACCGACTTCAAAAAAAGGAGGTTCTCAGTTGGTTTGTTTTTTAATATTTGATACTTGATATCTTCGCCGATTTTTTTGTTGTTGTATCAGGAAAAGTACTTTTTCCGAAAAACTCAAAAAGCAATCTTATGGAATCACGACTAGCTGAAAATTTATTTGTGGGCTATTTTACTTTTGTTTTTTATTCGAGTGAGCAAAATCCCAAATTCCACAGAGATTTTACCCAAGAATTTGCTCGATTGCGTCAATAAACGAACTCGTTTATAAGTTCTCTAGAACCCAATCTCGTTACGAAAGGTGGTATAAACTCGAATTTATCCAGGGCCACTAAATCAAGGTTTTAATATAGATCTCATCAAAAACAATATTAATGAATGCAAAAGTCTAAAATTTAAATCCTACTTAAATGTCAAAGTTTCGAATCTACTATCCTACTAATATTAAACATGTGAAAGTTTACATGTTTGGATGTTAGCTGATTGTAATCTCCATAAAGGCCGGACTAATTTGGATACAATTTGGAACAGGTGTATAGTTGGTGACCTAGAATAACGCATTGGCTACATATTATCCGGGTATATGAGGGCAAAGCCGTGGGCAGAGGTTAGTATGAAATAAAACTGCGGAATGTCTGTTTGAAAAACACACGCTACAATCATAAGTAAGGAATTGAAACGTACTTAATTTACTAAAAAAAAGGGGTCGAGTTATAATCGAGTAACTCTTTTTGAAACGTCAAATAGACTGTCGGCAGTTTTATTCTAATACTAGCTTCTGCACACGGCTTCGCCCGCATGGTACCCGAATAAAAAGTAGCCTATGTGTTATTCTGATGTATAAGCTATATTACTGTAAACATACATACATACACATACATATAGTTACGCCTGTTTCCCGGAGGGGTAGGCAGAGACCAAGGATTTCCACTTACTACGATCCTGGCATACCTCTTTCTTACTGTAAAGTTTTATCAAAATCAGTCAGTAGTTTTTGCGTGAAAGAGTAACAAACATCCATCTTCGTAAACTTTCGCGTTTATAATAGAAGGATTCAATATAAGACCGCGTTTGTTTTGAAAAAAAAAAACAATTTGTCTTGAAAAGCAGGAATCAAAAGTTTGGTTTAAAATCTCTATGGTACCTCGTGCTATGAGACCTTTGTTTAGCAGCTAATCAATAGAAAATACACACAGAAGATATCAAAATTAAAAGATAGAGATCAATACATCACAGCCAATGAAAAAATTATAGAGCGAATATGCCGTTGCGTATGTAAAGCAAATGGGCACGGCCTAGACTTGCGGATGACGCGAGACCGTTACTCGGACTGTAGCTTCAATCGTCATGTAACACTTGATGGGAACAGGTTCTGAGTTACGTTATAGGAGGCTTGGTTAACCATCAGCCTGTAAAGCTACTGTACAAAGGCATTTTAGTACAAGCCTTAGGTCTTAATAGGTTAAAATTAAATTAGAATTTTAGACTAGCAGCAAAGTTCAAGACGATCATAGAAACTTGCCGAAAAGTACTTTGTGAATACGGAGTATTTGTATTGTTGTAGTACGTTTATCGAAAATATGCAGCCACCGCCACAGTGAACTGCCAACGAAGGAATGTTTGAATGAAATATTAGAGAAAAAAATACCAACTCCTGTGGCGCAGTAGAGAAGCAGAAGGTTTATAAGTAGTATATCAGTCATAGGAGGAACATGCAGTAAATAAAATCGACGTTTCAAAGTGATCCTTGTGATTTTCAATAAATAAATGAATTTTAACTTTGATTTTGATGCTGTGTGAAAATGTCCAGTATTATTATTATAACTAGCTTCTGCCCACGGCTTTGCCCGCTTGGTACCCGGATAAAAAATAGCCTATGTATTATTCTGATGTATAAGCTATATTACTGTAAAGTTTCATCAAAATCCGTTCAGTAGTTTTTGCGTGAAAGAGTAACAAACATCCATCCTCACTAAGTTTCACGTTTATAATATTAGTAGGAAGGATTAAATGTTCAACAAATTCCTTTGACCAATCATTCACTGAAGAAAACCGAGGGGTAGTAAAATGCACTTATTGAATAATCAGTTTTTCAATAAGGAACGAGCGTTTATCGCAAACTTACCGTAACCGGCGAACGATTTCTTCGTCTCCGGAACATTGACGACAATGATTGAGTGGCCATGTTGGCCGAGGTCGCCGCGGACACTAACATATTTCACTTTAACACATTTTGCATCACAGATAGCTGAAAAATTTTCACGTTACACTACACAATTTCAGCACAAAGCTAAAGTAAAAGTTTAAATTGCACCCAAACATTAGCATAAAAGCACAGAGGACTGGCACATTAGACAGACGCTACGTAATGAAAGCCAGAACAATAAACTTTAACTGTAACGCCACATCAAAAGTTTCACGGAGAGGGCACTCGGGTGTTGTTTAGCGTAAAACAGTGCACCTCACCTATCACTTTGGACCTCTGTTTGGACAAAACATGAGGCGAACTTTCTCTATCTGTGAATGACACTGATTCAAACGAATATAGGAGGAAGTTGACCGCGAACAACTAAAAAATTAAATGTAGTAATTAGGTTTATCTCAGACAGATGAATAAAATTTGTATTAATAAAATGAAATCCGATAAAAACGATACAAAGTTATAATAGACTGCCACAATACTAAAATTTATAGAACAGATGTGGGAACAACACGTGCAAGAGTTGAGAATCTTCCGAATACATCAACTCAAATTAACCCACTGACTTTAAATTATTTTATACTTTTACTTACATAACTATGTAGTTTACTCGTATTTACGAGTAAACTACATAGTTATGTAAGTACAGATATTTATCTGTGATAATAGAACGTGCGTCTGCAAATACAGAATGACATCACAGACGTAAAAAGATCTAAAATTAAAATTTCTTGCAATTATATCAGCATTTTAATAGCTGTTTACTTTCAGACTATGAATAACGATAAAAATATCGAGTAACAGTCGTCACGTCAGCACTGTTATTATTACATAAAAGTCTTTGCGGTGGTAAAACAACGTGGTCTCTGTACGAAAATCAATAGTTAACTACAAGACAAGACAACGCAGGAATTGGATTTCTAAATGGTATTGTCGAATTACTGTGGTTTCCTACAATTACACGGAAAATTGCGGTAGAGTGTAACGTTATTAACAAACGTTTGGCCTTGTTGCATAAGATTAGGTATTCAATGGTCATCGGTAATTAATCTGAATAAAAGCAAGAATATCATTAAATTGGATGCAAATTAGGATTTATTCATCTGCTGTATAAGTAAACGCTTTTTACGCCTAATTTACGGACATCGGTTCCACTTATTGATTACTATTTCAAAATGTATAAAATAAACATTTGTAAATCGCCACAAATTGTTAAAATATCCTGCGTCGTCTCTCTGTCTGTCTAAGTGCTATTTTCTCTGTAACTAATAAAAGGATTTTTTTTCGTTTTCACGATTCGATAGATGGATTCACGACGTAGGGTTCGAGCTCGATGCAAAGGCGTGCAGGTCGCTTATATGCTAATAAATCGGACACACATTCATTGCCGAAAGTTGCGAGAGGAAGGTTGACGGAGAAGATTCAAGACCGTTTATCTTTGGCAGTCTGTGTGCAGCAGAAGCTTCTTCCGGCTGGTGATAGGCAAGGTATAACCAGCCACCACGCCCGGCTTTTTTCAAGACTGTCTTACCTCAAGAAGAAAGAAACCAGTGATATGCCAGTGCATATCACTGGTTTCTTTCTTCTTGAGGTCATACTTTTATACTTTTCATCAGTATGATGACAAAGAAAAACCCTAAAAAAACAAATGATTTACCAGATATATAAACAATGTTACAATTACTTTACATGATAAACAAGAAACGTCTCTAATCTTGTCCCATTTGAATTCCATTACGTCTGCAAATTGCTATGCCAACGCCGGCTTAAAAGCTTTCCTTCGACTTTTTCCGCGAAAACAAATTTGCAGAAAAACCTTTCGATTATTTGACTTACCTGACTTTTAGATTCTTGAGAGAGAGTGAGTTCAAGCACACAGACCGAGACAACATAGTCAAGGCTGGTCAGTCTACGGCCGTGTGTGAACAATAATACAAAATATATTGATTTTTCAAAATGTATTCATTCACGGAACGTAGTTGTGAATAGTCCTTAAGAAGGATGTTGTGTTCTCGTTTTTTATCGTAAATCGTGCGTCATCTTTGTTCCACAGACCTCAATGATACTAATATCGTCAAAATCGACGCAAAGTTCCAAAAAAAAAAGAGAATATCAAAAAGTGAAGAGATGAAGTAGAGACCACTTAATCACTATCAATAACCAAGAGACAATTTATCACAAAACAAGAGGCAAAAAATCAAGGAATAGGAAAGGAATATTAAATAGAAAAGGAATATTGACAAGTATTTGAACACTTGCTTTCAGAGTTCTAACTCACTCGTGCAAAGACCACGAATAGCACTGTACTCGCGAAAAACCAGAACGGTTTTACAAGATTGCTAGTTTAAAAAAAGCTAGATCGAGGTAATAAATTGGAGGGAATGAGTGATGGTCGCCCACGCAAGCGAAATCAAACATGCGCCAGCGTTTCTCTTCTCCTTGAATACTGTCTCTATATATATATATATTCTGAATATTTACGTTTAGCTGATAAATAAGATAAAACTACAGTTCCATTTACAGTTGTTCTGTAGAATTAAACATTTTTGATTGTAAATTTTAAAGTTGGTTTCTACTTTAATGACCTCGGTGGCGGACGAGAAGCCAGCTGCAACACAAGGGGTGCGGGTTCGATTCCCGCTGCGGGACAAACGTTTTCATGTTCATATTCTTGGTCGGGGTGTAGTTACCCCACTCAGACCCCACGGTATTCGGTACCCCACGTTTATTCTCATAGTACCCCACGGTATTCGTAGTATACCCACGAAACCGGGAATCCTAGTGTCAGGACTATGTAGGTATGTGACTGTTGTGTGTTTATTTCTTTATTTACTTTTAACGTAACTCATAAATATATTTAGCAAAGTCTACAATTTCGACACTGAGAAATTACTGATTTGCTAACTAGAATTCCATTTTAGTTCGTCATCGTCACTGGTCACCCACCCTGCGTTAGGTCAGTCTGAAGAATGGTGGCCTTAAAAAGGAACTTGTAACCGAAAGCGAATAAACTATGTGGTGAATAATTCAGAGACACTTTCATTTTCTGCGATTTTAAACAAAATTCTACAATCCAGAATGCTCGCAAAGCTCTCAAGAATACTTTCATTCAAAAGTTGTCACCGGACAGAGAAAGCTAAAACATCTTTAAAAGTGGTTTTGGGTAGGGCAAAATAAGAAATGCAACAAAATGCTACTTTTAAAACATTTCAGAACTGAGTGGCCAGAACCATCAAGTGAAGAAACATCAAGAGTAAATGCTCCTGTATGGAGTATGCTGATAAAGGAACCGCCAGCTTTCATTCATCATCATCAGTCTAAAGAAGTCCACTGCTGGACACAGGCCTCTTCTTAAGAGTGCCATGAAATGTCTTTAACAACATCCATCCGCCGCAACGAGGAGCGCTCCAGCAGAAATGAAATGAGAATACGAGACAAAAAAGCTAAGTAGCGTACATTGGAAGACCTTCATTCATCAAGACCTTCATCTGCAATGAACTATACTACAGATGGACGAACACAATGGATCGTCAACAGGTTGCAGTGCCCAGTGCGTCCAGTCCAATCTTTATCTGCATTGCCCCAATGTATTGGTAGCACAAAAGGATTACGTACGCGCGCGTCTTCGCTTTTTACTTATTCAACAGCTTATTTACGATAAATAACTAATTAGCATCCACTTGCCAAACCGTTCACGACAACGCCCGCGTCGTAAAGTACGAGAAAAAAACTATTGAAAGAGAGAAACACGGCGGATTTTATATTTTTTTAACTGGTATGAAACAATGGAGAAGCATCGATTTTCGAACATGATGTCAGACGTGCAAAACAAGGCTGTAGTGTTGGGGAGGCTCTATTTGACCAATTGATTGTCACGTTCGACCGGGCCAGAAATAGATGGATTAACACCAGAAGAGGTAAACGAATAGAATCCAAGTTTTCCGTTTGTACAGCACCATAGGGCAAACGTATAGAGCAAATAAGGGTTTTGTAAACTTGGTAATTTGCAATCACATCTTAAACCTCTGTGACGCAGTGGGCGAAGGCCCGCCTGAGACGCAAAAGGTTGCGGGTTCGATTCCCGCTGCGGGACATATGTTTGTATGATCTGCAAATATTTGTCTCAGATCTGGGTAATTTCTATGTATTATATGTGTATACTGGCTTCTGCCCACGGCTTCGCCCCCGTGGTACTCGGATAAAAAGTAGCCTTTGTGTTATTTTGATGTATAAGCTATATTACTGTAAAGTTTCATCAAAATCCGTTCAGTAGTTTTTGCGTGAAAGAGTAACAAACATCCATCCTCACAAACTTTCGCGATTATAATATTAGTAGGATTTACAAAAAAAAATGTATATAAATAGTATAATCAGTCATGTAGTTCTCTGCTTAGTTTGGGTCAAGATGATGTTGTGTGAAAATGTCCAGAATTATTTATTATTTTATTATTATTATATTATTTACGCTTGGGAAGTTATAGCTCTGATGTTATCTACCGTAGATTTGTAACAAAGGCCAATATCTGTTAAGCTTCTCTTGGCTTTTCATGGTGCTAGTTGGTGTTTGCAAATCATATAGGCCACTCATATTGGACGCTCCGCGGGAGCCTGTTAAGCTAATTGAGAACCATTTACGCAGCAAAACGAGGAAGTGGAGAAAAACGTTGATTAATTTAATTTAATTGATAGTATTTATTACTAGCTGTGCCACGGCCGCCCTCGGCCCCTAACACACCGCGTCGCATCGTTCCCTCGCGCTATTACTTCTTTTGCCTATAGTCGAGAGGGCATGTCTAACGTTTTGTGCATATAATAGGTACTAATAATACATTTTCTGTTTATGTTCTTGCTTTACAAATGCGATTACTATTATTTATTTTTTATGTTAATTTAGTTGTTACAAATATTGATCTCATTTATTAGGTATAAATGTGTACAATAAGTGTGTATTATATGTGAATTCCTACATAAAAGATGTAGCGACTTAGGTTTAATGAATCTGTTATGCTACATGGTTAATGGATAAAGAACTTTAACTTTAACGTACCTTCGCTAATTTTTGTTTTATACTTCCAACATTTATTGCCTATTAACCGTTAATAATATTATAATATTAACCGTTTAACCTGTTTGCATTGACCATGCGGTGAATTATTGATTATAATTTGGTTGAGAAGATATTTCACCGGTTTTATGTTGTTTATCATATCATTATCATTAATGGTTCCAAAACTACAAAAACATCATAATCTTAATTTCAGAGAATTGACTGGCAATCCACACTGAACATTCGGTGTGCATTAAAAAACGAGATTTTCCGAAATCCCACCCCTGGAGGGTGCAGCGGTAATATGGAATCTGTATGGAAAAACTCGACGCCGACAAGCCCGCGGCGTGTTCCAATGGTAACATCCTAGTAAAATATGAAGCTTGATATCTCAAGAAAATGTTGAAGACGAGCTTTGGGCAGTCAAATCTGAAGTATCCAGCTGTCACCTGCTTCAAGAGATAATATGCACACTATCTGTGCCGTGTGCGTACCGTGGCGTGGATGGGCCAGGCCGCCGAAAAAACGCGGTCAGTCTAAAATGTAGGTCAGTCAGAAAAATATCCGTATTCTCATAAATTTTGCGAATTTGTGTATAAACAATACACAAATTCGCATAAAAACTTTTCTCAATGTGTGTCGGTCAGTTGATTGATTGCGTCCAATACTGCGTGACGCGTTACGGTAATCTGGTGGATTGGTTATTCATATAATTTTCCAACGCTCACGAGAGCACCACATACTCACAGTAATATATTAATCATTTCAAACCACTTTCACTATCAGTGTGAGCTCTTGAATTAAAGCACTGTAAATATATATGTATTAATTAAATTTGTCAATGTAACACTTATCTCATGATAGATAGATCTTTAGATAGCCATGTATTAAAACCACTACAAATTCCTCTACTGCACTGCTTGCATTTTAATGATCAGAAGATATATCATCTTATATCATCTTTTAGTTTGGCGTATATCATCTTTTAGTCTACTTGGACAATCCAGCATTTGTAACTGCCAATATGTTTATTTCAATCTTGAGGAAACGGGAGGTTACAATAATATAATTTTTAAGTTCAAATATATGCTCAATCAGTAGGTGTGCTTTTGAACTATGGGGTTAAAGAGGCTTTAAGAAGTAAAGATGAAAAAAGTGAGATTATTAAAAAGAAAATATATAATAATAGGGCACATTTTTAAAATTTGCTTTAGGTCTTTCAGTTTTTGAGTAATAAGCAAATTAGTTTTTATTTTCAGTACAAAAAATAAAACTAGATGCCGGTACTAAAAAAATACCTGTTTGCACTGGGGCAAGGTTGCATTATGTTTCAAAAGATTTGAGACTTTTAAACTAATAATAAATAATAAATAAATAATAATAATAATAACCACATGTTGCGGAGAGGACTTTATATTATTATTATGATTCTGCCTCTATACTCTCTGTAAAATTATGTGTGTCAAATAAATGTATTTTCTTTCTTTCTAATAGCAGTATCCTTTGCATCATGGCAGAGCGAATTAACTGCCACCTTATGCATGCACATCAAATAATTCAAGATTCTCTAGATAAGTTAGTATTATTTAATATTGTGTGCCTATTAACAAACTGTATGTATTTATTTTCTGAATTAAATACATTGAAGTTAATTGAACTAACTTGTAACCCCACGGTAATCATGTAAAAATGGTACATAGCAACATCTAGTTTGTGGCGAACTATTAGTTCTGCAAGCTTAGATTTAGAACAGAGACAGAGAAAGCTTACACGACAGAGACAGAGGCGAACTATTAGTTCTGCTTACACAACACAAACATCAAACTCACAATAATCAATCACAAAACATGCACTCATGTCTTTCAACGAAAAAAAAAAAGTTTGATTTCAGTCTGTCACTATTTCCAATAGAATTAAATTAAAACCTGGAGTGCAGATGTACATGCACTTTGCAAGAATATGAGGGAACTAAAATCTTGATATCAAATGAGAGTATGTATTTAATTAATGATAAAAATCATATCAAGTGCTGAGAACCAAAACATTAGTAGAATTAAGCCATTTTCATCCCAATGCATCTAGTCTGTAAGATTCATATTAAGTACTTGTTTATTAAGATTTCAAGCCTAGAAGTTCAATTATTAGATTGTTTTTCTCAAGGTTCTGTCACATTAAGTAGGTACCTGGAGATAAGAACATTTCAGCAAATACATGGTGAGATAAGTATATTTTTTGAAGTATGTTTTCATTCAACTTAACATCTATGTTGACATAGTACAACTATGAAAGCATTATGTTTATATTATGCCGAGCATTGTTTATGCTCTATTGGCTGACAAGATTTTACAGACTTTATTTATAGAAAATCAATAACGGCGAAATGCTTCAGCAACGTGGGTGGGATGTTCTTGTCATTGTTATACAAGTTCTGACTGCGCAACCTTTTAACCTTTTAACTTTTTGCTATCTCGGAGGCGCTGTCATACATTATTGGAGCAGGACTGAGAAAGGTTTTAATTTTGTCTGACAGCAGAAGTGCCTTACAGCATGTTGCTCGATTGCTTACACTATATTAAAAAAAGTCTTGATTCTGATGTTGGCATTGCAATGGATTCCATCATATGTGGGCATACATGGAGTGGCAGACTCGCTGGCCCGAGAGGCAATATATAGAGGTACAGAAGTCTTCATGAAACCTGAATATTCAGATATACTACATAAATATAGAAATAATATACAATCCAAATGGAACGAATACTTTGATATTGCTTCTTGGGAGAAAGGCATCTGGTACAAAACAATGCAAAACAAGCCACCTCATATACCATGGTGTGCCAACATTAAATTAAATAGAAAATTCATTGTAATCACTCACAGACTGTGCTCCGGACACATACCGTTAAATAGCTTCAAGTATCTGATGAAGAAAGTGGACAGTCCTAACTGTGAAGCCTGTGGGATCAGAGAAGATGTTTACCACCTTCCGATGGAGTGTGTCCGAAGTGCGTTTATGAGAGAAATATTTTATTAATTCTTGAAAGCTAACCAGCTCTATGTGGGCTTGTTCCAGAGCATGCTAGCTGTGCTAACTTCTGACATAGCTAACATGCTCTACCGGTCCATATATGGGCTGGTTAAAGAAACTGTATGACTGTATGTAAACTGTATAATCTCTTATCATAAGTAAGAGAGAATGATGGAACTGACAGGGTCGAAATGGACAAAAGTAAAAAAAAAAAACCTTTTAAATGTTATTTTATGCACATATTCTGAAACTACTGTTTAGTGTTATAGTAAGCAGTGATGGATTTGCAGGAAAAGTTGGCATGTGCCAAATTTTGGACTACATCATCGATCTACATACTGAATACAGATCTGAGGATGACGATCTATGGGGATTGTAGTCATGAGCAAACATTTGTTTGTTTTTTGTTTGACTTAATGAAGCTGTCTACTGGAGACTATGATCTCAACTTTTGATAGTAGTTTATCCACTGATCAACTTATATATAATCCTAACAATCTTCTTTGTAAAAAAATATTTCTTATTGGATTAACATTCTACTGCAGCTGCTTGAAACTGTCATTATGATAGTAGCATAGTAATTCATACCAGAATACCTAGAATAAGCAATGTTTCTTTGTTTGACAACCTCTGTGGCGCAGTGGGCGAAGGTCCACCTGAGACACAGAAGGTTCAATTCCCACCACAGGACAAATGTTTGTATCTGCAAATATTTGTCTCAGGTCTGAGTGTTTTCTATGTATATCATGTATGAATTTACAAAAAAAAAGTATTTAAGTAGTATATCAGTCATGTAGTTCCCATAATACAAGCTCTGCTTAGTTTGGGGCTAGATGATGCTGTGTGAAAATGTCCAGCATTATTTATTTATTATTCTTCAGCAAACTATTTTATGTGTGAATGATACTTAGATGAGCTCTTCTATGCTTCAGAGGTCATATTAAAATGCCAGCTTTAAACATCTTTGAAAATGTTAGAGGCACTTGGTAGGGCAGTCTAAAGAAACATCAAAACTTATTTGAAATTACTTTTTTGCTGCTTGGAAGGAGGTAAGTAGTACCTACTATGATGGTAGGTTTATTTTATGTAGTAAACACAGATTTCAAACAACTTGTATTTTTGTTTACAAGATTTATTTCAGTAGTCACAGCGCAAGCTAACCATTCCATAAATATCAATCGGATACTACACAAGACAGTGCTGGTTGGTAGCTATCAAGATTATCAGCACTGTAAATAATTACCTGCATTAGAAACTCACCTCGGTTTCACCGTCCCCATTCTTGTTTTTATCAACTTTGGTCTTCATCGCCTCCTACGAACAAAGGCTTGCACTATAACTCAGTCACCACCGATGGTCCTGTACGATTCACAAACGAACTACGGTTTTACACACGTAAATTATGCAGGATCGCGTACCAAAGAACTAACTGACATGGCATAACACGGTACGACCGTCCAAGCGTGTTGTAAGATGCCGACAACTGTTTCTAACACTGGATTGAACTGTTTTCGGAAGTTCAAAGCACAGAGTTTTTCTCACTAACTTCCTCAACTCACTTTTTCAATATTTAGCTAACGTAATTAGAATTTTTCAGTAAATTATGATAAAAATATGAATTTGTTGTACACTCGCACAAATGTCGAACAAACAGTTTACATTTTCATTTACAAGTTGTCAAAACTTGTTATGTCAAAAATGACAAACCGAACCCAACAGCACTTCTGATTGGTCAAGTTGGTCACGTGATTGATGTTGACGTTGCATGGATAGTGATGTAAGAAAACAAAATAATCGATTTCTTATTAATGAATAGAATCGAAAGATTTTATATTGAGCTGAACTACACACATTATACATAATTAGTATTAGGCACGGTTATTCACAATTTTAAAATAATGCATACGCATTGTACCATTAAAAAAGGTCCATACTCGGAATATTACTGCCTGAACTGCAGTGCTGATTTTCAGCACGGAACGGACCTTAATTGACTCACGGACATGGCACTTATAGCACAAAAGTAAAGATAGCAAGATTAGGTAGGTATGACAAAGATGAGGATATAGTATTAAGAAAATATAAAATGTTGGCAGGTAAATTATGTACATATACACGAGTTATACATCTGGTACTTATTTACTTTATGTAGTTTAGATAACAGTTATTTATTCTGGACGAAAAACTTAACTCAGAGGTTTTATAAATCTGTGGGTGTCATTTTTACCCGCAACGCGTCGTGTTTATGCTAAACATAGTATTGGTCCGTTCATAATACGGTATTACACATTTCGGGCGAGGATATTCATTTGTTTGCCAGTTACCAACTTACCATTTATTTCCAAAAGCGGCTTATTCGATTGTGATGCGGTTTTATGCAATCGATTTGTATAAGTTTAAGGTTGGTTCTTAAGTTTTATATTTACAAGTTATTAGAAAGTGCTTCAACGTAGTGGTTAGGATGATCAAAGGATGATGGAATTTGAGCATTGAGACTCGATTTGTATGAGATGCATTCGAATGGCGTAACGTCACTAGTATAACTCCCAACCAGCTTACACCAAAAAAATGCTGTTTGTGTGAAATATTTCATGTTTCTAACTTCAAAAAACAGACTTTCATATAAAGTTCCTCCCCTCATTCACCTCCCTATAGTTAAAATTTCCAAAAATCCTTTCCTAATAGATTCTAACGTTACAAAATAAACCTTCGTTCCAAATTTCAATTTTCTAGACTAAGTATTTTTGGCTGTGCGTTGATAGGTCAGTCAGTCAGTCAGTCAGTTTGAACAAACAATTATATAAGTTGAGGAATTTACCACGAATAATAATCACTAATAGCAAACATAATAATATATTCTAAAGATTAAACTGAACTATAGCGGAGAACAAAATTAAAAATAAAGCTAGAATTATTTCTTCTTCATATGCTTCTAAGATTATTCATAAGAATCTATTTTTTCTTTCCTGCTGCTGCTCCCTTTTTCTTTGATACTTTGTACGGTCCAAGCTGCCTGCGCACCAGCAAGCCGCGCCACCAAGCTTGTACCACAATTGCAGAGTTAGTCATCTTCTCGCGGTACAAACGCGCCTTTTCTCGTTCTTCCTTGAAGTGGATCCATTCTTTCATCAACACATCATGTTTCTCAATCTGAAATGTAAAAACATAATCGTTTCAAATTTTTGTTGTACCTATTAGAGAAGAATGAATAATCTGCTTTAATGGAAGATGCAACTTCGAAATTAAGCATTCAATGTAATTATCAGTCTATCAAGAAACGTAATACACCGCGTTGTTATACATTAACAACAATTACCGTCTTTTCTAGGTCTATTCTCTTGTCGAGCATATTTTGGTAGTCATTCTTCTTGATTTGAATCTTCAAATCAATTGCTTCCATATCTTTATCATATTTGTTCATCCAATCCTCTATTTTCTGCAGTGTTTCCTAAAATTTCAATAAAGAATATATGTAAACGGCACAATATGTGTGACGCGCTACTATAGGGCTCCGAAGTAAAGCCTCATAAATTATCAATGGAATATTTTACTTATTTTCGTTGGCAGTCTCAATCGAATGCTAGGTACTAGTTTTTTTTTATTAAAAACAATGTAAGCGTTAATTGGGTAGGGACGACGGACAACACAACTTGAAGTAGGTATTTAATTTAAGTTGTAGGTATAGGACAGAGGGACATAAAGAAGCAATAAGGGTTTCATCTGGCTTCGGAACCCTTAAAGTGCAAGCGTTTCTACGATAATCAAATAAAGGTTATTTTCAATTTAGATACGTTAATAGCAATGTTGATAAGTAGCTCTATCTCCGTATGAACTCTCTGTTCATGATCAGTCCTCTGTTTGTAGTATTCTATTGATTCTGTGTGTATGATCTCCTTGTCATGTATGGTTTGGATGTTTTGTTCTGTACGAGCTCGTTGCCAGTTATCTGTGTATCTGCTTTTGCATTCAGAATTCAAAACAGCGTCCTGCAATTACAATTTTATCATAAAAGTTATGTTAAAATTACACAGTTTTAAAAGTAAATTTTTGCGTTTACCTTGCTGTATAAATAAAAGGTGAAAGGTAAAATAAAAATTGGATGAGGTGAAAATCGTTATAATAGGTTGTGGCAAAGCCCAAACGAAAACTAAACTGACGTACAAGAAAGTAACTTACCTACCTACTATCAAATGTGTTAAACAAAAGCAAAGCTAGGTACCTCAACTTGAGTTTTCAAATCATCGATTCTCACATCAGCATCATAAATCACGGATTTAATGTGATTCCTCTGCTGCCTCAACTGTTTATTTAATTCTCTTCGAATCCTGTGGAACATTTAAAAATGTCATTACATAGTTACCTACATATTATCGAACTGAGAACTTTATAATTTTTATACCTAACATGAAAATTTAATAAATTGCCGTAGGTATTTCACAGTGGGAGAATGTTATGCCTAGCAGTCTTTACCCAAACCTAGTATAGTATTATAATATATGTGTCCAAATTATCACTTAGGTACCTATTTTTGAAAATGATATCTTACACTTTGTTCTTAGCTTCGTCCTCAGATAATGTTACCCGATATTCATCTGTTGCCACAATAGCATTCACATAATCCTCGAGCGCCTTGAAACTTTTCTTCAGAGAAAGATCAACGTAAGTAGCTGTTACCACATCGGTAGCATACTTTCTGAAAAGTTATTAGTTATTAATTAGTTGAAGAAAATATTATCCTTGTGCTTCTTGAACTTTGGTATCTTCGAAGAAGAGTAAAATGTACTTTAGCAGCTTTTGAAAGCATAAATGTTAGGATACATTTTATTTTAAAGTTTCACAATAAAGTTGGTAACCTGTCAAAATCAAGCTTATTGATCTTGTACTCATCACAGCCAAGATTATGAGGGTCAATGCCCTCAAGCTCATCAACAGATGTTGGTTGCTTGATTCCATACTTCACGCTTAGCAAATATTTCCAATCAGATTTGGTTTTGATGATTCTTAACTCATTGTTGCATTCAACTGAAAATAAAGAGAAGTTTACATCATTGCTTTCAATAAAAATATTTATCGTTTTCCTTAGCGATTAATTGCTTGAAAACATAATTACTAATATCATTAATTAGATACATACCTACCTTTTAAGATAACTATAATAAGTCGGTAGTTACTTAACTACTTACCAAGAATACGCAACTGCGTTATGGTATCTTCTAAAATACTGCCAAACAGGGATGATTGCAGATATGGTAAACTGGAAGGCAAAGTTAAAAAGACATTTAGCACGTGGTCCATACATAATTTTTAAAATCTCATTCATTTCAACAAAAAGTTAAGCCAAATCATTCACAGTTCACTTGATTGACTTTACTGGCCACAGTAGCATTATAGGATGGTTCACTCAAATCAAGCAAAAGTAACATTTAAAGAACTATAATTACGTCGTGTACTCGTAGTCATCATTATCGTCATCCATAGAATTGGAGTCATCTATCAATCGCGATAAAGACAGTTCCAATGGCGGTTGCTCTTCCTGAAAAATATAAGTTTATTTCTCGATGTCTATAATTTCGCATCAGTTACCTATATATCGATCATCATCAACAATAGCTGGAAAGACGACTGCTGCACAGGCCTCTTCCAAAGTGTTTATGATCATGACGAACGATTTTGGGTCATCTCCATCTACCGACTTCCCGCAAACTAACGATGTCATCGGTCCTCAAAGTATGTATAACGTTATTTCTATCGTTAACTCTATTATCGATCCAAAGCAATCGATCGATTGTAAACTGCAAGCACTAGTGAGATTTGGTTCCCATGCAGGCGTGCTGGGCAGTTTGCAACTTTGCACAGATTGTAGTATTTTACTGTCTGTTACAAACTTTCTTTGATTTTAGCGTACATTTCGAAATAGTAATAATAAATGTAAGTAAGGTAGAGTGCGTAGGTATGTGAATTTTCTTTAGTAAAAGATTATTGAACTAACCGTGTCAATTATTTGTTCCGATTTCTCCTGAGTGAACATTGTGGAGCGACCCCATGTCGCCTCCACGACACTCTTTACACGAGTTCGTGGCATAGCTCACACGGCTCACAAATTATAGAATCTAAGGATGAGTAAGTAATTAAAATCAAAACTTTGCTTATTTCCGTGTACAATTGCTTACAAAAAAAATATTAATGACAACTTAATGACAATTGCTGGCGCTTCTTGACAGGACTTTCTTGACTTTTCTATAGCAGCCAGTCCTGTGGATCAAAGAGTATATCGCTAATAAGGCAGTAGATAATACTACTTCAAAATAGTAATGAACACATTACCAAAAAGAGTTTTTAAAATAAGGTGAAACCACTCCTGAGTCTAGTGTTATCAAGCGTCACAACCACCATGCCATACACCAACACACCATAGTTATTGGATTATTGGAAACTATGCCTCTTCATTTAGATGAATATAAATTAGCCACAGATTTAATGATTACCTTTTGTCAATGTTCAATAATCAATCTTTGTAATTAATTCAAATGTTAGATTCATATTTTTATAGTTTGCTTGTTGACGTTTCGGAACGTCTAGAAAAAAAGGATGGTGGTTATAAATTGAAAATATAACAGAAATGTGAGATTATTAGCATTGAACATAAAATACACGCTGGATATATAAGTATTCGTCTTATTTCGTGCCATTCTTAAGAACTGTTTACATCTCAGAAGTGGGATACCAAAAATGTCCGGCCCGTATATCAAAGGTCTTGGAAAAAAAAGCGGAGATCGAGCGATTCTTCTACAAACTCCACAGGTGACGAAAACGGCGAATTTTTTCCTTGATCAATCAAGTAATCCAGAATCTGCAAATAAGCGACGGCATATAACACAAATGGATGCAGAGGTGATACCAAAGTTTCGTCCGGATGAAAAAACCAGTAATGTTATAAATTGGTTACACAAGATTGACCAGCTTGGAGACGTCTATGGCTGGAACAGTAAGGATCGCCAATTCATTATGCAACTACGTCTAAGAGGTTCAGCTAGAGAATGGTATGATGATTTGGAAGATTACAACCTGACTTGGAATGATTGGAAACATGCACTACAAACTGCATTTTCCCGATCTACCGATTTTGTTGATCGCTTGGAAGAAATGTTACGTAAAACAAAAACGAACTCTGAAACTATGACGAAATACTTCCATACAAAGATGTCGCTTCTCAAAAAATGCAAGATAGAAGGAGAAGATGCAATTTCATGCATAATTAGAGGTTTACCTCAAGAAATAAGAGCCAACGCTAAGGCATTCAATTGTGAAACGCCTGAACAGCTGTATTTTGGATATTTATCGTCGTTAGAAACCTACAAAAGCGGCGAGGCAGCAATTGCAGTCAAAAATTTAACCTGGAGACGTGGCAGTAGTGGAAACACTGCTATAGTCGGCACAGCTTTAACCACGATACGGCCACCGTTGTTACCTAAGATCTGCTACGCATGCCGTCGGCCAGGTCACGAGGCACGAGACTGCAGATCCCAGCTACGATGCGAGAACTGTCAACGTTCAGGACACACAACGGTCAGCTGCTGGTTCGGATCGACCTCCACACAACAAAAGACACATAAGGTTAGCGGAATCTTACATATCACTTATAATAGTATTTCAAGACCTGTACAAAAAGTCAGTCATGGTAAATGGGTGCAAATTGACTGCGTACAAGCCGATAAATTACAACTTAAGCTGGAGCCTTCTGAAGCTACTATGAGGGGGTTTGGAGGTTCTTGTGCCCGTTCTTTGGGTAAAGCTAACATCAATGTTGATATCGATGATCTAACCTTAAGCGGTGACGTGGAAGTTACGGACTGCAACTTATCAGAGGTTGATTTAGTTGTTGGACAACCTATGATTAATCAAAACAACATTAGTTTGATTACAACATCAAACTTTGTGACCTTTGTTCCTACACAAAGCTTAGTGATATTAAATTGAGAAATATTGATTGTATCGACAAATTTCCAGTCTACCTGAAACAAAATGTAAATATACCGCGACAAAGTGATGCTTACGTTAAGGTTTTCGTAGATTACATTCCATGTGATAGAAAATGCACACTTCTAAGCGGCGAAGTTTACTATAAGTTAGGCTGTACAGCGTATTTCATACCACAAACAGTTATCAATGTCCAAAATAGCTATTTAAAAGTCTTCAACGTTGGAGACGATGACATTCAGTGGTCAGTTAACAAGTTAATGACCAGAGCAGAATTGATTGAGCATAGTGATCATAAAATGTTCAACGTGAACTATACAGCTGCGATCCCTCGTGAATCAGTTGCCATAGGTATATCAGACTTAGATGTTGGAGAATTGAATAGAGCAGATAAAGTGCGCCTAATTGAGATATTAAATAGGTACACTTTTTCTTTTGCCAGAAGTACTAGGGATTTGGGATGTACTGATTTGATCGAAATGCATATTCGTACTACTGCTGATCAACCAGTATATTTCAAACCCTACAGACTGTCTCACAAAGAAATTGTCAATAATAAAGTACAGTACAGGAAAAGGCGTTCTAAGTTTTAAAACTAAGATTGACCGAAAGACCAGTTTTGGGTATCTACAACAAAGATGCTGTTACTGAACTCCACACTGATGACAGCCGATTAGGGATAGGAGGAATCTTAATGCAGTATCAAGAAGATGGCAGTTTAAAACCAATCGCATACTTTAGTAGGCAACTAGTAAAGAAGAAGGCTTTTATCAAAGCTATGAGCTGGAGACTCTGGCTGTTGTAGAATCCTTAAAACGATTCCGTATATATTTAACGGGAATTCCTATCAGAGTAATTACTGATTGCGCGGCGTTACGAACAACTCTCAAAAAAGACTTGATTCCTCGTATTGCCCGTTGGTGGCTGATGATTCAGGACTTTGACATACAAATAGAATATAGACCAGAGGAGAAAATGAAACACGTTGATGCTTTAAGTAGAAACGATGGGTTGATTAGGCTGCAATTACAAGACCTTGGTATTCAAAATATACTTACTCAGCTACAAGAAGGTACCACGAACAGTGATATTACGTCTAATTACTGTATCAAGGACAAAATACTCTATAGAAAAATTATGGCTGGAGAGCGATTCGTTATCCCAAAATTAGGTAAATATGGTTTATTACAAAAATATCATGACCCAGGGCACCCAGGATTTGAACGTTGCGAAAAAGCTATAAAGGAACAGTTTTCGTTCTCTGGAATGACCGTTTTATCCGGAAATATATTAAATCGTGCTTACAATGTGCTTTTGCAAAAGGCAACCATGGCAAAACGAAGAGCGAACTGCATCCGATCAGTAAAGAGCCCTTTCCTATGCATACACTTCATGCTGATCACTTGGGTCCATTTGTCAAAACGCGATCGGGTAACGCTTATGTTTTGGTAGTCATCGACTCGTTTACTATATTTTTATTCGCTAGATCAGCCAAGAGTTGCAGTTCTGTTGAAACAATTAAACTGCTAAAAGAAATCATAAACCAATTTGGGACTCCCAAAAGAATTATTACTGACAGGGGAAAAGCATTTACAAGTCGTTATTTTAAGCAATATGCTGACGAGGCGCAATTTAAACATGTACTGAATGCAATAGCAAGCCCTCGTTCAAACGGACAGGTTGAACGCGTTAACCGAACTTTGTTGAACAATCTTTACACTATGTCCGAGAGTGAACGTCTTTGAGACCAGAAGTTATCAGATGTGGTGTGGGGAATAAACAACACGGTCAATGCTACCACTGGTTTTCCACCTTTTAAACTCATGTTCGTCCATAGTAATTCTCGTTTACCCGCTTATCCGGTACAAGAAGCAGAAAATGCTGACTCACAACAGAGTGAATTGAAAATACGTAGAGCATCTGCAAAATTGCGTATTGATAGGATTCTGACATTAATGAAGGATAGATTTGACTGAAAGCATAAAAAATGTACGAAGTATGCTTTAGGACAACTTTTTTTGTGGAAAGGTGGAATTACTAGAGATAGTACAGCCAAGGTGACTAGAAAATTAACTGGCCTTTATACCGGTCCGTATAAAGTATGTACAGCTGATCACTCCCTTGATCGTTACACTATTGCAAGTATTAAGGGTATGAAAGGGTAAAAAAAATTTAACGCGGTAGTGCCAGGGGAAAGCCTTAGACCATACAAAGCAACTATGTCTGATAATGATAGCTCAGGTAGCGACCACGAAGTAGACAGAGATGACCTGATTGATCTTTTGGAGAGCTAGATAAAAATAAATGTTGAGTAGGTACTAAATAACAACAATACATAGAGTGTAGTAGGTATCATAATAATTTTAAAAATAAACCAGATCTAAGCATCAAGTAACACGTATTATGTAAAGGTTAATAAAAGTCAATTATGTCAATAATAATTAAGACAACTTACTGTAAATCATTTAATATAATAAATGAGTATGTAAATAGTTACTGATATAATAGAATAAATGAATAAAACAGGCTAAATAACAAAAAAATAAATAATTTACCTACTTCCAAACAAAATTGAAAGAAAAATAACAATAAAGAATTGGTCTGTGTGCTTTTCCTAACATAAATAATTAATATCAGAATATGATGTTAACCTGTCATTGTACCTGTATTAATATCAATGTTAACCTGTGTGATGCTGTTAACTGTGTGACACTGTTCATCTGTGTGAAACTAATGTTCTGTGTGATCTTATTGCCTGTGTGACACTATTAAACTATGTGATTTAATTAACTGTGTGATCTCATTAGCTGTGTGACACTATTTACCTGTGTGATACGATTAACCTGAGTGATATTTAGTATGTAGCTCTTATTTACTTAGTGACACTTTTAAATTTTATGGGACCGTTTTGGTATTTACAAACAAAATAGCTTGGTTACTGTGTGATCTATATCTACTAAGATAATTATGACTGAGTGATAAAACGAAAAAAATATTAATAATAAACATATAGGTATATGGCTATA
The DNA here is from genome assembly GCA_958496245.1 of Perizoma flavofasciatum. NCBI lineage: Eukaryota > Metazoa > Arthropoda > Insecta > Lepidoptera > Geometridae > Perizoma > Perizoma flavofasciatum. The sequence goes on from OY292436.1 coordinate 3,387,115, forward strand.
AATAAATGCTGTGTGATCTGGATGACCAAAAAGGTTGATGAAATGAAATTTATGTAAATGAATAGAATCAAGTATAAGAGTCAGAAATAACATTGTTTGCATTCAAAGTTTCGTAATGATATTTCTAGACTTATGTATTAATGCTGCAAGACATCATACTGCTGCGTATTTTTTTTCATCTTTTCCAGAACTGGAACAGCAGCGAGAAGAATGACGAGCGGCGCGGGACGCGGCCGCAGACTCAGGACGGCCGAATGTTATCAAGCGTCACAACCACCATGCCATACACCAACACACCATAGTTATTGGATTATTGGAAACTATGCCTCTTCATTTAGATGAATATAAATTAGCCACAGATTTAATGATTACCTTTTGTCAATGTTCAATAATCAATCTTTGTAATTAATTCAAATGTTAGATTCATATTTTTATAGTTTGCTTGTTGACGTTTCGGAACGTCTAGAAAAAAAGGATGGTGGTTAGAAATTGAAAATATAACAGAAATGTGAGATTATTAGCATTGAACATAAAATACACGCTGGATATATAAGTATTCGTCTTATTTCGTGCCATTCTTAAGAACTGTTTACACTAGGTTTTATTAGCACGAATGTTGAATCTAGTGGAAGAGATCGTGGTGTTAATGCTTTGCCTGCCTTGAAGTACCAAAAGTACCTAGGTATAGTTTGGCCAAAAAGTATTGAAACGTAACAAAAATATTATTCATACAAAAGAATGAATGATTTGATCAGAAAGTGGTGTTTCCAACTTGTTCTACTCTTTTGGTCAAGCTGTACCTACCTATTAGGTAGTTAGGTAGGTACCTATTATGATATGTAATTTGTAAACAGTTCATAGTGTTTACAGAAATACTAGGTATTATTTACATTAAGTATTTGTGCCTACAGACCTAAGTAAACCTACCTACAAGGCCTAATTATTTTATACAAATACTAAAGTAACTACAGAAAACCCCTCCGACAAGACGTATGTTTTCAATCACATTATATCACCGTCCCCTAGTGACGAGGGGCGTCTTGACAATCCACTAAGAAAAAAACCGAAAATGTACAAAACAAGTTCATTGCTCTAAAATGTAAGTTATTTCTTCTTTTTCCCGGCTGGTTTTTTCATAGGCTTGTAAGGTCCCAGCTGCATCCTGACTAGCAGGCCGCGCCACCAGGCCTGCACTGCGGTGGCTGCATTTGTCATCTTCTCGCGGTAGAGGCGCGCCTTCTCACGCTCATCTTTGAAGTGCTGCCAGTCTTTCATCAACTTGTCGTGTTTTGCGTACTGTGGAACAAGCTTGCTGCTTAGTGTTGCCATTTAGACACAAGAGCCGAACAATTTTGTTATAGATTTAAGTATTTACATAACTCTACTTTTAGTTGTCGGCCTATGTAAGTTACCTATAACCATTACCTTTTCATTATTTGTGCCTAATATATCTATTCTAGTTAGGGCTCTCGGTCGGAAATCTTACAGCTGCGTTCACACTGAGCCAGTCGGACAGGATAATAGTAGTATAGTAGGTAGAGCTCCTTGTGAAAGAGCTCATCCGATAAGTAGGTACCTAGGTACTGCCACTATACCTACCTATTTCCAAGTCAAACAGTAATGCCCGTATTGCTGTGTTCCGGTTTAAAGGGTATGGGTGCCGGTGAAATTACAGTCACATGAGTCTTTTCACCCGAGTGATACCTCTGGTGTTGCAATCATACGTAGGTTACGGTAACCGCTTACCAACAGTAAGAGTGAACTTTTTCATTATAATGATTGAAATTTTGAATCAATTGAATGTAATGATTTATTGTCCGATTACAGTCAAGTAAAGTCACTTTGAAAAAGTTCACTCTATATATTAAATAAATAAATGCCTTTTTTGTTAAAAAGCAAGATCAAATTCTTACTAGATTTTAGAATCAACTTGAACGAAAAAGTTCACTCTTTTCGCATACCTAATTGAATGATTTCGCTGGCCACAAAATGAAAGCAGCATTATTTATTTAGGTATCTATTTGGTTATTATTAGATACATACCGTATCTTCAAGCTCCATCCTTTTCTCGAGTGCGTTCGTGTGGTCGTTTTTCATGATTTGTATCTTGAGGTCCATCTTCTCCATGTCTTTGTCGTATTTGTTCATCCAGCTTTCCACCTTCTCCAGTTTTTCCTAAAAACATACCACATTGTAGCTAGCAAAAAGCGAAATCATAACCGTCTGTATATAGAAAAATCGAAATATAGAAAATCGTTGCATTCATGACTTATTGGCTAACTGATAATTAAGGCACAATCCGTCAGTCCTAAAGACCTTGAAATTGGGACAGTAGCAGTGAACAGACCTCTTATGGTAAATACCTACATATAGGGGCTCCTATCGTCGTAGGTAATAATAACATTGGCCCGCGGATAAGCCGTCGTGGCGCTATACACAACGACATACGCACGTGACCGACATAGTTTTCTTCATACAAGCTCGGCAGTTTAGTTTAAGAGTACCTACTTCTAACTTGGCCTTTCTTTAGAATATCTCCAATCGAGGCTTTCCCATTCCAACTATCCGATTCACACTCGCCTTGTATACCTTCTTGTGTTGTTAATCTTCTTTCATCGATACTATATACAAGTCCAAACTATCTCGGAGACGCCGTCTCCTTGCACTTGATGAACTGGTGAAGTTGCTCCATTCCCACCACCTGCCAGTTCGTTACTTACATTGATAGCGATATTCATGACGAGCTCCACCTCGGAGTGCACCCGCTGTTCGTGGTCGCTCCGCGTCTTGTAGTACTCGATGTTGAGGAGCGGTGCCGTCTCCTTGCACTTGATGAACTGGTGGTGTTGCTCCGTTCGCGCCACCTGCCAATTCGTCACGTAGCGACTTCGAATCTCTGCCTGCAATGCGGCATCCTGAACACAGTAACACAAACAAGTCAATTGTGAGAATATTTAAAAACCTGAGTAGTAGATTTAATCGCAAATAAAAAAAAAATACTTTCATTAAAAAATCGCATCGACATCGAAGCGACCTGTCGACACAGACAAACTAACAAACACACTACCGTGAATTTGATTATTCAATAGGTACTTATTGCAAATCGGGAATTTTCACGTACCTACCGTACTATCGGTGAAGGCATGTTTTCATATGATTCTCAGATTGGGCCGTAATGGCCCAGCAGGCGGTACCCCAAATTCCGATTTGGAGGTCATGTGTTCGATCCCGGTCGTGCAACAATGGATCTTTCCACTCGAAAATATATGTGTGAATTAACACGTGCTCAAAACGGTGAAGGAAAACATCTTGAGGAAACCGGCATGCCCTAAATAAAACCACAAATTCGAAAGGATGTGTCATCGGTAAGTGTTCCAATAAGTGGCGATAGGCATGCAACCTGATACGTGGAATTCAAACTACTTGCAAAAGCGCGGGCATTTGTTTATAGAATAGAATAGAAATTACTTTATTTTGCAACAAAAACACATTATAAATAGTCACAATAAATAGGCAATGAAAGGTGCAAAAAAGGTCCTAACTAAACTCATAATACTGGTTGCAAAAACCAGCGCTGGTCTTCTGTTAGAACCGTTTTTTGGGGTGCGGACTTACAATATTAATAGTCAGAAGAAACTAATTAATTAAACAACGCAAACAATAAAATAAGAGCTTAAAAACAAGAAAAACATCGACAAAATAAATTAATGATACACTCTATAACATATTAAATAATAAATAAAGTAAGAAGGTACATGAGATACACTTAAAAAAAAATTAAGCAATGAAAAAAAAAACTAGCTACACTGTTTTGGTTTATAGAGCAGCCGTTCAGGAGCTCATCCACTGTAAATGAGTCTAAGTAACATGTTGGGTTATATAGCACTTGTATCATGTAAAAGACTTGCCTGCGACTTCTGTCAATCAAGTAAGTACTGTTTGCGTTTTGGACGTGCAGACTAGTTAGTTACAGATACTTCGCCGGTTTTAGTGCAAAGATGATGTCTTCTTTCCGTTTAGCCAAATAAACATATTTTCTTTCTTCTTTCTATTTCCCTACTTGGTATCCTCAAAGATCTACGCACGGAGTATGCACTTTTGTTGTGTTTGTTTTGTTTTTTGGGATCAAATAAATTTTTACTACTGGATGTTGTGGTACCACTGCATTTTGTGTGTCCTGTATCCTACATAAAGATGCATAGCCACGTAAGAAGGCGCCCTAGTGTGTTAGGAGTCCAAACACACTAGTGTGTCTTCTGACTAGAGTCTTAGGACTGTGGATAATGGCTGACCTCAACTTGTGTCTTCAGATCGTCTATCACCAGATCCGTGTCGTAGTTGACTGATTTGATGTGGTTCCTCTGTTGCCGGAGCTGTCTTGTCAATTCTCGCCTAGTGCTGAAAAACATCAAAATATAAAAAATTAAACCCAAGACCCATAGTGGTTGGAAATACATTCAAATTTAAAATAATGTAAAAGTAAATAGCTAATGCATAATTATTTAAATTTAAATAATATAAATATGAACGTCTGCAAATCAATGTTTTTTCGTGTAATTTAAAACCTACCTATAGGTACGGTATAGGTCCCTACCTAAATCTTGACCTATAGTATTCTTTACACATTAAATTTCAGGCAACTTTTCATCGTAGTACCATGCGGGTGAAGCCGTGGGCGGAGACTAGTACACATAAAACCTGTCTCCGGCTTAATGACCCTTACTTTAGTATTTTCAAATTTTCGCGATCAGCTAACATAATTTTACTGTAAGTTTTATACGGATCTTTGCTTTAACCATAGAGTAGACAGCCTCAAGAGAGGCAATGATTGATAATAGGAAAAAATCTGACAACTGTCGTGCGAGTTCAGCCACGCCTGCTGTACTCAGATTGGTCGAATCTGTAGATTTAACCAATCAGAGCACAGCAGACAACATGACGCAATGACAATGTCCGCATTTACCAACATCTGTCCTAAAAGACTGATGTGTTGACAGAACAGTGTGGTTCAATTTGACGCCTCTCGGGGTTAACTGCTCGATGGCTTTACCTAACTTGGGTTTACCTACAATAATACAAACAAACAAACATGCTAACTGTATTCTCGATGATGGACATCCTCAGATCCATACTCAGTGTTTAGAGCTTTATAGACACCGAGTAGGCGGTAGTCAGACCACGTCCGAACATTACATTTGGAAAATACCCGCGTTTTGCAAGTTAGTTAGCATTCCACGTGACAGGTTGCAAGCCTATCGTCGCTTATTGAAACACTAACTGATGTTCACAATCTATTATAATATCTGTGACAATACAATTCGTTTTACAACAATCAGGTTAAAAAAAAAACTAGTGCGCTCCATATAACAGCTGAATGACAGGGAAAAGCAAGTGTAATACTACTTGCAATGTTTAGTAATTAAACGGGGCTATGCGTGAGTTTGAGTTAATTGCTACACTAACCTAGAAGGTACTAGCAGTACTATAATTTGTGAACCGTTTTATTGAACCAGGTCCTGCTTGTAGCCCGCAATTTTGTTAGAAAGTTTAAAATATTTATAGTTAGGTGTATTTATAGGCTATAGGGTAACATGTCACCAAAAATATCGGTTTGTTTATTTTATTTGATTTGTAAAACGAATCTTTATTTGAATAAAGAGGTTTTATTTAAATCAAGGTAGAAGCGACTTCTATAGTTTTTCTACTTGTCATCTAGATGTATCTTGGAGCTGATCTAATGATGGAGCTAGGAGGTGGATAGTGGAACTCTTCAGTGGCTAATAGTAAGCCCCTCGAGTTTGGGTTTATGAACCCAAACTCGAGGGGCTTACTATTATTGATACGTTTTGAAAAGCGTGGTTAAGCCGAGTTTGTCTCTTTTGGACTTCATCTTTTCATCTTATGCAGCCAAATTGAAATATTAGGTAAAGCCTAGAAAAAAGATAATATATCACAACTCACAGATGCATTGGTAGAGTTATAAATTTAATGTCTACAGGTCTAGGGAAACCTCGCGTTTAATATTTTTTAAAGCTAACGTTCTGTTTTTGGCTTCATCGTTCAGCAAGAAGGCGCGATAATTCTCGCGCTGCATAACCTTCGTAATACGCTCGTCCAGGGCTCTGAAGGATCTATTCAGTGATAGGTCCAGGTAGAGCGACAATAACGTCTCGTTAAGGTGTTTTCTGCAAGAAAATTGAAAAATTACCAACAGTTTTAATTGGGCAAAGCGCATTCATAGGACCACGTGGCGCGGCGTGCGAGTAGCAAACTGCGATGTAAGAGGTGAGGCTTCTATTCTCGCTTGGCACAAATATTTGCGAGTTTTGCATATATTTGTCCCAGGTCCGGGTTTTATGGTACCACAGTACTTGTAGTTTTTGATACCCACGACAAAGAGATCCTTTTGAAATTTTGATCTCTTCATGCATCATCGACCTTTATATCATAATACGAAAGACCACAGTATTATCAAGTCAAATCACAAAAATCATTATCGTCTTTATAAACAAGGCGATTTTTACGCCGATAAGTCACAATAAAGCCTTAATAAAACAAGGGATATTTTATGAACTAATAGTTCATAAAAGTTGCTATTCAGCGAGCCTCCAATCCGCAGCTCCAACCCTAATAGAAAATGCATTGACCACTTTTACCATAGGTGAATGTACACCAAGGCAACTGTTTTGTACACAGAAGAAAAGACAAAAATTACTTCGGTTTCTCTTTCCATAGAGAGAAATATTTTTATCGCTGATTGGTCTCTGATGGTTACATGTCAGCTGCACTAGAAGCTTGAGCAGGAGCACCCAAGAAAACGGTTTTGTTTCAACAGAAAGGAAAATACTTTGAAAAAAATCTTTCGTCTCTCTTTTCTCTGGCGAAACGAGAAGCAGCACCAGTAGAAAATTTGTTTACTGCCATGAGCACCCAAGACAAAGTTTAATCTACGATAGAGAAGACATAAACTATTCCTGTCGCCTATTCTGTCAAACAAAAGAGGAACAACATATTTTTTATCTTCTCGGCGGTAGACAAAATCGTTGTCTTGGGTATTCATGCAAAGCAGGCTGAAAAGAAGACAAGATTTCTATCCTCCTAGTTCATGTACCTAGTAGGTAGGTATTTTCCATTATTTTAAGGGGTAGGTATTTCTGAAAAAGATGGTAATTGGTTCTTCTCTTCCATAGACAAATCGGTTGTCTTGATACTTATAGTTCCTAACCTATCGTTAGCTAGCTTGTCCAGCTTATATTCCTCTTTGCCGAGTGCTTTCGGGTTGATTCCGTCGAGTTCGTCCGTGACAGCCGGTTGGGCGATGCGGTACTTATTGGCCCGAAGGAGCACCATATCAGCCAGGGTCTTCGTGATGCGCAGTTCGTTGTTGCATTCCTCTGGTGGATACGAATTAATCTATTGGTAGGTAAATAGACGATGAATCGTCACGGGATTTAATTTATTCGTGCGCGGTCGATTTTTGAATAAAATATTTGATGATTTGCAATTAATTCTTCTGAATCTGGTTGTCGTTATGTTAATGTATTAGACAGGTACTTACTTAAAACTTTCACATATGAGAAAACCAGCGCTGCACCTGACCCACTAGGTTCTGGCGCAGCATAATGCTGAGACGGGGGCCTATTTGACCCCACGCAACACAAAATTACGTGCTTAGTTTGTCTGTTTTTAGTTTCGCTTTGTTTTATGTTAAGTATCTGTTTTGTGTGTTTATTATTATTTTTGTTTAACTTTTGTGTTATTTGGGGGAATAAATAGATTTTCTGAGACTGCACATTTTGTTACGCACCGTGTCGTTGAATGTTTTGTTCTAGAACATGCTGGTTTCCTCGTGATGTTTTTCTACATCATGTAGCATTTGCGAACCGTGCTCATTCGACCTTAAGATCAGAAGATTTTCATGCTACCAAAGCAAACATGGATATACAGATGCGCCTTCCACAGCGAAAAGTCGACTGAAAAAGTGGCTGGTGAAGGTATTTTTTAGCGTGGATGTATGCTACGAATTACAAGAGTTGTAGATATCTTCTCTCAATCTACTTGTTTACTGAAATAAATAAGGTACAATATTAGTAAAACTAATTTTTATTTTTTAATGTTAATATATTTTTTAGATAAATTGATAATCTTTGACTTATAAACTTGGGTTTATCTATCTACCAATAAATATTCGTTGTTTTCTCATAATCACACAATTTTTGTGTTTACGGAGTATTACAGCTCATTATGAATCCATGCCTGATTTAGGAATAAACTCACCTAAGATGCGCATCTCTGTGATGGTGTCTTCTAAGACTGAAGCATACAACGACGATTTGAAATACAGTAAGCTGCAAAATAACGTATTTATAGGCATACTACCTACTTCGCATCACTAGGTAAGTACTAATCAAAATTGTCTATAAATTGGGCGCTGAATTTTACAAGTTTTTAAATTTTCAATCCCAGTGGTCTAGACTAGAACCTGCGAACTCCCGCATGGTACCTACGCGGCGGCCACGGGGCTATACCAACTAAGCCACGAGATCGTTACCAGCCTGGGTACGAGTTCGAGTCCCGCCAAAGTTGATATTTTTGGAATACTGAAGAAACTGTAATATTGTATTTCATATTTATTTACAACGTTGAACAGACAACACTATAATCAAAAATAGAAAATTATGTTGGCATCACTGAAGCTGTCTGCGGTCGGTGACCGACGACGGCCATGTTTGTTTTGGTTGATTCAAAATGGAATATTAGGTAGGTAGGTAAGAATCGTACGCAGTGGGTACCTAGGTGTAATGGGTAATATCAGCGACTTCTGAGTGGGATCACTTCTGTATAGGGTGTGCTCATAGCCGTTAAAAAATACGACTTACCCAAAAGGGTCCATGGGTGTTTCATCATGAAAAGAGGGTAAGGATTCCTGAAAATAAAACAGAAATTACTAGAAAGGTCTGGTGGAACACGAACACATAAACCTATAAGTACCTACTCGTAATTTACATCATTACACGTGTCCGAACGGATTGTAGAATAAAACGGCCCGGTTTGGGAATCAAACCATTAGTGAATACCTACCGTTGACATTGGTAGAGTTAACTTCGTTTAAGAAACGGCAGCCGGGTTTTTTGGATAACTTGGCGTCCCATATAGTAGTTAGGTAGGTACTTACTAGCCACATTAGCCTGTAGAGGCTAACTGCTTAAACGCCTCAAAAGCGCCTTGACGGTTGTGGACTACCTCCTTTCCGGAACGCGTTCTGTTTGCCAAAGCCTTAAGGTCTGTTAGGTGGGGCCTTCTTTCACGCGTCTTTCTGTTTGTCGCCATTCGAGAACTTTTATTCCTCACCGGTTAACGATTTTCAAAACAAGCTACTTAAATGCCATTTCTATTTGCTATTCAAGAGCTGTTTAGCTATGACTAACTACCGATTTTCTCGTTTCGGATTTTATCGCGTAGCTAATCTCCAAGCTACTTCGGATGGGATAGAAAGCCGTGTCGCACGAATTTAGGCAAAAACTACAAAACCACAAAACGCCTCACAAAACTACCCTTCAACTCCAGTAGGTACTTTTTATTTTTCAACACTTAACCTAAAAATATTTAAATATTGATTACTCGGAAACCATTTAATTCCTAACTTTGAGTGGTACCGTTGGAATGGGGGAGTCCGGCCTTTCACTCCTTCACTGCCTATCCTTTCGTGAGAAGACTTCCAACCACTACTTCTCCAACCTACCTGAGTCATATTCATGGTTCGTCTGGACTCAAGATTAGAGAGTTCCCGTCCCCAGCTTTCTTCATAAATGCTGACCACTCTACGGCGCGGCGACGCTTCTGTTTTATCTGACATTATAAAACTAAATAAATATTACAATAATATCAAAGGAAAGATAAATTAAATAGAAAATAAATCACGCCCGAAATTTAAGTAAAATAATTTTTACTTAATTTTCGGAGACTATAGAGAAAATAAACACGAGAATAAAAAAAAAATCTGTGCTACTACGTTGTCAAATTGAATGTGTTAAAAATTTAAAACCTTTTTAAAGTTTCGTACCCAAAAAAGTACCTATCTGATCAAAATTATATCTTAGGTTTCTTGTATGACAAAGAAATCTTTAACTTTTATATATAAGAGATCACTTTTATGCGCTAAGACTGCCCATTGTACTTAAAATGCTGTAGTTTTGTTCATTTTTTATGGTCTACAATAGTTAAAATATGTTCATTCATTCAAATAAAAGCTGCATTTTCATAATTAACTTTTTAATTCCAGACTCTGTCCACTAAATAATTTATGACTTAAATAATACAAGTCGTTTTGGTCTAAGGATACTCTTATTTCGGACAAAGAGACTATTAGACACGATAGGGACTCGAAGCACTGCGAGCAAGTTCTTATATCTAAGCTGCCCGAAGGCTTTTGACATGGCATAATAGAAGACATAAACGTGCCCTTAAAATAATGGAAGCGCTTGATTAATTTCACTTTAGGTGACACATCTAAAGGATGCTCTGGGTTATCGTTGCATTGCCTAGCTGCTCTTTTAAGAACGTCTAGGCAAAGTTATAATCGCCTGGAATACCAGCACTTAACAGACGGTTACACGACTGTTTAGCCTATGCGATTCTAGTTACAGGACGGATGCTTTAATATAGCCATCTGCGCAAAGCAAACGAGGGTTATATCCAATGGTTAAGTTGCAGTAGCAAGTGGCTTAAGTTTTGTCGGAGCATATTTGACTGACTGACTGACTGACTGACAATCAATACACAGTCAAAACCTTCGGAGGATATATAAGTGTAGAGGGTTGTAGAAGGAAGAAATAAATTTTCCGAAGCTCAGCCCCTAGGCAAGGGAAGATGAAGATTGCATGAAAGAAAATGTTCTACTAGCATGAAGAATATTCGTATTAAAACTTGCCAACGGTATCGTGCCGCTATCGTGCGTTAAAACATCATCAAACAATACAGCATTAAAACATATTCTAGCTAATATAAAACTAACATCACACGTGTTAATTTAACCTATGACTTTATGTTAAGTTACAATAGGAAAGTTACGCTCATTTGCACCGACCCACTAGCCAAGATGACTTATACTTAAGCATAGAATTGACAGTTTTTCACAGAAAACTAACAGACATGCAAGGATTCTTATAACTGAGTATGGTGCATACGTACATAAATCTTATATGTATAAAATTCAATACTTTTTATACACCGTATTTCGGCATAGATTTACTATATTTACAACTTTATGTGCTTTAAATTGTATTTATCTAACTAGGGTAAAAACTTGTCTTTGAGTTTTGATGGACTATTTACAGACCTTGAGTAGAGTTTATCTATCTAAGATGTATTTTTTATTGATATAATAATTTTGCCGTTTAGTAACAAAAGGTATGGTTCTAAGGTGGCGTCTGCGACTAACTCCAACCGCAGACCGTAAGCAGTCTTAAGTTACTGTTTAAATAATTACCCTCTTATATTCATAACCACTCTCTAACTTTAGCAGAACGCTTACTCTAGTGCTAGAGTCCTTTTCTCACACTAAACGAAGGATAAAGGGAGACCACTTTTATCACGCTGCTAAAGTTGGTGAGTGAATGATCACTTTTTTTTACTCTTATTCATAAGAATAAGAGTGTCAGTGTCTAAGCGCCAGTAACTTTCTATGGAATTGACAGTTTGCCAGCATTGTCGTTACTATTTGCAATCTGTGGTCGTCTCCCGAATCATTCGTATCTTCTGCCACACGCAGCGCTAGCTTAACTGGGGAAAAATATAGTTTCTGGTATTTATCATCCATGACAAAATCTAAGACGCACATACAATGCACTTTAGTTTAACTGAAGAGACTTCTTATCTATCTGAAACAGACAGTCAGAGCTTCATCAATAATCATAGCTATAATTATGTTAATTGAGTCTGAAATGAAAATCTTTGAGTGACTTAGGTGACTTGTTTATGGTCAGTCAGCCGACCATCAACAAGCCTGACCATCAACAAGCCTAAGCGCCTTTAACTTTGTTTTAGTTTGTTTTGTTGGCTTGTTTCTGATGCGCACGACACAAAGCAAGGAATTTCCGAATGTCAACCCGATTTTGATCACAGAAATATTTTGGTTCTCTCGCATTAGTTCGAAAATTCACAATAGTCTCGCACAGGAACTGTTCAGAGGAAATACTGCGGATCGGCGGGTATGGCACTATCACGGCGAGACGGTGCTGGCAATATTGGCAATCCATATATTTACGTGCAATTTGACTACCAATTTCATTTAATCTCCTACGCCACCGCCCTCGCCACTGCGTCATGCGGCATTTCTAATATTGGTAGGATTGTATACGTTTCTTAGCGTTTAACAGAGAGACAATTTATCGTCGTCCGTTTCGTTCGCTCATAAGAAAAGGCTAGCGGCAATATCACCTTGGTTTAACATCAGATAATTCAGGTATTTATTATTTGTAAACTAACTAATTTAAATAAATAAAATAATAATGTTACATGCTGAATCTCATACACAATTTGAAGTATATTTCAGTCTTGAACTATTGTCATATTATCGATATTATACAGGGCGTCCCAGGAAATGACAATTCTAGCTGACACAAAAAAAACACATGCTTTAATTTTTTTGGTTCTAGTGCATGCCGGATTCCTTACGATGTTCTCCATCGTTGCGAGCTCATTTTAATACATTTTTTGAAAAATCCTTGGTTCACGACCGGTTTTGAACCTAGAAACTCCGGAAGTCGGGGTACCGTCCACTAAGTCAACAAGACTCACAGAGATACTTGTTAAAAAAATCCCTCGCTATTTCATACGACACCCTGTATTTTGATTAAGTAGCAATAAGACTATGTACATTATCAATATATCTAATAATAAATACCGGAGGATTATATTATTGATCCGTACAGTTCGTGACGTTTAGTATGGCCAATAAAGAAAGTGGACAGTCTTCATTTAACTTTTGACACTATCACGGTTATAAAAGTTCTTAAACTACTGATTTATTATAGCACGATTCGTAAAAAATTGCATAATTGCTCGTCAAATAGCTGAATAAAATAAGACTGTTTTTCCCCTAAAAATGGGGTATTTATCACGACTTGTGAGTTTAAAAATGTTTCCCGATATTTCGGCACAGTTGCAGTTGCTGATCGCGGGGGGAACTGAGGTCTTTTCGAGTGGATGTTAGCGGCAAGACGTATCTTCCCTCTTCCCCACTCTTCTATGGCTCCTAACATTTGCATCCATCCGCAAAGACTTCAGTTTCTCCTGGGATCATGTTACATTCAACTGTGCCTAAATATCGGGAAAATTTCCAACTCACAAATCATGGTAAAAATGGGTTATTCCAAAAAAAACTTAATTTATTTAGCTATTTAATGAGCAACTATGCATATTTTTTCGAATCATGCTATAAATTACTAGTTTAAAAACTTTTTGTCAGGTACCTATAACGTTTTTAAGTTGACGTTTCTATATGATCCTTGTGATTTCAATGAATAAAAACCTATTGACTTTGACTTTCCATAAGTGCTCAAAGCGAAGTTTTTAAGTGCGATATTAATTAAAACATAAATACAATATTAAGTAATGGATTGCACTAGATCAATTAGCTCATTCCCAACATTATCCGTATTAGAACACGTGAATCGTTCGTGAGCGCATGTATTTTAACCGATTTCAAAAGCGGGAGGTACTTACATAAATACTGTTTGATACATATTAACACTATTTACATAAACATTTCGAAGCATCAACGACAGGAGTCCTTCGCGTCTACATAAATTCCACAGTGCAACCACAGCCTTAAAGTAAGCAGTTCATCTTTTTACCCGCGACGCAAAGAGCCGATATATGCATTTGGTTTATTTGTTAGTCTGTCACCGCTTTCCTCCAAAATTACAATTGGATTTTTTAAGCAATAAAATGTACTGCCAGTCACTGGGGACGCTGCAGTAGGTAATGGCTATTAGTAAAAAAAAATACTTAACGTGACAATGTTTCGGCTTGACCCAAAGATCACAACTAACGCTAGGCTTCGCATTATTAAATACATTTGCACACTGAATACAATTACACTGTGGTGCAACCGTAAAGCGACTAGGACGGTCATCAAATATGGACCTTTGAGGCTTATAATTAGGATCTATATACTGCTAGCCTGGGGAATACCGAAGGCTGGTGAGGGTGTGTCACTTGCTCGAAGAAGGTTTTACGCGCTGTTCTTCTGAAATTAAAGAAAAAGTTTCTGTTAGGCTATGCGGCCGGATTGCTGGTGTCTCGGCCTAAATAACGCGAGGGTTCTGGGTGCGGCTTCCAGCTGCTCCCGGGACGTGGACGCTATGCGAGAGAGGCACCGGTGCGTTCTTTTGGAGATCTCAAAGTCCTTTTGTAAGGGCACTATGCGAGAGGCGCACCGGTGCGTTCCTTTGGAGATCTCAAAGTCCCTTGACACGGATCGAGGCCGGCCACCGGGGGGTTTTTAGTGAGTCCACGAGGCCGTGCCATAACCCTGCCACACCCTCAATGGGTGGCAAATTTACACCTCGTCATAAAAAAATGCGTTTATGCTGCAAGGCGCCTATGCTACGCAGTGGAAGTAATACACACTAGCCGCATAGGCAAGTCGCTAGGTGTCTAGTATAGATCAGACTTTCGAAAAAATAAAATTAAGCCATGACTTTCTCGTTTCTCGCCGAGTTAAACACGTTAAAACAATGTCAAAACGGTGATCGCAACCTCAATTTTTGTATGGAAATCATGTCGATACACGGTCACCATTTCGACATGTGTTAAACTGAGCATAGACCCTCAGACAGCATATACGATCGCTTAGCTACACGGGCGGGGACACGCGAGACAGAGCGCGCAGGGCGGACGGGGCGGCATCCGTCCGTTTATACGCTTTGATGTGTTGAGAAGCGACCGAATGGACTGTCTCGTTTATCGTTCGTGTCTAGAAAAACGCCAACCTATCGACTCGCCTAGCGCCTGAACTATCGACACGGCTATCGACTCGTCTAGCGCCTGATCTATCGACACGGCTATCAACTCGCCTAGCGCCTGAACTATCGACACGGCTATCGACTCGTCTATCGCCTGAACTATCGACACGGCTATCGACTCGTCTATCGCCTGAACTATCGACACGGCTATCGACTCGCCTAGCGCCTCGCCTATGCGGCCACCATTACGGGCGTTGCAAGCCTACTAAAGCGATGGGAAGTTAATTCCCTAAGAAGGTAATCCTGTAAAACCTTGTTAAATTAAATTAATCAATCCTAATCAACCGCTGAGTGTTACTTATATTGAGGTGTGTGTTGTGATAATGTACTCACTATAATTTCTAAGCGCTTCTTTCCTTTCTTGGGCGTCGAAGTACCATAGCGTGATAGCGTATCTGAAATTCATACAATAATACTTGATTAACAAGTTATTTAATGCCACGGGTAAAACAGATTAGATATTTAATTAAAGAATAATAAGAAATACATAAACTTTTGCGATCAGATAACATAATTTATCTGATCGCAAAAGTTTTACGGGCCTTTATCGCGTTTACCTTTTTATAATTTTCCCGGTGTTTCTGTCATCACGTGACCACGGCTGTTGCAATACAGACGACACGTCGGTAAGATAATAAAAAAGGTTAACACGATAAAGAGCCGTAAAACTTATTATTAAGAAATACATAGTTTTGCAATTGTTTTAACAAAGTATACATTTATTTCAACTTTAATTTAATTAAACATAACAGTTCTAACTGTCGCATCTTGATTTCCAACTCAAAGATAAAGAAGCACTTGTCAAACTTCGACAAAGAGGTTAGCCGACGAACAGAATATGGTTCATTTGACAGAACAACAAACCACAGATAATACAGGTAAGTAAATAAAATAGAAACTTTCATGAGTAAGATACAGTAAGATGGACATAGATCATAATAGGCGAAGAGGAAGATTTTGTGCTAATTAGTCCCATCAGTGCCATGTTAGGCTTCAGCTTAGCGCAGAAGCTACAGTAACAAGCAGCGCTGCTTTTCGATCGACTTCAAAAAGGTGGTTCTCGATTCGTCTGTATTTCTTTTTGTGCGTACAGCAGCCGCGGAAGTGGGGGACAGAGGGGGCCAAATGCCCCCCCTAAAATCGTATAGGTACCTGCCTACCAAGCCAGGGCTGTAGATTGAAGGAGTGACCAAAAAAATTTACCTCCCCCATCACGGAGTACTTCCGCGGTCCCTGTGTGCGTATGTTACGCGATATTTACGTCCATTGTGGAGCTATTTTAATAATTAATGGCCCCATATAAATTTTATGAAAAACTCCCACCTCTAACGGTAAACATAAGGGATAAAATTTACTATTCCACTATTTATAACTTCCCGTTATTTGAAGTCGTTTTTTATTTTTCTTTAATTATATCCCGTTGTACACGGTCTAGAGCTAAATACTAATCTTAACCACCCTACCCATCAAAAAAGAATCATCAAAATCAGTTCGCAATTCGCGAAGATATCGCATAACATACCTCCTCTTAAAAAAATCCTCATAAAGGTTGTCTGGTAGTGGTGGTCTTATCGCTATTTAGCGATAAGACCGCCCATTGTACAAAATTGTCAAAGTTTGTAGTACTTTAATTAGCTGATGTGTTATTTGGTGTGCAAGAAAGTATTTTCCTTCTATCTCTCTTTTTTAAAGTCGGTTGAAAAATAGAAGAAGAAATTATGTGAAAATGTATATTACCTCGTGCCATAAGCTGGCTGAACTTCATGAGGGTTCCGCCTATCCGACCAGAAGAACAGCATCCGGTCGAAGATAGGCTCTATGTCCGCTACCTGGTTAGTGCCTTCCGGGAATACCCTGGAATCAATGAAACGAAGTTATATCATTTGTAGTTATAAATAAATAAATAATGCTGTACATTTTTCACACAGCATCATCTAGCCCCAAAATAAGCAGAGCTTGTGTTATGGGAACTACATTACTGATATACTACGTAAATATATTTTTTTCTACATAGAAAACACTCAGACCCGAGATAAATATCTGCAGATCATTCAAAAATTTGTCGAATCGAACCCGCAGCCTTCTGCGTCTCAGGCGGGCCTTCGCCCACTGCGCCACAGAGGTCTTCATACTGTATTATTTAAATAATATAATACCACATTATGCATACAAATTTATTAAATATCAACCAACAGACATACATATACAAAGTCCTTACACCACACTAGAATTCCCTGTATCGCGGGTATCAGGAACTGCGAGTACCGTGGTACCACAAAACCCAGACCCGAAAATCTTACTACTATTATTAAACGTGAAAGTTTGTGAGGATGGATGTTTGTTCCTCTTTCACGCAAAAACTACTGAACGAAGTTTTATAAAACTTTACAGTAATCTAGCATATACATCAGTATAACACATAGGCTACATTTTATCCGGGTACCACGCGGGCGAAGCCGTGTGCAGAAGGTAGTATCTGCATAATATGAAAATATTAGTCCCGCAATGGGAACCGAAGTCGCACCTCCTCGATGCCGAAGCCATAGGGCTCATTTTACCTGAGCAGTCCCCCGCAGCGCTTGACGTCCCAGTCGAGATTCAGGTAATATATAGCGGTGATACATCGGCCATCTTTATTAGGGTTGTCCACGTGTTTCACGTAATGGCTGCCTGAACCGGGGTAACACGCGACCATAGCCTGAGGGAGGAAAATAAAGTAAAAAATGTAGGAGTATTATATACTAACGAATCGACGGTTGTCGGGCGGAATCAGTTCACGTCTGACTAGCGGAAGTCAGGGTAATATAACTATATCCTGCCCAGAAGTGACCCCGAAACTCTGATAGGCCACATATCTTCCTTGATGAAGGTCGACAGGTGCCCGATCGGCACTCTTACCACGAAAGAGTTGAAACTAACTCAGTGGCCCGACCGACCCTCAGTCTGAAATCGCCTTTCACGCGTAAATCCTCCTCCTTAATACATTCTCAGCCTTGATGAAGTAATGCAAGCGAGACACGTAGATCGGAATCACGGGAATCGCCGGACGCGCTTTTATGACGAGAGTGTAAATGAAGACTATGTGGGGCGCACTGAATCTTTTCACCATCGGTCACTAGCCACACCATACTTTAACCTAACTCATACTCATTTATTTGATCCTTAGGAACATACAGGACACTTGGTTACGTTACTAAAATATTACAAAAATTATATTGTATTTGGAAAGGTGCTATTTGGAACCTGTAAATGAAGACTATGTGGGGCGCACTGAATCTTTTCACCATCGGTCACTAGCCACACCATACTTTAACCTAACTCATTTATTTGATCCTTAGGAACATATAGGACACTTGGTTACGTTACTAAAATATTACAAAACTTATATTGTATATTAGGTGCTATTTGGAACCTAATATAGGGTAACATGACGAATGAACGGTAACGTGGTCAACGCATCACCAAAGAGGTAAAAATACGGTTCCGAGTCCTACTGAATAGGTAATTTTGGGACGGACGCCAAGCGAGAGAAGGCTTTCGGATTCAGCCAAACAGGTTAAACTACTGATGTTGAAACTTGAAACAGAATAGACAAACTTTATTTTCAACGACTACAACGTAATAGGTATAAATTAGTAGTTATACATAGATGTGTTTGCAAATCTCACATAGCAAGTTATCGTTCAATCTACATACAGGACCTACCAGTGGTGTCTATGATTTGTAATCGGCGCACGTTAGAAAACAAACCGACCACACGTGCCCAATGTGGGTGGTCGGTCTCGCATTATGCGTTTCAAAAATTCTCGCAGAATGACGCGGTGGCAGCGGCGATGACCGGTGGCGATCGTATTTGTATCGAGGAGTTTCCATCTGACGCGAACGTTGTAAACCTTTTGCAAGCAAATTGATTGCCACCCCGCCACCTTTTAATATCCGTTTGTACGGCTTATAGTCAAAAACTATGTATCTGGCTTTGAACCTAGAGATACCCTATAATAAAGGGTATCTCCTCTATAGCTATTATAAATAATAAATAAATAAATAATGCTGGTCATTTTTCACACGGCATCATCTAGCCTCATGTCGTGCTAAATTTTTTCATAGAAATCTACCACTAAAACATGCCTTAGTTTGAGTCTAGGCCTTAGGGTTGAGTTCTCCAATAGAATAAAAGAACGGTCAAGTCAAACTATTGATTATGATGATAGATCCCTATGAAAACATGTGTCAAAAAGCTTTTATTAGGACCTAACCACCCGTTATTGTATTGGTGATCTCGGGCCTTAGACTCATAGTTGGTAAAATATTGTACAATTCTCACTTGTGAATCCTCACAAAACCATTAGCCTAAATTAGAATAGTGAATAGGAAGCACAAAAGGTATAGAGTGGCGACCGTAGAAACAGCTGTGTTGAGTGTTGGGTAGTCCAAAAAAAGTTGGACCAAAGAAGAGTGATTTCTCGTCTCACGACCGTAGAGCGTGGTCGCGGACGGTGTTCATGAGGACTTAACGGTCAACGAAACGTCAGCAGGAGAATAGTAAAGTACGTGGTATAGTCGTAATCCTACTATTATTATAAACGCGAAAATTTGTGAGGATGGATGTTTGTTACTCTTTCACGCAAAAACGACAAAACGGATTTTGATGAAACTTTACAGTAATAAAGCTTATACATCAGAATAACATATAGGCTACTTTTTATCCGGGTAACACGCGGTCGAAGCCGTGGGCAGAAGCTAGTATTATCGAAATTTACAAAGTCTTTCAACGTGAAATTGATGTTCGTCGAGTTGGCATGTAAGAGATAAACAACGATATTCACTTGCCAACTTTCTGTCGTATAGTCTCAATAATGTGCATATTGCAATATGATTTATGCTGAAGCAATGGCAAGCTATTACCAGAGAATAATCAATAATACTACTATTGTAGACAATATGAGTGTTCTAGGATGGGTTAGTTTTGTTTTGGAATGAGTTTGCTGTTTAGTGTCAGCTAAAGTTTAAGGGTATTCAACGTTACGAACATGTTTTCTAACTTTTCATATCAAAATAAGACTTTGCATTTATTCATTCCATACACATTGACGACCTCTGTGGCGCAGTGGGCGTAGACCCGTCTGAGACGCAGAAGCTTGCGGATTCGATTTCCGCCGCGGGACAAATGTTTGTATGATCTGCAAATATTTGTATCGGGTCTGGGTGTTATTTCTGTATAATTTGTATTACATAAAAATGTATATAAGTAGGATATCAGTCATTGAGTTCCCATAACACAAACTCTGCTTAGTTTGTGACTAGATGATGGTGTGTGAAAAATGTCGAGCATTATATATTTATTATTTATTGCATAGACACACATTGATTGTAAGCTTTGCTCTTAAATTCGATTATAAATAGTTATGAGTATATTATGTAACCTGTCAGGGCAATGCAATAATTTAAGTGAACTTAAGATTTTATACCGAATACAGATGTATGCACAGATGAGAATCTTCATCCACTTTTAGTATGGTTCCCCCTCTGTAGGATCTGGAGGTACACCATATATTCTCTTCTTTAGATACATATCTGGCTCGCTTAAAGCCCAATACTAAGCAAAGCTTGTATTATGGAAGCTACATGACTGAAGTAAGTTTTATTTTCATTCAAAATAATAAAGTGTAAATATAATTTCTATACTCAAATACAAAAAACAAATGTTTCAGTTCCGATCTGTCTCTTTTTTGTTCCGTTTTTTTGTAAAAACATACATATTATACAAAGAAAACATATTATCTCTCGTTTAGATACATCCCTGGCATATACAGGTCATTATTAACAGATTACCATTGTCAGTGCTGATAGGTGATAATGATAACCTATGAATTGCATGTCCGGGCCGTTGGCTGATTTATTGGAATATAAATGTGGTCATTGCAAGATAAAACATGAGGCTATTGTGCTTCTGTTATATTACGTCATGCGCTTGTGAGGTAATAATGGATGATGAAAGCGTCTCTTATATCTATGAACGGTAAGCGAATTTCCATGGGTGCTATTTTCAACCGACTTCAAAAAAGGAGGTTCTCAATTCATATGTAGATATTATTGTGTGTATGTTAGGGTCATTACCGTTAGGGACTCCGAATAAAATGGACTGCGGGTCCCTAGAGACACTTTCAAAATTAATATTATTTTCATTCCTAGTAGGGACTGTCCACGCCTACTGCTTTTATGTCACGTGATCTTCGCCAATTGTGATGTAAACCGATTTTAATGATTCTATTTATTGAGAATAAATATATATATTATATATATTATAATTATATTATTGAGTAGGGTAGACTTCAAGAATGGTCCCTTATACATTTTATGAAAAAATCCCGTTATTTTCAAGTCTGTTTTTATTTTATTTTAGTGCCATAAATCCCATGACAAAAACGAAGATTAATGTAAACTTAAACAGGCATTTCCACGTTTTTTTCAAAGACCTGGTTTGGTTTTATTACGATCAACAGTCTGTATAAGTCTAGATATCTACTGCCAGCAGTAGATACTTAGTCGTTAGATAGTCGTCGAACTCTTTAGGGGTGGCCTATCCATTTAGGCAATGAGTTCAACGAAGAACGATCTTGAGCACCTCCATTCAGCGATTTCTCCCTTTAAGATGTCATTGCCTTCCTACACTACTTCGTCTCATTGGTGGTCGCCATTCGAGAACGGTTGTCGATTCTAAGAGCTACATAGCCTGTCCCTTGCCATTTCAACTTGCTAATTCTTGGTGGCTTTAGTTCTTCTATTGATTTCCTACATTTCAGCTTTTATCATGGAGATAAACTCCGAGCATAGTTCTTTTCACAACTCGCTGCGCGACCTACCGCGAGTAGATGAGGTTTTCTTCCTTACAATATCATGTGGCTTGACTTCATTCACACATACGTGAATTTTGGATTTAGCTTCCGCCACCGAAACATTACAAAATGAGATGTGTGAAAATCGATTTGTATAGAGGTGTTCTCATCAGAATGTAGACCTTTATAAAGGATCATTACCGTTAGGGACTGCGAGTCAAAATGGACTGCAGTACCATAGAGACACTTTCAAAATTAATATTATTTTAATTCATAGAAGGGACCGTCCACGCCAACTCTTGTTTTTTTTACTTAATTCTCACAACATCCTTGGCCTTTCCAATAGGTGAATCAGTTTAGTCGCCACATAAAACAAACATAAGATCCGGCACGGATGTTTGATAAGCAATTACGATAGTTTTACATAAAATAGAAATGTACTGTTATCTTATATTCTTGAGTGTGAAAGGGCTTTATCATTTCGTTCTAAGAAATGTACCTAGTGAACACAACTATACAAATTATAAAACACTCGCGGCTCCTAGGGGCTATCTTGTTAAAACCTATACAAGAACCTTTCTTGAAGTCATACAAAACTAAAACAAAAAACAAACACGCTCATAACTTTATTCCCAATGATGGACATCTTCAGTGAGAAGATCTTTGAGGATGTTAGCATTTATCTCCGTACTCGCTTATCCGATTGTTGATTGTAAAGCGTTTTTTTATATGATGCTGTGTGAAAATGTAATGCTGGACATTTTCACGCAGCATCATCTAGCCCCAAACTAAGCAGAGCTTGTATTATGGAAACAACATGACTGATATACTATTTATATAATGTTTTTTGTAAATATATACATATTATACATAGAAAATATGACTTTAAGGGTCTTATGTAGATGTATTACCACAATTCACTAGGGGGCATTGGAAGTTTGCGTAACCGATTGTCATAGTTTTTTTCTAATCGTATGATAACACGGGATCAAAACAGTGAGGGGAAGCATCGCGAGGAAACGAGCATGCCCTAGAACCAAGAATTCGAAGGCACGTGCCATCAGTGTGTTCCAATAAGCAGCGATGGGCTTTGCAACCTGTCACTTGGAATGCTAAACGCGGGCATGTGGCAACCACATCGCTAACTTGTGTTTCTAACTAGTTACAGGGGTCTTCAAGTGAAAATGTCCTCAATTCAAATTCTTGAAAAAACAACCAGCCTACGTGTGAAAAGCTGTGAGTACCCAAATAAACCTGTCATGACAAATATGCCCCCTATCTTATACACTTTGTAAAAGCATTTGCCTCTGTTAATTATTGAGTATCCTTCATACAAATGAAATACACAAACAATGGTTTTCATAACAATAGTCGTAAACAAACCTTCATCGCCTATCTTTGAAGCCACGTAATTAAAATAATAACCTATTCTGTGGTCTATCTATAGGGGTTTTCCAGACAAACACTATCAAATATATAAATTGATATAATATTTATATTTGCAACAATTAATCTTATAAGTGCCTACTCAACTCACTTTCAGACGGCCATGCAGAAACTGCTAAGTTTGCTGCGAGATAAAATTGATCAGTAATCCTACAACTATTATAAACGCAAAAGTTTGTAAGGATGGATGTTTGTTACTCTTTCACGCAATAACTTTTGAACGGATTTTAAAACTTTACAGTAATATAGCTTATACATCAGAAAAACACATCCGGTTACCAAGCGGGCGAAGCCGTGGGCAGAAGCTAATATGTAACTTTGTCATATTATATGGGAAACAAAATCTGAAATAACAAGTATAACAACGTTGCCTTGCAGCATGGTCTGCCCACCCAAATATTTAATTAAAAATTGCCATAAACTTATTCGCAGCGTTTTAGTTCTTATTATTTTTAAGAAGAAATACGACGATGCATATTATGCGCAGCTAACATTACGCATCGACATTACAACACACTTGTCCAAAATTCCAATCTAAGCACGTGCGTGACCTACTTGGCATATTACGTACTACAAAGTTACGGCTATCTATTTATTCTATTTGTTTTTTTTTCTATATATATACGGAATGAGTCTACGACAATGAATATTTTTAATACCACCAAGTCGGCAAACTTGCATGACCCGTTGGTAAGTGGTTACCGTAGCCTGTAGGAGCCTATAGGAGCCTGTACAACTCTAGGATCACACGCGAATTAAAGCATTTTAAAACACCCTTTTTGAAGAACCGTTTGCTATAGATCTCCTCGACGTACTGTAGTCAAAAACTATCGTGAACTTGACTATTCATATTGTAAAAACGGGAATTTTCACGTACCGCACTATCGGTGAAGGCACCGACTAAGTCCTAAGACGGAGGGAGAACGTTGCGACCACTCACCCTGATGAAGACTCTCGGAAAGAGTCGAAACTTAGTCGGTGCCTTCACCGATAGTGCGGTACGTGAAAATTCCCGTTTTTACAATATGAGTACTGTAGTCACTTGGAAAAACCACCAATAATGTGGTAAATAGTATTCAACAGATTGTTTTGTTTTAAATAAATACAAAAGTGATAACGCAGGCACATCACGTTGCATTGTCTTTATTTAATTTACCTTAAGAGATAATTATGGTCTGCGGTTTCAGGTCTTGGAAAGTCAACTATTTTTTATAATATGTTTATTTGATTATGTTTTTTTCTTTAAAGGTTGATTAGCGTTTTTGTTAGACTAGTAGACGAATATTTGACTCACTATTATCTGAACAAGACTGATTTTATTAATAAAAATATTTCTAATAAGTATCTACATTTTTGTCAGCTGACTCTTCTACTTTAGTGTTTCACTGTGTCATTTATTTGAATTTAAACAATAGAAATTAAGAATAAGTAGGTGTGGGTACAAAGGGTAACTTGAATCAAATGTTTTGGGTCGAACGGAGCAAAATACCTATTGGGTAGAAAAATCTTGGGTCAACGGGGAAGCACTCAATCGAGTATCTGAAGCTGTCAAGGTGCCATGCAGTTTTTCGAAAACTCAAACTATTACGGTGCCTTCAGACGCGCGAAGCAGCCTTGCAAGTAGCTTGGTACGCAGCACGGCGGGCGTCGACGTGGCGGTCCAAGCAATATGTTCACACGCATCGGGGCACGCCAGTTAATGCAAGCACAGCAAGCATGGTGGACGTCAATCTTGTGGCGGCTATTACGTTACGTTTTACCTATTTTTATTAAAAACAAAATAATTGGCGGAGTCGAAAGGACCAAGAGGGGAGATCGCGGGTTCCGAGTCCCGCCGAGGTTGAATTTTTGGGATCTTATAAATTGTAGAAGAAGAATAGTTGAGACACGAAGGGGGATGATAAAAAAAAATAAAACATAATACTTCCTGCTATTAACATTCGAGGATGCTATTGGTTATTTTCGACGAAATACCATTAAACTTTACCTTCAGTTTCAGGGATTCAAAATCAGGCAAATTGGGTTGTTTTTAAAAGTTCTGTACAGGGAATAGCAGAATGGTTTTCTGTAATTTCAATCACGTAATAACTATTAATGGATGTATCTAGCTATTAGTTAACGTTTCAACTCACCGAGTTTATGGCTAAATATATTAACTTTTCCGGTGTGCGGTGGTCCATAACTATTTAAAATACCATCCAATTAATGAGCCCTAATTTATAATTATAACACTGTCAATTTAGATTCTGAGCATGGCTCAGTCGTCCACTAGCATAGTTAAATGTGTTTAGTAAGCATAGGAGCACAAAAAAACCCGGTGTAATAAAACTACTCCCATAAACTGCAACAGTGCAATCAGATTGTTTTTCTCCGATGTGGATCGGCTCTCAATCAAATACTTTTTTATAAAGAACCTGTATCTTCAGTATTCGAGAGCAGTCTAATTACATGGAATAAGCACGGCCGGTGTAAAATTCATATAAAATATACGGACTTAAACCTTATAAAAATTTATGGAAGATTAGCCATCGATTACTGTTCCAATAAGGGGCGGAGGGCTTGCAACCTGCCACGCGAAATGCAAAACGTGTTCATGTGCCTAATGTAAGGTTTTGACGTGCCTCTTGGTAACCTCAAATATCTACGTACAGTCGTGACCGATAGTTGTAAGATCTTATGTCAGCAGTGGGTTGGGAATTGTTGATTAGGAATCGTTCTTAATTTTGTAGTGCTTAATAATTTGTCTGTCAATGTAAACTTTTTTTTTGAAAAAAAAAAAAAAAAATTTTTAGTGGGTGTTACTAGCTGATACATTTTAAAGAAAATCACAGAATCCATACTAATAAAATAAATAGGAAATGGCCTAGGGTTTTTTATTTGCATTGCTGAAATAAACATCTAGTGAAATCTGATTTATAAAATGATATTTGCGTTTCGGCAATAGATAATAATTATCTTATTTGAAATTATTTAAAGTAGGGCTGGAAATTGCTGGTCATAGAGATACAATTTGAATATTTTTAAGGTATATCTACATCCTACAAGTTTATAAGTTACAAATTTATACAGATTCACGTGGGTGAATGTAATAAAAATGCAAATGTTAGTTCAACACAACACTTAATATAATATATATCTGGTGTATATCACTCAAGGCAATGATAAAAGGGTTATTCCTGTCTCGTACTCTTATTGTTATGCTAAAGACCGCCGATAGCAAGTTCTATTTATTTAGCAATTAGAAGATGGTTTCTCCAGCGTCTAATTACCGTCGTATTTCCAAAGCCATCAATCCAAGATCCAATCAACACAGAGCTACCGACACCTAAGATCATAAGTGCAGAGAAGATCTATATAAATTGGACTATAATTGTAAACATTGGGGATGCCAGCGCTGCAGCGTGGGATTCCGTATGCGAACGTGTATCAGCTTGTATCTTCTATCTCGCTCTGTCCGATGGTGCCAGAGTGGAACGGATGTTTGTATACGTATTCTTACAACTGTTTACAATGCCCCTCCCCCCTTCCGCCCCACAGCCGCTCGCCATGCCGCAAGTCACGTACGCAGGGCCGTCGCCGCGCATGCGCTAAGCCTCGTTTATTTTGGTTTTTATCGTAGAAACTAGCGATTTCTATTGATAGTAATTCGCAAATGATAACGTTATCGGTATCACTCATTTCTGCTCATTTCAGTCTGATGATTTAGTCCAATACAAATACGTAGAAGCTGATAAGACTCCCAGTAAGTTACTCATGTGTGTGGATGTTCATACTTAAAACCAACATAGGTGGTAAACTAAGTAAGTACTAATAACGTAGAGGTGGGTAAAGGTCGTTGGAATGGGTTAGGTACGGATTTAGTGGTTGTTTGAGTTGAACTCGGACAATACGGGCGCATTTTTAAAAGTTGTTGGAAAGCTAAATGAACGCGATGTATCAACCACGAACGTATTACTAAAGTAGGATTGACTCTATAACTAGGTACAAGAAGCAATATTTTTTTTTATTTGAACCCAAAAACACAAACATGGTAAAATACTAGTAAAATAATTAGCTTATAGTAGAAAAAATATGTGTTGCTTGGGGTCAAAATAGGCTCAGCTTAATGCAGCATCGTTGGTGCGCTGGTTTTCAGACGGGGGCCTTTTGTGAGGAATATACAAGAGTAAATCAAAAATAAGACACCAATAGGTTCAAACCAGCTGAAACAGCCAAAACAATAATAGGTATCTAAACAAATTTAAGATAGTAGGAATTTGGTCGGTATAATAATAATGCTGGATATTTTTCACACAGCATAATCTAGAACCAAAGGTGCCCAAAGTAAGCAGAGCTTGTGTTATGGGAACTACATGACTGATATACTACTTATATATATTTTTTTACCTTACATATTATACTAGAAAACAACCCGACTTCGAGACAAATATTTGCAGATCATACAAACATTTTCCCCGCGGCGAGAATCATACCAGCTTCTTTCTGCGTCTCAGGCGGACCTTCGCCCACTGCGCCACAGAGATCGCTAAGAAGTATCTCACGGTACTTTACACATGAAACATAACAGAGATTTAAAGCAAGCGTCGTATTCATTCTGTCAGATTCAAATAAGCGCCGAATATTTAGGGCACTGACCCAAATACCTAGACGTTAGTTTCCTAGATCTATTTAGTTCAAGCTATGTTATAAGAAGTCGTAGATAAGAGATTGGGTTGGATGAAAACATACTCTGCGTCAAATGTTAACCCTAAGCCCAATTATGTAAGATAATTGAGCATAGTAACTCAAAAAAAAAACATTTTATTTGGAACAATACAAGCGATTGAAAAAAATGAAAAACGATGGTACTAGCAGAAGTAAAATGTGCCATCTTTGATTTCAAAATTAACCATTTCCATAACCAGCATCCCCAAATTAGTCAAAACTGAACACTATTAACGATTTTTTGAATATAAAATTCGTGTTCGCCATCTTTTATTTAGATGTCGAACACGAATTTTAGATGATGGCAAAAGTGTGAATCGTGGGACAAAGGGGAAAATTGATTTCCCGACGTCCCCAACAAGGCCGAGGATCGGGAGACAATGGGAATAACCCGAAAATGGGTTACTGTGTCGCAAGCATCAACGCCCTCCTCCAGAATACTCCATATAGGTACTCAGGTTACAAGGTTCCATAATAATAGATTAATGTTATTTAATTTGATTATGTTTTATAACCAGGACACCTTAAATTTTATTATTTGGTAATATTGTAACACACATCTGCATGACCGAACTCACGTTGCAGCGCCCTTAATGTATTACTTAGACCTATACAAACTATGTACATGAAAGCGATAAATAAATAAATGATTTACGAGTAGGTGGATAGGTAGGCAAGTAAACCAATATGAAAATACTAGCTTCTGTCCACGGCTTCGCCCGCGTGGTATATACCCGGATAAAAAGTAACCTATGTGTTATTCTAATGTATAAGCTATATAAGTTTCATCAAAATACGTTCAGTAGTTTTTGCGTGAAAGAGTAACAATACTCAATACTCAATACATTTATTGCTTTCACATGGTAGGTACATAGATGGTGTTTATAGGTAGGTAAGTTTGTGAGGATGGATGTTTGTAGGATGTACAAACATCCATCCTCACAAACTTTCGCGTTTATAATATTACTAGCTTCTGCCCACGGCTTCGCCCGCGTGGTACCCGGATAAAAAGTAGCCTATGTGTAATTCTGATGTATAAGCTGTATTACTGCAAAGTTTCATCAAAATCCGTTCAGTAGTTTTTGCGTGAAAGAGGAAGAAACATCCTCACAAACGTTTATAATATTAGTAGGATTAGTAGGATAGCTAAGTTTAGAGTTAAGATTATATTTGTAATAAAACTATTGTTAGTAAATAAATTGTGTGCAAGTATGAACTTTGCAGTTTTCGCGAATATTATGACACTTTTCCTTGAACAAATGGTAAGGGACCACCCAGAATCAAATCAAATGTCTGCTAATGAGCTTGCAAATTAATCATGAATGGAATGAACATGATAGGTTAGGTCGACTTTGCTTCTGATAACGAACATTTAATAACTTATGATAGGAGTAGTATACTTAAATAGTGACAGAACGAATTGATTGATTTAAGAGATCGATTACCGATGCCATTTTTGTTCTAAACAATATTTTGCTCCACCAAAGCCTTTCTCGCTTAGAATAGTTAATGCAAAATATATTATAAAATTTATAACACAATAGTCCTCGAACAAACGGAATTCTTGGAATTTAAAATTATTTGTTTTACGCCAAGTATTTGGGCAGATGCCGCAACATCAAGAGCCAGCTGCTTCCTTATTTAGTTTCGTAAAACATGGCAGAGATTATATCTAAAACTGCAAACAGATTCATTATGTTGTTATGTTTCAAACATATATGTTTGACTTATAATAATTTATCATGTGACTAAGAATCTTGTTGATACAAAAATAGTAAGTACATTAAATTTTTTTTTCTGTAAAAAAATGTAAGTTACCTCTAAAATAACACTTGCGAGAAAAAAAATTACATTAAACAGACATTTAGAAGACTTACCCAAGCTAGTAATGGTCAAATAAAGAATCTTGTTTTAGATTTCCGAAAACTAATAGTTTGAGAGAGAAAATGTCAAAAGCGAGTTATTTTCGCTAATTACGAAAAGGATGGCACTGCGGTGAAAAGTTTTAGTGCGTCTACTTTTTTGTTTTAAAAGCTGTGAAGTTTAAAATGATCTTTAATTATATATTTGCTTTTCCACAAAGATATTGTAATAAACATAATAAACGAGAACTACGTTGGTGGTCGGATATAACTAATCCGAGAGAATCTGGGACGAAAACATGTCAGCAAACTGTGAAAACAGCTATGTAGTGCCAAAACAGACTTGTGAATGTATCAAAAGAATCATAAACCCTCTAGCGGCTACTATTTCGTTTTTGCAGCCTTTTTAGGCCGAATTCCAGGTACTATGGCGAGCATCAGTCGATATCATAACATTTTGATGCAATAAGTTCGTATTTGTGGGACAAGGCAATCAGCTTATCAAGGAGGATTGAGGAACTATTGAAGTTTGAGGGAGTATTTCGAAAATCTACCGATGATATCTAAATACTATTATAAACGTGAAAGTTTTTGAGGATGCATGTTTGTTACTCTTTCACGTAATAACTACTGAACGTATTTTGATGAAACTTTACAGTAATATAGCTTTATAGATCAGAATAACATAGGCTACTTTTTATCCGGGTAAAACGAAGCCGTGGGCAGAAGCTAGTTCTTTATAAATGAAGTGTACCGGTCATAAAATATTATAACCTTTGTAAGCCGAATAAGCGGTACTATATGTCGAGCAGCGTTCTATACCGTATTATTTTGATGCAATAAGTTCGTACTTGTACGACGAGGCAGCCAGCGAAATGCTCAGTAATGATTGAAGAACTATTGAAGGAAAGACAGTGAAGTTTGCATTCAGAAAATCTACGGGCGAGCTTTTTTTTTTTTGGGATGTGTTAAATTACCTTCGTCCTGCCATTTATGATGTAGTCCCCCATCTTCCCATTATTCACCATCTTGTTTGCCCGCAGTATAATGTTGTCAACCTGAAAATAAATCGAAATTATTAATTATTGAATAAGTATAAATTGTGTTTTAATAGCATTTTCACACAAATTATATGTTGAAAATGGGATTACCTACATTATTTGGTTTAACAACCATTCTTTCTTTTCACGTTACATTTAATAATCTGAATACTTGAATCACCCGCCCTTATTAACCACTGCTGAGTGAGCTGATTTTGCCAGGTCATCTAGGCCCATATTTCAGAGCGGATCTTAATTCAAGCATACATTTTTAACAGAAGGCATATCTGAGAATCTACTTACATTATATAAAGTCACACCTGTTTCCTGGAGAGGGTGGCAGAGACCACGGATTTGCTTGCTACGACCCTGTAGACCTCTTAAGCTTCATTCATTCTCATCACATTCTTAATACAAACTCGCCGGCTTAGGGTATTCTTGACTTGGCCTTTCTCCAGAACGTCTCCAATTTTGTCAGAGTACGTTACGTTCGCCGAGGCCTTCCCCTTCCAACTATCCCATTCACGCTCGCCTTGTATACTATATCTGAATCTATCCTTGAATAATCCCAATTATGGCTACATTATTGTAATAAATACGAAATACATTATGTGTGATAAATTAGGCCTATGTGATTTGCATCGCCTAGGATTACAAGGAAAACTTGAAAGTTTTCCTCGAATGATCGCGAAGCTTGCTAGCCCTATTCGTAAAAGGCTTCATCATTATACGAATACGATAATTTGGTTTGTTCATAGAGTGCATTGAGTTCGTACTGGGTGCACGAATGACTCATTTTTGTTATTAGTTCACGCGTCAGAAAGAGCAAAGTTGAAAGATAAAGCTTTTTTTGGCAACCGGGTCTTTTGTATATGTCGAACGACAAGCTGATCAATATTAGACCAAACACATTATTCATCGAGAATTTCCGTCATTTACTTTAAGACCAAAAGCTCATCAGACCAGCTCACTGTTATTATTATATAGTACTAGCTGCGCCCCGCGGTTTCACCCGCGTAAATTTCGATCCCGTGGGAATATCGGCAATCTAATTAAATTTAAAACACAAAAGCTGCTATTGTGACTTAACTATGATAGTAAGATATATTCCCTCGCGGACTTTTTCGTAGGTAATAATGAGTACTTTAATCATTTAGTACGTCATTTTTCATGAATTTTTCAACTATTGTATCAGCAATAGTTTTCTCAGCGCACGCCAAATAATAAATGTTATAGGCAAAATTTTGCTACTTTGGGTTACATTATTGCAATTTTCTTAAGGATCTCTATTTTTTATGAAAATAAATTATAGCTTATGTTACTTCCTGATAATTTAGCTTTCATTTGGTGACAAATGGTTAAAATCGGTCCAGTAGTTTCGGAGCCTATTCGATACAAACAAACAAAAAATATTTCCTCTTTATAATATTAGTATAGACTAGCCTTTGCCTACGGCTTCGCCTGCGTGGTAACCAAGTTAAAAGAAGCCAAGGTGTTATTTCAGGTCACGAACTATACCTGCGGCCTAATCATCAACTCCTAAAGCGATTCAATTCAGGCAAAGATGTCAAAACTTGCTTTACGGTTGACGATTATATGACAATGCCAGAGCGTCCTCAACTGCAAAGCGGAATTTGACATAATTGCCTGAATTGAATCGAATGGTTTGGCCCCTGTTACGGAAATTACTAGCAACAAACATCTCAACCTCTAAACATTGACATTAGTCATATTAACAGGATAGGATTGTCATCGTAAAATGACAGGTGTTTCACGCTCACACAAATGCGTCAAGGAGAAAACTTGACAGCAGTCACGTGACATTTCAAAAGCTATTATCATTTCCATACAATTCAATCTTTCCGCAGGCGTTAACGCCAACAGAAAGTGGTTGTTGACTTGTTAGACAACAACCATTTTCTGTTGGCGTTAACGAACGGTCAAGAACTGAGACAAATCTTATCGCGAGATTTGTTTAAGTCTCATATGATGTAGTTAGTACTAAACTACTAACTATATCATATAAGTGAAGATAATATAGGTAATAGCTTGAAATGCGTTATTTTATAAACCTGTCATACGATAATGACAAGTCGAGCAGGACAATACAGGAGAAGGGTGTCTAGACCAATACCACTTTCTGTTGGCGTTAACGTCTGCGGAAAGATTGAATTGCATGAAAATGACATTAGCTGTGGAAATGTCACGTGACTTCTGCCGAGTTTTGTTAGAGCGAGGCATTTGTCTAAACCCCCCCAGGACAGAATAGTCATGGAAACGTAGAACGTCCGGTAACGAGATGGGCCGACGACATTTTCAACGTCGCAGGCGGCGACGTTACGTACGGTGGATTATTTAGACTAGCTATATATATACACTATAGGTGTAGAAGGAGGCCTACGCGTACCCAGCAGTGGGTGAAGTCGCTCTGTGGATGTTGATGACGATGAAGTGAGTCAAAGCGAAAACGTAGATCAATGGCGCCAGCTATCAGCTTTATCAGTCGATAACACACGATTATCATCGAAGCACTTATATTGCCCCTATGTTATTTTATTTACCTATCGTCTGAAATACACAATCAAGTATCTACACTTGAATTCGGTATTTAAATCTTGAAAGTCATGCTGGTTTTATATGATGTTTCGCGATCTAGATTTCTGTATCTTTATGAGCTATGAGATTGAATTAATGTTCTTATTAGACTCTTAGTAACAGTTTTATATGAATAACCTAAACCTTCGAATATTCGCATATTGAATATTGTGAGCATTCATATTATAATAATCGAACACGAAAACACAGTCTGAAAAACTTTTCGATGCAAGGAAAAACAGAAAAAATCTTGCATGTGTCCGCGTTTCTTTAACATCTCCGAAACTCCTACTGTTTCAAGATGACGTTTTACTAAAAGCTAGGTATATCTGTCGAGAAAGTCGTAGTAAGTAGTTTTGTTAGTTTGGTTCTTCGACCTCGTACCCACAATTCTTTCTTCTCGCAGTGAAACTCAGGGTAGCTATAAAGCGCTCTTAAGTTGTCGTATTACGAAGGCTCTGAAGTCAATAATTACGTAGTATGCGGTAGGCTCCAATTGTTTTTGAATGAAAGTGTAGGTACCTAAACTGTGTCATGGTATTATGTAGTTTTATAAACATCCTCAGCAAACCGACCGCGTAGTTTATCTACACATCCTGATGACCTAAGCTATTTAAATAACAAAGTTAGGTACTAATAAAATTATTGTAAGTTGACACAAGTCGAGATGAAAGGAATCACGGAGATTGAATGAATAATTGAGTTACTAAGGTAACTCTAAGGTATACTATCTGTAAGAGATCTACCTACTGGTAGGCCTTGTCTTGCAAGTTCAAAGGAACACATGCGATGCTGAGAGTACAAGGATATCACCTCAGGACAGAGTCCAGAATGATATGAACACTGATATATCACAGCTAATAAGAATGCCTGTGAATGTATTCTGATACATACATATATCAAAAGATTAATTGACAGACATTCTAGGGCGTTTCGAGTATACATATACTCATAACGATTGTTATCATAATATTCCACTTTCGAGAAAATGCAATCATGCTTTCGATACGGCAGGGTACGGGTCGATAACTCGAGGTTTACCTACGTCGCACAATCTAACTTTTTTTTTAAACAGCCATTTTAAGTAATTTATGCTGCTCAATATTACCTGCTACTAACCCGATGTGCTTAAGGTTGTTTTCAATGGGCTTACGTAATGCTTCCATCATCCGTGCTCCCATACCACCATTCAGGCAAAGGAACTACGAGTAATATATTTTTGGCAGATACACTTCTAATGGGCTATGTTTAGTGTTTTTATATTTTTACCATCCACGTAAAGGGGTGACGTGCGTTTACCATTTATGGTAAATGAATCGTCCGGGTGACTACGAGTTTACCATAAAAGGTATATAAAAGATATAGTCCATTCCATAGAGGTAAACGGATAAGCCTTTCTCCACATTTTTTTTTATCTACATTTTTATAATTTGAAAGGGACGATCTATGTACATTTTTATAATACAAAAAAAAAACCGTTTTGTGTAATCCATTATGAAATGGAGTCAACAATGTTATTGATAGATTCGTAACTATCTCGTCGCGTCGCGCGTGTCTACTCTGCGTTATAACAAAAGGTCGCGGTCGCGTGTTAAATTAAGGGCCCGATTATGAAGGGCGGGGCTACACACGTGTGCGTGGTCATGTACGCAAAATCTATATCAATAAAAATCTATTGCCGCATTTATGTAAGATCATCACTTGTGAACGGCTCGACCGATTTGGCTGATTCGTAATAGTCACGACAAGGATTATATTACAATTTTTTTTTGTATATTTACCAGGTACTTCGGAAATCTGGATGACCCGTGCACGGTCAGGGCCGTTCGCTAGCTATGATACCTTCTTTGTTCTGTAGCATACCATGTAATAATTATACTATCATACGTTAGTGTGTTCATAGTGAACGCGTAGTTTTGAACTGTTTCAGATAATCTATTTAGAGAACAAGTTCTGATTCAACACAATCAGATATTTCGTAGAGGCGTATTTTTCTAGTATCCTAGTGGAAGGTATTATTGGAGTGCCTACCGTAGGGTCAAGCCCAGCAGTATTATGGTATTTTGTACTTCAGAATGAAGGCTAAGGTTAAGAGGACAGTGATAAGAAAGCATTGACATCACTTACTGTGTTTATTCCAGCAAGCAATTGGGTCATACAGTTTTTTTAACAGGCCTTATCAAGGCGACTATGCGTTTTTGGAGGTCTACTTATGTTTGGTTTATCTACTTTTAATAGACTTCAAAAAAGGAGGTTTTCATTTCGGAGCCTATGTACCTATGCATTGTTGGATGTTTGGGCATACTTGAATTATTTATCTCAGTATGGTCCGCTAAAATTATTATCTAACACAGATAGGCATAGTTTTTCCGAAAATCTTACGAACTGACTGTAAATTTGTCAATAAGTAATATTCAGACAACAAATAGAAGTCAACTTTTTGAATTGTAAATTTATATAATTTACCTCTCTTTCTCCTCAAGAGATTATTAGGTATTAATAAAGGGCAATCCACAACTATTCACAATGGATATGATTGGGAGGCCTGAAAACTCCGACACCAGAGCTCATAATATATACAAACTTTATGTGTAAATAAATAATTAAAACTGCATAATAGCTAAAAATAGAACTAAAAAATATCTAAGGAATACTCACTTGGCTTATTAACTGCCTGATGTAGTAACAGTGTGACTCCTTTCCATCAATCCATGTGATCAGGTCACTCCGTATCGTCTGCGCCTGTGTGCTTGCTGGATTTGATACTAGCTGCCCTTTCTGTTGAATAATAGGTTTGTTTAGAAGCAATTTATGGGTTGGCCTATGCCCAATATTGCCCAGCAGTCAATGGTCAATAGTCAACACCTCTGTTGAAAAATAACAAGTCCTGACTGATGAATGACCGAGAGATCAGCGCAGAACCTAAACAGTAAATCCTAGAGACCTGAAATTTGAAGGGTAATTTCCTTCCTTAAAATTCAGTATATAATAATTCAGACCCAACAGTCGCATATGATAGTACTGGCTCCACACTTGGTTTGTATGTGTCATGTCATGTCAATATTTGTTAATTTATCTAAGTAATGGAATTAAATTATATGAAAATTGGATATGATGGATCTAGATAGGAAATAGCAAGAAGACTTTTACTTTTTATCCATGAGCAAAGCCTTGGGCAGGAAATATGCCTAATATGGAAATATGCCTAAGTAATTTCTGGTAACAGCAATTATCATTGTTTACAATCCTGACCATGGAATTTTGATTCTCTATTTTTTTTACCCACAACAATAGGAGAATGTATGTGTTTCTGTGTTGTTTGTTTCTGTTACCATTTATCTCTGTAATGATACCCATTTATCATTGTTTGACTTCAAATGTGGTTCTTAGAAACATTTTGTCACAAAATAATAGGGGGTGTTGCTATAAAAAAAAAATTGAACATAACAAATTGTCATCCAGTGTTTAGCTATTGTTTTGCATGACTTCTAGAAAGGTTCAGGGTTATTAAATTTTGTAAATATTCACTTGTATGGATACTTACTGAGAATATTCCTGATCTGTACATTTCTAAAACTTCATTTAACACTAACTGTCCTTTCTCTTTGCCAAGGAAATTGTTTAAAACACACACACCATATTGCGTCATATCCCTGATCACTTGCTGGCATAATTTATACAGAGGATCACTTGGGTCCATATAGTAACTGTTCGGACTGTGGTTAAATGGTGCTGCACTGCCCTTCAATGAAGCTTCAGGGTACTCCTTCACTCTCGACGGAGGTTCCGTTCCAAATGCAGGTAACACAGGCATCTTCACATCAGTCCTATTCACAGCCTTCAATATGTTAGGCGTCCCAGTGGAACCAAACTCCACATTACTTAATAGCTGCGCCGTTTCATTCAATATCTCCTGTTCTGATGACCCTTCATAAGTTATGGCACTTTCTCCTGTCAAGTCTTTATTAGTATACACTACCCTAGATATAACACTACTATCATTTTGGATCGACACTTTATTCGTATTCTGTTTATCATTCTCTGAACAGTGATGTTTACTAACACTATCCGCACTACCCTCTTTCACTTTTTCTCTGGATTTCGGAACAGATTTCTTGGATCGTTTGTCACTTTCACTGGCCTCATTTGTTATTTCCTGTTTAGTGTCTTCTATGCTATCGAATTTGCTGTATTCACTTTTACCAATACTATCTTGGCTATTTCCACAAGAGCTGTTAATCTTCGGTTCCTTTGGAGACTTGGGTGCGCATTCACTTTTGTGTCTTCTCCAGTCTTGTCGCTGATGTTCTGTATTACAATAATAAACATTGAGACATCGTGCGCATCTCAAAGGACTTTTTAGATTGCAAACAGCGCAGCAAGTGAGTTCGCCTTCCTGATTCATTCTGAAATAAATTTCTCCCCAACCAACAAGCAACGAAAAGACCGGCCTCTACGACTTGTCAACTGAATGAAATGTCATCGGTCGACGTGACACTTGTAAAGGTCACTTGAAGTACTTTTAATAGGCAGCCTACCAAACAAACTTAATTGTAGTCTGAAGGGTGTTATATAATTGATACATTATTACCTAAGAATAGTCGAATATATTTTATCCAGAACAATAGTTTCAAATAAAATATATTTTGAAATAACTTCACAAATGTTCAATCAGTTTGACTTTTATTTTGCCGGAAATTATATTTATTTGACAAATCTGACATTGACACACATTTAATGATGATAGAATTTGGCAGCATTGTGATAAATAACCACACAAGCCATAATCAAGAAGTGAAGTACATACAGCCTAGTACAGAATTGAGCAGTGTGACCGTTTGTGGCAAATTCCTACCATTTTGGCAAAACTAGTATTTATATAGATTTGGCTATTGAATTTTCACTTTGGCATATTATGTTGACGAAGTACAAAAGTGGCAGAGTTTTTACCTTTAGTGGTTTTTACCTTGAGTTTTTATGCTGAGTTACAAATATGTTCAAAACTTGTCGAAACGATAACCGTTTCGTCAATTTTTGTATGGAAATCTTGTCGATATGGTCATCGTTTTGACATGTAATAAACTCAGCATAGACCCTCTGTTCACTTTATTAATCGACGCTGCTACCGTTGCTGTGCAACTGCATTGACTGCGTCAGTTTGCGTGAGCCTATAAATGGCTTATAAGTACGTATTAGGGAAGGATGGCTAGTAGGATGGTAAATAAAATGATGCGATACGTACTTAAAAACAACATTTGTTGCATAAGTAATAATGTATTGTTTTGTTTGTTTAACTAACTAAAATATATATACAGGGACACAGAGTGTTCCCTGTGGTTCGAATTCGGGCATATTCTTACTTCTCCAGAATTGTTCTGTGAGTAGACTCTACGATTCTATGTGCCTGACAATCCCTGATACTCCCACAATCACTGTTACTCCCTATTCTCGATTACGCCGATGCCTGCTATCTTGATCTTAACTGAGAAACAACTTCAAAACTTTAGTACCTGGTTTATATATGTTGCAAACATGACTACGTCTCCGAATCCCGCACTAAGCTCAAGCGGTTGTCAATTCGCCTACGCAGAAATACCTACTCAACTTCTCTCATTCTTGTACAGTACCTATCTTATTTAAGTCTTCTCCTCCCAATCTCAAGGAGCGCTTTCAATATCTTCATCTATCCAACTCTCGTTTAATGCGTTACTCTGAGACCTTGCAACTTAAAACTCCTGTGCATACTTCTATCTTCTATGATTGGTAATTCGTTTACTGTACAAGCTATCCGCTTATGGAATGCTCTTCCCCTCAATATCAGAACTGTTAAATCCCTTTATATCTTCATAAAGCTATTGCATAGTCACTATTTGTCCTTATCTCAAAGCTGATGAGTTGCTATCATAAATTATTTATGGTTATATATTATACTAGCTTCTGCCCACGGCTTGGCCTACTGTAAAAAAATCACATATCTGAATATACTATGACAGAAATTGACGTGAACATTAAAGGAGGTGTATAGAGACAATACATACACACATAATACATGAGTATACCTACATTTTGTGATGTTGGATGTTTCGCACGCTTAATAATAGACTGGCCTAACTCAAAAAAGCATGTTTTTGGGAATTCGCAAAAACGTTTTAGCAATCGTGACTTTGTTTACATTGTTGCTGAAAAACCTAATAATATAGCATGAAATGAATTAAATATAGTATTGTAAGAATAGTTGATGAAGTAGTTGTTTGTACTGCAGTGTGTTTTTTAAGAAAATACTGTTTATTTTTAAATAAATTTGTAGTTGAAAAAAAAACTTCCGATTTAGATCTCTATACAATTAAAGGGAATAAATGCCTGTTCTTAAAAGTGTCGCTTATTTTGTTATGGGTCTACATTTGATTAAATAGTTATAGATAGAACTGCATTTATTAGGATTTATGTCTGTTATGGATAAATTATTGAAGCATTTTTCTAGTTTATGTCTTTTTATTTTGTGTTGTTAAAGTATAAACAATTATTTTTTTATAAAATTAATGAGATGTAAACTTACACAAGTAGGAACGCTAACTTAAATATCTGTAAAAACAACCGAAAAAAAAATCTGAATGCTAGCTTGAAATTTCAGTTCAAATAATAACTGTCAAAACCAATGTTATTACTTAAAGCATCTATTAAATCATATTTATTTACATATTTATCAGGGACGAGATCTATTTTATATGTACAATATTTGGTACATACCTATTCAGTTAACAGAATAATCAAAACATACTTAGTTACGAAGATCAACTAGCATTTTTTAACTTAAATATCGACATGATTACAAATTTGCTTTGTAAGATCTGTTGAAAATTGTCTATAAAATCAATTCTTATGTTGTAATAACGGAGGCCTTAATATTATGTAATGATGAAGGTCAAAACTTAGCATCTATTAAACCACATAATA
Source organism: Perizoma flavofasciatum (assembly GCA_958496245.1). Taxonomy (NCBI): domain Eukaryota; kingdom Metazoa; phylum Arthropoda; class Insecta; order Lepidoptera; family Geometridae; genus Perizoma; species Perizoma flavofasciatum. The sequence goes on from OY292436.1 coordinate 3,427,581, forward strand.
TTTTTGTACTTAATCAATTAAGTGATCTTTTTTCAATTAGTGATTATCAGTCATAAAAATCTGAATAAACATTCGGGATCAAATCTCTAAGATCTTTCTTTTGTTTTCGCTGAGGACTTGCTTGCCTGTATATGCTTTGACTGTTGTCAGCTCTGAAAAGACAGCATTTTTTGCGTTTATTTCTAAGACACAGTTCTACGAATCTTTTATCCTTGTAAGCATTTTTACACAGAATGAAAAAGGTTTTTTGACCTTTATGAGTTTTATATCATTCCTCACAACACTATTTCCGTCTTCAGGTTTGGTTTAAGTTGTATCCCCAATCTTCTTGTAGTTTTTTCAAGTCTAGAAACGAGTTATATATCAGTTCGTGCACATAGAACTTTTGGCTAGTTTTTTTGGCACTCTTAATTATAGCTACATATTGAAGGGGCAGTATATCGGCCCTGATTTTAGGTTCTTTTTTATTTATTTTTCAATGAGGCTGTGAATATTTTACCTCTCGTTTTGAGTATGACCATTTATTAGGAATTTATGTGTAATTGAATTCATATTAAGATGTTTCACCGTATAAAAAAAAGCGACACTATAAATGTATTATTATTCCGCCACTGTTGTCAGAATAAAGAATTAAATTAAGACCATCACCAACTCCCGCTTCACATCAAAGCTGGTCAAAATAATCTAGTAAGCAGGAACTTATTTCGTTAGCCCCGCGTTTAGCATCTATTTCATTCTAAAAATAGCGATCAAATGTGTACATTACATTTGACCATCGACTTTCTTGTTTAAAAGAGTTATCGTGAAGTTCTTAACGTAACTTTTCAACTTCGATTTTTTGAAAATGCAGAGGCCTGCAAAACAAAGCAAACAAAGCAAAGCTTGCAGGTCAAATACAAGCACTTTATTTTTTCATCTATTTTGCAACGATCATTGTATTTCTCTTGACGTCTAAGTTTATTTTCTTACAAATGAGCTTCAAAATTTCCATAGATCATAATGTTTTCTTGGGAGTTTGAATTTGCATATAATAAATTATAAATAAATAAATAATGCTGGACATCATCTTCACACAGCATCATCTAGCCCCAAACTAAGCAGAGCTTTTATTATGGGAACTACATGATTGATAAACTACTTATATGCTTTTTTTTTAAAATCCATACCTATTATACATAGAAAACATCCAGACCCGAGACAAATATTTGCAGATCATACAAATATTTGTACCGCAGCGGAAATCGAACCCGCAACCTTATGCATATTGCAGACATAGGTAGCATTGGTCCTTTCGTGGACAGAAAAGGATATATTATATTGTTTGGTAAAAACACTGTAAAATATGCAATATTTACCAACGGGCCTATGGTATTTCTCTTGCGCTTCCTTAAAAGCTTCCTTGAAAAGAGTATGATGCTTTAACCCCTATCTATGTAATCGCGCGTTGATGTTTGCCTCGTGTAGTGCGACTCAATCTTTGGTATTGCGTCTATAAACTTTTTAATATCTGTAATTAGTGCTTTTTCAACTCTTGGTTGACTATTGTGTTTTCCTCTTTGATCTGTTTTCAATTTTTAACAGTCTTTTATTATACTGTGCGAATGACGCGAAAGGATATATTTAGCGTCCCAACAAAAAACTGTATAGCAACTCTTAATAAGTCAAAGAAAACTCTATCGAATTTTAAACTAAACAGACTTAAAACTCAAAAATTTTATGTATATCGTCCTAAATTTTGTAATAAACAGACATGTTTATCGATTAGTGACAGTTGAATAACAAATTTCAATAAAACTTACCTCAGACTTTGACAATAAACAAACCCAACTATTAATCGGCCACTTTCAAATAAAACAACCATACGTTCACTCTGGTAGCGCCTGACGTATTATGACAGCTGTCACTGTCTGATTATAGACCATGCAGAAATCGATGACAGTGATGGTGACATATATAGCAAGAACTTGGTCTAGAAATGCGATATCGCTAAAATTCCGAGATGGAATCATAGATGGTGGTAAAACAAAACTCTCTGTTCACTTAACTCAATTTTGACCTAAACCTTATTGGGCCAGTTTATTATTAAGCGTAACAAACTTTGTTACGCTTTCACGCAAAAACTACAACAGGTTGAACTGAGGTAGGTGAGAAATGAGGATGTTACTTCGTTATGTAATTTATTTAACAAGTATGAACTGAAAAGGATATATTCTAATAAAAAGTATGTAATAGTTTTGAAAATATGTTTGATTTAATAAAATACATTTTAAGTAGATGCGAATAAATTCATTATTATTAAATTCTAAGGATACTAAAATGAAAAGATTAAATATTTTTGGGATAATGTGATATTTCATATCTTGGGATACCTTTTGTATACCTAAATATACACTAAAAATAATCAAAGATAAAAGATCCCATATTTATTCATCGAAATCACAATAATCCGTTAGACAACCACATTTTGATAAATTTATGCTGATTCTTCGCGACCAAGCCTCGTCAAGCCAAGAATCAGCGAACATAGTTTTATGATCCTTTATTCAACTTGCTTGTGGAAAATTATACAGCAAAATATTAAAGTATTGTGATGTATGAAATGGTTATTGTAACCGTATCATAATGCACGAATTAGAAAAAAGACTAGATTAGTTCTACGTCGAGCCGCACTCCTGGTTATCGCCTCAAAATAAATTCATTGATCAAACGAAAGCGACTCAACGAAAGGAACTAAAGGAGCGTAAAAGCGCGCGTCTAAAATTGTACACGCACTTTTGCGCTTACTAAGTACCTACTACAAGTTACAACCAATAAGAAACTTAAAATTAAATAAGTGTAAATAGGACCTTTGTCAGTACTCGCTTTCTTCTAAAAATCCATCAGTATCGCCCATATTTAATTAGACCTTTAGAATCCGATGGATTTTAGAAGTTTCCAAAGTACCTAGATACCATGATGTCGCCTCTTTTATAATACTAGGAATTCAAATTCATCCTACCATATTTACAAAACATACATCAAGTTGGAAGAACATTATTAAAGAATTAATTTTATATCGTACCTATAATTCATAGAAATTAGTGGGTACCTATGTAGCCCATCCAATAGGTATATTAATAAATTATATTAATTACTGATCAAGATGCAGCTAGACTGTAACTACCTACCTACTCCTTTTGCGGATTAGATTGGAGATGACGCGAAAGATAAGTAAAATACTTATGCTTGTCTGCACTAAGATCAATTAAAGAATTGGGCGTGACTTATGAACAGTATTTCATAAACTTTTACCTATTTTTTCAGGTAAAGTATTTGTTAAAACTTAAGTACATAAAAATATTAGTGCAAACGGCATTAATACTATACCCCTTATTATTTTGGACCCCTTATTATTTGTTTTAATAGGTACTTTTAACTATTATAAGTACTGAATTGTACTGAATTCCACAACATCCAAAGGGGTAACGTATAGGAAAATTACAGTTTAGTGCCTACATAATTTTGGTCTCTTCATTCCTGAGTCAAAGATAGCTAAGCTAAGGTAATATTGTGGGCATACCCATAATTTTATTAGCAGTCTGAAGTATCAGGTATAATATTAATTATACTAATTAAATGTAACTCTAAAAATACTATTAGACCATGAAACAACCATTATAACCACCTAGTTATAGACCAGCCATTCAGACTCTGGTATGATGGTCTTCGTTCTGTGGAGGCACTGGGGGCGGTGGTCCATGCAGTACCCTCGCAAGTTCCGCCTTCTCATCAGCAGAGAGCACGTAGACTGGTGGTGCGGGAGGCAGGAAACGTTCGGCCTTCTGAGGCTCGCGTTGTAACCTGGCCCGATAAAGCATCACCAGCACACAAAGGACGCTGATTATGAACGCCGAAGTAGCTGCTAAGACTATTAAAGCTGTGTGGTAGGACGTAGCCGCTGACACCTGAAACAAAATGGAGGTAGTATTTGAATAGCTAGTTGAACTGGAAATGACATGTATTCAGCTCGCAGAACCCAAAGCCGCTGGAGGTAGTGGTCGAATGGAGACAATGAACCAGACAACGCAGTGTAGGACGGCCCCTACCCAAAGGACCGAATCTATCTTTAAGGTTGCGATAAATCATTGGATGGAGATATCCCATCATTCGTCTCTGTCATTATTAGGGGAAGCCGACATTAGTGGAGGATGTTGATGTGACGAATAACTAACCGTGGATTCAGTGAGGATTTCCCTCTGTTGTAGCGCTGGCGCAGGCGGTGGAGCCAGCCTGTATTCACTGCGGATCACATCGGCTCCTAGGAATCCAGGTTCACCATTCTTGCCGCCGGCTATTTTTTCTTGTTTTACCTGAAAATATAAGTAATAATGACAGTTAATAAGGTTTCATTGTCCTTAGGGTACGGAAGCGCTTCGGTACACCTATGTACTTCCCTCCACAGATGCAGGATGGAACCTTAGGATGGCTAAATCTCATTTACATAGTTCTATCCATCCTAAGGTATGGAAGAAGATTACCCACTGTACATTTCTTTTGTTGTATTAAATTATGTTTTTGTATGTTGTACTGTAAATTGGCGTTATGCACAAGAAAAAGTTTATCTACATATTCCGCAAGATAACTTACTAAGTTTTCAATATGGTAGACAAGGTCCACAGCTCCCGGGCCGGGCAGAGCCGCTCGCAGCCTCACAGAGCCCGCGTCCCGCGCCGCGGCGACGGGCACCCTCGCCCCGAGCGCAGTCAGTCGCGACGCGAGCGCCACGCGGGCTCGCTCTGCCGTCGCGCTGTCTGCTCCAACCATCTCCAGCTCGAGGATTGCTGATTCGATTCGTGTTTGTTCTATAAGTACCATGAAACTATTAAAGCACATGCATACCTTTGCTCAAAACAGCGAAGGAAAACTAAGGTATTTCCACGTGACAGGTGCAAGCTCGTTGCCGCTTTTTTTAATTAGCGATGTTACATGCCATCGAATAGTTGGTTTTGGTTTTGTTGTTGTTGGTTGGTTGGTTGGTGAACAGTATGAATGAATTAATGAATGAAAGATGTGTTTGGTTCTTTGGTTATTGCCGTTAACATGCGCACTGGGGTAGGTAGGTATAGCCGACTAGACCAACATATTTTTTTAGCTGGGTTGAATTTAATTACCTAGGTATGTAGGTAGGTAGTTAATCTAGTGAATCTTCGAGTATAGCTCTTACTTTTGATGGTATCACCTGATATGTTTAAAAAAAAGCAAACAAGCATGCGGCCCCATCTGTTGGTAAGATTTACCGTAACCTATGGTACGTACAGAAGACGATAGGTGGACCCGAAAAATAACATTATGGGAGAGCCCAATAGGGAAGAGAGGAAGAGGGAAACCACAAGAACGATGGCAGGATAAAATAACCAAGATAGCAGGCAAGTCTTGGATGATGAAAGCGAAGGATAGAGAAGATTGGAGACTTTTGTAGGAGGCCTATACCTGCCAAGGGGTCCTTTGTTAATTGCAGTCATTTAAAACAAATTGTTTATATGTTAATATAGGTAATTAAGGAATAATAAAGGCATATTTATTTTTTATAATGGAATTATCACACGCGCGTTGCCGACCCTTAATTCAGTTCTTACCGCAAGGATCCGGCCCAGGAGCGTCCGGCACCGGCGGCACGTGCTGACGGCGCTGCCCGGCCGCGTCCACGCACCAGCAGCGACCGCGATTGCATTGACGCGGCGAGAACGAGCCGTCAGCTAAGCACCGTGGCCGGTGACCATCTGCTCCTGTAAGTACGTAAGACTTAATCATTATGTTTTGTATAATTAAGAGTTTCTTTGAATACAATTTTATTTTTTATTTATTATTATATTATAACTTGTCTTCTATATATTATAATATATCTTATATATTGTAAATCACCTAATTAATCAACAAAATTAAAAAAAAGTATACAATTGGTTGAATTGAAAAAATACGTAGCCTCCGAATGGACAACTTCCTACTTTATATAGTCGTTAAAAAATACATTGAACCAGAGGATTGAACGTTTTTTTTAATTATCCCAAGGCCTAAATCTGACGATCTCCTTTATAAATCCATATATCCATAAATATTCTGTGGGTATTTTTTTTTAGCCAGCCTGATAGTGAATAGCTTGCTTTATTTTTTTATCAAACAGTTTTTTAATACTCTTTGGCGCCTTAGTAGTTAAAAAGGCCACTAGAATATATCTAAGTGAGGACACATCCCAACTCTTTATATAACGACTACGTGACACCTTACCTAAATAGTTGGATGACGTCTTGAACTAGTAACCTAACTTAGGCGTAGGTAGCAGGTATGAAGTAACAGGTATTTCACAGAAAATTCGAAGTAGCTCTAATTATACTCTGTGTAGGTAAATAGGTACAACTTTAGTTTATACTAAAGTTGTACCTATTTACCTACACAGTTTGACCCTTATGGGTCAAACTACAAAAGCTATAATCAAGAAGCGAAGTGAAGTCAAACTGACGCGGTGGCGGTTGGTGAAAGAAAGAAAGAAAATGTATTTATTATCCCCCAAACAACACAAAAGTTAAACAAAAATAGTAATAAACACAAAACAGATACTTAACATATAAATAACACAGCGAAACGAAAAACAGACAAACTAAGTAGGTACGTCATTTGTGTTGTTGGGATCAAGTAGGTCCCCATCTCAGCATTATGCTGCGCGAGAACATAAGGGTCAGGTGCAGCGCTGGTTTTCAGACGGGGCCTTCATGATGCCACGAAGATCGCTGGACAAGCGGGTGCAAAATAATCGATATATATAATTATACTAATAACCTAACCAAATTTATAATACATACTACACATATATATACGCATGATATATTAATACTCATTTGTTGCAAACATAATTTAGCGCGTTGTGCAAAATCACTGGTGGCAGATACAGTCTGTGTTCAGTTTTTTGATACTTGACAATCAGATAATCTATGAAACAGACTGAGAAAGGTAAAGGGTATGCTATATCTGTTGTAAAATTTTTGAAAAATTGATTATTTTTGTATCTGAAAGAATTATTTGGTTGGTGGCGTTCAGTAAATTCACGCGAACTTTGACAACCACTTGACATCTATTTTCCTTTGATCGCCACTGTCATCGCCCCTGCGTCAGTTTGAACAGGCCCATAAGGTATTATAAATAAATAGTGCTGGACATTTTTTCACACAGCATCATTTAGCCCCAAACTAAGCAGAGCTTGTATTCATATTGTAAAAACGGGAATTTTCACGTACTGCACTATCGATGAAGGCACCGACTAAGTTTCGACTCATTCCGAGAGTCTTCATCAGGGTGAGTGGTTGCGACTTTCTCCTTCCGCGTCGCGCCGTGCACTACGCGCTGCCGCACGTTGTGCGCGGTTATAAAGGCGCGCGATAACGGGGGAGTCGAATCTGACATTGCCACAGTGAGCGTAGCCTGTCTGGCTCCTCCAGGAATAGGTTATTGCATCGACGTGAGCAGTAGCGTAGACGATGTAGCACCCCTACCACCAGTAGTTACAACAACGCTACGAACACAATCGCCCCCTCCACTCGCGCGCCTTTATAACCGCGCACAACGAGCGGCAGCGCGTAGTGCACGGCGCGACGCGGAAGGAGAAAGTCGCAACCACTCACCCTGATGAAGACTCTCGGAATGAGTCGAAACTTAGTCGGTGCCTTCACCGATAGTGCAGTACGTGAAAATTCCCGTTTTTACAATATGAATAGTCAAGTTCACGATAGTTTTTGGAAGAGCTTGTATTATGGGAACTAAATGTCTGTCATACTACTTATATATATATTTTTGTAAATACATACAAATTATACATAGAAAACACCCAGACTAGAGACAAATATTTGCAGATTGACAAAAAATTGTCTCGAGGCGGGAATCGAACCCGCAACCTTCTGCGTCTCAGGCGGGCCTTCGCCCACTGCGCCACAGAGGTCGAATAAAGATTTTCAAACGTTAAAAAACAATATAAGTAGCCCAAAAGTGGTTTGTTTTCTACTGTTGAATTTAAAATTACCTACCCTTATCAGAACAAAGCAAACAATTCTTTTGTTTATGTTTTAAACTTTGTTTAAAACTCTTTTTAAGTAAGATCATAAGTCATTATGTAGGCATACCTATGTATATTTCAAGCGGAGGACTTAAGCGTAGGGGTTATGAGTATTATCCTTGTTATGAACTTACCATTCTCAATTTCCTCCTGCATCAGCTGACACTTGGTTTTGAAGAGCACCTTCTCCACATGGACCTCCAAAGGCGTCTCCATCCGTCTCGTGGTGTCAGCTGCTTTGGGTTCTACCGCCTCCGTGACTAGCACAGCATCATTCTCCTTGGGAAGCTCTCGACTTTCAGGGTGATCCTCAATTTCTTCGTCATCGTCGCTTTCGAATTCGTCTATCCTGTACGCCGTCATCTGTCTGATCAGTTCTTCTAAAACTGGAAAAAAACAAGATAATTTTTACATATTTTTTTTAACTTTATTGTTTTACTATGTCCCCATACAACATTTGAAAGCCCCGACGTGTTTTTTCCTTCATCAATTGCAACGACTCTTAGCGAATATTAGCAATAAAATCTAACTACGAAATAACCATCCTTGAAGAGAGACAGTTGCGAAAAACCGCATTCCCATCCGATAAGCCATACTTTCCTTTAATGTGCAGAAAGTTTTTTTCTATAGAGATCCTAGCCCTTTTTAGGAATCTGTTATTGGACTCAAAAAGTACCTTCATCAGCCTTAGCGCGCTCGTCGAGGGGGTCCCTGCGCACCCACTTCCTGGCCTGTCTGAAGTTGCAGGCTGGCTTGGCGCCGCGGACCAAAGACCCCTTGAGGGGCTCGCCTCGAGCGCTCACACACCAACACACATCTGCAAATACAATAAATAAATAAAAATAAATAAACGTACCACGTTACACGTACAATACCTAATAATTTTCTAGACTTATTTCGAGTAACTCTCGGGAAAAGTCGATTAACTCAGGTGTGTGTAACTCAACTTGTGGATAGTACGGTGTGTGATGTGAAAAATACAGTTTTAATATATTTACAATAAAAACATTAGCAAGTTTTAAATAAATCTCTCGTGACATTCTACTGCATAGAGGACTTCTCGCCATGATGCCTCCCCCCCCAATGGGGCTGTTGATCGGGGTCAGCAAGAATTACCTTGATTTTCTCTCTTGACAATTCTCCGGTGAGATTTTTGTTTTCTCTGTTGCACGGGAATTTGGTGGATTGACGAAATACTTATAAACCGTCAAATTTCAGTTTATAGGGAATGATGTCCCCTCCAACACACTGGCTGCAAGAAGTTGTTGGAGAGATGGTTCAACCTGAGCTTTATCCCGCAGCGGGAGTCGACCCTCATCCCTATTTGTATAACTTTGTGGTTGGCATTTAGAAAATGCTTTTAGCATTAAGCCCGCCCTTTGTACAATCTTATTTCGTGCGATAAAGAATTAAATAAAAATAAATAATTCTTGCGTTGAGCTGGCCCGCCATCATAATGGGAGATGATGGACTGTTCACTAACCGATATGAGACATGCACTGCACGGATTCCCAGGCCCCGCTCGCGTCGCAAGCCGGTATAAACGTCCCCTTGCCATACTTTTGCGCTGCCAGCTCGTTCTTCTCACGAAGTCTTTCGCACGGGCTCAGTACTGGAAAATTTAAATCGTTGATAATGACAACAGAAGAAAATGGTAGAATTTCAGTTCAATATTAATAAAAAAAAAAATCTGGACATTTCCACACAGCATCATCTAGCCCCAAAGTAAGCAGAGCTTGATTACTACATACATATGATAATACATAGAAAACACCCAGACCCGAGACAGATGAATACGGATCATACACAATCATTTGACCCACAGCGGGAATCGAACCCGCAACCTTCTGCGTGTCAGGCGGACCTTCGCCCACTGCGCCACAGAGGTTGTCAAATGATAAACGCCCAACAGATACTTATTTTTTAACAGACGCTTTACCCTGACTCCACTCTAGGATTCCCTGTGTCATGGGTGTCAGAAACTACGAGTCTCGTGGTACCACAACACCCAGATTCGGAACAAATACCTGCAGAACATGCAAACATTTGTCCTGCAGCGGGAATCGAACCCGCACCTCCTGCGTTGCAGCCGGCTACTCGCTCGCTACACCATCGAGGATATTTTGGTGTTCATTAATATCATATGAATGTGACAATAAATTATCCCTGCAGATACATACAAGCGATTGTCAACAAGTTAATAGTGGAATGAATGAATGAATGAAAGTACTTTATTGTACACCATAAAAAATAAATGAAACTTAAAAAAATTACAAAACTATTCGTACAATGGGCGGTCTTATCGCTTAGAAGCGATGTCTTACAGGCAACCTTTGGATGAAGAGGATTTTATGAGATTTTAAGAATGGCCGGGGTTGTAAACTTGATAAGTGTGCACTTGCACACTACCTACTTGTAACTACTTAGTTAAAAAAATAAATTAAGTATTGGAAATTAAGAGTAACTAAATATACCTTTTGCTTAATGGAGATCGAATGGACAGGCTAACAAAGCAAAACACTCTCGACATTTTTAATTTCTAGTTTTAGAAGAAAGATAAATATCTCGACCCCGCAGTCACTTTGCTAAATAAATAAGAAGGCTGGTTGAATAAATATGTTTCAGACCTAGGTATAAAATTTTCATACTTTAATTTTAATTACTATTCTGTAATAAATAGCCTAAAATGGTGTTCAGTTCACCCAAAATGGCTTCACCATGCGATTAGAACAAAAAGTGCGATTTTGATAACGTGTTGTTAAAACAGGCCATTCTTACTCTTTAGGAGGAACCCACAAAATGGATGATCCATTACACACAGAATACTTGTAAAGACATGCCTTCATCATTGTTCTTCTGTACAGTCTTCTGGGATAGTTTGACAGTTCCATCTGTAGCTGTTTGAAATTAATTTCCAATTAGTATTAACTTTATTGACTAACTTAAGTACCTACTGGCATAAATCCCAAAATTTACGCTTGTCGCAATTCTGCCGCGAGTTATATAATCAGGCGGCATGTTCCGACAAATGAATGAATGAATCCCTATTCGTCGTCGTCGTGATCTTCACGTTCTGACACTTCTCTATAAGGTTCTTTACAGCCCTCTATCTCCCTTTTATCTCCGTGAGCGTTTTCAATTTCTGGTACCTCGCGGTATGCTGTGTCGGACCTCTAAATCCCTTCTACTTAAAACTCCCTCTCGCTCGTCTAGCCGCTACAGTTACTCATTTACTGTTCATGCGGTTAAGCGTTGGAATGCCCTACCCCATGTTATTTGTGATTGTCCTTCAATCGATGTCTTCAGGAGAAAAGTTAAAGAGCACTATCTGTCTCTTGTATAATTGTACCATAAATAATTTAAAGAGTCAGATAGTGTGTGGTTTTATAGTATCTATATATTTATTTGTATATACATATATATTTATATACCTCTATGTTTATTTATTTTTGTAACTAAAATATTATTTTCTTTCTGTACACGATCCTACCTCTATAATTACCTATCTCTAGCTCAAGGTTTGCTGGAAGAAAACTCTTTTTAGGGTTAAGCTCGCCTTTGTACATGTCATTTAATTCTGCCTTTTTGTAAGTATTTATTTGTGTAGAATAAAGAATAAAGAAGAATGAATTTTAATATTTATATATTTTAGTAGTTTTTTGCATGAATAAATAAAAATACTTTATTGTACACCATAAAACTTTACATAACTGATATAACTACAATGGTTGGTCTTATCACTTAGAAGCGATCTCTTCCAGACAACCTTTGGGTGGAGAGGAATCTGTAAGATTGCTTGAATGATCAGCGGTGTAAGCATTTCTTTACAATCAAGGCTTTACCTTAGATTATCTGTTGCGATAGATTACGCAAAATGTCTTAGTAATATACTTGATATCGTTTTGTTATGATTTACTCTTTGAAAACAGGTTAATGTTGCTTACATAAGTTTAAGAAAAAAAACCTTTTTGATAATAAATAAATATATACCCGACCCTACTATAATCACCACTCTCCAGCCTTAAAGGTTTCTGAAAAAAAACTTGATAGTCTTTGTCATATCATTCCGTTTACAGTAAATAACAAAGTATTGTATCATCAACTCACCCGGACAGACGGTGTTGCATTCCTCCTTGCTCCTGAAGTTGTTGTGGTTCCCGGAGCAGCCGTGGTAGCGGAACCGCTCGCACCTGTTCCGCTCGTGGTTGAAGTGCCAGCGCGTCGTGTTCAGCAGCTCGCCCGATGAGCAGACACCCTCGTCTTTGCTCTCGAAGCAGACTGTTCCTGGGGAAGAATCATCAAAAATGTTGATACATATCTGGATAATCAAAGCATATTTCCAATTAATTTCTTTGCTCTCGAAGTACTCACATAATCAGTTCCTAGGAGTATCAAAATTACTCTAGATTATCAAATAGCATAATGTACATAATATTTCTAAATCTGTTGACGGTCGCACATGGGCATATCCAGCAAAAAGGACCAAATTCTTCCACACATTTACAATTTGAACAATAAATTATTATTATTATTAACAAAGCAAATCATTTAAATTGTAAAGGAGGGAATTTTTTAGCTTTTATAATTCCTACCTCGCTATAGAACTAATTACAATCGGAAAAATCTAAACAAGTCGGTGCCTAATAGTACGATACAAGAAAACTTTGGACTACTTAAAGTAAATATCAAATAAGTACCTACACAAGCATTATGGAACAGTCTGTGGAGTTAATAGGATCCATAGTTATAAACTTACTTGGCTTAGGACAGCAGACCGAAGGCCTAGAGTCATGCGGGGCGAAGCGACACGCGTGGGTGGAAGGGCAGGCTGCGGCACTGGGCCCGCATACTAATGGCCCTGAGGCATCCGGGGCTTGGAGTGGTTCCACTCCATCAGGGCATTGTGGTGCCGGGGCGCAGCGAGCTAGCGGGGCACAGGGTTCACCCTGGAAAATAGGAAGCTTATTATTGCCAGAAGTTTATCAAATCACCGAGCCTATATTAGCCTAATGGGCTGTTCCCCGACTTTCGATCCGAAGGTCGTCGGTTCCAACCAAGATGGGGACCAATTTTGTTTAATTGGGTACAGTTATCGTAAAACTCAGATGTCTATGATAGACTAAAATCATATACTATAGGCAGCTCCGAATACATAGATTGTTTTTTACCTAGATGACCTAGGCCCGAATTCATAGACAAATAGGGGCTCCCCTAGGGGGACTGCTTAGGCGCTAAGTAAAAATTCAAGTGCGAATTCAACCTTTATGCACCCAGCCATAAAGCGAATGCTGAATGATGGATTTTGGGGGACTGTTCAACCCCCGGCTATGAATTCAGGCTTTACATATCTATCTAGTCTAATACTAGTCGAATTTGAAAAAAAAACTTTTTGTATTTGATAGCCCAATTCATGAGAAAGGTTATAGGCTATTATCATCATGCTGAGACCCATAAGAGCCGAGAAAAAGAAGTGATAGCGCGGGCAGGCGCTTCAACGCAGCTGGTGGCCGAGGGAGGCCGTGGCCGTGTAGGAACATGATGCTGGGACTGTAAACAATAAATTGTGTACAAACCACGCAATCTAAAGGCACCAGCTCACAGGTCTCGTCAGCCCTGCACTTGGCTTCAGCGCAAGGATCCTTGCAGTCGCAAGTAAGGCATCCTTTCTCGTCCAAGTCTCTCCCATGAGGACAGATCACCTCTTCGTTGCAGCCAGGGTCAGGGCATTGGGTGGGAGTTTCACAGTTTGGCGTGGAGTTCGTAGCTCGGGTGCCGGGCATCTAGAAAAGACATACAGGTCAGAGGGCGCTAAATTCCATTTCACTAATAAAGGTCCTCGAAAATTGAGAACGATCAACTTGAGTAACATCTTAGAAGTAATAGAGCTCCTTGTGAAGAGCTTGTCCGGGGAAGTACTACCACCATACCTATTTTTGCCGCTGAGCAGTAACGCTCGCATGGCTGTGTTCCGGTTTAAAGGGTATGGGGGCTGGTGAAATTACAGGTTTATGCGACTTTTTATCCGTTATGTCTAAGGTTCGGCAACGCGTGAGTGATGCTTGGTGGTGCAAGCGGGTGTGGTTTACGGTAACCACTTACCAAAGCTTGTTTGCTCACATTAGTTGTATAAAAAAATATTATTTAAAATGGACCTGGGGGGGACATAGGCTGTATATTATCCCGTTAAAATAACAGGGCTTTTCGTGGAGATCAATATTGCAAAGGTCGAGCGAATGCGTTTCTTACGAAAGCTGCCATAGCGGTACTTACTTAAGAGCTACTTTTCATCATCTACTTTTATGCCATACCGTGTGGGCAAGTAGCTAGTAATTAATAAATTCCAAACAGTAACACATAGTCCAGTCCTGAACCCGTACCTCTGTTGAATTTTCTGTACCGTGGTTACTTGAGGAGATAACTAACCTCATTGCCAACGGCATCGACGCACCAGCAGGTCTTGTCTGAGCCGCGGCACTGCACCGTCTCGAAGGTCCCGTCGTCTTTGCACTTCGGTACCCACGCCCAAGCCGGCGGGTTGCCGCTTTCCGCTGCTGTGTGGAGCGCCAAGGCTCTGAAATAACAAGTAAATTTTTACAACTTTTTAAAACACACTTGTCTTTGCATCATCGATTGCAGCGCGAGGTTTTATCGCCACAAGTAGTAACTTAACCTTAGTGGGGGTTGAATTGTGGCTATAAAAACTATCACAGAACCATCCTGGAACGCATACAGCTCGATTGCAAACTGATAAGCCGTTTCAGAGAAAATTATAACAAACAAAACAACCTCTTATAAAAAATGCATATACTCCTGTCGCTGTAGGTAAAAAATGAGGATTATGTAAAACTTTTTGCAATGGCAATATACCTACCTCTCATGGAAGGAGTTTTTACCTGCCCCGTAATGAGCCGGTATACAAGTTGATTAATTCAAATCAGATACAAAACAGAAGTGTAGAAGACCCTATGGCGTATGTTCTACGATTTTGAAAAGTTGGTAAATTCTTTTGTAAATATGTATAATTTATAAAATTTTAAAATGTATTAAATTGAATTTATTAAACTTCGTTTTGAAAGAATAAAGATCAACATTATTCCAAAAACTATCACTCATCATTATTGTACAACGTTACAGGTATGTATCACGTTGTTTAAAAAATACAATGTTCATCACAGTTTTGAAAGCGTATCAATGCGCACATAAATTTTCTCGTCGAAATATCTTAAAAGATAAGTGCTTATACATCGCTGTCATATAGTAAGGTCGTCGTAGTAGTCGGTATGGTGACCGTTACGCAAACTTATAAGAACCAGTTGAAAGCATCAAGTACGGATATTACCAGAGTTCTGCAGTAGACTATGCATAAATTTTCCCCGTTCCTATTTGTCTGAATAATATCCTGAAAGAGGTGTTCAAATACCTCCTCTGCTGACAGGCTGTATGGTGCTGTGTAGGGGTGCAGGCAGTGCCACATCCAGTGGCGCAGCATCGCTCCCCAGCGCCGCACTCCCCGTCAGACCGACACGCAAACTCGCAAGATCCAGTCGAAGGTACTAGGTAAGGACACTGACCGGGTTTCTTTGGTAGACCTGCAAGTAACAATGAATCAGTTTACAGGCCCTATAGACAACAACCAATCTCTGTTCTGTTGGCGTTATCGCCTGGGGAAAGGTTGAATTGTATGGGAATTACATTTCGCTTTTGAGATGTCACGTGACTGCTGGCAAGTTTTGCCTTGACGAATTTGCGTAGACACCCTGATTAGGTAACTGTACCTACTTAGGCCCACTTGCAGGACGCAGGATTTTTTATTAGCTTGTAGCGAAATCTCTCGCCATGTGATCGAGCTACGTTCAATCACATCATCAAAGAGCGAAGAGCAATTGAGCATATACTAGTCACAGATAGTGCTGGAAAATGTATCGAATGGTATGAATGGTCGCAAGCGAAGCTAGAACACAATCTGAACATAATATTATTATAATACCTCCCAACAACTACAGTTGGAAAGACCACCTACTACCAACGTGTCATCATCACTATCAACTGTTATACTATCTTCATTATATCTATCTTAGATTCTCACTAAGGCCACCATACACTTATGGTTTCAAATGGAAGATCTTCCCCATATGCAAATGGAGGACATACCTCAAGCGCTAGGCCCATAAGCTTTTGTGGTCTAAAGTAAACACCACTTGTGTTGTTTTCGGCCGTTTAAAGTTCACCGCTCAGCCCTGTAGCGTGATGAGTTTTAGTTTAAGATGGCCCTGGAAGACAACATACACATACATAGTCCTGACCCCACACTAGGATTCTCTGTAGTGTGGGTGTCAGGAACTACGAGTACCGTGGTACCACAACACCCAGACGCGAAACAAACATCTGCAGAGCATGCAAACATGTGCCCAACAGCGGGAATAGAACCCGCACTTCTTGCGTCACAACTGGCTAACAAAGTGCTTATCACAGAGACTCCTTCATGTACTAACATGCAGGCACGGGCGGGCAGTAATCTGCGTCGCAAGCCACGTCAACGGTCGAGCAGGCGCGGCCGGCGGGGCACGTGACGCTGGCGCAGGGGTCGCGGCAGCGGCAAGTAGGGCAGCGCTCGGCGCCGAGCTCGAACCCATAGTCGCAGCCCATCCGGCAGGTCAGCTCCAAGCAGGACAGCTCCGTACGGACCCTGGAACAGTTTGTATAGAAAAATATCGTAAACAGTTTGTATAGAAAAATATCGTAACATTAGGGATGATGAACAGCCTGTAAAAGTCAACTTTTGGACACAGGCCTCCCTTGAAGATTGCCAGGATGAACGACCTTGGACCACCACCTTCACCCACCGACCATCCACAACCTTTGAGATATCATCATTCCATCGGATGGTCTTACACCCGATGTATCGGTATCGGTATGATGGTGGTATCGGTTAGTCGTGGTGTGAGTTCCTATACTGCGTCGTTCGGTTCGTGGCTGCCATTCCTCTGTGGATGGAACATGGGTAATTCTCCGTTGAATGTTCTGTGGATCATTCCGTTTTGTTTCGTGACACGAAGAATACATCAATATCTAAAAAAATATTGTCAGCGACAAAAGTGGAACCTGCTAGTGCTTTATTGAAGAGTATCATGCAAAGTAATATCTTTGAGTTACAACAGTACAATACAAAAAGTGGTCCGTATCGCAGAAGCTGTTATTATGTGTATTAAAACTGTCTTTCTTTCAAAACCACTAGAAGTATGACAACTGTACCACGTACTTTATAAAATATTCTTTATTGATACCAAATACCGATAATTTCAATTCTACGCTAGAAGTCTGTAAACATACTTGTCACAATCAACAGCTGAGGCGTTGTTAGTACTCGTCTCGGGTATTTCGGTTCCAAAGGAGTCCACACACCAGCATCTGCCTTTTGCGCACTGCTGCGATGAGAAGGATCCATCCTGGCTACACGTCGGAGCTGGAAGGGCTAATTTCATTCCGTCGACCGTTCCTTCCATCTTCTCATCGAAGTCTCGGAGGTATTCGCACACTGAGGACCAGAGAACTATTTTTCCCTCCAGGAGTCACAGACAGGAAATGGGCAGTTTAGACTCATTCCGAGACTACATCAGGGTGACTCTCGGAATGAATCGAAAAAGTTGCTATCATTAATACCTTCTATACGTAAATTCCCGTTTTTGTTCTAGTCGGAAGGAGCCGGTATATGCATTTGAGGAAAGAGGTTGTGTGAGTTTTTGTCTGATATTTTTTCCATAGGTTGTTTTGCAGTTAATGTCATAATTTTAAGGTTTTAATATACGTTTTATCGTCACAAAGTGTGTGTGTAGATATTTATATTTAGTTAAAATTTAAGGACTTGCTTGCTGCAGGAGTTGAACAACTTACTGGTGGGTGTGTCGTCGACACTATCCGTCTGGAGACGCATCTTCGCCGGGTCGATGCAGACAGGGCCGCATCCGGCAGTGGAACAGCATACAAGGTCATTATCGCAGTCTCCTTCAGGGCAGCTCATAGTGGAGTTGAGACCGCATAGCGCTTCTGCTTCTGTGCCGCAGGATTCGAAGCTTATCTGCTAGAGATAATGTTTGGCTGTTGTCAATTTTGATATCGTTTGTATGAGCTCATCAACTCTGTCGGAGTTTTTAAACTCTCTGAAGGCTGTGACATCGTTTAGCGACAAATATTTTTATATTCAATGGCTGAGCCGAGCCTACTCGTAGCTTCGTTTGCACACGAACTATGTACCTTTACCTCACAACGGTTGTTAGACTTCCCATCTGATAGACCGATGACATATTCGATAGATAAAGGGGACCGAGATTGTTCGTTATGGCACGGTGTCTATGATATCTTTAGCAGGTCTACGTCCAGCAGTGGATTTCTACAAGCTGTTGATGATGTTGTCACATTGTATGTAAATGTAATGCAATGCAATATAATATTATGTAATGACATGATGATGATAACCTACCTCCATAACCTCTTCAGTAGAGTTATCATATCTTGTCTCCGGGCAGCAGAGAGCAGCACTGCTGCGATGTGTTAGCGTGCAAACATGCTCTGAAGGACAGTCGCTGTCGGCTCCGCAAGCGACCACGGAACCACTGTCGTCTGTCGCTGGGGTACCGGCCTCGCATGGGTTCTCGTAAGACACTCTCGGTCGACCTGGAAGTTAAACGAAGATTTGACTGAATGTAATCACGCTGTATCATGTGTTATATGCATCTCTGCGAGTATGCTAATTTACTCGCAATGAAGGGCGATGGAAAAAATTGTGAGGAACCTGAACATGTAATGGTTTATCAATAATTCGAAGGTAATGCCAATTTGCATTTAATTCTTTCCCCACTCTGGTTATTTCACAACCGATAGGCTCTTTTCCGTGCCACCATGCCTCAATCTGATCACTAACCTCACGCAATATCACCAAAAAACCAGTGATAAACATCGATTCATTATCAGTGTTTATGAGTTCTCCTTGCAATAAGATGAATTAAATTTAGAAATCTGTTAGTAGATATAACTGATGGTTCTGTGGTAATTGTTCCTTGTTGTAGATAAATATTTTAGAGTCCTCTGACATGAAAGAAGAAACCCATTTTAAGTGTTAGTGCTCTTTCGTGCTCCATTTTCTATTATGCTTCTAATAATGAAGACATATAGCCGTTTCATTCCTATGTACCTACAAAGCATGTTTTTTTTAGTCTTCCAGTGATAAAGAAATAAAATAACTTACACACAGGATATCCGGTACAGAGCTCTCCTGTACAGCCCGCGTCTCTCACCCTGACGCACTCCTCCCCATCCTTGCAAGGGTATCCCGCACAAGGGTCGTCACACTCGCAGGTCGGGCAGCCGTCCGGTCCGGTCTTGTAGCCGTATTCACAAATGCCAGCGCACAGTGCCCGCGAACAGGCGGTCAGGGAGCGGGCGCCGGTGCGCGCGGGGAGGGGTGAGGGAGAACAGTGCACGGAGGGGGAGGGACCCATGGAGCCACGGAGCTTGTTGCCTTCCGCGTCTACGCACCTGTGGAGGGAAGTCCCTCTCTTGTCAGTCAAAGTTATGTTCATAATCTACAACTCGAATTAATCAACAGTTATAGAACTCCCTCACTTTCTACCATGCAGATGGTAAACCATCCGACAGTGTTGGAAGGCCGATCGATAGACCGATGACCTCTAACAGATTGTGAAAAAACGGTGGAGGTGGCTATGATCATTCGTCATAGCACATTTTCAGGAAGGCTAATGTCTAGTAGTGAACTGCAAACGTAGCTATGTCAAAGAGTAAATTAAACAATTAAAATCATACTGACCAGCAGACTAATCCATTCCTTGAGCACTGCCTCGATACAAACGCGCCATCATTGGCACACTGCGGTACATATCCCCTTCCTTCCCTTTCGCTAACAACTAACAGTTCTGCTAGCATCTTCTGCTGAGTACACATGGTCACATTATTGGGCAGGATGCAATGTCTTCCACATTCGCCGCCGTCGCAGCATTTCTGCATTGATGGACATTCCAGATCATGAGCGCAGGGGGTCCCACAGTCGAAGTCTGAGGTTGCTGGCACTGGGCAAGTTCCAGCCTTTTGGAGTTCAAGAGATGCTGGACAGCAGACACCGTAATCGTTACCTAGGAAAGATAAATTTATAGATGTTGTTGAATCATAGATTCAAGATTCAATCGCTTATAGCAACTAAGAACAGGGCGACGACGCAGTGTAGGAAGGACTGTTGACATCTGGATTTGGAAAGTCAGTTGATGATGATAGCTCAAGACACAAGTGGTTTTGGCACAAGTGGCCTATGTCCAGCAATAGATTAATTGAACTGTTGAAGCTGATTAATAAAAAACAACACGGAAGGACCTTACGGAAATAAAGCGATGACATGTAAGGTCACAATACCTTACATGTCTTCAGAACTTGATAGGTCCATTATTGTTACGAGTTCTTACCTGACTCCACAAGGCATCTGTAAAGCGGAGGACAGTTGGGTTTCCCAGGGTCTGTGCCGCAGAGGAAAGGTCTTGAGGTTTCTGAGATCAGCAGAGGTTCCCCGACAGGGCAAATGTTAGAAAGACTTCTGCCTCTTTTACCTGTGAATAACTTAGTTTGAGCTTGTCTTATTGTGACCAAAGCGGCATGACACTTCCACTCCTGAATTGCGTAAGATAAGTGCCTTTTATAGTAACAAAGCCTGAGATTGAAATGGTAATTAGGTGAATTGGGTCGACGTTTATGACTATTACGCCGTTTTATGGTGTAAGATTTGCCAACGTGATTATGGTAATATCCCTGGTCGGCACAATGCAATTAGAAGCAAGGTATTTTGCCATCCTACTCTAAATACCTACGGATGAATACAAAATATGATGAAAATTACACAGCAATTTTAATCACCACATCGCACACCATAGGCTTTGCTGCTGGCTCTTTTAAAAATTACAGCAATCACGGGTCAGATACCTTGGCAATTTTGTTGAGATTGTCTGCACAAGAAAAACCCAGTCACTTAAATCTACTTCCAAGAGGTAATTAGGTAATTACATATAAGTCGCAATATATCTAAACGTAGGGAGTAAACTTGCATCTGCATTTCCAACTGTTTTATAAAACCGTTTAGTTTCTAGAAACTACTGGGACTATATGGGGCACCTAATGAAACTTACAAGTAGGGACGGGCGGGCAAGGTGGTCTCAAACAGGGTGTCTCTTCTAGCTGACATGACAGCTGCCCAGGACAAGTGACTCCAATACAAGGGTCCCGGCACTTGCATTTTGGACAGCCTCGCGCGTCCAGCTCGAAGCCAAGTGGGCAAAGCATTCTGCAGGTATGAGCTGCGCAGGGTGCTGAGCGCGTGCAGTTGACTAGACCTGCTGCTGGTGCTCTCGTACCTGGGACCTAAGGAATTGGCTGAATTAGAGACAACTCACATAACGATACACTCATAAAAATACTATGGTCACACTATGGTGGTATAGTACGGCTTGCAACGTAACCTACCATCTGGTAGGCCGGACGCCTAATAACTTCCGAATAACATAAAAATACTATTTGCGATTAGGATTTACGCTACTTATAACAAACACAAGCAGAAATACTCATTGTAGAATTCTCTGTCACTCGGAGACACCTTGGAAAGGAACTTCCCTCGCTTCTCGTTAAGTGTCTCACCTCATATCCAGCTTGGTCAACGCACCAGCAAGAGCTGACGATCTCGTTGTCACACTGTATCTCCTCAAACTCTCCGTCGGTGACCCTGCAACGAGGACTCCTCATGGAAGGCAGTTTTCCTCGGCCTCCGCGGCTGTTCTCAGCGGCTAAAGCGCGGGAGATGCGTTCTGTTGAGAGCTTGATGTTTTCACAACCTGACAACGAGAAAAATTTGAAAACAAAAACACTTTACCGTTCTATTAATATAAGTAAGTAGTAAGAATACATTGAATTGTGATCACGTATCCACGGTGTTACTGAAAGGATGAATCATCGGAGGCAAGGCAATAGGGGACCTCAATGCCTAACGATTTAACTCCTCTTTATGTTTCGCAATATTCAGTTGTTAGTTCAGTTTTAGTTAAAATCGGATTTTAGGCTGGATGACCCAAGTATAGCCAAACTACACTCTACGATCGTATTTTCCAAGTAGCTCAATAATAGGTAATTTATCATTAAATACCATTTGAGTCTTTATTAGAATAAATTTCTAATAAAAAATAACCTTTGCAAAACAAATAGAAAATTATCTAACTTTTAATTCCAAAGGTCTCCAAAAAGCAAAAATACAGAATTTTATTTTCTACAACCTACCTTAAAATCTATTCATGGAGAAGTAAAATGCATGGAAGTAACCCTGCATTTTATTTGGCTAATACTAGGCACAAGTAGATTTGAATTGTACGTAAAAACAAGTGCTTGAATTTATATATTTTTTATGCATCAAATACTTACTTATAAAAATTACTAGCTTATTTTGATTAAACAACGCTATGATGGTAAATAAGTTTGCTTAACGAAAGGATGGGACTGTATTAAATAAAAATAATAGATCATATTCTTCAAATTTTAAAGTAAATGCTCAAAATGTTCTTCATTATTCGTTATGCATAGCCTACCCACACACAGTTAAGTTAAATATGGAAGAATGCAACGTGAGGAACAAAACAAAATACATTTTCTTACTTATCCAAGCTTGAGATTCGGTACTGGAATAAGGCCCAGGGGATATACTATAGAACTGAGTAGACGGTCCGGTGGATTGAGACATCAGACAGGACCTTTCTTCTAGCCATTACATTTGAAGCTATTGCTAAGAAATTGCATACCAGTGAAAAGCGGGTCTATACAGACGCGGCCACAAGGAGAGCTGCAGCATATCTGCTCTCCGCACTCCTCATCAGAGCTGCAAGGTGTGGCCCTCGCTGGACATGAACTTTCTTCAGATGGGCATCGTCCTTGGAGCTCTGCAATTGCTGGAATAAAAGAATGGATTTTCATGTCATTATTTTCAATTATACAGTACAGCTCCTTTAACAAAGAGTTCGTCCGGAAAACTGCTGTTATTTTTTGGCACCAAACAGTAATGCTCACATACATGTGTCTCGGTTGAAGGGGTGTCTCCAGAAACAAGTTAAATACACAAGTTTTTCAGACATTACCGTCTCAGCTTGTTTATGACAAATGTTGGACATTAGGACACTTCAGTGGCTATCAGACTGCATTGCATCCAATAGACAGGCTTCATCCAAAGAGTGCTACTTTTTGGGTCTTGATCCACCAATGATCTATAGGTACACATCGACTTCCCGTATTTTAAACATGCCATCTACCCATCGGGTGAGGGCTTTCTTCAGATGGTCATCAAGTTCGTGGTCATCGTCTCTCTAGAACTTAGTTTCCCAGAGTTGTTTTTTGTTACTATTTTTAGCGCTTTCTATTCCTAACATGTTCTCATTCAAAAGACATCAACGCGTTCATGATATTTCAACGGTATCTCGAAAAGCTCTCTCTTCGAGCAAACAAATCTTGAAGTGTTCCCTATTTCGTAACCATGGACGTTCAAACACACGTAATACAATAGGTAGGTGGTAACAGCTGGCTCATCGCCCAAGAATTTTCGTTGAAAGCCACCCACGCTTCGTTACCAGCATCTTTAGTATGCTAGTTCGTCTACTTCACAGTCTACTTGATGCACGCTGTGGTGATCTTTAATTGAGGGAATACATATAGATTTAAGACCACAATATTTATCACTGGTTAATTAAAATAATTTTTCTGTTAGATGTCTTAAATAAATATATAGATATTAGAGGTAGGCTGTCCAAGATCTTTAATGGAAATCACAAGCTTCATTATGAAAAGGCTTTGCTGTGTGCCAACCTACTTTCTTTTACTGTAGGTACCTAGATGGAAGTAACTTACTATGAGGCAGGAGTATAATCGCGCACAAAAGTGCCGTCCTCACCGCAACACCCCCCATCGCTGCATTACACTCTCGACTTCTGTAACAAATAAGGAAAATTTAGACAAATCAATAACGAATAATAAAAATATCTGTTATATGTTCTCTTCTCGGGAAAAGAAATAAAAACGTAAAAAGTCCTCGTTACTTATGTAACGCATGCAATCTGAAAACGTAGACAACAAATTGCATAGTGCAATTGCAATTCGTTCGCACTAAATTCCCCGATGCGATAAATAATGCTTCCCCAGGTGGGAGAACACAGAATGCGCTTGATGGACCATTTACAAAGGAGTTTCTCGTCTCAAAAATGCGATTATCGAAAGAATATAAAACAGAGAAACACTCTATATGTACATGGATCTCCATGATCATGGTTGATTTAATGTAACAATGCTTGAAAGAAAAGACGAAGAAATAGATACTAAGGGGTAATACGAAGACGTTAGCAAATGGTAGTGTGAGACTAAAAAAAATTAATGAGACGACATAAACCATAAAGATATAAATGTAAAAGTCAACAAAATCTTTATACGTAAATGGTTAAAACCTACAAGTATTATAAACGCGAAAGTTTGTGAGGATGGATGTTTGTTACTCTTTCACGCAAAAACTACTGAACGAATCTTTATGAGACTTTAAAGAAATATAGCTTAGGTATACATCAGAATAACACATAGACTACTTTTTATGCGGGTACTACGCGGGCAAAGCCGTGGGCAGAAGCTAGTCCTACTATAATATTATAAACGTGAAAGTTTATGAGGATGGATGTTTGTTACTCTTTCACGCAAAAACAACTGAACGGGTTTTGATAAGACTTTACAGAAATATAGCATATTTATCAGAATAACACATTTACTTTTTATGCTGGTACCACGCGAGCGAAGCTGTGGACAAAAGCTAGTATTAAATAAGCAACAAACATTTGTAGGCAATTCACTTGCGTTTTATTACAGACGCCGGAAAGTTACAATAGAAGAACTATTTAAATTGTTTTTTTTTTTTTTAATTAAGTATAAGTTAGGTATCTAGTGTTACGTTAAGTTTATCTACATATCTATGTCAGATTCCCGTTGTGAATGCAAAAGTCATCAACGCTAAACTTGTTAGTTCGAACACTGTATCCCTAAAACACGATTTTGCGAAGCTTCATTGCCTCTTAGCCTCTTTAGAGCAATGTAAAGATTAGTTTCGGATATTTTTTAGATTATAGATATTTAGATTATAACTAGCTACTTACGATTTGCACATGATGCTTTATTGTAAAATTGAGATGAGTGTGATCGTAGGTAGGTATAGGATGGATACCAATCGTTGAAAGTAGTCTACCACGCTTTAAACTTATATTTTCTCGTATCTACGAATGAAATGATCAGACAATCAGAAGACAGTGGTAATCAATTTATAAAAGTTGCCCCTGACATAATATGAAGCAACGCATGAAAATCTCATCAGTAAAACCCACCCGATTGGCAACACGGGCGTGTCTGACTCATACAAATCGTTTCTTCACCAAACTCGTCACCAGCCTTGTAGCAAAACAAATCGGTTGCCTCAAACAGACGCTCGAAAAATACTAATTACTATGGAGACACTTGCAGACATTATTATTGTACCTACAACTACAAACGAGTAACTTAACGAAATAATGACCTTCGGTTGGATGAGAAGGTATTGGGTAGATCGCCGCGCGCTTCGTTAAATTTATATCTAACCTGAGTTAATCAACCCCGTTGATTAACCCCGTTAGTACTTACCGACCGTTATTTGTAGAGTTGTAGCTAACCCTAACTACCTAAATATTACCTAGTTAGTATGAAAATATCCTAGGTTTTACTATTTATTTTTGATAAAAAATACCCACTTCATCGAGATTACGTAATTGTTTTTCATCTGTTTCAGATAAGGAGGGAAATAAATTCGAATTTGAAAATTCGAATTTATTTTTGAGCTACTTTTAAAGATAAGGTAAGAGGTTTGACTATGGTGCAGTGGGCTAAGTCCTCAGACGCAGAAGGTTGCGGGTTTGATTCGCGCTGGGGAATAAATGTTTGTATAGTATACAAATATTTGTCACGGGTCTGGATGTTGTTTATAATAATAATGTAGGTATGTATTTACAAAAAAAATAAAAATATTAGTAGTATATCATATGTAGTTCCCATAACACAAGCTCTGCTTTGGGGCTAGATGATGCTATGTAAAAATGTCTAGCACTATTTATTTATTATTTATTATCTTAGTGAAAAATTACATAATGCGTTCTACTAATAAATAAGCAAAAATTCGAGTTTGCTATGCGGTTTTTGCGATATGTGCGTATGCACACGTCCTTGCGCTACTTAGCGGTAACTTATCGTGCGGGCATTTCCCGAGCACACATAAAAATGCATGAATTCGATGTATTTGTTCTGCGACGACAGAAGCATGTATATGCGTTTGCCATAAAAGTTTGTATGTTTGTTATTCGTCTTTTAACTTTCATCTCAGAAACGGCTAATCAGATTATATTGCGTTATTTTCTATTTTATTTGGTAGAGGCTCTCTCATGCCTTTCTACATAAGCTTAGGCCAAGACTTATACGTGCCTAACCATCATCTTTTCCAAGGAATCTGTCATTAAGATACGCCTAAGTCGTTGCCATAGCTTACCTCATAATATTTAATCAGTTATGCGCAACTCTATCAAATGCCCTGGCACACGCGGATTTCACTAATGTTTCGACTTAGATTGGGAGTTCGCAGAATACCAAGGGGCCATGAAAAAGGTCAAAAAAATTACGTACATACTGGTATCTATGCTGCCAGGCTACTGCCACTGCTTAGCAAGATTATTTTAACACGTTTTTCTTGACAGTACCACCTAATATAGCCAAATCTGCATTTGTTTGTGTCCTCGATCACCTCGCGTAATTTTAATCCTGGTATCCTGGTGCCCGATCGAAGATAGTACCAATTTGCACTACTCTAGGGTTTCCTGTTTCGTGGGTATCAGGAACTTTATTATGAGTACCGTGGTACTACAATATCCACACCTAAACCTTCCTAATTCCAAGCTTAGACATTGTTACATTGGGTTGACAACTGGGGACTACCGGTTTAACTGTGATCCAGTCTGAATTACAGACTAGTTTAAAAAGGGGCAATATTATTGCCCTATATATTATTATCTATTTCAATTTCCTTTTTTAAATAAACGATATTTAGATTTAATGTTTTCTATAAATTTTTGGTATTCAAAAATTATATCTGATCCCTTTATGATAGAAATTGGGTGTACAATGCGTACATTATTGACACGTGTGGATAATGCACAGCCAATAATACGAAACTAATGACGGTGTACGTCAATAGATTATGGTTATTTTTTTCGCACCCAGAAACACCTTGCTATTTTGAAACATTTTTTGCGTAGCTCAAAATAAATTAAAATATCGATCTATTTGATTTATTTTATGTCTCACTAAAAGAGGAACAATCATTAAAAAATATGACCGTATAGATTATTTTTTTGTTGTTTTTGCAAAATTAAAATGATCATTTAAATACATGCCGTTTAAAAATCTCGTTGATCACATGCGTTTGTTTATTATTGGTGATGTAACTTGAAAACAAAATCGTGTTTTGCATGTTAATTTTATTACTTTCACCGATTAGTTAGGCTCGAGCGTGTTTGTCGGTCACTGACCTCTGATGATATTGAGAGCTACCAACTACTTAATAGAATATCGCTCTGATTTTCCTACGCTTTGAAGGGTAGTTTGTAAATTTTACTTACAATATTACAAAAACTTTTCGAATATCTACGCATTTCTAACTTCATGGCGAACAAATACCTATGCAATGTTTTTTAACCGACTTCAAAAAAGGAGGAGGCTGTTAGTTAGTCTGTTCTAGGTATGTATTTAATTTTTATTTATTAGGAATTTCTAAAAAAACGCTCTATGGAGACTCTAGAATCGAGAGTCTATAGATAATCGTAAGTAGGAGCTTAATAGGTGTCTACAATTTACTAGCTACTGAAACCTATGCTGCGTAACGTTTGGTAACGCTTGAAATACCTACCTTTATAGATAGATAGGTAATCCTTTCCAGCTAAGTAGGCTTACCTACCTATATATTAAAGTCCCAACTCATCAGTACCTACTACTTAGGGAATTAAATGTTCATGACACGTTTCGCAATAAAGCTGAAACTTACCAAAGCGAATCATCGATTAGTTTCCGAAACTTTGTTTCTGAAACAATCTAAATTACACCTACAAGGAGATAGCTGCTGTCTCAATGCATTGAATTGATGAAACTCTGAAACTTTGTCTGAAGTTGTATTCGTATTTGAGTGCAGCGTTGTGTATACTTATAACTTGGGAGAGTCATCTTCAAAGTTTGTCTGATAAAATCGTTTGGTGGTAGGAAGATAGTTACTGAATAACTAAATGACACTTTTCATAGAAACAAAATATACATAAAAAATCTTTATTCCAGAACAATACATGACAGAATATGGTGCGGCATTGTCTACTGAGTTAATATGGCACTGTGCTACTTGAAAGCAGTTACCTACTTCCCCAAATGGTCCCAGTACAATTTGTGCGATACTAATTATAATTTGGATAAGAAAAATAAGATATAACACGGTATAGCTCGTAAATCTAGTAACCTTAATACTAAAACATAGTGTGTAGTGGTTTAGGTAAAAGTAAACATCTAGTTCCAAGTTCCTATCTTCTAGGTCCTATCTTCAAAACGCAACGCCAGCTAAGGCCGGCTTTCATAGCAGAGGTTTAAGTGCTTCAAGTCAGGAGTGACTGAACTCGTGACGTCAATGCACTCTGTGACGCAACCAGCAGTGAGCATGACGGGTGAAAGGCATTGATAACGCGGGCTCCACTCTGATTAAGCCTTGCTAAGTTTTTTCAATTCGTCATAATCTTCTCGTCACGTTTACCACAGAGCCTCAAGACGAAGTCTACGATCAGTGTGTATTGACAGTGAGACACTGAGACTTTGTTGCGCAACGGGTTATGGAGGGAACTATCCTGCCATTACATTTGTATGTAATGGCAGGATACTACTGTATTTTTTATATATTTTAAACCACATTACGTATATTATAAAACTAGCTACAGCCCTGGACTTCGCCCTTACCCTGTTTACCTGAGAATCTTACATAAAAGACGCATAAAGTACAGTAGTATATACCTCATATAACGTAGTATACCAGTCATGTAGGACCAGATGATGCTGTGTGAAATTGTCAAGAATCTTTTTTTATTCGCTCGACTTTTCTTGCAAAGTTGGTCTGCCCGAAATGTCCTTTAATTTTAACGGGATGGTTACCTATCATATAGAAAGTACTTATTATAAATATAAGTCGTAACTTCTACCCAAAATATGGATGGATCTATAATAGTCACAATCGAACAAACTAAAATACCTCTGCCTAATCTACTGATAAACAATGCTTCGCTGATTTCTTCACAAGCTTATTGAACTTGACTGCGTCCTATTTCATTTACCATTGAAATAAACAAGTGGCAGATCATTCAAGTGTTTATCCAGCTGCCTTTATTTATGACATAATCTCTTTGAATGGAGTTGAGTAAACTAAAGTAAACAGCGCATTGTTTTTATCGTTATACTTGAGTAAGTATTGTGAAACGACCGGCTTGCCTTGCTAATAGCAAATTGTATTGTGATGATTAGCTGACAGATTATGTAGAGCCAGGAAATGTGTTTTGAAATTGGTCTTGATGTGGAAGTGTTCACACTCATGTAACTAAGATGAATAATATCACGACATACTCGTTTATTTTGTGATATAAAGATTAATCTCATCTTATAGAACGGCCTCGATTCTGTAGTTCACTAACTAAACTAAATTTAAACTGTCGCTCTCTTTTACTGATAGTGAAAGCAAGAAAGAGATTTTAGTGCTGTCAAATTAGTATACGTGCCGATTTTCTTTGTGTTTATAGTCAGCATGTTTTGAAATTACGACTAAATTTGTATGGAAAACTTTAAACTGACTAATTTGACAGCACTAAAATTGTAGCTATCTCTTTCTTGCTTGCACTATCAGGAAAAGAGAGCGACAGTTTAAATTAAACTCGAGACTCGAGGCCAATATCTATGATCAAGGAATTCGCAGTTTAGGACTTAGGACACCATAAAAACTTCTGTATTTAAACATAATATAAAAATACAAAATACTTTATTTCCGAAAATAGTATGTGCCTAAATTACAAGATCATGAACTCTGCAGTTCTTAACCAGGTCTAGTCTGTATCGCGGAAGCAGAAAAAAATATAATTATAAAATCCTTATTGATGAGGCCTGATATTTGGAGGGTAGGTTAAGTTCGATGTGTTGGAGTGAACTAAGAAACGATTTTCCGAAATTCAGTCAGTGCCTAACCGCTTTCCATTAGGTGGAACGCATGCCTGTTTGCTTGAGCATAACATAATTTTTTTTTAAAAACCACTACGGGTGGAAAAGTAAAAAAAGTGAAAAAAATCACGTAATTTTTACACTGACGTTTCTATGAGATCTTTAAGATTTCAATGAATAAAATCCTTTTGACTTTGAAAAAGGTACCTCTGACAGAAGACAAGTAAAGCTCTTGTTTGTTGTATCTAATCATAGAGTAACTTAATACCTACTACGTTTGTTGTTAGTTCACTACCGAATCTCTAGTGACCTTTATCACATAAAGTAAGTGTACTTAGGTAGTCCTCTCCCATCAAGTTCACTGAATATCTGATCCGGTCTTTATCCGGCCTTTACCTGTCTCAAATTGCCTGAAACTGTTTCCACTGTTTGCTATTTATAACAAATGGAAAGCAGTGAAACTTAAAACGGACTAGTGGAGTGTAGAAAATCGTTTATTTTGATGTACGATTCTACCACTCTATACCTCTTGAAAGTAAAACTACAAAGAAAGTATGTCGTAAAATGCAGGATGCATTTTCATATGTTTAAAAGGAACATATTTGGTTTGAGTATTATACCTACAAGAAACCTTAAAGGGCTCTTTTCGCACATTATGTAATTTATTGTAATTAATCAGAAAATTCATGCGCCGAACTGCATAGTGTGAAAAAATACTGATACGGTAAATTACATACGTACGGGAAAAAACCTGTCAGTGGAAGTGTTGAGTTTCCTCGAATGGGGCCTGTCGAATTATGGTTCTGCGTTGGCTCGACGTTGTCATTCCCAAGAAAGAGCTACTTTCCTAATAAAGCCGCATTTAACATTTTATAACCAAAACGCGTTGTAGAAAGTGAACGTTGTCTTTGAATGCAAACGATGACAAATCGCTGTCGTGATAATTTCACTTCACCCGAGCAAAATTACTTTAGCTGTTCATTGACAATGTGGATAACACGTAATGTATTTGTTAATCGTTTACACGTGATTTTTTTAGATAGATTGAATGATAGATTGTATAGTTTGGATGATCTCGGTGGATGAGTATCCAACTGAGACGAAAGAATTGCAAGTTCGATTCTCGCTGTTGTAATGTTTGCATATTTGCTGATATTTGTTCTGGGTCTGGGTGTTGTGGTACCGCGGTACTCGTAGTTCCTGATACCCACGACACAGGAAATCCTAGTATGGATTCAGGGGTATGTATGTGTCTGTTGAGTATTTATACAGTATTTTTGTACTATATTTTTTTTAAATATATACTTTATCGTGTCAAAATTACAACACATAATTTAGGTACCTACCTACTTACAGCATTTTACTTCTGGTTGTTACTTCTGTGTTTTACCTCGATTTGCCTTGATACAAGAGAGGTACAAAAGAGGTAGAGTAAGTATGTACTAAGTAGGGTTCATAAAATTAAGATTATTTGGTAATAACTTCTTCTAGCACTGAAACCCGAACGTACTTACAAAGTTTAAATAACTCCGTAAATCTTGTTTGATGTTTCTTAAACTTCGGGAGCTTTAGAAAAACCGTGACAACGTTTATCGTTATTCTCAACTCGTAACAATTACGGATAGTCCTACAACCTAAGTTGTTTAAGAACCAAAGAAAATCGATTCTTTACTTTAATCGGTCCCGAAGAGCATTAAAAAGTTTACGGCCTTTTAAAAGTCTTAGTAGAAAATGTGACTGAAATATTTTAGACGTTTTGCAAATGCTATCATCGTACGCATGGATTGGATAGAGGCACTCGTTGAGGCGAGTAGCATTTATAATGAAAAACTATTTTTATTCGTTTCCTATTATTGCATGAATAATAAAATAGATACAGTTGAAATAAAGGTTATCATTTGTTTTTTTTAAACATAAGTTAACCTGGCCGGGATTCAGAAACTGATACTTTTTACTGCCGACATCGAGATTTTTGTTATAAATTACTAGCTTCTGCTCACGGCTTCGACCGCGTGGTACCCGGATAAAAAGTAGCATAGGTGTTATTTTGATGTATAAACTATATTACTGTATAGTTTCATCAAAATCTGTTCAGTAGTTTTTGCGTGAAATAGTAACAAATATCCATCCTCACTTTCGCGTTTATAATAGTAGTAGGATTAAAAAGTGAAATCATTTTAAAGATTTTTTAATTATTCGCCTATTTTTTATGCTGACATTTCTGCGTGATTTGTGAATAAAACTTATTCGGTCTCATTACGAAACGTGGTCTAAACTCGAGTTGAACTCAAGTTCTGTCAGATCCACTAAACCAAGGTTTAAATATACCATATCGAAAAAAAAGTATTATTGCAAAGTTACTAAGGTCTATAATTTAAAAATAAAATATAACCGCGGGATGTCCATGTGATTGAAAAAACACTTCTTAACCAAAATAAAAAAGAAACACATAATTTTGATTGGCTACCAAAAGAAAGTAGGTCCTCAAAAAGAGGTGAGTTATGATAGAAATAAACTAGGTGACCGCCTGGTTTATCTTTTAGCAGTTATTTGTAGTCAAACCTCTTTTTGAAATGTCAAATAGACTGTCGGCTATTATATTATAGTATTCAACTTTAAACCTTGTTTCCTTTGCACAAAAATTTTTCTTGAAAATCAGGAATCAAAAGTCTTAAAGATAAACCACCCATTGACTTTTGTCTTTGATAAA
Source organism: Perizoma flavofasciatum (assembly GCA_958496245.1). Taxonomy (NCBI): domain Eukaryota; kingdom Metazoa; phylum Arthropoda; class Insecta; order Lepidoptera; family Geometridae; genus Perizoma; species Perizoma flavofasciatum. Next base: position 3,460,733 of record OY292436.1, read on the forward strand.
ATTTACTCGTTTTTTTACTTGGCGACTGGCCGTGTAGAAGTAGCATTACTTGGATGTCCAGTGTAGTTACACATACTCTATCTGTGGTAACGGTTTCACTCGCCAGCGGCATGAGTCATGCGAGAGAAAGTGCCGGCTGATTACTATGGATCATGTCACGTTAATTAGCTATCACATCACATCTGTGATCATGCAACTTCAAACAGGGGCCGACTTAGACGGATTGCAACGGCCTTTCCTGACTCCCGTACGGGCACAGATCAAACATTTTTGTTCTACGGGGTTAAATGATTCTAAAGTAAAAGTAAAGTAAAAATAGATTTATTTGGCATAATAATATGTTACAAATTGTATATGAATCCATAGGCTCCTGAACTAGTCGAAACTGTATTTCAGATTTTGATTTTGACACGTATCTAAGTACCTATGTGATGTGATATTCTTTATTATCTCTTCACGCATCGGCATACAGGAAAAATCACTGGACCGTCCATGAAGACAAAGAATTGATTATTACATCAAATTACAAACCAATATAAATAAATAAATAACCCATGGGTTAATGAATGATGTATGGAGGCGTCATAATCCACGAAATGTTAAAAATACAAATATGGCAGCCGTATGGTGTATTGGTCCTGCATATGTTTTTTCTTCCAAACACACCGATCTGCGGGGCGATCGCACTAACTCATCGCTATCGAGATGACAATCAATTTTGACACTTATTCCTTATTTTTAATGATCCATCCATCCAAAAAACGGAACGTCCATTATAAAACCAATTTTGTTCATTCGCATTGTCCATCTATGGCTCATCCAGCATACAAATTAGCGTGATACGTTTCATCCCATCCGATCATACCAGCCATGGGAAATTAGTGTGATCGCCCCGATGGTTAACAAAAGAAACGTCTTGTTGGGGTGATATCAAAAAGTTCAATTTTAATGTATTTTTTGGTGAAATTATTGTCGAGCTTTTCAGTTTGATTTGATTAAGTACTTACTTGTTTTAATATGATTGGCCTACAGCAGAAATTGCCAGTATCAAGACAAATGTAGGTAAATAAAAAAAAGACCAAGCCTAGAGGAACCGGAACATTTAAGCAAGCTGAGACGCAGGCAAACTTTCCCATATTATCTCATGTCGCGAGCGGGAAGCAACTGTTTCTTAAAACATATACCGTGGTACGTACAAGACAGACAAGTACACGACGTATCTCTGTGCACCAAGCCCATATAACAGCTGGTGTACTAGAGCTTTAAGACATAAATATATTCTTGCACCATTTAAATCAAATAAATCAGGGAAATTAGTTCCCTGATCCAAAAATGAATAACAGATTCCACAAATGACTTTCAAAATCTGACGTTTTTCACGAAAGGGTTTCGTGATGTTTCTTTGGCAGAATTAATAATAATAATAATAATGCTGGACAATCCACACAGCATCATCTAGCCCCAAGCTAAGCAGAGCTTGTGTTATGGGTACTAGATGACTGATACACTTAATACAATACATTACATAGATAGATATATTTTTATTATAGATAGAAAATACCCAGAACACCTGGAACAAATATTTGCAGATCGTACAAACATTTGTCCCAGGGCGGGAATCGAACCCGCAACCTCCTGTGTCGCAGGCGGACCTTCGCCCACCACGCCACATCGGTCGTCAAACCGGACATTGTCACAAATATTTAGTTAAAAAAGCCATAATCAAGAAGTGAAGTGAAGTGATGTTTTTTTTTGGAAGTAAATAGAGAAAAAAATCATAATTGAATTCGATTTGGTTTATCCTGATTCTATTTCTATTCTATTTATTCTATCCTATAAATGCGAACGTTTCTGTAACAGCTAAACCGATTTTAATTACATTTGTGACCTATAACACAAATAGGCTACTTTTATCCTTGTACTTTGCGGGCGGGATACTAGGCTAATGTACAATACACATTAGCAAATAATTATTTTAAGAAAACTATGAATCCTTGATATATAAATAAATCCTATTCATTTATGTAACTCAAGACAAGTAAAACTAAGATATGACATGATTATATTAGCTGATTTCTCTTCCCATCTCCGCTTTGGATGGATAACTGCACATTGAAATAAATTGTATTTCCTCATCAAAGACCTTTCGGTTCATGCAAATCCGAAATGAGATGTGATGTCACGAGATGAAGAAACCGTTCACAATACCGCGTACATACGCAATCCATTACAACATTGTGTCAGTTTCTACAGCGAGGACATCCTTATACTAGCCTCTGCTCACGGCTTCGCCCGCGTGTTACCCGGATAAAAAGTAGCCTATGTGTTATTCTAATGTATAAGCTATATTACTGTAAAGTTTCATCAAAAGCCTTTGAGTAGTTTTTGCATGAAAGAGTAACAAACATCCATCCTCACAAACTTTCGCGTTATAATATTAGTAGGATAAGATAGGATACTAAACATAAAGTCGTTTTGTTTGAACGCACTTACCTCGTTAACTACCAGTTGGATTTCATAAAGTATTTTTGCATTTAATAGTCCAATTCTTGAGATAGGTTATATAGGCTTTTTAAAATCACGCTAAGGCCCTTACGAGCCAAGCAAAAGAAGTAATAGCGCGGCCGGACGCGGTGGTTTAGGGGACCGAGTGCGGCCGTGGCACAGCTATTGCTTATATATGAATGTATCGTAGCTCATAATTAATTGACAAAAGGGATATTTTTTTTGTTTTTTTTTTGCGCACTCAGTGCAAGCCGTTGGGTAATGGACTTTTGGGGATAGGTTGATAGCTGTGGTCGATAAGAGACTACGTATTGTTGTGGCGAAATTTTCATGACTGCTCAGACTTCAGACATCCTAAGGCCTTCCCAGTCGTTTAAAGGGAAACAAGGTTTTACGGGGAACCAAGCAACAGATCGGAACAACATAACTTAACCTTCAAATTGAATTATTTTGTTACTTTACTTTATTTGATTGCATTTCGTTTCGCATTTCCTTATGCGAGAAATGAATGAAGAATAGCGTATAAATCCTATTTTCTTGTGTTTACATTACACAGAGTTATTTGTATAGAAATGTGATATCTAGCTAGACAATCTCGCAGTGAGACGTGACACGATTGCTTTGTGGCGACAGGGTCGCAGTCAGGGATTTGACTAATCCTGAGTAACAATCGAATTTTAAAGCCTCTGTACTTTATGCAATTAAGCTAGTGGATGACGCGACGTGTCGATTTTGTGTGAACATCACTTTTACGTCAAAACTTCATGCAAAAATACGAGCAGTGTGAAAAAAGGGGCAACACAGAACAAAAGGAGAAAAAGACAGACCGCACTGGAGTTTTAGAATACGCTTTATTTCCAGCCTTTGCGATATTTTGCATCACGGAATAGGGGATTATATTCTTCTATGGTTTGCATTATGAATCAAGATGGTATTTTTGTGAGTTACCTATTACCCACCCTATTATAGATTTGAAACGTAGCGTAGGCCGTTTGCTCCTATGAGCCTCCTCCTCGAGGTGGCAGATGGTACCACTTGTGGCTATTTGCCCCCGCGGGGGTGATTCAGAATTTATTACTCTTTGTTCCATACAATAATATTGGCGATGGCAGATCTTTGTCGCAAGGAAACGAACGTTACTGCGTGTAGCGCTGCTCCTGCTAGGTATGAAACAACCCACGCGGCGCGACGACATTTTCCTGGCTACGTCTGGTCGTGTGTATAGCTATATGCATATCAGAGCCCCCTGGGATTCTATGAAGGCGTAACTTCCGCAATCCATATAGTTCAGTCGTGGTTAGAAACTATCTGAGCAGCTATTAACATGAATAATTATATTGCTACCACACTGCAGCTAGTGTAATGTTTATTCAATTAAGAGTTTACGTCTGATCTATTGCAGTTCAGGTTTCTAGACTATCGGAAGCCATTCTCATATTCATATTTTCAAGGCAAATTGACCTTTTTGTAAGTTTGCAACACTGGTAAAGTACCTAACAGTGATTTTGAATTATAGACCAGTTCACCAGCAATGAATAACAATAGCATGAGGAAAGCAATAGCCTCGAATGTAGGCTGCCAAATCCGCTCATTTACTACACCACACTAACTATGAGCAATCGAAAGGTTAGAACACGGTTTCCGCTAAGGGCCGCTCCAGTAACACCAAAGCGGAGTTGGGCGGAGATCGGTAAACAGTCAATATATAAATAATAGCTGGTGACTTGTCGATTTTGTGCGGACCTCACTTTTATGCCAAAACTCCATGCTAAAATACGAGCAGTGTGAGAAAATGATTAGACCACAAGAACGAACTCAGAACGGAGTTAAAAGAAAAAGACAGCACTCATTGCTGAAAATAGAAATTTAATGCTATGTAAAGAGAAAACTCTACAGAGCAGCGCCCATGAATCTACACCACTTTTGGTCCTAAGTTTAGACCAAAGAGAGTTTAAACTCTAAACTCTCTAAACTTTAAACTCTAAACTCTCTTCTGGTGAAAAAATACAAGATACCTGCTAAGGTACCTATCGTTAAGTATGATTTCATTATCCTCATACTGCGCAGCGTAGCGGTGCAACGATATTTAACCTTTGAATAGATTTTGATTACTTGAGGAGCACGTCGGCCATTTTTTATGTTATTGTGAGTGTCGTCTATCAACCCACACTACACTACCTAAATAACGTGTCATGTTACGTGTCGTGCAGTAATGCACTATCAGCAATTACTAATTAATTTCCCCAATGTTCAACATAATTTTGAATCATTTACAGTCGACGACGAATTCATATTGGGAACGACGAATGCATAAAAACGGAAATTTTCACGTACTGCACTATCGGTGAAGGCACCGACTAAGTTTCGACTCATTCCGAGAGTCTTCATCAGGGTGAGTACTTTCTCCTTCCGCGTCGCGCCGTGCACTTACGACGAATTAGAAAAAATAGTTCATATTTCTATAATTTAAGCATTTTTAGAATACGTTGATTCTAAATCAAAATATTTAACTACAGTATTTGAAGATCTGCCGTAGCTCTTAACTTGCAATCTAAAGTTAAAAGTTAGGAGGATCTATTTTAGCCACTGACTGTAGGTATTTATCAACAGACAGACGGCTTTTCCGAGAAAACTATTTCGAAACGCACGCGACGGTTACCTATTAGTTTTTCCTCGTGATTAACGAGAGAATTTCCCACCGAGATCCGTGTTTAGGTCACTGAACGCCGCACGACGACGCGACGTTGCAATGCTTGCATTCACTCTGCACCTAACGGGTTCGATACAGAGAATCTGAGCCAAGTGACACCAAGCTAGTCGCTGGGACCAATGACCATAGGACGTTATAATAAAATCCTATTGGGATTAATAGGATCGCGCTTATATTATAATCCTAGTAATATTAACTAACTGTAAACTGACGTAACCAAGTGTTCTCTATGTCCCTATGGTTTGAAATAAATGAATACTGAATACTGAATACTGAATACTATTAAAAATGTAAAAGGATAGATCTTCGTAACAGCAGTACTAATTTGGATAAAATTTGGAATGCGTTATAGTTTGTGACCTAGAAATTACACTTAGGCTCCTTTAGCCCGGATACCATGCGGGCGAAGCCGCGGGCATTCATGTTTAGATGTTTTGTTTGTTGCTAATATTCGTAATTGGCGTAACAGCTGAACCGCATTGAATTAAATTTGGGAACAATTTAATTCAATGCGGGAAGTCCTGTCCGCATGTGAACTGTTTATAGATATGCACAACATACTGATTATCTTTTTACACATTTACGTGGTGTGCATAATTTATAACTGAGTCTGTTCATGCGAGTTAGAAGAACGGAAAACAATCTACCATGCGACGAACTATGTATATGCTTTACTAAACCTATGACTTATGGTATGCTATGACCAGCCGAATGTAGTCTTTACGACCCACCAGTGGGACTATGCTGTGAGATAAAGAAGAGAGTCACAACTGGATCATTCCTGACTACAAAATAACCCAAACAAATTTGATATTTAACGTATTACTTGCCACAATTTAAGCTTAGACACCTGCTTGAAAAAGTATCTACACCGATGTATTTTTTATGCTCAAATAAGAATTGGTACCTGAAACAAACAAATAAGAACCACGTATATTCATATTTAGTTACAAGAATATGACCTGATTTACAAATATTTAAACATTTTAGTAGTATTAAAGCTCCTTGTGAAAGTGCTCGGATTAGTTCCGCTATGCTCGGATTTTAAAATATCTAAATAAAAGTGCCGCTATGCTCGGAATCAGATTATCGGACTGTCGAAAGGAAAATGCTTTTATTAAAATATCACATCTAAAATGTACTATACACATTATGTTGCTTCTTCTGGATGGAACTGAGAAATTTGTAGCATAGCTACGGCTTTTAAAATACCTAACAAATAGTATGTTATGTATTTTAAAAGCCGAGCATAGCGGGAATCGAGCATAGCGGAACTAACCCAAGTGCTCGTCCTTGTGAAAGTACTACCACATACCTATTTCTGCCGCCAAGTAGTATTGACTCGCATTGGGTAAGTATGCCGATGAAATTACAGGCAGTAGTATTGAGACTTTTCATCCGTTATGTCTCAGGGTTACGATAACCGCTTACCACCAGGTTGACCGTATGCTTTGACACTTAAGTTGTGTAAAACAATTGAGGTAAACCTATTATTTATTCGATATAGGTAGGTATTGGTATTCTTGTGGAGCACGCCACAGTAAATATTACGAACGGTAGCTCCAATACCTCATTTAGGGTCAGGTTTTGCTCGTCATAATAATATTACACAACCAACTGCTTTCGCTACCAAAGTATCAACTTATGTCTTTTCGTAGAAATAGCAGGATAGATAGCAAAAATTTATTTACGATTAAACCAAAGGTTTTAAAATCACAATGTATAAGTAACTAGCTTCTGCCCACGGCTTCGCCCGCGTGGTACCCAGATAAAAAGTAGCCTATGTGTTATTCTGATGTATAATCTATATTACTGTAAATTTTCATCAGAATCCGTTCAGTAGTTTTTGCGTGAAAGAGTAACAAACATCCATCATCCAACTTTCGCGTTTATAATATTAGTAGGATAGTAGAATTGTGTGTTTATGCCTATTTGTTATGAAAGTGCCTACGTAATAGAAATAGAAGCTGGATTTTCGTACTTGTTGACTTAGCAGACATACTCAATCGATGCACAGGAGTAGAACAGTGGACCGACCCGTTACAGGTACCGTGGAACAAATGAGTAACAGGTTTATACTCGTACGTTACGTCTTCACGGCCGGTCGACTGCGGAATTATTTTTCTACGGTCCTTGTTAGTTAGATAATTATATCTATAAGTATTTTTTTGTGAAGCATACACTTGGGGTGTCCAAAACATGAGTATCTGATGATCTACTGGTAAAATGCTATAAATATATTCAATAAAAAAAAATATATAATATTCTTGCAAACAAGAATATAACAACTAAAACCTATTTAGGTTGTATTAATCTTTAATATTATTGATGAAAACTAAAAAGTGAATGTGTTTCGTTGGATTGGATTTTTTAGGATACATTATAATTTAGTTTTATTGAGGTGTTAGAGGAAATATCACCGGTCGCGATATTTGGATTTTCCTATCATTACGAAATTACTAAATAATTAGAAGTAATTATTTACAAAAAAGAAAAGAAAATCGAACTCGTTCAAATCCGGACTTTGTCCCGAACGATATTCTATAAAAATATATATGCGTCTACGATATTCTATTAAAATTAATAAGAGCTCGCTTCGGAGCTGTAAATTGAGGTTCGTTCTATTCACGATTTACTGTATTTTCGATCTCTGAAACTAAAGGGGTTTCAAATTTAGGAATATTATTTAATCCGTCCGTACTTACTAATGGCTTGAACAAAAGTTATTACCAATAATGTGCAGAATAATCCCCTTTCGGGAAAGCATACATGTTTTAACAACCTGAAGAGGTCGAGAATATTTTGTTACGAAACGACTTTCAATATATTTTTGAAACTATCATGGTTTTGAACATAATTTTTATTAAAAACGGGATATTTACCATGATTTGTGAGTTTGAATGTTTCCCAATATTTCTGTTATTTCATCTGTTGAATTCTGGCGCATCACTGGATCGAGTTTTTTTTGCACATAGTGTGCAAGTAAGCATGTGTGGCTATCGCCTACGCAGGCGTCAGTTATCACAGGTTTCTGGTATAATTCTGTCAAGAGAATTAAGGTGATTTTATTGCAGAATATTTGAGACGTTCGTATGTTCTCCCTATTTCTAGATAGCTTAAAGTCACTGTTAGTCTTATATGAGACGATATAGCTTTTTCATTACTGTGTCCTGCTTTTGATTTAAGGGAGTCACCGCTGATAACAGTTTGAGATACGTTTTTTTATTCATTCGTAGATAATTGTGGTAGTCTTTGGACTCAAATTTCAATTCTTTCAATAAGTTGACATGAGTGTAATGTTTCTTTACAGTAACCATGCTTTACACTACTTTTCACGGTATCTTCGTCTAAATTTCTTTTTAGCGCTACTGCGCCGAGATCAAGCGCCGCTGCCGGTACCATGATTTCAACAGAAAATTTGTTTGTACAGGTTTACCGTTACGTGTATTTCCTCTACTATTCTCAAGCTAACCTGACGGTTGTGACTGTACAGGAAAACCTATCAGGTACACCCTACCGTGTATGGCTAGGATTACGGTGGTATCCTTACCGTCAATTTCTGAGAATGACCGTGGTAAGATCACTGGGAAAATTTAATTAGATTATTGGAACTGTTATAAAATCTTTTATTATTCAGAGTAAGCTTACTAAACAATGTAAAATTAATTCTTGGAAAATCCTCAAACTAAGCATGAACAAAGGATATGAATAGTTAAAATTAAACTGGCAGCGCAGTGCAGTGTTCTTTAAATTCGTTTTTTGGCAGTTCGTTTGAGTTTCATTTAGTTTTCATTGAATTAAAATAGCCTATAAAAAATAAGAAAACACGAACTCTCTGACTTTGGCAAGGACTTTTTTCTACACACGCAAGGTGATCACAGTATTAAGTATTTTATAATAATGCTGGGCGTTTTTTATATTCACGCAGCATCATCTAGCCCTAAACTAGGCAGAGCTTGTATTATGGGAACTACATGACTGACATGACTCATATACATTTTTTTTGTAAAAACTAATCCATAATCATGCATAGAAAACACCCAGACCCGAGACAAATATTTGCAGATCATACAAACATTTGTCCCGCGGCGGTAATCAAACCCGCAACCTTCTTCGTCTCAGGCGGGCCTTCGCCCACTGCGCCACAGAGGTCCTCAAAATTTTATGATGAAATTGATTTAATTTAATTTACTAACATATTTATAGGTAACATATTATATGATACTAACTCAATATGGATCTTAGTCTCACCTTACTACTGTCACAGATATAATAAGACAAGTACTAATGTGAAGCCTCTACCGTGAGCCGCGCATTCGGTTGGCAGCATAATATACTGTCTTCAGCCCAGGGGAGCTAGACGAATAACACTTTCTGTTGACGTTAACGCCTGCGGAAAGATAAAATTGTATGGAAATGTCACGTGACATTTCCGCAGCAAATGTTATTTCCATACAATTTTATCTTTCCGCAGGCGTTAACGTCAACAGAAAGTGGTATTTGTCTAGCACCCCAGGCCAGTTTACGTTCCGCCACGGCACGGAAACGGCACGAAGGTGTCAAATGTGGATAGTAAATTTTTATAAGTAGTAGAGCTACTTCTGAAGAGCTCGTCCTGGGAAGCACTAACACCAAGACTATTTCTTCCGCTAAGCAGTAATGCACCTATTGCTGTGTTCCGTTTTATAATATATGGGGGGTCGTGAAATTACTGGCACATGAGACTCTTCATCAGTTACGTCTCAGGGTCGGCAACGCGCGAGCGATACCTCTGGTGTTGCACCAAGTTACGGTAACCAACAGGTGGGCCGTAAGATTGTTTGCCGACAGCACGACCAGGGTCCCGGCAAAACCACATATAAACTTTCAACAACTTTCAGCACTTTTTTGGCAACGCATTTAGAAAATGCATTGTACCCGGCGGAGGAGACGCATAATTTATACGTTGACCCAGTTGTTAAAATGTCCTGCGCAGTTTTATTTCACTCGTGGTATGTGAACTTACGTATCCACATACATATTTTATGATATTCCGTTTACAACAGATTTCACTTCGCGAGGTGTGCTTTGTTAATTTCATCATATAACTACTACATAGTGTCCTACTGAGTGTGTAATGTAAAATGTGATACACAAATACTAATACGTATATATTGTTCCAGAAGGGGTTTATTCTATATGTTTAAATGTAATCCTACTTACTAATATAAACGCGAAAGTTTGTGAGGATGGATGTTTGTTACTCTTTCACGCAAAAACTACTGAACGGATTTTTATGAAACTTTACAGTAATATTTATAGGCTACTTTTTATCCGGGTACCACGCGGGCGAAGCCGAGGGCAGAAGCTAGTAGTAGATATAAATGTCGAATTAATAAATATTCATTATATAAATGTTGAGTATTTTCCAACGTGTTCCCTATTTGTGTGGAGATGAATGTGTGTATTCCCGTTCGTCTCACCAGCCTTCGTCCCACTCCTTGGTGTAGCATTTTAACGGGGATTTATTACAAGTTTTTTTTTTTCGTCCTACTGTCATTTGTAGTAAGAAGCACATAAACGTATGATATAGTAGCTATCTCGTTGATAGCTATTCGGGAAAACATCTAATTCTATTCTTAATAGCATGTATGATCCTACTGCAGGGCCAAGGCGTCCCTACCCTTTTTCCACAATTGGCGGTCTTGTGAAACCACTGGCCAGGATACCGAAAATGTGTCGATTTCGTCACGTTACCTTCACCTGGACCGTTCCTGTGACCACGTTACACCCTATTGGATCCACTCATTAATAACATAGTACCTACATAATTATGTCTTGGAATACCTTGATATTAGGTTAATCTACTGAATTTTAAAATTACAACGTACACTAGTTTTCCCTCCCTAATAACTTAAGAACGATCTATCTTCATAGAGCCGACTCGATAGAGCTGTCAAAGCACCATTTCTTAGATTGCCTATCGACCCCATTGTTAGGTACCTTATTACGGCCGGCCCTACCTTGACAGCCATGATAACGAGAATTATGAGTATTTCCCTCGCAAGCAATTACAAACATATGATCATTACAATGATATAATTGAAACATAATAAATAGTCCTTGTGATTTCATTACATTTAATTTCATTACAATAAAAAATATGTTTATCTTTTTTATGGGCTATTCGTAATGATTTAAGCAACACAACACATGACAACACTTAACATATGATAAGCAAGCAATGTTTAGATTTCTGACTCGTCTTTTAAATCAACAATATATTTAGGTTAAGTTCGTACCAAGGTACCTAAAAGTAAGTTTTAAGTACTTAGAATCAAGCAACGTATTGCTTTTATTGAAATGAATAGGCACAACAATCCTACTAATATTAGAAACATGAAACTTTGTGAGGATGGATGTTTGTTACTCTTTCACGCAAAAACTACTGAACGGATTTTGATGAAACTTTACAGTAATATAGCTTATATATCAGAATAACACATAGGCTACCACCATTATCTTGCCACATCGGTGTGGGGTATCGGTATAATATTTGGATTCTGTAAGTAAGTAATATATACACTGGCTACCGCCCAACAGTACTGCTATTGTGTCCAGCCATTACATTGAATACGTGAATATGATATAACATACCAAACGTATCGGGAATTATATTATACTAGCTTAGTCCACGGCTTCGCTCGCATGGTACCCGGATAAATATTATAAATATTATTTAATATTCCGGGTACCACCGTGCACTAAGTACGTAGTGCACGGCGCGACGCGGAAGGAGAAAGTCGCAACCACTCACCCTGATGAAGACTCTCGGAATGAGTCGAAACTTAGTCGGTGCCTTCACCGATAGTGCAGTACGTGAAAATTCCCGTTTTTACAATATTAACATAAAATGTATTCATTGTACTGGGACAATCTCAATATGATGATTTATTTATTATTTATATAAATAAATAAATAATAAATAAATCATTTATTTACAATCATTGATAGGTATTATAGGTAATATTCTGTTTGATACCCCTGGCTCAGAATAACTGGAGGTGCAGAAATAATTTCCAAGATTTTTTGATAACAATGATCAAAGTTCAATGTAAAGCTTTCTTCACCAAAAAGCCAGAAAAATTGAAAAAATCTACAGGAGCAAAAAATATTTTAGGGATTATTTTATTATTATTTTAGGGAAATACCCTCGCAATTTCCCTAAAATAATAAAGGCTTTGTGGATAATCCGAATACTTTTTTTACGATAAAATGATGTCTGAACCAGTTTGTGTAAATTGAATGATCCTTCGGTCAGTGGGTCAGGCGGAAGTCGACTGACCGGTTCGCGAATGCGGCGAAAAGGCTGACTTTCAATAATATTGGCGAATATTTCTTTCACATCCTATCCCCATCCTAACGTGGTCTGGAAGAAGTCGCTTTCAGAAATAAGACCACCCATTGTGCATTTCTTTTGTTTTTGTTGTTCCATTATTTTTTGTATATTGTACTGTAAAATGGTGTTATTCACAACAAAGGTTTATCTATCTATCTATCTTTATTTCAGGCGTATTTGCAAATCTAACGAGGCACACGAAAGGGTCATGCATACGTTTTAACCCTAATCTTCATTATAAAAAAAGCTTTATTTCTTTAAAATGTTACATATATAATCCTCTCCATCCAAAAGTTGTCTGGAAGAGATCGCTTTTATGCGATAAGACCACCCATTGTACTTTTATCATAATATGTTACTGTTAATTTTGTTTGTATCTTAAGGTGTACAATAAAGTATTTTCATACATTCATTTTTATTCATTCATTATACATTTTTAACAAAAGATATTCTTACAGTAAATATTTGCAAACATCGTACGATAGGTGTGTTCTGTTCCCAGCACTAGGCCTAAAAAAGCCTGCATAGTGGGGATTTTTGACGAACTACCCATCTGTTGGCAAAAACATTCGCAGCAAAAACACCGAAAAGTATTTTCAGTCGACTTGTTAAATTTCGGCTGAAACTCATAAAAATGTTCAGTGAACCGCTGCCATTATGTTTTTTTTTCAAATTAGGGCCTAAATACGTAAAACCAACAAAAGATTAGTGTCGCGCAAACGTAAGCCGACTTTAGACGATCCTATGTAAATTAGTTCATATCCCTGTTTATTCAGCTCTGAACTGAGAATAAAGTTTAATATGAAATTCTGTACATAAAAGGCATCTAAAAACGACTAGTGGAATACCCGTGACTTTGTCCGTTGTTTATTCACTGATTTTTTCAGAAAATACATACTTTCTTAGCTACGTTTGCATCAAAACGAAACCAGCATACCGACCGCAGCAGAAATCAAACTGTCTTATTTTAAAACGGGAATTTTCATTTTATTACTGAACTATAGATGAAGGCGTTGGCGCTGACTGCGTTTCGACTCATCCCGAGAGTCTTCATCAGGGCGACGACGCTCTCTCCGCGAAACACTTTTTGCGCTTCTTTGGCCGCGTGATATCTTAACTGTACGTTTTCTGGCTATAACTACTCAAATGTTCATCATTACATGAAATGACAAATGAAATAACGAATTAGTCCAGTACAGTGATTCCTAATAAATTATCCTGAAAACCAATGTATCTGTATTTAAGCAAATAAAGCTTTCATTAATTCATCTATTGTTCTAAATCAAGGCAAGGTGAGGTAATATGTGAGTCTATTTGTGTGTGCTCCTCTGTAATGTCTTTGTATCAGCCAAATTGACAGTCGTGTAATGTATCCAGCTGAATGGAAACGGGTCAGGTTCCGCACCACTGCTCGTCATACTGTGGTGGAAGAGATATGAACCTATGAGCTTTATTTTTCGTTGCGGCGGAAAAATTGGTTTCTGATATGACATTTTCTAATTCTCATACTACGCGACTCAAAATAGATTTTATTTAATTTCTTATTTTTGCACGCGACTCATGGAGCGCGTTTACCGTTTACCAATTATCTCCGAAACTGCTTACGAAATGCTTCGATTTATATGACTTCAAGGATGGTTCTTGGAGTAATATATTTTTTTTTTTTTTTACAAATGGCGAACTCAAACCAGACAACGGAGTGTAGAAAGCTCTACCACCAGATACACCTAATATGGATGGTAGCCTAACATAGGTGAGGCCTATGCCAGCAGTGGACTTCTAGATACTGATGATGATTGTTGGTTGGGTATTTTTTTTGACTCATGCAATTTGTCGTATACAACCTGTGTACATAACACAATTGACATTGTCTCCAACATGTTTAATTTTATACATACAAATAGTCAAATAGTATACTAACAGGGCTACGGCACAATTCATGCGCTTCGGAAATCTTCATGTATCTTCGGAAATGGGAAACTAGGAGCGTAAATACTCTTTAAACTTTAAAATTTTAGAAGTGCTTACCAAAAGTGCGCTTCAAGTACAGCTTGGAAGTGCATACATAGTTTGTAACGCTCCCAGTTTCCCATTTCCGAACAATGTACACAAAGATTTCTGAAGCGCATTACTTATGTCGTAGTACTGTACTGTACGTATATTTGAATAACATTGGAACAATCAGAAATAAATTGTACAGCTGACCTTGGCACAACCGATTAATTGTTTCGAAGTTTCGAGCATACCTACCTTTTACATATATATGTTAGGTACCGTGTTACCTAACTTGATTCGTCATCTATATACTGTACCTACTTTATATTTCACTTAGGGGCTCTTTGTATTTAAGAAGCCCTTGAATAAAAGTCGCTAGTTCTTTACAGTTTCTGTTGTTTTTTTTTCAGACATCACAAAATGAATCATTACGTAGGTTTTTTCCTGCCTTTCATATCTACGTATCTATTTTTAATGACTTTCCAAGAAATTAACATCTCTCATATTATTTGTAAAGTAGTTAGGTAAGTAGTAGGTAGGCAAGTAACTTTCAGTAAATATTTTCAGTAAATCATACTTTATGTAGTTTCATTAAACAAAGCGCGGCACCCACCACCCATTCCACCATAACTTACAAACTGCGAAGTACAATAATCACAATAATACAAAATGGTTTGGTTATAAGTTCACGACGAAGTAGGAGCGAGGAAGTTTTGCCAGCAACGCCAACGGTATCGCATTATTTGAAGAACAACGAAAGCGCGCGCTATGCTAGAGCTTTCTCTACAGTCTAAACGCTAAACTTGCTTAAAATAGTTTGGTACACCGTTTTATACAGTAAACTAGGTACCTACTGTAAAATTGCAATGCAAGTAGATATTTCAAAGGTGAATTAAATAATTGTATTCCATTTCGATTGTGCGTGATTTCTTGTGTGGTAGATTAATATAGTTCGATTGGATGCATGTACTCACAGCAAGCGCCATTGATCTGCAAATTACTTCTACTGATTCACTATGAAAGTGGGAAATATAGTACCCGCTTTCTAAATTATTTTGAGGAGGCTACTAGAGCAGCGTTTCTATCAAATATATATTCATAAATATTAATTAATTCTTTTTTTAACTATACAGTCTCGAGCATCAAAATATTAACTTTTGCTCAGGATATAGCTTAATCTTCCTAGGTTTTACTAAAATAATTTTCAAATATTACTTTTTAATTTACTATTAATTATTTTTAAGTAACTGTAAATCTGCGACCTTGGCACTTACTTGTATCGTTGGAAAATTCATCATTATCCATAATAAAATTGGTCCTCGTGACTGTACAACTTCATACTTCACCCGAGATAATTCAGCGCACATGGCGTCTCTAGGAAGCAGTGCGTTACTTTCCTTTAGATTTGCTATGGTTGGATTACCAACATTAGACTTTTGCCCACGGTGGTGGTTAGTCACGCAATGTTATAAAGCGCGACCTTAAGCGTCGTGCTTTTAATGCTGATCAGTTTTTAGCTGGCTTTTACCAAGAAGTACTTCGTGCCTTTTACTAACTGAATAGACTTTAAGAGTTTCAAGGGTCTTACAGCTCTCTAATCTCCTCAAGGGTCTGACGACCTCTGTGGCGTAGTGGGCGAAGGCCCGCCTGAGACGCAGAAGGTTGCGGGTTCGATTCCCGCTGCGGGAATAATGTTTGTATTTGCAAATATTTGTCTCGGGATCTGGGTGTTTTCTATGTAAGTATAATATTTATGTATGTATTTACAAAAAAAAATAAGTATATAAGTAGTTTATCAGTCATGTAGTTCCCATAACACAAGCGCGGCTTACTTTGGGGCTAGATGATGCTGTGTGAAAATGTCCAGCATTATATATTTATTTTATTTTACAAATACTTTACGTACTCAGCTCAACCTACATACAGGTGTAGAATAACCGTTCCTTCCATCAACGTGGCGCATGCAATTGTGCCGAAATATCGGGAAATAAAACTCACAAAGCATGGTTAATATCCCGTTTCTAGTGAAATTTAGTGTAGGAAAAGTACCTGAGATATAAATGACAAATGACGAAATTCGTTCTTTTTTCACTAAATGGCGAAAACGGAGCTTTTGTTAGTTTCGTCATGTCCGTATTGCGTGGAGACAAATAACACCTAATATTAATACTTACGACGGAGCAGAGAGATGTCTTCCTAAATTTCTTTTAACTAACTAAGTCATAGATAAACAGACTTTCACCCATGAGCGAAATAAACATTATTCGCTTCCGACATTATTTTGGCTATTTTCATTGTATTCTGAAAAAACTTTTTAATATTTATACAGACAAAACACTGCCTTGTCTCATAAATCAATTTGTTTTACAAAAAAGCCGCTAACCGAATGCAGTCGGTAACTCGCTAGGCGAGCTGCAGATGTAGCGGAATCACGCGATTCGGTGATTCCCAGTTCTTACAGGGAATTCCCATGGTTCAATGATAAATCGACTTGAGCCGATCTGCAGTCTACTAATACTGGGCATAATGTAATGAAAGCACAAATGAAGGCACAGGAACCTTCATATATCTACTTTTACAGTGGGTACCCCAAAGTGAATAAAAATTCGTATTATACCGATATTCATCTACAACTTTTCCGAAAGGATTGAGTATTTTTCACCTCATCTTTTGTGTTGTGTTGAAGGGTAAACAGAATCCGGAGGCCAAAGGCAATTTGTACACAATTGGCTACAATACCAGCTCATACAAAATTACTGAGTCGGTTGGTTTGGTCGCAAAATCGCAAAAAAATAGATATTACACAAAAGTTCGCGACTACAGAATATAATTGGGCTTAATACCTACCTACCATCTTTGTCACATTTTCGCAATCAGCATCCTCAAATTCTCAATAACAAAAGTTTTTTTTTATAAATCTCTACGAATGATTATTCTAACCTCGGCGAAACTCGAACTGCCGCTTGGTAGTTGGAATATTTGGGATATTATAAAAATCTTGTGATTTCCCGTAAGTGTGGGTTAACACTTCCAAAACCAAATAACTAGCATAAGTTACACTTAAAAAAAAAACAATAAAATTCGTGCTATCTTTGTTTTATAAAGTCATAAATCCATCAAACTAAACGTTAAGAAAATGATTTTCCGCTATTTTCCGGAAAACGAACCTTAATCTAAGTAAAACTGAGCTGATTTCTAGATTTATTCCAGTAACGTTGTGTATTTTCAAAACCTAAGGCTGTTAATTTTAGTTACTAACAACAACCAAACAAATAATAATTGTACAAGCAAACAAATATTCACAACTTTCATGAGTACTTTTCACATTTCAGCGTTGACATTTTAATAAACACTGCCCGTTAATATTCCTTGGCTCCAGTGTATGTTTTAGGTATAGCCTACCAAGGTGGACCTGCCCCAGAGACAAGCGCTATATCCAAGCATTAGCAGATTATGAAAGCGCTAAACCTGTGTGTCCATAAGGTTGATTCTTGCTTTTTCGAGAATTTAACGTTCAAAATGTACCTGACTAAAAGGAAAGCAATGAAAAAGAAGATAAAATCATCGTGAACAAACGGCCTGAACATTAACACTAGAGATCTGAGAAGGGTGTGTTCCTTTTGACATCAAAATAGTTTTGTGTACTTTAAAAGGAATTTTCGATAATTAGCCCTCTAATTGCCACTTTTGTGTAAACAAGGGTTTTCTAATGAACTCTGGGTTAGTTTACTACGCAGGTCATTTTGTCCTGTGCAATCGACAGGTTAGATCGTAAACTAGGTTTACATGATCCCTGCGTCACGATTGTAAACCCTAGTGGTTGAAACGGGGTGATGAATTCTGTCTAAAAATTCAATCTATGTGGACGTAGATAACAAATACTCATTGTTAAAATTACTGAATCTCTATATGTTTTTGAAAAAGTATAAAACAAAGTCTCTGAACACCAATATCAAAGGGATCGTCATCATCATATAGCCGGTCTCCAACCACTGTTGAGTATAGGATAAAATAAATGTAAGGTAAGATATGTATCATTAATTATAACAAAGTTAATTTAAAAAAAAATCTACTTTACAGTTCCGCGCGGCGCAGCATCACGTAATTGATAAGATTCGAAGAGTTCGATCTTTTCAATCAAATTTTTCACAACGACATAAATACGAATATCTTCTACAATAATTATGTAACTAAAACAAATCAAAATACCAATATATTATAATAAAAATAATTTGGTGTGCCTGAGGTTTTGCTTTATTTTATTAGGGCCCTGTATATAATTATAACGTTATTCTTTTCGCTCTCTTCGCTTTTCGATTTTCATCCACTGGGTATGCTGACGATGTAGTTCAATTATAGGGCCGGCGATCTTCCTGTTGACGACCATTCAGTATCAGCTCGGTAAAGCACAGAGATTCTATCAGAGGGATGAGAAAAAAAATAGAAACAATTGCTAAGCATTTTCTCCGCCAACGCTTTGTTTGCGTTTTGTCGAGAGCATAAAATAACGCGTCCCTGCAGACCGATGATTTGGCTCGAGTACTCCATTCAAGTTTTTATGCCCCGTCCCTGAGAGGCTCTAGACATGACGTAACTAAGTGCTCATAATTGAGTGAGTGTGCTTGCTTACATATATTTTTGATATTGTTGAATTAGTGATAGTGAAGTGTTAACACTAATGTAAGCATCTTTCATAGAGTCATACGAAATGATTAGTATACCTTTATATACAATTCAATCTTTCCGCAGGCGTTAACGCCTACAGAAGGTGGTATTTGTCTAGACACCCAGGACTTTATAAGTGTCTGTTGGCTGTTTATTTGTTATTTATTATTTTGATGGTGGGTTGAACTAAAGTGGCTCCTCATACCCAGGATCTATTGTAACAGTCAAGAAAGAAGCGCCTCTTATCTAAGTGTGAAAGTTCATTGAGGAAGTTCAACTTTCCTACCGCATTGAAATGCAGTAACAAACAATGCGTAGTTTCTGGCGATGTTTCAACATTGCTATGCGATCACACCGAAACCCACGCATCCTAAAGGCAGCATTTCAGACCGAGCGACCTGCGACCTCGCGACGCGACTTTTTCAATCGAATTCATAAAAGGAGGAGGTTTGTCTTTTTTTTTGTGTGTATGTTAGGCGATATCTTCACCAAATCTGAACCGATTTTAAATAATAATTTTTTTAATGAGTACCTATACTTTAAGGGTATATAAATAGGGCATATAAATTTTATAAAAAAATCCAACCCTAAGGGTGAACAAAATTGAGAATGAAAATTTCATATTGTACTTTTTATCAACTTCTCGTTATTTAAAGTCATTTTTATTTTTTTCTGTCATGTACGATCTATAGAGAGTGGTATCCATCAGGCTCTAATCCCACCGTCCAGCCCGGTTCGGACTACAGATGAAACCATGCACAGACGTCAACCGACGCACGGATGCGTCTGTGTTTACCACGAGTGAGCCTCCACGGTGCGCCGATGCGGACTCTTACGGGCTAAATGGCCTGCCTATTGGCATTTCAACCTTTTAATTTTAATAGAAAAGTCTACGAATGTATATGCATTCGTAGACTCGGCTTAGATTGCTTGGTATTATTGACGGAAAAGAAGTGAATATAGGTAAACTGTCGGAAACCGTGGAATAGACTTGTGGTCAAAATAAATTTATTTTGTTTCTTCTTTACAAACATCGCGCGCTACAAATTGGTCGCTAGGTTACCATAGACACCTTTACATGGACAATGGCATGCCATGCCAGTCACCATGGCATTGACGTTGCATTGTGTTGACTCAAACCCATAGCACATTATAACAAGGACATTGTACTTAAGAATGTCACCTAAAATGTATATGTACGGTAATCAATATTATTGTAAGAGCACTTTGTTTCAACTCCTGTAAAATGTTATAGTCTGTGCGTGTTAAAGATATGCGTATTTAAACTTGGCATTGGAAAATCCAAGAAATATCAATGAAAACCTGTATATAACCAGTGAACAAAATTCGCTAAACACGTTTCATTCAGAACCAAAAACGAGTTAAGTAACCTTTAGAAGGAGCTTTAAACAGATAAAGCAAGCGAAGCGAGTGAGACATGTAAGTTATGTGGGAGAAATCGGCACGTATGACTAGCATCTGCCCACGGCTCCGCCCGCGTGGTTCCCGGATAAAAAGTAGCCTATGTGTTATTCTGATGCAATAAGCTATATTACTGTAAAGTTTCATCAAAATCCGTTCAGTAGTTTTTGCGTGAAGAGTAACAAACATCCATCCTAACAAGCTTTCGCGTTTATAATAATAGTAGGAAGTATGGAGCCTGGCTAAACTTCCAAAATTACATCAAAATCGCTCGAGATTATTCACTAACAAATAAAAAACAGTTACTGTAAATCACGCAATAGCTCTCGGACCTAACATCAATTCCAACAACTTTCGTTCACAACTTTTGAAATGTTGAGTTAAGTTTTTTCTATTTTTTTTCAGGAGAAAAAATAAAGTTCAACTGTGACGTCCTTCGGACGGTGATGAACAGAACACTAGGAAAGTAGCCTACGGCCCTCGCGTGCTTCAAAATTAGAGCACAAAGCCGCTGTACCATTGTTTCTTGCTCTCACAAAGACAAGAAAACGGGGAACTAGACGACAATAGCTTTGTAGTTTGTCTTTGACACACACGACCGCCACCAAACTAGGAAAAATATATGGTCATTTAAAAAGCTGGAACAGCGACGACGAAGCATAGTCCCGGCATAGCTTCGAAATAACGTGCTCTCTTTTGGTCGTTTATCAAATATCTATGATCATCCGGATATTAAGCACCTGTGTAATAGTATTTAGATCAAATAAAAGATATGTATATAATAATAATATTGTATTATTATTATATACCACACGGCCGAAGCCGTGAGCAGAAGCTAGCACTAAAATAAAGCCTTTTCCGTAGTGTAAAGCATCTGAGCCCCTAACGAGTACAATATTAGCCAGCTAATGACTAATTGCTAATGGGCATTGAGCAACACACAATGTAAACACCAAAATGGCTAATTGCCTTCGGAATAAACTAGACCAAACTATGGAGACATAGCTCTAAGAATGTGCAAGTAGCATAAGCAGGCTATATAGCTCGCAGAGCTGACAACCGCTGGGAAAGAAAGGTTCTTGAATAACGACCACGGATGGAACGACGCTTAGTAGAAAGGTCCACCCGATGGCTATGTAGCCTAGAAACAAGATTAAGGCAGCAGTTTTGTTAGATTAGTTCTATGAACTTAGGCCCGATCCGTCTCATCAAAACCTTTCCTATAAACCTACCCATATCGATGAGAAGAATAACTTTACATTTGAGACAACATCAAAATAAGGAATGAGTATATCAGGGAAAGTTTAAAAGTAGCACCCGTGACGGCATGTCATGAGGAGGGAAGAATGTCACGTTACGAGAAGAGTGTTAAATATGAATGTGGATGGAAATAAAAGCAGAGGTAGACAAAATGTATGGAAAAGATGGATGGATTGTGTGAAGGATGGCATGGTTAAGAAAGGAGTGAGTACTGAGATGACGGCTGATAGAGGAAAGTGGAAGAAGAAAACATGTCGTGACGACCCCACGTAGTGTGGCATAAGGACAAGAAGATGATGATTTAAGAAAATATCAAGGGAATGGTGCGCCTCCGTAAATGCCGTATTTGTTTTGTGACACTTCATGTACCTACCTTTCGCTCTCAGGGCCAAGAGGCGTCAACAATACCTCATTATACTGATACCGACGAAAACAACCTCGATGGCGTGGTGGCCAAGTAGCCGGCTGAGACGCTAGAGGTGCGGGACAAATGTTTACATGTCCTGCTTATATTTCCGACGACCTCTGTGGCACAGTGGGCGAAGGCGCGCCTGAGATGCAGAAGGTTGTGGGTTCGATTCCCGCGAGATAAACGTTTGTATGATTTGCAAATGTTTGCCTCGGGTCTGGGTGTTTTTTATGTTAAATATGGATATATTTACAAAAAAAACTATACAAGTAGTATATCAGTCATGTAGTTCCCATAATACAAGCTCTGCTTACTTTGGGGCTAGATGATGCTGTGTGAAAAATGTCCAGCATTTTTTTTTAAATATTTGTTTCGGGTCTGAGTGATGTGGTACCACGGTACTTGTAATTGCTGATACTTACGATACAGTGAATCCCTGATCTTTACTACGATGTTGTTGTTGGCTGTACTTTTGCTTGGCGTAGCCCTGGTACTGATATTGTATTAGACGACCTCTGTGGCGCAGTGGGCGAAGGCCCGCCTGAGACGCAGAAGGTTGTGGGTTCGATTCCCGCCACGGGACAAATGTTTGTTCTGCAAATATTAGTCTTGGGTCTGTGTGTTTTCTATGTAAAATAAGTGTATGTATTTACAAAAAAAATATGTATAAGTGGTATATCAGTTATGTAGTTTCCATAATACAAACTCTGCTTAGTTTGGGGCTAGATGATGCTGTGTAAAAAAAATGACCAGAATTATTTATTTATTTGTATTCTGTGGCGTGGGATTGATTGAAACAAAATAAGTAGCTAAATTATTATTTAACTATTTCGTGGGATTGGGAGGGAAAAATATTTACATTGAGTGGGAATGTCCCGGTGAAAGGCTAGTAATCATCTTCGCTCTTCTATCTTATGCCTCTGCGTTCGGGCACAGACATTATAATATTTATAAAACTATACGTTCCGGTTATTTTGCATAAGCAATGAAACATTTCAGGCTCTGCTCTACACTTTGTTGATTGGAAAAGGTTCAATCCCTACAAAATTGGAGTATACTGAAATTAAATCTTCCAGTTTATAGAAAACAGCTGACACACTCCATGAAAACGTAGTGGGAAAACTGGAATAGTTGAAAAGCGTTATCCCTGGACAAGTATTTTCACTTGCTATTTTGACTATGACTAGCTCTTTCTCTCTTCTTCTCTTCTTTATCTATATGTTGAATGAGTAGGACGCAAGATGTAGGTAGAGTCCAAATAGGACTAGCGGTAGATTTTTAGCCAGATATACCAATGTTGTTTTGGATTCAAGGATAATCGCCGTATTTTGAAAGATAGCACAAAAATAATAGTATAATCGATTAGAATGGAACGTCTTCAGTTCTAAATATTACTGTCAAAAAATAGCGATCGATCAGTACACTAGCGGATTTTCCGGGAAAAGTTAGGGAGTTTCCAATGAAATGATTAAAGCGATACAAAATGATTGTTAAATAGTTGTTTTTTTTGTATTGTCATAGTATAGCGTGATCGGCTCCAGGTTATGCTCTATCATTGCAACTCTTGTGCATATTGAAATGGTAAAGAGAAAACAACCTAGCTAGATTCTGACTGGTATAATTAAAACTAAGTGTCTCTTCATATTGTATTCGACTCATTCCGAGACTCTTCATCAGGGTGAGTGGTTGCGACTTTCTCCTTCCGCGTCGCGCCGTGCACTACACGAAACTTAGTCGGTGCCTTTACCGATAGTGCAGTACGTGAAAATTCCCGTTTTTACAATATGAATAGTCAAGTTCACGATATTTTTTGGAATAAAACTAAGTGTCTCGTCGGTAATGTGAACCAGCTGTTATTTTCGGGCTATGATTAAATGTAATATGGGGTCGTTACTCATGGTAGCTTATTGCGCGAATAATTTCGACTGGCGTGCTATGGAAACCTAAATTATTTTCCTTTGATCGGCTTCGGGGATTGCAAGCCAGAAATATACAATTCTATATGAGCCAAAACACAGATATTGCTTATTATATACCTACTATGATATTGTATACTAGTGCTGCTTAACGGTGATACAAAACATCGTGAGGAAACCATGCCTTGAACCAAAAACTCGAAAACAAGTGACATATACATGAAAAGACCCTTTACGAGCCGCACTGAATCCTTTCACCACATTGGTTTGTTCACCATTGGCCACTATGCCCTTTTCAGGGTCACCATACCAACCTGGGTTTCTAGAGAAATCTAGACAAATACCACTTTTTGTTGGCGTTAACGCCTTCGGAAATATTTAATTGTATGGAAATGACATTAGCTATGGAAATGTCACGAAACTTCTGTCAAAGTTTTTACTTGACAAATATGCGTTAGCGTGAAAGGAAAACTAAGCGTGAGCTCTTTGTCTAGAAGTGCTGTTTGTCTAGAACCCTTGTCAGTTCACTGTCCTAACGTAAAAAGACCAAGCAGAGCTGGTGACACGACGAAGTAAAAAGTTTATTACCTTCCGCATAGAGCACAGTTTATAATGGTCACAGAATAATTTGCTTAATAAAGATAGTATTTTCGTACGAAAAAAATAGATTTTCTTCAGAAAGAGCTTTGGCATATAATATCCAATAGTTTTAGTTGACACTTTCAAGGTATTTACAAGTCTCTTTGACAAATCCGCCCGAGTTTATTTAATACGAAAATGCTAAAGCGTAAAAAGATCCTTGGGAATTGGGAAAGTGTATTTCGTTTGGATGACGACATTTTTGAATTTACTCGGGCTAGAAGCACAGAATGATTTTAACCTAAAAAAAACAAATTAAAGATAACATGGATGGTAACAGAGTAACATAATATAACTCTATAATATTAAAGACTAGCTCCTGCGTACGGCTTCACCCGCGTCGTACCTGGATAAAAAGTAGCCTATGTGTTATTCTGATGTATAAGCTATATCACTGTAAAGTTTCATCAAAATCTTTTCATTCGTTTTTGCGTGAAAGATTAACAAACATCCATCCTCACAAACTTTCGAGTTTATAATAGTTTTTATTATTATAAACGCGAAAAGGAGGTGTTGCATTAGGAGGGTATGCTGTGAGAAAAATGTCCAGCATTCTTATTATTATAATTCCAGTGCTACCCCATTCAAAAATATCTAAATTGGATAAGTTATTCCGAAAATATTTAAACAATTTGTGAATTTATGAATTCAATGAAGATGACATTTTAGTGCTCGGAACGCCAAATTAAAGTCTTTATTTGACTGGATAAATTACTTAAATATACCCTCTGTAAATCTGTGCAACTATTGAAGTTGCACAGACCTAAGAGCGATTATATTCATTTCATTTTTGCGAAAGCTGAAATACTCGTGCGGCTAAGTTCCTTGTAGACAAAGGAATTCTACTTACATGAGGTCAAAGGGCGTCTTGCCGACACATCTCAGTGAATACCTTGTCTACCGAAGTACCGACTGGCGTGTACGCTGGATGGCATTCTGAGGCGTCCTCGGAATTTTACGTAAGAGCCTTTTTTCGCTGACTTGGTGATTTTGACGATCGGTATCTACCTATAACTTACTAGCTTCTGCCCACGGCTTCGCCCGCGTGGTACCCGGATTAAAAGTAGCATATGTGTTATTCCAGATCCTAAACTATATACATTCCAAATTTCATCAACATCGGTTTAGTAGATACGGAGATACGTGGTAACAAACATTCACACACACACACACAGACTTTCGCATTTATTATATTAGTAGGATACCTGGTTGTATAAGGGTATAGCAACATATACCTTGGTAGGCAGGCCGAGGTTTTGTTTAGCGTAACCACTGAGTACCACTGAGAAAAGCCGGGTGCTAAAGCTAAGTACTTACACAATGAAAACCACATCAGTAACTCTCAGCAACCTACCTACCTAATACTCTACACTAGAGCTTGTACAAACTATAATCTAATGTTGTTCCCTGTTCACCGTTTCGAGACAGATATCTACCTAGGTACTTAACAACAACTCGGCCTCGAATCGGGAGGCCATCTTTGTTAATCTTCGGGATAATAATTATCCCATGACATGTAACTTAAAACTGCTCTTTGAAGATTAAGATAGATAGTTAAATAACATTTTAATTTACACCACATAATAATATGTTCCTTACAAATTCAAACAGAGCAAATTACAAACTAATCGCGGGAGTACAATGGGTGGTCTTATAGTGGATAGCGATCTCTTCCAGACAACCTTACAGTAGTGTGGAGAGTGCAAGTACTTTGCATCTACCTACCTACGAGCGATTGTCTACGTCACTAGGGGTCATTCCCACTCAATGTAAATATTTTACCCTCCGAGTTTTGTGCAGATGGACTGGGCTCTGCAGAAAATTTAGGCAAAGACTTGATTAGTTTACTGACAGTTTTTCAGAGAAAACTGTAGAACTTAGTGCGGATGGACATAATGCTTTGAGCCCTCAGCGTAAATTTACAAAGTTATTAGGTACTAGCTGTGCCCCGCAGTTTCACCCGCGTAAGTTTCGATTTTATACTCGTGATAACTTCGAAATTAAATGTACGATTCAAATGAATTAAAAAGTATTTGACTGCGACATAAATACCCTTGATGATAAAACTATTTGTTTGAATAAGAATTAATACTGCGACAAGAATGTAACCAACTTTTGTTTCTACCGGCGAACTAATTACATTTTAGAACACAAAAGCTGCTATTGTGCCGTAACTATGATAATTAGATATATTCCCTCCAGGATTTTTTGTAAGTAATAATGAGTACTTTAATCATGTAGTACATCATTTTTATGTATCATCAATAGTTTTCTCAGCGCACGCCAAATAATGAATTTTCTAGGCAAAATTTTGCTACTTTGAATTACATTATTGCAATTTTCTAAAGGATTTATATTTTTTTTTAAATAAATTATAGCCTATGTTACTTTATGATAAGTTAGCTTTCTATTGGTGAAAAAATGGTTAAAATCTGTCCAGTAGTTTCGGAGCCTATCCGGTACAAACAAACAAACAAAAAAATCTTTTCTCTTTATAATATTAGTATATGTAGATTACTTAGTCAGTGCTTAGTTCAAGAGTCGAAAATTCTATACCTAGGTACGTTTCTTGTAATTTCAATGTGCCTTATACATATTGACTTTGCTTATTAAACGTAGAGTAAAAAATAATAGTGTAAGATTTTTTTGGTAGAAACGTACTTTTATTGAGTGGGTAGTTAATTTCACGAGCTAAAGCCTAATTTAATTAGCCTGATATTTCTGTTTAATTAAACTCCATTCCTACAAAATACCAACAGCGGCCAAACTGTTCGCGTGAAAATCTAACATTACACAAGCGAGTTATGCAGCAGATATAATAAGTTACAGTTAAATCTTGATCGCGTCGAAATTAATTTTAGCTTTTTAACTAGGTTCTGACTAGGTTTAGGTACCAGCAGGCAACATAAGCACCTGCACTAGTAACACGAGCACCCAAGACAACGGTTTTGTCTTCGGAACAGAAGACAAAATATACCTGTCTTTGTCTTTTGACGAAAAAGAAATACAAAAGTAACTTTTGTCTTCTCTTCAATATACAAAGGCGATCATGCTAAGCGTGCGGCAGCATGAGCAGTGAGAATTCCTTGTCACACCTTGTCTTTAGTAGAAAAGACATAAATTACCTAATGCCGTCTCTGTCTTGTGCGTGAAAAACAGAACCAAAACCTCTGCTAAGCCTGCTGAGGACAAACGGTTTTGATGAAGACAGTACGCAACGGCCAATAACTTAGAGAAATTTAGAGGAAACCGCGAAGAGAGCCGTGAAAATTGGTTACGAAATAAAAAAATTGTAGGTACCTAATATCTACCCATATACTGCAACCAAAGCTACCGGCAATCGGAGATTCGGTCAAAGGACCTACTCGTACCTAGTTAGTTGGCCGCTGCAGAACCAATCTAGCCAAATGGGGGATAATTGATCCAACCCACGTCCAGTGTGAGTGCGGGGAACCCATACAGAATATGACGCACTTGCTCTTCCGCCCTCTGTGCCCCATCACCTGCACCCGGGAACATCTCATAGAGGCAACCGATGAGGCGTACAAGTGTCCACACATTGGTCAAAACAAATTTAAAAAAAAATGAGCCATTGACACGACATGAGTGAATGAATGAGTAAGTAGAATAACATTATCATCTTTAACATTATCAACAGCCTGTAGAAGCCCACTGCTCCCTTAAAGAATACTATGACGAACGACAATCTTGGGCCACTTCCATCCACCCACTTACCGCAACCTTTAAGATGGCATTGGGTGGATATAGTTAAGTAGGTACGTACCTATATACTAAGTAGGTACGTAGAAATATTTAGAAAATTGTAATAGGCAGCAATAGCCGTGTCCATCGCGATAACCATCAATTTTCCATCTTAACTCGACTCGCGTTCGAAACCGCACACGTCAAATAACTTTCACATTTTTGCGCGCGCCGTCCGTCTCGGCAAACAACGCGAATGCAACAGCATTCCGCAAATAAAAAACTTTTTCCAACTCAACCTCAGTCAACGCGACGCTCATTCCCGAAACAAATAGAACTGCGCGCGAATCGCCAACTTAAAATAACAGTAAACAAAACAAACCTCGAGAAAATCCTTTGCCGCTCCAGATTTACGATTGTCAATCCACGGTTGTTGAAACACTATCACTGCACTATCACTCGCGATCGGATTCACTGTTCAAGCGCGGCGCGTAGTCGATGCTCGGACGTCTGAGAGAGACTGGCGTAAGCGCGAGCGAGCTGCCTCCGCTGAAATCAAGGCCATGCAAAACGCTGCTCCCATTTCCCTCCATAGAAAGTGTTCGTATCCGTGATCCGTGCCCCTTTCGGGCAGGTGGGAGAAAGCACCCAAAAATTGATAGACTGAGTCACCGAGATGATTCGGCCTTAGTCAATGAAGAGAGATGAAAGTGAAATAACCGGTTGTGGCGCAGAGTCAGTTGAAAAAGTTCAAGTCAACGATTCCTATTCTTCGTCTTCCTTTTCGCGGAAATATTGAATAATGGAAACCAAACAAAAGCCTTAAGGCCTCACTATGACTATCTTTTCATACAAACTCACTTTCATACTTCAAGTCTTATTTATAGCGTTAAAATATAACTTGTACCTAACAGATACAACCCTTCAAAACTATGCATTGGTTTGATATTGTTTGTTTTTTAACTTAACTTCATTCTTCATGCCTTTAGATTAGTTTCGATAAAGCGTAATTGAAAAATGTTAGGATAGTAAGTACTGCTTTTACTAATAGTGGAAAGCTCAGTCTAATCCTTTAAAATTAATTGTAGATTAATTTTAAAGCGCTGCTGCACTTAAATTGAAATGAAATGATACTTGACTGACGTACGTTTGTATGAAAAGAGAGGCACAGTGAGTCTTAATAAATAGCTGTTGGCTTAATTTCCCGCCGGTGATTTTCAGTCCTTGCTAGCTGGAAGAGCTTTGTGATGAGAAATTCATCATTTTACAAACTCTGAAACCTTTACCATCGGAGGCTAATTTCGTATACAAAATATAAAGATGTGACTTTTGGCAGAGATCGATCGGTATTTTTAGAACAATTAAATAGATAGAAACTCTTAATTGCATAACAAATAAAAATACAAAAAAACAGGCATTCATAAATATACTAGTTACAATATTCAGTCTTATTGTTATCTCTTCCAGACAACCTTTGTACGAGTAAACCTATTTCAGAATAAAATATTATTAACTAGCCTCTACCCACGGCTTCGCCCGCGTGGTACCCGGGTAAAAAGTAGCCTATGTGTTATTCTGATTTAAAAGCTTTATTACTGTAAAGTTTCATCAAAATCCGTTCAGTAGTTTTTGCGTGTAAGAGTAACAAACATCCATCCTCACAAACTTTCGCGTTTATAATATTAGTAGGAAGTAGGATATATACCTACATACATAACTTGAAGCAATGTTTTGATGTATATGCATTAAGACCAGTCTATTTAGAAGTTTATTTTTAACCGTTTTCGTGCCCTGTGCCCCCTAGATCCGCCCCCTTGATCCGACCACGCAACTTCAGGCAGGCATTGGCAGGCAACTTCAGGCGCCCTTGCACACGACCACGCAACTTCAGGCAACCACACACGATCACTGCCCGGCGCGGCATCATTTTTGCTGTGGTGTAAGTAGTCTGACTGAAGATAACTTATTTACGTGTCTTTGTCACGACCCCTGTAACCTTATTCGTAGCCGCAATGTTTCGTGGCGAACACTTCAGAGCTGCAAAATGCTCGGTAAATTATGCAAAGTTGTAAATAAAAAGTTGGCAGCTGCTCATAAACTTGAAGCGCATTCAAGTCGATAAATAAGTGAAGTGGCGTTGGACAGAAGGATTTAATTTCGCTGAATGAAACCAAGAGAGAAACACTCTTCAACTCTCCGTTCTGACGGAGACAGATTTCAGGTAGGTACGGTACAGTCAACGTCATTATTCATTCAACATTGAATAAGTATTTTACACGTAACTTTTAGAAAAATAAACTAAAGATAAGTATCTCTTACTTATCTTTAGTTTATTTTACTGAAAAAAAACGTACGTAAAATTCAATCTGTAAAGTGTAGCTTCTGATAAAATACACATAAAATTCAATCTTTAAACCTCGGGGCGATAGTTGATTTGGTAACGCGATTTAGAATATCTAGGTATTTAGATAAGTAATGATTATATCGGTACTTATATACCGTACCCCTAAAAGCGAAGAAGGTATCCTCGCATTAGATTTAAATTAAGTACTAAATTTGAAGACTGAATTAAAATAAAACTTATTAAAATTACATGATAAGGCTTGGGAGCTCTTCTTTTATGCTTAAATAACCTGTGTTAGGAGAGTTTCCTCTTTTTTGCGTCAAAGTAGATATTGTAGATAAGCAAATAGATACTAAAAAGTAAATAATATTTTAATAATGTATTTCCTCAAGGAGAGCCTCATAAATTAATCTAAGACTGTTAAAATAAGCTTTCATATCTAAATCTAAATTAAAATCATTTTTAAATCACAGACCTTTTGAGATCCCAAAATTCATAAGCGAAATTTTGTGAATATTCTTCCAGACTTTGAATCTTACAGAGCAAATACCCAAAAAGTTTACTAAGTTACCCCCATTAAACTTCGGCATTGCTTGAATTTGACTAGTAAAGGCGGTTACCAAAGATACGAGGATATAGTAGAGGTGTGATTAAATTCGTAACAAAATGTATTTTAATTACATCATTATGTTCATTAAACATACTTATTCCCGCTCGGACGGACTAATTAGTCTTTGACTAAGGAGGTGATGCCGAAAATTGTAGACACTTTGTTCAACTTCAACTTTTGTTTATGGCTTCTGTGTGGTTGCCACAATTTTGCCAATGTCGTGTGGACAAGATTTAAAAAAATAAGGCGATGGAGAGGAGTTTACAGACACTTTGTTAATTGATGCGCTGTTTCAACTGACAAGAAAACTGTTTTTGACATGGCTACTAGTTTAATCCTATCGTACTATTATTATAAACGCGAAAGTTTGCGAGGATGGATGTTTGTTACTCTTTCACGCAAAAGCTACCGAACGGATTGTGATGAAACTTTACAGTAATACAGCTTATACATCAGAATAACACATAGGCTACTTTTTATCCGAGTACCACGCGGACGAAGCCGTGGGCATAAGCTAGTATTACAATATCTGTGACATGGCTATATCGTCGTCGTTTTAAAGGCTAATCAAACTAAGATTTTGTCATCTTTTGTCAACACCTACCACAGCATTTCTTAGTTTGGATACCAATGTTATCCATCAGACAAATTCTAAACAAGGACCTCAGGAACAAACAACAGACACATTATTTAGTCCTGACCTCAAACTAGGTTTTCCTGTGTCGTGGGTACCAGGAACTATGAGTACCGTGGTACCACAACACTCAGACCAACAACAAATATCTGCAGAACATAGAAACCTTTGTCCCGCAGCGGGGATCGAACCCGCGTCGCGTTGCAGCTTGCTTCTCGCCCGCCGAGCCACCGAGCTTGTAATTTCCTAAACATAGTGTTACCACAGATATTATAATACTAAGTACTACACTGTAATGTTCGCAGCACTCAATAAAGAAAAATAAAAAAATACTAACGTGATTTGTTGACGAAATTTAAAAAACGAATCACATCACGCGTCATGATATTGGACCATTGCGCTGTAAATTATAATGCGCTCAGAAAACGGGTGTAAAATCAATCTTACCCGGCCCTAACATCTTTCCTTTCATAATACCATCCAGCCGACACGAATATCCAATCGCTTTTAATCTAATAGGATATTTCCTTACAAGATATTTATTACATTGCTTCCCTTTCTTCTCGGGCCTTTACTAAAATAAACTTTAATTTTATGAAGCCCTCCTAAAACTGAACTTTGTTTCCCATCTATATCTATACTTTTATACTAATATTATAAAGAGGAAAGATCTTTTTGTTTGTTTGTTTAACAATTTTTTCACTTATATAAAGATAAATTATCAGGAAGTAACATAGGCTATAGTTTATTTTGAAAAAAAAATGGATCTCTATTTTTTTCCGGGCTACTGGACCGATTATAACCATTTTTTCACCAAATGAAAGCTAAATTATGAGGAATAATTTATTTTCAAAAAAATAGAGATCCTTAAGAAAATTGTAATAACGTACCCCAAAGTAGCAAAATTTTGCCTATACAATTCATTAATTGGCGTGCGCTGAGAAAACTATTGATGGTACATAAAAATGATGTACTACATGATTAAAGTAGTCATTATTACCTACAAAAAAGTCCTAGAAGGAATATATCTAACTATCATAGTTAAGTCACAATAGCAGCTTTTGTGTTCTAAAATTTAATTAGATCGCCGGTAGAAACAAAATTTGGTTACATTCATATCGTAGTATTAATTCTTATTTAAATGAATATTTTTAGTATCAAGGGTATTTATGTAGTAGTAAAATACTTTTTAATTCATTCGAATCGGACATTTAATTTCGAAGTTATCACGAGTAATAAAATCAAAACTTACGCCGGTGAAACCGCGGGGCGCAGATAGTTTTATATATTGTAAGATGGGGAACAAACAACGGTGCTAATTTTCAATGGCGTTAGAAAATACTAGAGATGGATTACTATTTTAACTCATTTTTAAAATAATAATACTTAAAGACACTTGCTACGGTAAGAGTATGCAAATTATATCCATATACTAATATTATAAATGCGAAAGTAACGCTGTCTGTCTGTTTCGTTTTCACGCCCTAGCCGCTGAAACAATTTTGATGCACTTTGGTATAGAGATAGAGAAGGAAGGAGAAGGACATAGGATACTGTACTATAAGGTTTGTTGCGAAAATAAAAAAGGTAAAATAGTACTTATCTATCTTTGTATAAGTACCTATGTATCTATAGTCTATCTATCTATACCAACCGCTGACAGATTTTACAGAGAGAAAGTTTGCATTATACATATTATGTTTGTACCTAGGTACATAAGTCGATACCTCAGAGACATCTTTATCTATACTAATATTATAAATAGATAAGTATGTTTGTAATTTTGTATGTAGGGGGTAATATACGAAACTACTCATCCGATTTCAAAATTCTTTCACTAATAGGAACCTGCATTATCCCTGAGTGCTTTTATAGGCTTTGAGAAAGAAATCACTATTTAACCATCCTACTAATATAATAATGCGTGTGTAAATGTTTGTTACCACGTATCTCCGTAAATACTACACCGATTTTGATGAAATTTGGAATATAGATAGTTTAGGATCTGGAATAACACATAGACTAATGTAATTTTCGAAAATCGACTCCTAAGAGGGTTAAATAGGGCGGTAAAGTTTCTATGAAAAAAAAAATGTTGATTCGCTCAATACTCTGTACAAATAAACTAATGAAACACGTATTTTTTATTTTTTTCAAAACTACCCTTTGGGGGTGTGCAATTGAGTTCTAAACTTTGTATAAATTATAATCCTTGGTTCGATTCATTCAAAAGTTGGTGGACATAGTTTGAAGCCTGGAGACGGTCATATGCTACTTTTATTAACATACCACGTTGGCGAAGCCGCGGGCAACAACTAGTTAATCATATATATGTTATTCAAGTCAGAAAAACAGGCAATTTACTTGCATTATCGAAGTGCACTATCTAAAAGGTTAGACATAAGAGAATCAAACGTTTCGCGAAAATATTGGTCGTCAATACCTAGTTATACAAAAAAGCCCGAGACACCATATAAGTAAGTTTAATATTTCAGAAACAGTAACGGGTATTTCAAGTATTCTCAATGAATTCTTATTTAAACGAAGAGTCAAGTTATTATGAAAATTTCATGCAAATAAAGTTTGCCTTTTACGGTATGTAATTTGATATAATATGAAGTGAACACAAATAGGTATTGCGGTGCTATAGGTGATTCTGGCAGTGCGAGTGCGTGAATGAGGTAGGGCGGGGAGGCAGTCGTATTATCTACCTACGTCAGCAAGTTAAAGAAAGAAAGAAAGAAAGAAAGAAAGAAAGAAAGAAAGAAAGAAAGAAAGAAAGAAAGAAAGAAAGAAAGAAAGAAAGAAAGAAATAAGAAATAAGAAAGATAAAAAGAAAGAAAGAAAGAAAGAAAGAAAGAAATAAAGTTATGTATTAATTAGTTATTAATAAATAAAGGCGGAAAGCTAGTATTTTCAAACGAAGAAAGTTTACTCCAAGCTCCCATTATAAAATTAACAAAACCCCTATTAAAGTAAGCCTTATTTTACGAAAACTAGGTTTCGTTATGTTTAAGTTTTAAAATATGATTGATGTATTACGAATTATTGACTCATGGAGGAGGACTGGTGGAGGCGATTTGTAGGTAACGCACTTATAATGACATTCTTTTGAGGAGATCTATTTTGAGCAGAAGACGTCCACAGGCGGGTGATGATGATGGTTTGGTATGTCTACATTCATTGTATTTGTGCTCAGAAATTCAGAATTCAATACCCGCTAAAGTCTCGCAGACAAAATACATTTTGATTATTCAACTTTGAAAATGTTCGTATCTCGTCGCGTCGTCATCTAGCGAGGTCGACGACCACTAAGCGACGTCACAGATGAGCTATTGTGACGTGGACGGATCATCTCATCTTTCTTGAGGATCTGATCCGTGGCTATTCAGTCAAGGTTTTTAACCAACTTCTGTAAAGGAAAAGTAATATCGGAATCCATCAAAGTTTGGTTGTTTTGAAGTTTGATCTTATTTATTTATTTATTTACCTACTTGCTGCACCCCGCGGTTTCACCCGCGTGAGTTTCGATTCCGTGGGAATATCGGGATAAAAAGTAACAGTAAAGTATTTAACTGCTACACAAACGTCTAACCCTTGATGATAAAACTATTTATTTGAATAAGAATTAATACTACGATGCGAAATATGTAACCAACTTTTGTTTCCACCGGCGATCGAATTAAATTTTAGAACACAAAAGCTAGTAGCTTTTGTGTTCTAAAATTTAATTCGATCTTAACTATGATCGTTAGATATATTCTCTCCAAGACTTTTTTGTAGGTAATAATGAGCACTGTAATCATGTAGTACATAATTTGTATGTATCATCAATAGTAATCTCAGCGCACGCCAAATAATGAATTTTATAGGCAACATTTTGCTACTTTGGGTTACATTATTGAAATTTTCATATGGATCTCTTAATTTTTTTGTTTATAAATTATATTCTATGTTACTTCCTGATAATTTAGGTTTCTATTGGTGAAAAAATGGTCCAGTAGTTTCGGAGCCTATTCGGCACAAACAAACAAACACACAAACAAACAAAAAAACTTTCTTCTTTATAATATTAGTATAGATTAACTCTTTATTGCACATTTAATGAAAAGTGAACAATAGGCGGAATTAATGCTAAAGCATTTTCTATCAGCCAACCCAATTTGTTGTGATTAGCTGTAAGCGTGCTACAAATGTTTATCAACTTATAGCTATAATAGATACAATATCATATTATTTTATATATCTAATCACGTTTACTTAATATACATACAATTATATATTTTTAAGGCACTCATACATCTTCTTGTTTGGATGAAATTTGAAACAGGTTAACATTTTTCATCTAAAATAACACATTTATCCGGGCACCATGCGGAGGAAGTCGTGGACATAGACTAGTGCCTCATAAGTTCATCGAATCCTATCCTTCTAATTAGGTAGGTAGGACCATAGGACCTTACTTATGTTAGGACCTAAGGTCAAAACCCAAAAACTCAACCTCGACGGAACTCGAACTCTGTCTGTGAACACTGTCGAGATAGAATTTTGAAGGTAGTTGGAGATCGAAAACCTTCAGTAAGAACGTTTGGGTAATCGATCACTCCCATATCTCGATAGAGTAGCTGATTGATGGAGGGCCCTTATCGTGTGAGACCGCCAGGGCCTGTCTACTTCAAGGTGGATCTGTCATTGTCATGTCACACCCCTTAACACCCCCCGCGGGTAGTTTTGCGACTAGCGATGACGCAGCTGCTCACAAGGGGGAAACGAATACTTAGAATACAAGATGATTTCTGATAATAGGCGGTCGTATAGCAATTAGTTATCTTTTGTACATATTGGGATAGACTGGAACTAATTTGTAGGAGTTCTAGCTTAGGCGGTGTATGATATTATTTAAGGTGTACACTGTAGGTTTACCCTGTTAAAAATCTTTGCTTCTTTTAAAAACAATGTTTTGCCTTTACATAGCCCCGAAAGATCCTAAATGAAGACTGTAGAGTTGTCAAGTTTTTCTGCCCCAAAACTTGGCTAAAATAGATGGTGAGTACTTAATCAAATTGTACGGAACCTCTGGTGCGTGAATTGTTCGCGATTGACGGGGTTTACTCTACATGGATATCGAAGCTAACAAGTTGTACCTCTATGTTCAGAATTAATCAAATTACCCCTTTCACGTTCTATAAAGCATTGTTGCAATTTCCTTGTTTCATTTCAACCGTGGTCTGTAATTTCTAAGAACTTAATTTTTTTATAACATATCTGACAAGTAAATCTATTCTAAGCCATCGCTAGAGATACTGGCTTGCCGACGTTTTGGACACAATATTTTCGGACACATTGTCCGAACTGACACTTTCAATTTTAATTAATTATTTACCGACGTTTCGGACACCAATAATAAAAGCCGTTTTGTATAGTCAGATAATAAACTGCCTAGACGAATCCACGGCTTTAGTACAATGCCTACTTTGAGTATACCTAATTATAATTTATGCCATTAGGTACGTAATTTTTTTTTTTAAACACAAGCAGTTTTTTACTTATCTGCAAAATTTGTTTCAATTTCTTTGCATAAATCTTAGTCCATACGCGGATATCAAAATTCGTCTGACCGATATGATGTATGACTAGCTTCTACACACGGCTTCGCCCGCGTAGTACCCGGATAAAAAGTAGCCTATGTGTTATTCTGATGTATAAGCTATATTACTGTAAAGTTTCATCAA
Organism: Perizoma flavofasciatum; assembly: GCA_958496245.1. Lineage (NCBI taxonomy): Eukaryota > Metazoa > Arthropoda > Insecta > Lepidoptera > Geometridae > Perizoma > Perizoma flavofasciatum. The sequence goes on from OY292436.1 coordinate 3,498,654, forward strand.
AATCCGTTCAGAAGTACGTATTCAGTAGCGTGAAAGCAGATCATTACTTATCCGGAAAAATTGTTTCAATTTCTTTGCATTCATCTTAGTCCAGTGTACCTATTAAATTATTTTTTTTAATAAGAGGATAGAGCTGGGTGACAGATAAGAATAATTCAGTCCATACGCGGATATCAAAAGTCACTTGACCGATATTTTATATGATTTGAAATGACAACAGACTAGTGTTGTGTGGCAAATATCATTACTTCATCAAAACCCCTACTAACTTCTAACGCAATTAGTACTATTTGAATTTGTAACGGCGGGAATTACATGTGAATGTAAATAATTAGGTATGTATATATAAAGCTGACGAGGGTGATCCTTGTCAGCTTTATTGCGTATTTACAGTCACAGAAGATATGTAATTTATCACGGGCGTCTTGTTATCCCTAATAAGCTCTATGTTACCTACAAGAGCATTACGTAGATATTGAAACAGGGTTCTATCATTATAACCTGTCGGGAAAGTCATGAATTCCAATACATACGGTCTAATTTATAACAATATTTTTGAACAATTGGAAAACCAATAACCTACTATTATAAACGCGAAAGTTTGTGAGGATGGATGTTTGTTACTCTTTCATGCAAAAACTACTGAACGGATTTTGATGAAACTTTACAGTAATATAGTTTAACATCAGAATAACATATGGACTACTTTTCATCCGGGTACCACGCGGGCGAAGCCGCAGGCAGAAGCTAGTAAAAAATAAGTTTATAAAAAAGAAATTCTCATTAATGTTAATTTTGTTAAGAAACTCCTAAAAGCGCCATAGCCTGCTGAGTTATTTGTAAATGCTATGTGATGTGTAGTAGACTGTGTCTAGCTAAACTATCTACCAACTGATCGCGTCAGTGTATCAGGTGCTGCCGAGACTCTGGTCCCGATGATAGACTCGCCTCACTCTCCCGTGGAGGTCACTGTCAGGCTACCGTGTGAGATAATGCGCGCCCGCAGTCATTTTCATGCACCCAGCACTAACAGTGTGGAATTCCTATACAACTGATTTCTATACATTATATTCATGTATCTACGATACCAACTGGGATAATGTGCTATCAACCACAGACGTTGACCTAGCTACCCAAGCTTTCTATCATAACTTGAGCCAGTATACTAGCTAGCAGTTACTCAAGTCACATAGGTATTATAACATATGTAACTTGAGTAACTGTTTAAAGGAATGCGTACTTTAAAAAATGGTTATAAACTCGAATAATAAGTTCTCCTATCCCCACTGGTTTACCGCTGATATTATAAGTAAGACTAAATAAAAATATTTTAATATCATCATAAGAAGGAAAGGAAGAATTTTAATCTTCAGATTATAATCTGACTCTAAATTAAACAATTAATAGATGTAGTATACACTAAACATCTGGAGAGAACTGAAACTGACTTAACTGACCCAATATTTTTCATTATGTGAAGGGGAGATGCAGTGACTGCAGCCTGTGACGAATACATGGATGGTGGTAAGTCCGTTTCTGGTCAGGAAGCTGCCGATGCTTTGCCAGGTATATTAGTTCTGTTTTCCTCGATGTCATACCCAGATGATATACGCCATAATACATCTGAAAGCCTGTTCTGCTGAATGATGGCATCCCTCCCCAGTTAGTCAAGAATTGTAAATTCACACTAGAAATACGTTGGATGCCTATTTTTTACATCTGTATAAAACATCAGTATACCCTAACGTTTAGAAGCTTTCTCGAATAAAGGAGATGAAAAGTCAAACATAGCTAACTATATAGGCCCATAGCTGTCTTAACAGTCTTTGAGAAATTATTTGAGACGCTTATAAATGCTCGCGTTGTGGATCAGATCAGAGTATACCTTCACGATCTAAAGCCAACACGGCTTTAGAACTGGTCGGTCTAATCTGCCTAATCGTTATCTACGCGGAGCGGACCTGGAGGACGGACCGTATCGCCTGCATCGTACATTCGCTGTGCCTACGCACCTGCATACTAACTACGGAATAACACACCTACTGCTCGAGCGCTGGCTTGCTACAGCGTCTTCCGGTTCGTGGGTTCAACTTTGTTCTTGATCTTTATTCCCCAGCTGCTGCGGGTTCTACGAGGTTATATTTGAAAAGTGTCCAAATAAAAGTGCCAGTATCATAAAAATCTCGCATATTCCACCATCAAAAACCCATAAACAGTTCAATCGGAACCATTTGATCATGAAATGGCGATTCACAGAGCCAAAAGGTAGCCAATGACAAACGTATACCCTAGTTTGCTAACTAGTGAATACGCAAAATTTTTAAGTATGGGAAGAAAGTAACCGCTCGGAACTATTCGGTCGACACCCCCTCCAAACACACACACATACACACCCCCCACAGCTTAAAGACCTAATTCTGCCCGAAATACCTAATTTTTTTTTTTGACGTTACTTTGTATATTTTGTATTTAAAAATAGTAATTTAAATGTTTGACTTGCATTTGTTTATCTCTTTTTAATATATTTTTTCTACGCAAATGCTATCTGGGCTTCCGCGATACAGGCGGACCTAGTGCTGAGCTCATTGTAATAACTTAGGCAAATACTATTTTTGAAAATAAAGTATTTTGTTTTTTTTCTTGTATTTTGATATCATAGGTAATCATTCTTTAGCGATTTTGCGCAACGTTAGCTTTCACTTCTAAACGTTGTCTACGCTGCGCTGTTTCTAATAAAAACCCAATAAAATAATGCCTGCCGTCTACCGGCTAATAAAAACCGAGGAAGTAGGTAAAGTACTACCGTTGAATTTTTGATAAGGTCTCGAATTGAGGGGTGGCGCTTCTGACCAAGTGATAGAGTGAGGTCACTCTAAGCTCTTAGCCGATAGCCAATTCATGGACTTCACGGAAATGCTTATAAATTAACTAGGATGGGGTTGGTTCGTTTTCGTAAAGCGAAAAACGTGTAAAACACAACCAATTTCACCTTGTTATTCATGCAGGTGATTGATTGAGGCAGTAAGACTTGGATGATAGAGTTCAGAGTTTTTTTTAAACATAAAACTCCTTTTTCGGCTTCCGAAACTAAATGGCGAAAACGGAACCCTTAGATTTATGCAGAGGCTAGTTTGTTATATTATATAATATTATAAAGAGGATTTTTTTTGTTTGTTTGTTTGTATCGAATAGGCTCCGAAACTACTGGACCGATTATAACCAATCCAATATTTTTTCACCAAATGAAAGCTAAATTATCAGGAAGTAACATAGGCTATAATTTATTTAAAAAAAATAGAGATCCTTAAGAAAATTGCAATAATGTAACCCAAAGTAGCAAAATTTTGCCTATAAAATTTATTATTTGGCGTTAGCTGTGAAAATTATTGATGATACATAAAAATGATGTACTACATGATTAAAGTCCTACAAAAAAGTCCGCGAGGGAATATCTCTTACTATCATAGTTAAGTCACAATAGCAGCTTTCGTGTTCTAAAATTTAATTAGACCGCCGATATTCCCACGGAAACTTACGCGGGTAAAACCGCGGGGCACAGCTAGTTTGTTATAAATTTGAAAATGTAGATAGAAACGGTACCTAGCTTAAATCATGGATATCCCAAATACACAAGGCGCTAAGGCGTGCCTTGAACAGATTTGTATCACTTTCAAATAACCTATACGTAACTAGGTAGATCAAGTTCCGTTCTACGAGGTTGCGGGTTCGTTCCCGGAGGTGCCGAGTCATCGCTAAAGGCCGATGATTGCTTCACCTCTTTTACGGTAGGTATTATTAAGTGTTTAGGGAAATGGGTCCTTTACTTCAAATATTTACATTAGGAGAGAGGGTGGGATAATCATATCTTACAAAATATCTACTTGGGTAGGTACGTCTACTTTATTAAATGGGTGTAGGTATCTGCCTAATTTATTAAAAGTAACCACAGTGGTGATAGGGGTTGTCTTTAAAATTTGTTTGATACTTTTATTATTTTTATTTTATTCTTTATGTCACAAAAAGATAGAAGTGTACTTTAGACGGGCTTAAGCATTTTCTACTAGCCAAATAAAAGAAGGTTGGCGTTTTATTTTAAAAGTAACATATAAGCACGAAAAAAAGTAAAGGTGTGTAACCTAATATTATCGCATTTGTACGTCATTTTTATAATAATTGTATTTACATACATTATTAATATTATTATACATAGGAAACACTCAGACCTGAGTCAAATATTTGCAGATTATAAAAACATTTGTACCGCGGCGGGAATCGAACCCGCAACATTCTGCGTCTTAGGCGGGCCTTCGCCCACTCCGTCACAGAGATCGTTGATGATGATGATGATACCTTTTGTACAGTTAGCAACAAAAGTATTACCATTTAAGATTTTTATTTAACCAAGTATACTGTGAAGTTTCTACGGTCTAAAAATGATTGTGAGCATATCATTATTCTTTGGAACCCGAATATTCTCTCATATTCTTCTAATATGTAAAATACAAATACGAAATTTTTGATGCTCAGATGTTTGGGCAACACATAGACTACTTTTTATCTGGGTACTAAGCGAGCGAAGCCATGGGCAGAGGCTACTTAAGATATACGTTATATCTTGGCTTACAATTTCCTAGGTAAAGTTAATTCTGAAGAAACAGAGGCAAAAAGTTGTACCTATAAAGTAATATTTTTGTGACGTCAGTTACAGAATTAACTTTATCTTATCTTATCTAAGAGCTCAGATTGTTATTTTACTTTTGTCGCTGACTGTACATGTACGTCGCCGGATTTGAAATCGGTGTCAATGGGCAGACCTTGCTTGCGTGATACGCCGGGCTTCCCAGGCCGATTCAACAAACATTGCTATTACAATAGATACGAGTAGATCCGTTTTGTATGGTAATTTTGTGACTAGAGGCCGAAGCCGAAGACAGAAAATCAACTTTGATAGATTGCGGGTTCGATTCCTGTCACGGGGCAAATGTTTGTAAGATCTGCAAATATTTGTCTCGGGTCTGGGTGTTTTCCTATGTATAATATGTATGTATTTACAAAAAAAAAGTATTTAAGTAATATATCAGTCATGTAGTTCCCATAATACAAGCTCTGCTTAGTTTGGGGCTAGATGATGCTGTGTGAAAAATGTCCAGCATTTATTTATTTATTTATTTTAGGCAAACATTGAAACAAATACGTTTCCATTAATCAAAGCCCCGTGATTACAACTGTGCCCTTATTGACCGTTTCCTTTTAACTTACTTTCAAATCCATTCTATATTATTTTCACAGGGCGTTTGTCAGGCGGGAATCTTGTAAAATCATTAGCTCTATCAATACGGGTCGGGAGAACATGTCAAAAAGGAAAAAAAAGGTAACAGCGGTAAACTTAAAACTGACTGAGAATTGCACGATAAACTGGAAGAAAACTCTTGTTTTTATAAAAATATACAAGCAGTGGCAAGCATACGTCCCACCTGTTGCTTAGAGGTTTGGTACAGGCAAATGCCCCCCCTAAAAACACGTAGTTACCCGTCTACCAATCCAGGGCTGGAGATCGAAGGGGTATGACCAAAGAAATTTGCCCCCCCCCCCCACCCCCACCCCCCTGTCACGGAGTACTTCCGCGGTCCCTGGGTACAGGAAACTTGCAAGACCAGAGATATTGCTCGCGCGTTGCCGACCCCGAGACATAACGGATGAAAGTGTCATGTGTCTGTAATTTCACCGGCACCCATACCCTTCAAACTGGAACAAAGCAATTCTAGCATTACTGCTTAGCGGCAGAAATAGGTATGGTACCTTCAGCCCCGGATCTAGGGGGGGCAAAGCGGGGCACTTGCCCCGGGCGGCAGTTTCAGGGGGCGCCAAAACCATAAAACAATATGTTTGAAAACTTGTTTCACAAAGTGCCTAGCATCCAGCGCACGTTCTATATATTATTAATTTATTATTAATTTTAAAACGCCCAGTTGGTTTCTGAACACATCCTAATTGTACATTCCGAAATGCGCTTTGAGCAGCTGAATGGGAATGCACCCTAAGGTGATTTATGAACGTAATTTATTAAAGAGTTCTTATTCTTCCGGTCACAAAAAATGCCACTCATTATATATATGCGCGTTTTTTTTTAATTTATATCAAACGCTGGATAGAGGGTGCGGCCACTATCACGTTTTTGCCCCCGTTCGAAAAAATCATAGATCCGGGGCTGGGTACCTTGGCAGTACTTCCCCGGCCGAGCTCTTTCACAAGGAGCCCTACTATTAAGAAATAACAGTGAGGTGTGCTTTATTAATGACAGCAAGCTGATCTGATGCCATCATCAGATCTCTTCGGTCTCCATAGACCGAAGATGGATAGCAGATCTCCTTGATTGATAATCTGTGTTTGGGCTCGTCTGGGCGGTTCCGATGCCGAATTTAACTATGCATTTCAACCGATGATATTGTTCAATCATAACTTACCTAGTATCTAGAGACCAAAAACAATTAATTTACATAGTAGATAGATAGATAGTTTGTTATTCAACACATACGATACAGCACAGACAAGTACAAATGAAAAGAAAGATAATCATACATACATAGCGTTTCAGGATTTTAAATAAGATTTTACTTATAGCCCAATGTTAAAAGTACACCAGGTCTTATCGTTTAAAAGCGATCTCTTCCAGACAACCTTTAGATGGAGATGATTCTATGTGATTTTGAGAATGGCGAGGAAACATAATCGGAAACATCCACATAGTAAAAAAAAAATGCTGGATACTTTTTCACACAGCATCATCATCCAAACTGAGCAGAATTCGTGTTAAGGGAACTACATGACTGATATACTACTTAAGTATATACTTTTTTTGTAAATACATACATATCATTATTATTATATATAATGCATGTATTGTGCCTAACATTGATTTTAATTTCACGGTCGCTGTGCTCCAATTAAAACACTTGTGTTTTCCAATTCATCATAACCCTGTGCAGACATATTTTACTTTCACTCTTCTTTCAGTAAACTAGAAAGATAGTCAAGTTCATTTAGTAGTGACCTACTGTATTAAAAAAAACGGTTCGCCATCTGTAATGTGTTTTTGTAAGACTTCAATAAAGATTCTAGAATATATTTAACACTAGTTAGCGTTGCAATAGTTGATTTAATTAAAACGGGGTACCCGATCGTCATGCCGTTTGTTATGGCTTCAAGAAAGTTTCAAATAAGTTGTAACGCAACACGTCACGTTTTAAATTCTGTAAATGGAAGTTGTTTAGAGACGCTGCTCTACTATTCAAATAACCATTATGATTTACATCTTAGTTCTTGGCAACGAGTACTCTTCTGTTTACCCGTAAAAAACATCTAGATTGCAATGCAGTATAGGTACTTGTATATATCTGAGTACGTTCAGTACGTTCGCTCGGCCGAATGCCAAGATAACGAATTGTTAAATGGCCGCGCCTGGCGGGCGCCTGCTTTTACAAGTATTGCTTGCTCGCCTATTTTTTGAAGGCGCTTTCCAATCTGAAGTCAGGTGGTTAACTAGGTAGGTAGGTACTTAGAAAGAAAGAAAGAAGGAAAGAAAGAAAGAAAGAAGGAAAGAAGGAAAGAAGGAAAGAAGGAAAGAAGGAAAGAAGGAAAGAAGGAAAGAAGGAAAGAAGGAAAGAAGGAAAGAAAGAAAGAAGGAAAGAAGGAAAGAAGGAAAGAAGGAAAGAAGGAAAGAAGGAAAGAAGGAAAGAAGGAAAGAAGGAAAGAAGGAAAGAAGGAAAGAAGGAAAGAAGGAAAGAAGGAAAGAAGGAAAGAAGGAAAGAAGGAAAGAAGGAAAGAAGGAAAGAAGGAAAGAAGGAAAGAAGGAAAGAAGGAAAGAAGGAAAGAAGGAAAGAAGGAAAGAAGGAAAGAAGGAAAGAAGGAAAGAAGGAAAGAAGGAAAGAAGGAAAGAAGGAAAGAAGGAAAGAAGGAAGGAAGGAAGGAAGGAAGGAAGGAAAGAAGGAAAGAAGGAAAGAAGGAAAGAAGGAAAGAAGGAAAGAAGGAAAGAAGGAAAGAAGGAAAGAAGGAAAGAAGGAAAGAAGGAAAGAAGGAAAGAAGGAAAGAAGGAAAGAAGGAAAGAAGGAAAGAAGGAAAGAAGGAAAGAAGGAAAGAAGGAAAGAAGGAAAGAAGGAAAGAAAGAAAGAATTTATTTGTATGAACCTAAAAACACAAACAGATGTTAAAATACTGTGTAGCCTAGGTAGGTAAAGTGTAGCATGTGCCGCCGTTAGCACCGCGAGGTACTGGGGGTGGTTTTTCAACTGCCCCTGGGACGTGCCAAGGGCGTATTACGAGAGGGGCACCGGAGCGTTCCTTTGGAGATCCCTGAGCCCCTTGACATGCATCGAGGCCGGCCACCGGAGGGGCTTAAGTGAGTCCACGAGTACTTGAACCTCACATAACCCTATCACACCCTCAATGTGGTAGGGTATCTGTTAGCAGACTAGCCCCTCGTCACCAAAAAAAAAAGGTATAGTGTATTAGGCTATAGTAAAAATATATGCTGCTTGAGGTCAAAAGTTCCTCGACGTTGCTGCGCTGGTTTTCAGAAAAGACCTTTTGTGAGGATACGTAGAACATAACATACTTAAGTAGATACCTCCTAAAAAAGTTGATTCACCCATGATAGACTAACATTTGATATTATTTTATTTAATACACAAAATCCGTATGATTTTGTGTATTAAATAAAATAATAATTAATAATTAATAATAAATTAATTTAATTTTACCCATCTAATAATTATTATTATTTTTTACTTCGTAATTTACCTACCCTCTGACAGTTCATTCAGATTTTTTAAATGCACTACTATACGTTCTCAAAACAGTGACGGAAAACCTCATGAGGAAACCGTCATCTAAGAACTAATGTGTCATCCTGTTAGTGTTGCAAAAAGCGGTATAGAGGTAGGCTATCGGAACCTGTCACATTAAATGCTAACAAAACGTTGAATGCAATGAATGAATCCAAACATAACATCTGGCAAAACCTTTGCCAGATATTATGTTGGACTTGCCTCTGACTATCCCTACTTGGTATCCTCATGGATCTGCATACTGAGCATGGATCTGAGGATATCAAGGGGATAACAGCCATATGCTTGGCATATTAAGGCAGGGTGACATAACTTCGGGAGACGTTATAATCTTAAAAAAACAAAAAATAGTAATGTTAGATTATAATAGATAGCCTGAACGAACTGAAGTTTTAGGGCAGGGTGACATAACTTCGGGAGACGTTACAATCTTGAAAAAAAAACTATAGTTAGATTATAATAGACTAGTTTCTACCCACGGCTTTGCCCACGTCGTTCCCGGATAAAAAGTAGCCTATGTGTTATTCTGTTGTGTATGCTATATTACTGTAAAGTTTCATCAAATCCGTTCAGTAGTTTTTGCGTGAAAGAGTAACAAACATCCATCCTCACAAACTAAAAACGCGTTTATGATATAACAGATAGATAGATAAATAGCCTAAACGTGGCTTGCACTTTTAAAAAAAATTGCGTTTCGCCGTTCACAATATAAGCAACATATTTTTTTTAAACTATAAACTAAGTAGGTATAGATACCTACTATCACATTGATCTACAAAATCGCCTGTGGTACGTAAAGACACGAATTCATATTTCATAGATTTCACCTTCTACGCTGTCTTTCAAGATCTTTGCGTTTCAAAAATTTTGATCAGCCCAAAAAAAGAATTAAGTACTTACCTATGTAGATAGGTACCTAACTCAGACATAAATTGATAAACAAAAGTAATTTATTTATAGGTAGCTTAAACGCCTTAAGAATTTGCATAAAATTATAATCAGGGTCCTATCAGCCAAGTGTATCATTTTTTTTAATTCGAGGAATAAAAACTTAGCATTTATACCTACTAAATGAAGCGCACCAAAACGGGTGCGCTAAGTGGAAGTACTTTGGTGCGCTTCATCTTGGTGCGTTTCATCTTGGTGCGCTTCATCTGGGTGCGCTACGAGGAATGCCTCGTAATTCGAAAGCAAACCGATTGCTTTCAAAATCAATATTCGTGGCGAAAACTGTTGTAAACAATTGTCCCTATTTTGATTTTTTTTTTGTTATAAAACAATGGCTTTCAATATCGAAGTGCTACCTAACCCAATGGTGGTGGCGGTTTAGATTAATACATACACGCGAACTTTGACAACCACTCGACAACCATTTCCCTTTGATCACCATTCCCATAGGTATTTCGCTAGTGTAATTGGGGGCAGGCGGACCGGCAGGAGCAAGTTACAGTTTTATTTTAACCAGCGACGCAAGGAGCCAATAAATACGTTTGTTACCTACAATTTATGTTCAAAACTGTTCATCCAATTGAAATACGTTATCGGAATCGATTTGTATACCTTCAAGGAATATTTCTAGGTTTCATCGTCATAAACCACAAGAAGTAGACGATGGAAAACACGCCGGGGCGGGGGTTTGAAAATATTTCAAAATTTTCTTATATTCAAACTAGCTTCTGCCCACGGCTTCGCCCGCGTGGTACCCGGATAAAAACACCCGGATGTATTATTCTGATGTATAAGCTATATTACTGTAAAGTTTCATCAAAATCCGTTCAGTAGTTTTAGCGTGAAAGAGTAACAAACATCTATCCTCACAAACTTTCGCTTATAATATTAGTAGGATAGGTAGGTACCTAAAATCACCGTCTGATTCAAAAGTGCCAGCCCTATATCTCAGTAGGTAGGTATATCCACCTCGGTAATGCGTCACTCAGTGACCACTAACAAAACATTAGTCCTATAAAGTTGGCATTGTGTAGCGGACGGACTCAGTTGCATGCCACTGTGCGTCGTGAATCTGACACTCAAGCAAAGGATAATTCAGAGCTAATGATGCTGCGAGCAGTACTCTGCTTGGTTTCGGCTGTAGCCGTCAGTGGTGAGTACCTAATGATACCAACTAATCAGCTATTGGTAATTCCCAAGACAATTTTTTACCTCAGTAAGAATTCAATAAACGAGATCAAGCTAAGTATGTAATGTTTAAGTTATGTAACTAACGCCTTTTTCGTTTCAGATTCAGATTAATTTATTGACCATTTCGTTATAACATATAACATTGGCATGTCTGATGGGTATACATTCACACACCCATGCAAACCAGAAAACGAACAATTAAATATTCTGTTACAGGGGTAATATGGGTGATTTTCGAAAAAAGGCATCTATTTTCTGCTACCCGTAGTTCGACCAGGTGTGGCAAGATATAAGTCTCTAAAGAAAATTATTTTAATTTTGTAGCTAGAAAGAACTCCTTTTAAAAACTACATAGGACAACCATCTATCTGAATGCTCGCTGCACGAAGCATTTAATTTCAAATTTCTTATCTGAAAATGGCAAAATAAAATAAATTTTAATTTTATGTAGACAAGGCAATCTTAAAAAGTCATGTTTCTTGTTTCATGTGAAGTCAAAGTTTAAAAGTATTTTTCAAAATTTGCGATCAGGAAATTTAATTAGGTACGTATAAGTTTCATACGGGTCTTTATCGCATTTACCTTTTTATTTTTTTCCTGACCTTTTGGCTGTGTTGCAGCCGTGGTCACGTGTTGACTGGAGTATCAATTGAGTAGGTACCTAACAAGGTAATTTTTACAAAATTGGAAATTCCCGACGTGTATTTCCATCAACGCCTCTTGTGGAGTTAAGATCTTCCTAAGAAGTTAAGAACCATCGTAGGAGATCGATTGCAAAAAACTGCATTATTCAAATTGAAGATTCGCATACCTTCATGAACTAGAAAAGAGCTGATGATCTTCAAACTGCTGAACAGATTTTATTGAATTATAGCTAAGAACAATCTCGATCAAGTCATCTTTCAAACAAAAAAAACAAAATAAAAATCGGTTCATTCGATTGGAAGCTACGATGCCACAGATAACACACGTTAAACTTTGTGTCAAGGATATATAGAGGCTTCTAGAAAACCATTTGTTTTAATAAAGTACTCAGGCACCTACGTCTATTCCTACAATAACAATGTGAGTACTGAAGCCATAAAGTTTGGTCGTTAATTGTTTTTATGCTAAAGTATTGTGAAAAACGAATTTTAATTAGATATCACGTCAAAATTTTATGAATTATTATGGCTGCGCTTATAATTTTATATAAATGGACCAAACAATTCTTATTCATCCAACCTAACCGGTATATAATTAGAGAATTAATTATTTGTTATGTGTATATTTATATATTTGGTGTATATTTTGTTTCAGGTATAAATTACGATGGACTTAGAGGTAAGGGTTACGATATAGGAAGTTCCTCAAAAGCCGCAGTACGATCACCAAACTAGATGCACATCATGATTGTAATCAAATGACTTAAATATCTTCTCCAGACTTTTGAACACCGAAAAACAAACACGCTCACGATTTTTTATTCCATATCTATCGTGAATTTGACTATTCATATTGTAAAATAGGGAATTTCCACGTACCGCACTATCGGTGAAAGCACCGACTAAGTTTCGACTCATTCCGAGAGTCTTCATCAGGGTGAGTGATCTTCATCCTAAGACTAAGACTGTAATCATCGTGATAAAAATCCTTAGATCCATACTCAGTACGCTGATCTGTGAGGATACCAAGTAGGGGTAGTCAGAGACACGTCCAAACATTATATTTAGCACATGTCCGCGTTATGCATAGAAGTTAGCATTCCACGTGGCAAGCCCATCGCCTTCGAATTATTGGTTCTTGGACATATTGGTTTCACTACGATGTTTTTCTTTACCGTTTTGAGCTAAGCGAACATAAATTGAACAATTAATTGGTGCATGACCGGGTTCGAACCCACAATCTTCGGGTCGGAAGTCGGAGTACAGCCCACTAGGCTAACACGGCAGCTTTTTCAGTCCCTTGACCCATTGTAATGCGGTCATTCGAATTCGTTTACCATGTCGCCAAGGTTGTTTCTTCATACAGTTTGATAGTAGACCATCTTATCATCAGCTTCTTGTCCTTATCCCACATTACGTGGGATCCGCACAACATGCTTTCTTCTTCCACTCTTCTCTATCGGCCGTCATTTCAGTACTCACTCCTTTCTTAACCATGTCATTCTTCACACAATCCATCCGTCTTTTCTTTGGCCTACCTCTTCTTTTATTTCCATCCACATTCATATGTAACATTCTTGTCGTAATATGATATTCTTCCCTCCTCATGACATGCCAATACCATGCTAAACTATTACTCCTCAACTTTTCCGTCACGGGTGCTACTTTCAAACTTCCCCTGATATACTCATTCTTTATTTTGTCCATTCTAGTAACTCTACACATCCATTTCAACATTCGCATCTCAGCTGCGTGCACTCTTCTGTCATCAATTCCTTTGGTTGCCCAACACTCCGATCCATACAATACGGTAGGTTTTATGATAGTTTTGTAATTTTTGATAGTAGACCATCTATTGCAGTTAAATTCGGCTGGTCAGACGCGCTGGCGGACATGAAGTACTTCTTCAACATACCACGCACCATCAGGGAGGTGGAAGCCGAGGGTTGGAGACGGACCGAGCGGCCTAAAGGCCCCATGAAGGAGCTGAGAATGTACTGTCCCCCGGGCCGGGTCGTATGCCCGCTCTACGATACTGCCGGATTCATTGCTGGACTTCAGATAGCGGTAGCAAGTTTTTCATAATAGGTTCCTAGGCTAAGGATGGGTATTTCTAGTTAAAATAATGACCAAGAGGTGCGGGACAAATAAAATCCTACTAATATTATAAACGCGAAACACGCAAAAACTACTGAACGGATTTTGATGAAACTTTACAGTAATATAGCTTATACATCAGGATAACACATAGGCTACTTTTTATCCGGGTCTCACGCGGGCGAAGCCGTGGGCAGAAGCTAGTTAATAATCATGCTGGATATTTTCACACAGCATCATCTAGCCCCAAAATAAGCAGAGCAAAAAACACCCAGACCCGAGAAAATGTTTGTATATTTGATGTGGATGTTGGGATCCTATGGCAATCGTAGTTCGTGGGTATCACCCACGACACAGGAAATTCTAGAGGAAAGACAGGCAGGACTATGTAAATAAATAAATAAATAAATAATGCTGGGCATTTTCACACAGCATCATCTAGCCCCAAACGAGCTTGTATTATGGGAACTACATGACTGATATACTACTTATATACTTTTTTTTTTGTAAATACATACATATTATACATAGAAAACACCCAGACCCGAGACAAATATTTGAAGATACAAACATTTGTCCCGTGGCAGGAATTGAACCCGCAACCTTCTGCGTCTCAGGTCCTTCTGGGCCTTCGCCCACTGCGCCACAGAGGTCGTCAAATGTATGTGTCTGTTGAGTGTTTATTTATTGAATGGTGTTGGAACAAGGCCATCATTTAAACTATACAATAAGAGAGTTAAAACTTTCTAGAAATGTATGTAGTTACGCATGATTCGAGGACCCTGCAGTGTCCACTCAAATAAATTAGATAAACGGCGGCAATCAATGGCCCGCAACGACACAATGGTCACAAGGAAGAGTTTTGTTGTGCAAAAATACTGCCTATTTAGTGCAGTGCTGAGTTTTGTGTGGGGGAAATAGATAGAGAGATAATGAATGAATTAATGAAAATACTTTATTGTACACCATAAGAAAAGTAGATATAACTTAAAAAAAATAAAAAATAAAAACTTAAAGTACAATGGGCGGTCTTATCGCTTAGAAGCGATCTCTTCCAGATAACCCTTGGATTGAGAGGATTTAATGAGATAAACTCATGATGGTAATTTAACTTTAATGTATAGTTTGAGAGAGCTAGTTTCGCCTTTCAGAAATTAAAACAATTATCAAATCTTTATTGAACACCAAATAAAAATACAAAAACACCGAATGGACGGTCTTTTCGCTAAAAGTTATCTATCTTCTTGACAATCAGAACGCACGGAATTGATAGACAGACAGAAATTTCCTTCTTTTTATTGGATGTGAAAGTGAAGTGTATGTAAGGAATGTATGTAACAAGTATGTGAATGGGATGGGATAGTTGAAAGGGGAAGGCCTCGGCGAACATAATCTGACCAAATTGGAGATTCTAGAAAAAGACCAAATCAGATGTATACTAAACAGACGAGCTTGTATGAAGAATTTGATGAGGATGAATGAAGCGAAAGAGGTATGCTAGGATCGTAGCAAGTGGAAATCTGTGGTCTCTGCCTACTCTTCCGAGAAACAGGCGTGACTATATGTATGTATGTAGACTAGATATGTGAGAAGTGCTCGTGTAGTTTGCTTCAAGGTGGGTGACCGTTTGTGGCATTTACCGACAAGAGCGCACGTTTCACGTTCGTTTCTATGGCTCGATACACTATAGAGCTCTTTAATTTCGTCATGTCCGTCTATGTGTCCGGACGTGAGTCGCACCCCGATTCCCGAAATGCAATTACGCATACAGACGTGTCCTTTACATCCCAAAAACAGAAATAAGAGAAACTACAAATTTTCACGGACCCCTCAGTATTGACACAGATTATATGAAAGCAATTGATGCGAAAGTTACCTTCTTGTAAATTGGTGGATGATTTTTTCTCGTATTCCGTCAGGGGTATCATTGATCAGGTGTCCCTAATTTTAACTTAGGTTCCATCTAGGAAAATTTAAGAGATTCAAAGTAAGCCGGTTTCCTCCCTCTAATTTTATTAGTTTCTTTTATTATTTTATTGTTTTAGCAGTAGTGAATATGTATGTATTCTATATTCTGTATGTCTAGAATACAAATTCAGTAGTGAATATGTATTCTAGACATCCTGTTAAAATGAAAGCTTTCTTGAAAAAAAAATAATTTGGCTTAACTACTGTTTAGAAAGAAGAGATCCACCTGGGCACTAAAGTAGGTATAATAATAATAAATGATAAGAACTGTGATGAAAGATAAGCAAATAGGTAGGTACTATCAATTATATATTATTGAGCAAAGTGATCCGACCACGCACGAGAACTAAGCACGAGTTAAGCTAGACAGAACTCCATTCAAAGCTATTGAATGAAATTGGAAATTGGTTGGTCAATTTGTACCAAGCAATTGGTAAAACTGTCCGTTTACAATATACTTATCCGGTAATTTGGATGAAGATACTGGACTCTAGAACGTTGAAACGACTTCATTTCTTTGAGGATTGCCAGCACGCCTATCTATCTACCTTGTGCACGAAAGGAATATGATCTTTGCAATACCACAATCTGTTACTTTTTTAAGATAACTTAAAAAATAAACTTATGAATTTATAGGAAATCGTATAGAGTACATACCTAGATGTGAAGCCAACTTGGCCAGGAAAACTTGTGTACAGTCGATTCTAAGTTAGTTCAAAACAATCCTTGTAGTTTCAATGAATAATAACCATTTTGACTTTGACATGAGAGATTATATTAATACGGAACCCTAATTGCGCGAGATCTATCTGCACTTGCCTGTTTTATCCATCGTTGCATTATACCTGCAGATTCCAGACGATGCCATGGACTCAGACTTGAAGCCTGAGAAGAAGTTCATGAAGTGGAGTGCTCCAGCGGCTGACGGCGAGCCATCGCGGGACTACTGGACGGCCGTCCAGTACTTTGTTTCAACCGGTATGTTAAAGGTTGTGTCTGATTTAAAAAAATACAGTGTAAATAAATGGATCAGGGGATTTCTGAAACTTTTGTCCAGAAATCCCCTTTGCTTCCCCTTTGAGTAACGGAAGGGGACTTCTGTGCAAAGTCCAGAATTCCCTTCGCAGGGGATTATTAGAATAAGACGTCTGGTAGAGATCACTAATTATTGATTAGACCACCCATTGTACAACATTGTCAAAGTTTGTAGTACTTATTTAGCTGAAATATTTGGTATGCAATAAAGTAATTTTTATCTTCTATTTTACTTTTGGGGTCACAATTTTCTTGAAAAAAAAACCTAAACCCACATAGGTAACGTCTAAACTTGAAAGCTATTTGCCTATACTTTCAGATTCTTTAAAAGCTGGTGCAGGTCCTACAATAGAGAACGGGGCGACATTACAAGACGGCGGAGTCTGGGTAAACGACGTCAATGGCAAGCTGATGAAGATTCCTCTGAAAGAGGGCGACCTTAAGAACACACTCTTCAAGAAGCAGAACTGCATTCCTAACATGGGTGAGGGTATTTTTAATCTTCGGATGCGCAAGATGACTACAATGGAGTACATACACAATGAAAGGCTTATCTGGTATAACCCAGCAGGGATATTATGGGCTGTGGATGATAATATTTCTGAAATAATTACAGTAAATACAATAAGCAGAGTTAAATTTGTTCAAAAATGTGATCATGTCTGTTAATCTTCATATTACTGATGCGCACACATCCTACAACCGAACATGCATACTCCCTGACATATAAACATCACACTACATCCTGCGGTGGCGGTACAATATTTACTTTACTTTCCCATGACACTACTAAAGTAATCAATTGGTTTTATTTATTTTGAACCCAAGTTTTTTGTGTAAAGTTCGGATAGCAATCCTCTTCTTTTAAGTGGTAATAAAAAAAAACCTAATAACCTAACCTATCCAAGACGGATTTGCCTAGGAAGGATTTTTCAAGTCAACATTAACTTAATTTTTGGTTCAAATAAATATTTTGTTTATCTTGCTTTGAAATACCTACTTAGTATTAGTAGTGCCATTGGTAATGAGGGGAGATTTTATAATATGCGTTTAATCAGCCAAGAGAGATTGTAGTGTCACGGGGAAGTAAAATTTCCCTTCACTCTACTAGTAGCACCAAGCGGTAGTGTCTAAGAAAAGAAAGCAATATTTATTATGCACAGATATTATAATACCATGCCAATGCGTAAGATATACATACGTACCTTCCTATAATTTCGTCACCGGAAAACCCAGAGCCACCAAGATACAGGTCATGCCTAGTTTGGGACCCAATGTAAAAAAAATGTAATAAACATATCTATTTAGGCACCAGCGCTATATTTCTTATAACCTATTGCAAACAAGTATGTAAAACTCTGTGTCTATAAAAAAAATACTTAAAAACAGGTACCCACTACTACTATAACGTGAGTAAGGAGAATGAGTGCGAGGCGATCCTGCCCTGGTTCGTGATGGTGACGAAAGGAGAGGTGCTGGGCGTCGGGTTCCAGACCTTCGGGCACCAGCCAGTGACCAAGCACCGGCAGTGGTTTGAAGACGTACCCAAAGGAAGACGGGCTTCATTGGTAGATATGAATACAAATTAATTTTACCAAAATTTTAAAACCCGCTTACGCCTCTTTTCATCATTGTAGTGATGTTCCTTAATCTTCAAGGATGATGTTTAGATAGGTTTTATTGCGCGGATAGGAACATTCGCGAAAGTACCAGTGAACAGTACTAATTTCGTAAAACTTTTCTAAGGGTTATCCTTGAAGATATACAAATCGATTGCGAAGAACCGCATTTTAATCCGATAAGCCGCAGAGATAAACGGTAACAGATGCTATTGCTGATATTGATGATCTTATTCACTAGTTAATTTATATAAAAAACCCCCTACGCATGTTTTATCATCGATTGCGACAATTTGTAGCGATCCTAGGGGGCTAGACAAATACCACTTTCTGTTAACTTTTACCGCAGGCGTTAAAGTTAACAGAAAGTGGAATTTGTCTAGCCCCCCAGATCTATATAAGAACAATCTTTGAAGACATACAAATCGATTGCAAAAAAACATATTATGATTGGATGACGTTTCGGATATATAAATGGTTACAGTAAAGCAAACAAACAGAAAACGTTTTCATATTGTAAAAACGGGAATTTTCACGTACTGCATTCCGAGATGAAGACTCTCGGAATGAATCGAAACTTAGTCGGTGCCTTCACCGATAGTGCAGTACGTGAAAATTCCCGTTTTTACAATATGGATCCTTAGGTGATTTAAATGAATGGAAACTTATTGACACTTTTTTTATCAGCTGGCAATGCCCCATGCGCCGGAGTGTTATCTGGACTTGTATGACAACTATGGACTTCTCTCCATCCACATCTATTACATAAACGAGCCTTGGAATATAAAATGCGAGTAAGTGTGCTCCGGGAATCAGCGTGAAGTCCTCAGAACTGACAACTGCTTGAAAGTACAGGTTCTGGAGTTGCGATGAGGAACCAAATGACGCAGTGTAAGACAGTCGAGCTGAAAAACCTGGCTAGTTCAATCAATTTATTGGCTGTACGGTAAGCGTCACCAATTTGTTCCCTCTGGACAACTTTAAAGAAGTATGATAATAATTTTATGATATTTTTCATCATCAATTAAATGGATGAAAATACTTTATTATAAGTAAGTATAGCGATTAAGCGGTGAATTTTCGTGTTAATGTAGTTTGTTAAATTATTATTATTTTTAACTACTATCTATCCATAGAACATGTTGGCTATCCTGCAGGCTGTTCATACTCGTACTTCGTTTGTTTCTTAAGTTGTTTTTAGACTTTTGATTGGCATATTGTTTTTATAAGATTATCTATTATTTACATCCGCTGCTGGTTTTGTTAGTAAATAAACAAACAGTATTATAATATCTATGACATACACAAAAAACAAAAAAAGCGAAATCGTATTCTTGTTCACCTTTGACCGAGTATGAAACCGAAGTTTGGTACAGTACAATAGGCGGACTTATCGCCAGTTATCATCATTTGTTGTGTATTTAGTGTAAGGATACATTAGTCTCAGAAAAAAACACCAAAAAAATTAATGCCCGTCTACGCTAACTTTGGGCAAAGTTTGCTAACAGATTTATATGAAAAAAGCTTGTACCTAGAAAAAAAAAGCTTGTAAGTCATGCTCAAATTGCTCAAGCATTTCCCTAAGTAAGGCAGACGTAGCAGAAAAGATAGGGATATGATTCGTTAGTACTTTCGCGATCAGTAAACATTATAAAATATAAGTTTTAAAACAGGTACGACTGCGGTTTTAACGATGCAACAACCCAAAATTGCCCCACTGCTTATCTTTGCATAATGTTTAATTCTCCGATGTGTTTTCCATCATCAATTGCAGCGTTACCCTGATTAAACTTATCTAAGCACTAGCCTTGCATTCATACAAATCGACTGCAAAAAAACATTACGATCCGAAGCAGTTTCAGAGATAAATGGTAACATTCAAACAAACTTACGGCATCCTCTTACGGCACTCTCTTCTTTACACAAAGTTTAGCTGGAAGAAAGTGCTAATTAGCATTAAGTTCGCCTATGTAGGTACTTGTTTCATCTTGTGCAATAAAGCATTTTCTTTCTATTTATCTACGGCAAACCCATATACAGGCTATGTTGCGAGAGTAAAACAAGTAAAAACTATGAAACACGTATAACATTTTTGATGTTTGAAATTATATTTTTTCATCTAAGTCACAGTCTCAGTGATAATGAATCTGGGATTTGTTGCCTCCGCAGGTCCGGTGACTCCATCGAACCAGCGCCCGTGATGGATCGACTGGCGCTCAGCGGGTACCGCTATGCGAACCAGATTGGAGACGAATTCAAGAAGCTAATTTCAGGCTAGCTCGGGAATAAAGGGACTGCCCTATACTTTACATTGTTTTAATTTTACCCACGATCACCTAGTGCCTACCAACTAGACTACGGAATTTCAAAGTAGTCAGCCCCATCTATTGGGGTTCCAGGACGCGTCTTGGGATGAAAGAGGATAAAAAATAACGATGACCGCTGTCAGGGCGCCGATAGGTAAAAGATTTTACCTATCGGCGCCCTGACATAAAGAATTATATAAAGAAGTCATAAAAGATGGTTAAAAGCAGTTGCTTTTAACTACCTATCTTATTTATGACTTCTTTCAACTAGACCACTAGAATCTAGTTTGGTACCTATGTACAATGTACATTGCATAAGCATAGCGTTCAAAGAATATATAGGTAATTGTGTTGTAGGAGTAGAATCCAATTTTCTGCCCAAATTTAAAGCTTTTCTTAGTTTTTTACAGGTACTGAAAAACTGTTCATTGATATAAAATTAACAGTTTATAGATAAAATGTCCTTAAGTACGGTACTTATAACAGGCATATACTATTTTCCAAACATTTACATTGACTCAACTTATAGAAGAATGCATCCTTAGATGACCATCAATCCTAAGATGACCAATCAGCTCTGATTACAGACGCGTGGGCATAACGTTCAGATACCTACTGCAACACTACTCACGATTTAAGCAGAACTGGATAGTGGTAGGTACCTATATGTTGGTATTGTACCTAAAACCCATAAAGCTGTAATTTTTAGGGTTCCGTAGTCAACAAGGAACACCTATAGATACGCCATGTCCTTTTGTCTGTCCGCGGCTTAGCTCAGATAATTTTAGTACTAGAAAGCTTGATGATGATTTACCCATGTAAAACCATGTTATACTTATTAATCATGCCGATAAATTGGTAAAAAAAAGGTTTGAAAAAAGTTTTTATAGGGTACTAAGTGGTTTTTTTTTGTTATCTATCCCATGGTGTGGGGTGTCGTTGGATTGATCGTTTAAAAATATTGAGGGTGTGTTAAAAACATTTTTTGATGTAGGGATCCGTTTGCGAAACATTAAGCTGCAATTTTTTGTTAGATTCAAGTGTCGAATCCAACCCCTGCCAGCTTGTTGTTTGCGGTTGTTTTTGGATATGTGAAAAAAATCACGGTAGTTATATAATATTATAATAATGGATTTAAAAGGAAAACTATCACAGCTGAGTAGGAGTAGTAAAACGGATAATTTCGTAAAAATTCCACTGAAAATTACTCAAATGAAGTTGTTAGCTGTGTAAAACAGGTAGTAAATATGTAGTCTGTAGTCTGTGACTTTTCTGATTCCGAAGATGAAATGAGGGTAGTTGCGGCTACTGCCTTTATTTCTCGACGGTAGCTCCGTATACTCCAGTCATCCCGTGACCACGACTGTTGCAATGAAACGTCGGGAAAATAATAAAAAAGGTAAACGCGATAAAGACCCGTTTAACTTATAATAATTATGTTATATAATCGCGAAAGTTTGAAAAATACTACCTCTATATTCGGTTAGTAGCAAGGGCATCGGTTAATTTGCACAGGTGACAGTTTATTTTACAAAATAGTTGCCAAATGTTACTTGGTAGGAACATAATTAAGCACCTTTGTCATTATTTTTTCTACGCATTACAGGATGATTTTTAGATGTTGTTTTTGGATGAATAATTTATGTGTTTATGTAGGTGGATACTTCTAGGTACTGTAAATAAATAGTTGAATTTTCACGCGGTATGAGACGCATCGTTTTCACGTCGAAAATAATGCAAGTTTTCTTAGACTCTATAGTTGCAAAGATAATGTAATTTAAACGTATAAAGTTGTTTGACCTGACAATATCTGTGTCCTGACTGACTGTCAGTCTATCAATGCACAGCCAAAACTTCTAAAATGGGGGGTGAAAGTCTGTATGGGAGAATCGTTTTCTAACAGGACTCCACGCGTGCAGTGTACTGGCAACAGCTAGTAAGAGATAAATAAAAACCCAAAAAAACATGAATAACTTCTCCGCGCCACCTTGTATTATAACATCTGTGGCGCCACTAAGGTCGCCAAGATACCAACTCTAGTCTAGCATGCCATCAACACTATTATGTTTACTTGTACTCAATATTTTTTTTAACCCTTGCGAAATTAATTAATCGATCGGTCTTTGGGATCTACTATTAACATGGGAGTGCCGCAGGGTTCGATACTTGGCCCATTTTTGTTTTTGGTATACGTTAACGATCTTCCCTTTTACTTATGTGATATAGTTTTATTTGCGGATTATAACTTCTATAATCTTCAAAGTTGATAGATCTAAAGCCAATCACAATGATGTAAACTTATCTCTTAATAAATAAATAATCACCAAACAGTCGCATACACAGGCCTGACCCTACACTAGATTTTCCTGTGACATTGGCATCAGGAACTACGAGTACCGTGGTACCACAATGCTCAGACCCCGATTAGTAATAAATAATAATAATAAACAATTATAATTTCTCTCACAAAGGTTTCTTAGAGTTTCCTTAACTATTTGAGGTAAAAACTAAAAGAAAACCTGTTTGTGAGATACTGCTGCTTGAGATAGGTTTAAAAAACCTGTAATTACAAGATTAAGCGTTTTGACGACCTCTACGGTGAGCGAAGGCCCGCCTGAGACGGAAAAGGTTTTCAATGAATAAAAACCTATAGACTTTGTGTGTTCTTTCTATGACATCGTAGCTCGTAAACGGATGAACCGATTTTTATTTCGTTTTTTGTTTAAAGGCGACTAGATCGAGAATGATCTTAGCTATGACTCAAAAAAATCTGTTCAGCCGTTTGAAAATCATCAGCCCTTTTATCTTGTATCCTGTTACTTCAATTATTTTGCAAGAACATGGTAGCTTGATCTGCTTCTGAGACATTACCTGGAATCTGCAGGATACCCAACTCCTCACAAACTTAAGAAGAGGTATTACTTATATTATCTGTGGTAGAGGTACCACTGGAATGTTTGGGCTGATTGGAATGTCTTCAACGAATAGGTTATAGATAGATGGTGATCAGGGCCTGATGATGGAGCAGGAATGAAAAATGAGAATAAATTGGTAAGGGATTCTAAGACTATGTAAAACACGTCGGGAGTTTTAAAAGTTTGTGAAATTTTACTTGAATTTTCTTATAAAAGTCTGACAGACACAGACGAAAATGTCGAAATTATGTTTTGGCTTGGTTCTTTATCTATGTATATAGGTATCGGTTTAAAGATTCTTTATTTTCTCAAAGAACATAATACATAGTTCACTTAAATAAGAAAACAAAAATTTAAGTACTTATAAGTATCTACTTAAAATTATATTTTAGCACGAGTGTGCTTACTTGCTAACATAGTGTACCTACTTACCTATCTACTAAATTAAAGAAAAAAAAACAGAAAATAAAGGAACTTAATCTAAAACAACTTAATTTTTACCTATCCAGAAATTAACCAGCTAGACAAAGTAAAGTAATACTGCCAAGTAAAATTATGTTACACACAGGCCTACCCTCATTTTTACCAGCCGGTGGTCGCATGCTCCATTGTTTTTGCCAAGCGTTTTTTGCGCATGTAGACGAGGTGTGCGTAAGTAGTCTAGGAGCAAGGCACCTTTAATATTATCATTATATTACTTTTTGTATGACATTGATTATGATGGTTTTAATTAAGTAAGGTTCATTTGTTTTTGATTCTATTTTTTTTTTTATATAAATTTAGTCCGTATTATTTATTTGGTTTACCGAGATGAACTATAAAAGGAACCACCCCCTGTACGAAAAACACATCGTGTATACCTATGTTAATAACTAACTAATTTGCCAGACTATCTAATTATCATACGAAAAGTCCAAACAAATAAAAGCAGGAAGGTAATTGAATTATTTTTCATTGGCGGGCCCATATTTCCAAACTGAACAAACAACTCCGGCCTTGTTCCAATCGATATAAAAAGTGAGGCTTGGATGTGGTCACCACACTTCATCAGATCGAAGCTGGAGCAACATGAAGACAACCGTGCTTTCAATTCTGATAGTCGCCTGCTTGGTGGGAATAAGGAGTATAGGTAAGCAAGCCATTCATTTCGATATATTATATTTAATATATATACTCGTATATAGGTATATATATATATATTGTAGTGTAGGTACATTAGTACCTACTTAATAATTATGTAATTGTCTTTTCTGGACACGCCACACCATTTTTTTTCACGCTGATGATGACTGGTAGAGAATGCTTTAGCATTAAGTCCTCCTAGCACTACAATAAATAGAATTAGATTTTTTTTTATAATTTACCTCGGCGGCGATCTGGGGGACAAGCCGGCGGCACTTATACAGATGCAGGATCGATTCTCGCTGCGGAACATATGTTTGCATATTCTGCATATTCATGTTTGAAATATTTTTAGAGATAACAGTATTTTAACTCTCACGTGTATTTATATTTTTGAGATCTGTTTATTTGTTAAAAATAATCAAAAATATTTTTTGAAATTAAATCATCTCGATACAATAGTTTAAGAAATAAACATAAATTTAATATATGCATTCCTCAAACTAATAATAGCTTCTATCAAGTTCATTCTACTCTGCGATTAAAATTTATAATAATCTACAACTTGTTATAAAAACTTTAAATTGTCCAATGTTTCGTAACTCTCTAAAAAAATGGCTGACTTCAAAAGTTTTCTATAACATAAAAGAATATTTTGATGATGATTTTTAATGTTTATTATGTTTCCTGTTTGTTTTTGTAGATATATTTTTATTATTGTATGCCCAGGAAGGGTAACTGTTGTTACTAAATGTTAGCAATATATTCCATCTTTGTACACAGTAAGACAATAAACGATTATTCTATTCTATTCTATTCTGCAGATTTTGTTCTGGGTGTTGTAGTACCAATGGTACTTGTAGTTCTTAATATTCACGGTAAAGGGAATCCTAGTGTAGGGTCAGGATTCCTCTGTATTATAGAATGAAAAAAAAACAGTAGGTACAACATTTAAACAACATAAAATAGAGACTACTCTACATGCTAGCGCACTACTAGTTACATATTGCCGTGTTATATCCACAATCAAATCCACAGTACACAATAGGTAATGTGAATGCCGGATTCACATTACCTATTGTAAAGCACCTAAAAGTATGCCTCAAAGCACGTACTCATAGTTAAATCGGTTCTTCACTTAATTATTAGGCACGGAATTCATATTTTTGTAACCTTGGTAAGGTTACCTATTAACGTTTCTAAAAAAATTGTCTCTTTTTATTTTCAGACGCCGCAAGGGGAATAAGAGGTAAGATCATAAGTTGAAATTATTGTAGTTTGGTAAACCTATTGCTATATTACTAGTTAACCACGTACTTTATTATTCTTTTGCTGATATTGCATTGACTGTTTAGAGGTCCTCCTCATAAGCACTGTCCGCGAACATGCGAGTGAAACTTTCAACGAAACGTCCAGGGGCCTAACCATGAGGTCTTATAGCGATTTAGTTCAGGCAAAGATGTCATTTTCTGCTTTGCGATTCAGGACGCTATGGCGTAGCTAAAGCTTTGTCATTCGCAAAGCGGGATTTGACATCTTTGCCTGAATTGAATTGCTATAAGACTTCATGGTTAGGCCCCTGAGAGTAATAGAGTAAATAAATAAATAATGCTGTACAGTTTGACACAGCATCATCTAGCCCGAAACTAAGCAGGGCTTGTATTATGGGAACTATATTACTGATAAACTACTTATATATTTTTTGTTAATATAAAGACCCGAGACTAATATTTGCAGACCATACAAACATTTGTTCCGCGACGGGAATCGAACCCTAAACCTGCTGCGTCTCAGGCAGGCCTGCGCCTACTGCAACACAGAGGTCGTCAAACAAAAAGTACGTAGTAAACCATAGGACACTGATAGTTATACAAACCATAACGAATCTTATTGTTTTGAAAGAATCGCTGGAGTGATGACCTGTTATTTTATTTTCAGTGAAGTTTAATCTCAGCCTCCTCTTCAACATCAATGTCTTCTATAGGATCCCACTGACCGTAGCAGAGGCTAAGAAAGATGGCTGGGTCAAGATAGATACTCCCGATAGCCCAGATACGTTAAACTTTATCACATACTGCTATAAGAAGGATAAAACTGTGTCCGTATTTTTTGAACCGAACACTCTGCAAATAACTGGCTTGCAGATTGCAGTAAGTATAAAAGATGAACCTAGCTACTGTAGGTATTTACTACGTACTACGTACGTGTAGGTTACTTAGCAAAATGTAGGTATTTGATTTTACTTTCTACGCCACATCACTACAAAGGGTTCCACAAATCCCCTGCAAAGGGGATTATCGCAGGAGATGTTTGGTATAAGCCCTCTGTAGCCACCAGCAACTTCGCAACTGACGGCAGTGAAGTAACATCACTACCAGTAGGATTCTTTATACGCGGACAAAGTCAGGTTCAGCTATAGTTTTGTATAAACCAAGGGCTACTACACTATCTTACATTTTCAGCTCTGCAAAGACCGTTTCACACCCTGTCATTTTGATATGGAAAAACAAGGTTTTAGCATATGGACAACCGATATCGACGGGGTCGAAACAGAGTGTTATGTTGTTCGGCAATTTTTCTTAACTTCCGGTAAGTTATTTTACATACGCTATGCTTCCAAAAACTATCGTGAACTTGACTATTCATAATGTAAAAACGGGAATTTTCACGTACTGCACTATCGGTGAAGGCACCGCCGTTGGTAGTTCGCGGCGCGAGGCGGAGGGAGCAAGTCGCGATCACTCACCCTGATGAAAACTCTCGGAATGAGTCGAAACTTAGTCGGTGCCTTTAGCGATAGTGCAGTACGTGAAAACTACCATTTTTATAATATAAATACGCTATGCTACTAGATAGCTACGGTAATTTTGTAATTTTATAAAAAAAAACGTATATACCTACCCTTTCTACCATTCTAACTTGTTATCATGCGAAATAATTGTATGTTGGTTGAATGATATAGGACATAATTTTAATATTAGACGTCGAAAACCGAGACACTTAAAATGTATCATTTGGACACTTTGGGTACGGAACCTCAATAAATATATTTGCTTAAGTTACATAACTTACTTAAGGTACATAACATATTAGGAAAGGACGGAAGATCAGCGCGCTACTTCACCTGGTCTGCGCTTTATGCTGAGTCCTATCCCGATTTGTGGCTACTTACCTCATCAGCAGTCTAACCATCTTAGCTACATACTTAATTAATAAGAGTTGCAAATAAATGATTTATCTATATATCTTGTCTATCTATCTATCATAACGTATTATTACAATCGTGAAATGACATCGTCAAATTTCTTTCTTTTGCAGATTTCTTACAACAGAGTGCTGATGATATTATAGCTAACTACAACACATCTAAAATCATACAAGGAGATAAATTCTCTATCACTGGCATGGATAAAGACCTTATGGAAATCCCTGTTAACGTCGCCGAGGTTGAAAAGAATACCCTGTTCCTGGAAAAGGCTTACATCCCTTGGATGGGTAATTCCTAGCCTTCTCATTACGTACCTACTTAAGAAAGACATCATTTAATGATATGTCCCCTCGATAAGACTATTTGTTTACCGTGGTACCATTAGAATGTACCATTGATGGAACTGTGGTGGTTTTTTTTGCCATTGTTCCATTGACGGCAAATTATTTTTTACCTAGTTCGTAAACGTAAAAAAGGGGACATTTCATATGATGAATTCATAAGATAGAGTTAATTTATGATGAGATTGGAGTTGGACATGCATTATAAAAATTGCGAGTTTAGAGAGCATCGAAATAGAATGAATAATTTAATTTAGGGCACAGGGGTTACATACTTAATTTCATTCAAAATAGATACATATGCCATTAATTTGTGTCTACGATGAAGTTAAGTAAGTTTATGAATTATATTATATGTTCACAAATTAATGTACCACGAATAACAAAACACAATATTTGCCGTGGTAGAACCTACTATTGACGTAATGGAACAACGGCAAAAAAACACCACAGTTCCATCAATAGTACATGCTGATGGTACCTAACACTGTAAACAAACGGATAGAATTTGTTTAAACAGTGAAAGAAAACATTGTGGAAAAGCTGTAGTCCATCTTATTATGACTTGTACCAACACGCCTTTCTGCCCTCGAGAGTGGTGCACACCAATAATTCCAAATATTGCCTAGAAGTGTCAACTGAAGACTTATCTACCTCTATATAGATAGATAGATAAAACATTTATTCGTTGCTACAGACACACACCAATATACATTTTATTATCAGTAAGTTTGTGTTTGTTTGTGTTGCAGTACAACAAAAAGGTCATGGCTCAGTGAAAAATTTTTGCTTAGAAGCAAAAACACTGATTTTCAGCCAAAAACCTGTTGAGAGCAAGCAGAACGAGTTGCAAGTGTACCTAGCTACGAATGATTGTAGTTGTGTTGCGAGTAGCGTTCATACATTTAAAAGAGAAGAATCAAACTGATAAAACAACTGACGACAGCTTTATTTTAGGCATACGAAGTGCTTGGGAATACCTGCTATTTGCTTTTGTAATAAAAACTGTTTAAACTTTATTTTAAAAGTAACTATATCTACTATTCAATACTTAGTAAAAGAATGGACTGTAAGGCGAACTGGGAAGTATCGTCGAAAACAAAAGGCAGTAGTTTACTTCTAGGCCTCAAGGTTCACACAATTTAAAGGGGGCACAACTTTGGCTAATTTGAATCCTAGACGAGTGCCGCAAAGTGATTTCATTATACCAATTCAATGTAATCCACATTAAACTTCATACTACTATTACAAACGCGACTGTTTGTGAGAATGGATGTTTGTTACTCTTTCACGCAAAAACTACTGAACGCATTTTGATGAAACTTTACAGTAATATACTCGTAGCTTATACGTCAGTATAACACATAGGCTACTTTTTATCGGGGGTGAAGCCATGAGGCTAGTATGTTTATAAAAATAAAATATAGTGAACATATTAGTGAAATATTTTTTTCAATCTGCTCAGTTTCAAAGACCACTAAAAACAAATGTTACCTTTTTTTAATTAATTCGCCGTGGCGGTATTCACACAAACTTTGACAGCTACTTGGCAACCATTTTTTTTTGATCGCCACCGCCACCGCTTCTATTTGACCGAGCCCTTATATGTGTAGAAGTCTAGATTCTGTGCTTTCACATTATCTGTATCTTTTCATCTCCTTCCAGGTACTCACTACTATTACAATATGACGGAAAACACGGGTTGCTCATCCGAAGAAATTAAGCCGTGGTTCCTGTTGACTCGTGACGACCAGGTTATCGGCTGCAGCATGATGACCTTGGGAAACATGAAACTCCCGTTTTTAGCAAGGAACTGGTTCGAGAATCCATCGGATTCTGTAGTCAAGGTGGGTTTTTGTTACGTAAGTAAGAGACCGTGTGGAGTGAATGAAGATGTAGTAAAGAGAGTTGAGTAAGGTATGCTGAGATGTTTTGGGCATTTAGAAAGTATGAATGAAAGAAAATTAAGGCTTCGGCGAACATACTGACCAAATTAGAGACTTTCTGGATACAGGCCAGGTCAAGAGTATACTAAACCGAAAAGCTGGTATGAAGAATGTGATGAGGATGAATGAAGCGAAAGGAAGCGCCAGGATCCGTAGCAAGTGGAAATCCGTGGTCTCTGCCTACCACTCCGAGAAAACGGCGTGACTTTATGTATGGATAGTAACTAAATACTTACATTTATTTCTTTATTAGAACCGTCAACAGAAAATACATTAAAGAACCTCAAAAAGAGTAAAAAAGACTCATATAAAAAGGGTTTTTTGACGACGCAAGATGTGCGGATTCGATTCCCGCTGAGACAGAGTTTTCTCGAAATCTTACGATTTGATTGGATTGGTTAGGTTACAAAATTAGTATTAGCCGATCAATAGGAATTCAACCCGTATTGGGCATTTCAGTCGTATTCGCCTTCGTTGGGTTCGCCTTTTAAATCCGAGCAGCCGGTAAATGTGTTAGGTATAAAAAATGCTCGTTTGTTTGTTAATGTTATTTGTGTGTTTGTCTATTAGGTACCATTTTTCTCCGAACCTGCTTAGCCGATTGTAATGCAGATTTTGCCAACCGTTTTTATGTCTTCGAGCAAGGTTATTAGAAAGATTTTATCACTACACTTCACTAGATTATAGAAGCAATAGAAGTCAAAGTCAATAGTTGTATTTTTTTTTGTTTGAACGCGCTAATCTCTGGAATTCTGGAATATTTAACATCACGGGTGGTCGGCTATATTTAACATCACGAGTGCTCTGCTCCTATAGGAGCAAAAGAAGTAATAGCGTGAGCGGGCGATAAATACAGCGTTCGTAAGAAACGTTCAATCGTGTTTTCATCGACCTACGTTGCAAAATGGGTCTCCACGAAAAGCCCTTCTATTTTAACGGGATAATATTATAGCCTATGTGCACCCTGAAAGTCCATTCTAAATATCAGTAAAAGAATTGATGAAATCGGTTGAGTAGTTTCGAGAATTACCTACTACATCCAAACTTATAAACTCTATAGATTTACGCAGACTCCTCTCGATAGATGGTGGAATACATAAGGAGTTAAACATTTTACCTACTTGTTCTTTATACTTTACTGTACACATTAAATGGCAGAATTAAATGACATGTACAAAGGCGAGCTTAACCCTATAAAGAGTTTTCTCAGAGATTTTTGAGAGATGTTAAAAATAATTACTTGTTTCAGACTATCGTCACCAACGGCCCGCAATGTTTGTACGATTTGGTGAAGAAATGTGGAGTGGTCACGAGCCATATCTACTGGATTGAAGACCCGCAATCCCTGTAGGTGTTGCTGTTTCCTATAAGACTATCATGGCATCTAAGGCAGACCTTAAACTAAGAAGTTATCATCTGTTTTTTGATATTTGTTAAACTATTTTGTAGGTTAAACTATTACCTATGTTTTAGAATAAAGTTATACCTATTGCATTGAATTGTATTTTTCTTACTCAGATAAGTAGATCTGCGGAGATAACCCTGTGTATGCTTGAATATCGGTAAGAAATTCACTGTTTCTCAAAGTGGGCGATAACGCCCCTTGTGGGCACTGGAGGCTTTCAGGGGAGCGGTAGAAGGCTCTAGAAGATATTGGGGGCGCTAAGGCGGTCTAGAAAGGAAAGCATAGGTTGTTATGTTTTTTAAACTTTGGGGGCGCTAGGATTTTTTTTATTCTCAAAATAGGCGGTGGGAAAAATAAGTATGAGAACCTGTGGCCGTAAGATTATAGATGTTGCAAGTTTTGAGGTGAGAAACCCCGAGTTTAGCTCTTTCCATTGCTCGGTGTGCGACCTTGAACTTGTGGATTAGCCCTACTGTGAGTGTCCACGTCATCACGGCTAGGACGCACTGATTGAAGACTTCAAGCATTGTGGTATGGGTGACGAGAAGAATCGACGTAGTTTTCCGAACGCTGCCCAGCCCAGCTGGATCCTTCTCTTGGCCTCCTTCTCGATGGTGTGTCTACCCAATTGCAAAATTTGCTCGAGACGTATTCCTGAACAACTTCAAGTGGGTGGCCTTGTACGACGATTGGTTCCGGGTGTATGTTCCCATTGAACATGATTTTTGTTTTATCCATGTTCACCCAGAGACTAATTCGTTGAAAAAAGTCAGCTAGGCCATCTAGCACGTTCTGCAGCTCCTGCAGCGAATCCGCTATCAGGACTATGTCATCTGCAAATCGCAAGTGTGAGACGTACGCGCCATTTATGTTGATGCCCATATTTTTCCAGCACAGCGCCAGCGTTTTAAACAGATCCTTCAATGCGTTAGTGAACAGTTTTGGAGATATGACATCTCCCTGTCTCACTCCTCTGCGCAATTGGATGGGATAGACTGCTGGTTAAACACCCGCCATGTCTCATGGAGTACCTACTTATGCCCTAACGTAAACTGAAAGAACATATCTATTCTACCTTAAATAACTTAATATAACAAAATTCAAGCATAGTTATCGGTCACGTATCATTATAATTCATATCTTAATTTACTAATTAATGTCATAAAAATAATGGTCCCCTACAAAAAAGGAAGACTAGCTTCTGACCACGGCTTCGCCCGCATGGTAGCCGGATAAAAAGGAGCTTATGATGTTATTCTGTTGTATAAGCTATATTACTGTATGTGAAGGTTCATCAAAATCCGTTCGTAGTTTTTGCGTGAAAGAGTAACAAACATGCATCCTCACAAACTTTCGCGTTTATAATATTAAGTAGGATTATAATCCAAAAAACACCAATTTTTACTTTGTTACCGTACCATACCTACTATCAGTGAAGGCACATACTTTTACATTCCGCGAGTATCCATTGATAAGGTTGTTACGTGTTATTTTTTGGAAATAATTTCGCATTACCTTGTACTCAGTTACAAGGTAACTTTAACCAAAAAGAGATTAAAAATGCCAATATAAAAACATGATGATAACATGGCTGAAGATTAATAATAGATAATTTTATAACTATTGTTAATACTCAAGATAGTGAAGTGATTTCGGTATATATGTATCTCTGCATTTAATTTATTAGGTATTCATTTAATATCAGAGTTGTTGAAGTGTTTACCAATCATGAAAGTATTTCTCGCCTTTTTGGCGACAATAGCTGTTGTACAGGTAGCAGAAGGTATGTATGTTCAACTTTTTGATAACCACAAGTATAGAAGCCACAACGAATATACAGATAGGTAATCAGGGATACTTAATCAGATATTGCATCAGATAGAACTATCTAGTATCTGAGTAAGTATAATGTTAGGAGAATCGAAGTATACGCTCAGTCCCAAACTAGGCATAGCCTGGTGGCTATGCCTAGTTTGGGACTGAGTATATAAGGTGTTTGTTTCTGTAGTATTAAAAATAATACGCTTTAAACTGAGGGAGAAATCAGGGTGTGACATACCGGATAGACGGTCATGGCGAAACTAAAAGGGTTCTGTTTTCGCCATTAGGGTTAGGAACCCCTAAAATGCATTAAGCAATTTAGTTTGTTTTGGTAATTTTTCAAAATTACGATTTCAGAAATAAAGTTTTTCAGTTACCTATAGAGGTTATGCGTTTTTATCGTAATAGGCAAATTAAATTTACATACCTATCTTATCTCTAACCATGTCAAAATTTAACTGTTATTTATATACAAGACTAGCTTCAGCCCCCGGGTTCGCCCGCGTGGTACATGGAAACCGGTGGATGGAAATGCTTTGGTTCGAAACGATGCCCTAGTTAAAGTCAAAAGAAACCACAGTGGAACCTTTTATAACTATCTTATAATCTAGCTGAATATACGCCAGATCCTCGCCTGGCACGTGCGTTCATCCACCAGGACTCGCATTCAGGGCCTGTATTGAACAAGGTGAAGGTGAAGGTGAACGAGCCTTGGTGAACACCAGGTCACCAGATGTTGCATGATACGAGTGATTTATTTACGTTCAAAGCCACGGAGAAGTTATGAATGAATGCATCCGATTTTAATGAAATGATTTGCAATAATATAATTTCAATAATTTGTTCAAGGTACACTGACACCTGGTCTAAGAGGTGAGTGAAGTCCCGCATTTACACTTAGTTAGCATTAGGTTTTCAATCAAATCTGTTTTAAGATTAATTCTAATACCTAGATAAGATTACTTATCGGATTTAATTTATGTAAATTAATTAAAACAATCCTCATTGATACACGGGATTATTTACTAGTATTATTATATTCTGTATCTATACTAACGAGTGTTGGTCACACATTGATGAAAGATTTCTGTCGTTTTACTCGTATAAACACAAAAAGCCTAATTCTTAAAAAAAAACACGAAGGTCCCAAAATAAGGCATAGTAAAATCTGATAGCAGAAAGTTTGAAAGAAACCAAATCGAACGCTGCTGAGGTGGAATCGAAATATTGTGGTCACTAGCCCAATGAAGGTTTAGACGGCTCTCAAGATTCGTACTTTTATTAACTCCCTTAAATTTTCCCCAAGAGAACAAATATCACGGTTTTCCACTGTTTATCTATTCGCTCGAATCACATTTTGAAACAATGGTTTGCATTCACCAGCTAAGTTTGATGTGGGCACGGACCCCGCAGCGGGTGAGCAATACTTTTTCGAGGTACCGAGGACCATCGAAGCAGCAGAGATAGATGGCTGGCGCCAAGCCCGCCGCCCACCAGGTCCTATGCCGGAACTGGTGATGTTTTGCCCTGAAGACAAGGTCCTCTGCGCTCTATACGATGATAACAATCATATCGCTGGCCTGCAGATTGCTGTAAGTAACTTATTTCTGCTGACTATTAAGTTAATGGATAATTTAATCCTACTAATATTATAAATGCGATAGTATGGATGTTTAGATATTTGGATGTTTTTTTATTCCAAATATTTTTTTATAGTAAATTTCATTATTCATATTGTTAATAATAAAAACGGGAATTTTCACGAACCATACTATCGGTGAAGGCACTAAATTTCGACTCATTCCGAGTCTTCATCAGGGTGAGTGATCGCGACGCTCTCCATCCGCATCGCGTCGTGCACTACGCGCTGCTGCTCGTTGTGCTAAATATCTCCGTAACGGGAGAACCGATATGATTGAGATTTAGAACAGGCATAGTTCGGGGCCTAGTACGCACGTAACACATACGCTACTTTTTATCCGGGTACCACGAGGGCGAAGCCGTGGGCAGAGGCTAGTCAACATATAAATAAAGCCCTGCCATACAACGCAGTCCTAGTAACTTGGTGGGATTTTTTAGAGTTAATAAGGAAGGTTATTTTAAAACACATTCTAGGGGTTCACTTCCAACTACTTGACAACACATGACTTCCAGGTTTAGGTAGACCAACATAGATAGGCTTGAAACTTTGAGCGTAAAAACCTCCAAACGAAAGAAGGTCGTCTCAAAAGTAGGACATAATGCAGGAATATTATTTACAATTCGATAGAATCTTAAATTGCTTTCTTTCCAGCTGCCCAAATACGAGTTCACGAACAACATTTTCGACTGGAAAAAGCGTGGGTTCAGCGCGTGGAACACGGCTGTCAATGGACAGTGCAGCTCTTATTACGCCATTCAGCAGTACTTCGTGTCTGAAGGTACGGTTTATCATTAAACGTTAGAAAAGTGACCTGCCAAGTCGTTCTACTGCATTCATATTGTAACACTGCAATTTTCACGTACCATATTATTGGTGAAGGCACCGACTAAGTTTCGGCTCACTCCGAGAGAGTGGCGCGCGAGTGGAGGGGTCGCTTGTTTTCCCTGCGTTGTAATCATTGATTTTGGTGCTAGATAGGTACATCGTATTCACTTCTGCTGACGTCATTGTCATAACTTATTCGCGTAGGAGACAGACAGGCCACACTTTTTCTCGATAGCTTCACGGATCTTGCGATGGTCAGATCAATTTCAAAGTGATTCTTGTGATTTTAATGAATAAATGCATTTTGACTTTGACTGATCTAACGCAGGATAACCAAGAATCGATGGTTCAAGAAGAAACAACTTATTACGTAAATAAGCCGTTGAACTTAATTTCAGAATACCTGAAGAAGAGCAAAGAGGAACGTTTAGCAGCATACGACCCCACCCGCTTGTTACAAGAGAAAGCCATCTGGTTCACGGGCACCGACGGAAAACTGTTGAAGGTGTCTTCAAATGAGGAAGATATCATCGAGGAGGAAGTCTTCACAGAACAGGGCTGTTTACCCTGGATGGGTTAGTTTCTTTGTGCTAATGTCTTGAGCTAGACCAGAACAACAGCTCGATGTTCCAGTAAGCGGTGTTAAACTGGAATAGTCACGTTTTACCGAAATTTCAAACTTCGAATTCTCTCAGATAAGAACAGCTTACCACGGTTTTAGTTGCCACCTATCTGCGCGTTATCCGTCGTTAAAATGCACTGACAACGAACCGTGTTCAACTATTCCGAGGATTTCATAGGATGCAAACGCGATATTTCATATGTAACCCCGGCGGAATCGGCTAGATTAAAGCCTAAATTGCATAGTCGGGGGTTGAACAGTTCCCCAAAATCCATCAGCATTCGCCTTATGGCTGGGTGCATAAAGCTTGATATCGCGCTTAAATTTTCACATAGCGCCTGAATAGTTCCCTAGGGGAGCCCCTATTTGACTATGAATTCGGGCCTAAGTCAAGAAAAAATGTGTTTAAATATTTTCTACCAAGCTGCGCACTGGCAGTTCTTTTTAATTGGCACTGGCAGTTTGTTACCTTATATAGTACCAATTGTTAACCGATTTCTATAATTATATTGTTATTCATATTGTAAAAACGGGAATTTTCACGTACTGCACTATCGGTGAAGGCACCGACTAAGTTTCGACTCATTCCGGCGTCGCGCCGTGCACTACCCGAAGGAGAAAGTCGCAACCACTCACCCTGGTGAAGACTCTCGGAATGAGTCGAAACTTAGTCGGTACCTTCACCGATAGTGATCCCGTAAAACTTAAAAAAACATCATCATCTCATGGATCACGACTAGCCAAAATATTATTTTCTGGGCGACGTTTCTTTTTTTTATTCGAAAGAGTAAGCAAAATAACGTGGGCACGTGAGGATCTGATGCTATTAGAGTACCTGCAGGATAGCAACCGTAAACTTGGGACTGCAAGAGTATCGCGAACATCGCATTTTAATTATTATAATCCTACTTGAAAACAGAAGTTTCTCATTTTGTCTGTATATTTTTTTGTGTAGGTATGTTACGCGATATCTCCGCCAATTGTAAAACGATTTTAATGATTCTTTTTTTTTAATGGGTTTTTTAACTTCAAGGATGGTCTCATATAAATTGAATGAAAAAAAAACATACCTAAGGGTGAAAAAATGGATTATGAAATTGCATATTGGATTTTTTATCACTTTCCCGTTATATGAAGTCAGTTTTTTGTCATTTTTTAATGTCTTATAAAAGTTATAAATTATTACGTTATTTTATGTCCTCTTTCACCCCATGTACATGACCCGTCCTGGTACTCCATTGATAGGGTTGACGACTATAAACTCAGGAGTTTATAGTACCTACACCCAGGGGTGTCTTGACAAATACCACTTTCTTGGGCCTAACCATGAAATAAGACTTCATGGTTAGGCCCCTGTTAGCGTTAACACCTGCGGAAAAATTGAATTGTATGAAAATGACATTAGCTGTGGAATATTCACGTGACTACTGCCAAGTTTTTCCTGACAAAAATTTGCGTTAAAGTGAAATGAAAACGAAGCGTGAGGTATTTTGTCTTGACCTCTGGACCCTTAGACAACAACTTTCTGTTGGCGTTAACGCCTGCGGATAGTTTGAATTGTATGGAAATGACATTAGCTGTTGAGATTGAGATTTCACGTGACTGCTGCCAAATTTTCCCATGAAAAATTTGTGTAAGCGTGAAAGGAAAAATATAACTGAGGTATTTGTGTAGACACCCTGGTCTATAATTCTAATCTGTCATCAGGGCAACACTACTACTACAATACATCGAGAACGATGCCCTGCGATGCGGAAAACATGTACCCCTGGTTCCCCATGTTCATGAACGGTGATCTGGTAGCCAGCGGGTTCGTGACCTTCGGGAACTTGCCCGTGCCCGATACGGGGCGAGACTGGTTCGAGAGGCCAACTGCAGATATCGTCAAGGTGAATAGCTTCTCTGTGTTTTAAAGTTCCGAAGCCAAAGCCAAATATTCTGTTTTAGAGTTCTGATGCCGAATAGCAAAAACACTTATACTTTCAGTTCCGTCTGTTAGTCTGTCATTCCGTGTGTCACACCATGATTAATCGCTTAGTCTAAAGTTTATCGAGATACAATTTGGTATGCCGTCGTGTTTTCCTATCCCAAAATCCAACTATCCTATAGGCTACTAATACAAACGCGAAAGTTTGTGAGGATGGATGTTTGTTACTCTTTCACGCAAAAACTACTGAACGGATTTTGATGAAACTTTACAGTAATATAGCTTATACATCAGAATAACACATAGACTACTTTATATCCGGATACCACGCGGGCAAAGCCGTGAGCAGAATCTAGTATATATAAGAGTAACTTTTTTGCGTACCTTCTCATACATGTAAAGCGAGGGATTACTTTTTCATCGTATACTCCCTCGTGTGGGGTATCATTTAAAAGGTTTAAGGTTTCCTAAACAATTTTTGATTTTATCACTTCATCCAGGCCATATAAAGTAGCAGAAGTTGTGCTAAAAATTGATAAATAAAAAATAGAAGCTTTGTACCCAATTGGAATCGCTCGCGTGGTACCCGGATAAAAAGTAGCATATGTGTTATTCTGATGTATAAGCTATATTACTGTAAAGTTTCATCAAAATCCGTTCAGTAGTTTTTGCGTGAAAGAATAACAAACATCCTCACAAACTTTCACTTTATAATATTAGTAGGTTAGTAGGATTAACCCGTCGGTAATAAATCTCATTTACTTTTCTTTGTATACCTAATAATGTGAAATATTATGTTTCAGATGATCGTACCCAACGGCCCGCAATGCCTGTACGACGTCAGCGCCTCGCCGGGAGTCCTCACTATGCATGTGTACTACACCAGCAAGCCATGGCTCATAATATGCTGAGTTGAACACTTGCAAGAGAACTCTACACTAGGTTCTCTTGCAAGTGTTCAACTCAGCACAATAGCCTCGATTCTGTAGTTCACTAACTAAACTAAATTTAAACTATCGCTCCCTTTTACTGTTAGTATACGCAAGAAAGAGATAGCAAGAATTTTACTGCTGTGTGCTGCTGTCGAATCAGTTTACGTGCCGCGTTTCTTCGTGTTTATAGTCAGCATGTTTTGAAATCACGGCTAAATTTGTATGGAAAACTTAAATCTGACTTGACAGCACTAAAATTGTAGCTATCTCTTTCTTGATTGCACTATCAGTAAAAGAGAGCGACATTTAAAATTTAGTTTAGTTAGTGTACTACAGAATCGACGCGAATGTACTCTTAATAGTTTTGTTTAGTTTTCTAGAAACTTGTAGAAACTTTCTTTGTATACGACCAAAGTGAAACAAGCATATAGGGCCTACCTATAAGCGGTTACATCAGTGGTATCACCCGCACGTCGCCGACCCTGAGACATGTCTCATGAGACTACAGGCCTGTAATTTACCTTTCAAATCGCAACACAGCAATGCGAGCGTTACTGCTTGACGACATAAAAAAAGTATTGTAGTACTTCCCAGGACAAGCTCTTTCACAAGGAACTCTATTTTTTACCCGCGACGCGAAGAACAGGGAAGAAGTCGTGCAATGCTGTTATTTATTTTCCTTGTATTATTTTTTAGATTTCAAATAGGCAGGGACCGCGGAAGTACTTCGTGACGTGGGGGGCAAATTTCTTTGGTCACCCCTTCAATCTCCAGCCCTGGCTTGGTAGGCGGGTACCTCTGTGATTTTAGGGGGGACATTTGGCCCCATCTGCCCCCCACTTCCGCGGCCGCTACAAAGAGGTTTGTCAAGAGGGCAGAGAGGGCCAAATGCCCCACATAGATACCTGCCACCAAGCCAGGGCTGGAGATTGAAGGGGTGACCAAAGAAATTTGCTCCTCGTCACGGAGTACTTCCGCGGTCCCTGTCTAAATCACGCTGTGTAATAAAATAGTCTATGAAATATAATGTTTTTTTATTCGAAACCTTATCATTCTGGGCCAGTAGGCGCT
Organism: Perizoma flavofasciatum; assembly: GCA_958496245.1. Taxonomy (NCBI): domain Eukaryota; kingdom Metazoa; phylum Arthropoda; class Insecta; order Lepidoptera; family Geometridae; genus Perizoma; species Perizoma flavofasciatum. Next base: position 3,539,082 of record OY292436.1, read on the forward strand.
CTGAAGGATTTCTTCTTGATCTTCTGCTGCCTCCTCTGAAGGTGACGTTGGATACGACCCGCCCCTTCCTTCTTCAGCTCCTCATACTGTTTCACGAGGGCTTCTACTTTCATTTCAGCTGGAAATACAATTAAAATATACAATTTATTGAGGAAAAGAGACAAAAAAAATATATTTAACAAATTGAGTCGGTACAATAGTAAACTAGAAGGTTGTAGGTGCGAACCCAGTTGCGCATGGATTATGGATTTTTGGTTTTTTTCGCTCGCAAAATTTATGGACGCATTAACTTGCTCAATACCTATACAGGAAAACATAGCGAGGAAACCGGCCCTAGTACAAATTTCTAAGGCAATGATATCGGCTACTGTTCCAATAACCGGTGATTAGCTAGAGAAATTCGTCACATGGAATAATAACTACCAACTATGCAAGAACCCTTGACCTCTGTGGCACAGTGGGCGAAGGCCCGCCTGAGACACAGAAGGTTGCGGGTTCGATTCCCGCCGCGGGACAAATGTTTGTTTGTATGACCTACAAATATTTGTCTCGGGTCTGGGTGTTTTCTATGTATAATATGTATGTATTTACAACAAAAAAATATACAATTAGTATATCAGTCATGTAGTTCCCATAATACAAGCTCTGCTTAGTTTGGGGCTATAGATGCTGTGTGGAAAACGTCCAGCATTATTTATTTATTTAAGAAATGTGCATGTGCCAATTACAATATTTGGACTAGCCTCTGACTAAAGCCTGACTAGCCTCTGTAGATAAAAACTGACGTTTCAAAGTGATCCTTGTGATTTACTTGAATAAATGAATTTTGACTTTGACTTTAACTTATTCTTACTTGGTGCTGCATACTGAGTAACTTTAGATCTGAGAAGGTCCGAAGTGAAATCCAGGGGTAAGCATATTTCAAGGGTTCCGAAGTCTGACCAAAACTTGTGGCATACCAAATTCAAGCAGTAATGCTCGTTTAAAGGCATGGGTGCCGGTGAAATTACAGGTACATGAGAATTTTCACCTGTTATGTCAGGTGGTGTGGCGACACCGTAGAGGTAACATAGAACACCTGGACTCGACTAGCACAAGACCACAACAATAGAACCGTATGGAGGAGGCATACGCCCAATTTTGGGTGCCAAAGTAAAAAAAGCAATTTTGAATCAAGAATGTATGTAGATTTGATTAGATATAGATTTTTTTGGAAATAAAGGATTTATTATTAGATAGATAGATAGATAAATCATTTATTTGTAACTACTTATTAATTAAGTATACAACTAATATATTATTATTATTATTTCTCTTTATTCATTTCAAATCTCAGACTTATGCCTGGGGCCTTTACAGACATTAGTGGAGCCAAAGCTAAGAAAGAGACCCTTTGTACATAATCATATAAAAAACGTAATCTTGCGAATGGATTATTATTATTATTATTGTTATTTCTCAGGGTTTGCAACGCGTGACTATTGCAAACATCCATAGGTTACGGTAACCTCTTGTTTGCTACTTTAGTTGTATAAAAAATAGTACTTACATTTGTTTCTAAAGTGTGGTTGCCTTCCCTCCCTATACTCCTGCTCAATCCGCTCTCTCTGTTTCTCTCTCTGTTCATTCTCCACCTTGTTCTTTCTCCCGTCCTTGTGTTGGTCGTTCAGACGTTGCAGTAGCCTGCGTAGTTTGATCTGTTTATCAGGATCCGTGGTCTCTTTCAATTCTTCCCGAATTGCTTTAATGTCTTTGATGCGAATGTCCGATAGAAAGTTGTAGTTCTCCGAGAATTGCTTCTTGTCGAATTCACCACAGAAGGAGTCGAATCTGAAAGTGGTTACTTAGTGCATTAGTTTTATCAAGACAATATTCAATATTTAAGTCACATTTGTTAGTTTTTCAGTTAAAAACTGCTCAAAAACTACATCATTACATTACCTCACTTTTTACAAGCTTTTATTTAACTTGCAATGTTTGTATGTTAGTTTGTTTTTTTAGGTCAAATATTGCAAGCTGAATTAGGACCACTTCCTTTTGTCTTACAGAGGTGAGTTTTTACATGTTGGTTCAGTTTCGATGACAATGTATTTTTATGGTAAGCATGACCTAAATCGATATTCAGGATTAGCTCCAGATAAAGGAACTCTTGGTAGGAAAGTTGGTAGGTACTAAGTAACCATTTTACTTAGAAGTATGTTTTGATAAATGGCCCATACAGATGATAGGTAGCTATGTTAACTGGAATCACAGTCACACTATAATAACATGTACATGGCCAAGCTCCAACTCTTAATTAGGTTTCTCTGTGTTTAGAATATCAGGTCCCCCCCTACACCTGGTAAAATATTGCATTCATGTGTTAGGTGCAGTAACACATGTACAGTAATAAAACTAGTTATATGCGGGACAAATGTTTGTATCTGCAAATATTTGTCTCGGGTCTGGGTGTTTTTCTATGTATAATATATGTATAATATAATATTCCCGCTGCGAACCCGCAAACCTTCTGCGTCTCAGGCGGGCCTTCGCCCACTGCGCCACAGAGATTGTCAATAATACAAACTCTGCTTAGTTTGATATGCTGTGTAAAAATGTATATTTACTATATTTATTTATTTTGTTGTGGTTGTGTTTTGTAGCACATGCTAGTTTGTTACATTTCAATGGCTATACAATATTATAGCACAGACCATTTAAAGTAACTTAGTTTAACTGGTCTGTGATTATAGTGACATGGAGCTGATCTGATGATGGTAAGATAAGGGAAATAGTGTACATGGACTCTTTAATGATTAGAATGCAATCTGGCACATGCCTTCCGACATTTGGTTCCGAGGAATGCCAGATTTTTCACTATGTTATCCTTCACTGTTTCGAGGGTTGACCCTTTGGATCGGAAGTCAGGGTACAGCCAACTAGACCAACATGACTTAATATTTTTTTATTTAATAAAGTGGCAAACAAGCATATGGCACACCTGTTAGTAAGCAATTATCGTAATCTATGGACCCTTGCAACACTGGTGGCAGATATAAAAGCACATATTTGACGACCTCTGTGGCGCAGTGGGTGAAAGCCTGCCTTTGACGCAGAAGGTTGAGGGTTTGATTCCCGCTGCGGGACAAATGTTTGTATGATCTGCATTCATTTGTCTCGGGTCTGGGTATTTTCTATGTATAAAATCTATGTATTTACAAAAAATATATATATAAGTAGTATATCAGTTGTGTAGTTGCCATAACACAAGCTCTGCTTACTTTGGGTCTAGATGATGCTGTGTGAAAAATGTCCAGAATTATTTATTTATTTAGATAACTAGCGTGATGCCGACCCTGAGACCAAAGAGAATGTAACTCTACGCTAAGACCTGAGATATAATGTGTGAACTTGACTAGTCTTTTTTTTTAAACACACAATTGTCACATGTTACACAGTCCTGACTTCACACTTGGATTCCGTGTATCATAAGTATCAGGAACTACAATACCATGGTACCACAACACCCAATGACCGAAAAATATCTATAAAACATGCTAACATTTGCCCCGCAGCGGGAATCTGAACTTCACCTCTTGCATCTCAGCCAGTTAATCATTCCCCATACCAATGAGGTATTCAAGATATTATAATGGGTTAATTATTGTTGTCTGTACACATACCTAGGATCTCTGATTTCTTTTCTCTTAACAGAAGGCAGCTTTGTGACCATAGGGACTGGTTTCTTGGCGCTCATCTCTCTGGGTCTGTTTTTGTTCTCTCGTTTAAATACTTTCTTTTCATTTTTTCTTTCTTTAGGGCCGAAAAGAGCCTCCTTATATACTTTTGCTCCAACTTTCTCTTTTAACTTCTGAAGTTCTTCAAATGATAGCGTGGATAGTTGGGATCGAATAGCTTGCTGGAATTATGAGAATAAATAAGGTTTCGGCCAAAACCCAGGATGTTATTCATGTAGGAATGTACTTACTCTTTCGTCATCATGTTCTTCCTCCACAATTGAGTTGTTATCACTGTCTTCACTGCTGCTCATTTCGAAGTTATTTTAGAAAACAATCAGATTCCTAGACCTGATGCTTTGTTTTTGTTTTCTTTTCTTTGAGCCTTTTGAGGTTATGTTTGGCCATTACTATTTCAATTTCAGGAAGCCTTATTTTTTTATCCCAAATTACTGTCAAAATTGATATTTCAATTATAATGTTCAGTGACAAAAACTAAGTAACTGAGTAAGAACTCATATTACCTATATTGTCTCTTCTAAGTTTATTGTCTTTCTACGATTGGTTGTAATAAAAGCCGTTTTGGCTTAGTGAGAGGTACTTACCTCTACTTCCGATCGGAAGGTCAAAAGTTTGAACCTGTCGTGCACCAATGGGTTTTACCTACCACCCCAAAAATGCATATACGCATCAAAAATTTGAGGAATAGGAAAAGAAAACTTTGAGGTTCAAATTTTGAGGAAACCGGCATGCTCTAGATCCAAAAACCTATCTACTAAAATTTTCATCATGTTATTTTTCCAAGTTAGCCTCTTTACTCAAAGTAAAGTTAGCAGCAGCAGCATGCATCCGCTATGAAATTGACAAGCTTCCTTGTAAATGACAAAGGTATAAATAACCACGATGTTTAGTAAATGACAGAAAATCTTTCACCTTAGCACCTTAGTAACTTCTTTGCAAAAAGAAGAAACTCTCAAAATAGTTTGAAAAATCAAAAATCGTATTTTCGGAGGGGTTTAATTATAAAATTGCAAACATTATGCAACATAAAAACAAATAGATTCTGTGAAATGGCTTTTTGGTGGTAAAAACTAACTTATTCTAAGGACTTACAACTAGCCATCAAGTTTACCTACCTGAAACCTGAAATGGATATAAACCAAGCTGTCACAGTAGCCAAATTAGATATTCGTGGTGCAAGGTGCTATCTACTGATAGCATGGCATAAGCTTTCTTTCGAAATGTATTTATACGGGAGAGAAAAGCTCTGGAAAGGATTATTTACGTCAGGCCGTCTATTAGGCTTTAGCAGGAACCTGCAAATGACCGAAGATGCTTATTACAAGAGCCTTAAAAGCTGTCTCTCCCAAAAAAGAGAAGATTATCGATATGAATTGAAAAGTGGATTCTTTTATTGGCAACGTAAGCTCAACGACTCGGTTATAATCGAAGGATTTCTACCTGTTGAAGTTGATACCTCTCCCAAAGGAGCTCAGCCAGATCTAATTGAAGTGCTGATGGCATTGAATAATCAATTAAATAGGAAGGTGAATTTGCAAATGCATAAGTTCAAGTCCATAAAAAATGACTACCAGAAGTGCTTGAAGGATACAGAAGAATTTTTAAATTTAAAAATTGAAATGGAAAAAGCGCTTTGTACCAAGTTTTTAAACTTATTGAGCCTCCAAAAGTCTAAAGTAGAAGCTATTAGGCAAGGTGAATCTTCATAAAGCGAAACACCTTGATCAGACTTTTTAAATAATGATTTTATTTACTTACCTCTTACTTACATATTAACCTCAAAATATATTCTTTCCTATCTCTCGATCTCTCATTCGTATTCGCCTATTTAACACATAACATTATTTTGAATTGGTTAGGTACACTATTTACCTACCTGAATACAATTATAATAATATTATGTGCTAGTAAAATGTCTAGTAGGTACATAATATTAACACGAAATAGAAGTTTCTGTGGGTAGGTATCAGAGTTTAAAAATATGGACCTTACTACATCATCATCATCATGGGAAATTAGGTAGTCTTTTATTTCATCCAGATTTGTTTGGTTGGATACTCGAAAATGAGCTAAACTATGTTATGCATGTATTGTGGTGGACTATGTGCAGAATTCTAACTTATACTTAGTGGCGGACACAGGCCTTACCGAGAGTGTCACGACGAACTATCTTGGGCTATAACCACAATCGGTTGACGTGATGCTAAGGCATTATAAGGATGCTGCATTGGTGCAGTTGACTGTAACTTACTAATCAGTAGCCGGGCTTGTTTAAAGTAATGCACAGACTACTGAGATACTACGAAGTAATGCGATGAGTTAGCATCTTTAGTAAGTCTGTGATAAAGTGTCAACCATTGAGGAAGAAATCACTACGTTTGAAAACTATTGATTAAAATTTTACTTACTCTAATTTTATTTACTCTATGGTGTCGTCATTTTGTTTACAAAATCGCCAATTTTTCTAAAATGTGAAATGTTGTTAGTGTGTTAAAATGTGGTCGTAGTGATTTAGAATCTAATATTATAGGTGGTTACTTGCTCAGTGATGTGATAAATATTTTTTATAAAATTTGCATACTCAAACATGTCTCATAGCACATTTGTGTCGAAAACTCGATACGATGGTCGTACTTTCTACTTGAAACTACTGTGGAAACAGAATGATTTAGACCTATTTCAATTGCAAATACTAAGCGACGATGGCAACAGTTGGTCTGGAACCTTTTCTCATGGCTTAGCGCAGAAATATATGGACGACCTCTTTCAGTCTAAAGATCAGTATTATGCAAATATTAAGAAATGTCTGATTGGTGAAGGTAGTGACGAGTTTAGAACCGAAATAAAAGTTGGTGATGATACCACTACGATCCGTTGGAAAAAAAGGTTTGAAGATTTGTTCCAAGTACAAGGTTCCCTAACATTAAATCGGGATGATAGTTCTGAAACTAAAGATACATTGATAGATTATCTGTTAGATGATAACAAAGAGCTGAGATCAACAATAGAAAATATGGAACAACAGACTGAAGAAATGAATACTGAGTTAGCAAAGTGTAAAAGTGAATTGGAAAAGTTTGTTAACATGAAAACATCGGTAGAAGCAACTCTCTATGGAAAATTTGTACAGTTGTTGAATACAAAAAAACAGAGGATACAATCACTCGAAGAGCAATTACAAAAATGCATGAATTAATATATAATTGATCTGAATTATTGATTTTTACTGTGACTTTATCACCTTTTATATGTACCTATGTGTATATGTATAAAAGGTGATAAAAGTCAAAGTAGGCAGGTATGCTTACTATTTTTAATCAATATTATGTTGGAAACTTCTAAAAAGATTGGAAACATTAAAACCAATAAAATACATATTGTTAATAAATTATTTTATTGTTTAGAAAAATGCACTTAGTTCCTGCTCAACAAATTAACAGACCTGGGGCCCATTTCTTAAAAAAATACAAGTTACAAGCTATGAGTGTGTTGCCAAGAAAATGCAGATTTCCAAAATAACAATAACAATGTTACCATGGCCATACTCATAATTTGAACCCCAGTAGTAAGTAGGTAAATAATTTACTAGTTATTTTCACTTATTCCTAAATAAATAGTAGGTAACATTCTTTCAGATATTTTTCACGCTAAATGTATGAAAAGTAACTTTTTATCTAGTCATCATACTCTTGTCATTTTCCCACATTACGTAGGGTTTGCACTTCTATTGATTTTCATCCACTCTCCATCAGCTGTTATTTCATTACTCCTTACCCATGTCATCCTGCACACAATTAATCCATCTTTTCTAATTTAGCTGATAGATCTTAATATTATAAAATCTAGCTAAATGCCCAAGGATGCCTATAAGTTCTGTTCAATACGCACAAAGTTATACAAATCGACAAAAAGTTTAAAATGAGTACTAACAACACACCTATATTGATTTTTATTCCAAAAACTATCGTGAACTTGACTATTCATATTGTAAAAACGGGAATTTTCACGTACTGCACTATCGGTGAAGGTACTGACTAAGTTTCGACTCATTCAGAAATTCTTCATCAGGGTGAGTGGTCGCAACTTTCTCCTTCTGCGTCGCGCCGTGCAACGTGCAACGCCGTGCACGTTGAAAATACACCTATATTGAATTCAAACTACTGAGTTTTTCATAATTACTATTTGGAAAATTTCTAATAGTACCAATATAACAAATAGGCTGAGTAACTATTTTAAAATTTAAAATAGGTATGGCAAAAAATATTACCATTGTTTTTCGTAGATGTGCTGATGTTTGAACCATAAAAAAAACAATTGCGCAAAATAGAGATGCAAGGAATCTGTTTTGAATAGACAAAATGGAATAGACTGTTTTGTTTATTCACCCTGAATAAATAAATGCTGGTCAATTTTTCATCATCTAGCCCCAAAGTAAGCAGAACTTGTGTTATAGGAACTATATGACTGATATAATTTAAAAGCTCTTAATCATGAGCGCCGCTAGCGAACGCTTTCGACGAAATTCACCACAGTATTATTATTATTAGTAGACTACCGAATAAAAGTACTAATAATAATCTTGGTGTGTATCCATATTTTAGAACATTACAATTTCAATTGAGTAATTAATTATTGGTTTAATAAGTTTAAAAGGTACGATATTTTTCTACAGATACCTATTTGCTGTGTGGGAACTAAATGCCTTTGCGCATTTTTCAGTAACATTCTCTAAAAAAATTAAAATTAATTTCAACAGCTTTACTTGTTGAACCTTCATTAGTAGCTCCGACCAAAGAGTGTGATGAATTTGGGTTTGTTCTTGCAAGCCGGGTGGATGCAACGATCTTCAGCTGTCAATTCGCGAGGCTGCTTGAACGGTATGCACAGGGACTTGGCGCCCATAGCTGGTGCTTTCATGTCGATGTTAGGGTCATCATCAGTTCTATAAAAAAAGAACAATAAGTAATCTTTATATATTTATCTGTTACGTATGGAGCCTGTTAATGCATTTGTCGTAAGAGGTTGGTTGTTTGTCTGTTACAATTTATCTCCGAAACGACATTAGGGGACATTGCAATAGACAATGGAAAATACAGGGTTTTAAAATTATGCAAAAATTTACTTGTTTTCTGTTCATATAATTTTGGAAACAAACAAGCATACGGTAATATGAAGGTAAACAACTTACCAAAGTTGGTTACCTTCCCCTGGAAAATACAGGGTTTTGAATTTAGACAAAAAATAACTTGTTTACATATTAATTTCGGAGGCAAACAAGCATACGGCCAGATGATGGTAAGTTGTTTACCATCGCCTATGTATCTGCTAAAACCGGGGGTGAGTGTAGAGTAAATAAATAAATAATGCTGGACATTTTTCACACAGCATCATCTAGCCCCAAACTAAGCAGAGCTGTATTATGGGAACAACATGACTGACATACTACTTATATACGTTTTTATTTTGTAAATACACTGAAAACACCCAGACCCGACACAAATATTTGCAGGTCATACAAACATTTGTCTCGCGGCGGGATACGAACGCGTAACCTTCTGCGTTTCAGGCAGGCTTCGCCCACATCACCACAGAGGTCAGGGTGTACACAGAGAATGCATACCTTGCACTGTCGTTCTTGATTTGGTCCTCACAGGGGATATCGCCGCAGAACGGAGCGAGTATGATGTGCTTGTTCTCCAAAGCAGCTGTGAAGTCGTCCCATTTCGTAACGTTGGACAGCCTCGCGTCGCGCTCTTTCGTCGCCCTGTAATATACACTCAATTTGAGCAAAGTCCTGAAGCTCCATTGAAATAATACGAGGCAAGTTGCTTGATATGGGTCGTGATTCTGCGAGATTTTTTTTAACTTTTGTGACTACTGATGTAATAAAAATAAAATTAGCCTTTATTAGCCCTAAAAAAAAATCATTGGCATTATATTACAACAAAATGCATGATTAAGGTAAGAATGATTGTTTTAATTTTAGGACACTAATAATAATAATATTATTAATAAATAAATATATAAAAAATTGCATGTCATTAATTTTATCTAGATTAAAAAGTATTAAAATTTATCTGACTTCATTCTCATAATTAAATACAATTATATTAGTGTCATTTCATATCTTTTATATTTATATTCTAGTAGATTTTAGTTTGTTGTATATATCCATCATTGTTTTTCATTTTCTTAATTATCAGCGGCTATCCATTGCTGGATGAAGGCCTCCTCTTCCTTTGATGTAGCATGACTGTAATTCTCATGATAGACATCCCTCCTATCCATACATGGACGAATAAACTAAAAAGACACGAAAAGCGTACTAGCCCCTAACACCCTGATTCATACGATCAGCCGTTCTTGGTTCCTGGGGTCTAGACAAATATCCCACGCTTACTTTTCCTTTCACGCTAACGCAAATTTGTCAAGGCAAAAATTGGCAACTATCACGTGACATTTCCACAGCTAATGTCATTCCCATACAATTAAATCTTTCCGAAAATGTCCACAGAAAGTGGTATCATATGGTTGTCTACAGGGAACGCGGAAGTGCTCGGTGACGTGGGAGGCAAATTTCTTTGGTCACCCCTTCATTCTCCAGCTCTGGCTTGGTGTCTGGCTACCTATGTGATTTTAGGGGTGGGGAGAGGGGGGGGTGTTATTTGGCCCCCTCTGCCCCCCACTTCCGCTGTTGTCGCTGTGGTTGTCTAGACCCCCTGAGCAATCATCGAGTTAAGCAGTGCACATCTATGGTGGTAGAAGTAGGTTACCTCTCCAACATCTCTGTGTGCGTTTCCTCGAGGAGCGAACGCAGCGCGGCGCCGGCGTCGCCTCGCGCCAGCGTGCGCTTGTCGCCGGTGAGACGCCGCACCGCGACCACCTCGCCCTTCGCCATGTCCTTGGGGCCGAGCTCCACGCGGATCGGAACACCCTGCGGCAACAACACAAAACATAGACTACACAATGTACAGTATGTGTTTCTTCTACGGAATACAATTCCAGGCAAATGAAGGCAACGGGTGACTAGTCTTTTATCCGTTATTTCTCAGGCGAGACAACGACCTCTGGTGTTGCAAGCGTCCATAGGTTACGGTAATCGCTTACCAACGGTGGGCCGTATGCTTTTTTCCCACTTTTAAAAACCTATCTAAGTAACACTAGTATTAGCACTATTAGTTCGCCACCAACTGATATCTCACGATGTAGGTGCTGTTTCAAAGTAATTTAAATGTTTGCCTTGCACTGTCTTTATCCCTTTTCTTTACATATATATATTTCATTGTCAAACGCTACAGGCGCTTCCGTGATACAAGCTAGACCTAGTACGGAGCTCATTGTTAAACTTGTAACTTAGGCACAAACTATTTTTGTAAATAAAGTATTTTTTATTTTTTGTAACATTCGTGTTTTGCCGACCCTGCGTGTATGTGGCGACAACTGTGTGGATGTGATTGTTAAGTCTTTAGACTTTATTGAATTTTTTGACTAGTACTATTTTTCTACAAACGAGTTCAAGGATCATCAAAAAAATAACCAAGCAGAGTTAGTTGCCCGAATCTTCTAGGCTTGGTCGCGCGCGATGCATCGGCGTAAATTCACTTGAAAATTTTAAATTCACATAGTTTTTAAGTTGACGTTTCTATATGATTGATTGTTTCTATATTGGTTGACGACCTCTGTGGCGCAGTTGGCGAAGGCCCGCCTGAGACGCAGTAGATTGCGGTTTCGATTTCCGCCGCGAGACAAAAGTTTGTATGATATGCAAATATTTGTCTCGGGGTCTGGGTGTGTTCTATTTATGATAATAATGTATGAATGTACAAAAAAAATGTAGTTTCCATAACATAAGCTCTGCTTACTTTGGGGCTAGATGATGCTGTGTGAAAAATGACTAGCTTTATTCATTTATGATCCTTGTGATTTCAATGAATAAAAACCTTTTGACTTTGACGTATTTTTTTTTCTTCATTGACGAGCTCATTACCTTTAGCTCCCAATGATTGAACTTCCACCCTGGTGAATAGTTGTCGCGGTAGTCGCCCTCGGCCCTGATGCCGGCGGTCAGCAGGTCATCGACGAGCGCCTTGCAGGAGTCGATCAGCTGCTTCCGCTCCTCGGCGGTGCTGTTGACGGTGATGCCGCAGGGCACCACGATCGCTTGTATGTCAGCGATGCGCGGCGGTAACACCAAGCCGCGGTCGTCGCCGTGCACCAGAACCATCACGCCTGCAAACACAACTTAACTGAGTCCTCCCGAGTTATATTATAAGCTCGCCTGCAATAATTTAAGAATGACGACCTCTGTGGTGCAGTGGGCGAAGGTCCGCCTGAGACGCAGAAGTTTGCGGGTTCAATTTCCGCCGCAGGGCAAATGTTTATATGATATGCAAATATTTGTCTCGGGTCTGGGTGTTTTCTATGTATAATGTGTATGTATTTACAAATAAAAATGTATTTAAGTATTACTCGTATATCAGTCATGTAGTTCCCATAACACAAGATCTGTTTACTTTGGGGCCAAATGATGCTGTGTGAAAAATGTCCAGCGTTTTTTTTATTTTTATTTATTTTTACAAAATTAAAACTGTGGGGTCTAGATATCATATTTAAACTGACTTCGAATACCGGGAAGTTGATAAAAAAAATCAAATTTCATCCCCGTTCAGGATGGAATTTCTCACTCTTGAAGTATAGCATACCAATTAAAAGACAAATTGAGGACCTTCTCCTTTTTTGAAGTCGGTTGAAAATACGGCTAATTATCGCTTTTTTATCGATTTTGCTGACGTTTCGAAGCTCATGTACTAGCATCATCATTTCATCATTTAAAAAATTGCTTACCTATGTGTATTTAATCACTTATTACTCTCCTAGTGGCGTGTGGCGATATATACTATCTAAGAACCTATCTGAATCAAATTATAACAAAAACGAGATGACAATCGGCTAAGAGCCGTAAGAATACTAGTATTTTAAACTTTGAATTCAGTAAATTTACGATAAAAGTTAATCGATGGTTTGATCTACTGTCATATAAAAACTACTAGCTTCTGCCCACGGCTTCACCCGCGTGGTACCCGGATAAAAAGTAGCCTAGTATTCTGATGTATAAGCTACATTACTTTTAAAGTTTCATCAAAATCCGTTTCACGTTTTTGCGTGAAAGAGCAACAAACATCCATCCTCACAAACTTTCGCGTTAATAATATTAGTAGGATTGAATCTTACGTATGTACCTCTAGTGACGTTTGGCGTTGTGAGAACCTTTTTTAAAGTCCAGACACAATAACTTCATCGATTTACGACTGATTTATGAAGCCGTGCTTAATCAATCCCGAGTTTCTTACCGATAGTTTTTGTGGTAAGGCCCCATGAGTTCCCAGGTACTATAACTTCATCGATTTACGACTGATTTATAAAGCCGTGGTTAATCTATCCCGAGTTTCTTACCGATAGTTCTTGTGGTAAGGCCCCATGAGTTCTGGTAGACGTAGGCCTTCTCCTGCGTGTCGGGATCGTCGTAGACCACTTCGAACATCTTCGAGAAGTTCTGCCCTAAGTGATGGCTAGTCGCACCCTGGGAATTACAAGATATGTGAATTACTATCTGTGCCACGACTGCTCTCGGCCTCCTAACACACCGCGTCGCATCGCCTGCCCGTGCTATTACTTCTTTCGGGTGTTTATTTGTTTATTTTTGTGTGTGCAGTGTTAACCCAATAGGGTTACCAATTTAATAAAATAAATTAACATACAACTAAATAAAGTTGAAATTACAGAGGTTGGATTTTATTTTAAATGGACGATGTAAGCACAATGCAATACTTATATGCACATATTATAATACTATACATAGGTGTAGTAGGTATTTTGCACTAGACAATCAAGGGTCACCAAGATGCAGGCTATGCCTAGTTTAGGACCCACTACTGAAAACGTAAGAAACATATTTAAATGCACCAACGTTCTTGCTATCCATGTATCCTATTGCAAATAACAGTGGCGTCGATTCTCTTGTACACCGACTAAACTTAATTTTATCTATAACTCTCTTTCACTAACAGTAACAAAATAAAGGTAATCTTAGTGCTGTCAGATTTAAGTTTCCATACAATTTCAAAACATGGTACTAATTTGACAGGAGTAAAATTCTTGCCATCTCTTTATTGCGTACACTAACAGTAAAAGAGAGCGAAAGTTAAAAATAAGTTTAGTTGGTGGACTAGTGAATCTATACTAATAATAAAGCTGAAGAGTTAGTTTTTAAAATCGCTCTAATATCAGGAACTACCAATCTGTTTTTAACAATCCTTTTTCATTTAAAGCCCAAAGTCATGAGGAAGGTCATAGGTTAACATCACGCTACGACTTTCAGGAGCCGAACAATTGAAGTAATAGCACGGGTGGCCGATGCGACGGGCCGGCGGGTGATAGGTTGTCGGGGGCCGAGAGAGGCCGTGGCAGCTTGTTTTTAAATACAATGTATAAGAAAATTATAATATGATTCACATTCTTATGTATGAAAATTATAATATGTTTCACATGAAATTGTAACAATATTTACCTGGATACCTCTCCCGCTGGCCGGCACGTAAGCCTCGACGGTGGTGGTCCAGTCTCCGCCCGCGAACTTTTCCTTTTCAGTCTTGCGTCCTTTGATCACTGGTACGGCTAGTAGATCCTCGTACACTTGGGCATACAATTCTGAAAGAATACACACATTTATATGACACCATGAACAGAACAATAATCTTATTTATTTATTTGTATATAACAAGTTATTACAGAAGATAAACTGTGTCGCAGTTTCCAGCGCCCGTCCTTATGATATAGGGCTACTTAGGTCAGATACAAATCAAATTGCAGTTGCAGTTATGTACTGACCTAAGATCTGCATGACCTCCTCAGCGGCTTCCTCTTGGAAGCGGAAGGCAGTGTGCCCCTCTTGCCAGAGGAACTCACGAGTGCGGAGGAACGGCTGAGGCTGTTTGAACTCCCACCTCTGGAACAAACAATCATTGTGATGACGATATCAGCTTGAGAAGAAAAAAATCAACAAGAAATCGACGTGTTCCGCTTCTATCCTGCATCCTAGTCCTGGGGATGTTACGTGGCGAAGATAAATACGAGTTGATTTTTTGTTTAGTTTTTCCCAATGTCGATTATATGGACGAGTTCTGCATTGTGTTGGATTCAACGGAGAGAGGCAGAATTAGTAAGTAACTAAATATTTTGTAACTATTTCCCGCAAGTTTAGAAGACGATGAATACTCACCACGACGTTGTTCCACTGGTTCAGTTTGTATGGAAGGTCGCGATGGCTCTGTATCCAGCGCGCGTACGCGGGATACATGACGGTCTCCGAGGTGGGTCGGATCGCGATATGCTCGGCCAGTTCCGAGGATCCGGAGTGCGTCACCCACGCCACCTCGGGCGCGAAGTCAGCTATGTGCGTCTTCTCACGCTCAAGTACAGCCTGAACGTATACATCAGAAAATAATATCATTATTCTAATTAGAGAGACCTATAATTGGCTGTATAACTTCAATAATATAAGTAATTTTGTTGTATACTAAGTGCTTTTGGCATTTTCAATAAAAACAAACAAATAAATAAATAATTTTATGTTTCAGGAAAAAACCCTATCAAAATACATAAGATGTGAAAAAAATGCAAGTATCGCGAAGATACTTTTTCACCGCAAAAAGTTGAGAGATCTGATGTAAAACCAAGTCAGTTATTTAAGTTAGTATCTATGGAAGCAACTTTTCATCAACTTTTTCGTAAATATATTCGTGTTATCTTATAAGTTACCAACTACCATTTATATTGACAGTATAAATAAAGGTAACCTTTATTTCTTTACAAAATGAAAAGACTCGACAACATAATCAATCATCCTATTTATTTATTAAAATCAACATTGGATCATCATAATAACGTGAATAATGTACTATTTAAAATACTTTATTCTTATGTGATTATATCTTATTGCTTTATTATTTTATACTCGACTTTGCCCTCAAAAACAGACTCAAGTAACGGAAAGTTGATATAAATTCCAATATGAAATTTCATCCCCCATTTTTCCACTCTTATTAGTAGTAGTATTATTAGACTCAGAGTAGGGTTATTTCATAAAATGTGTGTTGTTACACGATATCTCCGCCAATTGTGAGCCGATTTAAATAATTATTTTAATGGGTATACTTCATCTATCTATCAAAAAAATATATATCTATGTAATGTATTGTATTAAGTATATCAGTTATCTAGTACCCATAACACAAGCTCTGCTTAGCTTGGGGCTAGATGATGCTGTGTGGATTGTCCAGCATTATTATTATTATTATTATTATATACAGTGGTGGTCATATAATTAGAAACACTTAGTCACTTGGTAGTCTTTTAATGTAACCAACATTATTAATTCAATTAATTGGAGGTAATAGTTTAATTTACGAAATCACAATGTACATTTATATCTCTGGGATAATAATAAGCAATAACATTCAGACAACCAATACAATAATTATAAAAAAAAAATTAAAACAAAAGTATCAATCAATATTCTTAGTACTGGCAGTCGGACAACTAATTAGAAACAAAGTATGACTAGGTTCTAAAATTGAATTTTAAAACTAAAATTCACCTTTCGATATGTCACCGCATTATGCATTTTGCCGCCTTTTCTTACTCATTCGGATTTGTTACCTTTTGTCAGATTTAATTATTAAAAATGGGTAAAAACAAGAGCTGTGATGCAGCAACAAGAAAAATTATAGTAAACTTTCATTTTAAACGAAAATGGTCTTACAGAAAGATCGCCGATCATTTAGAGTGTTCCGTAAAGATGGTATTTAACGCCATTGCACATCACAAAAAACATGGAACATCCGATAAGGTGCCTAGAAAAGTTCGGCCAAGGAAGACCACCGTTCAAGAAGACAGGCTTATGATTCGTTTGGCTAAGACAGATCCCTTTAAAGGTTCTAATGTTATACGAAAAGAAGTATTTTCACAAGACGACCCTCGAAACGTGTCCGCAAGACTAGTCCGTAGGCGGTTGGTTGAAGGAAATTTGTATGGAAGACTTGCTAGGAAAGTGCCACTTCTCACCAGGCGACACAGAGAAAATCGTCTAGCCTTCGCTAGAAAATATGCCAGTTGGACTGTTCATCAATGGAGAAAAGTTTTGTTTTCAGATGAAACTAAAGTAAATTTGGTAAATTCCGACGGAAAACGATACGTACGGCGACCAATCAACGAGGCTTTGAATAACAAGTAAACTATAAAAACAGTTAAGCACGGCGGTGGAAATGTTAAAGTATGGGGATGCTTTTCCGGATACGGAGTTGGTCCCGTGAGAAAGATTGAAGGGCTGATGGATCAGTTTCAATACAAAAAAATCTTGGAGGAGACAATGATCCCATATTCAGATGATTTGCCAGTGAATTGGATTTTTCAGCACGATAATGATCCAAAGCATACAGCAAACAGCGTTAAAGCGTTTCTCAGACAACAATTGGTGACAGTGTTAGAGTGGCCTGCTAATAGTCCGGATTTAAATCCGATAGAGAATTTGTGGCACACTGTGAAGAAAACATTGTCGGATGAGCATATCACCAATATCAACCAACTTTACGACGCATTTGTAGAAGCTTGGAGATGTATTCCTTTGGAAACGTGTGAAAAACTGATAGAATCAATGCCACGTCGTTGTAAAGCTGTAATCGACAACAGAGGGTACCCTACCAAGTACTAACAGTACTAATCGGTTTTGTATGTAGTATTCATAGTATTATTCAAATTAAATGTGGTTTTGTTCACTTAGTTAATGTTTATATTGTTGTTTTTTTTTGTATCTAATTAGTTGTACACTTTAGTCCATGTATTTTAATAGACTTTTTATTAAAATGTTATATTTTTATATCAAAATTGTTGTTTGTTATTACTAAACTCGTATAGTAATACTTTAAAAGAACCGATACATCCATATAAATACGTAGGAGCCCTCTATGGCACGTTAAAAAATAGTTATGATGTTAATTTGTAATGAAAATAGAAGACAGGGTTGGTGTTTCTAATTATATGACCACCACTGTATATCTGGTCAAACACATTCTCAGCCCAGATGAACTAAAACTCATGACGCCCAAAAAGATCCTGCAGTTTCTAACAGCCGCAGGGCTGAGCGGTAAACTTTGAATGCCCCTTGATGGGCGTAGAAAAGAAAGTGGCGATCACAATAGTTTTTAGTTTTTAGTAGGTATTTTGAGAAAAATAAATTATTATTTTAATAGGCCTGTAACGGCCGCAGTGATACTAAAGCCACAAAAAGTAAATTAAAAAAATATATTTCAAGGGTGGAAAAAATATCTAATTCCTAGGTTACTTTGTAACAATAGTGTTTCCATACCTTAGAAACAAATATGGGGAAGTAGCCATCTTTAACCCCCAGCTTCTTGAACTCGTTGCTGAGGAAGGTGCGTATTTTGTCCCAGATGCTGTACGACCACGGCCGAAGGATGTAGCAACCGGAGATGTCGTAGTAGTCGATCATTTCAGCTGGAAAACATCATCATATTTAGCGATAAGACCGCCTATTGTACTTAAAATAAATAAAATAGAAAGTAAATTATTTCATAAATTACCTCTCAGTAGGTAGGTGCCTAAAAACATTTGCAGGACGAATTTAGTCAAGTACATCCTACTACTATTATAAACGCGAAAGTTTGTGAGGATGGATGTTTGTTACTCTTTCATGCAGAAACTACTGAACGAATTTTGATGAAACTTTAACAGTATTATAGCTTATACATCAGAGGACAAAAACTATTTCTGTCGCCTATTCTGTCAAACAAAAGAGAGGGACAACATATTTTTGTCTTCTCGGCGGTAGACAAACTCGTTGTCTTGGGTCTTTTAAGTAGGCTGGGCCACATCCATTCACCGACTTCCCGTACTTACTAAGAGCAATCCAGACGTTTTGACGCTAGGGCGTTTTACTTTAAGGACGATTTGGATACTAACGCTGGAATTCATAGTCGGGGGGTAAAACGTTATCCAAAATCCGTCATTCAGCATTCGCCTTATGGCTGGGTGCATAAAGGTTGAATTTGCGCTTAAATTTTCACATAGCACCTAAATAGACCCCTGGGGGAGCCGCTATTTGACTATGAATTCAGGCCTTAGAATCTTTCACGATCTTGGCGTGTTGATATCGTCGTTTTGCTGCTCGGGTATTCTGGTATGGACGCGTCTGTTACGCTCTATAGCGTTTACCTTTTATTATCTTCCCGACGTTTCGAGAGAGTTGCAACAGCCGTAGGATGACTGAGCATCTGACCATCCGGAATATCATCTGTAGATCACGATTGTTGTGACACAGTCGAAAAATCGGGAAAATAATATAAAAAAGGTAATAGATATAAAGACCGATATAGACTTCCAATTATCTTTCTACAGTTGGATATCCATGCCAGGGGGTCTAGACAAATACCACTTTCTGTTGTCGTTAACGACTGCGGAAGGATTAATTTGTATGGAAATGACATTAGCTGTGGAAATGTCACGTGATAGCTGACAATTTTTACCTTGACAAATTTGCGCGAGCCGTAACGTCTAGCCCCCTGGGGTCTAGACAAAAACCACAAGCTTATTTTCCCTTTTACGCTAACGAAAATGTTCATGGCAAAACTTAGCAGAAGTCATGTGACATTTCCACAGCTAATTTAATTCATACAATTCAAACTTTCCGCAGTCGTTAACGCCAACAGAAAGTGAATGAATGAATGAACGTAAATACTTTATTGTAAACCACCAGAAAAATAGATATAACTTAACAAACAAAACTTAAAGTGCAATGGGCGGGTTTATCGCTTAGGAGCGGTCTCTTCCAGACAACCTTTGGGTGGAGAGGATTAACTTAAAGACTTTGGAAGTGGTATTTTGTCTAGACACCCTGATGGCCATTAAGGAGAGACCTAAGACCAGCAGTGTGCATGTCGACTTACATTTGGTGATGACTTGTGAGTACCACTCAGGCAGGTCGGTTTCCTTGCTCGCCTCCAATCCCAGTCTGGTTACTTTCTTTACTCCGCTCGCAGACTCTTCCTTTGCGGGCTTTGGCGACTGAAACAAAATCTAGCATTATTATCATAGTTAGACTCATTTGAGTGTTCACAGAAATCTTTAGTAAAAGGCGAAATATTTGTACGTGTTAAAGGGAAACTATGTATATATAAAGTTTTTTTTAGTATATAATTCAACTATCCCGGCTGTCAAAATATGAACTATCAAATCATATTTCAAAAACGGAGGGTGTTTCAGGTCTACCGATTAAACTCATATCGAAACTGCAAAATTATATTTTACTTAAACAAGTGTATTTTAAACAAGTGCGTGCATGCGTGATTGCGTGTGTTTGCGTGCGCTTGTGTGTGTGTGTTTGTGTTTAAGTGAGTGATTGTGTGTTACTCAATTTGACTAGAAGCTTAACCTGCATAGTTAAATCTACTACAATAACGGCATCCTAAACTTGACTACCTCTGTGGCGCAGTGGGCGAAAGCCCGCCTGAGACGCAGCAGGTTGCGGGTTCGATTTTCGCCGCGGGACAAAATATGTTTGTATAATCTACAAATATTTGTCTCGGGTCTGAGTGTTTTTTATGCATAATATGTATGTATTTACAAAAAGTATCTAAGTAGTATATCAATTATACTTTTAGGGCTAAATGATGCTGTGTGAAAAATGTCCAGCATTATTTATTTATTCATTATTTAAACCCACCTGTTCCTTGGTCTTGGCTTCTTTCTTCTCTTTCGGCTTAGCCTCTTTGGGCTTGGCCTCCTTGGGCTTGGCCTCTTTCGGTTTGGCGGCATCTTTGGGCTTATTGTCCTTGGTCTTGTTGTCGCGCGGCGGTGCCGGCGGCGCGTACGCGGTTCCCGTCTCCGCCAAGTACTGAGCTTTGAGCTCTAGCAGTTTGCTGACTGCTTCATTAATGGCCGTCTGAAATATAAAAGCAAGTCAACCCGCGAAACAATGCTGGTATTTTTTTCACATAATGTCATCTAGTCCCAAACTAAGCATAGCTTGTATTATGGGAACTACATGACTGATATTATACTCATATACCTTTTTTTGTTAATACATACATATTATACATAGAAAACACCCAGACCCGAGACAAATATTTGTAGATAATACAAACATAAGTCTCGCGACGGGAATCGAACCCGCAACCTTCTGCGTCTCAGACGGGCTTTCGCCCACTGCGCCACAGAGGTCGTCAATGAGAAGAGTGCTTGGATTAACAGATTGTATTTGTCTGTTGGTCCTTTATCATATTTCTTCTACGTGACAGGCAAGTCATAACATCAGATTCAGATTAATTTATTGACTATTTCGTTGACATTGACATTGGCATGTCAGATGGGTATACATTCACACTTAAAGCTACCCCACACTTAAATATTCCGTTACACGGTAATAATAGTTGATTTTCGAAAAAATATTTTATTTTTAGATTGAAACTGGTTGAAGGGAAACCGCGTTACTTGTAAGGGCAATTTATTGTACATGACAAGTTTTAAGCAGATATCATGATTGTAGGTTTTAACGAGTCTATTTTGCCCTGTCAAGTGCCGATGCGCCGTCTAACGAATCGTCTGACGAAGAGTGGTTTGACGACGCATTGGCACTAAGGTGCGAGAAAGAATATCGATGGGTTTTTTAGTAAGAAAAAAAATAACCTTGTTGTGCTAAGTACCTAGTAAGTCCCTTCAGCACTGCATCACGTGCATGTATGCTACATGTGAAGTAGCATACATGTGTGCTACATGTGAAGTAGCATACATGTGCATGTGCATGTATGCTACTTCACACCGTGCATGTAAAACAACACTGATTTTCAGACAATAGAATAGAATAAACGTTTATTTTTTTATGTTTTATAATAAACATAAAACATAAAAAAACATAAGCCGACAATTAGAAGTATTAAATCTA
Source organism: Perizoma flavofasciatum (assembly GCA_958496245.1). Lineage (NCBI taxonomy): Eukaryota > Metazoa > Arthropoda > Insecta > Lepidoptera > Geometridae > Perizoma > Perizoma flavofasciatum. The sequence continues at coordinate 3,560,832 of OY292436.1, forward strand.
AAACAAACACAATATAATTTTATTGTTCTACGGCTCATGTGTCTAATAAGGCTGTCTGTACCAAAAAGGTGTTCAGCTCAGCATGTGTTGGATGAGTTTACACCCAACGCTAGACAAAGCCTATGCGGGGTGACTGTTATTCGGTAAACCATCAACTACCTACTAGAACTCTACTAGGGATAAAGAAATATGCCCTAGTTTGCATATGCAATTAGCATTTTACGTGACAGGTTGCAATTTCACAGCCGCAATGGAACGTTAATCGATTGCAGCCAGAACATTTGATTCTAGGGTATGCCGACGGTTTATTTGCCGTCGGTAAAGAATACTTTTGAGGGAGTCAAAACTTTCCCCACGATGTTTTACTTCACCTGGGGTTCGGCAAAGAAGACCTTGGAAGGAGGCAAAACTTTCCCCACGATGTTTTCCTTCACCTGGGGTCTAGACAAATACCACTTTCTGTTGACGTTAACGCCTGCGGAAAGATTGAATTGTATGGGAATGACATTAGCTGCGGAAATGTCACGTGACAGCTGCCAAGTTTTACCTTGAAAAAAATGCGTTAGCGTGAAAAGAAAAGTAAGCGTGAGGTATTGGTCTAGCACCCCTGGTGTTCGGCAAAGAAGACTTTTGAAGGAGTCAAAACTTTCCCCACGATGTTTTGCTTCACCTGGGGTTCGACAAAGAAGACTTTTGAAGGAGTCAAAACATTCCCCACAATTTTTTACTTCACCTGGGGTTCGGCAAAGAAGACTTTTGAAGGAGTCAAAACATTCCCAACAATTTTTTACTTCACCTGGGGTTCGGCAAAGAAGACTTTTGAAGGAGTCAAAACTTTCCCCACGATGTTTTCCTTCACCTGGGGTTCGGCAAAGCAGACTTTGACGGAGTCAAAACTTTAGCCTCCGTAGTGTCACTTTGGTTGTATATAGGGTATGCCGGTTTCCTCACTATATTTCCCTTCACCTGGCGTTCGCCAGAGCAGACTTTTGAAGGAGTCAAAACTTCCTAGAACCGTCGTAGGTTACCTGACTAACTAAACCTGTACTACCTTGTCCGCCTTTTTAGTTTTGAGTTCCCTGACGAGGTCTCCCTGCTTCGAGACCTGCAGTCCGAGAGCGGCGGACTTATCGCCGGAACCGTTAACCTTCGGAGGAGTTGCAGCTTTCTGAAAGAACAAACTGATTACCATCTTGCCAAAGAATTAATAGTATGAACGCACAAGCGAACATCGGATGATAGTGTACCCTCTATTGGTAAAGGGGAATATTTTCCACCGGGTTGATCTACCTGAATCACTTACCCGGTGTCCTAGAACGGATAGTTGATTTTGGGAATTATCTTACAGAGTGTCCCAGAATATCCCGTTTTTTGGTGTTCCAAAAAACGTTTCTGACGACCGGCTCTAGTTATAGCAACCAGTATTATGCTGAGTTGGGACCTTTTTTGCAACTACTAACTATTATTATTACGTGCGGAGATTTTAATGTTAATTTACTAGAAATGAACTCCTTAAATACTAGAATAATTAGTTTATTTCAATCATTTGATTTAAAACCTCAATTTATGGAGCCTACTCGAATAACCGATACTTCGGCCACATGTATAGACAATATCTTTGCCAACATTAAAATTTTAAATAAGAGTTTAATTAGTAATATTAAGTCGGATCATCTTGGACAAATAATTAAAATAGAGGTTCAAACAAAAAAACTTGAAAAAAGAAATATTACTTGTATACCTATGACCAAAGATCGATTGGACAAACTAAAATTGAATTTAACTTCTGTATTTCCATGTTTATATGGTAATTTTAATCCAAATAATTTATACAACACATTTTTTAAGAAATTTAGTGATGTGTTCAATTCAATTTTTACATCGAAATCGATCATGGTCTCTGACGGTAAAAAGTTCAGTGACTGGGCAACAGCGGGAATACATAAAAGCAGGAAGAAATTGTATGATCTTTATGCTGAAAAACAATATAATTTTAATGAGGAGTTTAAAGAACAAGTCAAAAAGTATTCTAAAATTTTTAAAAATGTTTGTCGTGAAGCAAAAGCTCGTCATTTGAGTTCAAAAATTAAAAATAGCCAAGATAAAGTAAAAGCCACTTGGAAAGTAATCAACAGTGAGACTGGAAGAGTCACAACTAAGAACAATAAGTTTAATTTGAAAATTGACAATGCCACCGTCAATCAGGATAGTGATGTAGCTAATGCGTTCGAAAACTTTTTTACCGACATTCCAGTCTCTACCACAAAATCCTTAAACTCCTCTCCCATAGAAGCAGAGTCATTGTTAAAAGAAAACTTAACAGAATGTAAAATACAATTCAAATTTGATCATGTAAATAGTGATGACATCATAAAAGCTTTCAAACTCATAAATGTTAAAAAAACCACGGACCTCTGGGGCATATCTGTTTGCGTTGTGAAATCATTGATTGGCATTATTGCGCCCGAACTAGCTTTAATATTCAACGAGTGTATTGACTGTGGTGTGTTCCCTGATTTAATGAAACACAGTAAAATAACTCCACTTTTCAAATCGGGTACATGTTCTGACCCTAGTAATTTTAGACCTATATCAGTACTTCCTACATTTAGTAAAATTTTTGAAAAACTAATTTTAAATCAATTGCAAAGACATTTTAAATTAAATAATTTACTGCATAATAAGCAATTCGGATTTAGTAAGGGTCGCTCAACCACTGATGCTGGTATTGAGTTAATATCGCATATATTTGATGCCTGGGAGGAATCTCATGACGCTTTAGGCGTTTTTTGTGATTTGTCAAAGGCATTTGATTGCGTAGACCATGTCACATTGATCAGGAAACTACACCATTATGGTATTAGGGGCGGTGCTCTAGACTTTCTCACTTCCTATTTAAGTGACAGAGTACAAAGAGTTGACGTGAATGGAAAACGGTCTCCGGGGTCTCTGGTTACTATCGGTGTACCGCAGGGATCAATTCTTGGACCATTTTTGTTCTTAGTATACATTAATGATCTACCCCACCTTGTAAGGGACGATCATGAGGTTGTATTGTTTGCAGATGACACGTCACTTTTATTTAAATTAAAGCGACGACAAACCAATTTTGACAATGTAAACAATGCAATCTCTAAGGTTGTAAAATGGTTCAACGTTAACAATCTCCTACTTAATGAAAATAAAACAAAGTGTATTAGATTTATACTACCCAATGTTACACAAGTTAAAGCAAATATCAAAATCAAAGATGAACAGTTGGCTCTTGTGGACACCACCGTATTCTTAGGTATCACCCTAGATAATAAGCTTCAATGGGGTCCTCATATTGATGGGTTATCGAAGAGACTTAGTTCTGCGGCATATGCAGTCAAAAAGATCCGTCTTTATACAGACGTTGACACAGCTAGACTAGTTTACTTCAGCTACTTCCACAGCATTATGTCGTACGGTATACTGCTGTGGGGGAGTGCTGCTGATATCAATACCATTTTTGTGCTGCAGAAGAGGGCTGTTCGAGCAATTTATAATATGGGCCCCAGAGAATCACTTCGCGAAAAGTTTAAAGAAATAAATATAATGACATTCCCTTGTCAATACATTTATGAAAATCTGATGTATGTTCACAAAAATATTAATTTGTTTAAGAAAAAAAGCGATAATCACAATGTTAATACTAGAAATAAAGATAAACTCGCTGTTGCCACTTGTAGACTCCATAAAGTTAGTAAATCGTTTAAAGGGCACGGTGTACGCTTTTATAACAAACTCCCAAGAGATATACAAAAATTATCAATTAACAAATTTAAAAACGTAATTAAACAAAAGCTTTATAAAAAGGCATACTATAAAATATCTGATTATTTAGATGACAAAAACTCTTGGGATTGAAAATGCTCCAACTCGAACCTATTGTTTTGTAAAAGGATCATTAAAAAGAATAACCAGCCTTGTTTTCTTGCCTTTCTTTCCTGGCTTGGTCGCGGGGGAACAGGCACCTAGATAAAAACCGACGTTTCAAAGTGGTCCTTGTGATTTTATTGAATAAATGAATTTTGACTTTGACTTTGACTTTGACTTTGACTGCTGTTGTCACTTTAAATTGACTTTATTGTGATTATTTGTATCGTGTATTATGCAAAATAAACGAAATTCTATTCTACTTTAATATGTATGTGAGATAATTATTATAAGTTTAACGGGTCTTTATCGCGTTTATATTATGTTATTATGGTATCTGATCGCGAAAGTTTGAAAAATACTATGTATGTGAGCTTGAAAGGCGGTGATTCTACATATTAAAGGTACCAACTTTTGATCTACGACTTTTCGAAAATCGACTATTTTCATTGAAGAAAATGGCAGTAAAAAATCTGCTATTTTCGGTAAAAAAAAACTAATGAATAAGCTGTTATAGGTGAATTTGTAAGCATGTAGTTACACTCTATGCTTCTTAAATCTAATCACTTATTACTCTCCATTGATATGAATGATGTAATGTGGCGAGAGATGTCGCTACAAACGTCTGCATAAGCTTAGGCAAAGTTATGTCTTGACATCAATTAAAAAAAGTTAGTAAGGCATGCGTAATCGTCGAATGTAAGCCGATTTCTCGCCAAGCTTAAAAGCCACGCGGCGTTCAACTATATATCAATAAAACTTACCGTGGTCTGCTTGGCAGCTGTAGGTTTGGCCGCAGTTGGCGCAGCGCTTGGCTGCCATTCAGTGCCGGTTATAGCTTTGTACTGCGCTTTTAGGTTCAGAAGGTTATTTACCTAGAAATAAATCATTTACATCAGCTCAGAGAAAAGACGTGACAAAAAACTGGCGCAGGCGGCCGGATCACGCGTTGTATACTACATTCATTGTAGTTAAAATGTCCTGTACGTGTCACGATATAAATCTCAGATTTCAATACCTATACCTAAAACTTTGGGAAAACTCAATAATTTACTGCTGGCACAGAATAATCAATACTACTAACGTTCAGTAGCTTACTCTACGATCATCAGTACCCAAGTTATTTTGAGCTTAGTAGCCGTGCGGATTCAATTTTTATTGGTTCGCTCGCTGCCGGCATGTCGGCTAGATCTAACACCCACGCCCACGTTCCGCACTACACCCTGCCCGGCCTCGTCACTGATTCGAGTCTAAGACGGCGCGTGGCAAAAAAAGGATGAGGTTCTTAATTTGAAGAATACATTTTTACAACTTATTATTTTATATGGCTACATTTATTTACCACGAATTCCTGTGCAAATGCTCATCAGAAAGAAATAAATTCAACAGATCTTACCTCAACATCAATGACGGATGTATGAGTTCCCTCCCCCTGGATTTTCTTGAGGTTTTCTACTTGCGCCGCGATCTGGATGAGCAGCTGAGCCAGCTGCTTGCTGTCCGCCAAACGCTGCGCCTCCGACTGAAATATATAACAAGATTCAGGTATAACATTCTTCGTACGTAAGCGATTTAAAACATCTAAAGCAGCTAACACATAAGCAGCTTGCCCTGCTACGCTGAAAAAAAAAACGTAAGAACGGAACGATCACTTAGAACAATCTAAGATAATAAAAAGAAACAACATAATCCAGGCTACGATAGAAACGCTACGAGTGAATTTGAGAGAGCGACGAAATCAAACATATCAGTTAATATATTATTATGTGCAAGGCCACGAAGTTGCGGAGCGAAGCCTGTTTTCGTGGCTATGGAATTTTACAAATAGCAAAACAACCATTAAACTACTAAGATCTGAAACACCAAAAATAGGAATCCACTATACCTAATATCAGAAGAAATCTAAGAAACTCTGTACAAATTCATGCCTGTACAAATTCTACAATCATAAAAATTACCAGAAGATCTCTATGGAACTCATATAGGTTCATCATGCTTGAAGAGTTGATTATGAACAATTACACAACGCCTCCAAAATGCTACCAAATTAACAAAATGTTCCACTAGACATGCACTACGCAAAACACTAAGCCCTACTGATCGAACCAACTAGGCCAACTAGCACAAATAGACGATATTGATCTAAAAATCAATCGCTTGCGTATACAAGATTCAAGAGATTCAAGATTATTAGGTCAGGTTCCGCGGAACGTATAAAATCAATTGCACCCCACCTTACTCAACAATGACCTTGGAATTGTAAAACGAACTCTGTTTCAGCCCTTATTTCGTATGCTGACGCAACTATTGTCGTTCAGCCCATCAGCCTAATCCTAATCCTACTATTGAAGATAACTTCAAGAAAGATTCAGAATTTCACGTGCGTTCTCCCCACTATTTTAAAAAATATTGACCTCAAAAAATCTTCTTCAAATTACCACAAGCTGTGCAGTCTCATCAAAATAATATCCCGCATAATATTGTATATTAGGACATGTACCAGTAAACATTTCATTTAGGCATTTTAAAGGTACTTTAAAAATACGCTTGTAATCACATCGCTATGCTTTACATCGCTTCCTCCCCAAGAACTGACGGCTATGCTGAGAGGGGTTGAGTCTGTTTGACGGAAAATGCTCAAAAATTTCATAGACAAAATATTTGTATTTCGAATATACGTATTTTGCAGAATATTTTCAATAATAGTAAAAAATGCTATTCCCAGTATATATTTCATTTTAGGCATTTCAAAGGTACCTACTTTAACAAATACGCTTGTAATCTCATCGCTATGCTTTACATCGCTTCCTCCCCAAGAACTGACGGCTATGCTGAGAGGGGTTGAGTCTGTTTGACGGAAAATGCTCAAAAATTCACAGACAAAATATTTGTATTTCGAATATACGTATTTTGCAGATATTTTCAATAATAGTAAAAAATGCTATTCGACAATGACTTTGGACTACAGACTCTTCAGTCTCTGCTTTCCTATCCAGGGAAAAATTCGGACAGAGCGCACTATTGGCTAGTTAGTAATTACAGAACGAATACCCACCAACAATGTAGTGACGTGCTTTAACTAAAACATCTAGCGTTCTAATATTCGTGCTTTTTATGTAAAGTATTAAAAGGGTATTTGTAAAATACCAGAAAGCTCTCAGAAATCGTTATTTACTAACAACTCTGTTTGGAAACTTTTGGGATTTCTGAATAGCCCTAAATCAGTGGCTACTAATACTTGAAGTCAATGCTACAAATTGTGGATTTTGATTTTTACGATAGGTTAAAAAATCATTCGTGGCAATAGGCCACATAACAATACTCCAGACGACAAGCTTGTTACCTGTGACGTGGAATGTTAGCATTCACGTCACAGGTAACAGGTACTATGCACAACGTATATAGTTATGAGTTGAGTCAAAAACAATGTTGGATATAAAAATAAAATAGCATTTATTTACATGTAAATAAATGTTTGTTTTTTAGGTTTTCATTAGTAACCCACACTGATGTAAGTTTATTCTTAAAAACCATGAAATGTTACTACATGACTTAGTACTTCGATCTCAAGAAGCAGAAAGATTATGGTCTGTGAGCTTTCTGGTACCTTTTTACAAAATAATAATTGTCTTAAAGCCCTCTTTGCAAATACATTCCTAAGACTTACAAACCCATTCAAGCTTAAATGTGCTCTTAAAACAACCTTAGCTTTTTTCGCTCTACGCCTCGCGTCGTGTCGATCGAGCTGAGAGACTACCAGTGCATACTCTTCGTTCAAATCGTTGTCTGCATTGTACGGTGGGTTCTCCTACACAGAAATAGTTTTATTCCAAAAAAAACAGAACTTTAGCAACCAATTGGTTGTTCAAATGTTGATCGATTGGACCCGGAAGAGCTTAAATGAAGTTAGCATGCACATATCAGTTCTAACTATCAGGTAAGGTAAGAACCAGCTACTTAATTAAATGGCTTGGGGAAATAATGTCCCAAAACTTGTAATTAAAAAAGGATCTTAACCGAAACTTTTCCATTTCTAAGCCCTAAAAAAATTTATATTCACAAAATGTATTATTATTTATTTATATTAAGTAATTGCAAAAGAAGTTAGCATATCAGTTCTAACTATCAGGTAAGGTAAGAACCGACCGCGAACAAACGGCTTTGTTCAATGGCTTGGAGAAATTATGTCCCAAAACTTCTAATGAAAAAAGGATCTTATCCGAAACTTTTCCATTTCTAAGCCCTAAAAATTGAATATTCACAAAATGTATTATTATTTATTTATATTAAGTAATTGCAAGAGAAGTTAGCATATCATTTCTAACTATCAGGTAAGGTAAGAACCGACCGCGAACAAACGGCTTTGTTCAATGGCTTGGGGAAATTATGTCCCAAAACTTCTAATGGAAAAAGGATCTTAACTGAAACTTTTTCATTTCTAAGCCCTAAAAAGTTAATATTCACAAATATTATTATTATTTATTTATATTAAGTTATTGCAAGAAAAAGCATTACAATCATTTAGGAGGATAATAGTAACAGACAAACACAAAACTCTATTAATCTAACTAAACGCATATACCGGTTCCTTGCGTCGCAGGTAAAAAAAGAGTGGCATTGTTTCGTTTCTGGTCTTTTTATTGGTGTATTGATAGACAATTTCTTTCATGGCGTTTGAATACGGCTGACAAGCCGTTATGTATTGTAAAAGCAGGCTTTTGTTTTATTTAGAAAAATGTGTTGGGGTCATTTCCATCTACCCCGAATTAGTAAGTTGTTTATACCACGTGGACGTTCAACAGGCTCGTCATATCGGCAAAATCTTTGCAGTTCCTCTCCCCCTTCAGTTTCCCATAGAGTGCCTTTAGCTCTTCAGTCGCTAGCGGCAAGTTGCCGTCCTTCTAGAAATAAACAATACTAATACTGTAAAAGGGTAGTTCTACGTTTACGGTTTAAAGTCTTTCACCGCTTTTCCAATGAAATAGGGCAGTTTTTAATGCATCTTTTCGACTTTAAACCAGAAAAGCTGCCGGTTAAGTTACATTTTGTTAAGACTTTTGAATTTCAACTATCTACATTCAAGCTATTTTTGTATTATTTGTGTTTGTTTAATTTAAGAATATAAAGCTATCATCTTTAGGATAATACAGGTGGCACTTTACGGGCCATATAATTTCCGACTGGGTCCTATTTCTCAAAAGATACAAGTTACAAATCACCAGTGGATCGCTATGGTAAAGATTTAAAAAAACTTTTTTTTTTGACGGCATTTATTAGGGTTCCGAAGTCAAAAGGCGAAAACGGAACTCTTATAGTTTTGTCATGACCGTGTGTCTGAATGTCTGTCCGTCCTTGTGTCACACTCCGATTTCTCGCTCAGTTTAAAGCGTACCTACCGAGATAAAAAATTGTACGCAACGTGTTTTCTTAATACAAAAATGAAAATTTAAATATATGAACAACTTTTTCCCGCATATCCTAGTACATTTACCATTTTAGAGTTGACGCCCTAGTCCAGGAAAAAACATTATGTAGATGATAATAAATTCAAAAGCAATACGGTTTTTATATATTGAAATCACCATTTCAGAAACATGAACATAAAAACTAGATAAATTTAAAAGTAAATTTATTCGTCGCGCGCTGTAACCCTTTAAAAATCAACATTCTGCTTGTTTTATTAATGATCCTTTATTCAGCTGTAGTGTGTCAACCAAACAAGGTGAACTCATTAATTATTGTTTTAGTGCTCAGAAAACTAAATCGAAGTCGATTTTTTTGTCTGAAATTGTAATCGGTAGAACTTGTAACTTTTACCTCTTGAGAAAAGTGCCCCTAATAACAACAAGACCACGAACCACGACGAACATGCATTCTGCTAACACAATACCTTCCTTGCCGGCCCTCGGTTGAGCATACCAATCAGCTCCAATGCATATCCCAGTGAAGCGCCTTTGTCTTTCCTTCCCTGTTTTGTTATTATCGTGCTAATTTATGTTAGTAGTTAGATTAAAATAAATTCATAATAAAGTTTACAGTACAGTTACATGGTTATGCTAAGTACCCCTAATAAACCTAATAGTGGTTTGTCTAAGGTGCATGTAAGTGCATTTATGTATATATAACACATACAGGAACAATTTTATTGCTGTATACTCCATCGTTGGCCATATGATCACTTATCATGCGAGATTATGGTCAATTGAAGGTCAATGAATGTTAAAATTAGCTTGATTGTTAAAAATATAAGCCACAACTAAAATATGTTGAATAGGTAACCTTATGAAGATGCATATGTACCTACAGTCACGGTCTCAAATAAATGGGCTGCTTCGATGAGGTTGTCATTTCAGTCTGATAGATAGGAAAATCTTTATTGCACATAAAAGCAATGTCTTTCTGTTTATGTTCTCCTCTAAAGTTTGCTAGAAGGAAATTCTTATTAGGGTTTAGCTCGCCTTTGTAAGCTATATGTATTTTTTTGTCCTTTATGTAAGTTATTTGTCAGTATTCTCTGTGTATTCAATAAAGAATAAGAAACCATAAAGAACGTTTTTATTTGTTGACAATTGTTACCACAAACCGGACGACGCAGTGTAGGAGAGCCCCCCACCCGAAGGACCGACGACAGTTAAAAGGTTGCGGGATGTGAGTGGATGGAGGTAGCTCAAGATCGTTTGTCGTGGCACTAGTTGGGAGCCTTCGTCCAGCAGTGGACTTCTACAAGATGTTGGTGATGATGATGATGATGACATCTATTGAGCTTACAATGATATTTACACCATACCTTTTCATATTGTCAGTAGCATTTAAAGCATGAGCATGAAGGCGGACCACAAATTAATGACCGTGACTGTAATTACTCGTACATTGTTTTAGTTAGAACCTCATTTTTAAACAAGGGTAGTCCACAAATTGAGGACCGTGACTGTAGTTATACCGTTTTAGTTAGAATCAACTTCATTCTTAAGCAAGGCGTTTCTTAAATTGAGTACCGTGACTGTTAGTTACAGCGTTTTAGTTAGAATTCACCTCATTTTAAGGACGGGCGGGTTCACAAATTCATGACCGTGACTGTAGTTATATTAAGTTAGATTAAGTACATAGCAAGGTACATACATGACCACTGGCTTCGTTTGTCTGGGGAGCAGCGCTGGCAGCTGCTGCTGATTCTGGTTTCCAATCCTGGAAAGTAAAGTAATATTAATTTCGACTAAGTTGGTTAACAATGCCATTAAATTTACACAAAATTTTATTATCTAGGTACCTACACGAACTAAGATTTGATAATCATATTATTTACAATTGTCCTAATGTGTAAGTAAGTAGGTACGTAAACAGAGAAATAACCCTGCTGTATTCGTCCAAGTTTTCGATACTTCATATTGTAAAAACGGGAATTTTCACGTACTGCACTATCGGTGAAGCCACCGACTAAGTTTCGACTCATTCGGCACTACAGTGCACGACGCGACGCGGAGGGAGAAAGTCGCGATCACTCACCCTGATGATGACTCTCAGAATGAGTCGAAACTTAGTCGATGCCTTCACCGATAGTGCAGTATGTGAAAATTCCCGTTTTTACAATATGAATAGTCAAGTTCACGATAGTATTTCGATACTTATTCCTAAACTAGGCATAAACCTATTTTATAAGTATCAGTGTACAAAAAAAGTCGCAAATTAAAGTGTGCAGCCTAAAATAATGTATTGTCAGTAGTATATCAGTCATGTAGTTCCCATAACACAAGCTCTGCTTACTTTGAGGCTAGATGATGCTGTGTGAAAATGCCCAGCATTATTTATCGTTGGGAAAATCTAGTTACTGAGTGATTGCCGAATAACGGACGTCATCGCCGCGGAAGACCAAGAAAAAGATGACGAGACCTGGATTCATTCGAAACCAAATGGTCAGAGGTGGCAATGGACCGAGTGGCATGGAGGAAAAAAGAGGAGACCTTTGCCCAGCAGTGAGGCAGTACAGGTTAAAACATATTGAGTTTGTGTGTTTATTAATATTGTTTAAAGATGTTTGGGTATGTGTAAAGTATCTGCGTAGATAGATAGACAAACTCCTTATTGCACACCAAAGAAAAATACAAAACATGGGAATTCTAGCGTGTAGGTACGACTGTGTTTGGATGTGCGCTTACAAGAAGTCAATTTAAGAGGGTCAGGTATCGGATGATTTGATAATACTAACTTAGACAGCCTCAAGAGACGCAATGTTTGATAATTTGCTAGGAAACAATTCTGTCAAATGTCGTGCGAGTCCCGCCACGTGTGCTGGGCTCTGATTGGTCGAAACTGTAGTTTCAACCAATCAGAGCACAGCAGGCAACATGATGCAATGACAATGTCCGCGTTTACCGACATCAGTCCTAGAAGACTGATGTGTTGATAGAACAGTGTGATTGAATATGACGCATCTCGGGGTTAACTGCTCGATGTACTAACCTGTCCGCTAAGTTCCTTGTATTTCGCCTTGAGCTCCAATAACACTTTGACAGCTTCGTTGATCTTCCCCTTGTCCGCTTTGGCTGACTTCAACGACCTCACTTCGTCACCTTGTTTGGCGATTTTAGCATTCAGCTCTGCGACTTCGTTGGAAGGCGCCGCGGTTGGCTTCGCTGCTGGCTTGGTCGCCGGCTTGGATGCTGTCTTGGCTGCTGGCTTGGTCGCTGTCTTGGCTGGCTGAGGGGCCCAGTCCTGAACGAGAAAACTCAATGAAATATCAATACAATAAGCCAAGCTGTGTTCCCTGACTGGTTCTTCTGACTTGGTTGCGAGTGACCTAGAATCTAATAATTCCATAAAAGTTCATTAGAACAAAATGTGGAAACCCCCATCTTGTAGTTCCATCACCCCCTGATGTCGATAGCAGCACCCCCTAGTAACTTGTGGCAATAAAACCTCTTAGAACCATCCTTGAAGACATTTAGATTGTTTACTGTGTGAAAAATGTCCAGCAATATTTATTTATATTTATTTATTTATTTACAAAAAAACATGTCAACAGGTAATAAATGGTAACAGACAATATGGCCAACGCATGTACAGGCTCCTTACGTTGTGGGCCGAAAGAATACTTCAGAGTTCTTCAAAACGCCCTTTTTGAAGAATCACATACTGTAGTCACTTGGGAAAACCGCAGCAGGGAGATCATTGCATAATCCGAGTGTTCGTGGGAGGAAGATCCTCTGAAAGCGCACGTTACGCGACCACCCTGACAATCTCTGTGGCGCAGTGGGCGTGTGGAAAATGTCTTATTATGTACAAACAAAGGCAAGTTTCTTTTCTTTCTTTCAGCACCCTGGCTATAGTGTGCGAGGACGAATCCCCTGCCGATGGCGAGCGGTGCGGTGATAAAAGCTGTAGACATCATATCAAACAATTCCTCGGAACAAAACTAATAGACACACATAAAGCACACACAGCGGTGCATATACAAGCGGTAGAACACGCAAAGAGAGGCGAAGTCTCTCCGCAGACTTAGGGCCCGCGCAAGCTGGCGCAGTCACAGCAACAACAGTGACGGTAAGGGTCAGTACATTGACGCGAACTTTAACAAACCCTTTGATCGCGCTACTGCCATCACAACCGCACCAGTATGACCCGGCCTTTATTGAACCCAATACTACTTATCCTGAAATCTAAATTCTATATTAAGTTGTCACCTGTCCCGTAGCAGCCTTGTATTTGGCTTTCAACTCCAGCAAGGCCTTAACTGCGTCTTCCACCTGCGCCTTGCCTGCCTTAGCGGCCTTGAGAGCCCGCACCGCGTCGCCCTGGGCCACGACCTGCTCGTAAAGTTGGTTGTCCGCTGGGACTGATGCCGGTACCGATTCTACCTTCACTCCCGGTGTCCAATCCTGGATAACATTGTTAATGTGAGATAGGTTGTACAGGGTAACATATTTTTGATCGCGGTGACGTATCCTGAACCCTCACTAGACTTGTTTATCGCTGTCGCTGACGTCCATGTGAAAACACGGAACTCTATGCGTCACCCGCCCTATTTTGTTGATCTATGGGGAGGAGATGATAATGTTCTACGAATGTACGGCCTGGGGTAGTACAAGTAAAGCACTACCTGATAATAAGTACCACAAGTGCAACTGACTTTGAATTGAAAGTGAGTCCTGATATGGTCTATGTATGTATATGCTGGGTGTTAAAAAAAACTGACCTGACCAGTTGCTGCCTTGAACTGTGCCTTCAGCTCCAAGAGTGCTTTGACTGCCTCGTCAATCTGAGCCTTCGCCGCTTTAGCGCTCTTCAGAGAGCGAACCACTTCACCCTGCTTGGCAACCTGCGCGCTGAGATCGCTCGCTGGTTTTGTGACGGCTGTCTGCTTGGCTGGCGTTGCTGATTCCGCTTTAGGCTGGAACAAAATCCTGCTTATAACTTGTGTGTGTGATGCTTACGGCTAGTATAGCTAGCTAATATCTGTGCTTACGGTAAGCGCTTACATATACAGTAAGCGGCTACATACGCATCATTATCACCATTGGCAGCTCACAGTAACCATCAACTGCTGGGTATAGGCCTCCTCAAATGCCACTCCTGTCTATTCTGGGCCTTATGAAGGTGGCCCTGAACGAGGTAGCCCCTCCGTCAACACTATTCAGGATAATTCCACCTGCCATCACCATGATTTGCCAAGATCGTATTTTGTAATAGGGTCTCCAACATTTACCATTTTCGTGGTACAGAGGAATAAGCAAGTTGAAGGCGCTGACTGTACCTGCAGCGTATTTAGCGTAGCTACCTACCAAGTTCCTACCTAGCCATTAGATAGAACCTCTAATTTATTGTACCTCCATAAGTGTACCTAGATAGGTATGTACCTACTTCTAACTATAACATTCAAGTATTAATGGATGTCAATATAAATCCATAGGTTTTTGTTTACACCAAGTACTACCTCGTGTGTTCATAAGTCTTGAGACACAGTAAAACTAAAATATTTTTGGAGCTAAGTTGAGTATTCATTTATTGGATATTAAAATTAAAACTACTGACATCTAGATCTGTATTTAAAAATAAATCATTCAAAATGGCCGCCTTTGCATTCAATGCAGGCCTTCAAACGCGTGCGCCATTCATCTATGGCGGCACGAATCTTTTCAATGGGAATCCGTTTCGATTCTTTAATAAGGGCTCGCTTGAGAGAATCCAGGTTTGGGTGAGACTTTCTGCATGCCCTCAGCTCCAATTCCGTCCATAAAGAATAATCCAAAGGATTCAAGTCAGGGCTTGACGAGGGCCAATCTTCGCTCCGAATGAAGCCTGGCAAATTGGCCTCCAGCCAACGTTGGGTAGTCTTAGCTTTATGGGAGGGAGCAGAGTCCTGTTGGAAAACCCAGTATTTTCCAGCGAATAGCGTATCATTTAATGGTTTAACCACCGCTTCCAATATGTCGGTTTGGTAATTTTGTGCCTTCACCTTGACGCCTTGCTGGCAAAAATGAAGCGAAGTGACCCCCTCGTAGGAAACACCCCACCAAACCATCACACTTGCTGGATGATACAGATGGCTGGACGTCCTTTGAACTTCTGGCGTAAACCTTATTGTTCTGCCGGTTAAACTTTTCTTCCACCGTGAAGATCTTTTCATCGGTAAACAGGATATTTTTTGGATCGTGTCTCTTCAATAGGTTCCGACATCGTTCCAGTCGCAATTTACGAAGACGCTCGTTTAAATAATGCACTTTCCTTCGACTGTAGGCCTTTAGTTTAAGATCATATTTAAGTATCCTGTTCACCGATATTCGCGAAATGTTGGTCTGCAGAGCTAATTTCTTTTGAGTCCGGCAAGGGTTGCGACGAATTCGCTCTCTGATTACTTTGGTGTTGGCAGGCGTCCTTACAGACCGCGGGCGGCCACATCTTCCACGGTCTTCTAAAGAGCCGGTCTCCTTGTACCTCTTTATGGTATAATACACAAAGTTCCGACTACATCCCAAACTTTGGATTTCACTAAAAACTTGCATTGGTTTTTTTCCTGCTTGAAACAGTGAAATTACAGTCGCACGCAAATCTTTTGTTGGCGGCATTTTCACGGAGAATGAAACAAATATTCAAATGTATATTTTTTCTGATTCAAAACATTCGAAATTTAAAATTTTAAAAGTTTAAAAAAGGTTGCATGAATTACTTTCTTTTTAAATTAATTAAATAAGTTCGTCTCAAAACTTATGAACACACGAGGTAGATAAATCTAACTTTATCTACCTAACCTACTAGTACTATTACCTACCTAGGTACATAGACACAAACTGCACTAAATGTATGAAACATTTAGAGTGATCGATATGGAGAAAATTATATTTTATCGATACTAATAATAAACCTGTGAGTTTGTTTTATATTTTAACGCGCTAATCTCTCGAACTACTTTATTTCATGGGATTTATTTATTTTGAAGAAGAAAGAAGTAATAGCGCAGCGGGCGATGCAATGGGCTAGGGCCGAAGGCGGTCTTGGCACACCTAGTCCTAAATAACAGAGTCATCAGTGATTCGATCATGCAACGACATTTTGTAAAGAAAGTGAATACTTAGCAGTGATATGAGTAAATACCTACCCTAGGAGGCACCAATAATAGAGGCTTCTGAGGATATTTACAGGATTTTAGATAGGTACCTACTTACTATATCATTGACAAAAATACATCTACCTGCATAGGTACTTAGTAGGTATGTTCGATCGAATTTACTATAATACCTAACCCATCGATCATGCCTGGTAATTTTGTGTCATAATTTTGTTCGCCTCGTGTTATGACGAGCGAACAAAATGAATCTCTTCGCATGACACACAGATTAAAAAGAAATTGTGGCATGACAGTCAACGTAAGGGGCTGGATGAGCCATGACGACGTCGGAGAACTGACTTCGTTAGAAAGTTGGGCTACTCCAAATAATTATGTCGCTTTTGAAAGAGGTGATGCTGTCTATTTTATCGTGTTCTTACTAAAAAGGTTTTCTATCTATCCTAGACGACTATCTAGAGCGACCAATTTTTTTGTAACAAAAAAAGAAATTATGGTCTATCTATTGAAATCACATAATTTCATCGACCTTGTGACATAGATGTGTGCATGCAATTATAAAGAAAAGATGGTAAATATTTTCAGACCGCGATTGTACCTACTGAATTTGTGTAGTATTTGAAAAATCTATCATGATCTGTGTCATAAAAAAGGTTTCAACTTTCTGAAAAAGAAGTCAGCTCAACATAATATGCTATGTAGGTATCTACATACCTAGCACTATTATGTTATGATAGCCTACCTACTGTTATTCTGCTGACCCTAAACAGAATAAGTGACATTGCAGGCGCCAAGCAAACACTGCTTTCGGTCAATTGAGTTGAGTCGTCACGGTTAAACCCTCGTATGTACTTATAAAAAGTTTTCTGGTGTAGTAAAAAAAATACATACCTAAGTAATTTTATTTTTCTGAACTGAACATTGGAAAGTATTTCGCGAATCTTGCTTGCATGAATTCGGATTGTTTCGAAACGCAAGTTCACTTTTTACCACAACTTTTTGATTAGGTCGACAAAATTTTATGTCAACTTCCGGCCAGTCTAGTCCGTCAATCAAATCAAACAATTGTATGTCAACTGTCCAGTCAGTCTGTCAAACAATAAAAGAAAATGGTGTGCAATTGATTGATTGTCAAAAACAAAAGTTAAAAGGCGCTAAAAATAATTTCAAGTTTTTTTCGCAATTTGCTGTGTCAGTGAATGAAAAGCGTATGAGTATCTGTTACAACACGCAAATCCCGCTCTAGGGAACAATGTAAGTATGTACCTACCGTAGACTACAGTTTATTTACTGTGAGAATTCCATGTGAAATCATTTACACGAAAAGACCGGCCGGCGCGCGGCTGGCGAGACAGACACGCAGCTTTCCTATCGTTGTAGTTATCCTGTATCTCTATATAATATTAAGTTTATTTCATTTTAAACACTATCTAAAGTAACAGTGGTAAGTTGATTACGGTTGGTATCTACGTAGCCCGCCTAACTCCTTACCAAGCTTCGATAATGGTAGGTAGACAATTGACTAGGTAGGTTACTAAAGAAAATAAGTCTACCTTCATCACAAACCTCGAAAACTTGCTTGTATTTTTAATCCCTTTTGCCTTGAAATTATTGTGCTTTGATATTCTGGATTTTGTTGATAGTCTTTTATAAAACCTAATGTAGGTATGGTAAGGAAAAGTTAGTTTAAAAAAATGTTATAACAGTGTTTTGGGATTTGAAGTCACAATGGAATTTCACAATACAAATTCAAGTCCATGCACAATAAGTCTTGACTATGAAGAGGATATAGCATCAGAGAGAAATCAAACATATTCAAGTTTAAGCTCACATATTGTGAACTGCGGAGTAAAGGTTAAACGGAAAAAACACAGACATTATAAGAGCAAATGTGCACACAGAAGGAGAAATGGAACCCACAGAAAGGAGAATACAGATAGTGTTAGAACTAAATTTGTAACACAGAAGATACATGTTGAAAGGCAGGATTTCAAGTGTATTATAAACATGAATACCACAGTCTGCAATCATAAAAATAGCCATCAAATAAGTTGTTATAAAAAATCCTCAGAGAATTCAACATCCAACAATAACAAAGACCGCATAGTTCCACATTGCTTGAGACAGACTTGCCATAAATCCAGGCATCATAAAACAAGGCTTTATAGGCATAGTAAGGAACATTACAAAGTAAGTTTGTTGTGAATTGATATTTTTTAATCTGTTGGCTGCTTGATATTCATTAATCAAAATATGTTTTACTAAGTTGTTGGCTGACTTGAAACTTTTTTTAACTGTTTTAGACAGGCTTACATCACCGAACCAGAGACTTGAACGGAACAAATAAATGTTTGGGTCAATCAAAGCATATGCGCAATAAATCCAGACAGGCATGGTGTGAAAAAGTAATGTTTTATTTTTATGATGATATTAGCAATAATCCATTATTTATGAGTTGGAAGATGTTCATGCTAATTATACTCATTTCAAATTTATATTCTTACACTTGATACACTGGTAGGTATTCAACTTTTTCTCTTTCCAGAAGACTACTAATGATAAACTCTCTGGAAGAGAAATAGAAACAAAGCTCTCACCTCCTATAAAACAATTAGAATTGGAATATGAGGATGTAAGCATCAAGTCTTTGGATAACTATTTGGAAATACCAACATCTTACAAATATATTGTAAACACATGCAAGAAGAAATATCATCAGAGCAAACTAGACACACTGATCAAACGCACAAAAGAAGTAAGTTTTATCCTACCTCCTTTTTTATCATAACCATGACCTTCATTTGACCATAATCTCACTTGATGGTAAGTAATGATATGGCCAGTGATGGAACTCCAAGATATAGAAGATACCTATTTACTCTTGCCTTGAAGAAACCCAGATTGTGTATTTCAGGAAAGACAAACAACAATTGGTACCTAGTGTGTTCCATTCCTTTGCTGCATATTATGAAAATCGGCAGCTTAGGACCGTTAGTGGTGAAGAGGACGCCTTTGTACAGTAGTGGAAAAAAACAACGCTATTACATATTAATCCACGATCCTACCTCTATAATTACCTCTCTAGCTCAAGGTTTGCTGGAAGAAAACTTTTTTTAGGGTTAAGCTCGCCTTTGTACATGTCATTTAATTCTGCCTTTTTGTAATTGTTTATTTGTGTGTACAATAAATAATAAAGAATTAATTTATTTATAACATTTTCCGACCGGCACGGCTCTCTACACTAGTGCGCCGCCGAGTCTGTTCGGAAAGGGCTACTAGGCTGATTAATCTAATGTCAGATGTGAATAGCTAATCCAAAAATTGTTTTTTATTACAGCGCGAGAGGAGACTAGTAGAACAGTCAAGAACAACCAACCCCAGGTACACAATTACTCCTTACACAGAGGTCAGTTCCGCAGAGTTCCCTATGACATGCAGCGAGATTGACGTATCGCTGGCCTCCCGATCTACTCTTATTCTAGGACCATGGGACCATGGGTACTCTCCCTACATTGAAGGTTTCTATCCAACGAAGACCGAAAGTTATTACTCGCCTAGTTCGCCAAATGAAGATTATTGGTTGAAGTTCCCAGAAAGTAATTATGCATTGCAAATCAAGTCTGAACCGAGAATGGGCATTGAAGTGTATTCCCCCACACAAAGCCCAGATTGACAGATCTGGGCTTAACCTAGTTAGGGCTGAAGGAATCAAAATTGAACAAAGTACAGAAAAAAACGCTGATGAGAGAAATTGATTAACATTCAATAATGCTGATGAAAATTTAATTATAAGAACTTTGTTAACGGAGTTTTTATAGTGATTGATCATTAATGTAGTGGTAAGAAATTAAATATAAAAATTTAAGAAAAAGTGTGATAAAGCATTATTGTTACATTTATTTTTATATTGTTAAGTTTTTTTTGTAGTAATATATTTTTGTTTAATTAAGATTTTTGAATTTAACTGATGTTGTGTTTTGAAATACTATTAAGTAAAGAATTTAAATGTGAAAATGCATTTTACTTCATACGTCAGCTTAGCAGGCAATGGAATAGGGGTCGCTAGGTACCTGCCTAAGCATTAGCTGTTTTAAAGTAAATAAATAAATAAATAAATAATGCTGGACAAACTACACAGCATCATCTAGCCTCAAGCTAAGCAGAGCTTGTGTTATTGGTACTAGATGACTGATATACTTAATACAATACATTACATAGATAGATATTTTTATTATACATAGAAAATACCCAGAACACCTGGAACAAATATTTGCAGATCGTACAAATATTTGTCCCAGGGCGGGAATCGAACCCGCAACCTCCTGTGTAGCAGGCGGACCTTCGCCCACCGCACCACATCGGTCGTCAAGTAGTGTAGGTATTATTATTATAACTATAAGAAAATACCCAGACTTTGCTCCAGAACGGCTGTTCAGCATTAGGTACCTTCGCCAAAGAATAATAGCAGACACACTTTAGCTATTGCGCTGACCTAAAAAAATATCTTTACAATCAGCGTTTGTCAGTCCTCACGCAGCGACAGAGCCGTAAACAATTGTGGTTCCTTTTGAAAAAAAACACTTGGAATTAAATTCAACCTATCATGTGAGTGATCTTGACTGTACAAAATTTGAACAACAAACCTATCAATTTCTTTAAGTCATACAATACGATTACGTTTAAAAAAAACTGCAGGATGACAGGTAACGCTGTTTCACATTTTATCATCGATTGCAGCGATTTAGGAAGGTTCTATCGCCACAAGTCACTATACCCTAAATGACTTGTGGCGATAGAACCTTCCTAGAAGACATCAGATCGATTGTAAGAAACCGCATTACAATCCGATAAGCCGTTTCAGAGAAACAACCTCTTATGTCAAATACATTTATGGGCTCCTGTCGTCGCGGGTAAAAATACGAGGCTTTCGATGTAACGTGCGCTCAAGACGTCATTCTTTTCGAATAGTTTTAAGAAGTTCTTATTATAATTGTACAGCCCGATATTGACTTGCGCCCGGGCACACACGATACAGATGTGTGGATAGTCCGCTAATTGCCTGTGTACTAGTAAGAGAATTGCGTGACTGACTGAAGTCTATGGTTTCGCTTGTTTCGCCTCAACACAATATTATTTCACAGGTCACAAACACCGGCATTTCAGCGTTGCGATGGTCAAAATAATATTGTGATAGTTCCGACGGTATCGTTCTCAAAAAATGGACCAACACCTCCAGTGTACCTACAGGAAAAAGACGCAAGCGCAGTGAAAGTTCAACTGACTGGTCAAAATATGCTTGGCGAACTTACAGATACCGCGAGTATCATGAGTCAGCCAAAATCTACTCCTTTGATAGAAGACCAATCAGATGTAATGTGCTCAATCGAATACCAACTCGAACAGCTAATGCCCACATCCTTGCAACATCAAACAAAGCCAAGAGAAACGCCTGCCGATGTTGATGTCAACAAAAACTTCGAAAATTTGGAGGATTTCAACAAAACTAAAAAAGTCAACAGCTGGGCGTCTAACTACCTACAGAGCATTGGACATAACAATTTGAAGCCGATAAAAGTATGTTTTTTGTCGTTTATGCACGGATTGCTCAACACAGGGCTACGCTAGTTCACTAGTATTCAGTAAGACGCACTGTCGGTCATAGTTAGGTTATTTATGTCGTAATTTAATCTTTATAGAAATGCAAATTTCGCACCACATCTAGACTCATCAGATTCCAAGTTTAATAATTAATAGTTTGATAAGTTGTAGATAAGTTTGTTTTCAACAGACTTCAAAAAAGGAGAAAGGAAGTTGTCAATTCGTCTGTTACGTATATGTTGTACTAGCTACTGCCCACGGCTTCACCCGCGTAGTACCCGGATAAAAAGTAGCCTATGTGTTATTCTGATGTATAAGCTATATTACTGTAAAGTTTCATCAAAGTCCGTGCAGTAGTTTTTGCGTGAAATAGTAACAAACATCCATCCTCACAAACTTTCGCGTTTATAATATTACTAAGATGTTACGCGATATCTTTGCCAAATTGTGAACAGATTTTTATGTTTTTTTTTAATGGGTAGGATATTCTTCAAGTGTAAAAATGGGGGATGTAATTTCATATTGAACTTTTTATGAACTTCCCGTTACAAAAAAATAATGCTGATTTTTCGCACAGCATCCAGCCCCAAACTAAGCAGAACTTGTTTATGGGAACTACATTACTACTTCATTCTTTTTTTTTGTAAATATATAGGTACATAGAAAACACCCAGACCCGAAATAAATATTTGCAGATCATACAAACATTTGTCCCACGGCGGGAATCGAACCCGCAATCTTTGCGTCTCAGAGAGACCTTCGCCCACTGTGCCACAGAGGTTGTTATTTGAATTAGGTTTTTATTATTCCTTAAAAATATACTTGCTAAAACAATGTGGACCACAAAATAAAGACTGCGTTAATGCGTAATGGTGTTTCGTAAGTAGGTACAAAAACAGCAACTTGAGACTATCCTTTATTCTGTGATTCAGTTCCAAGAATGCTATGTTATTGCGCAGGCCTAAAATAGCTGAATTGCATTTCACAAATAACTACCTACCACTACATAAGTTTGCGTTAAGTTGTTGACGTGGTTTTAATTGGCACGGCTGCGGCGACGCTCAACTTGGAGACAAAAGCTTATTAAAGTTCGCGCGCATCAATGTTTAACCTTCCGTACAAATGCTTACTGTATGTATTAAGCTCGCCACCGCACCGGCGGCACCGCGCCAGTTTGCATAGGCCTTATAAGGCCCGGGCAAACTGATACAGTGGCTGTGCTATCAGTACATCGACACGAACTATAACAAACACTTGACAGCCTTTTATTTTTGATCGTATATCTGACCCGTTGCCTCGACTATGCCCGCTCAAGACTATGTTTCTTTTACAGATTAACCTATCACTTAACAAAAATGAAAACCAACCAGTAAAAGATATTTCAACGAAGAGTAATAAATCAAATGAAACTTTTGCCCAACCAACGTTTTTAAAAGGAATAACTTCATTTGAGGCTTTCAACATGACAGAAAGTCCTCCGGAGTTCATTCAACCCAACGAAAAGAAAATCAGCAAACATATCGGCAGCATAGAAACATTGCATCCAGCTCGTGTAAATGTATGCAGATCTCTTACAAATGAACAGTCTGTAGTACACCCTAAAATAATACTTCCTATATGTCAAAATAAACAATCCACTTCAGTTAACTCAATATTGTTTGATACATTATACTCGAACAATAATATTAATAAATCACCAGCGTATGCTACTCTGCTTGCAAAAGACGTTGGCGAAGCAACATACTGTTATAACGATGGTAAACGCGGAATCGACATCTATGATGCTATCAAATCTAAGATAAACCATGAACTCGCTATTGAACAAAAACAACATAGTACGATGAATTTACCAACACACAAAAAAATGTGTGAAGATTTTATAAAAGAAATCAGCAACAACAAAGCCTCTAAGCCGGAGAGTAAGAAGAAACCTACAAAACTGAACCGTCCGGAAACAAATCTGAAAAATATAGTGAAAATAGATAAAAAACAACTTAAGAATTCAAAATCATCCATAAAAATAGATAAATCTGTGAAAAAGGAAAAGAAACTTGACAAAGAATGCCTAATTAATCAAAAGCAAGAAAACAATCTTATTCCTGATAAAGAAATAATGAAAGAAACTAAAAGTCAAAGTCCAAACAGACAGAAACTGAAACGCGTGCATGTGAATTCGGAAGATCTTTATAACTCCAGCACGGGGATTCGCACACATACTCCAATTAGAAGTGAAGTACATGTCACTGAAAACTATCAAAACAAACCTAAAAGACAATGTCTCGACCAAAATTACGATCTTAGATCCAAACTAAGCAGAGTAAATGAAAGAATCTATAAAAAAACTCACATTCAAAGAGATACTCAGTCTATGAACAAAATACCAAAATCGCGGGAAAATTTAAAAATAACGGTTGAACATCAAACCGATGAAAAGCAAAAAACACCAAAAAAGTCTGGTGTGATAAAAAAAACTAAAAAATGTAAGAAATTAAAATTGATAATTAATGTTGTGTGTCCTGGATCAGACGATGAGACTACTTCCAGCGATTCTAACTATAGTGATACGGAAAATAATCCAACACATAACATGGATCTAAGTTTTCTAGATGATTTTAATGTAGATGAAATTGTGGACTGTTTAAAACATAGTCCCAAGCCTAAAATAAAAAGCCCGCTGCCTTCAGACAACAAAATGGAAGACAATACTAAAAGACCTGAGTTAAAACTATCCAAAATTTTAAATATGCTCAGTGCTCAATCTGCAGAAACTAACAAATTTAAAAATCCGTCTAGAACCGACTTCATGACTGAAGACACTATGAAAAACGCCAGGTACGTAATATTTTTTATAGAATGCAATGGCTTACAGGTATGGTATAAATACAACACTATGTTTAAAACTGTTTTTTTGAATTTTCAGCTCAACAAGATCAAACGATCTGAATAATCCTAGTTTAGCTACTGATGTTAAAATGACAAGTTTAAAAAGCGAAGAAAATGCAAATAATAACAAAAGTCTAACAACACACGCTTTAGTCTTGTTTTATGAAACTCAGTTGCATTTAGATCAGAAAAAAACAGGATCGTGCAAAGAAGGTAGCCCAAACGCAAAATGTGAAATAAAATCAGAAGATGTGCATGAACAAACCGAAAATATTGAAAAAATAATAATAGATGAAAGCATACTCATCGTTGATCCAGAAATTAGCATTATAGATTTGACTGATGATACTGTAGTTGACGCATCAGCAACAAATAATATCGCCATTTTCGCCAAACCTAACCAGTCTGAAAAGCCAAATGAAAATAAAAAACCAAAAGTAAAATCGGACGGAATTAATAATATTGAAAATAATTTGAAGCTTAACACTCATCGTAAAACTAACAATGAAAAAGAAAAAAGCAAATCTGAAACGATAAATGGACAACAAATGGACGTTGATGATGCTCTAGAAATATCTATTTTGCCCAAAAATGAAAAGATCTTTATAGACTTAACTAATGACAGCCTAGATAATGAAATCAAATCAAATCTTTCTATAAATACATCAGTAACACCCGTGGATGTAAAATGCAATGTAGGAAAACAAAAGGATGTTGGAACTGAAACTGATAATGCAAATACAATCTTAAAACAACCAGATATACATCTGATACCATTACCAAATGAATATGCTGTTACATCTACAGAAAATAAAAAACCAATCGAAACCAAAACACTAAAATACTCAGATAATTATACAAATGGAAATAATAAACACACCGATGAAAGCAAGTCAAAAGTAATTGAAAATGCGAGTCCGACTTATAAAGATAGTGGCAATTCTATGACTAAAGAGATAATCTGCACAGATCATGTAAATAAAAAAACATTTGAAACGAAACCCATGAAAATAGTTGTCAATGATGAAACAGTGCACAGTGAAACAAATATCAAAATCATGAAAGAAAAACCTACACAAAGTTTAAAAAAAAACGAAATGAATACGACGCAATGTAATACGGTAACTAAGGATAATACCACCAAACCGAATAAAACAATGAGTAAAGTATTCGAAACGAAATCAGCTCAAAGATTAATCAAAAATGTTGTTGAAAGTGTATGGGGTGGGAGCATATTATATAACCCTGAAAATACATCCAAAACGATCAACGGCACCAAAAACAAACCTGAAAATGCACCAGAAACAATATTCGGGGGAAAACTTGAATCAGAAAATAAATGCAAGGTTAACAATGGTACCCAAAATGAACAAAAAAATACATCTAAAACTTACAAAAATGAAACTGAAAAAACATCAAAAATTAACAGCATCATCAAAAATAACCCTGAAAATATAAAAACTAACAACATAATCAATAATAAACCTGAAGATTTACTTAAGATTAACAGTGCCTCCAAAATGGAACCTGAAAATGTACCTAAAATCATTGAAAACACCAAAACTGAATCTGAAAATACATCTATAACTACCAACGTCACAGCAAATGAAACAGAAAATACAAAAACGAACAACAGCACCAATGATGCACCTAAATTTGAAATTAAAAGCAGCGCCAAGACAGAACGGCACAATGACACCAAAAATGAACCCGAAAATACATCTAAAACTAACAACGTCACCAAAAACGAACCTGAAAAAACATCTAAAACTAACAACGTTACCAAAAACGAACCTGAAAATACACCTAAAACTAACAGCGCCACCAAAAATAAATCTAAAAATACTAAAACTAACAACAGCACTAACAATGAATCTAAAATTAACAACAGTACCGTAAATCAACCTGAAAATGCTTTTAAAACTAGCAATGGCACCATAAATCAACCTGAAAATACTAAAACTAACAACGGCATTAAAAAGAAAGCTAAGAATGATTCAAACTTAACTGCTGAACGTAAATCACTAGCTGTACTATTGGAGAAAAGAATGCTTGAGTACTTGCACCAAGACATGAAAATAATAAGACTTATTCATTTGGGAACATTTTCCAAAATATTTAGCTGCAAACATCCAAATGGAAGGACATATGCTGCTAAAGTGATGTTAGAGTACGTATACAATTCAATTTAACCTTTAAACATTTTTATGAATTTCTACCCGCAACATAAGGAGCTCGTATATGCGTTTGCTATCAGAGGTTGTTTATTTATTTATTTATGTTGTTTGTATGTTTGTCTGTTTTCTCCATAACGGCTTATCCGATTGAAATGCGGTTTTCTGCAATCGATTTGCTTGGCCCCAAGGATGGTTCTTAGTTCGACACAAGTGACGATTCGCCATAAATAGAGATCTGGGGAAAGTGCGAAGGGAGGTCTTTGTCCTGCAGTGGGACAGTACAGTACAGGCTAATACCAGAAAATAATTTCCATTTTCATTGTTCATCGTCATTTATTATGGGCAACAATTCACAAATGAAAAGAAAGTTACGGAAGACAATATGGTCATGCGACTACAGCCTACACTAAAAGGAAAAAAAAGACAACAAACAATTCCACTCCTAGATTACTCAAAAATGTTATCAACATGGTTCTTAGAGTATAATTAGTCCCGTTGTTCAATAAATCACAAGGGGAGCAGAAATGTCTCAGGGTCGGCAACGAGTGACACCTCTGGTGTTACAAGCGTCCATTGAGGCACTGATTCTCAAAGTGGGCGATAACGCGCCGTGTGGGCGCTGGAGGCCTTCAGGGGGGCGGTAGAAGATATTGGGGGCGCTAAGACGGTCTAGAGGGGAAAGCATTGGTTACAACAAACAATTCCACTCCTAGATTACTCAAAAATGTTATCAACATGGTTCTTAGAGTATAATTAGTCCCGTTGTTCAATAAATCACAAGGGGAGCAGAAATGTCTCAGGGTCGGCAACGAGTGACACCTCTGGTGTTGCAAGCGTCCATTGAGGCACTGATTCTCAAAGTGGGCGATAACGCGCCGTGTGGGCGCTGGAGGCCTTCAGGGGGGCGGTAGAAGATATTGGGGGCGCTAAGACGGTCTAGAGGGGAAAGCATTGGTTATTATGTTTAAAAACTGGGGGGCGCTAGGATTTTTATTCTCAAAGTGGGCGGTGGGAAAAATGAGTTGAGAACCTGTGGATTACGGTAACCGCTTATCAACAGGTGGGTATGCTTAGTTTGCCATTTTTGATAAGTGAGTTTTTTTTAAAATAAATTTGCAATAATCAAGTTATTCAAAACGTACAACATTGCTGTTTTCAGGCATGAAAAAAACAGCTACCTAGCGGGTATGAAGAAGGAGCAAATGCTCAGAATAATCCAGCAGGACATACCAAAAGAGAATCTCAACACAGTGGAACTGATAGACGGCTTCGCAGTAGAAAGATACTGGTGCTTGCTGACGGAGTACTATCCTAAGAACTTGAAGCAAGTTCTGAAAGCGCAAATTAATGGGAAACCATTCCATATAGATTTAGTACAAGATCTGGCGAGACAGCTGATATCTGCAGTTATGGTTTTGAGGAACAATGACATTGTTCATTCTGGTATGTATTTTTTTTAATATCCTACTAATATTATAAACGCGAAAGTTTGTGAGGATGGATGTTTGTTACTCTTTCACGCAAAAACTACTGATCGGATTTTAATGAAACTTTACATAATAATTTGAATATAGCTTATACATAATAATAACTCTCAGGCTTTTTATCAGGGTACATACAAACATACAGACTAGTTTTATTCCAAAAACTATCGTGAATTTGATTATTCATATTGTAAAATCGGGATTTTTTACGTACCGCACTATCGGTGAAGGCGCCGACTTCAGAGAACAGAAGAGCGTCGCGATCACTCACCCTAATGAAGACTCGGAATGAGTCGAAACTTAGTCGGTGCCTTCAACGATAGTGCAGTACGTGAAAATTCCCGTTTTACAATATGAATGCAGACGAATTATTGAGAACCTCCTCCTTTCTTTAAACCTTTGAAAAACAAGTCAGGTGTTGTTACACAAACTTTGTCCAAATCAACTTGTTTTCAGACATAAAACCAGCGCACATCCTCATGAACGCTAATCAAAATAGGATCAAGCTATGCGGCTTCGACACAAAAAAAACAAATAGGCGAATTGAGAACCTCCTTTTTTTTAAAAAACACTTCGGGTGTTACACAAACTTTGTACAAATCAACTTGTTTTCAGACATAAAACCGGCCCACGTTCTCATGAACGCAAATCAGAACAGGATCAAGCTATGCGGCTTCGACACAGCATACTGCCTGAACAACGCCCGTCTCCTCCCTAACACCGGCACAGCGAACTATCGCGCACCAGAGATTATCCTCGGCTTCTCAGCCGGCTTCAGCATAGACGTCTGGTCGTCGGCGCTGGTTATCCACGAAATGGCGACGAACCAGCAACTGTTCAACGGAGTCTACAATAACGATATACTTTTCAAGCAAATGTCCACGTTCGGCAATCTGCCGATGGATATGGTTCGAGCGTCGTTGTATAAAAACAATCATTTTACGGGAAGGACTTTTAAGAGGAGGGTCGGGGCTAGAGGCAAGGTAAGATTTTTGAAGGCTGTTATTTCTTCCAAAAAAAAATATATTTTATAGGTGTCCCGGAATGTGTATATAATAACTTTTGACACTATCATGGTTTTGAACATAATTTTTACTAAATATCGGGAAACATTAAAACTCACAAATCATGGTAAATATCCCGTTTTTTTAGGTAAAAATTGTGTATATAATGCCGGAAGGAGGTCATTGACACCGTGGTGGGGAACATTGTTTGTTATATGACTTTTTGGATTTCCATGTTTTTCATTCATGATATGACCATCAAAGTTTCCATACTACCTGCTCTTAGCACATCCCTGAAATCAACTAAACAGCTGTTTAGTTGACTTTTGAGTGTGACGTCACAAGAGGTCATTGCCACGTCACACTCAAAAGACACCCTGTATACTACTAGCTTCTGTCCACGGCTTGTGGTGGAGGCAAACGAACTTACAGGTCAGCTGGTGGTAAGCGGATAGCGTAGCCATAGACGCTTGCAATAGCAGAGGCACGCAGAGATCGCGCGCGAGGAATCGGCGTAAATTCACTATCAAATTATAAATTCACGTAGTTTTTAAGTTGACGTTTCTATATGATCCTTGTGATTTCTAGGAATAAAAACCTGCTGACTTTGACTTTGAGATATCAAGATGAAAGATCTCATGTGCTTGTAATTTCACCGGCAACCATATCCTTCAAACTGGAACACAGCAATGAGAACATTAACTTCTTGGCGGCCTTTCACAGAAGCTCCACTACTCTTAAACTAGCGTGAATTTGATCATTCATATTGTATAATGGGAATTTTCACGTATCGGTGAAGGCACCGACTAAGTTTCGATCCATTCCGAGAGTCTTCACCAGGGTGAGTGGTCGCGACGCGTCTTGCACTCAAGCCCGCTAAATCGGTGCCATAACAGATACTACGGTACGTGAAAATGCTCGTTTTACAATATCGCTGATTTTCAGGCTTAGCTTCAAAGAGTATTTTATTTAATATTCTATGAACCTACTTTTGTACCTGCGACGCAAGAAGCCGGTATTATGCGTTTGGGTTAAAAGGTTGTTTGTTGTTTTATCTGCCGCCGAAACGGCCTCACCTTTTGGAATACGGTTTATTGCCATCGCTTTGTATGACTTCAAAGGTTCTTAAATAATTTTCGCCACGTGTCCATAAGAAGCGCTACAATAGATGTTGGAATGTAAAATGGCATAACACAATAAGTAATGCAGCTAACTAAACAAAGCGGGCATGCCAAATATAATGTTTGGACGTGTCTCTGATTAACCCCTGCTTGGAATCCTCACACATCTAAGTACTGAGTATGGATCTGAGAATCTCCTGAGGTCTAAACTCTCGATTTTTTGTATTAACTTGGATAGTTAACTAACTCTGTGGCGTTGACGAAAGCCCGCCTGTGACGCAGAAGGTTGCGGGTTCGATCCCCGCCCGCGGGACAAATGTTTGTATGACCTGCAAATATTTGTCTCAGATCTAGGTGTTTTCTATCCTACTACTTACTATTATAAACGCGAAAGTTTGTGAGGATGGATGTTTGTTACTCTTTCACGCAAAAACTACTGAACGGATTTTGATGAAACTTTGCAGTAATATAGCTTATACATCAGAATAACACATAGGGCTACTTTTTACCCGGGTACCACGCGGGCGAAGCCGTGGGCAGCTAGTATATAATATGTATGTTTTTACGAAAAGTATATAAGTATTTTAACAGTCATTTAGTTCCCACAATACAAGCTCTGCTTATTTTTGGGCTAGATGACGCTGTGTGAAAAATGTCCGACATTATTTATTATTTACAGTTCTTAGTTTTAAAGGGTAAATACACTTTTTTCAGGATGCAGTACTCTACAGCAGATTTAACAAGACGAAACGGTTGCAAATGAGTATAATCGTAGCTTACAACCACCACTGGGCGACCAATGACGTCTACCAACGGGACTCTGACATGTTCAAGCTGACTGCGCTCCACAGACTGTTGGAGCAAATGTTGCTGCTAGACCCTCGATGGAGGCTCGCTATCGAATTCGTGTGCGCTGACCCTTTTATTTACGAGATGTTTGTATAAAGTTGATTTTAATGCTAGCGTTGTGGCGTCGATTCTCTTTCACTTACACCAACCAAACTTAATTTTATCTATTGCTATCTTTCACTAATAACAATAACAAAAAAAAGATATGTCAGATTTAAGTTTTGTTGTGATTTCGAAACATGCAAAATATAATATAAACTCGGAAAGTGTCGCGTACTAATTTGATAGGAGTATAATTATTGCCATCCCTTTCTTGCGTGCACTATCAGTAAGAGAGCGACAGTTTAAATCAAGTTTAGTTGGTGTACTAGAGAATCGGGGAAATTGTCCAAGCGAACATTTCAAGCACTCATTAAACTTAGACAAAGACTTAGGTATGTCTTAGTGACATGAAAAAATGACACCAAGATCAGCCTAAGTCTATGTCAAAGCTTGGTGCAGACGAATGACACCAAGATAAGGTTAAGTCTATATCAAAGCTTGGTGCAGACGGGCTGACGTCGCTAACATTCCGCAGGAAATATTATCTGCGTTGATATAAGCATATCTCATTTAAGTTTTAAGGAAGTTAAGATTGTTGATTTTGTTTAAGAAGTTATATAATTAGTTTTAAAGATAGTTGATTTGTCGAAGACTTAATAAAGGTGCGAGTGCTACATTTTTTTTATTATCTTGTCATAGAACAGATTTTTCTATGACTAGATATTTTTTTCAAGTTTCTTTCTTGTTTTTGTTGTATTTGTTTATGCGAGGTCAAATCTTTAAGTTAGTTTTAAGTTCAAGATAGTAAATAGTACTCTTTTTTTATGTTCATTAATTGTGGTTTTCTTATTTATATACCTTTGCAGCTGTAGAATGTAAAGAGTTCAACTATAAGCTTTTAAGAAAGCTTATAGTTGAACTCAGCCGTAAAACCAAAACTGATAATTGCCGAATACTATACAAAAAAAGGCATTATCATAAGTTTTATGTAGTTATAGTACCTTAATATATTATCAGTGAAGGTATGGACTAAGTTTCAACCGATCAACCGATCGGTAGATTGAACGGTACGTGAAAATTCCCGTTTAAATTAAAATCAACAAAATCGGCTCATAGACATAATGTGAGTAGGTCTGTTTATAACAAACTGGCGTTGAAATGAATGAAAACACTTTATTGTACACCAGATCAAAATTACAAAAAAAATACTTTTTATAACTAAAAGTACAATGGACAGTCTTATAGCTAAGAAGCGATAAACTTTTTTCAGCTATAACAAAGAAAATCGAAGAACTGAAAAGCTTAGTATCACTTACCTGTACCGGCATCTTATTGGTATGTCCGTCGGGCACGTGGAACAGCACGAGGGGGGTAGCCTTGCACGTGTGCGGGGAAGGGGGGGCGGGAGCCACGTCCACTCGGAAGAAGCCGCGGCGTTGCAGTTGGATCACTTGGCCTTTCTTCACGTTCGCTAACTCCGGTTCGCCCAGCATTGGGATCTCCCACTGCGGAATAGAGATTTCCTTAAAATCATCCATCAATCAGTAACTGAATCACAAGTGTTCGATTTCTACAATAAGAAGGTTCAACGCCGGCTCTAACCCATAATGCGCCCGGGTGCAACCAATACCCTGGCGCCCTTTAGTAGTTGGTATATCTCGGAACCCGGCAAAATTGTTCCGATTGCACTGGGATCGCGTAGAGCACAGGTTCTCAAACATATTTTTCCCATCGCCAACTTTGAGAATTAAAAAAATCCTAGCGCCCCCCAAAGTTTTTAAACATAACCACCTATGCTTTCCTCTCTAGACCGCCTTAGCGCCTCCAATATCTTCTAGAGCGCGCCCACAAGGGGGCGTTATCGCCCACTTTGAGAAACAGTGGCGTAGAGGATATTTAACAAATAAAAAAACTACTTCCCTATTCCCCCTTTAACCCCTCTCCTACACTGATCCCACTCTGCGCCGGCTGCGCCGCACCCCCTGCACTAAAGGTAGAGCCGGCACTGAGAAGGTTGCGTGTTCAAATCACGTCAATGTCATCACTTTTTTATTGCTATTGTTGTTATATTACTCTGATGAGTGAATCGAATGAATGAATGAAAATACTTTATTGTACACCTTAAACAAATAACATAATAACAAAATCTTATTCTAGAGAAAGTACAATGGGCGGTCTTATCGAAGGAAATTGGTAATACACCGCAGGCTTAAGCCACGTAAGACCGCGGCTGTCAGGATGCCCTTGTGCATTGAGCGATACAGACGTTCTGAACTCGACCGGTCCAAAATCCTAAACATTTCTTGGCATGCTACGTTAAACGGACATTATGTTGCTGTGTGTTAAGTGCTACGTCTTATCTGTTAGACGTCCTAGCAAGATACTGTCAATTAGTCTTGTAAGTGAAATTTGGACTTGGAATTCTGTGACAAACCGTATTTGTCTAGGGCACATTTCTTCCCCCGGGGCTTAACAGAGGTACGTTGTGTTCAATTTCCTTCTAGGAAACTGTAGAATCAATCGGCTCTTCTCACGACGACTAAAAATTCATTTTTACATCCATTTAACAACAGCCTGCCAGCAAAATTAAATATTATCTCAAAAGATTGAATAAAAATAGCACAACAAGCATAATGAGACTTTTCAATATGGTGGGTTTAAATTTATTGCCTCCAAATGACAATAAAAGGTTGCAGTGTTGTGATTTCAAACACACTTTGACTTTTGATTATTGAGTTAGTTTAGAATCTTGTAGCGCGTACGTGACTCTGATGATGTTTGTTTTCACCAAAACTACTTAGGAGACACTAGGCTCATGAAATTAGGAAAAGAGTATATCACTCAAACCGGTTATAAAAGATACCAAGAGGACCTTTCAATGAAATGGAACAAATATAATTTTGATATCTAACAATCTTATATACTACTTTTTTTATTTATTTATTAACTCCTCATTGCACATTTTATAAAAAAGTGAACAATAGGATTTAATGCTTAAGCATTTTCTACCAGCCAACCCAATTTGTAGTGATTGGCGGTAAGCGTGCTACAATTTTTTACAAATCTTAAATACAATATTATTTTATATATCCTTCTTTGACTGTATGTGAAAGTTGTAGGCCTGGGGTAGCATCCTACTACTATTATAAACGCGAAAGTTTGGAGGATGGATGTTTGTTACTCTTCCACGCAAAAACTAATGAACGGATTTTGATGAAACTTTACAGTGATATAGCTTATACATCAGAATAACACATAGGCTACTTTTTATCCGGATACCACGCGCACGAAGCCGCTTGGCAGAGGCTAGTAATTTTATAAAGTTGTCAGCAAAAAACTCTACATATCAAAGCGCAAACGTAGAAACCTATAATTAGCTTTGCGATTGATTGTTTTTTACATTAAAACTTCACCACATTGTAATTTGTATCCATTATTCATATTTATTCATACTTTTGGATCACAAGGAACACTTAGTCACGTCAATTCAAAAAAGTAATGGAAAATTACAGATTCACTAAGATAGTTAGAAAGTTGCAGCTGTATAGGGGCTTTGTCAAATCAAGATCAGCGTAGGAATAAGCGGCTGTAAAGCCTTGTCAATAAATAAATAACATTACTATAAGTAGGTACAAATAATTGTTAGCAGCTGTACAGGGGCTCTGTCAAAACTATAACGATATAGCCGTTGGTTTCATTAATAAATAAATAAAGAATCCTAGAATGGAGCTTACCCTAGTCTTATGCCCGATATACTGCTTAAAGTCCTCATCTTTGCTGAGCAGAGCCTTCGATATGATGTGGTCGAAGTAGACGCAATACACCTCTAGTGTGGGTGATTTAGGGGAGTCCGCCAGCCAGGTCAGTTTGATCGTTTTCTTATAATCCTTGTTATCTAGATTGGGCGTGGCGTCCACACTGGTTACTGTTCCATCAGCAGACCTAGAAATAAAATACTGATATAAATAGTCGTATTTTTCCATTATTTAACAAATTAAATCTTGACAAAAAATAAGTATGATAAACTAGCTTCTGCCCACGGCTTCGCCCGCGTGGTACCCGTATAAAAAGTAGCCTATGTGTTATTCTGATGTATAAGCTATGTTAATGTAAAGTTTCATTAAAATCCGTTCAGTATTTTTTGCGTAAAAGAGTAACAAACATCCTCACAAACTTTCGCGTTTATAATATTAGTAGGATAGGATAGGATAGCACACAAAAACCACTTAGGTCTACATCGTTGCTTAGCATAAATACGTAACATAAAATATTTCAGTTCGTTCATTTGATAAAAATAGCATTGTTCGTCATCATCAATCAATTAATTAGAGGCATTTTCATGATAAACATACTTTCGTTCATTCAATTAAAAAGAAAAAGTATTTCTTTTCAAGGTCGCACCGGCCAGTTTCTTAGCAACTCAAGAATTATGTCTTACCTTTTACAAACACATTTAATTTTATGTGAGTACACCACACTTACTTGTGTATCCTCTCAATCATAACATTCCCGTAGTACACGAACGTAGCATTCTCGCCTTCTTTCAGCGCTTTAGCGTCGACCTGGTCTATCAGCAGCCTGCTGGAAACGTGCACCGTCTTAACGCCCACGTCAGGGTTCTTGGGGTGCAGGGGTACACTCATGGTGCTGTCGGCAACGCCTTTCAGGTTTACGGGCACAGGTGATGTTTCGAGGGTGGTGTAACGCGGCGCTATCGGATCAATCACCTATTGAAGAGAAAAAATCTTACGACTGTTTTCTATGTATATGTACATATTTACAAAAAAAATATTCATATGAGTTTATCAGTCATGTAATTCCCATAACACAAGCTCTGCTTACTTTTCACAGATATTATAATAAAAGAAGATGATAAGCTTTGGGGATAGATGATGGTATGGGGAATTATTCCCCATGATGGACATCCTCTGATACATATTCAGTGGGGTAGATCTTTGAGGTAACCAAGTAGGGGGTAGTCAAAGGCACATCGAATTTGGCATGCCCGCTTTTTGCAAATAGTAAGCATTCCACGTGACAGAACTAAGAGCACTATAAAGCTTTTCAGAACGGACACAACCTTAGTGACGAAAAATGCGACAAAGAAGAAAAATGTGTAAATATTTGTCTCTGGTATGGGTGTTTCTATGTATAAAAAAGTATATAAGTAGTGTATCAGTCATGTAGTTCCTATAATACAGCTTGTATTAGTTTGAAAAATGTCTAGCATTTTTTTATTGAATTTTCCATTTACTTATCTGCGGTAACTTTTTTCAGTGGTAGTACTTCCCAGGACGAACTATTTTATAAAGGAGTGGTAGCTAATACTGAACAGAAGTAAATAAATAAATAAATAATAAATAATGCTGGACATTTTCACACAGCATCATCTAGCCCCAAACTAAGCAGAGCTTGTATTATGGGAACTACATGACTGATAAACTACTTATATATATACACCCAGACCCGAGACAAATATTTGCAGATACAAACATTTGTCCCGTGGCGGGAATTGAACCCGCAACCTTCTGCGTCTCAGGCAGGCCTTCGCCCACTGCGCCACAGAGGTCGTGCTTTTCATAATCATTCGCTAACTTAGCAAGCCGCTAAATCTAGCCTTGTCCTTTTCTAACACTAAACAATGGATAGAGGCTGGCTACTTTAAGCACGCTGTTAAAGTAAGCGAGTGATTATGAAACAGAGGGTAGTTTACCTTCTTGTTGATAGCCCAGATCTTGTCCCACTCCATGAAGACGACGGAGCGGCTCGAACCCTGCGCTGTTATGAACTGGCGCAGCCCTTCCACTGACATCCCTCGACGCAGCACGCCTCTGACTGTAGGCATCCGCGGGTCGTCCCTTCAAGTCAAAAAACATTCAGAAATAAGAAATATAATTGTTTATTTCTTTAAAAAAATATTTAAATACTTATATTACTTAAATATTTAAATAGTTTTAGTAAAAAACGAAATAAAAAAACAGGTAACTACAAAAAAAACACCAAAAGCAGTCACTAAAAAGAGAAAAAAAGTTACAGATTATTATTATACGCACTACCTACAGGGTCTAGACAAATACCTCGCGTACTTTTCCTTTCACGCTAACGCAAATTTGTCAAGGTAAAACTTCGCAGCCGTCACGTGACATTTCCACAGCTAATGTCATCTTCATACAATTAAATCTTTCCGCAGGCGTTAACGGCAACAGAAAGTGGTATTTGTCTAGACACCAAGGAGTTAAATGGTGTACTTACCACATACTATGAATATACTATAATATACGGGATGTCAAGTTCTAACTTGACAAACTTGCCTTAACGTGAAAAGAAAACTAAGCGTG
Organism: Perizoma flavofasciatum; assembly: GCA_958496245.1. Lineage (NCBI taxonomy): Eukaryota > Metazoa > Arthropoda > Insecta > Lepidoptera > Geometridae > Perizoma > Perizoma flavofasciatum. Next base: position 3,598,784 of record OY292436.1, read on the forward strand.
AGGTATTTGTCTAGACCCCTTGTAAACTTTCTTACACACCGTTCCATTCATAGGTTGTCTGGTAGGGATCGCTATTTAGCGATAAGACCGCCCATTGTACAACATTGTCAAAGTAATACTCAACTAAACCAATGTGTTATTTCGTGTGCAATAAGTACTCAATACTCAATACATTTATTGCTTTCACATGGTAGGTACATAGATGGTGTTTATAGGTAGGTATCTCACATTATATCAGTATTTTATATCTATCTAGTCTTTAATCATTCGTGAATGAACGTTGGGTAGCGTTTAATAATTCGGCGTAAACATCTCAGTTTTAAGCATGGTAAATAATTAAGCGAACGTAAAATCAATTATTGGTGAATTAAAGTTGGGTAGCGTTTAATTATTCGGCGTAAACATCTCAATTTTACACATGGTAAATAATTAAGCGGACATAAAATCGTTCTTACCATCCGTCGACGAGTCCTTGTTCCACAAACCATGTCAGTTTTCGCTTCGACAGTACCGTGTAAGTCATGCTCAATCTGAAAAGGTAAGAGAATAACACACATTTATCTACTATTATTATTATAATAAAAACAATTTAACGGAAATGTGATAGTAATAACTTTATCTACTGCATCCTAACTGCATCTTAAGGACAGGTTGTCTAGAAGTTTTTTTTTTCGACGATAAAACCGCCCTTGGTGCATTTATCTAATTTTTTTGTTGATTAATTATGTTGTTGTATTCTGTAAAATAATATATTGCACTATTAAGAGATTATCAATGGACAAAACGCTCAAACGCTTGCTTAAAACGGTGAAGGAAAACATCGTGAAGCCGGCATTCCCTAGAACCAACAATTCGGAGGCATGTGCCATCACCTAATGTTCCAATGAGCTATCACGTGGAATGCTAACTACTTGCAAAACGCGTCCATATGCCAATTGTAATGTTTAGACGTGCCTATCCTACTTGGAAGCCTCAAAGATGTACATACATTTGTATATTGTATAAAGTCATCAACGTGTTTGTTAACGTTTTTTTTTAAGTTGAATCTCAAAAATACTTTACCTGCTGTACTCCCAAATATAAGGTTTCCTCAGTCCAATAGCATCTATGAACCAGTAGAACTGTGGATCCCTGTCGTGGTACTCCATCGTGCGTAAGACGTGGGTCACGCCCTCTATCGAGTCCACTATCGGACACGCGAAATCATAAGTCGGGTAGACCCTGGGAACAAAATATAATGTAAATAGAATCAGCCCTGAATATAGTTTACACTAATAACTTATATTATAAAGTGTGGGGCTGAACCCACACTAGGACACATACTCAGTTCCGAGACTATGTATATTATGTAAAGTAAAAATTTATTCAGAGAAAAAAAAACTAATTAAGTATATTCTATGCTTACTATGTATTTACTAAATTAATGTTATTTTTCCTTTATAAGTGCTGTAGGAAAGAAGTATAATATCGTAAGTTTATAAAATTATTTATTAAATAATTTATACAGGGTGTGTGGTGGAACGATGCAGAGATTGAAGGAGCTGATGACACTTTTCATAATAGCATATGTGGTTTAAAATGTTCACATGGGTACCCTTGATCAGCTCCTTCAATCCCTACATTGGTCCACCAAACATGGTGTATAATGCCGGCAGAAAATACTTCCCCGTATGAGTTCTACTACCAAGTTCTGAAGTAATAAATAGTCTCACTTGTATTTGGTCCCAGTTCTTGGATGGACCTCAGGCTTGCATCTGTAGATAGTGGGGTCTCTCAGACAGCCGTTAGCGGACTGCATGTCGATTTTGGCGCGCACACAGCACTGAACCCCAACTGCACTCGCCTTCTGCATCTCCGCCCAAAGCTGTAGGTTCTTCTCTACCGCTGTAATAAGATAAACGATAGATATCCGTTATCCTGTCCTTCATACTAATATTATAAACGCGAAAGTTATGTATGTTTGTTACTCTTTCACGCAAAAACTACTGAACGGATTTTGATGAAACTTAACAGTAATATAGCTTATACATCAGAATAACACATAGGCTACTTTTTATCCGGGTACCAAGCGAGCGAAGCCGTGGGCAGAAGCTAGTAATTACATAATCAAGAGTCAAAATTATTCATTACTAGTTGTTGCCCGCGGCTTCGCCCGCGTGGTATGTTAATAAAAGTAACATATGACCGTCTCCAGGCTTCAAACTATGTCCACCAACTTTTGAATGAATCGAACCAAGGATTAGAATTTATACAAAGTTTAGAACTCAATTGCACACCCCCAAAGGGTAGTTTTGAAAAAATAAAAAATACGTGTTTATTCATTATTTACTTTAAAGTTTATTTGTACAGAGTTTTGAACAAATTAAACTTTTTTTTTTCATAGAAACCTTACCGCCCTATTTAACCCCCCCCCCCCCCCCCTTAGGGGTCGATTTTCGAAAATTAGATTAGCCTATGTATTATTCCAGATCCTAAACTATCTACATTCCAAATTTCATCAAAATCGGTTTAGGAGATACGTGGTAACAAACATTCACACACACACAGACTTTCGCATTTATTATATTAGTAGGAAATAGTAGGAAAGTATATTAAGAATATAAAAAGGTACATACAGTTATTCCTATTCTTGCTCTCGACTTTCTGTTCCCTCTCGTTCTTCATCTGCTCAGCCGGGGTGTCGTCCACGAACGCTTTGCATTCCTTTATGAGTTTTTCGCAGTATCCCAACATTAGGTCGAAGTATTGCGACGTGTGCGTAAACAGATCCGGCTTAATTTCTAACATCTCCACGTCTTCTAGGATGACCTGAAAATAAAGTTTTGAATTTATATGGATCTAATACAATGTACCGAGACTATCAGGCATACACAATATTGTATTCATATTGTGTATGCCTGATAGTATATATACAAGAAACTGAGAGGTCACTCGCTAAAGCTGCTTCGCCGGCGAGGGTCTAGACAAACACCTAAAAAAAGTGAGGCATTTGTCTAGCTCAGGTCACCCCCAGGTCATTTTGTATTTGACATGACATATTACTTAAATATAGCTTAGAATATCTCTGGATCCGTGAATTCACGCACCGATGGAAGAACGTCGGTGCGGTGTCTGCCTGTCCATTGTATCATCCGTGAAACCACGGACCATGGAAAGTCACCTCTTAGTCAAGCTTAGATTAGTGCCATTCAACTTATTTTTTGTTGCTTTACCGCTTAGTTACTCTTTTGCACACCAACAGATGGGCCGTTAAACTTTCATCAATTTTTTTTAATCATCACCTTATTTGTTATTTCTTACCTTCTCGAATTCAGCGTTCTCCTTAGCTGGGTTCGTGTCATCGAATCTCATGATGAGTTTTCCATCAAACGCCTGCTGGTAGTACTGATTTAGCAGAGCTGCCTTCGCATGGCCGATGTGAAGGTATCTGAGGAACGCATTGGTAAAAATTTAGTCACACTTCCTTATCAGCCGCTTAGTTATACGTGCAAAATGCCTAGTTCACACGAGCTTCGTAGCTAATGCTCAGTACAAGTCACTTACACAAACACCTAGCAATAAAAAAAAAACTGGTCTAATAAGTATTACAATTAAGTACACATTTTGACTTTCATCCCCTCTCCCAAGGGAACCATGCTGAATTTCGGGATAAAAAGTATCCTAAGTCCCGTAGTATGAACTCAAATCATACCAAGTTTCATTTGAATTCATTCAGTGTTAAACCGGCAAGTACGAGTAAGCTGATCTTATTTACTAAGCGACAAGAAGATGACAGGTGGCTACTCTAACCACAATTTACTAAGCACTTTTCACTAGTTGAGTTGCTGGAACAGCTACGAAGTGTTTAAAATAAAAATAAAAATAATGCTTGTCATTTTTTCACACAGCATCATCTAGTTTAGGTGTTCCATTTCGTTCGAATGTAGTGTTACTAATATCTTTCTGGTTAGGTGTTCCATTTCGTTCGAATGTAGTGTTACTAATATCTTTCTGGTTAGGTGTTCCATTTCGTTCGAATGTAGTGTTACTAATATCTTTCTGGTTAGGTTTTCCATTTCGTTCGAATGTAGTGTTACTAATATCTTTCTGGTTATACTAACTTGTAACGGTTTACTTTTCACTTCTCGCTTAGCAGCTTAGTACGAAGATCGTGTAAACTAAGCTAAACACGCGCTGGGTTCCCACAGCGCCATACAGTTATGGAGAACATATGGTAGGTGTCCTCCATTTGCTGTGGGATGATCTTCCACCGAGCTGATCCATCTGATCCACTGGCTCGACCGACAGTTGTTTGTCGGAGCTATTATATAGGTTCACGTTGAGTGAAAACTTCGCTTGATTCGATGGAATGCCATTTGTTTATTGACTGTGGTAGCTCTTCGTTGATGTAATGTAACTTAGCTCTATCATGTGACGGAGATGTTGCTATACGCGACACGCGTGCGTGAACTTTTTTGAATTCTTAGTAAATAAAATGAACACAATGTTGAGACAATGAATTCGTCTCAATCACTCAATTATGAATTGTACATACCCTGAGGCTTCCGGTGGGAACCGTACAACCACTTTGCCCATCTCAGCATGTGGTAGATCAATAAACTTGCCCTCCTGTTGACGGCCTGAGCTGGCTTCAGCAGTCCTTTGTGGAGACAATCTTAAAACAAATCAGCAAAACATTAGACCTTGTTGTTGTAAATTTGTTCCGGCAAATATTCATATTCTATTTTGTTTATCAATATTCATATTCATATTTATTGCTGTCATATACACAGTTTAGTATAGATGTTAAACCGTACATAAGAAAGTAGGTAGGTACATGAACCCCATTAGGGCGCTGCAACTTTGAGTTTGATTGTGTATGTTGATAATTTACTCTTTTTTATCTATTATTAAGAATGAAATATAATTTAATTAAAATAATAATTTGTCGTAAGCCACACCATAAAAGTCACTTATAGGTAATCAAATTCAATCACAATCTAGTCAACAATTAAATAACTAATTAGCAAATAAAAATTTCAAATAATCTGAACTGATTTGGTATTATAAATTAAATTAAATAGAAATGTCAAATCAAACAAAACTAGTTAGGTGAGGCCAAGTCAAACATACTTATACCTAAGGTAGATGCATAGGTAGGTCAGTCACATGAAACATTGGAAGGAGAAAATGTTAAAGTTTGTCTACAATAAACTCTTCAACAGAGTAATAGCATTTTTTTATAAACACATTTTTAAGTTTAACAGTTACCTTTTTGTTCTGTTTCTATATAAATACTTTATTTGCAAAATTGGCTGTGATATAAGATATTAAAATTAAATTTTGTATCCACCCATATTATAGCATGCACTTTATAGCATGCAAAATTGAATCTAGACACTTACTAAGTTAGTTAAAATTTAAACATCAATATGATACATGTATTTTAATGAGTTTTCCTCTATTCTGACTTTTATGTCACTATTACTTTAAGATAATAACTCTCAAGCTATCACGGAAAATATGTGCAGTGCAAGGATGGATTGGTGGTATGAGAGCGAAAATCCAAATAAATGGCTCTTAAAGAGTAACCACCATTAAACCTACAGCCACATAATTATGTCAGGGAAATATCTGAAAGGGTTTTAGGAACAAGGAGTAGTTGTAGCATAAAGCTCGGCTGAATTAGACATGAAAGGAAATATGTCATGCAACTGAATGCATGTCACTGATTAAAAAGAGACTGCTTACTGATAAAAAATAAAGGAGTAAACTCTGCCCAACAAAAAACATACAAACAATTTGCTTAGTCAATAGATCACAGAATAAACTTGTTTTTTTTAGCATACCTTGAAGTTGTCTTAGAAAGAGTCTCCAAGATTCCAGCAGGTAGTTCCTTCAACCCCTTGACAACAGGTGGCTGTGCTTCAATCAACTTCAACCAGCGAGCAATGTTCTTGAATAAGCCAGAATTAGACGCTTCCTTGTATTTTGCAGACACTGCCAACAATTATTGAAAAGATTTTAGGATTTTTGAAAAGAAAGAAAGTTTTTTCCTGCAAATGTTTTTTAATGTTTTTTTTTTCTTTATTAGACAATAATTCTGGGGATCTGTGCCTAATGCAATTACTTAAGTGTAAGATAAAGACTGCAACAATTTTACCCCTTATTAATAAATTAAGGCAACCTCGGTAGCACTGCAGGCAATAAGACATCTGTGATGAAAGATGTGCGAGTTTAATCCTGGTTGCAGGCCAAATAATTGAATGTTTTGCAGAAGTTAATTCAGGGTCTGTGTTGTTATAAACATGTATTTATTACAATAAAAAAAAATAGGTATCTTAAGTTAATTCAAATAGAAAATAACATGACAGTAAGTAATAATAAGTCATATAAATAATAAAGCAGCTATAGGCAACTCACCATGTAAGACACCGAACACAGCGAGATCAGCCACGGACAAAGATTCACCGACCAAAAAGGTCAGAGGTCCAAGTGTTTTATCCAAATACTCCAAAGACTTGGGCATCTCATTCTCCAGAATCAGACTGAACGAGAGCCAATGGTTAACTGTAACTTTTTGCAAGGGCTCAGCTGATTTGTTAAAGGCATTTTCAAGAACCCGTATCAAATCATTGCTTGTTCCATATGGCACCGGTTTCTTTGAACTTGGAAGGGTAACAGACGATTCACCGCCCCAGATCAGTTCTACATCCTTCTTCGAGGACTTATAGAACTCCACAGCCAGTATGCCACCTGATAACCAAGTAAAAATATCTATTTTAGGCCGCACCTAACCAATGATGAAACACAGTGTAAAATGAATGAAATGATTATTATTACCTAAAGGCGGGACAGCTGTATTACAGGAGATTTTCATTATGAAGGTCTTTTTCTTTTCTTTATTTTAGAACACACGATAAAGCAATAAATGAGGTAAACACGTCGATCGCACTTTCGCCGACCAAAATTCCAGACGAATATTTTATTTTAGTGGTGGGTTCTCAGCACGTGTGGCACCACTTTTGTAGCTACACACTTTCTCGAAACGAGGCCTCTCTTCGTTTGGTTGGACGAGCTAGCACATCTGTACAGTTGCACAATCGTGCTAGGTGCGAGGCGCGAAGCGCGAGCCGCGAGGAATGATCGTGTTGGCTCGCACAATGCGCCTCGCACATAGTACTCCACTTCATTACCACACCACACAACCCGCACAGTGCACACTGTGTTCCCAAGACTGCCTCACCCAACTACGTTCAGAAACTGCCTCGCTACTTCGCCTCAATTGTGGTAACGCAGTGTGCTGGCTTAGTTGTAAAGCTGAACTCCTCGCACGATCCTCAATTTGAAACAGTGTGCTTGTGCTATTCATGACTATTTTATTTGGTTGGTTGGTTGGTTTGGTTGGACGAGACAACTCGAGAAAGAGAGAGGCGATGCGAGACCGCGAGACGAGAATTGACTGATCGATACTAGAGCGTTGTTCAAATTATTTGCTAGAGCCGAGTGTAAAGATTGACGACAACGCGAACGTGAGTAACGTCGCGTCGTGTGACAGACAAAATGAAATTACTGTAATACGGATATCTACAATAATTAATAGAGTCGTACATCAGAATAATGAAGGGATCTTTTTCTTACTGTATTCCAATACAAATTCAATAGGTAACCAAAATGATAAACCGAGGAGCTACAATTTCATAAAACTATAAACATAATTTTGATATTATTTACAAAAACACACTAAAATTTATTCCAAACAACCTATGTACACGCTTGTTTTTTTTGTGGATTTTTGTCTTGGAGCGGTGGTGCCTCCATAAATGCCTGCGAATTTACGATCAGTTTGTTAAAATATGGTTCATCTGTATTAATTAAATATTTTGTATAAACTAAATAAAACTAAACTGTATGCCCTGTAATAGGCATCCTCAAGCAACGATTTGGATACTATACATCACCGTCACTTATTGTACATGGTACTAAACTAAATTAAATGTTATTTGTTAAAACGATTAAAACCATCGTTTTAAATAATCGGGTGTTACCTCACCTCTTGAGTACTGTTTTTCTATGTACCTCACTAAATGGGATGTGGTTCGTGTTACGTCACATCAGGTTGACAAGTTTGACAACTGATAACTCCCCGTGGAATGTAAAGTTTAGCACACAGCATCTCGTACATACCATCGGCTTTGTACCCATACTAAAGGCCTTTACACACCAAACCCGCCAGCCCGCCGGCTTTACCTGGCGGGTTGGTGCCGGCGGGTTAGGACGGCGGCATTAGAGCATTGTAAGCCGGAACGACCTTGCCGGCGCGGCGGCACGAGGGCCGCGGCATCTGCGGCCTGTACCGTTTAGCAGTTAGTGATTGTCGAGTTTACGGAGTGGCTGTGTGTATTTTTGTTAAACCAGCGTGATTATAAATTAAATTTCGCAATTGACTGCATTATTGGTCTTTATTTAAGTGGTATTTGTATAAAACGCTAAAATATGATTGCGAACGATATTAGTGATTTAGTAATTGCAGCTTGCGGAATTATTATTGCTGAATACCTCGGAACACGAAACAACCAACCAACTCTATCGAGTCGCAATGCACACAGTATGTATAAAGTTGAGAGCGTCGTAACGCTTTTGTCGCTTTTTGTGGTTTATGTGCTTTGGATTCTATAATATTTCCCTAGAACGATATAGGTTTATTAAATTTTCAACTTTTTCATCGTCCCACTCCATATCTACAATCAATACTTAAACAAAAAACACTTCACTGCACGTCACTACGTTATGAAAGCCGGCGGGCAACTAGGCGAGCGAACATGAAGTGCCGGCATGTCCCGCCGGGGAACGTGCGCGGGCGCGACCTGGCGGCACAAATATCGCAAAACAAGTCCGGCGGCCTTACCCACCGGGCAAAGCCGGCGGGCCGGCGGGTTTGGTGTGTAGAGGGCTTAACTAGTCTTAGATGTTCGTACAAACAGACTACACTAGCTACTTCGCAACATACTTGGATAGTGTTTTTATTACAGGGCCGCTTTTTGCGGTGCTTGGTTTACCAGATGAAATTATGTCTATCTTCTTCTTCTATCTTTCCAATCAAGCATTCATGATGTTTGTTTGGGATACAGAACAACACTTACATATCTTTAAACTAAGATGCAGAATGAGGGTAAGTGCACCAAGGTTTAGGTGTATGTCGTGGAACAGGGTTGAAAAAACGTTCCATAGTAAATGAAGAAACTGCCATCGAAACTATTGCAGTAGCCAAATGCCAAATCAGTCTCTCTTCTCTCTGTTTTTACTACGCTCTTTGAGTAAATAAAGTTAAACATGCTAAAAGTAACATATCAAAGTGATTGATTTGGTAAATAGTACATTGCTGGGTTAGAAGAATCAATATCATACCAACAAAGAGAATAGCAGCAATGTATAGAAAAAAAAATCGCGCGCGGAAAGAATCAATATTAAAAAAACTCAATTTTTTGACGCGATCCTGATTTTCGTTCAGCCACCTGTTTTTACTTTGCTTTCCAATTTTCTATAAATTCTTTAGAATAACTGAATGAAAATATTGTAAGCAAACCATCACACGCTTAATGTTTGCAGGCCAAAATGGGTAAATCTGAGTAATCGGTAAGTAAACAAGCTACAATAAATTAAGCTCATAAAATTTTGACACCACTGCATAGAAATATGTTTTTTAAGTTCTAAAATATAAATTATGGTATTTAGAAACAAAGGATCATAGAAAATATTATAATCTACAAAGATGTTCTATCGCACTTTAGTTATTATCTAAATAACATCTCCAAAATTTAAATTACAGGACCCATGAAATACGCAACTGATTAAAAGAAATCTGGTTTTAAAGCAGTCAAAATGAAGATGAAAAAGCAGAATGTGCGCACAATAACTCTTGTTGTGTGTACGTTCACTTATCTGCTAATTGGTGCTGCTGTGTTTGATTCCTTAGAGTCGGAGACAGAGAGCAAGAGATGGGAAATCCTTTCAGGTACCTATGGTTCTTAATATGTTCCATTTGTATTATCTATGAAATAGGTAGGTATTTGTATTTTCTCTCCCCCTGTTTCATAATCACTTGCTAACTTAGCAAGTAGTTAACTCAGCAAGTCGTTAACTCTAACCCTGTCCTTTTCTAACATTAAACAAAGGATAAGACAACTTTTAGGATGCTGCTAAAACTAGCAAGTGATTACGAAACTGAGGGTCTATCTTTATGCCTAACATTTTTTCAATGGAATGTTGACAAATCCTCAATTTTTGAAGTTCGAGCTTTGTTAGTGACCATGTTTGTCATCCATATTCCATAGTGCTTTTAGGAACCATAGGTTAAACAATAAACTGTCAACAGTACATACATAGTTTTGAAGGTCAGGACCCTATATTAGAATCCCCTTGTTGTTTTGTTGTGGATAACTATAAGATCCATAGTACCACAACCCCCAGACATAGAAGTGTAGTTTTCACTTAAAAATTAACTAACTCCAATAATGATAATTTCAATAATGAAATGTCTTTAAACAACTTATTCTGCAGACATCAGAGCAGATCTCATCCGCAAGTACAACATAACAGCGGAAGACTACCACATGATTGAGATTGTTATTGTTGAGAACAAGCCTCACAAAGCAGGGCCTCAGTGGAAGTTTGCGGGGGCATTTTACTTTGCTACGGTTGTGCTTGCTATGATCGGGTATGGACATTCTACACCTGTTACTGTTGCTGGGAAGGGGTTCTGTATGGCTTATGCTATGGTAAGAATTGTTATCTTTACTTATAAAATCCATTGTCCTGACTGACTGATCTATCAACAGACAAAACTACTAAGTCTAGAAAACTGAAATTTTGAACATAGAATGAATGAAAGAATGATAATGACGACCTCTGTGGCGCAGTGGGCGAAGGCCCGCCTGAGACGCAGAAGGTTGCGGGTTCAACCTTCGGGGGTTATGTATGTATTTACAAAATATATATATATATTTATGTAGTATATCAGTCATGTAGTTCCCATAATACAAGCTCTGCTTAGTTTGGGGCTAGATGATGCTGTGTGAAAATGTCCAGCATTATTTATTATTTATTTATTGTATGCCATAAGAAAAATAGATATAACTTAACAAAACTAAAAAAACAAAACTTAAAGTACAATGGGCGCTCTTATCGCTTAGAAGCGACCTCTTCCAGACAACCTTTGGACGGAGAGGATTATAGATTTATTGCATTACCTAAGCATGTGCTGAAACAATATTTTTGAAATTTCCATTTTAAGGGGGCGAATTCTTTGAAGTTGAAACATGAAAAGTTGAATAAATAAATAATAAATAAAAAATTTCGTGTTTCGGGGTTTTTGGTTTTTGATTTTTTAAGGGGGTAAATGGGAGGCGAAATTGTATGGGAGTTTTTTTTTAACACGTCAAAACCAAACATACCTAAACTAGTTAAAGTAAAAACTGATAATAATCATTCCAGGTGGGTATCCCCTTAGGCCTAGTGATGTTCCAGAGCATAGGGGAGCGGCTGAACAAGTTCGCATCGGTCGTTATAAGAAGAATGAAATGCTTCTTAAAGTGTGAGACAACTGATGCCACAGAGTTAAACCTTATGCTGGCCACTGTTTTTCTGTCTACTATTATAATCTTCTCAGGTAAGATAAATCCTACTACTATTATAAACGCGGATGTTTGTGAGAATGGATGTTTGTTTGTTACTCTTTCACGCAAAAACGACTGAACGGATTTTGATGAAACTTTACAGTAATATAGCTTTTACATCAGAATAACATATAGGCTACCTTATATCCAGGTACCACGGGCGAAGCCGTGGGCAGGAGCTAGTGATTTATATAATTATTCTGTGCACTACCTACTGTGACGACCTCTGTCGCGCAGTGGGCGAAGACCCGCCTGAGACGCAGAAGGTTGCATGATCGATTCCCGTAACGGGACAAATGTTTTTGTGATCGGTAAATGTTTGTCTCAAGTCTGGGTGTTTCTATGTATGATATGTATGTATTTACAAAAAAAAAACTATAAATATAAGTGCTCGTAGTACTGACTGATAGTCATGTAGTTCCCATAATACAAGCTCTGCTTAGTTTGGAGATGATGCTGTCTGAAAAAAAATGACTGTTATTAATTATTATTATATAATATGAATAAATATGTATACTAAATAAATAACACCTAAACAGACACATACTTAGTCCTCAACCTACACACGGATTGCCTGTATCAGGTACCATGGTCTGTTTTTAAAGTAAGAAATGGCTGATAGCGCGATGTAGAAATTGGCCCATTTTAGCAGCGCCATCTAGTTCTAATTCACACAAACTTTTAACACCGAGCGTATCTGTTTCCTACTTACTTTACATTTAAGTCATTTAACAGTACCACAACACCCAGACCCGAGACAAATAGGTAGAATAGATAGAAAATACTTTATTGCACACCAAATTTTTCAGCTTATATAATACTACAAACTTTGACAGTGTTGTACAATGGGTGATATTATCGCTAATAAGCGTCCCCTACCAGACAACCTTTGGATGGAACAGACTGACAAAAAATCTGTACAAAAATATCTGGAGAACATTCAAATATTTGTCCCGCAGCGGGAATCGAACCCGCACCTCTCGTTTGCACCTCTTGTGGCCCTGTACTCGCCGGCCCCGCCACCGTGATAGTCATAGACCGACTGTGACAATAAAAATTGGGAACGCTTCCGTCTGGTAGTGATCTGGAGTAGTTGAGCTATCTATAGATCGTTTACAATGATCTTTCGATAGCTAGCTGTTTCTTCTTTATTTTTTGTATATACCTTCTTGTATATAGTTGTATGAATAAATGTATTTACCTCATTATATGGCTGTAAAAAATAAAATAAGTAGTATCTTAAATTTGTTTTAGGTGCCGGAGTGTTTTCACAGTACGAGGGGTGGTGCTATTTCGACGCTTTATACTACTGTTTCGTCACCCTCACAACTATCGGGTTCGGTGATTACGTGGCTCTGCAGGTATGTTGCAAGTTAGATTACTGAGAGAACATTAATAACAAAATAATGCACTTATACCTATCTCCTAAAGAACCTACATTGACTACCTACAATCAAAATAAAACCTCGGTCTACCGCCATACCCTAATACAAAATTAGTTTGAGAGACTTAATTTTATTTATGTACCTACTTACTGTTGATATTTATAACTAGTTTGTTTACGCAAAACCTCGGCTTGCCTACCTATCTGTTGCTATAGACAGGGTTCATGTGAGGTACCTACCTATAAACACCATCTATGTACCTACCATGTGAAAGTAAATGTACCTATAAATGTAAATTTATATTGTAAAAACGGGAATTTTCACGTTCTGCACTATCGGTGAAGGCACCGACACTTTGTAGTGCACGGCGCGACGCGGAAGGAGGAAGCCGCAACCACTCACCCTGATGAAGACTCTCGGAATGAGTCGAAACTTAGTCGGTGCCTTCACCGATAGTGCAGTACGTGAAAATTCCCGTTTTTACAATATGAATAGTCAAGTTCACGATAGTTTTTGGAATAAAAATGTAAATTTAGTTCGATTCCCGCTGCGGAACATTATGTTTCATCTGCAAATCTGCTGCGATTTTCTGAGACATAACCCGTTGGTAGTAGCTTACCAATCGGTAGGCGGTATGCTTGATAGCCAGTTAAATTATAAAAAAAAAGATTTCGCATATTCTTCAGCACGGAACCCTCAAGGCGCGAGTGCTGCTAGCACTTGTCCGTTATTTGTTTCAGAACGACCAAGCTCTGACCAGCAAGCCTGGGTATGTTGCACTCAGTCTGGTGTTCATATTATTCGGCCTAGCGGTGGTCGCTGCCAGCATTAACTTGCTCGTTCTACGGTTCATGACTATGTAAGTAACATCGAGCAGTTACCCCGAGAGGCGTCGTATTGAACCACACTGTTCTGTCAACACATAAGTCTTTTAGGTATGATGTTGGCAAACGCGGACATTGTCATTGTGTCATGTTGCCTGATGTAATATAATATAATATAAGCCCTGCCACAAATATTATAATACTAGGCCCTGCTTAGTTTGGGGCTAGATTATGCTTTGTGAAAAATGTCCAAAATTATTTATTTTGTTCGTGTTTATAGTCAGCATGGTTTGAAATCACGACTAAACTTTTGTATGTAAAACTACAATCTGACTAATGCGACAGCATTAAAATTGTTGCTTTCTCTTTCTTTTGTTATTGTTAGTAAAAGAGAGCGATAGATAAAGTTAAATTTTTGTTGGTGAACAAGATAACCAACGTCATTAATAAATAAATATTGCTGGATATTTTTCACACAACATCATCTAGCGCCAAAGTAAGCAGAGCTTGTGTTATGGGAACTACATGACTGATATTTACTACTTAAATCCTACTAATATTATAAACACGAAAGTTTGTGAGGATGGATGTTTGTTACGCAAAAACTACTGAACGGATTTTGATGGAACTTTACAGTAATATAGCATATAAGTACATCAGTAAAACACATAGGCTACTTTTTATCCGGGTACCACGCGGGCGAAGTCGTGGGCAGAAGCTAGAACATTATAATACGTCATTTAACACGTCATAATCACCCTAAACATCTATCTGTTGGTAGGCAAGCAGAAGAGGCGGCTAGGGACAAGGAAGGTGACGATTCGTCTCTGATCCCGGCCGAAGAAGGCGGATTCTTTGTAGGCGGGACATTGCACGACGACCAAGCATCGGTCAGTGCATCTGTAAGTACCATAACCAATGCAACAATACGTAATTGAAACTATACTGACAGTGGTTTATTAACTGAAGACAGTAGTACTGGAAAATGTGGCTAATTAACACTGTGTTATGTCGATTTTGCTGACATTTAGTTTTTTTTGTATTTTTATTTATTTTCAAATTAAAAGTACATTACATTATAAAGTTTCTGCCAAACTGTACAACAGTTTGTCAGCAGTAGTTCTCGTGGACATATTATAGGTACTTAATTGTTAATGTACCTAACTACTTAAACTAATTAATTATCACATATTATAGCTAGATTGGTTCTTATATACCTACTTAAGAAATACATAATAGTATTACGAATGTAATCGTAACTTATTTAGTAGTGGGAGACGCGCGCGCAACAAATCTAACATCGTATTCACGATGTGAGATTGCCGCGCCGCCACTTCGATCCCACATTGTATATATTTTGTAATCATTTAAAATATAGACCACGTGACATGTCGAACACTATAAATTTAAAGAATGTTCGGTCAGCTTTTATATAGAAGTAAAATATAAGGATGTTTCTGTGAATCCAATACATTTCGATTGTAGAAAGTCAACATGGCTAGAGCTACGGTTCAGGCAGTCAGGACCGAATTAAATCAGCGAGTGATGTGTAGTAATATATCGGGCTATAATAAACATGACTATGGTAAAAGTCTTCCCGACACACAGACATACAGATTATTAATTATTGATAAATTAGGCAGCGCCTAGTACTTAGCTCATAGCGAGTATCATTGCGTCATGCGATAATAGGGGCTTAGTAGGCGCCGAGAGTAGTATCCGATTTCATAACTAGATGTCGCTGCTAAATTTAACACAATCCTGAATCGCGCTGACGAAAACGCACGGCTCTGAATGACTTCGCTTCATATATTCCTTATAGTTATCGCTTCTCGGCCTTTTGGCTAAGATCAAAGTGTAGTATCTGTTCTTTTCAGCTTAATATCTGAAAGTTCCCTCACTGAGGGACCAGTATATTAAACTGATTTTTGTAAAGCGACGGGATGTTCGGAGCTCGCTCCACTCCCGTCACGGGTCGGCCCGGCATTGCAGTGCCGCCGGGATCGGCCCACAGAATATATTGGATCTTCATTACCTACATCACGAAGAAACGGCAGTTTCTTTCTGAGAATAGTGCCGTAGTATTAAATATTCAGCTTATTGAATAAGAATGTTACAAGATTTTCAACTACTATTAATTACGGTCGGTATCTATCATCGCCACCGCGTCAGTTTGAGCAGGCCCTTAAGTTTGTAGAATAGTGTCTTAAAATGTATGTTCTTTTCGAGGTTTGTTCGTGCAACTGCCTCGGCAACATGCAGGTCGAGGGCGGAGCCCTATTGGCCGCGGAGCCCCGCATCATGCCGGCATCGGTGAGGCGGAGCATCTCTATGGACTTCGACATCGAAGCGGACCTCATAGAACGGGCCTCTGTCTAAGACCTAAAACCAGGCCCCTTATAGGCCGCCACAAATATTGAATTTACGGAAAGTATGAAAATGACATAAGCTGTTGAGATGTCGCGTGACTGCTGCCAAGTTTTCCCTTGACGAATTTGCGTTAGCGTGAAAGGAAAACTGAGCGTATTTGTCGTGAGGCCCAATCCCAGATCTAGATATTTTCCATGCTTTGAATGGTAACGTCAACGCCACTGTACTTTTTTTTGCCTGAAAGGTCCCCGGTTGTACTAAACATTGTAACGCTTTGTACTAAGTTACCTTTTACCTAAGTTACACTATACCTACAATTCAATAAAAAAACAAGAGTTATTAATCCTGAAGAAATGTTATTATTAAACAAGTGAATAGCTAGGGCCCTCTATTCTGTATCTGAAAGTCATTCGGTGACGAATGTTTGAAAAGATAAATGATTTTCTCTTGCAAATAGTTACTATTAATATTGCCACAGAATACGGGCTTGAGATAATCATATTATGACTTGTCAAACGTTTTTTACCCAGTGACTTTCAGAGACAGAATAGGTGGGCTGAAAAATGCTAGTATCCGATCCCGATTAAG
Source organism: Perizoma flavofasciatum (assembly GCA_958496245.1). Taxonomy (NCBI): domain Eukaryota; kingdom Metazoa; phylum Arthropoda; class Insecta; order Lepidoptera; family Geometridae; genus Perizoma; species Perizoma flavofasciatum. Next base: position 3,615,605 of record OY292436.1, read on the forward strand.
GGAAAAGAAAAGTCGGATAACGTGCACCAAAGGTCTAAAACTAACATACCCCTATACACGAGATAAAAAAGGTTTGACTCCTCGTAACTAACTTTAAAAGTGAAGCACCTTTATTATGCCAGCCCGCTCGTAAGGTACCTACTTATCCGTACACTGATAGTATGCCGAGTGACGGCGAAATTCTCTACGCATTCACTAACTTGAAAAGTGAAGCACCCTAATTATGCCGGCTCGCTAGTAATAGGTGCCTACTTATCCGCACACTGATAGTGTAAGGTCCCGCCTTCGGAGGCTCGAAGGACCATTTGATGTACTTGTACATCAAAGAAAAGATATTTTATTTATTGAGACGGGAAGATGTTGATGAGCCGCGATTATGATGTGGACTGACTCGTTGCCGCGATGCGCCCGGTTTCCACGCTAATGCACGGAAATGCAGATATTGCAAACCTGTACGTTATTGGAACCGTACAGATAGTATGCCGAGGCATGACGGCGAAATTCTCTACGCATTCACTAACTTCAAAAGTGAAGCACCTTAATTATGCCAAACACAAAATAACCACACTCTTTAAATAGTATGCCGATTTGCCGTTATTGTATGACCTGATTTGTATAAGGCCATCGTGGATTTTCAAATTTAGTTCAATTGACGACCCCGGTGGCGCAGTGGGTGATTAGATAATAAATAATAAATAATGCTGGACAATCCACACAGCATCATCTAGCCCCAAGCTAAGCAGAGCTTGTGTTATGGGTACTAGATGACTGATATACTTAATACAATACATTACATAGATAGTTTTTTTTTTATTATACATAGAAAAATACCCAGAACACCCGGAACAAATATTTGCAGATCGTACAAACATTTGTCCCAGAACGGGAATCGAACCCGCAACCTCCTGTGTCGCAGGCGGACCTTCGCCCACCGCGCCACATCGGTCGTCTGTAGATGCGACGCAAGAATTTATAATTTCCTAACATACCTAGGTAACTATAAAATATATAAAACATATAAAATATCTCCGTAGGGACTGTATTCAATGAGTGGTTAGGTTAGATTGTTTACCAATTATAGATTTTTGAGTGGTAGGTGTGACGTCAGCAGCTACATCAGTAGGCGAGGCTGAAACAACGTGGCAGAGTCCTCGATCTTTTTACTAACATACAGACATACCTTCTCACTATACCTACTATTTTAAATACCTACTTATTACATTGTACTTGGGCTAGGTATGTTTGTTTAAGTGTAAGTAAATAAATGCCCTTTCATTTGATTTATTTATTTTTAAGAGAATTCGATTCCCGCTTTGGAACCAATTGTTTGCATATTTTACTGATATTTCTTTCTAATCTGGGTGTTGTGGAACCACGATACTCATAGTTACTGATACCCACGATAAAGGGAATCTTAGTGTGGGGACTATTTATGTGACTGTTATGTGTTTATTAATTTATTATTTAATATATAGAACTAAAGTCTATCCCTCTGTTTCATAATCAATAACTTTAGCAGCGTGCTGAAAGTTGCCAGCCTCTATCCTTTGTTTAGTGTTAGAAAAGGACAGAGCTAGATTTAACGGATTGCTAAATTAGTGAATGATTATGAAACAGATGGTTAATCTCTTTTCGTAATCATCACTCACTAATTTCGCTAGCAGGACGCTAGCTTGTATCATTTTCTAACAGTAAACAAAGGATAGAGGTCTGGTAGAGATCGCTTATTAGCGATAAGACCGCCCATTGTTACAACATTGTCTTCTTTTCTCTTCTAGAGGCAGACTTTTAGCGCGCTTCTAAAGTTAGTGAGTGATTATGAATAAAAGAGTATGTGTTACAGATGGACTTGATTTTTTTAATTTTTTATTTACGTTTGTAGCTAACTGTATCTAATTATAGGAGTTGTATTTATAAGTATTTTATGTCCACGTGTTTTATAAATGTGCCGAAAGTTTTATAATTATAATTTTACTAGGTAATCTATTCTCTAAGGGTAATTTAATTGTAAGCCGTGTTAGCTTTGTGGGCTGTACGCTGACCTCCGATCTGGAGGTGGTGGGCTCGATCCCGGTTGTGTGCCAATTAATTTTTCAATTTATGTGCGTTTAAATTGAAGCTCAAAACGGTGAAGGAAAACATAACGAGGAAACCGGCATGCTCAAGTGAAAATTGAAGGGATGAGCTATTGGTCAGTGTTCCAATAAGCGGCGATGGGCTTTCAATCTGTCGTTAATACTAATTAAAGTATGCAAAAACGCGGACATGCGCCAAATATAATGTTTGGACATCTCTCTGACTATCCCTAAATAGTATCCTCACAGATCTGAATAATGAGTACGCTTCTGGATTACAGGCGACTATTTCTCAACTTTCCGTTATTTGAAACCGATTTTAACTATTTCCTTAATTTAATTGTCACGCCCACCTATTATAAGCTACTAGCCTCTACCCACGGCTTTGCTCGCGTGGTACTCTGATATAAAATTGCCTATGTGTTATTCTGATGTATAAGCTATATTACTGTAAAGTTTCATCAAAATCCGTTTAATAGTTTTTGAGTGAAAGAGTAACAAACATCTTTTCATCCTCACAAACTTTCGCGTTTATACTGTTAGTAGGATAGCTAGGTATTATTGTTTTCTGTGATATGGATTTTGAATCTCGTTATTACCTATGTTTTGTGTGTGAATAGTGAAAATCTAGTTATACCGTAGCGTGTAGTAGGAACATATATTTATTCTATGGTTAAACACCGTGTTTTTTATAGTTTTTATTCTGTGGTTATAGACGGAGTTGACACTGTAACCCTCTCTCATTGTCATAGAATCGAATAGAAAGTGGATTATTTGACACAGCAACATAGCACATTTCAAAATAATAGTCGCGGTGTTTTTTATGTATGTATGTATACGTATTTACAATGTTGATACAGTCTGACTATAAAGTCCCCCATACAAAAAATTATAATACTGTCAATTTCAAAAGTACTTAAATAAATAATTAACGCGGGTCATTTTTCACATAGCATCATCTAGACCCAAACTAAGCAGACTGACTACGAGTAGATACTTATATACTTTATTTGTAAATACATACATATTATACATAGAAAACACCCACACCCGGGACAAATATTTGCAAATTTTTCAAACATTTGTCCCGCACCGTGAAAAGTCACCGTTTTTGGCATGTTATAAACTGAACATAGAGCCTTTGATAGGTTTATATAGTAATACCACCCGAGTATTTGATGTTGTGTTTTTTTTTATGTAAAATACTGTAAAAAACCCCCAATCACATGTCGTTTAATATCTCAATGTGTACCCCTGTTACTGGAAATTGTTACTAAATAGTACCTACTGTCCTAAATAAATGTTTATAGACTAATCTCTGTTTTCTTTGCCATTTCGACGAGATATGTTGTATTTTAAATCATGAATCGCCCTTCATTCAACCGTAATCAAGCAATACCTCACTCACTTCAATCATACCTTGAAGAGACCTATATTTTATAATCACACTACCGACAGACAGACGGTTACCTTGATGTTCCATTTCTGCGTCGGTTGTGAAATTTTTATGTGCATAAAATAAATTAAAAAGCAATAAACTTTTTTCAACCGACATTAAAAATCTTTATTTTCTGTATTTTTTTGTTCTTTATGTTGTATTGTATGTATTGTTATATTTTGTTATCTGTATTTGTGTTTTTTTACAGTGTAAATAAATGGATCAGGGGATTTCTGGAATTCTTGTCCACAAATCCCCTTTGAGTACCGGAAGGGGATTTCTCGATAAAAAGTCCTGAAATCTCAGATTTCTGGAATAAGCCTATTATATTACTATTCGTCAATTGAGAACCGATTTGTCCTACTTATTTAAATTTTATGAAAAGATCCCATCCCTAATGGTGAAAAAATAAAAGATGATAATATTGAACTTTTATCAACTTCCCGTTATTAGGTTTTTATTTTTTTTCTGAAGTAAGTTAGGTACACAAAAATGATAAATTGACCAAACGTTTCAGTTTATTCGTATGTCTATTTTTGACTTCGGGAGGTCTTCATCAAATTATCAATACCCATGCTATGACATCATGATGCAAACATGATCCTTTCCAGAACACAAATGTTGAGGAAGGCGTTATCTGGAGGCACTGACCTATAAGTAAGTCCCTAATTACTGGGCCTTTTTCACCAAACTCATAGTAAAAAATAAATTGAAATTACAACGATACAAGAAACGTCCATCTATAAACTAAGGTTTGGATCTATAATATTTACAAGTGAGTAGGTACGCTAATTCCGCCATAGAAGGATCAAGCAACAAATTATGCTTGTTTTTTTTTTTTTACCTCAAGAGGTTGTTTGTTTGTATGTTTGTCTGTAACCATTTATCTTCGAAACGAACCGTTTCTGAAAATCCGCATTTCAATCGGAATCAGATTTGTATATATCTTCAATGATGGTTCCCACGGCCCTGTTTATAGGGAAAGCCATGTTCTAAATAATAATCATGCTGGACGTTTTCACACAGCATCATCTAGCCTCAAAGTAAGCAGTGTGTTATTCCGAAATTTAGATTAGAAAAGTCAAATGGGTATTTTATGGGAAACTCTGTACGCTTCTATAATAAGCTTCCGGTAAATGTAACCAAGCTGCCCATTCGAAGATTTAAATCTTATATAAAGAACTTTTTAATAAAGAAGGCGTATTAGGCCTACACCATAAATGCCTATATTGAGGATAAAACTGCATGGCCCGATGTCGTCGCTCCGCTCCCTCGTTAGCTTAATTGTCAAATTGCGTATCTGTAGTCACATATTTTTGAAGAATAGGTTAAGCATTATATATTAAAGCGAATCGTGTGTTGTCTCTACCTACATACCTACCTACCACCTGTAGTGTAAGTACAATTAAATAGATTGCACTGAAGTCCAAGTGTCTTCTATCCATACACCTCAAGCTCTGTACCTGACTATTTCACATACATACATATATATAGTCACGCCTGTTTCCAGGGGTAGACAGAGACCAAGGGTTTCCCCTTGCGAACTGGTTGATACTTTTTAGACTTTATTTGAGTAGCATTATTTTTCTATAAATGAATTCAGCTCGTTCGATTGGCACCACACTAAAGCTGAATGAAGGATCATCAAAAAATAACCAAGCAGTTTGTTGCCTGATTCTTCTCTGCTTGGTCGCGCGCGAGGAACCGGCGTAAATTCACATTCAAATTTTAAATTCACGTAGTTTTTAAGTCGACGTTTCTATATGATCCTTGTGATTTCAATGAATAAAAACCTATTGACTTTGACTTTGGAACTACATGGCTGATATACTATGTTCTAGAATATTATCACGACTATACCACGTATTTTACTATTCTCCTGCTGACGTTTCGTTGACCGTTAAGAGGTCCTTCCTCATGAGCACCGTCCGCGTCCACGCTCGACGGTCGTAAGACGGGAACGAAACCACGATAATTTCAATTCTACGACATGATATGACCTTTAAGATGTCATGCATAGGTAAAGCAAACAGCGTAGATACAAACTTCAAGTTCTAGTAAAAGGACTTGGTGAAAAAGGGCATTTGTTTCCGTTTAAAAAGAACCGTTTCCCTAATTAGTTGTCATTTACAAAATGTTTTCAACCAAAGTATTGTTTTTCTGCGTTGTTTTTGTGGAAGCAGCAATGGGCTTATTTTTGACGCCGTCTCACGAAACGGGCTTGGAATCTGTGAGGAAAGCGCCACGTTGTAAGTATATCTATTTACTTAGATGAATAATATTTTTGCCCGTGGCATCGGCACATGTTTTCTTTTTCCACTGCCCTCTATCAACCATCAACCACCCACTACCCACACCACTCATTTCTTACCTATCATAACACAATCTATCCTATTATTTTCTTTGGGCTACCTACTATAGGTACTTTATGTCCATCGACATTTAAGCATAATCAAACACTCGTCTCATAATAATGTCGTTCTCATTATTTCCTACTCATACAGAGAATACGGTTCCTCATGGCATGCCCAAATTACGTGACAATTACCCACTCTTCAACTTTTCCGTCACTGCGGCTACTTTTAGGCCTGCATATCAGAAATGAAAAATAAGTAGATCATGAATTCAAGAAAGAGTGCATTTGAATACAGTTTTGAAAAACTATGAGCCCACCCCCTTATCTCAACTACTTATATGCATTTGGGTTAGGTATAAGAGGTTGTTTCTTCGTTTGTTTGTTACATATTTTTTTTCTTCAAAAAAGCGGTTCTTTTACAATCGTTTTGTATGACTCAAGGATAGTCCCTACAAAGGTTTTGTCGCCACAAATCAATTCCGCTGCAACAGCGATGGAATGTGGCCGTTATCAATTGTCATCCAGTTTTTTTGTAATCACGTTTTGTATAACTTCAAAGGTTCATTGATAGGTTTAAACAAACACGTCAGTAGGGGCTAACACTGATAAAATTCGCAACACCTGGGGTATTGCTGCGTTGCATGCTCAATTATTTTGGTTTTTAAATTTTGACGAAATGTATTTTTTATTTCAGGGAATATTCCCTGGCTTTGGATAGGCATGTACTGTAATGGTTGTCCAAAGCAAGGCTGCGAAGACGACGAGGCCATTATCCACGGTTTCTGTTGTGGATGTGCTTACCCTTTAGGTAAGACAGAACTGGGATACCTACACTACACATCACGTTCACTTTTTTGTTTGGTAAACAAGCTTAGAAAAGTAGCATATTATTTTTATTTACGTATAGCCAGTTAGGTGTCATTTCAAATCTAAAATTAGAATACGAAACACTGTTTTAGCTAAACAACTGTTTAAAAATCAGCCTTACATAAAAACTTACAATTAATAAATAGATAATGCTTTTGTCTTCATTTTACAGTATAAAACAAAACACTGGCTAAACAATTGCCTAATAATCTTTAACTCTATGGCACTTTAGAAAATAAGAACTTGATTATTTTGTTTTCCTTTCTAGATCGTTTGCCGATCGCATGTCCAGAGTTCCTGCAGTGTCCTCTCAACCTCCACGGTCTGTGCCACGATTACGAATACATGATGAGATGCTGTTGCTGAGAACCAGACCAGAGAAATTAGTGCAATCTTCCCAATTTTTATTATATTTTGACACCCACATACACAATGGCGTCGATTCTCTTGTACACCAACTAAACTTATTTTTATCTATCGATCTCTTTTACAACAACAAAAGAAAAAGATAGTAACAATTTTATTGCTGTCAAATTATTCATATTTTAAAGATACTTTGACAGCACTAAAATTGATACACATAAATTTTAGTGCTGTCAAAGTTGGTGTAGAGAATCGGCGCCATTATAGCCCAAACTCGAATATTATTATTATCTGTGCCCGAACACTTGAGGCGTAAGAATACGCATCGCGTTTTAGTTTTGAGAGTTAGAGTTGAGTTGAGTGAAAGTAGTCGTGTGCATGCATAGGCTCTAAAACAGGTTTTTTTTAAGTTTGTTAAATGTGCAACTGTCCAAACAGAATTCAGCTACCAAATGTGTCCTTAAACCGTTCATGACACTTTAGGGGAGACTTATGTTCAGAAGTGGATGTCTACGTATGTCAGATTCCCGCTGATTATGTCACTTAATTGACAGCAAAGACCGCGAAAACCTCGAATAAGGTACGAAACCTTATTCGCGGTCTTTTTCTGAGCATCCGTGTTGTTTCGATCTACCTATTACCAGCACAGAGTACTTTTTCATATTGCCAGTGGGGCTAGTATAGATGGTGAAAGTATATTTTAGCGACAGGTGTGCGATGGGCATCTGTAATACGGTTTTTAGACGTTTAGCGGCTGAACGCATAGCGTCTGCTGTCGCGTTGCTATCGCCACAGATATACTATACTATAATCGCTATTGCTGGATTTAAGGACTATTCCTTCCAGGCCTATGCCAGACTGTTACTTTTTCAAAATTAAATCCACCTGATCAAAACTTTGTGTGAGGTATCTTTTTTATAACTTAAGATCTAGTTAATTATAAAATAAAACATCTTTCCTATAGCATACTGTTTTAATTTCTAAATACCCTCGATACAGAACAGGGGACAGCGGACTTGATTTAAGTAAACTTAACTTGAATAGTACAAAAATAACGGTATTAATTAGGTAATAACATCGAATCTTTTAAATAATTTATATGGATCCAATATTTCAAACACCAGATGAAACTACAAGAGAACTTTGAACAGAATGAACAGGAAGCTAGTGTTTGAAATAGTGCAGCAAAAGTTTTAAAATTTACTAATTATTACAAAACTGTGGTGATATTGTTGTCTTTTAATACATGTTCCCGCATGGTTATAGGTATTCGATGGCTACACAAATACTATAATTATATCTAACTCTAAGGCCAATTTGCTATATCTACAATTTTGTGTAATTCTAGGATAACACAAAACTTTCAACATAGCATAACCCCAGAATGCTTCGAGATAATATTACGTAAATATATAATATAGAATGAACACCCAGTGCATACGATTTTAGTACCTTTAAGTGATGGGAAATAATAAACACAAGCTGGAATTTAATGTATAAAATTAGCCTACGCTCGTAATGGACAGCATTTAAGAGAACGATAAAAATGTATTTATACTTACTCTCGATGAGGATTCGCACAGTTTATAACGTACATACAAATAGTATCTCATAATTATACCTATATGCACTTAGCGCTTGGAAAATCACTGAACGCAGTGATACATTCCTTTTTTATCCGTCTCACTCATTCTTGCTATCACATTCACGCGCGCTTATTGCTGTTTCACTCTTACGATTACGTGGCAATGCATTTCCAAGCAATTGACGTCACTATAAATTGCACATAAGATAGAAATAAGCTTTTTTACACTGTGCGAAAACTCACAAATAGCTACAACATACCCTCAACCATGGCATTTATTTATGACCCATCTTAACGTGTGGTAAAGACGCTACCTTTAGACGCTTGATTTTTTTTTTAATTTTCGCGATCTGTAAACTTAATTATAAGTTGTATACGGGTCATCGGTTCACCGCGTTTACCTTTTTTCATTATTTTACTCGAATTTACTTACTTTTTATTCAACTGTGTTGCGAGTATATGGAGATATCGTCGCGAAATAAAGGCAGTAGCCGCAACTACCCTCATTTCATCTTCGAATTCAGAAAAGTCCAAGTTCACATTATGACACTACATTAACCGCACGCGGCACTGCAACGAACACCTGTTGATCACAGGATTTTAAGAAACGGTGAATCTATAGCAGTCTTCATTGAAATAACAGAAAAGGTAAACGCGATATAAACACGTATAAAACTTATAATTATGGATCAATGCGACATAATGATTAATATATAATCATAGGATATAATTGTTACTATGAATGTGTGTCGTGGACACACATTCAAAGTAACAATTATATCCGTGTTCAAATAGAAATCGGTATTTTTATATCATTGTTTTTTTTTTACTGAAACGTTTAGATAGGCCAGTTTCCTTCAAAATGCCGCATCGGTACAGAATATAACACAAGGCTCATTATAACACAACGCTTGTTAATTTCCATCCTCGCAACAACCGTGCTGGTTAACATTCTGTTCTGGAAACATCACGAAATTAAACTAAAATAATCATTATATATAAACATTGTATAAACATACACCCATACATTTCACCATTTTGCTGTGACACTATACGCTATGTAATAAGACTCAAATCGAATCGCAACAGACATACATAATTCTGGATCTACATTAGGGTACCGTGGGTATCACGAGTACTCTTGTACCAGTCTCAGAACCCAGATCCGGGAACGATAGCCGCAGATCATGCCATTGTAACAAGAATGGTCGAGTTGTATGGCGATGTTATTTCACAAGAATGGTCTCCTTTACAACTATCCACATCCATCCATGTTAAGGTTCGATTGCGCCTCGAATAGCACAAGAGACATATGTTGATAGCCCGTAACATAAGCTATCGTGAATTATATGGTCTGCATCGCAACAGACATACATAGTCCTGGATCTACACTAGGGTACCGTGGGTATCAGGAACAGAACCCAGATCCGGGAACGATAGCCGCAGATCATGCCATTGTAACTGACGTGAAATGTCGGCGAATAAACTCGGCTTAAGAACGTTCGGCAGTTAGTCAAAATAGGATTTTCCATACATATAGATTAAATGTCCATTACATAGTATATAGTGGCACAGATATTAATTATCTGTACTGAACGAATGAGCGAAACCCAGTCAGTAATGGACTCGATTCGAACCGACTGCATATAAAAAGGAAGCTATGTTGTTTAGTAATTTGGAATTGCTTAAATTAAATTAGCAATTGCGTCGTTGGATTACAGAGGTGTTAGGTTAGTTTTTGTATTGTGCATGAAGGGACGCTGGATTCTTTGTCCTCTCAACGCCAATTAAGCGTAGGGCGACCAAGAAAAAACCAGTGGCAACGAAGGCAATACGTGTGCATGCTACAAAAAGCTAATTCCATGAACCTAGTCTTAAATTACGATATTCTCTTCCTTTTTGTTGCTCTAGTTAAACTAGTACAGTACTATTTTCTGTATTTACTGAAAATACCAAAAATAGGACTCGACTACGTTTTTATGGCGGCGTTATTTCACAAGAATGGTTTTCTTTACAACTATCCACGTCCATCCATGTTTAGGTTCAATTGCGCCTCGAATAGCACAAGAGACATATATGTGGATAGCCCGTAACAAAAGCTATCGTGAATTATATGGTAGAATGCGCCGCGTTAAAAAAAACGACTCCCGAAAAGAGTCGAAACTTGTCGGCGTCTTCACTGATAGAGCGGTACGCAAAATTGCTTGTTTACAAAATACGCTAGGGATTTCACGGCGACCGTTTTTGACTACGATACGGGCTGTACACAAAACGATTATCGGAACATGTAAAAAACAAACAATCTATATTAGCTGTTTTCTAACAATAACCTTCCAAAGCTCAGAGATCGATGTTACTACAAAAAGAGCCAATCAGAATCACCGATATTGAACTATGATAATCGGCACCGGTATGATATCGGCGAAAAAGAGTATCGTTACATCCCTTAATATAACCTAGTGTTGTGTTTATGTGGTCCGGTGCGGTCGGTTCGAACGAGTTTGCCGGACGAGCAGCAACGTAAATGTTAGCGTCGACGTATGCTGGTGCGATTGAGTGGATTGCGTTTAGTTTCGCAGGCGTTGGAGGCAGACCGCGTTGTCCGCTCTGTTGCGTGTTGCCGCCAGCCTGGAAAATACAAAAAAACTGATCATGGACGAGAACAAAGGAGTCCGCTACCTCATGTGGGAGTTTCTTTATCTTCTTCAGTCTATGGAAACGATTCCCTAAAAGGTTAATTGAAATTGGTTTTTTTTATTATGATTTACGAACATTACAGTTACAAGGAAAAAAATCAATCCTTATTATCATTAAGAACTTAAATATATGTCATTCCTTGATAGATAACATTGGTACCCAAAGTATTGGGCACCAAATATTGGGATAGTAGTTATAAAGAGACGAATAAAATAACTTAAATTAAGAAGTTATTACACGATTATTAAATTGATTAATTATGCCCTACTTTTCCTTTCACGCTAACGCAAATTTGTCAAGATAAGACTTGTCACGTGACACTTCCACAGCTAATGTCATTTCCATACAATTCAATCTTTCCGCAAGCGTTAACGCCAACAGAAAGTGGTTGTTGTCTAGACACCTAGCTGACGTTTCGTTGACAGTTTAAAGGTTCTTCCTATGAGGAGTGTGTGGTACGGTCTTACTAATATCTTAAATGGTACAATATCATGATGATGTAAATGCTATGATGTTTTAGTTGTAATGTGGTACTGACCGCTCGCGTTGATTCAGCAGCAGGAGGACTTGCCGGTGTCGATGGGGTGTCCCTGGTCGATCTTCACCTGTCCGCCGGAAGGCGCGGCGCCGGTCGAAGGCGGACCCACGCGCGCCTTGATCTCCGCCGCCATCGTCATGAAGGCCTGCTCCACATTTGTAGAGTTCTTGGCTGACGTCTCCAGGAATGGGATCCCTAGTTGCTCGGCGTATTGCTGGAAGGGACAACCATTTTTTTTTGTTAAACACCATTTTTAACACGCATACGTAGTCCCTACCCCACACTAGGAGTTCCTGTGTCGTGGGTATCAGGAACTAGGGAGTACTGTAGTACCACAACACCCGGAAAAAATATCTGCAGGACATGCAAACATTTGTCCCTAAGCGGGAATCTTCACTGGGAAGACCTCGATCGTACTCTGATCAAATTGGAGACGTTCTACAGAAAAGCCAGAACAAGAGTAAACTAAACAGACGAGCCCGTATGAAGAATGAAATGAGAGTAAATGCAGCGAAAAAGATACGCCAGGATCGTAAAGTAACAAATGACGATCCGTGGTCTCTGCCTACACCTCTGAGAAACAGGCGTAGCTTTACGCATGCATTCATGTACTAGTTTCAGCTTACTAGTAAAAAGTAGCCTAAAAAACCGTGCAATTTGACGAATCCTAGCGTTAGACGGGTACCGCGTCTCTCAGCGGCGCTCATAGATTTTATAGGTTGTTCCTTCTATTGATTTTTGTAAAACAAAACTGCAGATCGCGCGCGGGTCCCGCTTAACGCGGCGGACGACCTCATAAGGTCTTCCTGCATAAGGTTTAGGCGAGCAAACTCCTAGGGGAAGCCTTTCTACAGACTGTTATTGACATAGCATATAGTCTTTCTTCAGCTCATTGTAATTTAATACGAAAACATTGAGAGTAGTGTGCCATGCTTTAGTTCCGAAGTCTGTTTTGTTATAACGTGTTTGTACTGCGTGCTACATGATAACCATTTATAAGATAGTAAGGTAGGTAAGGCCGGCCATTTACCTATAAGTAGGACGGCGAATAATTGTCGACAGCTTCAAGGCATGGTCGGTAATGAAATTTAATTAGCATAATTCAATGCAAGATTAAGCAATTAAGATCAGTAATTTAACAAGCAATCTTTATAGTACTAGCAAAAATATAGATTTAGGTTGTTCAATCTGTCTTGATATTTTTTTTTATAAAGAGAAACGTAAATAAAAACTTTTTTCTATATTCATTTTAAAAGAATTCTGAAATCAGTAAAATCTGCTAATCAGCTAAAATCTCATCTTAAATTTCGCACACTGAAATGAGATCTATTCTACTAAAATCTTTTTGCAATCGATTTCTATCGTTTAATAATAGATTCCTTTTGGTCCGTATTACTTTCTGTACCACCATATCTATCATAAATGGCACCAGTTATGCAAACTACATCGAATAAATTAAGCAAAACCAGCTAAATCAACTAGAAAGTATTATGTAACAATATTATGTGATTTTTTTAAATGAATTTAGATTTCAGCATAAAATTAATCACAAATCTTCACTTGGATCTTTGTTTATAACATAAAAAGCGCCCATTCATTTGTATATTGCTTGGTTGTACACAAAGATGGTAAGCGGTTACCGCTTATGACGTTTGTAACGCCAGTGGGTCATAAGCCTAACAAATATTTCACGCTTACTTTTCCTTTCATGCTAACACATATTTGTCAAGGTAACACTTGGCTGCTGTCACGTGACATCTCAGAGAACCTAATGTCATTTCCATTCAATTCAATCTTTTCGCAGGCGTGAGGTATTTGGCCCAGGGCACTGCTGACGCGTTGCCTACCCTACAAAGTTGAAGAGACTCGTGTCTCTTATATCACCCAGCACTCATTAAAGGGGACCCCTCAAACCGACCGCTCCTTCTCAAAGGAGCTTTTGTAAAAAGCGTTACTCAATATTTTATACTTATGCTTGGCGCAGCTTGCTTTCGTTCTTTCTTATCATATTATCTAGGAATTGATGGGCCGATAGGGGGCATTTAGAACTGAGTGCTTCCGTGATTCGGAGTACATGTTGTCTTCGGGATGCGTAAAAACTCCGAAAGTAAGCTAATTAGCTGTTTATAGATAGATAGAACATTCTTTATTGCATATAATAACATATAATAGTCCTCCACATTGGTTAGATGACGGCGACCTTAAAAAAATATCTTGCGTGAGCCCTTGCGTGGTTTGCAAGACCAAACTTTTACATAAAAATAGGCGAGAACTTAATGCTAAAAGCATTCTCTTCCAGATACAGTTTGTGTATTGTGGAAAAAGAAGTGTCGATCGGTAGTGCACAGAATGGATAAGTATGAATTCATTTTATCGTTTAGTATACTTTACTGTTTTGTTTAAAATCTTCTTCAGTCGATGCGTAGAGTCAATGCGTAAAGAGCTTATGCGTCAGCAAAATGACGGAATATAAATTGTAAATACGTAATCAATAATCAGTTATAGCTCATTCTCACATCACAAAGATATAATAGTACTCAGGTTTCATATTGAAATTTGATTTGACGTTTGATTATTTATTAATGTTCCTTGACTGTACTTCATTATTAAAGCTCACGTCACTTTACGCAGGAGCGCAGGTAAATTGGCGTTGCTTTTACATACAATGAGACTTGAATGTACTACAAATGATCGGTTTTCTAAAGCTGCGCTTGTATCTAGAATTTAATGGAAGCGCTTATGGCGTAGCTTGCCTATTTTTCAAGAGACTTCAAAAAAAGGAGGAAGTTCTCAATTTATGTGTGTTTTTTATCGATAATATCTACGCCAATTGTGAAGCGATTTTAATGACTCTTTCATAAAAGAATACCCATTTAATGGGGAAAGATTACCCACTTTAATAGTTAATCAAAAAAAAAAAAAACCACCCCTAAGGGAGAAAAAATGAGGGAAGAAAGTTCATATTGGACTATTTATCAACTTCCCGTTATTTGAGGGCTGTAATTGTTAATTTTGTAAAGAATTAATTACCTTATTGTAAAACCCTAACGTGTTACCTACAGGTAACACGTAAAATGTAATCGACGCACATTTGATATTATTAATGTATATAGATCGCTGTTTCTTTGCGGAAATACAGAACGATTACAAAACGAAGGATATTATCCCATTTGGTTATCCCTAACTTTGTTGAAAACAATAGGAAAAGCTGATTAAATTACTAAAACTATGGCATTAAATACCCGATGGGTATTCAGTTATTCTTTAACGTACGCAGATCCGTGATCCAAGTAGGGGTAGTCAAAGGAAAGTATAAAAACGATATTTGGCACGTGAACAAGTTTTGCATAGTACTCGTAGTTAGCTTCGTGACGAGATGCAATCACATTGTAGCGAATTTGTGGTTCTATTATCAGGGCATGCCCGTTTCTTCATGTTGTTTTTTTGTAGGATCATCGTGTAGGGTAGGATAATCCTTTTAACTATACGTATCTAAGATAATTATCGTTTTATATTATCATCAATTTTATTAACAAAAAACTGCGTGCGCGCAACGAGCTCCGTATTACGCTTACCCGAATGCGCAGAGTCAGCAGTATTTTTGTTGTAGACCAAGACTGGTGAAAATTATTATCATAAGATAATTAAGAGCTTGAGAAGTAGTTATCAGGAACAGTATCGAAAAGAACTGAGAAACGTATGCTAAAATGGTTTGAGGATGTAGAAAGTGGCAGAACCAGTCGGTAGAGTTGGGAAGTGTATGAAGTAAATGAAATTAAAAACATTTATTAGGCATGACATAAAAATAAATTAAGTACTAGTGCCTGCCTATTCCTGGAATACCTTATACGATGATAATGGACGGTGCAGACAAATAAAATAAAAAAAAACGTTTCAATTACAGCCGTAAAATGACGACGCCCCGTTTTTCGGATAAAAATTACAAAGTTTTGACAGATCAATAAAAGTAGTAGTGATGTATTTAAGTAGTATATCAGTCATGCAGTTTCCATAACACAAGCTCTGCTAACTTTGGGGCTAGATGATGCTGTGTAATAATGACCAGCATTTATTATGACGACCTCTTTAGCGCAGTGGGCGAAGCCCCGCCTGAGACGCAAAAGGTTGCGGGTTAGATTCCCGCCGCGAGAGCAATGTTTGTATGATCTGCAAATAATTGTCTCGGGTCTGGGTGTTTTCTATGTATAATATGTATTTTTAAAAAAAAGTACATAAGTAGTATGTATATCAGTTATGTAGTTTCCATAATACACGCTCTGCTTAGTTGCGGGCTAGATGCTGCTGTGTGAAAAATATCCAGCAATATTTATTATTATTTATTTATTTATTTTCGCCGCAACCAACGTTATCCGTATACGACTGTAATCGGTACCAGTTTGAAAGTTCATCGCCTGAAAGGACAAACATTGCTCTCTACTTAGCTATCTATATATATCTCTACAGAGCTGAGTATCTATACTCACGTTGGCCGTGGTGTAGTCAACCACCTTCTTGGTGGTGAGGTCGCACTTGTTACCCACAAGCAGTTTGTTCACGTTGTCGCACGCGTAGCGATCGATCTCCTCAAGCCATTGCTTCACGTTGCTGAACGAGTCCTGGAATGGAGCGGTTATTTTCAATCATACAAGAGGCAACCTTACGACGCCTGCTTAGCATGAGGACCCGAGACAACGGTTTTATCGAGCGACGAGAAGACAAAAAGTATTATATTTGATAGAATAGACGTCAGAAACAGTTTTTGGTTATGTTTCGTGTAACGTTGTCTTGGGTGCTCATCAACATCATCCGCAGCCAGACCACCCACTGCTGGGTATAGGCCTTCCTCAGTTTGTGCTATCCCGCCCGTTGATTTGTGGATTGTTGTTGGTCTATTGTAAGATGTGGTGATGACAGGTGGAGCAGGACAACGGATGAATGGTGGCAACAGAAACGATGGACGTCCGGCAGCGAGATGGGCAGACGATATAGTCAACATTATGACACGGGGTGGAGGAAAAACAGCAGTAGTCATGTGACATTTCAATAGCTAATGTCATTTACATACAATTAAATCTTTCCGCAGGTGTTAACGCCAACAAAAAGTGCTTTATGTCTAGACGCTCAGGTTCCAATTACAATTATAAAAATCTCGAGAACGAACGGTTCGAATGATGTTGTTGATTAAAGTACAGGATTGGTCCTCATTAAGTTTATAAGATATTTTATGTAAAGTGTAAATTCTGCTAGATGCAATAAAAAGCTATCTATCCATTAACAATGGACCCCGTGAAAAGTAGAAGGGGGGATAGAGAGGCCTTTTCCCTGCAGTGGGATGACGCAGGCTGATAATAACGAATATGTTATAATAATAGGGTAAAGGGGTTTTCGGGACGAAACGTAGCCATCCAGCTTCCAACTGGGAACCTAACCTAACCTAGACCAGATTCAGATGCTTGACGTTAGCCAGCCATGGGCGAGAGCACAGAAATGTTCTTAGGCAGTGTCCATCTGGCTGTGTTTATAAGAAAAGCTTGGTCGTCTTCAAATATAAATGTATAAATGACCAGTCCAATCACAGCTTAAGACTATTGGTAAACATAATTAAAAAGATACAGTTTCTGGTACCATTGGTAGTGTAGAATTGTGATCGTGACTCATATAAGTGGGAGGTTGCTAGCGATTTCCAAATCGAGTCACTGATTGTTGAACATAAATATTATATTGCTATTAAATACCAGTTCCAACAAAATATACAAAAAAACATTATCCTGTCCTGTACAACCACATGCCTGAAACTGGTTTAGATAGGTTTAAAACTATTCTGATCTGATTGAATAATAAATATTCATACAAGTTATTTAATATCACAAAATAAAAACCAATAGCACTGTCACTAGGAAACTTTATAGCACTTGGGTGCTAGACAAATACCACTTTCTGTTGACGTTAACGCCTGCGGAAAGATAAAATTGTATGAAAATGACATTTGCTGCGGAAATGTCACGTGACAGTTCCATACAAGTTTATCTTTCCGCAGGCATTAACGTCAACAGAAAGTGGTATGTGTCTAGCACCCCGTATCAGTTTTTAGTATAAAATAAATACAGTGGATACAATATCTACCAATTATTTTTATTGTGTGGTGATATGAAGTCCTTAGTTTGCGAGTCCAACTCACACTTGGCTGGATTTCAAGAGCAATAAAGAGTTTATATCTAGGTATTTATCAATATAAAAACCTGACTTAATCAATGCTTCACAATAAAAATACTCATTCAGGTAAGTGATTCATTGAAATTGTTTAGAATTTGGGCACCAGTATATTGGCTCCATGCCAGCTACCTTAACTGATTACATAAGCAGTGAGTTTGAATGTTAATGAGCCTACCTATATCATCCACACACACTAATATGTACACTTCCATATCTATCATTCTTGAAAAATATGGGTCTCTCTGTCTCTTTAAGGTAAGCATGCTTCTTGACATTCACACTTCATCATCAGCTCTATCATCACTTACCAATTACCATCAGCTGAGATTATGGCCAAATAAAGGTCTATTATAATAAAAAAAATATTTTTTAATTTTAATCTGCAATTGGCTTTTCAGCCATAATCAGATATTATCTGAAATGAGGTATGTTTGGGTGCAATTCCTTTAAACAGCACCATAAATTGCATGAAACTACTTATTTTCTCTGATCTAATTTCATTTGTTTGATGATAAAAAATAAAAAAATTTAGTGTTTATTAAACTTAGTCTGTGGTGACAAGATTAAAATGAACTTCATTTATTTTGGTTATGTGTAACCTTTTAGAATGATTCACTTCCATTTTAAGTCATTTTTTAATGTAATCTTTATAAAAGATAAAGTCAACAAAACAAATTGACTAACAAGAAACAACAAACATGAATTAGACCATCTTTTTTATTTGTAGAAGAGAAATGTCATGAATTTCTGACTGTATCCAATCAGGAGCAAGTAATGTGCATAATCCTATTTCAGCAGGCTATGAAGTAGTGATATCCAAATGTAAACATACAATTGTAAAATTGTATGGAACTGTCACGTGACATACAATTGTTTTTGATATATTTGAAGCAACCATTGACAGCATAGGATATCATTACATTGTGATCAAAGCTTGAGAGGTACCCTTTCAACCCCAGCCTGTTTAGCATAAGCACCCAAGACAAGGTTTTGTCTATGAAAGAGAAGACAAAAACTATTTCTGTTGCCTATTCTGTCAAACATGAGGGACAAAATATTTTTTGTCTTCTCGGCAGTAGACAAAACAATTAGCTTGAGTCTTCATGCTAAGCAGGCTGATGTCATGAGCTATGGTAGTTGTCTTGTAAGCTTAGTGTTTATAACAAGTTTACAACACTCAACTGTGATGATGCGTCATTCATAATATACAAACATAATCAATAAATTCCTGACCTTAGAGTAGGTACAATTGACAGAGACTTAAGAGGTCACAGGTAGATTAAATGTTTCAGATTTAGAGGTCAGCAAAAACTTATTTTGTCTTATAAGTCTGGGATGGTAAACATTACTTGAGAGGAAAGGTTTGCAATCTATTCTTGCTTTCAATTGACATGATCCACTTGGTAGCTCCTAGTATTGAACTTACCTAAGCAGCTTAGTAAAATTATGTCAAGGCTCATGCTAGGTATCCATCTTGTGGATCATATGCTAATCAGAGATTCAACATTGCACAAGAGTTGAGGATGTAGGTCATGGATTCCAAGGCTCAAGTGGAGATGGGCAATTAGCAAGGTGGGACGATCACAGACGAACCATAGCAGCCAATAAATGATGTCACAGAGATATATAACTGCCTCAAGGTAGAACACCTGCCTAATGGTCATACAACATTATGAGGGCAATGAATCCAGCTGTCACAAAATTGCTAGGACAGGTGTGATGAAATGTGATTACTCAGCATTGAATGTTACCAGGTGATTAGATAGATATACAAACACAGCACCTGTGCAACTAGTATTTTGTATAAAATTGGTAACATCTGATCTCACCTGGTCTGTGCAGTCGTAAACAATGATGATTCCATGTGCGCCTCTGTAGTATGAAGAAGTGATTGTTCTGAACCTCTCCTGTCCAGCTGTGTCCCATATTTGTAATTTTATAGTCTTTCCGTCTAATTCTACAGTCCTTATCTTAAAGTCCACACCAATGGTACTTATGTAGCTCTCTGTGTAGGTGTCATCAGCGAATCGGAGGAGCAGACATGACTTGCCCACACCAGAGTCCCCAATAAGCAGTAGTTTGAACAAGTAGTCGCTGGAAATAACAATATTTATGCTATGATAAGCAAGATTCTCACAAACAGGCTTGGCCAGAAATAGCTAAAGATAGTTTCCAACTGCAGGGAAGGGTCTTTCCCCGCAATTGTAAACAATGGGCTTGATAGGTACCTAGTAAACGATAAAGTTAACAGACGGATCAAGGGCAACAAAGAACTACACGCGTCATTACACTCTCACAAAGATAAATAGAACAGAGTAAAGGAGGCGTATCTTCGCCCTTGCTGAACAAAGGATGACCGTAACGCGTATAGCGAAGCGAATATCAACAGCAACTTTAGTTTTCATTGGAGCAGGAAGTTGAAGAACCAGTAATGCGCCATTCATCTTCAAATTACGTTTTCAAGAAAGCCTCGATAATACGTACCTACCACGATTGCGGAATGAGTCACCAAATAAACTTATACCACATTACGATAAGAATTCAATAGGAATATCTTCTCTGGTATTGGTAGGGCTGGTTTATGAACAGAAATTAGGTGTGCGAAGACAATGAACGTGCAAAAACTAAAGATTTGACTACCATCCTTGTTTCAGAATAATCTCAAGTTAAAAGTTATACTTACTATTCTGGATTCATATTTGAACTGTATGTGTTTCTTCACCAAATAAAGGATATCCTGTGTTTTTATAAACTAGTTTATTTCTTTGCTTCAACCACAAAACAGCGAAAATTTTAATAATTTTAGATACGTAGAACAATGGCCGCCTGAAACACCCACTGACGTTATGTCAGAAAAATTCAATCAAACAAGACAGGAGTGCCACTTGGCAGAACTAAAGTTGCGTTCATAAAACAATAGTCAAAATCGAATATGAATTTCGGTTGTAACCGATATAGTTCAAGAAGTTTGTCTATGGTTAACGAATTTCGCAATCCCTATTTATGACTTGCAGCTACTGAACACTAGATGACGCTTAACAAACTTGTTAGCAGCAAAATGTCCAGACTTTGCATACCGTTGAATGAAAGCGACAATAAACTTCAGCGTAGACGACCTCTGTGGCACAGTGGGCGAAGCCCTGACTGGGACGCAGAAGGTTACTGATTTGATTCCCGCCGCGAGACAGATGTTTGAATGATTTACAAATAAATTCAATCAAACATCTGTCCCGCTCTGTCTGTAATCTCGGGTCTAGGTGTTTTATATGTATAATAATATGTATGTATTTACAAAAAGTATATAAGTAGTATATCGGTCATGTAGTTCCCATAATACAAACTTTAGTTTAGGGCTAGATAACGCTGTGAAAAAAGTCCAGCAAACGAAAAAAAAATTAAAAATACCTTCATAACTACGATTTCAAAATTCTATGACCATCACTCACTCCAATATCATATAACAGCGAAGTATTTGCCTGAACTATTTCTGTGATTTTTATTAATTATGCAGATCCTAAGTTATTTCTGTCAATTTAAAATTAAATGAGCTGAGGATAGAATCCTATCCTATCCTACTACTATTATAATCGCTAAATTTATGAGGATGGGTAGATGTTTTATACTCGTTCACGCAAAACTACTGAACGGATTTTGTTACAGTAATATAGCTTATATATCAGAATAACATATAGGCTACTTTTTAACAGGGTACCACGCGGGTGAAGCTGTAGGAAGAGGTTAGTACTAAATAATAATCAGTGAAGCAACTAACTCAATAAACATCTTTTATTTATGTACACACTCATAAAACTAGACTAAATAGTGTAACATTTTCAACAAAAGGTAAAAGGTGAGATTATATCTACAACACTTATTACTTATATTACATAATTACTTAACGATTTATAAAATCATTTCTTGGAGGACAGCCAGGGGTATTTTCCAAATGTACAAGCTCCTGTCTTTGTAGCCAGCAATAATCTGTAACAATAAAGTGGTGGTCAGTATAATTGTAAAGCCAACAGTAACTTGAAGTTATAGATAAATAAATAAAATAAATAATGCTGGACATTTTCACACAGCATCATCTAGCCCCAAAGTAAGCAGAGCTTGTGTTATGGGAACTACATGACTGATATACTACTTATATTTTTTTTTGTAAATACATACATATTATACATAGAAAACACCCAGACCCGAGACAAATATTTGCAGATAATACAAACATTTGTCCCGCGACGGGAATCGAACCCGCAACCTTCTATAGATAGATAGATAGATAAACTCTTTATTGCACACCAAAGCAAAATCCAATACAGAGGAATTCATAAACATAAAAGGTACAATGGGCGGCCTTATCGCTAAAAGCGATCTATTTAAGACAACCTATAAATATAATTATGATCTATAATAACCTACGTGAATATAATAAGAGTATGCGGTACTGCGAATAGCGAGAACTCTATTTCAGCAGAAATCCGCACTGCTGCTTCCATTGGAGTTACCAAATCTAAACTTTATTAACATTCATTTTTAACTTTATTTACAAGTTATAGTTTTGGTTTGATTCTGTTATTGATGAGTTGCTTTTCGTATGTATTAGTATATATTTATAGGTAAGTATTGTATTCATATGTATATAGACATAAATATATATATATATATATATATATATAATAGGTAATTGGTATATATGTTATTATTTATTATATTCTGCTGTAGTATGTTTTATGAATAATATTATTTAAGGTAGTTTACACAAAGTACACCCCCGGCCGCTTCAAAATCATATATAATCCTCTCCATCCAAAGGTTGTCTGGAAGAGATCGCTTTTAAGCAATGTGTTACTGTTTATTTCGTTTGTATCTTAAGGTGTACAATAAAGTATTTTCATTCATTCATTC
Source organism: Perizoma flavofasciatum (assembly GCA_958496245.1). Classification (NCBI taxonomy): domain Eukaryota; kingdom Metazoa; phylum Arthropoda; class Insecta; order Lepidoptera; family Geometridae; genus Perizoma; species Perizoma flavofasciatum. The sequence continues at coordinate 3,638,642 of OY292436.1, forward strand.
ATTCATCCCTCTACAAAGTAGTCAAAAAAAAGAGCATTTATCCTATCATATTAATAATATTATAAACGCGAAAGTTTGAGGATGGATGTTTGTTACTCTTTCACGCGAAAACTACTGAACGGATTTTGATGAAACTTTACAGTAATATAGTTTATACATCAGAATAACACTCTGAAAAAAAGAAAAGTAGGCTCTGATAAATAGGCATTTATATCCGAGTATCTGAGGATGTATTCGGATGTATTTAAGTACGAATTATATTCATTAATGTATGTACTAGTTATTTAATAGAATAAAATGTTCTCTTAATTTGATAATCCTTCAAACGCACTACCCGCCCCTCTTCATTACACAAAGGTTAGCTGGAAGAATACGCTTATTAGCATTAAGTTCGCCTAAGTACTTGTTTTATCTTGCAACACAGCATTTTCTAATCTATCTATATATCGCAGTTACTGATACGACACAGGAAATCCTCATGTGTCTGGGTGTTGTTTATTTATTTATCATCTATGGTAAGGAGGCCCTCATTCATTCATTCATATCGTGTAAAGGAAATATTTTTTAAATTCGTTTTGACCAATGCGTGGCCACTTGTACAGCCTCATAGGTTGCCTCTATGAGATGTTCCCGGGTGCAGGTGATGGGGCACAGAGGGCAGGAGAGCAAGAGCGCCATATTCTGTATGGGTTCCCCGCACTCACACTGGACGTGGGTTGGATCAATCATCCCCCATTTGGCTAGATTGCTTCTGCAGCGGCCAAATTGGATGCGAAGCCTATTAAGCTCTTACCTTAGTGCCTTGTATAGCCAGCGAGAGCAGCATAAGCGCGGGTCCCCGCAGCTGCGCTAAAGGCCGCGTCTCCCCCTCTCGGTAGACGTACACGCAGCCGTCGTAGCAGCCGGCGAACACCAGCCCGCCGGTAGCGCGCAGGCAGACCGCACCCTTACCGCCCTCGTGCGCGTGAACGTGACCACCGCTCTGTAAGAACATTAAAACTATGAAACGGCTGTCTGGAAGAAATCATTTCGCAGCGATGAGACCGCCCATTGATTTTAATATGAAAAAGATTTTGTTTATGGTGTACCGTAAAGTATTTTCATTCATTCAAAAACTGTTGAAAAGAGACGTTTTTGGCCGGCAGGCATGTGCCTGTAAAATTGGTAGACGTAAAAGTTAAAAATAGCTTTACTATGTTCCAAAGAGAAATGGCTTTTTCAGGCATTGCATGCTTTCATGCTTTTGTGTAGGGCGTAAGATCAATAGTTTAAAGCACAAAATCAAGTTTAATCTTATATCTTCGATTATTTTATAAGTTCAATGGTAGTTGATTTGATCCACAAATTTGTTCTTATATGACAGTAGATCAAACCATCGATAAAATTTTATCGTAGATTTACGAAATCCACGGCCCTTAATGTGGCTTGCATCGCATCTACGTGAGCGAATTTGTTTGTTATATGTATGAGAAGATCCCAAAACCCAACCAACTTTGACATTAGTTATTGAGCTACCTACCTACTTCGTGATATTCGTATTCTAATATTAACAATTATTTATTTTTGACATTTTGTATGATTATTGATATTTGTTTTGTATACCTACCTACTATTCACCAGTGTTATTATTGAAATTTTTAAATTGTAAAAATAATACGTAGGTATTATTTTTCACTGCAACACCCTGTACGCCCGATGTACCTACCAACCTACTTGGAGCTACACTAGACCTAAGCTTAACCATTGTATGTAGGACGTTAAGCATGTATATATACATAAAAAAAAATTAAGGAGTATTAAATCGTTGCGATAGCGCATAAAACATACCGTATAATCAAACACATGTATCTGATGACTGCTCGTCCCACAGTACACCTTTCCGTCTTCAAAGAGCAACGAGTAAACTGTCATTTTGGGTCCGTCCAATGTCCTCAGCAGTAGTCCGGTCTGGGCGTCCTTTATCGTGACATTGTCCGATCGCGCGGCGACCAGGAGCACTTTACGCGGCCCTTCCCTCAAGGCACGCAGCGCTAGGATGGATTGCTCGGAGAACTTCACCGTGCTTACTGGTATCAGCATGTTGTTCTGGAATCAAAAGTAATATCTATATCTCTGACAACTATATATATACCAGCTTCCGCTCACGGCTTCGCTCGCGTTCTACGCGGATAAAAAGTAGCCTTTGTATTATTCTGATGTATAAGCTATATTACTGTAAAGTTTCATCAAAATCCGTTCAGTAGTTTTTACGTGAAAGAGTAACAAACATTCTCACAAATTTTCGCGTTTATAATATTAGTAGGATTTGACGACCTATGTGGTGCAGTGGGCGAAGGCCCGCCTGAGACACAGAAGGTTGCGGGTTCGATTCCCGCCACGGGATAAATATTTGTATCTGCAAATATTTGTCTAGGGTCTGGCTTTTTTCATGTATAATATGTATGTATTTACAAAAAAATCTATATAAGTAGTATATCAGTCATGTAGTTCCCATAATACAAGCTCTGCTTAGTTTGGGGAAAAGTTCTAGCATTATTTACTTATGTATGAATATTTTTTTTACCTTGCACTCAAACTGCAATACGAATCCAGTTCGCGTGCCGACGAATACGGTGTCCCAAGCGCGGTCCATCGTCTGTATGGGGCTCAGCACGTTGCATTCCGGCCCCTTCTCCAATCCCGTCTGAAACAATAAACATAAACTCTTAAACTATAGAAAAGGCGCGAGGCGCGAAACGCAAAAGTTACTTTACTTTTAATAATAAATAAATAATTCTGGATATTTTTCACACAGCCCCAAAGTAAGCAGAGCTTGTGTTATGGGAACGACAGCACTGATACTTCTACTTATATATATGTATTTGTTTGTAAATTCATTCATATTATGCATAGAAAACACCCATACCCGAGACAAATAGTTGTAGATCATACAAACATTTGTCCCGCGGCGGGAATCGAACCCGCAACCTTCTGTGTATCAGGTTGGCCTTCGCCCACTGCGAAACAGAGGTAGTCACGTGAAGTGAAGTGAAAATCGTTTATTTGAATGGTTCAAAGTTATAAACGACTAGTTTTTGCCCGCGGCTTCGCCCGCGTTGATAAAAGTAGTGTATAACCGTCTCCAGACTTCAACTATATCCACTAACTTTTGAATGAATCGAACCAAGGATTACAATTTTTCATACAAAGTTTAGAACTCAATTGCAAATCCCCAAAGGGTATTTTTGAAAAAAAAAATGTGTTTCATTATTTAATATAAATTTTATTAATACAAAGTTTTGAGCGAATCAAACAAAATAATATATTTTTTTATAGAAACTTCTGATCTACCCTGATTAACCCCTTTAGGGGTTGATTTCCGAAAATCAGATTAGCCTATGTGTTATTCCAGAACCTAAACTACCTACATTCCAAATTTCATAAAAACCGGTTTAGTAGTTACGGAGATACGTGGTAACCAACACACAGACTTTTGCATTTATTATATTAGTAGGATTAGAACCACCTTCAAAGTTCATAGACCATAAGTTCACGTGGACACATTATTCGTATATCATGTGGGTAGGAGTGGGTTTTTATATACAAGCGATAACTTTATATATTTAGTCCATTAAATATCATATAGGTATATTTAGTATGATTTATTATAATTATTAATGTAAATGATCACCTTAGTAGGCGCGTATGCATTTGTTTTATTTATTTTTTCTCATTTTTATTTAGGTATAACAGTTAGAACATAGTAAATAATCTACAGTAAATACAGTCTAAAAAATATATATTTATATAATGCACATAATAATCTCTTGAGCGTAGTGTTTGGTTCTGGCGTCTGTGACGTCACTGCGCAGGGTCAGCAGAATACCAGCGCTAAGTAGGTAGCCACCTACCTAGCATTATGCTGAGCTGATACCTTTTTGGTGCGACATAAAACTGTCTAGGTAAATGGATTAGGCAGTACCTTACTTCCTTACTTCCAAAGTTTGTTGTATATATATATATATATATATATTATGTCGTGTTAAATAAATATTTTCTTTCTTTCTTCTTTCTATTTGTAACGATTTCTCACAACCACAGTACCTGAGTAATCGGCAAAAAAGGCTTGGTTATTCTTTGGTGATACTTGCTAGAAGCTTGCAATGCAGCCTGCATTACTGATCACACACATACTTCTTACATCAGGCATTCCCAAGACTTCTTTACAGTGTCTTTCGGATTTTACATCCCTTTTTTACTAGAGGCAAATAGGTACATGGCCCTCTAGAATTTTTTTTTATACAACTAAAAGTGGCAATTTGTTTCCGCTCTATCTTTCCCCCAGCCTGCTTAGCATGTACCCAAGACATTTTGTCTACTGCCGAGAAGACAAAAAAATATTTTGTCCCTCTCTTTTGTTTGACAGAATAGGCGACAGTTATAGTTTTTGTCTTCCTTATCATAAACAAAACGTTGTCTTGGGTGCTTATGTTAAGCGGGCAGATCTGGACAAGACTTTCCACAAGAAATGGTGCAAAGATAACAGATAACAGACCTACCTTGTGGTCTAAGACCTGACTTAAGATCACACTTGTGCAATATTCTGCACGAGTGTAAACTCGGCCAGACTGCGATTGAGCAGAGACTTCTTTGGTGTTAATCAATATAGCAAAATTTTTGATAAGTAGGTTGTTATTTTTTTAACTATGTTCCATAGAACATGTTAGTAAGCTTAAGATAAGGGTTAGTACTTAATTACTAATACAGATTTCATCCTCTGGGAGAGCTTCCCACACCAGTTTTTTAGTTACATTGTTTTTAGACGTGAAACCTTAAATTGGCTTCCTGTTTTTATAAGTTTATCTATTAGTTACACCCGCTGTCGGTTTTTCTAAATATTAAAGAAATGATTAAAAGAAAGGACAGAAAAAGATTTCCTATAGATGATAGTCTCAAGGAAACTATAGTTTACTCACATCCAAGTCGTAGTATCGTATCCGGGAGTCCAGAGAGCCCGTGTACACAGTGGTTCCGTATTTCTCCTTGACTATGGTGAGGCAGGTGACAGGTAGATTTGATCCACGCAGTGTGTTGATCAGCTGACCGTCCGTCGAGAAATGGTACACGTTACCGTCCACGCAGGCAGCTATGAAGGAGTTGTCTAAACACTGGAAAAGTAAGGTTTTTGAATTTAACAAGTTGTTGTCTAAACACTGGAAAAGTAAGGTTTTTGAATTTAACAAGTTGTTGTCTAAACACCGGAAAAGTAAGGTTTTGAAATTGTTTTGTTCAGCGTGCGGTCTATTTCTCTGGTAAAAGTCGATGAAGCGACATCTCAACATCTTACTAAAATTATAAATGCGAAAGTATGTTTGTTTGGATTCAATATTGTACATGATTTTTAAAATTTTCGCGATTAGTAAAAACAATAATTATAAGTTTTATACAGGTGCTTATCACGTTTACTTTATTTATTATTTTCCCGAGATTTGACATTTTACGCGGATCATTAAACGGTTTCTTGACGAATGACAGATTAATTTTCTTAGAACTAACAGAGATATTTTGTATTGTCAATGTTTGATAAACATTGCTTTTAGATGAAATTTTATTGCTTCTGTTTTAATAGACGAATACAAGTCAAATTTTGATCTACAAAACTACTTTTTTAAAACTACAAGTCCGATAGACTGTAAACTACTGCAAGAAGGGGGTAAGCCTAGAATACAGACTACTTTTGATTAAATAATAAAAAAGGTAAACGCGAAAAAGACCCGTAAAACTTATATTATTATACTTTTGATATAGAAATTGAGCAACTAACTTGTTAAGGAGTAGAAATAGGGAGGGTCTTTGTCCGCCATCGGGACGTTATATGCTAAAATCAATAAAATTATTAACAAATACAATTACAGCATTCAAAAACAGTTACAATTTATAGTTATACTTACTTCAAGCGCCAACACGGCATCAGCATTCCCCGTGACGGTCACAGCATCTCTCTTTAACGTGTCATCCGTGGAGTAATCATACATTTTACACTCCCCTTCTTTAATTTCAGGGGCAGAATATTCAGCCGACGATTGACTATTATCGAGTATGATCTCTTCACTTATCGGTAACCTTTCATTTGCATCTGTGATCATCTTAACTTCATCCCCAATCACTATATCTTCGCAAACCTCCATCATATCTATTTGTATGTCATTCACTGGTTCCACAATAGGCTCGGGACTAGATCTTTCTGGATGATCAGACAGAATGGTTTCCGATATAGGTGACTGTGCGCGAGTTACATTTTCGTATTTGATTGATGCTTCAATCTCAGTCTTATCAAGGTCGTTTTGCAAAGATTTAAGGTTTATTTTAATTTTCAAATTGTCAGCTCTAGCTTTTAGATAGCCAGGCAAATCTAAGCGCTCCAGTACAACATAGCATTCTTTTAAATCATACGAATTTAAGTCTAATACAAAAGGCTTAGAGTTATGTTTTCTTGAAAGTTTCTTTTTTGATGATCTTGATGATGATTTCTTTTTACTCCTCACAGGTGTTGTTTCGAGATCATCAAGCGAGATAATTTCTTCGATAGGTCGATCATCAGTGATGATTTGTTCTAGCAGTGATATGTTAGGAGTTTTGATTTTAGCCTTTTTGTTCCGCATGGTTGGACTCTCAGAGTTTTTACGCGATATCTCCGCCACCTTTTGGCGGCGACTTCTTTTATCAACAAAAGGACTAGAGCTCTTTCGTCCTTCTAATGTTTCCATGGCAATTTGTTCTAGCTCTTCTACAGGTAAGCTAGTAAAGTCGTCAGCTATAGAATCAGCCAAGGAATCATCATTGTCCTCCTTATAATTTTCTTCATTTTCTATTGGCACATTCAACACTGCCATGCCCAAAGTACCCATAGTACTTCCACTACTCATTGTGTTCTTATTATTAGTTTCCATAGAGCTGTACAATTTAAACTTCTCCTGTAGCAACATCTGGATTTCCATGTCAATTTCTTTCATCCTTTCTAAGGGTTCTGCTGATATCCGCTGGTTCTTCTCAAATTTTACAGGATCTGTTTGGGTGCCTGTGTTACTTTTTTTGTGTACTAGAGTTTGGCATTCCTTGTGCCGTAATTTCCTAATAACTTGTGTTCCTATATGCCTTCTGGACAATTTACGGGCAAAAGATGTCATTGTGGGGATTACTGGCTTGATTTTATTTTCGTCTGGGCTGTTAGCAACAGCGAGGGGTGTCGATGTCGATGTGTTCCTATGAGACTGATGTGCGCTTCCTTTCTTTGGCTTCGTTTGGTTAATAGCTCCCGAAAATATATCAACGGCGGTAAGTTTAACTTTGTCTAACCTAGATGGTGTTTGGTCTCCCATACTTGAACTACTGTTGTCTTTTGGGCTTGTAATGGAATGACTTGTATTATTTGAGTTCAGTTTTTTCTGTACGTTTTCAACTTTTTCTTTCGATTTTTTTGGTGGATCTTTTCTCTTTACATATTTGTCAGAATATTCTTTATCCGCAGAGTCAACAGTTTTGTTATCTTTTCCAGATGGTTTTATGTCATAAAACATATTGTAAATTGATGCGGCTGCTTCATGACATTCAGAGTGAGAGCTTTTCTTTCGTTTTTCTTTACGATGACATGGTTTTGTGTCAACGGATCTTTTGCGTGAGTTATGCTGTCTGGAACCATTTGCATGGGTAACTGGTTCTCCATCAGATTCTTTTGCTGGGGTTGGTTCTTGCTTTACCTTCGCAATTTCTTGTTCACTTATGGGTAAAAGAGTATCCTTGAAAGCGGAGACATTTTTCTCTATGTTTTGCTTTATTTTGGAGGACTTTGATTTAGGTTTTTCTATATCATTTGCTAAAGTTGAGGACAGCTTCAGTGGTGACTTAGCAATGCTTTGTAGTTGGGTATCAATTTCTTTTAAAACATCATTTGATTCAGTTGATGGCACACTGGGCAAAGGAAGACTTACTTTGATGTCTTTTGTGTCATTTGTGGAAGGTGATTTTCTTGCAAGATGATCAACTTGCTCAGGGACAAGTTCCTCATATTCTTGTTCAATAAAAGTATGATCTACGGCCACATGATACTGATTATCTAATTCTGCGAATGGGTCATCATCTTCTGAGAATTGGTCACAGTTTCTGTCAAAGAGCGGACGAGGTTCTTCATCATCTTTATCCTTAGAATTGTCTTCATTTGATTTATTGAGTATTGGATTGTTTTCAACGCTTTTTCTTGGCTGAAAACTCTCAGTACTACGCAGATGTGATGTATCATCATGAAATTCAAGTTGCTTTGCTGGTCGCCTCACATAAAGCACTTCTGACTCTTCTAATGGGGCAAAGTCATATTTTTTGTCTTCATATAGATCACCTGTGATGTCTTCGGTGTCATGCTTTGGCTCTGGGTCATATTCATGAAAATCATTATGAAGGTTTTGACTGTCAGGTTCATTATAATATGCATGATTATCTCTTGGATACCTTCCATGATCCTCAAATTCTTCGCACCTATCAAAGTCACCTAGACACAGAACTTTGCTTAATTCAGCCAAAACCAGAGGCTTTATGTCTTCAAGCAAAACTGTATCTTGTGGGTCGAGGATGCCTTGCATTTGCCTCATGAAGGTGTCTTCATAGATGGTATTATTGTCATCATGGATAAAATCTGAGCTTGTACTAGTGGTGGTCAGTGATTTTTCTGCCACACTCCTCATATGCCTGTTCAAGCTATTTTGAGACTCAGTTATCAAGCTGTTTATGGCATATTCAAACTTTGATGATGAGTTAGGGTTGTCCATCAACTTATGGATCTTTCCTTTGTCCATTTTGAACAGTTGATGAACAATTTTGTTTTTCATCTTGTCACAATTTGAGTTGATTTGTCTTTGAACCCTTTTTTTTACAGGTTGTTCTTGAGGGATTTCACGATAATCCTCATCTAAATTTTTTCCCAAATCTGTTTCCATTTCCCGTTGATCTATGGATTGGTCGGAGTGTTCCTGAGAGTCTCTATTCATCAGTCGCTTTCTCACAATATCAACTGTATCATCAACAGAACGGGAGTATGGGTTGTTATTGTTGTTGGGGCCAGAAGTATCAGAGTAATGGTCTGATGATGGTGGCCTATGGCCAGTGTAGTCAGGCAAAGGCAACAATGCATCACCCATGCTGTGGTGTTTAGGAGTTTTAGGAGTCTTAATATCATTATAAGGTCTCCGCTCAAATGGTGGATTGGCCCACGGAGAGTTTTGGCGTGGACCAAAGTTTAGTTGCCTTAGATCTAAATCCTGTGGCCTATGATCTACATCACCCATATTATTTGTATTAAATTGGTTCCCATCAAAGAAGCTTTGTGATTTATTATAGGATCCACCACAATTGCTTTCCTGAGACCTCAACTGCATTAATTGTGGGAGTATCTGTCTTTCCCGATTATCATGATGTCCTCTTTCCTGTCTCAGCTGATTGCTTGGATGTCCTGGACCTCTATACATTCTTTCTGGTTCAGAAGGTCCAGAATCATCAGAGTGTATGGGATGGGATTTGAAGGGACGCGGGCCTCTGTATCTTTGAACTGGCGGCGGGAACCTGAAATAGATTGCAAGATATTGCTATTTGTCATTGGGTATCTCCAACTGCATAGAACACAATCTAGCTTAGCGTAATTTGATAGTTTTATAAATTGATACAAAGCTTATTGGTTTCCTTTTATTTTTTTTATTGTTATTGTATTGTAGCGCGGCAATTCTGAAGCAATGCAAAACATTCGATAATTTTCAATGATTAACTGACCTGGGTGTATCTCCTAGTCCAAACAGCATGGAAGGCCTGAAATGCGGCGGGCCACCACCTCTAGGCCTGAAATGCCTCGAATTGTCTCCTCGCCAGCTACCAATTCCAGGATGACCTCGTCTCATTTTCTCACTTTGTTTGCATAGTACGCACAGAACAACAAATGACCTGATTCTTTTTACTAAAATCTAACAGTAGAGCACCATCAAACTAAATAGATTTCGGCTAAAACCATGTTTGATCAATGTCGTGCGCCGATAAATAAAAATACGGAGAGTCCATTGATTGATTGAATGGAATGAATGAATCAAATTGAAAAATGAATGAAAGTTATCCATAGATAAGTAATGAACTCGTAACCATAGAAAACCATAGATAGGTAGACTTACTAGGGATGTAAAGCATCCAATACCATTACATCAAAATCACAGACTCACATGGGATGATATACTCAAAAGGACGTTTTAGTGAAAGTATACGGCGGCAGTATAAGGTATAGTTATAGTAAAGTATAAACTTTTCAACCAACAGAAGACAATAAACTAAATATAAAATTAACATACTACGACTCAAACGTCCAAGGCATTTCCAAGATCACAAAACAGAAAATCACAAAATACGATTTTTATTTTTTTTATAGTGGGTGTTTCCATGAAAATTGTGATTTTCCCGTAAATTAGATTAGTAATTTGATTCACGGAAAACGCATATATTTTGTTCATGTTTTTACTCAATCATAAAGCCTGTATTTTTACGATAATTTTGATACATAATACAAGATAAAATATATACTTTTTCCTAGATAATCACCTCTTCCAAAAACCTCACTCAAAAAAATAATTGCATCCGACCACAGAGTGAAATTAAATTGAATTTTTTCAAAGACATTGTTTACTGAGGTCAGGTTGCGTTCCAATGTCGGCATACATACTTTCAGCATGAAATGAATCTATTACATTTCAACGTCAGTTAATGCCTAAAATATGCCGTAAAACCATAAAACGTTTAAAAACTACGCGCCAATTTTCCGCATTTTGGACTGGTAGCTCTAGTTACCAGGGACGTATGCATAAAGTTGATCCAGTTTTGCAAGATGCACGGGTCAAGAAGCTACCAGGAATTCTAGTCAAACGAGGAAGACAGTACGCGGCGTCGTTATCAAAAACGTACGTCCTTTGTGTGTCTCGGTTACCTAAGTCATCTGTCTGCCGGAATTCTATATGGGAGAATTTTGTACAACGGCATGCTTTTTTTACCCTTTTGGGCAGGCTATACAGGGCCATGTGCACAGGTGTGTGTGTGGCTTGGTATAGTATTGGTAGTCATGAACAAGCGTAGCTCTAGTAATAACTAAATGTAGTGATCGTTTTCTTTATGGTAAAAACCACAGCATAGACCCATACCACATTATGAGATTATTCGGGTCCCTGCGTGTTTCGACATGTATCAGAGAGTAGGTACGTAGGAGCAAACAAATTTAATCTGGCTTAGTAGTAGGTACTAATCTGTGGCGAAAGACGCATTTGTGAACGGCACGTTCGTGTAGAATAGAGTATCGTTTATATTGAGGAAGATTCAGAAACAATTTTGTATGAATGGAGTCTAGGAATAATATAATGATCTCTTTTTCCAATTATTATAGCGAAAGTAGGTAGGTAGGTTAGGTAGGTATGTTTATTACTAAAAATCTTCGTAACCGCTGAACTGATTTGGATAGAATAGAAAGGTATACCTAGTAGGTAACTATTCAATAGTTCGTGACCTAAAATAACACATCTATACTAATATTATAAAGTGGAAAGATTTTTTGTTTGTTTGTACCGAATAGGCTCTGAAACTACTGGACCGATTTTAACCAAATCTTTTCACCAATAGAAAGCTAAGTTATCAGGAAGTAAATATAGGCTATAATTTATTTTCAAAAAATTAGAGATCCTCAAGAAAATTGCAATAACGTAGGTAACCCAAAGTAGCAAAATTTTGCCTGTAAAATTCATTATTTGGCGTGCAATGAGAAAACTATTGATGATACATAAAAATATGTACTACATGATTGAAGTATTCATTATTACCAACAAAAAAGTCCTTGAGGGAATATATATAACTATAATAAGTAGTTAAGTTACAATAGCAGCTTTTGTTCTAAAATTTAATTAGATCGCCGGTAGAAACAAAAATTGGTAACATTCGTATATTCGAATATTGTGTTAGTACCTAAGTATGTACATAATGTTTGTTACTTATTCACGCAAAAACTAACGAACCGATTGCGATGAAACTTGATATGTACATAGCTGTTACTTTTTATCCCGATATTCCCACGGAATCGAAACTAACGCGGGAGAAACCGCGGAGCGCAACTAGTAGGCTATATAAGTGTTTTACCATTCGATTAGGTACCTCGCAAGCGAAGCCATGGGTAGAATCCCATGGCTCGAATATGAAGAACACACCGCGTTCTTTAGATGCCGACAAAATAAAATGTTTAAGCCTTACAGTAAACCCTTTCTTCTGTGACGCCATACATCAACTAGGACTAGGTAAGAAAACAAAACAAATACAAATTACAACTAGACAACACAGAATTGCTATTTATTTACATTACATTTTCACAAAACATTAACGCTCATTATGCTAAAGTAGAATACCTAAATTCCATAGACTGACATAATAATAATCTGTTCTTCTACTAAACCTTCGTTCAAAATATATTTCCAGTGACATTTTGTACGTAGCCTACATGCCTGCTAAGATCGACGTCGGGTCTTCCACTCCAGACTTGACTTTTTTCAAAAAGAATACGGCTTCACGACCGTCTATCAGTCTGTGGTCGTAGGACAGCGCGAGGTACATCATTGGCCTGATTTCAACCTGGAATAGAAGAAACACGGTTACACAATCTTTTCTAAAATTGTACGTTTAAATTTTACCCCCAATTTGATCACCCTTAGACATTCAGAACCTCTGAAGTTGGTTAATAAAATTGATTTGACATGTTATTTATCGACCACTTTGCATAATAATCTCTGACTACAGTAATGTTATTGAATTTGATTAAGCGGGAAACTTAACATTTTATTCTTTTGTAACACGAATCTACGTGATCGTGACCACGCATCACTTATAAGAATAGTCAGGCAACACAACGCCGAATAACGCAGAATTTCTGTAATCAATAAAATTCTTAATTGTAATTTTATTCCAAAAACTATCGTGAACTTGACTATTCATATTGTAAAAACGGGAATTTTCACGTACTGCATTATCGGTGAAGGCACCGACTAAGTAGTGCACGGCGCGACGCGGAAGGAGCAAGTCGCGACCACTCACCTTGATGAAGACTCTCAGAATGAGTCGAAACTTAGTCGGTGCCTTCACCGATAGTGCAGTACGTGAAAATTCTTAATTGTATTTTTTATTATATTTAATTTTAATAAAATATAATAGCTTGTTTTTTGTATAATTATAATGACGAATAATTATAATTTTTTGTATATACATACATATTTTACATAGAAACACCCAGACCCGAGATAAACATTTCAAAGTCAAAGTCAAAGTCAAAGTCAAAATTCATTTATTCAATAAAATCACAAGGACCACTTTGAAACGTCGGTTTTTATCTAGGTGCCTGTTCCTCCGCGACCAAGCCAGGAAAGAAAGGCAAGAAAACAAGGCTGGTTATTCTTTTTAAAGATCCTTTTACAAAACAATAGGTTCGAGTTGGAGCATTTTCAATCCCAAGAGTTTTTGTCATCTAAATAATCAGATATTTTATAGTATGCCTTTTTATAAAGCTTTTGTTTAATTACGTTTTCAAATTTGTTAATTGATAATTTTTGTCTCTTGGGAGTTTGTTATAAAAGCGTACACCGTGCCCTTTTAACGATTTACCAACTTTATGGAGTCTACAAGTGGCAACAGCGAGTTTATCTTTATTTCTAGTATTAACATTGTGATTATCGCTTTTTTTCTTAAACAAATTAATATTTTTTTGAACATACATCAGATTTTCATAAATATATTGACAAGGGAATGTCATTATATTTATTTCTTTAAACTTTTCGCGAAGTGATTCTCTGGGGCCCATATTATAAATTGCTCGAACAGCCCTCTTCTGCAGCACAAAAATGGTATTGATATCAGCAGCACTCCCCCACAGCAGTATACCGTACGACATAATGCTGTGGAAGTAGCTGAAGTAAACTAGTCTAGCTGTGTCAACGTCTGTATAAAGACGGATCTTTTTGACTGCATATGCCGCAGAACTAAGTCTCTTCGATAACCCATCAATATGAGGACCCCATTGAAGCTTATTATCTAGGGTGATACCTAAGAATACGGTGGTGTCCACAAGAGCAAACTGTTTATCTTTGATTTTGATATTTGCTTTAACTTGTGTAACATTGGGTAGTATAAATCTAATACACTTTGTTTTATTTTCATTAAGTAGGAGATTGTTAACGTTCAACCATTTTACAACCTTAGAGATTGCATTGTTTACATTGTCAAAATTGGTTTGTCGTCGCTTTAATTTAAATAAAAGTGACGTGTCATCTGCAAACAATACAACCTCATGATCGTCCCTTACAAGGTGGCGTAGATCATTAATGTATACTAAGAACAAAAATGGACCAAGAATTGATCCCTGCGGTACACCGATAGTAACCAGAGACCCCGGAGACCGTTTTCCATTCACGTCAACTCTTTGTACTCTGTCACTTAAATAGGAAGTGAGAAAGTCTAGAGCAACGCCCCTAATACCATAATGGTGTAGTTTCCTGATCAATGTGTCATGGTCTACGCAATCAAATGCCTTTGACAAATCACAAAAAACGCCTAAAGCGTCATGAGATTCCTCCCAGGCATCAAATATGTGCGATATTAACTCAATACCAGCATCAGTGGTTGAGCGACCCTTACTAAATCCGAATTGCTTATTATGCAGTAAATTATTTAATTTAAAATGTCTTTGCAATTGATTTAAAATTAGTTTTTCAAAAATTTTACTAAATGTAGGAAGTACTGATATAGGTCTAAAATTACTAGGGTCAGAACATGTACCCGATTTGAAAAGTGGAGTTATTTTACTGTGTTTCATTAAATCAGGGAACACACCACAGTCAATACACTCGTTGAATATTAAAGCTAGTTCTGGCGCAATAATGCCAATCAATGATTTCACAACGCAAACAGAGATGCCCCAGAGGTCCGTGGTTTTTTTAACATTTATGAGTTTGAAAGCTTTTATGATGTCATCACTATTTACATGATCAAATTTGAATTGTATTTTACATTCTGTTAAGTTTTCTTTTAACAATGACTCTGCTTCTATGGGAGAGGAGTTTAAGGATTTTGTGGTAGAGACTGGAAGGAAAAAACAAATATTTGCAAATCATACAAATATTTGTCTCGCAACGGGAATCGAACCCGCAACCTCCTGCGTCTCAGGCGGACCTTCGCCCACTGCGCCACAGAGGTCGAGTTAGGTACTCGCTATACCTAGTTATTACTGATTTATAGCATGGTGTCTTCACTTATAATTATAGCGCTCGGTTTTTGTTTTTTTTTATCGTAGGTAATTTAAATAAATTTTGATGTAGTTTTGGTGGTGATCGTTGAAATAAATGAAATTAAATAACGAGTTTACCTTGCCCTTGATAGCGACAGGCCTCTGGAAGATGCCATGCATGCCGAGGATGGCCGACTGTGGCAAGTTGATGATGGGCATCGACATCAGTGAGCCGAAGACTCCGCCGTTGCTGATCGTGAACGTGCCGCCTTGCATATCCCCTGGGGTCAACTTGCCTGGAAATAGAGGCATGTGTTAGTTAAATAGATAGAGCAATGAGAATATAGAGATTTTACCAATATTAAAGTTATCTCATCAATTTACTAAGAGTAAACAAATATCACAATGTTTTGTTCGGTACTTTGAGTTTGGTTCAGAAGTGTTGCTGGTGTGTAAGTGTGAAGTGTTGTTGTACAGAAATATGCTCGTGAACCACAGAGCATATTTCAATACAAAATATATGACAGTGTTTACAAAGCTTAAATACAAGGATAGCGTTTTATAATAATTTCATATCTGACACGGCCATTCTGATTATACTTCGTCCCCGAAGTATCTAAATAATCATTTTAAAGTTTTGTAAATTTTTGTCAATGAGACAATAACATTATTTGTATTACTAACTTATTATCATTAATACACACAAATATAATACAGTTTTATGTGTTTGTGGACGGCTCGAAGTCGATTAAGCTAGTTTATGGATGGCTTTATTCGATTGAGCTAGGTACTCGTATGTCTCGGTTGGTGTGAGAGTATTTTTAAGTTACTAAGCCTGTAGCCTGTATGTATACAACACAGACAAGTACAAATAGGGGCCACGAAAGTACTCCGTGACGGGGGGGGGGGGGGGGGGGGGGGCAAATTTCTTTGGACACCCTTTCAATCTCCAGCCATGGCTTGATAGGCGGGTACCTATGTGATTTTAGGGGAGGCATTTGGCCCCCTCTGCCCCCCACTTCAGCGGCCGCTGAGTACAAATGACAAGAAAAACAAAAAACACAGTAAATTACTATTAATTAGTAAATTATAAGGTACAAACTTACCTTAACTTGTTATTACTGTAGGTACATAATTGTATATCTTTAGATGTAGGTAACGCTTTGGATTTTTTGTCATTTTATTACATTTACTCAGTTAAATAAAGACTTAATAAGAGAGAAAGCCCTGCACTTATTGTTTAAAAATACTTAAGCAAAAACTTTTATTTCAGTTAGGCTCGTATTAAAGTGTTTCTTGTGTCTTGTATAGGACTTACCGCTTCTCGCCTTTTCCGCCAGAGCGCCCATCGCGAGCTCAATACGTGGATAGTCCATAGATTCCACGTTCCGCAGTACGGGTACCACCAGACCCCGGGGCGTAGCAACCGCTACTGAAATGTCCACGAAGTCCCTGGACGAAACACATACTACTATTAATAATATACAATCAATCAACAATTTCATGTGTAAACCAAAGCTAAGATGCATACAAAAAATTAAAAACTCCATAAATGTAAAAATTTGAATGTCCCGAGGACTGAAGGAAAGGAGTTGGAGCTCTCAAGGGTATGAAGGGCTGAGGAGATCAGTTCGAATTATGGCTTCAAGTGCGGATGGAACTATGGTGCATTTGAAATGCTATACAGGAATGTGCTGATACAGTAAGTGATTGCCTATATACATATTAGTCATACTAGGGATAATTATAAAAAAAATACTGTAAAAAAGTGTTAATGAGCACACAAATTTTTCTAGCGGAAAATTCTATTGGTTCGAATCAAACCCACAATCTACGAATCGGATAAGCCAACTAAAAACACTACTAAAGTATAGTACTTACTACTTAAACAAGCTTTGATTGTTTACAAGAAACCTTAGCTGCTCTAGCAAAAGAGTAAGCTTGATTTTTATGTAATAATTTCATATGTATAAATATACCTATTGTAAGGTTTCATCTGATTAATTTTTAATATGATGATTAAAAAAAAAGGTTTGTAGCTAAATTAGTAAATTCTGCTGGCAAGTAAGTCGACGAAAAAACTGTAGAGCGAACGCTAGTTTTAATACAGGTAAATTTCTGGCGCAGCTGTGGCCAGTAGCTAGTATTAAATAACTTAAATAATAATAGGCCTAATAAGCCTTCGCCTTAAAAACTTACTTATAAACAATGTTATCGCCCACTATGACGCCGTTGATGACGGGCTGGTCCATCAGCGCGTTGGCAGAGGCCTTCAGGAACGGAGACATGAAAGACAGCTTCACGCCGTATTTCTTCGTGAATGCTTCTAAGTTCGCCTTGCGGAACGCCATGAGGTAGCTGTAATGATATATTTATGTTTCCAATTAAAAAGTCACTCAAAACCTCGGGTTTCTGACTCAGTTACTTTCTTTCGTCTTGAAAATTACGTAAACTTTGTTTGTCTGTTTTTCATTTCCCTTTGTTTTATGTTAAATATCTGTGTTTATTTTTATTTTTGTTTAACTTTTATGTTGTTTGGGGAGGAATAGGTAGATTTTATTTCTTTCTTTCTTTCTTTCAACATCTAAACTGTATTCTAAGCCCGAGAGGCTTGTTTGGAGGGTATGAGGGTATGTCGAAAAATCCTTTCTTACTGAGAATGGGAATCATTCCCAGTAAGAAAGGATTTTCCGAAGTTCCAATCCTAGAGGGCGCAGCACTTTAGAAGGAATGATAGTTTCGACCCAATAATAAATGTTTGAAACTTTAAAATTGACTTAATTTTTTATCACACGTATGGATACTAAGTACAGGATAAGTGAATGTTCTTTTTGAGTATCTAATAAACTTCTATAAGCAGTGATAAACGATATAATCTCATTTATATTTCTCATTTACACTCATACACAAGCACACACCCGACTTAGATAGGATACACAAATCCATTGTTATGTTATTTATTATAGTTCATAGTTTCTAGAGTCATAATAATACATTAATATTATATTTTAGAACTTACTCTCGAAGAAATATTGTAACGGAAGAGCGAGATCTCCTACCACATGTATCTGCATACTTAAAAGTAGATCTCAAACCCATATATGATAGATGATAGATAGCTTTTTATTCAACACATACGATACAGCACAAACAAGTACAAATGAAAAGAAAGACAAACAATTAAAAAAACAGTAAATTACAGAAGAGTACAAATACGTGAGTTCTAACGAGGGCAGTCTATGCTGCAATGATAGGTATGAGTCGAAAAGGTCCTATCTCAGCTTATTGCTGCTCCGCCAAGGAAAGCAGCGCCGATTTTCAGTTTTTTCTATGTATATGTAGATTAATGTATAAAAACAAATCTGAAGCAATGAGTATTTCCTACCTCATGTCGCACTCGTTGTAAGTGGTCAGCATAGCGGTCGTGTTCTGGGCTTCTTTCAGGCGTTCCGCGATACGTTTCCGCATCTTGTTCATGGGCACTGGATGCTCAGTCCTGGTTCCGGAAATGGTCTTTGTTGGATCACCGATCTTTTGAGCTGCAAGCTGGAGACGGATTTTTGAATTATTATTACCTCAATAATACAGTAAAATTCACTAAAGTAGGCAGATATTTCCATCTATATGTATATATTAAAAAAATAAGTAGGTAGCTATTTCCATCTATATGTAAGTATTTACAAAAAAAATATATAAGTAGTGTATCAGTCATATCGTCGGCTAGCTAACAACACCGCTCAAGTAAAAATTTTGCGGTTTTGTCATTTTTATACCATTGGATAGATCTTTTCACTGCGCTTCTGTTCACCAATACAAACATTGCATTTCAAACAATCACAGTTTTAATTTCAGCGTTAGCGATTTCAATTCTGTGGACTTGTGCGGCGTTGATAAAACAATTTTTTGGTTCTCCTGAAGTTGAAAAGTTGGAAAAATCGATTTACGCGATGTTGTTAGCTAGCCGACGATATAGTTCCCATAGTACAAGCTCTGCTTAGTTTGGGTCTCGATAATGCTGTGTGAAAAATGTCCAGCATTATTTTTATTATTATTTATTATCTAAGTTAAGTTCAAGTTTAGATGTTGCTTCTTGCTTGAATGATCCTAGCGGCCACGACTAAAAAAAAGGTAAACATGATGAAGACCCGTAAAACTTATAATTAAACTCCACCTAATTAAAAGACGAAGGCGTTAAATTTATTTAGAATCTAGGTGAATTCACGTCGATTCCTCGCGACCAAGCCAAGAGGATCAGGTTATGATCAAGAATAGAGGTCAGCTTTAGTATGATACCAAATGAACAAAGTGAGCTGATAGAAGAATAGTAAAGAATGTGATATACCAAGCCTGCTGCTCGCATAAACGCATGAGTTCATCGTGAATCCATCAGAGTTACTGACCGTTGCACCGGCGGGTGCCTTAGCAGCGGGCTTGGCTGCTGGCTTGGCTGCGGCCGGCTTGGCGGCTGCCGGCTTGGCTGCGGCAGGAGCGGGCGCCGCCGCTGCAGGTGCGGGCGCGGCTGCGGGCGCCGCGGCTGCCGGCGCGGCGGCCTTGGCTGGCGCCACTCCTGTTACGTCGACCTGGTTAGGAAAAATCAATTGTAAATTGAGGCGTGGTTGAAATTTCCTCATGACTGGACCCGGTTTGGACGATTTCCAGATCCAACTCAAAGTCAGTATTTTGGAAACTAAGGGGCTTGCGCTCCCCCAAATAAAACTTGATATTATTCTACCTTCTTAGTAGGTAGGTACGCATAATAAAATGTTCATTGTTGTTGTATAGTCTGACTTATTTTAAACTACATAGTTATAATTTTAGTATTTAATAAATGTAATTGGCCTTCGGCCGTGTTAATTAAAGTAAACAAATAAACAAACAAAACAATTATCCTTAGTGAAGGTCATTTTAAGTAGGTATAAGAGTGTTAAAAAAAAAACACATTTACTTTGTGAGTGTTTTTTGGTTTTTATTTTGATAAAGCCTACACTAAGCAGGGTCAAGCCCCTCCCAAACCAAAAAAACCCTAGATCCGTCACTGGACACATACATAATCCTGACTTCAGACTACTTTTCGCTGTATCGTGGGTATCAGGAACGACTAGTAAATGTGAATAAAGCATTGCAGTTACCTGAAAGAGAGGCTGCTGCGACTTCACAGACTCTCCATCCTTGACCAGAAACTTGACCACGGTTCCGTTTCCGGGTGACATGACAGGTATCGCTGTCTTATCCGTCTCAATCTCCATTACAATCTCGTCCATTGCCACGGCATCACCCTCTTTTTTTATCAGTCTGGGGAACACAGTAAATATCAGCTAGGTTCATTCGTTTTTTTAGCGGGACCCTAATTCTAATTCTAAGTGGGGGAACTATGGTCTGCACTGACGTCCCGCATCGGGGTGTATTGTGCATTATCCCCCTTCTAACCTGACCTAATCTACCCAAGTCTTTGAAATAGCGGAGAAGGAGTCATTGAAAATGTCTGTCACAGGGTTGTAGTTTTTTATCGTAATTGTAGCCTGTTAAAAATAAAAACAAAACAAAGAATTCCTATACAAAAGACATCAACGCGCTTCTAACAAATAACAGTTTTAAGCGCGCAACGTATGTTTATAGGTCTGTACTGAAAACTTCCAAAAGGAGCTTAGGAATTTTGCTAGACTGTTTTTGGGATGTGAAAACATTTTGTCTAATACCCAGCTGTCCTTAGCAAAGGTTGTCTGATAGTTTTTTAAAGCACAACGGTCATACATAAATAAATAGAAAAAGCTAGACATTTTTCACACAGCATCATATAGCCCCAAAGTAAGCAGAGCTTGTGTTATGGAAACTAGATGACTGATATACTACTTATATGCATTTTTTTGTAAATACATACATATTATACATAGAAAACTATACACGTGACAAATATTTGCAGAATATACAAACTTTTGTCTCGCGGCGGGAATTGAACTCGCAACCTTCTGCGTCTTAGGCGGGCCTTCGCCCACTGCGCCACAGAGTTCGACATATAACCTAACCCACTAGGATTCATGAGGTTAATGCAACCATTTGTCCCGTAGTGGAAAAGAACCCGCAGCTCTTTCGTCTCAGCCGGCTACCTGCCGAGCCACTGGGATCTTTGGAGTTTAATTGAACAGAGCTTAACTTCTATTGAAGTAGTAATCAGTCATGTAGTTCCTATAACACAAGCTCTGCTTACTTTGGGGCTACATGATGCTGTTGAAAAATATCCAGCATTATTAACTCTTTTTATATTTCATACTGTTTTTGGATTAAAGTATTTTGTATTAATTTGTATTTTGTATTATCCTTCCTACTAATATTATAAATGCGAAAGTTTGTGAGGATGGATGTTTGTTACTCTTTCACGCAAAAACTACAGAACGGATTTTAATGAAACTTTACAGTAATATATAATAGCTTATACATCAGAATAACACATAGGCTACTTTTTGTCCGAGTACCACGGGGGGAAGCCGTGGGCGGAAGCTAGTATTATAAACGCGAAAGTTTGTGAGGATGGATGTTTGTTACTCTTTCATGCAAAAACTAGTGAACGGATTTTGATGAAACTTTACAGTTATATAGCTTATACATCAGAATAATACATAGGCTACTTTTTATCTGAGTACCACGCGAGCGATGCCGTGGGCAACAGCTAGTTATTTATATCCTTACTTGACATCTCCACTGGTGACGGAATCTGGAAATGTGGGAGCTTTAACATCTTCTACCGCTCGTAAGGTGGCGCTTGTGTGCAGACAAGCGTGGCTGCTCCTGGGCACGAACGCACCTGTGTGTGTAAGCCATGACTGGCTGTGATATATAAAGTTCCTGAAAGATTTGCGTCATAAATAAGAGAAGACATATATTTTCTTAATTTTAACTAAAAACTGAATGTTTAGTACGACGGAGTTTGAATGTTCCTGAAATTTTCTCCGATAGTATCGTTCTCAATAAAAGACTGAGAAAGAGGGTAAGTAAATCGATTCGTCCGATACTAAAATTCATCCGCAAATATAACAGTTTCAGTTCCTCCCGTGATCATGGCACAAGCAAATGTGCCGAAACAATTCGGAAACATTCAAACTCGCAAAACATGGTATATTTCCCGGTTTTTCATAAAAAAAATATATGTATATCAATGACAGTTTCAAGGGTTTTATGTTTTCTTAATACCTTACGCTTTATCATAAGTACGTTACTATCTGAATAATTACGTTTATATGAGGTGAGCTAAAGTTTGCATCGGAGTAAAGATGCCACTCAGCTGGCTTCGCGTCTATAAAGCGCCTCCAATAATCTACAAGCATCTACGTCGACTTTACCTCAGAAAATCAACACATGCAAATAGCAGGGATCGGCAATACTGCACGCTTGGAGCCTCACGATTCGACTGTTGTGTAACTTAGCGGTCGAATGATTTGTACTATCTGTTTTCTCGTATTCGATCAAAAGGCACCTAGCGACTCACTAGCTCATATCGTAGCTCGTAGTCAGCTATCAAGCCACCCCAGTAAAGCAACCTGGAGGCCTAGCAGTCTAGATACCTACACGTCTGCAGTGACATCTCTCGCCACAGATTGAGCTACTTATATCACATCAACGCAACGCGAAGAGCAACGAACTACTGATATACAAAACGTGATACATTTGAGCCAAGAGTTTGAACATATTGTGTAATAACTTCCGAGAACAACCTTCGGTTCTAGGATCCAAAGAAAGTAGATCAGATGGATCAGCTAGGTCGAAGATCTTCTTTGCTTGGTTGGTGGAGGATACACCACCAACTATGTCCTTCATTAAATATCGTCGCCTGAGAACATTTTTACTGTGAAAATCCAAAATGACAGCCGTGCTAAATAACTTACTTATGTAGTTTTGTAAACTGATTTCTTGTGTCATATTTTATGATGCCAAGATGTCGTGCTCTGCAAAATTTTGACCACGCCTTTCCTTGTGTAACCTAAAATATAAATGCTTTTTAGCTTGGTCGTATAACCATAAAAAGGAACCACCGAACAAAGATCTAGTTATCTACTGTGGAAAAAGGGTAGAAAAAGCGTTTTTGCAGCAAAAAATCGCCAGATAAACAAACCACTGATAGCCGAGGACCTAGTGGATTCGGGACTAAATCACTACATCACATCTCTCATCTCAAACATTATCTCAAACCTAGGTGCTATAATATGTATTGAGCACGAGTATAATAATAAGTATATTTTTCTGGAAAAATAAAAAACATAGGTATACTCCAAATAAGCAACTTTCCATGTGCTAAAAAGTCTAATATAAAATTTCATTTATTTTTCACCCCTGGGATGGGATTTTTTCATAAAATTGATATGGGACCTTGAAGTTACCTATCCATTATAAAAAAAAAACATTAAAATCGGTTCTAAATGTATGAGAAGGTAATCGCGTAACATACACAAAAAAAATACAGACAGAACTGAGAACCTCTTTCTTTTTTGTATGTTGACGATAACGTAAACGGGATGTAGACACTATAAAACTACCAATTAAGTCCAACTGATTTGTAAGCAACCGATTTGTTTACCTACTGGTCAATGATCACAAACCACAAACTAGTTGTTATCAATCAAATCGGAAATATCTTAACTATACAGGTTGATTCATCAAACATTAAAATTAGTGCTTTTAAAACTTTTCCAACCTGACAGTGGAAGTGGAGCCCTTTGACATAACCAGATAAAGGATCTAACAGAACCGTTGAAACTTATCAGTATGTAAAAATATATACTCACAGTTCGTAAAAATTTTAACATGCTCTACGAAAAATAAATTTTGAGTAAATACTATGAAAATAAATCATAAAATCAAGACAACAGAAAATATTTGCAATGTCAACTCTTGAAAGTTCTTTTCTTTTTCATTTTCTGTCATTGAAATTGACAGAACATTGGTCAATACAAAAAGTTATGTTGTGTTTTCTCTATTAAAGTCTATGCTACTATTTTTTTTATTTTAATGTTTTATTTCTTTAATTATTTAAAAAAAATATTTACCTGACTGTACTCAGCTACCAATCATGTTTTAATTTTCATTTCTGCCATTCGTCCAGAGATGGTGCTAAACAAGTTTTACTTGCCACTAGATGTCACTTTGTACGAGTTTATACTACTCGTTAATAGATGGCGTAAGAAGAATCGTTATGTTATTTTACTTTTTGGAAGAGTCAGTTCTTGTACTAGAAGAAACTCCTACTTTATAACCGCAAAAGTTTGGGTAATTTGTTTTAAATAATCTTCGCAACGGCTGAATCGATTCGAATGAAATTTGGAACAAGTATTCGTGACCTAGTTCGTGACCTAAAGCTACTTAGGTTTCTTTCTAGCCGGGTAACAAGTAGGTAAAGTTGCGGGCAGAGGCTAGTATTACGTAAAATATAATAATAATGATAATAAATCATTTATTTGATCTCGTAAAGGTTTCTATTTTTGGTGAAAACGATTGAAAAGTTTTCTTAGATAGTGGTGACTGAGATAGGATACCTAGAATACTTAGCAGATTATACTTATAATAGGTTCTGAGAGACAGAAAAATTCCTGCGAAATTCAGAAATCAGAATATTTATTTGTATATATTTATTTATATGAATATAGATCAGCTAATACGTGATTTTACACTTTATATAGGCCCTATATTATACCATCCAAATGGTGTGCAAATGTCAATAGGTCGATTGAGAATCAATTTATCGTATCGTACTAATATAATAAAGTCGAAAGTCGAAGTGCAAAAGTCTGTGTGTGTGTGAATGTTTGTTACCACGTATCTCCGTAACTACAAAAACCAATTTTGATGAAATGTAGATAGTTTAGGATCTGGAATAACACATAGGCTAATCTTATTTTCGAAAATCCGTTCCCTAAGTGGGTAAAATAGGGCGGTAAAGTTTCTATGAAAAAAAAAATTGTTTTATTCGCTCAAAACACGTTTTTTTTATTTTTTCAAAACTACCCTTTGGGGGTGTGCAATTGAATTCTAAACTTTATATAAATTTTAATCCTCGGTTCGATTCTTTCAAAAGTTGGTGGACATAGTTTGAAGCCTGGAGACGGTCATATACTACTTTTATTAACATACAACGCGCGCGAAGCCGCGGGCAACAACTAGTACAAGAATAAAATGTCAGAACTTATGCCCTAACGTTTGAATTAAAAATGACAATAATCATTACCTAACTATTAATTATTAGAAGAGATGAAAAAACATTATAGAGGTAACTTATAAGAAATTTTATGTAGAAAAAGAAATGCTCTCTTATAAGAAATGCTAAGGCACTTAAAATTTTCCAAGAAACCTATGAGATTATGGAAAACTGATGGTTTTACTATTTATTAGGAGTATAAACAAACAATGTACATTATCGATATTACATCAGGAGAATTCTAATAAGACAGTTATTCGAGCAAAGTTGCCGAAGTTCGCAAGCTCCTTAGGGTCGCAATTAATTCATTACCAGGGGTCGGACATTTCATGGCTCTATTGCAGATACATAAGTATCTACGCATCGCTTTGAGACGGGACATTAGCGGTAGCGATGTCCACTCAAGACGGTCCGTTATGGCGTACATCTTAATATTTAGGGCTGTCAAAAAACAAAAAAAAAACCATAGTGAATTTGATAAAAATCCCGTTCCTACAATATGAATAGGCAGGTAACCTATTCATAGAAAACGGGAATTTTCACGCACTACACTATCGGTGAAGGCACCTACTAAGTTTCGACTCATTCCGAGAGTCTTCATCAGGGTCGTTGCCTTTACCGATAGTGCGGTACGTGAGAATTCCTGTTTTTACAACATGTAAAAAAAAATCTTGTTGGCACAATAAATAGAAGTAAATTTGACCATTGACATGCGGTGTGTATTATTTAATGTTCAATTTTATAGAAGGGTAATTTTTATAGGTAGGAATACCAGCGCACGTATCTACGTCGTGTTTCATTCATTCATGTCATGTCAATGGCTATTTTTTTTTAATTTGTTCTGAACAATGTGTGGCCACTTGTACAGCCTCATCGGTTGCCTCTATGAGAAGTTCTTATTCTGTATGTTCTGTATACAGAATATGACGTACTTGCTCTCCTGCCCTCCCATCACCTGCACCCGGGAACATCTCATAGAGGCAACCGATGAGGCCCTGCACTCACACTGGACGTGGATTGGATCAACTATCCCCCATTTGGCTATATTGCTTCTGCAGCGGCCAACCTGGTTGCGAAGCCTATTAAGCGATTTCCAAATTGGCCAGGCCAGATCGTACCCAGGAGGCAAACGTTCTGCAGGATCTATGAAGTTTAGTGGAGGGGGGTATTTATTATTCCACATGTCGCATCTTGCTTCTCTTGCACTCTTATCTGAAGGAGTTGTAAGTTTCATAAAACTTCTATTACTCTTGAGGCGGGTCTCAAGAGTCGTTCAAACTGATATAAATAAAATGACGTAGGCCTATAATGGCCGACAATCTCTTGTACCATGATTGGTTGACTTTATTGGTAAAGCTTCACTTTACAAGTAGGAAGGAATTACCTACTTACAATAAAAAAAGAATTTGTTGAAAATACAATGCTCAAATCGAGTTGAGAATCGAGGTCAGAAGCATCATCTAGCCCCAAACTATTCATCCGCATTCATATTTATACTTTCACTTTTTTCGTAACATGACATCGAGGTCGTTATAATAAACATAAAGCCGATAATATTTTTTCTTAACAAACAAAATTATTTTATATAATAATATTAATATTATATTATATATATCCAGTCGCCAGCCCTAGCCTGGCTAGGGGAAGTTCCCCCACTAATTTGCTAAGATTCGCGCAGCCCGCATCTTTGATTAGAAATCTGATGGTCGTATCGACTGCTCAGTCCGCGGAGGCAAATTGTTCGGTAATAGAATATATAGGTCCTTGATAAATCGAATAATGATATTTTGATTTGATGCATAAGAGCCTTACTGAATACAACACAAATATGTTTTTTTCAGAAAAAAATATAAACCGACTTCAAATATCGAAAAGTTGATAAAAAGTCCAATATGGAATTTCATCGCTTATGGATGAGAACTTTTAAAAAAATCTATGGTACTCTTGAAATATACCATACCCATTAAAAAAAGAATCATTAAAATCGGTTCACAATAATTGGCGAAGATATCACGTAACAAAAAAAAAACATACAGACTAATTGAGAATTTCCTCCTATTTTTAAGTCCGTTGAAATAGGTACATTTTGTTTTTTAATATTTACTTAAATTTTAACGTTTCGTTCATATTTTTCCTCATATTGTGTTGGCGGACATCCTCTAATCTAATTTTAACTGACTTCCAAAAAAGGAGGAGGTTTCAAGTAAGAACGTATTTAATGATTTCTTCTTGACCGTACAAACAAATTAGGATTTACAAAAGACATAATTATCTGACATGTACACAGGTAAAAAGTGTTTTTAATATTTGGTATAATAAGCTTATGGGTCATAAAATAGTACTTAAGCCTATTGACAACAGCAATCACTGGGAAAAAAAGGTTCTCGAATGGCGACCTTAAACCGGATGATCATCCCCGATGATTTTTGGAATATAAAATTCGTATTCGCCATGATTGATTTTGTACCTACTAGATGGCAAAAGTATGAATCGGGGAACAAAAGGAATAAAACTTCCCGTTGTCCCCCGATGGTATCGAAGATCGGCGGACAACGGAAATAACCCGAAGTAACCACTACGTTCGACAACCAAGATCAGTTTGTTTGGGATGAACAATATTTTATTACATACTAGCTTCTGCCCACGGCTTCGCCAGTGTAGTACTCTGATAAAAAATAACCTATATGCTATTCTGATGTATAAGCTATATTACTGTAAAGTTTCAGTACTTTTGCGTGAAAGAGTAACAAACATATAGTCATGCTCACAAACTTTCGCGTTTAGAATAGTAGTAGGATTCAGTGATTTTTTTTCCAATTTTGATTTCCATAAAAACCTAATTCGGGCTATTACGAACATTAAAAAGAAATAATAGTAAAATCGTTACTGTTGTTTTCAAGTGATGAAAAGAAATTCATTATTATTTGTATAGATTGAAGGATACCTATGAATAAATATGCTTACCTTGTCCTACGTCTAACTTCTACAAAATTATGTACCGTCAGTTGCCTGAGTTTCGAAGTCTTAAAGTTATTAATGCTTCGATGTTTAGGAGATAGACCTGCCGAGGCCCGACTGGCTTATTAAGTGTTAAACTGTTCTAGAGTATGAGGCTGTATGTGCGTTTTGAATAATAAATAAATAATGCTGGACATATTTCACACAGCATCATCTAACCCTAAACTAAGCAGAGCTTTTATTATAGGAACTACATGACTGATATATTATTTATATACTTTAAATGTAAATACATACATATTATACATAGTTTTGAATATTTTGTATTTCTTTGAGATTTTACCTATAACTGTAACAAATTGCACAGAGTTTATCCTTTAATAAAAAGAAAAAGAATGGAAGGTTTTTTTTATGTGTATGCCGATTACTCCATGTTCATTAATATGTTTTATTCTTTACTATTTAAAGGATGTTCCCGTTATGGTCTCATAAAATGATATAGAAATCAGTTAAGTACTTTGACTAAATTTTTGAAAACCTTTTTATTGCATTAACCAGCGAGTTTATGACTATTGTTTAGGGTTAAATTTTGGCAGTGCTGAAGATGAAGTCGCTTTTTTGCCTTGAAAAATGATTTGTCTTTCATTATAAAGTACTAAGTATCTAATGATATTCTCTCCTAAAAGCCCGATCAAACTGTGGCGATCAAGGGGAAAAGATTGACAAAGTTTGCATCAATTTACTGATCGCGTAGCACAATCGTCCCCCGTGACCGCGCCGGTTTGCGCGGCTCTTTACACAAACGTAGGATAGAAAGAAAAAAGAAAATCTATTTATTCTTTCCCAAACAACACAAAAGTTAAACAAAAATAATAATAAACACAAAACACATACTTAGCATATAACATAGCGAAACGAAAAACAGACAAACTAAGTACGTTATTTTGTGTTGCTTGGGGTCAAATAGGTCCCCATCTCAGCATTATGCTGCGCCAGAATCTAATGGGTCAGGTGCAGCGCTGGTTTTTTGGATGAAAGATCGTAGAATATTTACGACAGTATCTTTTTCATACATACTCCTGACTCCATAATAGATATCCACGATACAGGGATATCGAAAAAAACAGAATAATTAATTCTGTACCATGCCACTATGAATACTATACCACATCACCCATACCCGGAACAATCTGCAGAACATGCATTTGTCGCGTGACGGAAATCAAACTCTGACCTCTTGCTTCCAGTGGCAGTTTATTTGAAGATAAACAATTCTCTCCGTTACAGCATCATACTAGTCGAAAGACGTAGAGCAAGTTGTGCCATCTCAGGTAATAAGTAAGCTACTGTTTCAGCTTAAATGCTCAGGCTAGGCTCGCAAACACCGCACTCTACTGTATAAGGATGCCTACAAATAATATATTAAATGTATCGATATCGATGTTTTTGTAAATGG
This sequence comes from Perizoma flavofasciatum, assembly GCA_958496245.1. Classification (NCBI taxonomy): domain Eukaryota; kingdom Metazoa; phylum Arthropoda; class Insecta; order Lepidoptera; family Geometridae; genus Perizoma; species Perizoma flavofasciatum. Next base: position 3,668,540 of record OY292436.1, read on the forward strand.
CACAACGTACCATGTAATTTATAAAGTTGCATCAACTGTTAAGGGCATTACCGGTAATCGTAAAATGTACCGTCATTTTATGATCACCCGCGATGCGAAAAATTTATAGTTAAAATTTCAAAGTTACTGTTATCTAATCGGCCATTTATAAACCCATCTAGATAAGATAAAACATCCATGTTAGCATCCATGTTGCGACGTAAGTATACTATCAAATCTCTTGTTAAAACGAAAAATATTTCCATTAAAAATATCCCTTTTATCCCCCAATCGGATATAGATTTTGCCATGTATATATATAGTTAGAAATCAAAAATGGCGAATACGAATTGTATATTCTAAAATTCATTAATAGGGTTCAGTTTTGACTAATTTGGGGAAGCTCATTAGGAAAATGTGATCCAAGACAAATTTGGAAGCACAAAAAATCGTTTAATTTTATCAAATATTGACACCCCTACGTATTTAGTAGCAGGTTCGTTGTCGGTAATTTTATATAGAATTTTATTTGTGAAATGTCATGTCGCGCTATTTGTCCGGCTAGATATAGACTTCCTCTCTAGCACACCGTTCTTTACAACGACGTTGGGCTTAAGAGCCAGTAATCGATATCAATAACTTGTCCCCTCACTGGCCAAACTGTTGGTCAGTAAGCGAGTTGTATACTTTCTTCGTCCGTAAGTCCGGTGTTTGGAAACTTCAAAACTTGTCGATTTATTGAACAGTTAACAATACAGTGGAATTTATAGTTTGTCTTCACACAATGCCGTGAACTTTATAGTGGCGGCGATATAAATCTGAAACTTAAACTATTTGACTTGGACGAGCTTGGACTTGAAAGAGCCCATAACTACCTAGGTTCTGTGATAGTCGAGGATTTGTCTACCTTCTTGATTTGTACCATATCAATAACTTGTCTGCGAACAGCGTGGATATTTTTTTACAATAAACTGCCGAAACTCCTTCATTTAGCACAGGACACATAGACGCAAATTGTTTAGATTCGTATACTTAGTATATACCTACTTACATATATCGTCGCTTTAGTGTTAAAAAAACCTGTAATGATGTTATAAAGTATTCTTAATAAATCAATATTACTTCTATTTTAGCTATATGATACGGAAGTACTTACAATTTTTTTAACGAAACAAATGTCTCATCAAGCTTGATCCGAGAGCTGGCTCTAATCTAAGTCAACACATTAACTGTCATTCAGCGTGATAGTGCAGCCAGCATTTTTGAGACGCTTTCATCTGGTAGTAATTTGGATCAGCCAATAGATCGTCTGCAAACGTCTTTAGATTACTATTTCATTACAGCAATTATTATTTTTAAAAGCTTTGTGTGACTCTTTGACTTAAAATCAATACACAGTCTAAGTCAGGTTGTCTGGAAGAGATCGTTTTTAAGTGTTAAAACTGGGTAGTCTTTTAGCTTTTGTAAATTTTGATGTACTGTGGTGTACAATAAAGTATTTTCATTCATTCACTCATTCATTCTAATTATAATTCCTGTAAAAAACTGAAAGGAAACTTAGTAACGTTTTGAGGCCGTATATGCGTTGTATAATCTCTACAGTAAGCGCGTATAGGTACTGTATATTTGTCTGTAATAATTTATCACTGAAACGGCATATACGATTGAAATGCGGTATTTAGCAGTCGATTTTTATGACTAAAAGGATGGTTCATAGATGATTTTATTGTCACAGGTCTTGAGGGGGTATAGATGATGAAACATTTCGGGACATAGTAGTCTGGGTATATAAATAAATTAATTGATTATTGAATCAAGCATAGATTGATGTGATGTATTATTATTGTTTGATTCTATATTGCACAAAAAAATTGAGTGCATTTTCTACCTGCCAACATCGAATAAGATTTTCTAATAGTGCCCATTTTCTACGCATAGGTACGTATTAAATTCAAAGTTCTGCCAAAAATGTAGTCCACTTTCAACCCCCAACAAAAATTATTACGTACAAACCCGTCCATACTCTAAAACTATCAAAGAAGTCAAATCCCTGTAAACTACACATTAATCTATGCCGTCGAGGTTGCCAAAACTCTCCCCTGCAATTTATACGCAAAGGGAAGTCTTACATCCCGCGTCACAATGGCGACGAATCCGCTTCCTGTGAACCAAGTATTCATATTAATGCTTCCTTGGTCTTAGTTATCTGGTCTTAATATATTCACGTTAGAATTCATGCTTTGTGGGACACCGTTTGTGAGATTCTGTCAGATAAATAGGACGATGCATGAAATTTCCTTTGGTTGTGGTAAATCTCAAGCGAGGAAAGGCATATATTGCCTTTATTCAGTTTCAATATCTGGTTCCATATCTTTAGATATCTGGTTTATTATTATAACCCACGTATTGTTTTGTAAAAAAGAACATTGATAAGAATAACCAGCCTTGTTTTCTTACCTTTCTTTCCTGGCTTGGTCGCGGAGGAACAGGCTGTAGATAAAATTGACGTTTCAAAAAGTGAATTTTATGTTGACTTTGACTTATTTCATTAAAACAATAAATAACAACTTAAATCGCCGACATAGCGCTTACAAATAGCAAGTTGATATAGCAATAGGCAGACCTAAGAGCTCGCAGAACCGACAACCGCTGGGGAAGAAAGGTTCTCGATGAAGGTAGCCCAAGATCGTTCATTTTGGAACACTGGGGGAGGCCTATCTCTAGCTACAGACGTATACAGTCTGTTGATGATGGTGATGACATGCAACAAACACTATTGTGGGTTTGTTATTTCCATGCATACTTCACTTTACTTTTTTTTCCAGTTTACCCTCTTAGGTTAGGCTATAGTCGTATGACCATACTGCCTCGTCTTCCGTAACTTTCTTTTCATTCGTGAAAATGTTCAATTTTTTGTGTTAACTACTTCACTTTACTCTACAAAAAATGTTTTTTTTTTTTTGTATAAATAGAGGATATATAAAGTCTTTATAGTACCTACCTATAGATCCTCTATAGAGTAAACAGTTAAAAAGTTCCGTTTTTTTAACTGTTGGTTATTCAATAACTTAACATAATGTTTGAGTTTGATTAGATTGCTTATCGTCACTTTTCATACAAACGTACTTCGTTTTATTAACGCCGGTTTTTAATCGTATATTTAACATTTGTGAACAGTAAAGTTACTACCTACATATTGAGAAAATCCGTCATAAGCGCTAGGTTATGCTAGGGTCAAAGGATACGTGGTAAATACAACAACGAACAGTTTTCAAAAAAAGAACTAAATAAACTACATGCCAGTATCGAAAATGATTTTCTTTTTTTCTGAAAAACAAGGAAGTGGCATAACGAGTGCCTCTGGGGCATGGCGCCGGCATTGTCTCGAAAGTTCTTAACCTCATTAAATACCCAAACTCACGGCATTTACATAAGGAAAAGATAAAGACAAGACGCGGTTCCCCTCGCCGCCATTTTACATTTTTGAATATCGAAGGGGAGAACTCCCCAACTCCCCATTCTTCGTATCGAGATTTGCGAATTTATTGCGCTCACTCAGCGAACGTTTCATTGCGTAATTTCAATTGTTGGGGTATTTTTTTTTTCCACTTTTCGTAACTCATTTCGCAATATCATTGATTCGCCAATGTTACCAACCAAACGACATGACGATAATGTTATTGCTTTTAACTTTTTTATTTTTTATTTTATTTTAGTTTTATGTCGTAGTTAAAGTGGGACATATATTTCGCAAGTATGTTAGTAATAACTAACAGTAATAAATAATACATCTAAATTCATGATATAATTAGGGACTGGTTGTTGCGTGAGTTAGCTGGCTCTTATCTGGGTCAACGCATTAACATCGCCATTCAGCGTGGCAATGCAGTTAGCTTTTTGGGAACATTTTCGTCTGGTAGTGATCTGGATCAGTTTATCTATGGACAAAGCGATGCGTGATCAGATAGCTGGCTCTTATCTGGGTCAACGCATTAGCATCGCCATTCAGCGTGGCAATGCAGTCAGCATTTTGGGAACGTCTAGTAGTGATCAGTTGATCTGTCTTTTTTTTTACATATCTACTCGTACATAGTTATATGAATAAATGTATAAATCCTACTACTATTATAAACGCGAAAGTTTGTGAGGATGGATGTTTGTTGTTCTTTCACGCAAAAATTACTGAACGGATTTTGATGAAACTTTACAGGAATATAGCTTATATATCAGTTGAAATTCGGAATACCTGGTTATCATTTTAGGATATTGTTACGACTACAGCACGTACCATAATATTTAACAAATTCCTCATGAGGAAGAACCTCTAAGCAGTCAACTAAAGCCTGAATTCATAGTCGGGGGTTGAACAGTCCCCCAAAATCCATCATTCAGCATTCGCCTTATGGCTGGGTGCATAGGTTGAATTCGCCTTTGAGATTTTACTTAGCGCCTAAACAGTCCTCTAGGGGAGCCCCTATTTGACTATGAATTTGGGCCTAAATGTCACAGGAGAATTAGTAAAGTACGTGTTATAGTCGTAATAATATACTAAAATGGTACCAAACTAAGATAATTTCAATTTAGTGAGTGAAGCCGTGGGCAGAAGTTAGTTTCGTATATTTATTGTTATACTTCTCTATCGACGTCAAAAACACTTTCTTGCGCCGTTTCTATGCGAAAACATAAGCTATTTCTGCTGAAGTAAGGCTTATAATAATACTTTTAATGAATGAAAAGTGTGCGTATGACAATTGAGTTATTTTAATGGAAATAAAGTTACATTCAATAGCTAGTTTTGTGAATTAAGTTGTTGGGACTCAATAAACAATGTACCTTATAAATAGATTAATTATTTTTGTTACAATAATAAGTTTGAAACAAATAATAGTCCTTTTTAAATAAAAAACCAGCTCTGACTGATATACTACTTATATATATTTTTTTGTAAATATATATACACATTATACATAGGTTAGAAAACACCAAGACCCGAGACAATTATTTTCAGATAATACAAGCATTTGTCCTGCGGCGGGAATAGAACAGGCGGGCTTTCGCCCACTGCGCCACAGAGGCCGTTGTTCTCTAAAGGTAGAATTTTGTAGAAATTATAGTGTTTAAAAGCTTCGGCCCTAGCGGAAGTAACGACGTAAAGGTTTCTCCCAGACATTAAAATACCCACTTCATTAGAACATGACATGTCTCGGTCCGTACGGACAGATCTAATTTATCTTACAAGCGTCCTTGCTGGTACCTAACACTGGACATTTAATTTAATTTACATAAGAATAGGGTCCGTGGCTTCTTAAATTGACATTCTGATTGGTAAAATGCCTGATGGTTTAAAAGATCGCTGCGCTTACAATAAAAAGATTTGTACTTTTTTGTCTGAGTAAAAAAAGATATAATATTGTATAAAGATATACTATAATATTGTATATCTTTATACAATATTGTATCTTTTTTATACACATTATAAAAAAAGATATAATATTAGGCTAATGAGGAGGCTGGGTCCAATCCTAGCCTCATTACAATATAATTTCCTGTCCCAGTGATATTTTTTTCTAAAACCTATAGGTTTTAAAAAAGCCTGGCTGGCTTATAAGCCAGGTTCAATACTTTTACAATTTCTCATTGCATGAATATATTTTTTTCTTTATCTGGAAAAAAACAAAACAAACTCAGTCTTACAATTATTAAGTTTTACAAAATTTTAAAGCGCCCTTTTTTCATCATCGATTGCAATGCCCTCTAGTGACTTGTGAAGATAAGACCTATCTAAAAACTATCCTAGAAGACATACTAATTGATTGCAGAAAATCTCTCAAGTCACAATCCTTCATCAACTAAAATATTTGATGATCTTCAAAAAAAAAATCAAAATCGGTTCATCTGTTTCAAAACTACGATGTCTTTTTTTATGTCACAGAAAATACACAAATAATAATAATAATGCTGGACAGAATCACACACACAGAATCATCTAGCCTCAAAGTAAACAGAGCTGTGTTATATAGGAACTACATGACTGATATACTACTTACCTATACACATTTTTTTTGTAAATACATATATCTATCTATACTAATATTATAAAGAGGAAATATTTTTTTGTTTGTTTGTTTGTACCGAATAGGCTCCGAAACTACTGAACCGATTTAAACCAATAGAAAGCTAAATCATCAGGAACATAGGATATAATTAATTTTCAAAAAAATATTGAAATAATGTAACCCAAAGTAGCAAAATTTTGGCTATAAAATTCATTATTTGGCGTGCGCTGAGAAAACTACTGTGATGATACATAAAAATGATGTACTACATTATTAAAGTACTCATTATAAACCTACAAAAAAGTCCGCGAGGGAATATATCTAACTATCATAGTTAAGTCACAATAGCAGCTTTTGTGTTCTAAAATTTAATTAGATCGCCGGTAGAAACAAAAGTTGGTTACATTCGTTTATTTGAATATTGTGTTAGTATGTACATACTATGTACCGATTGCGATGAAACTTGATAGATACATAGCTATTACTTTTTATCCCAATATTCCCACGGAAACAAAACTTACGCGAGTGAAACCGCGGGCGCAGCTAGTATTATATATACAAATGACTACAACATATAAAAAATATCACCCCTATGTTTGTATCGGGGTTTCAAAAATACACTCTTAGAAAATATACAAGCGATATCTTCCAAATAGTTTAATGATAATGAATTGCGTATAAGTTATTGTAATTGAATGTTGACAAATGTATCTTCTAAGGATCTGATAAGCTAGGGCGGCTAGCGTAGGGCGGGCGGGCCGCGGCTAGAGGGCGGCACATCCGCCGGAAATGCTAGCAACGGTGCCTACACATCACTAATTGCAAATCAAGTTGCTAACTTAATATGATTCCTGATATTGCGTCATAGTACCTACATACTAATACAGAAATTAATGTGTATAAATCAAGACACTTTAAAATATTAGTAGATATTATGGGTAGAAGTACCCACTTAAGTTTTTTTTCATTCATAAAGTATTTTTTCTCTCATGTTCTAAAAGCGTGTTCGGCATTTTGTGTATCACTATACCACAAACAAAAGATTTTTTTGTAGTTTCTAATGAACATTCTACAAAATTAATGGAACGGCTTTTCGATGTTCCATTTTTTAAATAATTTCTTTAGAAAAAAATTATAGATTATATATATATATTTTTTTTGAATTTATTTTTGAAAATGGAACTAAAAGCTACCTATACTGCTGAAAGAAGAAGAAAATGCATTTATTTTTCCCCAAACAACACAAAAGTTAAACATAAAATAGTAATAGATAAACCAAAACAGATACTTAACATATAATACGAAACGAAAAACAGAGAAAGTAGGTACGTCATTTTATGTTGCGTGGGGTCAAATAGGTCCCCGTCTCAGCATTATGCTGCGCCAGAACCTAAGGGTCAGGTGCAGCGCTGGTTTTCAGACGGGGCCTTCATGATGCCACGAAGATCGCTGGACAACTGGGTGCAAAATAATCGATATATATAATTATGATAATAATAATAACCTAACTAAATTTATAATACATACATATATACACATGATATATTCATACTCAAAACAAACATGATTTTTTTATTTTACTGCTGCACTATAATACGTAGCCTAACTAATCTGTGGCTGCTATAGTGTTTCTTGGCGATCGTTGCATGTATGCATCAGTACGTTTGTCAATAAAATTTCATAAAAAGGTGGTATTGCCTCGAAATCTCTTGAATTTATCTCTTGAAATAACACATAGGTAGGTAGTTATTTTTCTTCGCATTTAAAGTGAAAAGTAGAATGTTTAGCTCGGGCTATACATCTCGTATGTAAACGCTCGATTTAGTCTATTGTTGAACAATTTATTAATCAATTTAACTGCCTAATATTCAACATACTAATACTAAAATAAAAAATATATATAACTACAAAAGTCAAAATTAATAGATTTTAATTGAAATTAAAATGAAAAAAAATATTAATTAGTGTCCGAGACATCAAATTCAGTAATCGATGTAAATTCGATTATTATTTTTTTATAATAAATTTAAAGCTAGGTGAGCGACAACTTTAAGCAAGTTAAACAGCAAGTTTAAGGAGTTATCATTTAGAATCCCCACTGACTCCCACAATTAGCACGACTTAAAAACAAATATGAAATATTTGGTTAAGTATTCATGTTTGTTGTTAATAATCTCTATAACGGCTGAACCAATTTGGAACCAATATCATTCTGACTAACACGCGCTCGAAGCTGATGTAGTTAGATGCAAGTCCAATTATTATACATGGTGCTTGCCCTATGTCTATACTTATATTATAAAGAGGAAAAATATTTTTGTTTGTTTGTATGTTTGTATCGAATAGGCTCCGAAACTACTCGACCGATATTAACCATTTTTTCACCAAATGAAAGCTAAATTATCAGGAAGTAACATAGGCTATAATTTATTTTCAAAGAAATAGAAATCCTTAAGAAAATTACAATAATGTAACCCAAAGTAGCAAAATGTTGCCTATAAAATTTATTATTTGGCGTGCGCTGTGAAAACTATTGGTGATACATAAAAAATATTAAAGTACTCATTATTACCTACAAAAAAGTCAGCGAGGGAATATATCTTACTATCATAGTTAAGTCACAATAGCAGCTTTTGTGTTCTAAAATTTAATTAGATCACCGATATTCCCACGGAATCGAAACTTACGCGGGTGAAACCGCGGGGTGCAGCTAGTCTTTTATAAATGGTTTCATATGATGTATGTTTAAATATTCTCGGACCCTGTGCAATAGTATTTTTCAAACCTACGCGATTAGATAACAAAATTATAAGTTTTACGGGTCCTTATCGCGCCTTTTTTTTTATTTTCTCGACATTTCGACTGTAACAGCCGTGGTCACGGTATGACTGCCGTAGTCAAAATAATAAAGAAAATAAACTCGACAAAGACCCGTAAAACTTATAACCTTGTATAATTATCAATCTTACAACTTAGCATACTGAAATCTATGGGATATTTCAGTATGCTATGTTGAAATTATAGTCAACATAGCATATTGAAATATCCCATAGTCGCATTATGGGCGAGCGAAGCGTGTAATGGATCTAGCAGTCTGCTATTGAAGGCGGCGACCCGCTGAGACGAGTTACTTGCCGGACAACGCACTGGCGCAAGTCACTGGCGCCAGCGACAAAAGAACAATGTGCTTACAGGAAACTTCCTGGCGCATTGAACTACTCTGAAATTGTAAAAAATATTTTTCCATGTGTATAATAATTTTATCAAAATGGAATAAAATAGGTACCTACTTGTATTGAATTGTCTAGATGCATCAGCAGATAAGGTGTGTGGGGAATTTCTGTTCAGCTCGACTTATAAGTTGGCTGAGGACCTGTAGATTTTAACAGTCCCAATATTATATATCTGTATGTAACCTTCGCTTGTTTTTTACTCTTTCACGCAAAAACTATTGAACGGATTTTAATGAAACTTTACACAACTTACATAATAATATAGCTTATACATAAAAACTATAATAAGTACTATAATTAATAAGTACTAAGAACATATGTATATATATGGTTAGTATATATATAGTTTTAACAGTAATATAGCTTATATACATCAGAATAACAAATAGGCTACTTGTTATCCGGATACCAGGCGGGTGAAGCCGTGGGCAGAAGCTAGTACTATTATAAACGCGAAAGTTTGTGAGGATGTATGTTTGTTAGTCTTTCACGCAAAAACTAGGTACTGAACGGATTTTAAAGAAACTACAGTAACATAGCTTATACATCAGAATAACACATACCTAGGCTACTTTTTATCCGGGTTTCACGCGGGCGAAGCCATGGACAGAAGCTAGTAAATAAATAATGATATTAATACCTTTCACTTGGACCACAGCATGTTATATCTAGTCCACCAACTTGGCAACTGATAAGTGAACGGCAGACGGTGGGCGGAGGGTACGAGATGTTATCTACCTCTGCAACCAGTCACAAACAATTTCCGTACAGGTACATTCATAGCGGACTAGCTTCAACCAACGACTTCGCTTGCACACGAAAAAATAATGTACAGTAGTAACATTTATAGTGAACTAGCTTCAACCCACGGCTTCGCTTTCATACGAAATTAGTTCACAGTAGTAACATTTATATTGAACTAGCTTCAACCAAGGGCTTCGCTTGCACACGAAAAAGATGCACGGTAGTAACATTTATATTGAACTACCTTCAACCAAGGGCTTCGCTTGCACACGAAAAATATGCACGGTAGTAACATTTATATTGAACTAGCTTCAACCAAGGGCTTCGCTTGCACACGAAAAAGATGCACGGTAGTAACATTTATATTGAACTAGCTTCAACCAAGGGCTTCGCTTGCACACGAAAAAGATGCACGGTAGTAACATTTATATTGAACTAGCTTCAAGCAAGGGCTTCGCTTGCACACGAAAAAGATGCACGGTAGTAACATTTATATTGAACTAGCTTCAACCAAGGGCTTCGCTTGCACACGAAAAAAATACACAGTAGTAACATTTATAGTGAACTAGCTTCAACCCACGGCTTCGCTTGCACAAGAAAAAAATGCACAGTAGTAACATTTATAGTGAACTAGCTTCAATCCACGGCTTCGATTGCACACGAAATATTTTTTTTCCGACGATTGACATAATAATGCTAACTGATTCTCAAGTTTAAAAAATTACCGATTTTTTAAACTTTTTTTGATACTATCCTCTGACATCGGCATGCCCGCGTGGTACCCGGATAAAAAGTAGCTGTTATTCTGATGTATAAGCTATATTACCGTAGGGTTTCATGAAAATCCGTTTAGTAGTTTTGTGCGAAAGAGTAACAAACATATGTACATCCATCCTCACAATCTTAGTGTTTATAATAGAAGTAGGATTTTTGGTAGAGCTCTAGGTATTGTCTATTTCATTTTTCATCTAAATCGATTGGGCCGTTACGAACATTATCGGTAGCATAATATCCTGACATAATTAGGATATTTATGTTAAGTACATATAATTTTCGACAGAGCCAAAATCGCGGAGCGTTTCGATACTACGATGGGACCTTTTGACCCCACACAACACATATATTTTTATTTTATTTTTATTTTTTTGTAGTATTTTAATGAAACCTTTCTTTCTGTGTTTGTATTTATTTGTTTTGTATTTTGTCACCTGTTGTGTTGTGTTTGTTGTTAATAAATGTATTTTCTTTCTTTCTTTCTTACGATAATAATTTAATATTTTAACTATACAATAATAAATACACGCATGTCTGCTTATTGAAATTTATGTATAGATTAATCTTATACTCCCCCATCGCAAAATACCGCGGTTTGCGGTCGTTATTCATATCCAAACTCTCCGAATATTGAAATCGATCAGTTACAGTGGGAAGGCACCTTTATTGAATTTGCTTTATTTATTTACCATGTAATAAATTACTCTGACTACCCCCTATTTGGTCTCCTCGCGGATCTGCGCACTGAGTATGTATCTGAGGATCTACTACATCTTGATCATATTTTTTGTGCTATATAATAGTAACAAGATAACATAATTTATGATTTTATAAAAAAAGTCAACCTCTCCGAGTCACTCGGGGGGAATATTTGAGATATAATATAATCTTGTGAATTCCTGTGTGGGTTTAAACACTTTAAAAACGAAATAACTTTTAAAATGAATTATGACAAAAAAGTAGCATCTACGACATGATATTAAAAAAAAACTACTACTTACCAACACACAAAAAAATATATACAAAATTAATAAGCGCACGACATAAATCGTCCTCAGATGTCACTCATTTCGCAAATACATGTCAAAGTCATATAACGTAGTCATAACGTCATCTGTTATGACTAGTGGTATAGTCCTAACAGATGGGAAAAAATAGGTACTTAGATGATAGATAGATGCAAGCCCATGCATTATTTCTAAAACGCTTTAAGCAAAAGCTTAAATTAAAAAACACTCCGTCTTCCAAGACGCGCCTAACATCAAACAAAATCAGCGAGCAAAGGGTTGACTTACATTCATTCTAACCCTTACATTAAAAAAAAATCTTCAAGTAAAGACGCAATTACTTCTCAACAAAAATATGACTGCATGTCAAAAATATTTTATAGTATTTAAGAGTAAGAAATAAGGTTGGATATGGTGCGTCTATTTGGTATTTTTAAAATGGTTCTCGGCCCGCTAAAAGCTGGGCTGTATCAAAGAAATGCTCCTAATGAATCTATTGATAGCTCAGCTTATGTATGTATATTTCAAGTATTTTTTTAGATACACAAACGCAGGCTGCGTCTGTGTGGGTGCAAGAGGGTGATGCCAAGAGATGCTTTCTTCGACCCCTCGTTTCTTATACGGGGTGTGAGGTGAGTTGATGGTGGCTATAATTTTTTTTCGGTAGGTATAAAAAAAAACTTATATACCTATAATATTTGTTCAATGGCTCTAGATAAAATGTTTGGACAGTAAATTGGAAAATTTTAGAGGAATCCATAATGCTATTACCACCACATTTGTTGAGATTGGTATAGAGAAGGCTGGTCTATGGGATATTTTTTTTGGTTTCTGTTTTTCAAATGTATTTGTTGAACGAGTAGGGCGAAGCCGTGGGTAGAAGCTAGTAAATAAATAAATATATAGAGTTGGCAATTATTGCCAAACGATCAAGACTACACGCATCCGCGACAAATCACCCTTATTTCACTCGAGTCGGCCGATCGTCTCAGCACACACACAGGCTCGCACGGCCACGTACACATGGCCACGCACACACGCGCATACAGGGGTGCGGGCCCTTGCAAAACTCCTCCTTTATATTTTCTTTGTTGTGTAGAAAAAATTGTAGAAAAGGGGATGCCAAAATCGATATTGAAAGCGGTATATATTGAGTGTTTTGATTTTTTTTCTTTCAATTGGTTGCTAGCTGATAATATTTTGACCGTGTATATTATTAATAAATAGATGAATAGTAATTTGAGAAGACAATTAGCTGCTCAATATGAATACAGGATTTGAAATCGATTCTCGTATCATGGACATAATTATTTCGAAATAGACATTTTCATACATTTTTGACATTACCAATTGTCAAAACTTTTACTGTCTGTTGTAAACGAGAATTTAGGTCCGGGGATACTTCTGTCATAACTTAGGTACATATTATGTTGTTACTTTTTACCTGAAAATTTCAGATTTAAATCAAGTACTTTTATACAAGTCGGTAACAGCCTATTGACAGTCCATATTTACTCAATAAACTTGGTACCAATTATGCCTGCAACACATTCTTAGATCATTCCGTGCACTCAAACTATATACATTTTGTATACAAATTTGATATGTTCGATGTCTCTCTTTCCAAATTTAAACTCGCCATCTGCGAGGAACTTGCTTACTTTCTCGACTCTTATTTAGTTTATTTAATATAATATAATGGTTTTATTCAGTTGTTCATGTAAGGTAATTGCTAGGTGGCTAAACCACATAATTGCCCACCTGTTCTTCACATGTGAGAGAAGATAACTAATAAGTGAAAAAACTTTATTAGATTTATTATGTATTATCATTGTTAAGTTTATTTTTAAGTGTCCTTGATATATTAGTTTTACTGTTGTATTTAAAATAACTGTTGCATTTTAATATGAAGGGTGTGCCGGTACACGAGACTCTTCATCATAGACAACGCATCAGTAATGGTCCTGGAGTTTAGACGAATACCAGCTGTCACGTGACATTCCCACAGCTAATGTCATTCCCTAATTCAATCTTTCCGCAGGCGTTAACGCCGACAGAAAGTGGTATTTGTCTAGGGCACCTGATGTTGTTGGTCAATAGGCAACTGTATCCGCTACTATCTTGAGCTTGAGAATCGGTATCCAAAAGGTGAATGAATAAATGAATGAAAATAGCTTATTGTATACCTTATAAAATAAACAAAATAATTACGTATTCAAATTAAAGGAAAAATACGCGGTATTATCGCTTAAAGTGCCTACCCTACATGCACTTAGAATACAGGTTCTCAAACTTAATTTTCCCACCGCCTACTTTGAGAATAAAAAAATCCTAGCGCCCCCCAAAGTTTTTAAACATAACAATCTATGCTTTCCCCTCTAGACCGCCTTAGCGCCCACAATATCTTGTAGAGTTTTCTAACGCCCTCCCGAAGGCCTCCAGCGCCCACAAGGGGCGTTATCGCCCACTTTGAGAAACAGTGACTTAGAACATTACCTAATTTTGACAGTAGGCCAATGAGGCTTTTGATGGAGAAAATAAAATATCAAAGAGTTTTTTAAACAAACAATTCTAAAAATTTATCTAAGTACGTACTTACCCATAAAGCTAGAGTATATATTTTTTTCTTATTATTTATACACTACCACAAGACTGTTTTCTACATTCCACAAAGGAAGCAATAGCTATCTAGCATTAAGTACTTTTCAATCTTTTTGAATTCTTACAAAAAGTACAGTTCTAGAAAGAGGGTAAACTTACCACGAGCTCAAAGAAATGAGACGTCGTCGTCGATATAAGACCATAAATGGAGCCCGGGGATAGAAAAATTTGCTAGTGATTTCTTCAAAATACTGAGATATCTGACCAAAATTTTTTAAAGTGGGGAATCCATACCTTGTCAAAACTTTTACTGTCTGTTGTAACGAGAATTTAAGTCCGGGGATACTTCTGTTATAACTTAGGTACATATATTACCTTGACTTAGGTATATACACGGTGAGTATAAGATCAAACTATACCGTAACTTCTTAACTATGTTTGGTTTCATAATATAAAAATATATGTCTTATAATCACCTACTCAGGGGTATCACATCACTTTACAATCACACATAAGAATAACACATAAGAATATCACACTAATTTTCATAACTGTACAACACTTTTTTAACTTTAGAAAAAACATCTTCCTTCATCGAAACTGATCCCAAACTGATTAAAATCCCGGACTCGTAAGTTAGCCGTTGCTGACCTAAATACCCTCAGGCAAAATATAATAAAAAAAACCGGTTCATCAAACCACTTTGTCTTTCAATAGACACAAAAGATCAGATGTCCGCGGATGCTGTGGGCTTTTATGCGTATAAAAAAGAATAAAAAAAACTGGTTTAAATTCTGAATGAGCTTTTGTCCCGTGATCGGTTATTTTGATTTATTCGATTTTTAGTCCGCGAGTGGAGTATGGGAAGAATAAAAAGATCGCGCGATCAACAGGTACTGTCACAGCGAAAAGTGTTGTATGAAAACTGAATCTTTGACTTATCAACTGCCAACAATTTAAATTATTAATAATAATAATAAGGTTGGACATTTTTCACACAGCATCATCTAGCCCCAAACTAAGCAGAGCTTGTATTATGGGAACTACATGACTGATATACTATTCTTTTTTTTTGTAAATACATACATATTTCCTATCCTCAAAGGTTTGCTGGAAGAAAACTCTTGTTAGGGTTAAGCTCGCCTTTGTACATGCCCTATATGTAAGTTTTTTGTCTCTATTATCTGTGTGTACAATAAAGAATAAAGAATATTATGCATATAACACACCCAGACCCGAGACAAGTATTTGCAAATCATACAACCTTTTTCCCGCGGCGGGAATCGAACCCGCAACCTTCTGCGTTTAGGTATTAAAAAGGTATTAAATACTAAACGTAAGCAGCTTAGTTCTAATGTTATTTGATGAGCTAACTATGGTTTAAAAAAGGTATATAAATATTTTCATTCGGTGTCTCGTTATGAATTACTTATGAAGACGTATGCTAAAGTATTGCCATTCTCAATACTTTAGCACTCAATACTTTTATTAAAACGTATGCTAAATTATTGAGTATGACAATACTTTAGCGTACGTCTTCATAAGTAAAACCATATTATTCTAATATAAATAACGATGATTATGCTCACAAGTACTATAGTTCCTTTATTAAATTTAAACCTAACGTATAAACGTTCGAAAAAAGAATATTGTAAAGTTTTCGTTTGTCTGAATTTACTGGAAAAAGTACATACAGTTGCAGGCAAAAGAAAATCTCAACTATACACGGTTATTATTCCAGCGCTAGCACTTTTCTCTCTGATTGTACCTAAATTCAATTTTAATTATTTTCATGGATTTCACAGTGGTTTCAATGTGGTAATAATTTATAAACAGAAAGCGGTTTTATTCGACAGATGTCTAGTTGGTTTTTAAGTATAGTTTTTCTGGGCTTAAACTCTGTAGGTTTTACAAGTATAAACCAACTTAGCTCTGTCTATTTAATTATAATTGCGTATCAGGATGATTCCTTCAAGACCAGAGATGGACCAAGAGGGTGGCGTTATGGAAGGGCCCACAAGGCAAGCGCTGCCAAGGAAGACCCCCCGCCCGTTGGGAAGACGATATAAAGAAGACAGCTGGCCCGCACTGGCATCAAATAGCTCAAGATCGAGACCAATGGCTATCTTTGGAGGAGGCCTTCACCTGTGAAGGGGTTCTTGCAGAATTAAAAAAAAAAAAAAAAAATGTTCCAAATGATCATCAGCTGTACAATATTTTTTTATTTTGCAAGAAATAAAAGACTTTTTATTTTATTTTTTATTTATTATTTTATTATCAGGATGATTGGTAGAATGTTATTGGCATTAAGTCCTCCTAGCACTTTGTTTAAGAAAGAAATAATATGAAAATACATTTATTTGACTATAGTGTAACAGGGAAATGAATATATAAGAATTATATTTTGTTTTACGTTATATAAGTCTAAAACCTATAAAACGAAAGTACCAAAAGGCTTAGATCGATTTGACGTAATCATTCAATTAATACTTATAGATTGTTAATGATATTAAAAAAAAAACGTTTGGAGGCCTATGCCCAGCAGTGAACAGGAAATTTACGAACTTACATATTTATTCTAATAATAAAATATTATTCATTTAAAATTATTGAAGAATAAAATCATTTTTTACGTTCCTTCGAAGCAAGCATAACATTTCCTTTATGGCAGCAATTTCGGAGATAATGGTAAGAGACGAGAAAAGTCAAAATCAATAGGTTTTTATTTATTTAAATAATAAGGTTTATATTTATTTATTTATTTATTTATTTCATATAGAAACTTCATATTTATAAACGTCGTCGTTAATAGCGTAAAATAAATTAAATTAAAATTATTTAATGCCTTGCAATGGATGAATTAAACATGTCAATTTATAATTACTTAAAACAAGTACTCAAGTAGTAAGGGTCTGGGTGTTTTTATATGTATAATATTTAGATATGTATTTACAAAAAAAATATCTAAGTAGCATAAATTATCAGTCATGTAGTTCCCATAATACAAGCTCTGCTTACTTTGGGCAAGATGTTGCTGTGTGAAAAGTTCCAGCATTATTTATTGTTTATTAAACATGTCAGCCATTATTACAATCTCATTAAGTCCTCTCCATCCAAAGGTTGTCTGGAAGAGATCGCTTCTAAGCGATAAGACCGCCCATTGTACTTTGAGTTTTGTTTTTTTAGTTTTGTTATTTTTATTTCTTATGGTGTAAAAAAATAATAATTTCAAAAGCATTGATGCTTGAACTTGAACCAATGCTGAATTGAATGAGTGGTAGGTTTTTCATTCCATCCGGTATACTATTTACATATCTGATAATCCGATAAATTAAGCCAAGATCTTTATCGGGTAAGATAGCCTATTAGGTACTTCAAAATTCTTTCAGGGCGACTGGTCGAAGCGACGCGTGACCAGGAGCTGGCTCTTATTTGGGTCAACGCTTTAGCATTGCCATTCAGCGTGGCAATGCGGCCAGTATTTTGGGAACGCTTTCGTCTGGTAGTGATCTGGATCAGTTGAGCTATCTATAGATCGTTTGCATCGGTCTTTAAATAGCAAGCTGTTTCATCTGTATTTTTTGTATATTAGGTATATACAAAAAATGAAAATAGTTGTATGAATAAATGGATTCCAGGTACTTTTGATATTTGTAAGTTGGAAGTACATAGAGTTTTTAACTTCCCCAGTTTCTCATTTCCGGAGATAGACGATGATTTCCGAAACGCATAACTTATGTCGTATACTGTACGTAGAACGTAAAAAAGTTAACGCGGGCGAAGTCACGGGGAGTCCCATGTTCTGTAGGTGTATGAGTCAGTGGTGTCTTAAATGATAACTCATTATTTGGAACCGCACTAGAATAACTTTAGATGTTGACAATCGCTTACCTTTCCTTAAAATATGATAGAAATAACAATCGGATTTACTTAGTCGATTACTGATTTTGTCTCGGACAATAAACGCCAAAGTTTGTGAGGACGGATGTTTATTACTCTTTCACGCAAAAACTGCCGAACGGATTTTGATGAAACTTTACAGTAATATAGCTTATACATCATAGGCTACTTTTTATCCAGGTACAACGCGGGTGAAGCCGTGGGCAGAGACTAGTAGGACTTATACCTGGATAAGAATATTTAAAAAACACACAGGTGTGTTCCAGACCGGTCCGGCAGCTGCGACCGATGTCCGTTTGTCTAATATTTCTACTATTGTAACCGGAGAGCGGATGTAGGGCTTTGTGTTTGGGATAGTTTTACTCAATCCGATAACCCCAATATTACGTATTCTAATGAGATTACTATCGGTATATTTTTAGAGGAATTTACGGAAAATGAATATTGAATGAATGAAAAGCTTTATTTGCTTGAATATATATAAGTACATTGGTTCTTTCTTAGGCTAGTTTATTAGAAATCACTGTACTTGACTAATTCGTCATGCAAATGTTTGGGCTAGGTAATAATTTAGATAAAAAAAATAAAAAAAAATGCTGGACATTTTTCACACAGCATCACCTAGCCCCAAACTAAGCAGAGCTTGTATTATGGGAACTACATGACTGATATTCTTTTTTTTGTAATTACATACATATTATACATAGAAAATCACCCAGACCGCAAATATTTTTCTGCAAATATTTTTCTCAAAAATGATCTTATAAACATTTGTCCCATGACAGGAATCGAACCCGCAACCTATTGCGTCTCAGGCGGACATTCGCCCATTGTGCCACAGAGAAATTTATCACTTGTTACTTGTAGGTAGGTAATTTTGTAAGTGTCTAATAAAGTAGGTAGGTACATCCTACTTAACAAGGCTAATTTATGTGTTGAGAATGAAATAAAAAACAAAATAAAAAAAATACACGCTTACGGCTATATTCCTCATGATGCGTAGACCTTTGAGGGCACCAAGTAGGTAGGGGTAGTTGGAGGCACGTCCAAACATTAAATTATGCACATGTCTGAGTTTTACAAGAAGTTAGCATTTTACGTGACAAGTTGCAAGCCTATCGTCGCTTATTGGAACACTAATTTATTCTTTCGAATTTTTGAATTTAGAGCATGCCGGTTTCCTCATGTCACACCTTGAACAAGAAAAATATGATTATTTTCTGCAGAACTAGGTTTTGATAGTCGATATTTTTCTCGTAGGTAAGTGACTACGAAGCCTGGTTCACGTACCTACAAGTACCCACCAAGGAGAATTAGGAGTGTGCAGGTAGGTATCTACTTTCCTTTGTTTTGTAGATTGTCTTTACTTTTCATATTAAATACCAAGAGCTATGAGCAGTTTCTTATTTTGTCCTGAAAAACTAACACCCAAAAAAAAATTATATTTCAAATTTATAAACCTATGAGTAAAGTTAACCTAGTATAGTATTAAAATATATGTGACTGTTCCTAGGTTTTTCAAAGTTGCTTGTGCAAAGTTTCATTGACGGAGGAATTTTTTCCCACCGAGGTCCTTCATACAAAACTTTCCTCATTGATTGGACCATCCGTTGTAAATTTGTTTTCACATAAAACTTTTGACAAAATATCCCCAAAGCAAAATATCACACATGCGTAGTTTTTAATGGTTTTATTTGTTTTTGAATATACATATAAACTTTGGCTACTCAACACAAGCTGGCGCTTGAAACAGGAACGATGCTAGCACCTCCCACGGACTTTACTTGTACTAAAGTGAAATTGCGCGTCATCTGTTGTGGAGTAGCGTAACTTACTATAACAGCTACTTGAACAGAGATGACAGTGTATGTCTCAATAATAAGAGTTGTTTGAAATAATTACTTATGGAAGACATTGAAAATACCACTATTTACAAATTGTATGAAAACAGAATTTCTATATTCAATTCAACACAGGATCAAAATATTTTTTTTAAAGATATTTCTCTCGTATCAATAGTAAAGTCGTTATAAATATAAAAATACATTTTCCACGGCCTAACCGACATGAAAATACTTACAATAATAAATAACTGTGCGTGTCTTCGTTTTTAGGACCGTTCCACAAAAAAATGCTCGACCGAAAGTACCTACATGTTTCTATTTTACTACTCGTTTTATGTTAATCAAATCTAACATTATAGCATTTCTACCAGTTTATTTCGTGTTAACCGCATAAAAAGTAGCCTATGTGTTATTCTGATGTATAAGCTATAGTACTGTAAAGTTTCATCAAAATCCGTTCAGTAGTTTTTGCGTGAAAGAGGAACAAACATCATCACAAACTTAGATGTTTTAAGGAGAATGGTAAACTTTACTATTGTAAGCATTGCCTCATCGCCCATGACCTGAAACGCTAATGCGGTTTCAAACCCCTTATTAGGGGTAATTTTCGCAGGGTTGAGGCAATGGAGTAATAGTTATTCAATACTCTCTTTGCGGTCAATATTTGGTTTTGTACAGTAAATGCCTTTGGGCAAAAACCGCGAAGTTATTTGGCGATAATTGTAAAAACAGTTTTTATTAAAAATAAAATTATGATTATAAACATGGTATAATACTGAATTAAGCAGAAAAAATCTTGACATCTTTAACTCAATTTGGTAATTTTGCGACTTGTGACTTTTCGTTCTACGGCGACGATAGACGCGTGGACTGTTTCTACAGCACCATGCGCAAGAGGTGCACATCTCTGGTGCGCAGGGTCTGAGACAGCTACAACAGCATTCTGAGGGTATTCTCAGATAGATTTGATTTAATTCTATGATCCATTTTAATAATAAACTATCTTTTTTATTCTAGTTGTAATGACATTTTAACTTTCTGACATAGTAATTTTGACATTCCATTCCAATTTAATTAGTTTGTTTGTAAAAAAAAATTGACATTTACTGTTCTAATTACGTATTTATTTGTTTACTTGTTGTTTTGTAGCCAAATAGTTCAAGGAATGTAACTAACTTAGAATAAGAAATTTATAACTAACATTTATTATGATGATCCAATGTTGATTTTAATAAATAAATATGATATATATAGAAAATGTCTTCTAAAATGTTAGGTGACGATCTCTGTGGCGCAGTGGGCAAAGGCCCGCCTGAGACGCAGAAGAGTTGCGGGTTTGATTCCCGCCGTGGGACAAATGTTTGTATCTGCAAATATCTGTTCAAATATTTCGGGATCTGGGTGTTCTGCAAATATCTGTATAACAACAAAAAATGTATATCTGTCATGTAGTTCCCATAACACAAGCTCTGCTTACTTTGGGTCTAGGTGATGCTGTGTGTAAATGCCCATCATTATTTATTTATATATTTCATGCTGAAGTGCTAATCGAGATACTTCTGTTATGTATTTTATGGCATCTCATGATTTGTTTGATGCTGAATAAATACATTAAACCTTCAATATTAGTAGTAGACTGGTAACGAAGACTGATAGACTGAAAGCTGATATGTTGCCCGATTAAATAATCAGCTGTCCTGTCTCAACTTGATTTCAACGTATAAACAGTCAGATTTACTTAACAGCTGCCTATCTGTCTTCGTGTGAACCAGGCCTAAACGCTTTACAAAATCAACTTTAACCCGTCCTACACTGTAAAAACAATCACACGGTAATCGAAAACAATAAAAAGTAAAAACTTCTAAAACTCGATCGCAGGGGAGGATGGGGCGAACCACACGCGGGAAGTTTTCACACTTTCCCAACTTTTTCCTCTTTTTGTTCCGCAAAGTGTCCCGACGCCGCAATGGTTTTTTCTCGCTACCGAGGGTTGTTTACACACATCCTTGCAGGGACGTAAAGGGATGTAGACGGGTTTATAGAAATACTAGTACTAGAATGACCCGCGACTTCGTTCGCACTGATATTATTTTTTCGACAGGTTCTTCTTTCCGCTTTTTCCTGTAGAGAAGAAATGTTTGTAAAATATTTTTTTGTACACGTTAATACTATAAGGTTATAATGTATATATAATATTAGAACAACCACATGCCATCTACAAAATGTCTAAGTATCATCACAGATAGTAAATTAATAAATAATATTATTAAATTATATTTTTTATGAAATAACATACGTTAAACACAAACAATGGTTTTAGGTACTTAATTTAAACAATTCATTCTGAATTGTAATACGGCGGTAGGCATGAGTGCCGTCCCGTCTCTTCCACATATAGTCATGGATCATTAATTTACGCTACGTTTCCTCTGATAATAATATTACTACGTCCCGGACACGTCACGCAGTGTGTGCCGCCGTGTGGCTGCCGGCAATTTGCGTGAGAGCTCCTCTTATTGGAACTCTTTAGCTAATTACAACTTTCGTATGCATTACGGGACTTTAGATAAAGTAATTTAATTCTGATACGGGCCGCTTAGTTTAAAGACTTTTACTTTAATTTATTCCTATAATTTTGTTAGTTTATTTAGGATTTCAGGCATTTAATATTCAGTAAATAAACGTAAGTAGCAGTGATAGAGTAATTTTTCCTCAGCAAAGCTAGATAAATTTCTCAAACGGCTTTTGACGGACTATTTGAGATTTAAACTAAAACGCTGGCCTCAATTCGAATCTTCCGAGGACCAAATTTACCCCGAACCATTCTCTTGTCCCTATATAAACTGTTTGAAACTCCCAACAAAAGATAACCCGAGCATTATTGATGGAGGCCTGAAATTTAATATGAAATATTTCAAACTAACACACCACCAAAGCCCCGTACACGAACGAACGAACTAAACTCACACAGGCGCAATAAAACTACACAAATACATTGAAGCGTAAGAGGGGTGTCTTTGTTACACATTAAGGAAGAAGGGTATAGAGGGGAGGAGGGTGTTGGGTGGGTCCGGCCTGTTTTGTATTCAACCCGCTTCTACGTTTACGATTTCGCGCGGGACACTTCGAGATTTCTACTGCTAAGCGTAACGTTGCTACAATTTTGAATTTCTTTATTATTAACACGCTTTTATTCGCTTCACTCGTAACTAAATAACAAACAAATAATGTTAAATTTGTATTTTTACAATATGAATAGTCAAGTTCACGATAGTTTTTGGAATAAAATTGTATTTTTATGTTTATTCTTCACACTTTCTTTACGGCAATAACACCGTCATTCTTTTAAATAGTTATCTCCATCCTAAGGTTGTCTGGAAGAAATCGCTTTCAGCGATAATGCCGCCCATTGTGCATTTCTTTTGTTTATTTTTTGGTCCTTTATTATGTTTCTGTGTTTGTACTATAAATTGGTGTTATGCACAATAAAGAATTTATCTATCAATCTATCAAAAAATGTAATCAAATCTTGGAAGTCAATTTTAACTTACTTCCTAATGTCGTATCGAAATGAAACTTTATAATGAATATGTAGTTCGGATGTAAATACTATGATTTGGTATCTTGGAGGTAATCTGATGATGGAGCTAGGAGGTGGATAGTGGAACTCTTCAGTGGCTACTAGTATACCCCTCGAGTTTGGGCTCATAAAGATTCGTTTTGACGATTGCAATAGATTGGGATTGATAACGAGGGACTGATGTTGGAGCCAGGAGGTGGATAGTGAAACTCTTTTCTATAATTTTTAGTTAGTGATAAAAGCGTGTTTTTTTAAACTACACATTATTATTATGTGAGCGGTCGACTGTACCATATCTAAAGTTGTGCTGGAATGTAGGATGCGGCTGCTGTTAGTCAATTCAAGCCCGTAGATATTAAATTCAATGATTCGTATTTAGCAAATTGGAATTCCTTAAATTTGAAAGCAGCTGTGAATACCGCAATCAATTGTATTGGTATTGCGTTCAGTTAATACCAATGTTTAGTTCTTATAGAAATCTTTTTTTTTTTTAATAAATCTTTAATTTGTATAGTTAATATAAGTATAGTTAAATATGAATATTATCAGAGTAAAAGTTGGATTCTGAGTGAACTCTTTTTCTTAGAAATGTGTCAGAACATTTCTCCTAACTATCCGAATCGTAGAACAATTATGGGGGTGGTAAACTACCCCCCCACCCCCCCCCATCTAAAGATGAGACATATGGTTTACTACCCCTCCGCTGCTTTTGACCATTTTGCTTGGAACGCCTTATCAGTTAACGTTATCAATACATATACAGTCAAAAGTAATTGGATTATTCACATGATATACAATTATTTTAGGAGACAACTTCAGTCGGTGGCCCTGAGTCACAGTAGGTGCGGGTTCGATTCCCACACTTTTATTGGACCAATGTTTGCATGTTCTGCAGATATTTGTTCTGGGTCTGGGTGTTGTGGTACTACGGTACTCGTAGTAACTGATACCCACGATACAGGGAACTATTAGGTGTTGATTTATTATATTATGGTATATATTTTTTCTAATTTATGATAAACTAGCTTCTGCCCACGTCTTCGCTGCGTGGTACCCGGAAAAAAGTAGCCTATATGTTATTCTGATGTATAAGCTATATTACAGTAATTTTCACTAAAATCCGTTCAGTACGTTTTGCGTGAAAGAGTAATAAACATCCATCCTCACAAGTTTTCGCGTTTATATTATTAGTAGGACAGGATTACAATATGAAATCCACTTGCACAAAATTACTGGTTTTAGACTTATAAAACGTATTCAGCTTTAAATTATGTTAAGATTTAAATTTACTCAGGAATCTACTCCCGCAAATAGGACTAATTTGAAAGGCGAGAGTAGAAAGTAAAAAAATAAAAGTTAAACGATAAAAAGTATTCAGCGCATTAGCGTCGAGACTGGACCTTATAAGAAGACAATTTTATGCTAATCTTTTTCCGCCGCTTTAGCATTCGAGCAAGAGACG
The DNA here is from genome assembly GCA_958496245.1 of Perizoma flavofasciatum. NCBI lineage: Eukaryota > Metazoa > Arthropoda > Insecta > Lepidoptera > Geometridae > Perizoma > Perizoma flavofasciatum. Next base: position 3,693,720 of record OY292436.1, read on the forward strand.
TGGTCGGCCAGGGTTCCCAGGAACTCTGTAAAGATCAACAATAATTCAAATTAAATTAATTAATTTAAACTGCAAAGCCGAATAAATCAACGTAAACGTTCATATTGTAAAAACGGGAATTTTCACGTACTGCACTATCGGTGAAGACACCGACTAAGTTTCCACACATTCCGAGAGTCTTCTTCAGGGTGAGTGATCGCGACTTTCTTCCTCCGCGTCGCGTCGTGCACTACTTACGTAAACGTCTGGAATAACACATAAAAACGCTATTTATACTTTTTTTTCATTAATTCCAATCTCATAAAAACATGTACCTTTTATATTATAAAATCAATTTAAAATACCTTCTCTCGTTCATTGAAACCTACATTTTTTTGCTTCCTATAGTAACCCCAAATCAAATTTTGTTCAGTTACTTCAGATATGCTTTCGGTATGGGCTATGGGAAGAGCTATGCTCGGAGTTTCACGACATGATACAATCGATAACGAGGAAATCCGCAGAAGAACTAAAGTCATTGACATAGCTCTTCTAGTGGCAATAGGCAGGCTCGCAGAACCGACAACCGCATGGGCCCATATAGCTCGCAGAGCTGATAAACGCTGGGGAAGAAAGGTTCTCGATTGGCGACCACGATGCAGTGTAGGAAGGTCCCTATTCGATGGACAGATAACATCTTAAAAGTTGCGATAAGTCGATGGATGGAGACGGCCCAAGATCGTTCAACATTAAACTTTTTGGGGGAGGCCTAGTATTGGTATACCTAGACCTAGTATAGAGCTCTCTGTGAAAGAGCTTGTCCAGGGAAGTACTACCACCTTACCTATTTCTGCCGCCTAGCAGTAAGCCCCGCATTGTTGTGTTCCGGTTTGAAGAGTATGATTGCCAGTGAAATTACAGACACATGAAACTTTTCACCCGTTGTCTCAGGGCCGGTAACGCGCGTGTGATACCGGCCTCTGATGTTGTCAGCGTCCATAGGTTGCGGAAATTCCTTACCACAAATGGATCCTATGCTTGTTTGCTTATTTGCCAGCAATGGACTTCTATAGGCTGATGAGGAGGTACTCAAATTAGCACATAAAATCATCATCATCTCTTTCAAAAGTCAACCTGTGAATCCACGGCAGCCCTACGTAAACTATGCTGAAATATATTTTTGCTAGACTCGGACTTGTATGCAAATGTAGTCAAGTTTTCCTTCTCAGATTATTTTTATCTTCTGCATTCTCTACGGGTATGCAAAAGAATTACTTTGTTCTGTGCAAAGAGATATACTTCTTTGTTACTGCGAAGAATAAAAAATATAATTTGTTTTGAAGTCCTAGATGTGCTTTAGTTTTTTCGTATTGTTTATCTTTCTTTAATTACAAAGGGCTTAATGAATTCAGCTCTAAAATATGTTGTATTTCACGATTTGTTTCATATTTATTGTTACTTATAATATTAAATTCGCTACCATTCATAAGTTATAATAATAGACAGCGATAATACCCTCCCTACTAATATTATAAATGCGAAAGTTTGTAAGGATGGATGTTTGTTACTCTTTCACGCAAAAACTACTGAACGGATTTTGATGAAACTTTACAGTAATATAGCTTATACATAAGAATAACACATAGGCTACTTTATATTTGAGTAGCATGCGGGCGAAGCCGTGGACAGAGGCTAGTAACTAGATAAACCTCATCTAGACGATTGCGTTTGCCTTTTTTTATAATAATGTTTTATTAATAGTCATATATGTAATTCACTTCATTGACTTTGACTTTGACTTCAAGTAAGAACATTTCTTTTGTTATAAAAATGTTTCATTAAGAGTTATAATACTGTTCACTTAATTTGAGTAGATTTTTCGTATTTACGTGTTTCACCTTCGCCAATAAAGATATTATATTCTGTTATGCTCTAATTCGATAAAAAAGTTTCCAAATATTCCGCTATTACGCGCCCCCCGCCCGCTCCAAGCGTGAATATTGTCGAAGTGTTTATGAGTCGTTTGAATTAAAAAATGCACGCAGCAAGGGCAGAATTTTAATGTGCTACGGCTTAAAATGCCCATTGCATAATTATATAGGGGAATGCGTACAGCGAAAAAGGTGGACTTAGGGAAGAAACACGATTTCAACTTTAGCTATTTTTTTGATCAACTAAGATCATTCCACCCTTTTTAGTTCGGCATATTTTGATACACTCAGCAGTCGGCACCACTTTGGTTCACTGGAAAAACTATTTTATTTCCGAAAAAAGAACTATCTTTGCAATTGCCAATACCTAATAATACGCGTTTTGATGCATACTATAATTATGGCACTTTATGAAAACCTCCGTGAATCGGTGTCCGACTAACTAGCTGAGACTAAAGGGATGCTTGTTCTTCAGTAAATACCAATGTAATGTAGGTACAAAAAATCTATGAACGAAATAATTCAGCCAATGCCCAGCAATTGGTCCGAATAAGCAAAATACCCTGAGACTAAAAAACAAATAGCTCACCCGCACTAATCAATACAAATTAGCCGTAACAATCATCAAACACTGTACTAAACAAACAAAACTAGCGAAACAAGAGATAACCATCCTATAATGAAAAGCTCCAGTTCTGATTGCGACCCGCTAACAGTCTTAAAGTTGAGGATCACTCACACTGATACAAACCCCCACCACCCACAAGAAGAAGATATAAACTGCGCCAGTGTGAGTTGAACTTTCCAACATCGTCAAAACTCGTGATATAGGCGGAGAGTACGTATTTTGACAGGTCAGGGTACGCTGGCTGCGGAGGGGTTGACTACCTAAGGAGCGCAAGAAGAAATACCCACGGGATGCCGCAGAGAACGGGACTGGCCGCCCGCAACAGAGTAGGAACATGTCCGGTCTTTATTCGACAAAAACTTGATGCGTACGGCATTTTATGTTTTTTCTATTGACAAAAAATAAGACCTGGGCCTTATCGATCATCTGTCTCATCTCCTTGTCTTTATCCGCCACTCTGTTCGTTTTTGCATGAGATCAGGGTCTATATCCATTGTCATTAGGTTATTTTTCGACCCAAGGGGGGGGATCGGAACCGTCCCCCCCCCTGCTTGGTCAATGGTCCCTGACGACTTAAAAACCTCGGTCCGACAGCATTTGGAGTTTGTCTTTGAAATGGCATTCCGACTTTTCCCGTCACGTCCAGCCCTACCCCTAAGGAACCTTAAAGTGGACCCGTATCGATCGAGGGGAGGGATTCTTAATGCCCAGTTCGTAGGATGTCCATTAATTATGCGGGGCTGGAGACGATCGGCCGATTGCGAAAAGGGTTGGATTCCGAATTTGGTCGTCGCATTGTTTCGTAAATAGGTTTTTGCGAGTAGATTGGAATGCTTACAGTCAAGTACTTCTGGGTACCAGTTACGTCATACGTAGTTCTATATATGTTTCTATATTGTTGAATAAACAGTATTCAAGTACTTGTACTGTTGGCGTTAATATATATTGTTTGAAAAGCATTTGGTTTGTTAGCGAATCGTTGCCGTTTGCAAAAGTTTTTGTTCGTGGGTTGAGTTAGAAGCAAGAAATAAGTGAATTGATTTATGTTACTGCATGTTTTAGTATTAACTAACATACTTCAGTGTAAAAAGAATAGGCTAAGTGGATTTTATTCCAAAGAACGTGTCTAGTCTAGACACTGACCTTTCGAAAGTAAAAAACGAGTCTGAAATCTGAGATACTGGACGAGAGAGTAATTGAAGACCAGTACTAGACCAGCTTTTGGGGGAGACCAATGTCCAACTGTAAACTTCTGACGGTTATTAAGTAGTTATGGTGATTTCTTAGGACTAAAATCCTAGAACCCAAAATGTTAAGGCATATGCCATTAGTTACTGTTTTAATGAGCAGTAACGGGCTTACAACCTGTCACGTATTTAAGTAACTGTAGGTTTGCATAGTAACATAACCTAAATAATAGGTAGTGCATGTCCTGATCGTAAAGTTTGGACACAACTTACTTGTTCAATCACGGATTTAAGCACTTTCCATCTTCATCATCATCTTCTTGTCCTTATCCCACATTACGTGGGGTTGGCACAACATGTTTTCTTCTTCCACTCTCCTCTATCAGCCGTCATCTCAGTACTCACTCCTTTCTTAACTATGTCATTCTTCACACAGTCTATCCATCTTTTCTTTGGCCTACCTCTGCTTTTATTTCCATCCACATTCATATTTAACACTCTTCTAGTTATATGACATTCTTCCCTCCCCATGACATGCCCATACCATGTTAACCTATTACTCCTTAACTCTTCCGTCATGGTTCTGACGGGACTGGGCGCTTTCCATCGTGGGGAATAAAAACGTGTGTGTGTGTGTGTTTTCTTACACTTAAGTACTCGTATAGGTGGTTGTTTCTAGCAACCCTATTATGTAGGTCACCGGAGTGCTAGAAGGATCAAACATGGCATCTCGAGTGTGATTAACGGTATGTGTACACACATTAATCAAGTAGAGTGCGTAAGACGAGAACGGACGAAAGTATTGCGTTGCGGCGCCGCGGACGTATTCTGGAAAGTTATGACTTATGACATGAGTTACGAGATTCATCATCGTTTTAAGAGGTCAGTGGCGCGGACTTCTTGATTATGGCATCTGTACTGTGTATATTTTTTTACATAATATATTTATCCTAATAATTATGATTTAACTGTGACATTTTGTAATCTTATTTTACATGCTTAAGGCTGACGTGTCACTTAATTTTCTAATGAAATTATAATCTATTGTTACAAGAATCTTCATTCGACAAAACCTGCATCGACGGGCGCTTTTTGAAAATATAAATCTGAGGTTGGTTTGTAATATTATAGTTTGATCACCACCAATTAAATAGTAATCGATTTGATTAGTACTTAATAAAAAAGTATTTAATATAAAAAATATTTGACCTTGACCTTGGTCGGCCTAAATTCAATTCCTCTTTGCATTAACATCTGAAAAAATTACAAGCATCTTTCTGCGTAAGTGTTACGACTAGGTCTAAAACCTGTTTGTCGCTGTCTAGTGTCTTGTGTTAACTTGTTGTCATTACGCTGAGTAAGAAGGGTCATTTCCACCAATGCCAAATCTATTGTTCACCAAATTATAAATTCTATACATGGGTTCCCAAGCAATCCCATACCATTTTTAATATAAATAAATAAATAAATGCTAGACATTTTTCACACAGCATCATCTAGCCCCAAACTAAGCAGAGCTTGTATTATGGGAGCTACATGACTGATATACTACTTAAATACTTTTTTTTTTGTAAATACATACATATTATAGAGGTACATAGGAAAACACCCAGAAGCGAGTCAAATATTTGCAAATCTTACAAACATTTGTCCCGTGACAGGAATCGAGCCCGCAACCTTCTGCGTCTCAGGCGGACCTTCGCCCCCTGCGCCACAGAGGTCGTCAAAATATAAAAATAAAGTAGTTTTCTTTATCAGTCAATGCCACGAGTTTTAGGTAGGTTGGTAGGTACAGTGTTATTTTGTTTTATTACGCGATTATTTTTATCGGTGACGACAGAAACTATAAGTAGTTGCCTGTGTGTTTGTTTATTACCATTCATCTCGGTTATTTTACAATCAATTTGTATAACTTCAAAAGTGGTTCTTATATAGGTGTTTATCGACACACATTATTAAGGGCGCTACATTAGACGATGTAAAATAGTTTATTCCAAAAACTATCGTGAATTTGATTTTGAAAAACGGTTAATTCGTGAAAAACGGGAATGCACGACGCGAGGCGGAGGGAGAGCGTCGCGATCACTCATTCTAATGAAGACTCTCGGAATGTGTCGAAACTTAGTTGGTGCCTTCACCGATAGTGCGGTACGTGAAAATTCCCGTTTTTACAATACGATGTAAAATATGTCGGTGATTTAAAAATTTTGCAATAATTTACTTGTTCATTAGCCTAAACTGACTAAAAAAAATAATTAAATTTAAACTGTCGCTCTCTTTTACTGATAGTATACGCAAGAAAGATATGGCAAGAATTTTAGTGCTGTGTGCTGCTGTCAAATCAGTTTAAGTGCCGATTTTCTTCGTGTTTATAGTCAACATGTTTTGAAATCACGCCTAAGTATAACTTATGTCGTCTTATGGAAAACTTAAATCTGACTAATTTAACAGCACTAATATTGTAGCTCTCTCTTTCATGCTTGCACTATCAGTAAATGAGAGCGATAGTTTAAATTTAGTTCCGTTCGTGTACTACAGAATCGAGACCATTATACCATAATCGAGTTTCGTAGACTAGGGTTAAAATGTTTCCCACTTGTGGTTTCAAATAGGTTAACAAATCCAGAATAAGGCAATGTTCCTAATATCGTACCGTTAATATCTCAAGGGTTGCCAGTATCACGTAGCCGTAATAGGGTTACATGTTAATTTAGATGGGGGTTTACGAAACTTATATAGACGGCTTCGTTGGCGCGGCGGCCGGATAGCAGGTTCAACTTCCACTGCGGGACACATGTTTGCAAGTTCTACAGATCATTGTTCCGGATTTAGGTGTTGTGGTTCGACGGTAATAGATAGATAGTTCTTTATTGCACAAAATAGTAGAACTTAGGCGGACTTAATGCGATAAAGCATTATCTTCCAGGTAACCTTTGTGTATTGTGGAAAAAAATGTGTTGGTAGTGCACAGAATGGTTAAAACAAAAATAATAATATGCAGTGATTATGTACTCATAGTTCCTGGTATCAACGACACAGGGAATCCTAATAGATAGATAGAAAATGCTTTATTGCACAAGATAAAACAGGTACATAGACAAACTTAATGCTAATTAGCATTTTCTTCCAGCTAACCTTTGTGTTATGAAGAGTGGAGCGGTAGTGCGTTTGGCTGATTACCAAAATAAGAGAACGATTTATTAAATAAAATAACTAGCTACTTAAAATAGAAGTAAACTACATACATAAAACGAAAATTAATTCATACTTAAATACATCCAAATCCTACTAATATTATAAACGTGAAAGTTTGTGAGGATGTTTGTTCCTCTTTCACGCAAAAACTACTGAACGGATTTTGATGAAACTTTACAGTAAAATAGCTTATACATCAGAATAACACATAGGTTACTTTTTATCCGGGTACCACGCGGGAGAAGCCGTGGACAGAAGCTAGTATAATATAAATGCACAATTTTGTTGACTATTTCGTAGTGAGATGAAATGATTGTACAGTTTAGATTTGAAGACTCCAATGGCCACAGCAGTGCGGATTTCTGCTGGGATAGAGTTCCACAAGTGGATCGCAGTGACAGTGAAAGAGTCCGTTTAGAAAGAGGTATGGTCACCATACCTCTTTCTATATAGGCATCGGTATCTATCATCAACTCATTCGAACTAGTGAGTGAATATGAATTAGTACGAAACACAATGAATCAGAGTTATTGTGAGCTACAAATGCTTTGCGCGATACAAGATCTATAATGATCTAAAGGTAGATAAGAGATATATGTATCGCAAAACCAAAAGATACAAGATATATTAGATCTCTTCAAAGATACATTTTGCGCATGTCCAGTATGGTGTAAGAACTATTTATGAGTTTGTTAGGTATTAAATGATAAAGTTTCGTAATTATTTATTAATCGTTTAGTGTTCCAATGAGCGATGGGCTTGTAATGCGAGCATGTACCAAATTTACTATTTGGACTCTGACTACCCCCTTCTTGGTTCCTCAAAGATTTACGCTCCTATAATATATGTAAGGATGCCCATCGTGAATTTTTTTTTCACACAGCATCATCTAGCCCCAAACTAAGCAGAGCTTGTATTATGGGAACTACATGACTGATATATCTACTACTTAGATACTTTTTTTCGTAAATACATACATATTATGCATAGAAAACACCCAGACCCCAGACATATATTAGCAGATCATACAAACATTTGTTCCGCGACTGAAATCGAACCAGCAACCTACTGCGTCTCAGGCGGGCTTTCGTCCACTGCGCCACAGAGGTGGTATTTGTTAAGCTAAATTATTTAGGGCACGTTATTTTCGCACGTGTTTATCAAAGTAAATTCACAGCAGAAATGACCTCAATGATATTGCTTGGCTTTCAATGACCGACCGAAAGTTTCAAAAGTCTGTAGTCTCAATAGCCAACCCTTCATACCCATATTAAACAAAAGTAGGTACTTCAGTCAACAGGAGCTTAGGATTAGGTGGATATATATACATAATATCTAACAATCTAGCTGCTATATGTTATATGACTATATTATACGTAAGGACGTATAATATAGTCTCACTTTTTAACTCTCTTTTGAATCCTACAAAGTTTAGGTAATTAATCTCTCTGCTATATATTGTGAGAATAATATATATTATACATATATGTAGAATATTTAGTGGCCTATGTGGTCTATGTGGATAATTACTATCTGTAATTTGTAAGGTTAGGTTATGTAGGTAGTTAGGTATATTATGTAATTGTGTTTATTTAGGGAATAGTGTTGGTGTTTTATTAATAGATTAGCTCTAATGTATAATTTATATTTTTTCTTATATTAATGCACTGCCTCAAGACTCTTCTCCATTAACACAATGGTTTTTTTATTTATTTATTTAATACTTTCACACAAAACAATGTAGTGCTAGGAGGACTTAATGCTAAAGCATTCTCTACCAGTCATCCTGGGCGTGCAAAAAGATGGTGTGGCGTGTCTAGTACAATGTACATACACTACAATATATATATATATATATATATATATATACATATATATATTACAAGATACGTATAAGAATAATATATTTAATATACTTAATAATAATATATAAAATATTGAAAATAGACTTAAACAAATAAAACACATAAATATTAATTGATAGTGGCATCAGTGAGAGGGGAAGTTGAAGAGAAAAAGTAATGAATTGTTCATCTTCCGTGCTCCCGAAAGTGCTCCCGTACCGACTTTTTAAATGATTCCTTTGAGACGATCTGCTTTATTTTTAGCGGCAAAGCGTTCCATAAGCGAACTGCAACGACCGAAAACGAATTAGTCCTAAAACAGGTGTCATGTAAAGGGGTGTGAAGGAGAAGATTATCAGCTGACCTAAGTTGTCTGTCATGTGCGTCAGTCAGGAAACTGAAACGATCCTTTAAATATCTAGGGGTGTGTGGATCCTTAAGAACGGAAAAGAGGAGACATAGGATTCTTACATTTCTACGGTCACGAATGGAAAGCCATTTAAGTTTAGCACGGAAATGACTAACATGGTCATATTTGCGCAGATTATAGATAAAGCGGATACAGGTTTTAAGCAGACGATCAAGTTTACTGAGTAGTTCCTCAGTCAAGTCGATAAAGGCGACATCAGCATAATCAATAATCGGCACGAGAAGCGAGTGGAAGCGAAATGGTTAGCTGGAAGAGAATGCTATCTAGAATTAAGTCCACCTATGTATAGTACTTTGTAGTTGTGCAATGAATAATTTTCTATCTATCTGTCTGTTTTTCCGATTAGGCGAAATGGTCGCTCAGCGAAACCGGATTTAATATAAAACTACGTACACAGATACCTTGTTTATGCCTCGGTCGGCCTAATTTCAATTACTTCTTGCATTAAATAATCTGGTTTGAAAACGTATTTTTTTTGGTAGGTATTTAAATATATTTATGGTAGACAAACAACTGTAACCTGTGTGTCTTTAAATCCTACTATTATAAACGCGAAAGTTTGTGAAGATGGATGTTTGTTACTCTTTCACGCAAAAACTACTGAACGGATTTTGATGAAACTCTAAAGTAATATAGCTTATACAGAATCAACACAGAAGCAGCAGAAGTTAGTCCTACTATAATATAATAAATGCGAAAGTCTCTGTGTGTGTGAATGTTTGTTACCACGTATCTCCGTAACTACTAAACCTGTTTTGATGAAATTTGGAATGTAGATAGTTTAGATTCTGGAATAACACATAGGCTATTCTTTTTTTTTTTAAATCAACCCCTAAAAAGGTTAAACAGGGTGGTAAAGATTATATGGAAAAAATATTCCTTGGTTTGATTCACAAAAAAGTTGGTGGACATAGTTTGAAGCCTGGAAACGGGAATATGCTTCTTTTATTAATATACCACGCGGGCGAAGCCGCGGGCAGAAATTAGTATTTTATATAGAAACCACCAAGACCTGAGAAAAACTGATTTTGCATTTTTAAAATACATTTACCTAATTTTATGCTACAGCCTCTTAAAGTAGAGTACACTTGTAGGTACCTACCTTAAATTTAAGACAGAATTGGGCGCTCCTTACGGGCGCGGGCGGGTCGGCGGGTGGAAAGGAGGTGGGGAGGGGGGAGGGTGTAAGACACTCGATCAATACCGACCCGACTTTCAAACTGTTTTCACCCTCACGAAAGTCTCTCGGACTCTGCACGGGCGGACCCTGGCATAAATATATAGAGCTGCTGATACCGCAATCACATTTTGTTAAATATATTTTAAAAATTGTTCTTATTACAAATATAATAAAATGTAGTTAATTATAAATCAGATATTTGCAGATCATAAAAACATTGGTCCCGCGTCGGTAATCGAAACTGCAACCTTCTGCGGGCGGGTCTTCGCCCACTGCGCCACAGAGGTTGCTCTTAAACTTCAATAATATGACCTGTATATAGTTATGTGCGAAACGTTTGCTGGAATAAATGCCAGGGATAAGCTCGCCGTTGACTTTGCGGAAATCCATTCAAGATTTCAATGTACAGAAATATTTAGTAGGTAAATAATTCCAAATTAACTTTCAATCACAACTGTAATTCCCATGATGGAGATTCTCAGATTCATACTTAGTACGCAGTTCTCTGAGGACACCAAGTAGGTGGTAGTTAAAGACACGTCCAAACATTATATTTGGCACATGTCCGCGTTTTGCAAAGTATATGCCATCATTGGTCTACTAATCGACAGCCCTTTTTTCTTAGAATTTTTGGTTCTTGGTCATGCAAGTTTTCTTACAATTTCTTCTTCACCGTTTACATGTTGACTGCACATAAATAGAAAAATATTTGGGTTCGAACCCACGTCACATTGGAAGTCAAAGTATAGCCCACTAGGCCAACACGGCCGATCGAAATATATCCATAGTGGATATATAGAATTCTTCGGCCTTAAATAAACTTAAGTAATTGGCAAGACGGAACGCTATTTATCAGCTGTCCCTATCCTCAAAGGTTTGCTGGAAGAAAACTCTTGTTAGGGTTAAGCTCGCCTTTGTACATGTCCTATATGTAAGTCTTTTGTCTGTATTATATGTGTGTACAATAAAGAATAAGAATAAGAATAAGAAGGAAAGAGGCCACGGGGCCGGAGCCTGTTTGCGTTGGAGCGATAATATTCGCTCTACAACCGACTCCAGTATGAGTAAAGCCATTTAAACCGCTAAGGATGAATCCATAAGGAGAAAAATAATCAAATCCAAGTCCTATATAAAGGTCACGACCCTCAGTATTGAACTTACACTACATCACTCCCAGCACACTCTTTGTTTTATTTCATAGTACCTAATTATTATTATTATTTTGTTTCTTTTCTTGTACATACTAGCAAATATGTTGATGAAAAAATTTTTTTTTTTGGATTTTGATTCATGCTTGAGAAGTTGTTATATCATCTCTAGATCCGCACGTCTTCACAGCGGTGTCTTCACGTGCGCCTCAACCCCCTACGAGCTCCCCCCAGGTCTTATCGGCCTTACTTTACACGATCTAATTATACGTGTGTCGGGTTCTTCACTTTAGACGAGTACATTTAGAAATTACTGTTTAGTTTTGCTGAAATTAACACGGGTGTATCTATAGAGTTCTATTTGGATTAAGTTATTATTCAGAAGCAGTATAGTGAGGATTTGGCTTTTGTTCCCATCGGAAAATGCGGCAACCAGTGGATTCATGTTTAAAATTAAAAATGTCAAAAAACATGATGGGTTCAAACTTGGAATTAAAAATTGAGTCAGACAGTAAAAAATATTGTTTATACTTATTTAATTCTATTTCAACCCATAATGATCAGTAAAATTGTTGTATTGTCCATCTTTTCGATTAAATATTCGTGAGAAAATTATATTCTTCTAATATAAATTCAAAGTAAATTGTTCCAGAAATTTTCTAAAACCAGATTTAACCCTTCCGAGAAGCTGTGTTTCTCGTGAGAGTCTTGGAGATGAAGGGTCTCCGTGACCTGTAGGTCACTACTGGACAAACGTGTTATTCACAAGGATATTTTTATTGATGCTGCTACCGCTCTGCAGCCAGCAACGTCCATAGTCTTTCAGATGAGTAAACTTGGAACGAATAGAGAAAAAAATCGTTTGAAATCATTTATTTGGAATTAAATTCCAGTCACCGCAGCTAGATTAAAAAAAAGGTAATACATATACTTTTCTGTATTCATACAACTATATACAAATAGGTATAAGTATGTTACCTTTTTGTACATTTAAATTTTGTATTCTATTGTTTAAATAAACAAAATAAAATAAAAAAGCCTGTTTACAATTCAATTACAATTCAATTTACGATTCAATTCAATTCAATACAATTCATGTGAATAAATGCCCTCTAATTGCGGTAACACTATGTACTATATATACCTTTGTATCTGTTTTTTGTGTGTTAATCTATGTTGGGTGTCTTAATAAATAAATAAAAATTTAATTAAAAGTTACAAAAAATATTACTAAACGTGAAACGTAGGTATATAAATTTCAAAAATAGCTAAACTCATTCTAAAAATATAATTTTTAGGTTGATATACACTATGATCTATGATGGTATTCGATCGCCAGCTGTCAAAGCTGACCGTAAGGTCAGCAGGGTCAGTGCCGCGACCGATGGGTCATTTTTGACCGGTAAAGGGTTATATAAGGTTAAAAAGGGTTTTTTTGACTAGTTGATTCTCACGGGCTCACATTTGTTACACCAAAATAACAAATAAAAACATTATATGTGATCATGTAATAATGTTTAACATTACGCGATACGGTCTAAAAAGAGAAAATACAAGAACTAAAGACACCGACATAGCTCTTAAAATTAGCAAGTTGAAGTGGCAATGGCAAGGCCATATAGCTCGCGGAACCGGCAACCGCTGGGGAAAAAAGAATGCCGACGCAGTGAAGGAAGGCCTCCCACCCGATGGACTGATGATATCGTCAAGGTTGCGGTGAATAGAGACGGAGACGGAATAGAGAATCCTACGTCCAGCAGTGGACTAGTTCAGGCTTTTTAAAGGTTTGCTGGGAGAAAACTCTTGTTAGGGTACAGCTCGCCTTTGGACGTCCTATATGTAAGTTATTTTGTCTGTATGCTCTATGTACAATAGAGAATAGGGCCTTGCACGCCTTGTGTTTGTTAGAAACAAAAAATGGACCTTAGATAAAGATCAAGAATGACATTGGATGTAAATAAATGATAAAATTGGTACAGAAAATTCTAGAGATAGTGAACGAATCATCAGGTCCGAGATTAACAACATTTCTGATGTAAAAATACTACGCCTTTAATAACTGTCTAGGTTAGTTTCTTTGCTGATAATAACAATTTTAATCAGTAAACAAACGCCAGAACGCTGTCAGCCATAAATATAGGCGTTAAATTTAATAGTAGACAACGAGACGATAAATTCCGGAGCAATTAGACTTAATCGTTGAGTAGAAAGCCACGATCTTCCAGTGCTCTGCGATCAATAGCAGGGCTTGCCAACATTTTGGAGAACTGATATTAGAACTAGTAGAATAGTTCCTTAAAAACATCTCAATAATATTATTGACGTGTAAAAACTAATTAAGTACACAGAACATACTTAAATCTTGTAAAATTGCGAATAAATGCACGTTCAAAATAACGTGTGCGAATAATTTGAAGTAAACAAATTTTTCAGTCTAGAAAAGTCTTTTAAACTCCAAGCGCAAAGCACACAAATGCAACCTACATAGATATTCGGACGAGCGCTTTTTAAAGTTCCGAAAAAAGCGCCTTTTGTTTAAACTGCCGTGTGAACGATGCCTTAGACGCAGGTGTACCGGGCATAAGTATATGTCGCAAAAATAACAGAGTGACATACTTAAAGTAATAAGAAATGTTGGCAACCCCTGTATTTTATCCAGCGGTATATTACATGGTTTATAGAGTTCCTCCCAGGTTCTTGGAGAGCAATAAAATCTTGCCAGCGACCGTCGCTTTATGAATATTACTCAGATAGGGTGATTGGAAGAGGGTGTTTTACAAGTTCAAGATAAGTTCTGGCCTGAGATCGAATTATATAAATATACTGGCTGTTGCCAGAAGTAGTCATGTTTAAAAAAAACGATACCCTCCATACAAACGTTTAACCCACATTTCCCCCTTAACATGTAAAAATCCAAAACCCTGAAATACGTCACTATTAATTTATCATGAATAGCTACAATTAAAATTTTCCTACCTTTAATAAATGATTGGTACTTTATTCTTCGTTTTGGACTGAGGGCTTGACCAATCCTAGATTATTCTTGTCTGAACAACTTGAACACGTACGAATTCATACTTGTTCAAGCAAGAATAATCTATGGTTATGAAAGTTTCATCGACAGAGCTACTTCGAGGTCCGAGGAAATTTCCTCGTTGTTTGTTCCTGCCTGAGTATTGTGGACAAAAGGTATAAGCACGTGTTATTCCAGATTACGATTTATCCAAAATCTGAGGATACCCTCGACACTCGATACAATCTCAATTCAATTCTTAACCAATCCAGTTTCGATTACTTTTTTATTTTTTCCGTCCTGTGACATTTTTATTGCAAACTCTACTATAGTACCGAATGTCAACGTCACAGTCGCGTCAAAAGTACCAAACAATAAATAGCACAGTTAATTTTATAATATAGTTCCATAAAATTCCACCAAATACTTATTCCAATCGTGCGCTAGTAAAAAAAAGCAAAGCGCATAGGTAGAAAAGTAGAATGGGTATCGCTTCGAAGCAATCTTTTCCAGAAAACCTTTAGGTGAAGAGGAATCTATGAGATTGTATGAATGTTATAAACTGAATATCTTAAGAATCTTACGCCTTTAGGCTGTGCTTTGATTGTCAATGAGTCAGTCAGTGAATCACACCACGATTTTGTATGATCACTGTGATTTCAATGAATAAAATTCTATTGACTTTGACTGACATGGAACTCTTTGGAAGAGGCCTACGACCAGCAGAGGACTTCAACAGGCTGTGGATGATGATAATATTTTTGTGGACCCAGTGTGAAAATCCAACTTTAAAGTGGCGCGTTACCACCTCATCTCCGGATACGGTTACGATCCACCCATCATCCTGAACGATGCTAAAGTCGTTTATCTACAAACAACATTAACATTTTACTACTTAGATATTCTAGTGGGCACTAAACTCGAACAACTATAGTACGGCCGGAAAAGCAGATTTATATTATTACCCAACTAAGATCATAAAACTGTATACACCGCAGAGCCGAGTATTAATATTATGCTATTTATCATGACCCCCACCTCATCTTTTGTGTAAGAAAACACAGCCAACACCCCGCCCAACAAGTTTCGACAGCGAAAACTATTCAAACGCTCGCTGCTAACAGCGCAACTTGTTCCTAGATGTTCTTAACTCGGTAGCTTCAGCGGTCGTTCGAGGAAAATTGGAAATTTCAACTACGCCGCCTGAAAACCAACTTTCCCGTAACGCAGTTAAGTCGTTATTTCTTCGATGGGCATCGATAGTGGATTCGGCGCGTTACGAAGTATACTCAACTTTGTTTGTTTAGTGCTAAAGTTTGCTTTCACTTGGGGTTATTTGCTAGCAGTTAGCCGGAAGGGTAGAGTCGTAAGGAAGTTTCGCGATTATGTTTAGTCAGCGCTCGCTGTGTAATGGAAAGGAAGTGGAATTGGGGCCTGTAAGATGTGGTCGTATAAGGCGGCCATGTTCGGGCCCTCCGCGGGGAGGGGAGGGCTATTTGTTTGTCGGTTCTTCCGCAGCTGCGGGAAGGATTTGAATTTCGCACTCGGCCTCTCTTTGTTCTTAGTTTTGATGAGGTGCCTCTTTCGAAACTTTAAATTGAGGCCCTTTGTGTCCTGGAAAGTGACTGCGGAACAGCGCCTAATTTAAAAACTAATCTTTCTGAAATAGAAAATGACTTGGAGTTCGAATTGTTACTTGCATGGTGAAATGAGAGCTTTTTTACTCGCTAGCTCGTTTTTTTACTCGTTTAGCAAACGCATGTACGGGCGTTTATGCGTTTGCTATAAGAGTTTATTTGTTTGTTCCATTTAACTTTGAAAAAGCTTATTTGATTGAAATCGAATTACAAAATATTGAGTTAGTGTGAGCTTAGCGTTCTTTGGTTTTAGAGGTGGCCCAAGGCCTTTGGTTTTAGAGGTGGCCCAAGGCCGTTCATAGTGTCATCTTTTGCATGAGGAATACTGAGATAATCGTCTTCCAGCTGGTTTTTATGATAAAAATAAACATCTAATTTCCACGTGTAATTAACTGAACTAAGATAAGATATCTGAGGTGTTGTGGTGCTTATAGTTTCTGATACCCAGGACACAGGATTCCTAGTGTGGGAACTGGACTATGTATGTATGTGTCTATTGGTTATTTATATATGTAAGTTTCTTCAAAGATTTAGATTCAATCTGAATAAACGGTTCGGCAACTTGGCAACAATCTGATGAAACTTGGTAGGTAGATAGGTTATAGAAGAATAATATGAGTTTTATTGGTAAGGAGGTTTTCAAACCATGGTTTCGGTAGTCGGGTAAAAACTGTTCTTCGCGAAATTTCAGTTTGTTTGATAACTACTGGTTTTATAACATTCAACAAAAATGAACAATCACGCTCACAACTCATGTCATGATATACATCTTCAGACTTATACTCATACGTAGATCTTTGAGAGTAGGGGCCACTTACATTCAACGCCATCACAAAACACGTCCTCAGAGTTTGAAAGTAAGTTGGCAGTGCGTTAACCGCGACGCGAGACTATAATAGCCTCGTATCGCTTGTTGGTCGCCTGTCCTATGCAGCTATCTGTAATTATACTAATAGTACTGATTGTGGTCCTCATGACCGGAAACAATAGTTTTTTGTACCGCAAACATTAAGCTATGATCTACGCTTCGTGAAGTATCTCCTGTTACAATAAAGTTCATCAAAATATGACTTTGTTGATTTCTAGCTATCGACTTGATAAACAATTTAGGTTTGTTGATTTATACGGAATTTAAATGTATGCTGGTTGGGGTAAAACAGTAATTTTTATCAGTATTTCCAATACTTATTTCTGCCAACAAGCAGCAAGATGCTGTGTGCCAGTTTGAAGGGTGTGGGTGCTGTTGATTTTATAGGCACATGAGACTTTTTACCCTGGCATGTGATACTTCTGTTGTTGCAGGCGTCCAAAGGTTACGGTAACAATTTACCAACATATACCAACGTGTGGACCGTATGTTTATTTACCACTTAAGTTTTGTAAAAAACCTTAGTTTGGAGTACCTAAGAAAGCAGCAGAAGTAGGTTTTAAATGTGAAAGCTATTTGGAGTCAAAATCGCTAATTGAATTCTCCAAGCAAACTCATCTGTCTGTCTGGAAGAGATCGCTTCTATGCGATACGACCGCTGATACTTTTAGCTTTGTTATTTTTTTAAAAAATTTCTAGGTACACTAAAGTCATTCATTCAAACTCAGTCTGCAACTTTAATGGCACGCGATAAAACAAAAAATATGACTAAAAATAAAAATCCAAATTACGCTTATATAACTTACAAAATGAAAAAAGAATCCCATCAACTACTTACTCCTCCATTTTTTTTGGACTTGACTGTACTTATTTATTCTACTATATTAAGCTTAACAAGTCGTTTGTTTTAAAACATTTTAGAGCTAAGTCTTGCCCGCGTCAATATCTCGCAAAAATTATAACGCGGCACATGTAGGCAAAGATTGACGGGGTGAACTAATAATCGGAGGGTGGCGTCCACCCCAATATTAAGGCGGGCAAAGGCGCAGTTTTACGTGGGCGTCGACCCCAGATGTGGGGGTAAGAAGGGAGGGGGTTGAGAAACTTCCCCCCAAGTTAAGAATATTCTACCTACACGCTCAAATAGGACAGATAAATTGAAGTTTGGATGAATAAAATATTAATAGCATTCCAGGTAGGTATCAGAACCTTATTTGCCCTATAATAAATTTACATTACTTTATTTTTCGACATTTATTGTTGTTCCTAGGTATTTGTAATTTTTTTTATGTCAGTATCGGTAGAGTTTTAGGGCAATATTCATTTTTTAACAACCTAAACCCTTTTATTTTATGTGCCTGATATTGTTAACCAATCGTATTTTATCAAAAAAAAAGAACAAAAAGCTAGGTACCCTTCAAAAAAGAAGATCATGGGTTTGAACCCGGTAGTGCACCAATTTTAGCCCTAGCACCGAGAATTCATATTCGTATCAATAGGTTTGCAAACTTGTCTAGGCGTGTTTGATTTGATATTTTCTTAAGGTTTCGAGGCAAAGTAAACGGCTAGATCAACTACCCACGTTCAACTAACTCAGATAGAGTTCGTTGAAAATATGTAGTTGATCATAGCCTCTCGGGTACCAAATAAGTGAAGTGAAACAAAAAAACAATCTGCCATAAGGTCTCTGACGGGCCATTGCAAGAGACTAATAACCTAATTTCCTTGAGTGTTATCGTGGCCTCCGGCAACCTTCATTCGCCTGTGAAGGGAGTGAGAAAGCCAGATGAACTGAATAACAGAGCTACATTATAGAAATATTGATACAACTACCACTTAGTTAAGTAAAATCCTACTGTTATTATAAACGTGAAAGTTTCTGAGGACGGATGTTTGTTACTCTTTCACGTAAAAACTACTGAACGGATTTTGATGAAACTTTATAGTAATATAGCTTATACATCAGAATAACACATAGGCTACTTTTAATCCGGGTACCACGCGGGCGAAGCCGTGGGCAGAAGCTAGTACTATTATAAACGTGAAAGTTTGTGAGGACGGATGTTTGTTACTCCTTCACGTAAACACTACTGAACGGATTTTGATGAAACTTTATAGTAATATAGCTTATACATCAGAAAAACACATAGGCTACTTTTAATCCGGGTACCACGCGGGCGAAGCCGTGGGCAGAAGCTGGTACTATTATAAACGTGAATGTTTGTGAGGATGGATGTTTGTTACTCTTTCACGTAAAAACTACTGAACGGATTTTGATGAAACTTTACAGTAATATAGCTTATACATCAGAATAATACATAGGCTACTTTTAATTCGGGTACCACGTGGGCGAAGCCGTGGGCAGAAGCTAGTATACAAATAAAACTTTAGAGCCATCTAATCAAACAATCTTGAAATAGCTCATGTGATCCAGATCAATATCAGACGGAAAAGTAAATGCTGGCAGCATTGACATTCTGAATGGCAATGCCATATGTTTTCATTTCTTCTTATTTAAATGCGTCAAAAAATTGAACTAGAAGATCTGTTCATCATTTATCTTGTATGATGGCCATCCCTATTACCAGATTCTTTGGTTACTAAGTTCTATTGAATTTTTGTTAGGGTAGCTATGAATTTGGCCTACTTGTTAAAAATCTGGAATAAGCATGTCAAAAAAGCTACAGCTGATTGCCCATGGATCCACTTTAAGCTGTAGCTCTTATGTCAACGGAATAAGGTTTATTAAAGCAAAGTATTTTCCTTAAGGGTAACTACTTTTACTCATTTTGGCAGACCCACTGCCCTAATTGCTTCTGAAATGGAAGGGTCATTCGGATGTTCAGAGAAAAGGAAAATTGTAATTTGAGAATGTGTTTTAAAATATCTTATTTAGAACGAAATGTAACGACTAGGTACCTACTTAAAAATACTATAGTTAATATCCGTCTTCACTAAGCTAAGCTTATGCGTGTTTTTTATAGATATCTGTTACTTACACGAATATTTAATGTCGGGCGGTGACCAAGTCCATTCGCCTAGGGGCTGAATTATGAATCAACTAGCTTCTGCCCACGGCTTCGCCCGCGTGTTACCCGGATAAAAAGTAGCCTATGTGTTATTTTGATGTAAAGGCTGTATTACTGTAAAGTTTCATTAAAATCCGTTCAGTAGTTTTTGCGTGAAAGAGTAACAAACATTCTCACAGACTTTCACGTTTATAATATTAGTAGGATATTCTTTGTCAAACAGGGTTTCATACAAGCATCTATCTTCTGACTTCTGGTAAATTGAGTTTTTATTTTCTATGAAATGTATAAAGGTTAATTTCGCCACCGCAGTGCATGAATCGTCCCCTAGTCCCCATCTTGACTTTGAATTCCAGTGTAAGACATGCCTAAATCATTGCCCTCAACAAACAAGTTTCGTGCAAATTTTAGTAACAGATTTCTGTACGCCTAAGTCCTTACGTGTGTTCAGGACATATATGTTTATTTTAAAGGTTTGAGATCATGTTCTTATACGTAGGTACTTCGAGTATTCCTTCGAATATTTCGAGCGCTCCCCAATGAGATTATTCCAAAAGGAGCTTAAAACCGCCACATAAATAAGCTCAAACTCTGTCCTTAAGTTCCTTATCGACCCGCACATTACGGGCTTAAGGCTTCGTCCGCCCTCCTCGCCCCCAAGACATATTTCATCGAGAACTCCTCCTTAACTACCACCCGGGGCTACCAACTTTAAGCAATATTTCACCCTGTAAATAATATACAGCGTACGTGAGCCGACCTCAACAATAGATACTTTAGTTTAAGGTTCTCGTAGCTAGAATATGTTATATAATTTGGCTCAAACTGTCAGTACGTAGATAATTACTCAAATAATTTTCTGTTCATCTGTTTTCTTATCGACGCTGTAGGTACGTGAAAAACTAATCGATTTAAGCCAAAGTTCCCCAACACAATAATGGGTGGTTAGGTCCTAATCAAAGCTCATTTTTTTTCATAGAATCCGTCATCGTACTCTATAGTTAAACTTGACTGTCCGTTTATTTTGTTAGTGAACTCAAGGCAGTCGTTTTGAGATGTGCACGTCAGGATATGTAGTCCAATCGAGACCTAGACTTACCAGGCTACAGGCTTTCTGACTACTAAAAGGTATGGGCCCTTTTGAAGTTGCCTATTTTGATTATTTTTTACTAACGACGCAAAGAGTCGTTTTTTGTATCTCAAATTATTCTTCGTAACGATAAAGACTTTATGAACGCACCTGTAAATAACGTCTTGTATAACTTCAAAGTAGGTTTTTAGATATATTTTACCGCTACGAGTCTCTAGGGGGCGCTATAATGGTTCGCTATGATTCTGGGATTCCTCATTGCCACTGCGTGAGTGTAAACGGTTTTTTTTTATAAAAAATGAATTCTTTGAATTAAGTTTTGTTAATTAAATTACTAGCTCCTGCCCATGACTTCATCCGCATGGTACCCGGATAAAAAGTATGTAGCCTATGTGTTATTCTGATGCTATATTATTGTAAAGTTTAATCAAAATCCGTTCAGTAGTTTTTGCGTAAGAGTAACCAACATCCATCCTCACAAACTTTCTCGTTTATAATATTAGTAGAATAATATTATAAACATGAATGCTCGCCAATTCTAATATTTTATTGTAGAATTTTTTAATATACCAGAACATAAATTTTTATTTCACCAGAAAATTTACAATTCCAAATTTTACAAAAAACACAAAACACAATAAATTAAACTTAAATAATAATTTAAATAAACATTTTAAATAAAAAATGACAGTCTCGATTTAAAAATAAAGGTAGATAAATGGTATATAAATGGATAATGGCTTTATAGGTAAATGGTAAGGACTTAGATAGATATATACATAAAGTTTGTCCAAGATATACAAAGGAAAGTATGAATAGAGAATCTCATCTTGAAATTGTATTGTTGGTGGTTGTACAACTTGAGAATGAGGCATCGTCGAAGCCAAGCAAGTTTTAATGAAAACCCTCGACACCACCAACACGCTATTCATGTATTCCAACTTGTATATACCGAACCTACTGTAGGACTGGCTCCTAAATCATAATGAGCGATGCTCCCTACCTATTTGCCATCTATAAAAATCTTATAGATGTTCATTTCATTTTCATTTCATTTATTTGATTATATTATAACATTGGTTGTTATATAAGGCAAGTCAGTTCTGTTTACATATTTGGCTTAAAATTATATACATAAATAATTTATTAATTGAAATAAGTATTTTTTTTACGCTGTTAATTGAAATAAGTTTATAAAATTCATATTATAATCAAGTATTTGTCAAGAGCTCACACTCAACTCACTCAACCTCGTTGTCATGCAAAAATGAAGATTCTGCTAGAGTCATATTCATGAATTCGTTCAGACAGTAAAATGCATTGGATTCCAAGAAATATTTGATTTTATGTTTGAAATCTGAAAAGTGCTTGACAACCTCTCTGGCGCAGTGGGCGAAGGTCCGCCCTAGGCGCAGAAGGTTGCGGGTTCGATTCCCGCTGCGGGACAAATGTTTGTATGATCCGCATTCATTTGTCTCGGGTCTGGGTGTTTTCTATGTATAATATGTATGTATTTACAAAAAAAAATGTATATAAGTAGTACACCAGTCATGTAGTTCCCATAACACAAGCTCTGCTTACTTTGGGGCTAGATGATGCTGTGTGAAAAATGTCCAGCATTAAAAAAATGATGATATTTTGATTGGCAATTTATTATACATCACTATCTTAATATAACCTCTTTGTTTTTGAACAACGGTAGTTTGAACAACGTAATTAGGGTAGAATAAAAAGTATTGTGGTTACGGTATAATTTTAGGATATTTTGGTGACTATGTTTTGTTCGTACTCTGACCAAATTAAAGACGTTCTGGAAAAGACACGTCAAAATTACGATAAACCAACGAGCTTGTATGAAGAATGTGATGAGGATGAATTGAACGACTTTTTGTAAACGTAAAATCAGGGAGAATAAGAGTACGTGATATATGTACATATATAGTATATACCATAGACTATATCTTATAACTGGTATATACCTCTACGAGAGTGCTGCGGAAAGATACGAGCTATCTACGCCCGTTTTCTTAGTACATATTTAATTATTCGAAGTATTTTTTTTCGATCTTGTTTCGCCGATAAAAATAGTGAGGAGTTTGTCAGTTCGTGTTTTTTTGCATCTTACTGAAGTAGAAGTTTTCTTCAATTTTAAAATAACTATTCCGGTGTAGTCCTATAAAAATCTTATCAGTTTAATGTACCTACTTATAACCACGATTTTTTTAATGAGAACATTCGAAACACCAAACTGAAGGCAGTTTTTTTGGCTTCAAATTTTATTCTTTGTAGTCCATACACATACATACTTTTTGATGTGTTTCGTTTTTCCGAACCGCGAGTGAACTCGCGGGCGTAATCTACAACCTCATGTAGCTAGATGACAGTTTGTCTGAGGGTAGAAGGGTGGACGGATACCGCAAGATTGCTGCCATTCTTTTGGGTTCCAACCCTTGACCCTCGCGTGAATGTATGCGCGCCGAAGCCGTGAGAAAATTTTATTATAACCAGCCGAGAGGGATTCCTAATATGATTTGAGAAATTCTTAGTTTCTAGGTGTCAATTTTAAACAATTTATATATTACTAGCTTCTGCCCACGGCTTCGCCCGCGTGGTACCCGAAAAAAGTAGCCTATGAGTTATTCTGATGTATGTAGCTTATAAGCTATATTACTGTAAAGTTTCATCAAAATCCGTTCAGTAGTTTTTGCATGAAAGAGTAACAAACATCCATCCTCAAAAACTTTCGCGTTTATAATAGTAGTAGGATATTTGAAAAGGTTTTATATGTTCAATACGTGCTTAACCATTATAAATAAGAAATGAATGAAAATAAAAATCACAAAGCATGATATAATATATAACAAATTACGCAAAATAACGATGTTGGGACAGTTAAGAAATCCAAACAATAAAATAATATTAACAAGCATACCTACTTATAAGTAAAACTGGAACAAAAATTCCTCTCGCACCTTGTTGACTCTAACTAAACGGATCTAGTTATTTGAAGCAAAATATATACAACCGCAAACTGAATCATAAAAAAAATGCAAATCTTACTGCGACTAAGGATCTAAGTAGTTTGATGCCATTGGAAAAACCAACACCGAGGTTCAAAGTATGAGAGTAAAATAAAAGAAAGTTGGTACCGAGTGAGTGTTTACATCTAGATACATTACCGCGTACCTAGATGTAAACACTCACTCTACCCACACAACCTATGGCAAACTGTAAGAAAAGTATTTACATCTTTGTTCACTACGGTTTTGGTTTGTTGGTTATGTCGAGGCAAACAGGCGTACGGTTACCTGATGGAAAGCGGTTACCGTCGCCTTTTGAGATCTATTAGGTGTCACTTTCCATCAGGAAGAAACCTGGGGCACTGTTGATGCCTACTCCGAAGGTTCTTTTTAAGCAGGTCATGTTTTTTTTAAGCTGAAACAGCTCAGAAGGAAGCTCATTATACATGAAAAGACTGGAGCTAAGGCAACTAAATAAAAAAAAAATAGCTAGTAAATTTGGTATTCCCCTAAATGGTTTTGCGTAACGTTGAGACCTTATGGTGCTCAAATTTCACACAGCCCCCGAAACCTTACGAAATTCTTCTACCTTTATTCCACCATATACCCAGCTATGTACACTACATTTACCTAATTGAAGCTTAACTCAACCCTACCTATTTATAGTGAAACTAAAGGTGGCCACCCAAAATGTTTACAAAGCATTTGCTTAATAACTAAAACTTCGGGGCGGGGGTCGAATTCTCCTAATACCTAGTGTTGTTGACGCTTGTGCGGGTTAAAAGGGTGGGGAAAAACAAGACTGTAGGAAACTCTTCTTACAGTCTTGTTTTCATATAAATTTACTTTGTTTTCTTGCGCTTGTTTTCTTGTAGTATCTCTGTCATGCTTTCCGCATCATCGCTCTCCCTTGAAATGTAACGAGGAATATCCAGCAGTGGACTATATTAAGGGCACTGATATCGACTTTATAAAATACGCGTTACTTTTTGAGAGTGTTTGCCTCTAATCACATTTATAAAAAATCCTCTTATATAAAATATCGCCTCACCTACCCGTGATTACTTATCAAATTACTAATTAAAAATGACGTTTATACTACCGTCTACCATGCATGGCGTAGTGTATATAAGAGAAAGATTTAAAATACGTGTCTTGTTAGATATCCGTAGGTATATGCGTTTACCATAAGATATTGTTTATTTGTCTTTTACCATCGAAATGGCTTATTCCATTTTAATTCGTTTTTTTTTGCTATAGATTTGTATATCTTCACGGACGATTCTCAGCTAGGTTTTATTGCCACAACTCACTAGAGGCATTGCAATCGATCAGTGAATTCGATCAGGGATGTTCAGGGTTTTAGAATTTTGTAAAAACGAACTTGTTTTTACTTTATCTTTGCTTATAATAAACCCTGTCTTGCTGCAGTCTTGCAGTTCGCGGCCATCACTAGACAACTATCATTAAACTAGCGATCGTGCGCGAGTGTGCGTGGCCCACGGTTGCTATGGTGACGTATCTTAAAGATCTCCCTCTCGCCGTCTCAGTTTTCTCCTTTCTCCTTTACACGCGTTTCTTGTCGAGAGGCGTGAAAATGTAGCGTTACCAAAAAAATCAAACTTAGTGATTATAAACTTGAAATTGATTGCTGTTTTTAATTGCTGAACAATTAAAAAAGCTGCACAACATTAATAGTAACATTTCTTTAAAAACTCTGCCTAAGAGATTTTAGTAAGATCGAGCATTTTTGGCCGGTTTGATTAGGTAGGTAGTTTCTGTGTAATATGCGATTTGTCACTAAAAAGTATCTCAAAAGAAATCAGAAGTCATGCACTAATTAATTTATAAAAAGTCTTAAAGCCTCCTTTTTATAAAATTTATGCTCAGACAGCAAGTTTTTAAGCAGTTTAAAATATGCGTTATCCTCTTTCGTCCTTTATAAGTATCTCTTATTAAACGACCTCTGTGGTCGAAGGCCCGCCTGATACGCAGAAGGTTGCGAGTTCATAATGATTGTATCTGAAAATATTTATCTTGAGATCTGGGTGTTTTTTAAGTATAATAAGTATGTATATACATAAAAAAATTTATAAGTAGTATATCAGTCATGTAGTTCCCATAACACAAGCTCTGCTTACTTTGGGGCTAGATGATGCTGTGTGAAAATGTCCAGCAGTATTATTATTATCTTCAGTAGCTCTAGTTGAAATACTATCCTGAACATGTCAACATTCCTTTTCTTTGCGAGCGGTCCCGCAGGGTTAACCGTGCCGCGGGGAGTGTGGGGGTCACTAATGGAGTACCGGACCCCACTGCCCATAAAATTCTAAATTAGTGATGAGCCGACGGCCCAACCCTATCGATTTATTGATAGTTTGCCGAGACGACTCCAAGATTTGATGATGCTGACAGTTTTTTTATACAACTTTTAAATTGAATCTATTGAAACGCTACAGCGGATGTTGCAGTATAGAGATGGTGATCCTCCTCACTGATTTTGGCAACCTTAACGATATTAGGGGTCCACATGATGGACCCCTAATATCGTTAAGGTTGCCAAAATCAGTGAGGGGGTAGGCCAAGATTCCTCTTGGCAACCGATTTTCAACCAGTTTTTGTAATGTACATCAAGAGTTTTTTTTCACACAGCAGAGCCACCCACCCAAACTAAGCAGAGCTTGTTTTATGGGAACTACATGACTGATATAATGACTGATATACTACTTATATACTTTTGTGTAAATACATACATATTATACATAGAAAACATCTGTCCCGCGGCGGGAATCGAACCCGCAACCTTTTGCGTCTGAGGCGGACCTTCGCCATAAACCACTTAAGTGGCAACCAATCATACTGCCCACCTGTTGGTAAACGGTAACCGTTATCTATGGACGCTTGCAATAACAGAAGCTATACTAACTGCTCCGTAACTGGTGAAAATTCACTCATGTTGTTAGATTTTTACACTACACTAGGTCTAAAAAGTGCTGCAATACGTAATGAAATATCATCATCTCATTCTCAGCAGCCAGTAAAAGTCCAATGTTGAACATACGCCCCCCTTAAAGAGTGTAATTATGAACAATCTTAGACCACCTCCATACATCGTATGAATTTTTTTTAAGACAATACACTTACCCGTATTTCAATTTTGTTTTTTCTAAACTATAGTTCACTTACTTCACAGGATGTGACTACATCACCGTCACTCTAACTACTGAATTTTTACGTTTAAAATTCGTTTTTTCATTAATATTAATAGGTATCCGGTCAAGGAGTTATGTTAATAGGCCTGACTATTGTACATCGAACCGGTTATCCGGACAAATTAAGGGTGCTGAGTAAGTGACAAGCTGAAACTAATCCCGTGTTGCATCACTGTGACTTCTAAAGCCAGAGTGTAGAGTTGAGTTTTCAATTATTTTTAGTTGTTGGACGGTATTGTGGAAGTTTGTGATGTGAAAAGGTGTATGCATATAAATAAGTAGATAGTGCAGCATCCCTCGTTTGGAAGATTTGACCCGTGGCCAGGTTGACCCTGAGTTAGTGTTTAGAGTCGTGGGATTCTTGCTGCGAACAGATTCTCTGGGAATTTCGTAAATTAAATGAGGAATTTAAAAATTGTGGACGGAAAATTACGAGATAAGAAGATTTTTTTTGGAGTAAGATTGTGTGGAATATGCTATGAAAGGCTCGGATTGTTTCGGTTGGGTACCAAGTGAAGAAATAGGTGAAATTTTTGTAGTAATTTTAATTAGTAATTGTGTAAGACGTCTTGGTCAAGATATGCTGTGTTAGGTTCCCAATTATGCATGAATATAATTAAAAAATATATATAAATTTAATTATACCAATTATAAATTTTGGCTGAATATAATTTTTTTACAAGTTTTTATTTAAGGTGCAATGTTTGTATATTAGTTTGTTTGTTAAGGTCAAATCTTGCAAGATGAATTAAAACCACTCCCTCTTATCCTACAGAGTTGAATTTTTACATGTTGGTTCAGTACCGATGACAACAAATTTTTATGGTAAGCATGATCTGAATATAATGTGTGGTGAAATGTATGAGTGATAGAGTGAGGAACAACGTGTTAAGAGAGCAGTGTGGAGTAAATGAAGATGTAGTGACGAGAGTTGAGAAAGGTATGTTGAGATGGTTTGGGCATATAGAACAGATGGACGAAAGTAGATTAACAAAACAAGTATACACAAGGAGAGCGTGAATGGGATAGTTGGAAGAGGAAGGCCTCGGCAAACGTACTCTGACCAAATTGGAGACATTCTAGAAAAAGGCCAGGTCAGAAGTACATTAAACCGCCGAGCCTGTATGAAGAATGTGATGAGGATGAATGAAGCGAAAGAGGTATGACAAGATCGTAGCAAGTGGAAACCCTTGGTCTCTGCCTACTCCTCCGGGAAACATATATGTATGATCTGAATCGACATCCAGGATTAGCTTCAGATAAAGGAAATCTTCAACGGTCAATAGCACAGACGCGAAATTTTGTGTAGGCATTTTATTATGATAGCTGGTTTTAAGGTTTACTTATAGTTGCTGCACTCAGGGTTAAAAGCTTGTTTTTGAAAATGTTTTTTTTTACTATTAGTTTATTTCTTAAATTACTACTATATTATTTGTACCAATTCTAAACTAACTGACAAGAAATGCATATAAAGCACACTACACCTTTCGCACTACTTGAAAGGTATATTCATCTACATAGATATCTTATAGGTAATCACCTGAAGGGATGCTGGACGATTTGCAAAAGGAAATGAACCTGAACAGAGGGAGGAGGTCCGAGGTTATGCGTATGCACTCGAGCATTATATTTGTATAGATAGTCGCTTTTGAATGTATTGGTTCAAAGAAGTATTCCTAACAGACAAAGAAATATCCTACTAATATTATAAACGCGAAAGTTTGTGAGGATGGAAGTTCGTTACTCTTTCACGCAAAAACTACTGAATGGATTTTGATGAAACTTTACAATAATATAGCTTATACGTCAGAATAACACATAGGCTACTTTTTACCCGAGTACCATGCGGGCGAAGCCATGGGCAGAAGCTAGTATCTTATAGTTTTTACTTTGCCTGTTATGCGTTTTCTTTAGTTTCATTGAAAGTTTTGTATCAAAACAAAAACCGGTCAGAAATACCGAACGCTCTTAAACACAAATCCCATAACCTACTTATCTTCTGTGTTATAACATAAAAGTGCAATACATATTACAATTTGATCCATTTTGTTCTTAGTATCTTACATTAGCATTTTAGGAACGCTTACGTCCGGCAGTGATTTGGATCAGTTGACCTATCTATCGATCGTTTGCAACGGTCTTTAGACAACTAGCTGTTCTATCTGTACTTTTTACATATACCTAACTACATGTACTGACAACTTGTACGTAGTTGTCAATAGGTACTCAATACAATAACGGTTTGGCATTTCCACAAAGCCTTTCCACAAAATCGTATCTAATGATGTTATTCCAGCACTAAGGACATTGTCTTATGTACAATACCGCCTCGGGCTTGTTCGGACATAACTTGGTGTAGCACAAATTAGGAACAACAATGTAATCACCATAACGATACTTTACTATCGCTCCGTGCAAATTACTTCTTGCGAGCGGCGAGTCACGAGCGAAAGCGATTTGTTTGTTAACACGCTTGAAATAAAATAATAAATAAATAATGCTGGACATATTTCACACAGCATCATTCAGCCCCAAAGTAAGCAGAGCTTGTGTTATGGGAACTACATGACTGATATACTACTTATATACATTTTTTTTGTAAATACATACTTATTATACATAGAAAACACCCAGACCCGAGACAAACATTTGCTAATCATACAAACATTTGTCCACCAGCGGGAATCGAACCCGCAACCTTCTGCGTCTCAGGTAGGCGTTCGCCCACTGCGCCACAGAGGTTGTCAAATCACAAGGATTACGTTTCTATATAGTCGTACTATATAGAAACGTCAACTTAAAAACTACGTGAATTTAAAATTTGAAAGTGAATTTACGCCGATTACTTGTACGCGTGCGACCAATCCTAGTTTGAAAAAATAAACAATGTAATAAAATCTTGGAAGTCAATTTTGACCTACTTCAAAAAAAAAAATCGTTTGTTTATCATGTGTGAAACAAAAATTGCAAAATAGATTCGATACGACAATTAGAGAGACTTCTAATTGTCGTATCGAAATGAAACTCTTTATGTATATGTGGTTTGGATGACAATGCTATATTTTTTTGGTATCTTGGAGCTGATCTTATGATGGAGCTAGGACACCTCCTGGCCACCGATAGTGGAACACTTTAGTGAGTTTGCGCTTATATGATTCGCGTGATAGAATTGCACGTCTTTGAACCGTCATATGATTGGTTTTGACGAGTCCAATAGATTGGGCTTGGTAACGAGGGTCTGATAATGGAGCCAGGAGGTGGATAGTGGAATTCTTTTTTTATAATCTTTAGTGCGTGAATTATTTATTTATTTATTATTAGGTACTCGACTCGACTAAGCGTCACTTTTGTGTTTTGGTATTTCAAGTAAGCAAAATGTCCTCCATTCGAATTAACTTCGAAACATTTCCCCGACTGAGTTAAAAAAAACCCTACTAGTTGAAAATGTACAAGTCGGTATATACAGATAAAAAAATACATGAAACAGCTAGTTATCTAAAGACCGTTTCAAACGATAGGTCAACTGATCCAGATCACAACCTGACAGCGTTCCCAAAATGCTGGCTGCGTTGCCACGCTGAATGGAAATGCTAATGCGTTGACCTAGAAAAAAACAGTTCTTTGATCTGCGTCGCTTCAACCAGTCACTCTGAACGAATTTTAAATACGCGAAGTTGAAGTTTAAAATTAACTGAATTGAATGTTCGCTATCGCTTAAAACTGACGCCACAATCCCGCCCTTCGCCCAAGGCGGGCAGATAAACAGTTTATGTGCGTGCAAGTCCTTTATGTGCGTAGTTCGACTATCGCGATCAACGATAGCTAGGCTACATTTTATCACCTTTTAGCCGGACTTTGTGTTAGAATTCCTAGTCAGTTAGCTAGGCTACATTTTATCACCTTTTAGCCGGACTTTGTGTTAGAATTCCTAGTCAGTTAGCTAGGCTACATTTTATCACCTTTTAGCCGGACTTTGTGTTAGAATTCCTAGTCAGATAGCTAGGCTACATTTTATCACCTTTTAGCCGGACTTTGTGTTAGAATTCCTAGTCAGCTGGAAGCAATTTATCGATAGATATAAACCGGAACAACGTATTCTCTTGCATGGTATTTTATAAAATGGTAAACCATTTTATACCGCTGTCACTCAAGCGTACTATAGAGGTACAGTGTTTTTAAGTATGAAGATGAGTGCACCTACTTAGTTACCTAAGTCATGGTATTTTATAAAATGGTATTCTATTTTATACTGCTGTCACTCCAGCATGTGTTTTAGTATAAAGATGAGTGCACCTACTTAGGTACCAAAGTCATGGTATTTTATAAAACGGTATACCATTTTATACCGTGGTCACTCAAGTATAGCCCATAGTGTACTATACAGTGTTTTTAAGTATGTAGATGAGTGCACCTTCTTAGGTACCTAAGTCATGGTATTTTATAAAATGGTATACCATTTCATACCGTGGTCACTCAAGTATAGCCCATAGTGTACTATACAGTGTTTTTAAGTATGTAGATGAGTGCACCTACTTAGGTACCTAAGTCATGGTATTTTATAAAATGGTATACCATTTTATACCATGGTCACTCAAGTATAGCCCATAGTGTACTATACAGTGTTTTTAAGTATGTAGATGAGTGCACCTACTTAGGTACCTAAGTCATGGTATTTTATAAAATGGTATTCTATTTTATACTGCTGTCACTCCAGCATGTGTTTTAGTATAAAGATGAGTGCACCCACTTAGTTACCTACCTAAGTCATGGTATTTTATAAAATGGTATACCATTTTATACCGCTGTCACTGAAGCGTGTGTTTTAGTATATGAGTGCACCTACTATGAGTACCTAATATTTGACGTGAACTATTTAGTTATGGATAAATAAATGAATAATGATGGACATTTTCACACAGCATCATCTTAGCCCCAAAGTAAGAGTTTGTATTATATGAACTACAAGATTGATATACTACTTATATACATATTTTTTGTAAAAACATACATATTATACATATAATACATCCAGACCCTAGATAAATATTTGCAGCTCATACAAAGATATGAGTCCCGGGTTGGGAATCGAACTTTTTTATCTTAGACGGACTTTCCCCCACTGCGCCACAGAGGTCGTCAGTTATGTAATTGTTTTATAATATCTGTGGTAAACCGAATCCGCGCGGGGTATACTGTATTGTGCTTCATATGTAGGCATTTAGGCTTACTTCTCAGGAAGACGGACGGAATGCAATTAGTGGACTATAGGCCATGTCTATGTTGTACTTCTGCCCACAGCTTCACCTGTGTGGTACCCGAATAAAAAGTAGCTTATGTGTTATTCTGATGTATAAGCTATATTACTGTAAAGTTTCATCAAAATCCGTTCAGTAGTTTTTGCGTGAAAGAGTAACAAACATGCATCCTCACAAACTTTCACGTCTATGATAGTAGTGTCCCGTTTACGACGATAGGTATGTGACAGAGTACTTATGTGTACGTGAAGCCCTATTCACATTTCTCAATCATTCCACGTTATTGGAATTGGAAAGTTTGAATAAGCGTACCGCACTACCAAATTAATTGTGTGTGCAACTTTGATTTATTTTCTTAGATTCTGCATATATTTTATGTAATTTGTTGGTACTAGTTAAGAACAAAGTCACATAGTAATATTGTCATACAGATAATTATAGGTTTTTCTTAACCTATCGCAAAAAATGAGCTGAACTGCGAAAACTCTTTATCAAGGATCTAATGGTATTTTTTATCCTATTGCGAGATAATAGCACTTTGATTTGATGATTGCTGATTAATTTAATTACAAAGTATTTTTATTGATTTTTTAAACAACTTTTGCGTTTTAGCGCTGTGGCTTACCTTTGGGTTTAGCTCTTGGCACACATAGCGGACTAGATTCATTTGTCCACATTAGCCTGTTCTTTCTTGGTCCTTCTGAGCAAATACTAAGAAACAAACCATGTAAAAAGCAACATAAAAGTGTCTCTTTTTACGTAGTAGTCGTTGCGAATACTACGATTGCGTGCACATTTCTTTCAGGGCGATTGGTCGAAACGACACTCTACCAGAGAGCTCGCTCTTATGTGGGTCGTTTGCGGTTTAGACAGCTAGTTATTTCATCTGTATTCTTTGTACTTGTAAATAGAACACTCATGGACTTGTAATAGATTACTATTATTTGCGGTCATTGGGGAATGTAGTTGCGAGCGTGTTTTTTTATATATATATACAATATATATTGAGCGTGTTTTATTATATATTGACGACCGATGTGGCGCGGTGGGCGAAGGTCCGCCTGCGACACAGGAGGTTGCGGGTTCGATTCCCGCCCTGGGACAAATATTTGTACGATCTGCAAATATTTGTTCCGGGTGTTCTGGGTATTTTCTATGTATAATAAAAAAATATCTATCTATGTAATGTATTGTATTAAGTATATCAGTCATCTAGTACCCATAACACAAGCTCTGCTTAGCTTGGGGCTAGATGATGCTGTGTGGATTGTCCAGCATTATTTATATTTATTTATAATTTATCTTAGTACAAACTGGCCACATTTGAAAAAAGAATTACTTCAATAGTCTTTTGTTTCAGGCTTTCATTTGTTTTTTCGTTTATTTGTTGTTTTCACTAGTAATGATTTGGCTGACGTGTGCGTATTAATTTCATAAAATTCTGTCTTTTTTCAATTTTTTTTCACAAACGTATCTCAATACTGGTACGTACACATTAATGAATACCTGAAGGGAAAAGACCGGATCTTAGCGTAGCTTAGGTTTCCAAAGCTGTTACTTTAATTAAAAATGAAATGTAGTTTAAATTAATGGAATTGCTTGCAGACATTATGTATTCTTACTTGCTTAGTGTGGATTGTCAAACACATGCCCTAATAATGTAATTCTTGAGGTAGAAGGACGGGAGGGTAGGTACGCAAGTGCGTGCGTGCGGATGACTGCACCGGCCTCGATGCTGGCTGAGCGTGTAATCAGCTAGGGTTCGCTACCTGTCTTACTATATTTTTAAACCTGTTTTAAAATAGGTAAGAGTTTACGCGTATTGGCTAAATAGGTCTACGCAGACCAGAGGGTGACCAGCAAGAGAAAAATATAAGCTTTTAACTATCGTTATAACGTACTACAATTCTTTACCTACACATTTAGTATAGTATTTTTTATTAACATAGCACTATTAAGTGTTTCCTATTACACTACATATATAAAAGAGTCTTTTATACCTAGTTTTTTTAAAATAGTTTTATGATTCTGTTATACTAATTTCCTATTACTTGTTTTGTACTTTCTTTAGTTTGCATTAAAAACTAATCTAGTTATGGAACGGAAAATTCGAGACGGTGATATGAAAGTGTATCTAAACAAAGACATATAAAAACTCCGAATTCTGAACCTTTGTTATTGAGTACTCTAATATCGAACTTAACGTAGACCGAAAACAAAGGAAATAATTCTATCGCCAGCACCTACCTACCAAAACATACGAATTAAATCTAATAAATAAAAATAAAAGGGCATTTATTTACTTAAACTCAAACAAACATACCTAACCTAAGTACAATATAATAATAAGTAGGTAATTTATAGAATTATACAATTAGTAGGTATAATAAGAAGGTATGTCTGTTTGTAAGTAAAAAGATCACCTACTGATGTAGCTAAAAAACTACTCCTAGAGTAAAAAGCTACATAGCACATCATAAACATAAAACAAACAGCTCTAGGATTATGTTATCAAGGAGCACTAACGGATAATCCTAGAATTAAACATGGCTAGACAGATTATGATAAGAAAATTTTACGAGCTAGACGTTAGTAAGTACAGACTTTGCATAGAAAGAGTTAAAATAAGGATTTTAAGTTGTTTGTCCACTGAAACGGGGTGAATTTATAAAAACCACTGGTAACAGAGTTGAGCTGTTCAACAAACCAACAAATAGAATCTCATAAAAAATATTAAATTAAATTTTACTACGATTTTATTGGTTGATTACACCTATTATATTCGTTCGTTTCACGTAGGTTGATTTGTGGCACTTTGTGAGATCAGGGCTATAAAATTCTGACCTTTTGCTGTAGCTCTTTTGATCAACCAGCATAACAGAAAACACATCTTTCACTTTACATCTGTAAATAACAAAACACGTCTAATATACCTACCAATTGAAGACATCTTAGTACATTTAAAACTGAGGACGAAGAAATCTGCTTGAAAAGGACGGGCAGAAAAATGCTGAACGCGATGAAACAATGGGTTTAATTTTCACCATTTCCGGTACTAGAATCCAGAAACAGCGTGCTAAAGTTCAATACATATAAGAAAAAATTCAAAAACAGTCACCTAGGTACATAGGTAGTCCTGACCCTGACCCCACACTAAGATCCCCTGTGTCGTGGACATCAGAAACGGACACCATACCATAAGAATAAGAATTTATTTATTTGACGCACACACTCACACAACATTAGAAGACATAATTCATGGAACAAACAACAAATAATCTAACAGCCTGGGTACTATTCTACAACATAAATAAAGAAGAAAAGAATATAAAATAATTAAAAGATAATTAGTGACATAGACGTAGACATATATAAGACAAAGACATATTGGGTATGAGCAAAATAATTAGAGTTAAGTACCCAGATCATACGGACAAGTATATCAGTCTTTCGCTGCGAGTGTGCTGTCAAACAGGTCCAGTCTCAGCATAATGCCATTCCCGAACAAAGTAGGGGAGCATAACATCTAGACCCGATACATAATATATCCGAAGAACCTGCAATGTTTGCAGGTTCTTCGGCGTCCTTTTGCGTACCTTTTGCGCAACCCGTACCTTTTGCGTCTCGGCCAGCTTCTCACCGCAGAAGTACTTTATCCTATCCTACTAATATTATAAACGCGAAAGTTTGTGAGGACAGATGTTTGTTACTCTTTCACACAAAAACTACTGAATGGATTTTGATGAAACTTTACAGTAATATAGCTTACACATCAGAATAACACTAAGGCTACTTTTTATGCGGGTACCATGCGGGCGAAGCCGTGGGCAGAAGCTAGTAAGTCATACGGTCAACCTGATAGTGCGCGGTTACCGTCGTCTATTGACATCTGATGCATTGCCTGCTCTTTTACAGCTGGATAGTTGGTGGTTTCCTGAAAATTTATATTATTAAAAAAAAATTGGGAAAACTTACAGCTAGATAATAAAAAAAATATAAACATACATGCAAAGCACATATTTAAGCTGATGGCCAATTACAAGTTCCCCCTTATAGGCTTGAAAGTAAAAAAAGAAAAAACTGTTTTAAAGTAGACGAAAAAACAGAATAATATTAAACTAAGTATAAATTACTAAGTAACTAAGTATAATTGCGACTCGGCAAACGTAGTGTAGGACGCCCTCCTGCCAGGTGGGATGACGATCTGCGAAAGACTGCAGGCCGATGCTGGATGCGGCAAGCTGAAAACAGGGCGCTATGGCGCTCATTAGGGGAGGCCTATGTCCAGCAGTGGACTAATATAGGCTGATGATGATGATGATGATGAAGTATAAATTAAAAATAATTGTTAGAAAAGAATTTATCACATAGCATGCTTTTAAACTTGCTTATCGATGTATATCGATGTATGTGCAAATATACATCATCATCATCAACCACAGCCTGACTTCACCCACTACTGGGTATAGGCTTCCTCAGTTTGTGGCATCCACTACTTTCCTGCACTAGTCTAACTAAATTATCCACGGCGCGCGACGTTCGCTATGTCGTCTGCCCATCTACGACGTCCAACGTTTCGGTTACCACTCAAAACACACAACTAATATTAATATTAAAACCACGTACAATGTAGCAATACAATACATAGGTACGCGTATCTATGTGCCCGGTACAAGACAAGCCCAAAGCACTAAACTTTACCTTGTATCGCAGGTGCCCAACTAAACTAAACTGGCTTAAACTGGTTATAACAAGTTAAGGCCAGGGGTAGGGGGGCTAACTAGATTCCTCTTAACTTTCTCGTAGTAGATAATGATCTTCGCTACGTGGGTGCTTGCGGTCTCCTATTCACGCAGCACGCTGCGTTCAGCGTCCCTCTTTATACAAGCGTTACTGTTGATCGAAATAGGAAACTATAGCTCTGCGTGAGGCTACTTGGAAGATCATAGCGTTGTCACTATTTTGAAATTTTAATTGAGATATGTGGCTCTTAACTTTAACGACAGTAACTTCTTTAAGGTATTTAGTTCATAGCATTAAGATGTGAATCCATATAAAAAGCCTTAGATGTGTTCTATATCAATATGTTAATTCTGATAGGTATCTAACTTTGTTTTACAGTAGTAAAGTTTTTTTTAAATCTATTTTTATTTTTTGTATCGTTTTCTTTTTCCATTTTCGATTCGTTCTTACAATAAATGCCATGTTTCAAAGTACTTAATGAATTATAATAATGAAAGTAAGTCTTTTGGATTACTTATTTAACATATAAAGTGAATTATGTGAAGCAAATTTTGTATACATAAGTGAAATCACGAAAAATTTTAAGGGAAATACGGCCGGTCGGAATTTTTGTTTTTCGTCAGTTGAAATAGCCACGTGAACACACACATCGATATTATAATAATAGTAATCTATTGATTTTTTTTCTTCTCATTTCGTATTTTTATATTTGATAAAATTAAATATCAAATTCGATTTGGGTCGAACGCGAATCGGACTAAACGCGAGTATACTAAACGTGAACTGGATCAAACGTATATTAGATCAAACGCGAATTGGACGAAACGTGAACCAAATTATGAGCGAATTGCACAGAACATGAACTGGACCGAAAGCGATTTTGTTGATTTGGACCAAATGAGACAAAACGCGACTAAAGATTTAAAATTGTATAGGTAACATGTTAAGTGGGTTTCTATGTAACTAAAAAAATGTAGAAAAGAGCAGTCGTTGAAGTCTTTTGCTTAGAAAACATGTCATATTCTCTCAAGGTATTTGTAGGTATTTATTTACCTATAATACAAAAAGTCAAGTTTGAATTTTCAAGTCCTTGTAAAAGTTCATATTGTAAAACAGGAATTTTCAGGTATTGTACTATAGCCACCGACTAAGTTTCGACTCATTCCGAGAGTCTTCACCAGGGTGATAACGATGCTCTCCCTCCAAGTCGCGTCCCGCACTGCGCGGTTTCACTAATTCCTGGTGAAAATGTTTTAGTCTAAAAACGTAGAACTAAATATCTACTATTTTCATAATCCTACTATACAATTATAAACGCGAAAGTTTTTGAGGATGGATGTTTGTTACAAATCTACTGAACGGATTTTAATAAAACTTTGCAGTAATATAGTTTATACATCAGAATAACACATAGGCTACTTTTTATCCAGGTACCACGCGGGCGAAGCTGTGGGCAGAGGCTAGTGTCTGTATAAAAGGCATTGCTTATCTAGTTCATGTAACGAGAAATAAGCAATTCTTAATAATTGAGTTCATTTTGAAACATACTGTGTCGAAATACGAGTGGAAACTGCCAAGTAATCTATTCGATTTGTTAAGATTACCAGCTAGGTTTTTATGAATATTCAATGTTGACGCCCTTGCTGGCGGGTGATGCAAGAAGTTCCGGTTCGGATCCCGCTGCAGGACAAATGTTTGCATACTCTGCAGGTACCGAGTGTTGTGGTACCACGGTACTCTTAGTTCCTGATACCAATGATACAGAGAATCTTAGAGCAGGGTAAGAACTATGTATGTGTGTGGTGGGTGTTCTTTTTTAAATGTACCCACCTCTACGGTACCTCTAACATAGTCTTTGAGAATAAATTTCGCGTAAAAAACCATATAAAAAGTAGTACATTGTGTTATTTTAAGTCATAACATACCTGATCTAAATTTCACCCAAATCGGTTACTAAGATTTATCATCTCCATCACCAACAACATGTAGAATCTCACTGGGGAATCCCCTAAAGAGTTTCAACGATTACAGACATCTAAACATCAAATATTTATTTTAGTGCAATATTCTTAGAGTAGCTATGTACCTATAATTTTGTTAAAAATAAACTATTACTTTACTTTCGTGAAGGAAAACGCATTGTTGCTCGACCGTGTTTAAGCCTACGACCTACGAATCGGTAGTGATCCTAGATTGGGTGCCATGACGTGTGTTAATATCCTGATCAAATATGCTCTCATATAATTTAAAAGTATTCACAGATTCCGCTAACAAAACTAGTCATGTATATGAAAGCTTTTTTTATAATTGCTCCACTTTTTTCACTTAGATTCCTGCTTTTACTTAGACATGATAAAAATATATGCGTCGACACGGTTAATATTTTTGCCGTCAGCAAAATATTTATTTAAATACCTCGTAAAATGGAATATAAGGATACTCAATCTATTCACTAAGCCAACACGGCATATAACACCTAAACACCTATAAGATATCTCATTAAACTAAACTAAGGATTCCGTCCCCGGACAACTATCTCTCGGCAGGCATTAGCATATCTTCATCAGTGAAAATGCGGGGTGAAGATGATTTGGCGAATTGTGCGGGTAGCCCGCCCTGCTCCCTATAACCCCCCTGTTCGGGGGAGGCGGTCGGAACATTACACTCTAAGGTGCCATCACACGGGATGTGTTCTACTGAATCAGTTAAAGTGATTCATATTAAGATTTCGAGTGGAAATGCTATTTTAGAAGTTGGTATTTTGATCGTGGAATGGTAATTATGCGAAATTATGCAATACTCAATATTACAATTAATTTTGTGCCTTCACATGGCTGATACAAATTTGGTATTTATAAGTATGTATCTCATATAAACACTGTCTTAGGGTTTAGCAATAGATAGGCATGTGGGCCACTTAGTAGGTACCTATAAAATAAAGTTAAGTAGATACGCAAGGTATTTCACCTGTGCTGTAGGTCATTTTTGAGAACGTCGCGTCTGTAGGTAGGTTGTTTATTATTGTTCTCATCAGGTAAATATGTTTAAGAATAAGTACGTCCAAATATCGAAGTTAGAAATAAAATATTAAGTAGGTTAAGTTCTTTGCATTTTACTTACATGTTATTTTTCTATTGCTATATATTCACTAGTCAAAAGTCTGGGTAAAACGTGGTACAATTGGCGTCCGTTAACACTCCTGTGTCTAAGAGCGAGCTCTTTCAGGCAACCTCTGGATAAAATTAAATATTTTTGTAATAGTTATTTTTCTTAAAAGTTTGTTAATTTTCAAGTGAAAACTACACAAAGAAAGTTTTAATATGTACAATTCCAATTTAGCGGGACTACAACCAGCATCTTAATCTGTAATCGGGCATGCGTTGACAAATTTCTTGAATGATAATTTGATTGGTTATTGTACAATCAAGATTTTGAATAACACTTTTCAATTTGGTACAGAGCAATTTGGTAAAGTTATTGCATTATCTATCACTCCGGAGCTAGGTACTTGATTCCAACAACTTTTTATTTTCTTATAAGAGACGATTCCTAGTGTAGCACCACCTTTATAGGCATGATAATAAGAACGAGTCTACGCTCGTGACATTTTTGAAATTCGATTGGTTTCATCGTAATTCACTTCCAAATGAAATTATTTGCAGCATATAATAATCTCATTCGTCTAAGTTAATTAATTACCACGAACCTTTTTAGCTTTTCAAGGTTGAACTTTCGACTTGCATCGTATTTTAGTGGTAGGGGCAAATACTTCAAGCGATTATTTTTTGACATATTTTCGACACAAGGATCTTGAATTTGCTGCGCTTAGAAGATCCATGGAAAAGATAGGGTATAGGTAACTTACCTATCTACCTATGGGTAAATCTAGATAAGGATTTTTTTATTCGTTTCTAGAAATACATTTTTAAAACAACTTTGAATTTCTGAATTCTTATAGGATTGGAATGATAAATAGCTAAAGTTTGCATAGACGCAGTCACAGACGGAGCCCCGCCATCTGTTGTGGAGTAGCAACACTACTAAAAATGTTTGAAAAAAAATAAGTTATAATTTTTGGTAGGTAGTTATCACTTTATAAGAAACATCAATCAAGAATTCAAAATATTAAACAGTTCATGATTTAATAAAGAATTAAGAGATATTTGTTTTTAAAAATAAAGGTGCGCAGTGCTGCACCCTTTTGTGTGTTTTTAGATTTTTTCTTCCTTAAAAACAAGTTTATGGACACACAAGGTTTGTTACAGGTTATTTATTAGGCAATTGTAATTACATAATATTATGTAGTTATATAATTACAATACCAACTGTAATTACAATACAAATACTGAGCAAATACCTACGTATAATGTTTAATTTTAATTCCAACATTTACCTAATAAAAAAAAAGTACTCGTACAGATTATTAGTGGTTGCCTTCCAGTTTAACAACAAAAAAAAGTGTGATTTACATATTAGCAAGTAAGGAATTCTTACTAGAAAAGTGTTTTTTTTTGTCGATAGGTTTTATTGGAGTTAGAGTTCATCAAATTAACTAATTTTTACAACTCTGTGATTCTACTCAGCGATAGATGGCGTTACCTTCATAAAATTTGATTGTTTTGCATGTATGCAGTGGGATGAAATCCCATACGTATTTATAAAATAAGTATAACACAATCTATTTTTCGTTTTCTTTTAACTATTTAAGTAGTAAATTAAAACTTTTTTCCCATTCAAGTAAGAGCTTTAGAACTTATATTTTGTTTACTATCTTGTTGGAAAGAGTTGTTACCTTGTTGGAGTTTATACAGGTACAAAAAAAAACCAAAGTTTGCATTTTCAGAAAAATAATTTTAATTATTTTTTACACTATTTGACCAGCTGTTTTTATGGTCTTAGTGACCATAAAGTTAAATTCAAAAAAGTACATTAGCCGTATTATTTTTTTTTAAATTGCAGTACATTTTTTTTGTATTACGCTATAAATAGTGTTTCAAAAATGTAATACCTACTAAATAGTCGAAAATTAGCAAGCTATTGTGGTCGTGGGTTCACCCTGTAGTGCACCAATCAATTTTCTATTTATGACAAAGGCTTGACGATTTTTTTAAAAAACAGCGTACAGAAACTGGCGTGTGAAAGAACCGACAATTGAAGGTATGTGCCATCTGTAAGTGTTCCAAAATGTAACGAAGAGACATCCTGTCTCGTGGAATGCTGACTAGCTGCTGCTAATTGCTGCAATCTCAGATCTGCTTAGGTACTAAGCTTGAATCTTAGTATGTTCACCTTGCTTGTGTTTTTTAGGTCTATAAAAATAGTTTTTTCGACAAGAAATCAAACAGTTCTTGGTTTTACCTTTGATTATAGACTAGTCATTTTTCGACAGTTCTTTCCCAATTCAGTTTTCAAAAGCCAAATGCTTTTATTTACTAGGCTGCAAAAGTGACGATGTAGCGTAGACTTGGTGCAGCCTCGGCATAGCGTTATTTCCTCTTTGTAGGGTTTCGAAGCC
The DNA here is from genome assembly GCA_958496245.1 of Perizoma flavofasciatum. Taxonomy (NCBI): domain Eukaryota; kingdom Metazoa; phylum Arthropoda; class Insecta; order Lepidoptera; family Geometridae; genus Perizoma; species Perizoma flavofasciatum. The sequence goes on from OY292436.1 coordinate 3,736,624, forward strand.
ACATTGCAATAACAGAAAGCTTAAATTCATGTCTGTATGTTTGTCCGTCCGCGTGACCCTGAAATAAAATATAAAAAAAAGGAGATAGAATAGAATAAGAATTTTTTCATGCTTTTTTCTTTTAGTTTAAAAGCCTAGATCCTGGAAATAAAAGCCTATAAAGGAGCTATTATATAGCTCCTTTTTAACCTTTTTGTGTCTTATAAGTATAAAACAATAATTTGGTAGTATTTATCTACCAACAATTATTGGTTTGGTGGACTTCAATTGGTTATTTTATTGTTTTTTGAAAGTAAGACAGGCAAGGAGAATGCAGTTCCGAGGTTAATATGTAATGATATGGCAAATACTGTAATATATAACAATTCATGCATATATTATAGAAAAAAGACTTACATATTAAAACGTCAGGGTCTAGACAAATACCACTTTCTGCTGGCGTTAACGCCTGCGGAAACATTGAATTATATGGGAATTACATAAGCTGTAGAAATGTCACGTGACTGCTGCCAAGTTTTACCTTGACAAATATACATTAGCGTGAAAGGAAAAGTAAGCGTGAGGTATTTGTCTAGACCCCAGATCCTCCTTCCTACGATGCGTCATCCACTCGTTGGTCATTCAAAGTCAAAGTTTAAAGGTTTTCATTTATTGAAATCACTAGGATCATATAGAAACGGCAGCTTAAAAAAACTAATTGAATTTAAAATGATAAAGTGAATTTACGCCGATTCTTTCGCGACCAAGCCTTTAAGAATCAGGCAACAAACTCTGCGTGGTTAATTTATTAATGATCTTTTATTCAGCTGTAGTATTTAAAAAAGAGTACTCGTCAAAGAATTAAACAAAATCAAAAAGTATGAACTTAAGTTCTTAACACGATACGCTTTGTAATAATAATGCTTAATCTTATGTTAAAAACTATATTACTATACTATATATGAATACTATAAATGACAAACATCAAGCCATGCATTCGAAAGCTTTTCTGTAAATACAGAAATAAAGTACACTTATTCATACAGCTATGTACCTACAAGTGAAATACAGATGAAACAGCTAGCTATCTAAAGATCGCTGCGAACGATCTATACACCTAGTTCAACCGATCTAGATCATTACCAGACGAAAGCGTTCTCAAAATGCTGGCTGCATTGTCACGCTGAATGGAAATGCTTATGCGTTGACCCAGATAAGAGCCAGCTCTATGGTCAAGTACCGCTGCCACCAGTCACCCTGAAATATTTTTGAAAGCGCTGAAACAGGGGCCCTGTTCCACACGGACCCAGTCTCAAATAAGTAAGCTCTGTCTGTGTGGTATGTGATTTAATAAAGTAAAATTTACTTAAACTTGCTTCTAGAGGACTGAAAAGGTTAGGTACATGTAATTTTTTAAAACTTGTCTAGGCTTGCGACAAAGCAAAATTTTCATAAGAATGGAGGCTCTTTTCAGTTCGTTCAAAGTGGGAATACTTCTATGACCTCAGACATTGAAAGTCAAACGTAGTAGGAAATGTATCAATGAGCTTTCAAACGTGTGCTAATATATTAGTTGAGAATTAGTAAGCTATTGTGGTCGTGGATTCGGAATCTGTTGTTCACTTAAGAGTTTTCTTTTTATGAGCAGCTTGACAAATGCATTATAGCGTATGGAAACTGTAATTTCCGTACGTATACGGTTTTTTAGGCTGTAGACAAAGAAAAAGTTTCACAAGAAAGAAGACTCTTTTAGTCCGCTCTATTCAAATTAGGAACACTTCTATGACCATAGACGTTGCAAGTCAAATAGAGTTAGAAATTCATCAATGAGGTTGCATCAAAAATATTTGTATAGACCCGCTCCGTTCGCAGTGCAAGATTGACATCATAAATGTATTGTAAAATATTATATTACTAAAAAAATACAGCCAAACTGAGTCAGTTTCGATTCCCGCTGCGGAACACATGTTTGCATGTTCTGCAAATATTTGTTCCGGGTCTGAGTGTTTTGGTACCATGATACTCGTAGTTCCTGATACCCATGACACTGGGAATCCCAGATTTGATTCAGGGCTTTGTGGCTATTGTAAAACTTTCTTCATTATTTGAAAACGTTTATGTATGAAGTGCATAATAAATACCTTAAAATAGTTTATATGATACTAAAAAGTAGTAAAATAGTTTTTTACCGTCAATCGAAATGTTTTTTTTACATATCTTCGGGGTTAGTATATTAATTTAGTTTGTTTCCTCTTTTTCCATTTGATAAGATTACCTTAAAAAGCATCCACTAGCTTTTGACTTGTATAGAATACTTAAGAATACTATTAATTTTTTCTTGACTAAATAATCGATTTTATGGAAAAAAATATCATATTATTTCCGAAACAAAGTGACCGTTACCTTTGTTTCGGAAATAATCTTTTACTCGAATAAAAAAACAAAAAAAACGAACACGCTCACGACTGTAATCTTTAAGATGGACATCCTCGGACATACTTAGTTTTAAGGCATGCCGGCTTCCGCACCATCTTTTCCTGGAGGAACGTTGAAACGTTTTGTGCGTGTTAATGCACAAAAATTAGTGGTAAAAGTTTTGAGTAGTAAAACGCATTTGAGCTCGGCCGGGTTCGAAGTCACTACCTCCAGATCGGAAGTCAGTACAACCTACTACGCCAACGCTTCTACTCGATCTATTAGTTTATCGACTATCATATAATAGGATATTAGGAATTAGCTTGTAGCTTCAAATAATGCTCACAAATAATTTAACTACCCTCCCACAATAAAATTAAACACTGAAGTTTACAAAATTGCTTCTATTTTTTCGGCGCATTCTATTTTCAAAACAGCAATAAAATAGTCAAAATCAGCGGCAAAATTAATACGCAGTCTTCGTCCGCCGTCGGGCATCATGGCAGTCACTATCCACCCCCTCCCCGCCATCTAAACCCCCCCACCCCCTCGAGGGCTTGCTTTTTTGCGAGCGAGAGAGACCTACACTCCCTAGCGTTTTGCATTCTAAAATATTTTCAAAGCTCACGTTCCATCAAACAAAACTATAACTTAAGCCTATAACACACAGTCCGTATTCGATTGAAGGAAATGAGGCGATTGCGCCCCTATGGAGCTACGCGGGCGATATGAAAAGTGTGAAAAAGTGAGAGAGACGGATAGAGGCGGGCGTCTCGGGCTGGGCGGAAGTTTTCGTGAGTCGTTCAAAGCTTAGATGTCGCGCCGCTCGCACCTATGCATATCGCGCGCGCAGGAAAGTGACAGAGAGATTTTTCGCGTTTTCCTTTTTTATTTTCGGTCTTTATCTTGCGGGGTGAAAAACGGTGCGTTTGGGGTGGCGGGGTGAAGGCGGGTAACGACCGCGTTGCGTGCAATGTTTTAGGGGTGGTTTACGTATTATAGTATAAATAATGAATAGTGGTGTAGTATGTTTAATCACGGTTTCCGAGTACTTGGTTTGCTATAGAAATATTGGATAATTACAGGCTACAATTATTTTCGAATTTGTTGATGGAAATGATGGATCTGCGTGAGCGATACCTACTAATACCTACCAACACAAATTATTCTAATTAATTAGTAATATTTCAAATTTCACTTTAACTTTTATGTAACTTGGTTATTTTGAATGTTTTTTTTTTATAAATTAGGAGGCACGTCCAAACATTCCATTTGGCACATGCCCAAGGCCGTGTTCGTCATCTTGATTTAAAACTAGATGGCAAAAGTTTTAAATCTCATACAAAATAAAAGAGATTATAAAGAACCTGAAATTAATAAATAAGTAAATAAATTTTTGGTAATATTTTCTATTACATCTAGGATGTATACATAGACATGCAGATTATTTACACGTATATAATATAATAAAGAAAAAAAGTTTGTAATTTTGGATTTATGAGGTAATCTTCGAAACTGCTCATAAGTTTTTAAAATTATTTCAATGGACCTTCAGGGTGGACACAGGCTATATATTATCCCGTCAAAATAAAATGGCTCTTCGTGGTGACCAATTTTTCAACGAAAGTCGTCGTAAACACGGTCGATCGAATACGTTTCTTACGAACACTACCTTAAAGTAAGAGCTACTTTTTATCCAGATACCACGCAGGCGAAGCTGTGAGCATTAGCTAGTCATAAGAATTAAATAAAATGGCAGTTACAAAAACCGTTTCTAGCATCATTTATCTCAGTTAATTTTGCATACCTATCTCTGAAACCAGTTATGAAAATCATTTTTATAGTTCATTTTGCTCTAATTAAGAATTGTACGAGCAATTATGAAGGGTGAACCGTGAGAATGATTTAAGCATTTTGTAAGTACAGTTGGCCAGGGACCAGTTGACCTGTCCAGAGAATATTCATAAGACGTGAGAAGAGGTCAAGACCTTTGACCCTACGTGTGCCGTTTAATATTTTGACCCCATATTAACATAAAGATGACCCTCAGATGCCATTGTGCTTCAGATGATTTGCATGAAGCTAAGATTCTGCAGAAAGTAGCAATTAATATGCATGGGAACGGTTTTAAACGGTGATTTTAATGTATGATTTAACATGAAACATGTTTGAAAACAAACACGCTCACGACGGTATTGCTTGTCCATGATGTGCCTCAGATACTCAGGTAGTCAGAGGCATTTCTCAACATTATATTTGGCACGTGCCCATCGCCGTAAAAGTTACAAAGTAGTTTTTCAGTAGGTATATAATCTTCTTTCAAAATTTCGACGAAGTAAAACGATCCATCCTAGACAGATACTAATTTAATAAGATACTAAAGTTCACACATAATTTAATGTAATTAGAATCCCAAATTAAAAACAAGATAAATCTCCGGTGCATCAACTGCATTTCTCACAAAATTATTTAAAGTCAGTCGTGTGAATTCTCAGAAACTGCTGAATTTGCAATTCTAATCGCTTTGTACTGGCGAAATGTCTTTAGAAATGACCCCTTTGCTTGACCCCACCTGTTTCTACAGAATTAATTCTGTATTTCATACAAGTTGCTCAAAATACTACTTTTTCTCATAAAATTTACATGATAATGTTGTCTTTTAAATTTTTGCTGGACCGTCCGACGCTGCAGGTTTGTTCGTTATTTTTAACGATTTTCGAGATGGGGTGAAGTTTGCTGAGTTTTTAATTTCGCTGCGGACAAGATGTCGTAAAATTTTAGGGTGGTTTTATGGGTTTGTGCATTATTAACTAGTTATGTAATTTTTATGACAGAACTAGCTCATGCCCACGGCTTCGCCCGCGTGGTATCCGAATAAAAAGTATGTGTTATTCTGATGTATAAGCTATATTACTGTAAGGAAAGTTTTATCAAAATCCATTCAGTAGTTTTTGCATGAAAGAGTAACAAACATCCATCCTCACTAACTTTCGCGTTTCTTTCGTAGTAGTAGTGGGATGGTTAAAACACAAAATACTGGTTTACATTACGTAAACTAAATTTTGAAATGTTTAGGTATATACATTCGCAAGCGGTAATATACCTACATGCATGTACAGGCATTTTTTTAGTATGAGAAAAATGTATTTAAAATGTACATAACTGTACGTGACCGGATAAAATTAGCAGGGAGCACCAGCGGTAACACGATCATATTTGGAGAAATAGACTGATTTAAGAATACTGTTTATCTAAAAAAAAACCCGCAGATTTTTCATTAAAATGTCATTTGATACCATATAAATGATATCCTCAGTATGTACTGCCAGTACATACTAAGGATATATCTGTGCAGGATATTTTTTCATAAGATCGTAAATTTTAGCAAAATGGTCTCTCTTATCACGATTGGACGATGAAAATATTTATTTGATGTACCTACATTTTGCTTATCTATATTCATATTATTAAAAGGTAAAGTTTGTAAGTTTGTACCTCCAAAACTACTCATCCGATATCAAAAATTATTTCACCAATATTTAGAACGAGTGTTTAGGGGGGACATAGGCCATATTAGTATCCCGTTAAAATAAAAAGGCTTTTCGTGAAGACCAATTTTGCAACGTAAGTCGACGAAAAAACGATCGACCGAATGCTTTTCACCGGCTACTTTTTATATGGGTAATACGCGGGAGAAGCCGTGGGCATTACCTAGTTCTTAACTTTTTAGTTAAACCTGTACATCACTGTGGTACCGCCACGGTGCATCCTGCGTACACCATCAAACTTGTACACGAATAAAACACATTCCGCATTTCCCACAAGTAACGTGATAATGAATCAGATTATTATTCTTCAGATCTAACGAGGTTCGTACAGAGTAGCATGCTAGATATGTGCATAATGTATCCAATTTACGATATATTTCTCACTTGTAATAAAGCAAATTATTATCTGCAGGATATCTGCTGAATAAAGCAATCGATGCAGCCTAGACGGCCGGCGTAATAAAGTATTCAGCGCACAGGGTGTGAATGCAGAGTGTGCACACCTATTTGTTTGTCTCATTCATTTTGCTAATAGCTTTGCATGTGACTTCGGCTGGAACGTTTCAATGGAATGAATATTTTGTTCAAGTTTTATCTGATAGTATTCGAATTTTCTGGATCAAAAGCGCTTGCATGAAATTCACAAAATAGTTCCAAATAAGCTTGTTATTTTTAGAGTGTGCTACACTCAAATCAAATCAAATCAAAATATATTTTTTTGGGTCAAAAACAACAGACAAAAACTTGAAAGAACGGTAATATCCGCAGAAGTTTGAAAACTGTGTAGTGAATTTTAGCGCCCTCCTCCGAAAAGTAAATAGTAATAAACACTTATACAGTAGAGGTAATATAGCTTTCATAAAAATTATGACCAACTACTGATTACTTATGATGTACTCTGCATATGGGCTGTGATTCTTACCTACTGTTTACGGAAATTACACACCTATCTAAGTGTTTAAACATTTAGCTACCTATCTATTTAATGAGAAATCGGTAGGTACTTACATACACCTAAAACTATTTACATTATTAGGTTTATCAGGTGTACTTGGCGTTATCATGTAACTGTACATTTTATTATGAACTAATTATTCGTACCCTTCTAATATTGATATTCAACTGACTTATTTTTAATTTTATGTGGCAGGTAGAATCGTATTTTTCTCATGACGGCGCTATATTGCTTCGTTCCTTATCCAAATACTTCGATTAAATTTAGAATTTAGGCTTGAATTTAGGTTTTTTTAGCTTAATATAGCTGCGTAGAAAATGTTTTCTTTTCATCTGTAACAACATATCATTTGTATTCATTTGTGAACTGTTGGCGAACCTAATAAATAAAATAAAAATAAATAAAATATCTTATACGTTGTAATTTTCAATATTTATCTAATTTCAGAAAGTAAAGTAGGAATGCTATATCATTAATTGGCCTTTAAAATACATATATTTCATTATTTAGAAAAGAAAGAAAGAAAAAAACATTTATTTGCAAACGTTGCACAATATAAAACAAACCTTACCTATGGTATAACATTTATTCATACAACTATGTACAAATAGATATATAGAAGAATACAAATGAAACAGCTAGCTATCTAAAGACTGTTGCAAACGATCTATAGATAGTTCAACTGATCTAAATGGTATAAAATACACAGACAAACAATCTACTAAATCGCATAAATACATATCAGATGCGTCTCTCATTCGCCGCTAATCGTTACAAAACGATAATTTAGTCGTTTCTCTGCCTTTTCGATTGCTGTACAATGGAATCGGTAATTTATTAGATAATTTAATTTTCGATCAGTTGTTTGCGTCGTCGGTAATTAGATTTGTGGTACGTAGTGAATGTACCAATCGACTGAGCTTCTATAATCCTTCCAACACTATTTATGAAACGAGCATTTTGATCGATAGTTGTATCTATAGCTAGTGTTGTTTTCCCGCTAAAGTGTTTTTTTTAAAAGTGTACCTATATGGTTCATAAACAAAATTAAATGCTTTCGTCATCTAAATACCTACTGGATGGATGACTAACGTCACGATGCTTGTTTTTTTTTCAAGAATTCAAATCGCAGTTTATGCATTTTAAGAATCCAAAATGTATGCTAGACCTCTACGTGAAGTCAAAAATAACGAAACGCAATCTTAACTTCTAAATGTGACGTGCACTCTATCCGAATGCAAACATCACACTGTCCTAGTGAACGTACGTTGCAACATTTCTGAACGCAATAATTCTCCATTCAATATTCGAATTTGAAAAAAGAAGTTTTAGTGATGTGACCTTGCTTTCCTCGATTCGTTTTTCGTTTAGAACGCAGGCGCGGTGTGGTTCGGATCAATGCCAAAAAACGGGGGACAGTGGTCCCAGCCGCCCTCGGTAAGTAAGCTTGTAAGCTCGCGGCATCTGAAGGGTTAGAAGGTAGGCCCTGGTTGCTAGGCAACGCTTGCTTTGGGGGTGGTCGATAATGCCCGCGTCATAATTTTCTTTAAACATGGTAGGCGCGGGGTGTGCCTACCGATTTTGTTTTAGATATCTTTGTTGGGGGCTTAAATTGCTTTTGGGCGATTGGATTTTTAAGTTGAAATAATGGCTTCATCATCATTATCAACAGCTTATTGACTGCTGGACATTGCGTTGGGTAAGTTGGTAAGGGTTCAACTTACCCAACGCAATCTTTAAGATTTATGTAATTATACCGCTTAAGATGAAAAAAATCGTTTAAATATAGATCCATGCACAAAATAAAAGAAGAGATAGTTTGCTTAAACTTAATCACTCACTAACTTTAGCAGAGTTATAAAGTTGTCTATCCTTTGTTTAGTGTAAGAAAATTACAGAGCTAGAGTAAGCATCCTGAAAAGTTAGTGAGTGATTATGAATAAGAGGGTTAGATTATAACTTAATAAAACTTTCAATATACTCGTAAAGTTTGATTGAGAAGAGACTTTAACGTGGTTAAACTTAGTCTGAGGTTAGATACGAAAGTCTTAGCTTCTGCCACTGAGTTCTAACACCGAGTTTAAATAACATTTTGATTGACTATAAAACTGATTTGTCTATGTTGTTCAACGCTCATCAAACACTGCATAGCTCAGAACTGTCAGACAGCGGAAAAAATGCGACGAAATATTTTGCTAGCATCCGATGAGCTATCAAATATTTCGCAGAATTTCGAGTCTACACTTGATAAAGTAATTATTTGTTATTGTATATGTGCTTTTGTTTGACACGAGTCACTTGAGCGTTTTTGGTGGAGCAAAATTATTTCAGAATGTTATTGCAACTTTATTGACTTTTATTTATGAAAAATAAACAGAAATAGTTGGTTGTGTATCAGTAATTTCCGAATTATATAGCAACTAGTCTTTACCCAACGGCTTCACCTGCGTCCTCTACTAGCTTGTCCTGAATTTGAACCTGTTCTAAATTTTATACAAATTGTACCAGCCCTATTCATTATCCTCAAATATCTACGCACTAAGTATCTGATGAGTTCACTCATAAGTCGATGCTTGCGACAGAGTATTTTTACTTCTGTGAGTATCATCGTTTATTAATTTGTTTTCAATCATCTTGTTCCAAATAAATATTTTTTTAATCAGTTAATTGTGATCGTGGTGATAAAAATCGTGATTCTAGTCATTATAATAATTGATACGGCCAGAAAGTTACAGATAAAGTGTCATGTACTATTTCATGATAAAAATAAATAAAGACCCAACATATTCCTGAACTCACACTACTAATCATTCACTTTGTAAATTCAGAAAAATATAGTTTTTTTTTTACATTTATATATTATATCTGTCTTTCTAATCAGCCTGTAACACTCACTGCTGAGTAGAGGCCTCTTCTCTATTATGCCACTCCTGGCGGTTTTGTGCCAGCCGGATTCACTGCGCACCTACTGCTCTCACAATATCATCCGACCAGCGGGCAGGTGGTCTGGCTCGAGGCCGCCGCATATCTCTCGGCCACCATTCTGTGACTGTTTTGGTCCATCTGTGATCCTCCCGCCTAGCCAAGAGCCCAGCCCATCTCCACTTGAGCATCGCAATCCGTATACCTTACCTATATATTTTATATTTAGTATAAATTATTTAAAATTTTAATAATTTAATCTTTACATCCTCATCTCAGGGAAACGAGTATATTGGAACTACAACACCTAGACTCGCCATCATAGCTGGGTACTCACACGCCGTGGAATCCGCAATTTTACATACTAAAGGCCCGGTCAAACTGACGTGGGCTACCACCGCTAGCGGTGGCGATCAAAAGCAAATGGTTGTCAAGTACAAATGGTTGTCAAGTAGATCTCAAAGTTTGCGTGAATGTATTATGTCACCATAAAAAAATCGCCACCGCCACTGCGTCAGTTTGACCGGGCCTCAAGAAGTTACAAGCCTGTCAGACGCATCAAAGACAGTGAAAGCGTGCCTTGACCCAGACATTAGTACTCTATGTACACGTATGTATGTAGGTATAGATGAGAGTGAGAGTGCTATTAGAGTAGTGTTAGGGCGATAACATCGGTCTGCGGTGAACCGTGTGTTAGATATAATGAATTAAGCTCTAAACTAAACGTGCCGCGTTGAATTAGATTATTTAGAGCTGTCCACTCTATTAGCTGATCAATGGAATTGCAACACTAACATCGATGTAGGTATCTATGTGTAAACTAGAGAACGCCTGGATATTACAATCGAGATGAATAAAGTCAATTAGTTTTTATTCATTGAAATCACAAGGATCATATAGATACGTCAGCTTAAAAACTACACATGAATTTAAAATTTTGAAGTTAATTTCCGCTGATTACACATGCGTGGCCTGGCCTAGAATCAGCAACGCACTGTGCTTGGTTTTTGGTCTGCTCTTTTGTTTGTGCGGGATTTTTTGTAACACAATTTTTATCGCATTTGTTACACTATGCCAACACTTTGCTTGTTTGTATTATTCTATGTGCAATTGATATCGATATCGAGTATAACATCGACAGCTGTTTATTCCCATCACTAGACCGCATGCGTGAATGCAAGTTATGTGCCTAAGATATAGCCTGTAGCGTAAGTTCAAAGGTCATCGATAGCAAGAGGAGAATATATGTGGTCTCAGGTCTATATAACTATAATCCGTTTTGTTCAATACGGATAAAATTAATAAATTCATTATACACTATACATGATAAAATAAATAACGGTGGTTAGCTTGCGGCCGATTCTATATAGAACAATAATAATTTACTTCATATTCAGAAAAAAATATAGATTTTGATATTTATTCTATATTCAAAATAAATAATTTAAAATTTATATAATTTAAAGTTTACAATCTCATCTCAAACGACTCAGAGTCAGTCATTTTTGTGATTAAATTGTAAAGTAAAAGTTTATTTGATTCATACAACAAATGTCGATTCAAAGATGACGTAGTTATTTATTTCGTTTGTAGTTTATCTAATAGGTTCATTTTGTTGATAAACTGTACCTAAATAAAGAAAATAAATGTGACTGTAAGGTGTAAGAAAAGGAGCTCTGTTCCCCACACTAGGTCTCTGATGAGGCTTTATAGCGAGCTTACAGAATACCCGTCAAATTAAAAAACATAACTCGCAGAAACAAAAACTGATGGTACCGAAATGTTCTTGAATGGCGACTACGAACCGGATGGCGTAGGGTAGGAACATCTCCACACGGTGGACCGATGACATCTTGTGGGCAGCCAGTCGGACTTCTACAGATTGTTGATGATGATTATTCATAAACATTTAGGATTGATTTAGGACGACCACGATGGCGCGATGGGCGAAAAGATGGTTGCGAAGCTAGACGTGCAGGTCGATTCTCGCAACGGTACAGATGTTTACATGTTCTGTAAAGATTTGTTTCGGGTCTTTATTACTAGCCTCTGCCCACGGCTTCACCCGCGTGGTACCTGGATAAAAATAGTCTATGTGTTATTCTGATGTATAAGCTATATTACTGTAAAGTTTCATCAAAATCCGTTCAGTAGTTTTAGCGTGAAAGAGTAACAAACATCCATCCTCACAAACTTTCGCGTTTATAATATTAGTAGGATTACCATCATTATCGTGCTAGATTTATATAGTTTCTTTATCAATAATAGATTAACAGAAAATAACATAGACAAAAACATGTTAATATAAAAGAACACAGCTCAGTTTAGCCAGCCCTGGTCAACCCAAATCGATCTCATTCAGCGAACCACAATATAATACCACTTAACCATAGACGACAAACAAAAACGATAGACACCAAACACAAATAGGTATATATCTACATCTAATACAAATAGACACCACACACAAATAGGTATCTATCCATCTATATCTAATACAAATAGTCGTTTAGTAGATACCTGTTGTATGTGGCGAGGTGAAAGTGAACATGACGTCATACGTCGGTGATTAGAACATTAGCTGCTGTGTAACTATGTTACCCGTGTGTACAGACAGCAGATTCAGTTGTGTAAGGAATTTGAGAACCGAGTCCATTGATCCTGAGTTCTATTGATAAATTTCAGATAGCAGATTCAGTTGAGTTAGGAATTTTAGTCCTGAGTCCATTGACTCTATTGTCCTGATTCCTATTGAAAAATTCCAACTCCTAATTTATAACAGAAATTGTTTTTTTTCTATTTCGTGTACTCGATCATAGATTTTGAACAACGCTGTAGAATTCTCGATAAACCACTTTACTTTATTTGTAAAAAATGAAAGGCAAAAAGTTTTTATGGTTATTTTCAAGGACATCTACTCAGATATCCAAGCGTTGTCTCAGTTAAATGTATGTCAAAGTCAAAGTTAAAATTCATTTATTCAATAAAATCACAAGGATTACTTTGAAACGTCGGTTTTTATCTACTGCCTGTTCCTCCACGACCAAGCCAGGAAAGAAAGGCAAGAATATTAGACGCTATTTAATATGTAATTAAATAGCGTCTAATATTAAATGTAACCGTACATAACTTCTCATTTGCTAGGAAAATGCAGTTTCATTTGCTAAGAACTTGCAGTTTTCGAAATTTTAAACCAGACGTCCTTGACATGTTATACAAAAAAAAGTGGTCGAGGACGGTCCTCATGAGGAAGGTTTTGTTGACACGGTTAACGAAACTTCTAGAGGAGAAAACTTAAGTACGACATGTAGTCGTAATAATACCCTAAAATTATACCAAATCACGATAATTTTATTTAATTTCATTCATTTATTTATTCACCAACAATATAAATTGTGTTGAAACATTATACATAATTATACAAAGTTCTCAGTAACACTATACCTAAGCTAAAAGTTATGTCAACAATATAATGAAAATAATAGTAGGTACCTACATACAAATGCAAAATTTAGTCATAAGGTTTAAATTATATATATATATATAAAAAAATATTAATGAAATAAAATAAAAAAATACTATAAATGTCATGTGGATCAAATGAGTCAAGATTTGTCGGAGCAAAATTCGTCAATAGAATAGTAACATTTACTCGACAAGATTTGTTTAAGTTTATTTTTGAACATGTATGTACTGTGAATCGATTTGAAGATAATAGATTAATGCTATACTTTTATATTATTTTCTAATGCTTCGGTTTCTGCTGACCGTCCATTCAAGGTATCATCGGCCCGGGCCGATGCCAACAATGCCCCTCGCATCGATTGTCGAGCACTACCACCAATAATATGTTTAGAACACGGCCCAATTCACTTGCTAATGTAATTAAGGTCTGGAATTTCAGAAATTAAGTAAAATGCTTTTGAATTAATCATTGCATTGAAATATTATGCACGGTGATTTTGGTACCGCTTTCATAATGCGAATAGCGGAGGAACGAAACACATTATTTTAGTCAGTCTTTGCTGAAAAACATAAACTAGGTATATCGAAGGCACCAGGGAATTTGTCTTGAATAAGTCCCTTTGTTTAATTGACACCGTATTAAAGCTGAATGACGGACTATAAAAGAAAAATCTAGTTGAATTTGGTGCCTGATTCTTATATGGTAATAAAAAAATTGCATATTTTTTTCTAACCACCTTTTTAAAAATGATCCTTGCGATTTCAGTGTATAGTTACTAAACATATTTACTCTAATTGTGGCAAAATGAAGGTCTATTCATAATAAATAATATTTTTATGGTTCAGAAGAAACAGTGTAAAAGAGGACTTTATGTCCTTTCCAAAATATCAGTAGGTACAAACATTGGGGCAATTAAGATGGGCCCTGAGATATATTACCTCTACACGAATTATTCGATTTCAATAAGAGTATCAGAGTATAAAGTAATTAAAAACCTAGTTTTCAAGGAAGGTCTATTAGTTTGAATTTTAACATCATCAGCAGTCCCCAAAATATCCTACGCACCATTAATTTGTACACGTCTCTACAAGACCGCGCCTAATTGGTACACACCTATCTACCTAAAGGGGTAGCAATGTACCCCAAAAAGGATCTATTTTCAACTGCTAATATAATTTTCCGATGGATCATCAATCACTGGAGGGGAGTTAAGTCGACACATGTAAATTTTCAGCGCAAATTATACGGAAGGCAGGAAGGGCCCATATAAACAAATTTGTTTTAAAACTGCTCGAAAAAGGTAGACTTTATTTACGCAGAATTCTGGGCTCGTTTGTATATACTTTTTACTTTGTTCTCATCTTTTGTGGTTCTCAAACCTATGACTGTTTTTTAAACGACTGTGGTATAAATTGAGAAGTGTAAGTGGAGTAAATTGAGATTATTTTTGATGTTATGTTAGTCGTTTCCGTGAACGTTGAATTAGGGCTGTGAAATTACAGCTGCTGCTTCTGAAAACCGTGATGTTACTAAAAACCATAGTAAATAACTATTTTAGTGACTATGTCATAGTAACTGAGCAGTATAATTGTAGAAGGAAATTTAAAAGCTAACATTAAAGACAAAATAGCAGAAAGACTAAAAAAAATGAGGCCATATTCATGCCCAATACCAAAACGCGATTATACCGGTGTGCGCTGGTATCAGTCAGTGATAGCCTGTTTTTTTACCTAAATGTGTCTGTAGGAAAGGGTTGGACAGAGTAAAAGTCATTATAACTTAGAATGAAATTGGGTTGGGCTCTATAGGGATAAAAGAGTAAAAACTCTTATGTTTCTGCTTAGGTAATTTATTATGTAAACGAGTAAAACAAAATAGAAGTGAGAAAGGCTTTTGGAAGGATTTTTTTAGGAATATTCCTGGCCTTGCATGGTTTCGAAAATTGAGTAGTTTTGTAAAACGTAAAATTAATTTTGAAAAAGACGTTATGGCTCTGAAGCCAAATGGTGAGAACAAAACCCTTATAGTTTTGTCAAGTCTGACTGTCTGTCTGTCCGCCCATGTGCTACACCCTAATGTCTGGCTTAGTTTAAAGAGAATCGAAAGCATGTAGGCGTGTTTTCATAAGCATAAACCGAAAATAAAAAAATAAAATATAAGTGTAACTTTTTCGCGCACTTTCTAGTACATGTAAAACCGGGGATGAAATTATTTTTCATTGCACTACCTAGTGCGGTTTATGATTTTTAATAGGACCTAAATTTTTTGGATTCCTAAACAACTTTTGATTTTACATTAAATATAAGGCTTTAATGTAGCAAAAGTTGAGTTAACTATAAGTATAATACAAAGTACAGTGAGTAGCTACAAAAATAGTTTGATGGACTTCTAATTATAACTTTGGGATATATGAGGCCTCTTCAGGACCCTCACATAGATCTGGACACGTTTTGAGCACTTAATTATGATTAGACCTATCCTATAATGTATGGGTTTTATATATACATATGTATTGGTACTTACTCAAGCGCGGTCTTGTGGAAACATATTCTCTAAATATCGTTGGGGTATTTTCAAAATATGTCGGTAGGTACCCGTATAAATAAGAGGAACGGTATCCTATAAAAACATTTTCACGGATGACTACGCCCTCTGTACACATTAACCAGAAACTCCCTGAAGGGGGCTCTGACGTTACCAAACCCGAAAAAGATATTTCACTGTAAAGAGACCATTAGGTATCTACCAGTCTTTTGTGGGGAATAGATTAAGCGGTCGTTGTGAATTCGTTTCCTCACTGATGAATGTTTACACTGTATATTTTGTAAAATATTTAAAAGAATAACACTTTTAAACTTATTAATGGAGATATTGCTTTATAATCACCATTTTTAACTATGATTAACACTAGTCGCACACTGCCATCAGTCAAAAATAAAATGAGAAATCTAAACAAAATATTGTTTATGTTTAGCGAATGATTTGTGGACTGTGTTGATAGCACCAGCAATTTTTTACGTGTCTAATTTTCTCTATGAGGCCATATTTCATTGGAAGAGGAGCCTGTATTAGTTCTTGGGTAAAAAGACCGGGGTACCATCAATTAGTTCAAGCGCGGGGAGGGTAAACAGGCCCGCTCGACAAATAATCGGGGCCTCATTTACGGCCGATCCCGAAAACCCCGTGTTTACTAATCATTAGGCAGGAAGATTGTAGCAGGGCTTACTCAAATAGATGCCCCTAAAATGAGGGTAAAAGGTTGCAAGCTTCAGCTAAGCAGATAATATTTGCTATTATTTATGCAAAAAACAAGGTCCAGTAACTATGTAAGATGAGTGAAGGCTAACAAAGAATTTGAGGTACCTCACGGACAAATTATTATCAAGATCTCACGCACTCAAAATTGGAATCATTATAAAAACACGTCAAAATCTCTGACCGAAAGTAGGTTTCCACAATGTTATGCCGATACTTGATTATAAAAAATAATTAAAAACATTGCGCTCGAGATAATCACAAAAAGTTTAAAACTCTCAAGAATTCGAAGTAATGTTTTAAATAATCTCCATGACGTGTTCTAAATGAGAACTTTTGAGAATACAAAAACACGTTAACCCAAGAATGCTGCAGTGGAAACACAGCACTTAAAAATAACGCCTCCCCTTATTTCCGCGCTTGGTAGCGACAGGCGTAATTTTTGCGCGCCATTAAATCAGGCGTCCGTCATTTTTGAGGTTTTTTCCATTCCGGTGAAGGGAGTGAAAATTCAAATCACGGTGTACTAATATTAACATGCAGATAAAATATACTTACTCTTGAACATACTGAGCTCTGATTAGGTGGATGAAAATGAGTTTTCTTGGTCTGATTTTACATGGGTAATTACATGGGTGATTTCAGGTTGGCGATTGTCCAACGTTAGGTATTGACACGATTTCAGAATCTAAATTAGAATCATTTATTCATATGAAAGATTCATTAGTTAATATGACGATGACTCAAATATTTTTTTGTAATTTCAACGTATAAAAACCTATTGATCAACTGTCTAGCGAACATAGTTTATATAAGTATCTCAATAATCTGTCCTATTCTTAAAAAAGTATTAATCGTTGTCAAATCCTCTTTTCTGTTACGTTATTTTCAGAAGTCAAATGATTACACATCAAAATAAGATTCTGAAAACATTATCCGGTAAATGCTATCCGCGTTTCCAGCCCCCTTCCCGTACATTTAGCAGGAAGATGCACGCACGCGATAGTCCCGTAATGCCCGGCGGTAAATGCCTTCAATGGCGTCGTTAGGGTTAAAATTTAAAATGATCGTGATGCAGCGTTTTCCTTTTTAACCAAAAGGGACGGAAAATTCTGTTGAAAGAATATTCGAAGGGACGGCTTTTATGACCCCGGGCGGGGGAGGGTTATTATGTTAGAGGGTGGTGAAGGGATAGGTAGCTGACGCCGCTAAAGTATAATGAGTTCCTTTTATGTTTTCGTATAAGTGGTAATTTTCAACCCTTATTATGTAAAAAAATACACAAAGAAAAACTGCTCAAAAAATAAAACGCTGCAAGAAAAAGGTTTTTTGCATGCAAAAAAGTTCCCTACGAGTTAATGAGTAAGGACCATTAAATTATTAAAGTTTTCTTTTATAAAAAGTTTTCTTCGCATATAACTAGAATACATATTCTAGTTTTTTTTTTTTTTTTTTTATTAAAGCGACCATATCGCCAAATGATACGCACATATTCTAGTTATATGCGATTAAAATTAAATAATAGAATTAAATTTAATGAATAAGTAATACATATATATACATAATTATAAAGAAGGTCCCAACGAAATTGCACACTAAAAATTCACTAACAATAACTATTCTAATACTTCGTAATACATGTTATAAATATCAAAAAATATAAAAAAAATCGTTCAAAAATTAAGCGGCCATAAGTCGTAACAAAAATTATAATTGATGGAGTGGGCAAGAGTATTTTTGGCAGAGACTGTCCTAAGCCATCATTGCCAGCTCACGATTCGTATTTTTTGGCGAAAAATACATATGTTTATTAAATATGTATTTTTACTATGATATTATAGGACTTTTTGAGAATTTCAAGGAACCAGTTTAAAATACTAAAATTATATTTCTGCAACTTTGCCGTCGTTGCATTTTTGTAAATTCAAAAAATATTTAGGAACTTGGCTTATTTCATGATGTCATTTAAATTTGGAGCCACAATATAATGGCTTATCTAACTGCATTTGAAAACCTCAGTGGTGCAGCAGGCAATTAGGCGGCTAAGACGCACTAGGCGCGGGTTCTATTCCTGCGGAGGATTTGCATGATCTGAAGTTATTTGTTCTTGGTGTTGTGGAACCATCGCATTCGCTGTTTAATAAAAGTTTCCGAACATTATGAAAAAGGGGCGAGATCTAACAATATCAAAAAAAGCTGGCAAGAGCACCTTAAGCTGGGTACGGCCACACTGAGGCAAAACCGGCCAATTTAGTCTGTCGCACCCGCGTTAATTAGTATTTTAATTAAAATTAATAGGCGATTATTCAAATTTTCAAGAAGATAAAATTTAGCTGGGCTTGGTTTTTATGTTGCTAGGTGGATTTGAGAGGTAAGTAGATGAATAAAGTACCAAAAGAAAGACGAATTAGATTAGAAAAAAGAAAGCTATGTAACATTATTGGTATTTTACTGTGTAGTGATTTCAGTTATTTTTACTTGCGTCTAAACGTGCGGACAATCTACTGTACAAATGTAAGATGCTGTTTGAGATGTAAATTAAAAAGAAACAAATAACATACACGCTCATGACTGTATTCCCATGAGAACATCTTCAGATACATACTCAGTGTGTAGATCTTTGAGGATAACAAATAGGCAAAACATTATGTTTGGCACACGCCCGCGTTTTTGCAAGAACCTAGTTCGCATATCACGTAATAGATAACAAATAAAAATACATTCAACAGATACATACATAGTCCCCACACTAGGGTTTCCTGTGTCATCGGTATCAGGAACTACGAGTACTGAGATACCATAAAACCATAGTAGAGATCGATCAAAGCAGCGATATCTTTGCATTGCAGGGATTTCCTTAGATAGCTAGACGTCTACTGCGAACTTTTCGACAAAGTGTCATGTCATGTCTAAAGCCATTGTCAAAGTATGGCGTGAAATTATGAGAGTATTTTTTTAACAGCATCATCATCATCTACAAGAGCCTGTAGAAGTTTACTGCTCGTAGGACTCTCCCAAAAAGAACGACGAACGATCTTGGGCTCCTCCCATCCACAGACCTTAAAGAATTCATCGGTCCATCGGGTGCAGGGCTTTCCACACTGCTACTACAAGAAAATACATTCATGCACTCTTTTGAAATAAAACAGTGTCTTAATAGACCCTTCAAATCGTTTGTGCGGTCGTGAAAGCCGCTTCCGAAGCCAAAAAGCCAAAATTCTCACGCGTGAAAGTGCCGTCCTTCTTTTATCTTTTTCCAATGGATATCGTATCGACGAACCGCCTTTCGATTTCATTACGGACGTCCGAAGTTTTTTATTTTTAAATCACGGTTGTGCTCCACGCGGCCGCGTTTTTTATTTCCCGCGTCGTTTCGTCTGTATTTTTTCCCGCGAACTTGTTTTGGTTTTTCATGCACGCGACCCGCAAACAATGCCATGGCGACCACAGAATTAACTCCCGAGTTTTGCCTTTTGGTGCCAATAAAAATATTTTAATTCCCCGCAACGCTCGTTAATTATCAATTAATATTTTTCGACGGCCGTCGTATAATAGCCTCGTTTAACACGTGTTCCGATACGATTGTTTTTTCGCTCATCGTTTCATGAATGAAATGATGACGTAATAGGATAATGTCAGTGTTGGCAATTTTATGTTTTTATTGGGTTGCGTGCTGGTTTTTTTCGAGCGGTTCCCGGTCAATGGGACGGTGCATCGGATTTTAATTTTCAATGTCATTATCACTTTCACAATGAGCTTACTCATGATTGTAAATGTTCGTATTTTTCACAGCTTTTTAACACGCGTTTTATTTGTAGCGTTGTCTGTTATTGCGACGGGCGGGTACTAAACTGCGACGACTTTTACGCGGAGAGTTACGTTCTGTTTGCATCTATTATAAACCTGTCTTCTAATAGATCATTGTAAGGATAGGGATGGGTGAGAGGTCAAAAGGTCTGCCTTTGGTCACGTTTGAGCTTAGATCCTTGACCGTTTGGACCGGTTCAGTCATTTGCGACACGCGTTGACGTTTAAAGGGTTAATATCTATTTTTAGCAAAGAACC
Organism: Perizoma flavofasciatum; assembly: GCA_958496245.1. NCBI lineage: Eukaryota > Metazoa > Arthropoda > Insecta > Lepidoptera > Geometridae > Perizoma > Perizoma flavofasciatum. The sequence goes on from OY292436.1 coordinate 3,757,229, forward strand.
CGCAGTTAGTTTTAGACGGTAAATATTTAATAGAACACAATTATTTCGTGATGTTTTATGAAAAGTGAAATAATTTTATTAATAGTACACAAATAATAAATTTAAATTGGTTGCTAAAAGTCTTCGGCTAGTGCAGAAAGAAGAAACGTCTAGCCAAATCCTGGGCTTTAAAAACGTAAGAACATACAACATAAAAATATTAAATTAACGAGTTCATCGTTGTTTTTATATTCTTCCATTGGAATATCTTCCGGTGACTTGAACTGTTTTTTTACCTATAGCATTATATATTACCTATAGTTTAGATGGTAATTAGTACCATAAGTGGAAAACAATCTGCTTTACCTAGTTTATATTACTATGTAGATAGTTTTATTGTGTGTTTTAAAGTATTTATATTATTGTGTGTATTATATATTTTTAAAACATAATTATATACTCAAAACTTTCGAAAATATCGCCGGAAGGAAAGTCTCGCACATGGCTTCTCCGAAAAAGAAGGTTTTAATTATTATTTTTTGTATTTACGACGATTACTTTGTGATGCCTAGGGTTTAGTTTATTATCAGGTACCTACGTACTTTTATCAAAAAATCTTTAAAGCGACTTGTCAATATGTCGTTAAGAAAGTATATTGAAGGTATTTAGATGATCTAGATGCTGCGGCGGGCGAGTAGGCGGCTGTAGCGACGCTAGAGGTGCGACTTCGATTCCCACTGCGAGACAAATATTTGCATTTTCTGCAGATATTTGTTCCGATTCTGAGTATTGCGGTACCACGGTACTCGTAGTTGCTGATACCCACGACACAGAGTATCCTGGTGCAGGACTATGTTTGTTGGGCATTTTATTTTAATGTAGGTTTTTACCCACTTATCGGCAAATGCGCCTTACTATGTGGCGTCCTAGTTCTCGGTCTTTATTATCCCAAGTTATCCCAAGAACTAGGACGCCACATAGTATTTTCTAGAAAATATACTCTTAATTATGAAACTTCATGAAGTCGTTATCATCATAAAAGTGCGTGCACAGCATCCTCACTGCAAAAAAACCCGACGAGGTTGGTGTAAAAGCAACCCGAGCTGTGGAGGAGAGAGGGTCCTCGCTAGGGTTTCCTCTATCGACCGCCTTTTACGACGTAAACAATTGTTTTCTGTGGTTCTCAACATTAGACTGTGTAAAGAAATACAGATAACAATTTTCAACAAAAAAGAATACAGCGCAAGATTTTATCATAATGCAATGCTTGAAGACATTATGTGATTATGATATTATGAGATGGTATTTTTCACACTTTCGCGATGATAACATTATTATAAGTTTAACGGGTCTTTATCGCGTTTTTATTTAAAAAGGTAAAAGTGATAAAAATCCGTTGAACTTATAATTTTATTATGAGATGGATCGCAAAATTTTATCCGCTTATTTATTTTCTATCGTCTATTGCAGTGAGACCTGGTGACTTGTCGCAAAAAAATCTTACTAAGAACCATCCTTGAAGTACTAAAAATCGATTGCAAAAACCCACATTGCAATCGGATAAGCCGTTTCGGAGATTAATGGCTACAGAAAATCATACACGCAAACATTATCTTATAACAAACGCCTAACAAGCTTATTACGGAACTGACAAGAAAGAAATCTGATGTAACTATGCTGGTGAATACTATCAGATCTATACCTACTTAGTATCCAGATCCGCGAAATTACTACTATATAGGGGGTGGCGAGAGACAAGTCCAAACATCAGTATCACACGATCACTTATTGCTTATTAGTTAGCATTTCACATAACAGGCCCATCGGCGTTTATTACACTTAGCTGACACTTCTGATTGTATTTCACCATTTTGCGCATGAGTTCGAGAATTTTATGAATTGATGAGAATACTTTATTTTAGGTCCTTACGCAAATAACAACATGGACTGATCTATTATTTTAGTTAAAAGAATAATGTCTAAGAAAACACTTAAAGCTATCTCTTTTACAAAACCCTTGGATTTATATTTTAAACTAGTTGTTGCCCGCGGCTTCGCCCGCGTGTTATGTTAATAAAAGTAGCATATGACCGTCTCCAGGCTTCAAACTATGTCCACCAACTTTTGAATGAATCGAACCAAGGATTACAATTTATACAAAGTTTAGAACTCAATTGCACACCCCCAAAGGGTAGTTTTGAAAAAAAAAAAAAAAACGTTTTCATTATTTACTTTAAAGTTTATTTGTACAGAGTTTTGAACGGTATTGTTGTCTCATGTGCCTGAAATAACAGGCACATGAGACTTTTCACTCGTTATGTCTCAGGGTCAGGAGTTGTTGTATAAAAAAGCTATTTACTTTGACTTTAAGATTCAGTTTTAGTTAAGTTCTGGAATACGGGCTCTAGAAATTAAATATCAAACATTGAGAACTTCTTTTGCTACACAGGGGATGTTTGGGACAAATCGCTAACGGGCGCGGGTATGAACAACCGTTTGCAAGACGCACCCTCATAATCCCCACCCTCATTACATACAAGGATAGTTAAAATTACTCCACCTTCCCCGCGTCGAATTGCAAGGTTTTAATAAAACGGGGGTTGGATGGTGCTTACATTTGAGTGCCTTATGCATTGGTGTATGTATGGTGTAAAATAAAATGGAATTTGGTTTATTGGATTCTAGTAAGCATAGATTCTAGTATGGCTTCAATTATATTTATATAATATTTTATTATGGACACACAGAAAGTCTAGATGCAACACGATTCTTACGATTTGAAAGGTTTTCTAAGGGTTTAAGTTTTATAATGGTTTTATTATATGTATTTACTAGCTTCTGCCCACGGCTTCGCCCGCGTAGTACCCGGATAAAAGTAGCCTATGTGTTATTCTTATAAGCTATTTTACTGTAAAGTTTCATCAAAATCCGTTCAGTAGTTTTTGCATGAAAGAGTAACAAACAACCATCCTCACAAACTTTCGCGATTATAATATTAGTAAGAAGTAGGAAGGATGGGATATTTATGTGGGTTATTTAAATCAGATTTTTGTTCCAGAATAACATTAAAGTACGGGAAAGTTGACGATAAAAGAAATAATATAAACATTTTTTTTTCAAAAAAACTACAAAACTTTATTGGCACGTGTAAGTACACGAAGGAGCCTCAGTTTATACAATTAAAAACGCCTACTGTGAAGTTTTTTTAATTGTACTGTAAACAGTAACTATTATCACCTAGAAAGTTAGAAACATTATATACCAACAACATACTATTCTGTCGTTATTTTGTTTCGTAAATAAAATAATGTACCTACGAGTACCTGTTTAACCGAATAAATGAATAAATGAATTTGGCTTTGACTTTCACTTTATTTCTACAAGTTGGCAATTTGAAGCCTTACTTACACGTCATGTATCGCTGAAGAAATAGTTTGCCATGCGTATCTTGAAAAAGACTGCCCCATATGACATAGGAGAAACGCCGCTAGAAAACCAGCTACTCTTGCAATACCCAATAGAGCCACAGACAAAATTAAAGACAAAAGTATAATTAACCATCCTCGTCCCAAATCTCCCGTAATTTCAACTTCAGATCTCCCCCTGGGCTCTGGGGTTTAGGGGGCAACCGGGATGGTTTCCCCCCCTGGATTATGTAGAAGATAGTTAAATCCACCCTGAATAAATTCCGCTCGTCAATAAAGGGCTTTTGTCCTTCCGAATAAAGGGATGTTTTTGTTATCTTGAGGATTGCCTAATTTGACAATAACAAAAGGGTTCGGCGGGGGAATTGAGGTTATAATCAGTTTTTTTGTGCTTCGCTCTGGTGGATACTGGGCCTTACATTTGGATGTGGGTTGGGCCGATTTCGTTAGCAATAATAAAGGTCTGATTTTACGGAAGCAGCACCCAGATTAGGTTCTCTTTGTTTGGCTCAGAAAGTAAGTAGGTTTTGATGAATTACTCCCTGGATTTGAGTTGAGGTAATTATTATTTTAGAATCACACAATTTTATTTAACGTTTTAGGTCACGCATAATTTTTTTTAACGTTTTAGTTCACGCGTTTTTGGCATTGGTCCGGTATTTATAAATAAGCTGGGTTTCACTGAGTTATCAAGTGGACGATTAGAGCAGCGATCTACATCATTCTGATACTTAATATTTGTTTATTTTTTTAGATATTACTAACACATATTTTTATAGGACACCTTTAAACTTTTTCATAGTTTGACTTTTGTTGGACTAAACGTCCGAAAAAAACATCTAGATGTAGTTTATACTAGAAAAATTATAGATTTTACATAAGCACAAACGCCCAGTGATGATTGATTTCGAAGCAAGTTCCTGTCACCTAGCATAGAACTGTCAAACTCAAAATATGTCATTGACAAACGTGACTGATAACGTAAATGATATTGTTTATTTTTTTTACAACCTTGCGGCGTTGTAATGCAACCACTTGCAAAACGCAATATGCCAAATGAAATGACGTGTCTCTGACTACTATCTGAGGATTTCCATCTTGGAGTATACAATCGTGAGCGTGTTTTTTACTCAGGTTCTTCTTTTCAATTCCACCCCAGACGTCAACCTTAGTTTAACAAGTTCAAACTCAGGAACCTTGAGGAACAGTATCCTCAAAACAGTTGCGGAGAGGTGTACCTCTCTTATTTGAAGACATTTTGTATGGAGGGTGGTCAATCAGTGAAATCAATATGATCTTATTATTTGATCATTCCCCGTAGCAAAATGTCTCAATGTTTATGTTTCTATCATCGCAGAATTTACTAACAAATAGTCTTAAGTATCTACTAACAACATGGATTGTATTGTCTGAAATAGAAACTTGATTTGATTTTGACTTCAATGCTCACTATATCACTGAGATGTACCAAAGTTGAACCGATTCAAGTGGCATTGAAAACAGAATGCGCTAAGTGTTATGGGTCGACGAGTGATCCACTCCCGCTGTGCTCAATACTACTCGTTTTTAGCGTTGTTTTAGGGTGCACCCAGGACTCGCACACCTATCGGTCGCACAACTAGCTGAGACGGGAACCTATTTGACCCCACACAACACAAAATTAGACAGCTATTTGTCTGTTTCTCGTTTCGTTTTTATTATCTACTAGCTTCCGCCCACGGCTTCGCCCGCGTAGTGCCCGGACTTAGAATGCCATTATGATTTATTTATATTGTCACTATGTTACCAATATACAAAAAACTCACGCATAACGTAATAGGAATTTATAAAATATCTATTGTTTATTATTATTTTAAAAATGCTACGAGTTGAATATTTAAAGAACGCCTACGCAGCTGTGGATGCTACGCCGAATGCGTAGGGGCGTCTACGTACTGATATGACCTATGCACAAAGACCTAAGACCTAAAATAATAATAATATTAATCATTTATTTCAGGTAACAACACGAACAACATTTAAAATGATGGCAATAGGCCCATAACATAAATAACTTACATACATCATTATTTTAATATTTATCACGTAAAGTCTGCGACGTGTTACGAGGTAAATTAATCCTAATAAGTCAACTAATTTAATGAATACATAAAAAAAACTTGTAACGGTGAACCGATTTCGATAAACGCGTTAACACGTCGTTATATTAGTTACCATTTATTAATTTTTATAAGAGGATCGTATTCCCAGGATTTGGATCGGATGATGTTTTGTGGAGTGTTTTGTAAACAAACTTTTTTCGATCGAGAACCGGTAGTAGTGGTAATCGATCGAACTTTTTTCCTCAAACCGGTACTGAGCGAGTTCAAGAGCGCGCTGACCTCCGCTACTATTGAAGTTCAACTTTTTTGACCAGTTTTCCTCCTTTTTGAGCTCCGACACAGCCAGTTTATTGACCGAGTTGATGCACTGAAATAAGAAGAAACAGGTTCTGACTGAAATACCGCTGAGCGATCGGACTGTTGTAGATTGTTTTGAGTTTATACAAAAATGTAGATTTTGTTTGTGTTTTGACCTATAGTTGGTATTGTAGGGTCAGCTTATTAATTTACTTCATTTACTTAATATCAAAACTAACTTGTTGTACATATTTTAGCTAGATACTGGATTGTACAGGATTATTATAAAGGAATATGATAAAGCGTTTGTGAACTTACTAATTGAAAGCCACAATAATTCTATAGTTTGGTTTAAAAAAAAGCTTTTTTGTGAATAAATACTTATAAACAATAAGAAATAAACACTCAACAGTCATATACATATTCCCACACTATTTTTCTGTATCGTGGGTATCAGGAACTACGAGCGTCGTGGTACAATAACACCCAGACCCAGAACAAATATTTGCAGAACATGCAAACATTGGTCCTACAGCGGGAATCGAACCCACACGTAGCACCTTTTATAATAAGACTGGACAAAGTTATATATGTAGGTACCTATAAGTCCTTACCATTTATCCATAAGTTCTATACCCACTAATATAAAAAACAACCATTGCCTAGTTAGCTTAATTTCATAGCCTAGGTAGGTACCTAAGTAACTATTTGTAAAATGTAAATTTACTGGTGAATTAAATATTTAAGACCTACACTTCTTGCTTAGCAGCCGGTCTAAGTGCGTCCTAACACATTCTTTATTATTATTTTTTATTGTACACACAGAATATATAGACAAAAAACTTACATATAGGACATGTACAAAGGCGAGGTACATTATTACATGTACGATGTAAACATTGCAAGGGATCTATTTTAAAATTTAAGGTCTTTGCGACTTGCGACTAGGTACATTGCCAGCTTTGACAAACTTATTTTTCAAACTTTCGCGATCAGTAAACGTAATTTTAAGGTTTTGACGTAGCGATTCGATTTTGCAGTGCTATCACCGTAGTGGTTAGCGTAACGTTTTTTTTATTTTTTATTATTTATTTTTATTTTCAAATTAAAGTACAGTTTACATTGTAAAGTTTCTGCCAAACTGTACAACAGTTTGTCGGCAGTAGCTCTCGTGGACATATTATACTTAATTGTAAATGTACCTAACTACTTAAACTGATTACTAATTACTTATCACATAATATAATATAGCCAGAAGAGCTCCCATATACGTACATAATAGATACACAATATTATTACGAATGCTAAATGACGGTGTATTCATTTACAATACATCTCTGTAACACAGTGACCCTTTCACGTCTACACGACTGAACGGTTTTTATGAAATTTTGCAAGGCGGTACATATTCATTTAATATTAATTATATCATTGTTATTAGTTATTATGGACACAGCGAAATGTAATGCTTCTTTAAACTTGTCTTCAATGAGTTTTTGCTTGTTACACTGTTAAAGAGGTTTATGTGAACATGGACTTTTCTGAATCTAAGGATGAATTTAGGGCAGTTGCGGCTACTGTCTTCTTTCGACGGTAGCTCTGTACTACTTACGGTACTTCAGTCAATCCGTGACCACGGCTGTTGCAACACAGCCGAAACGTCGAGAAAATAAAAAAAGGTCAAAGCGATACACATCCATATAAAACTTACACTTCACAAAATTTTCACCTTGACAGTTTGATCGGGCCTTTAGGCTGAGCATTGATTATAAGTCTTAATGGTAAAGTACCTACTTAATTGTAAGTAATGATTTTATAAATGACGACCTATGTGGCTCAGTGTGCGAAGGCTCGCCTGAGACGCAGAAGTTGCGGGTTCGATTCTCGCTGCGGGACAAATGTTTGTATGAGCTACAAATATTTGTGTCGGGTCTGGTTTGGGTGTTTTCTATGTATAATATGTATTGTATCTAAAAATATATATTTGAGTAGTATATCAGTCATGTAGTTCCCATAACACAAGCTCTGCTTACTTTGGGGCTAGATAATGCTGTGTGAAAAGTGTCCAGCGTTATTTATTATTATTTATTTTATAAGTATTTTTCATAAAATCATAAACCTAGACGAAGATCGTACCCACGATCTCCCTCTAAGTAATAGACAAACAGTCATTTAAAGAATTTCATGAAGAGTTGTTGAAGAATATCACACGAAGAATACAAAATAATTGGTTAAAGATCGATTTTGTAGAACAAAGACTAAGTATTAATTGCTTTGACAGCCCTAGAAACCTTCCGAAACCACGTAACGATCACGCACACAGGTTCAAAACAAGATTAATTAATCGTAGGGTCAGTATGACCCCAGCGCTTCAGGAGGGTTGGTGCGTGCGTGAGGCACCTGACATCTTCGATAACCCTTACCTTGCTGACAGCCCTGCCAATTACCTACGCTCCACGGGAAGTGCTTGTAGGCGTTTAGGTATAAAGGATGCTTGAATAACCTATTGTTCAAAAGGCGTCGATTAGAGAATCGGCTAAAGAGAAGATAGAGAATTTACTAGAGAATACACCAACTAAGCTTTGTTTAAAACTAGATTATGTCCACGGATTCCCCCGCGTGGTATCTGGATAAAAAGTAGCCTATGGGTTATTCTGATGTATAAGCTATATTACTGTAAAGTTTCATCAAAATCCGTTCCACAGTTTTTGCGTGAAAGAGAGTAACAAACATCCATCTAGTTTATAATATTGTATTAGTAGGAAGGATATCGCTTCCTTTTACTGGTAGTGCACGCAAGAAAGTGATTTTACTCCTGACAAATTAGTTAACGTGTCGCACTTCTTCGTGTTTATAATCATGTTTTGTAATCGGAACAAATTTGTATGAAAAACTTTAATATGACTAATTTGACAGCGCTTAAGTTGCTATCTTTTATTTTTTTGCTTTTAGTAAAAGAGAGCGATAGATAAAATTAAGTCAATATTTTGTGAACAAAGTGGTTATTTTTTACAATAACCTGCCGAAACTCCTTCAAATAACCCAGGTAGTTATAGAAACAAAATGTTAGATTTGTATACATATCTTATACCTACTTATATCGCTTATCGCTTTAGGGTTAAAAAAAACCTGTAATAAGTTTAGTTGGTGTACAAGTACCTATGTCACTTAGATTAATTTATTAAGATCTTTTTACATCCCGCCGTATAGTATAGTTTTGTATCACGTATAGTGAAGTGTGACGTTAAAACTTTTTATTTTTTATAAAACTGTTTACCCAAGTCAATTATTATAAAAAGGATTTTAAAAAGGAATGCGTACTCAGTGTGGTTGTGAACGTGTTTGACTTTGAAAAACAATTTCGTATAAGGACGCATTAAGACTTTTCTATAGAAAAGTCAGCTTAAAACTACAGCTCAATCGTTTTAAAGTTTCCTCGTAATCCTTTTGAAATTACACAATAATGCATCTAATTCTTTAGACAATATAATGATATACGAATACGATAGTACGACTAGGAATCGATACAAAGCAAATATGCTTGGTATCAATTTATTTTCGTGCTGTTTTTACCGTCCAAAAATGTATGGATTTCACATAAGCTATCGCAATATCACGCGGTCTAACTACGATAGCATGTGTTAATTCCATAAACATTTATATGATATTAACAAACCGAACAGATATAGCCACGAAGCGAATGACATTAGCCAAGGGCCCAGATTGCTTCTATCATCTACAGACAGAGACACATTTTATTAAATCCTGTCTAACAAAGCACACACCTAAAATTTCAGAAGGTTAAATTGCCTATATACACATACATAAACATAAGAGGTTATGTAGAGAATTCCGGGATTAAATAAACAAAGTTTTTCCCAAATCCGGTGAGTAAAAACATCAAACAGCTTAGGTGGGTCGGGATCGCTACATTTGCCTTGATTAAAGGCCCACTAAGGGCCCGGCCTTTTGGCTCTTATGCGAAGGAACGGTATTAAAACGATATGGTTTTGCTCCCAAGGTAGCGACTCCATGAGTCAACATTTAATAAGTGGAAAATAGAAACCAATTTAATAATATTATTAATCTAAATAAATTATTCAATCATAATAATCAGATATACCAATAAAACTAAACGCAAAGAACACTAAAAATTGGTATCAGTTGGAGTCATCAAAAAATGGATTATATTATCCTCAACCAAAGCCTTCATTGTATTTTTAATATTGGATTTGACAGATAGCAATTTAATTTCTACTCAGATCGATCATCATTGGTTTCTTCGTGATTATTTAATCATGATAAAAGTAGGAAGATATACCTCTAGTATGAGCATTATTTTTACTATTGTAAGTATTGATAAAATGAATAGGTGTTGGACTTCGGCTAGCATCAGCAAAGATTTTAAATCAACGATAATAATCATTTTACAACGCCACTCAGAATCAGAACAAAAAAAATTGGGTTGAGTTAAATCTTGCCCGTTTTTCGAGCTATTTTTCTCAAGGGCTGCGCATGGCGGGTGAGTTATCGTGGGTTGAAGGGGTGAGAGGGAAGGGGGAGGGTTGCCCTAATTTTTCACGTGGAACCCTCTGAGGTTTCAAAAGAGGTTGGGTTGGCGTGTGATGGCGTTATCTACGGTCGATCTTGGACAATAAAAAGAGCTTTTCATTTTGGATGCTTTTATTTTATTCTGTTTGAATTCGTTGCATCAGATTATATCGTGAAATATTTTTGTTATGATGCCAATTTATTCGCAAAAATAATACTTCTTACAACTTCTTAGATAGGTTTGTATAAAATTAAGATATTGGTAGCTAAATTATGTATTCATTTGTAAGTATTTGTTATCTATATATCATTTGTAATAGCTAGATGGCTAGAACTGGCTCTTAAAGATGGCTAGGGCTAGATGGCTAGCTCTTACTCATCTTTAAGAGATATATGAATATTTATATTTTTTTCATCTGTATGTTTTGTACATACCTACTTACGTAAGTATTTTTAACATTTCTTTTGTTTTACAAGTAGCCAACACATTTTAGTTACGAAACTTGGTAAACAGACATCGCGGGATTTCGCACAAAGCATGCTACCTACTAGGATGAGGACCAAGACAACCGTACGAAAAAGATATTTTTTCTAAATGTTTTTATTTTCTGCTATGTAAAAAATATAATTCAATGAGAAAAAAAAGAAGTCCTATGTTTCATAAGTTTGTTGACGAGGATAATTTCCTGTTGCTTACACGCTTTTACTAAAAAAATGGCCACGAGGAGAAATCGACCTTTAACGACCAAAAAGATGACCGAACTTAATGTCCGGGACACTTTGATTATTTACGCACACTGATGGCATGTCTCAGCTAAAAATCAGCATATATCGTCCAAACGGTATACTGAATTTCAATTATTTTTGAAGTGAATATTCCTTGTGAAAGAGCTCGTGCGGTAAAGTACTATCAATATACCTACTTCTCACATTTCTGTCGAGTGGTAATTCTCGCATTTGAAGGGTATGGGTGCCGGTGAAATTACATGCATATATGACTTTTCACCCGTTATATCTCAGGGTCGGCACCGCGCGAGTGTTAACTCTACTGTTGTCAGCTTCCATAAGCTTCGGTAACCCCTTACCAACAAGTGGGCCTTATGCCAGTTTGCCACTAGCAGTATAATTATGTTTATAATAATATATTTATAAATTAATAATACATTTATGTATTGTACATAATATTTATTTATCTATTATCTATCTACTTATTCTTTCCTGCTTACGTTGCTCCCCGTTGTTCGAGACATCACGATGGCCCTGTTTGAAAATCAGCGCTACGCCTTTCTTAGGTTCGGTGCAGCATAATGCTGAGATAACACATATTTCTTTTTTTTTTCTTTTTTGTAGTATTTTAATGAAACATTTCTGAGTTTGTGTTCATTTGTTTTGTATTTTGTCACCTGTTGTGTTGTGTTTGAGGTTAATAAATGTATTTTCTTTCTTCTTTTTATAAAAAAATTGCTGGCATTCCGAATTATGGAAAAATAGCACCCAAAGAGCACGACAATTCAATTAAATTTGAAATTCTAAACAATCTTGGTTATATATAGTCTTTAAACTACAGAATACATCTGTTATTATTTTCGTATCATAAACAATTTAAATTAAATAACTAAGATATAAAACTTTGTTTACAAAAAGTAATCAATATTTTTGGAAACAAACAAAGTATGTAGATAATATTTTCTACCAATACTTTTACCAGTATATGCACCTAACTTAGTAACCTTAAACCAAGCTTAATCCAGAATTAATTCTGCAAAAACGATAACTCACGCACACATGCTGCTGCCGCTCGTAAATTATGAAGATTGAATTAATATTACCGAACGAAATCTTACGCCGCCATTTTGAAACCCTTACCCACCCTCTGCCTGAAACAGACGATTACAAGAACAAACTTAGTATTTGCAGTTAGCCAAATTAAATTTTGCAATCCCGTCGCTTATTTCAAACAGAAAAGGGAATGGAATGGTTTAGGAATATATTTTTGCAGCGGCAATGGTGATTTTGTCTCTTTTGTGCTCGGTCCTTTTGTAGGCATAATTAGGGACGTACCCTCAGACCCTCGGAGGTATATGATTAAGCTAGCTATAGAGTACGATCATCAGAGACGAAAGAAACTCAAAGAATAGAATACCGAAGGTAGCGTGATACATTTTTGAAACAATTATTACTAGGTTGGTTAAACTAAACAAGTATCTCTCCTACGCTCCGCTTAGGTGGGTGATGGGCCTTAATCTTAAGTTAATAACTAAATAACAAATTAACACTCAGCAGAGAAATATATAGTTCATAGCAAATGTTTGCATGTTCTGCTACGGATATTTGATCCGTTTCTGGGTGTTATGATACCACGGCAAACGTAGTTCCCGATACCCACGATACAGATAACCCAAGACCCAGAGAATCAAGAGGATGAGAGTCCGAAGCGAATCACTGTGACCCTACAGCACAGGCTCGACAGAGACCTAGTGTGGGGGACAAAGCTCCGTCAGGTACTTATTAATCTAAGTTAATTTTCTTAAGTACCAAATCATGTACCGAACATCTGTATGAACTAAATAAAGATTATTATTATTATATGAATATATGTATCAATTGGATGTTTGCAACTTATTTATCAGGTGCACGTGACAACTGTTCATACTATATACTCTTACATAGATGTGTTCTACATTATTATTGTTACCTTAGCCACGTACCCTAGATGAGATTTGGGTTCAGATTTAAATTGATTCAATCGAGTAGCAATGTTTCGCACGGGTGGCATCCGGTTTCAGCCGTTTTTCCTTTTACGGGTTTAGGTTTATTGGACAAGGAATTAATTAGGGTGATCGCAAGTGACATTTGATCAGGCGCCGGATTCTGGCCGTAATTAAATCTTTTATGGTTGGAGTCAATTTTAGCACCACAGACCATTACGAAAACCTATTTTATGACATGACGTACAAACGTCAAGAAAATTGCTCGTAACCTTATCATTTCTGAATAAACTAGAATTTAACTTGATAGATTTCTTTTTTTTGCTAATTTTATTCCTATCACAAACATAACTTTTTTCTCATAAATATAAATATTTTAGGATTCCATTGAAAACGGAACCTTTATATTTTTGCCATGCCGTAAGGATTTTGAATTTAAAAAAAATATCTTTTTTTAATCTTAATTTTTGTTTTAAGTTTTACTTTTTTTGAGGAAATTTTGGGCTTCGAAGTGAACTCGTATTCATCTACTCTCATACTTTTAGATCTATTCAGCTTACTTAATTCCTAAACTTTAGCTTACTTACCTACTTCCTAAAAATATGAAACAAAATTAAATAAAAAGTTTTTGGTAGGAATCGCTAATTTAAAATTATGTTTGATGATTTCCAATGATAACTTTAGGATAATTATGGCAACTTTGGGACTCAAACATAGCGTTGCGTCGTGTACAATTCTGAAAAGATTAGTGACATTAGTGCTGTACATATATATTACACTAGTTTCTGCCCACGGCTTCGCCCTCGTTGTAACCGGACAAAAAGTAGCCTATGTGTTATTCTGATGTATAAGCTATATTACTGTAAAGTTTCGCGTTTATAATATTAGTAAGATATACTAGGATAGGATATGTGAACTTTGGGTCTTTAACATAGCATTGTGTCTTGTACACTTTTAAAAAGATTGGTGACATTTGTGCTCTATCTATATATTACATTTGGGAACGTAAAAAACCAATGCTTTTTATAGATGAACCTTGCAGCGTTCAATTCACGCTTGCCCAATAATTGCATGGTATGCACTCTGCAGGATTAGACAATTAAGGGCGCAGCAGCTGCATCTTAGGGCATCCATCACTGTGAGCTTTTGGAAAAACGAATAACGGTGCACGAAGCAAGTGTGCAGGCGCCTTTATTTTTATATGTCGAATTTGCCCTCCAGGCAATTCATGAAGGATTATTGTTTAATAACTGACGTGAAATATGTAAGATATTAAATTAAGTGTAGTAGAGTTTTTTTTACCAGCGACTTACGTAAAGAGCCCGTATATACGTTTACCATAAGATGATTTATCGCTGAAATGGCTTATTAGATTATAATACAGTATTTCGTAACCAATTTGTATGTCTTCAAGGATGGTTCTTTGTTAAGTTTTATCGCCAAGTCACTAGGTGAACGCAATTGGGGGTTTTAAATTTTATTTTGTATGAATTATGCATTCAGTCCCTGTTTAGTCTTAATATTGGGGCTATTTAAACAACAAGCATTTTATCAGTCGCTACAAATTTCTATTCGATTTCAATAGATACTTGATCGGGAACAAAAACAATTAAAATTCGATAGCTTTGAGGTGGTCAAATTAACCTTCGACCACAGAAGTATGTAAAGGGCTTTTAATATCCAGCTAAAAAGGCCAAATTCGAATGTGGTCACACCACTCGGCTTACTGGCGAACTATTTCGTATCATGTAACTATTAAATGAATATATAAATTGAGTACTTTTTTACTAGATGTCACATTTATTCATCAATGTTCAAGTATATACAAAAATACAGATGAAACAGCTATCTGAAGACCGTTACGAATGATCTATAGATAGGTTGATCTATACGTTGAAAACAAAAATCATGATTATAAATACCTACCAACCAAATTCAATGAAATTCTATGCCCAAAATATGAATACTTAAACGAAACAAAGCAGTGTTCCCTATTACTTAATCCTAACACAAAATTCTTGCTGAACTCATTTAACATTATGGCGGACCGTATTTAACTTCGTCTACAGTTAACTAGAGGCAGCGGATAAATAATTTAACTGGAAACTCTCTGCTATTTCCCGACGGTACAAAAGCTGGGTTAGAATTATATATGAGTGGAGCTTAAAGTTTAGATGCTGGCAGCGCAAGTCTAAAAGCTTAGGTTGCCCTGGCTTACTAACGGGTAGAAACGGCAGTAAATGCTGCGAAATTGGATTGGATTCTCGAAAATACCAAAACATCGGCTGGTTTATAAAAAGCTGGTCTACACCGACTTTTTATAATACGATTTCTACCTAAGAATACAATTTTCTCTATTTTGTTTCTCAAATTCCATAAACTCTATCGCATGTGCCATTTTCGGTTTCTATTAAGCGACGATGGGTTTGTAACCTGTCATGTGGAATGCTAACTACTTGCAAAACGTGGGCAAATACCAAATGTAATGTTTGGACGTGCCTTTGACTACCCTCTACTTGGGATCATCAAAGTTCTACTTACTGAGTATGTATCTGAGGATGTACATCATAGGTATGGTACCCAACGATATGTGCGCGCGTTGGTTTCTCAAATGTCAGAGAGAGAAAGACAGGACGCTATTCCGAGGTTATCCCATAATAATTGCCAATAAGATGCCTCTTAGTTGGGCTCTACATGATCTTTCGGTTCTATATAATATTCTAGATAAAATATCCTGGCTGATATCGTATCTGTTTAATATATAACATAATTTGATCACATCGGGATCATTTTCTACAAAACAAAGTATAAAAAATTATTATAGGACCCAGCTTTACAATATCATCACTAGCGAAACCAGTTTAAAAAATACAAGATTTAAAAAAAATGCTTCTTAAAGTCTACTCAATAATAATTAAAAATAATTTCTTAGAAATACTTCAAAGTGGATATTCAAAGTAGACTGAGAGTTGACTCTTATTGGAATTTATCTTTTAAACAAGACCAAGTCATTAAAATTCCAACTCGTATATTTTAAAGTCTTTTAAATTCGTTCACTTTTCACGACTTTCTAATAAAATTCCGAGTGAAATTACCATTTTACCTTTTAAAAGATTCAAGACGAAGCTTTTTTCGTGGCTTTTGGATGATTGTTTTTTATAATGTGAATGAGCTTCTTGATTAATTTCGACATCTATTTTAATTAAATAATTTTGTGTAACTTTTTGTAATTATGTTTTTCCATTAATAATTATTTTTATAGATATGTGTGTAGAAAATTTATTATCTCTGGAATGTATTTTTTGTATTTTAATTATTTTTTTTTAGTGTTCAAATTTTTTTTTTTTTTGTTTTTTTTCACACAGCGTCATCTAGCCCCAAACTAAGCAAAACTTGTATTATGGAAACTACATGACTGATATACTACTTACATACTTTTTTTTGTTGTAAATACATACATATTATACATAGAAAAATACCCAGACCCGGTACAAATATTTGCAGATCTTACAAACATTCGTCCCGTGACAGGAATCGAACCCGCAACCTTCTGCGTCTCAGGCGGACCTTCGCCCTCTGCGCCACAGAGGTCGTCATTGATTGAAATTGGCAAGATAGATAGGATAACAGCGACACTAATGTACACTCAAAAGTGTAAATTGTGCTGAAAGATTGTGATACAAATAACAATTTTACTAGAGATCTGTATTATACAACTTTTACAATAATTCAATGGAAATGGAAGTTCAAATAAGAGTTTATGATGTTTTTTTTACTATATGATTTTAAAAAGGATAACTTTCATGTCCAATGGGCTTCAATTGGATACTCATTAATTATCTCATTTTTGTAATTATATCCGCTTCCTCTTTGTCACAAAAAGGCTAAATGGAAGAAAATACTAATTAGCATCAAGCCAGCCTGAGTAAGTAATTGTTTCATCTTATTCAATAAAGCATTTTGTTATTCCCCATGAGCCCATTGTACTTTTAGTGTTGTAATTTTCTTGTTGTGTACAATTACGTATTTTCATTCATTTTCATTCATTCGTTCATAAATGTCTACCTATCTATTAATATGTAATCTATCTAGGATTATATTATTAGATTTAGATTTACTTATTTATTTAACTAACTGCAGATACAGTAGTAAGTAAGTAGTATCTTAATACCTATGTTAGGTTTGTCTAGACACTAGCTTCTCGATATTGTATCCGAAACAAAGTACACAACAAAACATGAGTAATGAGTAGGTAAGTATTGAAATTAAAATGATTGCTATATTGTTGATTAAATCTCATCAAATCATCTAAATACAGCACTATTTTATAATATTTAGTATCACTTCTACGGCTTACCTAGTCTGAGTTGGTACAGTCAGCAGAAGCGGCCAACTGTCACGAGCTAATGTGAATTACAGTTGGTCTGTGATTGTCTCACAAATAACAGAAAACTATCGTGAATAAGCCGTTAATCTTTTATCCATCTATTTTCACAATTGAAAAGATATTTTCCGTATTATTTAAACACAGAACACATGCGATGTGAATGAAGAATTTCGGAATGAATCAAAACTTAGTCAGTGTCTTTACCGATAGTATGGTGCATGATGATTCTCATATTACAATATGAACATAGAAAAGTCCGGCACAGTCGCAGTTTTTTTAAAGGTGGGTTTTCATTCACAGTTGTGACAATTCAACGTATATATACTTTGTGAATGGTTACATGATATGACATGACTGACTCGACGCCTTGGTACTTGGTCCGTGTGACAAATGTAGTCCACTCTTGTGACATTGTTACGTATTGCCACGATCACGCAGTAAGAAATGTTACGAATATGTACTGGTATTATGAAGTTTTTAGTTGCTTATCTAGGCTCAAAAATATTTATACACATGTTGTAGTCCACAAGATAATGACCCAGTATCAGAGCATTATTAGGTTGTATATGAGTCAATCTAAGCTAGATATACATAAAATTGTTATAGATAAACTTTTCATAGATTCCATTCCAGTTAAAGGCTAGTTTCTTCGAAATACATATTTAGGACTTCTTTTTGAAGTAGAAACACGCTTTTAATGAATTAAATAGAGCTGTAATTTATGAATTGTGTAGTAATAATTTATCACTTGACTGTTCTGCAGACCTTACCTTACCTACCCAATACTGGTAAAATTCCCAACAGATGGGGACGCAGTACTTGCCGACGCACTCCGCACTCCGGATAAAACTTATCAATATTGGAGCAGGCGAACGGAAACATCTATTTCAGTTGATGGACTTTGGGATCATAAACTGAATAACTACTCAGATACTACAGGAGTATCGGATACGGTAGATTAACAAAACTAAAAAGAGTTAATGCTACAATCCCAGACTAACCTTGACCGTTTGAATGAAAAAAGGTAAGCAAAGCTAACATAACCTGACCATCCAGTCTAACAGCGATTCAATTTAGGAAAATATGTCAAGTCCTGGTTCACGATTAAAAAATAACGCCATAGCGCCCTCAATCTCATAGCGGGATTTGCCAACTTTACCTCAATAGCATTACTAAGACGGAAATTTTCAGTCTTGATAATTCAAACGATTGGTTTCTTTTGTTATAAAACCTTTGTGTCTGTCTTACCCTTCTGTCTTGTGTTTATTAGTGACTAGCTTCTGCCCACGACTTCGCACGGTACCCGGAAAAAAAATAGCCTATGTGTTATTCAGATGTATAAGCTACTCGTATATTATTGTAAAGTTTCATAAGAATCCGTTCAGTAGTTTTTGCGTGAAAGAGGAACAAACATCCATCCGCACAAACTTTCGCGTTTATAATATTAGTAGGTTAAAAGTATATAATATTAGTAGGATGTAAAGAAGTGTCTACTTCGCCAGAATCTTAGTAAATATTCTTGACAGTGAATCTAGTTTTGATTTCAGGCTTTTGACAAAGTTTTGATGTTTGTGTTGACAAACATCCATATTTTATCTAAAAAAGACTGTAACATAAACATTGTAACAGAATAATCGTTTAGTTAATTCGTTACCTGGCTAGGTTGTATACGGTTACCACCGAGAGAAGCCGATGGCAGAAGGTAGTACTCTACAATTCGTTTTTTCGACCATACGTCATTTTCGTGAGCGTGCTAACAAAGCCTCCGGCGAAGAAAACAAAGAAAATGCGGGCTTGTAAGAATTTATTACGCTTTTACGAAAAACAAATCCTTTATATTGCAAAGAGAAAACCTGGAGTAAACCGTTTCGTTGTCTAGATCCCCTAAGCCTTGGGAACTAGGGAAAGCTATTTTGATTCTTATTTTCATAAGCAATAAAGGCGTTGCAGGTTGGTGTTTGTATACAGCGTGCTTGTTTTATCTTGAGGTTTTATAAAGCAGACGTTGGAAGACTTACCGTAAGCTGCAACGCGATGGGGAATTTTAAGAGGATTACGAAGATTTATATCAGCGAAATAAGAAGACAGACGATATTTCATTTTGCATTTTAATGGGCATTGTTTTAATGTTTTTTACATTTTTGAAACCATTACTAGCAGAATAAAATTTTGTAAGTGGAAGTGGTAATGGGGAGGCGATATTTGTGACATTTCAACTTATATCACTCAGTTACCGTTTGACTCAGCATAAATGCACTGCAATATTTTAAATTCACGTAAGTTGACATATATGTCGAATCAAAGAATGAAAATCTATTAACTTTTTTGACTTTGATACAAGATTTTGACGAAAAATATATCTAAATAGATTTTTTACTAATTTTCAGCTCAATTTCGAAATAGCCCTCTCTAATGAACTGCATGAATATCAGATGAAAGGTAGCGCTAATTGAAAATGATTTCAGTCTCCGTCAGTCTATATCCGATATGAATCTTATGAAATTATTCATAACAAGAGGGCACGATCAATGTGTCTGGAGCTGGTCGGCGTGGCTAAAATCTGAACAGGATTGGAGAGGAAAGTATTAATTGTCTGTAGGTATTCCCAAAATACGTATGATCAGTAAATCAGAAAATTCAAACCTCTCTGGTACCATATAAGAGAGGTCTGAATTTTCTGTTTTACTGCGACAAAACATGTAATCAGAAAACTCGAACTACTATTTGTGTTTTTTTTACTTATTTTATTTAAGTTCCTTCCTATGTTGATGTGCTTATAGTGGACGCAGAGCGATTGTTTTCGCTTTGTAATTCAGTAGTAAGGAACTAAAACAAATTGTCTATGATTGGAACGAATAAAACGAAATAAGTGACATCTGTATCGTTATGGCAACCTATCTCCTACTAGTATTATTTCAAACGTGTGCTGTAATAAGTTATGGTGTTACTTTATGGACGGCAGACGAAATAAAATAAGCAAGGAACTAATTTGAAGGACTGAGCGAAGTTTTTCTTTTTTTATGTGGCAGTCTGGGCTGGTGATAACTGTTTTAGTATCATATCACTGTTTGTCAGGGTATGTCAGGGCCATAAACCTGCATGCAACATGAATCCACATAAACAGTCACCCTTCCAATCTTTCAGAATAGCGCCATCTCTGTAACTTTGAAAAACAATAAAATACAATTCACCATCATCATCCAGTGCATTTAGCCCGGTGTTCGTCTTTTCGTCCATTCTCCGCCAACCGCCTTTCTCAAGTCATCGTTCCATCTAGCCGGGGGTGCTCAGTACTACGTTTATTAAAACGAGGTCTACACAACCACTCGTTACCCCAAGGTTTGTCTGCTCCAGTACTAGATGACCAGTCCACTGCCACTTCTGCTTGCTATAATGGCACTGTCTTTTCTTAGATAAAACACCGCCATATTGACGTAAGCGTCGTTTAGAACTTTAAATAGTTACCCAAAGTTTCACATAAAAAATATTTATTCACTGTATAAAACGTACAAAACTACACATGCCGCAAGAAGATGCAAATATATACGTTCTATTTGTCGGACATGTTCAATTAAAGCCGTCTCATTTAGCTGGCGGAGTTGCACATCTGAGCCATGACAAGACAGATAGCTGGCATACTGCATGCAGCAAGGTATTCGCTTTTAACAGTGTTACCCATTTCTTCGGTTAACACATTGGTGCCCTTCTGCGTTTCATCATCGTCACAGTTCTGAAGAATTCCATTGCACTTCTTAATTACACCTCTACAGAACACCTCTGGGTGTTCTGTATGTATAATATGCAACGATATATTTACAAAAAAAATATGTATGTAAGTAGTATACCAGTCATTTAGTTCCCATAACACAAGTTCTGCTTACTTTGAGATAATGATGTGTGAAAATGTCCAGCATATATGTATATATTTTCTTTGAGAAACATTCTTTGTTGATAGTTATATCAAAAATATGATAGATAGTGAATAGTGTTAGTTGGGCGTGCCCCGATTTTTGAACAACAGATTGAGGGTGCAGTAAAAGCCGGTAATGCATCAATAGATTTTTCCACTTAAAAATTGTATCAATTAGTGAAGGAAAATGTCTTGGAAACATGATTCGTGTCTAATAACCACGTCGCATAGCATATCCATAGTACTAGATATTACTATGGATATGCTATGCGACGTGGTTATTAGAAAAGTACCTTTTAAATATACAACTAACTCTCTAGCCGTTCTAGATAAACGTTTTGATAAAATGTTTTTGTAAAATGATGTGTTTCATTATTTCGTCTTATACTCAATTGACAATTAAAACTCCTTTTATATTTATTGTGTAAAAAAATTGTCTTCTTTATGTCATATACTTTCTAGAGTTGCTGTGTCGGTGGAAAAGTTAGTTATAGTTTAGGTTTAGTTAGATTTAGTTTTGGTAGCAATAATGCACGGTTGACTGGAAGAGATTGCTGTCAGCGATAAGACCGTTATTTGTAGGACGTACTTTCATGGTGTTCCTCAATAAAGTGTAGTAAATTTTACATTTCACTTAAACTTAGACAAGTCCAAGAATGCATCCAAAGATGTGTATAAATGAAACGAAAATGAAATAAAAGCCCCTTTAGGTATACCTACAGGTTTCTACGTCTACGTAGCTACCTAGAAATAAATTACACAATCCAACACAATCAGCTTCAGGGTGACAAGTCCATTGCAAAAAGCGCTCGCAGCTGCCGGGCAAATTGAAATCTCTCTCATTAGGAGCCGTCTGACCACATGCTGCGGGTACTTGGAATTAAGTAGGCACCTACGAATATCTGGAAAAGAACATTTGTAGGTTTAAAGCTAGGTTTGAGGCGAATGTTTTAGCTCTTGTCCCTATACTGCGGACGTATCTTTTGTCGTCTATTGCAGCACCTAGTGACGCTTAACGATAAAACCTATCTATAAACCTTACTTGAAAACATACGGCCGTTACGAAGATAATTGATAACAAACAAACATTCAAATATATCCTACTTCCCACTAATATTATAAACGTGAAAGTTTTTGAGGATGGATGTTTGTTACTCTTTCACGCAAAAACTACTGAACGTATTTTGATGAAACTTTACAGTTATATAGCTTATACATCAGAATAACACATAGGCTACTTTTTATCCGAGTGGGCAAAACCGTGGGCAGAAGCTAGTACAAACATAAAACGGCTCCTTACGTCGTGGGTAAAAATAATTCGTAAATAACTATTTGGCTTCTTTTCATACTAACCCACTATAAAACATAGACGCAAGAGTAGTTTTTTGAATGCAACTTCTTTGCATAAAATGCTAAAAGCACATTCAACAATGGCTGCCCGAATTAATACAAAAGTCCAAATTCCCTTCAGACTCTCTGTGAAAGGAAAATGATGACAGAGCGCGTCGTGCAGGTTCATGCCATTTCTTTCTTCTTTTGTATAAAGATTTATAGTAAAAAAGGGAAAGAAAAGTTCTCGAATGGCACAAAACAGACGGCATAGTTTAGGCAGGCTCCGAACACGATGACACCTAAAAAGTTGCGGGAAGATGGTGGATGATCGTTCGTGATACTCTTCTGGGAAGGACTATGTCTTGCACTGGACATTTACAGGATTTAGAACATAGTATAGTTCCAGAAGGACCTATCTAGAAGTGAATAGATTTCTTCCACATTGTAACCACGTATTTTTCACTTCATTTAATCTTAATCATTATTTTCCTAACCTCGAAATACATAGAATCAACCCGAAATCCATTCCATTACCTAACACTGTACCTACTCTGGCGTCCCAAACCCTTATTATCCTCGGGTACTTGTTTATAATTCCTTTTGTCCCACAAAAAGCCTTCGGCCGGCAAATTCATATCAATTTATCCCTTTTCAACGTCCTCATTATGAATTCTTTCATAAGATATATTCATGCGAGTTTTACGTCAGTGCGAGTAAGGATGAAATTATGTTGACGTGGCGTGGTAATTGTAGATTGAAATTTGAGGCCGCTGATGTACGCTACTAGGTGTGAGGATTATTACTTATATATGGTTATGGAAACATATATATTTAGATAAAAAATATTTTAATTCTTTAGCGTATACATAAACAAAACAGAAATAAATAAAATTGGTAAGACAAAGACGAGCTTCACACTTGAAAGAGTTTTTAAATAGCTAGTATACGTAACTCTCATAACTGTCATGCTATCACGGAAAGGTTCAAACTCCTTAGTCCAAAACGTGAAATGTAGAGGCAAAGATGAAACCGCACACTTAATAATAGACTGGCCTAACCCAAAAAAGCATGTTTTTGGGAATTCGCAAAAACGTTTTAGCAATCGTGACTTTGTTTACATTGTTGCTTAAAAATCTAATAATATAGCATGAAATGAATTAAATATAGTATTGTAAGAATAGTTGATGAAGTAGTTGTTTGTACTGCAGTGTGTTTTTTAAGAAAATACTATTTCTTTTTAAATAAATTTGTACTTGAAAAAAAAACTTCCGATTTAGATCTCTATACCATTAGGGATGATTAATAAAATCATTTTTTTAAAAAGGAAAATTGAATTTACAAAGAAAACAACCAAAAGAACAAAATAGCGGTAAAACAACATGAACTCGTTAAAATACGTCCACACAGCGCAACGTTTCGGAAAGAAGTGAGCTCGCGCCGCTCTTTACCTCTATACCTCTATAGCCGGCCGGTCGTTCGCGTTGTCGACATTTCTGGAGTTCGTTAACAATACAATTAAAGGTAATGAATGCCATTTCTTAATAGTGTCGCTTATTTTGTTATTCGTCTACATTTGATTAAATAGTTATAGATAGAACTGCATTTATTAGGATTTATGTATGTAATGGAAAAATTATTCAAGCATTTTTCTAGTTTATGTCTTTTTATTTTGTATTGTTAAGGTATAAACAATGAAAACCCAAAGAAATATTAGATTTTTTTTAATAAAATTAATGAGATGTAAACTTACACAAGTAGGAACGCTCTTATTTTGGTCGCAATTTTAACTTAAATATCTGTAAAAACCACTCGAAAAAAAACTCTGAATGCTAGCTTGAAATTTCAGTTCAAATAATAACTGTCAAAACCAATGTTATTACTTAAAGCATCTATTAAATCATATTTATTTACATGTTTATCAGGGCCGAGATCTATTTTATATATACAATATTTGGTACATACCTATTCAGTTAACAGAATAATCAAAACATACTTAGTTACGAAGATCAACTAGCATTTTTTAACTTAAATATCGACATGATTACAAATTGGTTTTGTAGTAAGATCTGTTGAAAATTGTCTATAAAATCAATTCTACAACATAACGGAAGCCTTAATATTATGTAATGATGAAGGTCAAAACTTAGCATCTATTAAACCACATAATATTTTTGTACTTAATCAATTAAGTAATCTTTTTTCAATTAGCGATTATCAGTCAATAATCAGTAAGTATAATTATTCCATTATAGAATTGAATCATAAAAATCTGCATAAAAATTCGGGATCAAATCAGCTCTCTAAGATCTTTCTTTTTGTTTTCGCTGAGGTCTTGCTTGCCTGTGTATGCTTTGACTGTTGTCAGCTCTGAAAAAGACAGTATTTTTTGCGACTATTATGACTATTAAGTATTTTGGCATTTTTACAAAGAATGAAAAAGGTTTTTTGACCTTTATGATTTCTATATCATTCCTCACAACACTATTTCCGTCTTCAGGTTTGGTTAAAGTTATATCCCCAATCTTCTTGTAGTTTTTTCAAGTCTAGAAACGAGTTATATATCAGTTCGTGCACATAGAACTTGTGGCTAGTTTTTTTTGGCACTCTTAATTATAGCTACATATTGAAGGGGGCAGTATATCGGCCCTGATTTTAGGTTCTTTTTTATTTATTTTTCAATGAGGCTGTGAATATTTTCCCTCTCGTTTTGAGTATTACCTGTTATTAGGAATTTATGTGTAATTGAATTTTTATTAAGATGGTTCACCGTATAAAAAAAAGCGACACTATAAATGTATTATTATTCAGCCACTGTTGTCAGAATAAAGAATTAAATTTAGACCATCACCAACTCCCTCTTCATATCAAAGCTGGTCAAAATAATCTAGTAAGCAGGAGCCTAATTCGTTAGCCCCGCGTTTAGCATCTATTTCATTCTAAAAATAGCGATCAAATGTGTACATAACATTTGACCATCGACTTTCTTGTTTAAAAGAGTGATCGTGAAGTTCTTAACGTAACTTTTCAACTTCGATTTTTAGTAAAATGCAGAGGTATCTCCTCTAGGTGACTGCAAAACAGCTTGCAGGTCAAATACAAGCACTTTATTTTTTCATCTATTTTGCAACGATCATTGTATTTCTCTTGATGTCTAAGTTTATTTTCTTCCAAATGAGCTTCAAAATTTCCATAGATCAGAATGTTTTCTTGGGAGTTTGAATTTGCATATAATAAATAATAAATAAATAAATAATGCTGGACATTTTCACACAGCATCATCTAGCCCCAAACTAAGCAGAGCTTGTATTATGGAAACTACATGACTACATTACCTATTATACATAGAAAACATCCAGACCCGAGGCAAATATTTGCAGATCATACAAACATTTGTACCGCAGCGGAAATCGAACCCGCAACCTTATGCATATTGCAGACATAGGTCGCATTGGTCCTTTCGTGGACAGAAAAGGATATATTATATTGTTTGGTAAAAACACTGTAAAATGTGCAATATTTACCAACGGGCCTATGGTATTTCTCTTGCGCTTCCTTAAAAGCTTTGAAAAGAGTATGATGCTTTAACCCCTATCTATGTAATCGCGCGTTGAAGTTTGCCTCGTGTAGTGCGACTCAATCTTTGGTATTTCGTCTACAAACTTTTTAATAGCTGTAATTAGTGCTTCTTCAACTCTTGGTTGACTATTTTCCTCTTTGATCTGTTTTCAATTTTTAGCAGTCTTTTATTATACTGTGCGAATAACGCGAACGGATATATTAAGCGTCCCAACAAAAAACTGTATAGCAACTCTTAATAAGTCAAAGAAAACTCTATCGAATTTTAAACTAAACAGACTTAAAACTCAAAATTTTTATGTATATCTTCCTAAATTTTGTAATAAACAGACATGTTTATCGATTAGTGACAGTTGAATAACAAATTTCAATAAAACTTACCTCAGACTTTGACAATAAACAAACCCAACTATTAATCGGCCACTTTCAAATAAAACAACCATACGTTCACTCTGGTAGCGCCTGACGTATTATGACAGCTGTCACTGTCTGATTATAGACCATGCAGAAATCGATGACAGTGATACAGTGACATATATAGCAAGAACTTGGTCTAGAAATGTGATATCGCAAAAATCCCGAGATGGAATCATAGATGGTGGTAAAACAAAACTCTCTGTTCACTTAACTCAATTTTGACCAAAACCTTATTAGGCCAGTTTATTGTTAAGCGTGCGAAACTGTAGTGGGTCTCACATTACAAGTATAAGCGAAATCAGCGGACTGCGCTGAAAAAAATATGTTTCTTTATTCTTACCGAAAGTTCAGTTCACCAACTAAAATAACATAAAACTTAATAGCTTACACTACGAAACGTAAACAGTTGCAGTGATTATAGACTAGATATTTTTAATAGAAAATAGACAGTTACGATAACGTTATCCTTTGTGCCATAACAGCAACGTTATTTATAAAACTCAGCGACGCTATACGCCCCTGTTTCTGAAAGGTTTTTCGGAGGGTAAATAACGACTTGACTTGATGTGATGCTATTTACAGACAGTTTATTACAAAACAGACGATTCCATAAAACTTTTATTAATTCTATTTAAATAGCCTATTATGGAGGAAGTTTACAAATGTCACTAGTTTTGATCATTCAAAATTTTAACAGAACATTTTACAATTTCATTACAGTTTTACCAAAGTGAAATGTGCAGAGTTTCCAGAGTTGCATCTAACTAAAATAAGCGCTTTTGAATTCCAGGTGTATTTGTGTTCAAAACTTTGCGTCAGCGTTTCAATAGTAAACAGAGTATAAGGGCTCTCATACGTAGTATTCGGTACAGTCGCGTGCAAATTATGTAGGTACGGTAATATGTAAGCGCCCGTGTCGTTTTAATGAGGAATTGTGTGCGACATCACGGCGCGTGCTGTAGACTATGTTACAAGGGAAGAACGTTTTGAGGGCTCGTAAATGTGTGGTTTTCTAATTAGCAAAGATCGTAATTTGCCGGCCAGCCGTTCCTTATGGATGGTAATGCCCCTACAAAAAAGTAGGTAACAAAGAAAATCAAATCAAATCAAATATGTCATATTTCAAGTAAAACGATTTTACAGACTTACAGATTTTTCACTTACGAATAATAACTACAAACGAAAGGTACCGAAAACTAAACTTCCTTTAGTACTTCCTTATTTTTTTGCAGGAACTATTTTAAAAACATACAAGGTTTATGCTTTTCATTTATTTTGTTTATGAAGTGTGTACATAATGCAACTCACTTAAGTTGTGGTTTGGCTTATTCGCGTAAAGGATGATTCTCGTTTGATCCAATTCGCGTTTGGCCCAATTCGCATCAACTCTCCATCCGCCTATGGCTCAAATCGCGGATGAAATATCTGTGAAGTGCGCGCACTTCGCCAGCTTGCCAGCAGTCCAAATACGTCTGTTTTTCGGAGATTACTACAGAAACGCTGAAATAGTAATAAAACATTCTATGTGTTATGGACTTGCCTGTACCTACTGAACAAATTACGCGATGCTGACGGAAGAAGACCTAAATAAACAATATGGGGTTGCTAAAATTGTGGATGACTAGTATTTTTAAATATAAATAACTAGCTTCTGTCCGTGGCTTCATCCACGTTGAACACCTATTAAATTTATTAATAAAAATTGCAAAATAAAAAATGCTTATTAAATTATTCTTTGTCACAAACTATACTTATTCTCAACTATTTGTATATATGTATGTCTATTAAATATCCAAATTAGTTTAGCCTTTACGAAAGATTTTAGCAACAAACATAATTATAAACATATGCATTTTTTTAACATACTAGTTATTTAGGATAAGCAATCCCTATGATGAAGATCTGATGATCTTCATCATATGGATTGCTTATCCATACTTAGTAGGTACGCAAATTTGTAAAGATAACAAGTAGGGGGTACACAACATATTTGGTACATGCCCGCGT
The DNA here is from genome assembly GCA_958496245.1 of Perizoma flavofasciatum. Lineage (NCBI taxonomy): Eukaryota > Metazoa > Arthropoda > Insecta > Lepidoptera > Geometridae > Perizoma > Perizoma flavofasciatum. The sequence goes on from OY292436.1 coordinate 3,785,920, forward strand.
TTTGTAGAGCACGTGGCAGGTTGCAAGCCCATGGCCGCTTATTGGAACACTAACGGATGGCTCATCCCTTCAAACTTTTATCTACTTGCACCTAAAACAAAAAGGTCCGACCGCACGCCACTACCAACCGACCTATTTCATGAGGGGTTTAAACCCTAACTTTTACGTCTTTCCCAGGATTTATATTCAGTGGGCACTTCACCGGACTCGAGAGGCCCATAAATAACCGCCGCAGAGGTCTGGACCCCCAACTTTTACCCGGGACCCCCCACAACCCCCAACCACCCCCTCGGCCGAACCCGCAAACGACTAAGGTTACATTGGGGTGCTTGTGTTAATTGTAATAGCAACTGGTTGCTATGAGATTCCTCCTCCATGATACTCGGTATGTAAATAATCAACAATATTGGTTCAATACAATATTGGTTGTTGTCGCAGACGGTGCTCATGAGGAAGGACCTCTTAATGGTCAATGAAACATCAGCAGCAGAATAGTAAAATACGTGGTATAGTTGTATTATATTCTAAAATATTGTTTCTAATAATTAGCAAATGGAGCATTTAAATAAGATATAATGTATATATTATATCACCAAACGAGCGGAGCCGTAAGCAGAATCTATTGTCAATAAATTATTAGAAAAATACTAGAGAATTTACCAATTCCAAATTTTATTTAAATCCGGTATGCAGTTACGGCGATTCTATGCAGTAAACATACAAACATACTCTGAGACTTACAGTTTTGCGTTGATATTCAGTTTGTTAATATTTAATAGATATTTAGATACGGAACAACTAAAAAAATATATTTATTTCATCCCTCTTTTTTAAAACGCCACGTGATTAAATAAATAAATAACGCTGGTCATTTTTCACGCAGCATCATCTAGCCCCAAAGTAAGCAGAGCTTGTGGGAACTACATGACTGATATACTACTGTTTATTTTTTTTGTAAATACATGCATACAAAACATCCGGACAACAACAGAGCCCAGATTGAATTATCTTACTGAAAATATATTTTATTTAATCTTGCTAAGGTATCAGTACAAAATGTGCTGTGATCGGTTAGTACTGTACGGTGATCAGAAACCGGGATCAGTTGATACAAGGCAACCGCATAGAAATAGCTGGCGATCGCGGCTTACGTAATACGCCCCCCGCTGTACAAGATGAAAGAACACCCTCATATATCTTTTTCAAAGTGTGGATTGTTTGAGAATTTTAATTTTGCGCGGGAATAGGTCGAAGTTACTCGTAACATAGCGCCAAGCCGCGGTTTCAGGGAGGGTTTCGTTTTAAGCTTAATGTGTTGGAAATCGATTTGGGGAAGAATGATTCGCGATATAGAATCGCGAATCATTCTTCTAAATCGATTTCCCCAGGCGAGTCATTAGATAAATTAATGTTGTATCGCTTGGAAATCGATGTACAAATGTTAGGGTATCCTTTACGAAGATATTAAAGCTCGTTAAATTAAATTCTTTATTTATTTATTTAACTAAATGTAACATCCTACTACTATTATAATTGAAAACATTTGTGAGGATGGACGTTTGTTACTCTTTCACGCAAAAACTTCTAAACGGATTTTGATGAAACTCACAGTAATATATTTTATACATCAGAATAACACACAGGCTACTTTTTATCCGGATAGCACGCGGGCAAAGCCGTGGGCAGAGGCTAGCACCAGATAAACCAAATTGTTACGTTAAGACGACCTCGATGACGCATGGCAGCTGGCTGCGACGCAAGAGGTGCGGGTTCGATTCCCGCTGCGGGACAAATGTTTGCATGTTCTGTGGATGGTCTGGGTGTTGTGGTACCACGGTACTAGTAATTCCTAGTACATACGACACAGGGAATCCTAATGTGGGGACAGGAGTATTTATGTGTCTGTTGGTATGTGGGTGTTTATATATTTATTGTTATTTTAGTAAAAATAATAAACTCTACAGCGTGTTTTGCTGACATGAAGAACTCTATGACTAAGAAACATCTTAGTTGTTGCATAAGAAAAGTACACGTAGAAAGGCATTAGAGTCTGTGGTACCAATAGATAATGTCTTGTTTTTTTTTTCTGTGGGGCAATGTCAAACTGACGCAGTGGCGGTGGGTGGCGAACTAACGCAACGTTAGTTTGACCGGACTATTTATTATATTTATGCGAAATATAATATATTTTACAAACTTAAAGTATGTTTCTATTTTTTATAAAAATTGTAACCCACTTACCTCCCCTCACGATTAACTTTTCAGATTTCATACACACACAGTGATAAGTCATGTCTTTCAAAACAAACATGGCGAATATTTTCGATTACAAATTCATAAGGCGATTAATGAATCTGCTAAAATAAGCGTAGTCGATCGCATTTTGATTCCATTTCCTGCTGGGAATCACGACTTTTCTTTAATTAACGCCTAACTCCCGTCGAAGCCTGAAATCTCATTACCGGGCCTTACAAATTGCGAGTGATCAGGGCTGTACGTAGAAATCACTCACAAAACCGAGAACCGTTGGGAAAAAAGGTTCTCAAATAGCGACCACAAACCGGAGATGCAGTGTTAGATGGATCATCACGACGAAAACAGAGCGACCTATATGCGACCAATGTATTTGTATTAAGTTACAATAAAAATATATAAATGTACTAGCTTCTGCACACGGTTTCGCCCACGTGGAACCCGGATAAAAAGTAGCCTAATATTACTGAAAAGTTTCATTAAAATTCGTTCAGTAGTTTTTGCGTGAAGGAGTAATAAACACCCATCCTCACAAACTTTCGCGTTTGTAATAGTAGTAGGATTTGTATTGTAACTAAATACCAATAAAATTATTAAAAAAAAATACAATAGCAGTATAAAGCTTAGGTTGCTCTATCGCAGGAGAATGGTTACAGATAAAGCAATTTCCATACACTACATTAAATAGTGCAAAAGCTACAAATGAGTAAAGAACAATACTAAAGTTACATTCGTCTTTCTAGGCACTAGCAAACATAATGAACTTCAAAAATTACGAGTTAAGTTGACATTTCACACCAACTTGCTACTTCCTCCAATGTACCTTTATTGTACCTTTGTATAGCCAAGTAAGAACTATATGTAATCTACATTTTAATCTAGAAAAATTCTGCATTAGCATTTTCCATCTAGAGATTGTGTTAACAAAGTTTCCCTTAATTGCCCAAGTGGGGCCGATTAAAGTTGACACGCTTACCTACCCGTTCCACTAGAAATAGGGCTGGCAATATATATATTTTTTATACTAAATACAAAAAATAGTCTCCTTTTGGAGTCTCCTTTTAAGCAATTATATGCTTGTATTATGTTTTTTCTCCTCACGTCATGAAGGAATAATGTTACATTACGAGAAGAGTGTTAAATATGAATTTGGATAGAAATAATATAATAGAGGTAGGCCAAAGAAAAGACGGATGGATTGTGTGAAGGATGACAGGGGTAAGAAAGGAGTCAGTACTGAGATGGCGGCTGATCGTAGAGAGTGGAAGTGCAGCATTATTTATTTTATATTCTTTATTGACACATAAATAATCACAAAAAGCTGAATTAAATGGCATGTACAAAGGCATGATAAAGTCATGCATGGCGACTAATACCCACTTTATTATGGTAACAGGCGAACTCACTAACTAACAACGTCTAAACTAAATAACAGGCCCTCATAAAAACAATACTTGAAAACTGCCTCGAAAAATAAGCACACAAACTTGAACGAAATAATAAGAATAAGCACCCAACCGTCACATTTATTGTTCTGATTCCACACCAGGATTCCCTGTATCCTGGGTATCAGGAACTAAGAGAACCTTGGCACCATAACGAATATATGCAGAACAAATGTCTTTACATTTGTCCCGTTATACGAATGATACCCAAACCACTTTCGTCAACCGATTACTCGCTAGTCAGAGGTTTTAACAAATATGTGACATAAAAAAACATACCAGTCCTTAGGTAGCAAACTTTATTATTACATGACAGCCCTGGGCAGTGGAAGTTAGGCAAGCGGTGGACTGGGCGGGTCTTGCGGGCAGGGCGGGCGGTAATGAGTTGAGGCGAGGAGTTAGCGTAGATGGACCAGTGGAACTTTCTAATGGAGTGGGCCGTGCTGAGTAGTTTCAAAGTGTAGTCTAGAGTGCCTATTGGTGACTAACTACCTACTACCTGGTTTAACTGTCAAAGTTACGATTGACGTGAAGTATTAGGGACTTTATTAATTTCTTATAATTCTGTGTTGTACAACATAGAAATATGAATAATATTAGATAAGGCATGTACAAAAGCGAGCTTTAGCTTTAGGCTAATTAAGCTGCTGGCATAAAATTATTTAATTTTATGCCAGCAAACCTTGGGTTTAAAAAGAAAAAATAAATATAATTAAATTTAAAATATGTCTATATTCTACACACTACGTATAGTTACTTGAACCTACTTGAACTACCAATAATTTTAATGATTGATTGTGATTTTTTACGATTTGTTTCATTTAAAATTTATTTTATACTTAGATATTACTTCTTTTAATTTTACAATTAGTTTCAATCTGGCGATGCCTATGCGCAGCCGCTAAAGAACATTGTGTAAGTACCAAGCAAAAAATAAAGTGTTCCCTTCAATGGTGAATCCTACTAATATTATAAACGTGAAAGTTTGTGAGGATGTTCGTTACTCTTTCACGCAAAAACTACTGAACGGATTTTGATGAAACTTTACAGTAATATAGCTGATGCATCAGAACAACACATAGGCTACTTTTTATACGGGTACCACGCGGGCGAAGCCGTGGGCAGAAGCTAGTAATATTATAAACGTGAAAGTTTGTGAGGATGGATGTTTGTTACTCTTTCAGGCAAAAACTACTGAACGGATTATGACGAAACTTTACAGTAATATAGCTTAAAAATCAGAATGACACATAGGCTACCTTTTATCCTGGTACCACGCGGGCGAAGCTGTGGGCAGAAGCTAGTCAAAGATAATGGCTGATTCAGTATGCCATTGGTTTGCTGTCATCGTTGCCTAGATATCTGCTACACCAGGGGCATACCCTAAAGACCAATAAAATTAAAAAGTCTCAGTAGTCAGTGTGTACAACAGTGTATGATTGTTTTTATTATTTTTGTTTATTTATCAGTTTTTTTGCCAAAAGTGGTGCCCCGTCTACATTTTTCTTCGTACTCTATGCCTGAAAGTTGAAATTCGGCTCTGCTCTCGAGACTACAGATATTTATCTGGCCGTGGCCGGACTTTTTTAATATAAATGTTCTTTGTTCCTGACGGGAGAAAGTTTTAATGAAAATTCAAATAAGGGCAACTTTTAACCTTTTATTTTTTTGTGTAGGAATTGTTTTTTGTTATTTCAAGTGTCGGCGATAAGGACAGCTTTGCCATTGTTTTTATTTAAAAAAAATTGGTCCGTTTAATCCCTTTTAAACGTATGTAGTTGATAATCGGACATAACATGATAAAACATGTTGTGTCCAACTCACTGTAATACCATAATATTTACATATGTTTACGCAAATAAATTATCTTTATCTTTATCTTTATCGCTAAATATCTTTCAGTCATTGCCAAAAATAATATTTATATTATTACGGATGAAGAAATTTGAGCTATATATAGATTGTTTGCAACGGTCCCTAGTTTATTATTATTACACTCAATTCTACTAATATTTTAAACATGAAAGTTTGTGAGGATGGATGTTTGTTACTCTTTCACGAAAAAACTACTGAATGGATTTTGAGGAAACTTTACAGTAACATTCTACTTATATTATAGATTATTTTACTACTAATTTATACTACTATCTTCTGCCCACGGCTTTGCCCGCGTGGTACCCATAAAAAGTAACCTATGTGTTATTCTAATGTATAAGCTATAATACTGAAAAGTTTTATCAAAATCCGTTCAGTAGTTTTTGCGTGAAAGAGTAACAAACATCTATTCTCACAAACTTTCACGTTTATGAAAGTGTAGTATGTAGTAGGATGAAATGGGATCGGTAATGTTTCATTTTACTAACATTAATCGTTAATTATAAAAAATAAAACACTATTTAATCAACTTAATAATGATTTGTACTTAAAGAGTCTCATGATTAAAATGTACGCCGCACAAAAGAGGGCCTTTATTTGAACAGTGTCCCAGAGGTAAGGACTTTGTAAATAAAACGTAAGTAGGTACATAAAAAGACTGGTACACATTAATGAAATTCTTTCAGGTAGTAGGGGAGTTAACGAAATATGAGAGTAATTGGTAAACATAATGATTGAGTGCGGTATTGAAATTAAGGTAGGACTTTTCAACCGCTACAGTGGAATCTAACTTAATAAATTGCTTCTCGATTTGATAAGGATTCATATTTCTGGGATTTTTTATATTTATTAGGTTCTAAATTGGGTGGGACACTAAACCGATAGTTACGGTCCTTACCAATTAAGAAGGATCTAATTGGATTGATAAATAAAAGCGTTATTTATTATGAGTTTCATCATGCCGGTTTCTCTGTCTGTCCGTACATGAGTGGCATTCCGATAATTGGTTGTGGAAACCTCAAAATCTCTAATCAATTAGATACTTGTTTAATTATCTTGGTAATCTCAAATATGTATGCACTATAATAAAAATAATAATATTAACAGTGCTGGAAATTTTTCACTCAGCATTATCTAGCCCCAAACTAAGCAGAGCTTGTGTTATGGGAACTAAATGACAAATATACTATTTTTTTTTTGTAAATACATACTATGTACTTATCCTCGAGTTGTTATGTTGCCTGTTTCTGGCTTACCTAGTTGTGTATAATAGAATAGTAAATGATAGTATGTAGGTATTATGATGTGTAGTAAGTAATTATGTAGGTAAATAATAATATAGTGTTTTCATAGTATGTGGTACACCACTTACAACCCCTTGTTATATTTCGTACAGTCCGTTCCATCCAAAGGTTGTCTGGTAGAGATCGCTAATTAGCGATAAGACCGCCCATTGTACAATGTTAAAGTTTGTACTATTTATTTAAGCTGAAATACTTGGTGTGCAATAAAGTATTTTCTATCTTCTATCCATCTATGTACCTATCTGAGGATTTCCATCATTGGGAATACATTCGTGAGAGTGTTTGTTTGTTCTTGTTCAATGTTACTATACAAGACATTATTCAACACTAAATTGAAATCATGGCTTCTCGAGAGGGCGTTCTATAACATGGAGGATTTTGTCAACAAAATCCGATGAGTACCTAGGTATTGATTCTGATTGTAGACCTACCTACTATTGCGTGACTATTAAAAAAATCAATAATATTTTACCTGCGCAAAATTTAATGTTTTTTTAATTTTTCATTTTATTCTACCTAATACTTATTGTTTATGCTAATATTATTATTTGACTGACGTGTAAATTGTATTTATCAACAAATTTATAATTCTGATTATTTTGATTAAGATGCTAAGAGAAAGAAAATCATTCCCACTTTACATAATGAAACCATAAGGGCCCGATCAAACTAACGCAGTGGTGTTGGTTATCAAAGGGCAACGGTTGTCAAGTGGTTGTCAAAGTTCGTGTAAGCTTATTGATTGCCACCGCCGACGCCACCGCCACCGCCACCGCAAAGCGACCGCGTCAGTTTGACCGGGCCTAAAGGGTTCCGTTTTGGAAGCCTATAGTAGGTGAGATGTGTTCTGAGATAGTTATGGAGAGCAAACGGGCGTGTAAACCGCTGCGCGCCACCCGCCGGCCCCTCGCCACTGACTGAATAAGGAAGCGTGAACAAATTCACCATTCGCTGAGGATGGCAACTTTTGTACAATTACCGCGAGGCCGCAGCCGCCCGGCTAGCGCCAGTGTACGGTCTGCAAATAAACAAACTCCTTAAAACAAGTCTATTATTACAAAGTTTCAAATCCCCAGTTATCTACACTAATGTTATAAAGAGGTCTAATTCATGAGTTTGCAAGTTTTAATGTATGAGATATTATACGAAATTACTCACCCAGTTTAAAAAATATTTTACCAATATTTAGAATGAACCTTTAAGGTGGATATATTATCTCGTTAAATAAAAAGGCTTCTGGTCTAGACCAATTTTGTATAATGTAAGTCGAAGAAAAAATAGGTCGTGAACGTGTTTTTTACGAACGCTGTCTTAGAAGTAAGAGCTATTTTTTATCCGGGTACCACGCGGGCAAACCGTGGGCAGTAGCTAGTTGAGTATAACCGTGTTAATCTAATAGAATGTATCCTGACTTCCGATCCGAATGTCGTATGCAGGTTTTGTACCTTGGTAGTACCTATAAAAAAACATTGACAAAAATCCTAATCATACTTTTCATCACGGATAATTTTGCTTTAAGGCACGTTTACACGGATAGTTTGTAGTCAATTTTTAATTCAACAGATCGTCAAAACACTGTCAAGCTCAACAACTGTTTCAAATCTTAACAAGTTAGCATATTAAGCTTTACATTTTCCGCTCGATACCGGATTAAGCCGTTAGGTACGAGTATCTTCCATTCTTTTATTTGTAAACATCGTTTTGCTATTTACAAAACTCTTTCCGCTGTTCATTAATCCAATTATGCAACGGAGAAACTTTTAAAGGGTATAAATAGCTTTTTATCTTCTATTGTTGAGATAAAAATGGGTGTTTCTCGTGAGTTAACAATTGAAGGTACTTTTTCTTGGACTTGTTGGAGCATACAAATTTATGTATCGTCATTGTATATGTAATGACGATCTCGGTAGCGCGGCGGGCAAGTAGCTGGCTGAGACGTAAAAGGTGCGAGTTCGGTTACCTGAGGGTTAAATGTTTGCATGTTCTGCAGATATTTGTTCTGTGTTTGGGTGTAGTGGTACTACGATACTCATAGTTCGGATCTGTCTGATCAGATGTGGATACGAACTATGAGTAAAAAATAAAAATGGTTTTACTGTAGTTAAAATAAAAATGGTACGAAAACGCACTCAACACATCCTGGATTATTACAGTAATCCTAGATATTACCTTTTCGGCACTTAAAAAAGTTTAAACTGGTACCTTTCTGATGGATTTATTTACGGTCAGAATAATACAATTACTTTAAAACAGAAAAACATAGTTCAACTATCTATATTGTATTAAACTAAGAAAATAACTCGCTTTCTACCGAGAAGTAATAGGACTACATGTTACTGATTGTTTATATTGTGCATAGGTACCAAGTCGTAAAGATAGGAAATAGTGAAAGTAGTCGTCAAAAAATAACCTACGGAATTCCTCAAGGGTCCATTGTCGGAACTTTAATTTTTTTAATATATATCAATAATATAAGCAAAATAGGACTAAAGGGGCACGTCACTTTATACGCCGACGAAACCTGCCTATTCTACTTCGGCCCTAACCTCGGTGAGCTGGTAAAAGATGCACAGGCGGATTTATTTAAATTTAACATCTGGTGTCAGAGCAATCTAATGACAGTAAACGCAAAAAAACCTCATATATGGTTTTCGCAGCTAAGAATAAAAAAATCCCTCAATTTCCGTCACTTACTATAGGTGGTTCGATAATACATCGCTCGCGACAAGAGAAGTACCTAGGTCTCATACTCGACGACCGCCTAAATTGGCAATCTCATATCGAACTAGTAAGAAATAAAATAGTCTCACTAACGGGTGCACTGCGTAGGTCCGTGGGATGCCTGCCACGTAAAGTTCGAACGACTATTTATAATTCCCTAGCTAAATCTCATTTGCAATATCTACTAGAAGTATGGGGTACGGCGGCAGTGTCAAATCTAAAATCACTACAAATATCTCAAAATAAATTAATTAAAGTTCTATACAAATATGACTACCTAACTAGCACACATACTATTTACAAGGAAACCAAAATTTTTAATATCAACCAGCTATATACTTACCTCACTTGCATCCTTGTTAGGAAAATAGTAACTAATAAAATACATACACAGATCACACTATCAAAGAAAACCTACACCTACACTTTAAGAAATAAAAATAAGTTAAAACTAAGGAGTCCACGGACCAACTATGGAAAACGAAACATTATGTATGAAGGTGCGCAGATTTATAATAACTTACCTGATAACATCAAAAACTGTTTATCAATGCACATATTTAAGAAAAGATTAAAACAACATATTTATGACGAAATCTGTTAAGCAAACGGTACCAAATGTCACTCTAAAAATTATTAAACTAAAACTTAACTTACTAGCTAACTACCTATGTATTACAATTATAGTATTACCTGCATATTAATTAGTTAAGATATTAAGCTTAAGAATAATGTATATACATTCTCATTTAAGTGAACTGTGTTCTTTTGAGAAATAAAATTCTTTAAACTGATATAAAGTAGCGGAATGGAGCACTGGTGACCTGTTTTTTTACTGGTTTTTTCTAAACTTATGTACCTACCAGTATTTTGCAAAACAGGTGAACTGCTTCTAACACTCTTAGTTTAGCATCTAATATGACAATTTATCCGATTGCGAAATATATAAAAAAATATATTAAATAGCCCATCACTCTGCAGCGTGATGGGCGGAAGTGTATAATGATCTGTAAATATGAGTTCTGGGTCCGGGTGTTGTACTACCACAGTACACATAGTTTCTAATATACTCAATATAAGCCAAAATATACTAAAACACTTATTTTTTCTTGAAAATTACCACATTTTTCTAAAATATTTTAGTCAGTTTTTCATTTTTTTAAATCGCGCCTAAGCTTTGTAATACTATTAACCAATAACTAAATTAGTTTAGATTTTGGCCTTAGATATCCTAAAAAATGACTAACACTGTATAGATCTTCTTTTTCCAAAATATATTAAATTAAAAATATATCTAGTTAGAAGATTTTTTTCTTGTCTTTCTCTGCTGTCGGTACATCTAGAAAGTTGCACACACATAAATTATAGCCACCAAAGGATAGGAGCTCGGTCTAACTTCGCACTTTGCTCGTATTTTATACTAATGGTTATATATGTAGGGAAACTTTCCAGGCATTCAGGCAACTCGCTAATTGAGAGTACGTTACTAGAAATAGTAACTTACTAGAACAGGGTTTACCAAAATGGGATTTCTCTACAGAGGGGATTATAATAATAGGCTACCTACTTGTATGGCAACATTTTCAGAACAGTGTTCCGTGAATAACTTTGGCAAGTGCAGTTTTGTAAGCACCAAGATACTTAATTACGGATAAATACCCATAAAGGTACCTTAATATTCTTCTTTTTTTATATACAACTAGCTGCGCTCCGCGGTTTCACCCGCGTAAGTTTCGATACCGTGGGAATATTGGCGATCTAATAAAATTTTAGAACAAAAAAGCTGCTATTGCGACTTAACTATGATAATAAGATATATATCCACGCGGACTTTTTTGTAGGTAATAATGAGTACTTTAATCATGTAGTACATCATTTTTATGTATCATCAATAGTTTTCACAACGCACGCCAAGTAATAAATTTTATAGGCAAAATTTTGCTACTTTGGGTTACATTATTGCAATTTTATTAAAGATCTCTACTTTTTTGATAATAAATTATAGCCTATGTTACTTCCTGATAATTTAGCTTTCATTTGGTGAAAAAATGCTTAAAATCGGCTTAGTAGTTTCGGAGCCTATTCGATACAAACAAACAAACAATAAAATCTTTCCTCTTTATAATATTAGTAAAGACTAAAGTAGCAAACAAGTGTATGACCAACCTGTTGGTATGTGGTTACTATAAACTATGGGCGCTTGCAACACCGGAGATATCACTCGCGTGTTGCTGACTCTAGATGGGAGAAAAAATAAATGCAACTGTGCCAAAATATCGGGAAAATTTCAACTCACCAACCGTGGTAAATATCCAGATTTAAGTTAAAATTTTGTTCATAATCATGATGCTTTTAAAAGTTATATGTACAGACACTTGTTATATCTACTTTAAGATACACTGGTAGTGTAGAATCCCCCTTTTTGATAGTATACCCACTGTTTCTCAAAGTGGGCGGTGGGAAAATTAAGTTTGAGAACCTGTGGTATACACTATTATTTGGGGCATCGTGTAGATATTAAAGTTTGTTCCTATTAATTACTATTACGAGGTAGGATTTTTTGTGGAAGACTGAAAACAATAATTGGATAGTTATTGGTTTCAGTTGGAGTTTGTTTGTTACGGCAAGTAATTAGGTTATTTTCGGTTCTGCTCCGCACAGAACAAATACTCTAAAACACTGTTTCTCAAAGTGGGCGATAACGCCCCCTTGTGGGCGCTGGGGGCCTTGAGGGGGCGGTAAAAGGCTCTAAAAGATATTGTGAGCGCTAAGGCGGTCTAGAGGGGAAAGCATAGGTTGTTATGTTTAAAAACTTTGGGGGCTTTTGGATTTTTTATTCTCAAAGTGGGCGGTGGGGAAAATAAGTTTGAGAATCTGTGCTCTAAAAAGAGGCTCGTAGTTCGTTCCAACTCTAATTAGCCGATTGAAGATAAGTTGACTGTTTTGAAGGAGTAAAAAATATTGATTGTCTTTTTTTTGTTATTAAACCTATATTGTCCCTCTGTTGGGCAAATGTCTCCCCTTTTTTCTTTCTTTATTTTAAATGGAATTTTTAGAAGTTATATTATAAGTTATCTATAAAAAGTAACAACTGAACCAATTATGTTTGAGCTTAGGAATAACTCATAGATCCTAACATATCCTAAAATACACAACGAAATTAATCAGACAATAACTTCAAACCACTGAAATTCATATTAAAATACGTTACATCTAGATTCACTCAACAACTGTTTAGTTAGACAGCAAGTATAGTTCAGGCTGGCATGTTAACAGAACGCCGGTTTTAGTTTCCCTACGTTTTAGTTAAATATTTTGGTGTAAGCAGAAAATTTCCATTCCCAAACTCAGTGGTTTGCGAGTTTGATAATGTTCTTTCTTAAATGTTTAATTATGATTTGTTATGTTTTACGTAAACTTCCAAATAAAAATAGTGGCATTTGCACAGGAATTGTAACAAGGGCGGTTGTTTAAAATTTCGATCGAAGAAGACAAAAGATTTTGGTAAAAAATCTTTTGTCAAAATCTGAATTAATTAATGAAAATACTTTATTGTACTATCTATACCTTATGAAATAAACAATTATGTAGGTACACATTAAGCATAACACATAAAGGTACAATGGGCGGTCTTATTGCTAAAAAGCGGTCTTTTCCAGACAGCCTTTAGATGGAGAGGATTCTATGTGATTTTGAAGCGGCTGGGGGTGTACTATAATTTGTGTAAACTAATGCGTGTACTTTTTTATATTATGCATAAAAAAAACTACGATGTAACATACCTACGCAATACCCTCTAAATATAACAAACGCGATACTCAAAAAGTAGGTACCTACAATTATTTACTTTGAGTAGGTAATTGTACATATAAATTAGGTAGTGAACACTCAAACTCCTACAATAAATATTTTTTTTAATGCCGATGAAGACTAACCGTCATAGTATAATAATAATAATTATTATGAGTAATAATTAACGCGTTAATAATTTTTACATTATAAAAATAATGTGGAACTATTTTTTTGCTAAATCAAACTTCAGATGATATCTACCGTGAGAGATTTTAGAGTAACTTTAGTTCAAGTGTCGCCATCTATCCTTACCCAGCTGAACTTTGTGGCTGGCCCGACGAAGGGTCTTGCCGGCTCCGCTATTAATTTCCTAAGGGAACTCTGCACCCGTCACCCTGCACCACGAAACGTAGCGACGGACGCGTCGCGTTTATGTTTTTTTCTGTAATATAAATATTATAATTGTTTATTTAAAAATATATGTCAAACTTTCTTAAAACTAAAACATACGCATGTTGTTGTTTATCTGTAAGTTAATCCACACTTAGATACGTATTGCCGAGGTTGATGTTTTTGGGGTTTCACAAAAATACCTACGCAAGTAAAGTTCGTTGTTTATTTAGTTATTGTTGTTTTTTTTATTAAAGTTTTGTATTAACTTTGCAGTGGTGCTATTTTTTTGCAACACCAAAATGATATGATTTCTATTTTAGTTATTAATAATGTGTTTTAGTTCTTAAGTAAATATAATTTGTAAGTGTTGGTTTTAATAAATGTTTATCTATCTATCTATCTATCGATCTATCTATCTTACTCAACAAAATAATTAATTGTATACAGAGTGGCGATCTCAAAAAAAATAATATTTCAGCACATTCATTTCATTATCAGTAATCTGTAGTTCTAAGCACTTTACAAGAACTTGCATTCTGAAGACATAGGTAGGTACATGCAAACACCTAGGTACATTGTATCACAAATTTCCTCTGGTGCGCACTATTCGACTGTTCTTTTCCCTTGATCGAACGGTCAGAGACTACCAAAGTGGATATTTAGTATCTATTGTCCTATCAAGGGGAAATAAAAATCTGACAGTACGGAAGGAAAATTCATTTGACCTACAAAGGTCAAACAGTTTCCTACAACATTACATGTCAAAACGCCTCAAAGCTTCTGATAGGTAAATAATTTCAACAAGCTCTTCCAAAACACAATTCTAACCGAAATTTACAAGCAACAGTACACATAACTTACATGAAAACAATAAGTTTTGCTAAACTTAGGACCGAGTTTACCAACACTATAACTGCTTTAACAAAGCTTTGTCAAAATACAAAAAAAAACAAAAAAGAAAGCTGAATAAGCCTGTGAAAATTACAAGATTTTTAGCCTGTGATTTTTACAGGTTTTTAAAGAACCTGTTAAAAAAATAGACAAGGGAAATGATTATTGCTATTTGATAATCTTTAATAATTGCATCTAACCACTTTGGTGGTAAAGTAATAGGTTACCCAACGTAGGAAGACTACTACCCACGTAGGAAGACTACTACCTAGTAGTCTAGTAGTCGTAAGCGTGGGTAACCTATCACTACCTACTTAGGTAAGTAGGGCAACTTTTTACCTTGGCCTTGAATTAATTTCTTAACTTACGGAAATTAACTTAAAAAAATAAAGAAAATGTGAAAAATTACGTTAAACCAAGTAAAAAAAAACTTAAAGTAAAAAAAAAACGGAACTGACAAAAATTACGTTAAAAAAAAGTTCTCATAAAGTGTCGTTTTTCTATCGTTTGAACTTGGTACGGGGTCGAGGGACGGTTTTATCTTCACGCTCGCCCGACTGTCCCATGGAAATGAAATGAAAAATTATTCGCACCTTGATACCGTTGTCTCCGAGTCTTTGTTCCTAGTAAGTTAATAACACATTACACAGAAAGGTTTTTTGAGTGAACATAGGAAAATTCTAGCATTTTTGTTTGGAAATTTAACTCATATTCTAACAAAAATAGGATTTTTGTAAAATTTATATATTATTATGAATATATATTTTTGAATTTATACAGTACCTACTATAGTAAAGTACAGAACAGTATTAGCGATAAGGCCACCCATTGTACATATATTCAGTTTTTGTTTATTTTGTGTTTTATTATGAATTTAAATACTTTATTCTACACCACAATCTTGTTGACCGAAACCGTAATCAGAGGCTAGTATAGCTTTTTTTTAAATTATGTTACTACGATACAAACAGGCATACGGCTCCCCTGATGGAGAGCGGTTACCGTTGCCTAATCACATCTGGAAAACCTGAGGCATTGTTGTAGCCTGCTCTAAGGACTTTTTTAACCTGTATATTTTTTAAAATATCCCGAAAATATATTCTTAACAAAATACAACCTAGTAACATCACAATCCAGCCTATGTTAGCCGGATATGTTGCAGTGATTAGTAATTTATCATTAACCTAGTTTTATACACATTACTAGCTTCTGTCCACGGCGGTGTGGTACCCGAATAAAAAGCAGCCTATGTATTATTCTGATGTATAAGCTATATTACTGTAAAGTTTTATCAAAAATCCGTTCAGTAGTTTTTGCGTGAAAGAGCAACAAACATCCATCCTCACAAACTTTCGCGTTTATAATAGAAGAAGGATTAACGAGCCAAAATAACGATTCTACACAGTTTTGTTCACCAACTATTTACCTTCGTACAGTTCGGACAAACACACCAAGGTACAAGGTATCTACAGATAATGTATTTTCAGATTTTTCAGTAGGCACTACGAGTATCTGTATTTTGATACTGCCCGAGTTTCACTGCAAAAGCCCAAGCAATGTGCGGAGGAAATTTGGCAGAACGTTCCTTTGACCAGTTCGTTACAAACTAGTATCCATCAATGCAGGTATATTCTGTGCAAAACGACATACCTTACCAACTTCAACTTGTTTCTCCAGCACTTTTTTTTCACCATAATACCAGCTTCGCCCTATACACGACTAAAAATTGGCAGTGTGAATTCTGAGCCATAAAATAATTCGGCTAGGCTACTTTCATTTTACAAGTCATAAAACCGACTTCATGGTCTAAGTACGACCAAATTTCATTTAAGTTGTAAGGAGTACCTAATTTTCTTAAGATAACTATAGTTTGATAAATAAATAAATCTTATCTTATCTTATCTTAAAACATCAATTATGTGACATTTTTACGCCGCCTGATAACTGACATATTCGATTCATGTTTGTTTGTTCGCTTTGCTGCGTCCAAAAATTATTTCAAATTTGCGTCCGACTTAAGAAGGGGTGGAGCATGGACTTTAGAAATATCTTGGCGTTGCTTATTGAGAGCAGCAAAATGTAGGTTATTAGGTACTTAATGTTGATGTATTTTTTTTGATGATACCAAACCAATGATTCAATTTTTGTTCTATTCAGAATAATTACTTAATTGCTTTATATTCTGCTTAGTCTATACTATAATTTTGATATTTTAATATAATTGTCTTGTTGCGTCATAGGGTGATGAAAAATTACACTTTTATGGCACCTCGCCTTAATAAACAAATTTTACGTGAACAAACTCAAGCGAAAATAAACCTTATCTCAGAGATGATACGATATAGAGTGGAATGGTAATAAACATCAAGTTAGATCAGTATCTAATGGGATAGAAGATCAGCTGGCCTGCATGTTCTTTGGAGATGCTAGTTCTTACAAATGCTTAGCTGCTTCTATTTTCGGCTCTATGTAAGGGGTGGCAGGGATAGTTTTGGTGGATCGGTTCATAGCCTGGTGTAGTGCAATAATTTAAGCAAAGGGTGGAATGCGACGGTATGTTCTTTTTGGAGTTTGTGCGAGTGAGACGTGCGTAGGGGTTGAGAGGGTGCGGGTTAAACGCGCTCCAGGGATGGATTGAGATTTATTTTAAGAATATGTAAGAAGAAGCCCGTCCGATCTGAGAAGGTAGTGTGATTATTTATCAATTTGTGTAGGTCAGCGATGCAAAATGTACAATTTTTATCACCACCGGTACCTCACTGGTTACTAGATCCACGGTTACCGTAACCCATGGACACCTGTAATACTAGAGGTAACACTCACACGTTGCCTTCTTGAGATACGATAATGACGAATCGTAATTGTCGAGACATTTTTGAATCTAAGTATGTACATAACTTCTGAGAATAAAAAATAAAGAGCATCTCTGTATAATCAATAAAAAAAATACATCTTTTTAGTTTTGACTTGGCTTGACTGCTTGATTATGGCGTGTGTGATTTTCTTGATAGATTAGAAAGAAACTCTGTCTGTCTCTATGTCTGTTACGTTTTCACGCCTAAATCGCTGAAGCAATTTTTATGAATTTTGGTCTTAAGATAGATGGGTCTTTGAAGAAACACAGAGGCTACGTTTTGTCGCGAAAATAAAATTCAAGGGGGGTGAAATAGGGGATAAAAGTTTGTATGGAGAACCAATTTCTCTGAGTTCTGATAAATTCTTTAAAATTTAATGTAAATAAAGTTTGCCTTTTACAGCATGTCAATGTTTAAAAGATAAAATGAAGACAAGTAGGGCATTGCGGCCCATATAGATGACATTGGCAGTGCGAGTGAGTGGATGAGGTAGGGCGGAGAGCGAGAGCGGGGATCGAAAGGCACTTCTTTCATCTACCTACGTTAGCGCAGACGAAGTCGCGGAAAGCTAGTCTTTTCTATATCGATTCGATTCACTATCTTTCGCATGAAGTTGAGTCACGTGAAAGATAGTGAAAAGTATCTTTACTACGTACTTACTAGTCTAGTTATAAGTATACTTAGTCCCTAAAAAGCAAGCTGGGTACCACTAAAATCACTTCCTCCCCATTAGATTTTGCTCTAGAATTGAATTCCCGAAACACCCAGTCCGGCCCTGCATCATACCACACATAGGCCGACTGCGATCGCTAAAAACGCACCCCTTTTGCCCCTAACCCTGATTTTTAAGCCTACTCCCAACACCCCCTAACACCCGGGTTAGCCGGAGGTACATTTATGCGCAATAAATTTTGACCGCCGACGTCCTACCAAAATGGCGTCACTGCTCCCCCACTCGGCAACCGAAATCACACTCTAACTCTAGTAAGCGAAACTGTCATTTTGCTCGGCATAACCTGTGAAACATAGCCTATGTAAAAGAAAATGCCTCGGAGTTTTGAAGCTCCAGTCTTTCGGTTCAAAAATTCGCTTTGTAACTTGCACGATAGGGATCAGTTTCGGTCGATTTCGGTCACATAAAAGAAGGTGCCACTTTTGCGGGTAGGACAGAGACAAAGCTACGCTATGTAGTATGTACTATGCTTTATGTGTGGTTTATTTTTCATTTGTCTTGGATAGTGTAGTATTAAAACCTATTGTTCTGTTCTGATGACATGTCCTCTAAAGGTAGCCGGACTCGCGGTTCATACAAAAGGGGTTCACAAAACGTTTCATTATATGCGAGTGAATTAGCTTTGTGAGCATTATTGTGTCCAATGCAGATATTATCGATTTCGAATCTGATAATAAGTTTCAATCGATGAAATAGAAATGGATAACGAAGGCTCTTTTTTTAATTCTTTATTTGGAGTTTGCTTGCTGGCTTGTAACATTAAAAAAATAGAAAAAATATAGGTTATCGAGTGTTATAAATCGTGGCAGGACGGACTTGTTTCCTGAAGCTTACAAGATGTCGCTGCTATGCGGGTCTGGCAAATGAAAACGAAAGCACATTTTTGAAAGTCTTGATGGTGTGATAAAGAACTTGCAGAGATCAAAAGAACTTCATTGATGTTTAATAATTAATGAATACTCATACGTAATTTTTTCACCGTAAGAACTTCACAGTAGGTACGCTCTGTTTCACCAAAAAAGTTAAAGACTAACTAAATCAGGTCAGTTATTTAAACAGACAAAGAACAGACAATTTCATGAACTTGAATGTAACCTTATGAAATATATAGTTACAATAAAATTTAAACTAATAATAAAGCTGAAGAGTTTGTTCGCTTATCTCTGTAACAACCAGTCGGATACGAAAAAATATTTTTGCATTTGATAGCCCGATTCGTGAGGAAGACTATTAAAATCACGATACGACCTAGGGGGCCATGAAATCCTACTACTTATTATAAACGCGAAAGCTTGTGAGAATGGATATTTGTTACTCTTTCACGCAAAAACTGCTGAATAGATTTTGATGGCTTCGCCCGCGTGGTAACCTGATAAAAAGTAACCTATGTGTTATTCTGATGTATAACCTATATTTCTGAAAAATTCCTCAGAATCCGTTCAGTACTTTTTGCGTGAAAGAGTAACAAACATCCATCCTCACAAACTTTCGCGTTTAGAATAGTAGTAGGATTACGACTATATGTTTTACCACGTACTTTAGTATTCTCCTGCTGATACGGTCGTGAGACGGGAACACACGTCCCAACCCCGTCTCACGACCGTGGTCGCGTGGTCGCGTGGTCGCGGACGGTGCCCATGAGGAAGGACCTGTAACCGGTCAACGAAACGTATATATATAATATTTTAAATTGAATCCTTTTCATGCAAGAGTTGGTATTTCACTTGAAAAACCTAGCCCTCCTTGCATGGGAAAAAACAATGTACATTGCGAACCGAAGTGAGTGCCTCATCAAGATAAATAGAAACGTCACTATGATGGATTATAGCCAAGGGGCTAAAAACAACCTTATTTTGCAGCCATCTCACAACAACAGCACCCTTATTTTTATAGATATACGGTTTATTATCAACTGACAAAGAAAATGTAAAGGCGATAGGAAGCGTGGTTTCTGAAGGCTGTGCCGTTATCTACTGTAAGTAAATAGGTGTTCCTATATGAGAATGAAAATAAAGGGTCTCGAGTTTGTTTGCAAAACGAGTGGAGCGTTAATGTTGGAGCAGAAATTAAAATGTGTTTTCATAGATAATTTTAAGGGAACGGGATAGTATTATACGACTATCCCGTTCTCTTAAAATTATCTTGACTTCTGTGGCGCAGTGGGCGAAGACCCGCCTGAGTTAAAGGTTGCGGGTTCGATTTCCGTCGCGGAACAAATGTTTGTATGAACTATATTTGTCTCGGGTCTGGGTATTCTCTGTGTATAATATGTATGTATTTACAAAAAAATAGTTAAATAGTGTATATCGGTCATGTAGTTCCTATAATATATTATAGTTTGTAAGCTCTGCTTAGTTTGGGGCTAGATGATGTTGTGTGAAAAATGCCCAACGTTTTTTTTAATTTACTTTTATTTTGATGTACTTACTTATAATTTCACGTGTACCATTTGACAACCTTTGTGGCGAAGTGGGCGAGACGCAGAAGGTTGTGGGTTCGATTCCCGCTGCGGGACAAATGTTTGTATGATTAGCAAATGTTTGTCTCGGGTCTGGGTGTTTTCTATTTATAATATGTAAGTATTTACAAAAAAAATATGCATATAAGTAGTATATCAGTCATGTAGTTCCCATAATACAAGCTCTGCTTAGTTTGGGGCTAAATGATGGTGTGTGAAATATGTCCAGCATTATTTATTTATTTACCATTAATGGCCGCTTTTTATTATCCTAAAGTTACATGCTACATTTATCACTAACAGACGGAAGCGTTTCCATAATGCTAGCTGCATTGCCACGCTGAATGGCAATGCTAATGTGTTGACCCCAGATAAGAGCCAGCTCTCTGGTTACACGTCATTTCGACCTCTTGTCCTAGAGTTATATATGTTGTTTTGAAATTTGTTTATTTCTAATCAGAACTCAGAACTTGACCTTAAAAATGAGTTTTGTCTTTATGAATAAAAAATCTATGACTTTTGACTTAGATTTTACCTGTTTTGATTGAGGAACAATGTTGTTGTTGGATTTCATAAGATTTCAGGGCCATTGTATTTCCATTTTCACCAGAACCTGGAAGAACGAAAGATGACGGGCATAAAGTGAAGAAGCAGCGAACAGTAGAGCGTATTGGGAGAGGCTATGGCCATAGGCTACTCTTATCCTTTAAACGAGCGATGTTTTTTGTTTGTTTCTATGACTGTACAGAAAACTACCAAGACTACCATACATGTCAACATATAAATAAAAAAAATAAATTATTTCAGACCTAAAATTGATCCATAGAATATACAATATACTCTTTTAAATAACATACATACAACATTATAATGGACCTTTACGAAAAAAAAACATTGTTTAAAACTCTTTGCTATAGAGTTTTTTTTTGTCATGTATGGAACTACATGCTCCCGTGTGCGGAACCTAAAAAGTAGTGAAATGATTGAAGAGTTTTTCCAAGAACGGAACGTAAAAGATCACTAACACTAACAAAATTTACACAATAATTATCGTAGTTTTCCCACAAATGGGACTAATACTCGTCTGCACTAAGCACAGTGAAAGACTATGACAAGTCTAAATAACAGATTTTTATGAAAAAATATGTAGGGAACGCATAATGGGACCTTACATAAGATCTGTCATCAGGCTATAAGCAGTGTTTTGTTTCTACTGTTGAATTCGAAATGGCACATAGTCAGAAAGAGACAAACACTTGTTAATCAAATGTTTAATAATATTTATAAATAAGACCATGAATATTCATATTGTAAAAACGGGAATTTTCACGTACTGCACTATCGGTGAAGGCACCGACTAAGTTTCGACTCATTCCGAGAGTCTTCATCAGGGTGAGTGGTTGCGACTTTCTCCTTCCGCGTCGCGCCGTGCACTACGCGCAAAGAAAAAAAAGGAGAAAGTCGCAACCACTCACCCTGATGAAGACTCTCGGAATGAGTCGAAACTTAGTCGGTGCCTTCACCGATAGTGCAGTACGTGAAAATTCCCGTTTTTACAATATGAATAGTCAAGTTCACGATAGTTTTTTGAATAAAAAGACCATGAATGAATGAATGAATGAATTAATTAATTAATGAATGAATGAATTAATTTATTTAAAAAAATTGCGTAAACAAAGACCATGAGTCTTTGTCTATGCTTAGTGCACACAATATACCCGCAGTCACATTACCACCTATTGTTATCCTCAGGACACGGGCTAATTGCATTACTCATTAGTAATTTCCACTGTGAATTCACCGTTGCCATGTAGCTTATTAAAGATTATCCTGCTGGTTCTAGGGTTTCCTGAACTACGTCCAATCACTTACAAACATCGATAGTGAGTTTTGTATTGATGAGTCTTTCTAGTTTTATGAATAAGGATCTCTGTTACGTTGTTATTATTTAAGAGTCGTGTGACTGGTGATGTTTTTCAGTTTTTTTATTTCGAGAATTGGGTATATGGACCTCAGAATTTATTTATATGATATCTACTTTGAACACGTGCAATTTTTTACTCAAGATCTTTTTTTTTTTAATTTATTAAAGGCTTTGTCGCTGGGCGACCATATCGCCTGATCGGAAAACAGACAAAAATATATCAATCTTAAAACACCACAAAAAAAAACTTAACTACGCATTAAACATTGCAGCTAGATTGTACAAACTGTTGGCTTCATCCGACAAAGGAGAAGATCTTTAAAATCTCTAAAGCAAATTATCCAAGAGTGTTTTTTATGAAATTGTATCTTTTTATGAAACAGCCTCTGGGAAAACTTTAATAATAAAAACTTTACCTGCATTAATGGCATTCTATTCATTCGTTCACTAGTTCAATGTTACTATAGCCTAGTATTATAGTTACTATAGCCATTCTAGCTGCGGGCAACGTCAGCATTCATCCAGAATTTGTGCCACGATTCAACTGAAAATGTGAAACAAAAATATGCTATATACTTTCTTAAAGTATAGGGTTATTATTGACAGAGGGATTTGATTATGTTAACGAATACTTAATAGAAATGTCGGTCAAATTGTAATTGATGGTCAGTTTGTTCAACTCATTATACCTTCTATGTCCCTTGTATACTTGTTTAAGTACGGCGTTTAACTATCTAATTAATTTCATGCAGATGTAAAACGAAGCAAAAATAACGAAAGAAAAGCGCGTAATTACCACACCCGCATAAACAGTTTTCTATCAAAAAAACTAAAAGCCTCAAAAAAATAAAAAGTGCAAAATGACTACACAAAAACAAAATGGAAGACCGCGGATTAGGTGAGGTGGGGCCACCACGCATGTGCGTGTGGGGAGGTCGCGCAAATCACCCACCCGTGGCCCGCGAGGCTGTGGGAGGGCCTTTGTACTAGGCATAATTTTTCGGAGAATCTTCCTTGGGCATTTATTTCCCTTTGAATTATTTCAGGGTAAAGCGGGGGAGTCACGGTTTGTAGAATTAATTAGAGGGTGCTTTCCTATGTTTTGGACTTTTTGGCAAGCGCATTTTTAGTCGCTAAAAGAATTTTAAGCAGGAAAGTTGATTAAAACAAGTTAAAGTTACTTAGTCTAGGAAGTATGTTTGCTCATAAATAATGCCTACACACTAAAACATGTCAACAGTACTCTTCACAGTTAGGTATAGCGTATAAGCACGACGCTCCGAAAATGCTTTCCGTAAAACTAAACACTAAATTTTCCCACGCAAATTTAATTTCATATTTCAGCCCTGTACCGTTTAAATTATTGATCGACGAGTAAAACTGTGATCAAACAAACCGTAGTGGCTCTAGGTATCTCGATAGTTTCATTACTTTTGTAGATAATTGTTAAAAGCTTTTAGAAAAAAAAAATAAGCCAAAACTGCTAACACAGCGACAAACTTATCTGGCCTTATGAGCAGTTCGTCTTACTACCGATGATGATATAAAAAATAAGGTACCTATGGTTAGCGCAGTAGGTACTATGTACTATGTATGTGTTATATAGCCTAAAGTACGTGCTAGTAATATGCATTGAAAGTTTTTTATAGGCAGATACAATAATTCAAAGTCTAGGTACGTGAATGCAAAATTAATTTAGTTAGACAAATAACGCCAACTCTTCCAAATCCCTATTCTAAAGTCCAATTATTCACTTTGACGTCGGCCGTAGATAATCATCTGTCATACTATGCTGAACGGGAAACGGTCCAGGCTACCCGGACCTCCCTCCATCCATACAGCTCCCACTTTCCCGGTGTTGTTTTTCAGGAAATAGGGGAAACGAGAGGTCAAGTTGGAATGGTATATGAAAATGGAAAAGCGAAGTGTGGGACAGATTTTGAGTCGGGCCATGTTTGTGCGTGAAATAAGATTGTGAATGACGTTTTTTGGTAAGGCCTGAGTAAGGCAAGAGAAGCAATGTGATGTTTGATTGACAAGGTAATTTATCGATTAACGTTTTAAAACTTTTTCGTGAACTTGACTATTCATATTGTAAAAACAGGAATCTTCACGTATTGCATATGTGCACGACGCGACGCGGAGGGAGAACATCGCGATCACTCACCCTGATGAAGACTCTCGAAATGAGTAGAAACTTAGTTTTGAAACTTGTTACCATTTGATCATTTAACATTCTCTCAAAACATTTCAGTTCAGACATTTTGATTGCTGGGTGAATATTAAGAATATAAGACGGGCTGACAGCCCGACCGATTTTTTGCGCTATTCCAAAATAATCGAATAATATTCAATATTCATAATTGTGGAATTATTTAACAGCCTTAAATAAATGAACGATTTAATTATAAATGGACTGGTGACTTTTCCACGGAACTCGTAAGTTCCACGGAACCCACTTTAGGAATCGCAGAGTTAGACTATAATAAATAAATAAATATTACTGGAAATATTACCCACAGCATCATCTAGCCCCAAACCAAGCAGAGCTTATATTATGAGAACTACATGACTGATATACTACTTATGTACTTTTTTTGTCAATACATACATATTATACAAAGAAAACACCCAGACCCGAGAAAAATATTTACAGATCATACAAACATTGATCTCGCGGCGGAAATCGAACCCGCAACCGTTTGCGTCTCAGGCGAGCCTTCGCCCACTGCGCCACAGAGGTCGTCAAAGTATATTTAAGGATATCAGATATGAGCCATAGGCGTGATAGTATTTATTAGTCAAAATATAGCCTCGATCTGATATAGGCCAATTTGGGTATTAATCTGAAAAAAAAAAAACAATAATGCTTCCAATGAAAAACGTGAAAATTGTGATTGAAAGTAGACCGATACAATAATAAATAGAGATTTGTTGTAAAATAAATACGAGAATTGGTGGAATATAATATTTTGATAAATAATATACTTCAAATAATAAATTGCTCCCACGTTCACCTCCTTGAAGAGTCTACGCCCTTTATTTACTTAGTTCAAGTGGTCCTATTAGGGTTACCAACTTGTTTGTTATCAAATACAGTATTTTCGAGGTCCAGTGGTGTATATGGACATATGCCGCAGGCTGTTGTTATAAGAAAACGGTGACCGACAAGTACCTGCATAGTTTACTTAATCAGCTTGACATAAGTATATCCATAGAACAATTATCTACAACTAACTACCCACGACTTCGCCCGCGTGGTACCCGCTTAAACAGTAGCCCATGAAAAGTACCTCTTACAGCGAACGCAGCGTTCGTTGGTAAGAAACGCAGCGCTCGACCGTTATTTCGTCGACTAACGTAGCAAAATTAATCTACACGAAAAGCCCTTTTTATTTTAACCGGATTATATACTTAAAGCTTATGTCCACTCTGAATGCCCATTTTATATATTGGTGTAAGATTTTTTGAAATCGGATGAGTAGTTTCGGAAAATAACCCCTACATATAAACGTACAAACTTTACCTCTTTATAATATAGGTATAGTTAACAATAATTGACGCTAACTGCTAAATAACAAAATCCCCAGGTTTCTCTGTAACTTTCAGCGCAAGGATTAACTCTGTAACTTTATACGTGGGGCTTATTTATCGAGTTAGCTTAATGAATAGAAGCTTTTTCCCGACTGTTGGAGGGACTAATCTTAGTTACAGTCAGATGTCTAAGTGACAAAAATTTAGAAACTGGTTGGTAGCCACTCAAATTTAGGTCATTACCTGTTGTAAAATAGAGTTAGTGGTAATTTGGGTAAATAGCCAAGCACGGTAAATCAGATAAAAGAAGGTTGATGTTCATTACCCGTAGACCATTGTGTTAAGATTTAAATAATCTCTTCGAGATTGACTTAGTGACAGAGATTGAGAAACTGGTTGGTAGACACTCAAATTTGGATTATTACCTATTGTAAAATAGAATTAGTGGTAATTTGGGTAAATAGCCAAGCATGGTAAATAAGATAAAATATGGTTGATGTTCATTACCCGTAGACCATTGTGTTAAGATTTAAATAATATCTCCGAGATTGACTTAGTGACAGAAATTGAGAAACTGGTTGGTAGACACTCAAATTTGCATCATTACCTATTGTAAAATAAGGTTAGTGGTAATTTGGGTAAATAGCCAAGCATGGTAAATTAGATAAAAGAAGGTTGATGTTCATTACCCGTAGACCATTGTGTTAAGATTTAAGTAATCTCTCCGAGATTGATTTAGTGACAGAGATTGAGAAACTGGTTGGTAGACACTCAAATTTGGATCATTACCTATTGTAAAATAGAATTAGTGGTAATTTGGGTAAATAGCCAAGCATGGTAAATCAGATAAAAGAAGGTTGATGTTCATTACCCGTAGACCATTGTGTTAAGATTTAAATAATCTCTTTGAGATTGACTTAGTGACAGAAATTTAGAAACTGGTTGGTAGGCACTCAAATTTGGATCATTGCCTATAGTGGTAATTTGGGTAAAAAGCCAAGCAGGGTAAATCAGATAAAAGAAGGTTGATGTTCATTACCTGTAGATCATTGCGTTAAGATTAAAATAAACAGTTACCATCCCGCATTTTGCACACTTTATCCACTAAAAGATCAAAGTCAAAGTAATAGTAATGACAGGATATGCTAGAGAACAGGAATTGTCTAAAACGATCGAAATATTCGCACCTAAACAGATTGATGGATAAATGAGGTATCGTTAGATACATCTTTCATTAATGTGTCATTCCTGAATTGTCGTAAAACAAATACTATAAGTAGCAAATACCTGCTGATGCGAAAGGGTACTATCGATGTGTGGACGTAAGTATCGATTGTTTTAAGGGTTTTGGTAGTGAATTTAAAGTAGGTAAATAACAAAAATTGCTTATAGTTGATGTACCTAATAATGGCTTATCAAAATCCATTGTAATATTGTGCGGCAGGACCATTTTTACTAAAATACACACCTATAAATTGTGGAATAAATAAATAAATAGATAATGCTGGACATTCTTCCCATAGCATCATCTGACCCCAAACTAAACAGCGTTTGTATTATGGGAACTACATAACTGATATACTACCTATATTTTTTTTGTAATACTTACATATTATATATAGAAACAGGTCGGGTCGGGTCTAGGGTCTAGTTATTATACCTAGACCCGAGACAAATAATTACAGATGATTCAAACATTTGTCTCGTGGCGGGAATCGAACCCGGAATCGGAATAAATTGTAGAGAATTATATTTTGTTGTTATCAAAGATGTAAATAAAATGTTAATTAAATTGTATACTTTCAATTTCTTAAGAGTATTTTTATTTTTTTTGGATTCTTATTGAAATCGGAAAACGCCGCCAGTTTTAATACAAGTCTTATTATCGTCAAGAACTATTTATCGTCTTTCTATAAGCTAAATCATCAGAAGACTAGTAGACAACTGATAAAGTATCATCAGATTACATTGTCATTGAACAGGCTTTTACTGAAATCGGATCACGAAAACTGTGTCAAAGACTTGCAAGCACACTATTTCTGTCTCTGTTTATCTTCATAAAACATACTTAAATTCTCGTTCCATCGGAGGCAGTTACAAATTATACAACTACGGCTTAAGTAAAAGTATACAATAACATATACATAGGTAAAGCTTTTACCTGTTATGTATTTACACACGTATTTAAGTTACCTAGCCTGTAGCGGCTCGCTGTATGTGCGTCAAAAAAGGTAAAAAGGACGAAAATAATACAAAGAGAGAAAATATCACACCTACAATACAATTTTATATAATCCGAATCCGATCCGATCCAGGCTGAATAAAATTTTAGCACGTAGTAGGCAGAAAAATTGGAGACCCACAGTCCCTTGCTCCATTAAAAAATTGAATATTTCTTTTTGATTACAATGATATAAATTGTGCCTTCAAAAGCTGTAAGTTATGAACCTACAGCGAAATTGCCGCAGTCTTGCATAAACAAATCAGAAAATGAAAACAAAATAAATTAATTATTAAGTGGCGCGAAGTTTCCTGATTTTTGAATTAACTCATAAACATATTTTAAAAATTAATCCATATTTAAGAAGCTCATTAAACATTCACGTTTTTATTTCACCTTTTTGGTGTTTTGCTCTACCACGGTACAAGTCGCTGTGAGAACTAAATATTCAATGGTTATTTGGTTTTAAAAGATCTTGTAGCTTAGCAAGTATAGCTCCCGCGCACCAATCGGGAGGTTGCGGGTTCAAGTCCCACCGAGATTAAATTTTTGAGATATTATAAAAACTATCTCTATTTCTGGCTAATATTTTTTTTGTACCACCAAAGAAGCAAACCAACTAACGGCCCATCTGGTAAGCAGTTACCACAGACTATGGACGCTTACCTCACGCGTTGCCTCCCTGAGATATCAATATAAAAGATCAACCCCTTCAAATCAGAATACAGCAATGAGAACATTAAATAAAATAAATAATGCTGGACATTTTCACTCAATGTTATCTAGCCCCTAGGTAAACAGAGCTTGTGTTATGGGAACTAAATGATCGATATACTACTTACATTTTTTTTTGTAAATACATTTATGTTATACATAGAAAACACACATACCCGAGACAAATATATGCAAATCTTACAAATATTTGTACCGCAGCGAGAATTGAACCCGCGACCTTCTGCGTCTCAGGCAGGCCTTCGCCCACAGAGGTTGTCGTTATTACTTGGCCGCAAAAATAGGCATGGTCTACTCCAAAAATGCGAGCAGTTCGTCGATCCATCTCCTTCTGAGCCTTCCGCGGTTCAATCAGAACTCATTCCGTGGCGGTTTTCTATCCTACTACTATTATAAACGTGAAAGTTTGTGAGGATGGATGTTTGTTACTCTTTCACGCAAAAACTACTGAACTTATTTTGATGAAACTTTACAGTAATATATAATTAAATAACTTAATAATTAAATAATTTTAAAAAAAAAACGACAAACGTTACAAATCTTATTCTCTAACAATGGTTTTACTAAGATAAACAATTTAGATTGGAGAAACATAGGTACCCAAACTAGATTAGAACCTGTATATCTTATTCATCAGAATAGCGCATGGCTACTTTTTACTACTTAAACTTACTTTTTACTTCTCCGGGTACTATGCGGGCGATGCCGCAGGCAGAGGCTAGTTATTAATTAAAAACTAAATTTTCTTTATTAATTCTCATTTTCTCTCATCAGCTAATATCTTGTACTAGCACATTACCCTTTTCCGAGTTCGGCAAATTAAGCAGGGACGCCCTTTGCGGCTCCAGGCAAAAATTCAATTACAAACTTTGAAACATCCCAGGAGCACGCCTAAAGGGTTGTAGGTACGTTTTTTGCCTCTAAATTTTTATGTGGCCCTTCACAAGGTCGTAAAGGGTGGTTTTATGAATATTCCATTTACGAGTTCACTCCTCCAGGGCCTGAGGATTATGTATCAGAAGTTCACGGAAGGGGAAATGGAGTACATAGGATTGTGTGGTCCTTAATTAGAATCTGGTGATTTATAAACCTTTACAAAATTGCAAGGATCTGAGTAATGTTTTATCCAGTTTAAACATTAGCTAGCTACCCATATACAGCTTGAACGATGAACTTATTCAAAAAATATCATCATCATCTTCATCTATCGGGGACATCAGTTTGAGCTGGTGCAGCGGCTGATTCTGCCGAGGATCTCAAGAGGCACAAATATAGAAGTCTCGACAGAGCTTACTTATTTGAGCCTTTTGGAGTTGAGACTCTGGGTCCGTGGGGAACCTGGGCTATTCGTGTTTTCAAAATTCTTTCAGGGCGACTGGTCGCGACTGGTCTGGACGCGTGACCAGAGAGCTGGCTCTTATCTAAGTCAACGCATTAGCATTGCTAATCAGCGTGGCAATGCGGCCAGTACTTTGGGAACGCTTCCGTCTGGTAGTGATCTGGATCAGTTGAGCTATCTATAGATAGATTGCAACTTTAGATAGCTAGCTGTTTCATCTGTATTTTATGTAGGTATATAACGCAGTTCATAGTACGAGTATGAGCGGATAGTCCACAAAAGTGAACAAATTCAGTTTATCTGTTAATAAGCCATGTTATAACCTGAACGATGTATTAAACCATAATTACTAACTATATAATGTTTATGAACAAAATGTGCTGATACACGGTTAGGATCAATAATTTATGTATTTTCATGTTTTTACCGCGATTATCGCACTAGAAAATGGGTTTTCATCTGCCTAACTAAAGGCGTAATCAAACAGAGGCAGTGGCTGTTATTAAAAAAAAAAATATTATCAAGTACTCGTAGTTGTCATAATTCACGTGAAATTCATTTTATTTTATTTTAGCATAATTAATATTAAGCCATAATTTAATATTTAACAAAAATAATAAATGAATACCGTAACTTAAATACTAATCATCCTTAAAAGTGATGAAGCACCTGACCAAGGCGCACACTGTGCAGTGTGCACTTCTGTCCAGTGCCTCATGAAGACTGTGTCTACATCCAGCCTGTCCACTATTAGTTTCAGGTAGCTGTTGGTGCTGCCCCGCAACCGCCGCATCAGGGATGCTGTTCTGTTGCGGATGATCGCGTAACAGAACAGCATCCCTGATGCGGCGGATGCGGGAATATCGCCACCGCGTTAGTTTGACCGGGCTCTTACAGTCTCACGAGATCTGACGCCCCGGACTTTAGGCTTTGAGCCATAATTTGATTTCTTTTCTTTGTTGGGTAATAGTGTTGTAAATCAAATACTACCGAATCATTTATTGAAGACTTCTGGGGCGCAGTGGGCGAAGGTTCGCTTGAGACGCAGAAGATTGTGGGTTCGATTCAAATGGCAAATGTTTGTATGCAAATCTTTGTCTCGGGCCTGGGTGTTTTCTATGTATAATATGTATGTATTTAAAAATATATGTATAAGTAGTATATCAGTAATGTTGTTCCCATAACACAACCTTCTTAGTTTGGGGCTAGATGATGCTATGTGAAAAATGTCCAGCATGGACTTTTCTTTCTTGAACAATAGTGTTGTAAATCAAATTCTACCAAATTATTTATTAAGTTTTTGGCATAGGTCTTGGCCTTTGAGTTAGACAAAACAATATCTCTGGTGTTGCTATCACCCATAGGCCAAATACTTGTTTGCAGAAAGAATTAATGAAAATACTTTATGTACCTCTTAAACAAATAACATAATCTCAAAAACTATCGTGAATTTGACTATTCATATTGTAAAAACGGGAATTTCCACGTGCCGCTCTATTGGTGAAGGCACCGACTAAGTTTCGACTCATTCCGAGAGTTTTCATCAGGGTGAGTGATCGTAAAGCTCTCCCTCCGCGTCGCGTCGTGCACTCGACCAATAGTGCGGTATTTGAAAATTCCCCTTTTTACAATATGTTCATATTGACGACCTCTGTGGCGCAGTGGGCGAAGGCCCGCCTGAGACGCAGAAGGTTGCGGGTTCAATTCCCGCCACGGGACAAATGTTTGTATCTGCAAATATTTGTCTCGGATCTGGGTGTTTTCTATGTATAATATGTATGTATTAAAAAAAATATGTATATAAGTAGTATATCAGTCATGTAGTTCCCATAATACAAGCTCTGCTTAGTTTGGGGCTAGATGATGCTGTGTGAAAATGTCCAGCATTATTTATTTATTTATTTATTTATTTATATTGTAAAAAGGTGAATTTTCAATATCTCATTAAAATTCGAAAATAATAAAGTACTGTTTGAGCCCGGAAAAATGGTGAAGAGTTTGATAAAACCTCTGAAAACCTCTGTGTCGCAGTGGGCGAAGGCCTGCCTGAGACGCAGAAGGTTGCGAGCTCGATTCCCGCTGCGGGACAAATGTTTGTATGACTAGCAAATGTTTGTCTAGGTGGATTCTTTTCTATAATATGTATTTCAAAAACAGTATATAATTAGTATATCAGTCATCCAAGCTCATAATACAAGCTCTGCTTAGTTTGGGGCTAGATGATGGTGTGTGCAAAATGTCCAGCATTATTATTATTATTATTAAAAGTGTCCAATTATAACTGTTCCCTTAAACATTGGCCGTTCTACCTAGAATTGGCTATATTTTGTCTACTTTGTTCCCGGAAGACACGCAACACCGGTGAGTCCTTTCTATTTTATATGTTACTATGTCTTTTTTCGGGGAAAATAAATAATATTTTTATCACAACTACCAACTTTGTTTTCATAGTGCGCAATCAATGCCTATGCTGCGCAAAAAATGTGGCTATTCTGAACCACACTTTATAGCTGTATTTTGAAAGGCAGCGTAGCGGAAGCAATTAAAGCCTTAATGATACAGGCTGCACATAAATATCTAACTTTTATATTAAACCCGCGTTTTCTCTGCAAATTACCTAAGCATGCCCGAAAGAAAACTGGTAAAGAAGAGTAAACCCGACTCAATGAAGGGTTCTGAAGTTTTATTTTTGTTTAATGATAAAAAATGTTCGCTACAGAAATGCTTCCACTACTTGGTAGCACTTTTTATAGTCTACAATGTCGACTCCTTTTGAAAAAAAAGCATAGATTTTTTTCCAAAAAAGAAAGGGTCTAAAAATGTTTTTTCGAAATCCTTATAAAATTTACCTATTTTATTTTTATCAAAATCAAGGATTTAAGATTTATTTAGTCGTCTCAAAGAAGTACCTACTCTCTATAATCAAGTGATGATAAATCGGTTTTTAGTGTCTGTTGAGTCTGCGACCACGAAAGCTAGCAAATGCTTCGAAACGTCAGGAAAAACAATCGAAAGAAAATAATGCGATATCTCAACATTTAAAATAAAAAAAACAGTATCTAAAAAAATCCCTTTTATAGTAACTTCATTCATGGACTACGTAGAGAAAAGTCACTGAAAAATGTGACATTTTATCCCAGAGCAGAATTGAACCTATACTAAGTAGGTACATAAGCTTTGAGATACAAGTAGGATCTCAAAGCTAAAATTTCTTCCATTTTGCAATTATGTGGTTCAATAGCATTTTCATAAAATTTGTAAAAAATTGTAATGGCTTGATTTATGTACTTACCAGTAGATCCCAAAGCCAGAGCCTTGTCCCGGAACGGAATAAGTTTTTGGGGGCTTACAGTCACTAACTAAGCAGTTTTCATCTTTTGAGTTTTTTCGTATTTTATTCAATTTTGTTGGAAGCTTGTGTGTCCGAATTTTTTCAAGATGGATGACAGTGGCGCTCTTCGCCGGTGGACGGCGGCGCGGAGAACTTCTCACGGCCATAGGTTGAGAAGCTAGAGTAAGCTCGTTAAGCGGGTAATTAGTTGTTTTTAAAATCAAGCCTTAATTAAACCTAACAATAGTTTAATCTTCCACGTGCTGAGCAGAACCCTAAAAAGGCTGGCAACATTTACATAATGACTTTATATTATACACTCTGGTCGATGTCAGAATTTTAATGACCCAAGCGCTGTTTTTGAGTTTTAATGCATAATTACGAGCAGAATGAATTGCGTAATGATGAATGAAAAATAATGATAATTATTATAATTTAAACAAAAGTACGCAGCAGATATACAATACTAAAAAAACCGTCCGATCCGAACCGAATGCGATTACGTATAAAAATTATATTTTGCGTAAATTAATTAATTTTTTTTTTCCATGTGAATTATTTTAGTTAAAAGGGTTTTATTTATCAAGATGAATGTCGTGTGTTTTTGAGTGCTTCCCCGTTCGACCCAAGATTTTTCTACCCAATAGGTATTTTGCTGCGTTCGACCCAAAACATTTGATTCAAGTTACCCTTTGTACCCACATCTACTTATTTTTAAAGCAAGGTAAAATTATGTTCTTTAAAAAACTCATAATTTTGGGAATTTTGATATTTTCTAGAATTTATGTATCGAATAACTTTCATTCAAGTTTGCTGTGGGACAAAAATGGTAGCATGTTCTGCAGATAATAGTTCCGGATCTGGGTCCTGTGGTACCACGGTACTCGTTATTCCTGATACCCACGATACAGGGAATCCTAGTGTGGGGTTAGTCAAGACTGTTTGTGACGGTTGGGTGTATTATATTCAATATTTTTTTGGGAGTCATATTGATTACGAATTTGCCTTTATTGGATCAGGCTGGGGTTTTGTATCATAGTAAAAGTTGGCTTAGTATGTACGTAAATATTACATAATATATAGTGGATGACAGGCAGACAAACTTATAGATCGCGGTTTTCAACCGACTTCAAAAAAAGGAGAAGGTTCTCAATTCGTCTTTATAATTTTTTTACGTATACGCGACATTTTCGTCTATTGTAAACCGATTTTTATAATTACTAGCTTCTGCCCACGGCTTCCCCCGCGTGGCACCCGGATAAAAATTAGCCTATATGTTATTCTGATGTTTAAGCTATATTACTGTACAGTTTCATCAAAATCCGTTAGGTAGTTTTACAAACATCCTCACAAACTTTCGCGTTTATAATATTAGTAGCATATATAAGTATGAAGTAGGATATATAAATATCAATCAATAATCAGGTTGCCTGGAAGAGAGTGCTCTCAGCGATAAGGCCGCCCATTGTATCATCACACCTAGTTTTAAGATGCTCTGCAATAAAGAGTTATCTACCTATCTATCTATCGATACATTTCCCTTCTATCACCACCGCCACCGGCACCAGGGTCAACCAGGCTTTAACTTTCAAAGATAATGATCATTTGACATTTGAGGCACTCTGTTTTACTAATTTTAACTAATTTGATCATATTGCTAAGCCACTTCTATCGCAGAGAATCTAAGTGGATATTTAAAGCTTCGATTGAACATGCGGCGTACCTACGGCTCCGTAGGGTGGGTACCAAATTTACATGGAAGTTAGTTAAGGCCATGCTAATCTAACGGTTTTCCGTTCAGTCACGCCTCTGTTAGGGCACATTTACAATGAAAGCAGATAGCAAATCAGTACAAGACTCTATCAGCATATAATGCAAAAAAAATAGTTTTTATACAGGTACCACGATTATTTTTTATTATTTCAACATTTTAGCTGTGTTGCCAATAGCTGTTATCACTGACGCGTTCACTGAACGAGATAACTTCTAGGTAATTAATTCACTTAATTATTTACTAAATTATGTAGTGTTAGGAGGATTACATAGTAAAGTATTTGGCTATATGAACGAATAAGACTAAATACTGCTGAAACTTAAACGAGATAGGAGTGAATCTAAATCATAAAATAAGTATGTATTTACAAAAAAAAAATAGTAAGTAAATAATAATGTTAAAAAATTACCATTATTATTTACTTACTAATTACAGCTCAAAAAAAAGAAAAAATAATAATTATTCAAATTTCCGATTTTGAAATGAAAGTAAAATACTTCATTTCAGTTGCATTTGGGTATTTTTTTTTTACAAACATAAAATACTTAATCATTTTTAGCGCTTTTGACTATGGTTTCGGCCTTTATATAACGACTGAGCAATAGTCGTCCTGCTTTCTTTGTAAATGTGGTCTAACAGTTTGTCGGTTACCGGATGAAGGAAAAACATTGATCTAATTTTGCCCTGCTGATGAAATAGGGCTTTGTCCTTAACAGGGTGGTTTTGTTGCAGATTTGTGTCTAATTTCAATTAATTTCAGCTTACACAGGGTGTCCTATACAGGGTGTCCTAAACATGTAAACTATTCTGAAAATAGTCGAATTTAGATTTTTTTGAACAACAGTTAAAATGATTCGCTTTCGGGATAGTAGGTATACAATATACATATTCTGGAATATTATCCTACTACTATAATAAACGCGAAAGTTTGTGAGGATGGATGTTTGTTACTCATTCACGCAAAAACTTCAGAACCGATTTTGATGAAACTTTACATTAATATAAGCACATCAGAATAACACATAGGCTACTTTTTGTCTGGGTACTACGCAGACGAAGCCGTGGGCAGAAGCTAACTGTTAATAATTTATTAGATGTGTCATTCGAAAAGTAAAGCTTTCAACCAACCGCATCTATGTCGTAAGCTACGTAGTTTCGGTTAATGTAAAAATGAAGGCGGGGTCTACCACAGCGGAGCACGCAAAGGTTACGCACGTAACGGCATATCACTCCCATGAGAATTATAAAAACTACTATTGAAGAGAGTGGACATTCATTCAAAAACTTCAAAAAACAAATATATAAACAAATTTAAAAAAAATGCTGGACAGTTTCACACACCATCATCTAGCCCCAAACTAAGCAGACCTTGTATTATGGGAACTATATGACTGATAAACTACTTATGCATATATTTTTTGTAAATACCTGCCTACATAAAACACCCGTAGACCCGAGACAAATATTTCCAGATCATACAAAAATTTGTCCCGCGACGGGAATCGAACCCGTAGCCTACTGCGTCATAGGTGGGCTTACGCCTACTGCACTACAGATTCATCTGTAAAAGAAAGTATTTTCTAAGGAAATTCAAACAAACAAGTAGTGTATGAGTATTCGCAGTGCGCAGCCTATACGTGCACCGCAGTTGATAAGCGGCTTCATAATCATTTCGGTCTATAAACTTTGAGTACAGAATAGATAGGTACACAACACTCGTATTTTTTTTAGTTCTGGCTACAACAGAAGTGAAAATGATATACAAATAAATGCCTGGTGTTGAGTACACAAGTAAAGCTTCCTGAGGACCAAACTCATTCCAAACACGAAGGCATATAAAATATGCATTTAAACAGACAAGGGGTAAATCCCTGCGATTTACGTCACGTCGTTAGTCATTACGCATTCCCGCGAAGGCTTTGAAGGTAAAATTACTGGCCCTTGAGGGTGGGGCGGGGTGGGGTGGATAATAAATGACGCGGCCCAACCCGGGGGCGAAGTTGCCAACTTTTTGTGACAAATTGCCCCAAAAGTGCGTGCGCCTAAATTGGCGCTTTTACCCTGTGTTTGCGGGGGTAAAATATAGCGGTGGAGCGGAATATTATATTAGTTACACTTGTGTGTGGGTTATTTTATTGAGAGTCAGTTTCGAAGTTTCTATTTTAAGCCTTTGATTCATAATCGGTTCTGAAAGGTATCTATAAAATATACCAATAAGCGGCCTGGTAGGTAGGTTCACTAACATATGATATATGCCTCCAAATCGATTGCCATTAATGAATTAAAGACCCATTTACAGAATTTCTAGCACGTGGTGAGAATATGCATGCGATTATTAGTGCCGATAATCTTCAGTCGATTCTCGCATTAATGTGTTAACGTTCATCAAAAAAAAACTGAGACTTCTAATATTCAAGAGGCGGCCCTAATCGCCCTTCTATATGCGTATATTGTAAGTACACATCGTTCGCATGAGGAAAGTTTTTAATATTCTTTCGATACTCTCATGTTTGAGTGGAGAAACTTAATTCAATTCTTTGTTTATGGCCTTTGCGAGTTAAGGGATCCGCAATTTCGCCAATGTCACCTTAAAGTTAGGCTTTTACACGAAGTAGAATGACTGGTGGTGAGAAGAAAGGACAGTGGAGAAACGTGTAAATGGGCCTTAATATTTTTAGTGCATGACACTGACACTAACACTAACACTGAGAAAAATCTAATCCCAAAGAATATTTTTAATGTGCTTATCTGATTTTTTTTTATATAAAAACAGCCAACAGCCCTAACACCACACTAGGATTCCCTGTATGGTGGGTATCAGGAACTAAGAGTACCGTAGCTATCTATCTGGGTTTACCACGAAGTAGCTCCACTTGGTGGTTGAACTCACGCAATGTCGTTCGGTTATTTTTTTTAATCTGTGGCTCGCTTTTAATACACATGTCGGGCCCAATCCTATTTGTATATAACATTATTATTATTAGCTTTATGTGACTTTGGTATCACTGCGGCCGTCACAGACTTATTGTGATCTTGCATATAACAATAGGAATGTTTTACTACTTCCGTTTCCTATGCCCTACATAAAAAAGGCATTCCTGGCTAATAGGAAAATTAATTAAGCGAGGGACAAACAGAGTAGCCATTGTTTATGCAGGCTCGTCGATCCGATACCAACGTGTTTTCATAAGATTTTCCTTTCCCAGTGTTTGCCCTTTGCGCACCCTTATGTATTCTGATTAAATGTTTGCTTTTTAAAATTGATGTGTAACTTTCTTTTATATAAATTAAATGAACCAAGCCCAGTAGGTGCGGCCCTTCCTCTATTGAAATAAGAAAATTATAAGTGCATATTCTAATTAAAAACTCTGATGTAATGCATCAAGTGCCGTTACATGAATTTAAAAATCCTACTACTATTAAAAACGTGAAAGTTCGTGAGGATGGATGTTTGTTACTCTTTCACGCAAAATTTACTAAACGAATTTTGATGAAACTTTATCACTATAAAGTTTCATCAAAATTCGTTTAGTAAATTTATTTTAGTTGAAGCTATATCACTTATACATCAGAATAACACATAGGCTACTTTTTATCCGGGTACCACGCGGGCGAAGCCGTGGGCAGAAGCTAGGAGCATATAATTCGCTCATCCACTTAAATACTTAAATGTAAAATAATACGTTTAAATAACATCCTATGCGTTACATAAAAGAATAAATAATATCAACCTCGAAAACATAGCCGAAGCGAATTACCAAACGACCATTCGCGTGACTGGGTTCCCATAGCGACCGGCCTATTCCAAACCTCAACATAACTCTTCGTAAGCTCCAGAACAAAAAGCCACAGACAACGTTCCAATTTACAAAAGGCAGACCCAAAAATCCTCTGCTTAAAAAAAAACAAAAAGTTATTTAAATAAAACCCACGCCAGCGTTCTGTGTCGCATAAATTGCCTTCATTAATTTCCGGACCCTGCAAAATATTGTCTTGAAAGGATAATCAAATACAAAAACGGGGAAATGGCGGTGCGTCATTTCCATAACATTTCCCCCCACCGTGTCCGTTTTTCGCCCCTTTTCCGGTCCCTCTGTCCCCTTTATGAGGCTCCAATTACAAACGTTGAGCTTAAGGCCAGCATTAGAGAGAGGCGTAATGGACGCAATTATGCTCGTACTTGGACATTAAAATTTATATAATGGCAATTATTTGGAATGCAGAGTGGAGCGCTTTCTGCTGTGAAAAGGGACGTTTTTATTTTTTACCTAATCGCTGGTATTTTTTGCCACTAGGCTTTGTTCTAGAAATGGTTGAACCTTTGTCCATTTGCAAAATTTTCGTGAAACTGAAATTAGCGTTGCTAGTCGTGTTACTTGAGGAAGATGGGTCTTGAGCTAAGGAGATGTAGTAGTCAGTAAAAGCGTACACTCAAAAAGCTGTAATTGAAAGCCCAAAATAAACCACGCAGTCATTGGTTGTTGAAATGTGATAAGTCACACGTTGTATATTTTCATAAACAAGTGTCAAGAAGCACCTATATTAGGTAGGTAAAACTGTAGTCAATGGTATAATAAGGTTACCTACAACTGCTTGGGTTGTAGTTTTTTAGAATTAGCTAGTTGAAGTGGCAATAGGCAGGCCATAAAGCTCACAGAACCGGCAACTTTTGGCAGTGAAATGTTCCCGAATGGCGACTCTGAATCAGACGACGGAATGAAGTAAGACCCTGCCATCTCATCATCCTCACAAACTTTCGCGTTTATTATAGTAGTAGGACTAACATTCGTTAGCTCAGTCTGTATGGTTCATGCTTTTTCTAAGCGTGCTACGGAGGCTGTTCAACAATAAACGGGGTAAACCCACGAGCCGCTTCGCTTTAATGAACTGCGCCCACAAATCATTGCAACCTTAAGTAATCAGATATCTACAATACCACGTACCTACTCGTACTTGCTTGGCTGGATTTGAATAAATATGAATCTAAATGTTATAGATGAATATATTTTTTTTACACTTAGTACTTTTTATAGTTTCTCCATAAGTATATCTATATTTTTTGCATGCTTTATATTTGCTCAAGACTGTTACTCATTATATTGTTTTGCTGTACGCACATAAGTTATGTTCCTAACCAGATCAAAACTGTATTCCAGATATTGTATTTTTTTATTGTTTTTTTTTTGTAAAGTCCCGACCCAACATTAGGATTCCCTATATCGTGGGTATCAGGAACTACGAGTACCGTGGTACCAGTACGTCCAGACAAATTGAACCCGTACCACTTGTTTCGCAGTCGACTACTCGCCCTAATACTAATAATTTTAATATGTTTATACATTTATACATGATATCATTTTGTGACAAGGGATGAGGTGACTACACCTTGTAAACCATTGAAAGTTAAGGCAAAAGAGTAATATTTCCATAAAATTTTCTCCAGAGCATAAGTTTTCACTAAAATTATAAACAAACTACGTTATATAGTCTTTTGCATGAGCAATTTTGTTTCTTACTGGTAAAGATAGAATAAATTATTTATTGCACACCAAAGCAAAATAAAAAAAACAGGAATTCATAAAATATGAGGTACAATGGGCGGTCTTATCGCTAAAGCGATCACTTCCAGACAACCTTTGGATGGATGGTAAAATAAATAAGATATAAATAATAATAAATAATGCTGGACATTTTTCACACAACATCATCTAGCCCCTAACTAAGCATAGCTTGTGTTATGGGAACTAAATGACTGATATACCACTTTTATACTTTTTTTTTTGTAAATATTTGACTATTATACATAGAAAACACCCAGACCCGAGACAAATAATGCAGGTCAAATAAACATTCATCCCGCGACGGTAATCGAACCCGCAACCTTGTGTTTAAATACTTAAACTGTTCCCAGAGCTATGCTTAACTTCCACCGTGTGAAACACAGCGTTGGCGCCTCATCGTATATCTTGTAGTTACAGAAACACGGATTGTTCTGGCTTATAGTGAAAACGTCACATGATACAAAGAACCATTATTTCTAAGCTGTTCTATCATTCAACAGTTTGTCAACAATTTAAATTCTCTGTCTCTGTCTTTGTGTGTATTATCTTAATTTTATATTAATTTCAATTGTATGTTATTTTAGTAATTTTTATTTTATATGCGCTCTGTAGCTTGAAATAAACTTTTTTTTAATTCTGTATTGTAATTAAATAGATTTCGCGTATCGCAGTTGCTGCCCTGCACGCA
The DNA here is from genome assembly GCA_958496245.1 of Perizoma flavofasciatum. NCBI lineage: Eukaryota > Metazoa > Arthropoda > Insecta > Lepidoptera > Geometridae > Perizoma > Perizoma flavofasciatum. The sequence goes on from OY292436.1 coordinate 3,827,744, forward strand.
CACCGTAACGGAAAACCAGCGTTATAGTAGCACTAAGTGCTTCTATATAGCATAGGTAGTGCTGAGTGGCGGCCATTTTTGCTGTCAAACTTAATTTTTTAATGAATCTAACTTCATTAAAAAAATCCTGGGCCCTTATTCCCTATGACCGTATAAACGCGGACGCGTTAAGTTAAAGTCGTAGAATTTGCAAATGCCAATGTCAAATTTTATAAACGCAATGAGGTGCTCGTTGCAATGAGGTGCGTTACGTGCTCGTTTTGAACTGTCAAAATCGATGTGACACAAAATAAACCATTCATAATTAGAGCGCCATCTTTTGTACGCTGTAGGTATGGAGAAGTATAAAAGGTAATTATAGGCAAGCGACGAAAACCGGCGCAGGCCGCGCGACCAAATCCCACGGCTTAACATTCTGCGCCATACTTTCTATATAAAAACCAACTTTCTACCCCCTTTACAGCACACAAACAACAACCTTAAAATCATACAAACAAAGTCTACTTTCACAAACGGTTCAAAGTTCAACAGTTAAGCGAAGCTACATCAGGAACTCACTTCTATGCCCGAAGCGAGAAAGCATGTTTTCGTTTGGAAATTCCTGAAATGAGACTTCGAGAAAACTCGCATTATGTAATAAAAACATTTATTTTGTCCGCTTCGAGTAAATAAGACTCCTCTTCCCCTTATGTACAGTGATTTAGTGCGCGCGAGATTGTTTTGATAACTTCTTTCATATTTCGCTCGGCCAAGCGTTATCTCAGCAGGAAATGTGTGTATTACGTTTTTAAAAATATTACACTTACTATTTTTTCGTTTTTCGTGTCTGTTGTTTCTTTTCTAAGCTGTTTCTTGTATTCGGAACAAGGACTGCAGTTTCATTTAGCTTCATCTAAATACATATATATATAAAATCGTTGCTGACTCACTCGACTGACTGACTAGATACGCATAGCCTAAACTAAATGGGATTTGGGGAAGAAGTTTCTTTGAGACAGGAGAAAATAAATTTATTATAATTTCATCATAAAACCAAGAACTTTTAGATTATTTCCGAAACACGTATTCGAAAAGTAATCTCAAGAAAAATATGGCAAAGTAACTCATATAACTTTCATAATTTTTTTGTACTTATCAATAGTTTTTTTTTGTATTTGTAACAGAAATTGATAAAGTTTAGCAGAGTCACATTCACCGACCTATTAACGGGTGGCCAAAAGGTTGTTTTGCATAACCTATTCTTTTTGACAGTTGTTTCAGATTTCAACCAATGGTAACCGATAATAAACAATAACATAAAATATGAAATATTAATGAATGAGATAAAATGAATAAAATTTTATCAAACCACGATAATTTCAATGCTTAAATAAAAATACATAAATAATAAAAAGTTTTATTTATAAGAACCAGTTTCTGCAATTGCAAAAAATTTATGAGCACAATAAGTGCATTTGGAAACTATTGTCAAGCTAAGGGTTGGATAAAACTCGCGTTCCAAAACTTGTTTCGAGCTAAATTCTGCAGCGCAATGTTCGCAATCGAATGCTGCAAAACCCTTTCACGAGAACTTGTTTTAAATTTACCAAATATTATTTAAACGATACTCCGCTTGTGCAAACAGGTTTTGCAGCGGTTTCAGCTTTTGAGTTTGCACGGTGCTGGTTCGAGGAGGGTTCAGATCTAAATGGATTATCGGCTATTGTAGATAAAAAAAAATGATGACAGACAATGGTATGTTGACTGTTTACCCGTTATGTCTCAAAGCGGCATCGTGCGAGTTATACCTCTAGTGTAAGCGTTCATAGGTTACGGTAACCGGTTACAAATAGGTAGGCAGTACGCTTGTTTGCCCACTTTACTTAAAAAAATAAATAAAAAATGCTGGAAATTTTCACACAGCGTCATCTAACCCCAAACTAAGCAGAGCTTGTATTATGGGAACTACATAACTGATATTTTTTTGTTGTAAATACATACATATTATACATAGAAAACAGACCTGAGACAAATATTTGCAGATACAAACATTTTTCCCGTGGCGGTAATATAACCCGCAACCTTCTGTGTCTCAGGCGGGCCTTCGCCCACTGCGCCACAAAAGTCGTCACTTGTATAAAAAATGAAGTTTTTTGAAGTAGATATGTAGTGATGGGGCTGCTAATCCGGCTAGTTTTGTAACAATATTTTTTGGCAATTATATAGATAAGATAATATAAAAATTAATGGGACCTCTTCTGGATCATTCTCCATACAACAACTAAAGATCATATAGAAGGAAGATGATCCTTCTATATGATCTTTTAGAGACACAAACATTAAAAAAACCTCCTGTGTTTGAAGTCGGTTTAAAATCATTTCGTTACTCTTATTAATTTGTCGTATAAATTCAGTGTATACAAAGTACGAACAAAGTATATCCATATATAAAAATAGTGATACAATAGCTGTAAAAGTAACGAGAAATTGTGTTCCCATATGTATTCGTTGCTCAAACAATCAGCACTTGTCACTATCGTATCGTTACATTGCTCGTTACTTTAGATACAATCAAGCAAAAGCATGAAGCGTCGCATCGAGTCGCCTCATACAGTATGTCTTTGTTTGTTCGTACTTTGCATCAAACTGACATCTATACGACAAATTAATAAAAGTAATGTTATAAACAATTTTTAAGTTTTCCTTAAAATTTGACAAAAACGACTAGGCAAGCTTTTGTGTTTTAGTATGCTAGCTTCTGGGCTCCGCCCGCGTGGTACTCAGATAAAAAGTAGCCTATGTGTTATTCTGATGTATAAGCTATATTACTGTAAATTTTCATCAAAATCCGTTTGGTAGTTTTTGCGTGAAAGAGCAACAAACATCTATCCTCACAAACTTTCACTTTTATAATATTAAAGTAGGATTGACAACCTGTCATTGAAAAACATAAAAGGTATGTTTTTACGGGAACCATACGAAAACGCGTTATCATAAAAGGAAGATAAACCAATGAGGTTCAATTTAGTCCCGGTAATGCAACTGCTTCATTTGCATTTAGATTAGTACGGCTGTGTTCGGTTTTCGCGGTGTGTGATGCTTTAGATAAGTGGCCTTTTTAATGGAGACCCTATTTCCTTTCAACCGGGAAATGTTTGCTCCTTCTATCGAAAAACTGGACGAATTATTTTATTTTGGTTGTTTTTTGGTTTTATTAACCTACTAGCTTCTGCTCACGGCTTCGCCCGCGTAGTACCCGGAAGAGTAAAATGTGTTATTCTGATGTATAAGCTAAATTACTGTAAAGTTTCATCAAAATACGTTCAGTAGTTTTTGCGTGAAAGAGTAACAAACATCCATCCTCACAAACTTTCGCGTTCATAATAGTAGGTAGTAGTAGGATGTATATACTCGTATATTAATGACTAAAAAGTTCTCATAATAGTAACCCTTTGAGTCACCGTACCCTTTTATTTTATACTGACCATCCAAAGGTTGTCTGGAAGAGATCACTTTCAGCGATAACAACGTTCATCGTTTGTTTATCCTGTATTTTGTATTTTCTTTGGCGTGCAATAAATAATTTAATATCTATACCGGGTGTAATAAGACTACTCCCGAAAACTTCGGGGAGTGAAAGTACCCATCAATATGAACAACTTTTACTATGGAACCAATACTGTGAACGCGAAAAAAAAATCAGCAATCAATACCTACTTGGCTGAAATGGATGAAATGAAATGATGGGTACTTTCACCTCTCGAAGTTTTCAGGAGTAGTCTTATTACACCCTGTATACTTCTTCTTTTGGGTATAATGCAAGAGTATAATTTTGTTTCTCTTTTCCGTTTTCATACGAGACATTGAATAAGTAAATGAAAGCAAATTTAAAAATAAAACTTGTCAACGTCAATATAGGGAAGTTGCCACTAATTCAGCAGGACAGGTCTCAATGGACAGTAGCGGACACTTAGGCAAAACTAATTTTGACTTAAAAATGTAACTATCAAACCAGTAGGTACTGTTGATGATACTTTCATACATAGTTATAAACATAAATATCACGTCATATCATAGCTATTTTACTTATATGAAAAGAGAAATTACATACAAAATAGATAAATAAAGAAAATCAGAGGAGTTTAATTTAGGAAGGGAGTAAATAAATATGCTTGGACATGTCTCTGTCTAACTACTTGGTATCATTACGAATCTGCGTACTGAGTATTGATTTAAATCAAGTCCATCCAAAGGTTGCCGGGAAGATTGCTCTTAGCGATAAGGCCGCCCATTGTAGTACAACCTAGTTTTAAGATTCTTTGTAAGGTATTTTTAAATCCTGGTCTATGCAATAAAGACTTATCTACCTATATATCTATCTAAGGAGCTCCATCATGGGGATTAAAGCGAGCGAGATCGCGAGCGGGTATTTTTGGAAACAAAAGAGAAGTAAATATATGAACAGAGCGTATCCTACTAATATTATAAACGCGAAAATTTGTGAGGATGGATGTTTGTTACTCTTTCACGCAAAAACTACTGAAAGGATATTGATGAAACTTTACAGTAATATAATTTATACATCAAAATAACACAAAGGCTACTTTTTATCTGGGTAATATGCGGGCGAAGCCGTGGGCAGAGGCTTGTATTATAATATATCTGACAGAGTATAGATTTTGTTAGCTTATCTATTTCAACTTAAAAGCTTTTAATTAAGTTTGCATGAAAATTGCGTCAGGAAAATTGCGCGCCTCTCCACTGAATTTGGGAGTGGGGTGTTTTAATTGAGAGTATTTCAATCTGTTTTGTTCAAAAAACAGAAAACTGTCAGGAACAATAAATAAACCTGGTTGGTTACTTACCGTGCAGCACTTTTCGTCAACATTTCTCAAAAGTGGATTACGAAACACCGATTTAATATATTTTTCTTTTCACCACTGTTACCAAACCCAGCCGAGCTTCCAAACCAACTATGTACAGATCCCTAAAGAATACTCAACATAAAGATTCACATAGTTGGAAAGGGTTGGACCCTTCGCGCCGAGCTCGATTCTGCAGACCATCGTAGCTATGTACAGTTATGTAGACGTTGCTGCAGCCAATTTTAGCTTGCGATAACCTGTTTTTACAAAGCAAAATGCTAGTAAAAAACAAAATGTGAAATCTGTGCATAACAAAGGCGTAAAAGAAATACGTTTTTGCTGCTTTTTACTAAGACATTCTCTTGATTAAAAAAGTACTGATTTAAAATTATGGCATATTATAGATAGATTGCATAAGCCAGAAAAAAAACATTAGATTTTATAAACTAAGTCGTGGTGATATAATAGAAGGCCTTGATAAGAACGAACTCTTCCAGGCAACATTTGGATGAACTTTTTTTTTATAAATTTAAATCTGCAATCGGCTCTTCAGCCATAATCAGATGTTATCTGGGATGAGGTATGTTTGGGTGCGATTCCTTAAACAGCACCGAAAAATGCTCGAAATTACTTAGTTTCTCTGATCTAATTCCAGTATTGTCATCTTTTTAGGCGTGGTATATCAGCTTGTATGTTAAGCAGATTTTTAGCCAATTCATTTGGATGAACTTGATCGAAAATAATGAAGAGAATATTGTTACTGCGATAAAAATAATTTACAATTTACAATTGTATAAAAAGACGTACAGATAATGTAGTAAAACAAAATTAAATGTTTATCAATCCTGAAAATTCTGTATTGTTGTTAAAAGGGTATTAAAGATCCCATTTAAAAAAATTGATAGGTGTGTCTGATGGAAACAGATCTTTTCGTAGTAATTATGGATTTTTTAATTGGGTTTAGTTTTTAACTGAAATTACCACATCATCATCATCAATTATGATGATATTGATGAGATTCTAACGGTCCGTATATTTATTCTTCCTCAATATGATTCTTCCCCAGCGATTAACGGTTTTGCGAGTTATATGGAATGCTCATTATCCATTGCCACATCAAAATAGAAAAATATGGATAAGTCAGCGTACAGAGTGTATAAACCACAAAGCAAAAATTCTGTTTGTTTGTTTGTACATGGACAGACGCACGGCATATGGCTGATACGAGACGTGTGCACGCAAAATGACAACCATCGACATCGTACTATCGTTGTTGTATACTCAAGCTGCTGTTATACTCAGTTTTTTTTGCTGTGTTGCAACAAAGCGGCCGACAGCGTGTCTAATTTATTTATGGATTAGTAGAGTAGGTTTTTGTTTTGAGGTTTTGTCTATTCGGTGTGTCTGAAGTTCAAATTTATTTATGGATTAGTAGAGTAGGTTTTTGTTTTAAGTTTTTGTCTATTCGGCGTGTCTGAAGTTCAATGCGGAGTTGGGATAAAGGGTAGCGTGGAATCAGTCCTACGTAATGTCGGTAAATGTACAGTAAAGTACTCAAAGGATAGAAATAAATACCGAGACTTTATCATAATATGAACGCTGTTTGGTTTATTTTACGGAAAGATTATTTGTAAAGTATGTTTCAAATAAAAAAATCTTCAACTCTTATTATTAAATTAATAATGCTGGACATATTCACACACAATCATCTAGCCCCAAAGTAAGCAGAGCTTGTGTTATGGGAATTACATGACTGATATAATACTTATATACATTTTTTTTGTAAAGACATATATTATACATAGAAAACACGTGACAAATGAATGCAGATCATACAAACATTTGTCTCGCAGCGGGAATTGAACCCGCAACCTTCTGCGTCTCAGGCGGACCTTGGCCCACTGCGCCACAGAGCATCACGAGTTTTCGTCGTGGGGCTTTGTATCTAGAAAAATATTTCTAAGGGCTATTAATGATGATAAAAATAGCTAAATAGCTCAGCTGAGCTAGACAGTTTTAATGTAAAGTACTTGTTAAATAATAAATTACTTGTTTTCTTGAACCAATTTATTTAATTAAACCCGTTAATTGTTTACCTAGAATATTTTTGTTAAAGATTAATTTATAAATAGCTAACTTTAGAAATGTAGGTTTATTTTTGTAAACATTTTACCAGCCAGCGTTGAATATTTATAAATCTCGAGCATAAAAAAACGTCCCTCGGCCCAAAGCACTGTAAAATTGCAATTATTTTATCTACGTACACGAAAAATTGGTGCGAATTTGAAAATAGAACAATAACCCCTAACTCGGCCACGGGCGCCGATCTCGAAAAAAAAACGCCAACCAATATTTACTCGGATCGGCATTCGACACTCCGTTCGAAAACTTCTATCGATACGCGCAATCGAATATGCTGGCGGGATTATTTTTAATCGATGCATCGGAAAGCTTTGTTTCTTGAGTTGTTGATATTAACTTCGTTTAGTTCCCTTTTTACGTAAAACTGGTTCTAATTGACTGAGTAAATAATATCTCAGAATAGTTATTGTGGAGATATTTAAACCACGGTAAAATGAATTACCTACATCTCTCTTACACTGAGTATATACTGAGTAAAATGACGATTCGAAAAAACATCATTTATATAAAAAAAACCAGTTGCGTATTCTTAACGCATCTGGTTTTTTTTACATGTGGAATAGTCGTCATTTTTTTAGATAATTTTGAAGGCAAATTTTAATAATACCATTTAGAAAAATATTAAATCATGTTAAGTTCTGCAAGTTCTGAGAAAGCTGCAAACATTAATCCGTTTAAAAGTATTTAATTTTTTTATGAACAGTTGCTTCGATTTAGTTCTTTAAATTAAAGGAAAGAGAAGTAGTGCTGAAAGGGTTATGTGAAGTTATTTTGCGATATTTTTGATTGGAATTAAATTCCTAATATCATTTGCTAAGCACAATGTTGGCAGCGAAATGTTTGCAACAAGTTTTGAATGCCAGTTTGGTAAAAGTACTAAGTAATTGCTCTATTAAATTCTATATTTATGTTGAAAACACTTTTTTGGTTCGTCGACCATTATCGAAAATACTCGTGGGATACAATGACCTTAAACAGCTGTCTCAATAATTAAGAACGTAATATCTAGATATCGATTACCTACTTATACCAATATAATCAATAGGAAATCAATATGGTCACTTTTGAACGATATTGGGCATTAGAGGCAGTTGTGTTTAGACAACAGTCTTTGATAATAGTCAAATAAATAAATTAAGTTTTTACATCTGCTCAAATATTTGGGCAGATGTAAAAACGACATTTAGTGAATGTGGCTGTGTAGGTTAGGTAACTAGTAGAGGTAGTATTCATTTATTATAATTATTAATTACTAGCCTATACTCACAGCTTCGCCCGCGTGGTACCTTGATAAAAAGTAGCCTATGTGATATTCTGACGTATAAGCTATATTACTGTAAAGTTTCTTCAAAATCCGTTCAATAGTTTTTTGCGTGAAAGAGTAACAAACATCCATCCTCACAAACTTTCGCATTTATAATAAGTAGTAGGAAAGGATAGGATTTATGTTAAATTTTCGCAGTATAATTAGTAATTAAATTAATTAAATTTTGCACATAATGCTAAATACATTGTCAATAAAACTGGCATACCTAAATATGCCGCTCAATTGAATATAAAAGAAAATAATAAGAATGCACACGTAAAAATCTCGAGTGACTAGACAGTCGGAATTTGAATGTGAAAATTAGTTCAAAACACAACATTATTTCCCCCGTTTCCCCTTTTAAACAGCATCAAAGCAAACCGAAAAACAATCAAGCTCTAATTCCACATGATTTCACTCACACACAACATGTACATGATTTGTAAACTCTGAAAAGCAAATAATTACACGAAAAAAAAGTACTGAACCAAACGACGCCATCTTGGTTCCCGAGGCGTCACATTCGGTTGTTTTGCAAAAAAGGCCTAAGCACCGCGCTATCTAAGCATACGTACATACCGGAGACAGCGGTGATTAAGTAATGATAAAAACACAGGTTACTATCTACTCTCGGTGTTAAAGAACAAAGTTCAAAATCACATATTGGTTTATTTATTTTTTTGTTTTAACGCGAAGGGATCGAGGCACATTTAGCAGAGCCACCCTCGCAGGGTGAGATTTCTTGCAGCGTGATATATTATTAATATCCCTGGGGTAGAGTAGAGAAAAATGGCGAGTTTTCGAAGGGAAAAGGGTTTTTTATTGTCGCGTGTGCGGAATGGAATGTATATGAACATGTGCACTGTCTCTGTAGCGCAGTGGACGAAGGCCTCAGACGCAGAAAGTTGCGGGTTCGATTCCCGCCGCGAGACAAATGTTTTTAAGATCTGCAAATATTTGTCTCGGGTTTGAGTGTTTTGTATGTATCAGTATTCACAAAAAAACGTATAAATATAAGTAGTATATCAGTCATGTAGTTCTCATAATACAAGCTCGGCTTAGTTTGGGGCTGGATGATGCTGTGAAATGCCCAGCATTATTTAATTATTATTATTTTACTAACAAGTAAAGAAATCTCAAAATCCAACGCATAAGGAATTAGAGTCTATCTTGGTCTCTCAGTTTACGGGATATTTCTTCAACCAAATAATGGATCTTTTGTATGTAAGATATTTTAAGGTTAGGCTGAAACATTATTTGTTTAGAGTGTTAAGATGTGCTCAAACACGGATTTGAATTGCATTTTGTGATACACATGTGATAACTCTTGTGTCATAAAATGAAAGTTTCGTCATGGTTGCGCGTATAGTCTAGTATTTGAGGGTTTCTTCAACATCTAACTCAATTTTTAAAACTAAATGATTAACTACTATTATTCTACTACTATTATAAACGAGAAAGTTTGTGAGGATGCATGTTTGTTACTCTTCCACGCAAAAACTACTGAACAGATTTTCATGAAACTTTACAGTAATATAGCTTATACATCAGAAGAATACTACTTTTTATCCGGGTATCACGTGGATGAAACCGTTGTCAGAGGCAAGTATGATAACATCATCATCATCAGCCTATATTAGTCCACTGCTGGACATAGGCCTCCCCTAATGAGCGCCATAGCGCCCTGTCTTCAGCTTTTCGCATCCAGCATCTGCCTGCAGTCTTTCGCAGATCGTCATCCCACCTGGCCGGAGGACGTCCTACACTACGTTTGCCGAGTCGCGGTCTCCACTCAAGAACACGTTTACCCCATCGGTTCTTCGCGAGATATGACCGGCCCACTGCCACTTCAGCAAGCAAAGCAAGTAAGTATGATATAAAACTAATTTATTATTTTCATACACATGTTGTGTAGTTAAAATGTTCAAACGAAGTTCAATTATTGGTAGATTTCTGACCTTTCAAAGAATTTGACGATTTTATGTAAAATATATTGTATATTCAAAGATTCCATTTAAACATTTGAGTGATTTTTTTTTGGCATTTATAAACCCCTTTTCTGTTAAATGCGGCTGAATTTCGATAGTGCAAAGTATTCTTTATTTTAGTCCATTTATTTCTTCATCGTCTAGCTAGAAAACTTCCACTGCTTGGCCTTAAGCTTTCCAATGTATGTCACGACAAATGACCAACTTTGTCCTACAAAGTGTTTTCCGATTCGTCTTCGCCATTCGAGAACCTGAGTATACGGGTTCTCTGTATATCTACTTACTTTATTTACTTTAATTCACTGATATATAAGGGTCAATTTGGTTAAAATTGCTACCCTCGTCTAGGAATAGTAAAATAGGGCGACTCTATTATATAAAGGGGTCTATGAAATTACCCACGAACGTAATTATAATTTAATATATTCAGAAAAAAGCGTGGTTATTGGTTGTTCTATTGTTAATATAACATGTAGGGTTATTCTTTTTGCGTTACATATATGTGTAAGACGGTTCATAATATGCTAGAGTTACCCATATATTATTTAAATAGAGCTTTTATCTAAACACTGCTTCTGATGTGTTATTTCAGATTCAACTGTAGAAAATAAAACACTATACAGCTTAAAAAAAATAGAAGTAATGTCTTTAGTTTTTAGGGTTCTGCTTCTTAGAATGTAAAACGGAACCCTTTGCGAAAGCTGAATTTTTATCTAACTGTTTTGGTTCGCCTTTTTCAAGGAAATCTTAATCTGCATGTAAATAATGTCGTTTTATTTTAATACGGAATAAGTATGTAATGATAGAGTTTTGTATCTGTGGTAAGCAGGGCAAATTCCTTGAATGACACTATAGATGTAAATAATAGTATATGATACTGGATGCGTCTGGAAAACGATATGAAGCTACAAACAACAGCCTTGATCTAACCATTCCGTAGTATTTAACTTTAAAAAACAATAAAATCACACTCGCCACAGATTAAAAAGCACTTTTTAATAACCTATGTCATTTGAAATCGAAATTTTGGATAACGCAAACTATTTTTCACCGTGTTTTTATCTGTAAATAACTTTTTAGAATATTATTACGATCATATAACATACTTTACTATTCTCCTGATGACGTTTCGTTGACCGTTTGGAGGTCCTTCCTCATGAGCACCGTCCGCGACCACGCGACTGAGGCGGGATCATTTCCCGATAATTATCAACCACATTAATTTCAATTCTGTAAATAACTTCTTTTCGCGCTTTCTAAGGGCCCGGTCAAACTGTAGTGGTGGCTAACTTCTTTTCGCGCTTTCTAAGGGCCCGGTCAAACTGTAGTGGTGGCTAACTTCTTTTCGCGCTTTCTAAGGGCCCGGTCAAACTGTAGTGGTGGCTAACTTCTTTTCGCGCTTTCTAAGGGCCCGGTCAAACTGTAGTGGTGGCTAACTTCTTTTCGCGCTTTCTAAGGGCCCGGTCAAACTGTAGTGGTGGCTAACTTCTTTTCGCGCTTTCTAAGGGCCCGGTCAAACTGTAGTGGTGGCGGTGGCGAGCAGTAGATTCACGCAAACTTTACCGCAACAGCTTGACCGTGCCCTTATGATAACGTATGTGAATATGCGTTCGTATTTCACACACCAATGGCAATTTGCTACTGGAATCAAATCCGCTCATTGTGCGGCTATTTTTTATAACTTACTAGCTTTGGCCACTGCTTCGCCCGTGTGTTATCCGGATAAAAAGTACTGTAAAGTTTCATCAAAATCCATTTAGTAGTTTTTCGTGAAAGAAGAACAAACATCCTCACAATAGCACATAGGCACCAGGATAGCACATCTATAGACTACTTTTTATCCGGTTACCACACGGGCGAAGCCGTGGGCAGGAGCTAGTATATAATAAACCTCTATATTTGACGACCTCTATGGCGCAGTGGGCGAAATCCTGTCTGAGACGCAAAAGGTTGAGTATTCGATTCCCGCCGCGGGATAAATGTATGTATGATCTGGAAATATTTGTCTTGGGTATGGGTATTTTTTACGTATGATTATGTATGAGTATGTATTTACAAAAAAAAATTATAAGTAGTTTATCAGTCATGTATTTCCCATAACACAAGCTTAGTTTGGGGATAGATGATGCTGTGTGAAAAAAAATGCTGGACATTTCACACAGCATCATTTAGCCCCAAAGTAAGCAGAGCTTGTGTTATCGGAACTACATAACTATTAATATACATATTTTTTTTCTAATATCTCTGAAGGTATCCATAATGGAATAAAAGCTTGAGCGAGATTGTTTTTGTTGGTTTGTAAATAAAAAATAAAAAAGTCTTACCTCCACAAACCAAACGACGCAGTGATAGAAGGCATACCGGGATTTCCCCTTTAAAAAAAACAGCTAACCTCATATTCGTGGGTATCAGGAACTACGAGTCCCGTGGTACTACAACACCCAGAACCGGAAGCCTCGCAAGAGGTGAGAACCCGCACCGCTTGAGACGCAGCTGGCTTCTCGCCGGCCGCGCCACCGAGGTCGTACTCGTCTATGTACAGTCAGAACAAAAACGTACCTAAACGTTGACAAACTTTCAAATCGATACATTTACTTGTATTAAAAATAAAGTTCAAAATTCGTCTTATCAATTTGTTCACAACGATCCCGTCCATCCAAGATTTTAGATTCCGCTTTGAGCAATAATCCCGCTCAATGTACCCTAATTTAAAATGTGTATTCTTAATTTGCATGTTTTTTTATACAAAAAATATTTAAATATCTATCTTTACCTGTATGAAAGTAAATGTAAAATAATGACCATAAATCAGGGCACACATCTATATTATTGATAATGTTTTCTTTATTTATGAATAACTAGCTTCTGCCCACGGCTTCGTCCGCATAGTACTCGGAAAAGTAAAAAAAGTCTATGTGTTGTTCTGATGTGTAAGCTATATTTCTGTAAAGTTTAGTCAAAATACGTTCAGTAGTTTTATGTGAAAGAGTAACAAACATCCATCCTCACAAACGCTCATGTTTATACTAATAGTAGAATATATATGTGCCCTATGGATGCCTAATTATGTGGATTTGAATACTCCACTTTTACATATTGCCATATATATTTTTTCCACACTTACTCCATAAAACTGAATAACCTCAATATGTAAGTTGTTTTTAGACGTGAAAACCTATCATTGGCCTCGATTCTGTAGTACACTGCCTAAACTAAATTTAAACTGTCACTCTCTTTTACTGATAGTGCAAGCAAGAAAGAGATAGCTACAATTTTAAATAAATACATATTTTAAAATGTGAATGGATCGTTCGTTCGTCGCGTCATTGTGCCTTTATTGGTAGCCCTGCAAGGGGTGATCTTGTGACTGATGGTGAAATAACTAGTGTTGTAAAAGGATTCAGTACAAGTAGAGGTGTCTTTTATGCACTCAGATCATATCCAGCGCTGGAGCATCTTGACCCATCCTTAAAGTTATACAAGTCGATCGCAAAAAATCGCATTTTAATCGGATCAGCAGTTTTACTTATAACAGACAAACACTATACTCAATCTTATAATCATATATATTGTTCTTATTATATTCATTATTTATTGCTCCCATGTATGTAACTACGCAGTTTAGTATAGGTGTCAAAATAATACTTAGGAAGGTAGTTAGATGATCGTGCAGGTTGCAAATCCGCTTTTCTAAGCTGTGGTTAAGCTTAAATCATATTTTAAGAAGGTTGAAGAAATCATACAAAATGTCACTTACAAAAACATAATTAATTATTTTGGTTTTGCTCTTTTCTGTCGGATACAGTAAATATTAACACATCAAGAAAACTGTGTTGCTAACAAACAACAAAACGTAGGTTTTAAGATACTTCTAAATTCTAACTAACTAACTTTTATTGTACTCAGTTGGTAAAATAAATAAATCTATATAAAATACACACATAAAGTCAAAGTCAATAGGGTTTTATTCATTGAAATCCCAAGGATCTTATATAAACGTCAACTTAAAAACAACGTGAATTTAAAATTTGAAAGTTAATTTACGCTGATTCCTCGCGCGCGACTATGCCTAGAAGAATCAGGCAACAAACTCTGCTTGGATAACCAAAAAATATTTTTTGATGATCCTTCATTCAGCTTTAGTGTGGTGCCAATCGAACGAGGTGAACTTTTTATAGGAAAAGAGAACTAGTCAAAGAATTAAATAAAGTCGAAAAAATATCAACCAAAGTTCTTAAGACAACACACGATATTATAAGAACCTCTTATGTCAAGCATATACGGACTCCATCGCGTGTATAACAAAAAACAGTGACACGAGGAAAAAAATAATCAAAATATATGAAACGTTTATGAGCTTGACTGTATACATTCCCCTTCAACTTGAACAAACGGACGCGGCAAAACCTGTTTAGACCCTAAAACGGAATGTGTCTACGCTACTCGACGATAGATGGCACTATTAAGTAGACACTATATTCATAGAAATACTATGTACCTAGTAAGTTCTAACAATATAAATTCTTATTGTGTCATAATTTATTTTTAAATTTACCTTATCTGTTTTAACAGATTTTTTAATCAGAAGCATTTAATTAGTTCCGACACGGCAAACAAGATGGCGCTGCTTATTGCTACGGCTTGTAGACATGTAGCGGCTCGTAGACTCGCGTGTAGATAAAGCCTTAGTAGAACTCGTGCTACGATTTTGGTTAAACGTTAAAATTTTTAACTGCCACCTTTTTTTGTAAGTGAACTCTAAATAAATATGTTTTATATAGTTTTCTTAGTTTTTTTTAATGTTGTGCCATTGTCACCGGATCGAAAGCGGTTACCGTGACGTCTGCAGCACCGTAATTCCTAGAAAAAACTAGGTAGGTAGGTATCAACCTAATCATTTTTTCATGATTAGGTACCTACCTACTGGATCTACGGTTATTTAAATAAGTATTGTCCCACGAAAAACATTCTAGACGTTTTGGTAATTTACAGAAATTTTGAATTATGTGCTATGATGTTTTGTGAGTTGCCTGCGAAATAATATAATTATTTAGATAGTGCACATTTTTTTAGAATATCATTTCCAGGTACACACATTTATTTATCTATTTATTTAAGCATTAACATCAGACAACTTAACGTAACTTAACGTCCAAGACATACAAAACGGAACAAGCAAATCATACAAACTTGCCCCGCACCGCAGCGGGAATCGAAACCGCACTTCTTCCGCCTTAGTCGGTTTCGTCTGCCGAGCCACAAAGGTTGAATATAAAGGTTTGTTAATGTCGAGTACGTAAGTTTCATGAGTGGTTTTCTATTTGATCTGTGTTTGCATTCGAGTTTATTATAGAAGCGAATTTGTATGACGAATCTTCATCAGGCTGTCAAATTGAACTACATAACACAAATCAAAAAGAAAATTCCTCATTATGAAAGTCGTCGAGCCTGATCATAAACACCGATAGAGAAATTCTTATCTACTTTCAAGTTATCACGTACGTAGGAGGCAGGTACGAGTTATGAAAGACCATCATGATTTATCAGTGACAGCGTACATGCTCTTTGTTCTACAGTTTTATTTACCCGTTCGTACATAACGGTGACATCTCATTATATATCACGCGGGTATATATATCTATACAATACAGTCGCTATCTAGGAAGTTTGCACGCAAAAATCTAGCAGTGGTAGGTGCTTGCCCCCGGCGGTCACGCACACTCGCGGACACCCCCCTGTCCACACACGAAACCGTCAAGGAGAGAGACTACGTGCCAGAAAAAGACAGAAATAAAAATCACCCAGTGGTGTGAGGCGATGCCCCCAAAAAAAGCACCAAAAACGCAGTCTGCGCAACTTTCCGGCGCAGAATCGTTAACGACTCCCGCTCTCTTTATCGTGCACGCCGTGCCTCCTATATTTCTATTTTTTCTCCGTCAGCCATTAGACGTAAGACGGTTCGCTGCTCAACTAAAAATAAACCTAACCACTCAAACCATAGACTCGAAAATGAAACGGCAAAATCATGGCGTATATCTTACGCGCTGGCCGCTAGACGCACACAGTCGCACCGGAACAGAAATAACGATCGCATTTTTGACCGAAAAGGACGGACAGATGGCTGAAAAGAGAAGAAAAAAATGACGACCATTTTGCTTGGCGCACCTACGGAGCCGGCGAGGTGAACGGTTATGTATGCGATCTTTTTTCAGAAAAAATCCAACCAAAACAAATGCACGTGGCCGAGTGTTATGACCGGAGCTTGGAAAAATTCTGCCGGCCGCTAAGAGAGGACGTTACTGGCGCGGATTTTTTCATCGCGCCTTTTAGTTTTGGAAAAAGTTACGCGGTGGCGCTTTTGCGATACAAAGCTATGATTACATAACAGTTCGGATATGTTGGTATACGAGTACCTATAAATGTGATAGGTATATAACCTATTACTGTTCCTAATTACAAAAGTAAATACGACGACGATACCTACCAAAGTTTTTCAATCGTCTAGAAACACTTAGACAAATGTCTTTTATAACATAAATTAATATTTTCCGGGGATGTTATTAGAGTACGATTTGTAGTAAGTTTATGTTATAGGTCCTATTTATTAAAGAAAGTTCTGCCTTAATTTAACCCGACTTAAGATCACAATTTTATTGTGTATCTGAAACGGGCAACACATTCAAAATAATTGTACCTGGGCCAGGTAAATGAATGAAAGTCTTTTTTAAGTTTAACTTAAAAAAACGCTTTTGAAATGCTGTTTTTTAAAAGCTAAATAACTCACCTTTAGAATCACTGAACGGTAAAGTGTTATAATTTAAAATCGCACTTTGAATATTCTTTGACTAAAACTGATACACTAGCGAAAAATTATACTTTGCTACATTATACTATTGATAGTAGTTGAAGATTCATGAACAAAACATTCGTTAAATTTAAATTGAATGTGTCTCATATTTCGATTTAACGAGACCGGAATCCGCATCTTTGTCTTTTAACAGATTACCGTTTAAAGATTCATATCGCGTTTCATAATTCGTTCAATTCATTAATGTCAGAATCAAGGGTGACACTGAGAACGAATTTTATTGGGCATTTCCTGTTCAGCTTATAGCGCTATTGTGTGTTATTGCCGTCATTTGCTTCTTCATAATTAACTTGAAGAAGTCGACTGCTGGACAAGGGTATTTTTTGAACATAAAATCACATCAGTTGTTCATAATTACCTTGACAAATGAATCTCCTGTGTCCATAATGATAGTAATGATAATGCTGGACATTTTCACACAGCATCATCTAACCCCAAGGTAAGCAGAGCTTGTGTTATAGGAACAAAATGATGAAAATGAATGACAAAATGATATGAAATTCTCTGACTAAACTGCCGAACGGTCAACGAAACGTCAGTTGTAGAATGATAGTAATTAGTCCTACATCATTTAAAATTTTACTAAATTTGCAATTCAAAATGTTTTTACCCTATGACTGACTTGGTTTTAATTAAAGCAAAGCATAGCATATGATAGCAGTACAGCATTTGGTAAATAAGCATGTAACAAATTCCACAGAAAGGTAGGTATAAAATAAGTAAAAAAAACAACGGGTAGGTATTACAAAATGTTTTATTGAAGCAACATAAGTCGTAAAAAGATTGAGTCCTAGATGTCATCATTTCTCCATAAATCTAAAAGCCTTCTGAAGAAATGGGACGTGCATTATTTTATGACGAATGGTATGTTTCTTGTTGAACTTCTCTTCATTTTTTTACACACTATTTAATCATAAGTCATAAATTAATCCTACTAATACTATAAACGTGAAAGTTTGTGAGGATGGATGTTTGTTACTCTTTCACGCAAAAACTACTAAACTGATTTTGATGAAACATTACAGTGATATAGCTTATCCATCAGACTAACACATAGGCTACTTTTTATCCAAGTATCACGCGGGCAAAGCCGTGGGCAGAAGCTGAAGAAGGCAGAAGTACCCGGATAAAAAGTAGCCTATGTGTTATTCTGATGTATAAGCTATATTACTGTAAAGTTTAATAAATATTCGTTCAGTAGTTTTTGCGTGAAAAAGTAACAAGCATCCATCCTCCTAAACTTTCACGTTTATAATATCAGTGGGAAGTAGGATTGTGATATATCAA
Source organism: Perizoma flavofasciatum (assembly GCA_958496245.1). Lineage (NCBI taxonomy): Eukaryota > Metazoa > Arthropoda > Insecta > Lepidoptera > Geometridae > Perizoma > Perizoma flavofasciatum. The sequence goes on from OY292436.1 coordinate 3,846,179, forward strand.
CGTTACCTGCTTTTTATGAGTGCCTGTGATATTAAAGTTATGCCTCATGTCGGCAAGGCAGAGGTGGTACCTCTGGTGTTGCAAGCTTCCATAGGTTACGTTAACCGGTTGCCAACAGGACCTCATGCTTATTTTCCATTTTAGTTGTATAAAAAAATAACCTGAGCGATTGTCAATTATGTTAAATTAGTGCCACGAGTCGTTACATCAGAGATGTTTCAAAGATAAAAATAACTCTTCGATTTTTTACATCATCAGGGGCCTAACGATCTTATTGCGATTAAATTCAGACAAAGATGACAAATCCCGATTTGCGAATAACACAGCTTTAACTACGCCATAGCGTCCTCAATCGCAAAGAGGAAAGTGGCATGCCTGAATTGAAACACTATAAGACTTCATGGCCCCAGGCATCAGGTTAGTAGAATAGGTCTTTACAGAATCGGTAATTTTTGACAAATACTTAAGGCACCACAAAAAACGTCCGCTTCCTTATTTGTTTCTTATAAATCGTTTGCAGCGAAGCACAAGTGTCAAGCGGAAGCTTTGCGAAGCGCTGCAAAGCGATCAACTGAAAATGCTTACACATTTTCGAACGCCGCTTATCTCTGGCACCGTTTTCCGACGGCCAAGTTTGATGCTGTAGTTTTTCTGAAATTTACAAATGAGAGATTCATGTGCCATATTTTATTATGATAAGTGGGGTGGCGGGCGAGTAGCCGAAGATACAAGGAGGCCGGAGGTGTAGGTTTGATTCTACGGTACAAATCGTTGCATGTTCTGCGGATATTTGTTCCATGTTTGGGTGACGTGGTACCATGGTACTCTTAGTTCCTGATACCCAAGCCACAGGGAATCCTAGCGTGCGGTCAGGACTAGGAGTATATATGTGACTGTTGGGTGTTATTAATATTAACACATGATTAAACTAAACATAGTTAAAAGTCTCATAATCCAAACTTTACAAACATTTCAACTCTCTATAAAATAGTCAACAAAATGTAGTATTTATAACATACTAGCTTCTGCCCACGGCTTCGCACGCGTGGTATCCGGACAAAAAGTAGCCTATGTGTTATTCTGATGTATAAGCTATATTACTGTAAAGTTTCAGCAAAATCCATTCAGTAGTTTTTGCGTGAAAGAATAACAAACATCCATCCTCACAAACTTTCGCGTTTATAATATTAGTAGGATAAGATACATATGTATGTATCTAAGTATATATTTGGATGTTTGTATTTAATTATGAATTATTTTCATTTATGTATGTAGTTTACTTCTATTTTAAGTAGCTATTTATTTAATTTAATATAACTTTATCGTATTTTGTTTATTCTTCAAACGCTTTACATAAAGGTTAGTTGGATGAAAATCGACGACCGATGTGGCGCGGTGGGCGAAGGTCCGCCTGCGACACAGGAGGTTGCGGGTTCGATTCCCGCCCTGGGACAAATATTTGTACGATCTGCAAATATTTGTTCCGGGTGTTCTGGGTATTTTCTATGTATAATAAAAAAATATCTATCTATGTAATGTATTGTATTAAGTATATCAGTCATCTAGTACCCATAACACAAGCTCTGCTTAGCTTGGGGCTAGATGATGCTGTGTGGATTGTCCAGCATTATTTATTTATTTATTTATTAAATGATAATTAGCATTAATTTCACCTATGTACTTGTTATATCTTGAGCAATAAAGCAATTTATATATATAAAATAATTAGAAATAATTTTGATTCCTTGAAATATTATAAATCCTCTTTACAAATAAGTTGTATTTATTTAACAAAAATAAGTAATTCTTAATTAAAACTAGTTCTCTAACTCATTTCCGAAGCTAAAAATATGTTATAGAAAAAAAATACACAATCGGTTTAGTTTGTGCCTGTAGGAAATACATAATGTTATAATAAAATTCAGCATATTCAATAATAAGAACCTATAGTTCACAGGATAATATTTTTACAATTTTATTTTCGTTAAAACTTATGGAAAAATCACCTCTAAAAAGAGGATTGCAAGAAAAAAAAACCTCTTTAAAATTAACTCACCTTATCAAATGTAAAGATGTGGTCACAATCGTGTCCGGACTATTGAAGCGTATCTTCAGTGCAACCTGAAATAACATAAAAAAAGCGTATAAAATTTTCTGATCAATCTGCTCAAAATTATTCCAAGCACAGTCAGTGTACTAAAATCTATGGCCCACCTTTCATTTCCATCAGTAGTAGTTACATCCACCTGACATACCTACCTACCCGTCCGGGGACCTATGATTCTCTGTATCGTTGGTATCAGAAACTATGTGTACCATAGCAACCAAACCCGGAACAAATATCTGCAGAACATAAAAACATTTGTCCCGCAACGGGAATCGAACCCGCCGCGCCACACAAATTGTCGATTATGGGGTGCGAGTGAAGCACATGAAACCTTCACACTTATGTAAATAATGCTGGACATAAAATAAATAAATAATGCTGAACATTTTTCACACAGCACCATCTACCCCCAAACTAAGCAGAGCTTGTATTATGAGAATTAAATGACTGTTAAACTACTTATTTACTTTTTACATATTATACTTATATAGAAAACACCCAGACCCGAGTCAAATATTTTCAGGTCATACAAACATTTGCCCTGCGATGGGAATCGAACCCGTCTTCTGTGTCTTCGGCCATTCACCATCTTATGCCTCCAAATCATATAAAAACAGCTCTACAAAATATAGGTAATATTTGCATAAGAATATTACGAACCTTAGTTAATATTAGACGAAGTTGAAGGTTTAATAGATCTTGGACTTAAGTTTTATTTCTTCATTGATAATAGAGTTCTATGACAAATCCATTGAAGGGCAGCGTAGAATGTTATCTGAAAGAAGTAAGATTAAAAGATTTTATAGTACCCCAAAAATTCAGCTTCGGTTGGATTTGAACCCACAACCTCTCACTTGGTATGTGAATGCTATATGCAAAGTTCTTCGTTTTGTTTATCGAAATCACGAGGATCGTATGGGAAACGTCAGATTAAAAACTACGTGAGTTTCAAATTTAAAGTGAATTTACGTCGTTTCCTCGCGCGCGACCAAGCCTGGAAGAATCAGGCAACAAAGTCTCTGCTTTTTTTTATGATCCTTCATTCAGATTATAGGCTGGTGCCAATCGAATAAGGCGTTTATCGTAGGCCCCTAGGGGCATTGAATATCAATTTAAATAAAAGATAATTCAAAATGTCAGTACTTATGCCCTAACGTTTGAATTAAAAATAATATTTTACGCACGTTACATATAGAGATTTATTTTCTAGACCGCCGCCGAACCCTACCGTTTGGTAGTTGATTCCTAAAAATAATATGGATACCGATGAAACTAGAGACACCTGAATGTACATGTCTTCGATTTTTTAGTAATAGGGTTGGTTGACGGTATCTCCACGATGTTTTCCTTCACCATTTTACACACATGTTGTTCAATTTGACGACCTCTGTGGCGCAGTGAGTAAAGGCCCTCCTGGGACGCAGAAGGTTGCGGGTTCGATTTCCGCCACGTGACAAATGCTTATATCAACTGCAAATATTTGTCTCGGGTCTGGGTGTTTTCTATGTATAATATGTATGTATTTACAAAAAAAGTAGTATATCAGTCATGTAGTTCCCATAATACAAACTTGGCTTAGTTTGGGGCTAGATGATGTTGTGTAAAAATGTTCAGCATTTTTTTAAATGCTGTACTACTTTTTAGATAATTACTATAAGAACATACTTAAAGTGGTAAAAAATAATGCTCCTTTAACTAAAAAATATTAGTCATAAACCGAACCCGATGCGCGCAAAACTACAAGTTTTAATGATAACTTTGACGGCGAGATATAAACAAATTAATTGGTCTCTAGTGCGTTTTAATTGCACAAACTGTGGTGCATTACTAGTATTGTGTTTAATGACGAACATATATTGTACGTTAGAAATTACGATGTAAGTTCAGTTTCAAACTGCAAGTTTAGTGTTTCTAAAAGCTGTAGTTTGTATACAGTTTGTTTTTGGGATATGGTAAAATAACAGTAAGGTACAAATTTCTTAATTTTTCCAACATTAGCTTAGGCATAGCTTTTTTTTTCTTCCACTCTCCTACAGCCATCGTCTCAGTACTCATTGCTTTCTTTCATATGTCATCTTTCACTATACATCTTTTCCTTTTCCTTCCTCTACTCTTATTTCATAATTCAAATTGAATATCCGTTTCATAACATGTCATTTTTCCCTTCTCATAACATGCTCATACCACGCTATCCATATATCCTCGACTTTTCCGTCACTCACATCCCTGATACATTTCACTTTGTCACTGCTGAAAATGTTAACCAACTTAATATACCTAACTCTTAGCATATAATTATCTAATCGAGGCAAATACTATTCTTTCTGGAACCCCAGTAAGTAGTGGTCAAGCACTCCAATAGCCATAGCTGTATGAAATCAATTCACAAATAAAAGAGGGTTTTGGTAGTACCAACTTTATTCCTAAGGGAAAACTAAACCAAGAAATTCAAGACCCTCAGCATGGAAAAAGTAAAAAAAAAAAAGACAAAGTAAAGTAAAGTAAAGTAAAGTAAAGTAAAGTAAAGTAAAGTAAAGTAAAGTAAAGTAAAGTAAAGTAAAGTACAGTAAAGTAAAGTAAAGTAAAGTAAAGTAAAGTAAAGTAAAGTAAAGTAAAGTAAAGTAAAGTAAAGTAAAGTAAAGTAAAGTAAAGTAAATCTTTATTGCAACTTCTTTATTGAGGATGAACTATTTCCTATGAAATGTCTTATGCCCACCTATAACATAAACTAAAATACAGGATAACCCAAGAATAAGTGACAGAGGGAAGAAGAGTCCAAAGAAATCACCCCAAGCAATACCTGAAAGTTTACCTGCTACGATTTATTATTAAGTACCTCTATAGGCTTTTAGGACACTGTTTTCGCAAACACCAACTTTTTAGGTGAACAGTATATAGCAAAAATAAAAGACACGGCTCGATATTTTTTTTATATGACATGGGTACACTAACTAGATTGTGTCAAAACGATCCCCCGTACTAATTGGCGCAAATTACCGATCAAATTCGGCAAAATCTGGTTTTCACCGCCTTTTCCGATTCAATTATGTCCTAAATATGGAAAAACGTAGCTAGGCTGTGCAATACCAAACCTTACGGTTGTTGAAATAGGTGTTTTGTATCATTAATAATTTACTAGCGGCACCCCGTAGCGCGTTTAGTATGAAAATTGAATTGGAATCTCATTGTTGTATAATTTTTTATCGCATTGACGTTAGATAGATAGATACACTCTTTAGTGCACACCAAAGCAAAATACAAAACACAGGAATTTATAATCATAAAAGATATAATGGGCGGTCTTATCGCTAAAAACGATCTCTTCCAGACAACCTTTGGATGGGCAGGATAAAATGGAATCAAAAACGGCAGTGTACGAGTAAATCTATAATAAAAAAATATATATGTATATAATAATAAATACCATATACTATCTATACGCATCCTATATAATATACATACAAATAATAATAATGTGAGCTAATAAGTATGTATCAGCTTCTATTGTAGCAGCCCCTAGCGCGGCTTATAGCGATAAAATCTATCTGCAAACCTTTCTTGAAATCATACAAATCGATTGCGAAAACCCACATTTCAATCGACAAGTCTTTTTAAAGATCACAAACAAACTCTTGGCAAACGCACGAACTCCTTGAGTCACGGGTAAAAAGACCCGTGGAACAATAAATATATTAGTGATTTCATAAAAATTTGTCGTATGTAATTTCCCAATCGTCAAGTTTCATTTAAATATTTTTTTTTTCATTTAAAATAATGTCTTTCTTTAACATATAGATAGGGTGTCAGAAAAGGGGTAGAAAGCAGGTGATGCGAAGCGACAAGTCGAATGGAATATGAGAGTGTGAGCGTAGTTCCGAAATCGCGAGATGTGGGCGGAACGTACCTACTTCTATGCAGTATACAGCAAATGCTCAGATCATTCAAGTAATTTGTGTTTTACTAATGAAACGCCCGAACTTTACTTTCCTGCTAAAATCTTTGGTTAAAATCCCTACTAATCAAATCTAAGGTCTCTTGGACTTACGGCTTAGGCTGTGGGTTGATGCCAATCAGTCAGTCATGCAATGATTTTAGTTTATGTATACCTACCTACCTATTTACCTACCTATTTTACTAAGTAACTTATAATCTACCTAATAATTTTGCTGGTGAACATAATGCTTCTTATAAATACTAGCTATTACCTACTTCTTTAGTACGGAATCAGTTTAGTTAAGATCTAAATGTAAAAATATCGATTTACCTGCTAAATAAACGCTGATATGATCAATATCCTCACGTGTCGATTGAAACTATTAATATATTTACAAAAAAAAACACCTAATTCACTCACGATAAACGTGGTGGACGTTTATCGAGTACGAAAGTTCACAAGACTATGAAGTCACTAAAAACATTTAGTAACCCCAAATCATTTCTAAAACCGTGAGAAACTGAATAGCATATGAACTTAGTAAGATTCCACAATAACGAAAAGTATATTAATATAAAAAGAATAAATTAATCTTAAATTTGAACTGTAACCGGTCATCGTGAGATCGGTCAGAGATCATTCTTTCTATAAGGGTGGCGTTCTCATAATTACGCATGCGTCGACCTTGGGTCACACAGGGCACCGCTGACTTGACCGTTGATCTTTTAACCAGTTTCAGATAAAACGTGGAATGATCTTAAAGATCGCGTCCATTGAATGACAGCTTTTTATTATACGGTTGCTTTGAAGGGTCGATTCTAGTATTTTGTAAATTTTGTTATCGTTATTGTAATTTAGATACTGTACCGTCCGAGCAATTTGGAGCAATCTGCACTTGTGGCAGTTTTTAGTTCAACGAATAAATATCGTCGGCTAGCCAACAACACCGCTCAAGTCGAAATTTTGCGGTTTTGACTTTTTTATGCCATTGGATAGATCTTTTCACTGCGCTTCTGTTCACCAATACAAACATTGCATTTCAACCAATCACAGTTTTAATTTCAGCGTTAGCGATTTCAATTCTGTGGACTTGTGCGGAGTTGATAAAATAGTTTTTTGGTTCTCCTGATAATTAAGGAAAATCGATTTACGGGGTGTTGTTAGCTAGCTGACGATATATAAATAGAGCTTTTTTGCTTAATATTTTGCATCAACAATATTATAGAGTAAATTTACATAATTGGTCAAAATACAAGCTTCCAAATACTAATTCCTTTTTGTACGGGTGTCAATTTAGTTTGTTATAAGAATTTGCATTTTTTGCGTGTACTACAAAAGATTGCTTGGATTCACATCATGGTAGCAGTGGCAGTAAAGGCGGATCACTTGAGAATGCTTGTGTATGTGTGCGTCACACACACAACACAGTTTATATATTAAATATCTGATTCTTGTTTGATTTTTCAAATCCTAATATTAATTTCGTCCACTTGCTAGATATAAACATACGTGAACGTATGTATGCTTCAAACTGTTAAAATTACGTAAAATATATTGTTCGGTACGATAAACTTAAAATTTGTAGCGTTTATTTATTTATCATCTGGATTTATATCTTATCATGGGCATTGCGGTAACAAAATCTTCGTATTCATGTTTACACCATTAAAGTCATCCCTTTACCTGTTCCTCTCATTAAACATAGTCTAGTATGTTGTTGAAAACAGCGCATATTCCAGTCTCCTCAAAGCCACCACCACTCTGCAATAAATTCCTTTATAACAAAATACCCTGAGGAGTTTACTTAGTGCTTACGAATTTGCCTAAAACTACGAGTTTCTGATACGCCAGGAACACCACCCACCTATTTCAACAACCCAACATCCCAACTGCGACACAGTGTCGAAAATTTCATCTTTCGCCGAAGGAAAAGTCGAGTTTTGCGTGGCACATTGTGTATGATGGAAACCAGTGAGCTAACTCAACGAATCTAATCCCATGTGAGCGCCACGTTAGCCCGCGGCGTCACTCTGACGTTACATTACGTGTTTGTGGGTGTGGGCACAGATGAATGTGTGTGTGTAAGGCGAAGTTAGATCGTCCACACTTTACCGCGGACCTCGATAGGAGTTGTACAGGCACAGGAGGTTGATGCACGTCAAAACTACTTGAGGATTTTTATAAGACAAATATTTAAAAGAAAAAAAACTCTTTGAAAAAGTGTATATTATTTTATAGTTATTTAAATAGTAGCAGACAATAAAGAATAAAAAAATATGTACATGTGTGTATTAATACGTGCTCAAAATATGAAAAAAACATCGTGAGGAAACCGGCATGTCTTAGAACAAAGAATTCGAAGGCTATGTTATCAGTTAGTATTCTAATATTGGCGATGGGCTAGCATCGCTTGCTTGGTCACGTGGAGTGCTAACTTGCTGAGACGCGGGCATGTGCCAATTGTAATGTTTGGACGTGGCCAAAACATAAACTATCCAAATGTCTCGTGTCCACTGTCCATTGCTCATATCAATTTCATAAATTGTAATGTGTTGGTTTCCACAAGATAGATAGATACGATATTTATTCATTCAAAAAGGTTCATACATAGTACCTACCTAATAATATTGTAACCACGTAAACCAAGGAAGGTTTGTGTTACTCACAATCGCTAGGTTCGCACTTTTTATTAGCTAATTACATTAGGCACATTTTTCTTAACCTGTGTTACGCACTGTCATGAAATATTCCAGTCTGCGCGTACGCCCCGAAAATAGACATTAAAAAAAAGTATTTACTCAAGCGGTGATGGGCGTATAACTCATCAAGTGGAATGCTAACTACTTGAAAAACGCGGGCATGTGCCAAATGTAATATATGAACGTGCCTTTGACTACCTCCTGCTTGGTCCTCAAAGGTCTACGCACTGACTTTGTATCTGATGTCCATGATGAGGAATATATCGTAAATGGGTTTTTGTCTCGGGTCTGGGTGTTTTATATATAATATGTATATATTTACAAAAAAAATGTATATAAGTAGTATATCAGTCATGTAGTTCCCATAACACAAGCTCTGCTTACTTTGGAGCTAGATGATGCTGTGTGAAAATGTCCAGCATTATTTATATTTTCGTAGTGAATTTGCTTATTATGAACAACAAAAATCCTGTATTGCGTTCGTCCGTACGTCGGTCAGCTCCTAACATCATTAATCTAACTTTCGTGCTACCCTTTATAATAGTTCGGCCTCCCCCGGGCGCGAGGGTGCAAGAATGGGGGTGGGTGTGTGGGGTTGTATTAACATACGAATTTGGAGCCGTCCTCAGCTTCTTGGGGGGGACAAAATTTAAGTTTCACCCTATGTATTGATCCGACGGTTTCGTTAGTTTAGAATTTAGACGGTGCCAGACATTTAACATTTTTGGGTGGCTTTAAATGATTTTATTCGTCAGAAACATACGTGTGTGGCGTTAGAAATATTTGATCATCTAAGTATGCTTTAAAAAGTTTTATTAATACGAAGATTTACTTATTACCTTCTGACATCGTGTCTTTCTTTAATTGGCACCACATTGACTTAAAGACTTTGACTTGATCCCACGTAAGGATTGGTACCTACTGGATAGTAAAAACATAGTCTGATGAAAATGCCTTGTGATGATCGAACAATGTACCGGGCTTTAGCTTAAATTTTTTTATAAACTAGTACCGCATTTTATTTTCGTATTTTTATCATGGATTTTATGAATGGCGCCTACAAACTGGACGTCACAGTATGGACCGGTTATGAGAAGTTGGTGGAAGTAGATAGCCCAAGATCGACATGACACTCTTTAGGGAAGGCATTTGTCCAGCAGTGGACTTTTTTACCTACATTTGATGAAGAGGATGATTAAGGAATCAATAAATTATTGAAAATATTTTTTGTACACCACAAGATAACAAAATAAACAAAAACTAAATATAACTGAAAGAACAACGGGTGGTCTTATCGCTTAAAGCGATATCCAGATAGCCTTGAGACAATGGATTTAAATATAATATATAAATATTTTTGGTCATATTTTCACACTTCTCAAACTCTTCAAACATTTTATTTAACTTTATTTTAAATTATTTTGTCATTTAGTTTTGATATTTGCATGCAAATTTATATGGTGGAACATAATTTTAATTTGATATTTTATCATATTATGTTCGAGCAAATGAATTAATCTAACCAATATACATCCAAATGGATCAAAATATCATAGCCGCTGTATCACGTCTACATTAACATTATAAAGAGGTTACAGGAATTAATTTCTGAAACTACATATTCAATTTTTAAAAAAATTGTTTCATTATTGAAACAGCACTATTTGGGCAAACGCAGTTACACCTTGGATGCCTGAGGATGGAAGAAGACGTCATGGTCGGCCGCGAAACCGTTGGCGTAACAATCTCGATACGTTCGAGACGGAATGGTGGGAGACTGCCAAGGAGGTAGATGGAAGGAATTGGGGGAGACCTTTACCCAACAGTAGGGCACAATAGGTTAGCAAAAAATATTTATATTAAGAACGTACCTTCAAGGTGGGTCTAAGCTGTTTCTTTATTATCTCGTAAAATAAAATGCCTTTAAGAAACGTCTGCCTTGACGGTACTTTCCACTACTTTCCATCGGCTAATTTATAACCGGTGCGTGGGCGAAACCATAGGCAGTAGCTAGTATAAGATAAAACTGATTGGATCTCAGTTGAGAGGAAATGATGCTGCAGGACAGGAGCAATAACCAATCAATTAGTATAGGGAGCAAGCAACGTAAGCTCCGATCTACCAGTAATCCGACATTTGTAAAATGAGATGAGATGACTATGTTGAAGGATTTTCAGATCATTTTTCCAATGAGGTACAAAACGAGATTAGTTATTACAGATACGTACTCGTTAATAGATAACACTATAGCACACCACATAAGTTGCTTACAAATTCAAACAGAGCACCAATTACAAGCTAATCTCGGACCTTCAATGGACGGCCTTATCGCTAAAAGCTTTCTTGTCATTGTAGAAACGCTACTAAATTCGCAAACACCAGAGTTAATAGATAATTCCAAATAATCTAAAAATACAAGTGCTAGCAGAATAGATATGCGATCCCATTCTGTCCGGTTCATTGCAAACGGTGGCCACTGAGCCGTGACGATCTGAGATCAAAAGATGAACTACTCTGCCGCCTAGTGTCAGCTCAATAATGCTCTCGTGTTCATAGATTCACTAGTTTTATCATAGCAGTGAAAGTTAGGTACGATAGAAGAATAAATGTAGCTCAGATGAGAGCTTGGAGAAATACCTGTGTCGTTTGTCTTAGAGAGATAGAGCGAGGAACAGTGTGATAAGAGTGCGTTGTTTAGTGAACGGCGAAGTAGAGACAAGAAAATGTCCTTACGGAAGAGTGTAGCTACTAACAACACAGGGAATCCAAGTGTTCTATCAACAACAAACAATAGACAATCGTTTGTTAGCTTCATTAACTCTACTAACTTATTACTGAGGTCACTACTTCCGGAGATAAATGCCTTGTCGACATTTTTTTGTGGCCTTTCTCGAATTAGGTATATAAGTAGTTACCATTCACCATTCATCCGGATTACAGGATGCGACTAGTTTCTCCCAATACAAGGAATTATAATGTGAGATATGGTTAAAAGTTGATTGATATTGTAATCTGTACCGCCTCATTGTAGCTGCAGCTACGACTTGCCACCGCCGAGGAAATTTTATAGAATATTTCATAATAAATAGCCGTGAACCAGCTGTAACCCAGCCGTAGCCGTGCCGATACAGCGAGGTGCTGAGCCGTTGCCGGTTGTAAGCTTACGCTACGTTGTCGGCTGGTTGACGGAGAGACGTCACCAAGACGCGATGTCGATGTCGCAGCAAAAAGGTATAATCCGCTCTTTTACATAACAGCTAACCGCTTTACAAAACAGTGCTGTTTTCGAATTTGGCGTATTGACGTCCAGCCGGAATGTCATTACGATATGTTAAACAAAAGTGTTGCCAATGTTTAGCCATATTGTAAACAGAAAAGAGGTTAGGTTTTTAAGTTTTTTTTAATTACATTGTCAGCCGCATTGGTAAATGCGATATGCTTTGTTTATCCGCATTACAATACGGCTCGACGACAATACGCTGAATTATAAAACAGCACTGTTTTGTTAAACAGCTAGCGGTTATGTAGACATCGATACGATGTCGGGCTGCTAGGTATGTGTGCGACAACTACTCGGAGACCAACAGTATAAACAACTCTTTTCTGCCTGATGCAAAGACGATTTTTTTTGTCTTCACTTCCGAAGATAAAACGGTTACCTTGCTGATCATACTAAGCATACCTACTGAAATTTGAAAAGAAGTTTTCTTTTGTTTACACTAATGATTTTTTCGAAATACCACTTATAATTATGTATTTATACCGCAGATATTATAGTACTATACTACATATACTATTAAAAAAGTGTGCAGTGGGAAAATCTAGTTAATATAAAAAAAACTCTAAGTCTAAAAATAAGTAGCAGACATGACACTTGTTTGAATTTATGAAACAAAATAAAAATATAGGGGAGACCGAACAACCCCTATGTACAGTGAAATTAATTCGCGAAAACAAGACAAGAGTGCGCGGGATGAACCCTTTAACTTGAAAATCCCGGTCCATTCAAGAAATAGCGATCCTTTGGCATAATAACGTCGCTTTATCTAGCGCCCCCTGGCAACCGAGACCACCCTATGGTAATGTACAGACTAGAATTAAAATAATTAAATACAGAACTACATTCTTCAAAAAAAAAAACTACGATGAAACTACTCATGACTTATGACCCCATGATAGACATTCTAAGATCCATACTCTGTACGCAGGTTTAGATATAGGTACCAACTATATGGAGACACCCCTTTCAAAGATTGACACATGCCAACGTTTCGCATAGAAGCTAGCAATACGCATATACAATTTTTCTGTGTTAAAAAAAACCACGACCAAGGCTTACTCAAGCAAAATGAACGAAATAATTACATTTTCTCGGACCTTGCAACCTAAAACTTCTAAAGCTTGAAAATGGGAATGTTTAGGTCGGGAGGTGTCTGCCCAATTTTAGTTTTAGAAATCCTACTTCTATTATAAAGGCGAAAGTTTGTGAGGATGGATGTTTGTTACTCTTTTACGTAACAAACATCCATCCTCACAAACTTTCTGATGAAACTTTACAGTAATGTAGCTTATACATCAGAATAACACATAGGCTACTTTTTATCCGGGTGCCACGCGGGCGAAGCCGTGGGCAGCTTGGCAGGTTTTAGATACATCGAAGACTGTCAAAATGAGTTATCTACGTTGCCAATTTATTAGTACAACTAGAGGACGGGCTCCACAAGACACGAAGTCGGGTACCGCGACTAACACGGCCTCACTAATAGTTAAAGAACTTTTTAGGGGAGGACTATACTCATCTGTCGACTTCTACAGACTGTTGATGATGGGTCCACCATGTCTGTACACATACAGAACCCGTCCCTCCCTAGCTCATCTTAGATCGGCCGCACTTCCCCTCCATAATTGTGACTCCCGGAATCATTACTGCCCGATCCTTTCGACCCGTTTTACGCTTATCTTTGTACTTTCTGTTTTATTAAACACATAGAAGTATAGATTTTAAAAACAAAAACCATGAATTTATGGATTGGTTAGAGAAGTTTCAAAGGCATAAAGGCTTTTTGTAGGAATATACCGTTTTTGCCGCATTAGAGCAATATACTAGTCTACACTTTAAAAGACACTATCTACACGAATCCTATCCTACTCCTACCAATTTATAAACGCGAAAGTTTGTGAGGATGGATGTTTGTTACTCTTTCACGCAAAAACTACTGAACGGATTTTGATGAAACTTTACAGTAATATAGCTTATACATCAGAATAACACATAGGGCACTTTATATCCGGGTACCATGCGGGCGAAGCCGTGGGCAGAAGCTAGTAATATCATAAAGAGGTAAAGTTTATAAGTTTGGATGTCGGAGATAATCTCTGAAACTACTAACTACATTTTACTAATATTGAATATGGCTACAGAATATGGTCAAAGGTCCATTCTAAATAACCGGATAATATACGTATTATCCCGTTAAAATCGAAATAAGTTAGTTTTTATCTCTTTTTAATATATTTTTTTTGTCTGGGCTTCCGCGATAGTTTAACAATAACAACAAAAAACATTTTTTTTTACAATGAACTCAGCACTAGTTCTAGGCTAGAACTAGTGCTGAGTTCATTGTTAAACTTGTAAATTAGGCACATACTATTTTGGAAATAAAGTAGGTATTTTGTATTTGTAAAAAAGGGCTTTTTTGTGGAGATTCTTATAGGCTAAACAAAACAAGGCAGAACGTGGGCATGTGCCAAAATGAAATATTTTTACATGCCTCTGACTACCCCCTAACCTGGAAACCTCACGGATCTACGTACTGTGTATTATGTAGATCTGAGGATGACCAAATAAAAATAATTTATGTACTGACTTCATAAACAGTCGTTCGTACGTGTTTGCTTATTGGATTTTTATTCTTCTAAGCTTAAAAAGGTCGCGAGGAATCGGTATTAAATTCACGTTTATAATTAAAACCTACATTCAGGATTTCAATGACTTTGACTTATATAGTCAAAGTCAAAGTCACTTTACTTTGTAAAGTGTAATAAACTTTATAATTGCTAGGGTTATGGAATAACACTCAATTAATGTAACAACTTACCTACTTATTTTAATTAAACATGAGTCATTCTATCGAACATGAGATCAAACAGAAGACACTCTCTGAAATAGCTACAAACTTAACCACTACACGGCTATTTCCAAAATTAACAAATTCCCTTTTATTATGCTGAATGCGAAACAATGTGGCGAATACTTGGTCCGGAGTTGTCAAATCGACTTTAAATTATTATTTAGCTGCAAAGCAGTTTAAGCTTTAACTTGTGATATATAAAGCAGCATTTGGTAGGCTTGTTGTACCATTTTGTACGAAGATCAGGGTAAAGTAACACGTATTAGGGAGCTAATGAATACCACAAGTCAGCATTCGTTCGGCTAGAATAGAAATTAGCGTAGAAACATACACTCTCGTTTTAGGATATAGTATATTACTATTTAGTTACTTGGATAACCACATTGGCATCCACATACATAAGTGTACGATGACTTTGTATAATCATTATCAAACTTTAATATTGTGCGTATATGACACGGCGTTTTTATTAAGACGGACTGGAGAGCAATTTTAAATCCTCGAGGCTTCGGAGAATCTACGTTAATTAGCTTATACAAAATATTCGATTCAATAAGTTTTTTAGTCAATGATATTAAAGTAATCCTTTGATCCTTGTTTCAATAAATAAACTTTGACTTGGCATGTCAAGATTTTAACAATAGAAAAACGACACATAAAACAAGCTACCGTTTTAGCATTCATTCATGTAAAATGACAAGATACTCGTATTCCACAAACACGTTACAAGAATTAACGTCAGTTTATAAAGTGAGACAATTTCGATTCTTTCATCATAATCGAAGTATATTTTTAAACCGCTAACTTATTTTTCAGCGTCTATTGTAGCGCCCACTGATTTGTGGCGTTATTTATAATTGAAGACATACATACATTGAACACAAAAAACTGCATTACTATCCAATAAACTGTTACAGAGATAAATGGTATAGGCAAACAATATCTTATGGCAAACGCATAGATGGTCTCATGTCATCGCCGGTAAAAAGGACAGAAGAAACGTGCAATGTGATTCGTCATCTTGCGAAACTGAGGACGAAAGGTGGGAAATAGCGACGTGAATGGAGCTGAATGGCTCGAATGGTGCTATGGTGGAATGGCGGAGGCACGCCAACGCCCCGTCGCCGGCTAGGGCTGTTACAAGAGTATCTTTTTTATTCACCGACTAGCTACTGCCTACAGCTCCGCCCACTTGGTACCTAGATAAAAAGTAGCCGATTAAAAGTAGTTTTTTCACTTCTAAGCTCTTACTGCGTTCTTAAGAAACGAATTCGTGCGATCTTTGTTATGTTGCAACATGATGTCAAAATTGACCATCTTGAAGGTCCATTCTATAATATTATAAAATCACTTTTGAAATTAGATAATTCGTTGTGGAGATTTCCGCTTACATCCAAACTAAAAAACTATAGAAAACAGATAAAGTCAAAAAATCGGTGGTCGATTTATCGTTTACAGTTTTTAGTTATCGTCTTTTATGACTTTAATAAAGGTTTAAAGATATGTTATATTGCCAGTCCATAGTTGCAATAAACAACGGAAAAAAGGATACAAGAGTTTTTTTAATACTTTTTGTTTTATCACTAAATTAATTTAATTTACTCATTTTTATGAGACATCCTTCTCACTATTAGGTTTGTCTAAACATCTCAAAGCTATTAATCTAATAAACAACAGTAATAAGTAAGTATGTATTGAATGGAACATTAGAATAAGTGTTTTCCGAGATATCAAATTCAGTAATGTAGATTCGATAATATTTTTTATAATAATTTAAAGATACGTAAGCGAGTTGCAGCACCTCTCGTTCTTCTCTTCCGGTGCTCTTCCAAGTGTGTGCGCTGTGTAATGATCCCAGAATAAAATTCTACAGACAGTTTAAGGAGTTATCATTTAGAAACACCACTCATAATTATTATGAAGAGCGACCGCACACAAAAATAAAGACATCATCACGGAATTTCTGTTGATGTACATTTGGCAACCCTACGCGGGGCAAATATCTCGCGAACCTTCTGTAATTGAAAACATAGTGTACCCCGACAGTTTTAATGGCCCTTATCTAATGCTGGAGCTAGTGGATGTAGGCGATTGTAGCAATTAGTCACTGTTACATAAACATTCCTACCTTTGTAGTATTGAACCGTGAAATACTTTTCAAAAATTCCCCAAACCACCAATTACAAACACAATTGGTATCGATAATCTGCGTAAAGACTAAAGTGTAGTTTGGTATCGTTTTAGGGTATTATGTATACTACTAGCCTCTGCCCATGGCTTCGCCCGCGTGGTACCCGGATATAAAGTAGCCTGTGTTATTCCGATGTATAAGCCGTACTGTAAAGTATCATCATAATCCGTTCAGTAGTTTGCATGAAAGAGTAACACACATCCATCCTCACAAACTTTCGCGTTTATAATATTAATAGGATAGGATACCACGTTCTTTATTATTCTCATGCTGACGTTTCTTCTCTAAACCTCGATAGGTCAGCGGGAGAATAGTTAAGTATGTGGTATTGTCATTATTATATCCTAAAACGACAATACTAAAGTAATTAATATATAACTACAGTCATGTAGTTCCCATAATACAAGCTCTGCTTAGTTTGGGGCTAAATGATGCTGTGTGAAATATGTCCCGCATTTTTTATTATTTATTAATTTACATGAAATAAATTGTTAAACATCTCCAATCCGAAAGAAAATATAGATATCTAGGCATTCTATTTTGTACTAGGTAAGCGAAACCGTGGGAAAAATCAAGTTTGATAATGGTATTGAAAACTAAAAATGATGACTAGTAGCTTCCTACTTAAAATCTGTCCAGAATTAATCGCTTTCAGTGATAATACAACCCATTACTTGTGGTTTTTTATTGTTTTAGTTATGCTTTTGTATCTTGTACTGTAAAATTTATGCACTTATTAGGCTTTATTTTTGGGTACCTACTTTGTACACATTTTTGTGATCGATCACAGCGAGAATTCCATGTTGCTACCGTAAAAATAAATAATATGAAGTCAGTCAGAAATGTCTCATGTACAAAAGCTTGCTTCAACGCCATACTTCTTGTAACTCTATCATGACGTGACTCTGGCAGAATTGTTCAAGTAGGAAAAAAAAACTTATGTACAGATTTAAGCAGTGTTTCTGCTAACTGCAACCAACTCTGTCAGACACAGCCCATCCTAATTCCTACAGAACATAATTTAAACAATATAACTAAACGTTCAAAGCGTGCAAACTCAGAACTTTGCGGAGCATGCTTAGGTAATTGTTAAACCTACCGTGAGCGCTTTTTGCCGCAACATTACGCCAACTTCGCGAAAGTTGCCAGTTGCTGGCAGACCGGCAGGACTGGCATCGCTAGCGGAACTGGAGCTGTGCAACTTTCTAGACTACGTGGAACCCACAAAGGTACGCTATCAGCGAATCAACACTATCTGCTTTTGAATGCAAATGAGTTGGAAAACTCGGATGGTTGTAAGAAAACTAGCGGTGCTGTCCGCTGGACAGGTAAAATGTTGCTTTTTTATTAGAAAATAACTGATTTTTTCTAAGGGGCAGTTTTGAAACGTTTCCATATATTTTTTTCCAATTCTTAACATTTGAACGTACTAATCTGTAACATGTAGCAAGGTGGTATTTTGTCCGCGGAACAAATAACGTCCAAAATTTTATGACATTGTCAGGCGTATCTGCCAAAGTCATGGAGTAAATTTGTTATGTCGACATAGCTGTACAGATCTTTAAATATTGATATGAAGAAGTAAAAGTATTAAACAGGAATTATTTTCTTAGAAGCATGGATATACAAGCCACATACGCAACTAGTAATACCACTCTTGCCATATATATATATATATATATATATCTATATATATATAATAGGTAATTGGTATAAATGTTATTATTTATTATATTCTGCTGTAGTATGTCTTATGAATAATATTATTTAAGGTAGTTTACACAAAGTACACCCCCGGCCGCTTCAAAATCATATATAATCCTCTCCATACAAAGGTTGTCTGGAAGAGATCGCTTTTAAGCGATAAGACCACCCAATGTACCTTTATCATATGTGTTACTGTTTATTTCGTTTGTATCTTAAGGTGTACAATAAAGTATTTTCATTCATTCATTCATTCAATATATATCTTAGAAAATACCTAATGGTAAACCACGCACACCCAAATAGAAATCTTTTTAAAATGAACTATCACTGAAAACCAACTTCAGCAGAACGGAATAGCCGTACAAACAACAGGAGCCAAAGTTTCCGCGAAACTAAAATTTATCGAAGTGAATAGAGTAGAGCTTTCCTACGAAGCACACCGTACACTTTTTACCCACTAACGGCTAACATTTAAGACTGTAACCGAGAAAAGATCAGTTATGCGAAAAAAGTGGGCAGGACGACAAGGGAATTCTGATAATATTTTTTAAATCAAATCGCACCTATTTGTAATGTACTTAAAGGTACATAAGTACGGCTGGGTAGTTTAATTCTTCCGGTTGACTAGTAGAGTGCAATTAGAGTGTTTTCCCATCCAAAACTCAATTCTTCCTGCTACGCCAACGAGGGGTTGAATCTGTACCTACTGTACTGACACCCAAAAGGAAGATGCCCTCTACAAATTTCTAGCATTCACGGTAGTGCGTTGATTGCCCATCTTCAGAGTGGTCATCAGTCATTACGATTTGACATTTACTAGATTCTGCCCACAGCTTTCCTCGTATCAGATAAAAAGTATCCTATCTATTCCAAGTTACAATCTATTTCACTATATTTTGTGAGCAAAAACTGAATTATTCTGTAACACAGCGCTCTTGCAGAGTTCATGTACCTACCTACCTGCCTATTTAATGTATTACTAAGACCTATACAAACTGTGTATGTGCATGAAAGCAAATAATAAATGAAATAAAATCTATACCTATTCTATATTTTACAAAAATTTCCGGTAACAAACATTTTTTAGCTTCCATGATAATAATTTGAAACAGTAATGGATTGAAGATCACAAAATGTCACGGTTTGTGATTTCGCTTCCAATACATAAAGCGGAACAGTAGCGTGCCAGATGACACAAGGGAGGCCACGGGGAGGAGTAAAGTTCTCGCGATAGTTGTGTGTGCCTTTGTGGGCACACGCGCGTTCCCTCTACAGTGGTAGCGATTCTGAGTTTCACTTTATAAAGCTTTTGCAAATCTTGCTTCCATTAATATTGGATACATTATTATTGGATTACGTTATTGAGACCACAGGACTCAAGATTTAAGTCTTTACTTGAATTTGTTGACTGAATTAATGAATGAAAATACTTTATTGTACACCTTAAACAAATAACATAATAACCAAAATTCTTTTGGTATTATCGTGGTATTATAGCTTGGAAGCTATCTCTTCCTTTGGATGGAGAGGATAGTTTGTGAGAGTAGTCGAGTGAGTTATATCATAGACTGAAGTAAAAGACTACACTAAAAACAACTCAAATAAAGACAGCATAATAATACTAAGCTTCTTAGTCGCCATTATTAATTGTTTAAGCCAGCGGAACTACGTTTCTTTACTCAAATTAACGATTAACATACATAGCATAAACTAAATAAGTTATATCAGTGACATTTAAGAGTTACATTATTTCAATTTAATTTATTTATTTATCTGGCATTTTATCAATTAGCAATAAAAACATGTCAGTAAATATTACAATAATCTATAGATCTTTAGTATAGCTACAGAAAATATAACATAGAATCGCTACCAAGGAGATTTTATACTAAAGTCTTATTTTTTAGAAATGTCCATAGATTGTTTCACAATAAAATTATGAATATATGCTTTGGATGGCACGTTACGATGTCGGTTCCCGCTAAAACTATCTCCAAGACATGTTAAAGCTTTCGGGTGATCATAAAACTCCGACATGAGCTTTCGAACTTACTTTTGCATTAAAATAGAACTTAAGTGGGTATACAAAAACAATGAGTAGCTCACTGTTAGCTATGGATTTGAATGATTTGACACAATATGTTGTGGGCCGCAAAAGTTTTTGTATTTCAGTACAACGTGAGAGCGATTCGCTATAGTTTTCTACAAAAATGATTACGTAACTCGCATATTTTTGCGCCCACTGTAGAACTCTCTCGGCTATCTGAGAAAGTAATTTATAAAGTTGGATGGCTCGACGATAGCAGCGCACATTATTTATCTTTTCCATACATTATGTACTATGTTCGTTACATAATGAAGTTTATGTGGTCAGAACTTTGATAGCTCTATAACAAAGCGTGCCGTTGTTGAACCGATTATTATAAAATTCAGGATAAATAAAGTTCCTAAGATACTATGACCATTGGGTTTTTTTTTAAAATATTTTTTGTATACTGGGGACAAAAAATAGCGTTTGTTTCGTGTTGAACAGCGTCGTATTCAAGCGACCTTGGTGACGCGGCGAGCGTGTGCCGGCTGAGATACAAGGCGTGCAAGTTCGATATCCGATGCGGGACAAATGTGTGCATCAACTGCCAGTATTTGATCCGGGTGTTGTGGAACCATGGTTCTTGTAGTAGTTAGTAGGTAGTTCCTGACACCAACTATACCGTGAGTCCTAGTCAGGGGTCAGGACTAGAGGTACGTGACTCTTGAGTGGTAATATATTGCTATATATTCATATATCCTGGACGTCTGTTAAACGTATATTTGATAAACGTCTATTTGGTTTGTATAAACGTCTGTTTGAGCAAAATAAAAAAAGTCGTTTCATCCACGATTTATAAAAATGGTTGAAAAACACATAGCTATCATAACGGTATTATTTGTAGAAGGCCTAGTTTGCAACATGATTGATGCTTGGAAGATTCCACAGTCAAATCTCATAAAAAATACTAGACACTTAGTTAAAACAACGTAATTCCAGAAAGAATTTGCTTCAGAAAACCCATTCCAAAGATTTCATCAAGCCCTCACTTTCCATCTTAATTCGGTGTCAGTGACCTCGGCCCCTCAAAATTAATATCCAAAGGGTGCAAGACTCTAATACGACGAAATTAAGACAACCCCACGACCCCTGGCGGCCATCTGTGACCCCCTTGATCCACGAATGGTATTTGCAAATGGACGCGGAAGTTTCGCCTATTGTGCACAAGTAGCTATGTGTAGCAGGAATACAAAAGATTAATACTGACTCTGCTGAATTGAATCACCCTTTTAGTATATATAAAGTGGTAGTGGCGTGCCTTGTCGATTTTTACAAATCAGCTAGGTTATACAGATAAGCCAGGTCAACAATTAGATGGGTGACCGATAGTAGCATTTAGAAATGAGCGTTTCCGAGTTTCAGACGGCACTATCAGATATCGGAGGCTAAAGAAGGCCGGAATGCCAAAAAATTAAGTACGAATTTAATGACGTATTTTCAAAAAAGTAAATCAATATTCCCTTATTTCTTTACTTTAGATTCTTACTGGTTGTGTGAACTATTTTTGCTGAATATTTACTCAAAGTCAAAGTCAATAGGTTTTTATTCATTAAAATCACAGGGATCATAAAGAAACGTCAACTTAAAAACTACGTGAATTTAAAATTTGAATGTGAATTTACGCCGGTTCCTCGCGCGCAACCAAGCATAGAAGAATCAGGCAACAAACTCTGCTTGGTTATTTTTTTTTAACCCAAGAATTACTAGCCCAAGAATTGCACTAGCTCAAGAATGTCATCACTAAAATAACTAGGTTTATTGTAAGCTATGTTTAGTGATGATTGAGAAGTACAAATTTTTCACATCTTTTTCCACAATACACAAAGGTGGAAGTGTATGATTTTTAGCATTAAGTTCGTCTACGTACTACTATTTTGTGCAATAAATAATGTTATATCCATCTATCTAAATTTGATAAAAATGCTCAATAATGAGTAGACTTTGCTCCAGACTGTACATTTGTAGAGCATACATGCGTGTGCTACGGATGGGTCACTCATGAGGCTTGAACCAGTCTGTACCTTAATGAAAATTTCATGTGATTTTGAAAAGCACTTGCCAATATTCGGATTGCTGTATCCCGGTTTGAAGATTACGAGGGCCGGTCAATTTTTTTTTTGTAAATAATGTTGGACGTTTTTCACACATCATCACCTAGCCCCAAAGTAAGCAGAGCTTGTATTATGGGAACTACATGATTGATATACTACTTAGATAGTTTTTTTGTAAATACATACATATTATATATAGAAAACACCCAGATCCGAGACAAATATTTGCAGTTGCAAACATTTGTCCCGCTGCGGGAATCGCACGCGCAACCTTCTGCGTCTCAGGCTAGCCTTCACCTACTGCGACACAGAGGTCGTAAAAAAAATTACAAGCACATGGAACTTTCCACTTGTTATGTCTCAGGGTCGGCAACGCACGAGTGATACCTCTCATACAACTGCTTACCAACAAGTAGACCAAACGCTTCTTTGCCATTTGAGTATAAAAAAATCAGAGCCAGTCGGTGTAGGGTAGGTAAGTATTAGCTCCAAGCCACGCCTTTCCCTCAAAACCTCAAAGATGGGAGAAACGTCACTCAAACAAGTAAACTTTATCACAGCTAGCTGGCGCTCCGCAGGGAAAGTTTTCCAATTATGCTGAGCCAAGTGACCCTCCCTCCCTGTGGGGGGACCACACAAAGAAGTTTTAATTGCTTGCCTTCAAGTTCGTAATCAACTGCACTATTAAAGTTATTTGAATAGTGATGTCGAAGGTTCGATGGATTTTCGGTGATTATTGTAAAAATATAACACGATCACAACTGTAATCTGTATGATGGACGTTCCTAGAACGAATAGAGAGTGCTAATTAAGGGGTAGTAAAAGACACATATGCACATTATTTTTGGCACATGCCCACGTTTTGAATTTCACGTGACAAATTGCAAGCCCATCGCCACTAATCGATTTTTCCAGTTCGAGGATGATATTTTCCTACACAGTTTAATAAAGCAATTTGAGTTTGTGTTAATAACGTAATTAAAAATCCATTTTGTCTCGACCGGATTTGAACCTACGATTTTCGGATTGGTTGTCGGTGAAAGTAACGGTCAAAGGAAAATGATTGTCAAGTAGTTGGCAAAGTTGGCACGAATGTGTATCCTACTATCCTAGTACTATTAACGTGAAAGTTTGTGAGGATGGATGTTTGTTACTCTTTCACGCAATAACTACTAAACGAATATTGATGAAACTTCACATTAATATAGCTTATGCATCAGAATAACACATAGGATTCTTTTTATCCGGGTATCACGCGAGCGAAGCCGTGGACAGAAGCTAGTATTATAAACGTGAAAGTTTGTGAAGATGGGTATTTGTTATTCTTTCACGCAAAAACTACTGAACGGATTTTGATGAAACTTTACAGTAATATAGCTGTATAACAGATTAACACATACTTTTATCAGGGTACCACGCGGGCGAAGCCGTGGGCAGAAGCTAGTTTTATATAATGAGATCATTTATTTGCTGTGAGGTGTATAGTATAGTATTTTTAGTGAAAATTATCTCGTATATTAGTATAGAGGTAGATTATAGTCACCAGGGGTAATCTTATTGCATTGAGAGAACGCCAACTAATTTTAGTTAAAGCAAACGACCTTTTGATATTAACTGCAATTCTACCGTACCTAAGGAAAGGTTCATGTACATCTAATTAACTTACTCATTAAAGGTTTCTGAAGTAAATTCAGATAAACAAAAAAAAAATGCTTTCTTTTCTTAGGCTACTACTGCTTGGCACCTCTAGTAGAGTGAAGGGATATTTTTAGTTTCTTGTGACACTCCTATTTTCATTGGCTGATTAAACGCATATTTTATTTTTTATATAGTTTGTGAAGATGGATGTTTGTTACTCTTTCACGCAATAACTACTAAACGGATATTGATGAAACTTCACATTAATATAGCTTATGCATCAGAATAACACATAGGATTCTTTTTATCCGGGTATCACGCGAGCGAAGCCGTGGACAGAAGCTAGTATTATAAACGTGAAAGTTTGTGAAGATGGGTATTTGTTATTCTTTCACGCGAAAACTACTGAACGGATTTTGATGAAACTTTACAGTAATATAGCTTATACATCAGAATAACACATAGGCTTTTTATTCGGTTACTACGCGGGCAAAGCTGTGGGCAGAAGCTAGTATAATAAATAGTGTAGCTAAGTATAGATATAGTATAGATTAACTTTTAACTAACAAATACTATATTAATAGCATAAATCTTACAACCTGAAAGCTTTCACCGAAGAAATACTAGAGCAACGATATTACTGGCCTTTTCCAAACAATAACCATTGTTTAGTACATAATAGCATGGGGTAGATAGAGGGTGGAGCATTCATACATTATAAACGAACTTTCTCAAGACAATGACTAGCCACCAATGGACGTTGCCTCGAAGACAAAGGCCTAGTAATGAATGGTCGCCGTAATTAAAGTAGCTATGTAAATGCTATCTCCCTCTCTAGCACTCTACAACTAACGTATTATGAAACAGAGACAAAGTTTTTATTTTATTTTATACAAAAGCATGATAAAACTATACAAGAGCGTGTATTGAACCTTTTTCAATCGATTTCAAAATGGAGGAGCTCCTTTTTCAAACTAACGCGGTGGCGGGGGTGATCAAAGTGACATGGTTTTCAAATGGTTGTCAAAATTCACGATAGTTTATTGATCGGTCCTCATGTTGTAATTTTTTTAATTAACTGTAGACGGATGTCAACTTTTTGTTCTCTAGTAGAAACTTATTTTTCTCAAACATATGCGGAAATATTGTCGTTACTTTCGAAAATAGAACACGCGAAGTATCGTATTTACGTGCATAGCATCTGTTTTGAATTCGGAACAAAAAACGCTCCGGCAATTTTGAATGGAAATCAAAAGAAAAATAAGTTAATGTATCTTTCTTAGGAAACCTTTTATTTTTCCTTGTATTTTTTTGAGATAAGCACTATATTTATGCCTCTGCGGAAATGGCAATTGCCTATTTCGCGGCCTCTGCAATAAATGTACTATTTCGACAACTAGGTATGATTACATTCAATGTTAGCATTTCTTTGGAGCAGAAAATTATTCGTTAAATTTTGGCTAGAGCTGTCGACCGTGAAGTTATGTAGCTAGAAATGTAGAGTATTAAATTATTCTTGGACAAACATCGGGTCAAGCAAACAACTTATTAACAAATTATTCACACAAACCAACGTCTAATTTTAGCGTGTTTATTGTTTACAGTTATTTTGTAATAATGCCCCTTTGGTACTGTGGTACATTTAAATTATTGTACCAACGAAAATGTATTCTCATGTTCTTGAGGTAATATTATATAAAGATAAACATCCCCAGTTACATACATGATGCTGAACTTAAACTAGGATCTCCTGTAAAGTGGGTATTAGTAACTATGAATACCATTGTACAAGAACACCCGGAACAAATATCTGCAGAACGTATTAATAGATATAGGTATAACTTTATTGTACATCACATAATTATGTTTCCGTACAAATTCAAACAGAGCAAATTACCAGCTAATCGCGGAAGAACAATGCCTGATCTTATAGCCCATAGCGATCTCTACCTTTGGATGGACGAACATCGTAGGTATATTTGTTTTTTTTGTGTGTAAAATAAATCTCAAGAACGACTCGATTTTGACGAAGTTTACAGGTCCCACAGCTGGGGAAAATATCACTACCAGATGGAAGCGTTCCCAAAATCCTGGCAGCATTTCCACTCTGAGTCGCAATGCTAATGCGTTGAATCAAATAAGAGCCAGCTCTCTGGTCAAGCGTCGCTTTTAACAGTCACCCTGATATAATTTTGAGGGAGCGAAGGGTCCCAGTTTCTCATGGACGGAGTCTCAACCCCAAAAGGCTCAAATAAGTACCAAAGCTCTATCGAGACTTACATATTTGCGTAATAACTACTACTTTCAAAATAACTACCATCTACCATCTGTCCATTTTACATGAACAGCGCTTCGCTTAAATTAATTTCCCCCTACCCTCGTTACTACGGTCGAAACTAGCAAATTAATTATAAAGCACGTCAAAACAACGCGCAAAGTTTGGGCGACCCATCTGAGAAACAAAGGGGGCCCTAATTTCCATGGAACCCTTCTACCCTTATCGCAAAGTCTAATCTGCTACCCCGCCATCGATCTTAAGTAGGGTGACTTGACCCATCCAAGGGGGATGAAAGAAAATGTGGGGGCGAGGGATTTTGAGGGAGGTAATTGCAAGGGTTAGTTTTGTCTCGTCACGTTTTTGGGTTGCTAGGCTGTGAACAACTTACACAGTAATGAGAGAAAATGAAGAAACAAAGGTTTATCTTGCATACAAAATACTTATTATCTTATCAGAGACTGGATTATTTTTTATTTAATCTTAATCTTTTAATCCTATTGTTACTTTCCATTATGTACCTGTACCCTATTAGGGAGTTAAAATATTGTTTTGTTTCTTTCTTTTCGTAGGAGGTCGCTAATATTCGCCACACAGTTTTTTAAACTTCTGCGGATACTACCATTCTTTCAAGTTTTTGCATTTTTGTTTTTGACCCAAATAAATAAATTTTGATTTTTGATTCGATATTTGAATCAAGTTTACAGTTACATAAATTCTGTTTGCGTTGGTATTTTAATTGTCATTGATACCAGGATAACGTTGGGTTTTGAGTTTAATTATAAGTATCTGCTAATTTAGAATTCCGTCTATTTTCTTGATTTACTGCTTTGTATTGAAATAATTTGAATAATCTCATGGTCTTCCCTGAATATTGTTATTCTAATATAAGTTCGTGAGAATTAGGAGGGTCAACAGCATCACATTCACTATTAAATCCTAGACGTTGGAATATATTATTTTACAATCTCGTTTTATGTCTCTCATCAAAAGGTGTATTATTAAAACTATTCGCTTGAAAGTATCGTAGTTTAAGAGTACGTTTTGCTAAGTTTAGTAGAAGATAGATAAAGGTATGTAGATACGTAGTCAAAGTACGTTTTGATAGTAGGTAGATAGATAAACGCTTTATTGCGTAGGTACTGAATTTAAAATACAAAAATACAGGAATTCATAAACATACAAGGTACAATGTGCGGTCTTATCGCCAAAAGCGATCTCATTCAGAAAACATTTGTTTGGGTACTTAAAAGGTGTGTCGCCTGATTCTTCTAGGCCAGTATGCTTAGCATGAAGACCCAAGACAGCGATTTTGTCGACCGCCGAGAAGACAAAAAATATGTTGTCCCTCTCTTTTGATTGAAAGAATAGGTGACAGAAATAATTTTTGCCTTCTCTTTCGTAGACAAAACTTTGTCTTGAGCGCTCATGCTAAGCTAGTTGGTAGCGCGCGATGAATCAGTGTAAATTCACTTAAAATTTTTGAGTTTACATTTTTATATGGTTCATATGATTTCAATGTATAATATGAAAATATGTATTTAAGTAGTATATCAGTCATGTAGTTCCCATAATACAAGCTTTGCTTAGTTTGGGGCTAGATGATGCTGTGTGAAAATGTCCTGGATTATTGTTTTATTTAAAAAATGAAAATCTATTGATTTTGACTTTCTTCTTCTTTTTTTCCTTTTCCTACATTTTGTGAGGTCAGCACATTCTGTGACTTTGACTTTGCTATCGTTAAATGTCAAGAACATACTAAACAAACAGTCATTACTAATTAACTTTGAAACATCTAAAGATCGTTGCGTCTTTAGATGGCTCGAAATCAAGTCAAAGTCAAAGTCAAAATTCAATTATTCATTAAAATCAAAAGGATCACTTTGAATCGTCGATTTTATATAGGTACTGCCAGTTCCTCTGCGACCAAGCCAGGAAAGAAAGGCAAGACAAAAAGTTGGGGGTTCTTTTTAATTATCCTTTTACTAAATTTCCTTAATATCCTAAATTTTGATCGAGTTGGAGCAACTTCAATTCCAAGAGTTTTTGTCATCTAAATAATCCGATATTTTTTAGTATGGCTTTTTGTAAAGTTTTTGTTTAATCGCATTTTAAATTTGTTAATTGACAATTTTGTGCATCTCATGGGAGTTGGTTATAAAGCGTACCTTGTCCTTTAAACGATTAACTAACTTAATGGAGTCTACAAATGGCAACAGCGAGTCTGGACTGCATATATTTTGTATATGTAGTATAAGAAACTGTAGTTGCAGTATAAGAAGGTAGTTGTAGGAATATATAATTATCTTTCTCAGATAAAACCGCCATTCAAAAGCACAATAGTAGAATCCAGTCGCTCCTCGTTCATAGCTAAATTGGCAAGCGAGTCACGAATTCTCTGCGTATGAAAATTTGTTCCAATATACTCGCAACCAGTCGTCATCTTAGTGTGGGTGGGGTGTGAGGGTTGGCCGGGGTGATTCGAAGGAGGGTTTTATTATAGGTCCGCTGAGCGGTTTGCGGCTAGGACCCTCGCGGGGGGGCGTACTTCTTACACCAATTGACGGCAGGGCTGCCATTTTGGCTTTTTGTCTAGTTTTAAAAGATAATTAATTAGTGTTCCAATAAGTGTCGATAGGTTTACACCCTGAAGAGTAAAGCGCTAACTCCATCATAGGTAACAGAAAATGTCCTGTACTAAATAAATAAATATTTTTCACACAGCATCATCAAGCTCCAAACCTTGTATTACAAAATCTGTGCCCAAACATAGAGCTTGTATTATGGGAACTGTACTGATATACCTACTAATTATAATTTTTTTTTTATAAATACATACCTAGGTACTATACATAGAAAACACCCAGAACCGAGACAAATATTCGCAGATCATACAAACATTGTCCCGAGGCGGGAAACTAGCGCGCGTCATGGGGTCAATACAGTCGTGAGAGTGTTTGTTTTTTTTTGAACGATAAAAATGGTCTCTTGTCTCTTTCATAGTTTTTAAAACCTCTCCAATTTAGTTTAAGTTGATCGGAGTAGCTAACTGCTATCAACTGGTAGCTTATAGGCCAAAACTCACCGAACGCTATATACCTACCGAATTCTATCTTTATGTATCTATAAAGAGCTGGAACGAGATGGCCAAAATGCTAAAAGAAACTAAATTCTATTTTATTATATTCTGAAAAAGCCTAACAATCCGGTAATCATGCTAACAAACAGCACCATTATCCAAAATTGTATCGGAGCCGTCATGGCCGCCATCCGCACCCCGGAATGTTGCTAGCTTCAATCCTAACTACCCTAAAACGTTAGAGAAGCTAACCAATTTCACCATGAATGGTAGACTAGAAAAGCTGGTACAGGCAGCTAATCTAAATTAATCCCTGATTCCCTGGTTCCAATGTCCCGAATTATCCTATAGGTTCTGGAATCGTAGCAACATCGACTAACGACTTTATTAGGAACGAGTTAAGTGTATTTGTTCGTGTTCAGTTTGTTCCATACCATCTTACCTTCCTCCCCCCACTCTTACAATCTCTTAGTAATCTCTCTATCTAAAGGTTGTCTAGAAGAGATCGCTTCTAAGCGACAAGACCGTTTATTCTACAGTAATAAGAATCAGTTTAATTATGTTTATTTTGTTATTTGTTTACTAGCTTTTTCCCACGGCTTCGCCCGCGGGTACCGGTGAAAAAGTAGCCTATGTGTTATTCTGATGTACATAAGCTATATTACTGTAAAGTTTCATCATAATCCGTTCAGTAGTTTTTGCGTGAACGTGAAACAAACATCCATCCTTACAAACTTTCGCGTTTATAATATTAGAATGATATGATGCTGAATAGTGAACAGTTTTTTTTCATTCATCTTCCCATAGTACGATTAGGATTTCAAAATAAATAGTTTTCTATTGCATCTACACAGTCTCACCAAAACCATAAGCGAAATCGTTATAACTTAAGAGCTAATTAATCTGCAAGATAGGATGATGGTGATGATGATACTGATGCGAACTTTGACAACTCGTTGACAAACTTATGATTGCCACCACCAACGCCACTTCTCAACGATAGTTTGATTGGGCCTTTACGGTAGACCAAAAATGATGAGGAAGATTTCTGTACATTTTTATATTAGGATTCTGTTTTCCACCTGAAAAAATCCTCTTAGGAGTGAAAAGTCGCGTAAGAAAAAATGATTAGGTTTCTGCACTTTTTTAACGTAACAGTTCAGTTTTCCCCCTAAGGGTTTTTTTTCAGGGGTGATTTGTGAAATAAACCGTTAAGACTCCACTGCGCTAGAAGACGATGCGATGATTCTTAATCAGTTAGTCAAATTTATATACGAGAGTTGATAAAAGTCGAATAGCAGAATTAAAAAAATATATTTTTTCTAAAGTTGAACACAGCCCTAACGTTTCTACGCCATAAACCTCCCTCGTATTCGGGACACAAGAAATTACATACTTTAATCTTATCGTCGGAATAAAATAGAATATGAAATTGGTGTGTCACCAACGAATGGTGGAGCGACCGTACTAAACAACGTGGAGGGTCAATGTAAACACATTCGATTAAACAAGCCGACCTAAGAATTCAAAGAAAACATTTACATACCTAACTGTATATTTTTAACTTATTAACTAAAAAAATAAATAAATAAAACTGACTATACCACGTACTTTACTATTCTCCTGCTGACGTATAGTATAGTCGTAATTATATTCTAAAATGGTACCAAACCACGATAATTTTAATTCTATAAATAAAACTGGCCATTTTCATAGCTTCATCCAGCCCAAAAGTAAGCAGAGCTTGTGTTACGGGAACTACATGACTGATATACTACTTATATTTTATTCCAAAAACTATCGTGAACTTGACTATTCATATTGTACAAACGGGAATTTTCACGTGCTGCACTATCGGTGAAGGCACCGACTAAGTTTCGACTCATTCCGAGAGTCTTCATCAGGGTGTGTGGTTGCGACTTTCTACTTCCGCGTCGCGCCGTGCACTACGCGGATAGTGCAGTACGTGAAGATTGCCGTTTGTACTATATGAATACTTATATTTTGTAAAAACCCAGACCCGAGAAAAATATTTGCAGATCATAAAAACATAAGTCTCGCGGTGGAAATCGAACCCGCAACCTTCTGCGTCCCAGGCGGGTCTTAACTCACAGCGTCACAGAGGTCGTCATTATTTACTTCAGAAAAGCCGTTTTCTTATACTAAATGGCAAACCTGTTGCGGTTACCGTAACCTAAAAAAGCTTGCAAGACCAGAGGTATCGCGCGTTGACGACTCTGAGGCATAACGGGTGAATTGCAGGCAGAATTAGCTTAAAAACACAATTGATGACTAAACTATTAGGTTTAGGCCATTAGATAGATAGATAACTCTTTATTGGCTCTTTTTAAGTCAGTAGAGGGCGATGGAATCGATTTTGAAATTCACGCTGGAGCGAAAGCATATACGGGCTTCTTATGACGTGAGTAGAAAATATCTAGGCACAGATAATAGCCTCGATTCTGTATTAGTACACTAACTAAACTTAATTTAAATTGTCGCTCTCTTTACTGATAGTGCAAGCAAGAAAGAGATAGCTTCAATTTTAGTGCTGTCAAATTGTCAGATTTAAGTTTTCCATACAAATTTAGTCGCAATTTCAAAACATGCTGACTATAAACATAGAGAAAAGCGGCACGTAAACTGATTCGACAAGAGTAAAATTCTTGCATCTCTTTCTTGCGTACACTATCAGTAAAAGAGAGCGATAGTTTAAATTAAGTTTAGTTAGTGTACTACAGAATCAAGGCCACTGTATACCATATAACATGTTGCTTACAATTTAATTAAGAGGTCATTAACAGGTCTTCACTGATAGAAACGTAATATATTAATTGACCTACTAGAAACAATAAAAAATCCCAGTAACTTAAATTATAAAATATTAATAATAAAATTATAGCTAACCTTTAGCAGTTGGGTAAGAAATTAGAACTCTACAGCTATTTGTCTTTCATGTTTTAACTAGTTTCTGCCCACGGCTAGGCTCGCGTGGATCTCAGATAAAAGGTAGCGTTCGGATACTCATTCTCTCCACTTACGCTCCAAAATTTTATTGGTCTCTATAAAAAGCCCTTTTATTTAACGGGATAATATAAAACCTATATCCACCCTGAAAGTCTATTCTAAATATTGAGTTTTTGAAATCGGATGAGCAGTTTCGGAGATTACCCCCTACATACAAACTTACAAACTAAACCTTATTATAATATTAGTATAGATAGTAAAGATACTTTTTCGTTATCTTAATATCTACTTGCTGTGATATCATATAGTAAATTTGAGTCCGCATTTGTCGCGATGTTTGTCATATAAATATTCAAACTCGAGTTTCCATTCTATGAGAAACTTATATTTACGCGTAATATATATATTACCTATACATTACGAGTAAATATAGGTTTCTCATTCCACGTTATTTTTTATTTGTAGCCTCAAGAAAATACGAAATGTTAATTTTCGTAGCCCAGGGACCTATTCGGTGAACGTTTTAACAACTGTATAGTTTTCAACTCTAACCAAAGTTAAAATAGGTTACCTTTTGAAAGTTGATGTAATACGTAGTAGGTTAAAATTTGGTCACAAAAAAAATCTTGTCAGTATTTATACTGTATGCAACAGAAACCCTGTCTAATACAATGAAGGTACTTAAATCAAAAATTCTGTAAAATGTGACAAGGAAATTAAATATATTATAACATAATATTTAAGAGTAGAATTTAGGATTTAATATTTCTGATTTATTCTTCACTGCTTTGATACGATATTTGACAGCACTCGACAGTACCTACTTTGACATTTGTGACATGCAGAGGTCAGCAAATTCAATAATTACACTATGATATTTTTCACGATCGATTAAATTAATTGTATTAAGTTATATAATGAATATAAACATATTATAATAATTATTATTTATGTAACAGAACAATACCTACGCAATCACATATTGAAACCTAATTACTCCTTTCAGGTTGGACGAAGTTTTTGTTACATTCTGTATGTATTCTTAATGATGTTGTCTTAGACCTGAGAATAGAAGTAAGCAATTATATTGAACAGATGTCTTCAAGTAAGTACATATTGTGTGGACAATGAGGTCATAAGAATTCACCTTATATTTGCTCGACTGGAGAGAATTGTGTTTTTCGCGCGAAGGTATCTATGTATTGTGTCTATGTGTGGGATTATTCACACGTAGCTCCGTGAGCGAGGTATCGTTAAATAGGTTGTAGTCATAAGAGTGGCGTATAAAGTATCTTAAGCAACAATTATGCCCTCTACCAAGACTCCGTTTGGTCTCGAGGATAATGTAGTCATTTCATCCAAATCTATTATGTATGGATAGATACTTAGTATTTAAACTGTAGGTACTTATGAACCAATAATTGTAATGAATAATAATCATACTGGTATTCTGAGCTAATTAAAATAAGTGGAAAAAAATAATATTAATAATAAAATAAAAATGCTGGACATTTTCACACAGCATCATCTTGCCCCAAACTAAGCAGAGCTTGTATTATGGGACCTACATGACTTATATACTATTTACATATATTTTTTTTGTAAATACGTACATATTATACATAGATAAAACCCAGACCCGAGCAAATATTTGCAGATACAAACATTTGACCCGCGGCGGGAATCGAACCTGCAACCTTCTGTGTTTCAGGCAGACCTTCGCCCACTACGCCACAGAGATCGTCCGGAGTTCTGAGTTTCTGAAAATTGCCTGTTTATTTCTTAACCGACCTCTTCTTCTCTTCTTTTGACGACCGATGTGGCGCGGTGGGCGAAGGTCCGCCTGCGACACAGGAGGTTGCGGGTTCGATTCCCGCCCTGGGACAAATGTTTGTACGATCTGCAAATATTTGTTCCGGGTGTTCTGGGTATTTTCTATGTATAATAAAAAAATATATATCTATGTAATGTATTGTATTAAGTATATCAGTCATCTAGTACCCATAACACAAGCTCTGCTTAGCTTGGGGCTAGATGATGCTGTGTGGATTGTCCAGCATTATTTATTTATTTTATTTATTTTTAACCACGCGTACCCGACGTATAATTAGTTTTCCAAATTTACGAATAGGTATCCCTCTTGAATTCACCCCAGCTTTCCCCAACTACACCCAAACTAAACGTTCTACCCTCATTATCTCACAAAGCTTTCTAAACATCGTCACTGGAGAATTCGCCTTTCATTTTACACACACACAAACGCAGCGATCCGTATCTTCAGGGGCCCGCATCGCACAAATATATCTAAGTGTCGGGGTTTCGGTCAGTTTCTCCTTATCCTCTCCCCCCTTTCAGCACTATAAGCCCCCCCCCACACGTTTCACCCGCCACCCCCTCATAAACACCGCTAAATACTGGCGCGCAAAATTGTAAATTTTGGAGTTACCCGTTTTTGTCTCGCTCTAGTCGGGTGGTGTCAATTTGTTAAGATAACGTTATTTAGAGTTTGGGTGCAATTTATTAGGAGATTAATTAATTTAATTAGTTGAATTGGACAGATTCTGAAATGGGGTTTCTCGACTGCCTTATTTTTTGTTGTTTTCTTTTACGGTAATTTATATAAGTGCTTAAAATTGTGAAAGACAATATCGTGTGGTATTAGATTTTTGAAGGCATGTAACATCAATTAGTGTCAGAGTGGCGATGGGCTTGCGATAAGTTGCACGTGGAATACTAACTGTTACGAAAAACGTG
The DNA here is from genome assembly GCA_958496245.1 of Perizoma flavofasciatum. Lineage (NCBI taxonomy): Eukaryota > Metazoa > Arthropoda > Insecta > Lepidoptera > Geometridae > Perizoma > Perizoma flavofasciatum. The sequence continues at coordinate 3,881,801 of OY292436.1, forward strand.
GGCATGTGCCAAATATAATAAAGACAAAATGGACGAGCTTCTGACTATCCCCTACTTTGAAATGTTTGTAAATCAAAACTTTACTAACATTTCATCTCTCTAAATAGTCAACAAAATTGAGCATTCATAATATACTAGCGTATGTGTTATTCTGATGTACATAAGCTATATTACTGTAAAGTGTCATCATCATCCTTTCAGTAGTTTTTGCGTAAAAGAGTAACAAACATCCATCCTCACAAACTTTTGCGTTTATAATATTAGTAGGATTTGTATGCATCACAATATTCATATATTTGGATGTATGTATTCATAAATGAATTATTTTTCATGTATGTAGTTTACTACTATTTTAAGGAGCTAGTTATTTAGCTAGTTAAACGCACTACCGCTCCACTCTTCATTGCGCAAAGGTTAGCTGGAAGAAAATACCAATTGGCATTAAGTTCGTCTATGTACTTGTTCTATCTTATGCGATTAAGCATTTATCTATCTATCTACTTTATATCTTTGCAGATCTGCGTGCTAATATGAGTATACAAGGTGTTCCGGAATTTGTATATAATGCCGGAAGGAGGTCATTGACATCGTGGGGGGAACACTGTTTGTTCTACGACTTTTTGGATTTCCATGTTTTTCATTCATGAAATGACCATCAAAGTTTCCATCCTACCTGCTCTTAGCACATCCCTAAAATCAACTAAATAGCTATTTAGTTGACATGAAAATCCAAAAAGTCGTAGAACAAATGATGTTCTTCACCACAGTGTCAATGACCGCCTTCCGGCATATACACATTCCGGGACACCTTGTGTACAATATACCTACAGGAATATTTATTTATAAATCAAGCAATAGCTAATAAGATCGGCAACGGGCACGTAATAGGTCTGGTGTCGCTAGCGTCCATAGGTTACGGTAACCGCAGGTATGCTTTTTCACAACTTTAGTTGTTTGAGAAAAAGCATTTGGACCATAATTCCTACCATCAAACCCAACAATACATTACAAAATGCACAGAATATAACTTAAAAAAAAAACAGAAAATACGACAAAATTCTTAAAGTATTATTGTACAATAGATTGCGTATTTACAAATAACTTAAAGAATAATAAGAGAGAGAACCTTAAAAAAAATTGATTTAAATGAGTAGGATGGTCTACTCGTATTTAAGATTTTCTTCATAATTAGTCTATTTACACAAAAAAACCTCAGAAAAAAAATTGCTCAATGAGTAAGATTATTATGATTTTTAATTCAATTTTTAAAGCCCGAGAGGGGTAATTTATAATAAAAACAGTAAAAATAATGCTGGACATTTTTACAGCATCATCTAGCCCCAAAGTAAGCAGAGCTTGTATTATGGGCACTGACTGATATACTACTTATACTTTCTTTTTTGTAAATACATACATACATAGAAAACACCCAAACCTTAGACAAATATTTGCAGAACATACAAACATATTTTGTCTCGTGGTGGAAATCGAAAACGCAACCTCCAGTGTCTCAGGCGGGCTTTCGCCCACTGCGCCACAGAGGTCGTCATTTATAGTTGGTGACACTGACTTTAGGTACTCTCCTGAATAGAATCGTGATACATAAGAATAATGGCAACTCAAATATATTCAATTTAGTATAATCATTAATATTCTGGCATCGTGCTCGTCAAGTGACACTGGGGGATAGTGCAGCCTCCTCCCCCCTGCCAAAGTGGGGGGGGGCTGGTGAAATCCACCTTTTTAGGCCTAACAAACCTTTTTGGTATTCACATAAGCCTTTATCGCGGTTACAATGGCTATTTTATCGGATTAATTAACATAGTGATAATGCAATTAATTACGTTTCTAAATGTTTTCAAGCTACTTCAAAAAGGAGAGTCTCAATTCATCTGTCTTTTTTTGTTTTGTGAGTATATTGCGCGATATCTTCGCAATTTGTAAACCGAGATATGTTTTTAATGGTAGGGTATACTTCAAGGGTGAACATGTACATTTTATAAAAAAATCCAGCCCCAAGTGTGAAAAAATGGGACATGAAATTTCGTATTGGACTTTGGTTAACTTCCCGTTATTTGAAGTCGGTTTTTATTTTTTCCTGAAAAAACCGTTATGGAATATTATTGTTTATAATAAATAAGTCAAGACCTTTCAATTACCCACAAGAACTTAATAAGCACGCTTTGTTTTTTAAGTTGACAGACAGTTTTTTATTTAATAAAAATAATCAAAACCCAGCAATTCAAAGTAAATGTTAAGACTAATTTTACCTTTGTCCTTTACATAAGTTTTCGTGTATATTTATCTGTGTGTGCAATAATATTTTTATGTGTAAGAACATTCCGGAAAACACCGCATTGCAATCGGTTTAGTCGTTTTGGGGAAAAATAGTAACAAAAATAGTTGATAAACAAAGACAAAAATTCTAGGTTATTTTTCGATTTGACTTATTTACTTAATATATATTTAATTTGTTAATTTGCTAAAATGCCTCCACAGGCACAAACTGTTTAAACATCAAGATAAATATGTAGTAAAAACTAAAATCCTCATACCAATTACCCAATCTTCCGCTATTAGTAACCCTACATAAAGAATTTTAGAACAAAAAGGTACTTTTTATACTAAGCTATGAATAATTAATAACATTATAAAAAGATATTTCATTAACTTCATAGCTATTCAACTAACTGATACATGATAAATATCCGCCATGTTGAATTTTTTGCGCGCCAAGCAAAACGCCAAGATGCATCATTTTCAATGTTGCTTTACTGCATTGAACGATTGACATATTATATGACACAATGTAACATAGAACCCGGCTGATGCGGCGTTGGCCGCTATTAATCATAGAAATGACGGCCGGCATTGTGCGACTCGGCCCGACTCAAAATTGTGAAAACCTATCGTGGCTCGGCGTGCACCGAACTAATAACGTGTTGGCTCACACTTCGGAAAATACCGTTCGGAGTAGGTACCGAAAGCACGCAAACCTTCAATAAAGTTTTTTTGCGTTTTTATTTTTGAGTTGATGTTTAACTGGTTGCCTTTTTAAACTTGGGCCCGTATTCCGGGACCTCAAACCTACTTATTCATCTTTGATACATTTACATTGAAAACTGTCGTTCTGGAATAGCCTAGCGCTGACATCCTACTAATATTATAAACGAGAAAGTTTGTGAGGATGAGTTTGTTATTCTTTCACGCAAAAACTACTCAACGGATTTTGTTAAAACTTTACAGTAATATAGATTATACATCAGAATAACACATAAGCTACTTTTTATCCGAGTACCACGCGGGTGAAGCCGTGGGCAGAAGCTAGTAAGAAATAAATAAGATCAAGACTTGACGATTGACAAAGACGTATTTTGTAGGATACTACACTCGAGAGCAACTAAATCGACTCATCTCTGAAGTGTGCGTGAATATTTTTATTTTGAAATGGCTAAGCTGTTGGAAAAAATACCTATCTCTTAAATCGCTATATCTTTAAGACAACTTATGCTCTGCTCAGTAATTACGATTTGCACGTTGCAATTGCAAATAAAAACCCCTGTTATTCTACTGGTTTAATCCTCTCTGTCGCTTATGAGAAGTTGGTCCAAACACTACTTTTTATTTAATTTACGTACTGTTTAAAAAGCTTTTTTTCTTAACACCTATTTTAATTCAAATTGTATCATCGAAATAATATTGAAAGTATTTTTGATCACAGGCTTTCAAAAAATGTTAACATAAAAAATAACTTTAGGAGCACTTAAAGGTTGAGTCGATTTTTGCTTTCGAGTGTAGAAAACTAAAACAGTTCTTATTGTGACACAACTTTATCTATAATTTGAATTTCTAGCAAAAAAGTGTTCCTTTTTTTTTTTCTGACCGTACCACCACAAGGTTTGATGATGATCGCGCCAGTGTGCGTGTTGACTTGTTTGTATGTGCGCGCGTGACATTCTGCATTGCACTTGATATATTGAGAACTCCAAAAATCGGAATAAAGGTTACCGCCCACTAAATGCAGGTGGCAGGTTTAATAACCTTTTCTGAATTCCCATGACTCTACTTCAAAGATTGTCCAAGTCAAGAAAGGATGGGTATTATCAATGTGTCGTCATAAATAGGGTATGCTGATAGTTTACTACAGACTATCAGTCAAACTTGACTGCCACAGATAAAAAAGCCATCATACGTTTTCTACAACCGATGCGTTTTTTTTTCAGGCATTATGAGACTTTCATCCGTTTGGTCTCAGGGTCGGCAACGCGCGAATTACATTTTTTGTTGCAAACGTCCATTGGTTACGGTAACCGTTTACCAACAGGCGGACCGTATGTTTATTTGCCACTATATTTGTATCTGTACAAAAAACTATTCTACGAATGGAACATCAACACAGGAGGTGCAGAATACTATATTTATAGTGAAACGTACCTATAGTAAGTATGAATAGTACCTCATATCTGTAGTAAAACTACGTTTACCTATAAGTTTAATCAAACCTAATTCCGATGACAAAATAAATAATACTTAATTATTGTTTCTATATAATATTATTTACTTAAATATATGTCACAGATAATAAAGCAAACTTCCTACTACTAAGTATTATAAACGCAAAAGTTTGTGAGGATGGATGTTTGTTACTCTTTTACGCAAAAACTACTCAACAGATTTTGATGAAACTTTATAGTAATATAGCTTAGACATCAGAATAACAAATAGGCTACTTTTTATCCGGTTACCTCGCGAGCGAAGCCGTGGGCAGTAGCTAGTCACAGATAAATTTAAAAAAAATTGCTAGATAAGTACAATATGGTTATAAGTACTCAAAAGTCAAATACAGCAAAATCATTCATTCATTCCTCTTCATACAGGTACTATCTCATTTGCGGCCCGAGAACAGCAAACGGCCAAGTATCTATGTGTGTGTATTTTCTACTTTTATGCCTACTCCGTCACTATCGTATGCGTGTATGCGTGTAGTTTTTGCAGCAGACGTGTTTGCGTCCAGTTTAGCGAGATACCGCAGCGCGGAAAGTTCCTCCGCAACAGGGGAGCAACGGCCAGCAACCAGAGGGGAGGAGGGTGTCGACTAACGCTGGTCTACATACATGTGAGAGTAGTTGATAGTGCAGACCCGCCTCCAGCTACCGTCATCATGCTGACTATTGCGTCTGTGTTAGGAACATTTAAAATGCCCACCCCTTGACGTTTACGCCGCCATTTTTCTTTTTATTTCGCTACATATTTTGCTAATTTCTCTAGGCTTATACTCACTTTTTTGCAAAGTGACCTTACCTACCTAGGTAAATTATTTTATTTTCAGGAATATTATATTAGGTTAGGTCACCGTCGTTGGTCGTCATAGAAATTTCAAAATCAGAGTTGTCCTTTGTCTTATACGAAAAACGAGCGTTTTATGAATACTTATCTACCAAACTAATTTACGTAGTTTATTACTTAAGAAGCAAAAGCTGTAGAATAAGCCTATCAAAAATAGCCGTATACATTTCCAACCGCAGGTATCCTTTCAAGTAAAGCTTTTAACAGCATACGCGAGACAGTGGCGCATGATAAGGCGCTGGCAAAAAGCGAACATGACACATTTTTGTCATTTTCTACCTCAAACAGCTACTTACTTTTCGAAAATCTACTACAACAAGATTCAATTGATTACAATTTAATTAAAAGTCTTTTAAATTTCATTAATAACTGTTGGCTAAGATTTTTCGCAAGCGTTTTTAGGGGCAATTACATTATTATTATTTTTTATCGAGAAATCTTGGAAATATGCGTCAAAATTTATTTTATTTGAACGTACCTATTTAGGCATACGGGGGAAATAATCGATCAGTACACGTTTAAAACATTTTATTCACCCCCGCGACAAAGAGCCGTTGTTAAAACTAGTTTTAGATGACGAAAATAAATATGTTTTTTTATTGTTCAGACCAATTTCGATCGAATACGGATTGATTCAAGCCATGCATCACTTATCTGATCGTTCTGAGTGATCCTTAATCCTTATCTTTTCATCAGATGACGTAAATCTGAAAGCGTTCCCCGCCCAACTGCACCTACTTCTGCGGATATTACCGTTATTTTAGTGTGTTGCTAATAAAAAAATACAATATTTCGGAGACTATCTGCATGAAATCTTAGCTCATATAATATACTTAAAATTATCGCTGACTGTAGAAAGTTAGGAACAAAAAAATGTTTTCTTACCAATTAACAAGAATTGATAACGGCACTTACACTTCACAATCCTACACACTGGCCTAACAAAAAACTTCTATTATAATTACTTGGATAGGTTAAACAGACATTCACAGGTCAACGGGCAAAGATGAAATGTCGAAATCTCAGAGAAGCGGTCAGTCATTTCTCACATAAATTTGTATGGAATTAGTAATTGGATTCATCCCTCAAGTTAGATGAAACTCGTTTTATTAGGGTTCCAGAGACGTTACAAATAAGGGTTTTTATAACAGTTTCGTCATGTACGTCTGATACAATTATCTTGAAACAGTGGTGTACTGATTCGTATTTCTAACACAACAACAGAAATGATACTTAATTAAAGAAGAATAATAATTAGAAGAGGATTTATTTTAGAAGTATGCGGGTTGCAGAAGGTTGCGGGTTCGATTCCCGCCGCGGGACAAATGTTTGTATCTGCAAATATTTGTCTCGGGTTTGGGTGTTTTCTATGTATAATATGTATGTTTTTACAAAAAAATAGTTTGGGGCTAGGTGATGCTGTTTGAAAATGTCCTTATTAACTCCTAGTAACATATAAAGCGGGCGGTGTTTTTTTCTCATCGCACCCGCACCGTTCATCCCCTTGTGGTGTCATTGAACAGATCTTTATAAATCACTTTGATGTTTTCTTGATTGGAAGCCCTGAACTATTAAGTATCAGACTTCAAAGTTTGGCTAGCTGTGTCACCCACAATTACATTTTTTTAAGATAGAAGAAATGAAACAAAGTTTAAAGAGCAGCATCTGCTAAGAGCAGCTTGTGATAACATAGTCCGGACACCACACTAGGAAAACTTTATGATAACTTAATTAATTACTAGCTGTTTCCAGCGGCTTTACAGCACGGAGTAGTGTTTTGAAAAAAAACCCATACTTACTTCAAAGTTCAGCTTGCTAAACTTAGTATAGTTTTGGATGTAGTTGATCTGCCAGTCAGTCAGGATAAAAGATTTTATAAGTATAAGTATATTTATTATTAGACACTAGCCTACGCATGAATTCCTTTGATGTTTAAGCGAAAAATCGACAGTAAGGCGCGTACATAAATGCGTAATCTTTGGCAGACATAGACGAATATAGCTTCTACACATTGGGTCAACGTGCTTGGCCAACGCGTTCGCCGAATGTGAAGAGGGCCTTTAAAGTATAGGTTACTTGAAAAATAAGCGCGGGAGAACCGGCTTGAGAAATTTCTAATTTGCCCCCCTTGGGTGTTATTTTAAGTCACGATCTATACCTATATATTCCAAATTTAACTCATATCGGTTCAGCCTTTTGGAGACATTCAGCAACCAACATCTGACTATTCTCATTAATTTTAAAAAGTAGATAGGACGAGGCTACTAAGGGACCCTAACTCATCGTGTCTCGACATGTCTTGGGCACCTAACTAAATTTTCACTAGTATAACGGAATTCATATCCAACTAAGTAATTCCAATTTCGACTAATCCTACTACTATTAGAAACGCGAAAATGTGAAGATGGATGTTTGTTACTCTTTCAAGCAAAAACTTCTGATAGGATATAGCTTATACATCAGAATAACACATAGGCTACATTTTATCCACGAGGGCGTAGCTAGTATATATAAATGAAAAAAGAAAATTGATTTTCGTAACGACAGAACGGATCGTGTTGATAATTATGTGTTTGTTCAGGTCAAGAACATGTTCCGAATTTCATCCAAATCCTTCAGCCGCTTCGGAGATTATAAGCAACAAACATCTTTTAGTGACTTTAGTGGGATAAGATGAGCTTAAGCTAGAAGCGACATCTATAATATCATGGAACCAGTACTTATGATGCACAATCGACCTATTTTTAACCTGGCATACCTACCATGTAGTTCACAAGCCCTTTAATAGATGTCGCTGTTATACCTACGCCTACATTGGCGCGCGCCGATACTGATATAGCATGCAAGAAAGAGATGACAAGAATTGTAGGCGATCTTGTCAAATTAATTTATGTGTCTCCGTGTTCTCTTCTTCGTGTTTAGATAGGTAGGCGAAAGGTGTACAAACGATCCCTCGAGGTAAAACGATTCCCCACTGTTTACATTAACTACTATTGCCATCTAGTGTTTATCCGCTGACGCCTTCCCCGTAACCTGCTCAGTGGTCATGCAAAGTGATAGTGTGATCAAAGTGCGTTGTGTAGAGAAACAAAAAAGAAAATCGGTGTGTTTTATCTAAGTTAAGATAAAAATCAATGTTAGATTGCTCACATGTTTTTTGGTAGATGGCTGAATTATGCCCTTTTCTCTTGATAGTCAATTACATTTCAAGCAAGTATAAGGATTCAGAGGGTAAAAATGTAAAAACGTATAACTTGTTGGGTGTAACACTGAATTTCTTCCTTTTACACAACCCTTTCTGTCGACGGCTCTAACAAGACTGACCGAGCACCATTTTTCAACTACCAGCAAACCTTTTTATTTATTATAATCAAATAATCTTACTTTCTATAATTTTTAAATAAATCATATTTAAATAATTTGACTAATGATTTTGATTTAATTAACTAGTTTTCATATAAAACAATATTCATTTTTTATTAAGTAAAAAGGTGCTCGCTTACCAAGAATCAATTACCTGTCTCGTTATTTTATATAATTCAATAATTTCAGAAAAATGCATTTAATTTTTGAACAACGTTAATTAAAATATATTTAACAATTTATGCTAGACAACTAATCATAATTCTAATACAAGTTTTCATGATCATTAAGATAATATTTAAGGTTATTTCTGAAAAAGTTTTGCAAATATTATATTTGGGGTCAAATGATCCTTTTTGTGGGTATAAAGTGATACTGAGGATCAATTTACCCTATTAGTTTTACATCTAATAGAGACAAAGAAGAAAGACTGATCCCTTATAAGAAAACTAAAGGAAAATGAGTTCGGAAAGGAAACAATCGAAACAAGATAAATAAGTAAATCAAAAGATAGAAAAGGAAATATCTACAAAAAACAAAGAGAACAAAAACAGTGATAAGTCCGAATCTTCTATAAATGGAGTGGATGCAGAGTGCATGTTCTGCACAGAACCATATTCGATAGACAGCATGGGAGAAGGTTGGGTCTTATGTGTGAAGTATTTTGAATGGGGACATAAAGCATATACCAGGCTTGATAGCCTATGAGATTTTTACGTGACAATAAATAATAATAATAATAAATGCTGGACATTTTTCACACAGCATCATCTAGCCCCAAACTAAGCAGAGCTTGTATTATGGGAACTACATGACTGATATACTACTTAAATACTTTTTTTTTGTAAATACATACATATTATACATAGGAAAACACCCAGACCTGAGACAAATATTTGCAGATCTTACAAACATTTGTCCCGTGACAGGAATCGAACCCGCAACCTTCTGCGTCTCAGGCGGACCTTCGCCCACTGCGCCACAGAGGTCGTCAATAAATTGAAGTTTCAAGTTGAAGTTGATGAAACTAATATATAATACTGTAACTTTTATAAAGATTGTAGATTAAATAACACTCCTTCTATATCAGATAGTCTCATATAAGCTTTTTACGTAAAAAGGAAGATTGTATCAACAAGACGTTGATACTAAGGGTCTATTGAGCCAAAAGGCTCGACGTCGAGAGAAGAGCGTAAAACGTTGGAGTGTGTGCACACGATGGAATTTCGGCGGAAACTGAACAATGCAAGAACAATAGGTTCCACTACTAACCTTGCAAGACGGGTCCTGGAGTCCTCTGAGTGTTTAGCTGATTTCTTCTATGTACGCACACGTGATAATAATTTACACAGTGGTAATAGGATGGTGTTCCGATTGATAAGGGGCTTAATGAATATTTGGGGGCGCGCGATCTTCACGATTCGAGTGTCTTCATCAAAACTTCGAAACATCGAAACCGGGTTTTTCACATCGTACTAGTACCGCGGTGTGGAGGGTAGGTTTCTGAAAGGTGCCGGTTTATTTCTCAGATCGCTACTAGTACCGCCATCTAGCTAAAAGCTTTCGCAGACCTTCAAGTCTTTTGCGAACGGTAAGCCGATATATAAATATTCGACCGAGTATACACAACTTCAACGTTTTTATAGGAAACGAAACATATCGGCCACCAAAATACGATGACATTTTTAAATCATTTAAGTGATGATTTAAAATGGGCATATATAGAGATCGAGATCTATGATAAATAATACATGGGCTAACTTAACTACTTACGAGTATATATATAAAATATTAGCAACGGTTTGACCAATGGGAGCCTCAAAATCTCACAGAATCTTAGCGAATCAGCCCATCAGGGCTAGCATGAAGGTTCGTCACACGGGCTAAGGACCATTGTAGAGGATCTTTTACTATCACCAATGAGTCCACTTTCAAAGGTTGTCTATCTTTCGTCCATTTTGCGCGTTGAGTCAATGAATTCATATATTCGTTTTTCCACCGCAGCCAAAAGTGCTGGTGAAACGCCTGTTAAAGTTGCTAATGGTTAAATCGACACGGATTAACGTCTGTTAAGTTTTCCTCTAGCACAGTTAGCGGTTCTAATGTAATAAAGTGTGCTGGCGTTAAGATATTCAGGTTATTGGGATCTGAGCTAATCGGGCAATGTTTTCGCGGCCTTGATTTGTATCTTCCACATTCCTCCGAAATGAGAACTGAAGATCGAATACAGGCAAGGAAGTTGTATGAAGCATACCGACTTTTTCAGCCGAAATCCTATGGCATGCATAGTTAAATCTAATGCAAAATGTGGATATTTGTCTTTAGATTGAACAGCGACGTGATGACTGGATGGACTGGCCAAAATCATAAAAAAATAGAAAATGGAAAATAAATAAGCGATTATCGCCTCAATGATCATGTATTGAAGCACAAACATTGTGATGACGAATCAGGATGTAAGAAATGGAAAAAGGTAGTCCCAAAATCAATGGAGCATTATCAACGTTTACAATACCGCACTGAAACACTGAATGGGAAAAGAAACTAGCCAAAATTTGTAAGACCTATTGGTTTCCCGAAATGTCCACAACAGTTAGGCGATTTATAGATAATTGCGTTATTTGCAAAACAAGCAAAGGTGTTGTTTTGTAATGAAACGAGCGAGACTGGTTAACAACTACTTTATTATTCTTGAAGGTACTTCTACATACATAGTTATGCCTACCCACAACAGGTGTCTCTGGAGCGATGCAGGTGCAAATGTATCCTATTGAAAAGAAACCCATTCCATTTGACACCATCCACATCCATATGACCGGATAACTTGCCAAAAGAAATGATAAACATGAATAAGTGATCGTCATTATTGATCCCTACATCAAATATGTGACTTTGACGTACTCGTATATAATCAAAAAAACTGCAAACTTAATACTTCGTGCACTTAAATATATTGTTTCGTTTCCGGAGCACCTAGACAAATCCTTAGCGATCAAGATAATGCTTTTAAAGATAAATTCGAAGAATTCTGCCAAAGCCAGATTAATCCGCATTTTATAGCTCCCGGTATAAGCAGAACTAACGGGCCAGTAGAACGAATAATGGCCGTAGTCAAAATCATCAACCATTATCCGCGATTACGAATCAAAGAACAAATCAATTCCACCAAAGAAAACTACAAATGTAAGTCTCTACATTATAGTCTTCTTTGAAAAAACTACAAATGAAAGCTCTCACAGGAAGGCAATGTGCAGTAGCCGCAGAACAAGTCGACGACCTCTTTGGCACAGTGGGCGAAGGCTCGTCTGAGACGCAGAATATTGCGGGGTCGATTCCCGACGCGGGACAAATATTTGTATCTGCAAATATTTGTCTCGGGTCTAGGTTTTTTCTACGTATAGTATGTATGTATATATTAACAAAAAAAAGTATTTCGAGTAGTATATTAGTCATGCAGTTCCCATAATACAAGCTTAGCTTAGTTTGGTGCTAGATGATGCTGTGTGAAAATGTCCTGCATTATTATTTATTTATTCAAAATCAGCTTAATGATTACATGCAAAATAAAATTGAAACAAAGAAGACAAAGAAAGGTTTGACAGAAGAAAAGCTAAAGTAAAATGATTTAAAAAGGGAGAAATTGTTTTATTCAAAACTAATCCGCGCAGCCAAATCAGGCTAGATCTTAAATATCTCGACGTGTTAGTAATTTAGAAAATATTTCCCAACAACGATACCAAGTAAAAAAAATAACAAGCAGAGGTAGACCGAAGAAAGTTGCTCACGAACAACTACGGCTGGCACCAAAACCATTAAAAGCCTCTATCTCCAGGAACTCGTATGAGCAATTATAAAACGGTACAAGATGAATCTGATAACTTTGGATCAGTTCAAGATACCACACTAATGTTCTAACTGAATAACGGTAAGGCAACCTTTGAAATCTAGGATGGCTACGATTTGTTTGTAAAGTTTGTTGAGGACGGGGGCCTCCATCTAATGAAAGTAATTGTAGAATTTGTTAAGGACAGCGGCCTTCGTATTCTGAAATACCGGCTGTTCAGTAAACACCTCAAAATCGTAGGTAGAGGACAGACCCTATGCATAAATCATTTCGATTCATTGAAGTTGGTGCGTTGAGGAAGTTGTGATTCGTGAACTAAACATTTTATTTTTAGGTTAGAGGCGACATTATTGCAGAATAATTGAATTTGGCCGTGTCGGCATTAGTTGTTAAGCTTTGTTTTACTTGAAATTATGATGGAATAAAACAGCTGTTTTGACTAAAATGATCTTTTTAGCAACATGGTATAGGTATGTATCTATATATATACATAGGTGGCATGCGGAGTGGGGCGATCGGAAGGTTGCGCGTGACCCGCTTATAAGCGCAGTCGGACGGCACTTTAGTTCGGAAAGCCAACCCGTCCACATAACTATATTTTGACACGGAACACGCCTTAATCATTTATTGTTGACTAGCTTCTGCCCACGGCTTCGCCCGCGTGGTACGCGGATGAAAAGTAGCCTATTTGTTATTCTGAAGTATAAATTATATTATTGTAAAATTTCATCAAAATCCGTTCAGTAGCTTTTGCGTGTAAGAGTAACAAACATCCATCCTCACAAACTTTCGCGTTTATAGTATAGTAGTAGTAGGATTAATTTTAAACTATGTTAGATTTTCGGGTTTGTTCAGACAATTAAACTTTAATCAAATAGTTTTAATAAATTTTGGCCGTGTATTACAATAATGTTATTATAGAAACACATAATATAAAATGCTTGTTTCTCTAATAAAAGTACTGTGATTTCCAGCTAATTGTTTTCTTAAGAGAACATGGAAGGCAATTTTCAGGGTGATGATAATCATAATGAGGAACGAGTAACTTCACTCATATTGCAATCGAGTTACCTACTCTCAATACGAAATATACGGGACTGAAATTTCTGGATGTTTTTTTTTGCTTCTTTTATAGGCTTATCATTTACTTAATTCAAAATTCCGAAGCATGTTTGTCTGCTAGAATTTTGTAGCTTAGAATTTTTAATGATCGGTGAGTGTTTCGTTGATAAAATTAAAGAACTTCACTGGCGATAGTTGCAAAATATTAACTTTCAGATTTTTTTGTTTTTACGTCGTTCGAAATAAATGATTTTCATTTCATTTCAATATACTAGTTATAGTATCTCCTCTTGGTCACTGAAAATTCAGGATTTTAAATGTTAACTGTTAAAACAACGACGTTACAGGGGGGTCGAAAGTGCCGTGAGTGACTTCTAGAAAAGGATTGTACGGCTGTGCTTTGCTCGATTTATCAGGGGCACTACCGTACCCCGAGATACATAAATACTCAACCCCAGATCGATAAAAAAATTAGGAATAATAGGTACAAAAATGTCCCTTAGCCGGAATTTACGGAAAGACGTAGTTTGTTGGCTACAACGAGGCAACAAACAATAAAGGTACCTACCTACATACCTCTATAAGTAATTGTAAATAAATATTTCGATTTTGGAAAAAATAAAACAATCTCATGCCATAATATATTTATTTAAATTAAAAGATGTATCCATATAGCAAACATGAATTCTAAAACAATGTATTATGTCTAGCAATTAGGACATTCTTTAAGAACTTTCACAACAAGGTGTTTACGAGTAAGACGACAGATTCTAGGACGCCAAAGGCGCCCTGCATGATCACCTGCAGACACTGCAGCAGCAGCAGAAGCAGCTGAAGAACCAGCGCCGAGTCCATATTCACTTGAACTTGGTTCGTAATATCCTAGCCCTGATCCAATACCTCGTAGTCCTGGGCCGCGTCCATCAATTCCTGAGGAAGCTGAGCTTGAAGCAGCAGCAGCTGCAGTTGAAGAATCATCATTGCCTTCAATCACTAAAATGTTTGGTCCATATGGGGCATACAGGGTGTCAAGTCCTTCTGGTCTGTTCCTTGCAGGCCCTGGAGAAGCAGGTCCATAACCACCTGGACCAACCTGGTAATTTCCTGGGCCAGATTCACTCACTGCAGCAGCAGAAGCAGCTGCAGATGAAGAACCAGTTCCAGGTCCATATTCACCAGAATCTGGTCCGTTATATCCTACCCGTAATCCATATCGTGGTCCTGGGCCTCGTCCATCATTTCCTGAGCTAGCTGAACTTGCAGAAGCAGCAGCAGCTGCAGCTGGTGAGTCATCATTGCCTTCAATCGCAATAATGTTTGGTCCATATTCACCTAAAGCTGGTCCGTAATATCCTGGCCCTGTTCCAAGATCTCGTAGTCCTGGGCCTCGTTCATCATTTTCTGAGCTAGCTGAGCTTGCAGCAGCGGCTGCAGCTGCAGCATTGGGTCTATAGGCACCTGGCCCAAGTAGGTCAGTTCCTGGGCCTCGTCCATCATTTCCTGAGCTAGCTGAGCTTGCAGCAGCAGCTGCAGCTGCACCATTGTGTCCATAGCCACCAGGACCAACAAGGTAATTTCCTGGGCCAGCTTCGCTTCCTGCAGCAGCAGCAGAGGCAGCTGAAGAACCAGAGCTAGGTCCATATTCATCTGAATCTTGTCCGTAATATCCTGGCCAAGATCCAATATCTCGTAGTCCTGGGCCTCGCCCATCATTTCCTGAGCTAGCTGAACTTGCAGCAGCGGCTGCTGCTGCAGCATTGGGTCCATAGGTACCTGGCCCAAGATCGTAATTTCTTGGGCCTCGTCCATCACTTCCTGAGCTAGCTGAGCTTGCAGCAGCAGCTGCAGAGGCAGCTGAAGAACCAGAGTTAGGTCCATATTCACCTGAATCTTGTCCGTAATATCCTGGCCAAGATCCAATATCTCGTAGTCTTGGGCCTCGTCCATCATTTCCTGAGCTAGCTGAGCTTGCAGCAGCAGCTGCCGCTCCAGCATTAGGTCCATAGGCACCTGGCCCAAGTAGCTCATTTCCTGGGCCTCGTCCATCATTTCCTGAGCTAGCTGCGCTTGCAGCAGCAGCTGCAGCTGCACCATTGGGTCCATAGCCACCAGGACCAACAAGGTAATTTCCTGGGCCAGCTTCGCTTCTTGCAGCAGCAGCAGAGGCAGCTGAAGAACCAGAGCTAGGTCCATATTCATCTGAATCTTGTCCGTAATATCCTGGCCAAGATCCAATATCTCGTAGTCCTGGGCCTCGTCCATCATTTCCTGAGCTAGCTGAGCTTGCAGCAGCAGCTGCCGCTCCAGCATTGGGTCCATAGCCACCAGGACCAACTAGGTAATTTCCTGGGCCAGCTTCGCTTGCTGTAGCAGCAGCAGAGGCAGCTGAAGAACCAGATCTAGGTCCATATTCATCTGAATCTTGTCCATAATATCCTGGCCAAGATCCAATATCTCGTAGTTCTGGGCCTCGTCCATCATTTCCTGAGCTAGTTGAGCTTGCAGCAGCAGCTGCCGCTCCAGCATTGGGTCCATAGCCACCAGGACCAACTAGGTAATTTCCTGGGCCAGCTTCGCTTGCTGTAGCAGCAGCAGAGGCAGCTGAAGAACCAGAGCTAGGTCCATATTCATCTGAATCTTGTCCGTAATATCCTGGCCAAGATCCAATATCTCGTAGTCCTGGGCCTCGTCCATCATTTCCTGAGCTAGCTGAGCTTGCAGCAGCAGCTGCAGCAGCAGCATTGGGCCCATAGGCACCAGGTCCAACTAGGTAATTTCCTGGGCCTCGTCCAACAGTTTCTGAACTAGCTGAGCTTGCAGAAGCAGCAGCAGCTGCAGCTGGTGAGTCATCATTGATCACTTCAATGGTTGGTCCATATGGGGCATAAAGGGTGTCATGTCCTTCTGGTCTGTTCCTTGCAGGCCCTAGAGAAGCAGGTCCATAACCACCTAGCCCAACCAGATAATTTCCTGGGCCAGATTCGCTCGCTGCAGCAGCAGAAGCAGCTGCAGATGAAGAACCTCCTGGGCCTCGTCCATCATTTCCTGAGCTAGCTGAGCTTGCAGCAGCAGCTGCAGCATTGGGTCCATAGGCACCTGGTCCAAGAAGGTAATTTCCTGGGCCTCGTCCATCATTTCCTGAGCCAGCTGAGCTTGCAGCAGCAGCTGCAGCTGCAGCATTGGGTCCATAGCCACCTGGCCCAACTAGATAATTTCCTGGGCCTCGTCCATCATTTCCTGAGCTAGCTGAGCTTGCAGCAGCAGCTGCAGAGCCAGTTGATGAACCAGAGTTAGGTCCATATTCATCTGAATCTTGTCCGTAATATCCTGGCCAAGATCCAATATCTCGTAGTCCTGGGCCTCGTCCATCATTTCCTGAGCTAGCCGAGCTTGCAGCAGCAGCTGCAGCAGCAGCTGGTGAGTCATCATTGATCACTTCAATGGTTGGTCCATATGGGGCATAAAGGTTGTCAAGTCCTTCTGGTCTGTTCCTTGCAGGCCCTAAAGAAGCAGGTCCATAACCACCTAGCCCAACCAGATAATTTCCTGGGCCAGATTCACTCGCTGCAGCAGCAGAAGCAGCTGCAGTTGAAGAACCTCCTGGGCCTCGTCCATCATTTCCTGAGCTAGCTGAGCTTGCAGCAGCAGCTGCAGCATTGGGTCCATAGGCACCTGGTCCAAGAAGGTAATTTCCTGGGCCTCGTCCATCATTTCCTGAGCTAGCTGAGCTTGCAGCTGCAGCTGCAGCTGCAGCATTGGGTCCATAGCCACCTGGCCCAACTAGGTAATTTCCTGGGCCAGCTTCGCTTGCAGCAGCAGCTGCAGAGGCAGCTGATGAACCAGAGCTAGGTCCATATTCATCTGAATCTTGTCCGTAATATCCTGGCCAAGATCCAATATCTCGTAGTCTTGGGCCTCGTCCATCATTTCCTGAGCTAGCCGAGCTTGCAGCAGCAGCTGCAGAGCCAGTTGATGAACCAGACTTAGGTACATATTCATCTGAATCTTGTCCGTAATATCCTGGCCAAGATCCAATATCTCGTAGTCCTGGGCCTCGTCCATCATTTCCTGAGCTAGCTGAGCTTGCAGCAGCAGCTGCAGCATTGGGTCCATAGGCACCTGGTCCAAGAAGGTAATTTCCTGGGCCTCGTCCATCATTTCCTGAGCTAGCCGAGCTTGCAGCAGCAGCTGCAGCAGCAGCATTGGGTCCATAGCCACCTGACCCAAGTGGGTAATTTCCTGGGCCTCGTCC
Organism: Perizoma flavofasciatum; assembly: GCA_958496245.1. Lineage (NCBI taxonomy): Eukaryota > Metazoa > Arthropoda > Insecta > Lepidoptera > Geometridae > Perizoma > Perizoma flavofasciatum. The sequence goes on from OY292436.1 coordinate 3,899,668, forward strand.
ATCATTTCCTGAGCTAGCTGAGCTTGCAGCTGCAGCTGCAGCTGCAGCATTGGGTCCATAGCCACCTGGCCCAAGCAGGTAATTTCCTGGGCCAGCTTCACTTGCAGCAGCAGCTGCAGAGGAAGCTGATGAACCAGAGCTAGGTCCATATTCATCTGAATCTTGTCCGTAATATCCTGGCCAAGATCCAATATCTCGTAGTCCTGGGCCTCGTCCATCATTTCCTGAGCTAGCCGAGCTTGCAGCAGCAGCTGCAGCAGCAGCATTGTTTCCATAGGCACCTGACCCAAGTAGGTAATTTCCTGGGCCTCTTCCATCATTTCCTGAGCTAGCTGAGCTTGCAGCTGCAGCTGCAGCTCCATCGTTGGGTCCATAGGCACCTGGCCCAAGTAGGTAATTTCCTGGGCCTCGTCCATCATTTCCTGAGCTAGCTGAGCTTGCAGCAGCAGCTGCAGCAGCAGCATTGGGTCCATAGCCACCTGGCCCAAGTAGGTAATTTCCTGGGCCTCGTCCATCACTTCCTGAGCTAGCTGAGCTTGCAGCAGCAGCTGCACCTCCATCATTGGGTCCAAGGCCACCTGGCCTAACTAGGTCATTTCCTGGGCCTCTTCCATCATTTCCTGAGCTAGCTGAGCTTGCAGCAGCAGCTGCAGCTGCACCATTTAGTCCATAGCCACCTGGCCCAACTAGGTAATTTCCTGGGCCAGCTTCGCTTGCAGCAGCAGCTGCAGAGGCAGCTGAAGAACCAGAGCTAGGTCCATATTCATCTGAATCTTGTCCGTAATATCCTGGCCAAGATCCAATATCTCGTAGTCTTGGGCCTCGTCCATCATTTCCTGAGCTAGCTGAGCTTGCAGCAGCAGCTGCAGAGCCAGTTGATGAACCAGAGTTAGGTCCATATTCATCTGAATCTTGTCCGTAATATCCTGGCCAAGATCCAATATCTCGTAGTCCTGGGCCACGTCCATCATTTCCTGAGCTAGCTGAGCTTGCAGCAGCGGCTGCAGCTGCAGCATTTGGTCCATAGCCACCAGGACCAACTAGGTAATTTCCTGGGCCTCGTCCATCATTTCCTGAGCTAGCCGAGCTTGCAGCAGCAGCTGCAGCAGCAGCATTGGGTCCATAGCCACCTGGCCCAAGTAGGTAATTTCCTGGGCCTCGTCCATCACTTCCTGAGCTAGCTGAGCTTGCAGCAGCAGCTGCACCTCCATCATTGGGTCCAAGGCCACCTGGCCTAACTAGGTCATTTCCTGGGCCTCTTCCATCATTTCCTGAGCTAGCTGAGCTTGCAGCAGCAGCTGCAGCTGCACCATTTGGTCCATAGCCACCTGGCCCAACTAGGTAATTTCCTGGGCCAGCTTCGCTTGCAGCAGCAGCTGCAGAGGCAGCTGAAGAACCAGAGCTAGGTCCATATTCATCTGAATCTTGTCCGTAATATCCTGGCCAAGATCCAATATCTCGTAGTCTTGGGCCTCGTCCATCATTTCCTGAGCTAGCTGAGCTTGCAGCAGCAGCTGCAGAGCCAGTTGATGAACCAGAGTTAGGTCCATATTCATCTGAATCTTGTCCGTAATATCCTGGCCAAGATCCAATATCTCGTAGTCCTGGGCCTCGTCCATCATTTCCTGAGCTAGCTGAGCTTGCAGCAGCAGCTGCAGCAGCAGCATTGGGTCCATAGCCACCTGGCCCAACTAGGTAATTTCCTGGGCCTCGTCCAACAGTTCCTGAACTAGCTGAGCTTGCAGAAGCAGCAGCAGCTGCAGCTGGTGAGTCATCATTGATCACTTCAATGGTTGGTCCATATGGGGCATAAAGGGTGTCAAGTCCTTCTGGTCTGTTCCATGCAGGCCCTGGAGAAGCAGGTCTATAACCACCTAGCCCAACCAGATAATTTCCTGGACCAGATTCGCTCGCTGCAGCAGCAGAAGCAGCTGCAGATGAAGAACCAGTGCCAGGTCCATATTCACCAGAATCTGGTCCATTATATCCTACTCGTGGTCCATATCGTGGTCCGAGGTCTCGTCCATCATTTCCTGAGCTAGCTGAACTTGCAGAAGCAGCAGCAGCTGCAGCTGGTGAGTCATCATTGCCTTCAATCACGATAATGTTTGGTCCATATTCACCTAAAGCTGGTCCGTAATATCCTAGCCCTGATCCAAGATCTCGTAGTCCTGGGCCTCGTCCATCATTTCCTGAGCTAGCTGAGCTTGCAGCAGCAGCTGCAGCTGCAGCATTGGGTCCATAGGCACCTGGCCCACCTAGGTAATTTCCTGGACCTCGTCCATCATTCCCTGAGCTAGCTGAGCTTGCAGCTGCAGCTGCAGCATTGGATCCATAGCCACCTGGCCCAACTAGGTAATTTCCTAGGCCTCGTCCATCATTTCCTGAGCTAGCTGAGCTTGCAGCTGCAGCTGCAGCTCCATAATTGGGTCCAAGGCCACCTGGCCCAACTAGGTCATTTCCTGGGCCAGCTTCGCTTGCAGCAGCAGCTGCAGAGGCAGCTGAAGAACCAGAGCTAGGTCCATATTCATCTGAATCTTGTCCGTAATATCCTGGCCAAGATCCAATATCTCGTAGTCCTGGGCCTCGTCCATCATTTCCTGAGCTAGCCGAGCTTGCAGCAGCAGCTGCAGCAGCAGCATTATTTCCATAGGCACCTGGCCCAAGTAGGTAATTTCCTGGGCCTCTTCCATCATTTCCTGAGCTAGCTGAGCTTGCAGCTGCAGCTGCAGCTCCATCGTTGGGTCCATAGGCACCTGGCCCAAGTAGGTAATTTCCTGGGCCTCGTCCATCATTTCCTGAGCTAGCTGAGCTTGCAGCAGCAGCAGCAGCTGCAGCTGATGAGTCATCATTTCCTTCAATCACAATAATGTTTGGTCCATATTCACCTGAAGCTGGTCCGTAATATCCTGGCCCTGATCCAAGATTTCGTAGACCTGGGCCTCGTCCATCATTTCCTGAGCTAGCCGAGCTTGCAGCAGCAGCTGCAGCAGCAGCATTGTTTCCATAGGCACCTGGCCCAAGTAGGTAATTTCCTGGGCCTCTTCCATCATTTCCTGAGCTAGCTGAGCTTGCAGCTGCAGCTGCAGCTCCATAATTGGGTCCAAGGCCACCTGGCCCAACTAGGTCATTTCCTGGGCCAGCTTCGCTTGCAGCAGCAGCTGCAGAGGCAGCTGAAGAACCAGAGCTAGGTCCATATTCATCTGAATCTTGTCCGTAATATCCTGGCCAAGATCCAATATCTCGTAGTCCTGGGCCTCGTCCATCATTTCCTGAGCTAGCCGAGCTTGCAGCAGCAGCTGCAGCAGCAGCATTATTTCCATAGGCACCTGGCCCAAGTAGGTAATTTCCTGGGCCTCTTCCATCATTTCCTGAGCTAGCTGAGCTTGCAGCTGCAGCTGCAGCTCCATCGTTGGGTCCATAGGCACCTGGCCCAAGTAGGTAATTTCCTGGGCCTCGTCCATCATTTCCTGAGCTAGCTGAGCTTGCAGCAGCAGCAGCAGCTGCAGCTGATGAGTCATCATTTCCTTCAATCACAATAATGTTTGGTCCATATTCACCTGAAGCTGGTCCGTAATATCCTGGCCCTGATCCAAGATTTCGTAGACCTGGGCCTCGTCCATCATTTCCTGAGCTAGCCGAGCTTGCAGCAGCAGCTGCAGCAGCAGCATTGTTTCCATAGGCACCTGGCCCAAGTAGGTAATTTCCTGGGCCTCTTCCATCATTTCCTGAGCTAGCTGAGCTTGCAGCTGCAGCTGCAGCTCCATCGTTGGGTCCATAGGCACCTGGCCCAAGTAGGTCATTTCCTGGGCCTCGTCCATCATTTCCTGAACTAGCTGAGCTTGCAGCAGCACCTGCAGCTGCAGCATTGGGTTCATAGCCACCTGGCCCAAGTAGGTAATTTCCTGGGCCAGCTTCGCTTGCAGCAGCAGCTGCAGAGGCAGCTGAAGAACCAGAGCTAGGTCCATATTCATCTGAATCTTGTCCGTAATATCCTGGCCAAGATCCAATATCTCGTAGTCCTGGGCCTCGTCCATCATTTCCTGAGCTAGCCGAGCTTGCAGCAGCAGCTGCAGCAGCAGCATTGTTTCCATAGGCACCTGACCCAAGTAGGTAATTTCCTGGGCCTCTTCCATCATTTCCTGAGCTAGCTGAGCTTGCAGCTGCAGCTGCAGCTCCATCGTTGGGTCCATAGGCACCTGGCCCAAGTAGGTAATTTCCTGGGCCTCGTCCATCATTTCCTGAGCTAGCTGAGCTTGCAGCAGCAGCAGCAGCTGCAGCTGATGAGTCATCATTGCCTTCAATCACAATAATGTTTGGTCCATATTCACCTGAAGCTGGTCCGTAATATCCTGGCCCTGATCCAAGATTTCGTAGACCTGGGCCTCGTCCATCATTTCCTGAGCTAGCTGAGCTTGCAGCAGCAGCTGCAGCTGCAGCATTAGTTCCATAGGCACCTGGGCCACCTAGGTAATTTCTTAGGCCTTGCCCATCATTTCCTGAGCTAGCTGAGCTTGCAGCTGCAGCTGCAGCTGCAGCATTGGGTCCATAGCCACCTGGCCCAACTAGGTAATTTCCTGGGCCAGCTTCGCTTGCAGCAGCAGCTGCAGAGGCAGCTGAAGAACCAGAGCTAGGTCCATATTCATCTGAATCTTGTCCGTAATATCCTGGCCAAGATCCAATATCTCGTAGTCTTGGGCCTCGTCCATCATTTCCTGAGCTAGCTGAGCTTGCAGCAGCGGCTGCAGCTGCAGCATTTGGTACATAGCCACCTGGCATAACTAAGTAATTTCCTGGGCCTCTTCCATCATTTCCTGAGCTAGCTGAGCTTGCAGCAGCAGCATTGGGTCCATAGCCACCTGGCCCAACTAGGTAATTTCCTGGGCCTCGTCCAACAGTTCCTGAACTAGCTGAGCTTGCAGAAGCAGCAGCAGCTGTAGCTGGTGAGTCATCATTGATCACTTCAATGGTTGGTCCATATGGGGCATAAAGGGTGTCAAGTCCTTCTGGTCTGTTCCATGCAGGTCCTGGAGAAGCAGGTCTATAACCACCTAGCCCAACCAGATAATTCCCTGGACCAGATTCGCTCGCTGCAGCAGCAGAAGCAGCTGCAGATGAAGAACCAGTGCCAGGTCCATATTCACCAGAATCTGGTCCATTATATCCTACTCGTGGTCCATATCGTGGTCCTGGGCCTCGTCCATCATTTCCCGAGCTAGCTGAACTCGCAGAAGCAGCAGCAGCTGCAGCTGGTGAGTCATCATTGCCTTCAATCACAATAATGTTTGGTCCATATTCACCTAAAGCTGGTCCGTAATATCCTGGCCCTGATCTAAGATCTCGTAGTCCTGGGCCTCGTCCATCATTTCCTGAGCTAGCTGAGCTTGCAGCAGCAGCTGCAGCTGCAGCATTGGGTCCATAGGCACCTGGCCCACCTAGGTAATTTCCTGGGCCTCGTCCATCATTTCCTGAGCTAGCTGAGCTTGCAGCTGCAGCTCCATCGTTGGGTCCATAGGCACCTGGCCCAAGTAGGTAATTTCCTGGGCCTCGTCCATCATTTCCTGAGCTAGCTGAGCTTGCAGCAGCAGCTGCAGCTGCACCATTGGGTCCATAGGCACCTGGCCCACCTAGGTAATTTCCTGGGCCTCGTCCATCATTTCCTGAGCTAGCTGAGCTTGCAGCAGCAGCTGCAGCTGCACCATTGGGTCCATAGCCACCTGGCCCAAGTAGGTAATTTCCTGGGCCTCGTCCATCATTTCCTGAGCTAGCTGAGCTTGCAGCAGCAGCTGCAGCTGCAGCATTGGGTCCATAGGCACCTGGCCCACCTAGGTAATTTTCTGGGCCTCGTCCATCATTTCCTGAGCTAGCTGAGCTTGCAGCAGCAGCTGCTGCTGCACCATTGGGTCCATAGCCACCTGGCCAAACTAGGTAATTTCCTGGGCCGCGTCCATCATTTTCTGAGCTAGCTGAGCTTGCAGCAGCAGCTGCAGCTGCAGCATTGGGTCCATAGGCACCTGGCCCACCTAGGTAATTTCCTGGGCCTCGTCCATCATTTCCTGAGCTAGCTGAGCTTGCAGCAGCAGCTGCAGCTGCACCATTGGGTCCATAGCCACCTGGCCCAACTAGGTAATTTCCTGGGCCTCGTCCATCATTTCCTGAGCTAGCTGAGCTTGCAGCAGCAGCTGCAGCTGCAGCACTGGGTCCATAGCCACCTGGCCCAACTAGGTAATTTCCTGGGCCTCGTCCAACAGTTCCTGAACCAGCTGAGCTTGCAGAAGCAGCAGCAGCTGTAGCTGGTGAGTCATCATTGATCACTTCAATGGTTGGTCCATATGGGGCATAAAGGGTGTCAAGTCCTTCTGGTCTGTTCCATGCAGGTCCTGGAGAAGCAGGTCTATAACCACCTAGCCCAACCAGATAATTTCCTGGACCAGATTCGCTCGCTGCAGCAGCAGAAGCAGCTGCAGATGAAGAACCAGTGCCAGGTCCATATTCACCAGAATCTGGTCCATTATATCCTACTCGTGGTCCATATCGTGGTCCTGGGCCTCGTCCATCATTTCCCGAGCTAGCTGAACTTGCAGAAGCAGCAGCAGCTGCAGCTGGTGAGTCATCATTGCCTTCAATCACAATAATGTTTGGTCCATATTCACCTAAAGCTGGTCCGTAATATCCTGGCCCTGATCCAAGATCTCGTAGTCCTGGGCCTCGTCCATCATTTCCTGAGCTAGCTGAGCTTGCAGCAGCAGCTGCAGCTGCAGCATTGGGTCCATAGGCACCTGGCCCACCTAGGTAATTTCCTGGGCCTCGTCCATCATTTCCTGAGCTAGCTGAGCTTGCAGCTGCAGCTGCAGCTCCATCGTTGGGTCCATAGGCACCTGGCCCAAGTAGGTAATTTCCTGGGCCTCGTCCATCATTTCCTGAGCTAGCTGAGCTTGCAGCAGCAGCTGCAGCTGCAGCATTGGGTCCATAGGCACCTGGCCCACCTAGGTAATTTCCTGGGCCTCGTCCATCATTTCCTGAGCTAGCTGAGCTTGCAGCAGCAGCTGCAGCTGCACCATTGGGTCCATAGCCACCTGGCCCAACTAGGTAATTTCCTGGGCCTCGTCCATCATTTCCTGAGCTAACTGAGCTTGCAGCAGCAGCTGCAGCTGCAGCATTGGGTCCATAGGCACCTGGCCCACCTAGGTAATTTTCTGGGCCTCGTCCATCATTTCCTGAGCTAGCTGAGCTTGCAGCAGCAGCTGCTGCTGCACCATTGGGTCCATAGCCACCTGGCCCAACTAGGTAATTTCCTGGGCCTCTTCCATCATTTCCTGAGCTAGCTGAGCTTGCAGCAGCAGCTGCAGCTGCAGCATTGGGTCCATAGGCACCTGGCCCACCTAGGTAATTTCCTGGGCCTCGTCCATCATTTCCTGAGCTAGCTGAGCTTGCAGCAGCAGCTGCAGCTGCACCGTTGGGTCCATAGCCACCTGGCCCAACTAGGTAATTTCCTGGGCCTCGTCCATCATTTCCTGAGCTAGCTGAGCTTGCAGCAGCAGCTGCAGCTGCATCATTGGGTCCATAGCCACCTGGCCCAACTAGGTAATTTCCTGGGCCTCGTCTATCATTTCCTGAGCTAGCTGAGCTTGCAGCAGCAGCCGCAGCTGCAGCATTGGGTCCATAGCCACCTGGCCCAACTAGGTAATTTTCTGGTCCTCGTCCATCATTTCTTGAACTAGCTGAGCTGGCAGAAGCCGCAGCAGCTGCAGCTGGTGAGTCATCATTGATCACTCCAATGGTTGGTCCATATGGGGCATATAGGGTATCAAGTCCTTCTGGAACAGGAACAGTCCTTGCAGGCCCTGGAGAAGCAGCTCCAAAACCACTTGGCCCAACTAGGTAATTGCCTGGGCCAGCTTCACTTGCTGCAGCAGCAGCAGCTGCAGCTGAAGCACCAGTGCCAGGTCCATTTTCACCTGAATCTGGTCTGATATATCTCGGCCGTGATCCAACATATCGTGGTCCTGGGCCTCGTCCATCATTTCCTGAGCTAGCGGAGCTTGCAGCAGCAGCTGCAGCAGCAGCATTGGGTCCATAGGCACCTGGCCCAATTACCCGGTTACCAGATCCATAATGTCCATGTCCGGAACTTGCGGACGAACTAGCAGAGGCTGATGATTGTGTATTTCTCGGCACCACAGTTACAATATCATCTTGTTCGGTGACAGTTTCATCACCTTTCTCATCAATCTCCATGACAAAGGTTTTAATGATCTTCTCATTATGCTTGGCCTTCTCCTGGGACTTTCCTTTAAACTTTTTTAGTATATGTTCTTTTGTTACCATGTTTCCATTTCTGTTTGATACGATTTCAGTATCATTTACATATGTTTCTTTCAAGCCACGAAGATTTATGAAATCATTGTTGTTGTTTGATGAAGCTGATGCAGATGCTGCTGACGATGCTGAATTTATCTCCGCAGATATGTACTGAGAACAAAATGATACAGCATGAAATAAATCTTGGCTTACAAAAGCCACAAAGTACAGTAAACCAACGATTGAAAATCTAAAATATAAAATTTAACGAATTGAAAAATAGCCATAGACACTACAAGTTACATATAAGACCTTTCCATTTTATGAGATGTTTACTTACAGTTTTATACGTGATTAGAAAAAAATGTTCTAGATTAATATTGCGAATAGCCAAATATATCAAAACTGTTATACAAAATCAAGTTGGGTTGAAACAGGTAGTTAACGGTGAACAAAAGCTAATTCTATTTTTTTACACAACGTACTTTTTAGTAAAATTTCCCTTGAAGTAAAATAATAAATCGCTATTCTGAGCAAACACAAAAATACATAGTAAATTGAAAGCAATTGGAGTCTCTACGGCTTCTAACCAACGTTCTTTCATTTACTGATGCACCAGTTCTTTCTTGGATATCCGGCCTTATTTTCATAACCTGGTACCCGCTAGAGGTACGGTGGCACTGAAAAGGTCCTTGTGACCGGTGGTGACAAAAGTGATTTTATCTATAATATGGTTCCGAGCCAAAAAATACTATCTAGGACAACGATCAATACCACTAGATCTTTCTGTACAGAAGAGTAATATAATATAAGTATTATTGTTCTTACCTGCAGAGCGCAGAAGAGGATCACAAAGGTTGTGACTCTCATTTTGAGAGTTGGAACCGAACTGATGCCAGTACTCAATCTCCTTACCTTTTTATACAAAAAGCTGAACAACATATTTGCGTCAAATGCAAAATTAAACAATTGGAAACTCGATTATTTCAAATATTGACTTTTGAAAATTAAGTCCTTTACAACTTGAATAAGACTTAGTTGTATATATTTGGAACAATGGGAAATAATTATATCTTCATTTATACACTTGGCACCGATAGGTTGACAAAGGCTGGTTTAATGAATCAATAATATCTTTTGTGGACAATTTCAAAGTCAACATCTAATCTTTTTGAAACATTTGATACTTGGGTAGGTACAGGTAGGTACATACGCATTTAGATTCTTTGTTGGCCGGGCAAGCATATCTGTTGCACATGACGCACAAAATATTTAGTCTAAAAAACTGTGATTAGGGTTAGAAGTAAATGTGTTGCAAAAATTTAAAACCTGTATTTATGTACCAGACTCAATACTGGTTGCTATCTCATAACAATATTTTAATCAACACAACACACAAACTCACAGAAGCACATCCACCCCCTCCAAACACACCCACAAACACACCCCCCACACCTTCACTAACCCAATAAACCTAATTCTGCCCGGCTTACCTAATTTTCCTTTATATTATTTTTCGATGTTACTCAGTATATTTTGTATTTACAAGTAGTCATTTAAATGTTTGCCTTGCACTTGTTTATCTCTTTTTAATATATTTTTTCTTTGTCAAACGCTATCTGGGCTTCCGCGATACAGGCTAGACCTAGTACGGGGCTCATTGTTAAACTTGTAACTTAGGCACATACTATTTTTGGAAATATGATGTCCATCATGAGACATCCTCAGATTGGTACATAGGTAGAACAGACGAGAGCGTGTTTTTTTTAAACCCCCGACCCGTTTTTCATCTTCTATTACAGCGCTTCCTAGTAAACGCCTGCTGGGACGCAACAGTTCCGGGCTCGATATCCGCTGTAGGACAAATGTTTGCATGTTCTGCAGATATTTGCAATCATTTTTGACACTAGTTCCCCATTTGAATGGCCCATCCATCAAATTGCGATTACACTGATTCCCCATCGCTTGATTCCCATACCCAGACTAAACTGAAGGCCATGAACCGTCCATGAACGAACGTAACTTTTTCAAGTGATTTTGACAAGTAATCAGATCACGCCATAGCCAATAGCCATGCCTTCATCTCGATAGCTATGGAAATTTGTATGATCGCCCCGCGGGTCTGGGTGTTGTGGTACCACGGTACTCGTAGTTCCTGATACCAGAAAACCTAGTGGGTCAGAACTATGTATCTGCTTGTTGGGTGAATAAAAGTTCAAAATTCAAAGTTGGGCTCTTTACGTCACTGGGCAAATAGGTATGGTGGTTTATTCCACATATCCCCTTCAATAAACCCATATGACGGGGATTTATAGACTATTTTTCCAGAAATCCCTTTCCAGTACTTAAAAGAAGGAGCAAAAGGGATTTATCGACAAGAGTTCCAGATCCCATAACACAAGCTCTGCTTAGTTTGGGGCTATAATGATGCCGTGTGCAAAATGTTCAGTATTATTATTATTATTTCTATCCAATATTTACACTGCAATATTTCTCAATCCAATACAGTTAACTAAATAGGTAGTCACAGTCTTAATTTTTTATGCATTGGTTAATTAACGATGGCACTCTTTAACTAACATAAATTAAGTTTCTTGATAAATTTTCACCAGTTTAGAAATAAAATTGTTCATATATTTACAATACTAAACGAAATCTTGTGTTAATTAAAGGGCTTCAAATTATGGGCAATTGAAACTCCGATCGAAGGTATGTTTCGCTTTATCAAAGCACTTTTTAATAAAAACCGTCAAATATTTTCCCAGCAGGTAGAGTAAAAGCCAATTGTTTGAAAAGGCGTGTCAACACATAAACATCGTAACCTTTAGTCGTAAACTGACCCTTAGTTGTCCCTGTCTCCTTCAGGGAACTTTAATTAAAACTCGGCGAAGATTTATCACGTTCTTTGTTCGTTTGCTCGTCGTATCACCGATTCTTTCTTGGACAACTGGAGTGTAACCCCAAACGCAAACAAAGGGGTATTATAAGTGTATCTGTGTGTCTGCCTGTGTTATCGTAGCTCCCAAACGGATGCAGCGATTTTGATTTGGTCGACTTGATCTTTCTGACGTTTTTATGAGTTGACTTGACCGTGTGTTCTTAGCTATGATTCAAGAAAATCTATTCAGCCGTTTGAAGATCATCAGGGACCTAACCATCAAGTCTTATTGCGATTCAATTCAGGCAAAGATGTAAAATCCCGCTTAGCGAATGACAAAGCTTTAACTACGCCATAGAGTCCTCAATCGCAAAGCGGAAAGTGACATCTTTGCCTGAACTGAATCGCTATAAGACTTCATTGTTAGGCCCTAGCTCTTTTCTAGTTGATGAAGGGATGTGACGCTTGAATTTGAATAATGCGTAGGTAGGTATTATTTCCATAAATTACTTGAGGTCTTTGCAATCGATCGAAATACACGTCGAGTGTTTCATGCAATTTATGCGGGGATGGTAACTTTTTATCACTTGCCTTTTTTAGATTTCATGCAATAGATTACCTAACCTACCTAATGTAAAGGACGAAGTATATATTTTTATCCGCGACGTAAAGAGCCCATACTTTGCGTTTTTGCGTTTGCCATAAGAGGTAGTTTGTTTGTTACCATTTATCCAAGTAACACGATGTGTGCAATAAGTGTTTATTTTTAATGTTTTTTGTAAGCAATAATATGTGGATTCGTATGTACGAATCCATCATCTTTCTTAGGTTGCTAGTAAACCCCTCGAGTTTGGGTTCATATTATTCGTTTTGATCAGTCCAATAGATTGGGTTAGGTAACGAGGGTCTGATTGTGGAGCCAGGAGGTGGATAGTGGAATTCTTTTTTAAATTTTTAGTGCATGATAAAGCGTGTTTTTTTCGGATGACAATACTAAAATGTGGTAATCTGGAGCTGATCTGATGATTGAGCCATGAGGGGGATTGTGGAACTCTTCAGCAGCTGCTAGTAAACCCCTCGAGTTTGAGCTCATATGATTCGTTTTGACCAGTCCAATAGATTGGGTTAGGTAATGAGGGTCTGATTATGGAGCCAGAAGGTAGATAGTGGAATTATTTTTTAAATTTTTTAGTGTATTATAAGAGCGTTTTTTTTTCTATGTAATTATTTTTTTTTTTTAATATGGGGTACGGCCTGCCTGTTGGTAAGTGGTTACCATAGTCTATGGACGCTTGCAATACCAGGTATCACTAGCGAGTTGCCGACTCTAAAACATATGGGATGAAAAGTCTTATGTGCCTGTGATTTCACCGACGGCCCCTTGAAACTGGAACACAGATTTGCGAGCATTAACTGCTTGGCGGCAATAATAGGTGGTAGTACTTTCCCGGGCGAGATCTAAAACAGCTCTGACTTGTGTTGCAGATGGCTGTTGTGTGGTCCGTCTGGACAAACTAAAATGATAAAAAGGCAGTATGAATAAATAATTAGTTAAGGGTAGGTTGTAACTGAATATTTTTTTAATGATCATGTCAAACTTTTACATCGTCATAATGAAGTCTCTCAATCCAACACATGTTCATCGATGTACAGTCATGCTAAGTAATTTACGCTATCATATTTAAATAATATAGGAACGATGTGTAAATAATTTTTTTATGAACTAGAAACACCAGAGTAGAAAATTTTATAAAACCAGTTTTACGATAGTTAAACGAGCTATTATAAAAAAAATGTGACAGCTGTTTTTTTCATTTTATATACACCGTTATTAGGTATCAAAAGAAAGGTCTTGAGGTGATTTAAAAAACGTATACTTAAAATAAAAGCTTCCGTACTTATGAGTACTTTTTTACAGAAATATACTTTTTTCGGTTCTCCTTACACTACATTCGTAGTGTAGAGGTATTAAATAAATAAATAAACGAAATTGGTGTTATTATGTCTCCCCTGTTTTCCCTTGTAAACTTTACAAGTTAATATTTTTTCATAAACATAAAAAGTAAGTAAGTAATATTAAGATTATAATTTTAATTCATTAATTCACAATAAACACATTCACATTTCACAATAAAACCATTCATGCCTCCATGTTTTTCATTCAAATTGTTAAGTATTCCGGACTGGACATTATAGGTACTTAACTCGTTTTTTAGGATTCATCAAAAAGTAAATATGTAGGTATATGTCAGTTACCGTTATCAATACCATGTTAAAAAAATAGTTTTACTGTCATGATCCAAGAAAGAATTAAAGGAATACGTGTGTATAAAAAATGCCAGTTGCTTTTTTATTCCAAAAACTATCGTGAACTTGACTATTCATATTGTAAAAACGCCGTGCACTACCGAGTGAGTAGTGCACGGCGCGACGCGGAAGGAGAAAGTCGCAACCACTCACCCTGATGAAGACTCTTGGAATGAGTCGAAACTTAGTCGGTGCCTTCACCGATAGTGCAGTACGTGAAAATTTCCGTTTTTACAATATGAATGCCAGTTGCCTTTCTACTTAAGATTCGCGTAGAGTGCAAAGCTGATTTTTATTTATTTTTATATCGTTACGATTGTTGTCGCTAACTGTACCTACTTCAAACTTTTTACACGTCTGTCATTAAAAAGTACTGTCGTCTTAATAATGATTCCGTTGAAAGGCCGTCATCATTTTGTCGAATCCGTTCCCGTCCATCCCACTAATCAGTTAGTTCAGGTAGCTGTGAATGAAACTATCTGAACTCCACCATAGAATAAAGCAAACGGCACAGACGATATAATATTACAAGGTAAAAAAGTCTCACTTCGACAACAGACTAAAAAAGTCAGAGTACTGCCCTACTTTTCAATTCCATTACGAAACTGTGGTATATAGTCTTAAATAATAGAGTCAAAATAAATATACCTATTATACATGTATTCATTATAATCACGAGGATAATTTTGAAACGTCAGTTTTATCTACTGCCTGTTCCTCCGCGACCAAGCCAGGAAAAAAGCAAGAAACAAGGCTGGTTATTCTTTTTTATGACCCTTTTACAAAAGAATAGGTATACATTTTTCATCGAGTTGGAGCAAATTCAATCCTAAGATTTTGAAAAATAAATCTGATACCTATGTCGTGCCTTTTCATAAAGCTTGTCATGGCTTTTTTAAAGATTGTGTTTAATTACGTTTTTAAATTTGTTAAGTGTAATTTTTTGTATATCTCTTGGGAGTGTGTTATAAAAGCGTACCTACTCCAAATTTGTATATGATTTTAGGTATCATCATTACCCTCTATAAGTTAATATTTACTACAGGGAATCTGGCGAAAAAATATATTATTGAAGATGACGGAACAGTCGGCGGATGAGTCTGACTCGCACTTGGTCAAATTAAGTTTTTAATGAAGGCTATTAGCAATCTGTTGCGGCATTTGTTTGTTAGTTTAAAGTTGTTTGAACAGTGTTTTTTATAGGTATATTTAAAGGTTTTTTATATATTGAAAAGGCACGTGTTAAACATGCGTAGGTATGGGATGGGTTCGAATCCCTTCGTGCGCCAAAAATGATTCTACACGAAAAATGTATTCGCTCTTAATTGGTTGAAAAAAATATCAATATGTTTTTTTGAATATTTTGTTCATAAAAAAATCAAAAAGATCTGACAAGAGTATTAAAAACGTCTGTAATCCGTTTGATTTTTTTTTATATAGGTAATTATAATAATAAATAAATAAATAATTAGGGTCTTTTTACAGCCTGTATTATGTAGTTCCCATTACATGAGCTCTGCTTAGTTCGGGGCTAGATGTTGCTGTGTGAAAAGGTCCAGCATTATTTATTACCTATATTAAAAAATAATGTTAATTTTTTCAAACTGATTGCAAACTGTTTTGATGAGGTATGTCGTTTGTTGCGTCGTCAGCAAGGACATGGTATGTTTAAAATATTATTAAAAAGATATATTACGAATTGTTTCCTTGTTCAAAATAAAATATTTAGATGTAAAAACAAACCATTTTGTTTCTATTGTTTTTATGTTCAAATGATTGTAAATCAATTCCTATGGAAAAGCGATTAGAAGGGTAATATTTCAACTTTCCAAAATGATCGCAAACTTTTTGTGTATCACAAAAAGTTTGCGACACGACACGTGTCAAACGGTCGAGTGTTGGGACCGAAAATCGGGTCGTATCGTATCGGGGCAGAAACTGCGTTAGCAGTGTTCGACCAGCAAACGATACGACAAACAAATCTAAAGTTCCTAGACAGTTGTCGCTATCCAATCTTGGTAATCTTGAAGCGACAAATCGGAGGCAAGTTCTGAATTAGAAACAGTTCCAGTTGCGAGATCCTCACTTAATTGGGATGCCCACTTAGAACTTTAACTAAGTTAGAACAAGATAGTGCTTGGCAAATTGTCCACGATTTGAGAAGTTACGCGCGTCATCCAGTTTACAGTCAATTTGAGCCTAGACACAGAATACGTAATAGACCAAATAGGTAAATACATTAGGCTGGTTCAGACTATGCTAGTACTAATTCAGTCGAGTCGCGAGTAATTTAGTAGCTAAACATCTACGAACTGACTAAAACGTCTACGCACTATTAGTCGAGCACATTATATTATTATTACCTACAGTATAAAATTAAAAAATTGTAAATTATTTATTTTGCACCTTAAAGGAAACATCATTTTACAATAAGTCAATAATCAATAATCAATTTATTGGTAACAAAACATTACAAGTCAAATTTCAAAATCATCATTTAAAAACCAATCGGTTACAACGGGTTTACAATAATTAATAATTAAATAAATTACAATCAAGAAAAAAATAATAATAAATATTTAATACTCAATGAATTTTGGGAACTAAATCCTCAACATTATAAAACACCTCCTCGACCAGCCATGATTTTAATTTGTATTTAAAGGAGGACAAACTAATACTGTTATTATGTAAGGTTTAGGTAATTTTAGTAACAAGTTTAAGTGATACAAATAAAAGCCTAAGCTAGGATGGTAAGTATCCTGTGTGATAGGTATAAGCGCATAAGAACACATATAAGCTAAAATTTAATAAAGAGCTTTTTATAATTTAAAGTTTTTTTTTTAAGTTTTCAATGCATATGCTCTTTGGTAAAGTATTGACAAACTCGGTGGCGTAGCGGATGAGTTGCCAGCTGCGACGCATACAGGTTTGATTCCCGCTGCGAGACAAATGGTTGCATGTTCTGCAGAAATTTGTTCCTAGTTTGGGTGTTGTGGTACAATGGTACCATGTCTCCTGATACCAACGATACAGAGAATGGATAAATGAAAATGGATCAAGATAAGAGATGAACTAAGACATTCCAAGAACTATTCTCTACTCAAAAAAATTGCATAAGAAGATACTGCAGGATACATCGGAACTTTAAGAATTATTGAAAATAGTTATAATTTTCTGTGCAGCTAATGAACTTGACTAAATCGTGGCAGAAAATCGTGGAAAGGGAAAAAATAGAATAAAATTGGATCGACACGACTAAATCACTTACTAAACAACTCGACTATTTTTTTGCTGTTCATATACATTTAGTTACAAAATTACTCGCCACTCGACTAAATTAGTATCATAGTCCGAACCAAACTTATAAAAAAACAAACTATCCCCGTACCTACAGATGGGGCTGCGGGTTACGGGTAAAACGGTACCTACCTACTTCTTAACTAACATCTGAGGGCCTACGGTTTTAAACTATTTATCGTAAACCTGATCGAGAGGTCACATCATAATCCAAATTAATTCATAGATTTATATGAATTCAATATATAACAAATAAACTTAACCTTGGTATGCGTAAGCACAGATTAGTTCCCTTATAACACTAGCAAAATGGCTATGGAAATGAGAAACTGGCATTTTATGCGTTTTCCATAAGACGTTGTTTATTATCATTTATCTCAACTATCAATAAAGATAATAATAATAATGTTTTACACAGCATCATCTAGCCCCAAACTAAGTAGAGCTCGTGTTATGGGAATTACATGGCTGATCTACTACTTATATACTTTTTTAATACATTCATATTTTACATGAAAAACACCCAGACCCGAAACAAATATTTGCAAAAAATATGCAATCCGTTAAGCCGTTTCAGAGATAGACTGTCAAACATAAACAAAAATACTAAAAACTTACGTCACTCGCACAGCTCCTGGCGTCGTTGGTAAAAACCCAATGGATAAAATGTTTTTCACGGAATATTTAGTTCAAACGACACTGACGCTTGGAATTTTTGCACTAATTATATCGGGAATCATTTTACCAGCCAACTATTCGTTTTTTTAAGTACCTAATCGTTTGTGAGGGTAAATGCGAAATAGGTGCATTTTCTCGCTTTTTTGTCTAATTCTAGTCGGAGGTACTAGCTCTCTAACAAGCCCAACTTGCACTTGACCATTTATACCTCGGGAACGTTACAGAACATCTGGCGAGTGATAAGCGCTTACTTTTTAGGGTTTCGTACAAGAAGGGTGATAAACGGGACCTTATTGATTGAGTGAGCGAAAAAAGATCTCTGAGTCTATTGGGCAATCTAGCCTTGATGTGTGGCAATCTTGCCACAAAAAACCTTGATGTAGGTTTTTTGTGGCAAGCAAATTATAGTACTTTAAAAAAAAACAAAAAAAAAAAGAAAGTTAAAATGTTTATAGAATACGGTTAATGAAAAAAAACAAATATCTTTATATGATGAGGTTATCGGCGACCTCGGTGGCGCGAAGTGCGAGTAGCCGAGACGCAAGTGGAGTTGATTCGATTCCCGCTGCGGGACAAAATGTCATTCCTAGGCTGAGTGGTATGATAACATTGTACTTGTGGACATACCCACGACGCAAGATATTCTAGGTCCAGACTAGTAGGTATGTGTCTGTTGGGTGTATATTTAATATTAATTTATTAATTATTAAACCCTCATTATCATAATCACTCACTGACTTTAGCAGCAAGCCAAATTGTCTGCCTCTATCCTTTGCTTAGTGTTAGAAAAGGACAGGGCTACAGTAAGTGACCTTCTAAGTTAGCGAGTGATTACGAATAAGAGGGTTTCAGTTTAGTGTAAATGTTATCACAGATTTCGGAACTAGATCTGTGGGTGTTACGGAACCCAAGTGCGCTACTCTTACTCACACTCGCCCGTTTTTCTAACGTCTTAAGAATAGGGTTGTCACCGTTCAGTTAATGCACATCCTGTTGATTTCTCGAACCCAAATACTGTGACGGCGCGTGCCTTAAACATAATTAACAGAGCGGAAGCTGTTTCTTATAATCTAGGGGATAGGGTGCAGTTTGAATTGAAGCTCTTATAGAATCCATAGGGTCAGCACATTTATGGAAATTGGAAACTTCCGTTCGTGTGTCGAGCGCGCGTTGTGTTTTATGAAGCGCGGATATTCATATGACCAGGCCAGGTGGACATCGGGCTATCAATCGGCTATTTTTCTCAAAAATCTAGTCCTTTTTACCCGTTTTTTTTCCCGAAACGTTATATCAGATTGTGATGCGGTTTTTCGCAATCGATTTATATGTCTTCGGGATGGTTCGTAGGTTTATCGCCACAAGTGACTAGGGAGCGCTTGAATCGATGATGTGAAAAAAACACTTTTTTTAAATTAAAAAAAAAACCACTTGTTTTAAAGAGCAGAGCGTTCTTGTAGTTATAAAATTTCTATCAGGTTACGATTTTATTTTAATTTGTGCAAACAAAATATTCGTTACTAAAGTCTCACTTGACCGCCTTATTTTGAATTTGAAGACGCATAACGTTCGAATAGACCACGGTTCTCAAATGAGGGGCCGCTGTCGTATATAAATTTCAAAAAAGTCTCAAAAAGTTATTCAAAGTTTTCTTATAATAACACTATTGCATCTTAGAATCCTCTCCATCTAAAGGTTGTCTGGAAGAGGACACTTTTAAGCGATAAGCTCTTAAAAAGCTCTCTTTCTAAGAACCATGTAAGTAATATACAGTTTAGGTAATCGTCTTTTGAATCATTTGCCCAAAATGGCACCGCATTTTGGCCACTTCTGTAATATTTCTGTTTTGGCAGTTTGGTAGTGATCGATATACCTATGCAATTAAAATGTTTGACTGTACATAAGAGGGCAAAGTACCTTTATTATTAACACTTCTCAGTGGGGTCTTATTGAGAATGCATGTTGTTGATGCTTGAACAGTGGACAAAAATTTACAATACGTATAGATTTAAGAATTTGTAGAAATGGGACATAGCAGTTGGATCGTGATTTGTGGTAGATAGAAATTCTGAGGTTTTAATCTAACCTTCAGTAAGTCGTGGTCAAAGTGTTGTATAACATTTAAATCGTTACGATTTTATTTCAAAACATCTTACCATTAAAAGGAGATAAACGTGAAGTGTTTAGTAATTCAGTTTGAGTCTTATAACAAAATGTGTTAAAAATATTTTTGTCAAACAATAATATTGCTAAGTTTCAACTGAAACAGGTGTAGCTGAGTACTTGTGTCTTGATAAAGATATTGACATATCAACAAGCACTATTAAGAGAATCCGCTTTCGTTTCACTGGTTCATTTATTTTGATATTTAAAAGTAAGTTTAAATGATAGCAATACCAAAACCGTATTTAGAAAAAATAAAGTATATGAGATTTAAAAAAGAATTTATGAGAAACAATAGGTACCTAATGTTAACCTTCGTTAATTTTGTATTGATGGTGTTTTGTGGTGCGAACAAATAAAAATAACACCTGTATTAATACACTGTAAGCACTCACTTTAACATGTATGAGTACATACCTAGATTTTTGCAAACATAATATTCCATTTTAAATGTTTTGTAATTTCAGGTAAACTTTGAACCTATTGAAAAAAATACGTTATAAAACTCAAAATCATGAAACAGCTGTTTAATAAAATACGTTATTAAACAGCCACAGCAAAATAGAATGATACATATTCAAATAAAATGAATGAGTAAATGAAATAGTACAAAAAGAAGAATTTTAAACAAAATGTAGTCTTATTTGGCACTTTTAAAAGCCCTTAAGAGCAATTTGTATGAGCGGATGCCATTGAAGTGATGCATAATAATGAAAGATATCATATTCAGAAAAAATGGCCTAGTGAGGTGTAATAAAAGTCGAGAAAGGTATGTTGATATAGTTTGGGCAAATATAAATGATGGATGAGAAAATATTAACAGGTATACAAGGCGAGCGTGACTAGGACAGTTGGAAATTGAAGGCCTCGGCAAACGTACTCTGACCTAATTGCAGACATTATATAGAAAAGACCAGGTCATAGGTACACTTAACCACCGAGCTTATATGAAGAATTTTATGAAGATGAATGAAGCGAAAGAGGTATGCCAGAATCGTAGCAAGTGGAAATCCGTAGTCTCTGCCTACGCCTCCGGGAAACAGGCGTGTCTATATGCATGTATGAGCTATACCCAGACTTCCAATCGAAATTTCGTAAGTTCGAACCCGGGGAACAAAAAAATACTTCAGAACTAAATAGTTTGAAGATATGTACTATCTTTTATTGTTCCAATAAGCGGCGAAGGGCTTTAAACCTGTCATGTGGAAAGATAACTACTATGCAAAACGTGAGCATGTGGCAAATATAATGTTGTGCCTCAATTACCCTTTACTTGGTATACTCAAGGATCTGCAGCAGTACAAAGTTAGGATGTCCATTACGAGGATTTGAGTAGTATGACAGTTTGTATGTTTTTTAAAAAAGCTCAGTAATAACTAAAGTATTAGCTTTTGATACTTAGTGATTCTATTTGTACCATGCCTAGATTATAAAAATATTCTAAGACATAAAGCATGCGGGCCGCAGTTTGGTATCCTTTTTAAGGGCGCGCGACGATATGACCGTTAAAATAAGCCACCGTGCAATACTTCCTACGACAGAGACGTATTGAGAAAGAGACAAGACAGTTTTTATTTGCATCAAAAGGAGCTCGTAAGTTTGCTTGTATGTTTGTCTGTGACCATTTATAATTTTGCATTTTTTTTTAGTTATTGCAATTGATTTGAACTACTTTAAGGATGATCCTTAGATAGGTTTTCCCCACAAATCACTGCTAGGCGCTGCAATCGATGATGGAAAAACAAGGCAAAGGTTTTTTATTTCAACTAATTTGTTTTGTTTTCTCCTTTTTTACTATAATGTTTTTTTTGTTTATCGTCTAACGTTTATTGCCGAATGCGTCCCTGTTATTCATCGTCTTTTATATTTACGAACAACAGAAATAATCGTGAAGAAAGCTCCCCTCAAAATAAACCTTTTTGCTTACCTGGCCCTTCAATGAATGGCGCTTAACACGAGGCAGTATGAACTATTTTACTACAGTCGAACCAATACATTTGGCTATGAACCTTGGCTAGTTTGCAAAGTCTGTGGAGTTGTCTATATTTTATTATTAGTAAACAATTTTAGTTTTTATATTTACAATGGCGACCACGAACCAGGCGACGCGATGTAGGATGGCCCCTCACACGATGAACCAATGATATCTTAGAGGTTGAGGGAAGTTGGTGGTCAGAGTTAGCCCAAGATCGTCTGTCATGGCACTCTTTGGGGTAGGCTTACGTCCAACTGTGGACTTCTTGATGATGAAAATTATGTTGAAAACATTTTATTTGATGATACAAAAATGTTGACGTGAAACTCACCGGGTTCGAAAAAATGTTTATCTTTATCTTTATCGATTATATAATGTCGGTTCATTGTTTTCATAGTGCATAAAACAAAATGATTTAAAACAGCACCATGCTTTTATAGGAGGTTTTTTTTAAAATTTCATGTCGGACTACGCTAATATCGTGAAGCGATTGGAATGAAAAAGTATTCAAATTTAAATCGTGAAAACGACTACCTATAGACTGCACCTGGGAATCCCGTGATTGCCAGGAACAGGTATTCGCGTCGTGATCCGATTGTGCAATGCGGTGACATGGTTAGTGTGATGTGAACATGGACATTACTGAATCTGAAGATGAAAATGAGGGTAGTTGCGGCTACTGCCTGTATTTATCGACGATAGCTCCATATACTCCAGTCATCCAGTAATACGGCTGTTGTAGTCGAAACGTTTCTGGAAAATAATAAAAACATGATAAAGACAAGTAAAAAACCTATAATTATATAACTGATCACTGAAGTTTGGAAAATACTAATAACTTGTTGACGTTGATTTTGACTGAACCCGGGGTCAATTTGATCACTCTGACTCAACCACCAATATCAAACTATAAAACAAAACAGCTGTTTCAAAAAATATAGCGAGTAATCACGACTCCATTCCTGTCACAAAACAAAATCAACAGGCATCGAAGGGTCGAACCTAACGTCTTTTCGCCCTTCAAGACGATATGAGTTCCTTGTAGACCGCGGCACGAGCGCCGGCCTCCTTACACTTTACCAACAAACTTATTACAAATGCAAGGAATACTCACAAAACTAAATTTACATTAGATACGTAGGTACTCCAAGATTCCAAATAAGAACATAGAGTTACAGTTTTTTTACAGTTTTTTTTTTGATAAAAGTGACGACACTCCCGCCAATTTAGTGGTTCCAGATTTGAATTTAGGTGTTTTTATAGCTATTTTTTTTTGTTAAGTGCCGGCTAGTGTTGTGCAATAAATAAAAGTGATGTAAACAAAAGTCTGAAAAGGTGCTAATTTTAAAACAAATCTTTATTTCTGTTATAAATAATTTTCAAGAGGATTGTTGGAGCAAAACGGCAGTTTTTGGTGAGTGAATAGGAATAAAATATACCTGCTAGCCTCTGCCTACGGCTTCGCCCACATAACACCTGGATCAGAGTATCCTATGTGTTATTGTACGTCACAAACTAATCTATTGCATTCCATCCATTTCGGTCCAGCTGTTACAGAGATTAGTAACAAGTATCCAAACATTCAATGATTGATGTTTATAGGTTACCTATAATATCCTGATCCAAATTTCATCCAAATCGGTACAACTGTTACGGAGATTAAGCAACATTCTTTGTTTCTTACCAAAAGTTGTTATTTTTTGTATCCCTAACTTGAGAAGTGATTGGTTCTCCATACAAACTTTCATACCCTATTTCACCCCCTTCAAGTTTTATTTTTGCGACTAAAAGTAGAGTATGTCCTTCTTCAATGTCCCATCTATCTCTATACTAAAGTTCATCAAAATTGGTTTAGCGGTTTCGACGCGAAAAGTAACAGAGTAAACAGACAGACAAGAGTTGCATTTATTATATTAGTTTAGATAACATTATTAGTAGTGCACGGCGCGACGCGGAAGGAGAAAGTCGCAACCACTCACCCTGATGAAGACTCTCGGAATGAGTCGAAACTTAGTCGGTGCCTTCACCGATAGTGCAGTACGTGAAAATTCCCGTTTTTACAATATGAATAGTCAAGTTCACGATAGTTTTTGGAATAAAACATTATAAGTATTTTGTTCTACAACTTCAAAATTTTCCAAAAAAATAATAGGGTACAAATCAGCTGTTTTAGCCTAACTAGTCATTCTCAACTCTTTAGAGTAGGCCTATAAGGAAAAGTGGATTTCTACGGGATGTTGAGTTTTGATGATGATGATGTAAGTACATTCACTCCTTCATTATTTACAGTGATTCAGAAATACAGATTGCACAGTGCCAAAAGGTTAGATCTAGACTGTAAAAAAATTGCTTTATAGTTTCCTTGACATACAGTGACATCGAGTAGGTGTTTAAGCTTTAAAAAGATAAAAAAGAAAATTTGCATTATCTCAGTGTCTTGGTATTATGCTTATTCATATACAAATAAAATAACATTTGTAGTTTTAAGCAGTTCATGAATGGCCATGCAGTAATGAATTAAAAGTTCGATTCATAAAAATTAACACAAATAATACGGAATCACGGGCCGCATGACGTCATAATTGGCCGCGACACCCGCTTTCGCCCACTACGTAGGTAATTGGGGCGAACGCTCGCGGAACGCAAAAAACACGTTATTTTTAAACGTTTAAAACGAAATAAAAAAGTAATGAGTTATTGATTCCAGCGGGTCATTGCACCGCCGACCTTGTGATAAAGCGCCGTGTCAAGGACGCTTTTGTTTACGCGCGTTGCTCCATTGGTCAGAGTTTCTTTTTAAAAATAAATTTGGGTCGGAGCGGATGTTTGAAGTTGCGGGAAAGTTAGGCTACATCATTTTATACACCACAGTCTATGCCACAATTGCCACAAAACATTTTCATGAAATGCACGGACGTTATATAAAACTTGATTATTCCATTGCACGGCAGAAAAAAAATACCTAGTTCTGAAATTGAATAATATGCCTGTAGGACAGCAAGCTTAGCATCAGTACCTACCAAGACAACAGTTTTGTTTACGTAAGAGAAAATAAGACAGTAAATACTTCTGTTTCTCCTTTCTATGAATGAGCAGTCCGTCAAGCAGTAATGCTTTCCAGTTAGAAGGGTATGGATGCCAGTGAAATAACATTACATGCGCATATGACTTCACCCGTTGCCTCAGGGTCGGCACCGCGCGAGTGCTAGGTACCTCTGGTGTTACAAGCGTCCATAGATTATGGTTAAAACTTTTGTCTTCTTTTCCAGTTATTTTGTGCGCTCGTACTTCTGGCACGAAATCAAACAGGAAGGTTCTCAAGGTAACTGAAAACTATTGATTTTTGAGTATTACCCCTAAGCAGTGGGCGTGGACGGTCCCTTCCAGGTATTAAAATAATATTAATTTTGGTATCTAGGGCCCGCAGCTCATTTTCTTCCCAGTCCCTAACGGTAAACCCATTCTACTGACTGATATAAATACCTAGGGTCCAGGAGGGTCCCACTAAGGTCTTCCATAAGTCTAAGCATTATGTGCCTTAAATTCTCAAAGCTTTTATAAATCGCACATTTAGTAGAAACAACTGTTTAATTTTTTTTTGTTACTTAATTAGTTGATGGCCAAAAACATCTTGAAAATGGAATCAATTTACCAGACTACAGCTATTCGAATTTCAAATTTAGACATCGTAGCTTCGCCAGGGGTGACCAACCGCAGGGCCGCAAGAAGCCGTTTAATTGTCGCCGAGATTTACGAGCCAGGGATGTGTTTGCCGAATTGAAAGTTGACTATAAATTAACCAGCTGACCGGCCTCGGGCAATGACTGCTAATGTAAATTGCTTAGTGATTTACTAGTCGTCTTTATGGAGCCAGATTTGGTTAATCCACCTTAATTTTGAAAGTAGATTTTATAGGTTCTGCAAGGCGCAATAGCTTCTTTTCTGCATTGTTCTTTCTCTATCGGGCAGAACGTGAATTTTCGCCGATTCCATGCGCGCGGCTAATCCGACAACACTATGTTTTTACGATACCTCATTAAGCCTCATTAATGACAGTCAAACACCAATAACTGCGATACAGCAAGGAAAATTCCTACAACTCCAAATGAATGGTCCTTAAGAATTTTACAATAAATTAATTCTGTATTGAGTAACTCTGTAGAGTGCTGGGCTGTAAACCTTGAAGTTTTATATTTTTTGTAGCACAAAGTAGTCTAAAGGTACATCGTTAAAATTGCAAAAATATTCTCATTTCGCGCCCTCAAACTAAAACAACCGCAAAACAATCCGTTTCAAAGTTCCTTACAAAACTCATCGTAAAGTACCTTGTAAGTACTTACTTAAGGAACAGGCTTTCCGCTCTTCTTTGTCGAAAACAAAGCTCATTCCTTTTTCAAATTAGAATCTTAAAAGTTTAGGGATCATAAAAAATATTGCGTGATCTCTTTTACTCCAGTTAACGACATCTTGTATCGCACCTTTTTATAGCAACCTTTTTAAAATAAAAGGCATGGAAATAAAAACTTCGATTCGTTTTAATGCAAACAAAGGTCTCATAGAAAAGTCATAAACGGACTTTAGGTTTATCCCCAAACATTATAAGAGCACAATGTTTCGTCACCACTCGTCACCATCAAAAAAGGATGACAATATTCCGAAACAAAATGTGAGACTTCTAAATCTTCATTTATTAGAATAAACACAAGACATGCAGACCGAACATTCAAAAACAAGCTCTTTTCACTCGCGTTAATAAAGCTTTTTATATACAGAAATGCGTGGTCCTTACGACAAAACGTTTGATGGTATAGAAAGTTTTTATTTATTGCCGCCAGACCATTTCATTTTAAGGGCGTTCGAAATTTAACCTAAATGGATTGCGTCATAAGGTTCATATTGGATTTAGTTAAGTCGGGCAATAATAAAAACGTTCGGAATTCAAAGTTATTCGAAATGCGAAAACGTTAAAGGTGTGCCAATAAAAAAGAAGTTAGCTTCTTACGTTACGTGCCATTATGAGGTGAGGTTAGGGGCGCAGAGGCGACAATTTTGTTTTAAAGAGGGATTTATGTTTATTTCTTAATCGAATTGACCATTGTAAAATAAATAGGTAAGCTGCTTGCAAAACATATTTTGGTCAAACGACGGGACGACAGACGGTACAATATATATTTTTTTAAATTGTACCGTCTGTTTTTTACCAGCTAGTTATTACGTCAGGAGCCTGTATATGCGTTTGACGTAAGTGGTTTTTTGTTTCTTTGTCTGTGATTATTTATCTTCGAACGGTTAAAACGAGACCAAAAATCTAAAATTCGAAGGCATGGCCATTGGTTAGTGTTCCAATAAGCGGCGATGGGCTTGCAATCTGTCACGTCAATTGCTAACTACTTGCAAAATGCGGGCATGAGCCAAATGTAATGTTTGGACGTGCCTCTGACTACCCTTTGCACGGTATTCACAAAGATCTTCTCACTAAGTATGTACCTCAAGATATCATGGGGAATAAAATTTTGCTTTTTGTTCTGGCTTAAACGATTGGTATGCAATTTTTTGCAATCGATTTGTATGGCATGAAGTATGGTGCTCAGACAAATTGTATCGCCACAAATCAGAAGAAGGGCGATGGAATCGATTTTGAAATTCACGCTGGAGCGAAAGCATATACGGGCTTCTAATGACGTGAGTAGAAAATATCTAGGTAGAGGCACAGATAATGGCCTCGATTCTGTAGTACACTAACTAAACTAAACTTAAACTGTCACTCTCTTTTACTGATAGTGCAAGCAAGAAAGAGATAGCTACAATTTTAGTGCTGTCAAATTAGTCAGATTTAAGTTTTCCATACAAATTTAGTCGTGATTTCCAAACATGCTGACTATAAACACGAAGAAAAGCGGCACGTAAACTTATTGATAACAGCACACAGCAGTAAAATTCTTGCCATCTCTCTCGCGTACATTATCAGTAAAGAGAGTGACAGTTTAAATATAGTTTATTTATTTGTATTTTGGCACAAACAGTCACATAGAAATAAACATTGCTTTTTAACTAATGGTAACATTTACAAAAGACACGGAGTGCCCAAAAGGAATAATTCAATATTGTAGGTACAATTTGAGCGTTAGCTAGGACTTACAGTGAACATATTATGTAAGTAGGTAAGGTATTAAGGTGACCTACCTGATGGGATTTCATTAATAACAATATTGTGACGTTGATCTTTGTGAGCTAAACATACCTGTCTATAAAATTAGTGTTACATGGCGTAAAGTAAAAACAGAACAAGTCTTACTAACAATGGAATAAGTTAGCTTTAGTTAGTTAGTGAACTATAGAATCGAGGCCACTATAATACTAGTTATAAGTAAAAATATCGATTTCCAAAGCCATGTTAGGTTCTGAGTAGGTGTATTCTCAGCAAAATAATATTTGCAAAATCCAAATAAAACAGTAGCGCATATGGACGCATAATGAGAAGGACTGGTTCACGATGGTTGAACAACTGGTAACGGATGAAGTTGGTAACGGATGTGGGGAAAGACTTTTGCCCAACTATAGGACAGTCTGGGCTTATATTAATAGAAAACGAAGCGGTCACTTAAATAGGCTAAATATTGTAATATTAATGTTAATTTATTTTGGCTAGTGAGTTCTACTCACACTAACCTACAATTGAGATTTTTTTTATATACACAAAATCCATAGTTACACACAAAATTTTCCCCCTCGAGTGTGGGCTCATATGATTCGTTTGGACGAGTCCAATAGATCAGGCTTGGTAACGAGAGTCGGATGATGGAGCCAAGAGGTGGATAGTGTTTTTTTTTATAATTTTTTGTTCGTGATAAAAGTTTTTTTTTTAACTAATAATTTTAGCATACAACTATAAAACATACGTTTCATTCATTGGTCAGCGGCCACCGTGACCTACGGGCGCTTTCAACACCAGAACACGCTTTCAACGCGGTATATCACTCGCACGTTGCCGACGCTGAGATATAAATCTCAAATTCCTGTAATTTCGCCAGCACCCATAGGTACCTTTCAAAGTGGAACACAGCATACGAGCATTTCTGTATCGCGGCAGAAATAGGATAGGATTGTAGCATTACTTCCCGGAGAGCTCTTTCATATTAGACCCTACTTCTATATGAAATTTTCTTAGAGTTAATGTATGTTTGTATTGTCTATACACCATCCTTTATCGTTCACGTCAATTCCTGTCCACCCAAAGGTTGTCTGGAAGAGATCGCTATAAGCTATTAGACCGCCCATTGTACTCCCGTAATTAGCTTGTAATTTGCTCTGTTTGAAGTTGTAGGTAACATATTATTATTATGTGGTGTACAATAAAGAGTTATCTATCTACCTATCTATCTATCTCGCCTTTGTACATCCTATCCTATCGAGGATGGATGTTTGTAACACTTTCACGCAAAAACTACTGAACGGATTTTGATGAAACTTTACAGTAATATAGCTTATACATCAGAATAACACATAGGCTACTTTTTATCCGGGTACCATGCGGGCGAAGCCGTGGGCAGGAGCTAGTGTCCTATATGTAAGATTTTTGTTTATATTTTCAGTAAATGTACAGTAAAGAATAAAGAATCTTATCGTCTTTTCCAGAAGGTTGCAAGAAAATATAAATAAATAATGTAACAGACAACAGACACTTAGGCCCGAATTCATAGTCAAATAGGGGTTCCACGAGGGGACTGTTCAGGCGCTAAGTAAAACTTCAAGTGCGAATTTAACCTTTATGCACCCAGCCATAAGGCAAATGCTGAATGATGGATTTTGGGGGACTGTTCAACCCCCGACTCAGAGGTTCAGAGTTTTCAGGCTTTAGAGTACCTAGTCCTGATTCCATACTATGATACTCTGTATCGTGGGTATCAGAAACCACCGGATATCCAGAAGTCTTATCGCTCACAACCTTTTTATGACTATGACATCGTAAATAACCCATCTTGGTTTAGGAGGTGAAGGTGAGGAGTTTATGTGCAATTCCCTCTTGGCGGAAAGTCAATCTCCACAGTTAAGTAAAGAATTGACAACAGTTTTACGACACAATTCGCGATTTAAATTACAGGGGTAGGTTTATGAGCCCCTGTGCCGTCTTTATGCGTGGTCGTACCTTGTTCTACTAGATGACAATTTTATAGAAATACTAAATCAAGAAATGGAAACACTCATCGGCTAAAATGAAAGAAATCTATGACATTCTAAACGATAAAAAGGGTTAGTGAAAATGAGCTCAAGACAGCCCGTCAAGGCTATGCACTTCTACATTTGATGATGATGAGGATTGATGAGGATTATGATGAAAATGAGTCGTATGAATAAATGAAAATAGTTTATTGTACACAATAAACAAAATAAACAAAATCTTATAAGCGATATCTTCCAATTGAAACAGAATTGCAAAATAAGTATCTTGCAGTACTTATGTTGCAATTCTGTGACCACACATTCTATTAAACAGTTAGTAGTAGTAAGCTTTAGTTATGATAAATATTAAGATTAAGATCATTACAAACTTTAGTAGGTATTATTTGTACTAAAAGAGGAAAACAAATAGAAAAATATCCAGACGCTAGCCGATGTTCTTGAACAATACCTCATGCTTAGTTTTCCTTTCACGCTAACTCAAAATTGTCAAGGAAAAACTTGGCAGTATCACGTGACTTTCCCACAGTTAATGTCATTTCCATACAATTTAGTCTTTCCGCAGGCGTTAACGTCAACAGAAAGTGGTATTTGTCGAGACACCCTGCTTCACTTTTCCTACTAACCATTGACGACTAAACTTTTTAAAAATTCTCATGATAATCAGCCCACAGCAGTCCACTGCTGGATATAGGTCTTTCCAAGTACGCGCCGACTGCTCGGTGTACGGCTCTTATCATCCACTTTCTGCCGCCACCTTTCATAAGCCATCGCTCCACCTAGCCGGGGGGCGCCCCACACTACGTTTGCCAAGACGCGGTCTCCACTCAAGAACTTGTTTTCCCTAGCGGTTGTCGGTTCTTCGGCATATACCAGTCATATACCAGTATATTGCCACTTCAGCTTGCTAATCCTCTGAGCCATGTCGATGTCTTTCGTTCTCTGTCGCATAATCTCGTTAAGAATTTTATACTTCAGATAAACCCCGAGCATAGCCTGTTCTATCCGTCGCTGTGCAACCTCGAACTGGTGGATTAGCCCTGCTGTGTAGGTCCACAAAGTTTAAGTTAAAGTTCATTTTAAGTTTTACATCTAGTTAAACAGGGTGCGTATGCAAAGGTCTTGTTGGCAAAATCCTTGTTTTATGACGTAGGTAAAGAACGTCATGCTGTATTTTTAAACGACTTTAAAAAAAAAGTTGACGAGGGCTATAGAGGGGATTTTTTGTTTACCTACCTACCTATGTAACTATTACTCTGTGGTTGGTCTTGCTTGAAATATTTTTCTTTTATGTGCAGGGGATTATTCTTTATCCCGGTCTTAATTTTAATCTCTACCTACAACATATGGTGCTTTTGTAGATCTACGAAACATACAATTAAATAAAAACATATATGTCTTTCTTCATCATAATTAATGCGGGATTAAATCCATCATTAGATTTTTTTAACGTTCACGGCTAAAAGAGTATTTCCTTAACAAAAACTAAGGGCGCCACTTTCTTCGTTTAAATTTTTTGTATGAAAAAAAATACTTATAATAAAAGCTCTACCACTATCTTGTGGCTTTTGAGTATGGTTTGTAGCAGTTTTATTTCAAAATAGATCTTCATTTCAATAATGTTATTAGTTGAATAGTATCTTAAAACACAGATCACAGCGTATCTTATGAGACATGCACGAAGTTTAAGACAAGTAACGCCATCTGTCAAAATTAGGATGAAGACAAATAATTAAGAGATGTTTTAATAAATAAAATTCTCAAGCCAGAGAATACATTGCTTTAATAAAATAATAATAGTTTTAAAAAATAGAGTAAACACAAGAACTAACTCTGATTGGTGCAAAAAGAGACACCAAGGTACCTTTCTATACGTACTAAAAACGTCGGGATACCGTGGACGTGATCAAAACGTCTGCAAAAAATCAAATGGAAACGAAAAAGACAGAGCAAACGAAATGGCCGTTGAATGCCCGGCGAAGAGAACGTTGCACTTTCACGATTAAAAAATGCAAAAATGGTAAAAATAAAGCACGCGTCATGAACCACGCGGATAGTTCTCATTACCGCCGGCGAAAGTGTCGCGGCGCTGGGGTCGGCTAATACTGCGATTAGGTGATTAGTTCCGCTACCCGACGCCGCTAACTTACGGCAGCACCAGGATTCTTATTGGAAATAAAATTATTATTAAAAAATAATATTTTTTATGGTGGTAATTACATCAGTTTCAATTAAAAGAGTGTGAAAAATATGAGTTGTATTGTAGAGACTGAAATAGCATTGCACTACTGGAAAGAAAGTATAGTAAAGTTTAGCCTCAGCAGTCAGGCATAACGTTAAAAATGGAATAGAAAATTTAATCTCCACCCAAACACGACTACAGACACCAAAAATAATTGCAACGTGTTAAAAAAGTATCGGGACCCGTCGATCACATGATCGGTGCCGATCGAATCGGGTCAAGCACAACAGGTGAGCTGCGGAGCGCATCAACTAAAAAATAAAATATCGAAATGCGAAAAAATAATAAAAATCAGCAAATATAGTAAATTGAAAAAAGTGTAGTGTCGTCCCTGTCGTTTGTGAGGGGAGAGGGTGAGTGCGTCCTTGTCGCGGCGCGCACGTGGCGGGCTAAGGTCTCGGATGCCACATCCCGTCGCGGCCCGCGCCGACCGGCTGTATTGCCCGTAACCTCCGAGTGACCTCATTTTTTTCACCAATGTAAATATTCGGCTCTTTTTGCCGCATAGTCTTTAAGTGGTGTAAGTTCCTCCGCACGTTTTTATTTTAATTTTATTTTTATAGTTAATTTTTAGCGGACGTAAAAATTAACTAATTTTAGTGAATTTTTAGTGAACGTAATCCAGGTCTGGATTTATTTAAGTTCATTTTTCGTTGAGTTGATGAACTTTCTGGACGTTTGTGGTGAATTAAAAACTGAAAAATAAAAAGTGATTTCGTGAAACACAAACGAAAACCAGGTAATTTGTGAAATTAAGTGTAGAGCAAAGCTTTGTAGTGTTTTATTATTTGCCTGTATTATTTTTTGGTTTGTTAAAATATAAATAATCTCAGTAACCCAACGTTTAGTCATAAATCGTGTCCAATCAAATAGTGCAGAAGAAATCTCTGTTTGCCGGCAAAATAAAAAACATAATACTCAGCAAAAATAGGAATTTATGTCTCCATCTCCAATAATGATATCTTCAAATAATCTTTTAGATGCAGTGAAATGCCATTTTAGTTGCAGTTAGATTTTGTAAATAAAAAATTTAATTTTGAATTTTGATTGAATATTCTCTAAGTAAATATAAATTTCTAAAGACCTATTTATTCTCTTTACTCCTGCAGGAAAATCTATTGGAATAACATATACCATTTGCGTTTTGCACAAAGAAAACTACCTACAATTTCAAGGTTCCAAAAACAGACTCGTAAAAAAAGGCCGCGAAAAATAAGTTGAAACAATTTCCGCGGGCGTCAAATTACCATCACTTTCACTCTTGATTTAAAAATAAACAGAGTATTCATTAAATTGCCGCTCATTGTCAATAAAAATCGAGGCTCGTTAAAAAATCGTTGCAAGTTCGTTGACCCTTCAGCAGCTGGACCGGCTGATAAAAGAATATTTAAATTTATGTAAACTGGATTCTGATTTTTACCGGTTTGCGGTGATATATAGTCGATTTTAACTCGTGCTTTCTTAACCCTCAAGAACTTTTAGATATATAAATAAAGTAACTAAAGTGTTTTTAAGACAATATTTTATAACAATATCTTTGTTAAAACTGGTGAGGTAATAATTAATTCCATTGTTGGATCTATACTATCATTTCATTTGTTTGATAAAATTTTTGAAAGGTAATCTATTTTGAAATTTAAATTATAGATAGATAGATTCTTAATTGCATACACCAGGATTAAAAAACACTTAACAAAGGATCTTAAAACCAGGTTGTTAAATATAGGCTTCATTTAAAAAAAAAATCTGATTGAAGCACATACCTCATTATTTTTGTATTTCTGATAAATCGAATGTCAAAAACGATTGTTTAGGAAACAACAAGGTTTCTTTTATGTAATCGTTGTGATTTCTGCTCAGCAAAAATGCACACTTTTTTTTAAATGGTGGATATGTTGAACAGAGTAACAAATAAAGATGATAAAAGGAATTACGTACAAAATTCTAGGGGGTACCTGAAAATTCCCGTTTAATAATATGCACGATCAAATTCACAATATTTTTTTTAATAAAATACAATAGTTTTCGCTTATTTTCAATTGTAATATATATGGCTTCAGGTAGAGGTAGAGTGCAGATACCTGCTCTACAATAGAAGTAAATGGCCACTTTAAGATGAAAAAAAAACCTTAACACAAAAAACCTTAAGAAAGAAAAGCTTAGCTAAGCGATGTATAAAAAGAACCTTTTTAAGACAGATCTAAAAGTAAAATAACCAAAAGCACCACAACAATAAATTTTTGCACCCGACTCTACAAAAATATATCCATTGATAATGTCGAGTGCCGATTACGGGATTTTTTGCGAATGATTGAATTTTATTTACAATTAACCCCAACCCCGGCTCGCTGAAAGTGAGAGTGACGATTAAATGGCATTTTAAAATAAAACAGCTCGCCCCGCCATAATATTGAATGCAGATAATTTACCTCTATATGCGTAGTATTGTGTTGGATGTTAACTTTGCCTTAAATAGGTCCATATCCTTTTAACAAGGTCTATTCGTATCAACTTCACGTTACAAACTATCAAGGCAAGGGTCCCAGAGGCTGAAAGAGACATGTAGGAATCAGGATGGGATTCGCTGAAAGAAAAAATTATAAGGCGTGCACGAAAT
The DNA here is from genome assembly GCA_958496245.1 of Perizoma flavofasciatum. NCBI lineage: Eukaryota > Metazoa > Arthropoda > Insecta > Lepidoptera > Geometridae > Perizoma > Perizoma flavofasciatum. The sequence goes on from OY292436.1 coordinate 3,934,304, forward strand.
CGTCTTGGCTCCAAGAAGCCGCCCAAATGTAAGATCGAGACGGACGCGGGCGGGCCGCCTAATTTGTCTTAGGCGGAAAAATCGCGCAGCGATTACAAGTGGCTCGTAACGAAGTCGGACCTGGGGCGGGCGGGCTAGCTAGGCGAGGGGTGGGGGGAAGAGGTCGGGGTGGGGGAGGGGGAGCGCGGGTGGCGGTGCGGTGGCGAGCCGCGGATCCGTCTCAGTCGTCCGTCTGGAGTCGCGCCGGCCGGCCGGGCCGCGCGGCGTATAACACGTTCCTCGTGCATTTGTGATTACAAATTTAAATACAAAATTCCAAATTTATTGATAAACAAATTCGACCGCGTCTTCGAAAATATTTTTAGGCCTTCGACCCTCACTTTTTTGATCTATACTGTTGGCGGCGATGAAAAGTTTTTTGCTAAATTTATAATATTTACGTCGGTTAAATTAGAAGAGATTAAATTTAAAGTTCGGCCGTTACTGAGAGTATTTTTATTTAAAATTTATTTTTATAATCAGCGAGTGGACGATCTATGCGCTCGTAGTTATTGTAAGCGTTGAATTTATCTTAAGTTATTAACTGTAAAGGACCGCTGACTGCTAAAGAAAGAACTAAAAACCTTGTTGTGTAGAAATTGGACTATAGTGGTTTTATCGAACATTACATTTTTTTGTGCGAGACACAGAGAATCTTCACCTGGACCAAGGTTACTTTTGCTAAATAATAAAAGTGTAGAGTAGAGCTATATCCGTGATTTTTTTTGCATCTATGTACCTACCTATGGACAATATTAGTGCTTGAGGTTTTTTTCTGCATAAGATTTTTTTAATTTTACGTTTCATGTTTTATGATGATTTTTTTGTAGTAAGCTTGTTTTAGTTGCCGTCGGATTTCGTTCAAACAATGTTAAGAACGTTCAAATGATACCACATGTCTTGTTTTCTACTTTATATTCATTAAATTATCTTTAAGTTATTATTGTAATTTTTTGATTTACTTTTATTTAAATATTTTTTTGTTATGCTATGATATGTGCTCTTACTTTTGTTTTTATTAAAATCGTTTTTTATTGTTTCGTTTTTTATTTTTTATTATTTCAGTTTTTACGTTGGTATCTCATGATTGCCGCGTCTTTTTAGAAAGTATATTTCTGATGTAAGATTTAAGTATGGTTGTTGCTATTTTTAGATGTACTGCTAAATCTTGAAGATTTTCAACTAGCTACCAAAAAGTGATCAGTTTTTACATAATTTTAGTTAGAATTCATATATCATAGCGTTTTCCACTTATGCTAGAATGCTGCTATCGCTTCGTCCATCAAATATAAGTACTTTCATGAGTAATACTGTAATATCTCTTCAAGTCCTACTACTATTATAAACGCGAAATTTTGTGAGGATGGACATTTGTTACTCTTTCACGCAAAAACTACTGACCGGATTATGATGAAACTTTACAGTAAAATAGCTTATACATCAGAATAACATATAGGCTACTTTTTATCGGGGTATCATGGACTTCTTATATACAATTTTTACATACATATGTATATGTACATACATACATATTATACATACAAAATACCCAGACTCGAATCAAATATTTTCATTAGTTAAGTACCTACCTGCATATGTTAACTTAATAATTTTTTAGCATTTTCTTCCAGCTAACTTTTATATAAAGTAGTTTGTTCTGATAATAAAATTAAATATAGAGTAGTTTCCTAAAGTCCGCCCACTACATTATTTTCGATTCTTTATTTTCTATTGTATACACAGAGAAATCAGACAAAAACTTACTTAAAGGACACGTAAAAAGGTGAGCTTAATCCTTAACAAATTTATGAAATTCCTATTTGACATTTACACTCCTATCAAGCTCCGTATATCTTGACAGTGTACTTAACAAGGAATCTTATGTACTTTATTGTTTCGGGCGAAGAAATAGAGGCTTATGAGTCTAAAATCACAACCTATACGTACCTATTATTGACGTCATATTTCTGTGAGATGATTAATTAAATATACTAAACATATTATAGGTATATATATACCTATTCAATCGTTATAAATATAGTTAAAAATCACTTAACCACTCTGTCATAGAGAAAATGATATTGGTAACGGACGTAGTAGGTATATTATATCATCCTGAGCTCTTGTGTTGGTAATATGGATTTAATTTCGATAAAGTTTATAGGAATGGATGGTTTAAATTAAATAATAGATGTACCTACCTACAAACAAAAGTTTCACAATATCCTTAGCACGCGTTTAGTATTCGCTATGCCTGATGTTCAAATATAGTGTAAAATAATTATAATAATTGCCTTTCTTATAAAGGTGACTTTTTAAGGATTTTACAATTTGTCTTGTTTACAGACAAACATAGGTACCTACGCGAGTTTTGATCGTAGCTTTAAAATTGAACTTGAATGTTTGAAATTCCTTAAAATCTAGACTTGAATAGCGCAATTATTTTGTTTCAAGTAGGTAGTTATGTTTTTATTGTAGGCTAATGTAACCTAAACTTCAAAGTTCTTTTTGAAATTTATATAAGTATATAAGTCTACGTTACAGCATGAAAAACAAAGCGAAGCAAAAGGTACTTACAAAATTATCACTGTTAAACTTGAAATAGGTATGTACGTAGGTACGCGGCACTGTTGGTAGGTACGTTTTTTTATAAAAAACGCCCTAAGTTGAAACATTTAAATAAAACCTAAAATTCCTGTGTAAAAAAAGCAAACAAAAATATCAAATGGAAATCTTACAATAAAATAGCATTTGAATAGCTATTTAAAAGGTTAATTTTATATAAGAAACTAAGTATTTAAATGATGTGCAGTCTCCTTAAATTTCGTACCATAACCGCTGTCATTTTAGCTTCAAAGCGCCATCTTACATGTATATTTTATAGATGACTCTCCCTTTTGAATCGTCTCAGGTTTTACTTACTGGTTCTGACAAAATATGTTAGATGGCGCTGCCATGTACAACTCAAGCGCAGGGTTCGAACGTTCCCTTCAACGTGTTTACCAATGAATAGCATAGATGGCGCTAACGTAGAAACATTCTTATTGGAACTTTAACGGCAGAAGTCTAAATAATAAAATTATTTTCATTAAATTCATTAATGGTTAATAGTTTTTATACTAACATCAAAGTTTCACTGAATATAATGTAAGATTATTTTTTTTTTGGAGCGGACCCAATCATGAAAACCCAGAATATTATTGCGCCATCTATTAGCAACTTATGTAAGTATCAATAAATTTTGTTTCACTAGTTATGCAATAGATGTCGTAGGAAGCGAAATGAAGGAATAATAATATGTTTTTTATCAAACAATCATTGACCATTCCTAATTTCTACCATAGTTTTAAAAGTTTGTTTCACTTTTAAAAGTTTTTCAATACTGGCAGCATCTGTCCAGGATTATTTATTTATTTATTTATAATTTTAGGTTTTAATAAGGACATAGGTGCTTTGCATCAAGCTCATAGGTTTATATGAAATAATATCCTTAAGATAGGCATTTAAGTCTGTATTTGGGCTTAAAGCATACGGGCATCAATGCAAAGTTAGGCAAACAATCTAGACTCTTCTTCTTTCTTTCTTTTTCTTAAAAAAAAAACAAACACTGACTCTTATCCCATGATGGATATCCTCAGATCCATGAGGATCTTCAGACGATGATCTTTACCAAGTAAGTAAGAGGTAGCCAGAGACACGTCCAATCATTATATTAGGCACATGCCCGCATTTTTGCATAATATAGTACCTAGTTAGCATTTCACGAGTTTGCAAGCCCATCTACGCTTATTGGAACACTAAAAGATGTCCACATACCTTCGATATTTTTGTTTTATGACATGCCGGTTTCCTCATGATGTTTTCCTTCACCGTTTTAAACACGTGTTAAGCGAACATATTGGAAATGACCCTCGAATCAGAAGTCGGGGTCTCGGGTTTATAATATCCTATCTTATCCTATCCTACTGATATTATAAACGTGAAAGTTTGTGGGGATGGATGTTTGTTACTCTTTCACGCAAAAACTACTTAACAGATTTTGATGAAACTTAACAGTAAAATAGGTAGGTAGATATATATCCGAATAACACATAGGCTACTTTTTATCCGGGTACCACGCGAGCGAAGCCGTGGGCAGAAGCTAGTTCTACATAATCATAACACATGAAACTTTAATAGGCTAAGTCTATGTATGTCTATGTATGTGTTATGTAGGCGTATCAACCGTGGATTAGCGTAGGCGTAACGCCTAAACTTCTAAGAAAGTGGGAGTAGCCAAGACGTAGGCGGAGCTTACCACTATTGGTCAAAATAACATTGTGTGACTTAACTTCTAAGTTAAAATCAAGTTCTAAACATACTATTGGCTACTTTTTATTACTTTTTGTATGCAGATACAGTTATTCTCAACCGAACCTTATCCTATCCTATCCTACCACCACCGCACCATTTCATAAAATTTGTACCCCAATTTCATACATATGTATTCATACATAGTTATTAAATCATAAGATCTATCGTTAAATAGATCTAGAACTAGTTATTTGTTTATATACTAGGTTCCTACATAGTTTAAATAATATTTTATTTTTAAAGTGTTTAGAAATAATTTAGTATCATTAAGTTTAATGTGTCTTTATGTTTGAGCAATAAACTATTCGATTCTATTCTTTTTATAAAGAACTAGCTACAGCCCACGGCTTCGACCGCGTGGTACTCGGATAAAAATTAGTGTATGAAAAGTAGCTCTTTCCGTTAAGGCAGCGTTCGTTAGAAATGTATTCGCTCGCCCGTTTTTTCGTCGGCTTTCGTTGCAAAATTGATCTCCACGAAAAACTAATTTATTTTAACAAGATAATATAAAGTCTATGTCCACCCTGAAAGTCTATCCTAAATATTGGTGAAAGAGTAGTTTCGATAATCACTACTTATATGCAAACTTATTCTATAAACTTTTCCTACTTAAAATATTTTAAGGAAGATTTTATAAATAAAAATATGCTGGGGAATGAATAGAATAGATTATCCGTTTATTGTCTTACTGCGTACAAAGATGTAATAAATTGGTAACATTGATTAACAACAGTTTCCCTTATTGGATATACAATAATTAATATAATTATGTAAAAATACATTAAAAATCATCATCAAAATATTTATTTATATTTTAGAAAACTTTTGGAAACAGAACTTTTTTAAAGAGTTACGAAGTATTGGACCGAACGAACGTGGTTTCACACATTCGTGAGTAAAAACTATGCTAAATAAGTAAAAGTTTTTTTTTGGTAACGCATATAATTTATAAAAAAAAAATGTTTATATCAAGCTATAAAGCTCTTATAACAATCATAATAATAATAATAAGTTCGAGTCCTTTGTCCTAGCACTTCAAAAAAAAACCTTATAAACGTGTACCTACGAATTTCCTTTTGTTAAGTTAGATTTATTTTGTATGCAAATAATCAAAGTAGATGAAAAATTTAGTTCAAATAGTCTCAATCTTGTTTGGTTCTGAAGTTTTCAAGATCACGTGTGGGCGTGTTAAAAGACGCCCGTTCATTGTGCGGAAGACGGGCGGGCGTTCAGATATGCGCACAAGACACTGGGCGGGCGTGCACAGGTGTGCGCAAGACTGTAGGCGGGGCCTAAGTTTCTACAAGAAACCTCGAAATAGATTCATTAAACTGTTTGTATTGGCCTAAGTTTCTACAAGAAACCTCAAAATTGATTAATTAAACTGTTTGAATTGGCGTAAGTTTCTACAAGAAACCTCAATAAACATTAATTAAACTGTTTGAGTTGACCTAAGTTTTTACAAGAAACCTCAAAAAATATTAATTAAACTGTTTGAATTGACCTAAGTTTCTACAAGAAACCGCAAAAAAGATTAAATAAACTGTTTGAATTGACCTAAGTTTCTACAAGGAAACTAAAGATTGATTAATTTAACTGTTAATTTGCCTATAATTCTACAAGAAACCCCTAAAAATTTTTTCATTGGCCTAAGTTCCTACAAGAAATCTAAAAGTAGACTCATTTAACTGTCTGAATTAGCACGGGCTTGAAACGGTGATGGAACAAATCGCGGGAAAACTGGCATGCCTTAGAACCAAAAGTTCGAAAGGTCGGTGTTCCAATAATCAATGGATTACAACCGGAATCACGAGTAATGTCGGAAATTATGTAAAAACGTGGGCAATGGGCAATTCAATTCTAATAATGTTAGGACGTGTTTCTACTACCCCCAACTCATATTATTACATCATAGTTATTACAATCATGAGCGTGTTTGTTAGCTTTTTTTTATTTGTATGAGTCTTTAATTCAATTTTAAGTCTTCTTTGTAAATTAAATTAAGCTTTAACGTATTTGTTTGAATTACTAGTTAAGTATTTAGTAGTTGGATACTAAGTGACGACCTCGGTAGCACGTTGGTCGAGCAGCCAGCTGTAACGCGGTGCAGATTCGATACCCGCTACGGGACAAATGTTTGCATGCTGTTCGGATATTTTCTGCTGGTCTGATTGTGGTACCAGGTTACTCTTGGTTCATGATACCCACGACACAGGGAATCCAAGTGTGGGGCCTATGTACCTACAAAGAAACATACCTATGTTTCTTTGTTTTTTATTCTTTTTTTTAAACTCACTGGTTATTAAACCATTGGCCACATGCCAACTTTCAGGACATTATCGATACACGTATTTGAAAGGGCAACATTTTTTATAAATTTATTTAATACTAGCCTCTGCCCATGGCTTAGCCCGCGTGGTACCCGAATATAAAGTAGCCTATGTGTTATTCTGATTTATAAGCTATATAACTGTAGAGTTTCATTAAAATACGTTCAGAAGTTTTTGCGTGAAAGAGTAACAAACATCTATCCTCACAAACTTTCGCGTTTATAATACAAGCCTCTGTCTACGGCTTCGCCCGCGTGGTACCCGAATATAAAGTAGCCTATGTGTTATTCTGATGTATACCTAAGCTATATTACTGTAAAGTTTCATTAAAATACGTTCAGTAGTTTTTGCGTGAAAGAGTAATAAACATCCATCCTCACAAACTTTCGCGTTTATAATATTAGTAGGACTATTTACGAAACCTCCTTGTACTTAGGTACTAAGTCGGCTAAGAACTTATCTGGTTTTTTTTATTGTCTCTACATACCTGCTATTTCGGGATCATAGGGTAGGTAACTTAATTTGTTTGCTCATTTCATTCTGTGCCAAATAAATATTTTTCATTTCATTTACTTTTTCAGACAACCTCCACCTGATGCTGAAATAGTAACTCCAGCTTGGTGTTACTAACGTCATCAAAAATAAAGGTAAGATTTGCATCGATAAAGCGACGCCTGTTTCCAGGAGGGGTAGGCAGAGACCATAATTTTATTTTTTTTAATAAATAATAAATAATGCTGGTCATTTTTTACATAGCATCATCTAGCCCCAAAGTAAGCAGAGCTTGTGTTATGGGGACTATATGACTCATATACTACTTATAAACTTTTTTTTGTAAATATATACATTATTATACATAGAAAACACCCAGTCCCGAGACAAATATTTGCAGATCATACAAACATTTGTCCTGCAGCGGGAATTGAACCCACAACCTTTTGTGTCTCAGGCGGACTTTCGCCCACTGCGCCACAGAGGTTGTCAAAATATATATAAGTAGATAGAAGATAGAAAATAATTTAATAGTAGTTCTACGGAAATAACTACTTTAAAACTTTGTCAATTGACAAAGGGCGGTCTTATCGCTAATCAGCAATCTCTATATAACATATCTCTTATAACATATACCTATCATCCCATTACCTGTGTTTCGCAATAAATATATTATGTGTTATGAATCTATCAGACAACCTATATATGGAGCGGACTGTACGAAAGTTACAAGGGATTGAAGTACTTAGGTGTACCACATACATAAGTAGATACCTAGGTACCTGTAGAGAAACAATTTCAAAGCTGATTCATGTACTTTAGTACTTGCTTAGTACTTTTTACGTAAGTTATTTACTTATTAGCAAAATTTCTAAGCTTAACAAAGCGTATTATATGTTTAATAATTTATTTACGGAGTAAAAATCTCTACCGTGACAATTATCTTTTCCCCTATTGTGTTTAAATCGAAAGGCATAATCAACTTAGCGCATTGAACCTGCATACATATACAGGTGTACCAACCTTTACAAAATAATACCCGTGACTTCAGGAAACGGAAGTACGTTTACCGACGGGAAATCGTCACGGGATGCGATCAAGCGCTGAGTAACAATATGCTATAGAGAGCATGCTAGAGCGCTTTATTGCGTGAGCAATTCTAATGTCTTTGATTATTACGTTTTATTTTATTTATTAAGTTCTCATGTTCATACATAGTTTGTATAGGTCTTAAGTAATACATTAAATATTAATACATGAACCCTGTAAGGGCGCTGCAACATGAGTTCGATCACGCAGATTCGAGATTGTTACAAAGTAATGCAAATAGTACAGTTTTAGATTTCCTGCTAACAAAACATTATTATGAATTTTTTATGCCAAAATAATATCTCACTGGATTGTGAAATATTGCTATGGCCTTTGGCTTTCTTAGTGAAGCCATTATTTTTTATATTTGGAAGATTGCAACAATGCTGTCAAAACCTTTATTTATTTTTTGAAAAACATTGTGATATATTAATAATTTATTATAGGTCATTTTTAGAGACATCTTTTGCATAGAAAGAGAAGTACATAATTATTTTGGCACATCCTAAAATACACATATTTTACCTGAAAAGTCGAATGAAGTAAATTCTGAGAGATTAGTAGCATTTTATTCCCTTTCGGAATAAAATACAAATTCGGGGATACCTTGTATATTTTGTCAAGAAAGTAAATAATATTCTATGTTTGAATAATTTACTGAATCAAAAACACAATATTTAAGATTGTTCAGTTTCCCTTCGGTTAATATTCATCTAATAGTTCGAATATCCAATAACCGAAATATAGTCGGGTTGTACGTTCATATCGGATCATGCGCGCTACACTATTTTGCCTCTAAGCATTCACAATATTAGTGTTGTTCAAGTAAGATCCGGTCACCGGTACCCACTGGGGGAAATAGTAGGTAGTTATGATGACTGGTGTGGTCGAGAGTAGACTGATTAGCCGGACATAACACGATTGATGATGAATCGTAGTTTGGAGCAACTGAATATATGTCTGCAAAAGTATTGCACCTTTTTTGCATTATGATTTCGAAGACAGTGTGAAAAATGCTAAAACTTAATTAGCTGAACGCAAGCAAAGCAGTAAGCAGAATACTGCTTACTGCTTTGCTTGCGTGGTTTCCGGGTAATTTTTATTATATTATTTGTTATTTAGGTCATAATCTAAACCAATTGGCTGAGGCCTGTGTGCTTTCAACTACGGCAAATTTATCTTGTACTAATAACTTAATATACGAGTATCTTGGTGAGGTTTATATGAAAAAATCACCGTTTTCTCACGGATATTTTTTAAACATCATTGAAGCTTAGATCCTTGAATTAAAAAAATCAAGATTTTTTTAAACGGGAGTGTAAAATAGATTACTATAACTTGGTTCAAGCGCACATATCTACCTTTTTTTTGGAAAATTTAAATATTTCTTACAGAATCTTATAGATGAATTAATACTGACGCTAGGCAAATTCGAAACAGTTTGTAAAGAAGATGACAAAACGGTCCATTTTTGTTAAAACAAAAATCATTTTCATCACCAACACGGTCTAATACCTACAGTAATGTGTATACCTTACACCATAATGAATCGCGAGTCCTTCAGTAAAGTGTTATGTTAAAGAAGGCGTAATTACATGCTTGGTGTCGGGCTAATGCGAAAACTTTAAAATTCTTCCTACAGGCACGGGTGCCCAAGTTGCCGTGTAACGTGTGTGGCATAGGACATACGAGTCAGGATTACAGAAAACATGAACGGTAAAAATGCTGTTCTAAAAATATTCGGAAAAGTACATTTTAATCCTACTACTATTATAAACGCGAAAGTTTGTGAGGATGGATGTTTGTTACTCTTTCACGCTCAAAACTACTAAACGGATTTTGATGAAACTTAACAGTAATATAGCTTATACATCAGAATAACACATAGGCTACTTTTTATCTGAGTACCACGCAAGCGATGTTGTGAGCAGAAGCTAGTATGAGATATATTCATAACGGTTTCGATGAGAAACTTTTCTCACACGCGCACATTTTCCTGGTAAGTGTTTGTGAAACAAAACTATATGTATAGGTTAACTATATATACGGCACGTTTTTATGAAATTACAGATAATAAGTTAAAAGACAGCATTTTTATATAAAAACCCTAAATATAATTTAAAGTTTTTTATACTAGCAAAGATTCTACAACAGCGGTATGTTTTAGCACTAATTTAAAACTTAGGTAATTTCTACGTTTAGCGAGAATCCTAGTATATCCTTCCACAGTGGGCATGGTACAGGCTTTTGATAAACGGACTAACCCATATTGCTTTTTCATTTTCCACATAGTGCGACGGCATTATCACCGCAACCCGATTTCTACAACTTTATTTTAAAATTGGTCGGAGGTATCATTTTCTCAGTCGATGATGAGTCTTAGCAATTGTTCGTTGGAGGTAGCTTATGTCATTTGCATACATTCTTATTACAAACTTTCAACCACCATTTGTGCATATTTATTCTTTTATAATTGGTCGGAGGTATCATTTTCTCAATCGATGATGAGTCTTAGCAATTGTTGGATAGCTTATGTCATTTCTATGCTTCCTTGTCACAAACTATCACATGAAATTGCGCTGTAAGAATGATACTTCGTATGTTTCCACCTCACACCTCGGGCATTCAATTTGCGTGGCGTCTCGCGAGCAATTTACGCCTTGCGCGAACTTAGCCTATTGTGCAAGCTTTCTTTGTCACACGGAGGTGGCACGCAAGTCACTGGGAGGCCTTTGTGACACGCCAGTCACGCATTTAGTAGGATCACTTCAATGTCACGAAACTGTGGGGTTTTATAATACCACAGATAATCTAATGATAATACTAAAATGATTAACAAAAATGATTTATGTTTCAAGCAAAAAAAAGGGTGATTGGGTAAACATTTTATACGCTCGCGTCTGTAATCCCCATGATAGAGACCTGTAAGGATACTAAGTTGGGGGTAGGCGTTCTAAGATTATATTTGGCACATGCCCACGTTTTTCATAGCATTCCACGTGAAGGTTGCAAGCTCTTCGTCACTTATCGGAATACTAACTGATGGCACAAGCTTTCGAACTTTTGATTTTTGGGCATGCCGGTTGCTTTACGATGTTTTCCTTCGCCGTTTTGAGCACGTGTTAAACATTTAACACCATCGATTAAACTTATATACCTAGTTACTATATTTATTTGGAATCTGATGTGTAGGCACTGGCTGCTAGTTCTTAGTTCTAGTCAGTCCTAGATTAACGTGACTTGTAAATTCAGGCAATGGGGTATTTTTCCATCAGATAACTAGTAAAACATGGTAATTGTTGCTTTCTTAGTCAAGACCTCGATTGCGCGGTGGACGAGTTAGCTGCTACGCCAGAGGTGCGAGTTTTATTCCGCTTCGGGACAAATGTTTGCGTGTTCTGCAGATATTTGGTCTGGGTCTGGGTGTACCCATGACACAGGAATTCCTAGGGTTCAAGACTATGTATGTGATTGGGTGTTAATTTATTATTTACTTATATATAGACGATTGAAGTTCAAAAAACATTCCTTCAGAAATAAAGATGAAGGAATACTTTTTGAACATTGAAAAGGATCTATGTTTTTTTTGTGACTAAAAGGGAATAAAATTATGTTTCAGCAAACCCTTTCGTTAGTTTGAAAGTTACAATCTCTTGCTCGGCGGTGCTCGCCGTTGCCTTAAGTCCTTAATCGTTGCATCTCACTTAAGCTCGTCCGTTAATGGAGAGCTTGGATGTCTTTGAGAGAGCTTTCAGTTCTTTTATAGAGCGTGCTCTATGGTTTAAACGCAAAGTCAGTGTTGACACAGTTTGGACCTTTACATTCATGTAATCTATTTGCTTGTAAACAAACAACAAAATAGGTATTCAATATTAAAATCGCTTTTAGACTCAAAATTCTTTCAGAGCGACTGGTCGAAGCGACGCGTGACCAGAGAGTTATCTCTTATCAGAGTCAACGTATTAGCATTACCATTCAGCGTGGGCAGACCCGAAAACATGCGTAGTGACTTATACTAGGTCTATTAATTCTGGAATTCTTGATAACATCAACAAACACAAGATTTTTTTTGATATATTTGTATCAAACTTCTTCCATTTTTTTACCTATCTCAAAGAAAATATACATACTTATATGATTTTAATTAAGTTAAAATTGTTGTCTCTTATTAAATTGAAAACGAAAATATCTAATAGTAATTAAAAAGATATAAGAAAATAATTAATTAAAACGGGCGTAAGTAAAATTGCAGTTAATGAAAGGCTTTTTTGCACATGTGAGTTTATTCTAGGTAAAGAAATCTCGTCCCACTAACAAAATTAAAAACTCATGCATGCAGGTAGGTACTGTCATTACTTACGCTGCATCTTTTTAAACGTTACCACTATAGCTGAATAGACGCGACTCTTGAAACGGTTTAGAAAAAAGAAATAAAAAAGAAAACTCACGCATCGCGTTCCATTGTACGCAGACACGGTGAAGGTGGATCTCATTAAGAGCGTTCGAATTAAGAACCGGGCTCGATGGAGCGGGAATCTTAGCGATCATTACGCGAAACGGAACGGTGGAGGTGTCATGGCGGCTTTTTCATGTTTTCAGTTTTCGTCGGCGGATTTTTATTTTATTCTGTTTTTGTGGTAGGTACCTAGAAATATGCCAACATAGTATCCACAATTTTACTTAGGGGTACGGGATGGGTTTTACTATCGGGATAGTAAATATCACGTCACATTGTACGTCGTTAAAGCTGGATTTATGTCCAACACTAATAAACCAAATTAAATGAAAAAAAATAAGCCACAAAAAACCCCCTCAATATTTCAAAATTATTCCTAGCTATTATTACTATGAAAATTATAATTTCTTAATCTGTTACAACCCAGGAATGGAATTTAATTATGTAATCATAAAAGTAGCGAAACAAAACACTTTATAAAAAAGTGTAAATAATGTGAGAGCGAGCGTTCCTTTGTTTGCTAATAATCACAAAGGATTTTTCCAATGCTCTTTAAAAAGCGTCGAAGAAAATAATTTGCCAATAAACCTCTTTCGTACCAGCGTTAAAGAAAATGCAACAAAAAACAAAAAAAAATCTTACAGACGCAGCCGGCACGCGTCGCATTAAAAATAGTATTCAAAACAATAAAAGCCATTAAACGCGAACAAAAGGAGTAAAAGGCAAGTCAGGGCACAATTAAAACAAGAAATAATAAGGAGTTGTAATAATAAGTATTATTATGTGAGATGACAGAGTAGGGGGACTACGGGCTCGCACCTGGCGGGACACGCGCCCCTCACATGTTGTTTTTTTTTTTAAGAATATGATTCGGGACGGTATGTTGCGGTCTTAATTGGAAATGTGATTCGATTGAATTGTGCTCGATGGGTTCCTCTTGTTGGATATGGATCATTGTTTTGTTTCTGTCTTATTGGAGTTATAAAGTCGTAAGGGATATATTATTGTTTGTTTTACCTGCGCTGACAGGAGCTTTAATATGTGTTTGCCATAAGTGGTTAGTTATTTTTATATTCTCCGAAACGGATTATAGGATTATAATGCGGTTTTTTTTTATCGATTTGTATGTCTTGAAGGATGGATGGTAGATAGGTTTTACCACAACAAGGCACTAGAGTGCGGTGATTTGACCTCAACATGTCTGGGATTTGACCTTTTTAGACGTTTAAAAATAATAATTCTTTCAGTAAAAAAAATAAGTTAGTTTTGTTGTATAAAATTAAGCTAGTATATAATCATATTTTTTACTAGCTTCTGGCTATGACTTCATTCACTTGGTGGATAAAATAAAGCCGAATCTACTTGGATTTTCGATCAAATCAGTACAGATCTCATCAGGTTCAAGATTTAATAAATATTTATTCTGTCCCGTTTTATCATACTTTACAATGTCATAAATGGTTTTCATAAATTGTATTTCTATTGTTTTTAATAAATTATTCTTGCTATATCAATGAATAAATACTTATAGGCGTTCAGATTTAAACTTAAAATTGGAATAGCTTTGAGCTTGTTTAATGTATAATTATTGTTAATTCGTAACCTTCCGAATAAATTAGACATATTCATACTTGCGACCCCATTCCAATACAAAAGACTTGCAACACGCGCGCAAGTAAGCCACCGCCATCTGTCTTTACTTGCACCTGGAGTGTAGTCACCCTAGTTTTGTACTTTATACTTAGGTTATTGACTTCAAGTTTGTTTTTTACTCTGAATCAAACAGTTATTGGTGAAATAACATTACCTGTATGTATAATCAAAAACTGCAACATCTCAACCCATTCGTCATTATTATAAAATTGATAGGTAGATAAATATGTAGGTAGATAGATAAACCTTTTTGTGTTTATCTATCTGCCCCGTTATTATCAACTCTTAAGTTATTCAACGCGAAAACAGGTAAGTATTAAGTAGTTATTATTGCTATTGTAAAAAAGTTGCATGTTTATTTAATTTACCTGGGATTACAATTGTATTGAAATCACTAGCTTCTGCCGACAGCTTCGCCCGCGTGGCACCCGGATAAAAAGTAGCCTATGTGTTATTCTGATATATACGCTTTATTACTGTAAAGTTTCATCAAAATCCTTTAAGTAGTTTTTGCGTGAAAGAGTAACAAACATCCATCTTCACAAACTTTCACGTTTATAATATTAGTAGGAAAGTAATATTTGGTAGTTATTTCCGTCTGAACGAAACAATTAAACTGTTGAATCATAAGAAACAACTTATTTTATAGTACTTAGGTATGTCATCCGTGCCTGCGTTAAAGTTAAAAAAGCTTAAGCAGAGACTAGGGTAAGTCTAAGTGACAGTGTTTTCGAAATAAATCTGTCACTAGGCATGTACTATAGGCCCGGCCAAACTAAGCAGTTGTGGTCAAAGGAAGGAATTGGTTTTCAAAATTCGCGTCGATATACTGATTGCCACGACCGCATCAGCTTCGTCAGAAGCCTTTAGAAGCTTTTCAAAGTTCGAAATCCTTTCATTTATAAGAATCAAAGAGACCACAACAAAAAATGTACCCATTAGTTGCCTGCAAACATAATACATTATGCACTACTGTCGAGATCGAAGTGAGAAATAGAAATGAAAAAAATGTACCTTGTTACTTCATCATCATCATCATTGGTCATCTGCACCTCAACCTGTTCATGCGAAGTGCGGGTAAGAAGCGAGTTCAAAATCTTAATTCTGGCTTCGACTTCGGGAGCCACTACTCCCGAGTCCCTTGGTTTTGCCCTGGGGTCATCCGATTAAAGGTTGGCCTTTCAGCGGCTTTACGTTCGGCTTCGCGGCTTTCGTTGGTTTATTTTGACAGTTGGTAAAAATGTACAGAGGTTACCTTATTACCTAACTGAACCTAAACAAGTAACGACAAATTCAATGAGGATAGCTTTGTTCAAAGAAGCCACCGCGATAAGATCATTTAATTTTATCGATAAGATGGACTCATTTATCGATAAGATGCAAAGCGTTGTACATTCCTATTGTTATTGACATTTATAGCCTGACGACTCCGTTCATAACGCGGGCACTATAGTGCTGTGGAACAGTACATCATCTGCAGCATCAGCTACATTGACATTCTGAAACCGTAGACACATTGTGAAACAGCTATCTGGCCCGCTTAAGATCTATCGAAGTTTAATTGGTGAAATTCCTCACACGCCGCACTGTGATTGCCTATCCATGTCTCGAAGACTGTCTCCATGTGTTTGTGGCTTTGTTTTAAATTAGTTTTGCAAGTAAACTATTCCATGCAAGTTTTGGTTACTGGCTTCTAATGAAAACTTGCATTACCCCGACTTAATGTCTTCTATTATGCGTTTGCCGTATCAGATTGTGTGTAGTTATGTTTACCTGTTTACATTTATATTCGTCACGGTTAATCCTGTAAAAAAAACGTATGACTATAATTCGTATGATGGAGATCCTAAGATCCATACTCAGTATGGAGATATGTGATACGTATAAACATAATTTTTGGCATTTGTTCGTGTTTTGTATAGTACCTAGTTAGCATTCCACGTGACAGATTGCAAGCCCATCGCCGATTTTTGAAGACTAGCTTCTGCCCACAGCTTCGCCCATGTGGTACCCGAATAAAAAGTAGCCTATGTGTTATTCTGATGTATAAGCTATATTACTGTAAAGTTTCATCAAAATCCGTTCAGTAGTTTTTGCGTGAAAGAGTAACAAACATCCATCCTCAAAAACTTTCGCGTTTATAATATTACTAGCTTCTGCCCACGGCTTCGCCCATGTGGTACCCGAATAAAAAGTAGCCTGTGTTATTCTGATGTATAAGCTATATTACTGTAAAGTTTTATCATTGTACACGTTAATTAACCATCTCAAAACCAGATGTTCTTATAGTTTCTTTAAACAGACTGTCTGTGAGAGTAATGTGTTTGCTGTCTCTGATTACAGAGTTTCTGATCAAATAAAGGGTTCAAAGTTTGTTTTAACTCATTTTTATGAACCTTATTTCTATGAATCTTACGTTTTGTTCGGCCATTTATTGAGAATTTTGCTAAACTTAAACGTTTTTCCCACGACACTGGGAACCCAAATATGGAGTCAGGACTACGTAAGTTAATAAATTATTATTTATTTGCTAACGCAGGTATTTTTGAATTTTATAGACTTATTTTCCTTAATCTACTAATATTATTAATGTCAAAGTTTGGATATTTGGTGCTAGTATCTTCGTAACTGTTAGGTCTAGAATACAAAAGCTAGTTCGTTTTTATTTGGGTATCACACGAGCGAAGCCATGAGCAGAGGCTAGTTAAAAATATACCTATTTTCTATTAGTTTAGAAATTAGATCTCGCGATATTCTGTTTTAGGTATTAAGTTTATAATTAACTAGCTGAATCGGAGAGAGTCTCTCCGTTTCATCAAGTAGGTATCTCCACTTTCTTCAAAACTTCATATAATGAATCCAGCAAGATACTTCACCCACTTTATTCTAATCATCAGTTTCTAAATGTGTTATTGAGTGCTTAAAATGTTGTGTTACTCACAAGTATAAAAACCGATAAAACGAAATTAGGGTGAGAAAACTCTCAGAATATACTTCAAAAAGACATCCAGCCTCTCCCCGATGATTTCGGAGGGATATTAAGATAAATGTTCCCGATCTTATAGGGTTGTCACTAGCAAACAGCATGTAAATGTTAAAATGCTGTTTGTTGTTAAAGACGTAGGGTCTTTTCAAAAACTATTAAATGGCCCATTTAACTTTTAGTATTATTTCGTTTTTGTTTAGTGGTCTTGTGGTGTACAATAAAGTACATTCATTTATGGTGTATGAGTGGTTGTCTGTATTTGACAATTTCATTTATTTAAAAAATTTAGTAATTTATGATTTGTCCAACATTATTACTTAATTTAATTTTTTAATACATAATGTATTTTTTTAAATTTATTAGGTATATTATTTTGTTGTATGATTTTTAAACAATCAATGTAATTGGGTCTGTCCCATTCCAATGTAATGAATAAATAATTAAAAAATCGTTCAATAGGGATAATTTTTTGAAAACAATATCGTTCTATCGAAAAATACACTTTCTTTCATTTGAACGCAGATCCATCCATTCTAAACATTGATAAAAAATCTTTGTAATCGAATGAGTCCTGGCCACCCATCCACACTTACAAACTTTTTCTCTTTATAATATGAGTGTAGAGATGAGATTTTTATCATTTCATTAGTTGTTTATTGTATGTGACTATGGGTGTTATATTATTTGTATGCGTAATATATACGTACATATTATGAATAATGTAATAGGTACATTTGCATAGATAATAATGATATTCGTAAGTACCGTATTTCTAGTTTTTAAGAACCTGCTGTTAAGTTGGAACGTCTGTTTGACACTTTTTGTTTCAAAATTGTCAAGATAAAAAAACGTATTTTTTATTATGGTTTACAATAAATTATTTACATTTACTCATACAAAACTAAAACAATAGAACAAGAATTCAGCATAAAGCGTGAATTAAGCGAATAAAACCACGACCGCGTGGCAACCCTAACCCCGTCTTGGCTGAGCCTTGTTTTCAAGACACGGTGTAAACACAGTTTAGGGGGTAAGGTGTCGTGCGATTGCCAGCGATTTTAAGACGCTTTGTTGAAATTAAGAAAGGCCAAGTTAAGAGTACATTAAACAGACGAGCTGATATGAAGAATATGATGAGGATGATAAAGCGAAATAGGTATGCCAGGGTCGTAGCAAGTGACTAGTATGTATATAAGTTAAAATATAAAGCCGTAAATACTACACGTAAGATCAAACCCAGAAGTTTCTATGGATATAATACTTACTTTTTAACAACACGAATTATGACTCAAAATTAACCGAATCCATTAAAATGAGCCAAGTGATATTTGTTAACTGCCCCACCATCATAAACTTGCATAATATGTTGTGTTAAGTTTATGTCGTGCTAAAAAAAAACATTTTATTTCATAAGAACTAATCATTTTAACTGAAAATTATTATAGGAGCAAGAGAGATAAAATAGTTTTGTTCACTGAAAGTTTTTAGAAAAAAGCTAGAGATATAAAATATTTTGAAAGCTTTCGACTTCAATGCTTTAAAATGTTAACATTCCGCCCGGCTAGCACTCGAACCAAACCTTTAAACTTAAGTTGTTTCTTGCTCGGGTAAGCACGACATGTGTTAAGACGAAAATCGACGTGGGGGGTTACTATTATCACGGTTCGAATCGGGTACGATTAGAGACCCCTATCTTGTGGCTTTTCACGTTATTTTATAATTAATTATCACGACATTCTTTGTGATTTATCATAATCTACGTACTGTGAAATAGGAATCTATAATATGAAAAGTGATCAATGTTTTATGGCCTATAGTAAACTCTACTCAAGATTAAAGTAGAACTGCCTTACAATTCGTTATATAACATGTATAAAGCTGTAATTTTCAAATCGTACCGAACTCATGATTCAACATTAAGCAGCATTTAAGTAACGCTATGATTTATTATTATGTTGAGCAGATTTTATAGTTCTTCAAAGTCACACAGATAACGCTATTGCATCAAAAACGTAGCGTAAGATTTGAACGAAATATTTCACAGTGGTATAGAGAAAGTAACTCTTCTATAAACTGTGTTTAAACTATCTAAAAACATACAAGGAAATTTTAATAAAGCTTCTTAATTGATCTATGTTAAAGGGTTAGTCATAAAAAAGAAGTCATTAAAGTACCAAAAAGTAATAAAGTAGCTCGCAAAAAGATCAACAAAAACATATAAAAACACCTTGACGGATCATATTTTTTGCAAATGTTTGGATTCAGAACAAATATCGGCCATACGTTGCAGATGAAGCATATGCGCGTGCGCATGAAACACCTTTCGACATTTGCAAGGATGAATGAGTGTGCATGAATGAAATAGTATTTTTATTCTCGAAAGATCAATAGAAAATGAATCATCATTATCATCTAGCTTCCTCCACCTACTGGAGTTATGTATCCTCCCTATAACACCTTCTTTCCAGATCAGTATAAACAAGTTAATTAAATAATCTTCAATTAACTTATGTTACAAAATTAGTTTCTACAAAAAGCTGTAACGCTGAAGGTCCATTCTAAATCGGTGAAAGAATTTTAGAAATCAGATGAGTTTCGGTGATAACCTCCTACATTCAAACTTGCAAACTTTAATATTAGTTTAGATAAAATAACATACCCAGATTTACTAGATCAATAATAATAATGTTGGACATTTTCAAACAGCGTCATCTAGCCTCAAAGTAAGCAGAACTTATGTTATGGAACTACATGACTGATATACTACTGATATATCTATATTTGTAAATTCTACTACTATTATAAACGCGAAAGTTTGTGAGGATGGATGTTTGTTACTCTTTCACGCAAAAACTACTGAACGTATTTTGATGAAACCTAACAGTAATATAGCTTATACATCACAATAACACATAGGCTACTTTTTATCCGCGTAACACGCGGGCGATATGTGGGTGGGAGGCTAATATACATTAAAAAAAATAAGCAAACTAATAGTCAGAAGTCAAAACACACAACTAATAAAAACCTCGAAACTGAATCCGTCTGTCCGTTGGTTCAACTCGTTATATTGGAAAGTAACATTTGTTGACACATCAAATAGGAACACATTGCGTTCAGAAGGCACTTCATAGGACGATGAACTTTGTTTTTGATGCAACTTAGATGCTACGGAAGTTTACGTAACTTAGTAAAAACTTAACTTGCCCCTCTGTATTCTGGACAAGACATTTAGGTATTACTTAGTTATAGATTTACATGAAAAAGTTATCTACATGATACATAATGATGGGTCCGTTGGTCTACCAACACCCGCATTTAATAACCTCTACGCCGTCGATGTGCGATGAGCTTTCAAAAACTAGCTAAAAAAGTGGTTCATCGAACAATATTTTTATCCAATTAAAAAGTAGGTAATAACATCGGTACAAAATTATTTATTTACTGATTCATTTTAGGGTTAACTTTGTTTTTAGGGTTCCCGTAGTCAAGAAGAAACTTTTATAGTTTCGCCATGTCAGTCCGTCTATCTGTCTGTCCGCGGCTTAGCTTAGTAAATTTTAATACTGCTTTAATAAGCTGTAATTTGGCATGGATTTAGAGACTCGTTTGCAAAATATTAAGCTTTAAAGTGCTTTTTTTATAGTCAAGTGTGTGTACCTCTGCCAGCTAAACGGCTGTTTTGGTCATGTGAAATTTCACGGCAGTAACGACATAACAACATAACGAACATCTTCGTTAAACATAACGAAGTTAAAAGGAAAACTATCACAGCTAAATAGAAGATCAACTTATAAAATGTACTTGGAGAAGTAGTAAGGAATATTTCGAATTTATACGAATACCATTGAAAATTACTTAGATAAAGTTGTTAGTTGTGTAAAACAGGAAGTAAATATAAGTTTATAGACAACTATGGAACCCTACACTACGCATGGCCTGACACGCACTAGGCCGTTTTTTTTTCATTCAATTTGATATGATTTATAATGTGCTATTTTTATATTGGACTGATTATTTAATTGGCATGTAACAAATTTGTTACCCTAAACCTGAACCTTGGGCACGCCTAAGTCCTTGCCTAAACTAAAGTGCAGACAAGCATACGTTTTTTTATACAACTTAAGGATACAGCCCACCTGTTGGTAAGCGGTTACACGGAAGTATTTCTCGCATGTTGTCAACCGAGAAAGAAATAGCCACATTCTGTATAATAGGTATTTTACCTACTCTTTGTTATAGGTAAACTCCCTATTGTACTCAGCTTATTATCGATTGAAATCTTTCTTCCGGTGAAAGTAATTATATATAAAATTAATTTCCTCCGAACTTTCTAAGCCCTCTCGAGGGTGAGCCCTCCCATACTTTCTCATGATACTTATCAAAAAATACAGGGCGGTATCGATTGGGAACTTTCTAATATAAATAGGTCATTTATCAGTACAAAAGCATAGTAAACATAATTCGAGGTTAGTTTACCTATGGTATCAAGTTGGTAACTATTTTACAAAACAATTGATAAGCTTCTTATAAAAATTTGTTAAAAGACGAAAAAAGCTTAAATAGTGAAATATTTCTAGATTTTTGGATGTTGACATTTTAAGGGGGGGAAATGAAGAGTGAAAGTTTGTATGGGAGCTTCGGTTTCTTTAAAGGAACTTGAAAATTGGAATTGTATCATCATAAATAAATTATGCCGTGTATCAGGGTTTTCGTATTTTCACATTTTAAGGGGGGATGAAACTGTGTATGGGAGTATGGTTTTTTTTTAAACACGACCCTACTTTAACAAGAAGAGTTACTTTTTAACGAAGTAACACGAGGGCGAAGCCGTGAGCAGTAGCTTGTTATTAATAAACGTATTATTATTTAATAGACAGAAAATATTTTATCGAAGATAACCCACGCTTATAAACAACACGGTGTAGATTACCACCCATAGCGTAGCTGAAGACACGTTTTAATAAGCGAGAAGCGATGGAGACAATCCTCTTAATCAGCGCACAGACATTGTTTAAAACGAGGCCACGCACGCACATACAGTATGATTAGTCTCTTTGTGTGAACACGGCCACCGCACTTTTGTTCCGAACTGTACCTACCAACTTTGGACATTGTTCTGTTATGAACAATTTTGCGAGCTT
This sequence comes from Perizoma flavofasciatum, assembly GCA_958496245.1. Taxonomy (NCBI): domain Eukaryota; kingdom Metazoa; phylum Arthropoda; class Insecta; order Lepidoptera; family Geometridae; genus Perizoma; species Perizoma flavofasciatum. The sequence continues at coordinate 3,956,846 of OY292436.1, forward strand.
TTTTTATTAATGCTTTCGGCGTCTCTAACGGTTTTGTTGTCGTTTAGATCCTTGTGAAAAGCCGTGTTGGCCTAGTGGGTGGTAGCTCGACTTCCGATCCGGAGGTCGTGGGTTCGACTCGGTATAGCATAAAATATTTACACTCGAAAAGTGTATGTGCGCAATAACACGTGATCAAAATGGTGAAGGAAAACTTCGTGAGGAAACCGGCACTAGAACTAAAAATTCGAAGGCACGTGCCATTGTTCCAATACAATAAGCGGGCTTGCAACCTTTCACATGGAATGCTAACTAAATATATAGGCTTTCTTACTCACAAATCGAATCATCTTATGGGATCACTTATAAACGTATAACATATCACTTTTATACTTTTAAAATTATAATTTCTTAGTTATGTTGTAATTTGTGTACCTAATGTGCACAAAGTATTTCCATTCATTCATGTACACATGAATTGTGTACCAATAAATAAGAAACAGCAAAAATAAAGCACTAAAGAACCGCTCAAATGCCTAAAGACTAATTTAATTATCCACCCACACGAGCCCAGCCCGCGGAACTCAAAGACAAAGGCTTCAGTTTTATTGCCTCGCAAAAAAATCATTACGTCACATAGGAAAGAAAGCCCGGCAAAAAACCACAATAAAGTTACAGTGTAAACAAGTTGCCGTGTACTTGAGTAGCTCATTACAGTGCAGATGCGACATTAGCCGCTTGGCTCGCCGGCTCGCTCGTTGGCTTCGCTCGCTACTTCGCTCGCTTGAGCCACGCCTGGCTTGAGCTAAGAGCGGACAGACAACGATCCTTTGTTTAACCTATTTCGGTTTAGATTACACTTTTACCTTGATGAGGAGCTTAATTAATTAGATGAGTTATTTTTTTATGTTGCACCGTATAAGAATGCACCACATTTGCAATTAAGGGCAAAGATTTGGACGTGTTTATAGGTGACTTTTTCATAGAAATATATCAATATTTCATGCCTGCACTGGACTTTGGCAAAGATTTGGGCGACTTTTTTGACTTTGACGTAAGCGAACTTTCAAATAGTTAAGATACTAGTCTGAACTATTTTGAAGTTCGCTTTAACTACAGTTTTTAAAACTAAAAAAAATATTTTTTCCTTGGTTGGGATTGGTGGTAATCCTTGGTTTTTGATGCTTCTTTTTAAATACAACTTTTGAAAAGCAACGATTCCCTGCAGAACTCACAATGATTGAAAACAGTTATCTACCATTGCAAGTTTACAATAGATTCTTCTACAGCTCTCGCTCCAAATCTCCCATGACTACGAAATTCCCTTTGAAAAGGCTAAAATAAGACAAGTCTCTGATCCGATTACTCATGCATTGTTCGATACGTAGCCAAATAATCGAACGTTCAAAAGTTTGATCACTTGAGCCCTTTTCAACCTTTTTCAGCGCAGACTGGTCTAGTGTTGTTTTAGACCCGTCCTTTTGTACTGTCACCATTGGTTGGCTTGATTTGTTTAGTCTGAATCTGTTCATTAGTATACCAGTATGAAATGGTATAGAACGTTTTTGCAAGTTGATTATTTTTTATACTGTGAAATACTGTTTGGATCTTTGGTTCTCTTTGCGAAGAATATGTTTTTAGAGACTACAAATATTCAATAGGTAATGCAGATTTTATACAGTGAATAAGGTATACTTATAAACGGAGTCTTGTCTTGTTAAATTTAGTTACAGGTTGCTTAAACATGAAAAACAATATTCACAATAGATATAAGTAGAAAGTGAGTTTCATTCTCCCCTTTAAAAGTTTAAAATAAAATAATTAAACTGAACTACTAACAGAAAATATTTTAAAGGATCTCCAATGATAACTTTAGGCAGCTTCAGGACCCTAATATAACATGTCTGGACTCGTCTTGTGCTCTTTATTTTCACTCGGCCTTCATATTTAAGTTAGTTTACTATGCAAAAGTTAATCACAATATCTGCTCATACTTATACATAACATACTTCTAAGCTGAATAGATGTACCAATTAAAACTCTATGTTTAAATTTATAGGTAGCTACCTACTTTGCATCGTATCTCTGTAAAAATTCAAGTAAAAAACTTGATATTGACACCATGATTACTTGAGAATCCTACTATAATCCTACTAATATTATAAACGCGAAAGTTTGTGAGGGGATGTTTGTTCCTCTTTCACGCAAAAACTACTGAACGGATTTTGATGAAACCTTACAGTAATATAGCTTATACATCAGAATAACACATGGGCAACTTTTTATCCGGGTACCACGCGGGCGAAGCGATGGGCAGAAGCTAGTATAATCTAAACAAATAAAATAGAAACACAATTAGTGAAACTTTTCTTAAAAGATGTATTTTATTGAAATCAGCTCTTTTTAAATCCGTCTTATACGTCCAACATTCGAATCTAGAAAATATTAACGAGTATTTTTTTATGTAATTCCGCAGGTAATCACGGTACTTAAATTAATGGAGAGTGACGTATTTACAATAATCACCTATCGCCTTAACATCGGAAAAGTAACATAAAAATGGTTCACAATTGGCAACACCGCGAAGTAAACACGTGGTCAGATCGCGATAGGCGGGCGGAAGTGTTTCCATAAAGCACGGGACGCACCGTGCGTTTCCGGTGTCACGCACTAAGGAGCAGTACAGGGGCCTAACCATCATGGCTTATTGCGATTCAATTTAGACAACGCTGTCGAATCCCGCTTTGCGTATGACAAAGCTTTAAAAATGCCATAGCGTCCTCAATCGCAAAGCGGAAAATGACATCTTTGTCTGAACTTCGCTATAAGACTTCATGGTTAGGTTCCTGATCGCAGGTATTGCATAGCCCTCTATGAATTTTGGTGTTAAAACGTATCTTAAAGCCGTTCTTATAGGTTTCCCGCTTTTGCCAGCCTCCTCTGTCCTGTGCGTCGCATCTAGGTATTCCCTGCGACTCTCACGATATCGTTTTGGAAATCATACATAACGATATCAAAATTCTACATAACACTCAACTCTACTGCGTTGTTTAGATACCTACTTTTTTATAGTACATGAGTTCTAGACAAATACCTCATGCTTAGTTTCCTTTTTACGCTAACGCAAATTTGTTAAGGAAAAACTTCAGTCACGTGAATTTCCCGACTAATATCATTTCTATACAATTCAATTTTTCCGCGGGCGTTAACGTCAACAGTGGTATTTGTCGAGACAACCTGGTTTGTTTAGACTTATTCCATAAATACGCGATACCTCGATGTTTATTTTGTGTTGTTACCCTTAGAAATGGTTCGTATGAGATACCTAACTATAAACATCTATGTGCCTACCATGTGAAAGTAATAAATATATTGAATATTGGTTACGCCGTCTCATATTCCATGGTACATTGAACGACCCCAAGTAACTTGTGGCGATAACACTTAACTAAGAATCACCCTTAAAATATATTTATATAAAAAAACTATTACATGAATACGCTTAACAATTAAGCCTTTTCGGAGATAGGTGGTGACAGACAAACAAGGACACAAACAACATCTTACTCCAAACGCAAATACAAATTCCTTTCAACGCGAGTAAAAAATAAAAATACTATCATCTGAAATCCTACTACTATTATAAACGCGAAAGTTTTTGAGGATGAATGTTTGTTACTCTTTCACGCAAAAACTACTGTACGAGTTTTAATGAAACTTTATAGTAATATAGCTTATACATCAGAATAACACATAGGCTATTTTTTATAAGATACCACGTGGGCGAAGCCATGGGCAGAAGCTAGTGATTTATTTTGACAAAAATATATAGATAGATAGATAAAATCTTCATTGTGCATAACACCAATTTACAGTATAAACACAGAAACATAATAAAAGAACAACAAAAAAATACATAGAGATATTCTATGTTGTCAGAATTTCAGGTATATGATATAACATCAGCAAAATCAAGGTTTCCACAAGATATTCGGTATCATTGCAAAAAAAACATCGCGGGTTTTATGTAATTCATATTGTAAACGGGAATTTTCACGTACCGTAGGTACTGTCGTTTGACGAGTGTCTACGAAACTTGTAGCAAATAGCTTTGGTTAAAAACCGGCCATGTTCGAGTCAGACTCGAGCTTGTTCCACCACATAATTATGAACACCACATAATTCTTTGGGAATAACAAGATTTATTAAGATGTATTTTTTGCATGTTTTTGGTATGGAAATTGATCTGGATTTTTTTTTGATAAATCTTTAATGAAACAGCTTATAGTAACACGTATTATGTGATCTACTGGCTGTTAAGATGCAGACAGAAAGGGCCTGACAAAACCCTGTGATAGACAGACAGACGACCATCGTAGGCTTCGCAGATAATGGGGTTCCGTTGGCGCTCCTTGGGTACAGAATCTTAAAATAATAATTACTTATTTTAATAGGACATCGCGATCAAGGTTTGTGCAAGATAATTTACATCTCCAAATGGCTGCGAAGTATAAAAAAAACACCTAACTGTCACTATATAGAACTTAAATTTATTTTATCTCTATCTATAATAAATAAATAATAATAGTCCTGACCCCACAATAGAAGTCTCCATGTCGTGGGTATCAGGAACTACGAGATACTACTGATAATACCCAGACCTGGAACAAATATCTGCAGAACATGCAAGCATTTGTACCGCAGCGGGAATCAAATCCGTATCTCTTGCGTATCATCAGTTGTTGATTGCCTCACACAAGAAAAAAATTTACAAAAGTCCCAAAATAGAAAATTACTAAAGGTCCCCAAGAAATAATAACCACACAGAAATAATAACAAACAAGAAAGAAATAAAAACCACACAATTTAAGACGTCACCTACTCTAATGCCCATATTTTATTGAAATATCCTCCAACATTCAACAAGTAGGTAAATTGCGTAAATCAATTGTTTTCCTGTCTCTACAACAGGTGTAATAAAGTAAGGGGAATGTGGGAAACGGAAGTAAATCCGAGTAATAATGTTAGCTTCACCCTTCTATATGATTACTCATATAAATACCTGTGCATGTTTTAGCTGGACACGATCGTTAGTCATAAAGACTTTATTTTCTAAGGAAAATTGGTAGGTACTTAAAAGTATACATCTAAGGCTGTTGTACCATTTCAAATAGATTTGTCTGTAGGTGGTTTGTTTGTGCGTATTTTAAAAAAAGGCTTTCTAGATATTTTGTTTGAATGATTATTGCATTATTAAATATGCCGTAAAGCAGTAATATTCGTGTTCCGGTTTAAAGGGTATAAGTGCAGATGAAATTATAGGCACATGAGACTTTCATCCGTTATGTGTCAGGGTCGGCAACGCGTGAATCATACGAGTATGGTGTTGCAACTACCCATAGGTTACGGTAACCGCTTACCAAAAGTTGGGCCGTATACCCATCTATAAGCCTACATATATATGTCATAAGTTGAAATAAGACACTTTTACCTCACAAAATCCATAAAGAACGGATGTAACAAGTTGGAATAAAACGCCCATAATCAGACCTGTTAAATACATATTCAAATTTGTTAAAGAGTTTTGTCTGGATGATAATAGGCATCATGTTAACCTAAAGAACTACACGTTTGTTATAATTATGTTGAAATAAGACACTTTTTACCCCACAAAAGCCATCAAAACGGACGTAACAAGTTGAAATAAAACGCCCATAATTTTCACACCTGTTTGTGGCATATTCTAAAACCTGTTAAGAGGATGCAGCAAGTGTGGCACTTAGTATTTTCTTTAGTCTCATTCCGTTATGTGATATCGTAATTATATGTTTCCGCATCTCTTTGTAAGCACGCGTAGCTTCCTGTCTTTACGAGCGGGGTACTGGTGCAAGCTATAGACTTTATATCATGTTAATTTCAAAAAGAGACTCAACTGACTTACAAACAATACTAAAAAAATATTTTTAAAACGGAAGTAATGTTCATTTTAATGTCACCAATGTGGAGGCATCTTTATGTTATAAGAAGAAAGCATAATTTCAATAGATACAATCTTACCTTTTTGTTGTTTCTGTTAATAAAAAAATATTTTTATTGTAGCTGTATTTCAGCAGGAAAAGACACGTATGGTTCCTTTTTTCAGTGTTGTTACATACATACATGTTAGTGTAATATTAGATGTGTATACATTTTGATGTGATTTTATTTAATTAAAAAATCTATTCGCTCATGCCTTAAACTACACGTAGTATGCACGCTCTTTAATTGAAAAGGGTAATGTGATTGAATATATTTCATTGCTTTTTAAACTTTTCCGATTTATTTCTGCAAAATAAAAGCATTTTACACGCATTAAATAGCAAACCAAAATATTGGACTCTGCATTTTTGTTGCTTTTGCGAAAATGTTTAAAGATTATTATTGAGTATCGGTTACACAAAAAATAAATGTAACGGTCAACTATTTTGTCCGAAATGTTTCGTAAATTGTTTTCATACAATACTTTGGGTAAAAAACATGCTCTCGATCGTATATACTATGCACATTCATAGATACATAGGTACTCAGTACGCAGATCCGTGAATAAACTAAGTAGGAATTAGCCAGAACCAAGTCCAAACATTTTATTTGGCACATTCCGATACTTTGTAGAGTAACATATCCTGACAGGTTGCAAGCGCATTGCCACTTTTTGGAGCATAATCCGATGAAACATGCCTTTTTGGTTTTAGGGCATGCCAGTTTCGTCACGATGTTCTTTCTTCACGGTAAAGAAACCCTTTACCTTTTTCGCATGAATCCGTCGGAGCTCCAGTTTATTGATCTATTCTAATATTGATATTTTAAAGAGGTAAACTCGGAAACTAGCCATCAGATGAATAAAATTCCTTTACCTCATATAGAATGGCCTACCAGGGTAGACATAGACAGGGTAGGGCGGCCGTTTCTTACGAACTCTGCCGTAACTGTAAGAGCTACTTTTCATACAGGTACCACGCGGGCAAAGCCGTGGGCAGTAACTAGTCAATTATAAACACATACTAGGTTAAATAAATCAATAAATAATGCTGGACAATCCACACAGCATCATCTAGCCCCAAGCTAAGCAGAGCTTGTGTTATGGGTACTAGATGACTGATATACTTAAAACAATACATTACATAGATAGATATTTTTATTATACATAGAAAATACCCAGAACACCCGGAACAAATATTTGCAGATCGTACAAATATTTGTCCCAGGGCGGGAATCGAACCCGCAACCTCTTGTGTAGCAGGCGGACCTTCGCCCACCGCGCCACATCGGTTATTGTTTACTCAAGTAGTTCTGATGGAATAATCAGACAACCCTAAATGCAAATAAATTATCACGTCAATTAACTCTAGCATTTTATTTTTATCAATGTGCGATTAAAAAACCTTTAGCGGTTATTTAAGGGTTGATGTACCAAATGTCACGCTTTTCTAACTATCCCCTTTTCCAAACAGATGCTTACGAGAGAGATATTCTAAACACTTCTGCAACTTTATGTTCTCATCGAAAAGGGTCAAAACTCATAATTCGGCATAGATAGCCCAGCCCGTCTATCGTAACTGCAATCAAAATGGAAACTTACTATAAATAGGTATAGTCGATTTTTGGTTGATAATGGGTTTAAAGGGTTCGCGTGGTGGGTAATAGCTATCGATTATAGGATGCAGATTGGCATACCCACTGACACAAATAATTATGACCAACTTTGGATGAAAAATCAATATTCGGATATTAGTTGTTTTCATAGCACATGCAGAGCTGACTAGATATACATTTAACTACTTGGTGTTACTATCTTTATATTGGATTTTATTCCCAGGTTACGCATGTTACCCGGATAAAAAGTAGCCTATGTGTTATTCTTATATATAAGCTATATTACTGTAAAGTTACATCAAAATCCATTCAGTAGTTTTTGCGTGAAAAACAAACATCCTCACAAACTTTCGCGTTTATAATAGTTTATAAAATTGAGATTCCTACAAGTTCAATCAAGGATGGCACCGCAAAAAAATCACATTTAGAAGAAAAAATAATCCCATTTGAACCCAAGACATGCGGGTAACATATGTCGGCAAGGTGCTCTACCACAATGGTACACTTCTGGCGAAAGGTGCAAATTTTGAAGTAGGTCATCTTGATTTTTTCAGCCCTTTCTTTGGTACAAATCTTTTACCTGCGATTTATTGGTGTTTGGCTTTCTGTGAGTTTCTGTGAAGGGCTCGTCAGGGGAAGTGCTACCACCATTTCTGCTGCCAAACTGTAATGCTCTCATTGCTGTGTTCCGGTTTGAAGGGTATGGTTGCCGGTGAAATTACAGACACATGAGATCTTTCATCTTGATATATAAGGGAGACAATGCGTGAATGATACCTTTATTGGTATTGCAAGCCTCTTTAGATATGTTACAGTTATCACTTACCAGCATGTGGGCCGTAAGTTATTTGCCTCTTTAGTTGAATAAATAAACTAATTGAAAGAAAGAATGAATGAAATTAATGAATGAAAGAAAGAAATGAACGAATGAATGAAAATACGTTATTGTACACCTTAAACAAATAACATAAAAACAAAATCTTATTCTAAAGAAATAGTAAGTAGTATAAAAAATACCGATATGTAAGCATTTTTAAATGATGTTACACTACTTTTCATATCTGTACCACATAAGCAAAGCCGTGGACAGGAAGCTAGTTTCTTATAATTTTGACCACAATCACGCCACAACTTTTAGATTAAAAGGCTTATTCTATATCCTTTTTTTCTCTTTTAAGACACAACCTTCCATTCATTACCTTCAAAATCACCACAAGCCTACAAACGTTTTAATCACGAGTCACGACTATCCTCCATACATTGTCTTTCTTTAACGTTGTCCGTCTGTCCGTCCGCAGTAATCAAAGGTATGACAACAAAGCCAACCTTTTTCGAGTTTGTTTCATAGCGTAATTGGTTTTCGATTTTATTGACGGCTTTTATTGTGGGTTCCTTTTTGATTCTGTTTATCTCAGTATTTTTGCAGTTTAAACGATTGTTGATATTATAGATTGACGTTTCATACTGTAAAAACGTCGTTCCGCGTCGCGTCTACCAGTGCACGGCGCGATGCAGAAGGAGGAAGTCGCGACCACTCACCCTGATGAAGACTCTCGGAATGAGTCGAAACTTAGTCGGTACCTTCACCGATAGTGCAGTACGTGAAAATTCCCGTTTTTACAATATGAATAGTCAAATTCACGATAGTTTTTGGAATAGATTAACGATGTCTAAACGTCGCATTTTAAAAACAAAAAATCCATACATACATAAAGTCACCCTGTTTCTCGGAAGGATAGGAGACTACGGATTTTTGCTTGCTATGTTCCTCGCTTACCTAAACTATATTTAGGATTAGTACGATTTTGCGAACAAATAGGTATAAAGTAATTTTATAATAACCCAACGGCATTAATTCCGGCAGGAATCGTACCCACGCACGGCCTTTGGTATGCGACTGCTATAACCACTTTTTAAGAAGATAGCGAGCTTGCAAAAACATCAAAATGAACACGCGGCGTCTGTATTCCCATGATGGACAACCTCAATGCATAGATCTTTGAAGATACCAAGAAGGGGTATTCAGAAGCACGTCTAAACAGTACATTATGCACGCGTTTTGCAGGTAGTTAGCATTCCACTAGCTTCTGCCCACGGCTTCGCCCGTTTGGTACACGGATAAAAAGTAGCCTATGTGTTATTCTGATGTATAAGCTATATAACTGTAAAGTTTCATTAAAATCTATTCAGTAGCTTTTGCGTGAAAGAGTAAGAAACATACATCCTCACGAAATTTTACGTTTATAATATTAGTAGGATGTGATTGTAAGCCGACGCTTCAAGCGTATCGAGCTTGCAAAGATTCCAAATTCAAATATTTGAAAGTAACCGCCAAAACGACGCGTGTCAACGTAGCGTCATATCGCCCCTCGCTAAAGGTGCGCGCGCGCACAGGGGTGGACCCCTATTATCTTTAACATTCAAGTCTGTTTGCAAGATAAAGGCAAGGGGAGCAGGGGGTGATTTTCTTTATTCTTCACCCGGATTTATTATTATTTTTTTACGTTATTATTACTATGATTGCGCGTCGCGTGCGCACATGCCATCTACCACCCCTCTGGAAAGAGGAATAATGCTCCTACTTGTATTTATTTTTTTGTTCGCGGATTAACGAAGGATCCATTAGTGGTTGCTGACTCGGGTAAATTATGATTCATACTTTTAAAACTAAGCACAGAATGTTACATCTTAAAATTGCAGACGCATCCTTGATGTCTTCAAATCTTATTCTGAACAAGTTCTTTTCAAGACGCTCCCTATTCAATCTTCAATTCTTTGTTACCGTGTCTTCGACCCCAAAACATAATTTATATCAATTATGACCTCTCTTCCCCTGATTCTAAATATCACATTCGCGTCTTATTCACGTCTCAAGATTGTAAAGAAATCACCTGAACAGCTGATCTCACGTCCGGCACCTTACTACGGATCGTAGTAAACGTTGTTCATAGGAATATACATTCTCGAGGAAAGGAATAGAGGTTCTTACTGTTTAATACCTTCGTTCAATGTCTTGGACGGTAAACTGGTTTCGAATAACTTTGAGTTTTATTTTGTACGTTCTGTGGTAGCTTTCTGATTCGTTCTGAAGAAAAGCACGTGTTCAAAAGATACTATCGGTGCACATGTTTGATCCGCGATTTAATGTGTTTGTGGGCGGTATCGGATGACTTACGTAGCGACGTTATTATATCATCTGTGGCGATGTGGCGCCTCTGAGACCAGGTGTTTGGGATATCCGTATTGACTTACGTTTAGCGATCTAAAAGCTGATTGATTTGCTTTGAGGCGTCTTCGCTTTTTATAAGAACGAGAATTTGTAACAAGTGGCCAGTTTTTTAAGTTATTTCTAAGTGGAAATACATCTGTATCTCCTTGCATTTCCTAGGACTTGGCTATCTAGCCAAGTCTCGTAATTATTAACCGTTACGTTAATTATAAGCAACAAACATACATAAAAGAGGTAAATTCCGTAAGTTTTGATGAAGGAGATAATCTCCGAAAGTAAATTATACGATTTCAATAATTCTTTCACCAATATTTAGGATGTGCTCTCAGGGTGGACATAGGCTATATATTACCCCGTTAAAATAAAAGGGATTTTACAATTAAAAAAAAGGACAAGCGAAAGCGTTTTTTACGAAAGGTAAGAGCTACTTTTTATCGGCCACTTTTAACCGGATACCACGCCGTCGAAGCCGTTTGTAGTAACTAGTCTCGGATACACTAACCAAGCTACTTGAAAACATCAGTATCGATCCAAAATGGCGGTAATCCCTAAAGTTGGAGTACAATAAGTACCTACAAGCTAGCCCCTGCGCCTTTGACCCGCGCACGCGCAGCTGCGCTTAAGATCCAGAGGGGTGCATCGCGATCGATAAACGAATGTACTCACCGGCTTGTCGAATCGAATAAAATGAGTTTCCAATCAGGAAGAATATAACTTTATTTACTAACTTTTTATCTATTGTAAACTTTTGAACCAGAATTTTCTGTAGGTAACCTAAAGTTAAAAAAAAAACAAACACGCTTGACTATAGACACTAACGATATCGGTGAGGACGATATCTCACTTACATACTAAGTTAGTAGATCTTTAAGGATATGAGGTAGGTAGTAGTCAGAGTCACGTCCAAACATTACTTTTGGCACATGCCTGCGTTTTGCAAGTAGCATTCGGCACAGGTTGCATAGCATAGTACGTGACAGGTGCAAGCCCGTCGCGTCGCCCGCGCCGCCTTCGGTTAGTGTTCCAATTAGCTGTTAAGTAAGATGCTAATGATACGTATGCGAAACGTGGGCATGTGCCTAATGTAATTATTTTTTTAATTCAATAGTTATTTATAATATACTTGCTTTTGACTACCACCTACTAGATTTCCTCACGGATCTACGCACTATGGATCTGAGGATGGAAGAGGATTATGGAGATTACATTATATTTGCCTTCTTTTTGTGAACGTCAAAAAGTTAAAATAGTCTGCTTAGAATTATAATATAATTTTAAGTTTAACATTTTACTCAAATTATGGAAATTATTAATCTTATAAAAAGTAAAAAATAAAATGTATACATAGTTAACCTTATAAACATACCTTTAATGCACATGAATTCATTGACACGTAACCTAAAAACCTAAATTACTTTTGATAGATATGGTCTAGTTCAATCTCCCTACCATTAATCATCAGGTATCCAGCAAAAAGGCACGAAACTAAATACGTTGTGAAATAAAGACACTCATCGATCATACGCGCATCTTTTGCATTTTGGCATCGCACGCGCCGCAGATGTCTACCGCAGCTTTGCCGCGAAAAATTAAAGTGCATCTTTACTAATATTTTGCCCCTCTATGAATCGAATGTACACCTTTAAAATTATTAAGAGCACCTCCTTTTTTTTATTATATCGAGAATCGCACATAATAATAATATGATATCGATTTCTTGTCTGATTAATTTTTGACATTGACAGTGACATTTAAAATCTTAGTAGGGTTGGGATTAATATCAGTTGGAGTTTTTATTTTGACTACTTATTTTTAAATACTCGATTCTCGGAATACGATTCGATTTTTTTTGGAGTTATTTTCAACTCATCATGACTTATTTTCGTTATCAGCTAATTATGTTTACAAGAAAAGTTGAATTAAATGAGGGACCATTTAATTACTTGATCTGCAGCAGAACGTATTTATTTAGCTATGCAGCTAATTACATACGTATTTATATTCATTTAATTATAAATAAGTATAAGAAGTACCTTCTTGTTTCAAAATCAATTATATAGTGTTACATAAATAAATAAAATAAAATAAAAAATACTCGCCTAGGATTGACAGACATAACCCTACCAGTCGTTTGTTCGTCGTATCACTGGTCTTCTCTTGGTTTTATTAGTTGTAACTGATGGTGAAAAAAGTGGGTATGAAAGAATACTGCTACTACCTCTAGGAAGGCTCAGCTACGTATCAACTAGAGACCCTTGATTCATTAAAGCGACAAGTCGTTTCGGCATATTAGTGATGCTACACTAGCGAAGGAAAATCTGCAAAGCTTTGCTTATAGACGACTAGTATTGTATACTAGGTATTTTATAAAGTTAATATCGGAGGGTGTTTACTACATAGGCACTTCACGACCTGCTTCCTGAATCTCTTTATCATAATTGGACTACAAGACAGTTAGCAACGTGGCTCATTTTTGTGGCCTTGATAGAAGTCCCACCTTTCGCATAAAGTGATTTAAGTCTACTTCATCATTAGTACAGCAAAGGAAAAGGAATGGAACTCGTTGCCAGCGGCTATCTTTTCTATAATCTTGGAGCCTTCAAGTTGTAGGGAAATAGGTATTTTCGAGACAAATATTCTACATTCTCAACCAAATCGACACTTTCAATCATAAAAAAATAATGCACATCGCCTTTTTGGCTCTAGGAAATGCTCTACCCGTGATTCTTGATCGATGCTCCACAATTTGGAAAACTTAAATTAATAATCATTCCATCATCATCCATATTTTTTCTTTGACTTGCTCAACAAAATATTAAAATGTGATATGGCGGTACCACGTGCCTTTAACTTTAATCAGCCGTACATTTCCAAATGAGCCAGCACAATACCAGAATAACTGTGCACACAAGGTGCAAGATGCATTTACCATATTTACACCACCGGGCACGCGACATTTCATCCCGATATGGTAAGCTAAAGGTGCGGAACCCCTTTCTCTATTATTATCGACGACCCTAGAAAAGTAATAGGGGATCTTAACAATCGAATCGAACAATTGACGGCCATCCCTAGTAAGCTGTGATTCTTAATTTGAAATTTTAATTTGGAACTTTGTAAGGACTTGAACACAATGTGGTCATTGTCTATAAGGGCAGACGGCTATTTGGTATTGAAATCAAATAAATTTACGTATGAGCAAATTAAAAAAAATGTGACTTGCCATACGCTGCAAGATTACCTAAATAAATGTAAAAAAATGTTTTTCTGACAAAGTCAATGACTAGTATGTAAAAAAGTAATGATCGTTACATCCGGTTTTCTAGTTCTCTACGTGAAATGAGGTTGTTAATGTTATTGTAAATGTTTTTGCGACACCGTCGCTTAGTGTAGCAAAATAATTTTGGTGATTTTTGTGGTATACTGCAATTGATCTCACCTTACGTCATTCAGCGTCGCAGTTTCACAATTAAAATAACTGCAATCGAAACTGCATCTCCTAACCGTTAATTAGAGATCCGGGCAGCATTAATCAAGCATAAAATTAAAACTTGGCACACGCCGGCCCAGCCAGCCAAACAAAAGTAAGGGGTGTCCACGCGAACCTTATGGCACGGCACGGCACGGCAATTTGTTCAAGACATCTGGCCCCACACTCACACCTGCCCGCGTATGCATTCCCTCCATACCGATACTTTGGAGAATCAAAAAAAAAGAAATTTAGATTCTATCACAAGGGTGGAAAGCTCTTTTGCTGAGAATATATCGTATGGTTTCAGCGAATCGTCCAATGCCCTCTGTCATAGAAGCATTGGCTCATTATAATTCGGAAATGACTCACATTTTCAATTCCAATTGTTCTAGGTTCGGTCAAGTGTGACTTTATGACGTGTATATTCGCTCATTAGATAGAAGTTGCTGCCAACCGTCCGGTTTCCTGTCCGGAACAATAACAGACGTCTTTCAATTAGCAGAATGTCAACTATGAAGCGTTGTTTGGCTGCAGCCGGGCCGTCAATCTCAATAGCGCTGTTTGCAACAATCTCGTATACAATATACGCACGATACTTACGTTCATTCACACGAACACAACATCTACACGAGCATGTGTGCGTGCTCATTCAAGACGTTGTGCGTCACTTCCGCTGACGTCACAAGGTCTTACAAGTGGGCGTGTGAACGCACCCTGCCGTCTTATGTTTTGACATTTTGGTGTTTTACCGATGACGCGATAAATAAAGGGTTGTTTTGTTAGTATTTACATAGAAATACAACGGCTGACAACGATACTGACGTGAGTGAGAGAGTTCATAAATAAAACTGCTCAAGAAGTGTTCGACCATCTATATAAGGGTTCCGATATTATAAATAAATAAATATTAGTAAATAATGCCGGACATGTTTACACAACGTCATGTAGCCCTAAACTAAGCATAGCTTGTACTATGGGAAATACATGACCCGCAACCTTCTGCTTCTCAGGCGCTTATTGCTTCATAATTCATGTTATCATGGGAAATCCGTCAAATGAATATTTGTTGGCAGTTTTTATGGAATGCTACTTGTTTAATTTTGTTTTATACTTCTAGAACATAAGGTTAACAAGTTCTGATATGGCCGACGGTGGAACATTAAGGTCTAGAGCATACCTATTAATCCTTACCTTGAAGACACTCTTTCTAAGTTGTGTGCTCCTTACAAAATATAATCTTGGTCGGATTATATTTTATAAAGTGACACAACTTCGAACCTACAATGGTTCAAAATTGTGTCACTTTTTTTCCTGGATCTTATTTTTAACATCAAAAATAGCAAAATAAATATTAATGTGGTTTTTAAGATCTGTTCAATGATACCGCATTATGGGAATGCAACTAGAAAACTACTTCCAGTTAAATTTAAAGAAAACACTCTCGCTTTTATTGAACTGGAGGTACACAAAAATGTTTATATTTTATAATAATATGTTTTTTTTGTTTCAAGAAGACAGATCTATTTCGATACCACTCAAAATGAGGTAGAAAACGGGATGTGACATACAGACGGACAGACATAAAAAAACTAAAAGGGTTCTGTTTTCGCCATTTGACTTTGGAACCCTAAAAATATTCTGACAGATATTTTTGCCCCGGCCACGCTCCGTCCACGATACAAATAGTCCTTAAATCACTTCAATAACTTAACTAGTTCAATACAGTCTTCGCAAAAAGCAGTTAATTTGTCACTTAGACGGCAGGGGTCCGAGGATGCGGGACGAAATACTGGTAATTTGGCCCAAGTAGACTATTTTAGTGGTTCATTGTGGGTCGAGGGTCCTAAGAATGGTTCCTTCAATTTGGTGCAAACGCCCGCATGATACACGGTCAGGCAAATCTGAGTATTAATGTTACTTTAAGAGCTTCCTACTGAGTTTCTACCGAAAAAATATTTCATTTGAAGAGAAGTTAGATCAATGGAACTATTTGTTGGCAGGTCAAATCCTACTAGAATTATAAACGCGAAACTTTGTGAAGATGGATTTCACGCAAAAACTACTGAACGGATTTTGATGAAACTGTACAGTAATGTAGCTTATACATCAGAATAACACATAGGCTACTTTTTATCCGGATACCATGCGGGCGAAGCCGTGAGCAGAAGCTAGTATTATCATAACTTTAAACTACGGTAAGAAGAATAGCTTTAAAACAAATGCATACATATGTAAACATATGAATAAAAAAACATTAATACGGTATATGTATTCTACTACCATACTTCGTACTATAATACATCCTACAATATGAATGTCAAAGTATGTATCGTAGCTATCGTAACAGCTGAAGCTATTGGGATAAAAGTCATAGCAGATTTCAACTTGAAAACAAGTCACCTTTTATCGAATCACCTACTTAACACTCCAGCAAAGCTGCGGGTAGAAGCTAATTTTACATAAAAGATGATCACACCTTTCAACTGGCAAACCAAAATCGTATCACAATTCTAACAGAAGTCAGTGCAATAAAGAAGGCGAAAACATCTGTATTTCAAAAGATTTTTTTGTTGTATATTTGCGCAAAAGTGATCCACAGTTTAGCTAATGTGGGCACGAATCTATTGTAGACCAATTTACTAACAATTTATGTTGGTAATTGGTCAGAGTATCGATCAAATAAAACAGCTGGAGCTATTGAGGTGTGATAAAAGTGACTTAGAAGGAACATGGTACCAAAGAATAGTATTCCATTTTTTATAACTGTCGGGTAAATTCTAGCGAAACTCAACATTGGGATATTTAAATACTATCAGTTAAGTGATGTGATTAGTAATTATTGTAACTTTTGTATAAATTATTTTGGATATCAATTAGTGACAAGTAATTTTCACATTATTTATGATGGATTTTATAATACCTCCAACAACTGAAAGCATTGGTTTACTCCATGCCCTATAGGTCAACACAAAATCGCTTTATTTTCAAGGATGTTCAATTTATGCTGCTCGAAATATATTTTATTGAAACCTGACCTTGGTAGTCTATAGAAAGTGCTAGGAACTAAAGCCAAGTATTTGCATTACACCAAACTCCTAGTAAGAATATAGTTTGTAAACAATACAATTTACCAGTCTATAAAACACACAATAAATCAAATTTGTACTCTAAAGAGTATAGTACCAATTACTTCCGGTACTGAAGTGTTTCTTTTATAAGTTACCTGATAATAAGGCCCTTGATGTTACGTTTAACTATAAAAAAAAACATAAATAAGCCATGTTACACACGCCCACGACACCTGGTGGTTTTACCTTTTGATTCTTTCATATCAAAAGGTTACCATTTTAGTAACCTTTTGATATGAAAGATTGTAAAATGAACAAAATGATTCATAATTTTTGGCCATTGGGGAAGAAAGGTTTTTGAATAAACTACGAACTGACGACGTAGAAAGGCCCATTAACCGATGGACTGATAACAAAGATTGATAAAATTTTGTGGATGGAGGTAGCTCAAGATCGTTAATCCTCACTTCCTCACAACCTCTGTGGCGCAGTGGGCGAAGGTCCGCCTGAGACTCAGAAGGTTGCGGGAAAAATGTTTGATTTTTCAAATATTTGTCTCGGGTCTGGGTGTTTTCTATGTATATGTATGTATTTACCAAAAAAATATATATGGTAGTACCTATATCAGTCATGTAGTTCCCATAACACAAGCTTTGCTTCCTTTGGGGCTAGATGATGTGCTGTGTGAAAATGTCCAGCATTATTTATTATTTATTTAATCACTAGTTTCTGCCCGCGGCTTCGCCCGCGTGTTATGTTAATAAAAGTAGTGTATGACCGTCTCCAGGCTTCAAACTATGTCCACCAACTTTTGAATGAATCGAACCAAGGATTACTATTTATACAAAGTTTAGAACTCAACTGCAAACCCCCAAAGGGTATTTTTGAAAAAATAAAAAATACGTTTTTCATTATTTATTTTAAAGTTTATTTGTAGCAAATCAAACCAGGGAATATTTTTTTCCATAGAAAATTTACCACCCTTTTTAACCCCCTCAGGGATTGTTTGTCGAAAATAAGATTAGCCTATATATTATTCCAGAATCTAAACTATCTACATTCCAAATTTCATCAAAACCGGTTTAGTAGTTACGGAGATACGTGGTAACAAACATTCACACACACACATTTATTATATTAGTAGGATTAACAGCCTCAGAGTAGATACTTAGTGGAGCTTCTTGTGAAAGAGCTCATCTAGGACCACCATACGACCTCTGTGGCGCAGTGGGCGAAGTCCGCCTGAGACGCAGAAGGTTGCGGGTTCGATTCCTGTCACGGGACAAATGTTTGTAAGATCTGCATATATTTGTCTCGGGTCTGGGTGTTTTCCTATGTATAATATGTATGTATTTACAAAAAAAAAGTATTTAAGTAGTATATCAGTCATGTAGTTCCCATAATACAAGCTCTGCTTAGTTTGGGGCTAGATGACGCTGTGTGAAAAATGTCCGGCATTTATTTATTTTATTTATTTACCTATTTCTGCCGCCAAGCACACGCATAGCTGTGTTTCGGTTTAAAGAGTATGGGTGCCGGTGAAATTACAGGTTCATGAGACTTCACTATTATCTCTCCGGGTCAGTAACGCGCAAGTACCTCTGGTGATGGAAGCGTCTATAGGTTACGGTAACCGCTTACCAACAGGGCCGTATGCTTGTACTTAAGTTGCATAAAAAAGCATGTAGAAGTCCATTAATATACATAGGCCTCTCCTAAAGAGTACCATGACGAACGGTCTGAAGCCAACTTCGACTTCGAAGAATCGAAGAATGATATTCCGTATTCAATTTATGATCGTCTTCACACATTTTTAAATAATGTTTACTCATTAATTTAAAAAGAAAGCAATTGATTGACATTTAAAAGCGTGAAAGTTCAACCCTTTATCATATCCAGAAAAAATATTATTTATCATACGGGTCTTTACCCCAAGAAAATGTATATCCGAAGAGTTAAAAAAACGATGGATTTAAGGGGTTTGCGCGCGCGCAGCCGGTGGTCTGCGGATATACATGTAGACAATATTACAACCTAGCGAAATTACAAGGCGCTAGCTAGCGAAAACAGTGACGGTTGGTTAAGGAATGCTTTTGACTTAAAATCACCAGGCGAAATTGTTAGGCGCTTGCCAGCGAAAACCATGATACTCTATTAGAAAATGACTTTATTTTTGTACAGCAAAGAAGCGAAGAGGTTTTATAAGATTTTGTGAAAAATATATTACCGGAAAATTATTTTTAAAGCATTGTTTTTTTTTACAGACTTTCATTTTGTACAGCAAAGAAGGGATTTAAGATTCTTTAAGATTTTGGGAAAAATATATTACCGGAAAATTATCTACGAGTTAATAAATTTATCTTCAAACCCCAGAGGAGTAACAATTTGATGACGCTGACTGTATACTTTTGCATTACGCTGGCTTTCGCATAAGCACTTTGTCTAGAGTAGCTGGTATATAGCACGTGCTGGCCCGTATTGATCGATATCGATAAGTAGGTAGTGTTGCTACTAGATTGCAGTTATCGTAGATAAGATAGGTGATTGACTTTATGCCCACCTTTTGGTAGGGTCATGCATATAGGCAGATGGGACACCTGACGTTGACCGATAAACTAAATAAATCTATCACTTATATTTTACTAGCTTCTGCCCACGGCTTCGCCCGCGTGGTATCCGTATAAAAAGTATCCTATGTGTTATTCTGATGTATAAGCTACTATATTAGGTACTGAAAAATTTCATCAAAATCTGTACAGTAGTTTTTGCGTGAATGAGTAACAAACATCCATCCTCACAAACTTTCTCGTTTATAATAGTAGTAGGATAGCTTTTGCCCACGGCTTCGCCCGCGTGGTAACCGGATAAAAAGAAGCCTACGTATTATTCTGATGTATAAACTATATTACAGTAAAATTTAATCCAAATCGGTACAGTAGGTAGTTTTTGCGTGAATGAGTAACAAACATCCATCCTCACAAACTTTCTCGTTTATAATAGTAGTAGGATAGCTTTTGCCCACGGCTTCGCCCGCGTGGTAACCGGATAAAAAGAAGCCTACGTATTATTCTGATGTATAAACTATATTACAGTAAAATTTCATCAAAATCTGTACAGTAGTTTTTTCGTGAATGAGTAACAAACATCCATCCTCACAAACTTCCGCGCTTATAATAATAGTAGTAAGATTACAAAAACGATCGTGAACTAGATAACTTCTGTAAAATGGTTCTTTTATACAACTAAAGTAAGTATGACGGCCTACCTATTGGTAATAGGTTACCGTAGCCCATAGACGCTTTCAACGCCAGAGGTATAACTCCCGCGTGGCCGAACCTGACACATAATTGTATAAAAACTAGTGTGTCTGTTATTTCATCGGTACCCATACCCTTCAAAACGGAAAACACTGCTTCGCGACAAAAACAGTAATGAAATCAAACAAAATAGCTAAAAAACAACTGAATTATGACCGGTTTAGTCTTGACGGTCTAAGTAGTAAACTTCCGCCACAGAAAAACCTTTATATAATAATAATGCTGGACATATTCACACAGCATCATCTAGCCCCAAACTAAGCAGAGCTTGTATTATGGGAACTACATGACTGATATACTACTTATATACATTTTTTTTTGTAAATACATACATAATATACATAGAAAACACCCAGACCTGAGACAAATATTTGCAGATACAAACATTTGTCCCGTGGCGTCCCAGGCGGACCTTCGCCCACTGCGCCACAGAGGTCGTCCTTCCTTACCTCATTAAATTATTTTATTTGCCAGTTAACTGAATGCAATAATTTCCTTGTTTCAGATCCATCGGAGGCCACGGGCTTATTTTTCATCGAATAAGTGTACAAAAAACTTATTAATGGTAAGCATCAAAGAGCCACACGCAACTTCCCAAGAATAGGCATATTAGATAAACATAAAGAAATACCATCCATTACTAATTAAAAACCAAATATCTACGTGAGTGTTGCCTAGACAATTAACAAATTAAGAAAATACTTTATAAAAAAAACATACTTTAAAATTTTCTCATTTCGATGATAAAAACTCATGGGATTGAAAATGCTCCAACTCGATAAGAAAATGTAGATACCTATTGGCGCCAATTCTGTAGTACATCAACTAAACTTAATTTAAACTGTCGCTTCCTTTTACGGATAATGTACGCAAAAAAGAGATAGCAAGAATTTGACTCCTGTCAAATCAGTTAATGTGCTGCTTTTCTTCATGTCTATAATCAGCATGTTTTGAAATTACAACTAAATATGTATGGAAAACATAAATCTGACTAATTTGATAGCACTTAAATTGTAGCTATCTCTTTCTTGCTTGCACTATTAGTAAAAGAGAATGGCAGTTTAAATTAAGTTTAGTTAGTGTACTACAGAATCGAGGCCTTTGTTTTGTAAAAGGATAATTTAAAAGAATAACCAGTCATTTTCTTACCTTTCCTGGCTTGGTCGCGAAACAGGCAGTAGATAAAACCGACGTTTCAAATTGATTCTTATGATTTTATTGAATAAATGTTTTTTTACTTAGACTAGTTGAATTCACTAAATTCATAACTATTACCTGTTTTATAATAGTGGTGGGCAGGACGCGACTTAAAACGAGTTTGAATGAATGCCACATTTTAGGTTTTGAAATGGGATAAATACATGACATAAATTAATATGAGACTAAGGTCTGACATGCACTATGCAGGTCTGCACTATTTTATTTTGCAAAATTATTTGCATAGACCTACCATAACTCATGTACTTTGTTAAAAATCCTACTACTTATTACAAACGTGAAATTTTGTGAGAATTAATGTTTGTTACTCTTTCACGCAAAAACTACTGGACGGATTTTGATGAAACTTTACAGTAATATAGCTTATACATCAGAATAACACATAGGTTACCGTGCGGAATAACAGAATAACACATAGGAACTTCTAACCTGTCAAGTAGAATGCTTGTAAAACGCAGGCCAAATGTAATGTTTGGAGGTGCCTCTGACTACCCCTACTTGGTCTCCTCAAAGATCAACTGAGTATGTATCTGAGAATGTTCATCATGAGGAATAAAGTTGTCAGCGTGTTTGTTTTATTTTTTGTAAATTAAGGAGTTCAATGAATATTTTAATCAAAATTGGACATAAAGTTTTTAAACAATCGTAAACTTGACTATTCATATTGTAAAAACGGGAATTTTCACGGTGAAGGCACCGACTAAGTTTCGACTCATTCCGAGAGTCTTCATCAGGGTGAGTGATCGCGACGTATATACAATAATATAATATAACGGAATATGAAGATTTTAAACAGTTGTTTAGCCAAATAGGGTTTTGTTTTGGTTCGTACCTACGACCTTTTGATCGGAAGTCGGGGCACCGGCCACTAGACTAACACATCTCCTTAATTTAAAAGCATATAAGCCATGTTATCACATTGCGTAGTACAATAAAGTAGTAGATATATGCGATGTTAAAAATTTTCCTACCCTCAGTTTGGAAAAGTTTTTAAAATTTCAATGGGGGAAATATACCGAGCGACAGACAGAAGGTATTGTATGTGGCGGCGGCATATACGAGTACTTACGTAGATTCCTTACAGTGATATATTATATGTCACATGACATAGTCACCTACCCTGATGATAAATAAATAACGAATGCTGGACGTTTTTCACACAGCATCATCTAGTCCCAAATTAAGCAGAGCTTGTATTAAGTATGGGAACTACATGACTAATATACTACTTAAATTTATTTTTTATTTTGTAAATACATATATGTATGTATTTCGATTCCCGCCGCGGTACAAATTTTTGTATGATCTGTAAATATTTGTCTCGGGTTTGGGTGTTTTCTATGTATAATATGCATGTATTTACAAAAAAAGTATATTAGTTATATATCAGTCATGTAGTTCCCATAATACAAGCTCTGCTTAGTTTGGGGCTAGATGATGCTGTGTGAAACATGTGAAGAAAAAAATTCATAGAAATACCTACGTAACATTTTACATTTTTATTTTAAAGTTCGAAGACAGAATGTTCCCGAAGATTTTCTGAAAACCGTTAGATATCCGCATGAGTAAATAGGGTTGTAACAAAACCGATAAACCGAACATTAATCAAGAATGCAGTTTTGAATATCGAACGAAGCCAAAAGCGTTGTTTGCTATCGCATCCAATGCATAGTCATCGCAAATTCGAGGTGCCACGTGGGGCCATTAATTTCGAAAAAGGCGATGAG
This sequence comes from Perizoma flavofasciatum, assembly GCA_958496245.1. Taxonomy (NCBI): domain Eukaryota; kingdom Metazoa; phylum Arthropoda; class Insecta; order Lepidoptera; family Geometridae; genus Perizoma; species Perizoma flavofasciatum. The sequence goes on from OY292436.1 coordinate 3,980,488, forward strand.
CTTTCATTATTCCTTCGTTTAATAGCGTTCCTTTCGTCGGCTCGGCTTTAACAGAGGATCTAATTCTTTTGGTATTCTTAGTTAGAAAAAGAAAAAAGGCTAGCTGGAAGACAGTGTTATCTAGTTATAAATTCGCCTGTGTATAGTGTGTTTAGTAGTGAAATAAAAATACTATCCATTTGTAAGTAACCCTTTTGGTGAGTTTTATATTTATCATCTCTAAATTTCTATCTACTTTACTTAAATATTAATTGAAGATTTTTTACGTATAAGAACGTATAGTAAAATTACAATTGGTTAAAACGAGACTCATGAACGTTCTCGGAAATGAGTCGGTACCTTCGCCGATATTACAGTACGAGAGAATTCCCATACGAGAGGATAGCAAAATCTAGTTTTACGTACGTTGACTTGAAACGAGTATATTTCGAAAAAAAAAATATGTGTGTAAGAAGGTAGTTTTTATTTTAAAACTCTAACTTCGTGACTCAACCCTTCGCCTCCGATAAGACATGACGTGTCCGTTATGAGTTTCTGATCAGAACCTTCTGTTCGGAAACGCCCACAAACATGTTATGAATTCGTGAATCACGTTCCAAATACAAACAGTTTACTTAAAAAAAAATAAAGAAGTAATGGTAGGTAAGATTTGAAATAGGTGTTATCCATCAATTGTAAAGAAATAATGTAAAATCAAGTATGAAAAATGACATTGTACATTTATTAGCTAATTAGCGATACAACCGCCTGTAATGTTGTACAACATTATCAAATTTATATGTACTTTTTTAAGCTGAAATATTATTTGGTGTGCAATAAAGTTTTCTGTCTTATATGATACTATAGTACTGTAGCTCAATGGATTCATATTTTAGAACTTGATAGACGACCTTTGCGGTTGAGTTAAATCGGCCAAGTTAAGTCTAGGCAGCAGTTTCGTCGAGGACAAAATAGTAGGTCGTAGTCACGTCACTTCCAGGCCGCTTTAATATTTGATTCGAGAAAACTTTTTGGGGACCGAATTTTCTAGTACCTTATGAACAATTTTAGAGAGTTTCACTGATTAGCTGCCTATCTGACTTCTGAAAATGCATCGTTCAACAAGAACAAGCTTGCTCCAACTTCACCTCCCCAACTCTAAAATCCAACTTTGCATGTATTTCGTGCGCATTCCTAATCAATATAAGTAGGCTCTACTCATTCAGACGTCATTATTCCGTTAATAAAAATACAGCAAGCTGACTTACGGGGGGCAGCGGCCGGGGAAATTCACCCAGTGAATGGGGAAAATTCTCCCAGTGAAAGGTAACGCGGCGTTAGACAAACAGATCGGCTGACCCCACCACCCCACACATTTTGAAATAATGCCCCCCAACTGCTGTTTTACCTACGGACGTTCCAATTTGATCAGCGCGCAAAATTCAAATTGCGAATCATTTTCGTATTCAGAACTGTCTACGATTTTGCCAGTCAATGATTGTCTTTGTCGTGCTGGCTAATCTGTGTTTGAAACAAATTCAATCGCTATGTATTGTTGAATCCATGTATGTAATACTATATTCGTCAATAATAAATTATGAAGGTAATAATTACAGTTAATTAATTGGGTTTTCAACCCAAAGAACCCTTTGACGTGTAGGCAATTTGGCAAAGGTTTCCAGCAAGATTCAATCGATTTATATTTAATCGATAATTTTATTTTCGAACCCTTCTATTTTTAAACTCACACTCCAGCGGCCATCGCTGAAATTAATAAAGCTTACCCATAACTGTGCAACCGTCAGAAACAAACGTATCTTAGTAAAGTTAGCGCGGGAACGCACAGAGAGGTTATAAATCTCGTCGACACGAAATGGCTGACCAGCCCCATCCCCCCACAGATCTATGCAGCTATAGCCGCTATGCTGCAAAAGTGTGCACCATAAATTTTATACAGCGTATCTGTAGTGTGCGGTAAAACTGAGCTAAGCGAGTGTGTGTGTGTGTGCGCGCGAAAATTCGTGTTCTCGTAAGAGTGGACAGTGTCCATTGCTTTGCATGTGTCGTGTACGGAATCGCCATCAGCCTACAATCGGCATTGTAATGGATTAATCAAAATAAATTTTAGTGTTTGCCATGTGGTTATTTGATGTTAGACTACAGCTCAAAGTCAAAGTCAAAGTCAAAATTCATTTATTCAATAAAATCACAAGGACCACTTTGAAACGTCGGTTTTTATCTAGGTGCCTGTTCCTCCGCGACCAAGCCAGGAAAGAAAGGCAAGAAAACAAGGCTGGTTATTCTTTTTAATGATCCTTTTACAAAACAATAGGTTCGAGTTGGAGCATTTTCAATCCCAAGAGTTTTTGTCATCTAAATAATCAGATATTTTATAGTATGCCTTTTTATAAAGCTTTTGTTTAATTACGTTTTTAAATTTGTTAATTGATAATTTTTGTATATCTCTTGGGAGTTTGTTATAAAAGCGTACACCGTGCCCTTTAAACGATTTACCAACTTTATGGAGTCTACAAGTGACAACAGCGAGTTTATCTTTATTTCTAGTATTAACATTGTGATTATCGCTTTTTTTCTTAAACAAATTAATATTTTTGTGAACATACATCAGATTTTCATAAATGTATTGACAATGGAATGTCATTATATTTATTTCTTTAAACTTTTCGCGAAGTGATTCTCTGGGGCCCATATTATAAATTGCTCGAACAGCCCTCTTCTGCAGCACAAAAATGGTATTGATATCAGCAGCACTCCCCCACAGCAGTATACCGTACGACATAATGCTGTGGAAGTAGCTGAAGTAAACTAGTCTAGCTGTGTCAACGTCTGTATAAAGACGGATTTTTTTGACTGCATATGCCGCAGAACTAAGTCTCTTCGATAACCCATCAATATGAGGACCCCATTGAAGCTTATTATCTAGGGTGATACCTAAGAATACGGTGGTGTCCACAAGAGCCAACTGTTCATCTTTGATTTTGATATTTGCTTTAACTTGTGTAACATTGGGTAGTATAAATCTAATACACTTTGTTTTATTTTCATTAAGTAGGAGATTGTTAACGTTGAACCATTTTACAACCTTAGAGATTGCATTGTTTACATTGTCAAAATTGGTTTGTCGTCGCTTTAATTTAAATAAAAGTGACGTGTCATCTGCAAACAATACAACCTCATGATCGTCCCTTACAAGGTGAGGTAGATCATTAATGTATACTAAGAACAAAAATGGACCAAGAATTGATCCCTGCGGTACACCGATAGTAACCAGAGACCCCGGAGACCGTTTTCCATTCACGTCAACTCTTTGTACTCTGTCACTTAAATAGGAAGTGAGAAAGTCTAGAGCAACGCCCCTAATACCATAATGGTGTAGTTTCCTGATCAATGTGTCATGGTCTACGCAATCAAATGCCTTTGACAAATCACAAAAAACGCCTAAAGCGTCATGAGATTCCTCCCAGGCATCAAATATGTGCGATATTAACTCAATACCAGCATCAGTGGTTGAGCGACCCTTACTAAATCCGAATTGCTTATTATGCAGTAAATTATTTAATTTAAAATGTCTTTGCAATTGATTTAAAATCAGTTTTTCAAAAATTTTACTAAATGTAGGAAGTACTGATATAGGTCTAAAATTACTAGGGTCAGAACATGTACCCGATTTGAAAAGTGGAGTTATTTTACTGTGTTTCATTAAATCAGGGAACACACCACAGTCAATACACTCGTTGAATATTAAAGCTAGTTCGGGCGCAATAATGCCAATCAATGATTTCACAACGCAAACAGAGATGCCCCAGAGGTCCGTGGTTTTTTTAACATTTATGAGTTTGAAAGCTTTTATGATGTCATCACTATTTACATGATCAAATTTGAATTGTATTTTACATTCTGTTAAGTTTTCTTTTAACAATGACTCTGCTTCTATGGGAGAGGAGTTTAAGGATTTTGTGGTAGAGACTGGAATGTCGGTAAAAAAGTTTTCGAACGCATTAGCTACATCACTATCCTGATTGACGGTGGCATTGTCAATTTTCAAATTAAACTTATTGTTCTTAGTTGTGACTCTTCCAGTCTCACTGTTGATTACTTTCCAAGTGGCTTTTACTTTATCTTGGCTATTTTTAATTTTTGAACTCAAATGACGAGCTTTTGCTTCACGACAAACATTTTTAAAAATTTTAGAATACTTTTTGACTTGTTCTTTAAACTCCTCATTAAAATTATATTGTTTTTCAGCATAAAGATCATACAATTTCTTCCTGCTTTTATGTATTCCCGCTGTTGCCCAGTCACTGAACTTTTTACCGTCAGAGACCATGATCGATTTCGATGTAAAAATTGAATTGAACACATCACTAAATTTCTTAAAAAATGTGTTGTATAAATTATTTGGATTAAAATTACCATATAAACATGGAAATACAGAAGTTAAATTCAATTTTAGTTTGTCCAATCGATCTTTGGTCATAGGTATACAAGTAATATTTCTTTTTTCAAGTTTTTTTGTTTGAACCTCTATTTTAATTATTTGTCCAAGATGATCCGACTTAATATTACTAATTAAACTCTTATTTAAAATTTTAATGTTGGCAAAGATATTGTCTATACATGTGGCCGAAGTATCGGTTATTCGAGTAGGCTCCATAAATTGAGGTTTTAAATCAAATGATTGAAATAAACTAATTATTCTAGTATTTAAGGAGTTAATTTCTAGTAAATTAACATTAAAATCTCCACACGTAATAATATATTTATTTGATTTAGATAATTTAAACAACATTTCTTCCATAACTTTTTCAAAAATGTCAAATGAGGCAGATGGTGGGCTGTAAACGCTTATAACTATGAATTGCTCCAACTCTATGCAAGCAACTTCAATGTGTCTTTCTACAGAGAGGTGGACTATATCTAAACGTTCTCTAAATTTTATCTGTTTATTAAGTAGGATTAATGAGCCACCACGTATAGCATGTAATCTACAGAAAGAACTACCAACTTGGTGATTACTGAAACTGAACATGACCTCATGGCTTCGCAGCCAATGTTCTGTAATGCAAATAATGTCAATGTCATTTGAGTTCATGTACAGTTCCAGTTCTAATTCTTTACAACGAATTCCTTCAATATTTTGGTGCATCAAGTTGGTATATTTCACATTTTTATTATTTAACAACTGTTTGTTTTGTTTATTTTTTAAAAAAATATTATTTGACTTTTTAGTGCTAGAGATTTCCTCTATTGTCGTGTCTGGTAATTTAAATGACATGGAATAATTTCCAATGTCTGGTTTTCAATTTTAGGACAATGCTCAAAAAAAGCATTTTGGTTAGCCAAGTTTTTGGCTGTTATACTAAAATAATAAGATAGCGAAACAGCTATCTGTCGTTTGTAAAAGTTAGAAAGGTAGTATCTACCTTTGGTCAAATAATATGTTTTACTAACAACACTGTTAGAATCAATTAAATGAATTAATTTATTATTGCATGATATTGTATGCAGAGTCATATTTAACTTATATCTAAGATCATTTTCTGCTTGTGGCAAGCTGTTGCTATAAGGGAATGTGAACATTACAATTTTATTAATTTGTAGTGAACACAGAGTATCAAAGTATTTTATAAGTTCTGATTTGTTCACATTACCCCTATTTCCAAGCCAAATAATCAGATTTGATTCACTGTCAAATTCATACTTTGAAATTATTGGCATAATTTCATGAAGGCTAGAATTAGGTACACAATGATTTATGACTGAATGTCCCAATTTCATAGTCAATAACTGGCCCATGTTTTTTCCAATTTCATCGCTGAACATAATAGTTTTATTAGCAATTCTATTCAAAGTTTCAGAAGTTTTGGCACTGACATACAGCTGGGAAGCGGATGAGGCAGGATACACTGGTTCTGGAATGTCAGAGCGCTGGCAATCACATGTGTGATTGGCCACTAATGAATCATAACGCTCCTTGTTGCTATATGATAATTTGAGTAATTCATCCATCGCCAGTGAGTACTCCCTTATTGCTTCCTGAGACTTCTCATAGCGACTAGTAATGGAGCCCAAGGACTCCTCAACGCTGGCAAGTTCTGACTGTAGTTGCTGTATGTCAGATTCATACTTTATTTTATTATTTTCTAATTTAATTGTGTACATTTGCAACTCATTGAGTATTTCTAATTTTTGTCTCTTATTTTTAATCTTACTTACTAAACATTTTTGATTTTTCAACATTTTTTTAGTTTTGTTAATATATTTATTGATTTTAACATATTTTTTAAGTTTGTTTTTACTTGTGTTACTCCTGTTGCATGCTGAAATACCCACTGAGTCATCATTTGTCAAGTCAATTGTTACAGTAGGAATATGACAGCTTGCATCAAGAATTTGGCCAGGTACCCTATCAGCTGTTACTAATTCGTTGAATAAACTCTGGGTTTTCAGTGTGGCGGAGCATTGAGAGGCTTCTTCCAGGAGTGTGATTTGTTTGTGAGCATCACATAACTCCTTCTCCAAGACAGATGTTCGCTTTAGGGCCTGGTCGTACTCTACACCACACTGGTCGAACCCTAAAATTATATTTTCTAACTTGTCCCGTTCTTCATTAACTAAGGTGTACTGTGAATGCAGTACGGACAGCTCATTTTTTAACTTTTTATTGTTATCTAACGCGTCTAAAACAAGTTTTTCATTGTCTTCTCTCTCCAACGACAACTGAGAACACAATTCTTTGGCAGCCTTCAATTCCAGCAAAACCTGGTGAAGTTTGGACTCCTCCTGGCGTGAGAGGGCCTTACGGGTGTTCATTTTTAATAAATTAACTTGGTTCTTCAAAACGAAGAATCAATCAACGCGAAAATACCAAAGAAATGTAAACACAAGTTGAGGTTATAAAATTTGAAATTTTGTGTACTTACGTGCTTTGTGTATACTTATTTGATGGGAAATTGTATTCCAACGTTTGTAATCTACACAAAACGAGCAACAAACACTTCCAAACTGGTAAAAAACAATGAAAATATTCAAACTTCCTAACCGTTAGTGTTTGGCCAATTTCACTTTATTTTCACAATGTACACTACTAATAACATTTGTACACGTAATTACGATTGTTTCAAAGCGATAAATTCGGAAAGGGCTACGTAAAAACACCTAAATATATTTAAAATCGAGTAAATAAAATCGGGACCTGATACATTAAATGGATTAGCGGAAAACCGCATTCCAACAGGAAGTTGGTTTGCCCAATGTAGGTGTCTAATACTCTATCTGCAAATATCGTTGCCACTTATTTTAATTATACAAAAATGTATCCTTATTTACTGATACCTGCTAGTTAGAAATTAAATAGGTATTACTACCATTAATTGGATAGACATCATAAGTAAATAGAATAATAGCGAAATGTGGCAATAATACAATAAACAAAAATGTGCTTTACTGTGGCACGTAACTGAACTAAAGTCGATTTCGAATTTGAATACGATTTTAAAAATGTACTGCTCATAACTTTAGGGCGGTAGAACTATACTACTAAGGTATCAAAAAGCCCAAATTGATTTACAAAACCTATGTTCACAACAACGAATATGCGTAAAAAAACTGAAAAATAGATAGAGCAGAAAGCACGCTGTTGTGACGTCTACAATGAGAAAGGCCGAAAAGCTATTGAAAAATGTTCAATAGCTTTTCGGCCTTTCTCATTGTTATGCTATTAGCTATTAGCTATTTTTTCGCTTTTTTCTTGCCAGCCTTTCATGTGGCTGAAATATGTGAGAACGTTCCATCCGGATGAAAGAAGTGTGAACCGGTCCGAGAGTGGCCAGTCAGGTGGAACAGGAGACGTCCCCGGGTCAGCCACTTAGTCTGACACTAAAAATAATATTCTTTTTTATTACTAAGCCTACTCGGAGGACTAAACGAGGTACAGTCGCAAAAACAAGTTTTTGGAAAATGAATAGTTTTAAGCTACAAGTCTGTACAATATATGATTTGTTAGATTCAACTTCAACCAGATTATCCGAGAACATGTAGGTATGTTTTGTTTCTGAAAAATAGCAAGAATTCCAGTACAAAAGTAGAATTTACACTTCGTCAATCGGTCTCAGTATCTCGCTTTCAAGTTGGATCAATAAATCGGATAGAAACTTGAGCTCTCAAGACATTTTTTGCGCCATTCTTACCAATACCCAATACCTGTAGTTAAAAGTAACAGAAAGTGTTTGAGAATACATATACGTTCATTTATTTCGTTTTATCAGACTTCGATTGTATAGTTTTTTCATTACGTATTGAACAATCCGAGCTGAACTAACTTTTTCAGAGGGGCAGCGTAATAGTGACAGCCCTATTGTAAAGAAAGTCTACATCCGACACAGACAGCAATAATTGAGTCCGAACCGGGGGCGAATACCCAACCCGGTCGGTTTTAAGGACTTTATCGGCTACGCACTTATGTTTACTCATAAACATAGCCGAAGCGCAGAGCACTGCACAAAAACGCATCTTTCTCCACCCAGCCACCCTCTCCTCCTCCCTAAAGGCCTACAGGCGAACGAATACATTCGACTAGCCCATTTGCAATATCGCATTGTGTGTGTGATTGTACGTACGTGAATGTTGCATGGTGTGCGAGCACACAGATGAATAGTTTGCTTAGCCGGTGCGTAGTTTTACCGCTCATTTACCTATAGATACGTACCTGCTGTATTGGTTTTCTGTTGCCCAGTTGGGCTTTAAAATTCAAATTCACAAAATCGTGATTGGTCGGTATTTTGTTTGAATAAGCGCGGACTAGGCTTAAATTTTGCCTAGTGGATAATTCGTTTAGTTTAAAATGATGAGTTTTATCCAATTTTGTTTCGATGTGATTGTGCCATAGGAACATTGATTTGGAAGTTGATAGATTGTTGATGTGGGCGATGGATGTGTTGATATATTTATGGTTCTCTATCGTTTATCACAGGCTTTGTTCACGTGAAATTTGTATACAAGACTTTTTTTGGTAAATTGTTACTTGTTTTTTTTAAGTAACTTTAATACTAATTCATCTAAATCGGTTAGGTTAAGTTAATCAAATTTTCAGCAGTGTCAACACGTGTGGGTGACCATTAGTGGTATTTATAACTGAACGTTCCTTGTCTAACTCCAACACGAGCATAGATTTACGAACTCTAGTACTTTTTAATTCATTTTGGTTTTGAACTACTGGAGCGGAACAAAAAACACATCGATGACGCATTATTGCTGCAAATGAAGCAATTAAGGCACGCGCCCTAACCATAGACAAACCGGAAGACAGACGGTCTAATAACCGTCTAAGATTCCAAATATCAATTTCTATTGACCGTTCGAGCGAATCGACGTCAATTTGAGTAAATTTTGAAATAGGAACACGACAACCCGGAAGTGCGCTACAAAAAGCAAACCAATCAACCCAAGACTTCCGAATTCAAAACTGTCAATTCACGGTTCCTTTGGGCCAGCATGACGCGATTAATTGAAACTAAGGAAATGATCACACTTCATCAATAATTTGTCTTATTTGGGGAGAAAACTAGTCAGCTGATAACTTATTTCCAAAGAAATGTTTAATTAGAAAGGGTCAAATAACTAATGGATCCGTAGGTATAACATAATAATTGAGAACTTTTTATAGGTAAATAACACAAGTTGATTTCGACATTTAAAAACACCCAAAGTGAATTGGTGCTATCCATTTTCTACCCCCAAACACTTAATTCTACGGCCTACCCAAAAAGGAGCCCAATAAAAAAAACAACCTAAAATGTTGTCTAGTTCCTTTCCAATTTTTCTAAGAACAATTGGTGTCACCAAAAAGGATTGCAAAACCGCATTACGATTGGTCAAGACATTTCGCAAAAAATGGTAATAGACAAACTAACACACGAATAAACAAATAACCCCTTACCCCAAAAACATATATGGTGGGCTCCTTTCGTTACGAGTACGTGACGGACACATCGGTATAGACATCGGTAAATGAGAAACAAAATGCAATATCATCTAACACATGGTCGTGGCCCCGCATTTCAACCCAACTTCATCTACGAATTGAATTGAAATCCTCATCAAACCTTACTTAACACCTTATCTTTGTTCTCTTGATTATGTTCAATATATATTAAAGATAAAGCCAGTCAATTGCGATTCAGACACTGCACCACTACAATGTAAACAGTATTTCTTTAGGATATAACAAGATAGTTTCATATTTCAACGTTTTTTATGGAGATTAAAAAAACAATATAAGCCTCCTTCCCCTTGTATGTCGACTTGTTTTTTTTAATAACACATATACCTATTGTAAAAATATTTTCAACTGGCCGTATGCTACAATATGACTGTTGTAAAGATACATTCAGACAGACAGACGGACGAACTGTAGTTGAGCGTCGTAGTCAAAAATAATAGGCTCCCGTTCTCGTAGCATCACTAAACTACTTTCGTTCATTAACAAACAGACTAGCGATAGAGTACATGCGTTATTCCATTCTATTCCATTTTCAAATTCAAATAGTAGTGACAATTGTTTTGTTATAATAACCGTCTCATAAGGCCCACACGACAGATGCACCGCGGCCGGTACGGCACGACAGACGCGCAAACCGTTGCGTTGGTAATTACTCCGCTAAAACTGAAGGCGTACAAACTAATAGACGTGATCAAATTAGAAGTGACGTGACGTAGGGAACGGCACAGTTGGAATTGTGCATAAAAAATGCACTGTCTGGTTCTTTGATTGAGGTGGAGTTGAATTGAATTTCCTGAATTAGCACTTTTTCGTACTTTTATAATTCGTCACCAAATAAATACGATAGAGGTATGCTAACTGTAGTTTTACCCTAGATTAGGACCAAGCTAGTTATTTTTTGGGAAATACCTAATAACAAACATTAATGTGTGCTTTTTTAAATAAAGAACAATTATTTTAATCTTCAGCTTGCTAATCCAGTAGAAATGAGTTTTATTATCCTTTAACCTACTCCTACTAATATTATAGGAATGCGAAAGTATGGATATTTGTTAGCTATAGTCTTCATAATTGGTGAACCGTTTTAGATGAAAGTTGGCATGGGAAGGGTGTCCCAGAATATGTATACTATCTTCAAAGAGGGTGATACATTTAGACCTCCTATATACGGATCTTATAACTAAAATAACAGACTACTTTTTTTTTAAGTATGGGAATAATGGTTGTTCCCATCGCATTCAGAAAATATTTATCGCTCTCTCCCACAACAAATAACATGGACTCCGTAATCTAAGCCGTGGGCAGGAGCTAGTGGTCAATAATAATGTAAATATCTACTGTCCTGTCTATACATGTCTATATCTAAACCAAGTTTACACGGTGCTCGATCGCAACGACCGCGCAATATGGACCGGTGTGGACGCGCCCTAATGACACATAGACACGCGATGATCGTTATCTTGTAAGATGATCTACTTTCTTATGATTACTGTTTTATGAAAGCTAAAGTCATTTTGAAAGACTGATAAAATTGGTTTTATTTTGTTTTGTCCCGCAGCGGGAATCGAACCCTACAGCTACTCGAGATCGTCAAAAAGTTAGTTAAAAGTAACTAGTTACTCCACTCTTATTCTATTTCTTCATATTAAGTTCAACTTAAATAAAAAATCGCAGTCATAGAAACTGTTCATAGGAACAACTGCGAATTATAAATAATAATAATAAATAATGCTGGTCACCATCTAGCCCCAAAGTAACAAGACTGCGCCACATAGGTCGTCAATTAACGAAGAATTGATTCGCGTGCAACCTATATTACCCCCCATTCCTGATAGTAATGTCACCACAAAATCTTACCCCATTTCCCCATGGGAACATCGCGTTCAAACAATGTAAGACAAAAGGTGTCCCATGAACTGTTTGCGTTCGCCAAGACAAGGACCCGTGGGACAGTTTAAAACAATGCCCGTCTTTACTGGCAACAAAAGAATTAAACTTGGTTCAAATGGTAGGGGTTAAGAGCCCATACTACCTCAGATTGCTTACTTTTAACTCTGGTTTTATCAACACTGCAGCATTATCGTAGAAAGAAGAAAAATTGACTCCTAAAATTCAAGTTTTATACTTAGTTTAGGAGTTAAGAAGTCCACACCATTTTTTTTTATGTACAACCTCATTATGATAACCTATTCTTATAATAATAGTTGTATTCCATACTGTATAAAAAAAACAAAATCTCAATAGAAAAATTGCAAAGTAACCTCCAATATTTCCAATAAACCCAGGGTAATCAATAAATTTTGCGTACTACAAGTATAACGCAGGTTCCATGTTACTTCAAATATAATAAAGGATAAAATGTAAAAAAAAACACAGTTTTTCTCGTAATTGGAAACATCACAACGTATAGACGCTGGATGGAAATAACCACGTAATTAAAAATATTTCTAATATTTTTATTAGTTATTATATTTTCTGTGTGTAACTATGGATCGTGTGTCTGCAATAAATAATAATAATAATTATTATTATTATTATCATAAGCACCACGTTGGAGCGCGTTATTACTGTTTATAAAGAGGTTGCAACTTATTATTTGTTCATACGATCTGTTTAATTCTTGTAATAAATTTAATAATACGAAACACATTCCTAGATTAACGTAGAGTTAGAAAGAGATGGCAATATATGCAAATCTTAAAGCTTTAATTAGGTAGTCTTGTCATGATGATACTTTATGGAGTATTTGGTATTCGGCGATAAATTTACATGCACATGTCTTCACCATTACATCTCAGGATTGGTAACACGCGAGTGTTACTTCTATTGTCCATAGGCTACGGTAACTGCTTACTAACAGGTGGGTTATGACCCACCTATATATGACCGTATGGTCCATAAAGGAAATTCCGATCTCCAAAACCCCTAAGTACCAATTATCGCACAATACACCTCTCACTTCCCAACTTCCTATACTTCGAGCCGGATATTCCTAAAGGATAGTTCTCACAATCAAAAAAAGATTTGTCACTCAAGGGTTAGACCGGAAGGCGGGTGGTTCCCAGGCGACCGGGCGGCAAACGATTATAGAGATCACTTACACTTTACACTGGTGACCCCTGTCGAAGTAACCGGACCCTGCTACCTTTACTTGGTAGACGGTAGCATTGTGGGCATAATCTGAGCTGGTCATCTTTGAATGAATCGTGCAGTAAGTTCAATATAAATGAAGCTCTAAATGAAGCCCATTTGATATTCTATCTAAAAGCTGCATATTTTATAATACCAACTTCAATGTGAAAACAGCTGTATTTTATAGAAAGTTCGTTTCAATTCTTACGAAAACGACACTAAAAATTGTAATTCGGATATTTGCAATTTTAGAAAACAATAAAAATAACAAATCAAGGTCCATTATGACATACTTCTCCTTAAGATCCAGACTGTTCAGTTATTGCGAGGTGATTATAGAATACCTATAACTATAGATCGCATAGTCTATCCCTCTGTTTCATAATCACTCACTATCTGTAGCAGCGTGCTAAAAGTTCTATCCTTTGCAGCCTCTATCCTTTGTTCAGTGTTAGAAAAGGACAGGCCTAGATTTAGCGACTTGCTAAGTGAGTGATTATGAAACAGAAGATTTGTCTATGGGCATAGATCGTGAAAAACTTAACCCTCCAACGACTAAGACCGGAAAGCAGGGTTCACTGTCCAAAAGTAGTTTTCCTTTCATCAATAATCATAGCTTATTATTTTCGAAATAACTCATTAAAATAACAAAAGTTAGTCAATGCCTTCACCAATAGAACAGTATGTGAAAATATCTATTTTACAATATGAATGATACACACGATACAAAAACTACTGAACGGATTCTGATAAAACTTTACAGTAATATAGCTTATACATCAGAATAACACATAGGCTACTTTATATCCGGATACCACACGGGCGAAGCCATGGGCAGTAGCTAGTATAATATAAACACATTAAATATTAACATAATCTGAAATTGTTAGGCCCCCGCTACATTGTTGGACAGGAAGGAAGTGAAAGATGATCGCGTGAGAAGCGCGCACGCCTCGTGAGAACCACGCCTTAACCACAGGTGTTTTATTAAGTTATAACTTGAATTGAACTAAGGTAAGATGATCGTGGATCTAGACCACAGGCTTGAAAGAAGTAGACAATGTATCGCCGGATGCAGGGTCTAGGAAGATGTGGTCTAGTAGAAAACTTTGTGGTGGAACAAACTACGTATTGCCACGGCAGATTGAAAGAAAATAAATAACCTTGACAAACACCAATAATAATATAATACATTATATCCTATCCTACTACTATTATAAAGTCAAAGTTTGTGGGGATGGATGTTTGTTACTCTTTCACGCAAAAACTATTGAACGGATTTTGATTAAACTTCACAGTAATATAGCTTATACATCAGAATAACACATAGGCTACATTTTATCCGGGTACCACGTGAGCGAAGCTGTGGGCAGTAGCTAGTATTCTATAATTCAATAATTGGCTTTACAATAAACATATTTATGGACCAGACCCCACACTAGCATTCCCTGTGCCATGAAATTAGAAACTATAAGTACCATAGTACCACAATACCCGATCCGGAACAAATATTTACCCGTTTAAGATAAGATAAGATAAATTTATTAAATCTCATAAAAAAGGTCTGGTAGGTACAGTGATGTTTACACCGATAAATACAGTTGAATAAATGTTATTACTTTATTTATAAACACTTTACACCACAAGAAACTTTCAAAAAACAAAACCGTAACAAAACTAAAAGTACAATGACGACGTATAAAATAAGACGAGTAGTTGACATATTTTTAGAGTTTTTGTAGCAACTTTTTTCCATAGCATTAAAATATGTTGAATAGACTGTATTTATTTACCCTTCACACGCGACATTTATTTAACACGATACGGAAATTCGCCGTATCGAATAGCTGTCATAAACAAAAGAGGTCATTGCAAACTTTCCCAAAGAAATCATCTCATTTACCGATGATAAATCACACCCACTTGAGCTCTGACTCATGGGTTGCGTGCAAAATTGACCCCTACACCCTTGTCATAGGAGCAAGGACGACAAACGTGTGATCGACCATACTCGGCGATATGAACCAATAAAAAAATATCACCAATCGTACTGAAGATCAGAGAGCGACGACCCTACAGACCTTTCTTACTTATATTTAGTCATAAGCGGAAGCGATGATAATAATAAGTAAGTATATGAATCAGCCGTGAGTTCAAGTTAGATTTGAATTTCTGCGAGTTATTGGACACCATATGAATTCAAAGTTTACACCTGTTTCTAACTGTATCTCGTCCGCTCTTGACTTGCCCCATCTAGTTCCTTCAAATGGAAGAAACCACAACCAAATGCAATTGTATAAAAACACGTAGTTCTATTTACAACTGTGGCCAACGTGTGAAAAATTCAACCACAACCCAACCACATCGCTGCGCGTGGATATCCCTCCCCCAATCCGCTTCTTTGTCAATCGGTTCAGCTGTCTGCCGTTGGAAAAACGCAGCTAAATCCCAATTGGTGATCGCAACAACGCAACTTTAGGCAGTTGTAGCGAGACCATTCACACAAGATCACTGACTGACATCATTTTTGCTGCTTTGCCAGCTGAGACAATTTTACGTAGGAAGGCAAATGACTCTAGCTTACAATTGGCACCACATTAGCTGAATGAAGGATTATCAAAAAGATACAAGCCTGATTCTTCTATGCTTGATGGTGAGGTGGTTTTGCATTGTCATTTGAATGGCGTGTCAAATGACAATGCAAAACATGTTTACAGCGAAGCAAAAATGGACCACTTTATAAATTAAATCTTAATTTCACTTACCCAGTCCATCCTAAAGTCGATCCTAAATGATCATTGTGACTTCAATGAAAAAACACCTTTTAGACTTTGACTTGTGCCAGTCTTTCATTGTAAGCGGCGTTCGACGACTTCAGCTTATGACTTGGGCCAGTCTAAGGTCCGGAAGGAATCAGGGCTGGGGCCACAATCTCGCCGTCCGGTCCTCCTTCCGGCGGCGCAGCGGCACACCGTGACCTGCGCACGCGCTGCCATTCACGTTAATTAGATAGGTGCAGTTATCAATGGGATGTCGGAGTTCCGGTGGTATATGGGCGTTTTGGATGCTTTTATTCTGCTATAAAAAAGCTTTAAAAAGCTTATATGACAACTTGTCAGTTTTTTATGTTTTTTTTTCTTTTATTTTATCCTTAATATTATAAATGCGAAAGTTTTGGATGTTTGTTAATAATCTCTGTAACGGCTAAACCGATTTGGATAAGATTTAGAATCAATATTGTTCATAGCATAGAATAACATAAGCTTCTTTTTTTTATTCGGGAATCACGCGGGCGAAGCCGTGGGCAGAAGCTAGAATGTTATAAATAAAAATAACGCGACATAAACAAAGGTGTTTAATAAATTTGCTTTTCTATTGCTAGTAAAAAGGCAGCGTAGAATGAAAATTTTATAATAAATAAAAATTATATTCTATAACTCGTAATTAGCCAATTTTTTTTAGACTAAATTGTACAGACACTATTTTTTATTTTATTTTAGGATATATTAAGACAATAACAGTATACTATTATTCTGCTGACGTTTTAATAACCTTTCGAGACCCTTCATTATATTATTAATTTTGAAACTCACTTGCTAGTTTTCTTCTTCCAGTTTTTAAGTTTCCCATTTTCAAAAGACGTTCCATCACAAGAATTGCACAACTAACTTTATATCTCTTAAAGTCCATCCAAAACAATGTCTAATCCTCAAATGAGCGTTTCCAAGATACGAAATCCTTTATAAAGAATCCATTTCTGTAAGCATCTAAAGGTATTTGTCTACCCCCGCAACGTTCAGTTATAGCGGGCCGCGTGTGACGTCCGAAGTTAACAAAGGATTTTGAAGATCATTCTGATGGAAATAAACCAAACCAGACTCAGGTGGTATATGAAAATAGAAAGACTGCGTGGTCCTTGATCGTGAGATTCACCGACTAAGATGAAGCCAACTGTAGGGGTTATGAAAGTATATATAGATAGAAAATGCTTTATTACACAAGATAAAACAAGCACATAGGCGAACTTAATGATAATTAGCATTTTCTTTCAGCTAACCTTTGTGCTTTTAAGAGACAATACTACTTTTCATTTCAATATGCTATTGTTGATTTCATTAGCTTTTTGCACAATAAAGTTTTTTTCATTTAATGACATACATGGAATACTATATATATATTTTTAACCCAGACCATAGCTAATAAGAACGAAAGATATTTTTTAATAATTAAAAATATATATTCGTGAGATTGTCAATGTTTGCTAAACTTGAGATACTCAAAAAACTAGTGAAGTATGCGACAAACATCGATAATTGCTTCTTACGTGATTATAATTGGCGGGAACATGCACATTAATTATTCATTAAAGCTCACCCCTCATTTGCCGCGACTTGAGAAGCGCTAGTTAAGCAGTCGAGTGTGCCACTATTTTTCTATCGCTGCTTATTTTTTAATTACGTACAATTATTTTTCTATCGATAAACTAATCGATATATCGGTAATTAAGATACTATTGAATAACGTATTAAACATATTCGGATGCCTAATTTACTTCAAATCTTTTAGAAACCTGAATAGTTAGGTAAGAAAATGTTATAACATTTGCTAGTAAAAAACTAATATAAGTTTTCAAAAAGTCACACTCGATCTAAATCTAATGTTTATCTTATTTAGCAACCTTTTATCGTATCTACGTCCATAGTACCTATCCTAAAAAGTTTAAAATTTGTACACACTTATTCCGCAAACTATCTCATTTGCATTTTTAAAAAATTCTCTCCAACTTTCGCTGTGTTTACTCGAGACGGTATTTATAATTCCGATGTTGTTCTTGAGGCGATGAAGGGTTGTAGGGTGGTCAAGTGCCACCCCACACTCCCCCTTCTTCCCTCAATGCGTAGCTCGGAGAAAATGTTAAATTACGGGGAAAATAAAAGAAGACAACTCGACTTTGAGGTTTTGGGACATTTACACGAGTCTAGTTATGCTAGTCGCCAGCTACTTCTGTCTTGCCACTGTAACTAAGTAAAAAACTGCATTTATTAAAGTTTAGCGTTAACTTGTGTCTTTAAAGTCATTTCAAAGAAATTTATTCCTGGTACAAAGACAACTCTACTTTGAAGTTATGGAACATTTACACGAGTCTAGTGTTACTTCTGTCTCGGCTCTGTATTTATGTAAAAATTGAATTTACTCCAGTTCACCACCAACCGCTGGTTTGAAAGTAGTTTCAAACTTTTTTTTTAGTTATTTACTATATAGGTATATCATCTGGCAATGGTGACAAACTGGCACGAAAAGTCTGTCAAAGCTCGTATCAGTGTGGACTGTGGACCTCTCCAAAGATCAGTCTCACTGATTACTACAGGCTAATTTGCGCGGGCCCTAAAACATATGTTCGTACTATTTGACATCCTAGTAAAAACAGTATTGTTTCTTCAAATACATTTTTACATTGAGCAAAGTTTCGCAAGAGTTGAATAAATGTAAAAAGCTGGCTAATGATGTGGTTTCAAAAGACAGCGCAAAAGTCCCGATACTTTAGAAGTTTTGAGGACTTTAAAAGAGTTTGCAGAGTTGTTCTTTGTCTTTGAGACTGACCATCTGTTTAGGGAAATAATTTTTACATATTAATTAAAATAAAACTCTTTTGAAACAAACAAGTTCGATATTTTAATTAAAAGTATATCGAAGTAATGAATTGCCATATAGATTTCTGTTGCTGAGAAATGTGATACGATAGAATTTAAGGAAACTGAAATAACACATAGGTAGGTTTTTATTTGGATAACACGAGACAGAAGCTGGTGTTACAAAAAACTTGTCAAAACTCTCTTTTAAAACCTGTCCCCAAAAACCTCCTTATCCACGCATGCGTGGCATCTCGCGTACAAAAAGCGACCAAGAAAGCTTCACAAAGGGCTGGCAAGGTGCGTGAAAGGGCACAATGTCATGTATCAAGTTCACTCCTGGCAGGGCTAGCCGAGCGACGCTGTACACTCGAATAGAAAAAATCTTACGTTTCGAGACGGAACTATGATTTTTTATTCTCAACAATTCTCAACAGTTCAACAGTTCTCCGAAGCTATTCATATGAAAACATCTGACTTCAAAGAACTGTCAAACTCAACTACCGTAGAACAAAAAAAAACCTTTCACCTAAAAGTAGGAAACAGACTATTTATTTTACCATGATCCCATACTCACGGAATGAATATGGAAGTAAAACACAGAAATATAGGATCTAACAGGAATTAGGATCAGTCAATTAAGATCAAACAGAAATTACTCGGAAAAACACGAGCGCTGACCGCAAACGGCAGTGACAATGCAGCTTCGAACTGTCAATTTCATAAAAAGTACTGTCGCTTAGCCACGAATAAAATAACAGTTACTAATGACCACTTGTACTTTGAGTTTTGTTTTTTTTATAGTTTTGTTATTTTTATTTTCTTATGGTGTACAATAAAGTGTTTTCATTCATTCATTCATATGCCTTCGGAATCATACCTGTTAAGGATGACGTTGTAACGGTCGCGGCTATTCAAAGGATGGTGACTGCCAAGACCGTTTCGAGCTAAACAAGAAATATGCAGTACTATTACTCCTGCGCCTGACTGTACTGGAAAGCGACTTCAGCTAAGATTTAGTAAAACACCAGCACACAATACGAAACGTAACTCTATATCGCAGAGAGTCTAGCCAGCAGAGCAAGTGTGGGAAATAATTAGAGCATTGCCATGAATTGCCATTTTCTCTGACTATTTGAGACATTACGATAGTAACTATTGTTTATTCTATGAAGCTAGGGACAAAAGGACTTTGTGTCTGAGGTTGAAAGACAAAGGTGTGTGAATTGTGGTGTGCTTAGAATTACCTTAAGAACGTAACATGTAGATAGAGAATTGTTACACAACAGATAGCTTTTGGTGAAAGTGACTTTGAATCTGTTTAATAAGGTACTAGTACATGAGATACGTTTGAAAAGTGTACTACGTATTTGACTAAATAATACGTATGTTGTACTCAAGCTCATGATTTACTCTACCGAAGAACTACTGACAGTCGATTGTGCAATCCATTACATCATGTGAATAGTTACTAAAAAGTAATGCATCATTATTAAAATGAATATTAAATAAAAACAAAAACGTAAAAAAGCCCAGAAGAAGCATTTTTAAAATGATTTTTCCATTCGGTATGATCCCCGCATTGCTTCGTTCCACGCTAGATCGAATTCTATAGCCATCCCTTTCACGTATTATTTTTTCTTCCACTAAAGTCTAGACTTGGGGCTGTCTTACCCCTTTTGGGGGGTCCTTGGAGCCCTTATCTGTTAAGTTTGTATAGTGTAGTGGATTGTAGGGGAGGGCCTGATTCTTGACTTGAATGCTGCGGTGATTAAGAAAGAGTTCTACTAGGTATTTTTTTAAATGACTATTCTTATAAGTAACGAATTTGTATTTTGTAGTTGAAAGTTGGGAAACTTTCAATGAACCAAGGTCTTAGGTTCAAACCCGGCCGTGCACCAATAGATTTTTTAATTCGAAACATTTTATTGTTGTCTGGGTGTTGTGGTACCACGGTACTCTTAATTCCTGATACCCACGACACAGGGGATCCTAGTGTGAAGTCAGGACTATTTATGTGTCTGTTGGGTGTTTTTTTACTTATAAATTGTGCTAATAATACGTGCTCAAAACGGTGAAAGGAAACATGGTGACGAAACCGACATGCCTTAAAACCAAAAATTCGAAGGGATGTCCTAGTTAGTTTTTTAATACGGCAGTGTGCTTGCAATCTGTCACGTGGAATGCTAACTACTTGCAAAGCGAAAGCATGTGTTAAATATAATGTATCACTACCAGACGGAAGCATCCCCTTAATGCTAGCTGCATAGCCGCACTCAATGGCAATGCTATTCAAGAATACTTAAAGCTGAAAAACATCAATCAACAACTTTTTGGCATTAATAAAAAAACTATCCATATCACAAAATTTACCGCGGTTTCAGACTCTCCCTACAACATACTCGAAAGTAGACTTACTCGTATGCACTTTAAGGGTAGGTAGGTAGATTTTTTATTTTCTTCTCCCCCATGGACGTCTGGTCTTCCATTTTAGCTGAGACTTCAAATGGCTCGACAATGCGTTGATTAATACCTAGACATTTTGAAAATAGCCTCTTTTGACAATTGCCGCTGCCCGGTGGGTTTTTGCTTTTAAACATATTTTTAACCGACTTAAAAAGGAGTAGGTTTATAATTTTTTCTGTATGTTTTTTTAATGTTTGTATTGTTACGCGTTATCTTCGCCAATTCTAAACCTAGTTAATTATTATTTTATATAAGGTAGGGTATATTTCAAGAGTCAATACAAATTGTAATATTTATCAAATTCCCGTTTTTTGAAATTGGATTTTATTTTCTCCTGAATAAAAATATTATTATAGTTATAAATGCTCTGTTTAACAAACCCATCAGATCATAATAAAAAATGCTGAACATTTATCACACAGCATCATCTAGCCCCAAACTAAGCAGAACTTGTATTATGCGAACTACATGACTGATATATTACTTATATACTTTTTTTTTTGAAAATACATACATTATTATACATAAAAAGCACCCAGACCGGAGATTTTGTATAATTCCATCATAAACTTTAAACCACTACCTCAATCAGTCTCAGTTTTAAAATCAATAAAACTAATTGCAAATGAAAAACAACCGACAAACTATCCCCTTTAAAATCCACAAGTAAAATCATCGGTTCTGAGTTTCCAACCTATTAAAACTGACGATGGAAATAAAAAATGTGGGCCTATACCTTCCAAGATTGACAGACGGAAGGGTTGAGGTGGGGGGGGTGATAGGGGGTGAATTAAAAGAGAGTGGAAAAATTATACATGGCAACCGACGCATCTTAGCTTCCGAGCCAGTCTTCCGAGGAGCGTTTTGATGGACCAACTACTGGCTACTACTTTATGGTGGTACTGGCTGAAAATGTTACTGGTCTACTTACCTAGTATACTAGTCTAGTAGCTTAAGACACTGTCTTCAGGTTTCGTTGGTAAGTTTCAATAGATAGATGCAAACTGTTTATTGAACATAACACCAGAGTACAAAGACGTAACTAAATCAACGGAAACCTAAAGAAATGCACAATGGGTTGTATTATCGCTGAAAGAGATGTCTTCCAGCCAACCTTTTGAAGGAGATAACTTATGTGAAATAATAAGATTTCTTTCTGATGGGTTCTGATAGGTTTGTTATTTTGTCAATAAATTCTAAGCTGTTTTTTTTTAAAGAGCTTTAGCAATGAAAGCCTCTTTTTGTATGAGAACAGAATAAATCTGATTTAAGAAAATAATTCTTAAAAGTATTCATTGAGCCATCGATGAGCAATAACTGAGCATTTTGAAAGTTTTAGCGATAAAATTATTTATCTAAGAAATTATTATAAAAGTATACTTCTTTTTAAATTAGGAAACTAAAACTTCCTTCAAAAAATTACAATACAATTTTAGCTTATACTCTATTACACAAAGATGTTCATTTAAACAAAATACAGAAAAAGCACTATGTGATACCTCAGAAAAAATAATTGTACATTATAACATATTATTATAATAATGTACAATTCTAAGACTAAACGAGGCTTACTCGTAGTTACGCTAGTTGCCGCATCCTAGTGTAATTAATTGTTGTCTGGAAGAGTCAGTTCCATTCAAAAGAATTATTACATCAAACTCTTTAGAGAAGTAGAGTCGCAAGTTGTATAAAAACAACGAAAAAAAACATTCTTTATAAACTTTAAACTATACATTGCTATAACTATCGACAAATAAAAAGTTTTGAGCCTAGGCAACTTGAATAAAATATCTTTAAAAAATGTTTTCGTACATTTTACGGTGATGGAAATGTTATAATACCAAAACAAGCTGAAACATTCATACCATAGTTAGATTTATCGATATTCAAAAGGAAAAATCATTATCCAAACACAGGATAAATTCTCACAAATAAAGGAAACAACCTAAACACAGTGCCGATGCAATCGTAATTAAAAAAAAGAAAAGTCCATGTCAACTCCTTGCAGTTTCCTAAGTATGAATTATGCCGCTCGGTGTATTCGTTAAGGGGCGGATCTATTCATTCTTTTTGTCCGCTGGCAGCAGTTAAGGAGGTCCGTAACTCCGTAGTGTACCTACAGGGGGGTAGGGGGTACCCCCTCCCACTGAACTTGCTCGAGAATATTTTTTTCTAGACTCTCGAGGACGTTGGAAATCGACACACTTGTCGCAGTTTGCTCCGCTCGTTCCAACGATGATAGTTCAAGTGATTTTTAGCTTGACGTTGAATTATTTTTTCGAGTTGGTTATTATTTTTTGAATTGTTTATCTTTCGTCTATGAACTCACAAGATTTTTTTAATGAGCAGTGTAAGTCTGACAAGGATCGACAACTTAATTTGCAGTCATTATCTGTGTGGTTTTCTTTTTTAGATAGTTTAGGAATATTACAAGCTTCTAGTTTTTATTAACCTTTTTTGTGCGATTAGTGTAGTAAATTAAGTATTGCATCCAATTACTAATTACATTTGAGTGTCAAGCATAAAACCTAGTCACATCAGACTTTTTCAAACTTAAGCAATCAGTAAACAAAATTATGGTTATACCTATCTGTATGTATACACCCGTATACCTTTTCAAATATTTTCCCGTCGCTTAGACCCGATTAAAACTTATACATTTAAAGCTACAAGCCCAGCTAGCAAGACTATTCTCAAGTTATCGATAAAAATTGACTATGGTTTTAGAAATGGATTATCGATAAAACTTGATCTTTAGTATCCCAACCCTATTGTAGTCAAGGAGCTCGCAGAACGGTAATGAACTGAATTCCGCTCTTTGAGTCCGCACTAAGATGCATCTTTATGAGGCGCCAAGATGTGGCTGGATGGTACTTCTCGGCTATTTCAGATGGAAATAAGTTTATACGAAAGAAAATATGTTTTTTTATTTGAAGTAAACTCGTTTCACACGCCCATATCTCTGATAACAATAATTATGGGATTGTGCGCCAGAAAATCACTATATATTTTATAATTCGGGACAAATATTTGTATGTTCTGTAGATATTTGTTACGGGTCTGGTTCCTTATATCCACGACGACACATGTAATCCTAGTGTGGGGTCAGGGCTATGTACATAAGTGTCTGTTTGATGTTTATTTATTTATTTGTATTTGAGTATTTAACAGAATCTCTTATATTAAAATTATCAAATCAAAAACTAACAGAGACATTTCAAGGCAACTTAAACTAAGAGCGAAACTTAATCCTAAACAGCAATAAACCCGACATTATGCTAAACTTGAACTTCCGACAAAGATCTTGTCTTAATCTCGACGTTAACTTAACCTGACTTCCTCGGGGCAGTTAAGTGCGTTAACTTGATAGTGGACTCGAGTTAAGATAAGCCAGTGCTTAAGTTTAGTTCAGAAACTTGTTCACTTGGAAGTAGAAGATCAAAAACAAAACAAACAAGATGATCAGCATTCCACGAGACAGATTACAAGCCCATCGTCGCTTATTGGAACACTAACTGATGGCACATGCGTTCGCGTTTTTGGTTCTAGGGCATACTGATTTTCTCACAATGTTTTTCTCATTAAAAAAACAGTCGAAGTAAAGTCTCATAAACGTCAAAATCGGTATTTCACTCAAAACAATTGACAAATTCTTTCAATCCTCAAATATCAACGTATTGAATATGTATCTGAGGATGTAGGATTGATTTGTATTTTTTAGTTGAACTCTTATCCGTACTAGGGTCAGCAACTGTGAGGACATCCGTAGGTCAAACTTGCATCAACAGATCCACTTCGAATGCCGTCTTAATCACTCATTAAGGATATATCCCTTTCAGCAATTGTTAAGCGTGCTCAATTCACGCGGCTCGGCTTCGCGTCTGCTTACAGACATAGTTTAATTTTAGAATACTATTACGACTTTACCACGTAATTTCCTATTCTTCTGGTGTTGTATCTTCATCATCAATAACAGCATCCACTTCTGGACTACCCGGAAGAGTGCTGTGACTAACAATCTTGGGCTACTTTCATGGGCGCCATCTTCATCAGTCTATCGATACATACTCAGTGTGTCAGTTAGTCAGTCTGAGATGCGTCTAAAAATTAAATGGACGCGTTTTGTA
Organism: Perizoma flavofasciatum; assembly: GCA_958496245.1. NCBI lineage: Eukaryota > Metazoa > Arthropoda > Insecta > Lepidoptera > Geometridae > Perizoma > Perizoma flavofasciatum. The sequence goes on from OY292436.1 coordinate 4,005,843, forward strand.
GGAGCTAGTCGGTGTTAAAATCGACCGTATAGACTAAAAGCTGAATGAAATATCTCAAGCCCCGCGAATTAATCATCTAAATGCGTACGCGCACCAACAATTAACACATCGCTAAGCAGGAAGCGAGCGAGGATGTGACGATATGGATTTAACCTTTGCCACATCCTATGTCTTGGTTTGTCGCAATATTTAGGACGGGAAGAGTTGACTCACTGGATCCGAGGTCACTGTGGCACTCTAAGTGGCGATGGCGCTAACACTACTCATTTAAAAACATGTTGATTCACTGACAAAGACTTTCGATTTTATACTGTGGCTAAACTAGACGTTGTTTTTAGGGCCGTACTTTTTAAATCAGAAATTGAACTTCATTTGACCATAACCTCACCTGATGATAATCTGACCTCTTACCTTGAAGAGACCCAGATTGTATTTTTCAGGAAAGACAGACGATGATAGTGTGTTCCATTCCTTTGCCGTTTTTTTTGGTAGATTTGACTAAACAGTTTTGTTTTCTACTGTTGTTTTTTATTTGAAATCACACATAACATAAGGAGAGAAATTAGTGTTTAGTTAATAAACTGTTTAAAAAGTATTTATTAGTGAGTTTCTAAGGCCATAAGTATTACTTTAGATAATAATGAGTGAACCATTTTATCAAGGGGTCAATTGCAGTTTTTTTTAATTCCATTGCTATGATCGGAGGGGTCATTACGAAAGAAATGAACTCATTATATAGGTTAGACAACTTCACACACGTCAACCGACATCTATTTTTAGCCAGCTAGGTGCGGCGTCGCGAAATTAACATGTTTTTCAATTTCATGGAAGGCGCTTAATTTAGAGCCATTTAGTGCAATTTAACCTATTTAAACCGGGCTCCTTTATTATTAATTAGCTCCAATTAGCTCCTTTTAGGATCTTAGTTCGCTGGTTTTATACAAAACTGCTCCCTTCCTTAAACCTTAGTCTCGTAACTCTTTTACATAGTACTGTCCACCCTAAGGTTGTCTATAAGACCGCCCATAGTGCATATCTTTTATTATGTTTTATATGTTATAAAATGTACATTGTTGCTTTAAATGATAAAAGACTAAAATAATTATTTATCAAACTTACCACTCATAGAGTGTGTAAGAGTTAAGTTTGTATAAAACGCTTAACGTTTGTATTAAAATGATAAAAGTCTAATATAATATAATGGGGAACGGGGGCTCCTTCATTCGGCAATGATCATCATATAAAGATAATGTAAGTGTACCTAACCGTGTTACATAGTTGGTATGGAACCGAACAACCTCGAATATCTATGTTGTTCGATCAAGGGGCACGAACAATACGCATCAAAAGCAAGAAAGCGTTTAAATTTATCCAGTCAAGAGTATTTACATTCTTAAATATAATAAACAACAATTATTATCCCTATTTATGTGTAATTATCTAACTTGATAACGAAAATAATACCATGAAGTCATCGCCTTTTATAGTAATTTTAACTATATACATTTGTAGACACATGAGTCTTAACCTTATCTGCAATGCCATGGTGTGTTACATGTCTACAGGTGACGGTCATCCATTTCCATCTGTTAAACAATGCCAAAGGCCAATAACATATAACAATCTAAATAGCATACTTCTTATGCTTTGTTATACGTTAGTGCAAGTGTTGTAGAAAAAGTATTTTTTTATGAAACGAGGGTAGTTGCGGCAACTGCCAGATGTTAGCTCTATATCTTCAGTCAGCCCGTAACCACGGCTGTTCCAGCACAGCCGAAATGTCGTGGACGCAATCATCCTTAACAACAGAACCTGACAAAGACCAATGTTGGACATAGGTTTTCCCTAAAGAGTGTCATATTCCGGACTAAATAATTCTAATTCTAAGTCGGGGAACTAAGTTCTGCACTGACGTCCCGCATCGGGGTGTATTATGCATTATCTCCTTCTAACCAGGCCCTCAACCAGCCCAATTCCTTGAAATAGCAGAGAACTCTGGGTTGATGACAGCAGGGACCCCAACCTCGTGGGAGTTGTTGAGTTCCGGAATTCATCAATAATGTTTTTATCAACTCGACAAAGGCAGTAATTTACGGGTCTTGACTACTTTCCAGTGTTTTCTGGTAGCGAAAGTTCGAAACATTCCTATAGATATAGTTAGATCTAGACGCACCTTAGGTGCAAAATACAGTGAAACCAGCAACGTAGCCTTATCAGTAATCAAACGATTCACTTGAACAGTTTAAGCAACGATCGTGGATAAGTCCTGAGCACGCGAAATAAGTACGTTTTGGAAATGAGATACGCCTCTAAACTTTTCGCATCAAAGTAAAACGCTACAAGTACTGCTTAGCAACTAAAATCAACTACATCTAAATTTTGACATTTATAAAATTGATAAAGTCGTTTTTAAACCCTTAGATGCGATATTTTTCATCTGGCGAGTGAGAAGTATTTTCCATAGATCTATACTTATAAAACCGTTTGTCCTGACTGACTGATCTATCAACACACAGCTAAAACTAAGTCTAGGAAGCTGAAATTTGGAACATAGATTTATTTTATAACATAAGCATGTGCTAAGAGAGGATTTTTTGAAATTTCCTCTTTAAGGGGGGGAAATGGGGGGGTAAACTTTGTATGAGAGTCTTTGCTCTTTGAAGTTAGAAATATGAAAACTTGAATTATAATTACTAAGCATAAATAAATAACAACTTGTTTCAGGATTTTTGGATTTTGTCATATTAAGGGGGCGGGGAATAGGGGGTGAAAGCTTGTATAAGAGTATCGATTCCCGCTGTAGGACAAATGTTAGCATGTTCTGCAGATATTTGTTCTGAGTCTGGGTGATGTGGTACCACGGTACTCGTAGTTTCTAATACCCACGACACAAGGAATCCTAGTGTGGGGCCAGGACTACCTATGTGGCTGTTGGCCTGTTTATTTATTATTCCTCATAATCATACACTTCTATGATTATGATCTATCGTTTCTTTATTACAGCGTTACTGTAGATAGGTGTTTTTGTCATTTAAATTAAAGCCACATTAAGACTTTATCTGCAACTTGGAAGGCATTTGAGCCAGCTCAAATATTACACTTACGAAGTATCGCAGTTATTGCAACTTAGGCCGTTACATATGCATGCGCTTCTCTGGGCTCATTCGTAATATATACACACGGGAAAGTAGTTTCGCGAGCTGAAGTTGGATTAAAATTGGAGTGAGTTACTGCAAAAGTTGCGTAGTGAATTGTGGTCCAGAGGATTGTACTCGTAGTTTACTACTTACCCGCCTGCGAGGGCATAGTTTTACTCTACAGTCTGAAGATGGTTACAGCTCATAGGTATTTCTCAAAGAATTCCACGAACCGCCTTGAGTCATCTCTATTTCTGTAATATTCACGTCTCTGGTCTATCGGGTGGGTTCTGTCAAAAAACTTGTGTTATGAGCGGTCAATCGTGATAAACAAACTTTCTGACAAATTGCGTTTTTTTTTATATATTCATAGTTCTGACCCCACAATAGGATTTTATGTATCATGGGTATGTGGTTCATTGGCCACTTGATTTTGTCCTTCATCTTATATTTTTTGTTCGTCAGTAGAATATCCCGTGTGTCACATAGGTAATTGCGTTCAGAGACAGACTTCAACATACTTTGGACTAGGTCCAGGAGTCTTTTTGGCTTGAAGATGTCGTTTGAAGCAACTTCTGTGGTGTATTTGGATATATTTGGAATTGTTGTGCAACTTTGATGGTAGTGTGTTCGTTGATATTGCTGTTTTGCAGTTTTCGTACAGTACTTAGAAGTTTAGGAATACTAGGGCCTTGTTTGTTATGTAGCTGCCGTAAATTCTATAATGTAGCATTGTGAAATTCATTCTCAAATTCTTGCTGGTTTTAGTTTATAAATTGGAGTTTCTAAAAGGTTTTTTGTGATTTCTATGAATAAAAACATATTGACTTAGTTTTTGACTTATAGGATTTTTTTTGCGGAAATCAGGTGAAAATCTTTAAATGTCCTAATAAAGTAAACCAAATTAAAAGAAGGTTATTATTGATTCAGCTTTTAAACCACACTAAATTCCTCACTGATTAAAATAATTAACGCTAAAGGATATGTAAGTCACAAGAATAGTACATTGCGGTTCACGTTTTGAAGTACATCATGTGATCAAATTTGCCGAAATATCGGGAAACAGTTTAACTTACAAATCATGGTTCATTTCTAGTTGGTATAGAAAACATATGTTCTTAACCATGATAGTTTCAAAAGTTACAATGCATTAACTCGTTCATTTCATACATCTAGTTACACCAACTAAATCGGGAGCAAACAAACCTCACAATATAAAACACTTGATCAATTTGTCGTCCGGAGGGTTCCAAGGAACGGAACCCTGAATTGGCCGCTAACGAGGAAACGATCTTGTACGCGCACCGCTCTACGGAACACTAGTCAATCTCAGCTCCGGTTAGGCTGTGTTCATATTTACGAAAAAATATCGCTTTAATGCTTTGACATGATCTGTCTGCGTAAAAAGACTTATAATTCAGAATAAGGATAAGGCAACTAGGCTTTAAATTTATACGTAACAGTCAAGTAAAGTACATTACAATAAAAAAATCCAAAGTAATTGTCATCTCTTTTTCAAAGAATTATCTAAAAGAGCAACACAATTGTCGACCATTTTCACAGACTAGTAAGAGATACTCCATTTTGGATTGGTCTGTGATATATAGAGCCATCTAGTTGGCTTTGAGCCTACCACAAATAATAATCTCTATTGAACTATAACACGATCTAAACAAACGATTTTGGACGGCTAGACAAATACCTCACGCTTAGTTTTCCTTTCACGCTACCGCAAATTTGACAAGGGAAAACTTGGCAGCAGTCACGTGACATCTCAAAAGCTAATTTCATTTCCATACTATTCAACCTTTCAACATGCGTTAACGCCAACAGAAAGTGGTTGTTGTCTCTGCATCCACAGATTTCCCGCAACCGACCTGCGATATATACGACTTACAGTTATTGAAATTGTGAAAACAACGTGCATTGCACTTTACACAACCGTAGAGGAAGAGACAATTTGAATCACAGCTGCAGTGGAAGTGGTTGTACTTTGTAAGTACAAGTGGTTACAAGGTAATGGCTTGCTGTTGTGACGGTCCGCGCTAGGATGTCTCTATTAGAGCAATTGATAGAGTAGACGATAGTAGGAACGACATTCGGCGAACAAAATATAAGCATGAAAAGTAGGAAATAATCTAAGTTACTTAGCAAAATGTATGGAAAAAGTGTTGTCTTTTCTAATATCCCAAAAAATCCACCTCGGTAGAGAAATCTTTTCATTTCCGTGGGGTTACTTTAATAATCAAATAATAAAAATGCTGTCTGCCTTGTGATATATAGGTATGTTAGTATTTTTTTTAAAGAAACTCTTTATCCCGTTTTTGAATACATGTGACATTTATATGCAAGACTAGCCGATTCCCGCGGTTTTACTCGCGTAGGGTAGGTAATTGTTATATGCTTCAAAAATCATTGCAAGCCCTAAGAGTTATTTTGAATAACCTGTTACATACCTATTCAATTATTTTATATTAAGTATCCAAACTAAGTTTACAGCATATCGCACCTCTCATTGAATAATTCCCATACAAACTTAACACACCATCCTACCCTCTTTGAGCGGTAGTTTGGAAATATTTGTGTTTTATCATTTGTACTGACTAATATTTTTCCCTTCGTAGTTCAGTGTAAGCCACATTGAATCCTTTTACCATCGGTTGCTAGACCTTATTTAGGCCCAGCATAAACCCCGGTCAGTGACTTGACCAGTAACCTAATATAGACCAAATAAACCCGTGTCACGACTATCGAAGGAATTCTATTTCTTAATCACTTCAAGGTTACCCTTTGCAAATAAATTACGAGAAGACAAGAGAAAGATTGATGGCCAATTTGGCCTTTTTTCAATGTCTCGTTAATCATGCATTACATTAAGTTGAAAACGGACAGCAAAAACAAAGATGTGGGGCCGTTTATAACATAAATGTGACATGTTTTTCGAATATGTACCTACACCTCTCAAGGGTCTAGAAAAAAACGGCCGCACACACAATCCGCAATCAAAAGGGAATATTTGATTTGTTAACTACTAAAAACAAGGATGAGGTCCCCAATTCGAGTCCTTTAGGTATTTTTTGTGTAGGTTAAGTACATAAGTACATCGATTACGTAGTCCTACTTGTGGTTACTTCCTCTATGGGTCCTACTTAAATGGTTTTATTATTAAGTTCCGTTTCAAAACCTTCGTTAAAATACCATACTAAAGACATCACTTTGCGAGAGTTTTAAAATGACGTCTCTGAGTGTCGCCACAAGTTCCTCTTATCAACAGGAAACAGTTAAAATAGTCATTATTCCTATAAGTCAAAGTGTTAAAATTACATTTTAATTCCCTAATGACACTTTGAAACTTAAGGACGGATGTGTACACAATATGGCACGCGATAACTTGCATGTTTTCCTTCAAAACACAATAACTCGTTGATAAGAAACCAACCAGATGTGGAGTTTGTTCGTCATCGGTAGTATAGCATGGGCTGCTAGCGGCCATAAAAAATAAGAAAAAATACAGATAAAAACATATTATTCACAATGAAGATTAAGGGTTTAGGAAGAATAAAATTCGGGACAGATTTATGGCACGGTTGAAAAAAAAACGTTTCAAAATAAGTGCTGGCTAGTAAATACGTAATATTTATTCAGAATTTGAAAATACTTGACGAGTATTTTCATTACATATTGCAGCATAATGAGTTTTCAACAAAAAAATAAGGTGCCAAAGAACTCGACGATCTTTTTTGTCATCAGCCATGTATTGACCAATTCCGCCATGAGTTGAGTAACCCTGAGTCAAAAAATCAGAATCTCTGGGGCACTTAATTACTAACTTCTTCCCACGGCTTCGCCCGCATGGTACCCGGATAAAAAGTAGCCTATGTGTTATTCTGTTGTATAAGCTATATTACTGCAAAGCTTCATGAAAACCCGTTCAGTAGTTTTTGCATGAAAGAGTAACAAACATCCATCCTCACAAACTATCGCGTTTATAATATTAGTAGGATATTAGGATTTGTAGTTTTCATTAAAAAATCAATGAGTTTTATTTAAATTTTTAACTTAAGTGCCCTTAACATGTGCGCTGGAAACAGTGACAGAAAACATCGTGAGGAAACCGGCATTTTTAGAACCAAACGTTCGAAGGGATGTGCCATTAGTATTCTTGGTATCCTCAAAGATCTATGCATTGGTATTACATACTGAGTATGTATGTTAATACCAATTGCTATTTTGTTTTGTTCATTTTTAAATGAGTAAACTATTTAACACAAAGTTTCCATGTTCGATATCCTGCGTTTTATTTTATGAACTAAATCACAAACCACAATGCCTAATACTTAATAGCGTTCATAGTCTTTAAGTTACCTAATATCGATCGAATAGTGACCTAATATCGCTATGAAACTCCAGTAACAGAATACCTAATTCGGTCTTTGCAACCGAAGCGTAGATCATAAATTTTTTAACGTCATTTGCACTGAAATCGGAAAATACACTCTTCAAACTTGCCCTCGTATTATGAAATATTAATTTCAAATGACTCAGTTTACTTACAAACGTAATTTGTACCGAAACCTTTAAAAATAAGGAAAATGATAGATATTGTGGTGAATTATTAAGTCTAATATAACAATTCCAAGTTGAATGTACTCGTATAACTACTATCTTATTATGATATTATTGGAGATTTTTTATTTTTATTTTTCTACCTATGTAGGGACCTGTATATATGTATGTTACCTGTAAAAGATTAACGAATATTATGAGACGAGACGACTTCATTTCAAGTCAAAGTACTTATTTCTTTTTAGTGTTCCAAGCACGAAAACAATATAAAATATCAGCCACTTAAATGTACATTCAGGGAAAGCAAGAATCCATTAAGTGGGCGCCTTCTTGTATCGTGTGATTCATGCCCGTAATTTCAACACCGCAAAATCTTATAACATGAACCATGTTTTATTAAATTGTAACCAGATATGTTTTATCATTTTTCTGTGCAGGACAGGACAACGATAAGACCGAGCGTTTGAGGCGTATGGTTTCGCAATAAATTCATATTAGTTATATACAGGGTACAATAAGATAATAATGGTAATGAAGTAGGTTAAACATGTTGAGACTCATGATATATTTGTGAAACATTCCATCATAAATTGCAGCACACCTAGCTTTTTCCCACGGTTTCAGCAGCGTGGTATCCAGATAAAATGTAGCGTATGTGTTGTTCACGAACTTATACCTGTTACATATTTAATCCTAATCGATCAGCAAATTACATGTTATATGCGTTTGCGGATTGATAATTACGGAAATTATTAGCAACAAATATTTAAACAACTACACATCTAATTAACCAAACTTTGACATTTAAAATATTAGTAGGATTAAGATATAATTCGTGCTCGGATAACTTAACTATTAAAATCGGTGTTACGACTTGATGTTTTTTTACTATAATAATTATAATTCTGTTTTTTTCCACACAGCATCATCTAGCCTCAGAAATGTCCTGAATCATTTATTTATTTATTATTTATATACTTTTTTGTAAATACATATTATACGTAGAAAATACACTGATCCGAGACAAATATTTGCAGATCATACAAACATTTGTCCCGCGGTGGGAATCGAACCCGCAAACTTCTACGTTCCAGGTGGGCCTTCGCCCACTGCGCCGCAGGTCGTCATATAATAATAATTATCATTATTGCAAATGAATATTTGAACAATAATGTTCATATAATTTTTCAAAGTTCTTTGAATTCGACTGTTCGCAGTGTGGTAGCATTATTTGTCTATATTTACACCCTGTATACTAACGGTCATCATACGTTCATTTGGAATTAATTGTTGGGCGTACAGGATATTTGAGAGCACTGATAAAGTAACTCAGATAAATAGTTAAGTGTTTCAGTGTGATCATTGATCAGGCTCTTAAATTACATCAACGACTCGGTTGACGACTGAGCTGTGGCCAAAGCTTCAAAAACTTCAAAGTATATAGGTACGATCTTAGTTTTCTCATTTTCAAATTTCAGAAATTTAAAACATTTATAGGTTTGGAAAATATGTACTATGGCCTCGTTCACATAGTCACTATGCTACTGTAATTAGGGGACATGTTTTTTTTGATCTTCTATCTTTCTTATATATTTTAAATAATTAGTTAACTGATAGTGAATTACAGATCAGCTTTGTAATCTTACTCAGATAAATCAAGAAGAAATCTGCGACGAACTGTTTCGTAATAAATACGAAGAAGACTAATCAGGAGAATCTTCAAGCTCTGTCACGTCTAAAAGCGAGGAGAGCAATTTCTTCACAACACAAAGTCAGTCTTTTTCTCATTTTGCTTTGAGAAACGACAATTGTTTTAAGAGAAGGAACGTTTGCGTAGACGATTTTCTAAGCGGAGAATGAAGTTGAGGTTTTTTGAGTGGGAATTTTGCATGCCACTAAGGAAAGTGCATTTTTTTGTATTACTAAAATATTAGGTAATCAATATATGATTGAGAAATTGTTGGCACATAATTTCATATTTGAGGATAAAATTGGCTCTTAACTATGAAAGCCAAACATTATCCTCGAAACTGAATCCAAAACATCGGTATCGTTTCAAAATAAGCTAGTTAAATAGTAATTTTAATATTCCAAAAATTGCTTCAAACCAACATGAAATTGGCCAGGGACGTATCACCAATGATAATGTAGGTAAATATGTTTGTATGAAAAAACTAACAAAAGAAGGAACAGAAGGTTGCCGGTTCGATTCCACTCGATTTGATGCTGCGGGACAAATGTTTGTATCTGCGAATATTTGTCTCGGGTCTGGGTTCTTTCTATGTATAATAATTAAGTGTTTACAAAAAAATATATAATTAGTATATCAATCATATAGTTCCCATAATAGAAGCTCTACTTAGTTTGGGGCTAGATGAGGCTGCGTGAAAATGTCCTGCATTATTTTTTATTATTATTTATGTGAAAGCAATAAATGATTTGAGTATTGAGTATTGACTGTGACGATAATTTTATTGCAAGTCGAAAAATCTTACACTTTCCCAAAAGTCTCAGCTTAGAGATCAGATGATAGGACACCAATACCTACAATCAACGCTATCGTCATTAGGTTAATTTTACAGGCAGTGGCATGTCCAGCAAAGGGTGACGTCGGGCAATCAGCATACATAAGTTATGAAGCTAGCGTGCCTCAGAGCCCATTACTGGGCTTCTATGAAAAAGGACATTTCAGCCTTATCGGTGGATATCACGAGAATAAAAACTGCTGATAAGATCGCGTAGGGGTGGGCGTAGAATCTGCTCAGCATCGATATCGATGGAAGTTTACGATTGTTCGTAATGTCCAATACCTCATTATTAGAATGATGATAGGCTCGTTCAACCGTATTTGTGGGATTTTTTTATTGTTATTGATTAGTTTTTTTAGATTAACAAGTGTGATTTCTATTGTAAGATGCACACTATCCTACAGGCATGACTACGGGTTAAAAGATTCATAGCTTTTGAGCTGTTTCAAAATGATAGAATAAGTTTATTTTTCATTCTATAAGTTTATGCCTTTTTGGAACTTTTTGGAAATCTGTAATCAAAACACGCCTATGTATTTATTTAAGCTTAGTGCAGACGTGCATAAATCAGTTACATTTATCTACACCGTACCAGTTTTGTCGTAAATATAATCGACTTAAGTCCACCACTAGTATGGTGTGTGGAAGACAGCCGCTTATTAGTCGTCATTATCTATAGCAGTATCGTGGTGACATATGGCCAATATTAGACTCGTATCTGCATGAGGACATGCGAGAAAGAACCACGCTAGGCTTCGTGTAGATACTTTAATAACTCTTTGTTATAACATAAAAGGGGATAGAGCTCTATTTTTCTTTGTCGCTAAAGATATGAGTTTTCATATTGCGTTGTAATAAGTTTTTATTGAAGTAGCTGGAAGAAATTATACTGAAAGGAACTCAAATGAGATTGCAACTTTGGATTCATATGGGTTTTTAATGAATTTTGTTGGAAGATAGAACTCTATCCCCCTATTATTTACAATAACAAGATAAAAACTTAAAATATAACACCAGTAAGCTGTCTCTAATATAACTGTTTATATACCATATTACATACTATATATATATTTAAATTATATGATATACTATTAGAAATATCATATTTGGAATGTTTGTAGTAAAAAGCATCAAAACTTATCAGTAAATAATCTCTGAAACGGCTTATTGATTTGGATATAAATTACTTAGTTCGTGGTCTAGTAACAAATAGGCTATTTTTTTATCCGGGTACCATACGAAACCGTAGACAGAGGCCAGAAATAAACGTAAAAAATATATAGAACTGCGTCGTTGCGTGTAAGTTAACAAGTGGCTTTCAGGAAAAACAAAAAAATCGGAATATTAAATATATACGATTTTCATCTCATCTGATATCGGAACAGTCCATCCGTATCTGCCTATCCCGGAATAAAGTAAAAAACTTTTAATCAATTAATTAAACCTACGTACATTAGGTATCTTAATATTTGTAAGAAAAGTATCAAATACGAGTAAATGATGGGATTCATTAAAAACCTTCTTCTGCAACAGTGTAGTTTTTAAGGCCGGTAGTTCTTTGTCCTAGATAAAATTTTACCGTAATTGTTAAACCATGTTCTTGCATTTTTATCATCGGAAACATATTGCACTCTCTTCCAATATTAATTAACTAATTTATCGCATGAAGGTCTACAATTTCATACGGACATGAGACATGTGCATGACTAGGTGTTATTATGGTTTGTTTGTCCTCTAGACTACCCGACAATGGTATTATGTCAATTATCGAATAGTAGGTAAAGGCCTACTTGTTTACTGGACTCCGTCGAGTGAGAGATGAAACAAGAGTTTGAAATTAAAATTGACCATTTATACTACAATACACACATATACAAATCATATATACCTCATTATGTAGTTAATCAAATCAACGATTATGGACAATAATTGAAGTACCTACTATCAAAAAATCATAGGCAAGGGTGCTTAAGACATATCGTACTTAGTATATAATTAAAGTTTTAAAGTTTTTCTGCAATAAGCAAAACTTGACTCAAATCCTGGTAATATTCGGCCATCGGCATGGTATAACAAATGTGTCAGCCACACCTGACCTACCCCAAACAAACGGTGTTTCGGAGAACCATTACAGTTATTATTCTAAAAATGGCATCTGCTGTTTCTGACCATAAGTCACCGTAATAGGAGTAATAATAAGGTGAACAATACCGATAAACAAAATGCACGTAATTGCGAGGGTGAATAATTCCCACGCATTCCCATACACTCCATGGGGGTGGAAAGTGGTCAAGTGCGAGGAGCAGATGGACAGACGATTCCATTACATGTTGCAGCTCTAGAAGATACTACAATACTTTATTAAGCTATAGGCACTATTTCTCGAAATCAACTTGAACGGATTGGCATAATAGATTTCAGCAGCATGCAGTCCTTTATACATATTGATACGTGCCAAAGCTAGTAACTATGAGTTTAATGAATATAACATTTGCAATCTAAGCAAAGCGTTAAAATAGTTACTAATTTCTTTGACATCCAGATCATACAATTTGCATTACAAGCAAGTCAAGAATTAAACATTTTGTTCGATTAAAAGAAGTCTTAGAGTGTGCACACAGTCCAAAATACAGCTGCTAAACATCCAAAAGGATGTTTCACACAATTTCAATCTATTATTCTGAAAGTTAGTGGTTTAACTTTTCAAGCTAACACTATCATGGTCGAAATCAACCCGTTCACGCTTAAAATTCTAGTTTCAGGACAAGGTGTCTCGGTGTTAATGATGATAGGTACCTACAGCTTATCCACTCGACATAGGCCTCTCAATGATTTTGAGCCACCTTCATTCTCCGACTTCCCAAATAAATAGGTATAAAGTATTCGCATATAAAGGGTTTTTATGAGATGTCTTGCGGGCCCTAACCCTAAAATTCATAAGGACATTAAGTGCCATATGGCTGACGGTGGTATCAAGTCTTATTATTACAGCATTTAGATAAACTGTTTTAAAGTTCAATGACAGTTACAGTTCAAGAAGTTGACCACATTTTTTTTTAATGTCCGTTAACTTTTTAACGTTCAAACTTTTTGCTTATGTTTGTTTAAAACGTCAATTTAAAATACGTCTTTATTCATTTAGTGATATCATTATTGTTATCAAAAGCCTTTAATAGTTTATTGCTGATCTTGGATCACCTCCATCCACCGATTTCCCGCAACCTGTAAGATTTTATCGGTCTATAGATGGGAGTATACATTACGTAGACTAGTTCGTAGTCACTATTCCAGAACCCCCCTGGGTTTTTTCCCCAGGACGCAGCGATTTTCGGTTCTGAACGCTAAATGGCCCGCCCACCTATTGCCACTTCAATTTACCAAATCTAAGACCTTTGTCTTACCGGACCGATATCTTTAGTTTTTCTACGGATCTCCTCGTTCCAGATTTTATCATGTAGGTACCTAGGCCGGTAACTAACCAATAGTTAGCGGTCAAGTCTAAGTACCATTTTCATCACTAACAATACTTAATGTTTATAGATTATAATTATATGATAATGAATGTTTACACAATGTAGATAAATAATAATACCTACCACCAAGAATTTGCTTACTTCATCTGAGCTAATTAAGTGTATGGAACTCCTGTTTACGCCCCACCTACTGTTACCTAATGTTGACTAACGCTACACGTCCAAATATGATATTTATTTAATTAAATATTAACATTCTAATTATCTACGTCAAACGTTGTGGTTTTCCGTCATGAAAAGGACAAGAAATGCTTAGAAGTTACTGGTTACTGCAAATCAAGCACCCAGGGTGCAGCACTTGTCCACACATCAAACATCTTTGAAAAATAAAAACTCTGTACCAATAATAAAGCTGAAAAGTTTTTTTTTGTTTTTTGTTTAAACACGCTAATCTCTGTAACTACCAGCCAGATTTAAAAAAACTTTATTTTTTAAAAAAAGTTCTTGAGGTTGAGGTTATTTAACAGCAAAGTCAGAAAGAACGCTAAGCGAAAACGGGCAGACGATGCTACGCGGTGAGCCGGGGGCCGAGGATGGCCTTTGCACAGCTAGTAATCTATACGTGATATACTCACACAATATTATTTTATCGCTCGATAAATAATTAAATTTTGCAAGTAAACTTATTTAACAATATTTCCTGGAATAATGCAGAATAACTTTGTGTTCAACTGATAATGATTTTCCGCATATAACAAATTGTAAAATTCGATATTTCCTATCGCTAAATTATGAATTTTATAAGCCTTAATATTATAACTATATTTTTTACAACCATAATACCCAGTAAAACAAATACCCTTCACCTTGGCTTCCGAATAAAACTAAGAAAAAAATATCGATAATTCACCTGAACTTTGTCCCAACCCTATCGTGCTATGGACGGAGCTCAACAGGTACGGGGCATGCAAGCAGGGTATGTGAACGGTTCTTTAGACTTAGCGACAACGCGTTTTATGTCAACACTAAAGTCTATGATATGCCTTAGACATATCAGAGTGACAGTTTTTATATGGAAACTTGTCATTAGGTATCAAGATTTTATAATAATATCCCAAAAATTTACGACCTCTGTGGTGCAGTGAGCGAAAGCCCGCCTGAGATGCAGATGTTTGCGGGTTCGATTCCCGCCGCGGGACAAATGTTTGTATGATCTGCAAATATTTGTCTCGGGTCTGGGTGTTCTATGTACCTATAATATGTATTTATTTAAAGAAAAAGTATTTAAGTAGGTAGTATATCAGTCATATAGTTCCCATAATACAAGCTCTGCTTAGTTTGGGGCTAGATGATGCTGAGTGAAAAATGTCAAGCATTATAAAAAAAACCTTGGCCGGACTCTAACGATATTTCTTCAGTACGGACGCTTTCTTTTAAATATTTTTTCATGATTTCTTAAATACAACAAATGAGTAACTTTACTCCCCGTGTGAGAGGTATTTGAACAGATCATTAAAAATAAAGCTTCATTAGTTGTGATATTAAAAAAAATGATGTTAACGCCTCAGTTGGGTCTATTCAGCTGAACCTGTGTTTTGTTTTAATGTTTCAAAATCGGACAAGAAATGACAATATCGGTCGTAAGGTACCCTTACGATCGAAGGGTCGTAATGTGTAATTGTCACAGGATACGAGACGGTCGATCACACTAAGAATTTGACAGCACATTGCTTATTCATATACCTGTAATTACCGGAACCTTTTCGTGTGTTTTCTAAATTGCAATGCACTAGAGAGAGCGCAACGTAAGAATGTGGCCTTATTCGGAACATTTTTAACTTTATTATTTAGACTAAAAACAAAACTAAATATTTTTTTACTAATAACACAACCTTTTTGTTTGAACGCGCTTATTTCCGTAACTATCAGTTGGATTATAAAAAATATTTTTGCATTTGATAGCCCAATTATTGAAAAATGTCATAGGCTATTTTACATCACGCTACAACTTCAGGAGCCGTGCAAAAGAAGTTATAGCGCGAGCGAGCGATGCGACGCGGTGTTAGGAGGCCGGGGGCGGCTATGGCATAGCTAGAGATAAAATAAAGATAATAAAAAGGCGTGGCTTATTTTATTTTGATACTTTAAAAAAAAAGTAATCTGCCTCATCAATCATGTCATACAAACATTTGTCCCGTGGCGGGAATCGAACTCACAACCTTCTGCATCTCAGGCGGGCCTTCACCCACTGAGCCACAGATATCGTCAAAAACTCGATTTTTACATACAAAAAAAATCAGTTCCCATCTGTCTCTTTTTTGTTTCGTTCCTCTAATTATGTCCATGAGGGTAGTTTAACCTAAAGTCTAAAGCTAGAACTCGTTACATTTATACGTATCTATGACATATAGGTAAACAACAGCAATGCCGAAACTAAATTTACAGAAAATTTAACAATCATAAAGAAGCGGAAACACGGGAACAATTTCGAGATGGTCCAGCGGTTCACATTTCGTACAACCCTGAACGTATGAATTCAGTATCCTTACTACACTTTTGCAGGAAAATAAACCTTATTACAGTAGCCAAACGATGGTAAACAAATATTGGTATGTGGGTAAATTGACGTTGTGGTTGTTTGTACGCATCTCGCAATAAAAAGTACTTCAATGGTCATGAATGTCAGTCAAATCACTGAAAACACAATGAGTTTGGACGGCAATACTTATAGAATACAGCATGATTCATTTTAAAGGCCAAAAAACGATAAGACGTAAAAAAATGTTTCAACTCTACCCTCAAACCTTTTTTACCTCTTTTCTAACCTATAATATTTTACAGGAAAAATAAAAAACCGTCTTCAACTAACGGAAAATTTATAAAAAATATGAAATCTCATCACTCATATTTACCCCCACTAAGGGATGGGATTTTTTTATAAATTAATATGGATTAAATATTAATTTATAAAAAAATCCAGAATTGAGATGAATTACCAGCTTCTACCCACGGCATCGGCCGCGTGGTACCCGGATAAAAAGTAGCCTATATGTTATTTTGATGTATAAGCTATATTACTGTAAAGTTTCATCAAGATCCATTTAGAAGTTTTTGCGTGAAAGAGTAACAAACATCCATCCTCACAAACTTTCGCGTTTATAATAGTAGTAGGATATAGTTTATGGTTTTTTAGCCTTGAAGTAGCTCTACCCATAAAAAAATAGTCATAAAAATCGGTTCACAACTGGCAAAGATAACGCGTTTTTTTAACAGAATTAAGTGGCAAACTCGGTGGCGAGGTGAATGAGTAGCTGGCTGAAATACAGTAGGTGCAGGTTCGATCCCCGCTGCATGTCGAATGTTTGCATGATCGACAGATATTCGTTCCGGGCCTGGGTGGTGTGGTACCATAGACTCGTAGTGGGTATTACTCACTAGTGTGGGGTCAAGACTATAATATGTGTCTATTAGGTATATATGTATAATGATGAAAAATCTTAAAATGAGTAGGACTCATTTTAAATGCAATCTTAAAAGTGAGGGGTAACTAGTTGATGACGTAGCATCATTAAATGTGATTCATTGATGGATGTAATTTGTTTATTATAGGTATTATTTATTCCTCCCTGTAAATCTAATTGGACCTCTCGTGGACCAATGAGAATGAGACAGTAAACGCCACACAATCGCATCTTTGTGTGCATGTGTGTTGATGCTGAGATGAAATCTGTGTTGCAGCTTTATTAAGAAAAAAATCAAAGGCAATAATAACTAGAGAAATGTTCACAGACCCTGATATTTTTTTCTTTAATTGATTGCAAGGCCTTCTTAAGTGGTGATAATACTATCTAAGAACCATCCTTGAAGACATACAAATCTATTACACAAAACCCCATTACAATCCGATAAGTCGTTTCTGAGATAAATGGTATTAGACAAATAAATATCCTTTCACATATATATTTGTCAAAAATAGTGATATAACATTTATTAGGTAACTTACTAATAATCCCGAGACGATCAAATTATTTGACAGACTGATGGAAAGATAGAAAAAAAATTAAATCATAAATCAACGTGTGTGTGAGAGGGATGCAACATCTCAAGGACACTAGAGTTCTTACTGTGTGCATACCTCAATTAATTTTGAGATCGGTAGAAATAATAAAAATTAGTCCTAGTGGGTATTATATACCGTGATACCACAACACCCAGACCCAGAACAAATTTCTGCAGAACATGCAATCATAACCGACGAAAACACCTCAATAGAGGTTGTAAATTCTTAAAGCAACCAAAATTCTATCTTCTACTGCGACGTAAGCAGACCAGCGTAACGGCTGTCGCAAGTGGACTCTACCATCGGTGGATGCCATCGGAAGTCATTCGCCATTGATACCATCTCATTGTGCTGGTATGGTAAATTGCGACCGGATGTTACTAGAGACGCGAGATCTATACGTTTCCATACTATTACGACTTTTACTCACCACATACCAAAAAAAAACACACAAAGGATGGATGAAAGAAGATTAATAAAACAAGTATACAAGGCGAGCGTGAATGGGATAGTTGGAAGGGAAGGCCTCGGCGAACGTACTCTAAACAAACTTGGGACATTCTGGTGGAAGGGCAAGTCGAGAGTACACTAAACCGACGAGCATTTATAAAAAATGTGATAAGGATGAATGGAGTGAAAGAGATATTCCGGAATCATAGCAGGTGGAAGCGTGGCCTCTGCCACTGGGGTGCCCCTAAAATATGTTAAGTAAGAACCAACAATAATTACTACATCAAAATAATGTTTTAACAAATATCATTGATCAAAGCGTCTGTACTCTAGAACTTAATCGAAAGTTAAATTTGAGCAAAAATGTGTATAAAAATAATAGTAAGATGTAACATTCTACCCCATACTTTTACCAAGCTGGTATTTTAAAACGTTCTTATAAGAACTCTGCCGCCACTTAGTATCGATTAGGCACTTAGATGCAGGGTGCAACAATAGGCCCTATACTAAAGTACCATCTTCCTTCTTTATGTCCCACACACCATGAACTCCAACGAATAAGTTTGAAAGAAATATAAGTAAAGTAATATAATACACCCAGTAACTAGGTATACCTAACAAACTTGGAAAAGTATGACAAAAGCAACATTAATACTAAAATTGATTTTATTTAGTATGCTGTTGTCCGATTTTTTTTTTATATTATTAACTAATAACCCACCTCTTGGTAAGCGGTTAAAGTAGCCTATGAACGCTTAATATCTCCCTGAGATATCAAGATATGCCTCAAAAAAGATCTCATGTGCCTCTAATTTCACCGGGAACTATACCCATCAGATATTCTCGTATTAGCATCGATGGTGGACAGGCACCGTACCACTCGTGTCTCACAGAATTATTTCTGACATTTTTAGCTTCATTGTCCTCCTGAATACGGAGTCACGCTCCAAAAGAAATTAATGCGTTGTTAGTACATGCTCATCCTTTTGTACGGCGCCACTAGCATTACACATTGTTACCTGTCTATAATTATTTAATCTATGGACAATTGACACATATCGACATTTAGGAAAACAGCTAATCTAAGTTTTTAAATAAGTTCCGATGATAATACCGCCCGCCCGATATGTCAGTCTTATAAGTTAATCACGCTAGTGTATTCCAAACAAAATTTCGAGGTTAATACTATTATGTACTTACAAGGTTAACTTATTCGACGAGGAAAAATGTTTATCAGTACACAATCGAAATTTCCTCATTATTCTAATTTTGTGATACAATTTATGTTCAGTCATTATGAGAAATCATTCGTAATTTGGTTTTTGGATGTGAAGGCGAAAGTGATCGATTGCAAGATAGAGATCTAAATAATAGAAATAAACGATATTATTTCAGTCTAGCTGTTCTAAATTCTCTAACTGATATCAATGTAGGTAATGTTACGATGATGACGAAAGTAAATTTATGGTAATGATGCATGGCATACTTATATCAAGGAAAATTTGTTATAGTTATTTGGGAAGTTGCTTTGGTTTCGATAGTTTCTAAG
Source organism: Perizoma flavofasciatum (assembly GCA_958496245.1). Classification (NCBI taxonomy): domain Eukaryota; kingdom Metazoa; phylum Arthropoda; class Insecta; order Lepidoptera; family Geometridae; genus Perizoma; species Perizoma flavofasciatum. The sequence continues at coordinate 4,025,606 of OY292436.1, forward strand.
TTCATATTAATTCCTGTGCGCGCGGCTTCGTAGCATAGCTGTTGTGCGAGCGCACACGTTGTATGTGGAACGCGCGCGCAGGCAGGTGTGCACACTGACGCTCCCCTCCCGTTGCAGAGCGGGCGATGCGGCACGAGTAGCGCGGGGCCCTGCCCGCCGCCCGCCCGGCCAATCCCGGCCCGTCTAGCCTATGATGTCATCGGAGGAGGAGGCCGACTCACACGCGCCCTGCTCGGATAGACTTCTGAAGAAACAGAAACGCGCCAGACAGCGCGTGGACGCCGGCGAGCCGCGCAATTCTTACTCGACTCTCGCGACGAACGGACACGCGCCCGTGAGCGCCGCCGCATTCATGAGTGGAGGACTCTACGGGGCCATCTTTGAGGGCCGCCAACACTTTGGTCTCTTCGGACCCGGATACGCACCCACTGAGATGCTCAACGAGCTTCTCGGCCGCACGCCCAAGCAGGAGGAGAACGGAGACGAAGCGGCCGGAGGAGACATCGCGCACAGAGTGCTTCGCGATATCCTACAGAACCGCAAGAAGGAGCTGCTGCGCCTCTCGCCCGACAACAATAATGTGCTTGCGAATAATAACAATGATGAACCCAAGATGAAACGATCTCCGGAGCGGGAACGGCCCGCGTCCCGAGAGTCGCGGCCTGACTTTGACGATGCGCTGATGGCGTTGGACAGCGCCGGCGACTCACGGACCTCACCGCCGCCGACGCAAGTACCGGACGATTCTCTTCTCAATCCGAAATCAGAGCCAGATGACCGCGACAGTGACGCGAACCGATCCTCCCCGCGACCTTCCCTTGATGTGAAACGTGCCCGTGTTGAGAACATAGTGTCGACGATGCGCTCTAGCCCCGCGCCCCCAGTGCCTCAAGTGAACGGCTGCAAGAAGCGGAAGCTGTATCACCCGCAGCAGCACGAGGCAGACCGCTACGGGACCTCTCACGCCGGATCCGTGCAGACCGTCTCCGAGGACTCCGACGACGACGGGGACCGACCGCCCATACAACAAAAGTTAGTAGAAAAGAACGCTTTGAAATCACAACTCAGAACGATGCAAGAGCAACTTGCTGAGATGAGAGAAAAGTATTACCAACTGTGCAATCGAATGGGGCAAGAGTCAGAGACTGTTGATAATGATGGTGCTTCGAGTGATGTAGAGCAGACTGAGGATACAGTACCGAAGTCCGAGCCAACATCACCAGTAAAAGAGCCATCAACGCCTCATTCGCTGGCGACGCCGTTACCGCCCGCGACGACACCAAACATGTTGCTTGAGATGAATAAAATAATGACGGCTAAGATGCATGCTCATGTTGCGGCCCAAGGGCACATTCCTGGCTTCAACGGCGGCCTGCCGCTCTTGCCACACTTACCTCAAGAACACATGCACCCATCACATCCGCACCAGCACCTCAACAATGCCGCCGCTATGTACCTCAACGTCAGCCAGAAACTGTTCCTAGAGCAAGAAGCTCGCATGAAAGAAGCGGCTGAACAACGCCAACAGCAACAGCAACATCATCAACAGCAGCAACAACAGCAACAGCAACATCAGCAACAACAGAATAGTCAGCAGCAGAGGCCTCAATCCAACCAGCACTCGCCGCAACACAGACAACAGCACGGCCCAACTCCGAAACCACCTATGAACTCAGAGTTGGCTGAACGCCTAGACGCGTTGAGAAGCAATGCTGGCTCTGTTGGCCCAGTATCGGGAGCTGACTTAGAAGGGCTCGCGGAGGTGCTAAAAAATGAGATCACGTCCTCCCTCGCGACCCTCATCGATTCCATCGTGACCAGATTTGTGCATCAGCGCCGGATCATGAGCAAGCAGTCGGAAGCGGCCGCGGTCGCCGCAGAACGTCTAAACAAGGATATCCTACGTGCAACGAGATTGCTCGACGGCCCGAAGTCCCCGACGTCAAAGCCCCCCGAGCGGCCCGCGCTGCAGATGCCAGGTAACCATCCCGTCCACCATAACCATTTGCCGAACGGCAACCCGTTCATGACGCACAACCCGATGCTGATTAACCAGATGAACGGACCCCGCGCGCCTGGGGCGGGCTTCCCGCTGCATGGCGAGACGGGGCCCGCACTCGGCGCTCACCGGCCTCCAACAGCCTTGTTCCAGACGCCGCCAAAGCCGCTGGCACCGCTCTACGGCATGAACGGCCACTACGAGCGCGAAAACGCGGAGCAGAACGAAGCGCTCAGCCTGGTCGTCACACCCAAGAAAAAACGGCATAAGGTGACCGACACGCGCATCACGCCGCGCACTGTAAGCCGGATCCTGGGTGAGGGCGTGGGTCATTCGCCAGAGAGCAAATTCCCGGAATCTCCGTCGCCGCGGCCGTACCCGGGGGGCATGGCGCTGCCGACGTCGGTAGCGATCCCGAACCCGTCATTGCACGAGAGCCAGGTGTTCTCGCCGTACTCCCCTTTTTTCGGGGCTGGGGGTGGAATGGGGCGGTCACCTCCTTCCGTGCCGGAGAGAGAGTCGCCTCCGCTCCCGCAGCCCCCAGCTCTGCTGCACCCGGCGCTGCTGGCCGCTGCACACCACGCCTCGCCGGACTACCTGCGGCACCATGCGCACGCACACGCGCACTTGCCGCACCACGGCCCGCCGCCTCACCACCCGCACCACATGGACGCACAGGACCACTCCGACTGCAACTCCACCGACCTGCCTTACGACGGACTTCAGCCTACTATATCCTTTTACAATAGAATACAACCAATTCGTCTATATGGCAAACAGTCCCGAAAGTCGTTTGACAAAAACCCACAATATATCAGAGTTAACAACAAACAAATTGGTAATTCCTAGACATAGATTTTCTGACCATCTTAAGTTACTAAAAAGATAATTACTGTTGTCCCCATGGCCTCTAATTTCTCAGCCGTGTCCGAAACCTCAAAGGTCAACCTAGTAACTCGAGCCAACGTAGGGCACAAATCCAAACACACATATCTTATTTCTGTAGTGTTTAACCTTACGACTGATACTTCCTACTTAGATAGGTATTATTGCGGAAACCTCATAAATGCTGCGGTTTCTACGATTCCATGGTTCGACTCGCTTGAACCCGTCTATGATAAAAAGTTTTTTTCTTGCTCCTTACTTTGACACGAAACCTTTTTGCCTTTTGTCAATGAAGCAAAAGTTTCTAGTTTTTGAAACATTTTTTATTAAGATTGTATTAAGATCTCAAGCAAAAATACTTTTTTAATGTTCAGAAATACACTGATGGTGTAAAACAGTCCGCCATTTTCTTTATTACAATATTTAATAACACACGTACTCTTTTGTAAACAGTTTAGTGTTGCGTAGGTAATATACTTACTCGTAAATGCAGATATCGGCTAAGTCACGTTATAAGATTAGAAAATGCAAACGGATTAACTATTTGTGGTGCTTCATCGAGCCTACGAGGATTTAATCAGATTTAAAACCTTTTCTTTACATTCCTGCCAGTATAACAAACCTTATAATGTTGTAGCTTGTAACACCAGGAAAAATATTTACAAAATCCATAGCTTGTAGATATTCGTTAAAATAATCATGTAACAATCGTTTATTGTTTAAATAAATTGACCTTTGTAGTCCAAGGACAGTGATAGTTCACTGGCTATATTTGGCCGATGATATGATCAAATTAATTAATTACGCTCTAATTAAGTGCTCTAATTATTCAGTTAAGCTTTTGATAAAGTTCGCTTAAGTCATCGCTTTACTTCACGTTGCAATTTTTTTGTGTCTATTTCAAAATCCTTAAACTTAGCTTTTTAAATACCACTGATAGAGTTCTAGATTTGTTTTTAAAGAATACTAAGAAAACTTTTTAATTCATAGTTTGCTAATCGTTTTTAAACTTAACATCCGGGTCTTTTGATTTTATTTCAAGATCTCTTTACTGTTTCTTCATCTATGTAAAATTGTCCTTGGAACCAGTATGCTCCCTAACTCCTCAGCACAGTTCGACGCTAACGCCCATGCACCTTCGAAAAGCCAAGCTGATGTTCTTCTGGGTGCGGTACCCCAGCTCAGCGGTTCTCAAGATGTACTTCCCTGATATCAAGTTCAATAAGAATAACACTGCGCAGCTTGTTAAGTGGTTCTCAAATTTCCGGTAAGTGATATTTTTTTGACAGTTTTTAGAAATCTTCGAGAAAAAAATGTGCCTGTGACTGTAATTAGCAATTTTTCACCACTTGATAAGTGGTCCGCAGGTCTACCTATTTGCCACGACATAAAATTTAAAAAAAACTCCATAATTGACAGCTTTGGCACAAAAGTACTTAGTGATATAGAATTTAACTCTCCGTTTTTAGAAATGGCAGCTGACGACCTCGTATTGCGAGTGAGAAGTCGGCTACGATGCAAAAGATGCGTGTGGGTTCGATTCCCGCAGCGGAACAAACGTTTACGAAAAGATTTGCCTTCTTAAAACAAGTCAATAATTCAAAAATATCAATATTATTATTTCCAAAAAAAAACAAGGATTGAAAACGTAATTAATAAATTAAACTAAAACTGTTTATCAATCGGTATCTATCTAAAAAGGTAATATATGTTATGGAACAATTTTCCTTTATATATTGAAGAACTGTAAATACCTAATTAGTACATAGGTAATTTAATGTACAGTTTTAAACGCTTATCCTTCAAATTCATGACTAATTAATTTCAAGTTGCTAAGCTGGTAGTTATTATTTAAGCCATTAGTCGGCTAGTTTTTTTTTATTTCTTTATCAAATTCAAACAAACCAAAATCCAATACGCTGTTATCCTCAGATACATACTCAGCGCGTAGATCTTTAGAATACCAAATAAGGGAAGCCAGAGTGCTTTTTGCAAGTACTTAGCGATCCACGTGAAGGTTGAAAGCCCCTCTCCGCTTTATTTTAAACTCAAACTGATGGCACATACCTTCGAATGAAAGGCCCAGAAGTGGCCACAAAAGTGACGTATGAGGCACCCAGCAATTGTTTACTACAAGCTACAAATGATTATGATGATGAAGACTTTAAAAGACCAGCGATAATTCAATTCTGACCTGATTTTCTCTAGCATCTTTACGTGTTACCAAAACTAGACTAAATCGATCGATTTCCGCAAATTGGGGTAAATCCAAATTAAAAGCGATTCCGTCATCTTCGAAACCGTTAAAGGGTTTGATTCACTATTTCCTAATTAACAAATACGAGGGGTGGCACCCTCAACTAAAATCAAATCTGAAATGGTGTGACTAAACAAATGGAACTTTGTGGTGCTGTGTTTATTTTGATGCTATTATCTTTTACGCTCTAGATAACTAAAAGAGCGGAAATCAAATAAATTTCCGAAATTGCAAATGGTGTTGAGTTTACAGCAATAAGAAAAAAAAATGATAAACGCAAAAAAAGTTATTTTTCAATTTAATCTAAATAATGGAGATTTTTTTAATGTTGGCTACATTATTGCGCGCGCAAAAGAATTTCAAATGAAGAACTTACGATGAATAATAAGAAAATCACTAGTTCAAGCGAAATCAAACTATCTCTTTGAAGCTATGCTGGGTTATCATTTATTTATTGAAGGAAACCAAAAACGATACCTACCTATGTAAAAAAAAACGTAAATAGAGAGATTCAAACAGATAAGTTGGAACATCAATGGAAAAATCCTTGTAGGTATTGATTTGTACTGAACTAACTTTCGTTATCTGAGTGAAAAGGCACCTGCCAAAGTGTCATTTCTGCGATAAACGCCTTCCCCTTCAGTAGGTAGGTTTTCCTAGCAGGTAGATTAATAAAACATTATTCTGAAAAGCCTGAACTGAATTAACTATTGCCTATTTAAATGTAGGAAAATAAAATAATATATTGCCTATTTAAATGTAGGAAAATAAAAGCTTAGTATTTAAAGTGAAGGTAGCACATTTTTCATGTATTTTTTAATTCAAATTATTTTTTCTCATTTTTCTCATTTAGGTAATTAATAAACAGCCTACATACACATGCATAGTCCAGATCCTACACTTGGATTCCCTGTGTAGTACCGTGGTACCAAAACATGCATCATTAAAGCCATTAAAGTGAAAAAACCTAAATTATGATAATTTAAGCAGCTCTTTGACTTGAACTTTAGAGTATAATATAACTATTTCACTAAAAATTTCATAGTTTACTATTTAAGAAAAAAACAGAAAAGAACTTTCTGTAAAAGAAGCAAAGACTAGATCGAAGCGACACTGCTGTGAAGTATTTATCGGAACAAAGTTATCACGCGCCATTATGCAAACACTCCAGAACTCCTGATATATCACCTCACATATTAAAGCTCTCTATTCTATCTCAAGCTTGTATTATCATTATCTAAGTTTTTATCGAAGGCCGATAAAGGGCTGAGTAAAAGCTCCGATAAAACCGTACAAATAAAAAGATAAAACTGTAATATCGCAAAGTAACTGAAATCGATGACGATATCGCAAAGTAGCGACACTCACCATTCGATTTATCGAATTATAAAAATACAGAATACATTCGTATTTTTATGTTAGATCCTGTAACTCGGTGACCAAGAAATAGCTGAATAAATAATGCTTTTAGAATCATTAAAAAGAAAAAAAACATTAAGATATAAACAGTCTTTCATGACTAAAAATCAAAACAAATCTTCTTCCGGACAGGTCAGTCCATTATTGTCACCGCTAATGGTCATATTGTGAACGGAAAACGACCATTTCCTTTGCGATAAGCATCTCTGAAAGGCCACTGAAAGGGTGAGGATACAATCGCACGAACATAATTAGAGGGTAGTTGCAAGAAAGGTGTCCACTTTCCACAAACTTGAATAATGGACTTGTAAATTTTAAAAGGAAATGTCCGATTAGACACACGCGCTTTTATATTTTTTATTGCTGGAAATATTTTATACGCAATGTTTTTTCCTTAAGTGTGCTAAGGATGGAATAATTTATTATTAAATATATGTACCTAGTTTTTATGCAAAGCAATTTTCAGATAGAGCCATGCCAAAACTTTCATTTTAAGACATTAATTTATAAAATAATTAGGTACGTTGGCTCTACGTTCAAATGTCGCCACATTTGTGACTATTAACAATTTTTCCCGTTCATTTGTAATCATTTTGTCCTCATTAGAGAGAGTTCATTATAATTTAATAAACAACGATAATCAATATAATCAACTTTGACTAATAAAGTCAAGTTAACGATAGCCTTTTTTACAATCAATAAGTTCAGTTTGTTGATAAAAAATAATAACTTTTTAATAAAAGTATAATGTAGGTTTTATCTCTAACATAAAATGATATCTAATGGCCAGTCATAAATCATAAATCAGGTTCAAAATTAAAAAGACAGAATTATTGAAAATTCGTATTAAAACATTTTGAACACTGTTCGAAGATTAAGGCTCTCTACACACATCCACTTGTTGACGTGACTCGTGTTGTAGGACCTCAAGGGCCCTGCTGTTGAGTGCCTCCTTGTGTCTTTTGCGGGACGCCTCAACGCCTCGCCGTATTTGCATCGTCTTCATTTTATTTATTTTCTCAATTCATTAGCTAGCAGAAAACGATTTTATAATAAATAAACGAATAATATAATCAATTATTTTCACACATAAATTTATGCTATAAAATTAATGTTTTTCACAATAAATCAATCTCATTCTAAAGCCCTTATACGAAACCAAATTCAAAGCCAAACAAAAAGTACCTAGCGCCTAACTAAAACGCAAAAAGTTATCACCGACTTTTCGCGTCTTCATAAAACAGACCACAGCAAAAGTTCAATAAACAAAAGTCTTCACAGAGCTCCACCCGAAGCAAAACAAACATCCTTACTGAAAGTCGTTCCAAAGACAAATTCTTTTGGCGCGCAAACTCAAAGAAATGCGCGGCCCCGCAAACAAAGCGTCACTCGTAGAATTAGCTACTATAGCACTAATTAGCGACGGTAACTTAAGTTATTTCGCTTAATTAAGCTACGCAGAAGTGGTCTGCGGCCGGCCCGTCACAGAAGGCGTTGTAAATTGTTAGAAACACGGGCAACACTCCAATTAATCTTTTTACACATCCAACTAGTATGAGGGTGTACTTAGACCAGCCGAGGTAAAACCTTTAAAGCGCTTACACACGGACGGACGCAGATGACAGATGTAACAAAACGAACCTTTTTGTACAAAAAAAACATAATAATATTATGGTCAAATGCTGAAACGCTACTCTACATTTAAATAGAGTTAGTTAAAAAAACAAAGTAGGTTCTACGTCATGACGTAGGTAAATAGGTACATCAACGAAGGTAAAACAAATTGCTATTTTTTTTAATTCGTAAACATAGGCTCTAGCGTATTTTCGACGGAGATTGAAATCTCTCAACTGTAAGGACTCTTACAGTCGGTTACAGAAATGTCGCAATTGCAACATGCCTTTTTAACTTATCGTGTTAACTAGCGTGCGTATTTAGTTCAATATTTACCTTACCTAATTAAAAATAAATTAAAAATATGATTTTCAAACGGCTAGATTCTCGAGTGAATCAAAGTACGCTGAAACGAAACCAGCTAGACATTAATTTGCCGTCATTTCTAAGCATAAGGGCAGGTGTAGACCGGCCGTAGCGAGTGTCACATTCATCCCTCGACTTGTGAAGTCACGTCGCGCGCATTGTGTTGGAGACTGTAAAATTTAATTGGTTGGCTAATACACTGCACCGTGCGGAGTCTAATTTACGTGTTAACATTTTTAATAAGGCCGGCTAGGCTAGGGCGCCAAGTGGCCGGCCATTTAAATCTCGCTACGCTCATACGAGCACCTCCAGTAATTAATACGACCCTTTCGAGGAAGCTTATGAGTAGTTTTCCTTCGAAAACCTGCTAATTACATGTCACGAAGTTTTTCAGTCAACTTGAGCGTCGCGGAGACCACTTCACGCCCAATCCTATTAGTACGCCTGTTTATTTACCATAAGAATTAGTCTAAGGCCGGCGTTAGACAGAATTCATAATTTGAAAAAAGGTAACAAGTCTTTTGAAATAAAAAAAACAGTCAACACGCACAGCATGCTATCTAGCGCAAGCTGAGACACTTATTTCAGAATCGAATTCCGATTCTTACGTGCTTGCTCCTGCAGAAACAAAAAGTAATTCGTTATGTAATAACGATTTAAATTTTTAAATCCGGAATTCATTCAGGTTTATTTTAACAGGTTGATTTAAGAAATCATTGAAAAAATATTTTTTACATAATTCCGGACGTTCAGAATTCTGAGGCCGGCATGATGCCGAAAAGAACGTCACGCCTCAGTACTTAATTCTGGCCAACATGTCTTTACTTCCGAATTAACGTTCGCACGCACGCGACGATGTACGTAATAGGCGCGGGGCGCGGTCGAATATTTACATATCATTGCGATACGTAGCCATTATAAAATATTAGCCTTTCACCGGCCATCGCCGTTAATAATATAATTAAAACACGCGAAGGTGCGGTTCTACTTATCTATGATCAAGGAGTAATATGCTCCGTGTCATGACTCGTGTCATGCTTATGCTTCGGACCGAGTGTAACCTACTTTAGTTTATATAAAATAACTTTTTTAACGAAAGTGAAAGCTTCTTATTGTTAAAAATATTACGTTTGTTTACGGTGAACACGGGTGGACTGGAGTTCATGAAGCTATCGTCGAGAAACAATAGCAATAGCCGCAACTACCCTCATTTCATCTTCCGTGTTCATATCCGACCAAAATTGGTAAAACTGAACAAACAAGTACCTAGAGTTAATAATAAAAGACGTTATTTCCCTAAAGAATCTATTTCGATATCAGTAAGTACCGTCATTCATACTCTTCTTACCTAAGGCATTGGAAATTCCGCAATAAACCATAAATACCAACGGTTTCTTATGTTTATATAGCCATAACTAATTTAGGTATAATATTATATGAAATACTTAGGTAAGTGCGATTATATTAAATATATCATGTTCAGTATTTTATGGGGAAATCCAGAAGATTCAATTGTTGCAAAACAATCTAGATGGTTCCAAAACGAGGAAATCCGAAAAGTGAAAAAGCAGAGTGAAATAAAATCATTGACATAACCCTTAAGAAGTGTAAGTGGCAATGAGCAAGCCATATAGCTCGCAGAACCGACAACCGCTTAGACGTAAACAAATCTATTTAATAGCCATGAACCGGGCAACGCAGTCCTATATCAAAAGTCAGTGGATAGACTTTCCTTCATGAACACTTCATTTACTTTCTTTATTTTTCTTCAAGAAACTGTTTCTGAAACTAAAATCAACGTCTTTCAAGTGAAATCCTTTTAAGGTGCATCCTAAACCCAGAATTGCGCATCAGAAAGTAGGAATTGCCATTCTAATTTTGAATGCAACATCATTTCGTTTTCAATAGATTAGCATTCGCGAGACCGGGATAATATATTCAATAGCATACGATATCTACGCTGGCAAAAAAAAAATGCTCCTATTTTTGCATCTCTCTCAAAAATAATAACTTTTAAAGGAATTAAAACAGTTTGTAGGTAACATTTGATTTTCCTGTCATTTTAGAGCTTAAACATTGTATTGAGTTAAATTTAAATAGCTTTAATTTGGGTCTGATTTAAAATATAAACTTAGAACACTATAAAATTCACATCTGCTATAATGTCAATTTTTTTTATTATTGATTTGCAAAGGGATAAATTATTATTCATCTTAAGACCAATCAGTGCCCAATCATTAAGGACTCGCCTTAAACATTGTTCCCAGAAACATTTAAGCTAGGTACTGTAAACCTTTAAAGTGAATACATGGCTTAACGGTAGAGTTTAAAGCCTTGTGTAGACTGTAGGCGGTATGTGGCGATGTTAGTAATCCATCAGCTAATGGGAGCGAGCCTAATTAGAAAAGTGGCGTTTTCTTCCTATTGCCGACCTTATCTTGTCTTCGATGGGGTATTAAGTTTTTTAATTACTCCACCCTAGTGGCTTTAATCATTTCACAGCGCTTCCGAGGTTCGAAAACTAATTTCAGGAGTAGGTTGTTGTGGATAATGCTACAGTTACGGAAAAATATCGGTTAAAATGAGTAATTCAGTAGCTATTTAACTATCACCGCAAAAGTAATAGTCATGAATAAAAAAATCGAGCAGCGGAAAAAACTACACGTTATTATTTTATTTACCAAAAGCCCAAAGAGATTTGGGTCTAACTTGTGAATCCGATTTGTTTATATGAGAAGGTAGTAGATATTGCAGACACATGGAACTTTTCAATTTTTGTCTTTAGGGCTACAACGCCCTTTGACTGCCCTAAAGACAATCACCCGCATTACTATTTTGCGGGCTGATTGGTTGTTTGCCTCCAAACAGCATAAATTAGCACTTAATAATGTTCTTAAAATTATAATAATATTTGTTGAATTATAATTATTTACCCGTGAGTTGTTATGTCATGCGAGGTCGTGCGCGCTTCAAGTCTCGAAGGAGCGGGCGTTCTTTCATTAGTGTAGCCAACGCCTCAAAAAAACTTATGACATTTCTAATGACACGAATTTGGGCGGGAACGTCACGCGACTTTTGTTTTTTAATAACTACTTGCGGCATTCGGCAGCGTATGCGGTCTTTATTCATCTTTATTTTATTTATTGTTTGAAAAGGAAACTCGCTCTCAAAAGTGTCAGTAAAGTATCATTATTTGATAAAAATACTTGACTTAGGTATATTGCGCTTAATATGTTTCGTTGTAGTAAATTCCTCTGCACTAATAATGTTTCTTAGAAACGGATGCATGAAGTAGTTACATTATTGTTGTTTCTGACCACTATCAGTAGGTGGCGGAAGTCCAGACCCTTATCTCCTGAAGCCGACCGGCCAGGACCGGAGAACCCAGGCTGGTAAACGTTCTTGGGACTATCGTTTGTTCGCTGAAGTATCGGTAGATCTGGTAATACTGGACATACAATTAAAAGACAAAGCAAAGGCATGTGTTTATAGTTTAAATGGCTCGTGTATAGGGGATAAATACTGAAGTACTAACTTCAGTATTTATCCCCTAAATAAGTTGATTATGCCCATGAAAAAGTGGTCGAATTTTCATAATGATAAAAAAATATAAAAATATTTTAATGATATTATATTTTAAAAGTAAACCTACTTATTTTTCATAAAAGGACGTCGATACAATGAAATCGCATAAGGAGTCATATAACAACGATATGCCAAGGTGAAAAGGCGCGGCATAGGCCGTATACACATGGGAAATTACCCAAGTGCGCCCAGAAGTTGTCGACACGCCCTAAGACGTAATTAATTAATGTGTACTAGCCTAACTGCGGTAAAATAGGTTATATGGAACTATTTATGAAATATGCAATAGAATGGCGTTTCCTTATGAACGTTTCTTGAAAACAATCTTTATAGTCCGGTAAAGTATATTTATTTAGGCAACTTTTTGTTTGAAAACAACCATAATAGTTACGTACAAATAAAAAAATACGCGTTTATGTTAGTAGGTAAGGTACAGAGTAAGGATTAAAAAAAATCGTCTATTAGAAATAAAAAAATATGCAGTCACATTTTCTTTGTTGTCTTAATGACACGAGACGTTTACAAAACTCTCATTAAAACACTTGTAAAATTGTACACTTGTAAAACGATGTCGCCATTAGAAAATACAAAATAATATTAAAACTATCTAAATGTCACGTGATCACATTTCTATTGCTTATAATATCAACCCCATTCATTTATTCAGTTATATATTAGCGTTTACGATTGTACTAAGTCAATTTGGCTACTGGTGTAAAGGCGGGCTTTTTCTAATGTTTATCTATATTCTCATTAATAAGTAGTCCGTTCAATTTCAGTAATCGTTTTCGGAATGAGCTCCACAGTGAATACCTACTTAGTCGGGCAAAAAACATAAAAATAATAAAATCACATCTAAAATCTTTAGCAATATTAAGCTCTAGGGAAATAAGCTCAAGTAAAACTGCGAAACATTGCGTAAACGACATCTACGTTACGTAGCGTTAAAGTAATTATCGTTAGACATGAACAAGCTACATTAATAGTTACAATGTAAGTATTTAATTAAAGTGTCAGTTTTTGCTATTTTATAATATTTAGTTTGGCAGTAATTTAATTTTGGGCAGAACTTTACCGTTATTTTTGTGCAAAAAATGGTTTGGCAAACCAAACGCCAAGCGATCATGTTTTTCGTTCATTTTAGAAAAACAGAAAAATTTAAGTTTACAGAGTAACGCAAAAAAATGCAACTGTACAACCTTTTTTAAAATAAGCTTAATAAACTATAGACAGACAGTGGCCTCGATTCTGTTGTACACTAATTAAACTAAATTTAAACTATCGCTCTCTTTTACTGATAGTGCAAGCAAGAAAGAGATAGCTACAATTTTAGTACTGTCAAATTAGTCAGATTTAAGTTTTCCATACAAATTTAGTCGTGATTTCAAAACATAGTGACTATAAACACGATGAAAAGCGGCACGTAAACTGATTTGATAGCAGCACACAGCAGTAAAATTCATGCCATCTCTTTCTTGCGTACACTATCAGTAAAAGAGAGCGACTGTTTAAATTTAGTTTAGTTAGTGTACTACAGATCGATGGAGATACATAGAGTCATGAACATCAAACTTTACGAAAAAAGGGGTTCCATTTTCAAAATATTTAAGCGACATCCATTCGCTCACCTTAAATTTAAAATAACTTAGTGTAGACCTAGCGTTGTATCCAAACGATTGACAGTCACGAACGTCAAACTTTAAGGGGGAAAAAACGGCTCCATTTACAAAATATTTTTTTGCCAGTGATTCCCGCTTTTGCGACAAAGCTACCAACTGCACTCGCTTTTTATCAAACTCATAGTCCAAGGCATGACAGACCGACGAGTAAAGAAGTACACTCGAATACGAAACTGGGAGACAGTTTCAGTAATTAACGAACTAATTCTGAGATCAAGTAGCGTGAATGGTCAACGGATGCCCTTTAGCTTGCGTACCTACGTTTAACCCTTTTTTGAAAATTTTAATACCGAAGTGAGTAGTTGGGGGGAGATGGGGGTAATAAAATCTCAGCGAGCACTCAAATGAGCTGAACTTTTGAAGCTGGGTACAAGACAGGCGGGTCAGTGAGGAGGGAGTCATTAGTCAGGACCGCATTGAGAATTACAATATCGATTTTTCATCGGAATATTTTTATGGTTAACTTCCTTAAGGCTTTACGCATGCGATTTGATAAAAAAGTAGGATACCTGATGACTCGTAGTTCCTGATAACTACGACACAGGGATCCTAGTGTGGGGTCAGAACTACGAATGTGTCAATTGGCTGTTTATTTACTTATTCTAAATATCTTCCAAATCGTTTCCCCCAAAGTTGCAAAGATTATTGGTAACTCGTAATAAAAAATATACCAATCATACTTTTGGCATTGATCAAATTAGTAGGAAAGATAAGATAGGATGTTGAACTTGCTATAAAACATTTGAACCACTTATAACTGAACAACGTAAAGGTTTTGGAACAACGTACAGATGCATCCTTTCCCTTTCGGCACAGCGCCATCTAAATGACTTTTAAGAACTGTATAAGAACACCTTCCACAAAACAAAAAAATATTCTGGGAATTTTAGCAATCACACAAATAAAATTTCTACCTATGCCTAAAGATTTTAGGTAGTTTAAATATATATTTTATTCTTCAAAATGAGAACGAAACAATCGCGAGAAAGTTGCGCGCACGCACGCTATTGCGATAAATTGTAGGAGCCCGCATTGTTACATTTACACTTCTATAGACGGTTTCATACGGGTAATTTTCTTCGTGGACTATTTTAGAGTTTCATAAAGCATGCTACACCTTGGGACCCTAAGCTAAGTTTAACTTTATTTGGGGACTTAAAGTACGGTAGTTTAAATAGAAGCAAATAAACAGCTTTTTAACCGTCTTTATTGACAAGTAAACTAATGAATTTGTATAGAATAAGATTATTACTATCTATTTGTAATTTAACGATTCTACTTACGACGTAAGTATAATTATATTAATTTGTACGATGGCATACGTACCTACCAATTTGCGGTCACGAAAAGGAAAAAAACATAGTAATAAGATACTTACCAAAAATTAACCCACAACGTATTATATTTTAGTTATGGACTACTTCAATACTTAATCTAAAATAATGAAACGACTTCATAATTTTTTTTATAAAATAGCTACCTACTTATGTGCTACAAGTATATGTTTACATCACTTCCTTGCTATCGAAAAAGTGAAGTGATGGTATGTATGCAATTATTACAAAATTTGAAATTTTAACGACTTTTCTATTATTTAAGTACAACGCCCTCTAGTGGTGTGTAGCATTCAATGGTACCTATCTAAAAAACCTTTCTTAAAGTCAAACTGGATGACAATCGGATAGGCAACCGATTGTCCAAGGTTAATTGCAGCGCTCGCTAGTGAATTGTGCCTATAACACCTTTCTAAGATACACCAACGATTTTTTGCAAAGGATTGCAAAAAAAACGTTTCTAAATCGGTTAAGCCATTTCGGAGATAAATATTAATAAACAGCCTCATACCTCAAACTCATACCCTCTTATTCATAATCACTTCATAACTTTATCGGCTCAATAACTGTAGTTATGCCCTTTTCTAACATTAAACAAAATATTGAGGCAGACATACTATAATTAGCGAGCCGATAAAGTTATGGAGTGATTATGGATAAGAGGGATGAAGTCACGGAAAAACAAATCATTACTAGACTGTGTTCCTAGTCCATCCCTGCGCTGGACGGCGCGGCCTGAAAAAAGTTTTTTCACTAACTGAAGCATTAATCCAGCCGGTATTAGTTTACTCGCTTTTACCCGCCGATGTGTGAGTGCAGTCTGCATGTGTGCAGCACGCCGCGCCGTGCAACTTTTTTACATAGAGCTACCAAAAATACAGAGAGTGCATGTTACCTATCAAGTGTTGCTTTGGACGGGAATAACTTCTTTGACAGTAACAGTGACATTTCAAAGTTGTGAACTAACTCGATTGAGTTCTGTCATTATTTTACTAAACTACTCCACACTTCATTAACCCATTCGAGGAGACAGAAACTCGTGGTAGGACAAAAGTAAAGATACATATTGATATGGTGATATTTAAAAAAATTATGACATTAACTAAACTTTTTTTTAAGTTGCAAATTTAACTTTTTAAGTGTTGCTATCATTTACTAGAACTATTGTGTATTTGATGTTAGATTCTATAAGCGTTGTAGATAAAATACTTACCTAACCGTAATGGTACTTCTATTTTTCTCTTTTTTTTTCAATTTCAAAATCTGTTTCAAACTTCACTCCTTTTTATTTTCGTAAGAAAGTGTTGTGAAGAAAATTCTTCACCACGCTACTTAGTTTAAAAGACAAGAATAAGATTTTATGAAAACTTTTTTTTTTGAATATTCTGAATGTAATAATGAGTTAACTATATATCTTAACATTTTTAACTCATACCTACCTCCTTTTTTATTTTCTTTTTCTATTCGTTCTACTGACGGACAAAGGTACCATTTGACATTTTCTAGCATTGATGATAATTAAGTTTTCTTGTCTTCTCTATTTGAACATCACTCTATCCAACTGCAGTCTGCCGGCCCATTCTGGCGTGCCCCTCGAAAGCTGGACGCCGTCCACTCACGCACACAGACGCAGCACCACCCTTAATACCTCCCTGTATCATTTACGGAGGTTCGCATCACTTTTAATAACCATTGTATTTGGCAACGATCAAAATGAGTGTTTGGAGTCTGAAACTAATTTTTTTTCACCAATTTTGTTTTGGTTCTATTTAATGGACGAATTCGAGTGGCAGTTTTGAACGGGAAGTCACGCGTGTTACCAGGGAATATTTTAGAGTTATTCAGGAATGGGTGATGGGTGTTTTTAATAATAATCAAAATAAGTTTTAATTTTTTATTTTGTATCAAATTTTGTATTAGCTTATGTGCTATATGGTCACGAACTAATTTATCCAAATCAGTTCCCAATTTTATCCAAATCGGTCCAGCCGTTACAAACAAATGTCCAAACATTCAAATTTTCACATTTATAATACTTATTAGTAAGATTATTGAAAATTAGTCCAATCAATGTTTGTCAAAATTCTATAAGTAGAAAGTGCTGACAATACTGATCAAAGCATTGTTTATATTCGTACAGATTTAGACGAAGTCATAGACTTTTTTTATATGTTTACTCTGATGGGTAGGTAGTATAGTATATTAATGGAATTATAAGTATTACATTGAAATATAAAAATAGAAGTTATTGCAGAGTGTTTTCCTAAGCTGAACCGTGAACATCTAATTAGCTTATAATCTTTTGCATAAGGAAAACTAGTTACTTTGTAAGAGTTAAAAGTAAACACAGGATAACACCTGTCATCGAGCGTCGTTCTAATAAGGCCGTTTGTCAATTTTTTTTCTTACGTAATTAGTATTTAACTAGAGTAATGTTTTTGAAGTCTTTCAATAGCTTGAAAGACTTAAAGAGTACGTGCTTAGTACGATGCAATTCTTTTTTTGGAAATCTGATAGTTTTGCGATTTTATATCAGAATATTTTGTTACATATCTCTATAGATTTATAAGGACAGTAAGGAAGTTCGAGCAGCCTATATGTAGTTCAAAAAAACGTATTTAATCATTTTACTTAATATGCGTATTCACAATAACATTTAACGGAATATCCAGTTATTCAATTCAAACTAAATTTCCTAAAATGAATCCTACTAATATAATAAATGCGAAAGACTGTGTGTGTGTGTGTGTGTGTGAATGTTTGTTACCACGTATCTTCGTAACTACTAAATCGATTTTGATGAAATTTGGAATTTAGATAGTTTATCTGGAATAACACAATCAAATTTTCTAAAATCGACCCCTAAATTTTCTAAAATCGAAGGGGGTTGATAGAATAGGGCGAAAAAGATTGATGAAAAAAAAAATGTTTGATTCGCTCAAAACTCTGTACAAATAAACTTTAAAGTAAATAATGAAACACGTATTTTTAATTTTTTCAATACTTCCCTTTGGGGGTGTGCAATTGAGTTCTAAACTTTGTATAAAATTGTAATCCTTGGTTCGATTCATTCAAAAGTTGGTGGACATAGTTTGAAGCCTGGAGACGGTCATATGCTACTTTTATTAACATACGACGTGGGCGAAGCCGCGGGCAGAAACTAGTGTAGTATAATTTAGTAAAAATATTTATCACCAAAAATATAGTTAGATACGGAAGACTTTTTGGAAATTCTTTCCTAGGCCGGATCTAAACAAATCTTAAACTGTAAGCTCAAGTATACATTTCGACAGTTTATTAAAATTACAGATTTTGCATGGAAATGCTTGTGTTTAATTTCAGTTCGAGATGTGTACGGGCCTTAGAAATACAATGAGTGATTGAAAGTAAACCCTTCGATTTCTCTATGTAAAACAGCAGTAGAATAAGTAGGGCAGTCGTGCGAAAATCTTTATCTCAGTTTGCGATGCGGGCGCGCACCGCTACTCGATAAGAGGGTAAGAACCTCGCAATTTTTAATAGTAGAAGATATCCGTCACATTGTTATAAAAAAAACACTGAATAACTAAGAAATAATTTTGATGTAAATGTTGTTTTGAGGCATAGAAGAAGTAAAGAAGCCAGCTTTAAATTATAATTATTGATATTATTTTAAGATAATCACAAAAAACCTCATTTCATACTGCATGACATTTATCGCAATGGCAATGTCTCAAGAGTTTGAGTGCGATCTGTCTTTACATTCTATCTGTTTTTAGATAAAAAAATACAGATAAATGCAATATGTGAAAAGCGCTCTAAGAAGGTCAAATGTAATTTGTATGTTAATTGTATCGACATTTTCTTAAATAGACACTGGCCAAAAACACATTTTTTTTTTAATGTTTGAGTACATTTACGAAGGGTGATAAAAGAACACGTTCTCGAAAATTTAAATTCAAGTTTGGAATCAAACAATGCGTATTTCGCGCCAAGTAAGTCAACAAAGGGAAGGGAAGAAAGTGAAGAAAAAAACAATTCAGTATGCCCCCTCACTCAGACAGAGTAGCGGTATAGCGTCTTGGCGATGGCGGGACATAGAATTGAGAACTTGTTTCATAGACAGACATGACACTAATTTCACATTTTTTGAAACTTAAAAGCCAAATTACAAACAACTGTAGAAAATATGAAGATATAAATACTTTTTATTTTTATTGTAGTTTCAGGCCTAGCAAATACAGCATGACTCTTCTTTAAAGACGTATAAAACTGATATGTTAAGCCATTAATGGTCCAAATTAACTGGTCTAAACTTTAGGAAGACCCCAAACGTGGCTTTAGAATGGTTTTTTTTTTATATTAACTTAACAAAAAATACCTAAGTAGTAGTTAGTTTAGTTTAAAATATTAATATCATTATCATATGTTGTTCGTTTTCAATGTTTTTAATTTTAATGAGACAGAGGTAAATAAAAAGAAACTGCATTTTAAAAGCGCCATGTCTATCTCTTTCTTTTCTTACATCTTTGTTAGGATCATTTAAGCACAGTTCACACGGGAACCAAGCTTCTTGAGGGGGAATCAACCGCAGTTAAGAACGCTGAGATTTCTTTAACCCCAAGAAAGATTTTAAAAGCGTTTGAGCACCTTACCTTAGAGACTCTTTTCTTGATGAAAAGGAAACTTATGAGAAACAGAGAACGATTACAAAATTATTGTTTTTCAACACTTAAGTGTTTTTTTTAAAGCTACGCTGGAGGTCTTCGGCCGGCCTAAAAGCTATGACACCAGAGTTGGCCTCTTACTCATCCCACAGATATTAAAATACTAGCTCATACTTAAATAGGTACGTAACAATAATTATTGGATATGCTTATGGTCAGAGTTAGAATTAAACCAACTACCATCATGGTACTCATAGTTCCTGATACCCACGATACAGGAAAGGGTCAGGACTATGTATGTGACTGTTGGGTGTTTTTTTTAATATATTTTAATTTAGCAAATTGAAGTGGCAATGGGCAGGTTATTTAGCTTGCAGCACCAACAACTGCTGGGGAAGAATGGTTCTCGAACCACAAACCGGAAGGCATAGTATAAGAAGGCCCCCCGCCCCGATGTAACGATGACATCATAAATGTTGCGTGAGGGTAGATTGAAGTGACTGGATGAATGTGTAGTAGATACCACATGCATACCTATATCTTGAAGAAATGCTTATAAAAAGATTGAAAACGTACCTACTTAGTAGTTAACCATGTACAAGAGTTTGCTTCGAATCGAACAGTATTTTTTTCAATTCCGGATCAAGTTTTTCATTCAACTTGGAATTTGAAAGCATTTTGCAAAAAAAACATACAATTACCCAAGACGTTGCCAGGTAGACGCAAGATGTTCTCTTAAGAAAGAGCAGAAATCGTTAAACAACTTTCCACCCTATCGTCAGTAAATATGCCTTAAAATATACAAAATCTTTAACTTTCGAGAAGTCATCTTTTGTCATAACAATTGGCGACCACAAGTATGTTAAATTCTTGCGTATTTTTAAACAGATAGAGTTGAATTTACCATGTGTAAGATTTTGCTAAATTTCGATAAGGGTGCCAACAATGATATTGTTGAAAACAGCTGATTCTCTCTGTAACGGTTTTCGGTTTAATGTGAGAACTGTAAAATCGCGGGAAAAATAACGTAGCACATACTATCTGACTTGTTTATAATAAAAAAAACACATCCATTTGTATGATTCTCTCTGTTGTGGGTATCAAGAACTAGCGTACCATGGTGTCAATAACCAGTGACTTTCATGGTATCGGAATGATAAAACACCTTAATTTGCTGTAGAACCAATTTTATTGTACGAAGAATGCACATCGCAAACACCTCCACCGCGGTGATAGACGAAAAAAGAGATATGTGTTGCCACTAGCTTATGTCGTTTTTTACAGAACATGTTTCGGCCACAGAACAGAAACCTTCTGGTGTTGCGGGACAAATATTTTTACACATCAGGCATAGAAATCAGAACCTAATCCGATAATTTTCAGCACTTGGTGGATTAATCACTATAAGAGTAGAAACACTACATAGATATCAAACAGATAGGTAAAGTTACCTATGTGCCTATTTATTACGAGGAATGAGTTCTTGTTACTCATCGCCCGCATTTGATTTGCATAGGTAGCGTGAACTACTTACAAAATCTATTCGACCTGCCGATCGTTATCTAACACGTCTCTTATTAACACCTACTTAGAAAAAAAACTTTCCTTCCTTTGTACTTTTTAAATTACACCTATTTGTACAAAAGCTTACCAATCAAAGTAGTACTTAGTTCGCGAACCCGCTGCACCAGAGGGCGGTTGGGCGCGTTACCTGTCACGCTAGGCAAAAAGACATCTAATTATTCAGACACTCCATTTACTTCTTCAATTAGTGGCTGCAATCTCGCGTCGAGTGCCAATTAAAAAGAATAGAAGCCTCCGTGTGCGAGCGAGAGGCTCGAGTGACTAGCAAGCGGCTTAGAGGTCCTTATTCTACTATCTCCATCAAAATAAAATACGAAACAATTGACACAATTTCAATAAAAACACTACATTTGAAACAGCCAATCAGAAAACGAACTACCAAAAACAGAGACGAAATAACAATCTCGCAATTAGGATTTTTATTTTCTCATTAAGAGTCACTTGAAAAAAAAACGGCAACATAACCCGTAGCGTCACTTGCAGGAACGTGAAAAACCGAATTAGCTCGTCTGAATGCGAACTCGTAAGTAATTAGCCTCGTGAGACTCTCGATTCGCTCAACTCGCTCTCGTAAGCGAAGCGAAGCGAAGATAGCGAAGCGATGCGACGCGACCGGGGCAAAAATGGCTAATCAAATCCTTCCCGCTCTCGACGGCATTCGAGTGCCTTTTTATTTCCATTGTACCGTGAAGTGTCACACTGATGACTAGATGGATAGACAGTAGGTAGGCCGTAATTCAGAATCGTTTTTACCGGGGCGATATTGAGTTTTTGCTAGATAATGGACAATTTGAGTATTCGGCGTCGCTCGAAAAGAGCACAAAAAGGCAACGACTTTTGTACGATACATCAGCAGCACCAAACCGCTTGACATTTAGTCATTTACATTATCAATCCCTTATTCTTTGTCTAAGCTTAGTGTTAAGGACATCAGGTTCGTCACGCCTTTCTTCAGATTCCCAATTGCTAAAATCCTCACGTATTTAACCTGCCGTCTTTGCTGCATTCACGCCCTCCATCATATCATTCCTATAAACACATTGGTCATCTTTGAGCTGGCCTATTTCCACAAAGTCGAAATATTGAAGTTTATTTTTTTTCTTTGGTTACAGGGAGTTTTACTACATCCAGATGGAAAAATATGCGCGACAGGCTATCAGTGAAGGTCTGAAGGCGGCCGAGGACCTCCACGTGGCTGGAGACTCTGAGCTCTACCGGGTGCTCAACTTGCACTACAACAGAAACAACCACATTGAGGTACGAATTGTATGTATTGCATCTTACTAAATCCACTATTATACCATTCAGTTTATGTGTTCTCTTTAAAGGCTTTTAAAGCTCTTGTGCGTCCGGGTTCAAAAGGGATACCTAATTGCAAGAACGGGTCTTATTACAAGAGCTATATCATCTTTGTCTCATTTCGTCAAGCCTGGAACTTATAATACAAATGTGTATTATTAGTACACATTTACATGTCGTTTATAAGCTTTGCGCACGGCAAAAGTAGCATATGTATATTTCTTGATCACGAACTATACCTGTTCCAAATTTCATCCAAATCGGTTCAGCCGTTACGGAGATTATTAGCAACACATATCCAAATTTTCGCATTTATAATTAGTACTATGTCATATCTATGTCCAGCAGTGGACTTCTGCATTCTAGTGATGATGATGATGATGATATATCACGTTGCTGGCGACCTCGAATTCCCTCTTTGTACGATCCCGACAAAGGTTTTGTTCATTCACTCACTTCACAAAATATTTCCCAAATGCTGGGACACAATAGAAAGTTGATTGTCTCGAGCAGCTCTTTATTTACCAATTACTAATGGCCTTACGACTGTTGCTTGCTGCGATTTCAGACACGATACAAACTTGTTGTCTCGACCAGATGTGAGCTAAACCATACTAAAAATAGGAGAGAAGGTCATCATACTAAGAATAGAAGAGAAGGTCATCATACTAAGAATAGGAGAGAAGGGGGAATATCATCAACTAAATGAGTTTTCCATCCATTCCAGGTGCCGCCAAACTTCAGATACGTGGTAGAGCAGACTCTGCGGGAGTTCTTCCGCGCCATCCAAGGCGGGAAGGACGCAGAGCAGAGTTGGAAGAAGAGCATCTACAAGGTGATCTCACGGCTCGACGACCCAGTGCCCGAGTATTTCAAATCACCCAACTTCCTCGAGCAGTTGGAGTGAGCATCGACGCAACGCACAACGTTTCGACATAATTAAATTATTTAAAAAAACATTGGACGATTCGTTTCGCGCACCAAAATTTTACGACACTCGCATTTAGGCCTTCAGATTCAAAATTATTGATAAAGAGAAGTTAAATTAAATTATAAAAAATGTAATATGTACGTTGGACGTCGTGTGGCGTGGCGACGCGCAGTTGCTTCGCCACCTACTCTACTAGGAAATTCATTAGGTTTATACGAGTAAGAGAAAATTTAAGTCACCTAGAATTTTATTTCTGCACATAATATATTTCGCTATATATAATTATTATTATATTATTATTAAGTATTATCTTTAAATGGTTTTTATAGTTGTGTATATCTTAAAATCATTTATGGATTTATAATTTAAGGGAAAAAAACGATTAATATATTTAACTGCTTAAGTTTTGAACGTTTTGTTGTTTTTTTATTTTTGTTTATCCTTGTTTCCTTATTCTTTGGAGCATGTTTCCGTTGCGTTGTTCCCGTAGCGTTTGTGTTGCTGGCTGCCGGCTTGCCTCGGCAGCCGAAAATTGTCAAGATTTACCTTTACCTCGTCACACCTACTTATTTTAGGGATAATTGATTAAAATTAACCATAGTCGTTAGTACAATAGAGCAGGGTTATTTTTCGATCCACAAACAAATAATAATTAACAGATTATTTTTATACGATAACCGGTTTTGTGTTCTTGCAGATGAGATTTTCAATAGAATAAGATACAGTCACTAAATTCTAAAACAAAATTACACATCCTTAGTTCTAGTTAAGGTGAACATCCTATGTTGTATTTACAATATTTCGGCAAAGTTCGGATCGCGTTTCAGTTTATGACTCCGGAGCGGTACCAACCCCGCCCGGAATAGGAATTAAGTTTATTTGTTAGATAAATACTTAAAATTTTGCGTGGGCCTTTCAAGAAAATAACAACGCGAGAGCGGAGCGTCACACCATACAATCAGTAATTCAAATTTCAGTTACAATCAATTTCATTTCTTTAACAGAACCTTCATCAGGTTAGTTTGTGTTTTAGACAGCAACAACACAACAAACAGTATTTTGTTTACTTTTCTGAAAATACGGATTTATTTGTTATTTGACTCTGGCCACAGTTTTCGAAGTTAGTCCCACTGGTGTCGTTCGCTCTGCACGCGGGCGCTTCGCGGCGATTCTCAACCTCATAGAACATTTCGATCACATCCAAACAGTATGCAATAGCATCGAAGGCAACACATCAATAAACCAGAACCCTCAAAAATCCACTCCGAAAATCGCAGTTCCTCTCTTTCGATATCAGGTTACGCACAAACGCACGGGGCCACCTCGTCCGATCAGAAGTGCCTTCAAAAATATTGATTTTTTACATGAAAATAAATATGAAATTATTTAAAAAAGGGCCCTCAATAGAATCTGTCGCCCAACCAAAGTCCCGCGCAGCACCCGCGCATTCGCCGCCCATGCACACGCATAGCAGTTCGTCCGATACGAACTTACCGTATACATTACACACTTTACTATTATACTATAGAAGAATAATTAGTTTCATTCGTAGTAATACGTAGCGCGGCGCCCGAGGCTTGCTTTTCGACGAAACGAGACGTCACAGAAGGTGCGGGTAGGTTCGAAACGATACGACATTAGCTTGGTGAGACGTCAAGAAGCAATCTCGGGCTATATCGCATAATCTCGATGTATTTGTTATAACAAGTAGGTGCCGGCCGTCGTCCCAGCAAAGCGGAAACACTTTCAGTTCACATCCTCAGTTCGACAGGACACAATAATAATAAGTTATGCTTCATATAGTTATACTACGATAAGATAGTTTGTACAGAGATGTATAGCGACATGTACATAAATAACTATAAAGATAGTTTTAATACAGAAGATGACTAAACCTATCTTAGCGGTAACAATATTTAATTAAGGAAACAATAAAACTGGAAAATTGAGAATTGATTTGCAAAATTGTAAAAAGTTATTCCATCCTGAGTTTCTCGTACGTAACCGCGCAGGGCCGGCGGCAGGACTAGCTAAGCAAGTGTAAGCATATTTCATTTAATATTACACGTTTGTTATCGTTTACTTTGTAACCATTTAAACTATTACGATAATTAAGGGGTATCTCAGTTTAGGATGGACCAGGCGTCGACTGGTGTGTATAAGTAGCAGGTTAGGAGAGTTAGAGAGATACGGAAGTTTTTAAGACATCGACACATAGAACATAACGCAGCCTCCCCCTTCCCGTTTGGATATTCGGTTTTAAGTTCTAAATTATCCCGGAAGTTTTCAGAATTATTCAATTTTCAATTACTGATGTGTTGATCACTAGGCAGTAGTTTAGTGAGCAACAGGACTTGAGGTTTGAATAATTTCCGAATACGGACAATACCCTACCACAACCAACCTTTCAAAGCAATAGCCCGGTTTACGTTTCGACAATGACGTCGGTATGCAGTGACGTCAGTACGCTCAGTCGCCGCAGGGCTTATTCGAGATGAGCACCGTTTCATGTTACGTTACTACTATTCTGTTACATGTTGTTTGTTTTTCCGTACCATAGGCTGTGATAATTTAGAGCTAAGAAGACTTTTCAGTGCATAACTGTCGCTTCTAGCCAGTAGCGACGCAAAACACAACAATACGATTGATTAAAATAATCGTCTAGCTAGAAATCGTCACATAGATCGTTAGGAATTGTAAACAAACGTTTATTCATCTATACTGAACAAGACATCTTTTTAGCTCTAAACTACCAACCCATCGACTATTTATTACATGTATTAGTGAGTAATGAATTCGTTATTCCGATCTCTTCATAGATTTTTTCATTATCTAATATTAGTGCAGGCTAAACAACACATATTACAATAGAAATGTATTGATTTCCCATCAACAGTATTCAACCGACATGCCGTAATTTGCAGATACTTGGAGCCGTTTAATGTTTAAGACCTTATTTTTCTGGCGATTTGTAAAGTTGACTTTAGTTTTGTATTTTGTCCGGATTTTTTACTTGAGTGACCACTGTGCAACAGCACTACAAGACCACAATGGATATAATATTATGCGATCGAGCCGATTATATAGCTTATTCAATAAATGGATTAGTTATCAGTTGTCATTTTTTTCTAAATTAATAAGACTCTATTTGAAAACATCGAAGTAAATTAGTCCACAGTGATCATGGGGGCTATCCCACAGAAAAAGTACAAAATTCGGTGTTTAGAAAGCTCATGTTTGTATCTATGAATATTATGTATTGTAGATTTATAGAAATTGCCCATTTTCGGCTAACTTCTCCTCTTATTATGTTGTTTCTAGGATAGTATACTTCTGTTCCAAAAATGTTCTCTAAAGATTTTGCTTTAACATTTTTAGTATTTTC
Organism: Perizoma flavofasciatum; assembly: GCA_958496245.1. Taxonomy (NCBI): domain Eukaryota; kingdom Metazoa; phylum Arthropoda; class Insecta; order Lepidoptera; family Geometridae; genus Perizoma; species Perizoma flavofasciatum. The sequence goes on from OY292436.1 coordinate 4,052,589, forward strand.
GAATCCGTCTACGAAATCTTTGGATTAACAATTAAAATTAAAGAAATATGTAATTATTTTTCAAAATTATTATAAAATAAAACAATATCTATGTATATGTCTGTTTGGTTCAACGTTTGGGTATTATGGTTCCTAAATTTTCGAAATTGTAATAGACTCTATTGTATGTAGCATTTCATTTTTGGAAATTAGATGACATTTAGGTGTACCAAATAGCTGTATCAACTTTTCTATATGAGAAAATTCAAATTAAGAGAAATTCGGGAAATTAGGTAGTTATGAAGTAAGAGCCATTCTTATACATGAGAATTATTTAATAAATGGACAAAAATGAGCACGGAAACACTATTAGGATGTCTGGAAACAAAATACTGCCGATGCTTATCGATAATAATTAAGTAAGATAAGCCCGAACGCGCCTATATGTTATATTCATGAAACTTTCACGGTAATTGTCTGTTTTATGTGAAGCGTTCGTGAGTAATTTTGTATTCGGAATAGAGACTTCAGAAATTATGTATCTCTATTTTCAATATCCTTGTGGTCTTCATTCGTAACAGCGATACACGTTCAGTTTGTATTTTTGTGTGTTAGTATGAAAATTGTGTTTTAGTGAGCCGCAGTCCATATGTGGCGTACTTTCGGTATGATATATTTGTAAACTACAGCGAGCGGACGCGGATGCCGGTGATAAAAATTAGTGACAAAATTTAAAAATCGAAATTATTTTAGTAAGTGGCGCGCGGGTTTTTGTCCACGACGCGACGAGCCGATCCCACTGTGCATCGAGCAGCGACGCGGACGCAGCGTGGATAGAAAGTCGCGCGACCAGTAATTTGACTAGTGTTTAGGCATCGTTTCGGTATCCTCGCATTTCGGCTAAGTGATAATGGCGCCGCGTCCGCTGGTTTTGATATATTTAGTACAAATTTCACGATGTTAAGGTTACGAGGCTCAAAGCTTTTCTTTTGTGGCGGCCGCTCCGCCGCTCCACTCCGCGCTGACGATATAAAATGAGTCGTGTATAAAATTTTATTCAAAAAAAGTATTTTTGTATTGAATATTTCTAAAGTTGATGTATGGTCAAAATTCATAAAATTATAGCGGTGACAAAATGGAATTTAGGTGAATTTAGAATGTCATACGTTTTTTGTATTTAATTTTAAGAATAGCGTTGGATATAAAACGTTTAGGAACATTAACCATTTGTAAATAAAAAGTTTACCAGCGAAGCCGGAGCGGCGGCGCGGCCCTCGTTTATATAGGTAAATATTATAATAACTCAAAAGATGTTTATATATGGTTCTGGATGTAAAAAGATAAATTTAAAAACAATTTAAGGTGAAAAGTGAAAATGTAAGCGTTTCCTCGGTATTTGTCTTAGAATGGCGTCAGGCGGGTCACTATTGTAATCTGTGAGCCTCAGACAATTCGTACCCTACACACTAACCTAACCTAACTACGCATTAATTATTACGGTTATTAATACAACAATACTTATACATTAATATAATATCACATTGTCATATTGCTTATAATTTACGAGCGTGTGTCTTTGTCCGTAAATGTTTAGGAACTAAACCACTGTTTGGTGTATTAGGCATGTAAAGTGGAGTTATTGTGGATTCAAAGAAATTGTACCTCTAAATTAAATCTCTCGACCTTGGTCGTTGGATTGTTGCAAATTGCGAAGGTATATTGAAAAAAATTGGCGGTTCTAAAATTGTTGATCAAAATTATTCAAAATTATCCGATTGGAAATACGGTGAAACATGAAATTGTATCTCTACTAGCATTGTCAGCAGAGACTTGTTGATACCGATAAGGGATGTTTCTTCGTGGATATAACGAGTAATAAAGCTAAGCTTTTATTTGATTGTCGTCTTTTATTTACTCAACCTTATCCCTATTCCCTATGTCCAGTAAAAACTATTTCGAGCCCACTATGCGCCGAGTGTACTTTAGTTATTAACTACCTCTTAATTATTTATCTTACTTAAATAAAATCATATCATATGATTTAATTTAATTAAACTAAACTATTTGATAAATATATTTTTTGTAGCTATACTATTTAGTTTGGGAGCGCCTGACATAATTTTAATTGCAAAACTACTGAGGTCTTTATGTAAACTCGAAGGCGCGTAACTCATTAACGTACTTTGTATATGTCTTGTCTTTTTGTATGTAAAAGGAAAACAAAAATAAATACCAAGGTAGTGATTCAAGGATCACTTAAAATAAATACACTTGGTTAGAGTTAGAAGGCTTCAATATAGAATTTAGGAATTCCGTCACAGATATATATTAAAATACCTACTATACTAGCTTCTGTGAAGCGGCATGCAAGTGCCTAGTCAGCAGAGATGCAAGAGGAGACGGTTTCCGGGTACCACGGACCCGTAGTTCCTGAACCCAAAGACACGGCGCTGTAGATCATACTCGTAGTATTTTTTCAGTCAGCCATTATATAATCAAAATGCTAATTTATTCGAGTTTTTCAACCAAACGGGTAATCATCCTTGCATCTTGAGACTAAATATTCAAATTACCCCTAATCCCCCTAAAGGGTAGATTCGAGCTGATTACTAAGACCTAGGCAATTGAATTTTGATTGGATACTTGACTTAATAATAGGTACGTACTTATTAAGTTTAGTCTAACCGTGACAAGCCTCATCTAGAGTCTAGGATATAAAGACTAGGCATAGATAATACTAGCTTCTGTCCACGGTTTCATCCGCGTGGTACCCGGATAAAAAGTAGCATGTGTGTTATTCTACATATCGTCGGCTAACTAACAACACCGCTCAAGTCGAAATTTTGCGGTTTTGTCATTTTTATGTCATTGGATACATCTTTTCACTGCGCTTCTGTTCACCAATACAAAGATTGCATTTCAACCAATCACAGTTTCAATTTCAGCGTTAGCGATTTCAATTCTGTGGACTTGTGCCGAGTTGATAAAACAGTTTTTTGGTTCTCCTGTAAAGTTAGTAAAATCGATTTACGTGGTGTTGTTAGCTAGCCGACGATATATTCTACGTCTGCATCGATTTGGAGAATGCTTAAATTACATTTTCAGAATGCGTTTGTAAGTAAAACTATTTTCTTGGCCTTTGCCAAAGCCTGAGAGACATACTCTAACATGGAAAACTATCTGATTCAAAATCAATCCAGAATTGCTAGGCTACAATACATTTTCTAAACTTTGGATTGAGTTCTACCAACAAAGGCCTGAGTGCCAGATAGCGTATCCCGAGAAAGAACAGCTGGAGTTACACTTAGGAGTGCATAAGATCGAACGGCAGCGGCGGCGGTCCGTTTATAAGCGATCATAGAGTAGACAGCTTCAAGAGACGCAATGTTTGATAATTTGGTAGGAAAAAATACTGTCAACTGTCGTGCGAGTCCCGCCACGCCTGCTGTGCTCTGATTGGTCGAAACTGTAGTTTCAACCAATCAGAGCACAGCAGGCAACAAGACACAATGACAATATCCGCGTTTGCCAACATCCTAAAAGACTGATGTGTTGACAGAAAGTGTGGTTCAATATGACGTCTCTCGGGGTTAATGCTCGATGTATGCGATAAACGGACAATCAAATATAACCGTTGAGTATGGTGACAGATTGCTTCATAACAAGTTTTCATAAACATGATTCAAAAAGCTTTAATATATAATAATAATATAATATATAATATATTAATAATAATATTTTTGGTAAACATGTTTTCATTATGTATTTTCACTAACTAGTCTTTATACTAAACAATCATTCGGTAGGTACTTACTTACACTATCACCAACCTTTCACCAATCAGGCACTCATTCAAACCTCATTTTCCATAAACCTATTGTTAAATAAGGTTGCCTGTAAAATAATGATGAATCCTGAAATTGTACAAAAATAAAATTAAATATATTTTATCCAAGCTTTATAGTAATTTATTGATCCAAAAACTATGAGCGTAATATTTATTTAAAATTAAATAAAGTTACTATCACAGTCATAATTCTACAAACTTAGTTCTACCAAGTACCTACTCAATTCTAAGTTCAGTTCTTAAACTAAACACAAAACTGAATTTTACCATAGCAAGTAAAGGGTAGTCAGAGGCACGTCCAAACATTATATTTGGCACATGCCCGAGTTTTTCATGAAGTTAGCACGTGACATCGCCGCTACATAACAATTTATATATATTACATTAGCAATAAGAAAATAAGTTTCTCCTTATAGATTTTGTGCCTATTAGTAAATCTTCCATAACTGATATTTCCCGAACCTTGAGGTGATATTAGAACCTTTTAAATAATATTTTAGATAATCAGTAGACCCCCTGGGGGACACATCAGGAATCTTCCAGGACTGGAGTTTCTAGGGAATACATCAAAACTTCTAAATTATATTTTAGGTACTTGTGTACCCATGTTATGCATTTATTACCTAATGACCTATTCTACTGAAATTATAACCAAACTATAAAACTAAGCAAATTTTTTATTTTATTTTCAACCAAATTAAAATAGGTTCTTCATTCATCCATATTTTTTTCGTGTGTCGTTATGCGATATCTTCGCCAAGTGTGAAGCGATTTTAATATTCTGTTTTAATGGGTAGGATATACTTTTTTAATATTTTTTTTTAATTTTTATGAAAAAGGTTGAGAAAATAGTTGATGAAATTTTTAATTATGTCCAATTATTATTGTTTATCAACTCCCCGTTATTTTATCCTCGATTTTTTTTCGACACTTTCGATTTTTTTTTATTCGAAAGTGTGTAATTCTGAGTGAGAAAAATAACGTAAGCACCTGAGGAATTCGGTTTTTTGACATTGCCTTTGACATTGACATGCCGTTAACTTATATTAATAAATGCTTTATCTATCTATCTATGTGCATCTGTGGGGTTACCAATTAAGAGGTAGTCAGAGGAACACCCAAACAAATTTGGCACATGCCTACGTTTTGCATAGTAGGTGGTAATTTTGATTACAATATGAAATACTTACTTAACATTCTAAGATAAATTTCATTGGCAGTATACATTAACAGTAAAGTTCTTCATAACTTATTTAGATGAAAATGAGAATGCTGCCTTTAAACAATGCCTCGGGTGGAGTTGAAGACCTGAAAATGTGTGAAGAAATAATTTGTTAATCATTCTAATGATATTTTAAAATAGATGCTGCCCACGGCTTTGCCCATATGGAATGTTGATAAAAAATTGGTCATAAACTATACCTGTTTCAAATTTTAACCAAATCAGTCCAGCTTTTAGAGATTATTAGCAACAAACATCCTGGATCTCTGTGGCGCAGTGGGTGAAGGCCCACCTGAGTCGCAGAAGGTTGCAGGTTGGATTCCCACCGCGGGACAAGTTTTTATGATCTGCAAATATTTGTCTGGTCTGGTCTGGGTGTTTTCTATGTATAATATGTAAATATTTACAAAAAAAAGTATATAGGTAGTATATCAGTCATGTAGTTCCCATAATAAAAACTCTGCTAAGTTTGGGGCTAGATGAGCATTTTTTATTCATTTATTATTTTATTTATCCAAACTTTGACATTTATAATATTATTAGGAAGCATGCAAAAGTGTAGAAGCCTTCATGTTTGTATCTTAGGATCTCCATAAAGAACCAATTTAGATGAAATTTGGATCAGGTATAGCTTGTGACTTAAGCTAACATGCAAGCTACTTTTTATCCAGGTAACACCCGGTCAAAGCTGTGGGCAGAGAAACAAAATAAATGGTTTATATTATATAAATAACATTAATCGTTACCCATTCTTCTACAAATATACAAATCATAAAATATCCCATACAATAGGTATTTTTCTATAATCACTATCATTAAAGTAAATTAAAGTAAGTAAAGTTTATTGCTCTAAAAAAGAAGGTGTATCGGTACAAATATATACTTAATTATGAGTAGTTGAAATTAATGTAAAGAATTGTACCTAATAGCTTGTCCTGCAGCTAGAAATAGGCCTCCCCTAAAGGGTGCCATAGCCAACAATCATGGGCTACCTTCATCTACCAAAGTACCACAACCGTCTTTGAACCTCCTTGCTCGTTAACACTTTAAATTAGTTGTGTGACTCCTCACTCAAGTCTAAATAAAAGTAAAAAGTAAACTTAATTCCAAAAGTAAATTTTAGATTATTTCCGATTCATTGGATGGGTTACTGCGGGGCACATCAGTTTATTTTGCATTTTAAGTTTAAGTAAGACATAACTACCTTTTCAATATCCACAAATCAACTGCTTATCACTCCATATAGTTCGCCCAGGCTGAACAGCATTAGTTTTATATGAGCTTTGGTCTCCGCAGCCTTATTTCGTAACTCTTCGGCCTTCTTCTCAAACGCCTCTATTCTCACATCTAAGTACTTAGCGCCCTCTTCTGAAGAGAACTCCAGGAAATGGTTTAAACCTATGTTTATGAGTAGTTTTGAGGTATCAGGTACAGAGGCCTCCATAAAGAAGTTGCAGCCGATGTTTAATTGAGTTTTAAAGCCGTCAGGATGTATTGCCTTATCCGTGATCACCTTTAATGTGTGCCTCTGTTGGGTCAGGTCAGATATTTCGGCGTTTATTTGCAGCAATCTCTGTTCGAGCACCCGCAAGTCTTCTTTAAGAACGTCATTGATGAAGTGCTCGTACTTAATTATAGTTTCTTGCACGTTTTCTGAGGACATTTTGAGTATTGCGGTATGTATTATTTGAAAATAACTTCTCTGTCTTGAAAATTCACATTCCCGAGAAAAATTCTTGATGATTTTTTTTTTTGTTTCTGGCTCGCGTTATCTCGTATTTGGACTAGTGTTGCCAGCCGGGTCTTGTCAAAAGTTACCTAAAATAGTAACCTTTTGATGTGAAAAGCAACCTTTCAATTTGTTTCCCAACAATACTTACAATTTACTACATTGCAAAAAATATAGGAGCTATTATCCAGTCTACGGCTTCGCCGGCGTACACTTTTAAAATGTATGTCACTGATGAAAGTAGGTCCTAGGCTCTTACAGTAAGATTCAATTTAGAATTCTTTCAATTTAGATTCAAGTAAGAAACTAAAAAAAATACTTTACGGATTCTAAAAAATCATCTATAAGTTTACAAAAGTAACCTTCTGGCAGGACAGTGTAGCACATTGACAGTTGTTTCTGTGACAGTCGTGAGTGTCTTGTTGACAAAACAAGATAGCAAGATAGTGACACTGACAAAAACGTCTACTCAATTAGTAATGAAAGATTGACATAAAGACGACGGCATCTCTGAAACCTAAATGGAACTAAGTCAGTCAAGTCACAATATTTCTATGTCGTACACTGACATCTAGTAAAATAATTTGAAACTAAATTGTAAACTTACTATGTCATCTAGTAACAAAAGTTTGAACTAAATAGCAAACATAGCTTACTCGAACGGCAATCGCAACCAACTAGTTATGATTCCACTTCTTATATCTGCTTGAGGTTTCAATCGGAAGTATTTTCAATACAGCTCAACAGATGGCACTTTTGAGTAATTGCACCTGCTTCTTCATTTTGTTCGTCGTACCTCGACTAAGAGATGCCACACGGCTTAAACTTAACCACATAATTCTGAAATTTGATGTATTTACCAAGCGGCTTTTGATTTTATACCATAAGTACTTATAACTAAGCGAGTTTTTTTACGTGTGTGAGTTACCTACACCACTTATGTATGTTACGAGTAGGTACCTAGGTAGGTATCTATTTCCTAATCCGTAGTAGGTAGGTAGGTACCTACATACGGACGTATACCTTCCGGTAGCATTCGGTTACTTACCGAAATACCTAGGTGCAGTCACAGATAATAGAATACGTGCAGTTTACTGCTTAGGCGCCAAAATGTTCTGTTATTTTACGAGGCATATCAGTATGGCGGGATTCAAACCTAGCAGTTCTTTTATAGACTGGCACTGACTTATACACTATTGGCCTCATAGCTACATCGCTACATACCTACTAAGATCGCACAACGAGCTATGGACCTAGCTATACTCGGAGCTTACTAGGTACGTGGTAAAATCCAAAAACCATCGGTTAGTGTTCCGATGGCGACGGGCTTGCGACCTATCACGTGGAATCCTAACTACTTGCAAAACACGGACTTGGGCCTAATATGTTTGTACATACCTCTGACTACTCTACTTGGTATCCTTAAAGATCTACTCACTGAGTATGTATCTGAAGATGTCCATCAAGTTGAATATTTTTGTGATAAAAATCCAAAACCTGAAAGTCTTGAGGAACTAAAGTCAACGACATAGCATCGACATAGGCAGATCGTTCGTCATGGCACTCTTTGGGGAAGCCTATGCCTACATGCTGTTGGTTATGATGTTTTTTTTTTTGGATAGGATAAGTATACGTATTTGTTATGGGTGAAATAAATAAAACATCTTTAACGATAGAGGGAATCGTTTATTTGACAAGAAATAGTTTAAAATATCACTTCACTTGAATAAAACCTCCAAATGATTCTTAACTAGGTTGTAGGAAGGTAACCTAATACCTTAAATAATTTAATTATAAGTAGCCTACATACACACGCCTAATGAAAAGTTTTCTTTAGGCTGAAGTTTATCGTAGAAATGGTCGTCAAAAACTGCATTTTCATAGGTAAAGTACCTACCTAATGCCTTTATGACGGTTGAGTACCTACCTACATTGACCTAAGTACATAGTGCAGCATAAAGTAGGTACCTACATATCTACTAGAAATAGGTTTTCTCATCGTGTACGATTTAGGTACGTAGGTACAGAAGCGTCCACCATTTAGTTAGGTACTACCAAACACTGTTGTATACCCCTGAAGGTGGATACCTTTGTGATAATAGGATATATAATGAAAAATATAATGCAGTTACCTAATTAGGTAGGTACCTAACTAACGGTGAAGACAGATTTTTTGTCGCTACACCATAAACTTATCTACTCATACATTCTATGAATGCGTATCATGTGTTATCTATTGTTTGATTGGCACAAAACAAAAAAAAACACCTAGTTTCATTGGCATTGACCACATTAAAGCAGAATGAAAGAAAAAAACCCAAGCAGAATTTGTTGCCGATTCTTGTAGGATTAGTCCCCGATCGAGGAAACAGCGTAAATTAACCAGCTAGTTAATAAATTGACATTTTTAAATGGTCCTTGTGATTGCAATGAGTTTATACTTGACTTTGACTTTAAATAGGCTAGCCGAGAAAGACAGCAAAGATAGCTATGCTTATTTACCACACCTAAATCAGTGGGTTATATCAAACTGTTGATGTCACTTGTGCTGTGAACTTGTAATTTATTAAAAAGAAAAATCTTTAATGACGGCGGCGCCGGCAGTGGCAAGCACCCGAAAATGGACGCCTGTAGTCGTCCATTTTCGGGTGCTTGCAATATATTATTAGGTAGGCTAGAACTAAGACCTCCACGGGAGCATGATTGCTTCCATTTATTTTTGAACGAAATAAATGAATTTATATGTTGCTCCAGAAGTTTTTTAAGGTTTTTAGAAAATTAACGAGGTAGGAAGGTACTTTTAATGATTTGGTAATTTCAATGTTCATTCATCATCATATACATTTTTGCGTAAGTATTTGAATAAAATTGCTTATGATGTTATTTCTTTTTATAATTTTTAATTTTGATTTGCATCTCGGTCCGTTGTCCCCCAGTCCCGTATACACCCGATCCGTTCTCCCCCGATTAAAATCAAGTTTATATCAATATTTTTTGTCGCTTTTGCGTTAATTTACATTAAGTACCGGCGAAAACTAAAGTGCTTCAGAATTTTATTCTTATTTAAATTATTTAGTTTTAACTTTTGTTAATTTATGTATTTATCAACTTTGAATATGTTGTAATAAATTTACTTAATTTATAATAATACTTCCTGCTAAAGCAAATAGGTAACTAATACTTATTTGTGATTAGGACTTTGCGATTTTGCAGGTATCTACATTTACAATCAGTATCTATTTACACTGTAGCAATGTACCATTCGTTATTATTACAAAACATAATAATAAATTAATATCCAATTAAATATTATTTAGTCACTTATTTCAAGCCTCAATTAAAGCCCTCAATTAAAAAAAAAAGATTATACTTACTTAATTATGTTAACAAACATCCAATATTTTACTTTTTACATTACTAAAGCAGAACACTTTTGTGCCTGCCAGTACTTTTTATAAGAAATTGCTTCGGATAAAATTGATCGTACCTAAACCAAATCGGGGAATAACGGACCGGGTGAAAACGGGACTGGGGGACAACGGACCGAACCCAATTTGTAGGGTTATGGTAGATATTTATTTGAATAATTCAATACTTATTTATTTTGTCCCTACTAGTATCAACAATATATATGTACCTATTATTATTTTGATCGGACCACACGGGATCATGTACTTCTCAGCAAAACAAGAACTATTTAAGTAGGATAAATCAGAGTTTGTAGGAACCTACTCCCTAACCTGCCAAATGAACAAATATTCATAATATACTTACCTAGGTATGTTTTGTTTTCCTACCAACATAGATACGATTTTCAAGGGATCATTTCAAGAATAGTTAATCCTACGCCTACTACATAGGTACCTACTAACAAAAGAACTAGATACTATCATACCTACCTGTAGCCGTTAAATATTTAAAACCTCCCCCGTTTTTACCCGAGATGTAAGGAGCCCGTGTTATGCATTTGCCATAAGAGGTGGTTTGTTTGTTTCTTTATGTGTTATTTCCGAAACGGCATAGCGGATTGCAATGCGGTTTAGTGGAATCAATTTGTATGTCTTTTATGCTGGAAATGTATTTAAGGCCCGAATTCATAGTCAAATAGGGGTTCCCCTAGGGGACTGTTCCGGCGCTAAGAAAAAATTTATGCACGCAGCCATAAGGCCAAAAGCTGAATGATGGATTTTGGGGGACTGTTCAACCCCCGACTATGAATTCAGGCTTTAGATACAGGTTTTATCTTCACAACTGTCATATGGGCGCTGCCATAGATGATGGGAAACGCGTAAGTAGTTTTAACATTTGCAGGTTATTCTTTGTTATGAAAACCAATTTCACAACTCACAGATTTTTCTTTTTATTTTTTCTGAGCCTTTTTTTTAAATAGTTTAGTTACTTATCAAACGTGGTAAACATTAGAACCCAGTAGGTAATGTAGAAATAACTAATAATGTTATAGATTAAGGTATTATTATTATTATTAGGACCATTTCTATAGACCAGACAAAAAATTTCATTAATTGCTATACAACCTGTGCCTTACTAAGATAATGCCCTAATTTTAAATTTGTACACTAATGGATGTAAAGAGTTGCCTGGAAATTGTAATAGGTATTTATTACCTACTAAATATATTTTTCTCATAATTCACGAAATAAAAGCACTAGGTATAACTTTGGCTTTTACATGAATGCTTTAATTTTAATCTTACTTTTTTCTACTAATATCATAAATGGACTTACAAATTGGACGAGAAAATTACACTTAAGGTTTATTAATATTATCACAAGATAATGTGATGGCTGAATCAATGGGCGGTTATGAATTATTAGGTATAACATTAATTTTAAACATAAATAATGACATTTAGAACCTAGCTTATGACTAAGTTACAAGATCTTATGAATTACTAGGATCCATTCACAATGTACAACTATAAATACCTTACAGAAGAAAACAAGATTAAAAGCTACTTCAATTATTACATGCTAAAAAAAAATTATTGAAAAGGTTCGTGGATTTGTAAGTAGGTGGTAACTACTTCGATCCTCGAAGCTTTGCGTAATATTGAAGAATATTGACTATATTATTGATTGTTCGGCTACTCCTATTCTATTTACAGTACATAACATCCAGAAAATATTTACATAATTTAACTGATTCAAGTTAAACTTGAGTGGCAGAACGGGCGTACGCTGCCGATTTAATAAATACTATTATACATAAGATTTTTACTATACGTCAACACTATTTTTTATCATCAGACTATGTAAGACGAGTTGTTAACGTCTTATAGCCTATGTATAGCCTGCCCCAAATGGGTGACAAAATATCTACTAAGTAGGTACCTAAAACATTTTAAACAGAGTGCAAAATTTACTAATAACCTCTTTGTTTTTGACGTTAGAAACTATTTTAATACACAGATGTAACCTGTAGGTATAAACATTGAAAATATGATGTTCGTTCGTTGGATGGCCTTGTTTTGAGGACGGTTTTAAGTCTAAAATCACTGGGACAAATTTACTTACTGTAACAATACACTTTATTTAAGGTGTGCATGAATTATGAACCTTATGTGGTTTATGTGGTTTCGAAAGATAAATGACTGGGGAAGATGGTAACAAAATATTGAAATCCAGAGTTAGGTAGGTATAGAATTATATGAATCATTCTAAGATGAAATTCAAATTTAAACTGTCAATTAATATAACCTAAATATCTTAAATTTTACTTTTTATATAACAAAAAACATAATTAATTTGAGATCAAAACCAATTCTTGAAATTCTAATTATATCACAAAATAAATTCCGACATTACTTCTAATATTAGAAGGATGGAATGAATTTAAAAGTCTACTACTAAGAAAGAAAGTACCAAATCGAGTTTCAAAAATTCTACAAGTAATTTCATACGACAAAATATGGATGGATTGTGAGAGGATGGCAAGGGTCTGAAAAAAGTGAGTACCTCCTGAAATGACGGCTGATAGAGGATTATGGAATAAGAAAACATGTTGTGCCGACCCCTGGTAATGTGGGACAAGATATCATAAGAAGAAAAATTGGTGACCGTATTCTTGGGCATTGACCTTCTTTTTAATCAAATGGGTTGAAATATATAAGATCGTGATCTCATTTATGCGTAGTGAGAATCAATAAAATACCGCGGCCACATGTTTCTGATTGCAAATGTACTTCTAGTTTTGTATGTAGAGGTATAGATCTGATCACGTATGTAAGTCAGGATATTGTTTCTGACGCATTGAATTGAAAAAGAAATAAGTAGGTTCTTTTGCGTAAGAGGTGGAGCGAATAATTTACCCAAATTATTAAAGTGACGATAGCGATGCGAACGAACAATACTAATATGAATCACAAACATCGGCGATATTCGACATTTTGCTATTGTATTGCTAACGTACCCAATATACTCGTTTACGGTCCTAGATAATGATACATGTCTCTATACTGAAACTTTCAAACGTAAATAATGGTATAATGGCAATGTCATGAAAATCCATTTTCCAGATTCAGAAGTTTAGGACATTGACAAAATTTGTGTAATTGTCTCGTTCCCACACCAATTTAGCTAGTGTAATTAGGGAACCGAAGGTCTAAGGGGCCTTCAGAACAGGACATAATATAACATCATCTAGATAATTAAATAGTCTAGTGATCATTTCTTTACATAACCGGTGCTAAAGAGCGTTCCCCAGGGTACGCGGGGCGGTGCCTTGCTCCGCCCGATTACGCCTGCGTTCAACAGGCTTTATATATGACGGTTCCGCAATAGATGATAATGACAAAGTTATACTAGCTACTAGCTGGCCAATAATAGGAACCGTTTTCATAGACCGGAGTTAGGTGACTAGAAATAATGTAATCCTATTGCAAAGAGGAATCTTTAAAGGATTTAGCTTAGGCAAAGACTGATGTGTCATTTTCATAGACGTATGTCATTAGGATATGCCTGAGTATTTGCCTAAGGGGCAGGACACATGACCACGGAGCGGCGTCCCCTCACGGCACGGTTTCACGGTGCTGTGAAATGCGACGGCACAGTGACGATTGACGGTGCAACGTGCGCCGCCGCGTTTGATACCTCTTTCAATTAATGTAAAAGATGATGGGTAAAAGAAAAAAAGTCACGCTCGCAGACCATGCATTCACACATCGAGTGCATTCGAAACGACATTTGAAAGTACATTTTATTATAGTATTTAAACTATAGTAGTTTGGTATCATTTTAAAATAATATTCGCTAGACGGTTCTCATGAGGAAGGACCTCTAAATGGTCAACGAAACGTCAGCAGGAGGATAGTAAAGTACGCGGTATATTCGTAATAATATACTGCGAATTTCACGGCACCGTAGATGTGTCCTAGCCCTTATCTAAGTGCAGACGTCAATTATTATATAAATCAGCATCTTCCGGCTTAGAACGATACCTACAGTTTAATTCTCAAACATAACACCTTTACAACTTATGTGTTCAAATCATGCTTCACACATCTGCGAATACCTTAACACATAAAATGTTGCTAACTGACAACGCAATGCGTAAACTGTGCCTACTGTGACTTTGATTTTAGCTGGTGACGATTTTTCTTATATTTTGCCAATTGCCTTGAATTTCAAAGACAATATTCGTCACAAAAAATGCTCCCAAATAATGTTATACTGAAGTTGATGAAAGTTTAGTAAAATCCTACCTATACTGCTGGCATCAAATGCATTAAAAAGTGTAGGTACACATGCTTGACCTATTAGATTAACAAGACAACATTCAAGATAAGAATGAATTATTAAAAACGTGGATGGATCCAATGGATGGGACATTTAAGTACCTAAGTAGATAATTATATCAAACTTCCCCAAAATAGTAACTTCAGAATATCATCCGAGTTTGAAGCTTCAACGTTTTGAATAAGCAAGATTTTTATATTATTCTACAAGATCACTTATTTTAAATTAGAATGCTGGATACAATTGTTGTGGTATAATAAAATGGTTGACATTACTCCCGGGCGTTAAGCATATTTTTTGCAAACAACACAAATATCATGATATGTCATGATATTATTACAAAAATTCAAAGGATTGCATGTAGATTTTTTAATTTATAAAGATACTCATCTGTTGAACTAGACAAGGACATAAATAACTGGTCAAATAATTAATCTCTCAAGAATGAATAATTTGGCCAACATGCCCGATATCGATAAAGATCAATACAATCTGATCTACAAAAGTATACAAATATGCTGTTAAGTATTTCGTTTAGAAAGTTTATCTGGCGTCAAACTAAAGCGGTCTATTGTCGCTTTTTAGTACCTAGGTACTACAATTTACAGGCTCATACAGTTAAGCCGTTATAATAATTTAGACAAATTTTCAATCATATCAGTGACAAAAAGTCAATAGTCTAAAACGCCTACAAGGTGGTTAAGTTATAACAGACAAACTGTATTGTAAGATGACGGTATATATACAAGAAGTGCTAGGTATTTTATACATAATAATGACCAGCGCAGACCTAGTGAATAAAATTCTAGGTAGACAGAATATACTAGACACGTTTTTCCGCTAGGTCTGCGCTGTTTCTAAGATAATGAATACGGTTGTGAGCCCGTAGCATTTTTAGCCTAAGAAGACTCAATTCATAATTATAAAAAAAAAACACAAAAATGAACTGCGCAATGGAAAATCCCGTGTATGTCTTGACACTTTATACAGATCTATTCACTACGAGGTGTAGTCCAGAATTCACTAATGGAATCCCACAGGCGCCGAGGAGTCCCGTAGTCATCTAGAAGTCACCCAGACGCAAAGGAGGGGCTCCTTAGGCACCTAGGAGTCACCAGCGCTGCGCCCCGGGGCCGCCGTCGAAGGCTCGGTGGGTTCATGCGCCGGCTGAAAAGAAAATAAATAATTAATTAAAATAGTAATCCTCTACGACACTGGTACCATAACTCTTTAGGCCATTAAATACCTCAATATGGACGCAATATGGAACCGATGACACGACGAACGAAGGGAAATACGTGTTCTTGTTTTTTTTCAATAAATATTAAATTTGCAAAAAAAAATATACATAAAATTATGTCAAATGTAATGTGTTAGGTGTGCACTTTACAAAATCATAAACTTTCCTTCCACTTCCTACTCTTCGTTATCCAATTGAATATGTCATGAATAAGAGATTTGCCCTTTTGATGTGTACAACACTATATAGTCGCAATAGTTCACAATATAGGTAGTCGATTTTCATAAAAATTCACAAGCAAGACTTTGGTATGATTCAAACTGAAAGTGGTCGTCTCCAGGCAATCTTTATCTTAAAGACCCAAAATACATTGATTCAATAGCCCTGACCCATGCCAGGCGATAACAAAATATGATACTGTCATGCAGCGTGTCGAGCTGCGGAAAGGTAGAGTTCCGTAGCCAATTTTTGAAAGATTATTCATAATTTCGAAATATATGTTTTCTAACAGTGACTGTCTGCCTTTGGTATGGGACGCCACATGCGTAGATACCCTAACACCATCTCATCTGTCGGGGACATCAGTTAGAGCCGGTGCAGCGGCTGATTCGGCCGAGGATCTCAAGAGGCGCAAATATAGAAGTCTCGACAGAGCTTACTTATTTCAGTCTTTTGGGGTTGAGACTCTGGGTCCGTGGGGAACCGGAGCCCATCGCGTTTTCAAAATTCTTTCAGGGCGACTGGTCGAAGTGACGCGTGACCAGAGAGCTGGCTCTTATCTGGGTCAACGCATTAGCATTGCCATTCAGCGTGGCAATGCGGCCAGTATTTTGGGAACGCTTCCGTCTGGTAGTGATCTGGATCAGTTGAGCTATCTATAGATCGTTTGCAACGGTCTCTAGCTGTTTCATCTGTGTTTTTTGTATATACCTACTTGTAAGTTGTATGAATAAATGTAATATTTTAAAAAAAAAAACTGCCTACGAAAAAGAAGCAGTACATTAAAACTTCCCCCTGGATATATCGATGACATCCTAAAGTTTTTTTATTTGATGATTGATGATTGATTGATGATTAATTATTTATTTTGGAGTCGAAAAAGACAAGAGATTGTTTTATGAATGAAGAATATTATAGACTACAGCCTCCCTTCAAATAGTTTGTTAAAACTAAAAAAAATACTAATTGACGACCTCTGTGGCGCAGAGGTCGTCAATTTGTATTTGAGACGCAGAAGGATGCGGGTTCGATTCCCGCCACGGGGCAAATTTTTGTCTGCATTATATTATAATATAGTCATATAGTTCCCGTAGTACAAGCTATGCTTAGTTTGGGGCTAGATGACGTTGTGTGAAAAAATTACCAGCATTATTATTATTATTATTACAGTTGAATGTAATATGTTAAATGTTTTTTTATTTTAAATATGGAACTCCTAAATGTACACACATGTTTGTTTAAACAAAACAAATACAAAAAATTATTTAAAGAGCGACAAGGTAACCATGACACATTAAATTGTCCAAAAATAACCCGTCCTCTTCATCATCATACCTAAATGTTGTAAAAACCTTCATTCATCAAAACTCTCTTGCTAACTAAGGTCTTGTGTACATGTAACTCTCACAAGTCGAATATATCCATAAGTGAGCTCCCATCCTTAATAAGCTATATATCCTTAATAGTTGGGGTTCTTCCCACCAAAGATCACAGGCAGGGTAGGACAAGTTTCGTCCCAGTATTCTATATAGAACGACTGTACTGCTAAGTGCTTGCAAAACGAGGCCAAATGACACTTTGAATTTTTCATTAATTATTTACTGACGTTTCGGACACCATCAAAATATTGAAGCTGTTTTGTACAATCAGTTAATAAAGTTTTAAAATAAGAGTGTTTCGTGGTAACCTCAAAGATCTACTCACTGAGTATGTACATCATGGGGAATAAAGTCGTGAGCGTGTTTATTATTGTTTTTTTTTGTTGATCGACTGTGATGAAAGTGGTGGTCCAAAACTACCCGACTTTTGAGGTGGTTGGCTCTAGGAGTAACATAGACCTGGAGTAACAATAAAAATAGGATTAGTTTTTTTTAATTTGTGGACTGACAGATGTTATGACTTCACCGTAGCTAGTCGTTACTGCTTACCCATACTTGCCCAGTTTTTACATGTTTCTCAGATGCATCATGTAATGTAGGTACTCCGAATTGCAAGTATTGAAGAAAATATAGAATTGAAGTTAACATTTTTTTTAAGTTACTATTATTTACAGTGTTTAAAAAATATTAAGCGCGCATGTTAAATATTTTAATTGTATTAAGCACTCCTGTGATGATCAGTCAGTTGTATGACTTCAGTAGGTACCTACTATATGTATATTTATAACCCTATGCCCTTTCGACTTGCACAATGTACATAGATAAATAATATATTTTTATTGTACACCAATGATAAACAAGAAACAACTTCTATTAGATCTATTCCAGGTAACCTTTAGATAGACCGAACCAGTAGAACAAATAAAGAAGGTGCCTTACAATGAATGAATGAATGAAAATACTTTATTTTACACCACAAAACATTTACACAAAAAAAACAAAACTTAACATACACAAAATTAAAAAAGGCTGTCTAAAATTTAAATGTCTTAACGGTAAGGTAATCAACATAATAGAGGCCGAAAATTAAATTAAAAACAGTAACAATAGACTACATCTATTTTTTCCTGTATATAACTTGACGGCCTGATCGTCTCGGTAGCACTTAACAAAACCAATCGATCAGCCAGCAGTAGGCCAACACTCGCAAGCGTTACTACAGACTGGCTTACAGTTGCTCGGATAAAAAACCAATAAAACAATTATGTGCACTTGCAACAAAGTTGCAAACCTGTCTTTCGCGCGCCGGGGACGGACTGAGAGCGACATTACTTGAATTTCTTCGATACCAACTGGATGATGATGATGTTAATTTTTACTAAAGAACGGGATATTTACCATGATTTGTGAGTTTGAATGTTTCCCGATATTTCGGCACAGTTGCATGTACCATGATCACGGGAGGAACTGAAGTACTTGCGGCAGACAAATCGATCTACCCTCTTTCTCACTCTTTTATTGCGAAAAAAAACCACTCACAAATCAACATTCAAACTCACAAATCATTGTAAATATCCCGTTTTTTAATAAAATTATGTTCAAAACCATGATAGTTTCAAAAGTTATGATGATGATGTTGTCTTCCACGGCGTGTGCCGATGGCGAACCTTGCTAATTTCTTATGATATTATTTAAATCACAGCAAATACAGCTCTGTTATATGAGCGATCATGACTCGCAAACCCAAACTTTGTTTTAAAAGCCCTATCACAAGCTGGGCAGTGCAGTTGCCCAGAAGACCAATCTACCAATCTACCTTCAACCAGCCTACTCAGACATTGGCAAAAAGGATTGAAAAATCCTTTACAAAAATTACTATGCTACTCTCACTACAAAATATAACTTTAAATGGAGAAAAAACAAGGGCTCATTGTTTTTTTTCCCTCTAGATTTCCATTTAAAAATCTGACATGACAGATGTCATTTGACATTCGGATTATTGATTCTATAGACATAACATTAATTTAGCTCCTTGAGGATCATGGGGTTTTTTTCTCTTTTAAGGTACGTTAGGTTTGGGCATTTTCTTTGACCCTGATATTTTGGTTTTATAATTAGAATCAGCTTAAAACATGGACCAAGCGTCAGTATTGAATTTCATATGAAATGATTGTTTTGTTTATTTAAAGTAGCTCTATAATAGGCCAGTACGCTCTTTAATATGATTATAAAAATTTTATAGCCCTGTTCAGGATTAAATGTCATCAAATCTTTAGTTTATACCTTGAATAAAACACAAGTACATACCTAGGTGCTATTTATATTCTGTGACATAAAAAGCTACAATGTTGTGAGAACTTGAAAGAAAGCAATAACATTTTAAAACTATTCTATATTTTTTTTTATAATTTTAGAATAGGTAATGATTATATATTTATAACTAGGTATAATTGTCAACGTGGATAGTTAATTATAAATTTAATAACACAACACTAAAACGCTGTTGGCAAAGGTTAGGTACAAGTGTTAAGTTACTTATGTTCACAAGATTTGCTAGGATACTGATCACTTTTATTACTTTTTTTACCTCATTTTACCATCAGATGAGATTATGGTCGAACGCTTTAATTTTTTTTTATTATTAATCATCATGCAAAAAAATAGTTATAATTTTCTTAAAAGCCATATTTATTCACAAATAATTTTCAACACTAAGAAACCCCGAGAGTGTTCTTGATAACTTTAACTAGGTAGGTACTTGCTGAGCCACGATCTCACTCGGCCCCCGACCCATCGCGTCGCATCGCCCGTCCGCGCTATTCCTTATTTTGCACGGCTCCTAAGAGCCTATAAACTTCCTCAGTAATCGGGATATCAAATGCAAAAAAAAAATTCAAATCCGACTGGTAGTTCCAGATTAACGCGTTCTAACAAAAAAAAACAATAAACAAACAAATTCTTCAGCTTTATTATAAGTATTGATTATAGATCTTCTGCAACGATCTCAAGGTAGATGTTCTGACCTACTACGAGTAGTGGCCTCCAAGTGCCTCCCTGTACCGATAACTGTGAAAATAATCCTGTTTTTAAACTGTTAGTTTAATAAACTCTAAAAATGGTGTTCGTACATCAATTAGAAATGTACGAAGCATCCAAACGTATCTAAAACCATTAAGGAAAAATCCTGTGGAAACTTTAGCATGCCTAAAACGCAAAATTAGAGGGAACGCGTGGGTTCGAACCCGGTCATGCATCAATGGATTTATCCCACTCGAAAAATATAATGTGCGTAACTAAAAAAGCGAAAGCATGTGCCACCGGTTAGTCCTACTAATATTATAAACGTGAAACTGTGAGGATGGATGTTACTGTATGTTACTCTTTCACGCAAAAACTACTGAACGGATTTTGATGAAACTTTACAGTAGCTTATACATCAGAATAACACATAGGCTACTTTATATCCGGGTACCATGCGGGCGAAGCCGTGGGCTAGTGTTAGACTAGTGTTCAATAAGCGGCAATAGGCTTGCAACCTGTCACGCGGAATGCTACTAAGTACTTGCAAAACGCGGGCATTTGCCAAATATAATATTTGGACGTGTCTCTTACTACTCCCTACTTGGTATGCTCAAAGATCTACGCACCGAGTATGTATCTGAGGATGTGCGTGGGGAATACAGTTTGTGATTGTTGTTTCAATAATTGGCAACGAGCTTTCAGTTTCTCACGTGGAATACTCCCTACATGGTATAGTTTTGTGTACATACACACATAGTACGTGTATAATACATATCACATGATAAAAATGTTGGCAATTTACAATAATAAAACTGCGTTCGTTATCCACTTAAGCTATAATCAAACTGC
The DNA here is from genome assembly GCA_958496245.1 of Perizoma flavofasciatum. Lineage (NCBI taxonomy): Eukaryota > Metazoa > Arthropoda > Insecta > Lepidoptera > Geometridae > Perizoma > Perizoma flavofasciatum. The sequence continues at coordinate 4,073,828 of OY292436.1, forward strand.
TCTACAAAACATTATGGTATAGTTACATAAGTTTGTTTACATTAACTACATATGCTTACATAGTTTAACACACAGTTATATCCTAACGCGGGCTACTACGAACATAACAATGAGGGCTCACGCAAGGCATACACTGTCTACACAGTTCATCAAAAAAATCTATAAAAACTCAAAACTATAAAAAGTACTGGCAAGTCATAAAACAACCGGATAAGATGTATTTACGAGTCTCCTTTCCCGCTCCGACATTGAGTGCAAAACTTTTTAGCGCCGAACTTTACGAGCCAACACCAAATGATTATTGGTTATTCAATGAGACACATTAAAAAGGTATTCTAACAGTTTGAAATTGGTTTTCTTTGAAGCCACTGTGCTAGCTTTTCTCAATTTCAATGGAGTTATCATATCCTGGTACTTTTCCTAAACAAGTGACGATCCTGGATCCTGGAGGTGATGCGTTATAATAAATGAATATTTTCTAATTTAAGAAAAAGACAAAAAGACAGACTTGACCTCAAAGCTTTACTATATGCCAGATTTTATGAAACAATAAGAAGACAAATTTTGGGCAATAATCATTATCCTTTCAGTGCAGTAGAGCGCGATCTCACTTTAAGAACTATACCACCACGCTTGCCACAGATCAAAAAGAAATTATTTCATAGTAAAATAAAAGCAACTTTAAAAAGTCAAAGTTTTTCGCTCCACTTTCACATTTCACCTCGCTTAATAGCTTTTGATATCCATGAAAATTAAAATTAGACAACAGTCTGTTTTTAACCGGAAGTCCATAGGTAATTGTTTTTTTTAATAAAACAAATAAATGTTACGACATAATGTTACACTCGATATTCTACTAGAATATAAATGTGGAAGAATGGGTGTTTGGAACAAATTGCTAACTTTGATAACGACTGAACCAATTTGGATGAACTTGGAAATGGTTAGACAGTCTGTAATCTGGATATAACGCTAAATTTTAACCAGAAACTAAACGAGCAAGCCGTTAATTTAAAAAATAATAATAATAGAAACTTTTATCTATTTTATTAATGGTAACCAATTCGTGATGGCAACATTAGTAGAATCGTTGAATCATAGAGTTGCTTATAATACCAACAATCGCTCTTAAAACTTTTCCCTCACTAGTCGAAAACACGTCACCATGTTTCCACAATTCTCTCTTAATATTAGACGTTTGTTTCAAATAACAGACATATTGTTTCATAATACTAGAGAGGTCGATTTACATTAAACGGGCAAGTGTTTGAGTAATTCTGTAAACATGGTTGAGAATGTTACGGTAACATTGAATCTCTACTGATGCAAAATGACACATTTTCATGAGAATACGCGTTTGCTGAGAAACTTGGACTATGAATAGCAAAATCATGTGGCCATGTTTTTGTAGAGTCGGCTACAGTAGCAGTTTCACACGCATGGTAAAAGGTGCAATTTACATATAATTTAAATGGCTGTCATTACACTCATAGTGTAGCCATTTAAATTAATGTTGTGAGAGTGACAGTGTCACTGACACAGGAGTGGCTATTGGCTATTTGGGGTTTTAATGACTGGTGTTAGTGTCTGCCTACTGGTCACTGGAACTAAAATATTACGAGTTTAAAATATGGAAGTCAGTGTACCAGTTAGAGGCTCACAGCTTTTTTTAAAGCAAACAAAAAAATATATTTTGGGTAAGGGCCTCTACATGTTGCTGTTACTCTGGCTTCAGGCTAAGTAAGGCACTCGTCCACAGTTTTAAGGAGTTTTGAAGAGCTAAAGCTATTTAGATTTCAGTTTAAATTTAAGCTTCAATACTAACTATTCTATTATGATGATGTTTGTTCCTCACATTGTCATTTTCATTGTCATAGCTCAAACTTAAAAAAACTTGATGAAACTAAGACTATTAGTCTTACGATTATTGCTTTATATTTACTTATAATTACACTTTGTATCGCAGTCTTTCTTTCTCTAATAAACAAATAAATAAATAAGTAGGTACACTAAAGCAAAGATACTGTCCTACTATAATATTATAAACGTGAAAGTTTGTGAGGATGTTTGTTCCTCTTTCATGCAAAAACTACTGAACGGATTTTAATGAAACCTTACAGAAATATAGCTTTTACATCAGAATAACACATAGGCTACTTTTTATCCGGGTACCACACGGGCGAAGCCGTGGCAGAAGCTAGTAATATTATACTAAAATATAAGCTAAGAGATCCAAGAAAGCTCAATACGCAAAGTACCTTAATCTCTCCCATATAAAATAGCGGGAACATAATGAAACCTTGGCTTTGAGAATAATACTAACATATTAAAAACCTTGCAATATTTTTGCAAACAAACACATTCACGATTATATTCTACATATTGGACAACCAAATCTATACTCAGTGCGTAGTTCTATGAGGATACCAATTATGGGATAGTCAGAGGCACGTCCAAACATTGTATTTGGTACCTATACGCCCACGTTTTGTCAGTGGTTTTTATTCCACGTGATAAGTTGTAAGCCCACGCTCTTCGGATTGGAAGTCGGGGAAGTTTACTAGGACAACACGGCTATATTAAACACTAGCTTCTGCCGACGACTTTGCTCGCGTGAAAACCGGATAAAAAGTCATCATCATATTAGTCCACTGCTGGCATATTAGTCCACTGCTGGACATAGGCCTCCCCTAATGAGCGCCATAGCGCCCTGTCTTCAGCTTGCCGCATCCAGCATCTGCCTGCAGTCTTTCGCAGATCGTCATCCCACCTGGCCGGAGGGCGTCCTACACTACGTTTGCCGAGTCGCTGTCTCCACTCAAGAACACGTTTACCCCAGCGGTTATCGGTTCTTCGCGAGATATGACCGGCCCACTGCCACTTCAGCTTGCTAATTCGTTGAGCTATATCGATAACTTTGGTTCTCTGACGGATGTATTCGTTACGAATCTTATCCTTCAGAGATACTCCGAGTATAGCTCTTTCCATAGCTCGCTGAGCGACTTTGAACTGGTGGACTAGCCCTATCGTGAGTGTCCACGTCTCAGCTCCGTAGGTCATGACGGGTAGGACGCACTGATTAAAAACTTTCGTTTTCAAGCATTGCGGTATGGATGACGAGAAGACTCCACGTAGTTTTCCAAACGCTGCCCCAGCCTAGCTGGATCCTCCTCTTGGCCTCCTTCTCGAAACTGTTTTTACCCAACTGCAGAATCTGCCCAAAGTAAGTATATTCGGAAACAATTTCGAGAAGGTGGCCATGTACAACCACCGGTCTTGGAACAATGTGGCCATTGATCATGACTTTGGTTTTATCCAAATTCATGCCAAGACCGATACATCGGGATGCTGAAGCTAGGTCGTTCAGCATCTGGTTCAGCTCCTCTAGCAACTCCGCCATTAAGACTATGTCATCAGCGAATCGTAGGTGTGAGATCTAATCGCCGTTTATGTTAATGCCCCTACCTTTCCAGTCCAGCATCTTAAACATATCTTCCAACGCGCTCGTGAACAGTTTCGGGGATATGACATCCCCTGCCTCACTCCTCTGCGCAATTGAATGGGTTTAGACTGCTGGCCCTGTACTTGGACACTCATAGTGGTGGCCTCGTAGACACATCTCAGCACCTCGATATAACGATAGTCTATGGCATCGCTGTAAGGATTCCAGAACAGCCCCGGTTTCGACGGAGTCAAATGCCTTCTCATAGTCCACAAAGGCCAGACACAGGGGCTGATTATACTCTTCGGACTTCTGTATAATCTGCCTCACTGTGTGAATGTGGTCTATGGTGCCATATCCTCCGCGGAACCCAGCCTGTTGCATCCAAATCTGTTCAGTAATTTTTGCGTGAAAGAGTAACAAACATTCCATCCTCAAAAACTTTCGCGTTTATAATAGTAGTAGGATTGACCTCAGGTCCCGTTGTTAGAAATTTGTTTAAAGACAGGTTAGGACATAAATTTTGGATGATCTTAAAACATCGGTTTGGTAAATTATAAAGTTGTAAAAAATGCCAATTTGTTTCAAAGCTAAGCCGAGTCATGGTAAAATTGTTATTTATTCTGTTTTCAAACTAACATGCAACATTCTGAGAAACGCAACGTAGAGACGAAATAAATGTCATTACTGGGCATAAAATTTACGAGTTAAAATGAGTTAAATTATAATTTTTATGGCGTTTTAACGACTGGCTGCAGTATCTGCGATTGTGTTTTGTACTTTTTGAGGTCTTAGAAAACCAGGATTGCTTGGAGCTTAAGCGCCATTGTTGTTTTGCTTTAAACGAATTCTTTGAGTACACAGTCCGTAAACCAATTTAAGCATTGCTGAGTTATATTTTTATTGTTATTGTTAACAGTTTTAACGATATCTATCAACATCGACCGAGCATTTTTGATCTCGTATGAGTCGAATTCAAGTCATGGTAAATGTGGCCCAGGACATACCCACGAACAAATTGATTTCAGAGAAAGAAGAATTTTGATGGCAGGTTTTCTTTATGTATTTTCCACTTGAAGGTTCTACGTATATGTATTATTTCTTTAATTAAAAAGTAGCCTGTTGTTGTTCTATGTCATTCAATTACACCAAAGCTATTCAACGATTACGAAGAATAATAACCTACTTTCTTGTACCTACTTATTCTCATATTATTAAATAAGGCCGGCCAACTGTTTTGAATTCAGAACCGGAATCTAAATTAAAAAATAACGTCCGGAAATGCATAGCCACGAAGTATTTCGCCAGTTCGTTACACAAATTCGTTTTTTTCCTCAAATAAAAAAAAATCGATCGATCATAGATAATGATCTGGAAGCGTTCTTAATCCGAATCTGAAAATTTAAATTAGGAATTAAGAACATTTTGAATATTATGTAGAGCATAATATTCAGCCCGAGTTTCCTTTCAGATTTTTCTCAATTTGTATGACGGAGCGGGAAAGCATGATTGCGTTGTTACTGTATTTTTTAAATTTTCAGACACATACGAGGCCAGCTAAATTGAATCTATACGTTTATTTTACCTTTATTTTAGCTACCCCTTGCTTGCCCCTTTACCCCTTCAGCAGCTAGAATACTTGAAGCATAATCAATTATCCTAGCTACTGAAGGGGCAATTTCTACCATATGGGCACAAAATACATAATAGAGCTAAGTTAGGGTAGGCAATAGGTATATGTATTTACAATATTCGCCAAAACATGCAAGTTATAATAATACACGTATCGTAAAAGCAATGGATTCAGCGTTTATGAGCTCAGTTTACGGGAGTTCGCGATACTTCCTATGCTATTCAGGGTTTTCAAGATTAAATTCAATATTGTTTCTAAAATAATAATAAACTGTTCAGTCTTAACATTCTCACATTGACGTATTATTTTTTATCTGTGTCAGGCCCCTGAAGCTTACGCTTCAGCTTACTAGTTGCACTATTTGTCACATGGTAGGTACGTCTGGGAAACAATACGAACATACATATAATGTTTGGACGTGTTTCTGACTACCCCCTACTTAATATCCTTACAGATCTGAGTACTGAGTATGGATTTGTGGACCTCCATCACGGAGATTACAGTCGTGACCGTCTTTGTTTGTTTTGGTTTTGTTAGATTAAACATTTTAAAACGAATTAATCGCTTCGATGTTTCTTGTTTTTTCGCCTTTTTGGGGCAGGCTATAGTCATAGGCCCATAATTTCGTCTAATATTGTTGTGTTTCGTATTTATATTATATAATTATTAAGTTAATTAAGAATTCATCACAATTTGATTGTCTATTAAGAAAATATCACGCAGAAACAACATGGCTCCAAAAACTGTTTTGTCTTTTAATTTCAGGCTTCAAGCTAAGTCCATCTATTGCGCCTTCGCAGTTCTACCAACCAAACCAGCGCAGCGTAGAAATGCTCCATGCAAAATCGTTATTCAAACTTAGTTTTTGCAATATGAAGTTCGACTCTTTAATTTAAAATGGTTTATTTCGCGTTTTACGAGCTCATGCGCCGTGATTGGCACTTTTACCACAGATTATTAAAGCCAGTTTGTTATTTTTACGAACTTTACGGTCTCAGTCGTAAAATATGGTTTCTGTCGGAAAAAATGATTGGATTCGATGAGTAAACAAGACATTAGGATTGGTTTCATGGAAATACAAAAGACCATCAATGTTTGCTGTTTATTGCGATTTAAGTAATATTGAATTCCCACTTAACTCGGAGATTTGTAATAAAAATCTAATTAAATTAAAAATCAGAAAAAAATTAATAACAACGGCATTAACTAAATCAATTTAATGGCAAAAATCGGTAGGTAGGTTTATAAAACCCAAATTTGGTTAAACCAATAAACAAGTTTTGCAAGCTACGCGCCTATTGTAACCAAAACCGTCTTATAAACCAAAATATAACACTGGCTTGACTTCAAGGAAGATTTGCCGGTTTGATCGTCACGCGTCACACAAAAGGGCGCTGAAATTATGACAAAACAAGTTTTTTTTTTGTTAAAATTAGCTCGTTTATTAATCTAGACTAGAAAATGTCAGCTACAGGACTAGCACGACACTATTTAAATCGAAGTGATCTCAGAGGTTTTACGATCTTCCACATAAATAGTCATTGTTTTATATCGTACAGGGACTTTGTCATAATCACAACTTTAGAGTGACAATAAGTTCTTAATAACGTTTTGGAAATTCAAAATTATCTAGGATTTTTTTATTCAAGAAAAAACAAAAACATACTTCAAGTAACAGGAAGTCGATGAACAGTCCAATATGAAATGTCATCCCCCATTATTTTCACCCTTAACGGTGGGATTTTCAATAAAATTTATTTGGGACAGACTAGACCCTAGGGTCGATACATTAACAAAATAAACATTAAATCGGTTCACAATTGGCGAAGATATCGCGTATCATAAAAAATAACAAAAATAACCAAGACGAATTGAAAGCCTCTTTTTTTGCAGTCGTTTAAAAACTTTTCACTGCCTATCTTAAGAGGCAGACACCTGCCGAATTAGTACGTTGGTAGTAGCAATTATTTTAAGTTGCAAGCGTCCATAGATTACGGTAACCGCTTACAAACAGGTGGGCCTTATGCTTTGATGGTATGTTGTTTGTTTCCACTTTAGTTTTATAAAAAAAAGCACAACAAAAAGTAGCTGTCCAAACTAACGCAAAATCAACACGGTCGTCCAGTGTATTTCAAAATGTAGGTGCGCAGAACGGACTTATTCCACAAATCCCCTTCGATAATCCCCTTCCGGTACTCAATGGGGAAGCTAAAGGGATTTGTGTACAAGAGTTCCAGAAATCCCCTGATCCATTTATTTACACTGTTATTTAAAAAAAAAACACAAAAACAGGTAACTAAATAGGTAATCACAGTCTTTATTTCTTTGACGATCTCTGTGGCGTAGTGGGCGAAGGCTCGCCTGAGACGCAGAAGATTGCGGGTTCGATTCCCGCCGCGGGACAAATGTTTGTATTTGCAAACATTTGTCTCGGATCTAGTTTTTTTCTATGTATATTATGTATGTATTTACAAAAAAAATATATATAAGTAGTATATCAATCATGTAGTTCCCATAATACAAGCTCTGCTTAGTTTGGGGCTAGATGATTATGTGTGAAAATGTCCTGCATTATTTATTTATTTATTTCTTATACATAGGTACATAATCACTACGATATCACCCTTTAACTCACATAAATTCAGTTGTTTTTGATCAATTTTCACAAGTTTAGAAATAAAGAATCGCAAATATCAGAATGATGAAGGTAAACATCGTGTGGAAACCGGCATGCCTATAAAATTCGAAAGCGTGTGACATCGATATGTGTTCCAACAAGCGGCGAAGGGCTGTCAGCTGTCACGTGGAATGCTAACTACATACTATATAAAACGCGGACATGTAGATACGAAATAAAGTTTTTGAAGTACTGAGTATGGATCGGAGCATATCCACCTCGAACCTACTTCGTACTAATCGGCTAGTTTAATTATTTAAATTTAAGATGTAACGCTGCGTGTATTCGTCTAAGTTTGTATAATGAAAACACGCCTGACTAACTTTATTCCGTAATCAACCTATCAACGTCGGTATAGGCTCTGACACGTGTTAGCGAGGACTGTCCACTGTCCAGTGAGGATGTAAACTCGCCTCCGAGATACAGTTTTCACACTAGTTCGGGGGATAATGGACAGAAAAACTGGGCATCATCGCTGTTAGAGGCAGAGTTTTAGGACTGCCAGTGAGGATATAAACTCGCCTCCAAGATACAGTTTTCAGACTAGTTCGGGGGATAGTAGACAGACAAACTGCCAGTGAGGATGTAAACTCGCCTCCGAGATACAGTTTTCACACTAGTTCGGGGGATAGTAGTCAGATAAACTGGGCAGCATCGCTGTTAGCGGCAGAGTTTTAGGACTGCCAGTGAGGATATAAACTCGCCTCCAAGATACAGTTTTCAGACTAGTTCGGGGGATAGTAGACAGACAAACTGGGCAGCATCGCTGTTAGCGGCAGAGTTTTAGGACTGCCAGTGAGGATGTAAACTCGCGTCCGAGATACAGTTTTCACACTAGTTCGGGGGATAGTGGACAGACAAACTGGGCAGCAGTTGTGTGAAAAATGTCCAGCATTATTTATTTATTTTATCATTTATAATTTATTATTATGAGGATGGCGGTCGAGCGTGTTTGTTTTTTTTATATGTATTTGTAAAAAAATTGCTCGTTTAAATAGTGGCATAATATATTGTCGCCCTATTAGTACAGTAAACCTAATTTTATTTCATGAAGTCATTTATAGCAGTGATTTAGCTGTCGTCTCTGCATTGTGTTTTATTGATCGTAAAATATTTCTTGACTACTCGTAAACCAAGTAAATAATAACAAAAAACAAACAAACAAATACGCTTCCTACTGTATTACCATTCATGGACATACTCAGTGAGTTATATTTGAGGATACCAAAAAGCATATGCCCACGTTTCGCAAGTTGTTAACATTCCACGTGACAGGTTGCAAGCTCATGGAACACATTAGCACCCACGTATTGTACTCTTCTATAATTTACTGTTTTTTTTTTTAATTGTTTGTCTTTCTTTTTTTAATTGTCTGTGCTGTATCGTATGTGTTGAATAAAAAACTATCTATCTATCTATTTATTAGCCTCTTTTCTCCTTCGACGTTTCAAAGTGATCCTTGTGATAGTAATAAATGAATTTTGACTTTACTTTGGCTTTATTTTACCATTGCTTTTGTACCTCAACATGTATATAACTAAAACAATTATAGAATTTTGTTTTATCTATGGAAAATATAATTCAGTAATCCTTCAAATCACACAGATGTCGTTGTATCGATAGAAAATAATGAAAATGTAGCTTCTTTCGTATGACCCTGAATGGAAAAGGTGCCATCTAGTTAGTGTTAGGGAACTAGCCAAGCCACAGATAAAAGAAAAAACTTTGTAATAATCCTAATGCATGACAAATCGTCTGTAAGGGCCGGTGTACACAGACTGCCCGTGCGCACTTGTTTACGTTATAATCACGCGCGCGTGACCGCCCGCCTGTTTTACCCAAAACAATCTTTCGAATGGGTGAGCGCTGTACACATTGTTCATTCATGGTTTAAGTGCTAGTTAGAATTACTGGCTTGGAACAACATTTCTGGAAATACTTACAAAATACCTTTTACATCTTTGATCGTTTGATGGGACACTGTATCAATCTGCGAATCAGATTTACTCGACGGTATTTTTATGCTTGAACAACCTCAAAAAGACTAAGAATAGAATTAAAATATAAAAAATATATAAAAGTCGTCTTCTATTGCAACTGGAACAAATAAAATGCTTACCTTACCTTGAGACTTTGTTTCAATATTGGTTTTTGAAATTTTGTAATAAAGTTTTAATAGTTACTCGTAGTTACATGAGTACCTTCCTGCACTGAGACAAAAGAATAGGTTCTTATTGTAATTCTAAGTGGGGGAACTAAGATCTACGCTGACGTCCGACATTGTGCATTATCCCCCTTCTATCGTCTAACCTGACTCCAACCAGCCCAACTCCTTAGACGCGTAGAAGGACACTGGTTGACAGTATTGTTCCAGTACCCCCGACCTCGTTATTGAGAGTATGAATTGATGAGCGCTTGCAGTTCGCCCTCGACCTGACTTCGTTTGTGGCTGTACATTACCACATTCTCCACAGTCTCTTCACCCTGGAGACAACCTCGACAAAGTCCACTGTCTATGCCCCCTTAAAGAGATTAACTGTGATTCAGATCAGAGGGCCTATGCTGAGTTACAAATACGTTAAAAACTTGTCGATACGATTCGTCAATTTTTGTATGGGAATCTTGTCGATACGTTCAACGTTTTGACATGTTATAAACTCAGCACAGACCCTCAGTGTCCCGTGATGATGACCACCATCGTACTTAGTTCGTCGCGTTTCATTTGTCAAATTGTTTGTTGCCAGTTACAAGCACATCAGGTTTAACTTTATTACAAAATAAGTCAGAGTCCCTTCATTCAAAAATATGACGCACTCGAAAGCACCAAAGTGCCAAAAACTCTACTTATTAATGAACAATGTTTCTTGTGGAGCAAAACCAATACATCTAATTATAAATTAGCGACAAATCTGTGCACGTCCTAACACCGTTTTCATTTGATTTAGAGCCGTGTTGTTGACTGGCATCCGGTGGTATACAACTTGCAGCTACGTATATATTTCCGACGCCTTCAATGTAACCCTAGCTTTATAAATACGCCACTCTGGATCGGTACTCAAAATTATAACACAATAGATATAAAAGGACTAAGAGAAATTAACAGAAAATGGTTTGAATTATCAGATGAATAAAATAATTCTTACAAATGGTATATCTTACAAAAAAGCTATAAAATTTGGTCTAAGTTAGTGGGTTCGAGCACCAATGGATTTTTCACTTAAAATTTCTACATTTAGGGTTCCGTATCTCAAAAGAAAAAACGGAACCCTTATAGGGTCACTTTGTTGTACGTCCTGTTTGTCTGTCTGTCAGTCTGTCAAGACCCTTTTTCTCAGGAACGCGTGGAGGTATTAAGTTTAAAATAATATTAAATATGTAGGTCTACGGTCCCTTGCAGCTCTAAAAAATCAAGTGTCTAAGTCAACGCAATAAAAAATATGGCGTTTTATGCTGTCGCATAAATGTTATGCTGTTGCTTTTGTGGTTACAAACTTACGCTTGCAGTTGAATAATTAGCCGTGTCTATATACATCGTATATCGATGTATAGGCGAACATTTTTTTCAACTACAAAGTTAAGTTTGTCTTTCAATCCGATATATTTTCGTTAGAGCAATGTTTGGTGCCTCGTTGCGTGAGTCAGGTTCGTACTTTTCCGGTTTTTTTATTATTAAGGCAAGCGTTTGACCACAATCTCACCGGATGGACGTGAAGATGTGGTCGCAGATGTAGCATATAATATGTAGGTATGTATAGAAGGTACATATTTACCTTCGACTTGAAGGAACCAAAATATGATGTGAGTATTGACACGTGCTCAAACCTGTACGGTCCCAAGAGTGCCATGCGAACGATCTTTGGCTACCTTCATCCACTGATTTCCCACAACCTTTTATCGAGTTGAAAACCTATCTTCCCAGCGGTTTGGCAACGAGCTTAATGGCCTGCCCATTGCCACTTCAACTCCCATTTTTACCAACGAGACGCGTAAAGGAGCCTTTGCCGCAAAAGGATGTTTTGAACCATTTATCTCAGAAGTGGATTAACCGATTAAAGTGCAATTTTTGCAAACGTTTTGTGTGGATCTTACATAGGTTTTATCGCTAAAAATCAGGGGATGCTACTATATACGGTCGAATGTAAAAAGTCCAAAATAAAACAGAAGACGTATGTTACTATAGTCATGTAGTTTTTGAATATTTTTGTATGACTTCAAGAAACTTTCTTAGATAGGGTTTAACACCACACGTTACTAGATGGCGCTGCAGTACGCGACGAAAAACACAGAGGGGTTTTTATAATATTTTGCAAATAAAAATAAAATACTTGTCAGACTAGCTGCAAGACACAGAATATCATATCCAGTAGGTAAAAATAAACATTCGTATTCTTATTTCCTTTGCATGTGGTCCTACCACAAAGGGCTATAGGGACTAGCAATAAAAACTACCTACACTCGTAAAAAAGTACCACCCCAACACTTTTAAATCAACATGCCCAGTATCTTGGGTTTAATCATGTAAAAGTTATGAATATATTTGTTTGCATTGCTTATAAAGGCACCTGAAATTAAAATGGCTTTGTGTTAAAACAGCACCCTCTTTTGGCGTTGCTGTAGTCGGGTAATAAAGTGAAATGGAGCTTGGAATCTGTATGTAAGTACCAACCGTAAGAGTGTATGTCAATTAAATCTATCACGTTTCTTGGAATAAAGTTTTAGTTTTCTGAATGCGGCGGCCGTAATATTGTGGAGATGTCTTACGTCGTTTTTGGATTCCGTAGTAAAATTACGAAAATTGAACTCTTTTAGTTTCATGTCATGTTTGTCTCTTTCTCCTTCTGTTATGCATTAGAGTTGAACATTTTGTGGTTTCTTAACCTGACAACAAAATTGAGAAAGTAAAATGGTAGAGTTACTTTTTCGCGATGTACAAGAAGTGTGGGTGCGGTTTTTTGTCATCGTGTGGGGTATCGTTGAACTGTCTTCTAATTAAACTCACAAAATGGCAATGGGAAAATTCTGGCACTATCCAAGGAATCGAATATAGTTATTATAAGGCTTCAAAGTAGACTGTACAAGGATACCTTCGTGCTCCTAACATGGGTATTATTCACGAATGCAATAACGGCCGCGAGGAGCTACATGAGGTCTTTAAAAAAAAAGCTTGCCAGCGCAATGAATGGTAATTTGCGTAATCACGGACTCCGGTACTGCACACTGCAGTTTAGTAAGTTGAAAACTTTTTTATTTTATTAAATTTATTACGAGTCTGTAATAAAAGTTTTGATGCAATACACCTTGCCACGAAAAACATTCTCTCTGATATTGCTTTGTTAGGAGAATTTCATCTTTGGCAGCGGCTCTACTGTTTTTTACAATAATCATTCTAAATATTGTTATCAGTAAATACCCCTAATGTTGCTAGTTTTTCTAAAAGTAAAGTAGAAAAGTTAAGTTAAAAGTAGAAAAACGGAGCAAGCCCTCGTATAAAAAAAGTGCGTTCAACCGCGGAAAAAATCATAGTTCACGAATTATCACGATCGTCATAATAATGGCCACCCGCGGTGCTTGTCAACTAAAAAGAAAAAGATTATGTTTTTTTTTCTTTGTTACAACTTGTAGCAAAGTGTGTGTGTTTTTACGACCGGAGACGAGTGAAATATAGTTCGGGTGCTTTAAGATATTTTGTCCCCAGTCGTAAATCATACACGACAACGAGTTAGCGACTTAATTACGTGCGCTTTGTGAATATGTCGGGGCTGGTCGAGATTTTTATTGAGTGGAATTGTTAAGTTTGTGACAAGAATAAATTAACAAAGAATAGTCTGTCAACTTATCGGACTTTTCAGGTTAGTAGTTGTCGTGGCGATGACTTGCAGAACCGAAAGCGGGCATACAGTAGCGACCGTGAACCGGAAGACGCCTGAAGGATGGAACCTGATGACGAGGCCTGTCCGTAAATATAAATATATTACGTTCAGTTGACAAGCAGTAGAACTGCTTTCGAATTTAGAATTGGCAATTTGAAAAACAATATCAATTAAATTATAACAATATTAAAATATCAATAGCCTAAACGTGACGCCACTTATCATTGATGCACTTCACTGGCGTTAATTGTATCATTGCACTGTGACCTATTATATGATTAAAAACTATTAGTAACCATATAGGGACCTAATATTAATAACGCTGGACATTTTTTCACACAGCATTATCTAGCCCCAAACTAAGCAGAGCTTGTATTATGGGAACTACATGACTGACATACTACTTATATACTTTTTTTAATAAAAACATTCATAGAAAACACCCAGACCCGAGACAAATCTTTGCAAATCAACAAACATTTGTCCCGCAACGGGAATCGAACCCGCAACCTTCTGCGTCTCAGGCGGGCCTTAGCCAACTGCGCTATAGAGGTCGTCAAACCTGCCTAGGTACTTATAACAGTTTTGAAAACCAAATAGGTAATAAGTAGACACATATTTTGAGTGTTAGCTTACTTCTTACTAATATTATAAATGCGAAAGTTTGTGAGGATGTTTGTTATTCTTTCACGCAAAAACTACTGCACGGATTTTAATAAAACTTTACAGTAATATAGCTTATACATCAGAATAACACATAGTCTACTTTTTATCTGGGTACTTCGCGGGCGAAGCCGTGGGCAAAAGCAAGTTTAAAATAAAGACACTAAAAACTAGCTATAAACTGTTTTTTTCATCGTAAATGTCATAAAACCAGTCAGTGACATCGTACTCTGTCCTCAGATTATCAACGGGTATAAAATTACTTACGATGTAGCCATTCATGAACGAAATATATTGTAGAACGCCGTACCTACGTCATTGTACGTCTTTTATCGCGTGTTTTAATATAAATATAACAAGCGTATCTTTTCAAGCCGCGACCACAGATGATATAGTATTAGCCTACGTAAGTTCCACTCGAAGTAAGTACGCAGTCGGTAGTTCTAGCAGTAAACTCGACAATGAACGGACTAAAACGCGTTTTCGTTGCGTTTTAACTTTGTTTTTATGACAACGCAAAACTAGCGTTGTTATAAAAAATAATCGCTAGATTCTGTTCCGACGATCTGGGCATAGTTTCTTATAAAACCTAACTAGATATCGCTATTAAATCTCAGCTTTCTAGATCGCGTCATCAAAGTTTTTTGGTGTTTTCGTACATAAATTGGTAATACCTTCTGAATATGAAACATATTATATTTTCTAGATCGAGGTTTTATTAATAGTTCGTACGCTGGATTAATACGCGATAGTTTATTTCACGATATTCATGTTCGTAAAATATAACAGCTTACCTATGCATATTAATGCATTAAAAAATTAGGGGAAAAACAGACTAGAAATGCTAGTCATATGCTACAAACAGACGACAAACGCACGCGTTCAGCTTATCGACAATCAAACTCGAATTCGAAATGTCTAATCCAACATAGTCTTAATCCCTGGTATGAAATATTAATAATTACTCTATGTTCTTCCGATTTTGCATCCCTTTCACACACGTTGATTTATGTAATAACTATCTCTTATGCCCCCCAGACTGTTTGACGGTCCGGAGGTTCAAAAGCGTATTTGAAATTGAAATGACACAAGCTTGCCGCGACGAACTCGACTCGCGTTAAAAATATATAAAACTTAAAACGTTAAAGCAGGTTTTAAGTACAAATGAATTAGACGAGAAACCATAAAACAACACTGTTTCTTTGAAAGTTGATGGATGTAAATTGACAGCTGCGTCTGAAAGGATCAAGATTTTATTTTATAACTGTTTTGAACAAAGACCTACGTGAGAAGGAGTCCTCTTATTTAGGATGTGTTTGATTCAAAGTCAAGTCCAGTAGATACGTGATTTTACGTATAAGCGTAACAGTAATGTGGGGTGTTAATTTTGATCTGTGGTAAGTGTCATTTTATAGATCTATGATCACTATTGTTACTTAAAACATTATTTAATCAGTTAAATAACTAAACACTGCGTTGAGTCTTTCTGATAAGTATTCTCAACATAAGAAATCAAAACACTTTTTTGGCTAAACAATTGTTTTAAAATCTTTAATTTAAGTTTTTAAGTATTTTAGGGTTCCGTAACTATCTCAAAAGGAAAAACGGAACCCATATAAGATCACGTCGTTGTCTGTATCTCTGTCAAGACTCCTGTTCTCAGGAACGTTTATCAAGTTGATATTAATATCAAACCAAGCTTCTAAGTCAACGCAATAAAAAAATACGGCCTAGAATCATGAAATTTGGCAAGATGCAAGGTCTCACAGCACATGTAAAGGAAAAAGTCCAAAAATCGTTAATTTGTAGTTTTATCACATATTTTTTTTTGTGATTACAAACTTACGTTTGCAGTTACGTAGGTATATTAATATACCTATGAGAGATTTTTCAATAACAAAGTTGAATTTGTCTTTCAATCCGACTTATATTTTAATGAAGCAATGTTTGGTGCTTTCATAGTTAATGAATTTGAGTAATGTTAATTATTTTGGTAAACATACAAGCTTGTACGGAAGCCTCGATGCGCGAGTCTGACTCGCTCTTGCCCGGTTTTCGTTCTGTATTATGTACCTAAATATAAAGCAATTGGTTCGATAGTAAACGATTCAATACGAAACATCTTCTTGGTCGCCTTTTCAAGATTTCAAGCCCTACAATTAAGCTTATTTTGCCTCATTATATATTTATGGTGTCGGTAAATATCATTGCTCGTACCTGTCTGAACATGAGCGAGTCGCCGTAGTTTAGTAAGGTTCCGTAGTCATATTCCGAAGAATAAGTATCTACCTATATTGGATCTCCGAGCGTTAGTTCACCACTATAACTTCACTGTTAGCAGTTTGAGTTTCTTGACTATCCACCTTCATGCGTAGTTTGTTTTTTTTATGTTGTGCTAAATCAATCTTTTTCATTCCATTTCACTATTATAGCCGTGGAGTATAAGCTCAGTAGAAGTTACTTCTACTTACTTTAAACAATCAAAGAAAACATCGAGAAAAACTGGCATGTTATAGTCAGAGAGTAATGTTCTCCCACACAATATGACCTGGATCGGTTGCATGCATTGTACGACAAATGTATCATAGACATAGCAAAATTGAGATGTTTCTGTCAATCCGAAAATATGACCCAAATCTTTTTTATGGCCGGAATTTAAATACACCAGTCAGTTAGTTTAATTAATTATGCTGTGCCAGTAGTCAGATATACCTAACAATACTTTAGACATGACTTTGAAAGTAATTTAACTACCCATCATACTCGCTAGTCAGTAGAGAGCGGTCGCGGGTGGTGTTCGTAATAGAGAGCCTCTAAACTTAGCGTTGAAACGTTATAATCAAAAACAGTAGTAATTCGCAGTTAAAAAGTTTACATTGTTCATCTTTCGATGATTTTTGCTTAGCACCTTAGTTCGTAAACATAGACGTACGACAAAAAATATTGTGAGTTCTGTGGCGCAGTGGGCGAAGGCAGTGTTTTCTATGTATTATGTGTATGTATTTAAAAAAAAGTATTTTGTAGTTTGTATCAGTATGTAGTTTCCATAATACTTACAAGCTCTGCTTAGTTTGGAGCTGGATGATGCTGTGTGAAAATGTCCATCATGTCCATCATGTCCATCATGTCCAACATGTCCAGCATTATAATCGTTAGCATTTGTGTGGAACCCTACACCCCACAGGATCTTATTATGAGCACGCATCGTTACCAAACCGGCACCTGTTGCTAATGGCGGTCGGGACAGTGCCGCGAGTAGTAAACAGTGGGACAAGACAAAAGATGATAACCGATACCATTTATTTTTTTCAGGCTGAAATAAAACCCGACTTCAAATAACGGGAAGTTGATAAAAAGTCCAATATGACATTTCATCCCTCATTTTTCACCTTTAGTGGGATTTTTTTATATTATTATATACTAGCTTCTGCCTACGGCTTCGCCCCTGTGATTCCCGGATAGACAGTAGCCTATGTGTTATACTGATGTATAAGCTATATTACTGAAAAGTTTCATCAAAATCTGTTCAGTAGTTTTTGCGTGAACGAGGTTTCAAACATCCACAGCATTATGTCGTACGGTATACTGCTGTGGGGGAGTGCTGCTGATATCAATACCATTTTTGTGCTGCAGAAGAGGGCTGTTCGAGCAATTTATAATATGGGCCCCAGAGAATCACTTCGCGAAAAGTTTAAAGAAATAAATATAATGACATTCCATTGTCAATACATTTATGAAAATCTGATGTATGTTCACAAAAATATTAATTTGTTTAAGAAAAAAAGCGATAATCACAATGTTAATACTAGAAATAAAGATAAACTCGCTGTTGCCACTTGTAGACTCCATAAAGTTAGTAAATCGTTTAAAGGGCACGGTGTACGCTTTTATAACAAACTCCCAAGAGATATACAAAAATTATCAATTAACAAATTTAAAAACGTAATTAAACAAAACCTTTATAAAAAGGCATACTATAAAATATCTGATTATTTAGATGACAAAAACTCTTGGGATTGAAAATGCTCCAACTCGAACCTATTGTTTTGTAAAAGGATCATTAAAAAGAATAACCAGCCTTGTTTTCTTGCCTTTCTTTCCTGGCTTGGTCGCGGAGGAACAGGCACCTAGATAAAAACCGACGTTTCAAAGTGGTCCTTGTGATTTTATTGAATAAATGAATTTTGACTTTGACTTTGACTTTGACCATCCTCACAAACTTTCGCATTTATAATATTAGTAGGATTTTTTTCTATTTTTTTTTTTTAAATCGACGAGACGTCTTTCTAAATTGACCAGGCATCTCTCATCTTTGGGTATCCATATAACGCAAGCCTTGTCCGCAAGCAGCGAGTGTCAAAAAACTAAATATGGCGGCCGCCAGTCATAGTTTCACGTGGAGTTTACTATAATTTTATAATTATGCGGTTTTTGAGACAGGAAAATTATCTAGTTGTTATGCATAGATCTATCCATCAGCCGATGAAAAACTATTTATTCGTAATTTTTATTTTGTTTTAACGTATTAGGAATAATCGCTCATCGCTTATGCCTCGCGCATGTTTACTTGCAACTTTGTTGCAGTCGAGACATCCACGCTTCGATTGTGGCAATCAGAATGCCATTTCGGCACGATTACTTTTAATCGATTCACTCATCTCGATTCGACGCATCCAGCAAGATTACATGTTTTTATTAATGTTTTGGCGCCGAATTTTTAGTCTATTTGCCAGAGTTTGTGCATGTTTGTGATTTTGTCTGGTATAATTTATTACCTCGTAACACTCAAACGGCATCATGTATTTTAATGATAAGAGTTAGGTACGTACATAATGAATTCATGATGATACGAGTATTTTTTTGTGGATTCTTTCATGGACATGTCGCATATCTTGGGTTTAAATAGTATGGTTCTCGATCAGTCTTTCTCAATGTGGCGCACCCTTAATTAAACCCCTAAAGGGCCACCCCTTCAGGGGAAAATTTTGGTAATTACCAAAAAGAAGGTAGTTAAAAAAAATCTAGAAAGAAATAAGTTTGAGAATCTGTGTTCTAAACCACTTTCTGCCACTTTCCTAAGGATTGAAGTTTTTCGGTCACTACAATTTAATCTCTTACTTTTTTACTTGGAACTGAAAAACTTTCAGAATTATTCGTCTCCTTGAGTTTCTAGACTAGACCAATCGATTTCCCATAGAAATAAAGAGACATTTGTACGTAGACTGTTTCAAGTAAGGACACGTAAGTAAACACTGGCACAGCTGATAAAGTTAACAGCTTGGTCAAATCGAACAGACGGCATTCTTTTATAATAATTATAATATGTAATAATACTAGCTTTTGTCTGCGACTTAAAAAGTAGTTAGATAAAAGTAGCCTATGTGTGATTCTGATGTATAAGCTATATTACTGTAAAGGTTCATCAAAATCCGTTCAGTAGTTTTTGCGTGAAAGAGTAACAAACATCCATCCTCACAAACTTTCGTATTTATAATATTATGTAGTAGTAGGATTAATAACGCTGGACATTTTTCACACAGCATCATCTAGCCCCAAACTAAGCAGAGCTTGTGTTATGGGAACTACATGACTGATATACTACTTATACATTTACACTTCATTGTGAATCCTACTACTATATAAACGTGAAAGTTTGTGAGGATGGATGTTTGTTACTCTTTCACGCAAAAACTACTGAACGTATTTTGATAAAACTTTACAGTAATATATCTTATACATCAGAAACACACATAGGCTACTTTTATCTAACTACTTTTTAAGTCGTACTTTTTAAGTTCCTTTTTATCCGGGTACTCGCGGGCGAGGCCGTGGGCAGAAGCTAGTAAATAGTAACTTTCTGAGTAACACAACTGTTCATATTTGAACGTAGCACTATTCCTTGAAATAGTTTAATCAAAATCTATCTATGTAGGGAGTAGTTTCAACGTTTAGAGGTCATAAACTGCTTATTGCCAGGATTTTCGAGAATCGAGGGTTCCGTACCTGCGGGTTTTATGCCCAGACTTTACCGGTAACATTATAGTTCCTGAAAACTTGTATAGGAAATGGAGTTTTACGATCTGGATTTTATTAAATAAGTAGTACTTACTTTAGAAATTTAGCTCTCTTCTTAGAAGTCGGATAAAAAGTACCTAAAGCACTCACTCAATTTGTTTTTATTACTTATTTAAAAAGGAAGGTAGGTTTCATATTCACAAAAAATTAGACTAGTTAATTAGTCACAGGTATGCATGTCGATATTTAACGATGAAATTATCGATTAATTTTACTTAAAATTATTGTTCTGTTTTTGAGCTTTGAAAAGATGCTTTGATTGCGTTCGTTTGGAAAATAACTGGGTATTTTCCAAACGAACGCAATCAAAGCATCTTTTCAAAGCTAAGAAACAGAAAACAGAAGCTTATGAAAAAAAAGAAATGTCAAAGTTGGTGTACCATGTATACTTTTGCATGTGGGGTAAGCATGCAGATTCTGTCACCGTTTAACAGTCATCAAGAAATAAGATGACACCACCCCAGATTTGCCAAACATATACCGCAATAAACCAAAACGCGTTTATGTTTTTCACAAAACCACTAAAACTTTATCACAGACAAAGCATATTTTTATGCCCTCCCATTTATTAAGAACAAAGCGAGAGAATAGAGATACCGGCGATGTGTCAAAGGATGTCGCGATGCTAATTCTGCATTTTAGTGGGCAATTAAATGCGCCAAATCCGTGTTGCGCTGAACTAAGGCCTTGGTCAAGTCATAAGCAGAGCGACCACTGGCCTGGCCAGTAGGTCGGGCAAGTGAAGATGTTACTCCAAAAACAGTTATGATTAACGCCACTCACCCTGATAAAGGCTTGTGGCCAGTAGGTGGGATAAATGAAGATGATATTTCTTAAAATTCAAAAATTGTACGAGGAAATTGGAAAAAAAATTGTTCCGGTCACAGAAAGCCGGTGTCATGAGTTAGATATCTCAAGGCTTCAAACGGCAGTGCCGTTCTATGAGATATTTCTGTGTCCAGCCGTGCATGTCTTTCGGCTGATGATGAAACACTAAATGACAGACATACCCCACAAAAATTACTAATCAATAATATGTATTTTTTTTCTTAATTGGAAAATAATGTGTCATATATCATCAAAACAATAGTAAATATTTTTTGTTTTGTTTCAATTTTTAGATTAATTTCGCTCACTCGTCACGTTATGTATTTTAAGATGAAGGTCCATCAGAGGAACCACTTTTTTAAGAGGTTGCTCTGATGGTCCTTCCTGACCGTAAAAGTGCTCAGCTTATATCGAGTAATGTCTCAGTAAGAAGAGCAATCCATCTCGAAGGGATGACATAGTAGAGACTTGGATAAGTCCATTATGAAGTTTATTTTTTTGAGTAGTTCAACATTTTGTGTGCATTTTAGGTAAGTAACTAATGAACTAGCCAATATGGTGTGTCTTGATTGCCACCAAGTTTTCACCCAAAATGAGTCCTAGTAAGAAAATGTTTGTAAATACTGCAGCAAGTGAGATTCATTTGCAATTTTATTCGGCGGTGTTTAAGACTCTTCTAGAGATGTTGAAGACCAGATAAATTTGCCGAGCTATCTTTCACCTTGTTAATTTAGTATAATATTTATCTATTACTTACTTATATTACTTAAGCACTTTTTAATCATAATCTACATTGCATACATTTATAAAAAGGTTACGAGTGATTTAAAATATTACAGAAAACAAAAAACTATCTACACGGGCTTAAGCCTATTCCATCCAAGTTTTCTATTTAACCTGTACGTAACACTATAGATAAATTTAAATACGCAGACAATATTTTATAGCTTATTTAGGTACGTTTTACGAGCGAAGACGGGCGCGGTGGATGAATGTCTGGCTAGATTTTATGAAGCTGGCACGCCGATCTTCTAGAATTGAGATAATGTATCGAGTGGTATATTCGTTGACGCTTTTATTACAAGTATTTACATTATTGTACATGCCAACTTGCGGTACCCATCAACCAACTAATCCTACCAATAATATGAATGCGAAAGTAGATGATTATACATGGATGTTATTATTCTTGCTGATAATTGTCGCAACCGCTTTGGATAGAATTTGGACTGGGTTCTTGATCTAGAATAACACATACATAGGCTTACACCATTTTTATCTGGGTAACACGTGGGCAAAGCTATAGGCAGTAGTTAGTAGGTACCTGATCATTTTGCGACGCAATTTGTTAAGTAATTCCTGTTAGTTTCTTGGTTTCCATTTATGGTTATCGACTGTTAAATTGACTTAATTGATTTCGATAATTTATCAACTCTTAGGTATACGAACTATTACCTTTTTCAATGTAGTTACCATAATCCCGTCCTCATTTAAGCATAAACCTACCCACCTAAATTCGGTAAATTCGGTTTTGTAACGTAAGACAATATTGCGCCTGTCGATGGTCTTAGCAACGATGGAGACTTTCGACCTAGTAAATCTGTGGTCTCCAAAGACTATTCTTTTTAAAGTGTTTAGAATAGAAATTCTAAAATTAGTGAAGCTGGGCCGTCCAATATCTTTGGTCAAAATATTTTTCACGATTGACGGCCAGGAGAAACGTTATTTTTACGAATTTCACAGTTCATCGACCCGCGCCGAATTACAGTATTTTTCAGAGCGTACCCATAAGCCGTAAATGTGCTGTAAATCAATACTGTTACTAGACTGTGGGCACAAAGGATCGCTGCAGCGCTCCATCTGCTCGCCAATGTCAACGGTGACGTTTACGCGCGAAAAGTTTTATGATCCACAGACGACGACGCGTCAAACGAACAGTGACGTAATTTGTCAATTTACCTTTATCGATGTTTTGTGCAAGAAATGGGACAGTTGATACCAATCCTAAAATGATACCAAACCACGATAATTTCAATTCTATAACATTAATTCATTTAATTTTATCATAATATATTACTCTATAATAGATAAAAAACAACTATTTTAAGATCTTAATGCAACAATGATGCCTTAATATCTCAGTTGGATGACTCGAGTTTACAAATTGGCAAGTTGAGCACATGTTTATGTAAATGAGAGTTAATAAAATAGGAAACAAATTAGGTAGGTAAACTATACACATGAATTTTCTTGCAACATGATTTTGCAAAGTAAATTAATTTGCAAATAATTTATTAGAGCTACGGTCTTAAACAGAGTAATAATTATGAGGAAGTTGAATAGATACCAAAAGCGTAGAGTCGCACACTAACATATTATGTTGGGTTATTCGTTACATATGTTTAGTAACTTGTTTATTTTATCGATAAAATAAGTGCGGCAAACGGAACGTCCCTAAAGGGTGAGTTTACGATCGTCTCCTCGTGCCCGTGTTCCATTTTGAAATGGGTTTCTGGTTGTGGTAGGTCATAATATTATTCACGCCATTTTCACAGGTTTTTCGTGAAAAAAATTACGAAAATGTATCTTTAATTTAAACGTCAGGTTTGTAGCGAGATAGCATGATCTACATGATCTTATGCGGAGTTCTGGCGTTGAATGCAATTTATAATTTGTTAACTTGGTGATGTAAAGTAATGTCTTTAACCGTAAAATATATTAATATGACTATTAATATCTTCGCTTAGTTGCTTATTAGTAGGTATGGCATGTCATGTTTTGTTTTCTCCTCAATATTCCAAATTTAAACAAGTATAAAGAGATAATGTAAGGTGAGGTACAAATTTTCACTAAGGAATCGTTCGAATTCCTAGTGCTTAGGAAATTTTTGAATCCAATTAACATTATCTTATATTATATATTATGATGTTGGCCGCAATGCAAACGCTTATTTTCGAGTCTAGCTATGTGGTTTGCTATGATAGTATGATGGTAGATGCACTGCAGGCGCCTATCTTCGCGACTAACATCTAGTTAGGTGGTTTACTACGATTCTTGTTGTAACTTCGCGTCTAGCAAAATGGGCACTAAACGCGCAGTGCGGCCGAACCTGTCTATTATTAGTTTTCTCCCTAAAGTAAGGTCACACATATTATAATAATACGGCTATAGACGCGAAGCCAACCGCCCTGCAGTACAGCCGCGCTTTAGTGCCTAATGTCTGCCCCACATTATCGAAAGCAAAATCTGACTCAAAATGGAATGAATTTTCAAAAAAAAAACTTCATAGGGAAATTTATTTTAATTTCCCGCCGCCCCGGTCTGGTTAAGACTTCGTAATTTATGAGTGGCCAGTAATAAAAGTTTTTGTTGCGAAAAGCGAGGCGCGCTATAAAATGTTCCGTCCCTTTCTGGCGCGAGTTTACGAGCATGAAAATGCGAGATAGGTGTATATTGCACCGGTAGTTTTATCACCGTATGCAAGTGATGTGAGCGTATGAGGTAGGAAGCTTAGCTAGGCATTTGATGGTTTTCATTTAAATTCGATCTCTATCTTGGAAGAGGTTTTTGAAATCCTCGCGTGAAATTGTGAAAATATTCCCTTTATAGGTTAGGTACTTTACAACGACGAATATTTACAAAGCGTTTTACCTACTAGATCACAAGATCAGAAATTATTGGGTGGGGATTGGGTTCATTATGTCCATTGGAAGCTCTTTTCATACAAACGTACTTACTTCAAATCTTATAAGCGAGTGTTTGGTCGCAACTTTAAAATATTGAACTCTATAGAACTAGAGCTTTAGAGTTTTAGTTTGATTGACCTTTGCTAAGTTTTTATGTAATAGAGACTGAAAAACATAGTTGGTTTAAAAAAAAAAACTTTAGGTACTTGTCTACATTTATTTATACAAGTATGCACCTATAATTATGTACAACTACTTATGTATTGTGTATACAAAAAATACAAATTAAACTACTAGTTATCCAAAGATGGTTACAAACGATCCAGATCACTACCAGACGGAAGAGTTAGCTGGCTGCATTGTCACGCTGAATGGTAATGCTAAAGATCCTGCAGTTTCTAACAGCTGCAAGCCTGAGAGGTGAACTTTGAACGCCCCCTGAGGGGAAATGTAAAGAAAGTGGCGATCACAATAGGCCTGTGACGGCCGCAGTGATACTAAAGCCACTAAAAGCAAATTAAAAAAAAATGCTAATGTTCTACTTACTTAGATTATTCCGTTTTTGACTGAATGTTCAATCAATCTTAATGAAACTTGGTAGGTTTGTAATTTTGAAATATTACTATAGTAATATAGCATTGCCATTATCTTAGTTTGGTATCAGTAAGGATATTATTACGACTATACCGTGTACTTTACTATTCTCCTACTGTCGGGAACATTCCCGTCTCACTCGCGAGGTCGCGTGGTCGCGTGGTCGCGTGGTCGGGGACGGTGCTTATGAAGAAGGACCTCCAAACGTCAGCTGGAGAATAGTAAAATACTAGTAACGTTAGTGAAAGTGTGCTTTCCATTAGGTTAACCAATCAGCGATCTGTATAGGTCAACCTCTATTAACTTAACTATGTATTAGGCCTTACTTAGCGTGGAATAACTTCAAACCTATTATGGGTTACCTGTATCTTTTAAGTATTGTTAAGGACATTGTGTTATAGCTGTTGGTTTTCCGAATATAAATAAAGAAATAAACGTCCAAACGATCCCACATTAGGATTCACTGTGTCGTAGGTCTCAGGAACTACGAATATCTGCAGAGCAGACATTTGTACCGTTAGTCTCTACCGTCGCTGCCGGCTTCTCGACCGACACGCTATAAAGGACGTCATCTATGTACTAGGCCTTACTTAGCACTTAAAGTACGTCATAAATAATAGTTGACCCCTCCCCACACACGGCGGCTGCATAATTTACTTTATTAATAGGACCGCTATTGGATAGCGCAACTCCAACGCATTTTATTGGTGAAAACATTAATTTGCTGATCTAGCAAGATAAAGTTAAGCGGCTATATAAGATTCCCTATTAAGTATCTATAAGTATTATAGTATACAAGCTCCTTCACACCGCTTCGCCCGCGTGGTACCCGAATAAATGTAGTCTATGTGTTGTTCTGATGTATGATCTATATTACTGTAAAGTTTCATCAAAATCCGTTCGGTAGTTTTTGCGTGAAAGAGTTACAAACATCTATCCATCCTCACAAACTTTCGCGTTAGGAAGGATTGAAGTCGGTTGACAATAGAAACGTCACGCTCAGAGAGTTGTCATACCTAGCTACTTGAAACAAGTACTCAAACTATGCCAACAGACTATGATTTGTGCTTACATGTTATTATCATGATATAATCACCGCGTTGAAGTCTCGCTCAATAACTTACAGACAATGTAAATTGAAGTCAACTCTTCGCACATTCATTAGATCAGAACTGTTGCCGTCCTACTTAATTATGAAATAGTAGGCATATTAAAAAAACATGACTGCGTGTCTGGTTTTATGTTCCTATTACTCCATTAAAAAAATACGCGCAGTGATAAGACGGATTACTATAAAAAAATTATATTGAAAATCTATTAGTTCGATTTTATAAATGTATCCAGATCCGAAAATACAAACAAGGAATTCGAAAGAGCGATTTAGAATTTTCTCTTTGCTTGGAGAAAATCTGTAGTTGGAAAAACGCAACTACATCCCTATTTTTGTCGCTGTACTATGGTCGTGTCGCATCCGACTGAAGACACTCTTAATTACACGGATCTCAGTGGCGACGAAAAAGATTTCGGCCACAGATTTGTTTTGAACGCATAGTTTTATTTATATGACCCACACGTGCGTTCGCTTTGGGCGACTAGTTTTTTTTTCATAAAAATTCATCCCCGACCACTTATTTGGCTTCCGTGTGAAGTGTCTTCACGCGATTGTCCTCCGTGTGAAGTGTCTTCATACGATCGTAAGTGACAATAGAATGAATTTAGGTACCTGTCGCGGCGCGTCGCATCGCTAGAGATGCGCAGGCGGCGGCGACGGGCGTTGCGTTGTCAGCGGCAGCGGCAACAAGTGAGGATAGTCCGGCGCGAGCACGTACCGCGGCGAGCAGCACATTGAGTACGAGGAGCCCTTGCGCGCCTGCAGCTCCAGGAGCGAGCAGAGCGACCGCTCGTACAGCCGCCATTGGTGGACCACCCAGTGCGCTACAAAAGACAATACGTTAGACTCGGATGTGGCGCTTTCAAAGCTTTAGCTGCAGAAGCGTTGCCAATTGCAGTGCAATTATACTAGACCTATTGCTGGTCGATACTAAGCATCGAGCATACAATCCCTAGAGGCGACACATTGAACCGCACTGTTCTGTCAATGCATGTTTGTCACTAATATATGGCAAGCACGGACGCTCGTCGCTTCAGTGTTGACCAAAAGTTAGAACCGTGCTGTCTTGCTACTCTGTGTCAATAAATACCGTGACCAAATCTAACATCGTGGCAAAAATAATTTCTTTTAAGTGACATTTCACTTAGCATCCGTTTTCACGTTTTTCAGTGTAATTTATGTTTTTTTTTACGCTACTTTAATCAAGTCCTGCTGGATCTATCTGCATGAATTCGTGCTCCATATTGCAGCAACTCATATAATGTCACGAATATCCTCGTGTGCTTTGGCCTTATTTTCGGTGTGAAGAATGTCTGCGGATAAATAGCCTATTGTAGCATATAAATAATATTTAGTAAAGCCATGAGAATTGATCTTGCCAGCAAATTAGTGGGATAATTTTGTTATCAATAAAATTCACGGAAAATTAACACACTTGATGAACATGATGAAAACTTGCAAGCTTATATTTATTTTCTAGTCTATCTTCTTTGAATTATTGGGTATAGGTGGATTTTTATTTATGATTAAGGACTAATTCATTTATTCATCCTACTACTAAATACACGTGAAAGTTTGTGAGGATGGATGTTTGTTACTCTTTCACGCAAAAACTACTGAACGAATTTTGATGAAACTTTACAGTAATATAGCTTATATATCAGAATAACATATAGGCTACTTTTTATCGGGAAACCACGCGGGCGAAGCCGTGGGCACAGGCTAGTACAACTATATACAAGTAGGTATATACGTACAAAAAATACAGATGAAACAGCAAGCTATTTAAAGACCGTTGCAAACGATCTATAGATCGCTCAACTGACCCAGGTCACTAACAGACGGAAGCGTTTCCAAAATACTGGCCGCAATGCCACGCTGAATGGCAATGCTAATGCGTTGACCCAGATAAGAGCTAGCTCTCTGGTCACTCATCGCTTCAACCAGTCGCCCTAAATGAATTTGAAACTCGGAGGATCCTGGTTTTATGTAATTCAACCGACGAACTTATTATTAGATATAAATGAATCATTAATAAGAATTTTATATTCTTTCCTAATCAATTATCAATCAAGTAAATGAGCATATCAGCTAGTAATGTACATTCTACAATAAGTACGAGTACCTAGGTTTTTTATATACCTAAGTTGAATTTAGTAAATAAATCATGAACATGGTTAGGTATTTGGTAGACCAAGCGGGAGGTCCTGGGTTCGAGTTCCGCCGAAGTTGAATTTTGAGATAATTATTATGAAATCTTGAAATCGTTTTTATGCAAGCTTGCTTAGACTGGACGATTTCTAGAAGCAATTAAAAAAAAATGATTTTAGATAAATTGCTCCTACTTTCTCACTTACAGTATACCTTAAATATATTAAAAATATTATATTATATTTTTTAGTATAAAATACGGGGTACCTACGTTGTACAATAAACGCCATAATATGATAAAGCGTTTATTGTACACCGTTTATTCTTCATATCTGTACACGAAACTATTCCCAGCCCCAAAATAAACTTTCCAAATGATTACCGAAATAAGGAAGCGAATAAAACAAACTAAGCAACAAGTACGCTACAATGTTGCACATTCGATAGGTATTTAAATTGTGAACTAATGTCACTATCAAACTATTATATTCTCATTGCAGCACCCCCACAACCATACGAAACTGTCCCTTCAAAATAAACCCTTCTATCCGACGGAACAGAACGTAGTTTCCAGTAGAGTTAAAGGTGTTTATGACGTTGTTTTATGTGAATATCGTTTCTATCAAATACAACTGCCAAGTCATAAGCGGTCTACATACCACGTGCCGCTTTATTTATACGTATATTGATACTCGCCAGTATAATCAGACATCTCTGACACGACCTACGAGGACTGTTTTAATCCGTTACGAGTATGATTAGGAGGGTTAGGAAGGTCAGATTACAGTGGTTGTATTTATGGGATGGGAGAAAAATTGTCATATTGTCGTGTGAAGGTTTATAGTCGATACGAATTTTATCTGTGGCAGTTCAGTTTCCAGACATGTTTGAGAGTAGCGAAAGTAATAAGAGCTAAATTATGACTTAATCATGTTTCTTAATTGTATTGATGGAAATTCACGTTCATTGTTCTTGATTGATTTAGTGTACCTATCCTAAAAGTGTAGAAAGTCGTACTGAGGGTTTCTTTTATCTGTGGCGCACCGGCTGAAGCATTTTACATCTGTGGTGTGTAACGGGCATGTCCAGGTGTGTGATTGCTACGGTATCTTGTCTAAAACATATCATTTAAAACTTCATTATGTTTCATAGCTAGAAACTAACATAATTTGGGATAATAAAGCATTTTATGTTTTCTCCAATACAAAACACGAAAAAAATATTATATATAAATAACCGTTTTTCAGGGAAGTGACTTTCCTCTATTATGTTTTGTTCAGAAAAGCTAGTTTTATCGTTTAGCATAATCAAAAACAACTTTTGACATAAAATAATATCGTAAGTTCAATTCTTAGCCATTTCAAGCCACTGTGCACCGGTAGTTCCTAAAGCTTAAGCTTAAGCGTAAGATGTCACATAAGTCATGGAAACAATATGAAAGCCCATTTTCTGACAAGTGTCAGTATGTCAAGTGTTTATCATCTTTGGACCTTTCCTACACAAATAATTAAATTATTTTTAATATTCAATCAATTTGTCTGTTGTATTTTGACCTAACTGTTTACATTGATAGCACAATCTTCTTACAAACTAAAGGACAACCTTTTCTTTGTGGCCTGTTATCAGCAACTGGAGACAATAAAATAATTATTATAAACAATCACATCGTTGTCCGAGGGTAAAATAAAGCTAATTTATTGAAGTACAATGTTGTTGAGAACGTTTCATGAATGGTTGTTTGTCAAAAAACTATGAGGTACTTTCCTACTTATACCTACCTACCTGAAAGTATTTTTTTATCTGTGGCAGTATAGTTTGACGGAGAGAATACTTATTGTAAATCAATGCATAGATATGTAGCTAGTAGGCATCTATTATTTTAAAAAAATGTTGATGCAAATTTTGTAAATCAAATCACGGCTCGTTTCAAAAAATGACAAAGTTTTGTCAGTTTTTCAAAGCGAAATAAGACGAAGACGACCTGTTACTTTTCCATTACATCTGTAATGGAAAAGTACCAGGATATCACATGACGTCACATTTTTGACTGCTATTATATTCAACCTTTAGGTACAGAAACCTAAAAACACCGGCACCGATAAAACTACCCCCTAATTGGCATCTTAATATTTTTTTATATTTTATTTCCGATCTATGTAGGTACGTACAGACGACGCGAAAATGGGATCATTCTACAGAACTGAATACATGCAGTGCTTATTATTCAAAGACGCATGTCACGTGTAAATTATTATGCTTATCGCAAATTGCTACACATGAAGCAAAAGGTCGCAGTCACAGGTTAAGTAGTACAGTATTCTATATAATATCTAGAACGAGCTAGAATAAACTGAGTCTATGCTGCGTTATAAATATGTGGAAATGGTGACCGTTGCGACAACTTTGAAGGCGACTTTAAAAAAAGAGTCCTCGATTCATGTGTATGTTTTTCTTTTCAAAAAGGTCATCTTGGTGCTCTACCATCTACAATAAGGTTTAAAAATAGCGAAGGAACCCGTCTCAAAACACTTGACGAAAAAAGCCTTATACACAAGGAACGACTCACAATTCTCGAGGCCAACTCTATTGCCATACGTGTGATCGGGTTTTTATAAGTTTGATCTAGCGAGCCATATCAGGGCTCACGCTAAGAAGTAAGTTTAGTAGATTTTTTTAGGTTTAGGGTAAAGGTCACCAATTGTGGATCGATTTTAATGATTCTTTTTAAATGGGTAGGGTATATTTCAAGGGTGGTCTCATATAAGTTTTATGAAAAGAATCCATTCCTAAAGGTGAAATAATGGGGGATGAAATTTCATATTTGCATCAACTTCCCGTTATTAGAAGTAGAATCTTGTGGAAATTCTGGCGATATGGCCACCGTTTTGCCGTGTTTTAACTCAGCATAGACCCTCTGTATCTAGTTCCGTGATTACACATACTCACGGAACTGAAGCACGGCAGAGGATGTTAACTTTGCGGCCCAGTGTCCTAGCGTCCTATCTTGTAATGACATTCGCTCAGAAAGTTGGGACACAATATTATAGCACTACCTACCCAAAATAATGTACAGCAATAAAAAAAAAACCTTCTTTTCTCCTTCTTTCTATTTCTCGTTGACGTTGTGAATCTGTCTATTTTGTGGTTACAAGTTTAGACATTAATTATTTCATATTATGATGCTTCCTTCATTCATCATGCAGACGCAATTGCTGTTCACGGACGACCAGCGTTTTAGTGGCACAAAGTGCTTCTTTAACATAGTGCTGTGTGTGGCGTGAGTGGCGGCTGTTTTTGTTGTCAATCTTATGTTTTTATAATTACTCATACATGTACTCCTGTATTCTTTATGTGACACAAAATAATCATTTTTTATCTTTTTTTTATCATTGGGATCAAAGGAGCGCTTACATTACAAGTGGTCTTAACCAGAACCAATTAAAAGCTTAATGTTATATACCCGGGCACCCGGGGTCCCATTGAAATTTAACCATTGGTACAACAAGAAATGACTCGCTATTTTACCACCAGTCTTCTCTCTCAAAGTTAATAAAAGTTTCACGCAGACTCAGGCAAAGAAAAAACCAGTGGCACGAAAGTGAAACGTATCTCCATAGCAACATACAGATACGAAACCGCCTCAAACAAATTGCATCCATTAAATCTTCCACAACTCTGTCGGAGTAACGAACTGCAACATTGTATGAAACACCTTGACACCGTAAACTTGTACTGGATTACACTTAATTGCATAACTGTACTGACTTCCTTACAGCTGGGCAGAGATGGCGGTTGTATCGCCTTTTGCGAAAGAGAAAACTTTTCTTATAGGTACCTATGTGCTTAGTGCCAGATACTTTTGAATCACGGAAAAGGTGAAAAAAGGCGTTTAATTACGCCTTTTTTATCAGCCAACTGACAATACATAGTTCTGACCCCACACTAGGATCCCTGTGTCGTAGGTAGCAGGTAACTACGAGTACCGTGGTACCACAATACTCAGAGCCGAATAAAATATCTGCAGAACATGAAAAATTTGTGCCGCAGCGGGAATCGAACATCTTTTGCGTTGTATAGACGGCTACTCGCCCGCCGCGCTACCGAGGTCGATGTAGTAACGTCACAGTTACTAAAATATTACGAGGTGGTAAGAAAAATATGATCGTGGATCCCATAGTGTATCGTAAGAAATTTACAATAATGAAACTAAAAAAAGAGGATAGTCTGAGCATCATTATTTGTGTTTCTTTCTACGAATCCTTACCATGTTTGCCTTTTTATTATTTTGCTTGAAATGCCTTCGATTTTCTACAAACTGAAACATCAGGAAAATCATAAATGTAAAAGCTAAAAGATGTCTAAAACAAAACACAATTTTATAAAAAAATGTACTGAAAAACAATACAACAAAACCTTTCAAACACTTTATGGTTAGATCTCCCAAACCGTACACTATTTCAAGCTGATTAAAAATCTACTAGGAGTCATTTACGATGAAGGGCCCGGTCAAACTAACGCGGTAGCGGTGGCGGAGGTAATGGCGATCAAGGGAAATGGTTGTCAAAGTTCGCGTGATACATTCACGCTACTGATCTCCGCCGCCACCGCCATTAGTTTTTTACTATCGTGCCCGGAATCAGCTTTACCTGCGCTGCGTGTAATTTCGCATCGTGTGACAGTGACATAAACGATGCTGTGTTGCAATTTGAGCCGCTGAAATATCATCGCTTCATATCTAAATTAGATTATCGAACACTCGTATGTTAGCACTCCCTGACAATGTTGCAGGGCGTCGAAAATAGATGCGTTATATTTGCGTAGCAGTCAACGTGATACATTCCGATGAGGAAATGGATTTGATTCGATTTGGCAAAGTCCTAGTATGCCATACTCATTTAATCATTTAATATGTTTAATTAGTTTTTTAGTGTTCATAGCTCCCAACTG
Organism: Perizoma flavofasciatum; assembly: GCA_958496245.1. Taxonomy (NCBI): domain Eukaryota; kingdom Metazoa; phylum Arthropoda; class Insecta; order Lepidoptera; family Geometridae; genus Perizoma; species Perizoma flavofasciatum. Next base: position 4,107,505 of record OY292436.1, read on the forward strand.
TTTATTTTACTACTAGTAATAATATAAATGCGGAAGTATAGATGGTTGTTTGTGTGATGCTAGGAATCTAATTGGTCTTTAAACTGTACTTTGCTGCATCTTTAAACTAAGTATTATCATTTTCTTAGCTCCAGTCGTTGCATTTGTAGCTATATATATTACTGTATTGTTTATACATAGGTATACATTATACAACATTATATTATTTATTAAATATGTATTTTATTGTACCTACTGCAAATTATTATTTTTATTGCAGTTACACCACCTCCCTTCACATTCTTTTAAATCACGTCCATCCAAAGGTTGCCTGGAAGAGATCGCTCTCAGCGAGTAGGCCGTCCATTGTATCACAACTACTTTTGCATTTATATTATACTAGTAATAATATAAATGCAAAAGTATAGATGGTTGTTTGTGTGATGCTAGGAAACTAATTGCTGACCCAATTTGGATAAAACGAATAGGTCTATAGTTCGTAATGTAGAAAATAACTCTCATTTTCTCTTTTTTTATCCATCAACAGGCGAGCGAAGCTGTGAGTAGAAGATAGTTAATTATATATTATAGCATAATATATACAATATTCTGCACATCTTAAGTATATAAGCGTACTAATCCTGCTAAGCCCTACAAATTATTCAGGTTGTAAAAATCTGACCGTAACTATAAATGTAAATAAGTGTATATACATATATGTATTTGTTTGTAGGTGTCGAATGATAAAGACCACTCAGGCTAGCTCTAAGGAAATTGATTCATTTCCATTTCCGTCCAAATCATATACTCAATTCCATATACGTACAAAATAAGAATCAAGCGTGCCAAGCTTATTTATTTTCTAAATGAATGTCGTCGTTCATTAACCTTTTAATGAATTCAAATTCAATTATTTAACATTATTAACTAAGCATTAATTATCCAGTTAGGGTACCCACCTATGTAAAACTAAAAGCAAGAAAATGATAGGACCAGTGGGTATGCTGACTGAGTCCAACAAATCGAGACTCCTGAGAGTGCAATAGTTATTTATTCATTGGACATTTTATAAACAGTAGCAGACTAGGTTCTAGAGTGTACTAGATGACATTGTATGACATATTTATGTCTAAAAAACAATAATATGAAACCACATTGCGTGTGCATATGTCTGTGGCATCGTAGCTCCCAAACGGATGAACCAATTTAGATTTATTTTTGTTTGAAAGGTGACTTGATTGATACGAGTAGTGTTCTTAGTAATGATTAAGAAAATCTGTTCCGCCGTTTGAAGATCTTCAGCTCTTTTGTATGTTTGCATTTATTTACGAAACAAATATATAATAGCTTCTTCCCACAGCTTCGCTCGCGTGGTACCCGGATAAAAAGTAGCCTATGTTTTATTCTGATGTATAAGCTATATTACTGTAAAGTTTCATCAAAATCCGTGCAGTAGTTTTTGCGTGAAAGAGTAACAAACATCCATCCTCACAAACTTTCGCATTTATAATAGTAGTAGGATTTTATAGAAATGTTGTTTTTTAATCGATTTGTGTTCCGTTACGAGTCACTAGGGGGCGTAGCAATAGTCGTAAAAATAAGTCGGGGGTTTACAATTTTGCGAAAAATTATTTGTTCTGTGTGATTTTGAAGAACTATAAAACCTTCCATTACTTACAATGGATGTAAGTAGGTACTTATGACGCGATTCATAAACATCTTTTTACTCTTTTGATTTTACAAACAAACCGATATTTTAATCTCAGTGAAGCATATTATTTAAAAGTCACAAATAGAGACAATTTTATTTATCATAATTTCATTGAATGCATCCAATATAATCGCAAAATGTAAAATGTTATTTTAAGACTGTAGTGGGTGTTTCTTAAGGTCTACGATTAAGTTGTAGGTACCTATGTATAATTTTTTCACATTTGCCTAAGGGTATAAATGTGGTTAACCTTGTTACGCCAGATATATTTACAGATTTATAGCCATTTAATTCAATATAATTGATTTACTTCTTTGAGCTTTACCAAGGGCAATGTAATAATTTAATGTAAGTTTTTGTTTAAAAATATTTTTCTCATACAAACCTTTTATGAAATTAGTAATTGGAGCCTCAAATTGTCCAAAATGTATCCAAACGCTATCGAGGTTCCGTCGGCTAACTTACGTCTCGGGGCCCATTTCTTTAATATTACAGATTACTTACAAAATAAGAATATATCTCCCGTGGTAACCTTGTTACTATATATTAGTTTGCAAAGAGAACCAAACTAGCGCTACTATCAAATTTCCCTGTTATACTCATTCCTTATTTTGTCTATTCTTGTTACTCCACACATCCATCTCAACATTCGCATCTCAGCAGCATGCACTTCTTTCATCCGTCCCTTTGGTAGCCTAACACTCAAATCCAGGTCTTATTATATTGTTTTATAATCTTCCCTTTGAGCTTAGGGGCATTGTTGATCACACGTGGCGCCTGTGTCCTGTCGCCATTTAAGTTATCTCACAATCATTATATTCTTCACGTCCCAGTCTATCTCACCATCCGTTGTCCCATGTCCAGGCATAAGCCTGAATTGTTTCTGGGTCACCTCACTCTTTTCTCTCACGCGTCTCGCTATCATAATCTCCCACACCTTCATACTGTGTGACACGAGCTTTATTCCTTAATAGTTGTTACAGTTCTGTACATCACCCTTGTTTTTATAAGTATGATATGAATACTTATAAAACAAATAAAATGTGTTTATTTCAGATAAGGGCCATTATGTAACTAACACCTTTTTGTTATAAAACAATGCCACAAATACTTACCAAATTTACACGCTTGAAAATATGAAATTTGCTTTTTGAACTAGGGCCAGTAATCCAAATTCTAGTGTATTTTTTTAAAGTAAAACAGATCGCGAATCAAATGACGTAATGCCAGAATTGTAGAAGTGAAAATCTGAGAAACAGGCGTGACTGTATGTAAGTATGTACACAGATGGCACTGTTTTAAAATTATGCCATTTTATCTTTGGTTTAGGGAATGAACTCTGCATGCAACAAATCAAAAAGATTCTTGACAATACCGGCAAACAACTCCAATGGCAACGACCGTTTACATTGAAACATCGGTATATCAGCGCAGCGATGTTACGCAATGAATTACGGCAACGTTCAGTAGGGCAATGCGACAATGTCGCGAGACCTTGACATTGAGAGTGTTGCATTGCAACAATGTTAGGTACAAACACGCGAAGCGGCCACGATTAAATTTTTGTGTTGCCAACTCAACTAAGAAATAGATTCAACAACTTAAATGATAAGTTTTATATAGGTCTTTAAGCGTTAATTTTTTTTTAATCCCGATGTTTCGACTGCGTTGCAAACAATGTATTTACGACAACTTTGTTATAACTCGAGAAATGACAATTTACAATTTCGTGATCGTAAGGCGTTTAGCAACCGTTTTAAATACGTATCTAATATTTACCTTTAACTTTTGTTACTTTATGTTTGCCACAATATACGTCGATGTCATAAGATGAAACTAGTTTCGAAACGGCATAGTTATCCCACTTTTATGTGGTGTCCCACATGAATAAGCTAGATGGCAACCCTTAATTTGAAGGAACATTGTCGCACCAAAACAAACGAGTTCAATGAGCGTCTGTTACGCGGCGAGACGATCACGTCACGATAACGATTTGTTGTGTCTGCCAACTTAATTTGTAAGTAGGTTATTTTAATAGGGAGGTAAAAAGGTTCATAGAGCAGAGATAATTAGCTAACATAACGTAATTAACGTACCATCATATTGTAGTGTAGGTAAAAAGAGCATTTTTTTTTCATTCAAGTTTTAATTAGCTTTTATATCTGCGTTTGTTTGTATTTATGCCCCTTTCTATTTCTCCCCCCTTTTCATCTCATTTCATAATTTCAACGATTAATGCAATTCTAAAACATCCAGAGTAAGTTATAGCCGTCATTTAGAATCATCACGAATAATTGGATTTAACGGCGGCGTCTAGTGGCCACTATAGATGTATAGAAATATTATTCAGAATCTGCCACTTGAGCTTTTTCATTTCATATCCCTTTCCATATAATGGCGGCCTTTTTTTTCTTGTTAAATTTTGGCCCCACTATTTTTTAGTTTCATATATTGCGAAAATAAGACTAATCTTTTGTTGTAAGAATCATCAAAATCGGTCGACGCGTACGAGAGGAGTACCGGATTGGGTGAACGGTCTTAATCGGTTACAACTGTGATTCCACGTGTCGAAGGTATCAGGAACTATAAGTGTAGTCCATAACACCCAAACTCAAAACAATTTCTAGTTCATACCGATTCGTCCCTCAGCAGGAATTGAACTTGCACTTCTTGTGTCTCAGCTACTCATCCACCGAGCCACGGAGGTTATCTGGGTTTTGGTATATTTACTACGGCGTAATCTCAACAATTTTAATGATGTCTTCAGTGTGATCAGTGTGATTTTAAACAGACATTTTTAAAAAGCTGTTTTTCCAAACGGTGTTTTGTTTTCTTCCGTTAAAAATAACAGCCTATGTGAATCAATTGTTTAAAAATCTTTATAAGTTGGGCCCTTCCGTCTAGTAACGTACAGAAATCGGACAGTAGTATCGCAAAATCGTAAGATGTAAAGTACGTAACAAGTAATACATGATGCGGAGTCATCGTCCCCTTACTTTGTAAGGACACCTTGAAACCGATACGACAAAGGCTTTTTTAAAAAGAAGAGTTTAAGTCCTCTTGGACGATGGTTTTACCGTGTTAAGCGACGCTTTTTACAATATAATTAAGGCTTTTCTATTTTAATTTGAATGTTAAATTTAATTTATCGTCAATCATTATTGGGTCATTTAGTTTAACACAGCACATTTCAATAAACCTGCTCAGGATGAGTCATGATTTTTAGGTTCAAAAGTGGCATGCCTCATTCTTAGAATTAATTCAAAAACATTTTTTTTTAAATAGGTTCCTTCTTGCTTGCTTAAGATTTTTCTTTTTAATGGTCGAAATGTCATTGGTTCGTTTTTTAGGATTTAATCTATGCTTGGCCGACAGTGTCATGCAATGTAGTATCCCTAACCAGTCTGGGGGTAAGTATTGCCTCAAAGTACACGCGTCAAACCTGTAATATACTATAATTAACATTAATTTTACACTTACGACTCAAAAAAGTTAGAAAATAAGATAATGCTGCAGCCGGGGGCACAAGTTTTGACTTAGTTATTTTTATTTTAGTAAGGTAACTAAGTAATGATGATTACATATTGTATTTAGTTATTCTTATTTTGGTTATAAATTGTTATGCATTTGTGCCCGTTCTGTAATTATTATTAGGACTAAGTAAAGGTATGTTTGAGTGTTTAAAAAAACTAAATGGTATCATTTTTCGATATTAAATGTTCCACGAGCAGGTACCTACTAATGGCAGGTCGTTAAATCCTACTTAATATTATAAACGTGAAAGTTTGTGAGGATGTTTGTTCCTCTTTTACGCAAAAACTACTGAACGGATTTTGATGAAACTTTACAGCAATGTAGCTTATACATCAGAATAACACATAGGCTACTTTTTATCCGGGTAGCACGCGGGCGAAGCCGTGGGCAGAAGCTTGTAAATTATACGGTTCAAACCTCCTCATATATTAATCACTTATAAATATTATTTAGAAACTTATTTAGTCTATAAAAACGGTAGAGTGGTATACAATAAAATTCACGATTTACTCGTATGCAACACTGTAAAGGATACACTCGTAAAATGATATATTCATTTTATATCTAATACGATTTAGTAAGCGTCCTAGATCATAGTAATCCAAATTTTACTATTTTTTATTGAAATGGATTTAACAGTCGCATTGGCACTAGTTATGAATGATAAAAACCATGATTAATCACTCTTGGATTCCAATTTCTAAACAACTCAGACCGATTGACCTCATAATGACATAATGTACATACTATGTAAATAACACATATAACCATGAACCTGTTTGGCCCACACGGCACAGATGGGACTAATTAGCACAAACATCTTCCCTTTGTCACTATGTTTTTTTTATGTTCAAAATCTTAGGTATTAAATGTCTATTTATCTATTTTTTAGTGTGTACGTGTCCTTTCTGTGCTTTGTTGTTGCCAAATAAATAACTTTCTTTCTTCCTTTCTTTCTTTCCAACCATCAGTCTTTAATGAAGATCTGAAAACAGTATTAAAACAGCTTCGTTCAATCAATTATTTGTAACCATAACAGCCAAGAACACGTTGCCCGTTAATCCGGTTTATCCGTCTTCAAGTTAAAAAGTGCTGAACCAATAATATTTTGCTCGTGTAATATTACTACTTCTGTCCGACTTAATGCATTGTTAATGCAATAATTTGCAAGTGATCTTTAGCCTATGCAACTTTAAATGCATACTAAACCTTAACCTTGAATGTTAGAATCCATTATTATGTACCTAGTGAGTATTACTATTTCAGTGTTTATTTATGTGCGTACTAGCTTCTGCCCGCGGCTACGCCCGTGTGGTACCAGGATAAAAAGTAGCCTATGTGTTATTCTGATGTATAAGCTATATTACTGTAAGATTTTATCCAAATCCGTTCAGTAGTAATTGCGTGATAGAGTAACAAAAATCCATCCTCACAAACTTTCGCGTTTATAATAGTGGTAGAATTAACAGGTGCTGAAAACGGTAAAGGAAAGCAATGTGAAGAAACTGACATGTTCTAGAAACAAAATAATTGAAGGCATGTGCCATTGGTTAGTGTTTTAATAAGCCGGATGCACGTGAAGTGCTTAATAATATGCAAAAATGGGGGGGAAATGATGATCGAGTTCCCGCCTCACGACCGTGGTCACGTGGTCGCGGACGGTGTTCATGAGAAAGGCCCTCTAAACGGTCAACGAAACGTCAGCAGGAGAATAGTAAAGTACGTGGTATAGTCGTAATAATATAAAAAAAATATCTCATCGATTTACGCCACACTACTCACAGGATATCATAGGTCCAAGTTGTTTTTTTTATACAAAACCCATTTTAAATTTTGCTGAGAATGCCATTATCTTAATCTACTAAAAGGTAAAAAACGTCAATGTTTCGATTGAAATTGAGCCGAAAGTAGAGACACTAATATAAAATCCTAATACTATTATAAACGTGAAAGTTTGTGAGGATGGATGTTTGTTACTTCTTCACGCAAAAACTACTGAACTTATTTTGATGAAACTTGTCAGTAATATAGCTTACACATTAGAATAACACATAGGCTACTTTTTATTCGGGTACCACGCGGGCGAAGCCGTGGGCAGAAGCTAGTAATAAATAAAACGCCCAACTGATATTAGTACATAGTCTAGACCCCATAATAGGATTCTCTGTGTCGAGGATATCAGGAACTACGAGTACCGTTGTACCACAAAAACCAGACAAACATCTGCAGAACAGGCTAACATTCATACCGCAACTGGAATCGAACCTCTTGCACCGCAGCATACTACTCACCCGCTGTGCCACCGAGGTCGTCGAGTTGCTATGTCAGTTGTAAAAAACAATAATACCATTTGTAGCGTTATCTATACTAATATTATAAAGAGGAAATAATATTTTGTTTGTTTGTTTGTTTTTACCGAATAGGCTCCGAAACTACTGGACCGATTTTAATCATTTTTTCACCAATAGAATGCTAAAATTATCAGGAAGTAACATAGGCTATAATATTTTTTTTCAATATATTTAGAGATCCATAAGAAAATTGCAGTAAAGTAACCCAAAATAGCAAAATCATGCCTATAAAATTCATTATTTGGCGTGCGCTGAGAAAACTATTGATGATACATAAAAATTATGTACTACACGATTAAAGTACTCATTATTACCAATAAATAAGTCCTCGAGGGAATATATCTAACTATCATAGTTAAGTCACAATAGCAGCTTTTGTGTTCTAAAATTTAATAAGATCGCCGGTAGAAACAAAATTTGCGATGAAAGTTGATAGGTTCATAGCTGCTGTTACGTTTTATCCCGATATTTCCACGAAATCGAAACTTACGCGGGGGAATCCGCGTGTCGCAGCTAGTATTTAATACAAAGGTTTTGTTCCTCTGCTAGAATGTGTAAAGTTGCAAAGTCAATAGCAACACAAATAATAACTCTACAATATCGTAAATACAAATAATAATTATATAATATTGACTCGCTGCTATGGCCGTCACGAGCTTCGAGTATTCATTTAGTCAAAACTAGTTTAAAGTGACTAGGTACGTCTATCATAACAATTCTTCAGGGTAATGATGCCTTTTATAAATAAATATATACTTCTAATCTAATGTAATCTAAAATCCTATCCTACTATTAGGTGAAAGTTTGTAAGGATGTTTGTTACTCTTTCACGCAAAAACTACTGAACGGATTTTTATGAAACTTTACAGTAATATAGCTTATACATCAGTATAACACATAGGCTACTTATTATACCGGGTACCGCGCGGACGAAGCCGTGGGCAGAAGCTAGTCCTACTAATATTATAAACGTGAAAGTTTGTGAGGATGTTTGTTACTCTTTCACGCAAAAACTACGGAACGGATTTTTATGAAACTTTACAGTAATATAGCTTATACATCAGAATAACACATAGGCTACTTTTTATCCGGGTACTACGGGCGAAGCCGTGGGCAGAAGCTAGTTTTTAATATATTTTTTTAACGTAGCGTACTATCTCTTACAGGACTGATCCTGTAACTATCAAAAGAGATATCGCCTTAAATAAGTATATATTTAGCGACCTCTTTCGGCGGACTGTATCAAGTTTTAAAAACAGGAGCTTTCAAAATGAACGGACAGTGTTGCTTAAACAAGTAAGTTGCGCAACATAATATGTTGCTCGATTATTTACGGGGCTAGATTCGGCATAGCTGCTAGCTAGTAGCCAAACGCACGTATCGATTAGAAATGAAACTACTTCTTCGTTGAGCCAGAGTTTTATGTTCTCAGAGTGCAGGAATTCCAGTAACAAGAACGTTTTTCTCTGCAATTTATCTTTTTATTGCCGCCATAGATGGGCTATGACGTAAGTGTTCGAGATTCGTATAAAACTATTTATTTCAATATATCATAATGTATGATTGCTTAAGTAGCAATCATACATATTACATTATGATCAGATGAGAGTCTGTTATAAATTGTGCATTCCGTGTAGATTGAATATAATTAAGTAAAACAGCAAGATATGATAAAACTATTGACAATATTTATTGTATTCCAATGTGCCTTTGATAACTTGATAAGTCGGAAAGACGGTTTGGAAGAGATAGTGTCTGGAATATCACTTTTATAGTAAAGTTGGAAGATATGATGGTCGCAATTTCACTGTATAATATCTACACTTCATATTGTAAAAACGGGAATTTTCACGTACCGCACTATCGGTGAAGGCACCGACTAAGTTTCGACTCATTCCGAGTCTTCATCAGGGTGAGTGATCGCGACTTTCTCTCTCCGCGTCACGTCGTTCACTACAAAAATATCTACACTTAGTTAGTTTACTACTTCTAAGTTTTTTGGAAAAATACATTTTCAGCGATGTAGGCACCCATAGAACTATTTATTTAATGTTTTATGTGTATCTCGGTATAGAATAAAATGTTAATTCTTTCATTGTTATCGTAACAATAATCACAGGCAGAACATAAAATTAGGGCGGGCAAAGAAAACTTGTCCGAATTGTCTTTCCAATTCGGACAAGTTTTCTCCTCATCCATAGGTTACGATAACCGCTTACCAACAGGTGGCGCGTATAAAGATGTATAAATAAAATATGTCATATTCGGAGATTAGAATTTTTACGTCCTTGCTGGCCAACCACTGGGACAATTAGCTAGTGTAAAATAATTAGACATACAGGAATGAAAATAGGAACAAACGCCTATTTAGCAATATGATTTTGTTATATCGAGTCACTCGCCTGTATACATAATGGTGTTTTCTAAGAAATGCTGTGTTAGTTATGAAATAGACTGAGCGAGCGTTGGCGAGAAACCTTGCTCATTCATTAGTAACGCATGCATGGACGAAAAAAAAAAACAAAAAATTAAAAGTGAAATTGCCATGTAAAAGAAATATACAGACAACTTAGGTTTTTTTTTACGTATCTCCAACACTAAGCTGAAGTAATTATTTACAAGCATAAAATAAGCTAAAGCTACTTTTCTTGCTAAAAGTCACGCGTACTTCATTTTCTCATCACATAAACCAAGTTAAATCTGGGGATAAAACAGTAGCCTAGCTCTACTAAGTACATTCATATAGAAAACAGGTTACCAGTTTTTTTATCGCTGTACACAATTTCAAAGGCCACGATTTCGTTTATAGAAACAAAAGTAAAATAACGTATACTTGACTCCAGTTGCCTCAAAGAGAATATGTTAATAATTATTTCACACTCTTCTTCACTATGATAATCCTAAACTAAATATAAGGGCCCAGTCAAACTGACCCAGTGGCGGTGGTGAGCTAAGTGAAACAAAATACAAATAATTTATTTCAGACAAGTACAAATAGATATAATTATTATGAAGCTCTGTTCGTCTGTTTTAGTTAAAAAACTGGGTTAAAACAAGAGTGCCTTTCTCACAATCAAGCTCATGCTATTGTCTAGATCACAGGTTCTCAAACTTATTTTTCCCACTGCCCACTTTGAGAATAAAAAAAAACCTAGCGGCCCCCAAAGTTTTTAGAGCGCCTTAGCGCTCCCAATATCTTCTAGAGCCTTCTTCCGCCCCCCTGAAAGCCTCCAGCTCCCACTAAGGAGCGTTATCGCCCACTTTGAGAAACAGTGGTCTAGATAGAGTAGTTTAGTAGCTTAAACGGTTCTCAAGTGGTTGAACGTACAGAGGGCCTATGCTGAGTTACAAATACGTTCAAAACTTGTGGAAACGATAACCGTTTCGTCAATTTTTGTATGTATCTTTCAATTTTGAAATCTTGTCGATACGGTCAACGTTTTGACATGTTATAAACTCAGCATAGGCCCTCTGTTCTCCACCGCCATCGCATCAGTTTGACTGGACCTTAAATCATAAAATATATTTGATGAAACGCCCGTGAATAAGTTATTGCTCCGTTTCATATTTAAGCATTCGTTGCAATATGTAAACAAAGCAAAATAAACAAATAGGTTTTCTGCTTATCTGACCTCAGATGAGATGGAATAAAGTGGTTAATATGAAGGATCAAATATTTGCGTGTCCAATCATCGTGTAACGTCGTAAAGTACAGCCGACTAATACCTGTCGTTTATAGGGGTACACTGAAGATCTGCGCTGTGCAGGCGCCTTAATGTGTCAGCATTTTGAGTGTGCTCCTTTTGCCTAAATGGTAAGGTATAATCATAGCAATTGTCTGTTTAGGTAGGTATAGTTAGTTTTTTTTTATGTATAAGTACCTACTTAACTATATATGTATACCCTGATGTTGAACTTATTCTTTATTGTACACACAGATAATACAGACAAAAGACTTACATAAAGGTTATGTACAAAGGCGAGCTTAACCCTAACAAGAGTTTTCTTCCAGCAAACCTTTGAGGATAGGGACAGCTGATAAATAGCGGCGTTATGTTAACTTATGTAACTTATGTTATATTAATAAGTTCAAGCAATAATATCGTTCATCAACTTCTGCCCACGGCTTCATCCGTGTGATACCCGGATAAAAAGTATTCTGAGTTATTCTGATATAGCTATTACTGTAAGGTTTAATCAAAATCCGTTCAGTATAGTTTTTGCGTGAAAGAGTAACTTAATCCATCCTCATAAACTTTCGCGTTTATAATAGTAGTAGGATAATAAAGTTTACAGTTACATGTTTATGCTAAGTACACCTAATAAACCTAATAGTGGTTGGTCTGAGGTGCATGTAAGTATCAATTCCTCATTTAATACATGGTCAAAATATTTACGCCATTGATTTAAACCTGGGTTTCATACTTTCGGTACTACCCGCGGGGCGATCACACTAATTTCCCATAGCTGGTATCATCAGATGGGATGAATCGTATCACGCTAATTTGAAAGCTGGATGAGCCATAGATGGACAATGCGAATGAATAAAATTGGTTTCATATTGGACGTTTCGTTTTTTGGATGGATGGGCCATTCAAATAAGGAAATAGTGTCAAAATTGATTGCCATATCGATAGCCATGAGTTAACACTAAGCGCATGAATAAAACAGCGGGGCGATCACACGATCGCCCCGCTGTTTTATACATGCGCTATCGAAGTCGGGTTCGGAAAGTAGCTAAAGTATTTTTAAAGGAAAACTTATTTACTACCTAGTGCTACGCAGTTAAGGCGCGAATTTAACGACTGAGAGTGGTGGTGCAATTAATAAGTTTTAATTAGTTATCCCGTCACTGGGTTCTGGATCGTTAGCCAGTAGATTTTTTACTATAACGTTGAAAGTGATATTCGATGAGAAAAAGATTTACTGTATTGTAGGTACAAAATAACGAGTAATTATTAAAGACCGGGAGGCAACAGGGACTCATTTCTTATCACGTACCAGCATTGAGATATAAGTTGAGGTGATAGTCACATAATAACGTAAAGGCTTTGTACTGTTACGGAAAAAGTAGTTAAAATCCTGGCGAGCAATTGATTAATCACTTTTTCCGTTAAGCTACGACGGTTGCTTTATATAGTTCAATTTTTTTAAAAAAAATAAGATCGCTTGGAGCCCATAGAGCAGTCCTTTATTGGTACACGACTAAACAACGGTTGTCTGGACGAGGTAACTTCCAAGCAAGATCCCGTTTTGTATGTTTCATTGATGTTAAGTTCCGTTTATTTTAAAAATGTTATGGTAAGTAATAAAGTATTTTTACTTACCATACCATCGATTCATCCAAACTCCTACACCGCATGATGGTGTTATGAAACAAGTTATTTTAACCATAATGCAAACCCTATAGCAGTTAAAATGTCGGGAAAACGTTTGTCGCTGCAGTGACAAATAAAAAAGCTGTAACTTCAGCTGTAACCCAGAGCGAGACGCACTCATCTGAATATTGTCTACCTTAATAAGCAGCCGTCATTTTATGACAGCCGCGAGCTAAGGATGCAGCGTACACTTTTCGTTACTAGAAAATGTTTTTTTATGAATGCCGTGAAAACGGTTGGGTATTGTAGTGTCGAATAAAAACGCTGTAACTCCTACTGAAACCAAGATAAACGCACTCATATGAATTCTAATTTTAATTGTATGATCACGTGTCACTGTCACTTTATGACAGCTCCTCAGCTTTTAGGGTTAACGCACGCCACTTTGAATCTATTAGTCACTATTAGTGTTCAAACTGATATTGGCTGTATTGTTACAAATAGCCACACGAGCCATAATCAAGAACTCAAGTCAATTAGTGTTCATGTATTTTTTCACATCCAGCTTTACAATTTTGAATTAATGATATTGTGCATAAAATGTCATTATCGTTGCCATTATCATCTGAAATATTGCAAAAATGTCGTCACCGATCAACGGTTTTCTTTTTTTTATCCGTTTAGTTAGTTAGAAATTTCCCTTAAGACCTGCATTTAACTTATAAAAAAAACTGCATAAATTCAATAATTCAATGTTTCTAGTAAGTGACATGACATGGCAACCCTAGCATAGCTTCCGAGCTCCGCCACCCCGTTTGATATCCTCGTTAAACTACCTCGTAGAAGTAAATACTTACTTCAGCTAGGTTATTATTCAAAACTGCAGTTTAAAGTATACAACACGGTTTGCTGAAATATGATTCAATTTTGTATATTAAGTTTAATAACTGGCTTCTTCACTTTGTGGTACAGCAGTTTGCATTGATGCGATTCCATATTGACAAATCGTCGGGGCGAGTTCATATGACCTAAGACTATAAAAAAACAGATGTGTTTTTTAAGCACTTAAGTTGCAAACAAGCGTACTGCGTCCATACGGTAACCGCTTACTGGTTACTGTATGGACGGTTGCAAAAGCAGAGGTATCACTCGCGCGTTGTCGTCCCTGTAATTTCACCGGTACCCATACCGTTCAAACTGAAACACGAATAATTAGTGATTTGATAGTGTAATTAGGGTTTAGATCCGTTATGGCCATCTAGTTTCGATTCGATATGAGTAGATTGTTTTCAATCAGAGATTTCTTTTCAAAGAAGGTTACGTAGGGACTCTTATTATTTATTTAAAAAAAAGTGTTGTTGTTACAAAACGTTAAGTATGTGGTTGCAACGGATCGTACATCAGTTTTTGATTTTTATAATTAGATTTCCCTAAATCCAGTCTCCAGTCTTCACATATGATGCAAAATATGTGAAGACTGCAACTTGAATTTGTCATTTATTGCGGGTGCTAACGAACTACACCTGACTTATTCAGTCTCTAATTGCAAGATTGCAAGTCGCACTGTTTCACTTTAATTGCTAGTGTCCAGTCTCAGTGTTACCATCCCGGCAACGGGGGAAAACGCGCCACAATATAATATGGCTTTATCCAGTTGTTTTTGGCAGAAAACAACTGGATAAAGAACAGAAAGCATTTTAGAAAATGTTTAACTGTAGTTTTTTTGAAATTACATAATAATTATTTGTTTTGAGATAGTGAAAAAAAATTAAAAAGGAAATTGAACAACCATATATATTTCTTTTATTTTATTTATATAATAATTAGGTATTCATATTTTATATTTCTTAGTCAAGTAAGGTAAAGTTTATTTATTAAACAGCCATCACAAACTTAACAGTTAATAATATTAGTAGGATATCAATAAAAGTAGTTAAGTAGTCCACCTCTAATAGTGGGTACCTAAGTAACTAGCCTCTGCCCACGGCTTCGCACGCGTGGTTCCCGGATAAAAAGTATCCTATGTGTTATTCTGATGTGTTAGCTATATAACTGTAAAGTTTCGTCAAAATTCGTTTAAAGTTTTTTCGTGAAAGAGTAAAAAACATCCATCCTAACAAACTTTCGCGTTTATAATATTAGTAGGATATCAATAAAAATAGTAAAGTAGTCCACCTCTAATAGTAGGTACCTAAGTAGTACTCATCTTTATACTAAAGTACATTATAAAGTACAACCCGGTCACTTTCAAAATAACATAAAATCCTCCAAATCTCCATCCAAAGGTTGTCTGGAATACCGCCCATTTTAGGTACTTTTTTTAATGTTTTTATTCATTTTGTTTATTTCATATGGTGGACCTACAATAAAGTATTCCCATTCATTCAAGAAGAAGCAGTTGGCAACACCATTGTCAGGTTTAACGCCACTACAGCCACACTTTATTAGACACCAGCCGAGAATCTCGTAAAATGCATTTATGACGTTCCCCTCAATATGTAGGTACTTTGAAAGCACTAATTGGTAACGATACAATAGTCTACAGCTCAAAAATGACTGAGCGTTCGTAAAGTTTATAGCTATATTTGAAGGTGTCAAAACTAAGAACTAATTTTATGCATGAAGCCGGTGCCCGCCGGCCTATCTACCGGTTACCGGTCTACTAATTTGTCTGGAGCTATGTTAAATATATCCTTAAAATAAAGATACTCTTGGATCTAAATAAACCCCAGAATTTCTGGTATAGCAGCGGCCATAATATAGAATGGTTGAAAAAAATATTGCGATGGAGGTTAAAAACGACGGTCTCTTTGGAATTAACTTAAATCTACCTATTCTTGTACTGATGATTATCTGTTCTTTGATCCCATGTTCATTCAAAACATTGAAGTCAGCAATGTTATCGTGTTCTCAAACGGTGAAGGAAAAAATCGTTTGGTTGTCTTTTCACGTATAATATAGACAAGTAACACAGGAAAGACTTGTGCAAGGCGAACTGAATTCTTGGTAAGGTTTGGTTTCCATACTACTCACGAACTGGGAAGGTTACCGTGAAAAATCCGGTGACGCTAAGAACTAACGAAGCCTACATATTCATACTAGTACATAAAAAACAGGGTCTTGAAATTAGATATCCCGTTATATTACTTACAACCTCAACCTGCTTTCTACACAAATGTGGTCTCAGCTACGTATGCTGCAGACTTTTTTGTGCGTTTCTTTGCGTTTATGTGTTTGTTCGTTTTTAGATCTTGCAGAATGGTGAGCTATTAAAATGTGTAAAAACGTGTTTATTTTCTATTGCAGTTCGTGCCTTTTGAGCGCGCATACAAAGCTTAGTTTTTAAAAATTTGTTCGTATTTTTTTTAAGATTTGCAATAAATGTAGATTTCAAAATGTTCAAAATTTTGCCAATTTTCTGTGCTGTAAGTAAAATTAGTTTTAATCAAACATAGAGACGGCTATTATTTTGAAATCAATTTATTTACTAAAAAACACAATCGTACTTACCTACAACTAAGTCATTTTCTAGGCAACATTTATGATTTGATTATTTCTAATGTTAGATTGTTTCTTATTGTTGAAAGTGTTAGGTATATCATATTCGTCAAAATCTCGCAAAGGGTTTCAAAGGGTGACTTTTTAAATGAACTAAGTATACCTAACCGCTTTCTGAACAAACTTAAAAAATAAATAAAAAATGGTTTATTTCACTACCTTTTTTTTTGTGATAATTACGTAGCCAAGTCAAAATAACTTGTGTCCTGGTAATAAGTGCTTTCCCATTTTTATAATGATGAATATCTTTTATAATAGAAATTAGCATTACGTAAAAACTTAGAAAAAAAAACATAAAAATTATATTAAGTATTCTATATAAATATCTACTTTTGACTCTTGGCAACTCATATACATAACTAAGTTCCAACTTCAGAAACCTGAGACCTAGTAAAACGACGTAAAATCATCTTAAATTCAAAACAAACATAAATTATTGAGCGTTGCATCTGAGCCTCTTCTATAAATATCACAACCTGGCTGTGTCACTTCAGTCACTTGTCTGATTTCAATAGAAGAATATTTTAGTCGCGACGCGGAGGGAAATCTTCGCGATCACTCGGATTGAGTCGAAACTCAGTCGATGCAGGTACGGAAAGTTAAATTCCCGTTCTACAATAATATGAATGAACATTTAATTATGAGCTTTTTAATACTTACTAACTTCTGAACACGAATATTTTTTTTTAATATATCTACCCCGCATCGACAAATTTCCATAAAAAAAAAATGTTAAACGTATTTTTTTAACGTTTTGAACGTATTTTTAATTCAGCATAAGCCCTCAGTTCTCTAAAGATGGATTTTAATTTTGACGTAGAGACTACGTTAGGTGAATTTACTAACTTTTATGTAAAACTAGCCTCTGCCCACGGCTTCGCCCGCATGGCACCCGGATAAAAAGTATCCTATGTGTTATTCTGATGTATAAACTATATTACTATAAAGTTTCATCAAAATCCGTTCAGTAATTTCAGTGTGAAAGAGTAACAAACATCCATCCTCACAAGCTTGCACGTTTGTAATAGTAGTAGGATTGTTAAAAAGGTATCTTAAGTTTCTTGATTTCTTGATTTTGGAAGACCCCACTTTCATTTCATATTAATGAATAAATAGCTAACAGCATATGCATAGTCCTGAAGTCCTGAACCCACACTACGACTCCGTGTCATGGGTACTTGCGCCCAGACCCGGAACATTATGTCTGCAGAACATGTAAACATTAGTCCTAAAGCGGAAATCGAACCCACACCTCATTGCGTCGAAGCTAGCTATTCACACGCCGCGCTTCCTAGGTCGTCATTTTATTTGATACAAAACAAAACTTGTAGTTCAAAAGCATGCTGCGGTTTATTTGCAATATTCGATCCAAGTTGAGTGAAACATGTTATTTTAAGTGCTATATTTCTTCTCTATACCTTCTATAACCAGTAACTCGTAAAATTGCATATGTGTACCGAAGCAAGGTGCAGTACCTTAAAAGCATTGGTAGTATAACAAAACGTCTGAACCGAAATTACCCATAAAAGTCCGACGGCGTTTTCTAACTAAAGCCATGAAACTCAAACGCTGGAGGAATTTACAATGCCTCAGTCTACATTTAACGTTCGTGACGTACACCTTAGTTTAATTAACGGAGCTCTACGCGAGCCTTGAAATAAAGTTTTTTGGATCACTTCTAGAGATGACAGAGTTTCATAGTTGGTAGATGAGATACGAGAAAGTGCACACTTCTAAAAGGGACACTTCTGATAGTTCCGTAGATGAACTGTTTCGTTCAAAAGTGGATAAGTTCGAGAAAGTTTTCGGGACATAACTAGAGGTGACTGAGTACCACAAAAGTAGAGCTTGTAAATGTATGTCATGAATAGACAGACATACATTTACAAGCGTTCTCAGCTTTGTTAATTAATTTGTAGACCGTCCTAGGACAAAAATTCTACTCATCGTCGGAAACAGAAGGTAAATATTAAGTTTGGATTTGAAAAATTGCTATGAATTTTCAAAACAAATTCTTAAAAGCAAACCAAAAAGACCGCGACTTTAATTAGTTCGGTAACGATCATTAACACTTCAATGCTACTAATTTTGTAGTGATTTAATTTTGTAAATCACTACAAAATAAATTAAGTTTGCTTTACCACATCTGTTGGAACCAATCACACTTTTATGTCAAAAAAGCCTTGACATCGGTATTTTTCCAATGGTATTAAAAAATCCATTATTTGCCCAATTTATAAAGGTGGAGCTGACGATGATGTCACTAATTTTAGACCGATATCTCTCCTGTTTGTCCTCTCCAAAATTCTAGAAAAAATTATGAATGTTAGACTGAAATCATACTTAGAGAAAAAAAACGTATTATCACCGAACCAATTTGGCTTTCGATCTGGGAAGAGCACGGAGGATGCAGTTCTGTCTGTAACTGAGCATGTTTTTAAAAACTTAGATGAGGGCCAAATATTTATTGGAATATTCTTAGATCTCGCCAAGGCCTTTGTCACAGTATCTATCCCAATCCTAATAGCAAAGTTTGAGACGATGGGTGTACGAGGAACAGCATTGAAATGGTTATGGTTTGAAAGTTACCTTACCGGCAGAGAGCAAAGAGTCAGAATTGACATCCACCTAAGCGATGAAGCAGATATTCATTTTGGTGTTCCACAAGGTAGTATATTGGGTCCTACCTTATTCTTAATATATATAAATGACCTTTGTAACATGACCCTACAAAACGGAAAAATAACCACGTACGCAGATGATACTGTTCTTCTATTTAACGGTGGATCTTGGAAAAAGGTGCAGTAATTTGCGAATAAGGGTCTGGATGCGGTATCTAGTTGGCTAAGTTGTAATCTTCTTACTTTGAACATCTCTAAGACAAAATACATCAATTTTTCAATTGACAAAAGTGGCCAACCAAAAGAAGTTTATGCTCTTGTGAGAATCTGAAATCTACCGAATGTATCAAATACCTAGGCGTTATCCTGGACAATAATCTGGCATGGCCGGAGCAGATAAAAAGCTTATCAGGGCACACCCGGAAACTTGTTTATATATTCAAACATCTACGCCATGTTCTTGATTCTGACTCACTTGTCAAAGTTTACCTAGCACTCGGTCAGTCAATTCTAGGCTATTGTATCTCTGTCTGGGGAGCCGCTGCAAAAACCCATCTCTTGAAACTTGAAAGAGCGCAAAGAGCCCTTCTAAACGTAATGAAGTTCAAGCCGAGAAGAAGTGCAGCGTCCTTACAGTAAGGTAGCTTTTTATAAAAGCAGCTACAACTATACAACATACGTTTGTAAACTCGGACATATTAGTCTCACAAAAAAATAAACGGAGAAAGGATTTGATCTTTAAATCTCTCAAAGCTCGTACAAAATTTGGCCAAAGAGCACTGGCTAATATAGGACCAAGGTTATACAATAGAATTAGTAAAAATATTGCTTTAGTAGATATTAATATATTTAAATTAAAATTGAATCTTAAGGATTATCAGGAAACTTAACTACGATAAAACTAAGAAACTGATGAATATTGCATAGACTGACTCACTCATTCTTAAATACTAACAAACACACAAGCATACACACAAACAGCTCTCACGCACACGAATGCACACACATACAGTCATATATTTACACACACACGCAACCCTCATACATGCATACCCCCCCCCCCCCCCCCCCCCCCTCCCTACACACAGCAACACACTAAACTCTAGATATAGGATCACAATATTAGTTTCCACTTTCCAAATTACTAATGCTTTACATTAGTACACCCCCAGCCATTATTATAATCTCATTAAGTCCTCTCCATCCAAAGGTTGTCTGGAAGAGATCGCGTCTAAGCGATAAAACCGACCAGTGTACTTTGAGGTTTTTTTTAATAGTTGTTATTTTTATTTTCTTATGGTGTACAATAAAGTGTTTTCATTCATTCATTCATTCATTCATTAGTATTAAATGTATCCTTTTTTTTATTTTCTTTAAATGTATTTTTTTTATTTTCCCTGTGTACCATAGAGTTAGTTGTATCGAATTAAGACAATTAAGTTAGCTAGTTGACACAGGAAACATCTTCTATCGAACAGAGTCCGTGGCGAATCCCTTGTGACCCCACTATGCAGGCTTTCAGACCTACTGTGGGGAACAGAGATAAACCGAGGTACAATTCTTTTTAATTAGGAATCGTTCTTAATTCTGTAGTGCTTAATAATTTGTCTAATTTGTCTGTACCATGTAAACTTTTGTATCTAATAAATGTTATTATTATTATTATTATTATGCTTTTTTACATCAAAACACCCAGGTTTATTGATTTACTAGCTTCTGCCTACGGCCTCGCCCGCGTGGTACCGGGATGTGTTATTCTGATGCATAAGCTTATATTACTGTAAAGTTTCATCAAAATCCGTTCAGTAGTTTTTGCGTGAAAGAGTAACAAACATCCATCCTCACAAACTTTCGCCTTTATAATATTAGTAGGATTTATTGAGACGAATGCTGTGGACATCTTCCGGCTGATGTTGACTTTTTTTTATTAAAATGACAGACCGTATTTTTTTACCGAGTAAATTCTGACTTATACTGATAATAATCTTGTCTTCAGGAGGCTCTCAGAAAAAATTCTACGCCTTGGTCGTGTCTCGCTTTTTTTGTGTTTTACACCAAAGGTCACCTCTATCTCAACGGACGAAGAAAGCACCCCATCTGCTCTACGTTTCGGGACGTAAACTTGAATGCCGTCCCGCTGATACGGCTGTAAGTTTCGGGAGCCTCAACAGCATTGTGCTAGAAATACTCTTCAACTGTCGTGTGTTCCGTCATGAAGAAGTACATAAATTGTGAGATATCTTTTTGTGTTAGTTCTTGTACGCTTTTATCAAACTAGTTTTTTTTGGGTTTCTATAACAAATATTTACCAAAATCATTGGTCGCACGCGAGCAATTGGCATTAATTCACTTATACATTTTAATTTCACGTAGTTTATAAATTGATATTTCTATGTCTCATGTGATTTTAATTTAAAAAAATATGTGTTTGACGTTCTTTACTGCTATTTCCAAAAAAAGAACTGGTTCGCGTCAGGTTTTAAGAACATACACCCTTATGCGGGACGAGGTCTTGTTTCACCCCTCAATTAGAATTACCTACCACAGCCTCACACAATTTGGCAAGGCGTGTTTGGTTTACCAAGGAATAGCTAGTGGACTGAAATGAGAAGAATGAGATTATAACCTGGTTAAAAATCAGCCTAAGATGTTATTTTTTTCCGGGACTAATTTCTAATTCAGGGGCTAAAACTTAATTAAAACAAGTTAGTTTTTAAACCAAACTAACAAACAACTTCTTATGTCAAACGAAAATACGGGTTCCTTACTCCGCGGGTAACATGAAACAGACGGTCATAAGCTATTCTAGATAGAAGAGGAGATAGCAAAGTTACTCATACTTAGGTTGTTTATGATTTTGTGTAAATTATTTTTTTTTAATTTAAATTACATTATCTAAGTATGTCAGGAGTAAGGTCGCTACGAAGTTAGTTGTCTATTCATCTAAACTATTACTTACTGCAAATCTTCTCTGTGGCATAAAAAAAATATTATAGTACTTCCTACAAACTCTACAAAATGTTATAACAAAACAATATTTTGTAATTATCGGGCGTGTATCGACATGTATGTATGCTACATCTCTGCGTGTCGGTGTAAAAACTGCATAACCGAATACTTCTAGTTTTATAGCCCGGAATAAATTTACGAGAATTCGCTTTCAGGAATAGCACATAAAGGAGAATTTTTCATTACTTAGCTCTACGTTAGGTTTTAACGTTCAGTCAGCGAATTGAAATCGAAATTAAAGCAGGGTTTGAGCTTATAACTCATTTTGACAGGGTCTAACCAACCGCTAACCGGCCTAAAGGTTCCACAATACTAGAAATATCCTATAATTATGCTTGCGCAAGTATGGATGTTTGTTGCGAATAATCTCTGTAAGGGCTAAAAAAACCACAAAGACACAAATGCTACTTTAATCCGGGTACGAGGCTGAAGCAATGGACAGATTGTATTGATCATAAGAATATCTAAACAGTCCGTTTAACTTTCAAGTTTTTTCTAAACAAAATTCTTGCTGTATTTTCGAGGGATGATATTGGAGAAAAAGTTTTTTTAACGCATTTAGGAACATACCCTATAATGTTAGGACTCTAAGACTAACGGATAAGGATTATCAGTCAGTCAGTGAGTCAGTCACGCAACGATTATACATGTTTACTTTTAAATAGAAGAAGAATATTATGGTGGGCAACAAAGTTTATTGCAACTATACAATCAGTTTATTACTGTTTTTATTACACCAACTCAATCTACGCATAAATGAGCAAAATGTAAATAAAAACTATAAAACCCAAGACCTAGAAATCTAGAATCGGCACAATCTTTTCAATCCACGCCACGAAGAGAATCTGTAATAAAAATATGCGACGCTCCACAAGACACATAAAACTCGCTCCGACAATGAATTCCTGAAAAAGATAATACTGCGCTAGCGTCATCTCTTTATAACCGAGTTAGAGTGAGCGGGACAAAAGATTCGCGGCAATAAAAGTTTTGATAGGATCCGCCGGAATCCACGGTATCGGACATAGCCGGTTTTAGTGTACGTGGCCCGTTTTACTATCCTGTCCGTGTATCGTCTCAGCTTTATGGGAGACGAGACGTTTTAAAATTTTGAGATTTTTATTGCATTACCCCCCTTTATAGGATAAGGTCAGATAGAAATCTCTACCGGATGTAAACAGCATTTATTTAATGGTGGTGGTTTATTTAGTATTGTAAAATACCAAATAAACCAACTTTCTATCCATTCGTGGCACGATAGAAAAATAGCCATATTTTCGATATTTAAAAAGACTTTTCACGCAACACCACTACCCGGAATCATAGCAACTATGATGTGGTTGTGGTCCGTCTGAAGACACCCTTATTAATAGCGACATATTTAAACGAGACGATAAACTTGTATTGGATTCGACCGCAGTCACAGAATAAACAACAGTACAACTCTTTGGTCAGAGCGTTGATTGTTTTCCGAAACGTGGTCTTTGCGGTCGGACACTTTCCGAAATTTCATGAACAGACAACACCAGCTTCATTCCAATTTCAACTCTGTCACAGAGGTGCAAAACTGGATTTCCGCCGAAGGTAATGAAATGACCTCGTATTACCGAAAACTCCCGATCACAGCCGAACGAAACCGCAGCAGGCAAACTTTACAAAACAACTGTTGCTAACTTGCAGAAGTTGGTTATCTAGTTGGTAATTGTGCAATTTTACAGTTGGATGGGTTGTAAAGGTGGTTGTGGATGATAGCTCTGTTTTGGAAGGGTTCATTGAAGCTTTATGAAATGACCAGCCTGAACCCACGGCTTAAAAAGTATTCTATCTAGGTCACGAGTTGTAAATGTTCCAAACATTCAAATCGGTTGAGTCGTTACGTAGATCATGAGCTACAAACATACAAACTTTCGCATCTATATACATACATAAAAATAAATTGCCGCATGTATTTGAGAACAGCTGACATCACCACTTGAGAACGGCTCAAATTTAGCTGTTTTTTTTGTTGTCAGTTTTGAATTATAGAACCTTTTTTGAAAAAGAAAAGTCAGAAACTTAGATGATCCGTGCGAAGCTAGGGCGAATCGCTAGTTTATAATATTATGTAGCTGATTCGTTATTCAATGTAATATAATAAATTATCTACAGGTTTTAACCTGTGAAAAGTTTTAACATTATATTTTAGACAGGATTTGATAATGTCCCAAAAATATCGGTGATAAGTTGGTATAGCACCTGCGTACCAAGCGGGAGGTTACGGGTTGTATAAGCTATTAAACAAAAGCATAACAAATTATTTAAATGACATAACCGTCGTGCAAACTTGCAACACGTATTCATTAAAATCCTATTCTCCCGTTACTGGCAACCTCGGAAAATGTCACGATATAGAGCCGTTGGAAGTGACTTATATAGTTTGTACAAAATCGTATTTGTGAAAAATTCAAGGAATCTTTTTCCTTGATTTTATTCAAAAAACCACCGTTAATTAGTTCATTCATATTTTAAAATTATTTCCGTGTTCTGTAATTTTAATATAAATAATGCTGGTCATTTTTTCACACAGCATCATCTAGCCCCAAAGTAAGCAGAGCTTGTGTTATGGAACTATATGACTGATATTATACATATAAAATACCCAGACCCGAGACAAATGAATGCAGATCATACAAACATTTGTTCCGCAGCGGGAATTGAACCCGTCACTTTCTGCGTCTCAGGCGGACCTTCGCCCACTGCGCCTCAGAGGTTGTCAAATATGAATTATTATTAGGATATGAATTATATTTATTTAAAACTTTCTTTTGTCATTCTGTTTAATCTTTACTTTTATTTTATTTATTAATAGCCATTCGAGTAGAATGCCACATCTAGTAGCAACGGGTCTTATATCGATGCTGTCCACGGTGTATTTGACACCAATAAACGTTGTCAGGGGGTCGATTAATGAGATGACCAACCGATCAATTATGTCTAAATTGTTCCGTTTCGACGAAACAATTCAATTTAATGATTCTGACCACTATTTAACTACCTATTTTTGATGATTTAATGAGTACTTGTACCTACTACGCCGTAGCCTAGACACAAGAGACGTGAGTTCTATCCGAAATGGTAATTTTAGTAAACAAATAGTTAAGGCCCAAGGCGGATCTTCAAATGTAGACTGTACTCTAGTATTTTAGACCAGTTTTTTGGAATAATTGGTACCAGACTTTTTTTGAATAACTGGTAACTGTTACTGGTAACCAGAAATATTTGAATTATTATTCCAAAACCTAGTTATTACATATTATCAAAATCAAATCTGTTAATCGAATTTTGTCGCTGATTGTACCATGGTAGGTACTCATAGTTTCTGATATCCACGAATATGACGTAAAACAGGGAATAGGTCAGGTCTAATGGTGTGATTATTTTTAACCGACTTTAAAAGAATAAGGTCGTATCGTGAATTTTGTTACTTGATATTTTCGCCAATTGTAAAGCAATTTTGATGATTATTTTGTTGTTGCATAGAAAATGATCCTAAGGTAGTCCCATAATAGTTTTATTCCTTAGGCATTGGTGTACTTTCTCGTAAAACTTAAAAAACATCATCATCTTACGGAATCACTAGTCGAAACATTTTTGTGGGAGATTTATTTTCAACACACAATTTTCTTGTTTGTTAGTTACAAGTGGAGCTTATTAGCTCCACTTGTAACTAACAAACAAACAATGTAATCAAATCTTGAAAGTCACTTTTAACCTAACCTTCTAATTGCCCTATCGAAATGATACATTGTATCCATGTGTAGTTCGGATGGCAATACTATGATTTGGTATCTTGGAGCTGATCTGATGATAGAGCCAGGAGGTGGATAGTGGAACTCTTCAGTGGCTACTAGTAAACACCTCGAGTTTGGGCTCATAATTGACGAGTCCAATAAATTGGGCTTGGTAACGAGGGTCTTCTTATGATGGAGCCAGGAGGTGGATAGCGGAGTTCTTTTTTATAATTTTTAGTGCATGATAAAAGAGTGCATAAGTTTTTTTTTAAACTATACATACCAGGCCACTCAGAAAGTTTTTATATATAAGGCACTGGCCACTTGTAATTATTTTGAAAAATTTGGTTATTTAAAAGTATAAATACCATTCGACTTCAATTGGCTTTTATGGATGAAGGACCTTCAAAAGCAACCATCTACCGTTGGCATAGCGAGTTCAAGCGCGGTCGCCTTAATTTGGGGGATGAACAAAGGAGTGGTCGTCCTACGACGGCTGTCACGGAAGAAAGTGTGCTGGCAGTAAAAAAATTAATTCAAGAAAACAGGCGAATACATACGAAGAGATTCAACATACACTGCAGATTGGTTCGGGAAGCGTTCACAAGATTCTTCACGAGCACCTTCGCGTGAGGAGGATAGTTTCACGCTGGGTGCCGCACAACCTCACCGAAGCTCAGAAGCAAGCCCGTGTGGAGTGGGGCCATGATATGATTCAAAAATTTTAAGCAGGCTCGTCTCGGCGCATTTACGACATTGTGACAGGTGAAGAATCCTGGATTTATCAATACGATCCAGAAACAAAGCGTCAGTCGCCAGTTTGGCTGTTTCAAAACGAACCAACGCCTACGAAAGTGAAGCGATCGAGAAGCGCGTGTCAAATATGAAATTATTATAAAACGCTATCCTTGTATTTAAGCTTTGTAAACACTGTCATATATTTTGTATTGAAATATGCTCTGTGGTTCACGAGCATATTTCTGTACAACAACACTTCACACTTACACACTGGCAACACTTCTGAACTAAACTCAAAGTACCGAACAAAACATTGTGATGTTTGTTTACTCTTAGTAAATTGATGAGATTTCTTTAATATTTAATTACAGTTCATCATTATAAAATAATTCATGATTTTTGAAATATTGTACATATGTATACTTTGCTTTCCTGATGTTTTTAGTTTCTCAAGTGATAGTTCATGGTATGTTGTTGATGGAATGTTTTAACAAATATTGTAGTTCAAATGATTATAAAAATAGCACAAATCTTAGAATAAGTTTTAAAAGTGTTTCACCGTATTATATTTAGCTATAGTTACCAATGTTCAGAGTTATTTTCGGTAAAATCAACAATCGTCTGTGATTGGTTTAAAATGGCGCTTTGCTTAATGAGGTTTGAAGTGTATAAAAGCCGAATGTAATTCTATGGTTGATCAGTTACGGATCCACTGCAGAATACGGCGCAAGTTAAGTACTTTGTTATTCACTATTGTTACCTGTTATTATTATTGTCTGTGATTATGTTTGATGTTTTCTTGGTATATTCTTATTTTCTGTGATTATGCTTATTGATTATGTTTGATGTTTTCTTTGCACCAATACCTACTTATTACTGTTCATTTATTATAATTGTTGAAGATCTTAATTGTTGTTCTTATTGGCATGTATTAATACAACTATTCTATAAGATGAAGTAGTTGTTGACTTTGAAATACACCATTAATAAAATTACTGTTGTTTACTTAAATTGACTGGCTACAATCTTTTATATAGAAACTTCCCTATCCACTCTGGTTGTAGGTTCTTAAAATGACAAACATATTTAGGTTTGTCATTAGTTGTATTATTCAATTTAAAAATAATAACTTTAATATTGGTAAAATCTCTATATTCTCATTGCTCTATCTACTTATCTAACACGCGCGGAAAATTTTGATCGCTAGTTTCTTCACTTTGACGGGGTATCTGGTTTCAATTCCATAACGAGACCAAAGCAGCGTCAACGCCAAATGGTATACCACAAAATGCCTGCCAGAAGTTTTGTCTGCAATGAGCAACAAGCGACCGAACACCGGGCTCCGCGGGGTACTGCTTCACCATGACAACGCGCCCGCGCACTCAGCGCTCAAAACGAGGGACTTCCTGGACACCACACCGGCCAGAGTCTTGGGTCACCCTCCTTCCAGTCCTGATCTGACACCGTGTGACTTCTTTTTATTCCCTAAAATAAAAATCAGCTGAAAGGGATACAGTTTTCATCGCCGGAAGACGCGCTAGCAACGTTTGAGAAGACCGTGGAAGAGGTGTTTGAGGCGGACTGGAAAAAATGTTTCGAAAATTGGTTCAGACGCATGAAACTTTGTATAGAGGCTGGTGGAGAGTTCTTTGAAAAGATTTTATTAAAATATTTTATCCATAGAAGTTAGTTTTTTAGTTTCTCAAAACTTTCTGAGTATCCCACGTATTCCTTTTCAAAAAGGTTTAGCTAAAATATGAAAATAATATGAAAAAGTGTCATTTCGAGTGGGCATAATAACGTAAGCATGTGAAGATCTGATGATAGAGTACCTAGGTATAGGATAGAAAACGTAAACTTGGGTTTGCAAACGTATCGTGAATATCGCAGACCGACTGACCAGGGCCCTAACCATCAAGTCTTATTACGATTTAATTCAGACAAAAAGTCAAATCCTGCTTTGCGAATGACAAAGCTTTAACAACGCCATAGCGTCCTCAATCGCAAAGCGGAAAGTGACATCTTTGTCTGAACTGAATCAGTATAAGACTTCATGCTCTTTGGAGCAACATCCGACCAACTTTTGTTTTACTAGGAGTACTGACATTATTACGTTTTATATTATTAATGGGTAAAAACAATTTCGAGAAGGAGGCCAAGAGGAGGATCCAGCTAGACTGGACGTTTGGAAAACTACGTGGAGTCTTCTCTTCATCCATACCGCAATGCTTGAAAACGAAAGTTTTCAATCAGTGCGTCCTACCCGTCATGACCTACGGAGCTGAGACGTGGAGCTATGCTCGGAGCCTCTCTGAAGGATAGGATTCGTAACGAATACATCCGTCAGAGAACCAAAGTTATCGACATAGCTCAACGAATTAGCAAGCTGAAGTGGCAGTAGGCCGGTCATATCTCGCGAAGAACCTATAACCGCTGGGGTAAACGTGTTCTTGAGTGGAGATCGCGAGTCGGCAAACGTAGTGTAGGACGCCTTCCGGCCAGGTGGGATGACGATCTGCAAAAGACTGCAGGCAGATGCTGGATGCAGCAAGCTGAAGACAGGGCGCTATGGCGCTCATTAGGGGAGGCCTTTGTCCAGCAGTGGACTAATATAGGCTGATGATGATCAGCCTATATGGCCAGCGAATGGCGCGACATAATCAGTAGGGTTGACCTTAAAATAAAAATCTGAGAATACGATTTTATTGAGAAAAGTAATATGACATGCATCAGTATAGAAATTCTCGGAACTCGAATACTGTTGGCATAAAATTAGTCACAGCAAAATAAGCAATAAACTTGGCCCTTGAAGCTATTCGCGATCTAGTCGTAAAACTCTATTGCTGTCTCTACCACACTGGCAGATTTAATGTACGTGTGAAGGGGACAGCTGACAGGCGATGCAACATTGTAACGACGTCGATACCGGAATAAGAATTGCAATGTGGTACATTGGACACTTGCGTTTTAATTGTACCGCTTGCGTATTACCATAATTTGTATTCAGATGATCGATTCGTTTTTAGTAGTTTAAACCAGTCTGTCGACTTGTTAACACGACTAGGTAGTATTTGCGTTTATTTCAAGTAATTTCGTGTTCTGTTTTTGTATCATTTGGTGCCTGTAAGAGAAATATATACATATTAGATATACCTGTTATAAATAAAATAACAGTTCTTGGCAATTGATCTGAATCAATTGAGCTATCCCGTTTATGATTTACAACGGTATTTAGATGGCTAGACTGTTTACTCTGTATATGTTGTCTAGACTTACTTAAGTAGTTGTTTTATTATTTCTGCTAACAAATGTATATTTCCCGTCTTATTAACCCGAACCAAGGATCAAGGATCATTTGATTGCTGCAAATTATTCCAGTGCATAATGTTTGTAACAGATTATTCGAGGTCCAAGATAGTATCAGAAACTTAGCCAACTAATTAATGATACAACATAATGAAATGTAAACGTGTCGATGAGGTCAAATGATAAAATGAGACGTCATAAACCATAACTTATGTAACTTTTCATTTGATGACAAGACTTCAGTTTTAAATTTATTTAACACGTTTTTATACGTGGTTGTACAACTGATTGGTCAGTTGCTTGTATTAAAAAAAATACGGCATATGTTACTAGAGATCGAATATTTTAGTAATTGTCTCACGCACCTTGATTGTTCAGTTAAATTATGATTTTAACTTTTTCATAAAGATTGTTTGTCAAAAAACTGATACCGGTGATTGTAGATATTAGTATTGCGTGCGGATTGTAAGTTTTCCAGACTCTAACATAGACAATATGCTATAGGTTACTGAATACTTCATTATTCTCTGGGTTATTGGCTATGCTTCCTACGAAGTAAACTATTATTTTGAAAATCTATGGTAGTGCTACACCAGGAATTATTTTAATAACTGCATTACTTCACAATAGCGAATTATGGCTAGACTATACCAGAACGTGTGAAAAAAACCTTTTTTATACTGTAATCATGAAGTTTTAAGTTACGCAGGTCTGACTGTGATATCACAAACTCATTCGCACAGTAAAAACCTCCCACATGGACCTACCGCAGCTTACCCAATAAAAACTCAAATAAATTTCCACTGATAGTATATTTCTAACACATACGGGGGATACGGGTAATATTTTTTGTGGTTGTAAAATAATATAATGTTGCTACGACTGTTTCTATTGGTGGAAAACTACCTAGAGTTTTATGTTGCTCAATGATAGTAGGTGGCAGTCGTTAACGGGAAGTACCTTTACAACTCAAGTCAAAATTATTTAAATTTACATAAAAAAAACTGACTTAAATCATATGTTCCGAGCTCAGAATATTGTCTAATTTATTAAACAAATTACAACGTTTTTTATATTATTGAAAAATTACAAACCTACCTACTTATTCGATTCAGAAAATATTTCATACTTCAACATCCCGAGTAATCGACGCACACAAAAAACACCCCTGAGTTGAAAACCGTTTATTGTGTAACCGTATTGTGTTTATTAGTGTCGCGATACATTATTATGTCGATTTAGCATTTGCGGTCCTATCCAAACATAAAAATGTTTGGATAGGACCGCAACCGCAAATTGGCGATTTATACTCAAGTTCTCACTGAGCGACTTAAAACTTCATATTATTATGTTATTAAAACGAGTACACAAAAAAGTTATACAGTAGAGTCGCGTGTCACTTTCAATTTAACGGGCATTGGGTGCCCGTTAAATTGAAAGTGACACGTTATTAAATTATTGCCATCCCTTTCTTCAGAATACTAAAAAATAGTGACAGGTCTAATTTTAAACAAAGTTGAAGTAGCGTTCATGAGTAAGGCGTTGAGAATAATACAATGTCATTAATATCCTGAATATTTTTTTTACGTTCAAACATAATTCTACGTTAATTTCTATAAATATTCAATTAGATCAAAAAATACAAAACATTAACTCGACACCTAAGTCGAAAACTAAATAACTAATAGGAGTGTTTCAGGTGATTCATGAAGTCCTCTATCATCGTGTTGCTTATTGACCCTGTAGCCTTTTGGTGCGATGCGGTTTGCAAAGGTGTTTATTTAATTTTGTTAGAGTTAAGGTGTTTTAGACCACTCGTCTTGAACAGCTACTTCTGATAGCGACTGTAAGTATGATTTTTACGATCGAGTAGTAATTTAAAATAGAGTTTATGTTTTTATTGCGTCTCGGTACGGTTGGTATGTGCTATTTACGTCACTTTGACACTATGAAAATAGGGATTAGTAAATGTCACTCTAGTTGTTAACGATACTTTGTGAATATGGCTGCCAAATCATAAACTACATAATGTTTAACAAGCACACGTTTCATGTCATTTAAAGTAATCTTTCTATGGATCTATTGACATGCTTCGGAGACTTATCCATCCAGAGACCATCTTAACAAGGACTAGATACTTTACAAATGACCATATCTGGAATTGCACCAATCAGCCTGAGCATAATAGCTATTTTTATAGTTTCCAGTATGCAGCGTATACAAAGTCCGGTATACAAAGATTTCAGTTCAGATCCGGCTCGAAAGACCAAAATATTGTAACACTGCTCTGCGCGACATAAGATGTAGGATATAAAAGATTGTGCTATTTCAGCTAGGAATGAAGTAGCGCATCTTATTCGCAATAAATTTTTACTGAGTTAGGCTTTTGCGGGATAACCGGGTGGGTAATTAGAACCCCCTTTGCCAAGACTACTAAATATTAGTGCCCTTAGCAAAGTCTCCGCTGGCTCGTTACTACTTTTACAACGCACGCCATTCCAGGATTTCATTTAGCACTTTTACAGTCACTAATTGCAGATTATAAAAGTATAAACGACTTGCAGTCATGGAGCGAATGTAATATTTTATATGGAAAAGTAGTAAAATGTTTTTAATGTTGCAGAAATCAATTTTAGGTTCGTTGATTTGATTTCGGTTGAAACTGCAAGATTTATTTCGCGTCAGTAATTCAGTGAGATTGTGTTTTTCTTCGTTTCTTTACTTGGTTATTTAAAAAATAAAAACATAATGAACAGTATGCAAGTATACGTTTCTAGGTGCCACTTAACTGTTCATCGTAGGTACAATTTCAAATAAATGACAGTGGTAGGTATACATTTTATGACCCTAATTTCCAGTTTAAAACTATGTTACGGCTAGGTAGCGAATCTCGCCTGACAAGTTGTAAATTTTAATGTGTCCCAAAATTCAGATTCTCCAGAGCATAAACCCGCATCATGGCAATGCGTTGGCCAATTACACTAACGATCAAGTGACGCTGAGTCCGAATTTATTGGGCTCTTTCTATTCAGTTTATAGCTTTTGTCGTTTTACTTTTAAGTTAACAAGCTTTGTGATTAAGCGTTTCAGTTTTCGGCAGTAAGCCTGACAAAATGAGTATTGTCTCGTTTCAAAGCCATTTTGCTAGTGTAATAAGGCAGCTCCCTTATTAGTTAAGGTATGGTTTCCCCAAAAAAAGGGCCTGGATACGACGAAAGAAATAATCTGTGTAGTGTATCGACTAAACAATTCTATGCACATGTTTTTTGCTCCTTGTATGTATGATGGCTTTTTCTCACTCCTAACTTTTGATAAGTAGAAAATATCATAGATACTACGTTAGTGTAACTGGCAGTTCCATTATACATGCCGTTTTACCCTGGTTCGGTTAGAAAATAATGGAAACGGAAGGTGTACTAGAGAGAAGAATAAATTACGTAATATTTCATCGATAAATTGTTATGATGAATGCAAAAATCAAATAAGTGACGAGCAATGGAAATAGAAGAAATAAAATGTTTGGATAGGACAACTGTTTATTTCAGTCTTGTTCTTGTTTTCAGGATGGATTCTTGGATTGCAGAAAAGGATGCAGGAAAGTCAAGGATCTTGAAAGGAGTCCTGGAAATAACAAAAAGAAAGGATCAGATATTGTTCTTCGAAATAAGGTACTTACCTCCCTTTGTAAGTATTATAGTTCGATGGAGAACGAACAAAATGAGAGAAAATAATGTTTCCCGTTCATTAAATTTAAATCCGTTTATAATCTGTCCGTATCATAAAACCGCAATAATCTTTTAATGGAAGTCTAACTTATTGCGTAGTTACAATATAAGCTTGCAAGTTATAACGTTTATATAATATACTATCGATCCAACGTACATTCCGAGAGATGGTCGTAAAACGGTAGCATCGCATAGCAAATTCTGTTATTTCATAAGTAGCATTTTATGTCATGTGTAAAATGTAACGTAAAATGATATTTATGATTGTAGTAAATAGTGCGCTAGTTAAAATATGTTCTTTAAATACCACACGAATATCATAAATTGCTACAAATTAATTTGAACATGACATTTTATGAATGGTTTGTTTTTACAGTAAAATATATATTTTTTTACGTTATAGTTTATAGTGATATTCGTGTGATTTTAAACAAATTAAGTTACAAACTTAAATACTAGGACTCACCAATGTATCCGATGAAGTAAAACTGTTTGTCCATTGTCGATCGCAAGACACAGCAGCGCATAGCAAGCGTTCACACACAACACGGCACTTTTAAAACCAAAGTATCATTCGCAAAATAACTTCATCGACGACGATAGTACACCACTGATATTATTAATGTTATTAATTTCCAGCATTTTCCTACAAAAAAGAAAAACACTAAATAAAATAAATATCGATAGCACACTATCACATCACTATGCCCGTTTGACTCGAAATTAGAATGTCACTTTTAAATTTCGAATTTTTCCACCTTCGTCCGGACACTGCAAAGTGGAAATCACGACTGGTTATAGCGTTTGTTTCGAATGATGCCGCTGACTTGACCACTTTTATCGATTTGTGTTACAATTTTGTTGTATTTTGTATGTGTGAGTAAAGTGTTGTGTTGTGAAGCTGAATTTGCAACAATGTGACACTTGATTGCGAAGAGTACTAATTAAGTAGCGGATTTTAGCATAACATTACCTAATTTACTTTTTATTAATGATAACAATTAGTATTTCGTATTTGTATACGGAGGTTAGTTTTCGTTTACCTTTAGTACCTCTAACTGTGGGAGGTTTTATATAACTTTTTGGCTTGTTGACCGCTGACACCGAGTTGCGGGTTGCGAGTTACGGGGACATAGTTCACTATGTCAAATTAATATTTTATATCATTATGGCGTAGTAGGTATATCTTTAGTAGTAAGATAGTTCCGGTCGTGAGACGGGAACGGGTTCCCGTTAGTTTCCGTCCCACTCGCGTGGTTGCGGACGGTGCTCATGAGGAGAGACCTCTAAACGTTCAACGAAACGTCAGCAGGAGAATAAAGTACGTGGTATAGCCGTAATAATATTCAAAAAAGGGTGAGATTGTTATTTTTGAAGGAATTATTTCTATTTTAGCTTAAAAGTTTTCAGCCAGTTTGGCTTTTACGTACCTACAGGAACAGGCTCGTTTTAGTCTGTACATAAGTCGAACGAGGTAGAATCAAATGTCTTTGGCGAAGCAAGAACAAATTAAATCAGAGGGTTATCTTTTGATTTCTTAAAATATTATGAGACCACTATAATATTGAAGCTTTTGTACGGTTATTATATTATGCTTCTTATTCTGCTGTATCCACCCACACCATCACGTGGGGCGATAAAAGATCACACTTTTCAGCGCGGCATTTACTATTTGAACTTTATTTCCACTCTTTAATTAATTCGTTCTTAAAAGTTATGAATATAATTTGGGTGTGCAAAATAGGAGATAGAACCCTGCGACACACATTAAATAAATAACTATACATAAAAGTAAATACACTGCCAGTCTTTATGATGGATATTCTCACACAGATATACGGTGCGTACTACGGTCAGACTTTGTTGCTTTTGATACTTTAATCATGCGTTGGAGTGTTGCCATTCGCGCTGCAAGTGACATTAAATTATTGACAGTTAGAATCCACAACTTGACTTCTTGATTATGGTTTGTTTTAGATTCCACGATGTTATTACAACTTATGCTGTCAGCAGTTTATGACAACTAAACTGTGCTTCATTATCTTCACGTTAGCATAGCTTTTTCGTAAAAAAAAATAATATTTTTAATTCGTTTTTATACTTTTTTTAAATCGTTTACTTTTTTATTATATTTCCGGAACGTTTTTATTTGTGTATAATATTTATAAACATAATTCCTCAATAATACTTAGTATTTTTCTTTAAATCTTTTTAAATTATAAGTATCACACAGTGTTGCAATTTCAGTTTCTTTTTTCATATTGTTAATGTAAGTTTTTATATTATATTTTTTTAATCTTTTTTTAGGTAGTTCTGTTATTCCATAACCTAATATCTTAAATATCGTACATTACCTAAATATTATTTTTAGCCAACATACCAAAAAAAATATTAATTATGGGCGACATGAGGTTAATTCAGAAAGTAAGTAGGTACATGCTGTATCTGAATGTTATATTAGTGTGCAAGATTTCAGAAGTAAGAATATATTCGAATGATCAAGGACTTAGTTATTTAGCAAGTTTACCAAAGTTTTAACAAACTCTAACGTCTATATTGATACAGAGATCAAATAGGTAAATTCGTCAATGAACTGACAATGAGATACTTGGAATAATAACTATGTTTTGAGATCCATGAATGTTAGGTTTAAGAAAATTTACTAGATTAATACTGATATTGGTAGAAAACATTAAAAAATATATTTAATTTTAAATCACTTAAAGGCCACCGCAGTCTTATATACTATAAATCTGGATGGCTTCGCCCAGGGAATAAACTAACCTAAAAACCAGAAAACTAGTTGAAGCCACCGCAGGTGACAGAAATATGGGCGCCCTTGAAAGACATGTCTTTCAACATCTATCGATAGTTATACTGAAATTATTTCTAAATAATGATGGCACGTGGCGCGAGTACTTAAAAATAAGAATGGGTAATAGACAAGTAGTTTCTTGTCACTGAAAAGACTATTATGGTAAAAAGATCCAGAATTAAGGTTGATTATGCATAAGTAATATGATTAAATAATGATCAAACTCTAAGCTATATGACATAGATGGAACAAAAACAAACAAGTACCAATAGATAATTAAATATTTACGGGAATTTATACTACATCAACACTTTTCTTCAGATGAGACTGTGATCAAAATGATAGATATTATTATCATAAAAAAGTTAGAAGTTAAAACTCAGTTAGAATAAATAACAGTTAGTTTGTTTTTAGTAGTGATGATATTACGATAGTGAAATGTTCTGTTCCTATATTTATTTCAAATGTTTGTGTATCAGACCTGTTTTTCTGTTTTAATTAAGGCCTGCAGAATTTTCTTATTATTCTGTAGTTGTGTGGAGGTTGTGTTTTGTTAGTTCTTTGAATGACAACTTCGTTTCAACATTTAATTTTGTAATCATAATATCATTATAGGAATTCTATCGCGGAATTCGGTTACAATATATTTTATAAATGTCAATTCGATATTGACAATTAATGGACACATCCCTAGTTCTTGAATCGGAATCGTCATTCAGGCCTGTTAATTGTGTTGTCCCCGGCACCGTACAAACGAAAAAAGTGGTGATTTCTCTTCGAAAAGTGGTTTCTTTTTGGAAAAACTATAATTACTATTAAAGTCCGTACTGGCGTGTCGAGTTCCTTAGCTCGAGACCGTCGAAGACGTTGAGATTGTGCTTCCTCGCGTACTCGTTGATTATCATCTTCCCTGGGGACAATTCGCAAGGTTACATTCGCTGAGCAGTGTAGAAACAAGGCGTGTCTTTTCATTAATAACTCCCGTAATCTAAGACATTACTTCGAGATTTACTCGACTTCACTTAACCTTAATTTTGTGTTTGGTGTTTAAATCTTCATATTCTGACAAATCACTTCGAGGTATACTCGACTCGACTAAATCTCAATTGTGTTTGGTATTTTAGACAGATTTATCTCGACAGATTTCTTCGGCCGAGTGAAACAAACTGTCATCTCAAAGTATGAAAGTAGCATTCTTCAAAGACGCTCGCTTCTACATTTTGTTGTGTTTGATGAAGATGGCTTTTGAAGTTTTGAAGAATTCATGAATAATATTTATAATGACAAAGCGTACAATTACGTAAATATCCTGGAAGTAAAGTATATAAGGGATGCAGAGATCCCCTTGGAAGCATATTATTATGACGATGTCGAATTTGTAAGACGATACCGCATCAGTAAAGACAGTTGTTTGTTGATATCCGTGGGTTCGAATATTTGCACTAGAATTGTACTTATATTAGTTTAGAAAGGATCCTCGAAAAGTTAAACTAAAATACCAAATAATAGGAAATGTTGAAGGAAACCTTAAGGTGCCCTGAATCAAGTTGGAGTTTAGGAAAATTTGGTAAAATGTTTAAGAATAAGAGGGTAATCCTTCATTGCATGTTTTGCGACCGTTTATTTTCTTGGTAGAAACAACAGAGATCATCGAGTCACTTTTACATTTCCTATCAGTTTTTACATCTCATTGATAGTTAGACTTTTGACTTTTCCTGATTCTCTTTGGATAAGGACAACGGAAGATGCTTTTTTTCCGTTAATTTTGTCATTTTCCAAATGTTTATTAATAAGAGACCGGTCATTTCCTTTACCGCAATTTTGTAATTTCATAAAGAGCTAAGCGTTTGAAATGCCCCCGTGATCGGACAACGAGGTCCTGAGTCTATCTGAAAATGATAGTGTCTGTAGTCAAGTGAGCAAAGAGAAAGAACAGCCTTACAATGAGCACCGAATTAGTATTTTTATTATGATTATGTTTCCCGAATGCCAACGCAATCACGTTGTAACATAGAGCTGTCTTGAAGTTTACTTAGTGTCACTTAAGGAATCAGCTTGCCGTGTAGGTGACATTACATAATTGAATTTCTGTGTAAAAGGCTTTTTAGTTCGGATTCAAAATAATAAATGTACAGACGTACTGCTTGTCTAGTTTGTCAAACGGAAAAGAACTGCCACGTGCTTTATATTTTACAATATCGCTCATAAAATTCCTCGAGTACCACTGCTGGTTTGAGTCATATTTTTGTTATCTTTCTCCGTATGAAAATTACAAGTTGAAATTGAAGCACAACAATTGTTTCTACACTGGTTTGCATTACAATAATATAACATTTATTGCTTGATTTGTAGTCTTGTAAGGTCATATCAAACATCGTCAATTGTAAAACTGACATTTTCAGTTACTTATCTACTTGTACATGATCCAAGGTCGTTTGATGATAAAATATGTTGCTATGATGTTTAATCTTGAATTATAGATGGATCAAACTTTAGGAATGGCAGTAAATAAGAGTAATTGATTATCTTTTATAAAAATATTTTGTTCTCTTAAAAGGTAACAACAAGTATTAAAAGCAGAAGTGTTTTAAAAATTCATAACTAATATTGTTTATTCAGCCTCTTTTCTTACTTATCTAGAGCTGATAGACAGATAACTTTTCTTACACTCAGTACCAAATACAAGCAAAAAACATTAAAAACATAGCGGTGCACATCATTATTAAATTAAATATACGGCTACTACTGTTTTTCGTCGTTTTGGTGAAGTTTGTAGCTAATTTAAAACCTCTTTATGAGCACCAAGAACCGCCTTAAATGCGTTCTACGGTAAACCAGCTACAAAAGTTAGCAAATCTATTTAAAAAAGTGGCAATAAGCCTTATTTATAAATACTTTGAATTTCAGATTCGCACTTGGCAATGCAATTAATTACTCAATTAGTAGCCATTGAGTCTGTAACATTTATTAAATTAATAACACGGTAAGTGAAAAAACGGTGTCGAATTTACATACCTACGCAATAAATTACTTTTTGTTAATTCTTTTGTCTTGAAACATGTAAATTGTTGTCGATTGGTTTCATTGAAGTGTAACAAACGACTTGATAACACGAAGATTTTACATTCAGGGTCTAACGTAATTAATATTACATTTTAAATGTGCCCCTAAATTTGGGTCATTACCGTTAGAGACTGAAAATACAATGGACTGCCGGTCCCTGGAGATACTTTAAAATTAATATTATTTCCATTCCTGGAAGGGACCGTCCCCTCCCACTTTTTGAGTTTTTTATAAACCTTACTATATTCAGTACGGTCGTAAACAAATTTCTTATGGAAAATAAGTGAAAAATAAGATAAGAATATAATTTGTTTATAAAATCTATTAAAATAGCGCTGCAAATATTTCTTTTGACACAGTACAGCGCCAAGTGGTAGATCCATATTTAGATTTTCTTTTTACACTGTTGGCCACTACGAAATTAATCGAATGACGCTAAGTCTGAATTTATTAGGCAATTTCTATTAAGGTTATAGCGCTGATGGATGCTATTCATAGGTGTCTCAACTACCTTTCTTCGACTTTAAATCTTTGGACGTTAAAGTCTCACTTTATTTTAATGAACAATTAAACATATCTACGACATTTTGCACTTTGTTACAGACTCAACGTTTTGTTTTGGCAAGGGTTTTTTTTCAGTATCAATTAACTAATCACAAAGTGCTTTAGCTCTGTGATAGCAATATAATGTCTTGATACATATCGACATAAGTAATTTTCTCGTAACTAAACGGAGAGCAACTAAATCGATTCGACCTTCAAGTGCTCATTAAGATTTTTTTCCTACATAAATGTTTACCTTGTTTAAAAGCCTAATCTTTTAACTTAACAATTATGTAATTATTATGAAATTCATTTAAATATTGTTCGCATTAACTTCTGAAGACACAGAGATGGATAAACTACAGGGGGGTTTTAAAGGCGATTGTGACGTAATTACTGTGTACAGCGTATTTTCAGCGTATTAAGATTTAAAAGTATTGGATTGTATTTCATGATAAATGTGTTACGGTAAAGCTTAAAAAGTAAGCTTTTAAAAATATTCACGTATTGTTCACATCGATTTATAATTTTTATAGGATATTAAATGTCAAAAAACTGACTTTAAATAAAGGGAAATAAATCAAAAGTCAATATGAAATTTAGTCACCCATTTTTTCACCTTTAGAAGTGGGATTTTTTCATAAAAATTATATGGGACCAACCTTGAAGTATTAAATTCGGTTGATACGCATTAAAATCGGTTCACAATTGGCGAAGATATTAAGTAACAAACGCACATGATAAAAAAAAATCATCCAAATTGAGAAACTCCTCTTTTTTTTGAGGTCGGTAAAAAAAACTATTTTGTACGCGCACGTGAGGGATACCATTTAGTTGCTTTCGAGTGTAGTTAGATATAATTAGAGAAAAGAGAGCAGAGAAAATTTACCCCATTTCGATGGTCAAAAGCAAATTAACTTTGTGATTAACTAATATTGACAGGTCCATGAAAAGTATAAATAGCTGTGAAATTATCAGATTAAGTACCCTTTATATAACGGCTGAAATAACATGGTCAGTAAATAACTTGACATGGGTCTGTCGTAGCACTTACTTGTTTTTGCGAACTCTTCGCTACGCATTCAAAACTGTATTTTTTATTGTATTTATTTAGGTTATTACTTAAAATTTAAATGTATATAAATATTCAGTAAGTTTGAAATGGAGTAGCGACTCATTTAGCTAAAACAAAGTGCCAAAAGTAAGAAAATCCGCATTGCAGTATCAACGCATTGAAATTTTAGTTTGGCAAAAAAAGTCATCATGTTGCATTTTGCTATATATGATACAGAAATGAATAAGATATAGGTAATTAAGACGTGAAAAATTCCTGATGGTTTACAAATTTTGCCAAACAACAGTCACAGTTCAAACTTTGAGTACATACTTGATTGTGAGTGCTCTACTTGGCCCATTCTTTTCACATACATGGAGTATAAGTAAGAAAAATATATAGCATTTGGTTTTATTATGAATTTGAACTGTGAACTAACTAAGGGGTTTTCAGACAAATCACAAATCTAACAAACAACAAAACTCTGACTCGCGTCAGATTTAAAAAGTATATTGTTATGAGGCGGAAATTTTTACATGTTTGATAGAATTTTTACAAGTCTGGTATCAACCATAGAGATAACTTATAGAAATGGAACCGTAAGGATAGAGTGGAAATCTTTTAGAAAACTTGAATAGAATGATACTTGTAAAAGTAAGTTACTAAATTATGAAACAAAAATCACTTTTAATTAATTATGAAGGGTTCACAACCCTTAATCCTTGAGTATATTAGGACTCTTGTGATGTTAAAGTTAATGTGTCCCAAAAAATCTCAAAAGACTCAAAACCCGCATCTTCGCCACTAATCAGTAATCGATTCATGTTAAAAAAAAATTGGCCAATCACAGACGACGTTTTTGCTGACGTTTCGTAGCTAATTTAGTTTCTTTCAATTCAGTAATCGATTTATTGCAATATTACTCATGGCCGATTATGGGCGAATATATGGGCAAATTCCAAAAGTGTCATTTTCACTTTAAAATAAAAAATGTTAGCAATTTACGAAGTACCAATAGAGACCAATAAACAGTGTCAAGACAAATAATTGAAATTAAAAAGAAAAACACTAACAATATTCCATTGTATAAGTTATCTCCATATTACGCTGGCTGGAAGCTCGCAAATCTCGCAATGCTAATTCGCCTGGGCCCATAACCTACCTTCATCGATCTTCCGCGACGCCTCATCCAGGTCGCTGCCCGCGTAGTTCAAGATCACCAGCACCAGCGGCATCATCTCCCAGGAGTAGTGGAACTTCTCCAGGAGCTTGTGGCAGTTCTCCACGAGCGTCTCGAGGGATACCGCTGGAACAATCGAAAGGAATATTCGGTTATTAAGATCGGTTAGTGCTTTCTTAAATTTAAAGTAAAATGGGAAACGATTAATTTTAAATTAAGATGTGTCTCTGAAATTCCGATTCAGGGGGACTTCTTTCGCTTCTGATCAGCAATGTGTTGGCCAATCAATGAATCGAGTGACGCTGAGTCCGAATTTATTGGACACTTTCTATTCAGCTTATAACGCTGACGATGCTACATTAGCGTCGTTTTCACTTTAAAACTAATGAATTTTGAACTATTTTTTTTGTCTGGATACCGTAAGCGCACCACTACTATTATAAACATGAAAGTTTGTGAGGATGGATGTTTGTTTCACGCAAAAACTACTGAACAGATTTTGATGAAACTTTACAGTAACATAGCTGATTCGTCAGAATAACTCATAGGCTACTTTTTCCTGGTACCGCGCGGACGAAGCCGTGGGCCAGTATTACTTTAAAATTAACATTAAACTTTTTTTTTCTGGATACCGTTAGCAAAGATACCGTTAATGTTATTATAATACTCTGTTAGTGTGGTTTGTCAGTATCGAGATGTACTCCAATGTGACAATGTAACCGGTGGACGTGGTATCGTTCACAATAAAAGAGTGAGGGATAGGGCAGATAGTTTCGTCTGCCACTAACATTCACCCGCAAAGACTTCAGTTCCTCCCGTGATCATGGCACATAAGACTGTGCCGAAATATAGGGAAACATACAGCGCCCTCGTGGCGCAGTGGGTGAAGGCCCGCCTGAGACGCAGAAGGTTGCGGGTTCGATTCCCCCTGCAGGACAAAGGTTTGTAATATGCGAATATTCGTCTCGGGTCTGAGTGTTTTCTATGTATAATATGTATTTATTTTAAAAAAATGTATATAAGTAGCATATCAGTCATGTAGTTCCCATATCACAAGTTTAGTTTGAGACCAGAAGATGCTGTGTGAAAATGTCCAGCATTATTTATTAATTTATTTACATTCAAACTCACAGATTAAAGTAAAAAATATATTTGAATAAAAAAGTTAAAAAAAACACCAATTACATATGTCATAATTTGTAGTTATCTTTTTTTTTATTGAATTTGATTAAGTTTTTGTTTGTGCCTTTTTGTGATTTCTTCAATGACAAATTACTATACTTCTAGCTTAATCACAGCTTAGAAAAGAGTAACTTTGCACCTAGATGATGC
Organism: Perizoma flavofasciatum; assembly: GCA_958496245.1. Lineage (NCBI taxonomy): Eukaryota > Metazoa > Arthropoda > Insecta > Lepidoptera > Geometridae > Perizoma > Perizoma flavofasciatum. Next base: position 4,151,112 of record OY292436.1, read on the forward strand.
CTAACGGGGTTCATGTACACCTTCATATGTATTATTTAAACACCTGTACTAAACTGAGAGCAATAAATTCTAATTTCAATTTATAGTTTGCGAGCCTATCACCGCTTATTGTAACACTAATTGGCCAATTAGGCTTAGGGCTCAATGCAGACTCTAAAACCTTAATTTTACTCCGCAGGTCACGTCTTCATTAACCTGTGTCATATTTCATCTATTGGGTCCTGATTAATATTGTGTTTTATCGAAATTTTTACGTTTATCAGATCGAGACTAGATCGAAACTTAATTTTACTTAGTGAAATAAACTTTAGTTTAAGGTGCAAACCGGCCTCAGTTTTTTCAATAATCAATAAGTTTATTTTTGATATATGTATACGTAAACTTCCTACTTCTCGTCCCCCTAGTAACTAGTGGCTATAAAACATGTTAAAACCATGCAAATAGATAATAAGTAATATAGATAGGATAATGGCGCAGTGGGCGAAGGCCCGCCTGAGACGCAAAAGGTTACGGGTTCAATTCCCGTCACGGGACAAATGTTTGTATCTGCAAATATTTGTGTCAGTTGTGGGTATATTCTATGTATAACATGTATTTATTTAAAAAAAAAACTATATATATAAGTAGTATAATTCATGAAGTTCCCATAGTACAAGCTCTGCTTAATTTGGGGCTAGACGATTCTGTATGAAAATGTCCAGCATTATTATTATCATGGGCTCCTTATGTCAGTCGTGGCTAAAAAGATGGAGAAAGTACAAGCATTATTATTATTATTATATTATTCATAATATTCCAAAAATTCAACCTCTTCGGGACTCGAATCGGCGACCTCCCGCTTGATACGTGGGGGCTACTCACTAATCCACGAGATCATTACCAGCCTGATCTTTACTCTTGGAAAGCGAGCGATTTCTCACTGATCACATTCGTAAAATCATCAATCAAATTCAAATTCTTTATTTACAATCAATGGTTCATACATAGATTCAAACCTGAACATAGAGTTTTGTTTACAAGAACGTACAATTTAGAATATTATTACGACTATACCACGTACTTTACTATTCTCCTGCCAACCCTCTAACGGACCTCGAAACGGTCAACGAAACGTCTAAAATGATACCAAACCACGATAATTTTAATTCTAAGAACGTACAATATTATGAGCGTGAGATGCAGCTTCCTAAGCACCTCTTCCTGATATCAATAAAGCTAAATATTTATATACAGCACTTCTGACAAGTGACACTTGATTTTACGGCACTTCTGACAAGTGATTTGACGACAGGGTCTGTTCATAACAACGTATAACAAAGTGGCGATTGATACAATCTTATTCGGAGGTCACTGAAGTAGTTCGAGATCGCCGCCTGATTAGAATCATTGGTAACATTGAGAAAGCTACATAATAAAATGTACTGGGTATTGTGTTAAACAAGGACGTTCAAAATATATCATGAGTTCAAAACTGTATAGGTACAGGGAATTTTGAGGGAAGCGTCATATCGTAAAACCAAAAAATGATTGTTTTATAAACTAACCCTACTACTATTAAATTTTTGAGAAAGGTTTTAATGTAGGCCCGGCTAGCTTTAAGAGTATAATTAAGAAACACTTTTCTATCGAACTGTACCTTGTATTGTTTAAGGTAGAACTGAGAAATTCGTAGCATTTTTGTTAGGTATTTTAAAATCCGAGCATAGCGGAACTAACCCATTATAAACGCGAAAGTTTGTGAGGATGGATGTTTGTTACTCTTTCACGCAAAAACTACTGAACGGATTTTGATGAAACTTTGCAGTAATAAAGCTTATACATCAGAATAACACATAGGCTCCATTTTATCCGTGTACCACGCGGGCAAAACCGTGGGCAGAAGCAAGTGTGTATATAAGTTAATTACTGTGATAATTTATTAGTGTACGCAAATTAGTGTGTAGGCGGCGATTTCATTGCGATCAGTCAAAATCTGTCAAGTGGAATGCTACATGTGCATTCAATGACGACCTCTGTAGCGCAGTGGGCGCCTAAGGCCCGCCTAAGATGCAGAAGGTTGCAGGTTCGATTCGCAATGTTTGTATGATTTGCAAATATTTGTCTCGGGTCTGGGTGTTTTTATGTATAATATGCATGTATTTACAAAAAAAAATGTATATAGGTAAGTAGTATATCAGTCATTTAGAGGTAGTTCCCATTACACAAGCTCGGCTTTACTTTGGGGCTAGATGATGCTGTGTGAAAAATGTTCAGCATTGTTTATTTAATGCCAGAGTAAAGTTAATGTTCTGACTTGACTCTGGCTACCTCCTAAATTGTATTCTCACGAATTATATTTTTGAATAGGTATAGATCTGAGAGGGTCCATAGGGATTAAAGTCGTAATTTTTATTCAGTGGACAGGCCATATAGCTCACAGAACCGCCTGCTGGGGAAAAGAGGTTTCTTAACCGGACGACGCAGTGTAGGATGGTCCCCCACTCGATGGACCGATGACATCTTAAAGGTTACGGTAAGACCCAAAATCGTTCGTCATGGCACTCTTTGAAGGCTTACGTCTAGCAGTGGATTTCTACACTTTTTATTTTTATTCGGTGCAGTGTGTGAAGGTCTAAGGCTCAAGTTCACCAACACAGTAACGTGTGGTTAGTTTCTAATCAAAGCTTTTTGACACACGTTTTCATAGGAGTCTGTCATTATAAACGATGGTTAGACTTGAATGTCCGTTTATTTTGTTTGTGAAGAAATGCTTAGTATATATTTCAGACTTGAAGATTAACCATTGGAGTTCAAGATCTATATTTTAACAACCACTTGAACGAAACGGACGTCGGACAATGAAGGACAATTGTCACTATCCATAAAAAGGATTAGTACGTCACAATCGCACAACACTAGCCGCCATAAAGGCACAACACTAGCGGCCATAAAGGCCAGCACTGGCCATAAAGCGAGGTGCAGGACACTTAGGTTTTACGAGAGCTGTCCCTTTGTGCATGCAGAGCTTCGACAATAAAATACCTATTCGGAATATGTAGGGACTAGAGCTGGCCAACAATGTTAAGAAGTCCGAAAGTCCGAAACAAAAGCTGATGCCGAAAGAATCCGAATGAACCTGATGCTTAGATAAACTTCAATTTTACAGGGCACAGAAAGATTACCATTACAAACAGATTCCAAAATAACGAGGAGGTTTTTATAAATTTGACGGCTATATTTTATTTTATTTGGATTTACTTATAAATCTTATCAAACGGTTGATTAACTTAAATATCTATGTCCCTTTCTGATATGTGTAATTTCAATTTAAACAGTCACAAACAAAACACTGTTTAATTCAGCAACTGCTTTAAATCTTTATAAGCGTGTTAATAGTTGGCGTTAATCTTTATTTTCGAAAAATATGTTTTTTTTTTGTCAGAATGCATGCCGCACAAATCAGTTGTTTTATGTCACTTTTCTGAGCTGATAATTTATTTCAGGGCATCTTAATTCAAGTTAGTTTTCAAAACAGACCCACGCTTCGGCCTCCGGCTAGTCTCATAGAATCGTCACAACTCTAGCAAGGACATAGACTTGGACATTTCGTCACGCCTTCACGCAGCTTGGCATAGAATGGTGTTGAAATTGCGTAGAGAGGTAGTCAGCAGTGCTGTTTACACTTCGTTTATTTCACTGTCTACTGTGCATACTATGAGGTGGTTGACAAGACAGTAACTGACTTTTATTGACGATCTTGCGGAATGGTAGATCGCCCATAACAATCACGGTAATATCTACAAGAAGATTTTGCCGTTCACGAAGGGGCGCTTTAGGGCCTAGTTAAACTGACGCGGTGGCGATAAATACATTTACGTGAACTTTGATAACCATTTTCCTTCGATCGCCACCGCTACCGCCACTGCGTCAGTTTGATCGGTGGGTCGATCACGCTAATTATGGCGTCTAACCATCAAACTATGGCTATCGAGATGGCAATCAAGTTTGACACTAGTTCTGCATTGGTATGGCCCATCCATAAAATTGCGATTACACTGGTTCCCCATCGCTTGATTCCCATATTACCAAGACTAAACTGAAGGCCATGGAACTGTCCATGAATGAACGAAACTTGTGCCTTTTACAAGTAATCGAATCACCCCGCTGGTCTTTAGATGGTCAAGCATTGGTGGCAATTGAGCGCTTCCGTACTTTTCAGTGTGCACTTTAAGCATTTTTTTGGCTAAAATAGTAGCTAGGGCCTGATTTTCGAGCGGCTTTTTTTACTTGGACTTTTTGGAGAGAAGCTGCGAAGAAGATAAAAACACGCTCTTGACTGTATTTATACCAAGATGGACATCCTCTGATACATACTCAGTGCGCCGATCTTTGAGGATACCAAGTAAGTGGTCAGAGGCACATCCTAACTTTTGGCACAAGCCCGCGTGTTTCAAGTCAGCATTCCACGTGACAGGTTGCAAGCCCATCGCCGCTTATTGGAACACTAGGTATTTTTGGTTCTCATGCCAACAACCAACAATGCTCATGCCAGAAGCAGTAGGTACTTATTACAAAATAATCTTATTTTTTGTGGTACAAATAGAAGAACGTAAGAAGATACCTAGTTGGTCTTTCCAGTCGGCTAGACGTGATAAAATATTTCAGTACCTAAATTCGATACTTGATAAGCATCCACGCACTTAGCAGAAAAAAACACAATGCGGCATTTGCAAGTAAAATGTTAACATCTACCTATTTACATAAGTAAATAATAGGTAGGTAAGTATTTGAATATATTCATGAGCCACAAGTGTAATATTGAATTCAGTATTATATACAAACAGAACTATCATGGTCAACTATATGTAATTACTGGCATAGTAACATTTAAGTAATTCGAAGAGCTGGAGAAATATTAGTTCTTCAAGAAGCCGTACAAATTTCGACAACAAAGTCATTGAATTAAAGCTTATAGCAGCATAGCAAAGACCGTGGCGCTTAGGACCGATACTGCGCTGGCTAATTTTTAACAAAAATCACACATTTTTTCCACTAAGGCTTGGTCTTACCAATAAAATAAACACAGTCAAATCTAACCATTGATTATGATGAGATGAAAACATATGTCAAAAACTTAGGACTTAGGTTTATGTGTTGGTGACATCGGCCCTTACTCAAACCACTGCCGCATACTAAAACGAGTTAACTATTTTATTTTATATAAAGCGTTTTTAAGGCTCAGTCCCTTAATAACGTTTCGACCGTTGCGCATAAACTTAATTAAGTAATTCCGCCATCTTTGTCACAATAAAGCACATTGGAAAGCTATAGCCGTAAAGCCGGCGATAAAACGCTCCAGTTGGTGCAATGCGACATCCAGCGGGTAGCTGGGAATGAAATCACAGAAGAAATAGTTTAAGAAAGCACAGACTTTTCACTCAAACTAAGCCAAACCTTATTGCAAGTAGATCGACCAGAAACTGAACAGCTTGTCTATACATTATACCAATTTAGTTGGCGTTAACGCCTTCGAATTTAATTTACTCAATGATTATTTATTTAAGAAGAAATTGTTTAATTGGCTAATTTATCGATTTTTTTATGACACTAATGAATTTATGAACCTTAAGCTTTGGATATAATTACTTGCTAATTGCATACTTTAAATAGTGAAACATGAGCACATATTATTCGTACATTATCACCTTGTATACCATGTTTTATGCAATAAATATATTCATTCATTCGGAAAGATTGCATGGTATAGCTGTGGAAATGTCTTCTGCCAAGTTTTTCCTTGACATATTTGCGTTAGCGTGAAAGGAAAACAAAAACTCCCGCGACGATCAAATATGATTTGTGTTATTTCTACACATTTTTAATTTTCACATTTTTAGTATAACACACACATACATACAAGTATATACGTTTGTTTGTTTGTTTGCATGAATGTTTGCCTGTTTCCCCGAATCTATCCCCGCTATCCCCGAAAAAGCTTATGCGATTGAAATGTGTTTTTTTGTTCTATCGATTTGTAAGACTTTAAGATATGGTCTTAGTTAACTTTTTTTGCAAAGAGGTAACAAGGCTCTCTGCAATTCACGATGCAAAACCTTGGTGGTTTTAAAATTAGTTTTGTCGCAATTATTCTGTCAAATATTAATTTTATAATTAAAAAACCCCCATAATAATTTCAATTAATATAATTTTGAATATCTGAGATAATCATTTTGAATCTTTATCTTTGATTTCGAGGGTGATTTTCGGTACCTACTAATGAATCGCCAGCGTTTTTAAATTACATGCGATAAATTGCATAATGTAAAGAGCGCTTTAGTTGATTCGATTTTATAGGATTCATACGTAATCGAAGCGAAATAAAGCTCACTTTACATGGAAAGCCGATTTGAAGTGACACAGACGAGAAATTTAAGATCGTGATCCGATCTGGTTTCTTAACTTTTGAATTCGGTGCACTATTGGAAACGGGATAGAACCTGTTCTATCCCATTCGCTACCTGTAGCGAATAGCAATACCTCATGCAATCTGGAAAACGCATAAAAAGACAGCACATGCTGGATGCAAGATTTCCTGGACTTTTTGGGATACGGATAAATCAAGTCGGGATAAAAACACATTTCAGAATACATGTTGTCTGGAAGAGACGATAAGAATGCATATTGTACCTATGATGTTTTTGAATTTGTGTTTTGTATTTTGCTTTGATGTGCAATAAAGAGTTTATCTATCTATCTATTTCAAGGAACAGTCGTATTTGCAAGCCTATTTTCATTAAACGTTTTGAGATGGTTTTGTGATATACAAACATATCTTTGCCGTTGGACTCGCAAAAAACTACTGAACGTATTTTATAAAACTTTACAGTAATATACCTTATACATCAGAATAACACATAGGCTACTTTTTATCCTGGTACCACGGGGGCGAAGCCTTGGGCAGAAACTAGTCTATCATGATGCCGTTGATGTGTCAGAGCATAAAAAAATCAATAGCACGGTAGTGTGTATACCAAAAAGGTTACACGAAAAAATATGTGATCGATGTTAAAAAACTCTATGGTGAACTCAGAATAAGTTAAAGTTGGTGCCTTCGACGAAGGTACGTGAACATTCGCATGTTTGCGGTAAAAGTATCTATTAGTACTAGTGCGATAGTAAATTCTGTAATTATAAGTTTGACGGGTCTTTTTCGTGTTTACTTTTTTAAAAGATAGTACGTATGAGAAACATTTTTTTTGGTAAAGACCCGTAAAACTTGTAGGCCAGAAACAAGGGCCAGTAAAACACAGTTTTTTTCCTGAATACTCCAACCATATTTCTACTGACTTTTTAAAAACATAGGTAACCCTCCGCAGTCGGGTAAAACAGGATTAATTCAGGAGCTAGGCCGATTTCTCTTAAAAGCTTATAAACTACCTACTTGCAATTTGTCGATATGTGTGGTTGTGTTGGCATCGCTCGGTTAACCAATATCATGTTATTTTATTACTTAAAAATATGGTACATACCTATCTAAGTTTGATTTAAACATGTCAACTTCCCCACCGTGTGACTATAGGACAAAGTAAATATCGTTGTTATTAGAAATTTCCCCGTCGTTACACAAAGACAATGGAGGGTTTTATTGCAAAACAATAGTTTATGTGGGTCTTCGACACAGCTTTACATGCCCCTATTGCAACAATGATACTACTTTGTTTTTTTACTAAAGTTCTATTTTTAATAGACAATATATATAATATACATCGTTTGCAAAGGTCTTTAGATAGCTAACTGTTTCATCTGTATTTTTGTACATATACCTACTTGTACATAGTTGTATGAATAAATATAGGTACGTACCTACCTAGTTCATAAGACCAGTTAACCTTAGTTCCTAGGTACATACCTAATGCTTAAACTTTAAGGTAATAACCTGTCTTATAGCAGCAAAGAAAAATGTTATAGTTTAAACATAAGCCTTCACGGTACAGTCGCGTGCACAACGCTTAGAAAATATCGTATTCGTATGACGTTTTGAGAAAAGCACTAAACCGTTACCTCCACGGTAATCGCATTATAATCACGCGATTCATCAGTTGCCACGGAATTGCGGCGCGGGCGGCCAATCGCGACGCTGCGCCCCGCCTACCGCGTACGCTATTGGTCGATGATTCTTGAATGAACTTTGAATATAGAACCGCTTTTTTCTCTCTAACGCCTACGTAAGCTTGTAAGCTTGTAGACAGATTCCGTAACAAGCGTGGAAAACCATTATGGGATTTGTAAAATACTCGTTGCTCGGAACAAGCTTTTAGAAAAAGATGTGGGACCTTTTTTGAGGTTTATCCTAGGTTTGGGAGCTTTGTACCTAGATCGTGTGATAAATATGTAAATATTAATGCATTCCGTTTCACCGAGGACTTTTCTATTCTTCATGCATGAGTGTGAATCTTTGAATCTCTTGGGAACTTGCATTAAGCTAAACATTATCGTTTTTTTTAACCGACTTTTAAAAACCGAAGATCAGGTAACAAAAAGTTTGTTTGTTACCCGATATCTTCGTCAATTGTTGTTAAATTATTATTTTGTTGTTGTATTAAGAATGATCCCGAGGTGGTCCCTTTTTGTTCCTGAGGGATTGCTATTTTTCCCGTAAAACTTCAAAAAACATCAGCATCTTATGTTATCACAACTAGCCGAAACATTTTTTGTGGACGATTTTTCTTTTGTTTATTTCTTTTTTTTTATATTCGAAAGAGTTAGAAAATAACAAGGCACGTGAGAACTGCGCGATTTATGCCCGAATTCATGGTAAAAAAAGGGGCTCCCCTAGGGGACTGTTCAGGCGCTAACTAAAATTCAAGTGCGAATTTAACCTTTATGCACCCAGCCATAAGGGAAATGCTGAATGATGGATTTTGGGGAACTGTTCAACCCCCGACTATGAATTTTAATTAGGTATTATCAACCAACTTCAAAACAGGAGTTTCTCAATTCGTCAGTATGGTTTGTTTGTATTTTACTTGAAATCTTCGCCAATTGGGAACCGATTTCAATGATTCTGTTTTTAATGGGTAGGATTTACTTCAAGGGTGATCCCATTACACTTTATGAAAAAACCCACTCCTAAAGGTGAAAAATTGGAGTTTTTATAAATTTCCCGTTATTTGAAGTCGGTTTTTGTACATTTCACGTCTTTAAATTATTTTATAAACTTATGGGGTATAATACTAAATAGTTATTCCACAGAGATAAAAACAGCTGGATGAGACCTTTGCCAATTAGTAAACTATAAATAAATTAAGTTTTGCAATTGTTTTGTTAAAATAAATGTAAAATTATTTATTTATAATAGATAAATCATATTTGCAACAGTCCAAATAGATATCTCTACAAAAGAAATATTTTAAATTTCCTACCTAGATACATTTGATATACCTACTTATCCTGAGGATAAGATCGGAGACTGTCCATCATAGTGTTTATAGCATGGTTATAGTCGCGAGTGTTTTTTTTTTCTATTGCCTAGATAGTTATGAAAAATATAATTTCCTGGAACCGCAGAGGGAAGATACAGCCGATAAGGAACTACACTTACCAGGCACTAAGGCATATAACATATGCTTCTAAGTGCAGCAGTTTCTAGCGAACGGCTGACGAACCATAAAGCAATTGAAGTTTTATGGGGCCCAGCTGCGGCTGCACTCACCGTATTGAATATTTCATCGTATTCCCATGTAATAAAATGTAGCTTCATAACATAATTGCCTAGCGAGCATAAATACGTAAATCGTATACATTTTTTGAAGAAAATATAACGCTACTTCTGTTTTTATTTCCAATCCAATCCTACTACTATTGTAAATGCGAAAGTTTGTGAGGATGAATGTTTGTTACTCTTTCAAGCAAAAACTACTTAATGGATTTTGATGTAACTTTACAGTAATATAGCTTATACATCAGAATAACACATAGGCTACTTTTTTATCCGGGAACACGCGAGCGAAGCAGTGGGCAGAAGCTCTTCTTACAAATTATAAATTTTCCATTGTAATTCTCTCTAAACCATCTTTCAAATATTCCCGCCCTCCAAGGTTATTTTACAGATAATATATCACCACAGATCTCGCGAGCATCATCACTACATGCCAATGTAATTCTGTCAAACTAGGTTAGCTAATACAGATCTTGGACTGCCTGCCGTCTGGCTAAGGCCTGACATATGCTGCTTCAAAGAGGTTTTAAGCTGTAAGCGAGTCACAAAATATTGTGCACAAAAACATAGGTTCGTGACAATATCCGAAGTGTGGGTTGATGTGTCATTGTCTCCAAATTGAGTTGGCATCGGAAATTAAAAAAACGGAAGACCTCAATCAGGTAAAACTCAGCTGACAGAATTTGCATGCAAACAATGAAACGCATGTAAAATAATATAAATAAATCGTACATATAAAATTTGCCAAGTCAAATGGATTGGGTACCAATCCATTTGACTTGGCAGTGTTTAAAAGCACTGAAATATGACTATTGTACAAAACTGCTGCAAGGGTGCTGGTGAATGTTACATAGGGGTTTTTATACCATCCTGTCATGACAGGATTCATGATAGGATTGATAAGTGTTGGAAAATTCATGATTTTTCTCTAGGCACCAAGGCAATACTTTTGTTGCAACGGTTTCTGAACGAAACTTACGCACAAGTTTTGTATCGATCCATGAGTAAAAAAACTGCGTAGCTACATTCTGTACGATTATGTACGACTTGCTTCTGGCCACGACTTCGCCCGCGTGGTACCTGGATTAAAAGTAGCCTATGTGTTATTCTGATGTATAAGCTCTATTACTGTAAAGTTTCATCAAAATCCGTTAAGTAGTTTTTGCGTGAAAGAGTAACTAACATCCATCCCCACAAACTTTCGTGTTTATAATATTACTAGCTTCTGCCCACGGCTTCGCCCGCGTGGTACCCGTATAAAAAGTACCCTAAGTATATGTTATTCTGATGTATAAAGCTATATTACTGTAAAGTTTCATCAAAATCTGTTCAGTATTAGTTAGTTTTAGTGTGAAAGAGGAACAAACAAGTCACAAACTTTCAACAAACAACTTACGTTTATAATATTAGTAGGATTAGAAACAGTAGGATTCTGTTATCGCTGTTAATATCATTTAGTGGAAAGTACTGTGTTTGACATACATACGTCTACCCTCAGCCGTTCTTTCAAACCCAAATTTCCTTCCGAATAAGAAATCAACGAATAACTAGTAGTAAATCGTAAAGAGAATTTTCGCAAATTTAGACAATAAAAAAAGATACAAAATACCTTATTTACAAAAATAGTGTGTCCCTAGGTTACAAGTTTAACAATGAACTCCGCACTAGGCCTAGCCTGTATCGCGGAACCCCAGATAGCGTTTGACAAGGAAATATATGTAAAAAGAGATAAACAACTGCAAGGCAAACATTTAAAATACTTCTTGTAAGTACAAATCCGGAGTAACATCGCAAAATAATAAAAAGAAAATTAAGTAAGCCGGGCAGAGTTATTTGATGTGTCAGTGAAGCTAATGCTTGCCAGTTGTCACAATCTTGAAAACATATATAGACACATAACAATTTAAGTGGCATGAAGAACACAAAAGCCTGAAGCGTATGTCCAGCCAGGTGTAAAATAAACTTAGTTTAAATTTTATTTATTTACCGTGAAACTCATTTTAAGTGCTTCGTCGTTAGTAATATGTCCTTGTGTCCGTTTATGTTGGTTTATGGGTTTTTCATGGCACCCATAATTCTTTAGTTAATTATGTATACACATTGTAGCAAGTCTTAGCAAGACACGAAGTTTTCTCAAAAGTTTCAAGAGAGAGTAAAAAAACTAGGGTAGATCTGTTTAACAGGATAACCGTGTTGGCTTAGTGGGCGGTACCCCGACTTTCGATCCGGACGTCATCGAAGGCACATGCCATAGGCTAGTATTCCAATAAGCGGCGATGAGTTTGCAACCTGTTACGTGGATTGCTAACTTACTTGTAAAAATGCGGTTATGTAACAATATAATGTTTTGACGTGCCGCTGTCTACCCCCTAATTGGTATCCAGATTGAGACTGAGCTATATTCAATTTATTCCAAAGGTATTTGTAGCGTGTTTGTGGTATTTGTGTTATATTTGTATCTAGCAAACGAATCATGAATTTTAAATGATTAGATGAGCAGATGTTGATAACAAAGTGTATGAAGACCCCTATCCGATCACAACTTTAAAAGTTGCGGGAAGTTAGTGGATGGAGGTAGCTTAAAATCGTTCGTTATAGCATTCTATGGGGATATGCCCAGCAGTGGACTTATAAATTAGGCTGATGATCAATCGAACTAGTATTCAACAACGAAGTGTAGGATGCCCTCCTATCCGATCACAACCTTAAAAGTAGCGGGAAGTTAGTGGGCGGAGGTTTCTTAAGATCGTTTGTTATAGCATTCTATGGGGATATGCCCCGCAGTGGACTTATAAATTAGGCTGATGATCAATAGAACTAGCAGGCAACAACGAAGTGTAGGAAGCCCCCTATCCGATCAAAACCTTAAAAGTTGCGGGAAGTTAATGGGTGGAGGTAGCTTAAGATCGTTTGTTATAGCGTTCTATGGGGATATGCCCCGCAGTGAACTTATAAATTAGGCTGATGATCAATAGAACTAGCAGGCAACAACGAAGTGTAGGAAGCCCCCTATCCGATCAAAACCTTAAAAGTTGCGGGAAGTTAGTGGGTGGAGGTTGCTTAAGATCGTTTGTTATAGCGTTCTATGGGGATATGCCCCGCAGTGGACTTATAAATTAGGCTAATGATCAATAGAACTAGCATAGAACTGATAAACTATTTTTGAAGTTTAAAGCAGTTTTAAGAACAACTACTGTGAGTTTTTTTGCTTCGTGTGATAAATGTGAAGGCGTGTGTAAGTTTGACGGCTATCAATAAAACCCGCGTTGAAACCTTGGCGTTAGCGGATTTGTGATTACAGCTGCACTCTTACCCTCCTATACATAATCACTCACTAACTTTAGCAGCGTGCTTAAAATATGCCTGCCTCTATCCTTTGTTGAGTGTTAAAATTAAAAAATAATAAATGCTGGTAATTTTTCACACAGTATCATCTAGCCCCAAAGTAATCAGAGCTCGTGTTATGGCAACTACATGACTGCCAGACTACTTATACATACTAGCTACCGCTCACGGCTTTTCCCGCGTGGTACCCAGATAAAAAGTAGCCTATGTGTTATTCTGTTATCACTGAAAAGTTTCATCAGAATCCGTTCAGTAGTTTTTGCGTGAAAGAGTAACAAACATCCATCCTCACAAACTTTCGCGTTTATAATAGTAGTATGATTTTTTTGTAAATTGCACATACATACATATTATACATAGAAAACACACAGACTCGTGACAAATATTTTCAGATCATACAAACATTTGCCCACATTCTGTGTCTCAAGCAGGCCTTCGCCCACTGTGCCACAGAGGTCAAGGAGGAGAAAGGGTAAAGTTAGCGGCGCACTAAGTTCGCGAGTGATTATGAATGAAGCCGCAATGAAGGTAAGTGCATGGTGGAAACTCCTAGAAAATCGTCCGATTCTAGCTTACTATTAGGCTTTGTTTACACCATCCACCCCGATATCCTTATCGGCTTCCTGCGTGCAGTGAGCGCAGTCACGTCTACTCGGACAATGTATGCGTTAACGATTGTTCGCTCAATGGTCCGTTGTTCGTCGTATCGGACCGGACGCGTGGGACATTAGCTTTATTGTTTCTAATGAGGCCCTTGATTGGATGTGGTGTGGATGATGGATAGGTCACGTAGATTCTTGATGGTGGAACGATGTGGGTTTCTGCGGTCTTATATCAGAGGTTTTGGTTTGTTGGCTTTTGGTGGTACAGAATTCTAGATCCGAGTGACGATGAAGAGTTAGGAATGAAGTTGGTTCACAAGGGTCTGAACAAAATCAAATACTCAGAGATGAGATCAGTTATCGTTAACAGAAGCAGCAATTCGCTTATGAACTCGATTGAGCCAATGATTATGCAAGTATTTGTCGCATTATTTAATTAAGACAAAGAAACTAAATAACACTTTGCACAATTACGTAGGTAATCTGTTCAATTTACAAAACAGTTCCTTCATAACTCAGAAACTAAAGTAACTATTCGATTGTTTTATAACTCCAACATGCAAAGTACAGAGACGTGTAAAAGCAAGTCGTAAAACGTAAAGAAGGCGTGACCGCCGTGAATTCAAAATGGCGTCAGTACTAATTAAAAAAAACGACGTTAATTTTCCGTCACTATGGACTTTTATATGGCAATAAAATGCATAATGAGTCAGGTATCATGACTACGTGAGTCTTTGAAGTAGTTTATCTGCTTCGTGTTTAATAAAATATGAATTTGTTTTACCGCCATAAAAGTAACCGTGTCTTATTATGAGCACTTCATTTCATTCGAAGGTAATATTCGATGTTTGACAATAAAGCTGTATGAATGGTTCATTCAATATGTTTCTATTGAACGGAAACTATTGATTGGTTTTCATTGTTTGTTTATTTATGATCATCAGGTAAGCCTTCTAGTATTCCAGTATAAAAACCAGGTATATAATCAAGGACGGGCATTAATAAGCACGGCCTTTGTTATATCGTTCCAGGTAAATCAAGTCTCCAAATAGACATCATCTACAATTTACTACTACTAAATTTAACTAGAATTTCAAGTTCAATTTAGTAATTTCAAATTCAACTAGAATTTCATCAGGTAAAGATCCCACGAGCAGATAAATTTGGATTAGTGTAAACTTTAAGCAAAAGTAGTGTAGGTTAGTATTATCAGACTAACCATGTAGGTATAGTTAGTTATTAAGCAACATTAAATTGCAGTAGATATATTTTCATAATATAATTATATTGACATTGCATAAACAATGACAAAAAAACAGTTCACTTTCTCTATTGAAAACTTAAAAGAATTAGTAAGTAGCAATATCGATATCTAATTATAGGTTTATAAGGTCACGGGTAGGTAATCCCTTGACCACGGCTGTTGCAATACAGTCGAGACGTCAGGAAAATAATAAAAAGGTAAACGCGATACAGACCCGTAAAACTTATAATTATATTATCTAATCGCAAAGACTTAAAAATAATATTGATATCCTTCCTAAAATAAAAAATATTGATATCTAGCGTGAAAAATTCCAATCAGGTTTGTGTGCACCACTGTACAAACAGAATCATTAATCTTGTAAACCCCTCCCATTTGCGCAGTTACATTACGCTTGTACTCAACCAATATAGCATTGCTGTAACATTTTGAGCCTTACTCTGTTACAATAAAGCTACGATGAAGACCGTGCGATTTAGTGTTATATTTATTAGTCCGTCACGCTACGCCCCCCTACCGATGATAAATGATGAGTTTTACGAAAGTAAACAATTGTACCAATAATAAATTGCGTTCTGATATTTTATAGACGTAATATCTATTTGTGATTGTATAACTTACGAGTAGGCACTCCTATTTGTTCTACGAAATATTATTTGCTGCGACAGAGATTAGTTTTCTTTATGACTGTACCTAGAAGTGGTACCCTTCCGTTTTATGGCGTTTCTACAATATTTCAATATCCTTAAAGGGCTATCCACATCTGCCCGTGACGAGAACGGGCCGGACGTGTATGAACGAGTTGATACAAAATGTACAAAACGACCGACCGATGTGCCTCACCCATATCTTTTCCATTCTTATAACTCACACAATATCTCGAAATTCGCATCTATCGTGTTTCTGCATACTTCTATGCACTCTACTTTCATCCGTCTCATGCTAGGTTTCAATAAAGTTCAAAGTTTGCTGATTCCTAAACTCATTAACTGACTTAGCTCTTTATATGCATAATTTCGTAATCAGCTCCCAAGACTGTAACAATAAATCAACAGAAACATTTTATTGATTTATAGATACATGTGTTTACGTTTGAGCGTGAGAAGAAGGTTAAACTTCATCAGATTTTTCATAGCACAAAAGCATAATATAATATAAAAAAAATCTGATTATTATATAACAGATATTGATAAAAAGTTGTCATCTTTAATGTCTTAGTGACACTTACTGTCACTTTGACATCTGGCAAAAATATATAAATTGGTATAAGCGGTCTGGTTTCGATGAGGAGAAATCCTAAAGCTTGCCACAACACCTACCAATTGACACAGAGCTAGTCATCTTTGCGAGTTGATGCCAGTAGAGATAGGCTTCCTAGAAGCACTAACTAAACGCCTAACTGTTTAACACAAAGAAAGAATTTGAAAAAATCTGATGATTTTGGGTTAGGTTCGGTTGAATAAGTATATTTAGGGGTATAAACCTACATACAATAGTGTCACCAGATATAATTCAGTCCACGGGAAATTTTAATGTACGGACTAATTGGCTATTGAAAATACTTAATAGTCTCGCGGGAAATAACAGTCTCCTATGGAACTACTGGTTGTGTGGAGTAGTGTCATGGGAGATAAACGGCTAATTCGGCAGCTAAAAACTTAGCATCATCTGTTAATATATTGGCTAAACATTGGCAGCCTTTTCAACCGACTTTAAAAAAGAAAGAGGTTTTATAAGCAATGTCCAAAATTCATCAAAAAACTTGAATTCATTCATTAATTCATTTTGATGATCGTGGTTTCATAGATTTTTTGACTAATTTCATCATTTGGCTTCATAATGCAAATGTAAACAGTGTTTTATTTATTATCGAAGTTTTACGCCATGGTGTAAGCCACCTTGCAGGCAGTTGGGAGTAAAAAGATAAACTCCAGTTTAACTCAAACCCCCGCTAAAGTTGACGGGGGCCAATGTAAACTTTTTATCGCAGCTATGAAAGTGGGCAACCGTTGCCCCTACTATGATCCGCAAAGTTGTTACGATCGAGAATTAAACTATACTAAGTCATAACTATGAAGTTAGAGTAAAATACTTTTCTTTTAAGCTTCTCGGTCGTAACTCATAACAATAACCTTTTAAACTAAAAACTATTCCACTTGTGTTGGTATCTAGACTTACGAGGTTTTATATAATGGCAAACAAACATATCTACATGCATCTAGCTTCGCAAGCGTAGGCTACGATATCCGCTTACCAACATGTTTGCCACAATCGGATATTTTATGGTATAAAAAATATCCGATTTAAGAAAATAACTAACCAAGGATATTCAAAATCTACTAAATATTATAAATTCGAAAGCTTGGATGTTTGTAGCTAATATAATCTGAAAATAGTTGCCGTGTTGACCTAGTGGGATGTACCTACTTTCTCTTGAGCCTGACCGTGCTATCATAACAACACGTGCTCAAAACGGTGAAGGAAATCATTGCTAAAAAATAATTCATTTTCAATGAATGAAAATACTTTATTGTACACCTGAAACAAAAAACATAATAAACAAATTCTTATTAAGAAGGTACAATGGGCCCTTCTTAAGAATAAGAATTTGTTCTTCAAATCTCTTAGAAGCGATCTCTTCCAGACAACATTTGGATGGAGAGGATAATAAGTGATAGTGACAGTGGCGGGGGTGTACATATAATAATATTAACAACAACACACATAGTAAATATGTTATTAGAAATCGACATAATCTGGAACCAAAAGTTCGTGACAATGGCATGTGTCACGCGGACGTCACGTGTTGCACAACACGATTGTTTCGTTTATTTTGTGCTGTCTACGCTTTCAGGGTCGATTAATTGGCAACAATGGTAGGGTCTACATACAGAAGCAGAGAATAAGACGTATGCTGTGTTTATAATGCATCTATACGGGAGATTGTGTGAGTTTCCCTGCTGTTACTGTGTCATTTACTGTGCCACCGGCGATACTTAAAACATCTAACAGAGCTTTCTGACCGACATTGAAAATGGCGGAGGTTTTAAAAGAAACCGTTGTCTTATGTGTGTACACTAATTCTTAGTTTTTAGGATTCCGTGTCCAAAAGGTACAAAAGGCTTAGGACTCGGGAACCCACCATTACTAAACCATTACTAAGCCTGCACTTTCCGTCTGTCTGTCTGTCTGCCTGCCTGCCTGTCTGTTACTATATGTTTCTTTTCACCCGACTTCAGAAAAGGAGGAGGTTCTCAATTCGTCTGTATTTTTTTCGTATGCGTATGTTACGCGATATCTTAAGCCCTTTGTAAACCAATTTTTATGATTCTTGATTCTTTTAATAGGTAAGGTTGTGTTCAAGTGTTGTCATACATAAATTTGATGAAAAAATACCACCCCTTAGTGTGAATAAATAAGAGATGAAATTTCATATTGGTTTTATCAACTTCTCGTTGATTGAAGTCTGTTTTATATTTTTCCTGAAAAAAAACTTGTTCACAGGATACTAAGTCTCAATCATGTCAAATAATAGATAGTTAAACAAGTCATAAACACAAGAAAAGTTTCAAAATAATACAAAAAAATTACTCAGGGCCTTATAGGTAAAGATTTTAAAACAGCTGATCACCTAAACACTGCTTTGTGTCTTTCTGTTATGTGTCAATAGTTTCTCCCCACGGCTTCGCTCGCGTAGTACCCGGTAAAGTAAAACGTAATTTAAGTAGTCAATTAATTTAAGTAGTCTTTCCTGTAAAGTTTCATAAAAATACGTTCAGTAGTTTTTGCGTGAAAAAGTAACAAACATCCATCCTCCTAAACTTTCACGTTTATAATATATAAGTAGGATTTTTAGTTCAACTGTAGATAACAAAACACTGTTTTGCAACCAACTTTGCTTCAGTTTAAAATCTTCATAAGGGTCCGGTCAAACTGACGCGGTTTGTTGGTGGTGGCGATCAAAGGAAAATAATCCTCTAACTTACTTATCTCCATTGGTATTTCATTATTTCCCTTGAAACAAAGCCAATGATGATCTAAATGGAATGAAATCCCTCATTGTGCTCAAACACAAATTCATAGATTACCTACAATACTATCCTAGTGTTCTGATGTTTACAAACACCAAACGAAACGGTGTGTCAGTGCGTATTGTATTACAAATGTTTTGTATTCAAACAGTGATGTAAACGATTACCTAATCCTACTACGGAATAAATCGCAGAGTAGTTCGTGATTATCTAGGCCTCCAATATGCCTTTATGATATTTTTCGAGGTGCCTTACTTGATAGCCTAAAGCGGACAAGGATCTAGACAAATACCACTCTCTGTTGGCGTTAACGCCTGCAGAAAGAATAGGAACGACATTAGCTATCGAAACGTTACATGACTACTATCAAGTTTTTCCTTGACAAATTTCTTTTACCGTGAAAGAATAACTAAGCGCGAGGTATTTGTCTAGACCCCAGAACGTTATGCAAGATTGCAACTCTTTCGAATGACAGGAACAGCATCAAAACCGTACTACAAAATATCGTGCAGCTTTGCGTTAGCTTGAAAGGAAAAGTAAGCGAAAGGTACTTGTTTAGACCCCAGACGTACTCTCAAAGTACTCTCAAGCTCAAAGCTCGAAAGTGTTTAGTTATAAATGTCACTACCAGTTCTCATGGTAATTTAGCGGAGCTGAATAATAAAAACTAACTTTAAGGTAGGATGCAAAAAGAGTAACATAAGTTTTTTAAGTTCAAAAGTTACTAACGTTATACATTTGGACTTAATGATTATTATTCTTTCTGTGTAGATAGTTATTATTTCTCTATGGACTACGCGATTATTTTTATTCTTTGTTTTCAATTTCTCTTCTATTTGAATCTACTTATTATTTTCTTTGTAAAAAGGTCTGCTGATAATTAGGATTTTTAAGCCAAGTTGTGACTGTTTTTTTTTGCATTGAGAGATTAAGGCTTAGTTTACAGGTTGTGGCGTAATGAGTAATATCACGGTATTCAAGCTATTTGACATTTTCCCAATTTTTTACTCTTGTCCTTTTATTTCGACGGCAAGATCACAAATTAAGGAATTTAAGGAATAACATGTTTTTGTTATAGCATTTTTTTAGATATACAATTAGCAAAAAAATGATTTTATAATTTTTTTCCAATCTTGTAAAAAATATGTAGTTAATCAACTAATAAATATATTGCCTTTTTCATTGAGATTCCGAAATAGTATAGGACTTGGTATTTCCAGCTTTAAAAGTATGATTAAAATTCACTTGATGAATAATAATTTTGCTTAATTATAGTTATAACAAAATAAATTTACTAAAACAAGAAAATGTATTTACAAATTTGAAATTTAAAATACATTTATAGCTTAAGAATTTCCTACAAGTGCTCAAAATGGCTAAAAAGCATGATATGGAATATTTTATTTGCGAAAATGGGTACAATATACGATGTTATAAAATAACGTTGTGTCCTCCATCATATACTTTTGAAGCATACAAAAATTTTAACTTAAAATTTAAACATTAATTTGTACGAGCTTTTTAAACATATAATTTTTTAATTTAATCCATATTTTTGTATTTTTAAACTATTGGTATTCAATAAATGATTAATGAACATGCTGAGAAGAATTTAAGAAGAATTTGTTCTAACACTAGATAGAGGTGTTAAAACAAATTCTTTTTTCTGAGGGGGTGACGCCAAGTATTTATTGTATAGGTAAACATACCGTTACAAGAACCCGTACTGTCTCGGAATACTTTAACATTTTCAACGTGATAAGATGTTTGTATGATTTGCTAATATTTGTCTCAGGTCTGGGTGCTTTCTATGTATAATATGTATGTATTAACAAAAAAATATATAAATAGTTTATCAATCATGTAGTTCCCATAATACAAGCTCTGCTTACTTTGGGACTAGATGATACTGTGTGAAAATGTCCAGCATTATTATTTTCTTAAAACATCACTTTTCAGATTTCTGATGATAATTTTGTGTTTTTTTTATTTTATTGGGTCAAAATGCCAACGTATTAATAAGATACAAAATAAATTCGCAATAAATACAAATAAAATAATTTTAATCCTGATTTGTTTCTCTGTTGCGTAACAAACTAAGTAAGTCCATGAGTGTATGCTTTATTTGTAATAAATAATTAATTCAATGAGGATCTCAATAGGGCCAGTAGGTACTTTGGGAACGCTTCCGTCTGATAGTGATCTGGATCAGTTGAGCTATCTATAGATCGTTTGCAACGGTCGTTAGATAGCTAGCTGTTTCATCTGTATTTATTGTACTTGTACATAGTTGTATGAATAAATTATTTACTTACAAATAATTATTAATTATCAATGTTTGAATTAAAAATATATGTATATGTATTATAGACAGAAAGCCAATTTTCTCTGGTTGGTAAACTGGAAAATCATTTTTTTACTGGAGGAGGCCTATACCCATTTCAAAGGGTGGTTCCTAATAAAGATTTTGTTTATAACGACCTAAAAATAATTTGTAAATCTAGTTGATGAGGAAATAAATAGGCAAACATTTTCGCAAGAAAATAAAAACATAAGACTCGCCACCTGTCACAGCGGCCTACCGCGTCGAAACTCATATAAATTCCGAACACAAAATATATTCATATTCGCGTCTCGTCCCCCTATCAGAACGTGTGTACTAAATGCGAACAAACGCCTCGATTATCATGCTAAACGATTCTGAGAACTTTTTTGTATATGACACCTATGACACATGTCACCTTGGTGTGAGAGATAGATAGATAGAAGATAGATAATACTTTAATGCACACCAAATAATACAGCTTAGATACGTACTAAACACTTTGACAAATTTGTACAATGGACGGTCTTATTAATTAGCTATCTCTATTCTTTGGATGGAACAAACTGTACGTAAGATTACAAGGTAAGGTAAGGCCTGGTTTCTATTTCCCTACTAAGGTGAGCGAAGGAATATCGATGGGTTTGTAGTCGGTATGCTGGGACCGCGGAAGTACTGCGAGACGGGGGTGGAGGCCTGGCTTGGTAGCTTCAATCTCCAGACCTGTGATTTTAGGGTGGGGCATTTGGCCCCCTCTGCCCCCCACTTCCGCGGCCGCAGTCGGTATTCCACCATTCACTCTATTAGTGAATTGGTTGGTGAGTCCGACAGACTCCTCCGGCTCTACTCGGGCCGGGGGCAATGCGTAATAGCATTTTCCCATCGAAAAAAAAACGACTTCCCAAGATTTTAGATACTTTGTAAGAGTTCGTCGTATTGTGTATATTTCAGCTGTCTTAACGTTAGACGCAAAAATTAGCGATTCGATTCCCGCCGCGGGACAAATTTTTGTATGATATGCAAGTATCTGTCTCGGAGTCTGGGTGATTTCAATGTAGGTATAAATGTGTTTATTCAAAAAAAAGAATATAAGTAGTAAGTATATCGGTTGTGTAGTTTCCATAAGGCAGGGTCTGCTACTTTTGGGGGGTTTATAACTTCCAAAAACTATTGTGAATTAGATAATTTATAATGTAAAATGGGAATTTTCATGTATCACGGATCTGGAATTTTCGGACGTGAAAATTCCCGTTTAATAGTTTCATAAAAATAGCTTGTCGGAAGAGTCCGCTTGCGACGAGTATTTATCCTAGGCTTGTCTATCCTAATTGTACAATAGCCACAGAATAAAGAATGCTTACATACAAAAGGCTCACTCCGAAAACCTAACACTGCTCTGGAATCATCATCACCATCAGGGACCGCGGAAGTACGGTACACGGCGGAGGGCGGGGGGGGCAAATTTCTTTGGTCACCACTTCAACCTTAGCTTGGTAGGCGGGTACCTATGTGATTTTAGGGGGGGCCTTTGGCTCCCTCTGCCCCCCACTTTCGCGGCCGCTGGTCACCATAGTTTCCGAAGGTAACCCGCTTGAAAAACAAGCAAAAAGAATCTTTCAGAGCAGGCATGGCATCAGTCGCCTTAGCATGCACACCCAAGAGAACGTTTTGACTACGGTAGAGAAGACAAAAACTATTTCTGTCGTCTATTCCGTCAAATAAGTGAGAGGGACAAACCACTTTTTTAACATTACTCAAGTTCATAATAAAAGCACCAATCATTGCTGTAACGAAAACATAAGTCGGATTGAAAGACAAAAAAATTTCAAAGAAAATTTCAAGTAAAAACTTGGCAACATTCACGAGCAATCTCAAGAGCTAATGTCATTTCCATACAATTCTATTATCCCGCAGGCGTTAACGCCAACAGAAATTGGTTGTTTTCTAAGGGGTATTATGCCCAGCAGTGGACTTCTACAAGCTGCTGATGATGATGGTGCGGAAATATTAATAAGTCTTGAAACAATCCTCACAATCGTTAGATTGAAACAGTTGCTTTAGGCCAACTCAGTTATTCTTTTACAAAAGCAGCTAGGTACCCTAAACACAGTCATATCGAATCGTTGGAAAATTCCTAAAAACCGAACCTCCAAATAAAGTTCGAGATATACTTGGCTTAGTGCATCCCAGTTAATCCCGGTTTCTTTGAAACTGTGCCGAGCTACTCTCGGAACATAATAATAATGCTAGACATTTTCACACAGCATCATCTAGCCCCAAAGTAAGCAGAGCTTGTGTTATGGGAACTACATGACTGATATACTTATATGATATAAGTACAATATGAGTGATAGAGCTAATTTACTTGCGATAACTTATTGTATTATTAGTTCATCCGTCTGTCTGTATCCGGTGTCGAATTCGCGTTATAGTTCCCGAGAAACGTTCGAGTTGAAACTGAAACTGTTTGGAATAGGAATAAGCTGTTTAAATAAATTATTTAGTTCTCGGTATGGCTTAAATATTCGATTTTCGTCTCTCATAGGACGTGTTGATTGTCGTGCGAAACAAATGCATGTTTATTTTTTCTTAGTTTTGATTTGAAAAGGATATCACTATAAAGACTGAGTGGCCAAAGTCGTCAACCCTATGTATGGAAAAATTAGTCCTACTACTATTATAAACGCGAAAGTTTGTGAGGATGGTTTTTTTTTACTCATTCACGCAAAAACTATTGAACGGATTTTGATTTTTTTTTACAGTAAAATAGCTTATACTACTTTTTACACATAGGGTACTTTTTATCTGGGTACCACGCAGGCGAAGCCGTGGGCAGAGGCTAGTTAGACATAAAAGTCATAAAGAAAAATCATGCGCCCAGGTACCCCAGCCATCAGGTAGTTTTACATTACTTTTACGTTATTTTTAGTCCTATTTTTATTTATTTATTTATTTTATTTGAAGTTGTTCTAGCTATGAAAGGTGACACAGACCTGGCAATATTTTTTTTGACTAGGTATTGCAAATATAATTTCTATTATATAGTCTTGATACCTACCGTCGCCGTTGGACGTTTTTACCACTTTGAAGTCAGTTTCATTTTCACTGTACAAATCAAGCAAATAAAATTTAAATTCAAAACCATTTAGTTTTATTATGAACGCACCGATATTATTGGTCAAATGAAACGTTTTGATTAGACAAATTCGTTTAACAAACCTTAAAACTAAGGGCCTTGCTTATAAAGATTTTTAACATTTTGAAACTATCATGGTTCTGAACATAACTTTTACTAAACAACGGGATATTTACCATGATTTGTAATTTTAAATGATCATGGTACATGCAACTGTGCCGAAATATCGGGAAACGAATAAACTCACAAATCATGGTAAATATCCCGTTGTTTAGTAAAAGTTAAGATTATTAACAGTTCTTTAACTTTGTTTTCTTGTTGTTTAGTTAATCAAATGTTCAAACCCTTTATAAAAAAGGCTCTAATTACCTAATCTGATAAAACAATAGACAGGATTTTCCTACTTGTTATTTATCAATTTAATTCTACCATTTATTACTATGCACTGAATGCAACCACAGCAATCACAGTCTGCAGTCGGTTAATTAAAATCATTAAATCCTCTGTTTACTCTGTGTTTGCGGCCTATTCTTAACAATCGAATGGCCATCTGAGCCATTACTCCGTGATAGATCTATCCACATCGCAGCTCATTATTTTGAACTGTGCAGCTTAGACGCTGCGTTGACGATGTGTGCAATATAAGTAAATGGTGCGGTTTCAATTCCCGCAGCGGGACAAGTGTTTGCAGGTTCTGCGGATATTTGTTGCGGGTTCGAATGTTGTGGTACCACGGTACTCGTAGTTCCTGATAGCCACGATACAGGGAATCCTATTGGGGTCAGGACTATGTTGTTGTCTGTAATATTTATTTATAGCAAGGATAGAAGATTAACGGATCTACCATGAACTTTGTTCCAGGTTGTCACTCGTATTCATATCTGCCACGGCTTACACCTAAATTTGAGTGCCAAAGTAAAAAACGACTAAAGTTTTTTTTAAGAATTTTATTTTGGAGATAAAGGCTTTATTGGACGGTGCTACATCCAACAAGACGCATGTGTTGCCTTCTCACTCAATGCGCTGTGCAAAATAGTACTACTTTATACGTTTTTTTTAATTAGATTAGAATATAGTGATATAAACTATTTATTATGAATGGACTAGCTTCTTCCCACGGCTTCGCCCGTGACCCGGATAAAAAGTAGCCTATGTGTTATTTTGATGTATAAGCTATATTACTTCAACAAAATCCATTTAGTAGTTTTTGCGTGAAAGAGTAACAAACATCCATCCTCACAAACTTTCGCGTTTATAATATTAGTAGGATAGTAGGATTAGTAGGATTGACTCAAATTTAAGTTTAAGTGTCAACTAGCAATAATCGTGTTAGCAGTAATAGAGCTATTGTGAAAGGGCTCCCCCGAGGAAATTCTTCCACGACACATATTTCTTCCACCACCAAGCAGTAATGCGAGCATTGGAACATTAGGTTACGGTAACTGCTTACCAACAGGTGGGCCGTATACTTGTTTGCCATTTTAGTTGTATATAAAAAACGAAATAAATTATTATTATTTATTTAACTGCTACGGTCACGGAGTAAAGTACGTTAATGTACAACCGTCTTCAAACGCTAAACTAAAAAAGTTACAGCCGAAGAGTGAAGTAAACTAGCTATTTCAGTCTGTTCATACTCTGCAAGATAGATTCAAACGGAGCAACAATTTACGAGACAGCAGAACAACTTATTTGATACATTTTTGACTAAGAAGGATAAGCTCTTCACGTTCCACTATAGTATAAATCTCTTCAAACAGACACAAAGACATCTGTCCTGTCTCGAAGCTCGCGTGTCCACTCAGATTACCCTTGTTGATACTAATTACTAAGTTTACGAGGTACATTGAGATGTCCTACAATGTGAGTGATATGCCAAGTTGACGTTTTTATCACGTCGCCATCTTGGAATTGTATCGTTGTCCGTTGTAATGGACAGTAATTTCTGTTCGCTAATTAGGTTAAAATACGAATAGAACTTTTATAAAGTTAAGAAACATTCCAATAGATGTTCTGTTTTCGAATTTTGGAAGTATAAGTATATTTTTCTAGTGCATTGGTGTGAAACTAATCTCTAACGTCGACGGCTTCAAATAACTAGTTTTTTAACGGGTTCATATCGCGTTTTCGGCGTTTCGACTGTGTCCTGACCCGACCCGTAAAACACGTATGATAATATTAACTGATCGCGAAAGTTTGAAAAATACGTCAAATAACTTCTACAAATGTGAAAATTTAATGGTTCTGCTGTTACTTTTGATACGGAACTCTAATAACGGCAGCATGTCGCTAAAATGTAATTCGAATATCATATCAAAACATCATAATCCGCATTCAAAGAAAACTTATTCAAATTAAACAGCGATTCGATCTTATTTCAGCGTTTTATGAGCGGATGCACTGTGAGCCCTAAAGATAATCGGGGGATAATTTAACTCTGTGATGCCAGCTTGTACGCTTTTGTGGCTACATTTGTCAATTTAAAACTGTATAGAGTCGTAAAAATAACTGAAAATACTCGTAGCAAAATAATGGGTTGTTTTTTTGTGTGGTTATTTTGATGATGATGGCACGACGGCTAAACGTTATTTAATTAACAATAATGACTCTACAGGAGAGTTGGTTAACAATTGGTGTAGTGGCTAGTGCCTCTGACTTTAGACCCGACAGTAGTGATGATGATGATGTTAAAAAACTTCATCATCTTATGGAATGACGACTAGCCGAAACATTTTTTGTGGGCGATTTTACTTTTGTTTTTATTCGAAAAGAGTGTCATCCCAAGTGATCAAAATAACGGAAGCACGTGAGGATCTGATGAGTACCTACCTACAGGATAGAAACCGTAAACTTGGGACTACAAACTTATTGTGGATAACGCGATTTAATTATTAACAACCGACTTTAAAAAAAAGAAAAGGAGATTCTCAATTAATCTGTATGTCTGTATGTGACGCGATATCTTCGCCAATTGTGAACCGATTTTGATGATTATTTTTTTAATGGGTGGAAAAAATATGAAATATCATATTAGACTTTTTACCAATTTCCCGATATTTGAAGTCGGCTTTTTGACATTTAATGTAATTTAATGTCTTATAAGTCATGACATGTGTAATTGATAATTAACAGATAATCTAATATTGTAAAAATTAGTTTTGTCGAGATTATTTTATGTAGGGACTCAATATATGAAGTATTTAATTTTTTTAATATAATAACTGATTTAAAAATAAAATCTGCATTATATTAAAGTAAAATTAAAATAAAAGACTTACAAGTACCATTAAATTGAATAGGAAAAGAAGACTTTCTACCTGTAGTAATAGGACTTCTGGTAAAAAAATGACTGGTAAACTGACTGCAAGCAGGTTATCCAAAAAGCTTGCGACATTATCTCGTATGTATGATTGTCATTATACTTACTTTCATCGGGTTAGCTAGATCAATAAAATACAGAAGGGGTCGACAGGACGACACAACTACGTTTGTGTGGGAGTTTTTTTCAGAATCGCGAGAATGTCCTCTTAAAATTTCTTTTTCTGTAAAATTTATTTTTCTTATTTCAGTAAATTTGTTTTTTTTAACCAAAAGCCGATTTGGTTTTTGGTTTTTACGGTTCATTTTTAAAACTTTACAAACGAACGTTTGTTGAATATCGTCAGATATTCCAACCAAGAACCAAGAAGGATTAGTCTGCACTAGTCTGCAGCCGCGATAGTGCGACCCCACGGCATGCCGCGTTGTTAAATGGTCCGGCAACTTTTTTGCTCGAACAGTTTTATTTCACGCGAATTTTACGATCGCAAACAATATTTTACGACTTATGACTGTATCGCAATGAGCTGCATCGGTTTATAATACTTTAATTTCACCGCCAGAAAACCATAAAAGTATGCAAATGGCGTATAAAAGTCGTTCGTGAGGCGACAATAAAATGCATTAATCCGAAAACAACGCAGATTACAAGTGGATTGCGAAGCGGCACTTAAATTGTAATAAAATCTATTTCAATGTTTGTTTAATTAAAAATATTAAGTAAAGTATTTATGACAATGTGTCGTACTCGTTTTAATGTCTGGAATTATTATTTAACTTGACTAATTTGATAAATTTAATTACTCTCACACCAGAATTAATAAAGAGCTGAGAACTAAGTAATTAATTTCTAATTAAAGACTTAAAGAGGTGGTTGTTTTTTAATGAAAGTCGTTTTTATTAATGTACAATTTTATCACCGCCATTGATATCTTAGGTATCCCGCTTAACTATTCTAAAAAAAACTATGATAAGCTAGAGCAGTAAGTAACCATTTGTTTTTTTTTTGACCTAGAGAAGGTTAGGATGAATGGAGGAGCTGATGAAAGTAACAATTCAAATGATTCTCCGACATCCTAAGCGTCGACCTTAAATTTCAGATACCTCACAGAAGTTACAAAATACAAAAATTATATAGCAATAGCTCTATTGCTGTTTCAAAATTGTAGAGCAGAGACGAATTTGAATGGGTCACGAGGTCCTCCTGTAAACAGATCATCTCGCTTAAATCACCCTGTGTGATATTTTTGAATCAATGGCGTGAAAACGAATCTTTCACACTGCTGTTAAAAAACTTTTATTTATAGTCCGATTCAAAAATGCCGACTTCTTAATAAAATGTAAGTCTTTAGTGAAAACCTATGTCCAGCAGCTGACTTCAACAGTCTATTGATGATAAAGATGATTATAAACTTGCAAAAATACTTCACTGGTGAACTCAATAAAAGAAGCCCAATTTAACCTTTAAGTTTAAAAGAGCTTGAAATGAATGCCATTCAAGATTGGAGATTTGCTGTAATTTTGTTCAGTCGTAATAACAATGTTTTGGTTTTGGGACGTAATTATTAGGAATGCACCTGTTTCTTTTGTAACGAATGTTCCGTTTTAAAGCAGTATAAGCAAAGTAAGCAGTATTACTTTTAAAAGATTTAGAAACGTCCTTAAATATAATGAAAATGATATGTTCACGAATGACGCGCGGAAAAAGGGTAAATTTAGTCTACCCTGAAAATTACCTTACACATTCATCTAGACTCTAGATTCTCTAGAACCTCTAGATTCTAGAGGTAGCCTAAACTATATATATCTGTTATACACATAGTAAATAGATCAAAACATATTCTACAGACACATACATAGTCTTGACCCCACACTAGGATTCCGTGTATCGTGGGTATCAGGAACTATGAGTACCGTTGGTACCACAACACCCAGACCCGAATTGGAGCTCTGGCATCTCAGTCGGCTACTCGCCCGCCACGCCATTGAGGTCGACTTGTCGAATTTTCGGTTCTAGGAAATGTCGCTTTTTGCTGGGAAACACATCAAATATTCATAAATTTCCAGCTTAGAATGAAGTGCCATTGTTTTTTCCTCTATAAGTGATACAAAAATATGAATTCGTAAGATTAGGTATTAGCAAAATCGTTACTTGAATAACATTTATGGGTTTGAGAAAATATATTATCGTGGTTATAACTGGTCGTTAAATCTCACTAAAGTCAGCATCCAAAAGATTGTATTTAATGACATTTAAACGGCAAGGACCCACCGCACTCTGCTCTTTACATACTTAGTGAGTAGATCATTTATAATACCAAGTAAGTTGTCAAAGACACATCTTAACATAACCGAATTTTGCAAGTAGTTAACAGTAAAGAAGTAGGTAGTTAATGAAAAATACATGTAGAAATCCAATGCTGGACAATAGGCCTTCCCAAAGAGTGCCATGACGAACGATCTTGGACCACCTCCATCCACCTCGGTTTTTATACATGAGTGCCAATGTACCTTCCGTGTCCTTCATTTTGTAGAAAACCTTGGGTTCTTCCTAAGAAATGGAGATGTTTTGTGATAATAAGGAAACTTAAATATTTATGAAACTTGAAAGTGGAAAATCTTAACAAACTCTGCAAAATTCAGAAACACAAAATGAAATACGCTAATAATCTCTACCTAGGTATATAGGTACATAGTTCCTAAACATTTTTGTACAAAATTTGTTTTCTAGGAAAGAACTGTTTTGGATTAAATTTTTGTCTTTTCTGTCCTTGAGATATATTAACACATAATATCTTTAAATTACTACGCAAATATACAGAAAAGAGTCATATTATATCGAGCGAACTTCACTTCAAGTTCGTTTAACATTATTTTTTTGTATGAAAAATACAAGTCTCGTTTAATATTGTTCCCTTCCATTTTCGGTAGAATTGTCAATTGTTGACATTATAGAGGTATAATACCGAATTTGACGTTTATGAAATCGAGACTTTATTTTGACCGTTTTATTAAATACAAGAATTGGGCTTTGTTGTCACATACCCCAATCACAAACCAATTTTTTGGAACAATATTCAAAGCAATATGAATCTTGATACCTCAATTTTAAGGCATATTTACTCATACACAGTCATGCAAAGGGGCATGGGCAGTCCCTACACAATTATTGCCTGACCCAATGTCGCCACTAACCTATTTCGAAGGAAATTGAGTTTGTCCAATTCCATCAAAATTCGGTGCACACTCTTGCATTGTAAAGCAGGTGTTCCTGCAATCTGGCAAACCTATAACTAGCTGAACAAATCGACGGAATAGTTTCATCATCACCATCCGGTGGATGTTGGATGAACATATTATAAACAAAACATTATTTGATCATGAACTAACTGCTCAGTCAACTCCCGCAAAGTCGAGGTATTGGAACATTGCTGTCAACAACCCAGTCTTTTTCCCAAATTTTAAGGAATTGGGCTGGTTGGGGTCAAGTTACGGCGCGAACTGTCTTGAATCTATGCTCGCAAGTTCTCTTAAGTGAGGTTCACAGTCCACGCGTTTGTGGCTCCTTTGACAAAAATCGACAAACATCAGGGTACATCCACGAAACTGTACAACTCACGGCTCGCACACGATTCGAGCGAGCTATAGATTAGAACGAATTGCTCCGTCATTCGTACGTATGTTAAGAGCATTCTTGGTCACCCAAAAATAAGGGTCAAAGGCCCGCTCTACATTCGGGAAAGAGAAAAGGCCACTCTGTCACTTTTAACAATGTCATCTAAAACTTTCTTGAACTGCAAGAATCAGTTTATTTCTGCCGCCAAACAGTAGGTAATGTTCACGTTGCTACGTTCCGGGGGAATTACAGGCACATGAAACTTTCATCTGTTATTTCTCAGGGTGGGAAATGCGCGAAGGGTACCGCTGGTGTCGCAAGCGTTATGGGAACCGCTTACCAAAAGGTGGGGACGTATGCTTGTTTTGGTACCACTTTAGAAGTTAAAAAAAGTGCGCCTTGCAGAGGCTCCTTTCATGCACAAATCACTCTCTTTGAGTTTCTGATTCCAGAACAAGTCACAGTTGTAAGTACGGGTGTATATAATCAAATAGCATACACGACAGAATTCGAATCCAGATCTTCGTGTGCTCTCATTACTCCGTCCATCATTAAGTGGTTACTCAATAAACCAACCAATGAATTAAACCTTAGACAATAGCACAGTACCAGCTGGTCCCATTCTTCGGCCACCAGACACGAGAGCCAATCGAATTCGAAAGCGCTCCTTTTGAGGCAAATTAGCCCACGCGCGTACAATATGACCCAGAGGGACAATTTGGTTCATGTGCCAAAATTTCCATACATTGTGTCCGAACGGGGCGGACAAAAGTGTGTGAAGATGACCCGAGGCATAGTATTGCACATTATTATGCCTTTAGGTAAATTTCAGACGCTTTTGTCTGTGGAATGGCAGTTTAACCTCACGTGACGGCGTATTCGTTCATGCAGATAATTTTGTGGGTGAATTTCATAAATGCCGCTGGGAGCTGCGAATCGTTGTTTGATTAAGAAAGCTGCCGGAAAAGTACTCGATTCGCCTTGTCTGATGTCTTGTCCGCAGTGCACTAACAATTGCACTATGAAAGACTTGTCCGAGGCTACAGAAAATGACATAAATGGTCGTAACCCATCTTTCGGACGTCAGGATTTCTCCAACCATTCATCGGTCAAGGCTTTAGTTCCACGTTCCTTATATTCGTTTCGTTAATTTATAGCTGAAGGCGATCTTCGATTGTAATGTTCCAAAAATTTGTGCTATTCTTTGGGAGAAGTCTTATCTTCTTTCTATAGGCTAAGTCGTACCTAGTATTAAATTATCTGTTTGTGTTTTTTTGGGTTCCAAATCCAATAAATAAATGTTCTTTCTAATGTCCATCCGTGGACTTCTTCTGTCTGGTGATGATGGTATCCCAAAACCACACATCATGAGAAATATTTAGGATGGGTCAATGATCATAATTTAATATATAAAACCCATACTTTGAGTCATAATTGCACAATTCGTGAGCTTCACCGAGCTTCCATAAGCCCTATATAATATATAGCATGACGTGTTCAAGAGAATTAAGTAATGTAAACGGACGATTGACGCGGTTCCTCCGTCCAAATTGAACCACGTATGAATTACGGAGTTCTCAAAGTAACAAAATAACGTTTATTCTGTGTCATCTAAAGGAGTCAATAGGTTTGGGTCTTAAAAAAAATGAGTCTGACGGCAAAAATGGCCGCCACTCAAACTATACTATAGAAGCACTTTGTGCCGCTATAACGCTGGTCGTCTGTGATGCCGGTGTATTAGACCAGTTACTTCAACTGCGAGCTCTGTACATTCTCTGTTTGATTCACAACGGTTAACTTCATAGAAGATCCACTGCAAACGTGTGAGCGAAGAATCGCCGTGCCTCGCCGATTGTGTTATGCATTAAAAGCTACAGCGCAAGTTGAGTTTTATACAATTAAACAACTTTATACTCATGTAGTGATGTCTAAAGAAAACATATTTGAAAACCTTCTACTGAGTCTTACAAAACAACTTCAAAAATTAGGAACTCAATCGGCTCCTTTGCTGGTAAAAAATAAAACAGTACAGGGCAGTAGTTGGTATAATAGAAAGGCCTTTTAAGTAAAGGTATTTTTGGGTAGGCCAGAAAGTGACTAAGGCAAGAATTGAGTGAATGGAAAAGTTTGTATGTGTATATTGTGTATTATATATTGTACTATAAATAACAATTATGCCCGGACACTGCAGTAATTTTACAATAAAAGTACCTACATATGGCTTTAATTTCTTCACCAAAAAAACTATCCTGTCTAGGCCATTTTCAATTGAGTTTGACCTTTTAGTCGACACGCTACAACATGCCTTGGGGTTTCTTATTTAGGTATTTCATTAAATAAATATATATAATTGTGATATAACATGAAGGTATATCTTAATAAATAACGACACTGGTAATTTATTTATCACTTACAAACAGAAGTGTACCTACCACCAGGGTTTTTTTTAATAACCTGCGCTGTCATATGCTTGATTTGTAAATACATGCCCCATTGACTAAAGCCTTCCTAAGGTTCCATGGTGGCTGGAAGAAAACGCTTATTAGCATTAAGCCTATGTATTTGTATTACCTTGAGCTATGACGTATTTTCTATCTATCTATCAATCTATGGTATGATCTGCCCCCTTATTACAGTAACAAAATGGCTATGGGAAACGGCTCATTTGACAGACTTGGCAAATTTTAAACTTCCAAAACTTAAGAACTGTTCCAGACCCAGAACCCAGTTCACGGCCGAAGCTTTCCAATTTTCAAGCTTCATACAAGTTTTGGACATTGCCTGGCTTAGCAAAATGAGTTCACAAGTCTATTTTATTTTAGAATTTTAAAAAAAATTATAGCTATGTACACAAGAAATTACTTAATTAAATACTTACATGCAAAGTGCATGCTAGTTACCCATATCCATTTTGCTAATGGAATTAGGGGGATGTTCGCGAAACTGCTGAACAGAATCATATTTGTTGACAGTAACAATGTTATTTAGGTTATCAGTATCAATAGACCTTACTTTTGAGTACCTACACTTCAATCCGTTTAGTTCGAGTTTGAACTTTAAAACAAGGGTTGCAGGGACTATGTTAGTTTCAAATGGGAGTGCATTTCGGCCTTGCATTTAATTTAAATAAATTATTTGCAGAGAACATAATCTTGTTGCTAGTAGTCTTATCTTTGGATACACAACTGTTTATTGATAAGTAATGGTTTATTGATAAGTTTGATGACCTCTGCGGCGCAGTGGGCGAAGGCCCGCCTGAGACGCAGAAGGTCGCGGTTCGATTCCAGCCCCGGGACGAATATTTGTATGATCTCCAAATATTTGTCTCGGATCTGGGTGTTTTTCTATGTATGATATGTATGTATTTAGAAAAAAAAGTATTTAAGTAGTATATAAAAGTATTTAAGTGCTTAGTTTGGGGCTAGATGATGTTGTGTGGAAAAAAAAATAAAAAAATGTCCAGTACTATTTTTATATCAGTCATGTAGTTCCCATAATACAAGCTCTGCTTAGTTTGGGGCTAGATGATGCTGTGTGAAAAATGTCCAGCAATATTTATTTTTTTATGTATAATATGTGTGTATTTACAAAAAAAAACTAAGTAGTATGTCAGTCATGTTCCCATAGCAGTTTTAGTATATCAGCTCTGCTTACTTTGGGTAGGTGATGCTGTGTGAAAATGTCCAGCATTATTTATTTATCTTTCTTGAAGACATACATTACTTATTTGACTTATGTGATACGTCATACATCAAAAAAAGTTTGCGATATATTTTTGATTAATTGAAATATAATATTTTAATTTCATAAAAAAACGTAATATTTATTTAATTTGGAAGAGTCTAGTAGGTAGTAGGTGTGATAAACTAAAATATTTTTAAGATCTAATATAAGCTAAATCGATGGGGCGGTTTTTGAACTATGGGGTTCAAAAGGTCCTAAAATATAAAGTGAGTTAATCTGGTCATATGGGGTATCGATTGAAAATAAAAATAAATAAAAAGACGCAAGGAGCCCGTATATGAGGTTCTTTGTTTATTTGGTACCAAATTTCTCCGTGTGTGTGGGCGCCAAGGTCGGTTGGCAAACTCGGGCCCTACCACATTAATCAGAAGAATATATATTAATTAGTACATACTAAGGTTATCTAGGGACGGGGTCACTAATTGAATGGTTACCATAAATAAATACAAATTAGTCATTTCGATAGGCAGGCGCCAATGAACTGTGTTACAATGTTGTTATCGTTTAAAATGAAAAGAGAAAAAATACATTTCATAATTCGCTGCCCGCGCCGTGATTTTTTGTGAATTTTAGTATGATGTATACACGAACAAAAAAACTATCGTTAAATTTTGTAACAACTCGGTTAAACGCGCCCGAGTCAGTAGCAGTCAGTGGTAGTATACCCTTACAGTTTATTTTCACTGTCTAAGAAATGCAATCGAATTTTCAAATATGTACCTACTTACTTTATTCTTCATTGTACACAAAAATAAACACTTACAAAAAGACAGAATTAAATGACATGAACAAGGGCGAGCTTAATACTAAAAAGAGTTTTTTTCCAGCAAACCTTGAAGAGAGAGGTAATTATAGACATAGGGTCGTGTACACAAAGAAAATTATAATGACTTATTTAATTTATAAAAAAGGAAAACGCGTTTAAGACCCGTAAAACTTATAACTATTTATAGTTTAAATTTTAACAATTCAATTTAAAAAAAAGCGTTCATTCATTTCATATGTTAAATTGATAACACCAATGAGAGATGGCCTTTTGCTATTTCGCGAACAATTTTATCAATAACTCTTTTCATTGCAATCTAGTCTCTTGACCTACAGATATAACAATGTGAGTCAGGTCTTACATGTATCTTATCATTGTTACGTCGACGAGATAACAACTTTTTATGCGTTTTTATATTCCGTACTTTAATCAAAAAGTCGTACCTAATCAAACGCGCCACACACAATTGCAACACAATCAGAGTAGACTAATTGCGAACACGGCTATGAAAAAGTAATTAGTACCTTATCTGTAACTGGCATAATGTTGCAAATTAATCGTGATATTAATTAAAAATATTTCCGGTCGGTTTGATCTATTTCATAACTAGTTTCTGCCGCGGCTTCGCCCGCGTGGTATGTTAATAAAAGTAGCGTATGACCGTCTCCAGGCTTCAAACTATGTCGACCAACTTTTGAGTGCATCAAACCAAGGATTACAATTTTCCATACAAAGTTTAGAACTCAATTTCACAGTTCTGTTTCGAAAAAAGAAAAAATACGTGTTTCATTATTTATATTAAAGTTTATTTGTACCAAGTTTTGAGCGAATCAAACCAAGGAATAAAATTTTCCATATAAACTTTACCACCCTGTTTAACCCCTGTTTAGGGGTTGATTTTCGAAAATAAGATTAGCCTATGTGTTATTCAAGAATCTAAACTATCTACATTCCAAATTTCATCAGAACCGGTTCAGGAGTTACGGAGATACGTGGTAACAAACATTCACACACACAAACTTTCGCATTTATTATATTAGTAGGATGAAGACGACCTCTGCAGCGCAGTGGGCGAAGGCCCGTCTGAGACGCAGAAGGTTGCGGATTCGATTCCCGCCGTTGGACAGATGTTTGTATGATCTGGAAATATTTGTGTCAGGTCTGGGTGTTTTCTACATTATAATATGTATGTATTTACAAAGAAAAATTTAGTGTCCCATAACACAAGCTATGCTTACTTTAGGGCTAGATGATGTGTGAAAATGTGCCTTTTTAATCATTATAATAATAACTATAATTATATAAAATGTACCGATATTTTATGGCACGCCTAGATATATCCCGGACGGCCACAGTTTCACTGGGACATCATTCTAACAAAAATACCGCTGGGATACACTTTAGCCAATTTTACTGTTAGAAAGAAAGACGCTAGTCAATTTAAAAACAGATATTTATTTCAGTTTGAAAACATCAGGTTATTACAAAATTAGGAGTTTATAAATAACTGTGCCTAGAACTACTATTTATATTTTATGTTCAACTAACTTACATCCTTCCTACTAATATTATAAACGCGAAAGTTTGTGAGGATGGATGTTTATTACTCTTTTACGCAAAAAACTACTGAACGGTTTTTGATGAAACTTTACAGTAATATAGCTTATACATCAGAATAACACATAGGCTACTTTTTATCCGGGTACGACGCGGGCGAAGCCGTGGGCACAAACTAGCTATATGAAATTGTAGTCTACGCAAACACAAAAATGTATGATTAAATTGTATGAAAAAAGCATTGTAGATGGTAGTCTAAAATGATGAAAACTTTTCTTCTCGTCGCGACTATATTTGCGCCTCTTGAGATCCTCAGCCGATCTGATATAATTAGATATTACCATATCTAATGATATCAGAGAGATGATAACAGACATACAAAGTACCGCAACTAAAAAAAAACTAATCACTATAGGGGTGTTGCAAAACAAGTCGGGGATGTATATCCCTTAGTAAACCCGAAAGGCTGAATCTGCCTACGAAATTAAATAGTTTTCCTGAAAAAAACGAACAAATTTTATACGACATCCAAAATATTTTAAAAAATCTTTTCATTCGATTTCAAATCATTAAAAAAAAATTTAAAACTTTTACTTATAAACTGTCCATGTTTAATCTACACTAATATTATAAAGACGTAAAGTTTGGGGTCATTACCGTTAGGAACTTTCGGTCCCTGCAGATACTAACAATAATAATATTATTTTCATTCCTAAAAGGGACCGTCCCCTCCCACTTTTTGTTTTTTTTTACTAACCTTACTATATTAAGTACAGTCGTTAACAAATTGTAAGTTTGTATGTAGGGGGAATCTCTGAAAGTGCTCAACTGATTTCAAAAATTATTTCATCAATATTTTATATAAACTTTGAAGGTGGACATAGGCTATAATGTTATCCCATAATAATCCATAATGTTAATAAAAAAGGACTTGTCGTGGAGACCAATTTTGCAACGTATGTCGTCGTTGTAGAATTTCTTTTCAACGGCTACTTTTTATCCAGGTACCTCGCGTGCGAATCCGTGGGGCTATAGCTAGCCCTAATATAAACAAAATGTTTCTACTCTATGAACTTTATATCTTAAATTTTATGTCCTCACTGTGTCAAATAAAATAATGTTTAACTACTAATAAATCTCAGTACAAAACTTCTCGCTTGGAGCTAATGTAATGACACACAATACCGTCCAATCATAAGAGCAAACAAAACATAGAATCGCTTGAAACACAATATTAGATGGGTTCAGGCAGGGTCGTACTAAGGGATAAGGGATAGGTGTTACAACTCAGAACCTCTCAAAATCAAACATTAAACCCAATAAACGGAGAGTATAAAACACTCCTTGTTCATTCATTCGTCGTGTTACTGGTTCTTTCTTGATCTCCCTTCGTCAAGTCAGGAACCTGACCAGGTTCTAAGAACGTTCTAGACATTCACCAATCTAGAAATTAACAAATGAGTTTATTTCTACTACATTAATGGGGGGTCAGGACCTTGTCTTGGGTCTGTTTTTAATCCGATCTTTTAATCTTACGAAAGGTATAACCTAAAACAACTAGCTATAGATATTCATTAATTTAAAAGTATTTATATTTGCGACTCGCAATAATATAACAATATTGATGAAAAACTGATTTAATTTTTGGAGACAATTCTCCAAAAATCTTACCAACTTATTTAATAAACATTTTGAGATTTTGTGACAATTTAAAAATGACTAAATAGCCTCGTCCTTACGAATGACTTTTAAATACAGCCCCGGATTCAGGCTTTGTGCCGAAGGGACGCCATTCCGCGAACACAGAGTTATAGCCCAACAAAACGTCAGTCGAATCATCAATGTTTAAATCGTAATATATTGAAGAATTTCGCAATTATCATATTTCATACTTATTTACGACGACTAGGCTACCAACTGACGTCTATCCACGATCCTGGGAGGTCATAAAACGAATAAACCTGAGTAATAAAACGCGTTTATTCCTTGTGTAATTATATGACCTATTTTTTTATGTTTTGGTTTATTTTGAGACCAGTTAATGCCTCTACAGATGCATTGTGCTAACTTGTTAATTTAAAGCGATTTTGTATTCTTGCTTTTGGACAAAAGGTCTTTTCATTTTAATATTTAAACCGCTCTACCACCATATTTAGCTTAGACAGTTGAAGTAAATAATAATACAGTTGAATTTTGAATGTCAAAAGTTTAATTTTGCAAAACACTTTAGCCGTTCAAAGAGATTCAAAACTATCAGACATATCAGCTGAGATAATGGTTTAGGATTTTTTATGATCCCGAAACCATTTTCCGCTCGTGTGTTGAATGCAGAATTTATCTTTTAATCACAAAGTATTTACCAGACGTTTAGTTAGTATCAGACGTGCGAAATCACTACCTATTTTTAAATGCTTAGTTAGGGAACATAACTTATCCTCGAGTCGTTAGCTGTTGCCTGTTTCTGGCTTACCTAGTTATGTATTATAGAATAGTAAATTATAGTATGTAGGTATTAATGCTGTGTAGTAAGTAATTATGTAGGTAAATAATAATATAGTGTTTTCATAGTATGTGGTACACCACTTACAACCCCTTGTAATCTTTCGTACAGTCCGTTCCATCCAAAGGTTGTCTGGTAGAGATCGCCAATTAGCGATAAGACCGTCCATTGTACAACAATGTTAAAGTTTGTACTATTTATTTAAGCTGAAATATTTGGTGTGTAATAAAGTATCTTCTATCTATCTATCTATTTGAAATTTGTATCACACCTGGACCTTACTATAGAGTGTTTCAAAAATATGTATACTATCCCGAAAGGCTGAATCTGCCTAAGAAAATAAACTAGTTTTCCTAAATAAAAAAGGCAATTTTTTTTTATAACTACCAAAAAATATTTTACAACTGCTTTTTGACGCTGCTTTTCCTAGTGCTGATGATAATTAAACTATCTGATAAGTGAACTAACAAGATGTTAGAAAACGCGTTATGTTTTCAGCTTTTACATGGGAATTCAACCGAAAACCGCTGATTTTTACCACAATTTTCAATTAAAAGAGCAACTGCAAATGCTGCATTGCCAAGTAGATACAGAGATTTTTCGCTTCAGTGTTTGAATAATTATTAATTTCAGATTATTGATCTCGATTCGTCAGCGAAGAACCAAAGACTCTCAATGATCCCAAATGAGAGTTATTACTGAAAAAAATGGCATTAATGAATATGGCTACACGAAACGGCCAGTGTTAAAATAGGAGTTTTATTGAACATGAGTCTCGTTTAAAAAGCGTTCAGTCATAAACTGTGGAAAGCCAAGTAATTACTACTTAGAATAGGCTATTGTTGTGGCTGGGAAAACAAATTAAACACCACAAAGATGGCTTCGTTATCTGAAGCTCTGCTTAGACCAGGTAGGAACATCTTGGTTTGTTTGTATTTTATATCCCCACGAATTCGTTCATATAAAGGTTTAGAATATAATAGAATATAATAAACGTTTATTTGAGGCAAACAATTAAAAGATAGTATGTAATTATAATATATTTTAAAACTTTTTAACTGATTGTACAAAACAGCTTCAATATTTTGATGGTGTCCGAAACGTCAGTAAGTAATTAATGAAAAAGTGTCAGTTCGGACAAAGTGTCCGAAACGTCAGCAGCCATGTAAACCCATCATAGGCCGACAACTAAAAGAAGAGTTAGATACAGACTTAAATCTAAAGAAATAACAACAAAATTGTTCGGCTCATATGTCTGAAAAGGTACAGCTGTACCAAAATGGTGTTCAGCTCAGCATTTGTTGAATGTGTTACCATCACCCAACGCTGGTTTTCAGGTGTAACCAAAAAGTGGAGATGATATTGTAGCAGGGATCGTAAAAGTAGAATAGGTCAGATGATACTTTTTATATTTTAAGATAAATTAATCGGGTTATTACCGTTAGGGACTGCGAAGAAAATGTTGCTGTCAAGCTGTCAACGCGCGGAAAAATCATATACATCAAAAGGAACATGTCTTAAAGACTAGCGTTAATAGTCAGCTAGTCAGTCAAGCAAAGATATGTTATACTTAGTTACTTTAGATCTAAAAATAATTCAAATAGGTTACTGGAAATCACACAATAATTTTGCACATTTGATGCAACAATTAGGTACAAAGCAAAAGTTTTGAATTTAGAACAAAAAACGCGCCGGCAATGTTGTATGAAAATTAATTGACTACGACAAAACTTGCATAAAAGCGGCTGTATGCAGACGCCTTAAGCTTTCTGCAAATGCAGTAAAATCAAACACAAACATTGCGGTATTGAATAAGGTCGTCTCGATTCTGTGATTATGATAATAAATACATAAATAAAAATGAGTTTCAAAGGTTCCGAAAGTGAACTAGATATTGACTGCACTTCAGCAGATATTATAAGTTCGGAAGCCAAATTAGCGAAGAAGAACCGGCTTCCAGCGAAGTCAAAAGAACACTACGTAAAAGTAGGTAGATATCTAAGTTAACAAACCCTTTTAATTTCTTGCATTTTTTTGAGAAAAGCACTATTATATGTTTTGGCGGAATTGACTTTTTTGCGGCCTCTGCAATAAATAATGTACTATTATCAATATCCATATTTTTTAAAGCATTTAATGCTTCTTGAAACAGTAGAAGTTTCAAAATTAAATGGAATTGTGAAAGAGCTTCTAACCGTAAAGCAATAGAGTCTAAACGTCTGCAAATTGATGAAAAACAGTAATAAATATCCGTACATTTTACCCAATAACTTTCAAGTCTGTAAGGTTGCTGAGGTTTTCTCAAATGACTACAGTATGAGCTTTTTAAAAAAAGACGTTTTGTAATTAAAATAGTCTGTTCCAAAGTAAAGTTGCAGCTATGAATATTGTGTTACCACTCCGCTAAGTTGAACACCTCGACAAATTTTATGATTTCCACATCTATTTATACTTGAGATTCGCAGACATTTTTAATTACCACAGGGTATCTATAAGTCTGCCCCGAACCCTTTTAGCCGGATGGGTATTATCCAGAGCCGTAAACCCCGTTTATGGTCTATAAAACCAAGTGGAGATACACATACAGTGCTTGGAGGGTTCCGTATTACTTGTTGCACTTTTATAACCAATATATTTCGGTTTGATTTGCAACTTCTGGACAGCAGAACACTTTTTACTCGATTTTCTGGTC
Source organism: Perizoma flavofasciatum (assembly GCA_958496245.1). Taxonomy (NCBI): domain Eukaryota; kingdom Metazoa; phylum Arthropoda; class Insecta; order Lepidoptera; family Geometridae; genus Perizoma; species Perizoma flavofasciatum. The sequence goes on from OY292436.1 coordinate 4,193,703, forward strand.
TTGGGTTTATTTAAGTGCTAAGAATATTGATTTACAGTTCGGAACTGAAAAGGTTTACGTTTATGTGCAGAGATGGAATGAAATGGAGATTATTGTTGTAGGTTTCCACTGATGACCGACGAAGAAATGTGTAAAATCATTTGAGTGGTGTCAAAATGGCATAAAATCATCTAATCAAGTTTTATTTGATTTAATACAGGTCTGATAATTTTATTCCAAAAACTATCGTGAACTTAACTATTCATATTGTAAAAACGGGAATTTTCACAAACTGCACTATCGGTGAAAGCACCGACTAACTTTCGACTAAGTTTTAGTTGACGCGGAGGGAGTAAGTCGCGTTCACTCACCCTGATGAAGACTCTCGGAATGAGTCGAAACTTAGTCGGGGCCTTCACCGACAGTGCAGTACGTGAAAATTCCCGTTTTTACAATATGAATAGGACTGATAATATTTTTAGTACTGATAATGGAATTCAGAAATAAAAATCTTAGTCAATGAAAATATTATTAAAATCTCAACAAAGGAACATATTAAACACCCTGCTACTATTCTAAGTTCTGTACAAATTATTAAAACATACTGTACAAATTATAAGAACCGATATTATGGAGTAAATTGGTATCCTCAAAGATCTGCGCGCTGAGTAAGTATCCGAGTAGATCCATCATGAAGAACACAGTCGTGATCGTGTTTATTTTGTTTTTTTATGTAGTACATTTGTGTAAAATTCTCGATAAACAAGCAAAAACCTGAAAACAATGACATTTATCCACACACACTCCACAGCTCACCCCCCACCCCCATCGAGGACTTTTAGTATGTTCAAAAAGTTTGTCTTGAAGAGATCGCTTCGAAGTGATAAGACCGCACATAGTACTTTCTTCAGCATACGATTTTGTTTATGCTGTTATTATTACGGTATAAAATTAAGTATTTCCATTCATTCATTTAGGACACCTCGAACAATCCTACTAATATTATAAAGGCGAAAGTTTGTGGGGATGGATGTTTGTTACTCTTTCACGCAAAAACTACTGATCGGATTTTCATAAAACTTGACAGTGATATAGCTTATACATCAGAATAACACATAGGCTACTTTTTATCCGGGTACCACGCGGGCAAGGTCGTGCCCTAGTAACTATATAAATTGACAAACACTTTTTTTTTTGTATTTCAAAAGTAGCGTAAAACTGCTCGGCATGCCACTAAATATGGCAGCCCTAACCGTCAAAAGACGATGCTCGTCTCCAAGCGAAAACATTCCTACCAAACCATTTAAATATATCAAGGTTCTTTGTGTAATTTCGAACAATTCCTTAATTAAAACCATGATCCTCAACTGCTTCGGTTATAACACATAACCATTAATCAGCTGACGAACCTTTTTGTCTGACTAACTTTTACTGTTTTCAAATTGTCCAGTTAATTGGTTAAATAATAGTAGAGCGATGAGAAAGGGCTCGTCGGGGGAATGCTACCACCACACCGCTTTCTGCCGCTAAGCAGCTATGTTCTCATTGCTGTGTTCCGATTTGAAGGTCACGGTTGCCGGTGAAATTACAGGCACATAAGATGGCATTACAGGCACATAAGAAGAAGAGACATATTTTTCTACTTTTTTTCTCTATCTTCATCTTTTTTGCCGCGGGACAAATGTTTGTATGATCTGCAAATATTTGTCTCGGGTCTGGGTGTTTTCTATGTATAGTATGTATTAAAAAAAATTATAAGTAGTATATCAGTTATGTAGTTCCCATAACACAAGCTCTGCTTACTTTGGGACTAGATGATACCGCTTACCATCGGTATATAAATAAATAAATAAATCTAGCTAGTTGTCTAATGTTTCATCTTGATATATTAGCTGTATGATTGTTTGCCTTTTTTATACTTCTAGATAGATGTAGTATACCGCTAACAAACCGTTATTCTCTAAATAAGAACGTTACTTCGGCTAACCCTCAGAAGGAAAAACTAGTGTGGTGTTAGGACTCAGTACACCGATAACAAGACGACTAACAAATAAACGGCAGCGTTTATTCCGTATTATTTCAGGTGATAAAAGATTTTAAATCAGACAAGTGCTGAAACGGATATGCAATTTTGTTATTTGAATCGTGAGCAATAAAGTGCAGAGTTGAATTAAAACGGTCATTCCTTATGACACTTCGGTATGATGCAGAAGTGGCATTGGACGAGGGCCAGATTCCGCGGTTTATAGCCAAATATGCTTCCCTAGTAAGTTTGGTAACAAGCGACATTACATTGAATGGTTTCATTTAATTTTTTCATAGACTAGACTTTTTTTTAAAGCACCAACTTGGCCAACATTCATACAGCCCTTCTGTTGGCTAATAGTTACCGTAACGTATGCAAAGTTATGTTACCAAGGCTGTATAATTTTGGGGACAAAATATACTTACATTATTTTAGAAGTTTTTGATATGTATGACTAGCCTCTGCCCACGGCTTCCCTCACGTGCCATCTTGAGAATAAGTAGCGTATGGTTCTGGGTGCTTTCTATGTATAATATGTATGTATTTATAAAAAAAAGTATAAAAGTAGTATATCAGTCATTTAGTTCCCATAAAACAAGCTCTGCTTAGTTTGGGGCTAGATGATGCTGTGTGAAAAATGTCCAGCATTATCAAAGGTTCTTTTGAAAATCATATTTTTCAGCACTGATTGTTTTATGACATGAATCATAGAATACATAATAATACTCCCAATGTCTCGTAAGTGATAAGATAACACAAAAATAGCAATTTGCGAAAAGGTGCAAACTTTGCTAAACAGGTAGATCTACCAAAGTAAAATGCATAAAAACAGTAGCCAAATTCAATCACATTAAGATTTCAGCATTGCAAATGACCGTAAACTTTTAATACACTTTATGGACGGTTGGTTCCCAGAATCAGGAGCAAGGAATATTGCAGTTTGGCAGCCAGCGGGGATTCCACAAGATTCTAAGGCGAAGGGTAGTTGAAACAAATGAAGACGGAAATGTTGGGAGCAAACGAAAGGCGAAGGCAAATGGGGCAAATAAATCTGTGTTGCGAACACTACGGAATATATATGTATGTAACTATAGCTGTACACTCAAACAGCGCAATGTTTAGGTAACATTGGATTATACCCACTACATTTGAAGACATAGTACAAATAAAGTAGTTTTTTCTTAGTACGACTGTCAATACTCGGTACGCAGATCCATTGGGATTTGAAGTATGTCATTTTTTTGTAGCAGAATTATTTTATTTGAAACAATATTGCTGGCCATTTTTCACACATCATCTAGCCCCAAACTAAGCAGAGCTTGTGATATACGAACTACATGACTAATATACTACTATTACACTTTTTTTTGTAAAAAAAAAAAACATATTATACACAGAAAACACCCAAACCCTAGACAAATATTTTCAGTTTTACAAACTCATGGACAGAGTTACCGGCGGCTATTGACGTCTACAACATGCGTTGCCTGCTCTGAAGGACTATAAGTGTTGCTTTTAACATTTTCATGTTTTTTTTCATGAGTTTTAATAAGAAATACCTGCAATCTTTTTAGTGTATACAGGGTGTCCCGGAATGTGTATATAATGCCGGAAGAAAATCGTTGACACCGTGGTGGAAAACATTGTTTGTTCTACGACTTTTTGGATTTCCATGTTTTTCATTCATGAAATAACCATCAAAGTTTCCATACTACCTGCTCTTAGCACATCCCTAAAATCAACAAAACGTCTGTTTATTTGACTTTTGAGTGTGACGTCACAAGAGGTCATTGTCACGTCACACTCAAAAGGTAGTATGGAAACTTTGATGGTCAATTTTCAATCAAATGAACCTGTAACCTGTACCAATAGTAGAACTTCTGTGGTTCCTCCAGGGAAATGCTATCACCATGCCTATTTCTGCCACCAAGCAGTGTTCTCATTGCTCTGTTCCGGTTTGAATGGTATGATTGCCGATGAAGTTACAGGCACATGAGATCTTACATCTTGAGATCTCAGGGAGACAACGCGTGAGTTATACCTCTGATATTGCAAGCGTCCATAGGATACGGTAACCGCTTTCCACTAGGTGGGCCGTTAGTTTGCTTGGCTCTTTAGTATAAAAATAGAGCAATGAATCCATAGAATCATACCAATGGCATCGCCATCATGTCATCAACACTCCATTCAATTGTTGCTTATATATTGTATAGAATTCTCCTTCACTTTTCCAATGTATAAAAAGCGCCTACTTATTCACAGTATTAATATTATGATACTAGCCTCTGCCCACAGCTTCCCACGCGTGGTACCCGGATAAAAAGTAGCCTATGTATTATTCTGATGTATAAGCTATATGACTGTAAAGTTTCATCAAAATCCGTTCAGTAGTTTTTGCATGAAAGAGGAACAAACAACCATCCTCACAAACTTTCGCGTTTATAATAGTAGTAGGATTAAGAAAGTAGTGACAACAGTTGAAGTGTCAAATCCAGTTATCTTATCAAAACACAATCACATTAGACCGAAGAGCTTCTTTCCTGATAAGTGAAACGTTCACTAAAGCAAATAGACCGAATAGCCACAGTCGTCATACATGTTTGTACCCTATCTAGTACATACATGGATGTAAGAAGTCACAAAACAACGTGAAAATAATGTCTTCCGCTAGGCGCTGCAGCTTGGCAGGATTTAAATGCTTGTTTTCTATGTATAATATGTATTTAAAAAAAAAATTATACAAGTAGTATATCAGTCATGCAGTTCCCATAACACAAGCTCTGCTTACTTTGGGGCTAGATGATGCTGTGTGAAATGTCCAGCATTATTTATTATTATATGCCTTTTTCTTGACTGTCCTCTTGCTGATTGTTAAATATTTTTGCTGCCCCAACAGCAAAAATATTTAAATTTTCATCTTCACTTTTAAGTTATGTAAGTTAAACTTCGTGCTCAATAATATGGGGTATGTCTAAACTATGTAATTGTTGGGACTGAGTTTCTAGCTACTCACATGTGCGGGTTCGATTCCCGCAGCGGGGAAATGTTTGTATTAGCTGCAAATATTTGTACGATATTTGCAAGACCTCCGGATTGAAAGTCGGGGAACCGCTCACAAGGCCAACGCGGCTCTCAATAATCAGCAACGGTAAGAAAAACAGAGTTCCTCTTTCACCCCCGTACGATTCACCCTGGACTCAGCAGAGTAGACGATTTTGACCTCCCGGTCTAATAACCTTATCTTGATAAAATGATAACAGTTATTCACTATCGCAAGTGCATCTAACCTATTTATTATGTAAGCAACTGACTTACTATAGATACTATAATAAGTAGGTACACAGTTTACGTGTGAATCTATACTCAGGGTGTCTCAAAACAAGTAACCCCAAGATTCTGGTTGATTCTGTCGAAGAAAATCAACAAGTTATACAGCATAATTTATAATGTATTGTTTAAAAAAACTATTCGAATCTATTTGCTTTTTTAAAAGCCAAAACTGAAGATTTTTTTTTATCATTCCCTTTATGATGTTTATTGACCTGTAGGACCAAATTGAGGTTTGAGATCTAACTGTAATTGTAGGTAGGTAGGAAGGAAGTCATACAAAAATAGTTCTTTGCCATTTTCTTTCTTTATTTCAAAACTTAGGTATTTAAAGACACGTAAAAAACGACGATTGAATTCTGTTTGTGTTATCTATACTCAGACTATTACATATTTATACTGTAAATATTTATAATTTGATTCAACCTTCAAACATTGCGAGATTTCAGTTCATGGCGAACTTTATAGTAGACTAGCCTTTAACCTCGGCTTCGCCCGCGCGTTACCCGGATAAAAAGTAGCCTATGTATTATTCTAGATACCTAGTTTCTAGATCCCGAACCTGTTCCCAATTTAACCCAAATTGGTTGAGCGGTTATTAGAAACAAACATCCAAACTTTCACATTTTCAATTTTTATTTTATTTATATACACACTAGTTTCTGCCCACGGCTTCGCCCGCGTGGTACCTGGATAAACAGTAGCCTATGTGTTATTCTGATATTTAAGCTATATTATTGTAAAGTTTCATCAAAATCCGTTTTGTAGTTTTTGCGTGAAAGAGGAATAAACATTCTCACAAACTTTCGCGTTTATAATATTAGAGGTAGTAGGATAGGATTATTGCGAAATAAAAAAAATACAAAAAGCGGACTTAATGCTAAAGCATATTCTACCAGCCAAACAAATATGTTGAGATGGTGGTTAGCATGATACAAAATTAATAGAATAGGACTAGCCTTTGCACATGGCTTCACCCGCGTGGTACCCCTATAAAATACACAACGCAAATTTACAAATTTGGGAACGCTTCCGTCTGGAAGTGATCTGGATGAGTTGAGCTATCTATAGATTGTTTGAAACGGTCTTTAGATAGCTAGCGGTTTCATCGGTATGTTTTGTATAAATAATAAATACACTATAAAAATATATATTTACAAATTGCCTATACTTACATGTTGTCTTGGTCAAGAACTTTATCTGTTCAAAATTCCACCCAAATTGCTTCAGTAGTTACGGAGATACTTTGCAATAAGTATGATATTCTACTTACAATACAGTTTCCATGATATGCGTTTTTTATCGTCAACCGGCGTAACTAATTATAATGATGTAGGTACCAAACACATAATTAGTAAATAACGAATAATAAGTACCTAAACATAATTTTTCCGAGTGCATTCATGCGTGCAGCCGGAAATTAGGGATTGTTTATTACTACTTCCAATAATTAAAATATTGCACTTGGACTTATTCCAACCAATAATTACAATAGCATAGGATATGTTTGACAGTAGGGAAACAGGTATTGAAAATAAAAAAAACTCGCTCACTACTGTAACCCCCATGATGGACATCGTTAGATCAACAGGGTCTGAAAAAAACGTTTTTTATCTCTGTAAAAGACTTTTTTCAATTTTCGTTAGATGTGAAATAACTAAAGATGGAACTTCCCAAAAACTGGAACAGTTTATTCAGACTATGACGCTGAAAATAATGAGGCAAACAAACACGCTCACGACTATAATTTATAAATATTAATTTATTTATATTATAAATAATGAGGCAAACAAACACGCTCACGACTATAATTCCCATGATGGAAATCCTCAGATCTATGCTCAGGACGTAAAAGTTAGCAGTGGCACATGCGTTAAGAATTTTTAGTTCCTCACGATGTTTTCCTTCACCATTGTGAGCACGTGGTTAATGCTTACATACATTCTTGACTCATTTATACACGTCCGGGTATGAACACACGACCTTCTTATCTTAAGTCGGGGTATAGCCCACTGTGGTCTCCCTCTTCCTCTCTTCCCTGTTAGAGGAAGAGAGAGACCACAGAAAAGATGACAGGACGAAATAACTAAGATAGCAGGCAAGTCTTGGATGATGAAAGCGAAGGATAGAGGAGATTGGAGATTTTTGGAGGAGGCCTATAGCCGCCAAGGGGTCCTTAGTTAACAGCACTCATTTAAAATAAATGTTTATATGTTAAGATAGGAAATTAAGGAATAATAAAAAGGCTTTTTTTATTTAATTTTTATTGATAGCCCACATTTTTTTTTAAGTAGGGAAATCCAGCATGTATACTCTTCCGTCGCGGGGGCAACAGAAGAGTTATGATGGACTCCAACCGGCTAAAACCACCACTGTGTTTCTTCCTGACACCTTGTCTGCCAAGACTACGGGTACGCTTGTGCATTCTTCCGCGGTCTCAGCGGTGTTGGCTCGCTTTTAAGGGCCCCAAACTCGCGCTATGAAACGCCTGCTCATCACCAGAGGCGCGCGGAGACACCACGCGCGCCTTCCCGAAGTCAAGTCATGACGGTGGCCACCCCTATGATCACCGCCTAGACCTCTGTTATGGGGGTCAAAGAAGAGCGTTAAACATTCTTCTGCGACGTCCGGCTCTCCTTCTGCGGATCCGGAGGTCAGTTGTTATTTCTCGCTCCCTCTCCGCAGCTTCCTTCTGCGTTAAAATATGTTCACAGAAGGCGACAACAGCATTCCACGAACTCTCTGACACCAGCTAAACCCACTAGGCCAACACGGTTAAGGGAATAAAACTGGCTCAAATGCTGTGCACTGAAAGTTCCAACAATTATTCAGTTGACTGTACTCATAGTAGAAGCAACTTTTAAGTTGAATTTTGCGACCTTGCCCGAGCGATCCACTGCCCGAAATACGGAACGTAAAATGTTAACCCTAGCGTAGGGTTGGCAAAACAGCCTGAGCCTTCTCAAAGATAATTTTTAAATCAAATTAAAAAAAAAGTAGTTCCATCTAGCTCGATAGATGGCACTGACTTGACAAGGGTATTTAAAGATGGTTGTTTTGGCATCAGGCAGCTGGCTTGTGGTGCTTCTTTGACAAATTCATATTTAAAAAAATACATAATACGACATGGTATTAGTTTGTTCTTTTAAAATGTATTTTTAAAGTAACTATCGAACAAATTTTGTTATAACTAGGTTTTTAGTTTTATTTTACTTACACAATATTTAATAACAGTATATCTGTGTATTGTATGCTTCTTTTTGGCGCGATGAATATAAAAAAACGATATTCGGCACTACATTAAATAAACGAACAAATATATATTATACCTGCCCTATAATATGATCCAGAAATAGGGGGTTGGGACAGTTCAAAAAACAAATAGGAAATTAGCCTACTTATAAGTAGAACTGAACTGAAACATCCAACGGACCTTCCTGGGGTCTACCCCAATACCACTTTCTGTTGTCGTTAACGCCTGCGGAAAGATTGAATTGTATGAAAATGACATTAGCTGTTGAAATTACATGTGACAGCTGTCAAGTTTTACCTTGGCAAATTTGCGTTAGTGTGAAAAGAAAAGTAAACGTTAGGTATTTGTCTAGACCCCTGATCCCTCTAGAGTTCTTGACAGTTCAATGATAAAGTAATCCTAATTATAAACTAACGCTATAAGGAAATATAACGATAATTATTACGTTTTATGGCATAATCTAACCAGTCTTGAAATGCAATTAAATAAAGACGTTGAAAACTGTCAGAAGGCGGATTTCAATGACTTTATTACACAGAATGATTTTATTACGCTACTTCCACCAATGCAAGCGTATTACGATAACTTGAGAAAACGCTAAGTTGTAGGGGGAAAGGGAAGGAACCTAGGCTTTTGATTTTACAAAGGCCTATTATAAGATCAATGTTTTATAACGGTTTTTTTATGTGAGTTTTTCGGGACAACCATACATTATTATCGCGCTTGACTAACCGGCTAGTCCCAACCCAAGATTTGCCAAAGAACGATGAATAACAGTGCAAATTTATAAATCTATATTGATTGATCACTAATATTAGGTAATTGAGCCGTATTGGCCTAGTAGACGGTACCCCGGCTTTCGATCCGGAAGTTTGAACCCGATCGTGCACCAATAGATTTTTCTACCCGTGCGCACGCGCTGAAAACGGTGAAGGAAACATCGTGAGGAAACCGGCATGCCGTAGAAAAAAATTAAAGGCATGTGCCAACCATCGATGGCGTGCAACATGTCACGTGGAAAGATATCTACTTGCAAAAACGCGAGCTTGTGCCAAAAGTAATGTTTAGGCGTGCTTCTTACTACTCTAAAATTGGTATCTTCAAAGATTTACCTACTGAGTACCTATGTATCTGAGAATGTCCATCATGGGAATACAATCGTGAGCGTTTTTTTTTGTTTTTTTACTCATTTGATTATAAATAGTGACAGACGCAAATGTGCAGGACGCGTGCCAACCCTAGCGTTTCCTCCCGAAATAGGGAAGTTTAATGACAAGCGGGCGCTCGTAAAACATCAAACGTTTCAGGGATGTCAACTTTAAATAAACTTAACATTTAATTCAAACTTCGTATTTTACGGGCGAGATTTTATGATGATTATTTCGCGGCAAAAGTGGTTTTGATTCCAAATGCTTACCTGAGTTTGTTATTTACGAGCTTGACAATAACTTAATTAACTTTTAGGTATAGGTAGTTATTCACTTATTTTATGAGGCGATGATCCAAAATGAATCTTGTGATTTCAATGAATAGAATCCTATTGATGCTTTGAATGATTTCTTCGGTAGGTATGATAGTATTTTTTTTATTAGGCAGGTCATAAAATGTTGGACCACCCAGGTCTAACACAACTGAGATAAATTTTCATGTAATTAACTAGGTACATATTGTAGTAGCGTAAGTGTTATTCTTGGGCATGAACAATGTTGATTCCAAATTTGTCCGAATCGGTTCACCAGTTACAAAGATTTTTAGAAACAAACTTACGCATTTTTTTTTATTTCCAAACATGTGCTACCAACCCTAGTTTGATGACCTACTATTACCCTTTCCTGAACAAAACATCCCATCTTCGCTAAGTAACTTCAAATCACACAAAAACAATCCTTATCCTGACGATATAAGACACAAAGAAGACCATGCAACCTTGTTTTCTACTAGGTTACCTTCAAATCTTCGAAATTCAAACTTTACTCATTCTAGAATGCTCTAGAACTGCTGAATTCGATTCGCCTTAGTTTTGATGGATGGATCCGAATTGGATGGAATTTGAGAATAGTATCTTTAACTAGTCTGTGTTGAGGATCAAGGAGGTTGTAAAAGCAGAGAGGAGTTTGAAATAACTGTAATAAACGTACACGGCTTCAATATCCATGAGGAATGAATGAAAATAATTAGTACACCTTATGAAATAAACAAAAAAAACAATAACATTAAAATTAAAGGAACAATGGGCTCTTATCGCTTGAAAGCGATGAAAATCGTCAGATCTATACTCAATTATACGTACCTAGACCCGCGAGGTTACCATTACATGTCTCTAAAGTCATGTCCAAACATATTTGGCAAATGCCCATCACAGATTAAAAATTTTTGCTCAAGCCCACGTTATCGTTTTTGTAGTTGATATGATTTTAAAAAATATAAAGAACGACGCAAACGCTGCTAATCGAAAAAAAAGAAGGGACGATTACAAAACTGATGGAATAACGCAAATTAGGTACGGCAGGGTTGCGCTCATTATCCGGTTTTTTATAACCTCTATCCGGCTAAATAAATGGCCAACTTTTACGCTTAACACATTAACGTACAAAGCGTTTGCGTTTTGCAACTCGATTATCGGATTGTTGTGACTTTTATTATTATTTATTATGACTACACCCATACTTTACAGAAATGGGCTCATTGGGTATAAAATAAAACATAAATTATCCTCACACGCCACCCCCAATAAAATCACATTGACTTTTATCCACTAAAAAAATATGACTTATGAACAAATAAAACCGAAGACACAGCAGGTAAACGTCACACCCCTTCTGCTTATCTACCCGTATATAACATAAGGAAAACATAGCTTATTAAAGAGTCGCTACGTCTAGAGGTCCCAAAAGCACCCCTACGTGTACATAACATTTACATAGCCCCGCCCCATAGGCTCAATGTTTTTATTGCACCCCTCCTACGGACCAACCCGCATTCCTTCACCCCGAACGAACGAGATAGCTGTATAAGCCGTTAACTTTTACAGTATTGTATCTTGTCTTTGTTCTAAAACAATAAAACCTAGGGTTCTATGTTAAAGGCAAAGTTTTGCGTTTGCGTTACCAAACTATGCCTGAAAATAAACAAGGCGGTTTTAGGGACTCTTAATACGAAGAGTTAAGCGTCGGGCGCTGAGAGTAAGGGAGCGACGAAATAGTATCAAAATAATGCGATATGCGAGTGGAAACATATAAATATACTACAAGATACCACGTATTTCGTATTTGCCAAAGCAGATCCTTGGTATAATATTTTTTTGCTTTTCTTCCAATGAGTTGAAACTTTAAAACTCAGCCGGAATTTACGCAAAAATCGGGACAAGAAACTTTGGTTATTACAAAAAAAATATGTACTGATATGAGTACCTTAGAATTTGCATTTCGTTAGGGTAGACGGTCATTTTGGCATACGTTTCTTATAAATATTTAATACCTATTCATAATCATTAGGATAAACAACCCAAAATGGCCCAATTAAAACTAGAACGGGCATAGATATCCGCATTAAAAGCCAATACTTAAAATGATCTACACATGATTAATATTGCAATTTGATTAAATATAAACACACAAATGTTAATTATCACCTCTATTGACATAGCTGCGGTTATCAGTGCTACTTTGATTGCAGGCCGTATGGAAATAATGAGCGAATAATTATATCCGTTGCTAGTCTAACAGACTGAAGCTACCTTACTTGTTTCAGTTACATTCTGTTCTACATGTTCGTATGTTCACACTTGTCCAGACACTCTGGACAAATACCACTTTCTGTTCGTGTTACGTTCGTGTTGAATTGTATGGAAATGACATTAGCAATGACTACTGCCAAGTTTTTTCTTGACAAATGGTTGTAAGCGTGAATGGAAAACTAAGCGTACGGTCTAATCCTCCTTATCCCGACCACTCCATGGATACTTTTTTTTTGTTTCATCATAACGAATTACTAATTCAATATATAACTAGACACAGTCTACTAAATAGCACATAAAGTTAAAAATAACTCAGCAGGATGTGGCGCATTTAGGAGTCTCTTAGCAAAATGTATATTTATGAGAGTTACACTTTTTAAAACTAACTTTCTATGTTTTTGAAATAATTACAAAAAAAGTCTCAGAGTTGCGCTACGCGAAATCCTAAACAAAGAAATTCGTAGCATAGAGTCGACGTAGCTCTCAGAGTTAGTTAGCTGAAGTGGCGATAGGCAAGTCATATAGTTAGCAGAACCAACTACCGCTGAGGAATAAAGGTTCTCGAATGGTGACCCAGAACCCGACGATCCTACGTTTATTATCACAACATAATCAACAAATTTTAATACAGTTACCATATTTGTTAATTCAAGGTTTCTTATAACGACTGATCGAGAAGATATCGAGATAAACTAGAAATCCGTACATAATATATTTTTCCCGAATAAATACACTGCTTGCATAAGGTAAACAGAAGTTCAACTATGTAAGCAACGTTGGGTTATCTTATCTTTGTGTTTCCTGGTTGGTTCAAAGGGTTTTTCTATTTATGGTAAATATGCTTTACTACTGGCTGAATAAATAAGAAGGATACACAATGGCTTGGTAACGTCAAGGAATAACAAATTTGTAAATGTTAGATTCCCGTTTTCCGAACTAAAATTTTTCTTTTACTTTACAACCTCCAAATATATGAATGTATGTTTTGCATACGCGTTGCATTGATGCTACTAGTGGTAACTTGTCAAAGCAAGTGTGTGTTCAAGTATCAGGTTTTTTAATTTATTTAACGCACGGTTTGGTCGCTCGCTCAAAATCGCTGTCAATTCCGATACACGTCACGCGAGCGCAAACGTCTGCTGTGGCCGACTAAGGTTGGCCTCAGAAAGCCGGAATTCTCTTCTTTCTTCTGTCTTTCTAAATTCAAATCCGAATTTTTTATTCGGATCGCTTGGAAATAAATCACCACACGCATTCAGAATTTTGCAAACTTGGTCTTGCACTGTCAGATTTCTATCGAAAACGTCAGGTTTTTTATTGCAAAGCATCACTAATTTAATGTAATAATGTAATAATTTTGACGACCTCTGTGATGCAGTGGGCGAAGGCCCGCCTAAGACGCAGAAGGTTGCGGGTTCGATTCCCGCCGCAGGACAGATGTTTGTATGATCTGCAAATATTTTTCTCGGGTCTGGGTGTTTTCTATGTATAATATTATGTATCTATTTACAAAAAAAAAATTATAAGTAGTATATCAGTGATTTAGTTCCCATAACACAAGCTCTGCTTACTTTGGGGCTAGATGATGCTGTGTGAAAATGTCCAGCATTATTTATTTAATGTTTCCGTGAGATAGTTTCAGCTCGAATCTAAGAAAAGTTGGTCAACCCTAACATGGTAAAATGAGAAATGTGAACAATCGTGAAACAAAACCCGGATATCGTTCATGGAGGTGTACAAAAGATTCCGAATCCGTTCAAAGACAAAGTAGAGTAAAGCGTTCTTTCATCCCATATCTATGGATCTTAAGAACAACCTGCCTTTTAGTTAAGATTGAAAGGACAAACAAACGTTAATTAAAAAGGCTTGAATATTGTAGTCATTTCAATTTGTAGTTAACAAATACTATTTATGTATTTTGTTTAAATTTAACAGCTAGCAACTTTTTTTTACTAGGATATTTTATTTAGTCTCGAGAATAAGTTAAAATTATTAAAATGGCGGAGAATTGCATAAAAAATTTAAAACTGTCAGTCTGAGACCACAAACAACCAAGTCTCCATATAATATTCCGTCAATCTACTGTCATATCAATACAGTCATCATTTCAATCTCAATTTCAAAGTTTTTCGAAGGAAGAATAAGTGTATTTTTTTAGTTGAATGCTGTAACATAAACGTACAAAACGTTTATGTCATCGAGACTTTAGTTTGACTGTTGTACTAAATACGCGAAGTGGGCTTATCTGTAAATCGTAACGCTGCATAAAAAACTGATGGATTTTCTGAATAAATACATTCAATTCACACGTGGCTTAATAATGTTACATATAGTCTCCCAAAAGGATAACATCTTAGTTTCGTATCGGTGAAAAGACTCTTATCTCCTGGTGCTTATGATTGAAATTTGTGTAAGCGCTCACCCCGCGTGTATCGCATCAATCATTATTTCAATTTATGCTCTAGATCATGTTGTTATAATGTGCCTGACACATCTTACTTTGTTTTCAATCTCAATCAATACTAAACTGAAGTAAGCTAACTTATCCTCTTCACATTTGATATTTTCATTTTTAAATTTAAATCAAGATCAGCTTATGTGGGATCGGCGAAGATAAGACGTTTTTGTTTCTTTTTATCGTTGTTTTGATAAGTATGTTATTATTGAAATAAATTATTAACGTGCATTTATTTTTTATTAAATATAAATTACCTAACTAGATATTACTAAAATATTACTAAAACATAGTTGAATACTTAAGTGATTTTACTTCAAAATGTAGAGTTGATCTATATTATAATGCACTTCTTAAGTTGTTATAATAATTATCACATTAATTACATAATTGTTTGTATGCATTCTTTATGTAATAGGTTCATGATCTACCTACTTAAAAGTATTTCAAGAAGGTACCTAAGTAGGTAGCGTACAACTAATTCAAGGTCTATACGTGTTTAGGCCTAATTAACGCCTGTCCCGCCTATGTGTCTACAAATCCCTACAATCGTCACTTGTGGTACCTATCTCCCAATGTGAATATTTTAAAATAAAAAACTTGTACCTATGTAATATAACATTTTCTAATGTTATACTGATATTCATACGAAATTTTTGGTCAGAACAAGGACACTGGATCCTACCAGCTGATCCCCCTTCAATCACTTTAAATTCGAACCAAATAGGTATGCAAAGTGCGGCACGAAATCAATGAAGAATGTTTAAACATTATTTGAAATGCTGCGCCGGCGGCGGTCAATTTTGGGATTCGGTAGGAAGATTTGCACCTTCAGTGCACGCATTAATAAGCACGGGAAACTGAACACTTTGTAACCGAGGTTCTTATATAACACAATTTAGCGTATTTAAGGAGCATTGCCCAGTTATGTTGCCTCTATTAGCATAACTGAATTTAGTGATACTTTCTAAGGCGATTTGTTCTTGGAAGTCGGGAACACTGGATCCAATACACTTCTACGAGGATTGATATAAATAAACTAAAGTGGTGATAAAGTCAGCTCGTTTATAAGTAGGTAACACTCTTTAGAGTCTGCTTTAGTAGAGAACTTTTTATTCGTTTGCTGTGGTACAGTTGGGTTGAGTAGACCTTTCAACTGATAGAGGCACTTGGTGTTGGAACTTACCAGGTTGCTGTGGCGGCAAAAGTGGTGGCATGGTCGGAGGTGGCGGCGCGGACGGCGGTAGAGACGCGTACGGCGATACCCCCGGCGACTCAGGCACGGAGTCCAGACTGGGAGATCCCAGGCTTCTAGGCGGAGGGACAAGCGGGCTCCGAGGGGTCTTTACTATCGGTGGTTCCGGGCGCTCAAGCTCCACACCGGGTGCTGGTAGATCGTGATGCCGCGCGCGCGCCTCGTCTTGAGCCTGGGCGCGCCGCAGCGCGGTCTGCAGTGCCATCACCCTCTGCCTGTCCGCGGTGAGGCGACACTTCTCACAGGTACAGTACCGGTATTTGCAGTACCGCTTATGCCCCTTCAGCTCGACTTTGAGCCGGTGGTTCCGGCAGCGGGCGCAGTTGGGCGGCGCGCGCGGTACGGCCGAGCTGGAGGCACCCGGCTCGGAGCGGTCGTCGCAATCGTCGGGCACGCGGCGCCTCCACGCGCCCACCGACATGTCGTGATCGGCCGTGATCGCGGTTGTCTCGCGCGTCAGTAACACACGGCGCGTCGCGCGGTCACGATGCGACTGACGCCGGCCGCCCCGCGCCGTGCCGCCGCCCGCGCCCCTCCCGCTACTGCTGCATTTATTGCTGTGCACTTTTGCAACATTGTTGCAGATTTTCTCATAAAATCAACGACCAATTAAAAAAGTGTGTAGTGTTCTTTTTGATCTATAGTAATCCGGTTGGTTTCTACGAACGGCTAGCAGAGCTCAGAGCAAGATACGTTGGTAAGTACGAACCTACTAGATGGATGGTCACCTACTCTAATGGGTAACCATTGGTAGGTACTCTACCAGAGCTGATATCATTCCAAAACTTATGGCTGCGTGTCACAATAATATGTAGGTAAAAATACGTAATAATCAATAATATGTAGGTAGATACGTAATAATGTAGGTATATATCTACATTATTACCTTTTTCAAAATGATGTTACAGTAGATATTAGAAAAAAACAACAATGTAGGTAGGTTCTACATACCTAATTATAGCTTGCGACTGTAGTAGATAGGTACCTAGGTAAATAGACCTACGTACCAAGCAGGTATTTTCCTGAAAATAATAAGACCGTGTTTCATAGAACTTTTTATTTTCGACATGACATACTTACCTATCAATTAGAGAAATTCCGTAAAAATATATATTCCTATTCTGAAAATTACCAACCTACCTACATAATGACTGCAAAATTCTACTTAATTGATTTACCGCTATCATATTCGTCCACTAAAAAAGGAGAGGTAGGTAGGTACTATAGTTACCTACTAATCTACTATCATTCATTAGTAATTACTCTGCTGGGTAACCATGACTTGCACAGCAACAAATGCCCCGACTGCGTGTGGTTGCACTTCCATGGCGTGCAACGAGAAACACGTTCAAACATTTCTTGTAATGCTTGATCTTTGCGCTAGTGTGCGTGCCTTATGAGAATTGCATGCGAATTTAGTGCAATCAAGAAGAAAAGCGACTACCGAAATCGTGAGCATCTTTGACTTTCGCGGTTTCTGTAAAATTAAATAATTATTTAATTTTACAGAAACCGCGATTTTTACAACCGCGCGTCTTAGCCTTTTGGCGGACTAGCGCGATGGCGCGCGTAATGCTGATTGCATTTCATTCTTTGGGTAGTATTGATAGTTTGGAGTGATTAGTATTGAATTGAGATTGTATCGAGTGTCAAGGTAGCTTAACTGCTTGTTAATTTAATCATAAAATCTCGTAGAAAGTAGAGATAGAGCCTTAACATCAGTTAGGTACCGAGGTACTTATTAACTGATGCTTGCCTAAAGGCCCTATCTGCCTATATAGGTTTCAATTTAACCATCTTTTCATCAATAAGTGACGAAAATTGTCAGTTATATATTTTTTTTAAATAAGAAATAATAATGAAATAGAAAATTTACTTCAAAATTACCTGACCACGGAATAGTTGCAATTTTATTCCTGAAGTAATTTTGGAAAAAATAAGTAAAATTTATAAGTACCTATGTATGCAGGTAGAGTGGATCTATGTTCATTTGAAGGTATTATAGATGACACTGATTTCTAGTAGTTACCTACCTACCTGCCTTGCCTGGTGCTTATTGCCCAAAAATTACATAAATAAATAAAGATCAACATATAATCACAGGATAAGGCTATCAGATCACATAGGTTTATTATATGAAAGGGTGAAATAAAGTAATTTGATAAACTAAAATTACCAATTCTTCCTACTAATAGCCTACTATTAATATTATAAACGCGAAAGTTTGTGAGGATGGATGTTTGTTACTCTTTCACCCAAAAACTACTGAACGGATTTTGATGAAACTTTACAGTAATATAGTTTATACATCAGAATAACATATTTAGGCTACTTTTTATCCGGGTACCACGCTGGCGAAGCCGTTTGCAGAAGCTAGTAAATTAATAAATCAATATAATGAATGCTGGATATTTCACACAGCATCATCTAGCCCGAAACTAATCAGAGCTTCTGTTATGAGAACTATATGGCTGATATAGTACTTTTATATTTTTTTAAATACATATATAATAAAAACATAGAAAACACCCAAACCGAGACCATCCAATAGCCCAATGCCTCTCTATAAGGTCAAAAAAGGATATGAAATGACTCTTTCGAAATGGGTGGAATATCTGAAGTATAATATTTGTTTCAAATATGTGTACCTTATATTTGACGTTGGCAACGGTCTTTAGATAGCTATCTATATTTTTGTATATACCTACTTGTACATATGTAGTTGTATGAATAAATGTATTTTTCGATCGTTATAATTATATGATTATCGTGGTTTGGTATGATTTTAGTATATTATTACTATAATAGAATATGAACGGTCAACGAAACGTCAGTAAGAAAAAAAAAAAAATAACTATAAATCAATAAAATTTAATGCTCTACTGAAAACAAAGACCTTGACGACAGACCCTAATTAAGGAATATTATAGGAAGGGTAGAAAAAATTAAACTATAAAAAAAAAAATACGCCAAAGTGAGGTTCTACTTGTTATCATAATCTCTACCCATAAATTCCCTAGCAACAAAATAATTTTAGGGTTCCGTAAAAAATATTACTAGTTTTACCACACATAACATAATTATGAAGTACCTATACTTAGTAATAACCTAGTACTAAGATTATTGCAGTACGCAAAAATAGCTTGACAATCACAGGCAAGTGTGCGTGCGTATAACAAGCCTACGTCTGTGTGCGTTGGTTACTATGCAATTTTTACATGGAAACGTAGCGTGAAACAGGAGAAAAGGATGTCTATTCAACACGTCTCATCATGACGGGTAACTTGATATATTATGATGCAATACTACGTAATTTCAGTGTCTTTCTAGCTCTAGCGAGCATGGTGGCTAAACCAACAGCAATCTGGAGCTAGAAAGAGGTTGCTCAGTACCTGTTAAAGTCAGGAATGACAGCATCCGAAGTACGGAAGCACTTAGGGCCGAATTCATAATCAAATAGGGGCTCCCCTAGGAGGTTGTTCAGGCGCTAAGTAAATATTCATCTGCTAATTTAACCTTTATGCACCCAGCCATAAGGCAAATGCTAAATGATGGATTTTGGGGGAATGTTCAACCCCCGACTACGAATTTAGTATTTAGTTGTATGCCCATTAAAAGTCACCCCCATTCAAGCGTACCTATACCGTGCTGTAACAATATTTCGTGTAAGAATAACTCAAAACATAAACTCAAGAATAACATAAACTCTTTTCTGCACACCAAGGAAAAATACAAATACAAAGGAAGTCAAACAAACAAATAAGGCACAATGGTCGATCTTATTGCTAAAAGCAATCTCTACCAGACAAACTTTGGCTCAACAGGATAAAATGGAATCAAAAGACGGCGGTCTTACGTACAAGTAAACCTTTTCCAAAATATAATACAACTAGCTTCTGCCCACGGCTTCGCCCGAGCGGTACAAAGATAAAAAATAGCCTGTGTGTTATTCTGATGTATTAGCTTTATTACTGTAAAGTTTCATCAAAATCCATTCAGTAGTTTTTCGTGAAAGAGTAACAAACATCCATCCTCACAAACTTTCGCATTTATTATATAAGTAAGATTTATATGTAAACATGTACATGTATACATAACCTACACAACAGAATAATACGACTACACACTTTAAAAACAGAAAATAAAAATTATACTATCAATCAATACCATTACTACATAATATACATACAAAAGGTAATAATAATGTAAGATTGTAATGATAAAAAGATTAATTAATAGCTGTGAGATATTATGTTGAGAGTGTTAATATCTTTTTATTTATAAAATTATAAGGTTTGTAATAGGACGTGTCATCTTTTGCTAAAGCGCACTACAAAAGCAAGAACTAAATATGGATGAAGGTGGACATTAGGGAAGTCCTGTATCTAGTTGTGGATTTTTACAGACCGTTGGTAATGATGATGATGATCATAATGCACTTTTTGTTTCAAACTTGTTAAGGTAAATAAACGATTTTTGTTTATTAATTATAAAAAAATAGTCTTACAAAGGCATAACAACGAAGCTCTTCCCTCTAAAGCAGGAGATTTATAATGTAAATCGGGAATTTTCACGTACCGCACTATCAGTGAAGGCACCGACTAAGTTTCGATTCATTCCGAGGGTCTTCATCAGGGTGAGTGATTGCGACGCAAGAGACAAGAGATTGTTCACAAAAATCGGCCTGGACAATACGACATCACATACTCACACTCTATAACCCTTGAAACTTAAAGTTTTAACTTTAAGTTTTACTTAAAGTCGTAAACTTGGTTACGTCAACAAGATTATGAAATCCAATCTAAAGTATAGGGCAGTGGCTCTACAGAAATAGGAAGCCAATGTCCCATTAGAATTTGGTTTGGTGGGAAATCTTATTTGAATTATGGGGGTAAAGGATTATTTTTTATTAAATATAAACTTGTTTTAAATGACGACTTTTTAGAGCCTCCGTAGTTCGAGTTTGCGGGGGAGTTTTAGGGATGACCATGACCAATGTTGGCAAGATCTTCAAAAATATTTGGTTCCGGGTACCATTGACTAAATACACTATGTATTTCCTATGCATCTCCATAGACGTGTTTAAAACCCGCGGTAATGACCTGTATAAAACTTATAGTTTTAATTATTATTAAAAAGGTTTCTGATAGCGAAAGTTTTAAAATACCTACTATACTCGTATTATTTCCTGATATATAAATACTGAGAATCCTAAAGTGAGAATCCAGAATTTAACGTTATTGATGTGAAAATAAAAATATTTTTTAATACATACACACACACACCCTTTTTATGCATTATTATATTTGCGCAAAACACCTTCACAAAACAATAATGTTTTCATGATTTATAACCAAAGATCGGTAGAGTCGGCATCATTTTACTCTTTTTCTAGAGTTCTTTTTTTCTAGAGTTTCGGCCTCTGTCGATAAGAAATCAATTCAGAAACAACTGTTTTTGCAATGTCAAAGTGATAAAATGTCGGACTTCTCATGGAATAGTCACTCGATTAACATCGAAAACAATCGATGTCTAAATAAAAACCATCGACATTTGCGGCGATTTCATCAAAGAGCGCCGATGTTCTTCTGGCTTTCATTAAAGAACAATTTCAGTAAATACTAAAAAGTGACAGCAGGCGTATTTGCGAGCAAGATTTGTAGCAAAAAAGTGTTGCAAGGCCTATTCAGTTCTGTAGAGTTGCTGTGGTGTGGCCATCGTTTTTAATAATATCTGCTGGTTTATAAAAAAAAACCTTTTTTTTAGTTTTTGTGGTTCTGATGTGAATACAACCTTTACTTCTTATGTAACATCATGTAGGTAGGTGGTAATATCGAACAGATACCCACATTGAGGGTGCAGTAAGATTATGTGAGGTTCTAGGATTCGAGGACTCATTAACTATTTAAAAAAAGTACAGAAATCCCCCCTTATATTTTTTCATATTCTACTTTTCCCCCCTGAGAGAAGAAAAACCTGTTAAAAAATATAGAAATCCCCTTTTTATATAGCAAAAAACGTTATCAGCGTTTTTTTTTGTTTTTTTGTTGACAATGTTTTCATCTTTATATTGTCACAATACTCAGGGATGCAACTCGTGAGTGGTACCTCTGGTATTACAAGCATCCATAGACTACGGTAACTGCTGCCACCAGTTGAGCCGTTAGTCTGCCTCTTTAATAGTATAAAAAAAAATCTCTACCAAAGTTATGGGTAACATATTATATGCAGGTACGGAACCTAAGGGGCACAAGTATTCTCGTGCTTGACACATATTTGACAAGTAATTATGCAGTGTTTTTTTCGTATTCGTCATTCTTATAGAAACTCCATCATTTACGCATTTTGTGGACACCGGCTGGATAAAATATTCCGATAAATAAGAAACATGCCACTAAAAACACAAGCTTGATATTGACAAATTGACCTGTTATTGCGAAAAGATAACACAAAAACTGAATGTAGTTATGAGCAGTAGTTTATAAAAAAACTACTGCTTATAACTAAAGGAATTTGACCTCTAAAATTTCCTAAAACAAAAATAAATGCTCTTGGGCTAGCTCTAATTCACCAACTTCAAAACCTTAGGTACCTACTACTATTACAAACGTGAAAATTTGTGCGGATGGATGTTTGTTACTCTTTCACGCTAATACTAACTATAAGTAAGTACAATAGATACCTAAGTAAGTACATAAGATATATGTTTGGTAGAAATGGACATGCTATACATACAGGGAATCTCAGAATAATGACCTCAGTGGCTCAACCAGGGCGGGCGCGTCGTACACGGCGGGTAGTCTGAGACGCTAGAGGTGGGGTTCGATTCTCGCTGCGGGACAAAATGTTTGCATGTTTTGCAGATATTTGTCGGGGCCTGGGTGTTGGTGGTACCATAGTATTCGTAGATTCTGATACCCACGGCACAGGGAATCCTAATTTTGGGTTATGACAGTATTATTATTTTTATTCTTATCGGGTAGGTACCATTCAATTTATCATTCAATGTAAAACATCGTAACTGGCTGACATCTTTTTTTTTATTCCAAAAACTATCGTGAACTTGACTATTCCAAGAGTCTTCATCAGGGTGAGTGATCGTGACTTTCTCACGTTACGTTAAGTTTAGCGCACGACGCAACGCGGAGGGAGAAAGTCGCGATCACTCATCCTGATGAAGAAACTTCTACATCAGGACTAAACTAAGTCGAAACTTAGTTGGTGCCTTCACCGATAGTGCAGTACGTGAAAATTCCCGTTTTTACAATATGAATAGCTGACATCTTGTTTTTTGTAATCGTATGACTTCCAGATAGGTTCTTAGATAGGGTTGAACAGCACACGTCTCTAGGGGGATCAGCACGTGATGGAACACACGGGAATATTTTTTATTTATTGAATAAAAGCTTAGATAGGTACCAGATAGGTATATTTTGTACACTCAATAGTGTACATTCTACACTTTTGTTTGATTAAGGCTATTTGTCAAGTATTAATAGGTTTATGACATGCAATCATGTTTGGAGTCCAACAGTTTGAGCGGCGATGGGCTTGCAACCTGCCAAGCGAAATGCTACAATATATATATATATATATATATACTAGCTTCTGCCCACGGCTTCGCCCGCGTGGTACCCGGATAAAAAGTAGTCCATGTGTTATTCTGATATATAAGCTACATTACTGTAAGGTTTCATAAAAATCCGTTGAGTAGTTTTTGCGTGAAAGAGGAACAAACATCCATATATTGCATATACCCCATATGTATATGCAATATATGGATATTATGACCCCATATATTGTGAGACAAAAATATAAAAATATGTTGGTAAAAAAAACAGCGTGGGAAAGATAATGTGGAAAATATTAATGTTTGATGATAAATCCAAGCTTGAGAGTTATACAGAACCCCTTAAACATACTAAAGCAATAAAACAAATCGGGGCACGTGTAAGCACATGGTGATAACCTTGTAAAAATGTCAACTGAAGTAATTAGTGCAGCAAATTACAGCAATCACGACAAACGCTCGTACAAAGTTGATGCTCACAAAGGTTTTGTCGGCTACATATTTTTTTATTATTGAATTAGGGTGCAGCCAGGCTGTAGGCGTCTAGCTTCGCGTATAATATCTCGCGCCTTCCTTTAAAGAAAACAAACCTACCTATGTAACTAGACGCACTAAGCGCTTAATGCCCTCGCAAATCGCCTGACGTGTAACGATTTTTTTAACATAAAATTAGTGTTCTCCATCTTTGATTTAACCTAGGTAGATGACAAAAATGTGAATAGGGAGACATAATACAAAAATACGCCGATGTTCGGCCCCATGGGCAAGTTTTTTTTACCCCGAAAGTGCTGTATTTTTCTTATTTTCTCTGGATAGACGTTAAGCTATAGGCCTAGAGAAATACTAGATGCGGCCACATGTATATTAGAAGCAAGTCATATTAGACGTGAACCTAGCCGCTTGGCATAAAATTAGGTGCCTGTTTTATGTTTGTTTGTATCGAACAACCTAAGGGTGAAATCGCCCGACGCCAGATGCGTAACCAGTCGACAGCAGTGAAGCCACGGCCTGAAATAATTTTAGAGAAAGCTTTTATATGAAATAAAATCAGACGTTAAAATTGGAACACATGAATAGACGCTAGTCAGGTGAGTTTGACTTAAATTTATCTACCTTGAGAGGACTAATTTTGTTAACTAGCTGTAATATACAAAATTGCGTCATGCGTCGGTCTGCATTATCTTAGGCAAAGTAGGCGTATCTTAGGTCACTAAGATACGTATACGATACGATATAGTAATCTGTCAAGATTACTATGACAAAATGACAGTAAGATTCACCATTTTTTATCATGAACTAGCTGTACCCGCGACTTCGTTCGCAATTGCGATTCCTGCAGACTAATTATTCGCATCCGACCTCAGTTTGTCTCATATAAAGCAACGCTGTAGTCTGCGGTGAAGCACTCATATCAAGAAAGGAGCTTTTTACTTTGGATTTGAAAACTCTCAGATTGTATTTCTCAGAAGACTCGAGATTAAAAAAAACAGAATATCGGAATAAAATCGGTTAACATTGGCGAAGATATCACATAACATACCTACACACTACACACAAAAAACACATACAGACAAATTGGGAAACTCCTTTTTTGAGTTTGTTGATAATAATTAAATTGTGATATTAGCGATATTTACCTACGCTTGTAGTCTCTAGTTTACGGTTTCTATCCTGCAGGCACTCTAATAGCATCGGATCCTCACGTGCCCACGTTATTTTGCCCAGTCGTCCCAGTAGCCCCAGTAGTCCCCGTAGTCCCCGTAGTTCCAGTAGTCCCAGTAGTCCCAGTCCCAGCTACCTACTCAGCGTACACTACAAAGTGCGCTATAAATCTTCCTATATTTTCTAGGCTGTGTATAATGAATTATCGTTTAGCAATATCTGATTCCTTTGGAGTGGTCTGACTTGACATATGCCTTATCCATTATGCCTATACGATAAAATGCGCACACCAGCTTAAGATGAGCAGTACGTTCAAAGGTTCTTGTACATTCCAGGTTTCAAGTAATTTGGACCTATTACTGAGGCCTGTGATGTCTGTAAATTCTGAACTACACACTCGATAACCTTGAAATATTTACGGGACAATCTTGAAACTATTTCCTTTCTAACAAAAAAATAATGAATGAAGTCAGACTACGCGTTAATGAATTACAACTAAGTACACATTTTGACTTTCATCCCCTCTCCCAAGGGAACCATGCTGAATTTCGGGATAAAAAATATCCTAAGTCCTACCCCGTAGTATGAACTCAAATCATGCCAAGTTTCATTTGAATTAATTCAGTAGTTTCGGCGCCATGCGTGATTAAGGTTCAGACAGACACAAATGAAAAAAAAAACATTTTTGGCTTCAGTATCGATTATAGAGAGCCATACAATTTTTTTTTCAAAATAACTTTAATGTACAGAATGTGACCTGTTACATTCTTATTATAGTATAGATAGATAGATGTCTTTGCCTAAGCTTAGGTAAGTGCAGACAGGCAAATATCTAGTTACTTTCTAAGTTAGTAAGAATTATATTTGCATCATCAGAAATTACTCTCTTTTTGCTGAATGCAGGATGTAGGCCTTTTCAACGACGTGGAAGTTTTGATACCCTTTTTACCCAGCCTCTTCCTATCGCTTTGGTCGATTCCCAATTTCCCATTTCCCAATGAAACGTGGTCCCACATTAGGTATGTGATTAAAATAAGTCTTTCAGCATGGCGTATTAAATCCTTTTACCACACTAGCACAAAAGCTAGTGGTACGACGAGTAGGCAGTTCTAGAGAAGTGAGCTCAGCTCTGAAAAGTGCGATCAATCCTACTAATATTATAAACGCGAAAGT
Source organism: Perizoma flavofasciatum (assembly GCA_958496245.1). Lineage (NCBI taxonomy): Eukaryota > Metazoa > Arthropoda > Insecta > Lepidoptera > Geometridae > Perizoma > Perizoma flavofasciatum. Next base: position 4,220,139 of record OY292436.1, read on the forward strand.
TTTGTGAAAATGGATGTTTGTTACTCATTCACGCAAAAACTACTGAACTGATTTTGATGAAACTTTACTGTACTATAGCTTATACATCAAAATAACACATAGGTTACTTTTTATCCGGGTAACACGCGGGCGAAGCCGTGGTCAGAAGCAAGTACATACTAAGAATTAATGTAGTTTATGTCAAAATTGAAAAAATGGCTAATTATCACTGTTAGCGGCCACGTTCTACTAAAAAAAACCCTTTAGAAAAATAGATAGAAAAAGAAAATCACTGTTACTATTCTCGTCTATTTGCCGACGTTTTTTCGTAGCAGAGAGAGCTGTACGCAGTAGGTATTTTCCAATCTACTGTCGCTAGCAAGAGCCTCTAAAATCAGCTCAGAAACGTCAGCAAATCGACAAAAATCAGGTAACAGGCCCAATTTAAAATGATCTCCAACCACTTTATTTTTAATTCACCTATGTACAATGCTCTTATGTTATTAGTGGCAGACAGTCACAATGAAGAACACTCCATGGTGGGTAGAGTACCGGCGTCAGCAGTATAAGCCGCGACCGACCATGTCCTGGGAGATGATCTTGCGAAAGAGTTTTAGCCAAGTGTTGAAGGAGTACACGAGTAACAGCTCCGTGGCCGGAGTCAAACAAATAGCAGATCCTAACATTGGATGGAAGCAAAGGTACTTGACACAGCCCAATCGATTAGCAAGTTGAAATTAGTAACTCGATAAAAAATGGTACCTATTGTTTTTTAAAAGGATAATTTAAAAAGAATAACCAACCTTGTTTTCTTGCTTTTCTTTCCTAGCTTAGTCGTTGAGGAACAGGCAGTAGATAAAATTGACGTTTCAAATTCATCTATGTGATTTTAATGAATAAATGAATTTTAACTTCGAGTAGTAGTAGAGCTCGTAAAGTATTACCACCATACCTATTTCTGCTTCCAAGCAGTAATGTTTGCATTGCTGTGTTCCGGTTTGAAGGTATGGGTATCGGTGAAATTACAGGTACATGAGACATTTCACCATTATATCTCAGGGTTAGCAACGCGTGATTCCTCTGGTGTTGCAAGCGTCCATAGGTTACGATAACCACACCACCAATATGTAGTCCGTATGCTTGTTTGTCACTTAAGTGGTAGATATAAAAAAAAACAAGGAACTGACAAACGTTGGAGTAATTGAGTTCTTGAGTAATGACTGCGCCTAGACAGACGGAGTGTAGAACGCCCTCCGAGTGAAACGATGACTTGCGCAGGGTGACTCGCAGCAAATGAATGGGAAGAGCCGAAGATGGACTGGGCATAGGTATCTCCAATGGCGCGCCATGGGAGATACCTATGCCCAGCCTACCGTGGACTGCGTTAAACCACATTAATATCCATAATTCGTTAAAAAAATTACTCTCTTAATTCTGAATTAAAACAACCAAAGCGGTAGTAACACTGTCCCTTGTGCAACTCCTCAGGTGTTTAAACGTGGCAATATTTACCTCGCTGTTTGGTCTGTTCTACTATTTCCTTAACTACACCTGGCTGACGACACTGGCTAACCCTCTGATCCTAATGCCGCAGTATTCTACGGACTCAATTGCGAACATCGATTACCCTGCTGTAGCCCTTTGTAATGTCAATAGAATCAGCATGAAGGCTGTAAAACGTGAAGCTTTGTTTCTGTAAGTGATTTTGGAGTATTTTTTTAACTGTTACCTATAAATATAAAGTTGCTTAGTCTCTACTAAGGCCCTCTAGTCTGTACTTAAGGCACAAACTAGAATTAAAAATCCTGCACCTTTAGACTATTGAGTATTAACACATTTGATGTTTGTAGACTCCACTTTATGTGCCTACTGCTTATGTGTGCTTAAGCCAGTGGTACTGATTATTGACGGACGGTGGTCGTCCGTGAGACGTGACCTATTGGTACTATATAGTAATAAGTTAGGTAGTTTCTTATATAACTGTACCTACTGGTATATTTTTTGTAACCAGATATAACAAAAAGACCCTGGGAAACGTATCGTTGGAGCAGCTGGAGCAATTTATGATGAATAGCGGGCGGCTGCTAGATTTCAACAACATGGACGCATGGGGCCCTGTTTACACGAACGTGGACCTGTTATCGCTCAATAATCGCGACTTTGATTCACAAATAATCGTGGATTATATGAAAAATGTAAGTATAATTCTTGAATACTTCACTATTATAACTCTGTGGTGCAGTGCGGTTACGGGTTTCGCCGCCGCGGGACTAGTGTTTGTATGATCTGCAAATATTTGTCCCGGAACTTGTTGTTTGATATGTATAATATATTTAATATCACTATAAACAACTTTCTAACATGCAAATATGATTTTAAATCAAGCCATTAGTCAAGTAAACAAAAAAAGAGGAGTCATTAAATTTCATATTAACCTATTGGTGAACCTATGCGATTAACTTATAATAAAATATGTACTAATTTAAGATTAAAATATCGATGTCATTCATCATTGATTGAGTCATCCCAATAATCATTAACACTATAGGTAATAAACTTTTTCATGCAGTAGTTTTATAACTTTCTTCTTGAAAATATTGAGAGAAGCTGTTTCCAGAACATTAATGAGTAAATGGTTATTATATTCTTGGAGCCATACAAAATATACTCTTGCTTAGTTGCGAAGTTTTACTGTGACAGCAATATATTTTGTGCTTATGGCGTTTGCTTTTAAAGTAGTATATAGATGTATGTTTTATCTTACGAAAAGGAAATCCTCAAGTATATACATATGTACATGACAATGTTAATATTTTTATCACACTGAAATGTGATTCGCAGCTGTCGGTCATTTAGCTTATAGATAGCCCTCACGCATATCTTTTGTGCCCTAAGCACCAAATCTTTGTCATTATCATCTTTGGAATAGCCTAGCATGCTATCTTGGGATACGTATTTGACTGTCCTATAATCTGAGGTGTATTTTACTAGCTTTATTATATGAGGCAAATCCTAGTTATTTCAGTCGCTTGCTTTCTATCACTGAGATAAGACTTGATCAGATCCAGGGCATTTCCCCGAACTCCATAAGCATCAAATTTATTTAAAATAATGTGATGGTCAACTTTGTCAAATGCAATTTTTCGGTCTAGATTATTCATAACAGTGTTTAAAAAGTTTTAAATAGCCATATTGGCCATATTATAAAGGAATAAACCTGGACTTAGGCTGTTTATGTAGATTAGTGTCATTTCGTTCTAAGTTTGCCGAGAAATGATGTGAGATTCATCATCATAATTTGTGCTGGCAGTTAGCACCAGACTGCAAAGAGATGTTGCTTCGGTGCACCTGGGCAGGGCAGCATATTGATTGCATGAGCATATTCACAACGCGGCGCACCGCGAGTGGGCACTGCTGCGCCTTCAACTACATCCTCGACTTTGATGTGGATGGACAGTAAGCAGCCACATCAAACACTTTAGGAGAATACGCTTGGTAGTATGTCCTGCATTGCTAAGAGGAAGATCTTCCATCGGGCTGATCCATCTGATCTAGTTGCCGCGAGTCCTAGGACCAACAGGTTGTTGTCAGGAGGAGTTGTTTACCTACATAAAGATCAGACTCTAAGACGCTATCTGTTGGTACACCTCGTATAGTAGTGGCTCACTTTCTCGTTGATTTGCCGTAGTTTATTACTGTAGCGAGAGATATCACTTTCGCCACAAGCTCATTATAATAACAGCAGCAAGCTAAATAATTTGACGAAGCAAGCGTTTGACCATTTCAGGCCAACCGCTGGCTTGTCTTCATAAATTAAAAATCTGTCTCTGGTCCCGCGCGCGCGCGTGAATTCACGTGACAGGTTAGCTCGAAAACTTAGTCTTGGGAGGATATTCTTGTAGTAAAAGTAACTTATCACATAGACGTGTGTAGCGACACCTCTTGCCACATAATTGTGCTACGCTACATCACATCTTTGACAAACAACTGTCGGTCCTAGGACCACGGGCAAGTAGGTCAGATGGATCAGCCCGGTGTAAGATCTTCCCCTTTGCAAGTGAAGAACACACCACCAACCGTGTTCCCCATACGTGTAACCAAGGGTTTACCCACCGCAGCTACTAGCCTATATTTTATTTTCAGCCCTAACAGAACCCAGAAGGCCAAACACCAGGTTCTGCCCGGATTCAAGCACGGCCTGAACGTGATCATGGATCCCTTGCTCTACGACTATGCCTACCCCCTAAACAACGTACAAGGATTTGATGTAAGGAAACTGTAGTTGACAAAAAGTACCTTCTCGTTGAGTTCTTGACAGAGCGCTCGTGTTCATCATGAAAGAGCTGATGTGGTTCGCCTCACGATATCTCGCCATTTTTCTCTACTAGTGGTCATGTCTAGTGCATTCATGCAGTTTGCCGCCCACTGCTGATTTGATCTGGTCGATCCATCGCATGGCTGACCTTCCACGGGGGCTGGTGCCTTCTACTTATCCCTGCACGACAAGACGCTCAATGCGTCCCCGCAGTGTACCACTTAAAAACTACCTAGCCTTAGTATTATTCTAGGTCACGAAGGAAGAAAATGGACCAACCTACTTATCATTACAAATTTCAAAATTTTACGGGGATTATCGGGAACTAACGTTCAAATAAATCTTTAATATCACGACGACTTAACTATTAAGAGGTGGAAAGCGGAAAAAATCTAGTGCCATATGAATATTCCCGCAGCAGCCAAACCAAAGAAACAGCGGTTAAACTCAATAGTACTTATTAAAACATCCACCCAGAAAGCTTGCCTATCCACTTAGATATGTATAAAACTATTTAGTACAAGTATTTCACTATTTGAATCACGTCACGATAGCTGTGTCCTTTGCGTGAGTGGATGTCATTTCTACCAAAACTTTTAGTAGAAACTATTAGTTGAACCGTGGTTTTAGTATAACATTAATCATGTCCCAGTACAATGTCGGAATACATTCGACATCAATTTTAGTTTCCTGAAACGCATAGAGCACTACACGAAACGAAGTGCATTTTGTAATACTCACCCCCTAGTTTTAGCGAAAGTGCTGAATGAGGGGGTAATCTGCTGTAACCTATCTCGTAAAACACGAAGGCACTATGTTATCCATGCACCCAAAGCAGACTAGATAGATTATCTTGTCTAAACAATCAAATAAGTGATACTACGGGATCGACGTCCCGAAAAGAACACATGAAAAATCAAAAACATTTTTTTCTAAACAACTACCTCTGTACTTACGAAGATTGTGAGGATACCAAATAAGAGGCACGTCCAAACATTATATATGGTGACCCTGTTATGCATTGCATCATTTAAAATATCCAACTAGCTTCGCTGGAGGACAAACGGACAATATTTATTATATTTTAACACCCGACACTTGCACAGCACAAGGATCACTAGTTCACGTTTCCTACCATATCGTATGACTAGGGCATGATTGACTTCGAAAAATATACATATGTACGCATTAACAGATGCTCAAATCAGTGAAGGAACATCGTAAGGAAACCGGCTTGCCCTAGAACCAATAAGCCGTCCTATGCATAGGTTGGTAGGTACCCATTATCTTTTCATTGCTTGTGCAAAATAAACGTCTAATCGATTCTATTTTTTTTTCAGATTTTACTATTCGACCCGACTAACTTCGCTGACCCGAGCGCCGGTCGTGTGGTCCATCGCCTAGCCGAACCCAACCGACTGCAGTTCTTGGAACTGAAGTCTATTAAGCAGATAGCGTCGAAAGAAGTCCGGAAGTACCCACTATCTACTGTAAGCCAAAAGTACCGAGAGAGCCGTCATACCACTACCTTTACAACTTTACATGTCCACAACTGAACTTACTTATAGCTTAAGTTTTCCAACACAAGGCACTCCTTGGGGGCCTATGTTCAGCTCGAAATTTCTCCGGCTTATGATAATGACTCCGAATAGTACCAATGAATGAGTGTTTTCGTATAAAGAGCGACGAAGGTTTTACGAATACGTGGTATAGTAAATGCATTAATTACAGACTAATTGAAAAAGTAACTGGTCACACGGTCCCGAATGCAGAACGGTAGGTCAGGTTGTTGAGATATGTCTTCTTTTGAATTTATAACGACCTGGTCCAAACTAGGTTGTCATAAATTCGGAAAAACAAAACAATCATGGTTGTCAAATCGACATTAAAAGTTAGGATAAGAATTAACGTCCTAGGGTCTAACTAAGCCAAAAGATTCTGAGATCTATAAAAACTAACAATTTGTGTCAACACTAGTTACTTTCCTATACCAAAATAAGTTTATTTACAATATCACCAGAGAAAATGCATTTTCCAAGACGAGAAGCAAGAGGATTTCCACGACCTTTACTCATACAGTGCATGCATCATCCGATGTCGCATCAAGTCAGTGCTGGCTCTGTGTCAGTGCACTCCTTACTTCCTGCCTATGGGGAAATACGAAGGGCCTGTTTGTCTGATAAGCGACTTGCATTGCCTTAATAAGTATAAAGGTAAGGTTTTCTCACAGAAGCGCTGTTTCCATGTCCTACAAGAAGGGTTTCCAAAAACCAGTTAGTTAGAGTAGGTCTTTGTTAAACTACCCACACATACAAGTTTTGACGACCGATGTGGCGCGGTGGGCGAAGGTCCGCCTGCGACACAGGAGGTTGCGGGTTCGATTCCCGCCCTGGGACAAATATATGTACGATCTGCAAATATTTGTTCCGGGTGTTCTGGGTATTTTCTATGTGTAATAAAAAAATATCTATCTATGTAATGTATTGTATTAAGTATATCAGTCATCTAGTACCCATAACACAAGCTCTGCTTAGCTTGGGGTTAGATGATGCTGTGTGGATTGTCCAGCATTATTTATTTATTTATACAAAGCAAAGTCTGAGATCTTCAGCACCGATGACACACATCCTCATATGAATATTGACATCTGCAGTTCAGGCTAACAAACAGTAGGGTTTTTAAACATTAATAATCTTACCAGAACTCCTGCTGATTAAATGCCTTTGTCTCATCACTCCATGCAGCCTTGATCCAGACGGATATTTATCTCTAGTCTAGGTGTTTTCTATGAATAATATATACGAGTATGTATGTAAGTAGTATATCAGTCATGTAGTTCCCATAATACAAGCTTTGCTTAGTTTGGGACTAGATGACGCTATGTGAAAAATGTTCAGCATTATTTATTTCATAAATGACTCTTCTGTCTCACCAAGTGCCAAGTAGATACTCACCATAGGTTCCAAGCGAATGAATACGTAGATGAACTAAGGTTACCAACATAGCTCTCAGAACTAGCAAGTTGAAGTAGCTGGCAGAACTGGCAACCGAGAAATAAAGGTTCTCGGATGCGACCTCGAATCGGATGACGCCGTAGAAAGACTCCCATCGGATGTAGGTAATGACATCGTGAAGCCGATGGAGATGGCTAAAGAGATCAGCAAGAGAGCGAGAGAGAACCAGTTGACAGAAGTCCACTCAATACAGAAGACTGAAGAATCTAGATGATGATGACTCGTAGCTGTTTCTAACGTGAATATTGCTTTCCAGAAAAGCTGTCTCACCTCCAACCAACAGAACCAAGCACTGAAGATGCGATGCTGGAAGACTCTATCCATTGTTCCGAGTGTTATCCTGATTGCGAGCACACGCGCCATATTACAAAGTCCTACAAAACTTCTATAAATACGTTTTCTGTTGCTAAATACTTTGCCTATGGATTCACGTAAGTAACCTTTAAGTTACGTGGGGAAACGATAACAAATTAATGTTTTTGTATTTTCATAAAATAAAATATATGATAAAAGCTAAAGCCCAATAGGAACTCTTTCTATGAACCAAAATATTATTAATTTTGATGACCAAAATCAATAATTGTTCTCAGAATTAGTATATAGAAGTGGCAATGTACCTATAGCTTGCAGAAATGACAACCCTCGCCGCGGGGAATAAAGGTTCTTGAATGGTGACTACGAAACGGAAGGCGCAGTGAAGATCACCTCAGCTGACGGCCATTGGTCCAAGAATTGGACCAATGACCATGGACCATGACCATGGCTATTGGACTCCAATATACTCGCAGAAAAACTGTAAATTGAGTGGTGCTATATTTGGGCATGCCTATCCAGTAATGTTTGTCATGGGCTATTCATGTTATTATGATGTTAACTATTTTGCAGGCAAGGCATCAATTTGACCGACAAATGCATGATAAGCATCTACTATGCAAGTCCGAGTGGTAATTTAGAACGTCTAGATGTGGTATCTTATTGGTATCAGATTGTTAGTGAGTACTTATTTACCTTAGAATTAATTGAACAGTAACATTAGGTAACTGTTAATAGGGTGGTTACGGTAAAGTCTGTATTTTGCAGGTAACATTGGTGGAATTGGTGGTGTCCTTATCGGAATTTCAGTGTTAAGTCTAGTTGAAATAGTTTACTTTTTGTTATTACGTTACCCTCAGGAAATCTATAAAAATTATATAGAATTTCAATAAAAACAGGAAACTGACACTATTTTTTATTTTATCGAGTTTAATCATTTGGTTAGATGATGACTGTCATAAAAACAACAGAATTTAAGGTAGGTACAACAAGATCCTTTATTTTGTTGACGGGTCAAGTGAACTCGGCCGAACAAGGTAATTTAATAGGGCAAGTTACTGAAACACTCAAGTACTTGAAGAGTTTGATTAATAAAGAGATATAATTTTGTTTCTTGATGGAAGAGTTTCTTAAACTGATGATTTTTGGATTCCCTAATCAACTTTATCATTGTCATTAAAACACTCAAGTGTTTTTTGCCTTCAAAGTCCCCTCATAGAACTAAACGTTTAACTGGCGCCCAACGAATCTCATGTTCTACTGAAAATAGTCGAGTATTTTCAGTGAGTGAGACACTTGAAAGCGTATATTCGAGCCCTGACTAGTACAGGGGTTAAACATACGACGCGAGTGGCGAGGCGAATGACAAATGTTGACTTCTTTTTATCCACTCTTTACTCAAGATCGTCCTCTCAATATCTTCAACCCTGAGCATTCAACCTCTTTCTACGCAGACTCTTTTCACTTTGATCCGCTTTTGAAACTCTGTTCCAGTAGAAATCCGAAATTAATATTTAAGTATGAATTATTTTCATCTGTAAACCTATGTAATTAATTATGTATAAAGTTTACTTGTATGTTTGTTGGTAGTTATTGTAATTTCTCATATTTGGCTGTGTAGGTACTTAAAACGCACTACCGCCCCCACTCTTTATTAATGCTAATTAGCATTAAATTCGCCAATTTTGTTTATCTTGTAAAATAAAGCATTTTCTATCTTTATCTATCTTTACTCAACCCATTTCTACAATGTCAACAATATCCTGACAGTCCAACACAATCCCGACTATCTATTGTAGGATTTAAGGATATGACATAAACCTGGCTCAGCCCAGATGTGATCTGCTATGTAATAAATAATGATTCCACCAATCTATTATGTGGGTATTCAGGAATGTGGTGCGTTGTGTTTGGGTCGGTGCGTGCATTCCTCTATGTTTGCACGTGCTGATTGAAGTGGTTGAGTCCGGAAAAGTGGCTCCTCACGCGCATGCGTGCCTACTGAAGTTCCCCTGTGTGCGTGCGCATGTACTTTCTCAGAATGTCCTTGTCGCAGTAGTCCTTGTGTAATCAGGCGAAATTGAAATGGCCAATGAGAGTTGACGGCCCTGTACGAGTAAAAGCTAGCGTCATACACAGCACGCAAAAGGCCTCTGCCATGTGGCGCATCCTGCAGTTTCCGGGAACATTTCTGCGTGAATCTATTATCTCAGACGCTGCAGGGGTAGGAGGGGTACGGGGGAGCAGTATGCGTCTGCAGATGCTGTTGAAAATTGCCTTTGAACGCGAACTCCTTACCACACTCGGAAGTACAAAAAAAAAATACTCGATTCTATATCGCTCCCGAGCGACAGCGGTAGACATCTCGTGTAAAATGGCTCGTTTTAGTCCCTTTTTAAACAATCTACTATTTACATTTAGTACTATGGACTGAGAGACCAAATAGCATAAGTATGAGAGTAAGTACCTACCTGGAAAAAAATAATATTACTTAGTTTTTGTAAAACTTGGCACATAGACATTCTTCCCCGATAATTGAGGTACCTACCTAGGCACAGACTTATCTACCTACTAAGTAGTGATAGGTAAATTCGTCTATGAGTAATAAGATAGCTAGGTGATAAATACATTTGTGTTCTGAACATAAGTAAAGTGTCTTCAATGTTGACAGTCTATTTTTTGTTTTGGGTCCAAGCCAATAAGGTAGGTATTTTATCAATCTACAATATCATCTAATAACAAAAGGGGGCAATACCGGCATATTTCCGATTTTCAGGGGATAGGACCTTGAACCGTTTTAGGGTTGGTTCACGCCGAATGTGCGAAGAGATGTTGCACGCACGCAACTAAAATCATGCGAAGAACGAAATGTACCTATAAAGTATTGCGGTAAATTCTCTAGATAGGTAGGTACCTATTTATTTAGTTTTAAAAAGAATTGTTACGTAGTAAATTGTAAACATTTATTCATTTTGTTGTAATAAATAAATTCTAATAACCTATCTATAGATTTCTTCACGGCTATGTTCAATCCAATATGTGTGGAATGGCCATAATAAATTATAGTCAATTTTCTTGCGTCATCATCATCATTATTGGTAATTAAAATTATTATGGTCACTGGAAAAGTTCTTGAAATGGAGAATATTTTGAAATATCAATCATCAATTAAAATTGCATTGTTATCTGAAATTGTACCAAAGGTTTAGGTACATATATACCATTACCATGTCTGTCTCATCAGAAGCAAAATACTAGATGGCGGGTATCGTACTCCAATAACAGCTAATGCGTCTATCTGCTAAAAGATGGCACTAGCTAACCTAATTTATTAATAATAAATGCGCACAGACTCATAATAGAGATGTATTATTTTATTCATACATTTTTAAAATTTAACGAAATAATTATCATCCAATTCTATTATGACCGAAAATCCACCATAATTCATGGCAATAACTATCGTATTTATTTTTATCCAACAATTTTTTTCCTGCAAACCTCGATGAACTCTCTTTTAAAGCTGTCGTAAAATAGATTAAACAATGTTATCTAAATTTTAAAACTATCTATTATGTAATAACTTTAATAAAACAATTTACTTTGTACATACATATCACAGGTGCCTATTCGCTTAAAAACTATTTCCGAGAATGCGCATCCTATATTATCCGTCAAAATTGTCAAATCAAACAAAAGTGTCAAAAAGTCTTTGGTGTCGAAATCGGACAAAGATTCCGAGTCGTAATTTATTTATTTTTCGTAAAATGTCTGCTAATTCGCCGCCAGGCAAGAGTAATGGTAAGAATTAATTAGAAATACTTATGCCTGTGTAATTTTTAGACGATAGTGTAAGTGTTTTTTTGTAGATGATGAACCCGTGGATAAATCTCCAATCGTCCTGCCAAATGAGGCTGGAACAGAAAGCATCAGTTCCAGGATACGGGACTGGGATGTAGACTCTGTGAGGAGGTACTTAGCTCAGAAGTTGGGGCTCTGCGAACCACCAGAACCCCCGGCGCCCTCTGAGAAAGTTTTGGACGATGTAAACATTGACGGCATTGTGAAATGGATTCAAAGTGAGAGATGCAAAAATATAATAACACTGTCTGGAGCAGGAATATCTACATGTAAGTTGCATAAAAAAACATAAGAATCACTTTCATGATAACTAGATTTTATTGTTTAATTTATTTATTAGGACATTGACTCAGGGACTTGAATCCTGCACACACTAAAAAAAAACAGATACAATGATTGTGAGACATAGTATTTCCGCAATTAGAAAGAATCACAGCATGCACAGTATATAGTTACAACAACCTAAACCATTGGCACAAAACAACTTAAACCATTGGGCAATGCACATCTGAGAAAAAGAAGGTTGCAGGTATAATTCCTGCTGCGGGACAGATGAAAATGTTTGTATAATCTTAAAATATTTGTCTCGGGTCTAGGTGTTTTCTATGTATAATATGTATGTATTTACAAAAAAAAAGTATATAATAATTATATCAGTTATGTAGTTCCCATAATACAAGCTCTGCTTAGTTTGAGACTAGATGATGCTGTGTGGAAAATGCCCAGCATTATTTAGTTTTAAGCTGAAGTGAAGCTCTTCACTTTGAATGCTGGTTCCAACCGCAGACTACATAGTTGGGCAAAATATTATTTATTGGATTGTTAGTACCTGGCCGGCTCAGCAGCTTAAGCAATTATCCTATCAGTTTCTGTTTATTGTTTATATGGTATATACATGATAGTTCTGGTACATTTTTCGAACTTCAAACTGCTAGAACAGTGTAAATCCATACTATTGTCAATTGATCCAGATCCACTAGTTAGATGTGTACTAACAGTGATTTATGTAAATCATAAACAGGAATGGAAATTGATAAAATTGTGTGATTTTCCATCTATTGAAAAGTTTTGTGTACATTATGATTATTACAAGGCCAAGATCATTTAATATGTTGGTGTATGGAATATTTTCAGTTGGTCATTGTTTATTGCATCAGTTAATAAATAACTGATGCCTAATAGTTTATAGCTTCAATATTAAGTACTTTTGCTCAATTGCATCAACCACATAACTATCTTTAATTAATTAGGTAGGTACATTTGGTGACATATTTTTCAAACTTTTTTCTTCACAGGAGTGTGTATGTATGTAAGTAAAGAGATTGTTTGTTACCATTTTTCTCCAAAACAGATTATCAGGTTGTAGGTTATATTCGCTGAAGTCGCTAGGTTGCATTGTAGTTGTTAAAATTTTGTTAAATTTACAAAATTTAACAAATTTGCTTGCACTTAGCAATAATAAATTTGTCAGTCAAAGTTTGTCAGTAATAGAAAATTGGTAACCTGTCACTTTTACAATAAATGTAAAAAAAATTTTTTTATTTAAAAAACTTACAAAATTTATAATCCTAAAAAAGCTATAAGAATTAAAAAACTTAATCAGGTACTTTTGTTTTGGAATAGAGTTTAGACTTGAAATCATTGCCAGCATAAAATTGTATTACAGTAAATTGTATTTTTTTTTTCAGCTGCCGGAATTCCAGATTTCAGAAGTCCTGAAACAGGATTGTACCACAACCTTCAAAAGTACAATTTACCGGAACCACAAGCAATATTCGAAATCAATTTCTTCAGACAAAATCCGAAACCATTCTTCATGTTGGCCAAGGAATTGTACCCAGGAAGCTTTAAGCCAACCATATCACATTATTTTATTAGACTGCTTCATGAAAAAGGTACCTAAACCAATACTATAAGCCTAGAGGGACAAATTATACTGGTTTCTATTACATATGAGAGACCATTGCTCATCCTTCTATATATATATATTCAAAATGCAAAAGTTTGAATGTTTAGATGTTTAGATGATTGTTGATTGTTGTTCATTATAGCTGAACTGATTTGGAAGAAATTTGGAACAGGTATAATAGTTACCATGCATGAAGACATGGGCACAGGCTTGTCTACACTAATCTAATAAAAAGGTTAAGTTTTTATGAAGGAGGTACACTCTCGGTCGAAACTGATTTAAAAAAATATTTCACCAATATTTAGTTTGGATCTTCCGGTGGACGTAGGTTGTATATTATCCCTTTAAAAGAAAAGGGCTTATCGTGGAGACCAACTTTGCAATGTAAGTTGCCGATTAAATGGTTGAGCTAAAAGTGTTTCTTACAAATGCTGCCTGAATGGTGAGAGCTAAGTACTTTTCATCGGCTACTTGTTAATTGTGTTTCACGTGGGCGAAAAGTGGACAATAACAATGTCGGTTACTATACTGCTGGTAAAGATCCTTCTTAAGGGCCTTATAAAGATTTTTAAACATTTACCTAAACACTGTTTTTTTCTGATGTGTAATTTTAAATTGAACAGTAAAAAACAAAACACTGCGAAGTGGTCTCACTCACGTTCGCCGACAGTGTTGCCAGCCGGGTCATAACAAAGGTTATCAAAAATAGATTAAAAATAGAGAAAAAAAACCTTTCTTATTTTTCCTCTATTATAAGGTACTAAAAGTTGATAGACAGATGTTGGTTGTATTAACTTACAGAAAAATAGTGTTTTCCATCTTAAGTTGCATTTCACGATATTACTTTTTCTAACCCATTTTTTTTTTGTGCCAACACTGCAAAATATATGCAAAAAACAGCGCTACTACGTTCTATTTCAATTTATATTCAAGTAAGAAATTAAATACCTACCAATGAATTCTACGAATTCCAAAAAATCACCTAAAAGTAACCTAACGTATTTAAAAATTACCGAAAAGGTTACAAAAGTCTGAAAACGCTGTTCGCCGACCATTCAGTCGATCGTCGGTTGCGGAGCGAAGAGGAACTACGAGTATCGTGGTACCACAGGCCTGTAAAGCAAACATTTGTCCCGCAGCGGGAATCAAACAATCTTGCGTCATCAAACCTTTAAAAAAAAAGTACCTAAGTAAGTAATTTATTGCGTTGTGAAATATTTAAACTTTTTTGTTTTTTTTCTAGGATTGCTACAGCGTCACTACACACAAAACATCGACACGCTGGAACGTGTTGCCAACATTCCTGAGGAGAAACTAGTGGAGGCACACGGCACATTCTACACATCGCACTGCTTGGAATGCCGGAAGCAATATAATCTTGAATTTGTAAAAGGTATTTTTATTTATTTATTAATAGAAAGAAAGAAAGAAAAAACATTTATTTGCTTACGTTGCACAAAATAAAACAGACAAACAATACACACACGGTATTTACACAAACAATACCTATATACTAACAATAAAACTATGTGCCTATATCTACCAATATGCAACGACGCAAATTGGCGTACAACTCAGCATTTGTTTTGTCAACTGGCAACACAACGCTGAATTTCCGTTTGAACCAAACACTTAGTGAAATCACGGATGTCTGCTTACATTACGATTAGTAAATGTTTATTATATTACATAATATACCTAACTATAAATATAACGGTGTACAAACTTGTTAAACGACGAAAGTGCGACTCGCAGTTCATGAGTTTACATGAAATAATGAACATTATAGAACAAAATGTCCAGACTGTGATGATTCATTTTATACTTCCGCACAAACATTATAGTGCTATGAATGTATGTACCTAATACTTGTGTGAACAAATCCAAGCTTGCAATCTGTCACTGGAGTGTGAAATGAGAATACCTCGCGCTTAATTTTCCTTTCACGCAAAAGCAAAAAAAAAACAGCAGTCACAATGACATCTCAAAAGCTAATGTCATTTCCATACAATTCAGCCTTTCCGCAGGCGTTTACGCCAACAGAGAGTGGTTGTTGTCTATAGGGTATCTGTCATGTTATCATCTTTAGAACTATTCTACTTTGTTAGTCTATACTAATATTATAAGGAGAATTTTTTTTTTGTTTGTTACGAATAGGCTCCGAAACTACTGGACCGATTTTTTTTCACTAATAGAAAGCTAAATTATCAGGAAGTAACATAGGCTATAATTTATTTTCAAAAAAAATAGAGATCTTTAAGAAAATTGCAATAATGTAACCCAAAGTAGCAAAATGTTGCCTATAAAATTTATTATTTGGCGTGTGCTGAGTAATCTATTGATGATACATAAAAACGATGTACTACATGATTAAAATACTCATTATTACCTACAAAAAAGTCCTCGAGGGAATATATCTTACTATCATAGTTAAGTCACAATAGCAGCTTTTGTGTTCTAAAATTTAATTAGATCGCCGATATTCCCACGGAATTGAAACCGCGGGGCACAGCTAGTTTTATATAAAGTGGTTTTATGTAGTTAGTTGCATAATAGCCTCGATTCTGTAGTACACTGACTAAATTAAATTAAAACTGTCGCTCTCTTTTACTGATAGTGCAAGCAAGAAAGAGACAATTTTAGTGCTGTCAAATTAGTCAGATTTAAGTTTTCCATACAAATTTAGTCGTGATATCAAAACATGCTGACTATAAACACGAAGAAAAGCGGCACGTAAACTGATTTGATAGCAGCACACAGCACTAAAATTCTTGCTATCTCTTTCTTGCGTACACTTTTAGTAAAAGAGAGCGATAGTTTAAATTTAGTTTAGTCAGTGTACTACAGAATCGTGGCCAATATTAATGTTTTGACAACCTCACTTTCCATACAGCTTCCTAGCTGAATATACGATTCTCATCTTAATAATGTGTTTTCTATTGATAATCTGGACTTAACTGTATCAAAGATACCAACAGTCGAAAGGGTTTTGAAAAAGCTTTTTTATCGATTGATCTTAATTTGGCCATTATCTCACCTGATGATAGGTGATAGATGATAAGGCCGACGATGCAGCATGAAGGATCTAGAAGATAGATAGATAGGAAATGCTTTATTGCATAGGATAAAACAAGAACATAAGCGAACTTAATGCTAATTAGCATTTAGTTAAAGATTCACTCTTACCTTGAAGCATAGAGTAGACAGCCTCAAGAGACGCAATGCTTGATAATTTGCTAGGAAACAATTCTGTCAACTGTCGTGCGTTTCCCGCCATGCCTGCTGTGCTCTGATTGGTCGAAACTAACTGTTTCAACCAATCAGAGTACAGCAGGCAACATGACGCAATGACAATGACAATGTCCGCGTTTACCAACATCAGTCCTAAAAGACTGATGTGTTGACAGAACAGTGTGCTCCATTATGACGCCTCTCGGGGTTAACTGCTCGATGCCGTGAAGAGACCCAGATTGTATATTTCAGGAAAGACAGATGATGGCAGTGTGTTCCATTCCTTGGTTGGCTTTCTGTTTCAGAGCGCATATTTGCAGACCAGATACCAATCTGCACAGAATGCCCCGGAGTTGTTAAGCCTGATATAGTATTCTTTGGAGAAAGTCTACCAGAGAGGTTCCAAGAGTGCCTTCAAGAAGACTTCCAGCATTGTGATATGCTTATCATCATGGGCTCATCGCTGGAAGTACAGCCTTTCGCTTCGCTTATTGACATGTTGGTATTTAGGTTTAGCCGCGACGTTAGCTGTAAGACGATGTTTGTTTCTGTGTGTTAATTCCGAAACGGCTTATCGGATTGTAATGCGGTTTTATGCAATTGTATTGTATGCCACTAAGAATAGTTCTTACATGGGTATTAACCCCAAAGTCACAAGCACTGCAATTGATGATATACACATCGGGTCGCGCGTCGGTGGGTGATCTAATATAAAAAAAAACTTGTTACGTTTATTTTGTCGTGACTTGGTTGTGGGTACGGACCCGTACATTAAGGCACCAATGGATTTTAATTTCGAAAGAAACAAACGCGTCGTAATCACCACATGTGCGTGAAGGGTGCCGTTGTATGTACGAATGAACTAGAAATGCTAATGTTGGCACCATTTAATAAGACTTATCGCCAGATCGTGATGGCATGCCGTTTTTACCTCAGAGTAGAATAAAATAATGGGATAGAATAGACGGTGAATGGTCACCAGTCACGTGAAAAAAAACAATTTGTAATAAATCTCCGATAATTTATTACTATGCACGTATGACGTATGCCCCTCCGCTTTGAGCAAATAAAGTGTCTATCAAAATCTTGAAATCCGAGCGGGGTGAATTAAGTCGTATATATAGTACCTACCTAAAACTATAATATATGATAAAATGATGTTTCGAGCAATCCTAAGCCACATTATGGGCTAGTGCGGGTATTCGTGCAATGAAAAGACATTTCACTTCACTTGTTCATAGTACATAGTTTAATCAAATAAGAACTAACTTTACATTAGGTACGGATTAACTGAGACATTCAGTGACGTACTGACACTCACTCTAAGCAATTTACTATGAGGACGGTATAACGAAACGTAAGGTCGGTTCGGAGACGTTTTCACTCTGTGGCGATCGGGCTGAGACTGTGCTCCCGGTACGTCGCTCGGGCGATGACACCTCGACTCTGTCGAAGTGAAGATAGCCGAGAATGCCCACAGAGGTGCGCTTTCGTTCCGTTTAGAGTAATCATTAATGAATGCGAGGTATACATAATTGCTGACTTCATAATTTAACTGCAGGGTTCCAGATTGGTGTCCACGGCTACTGATAAACCGCGAGAAGGCCGGTGTGAGGTCACCAATTATGCGCATGCTTGGCATGGGAGGAGGATTGCAATTAGAGGAGGCGGTGCGTGACGTGGCCCTGCTTGGCGACTGCGACGACGGCTGCCGCGACCTCGCACGTCGCTTGGGATGGGCGGTAAGTTGATATAACGTCCAACATTGGTGACCCCCGTGCAATTCTCTGACTGGGACCTCGCGCGCCCATGAGCAGTAAGTTAATGTCCCGATTCTCATTTTTACAAACCTACATACGCATAAAATAAACGTCTAGTGTAGGTATGTTTATTAATTGTGTTTTATGTGTGTCACTTACATTAGCTTAAAGTTGTTAAATGTACTACACGCTAACAAAAACTATAGACGAATTGTCTGATTAAAAAGTTATATTATTATTATTACAAACTAAAGTCTCGATCACAAAAAAGGAAATTCTACAAAATAAAATACAACTCTTCCTTGGAAAAATGTTAAAATTTAGTTTTTAAGTGGATCTTAAGTAGACGGACGCGATATAATATCGAGACGCGGTTTTGAAAGAATAACGAGTGACTATTCTGGTATAATTTCAGGATGAGCTTAACGCGCTAGTGGCGAGCGAACACGAGCGTCTGGAACGAGAAGGTGTCCCCGGACCGCCCGCAGACTTGCCCGGAAGTAGCGGGGTCACCAACTCAGACGCTATCGACCCTAAACTAGGGTAGGAATAATAAAGAAGCCAGATACAGAGCATATCTATTCCTCAAAAGATACGCTCCTGATACCCGCAGGGAATCCTAGTGTTTTTTTATAGAACTAAAGTGGCAAACAAGCATACAACCCCACCTGTTGGTAAGCATTACCGTAACCAATGGACGCTGGACGTTTGCACCAGAGGTATCACTCGTGCGTTGCCGACCCTGAGACAATGTGGGTCAGGACTATGTACGCAAGATTTTGATGTGTATTTATTTAAAAAAAACACGCTAACTACTGCTCAAGTCACACTCGTAGTTCGTGGCTTTTATCTTTTGAGAAATAGGTCCCAGGTGTAACTAACATAACCAAGTATAACCTAGTTTAGCTAGCAACACGCCTTGAATACACGGCACGGTACTCTAAGATAAGAAATCAACATTTAACTAAAATTAAATCAAGCTAGTTTCTGAAAGTTTCATCTTCAGACCTGCATTGCCGACTTTCAAAATCAACTATGACCAGCCACGGCCATTAATTTGTGGATTGCACTAGGTCAAAAGTATTGAAAGGCTGAAGTCGATTTGATGTGAAAAAATTATGTTATAGCTGCAATCTTTAATTTGTGAAAGAAACATGTTACTCTTAACCATTTTGGTGAATGGAGAAAAGTCAGGTCAAGAGTACGCCTAAACAGGCGAGCTTACATTGTGTGTTGAGAGTAAATAAAGCAAAATAGGTAAGATCGTAGCAATTAGAAATCCGTGTTATCTGTCTACCCCTCTCGAAAACAGGCGTGTATGTATGTACCTACATTTGGACAATTCAAAAACTAAACGAAAACTAAAATTTTCGCCGTCAAATCGGTGTCAGCGTTTCAGTTACAATATTTTAAATCTATCGATATCGCACATCCATATTTGTATAAAACAGTGCCTAAACATTTCGTAACCGAAAAAATAATACTACTGTTCAATAAAGCTTTATTTATATTTGATTATCTCTGAAAAGTTTCGTTACGTTACCATAGTAAAATTGGTAACGGATACTTTCATGAGCCACGAGAAGGCCACTATTTACACGACATAATAAAAATAATTTTGCCTCATCCTAGGCAATACAGATGTGGTAAAATAAAAGGACTCTTAAGGAAAGCATCTTTGATTTTGCATGTTTCCGTAGTATTTCTTATGACCAAAATTTTCCATCATTTTACTACACCCTGTAATATTTATTTGTCATGTAAAAAAATATCCAGGTTGTGAAAAGGAATTGTTATCTTCTTGGAAAGAGATAGAAAATGTATAATATTAAGATAACAGATGAGTACATTGAAAGCAATTTTTTTTGATACAATTTATTATTTTACCTTTGAGCCAAGTTCTGATCTTGAATTTTAACTGTTACATGAAAAGTGCTAGTTGACTTATGAAATTAAAAAGTCTTGGCTTTAGAAAGTAATTTGTAGTTTAGTTTTTTATTTATGAAATAATTTATTTAGCTTTAGATTTATTTGGGAATTAATTTAATGTTATTCAATTATTTTGCTTGGTTTTATTTGTGGACATGCGGTTAGAAATTTTAATCTAATAAAACCCTTTTTTAACCTCTAGGTCTAGGTTATTGGTCATAATTTGACAAAATTATTGCGATCGCATCAAAGTAGCCAATGGCGCTACTCATATTTACATAATTCCTGTTTTAAAATTATCTGTCATTAAATACCCTTTTAATGTGTCTGTAGCGACACTGAACACGGCTGTTTTATAACCACAACTAAAATAGAAACGAATGAATATGTATGTAATAATAAGAATGACATTTCATACAAATATAAATATTTCAATGAAGCGGTAGAATATTATTACATATGACAATGTCAATATATATCATACTCCGAATTCCATTACTAAAACAGCATTTCCATGCATTTTCGTCAGAAAACAAATACATCAGAAAAAAATACGTTTGATTACTGAATGGAAGTCGAGTTAGGTAAAGATACCTAATTAAAACCAAGCCTTATTGTCCCAGACAGAGTGAAACAGCAATAGCTTATAATAAACACATGTGAGAAAGAGCACGCAGAATATTATTGAATATTGTATTATACTCACAGTAATATAGTTGTATTTTTTTTGCTTTTGGTTAACTGCTTCGTTATATTTATTCGTTTTGCTGGCTCTGTTGCTGCTTCCTAAAGTCCGGACTTCGAGTAGGAAGAAATCATGCATAGGTCGTTGACGCGCATTGTTTATCTCTTTCGATCGCGTTCAAATTATATTACTGTCTCGCTTGCAATTTAAATTCTTCATACTATGTGCGGACTTTAGTAGTAATACCCTTAAGGTCAAACCCCAGTTATCGGCGGCTATGTAGTTAGTCTGTGCGCAGAAATTTGAAGGCACTACTTAAATACTAAGCCAGAGCGATCCAATAATATCTATACGAAGTAGTTGAATACTAGCTTCTGCCCACGGCTTGGCCCGCGTGGAACACGGATATAAAGTAGCCTATGTGTTATCCTAGGTCACGTACTATACTTTTTCCAAATTTCGTCCACACCGGTCCAGCCGTTTCGGAGATTATTAACAACAAACATCCATACATCTAAACATTCAAACTTTGACATTTATAATATTAATAGGATAAAACTTACATTTTTGACAGATATATTAATTTTATATTTATCTGTCATTTTAGCAATGCAGATGTTACCCCGATTATGTACGTTTTGGTAAAAGTAGTTAGAAAACTTTATTTGTAAAACATTAATAATAATAGTAAAAAAAGCTTTATTTTGTAACGCTGCACTCTAGCTTGAATAGTAATTGTCATCATCAGCCGAAAGACGTCCATTGAGATGCTGCACCCATATAAGTCACGTGACGCTTGATCTGGCTTCGTTCAAACTGTATGGAGTAGCGCCAACTCGCGCGGCGTCTAGACAAATACTTCACGCTTACTTTTCCTTTCACGCTCACGCAAATTTATCAAGATAAAACTTGCAGCTGTCACGTGACATTTCCACAGCTAATGTTATCTCCATACAATTCAATCTTTCCGCAGGCGTTAACGCCAACAGAAAGTGGTATTTGTCTAACCACAAGATAAAACTTGGCAGCTGTAACATGACATTTTCACAGATAATGTCATCCCCATACAATTCAATCTTTCCGCAGGCGTTAACGCCAACAGAAAGTCGTATTTGTTTAGACACCCTGTCGTGTAAAGAAAGAAAGATTTGTAAATGAGCAAGAGCTACTTGCATCGGACGTCGATATTGTCTCTAGCTTACCTGGTAGAGCCATTAAATGTTATGTCAGTCATGTTACATGCTACTTTAAAGTCACGTTAGTATTGTGCCAATTTCTTGCTGAAATTGTATAGCCGTCGCATATAAAATAAAAAGAGTGAGATGCACCTATACAATTGCAGCAAGGAATTACTACAAAACTAGCCCGTCTACAAGCGCCTTAAGGCTCGCTCAAAATGATCAATTCACGCAAACTTTGACTACCACTGCCCTTTGATCACCACCGGTGATGGTTTGGCCACCGCGTCAGTTTGAACGGGCCTTCAGACCTTCCAAATAACACGTGCGCGCGGTTTTGAAGGAGGCACCATCAACCGACTTATGACCGTTACGACAATGTTCGTGTATTGTGGCGAGTGTTTGCGATTTTCGGTAGGAATTATAATTTTTGAACTCATGTATAGGTGAGTGAATCAAAAATGTGACTTATTTGTAATTTGCATAACACTAACTTATTTATTAGATAATGTGTAGGGGTTTTAAGATGAATTAAGTACAGTAAATTTTGTCACGAAAAATACATGCGAATTAGAAAATGAAATAACAATAACATTATTATTTGGAGTGCAAAATATAATTAAGTATTTTATAAGGGAATTTCTCACAAGTCCTGTTCTATCAATCAGTTAAATTGGCTTTTATGTAAAATCATCAGTTAAAAGGCTATAGTGAAAACTACGGGACGGGACTATGTCCATCTGCACTAAGACTAAGCAATGATTTGGGTTTGTATTACTTAGATCGGACGTTTTTTTTTTACAAATTTGTCACTTAGTCATGCCAAGTTTTTGCTTAAGCTAAGTGCAGATGAGCGGATTTAGGCCCGCGCCAATTGGTGCGGAGGCGATGAACTTGCTTACAAAAGCTTGTCAAAGTTCGCATCAGCTGTGGACCCTTCCATACAAAAGATCGCTGCCGCCCGCCGTCTCCGCGTCTTTTTGCGTGGGCCTATACAGTGAGAAAAGCTTACTTTAGTGGTTAAATAAAATCTTTGTGAAGTTGTTATCTTTCTCTCGACTTTTGCATGTTGTTTATTGTGAGAGGGATTTCGACTTTTCAGACCAAAATAAAAGCAATACATAAATTAAATTGACAATAGATCTCATTTATTGATGTTACCGATTTGCTGTTATAATATGTTTAAAATTATACCCAAATGCCTATATTTTACCAGTAAATAAAAATCGTATTGTAATTGTTCTGTGTTTTTATTGTATTTATAATCGTCTTATGCAAAAATTAACAAAATGGCAGAAGAGAAGATATTACAGTAATAATCTAAAAAGAAGTTCAATTTAATAACTTAACAATCTTAAATATTCTATACAATTTCACATTGAGATGCTGATTCGAAATTTATAAATTCATTAGAATCATAGTCATGTGTACTCTAATAAAATGTTCACAAACCAATTACGGGTCACCCTTACGAGAAGTCGTCTCATAAAAGTTTCTATGTAAAAGTGATGAGTGATTGTTTATCCCGTAATTGCTGTTAATGAAGCAAATAGCGATGAGAATTAAACAACCGATTTCAAAACCCCCACAAGGCTCACATGCAGTTAACTGTATAGTAGAGTTGTCCCTGTCAAACTCTCCCATGTCCATTCTGACATGGGAGAGACAACTTAGACAATTAAAGATCTCTAAATGCATTTTTGTATTGTCTCAGGCGATGCAAAAAACGCTATGTGGAGCATTAGGCTCTGTTCAGGCTGACGCTTGACGTTTCCACAAAATAAAAAAAAAACTTCTTTTTTTTTAAGTCACCATGTCAATTTGACCGTGGCTTAAGGCCCGTATAAATTGCATATTTTAAAATCAACAATTTACATATTTAAAATATGCATATATGTGACGCGCGCAAACGTTAAGCAACATTTTACGCCGTGATCGCGCCAATTTGACAAGGCTTTAAAACCAAGTATCCTCAAAAATAATACTTAAGAATTACTTATTCCTTAGCATCAGTAATACCCTCAGTACTTATAGCGAACATGGCTTCAGTTTCCGGTAGACATGGGCTGTCATAGATCTTACAAACTCTGAAAAATAAAAATAAAACAATTTAAACATGAATAACCAAAAACAAACAAAACCCGTTCACGACTAATCATAATGATGGACAACCTCAGATCTATACATTCGTGAGGATTTCTAGTGGGATGGACAGAGTCACGTCCAAACATTGTATTAAATAATAATATCATAAACGTGAAAGTTTGTGAGGATGGATGTTTGTTACTCTTTCACGCAAAAACTACTGAACGGATTTTGATGAAACTTTACAGTAATATAGCTTATACATCAGAATAACACATAGGCTACTTTTTATCCGGGTACTACGCAGATGAAGTCGTGGGTAGAAGCTAGTAACTAATAATACTTTTTTGGAACGGATGCGTTTTTGTTACATGCGTGGTCCGGACGCGGAACTGAAAGAATATCGGCCATTGACACCGCATCCAATGCAGGCTTGGAAGCATTGGGCAACTTAAACTCTGACATTTGTCTCTGAATAACCCCTACTTGGTATCCCCACATATCTACGTACTGAGTATGGAATCCATACTCAGTACGCAGATCCATACTATGGATGGCTCTGAGGATATCTATCATAGGGATCACGGTCGAGCGGGTTTCTTTTTAATGTAATGAAGTTGGTCCAATGGTTTGGACCAACTTTGGCGATTATCACTTGTGTCAATGTCAAGCGGTGCCGAGCGTTATCATTATCAAAGTTCATATTGTAAAAACAGGAACTTTCACGTACTGAACCACCAACTAAGTTTCGACTCATTCCGAGAGTCTTCATCAGGGTGAAAATTGTGAAGATTCCCGTTTTTACATTATGAATAGTCAAGTTCACGATAGTTTTTGGAATAAAATTATCAAAAGTAGGAATCAGCTTAATTAAGCGGACAGGGTATTTGTTGCACTGTACAAATACCTGTTATCGCCCCTTCCTTTACGCAGGTACAGCCTGGTTGTGGACGCGTGTGCTATGATATGCCCTCCTATAGGCTTCTTAGTGTCAGCATTGAAGACGCCCACGGAATCCACTTGAGCGACTACTTGATTCGTTATCACTACGGCTACACCAAACTGAAAAAAATGATATAGGAAGTTCTATAAATGTTGCATCCATCGATGTTCTGGAGAAAGGTCAGCTCAAGAGTACCCTAAACCGGCGAGCATGTATGAAGAATAAAAACTATCGTGAACTTGACTATTCATATTGTAAAAACGGGAATTTTCACGTACTGCACTATCGGTGAAGGCACCGACTAAGCCAGTAGTTACAACAACGCTACGAACACAATCGCCCCCTCCACTCGCGCGCCTTTATAACTGCGCACAACGTGCGGCAGCGCGTAGTGCACGGCGCGACGCGGAAGTAGAAAGTCGCAACCACTCACCCTGATGAAGACTCTCGGAATGAGTCGAAACTTAGTCGGTGCCTTCACCGATAGTGCAGTACGTGAAAATTCCCGTTATTACAATATGAATGTATGAAGAATGTAATGAGAGTGAATGAAGCAAAAGAGGTACCTATGTCAGGATTGTTAGGGCTTGCCGGTGTTTTGCTTTCTTCAATAACGACGACAAATAACTTTACCAATGTTTATTTTCAATTCTTTAAAAGTTTACGAGACAGTTTATTTCACGGAAAACTCGCGGCCATGTTGATTTGAGAAGTAAAAAATAGAGATAGCAAGGAGGCACCTTTGCCTATAGAGATGTGACTTAAACTAAAAGATCGATGTCGCGCTGCGACAGGATCGTAGCAAGTGAAAAAATATTATTTATTTATCGATGATAGCTCCATATACTCCAGTCAACCCGTGACCACGACTGTTGCAGTACACACACTCGAAACGTCGTGAAAATAATAATAATTATATTATAGATAGATAGATAGACAGATACTCTTTATTGTGCATAACCAATTACAATATAAACACAGA
This sequence comes from Perizoma flavofasciatum, assembly GCA_958496245.1. Taxonomy (NCBI): domain Eukaryota; kingdom Metazoa; phylum Arthropoda; class Insecta; order Lepidoptera; family Geometridae; genus Perizoma; species Perizoma flavofasciatum. The sequence continues at coordinate 4,246,322 of OY292436.1, forward strand.
AACATAGTAAAAAGAACAACAAAAAAAAGGAAATGCTCAATTGGCGGTCTTATCGCTGAAAGCTATTTCTTCCAGACAACCTTGTCAGGATGGAAAGTATTATTAAAAAGAATGAATGAATTATAGTGCTAGCTTCGGCTCCACTAATCCCTATAAAGGCTCCAGGCAAAAGCCTGAGATTTGAAATGAATAAAGAGAAATAATAATTTATTTATTCGACCATAACATGCTTAATGTAACAATCCATGTACTACATGCTAAGTAGGTAGGTACTAGTTAACCACATTAACTTAGAAGTATGTTTTGATAACTTGGCTCATAGATTTGAAATGAATAAAGAGAAATAATAATTTATTTATTCGACCATAACATGCTTAATGTAACAATCCATGTACTACATGCTAAGTAGGTAGGTACTAGTTAACCACATTAACTTAGAAGTATGTTTTAATAACTTGGCTCATAGATTTGAAATGAATAAAGAGAAATAATAATTTATTTATTCGACCATAACTTGCTTAATGTAACAATCCATGTACTACATGCTAAGTAGGTAGGTACTAGTTAACCACATTAACTTATAAGTATGTTTTGATAACTTGGCTCATAGATTTGAAATGAATAAAGAGAAATAATAATTTATTTATTTGACTATAACTTGCTTAAAGTAACAATCCATTGTACTACATGTAGGTACTAGGTAACCACATTATACGTATGTATTGATAACTTGGCTCATACAGATGGTGCCTAGGTAGATATGTTAACTGCGATCACAGTCACGATACTATAATAACGAGTACTTGGCCGTGCTCTAACTCCTATCCTAGGTTTCTCTGTGTTTAGGATATCAGAACCATAATGAGTTATAAAAAGGTAAACGCGAATAGAACCTGGATAAAACTTATAATTATGTAGACTAGCTTCTGCCCACGGCTTCGCCCGCATGGTACCCGCGTGGCCTATGTGTTTTTTTGATAAGCTATATTACTGTAAAGTTTCATTAAAATCCGTTCAGTAGTTTTTGCGTGAAAGAGTAACAAACATCCATCCTCACAAACTTTCGCGTTTATAATATTAGTAGGAAGAATGTACATGATCATACAAACATTTATCCCGCGGCGGGAATCGAACCCGCAACCTTCTGCGTCTCGGGCGGGCCTTCGTTCACTGCGCCACAGGGTTGGTCGTATATAATATACATATATTAGTGTAGATGTAAACTGTAGTATATAGCGCCACAGAGTAGATAATCCTACTAATATTATAAACGAGAAAATTTGTGAGGATGGATGTTCCTCTTTCACGCAAAAACTACTCAACAGATTTTTATGAAACTTTACAGTATATTAGCTTATACATCAGAAGCTAGTACATAGGGTACTTTTTATCCAGGTACTACGCGGGCGAAGCCGTGGGCAGAAGCTAGTAGATATTAGTTTTGAAGTAAACAGTAGTTATTTCCAGGTGTTTTTTGTACACATACCTCGTCAGCCAGTCGGAGGAGCATTCTCATAAACCTGCCAAGATGTAGCTGGCGGGAGTTCAGCTCCCCGCGGCCTGAATAGTCCGTTCTGTATAAAGCTGTGGCACTGTCCACTATAATCAGGGAATATCTGGAACAACAAAAAACACGCTAACGACTAATGTTTGCTTTGACGACCTCTATTTTTATTTTATTTTTTATTTTTATTTTATTTATTAAACAAAATCCACAGCCCTTATTATAAAACAAATAATTCATACAAAACATATTTTACAGTAAAATATACTATATAAAATAAAGTTTTTTTTTATATATTGTATTGTACAAAAAGGCCTCTTAGTGTTAGCTTCCGCTCCACTAATGCCAATAAAGACTCCAGGCATAAGCCTGAGATTTTATAGAGAAATAATAATAATGCTGGACCTTTTTTACACAAAATCATCTAGCCCCAAACTAAGCGAGCTTGTATTAATGGAACTACAAGATATACTGCTTTATACTTTTTTTTTGTAAATACATACATATTATACATGGAAAAAACCCAGACCCGAGACAAATATTCGCAGATACAAACATTTGTCCCGCGGCGAGAATCGAACCCGCAACCTGCGTCTCAGGCGAGCCTTCGCCCAATGCGCCACAGAGGTCGTCAACAAACAATCACAACATCCATCCTCACAAACTTTTGCGTTTATAATATTACTTGCTTCTGCCCACGGCTTCACCCGCGCGGCTACCGCTAAAAAGTAGCCTATGTGTTATTCTGATCTATCCTACTAATATTATAAACGTGAAAGTTTGTGAGGATGTTTGTTCCTCTTTCACGCAAAAACTACTGAACGGATTTTAATGAAACTTTACAGTAAATATAGCTTACTAGCTTCTGCCCACGGCTTCGCCCGCGTAGTACCCGGATAAAATGTAGCCTATGTGTTATTCTGATGTATAAGCTGTATTACTGTAAAGTTTCATCAAAATCCGTGATTACCGTTTGCGTGAAAGAGTAACAAATATCCTCACAAACTTTTCAGTTTATAATATTAGTAAGATAAGATAGTAGGATGTATGAGTGTAACCTGGACTCTGCCATCATAGCGCAGGCATGCACCAGCAGCTGCGTCTGATGGTCTGTGTTGTAGGCGCGCGCGTAGGCCACGTTGTCGAGCACCGCGGAGCCCTCCATGCCGTAGCGCTGCGCCACGGCCAGCAGCCGCTCCGGGCGGAACGTGCCCTCCGTGTCTATGTACATGCACTTCCCTTCGCCGCCTGACTGCTCGATGGGTAGCTGGAATGGAGATATCAAACAAATTAATCTAATTTAATGTCACCTGCTCACAAAAAGGCTAGGGGAATGAGACAATGGTTTCGATTCTGTAGTGCATTAACTAAACTAAATTTAAACTGTCGCTCTCTTTTACTCATAGTGTACTCAAGAAAGAGATGGCAAGAATTTTACTCCTGTCAGATCAGTTTACGTGCCGCTTTTCTTCGTGTTTTTAGTCAGCATGTTTTGAAATTACGACTAAATTTATATAGAAAACTTAAATCTGACTAATTTGACAGCACTAAAATTGTTGCTATCTCTTTCTTGTTTGCGCTATCAGTAAAAGAAAGCGACAGTTTAAATTAAGTTTAGTTAGTGTACTATAGAATCGAGGCCAATGACACTATTTTTTCTAGGTTTAGTGTAATTTTTATGCAGTAGGTAATAAGAAAAAACCAGGAAGGAAAGGAAAGTTTTAGTGGAAGTTTTTGACATTAACAAAACAAAAGACGACTATATTCCGCATAATTGATATCCTTACATAATTGACATACATACTCAGTGTGTAGATCTTTGAGAATACCAAGTAGGGGGTAGTCAGAGGCACGTCCAAACATTATATTTGTCACATGCCCGCGTTTTTGTAACCCAAGCCCATAGCCACTTTATTGGAACACTAACTGATGGCATTACATGCCTTCGAATATTTGACATTAAAATAATAATAATAGTCTATATTGCTGACATTGTCTGGGTCTGGGTGTTATGGTACCATGGTCCTCATAGTCCTGGATATATTTTATAATACCTGGCAAGTCACCGCCATAGTGTGACATATCTGTGTCTTCCCCGTGCGGAATTCTCCGAATATTTCCGTGATGGACCCTGTCTCTATGCCTCCGCCCAGCAATCTGTCAAGTTCCTTTGAACCTGTGGTGAGCTGAATTATCTCTGCCCTGAAAAAGATGTTTCATTTCAGCATCATCCAACCAAAGGAATCTAACCAACTGCTCATATAAAATCAATGTTTGTTTTTAAGCATAAAAGCATATTACTCTGTTGATGAATTTTTAAATGATACATTTGTAAACTAAAGACAGAGGTAGACAACTTTAAGCACGCTTCTAAACTTATTGAGTGATTATGAATAAGAACCCTCTTATATAATAATGCTGACATTATATGTAATGAAATTTAGGGACCTAATGTTAAAATGTTTATATGATATCTTAGTTGATCATGGCTGTACAAAACTATTATTATATAACTAGTTGTTGCCCGCGGCTTCGCCCGCGTGGTATGTTAATAAAAGTAGCATAGGACCGTCTTCAGGCTTCAAACTATGTCCACCAACTTTTGAATGCATCGAACCAAGGATTACAATTAATGCAAAGTTTAGAACTCAATTGGACACACACAGACTCCTATTGTAACAGGTAAAAGGGTATTAAGTCAAGAAATAACTTTTTACTTATTTGATCACAGCTGAACATAAGTCTCTTACAATAAGTATATAAATAGATAAATAATGCTGGACATTTTCACACAGCATCATCTAGCCCCAAAGTATGCAGAGCTTGTGTTATGGGAACTACATGACTGATATACTACTTATATACATTTTTTTTATAAATACATAAATATTATAGATAGAAAACACCCAGATCCCGAGACAAATATTTGCAGATACAAACATTTGTCCCGCAGCGAGAATCGAACCCGCAACCTTCTGCGTCTCAGGCAGGCCTTCACCCACTGCACCATAGAGGTCATCAAATATATATATTGCAAGAGACTGATGCAACACTTTTAATCTGAATTTTCACTGCCCCTTAAATTAGCAGCACAGTCTAAAATTTGTTAGTTTACATTATTTTAAATAAAATAACTTTACACAAATTATGATACTACCAATTTAAGATTGTTCCACCTCATTTACTGATTTATCATTATTCATTTAACTTTTTTCTTACCCTTAGTTCCCATTTCCGAACTTATTGGTAGCAAGCAGCAATGAAAATGTAAGAAAATTTCAATAAATAAAAAACATGAAGAACAAAGATTCACAATGCATACAGAATATTCAGATAGGATAGATACTACATACTAAATGGAATTTCTAAACTAAATGTGAGCCTTATATCTTTGGTATCAAGAGAGTGCTTACAATGAATAAAGTTTACATGATATAGATACTTTTTTGAAATACAAAAGCGGCTTCTGTCTCTTTTCAGTTTGATGAAAGAGAGGCAGAAATATATTTTGTCCATCGTTGACAAATTTGTTGAGCACCAACTTGCTTGCACTCTTTACATCATACAATTTATCACATGCAATCTGAGCATAATACATAAAAAGGGTACCTCTCCACCACCCACCTTTGGAATAAATCGCACATTGTTTATCAATAGATTGTTTATTGTCAAGGCTTTATAAGGTCTGTGGATGGGTAAAAAAATATGAAAAATAATACTAGTGTGACTTGCGTGGAATGCAAATGTTTGGACATGCTTTTGATTACCCTCATTTGGCATCCTCAAAGATACATACTGAGTATATACCTGAGGATCCCATAATGGGAAATAAAGTTGTGAGCATTGTTTTGTTTTGTACCTTTTTTGGTGAAATTCAGTGGCAGTTGTGAAGCCCATAGGTACAAGTTTTGATGCTTCCGCTAATATTTTGTCTGCTTTTGCTTCGGAAATGCCCTTGATGGTGATCAGCCATTTCTTAGGAGCGTAGGCTACTGACTCTACAGTGTGGTAGCCGGCCTCTTCCAGTTTTTTTATGTCTCCAGATGTAATTCCATTGCCCTGTTGATAAAACAAATTTGTTGATTGCATTCCATGTAAGCCCATATAATCAACAACCTCTGTGAAGCGGTGGGCGAAGGCCCGTCTGAGACGCAGAAGGTTGTGGGTTCGATTTCTGCCGCAGGATAAATGTTTGTATCTGCAAATATTTGTCTCAGGATCTGGGTGTTTTCTACATATAATATGAATGTATTTACAAAAAAAAATATGTATATAAGCAGTATTGATATACTGCTTATATATACATGTCATGTAGTTCCTATAACACAAGCTCTGCTTACTTTGGGGCTAGATGATGCTGTGTAAAAATGTCCCGCATTATTTATGTTACTACTGAGATTCTGCCTCAGATGCAGAAGGTTGCGGGTTTGATTCTCACTGCAGGACAAATGTTTGTATGGTTCACTAATACTTGTCTCGGGTATGGGTGTTTTCTATGTATAATATATATGTATTTACAAAAAAAAAACGTATATAAGTAGTATATCAGTCATGTAGTTCCCATAACACAAGCTTTGCTTACTTTGGGGCTAGATGATGTTCTGTGGAAAATGTCCAGCATTTATTCATCAAACAATATTACATAGCTACTTAGGGTTACCAACAGGAAAGTTTACACATTTTTTTTGTAAAAATGTAACACTATATACAAATAAATACATAGGTAGCCTACTCAACCAAGAACCTAGGTTAGTTAGGACTTCGAATTTGTCAACATCACTAAAAGAAATAGCATCTAACCACTCGGATTTAGTTAGGACATCAGTGCTAAGTATGCTTGAAATGCACGCATGGACCAGCCTTTTTACCCATTTTACTGGAAAACGAAATAATTTACCGCAACAAACAATGGTAAACATAAACAAGTAAATACATGCGTTGTGTCCACTGAGCAATTAAGTACTATACGTTCTATTTACTATTTGTATCATATACGCCTTTTGAAATTACCTCTAGCTTGCCAATGAGTTGAGGTCCACACTCATCTAATTCCTCATCAACAGAAGCAGTGACTGCAGAAGCTGTGGCTGTCATTTTTCGCTCGTCTCGAAACTACGACTTTGGTTGGTTACTGGTTACACACTATCACCGAAGCATCTGATCTTTGTTTGGAATTTATCCTTCCTTTTTACTGTCTGTCTGGATATCGGATTTAGCAGGTTACATTATCACACAAACAAACACAAGCTAGTCTATTATTTTCTCAACGAAAGATCCTGCCTGGCAGCATCAAAAATTTTTAATCTGTGCCTGTCAGTCAGTTAGACTAGTTCATAGAATAACAATAGTGTAGTTAAGTTAGTGTAATACTAATTAGGGCATTACTCACAGATAAAAAAATATTCGCTCTTTTAGACTAATAACTTTGAGTAGATCGAATCGATTTGAAACTATCGAACCCCAGAATCGAAAAGATGTTGGAGTGTAATATGGTTTGTTTGCACTTGAAATTGTGTCAGATCTATACTTGGATTCACTGACTTAGAGATGCTGGATTTATGATTAGTACGAAGTAAAATCTCTATGCTGAACACTTTGACTTGACAAGTTTTTTTTTTGGCAAGAACCGCAAAAACGAGAAGGCGCGCTTTTCGAAAAAAATATTGTATATTTTTCAAAACCGGGCAAATAGTTCTTGTTATTTGCTTGGAATAATTATAAATAGGTGGGTCAACTGTGTAGCCAACAGTAGTGTCCCGATATGGCGAAGAAAAGACGAAGAAAGGAGGAACCACCTCCTCCAGATGGACCGCAGCAAGCATCGCACTCTGAGTCTTCAGATTCAGACGAAGACAAATTCGCAGCAGCGGATTCATCCAAAAACAAAGGCGTAGATAAGTATGCAGTCTTTAAGGTCTCGGGATAGTCACGTAAGTACCCTGAAGATTCAAAAAAAGGTGAGTTTATTGTTTTTCTCACGCATAATACGTCGTACGTACGTAGTATGTGTCGTCGTACTTCAATGATAGGGGCCGTATGGCCCTCTCAAAAGGATTAAGAGAGCATGGTGTTTCGGGCGTCATGCACCTAAGGTCCATCAACAAATATAAGGTGGGGATCACATTTGATCTCCCAAACAATGCAAACATGTTCCTACAGAATAAGAAGCTATTAGAGCAGTTGTCCTTCCTGCCAACGCAGGCAGTCGCGGTGACCTTTGCATCCACCAATCTCCCTGAACATGTATACCTCGACTCTTGGAGGCATGAGGTAAATGTGTACATACCTCATGTTAAGCAGTGCCTCAAATGCATGAGGTATGGACACATTGCTAAATTTTGTAAGAATGCGGAAGTATGTTCCATATGCACTGAGGCTCATAATTTCCGTCAATGCCAAGTTGATCCCAAAAATGCCAAATGTAAAAATTGTAACGGGAACCACATTGCCATTTCAAGCGCGTGCCCATTAAAAAAACAGAAAGTCGAGGAGAATAAAGTAAAGTCCCGGACGGCAACCTACTCGGATCTTTTTAATTCCAAATCCTTTCCGCAGCTGACGGCAAGGACCCTTGATGTACAAGTCAACAATTAAATGAAATCAGAAGTTTTCATAAACATCCTCATTGAAACAATAACAAAAATGATCAGTAACAAAGATGTGCCCATAAATTCAGGGTCCATTAGGGAGACCCTGAAAAAAACTCTCAGTAACAAGCTTCCTCCAACTGCATAATGGAATTTTTTAAACATTATACAGTGGAATGCACAAAGTCTTAATAGTAACAAATAAATATTTATCAATTTTCTTTATTCAAATAACATTCATATTGCAATTATTTCAGAAACATGGTTTAAATCTTATCAAACATTTAAAATAAAACATTATAACGTTGAACGTAATGATTGTGGAAACGATCATAACGGAGTAGCCATTTTAATTCATAACAGTATCGCCTATTCCAAAATAAACACATATTTTTCACTACAGAACATTTGTATCCGATAACAGTTAATAAAAAATATGTAAGTATTATCAGTTTTTATAGCCCGACAAACAGTTATCCAGTTTTCAATAAGGGTAAATTTGACACATTAATAAAGTCGATTCCTGGTCCGTTCATATTTGCAGGTGACTTTAACGCTCACCATACCACTTGGGGTTGTGGTTATGACTCTTCTCATGGTAGGGACATTTTGGAGGTCATTGATGACAACAATTTAGTATTGCTGAATGATGGTCAAGCAACAACGATTGGTTCGTTGACATGGCGTCCAAACGCACTAGATTTGTCTTTGGTTTCGCCGTCATTGGCACTCCATTGTGAATGGTCCGTTCATGATATTCCACTAGTACTAGTTATCACCTTCCTGTACAAATTAAAGTCTTACTCAACGATCATATCATTGATTCAAATGTTAATTGTTTAAACAATAAACATTTACCCATCTACCCAAATTATAAACTCGTAGATTGGAAAATGTTTTGTAATTATGTAGATTCATTGTTGGTTGATTTTGAAATGGACATTCAATGCCCTCAGAAGTCTTATACGCATTTCTGTCATATTTTGCGAACAGCAGTCGCAAAATATATTCCTAATTTTCATTTAGATATTACTATGGTAAAGTATCGTCTGTCCTGTGCTAAACATTCTAGTAAAAAACCCCGTCTTCCATGGTGGAATCAAAAATGTTCAGAGGCCGTTTTGAATTTCAAACAAGCATATTTAGAGTTTAAATATAACCCAAATGAAGAAAGCTATTTGAAGTTCAAGAGGCTTCGGGCTATTAAAAAACTTACTTTGAAGGTGGAAAGACAAAAAAGTTGGATTTCTCTTTGTGAAACTTTTAATCGTTGTACTCCTTTATCTGTAATATGGAAATTTATGCGAAAATATAATAAAACATACAAGCCTAATAATAATGAAGATTATACATGGATATCGATTTTTTTATGAAATATACTCCTGATTTTGTGCAACACAGACCTTATGCATATAATTTTAATACTAAAACCAATTCAAATAATAGCTTTTTAGAAAATCAATTTTCAATTAGTGAACTAACGTCTGCCGTCGCCTCTAGAAGAGATACAGCATTTGGTCTTGACGGAATACCTTATATTCTTTTTAAAAAACTGAATAGAGATAGTTTGAGAATTTTTCGACAGGTTTTGAATTCGCTCTGGGAAAATAATGAAATCCCCTTGGATTGGAAAAAAGATTGTTTGGTACCAATTTTGAAACCTAATAAACCGAAGCTATGTAGTGATTCCTATCGTCCAATAGCACTCACTTCATGTGCAGGTAAAATATTTGAACAATTGTTAAAACAACGTTTAGAATTTTATGTTGAACAAAACAAAATCTTACCTTCAAATCAATTTGGTTTTCGTAGGAATCGTTCGGCTCGTGAAAGTATTTGTCAGTTACAGCTTGATATACTTAATTCTTTATCTGTAAACAATCGTTTGGTCGCTGTATTCTTTGATATATCTGGCGCTTTTAATAGTGTCAATATTGAAGTTCTTTGTAGAGAGTTGTCACTGGTAGGAATTCCTGAAAAAATTATCACTTGGATTCATGCTTTTTTAAGAAATAGAGAAGTTTTCGTGAAATACAATAGGCACCTTCATGGTCCACGACTTTCTTCGGTAGGTGTTTGTCAGGGTGGTATCTTGTCACCATTGATTTTCATTTTGTATATACGTCGTATAAATTTAATTTTAGGTTTGTGTGTAAGAAATCTACAATTTGCCGACGATTTAGTTGTTTATGTGTCGGGAACAAATTTAGCTCAAGTAGCTGAAATTGTTAATGATGCATTGGCAAAACTTCACAAATATTTTTCGTACTTAGATCTTAATGTTAACCCATTGAAGTCGAAGGTTGTTGTCTTTGGCAAAAAATATACCACCATGCCTGATATTTACTATGATAATTCTCCCTTGCCCGTACCTCTTGAGGTAAAATTTTTGGGGGTCTTATTCTCACATAATTTATCCTGGAATAATTATATTAGACATGTCATTAATAAAGCTAACAAAGCATTCAACATTTTAAAGTCTTTGTCTGGTTCCTATTGGGGTGCAGATCCAAGGATTTTATTAACATTGTATAAATCATTAGTTCGAAGTCATTTTGAATATGGTTTCTTTTGTTATGCTGCTGATGTAAAACTTGTAAATAGAATTAATTTCTTTCAAAATAATTGCTTGCGCTTAATTACAGGGGTATTTAGGAGTACTCCTATAAATGCAATGCAGATTGAATGTAGACTACCACCGATTATTATTCGTTTGAATTATCTGAAGGAAAGATTTATCTTGAAACTTTACAGCAGTTCTAGCAATAGTCTTTTGGCTAATTTGTCCAATGTTCAGCTCGTTTTAAAACCTTTCTTCATGTTACAGGGTTTTCAAAGTTTTATACATTCCCTTGATGATCTAAACATTTACCAATCCAGCCATATACCTTGTTATCAAGGATCATTCTTAAGCAAATTCCCAGAAATTAATATAGTTATTAACAATGATTTGTCAACTAAAGAGGAAGTTAATGCGATATTGTCCGAGTGGACAAATCACAAATTTGTTTAGATGGATCTAAAAACGATAATGCTGTGTCTTTTGCCATATTTGAACCTTCTCTAAATATGGGTGTTGGTCACAAAATTGATAAAAATGCTAGTGTTTTTACAGCTGAAGCTGTTGCTATCTTGAGCGCTTTGAAACATATAAAAAATCGTAATTTAGGGCACACTGAGTGGGTTGTAGTAAGTGATAGCATGAGTGTTTTGAAGAACTTAGCAAATAACAAATTGCATGCTAATACTAACTACATCATTTATTTCATAAAACAGCTATGGGTTGAATTAGCTGATGCAAATATTAATGTAAGTATTGTGTGGGTGCCTTCACATAAAGGTGTTGAAGGAAACGAAAAAGTAGATTATTTAGCTAACACCATTGTTAAATTTGCAGACACAATTTCTAATCTTGAGAGCGGCGATGCAAATGTTTCTCTACCATACACAGACGTTGTTAGTCTTTTAAGACAACGAATGTGTCAAGCTTGGTGTAAGCATTCGTATCGCTGTACGCATGTTGAAAATAAAGGTTCTTGGTATGCTGTTTTGGACGTTCAGATAGATTCCATACCTTGGTTCTGTAGAAGTAACAGAACCGAGATCTAGGATAAGTTAAGATAAGTCATCTTGTACAAATTTGATGTAGTAAGTTTGTGTAAATAACCAAAAACAACTATGAACGTAATGACTAATGTAATGACAAAAGAAAATATAAGACTAATAATTATTGGATTTGACTCCAAAACTATTCACTCAGATGCATCAAAGTACTTTGACGATAATTTACTTTTTTGGAACAAATGAAATGTATACGAAAGACAAAAAATTTAACATTTTCACGAATGAAAATAAAGTTACGGAAGACGAGGTAGTATGGTCATACGACTATAGCCTACCCTAGAAGGGTTTAAAAAAAAAAAAAAAAAAAAAAAAGACTTGACAATTCATCTGTCAAACCGTCAATCAAATCCAAATCAAATCATTTGAAAACTGCCCGCCAGGTTTTGTGAAAAATGATTTTTCTTATTTTTCCCGGTGTCATTTATGTTTTTACATGGAAATTTGTTTTTATCATCAGATAACACGCTAAAACTACTGCCATAGTTATTACCATTCTAAAGTCAGGAAAAATGGATGAAATACCAGAAATTCGTTTGCATGTAGAGCACCAAGTTTTTACAGTGAAAAAAGACCTCCTTTGCGAGTTCAGTGATTATTTTCGCGCTATGTTCAGCGGAAATTATGTGGAGAAAGAGCAACATGATGTTACCATTGATGTAAGTAAAGTTTTTACCTACATGTCCATGATTCAAAAATTTTGTCAATTCACAAATAAGTATTCTGTCTTTCAGGTAGACGCACTAGATGCTAACTCTATGAATATAATCTTACGATACATGGAAATAGGGCTGATAGATTTATCTGAATATCAGCTTCCAGCTATTGGCTCTCTGGCTGTAGCAGCCAATTTTCTACAAATCTCTGAACTCTCAAGGCAGATAGAATACTGTTTAGATCAACAACTTTCTCCCTCTACATGGATTGAAACTATGTCCATAGCAGAAAGCGCAGCTTATATGAAACTGGAACAGTCATCAGCTGCTTTTGGTCTGCTTTCTTTCAAAACCATTAAGGTTGAATGTATTCCATCAATTAAACAACTATTCTGGTATCTATCCCATCCATATTTAGATACCAACAGTGAACTGGATGTGTTCAAATTTGGCTTGGAATGGGTCCTATGCAAAGAAACAGAAGCAGATGCTTTACTTATTATTATTGGCTGCTTGGACTTGAAAAGACTAACATTCAAAGACTTCAATGAAATAAAAAAGGATTTAATGTCAAAGGGTTTTGCAAACAGTTTGGCTGAAAAAGTTGTGGAATGCCTTCTAAAGGTATATGAAGTTCAAGATATATCTGAGCAAGTTGTGACTTCCAAGATGGAGAGTATATGTGAACCATTCCCAGAAAGAGTGTTTACCGAAGTTTTAAACTTAATGAGAGAGAGTAAGAGGAGAAAACTGGCTTATACACCAGTTGTGCCTGTGTGGGCTCTGAAGGATTCTAAGCTTGATTTTGCACCTCATTTCATGTACACATTTTCAGAAGATAGAGGCTTCGAAAAGTGGTTGGAAGTGGCTGATAAAAACCTCTGGGGATGGAGTGTTACATCCTGGGGTGCCAGCAAACTTGTTATAGTAGGTGGTGAGCATGGACGTGGTACAGGGATATTCATGAAAGATGTGAAGATCTATGATGCAATAAGAAAAGAATGGATATGGCACGGGGCTCAGTTACCACCCCGAAGACATGGAGGGGTCACTATTCAGGGAGATAATATGTTTCTGGTTGGAGGTGTGGGTGGGTTTAGGTAGGTAACATAATTATCTTACATTACTAGTCTCTACCCACGTCTTTAACTGCATGTTACCCAGCCAAAAAAATTGCTCATGTGCCCATACTACACATTTATAATATTAGTAAGAATCAAAATGGTTTATCTGTGTGTAAGGAATCTCTCGAAAAAACTAAGATATTCATTAAATAAATTAATTGTAAAAAACATTTTTAAAAACAAGCTTTTAACTCTGAGTGCATGCAACCATGCATGGTAACACTTAAAACCAGTTCTTAACCATTGAAGAGTTCCTTTATCTGGAGCTAATCCTGTATGTTGATTTAGGTCATGCTTACCATAAAACTTAAAACCAGTTCTTAACCATTGAAGAGTTCCTTTATCTGGAGCTAATCCTGTATGTTGATTTAGGTCATGCTTACCATAAAAATGCATTGTCATCGGAACTGAACCAACATGTAAAAATTCAACTACGTAGGATAGTGGAAGTGGTTCTTATTCAGGTTGCAAGATTTGACCTAAACAAACAAACTAACATACAAACATTGCAAGTTAAATAAAACCTTGTAAAAATGTGATGCTTCCTGTCTGTTACTACAGCAGACAAGTGACAAATGGAAAGTATGGGAACTATCCTTCCCAGTTGTCGCCAAAAGAAGTGCTTAATTTTGTCACCAGCAATGGCAGAATGGGAAAATTCACCCCCAATTGTGGCAAAAAATGGTTAGTGTTGAATAAAAATCAAACACTGCCTATTTATTTGACAGAGTCAAACTTTTGTTACCTCCTTAGGTTGCCCATTTTATATTTGTTATATCTTTCGAGACCACTGGGAACAATTTGATCACTGAATGGGGTCAAATCAGTAGTGACAGACAAGAACCACCAAAAGCATTTTATGATACAGGTAATATGAAAAGCTAAATAACCAATTCATTAGTAAACTCGATTATAAATTACTTGTTTCCGTAATTTTCATTTTTTTTGTTTTTTACTAGATACTTAGTATAATATTTTATACCATCCCAATTATATAAATCCTGGCGGGACCGAAACTGTGACCTCGCGCTATGTACGCGGATCCTGATACCACTAAGGCACGATGTCTGACCACAGCCTGCACAGCAAACTGACTGTCACATGTTTTAATCTCACCAGGGTTGATATTTTTGATATCATAATTAAATGCGCGAAATAGCAAGACTTAAAAAACTAATTTAACTTATTTTTTTGCCCATGTCCCTGTTCCCATTCCCGAGGGAACAGGGACATGACTGTCCCTGTTCCCTCGGGAATGGTACCGACTGAGGAGTCCCGACCCCAAGGTCGGGACTCCTCAGTTTCTCTCAAAAGCCAAGACACTCTGTCTTGTGTTGTAGTTTCGAGCAACTGGGCTTTCTTGATAACAATATATATTGACAACATCTGTGGCACAGTGGGCGGAAGCCCGCTTCAGACGCAGAAGGTTGCTGGTTCGATTCCCGCCACGGGACAAATGTTTGTATGATCTACAAATATTTGTCACGGGTCTGCGTGTTTTCTATGTATAATATGTATGTATTTACAAAAAAAAGTATATAATTAATATATTAGTCCTGTAGTTCTCATAATGCAAGCTCTGCTTAGTTTGGGGCTAGATGCTGCTGTGTGAAAAATGTCCAGCATTATTTGTTTATATATTTATATGTTTTGTTATATCATTGTTCTCATTCTAAATCACCTCTATTTTCAGAGTGACCCTTGATACAGCAATAATTTACGATATGAAACAAAGATCATACAGAAAAATTGCAAAGCTACCCGATGCTATCCAACAACCCGCGACTTGCACACATAAAGGGGAAGTGTATGCTGCCGGTCATAAAAACATATACAAATATGAGGACGAGTTAGTAGACATAGACCAATGGAGAACCGCAATCTTGACAGAAATGAGAACAAATCGAATGACATCCTTCAAAGAATACATCTACTGTACACAGAACTACTTTAGCCCAATGTATAGATTCAAGCCTGGTGTCGATCAGAAGTTGGAACTTATAACAAATTATAGTTATCCACCAGCTGCTATATGTAATTTAAGTAAGTTTACATAATAATGCAGAGTTTAATCATTTTAATAATCAGAATAATCAATTTATTGCTAATTAAATATAGGTACACATCAGTCAGATAAATTATAAGTATTCTCAATATTGAAAAACAAATTACTGACTAAAAGAATAATTTATTTAATTATAAACACATAAACATTCATATAAAAAAAAAAAATCTAAACTTCAAGCATGTAGTAGTAGGTAGGTACCTACAGTCTAATTTTGTACTTTATATGCGGTAGGCCCCCAGACGTGTGTGAGCCTCTCCGATTTGGTAAGATAAGTCTTAGTTCATCATCATCTACAGAAGTTCACAGCTGGGCATAAGCCTTCCCCAAAGAGTGTTCCCTCTAATATCAATCGAGGACGACCTTGGCTCAGGAGACGCAAGAGGTCGGGTTCGATTCCGTTTGCGGGACAAATGTTTAGTTTAAATCATGTTGAGGACCTTTTTTATTCCAAAAACTATCCCGAATTTGATTATTCATTTTGTAAAAACGGGAATTTTCACGTACCGCACTATCGGTCGGTACGAAGGCACCGACTAAGTTTCGACTCATTCCGAGAGTCTTCATCAGGGTGAGTGATCGCGACGCTCTCCCTCCGCATCGCATCGGGCACTGACTGGCTGACGTTCCCTGAATTCCCGTTTTTACAATATGGATTCCGGTTCATACACAAGCTGGTTCATGAAAATGTTTTATTTAGTCTACGAGTGTACGATAGAACTGACATAGTCGAAAATCGACGAAAGTTCATAAAAAAGCAGAAGTCATACAAAAACTGAAAATTGCATGACAAACGGTTACGCCGTTTCACATATTTTATAAAAATAAGTTAATGTTAAATTACTAATAAGCCTAACATAGGCTAGATTATAATATTATGTATTCATCTATTTAATTATAGACGGGCAGCTTTCGCTGATGTCTATGTCATACACTATGTACATGTACAGGATATATGAATAAAAAAATATACATTGTACATTTTCCAGATGATCGCCTCATAGTGTTCACACGGCCGATGTGCGGGAATTCCGATATCATATCAGTAGAAGAGTTCAAAGGAGAGACAGATGAGAGGCCAAGAACACTGCTAACCACATCGAAGTCACAGTTCACTGTGAACGACGTGTCTGGATGCTGTACACTAGTTATAAATATACCTCCGATACATAACCATACATCCCCCTACCACCAAAAGTTATTAGCTCGATATTCTCATGTTTAATATAATTTTGTATATGTTTAAATGAATGCTTGTAAGTAAATGTTATCATAGAGTTGAAATTATTGTGGTTTAGTATAATTTTTGACGATCTCTGTGGCGCAATGAGCGAAGGCCCGCCTGAGACGTAGAAGGTTGCGGGTTCGATTCCCGTTGCGGGACAAATGTTTGTATGATTAGTAAATGTTTGTCTCGGGTTTGGGTGTTTCCTATGTATAATGGGAAACTACATGTATGTCATGTAGTTCCCATAATACAAGCTTCGCTTAGTTTGGGGCTAGATGATTCTGTGTGAAAACTGTCCAGAATAATAATAATTATTTTAGGATATTATAAAGAATAAACCATGTACTTACTTTATATTATGGTATTATGATGTGTATACTATGTAGCTATATTATGTATCGAAACGTCAGCAGAGCAGAAAGTATGTGGAATAATAGTAATAATATCCTAAAAAGTAATGTTTAGTAGTGCCGATGCCGAGTAAAATAAAAGAATAGGAGTCCAATCAAACGAATATTTCCTGAAATTGGTGGTTTTTAGAAGATATTGTTTGAAAGGAATTTTTGTTCACTCCTGGGTTTCTATTCATCCCATTTTACGGCACTTTTTTTATTTAATATGTAAATAGATCATTTATAAACAACTTTGCTCCAGGTTTCCATTTGGAATGGTGACTGTTAGTGGCATTTAGAACTGATCGCTTTGGTGCTTCTGAGGGCACGTTAGAATGCCGGCCTCGGTTAATACAGTCGCCATGTCGGAGCCTTCAGGCCACAAAACTCGAGACTTGGCCACAAGATAGAACAATGTTTGTTTCAAATAAAAATAGACTTAGCGAACTTAATGGTAACAAGTAATCAGTTTAGAAACAGTGAAATCTGACTGCAGTTTCTTAAGCATGGGTCAATTATCTTAATATTCATTTATAAAATTTAATAACAAATGAGACCGTACTATTATATCCTATGTCACTCTCTAGGCACAGGTATTAGGCTAAGAGTGAATTCAATGACCCGACATTTATCGAAATCCAACAAGCCGTTTAGGCTACAGGATAAGCTAAAGGATTTTTGGTTCATCGGATATCGAATATGGCGGCTTATAGTATTTCTTGATATGTTGTATATTGTATGCGACTCTCGTGATCAAGACAATGCATTGACACCTTACCATCAAGTCGTTTATGCTACAGGATAAGCTAAAGGATTTTTGATACGTCGGAAATCGAATATAGCTGTTTGAAGCCGCCATATTAGATTTCTTGACACTTTATATATCCAATGACACCTCTTATTGAAATTCATCTAGCCGTTTAGGCGCTACAAAAGAGCAGACAAATTCATACACCACAAAAACATTACCCTCCTTTTGGGCAGTCGGGTAAAAAGCATTATCTTCTAGTCTAGATATATTTTGTGTACCTATTGTTGAAAAAAAAACGGGCAGATACCTAACTTACTAACGTTTAGTAAAGCTGCGCTCTTAAGAAGCGAACAGATTGCCAACTCTGTAGACCCTTTATATAAGAAATGAAAATTTGTAATTACAAATCACTGTAGAAATATGGATAAATCATTGTACCTTGTTCTTATGTGATTTAGTATGCATTGATGTAAATAGGTTACTAAAATTGTTATGTAGACAAATGTACACCTTCACGCGAAAACGTTTCTAGCTATGCTTGCATGGATACGGCCTAGGGATGTGTTAGTTCGTTAAAACCTTGAAAGTAAACTTCGGGCGGGCTGGCGGCTGAGACGCAAGAGGTGTTGGTTAGATTTCTGCTGCAGGACAAATGTTAAAATGTTCCTGGTCTGAGTGTACTATGTTAGTTTTAGATACCCACGACACAGGGAATCAGTGTGGGTCAGGAATATGATGTTAAGTGTTTATTTATTTCTAAATTAAAAACAAGTTTAAGTAAAATATAAGATTTTTCTCATGTATTTAAATATCACAATACAAATCAGCTCCAGACAATTCCATACATAATATAATATAAACATAACAAACATAATCAATCAGAATACCTAGAATCTACTTATTTTGTGGTTGTCGACGTCTCAGTTTCATCATAGCGTCCTGTCGTTTTTTTTCAATCAAAAGTTTGAGATCTACTGGATTGCTCTGACTTCCGTTTGTCAAAGGAATGTTACTCCTCGTATTATGATTGTTTGTTGGTAAAACATTCGTGTTGGAGGCAACTTTTGGCTTGAACTGAGCTTTCTTTGGCGAAACCAACTGGACAAGTTGTGAGGACATTGTCCGAGTCTGTGGTGATGATGTAAATGGCAAAAGACGTTTAGCTAAGAGCTTTTCTCTGGCAAGTTGATGTTTTTTCTTTATCTCATCCTGGGTACATCTTATGGGGGAATCGCCCGTTTCTGAAAGTAAAATATATCTGCTGATTCATGTACTTAGATACCTAATTACAAAGTTGAAATCCTTTACGTCACATATTATTGTCCCAATGACGTATGACGTTAAAACCTTGTTGTGAATCATCGATCCACAATGCTGTCGATCCATCGATCGCCTTTTGTGGCTTGTGGCGATAAAACCTATATACCTGGCGATAAGCCACTCCTGAAGTCATACAAAACGATTGCAAAAAAAAAACGCTATACAATTAGTTAAGCCATTTCAGAGATTAATGGTGATGGACAAATAAACATCCTCTTACGACAAACGTACGGGCTCGTAGAACTAAAGTCACAGTAAAGTTCTCAAAATTAGCAAGTTGAATTGGAAATAATAAAAAATAAATAATAATGCTGGACATTTTCACACAGCATCATCTAGCCCCAAACTAAGCAGAGCTTGTATTATGGGAACTACATGACTGATATACTACTTATATACATTTTTTTTTGTAAATACATACTTAATATACATAGAAAACACCCAGACCTAAGACAAATATTTGCAGATACAAACATTTGTCCTGTGGCGGGAATGGAACCCGCAATCTTCTGCGTCCCAGGCGGACCTTCGCCCACTGCGCCACAGAGGTCGTCAAATGGGCAAGCCATATAGCTTGGAGTAAACTACTGGGAAAAAAGTTCCAATGATGCACCAGAATATGCAGTGTAGCCTAGTGGAAGGCAGGCCCCACCTGATGGATGGATGACTTAAATATAGCAGGAGGTCAGTACATAGAGGTGGCTAAGACTGTACATCAAGACACTGTTTTAGGAAGGCCTATATGAAGCAGTGAACTTTACAGGCCATTCATCTTTTTTACAAGCTTTTATTTTCAACTAAAATAATTTCAACTAGTTCTTGAGTGGAGACCGCATCTAGGCAAACATAGTGTTGGGCGCCCCCGACTAGGTGGAGTAATGACTTAAAAGAGGCTGCAGGTAGAAAGGGGATGAGAAGAGCGGAACACTAAAGATAGCAGTTTTAAACAAGAGGATAAGGACCTCATTCACACAGGAGTTAATAAGCATTGCAGAAAAATTGTTTTTGAGAGCTTTACAAAGCACTTATCTGAACATCTATGTATATTTCACTATGTTGCATTCGCACCCTTTGTGCTCTGCAATTTATATAATTTATTTTTTTATGAGTATGGATGATTAATAAATATAAATAATCGATATAAATGAGTCTGCACAATGAGTTGATGGATTTATGACATTTCAGATCCATACTTATTAGTTGTTCTTCTCTCTAGTTAAGTGGGTTATCCAGGATGTGGGTGCTCTTTAACTTATTTGTGTCATTTTGATTTAAGTAAGTGGGAAAGTTGTTATAAAATTATAGTTACCATTATTATTAGCTTGGTTATCAAAAGGCATAGAACTGTATCGTCCAAATGCCGTTCCACTGGTAGAAGGTTTATTATTATCTGGAACTGATGGTGATTCTGGCATGGAACTGTGCCGTCCAAAAAAGGATGTAGAAGGACTCCCATCATGAATTACCAATTCTCTAACAGTCCAATCTTTACTGTGTGTTTTAAATACATCTGATTTATTCGGCATCTGTGTTAACTGCTCTAAAGCACTATCATTTAAGTTTCCCACAAAATTGTCAAATGAATCATTGTTTATGCAAGGAGAATCACATTTCTTTATTTTGCTGACTACCGGTGATTCTAATTTTATACTGTTTAGTATTGCATCCATTGAGTCTTGATCCATTTTGAAGTTAATATCAGTTTTGTAATTCAACTTAGTGCTTTGTCTCGTACGTTTAGCTGGAGGGGGTTCACAGTTTAAAATTTTCTCTTCAACAATTTGACTGGCTTTGAGTAGACATTCATTTATTGAATCATCTGATTCTAAAGCTGCATCTGGGTCAGGACAGACAAAGTTCGAACTCAACACATTTTTCCTTAAACATCTAGAACTGCTTCTTTTGACAGATTTTGGTGAGT
Source organism: Perizoma flavofasciatum (assembly GCA_958496245.1). Taxonomy (NCBI): domain Eukaryota; kingdom Metazoa; phylum Arthropoda; class Insecta; order Lepidoptera; family Geometridae; genus Perizoma; species Perizoma flavofasciatum. The sequence continues at coordinate 4,267,491 of OY292436.1, forward strand.
GTTCTTTTGTTTCATTGAATATATCATCTTCACTTCCTGATTGTATCTTCTCAGGGACAGTGGCCTGTTTCTTCGGTATCAATTCATGCAAATTTTTATTCAATTCTAGTAAGTCTTGAAATAGTTCAGTGTTTTTCTGAGATATCTTTAGGGCCCGGCGTTTGGGCACTTGTTTTTCTATGACCTTAGGTCTTAGTGATCTTTTTGATTTGTGGCTTAGTGGTGTGGTGTTTTTGACTCGGGATGTGGCAGTGTTCCCTGACTTTGGTGTGTAGAAATTCCAAACGACATCTGTTTCGCCCTCGTTTCCATCTTGAGTGCAGAGAAATGGTACGGGAGAGTCGCAAATAGTAGAATCACTGTCCCTTGATGGAGAGTCTGCTCTATGCTCTGGAGTTGAGCAAGATAGCACTGCAAAATACATTTAGATAATATTAAAACCTTACAAGCACTTTCACAAAGGCAAAAGTGGTTTAAACGCTAAATTACCTTTATGTTTATTTTTCGCAACCACCATTTCTTTCGATTTATTTTTCTTGTACATGAGTAAAGTATATGTTTATAACGGTTACTAAACTATATTTCAAGTAGAGCTATTAAAAATACAACAATCAGCGAAATAGTAGGAAATCTTCAAATCCATGACAATTTCATAAAAAAATTGCGCGAGTAAGTAAACTGAAGAAAAAATAATAATAATCTGCGCTGTGACACAATGTTGGAGTCCCTGTATTGTACGTCCATGTAATGCACAACCATGGAAAGTACACCCCTGGAAAGTACAGCCAGTATTACAAACCATTGGTTTCAAATACTTGGTTTGTAATACTGGGCGTACATTCCTGGGCGTGCATTCCCTACACGTGTTGACCTTGTACGGCCAGTTTTGTACAACCCTGGAATGTACAGCCATGGAATACGAACCAATTTCATGCTCTGTTTTCATGTGCGAGTGCTATCAAAGGGCAAGTGTTGTGTTGCCATAGTATTTTACGCTATTAGTAAATTAATGTAGATGTAGTAAGTAGATTAGTTATTTATGTCGGGTTTTTGCAGATGAACTAACCGGTTGGTTTTATTTATTAGAACCCAAGTTTGTTGGATAAAGTTCGGATAGCGATCCTCCTTTTCTGAGTGGTAATAAAAAAAAAACCTAATAACCTAACCAATCCAAGACGGATTTGCTTAGGAAGGATTTCTCAGGCCAACATTAACTTATTGTTTACATTATTTATCAATGGCAACTCTTAGTTGAACATATTAAAACTTGCTCAGTGCAAACGAGGCTCGTTCTCGTCATGCGACTTATTCGCATCGACCAATGAGAGCTCACGGATATGACGAACTCGCGACCAATGAGCGTCGAGAATATTGGTTTGTAATCCGGGGTGTACATTCCAGGGGTGTGCATTACCGTCATGTGTTTAGTTTGTACGGAGCGTATTGTACGACCATGGAAAGCACACCCAGATAATTCAAACCAAATGGTTTGTAATACTGGCTTTACTTTCCAGGGGTGTGCATTCCATGGTTGTGCTTTGCATGGACGTACAATACGGTCTCCCCAATGTTGTTTGAGAAATACCACTTTCTGTTTAACTGTTAACGCCTGTGGGGGGGAAAGATTGAACTGTATGGAAATGACATTAGCTCAGTCATGTGATTACTGCCAAGCATCCTTGTCTCATTTGCGTTAGCGTCAAAGGAAAAATAAGCATGAGGTATTTGTTGGATACGGCTATTTCAATTTCAGATTTAGAAAACCTCTTTTGTTAAGGTCCGGAATAAACTGTTATTCATTATAGATGTGTAAAAAATATTTAAATCTCGTGGTTTTGATTATGTTTGGTTGGCTGTAATTATGTAAAACCAGCTTCCTTATGACCTAAATTATAAAGTTGAAATTTATTACGAATGTTTTTTTGAAAAGAATGCACATATTTGAAAACATGATAAGAATGCTCTGAAGAAAAATATCGAAAACTCGACTTATTTTGTGAATACGATAGTTGGAAGGGGAAGGCCACGGCGCTGGCGTATCCTGACCAGGAAATGCCAGGTCAGAAGTACAATAAACCACCAAGCTTGTATGAATAATTTGATGAGGATGAATAAAGCGATAGAGGTACATGCTAGGATCGTAGCAAATGAATATCTGTGGTCTCTGTCTACCCCTCCGGGAAACAGGCGTTACTATTTTATACTTTCTTGTATGTCATTTCTGCTAAAGACAGTAAAAAGACGTATCGAGTAGACCAATTTCACGAACTTCATAATTATCAAGCGGTGGCATAAATTATTATTGTTCTTATGCCTATAAATATAAGAGTTCAAAACTATAAATAATTTGTCGAACATATCTAATATGGTCTTATTTTTTAACAAGAATATCATCATGCACGCTCTTAAACGATATTTTTAAAGCAGCAAAAACCCAATTTTTGACCTGAAAAAAGACACTACACTGAAATATGTAGCTGCTGCAACTGATCTTTATCAGTGTTTTTATGGTTTATCTGATGTGTACCTACTTATTGTCTTTCTACATGTTTCTAAATGCTTTCTATTGTAAATTATATGTTCAATTTACATTATATACAAGGATAAGATAATAATATTTTGCGTTAGCCTACGATCTCTGATCATTATATGATTTAAAATGTTACTTTCTACTATGACAACATTAACATGTCATATTCCATTCGTTAGTTCTATATATTTGGACTCCACCATATGAACGGCGAAGTCCAAAATGATATAGAACCAAAAATGCTGAAAAGATAACATGATTGTTACGACAAACCACCATTCCACCAAGTGTCCAGGTCATTTAGTTTAGCCCTTGCATCCTGGTTTGCAGGCAGGGAATCGAGGCATTTCTTCGTCAACCCTGTAGTATAAATAAGATGTCGCGACTTGTCTTGTTTGACATAAACCTTCTTTTATGTTTGTTGTTGGGTGCGGTCGCTGCTTTTAGCTGATCTATAGTTCACAGGGAAGCGTTCGTCAGAAATCACGCGTCACAAACTTACTAGTAGGCGCGCCTGATGTGAGTCATAGCATCTCATTAAAGGACTGCTGGCAGGGCAATCAGCCCACAGAACAACTCAGACCCCAAGGAATACCCGAATTGAATGAAAGTGAAGAAGATGTGAATGTCAAATAATTAAATCAGGTAAATCGCGACAGCAATAGTTACCTAGGTACATACATTACACAAGCCATAGTCAAGTAGTGAATTCAGACAGTCTGTTGTCACAGTCAGTTGACGTACGTAGATAGGCGTACCAAGTATCCTCTGTGATTTTGTTGTAGTTTTAGTTATTTAGTGTAGGCTATTCTAATCACTCAATGTCACATCACAGACTTTGTCCAACTCAATCAATGTTGATTGACACTTTGTTGTTTTGACTTTTGATAGACATGCAAAGTGCTAGACCGCAAACAAAAACATTTTCTAATCGTTTCATTTTATCTTCAAGTAATGCAGTTATTTTTTCGGGAACTTCTACAAAATAATTTTATATAGCATAATTACATAGACATAGTGAATAACCACTAAGATAACATAGGTTCCATATTCCTTATTTGGTCATAATCTCATTTTCCGTATCCCGTGGTGCTCTCTATCACGTATTTCAGGCTGAATCATCAGTAACAAACACTGCGGCTTGTGGGTTTTCCTGCCTTTTTCGCTGCTCCCGCGTCATAGTCATAGACTGACCTACCGACCCGCCCGCATACCGCGGCCTACCGCCAATCTCATCCATTGCTCCATCAGTCAGTTCAGTTGGTTGCCGTCTGGTGTTACGTACAGACGCATGCACGTTGTCTAATCATCCTTTCCACCGCGATGTGCTATCGGAAGTGACAATATTGTGTAAAGTGAACAAAAACATTAAAAATGTTAGCAGACGGCGAAGTTGTTGGTGACGGATCATGGAACCTCACGGTCTACGTGACGGATCTTAATGAAAAGCGGACCATGGTCGTGAAAGGCGACATGCACATCGGCGGGGTTATGCTCAAACTCACTGAGAGCTTCGGTGAGTACTCGCTTTAGATTATTTGTAATCATTGCTAGTGCTATCACTGTTTTGATAAACTTGATGCAGTGCTAGAGATAATACGCTCTGGTAGGATGGGTATATTAATATTACATTTGTATACAAAATCTAAAGTATGCATGCAAATCAGTGTTTGTTGAATGGTAAACTTCTTTCATGATAATCTCGATGAGTTACTTGCACAGATACATGATACTATAATCTCCAAGTTGGACCTTCTCAGGTTTGTTTTGTATGTAGATCTGTGTGGATACTAAGTAGAGAGTAGTTAGAAGAATGTTCAAATGTTGTTTTAGCACAATGTCATTTTGCACTGTAGTTAGCTTACCACATACATGACAAAACTTAATAGATTGAAATAGCTACAAGAGCTTATAGCCTCCATGGATAGGCTAACCAAAGTTATTATTAGGATGCCCAGTTTATAACTTAAAAATGTGTATTTGCTTAAAAAGTGTATTGATTTGTTTGAAAGAGACATCAATGGAATTTTTCAACTGAGTGCCTACATAAATTTATGTGTATTTATGAGTGGCTCCATAAATATATATATGGGATAATATTATCAGTATACCTACCTAATGAACTGATAATATTATCCCAGGAAGCTAACACAAAATGTTCTTCCAGGGGTAAAAAAATTGTGTAAATTAATGTTATAGTCAAATACCTGGATCTACCCTCTTTTGGCATAGTAAACATATTCTGGGGCACCCTGTACAGAGACACATACAGAGATCTTTTTCATAGAACAAAGAAGTTGGAACTTAGCTTATTGACTTTTAAATACTTTTAAATGGGAGCAAATTCCACGGTGTTTCAATTAAAGTCTATTGCCTAAGTGATAAAATAATCCTTTTACTTTTCCTGATATGGCAGCAAAAAGGTATGCACAAACACTACAAAAATACCTATAGGTATCCGACTTTGTTGTGAAGACAAATGTTGTAATTATTGACAGCTATTTTCTGTTCATTGTCCTTTAAATTATAAATAACTTACCAACATTAAGTACACAAAACAATTGAAATTAAACAATAAGGCCGTATTTACGGTAAATGTACTTCGAAATTAAAATTATTTATTCAGTTACAAAACATTGTACCTAATATGTTCTACATACATCAACCCTGTATTGATTCAGATGTTTCCTTCTGATCTTAGACCTAAGACACATTATCATTAGCTTTCAGAAACAGACTTGGAAAATTTGCGTCCATTAATATTCACTATATAATACTCAGAATCCAGTTTCGCTTTTAACTGGTTCTGGATAAAAGCAATACCTGCTTGATTAAAAGAGGCGAGCGAAAGAAATAACGCTATTTGTGCAAAAAGGACGGACGTATGCGCGTACGCAGGCATGCGTCCTTCGCGGCCGATTATGCGCGGCGGACCGTACTTTTTGCCTACAAATAAACACAGGTGAACTACCGATCAAAAATGCTGACATTCGTAATGACTAATAAGAAGGCCTAAGCCTAATTCTCGTATTATAATGTAGTCTCAATAAACCTAGTTTACCTACTTTCAGTCAGCTTTTAATCTCAGTTTTGACGTTCAAAATTAAGATTAAAAGCTCGACGCATTTTAGGTTATTACGAGAATGAGCTTCTTTGTTCCGTTCGTTTGCGTTGTCAAAGGTTTTTTCTTAGTTACCCTGCGTTAGATTAGTAATTTTGTATGCACTACTTATCTCTGGTGTTGGGAGTTTTTAAGGCTGAGTTCTATATGGCACTATCGGCTCAAATGGTAACCTGGTGGAAGTTTGCCTAGCCCAGCTGATCTTTTAAAAACTACTTCAGCTTCGCTAGCGCTTTGCTCTGTTATCAGTGGCATAACGTAATAGTATGATTGTCCTGAAAAGGATTTTGCTATCGATGGTTAAAGAATCTAGACTCATTGTACATACCTACTATGGTAAAAGTGGGTCGAAAGAGATTCTCTGGGCGCAGCCATTTTATTGACATGCATTAATTTGTATGGCCCTTCCACGCGAAATTGTCAGGGCGCAGCGATCAGACAGCATCGCGAATAAAGTTACCTTAAAGTCTACCTTAAAACATCTCTAAATTTCACATTAATTAATCGTAAACTTGCATAACTATAGCCTGGGTTTATTGCGTAGGTACATTTTTTTATGTTGTGCTTATAGACGAACGTTTTGTTATAACAAAGGTCTTAAATGTATCTCTTGCTTCAACATAAACCCTGCTAGGCCAAGACGATATCAATAATATGGAAATATTACTAGCAAAATAAGCTCTAAATTTTCATCATAATGATACGATACAATAATAACTTGATATTTACGTAACGATGTGAATTTAATAAACGGGACAACAATATTGAAGTTCTCACCTACGCGAATCGGTCGATAACTTTCAAAATGGCCGACAATGTTTCGCCCACTTACATCCAAAACTTATCTTAATTTATGTATTACTATTCAAATAGCTCGCTCCTGTATGAGTAGGAACTAATGTAAACAGCAGACACAATTTTAATATTGGCGAAGCAAGTTCCGTATAGGTATACACAAAATAAAAACATGTTATTAAGGAATGTAGATGATTATGATGATGTAGTAAAGAAATAATTTAATCATCAGAAATAAGCAAGTTAGTTAGCATTGCCATTCAGCGTGGCAATGCGGCCAGTATTTTGAGCCAGTAGTCTGGTAGCGATCAAAGGTCTTTAGATAGCTAGCTGTTTCATCTGTATTTTTTGTATATACCTATTTGTACATAGTTGTATGATTAAATGTATTTTTAGCTAGTAAGATAAACCAATAGATAATCAATAACACGATAGAAGAGAAAAAATCGGGATTAATAATAAATAACTAAATAAATTAATACGTAAAAGTACCTAATAATAATCACGGTGAATAGAAGAGACCAGTTTACAAAGAGGTAAAAATCTACAATTGTTGTAGTTGGGCACTTTAGAGTTGATAAGTAAGTTTAAAAACCGACCTGTTACATAACATCCATCATCGCATAACAGAAAGCGCCCTATAAATTCAGACTCAGCCTCAGCTCAATTCATGGTGAAATGGTGAACGTGTTACCGATTAGAGGCGTTTGGTCGAGTCCCGCTGAATCTAATTTTTAGGACACATTTAAATTTAATGTTCTTTATAACTGTCTAGTTTCACTTAAAAATTACCAAGCAGATTCTGTTGTAAAATTAGAATACACAAAAAAGGGGGAAAAAACCCTTGTTAGTCGCGGAAGAAAGGAAGCAGCATTGAATGCGATGGAAACACAAATTTTAAGACGTTTGACGTCAGCGGCGGATTCATTACTCATTCACAAACACAGACATGTTAAAAAAACCCGTTGTTCAACATGTAACCAACTTTTTGGATGAGTGGAGTTATCGTTTAAAAGCCCGCAGCGAAAGTCATGCTGTGCAATTTACCAAATGTTACGTTACGTCGAATTAAGTGTGTGATATTAAAGTAAGATTCAGCTGATATGAGTCGCAGTTGTATTTTTTTAGTTTATCATGTTGCTAAATGTTCGAATTTTGTCAAACGATTTCTTTTATACAACTAAAGTTGCAAACAAGCATAACAAATGTCTTCATTCAAGCCTGAAAAATTACAATGAAAGACTATCCATGTAGCCATAGATCAGCATTTCATCAACTGTAGGATTCCCGATTTATATCGCTCACAAAAGCCAGCCCTTCAATTAACACTTGTTACACGCGTTTACCTAAATAGCATTGAAATTTCCTAACCTTTACAAATTATTTCTAAGAAAGCACGTCTTTATTCGTGGAAATTACAAATGCAAGATTAAATGTTAAGCAACTTGACCTTGATTGTGTTACCCAATCTTTAAATATGTTCAAAACGAGGCGTATTCATGAATCCAAATAGCGTTGAACGTCTTGTTTTTATCTTTACATAAACAAAGTGTAGGTTTGCATAATAAAATCCTTACGCGTTCAATGATAAGATTGTTAGCAATTACATAAATAGTATGAATTCTTTATATATCCCGACCATTGTCAGAGGATTTCTGTACTCTGAACAACATAATAGAGCTCATAATAAATCCGTGATCTCACTCCAAGATTGTTATTTACTTGTAGGCTTCTCTTCTCGAATACTAGTCTCACGGCATTCTGATGGCGTGCCCGATTCTGAGAACTGTGGAATCTTATCACAAGGCTGAGTTGCGAAGTCCATTTACATTCGCTGACACTCCTAAACAACGGGATAGCATACGATACGCTGTTTTATCTCTGAGATATCCAGGTCGCACGATCTAGTGAAACCAGCATCATGAGCAAAGACGTAAGCTAAAGATATTGAAAGAGTAGAAGTTGCACAGATTTTTGTGATAATGTCCCCGGATGTTTAAGAAAGATCCGATACTTATAGATAGATAGATAGATAAAACATTTATTCGTTGCTACAGACACACACCAATATACATTTTATTGACAGTAAGTTTGTGTTTGTGTGTGTTGCAGTACAACAAAAAGGCTCAGTGAAATTTTTTTGTGCAAAAACACTGATTTTCAGCCAAAAACCTGTTGAGACCAAGCAGAACGAGTTCAAGGATTAAACTCAATGATACTTAATCTGCAGAAATTGCAATGATATGCTTTTAAGAAACCTTTGAAAATTACCAACCATAGATATACCATAGAACCATAGATTTTGAAAGATTCTTTTGAAAACTTACAGTACATTCGGCAAAAAGCTGATCTTGATTGTTTTCTTAGTCTCCGAGACGGATGCTCGTACGCACGTTCCGAGAAGCCGCTCGAGCGACTTCCGGCGCCCCCTCCCTGTCGCGCCAGACGGCCTGAATCACTTAGAAACTGTCACTATAGCATAAGCTGAATTCCAGCTGAATTTAATTTTAATGTTTCTCGGAAGCGAGCCACTTGGACATTCAAAGTGCTTAATTCGGTGCTACATTAGAAGATACATTGCATTAAACAGCGTTATCCAAAAATCTAGTTTCAGAGCTCCAAGTAGCATAAAGCGCAATGCACCCGCCCATCATACCACAACTTTCTGATCGTAGGGTATATAAAAGCTATAAAAGCACCAGTCACACGAAAAACGAAAGGACTTTGCGCTACTAGCCTATTTTATGCCTTTAAATAGTAGGGAATATACACTTTTCACAGATCTGTATCTGTGTCAGAGTTGTCCTAGTGAAATCTCTGTACGTTAGCACTATTACTTATTCTGTCTGGCCGGCATAGATAACGCCTTATCATCCGCTCATTGTTCCTATGCACATGCAGTATTTGACCAACAAACCAGTAGCTGAGGACATTGACTTCTGATACAAGCCCTTACCTAGCATATCGGGTGGATCAAAGTTCGTGTACGCCCTAAAAATTAACACACTTTCCATTGACTCAATCGGTCTACGAGTTAATTTTGAAAAAAGGTTTACATGGAAAAAATAGATGACGGCTAATAGAAGTAGTGAAAGGAGAAAACCTGCCCGATTAGCATGAGCACCCAAGCCATCGTTTTGTCTACAAAAGAGAAGACAAAACTATTTCTGTCGCCTGTTCTGTCAAACAAAAAAGAGGGACAAAATATTTTTTGTCTTCTCGGCGGTAGACAAAACCGCTGTCTTGGGTCTTCATGCTAAGCAGGCTGGTCATATTCACGTAACGGTAGGCAGAGACATCTATCTTGTTATCACCATAACGCGTTGTGTTGTACTGAAAATTATATTGAACCACAAACATTTTGTAACACACTTAATTTTTTCAAGCACTTACTGCTATCAAATTCCTTGCTTAAGCTCATGCTTGTGTTCAAATTGCTTGCTTAAGCTCATAATTGACTTAAACCTTGTCGGCGTTTCAAGACTTATCAACCTTTGTTCCATAATAAGGCACGTTTATCTTAAATGCATTATATTAAAGCCAGAATATGTAACGAATTCTACTGGCTAACGGCTTGCCGTAGTGGGTAAATTCCATGAGGTAATTATGCGGGAAAATTTTATTGTTATCTGGCTGGAGGGGCAGCTATCTGTTAGATAGTGTGTGACATCCTAGCTGGCACAATAAAGCTCTTGTATCGAGCGAGTCCTGTTGATACGCCCGCATCGCTATAAAAAGGGCCATTGTCAAGTTTAAAGTGACATTCTGCTAGTTTTAAGCGGCTCTTGAACTTATATTTTCTACTGTCTACTTGCAGACAGTAGAAAATATAAGTTCAAATATATGAGTGGGGTTTCTTGAAGCTGGTCTACCAGTTAAGGGATCCCCTTAGTTCGACTATATGTGTAATACCTTGCAAATATGTGTTTGCCATAAGAGGTTGTTTGTGTATTGAGTCGTTTATCTGTTACTATTTATCTCGGAAACAACTTGTCGAATTGTGAATGCGGATTTTTGCTATCGATTGGTATGTCTTGAAGGATGGTGCTTTAGGAAGGAAGGAAGTTTTATCATCATAAGTCGATAGGGGGCGCTGCAATCAAAGATGGACATACACGTCAGGAGTTTTCAAATTTTGAAAAACATGTGCTTGTTGCGATTTGCTTCTTATTCTTTATTGTACACACAAATAAATAATTACAAAAAGGCAGAATTAAATTACATGTACAAAGGCGAGCTATATTTGCATTATTTAGTAGCCGTTCATTGCTTTCAATTTTAAAATTCTACTACTAGTTTCTAGTAAGAGACCTTTGAATCAGGCAGAATGTCTGTAGGCGTTTTCAATAATAACAGCCAACCGAATCTTATAGAGGTTGCGGCGTGTAAATCGTTGGGCACTCTGCGTCAATGAACTCAACAAATCATACACGATCTAAATGGCATCAAAGCACAGGATGAGATGATGACATGAAGGAGTGCCTCCTACTATGGACGCCACGACACGGCAGCCGGACGCTAACGGTCGCGCGCATTCCGCCCCGACCACAACCCATTGGCTAATTGAGGTATTGCCACGACACTTGCATTATTGACTATTAATCAGATAATCTTCAATACAAACGCAAACTAGTCAGATTTGTCAAAACTAACGTTTGCAATTCGACATAAATCCTCCAAAAACTGTGGCATCAATCAATGACCACATCCTGAAATATGAAACGAGCCTGAAATGAAAAGTATAAAAGTATCAAAGTAAGTTCGTATTCGTATGAGCCAACTCTGATATTGGAATTTTGGGGGCTACTTACAGGGTTTTTTTTAAGAATTGAGAAGTAAAAAAAGTGGAAGTGTTTTGGGTGGATTGGATTATACAAGAATGATGGACGAAACAGGTAGAATTATGTATACCTTGCACGGTAGTAGCGACTACTTATGCAATAGGTCAACGTATTGTTTCGAAGTTTGAATATGGTAATGCTCGTCCTTTTAGAGCTCTATCTTAAATTGCCACTTGCGATTGCAATAACAAACACCTAATTTAAAATGAGTAGCAACATTCAATGAGCTAAGAAGTTAGTTTATGCAAGTCCTTTATCCATTCATTACCACGTATTCAAATCGAGTATTTCGTCGTGTCATTCCTTTCAATATAATGAAGCTCATTTAAGATTAGAACACGTAATGTGTGTCGAAACGGTTCATTTGTAATAAACATCAGTGTCTATGACTAGTAATAGGCGTAGATTGTACATTTGCGCCCTGTGTAATATCGAAAAGCCTAAGTGTAATGTGACCAAGCGTGAACCGTGTAACCACCGACAGATCGCAATGATCGAGGCAAAAACAAGACACGCAACTACACGATATGGATACTTGTAAATGAATAACACATTCTTGCAGCAAAACCTGCTGGAGCTAAGCAGACATTATCTGATTTAGTTCTGCTGTGCATTAGACATTGCTCCGTCATTTTCATGAGCTGGTCGAGCTGTATTGACAGGAGGCAAAATGAACGCCAATTCTGTAACGGTAACGACGGTGCAAATCTTGTCACCACCTAAAGAAAAGTGTAACCTTCGAATCCACAAATTTCTGTTTTCCGACTTTTCGTAACACGAATCAGCGAAACGGAACTGACAGCTCATTGTTCGTCATTGTTATGCAAAACTGAGACACGCTCTGTAGTTGACTTGTCAATCCAATATGACACATAATATCAAACTACTGCGACGCCCTAGGAATGCCAATCAGCCTAGACAAAGAGTACTTATCTTATACCTATTTGAAGTAACCATCTGTTAACTCAAAAGCAGCTAAAATAATAATTAGTTTACAGCATTTTGTATTACTTTCACCAATGTTACAAATACGAGTTATATTGAGTTATTGGCCAAATTAAAATGAATATGACATACCAATTAGCTGTGTTGCCAATGTGATTCAAGACGTTCTATGACTACAGCGGTCATGCATGATTCGGACCGGTTTTCTGCAAATACGTGACGTCATCTCAAGGAATATCGAGAGAGTAGGCAAGGCAAGCAGGCGTTTATAAGGCAATAAGTACTGCCGTTCCTGTTTAATTCCTCAACGTCTTTAAACCTTCTATTTACATACGTAGAAAAATTTGGAACACAATGGTACGGGAAGTTGAATGATCGTGGTTCGTTCGCGTACGTAACGTTATTATTCTCTCTGGTTACAATTTGAAACTTTGCAGACGTAGACGTAATAAATTCACATTTTGTCAGGGTCAATAGACTGGCTACTTCGATTCTGTCGCACTCAATATTTGCGTAGCGAACGAGCATGTATGCAGCGATTAAATATCTCACAATTTCTGCACAAATATACAGTCGTATCGTTTACATTAATATTGTAATACAAATAGCGTAGAGCTCACTTTGTATTTTTTTTACGTCGCCACCGTTTCTTTTACTTCTTGTTTTTCCATGCGTATTGATTATTACGAGTATTGAGCCCGTAAATCTCAAATCACGCTGTAAATTGAAACACCGATTCTCGTTTCAAATTGAATTTCTATTTTAATGCCCTGACTTCATTTTGTGCTTTGGAAATATAACAGGCGATGTTTTCGCCTTCACGCACCGGTTCTGTTGATATTTTGCCAAAGCTCATGGCATTACGCTTAACTGACTCTGTTTTCTCATGGAACAATTATTAATTAGGCTATTTCGTACCTAAAGATGGGTTGGAATTTTGAAAGCCACAAAAGTAGAAAGGTAGCGAACCTTCAATTTATCACTGCAAATACAGAAAGGTGCCAAATGCCTCTGTGCCTCTGACTACCCCCTAGTTGGTTACCAAACGGATTTACGTGATGAGTGCGAGTTGAAAATGTCCATCATGGTGATTAGTTGTGAGTGTGTTTGTTTTAGTTCTGTTTTTCAAACTGGGTGCTAAACAAGTCTACAAGATTTTATTCCATAAACTATGGTGAATTTGATTATTCATATTGTAAAAACGGGAATTTTCACGTTCCGCACTACCGGTGAAGGCACCGACTAAGTTTCGACTCATTCCGAGACTCTTCATTAGAATGAGTGATCGCGAAGCTCTGCCTCCGCGTCGCATCATGCACTACTCAGTACTACTCTGTAGTGTACGACGCGACGCCTAGGGAGAACGTGAAAATACGTGAAAATTGCCGTTTTTTTGGAAATTGAACGTAAGTCTACAAGACTAGACCCGCGCCCCAGCATGTTGTTTCTATGTCAAGCGAAGAAGATATGGGGAATCCCATTAATTATATACGTGCTTTCTCAGCCCTTCTCTCAGGTCTTCTCAGTTTCGGTGCCTTATCTCAGGAAGAGTAGGAAGCTCATTAAGTTTGATATATCTCAACGACATGTCATTAACACACATTAAATTTCAATTTAATTCGATGACCAACTCGATGTGTATAGTTTAATGTTATGATGAGGTAATCTTCCATAGATTTAAACACTTTGTTCTTTGCTTCATGTGAGACTTCAAGGTAGCGTGACCTTTGTCACTAACATTATCTTATTTCTTCATTTGTTATTGAAACTGCACGATTACATTGTATCTACACTTTGCGTTTAACCAATCTACGTTACTATTCTTGTACCCAGAGGAATAGCTGTTTTAATTCACATTCATATCTTCCTGCCTATTGCCACTTTAACTTGCTTTAGTTCTACGGTTTTCCAAGTTTAGCTGACGTTATGCATTATTTTTGAGAACTAGATTTTGTAGCTGCATTTCAAACATTACAATTCTGTCTCACAGATGTGACGGACACATTAATTTGTCCTGTAACCTTATCAGGTCAAGGTTTAACGCGTACGATGCCGCTCCTAAATTTGCAGTTCCATTAGGCTTATGTTTTTCCTTCAGCTGCTTAGCAAATGCTGTTAGAAAACAAAGATGACAGCTTCATTAAGTGTGTTGTTTTGTGCTTCTGAAATAACTTTAGCAGTCTAACGAAACGGCATCGTAATAACATCTCTGCTCATTTGTAAAGATATTTTCAATGAGTCACCCATCTTCATACATCTTCTACTGTTTTTGCTCTTCATTACATTATCTACAGTGGGGTAGCCTATGTAATGTACTCAAGGTTACACACTACATTACATGACTGTTTCTTAAGCTATAGATAATCAAACACTCATACTCATACTCATTTATTTTTAACCATGGGAACATAGAGTACACTTGGTTACGTCGAAAACTTACTACTTAGAATGGTGCTAGAAACAGGCAAGTATTTTACTTTCATACCTATGAATGTTTTCATAATTATATTAAATTACTGCTGTAAAGGGGCATTGTCAAAAAAAAAACGTTGGTACAATAATAAGTTAAACAAAAAAAAATAACAATTAATAATAAATAATATTTGCTGCTGTAAAGGGGCATTGTCAAGTACATAATGTTAAAATTATTGGGTTACGTGTCAATAATTATTATGGAATGGTTCTGCTGTATAGGGGCATTGTCAAAGAAAGTTATTAAATATAATAATAATAATATAACATACCTATATAATGTCAGATCTTTTAGCTTATTGCTTACTGATAATTAACTCCATATCTAGAGTTACTCTTACAGGAGAAACAAAAATAAAGTAGCTATATACTTCCTACCTACTACCTGCTTTATGGCCACCCTGAATGCAAATTTACATCTAGGTATCTAAACCACTATTTACCAAATCTAGTAGCAATAAGCCTACTTATTTAATTGTAATACTCACTCCTACCTCAACAACACTATTTATAAAGATGTGGTACTCTGTTATTGTCCTTATAATTTTATTGTAATACACATGTTTTTTTCCTAGATTATAATAAGTTAACGCTGTTGATTACCAATAAACAAAGACCCATCTTGAACTATGTCTTAAAAATATGCTTTTTGCTTTAGTATATGACTGATCTTATGGACTGGGTGTAATTTTTTTGTTGGTTTCAGTTACTTTATCTGGAATACATATTATCTATCGATTAATTATACAGTTAGTATGTTAGCTAGCATAAACTCGTAACTTGTAGATTGAACTCGTTCAATTAGTTTAAAAACAGGCACAGTAGTTACTAGTTTCTTTTTTCGCAACAGTTAGTTTATCCTTATTTGCTGCTTAATACATTACTATAATAATTTATTTTACCGTTGATTAATGTTATGTTCGTGTAACATTGCTCTGACGACATTGCGGTATATTCACGCACGTGACCTTATGTTTTATAATTAGTGTTAGTTTAAATAAATGACATCATTTCTCGCGTTTGGTCGTTCTGGGCCAAGGGTACAAGCAGCGGTTCTGTGAACTGTTATGATCGGTACAATTTTGACCAATTATGAATAAAAAAGAGTCTATTTTATGGGTAGGTAGTTCTAGGAGTCTAGTGTTGTGTTACCTACTTTGAAAACTTTTATACTTACGGTAATACTGACCTCAGTGTTGGATGACCTGTGACTGTTAGTTTTTTTTTCCTGAAGCCAAATTATGTACAAATAATTATGATGATTGAATCCAGGCAAGCAACGTGTGATTTCGCAGCAATGGATGAAGTGATAAATGATTGTTGTAAGTTTTTATCTTGTTTTCCGTAGATATTAAATTTAATTTTAAATACGAACAAAACAAAAAAAACTTGGCTTAAGAGCAGGAAAAGCTGTTACGAAAATCACACACTGATTCAATATTTATTTGTTTCTACATTAAACTCCAAAACAATAATAAATTGTGGGTGGTAGGCTGACAAGGTAATGTACATTCTAGAACTACGTTTAGTTGAAATCAAAAATGATGGATTACCGATATGTTTGTCGGAACTAGTTTCCTAGAAATTTAGAGACCTGCGGTAATTATATTTATCCTAGTAGTCGTAAAAGCAATATGCTTGAATGCGTGAAGTTGTAAGGCCGGAACCATAGCTGATCGAATTATGCAGGTACTATTTCTAAGAGGGAACCTATCCTATTCTGAGCGTACGGTCGTCGCATCGTAAACCAAGTAGTTGGAAATGTTAAAGTAATGTCGATGTTACTACTTGCAAGGTGCTTCCAAAAGTATTCATAGACCATTCAAAGGATGCAGAAGTAATTGCCATAGTCTTCGTCGTAAACCGATGCGGTGTGTTGAAAGTATCTCAATGCAAGGTGTTTTCAAACGGATCTATAGCTGATGATACTACTTGCAAGGTGCTTCCAAAAGTATTCATAGACCATTCAAAGGATGCAGAAGCAATTGCTATATTCTTCGTCGTAAACCGCTGCAGTGCGTTGAAAGTTATCTCAATGCAAGGTGTTTTCAAACGCATCTATAGCTGATCGAATTATGGGGCAGCGGGGAACGGTTGCGCAAGCCTGTTTCCAGATGTGCTGATTAAATTAGACTGCGGCTACTGAAATGTTTACGTTGGCTAGTAATGACACAGATTACGTAATGGCTAATAGTGAAACGATAATAGTAACTATGTAATGGCAGTGTGGCGTGTGCTCGGGAAGCTATTGTTGGGATGGAATATGGACTATTGATGGAGTAATGTTCACTGGCGAAGAGTGGGCTGATGATGATGTTGAATGAAAGCAAGCTTACAGATTGGAATAATGCGATAATTCATTGCTGATTGTAGGTAATCAAAATCGTTGAAAAATTATAAAAATTTTCAATAAATGTTCAGATATATAGTTGAATTCCGTAGCTCAACCCTATACACACACTATCCTGAATAATGAAATCTGGCAAGATGTTATGTTGCAGTATACATTATGCGGACTTTTGCGTCAATTCCTCCTATGCGTTGCAGTTATTTTGGTTTATTTAATATTTTTCTTCTGTTGTCCATTTCCTGTGGAGTGTTTATCTCAGTACGATATATATACTGAGATAAATAACAAATAATGAACACCGGATGTGGAATATAATGTTATTAAAAGCTCATTCTCCTTGATGGATTATTATAATCACCTGAGGGATGTTATTATTTTTCAGTCATTTGCTACTGCTTCTCACTTTTGGTACAAATTTCCCTTCTCATATTTTTTCCAGTCACCTCAAAGTTGTCTTTTGGAGCAGAAATCTCTCTAGAATCTTTATCAACAGTATATAGCCTGTTTCGTACTACTGCTGGCTCCACAGAAAAACCAAGACCACCACTTCTGTTTCTTAAATTGCCTTTTCCAACAATTTCACAGTGAATGCATAACGTGCAGCTTAAAAGGGCATTGGCACTAAAGGGCGCGTTCAAAGGTGCCGCCCGCCCTGACCAGACGAGCTATGCGACTATGAAGTTGTCTGTGACCAGAGACGGAGTATCTCAAGAAATAAACAACCACAGATTCACGACCATTCTTGACTTTGTCTGTCTCCTCACAGTTTAATTATCAAGCTATATGCACTGTTTTTTTATCTTCAAAATTCTTTCTCAAATGGCCTCTTCATTTAAAATAATACTCATCAGTGTGGCTTACGTCATGCCATGTCAGGTTTTAAATATGACTCTTATGGATTTCTGTATATGTCTTACATTACTGACCAATATCTGTAAATGTTATTTACGGCATAGAATTCATATTATCGATACGCATATTAGACGTATGAGATAATTTATAGTCGGATTAAAGCAATTTTGATAGGTACTTTATCAGCATCGGGTTTAACTCCAAAGAGACAGAAACGTTGGCATGTCTGTTTTACGATCGGACGACAAAAGGCTTATTGTTGAAATTGAATCGAGATTAACCCTATTACAGACCACCCGCATACAAGATACACACATCTCATTGTTACAATCATATGACCGACCGTGACTTTAAAAAAATAACTTAAAAAATGAGAGTGGCCGTTCATTTTTTAAGTTATTTTTTTAAAGTAAATTTTTGTATACCAATTTTAATGCTAATTACCCGTATAGAGTCCTAATCAAATATTGAATTATGAACAACATACCAAAAGCAGCTCCCTATATTGTTTATATACTTCTTCTGGGTGGTCCAGGCAGTGAGCCATTAAATTATAACCTAACCTCATAATCGACAAATAATTTATGTATTTTTCCTATTTTTACGAAAGCAAATACAATCTTCTTCGAAAAAGAAAGTTGTTAGACCAGTGATGATAATAGAAACGGCAGACGTGCTAAAATTTGTCTCTGGGAACAGCCACTGTCGTTGACGGTTGACGAAGCTGCATCTGAGCATGATAGTCCCTCGGATATTAAGCTTTAGGTTCTTTGAAATAAGGGTGGTGAATCCGACATGTTTGTCGAGAGTTTAATGTTTCGTTTGAAATGTTCCCACGCGAAAAGTAAGTAAGTACTCTGTGGTGGTAAGTGGCGAGATAAATATTTGTAAACTCAGCGCGTTAGTCCCTGACCTTGCTTTACACTGAACAGTATTTACTTTTGTTTTAATTAACATTGCAACACATTCTTGGTTATACGTGTTTGTTTTCGTTGATATCTTGTTGCTTACTTAAATCACCAATTCGAGTTTATTAATTCGAGGTCTCATATGGACATACGGATCAATCGATATCACCGGCTTTAGGCACGGTGACTCAAAACTTTCTCTGTCACTTGTAAAGTTGTGGGTGACTCAACATAGCCCTAGTAAGGTGCTTCCGATGACTCGATATGTAAGAAATTAAATAAAACTCCAAACGACATGTTCTTAAATGATGTCAAAACAAATCTATCGACATGTCTGTTAAACTTCATGACTGATAGCTTACTCAGCTCGTTACTTTTGAGTCGATATAAACTTCGAAGCCCAAAGGGCCTATCGATGACTCGACATGCATGTTTGTTATACTTCATGACTGAAAGCTGTCTTCGTTACTTGTGAGTCAATATAAACCTCGAAGCTCAAAGGATCTATCGATGACTCGATATGCAAGGAATTTAATTAATTTGAACAGAGCCCCAGACTACGGCGTCGGTCAGGGCACATGGCGGGCGGCTGGGTACTCTGCCCCGACGAATATAGACTTTCAGCTATTTATATTGTACGCGTATCCGCTTTGCGCACGCGCACGCGTCACACCACAGAATGCACTAGTAGTTTATGGCCACAGATTGAATAAGAATATGAAAGATATGGCATGAATATGGCGTCAGCTTTAGTTGCTTTTGCTCTTTAATATTAATGACCTCTTCGCACTTCCGTATATCTGTATGCCATTGACTAGAAAGCATTGAATACGGCACTGCTTGACGGTTAGGAAGCAAATATACATACAGTGTTCTCCACATGTTCATGTTAAGATTTCGGTCCTGGCTATCACAGTTTTTAAACCATGGTCGTAGGCCTTAAGGATGTAAAACTGCGACAGTTGGTAACTAGCTGATACGAAGAATGAATAGTATTAGTACTTACATCAATTTTACCGTGAAAAGGTAACACACTAATCTCGGAAGTAAATTTAAAGAATTTGTTAGAAAAGCTCTTTGCATTAACCTAGCATATTGTTGAAGCAGCAACACAATGTGTATAGTACATTTTAGATGTGATATTTTAACACCAGCATTTTCCTTTCGACAGTCCGAGAATCTGATTCCGAGCATAGCGACACTTTTATTTAG
The DNA here is from genome assembly GCA_958496245.1 of Perizoma flavofasciatum. Classification (NCBI taxonomy): domain Eukaryota; kingdom Metazoa; phylum Arthropoda; class Insecta; order Lepidoptera; family Geometridae; genus Perizoma; species Perizoma flavofasciatum. Next base: position 4,287,517 of record OY292436.1, read on the forward strand.
GTATTTTAGAATCCGAGCATAGCGGAACTAACCCGTTGTAACACATCCACACCACACTTATTGTATTTTTAGGTCAACACAGGGGTTGTTCCCTCTAAATAATGATGCAAGAAGGTCATCGGAACCGGTAATAGCTCATCAATCATTATAGAGCTAAAAGCTGCAGGCAGTAAAGGGTGCGGTCCGACCTGATATAAATTTTATGGCTTCCACTGGTCGATCTATGCAAAACAATAAAATCATATATCTGAACTAGGATAACAGAGTAATAGAGGTAACTGAAAAATCTCTCTGGATGGATATCGTACTGTGATCACCGTCTACAAAGTCAAAACTTGCGAGTCTGTGATGTCGTGATTGGACTTTTTTCTGTTGTCTGATCAAGGAAAATTATGTAATAATGCAACATCCAAGCTAAAAGCTGATCCTTAAAATTTATCTACTATTCGATTTTAGGTTACGGACAGATAGCCAACTGTTTGTGGTCCGAACCATATTAGCCCTGATGTCATTATCCACACTGATGAAAAAGGACATCTCCTTGACAATACCTTTGTTATTGAACGTGTTTAAAATGTAGCTGACTCAAATGGCGATACAAATATAAACAAGTCGCTCCCAGACGAAATGATGTAACGTTGGTGACGCTATCGCACCTATTTTTAAAGTCAAGCTTACCATAATGATATGATGACATTGATGGTGCGCATTAGCACCTAAGGTTGCATTAATTGCTATGAGTATAATCAAAACAAAGATAATGTTCTTATATCAGACCATCCGAACCGAAAAAAGCCGAGCTACTCAGAATACATAAATCCACCCACACTGACATATCTGACATTGTCAGAAGTTATAGGAAATTCCCTTTTGGGGGGGTAAAATCAGTTAAGTAATATCATCATCGTTTTGGGGCGAAATGTTTGAGTAAACGTGCCTAAAACTTATTATCAAAATAAACAGAACTACTCAGCACATAAATGTTCGCACACTCTTGGACGTAACTTTTCCGAAGATGACGTTCAAATGAGCACATTCTTGATCATCTCCACAAATACAACGTTATGTCGGTCACGGCTGGTTGGATAATTCAAACTCCAACCGAAATAACCTTCTTACTCAATATTTTCCTTATTGTATCAACATTCCTCATAATATTTTTTTTTTCAATATTGTTAATTATTATAAGTTTAACGGGTCTTTATCGCGTTTACCTTTTTTATTATTTTCCCGACGTTTCAACTGTAAACTGAAATAACTTTTGAAACTATAATAGTTATAAATGATTTTTCCTTTTTTTATAGAACGTTACATAATTACCATCTTTTGTGAGTTGAATGAAGTTGTCGGTCCCGCGGTTCTCGGTTCTGCAAGCTAAATGGCCTGCTCATTGCCACTTCAAGTATCTAGTTCCAAGAGCTTTGTAGGTATCCACCTACAAAGCTCTTGGAACTAGATACTTGTAGGTAGCTTGTAAGCTTGTAAGCTTGTAGGTAGGCATCCGCCTACCTACAAGCTTTTGGAACTAGCAAAAAAATCCTCATTTTGTACAATGCCAATTTTATGAATTTATATATTGGCATCAAAAGTTGTCTTACCGACAACTAACTACCGATTGTTAATACCGACCTCATATTTGTGAACTAATGTTGCTTTTTGCCGGCTCGTGTTTCTTAGACATAAAAAGTTCCGCACCCAGGATTAGTTGTTTAATATCTTTGTCACCTATTCCGGGACATACAGAATCTTCCACATCACACGGCGATCAGTAAAGTCGTAAATATCTCAGCCAAGATAAAGTTAAGTGGGACAGTGGTCGTAAATGAAACCAGTTTAGATCGAGGTAGCAGAATGAGCGCTGCGAATTTTCTATTATTTATTTTCTTTCATGTATCCTAAACCTAAGTTCTTTTCTTTTAACGTAATTATTGACCAAAACGGAGGCCAGCAAGACAGTCCAAAAGTTACAGGTAGAATAGACCTTATGTGTGACATATGCCATGTATGTTCTCCTATTTTGGTCAAGTTTAGAGCTATACCCATTTTTGTGTAAATTTTCTAAGGAACGGGGTTCACCGAGTTTTAGTGATTAGGTTGTTGGGCTAGCGCAGTGAAATGTTCAGGGGAGGTTAGTTCACAAAACAAGAAAGTCTTTAAAAGTAAACAAAAAGTTACTTATCCGTAACGTTTTGCCTACTATACCAGAGAACACTGCTGTCAGGTTATACTCATGCTTCTTTATTCACCATAGGAATTTCACAATTGATTTTGTCGAACAAATAATAAGAAAGTAAATAAGATATCTCGTCAGTTATTCAGAGCCATTAAAACAGACAAGCACAGTGATTCCCGAATGGGTCAAATAAATGGCTACTTTCCTCCACATCCAAGCCCATTGTTCTCGGAAAAGAAAACTTTCATACATTAGTTCCCAACCACATCCACGAGCATTTTAATAATAATTTTTTGAAAATATTTTTGTTCATACATTAGTTCCCACTCACATCCATGCATAAGTTAAGGTAGAGTCAGCTCGAGAATCTTCTGATAATATATAGCTTGACTAGTAATCTATGAATAGTAACTACTTAGCTACTAGCGGTTTTTTTATTTATTTGCGTCGAATTTCTTGCTATTTTTCTATTAAGGTAATCATAAAAGATAATTAAATCTTTAGAGAAGGTATGATTCAAATTCAAATGTACTTGCTTATAATGACGTTCAAGAGCATGGTATAGCCATGGTGGAGCCAAGCATTATTTTTTAGACTCGCAACTTAAAGATAGAACATCGTCGTTATGATACAAATAAATAGAACCCAGAAGCTTTGCTTATGTTGACAGTACTAAAATATTTCGTGGATGTGAGTGGGAATCTTTTTTGGATTTTTTGGGAATGACCCAAATAAATGCGTTACGTTTGGTTTTGTGGCCATATTGTTTAACAATAACGTGCCCTTTACGGGCATAAGCAACCAATTTATGACCGTGTATTGTGCAATCGGTCTATCTCTTCAATGACAATGCGATGCGACCGACACGCTCCAATTGTCAAATTGTTCAGAACCAAATTGCTCGGCGCTGATGAATAGTTATTGCTATTTAATGCTGTTTAGTTAAATGGAGTACGAAAGAAGCGCTACTGGTGGAGTAGGATCCTGATTTCTGATCCTAAGGCCGGGGATCCTTAGGATCTCTTTGGACTTAGATTTTAGGATCCCAAGTTCATTAAATCTTAGAATTAATTGAGAAGAGTTTAGGTTCTTCCCTTCAGGGCCACAAAATATAAGTTCATCAAATTCAACATTATATAGAAGCCTATTGCTAGACATAGGCCTCCCCTAGAGAGTGTCATGATGAAGGAATTTGGGCTATCTCCATCCATATCGGGTCCCCCGTTTAAGGCTCTTTTGTTCACTGCGTCATAATCAGTTTACTTTACTTTACGAAATTCAAAAACTGCTTCTCTTGTTTTTCATCATCCATGCACAGTCCCTAATAAATATTTCAGTCTTATAAAATGTTTGCAAAAAAATAATATTAAGTACAATCGGTTTAGCCGTTTCGGAGAAAAATGAACAGACAAACATTATTACAACCTTTTACCCAAATCACGTAAAATAATAGAGTAATTTTTCCAAAGAGAGCTCGACTGATGTCGTTATAAGTACGTAACGTGTTCGTGTCTTGCTAAAGACAATGCGGAAAGCTGTCTACTCATAAACAGCTTGTCAGCCGGTACATAACAAAGTTTATCTGCCATTTTAATGCTTTAACTTTTCTATTTTCTCTCTTCCATTATGGCAGTGTGACATGGGACGAGGCATGAACACCTTTTCACCATTTAGCTAAAGAAAGCTGACACCAATAGAAACAGCTATCTATTGCTAATTGCTTGCACTTTGAATACTCGTAACATTTTGTAGTCCTAGCCTAAGTAGTGTAATGATTATAAATCAGGAATCTGCAAATCGCTGACCATTTACTGCCTGTTTAAGCAAGCGTTCATCGGAGCTTTGGCGTTATGCAAAAGCGCTATCGACAGACACCGTCATTAAAGTCAACACCTTTAGCTGATTAGGGTTAGGGCTGCGGTACAAATGTTTGCAAGTTCCGCAGATATTAGTTCCGGGTCTGGATGTTGTGGTACTACGGTTACTCGTAGTTCCTGATACCCACTACACAGGAAAGCCTAGTATGGGGTCAGGACTATGTATGTGTCTGTTGGGTGTTTATTATTAAATGAGCGAGTCAGCAGCTAACCATTTACTGAGAAGGACACTTGTCTCTGGCCCTGGACGTCGTTGATCAATGTCCAAACTCGGTTAATGGCAACGCTCGATGCATGAATAAACACACACGTTGTTCGCTTCATTCGGATGGCGCCTGCATTCAACAATTAATTTGCGTAAGCTCAGGGAATCACAATAGCAGATGGGTGAACAGCTGGCGGCCATATTGGATTTGTAGTGGAAGTGTGACGTCAGAGCTTTCGTTACTAGTAAGTGCACACCGCACAGTAATGCGACGAAGAGTGACACATGTTAAGGGTATAGAAGGCAACGCACTCAAGATCTCTGTACAAGATGTGCCTAATCAAATCGGATATTAATGATGCGTACAGCATAAAGGATCGTCTGTTATTTTGTTCTTACAGTTTTGTATCAGTTGTCAGGTTTATTCTTCGTCACAAAGCCAGTGTACCAGTATTCCGAGGTTAACGACTTGATTGGCCAAGACGGCGATTTGCGAACGTGCTAAGTGGATGATGAAGGCTCTCTTAGGCCCCCCCCCCCGGTCTATTTTAGGACTTCACCGATAATTTATTACCACCTACTTGTCCTGATCTGATGAGAGATATGAACATATGAAGTTTCACCCTGAGAGCCGTTTAATAAATGATAACGGAATCTGCACAAAACAAATCTTGGATTTCCTATAGGTAAAATTGCATGGCGACCTTCACCCGAAGCCATATTTGTAAATATGAAAAGACCCATGTGTCACCGGCATTCACACCCTTTAAAACGGAGCTCAGCAATGATGTAAATATAGAGGTAGCACCTTCACTGTGAACTAAACCAACATCTCCTCAAGACAGGGACCACAGACAGTGGACTACGTCACGGTTGTCTTTAAGATGAAAATACAGTTGAGCACGTACACTGCGCCACAAGCGAACTAAGGTCAAAAACGGGATTGCAAGAGCTCACTGAATTCTGGAATATTGCTGAAGGTCCGGAGGTCTGGAGTTGAGCTGGTTGGTGTTTGGTTAGAAGAGGAATGATGCACAATGCACTACAAATCAGGTTCTTTTCGCCCCCGTTAAGATTTAGAATTAATTAGCATTTCCACGGACGAACTTTTTCACAAGGAACTCTACTATCTACTGAGTACTGATTGACTGCTGGATCTATCTGGATCAATTTATGCTAGAAACACATCGACTCTCGTCCTATCTGTGACTCGTGAGAAAACTCTTGTGCTGAACTGTTATAAAGCTTGAAGATAAGATAGTACGTGTTATCGATACTAACTAGTCTCTGTGCTACTTTCTACCCACGCCCTGTTCTAAGCGTTTTATCATCTGTCAAACATTTACTTAGCCGAGATTTCATCTGGTAGAGCATTGATACAATAAGCAAACGGATTTTATTCATGTTTACAAGTACTTCGCTCCCGTCATGTGGATAGTTCAGGAATGTTTGCTCTTTACATTTATGTAAACATAAATCAAAATGTTAATGCCTAAAGAATCGAAACTTTGTAAATGAAATCCGCCAGTACCATTACAAATTGTTTAGCTGTAATTCGCTAATGGTTTGGCTGATTTAATTGTTTCATAAACGCTAATTGTATATCCCTGTTCAATTTGTGCCATGGTTCGACTGGCCCAGACGTGTTAATGGCGAAATTTATCGACTCCTTCCTAGTACCGTTCCCGGTTGGTGCCGTGGCACATCGTTGGCAAGAGAGAGATCGCTTAGATTCAGTATGGTATAACGTTTTCTCGGTCGCGCTTTAACATATTTTCTCTGAAATCGACGCATTTATGCCCAAATATTTTAATCTGCCTGCGATGTGCCATAAAAACCGGGTACTGTACAGACTTGATTACCCGTAGCCGCTACCGAGAATGTAGAGCGTTTAATGATAGGCTATCTGTTTTGACCGATTGTTCTAAGCGGGTTCAATTACTCTTCAATTTTGCAATGATCTACTATATTATATTAAAATGTATAATACTGGTCCGACTGGTTTGCTTTATTTGCAATGGTTGAGACTCTAAGCACAACTATAAAACTTGTTCGCTCAGATTACTTTCTTTGTGACTCCCAATTCAGACAGTACTTACTTATTGATAAAGAAAGTGGTAATACATCGATTAAGTATTTCAAATGGTAATCAATGATTTCTTTCATTCGTAAGCGCCACTTTCACTGTTCGTTCACCCACAAATTATTCTTAAAAGGTGATAGGGAACACATGAAAGTTTATGTAAATGTAGAGATAATTTTCTTACTAAATTTGAATTTTCTGTGTCATTGAAGTGTTCTAATAACCTTTCTTTTTCTTTCAGGTAAAGGTGAGTGTCAACATGGCATTATCAACTTTAAAGTAACTACTAGTATGGAATCCGCTGGTAAGCTAATGATATCCATAACGTCTTGAAATTGATAGATAAAACAATGTTTTAATAGAATTTGCGATAAACTGATAAAACGACGGAAGAAGATAAAACGGTAGAAGTTCTCGTTTATGGTTATGGTTTAAAAATGACCACAAAAAATTAAACAAAATCTGACCGTGCGTGAAATATAGTATCAAGATACGATAATTTGTACCAGATTGTCTTGTTCGATATCTGGTTTCATATTAACCCGATGATGTATCGGTCCAGTGTTTTGGAATTTTATAAATCTTTTAACGTTAAATTTTTGCTCCTACAGATAACTCTCTCTTAAGAACTTCCGCATCCCACTCGTTCATAAATAAAAATCTACGTTTCTTTCGTACAACCGTTGCCATTTGTCCAACGTCTTGTGATCTAGTATTACACAATGTATTGAATAATAATGTTAAAATTAACATTTTGGATAACACGTTAAATTTACACTACGAAAGAAAGTTGTAGAGTCCAAGGTAAATAAAGCAATCAGACTTATCTAATCTTGGATAGTGCGGTTCGAAACGCACTACTACATACCAACCAGCTGTGGTTTGTCAATGAATAACGATCAATGAATGGGCATTCCTTTCGGCCCTTGCGATACACCGCGTGGGTGCTTAAACTTTTTTGTTATATCAAAATCAACCACGCAATCTTGATAGCACCAATTCTAATTCACAGATCGTTAAACTGATATGCGTCATTATTTTGAATTGTATTATAAACACCGTTTTCTCTATTTTAAAATGTTTCTATATTATAAACAATATTTAAACGTAATTATGTTTTGACGATGACATGTCGTGTCATGGTTTTAATACTTAATACTACAGTTGCACGATATGTTGCATTCCCCATTTTGGTCACAAATGTAACCTGATCACGCAAAGCTCCAATAACGGCTTCTGTTATTTCAGACTACTTTCCTGCCATCTCTAACGACTATGATTATTTGTTATTCTATTGCGACACGTACCACGTGTTCTATTGTTCTGGCTTCTCATGGTTTCGTAACTTCTATATCAAGCTTTCTTCTTTTGTTAACATTATTATGTTCCAACATACAATATAATTGCTATGGTTTCATAATCAGTAGCAAATAATTCGTTGTGGGCTGAATTACCTACCTGCCTACTCAATACTCATAGTTGATATAGGTCAATTGTGACTATTGTACAAATCGGCAGGTCTCTTTAAAACGGTAAAAGGTTTTCCTTTTGGCTTAACCTTCTAAATGAGACAATTGGCTTGCTATCAAAGTAATAAAGCTCGTAGTTTATTAACTCAATTACTTCAAGTACCGACTGCATCACCTTCCAATTCAATTTGTGCTTTAACCTCCCCTAGATTGGATCTCATATAAACTTAACCTTCTGCTAGTCTTTTAAGGTTATTGCCACAAATTGTTATTGTTATGCTCATTCTAGGTTTTCCAGTGATATGTTATAAATAAAAAATATAATAGGAAAAAATAGCTTAGGATGGATTTAACATATTTGTTATCAGTGGTGTGTTAATGTTTGTACAGGAAGAATTTTATCATCTGTGACTAACCCTTTTAAATATAGTAATTTCTATGCAACAATCAATATGTCAACTGGTTATTTCTAATACCAGAAGGGAACTTCAATAGGACTTAGATTTGAGCGTGTCGTTGCGCCCCAGATCTCTGGCTTTGATCTCAAATAGTTTGTGGAACTGCTTATGACTGGAGCAATAACTTATCATCTGTGGAATTTAAATTGCCATATTTCTTAGACTATACTATGCCACCGTTTGAGTTTGAATGATCTGATTTCTTAAGACATTATATTATCCATTTAACAATATTATCAATACCTTATAGTGTTGCAATACATTCAATTACATGAAAATAGAACGCGTTAATGTTGATGGTTACTCTCATTGTAAACACCCACAACCATGTTTGTTTCATCAATCAATCAATCACATAGTAGCAATCAACATCTATATCAATTGCAGAGCAAGGATGTATGCCTTTTACAATTTGGGCCTTGGCTTGCACTAGTAAATTGTAAGGCCTTGATTTCTATTACCTTTTGTACTTACTTGCGCTTTCCGTATTAAACATCTTCGAGTTAGGTTGTCCTTTGAATAAATTCATTCTGTTTTTTTATTGCGCCTACAACTTGCCAAAATGTCTTAGCAATTAATCTTCTTCTACTTCTTCGTCTATTAGTTTATTCTTTTTATAGTGACATTCCATTTTTTATATAATGAAAATGTCATTGTATGAGTTTTAATAGGGTCTTTAGCAGAACTATTGCTTCACAATGATCAGGTGCTGTAATTCCGCCTCCGCGACGGAAGCGGTGGGCGGCAGCCTGGGGCGTGCGCCTACGCACCTACAATTATGTCACCTATACCTCTTCATCAAATAAGGATCGCCGTGCGAATTCCATAGATCTATTATAGGAAACCGCCATCGTCATTCTTTTGTATTTCCTCATACAATCTTATTCTTTTTTCCTTCATTTTTATTTATAATTAGTACTACAAAACTTATGTATGTTTATATTTATGGGTTCCGAGAATAACACTAAGCATATTATAGAAAATATGCTTAGTGCCTAACTTCAGATTCTTAATGATTTATAACGTTGTAAAATATATTATCGTTCAAACGAATCTTAAATTACTTCACCTGCTGACACGAAGACACGTGTTTTCTATGAGGGACCGCTCGGAAGCTATTTATATGCATGGGCCGAATGGTGTTACGCTTCATCCATTAACCAACAGTAGCTGTACCTACTCGCTGGTCAGTAATTAGTATTTTGGAATTACTAATATTCTGGTTTTAATAAAGCGTGTGACACGGCATATATATTTATATATATATATACATTCTAACTTCACATTATGTACAAGAGATATTGTATTCAACATTGTTTATTTACCATAAGTTTCGTCGCGACCGTAATCTCAAAATGGATCTCTCGTACACGCCGACATCAAAAGGTGTACCGCAGGGTCTGACCTAGTTCCACTACTGTATTTTGAGACAGACCACCTTGACCGGTAGATTTTATTCTGTACACAACACATTCTAAGACAGTTAATTAAATATTGGAAATAAAGAGACATGACTAGGGTTTGGGTCCCTAGTAGACTTTTTGTAAATTTTGTTGTCTCGGATCCCGAGACTTTCGGTTGTTAAAATTGTATTTCAGTAATTTTATTCTGAAAAGGTCATGATAAACTTTATTAGCTTCCCGCCGTTCACACAGTCTGACATTGAAAGCCCCATATATTAGATTAACGAATAATTACTTGATAATACTACTACCTACTTAATTTACTATACGGTGGCATTATTACAAAAAATTATTTTCGTTTAAAAGCCAATTTTATTAAATCAGCAAAGACGTCTAGTTCATTATATTATTTGTATGACATAATGAATAGAAATAAGGGGATAATTATTAATTATAAGAAAGTAAGAGTATGATTTCTAATTGTAAAGTCTGTTTTATATTTAAAGATTTTATTAACGAACAAATTAAAATAAATAAATTAATACATTTTCACACAGTCTCATCTAGCCCCAAAGTAAGCATAGCTAGGTTATGTAGTTCCCACATGACTGATACACTACTTATATATATATATTTTAAAATATATACATATTACCTGAACATATGAATTGTTTAGACTATAATTAATAAATGTTAGTATTTTATTTTATGTTAAAATGTTGATTTTACAAAAAAATATTTATTTTATTGATATATCTTGCTAAAAATCGATTTTAACTTTATTCTGTGAAGTCTTTGATCGTAGGTTGTTTCGTATCCCGGGACTTTGAGACTGTAGAGACTTCCCGAACCAGTACAATATACGCATGACTATGGTTTTGCCGCACAGTTCCCGTCCCATCACATCGTGGAGATTACCATCTTTGTCTTGTAGAGTCGTCGCTGCTAGAACGTTTTACGAAAAAAGACTTCCTACAAAACCGATGTGTCATTATATCAATTGGGAATGTAAAAACCAAATGTTTGCTCATTAAAACATTGCCCATTGCTACGCCTAAGATATTATCGGTAAAGTAAAGCTTTCAATATAGGTAAATAAAACGTGTGCTTGTGCATGCGTGACCGTATTGGCCTCTGTTTGTTTTAAGAGGCTCTTCTTTGAGATTTATACTATTAGCTCGGTTAACGGGGGCTTTAATTGCTTTGTCTGCTTTATGTTTGTTCTTCATGTGTGTGTTACTTGCCCAATGTATACATTTAATAAAGCATTTTTATGATACTCTTGATATGGAGTTTTACTAGCTAGACATTAAACACCATCCTCTTGCATCAGTCATCACCTGTTGGAGTTCTGTTTCTAGACTTATGCGTCCTTAGGATACCTTAGGATGATAATGAGCACCCACCATCCAGTGCCTTCTCATCATTGCTTGTACCTTGAACTTCCTTATTATATATGGCTACAAAATGAGCCTTTGATATTGACCGTTGTTTTTAAATCCGTTTTGTACTACATAACGATGCCACTTGTTGCATTGTATACTCATTGATTATACATTCTGCAAAGCTAAATGCATTCCATTATACACATTGGTCAACCCAGCTACAGTACTTACTAACTTATTCTAAATGGGTCAGCCCACATGCATTTGTCGGTTGACAATGTCGGCACAGAATTTGCGCAGTTACTCCAGTCAATTGACTTTGTCGTATGGCCTAAAGTACTTCAATTCGCCGACAGTTTAATTAATGAAATCCTTGTTTCGATGTGCAATTATACCTACTACTCTTGTTCTTAAAGATAAGCTATCAATAAATTACATTACTCGATACTCGAGTTATGAAAATAATTTCTGCGAATTATCAGGTCAGGAATGCTTCACGCAGTCACAATTGTTTATTTATAATTTATATCGCAGGATATGCTTAACTAGGACTTGGAAGGTTATTTCACCTGTTTTCTGAGAAACTGGTGCCTGTGATAGGTTCAGCAATAACCTGTAATACAGGTGACCAGTGACCCACTAAATAATAATTTATAATTGATCCGTTCTCCCATTTTGTATGGCCTGGAGGTTATTTTGAAAGATATAAATGCAGACCAAGCAAGTGATAAAATTGGCGAGACGCCCCAGAAACATAATTCATAATTTAAGCGCTCTGTGGTACAGTTTTTGAATGCGATTTTAGTCCTATTTTAATTTGCGTTCTATTTTAGTCTAGTAGTAATATTTGTTATTTTAACTTTAACATCAATTGAACGCTCTATGCCCACTTTGCGCACTGAATGCATTATGATTGTGTCCCACTTCGTATACTACTTATCAGAACAGTAATGATTAATTGTCCTACGTAAAATTAAATTCATTTCTTAATTCAGACTATACCATTAAAAAAACTGTGTTAGTGCTGTAATTAAATAATGCGATAGTTATATGCGGGCTAACTCTGCAAAGGCCTTCATTCGCATCATAGTCCAGTCTCTAAGAGGCTATTTGACTAGTACCCGAATGAGTGTCTTCATTGCAGACAGGTTACATCTATCAGGTATGACCTGTAGAATGCTATTGGTGATACCTAGAAGCAATAAGGCAGTTTTTTTTTTGCGAATAATGGCATGAAAACTATCAACACGCGCTCAACAAACATGGTAGAAACAATCGAGATTCAGTCCTAAAAAAAATTATAAGTTCGTATCTCAACTTTAGCTTTGGTGGGCAATTGTACACCTGTCTCATACATCGTCCTATGAGTTTACGTGTCGTGTAGCTCTTCGATATTGATATCCATTTGTTTAGCTACAGGCTGATAGCAAGTTGCAGTTCCCGCAGCGTCTATGACCATATCCGATGTTGAATAACTTGGACGGACATGTTTGGTATCCGCTGCTTTCGCGATTTTACTATACGTATTACGTATCGCGATTTCTAGTGAAGAGAAATACCACGGGCTCTAAAATACCATTGTTGGAGACATGTATAGTCTTGTAAAGAGCCGCAGAACTAAGGCAGCTAAAAACAAAAAAAAAATGCTTATCACTGAAATGCCCATGATGGACTAAACATCGGATCTATACTCGGTATGTGGATCCGTAAGGATACCAAGACACAAAACATTACATTTGGCACGTGCCCAGTTTTGCAAGTAGTTAGCGTTCCACGTGACAGATTGCAAGTACTCCGCCGCTTATTGGAACTCCCAACAATGTTATATGCCTTAGAGCTTATGCACATGTATTTTATACGCGCAGAGAACGCGCATTCGCAGTGCTTGCGTTTTAATCGATTGAAACGCAATACAAACGCGTTGATGAAATTGTATCGTGTCGCATTTTTTTTGTATTGATTTTATCAGTGCGTTTGCATCGATACAAACGCGCAAAGATCGCGTCCCAGTATTATTGGAGAAAGGAGTGAAGGAAGGGCGCGCGCACGAGACGCGCAGAAATAGCGCGTTTTTATCGATGAAACTGCGCGTTTATAGCGATACAAACCCGTGGCTGAATTCATGGAACGTGTGCAAAGTTACACAGGTTACGAGTGTATCGCGTTTTCAGCGCGTTCTACTTGCGTCAGACGCGCGTATTCTAACATTTATAAAATACGCTCCGTGTGTACATGCTCTTAGATTTTTAGTTCTAGAATCTAGGGCATGCCGGTTTCCTCACGATATTCTCCTTCACCGTTCTGAGGACGTGCTCACAACAAAAAATCCTACATTCTAGTGGCTTGATAATCGTAATCATCATCATCACCGAAAACCTGTAGAAGTACATAGCTGAATAAAGCTGTCCTCTCCTTATTAATAGATACATAAATAAATAAATAACGTTGGACATTTTTCACACGCCCCAAACTAAGCAGAGCCTGCATTATAGGAACTAAATGACTGATATACTACTTATTTTTTTTTAGTACATACTTTATTATTCATAGAAAAACACTCAGACCCGAGACAAATATTTGCAGATCTTACAAACATTTGTCCCATGAGAGGAATCGAACCCGCAACCTTCTACGTCTCAGGCGGACCTTCGCTCACTGCGTCACAGAAGTCGTCAAAAATAATGTACAGCCTTGAGCCACGTTCACCACTGACTTTCCGAACCTTTTGAAATGTCATCGGTCCATCGCGTGGTTTCCTACACTGCGCTGTTGAGGTCGTGACTGGAGCGTGTAATGGAATTATTGCAAGTTGCTAACAAATGCAGTCTCTTAAATTCAGGCCACGATAGCGATAAATGAACAACAAATAGGTAAACATAACGATAGAAGTCGGATATTTTGCATCGTAATTATAACAAAATATTTTAATGACTAATTGACGACCTCGATGGCGCGGCAGGCGAAATGCCGGCTGCGATACAAAAGGTGCGGGTTCGATTCCCGGTGCGGACAAATGTTTGTTGTTCTGCAGATATTTGTTCTGGGTTTGGGTGTTGTGGTACCACGGTACTCATAGTTTCCTATACCCACATTACAGGGAATCTTAGTGTGGGATCAACTAAGTATATGTCTGTTGGATGTTTATTTATTTATTTTATAATGACCACTTATTTAATCGTATTTTGCTGTCGAGGTCTTAACAGATTATTTATTCCTCTAGAACCAACGCCTGGTCCATATATGGTCGATTGTGGCCAATGTCGAGGCGCCAGTTGTACTTTTATAGTACAGTCAACTTGATTTCGATCTCGTATGAGGATTGAATCGATTCATTGCGATAAGGCGGTAAGGCCACATCCAGGGATAGTGAGATACCTAAACATTAAGTAAAGCTGAACATGGCTTCGGATTTTTTGTTAATAGAATGTTGAATTATATTTTATTTTGGTAAACCTGAGTCATCATGAGGCATTGAACTTAAAGACCGAGTTCCAAATATCGAGATACGAAGACGGACCAAAGTCAAAGACATTGGATTTAAGATTATGGAACTGGAATCTAGTTGGGCTGGACATATTGCAAGACGTGATGATAGACGGAGCAGGATAACGAGTTAATGGTGGCTGAGGAATGGTAACAGAAACGTTGGACGATCTGCAGCAAGATTGGCAGACGATATAGTCATCGTCGCTAGTCTAAACCATCCACGGTTTAGACTAGCGCAGGATCGTGGTGGATGGCACAAACAGTGGTAGGCCTGTACCCAGCAGTGGGTGAAATGGGCTGTGGACGATGATAGTGATAATGATGATAAATGATTGACAAGTGGTTTTGAGTGATGAGTTGTTAATGTCGTCTAAACGCTCTCACGTCTTTCAATCCTACTACTATTATAAACGTGAAAGTTTGTGAGGATGGATGTTTGTTGCTCTTTCACGCAAAAACTACTGAACGGATTTTGATGAAACTTTACAGTAATGTAGCATATACACATAGGCTACTTTTTATTCGGGTACCACGCGGGCGAAGCCGTGGGCAGAAGCTAGTCTAATCTAAAATCTAAACAGACCAGTCACATACACAATAGGCCTGGGTCTGTAATGTTATCCCGGAATGTTATCCCGTATTGCATAGAGAGCGAGTGTCAGATCGTTCGTCATGGCATAATTTAGGTGAGATGTTAGTCTATCTGTGGACTTCTACAGACTGCTGATAATGATGAGGTATAGTTATTGAGTTGCAAAGAAACGATAGGAGTCCGTTAGCTAACATTGTTTTGCAAGTGTCTCTTTCTGATTGTAGACAGCGCTATACTCGTAAATTCCGGCGTTATCGACAGTTATGTGGGACAGCTTTGTTTATTTCTGATCTGGCGCCTTCGACGCTGTTTTGTCGAGACATGCAGTATAATGTGTTGACAACTGAGCAGCATCCAACTGAGCAGCATCTTTCGCTACCTGCCACTTTAGATAAATGTTCATCTGAGGCGGTGTGAGAAGCGCTTATCTCGTCTACGTACATGGGATCTCGTCTCACCACCACCGTCGAGCGATTGCATGAGGAAGGTACTATCCTAAAATGATACCAAACCACGATAATTTCAATGCTTCGTACATTTAGTTGGCAATTTTGAACTATCTGCGTTGACTGACAGTGCACTCCAATAGACATTTATAGCTTTTGTGGCTTGAAATATTGAAGATTCTGTAGATCTGTTTGAAAACAGCATAATGTTCGACAATTCCCGTCAATCAAAGTCATCGGAATTCCCGTAAAACAATTTGTAGCGTGTTTTCTTACTACGCTAACGATTGGATAGACGTTTGTTTAAATAGCTGTTCAAATAAGTCTACACGCCCAGCATAGATAGAGAAGTTCTCATTTATTGTAGTTATGTCTGCTCTGATGATGATAAAACCGAAATTAAAAACATTATCATCGCAATAACATCGGCTTTCGTGCACATAAATACGAGATTAGTGACGGAACTTCACTGACGACCGCTGGCTATAATTGGTGCAAGGGTTAACAGCTTTAGAAGATTCATTAGAGCAGGTGCAGAAGTCAAACGATGGTATGAGTTTTAAGTTAATGATAATAGCAACATCATTCTACGCAATAGTTAACCATTTGTTTAGATTTTCAATGCAGTTATATGATATGAATCTCTGGGGCTATTACTAGTTTTTTGAGAGCAATACGCAAGTGTGATAATGGATCGGAATGCGGAGTTATGATCGTGGCACATTCATTACAATTTCAAATTGCGTTGGTCTGATTGATCTACTATAGTTGTTTCCTTGTTTCCTTCGTCTCTAGTCCGATTTACATATAGTCAGCGATGTTCCATGTTAGACGCCATTGTCTAAGTCATTACTGCTTGGTGGTAAAATTTTCCATAGAAACGCTTAATACATATGAGCTTGGCACCGGATCGGCATCGTTTAAGTTCGAGCCGTTCGATATGCCTCCAACGCTCTGATATCAGCATCTTAACTTCATCGCCTAGCATCGGCACAAGCTAGTTAACGGCTAGTGGAGAGTGGTCAAATCGCCGAGACCCCCGCTGGTAATTTTATTAAAATTGCCTGAGTGGTCAATTATTTTATAAAAATTGCCGTCACTGCGTGGTCCCCAGATGTCACTGCGCCGATACCTCGTACCTAGGTGATTAGCCGTTCCGGTTGTGTGCTTACGTTGCCTAGGCTACGCCTTGCCATCATCTAGCCCAGGGGTCTTCAAACTATGGCCCTCGGGCCAACCTCTGCGCGCGAGCATCACCAATCCGGCCCCCGAAAGCTAGGTTTACCTGCCTGATATCCAGTACTCAAAGCCGAGCAGTAGCAACTTTCGCCTAAATTCATGGACAACAGTGTCATGTATTCTCATCTCAAAGTGTTGCACCAACCTTAAAAACGCCAATTTTTATTCGAAACAGCTGCTCATATATTCTTCTGACCTTTGTGATAATTTTATAGACGCACTGCAAGCACATTTTGGGGTACTTGTTTTTTATGAGTCAGCAGTACAAAGAGACATTTACACTTAACCGTACCGTGGAAAAAAGCCGGACGGCCGCCGCGCCCGCCCCGGAGCGCTAGCAGTCGGTCGTTAACGATACATTTTGTATGAATCCGTTTACAGGTGTACTGTCAGTCGCGTGACCGTGCTGTTGAAATGATGAAGACATCGGAAGCGTAGCGGGCAAGTAGACACCTGCGACGCAAGAGATGCGGATTCGATTTCCTCAGCGGGAATGTTTCCATATTCTGCAGATATTTGTCCCGGGTCTGGGTATTGTGGTACCACGGGACTAGTAGTTCCTGATACCCATGGCACAGGGAACACCTAGTGTGAAGTCAAAATTAAGCGTGTGTCTATTAGCTGTTTTTTTTAACTAATCTACACGTGCGGTGCGGTTACCACAGGTGTGGTTCAAGTGCAATTTGGGAATGCAAAGAGTGAAGCTCATATCATTTCTCGTACTATAGAGGGTTATTTGAGAGGCTCGCGTCGCGTGTAATGTACCTACCGTCCGATATTATTTTCGCGTCTCGTTTCGGCGACGTCACTGATACGACACTGTCGAGTGTGGATAGTCATTTCGTGTAATTTTAGGCATGATGAGTGAATTCACAAGATCGATGCGGTGACGTCATCTTTAATACTATAACTTCTTTAAAATCTGCGTTTTAGTGTCACATAAATTGTATAAAGAATTTCGTTTAATCTTGACTTACTAACTTGTTTTGCATTTTGTGTTAGGGTATCTGAGAATCTGGTCTCTGAGTTCTTGAGTTTATTGTATTTTGGTACAACAACAATGTTTTACGAGACACGATGAAATGTGTGCCATTAAAAGATAATGGACCATTATAACGGCCGGACCAATAGACTCCCATAACTCAAAGGTTCATTTAATTATTCCATATTTATATAAATTGCAAGACGGGGTGATGGCAGGTAGAGCAAGACAATTACTGAATGGTGGCCAGGGAGTGGTTTTAGAACATTGTTTGCCTCGATATAACATTCAATCCATATACCATTTGAAAGAGAGTTCGAAAGAAACATTAATTCGTGAACGTTGTCAACAATAGATTTAAACTGTCTAGGGATACACAAACAAAGACTATTAAGGCATACAATAGAATAGTATATTCTATTCTATTTTATTTTATGCCTTAATACTCTATCTACGAGTATGTCATAGATAGACAGAAACAATGCAAGTTTATAATATTTCAACATGACCTAAACACTACCATTTGAAATAGTGCCTCCCGATACTTACAATGCGATACACAGTGAAAGAATCTGGGAATCTGATGAGTAGTTTCTGAGATTATCTCCTACATCCGAATTAAAGTGTAGATAAATTCAGCGTTTGTTGTATCATATGGCAACACAACGCTCATCTTCTTTCTTCATTTATTGTAGAGCTAGTGACCAGCCCTATTGTCGAAGCTTACACGCCTCCCTGACATTGCTTAATCTTTACCTAATAACCGTTTCATGGCCATTAAACTTAAGTTACGTCTTCGAGTATGGACGCTGACCGCGGGTGACGAGTCTTTTCAATACACTTGGACTACAAAATGATGGTGGCCGTTGAATCTGATTTTATTATTGTAAAAATGCTGTGTTGCGTTTCGTTTGCTTTGTATATCGGGTGTCTGTTCTACATGTAAATGTTATCTTATGTACCTATTCTTATACTTCTGTATGTGCATCTCAAGTATTCAGATCAGACGTTTGCAGACTAATCAGACCAGACATATTGGTTGCAATGTTATTGTAATGTAAACAACCAACTATTAATTGTAAAAACACACTGAATCTTTTCACCACACTCTTTCTTCTAAATGACGGTCATAATGTATTTTACATTTTATTTCTTTCTTTTTTGCATAAACACTGTGTACTAAAGGTGGGCTTTGTGCTAAAAGTATTTTCTATCTGCCAACCTCAAAGGGATTCTTAAAGAAGTCATCATCATCGTCATCAATAGCCTGTAGAAGTCCACTGCTGGACATAAGCTTACCCTAATAAGTGCCACGACGAACGATCGGGCTACCTCCAGCCACCGACTTCCCGCAACCTTCAAGATGTCATCGGTCCAGATGAGCCTCGGTTTGTGGTCGCCAGTCGAGAACCTTTCTTCTCCAGCGGTTGTCAGTTTTGCAGACTTAATGGCCTGACCACCGCCACATTCACAGCTTCGACTTGCTCAATCTAAGTGCTTCTACGGGTTTTTTCCTTCCGGATTGTATCACATTGTGTAACTCCGAGCGTATTTACTAGCTTCTGCCCACGGCTTCGCCCGCGTGGTACCCAGATATAAGTAGCCTATGTGTTATTCTGATGTACGAGTATAAACTGTATTACTGTTAAGTTTCATCAAAATACATTCAGTAGTTTTTTCCGTAAAAGAGTAACAAACATCCATTCTCACAAACTTTCGCGTTTATAGTAGTAGGATCCCTGCGCATAATTCTAGTAATGTTCTCTCTAAATAATGTAAAAAAAAATCAAACGTATTTACGACAACTATACGGTAGAGTTGGAACTCTTCCAAATGTCCCAATCACCTCAATTATTCACCTTAAAGTATTCCTCCCGAAGACCACAAAACAGGAAAATCATACATAAGTCATTTATTGATGACCGTTACAATTAATCATCGATTCCATCACGTTGAACTCTAGCTAACACAACAATAAACGTGTTTTTCTATCGATATAAGGTACCTTGTGACTCATTATAATTAGATGTTACAGTTTGTTCACTCAGCTCGAACCAGCTTCACCGTGACTCACGGTCCGGGAGCAAAGCAAATGAGCACGACTTCAGATAACCACCATAATTTGGCCTCCGTAGCTATATCCGGAAAAAATCGGCCAAGTCTAGTCGGACTCGCGCAGTATAAGTTCCGAACCACTTCAAAGTATAAACTAACATAAACGGAAAAAATATCTCTCACTGTTTATATCTTTTTAATTAACAAAAGTTGCATTTCATAGTTTTTTGTATGGAGTTGGGGTTTGGCTACATTAAGAGACGGCTCTGTGACAGCAAGACATACTCGTACAGACATACGGAAGGCGCGGCACGGCGTAAGTTTAATAATAGGGTCTTGTTGGCAGCCTTTGGGTACATAACCCAAAAACAGCTTCTAAACAAGTAGCAAAGCAAAACTCACGATTTCGGATAATTGACCTCTAGAGACATCTAAAGCTTCTTGTAACAAATGAAAATAGACCAGTGGCATCCGAAAGTACTACTCACCAATTCATAGCTACATTGAATGGCTGACATAAGCGTCCAAAGACTTCACTTCTTAAACCAAGAACAGTGAAGGATCTGATTGGATTAGCGATTAAATAATGCTGGACAAATAAATAAATAAATAATGCTGGAAATTTTTCCCAGACCCGAGACAAATATTAGCTGATCATACAAACATGGCGGTAACCAACCCGCAACCTTCTGCGTCTCAGGCGGGTCTTTGCCTACTGCGTCACTGAGGTCGTCAGAGGATTTCATTTGAGTAACGCTCTTTCATTTTATTTTGATTGCTTTTTGTCTAGAGATGGATTCCATCATACGCTCCATGAGGTAAGAGCTCATCCAATGGAGTAATCGCGTGCAGTGACTTCTCAATTTTTTATTACTTAATTTTTCGTTGACAAGTCATCAAGTCCCTGGTTGAAAGATGAGTTTTTGTTTTACTTGCCCAAAACTACTATGTTTAGGCTGCGGCCGCACTGCATGCGCCTTGTTTCGCGTAAAGCTTCTACCACCTTGTTGCGTTACATAGTAGCCTTAAAGGCGACTTGCTTGGCGCCCATAAATAGTCATAAAACACAGCATATTCGGTCGCTTCGTTAAGCGCCTGAGCAGGAAATTCATAGTGGCTTTAAGCGCGCAGTGCTGCCCGTTTTGTGGATTAACATATGTTTTTTCTTTTTCTCTAGGCGTCTCGCAAGACTCTTGACGCTGTTTCCTGCGTGAGCAAACACACGCAAACGCAAAGCCACAAGGCTAAGCTGTAGTAACTGCGCGCCGTGTTGTTATTCCCGTAAATTGTTAAACAAAAATCACAAACTGTTCACTAGTGATTTCAGGAATCGCGCTTCGCCCCATTCGCTCTAGGAAACTCCAAGCGATATTTGATATTTTCGCGCCGCACCGCATCGCGTTTAGTACGCACACGTTACCTACGTGTGCGTGCCACGAAAGCAAGGCAGTGCGGTCGCGGCTTAATGGTGAGCGCGTGACGTGGCCATGACTGCGTGACGTGGTGGTCTATGGTAAATGCTATACAATGCACGATGTTTTGGCTTTTTCAACAAAAGATCTGTTGTCATCGCCATTAATCAACAGAAGTGGTTCCGCTTTAAAATGGCCCGAAATTAGGATTGAAGTGTCTTTGATACGATACTATCTAAACGTCCGTAATTTTATAGCACAGCTGGTAAGAAAAAAAGAGACTTAAAAAAAAGAGCCTTACTTGAAATATCATAATATGGATGATATCCTTTGGCATGCAAATATTTGTTAACTAACATACCTATGTGCTAAACGATATATATAGTTGGGCGTGAAAAAGCGTGTGATTTTCATACAAATCGTTATTCTTAGTGCAGACGGGCATTAGTCTGTTGTATAATGCCATCCGCCATTCTTATGTAAGCAATTCCTCTTCCAGAGTTCAAAAAGGACTGGTCAGACCACGCCCTCTGGTGGCCCACCCGCAACAAATGGCTCTCCCGACCCAAGCACACCTTGGACCAGTACGGAGTCCACGCGGACGCGGCGCTCCACTTCACACCGATGCACAAACCCCTGAGGATCCAGCTGCCGGACCTCAGATACATTGACTGCAAGATAGACTTCTCCATCGACACTTTCAGCGCTGTGGTAAATCTTTGCAAAAGCCTTGGTGAGTCAATGATTTATTCCACTTCACACCGATATTTGGCATTGCCTGGCACTGTCCCCAATACCACATCCTTTATAGTATCTTTACGACTTCATTTACCGCGTTAATAAAGGAAGCTGAATGCGAACTCCTACTTGTATCAGTTTTATTAGCAGTTTCAGCAAATGTTATATGTCTCGTAAAAGTTAAGCTTTAGTGCCTCTTCAAACTTATACTTGAAGCCATTGAATTCTCTGAATCAGCTAGTAACGTGAAGAAACTATTACGTCGTTATTAGTTTGTTTACAACTGTCTCGAAACATAGAACTAAAGTTACCAAAGTTGAAGTGGTAATGGGCAGGCGAACCGAAAACTGCTGAGGAATGAAGATGCTCGGATGCCAACCTCGAGTCAGACGACTCAGGGTATTTTATAGATTGCAGGAAGTCAGTGGATAGAGGTGGCTCAAAATCGGCCGCCATGAACCTGTGGAGGAGGCCTATGTCAGTGGACTTCTATAGGCTGATGTTGATGATATCTAAACGACTCTGTCATACTTATCTATAATGCTCTCCATTGTAACACATAAAACTGGGAATTAAATAACTGATTCGTCAACGTAAGGAGCATTAACTCAGAGGCTCAGACTTCCAGAATACCGCTTAGCCCGAAACATTCCAACCAGATTTTATCTGAGTATCTACTCAATATACAACAAACGCAAAGCTATAAATATTGGCAAGTTATACTAAAATATTACATTTTCTCCACCAGGTATAAGACATCCAGAAGAACTCTCACTATGCTATCCACTGGAGCAAGCTCACCTCAAACAAAACTATCAGAACCTCAAAGAAGCTAAGCGGATAAAACCGAATCAGGGTCCAGACACTAACACGTTCATAGGGGCTACAAGGGGATCTTCAAACAGCTTGGACAAGTCAAATGGATGTCCAGCTACGCCACCTCCTCCTAGGTCCCTGTCTGCTACTCCTGTGGCTTCTCAACAGGTTAGTCTTATATTTCTTTCAGAAAAAAACTACCAGTAAACCCAACTTGGGTAACCATAAACCTTTGCCAAAACAAATGTCAGGTCAATGTGACATTTGAACCGTGAAGAACGCACAGTCTTTAGTAAGAAACTTTTATTCCGCTGCCTAGTCATTTCTCTTTTCACATAGTAGTAGAAAATAGCTTAGTAATTAATCTTTGAAGCCTTTGCTATGGTTATTCAGCTCCGAAAAAAGTCTGCTGCATGTACAGACTAGATTGCCACTTTGGAAATCCCTGCTGTGTCATCAAGGGAAAAGACGTCCGGACAGTGTGCAGCAAGGGAGTTAGACTAATAATTCCGCATCCATCCATATCACTTATAGTGTATATCTATGTGCAAGATCGTAATGTAGTTATTGTTGATAGAAGTTTAGCAGACTTCTGGGTAACGTAACTGCTTGTATAAGAATATTGCATCCTGTGTTTGCCTGAGCGATGTTTTCGTTCTGTTCCTATTATGATTTAAAGCACGCTCGTCCTGTGCAACGTTACTAGGCTGGGATTGTGTAAACATTTGAAAATAAATTCGATTTGCAAGTGCAAGTAACGAAAGATGCGTTTCAGAGTAGTAAACAGACGCTTCTTGATGATTTTAAGAATGGATTGTTTAGTCTGTTAGACAAATTATCGGTTCCTATCATACCAAAAAAAATAGCAGTAATGTGCAATTGCTGTCTTCCGGTTTGAAGGGTATGCGTGCCGGTGAAATTACAGGTACATGAGACTTTTCACTCGTTATTTCTCAGGGTTGGCAACGTGCGTGTGATACTTCTGGTTGTTCTCTGTTGCAAGCGTCTATAAGTTACGATAACCGCTTACCAAGAGGTGGGCCATATGCTTGGTTGACTATTAGTTATATAAAAAAAATTATTCAGACGCAGAGCCATGCTTGTACAATCTGAAAGTATGTATGTTTGTTACTAATTTCGTATTGGCTGAACCGATTTGGAATATATATAGTTCGTGACTATAATAACACATACTAGCACCAGTAGGAGCATGAGCACCTAAGATAACAGTTTTGTCGACGGAACAGCAGACAAACAATATTTCTCTCCCTCTCTCTTTTGTCAGACGGTAAGAGTAACAGAAGTAGCGTCTTCTCTTTCGTAGACAAAACGATAGTCTCTGTGTTCATGCTAAGGCTCAACTCGACTTTTATGTCATATTCATGAAGAATTATCAATCTCCAGAACGGAACTCTTCGCCGATATGGAAACCAGATCTACAGCACACAGAGCGATGGCTCCAGTGATGGCGGGTACTGCGGTACACCACCTCGTGCGGTGTCCATGGATGCCCTGGACTCGCTCGCTGAGCTGTCGCTGGCTGACTCTCCACTAAAGCTAGATAGTCAATCAAAGGAATCCCTGTTAACTCCCAAGTCGCTGATGGAACGCGCAAGAATGAATGTTGGGTAAGTTTCGTTTAAGGGGCTGAAGATGAAAATACGCGCTAATAATATTTTTTTAGCAAATTCCGTTTAGTTTATGGCAGTACGAAAAACATTACCAATAATCTTATAGTTTCCAAAACACGATTTTTCGTGATTCAATGATCTTACATTCAAAGTACGTCTACTTTTTGATGTGCTAATTCGGCAGCTGTCTGTTTCTTAAGTATCTCGGAGTCTGTAGTTTCTATCCTCTTATGCTTTATGTTCACACAGCTGAGGCTCAGCGCCATTACCTACCGATCAGTGCGAGTGAAAGTAATATATCACAGATCAAGTGTAAAGTTTGTGTTATATTTTCATAGTGCCTTCATTTCGCTTCAGTAGACAGACAATCAATGCAATTTACACTGCTATGCTATGCCCACTGTGCCAGATGACCTCTGTCGCGCAGTGGGCGAAAACCCGCTTGAGTCGCAGAAGGTTGTGGGTTCGATTCCCGCCGCGGAATAAATGTTTGTATGTTCTACATATATTTCTCTCGGGTCTGGGTGTATTCTATGTATAGAATGTATGTATTTACAAAAAAAAATTATATAAGTAGTATATATATACCTCGTGTGTTCATAAGTTTTGAGACGAACTTATTTAATTAATTTAAAAAGAAAGTAATTCATGCAACCTTTTTTAAACTTTTAAAATTTTAAATTTCGAATGTTTTGAATCAGAAAAAATATACATTTGAATATTTGTTTCATTCTCCGTGAAAATGGCGCCAACAAAAGATTTGCGTGCGACTGTAATTTCACTGTTTCAAGCAGGAATAAAACCAATGCAAGTTTTTAGTGAAATCCAAAGTTTGGGATGTAGTCGGAACTTTGTGTATTATACCATAAAGAGGTACAAGGAGACCGGCTCTTTAGAAGACCGTGGAAGATGTGGCCGCCCGCGGTCTGTAAGGACGCCCGCCAACATCAAAGTAATCAGAGAGCGAATTCGTCGCAACCCTTGCCGGACTCAAAAGAAATTAGCTCTGCAGACCAACATTTCGCGAATATCGGTGAACAGGATACTTAAATATGATCTTAAACTAAAGGCCTACAGTCGAAGGAAAGTGCATTATTTAAACGAGCGTCTTCGTAAATTGCGACTGGAACGATGTCGGAACCTATTGAAGAGACACGATCCAAAAAATATCCTGTTTACCGATGAAAAGATCTTCACGGTGGAAGAAAAGTTTAACCGGCAGAACAATAAGGTTTACGCCAGAAGTTCAAAGGACGTCCAGCCATCTGTACGCAATGTCCAGCGCACTCATCATCCAGCAAGTGTGATGGTTTGGTGGGGTGTTTCCTACGAGGGGGTCACTTCGCTTCATTTTTGCCAGCAAGGCGTCAAGGTGAAGGCACAAAATTACCAAACCGACATATTGGAAGCGGTGGTTAAACCATTAAATGATACGCTATTCGCTGGAAAATACTGGGTTTTCCAACAGGACTCTGCTCCCTCCCATAAAGCTAAGACTACCCAACGTTGGCTGGAGGCCAATTTGCCAGGCTTCATTCGGAGCGAAGATTGGCCCTCGTCAAGCCCTGACTTGAATCCTTTGGATTATTCTTTATGGACGGAATTGGAGCTGAGGGCATGCAGAAAGTCTCACCCAAACCTGGATTCTCTCAAGCGAGCCCTTATTAAAGAATCGAAACGGATTCCCATTGAAAAGATTCGTGCCGCCATAGATGAATGGCGCACGCGTTTGAAGGCCTGCATTGAATGCAAAGGCGGCCATTTTGAATGATTTATTTTTAAATACAGATCTAGATGTCAGTAGTTTTAATTTTAATATCCAATAAATGAATACTCAACTTAGCTCCAAAAATATTTTAGTTTTACTGTGTCTCAAGACTTATGAACACACGAGGTAGTAGGGGCTAGATGATGCTGTGTGAAAATGCCTGCATTATTTATTCATTTCTTATTATATCAGTTATGTACAAATCTCGTTTGGTGCGGGTGCTTTACCAATTGAGTCACGAAAAACGTTACCAGCCTGGTTGAAACTCTTGGGATGTTTGGTTTTAAGACCAAATCTAAACACGGTTATTTGGTTCAAAGATGCTTTGAACAGAAAACTGATTTCTCAAAATTTGATTTACAGATGGTTAGATTCTTCATTATCCATAATGGAACAGTACGTCCGCGAATGGGACACTCTCCAGCTCCGCTTCAAGTTCTATTCATTCTTCGATCTGACTCCGCGCGCCCAGGATGCATCGCGTCTCAACCAGCTGTACCAGCAAGCGCGCTGGCAGATCCTCAATCAGGAGGTCCATTGCACTGAGGAGGAAATGCTGCTGTTCGCTGCACTTCAGGTGAGATCATTGCAGAATCGGTATCAGTGCAACGTTCTTTTTTATGACTTGTAGGCTCTTATCCCAGTACGAAAGGCTAAACTCAAGTATATATCTGATACATTTCTATTGAAAACTTTCATATAATCTAAAGGTTCAGTTAGACCGTAGTCTAGCTAAACATGTGTACACATAATTATACAACAACCAGTGACATAACGAAATCTTCTTCCTTACCGCAGCTGCAGATCGAGCTGCAAACCCTGGCGGGAGGCAGCGTCGACGCTGCGGACGGTTCCGGGACGCACACCAGCTCGTCCATGGCCCCGGAGGACGAGATAGACGCGGCCCTGTCCGAGCTGCAGCAGCAGCTGGAAGGCGGGCCCCCAGCCCGGCCTGACATCACGCATGTACCGGAACTGGCCGGCTATTTGAAGTACCTCAGGTCAGTCGAGCAGTCCATCTACAATTTAGACTATTGTACTTTTCAAAAGCCTTCCCTTGTGAAGGGGTTCTTGCAGAATAATATATATATGCATATATAGAGAATAGAACTGCAAATACTACAATATCCAAATCAATAGGTACGTACCTAATAGGTAGGTAAGTACCGTAAAAAAAACTAACTATTATGTAGGTACCAAATGATAATAATCTATACAATGTTTTTTGCAAGAAATAAAAGCCTTTTTATTATTTATTTTATTTTATATTTATATTATTTTTCATATATTCGCGATTAGATAACATAATTATAAGTTTAACGGGTCTTTATAGCGTTTACTTTTTTTCTCGACACTGGCTCCGTATACTCCAGTCATCCAGTGACCACGGCTGTTACAATCCAGTCGAAACGTCGGAAAATTATAAAAAATGTAAACGCGATAAAGACCTGTTTAATTTATAATTATTAAGACTATTAATTTGATTTCAACTATTAGGTCAATAGGTTTTTATTAATTGAAATCACAAGAAACGTCAACTTATAGTAACTTGAAACTTGAACTTGACTGAACAGTAACTTGAAATTACTGAACAAGAAACTTTTCCCTGTTATGTGTCTGGGTCGGCAACGCGCGAGTGTTACAATCGTCTCTGGGTTACAGTAACAGCTTACCAACAGGTTGCCACTTTAGTAAACTTATAAACCACCAAGCCTAGAAGAATCAGGGTTTCCTTTAAGAGTGCTTGTGTTGAAGAAATCAGCACATAGTCACCTTAATTGACTTTTTTTAACATCTAAACACTATTAATCGTTATTTTTTTTGACTTCTTACTCATGTATTATGTAATTTTATAGCTACATAACCAATATATAATATAATTTCTCTTCCATCCTCCGGTCGGAGCTCAGCAAATGTAACAACGAAATCTGCTATTTCGCGTAAGACTTTCAGATTACCCCGGAATATGTATTTATCCAATGTAATTCTAAACTAGTTCACTAACCACCGTATATGTACACTTATATGTAACTACCGCTGAATACTGAAACGTAGAATCATGACTTTGTGAAAATAACAGTTTTTTACATTGCATTATGGGAAACTAGCGAGACGATCGCGATAGATAGTTAGCCCGATCTAATAGCAGTATTTAAATGTTCGCCTCAAATTTAATAATAATAATAATAATGCTGGACATTTTCCACACAGCATCATCTAGCCCCACAGTAAACAGAGCTTGTGTTATGGGACTACATGACTGACATACTACACATATACTTTTTTTGTAAATACATACATATTCATCCAGACCGCCACAGACTCCAGGAATGTGTATGCATGCTTTTTATTTATTCCTATAGTACCATCTCATCTTCATCCTTAATCATTTAAATTTTAAGTACCTATAGTTGGATAGTGGCGCCGATTCTGTAGTACACTAACTAAACTTAATTTAAACTGTTGCTCTCTTTTACTGATATTGCACGCAAGAAAGAGATGCCAAGAATATTACTCCTGCCAAATCAGTTTACGTGCCGCTTTTCTTCGTGTTCATAGTCAGCATTTTATGAAAATACGACTAAATATGTATCGAAAACTTAAATCAGACTAATTTGACAGCACTAAAATTGTAGCTATCTCTTTCTTTCTTGCACTATCAGTAAAAGAGAGCGACAGTTTAAATTAAGTTTAGTTAGTGTACTACAGAATCGCGGACAATGTTTCAGTATTTGGCCGTACAGACATGAAATTAGTGGTTAGTTAGTTAAAGGTAGACAGTTTCCTTCCTAAATAAATAATTGCGCTAAACGGCTTAATTTAGCGCAGCCTATATTGGTATCGGTTGTACTGTAATTTGTAAAAAAATAGCCCAATAACATCGCAATGTTACCTATCATTGTTAGATATAGTTTTCCAACACTATCACTACCTACCTCTAGTAAAAACATAATAAGGCTCAGTTCTCGTAATAATATAATGAATAAAGTTCCGAACGATTCTCGATCTCATAAACGTCAATACTAAACGTCAATACGTTAAAACTGAGATTCGAAGCTGACTGAAAGTTGTATGAAAATATGTTAAATCGAGATATTTTAAAATGATTTCGGAACTGGGCCTTTGTGAAATATGTATAACGTTATTTATATGATTAGTCTATCCACGTAACATGACCGTATCCAAATGTACCTCCCTAATAATGCATATTGTTCGTATTGAAAACGATAATTCAACCTGGTAATCTTGATATCAATTTATGAAAGCAATAAATTCACCCACTCATTCCTTTGTATAATTTATTTGACCTCAAAACACGGTTGTATTGCCACATTGCCATTATTTACAGCATAAGTCGTTTCTGTATTGTAAAAATAATAAACTAAATATCTTATTGTAAAACAGATATATTTATCCTATCCTACTAATATTATAAATATAAGGTTTGTGAGGATGGATGTTTGTTACTCTTTCACGCAAAAACTACTGAACGGATTTAGATGAAACTCAACAGTAATATAGCTTATACATCAGAATAACACATACGCTACTATTTATCCGGGTTCCACGCAGGCGAAGCCGTGGGCAAAGGCTAGTTTTCTTATAAAGTTAAAGTCAATAGGTTTTTATTCATTGAAATCACAAGGATCATATAGAAACGTCATCTTAAAAACTACGTGAATTTAAAATTTGAAAGTGAAACAATATACATGTATTATTATACTGGATGGTGATTTTAAGCTGGTCTTAATGTTAGTGGAATAAATGATGTTAAAATTGAAATAAGTTGACTTTATTTACTACAGAAGATTTCTTCCATGAAGAAGTACGAGATGAAGAAAGAGGTCTTTGCAGTTGCTTAAAGTTTGTTTTTTCCAAACTTCAAAATGTTTAATATTATGGAGACATCACGCTTTTTTACTAAATAACAATTTGAAATCCCCACCCAGTAATAAGTATGTGTTATATTCTTGTACCTGAAATATTTTACTTCATATTACCACAGAAATTTTTTTTTAGCAGAAAGATTTTTGCGCTAAAGTGACATAAATTTATTTATTTGACCTAATAAAATTTTACAGAATGAAAATGAATCCATATACTGTGTAAGAACTGGTAAAACTGTGTTTCAGGAGCCAATGTCTTCGCCCACCAAAAGTTCCATTATGTGTTAAAAAAATAACATTGTTATTTTCCACAGACCAAAACGTTTAACGCTGAAGTCTTACAAAAAGGCGTGGATCTCCTGCCGTGACGGAGTCCTACGTATTCATTCATCACAGGACGCGGCCGCCAGGGGCGAAGCACCTTCCTACTCCGTAGAGCTGAGAGGGGCGGAGGTAAAAATTCATCGTTACATTTTTTATCTGTACTACAAAGTTTGCTCGCTAAAATTTCGTTCTTAAATTTTGGTATAGCAAAATAGTAATGTATAGTTTTATACATTACTGTAATGAAATGTAAGTTAAATGAAAGAAAAAAAATTTTGAAACCGAATGAAACCGAAAACCATTCGGTCCCATCAGGCCCCTATGGAATATTTTTATAACTCCACGAATTGCTGATCCCGTCATGATGTAACCGACTGGGTGACCCCAACGTGATGGAATATTGCATTTGACTATGTCACCAAATTAGTGATCCTGACATGATTAAACTGAATAAGTGACATAGTGATATAATGTTTCATGTGACTCAAACGTGATGTAACTAAATTGGTGACCCGACGTCATATGACTGAATGGGAAACCCTGACATGATATAATGTTTCATATGATCCTGAATCGATTTAATCCATTTGGTGACCCCAGCCGTGTCTAATGTGACGTGATATAACTAAATTGATCACCCGACGTAAAGTTATGTTTCATTTGACCCCAACGTGATGTGATCAAATTGGTGACCCCGACGTGATGTAATATTGCATTTGACTATGTCACCAGATTAGTGACCCTGACATGATTAAACTGAATAAGTGACATCGTGATGTAATGTTTCATGTGACTCAAACGTCATGTAACTAAATTGGTGACCCGACGTCATATGACTGAATGGGAAACCCTGACATGATATAATGTTTCATATGATCCTGAATCATTTTAACCCATTTAGTGACCCCGGCCGTGTCTAATGTGACGTGATATAACTAAATTGATCACCCGACGTGATGTTATATTTCATGTCACCCCAACGTGATGTTCTAATTGGTGACCCTGATGTGATGTAACGTTACAGGTGACCCCAGACGCGCATCCCGCATCCGGGCGATACAGCATCAAGCTGGAGATACCCGCCGAAGACGCCATGCATGAAATGTGGCTCAAATGCGAAAATGTAAGTTGTTCACAATTTCTTTCGATATTAAGTTTTTGTCAAAAAAGTTTACTTACTCTTTGTATTTTATAACTCGTGCTGTGAATCAGGTTCTCATGAGGTGAGCTTATTTCATACAAACTAGAATGCGTTACCTTTCCAATACAGGCTATTCCTTTCATCCATAGTGGTTTCGCTGCATAATACTAGATGTCGTAGCAGTTAATTGAGTTATGATGGGCAACGATCGAGTGCGCTACTCCGCCGTTAGATGGCGCCACTGGAGCGCTAAATAGCCGCTTAACGTAATGGTATCCGGTGTTGCAGGAGGATCAGTACGCGGAATGGGTTTCCGCGTGCCGACTCGGGTCCCGCGGGCGCTCGCTGGCGGACGCCGCGTTCCAGACGGAGGCGAGCAACGTGCGCGCGCTGCTCGCGCTGCAGCGCCCGCAGCCGCACGCGGCCACGCCCACGCGCACCGTGCCCCACCTCGACCACCTCGCGCCCGACCACTACCTCGCGCCCAGGTTCCTCAAGAAACTCAAGACCAAGGTGAGACGATGCACACTGCTGCGGAATCAGACTATAGCCGTATAGGTGTCAGACGGAGGCGAGCAACGTGCGCGCGCTGCTCGCGCTGCAGCGCCCGCAGCCGCACGCGGCCACGCCCACGCGCACCGTGCCCCACCTCGACCACCTCGCGCCCGACCACTACCTCGCGCCCAGGTTCCTCAAGAAACTCAAGACCAAGGTGAGACGATGCACACTGCTGCGGAATCAGACTATAGCCGTATAGGTGTCAGACGGAGGCGAGCAACGTGCGCGCGCTGCTCGCGCTGCAGCGCCCGCAGCCGCACGCGGCCACGCCCACGCGCACCGTGCCCCACCTCGACCACCTCGCGCCCGACCACTACCTCGCGCCCAGGTTCCTCAAGAAACTCAAGACCAAGGTGAGACGATGCACACTGCTGCGGAATCAGACTATAGCCGTATAGGTGTCAGACGGAGGCGAGCAACGTTCGCGCGCTGCTCGCGCTGCAGCGCCCGCAGCCGCACGCGGCCACGCCCACGCGCACCGTGCCCCACCTCGACCACCTCGCGCCCGACCACTACCTCGCGCCCAGGTTCCTCAAGAAACTCAAGACCAAGGTGAGACGATGCACACTGCTGCGGAATCAGACTATAGCCGTATAGGTGTCAGACGGAGGCGAGCAACGTGCGCGCGCTGCTCGCGCTGCAGCGCCCGCAGCCGCACGCGGCCACGCCCACGCGCACCGTGCCCCACCTCGACCACCTCGCGCCCGACCACTAACTCGCGCCCAGGTTCCTCAAGAAACTCAAGACCAAGGTGAGACGATGCACACTGCTGCGGAATCAGACTATAGCCGTATAGGTGTCAGACGGAGGCGAGCAACGTGCGCGCGCTGCTCGCGCTGCAGCGCCCGCAGCCGCACGCGGCCACGCCCACGCGCACCGTGCCCCACCTCGACCACCTCGCGCCCGACCACTAACTCGCGCCCAGGTTCCTCAAGAAACTCAAGACCAAGGTGAGACGATGCACACTGCTGCGGAATCAGACTATAGCCGTATAGGTGTCAGACGGAGGCGAGCAACGTGCGCGCGCTGCTCGCGCTGCAGCGCCCGCAGCCGCACGCGGCCACGCCCACGCGCACCGTGCCCCACCTCGACCACCTCGCGCCCGACCACTACCTCGCGCCCAGGTTCCTCAAGAAACTCAAGACCAAGGTGAGACGATGCACACTGCTGCGGAATCAGACTATAGCCGTATAGGTGTCAGACGGAGGCGAGCAACGTGCGCGCGCTGCTCGCGCTGCAGCGCCCGCAGCCGCACGCGGCCACGCCCACGCGCACCGTGCCCCACCTCGACCACCTCGCGCCCGACCACTAACTCGCGCCCAGGTTCCTCAAGAAACTCAAGACCAAGGTGAGACGATGCACACTGCTGCGGAATCAGACTATAGCCGTATAGGTGTCAGACGGAGGCGAGCAACGTGCGCGTGCTGCTCGCGCTGCAGCGCCCGCAGCCGCACGCGGCCACGCCCACGCGCACCGTGCCCCACCTCGACCACCTCGCGCCCGACCACTACCTCGCGCCCAGGTTCCTCAAGAAACTCAAGACCAAGGTGTGACGATGCACACTGCTGCGGAATCAGACTATAGCCGTATAGGTGTCAGACGGAGGCGAGCAACGTGCGCGCGCTGCTCGCGCTGCAGCGCCCGCAGCCGCACCCGGCCACGCCCACGCGCACCGTGCCCCACCTCGACCACCTCGCGCCCGACCACTACCTCGCGCCCAGGTTCCTCAAGAAACTCAAGACCAAGGTGAGACGATGCACACTGCTGCGGAATCAGACTATAGCCGTATAGGTGTCAGACGGAGGCGAGCAACGTGGCGTATAGGTGTCTGCATTGCTAGCTTCTAACGTTCTGCACCTAGAAAAGATCCCAATCAAATAACCTTTTCTTTTATGAATTTGTAGTATTTAAAATTAATTATCTTTATCTTATCTTTAAATAAAGGCAGTATGGTTGTCTGTTTTTTGTTAGTATGACCTTCACGTAGTAATAGTTAGTATACTTTGCTTACGGCGAATTCGAATTCGAATGATCCATTAGACCATGTTTAAACTTTCAATATCACTTTTTTAGTTCACCCAGCGAGTGCTAGAGAGCCATGCGAATGTCAAGGACCTGCCGCTCCTAGAAGCGAAACTGCAGTACATCAAGAGCTGGCAGAACCTGCCGGACTACGGGCAGACCCTGTTCGTGGTTAGGTTCATGGGCCACAGGAAGGACGAGATCATCAGCATCGCGAACAACAGGATCATGCGGCTGGACCCGAACACCGGCGACCACATCAAGACGTGGCGATTTAGTACTATGAAGGTTGGTAACTTAGTATTTATTATGTATCTATAATAATTGATTGTTTGAACGCGCTTATCTTTGGAACTAGTTGTAGTTTTCAAGCCACAAATACTGGTGGACTGTAGATCCATAGGTCGCTGGTTCAAATCCGGCTCGAAGGACCAAATTGAGATGTATGGGCCCAGAGCTAGTTAATGGTGTGAGTTGATAAAAACCACAGATATCGCGATCCAAGCTTATTTAGTTTAATGTTATATAGGATGCTAATCCGCGAATAGTTTCACTTCGTGTTTCTGTTTTTCATTTTAATAGTTACAGGGATATGAAATGAAAAAGAAATGAAATGAAAAACATTTGTTTAGCATGATATAAAAAACAGCAAATTTTGCAAGTTTAAGATGGTGGAACTGTTATGAAACAAATATTAATAAGACTAAGCCTACTTATAAGTAAAACAGAAATGCCCCACGCACCTTACTAAAACATCTACCTAGACAATTAAATGTCACACCAAAAAGGTGTAAGCTCATCATAATGCTAGGTAGGCTACCTACTATGCGCTGGTATTCTGCTGACCCTATGTCAGCAGAATATTTAATAATGTAGAATTTGTAGTGACGTCACAGACGCCAGAAGCAAACATTACTCTCAATAATTAATTGTATGCTTGTATTATAAATTGATACTCTTTAAAAAACTATATTTAAAGTTATCTACAGTATCTACTGCCAGTATCTAAATCTTAACAATGCAAAGTAGCGATCCATAATTTTTAATATACCTTTACTTATCTTCAATTCCAGGCATGGAACGTGAACTGGGAAATCAAACACATGATGGTCCAGTTCGAGGAAGGCAACATCATATTCTCAGTTCAATCGGCCGACTGTAAGGTGGTACACGAATTCATTGGCGGGTACATATTCCTCTCGATGAGGTCCAAAGATGCGAATCAAACTCTGGACGAGGAAATGTTCCATAAGCTAACGGGTGGCTGGACGTAGATCTTATAGCTAGTTTAAGTTATGCACACATCGAAAGGTATTTACACCGTAGACAGCGATGTTCGCATTGCTGTGTTTCGATGTGAAGGGTATGGGTGCCGGTGAAATTACGGCACAGATTTTTCAGCTTTGCGACAGGAAGCAATGCGGTGTTGCAGGTGTGGGCCGTACGTTATTTGCCTTCAAATATAATTTAAAAAATACATAGCAAACTCTATGTCACTGTCAGGATCAGACGCGTCTTACGATACCGCATAAATACAATAAGATAAGTTCGGCAGTTGAACAATAAAGGAGTTACCATCAAGGTTGATTCTAAGCTTTTTCGCCCCACCTGTGGACATACTATTTTATTGAGTGTTCATTATGAAAATCATGAAATTTCTAAAGCATTAAATTATTTTCTGGCGTGTTTTGATGAAAAATGCCTAATTCTGTCTTCAATGTATACATCGAAGACAGAATTTTTCATCATTTAGAATGTATGTGTTTTTTTAATTCAGGACTGTTCTCAAAGGCACCAAGGATGAGTCATCATGATGAGTTTAATTAATATAAGAGTAGGTACTGTTTTCTGATGATTATATTCCACCCACTTCAAGTCTAATATTTCTGTTAAAAAAATATTCTACAAATTGTTATGAAATATAATACGACATGTGCCTCGAATGTTTTGTAAGTAAATGTACTTTAGTTCAAGAAAACAAAGATTATTGTATTTTCTATGACAAAAAGATTTCTTTTTAATTATTGACAAGTGATTTTAGCACTCCAAAACCTCAGTAAATGTGCTGGTACCATCTAGTAATCTTAAGGGTACTAATTGGCGTGCCACAGATAACCTCTCAGACAATTTGTATGATGAAATTTTTTGAATTCGTTATTAATGTAATTTTGTAGAGAGCGCTTTTTGAAGAAATTCTACACTACAAAAACCACTAAATACAAAAAAAAATGTTTCCGTAGATTTCTACGTCACCTGTTGTAGTTTTAAGGGAAAATGCGAAAGATAATGAGCTTTTAACTCTTAATATTTTACTTTTACGCCCTGGATTTATATGGTCCTGAACCGTGAACCGATCTCTCATCCAAAAAGCACATATTTTGTATATCAAAGTGGAAGCTTGTAATGAGCAGCGTTCAAATTAAAATAAGCGTCTAAACTTTGTTATATGGTTCGAGATTATTGCTTTGTTGCGAGGGCCATAGGCCGCGGATCCGGATCGTGTAGTAAATTATAACATGTTATTACAATAACTAAATATCCTCTGTGAAGTGCCATTACATATTTTGGTGCTCTAACGAATGAAATAGAAATAAAATATGAATATAATAAAAAAAAAACGATAGAAATATTGAGTGGCCTTAAATTAGAGATTAATATTTTATTCATTGTAAATAACATTAGTATGATAGAATGTAATTGTAACTTATTTTAATACACCAGTGTCAAGGAGCAGATCACGTATGTATACCCAAAATAAAAAACTGTACTTTAATGTTGACTACTAGTCTAGTTTGAGATCGCATAAAATGCTGTCACATTATTTTAGTATAATTAGTATGAGTATTAACAATTTGCCTTATTTTTACTTTAATTATTGTACAAATTGTATGTACACAATTTAATTTAGTTTGTTTGTAAATGAATGTTTATAATAAAGGTCAATTGATAACCAATTTCTTGTTTAATTTGTTTAATCTCTCATTGGAAACGATGTGAATTATTATGATAGGTACTTAGAGCAAGTTCCTCACGACGCTTTAGGCGTGTTTTTGTGATTTGTCAAAGGCATTTGATTGCGTAGTCCATGACACATTGATCAGGAAACTACACCATTATGGTATTAGGGGCGTTGCTCTAGACTTTCTCACTTCCTATTTAAGTGACAGAGTACAAAGAGTTGACGTGAATGGAAAACGGTCTCCGGGGTCTCTGGTTACTATCGGTGTACCGCAGGGATCAATTCTTGGACCATTTTTGTTCTTAGTATACATTAATGATCTACCCCACCTTGTAAGGGACGATCATGAGGTTGTATTGTTTGCAGATGACACGTCACATTTTGTCAAATTAAAGCGACGACAAACCGATTTTGACGATGTAAACAATGCAATCTCTAAGGTTGTAAAATAGTTCAATGTTAACAATCTCCTACTTAATGAAAAGAAAACAAAGTGTAGGTATTAGATTTATACTGCCCAATGTTACACAAGTTAAAGCAAATTACAAAATCAAAGATGAACAGTTGACTCTTCTGGACACCACCGTATTCTTAGGTATCACCCTAGATAATAAGCTTCAATGGGGTCCTCACATTGATAAGTTATCGAAAAGACTTAGTTCTGCGGCATATGCAAAAAGGTCCGTCTTTATACAGACGTTGACACAGCTAGACTAGTTTACTTCAGCTACTTCCACAGCATTATGTCGTACGGTATACTGCTGTGGGGGAGTGCTGCTGGTATCAATTACCGTTTTTGTGCTGCAGAAGAGGGCTGTTCGAGCAATTTATAATATCGGCCCCAGAGAATTACTTCGCCAAAAGTTTAAAGAAATAAATATAATGACATTCCCTTGTCAATACATCTATGAAAATCTGATGTATGTTCACAAAAATATTATTTTGTTTAAGAAAAAAGTGCCAAGTTGTGGCTAACATGGCATTTGGAATGGCACAACTAATTATGTATACTGATTGGTCCATGAAACACCTAATAATAAAAGGGTGACCAAGCTAAAAAAAAATTTTTGACATTAGATTTTGACAACTGTACTGGTACGACGTTTTATTGACATAGGGTCAGACATAACATATTGGGAGACCGTATTGTACGGCCATGGAAAGCACAACCATGGAATGCATACCCCTGGAAAGTACAGCCAGTATTACAAACCATTTGGTTTGAATTATCTGGGTGTGCTTTCCATGGTTGTACAATATGCTCCGTACAAAACAAAACACATGACGATATTGCACACCCCTGGAATGTACACCCCGGATTACGAACGAATATAAAGATTTTGTTATTATGTTTGTTGCTTAAGGTATACAATAAAGTATTTTCATTCATTCATTCATTCATTCAATATTCTCGATGCTCATTGGTCGAGAGTTCGTCATATCCTTGACCTCTCATTGGTCGATGCGAAGTAGTCACATGATGAAGACGAGCCTCGTTTGCACTGAGCAAGTTCTAATAAGTTCAACCAAGAGTTGCCATTGATAAGTAATGCAAACAATAAGTAAATGTTGGCCTGAAAAGTCCTTCCTAGACAAATCCGTCTTGGATTGGTTAGGTTATTAGGTTTTTTTATTACTACTCAGAAAAGGAGGATTGCTATCTGAACTTCACCCAACAAACTTGGGTCTATTTATTTTTTATATAATAAAAAACTTTAATAAATAAATAAAACCAACCGGTTAGTTTATCTGCAAAAAACGACATAAATAACTAATCTACTTACATTAATTTACTAATAGCGTTAAATACTATGGCAACACAGCACTTACCCCTTGATAGCACTCGCACATGTAAACAGAGCATGAAATTGGTTCGTATTCCATGGCTGTGCATTCCAGGGTTGTACAAAAACAGCCGTACGGTGCATTCCCTACACGGTCAACACGTGTAGGGAATGCACGCCCAGGAATGTACGCCCAGTATTACAAACCAAGTATTTGAAACCAATGGTTTGCAATACTGGCTGTACTTTCTAGGGGTGTACTTTCCATGGTTGTGCATTCCATGGACGTACAATACAGGGACTCAACATATTGACTTAATTCAGTACAAAATTATGGTCGTTTTTCTATCTGTACACCGACCATGTTCTTATTTTCACACGCTCTGTATTGTTGAATGTATCATGGATCAAACGGACACTGGCAGAATTGTGACAAGTAGCCACAGAAGCCATAATTAAGAAGTTGAAGTTGACATATTTCAGAAAATACTAATCATAAAATCGATCAAAGAAAAGAAACCAAAATAAAAAGTGAATGACGAAAAACATTACAAAATTGGAAATTTATTAGTATATTTTCGTACATAATTCAAGCGCAATCCAAGCCTATTTCTCAATACAGCTGTGAGTTTTACTTTCTAATTCATACTTACACTAAAATGGCTTTAAGTTACATTCGACAAATCGCCCGGACAGCCTACACAGTTAGAGTGAAAGCTTCGAATATTCCGAATACTCAAAGACAGTTATGTACCAGCGAGCCTTTACAGCTAGGTATGATCCCTATCGTCGTGGAGCAAACGGGGAGAGGCGAGCGAGCCTACGACATTTACTCTAGGCTTCTACGCGAACGAATTATCTGTCTTATGGGTCCGATCAATGACGAAATCAGCTCCTTAGTTGTCGCTCAACTACTTTTCCTCCAGTCTGAGTCTAGCAAAAAGCCTGTGCATTTATACATCAACTCTCCCGGCGGGAATGTCACTGCTGGGCTCGGTATTTACGACACTATGCAGTACATAACTCCGCCTGTCGCTACGTGGTGTGTTGGACAAGCTTGTAGTATGGGATCGTTGCTGCTTGCGGCTGGAGCTCCAGGAATGAGGCATGCACTTCCTAATTCTCGGATAATGATCCATCAGCCATCAGGAGGTGTGAGAGGTCAGGCTACGGATATACAGATCCAGGCAGAAGAGATCTTAAAGCTCAAAGCTCAGATTAACAATTTATATGTAAAGCATACAGGACTGGCTGTGGAGAAGGTCCAGACATCAATGGAGCGGGATTATTTTATGTCTCCAATTGAAGCAAAAACTTTCGGTTTGATTGACAATGTGCTGGAACACCCACCCTCACATGCTATGGAAAAGGAATGCGCTGCAGCCAGCAGTTCCAGTACTAATACAAGCAGTAATTGATCTATTTAAAAGTTTAAGTGGCTGTCCTCATTGTTATTGTATAGACAATAAATTATATTTTTACAGTTTATTTATTGTTTAACTGATGGTTTTTTTTGATGGTTGGTATGGATGGTATGATCAGGCAAATTGGCTATTTAAGCAGATTTGTTGTCAAGGTTTTCATAATAAACAATAATTATTCATAATTATTGAGAAAAAACTTATTTGTCTTGATTTGAATAAAATATTAAATAATAGACTAATAGTAGGTATGTCAATATTTATTATTTAAAAATTGAATCTTCCAGTGTTGCAGTACATTTTTCTGGCATTTTTTGTCACCCATTCATAGTAATAAGTAACATTAGTGTACACAGATAATGCAGGGTATGATATAATATGAAAGGACACTAATCCTATTGCAATATATTTTCTGGTTATAAGTGCACCACCGGAATCACCCCTGGAAAGAATACATCATTAATATTGGATGAAAAAGCCTTTCTCAAGAACCTTTCGGAGTACTTAACTATTTCCCATTTTTTTTCTTAAATTCAGCATGGTGAAGTTATGGCTGAAGAGCACTTTTTAAGTTTGAAGCCAGAATCCTTAGACATTGTTGAGTGTACCAAAATGAGTACTATAATTAGTTCCTCATAGCCATTTTGCAAGGTCAATAGAGAGGCTGGTCAAAGTAATTCTTAAAAACTCAATGATCATAGAACTAAGTGCTCTTAAATGATGGCAGGTCCTAGAACCACAAACTCATAGACAGTAGGAACTTCTTTACAAGGCATACTGTACTGAATCCTTCTGCCACACTGGTTCTATCATCTTCGGTCACAAGCTTTG
Source organism: Perizoma flavofasciatum (assembly GCA_958496245.1). Classification (NCBI taxonomy): domain Eukaryota; kingdom Metazoa; phylum Arthropoda; class Insecta; order Lepidoptera; family Geometridae; genus Perizoma; species Perizoma flavofasciatum. Next base: position 4,328,662 of record OY292436.1, read on the forward strand.
CCACTAGGCCCTTCACATAGGCTGGCCACTGTGCTAAAGTACCTACAAATAACTACTGTCGAAGAAAGGAAACTGGTCTTACGCTGCTGGGTGATCTTCGTAAAAATCCTCGCTTCCTGCACAAAACATGCCAGGTTCAAGCTTTCCGACTTTTAAGCAAGTCTTCTTAGACTGAAGCTTCTGGGTTAAATGCTTCAGGGTCATGGAGGTAGCTGCTGTCTCCTCCTAATGAAGTAAAATTCTCTTAAGTGTTTATATGCACCCTGTCTCAGTGTGATAGTTTCACCGTCCATTCGTTCTATTAGGCCATGGCTAGACTGTTAGCGACTGGTTTCGTTTCTTAAAGAATCAAGTATCGTAGCTGCAGCGCGGCCACCCAAGCTACCTCATCATCTAGCTGCCAAGCCGCCCGGCTGTCATGTCGCTCAACTTTCTAGTCACGAAGACGCCTGCAGTTTGGCCGCGGATTTTCCTCATCTACTCTATTTTGATAAAATCCAGCTACGTTTAATGCTTATCCATCTCTGGAGTCGTGAAATTGAACCACTGCAGAGCAAAGGCTCTCCCTAGGCAACCATTCTGTCGCTCATGGCCATTTCAATTTCAAGAAATTATTTCAGACCTCAGTCTGTTTCTGGATTTCGGTTGAGAAAACGCTACATCTCGCCCCCTTTCGTAGTTAAGAGCCAGCGAAAAGTAAAAAAGTTGGTACTCACGTTAGTAAAAAAGTATAGTTTGTCAGGAAAAAGTACTTTTGCGACCCTGCTAAAATTAACAGCAGAAATGGCTCATTGTCGCTTGGCACAAACAAGACTATAGGTAGGTACCTACTCAACTCACGTTGATAAGTCCCCAGCCCGCAACTCTGCCATATATATCGCGCGGAAATTGCTTTTGGATAATGACACGTTTCGCGTTTCTTCCTAAAGGAATACTGTTATCAAGCATAGCCAGCCCGATGTCATTTATGACAAATTTCTCGATGTACATCTGATGGACCACTATACGTTTTACCAACCTGTTGATCTGAACCTGAGGATAGGAATTCGGAGTAAGATTATCAGCATTTAAAAGCTAATCTTGGAGGATATGCCCAATAACTAAATTTTCCCATCCCACCATCTACTTTCCACAACAGGGCACACTTAGACAGGACTTATTAGAGATGCTAACGGGACAAGTAGACGGTCGGTTCAGTACTATGCATTCACACCTTGTCAGCATACCTACCACCATGGACGAATAAACTTATTGGAACACACTATCTGCATCTATCTTTCCCGTGGATACAATCAGAGTTTCTTCAAGAATGAATGAGTGAACATCCGGGCTCCTTTATAATGCCTCATCATCACTTACCACCAGGTGAAAATGTGATCTAAAGTTCATGGTAATGTTTGATGGTAATAAAAAACAAAAATTGTCTACCGGGTATCAATCTTGAATGGCGAGTAGGCAAGCCGTTCAAGACTGATGTGATGCCTGCAATTTCATGTCATGAACAGAGGACAAAAGAGAATTTTGTAGGATGTAGCCTACGCGGTGCTTATTTAATCTACGGTAGTGATCATCCAAGCATTCCCCCGAGCCACTCGATTGATTCTGCAGATCATGTTTTTGTATTTCACCGAATCGATTTCAACACTTTTAAATCTATGATGCTTTTCTTACATCATATAAACTTTCGCTTCCGGCCGATGCTTCAATACGATGATGTTTGCGTCTCAATTCACAACCGAAAATGCAGTGTGCAGCTGTGATCAAAATCCTCTGGTTTAGGATGGCGGCTCCGCAAGTCCAATTTGTTGAGCATATTGAGCTAAGAAAAACCGAGTGGGGATATTCTTTTATGTTTGTGTACTCGCCTCCTACCACGAAACCTTCCATGGCTTTCTTGGCACATTTCACACTTTGCAAGAGAAATGTTAGAAGCAAAACGCATTTAACTGTGTTAGTCATCATCTAACTAGGTACCTAAACTGTTCGGAGTTATTTTACGACTAGCTTTAATTCTCTTTACGGCTTTGCCGCTACTTAAGGATGTGTGATTATGAATACCTGATTAGGAATAAAACTTCGAAGGCGTCTTCGGTATTTGTTATTGCTTACACGTCCTCTCGGGTTAGCTTGGCTTAATTGATGTTATAAATTAAGGATCTAAGTATATTGGAAATAAATATGTCTAAAAAGGTTTCCATAGCTTTATAATTTTGTAGTCATCTTTGAGAATTAATAGTTATGCCTGGATTTTAATCAAATAATATGCTTACTTATAAGTAGGTATTTTAATATTTACTAATGAAAAAGGTTCTTATATAACTAAATATTTAAATAATTATTTCCTTACAGACCATTTGTGTAGCATGTTTAACCACCCAATCATAGTAATACGTGACATTTGTGTACACCGATAATGCAGGGTATATATGAATACGGAAGGACACTAATCCTATCGCAACGAAGTCGCTGGTTACAAGCGCTCCCCCGGAATCACCCCTGGAAAGAACAAGACATTATGATTAATGAAGAATGATCAGCTTTGTTCGGAAAGGTTGCATAAAAAAATGCTGAGGAAGTAAAATTTATTTATTTGTATGCTTTAGCCTAGCAAACTTAAGGTCGAGGGTTCGGTTCACGGTTTGCAAAGGATATTCCATCTGAAAAATAATGTCCGTAAAACTATGAACAGGCGTGTAGATAGATACCGCGAGGAAATTGGGAAATAAAGCAAGACGACCAAGAAACAACTAGTGTCTCGAACAAAATGTATAAACCCCCGACGTGTTTTACATAGACTTAGAATCCCTCACCAATTTATCCTCATTTCTCTTTCCTCTCCATCATCAGGCCTTCATCGCCATCTATCTATAACCTTTTCATTGAACCAATTCCAAACACGATACCTCTGCTGTAAGTTGGTGAGGAGTTGGATATCTTGTAGATTCCAGGTGATGCAAGGTGACGTAATCTTGCAATATCATTGAATTACCTAACAGGATCCCAAATTTCGAATCGATCGGACCTGTGGAAGTTGATCTCATTCCCTCATCAACTAGAAAAGAGCTGATCATCTTCAAACGGCTGAACCTATTTTATTGCATCATAGCTAAGAACACTCTCGATCGAGTCACCTTTTAAACATAAAAAAAATAAAAATAAAATAGGTTCATCCTTTTGGAACCTACGATATCACTAACACGTTAAACTTTAAGAGGAGGGGTCTTTTTGCGTCGGGGGTTAAAAAGAAGGGGAATTGGTCTTACTCTGCCGGATGGTCTTCGTAAAAGTCCTCGCTCCCTGCGCAAAACATGCCAAGATCGAGCTTTCCGATTTTAAAGCAAGTTTTCTTTGACCGCAGCTTCTGGGTTAAATGCTTGAGGGTCATGGAGGTAGCTCCTGTCTCCTCCTACCAAAGTATAATTAATTTACCACATTAACGCTTGGGTACAAAAAACGTATGCTTTTATAAATTTTTGTGACTATTAATCGTAAACATAAAATACTTACGTTGATAGTGCCCCAGCCCGCCATTCTGCCATATAACTCACGTGGGAATGTCTTTTGGATAATTACACGTTTCACATTCCTTCCTAAAGGTATACTCTCATCGAGCATGGCTAGCCCAATGTCGTTCATTAGAATTTTCTCGACATAATCGTGGTGGATCACAATGCGTTTTACCAACCTCTTGATCCTAACCTGCCAACAAAATCCGAAAAGTAAGACAAAAAATATTATACCTCTATGGTTATCTGCGCACTGTATTATGATAGCTGCAATTACATGTCATGTCACATAGGAAGCCTCATTATCACCGTAGCTACAATCCTATATTTCATTGGCGGGTGTAGACCTCACTCTATATAGGTTTATAGGTACGTTATTTTTCATCTTGCTCGTCAGGTACCTATCCAGAAATTACACATCGACAGACTGTACCGTCGACGCATCGTATGACCTCGATTTTTTTGGTTTTTTTCCCTGCTCTTGGCCACCCTATGGTCGTCTTCCCCACCTGCTTCCAAATGGTCATGAATCCGTCTGGCTAAATGTCCTGTCAAGATTCATTTGAGTTTCATTACCGTTGTTTCTGACGACTTGGACTTTTATAACTCGTGGCATAGCGCATGTGTAGTTGTGTACCTACCGTGTACCTACGTACGGTTACGTTTCGTACCTACGCGGCGTTTATTATTGATCCCTCAGATGATACTTTGGGACCAGTAAAAAAATAATAATTCAAAGACTATTTAATTTTAGTCTTTGAATTACATACTTTGAGTATAATATGTAAGATGTTCTTGTTGTTTCCTTACATTGTAAAGACTTGCACTTCCTGCCGATACTTGAATACGGTGTTTGCGTCTTATTCGACAACCTGATATGCAGTGTGCAGCTGTGATCAATACCATCTGGTTTAGGATGGCGGCTCCGCAGGTCCAATCGTTGATGCAATACGACTCGAGAAAAACTGAGTGCGCATATTCCTTTATGTTTGTTTGTTCGCCTCCTACCACAAAACCCTCCATGATTTTCTTGGCACATTTAGAACTTTCCAACATAAATGTGAGAAGCAAAACGCATTTTACTGTGTTAGACATATCGTCAAATATAAGTGGGAGGCATTTTACGACTACTTTTAATTTTCTTTACGGCTTTGCCGCTACAAGATGTGTGATTACGATTTGGCTTTTCGCGAACGTCAATATTTTTTATTGCTCACAAGTTCTTACAGTTCAATTCAGCTTGCAGAAAACATAAACAACATCAACTATCTATGGGAAGTAAGTATAATATTTTCTGTAATCTGACGTTGCAGAAGAAGGAACTAAATTCTTCTAATGAGGGAACTAAAGTGAATGAGCACTGCATAATGTAAGCGAAGCAATCCGTTCAGTGTATGACATACATGCAGCAGAATACACAATGGCCTACTTCCAGTAAACGAGCGCTTTATCAACTCTAGAAACACTGTTACTAACGGCTTCGAATGGGGTGTACCTTGTATAGACTTATAAGTCTACTAGGTGTGCCATGGCCACCCTCGGCCCTCGACCCACTGCGGCGCATCGCCCATCCGCGCTATTACATCTTTTGCTCGGCTCCTAAAAGTCGAAGCGTGATGTTAACGCTGCGTTAGCCTATAACCTTCCTTAGTTATTGGGCTATAAAATGCAAATATTTTTTTTATATCCTAGTGCGTTCAAACAAAAAATAATAAGAACAAACTCTTTGGCTTTATTATTAATAGGTAGGGGAGCGGGGATCTAGTTGTAACAGGGGTAAGTAGTAACAAGCATTTTTTACGTAGATAATAAAAGAATATTTATTTGTTTTTCAACTTAACTTACTATTTACGAGTAATATCCATACTATCATATGAGCGCGAGCAGTATCCCGCTGGATGGTGCAGGAGGCCGTGTTGTGCAGGCGCTCCGATAAGACCAGGTAATGAACTATTTTGTGTTTATACAAAATTGATTATTGTTGATTGCAAATTGTTTAGTATTTGTTGAATTATTTAAATACATAAATTAACTGTAATTTTACACCAAATATAGGATATATTTTTTTTTACAGTTATTTCTAAAAACCTTGCAGTGGGGTATATTGTAACACTTTCATGGGGCAAGTTGTAACAAGTTACAACTTGATTTATTATTTTAATGAAATTACGTGGGACATACTTAAATTTCTTCTTTTCATGTTTTTAATACTTTTTTGTTGAATTTAATTGATTATCTTGTTCTTTAGACATAATCGTTAGTGAAATCATAAATTCTATGGAAATTGTGACCCATTAACTTCAAGTTTAACAAGAATTGAGGATACTTCATTTACGAAAGCTTCACCTGGCGGTGAACCTGACACTGAGCCTACTCCTGGGCCTTCTGGTCCAGGAAGGAAAAAAGGAAGTACTTGTTTTTGTTTATTTTTGAATATTTTTCTATTAGATTAAGAATAAAACTTAAAAGTCTAAGTCTGTTTTAGTGTGTCTAAAGTTTCTAATGCTAAATAAATCTTTGAAAAATGAAAACTGGTTTTCAATTCCTACTGTTAAAATTTACCCCAAGCCTGTTACAACTAGCCCCAATCACGGGGTAAATTGTAACACTCGTCACTTTTTTTTCTAAGCCATTTTTACAAGAATTCGTCACAGGTTTGATCAACATTTTATTTGAAATCGATAGTTTAATAGTAGCTAATTCGAACAGTACTGCTGCATTTCCTAAATACTCAAAAAGTAAGCTTCCATAGCCAACAAACGAAAAATTGTTACAACTAGACTCCGCTCCTCTACCTACTAGCTGTGCACGGCCGTCCTCGGCCCCCGACCGACCCACCGCGTCGCATCGCCCGATCTTGCTATTGCTTCATTTAATCGGCTCCTAAGGGTTGTAGCGTGATATTAGCCTAACCTTCCTCATGAATTGGACTGGAATTATCAAATGCGAAAATATTTTTTCAAATCCGACTGGTTACAGAGGTTAGGGCGTTCAAACAAAAAAATCTTCAGCTTTATAATTAGTATAGATAGAAGATAGATTGATACAAAGTACACCCCTTTCGGAGCCGTATGACTCGTAAAACCTAATTGCATTAGCCCAAAGAGCCTAGATAGATTTAATATTCCTCTTTTCAATCTAAGTACGGCACTCTTGTACCTAAGTAGGAACCTCTGCTGAAAACACGTTCTATAGGCAAGAATATATCAGCTTAGTGAAGTAGATAATGACCTCGATTCTGTAGTACACCAACTGAACTTAATTTAAACTTTCGCTCTCTTTTACTGATAGTGCAAGCAAGAAAGAGATAGCTACAACACTAGTGCTGTCAAATTAGTCAGATTTAAGTTTTCCATACACAATTAGTCGTGATTTCAAAACGATATAATTGTATGTATTATATAAATATGATGCTGACTATAAACACGATGAAAAACGGCGCGTAAACTGATTTGACAGGAGTAAAATTCTTGCCATCTCTTTCTTAAGTTCACTATCAGTAAAAGAAAGCAACAGTTTAAATTAAGTTTAGTTGGTGTACTACAGAATCGGCGCCATTTAAATAATTATAATAAACTTCTAATAGTTTGTACGGAACGAAATGTGTTTTATCAGAAGTCCACGTTTAATGCTCTTTTATCTCACGCCTATGAAGGTTCGAAACGAACTTTGGTACCTTACCAGCCTCTTGCTTTTAATTCAGCTTTCAATCTCACCATGTATGTTGACCTATTATTATAAGAAAGTTCAGAATATCAGTGTCAGTAGGAGGTAGAGAGCAGGGCAGGGTCAAGAGATTTAGACCGTGACGCGACATGCCCCTAATTTTATGTCTTCTCTGTCAGGGGCTCATCAGAATATAATTGAAATGGTGTTGTTTTTTTTCGCCTTTTTTTGCAGAATATTAAAATTTTCGGTAACTTTCAATTGTCTGGAGATTTGTCTATATTTTGCGCTTTTTATTTAATAGGTAAATAGGAGAAAACAAAAAATCACTGCGAAACTAAGACTTATTAGGTGGCTTATGGATTAGGTAAGGTACCTTATCCATAATTTATTAGGTGGCTTATGGATAAGGTAAGGTACCTTATCCATAAGCCACCTCATACCTCCACATACTCATTACCCGCGACGACAGGAGTCTGTTAGTATATGTGTTTGCCAAAAGAGGTAGTTTGCTTGCGTGTTTGTTTGTTGTTTTTGTCTGTTAGATAGATACCATTTAGGTATATCCTAACCATTTCCGGCTGAACGGATTCCAATACGGTTTTTTGAAATTGTTTTATAGGTCTTCAAGGATGGTTCCTATCTTTGATAGGTTTTGATCGTGATGATGGAAATACACGCTGAGGGTTTTAAAATTTTGGTAAACTTAGTTGAATGACAACATGACCTATGGTGACTTTGCGTAAAACTGAGGCTTCGATTAATTAGGCATTGCTCCCAAGAGATTTCAGACCTTTGCTCCACCATATTAAATTGACTTTTAAGCCGTCCATGGCATATCTAACTAGTCTATGTATCTAACTAAAGTACGATTTAGTATAACATATTCAGCATAGTATTGTGCAGCATAGCTCTTAGCCGAGGCACTTAAGCGCAGCGGTGGAGTCTACTTATGGAGACCAAAAATCTGAATGGAACAATAAACATTAATGAAATATAATGGTTGTGGCGATAAAACACCCATGACAAGTGCAAACGTACCAACGCAAACGAATTGGTGTGCTTGCTTACCATGCTTTGTCGTTCGCAACTAGGCCAGCCGTCATTGCTTTTCAGTCTGGTCGAGTTGTCTTTTCATGGGGCGCTTGTCGCAACTTTGCAACACTTGGACAAGCGGCTCAGCAAGCGACTTGGCATGTGTGTGTTTCCAGCATTTCATAAAGAGGCTGTGTCGGCTGGCTTAGTCGCGCCTGCGCGTCTTACATCAATCGATATCAATGACGTCAGCAGAGTCGGGCCTCAGTCAGCGGCCAGCGGCCACAGTGAAAACATGTGGTTGAAATGCTTGGCCGTGTCGGTGCTGATAGCTGTAGCCGCGTCTCACGAGGTCTTCACTAACTCCTTCCTGGTGCGGTTCAAGCGGTCGGTACCTCACGCGGAGGCTCATCAGGTGGCGCTACGCCACGGCTTCGACAACCTTGGACCGGTGAGTGGCCACGTGATACACGTAAACATAGACACGATCTGTGGCGGCATAACTTGATTAACGCTTGTGGCAAATCGCGTTTTGCTCGGTTTATAGCTAATTGGTTTTGAAAGCTAACATAATTTCAATGTAGGTCATGTGGTTCCTCGAGACATAGGTGTTATGGAGTGGAAGCTACCGGTTAGCCGTGTACATTTTGCATGTAATTCGATTAGAAACGTATGTGAACGTTCACAAACTTATTAATGTCTAATCTAATCAATTATTAATGTCTTAATGGGTATGCGACATGTGGCAGTATTCTCTTCCGTGGGTACCAGCCGATTTTACTCTAGGTGGTCTCTTATAAAGCAAAAACTGGACAGGTAACCTATATAGTTAAATGTTTCATTTTTCTCAGAATTCAGACGGAACATGGCACCTACTCATAGCTAACTACGCCTCATACGCGAAATGATTACCACCCCCGTCGGGTATAAACGATAACGCGCTTACAGAAGTCTCGTAACATAAAAATTGATGGTGGATTGGTGACTTTAGGGGGAGTTTAGCTTAGTGAAATTTTAAAGGCACAGTTATATATATTGGTTGGAATTAAATAATAGTAATAAAAATACCCAACAGACACGAATATAATCCTGACTCCACACTAGGATTCGCCGTGTCCTGGATATCAGAAACTACAAATACCGTGGTACTACAACACCCAGACCTGAAACAAATATGTTCAGATCATACAAACATTTGCTCCGCAGCGGGAATCGAACCTGTACCAGCAAGTAGTCGACTGCGACACAACCGTCGCAGGCTAATCGCCCACCGCGCCATCAAGGTCGTCAAATGCGTCAATTAGCGTAAAAACATTAGGTGCTCAAACATTGCTCCTAAGTGGACAATCTGTAAAACATAGCCTACACTGTGAATGATGTTATGACAGTGAAGAATAGGAAAACTCATTACATATTCACTTTAGATAAACCGGGGTGTGACTCTGGGTGTGAACGTGTGGAGATTATTTTTTTAATAACACATTTGTGTTTCTCAACCTTTTTGAATAAGCGACCCCAATACAAGTAAACAATAACTGTTGACATCCAGGACCGTTTGTAAAAGGGCTTACTTATGCAATTTTTTATATTGAGACTATACTGACTACAACACAAGCGCAATTTCCCTTAATAGAAAGTATATTGTGTAGAGTCTACACAGCAAGAAAATATAAGCCGACCAATCTCCTTGCGTCGGTTATAAATGGTTGTTTTCCACGACCCGCCACATAACGCGTTGTTACGATTTGTTTGATAAGTTATCTCCGCCTACGACACTCAATCGTTGTTTTATTGACGTTGCCAAGGCTTTAATGGATTGCAAACAATTTCGATACATATGTAGGTACCTACTTTATTTATCTAAACCCTATTTCACATTTGAGTTAAGGTATCTGGGCTATGTTCTGTGATTATAGCATTTAGTGGGCTAATGATACCCATTCATTAAATTTACACGGGTAAGGTCAGGGTGTGTCAGGTATCGATTTAAGTAACGTAGGTTAGTGTGATAGAATGTCGTTTATTTATTAAAAATGTCCGGCAGTAGCATTTTCTATAAGTTATTGCTGTTATCATATCTCGAAATATAATTCCTGTCCTGTCATAATGATATCATTAATCATCAATATAATTAAGTACCTATACCTCGTGTGTTCATAAGTCTTGAGACACTTGAGAAGCCTGGCAAATTGGCCTCCAGCCAACGTTGGGTAGTCTTAGCTTTATGGGAGGGAGCAGAGTCCTGTTGGAAAACCCAGTATTTTCCAGCGAATAGCGTATCATTTAATGATTTAACAACCGCTTCCAATATGTCGGTTTGGTAATTTTGTGCCTTCACCTTGACGCCTTGCTGGCAAAAATGAAGCGAAGTGACCCCCTCGTAGGAAACACCCCACCAAACCATCACATTTGCTGGATGATGAGTGCGCTGGACATTGCGTACAGATGGCTGGACGTCCTTTGAACTTTTGGCGTAAACCTTATTGTTCTGCCGGTTAAACTTTTCTTCCACCGTGAAGATCTTTTCATCGGTAAACAGGATATTTTTTGGATCGTGTCTCTTCAATAGGTTCCGACATCGTTCCAGTCGCAATTTACGAAGACGCTCGTTTAAATAATGCACTTTCCTTCGACCATAGGCCTTTAGTTTAAGATCATATTTAAGTATCCTGTTCACCGATATTCGCGAAATGTTGGTCTGCAGAGCTAATTTCTTTTGAGTCCAGCAAGGGTTGCGACGAATTCGCTCTCTGATTACTTTGATGTTGGCGGGCGTCCTTACAGACCGCGGGCGGCCACATCTTCCACGGTCTTCTAAAGAGCCGGTCTCCTTGTACCTCTTTATGGTATAATACACAAAGTTCCGACTACATCCCAAACTTTGGATTTCACTAAAAACTTGCATTGGTTTTTTTCCTGCTTGAAACAGTGAAATTACAGTCGCACGCAAATCTTTTGTTGGCGCCATTTTTTTGAATGAAACAAATATTCAAATGTATATTTTTTCTGATTCAAAACATTCGAAATTTAAAATTTTAAAAGTTTAAAAAAGGTTGCATGAATTACTTTCTTTTTAAATTAATTAAATAAGTTCGTCTCAAAACTTATGAACACACGAGGTATAAAAACTCTTCCGTTACTCACTGGCGAATCAACGCATAGCCTAAACCATAAGTCCTAGAAACATAAAACTTGGAGGGTATATTCCTCTTATGGTGTAGGGGTGTACTAAGAAAGGAATTTGCAAAATTCTACCCCCTTAAGGGTGAAAAGGGCTGAAAGCTTTTGTATGAAAAAAAGCTTACATAGATAGGTACTTTGTATGTCCTTGAGTTTACAAACCACATAAATATTCTTCAATACAAATGATTAAAATATTAGTATAATTATCTCCCCAAAGGAAACCAATCCTCCCTTTGAGGGGTAGTTCAAAGGGAGTATGATGACAATGTTAAGTTTGTTTAAGAAATTTGTACCGCGTGGTGCGATTTGCTGTAAACTTTGGATACTTAAAATACAAAATAATAATAATGCTGGACATTTTCACACAGCATCATCTAGCCCCAAACTAAGCAGAGCTTGTATTATGGGAACTACATGACTGATATACTACTTATATACAAAAGAACTGAATACGTATCAGGGTATTCAATAAAGCCTTTAAGGGTGCAAGGCATGCAATTATTTTTCATGCACCTATCATTATCTATCCTACGCGAGTAAAACCGCGGGCATCGTCTAGTCTTTTATAAATCTCAAATCTCGATATTGCGTGCACGGACACCTGAGCGGATAAGGCACATTATGAGTTACAGAAGCTGCCGCACAACTTATGCTATCATAGCAAGGTAGCAACAGCTTTTGTTCTCAGTTGTATTGTGCTTATGCAGCATCTTAACTTTGTGTAGGTATTTCAACCTATTTTTGTGGTAGGTACGTAGAAAGGCGAAACTGCCTGTAATAGAATTGTGATAGTAGGTAGCTACTTCCCCGAATGAACTCGGATTATAAGAAACCCAACTACCTTATTTCAACTCTTCAACTCAACTCTTCAACTCTTATTTCAACCTATGTGTAAATACTTAATATACTGACACGACATAATTGACGAGTTTTTCCCGCTTTACCCTCATAGTTTTGTCATCCGGTGTGAAAATAAAGATGGCGGACACGAAAAAACCGTAATGGGATTACTTTTGAGTACGACGAAAATGTAGTCCATGAAATCAAAGATGACGGTTACTTAAAAATTATTTAAGTATGTCCAAAAATGCGTATCGTTTGTTACTATCTACTTACCTTATAAGTCCTTATTTTTACCAACACACGTAACAATTATCTACCTAAAATGCGGAATAAGGCTTATTTAGCAGAGTAAGTAGGTACAAAAGGGATGAAGGCTATAAACTTTACAACGCTTAGAAACCTTATGTGGAATGAGTACTTAAGATCCAAGGAGACTATAAAAAGGGGTGTCTACGGTGGGCGATATTTGTTCACATCCGCTTAAGAGGTTCTATTTTATACCTAAAGGTTCAGTACGCTATAGAATGCTGAACACTCACCGATGAAGGTCAGTTAATGTTTAATGTCAAGTCAAAGTCAAACATGATCACTTTTACTCTAACACATTCTAGCGAACATCGAAATGCATTGATAAATTTTTCGAACAGGATTGAGATCCTCAGCGGCACAATTAACCGCCCACCTTGATTTTTTACGATTTTGGTTAAAAAAAAATATTGTGACAATACTTTTGAATGTTATTTTATAACGTAGGTATTTAGAAGTAAAATGAAAGATAATATTGTTTTTAATTATTACGTTTATTTATAAAAAAGTCTCAAAAACACTTTGACCGTAAATTAACAAATGTGATGAATGACTTAAAAATAAAAAAATCTGCTGATAAAATGAATTCTAATAGTGCGTATTTCCACCTCTAGCCCTCATGACTTCCATCAAACGGTTTGACATGCTGTCGATGACATCTTTGATCTGTTGTTGTGGAATGTTCTGCCACTCCTCAATCACGGATTGTTTTAATTCATCTATGGTGGTTGGAGCTGGTATGCGGCTTCGAACACGTCTTTTTAAATTGTCCCATATGTGTTCAATAGGATTTAAATCTGGACTCCGGGATGGCCATGGTAATTTTCTAATGCCGACGGTATCCAGGTACGCGGTAACAACTCTAGCAACGTGGGGGCGAGCGTTGTCCTGCATTAATAAAAAATCTTCGCCAATAAATGGAGCAAATGGCATTACATGAGGTTCCAACACTTCTGTTACATACCTCTGAGCATTTATTCCACCTCTTTCGAAGATAACCAAGTCGGTGCGTGCTTCGTAAGTAATGCCGCCCCATATCATGATAGAGCCACCTTGGTAACCTACTGTTTTCACAACAGTACATGGTGCAAACCTTTCATTCTTGCGTCTGTATACACGCTGGCGACCATCAGGACCGTGCAAGCATATTCTTGTCTCGTCAGTAAACATAACATTCTTCCATTGTTCCATATTCCATTCGGCGTGCTCTCGGGAAAAACGAAGTCTGTCTCTCCGGTGGCCTACGAGTAATTGTGGCACTCGAGATGGTCGAAAAGCTCCAAGGGCATCCTCTCCTAGTCTTCTTCTCACTGTTCTTTCACTCACTTGAACATTGCGAACCTCACGAAGTTGGTTTCGTGCCTCAACAGCTGTAGTGAACCGATTTCTTAGAACATTGGTCACAAGAAATCGGTCGTCACGAGCGGAGGTGCATCTTTTTCGGCCCTGTCCTGGTCTTCGCTCATAAGAGCCAGTTTCCCGAAACCGTTTCACTGCATCCCTTAAGGTGGTACGTGCGACACCAAGCTTCCGCGCCACGTAACGCTGACTAAACCCTTCGTCGATAAGAGCGACGGCTCTCGCCACTGAATTAGCATCAAATGGCATGTTTGTGATGTCCAAACACTAGCTTTAAGTTACGAAACCAAAACAAACTCAAATTGTTTACTTTTAATGCCACTGGAGCAATGTAAGCAGTATGGCAACGATAACGATAATGAGACGAAGTTCGATATTTATCCTATTCACAACTTATGCGTATAAAAAACAAAGTTAAGTGGGTAGTTTGTAACTTTTTCGTCACTACATTTCTTTCACACTTGACTTATTTATGCCCCAATAACTTACAACTGCGATAACATAAAAATTTGCCACTTTAAAAGGGTGGGCGGTTAATTGTGCCGCTAAGTGTATGTTCAGTAAGTTGTTAAGTTAGTAACAAGATACAAATCATGCGGGACAGTTCAATGCACGTGAGAAATTGCTGTTTAAAAAGAGTTCCTTGCTACGTACCTACTCAATTTCTTTATTAATTTATTCATTTCCGCTGTTTTGGGGACTAATGGGAAATAAAATTTCCGTTCTGAGAGTTTATAAGATTTGATATTAGTACCTCATAGTCATAATAGTAGGTACCTACCTAATTTATTGATAATTTTAATTATAGATCTAATTAACAAATAAAAAAATATTATAACAAAATACATCACACTTCTTAAAGGAACTCTAATTAATCAAATTTCCTATAATTTACCAGTACAATAAAATAAAATTAGCTATCACATTTTATGGTTAAGAATTCGTCGTTCGAGCTATAAAAAGATTGCTTGATAAGCCAGCATTTCAGTCTTGTTTGAAAAATAGTAATGCTGGTGGCCTATTTAACTTTTTTAGGAAGGTTGCTTTACACAGCCGGACCCATAACATGCGTCAATTTAGACCACATGCTCTCAAACTTATTAAGCCCACCGCCTACTTTGAGAGTATATTTTTTTCTAGAAACATATTATATTAATTCATGCAGGATTTAAAAAATCGCCTTGTTTAACTCAATCACATGCGTGCAAAAGCCATGCGTGAAAAATAAAACAAATACACTTCGAGTTGATTTTACCTGCGATGCAAGGAACCGTTATGTGTGGGTAAGAGATTGTTTGTTAGTAATCTGTATGTACTTAGTGAATTTACGGCGATTCTAGTCGGAAAACATACTCTACATACATACAAAAAGGCACTTTAAAGTTTAATTTTTCATAAACGGATCCCTGTATCAAAAAATGGTTTTTACATACCCGCAATATTTTTGAAATACCTATCCAACGACATTCCACGCTACACTACAAAAACATCCCATTTTTATTTTCCACTTTGTCGGCGTAATTAATCTGTATGTATACCCATGCCAAATTACAGCTTTCTAGTATTAAGAGTCTCCGAGCTAAGCCACGGACAGAAAAACAGAGGGACGGACATGGCATTAATATAAGGGTTCTTTATTGACTATGGAATCCAAATAAAAAAGGGATAAAGTCTACGGCCTCTGGCAAATAGAGGCTTCTATTCAGAGACTAATAGAAATCCCAATTTCGGTCATACCTACGGTAAACATCAAAGCAAGTATCAAGCGTTTGAATAGAGCGAAATAAGGAAGACGTTTTATATATAAATAAAGACATAAAAGACGTTAGGTCATAATCGTAATCGTGATATTCCCAAAAATAGCACCAGTTTTTAGAGCACCAATACTTTTTAACATGTTTGCTTTGGTGCTAAGTTTGGGAATAGAAAAATAGAACAGAAAAATACAACAATATAGAGAAGAAGCTTCTAGTAATAGGGTTTTCGTTGTTTTATTTACATAACAGCCCTCATTAAATAAAACCTATTTACTATGCTATTCTCATAATGTCTCTGACAATAATTGTAGGTATCTACCTCACAAAATTTATGTTTAGGCTTGACTAGCTTCTGCCCACGGCTTCGCCCACGTTGTACCCAGATAAAAAGTAGCCTATGTGTTATTCTGATATATAAGCTATATTACTGTAAAGTTTCACCAAAATCCGTTCTGTAGTTTTTGCGTGAAAGAGTAACAAACATCCATCCTCACAAATTTTCGCATTTATAATGTTAGTAGGATAAGTAGGATTAATAAGAAACGTCATAACAAAGTCCGTACCTACGTACAAAGTAGCGTGCTAAGAGTCCCGAGTTCGGAAGCCCGCATGCCAAAATACAAAGACATGACTGCGAAATAAGCAAAGCCTCTACCACACCATTAGCCCTTTTTACGGTCACCATAGGTACCTACCTCAACCTGGTCAGATCACTGACCTAACACACGAAGACGAAAGAATCGGTGAAACGACGAAGAAGAATCTATCGTAGTTTGTTATTTTATAAGTAACCACTTCTGTAGGGCCAATGAGTGTTTTTGATATTCGTAATAAACCTTTATTGAAATCTACTTGTACCCACTAACATTCGCCTTTGAACTAGCTATCACTTACGATGCGAGATTGATTGAACCACTTGTTACTGTTATCTTGCTAAACTTATAACAAGGTTAAACTGAATTCAATATTTTACTAAATACCATTTTGCGGTTGAATCAGTACCTATCTATATTCAATTTAGTACAGTCACAGCCTTGTGTAATACTGAAGAAAGTTTTAAACTTAAACATAGGTTCAAGCTAATTAAATAAGTTAGTTAGTAAAGGCTTCAAAGTCAAATCAAGTTCTTGTGGCCTAAGTGTGTAGAACTCAAAATAAATTACTTTCGCCCGAACTGAGATTTTACGATGTTTTGTTTATGGTGCTAATGAATGACTTCGATTTTAGATGAATAAAATAAATCGTCGATATTTTACAAAGGAAATTGTTTTTTTCGATAATTTGATATTTATAGTATCTAGTTCTATTACCTATACAAACCGCAAATTGGTCAAAAAAACATTTCTCCCACATTTTGGCTGATAATATAAATAAATCTGCAATCCAACAGAAGGCATGACCTCTTTTCACCCCCTACGCCTTTATATCAAATACTATTTCACTCTACATTCAAAACCCAAACAACAAAGAAACTATTTGTACAATTGAAATTACCGTGGTTTGGTATCTTAGAAGACAATTCAGCATAACTTTTAGCAGGAGAATAGTATCTAAAAGATGTGGTATATCTAGTATGTATCTATGTATCAAAAACGCTTTATGTATTAAATACTACCCATTCTAAAGTTTTCGACAGACACACCTTAGGTACCTACAGCACGGATATTAGAATATTATACTGACCCCACATAAATCCAAACGCTGATTATTCGGTGAATGGATACGACAAATAGTAAAGTACTAAGTAAAGCTTTGTTCGAGTTTGCTTCTTTTATTGTTTTGATTTAGATACTCGCAAATGGAAAATCCCAAGTCCCAGTAAATTCTGTACAAATTACAAAGAAAACCAAATTGTTTGGAAAAAGAACTCAACTTTCTTTCAAAGTTAGAATTCGCGTCCACTGAAAATACTTATAATATACTTTTGGAAGGTAGTCGGTGCGTCAAATTACTTCTAAAAGCGAACCTCACGGAAACTAGGGTAGGATTTAGCCGGAAATGCTTTTCTGAGAAGCATTATATCTTTTGATCCAGTTTCTTTCACTATTGGTATTAAAGCAAAGAACTAGTGATATAATAGTGAAACGACCGAAGGAACTACAAAAATAAATAATACTGAAGGCTCGTTATCCGAAGTGTTCTGTGAGCAAAATACATAGGCGACTTGAGAACTTTCCACTTTTCAAATCGGTTAATCCAAAGAGACTTGATTTTATACTTGATAATTTATAAGACATTAAATGTAAAAAAACGACTTTAAATAAGGGGATATTGATAAAACGTCCAATAAGAAATTTCTTCGCCAAATTTGAAGTTGATCCTATCCATGAAAAATAAGAATGATTAAAATCGGTTTAAACATTCATAATTCGCGAAGATATCGCGCAACATACACAAGAAACAAATAGGTATATGTACGAATTGAGAACCTCGTGATACGTTTACAGTCCCATGTTTGCGGTTTCTCTCGCGCAGGTATCTAGCGTTACATTCTCTTTGCAGATCTTCATAATGCTTAAGTTATTTTGCTCACACGGGATGGCGGAAATTTTCGAATAAAAAACATAAGTAAAATAGCTAAAAAAAAATGTTTTGGCTAGTCGTGATTCCGTAAAATGATGGTGTTTTTTTAAGAAAGTAGTGCTAAAACTTTTATAGGACTACCTCGGGATTATTCTCGATGTAACAACAAAATAATCAAATCATCATAATCGGTTTACAATTGGCGAAGATATCAAGTAACAAACACACACGATATAAAAAACATACACCCAAATAGAGTGCCTCCTGTTTTAAAAAAAAGTCAACGATTAATAAAAGTCATATTCACTAATCATTTACTAATGAGTAGAATACCTACCAATTTTAAGTGAATGAAATTAAAGTGAACTAAAAATTGACACAATATTAGGTATATCAAGATTTGATTGTGAAAATATTAGGTACCAGAATTGACCCACAAATCAAAAATAAATCCATATATTTGCCCGGCTTTTCCATCTTGGCAACTCTATTGAGGTTATAAGAGCCGAGTTCTGGTTTTATTTTATTTTGCTGAATATTTTAACAACCTTTTCCCTTTAAAACCTTTGCGCTTCAGTTTTATTATTTTGGACCTACTCGTATCTACATAACATTTAACCTTAGAACTTTTAAACTCATCACAAAACTGGATTATAAATAAAATAAAGCGTAAGCTTCATCATCCAGTTAGGTTAGTCCAGTACATACCTGAGTAATACGTACTCTGAGTGAGTAGTTATTAAATCCATGGTAGGATTGGTAGGTAGTTAGTTGGTTTCGTAAATGTATATTTAAACTAATCTAGCTCACAAATAGTCTAATTTATATGAATGTATTTTAAGCTGTGACGCAGTGGGCGAAGGCCCGCAGTGGCGAAGGACGCAGAAGGTCGCGGGTTCGGTTCCCGCCGCGGAAAAAAATGATAACATTTGTTTATGTAGATCATACATCAATCCCGCAACCTTCTGCGTCTCAGGCGGGCCTTCGCCCACTACACCACAGATGTCGTCAAAAACGGATACTCACTTTTATATCGGGGGGTCACCCCTTTCCGGTTCATATTCACTGTAAACACTGTATTAAAAGTTCAACAACCTCGGCTAGACTTGAAATAGTTAAAGGTTGACAGATGCTATTCCTACCTACAGTTCCTTTAATACAGGAATGAAGG
The DNA here is from genome assembly GCA_958496245.1 of Perizoma flavofasciatum. Classification (NCBI taxonomy): domain Eukaryota; kingdom Metazoa; phylum Arthropoda; class Insecta; order Lepidoptera; family Geometridae; genus Perizoma; species Perizoma flavofasciatum. The sequence continues at coordinate 4,348,011 of OY292436.1, forward strand.
AACAATTTTGAGTAGGAGTAAACTAGTTTTCATAGATTTCAATAACTGATCAGACAGCAGACTTCTTTGAATTTATTCAATAACCAAACCTACGCAAGTCTGCCTGATCAGTGGTGATCGAAAATGAAACTATATACTTGACTGGGTCGTGGCGTAATCTCTTACAAGTACCCACAAGTGACGTTGTCGTCTCTTGTGGGTTGTTGTACCTATTGTTAGAATATTATTTTTACTTATAGTACCTATCTCCTAAAGTACCTACTTTGACTACCTACAATGAAAATAAAACCTCGGTCTGCCGCCATACCCTAATACAAAGTTCATTTGAGAGACTTAACTTTATTTACTGTAGATATTAATAACTAGTTTGTTTATGCAAAACCTTGGCCTGCCTATCTATCTGTTGCTATACCCTTAGATAGGGTGCATGTGAGATACGTGAGATAATAAGCTTCAATTGAGATTCATGTGAGATAATAAGCTTCAATGGGGTCCTCATATTGATAAGTTATCGAAGCGACTTAGTTCTGCGGCATATGGAGTCAAAAAGATCCGTCTTTATACAGACGTTGACACAGCTAGACTAGTTTACTTCAGCTACTTCCACAGCATTATGTCGTACGGTATACTGCTGTGGGGGAGTGCTGCTGATATCAATACCGTTTTTGTGCTGCAGAAGAGGGCTGTTCGAGCAATTTATAATATGGGCCCCAGAGAATCACTTCGCCAAAAGTTTAAAGAAATAAATATAATGACATTCCCTTGTCAATACATTTATGAAAATCTGATGTATGTTCACAAAAATATTAATTTGATTAAAAAAAAAAGCGATAATCACAATGTTAATACTAGAAATAAAGATAAACTCGCTGTTGCCACTTGTAGACTCCATAAAGTTAGTAAATCGTTTAAAGGGCACGGTGTACGCTTTTATAACAAACTCCCAAGAGATATACAAAAATTATCAATTAACAAATTTTAAAACGTAATTAAACAAAAGCTTTATAAAAAGGCATACTATAAAATATCTGATTATTTAGATGACAAAACTCTTGGGATTGAAAATGCTCCAACTCAAACCAATTGTTTTGTAAAAGGATCATTAAAAAGAATAACCAGCCTTGTTTTCTTGCCTTTCTTTCCTGGCTTGGTCGCGGAGGAACAGGCACCTAGATGAAAACCGACGTTTCAAAGTGGTCCTTGTGATTTTATTGAATAAATGAATTTCGACTTTGACTTTGACTTTGAATACCTAGGTACCTATAAATACCGTCTATGTACCTACCATGTGAAAGCAATAAATGTGTTGAGGATTGAGTATTGAGCATTGGATAATCTTCACAGATACAATTTCTAACCATATCGATTTTTACAACTAAAATATCTCTGGACGGAAGATTCGCCATAACCCTTAACTATTAAGTAAATAACGATTTGACAGTTAAATTTAAAAAAATAGTATCTGAAATAGATTATGAAGTCGGTTTATCAATGAAAAAGCAATCACACCATTATACCATTCCACCCGAAACAAAGAAAATTGCACGTTCGACGTAATACATTGGGTTGGGTATCTCTTAAAAGCTCGATATGGACTCGTACCATAAATTGCCGTTAGAAATCACAAGGCTTCCTCCGAATTCATTTCCCTTACCGAATTAAAATTAAAAAAAAATCTTTGCATGTCATTTCTGTTACCATATTAATGAATAAAGGGTTGTTCATTTTCTGATCTGTAGGTATGCGTAGTGGATACAATCTAGAGTAAGATTTTATGTACACTTTGACATGCCAATGTTATGTAACTTTAAAAAAATGGTTAAACAAATACCAAAATTGTTAAATTACTTACTTACCTATTACTTAAAAAAATCAAAGACAACTTTTTAAAATTGCGCTACCCTCGAAACTAGTTGTATGTAGGTAATATCTATTTATGAAAATAACCACAAAAGCGGGCAAAGTGGGTAGAATTGACGTGTACAGCAGCTTTTGTAAACAAGCTGTCATCTCGGATAAACCATGAAGTCATGGGGGACGTCATAAGGCCTACGTGTTAAGTGAGCCAGGGAATTATAAGTGTCTATAAACGGCAAGGTTAATAGGACATCAGGTACACGCAGATATAGGATCAGGTACAGGCAGTTATAGGTAGATCTGGCTTGTGTCGATTGGGAATATTATAATGTGACGAAATCCTATTAATTTAATTTTAGATGCGCACAAAACTTGCTGTTCAAGCTAAAACGTTTTGATTGTATTGTACTTAGGATATATAATTATATCATTAGATATAATTATATAGATTAGTAAATTGATTGATTTTGTGTGATTTTGTGAAAAATATCTGTCTCTGGTAGTTGAGTACCTACCTTGACCTGTTCAAGTATTATACCATCATTTTAGTGTCTAACTGTACCTCACGAAAACTGACTCTAGAGAAAAGCATCATTTTAAAGACTTGATTTATAGCTAACTTGACATAAAACACTAGGTACATATGTACTGTCGAGAGAATACATGTCTTGAGTACCTACTACCAACCAACTCGTTAAAAAATGTAGGTATGTATTGTTTTGTAATTTTTTTATATATTAACTCTTTATTGCATATTTAATTAAAAGTGAACAGTAGCCCGACTTAATGCTAAAAGCATTTTCTACCAGCCAACCCAATTTGTAGTGATTGGCGGTAAGCGTTCAACAAATTTTTACAAATTTTAAATACAATATTATTTTATATATCTAATCACATTTACTTAATTTATATATTTAAAGGCACTTATACATATAAATAATAGTTTGAAGGTAGGGTAGATAAACTATGAATACAACTCGTTTGCGAGTTAATCTTTTGAAGCATTCTTTAGAGTCTAATTATCATTTAAAAGTAGAAATAAAATGCTTTACCAGCCTTTTTTTTGTTTTCTTGGCTTTCTTACCTGGCTTGGTCGCGGAGGAACAGGCAGTAGATAAAATCGACGTTTAAAAGAGACTCTTGTGATTTTTATAAATAAATTAATTTTGACTTTGACTCGAGGAAACGAGCCTCACTATACTGCGACTCATGGTTAAGAGTATTTCCCAAGACAACGAGGGCAATTAGAATTTAGGCGTCACCTAAATAAATAAATAGTCAACAGATATACATACAAAATCTTAAGCTCGCCTTTGTACATAATCCTACTAATATTATAAACACGAAAGTTTGTAAGGATGGATGTTTGTTACTTTTTCACGCAAAAACTACTGAACGGATTATGATGAAACTTTACAGTAAGATATACACAAAGGCTACGCGGGCGAAGCCGTGGGCAGAAGCTAGTATTTTTTATATATCTGTGTTACTTCAATAAAGAATCAGGAAGGTGCGTGGGGTATTTCTGTTCAGATCTTCATGTAGGCTTAGTACTTATTTATTTAGTTTAAACTGTCCCAACATCCTATTTCTACGTATAGGGTAGCTAACCAAATTTGCTTGTTTTTTCTTTTTCATGTTGTGCCAAATAAATTCAACGCGAGAATCGAACCCACACCGCAAACGTCGTAGCTGGCTACTCGCCATTAAAATTTGTAGAATTTCTGCAAACGTACTCCGACTATATCACTCCTTTGCTTTGCGCAGTCGAGTTAAAAGCTATGTATATTATACAGAAGTTCAGCTCGTTAGCGGAATTCCTTCGTCAGCGATTCAGTAATGTAATCCATCCCAAAGGGTCTGGGTATGCACATGACTGATACTGAGTAAGGATTGAAAGGTTCACAAAATGTGGGATCTCTAATGAAACATGACGACGAGACGTACAAGAATTTAAATATTTAGTACAGTAAAAGTTCTTTTTTCGTTATACTCTTTTGAGAAAATCTAACAAAGCGTTCGTGCAAGCCTGAATTAAAAGTATACCCTACTAACATTTAATTTATACGAATAACTCCAAGGTTATTTCTAACCCCTACTATAATAATATAAGCGAGTATTTCGCTGAAAAGTCTCGTTCAAAAAGCTCAAACTTCATCAAGTTATTACATATTTATTACCTACATAGTTATTTTGTGTACTGCTTCACCAGTATGAAATTATTGACATAGCCTCCCACGCTTAGTTAAGTACTTACTCATAAAATAATACTGTATAATTGGTAGATTCTCAAAACAATATAACTTAGTTACCATGCTGCTATTTTGTTGTTACGTTAAAGTGGGTACTTTTTGAGATAATAATTGTATCAGTGACGCCATTATATTAGGATCTATGAAATTACCGTTTCGAATGGTTAATTATAATCGGATTAAACTTATTTATTTTGCCAAGTTGCCACAAAATGGTCCCATATTGTTTTGACACGGCCGTAGTTTGAGACGGATCCGCTTACAATTCTTCACTTCTCAGAGTCATTGTTCGTTGTTCTCCGATGATCCACGGGGGTTCGTTTGTGAGATATAGTTCCCAAAGTGAAAGCGGTTGAACCCATAAGCACTGTTCGTTTGTTACTAGTGTTGTCGTTAATTTTGCTTGCCTTTTGAGACACATTGTTGCTACGTCGAAACTAATATATTTGAAAAACGTTTCTAAACGTCTTAGAGAAACTCCAATATCAGTATGTTTAAAAAAATACTGAAATTGGAGGGTAAAATAAAACAAAAAAATAAATAAATTAATAAGGACCCGGTCAAAGTTTGCAAGAATGAATTTGTCGCCCCCGCTACGATCACCGCGTTGGTTTGACCTGGCCTTAAGTGTTATTGAAAATAAAATAAAATATATTTAGGTAACTAAGAATTAAAATCAAACCTATTTTTCAGTTCTAGTTCGTCAAAATGTCAATTTCATAGGTAAATACCTAAACTTTAATCACTATACGTACTCCTAGGTTAAATTTGATTGCTCACTGCAAAACCTGGCATAATGACATGCAAATCCAAATCCGTATTGTTGCGGTGCGTATGAATATCAGAGCGGGCTTGTGATTATTTTATGAAATACTAACCTCTTTTGTTTCCATACGCGTGGGACCTACCGATTTATTACCCCGTATATGTTAGTCCCTAGATATAATGAAAACTAGCTAGCTCGTTATGCCTCTCTGGGAAGCCTACGTCCAGCAGTGGGCATCTACAGGCTGTTGATGATGATGATGGTGCTTTGTGCAAAATCAGAAGTTCCCACCGATGACCCACCCTGTCTTCAAACGGTCACAAAAACTCAAAGAGACATAGATGGACCATGACCATGATAGACTCTATCATGGTCATGGTCCATCGTAGATCATTTTATTTCTGCGTTTTCTGTAGATCTACAGCGTAGAGAACCTACGCCGTAGCAGAGGTGTTCTACGAGGGTAGCACTGATTTATGAAGCGGCTGTATTTTTGTCTGAATATAGTCTGATTGACTGAAATACGCCAATTGAATAATTGCCAATTGAAATACGACAATTATATTATATATAATATAAGCTCTGCTTAGTTTGGGGCTAGATGATGCTGTGTGAAAATGTCCAGCATTATTTATTTTATTAATTCCACTACTAGTGTAATGTTAATATTATAAATGCGAAAGTGAACAGGTTTTTAAATGTATGTATGGATCTCCGTAAAGGCTGAACGGATTTTGATGAAATTTAGAATAAATAGAATATTTAGAATAATAATAGACTGCTCTTTATCTAGTTACTATAAATGCGAAAGTTTGGATGGATAGATGTTTCGATATTTGTTGCTAAAGATCTTCGTAAATTTGATTCGTGACCCAGAATAATGCAAAGGCTACTTTTTACTCAGGTACAACGCGGGTGAAGCCATAGGCAGAGGCTGGTTAATAAATAAAATGATTTAAATATAATTAGAGGTAATAGTGACTAAGTTCAGGTACTTCGCGAACAAAACCATGGGCAAAAAAAAATGAGGTGTAATGCCCTCATTGATTAAAGCGGATAGGTAGAGTAAATATATTAAGAGAGAGTCATGATGAATATCTCTGGGAAGATCAAGCAGGGGTAGTCAGAAGCACGTCCACACATTACATCTGGCACATGCCCGTTTTTGCAAGTAGTTAGCATACCACGTGACAAGTTGTAAGCTCATAACCTCTTATTGGAACACAAAACCATGGTGCATGCCTTCGAATTTTTGGTTCTAGAGCATGACGGTTTCCTCACGATGTTCCTTCACCATTTTGAATAATAATAAAAAATAAAACAAAATTTAAAAGTGTTAAATTTCGCTAAATATATTCTTCGTTTCTCCACAATATCTACAACTGACCAAGGTGTCGATAATAAATTATACATATACGATTTATTTGCGCAACGTGCTTGACCCACCACAGTTGGTTGCTAACAATGAACGCTCACTCCAGTATCGTCACGTTTTTGAGGTGGGCAGGGGTAGGTAGGTACTCATTAAATAAACGTAAATTTTGATTTGTCAGTAGATACCTACGATTGACACTAAATATAAGCCAAATTAGCTGTTTATTTAACGTAGGTATCTGTACTACATAATATAAATAGAAAAATAAACACGCATTTAAATTTTGCGATTGGAAAAATACTTGTACGACGCAAATAGAAACCAACTTGAATGAAATTTGAAACAGCTATAGTTTATGATCTAGTATTACACATGGCTACTTTTTTAATTTACCCGGGTTTTTAGGGTGTGATTTAGGAAGCCGTCGCACGAATTTAGATAAAAAAGCACAAGGGGTGAAAAAGGTGGACGTCCTCATTCCAACGTAGCATTCCCAAAGTTAGGAAATGAAATAGTTTCCGAAAAGTTAATATTAAAAAAAAATAGGTTAAGTAAAAGAAAATGTACGGGAATTGGAGGCTAGTTTTGTAAGGTGCATGCTTAGAAATCATAAAAAATAGTAATTACTAAAGCGCGGAAATACTGTGTGTGTTTTTATTACTTTTATTTTTCGCATATTTTTGTCTCCTGTATTCGATTTGCTATATTTAAAATAGATCAACCTTCGACTAGTCCAAAATGGATGGACTAGGGAACATAAAACAGAAGAACCGAAACGGACCCTATTCAAATCTTAATAAATTCCAGTCCGACATTGTTCAGTACACTTAGGAAAATGAAAACAAAAGCACGAGCCGAGCGCAGTGTATTAATGTTGTTAGTGAGTCACATGACCTAATTTAACCTTATTTCTTCTTCTTTATGGAAATTAGGGGTACAAAGTTTGCTCGCATTTGAATTTTTCATTAATTAACCTACAAAATTTAAAACGTTATTTCTCGGAATCAATTCAATTCATAACTCTGGGAGTGGTGCCGTTGGAAAGGAGGAATCCACTACCTATCCTTTAGCAAAAATAGGTATGGTGGTTGTACTTCCCCGAACAAGTCCTTCTATTACTCCGTAAAATAAAACATACGGGCGAAGTAGTGAACAGAGGCTAGTTACTTAAAATCCGGGTACTTGGCGGGCGGAGTACCTACGTAACAAAAAAAAAAATGACGGCTCGACCGCAACTTTCGCGAAATTTCAGCCTTTTGTTCATTGCCAGAATTATATAATCAGGCTGCCACGGACTCATTTCTAATCAAACTTCGGGGTAATAGAAGATTTACACCGTACGTAGACCAAACCCACGTTATGTACTCCTAAGCTGGCACCGACTGAGCTTGTCCTATTTATACATCACAAGCCGTACTAGGCTCGAGGGAAAGGAGACAGATGCTTAAGTTTTTCTTTCACGAATGATAGGCGAATTGATAAGGCTGGATTTTTTTTGTTACAAACTTTGGTTTGTTTTCTTCTCCCATCATTGTTTGGCCAAAGTTCACATTTATTTTTGGAAATTTCAATATAAAATCAACCTCATAAAACGTTGTTTAAAAATAGCTCCATGATAATGCCCTTTTATAGATAAGATAGAGCGTAAAATCGCCAGAATAAAATGAAGCAGATACTCATTCATAATACTCATATGTGACGAGCCTTGTGTTTTAGATACACTAGCGAATCCATTATTCATGTTCTAAACAAAAGCTTTCTTTTTCGACAGCAAATGAAGCAAATCGTAAAATAAGTGCTACAAATCCACAATTTAGCTGAACAGCAATTTCCTAAAACGTTTCTCGCATAATATTATTGATGTTGATAAACGCCGTAACTTTGCCCATTTGTTATTTGCTTAGTACCTACTTCAAATGTTATAACTGACGTTTTGAGTGTTCAAATTACAGTTAATTTATTTCTGTTTATGAGCAAAATCCAGATTTGGAAGTTTTTGAAGGGTAATATACAATAATTAATGGAAATTTCCTCTCTGTGCCACTTGCGTCAACTCAGCAAGTGTTCATTTATTGGGAAGCCATTTGGAGTGAGCAGTGTTTTTACACTGAAGTTATAAAGCTTTCTCTGATTTTCCTAAGATCATCTGTTTTTCCTGAAAAATATAATCTGTGTCTCTTCAAAGCAAGAGTATCTTCTAGATAGGCTTGTGTAGTAACAAGCCTACTTCTAGACCTTTGCACGCAACCGTCGATCACATCATCACTTAACTCCAGGCGAGATTATTTTGAGCTCAACTGAAACTATTTTATAGGCTTTATATGCCTATCTAAGTACTTTATTTGTGCTTGCTACATCTTATCATACAAACTGTTTTCAAAGTAAACTTCTGATAGGATATGTTCTTCCTTGCATATAGGATTACGTGTTTATGGAAGTTTGTAGCGAGAAAGTTAAAACAAGATATAAAGTAGGTAACGTGTAAGTAGGATTAAGATGTGGTGTGTGAAAACACGTATTCCTACTTCACAAGAAATCCCTGAAAAATTATAAAAAAATAACAATACTGAAAGTAATTAAACACTATTTATTTTATTTTATATGATCTACATACTTAATCGCATAACAGTTACATAATGATTATCTGTTCTTATTATGAGTTTATAAGAATTAATTCCAGAAATCTCCATGGAAAACTCCATTAATTTATAAACTAGCTCTACGAGTATTTATATACATATATGTGGTTTCAGTTACACACTATTGTTGTACCTAAATGAGTTTATTAATAGTTTAATAATATATTTTATTAAAATAATATTAGATTTTTTAACTATTAAATATGTTTCTAGAAAATCGAGGAGGCGCGTTGTTTTTCACAATAATACGGTAGGTAATTATACCTTATGTAAATAGCCAAAAAATACAGTAAGATCAATGTAATTTACAACATACCTATCAGAAAAAGAATATTAAAGCAACTAACGAATATGAATGAATATTGAGTTGCTAAATCAATGTTATCTAGGGACCGCGTCGGGTATTACTGGGTATCATATCTGTAGCCTCATGTACCAAGAGCTTTGGAGCAGTACCTAATAGTACAAGATAACATAACATAATTTTATTTACAAGTACGAGTATTTCAGTTTAATTTTCCTATAGCCTATTTCAATGAATAAAGCCTAACCACCCTTGGCTTCATTTGATGAATAATTGAATAAATGATAATACTTTATTGTGCACCAGTGGAATAAGTAATAGTATACAAACTAAATAATAACTTAAATTCAAATTACAGGTACAATGGGTGGTTTTATCGCTTAGAAGGCTCTATGTGATTGTAAGGATGGGGATTTGCCAGGAGCATACTTTTTAATTTATGAATTGAGTTTTTTAAACATTCCTTGTCTTCACTCTTCATTATTTTAGGTATAGAAAGCATAAACAATTCTCTTTATTCTAGGAAACAAAGGTCTGTGCTCTTTTGGTATCACGGAGTAATTCATAACAGAATTAATACTGTCGAATACCTTTGCCAAAGAGGCTCATGTACTATTATAGTCCAACTTGAAGCGTTGGTTTGCAGTTTGTAGGTACCTAAATTATAGCCACGAATAAAATATGGTCTCTCATTTCCATTGTTATTCCATTGTTATCACAGGCTCCATTGTACAGGATAAAGATCTCTGTACCGACTTCTATTGTGGCAGCTATCTAATTAATTCCTCTGTGGCTTATGTAGGTGTGGCAAGAACTCTTTAGTTGTTATGATATCTATCTATTTTATTAATTACCAATTTATTTATGTAGACTTCTAGAAAATGTTAGTGTTAGGAACATTAAACACTAATAATAAAATTGCATTTAACTATTTACTCGATATATATTTTAAGAGGCTTTAATTATTATGGAACTGAAGAAGGGTTATTTCAAAGTTGACTAAAAGGTAAGGCAGGTAGATAGATACCATCCTTCACCGATAATAATAGATGGTAACAATCGTAATTTGCAAAAAAATATCGTCGGTATTCAAATATATAATTGGAAATAGGTAATTAGTCAAACAGGGCTTCTGTTCAAACTTTTTCATTAGACTTTTAAAGTACCTACCTCTTAAATATGTTGATTTGTTCTTCATTAAAAGTTAGATATCGACTGCTTCACAAAAAACTAGCTGATGTTTACAGCCTTACTATAAAATTATAAGTAAAATCAATAGGGAGCAGAGTGCTCTCAAGTTGGCATACTTTGTACAACAAAAGCGGCCTGTTTCTGTTTTCGGCGGCCACAATAAAAGTTACATTTTTGACATTGCTAATTTGAGTAATTTGTTTGTTCTGTTTACATTTTCGTTATTAACTACCTACTTAAATTGTGAAACGGAGGAACAAGAGAGGGGCATCAGAATATCCTGCAAGATTATTTTCTGCTTATAAATATCACACAACAATAACAGAATCTAATTTTTTACCCATGTCGCAGAGTCAATGTTATCTCTCCCGCAAACGTCTCAAAATGGCGGCCACGGCTCCCTTGCCACATTATAGTAACATTTAACCCTGAACTTGACATCAATGGACATGATGGGCTTTATTTAAAAAAAAAATGTTTTTTTTCAAAGGGACTTTTCTATTTCTAAAATTTCTGCCTTGAAAATTCACCCTGAATTCTACCCCTAAAACAGGGTGCGTGGGTTGTTAAAGTTTGTAGGGGATCTTTTTAACGAATGGTCCAATTTGCTTGAAACTTGATTTGAATTCTTTAAAAACAACATTATAACACTTTCTTTATCGTATCAGGCACTAAAAAAAACCGGACAAGTGCAAGTTGAACTTACGTGGAGGGGGTTCCGTCCGATGGATATGTTATCTACCATGTTTATGTGTACTTAGTACGAATAACAAAACAACAAGAACAAGAACAAACTTAACATTGTAGGTTGACAAGTAGGTAGGTATTGCGGCGCTATAGGTAACACGGGCAGTGAGTAAGGTAGGGCGAGAACTGAGGGGCGAGGGGCGAAAGGCACTCATATTATGTACCTTCAACATAAGCTGTCAGACATCTGCCTGTTTAGGGCAACTGAATAGGTTTACGGATTTTTTTCTGAAAACATTCCAAACACAAATGTAAGCATTTTTTTTACGAAATTATGCCGTTTTTATGATGTACCTACTTACTTGTCTTAGTATTCAGTAATCATTTATTTAAAACCTACAGAATACTTGGTTATGTCAGTTTACAGTTAGGTCACAATTAAAAAAAACAGGTACAATCAGAAATAATTATAGGGCAGCTGTCAAAAAATTAAGTATAAAGTAATATAAAATCTTAATTAATATGTCACAAGTATAACAATTATATAAGTAAAAACCATGATTCTATTTTCTTTCATTAATTAGAAGGTAGGTCCACGTTTCTGTTATGTTTCATATAATGAGGTATCAACCTCCGAGGTAACATTATTATCTCGGTATAACAAGTAATATAAAAATAAAATAGCTTATGATATTATCTTATTCCTTCTCTATTATGTAGGTGATTACAAAGAAAATTTACTGTGGTATTAGCACCTCTCTCAAAGGAAAGGTCGTGTAAATTATTATTAAAAAAAGGTTAAGGTAGATACTTCTATTAGGTATAAAAGATATAGTGGAACCTTTGTGCATTTTCAGTAATGTATATACCTACCTATAGTTATCTAATATTCTGAGGTCATTATAAATAGTCCAACGACAGCTTTTCATAAAAAAAATACTTTTGATTGTGGCTATTAAAAGAATATTATAAATCCACAATCAAAGGTTAATGCTAACCATTTGGCTTTTAAAAGTACTACCCACCTAAAATACTTTAAATATTAATGCTACCTTCGTAACATTTTTACTAACATCTAGAACTGAGAAAATTACTTTCACATAGCACACAGCTTTAGGAAATCAAACATAATTTCTCGATGCAAAATGAGATTTCGTCCCAAGTGTGTTGTAATAGCATGATAAATTGACTTGCTCCACTGACCTGAGCTGGAATACAAAAAAGTAACATAAATGGCCTATTTATATATACTGCTGTTATGCCCGGTGGCATGCTTAAACTTTTCGGTACCTACCTAGTACCTACCTACGAAGAGCGAACACACACGGTCAATGCATTGATATTTTCATAAAAACAAATAAAAATAAAAACAAAGTGTTATATTCCTAACACCTTGTTTGCATTGCGGTGCTGAAACGCACAGTGTGACTTAAATAAATAAACACCCTTCAATACATATTCCATATTCTATCAGTGAAGACCTATTATTGGCTATCTGTATCTATTTAAGTATTGTTAAGGACATTATGTTATAGCTGTTGGTTTTCCGAATATAAATAAATTAAAAATAATAAATATCCAATACTTATTTATTTTACTAGCTTCTGTCCATGGCTTCGCCCGTGTGGTACCCGGGAATAAAAAGTAGCCTATGTTATTCTGATGTATAACCTATATTACTGTAAAGTTTCATTAAAATCTTTGTTACAAAAGAGTAACAAAGATCTCGCGTTTATAATATTAGTAGGTTTGTATACAGATAAAAAACTTACATTATAAATAAATAAATAATGCTGTACATTCTTCACAAAGCATCATCTAGCCCCCAGAGCTTGTTTTATGGGAACTACATGACTGATATACTACCTACCTATATACTTTTTTTGGTTAACACCCAGACCCGAGACAAATATTTGAAGATTATACAAACATTTGTCTCGCAGCGGGAATCGAACCCGTAACCTTCTGTGTCTAAGGTGGGCCTTTGCCCACTGAGACACAGAGGTCGTCATAGAATGAGTTTTCTTCGAGCAAACATTTCAGGACCCAACACTAGGATTTCCTGCATCGACGGTATCAGGAACTACGAGTGCAATGGCAACACAACAACACTGGAAACAAATATCTGCAGAACATGCACACATTGTCCCGCAGCGGGCATCGAACTCGTACCTATTGGCTCTCACCCGCTGCGCCATTGAGGTCGTCATGATTCTTATTCATGGCTTTCTGGTTCCAGCAAGTAATAAGATGTATTATGAAGTGCAGCCGTTTGAATCGAACGATTGAATAGAAACTTAAGCTAGCAAAAAAATTGTGTTCCTCTATCTTCTGATATCTCTATTTCTATATTAGAGGTATATTGGTCTATTTTCCACAATCATTTCATTCATACTTCTTTTGAAAAACCAGTATAATTTTGATACGATTTTTTTCAGCAAATAACAGGATTATGGAAGATCCTGCTTTATTAAATTTCCTTTGCGAGCCCGGGGCCAGCGCCTCTCTTGATTATGTAAATACTTGTTCAGTTTTTTCGATTTAACCCGGTTCAGCAAATAAGAAAATCTTACCTTTGATATTCTTAAATCTTAGATGTCTAAATTGTATTGTAAGCGCAATAGACATCATGTAATTGATGTCTATTGCGCTTGGGAAGTTATATTGTAGGCTTAGTTGAACTTAAACTTTGTATGTGTCGAATGTAGAATCAATCTAAAAATCAACAAGATTTTTGATTCTTATATTGTCCTCTAATTATAATTACTCAATAATTTAGTCTTAAAACTAATTTAACATAGTTTGATATATTTGCTTTAACTTTTGTAATCATAAAACTAGAAACCGAAACCCACGTTGGGCGCCACTCTTGATTTAACCTTGTTAATTTTACTTCTTGATGACTCACAGTAACTCATATCGTACTTAGTGATGAGTTATAAAATATATTATTATTAAACATAAGTTGAATTTTAGTTTAAATAAACGAACTGCTGCAATACACGACGTGTTGCTACAGTTTGTTAGACGTGTTGCCCCAATAATTATTTTAATTAACTTCTGTAGTTTACCATGCCTTATGTTGGCATTATGTGCATTATAAAATTAAAATAAAGATTCTTATCCGTTAAAGTTATGAATATAAGATAAGGAGTGCAAGTACAAAATTTTAAAAAGTGCTTTATTTCGTTTTGTTGTAGCTAATCTGTATTCCAAGCACTCCGACTCTTAGCCCGTCCTATGCCAACACAACTACGTTTTTCACTTATACAAACGGCACAAAACGTATAAAACAAGAGACGGGAACGAGCTCGCTTCTGATAAGCCGGTGCAACTTCCGCTCTGGGATGGTTCATTTAGCTGTGTGGTTAGTAGTTTGTTTCTAGAAAAGCTATTTCAGTCTTGCATAGATTTCAAACGCTTTTGCACCTAAAAGAATTGCAAAATTCGTTTTGAATTCGTTTGAATACCAAATTGGATTGAATACTTGAACTATAAGGTGAGAGGAACCGATTAGCATAACGTTTTATTGGATGGCTCTATTGATTTTGTAAAATTATCAGGCACTTTCCTAACGCTTTAGGCAATGTCTACTTGAAATAATGTACATCTTGTTCCGTTCTAGTGACCCTTACAATTTAAGCATTTCCGATGAGAAATGGAGAGTATACCTATAGTTTGAAACATGAAATCTATAAGAAAACAGACATTTCTGCTTATTTTCTAATAAAAAGCTTTTGCTATGATCAAACCAGCGCAAAAAAGTGAAGCGGAAACGACTGCGACGCGGGAGAATCTGTCATCAGTAATATTTTTAAATTCCATCCTCTTGTCCGCGCGTAGTGGCTCAGTAGAGTGTAGGGTATCTTCAGACAGACGACACCACAATCCACTATACAGTTTCGAAAATAATGCCGGGTATTTACTATTTAGAACACGCATGGACAGGGTGTACTCATCGCACGTTATCGCATCCTAGTAGTCGTAGTATTTTGTCGCGCACCGGTATTTCAGTAACTTTACTTCCTGCCTTCAACTTTGTTTATTGTCTTAAACAAATCAATTGTAAAAGATAAATAGATACAGTCAGTCTATTCAGCCTCTGCTTATGACGGGTTATCTAGACCGACTACCGGCTAGATAGATAGGTAGTGGGTGACTCAGGTCACCCATTCATTACTCAATGGTATTCCAGGAAGAGCTTAGAACTGACAGTTTATAGACTTTTTATATATGCTGGTGTATGGATGGATTACAGAACGTGTGAAGTGTCATAAAACACGAAAAATTTACCATTACCCTGACAGTTTAGAGTTCTTTCATCAAGAAAGTAATATAGTTCAGGATATAAACACATCAGGCTACTTTGTATCAGGGTGCCACGCGTGTACAAGATTTTCCCGAAATCTTTGAATGCAATTTTTTATTTTAATTACGTATTTTTTGATATCTCTTACTGTTTAAGAATTCCTCTCACTTATCTATCTCAATGAAAAACCCTCTATATTATAAAAGTTTTGACTATAAAATGCTAAGGTAGGTACTTAAAAATTACCACTTTAATGATGCCTTTAATCTGTTGCCTAGTTACTGTTGTTACTGTTGTTGCAAGTATTGTATCAAATTATTAACTTCGCGGCTAAACAGTTCAGAAATTGGTGTTTTGAAGTTTCGTATAAACTACCCGTCTTATTATGTAAGCCCGAGGGACAACTTCGAGAACTTTAATAAGGCGAAACATTGGCTGATATTCTGCTACACATTAAGGCCGCTGTCAATTTTATTGTTAAAACTTTGACCCTGTGGTTTATTGTGTATCCACGGTTTTGTTTACCCACTAGTCATCAACTAGAAAACGTCTATCGCTGGATAGAAGCTAGACCTCTGTTCAGGCCTGTTCCATACTTAGAAAAGCTTTCTAAGCTGAAGATACTATGTTATTAAGGGTCCGGCGTACAGCGCTCATAACTTAAATTCGAAACGCGTCCAAAAATCTCAGCTCTTTTTGACTGATACAGGCCCGCCCGTGCTTGCGCGATAGCAATATTAGCCGTTCAGGATTTATTATAAATTTAGTGGTGTTCCGTAATACCAAAAAAGATGAATGAAATCTTGTTGTATTTTTCACATTGTATTGTTATTTTATAACTAGAAAATATAATCTATATATCAACTAAACGATACGTAAGGTATTGTTTTTTTAATACAAATCAAATAAGAAGAAAATATGTCATATATGACGTAAAAATATCCAAAATGCGATTCGTTTACATTTCATTTAAGGTAAGTATTTTGAAAAAATATATAGCAAGGTATGTAGATAAATACTATAGCAAATAAAAACATAATATGGTGGAAATAAGCTCTTATTACAAATTACTATGGTATTACGTTTGTATGGGCAATTCATCCAACGCAGGCATCTTAAGGGATTGATTCTTGTGATTTACCCTTTCGATCGGTATTATAAAAATACAGAATATATATTTTTCTCACGAGTTCAAATCCCGGTAAGGCAAGCGGCTTTTTAAAAATCTTTGAATGCAGTATTACTTTAAAAAATTATGGAAAGTCTCGATTAATTAAAACTTCCTAATTACAATATTTAAATAACGTCACCTCCATGTAACATGGCCGTGGGACACACTGTAGATTATAATTACATTTTGTGGTTTAGTATGCAAAACCGGAGTCTAGCTCTACCAAATAGAGATGAAGCTTTACTAGAGTGAGACAACTCCGAAAACTGAAGACACAGACGCATCAGCCACAGTCACCCTGGGTCAAAAAATCGCTATTCTACTTCCTACTACTATTATATATATGAAAGTTTGTGAAGATGGGTAGATGTTTGTTACTCTTTCTATCAACAATCTCGTCGTAGAAAATACAGTCAACCTTTATAACTAGGTATACTAAAGCTAGGTAGGTATGTAGGTGCTCTGTCGCAAGCTCTCACCACTACACTATAGTGTGCTCTAACTTGTTCAACTTTAATGAAGTGGAACGCAGCGATGTGTTTAAGTTTACTATACACACATACATGTCCATATAAACAGATGTAGGTCGTATGTATATTGACCGTTGGACAAATTAATTGAATGGGGCAACGTAGCAGCAATTATCCTACTAGTATTATAAACGCCACTGTACGGATTTTGATGAAAATTTACAGTAATATAGCTGATACATCAGAATAACACATAGGCTACTTATTATCCGGGTACCACGAAGCCGTGAGTAGGAGCTAGAATTATAATAAAATACACACTTTGCCGGATTAAAAAAAAGTTTTATTCGCTTGGCTATTAGTCCTCCTATCGAAGACCGAAACTACACTGTCCGTTTAAGAACAGAGGTCGATTTTTTTTTCGATCGAATAAACTCTAGATTTTAACTTTTGGTCGAAATCACAGTTTTGGTAAGATGGGGCTGATATAGTTAATCAAAGCTTTAAGTCCCATTAAAAATTGTTGTCCCATTACAAATACACTTTTTGAAAATGTTACAGTTTTCTTGTGTACAATATCGAAGAAAAAAAAAAAGAAAATCTCTGCATGTCGGTTATTCGTTCGTTGCCACAAATATTTATGTAATATTCCAAGAATAAATAGGTAGCACATTCCTTTCAAGTCACCTACAGCTATAACACTTTCCGTATCCGTGCCGTAAATCTGGGCGCAAGGCAGTTTTACAGCCTTTTACAGCTGTTCGAAAATAAAATAAACCTGTTCACTGCCTCGAATGGCTTTTTGCTACATTCGTGTGCTCAATGTCAGCTTATGAAGCCATCAATGGAACTGCACGTAGATAACGTGATGGCATCTTTACCCTTGGTTGATATTATACAATGCATCTTCGACGGCCGAAGTTTTATTTAAAAAGTTAGTTATCAAATGTCCTGCCGGACAGGATAGAGGGGTATTTCCACTGCCATACATTCGGGCCATTTTTCTTCTTTGTCTCGGTGCTTTTGTACTTTTAATTACTTAAAACGTGTATCTTCTATTTTTATCTGTCCTGTGCTTTATTGTTTACACAACAATACTTCTCTTTGTTACAGGTACTAGGCTCCGATACAGAATGGCACTTCGCGCACCGCGGACTATCACACGCGCGTCCACGTCGCTCTATAGCTCACGCCCGCCTTCTCAAGCAGAATCCCCTCGTGAGTAAAATAATCATTATCATCACCTACTGCTGTTTCAGAATAATGAAACGATGTTATAATCATAATTATCTGTACAATCATTATATTTATTAGATGAAATTAATAATCCTTAAAAAATCTTTCGGTCATCAATGATACTTATGAATAATATGAATTTGACTCATATATAATTCCCTTAAATGAACTTCCTACTGCTGGAAATTCTCCCTTGTAGTTGTCCAAGTGTTAGTCCCTTTCTCGACGATCAGCATGTCCTATTATACCTATTTTTGTCACCTAGCACTCATTCTCGCATTTCTGTGCTAAGGTTTGAAGGGTATGAGACTTTTTACCCGTTATCTCTCAGGGTCGGTAAGGCGCGAGTGATATTGCAAGCGTGCATACCTCTAGATTACGGTAACTGTTTACCAACAAATGGGCTGTAGGCTTGTTTGCCACTAAAGTTGTATAACAAAACAACACAATTATTATAAAGACTTGTATAATTGTTTTAATTAAATTATTGACTGCCTCAATTGTTGTTAAGAATTATATGGCTGTTTAGTTGGCAGCGACGATTATTGTAGGTAGAAGCTACTCTGATGACTCTAAATATAGATGCCTATGAACAGTTTAAATGTCATATGTCCTACGTTTTTCTATCAGTTCTATTTCTAAGGAGTACAATAATAGCAAAGACCCTTATGGTTACTTACACAATGGTTCAGACTTCAATTGAATTCCAAACCCAAACAAAGGTACTCGTACTTGAATGAAATGAGATTCTCTTTGAACACTCGTAGGTGGATCAAATTCTGTAAACACTTTCGAGCGTATCATGGTAATGTGTACCTACATAACACCAGCTACTTATTTACCTACTAATCAATAGATTCACTTAGATAGCTTACATTTATGTATAATATGTATGTATTTACAAAAACAAGTATATAAGTAGTATATCAGTCATGTAGTTCCCATAATACAAGCTCTGCTTAGTTTTGGGGCTAGATGATGCTGTGTGAAAAATGTCCAGCATTATTTATTTATTTATTGACTCGCTGGAAAACTGGAAATCTGCTACGTTCTGCCGCTACTAAACGTAGAGATGCTTACGATGCTTCGTGGCGGTATGAAAACAAATCCTGTTATTTGCTTTTAAAATAGGTACCTTGTAAAGGGCTATATGTTCTAAAGAATGTGTTGTGTGGTCACATGAACACATTCTTTACATATCAACAGATATAATTCGGGAACATTTCTCTTAAAATATAACTTCACTTGTTTCTAAGCGATAAGACTGCCCATTGTACTTTTAGTTATGTTAAGTTTTCTGTGTACTTTTATTCATTCAATCCTTAATTAACTTATTTGTAAGGAGTTAATGGCTATTTTCATTCGGATTATTTATTCCCGTCGTCCACTCAGTTCAAATTTTAATACTAAAATGTACTCTCGTCCGACTTCTGATTTTTAGAAAACTTAGTAATATTTCAAATCGTAAATCTGTAGGTGCAATGCTGATACTGAAGAGATGCGATATAAACTTTATGAATCCATCTTGTCCTTATGAATAAACTGAAAAATGTATTCACCGTGTTCTTACAAATCTGCATCTAAAACAACTTTCCTTTGAAGCCATTCCATTAGAATTGCTGAACAAGAAGACATACTTTGACATCTAAAGCAATGGTCAGATGAGTGTGGAAAGACCACTTCAGGGAATCGATTTTTTTATATAACCGTTGATCTTGAAATCACTCATGACGAAAAGATCACTGATGACTTTAAAATCATGATTTACCAAAATCTGATTTCTTTTTGTCATTCTCTGTCATACGTTCTATTAGGCGCAGAAAACAACATTAAAATACTTAATAAACATCGGTACACTTAATAAACACCGGTACTTATGAACGTCAGTGAACTAGGTAAGAGTAAAGGCCTGAAAAACTGACGCGGTGGCGCATGGCGATGGGGATAGATACATTCACCTGAACTTCGACAAACAATTGACAACCATATTCCTTTGAGCGCCACCGCGATCCACTACGTCAGTTTGACAGGTCCTTGAAACGTCAAAGTCAAATAGTTAGATACGACCATAGAGTGGTGGGATACTCGTAAATTAATTTCATAAGTGTATGAATTTTATAATCACCATAAAGCTTTTAGTTTTTTTTTAATCCTATCCTACTATCCTACTTATCCTACTAATATTATAACGTGAAAGTTAATTAAGATACAGTAGTATTTTTTTTAATATGTAAGATATTAAAAAATCATACTACCGAACAATTTTTATTAAAAAAATATTTAAAAAATACGCTTTGAAAGACGTAGGCGCTAACAATTTACGAATGGGATTTCTCCAATTCAAAACTATACAAAATTTTTGCCACAAACTAGTATTTATTGAATAAAAACACATGTAATATGTATATTTTTTCTATACATATTATATGTGTTCACATATTATATGTGTGTATTATTTATATTTAAAAAACCGTGTACTCGTTAACTTCTCGTAGAACCAACCTCTATCAATTACCACAATAAAAACTATGAATGAAATTGAAACGCGCTTTTAAAGCGCTAGCTTGACACACGTTATTTTGACAGTTCAAAACGAGCATGTAATGCACCTCAAGGCGTTTTAAAATTTGACCGTAACCCGGTTTACGGTCAAAGGGAATAAGGGCCCGGATTCATATCAGATAATCCTACTACTATTATAAACGTGAAAATTGGTGAGGATGGATGTTTGTTACTCTTTCACGCAAAAACTACTGAACGGATTTTGATGAAACTTTACAGTAATATAGCTTAAACATCAGAATAACACATAGGTTACTTTTTATCCTGATATCACGCGGGCGAAGCCGTGGGCAGAAACTAGTAATATGATAAAACCGAAAACAGAATAATCTGTTTTTCTTACTGTCTGAATAATCTGGTAGATTTGGAGAGAGGGCGACAAAGGCATCCATCACACAGTAATCCGCTGCCATCCTGCCTGTCCTGCTGTTTATTATTAATTGTAGTAGAGATTACAGTACGTGTAACCTATAGATATCACAGCTATACCGAAATAAAGATAACGCGTTCGTGAATTTTATGGGGAACAGCTTGTGGAGCGATAAATGCGTGGTACAACATACTGGTTTGTGGCAAAAACACTCGTTCGTATATAGTAGATAAATACCAGAGGTTACCCATTGTAGTATTCTATTTAGCGATTTTGCTGGTAAAAAGTAAAAAAGTGTAGGTTTAGCTGTACACGTAAATATAATACCTAAAGTATTTAGATTGCTTATGTCAATCGACCTCTGTGGCGCAGTGAGCGAAGGCCCATCTGAGACGTAGAGGATTGCGGTTTCGATTCCCGCCGCGGAACGAATTTTTGTAGTATGAACTACAAATATTTGTCTCGGGTCTGAGTATTTTCTATATAAAAATGTATGTTTTTACAAAAAAAAAGTATAAAAGTAGTATATCAGTCATGTAGTGCCCATGATACAAGCTCTGCATAGTTTGGGGCTAGATATATAAGATGCTGTGTGAAAAATATCCAGCATTTATTATTATTTATTTATTATTATAATCGCATACCTACATGTTTGTTAATTTGCCTCTGTTTATTTTGTTTATTTCATAGGTTAAAATCTATCTATTATGTCAAATACCCACTGAAAATCATTACATCAATAAAAATAAACAAATCTATAAGTTTTGGTACCTAAGCAGCAAACAACGCTATTTTTATCACGTTTTAAATGTCAATGATAATTCTAGGTGATAGATGAATGAACTTTAATCTCTTCACATCACCTCTGGGGATAAGCACAATTATGTTATCAACTCTGGCAACGAAGAACTAAAAGTAGGTACCTGATGTACTTTCGTCTGGATTAGGTATAAAATATAGAGGGTCGAACTAATTGGACATGGGTTTGACGCTGGATTTTGTAATTTGGTTTTGATAAAAAATATAATTTCAAGGTTGAGTTTTCTATAATAACGTAATGGATATTATTATACCTGACATCCAAGGATGTTTAATCAAGTAAAACAACCGCTTTTTAAACAGTTTAATAAAAAGGAAGCGGTGACCTTTCCTGTGATTAAATTTCGACAAAAATAATTTATTCTAGAATAACTTAGATAGTATAACATTGCACTTTACTATAATAATTATTTATTGAATTAATCATCTTTGAATTATTTTATTAGTAACAATTTTCTTAACCGTTAGTATTCAATTTGCGTTAGTATTCAATTAAAATGTCAACAAACCTAAAATAAAATAATGCGTTCACCCACCATATACTACATATTTATGAATATACATAGGTCGTTAAATAAAAGCTTAGATTAAGAGTAGAGTGTCAAGTTCGAAATATACTACGAACGACGAGTTGTTTGAGACTATCTCGTGGGGCAGTGCTCGATCAGTTTCCCAACGACTCCGGGACAAAGGTGCTGATTACAGAAACGGAGAAAGGCTCTTACTCTACAATAGGATAACATGTCCGATAGTAATATTATATGTGCCTAAATTACAAGTTTGACCACAAGCTCCGCACTCGGTCAAGCCTGTATCACGGAAGCCCAGATTGAGTATGACAAAAATAGAAATAAACTATAAATAAATTATTAAATAGAAATAAACAAATGCAAGGAAAACATTTGAAATATTTATAAAAAATTAAAACAATGTAGTTGATACTGTGACCTTTACGGCAGTAAAATTACATACCTATAACTAGGCTGAATATTTTCAAAAGGGTGGTGGGTGACACATTTATGTTCCCCGTTCGTTCGCTCACCCTATTTACTGTTTGAGCTCTGAGGTAATTCCAAAAGATATACATAGAAATTCAATTGACCTTCAAAAGTAAATGGATTTAATTTTCAGTTAATTGCTTGGGGTAAGAGCCATAAATCAGTCAAACTATACCGTAGAATGGAATAAATAATCAAAATATTTGAATTTTCTATTTTTTAACATTCACCCTATTTTGACGCAGTATTCACCAATTTGCATTGGTCCCATAGTGAATTGATTACCCTCAACTGTAATCTATTTCGTGCCTGGTCTATGCAAGAGTAACGAAAGCTTTCAATTATCTAGTATAGAAGCTTTGTAATTGTAAAAGAGTAAATGTAGGTATCACAGAATTGAAATAGTGAAACAAAACACGATATAGCAGTAGGTATGATGACTAGGTATGTTGCCTGAATAATGTGTATCACCACGCGAACGTCACTCTGAGCTCTCACCCATTCATACATGATAACAGAGGCTTCTATTCCATTTATCTTGTAAACAAGCTAGGTATATATCATGCACATCAAGTGATACGCAACAATACAACACACTCATAATAATTGGATATTTGACGTGCGGTCTACGAAAGGAGACGTGAATAGGTACCCACGCATATGTACCGAATGATTTCAATGAAAACGTTGTACCACGTTTAATACTCGTAGTTATATTGAATTGGATATACATTTTGTGTTGTAATAGGTACTCAGATATATTTGTATTGAATGTTTCTTGCAGTTTTACGAACTAACTAACTTATAACTCGCGCCCGACTCGACTTGGTAATTACCGGCTGGCCTTTAGAACAGGAAATAGGCCAATCTGATTTGCAAAGCCTATTAGTATCTCATCTGGTAGATAAAATGTCTATCAGACTCGGTAAATCTATCTGATATCTAACCATAAGATAGAAAATTTGCAAAGCCTACAGGTTGAATTATTTATGGTCAGCATAAGGTTTTCAATGTTGTCGTTGCAGATCTATTTCAACTCTCTCTCTATTTCACTATAGTCGTTAGAAATAAAAATAAATAAAAAAAACATGTTGCTAAAATACACACACATTTTACACAGAAAGGTCTAGCTAGACTTTCTACCTTATTAGCTTATGTACATAGCTTCGCCCGCGTGGTACCCGGTTAAAAAGTAACCTATGTGTTATTCTGATGTATAAGCTATATAACTGTAAAGTTTCATGAAAATTCGTTCAGTAGTTATTACGTGAAAGAGTAACACACATAGATCCTCACAAACATTCTCGTTTATAATATTAGTAGGATGAAAAAAATAGTATTATTATTGATCGGTTAAAACAAATGCTTCTTAAATCAACTAT
Organism: Perizoma flavofasciatum; assembly: GCA_958496245.1. NCBI lineage: Eukaryota > Metazoa > Arthropoda > Insecta > Lepidoptera > Geometridae > Perizoma > Perizoma flavofasciatum. The sequence continues at coordinate 4,372,399 of OY292436.1, forward strand.
TACCCAATCTACATTGTAATAATTGTCATCGTCTATAATACATTTATACTTACCACTGCAATTCGACAGGACCTTCAACACAAGTATGTTACGAAACAAACCGAATGTTGCTGTATATTCTCAGTACATGTCATCACATCGTGCTTGAAATAAAATAAACAAAAAACACATTAAAAATATTAATTAATCTTTCAATTTTATGAAGAGCCATAAAGAGTTGTCTAAATTGAAGACGCTTACACTAATATAACGTTTACTTATTTGTTTAAACGGCAAAAGTAGACTCAACTAAGACTGAATTATATTATAAATTAACGAAAAATGACATTCTGCTCTTCAGTTGGATGAATAATGAGTTTTACAGATCAAACAAACAAAACAAAAAACTCAGTCTCAGTATTTGGTTAAATATTTGCTAAGAGAATTTCATTATTTTTTGTGAATTTTGGGCTGCTAAAAGTGTTACCAAGTAGACTGATACAATCAATTTCATTTATAAAACGAAAGTAATTTTACAGAAAAATCGAGCTTGAAATGAAGGCACCGTTTTACGACTAAAAATAAGTTTATATCCCGCTTTTAATTAGTTCAAGACTCTTCAATGTTATAATTAATTTTCCCCCAAGTTTAACCAATTAGTATCCTACTGATATTATTACTGATTCGCTGTCGTGAAAACCACAGAAGACGTTGATGAGGAACTCCAAAACATGCTAGGAGTCGTGAGGGAAGAGGGCGTAAAATTCTGCAGCATAAAACGTATGGGTAGGAAGTCTGAACTCTCGGATTAGACTCTGCTATGACAAAACGACGGGAAGACACAATGGCTACTTCGTCAAAGCGTTCGGCCCTCAATAAGCAAATTGCAAAGCTGGTTCATCGTGATCTTGGGTGCTCTAGCACACGCCGTATTGAGAAGGCTATTGAGCAGAACCGAGGGTCTAAAGTATTTAACCAGCAGCTTGGAAGGAGTCACCTGGCGACGCTTAAAACAGCAAATGGCTTAACCGTCTTGTCTAAGCCGCAATTTCTTGCTAAGATTGAGGACTTTTACGGCCGGCTGTACTCATATGCTCCCCGCCCTGAACCCGATATTCACGATTCCAGAGCGATACTAACGCGCCACTTTACGGATGAGCGTGGATGAAATCGAGATGGCTCTTAGGCAACTTAATAATGGAAAAGTCCCTGGTGATGACGGAATCACATCTGAGCTTCTGAAGGTAGGAGGAGTCCCAGTGTTAAGGAAACTGCAGAAGCTCTTCAACTCTGTCATTTACCGTGGGAAAACTCTGGAGGCGTGGAATAGGAGTATTGTTATCCTTTTCTTCAAGAAAGGAGACAAAACACTTTTAAAGAACTATAGGCCCATCTCACTCCTGAGCCACGTCTATAAGTTGTCATCACGAATCGTCTCGTGATGAGTTACAGCCTCCGGAACAGGCCGGGTTTCGAAGCGGCTACAATACCGTAGACCACATCCATACTGTGCGGCATATTATACAGAAGTCCGAGGAGTATAATCAGCCCCCGTGCTTAGCATATTTTGTGGACTACGAAAAAGCCTTCGACTCCATCGAAACAGCCCAGGTTTCGTTTTGGAATCCCTGCAGCGATGCCAAGTGTACTATCGTTATATGGAAGTCTTGACCATGAGTGTTCAAGTACAGAACCAGCAGTCTAACCCCATCCAATTGCGCAGAGGAGTGAGACAGGGAGATGTCATATCTGCAAAACTGTTCATTAACGCATTGGAGGATCAGTTTAAGACGCTGGACTGGAAAAAATATGGGCATCAACATAAATGCCGAGTACATCTCACACTTACGATTTGCAGATGACATAGACCTGAAGGCGGAGTCGCTGCAGGAGCTGCAGGGCATGCTAGATGACCTAGCTGACTCTTCTCAACGAATTGGTCTCCAGATGACCATGGATAACACTAAAATTATGTTCAATGGGAACATAAACCCGGAGCCAATCGTCGTACAAGGTCACCCACTTGAAGTTGTTCAAGAATATGTCTACCTCGGGCAAATTTTGCAGTTGGGTAGACACAACTTCGAGAAGAAGGCCAAGAGAAGGATCCAGCTGGGCTGGGCAGCGTTCGGAAAACTACGTCGAATCTCCACGTCAACCATACCACAACGCCTGAAGACTAAAGTCTTCAATCAGTGCGTCCTACCCGTGATGACCTACGGTGCCACCGTAGGTCATCACGGACGTGTACGCTCACAGTAGGGCTAATCCACCAGTTCAAGGTCGCACAGCGAGCTATGAAATGAGCTATGCTCGGGGTTTCTCTGAAGAATAAAATCTGGGCTGATGATGATGATGATGATGATATTATTATTATGGCTGGTGGATATTCATCTTATCATTTTGTTTCTGTCACCAATATGCATTTGTAACGGCCTTCATCCTACCCCTTTCTCCTTCCCGCATGCACGCGCTCATATTGCCGTCCTACTCTGACGGCCGATCGCACCCGCTCCGCGCCGAACTTTACTCGGCTCCGCCAATTCCGCCATCATTTTTTTTGTTGTGCCTTGTGAGATACGCTTGCAACAGTGCGCGCGTGCACCAAATTTTCTTTTATTCGGTGGAATCTTACAAATTACCACTGAACTTTCGCTATTTATGTGTATCTAGACTATACGTGAGACTTTACGTGAAAAACAAGTGTATACAGTGTCGTTTTCGAACCTCTCGACCTGCAACGTGGTGCCAGGTCACCTTTTGACCTTGGCACGGACCCAAGGACTCTTCTCCTGGACTCCAAAAATCTTCAGGTACGTGCATGCTCCATTTCCTTTTGGCTGCTGTATTCTATTCCTGTGATTTATCCACCTGCAGCAGTGTGTTCGTCCTACCGTGAGAAGAACGTTACAAATGCTATTGGGTTTTCTTATGTATCTAGGCATATGTATAAGTTTTTACTCGCACCATACAGTCCACTTAACTTCTCCTAAAATTAATCTCAACTAGAGCTATCGTTGAAATCCGTGAACTGCCGTTCACACCCCCTGTGTTGTGAAAGAGAACGGAACCATCTAATACTTTCCACCAATGGCTAAAGTGAATGTTTTTGTTCCTAACGGCTGAACCGAATAAAATCTTTCAATTTCCTGAAAAGCCAAAAAGAGTCAGTAGGTAGGTATTGTCAAAATTGAAGACGATTATAGTTATCACAACGTTTACTTATCTATACTAATATTATAATGAGGAAAGATTTTTTTGTTTGTTTGTTCCGAATAGGCTCCAAAACTACTGGACCGATTTAAACCATTTTTTCACCAATAGAAAGCTAAATTATCAGGAAGTAACATAGGCTATAAATTATTTCCAAAAAAATAGAGATCCTTAAGAAATTTACAATAATGTAACCCAAAGTAGAAATTTTTTTTCTATAAAATTCATTGTTGGCGTGCGCTGAAAATACTATTGATGATACATAAAAATTATATACTACATGATTAAAGTACTCATTATTACCTACAAAAAAGTCCGCGAGGGAATATATCTAACTATCATAGTTAAGTCACAATAGTAGCTTTTGTGTTTTAAAATTTAATTAGATCGCCGGTAGCAACAAAAGTGGTTTACATTCGTATCCGTAGTATTAATTCTTATTCAAATAAATATTTTTATCACCAAGGGTATTATTTATGTAGCAATAAAATACTTTTTAATTCATTCGGATCGGACATTTAATTTCAAAGTTATCACGAGTATAAAAATCGAACATGCTTACCGCCCCGCGACGTTCCCTGCTCTATAGAGCGGGCGTTGCCGAGGAACGGGAGGGGTTACGTCTATGAGTAAGGTACCCGCGCGGCGCAGACGCATCAGTAAGATGTACATAACTACATAATATGTTTGTTACTTCTTCACGCAAAAACTAATGAACCGATTGCGATGAAACTTGATAGGTACATAGCTGTTACTTTTATCCCGATATTCCAACGGAAACGAAACTTACGCGGGTGAAACCGCGGGACGCAGCTAGTTTGTTATTAATTAAAATTAAAATAAAATTCATTATTCAAGTCATTAAGTATCAAAAATATAATTTCAATTAACGGGAAATTAATGAAGCGTCCAATATACAATTTCTTCACCCATTTTTTCACCCTTAGTAGGGATATTTTTCATAAAATGTATATGGAACCACCCTTGAAGTATACCCTACCCATTACAAAAATAATCATTAAAATCGGTTCACAATTGGCGAAGATCGCGTAACATACACACAAAAAAATATAATATAGATGAAATGAGAAACTCCTTCTGAAATCAGTTGGTAATAATTATTATATCATCATATTCGCGATACGCTTATAGTCCCAAGTTGGCGGTTTTTATCCTGCAGGACTCTATTAAGTGCCCTTGTTATTGTGCTAACTCTTTCGAATAAAAAAAAAGAAAGATCGCCCACAAAAAATGTATCGGCTAGCCGTGAATCCATTAGATGACGAATCCTTAAAATAGCCAATTGTTAACAATTCTGATGATTATTTTGTTGTTCTATAGAGAATAATCTCGAGGTAGCTAGTAAATAATACATTTCTATAAACATCCTTATTAAATATTGTTATTTTCGTCCGCAGGTCCACTCAGCAGTACAGCAGACTGGTTTTAAGCGCGTTAAGCGAGGCTACCGACCCTTCAGCTTATCAGGCTCTATACCAGCAGTCAAACGAGGATTCCGCCCCCTCAGCCTACCCGAGACTCGCCCGGCGGCCGAGCCTCGCGACCCGTACTTCCCTTTACAATGGTATCTGAAGAACACTGGTCAGAACGGTGGAAAGCCCAAGCTGGATTTGAACGTGGAGGCAGCCTGGGCGCAGGGGTACACTGGCGTGAATGTCACCACTGCTATAATGGATGATGGTGAGTTTTTGATCACCATTAGCCAGAAATAGTCTAAAAACTCCCACCTATATATTTATAATAGTAGTTGGATAATATTTCTAATTTAGAGACCATATAATTTACTATGAGTCTACTTTTTTATATCTGGTGTCTCTACCTGGTGGTGGTGATCACAGTTTTTTTTTGGTGATGTGAATTTTAAGTCGTATCAAACTAGCTTGTGTCTTGTAGAATCTGTAAGAGCAAAAATTTTTTATCTGAGGCGTAGAATCTTGCTTGTCAATCATTTGTATTTTTTTGCATGACGTATAAAATGACGTAGAACAACCAAGAAGGCGAATTCTACTGATAACTTTCATAACACGGCAAAAGTAGACCCAACTCGGACTGATTTATAAACTGACGAAAAAATAACATTCTGCTCCTCAGTTAATACAAGAAATATTGCTGAGTTCTGGATGAATAATGAGTTTTTGAACCAAACAAACATCAAAAGGTTGTCTGGAAGAGATCGCTCCCAGTGATTAAGCCGTCCATTGTATCACTACAACCTAGTTTTAAAATCCTCTGTTGTGTTGTTTTATCCTGGTGTATGTAATAAAGAGTTATCTATCTATATATCTATCAAACTAAAAACTCTGAGACCGAGTTCTTAGTTTGAAAAAACTAAAAACTATTTGGGTATTTGGGAGGTTAAATTTTTATTTTTGAATTTGAGTTTTTTATTTTTTTGTGGATTTCGGGTTGCTAAAAGGATTATCAAGTAGATTGATAAAACAATTTCATTTGGAAACGAAAGTAATTTTTCAGAAAAATCGAATCTGTAAGGAAGGCAGCGTTTTAGGACTTAAAATAAATTAATATCCCGCTTTTCATTAGTTCAAGACTCTTCAATGTTTTAATTAATTTTCCCCCGAGTTCAACCAATTATCCTACTGATATTATTACGGCTAAAGTTAATGTTAAGAGATGTTTTCGTATCTAACAGCTGAACTGATTTGAATTAAATTTGGAGTAGGTAGATTTATATGGCAAATTAAAAACATATTAAAATATATACGATTACTCCACATAATGGGCATCCTAAGATTCATAGTCAGTAAGCAGATCCGTAAAGATACCAAGAAGGGGTGGTCAAAGGCACGTCCAAACATTATACTCATATGTGGCAAGTGCCTCCGTTTTGCATTACGTACCTTGCATTACGGGGAATGCTAACTACAAGGTACCTACCTTGTAGTTAGCATTCCCCGTGACCTACGAACCAAAACTTCGAAGTCATGGGCCATCGTAAGATTGGGTTACCAACTATTTTGTTATCAAATATAGTATTTTCAAGGTTACCTGTAAAAAATAGTAAAAGGAGAACAAAATAAGAAAATTCGCAAATTTATACTGGCTATATGTATATATATTATTTCCGCTCCGGCTCTGGCAACCCTATCGAGAGATGGCCTTGTCTATCTTATCTTTTTAGAAGAATTCTATATATCTCAGCTTTGAACTCAACCCTCTTGTGGTTATACATCAAGTGAACTTAATGGATAGTGGGTGTCTCCTGTGGTTAAGGCATCTTTGTGGTTTAGGTATAATTTTTTTTAGCCTCTATCGATTTAATTTTTAATGAGAACCCGATGGACCGATGATATAAATTAATAATGTTTGGTTTACATGAAGACATAAGCAACTGGCGTAAATTAATTTAATGTAAAATCGTAACTAAGTTAAGTTCGTAAGTCGACGCTTATAAATGCGATTTACGAGTAGCGATTTCTTTAAATAAATACTTATTGACTTTGACTTGTCTACTTATTGACTTACTTAACTGTCTGTTTTGAATTCAAATTGAGACGGATAAGATGAGCGAGCAACTTACCAGCTATCTGACTGTCCGTCTGTACTCGTGTAAACCAGCCATAACGGTTGTAATAAGTCAGTGGATGACGGCCGTTAGTTGTGGTATTCTTTAGAAGGCTTATTTAGGAGGATTTGACCAGATAATAATTTTATTTTAAGTGTTTATTTCACATCAGGTAAGAAGATAAATGGGTAAAATAATATTCTGCAGGAACTGTCATCCCACACAGTATTGAGTTGCATTCGCTTCCCTGAGGAGAGATAAGTGTCGTTCCCGTAATTGGAATTCTATTCCTGGTGGAACTAGACACTTCTCGGCCCTGTCCTCGCAGCATCAATGATTGAACACAGCAAAGAGTTAATTAACACCGAGAAAAAGTAAATTAAACCGTCCATGGAAACCAGTTCAGAAAGAGAAGTAGAATAGAAGAAGAATTGAAACGGCTTATCAGATTGAAATGCGTTTTTTTTTGCAATCGATTTGTATGACTTTAAGGAAGATTCCTTGAAGTCCTAAGATGGTTCCTAGGTTTTAGTATCAAGTCACGCTAAAGACGCTTCAATAAAATGTGGTATTTTGATAGAAAACACAAAATTTTGCAATGATTTACTTGTAGTTCTTAAATGGGTTTACCATGAAACTAAAACTACATACATGAATTGAATCATACTTGTTAGTAAAGAGACTCTATTATCGGTAAAGGCAGATAATGTTTTGACGCTGTTTTAAATCAAAACATGTATTGCAGCGCTATTAAATAAATTTTCTGATAAGTTAAAACAAAACCGTATTGATATCGGCCCATGCGAAGCTCCTACGCCACACACTATCTTTTTGCGCTAGGATCATTTTCAAAACGGTATTCCCATGTCGTTATCCGAGCCTGTTCCATTCACTGCATTGACAAAAGGCTTGAATAATTGTAAGGTATTCTCTGTAGGTGGAAACCTAGACGTTTTGAGCCGAAACATAGATAGAAAATTCTTTATTACACAAAATAGTAGTACTGAGTACTCGGGATGTTTTTAGTAATGCTAAAAACATCCCGAAAATTACGACCAGGCTGTTAATATTGGTTATTCACAATAAAAAAATAAAAACATTGTGTACAAGTGAGTATATACAAAACAGAAGAAACAGCTATCGAAAGACCGTTGCAAACGATCTACAGATATGTAGATCAACTCATTCAGATCACTACCAGACGGAAGCGTTTCCAAAATGCCGGCCGCGTTGCCACACTGAATGGCAATTAGCAACGCATTAGCATTGCCTCTAATTGATATTCAATCGAGTCCCCTCCCAAACAAACATCTGTGTGCTTTATACATTTATAACTAAAAATATAAAATAACAATAAAGTTTTAGCCGTATCCATTGAGCGAGTATTTTGTTGGTGAGACACAACCACTTTACCCATGTGCTTACTGAAGTGGATTATCGATAATATCCAGATAGCCTAGTGTATAAAAAGTAGGTTAATACTTAGGTTTCAAGTCGACTGGCTGCAGGCACTAGAATATGTGGGTATTTATAGTTTAAATCCCCCGTTGAATAAGGCTTGGTAGGAGACAGGCTGACGTTGATATGTACTCGTAATGACATGCTGTCGTTTTTTTTTGCAGGGGTGGACTACATGCATCCAGATTTGAAATACAATTACGTAAGTAAGATTTATTTTATTCCCAGAGGAACGCTCGCAACTTCAAGGGGTTGTATACTAATTTCATCAACCGTCCGTCCTTTAGTCGATTTGCTGAAATTATGGTTTTTTGGTGCCTCCATAAACCTACAAAAACCCATCTGCCGAATTTTAGGTATCTGCAATTTATGAATAAGGCTGGGCGTTGTTTCGATCACGCAACGATCGTATTTATTTGAAACTTAAATTGCTCGCTCTCAGCTGGGAGCGAGCAATTAAAGTGTCAAATAAATATCATCGTTTCGATATCTTACTACATACAATCGTTGCGTGATTCACTGACTGACTAGCCATCAACATTTAAACTCTTATTAAAAGGGGCAGCGGACAGAAGTATGTATGTAAAAAAGAGCTTAACATACCTCTACGGCAAATAAAAAACATAATGTTCACCGACTAATTACGTGATATCAAAAGCTACCGGAGTGCCCTGTAAGTTAAGTAATATTTGGACTGAAAATCCATGAAACCGAGAGCGCAAGAAATTAAATGTTTATCTTCCAACAAAAAAACAAGCGCCGGCATAATACACGCTAATTTGCCTGCTCAGCTCGTAATTTCAAAAAGCTGGCGTAAAATTAAGGTTCAGTATAAAATTAAAAAGGTTTCGTGACCGCTAGAGAGGGAGTTTGTTTATCACCTCATTCCGCAGGGATCTGTTTCGCTTGAATTTTAAATGAGAATTCTTTATTCGTTGCTGCTTTTAAAGGCACGGTTTCATTCGTTGAAAAGTTATACGTACGCAGTTTGAAAAACATCAAAGCCAGGTTTTTATGCGATGAAATAACAAGGATCATAATTATATAAACGCAAACTTATAAAATACGTGAATTTAAAATTTTAAATTAAACTTACGTTGATCGTATTTTCGGTTCTATGGCATAGCAAAACAAAAGCGTGATTGGCTAAAAGTAACAACATATGATAGCTAGTTTTTAAAGTTTCTAAATTTCATTTAGGAACTTTAAAAACTAGCTATCATATGTTGTTACTTTTAGCCAATCACGCTTTTGTTTTGCTATGCCATAGAACCTATATGCCATAGAACCTATATGCCATAGAGCCATAGAACTTTAAAAACTAGCTATGAAATTTCTAAGTTTGTAAACAGGTAAACCTGTAAACAGGTTTTACCTGATTACAAACATAGGCTCCAAAATTAAATTTAAATTCAATCTAGCAATTAATAACATTAAATAGTTTATAAAGTGCTACAGTACTACAGTATTATTGCTTTACTAAAAATTATAGTGCATATAATGAACATAATAGTGTATGTATGACTTCCTTTTCTGCATTCGGACTCAAAGACTAACGGCCCACCTGATGGTAAGCGGTTGCCGTAACCTATAGACGCTTGCAATACCAGAGGTATCACTCACGCATGGCCTCCCTGACATATCAAGATGAAAGGTCTCACGTGCCTGTAATTTCACCGGCAACCGTACCAAACTGGAACATAGACAGAATGAGAACATTACTGCTTGGCGACAGAAATAGGGATTGTGGTAACACTTTCCAGGACGAGCCTTTTCAGACAAGCTTTACTACTCTTAAATTGCTAGATCTAAAAGGTATCCCAAACAATTGGTTCAGTTACTTTTTGTTTCAGAACGCTGAAGCTTCGTACGATTTTAGCAGCAACGACCCCTTTCCATATCCAAGATACACAGACGATTGGTTTAATAGGTGAGTAGTAAAGAATTAATGACTTGTATTTTGTACCTCTGCATATTATGGAAAGCCGAGTAAAGCCTTCTATATACTTGTAGTATACTACCAAACTCCTTCGCCCGTGTAGTCTATACTCAGTTTTAAAAAACATATTTAACCAAATTTTCCCATCTATATAAATAAAAATCAATTGCCGCATGTATGAAAGATCATCACTTGAGAACGGTTCGACCGATTTGGCAGATTTTTATTTGTTGTGTTCGTAATTGTTATCACATGGTTTGTATGAAAGAAAATATTTGTGTACGAAGCCGGGGCGGGTCGCCCCGGACCTATGACATTTTAAAGGGAAATCGGGGATGGTTCTTCCGTCTAAGATTTTTTGTCATGACTTTATTAATGGACTTCTACAGGTCCTTGATGTTTATGGTAAATACTAGTAGTGCCAGTCTAAGAACCTTCACAATTGCTAAAAACCGCGATACAATCCGTTAAGCCATTTTGGAGGAAAATAAAGTCACTAAACAAACAAAGAACCTCTTACCGTCTCGTAAAAAAACGACTTCGGTATATTTAAAAACTGTACCTGCTTCAGTAAAGTCAGCGACAAATGTAGTTAAACAAAGGTTTTAAGGTCCTCTTTTCTTCAGGTTTAACAAGAAATTTTAACTTTAGATTGCTAAAAGGTCTAAGTTAAATAGTTAAGGACCAAGCCGGACTCAAATGTAGCCCAATATTTTGAACTAGACTATGGGTTCCAGAAATAATATGAGAAATCATTAAAGCTTAAACGTATAAACCTATTTGCCCTGCGATTGATTGTTTTGACTTTGTATCACCGTTAGTTTCTCTAATGAACATATAAATGAATAAAATTGAAGGTATTAATTTACTTTTGTCGCTAACTGTACATGACGTATAAAGGATTGAAGTTAGAACATTTCAGTCCTGACAACTATAATTTTCAAAATTTAATCTGGAGTTATAATATAACATAAATACATAATTTAATGTCTCGAAAACTTGGTAGCCAATTTCGCGTAAAGCGAACTTTCTGATAAATGATCTTGAAGGTCTATTAACTTAATATCCTTAAGTCAGTTAATTAATTTTGTTGTTGGTTACTTGAAACTTGAATGAATGATAAACTACAAACCTTTCATTAAATTTTTGGAAACCATTTCATTTATCTTAGATGATGAAAACTACTATACCTACTAATTTTAAGTTAGAATTAAGGAACTGTATAGAAAACAGTCTTTATGTGTTGGCTTAAACTTTGATTTCCACCTGAAGCATTATGTAAGTCTAGTATTTAATTGCATAAGTTTCATGTCGACGAATTCGATGGCGCGGCGGGCGGGTAGCTGGCAAAGATGGAAGAGATGCGGATTCGATTCTCGCTACGAGACAAAATGCATGTTAAACAGATGTTTGTCCCGGGTCTGGGAGTTATGGTACCATGGTACTCGAAGTTTTGTTATCGACACGGGGAATTGTATTGTGGGGTCAGTTACTATGTATGTTTGAATCGACACGGGGAATTGTATTGTGGGGTCAGTTACTATGTATGTTGGAATCGACACGGGGAATTGTATTGTGGGGTCAGTTACTATGTATGTTGGAATCGACACGGGGAATTGTATTGTGGGGTCAGCTACTATGTATGTTGGAATCGACATGGGGAATTGTATTGTGGGGTCAGTTTCTATGTATTTGGGAATCGACACGGGGAATTGTATTGTGGGGCTAGTTATTATGTATGTGATTTATGTGTTTTTTTTCATGTCAGCCACGGCACGCGATGCGCGGGCGAGGTGGCAGCAGCCCGCGACAATGGTGTATGTGGCGTCGGCGTGGCGTACCACTCCAAAGTAGCCGGTAAGGACGTACTCATAATCATAAATAATAATCTTTATTTTACTACAAAATTTTACAAGTAGGTACTTAGGTAATCAATGAAAACTAAGTAAACAATAACAGGTTAACACACAATTTTGTAAGGAACACGATCAAGCTCTTACACTAGGATTCACTGTGTTGTGAGAAGCTGGTTGCACCAAATATGTATACTAAGTGTCTTAGAAGGGGCAAACCTGCCCTTCATGGTCAGTGATAGTTTTCATGGAACAAGAGTTTATTTATAGAAAATTTAAAACTTGAAAGTTTCAGTCGTCCTATCAAAGAACCATTTTTGAAGTCATACGCAAATCGATTGCAAAAATGCTGTTTTTTGCAATCGATTAATTTGAACAAACATTTTTTTGTCACTCGTTCGTAACAGAGAGACTTCATCGTGACGTCATCGCTTTGTTCAAGATCTTTTTTATTTGGATCGGATGCAGTGCACAGCAACTTCTTAATTTGATTCGAAATTTATGTCTCCATTTAAAAAAAAGCACATTTTATTTATTTATTATTATTTTTTGTAAATACATACATATTATACATATAAAACACCCAGACCCGAGACAAATATTTGCAGGTACAAACATTTACCCCGCGGCGGGAATCGAACCCGCAACCTTCTGCGTCTCAGGCGGGCCTTCGCCCACTGTGCCACAGAGGTCGTCATGAGATGTTGTTTCTTAGAAAACAACATCTCATGTGTACCTAAGTGGAAAAAACTAAATTATACGATAATATTGTATCGAGACTCGATTTTGGAATAGGTATTTGTAAGTAACTACAAGAATTTTAATTCTGGTAATTTTGTTTACAAACTGCCATTCTCAAAGTCAAAGTTATGTCCATCCATTGTTCAAGTTGACGTATGAAATTTGTCGAGAGTCGAATCCAAGAAATCATTGACGCACGAATAGTTTATTGGCGAACCACAAGCGAATCTAAAATGCTAATTATTCATTCAAATAAGGCCGATTTCAGCGAGTTCGATATTGGCTACTAATGGAATCTTAGGTTTATTAATGATTCAAGAGCACTTCGAGTTTAATTGCTAGATACTGTTTAATCACTAATTCATACACACAGAGAATATAGACAATAACTTACATGAGAGAATATGGACATGTAGTAACGCGAGCTTTTGCTTCTACTGAAAATATTCAAATTCCAAAACAAAAAAAAACTACACATAATACTGAACTGTAAATTAAAGATTACTATATATTAATAAAGACAGACGTACTGTGTAGCAGAAAATTTGTATACTATGTGTCTCGAAAGGGGGCAAATTACCAACTACTGCCCACGGCTGCGTCGGCATGGTACTCGGATAAAAAGGAGTCGATGAAAAGTAGCTCATACCATTAAGGCAGCGTTCGTAAAAATGGCATTCGCTCGACCATTTTTTCGTCGACTTTCGTTGCAAAATTGGTCTCTACGAAAAGCCCTTTTATTTTAACGGGATAATATATCTACCATACCATATACATCATATACCCACACTGAAGGACCATTTTAAATATTAGTGAGATTACTGCCTACATCCAAACTTAAATACTTACAAACTTACCTCTTTATAACATGAGTGTAGATTGATAATATAATGTAACTAGCTTCTGCACACGGCTTCGCCCGCGTGGTACTCGGATATAAAGTAGCCTATGTGTTATTCTGATGTATACGCTATACTGCTGTAAAGTTTCATCAAAATCTGTTCAGTAGTTTTTGCGTAAAATAGTAAGGTTTAAATAACTTTATTCTCAAAAAGACAAATAGATGTCACTTACATAAGAACGATATAATCTTAATTACTAATCTGAAAGTAGGTTCAAACAAACATCCATCCTCACAAAATTTCACTTTTATAATATTAGTAGGATAAAGTAATGTTTATAAAGTACGTATGAAGGTTAATAGCCCTTGCTTCAGTGAACTGTATGATTAATAAATCTTTGCTCAAACCCCCTGCGTCACTAACCCATCATGTAACCATTTTTATGTAACTCTTAGGTAACACTTTTTACATTTAAAATTTGATTATAATGAAAGAAGAAACCCTACTCGTAGTAAAACTCTGAAATTGCTTTCTTATGCGCCATGTTTTTTTTATCACGTGCGTGGTTGATATAACTTTTGAAATTACTAAAATATAATTTTTACTAAAACTTGTATCAATAAAAAAGCAAATAGGCTGTATTTACTATTTGCTTTTTCATTGATGGAATTGCTACTGCAACCTAAACCTAACCCTAACTATAATCGCTCTGGACACCTCTGGCTACCGTAACTTCACATTACGCGATCGCTTTTGTACGCCTTTCTTTCAAAGACTATCGCTTGTTCTACTGTGTTTGCTTGCTCTATGCCTCTCTCCCTGTAAATTTTAGTAAATGTAGAGCTAAGGTAGTGTCGTGTTGTAAATATAGACTGTGAACTAAGTATCTGAACTATTTATCTAATCATTCAGAAGTGCTTCAACAAACACTCTGAACACGCACCACCTCCTACAACCTAAATTATTAACATTATTGGTTTTCTTTACCTACATATAGTACCTACCCAAAGTAGGTTTCGTAGAATGCTGGGAAATGAGAACAAGGTTTGGGGAAAGAAAAATGTAACAATAGGTAGATACTTAACTCAACTTTTTCATTGTTATACCGAAGTAGCGATAAAACTCTACTTCTAAAGAAGTAGGTAAATTATAAATAAATAAATAATGCTGGACATTTTCATACAGCCCTTGGAAGACATGTTAATTGTCTTGGATTACAATTAATTACCTCTTTATTTTTAACTTACCTAAACCTTAATTGTCGTATTAATGCTAGCGGATCCAATTAATTTTATCGATTGTTCAGTTTGATGCGGAATATCCAAAGAACAATGCAATAAAAAATATTGTGATATTAGTTTTACTACAAAACTATACTTAGGTGTTTTGGTTTTCATTATCGGCGTTGCAAAAAAAAACAACATCAAGAGTTCAAATAACTAACTATTTTGGATGTTTAAAAACTGATATACTAAGACCTTCCTTGCAAGCGAAGCAATCGTGTAATTGGAACAAGGTTGGTTGTTCAAGAAAGAACGAACGACAGATGAACGCTGAAAGTTGTTAACATGATCCATAGCACACGGCCTTTTCGGGACTAAGAACGAAGTAATGAGGCTGAAAAGTATTCGCAATTGCCCTACTCGTTATAGAAGACATTACCCGTGGCCTTATTATGGCTCGAAGTCAACGGGTGATGACTCTCATTGTTCTGAAAATTTTGCTTGCGTACGTATTCCCTACGCGTTCTTCTCTCTTTATCCATGATTTTCTATAGAACTTATGTCTTGCAGTCTTGAAAACTGTTGGTGATTCAGTTGGTGGAGCCGACGCGTGAAAGAAGCGCGTTGTTTTCCTCTGCAACTTTAACGTTTGCATGATCTGCAAGAGTAAATTCCTGCGGGACGATCACGCTAATTTCCATGGCTATCGAGATGGAGGCATTGAATTAGCGTGATTCGATTACTTGTCAAAATCACAAGTTTCGTTCTCTTGGTATGGGAATCAAGCGATGGGGAATCAGTGTAATCGCAATGTGATGGATGGGCGATAAAATGGGGAACTAGAAGTGTCAAAATTGATAGCCATCTCGATAGCCATGGGTTAGCATGATCGACCCACTGGTATGGGTGTTGTGGTATCGTGATAGGTGTACGAGTGTAGGGAAAAGAGGTCAGGACCTGGAAGTAACCTCTTTGGGGAAGGCCAATGTCTATCTGTGAACTTCTATGGGCTGTTGATAAATAAATAGGTTATAAATGGAAGTTTTTCACATAGCATCATCTAGCACCAAACTAAGCAGAGCTTGTATTATGGGAACTTCATGACTGATAATACTACTTATATACTTTTTTTTATTAAATAAATACATATTATACATAGAAAACATCCAGATCCGAGACGAATATTTGCAGATCATACATACATTTGTCCCACGACGGGAATTGAACCCGCAACCTTATGCGTCCCAGGCGAGCCTTCGCCCACTGCGCCACAGAGGTCGTCGATGTTGTTGATAATGATTATGATGATGGTTTATTGATTAAATTTATTTTCCCGTCAGGTATAAGAATGCTGGACCAGCCATACATGACGGATCTGATCGAGGCCAACTCGATGGGGCACGAGCCGCACAAGATTCATATATACAGCGCGTCATGGGGCCCTACGGACGACGGCCGGACCGTCGATGGGCCGAGAAATGCAACTATGCGGGCCATAGTTCGAGGAGTTAACGAGGTAACTGCCATTCTGCTACTCAATGGTATTCTGCTTGCAACTGTACGTGGATCAGCCAGTGGCGAGTTGGCATGGCACCTTAGTGCTTTTAATATCAACTTGCCTCTTTTAGAATAAAAATGAGAATAATAATAAATTTATTTGAAAAAATAATAAGCAAAACTTGTGAACCGTATTTTGTTTATGATAAGGTTGTAAATAAACTGTTTACCGACTATTTCAATTAAAATAAATGACTACAAATACAGTTTAAGAACTCCTGTGCTAGTTAAAACTGTATATTCGGCTCTAAATTCTCGCTCTATATGAATACTGGTCATATCAGGTTGAACCAAAAAACAGAACTGAGCGAGTCAATTATATTGTGTATACTCTTGTATATCAGACAATAGATGTTTCTGTGAGGCATGCCTTTAGTGCTTATCTTCAAACCTTGTTAGATCTGGTGCACGCCTCTAGCGCACGCTGAACCGGCGTCATTTATTTGATTAAGTTTTAAAGAAGATTATTTTTTACGCTGATCGGCGTTGTCCACAGCCAGGCATTCAGCAATATATGCACTATAAAGGAAAATGCATAAAACTTTGAAAATGAAAGCGATGAGATGTGACAAAGCGTAAATTACTTACCTGTTGGTACGAGACCACTAAGCTAGTTTGATTAATTCAAAGCAACGAGGTTCACGTGCCTACGAAACAAGGATTAAAGACACACGCAATACTAAACTCGTGTTGAAACAAAATAAGGAAAATGTAACATTGTCAAAGCTCGTAGTAACTTAGCTAAGCTGATATACTCGTATTATTTGGTGTGCAATAAAGTATTTTCTATCTATCAAATGTACTCAAGTACCATAAGGGAGATAATAAACTTTATGTCTATAGAAAAATTATAACAGCAATAGAACCTACCTAACGGTGTTTTACATGCTGAAATCTGATTATACTTAAACATTCTCTCTATTTAATATTTACTCCTGAGGCGAATAATTTTTTTTTTTGTTATATAGAGAGTTGTGATTTTGAGAAAAATGACATTAATTTGTTTCTTTTTAATCGGTACCTGCAGATAGACTAATTTAATTTTATAACGACTCGAACTTGTTTATATCTTTTTGTGTCACAAAATAAACGATTATCTAATTTTAATAAGTAACTGAAATGGTTTTTATAAAGTGATAAAATAATAATAAAAAACCAAGGTATGACTATTCTCGTCTTATGTGTGGTCCGCATCTTGCCTACAATGTATATGTAATACTTCCCAATGAAAAGCAGATGTCATAAAGATAATCCGTTCTGTAGCTATTGGGATCTTTATCGGTATCGAGTTTGTTAAAATTTAATTTAGATAAGAGGTGTAAGTATATACGTTTATTCAAAAATAGAGTGATACTTGAAACCAGGTTTTAGTGATGAAGCTTTTGCGTAACAAAATGTTTAGATAAAGTAAATTGTTAACAACGCAGAAAATTTTCTTAAAAAACCTTAACTTTTTGAGAAAATGTCACCTGTAAGCTATGAACGATCTCGCTTACATCACCCTGAACCTATATGCCTCCGAATGATTGGACGTTAAACTAAGTTTCAAAATCAACAACCCATTTACTTCAAGTTCCTATTTCTATAGCCGTAGTTAACGAAGTTTCAAGACTTCGAAGACTTGTCTGCGCAAAACTTGGTTGTGGGACGTTTGCAAATTAATGTATCTACTTACTTGAGTAATCGGACGTGTGAGTAACAATGATGTGTTTACCTGTGTTTTAGGAATGTTCTCTAAAATTTTAGTGCTATAGTGTTTTATTCTGATATAGATGAATTTTGAGGAAGAATCATAATATCTGTAATGCAAGTTAGAAAAAAACATGCAATCTGGCTGATGATACTGGCTGTGTAAGTGCGTGGGTGAGGTAGGGCAAGGAGCGGGGGTCGAGGAATGAAAGATACTCATTATCTCCCTTTGTCAGTAACTTATTATAAGCCTAGTTCAGCGACTTGTTAGTTTAGCTTTCTTTTTCCCGAATTGAAACCACACTTTTGTAGTCGCTACACTAGAAGTACCTAGTCTTATATACCTAGGTTTTTAATTATATTTATCATGGATAATTTTTGATTTTTTTACAAGTTAAATGCACAAGCACTCGATATCTTTTTAAAAAGCGAGGATCAATAGTTTAAATTAACCGCTACTCGAACTTTACATACTAATGGGAATAAATAACGTTATTCTACTTACAAACAATCATCCTATCTATTACAGTCTACTAAAATCATAATTCTTCTTTTATTTTAATGATCCGACTAGGTCAAACGAATATCCGACATTAAGCATTTTCATTAATATTTTATTGGAATTGTTGATCTATCTGGTCTCTTTGGATAGAGCGATCAGTGTCATATCAAAAAACTTTCGAAATTTGACGATGCCGCTGAAATAATTATCACTAGGGCGCTGCTATTTCTACAGTCTAACTGTCATATCATTTTGATCATCCTAATGGCTTAATCGACACATATTCAAACTGAATACCAAAGAAGAAAAATAGACCACAAATATAAAAAAAAATGAAAATGACAGAGCAGTCAGAAGTTTACCTTAGTCACTCGTAAACGCGGCAGCCTAACACACAGCTATCCCCCTCAGCAAACGGAGCACAACAGCCCAAAACACAGGGAGAAAATAGCGGGTGTCTAGAACGTATTGCTTGGAATGGAAGTGTGATTATTTATCGCTCCAGAGTGATCAGCGAAAAGACTCGGACACTTTTTTTATTTTTGGACTGAAGTGAAATTATTAGAGTTCTAATTGCTTTTATTTAAAGAAAATAAAGTATTTGATAAGCTTATAACGCACTTCGAGTATATTTATATTAAAAATAAAAAAGTTACGAGCATATGTTTACACAAAACTGGAGTCCGGTAACCCCAGAACGATCATATTTTGGAGAATTTAGATATTTTTTAATCCTTCTAAAATAAAGTGAGGTAATTAGATAAGACTCTCCTAGGTAGATCAGTGACCAAATCTCCCATAAAAATGTTCTGGTTAAATATTTATATTCTAAAGGAGGCTTCTTCAGGCCGACACTGATATTTATTTTGAAGACAACTACTAACCTCTACTAACCTACTAATAAGCGTAATAGGCAACTTACTAGTTTGCCCATTACCCCGTATAAATTCAAGTAAAGTAATGACTTTATGGTAGTCGAAACTTTGAGAACATCTTTCAGTGAACGAAATTGTATTAAAAAAACCCATTCTACCATTTACTCCCCAGCGGTTGTTGGGTTCTGCCAGCTATTAGTAAATATTGCCACATTTCTGAGAGTTTTGTCGTCAGCCTGCCCATTGCCACATTTCTGAGAGTTTTGTCGGTCTTTAATCTTTTTAATGCCCTAATTTCGAACATTAGGGTTATTTACATTGTGGCTGTTTAAAACGAGCTGTATCCGCACTAGCAATACTTTTTTCTTTCTTTGCTACATACATAGCCTACATAATATGCTTATATAGTATGGCTGTAATTGGACTATTTTTTCTGTTTTGGTCGCAACATTTTTGCCATATCGTAGTGAAACTTCGAGTTCCGCCAAACTTGAGTCTTCGTATTCTCCACATGTTCCTGATCGTCCTAAGTGAGACATATGCCTGATTCTTGGTATACTATCTTAATCTTAATATACTTAGGTTGTATACATGTATATTTCAAATCGCAAAAATAAAATAAAATGGGGTTTAAAATCCCGTCAAAATAGGTGGCCTATAGGTGGTATTTCGGTCCTCAAAGACGTAGGTTGTTAGTTAATGTATTATGTATGTTTCACATTGCAAAAAACACATTTAAATTGGGATAAAGCCCATCCAGACAGGCGACGTAGGTATTTCGGTCCTCAAAGACGTAGGTTGTTTCTTAAGTAGATAAAATCAGTTTTCCATTAACTCAACCCTAGAGGTCCCGATAGATTTGGAAGTGGCCATTACGGAGTGTCAGAAATATATCGAGGGATGGTTCGATCCGTTAACACCCTACCTCACCCTCTGCCACCCTTACGTTAATATCTGTTCAATCTTCTCTTTCAGAGTTATTTTTGCCGTCAGTTTTTATCGTATAGACAAAATTTTAGGAGTGTAATTATTTAAGTTCATCTGCACTAAGATTATGCAAAGACTTATTTATAATATCCAACCCAATACAAAACGATAATAAAGTCTACAACCAACATAAACATCTTAAACTACCTACCACAACAAAGAGGCTATCAACAGTCAAGTAATACAATGAAATGAGTAGCCAACGAGGCATGAAAACAATGAATGTAAACTCTCGTAACTAACCCAGCCACGAGTTTACCTTCTGTAAGCATAGTATACTGTGGCAGAATATCTGATGACTGAACATAATTTGGGCAATTTCAAGACGAAAAGCAATTTTGAAGTTACATACTGGTTATTTTGAGGGAGACATTGGAATTAGGATCGGAATAAGAGTCCTTTGATTATGTTTTATCTTTTGGTACATTCTCAATTTGTAATCATGTTTTATCTACATACTGGAAACACATAGATCACCTCTTTTTTCATAGAAATGTCTAATTAGAGATATTGAATATTACAAATGTCAAATCCCGGTATTATTCAGAGTCCTAATTTTCGTAATTATTTAACTTCAAAATCTCGACTTTCAGTCCACTTTCAATTTAAATCTCGATGTTTTTCTCAGGAAGAACTTTATTGTTTGAACTTTATTGTTTTCGATTTCGATTTCGAGACTTTGACTGTTTTTTTAATAAGTTTACGAAAATAATGCTTTAATTTTACTCATTGGGCAAGAAGTACCAACAGTATGTTTAAATTTAAAGCTTCATAGAATTTATATGTTGGTAGAGATGTTTATAGAGATGAGTATCAAAGGTTTTTGCTATACCTACTTATCTACCATGTGTGGATAGATGAAAATGGTTTCGCTTTGTACTATCTATTTTAGTTTTCTAAAATAGATCGTGTTTAAAATTTAATGTGTAAAATATTTCGGGATGGTGGAATATTCATTGTAATTTATTTCAACATTGCTTGTTGTCTGTGACCACAAAAAAATTAAAAATATTTTAAAGCAGGAAAATGAATGAAGTGTTTTTTCATTCATTTTCCTGCTTTAATGCAAAACGGTAAATTGCTGAACATTTTTAGGCCTATAGGAAAATAGCCTTCGGAGTCATGGGACTAAGCTGCTTGTTTGTTGAAGAGTTATGAGCATGGTTTCAGAGAACCTCACTGAGCCCTTTTACCACACTAGTTCTTTCATCATCTATTGTAAGGCCCTTTTTACAAAGATACCTCACCACGTAACGCAAAAAAAAACAAACACGCTTACGTCTGTAACCCCTTCCATGATCCTTCAGATCCATGCTTAGTAAGCAGATCTGTGAGGAAGTAGGGGACGTATACCTATACGGACAAACGAACGCTACTTGCAGTTCCTCCTCCATCCCCAACCTCCGTCAATCAAATACTCTTTAGCTACAAGTATATCTAAAACAAGTAATTTTTTACAACATTTAGGTGACTTGCAGATAGGTAGATACGTACTTGTATTATCTACAAGTCTACAACATATAGCTCATACAAGAAAAGCTCTAGTCAATTCCGTATGAGCTCAAAGCTGAAAGATCTGGAACGTTCCAATTAAGCTACTTAATTGGAACGTTCCAGACTAGCTTTTAAACTCTATTTCTTCGCATTTACTCGGGTTTGGGTACAGTCAGCGACAAAATTAGATTAAGAGTTTTGGTTTTATAACTTAATATTTCTAAAATCCTTGGACCTAATTTCAAAATATTGGACTACATCGGAATATACATACCTTGACCCTTTATTATTTGCAATCGAAAGAAAAAAAAGCATTTGAAAACTCAAATTAATTGACTGCGCCTTGGTACTCGTAGTTTCTGATAACCACAACTCAGAATATCCTGGAGTCTGGAGTAAGTAAGGGACTATAGTATAGGGTATTTGAAAAAAAAATGTTACATATCTGTATTATCGGCAGGGACGCAACGGCTTAGGCAATATCTACGTGTGGGCAAGCGGGGACGGAGGCGAGGATGACGACTGTAACTGTGATGGATACGCAGCTTCAATGTGGACTGTCTCCATCAACAGGTAACAACTGTTAAAACCGGCCTTGGAACTGCTTGCAAGAAATTTTAATTAAATAACGATAGGCCACGCCCACGTAACTAGCCCACAGTTTCGCCCGTGTGATACCCGGATAAAAAGTAGCCTATGTGTTATTCTGATGTATAAGCTATATTACTGTAAAGTTTCATCAAAATCCGTTCAGTAGTTTTTGCGTGAAAGAGTAACAAACATCCATCCTCACAAACTTTCGCGTTTATAATAGAAGTAGGATATAGTAGGATTTGCTTACGGTGCGCCGCTACTGAGTATCTGAATTTGACAGTTAGTCTGGGTTTTTTTTCTGAGTAACTGGTAAGCTATATTACGTTAAAGAAGTTCCAATTAACTGTTTACTTACTGAAACATCAGCAAGAGAATAATCAATCTCATAAGGCGTGAAAACCGGTTAAGTGTTAACTTCAACTGATTTCCATGTTAGCTTGAGGTCAATGAGTGAATTGATTGCACAGGCTGACTCCAGTAGTTTTGTGCAATAGCACCAAAAAGGTGCGGGTTCGATTCCTACTATCTGGCAAATGTTTGTATATTCTGCAGATATTTGTTCCAAGTCTGGGTGTTGTCGGTCGTGGGTATTCCACGACACAGGGAATCCTAGTGTAGGGTCAGAACAATGTGTATGTTGGCTGTTTATTTATATAATTTATATCTTTACTAGCTTCTGCCTACGGCTTCGCCCGCGTGGTACCCGGATAAAAAGTAACCTATGTGTTATTCTGATGTATAAGCTATATTACTGTAAAGTTTCATCAAAATCAGATCAGTAGTTTTTGCGTGAAATAGTAACAAACATCCATCCTTACAAACTTTCACGTTTATAATATTAGTAGGATAGTAGGATTTATTTTATTAGTAAGTAGATAACAATTATGATAATAATAATAATAATATAATTCCGTGTGATCACGGGTCTAAAATCATTAATTCCATTTTGCCTTCCAGTGCAATCAACGACGGACAAAATGCTCACTACGACGAGTCATGCTCATCCACGCTGGCTTCCACGTTCAGCAATGGAGCGCATGATCCGAGCACAGGCGTAGCTACCACCGACCTGTATGGAAAATGCACGGCTACCCATTCTGGCACCTCTGCTGCCGCGCCAGAAGCTGCCGGAGTATTCGCTTTGGCTCTTCATGCGAAGTAAGAAACATCGCTCCTTATTTAATGTGATTACATTCGAAGCTTTATAGGAACATTCCAAATATTCTCTTATCTGAGACAAAGCCAAGTAGAAGCCTATAAATTGTGACTATTTTGTAAATTTAACACTTTTAAACGGATTTATCGCTACGTAATTGATTGTTTTGTTAACATTTCAGTCCAAGTTTGACATGGCGGGATATTCAACATCTTACCGTGCTCACTTCAAAGAGAAACTCGCTCTACGATGCCAAGGTAAGATTTCATTGAGAGAGCTTTTCGTTCAAGTAAATAAAATCACTTCTAAATATAAATCCTTTCACGTTTTGCCGCACTCACATAAATCATCTGCATCTGGTTACCAACGCCTGTTTGCCGGTGGAAACCGGTTAAAAGTTGCGCAAAACCGCGTACATAGTTGAAACTGTACCAGCAACCTTTATCAATATGCCTTTTCAAAGTATTGTTACTAAATCTCTTTCATTAGAGACAAGCCTGAAGTGGCAAGCAAGGTAAAACTTCCATACATGGCCATTCTGTACATAGTATTATTATGTATTCTGTGCCTGCGGGTAAAAGTTATGTATTTAAACTTAGAAGACCAAGTTTTATTGAACAAGAGGTCATGAGCACTGTTTTATTCTATTTCGCAATCTACTGAAATCCATTTCAAGCCACATGTCTATTTTGTCTGAAGGGTTAAGCTTTTATGAGTTAAACTCTTCAAAGTTTTAAAAGGTTTTACAAATTTCACTGTTTTATATCCTAAGTTTTTATGGTGTAACGTACCTATTTTTAAAATCTTTTGTTTTAAAAATTCTATGTTTATATTTTTTGACTGCATATCTGCTCTTAGCTTTTATAAAAAAGTCTTCGCTGAAACTTAATGATTGTCGATGAACTGTTATTCAAAATGTAATACGCTTAGCCGCGGTTCACAAACTGAAATACGAATATATATCTATATACTATAATAAAAATGTAAGAGGTCAAATTCTGGAGGGCACTCTAAAATCGATATTGAAGCCAAAAATGTATTTTTTTTCATTTTTGTCTGTCTGTCTGTCAGAATCTGGAATTTTTTTGTTAGAAAGGATAAAATCATTCAAAGGATTGGTCATCTTTAGGACTTTAAAGATGATAGCAAACGCGAACGAAGTCGCGGGTGCAGCTAGTCTAAAATAAAAATGCAGTTGCAATTTTTTGGTGCACCGTATTCGACCAATGGATACTTTCATTTGAATTTAAGAGCACAATTGCTTAGTGCTCTATGATGAAGGAAAACATCGTGAAGAGCCTGAGAGGAGCTTTTACTGAATTCTTTTACCACACTGGTTCTTCATTCATCAATCAGTGCCACTCCTCCATCTGGTGGTCAGTGACCTAACACAGGTGACCAAGATAAAACCAATGACGCAACAAATGAATTTGTATAGAGAAGTATGATTTTTCTGGTTTTTAGGGTCGGTTCCACTGGATCATGAATGGCGTTGGTCTGGAGTTTAACCATCTCTTCGGCTTCGGCGTGCTAGATGCGGGCGCTATGACGGCGTTGGCCGCTAAATGGCGAACGGTGCCACCGCGGTACCACTGTGAGGCTGGGGCTGTCAATACTCATGCGTAAGTACGAGAACCCTGCTAAACTGAACCTAGAAAATACTGTTGAATGGGATTGAAGTACTTACATCGGTAGTGCGATGTAAGTAGCCAGCGGGAGGCAAGGTTTGGAACAAATGTTTCAGATTTGAGTGTGGCGGGATAACAGTACTCGTAATTCCTGACATCCACGGCTTTGTTCCTGCTATGGGACAAAATTTCTGGGTGTTCTGGGATTACAGTACTCTTAGCTCCTAATACCCACAACGAAATAGGGAATCTTATTGGGTCACTCTATTATTAACTCTATTATCTATTTATGTCATTGTTTGGTTTTGTTTTTAAATTGTATCCTCGGAACGATCGGATGATATTCTCATGTTTTGATACTAGGTATAAATATTGAATACATTTTTATTTGGAGGCAAAAAGCCAAAACGCTCACCAAATGGAAAGCGGTTACCTGTTCTAAAGGCAAAGTTAAAAAGTCTCAATGCCTTTGATTTAACCGCTATCTTGGTCTTTGATTTACAGGGAAATCCCAACAGATGGTACAATCAAGCTGACCATTGATACAAGTGCGTGCGGTGGCACACCCAGCGAAGTGAGATATTTAGAACACGTCCAAGCTGTCGTCAGCGCCAACGCAACTCGGAGGGGAGACCTGGAACTGTTCCTGACCAGCCCTATGGGGACCAAGTAAGGCTTCCATTTACTACGGGACTTTATTTGTCTTGTAAGTCGAGATTTTTCTATACAAACTTTATCTTCCCACTGCGGTCTGCGGGTTTGTTTTCATAAAGTAACTGCGTGTACCACTAAAAAGTGTATTTCAAACATCGCATCGGGTCTTTCTGGGCTTAACAAATATCAACAAATACAAATTATCAATCAATCAGTTTTTTAACGATTTGGTATATTAAGATTTTGAAGACGGGTCGGAGTTTTAACTACTGAGAGATAAAATCCAGAATGAGAATTAGAATAACTAAAGTCACTGACATAGCTCTCAAAATTAAAAAGTTTGAGTTGCAATGGGCAGTAGTCCTTTTAGATCGCAAAATCGTCCATCACCGGGGAATAAAGGTTCTAGAATGGCGACCCCGAACCGGATGACGAAGGCCATTTATTTACCTCCGATAGACAGATTAGGTTGGGGAAGGTACAAGTGGTAGGTAGGTGGTGGCTCAAAACTGTTCGTCATGGCATTTTATGGAGGAGTCTTTTGTCCAGCAATAGACTTACATGGGCTGGATGGTGATGATGATATTGAGTGCATTGGAAATACTTTAAGTAGGCACTATTTAATTTTACTTATGGACAGAGCGTAAACCATATTACAATACAACGCTGTCAATGTACCTTACCATTGAAATTCGGGCTAGGCCATTAGGTACATAATACAATTATGTATACTGTGCTTTAGTCTATATTAAGTCAAATTTAGATTTAGCTGAAAGTCTTGAAAATTGACAGTGAAAATTCACTGTCAGTCATTTTTGAACAGAATACCGATTTCGATGTTTATCGAGATTAGACCGGAATTTTATTTTGAGTATCTTTTATTATGAAAATACGGCCCAGAAATGTATTAATGAATGTTATGAATGAATGTTCGACGACCTCTGTGGCGCAGTGGGCGAAAGCCCGCCTGAGACACAGAAGGTTGCGGGTTCGATTCCCGCCGCGGGACAGATGTTTGTATGATCTGCAAATATTTGTCTAGGGTCTGAGTGTTTTCTATGTCTATACATAGAAAACACATAGAAAACACTCAGACCCTAGACAAATATTTGCAGATCATACAAACATCTATGTGTGAATTTACAAAAAAAAATAAGTAGTATATCAGTCATGTAGTTCGCATAATACCTACAAGCTCTGCTTAGTTTGGGGCTAAATGATGCTGTGTGATTCAGCACAGCATCATTTAGCATTAATCATTCTTTATCAGTATTTATTTAATATATAAATTCCTTTCAGGTCAATGATTCTAAGCCGGCGGGCTAATGACGATGACTCTCACGACGGCTTCACCAAGTGGCCTTTCATGACGACGCAAACTTGGGGAGAATATCCCCAGGGCACTTGGTCTTTGGAGGTAAGTTGGACGTTATCCTCAATCAATTTCCAACCACCCGTTGAATTGTGACCTATTATTTCTGAGTTGAATAGGTGTGTGAGCTAATAGCCCGGTCAGGTTCATCCCGAAATATGTCAAATCCCGCATTGCGAATGAATTCAGGCAAATATGTCAAATCCCGCTTTGCGAATGACAAAGCTTTAAAACGCCATAGCATTCTCAATCGCAAAGCGGAAAGTGACATCTTTGCCTGAACTGAGTCGCTATAAGACTCCATGGTTAGGCGCCTGGAGATTATAAATGCTGCTAACACCAACAATGAGTAGGCTGTTATTTTCTTAAACTACAATAGAACATGTTGGCTTTTCTAGACTATTCATACTTTTTGAGACGTCAAACCTTAATTAGCTTTCTGTTTTTTTTAAGTGTAGCTATATATAAGTTTCGCTCGCTGCTGGTTTTCCTATAGAGTAAATACATAAATAAATAAACAGCCACCCATTCACATGGAGAACCTGAATGTGATTATGTATTTTGCTGTTGAGAGAAATGAATTTACAGGATGCAATCAAATGTTGTATAAAAAGTATTTATTTGTGTATAAGCTCTGTGAGTTAGTAACCAACTTTGGCCTCCGGCATGGTTAGCGAATGCTAGAGCCGACAGCAACATTTTAACGAGCCCTCCGAAGCGCTCAGTTATAACTTATCCAAATTTTGGATTTAGTTGCATGGCTCCCTATAGATTTTTTGTACTTTTACCTGTTTCTTCCGAAAGGCGATTCTCTCAATTTAGACCTTCGGATACAGACTTTTGAATTTTATTTTTTTGTTTATCGCTTTTTCTAGGCGCGTTTCAATGGCGGCGACTCCCCTAACTCCTGGACCGGCTTTGTCCGCGGCTGGTCGCTCGTTCTCCACGGCACCAGAGCCCCTCCGTACGCGCAGCTGCAGCCTGAGGATCCCCACTCCAAGCTCGCCGTCGTGAAGAAAGCACACGAAGACAACGCAGCCACTAAGTAGATGACATTGCGACGGTTAAAGTTTTCGAGAGTTCGTGGTACGTTACATGTCGCCATGTTTTTTTCATATTCATTAAGTTGATAGCTTATATGCTACCAGGGGTGGTACATCTGAAGCCTTGTCTGCCATAGAGATCTAAATACTGTTTGTTTACGCTGATTCGATAGGATTATCCAAATTACTTCGTAAAACCGAACGTTTTGGTTGTTGCAAACACTTCCTTGTCCCATCCCTCTCCAGCACATACCTATTTCACGTATGAGTGAGCGGGAGCGCATCATCAGCGTCGGCAGCGCCACCTACGCGCAAGCATTTGTAAAAGAAGAAAGAAAAAACACTACAATTGTCATGGCTACCGTTGCGCTCGCTTCGATTTTCGAATAACTTTTTGTGCTTGTGAAGTTGTGAATAAGTGAGTGGATCCCTCATCCTGCTTGGACTCTGGCGCCGTCTCATCATCTCAAGGTATCGTGCACCTTCCTTTTCGTAGAACTGCCTCTTTTCTTGTTGTTTTCCTACGCAGTTCTAATTGTCCTCCACTCAATTTTGCAACAACCAATTTCGTATATTTTATTGTTTTCCCTTTTTTTGCAAATCTAGCCCATCCGCGCAAGCATTTAATGGTCCTTCGAGCCGGATATTGAATCAGTGTTAGCTATTAACGCATTCTATCCGCATTTGCATTATTTAGGTGTTTAAATTCGCATATCAAGTCGGCCGGCAGCCGCTCGCCGCGCTGCGCTGGCAAGTAAGTAGGTACAAACCTACCGGCATTTCGATTTGTTCGCTCTCATTAAAAAATATCTATTTCTCGCTAATTTATCGTAGTTCATTCGCTTTATTCGCATTTATTAGCTAATTTAGTGTCACGAATTAGGTAGGTAAATAGGTACTTCATTTGGTAGGTAAGTATTATCGCTGTCGATTCGCATTCAACTCGCAACGTAATATTTCTACTTACCTACATTCTTTTTCGTTCAATCCGCTCAGAAAATTTAAGTTTAATAAATGTACCTAACTTCTTATTTATCGCGCTATTGATAAGTCCAATTTGTCTTTTTTTTGTTAATAAAACTAACGAAGACGCAACCGTACGTAGGTATTAGTTATCCAGTTCGCGAATTTAGAACGCGCGGCGTAGTTAGTAGCCACCTAGGTAGGTACCTATTATTTTACCTACATACGGTAGTATTCGGTTCTCCGCCGCATAGAATTTATTTGCGTATTGTGATACCTACTCGGTTGTCAACGAGATGGCACCTGGATCAGATTTTCGATCTGAAAGCTATCTCGTCCGCAACCCCTCAGAATCTAGATTATTTTTTAGATAAATTTGCATCATCTGTCGCCGCTTTGAGAAACCTGAAGTTCGATGACCTTTCAGATTTCGTTTTCTTGTATGTCGCTCTCAAGAAGCTAGATTCAGAAACCGCACGCTCATTCGAATCAGACAAACGTAGTTGTGAGATACCATCCTTCAATGATCTTACATCATTTGTACGCGATCACATAAAAATATTGCAGCGCACTTCGACCACTAAGTATGAGCCTCCGAAGAAATATCCGGATCGTAAAATGGATACGGCATCTAAGCTCCGCAGCTCGTCGTCGACTACGCATACATATTATGTAAATGCCGCATCCAGTTCTCAGTCAGCTTCGTGTTCCTTGTGCAATGGACAACATGATCATTTATACAAATGTTCTGTCTTTCAGAATCATAGTCCGAATGAACGCTTTAAATTCGTTAAGGCGAATAATTTGTGCATCAACTGCTTAAGTGGTAGACATCGTGTATCCGCGTGTGGGTCGAATTCGTTATGTAAAAAATGCAATTCCAAACACCATACTTTATTGTGTTTTGGAAACTCATCTATCGGTAATAACTCGCCTGCCGCTCATCCCGCGCTCGCACCCGTGCCGACGTCAGCGGGGTCCGGTGAGGTCCGCTCCTACTGATGACGTCACGCTCTGTGCGTTATCAGATAACAATCAACTCCTTTCTCGCGGCCCTACCACGGTATTGCTTGCGACCGCGCGTGTTATTATCATTGACTCTCGTGGTAATGAACACAGTGTACGTGCTTTGTTGGACAGTGCGTCTCAAAGCAATTTCGTCACTCACGATTGTTGTCAACGCTTAGGATTGAATATAAATCGAAGACCTGCTTGTTCAGTAGTAAAGGGAATTGGGGGCTCAACCAAACCTATTCAAGGTTCAGTAAACATCAAGTTTTTCTCTCGATTCGACCGCAACGTCAATTACAACATGGAATCGCTGGTAGTGGATAAAATAACCGAACGCTTGCCGACCGTCTCGGTCAACATTTCGCGCTTATCGAATTTCAAAAACTTGCCATTGGCGGACGACACGTATCACGTCTCGAGTCCGATAGAAATGTTGGTTGGAGCTTCGATTTTCCCGCATCTTCTCTTATCTGACAAGATTCGAGGTCAACCATCGCATTGTTCCCCGCTCGCCTTGGAAACCGTCCTCGGCTATGTAATCATAGGTGACGCTCCTGCCCAAGTAGGTAGCTACGAAACCGCTTCATATTGCTGTACAGCTG
Organism: Perizoma flavofasciatum; assembly: GCA_958496245.1. Lineage (NCBI taxonomy): Eukaryota > Metazoa > Arthropoda > Insecta > Lepidoptera > Geometridae > Perizoma > Perizoma flavofasciatum. Next base: position 4,403,318 of record OY292436.1, read on the forward strand.
ATCTCCTTGAGTCAGCTGTTCAAAAATTCTGGGAATTGGAGGAGGTGAACGTTCCACCTATACTCAGTCCGGATGATAAAATCTGTGAAGAAATTTATACCCGCACGACCTATCGCGATGACGAAGGGCGTTATGTAGTAGCACTCCCCTTCAAGGGTGACATAAATTCGCTCGGCGACTCTCGGCAAGCAAGTGAACGACGCTTTCTTTGTTTGGAAAAAAAAATGCAGGCGTCTCCAAAATTGAAGGAGGCCTATGATAGTGTCGTTCATGAATATTTAGAAAAGGGTTATATTTCACCTGCACCTACAGACACAGATATATCTGAAACCCGACATTCGTACATTATACCGCATCACGGAGTAATTAGAGAGGACAAAGTCACATCCAAGTTACGCGTCGTACTGGATGGTAGTTGCAAGACTAGTACTCAGGTTTCACTCAACGACATTCTATACAACGGACAAAATCTCCAAGGCAATTTATTTAATATAATTGTTAATTTCCGGTTATTTCCGATCGCGCTCTCGTCTGACATTCGTCAAATGTTTCTTTCTATTGGAGTTAGAAATTCCGATCGTCGATTCCAACGCATTCTGTATCGCTTCTCCCCGCAACAACCTATAAAGGTTTACGAGTGTAATAGAGTCGTATTTGGACTTAAGTCAAGTCCCTTTCATGCGCTGCGCACAATGAAGCAGCTCGCGCTTGACGAAGGTGAATCCTATCCCAAAGCTAGAGATATTATTAGCACTGGATTGTACATGGATGATTTCGTCTACTCCGTCCAAAATGAAGATGAGGGTATATCCACCGCGTCTGAAATGATAAGTCTCATGAAAGCTGGCCAGTTCGAGCTAGTCAAATGGACGAGTAATTCGCAAACAGTTCTAAACTCGATTCCACCATCGCATCGTCTTTCATCAATCAAAGAATTCGATGACTCGGATCAGCACAAAGTACTCGGCTTATGTTGGTCCCCCGTTACAGACTTGTTCAGTCTAAAGATTAGTACGCCCGCTCACACTTGTACAAAACGCATCATATTGTCATGTGTCGCAAAGATATGGGACGTAATGGGATTCGTTGCGCCTGTAGTGTTATACGCCAAACTCCTGATCAAGCAACTTTGGTTGTGTGACTGTGATTGGGATGATACACCGCCAGATGACATTGTCGTATTATGGTCTCGATTTAGAGAAGAACTCCCTTTGCTTTCGAATATAAAAATACCTCGCTATGTAGGTATCGCCGCTGACAGTATTGTAACGGTTCTAGGTTTCGCAGACGCCAGTGAAAAGGCGTATGGGGGTGTGGTCTACTTTCACGTACAAAATAGCTATGGCAACACTTTGAGCCTAATAAGTGCAAAATCAAAGGTCTCCCCTCGGAAGGTCGTTTCGCTCGCTCGACTAGAGCTCTGCGCTATTCTGGTCCTCGCTCAGCTCATAAAGAATATTGTGACTACATGTCAGAACCGAATCAACATTCGAAGCATTTTCGCATTTTCAGATTCAACGGTAGCACTTTGTTGGGCACATTCTTCACCCCATCGATGGCAAACGTTTGTTGCCAATAGAGTATCGAAAATACAAAATGATTTATCACCGGAAAATCTGTACCACGTGTCCGGTGCAGACAATCCAGCTGATTGTTTGTCACGCGGGCTAACGCCTTCGCAAATTATCGACCATCCGCTATGGTTTTATGGCCCTCTGTGGGCCCGCTCAGATGTCTCGCAGTGGCCTATTGTTTCCTTTAATGTTTCCACGGATTCGGAAGCGCCTGAAGAAAAGAAACATTCGCTGGTTACCGCTACGCCACGTGCAGAATCTCCAATAATTGCTTTAGCCAATCGTTTGTCGTCTTGGTCAAAGCTGTTGCGCTGCGTTGTTTACGTTAGTAGATTCGCTAAACTCTTATCGACACGTGATGGTATTACATCGTCAGATCTTGACTTCGCGGAGATATTCACTCTTCGTGAACTCCAGCGATCTCACTTCGCAGATGAGATGGCGAATCTGCGAGCAGGCAAAGCTTGTAGTCGCTCATTTCAACACCTCAAACCATTTCTCAAAGATGGGGTCATTAGAGTCGGTGGTCGTTTGAATAATTCAGATTTAGATTATTATCAAAAGCACCCAATCGTACTTCCGCGAAAGGATCCGATATTGACTTTGCTTGTAGATTACCATCACAAGGTAAATTGTCACGCAGGTCCTGATCTGTTAATGTCGCTCTTACGTCAGAGGTACTGGATACTCTCTGCACGTAGCTTAATTCGGAATAGGGTACATAAATGTCTGTCTTGCTTTCGACTTCGTCCTAAATCGACATTCCCCGAAATGGCAGATCACCGCTCATGTCGTGTCGTACAATCAGCAAAACCGTTCGTACACACAGGTACTGATTACGCAGGTCCGTTCAAGGTTACCCTGACTCGTGGTCGTGGCATTCGATCGACTAAGGCATACATATGTTTGTTTGTTTGCATGACAACTCGCGCAGTTCACATAGAGCTAGCTGGAGATTTGAGCACCGCTAGTTTTATGGGAGCTTTTAAACGATTCTTATCGCGCCGCGGCCCAGTAGGTCGAATTTATTCTGACAATGGTAGCAATTACATCGGTGCTAAGCGCACGCTTTCGGAACTTCACGAATTTTTGAGTTCTAAGTATCATAAAACTGAATTTGGTCATATCTTAGCCGAAAACCGCATTAACTGGTCGCTTAACGTACCGGCGGCAAGCCATTTTGGAGGAAATTGGGAGGCAAATATTAAAAGTTTAAAAACTCACTTATACCGTGTTATAGGTGAGCAAATACTATCATTTGAGGAGCTGAGTACCGTACTCGCTCAAGTAGAATCGGTTATGAATACGCGACCACTTTGTAGAACACTCTCTAGTGATCCATCTGAGCCGCTCGCTTTGACTCCAGCACACTTTTTAAGCCTCACTCCGTTGAAATATTTGCCCGCTAGAGATATTGATGACAATTTGCATACTCTTTCGCGTCACGATTTGCTAGACCAATTAGTCCAGTCTTTCTGGAAGCGCTGGAGAACCGACTACCTCCATACTTTGCAGTCGCGTCGCAAGTGGAACACACCAGTTGATCCCATCACTGTTGGGACTGTTGTGATTCTTTTAACAGAAAACACTCCACCCCTCCATTGGCCCTTGGGTATCGTGGAAGAAGTCTTCCCAGGATCAAATGGAGTTACTCGAATAGTTCGCGTTAGAACAGCGACTGGATCATACATGCGCCCGGTTGTTCGTCTCTGCCCTTTGCCTAATCAGTAGTTTATTCGATCTTTGCGATTAGGTTAGGTTATAGGTTATAATAGATTGTAGATTAGCTTCGTTATTAATTAAATTCATATAGTTTGAAGGCATCCCTTCAAGCCCGGGGGAATGTTTACGCTGATTCGATAGGATTATCCAAATTACTTCGTAAAACCGAACGTTTTGGTTGTTGCAAACACTTCCTTGTCCCATCCCTCTCCAGCACATACCTATTTCACGTATGAGTGAGCGGGAGCGCATCATCAGCGTCGGCAGCGCCACCTACGCGCAAGCATTTGTAAAAGAAGAAAGAAAAAACACTACAATTGTCATGGCTACCGTTGCGCTCGCTTCGATTTTCGAATAACTTTTTGTGCTTGTGAAGTTGTGAATAAGTGAGTGGATCCCTCATCCTGCTTGGACTCTGGCGCCGTCTCATCATCTCAAGGTATCGTGCACCTTCCTTTTCGTAGAACTGCCTCTTTTCTTGTTGTTTTCCTACGCAGTTCTAATTGTCCTCCACTCAATTTTGCAACAACCAATTTCGTATATTTTATTGTTTTCCCTTTTTTTGCAAATCTAGCCCATCCGCGCAAGCACTGTTTAAATTTTAAAAATGTTTTTTTTCCCTGGTCTTTATCCGGCGGTGAGGGATGCAGGTTCGAGTACCCCTGGTACTATTACTGAGTTTGACCCATTATAGTAACACTAAAAATCTGAGTCCCATGATAGAATTAACCATTGGCAACGATCTACGAAAGGGAAAACTTTAATTGAAATTTCTAGAAAGGTCGATGAATTTATTATTGAAACAATTTTTAGGGGGCCCGTGATAACTATTAATAAGAAATATTTCCGTCACCGTAAAAACACTCGTGGTAGAGAAAACAGAGACACGAGCTAAAGAAACATATATCTCGACCCTTAAACCTCTTAGTCAGGGATTAACTCCTACATTAAATGAACATATATTCATAAATTTGTCTACCTTTCTAAAATTATACGGGTATAGAATCGCTTGCTTAAATGTCGGACAGTTATAAAAAAAACATTATTACAGCAATTTTATTTCACTGTAGCTTTTGCAGAGTTTACTACTCTAGATACGAAACCGTGAATAAACTTTGGAAGTATTTCTCACAATCATAGCGAAGCTAAAAAAATCTGAAACTATAAAGGGTATCTCACGTTTTTATTTTTTTATTTGCGCCATTTTTTTAGCACTATGTTGTTTTTATTTTCTTTTTGAGCGGGAATCAATTGGTTGGATTGATTCCTAGCATTTTATCTATTCCTGCAAATAAATAAAATATATATTTTTATAAAATGATCAAGACAGTCAAAGAAAGAAACATGATAACGATGTACTCGTAATTTATAGTTTATTTTTCTTTTAAAGGATTGTTGTCATTTTTTTCTTTGACTGTATATTACTAACGCAAAAAATATATTTTGTCCTTTTAGATAGTTATCACTAAATATCTGATTACTTGTTGTTCTGATTACTTTTAAGTTGAAACATAGAATATTATGATAATTAAAACGTGCAAAAATGCTAAGTAGGAGTATATTTGAAAACGCCACATATTCTAGTCTCTGATGCATTTAATTAAGATCAGATCTTTATATTGTATCAAAAAAAAACAAATACACCGGATGATACATAAAGAATATACGTTCATGGTAATCAAATAAGCAACATATCAGTTTAAATGTCGATGTTTTATTACAATATTGGACACGCATTCCATGAACTATATCGTTACAAAATCTGTAATTGCATTAATTGAAATAGTCATGTGCGAAAACTCTTTTAAACGTATTGATCACGTTGCGTTCCTGCGCTAATGGATTTATATTGTGACGTTAGTAATCGGTTTAAAAATCTATTTAGGCACCTGTCAACTTGTTTACCTAGACCACGAAGGTTGAAAAGCCTTCTAAAAGTCAGGAATAAAACAACGCAATGAATACGTTTAAAAGTGTTTAGTTCATATCTAACAACCGTGAAAAGCAAAAAATATTAAGTAAAAATATTGTTATTTATAGTTGTTTTGAAATTATTTAATGCCTTTCTTAATTTATTTATTTCTAAATGGTCTTCATTTATCCCAGCTAATTGAAGCTCATTTAGACGTGTTTACGTATGTCATATAATAACGTATCTATATCTACGTAAATAACGTATCTATGGGCAAATGTATGCCAGTATGATGAGTAATGTTGGAAATATTTACAAATAATATTTTAATAGAAAAATATTGATAAGATTTAAAAATGTATGTATTTCATAATAAATTAATGATCCTTTCGGACCCAGTGGCAGTAAATATTATAATCATGCAAGTGCTCTTTTGTCTATTTTCTGAAAAATACACCTACCTTAATAAATTATCAAGTATGTTTATCCCAGCTAATAATAATATAATATAACTGCGTAGCGAAATGGGTGAATAACCATAGATTTCCTACGACGCGGATAGTTAGTAAGAAAAAGAAACATATAATAAAGATATAATAATGTCTCTACTAAATATTATAGAAAATATAATGTGATTTGGTGTTGTATTTGAATTAAATGACGTTTTTGTAATTACTGCTCCTTTCCCTTTAATTTTTAGAATTTACCTGAAATATAAAACTTAGATTTTTCATAAAAAATCATAGTATAGTATAGAGGTATACACTAAAAAATACAAGATGCTTTACATGTTTATGTAAAACAAAAATGATAATTTTATTACTTTAGATCAAATTCGGCTTTAATACGTAAAACAATATTTACAATAACAGGATTTAAACCAGCTGTAGTTAAACAATATTTGATTTAATTATTTAATTGAATGTGTACCTACCTACATAGCAAGAATAACAATATTAATAAAACAAACAAATGAGTTACACAAACTTTTGCGTAGGTACTTAGATACATTATCAAATCTACTATGTCGGTTCAAAAACATTAAAATAAAACTTATTTTGTTTCGAAATTTTGTCACCATATACAATACATCTTTACGAAGTTTCTAAACCTAGTAATTGTCTTTATTTACACTGGCCTACCCTACCCCATCGTTAATAAACGCGCAAACAAAAGAATGTTTATGTATGGGGTAGTTGGATGGGTTCTATACACCCATCTCGTTGTATGGTCGCCCGTTAGTGCCGACGTCGACAGCTCGTTCCGATATCCCGTTGCGGCCATTTGTGTGCCCACGGGAGCTTAACTGTCAGAGATCTGTAAATAAAATGCTATGCTTTCTCACTTGTTTTTAATAAACTCACTAGCTTGTGCCCATTTTTTCAGGATAACACGCGGTCATCGTGGTTTCCTGACAAAATGTAGCCTGTTCCACATCTTAATCGGTTCAGTCGTTACGGAGATAAATGAGCTTGAGTTCACCAACAAAATAAACAGACGACCGAATAAAACCATTTGTTATGATTGATGGATTTCTATGAAAACGTGTCAAAAAGCTTTGATTAGGACCTAACACCCGTTATTGTATTGGTAAACTCGGACCTTAGCTTCAAATCATTGCGCTTGTGCCCGCGGATTGGCCCGCGTGGTACGCGTACAAAATGTAGCCTGTTCCACGTCTTAATCGGTTTAGTCGGAGATATTTAGCAATTAACTTCCAATCACTTTCGCATTTGTCTCAGAAAAGCATTATTCATTTTGAAAACTGTCAATTTGTGCATCGAACATGTTACCAATATTATGTCTATAATAGATGGATTAAGACAGGTAGGTAAGTATAATCCTACTAATATTATAAACGTGAAAGTTTGTGAGGATGGATGTTTGTTACTCTTTCACGCAAAAATGGATACTGATGAAACTTTACAGTAATATAGCTTATACATCAGAATAACACATAGGCTACTTCTAATCCAGGTAGCACGTGGGCGAAGCCGTGAGCAGAAGCTAGTTATTAATATTATGAATTTAAACTTACCCATGGTTTCTTGCTGTAGCTCAAGTTTGTACGCGGGATTATCGTATGGCGGCAGCGAGGACTCACGTGGAGCCGATGGCACAGCTGAAAAACAAAATAAAATATATATATATTTTAAATTAAAATTAAATACTATTGAGTTATAATGTAGTTAAACTCGGGTTAAAGACATGTCAGAGTCGGCTCAATGTAAGGCCAGTGTCCAAGAAAAAATAATTAAGAATCAGGTCAATTCAGGTAGGCGACAAAGCAGAATTACGGCCAAGCCAGAGTCAGGATAGGACAGAATCAAAGTTAAATCAAAGATATAAATAAATAATGCTAGACATTTTTTACACAGCATCATCTAGCCTCAAACCAAGCAGAGCTTGTATTATGGGAACTACATGACTGATTCTTGTAAATACATACATATTATACCTACATAGAAAACACCTAGACCCGAGACAAATATTTGTAAATCATACAAACATTTGTCCCGTGGTGGGAATCGCATCCGCCCACTTTGCCATAGAAGTCGTCCTAGAATAAAAAAGTTCAGAGGATATTTGTTTATCTGTTACTTATCTCCAAAGCGGTATCTAAGGCAAAGTTCACACGCGTGATGTTGGTATCTAAGACAAGGTTCAGACTCACGCGTGATGTTGGTATCTAAGGCAAGGTTCAGACTCACGCGTGATGTTGGTATCTAAGGCAAGGTTCAGACTCACGCGTGATGTTGGTATCTAAGGCAAGGTTCAGACTCACGCGTGATGTTGGTATCTAAGGCAAGGTTCAGACTCACGCGTGATGTTGGTATCTAAGGCAAGGTTCAGACTCACGCGTGATGTTGGTATCTAAGGCAAGGTTCAGACTCACGCGTGATGTTGGTATCTAAGGCAAGGTTCAGACTCACGCGTGATGTTGGTATCTAAGGCAAGGTTCAGACTCACGCGTGATGTTGGTATCTAAGGCAAGGTTCAGACTCACGCGTGATGTTGGTATCTAAGGCAAGGTTCAGACTCACGCGTGATGTTGGTATCTAAGGCAAGGTTCAGACTCACGCGTGATGTTGGTATCTAAGGCAAGGTTCAGACTCACGCGTGATGTTGGTATCTAAGGCAAGGTTCAGACTCACGCGTGATGTTGGTATCTAAGGCAAGGTTCAGACTCACGCGTGATGTTGGTATCTAAGGCAAGGTTCAGACTCACGCGTGATGTTGGTATCTAAGGCAAGGTTCAGACTCACGCGTGATGTTGGCGGATCGTGGGCGGTGGCGGCGCACGACGACCAGCAGGAGCAGTAGCGAGGTGAGCGCTCCCAGCGCCGCCACCACCCCCACGCTGACCAACGCCGAGTAGTAGTCCCCGCGGGCGGTGGACCGGCTCGCGTCGCCGCTTGATATCGACGACGCTGATATCTCATCTGGAATAGATAACTTGTGCAAAGTCTTGGCAGAATACGACAGTTTTTTTCTACGAGAGTTTCATAGTGGTACCCATAAATACAGATATATCTTTTTTCTTTTTTTAACAGCCCTTTGTGTGTAAAAATGACGGTGTTAATAAATGGATCAGGGAATTTCTGGAACTCTTGTCCAGAAACTCCCTTTGCTTCCCCTTTGAGTAGGTGATTCGCAGGGGATTATTGAAGGGGATTTGTGGAATAAGCCGTTTGTAACATCAAACTATGAGTGCCTTAGTACCACAACACCCAGATCCATAACAAAGCTGCAGAATATACAAACATTTCTCCCACAGCGGGAATCGAGCCCACACTTCTTGTGACACTCACTGTCGACAAGATGTTGCTGATGTCAACATTCTAACTTATAAAGATTGTTAGGAGTTGTTTAGTTATTTTTTTTTTATTTAAATTTATAATGACACATAATGAAGAAACATTTGCAGTGACACCGTGTGCGCGGGTTCTCAATCTTATTTCCAATAAACAATAATAATCATTATTATTATTATTCCACGTCATCATTAAAGACTTTTACAGCTATAAAAGATGATTTAAGCAGCATCCGTTTCCGAGGTGCGGCACTTACGCAAATGACTAGTAAGGCCGATACGGAAGCGACAGCTACGACCACAGACAAATTGAGTTCCTGGTGGTGTTAGGAATTATTCCTCGTGGGATAATATGCAGATAGATAAACTAGTGTCGAATATGCAGATCAGTACCAACCGTACTGATCTGCATATTCGACACTAGTTTTCTTTTCTTTTCTACTTGATTTCTTTTACCTACTCCTTGCGTTAAACAAAATTTCTGAAATCAAAATAGCTTTTTGTTAATAAATAACTTACTATCGATAGGATTGTCCGTATCTACAGACTTCGTGTTGATCTCCAACACGTTACTAGTTTTCACTTTTCCGTTTGTCAGGAACAGTTCAAGCCACACTCTACATCTGAAAATGAAAAAATATGTTTATTTTAGTAATGTTATTATTTTATAGTAACTTTCATGAAATGGTAAATTATTGTTTTTTTTCTCAAAGCAGTAATAAAATTGTTTGAACAAGTAACTTGTAACCTGCAGGCTCGTAATTATTTCACAATGATATTCTTTACGAGTATTTAATTTACTTTCAACTACTTGCGGTCAGCGTACAATCTCAACTTCGTAATTTTTAAATTCTGATGAGACTCGTTTTAAAAAGACAGTCAAAGTTCTAACTGACAAACGTCAAATTCAGTATTCTATTAAAAATAACTGTCAATTTATTCTTCCAAAAAAAACTGTAAAAAAATAGATTGAAGAGTGTATCGAAAGTGAACTTTTACAGTTTCATATTGACAAAGACCACAATTGAGATTTGGTTCTGAAGTCATTACAAGACTTGTGTCAATTATTAGTTTCGAGCCGAATACAGTTTTTGAAGTTTATGAGAGCCTAAGTAAATAATAATAAAAAATAATTTTGGCTATATTTTAAGTAGAAAATCGATAGCAGATTGTTTTCAGCAAACAGTATTTTATTTAATCTTTTGATTCAATACTATCCTGTCCATCCAAAGGTTGTCTGGAATAAATAGCTTTTAGCGATAAGACCATCTAGTGTACCTTGTATGTTTATGAATTCCTGTGTTTTAGTATTTCCATTAGGTGTGCAATAAAGAGTTTATGTAGAGTCTATCTATATAGGCATTTTAGTGAGTATATGTAATTATTCGCTGACAAAAAGGGCTACAGATCAAAAATACATCCCATATTGTCAATTTTATAAAAAAAAATGTTTTTTTTTACCTTGAGTCAGGCTGCAATCCGGTTAGAGTGACAGCGGGCGGCTGGTCCCGCGCTGCCAGCTTGAACTCGTCGTGTTCCCTCCCGGCGGGCGGGTCGCCGCACGCGTGCGCCGCGCGGTACACTCGCACCCACCGCTCGCCCGGTGCGGGAACCCCGCTCCACGTCAACTCGGCCGCCGAGGCGCCGACCGTGCGAGCCTCGATAACCACGCTCCAGTTGTAGGGATCTGACAAAATATACTAGGTATTTACTGGTTCGCGCTGAATCAAGATCTTGCGATTTTCTGTTTGTGGTCACACCTAATTTGCACAGCAACGGCCCATACATAAATTTAAAATCTATAATAAACTCCCAAAAGCAATCACGGAATTACATAAAGATTCGCTTTTTCCAACTAAAATCGTTCTTATAATGCTACTATGTATGACATTAACGTATATTTAGACTAGAAAGCCTAATTACTTAAAAATAGTAAAATAAATAAAAGCTACCTATAATTTTTATTATTATATTTGTGGTATTGGCGTAAACATGGTAATTAATTTCATGAAATCCGATCTTCATGAAATGGTAACATATTTTTCATATTTATTTATTGCTTTCATGTACATTTTCCGAGGTCTTAGAATTATATAGAAAAAGGTAGGTACATGAACCCCGACAGGGCGCTGCAATTTGAATTCGATATACTCGTATTATATGAACTATACCTCTATGTATGTGTATTATACATACTATATTACATATAAAACAAATATAATTTGATTGTAGCTGGGGGTTTTTAAATATTTAATTGTTTTTTAAGTGAGACGTTTTCTTGAAGGGTCTTGGGAGTAAAAATAGTAACAGGTCATGTCAGACATTGTGAAAATGTACATTTACTTTATTGTACATTGTGAAAATGTACATTTACTTTATTATCATTATAAAACCAATAAGTGTACAATAATAAAACCTAGGATTTCTATAAATATGGTATTCTGAGAAGTAGGACTCATGAACAGTACTTAGATCTTTCGGAATCAGACCATTTCGTTTTACCTTGGGCCTAGGCCTACACTAATACATACTGGTATATGTAGAGTATACGGATACTGGTATGTTCATTCAGTTTTAGGGATTCTTATAGGTATTTTTTATTTTAATAAATATAATGTTGACCACATGGTCTTCCAACAGTTGTCACATGAAGCTAGATGCTATACAGTACAACCTCGAAAGTCTTAAGAGATCGCTTACCGCTATAAGGAGCTGTGTTGAATTCCACTTTTCCTGGATCGTTCAGTTCGGTGGTAGATCTTGGAGGTGGTATCAGCACTAGTGAGGCTTCGTACCGACTTCCAGGTCGAAGATCATGGAGCTCTACAGCTGAACGGCTGTGGTGGAGCAACTCTGTCATGCTGTAGATAGGAGTGCCGACGGGACGGAATCTGTAATTCGAGAAACGTAGAATAAAGCAAGTAAGCAACACAGGAATAAAAAAAAAACAAATGGAACGAGTAAAACTTTTCGCTCAGAAATATGAGTTATTTATTTAAACGTTATGTTTTACTTGCTGTGCCACGGTAGCCCCCCAGCCTACGCTTTTACTTCTTTTGCTCGGCTCCTAAAGGTCGTAACGTAATGTTAAATTACCTATAACATTCCTCTTGACTTGGGCTATCAAATGCAAAAATATTTTTCAAATCGGGCTGATAGTTTCTGAGATTGGTGCGTTCAAAAAAGTAAAACAAAAAGCTTTATTATTAGCATAGATTGTGAATAAAGAAATTCGAGAAACGTAGAATAAAGCAAGTAAGCAACACAGGAATAAAAAAAAAACAAATGGAACGAGTAAAACTTTTCGCTCAGAAATATGAGTTATTTATTTAAACGTTATGTTTTACTTGCTGTGCCACGGTAGCCCCCCAGCCTACGCTTTTACTTCTTTTGCTCGGCTCCTAAAGGTCGTAACGTAATGTTAAATTACCTATAACATTCCTCTTGACTTGGGCTATCAAATGCAAAAATATTTTTCAAATCGGGCTGATAGTTTCTGAGATTGGTGCGTTCAAAAAAGTAAAACAAAAAGCTTTATTATTAGCATAGATTGTGAATAAAGAAACATAAAAACACAACAAGTAGGGCATATACTTACATGGGCTTAAGTTAGTTTTTGGAATATAATAAAACTCCCGAGTGACTTATAAAACTGATAAAACCTATCTGAGAATCATTGCGAGCATTAAAAAAGCAATATATTATACCAGAAATCCCCACTTATGCAATAAAACCATGATAGTAGGATAAAGAATAAAGCTAAATTATTTTATTCACCTGACTTGAATGCCATCAATGAATAGCAGCTCGTCTTCGGTGAAGTGTCGCCAGCTGACGTGTGCGCTGGTGTCGTTCACGTCTACCACCGCCAGTCTGCTGTCGATCTCTCTTCTCTTCTCTTCTGCTGGAACCAGCTGAAATTTCACAAATTCAATCTATGAATGTTAAACGATGTTTACTTCTAGAATTATTTTTAAACAAACCTAATTCTCGTATTTAAAACACAGTCAAATTACAGATCGGATTAACTTCAACATCTGCGCTCTACTTACAAACCAATGTCAAATCGTTCTGAGTAAAACGTCGAAATTTTGATGGAAAGTCGACCAAAAGTAGATTAACACAATCATAGGCTAATACATAGGTATTCAAAACTTGGTTGTGAAAAAAATCACGAGAATTTGGTCAGACATTATCTGACCAAATTCTCAATAATCTCAAGGAAAGGAGTGATATTTAAATCTTTAAAAATGCATTTATTTCTTTAATATGTTTAAATGCTAATAGAAGATAAGACAATTATGACAGTAATAGACAGACGTCTATTCTTGTATTAGAGAAAAACAATAAGACGAACCGCAATAACTTACAGTAGGCAAATCCTGAGTCCTCACACTGTACACGTCACTGGCTGGTGCCACAGGTAGGTTGTGTAAGAACAGTTTTCCTCGGATTTTGTATGTAGTTGAGGGCTTTAGACCAGACAGACGGAACTCCAGACGAGGAGTGGTCAGGATCTCGTCAGCGGGCGCGAAAACTTGCGAGTACCAGTGGGAGACGTCTTCATCGCTGTCAGAACATTATTCATGTAAAGGTTACTTCTGATAAATCAAATGGAAATGTTGCGGGAAGTTGGTGGTTTGAGGGAGCTGTAGACTGTTTGTCGTAGACCTTATGGGAGGTCTATGTCAATCAGGCAATTATACAATGCAATGTTTTACTAAGGAATCGCTTCAAATCTAGTGCTTGATAATAATGAATAAAGGATAACCTCTATGAGGAGCCTTATATAGTAAAATGTTTTCACCCTTATTCAAAATCCCTTCTATAACTTAAAAGCTAATACTCAGCTTGATAAAAGTTGTCTGCCTCTATTCTTTGTTTAGTATAAGAAAAGGAAAGGGCTAGAGTTATCGACCTGCTAATGTTAGAGAGTAATTATGAAAAAGAGTGTATAAGTTTATGGTCAGAAGTAATCAAGTTTCATTAAAACATTTTCGTAGCAGGTATGTTCCTTTTGATGTATAAGAGGGTTGCCTTAACCCGTTAATGGCCAAATGAACACCAAAAATAATTTTATTACAAATACTTTATTAATGTATTGTAAAAAGGTTAAATAAAACAATATTGATTGCAAAAAAAATTAATCATCATCATTGAGAGGATGATGAGGGTGTACTCAATTGAGTACAATGGCTCCTTACCGGTGTAAATTTTCGAAACACGGTTATTCTATGCACAGTGTTTTTATACATTTTTTACACTGCCAGCGTACTCTAGCATAGCACAAAACAAATCGCTATTGCTTCTCCAACTTTCTTGGATAATGTCCTGCACCATCTTGAGACAAACCTGGACCAAAGACGATGACACTCTTGCCTTCTTCTGGATGTCTTGACGTAAATAGAACCTGGTAATATTACGTCGAAACAGCAATTGGTCCATTTTTTCATCTCTGCTTCAACATACAAACGCCAAGCATTTGCAACAGTCAGGTCTACCATATATAAATAAAACACACCACCATTTTTTCCTGTGAACCGTAATCCTGTACAACGATATTGACTGATCTAGCTCATCTACTCATCCCATACTTTTATTATAAGTTTGGAAAAGACGTGGAATGTCAACATCGTTTTTTTCTCATTTTATTGGACACCAACGTTTACCACTCCCATTGGCTCAATGCTATCAAAGTTTATAGCCGTGGTGCACACACTGCTATCTTTCCACCTGACAAGCAAAACTTCGTTGTTTTTGTCAAACATATAGTCGAATGCGGCTCGAATTTCTTTCATTTATTTTTTACTTTTCAAGGGGCTCTTTTTCGTTCTATTTTCCCTTACTGTTTCAGTAGCACGATATCCCAGTTTTCGCAGATCCACCAAAAGGTCATAGTTGGTGAAAAAGTTATCAAAGAACGCCTGATGATTGGTTGGGTTTGTTCCAAGTTTATGAGCAATGATTTCACTACTCTCCATCCCTGGCCAGTAGGAGACGGGCCAGGTGATTTCCCACTGTAAAAATTAAAAGTGTAGCAATATCCAGACGAACTTGCTGCCACCCAGTTCTTGTAGCCAAACCGAACTGGTTTCCCACGAATAAATTGTTTGGCCGGATGGAGACCAAAATACCTCGGATCGGGTGGTATGATGGCTAAGTCATACTCAGCTTCATCATCACTATCGTGCAGGACAGCTTCAATAGCTTCTTCAAGTCCTTTGTAGTTTGTCGCAACACTAAACTGTCTTCCGCTCATTGTAAGTAATCTAAAAAAAAAGTATATTTTGCATACTTATGTGGCCACTGTACTTGATTGAGTACGGTGTCAAATATATCGCAATATTTCGGCAATACAACTAATAATATTTCAAATTATTATTTTTAGTTTATGATAAAGGTGTATTTTATAAATTTTATTACTAAAAATATGATTTACTTTAAAATAAAACAAAATAATAACATCATAATGCACTCACCTCTGTACAACTTCTGTAGTGTAACTTCTGATGACGATAAATGGGTATTTTTTTTTGCCTACCCTCACTTTTTTTAAATTTTTATATGGCGAATATTATCGTATTTTATAATTATACAAAACAAAATCGTACAAACATACGGCTGTCTCATTAAAAAATAAAAATCAACTGTACTTAAATGAGTACAGCGACAGCTAATGGGTTAAGAAGGGGAACCGAAATTTTAACTATAGAGGGTGCAGCGGACGTCAGCAGGAAAATCATTAAGATTCAGATAATAGCGTTTGTATGGGTATAAAAACTCAACGTGAATGAAGTCGCGGGCCTTTCACCAAAAGTTACCCACACGGAAGTCCACTATACAATGATCTACAGTGACATTTTAAGAAATATTTTGTAAAACTTACGCAGTATCCGTGTATCTCAAGTCCACGCTGCCTCTCAGCCCTACTAAAACAGGCGGTAGCCCCAGAAGCATCGTCACACTGGTCGGGGAATCCGATTCAACGGAAATCACCGACAATTTCTTATTCATTTCGCCAAAGCTCGGCGGCACTTGAAGGCCAGGAGGTAGGCCTGGGATTCCACTATCAGGACGGTGAATGTTGTTATGGTCGTAACCGGGGATTTCGTCTTCAGGAAAATGGATCTCTGGCGGGACGGTTGGGAGGAAAGAGGGTGGTTGGGGTTTGTGGGGGAAGTCTTCGTTGTGACCTGAAATATGCAAAAGATTCGTTAGTAATATCAAACTTATTTAGTGACAACTGTCGTTTTATCACTTCTTGAATTTTAAACTATAAAAACCCTTGCTTTTCTAAATTGTGCCACAATAGCAGCCGGGATCTAGAGGATGTGCCGGAGTACTACATAATTTTAATAAAATTATGTATTTTATTAAAATTTTGTATTAATTCTGTACTAAAATAATTATGTATGTTAGCGAAGACATCGAGCTAGAATGAAGCAAAGTTCAATTTTTGATAGACAGTCAAGAAATAAAATGTCAGCCAGCTTTAGAACCCAGACTAGATGGAGTGAGTTGGATGAATATAGTTGATCGCAATATAGAGACAATATAGCAAGAGTTAAAGATGGAGCCACAGACTGGATAAGAGTCAGAATGGAGTCAAAATATTGGACACAACGGGTTAGACAAAAACACCCAAGGTGGACCCAAAGAGAGCTTGGTATAGCAAGAGCCAAGCTAAAGTCAGAGACAACTGTCTGTAGGTTTTAAGAGGAAAGAGTCAGAACGGAGTCAAAATATTGTTCACAAAGGGTTAAACAAAAACAAACCCAGAGGAGGCATGGTTGCAAAAGACTGCTGGAGGTACAGAAGGATCACACCAGGTCACTGACCTATCACAGCTTCTTGATTCTTGTCCGCCGACCTTCCAAGGTTCTTATTGACCTCAGACTCCACTTCCATCTGACTAAGCAAATGTTCTAGACTTATCGTCGAATACGTTTTTTGGCCTTGATGAGGGTTGAATTTTGGTTGGGGAATTGTTGGCATATTACTTTTTGGACTAGGGATAGCTCTGAGCAGGACAGTTTCGTAAGGGTTAGGCTGTTTGGACAGGACGTGAGTTTTTGACCCTTGGAGCCACAAGGCGTCATCATCATAAATAGGTGTTGTAGGTAAATCTTTGGACTTCAGAATAGTGACGTGCTTTTCACGCCATTGGTGGTCAATACTGTTGCTAGCTATGGAGTTTGGAGTTGTATGTAAAAGGTAGTCTGACCTGTTATTGACTACGGGTTCGAAGAACGAAATTTTTGTCGGTTCTGATACGGGAATAGGCTGGGATTCAGAGTAGTGAGGATAACGAGTTTGTGAAGTATATTTCTTCTCATGGGCTGGTGGTAAGAAGAAGTTGAAGTTATCTATTGATGACATCGGAACTTTTCGCATAGAATCGTGGGATGGAGTGTAAGGAATTTGATGCTGTGCTAAAGTATTTGGTTGCGGCTGCGAAGTGATCCGTGGTTGATGAATTGTGTCATGCATTTTGCTATCTGCAAATGCGAAGTTAATGTGCTTTTCCGGATGAGTGTGTAAAACGTGGCTTACACTTAAATGGGGTCTAAGTGAGTTGTTTAGGTTGGGTGGTTTTGGATTCGGATTGTGCGGTGCCCATTGATCATTATGAGACAATAAAGGAGGTTCTGGATGAATAGTTTTGAACGGGGCATCGATATCTTCCAGCGTAAACACAGTTATGTTGTCTCCTGGGTTGTAATTGGGTTCGTGTTTAGATATACCATTGACAGGTACAGGGGTAATATTTTTAAGTATTTTCGGGAAGGATTTGACCGGGCTGAGGTGTTTATAGAAGTCCATTGGGTCGGTCGCAAGTGGTGGGATGGGCAGCACTTGTGTGGGGTCGGTGGAGATGGGTGGTAGTGGGGTGACGAAGTTTACTGATTCACCCAAAACTGGCATGCGGTATGTTGGGTGTGATGAGCCGTGGATATCTGCTGGAAGCAATAATGTGGATGAATAGCATGCTTAATGAGTTTTGCTGGTTGTAGGCAACGTCTTCTTCGATGTATAACACATCGAAGAAGATAATGCTGTAATATGTTTGTTCCTGCTTTATGCTGATGGATTATGCATGATTAACATTTTTTCACATAAATGACATAAGCTTTTATTTCCACCACCGGTATTGTTTTAGTATTTGCAATGAAATTACACCTTTTGCGACTGTTGCAGGTATGAGGCGTTAGCATCTCTAGTAATTCTGTGTATATGTAAGGCGTTTTGTTTATGATCCCTGGCAGTTTAGTTTGTCTGAGGTTTTCTCTTACAAATTGGCTTCGCTTTGTATTAGATACGGCTTATGTCGTGCAATGTATGACTTTTATATTTTCAGGTATTCTTACCACTGGGTAAACAACCCCACTGCTTACAGCAGTCCTCATCAGATATGTTGACGGGAGCCGGTCGGTGCATTGGTGGACATCGCATGCTTTGCGGTGGGACGGGCGGTAATGGAGTGCAGACTTCTTGGCAGTCTAATTCCCCATTCTCGCAGAAACACCTCTGTTCACAGCCGGTGAGAGAAATGGGGACTTCGGTCCAGTTTGGTACCCTAGAAAAAGAAATATAATAATGAAACATCCGTTTTATGATCAGGCTCAATGGATCCTTCAGTGGAGGAAAAATGATAGGATTAACTGTATTGATTGAGGAATCACATGTTGTTTCATAATTCCATAACTTTCGCAATAATTTCAAGGATAACTAACAGCTTACTGTTCGTTCGTGATGGGACCACGGGTAATGTACCTAATGACTGAATAAGTCATATAAAGACTGTGCGGGGCTTTTATAAATGATACTGTTAATGTGGCTAGAAAAGTCGGTTTTAACTGCTATGCCAATGACTGGAAGATCCAGTAATATTGGGAACGCCAATATACTTCCGCCATTCATCATATCGCTACTCAACTACCTTCCTTTTTCTTTCAGTCACGAAGGAGTTTTACTACCAGTGCGATCGGATACCGCCCACTAGACCAATACGGATCAAAAGTAAAAAAACTTACGGAACTCCATTATAATGACAGGTCCCATCACTCAGGCACCTTGCAGACCTTGGGCAGCAGTTGGGTGGTTGGGCTGGCGGACTTGGGGCCCATCTGACACAACCCTTTGACATCAGCTCGAGACCCACATGGTTGGGGCATACAAGGGCAGCGCATTCTTTGGTCTCGGCACCAGTGCACTCGCAAAGCTCAGAGCAACCAATGTGGAACTCCTCACCTGAAAAACAACTTCACTTGGAGAATTCTAGGTAAGTAAATAGCCCTTCTTTAATGACAATAGCTAGGCCTTATAGCTCGCAAAACCGATAACTGCTTTGAAAAAAGGTTCTCGAACGGCAGCTACTATAGATGACGATGTGTAGGAAAGCCTCCCAACCGATGGACCGATGACATCTCTAAGCTCAACCTTTGAAGTCGGTGGATGGAGGTGGCCCAAGATCCTTCGCTATGGCACTCTTATGGGGGAGACCTTAGTCCAGCTTCTACAGACTGCTGATGATAATGATGAATGACCATTAGACTTATCAATGTCAGTATAAATAAAAAATATCTTTGTCTTAACAGTAAGGGGATAATTCGAACCCAACTAATATGTTGGTATGCGGTGGCATAGCCAGCATTCATTAATATGTATTTTTATCGATACACAATAGATTTCCGATTGATCTTAAGGCCACGCAACCAATGTTTAGACTGTTTATTAAAAACTTACCAACACTATAAAATTTCCCATCCTCCCAGCAGCCAACTTTCGTTCCATTCTCTGCATATTCCGTCGGCACCTCATTGGCTCCATCATCAGCAGTCGTTATAGTAAAATTAAACTTAGTCCCCGTCTCTTTGGTTTTCAGAATATAATCTTTACCACCTTCAAGATTTAGTATCAGATTTGAATACTTCAGTTCGACGTCTGTGAACGTTTTTCCTCCATCACTACTCAGGAGAAGGTGGATAGGGTCTTCTGTGTCATTTAGGTGCATGAGGTTTACTTGGACGGTATTGTTTTGGAGGACTTTGACGGAGCCGATTGGTTCTGCTAGGACAAGAGGTCGGGAACTCGATCTTCCTTCGTTGAGATCTTCTGTAAATCTGGACGCCTGCAAGATTAATAAATTCTATATGACAATTTATTAATATTACGATCACGTCCTATTTGGATAAAAAGTTAGTTCACAATTATACTTTAGGCACCTGAACAATTAAAGCATTTTAGAGAGAAAAAAAATAACCAAATTATCAGTAAAAAATATCATTATGAGGCAATAGCAAAATATTTTGCTCGGAAAGATAACATGTTCACTTTCATAAGTAGGATCAACTCTTTACGGGAGGTAATGTCTATATATTCTGAGACACCCTGTTTATTGTGTTTTCGTACCTAGTTAATTTTCTGTCAGCCTATCGGCATTCGATATGACTTTTGCTTATAAAATGATTGTCACATAATTCTAGGACTAAACTATCATACCGAAACTAGCTTGTATTAAATTTACGGAGTAAAATGTAGTTTTTAGTCAATTCACAATTCAGCCTGAGTTCGGTCCACTTTCATCGTGTTTTGAAAATAATAACGAAATTAGCATTCAGCCTGATTTATAGCAACGGAACGGTCTATATTCCGAAAACCGTGACGGAGAAATTTTGAATAGAGTTCAAGCTCCAGGTCATAGACGTCTGTGACGGCACGTAAAAGTAGTTTTCCTTTTATAGTTCAAATAGTGGAACGCCCATGACTTCATTTGCGTAGAGTTTTTTTGTATACAAACTGCATCTTTCCAAAGAAGGGGGAATTTCAGAAAATTCTTCTTAAGAGAGGGTAGGTCTAAGTAGATCTAATTTAATTGTTGTTACAATCTGCCTAATATATTTATAGCGCAATATAGTTGAATCACACCTTGCACCAGACGATCAATTAATATTCTGCTATTATATTAACGACCCTTATGCGTCAATGTTTTGGCATAAGCGAGAACTGCCTAGATAGATAGAATATTTTTTATTGCACGTAAAAGTAGCACATACGCGAACTAATGCTACTAATAGAGTAGATGTTTGGATGTTAGCTACCGACAAAAATGTAACGGTTAAACTGGTTTGAAACCTGACGTGAAATAACACATAAATCGTCATCAGTCAGACAAACTCCTTCTTCAATCAGACAAAACTCTCTACCGACAAAAATTTAAGATTTGAAACCTGATATGAAATAACACATAAACCCTCCAGCCAGACAAACTCCTTCTTCAGTCAGACAAAACTCTCCTCAGTCGGGTTGAGAATCTTCTTTATTGAGAAAAAAACTCTCCTTTGTAAGGCCAAAACTTTCCCCGATCGGGAAAAACCCAACTCAGTCGGAAAAAAATCCTCTCAGTGAGTCAAAACCCTTCCCAACCCGACTGAGAAGGCTTTGTCTGACTGAAGAAGGGGTTTGTCTGACTGAGGGCGGTTTATGTGTTATTTCGGTTTCAAATCCGTTTAACCGTTACATTTTCAAAAACCTTTCTCGGTCGGGCAAGAACTCCAACCTTTTGACTTACCTGACTAGTAGTAGCCATAGTAGTAGTAGTTGTAGTAGCATTGTCTATGATTTCGTGCACGTCTTGCGATACGTCGCACACTTGCACTTCGCAACACGCGTCGTTAGGATCTTGCACGTTAATGCACTTCTCTGACGGCACTAGAGGCTTGCATCTGAAACCATGCGGCCAAGTGAATAACTGGTACCTAGGTTAAATATATTAAGGATCCGGCGTACAGCGCTCATAACTTAAATTCAAAGTGCGTCCAAAAGAAAAAATCTCTTGAAAATCGACTGATGGGCCCGTGCTTGCGCGATAGCAATATTAGCCGTTCAGAACTTGTTAATAATTTACCAAAAAAGATGAATGAAAACTTGTTGTATTTTTCATATTGTGTTGTTATTCTGTAATAAGACAATATAATCTATGTACCTAACCAAATGATACGTAAGGTATTGTGTTTTTAATACGAAACAATGAAGAAAACATGTCATGTATGACGTAATAATATCCAAAATGTGATTAGTTTACATTTCATTTTAGGTAAGTATTTTGAAAAAATATATCGTACTCGTAGCAAGGTACGTAGTTAAATACTATTCGGATGCAAATAATAACATAATATGGTAGAAATAAGCTCTAATTACAAATGATTTTGGTATTACGTTTGTATGGGCAATTCATCATACGCAGGCCTCTTAAGCCACTGAATTAATCTCAACCAGCTTTATAATTCAAGAACAAGAAAAACATAATAATAATATTAATGCCGGACATTTTCTACACAGCATCATCTAGCCCCAAAGTAAGCAAAGCTTGTGTTATGGGAACTACATGACTCACTTTTTTCGTAAATACATACATGTTGTACATAGAAAACAAATATTTGTAGATCATACAAACATTTGTCCCGCGGCGGGAATCGAACCCGCAACCTTCTGCATCTCAGGCGGGCCTTCACCCAATGCGCTACAGAGGTCGACATTTCAGTTTCTCAGTTTGTCTGTGAGAGAGGCAATTCCGTTTTTGCAGAGTTTGGAAGAACACATCAGGTATTAGACCTTTCGGAGAGACTAAGATAAAGTCTAGAATATGTATTTCTTTTAAGCATTTATGTGCAAAGGTAGATTTAGTCGAACAGGTTGAAGTCGATCGCCTCTCAATTGAAACACTAAGCGAAGCGATGGCAAATGTTTTCGAATTTCTCGTTTCTGTATAATCTTTGTGATTTCAATGAATAAAACCCTATTGACTTTGACTTTGACTCGGTTTTGCGGTTCTAGGGCAAGCCGATTTCCGCACGGCGTTATCGTTCACCATTTTGAGCACGTGTTATTGCGCAAATTCATTTACCGAGCGGAAAAGTACATTGTGCACGACGTGGGTTCAAGGTCATTTGAACCCATAACCTTGGGAACGGAAGTCCCGCGCAGGCTTGACCGACACGGCTCTTACCCAAAAATAGGATATATTTTGTTAATTGGAGCGTTTATTTTAACGAAATTTTATTTGGGGATTAGAAATTAGGGGCCTTACTTATTTAAGGGTTTTATACCTAGCAGTTAACTAAACGCTGCTTTGTCTCTTTCTGATAGGTCATGTGTCATATAAAATTCAACACAAAATAAACAACAGTTGACTTAAACACTAAACAAAGTTTAAATCTTTATAAGGTCGTAGAAGTTATGTAGATATAATAAAAAAAACTGTATCTAAATTAGCAATTTGTTGTTAGGAAAGTTCTTCTTAATCGTCTTCAAAAAGAGGTTCTCAATTCGGCTATATTTTTTTCGTGTGTTTTTGTTACTTGATATCTTTGATAATTGTGAACCGATTTTAATTATTCTTATTTTTTTATGGATAAGGTATCTGAAAGGGGTTGTCCCAATATAAATTTTATGAAATCCCACTCCTAAGAATGAAACAATAGGTGAAAAAAAATCATATTGGATTTTTTATAAATTTCCCGTTATTTCAAGTCGGTTTTTGACATTTAATGTCTTGTCAAAAATGCTTGAGTGGGCCCGGTCAATCTGACACGGTGCAGGTGGCGGTGGCGGTGGTGTTGGCGGCGGCTTCTAGTACATTCACGCGAACTTTGACAACAAGTGGTTGTCAACGGCCAATCATTTCCCTTTGATCGCCGTCACGCGTCAGTTTGACCGGACCTTAAAATTTGTTTAAACACATACCTTTGCTTACAGGTAACGACGGAGTTAGGTTCACAGGAGCAGCTCTGTTCACAGCCGACATACCACTTGCCACCGACCGGGTAACTATCGTTACCGTATCGGCACACTTCCAGCTTCGATGGCTTTCCTTCTGAAAAAAAATTTAATTACAAATTTGTAAGTATTATTTGTTAACTAGTATCTAATAGCTTCTTGTGAAACAGCTCGTCTGGAAAGTACTACCACCATACCTATTTCTGCAGCCAATCAGCTCACATTGCTGTGTTCCGGTTTGAAGGTACCGGTGAAATTACAGTCATATGAAACTATTCACCGTCTCCTTTGATGTTGCAAGCGTCCATAGATTACGGTAACTGCTTGAAAACAGTTAGGCCCTATGCTGGTTTGCCACTTTTCTTTAATTTTGGGTTTTTGTGGGACAAAAACTACTACTGTTTCACTAATAACGAATTGTAAAGCTACGGTTACACTGAAGTGATAGTGTCACTGTGACAGATTGACCAAATGTCATTGTTGCAAATGTCAGAAGACGAGGGTAATTATTACAGGGCCTATCTTGTGATTATGACAAAGCATTGCACAAGCCAAGAAAATATTCCCATGAGTGACGAAACTTCAATGACTGTATTAAAAGTAGGTACATAATTGGACAGATGTTTTTACCGATATTTATACAATACAAGGTAATGTTATTCTCAGTAGATTTCGTAAGGACAAGAATGCCAGGTATATTGTTCTCTTTCGTGTATTGTTGTAAGCCTTCAATGTAAACTTACGAAGTAAAATACAATTCACAAATCGGGTAATAAGAAGGTATTTGGTTAACTAATTGCATTAGGGAAATACGATCATTACGACTGAAAGGGCGTAATCTTATGAATCTTATTTGAATAACTTTACATCGCAGAACTGAAGCCTCCATGATCATCGTTGACTCTTGCAATGCAAGTCATTAAAAGCATTTTTTTTATCACTGTATTTTACGACACTGTGTGCCTGGAACTACCCAAAAAGTTTAGTTTATTTTGCTTTTTTTCTAAAGGTACCTACACAAATAAGGGACTTAATGATTAATTTATTAATTGCAAGTTAACCGCGGAAGTACAATGGGCGGTTATATGGCTAATAGCAAGTTGAATATGATAATCTTCGATGTGGACTCATTATTATCTGCTCTTAAAAACCTTAGTGTTTTTAAGCATTATACTCCTTTGAAAAAGGAGGGTTTGCAAAGAATATAAAGGTGTAAATAAAAAACAAAATCGTGATATAAAAAATATATAAATTAGTTACAAAAATGTTGTGCATGTTGTTACAAATTTTCTGTTGTATGTGGTTGTTTTTCAAATTTGGATATTTGAGAACCTGTTGTTATTATTTAGAGTAGCATGCATGGCCTAGAAAAAAAACTTCAGTCGATTCTAGCACTCATGTGTTTCCATCCAAACAAAAAACAAAAACTCGAGACTTCTGATACACAAAGGCGAGGCGCCCTTATATGTGCAGATATCATCGTTTAATATAGGCAAATGTTTTATATTCATTTGACCCCTTGCATCTTCGTGTCAGGAAACTCTGTCCATGTAAATGGGCCTTAACGCTAGGCCATGCATCATACTCCTCAAAATAATAACAACAGGTTCTCAAATATCCAAATTTGAAAAACAACATTTTTTTTTATCCTCTAGATAACCTCCATCCTCCAGTGTGTAAAACGAAACTTACCTCCATTACCGGTAGCGCAGGCAATGATAGAGCAACAATCGTCGACAGGCGACTCAAAGCACAGCGGATCGTTCAGCCGTCTTCCTCGGCGGATGTATGGATGCTTGCATCGCGGTGAGCAGTCGAAGTTACCACCAGACGAGCATTCGCAGGTCTCGTCGCAGCCGCGATCTATTTTATCACCTATCTGGACAGAAAGAGAAAGGTAGCATCCAAGATTTTAGAATACCTCAACAAATTACAACCCGGGCGGTGGTGGTCGACCACAGTGCATAGTGCCAGCCATGAATTCGTGGCTATTCCGTTTTGAACAGCCCAGAATACCTAGAGTTGGAGATAGCTTAGAATGTATTAGCTAAACGCACCATAGGTTAAGAGGAAACGTGTCGCAACAGCATAGCTTCGCGTACTCATGCCCGTAGGTGACGGCCCTTTTTGTTGGAGTCTTTTGTTTCACCACTGGACCAGGCTATTTATTGTTGATGTTTGATTCACTTTTATATCTATTGAGGAGTACCTCAATAGATGTAAAAGTGAATCAAACATGCGTTTTGCATGGTAGTTAGTAAACTACCATGCAAAACGTGGATATGTGCCAAATTACTGTTTAGGCTTGCTTCTGACTATCCCCTTGGTACCCTCATGTATATGTTTACTGAGTATGAATCTGAGGATCTTCATATATCTGTATGGATCTGAGGATATACTATTGTCCTTCACGGGGGATACAGTCGTAAACATGTTAGTTAAAACAATATTCATTCTCATTCAAGACATTAAGACCCAAATTCATAGTCAAATAGGGGCTCACCTAGGGGACTGTTCAGGCGCTAAGTAAAAATTCAAGTGCGAATTTAACCTTTATACACCCAGCCATAAGGCAAATGCTAAAGATGGGGTTTGGAGGACTGTTCAACCCCCTATGACTATGACTATGAATTCAAGCTTAAGTAACTTATAATCATTTAAGCAAATAGTTTCTATATTCACGTTTGTATATCATTACTAACCTTGTAAGAAATTTCATTCTCCTTGCACATCTCTATCTCCTCCGATCGTTCCATTGCCACCATGGGATGGAAAGGAGCTTGAAGATTCGAATAGAACTTATCAGGGATGCTCTTCGGACCATGTTCCATCCTCTGTGGCTCCTCATCGTCATCATCCAGATTAACATCACTGAGATCTGTCAAACCCTTCTTTTTATCTGCGTGAGTTTGGTTGTGTAAGGCGTTTGCGAAGTTCTGTAACTCATCGACGTTTAGATTCAGAAGTCGCGGTCTGGGTTTGCCTTCTGTAGCTTCAGTAGGCTCTGGGGTTTCTTGAATTTCAGTCTTGGCTTCTTGGGTTTGGTTTTCAACTACTTCTACTGGTTTCGGCGTGGACCGGGTCGGTTCGACTGTTGAGGTTTGCGTGGTGGTGGGTACTGTTGGCTTAAGAGTTGGTAGCTCGTCGTCTTCCGCTGTTATTTTACCTGTTATGAAAAAATAACATTGTTATTACATCATTATACAGAGTTCTTCAAATATTTCGTTTAAAATTGTTGAAGGTTCGGCCACGAGCGAGTGATGCGTACCGCCATAGACCACGATTACCGCTTACAAACAAGTGGGTCGTACACTTATTTGAGACATTACTGGGGCCTAACCATGAAGTCTTATAGCGATTCAGTTCAAGCAAAGATATCACTTTCCGCTTTGCGATTGAGGACGCTATGGCGTAGATAAAGCTTTGTAATTCACAAAGCGGGTATTGGCATCTTTGCCTGAATTAAATCGCAATAACACTTGATGGTTAGGCCCCTGGTATAAAGGTCCCAGCGTGTTTTTCCATCATCGACCATTGGATTCGATTTTATGTCTTTAAGAATGGTTCTTAGATAGGTTTTATCACCACAAGTCACTAGCGCTGCAATAAACAATGGAAAAGACGTTACAGATAAATTAATAATACAAGATATAAGTAAAGTAGAGCACGGTCAGTAGATCTATTCATCTTAATGTACTGAATAATATGAAACTTCTATCACAACGGCATAGAATCTACAAATGACTAGCAATCAAAAATTGCTTTGACCGGCGAAATCAATCTAACTGTCAAACTATCGATTGAAATGGTGTTATACCCGTAATTTATCTTTTGCAAACAAACGTATAAACCATATGGATCTTATTGTGCTGTAATAAGAGTGTGAATTGAGTGGAAAAATAGAGTTGACGCCACACGTACTAGATGATCAATGATGACTTTCAGACGTGAGAAAGTATTTCGTGATTATTATGATAATGTCAGATGCGGCAGCGGTGATTTTTTTCTCTTTTGACACCTAAATTTACCTTCGTAAAGTAATTGTTTCCCACGTCTTTGCATTGTAAAATCAACTAAATAATAACTAAGCACACAAACAAATAATCTCTTACGACAAACACATATAATTGGCTCCTAATGTAATGGGTAAAAAGTTAGAATCATGCCAGTGTAGCGACATTTCAATTAGCTACACCACATGGAGGAACAACAAACCGCTGATATACCTGAAGGTTGGGGGTTCGATTCCCGGTCTGGTCTGGATGTTTTCTATGTATAATATGTATGTATTTACTTTAAAAAGTATATAAGTAGTATATCAGACTTTCATGTAGTTCCCATAATACAAGCCTTGATTAGTTTTGGGCTAGATGATGTGTAAAAAATTGCCTACATTATTTATATATTTATTTATTTACCTTCGATCAACCATATTACTAGATTCCCGATAAGCGCTACAAAATCGCTATAATTTTGTTTTACAAGGTTGGCCTTCTTTTATTTAAGTATTTATTGAGGACCTCAATCTTCTTTATCCAGACATAAATGATGTATAAGCTCTAATATTTAGTTATAGTTGTGGTCTAGCTTATGAAACTGATAACAAACTAAAATTATAATTATAGATATTACCTTAAATTGACCCTTTGCACACATTACAAATCGTGTTCTAAACCTTTGATAGCCTTTAAGTGGCAACGAATAGAGTACATTTTGTACCTTTCTTAGTCATCTCATATAAGCCTGTGCTTGTATATTAGTACCTAGTACATACATGAGCCTCTTGGCCCAAGGTGATGTAAGTACTGTCAGAACTAACGGTAACCTATTATTGCTTATAATTGTAGGTAACTATTTCATATTATGCCTGGCTAGAACACGTTATAAAATTTGCATAGGACACGCAAAAGGTACCTACAAGGTTCGTGGTCCTCTGGTGGAAGGTAATAGTAGCTCAAAACTAATAGGTAGGTACAAGAATTGACTTTAAATTGAAACCTTAAATTGAAGGTTTAAATAACTTTATTCTCAAAAAGACAAACAGATGTCACTTACATGAGAACAATACAATCTTAATGACTACAATTCTAAAACTTTTATTTAATTGTAAGTACATGTTCCTACTTAGTTTGCAACCTCTTTGGTTCCTACTTACTACGTAACGCCACCGATTAGTGTATTATTTTTATGGCTTCTTGGAGTCGGGTGAGCCATCATTAATCTTATTAGGTACAAGTTTTGTTCACTATATTTCTACAAGGAGGTGGAGTAGACCGGATTTTGTGTAGTGTAACCGGTAAAATTATAATTACCTTCCGTAATAACCGCACGTGTACGGAAATCCTTATTATCGATTGATGGACTCTATAGTGTGGTACCAGAATACATCATTAAAATGAAAATACATAATTTTAGATGTTTTGGAAAAATACCTAATCAAAAACGCTCAATAAAAGATGAATACGAATCATTTCTAACTTTGGATTGAATTAATAATCCCCACTATACCCACTCATAGTCCCTACTATTTCAAAAGGGAAATAGTAGACAACATAACTGCTATAAACTGCGCAAGCTTTTTTATAAAACCATTTATGAAGATCTCTGTGGGCTAGTATGATCACAGCTGTATTAAAAATCTCAGCTCTCAATAAAGTTCAGATGCAATCTAAGTACTAGTTTTAATTTATGTAAGAAGTTTCATTACCTACTTGAACAACATCATTGAATCTGCATTCACGAATGAGGATTATAATTACTAAAACTGTAATTTGGGTTCTGTGTAATACTTTTTTTACCCAGGAGTTTAAAAATGGAACGTTTCGGTCATCTATATGACATTTGTAAGCTTATTGGTGGGAAAATAAGCTTACTACTATTATAAACGCGAAAGTTTGTGAGGATGGATGTTTGTTACTCTTTCACGCAAAAACTACTAAACGGATTTTGATAAAACTTTACAGTAATATAGCTTATACATCAGAATAAAACATAGGCTACTTTTTATCCAGGTACCACGCGGGTGAAGCCGTGGGCAAAAGCTAGTAGTTAGATACTACCTCTATAGATTATGATCCGCACGCGCTCCGGATCAATGTAGGTTAGGTTTGAGGCATGAGGTTATCAAGGGACAAACTGGTGGGACCGGTTATCACCTGGGTTAAGGGTTAGAATTGTTTGTGATTCGTATTTTCATGATGCCAAGTTCAAGTTTGTTTTTATTTTATGATTCCGGCATCGCGGTTAATGCATTATGCCAGCGTCCAATCTCGTCTTGGTTTTGTCCATCTTACTTACGTATAAATAATACCTTATTTTGGGACTGCAGCAAGAGAAGAGACGCCGTGTTTGAAAATAAGATTTCGATTTATTGTTCGGATGAGAATAAGTTCAGTTCAATAACTTTCCCACACCATTTAGGTATTGTTTTATAACCATTACAAAGATCATCTCTCCTTAACCTCAATAGTCAATCTATTGCATTTAGTTCAAGTCCGGAATCTTCAAATCTAAACTTTGTAAACACACAAAGTGTTGTTTTTTAAAACGTATTCAAAACGGTGTACGAAAACCGCCTTGCTATTCATTACACGAAGGTTAGCTGGAAGAAAATGCTTATTAGCAATAAGTTCACAGATGGGCTAATAGTATCTGATATTAAGTATGTGATAGAGATAGAGCCCGGTACCCTGACTTTCGAATCGGTAGTCGTGGGTTCGAACCCGGCCGCGCACCAATTTAATTGGATTTTTCCAATTAAAAAAATAATATACGCTTACACGTGCTCAAAGCGGTGACGGAAAACATCGAAACCGACATGCCCTAAGCATGTGCAATCAGATACTGTTCCAGTACGCGGAGATGGACTTGGAATGCTAACTAATGTAAAACGCGGGCATGTACCAAATGTTATGTTCGGACGTGCCTCTGACTACCTCTGCTTGGTGTCCTCAAAGATCTACATATTGAGCATGTATTCGAGAATGCCCGTGAGGAATACAGTCGTAAGCGCGTTTGTTTTGTTTGAGCCATGAAGTGACTAGCGGAAGGAGAGGCAGGCCTTTGCCCAACAATGAGATAGCATGGGCTAACAGTATCAATTAGTAAGTATATATGATCTAGTTGTACGTCTATGTCTATGTCGTACGGTATACTGCTGTGGGGAATGCTGCTGATATAAATACCGTTTTTGTGCTGCAGAAGAGGGCTGTTTGAGCAATTTATAATATGGGCCCCAGAGAATCACTTCGCCAAACGTTTAAAGAAATAAATATAATGTCATTCCCCTGTCAATACATCTATGAAAATCTGATGTATGTTCACAAATTTGTTAAAGAAAAAAAGCGATAATCACAATATTAATACTAGAAATAAAGATAAACTCGCTGTTGCCACTTGTAGACTCCATAAAGTTAGTAAATCGTTTAAAGGGCAAGGTGTACGCTTTTATAACAATCTCCCAAGAGATATACAAAAATTTGTAAATTAATAAATTTAAATACGTAATCAAAAAAACTTTATAAAAAGGCATACTATAAAATATCTGATTATTTTAAATGACAATAACTCTTGGGATTGATTTGTAAAGGCATACTATAAAATATCTGATTTTTTTAAATGACAAAAACTCTTTGGATTGAAAATGCTCCATCTCGAACTTATTGTTTTGTAAAAGGATCATTAAAAAGAATAACAAGCCTTGTTTTCTTGCCTTTTTTCCTGGCTTGGTCGCTGAAGAACAGACAGTAGATAAAACCGACGTTTCAAAATGATCCTTGTGATTTTAATGAATAAATGTATTCATATTGTAAAAACGGGAATTTTCACGAGTTTCGACTCATTCCGAGAGTCTTCATCAGGGTGAGTGGCTGCGACTTTCTCCTTCCGCGTCGCGCCGTGCACGAAGCGGAAGGAGAGGCAATAAATGTATTTTGACTTTGACTTTGAGTATAGCTTGCGGAACCGACACACATTGAGGAAGAGGTGGCCAATGGTTGTTCGTCATGGCATTCTTTCTAAGGCATAAATGTCCAACAGTGGAGTTCTTACGGCTGTTGAATTGGTAGATGTTCTAGAAGCCAACGCTAGTGTTGGAACTTATAGGTTGTCTGAGGCTACAGATTTAGCTAGGACCGAGAGCTTGCACTCTATAGCACGAAGGCATTCGTATATGTATTAAATGTAAATAACAGTAACGGTCGACGATGATCGGGTTGTAAATTGTAATCTACTTCGCCATTAGTAAATTAAGTAAGGATGTTTTCTTTTATATTTTTTGACAAAATACAAACACAAAGTAACTTGGCATTACATAAAGATACACAGAACAGCCTTGAGAGACGGATCTAAGATTCTATGAAATTCCAAAACAATGGTATAAGATTTAGAACATTCTCTAATCCGGGTGTAACGTCTTTGAAAAGGATTCCTACGCCTCATTAGGAATTCAAGTCAGTCCTCAGGTTTTTTGGCCGCAGTTTTTTTCTTTTTTATGTTACGTGGTAGGTACGTAACTATATATATGAGCCGTACGAATGTCTAAAGTTTTTTTTCCACGCATATCAGTTACTTTCTGGTTTGTGGTAGTAGACCACAAACCAGAAAGTAACTGAAAGTAACTGAGGCTTAGCTTCGGAACTGTAGAACTAAACTCATACAGCCTTATTGAAACCATACTTAATTGGTTTTATTGCACAATAAAAGTTTATTGAGAGTTAATCCACACTTTTTCCACAAGAAATCATTTTACGACTCTTCTAATGAAATGAATCCCTCGTTTTTCCTTGAAAATTTCCAAAGAAAAACGAGACTGGTATTAACTTGTATACTACCAATATTTTTCAAAAAAACGAGACGTCATCTACTAACGACTGAAATTGGAACCTGGCTTCAGAAATGCGTCTAGTTATCATCAGGAAATTTACTCGGATAAAAAAATTCGCATTATGATCTAGCCAATCAAACTATTTAGATTGATAAGTCGGTTTTTATCTAGTATGTAGGTACGTAATTGAAATCGAATAACATAATTTAATTCGTCATCAATCAATAAACAGTTAAACCGAATTACCCAACCGTTACAATCGTTCAAACAGGTACTTTACTTTTACAGTTAGTAAATACTTATTTGGGTTGCTATCAGGTTCTGCATACGAAAACTTTGTTTACGCGCCGAAAAAGCTCGGAGGAAATCTTTGCCTTGAGAAAAGAAATCCATGATCAAAATCATGATCATGATCATGATCCAAAGACTTGATATCTGGATATATCTTGGTATCTGTGCACTAAATTATGCAATTTTCCGCATATAGTCTGGAAACGCATGCGATAAATTGCATAGTGTATGCAAGACAGATCGCACACTAATTCTCACTAATTCTAAATTCAGATCCAGAATATATAATACTAGCTTCTGCCCACGGCTTCGCCCGCGTGATACCCGGATAAAAAGTAACCTATTGTTATTCTGATGTATAAACTATATTACTATAAAGTTGCATCAAAATCCGTTCAGTAGTTTTTGCGTGAAACAGTAACAAACACCCTTCCTCACAAGTTTTCACTTACAATTAGTAGGATAGTACGTGGTGAAACGGTATCTAACCGCACACGTCCCTGAAAATTCTGAAAAGACGATTACAGCCCAATCACGCCATATCACTCTCTCCTGCGAGTATAGCAAACTGAGAAAATAATTGTGTAAATAAAATATACGTATTGGATTCAGAATGCCCCTCAATATGATAAATTCAAATCTGATAAAAATCAGAATGAGTGTGGAGGATATAGCATATTGGTTTGTACATTGATTGTAGACAAATTTTAATTTTAATTTTATTTACCTTTTACCCGTCAAGTTGATGACAATTAAACATTATGATGATGACAATTATTTAATGATGATGACGGAAGACGGACGACGGAACTTTTGGTTATCTGTTGGTTCATTTTGATCGCATTTTTTATAAATATCCTCCTACAGAAAGTCTCTTATTTTATGTAATCTGGCAGCGGTACACCTGTTCGCGTTTTTCTTACACAACGGATGAGCAGAATATCCGCAAATGATGACGTGTGAACACACTTACTCGCCTGATAGAGTTTTACCAAGTTTTACTTTTTACGTAACGTAACTTTTTGCGTACGATACGTGCCTCACGCGGTTACTCATCGGAATTTTGATTACACCCGTGTTTAAAGGAAAAAATGTTCTTAGGTATAGAAGTGACGAAAATCATCGTTTTAGGTTGAAAACTTTGGTTATTCTCATTGCCCCCGATTTTTGGCCCCATCGGGGCATAACTTAAAGTTTAAATCGAAGATGGTTAACGAACGAATCGAACAAAAAAATTTTTATGTCAAAAAAATAATTTATAGTATTCAGTTTTGACTAATTTGGTGATTATGAAAATTATCCATTTCGAAATCAATGGCGAAAATATAGCGCTAAGAGAACTAGTATTTGCTTCAGCCACGTACCCTTTGATAAAATATACGCACTTCGTTAATCTATAACATATCATATGTTGCTCTTGGTCACGAACTAGGTATATTTTTCAAACATCATTCTGCTCGAACTTATTATTGTATAGCTATTATTATAAATTACTATAAAATAATACCAGTACATTGGTGGGTTTTAAAAAAAAGTTGTCTTACACGGTATCATTTATCATTTCAATTAAAAAATCCACATAAAAACGACAACGAGTCAATTAGCTCCAGAAATTATAAAATCGATCACCTGTCAAATCTAAACATGCATGTGAGATCGAGAGTGGGCCAGGGTCACCCACTTTCACTCAATGTGTTGATGTGTCCCAGCTGTGGGCAAACAGCACAAGGTCGGCGTTCTCACAATAGAGCCTTTGATTTATCTAAGTACCTACCTACGTGAATTGTTCGAGTCGATTAAAACGACACTAACTTGGATCTTCGAAGGTTGTGATCCTATTCTAAGAGCACACGCAAATTGTACCTACCTACACTATCAAAATGGGAATGAAAATAATGATAGGACATAGGTCTTAAATAAACTCTTCCAGACGTGTTGAGACACCCTATGTTAGGGTCCCGAAGTAGCCTCAAAAATCGTAAATTTATTATTATAAATCTGTTGACCCAATTTTCATTGAGAGTTCCTACCAAAAGCTACTAGCTATACATTTTTCGCACTTTTTTGGAGAGGATGCAAAATTTAAGCTACTTTTTGATTTCATCTACTTTCTGTGTCACATAGAGGCGATAAGAAAATAAACAACTATATTACAAGAAGAAATTTTATATAACATAATTTATTGTCTCGTTTTTGTTTTTGTGCTGCTAGAACAGCTTTTCGGTATTTGTACTAAATGATATCTCAATACGCTTTAAAAGAGAAAAGTATAATCGGAATATGACATACGGTCAGACAGTCGGACAAGACGAAACTATAAGGATTCTACTTTCGCCATTTGTCTTCGAAAACCCTAAAACAAGCGAAAGCAAAAGAGTTCTATTGTTCTTTGGGTACGAAACGCTAAACTACAATGTTTTATGTTTACAATATTTGCATGTCTAGAAAATATGTCATCCATTTGTAATTAGCCTACTAGTTTCTCAGATAGAGGTGCGGTGCTTGTCTCAAGTTTTCTCAGTTTTCTCTGCGATTCGTGTCACTCCCAAGCTTGCAGCGTAGGCGTACATTGAGTCAACACAGCCTTATTCGATCTTTGCTCAGCTGAACAGTTGCTACTTTAGGAAATTCCGACTTGATAAGACCAAATCCGGTTATAAACTGTGTCTAAATCGAATTCTTTATGAAATCTGGTGACTGTATGATATTAATGTCATACCGGCTGGAAGCAAGTGATGGTTTCGATTTCCGCTGCAATATTTATGAATCATTAGCCTCTGCCCATAGCTTTGCCCGCGTGGTACCCGGATAAAAAGTAGCCTATGTGTAATTCTGATGTATAAGCTATATTACTGTAAAGAAAGAGTAACAAACATCCATCCTCACAAACTTTCGCATTTATAATAGCAGTAGGATTTAAAATTCAAGAGGAAAAAACAATTGTTTCCTTCACTTGTTTATCTATTCAAGAAAACTTTATCAGTAAGTCTCCAACCAATATTTTAAAAAAATAATTAAACATCATAAAGCTGACACACTATTTTAGAATATATAAAAAAAAACATAAAGCTGACACACTATTTTAGTACCTTTATTGGATTCATTTCAATCATAAACGTAGATGGTAGGTATTGTTTTCATTGCCCTTATTCTATTGTTGTTGATTTTTGCAAAAATCGGGATTATAGTGATGTGATATCACTATCATGATGACAATGCCCTCTCAAATTCAATTATCTCAGCGATGAAATGGAAAGTGATTTATCAACACCGGTATTGTATGACGCAATACCACTGTACAGTGACTGTAATGTGATGAAATTATTGTATTTTCTTTGACTATTATAGTGCTCGTATTATTAAATTGGCGTAACACTAAGGCTGACTGAAAAATCATCAAAAATAAACCAAGCCGTGTTGAAAATAAAATATCCTACTACTATTATAAACGCGAATGTTTGCGAGGATGAATGTTTGTTACTCTTTCACGTAAAAACTACTGAACGGATTTTGATGAAACTTTACAGTAATATATACATACAACAATAACACATAGGCTACTTTTATCCGGATACCACGCGGGCGAAGCCGTGGGCAGAAGCTAGTTTCTATTTTTTTAGTTGTTTACTATTATGTTATTTTCTTAGGGTCCATAATAATATTTTTATCTTGTATATATATAAGCTATATTACTGTAAATTTTTATAAAAACCGTTCAGTAGTTTTTGCGTGAAAGGGTAACAAACATCCATCCTCACAAACTTTCGCTTTTATAATAGTAGTAGGATTTTTCTTGTGTTTCTCCTGTTCATTCATATCGGAGAAAGTAGATACGGGGTATTAATAAACATAATTTCTCTTGTCTCGCCAAAACACAGTCTTTATGTATTTCGAGCTGAATAAATTTGGTATTAAATGATCTGAGCGAACTCAGATTTTCATTCGAATCGGTGCATAAAATGTGTATTTATATATTAATTTTTAACAATATGCTATTGATAGTTTAATACTATAATAGTCAAAGAAGAGTATCTTTAATATTCTTTCATAAATTACAAGTAATAAACAAGATCTTTCCTTAATCAATCTCGTCTTAAGTTGAAAGATCTCTTTTCAATTTTCAATTGTTTTTATATTTTTAGTTGTATACTATTATATTATTTTTCTTAACGGGTTATGTGCTTAATATTAATTTTGTTATTTTGTACATTAAACAAAATTAGTTTAGAATTTACTCGTATCATTCTCCTGTAGATCGCTTCAAGATCCTTGAGCAACAATTTCACAATTGAATTATTAGTTTTTATACGGGTCTCTATCACATTTATATTCTTATGAAGTTTGACTTAGGACTGTTTAACGGTCGCGAAAGTATGAAAAATACTAAAATCACAATTTTTTACATGCCTTGATAATCGCGACTTTCCCGATGAACAATGAGACGCTACATCACAGAATACATTATAGATGGCATAGCCTGCGCATGCGCACGTTTTCGCGCATGACAGACGACGCGCCGGTTATGTCAATGCGTTACGTGACATGCTTCCGAAGTTCCACAGAATAAATAGCAGCTATGGGAGTGATAGTCCCGTTAGAACTTTCTAGATACTTTTATAAATAATTCTTAGGAGCTTACAGAGTATCTCTGATTTCCCAGATGCTAAAACTAAAACTCCTAAAACGAAAACTCCAATGATACAAAACTCTATATTTAAAAAGTGAGAATATAAATTTATGGAAGTACTAGCCTCTGCTCACGGCTTCGCCCGCGAGGTACCCGGATAAAAAGTAGCCTATGTGATATTCTGGTGTATACACTATATTACTGTAAATTTTCATCAAAATCCGTTCAGTAGTTTTTGCGTGAAAGAATAACAAACATCCATCCTCACAAACTTTCGCATTTATAATATTAGTTTATAGAAGTATATGTAATGCAGTCATGACGCAGTATAAATAAAGGTTATGCAGGGGCCACTTTCAGTCTTTATCAAAGTATTTTAGGGCCTAAATTCGTTTAGTACATACATTCATACGACCACGTATCTTCTTTCCGCATACAGCTGAAATGGCTTGAGATTAGGGAGCGTCTCAAATCCATGTGTTGTATCTACTGTACAACATCCTATCCTATTAATATTATAAACGCGAAAGTTTGTGAGGATGGATGTTTGTTACTCTTTCACGCAAAAACTACTGAACGGATTTTGATGAAACTTCACAGCCTATGTGTTATTCTGATGTATAAGCTATATGCTTATACATCAGAATAATACATAGGCTACTTTTTATCTGGGTACCCACGGCTTAGCTGGGCCGGCTAAGCCGTGGGTAGAAGCTAGTAGTAGGTATATGTAATTGTGTTTATCTAGTGAATAGTTTTTGTGTTTTATTAATATAAAGCTCTGGCATATAATTTATAACTTTACTTGTTATTCATGCATTAACTCGTGGCTGGAAGAAAATGTTATATAGCATTAAGTACTTTTTAGTTGTATAAATAATTATAAATAATAAATAATTTTCTATCTTTCTATCTATACATAAACTCACGCCTGTTTCGCGGAGGGATAGGCAGAAACTACGGATTTCCACTTACTACAATCCTGACATACCTCTTTTACTACATTTACTCTATATTCTTCATACATGCTCGCCGGTTTAAGGTACTCTTGACCTGACCTTTCTCAATCGATTAAGTAGTAATTCGAAGTATATTCTATACTAGTGACTGTACTATATTTTTTACTTGTTTCTGTCCACGGCTTCATTATATAGCTAGGTAAATGCCAACAACTCAGGATTGATAATCTTATTATGGTGAACGGCCTCGCTATAAATCATGATGATTTGATCGAAGACATTGCAAGGCGAGTGACGACACTATTGCAATGGCGGAATCACGATTCACGATCAGTTCACGACTCTTCTATAAATAATGCCATGTTAGTCCTCATGTTTACCCCATATGTTTTTAATATTCTGAAACAACAGCTGGTAAAACACTTGAAAATCTAATATAAATGATTATTAAATAACTATGTTTAAAATGTATGTTGACTAAATAGGTACACCTGCTTGAGTAGGTATTATCTATCTACTAGTCGGAGAGTAAGTAATGAGTTTCCATAAGTTTTCAAGCTGATAAAATTTATCAATAAAGCTGGCTCTTATCTAGATCATTGTATTTGCATTTTCAGCAAGGCTGCGAGCTTTTCGGGAACGTTTTTGTTTAATTTCGTATTATATTTTATTTAGCAAAGATTATTTTTAATATCTAGTAGAAAAGTAAAAAATATGGGATATGCATAAATAATCGAAATTTCACGTGATCACTTACTATTTTCAGTTTTTTTGAACAGGGGCTACAGAGCTCGTTATTTTTTCAAAGGTCTTTATAATATCTGCACTGATTAATTTGTTTATTTGTTAAATACCAAACAAACTGATTGTATTATTATTTCTTTAAAAAAATGTGTTTTCAGATCCATATTCCTTTTCATACAGAGCTAAATCAGAATAACATCTTTATAAAGATTTAATTTTAATCATCGACAGAAATTGTCTTATAAAATTCTAGCCTCAGTCTGCCCACCTGCGTGGTATCCATTTAATCGAAGGTAGCCTTACGGAGATTAGCAATAAGATTAGATTCAAACATCTTTCGCATTTATAATAATAAATTTATAATAGTATACTAAGTAGGAAGTAGGATTAATGGTCAATACCTACTTATTTTATAAATTTCCGTTTACCAAATGATATTTCAGTTAAAAATCCTAAATTTAAATACCTCAATGACCATGAAAACATGACACGACTTTGCTTTTTGTATAAAAACAACTCTAAACTAAAAGCTGTGATGTTCCGTTGGTGATAAAAAACGAGTTGATTCTCTGGCACCTCAACAGGTTTGTTTGCCTTTGTTTTAGACAGGTAGATGGTATTAAAAGATGGTATAGTACTGGCTAGGTTCTATGAATCACAGAGAGACTTTATTTGCGAAATCACTCAAATCATCGTAGCGATTTCATGTCGCCTCAAGACACACGGGTCGTTAATCGCGTCTTGTGCTTCATTGAAAGTAAGATTTTAACCACTGCAGAAAATCGAGTCTACTCATTATATGTGTGAGGAAAAAATCGGTACAGTGAATAGCAAATAATTTTTTCAAATAATATTTACACTAAAAACATTGTTTAAGAGCGCGTTGAATTTTTTTTGTATGAAGAAACGTAACTAAGTCATACATAATATAATAATATTAATAATAATACTGGACATTTTCACATAGCATCATCTAGCCCCAATGTAAGCAGCGATTGTTTTATGGGAACTACAGGACTGATATACTACTTATATACTTTTTTGCAAAGACATGTATACAATAATAAGTACATATTAAACATAGAAAACACCTAGACTCGAAACAAATATTTGCACATCATACAAATATTTGTCCCGCGACGGGAATCAAGCCCATTCCTTTTATCACTTTAAAATCTTCTTATTATCCATTTTTATAGACATATTATTAACACTTTTCTTATATATTGAATTTGAGTTAGCGTGATAGGAAAACAAAGCGTGAGATATTTGTCTAGAGCTCCAGTAATGCTGGTCGAGTCATCGTAGCAATCATCATTCCACTAGCCTAATCGGAGGCGTTCAGGCAAAAAGACGAAAACAACAAGAATTCGAGACCTTCCGAAAAAGGCGAAGTGAAGTCACGACTTGGTTCCGCCATATTTTGGAGCGCTCTCAACGATACCTCGCAATTCATTACAAATGGTAAGGATGTGGAGAAATACCAGACAAGAGGGTGAAATTATATAATATCATGTGAAACGGATGGCAACCAACCAGGAATATTTATTATATGTAATCTATTGCATAATATTAATTTATTAATATTGAAATTGAGTATAACAGTAGTTGATTTAATAGAAGTATGAATAGTATGAATGTTAAGTACCTACCATTTTATACCTAAGTGTATTTAATTATGTTATCAAGATATACCTACACACCAACGCATACTCGACTTATAAAAATGTTTTAATATGTAAACTTGCGGGTAGTTGCGATGTTTTATCTGCTTTACACCAACTTCCAAGTAAAGTCTAGTATAGTTCGTTACGCTCATCCATAAACACACAATCGAAATCAAGAAACTAGTTTTAGTTCTAACCGTAACTCGTTGAAACTTGAAACATTATAATCATGAAGCGAAACTGCCAGCAAAAACAATATCGATCACAAAAAATAGCACCACTGCGCAATAAAAGCTAGCTATGAAACATGGCGAGGGTGTGAACAGTAAGCAAAGGTCTGAAAAATTTGTACGGCATTAAAATGAGGTAAAATTGAGAGAGGACTAAACAGGTCCAGACGGACTCGTAACATCGTATCATGCACATAACGTAACTCCGCTATGTCCGCCCGTCTGTGCGCTTAGGATTCCGTTTTCGACATTTAGTTACGAAACTTGAAGTTCTTGATTTCTTACACTGTTTACTAATCAGTTAAGACACAAAATGTCACCGCGAAAACTTATGTTTTTGCTAATTTCTGACATCTATAATTATATTCGTACACCCAACATTTACATACATAGTCTCAGGAACACTAGGATTCCTTGTGAGTATGAGGTGGCGTACACGAATATTTACAAGTTATTCAAACATTTGCCCGTCGCGGGAATAGAGCCTGCAACTTTTACGTCCCAGCCAGCTACATGCCCATACATCTAGGGAGGTTTTTGCGATTGCCGTTTAAGATTGCCATTGTAGATTGTCGTGAACAGCTAATTATTTTAGTGCTAATGTTCGTTTGCGTTCTATAGCTTAATATTTTTCACCCTGCAGCCGTAACTAAAGACCCGAGATGATTTATTTGTGGTTCATTTTCTAAATTGCTGATGAGGAGATAAAACGGTTTTGTAATTAAATATTAGAGCTATTTTACAATGATTCGAAATCAAAAAGCATTTTGTTGAGTTAGAGAGCTTCTTTTGAAAACAATTTTGTTTTGAGTTTTAACTTTTTAAATATGATATTATTGTTATGAACGCGTTGCCACGATTTTTAAAATGGTTGACAAGTATAGACATATAGATAACACTTTATCGTACACCACGTTATGTTGCACACTGTCTCAAAACAGAATTATAAGAGAGTTGAATTGATGAAGATATTTAAAGTTCTAGAAATAGGGAGAAGAAGGGTTAAATAAGATAGTATAGTATATAATAAGATTTTGGCGGTGGCGGATTGACAGTCATTTGAGCTTAGTGCGGAATTTGGAGACGTGGTCATATTTACGTAAGCTGTAATACTAATATAAACATAAACCAATAAAGGAATAAACCTAATGCTTAAATGACAGAAATAGGTGTCAAACTAAGTGCACGAAGCTTGGCTTGTACCACTAGACTTATCGATATGTCCATCAATGGAAATCCAAGGGTAGTTGATGATGATTAAGGTGGATACTCACTTAGTTCAGTATCGCAGTCGGCGTACTCATGGTTGCAATCGACAGTGTACGCGGCAGCGGCGCCAAGAGCCACCACCAGGGCGCACCACAGCGCTAGTGCGCGCGCGCTCATTGCGATCACCGGAGTGCCATCTGTTGATCAAAATATAGTGTCACTTACGCCTTTGAAGTGCTCGTGATGTATCTTGCCTATTTTTTTTTAGTCTAAACCATAGACTAGAAAAACTATAGATAGCACGTAAATAAATACAATCCAAAATATCATTTAATGTTTTATTTTACGTGATAGATTTCTTAAATTAAAATCTCACTGAGATATCTCAATAAATTTGATAAATAAAATATATTAAGGCGGATGAAATTTGTATAAGAATTGTACCGGTAAAACTATAAAATGACCTTTATTATCTCTTAAAACTATCGAGCTACATGGTACCTACCTAGAGCAGGATGAAAATGCATTTCAGGATGGTACTGAACAAGTGCATGTAATACGGTATCAAACCATTTGAAGATGATTTGAACCTTATGTTATTTTGAGTTACTCATAAGTCATTACCCACCTTAATTCTTTTATGTGCTTACTTTATTAATATTTGCTCATAATTTAGTACCAATGTACATAATCTCATATTATTAAGTACCTATTTTTAGTTGGTGTCTTATACCTATAAACCTATGGGATGGCCTCTTATTGAGTGCTTCCCCGTTCAACCCACAATTTTTCTACCCAATATTGTATACTGTGTACCCTTTGTATCTGTTTCTGTGTTGTGGTAACCTGTGTTGGATGTCCTAATAAATAATAATTAATAAAACCTTTCAAACAATTTTGATTGAATTTTAATTATGGGAACTAGGTTTTCAACTGGAGACTTTTGGCTTGGCTGGCGGCGTCTTAATTATTTTGTAATCTTTTTCGGATTGAATTTAATTGAACGTATCCCAGATAAACTGACCAGCTCATTACTCATTGATGCAAACTTCGATAGAAATCATAATAAACCGAATAGCTCTCCATTGTATCGTGATACAATAAAACAAATAATCATTGTTTTGTTACAGTGTATAAATTTTAGTGGTTTTTCGTTAGTAGCCGCAACCTGAGAAACGGTATACCGATATCTTGTGGTTAAAATTGGCTCAATCCGGCTCGAACAACTTTGTTATGGATCGGGACGATGTTTCAAACACATAAATAAACTATTTATTGATGAGAATTTATTCTTGGAACCGTATAATCATTCGGAGATGACCAATTAATATTTTTCAGAAAACTATAATTTCATTTTTGCTGTTTTTTGAAAAAAAACTTTATTGTACACCTTATGAAATAAACAATAGCATATTAAAATTAAAGTTAAAAAGATAATCTTTGGGGGTTATATAATTTGCAGGGTTATATTTCAAAACCATGACGTGAAATGCCTTGGTAAGTAAAAATCATTTTAAGCATTGTTTCACAAAAATACAACCCTGATTCTAATCCCCTCACCAACATGAGTCAGGACACCGCAACGTGCCCTTCTAAAGACGGAATAACTCGGTTTCAAATGTCAATAACTGTAATCTATACAAATTTTAATTAATTATAATAAAAACATGATTTCTGTGTTAGTGTGTTAGTACAATCAATTCGTTTCAAAATACTTTTATTCTACAAAGCAAGCTATAAATAAAACTTAGTTTTGCTACATAAGTAAAGTACCTTATACCTAAATATTGATTTACTAGAAACATAGTATTATAATAGCTGTGCTAAAACATATCTCATATATCAACAAATCTACACTTCGTGAATACAGTGAACATAATATATAATTATAGTGTTAACTACATCATGAAAACGTTTTTACTTTCATTCGCGGTCAAGCACATTATAAAAATAACAAGTGATTCTCAGGTACCAAAAACAATGTGCCTGAAATCGAGACATCTGAAGTTTCTGTTTACCACCATTCGTGTTTCATTTTGAGGGTCGATTTAGCAGTCATAGACTAGTGACAAACATCTAATCACACTTATCAAATGACAATGGAAAACTACTCATTTTGACAGACTAAAACTTAAAAAGGGAACACTGATCCTCCAATTCTTTCGTATTTCCAAGTTTAAGAAGTCTTGATGTTGATGTTGTACTAAAAACAACATCATATAATCATCATATACCCATTCGTAATTTTTCAAGCGAGCAGATAGACATGAACGGAATATATAGATTTAACATAATGATAATCTCACATGCGATATAGATTTTTACACGTGATATTACGATCCCACTCTAAATATGGTCCTACCATTATGCTAAATATTGCAATCATACCTGTTAATAAAATGTCATCATGTACTTCATTGCGGTATGGTATACTTATTTTACCTGTGGTGGTAACAGTTTTCTTAACAGGCTTGACTTGTAACTGTCCAACCGTGTACAGATGAGGCTATTGCGGTATTTCGGCACTCAGTTTTTACATCAGCAGTGATAACTGACAGCATGAGGAATGCATTCTGCCTACTTACAAACTCCTTCTAGGAAA
This sequence comes from Perizoma flavofasciatum, assembly GCA_958496245.1. Classification (NCBI taxonomy): domain Eukaryota; kingdom Metazoa; phylum Arthropoda; class Insecta; order Lepidoptera; family Geometridae; genus Perizoma; species Perizoma flavofasciatum. The sequence continues at coordinate 4,448,271 of OY292436.1, forward strand.
TGTTGACAAAAAAGATGTCTGGAATGGAAATCTTTAACCGTTTGTTTTTGAAGAAACATGTTAGTTTATTTCTTGCATCGCTGTTTTCGTCTCTTTTCAGTGAAATCTGAGATCAACTTTCATGTTGTTGGTATTTTTGGTAGGTAACTTATGTATTCGTTTATGATTGCTTTTATCCAGTCCTTAGTAATGTTGAAGCATTTATTACTTAAATACGTAATTTTTTGTACGTAGTCTTTGTTTTATATTTTGATTTCATGATGACGTAAGGTTTCCCTCTAATAATAAGGTCTTACAAGAAAATTCCAAATCTAATAGAATAAAGAAATATGTACCTACCTACTAACTTCACTCACAAGGTACCCGGGTAAACAGTAGAATATGTACCTAGATGGTCAAGTCTTGGTCAAAGTATATAGGTATAAGAGATTTCTTTCAAATCAGTTCAGCCGTTTCCAAAATTATTAGCAACTAACTAATAATTTTGGATTTAATATATTTATTATATTTAATATTGGTAGGATGGTAGGATTAGCTGGTTGGTAATATTCTGAAAGAGAAAACTACTAACCAATCCAATAAAGTAAAATTTGACTAACCTAGTTCTAGATACAAATATCAGTGAAAGAAAAAACCAAAAACCGTAACAAAAACATTTGTATTTAAAGCTAGCAGACAAGAGGGTACAAATCGACCATAAATCTGCTATTAAGGCAAAAGAAAGCGAGAATTCACAAGTCGTAGAACAGCTTTGTATGACCGTCAAACAATAAAACGGCAATAAATGACCATTTGAATTGTTTGAGCACAAACTTTCGGCTGGCTGTTATCAAAGAATGGCGTGAATTGAATGTTTGAAGAAAGGCAATTGACATTTTGAGATTGCTGATTTGATAACAGTGATCAATACGACGGAAGTTTGAAGAATGCTTTTGAAAAGGCGATAGTGAATTGTTTTTAGTCAAAGAGTGTTAATTTTATCAAATTATTCAGATTGTTAGTGTAACTCTAATTAAACTAACAAAATGGAAATGTGGGATGACTCCCATTTATTTTGATATTTAAGTTTGCCGCTGCATATTGAAACCGCTACTCAACGAAAATGATAACGTTGCATATAGCGCCACTTTCTAGAAGTGATTCAGTATTTGGCAGGTAACAAACATCCAAGACTTTCGAATCTTTAATATGTAAATATGAATATGAATACGTATTATTCATACGGTACGGTATGGTAGTTGAATATGGATTACCGCCCCACTCTTCATTACACAAAGGTTAGCTGGAAGAAAATGCTAATTAGCATTAAATTTACCTATGTACTTGTATAACAAGTCTTGTGTCTTGTGCAATAAAGCATTTTCTATCTATGTAATGTAATCATGAGAATGATTTTTTAAGTTTAAAAAGTTTTGGACATTTTTGAACCAGGCAAAATGAATACCATGTCTCGATCCTATAGCCATTTTGCTAGAGTAGTTTTTCCAGTCATGGTTTACTACGGTAGCTTTTTGGCTGACAATTAATCATAACATCACCTCACTTTGGAACTGTAGGTTATACAATTCCAAATATTCCTATACTGGTAATTGCCATTCCTTTTTCAGTAAAAATATGGATTGTATTTTTGAATTTGTATTTTACGTTCATTCTCCATACATACGTCTTTATATATTTCAATAAGACAATGACACTGACAGTCTGGAAAAAACTGTTTTCAGCAATGAGACCACCTTTCACACATTTCTTTTGTTTTTTATTATTTTTTTATGCATAATACTGTGTCCTGTAAAATGGTGTTATGCACAATAAATAGATTACTTATCTCCATAGGTAGGTAGGTACAGCTACGTATTATATACTAAAGTTTGGTATATTTTAATCCTATCTGGGTACATCTCACACATCCTGAGCACACACACCAACCTATGAATAATATAAGGTATCTCTAGCACAGACCATATAGATATATATGCATTTATAAACTACCAACTAACTCACATGGTGGTAGAGCCACAGGTCCGTAACTAAGATTAGAGCTTGAGGGATGCTTCGAGGAACCGGAAAATTCAGTAAAAAGTCATCAGATGACTCTGGAAGGCAAATAATTTACATCTTCATGCCTACACAGCCTTAAAATCTAACTGTAGACGCCTTACAGTCATGAATTTAATATCAAAGGTTAAACCAGAGTGAATTCGGTTTATGATGAGTCCTGCATCATCAAAAGACTAACCAAACTGAAGGCTAATCACGGTATCGGTAGGAATTCAATTGATCTTTGTATGGTTTTTTTATTGAATTATACATATTTTTTTTCTTGTAGCTGATGACAAGGGTTGGATCGATATATGGACCGATGTTTTTTATACTGCTTGATACCTTACGATTTGATTAGATGAGTTAATATGGAGCAGACATTCCGAATATTAAATAGAGTATTAATTTTTAAACTAATTTATTAGGGCGGCTATACATGTACTTTTATTCAAAATCCCATGAAGGTATTATTTTTATCATTTTATTTATTTCAATTTAATTCACCTATCTTGAAAAAAAATTTAAACTATATAAAAAAGGCTGTTTAATTGAGACTCCCATTATTTTGCCTTAACCTTATTTTTTACTTAGGTTTGTAATACATTTTCAATCATTTTTAATTATCCATTAATTTGATTTGCGCTCGTCTATTTCCTAGCTACGGCCCTGTAACGCCGTGAGATAGCTGGCATTGCACAATGTTCATGTAACGTCCCATTGCGTGCACATCATTGCACCAAGTACTTAGTGCTAGTACTTATCTACTGGGACCTAGATTGTAGCTGATGTGTTCCGTAGTTACACTGAAATTGTATGGCTATGTACGTAATTTTAGACTGTTGCAACGTTCTACAGGTAGCTTCAACGTTTATCGTGAAACTAAATATGTTATTTAAATTGTAGCATCTTGTCTTTCAGCAAATACAGGATAATAGTCCCCGCTATTATAACAAAATTACCCATCCGAATGCCTTTATTAACGATTGAGTTTCTGAACTGCATACAACGTTAACAATATCGATATAACCCAGTTTACACGTTAGAAATCAACGTAAATAGCCTGATTTCTTCACATCTTCCCATATTATTATGGTGTCATCCGACTACCATTGTCTGTGTGTATTTAGGTATTCTATGTTCTACAGAAAGGAATGTACAATACGTCCTACTAATAACTATGGAAATATCTTTTGGAATTTACATCACTAATTTTCCACTTGGTTGCATTTTAGTTGCAAATATAGAGCATGAATAAATGCATAGAAGTTAGCAGGAAACTGGAAAAACTTAAAAAAGATTTGAAGAAAGGTATTTTTGCTTGTCTATCTTGTTCCAGAGCTAACTTCTAGCTCATACCAGCTGAATATCTAAATGAAAATGTATTTCGTTAGCCTCATACATAAGCTTCCAGGTCGCGCATCGAGCTATCGAGGGGTTGCGTCCATACAGAGCTATTCAGAGTTTCACAACGTGATAAAATCCGGAGCAAGTGTAATCTGTAAAAGAACTACACAGCTTTATGAGCAAGTTGAAATGGCTATGAACCTTCAGAAGTAGCAAAACCGACCACTGCTGGAGAAGAAAGGTTCTCGCTTGCCGTGGAAGCATCCATGCGATGGACTGATAAAATCTAAAATGTTGCGGATAAAGTATGTACGGATGAAGGTAGCCGAGATCGTTGGTCATACATGCCACTCTCTGGCCGAAGCCTATGTCCAACACAAGGTACTAGATAAATACCTCACACTTAGTTTTCCTTTCACGCTAACGCAAATTTGTCAAGGTAAAACTTGGCAGCAGTCACGTGACATATCCACAGCTAATATCATTTCCATACAATTCAATCTTTCCGCAGGTGTTAATGCCAAAAGAAAGTGGTATTTGATTATGATGTAACTCTCTTCGTATTTATGACTTAACCTATGCGGTGCTACGTCCATGGATTGTTTACTAACACTAGGTTAATTGCCTCTTATTATTTAGAGCCCTATGTAGTTTTACATTCAAAACGTATTACCGCTCTCTGACCTTTTATCCACAAATATCAAATTGATTCCATATTACAGGATAAGCAATAATACTTTGTTAGGTTAGGTTATTTTTATTACAAAAACTATTCTGAATTTGATCATTCATGTTGAACTAGTTCATGTTGTAAAACAGAAATTTAAACCAAACCTTTACTTTCCTTCACGCGAAACGCTCGTGAAGGCACGTGGAAAGTGGCTTCACTGATAGTACGGTACGTTAAAATTCCCTTCTTACAACATGTTTGAGTTCTTATTTTAGACGTCGATACCATTCAAGCCACATGTTCTGATTAAGAAAAACCTACAATATATTAAATTGTTGACGCCCTTGCAAGGTAGTCAGCACCGCGACATCCATAAATTATAATATTGTGCATTCACTGTTTACTAGTTCATGTAAGTTTACATAACCTCTTTACGGAGTCATTCATTATTCTGACGTTAGTGAATCACTGAAAACAAACGATCATCGTTGTAGTCTAGACTAACTTTACTACATGCATTCACACACAAGTTCCAGCAAGTTGATATCTTTAATGGTAGCCCATCATAACATAATCATAATAATAATGCTGGACATTTTCACACAACATCTCAACCCCAAAGTAAGCAGCGCTTGTGTTATGGGAACTACATGAATGATTTACTACTTATAGGTATACTTTTTATACCTACATAATTCCATTACATACATATAGTATAATGTAATGAGTATGTACTAAAGTATCCTTTTCTGGCATTAAAATCTATAACCATTTACCTTTGTCACTAAAGGATATCAATGGAGTAAAATATTTGTAAACCAACTTAAGAAATGGTTAGTTAAAAATGTTTTATACACTGGACGATTTGAAGAAAAATCATAGAGTATATTACGAAGTATTTATAGTATAGACTTTTAGTTTAGCACTAAGAAACCTTAATTACTGTATCTATGCCCGAAATTACCAACTGTTGGGAATATTTTTAAAAACCTACCAACTTATGTAAAAACAGTTTACAATAAAGAATATTCTGATTCTGATTGTAAAGTGGCCTCTGAAAAGTATAATATGACAAACATTGAAAAAAAACAGTGTAAGACGCGGCAGATCTAAAAAAATATCGAATATCCTACTACATTTAATAAAAAAAATCTGAATTAATGAAAATATTCTTGTTGCAATTATCCTAAAATTATACTGTGGTTTTACCCGAGCTAGGTATGTGACCGAATTTCACAAGTTACCCATTTAGCCAAACACTCAAAGCATCCATCTAATCACGCACTTGGAATAGGTATTTAGCTAACAGTTACCTACTGTGTAAGCACAGTTTAGGTGCAGAACAGATAACAGTTCCTATGGCACTGGCACATAGATTAAATAGTACTTACTATAGAAGCAATTAAAGAAGAATTCGCTTTGCTAACTGTAATCTAGTATATTGAAATTCTCACTCATTTTATCTCTTAGTTGTTTGTTTTTACATAAACGTACTTAGGTAAGTGCCAATTATTATTAGGGCTGCCAAAAAGTTGGTAATTTCAAAAATACACCTTGCAATACACTCCTCCATGTTTAATACCAGAAATCTATCACTGACAGAGCTTTATTTGGTGACCCTCACGTGCCACCGTGACGTAAAACTATGAAAGACATATCGGTGCATAAATTAATCAGACCCGACTTCATTAACATACCCTGTATTCGAGAACTCTAGATATACCAAGAGTTCGGCGACTAGCTGCTAAATTTTTAGCTTGATAATTAGTTTAAGCTCTTCCTTTAGGTATGCTATTAGTATGTATGTATCCCATAAATTATTGTTTATTAAATAATTGGAAGAATTACATATTCCAAAATCATAGGCTGTACAGTCAAGAAATGCGATTGATTTAGGTACATACAACCTACAGATGTGAATTGTAATTAGAATGTTCACCGCTCAAATTAACACAAGATAAAAAAATATTGTCCTACAAATATCGCATTCTCAGATACCTTGAACACATTTATTATTCTTGATAAGTTTGATACATGATTTATTGATATAAGTAGGCAATATAAAATGCCAGTCTCAACCCTGAATCGGCACGGTTCCCACGTATAAACAATCGACGGTATAGTCTTACGCGTTTTTCACTCCTAATCGGTCACAGAGGTTTCGTAACTTATTGTGTTACGAAGTACCTACGGTTACTATTGTTTGTTTGATTACACCGATTTGTTGGAAGTCGGCTATGAATTAGCGTGATTGTGTAGTGAAACATCTACCCACATAAGCTAGTCCTAAAAGGCTAGTTTTAACGGATCCAGCCGATCTACCCAGTAAACCAATGCTTGTTCAACAAACACGCTTTTCAAGTCTTCTAGTCCAACCCCCTAATAACAATAGCAAAATTGCTATGGGAACTTCACAATGGTATAGTTTGCCAGGCTTAGCCATGTATCTGTGGCCATGTCCAGGACTTCTAAAATTTCCAAAGGGTATCTAATTTAGGTTAAAAGTGACCTTTTCAAGTTTTAGACGCTACTGCGGGCGAGTGGCTGCGGGACAAATGATTATATGGCCTGCAGATCTCCGTCTGGGTGATCTCCACGGAACTCGTAGTTCCTGATACCCACGAGACTGAGAATCCTAGTGTGAGATCAGTGTGTCTGTAGGATGTTTATTTATTTATTACTAGCTTCTGCCCACGGCTTTGCCCATATGGTACCCTAATAAAAAGTAGCCTATGTGTTATTCTGATGTATAAGCTACATTACTGTAAAGTTTCATCAAAATCCGTTCAGTAGTTTTTGCGTGAAAGAGTAACAACTCTTTCACGCAAAAACTACTGAACGTGAAGGGAAAACTCACAAATTTCAAATCCATCCTCACAAATTTTCGCGTTTATAATATTAGTAGGATTATTATTTGCTAGCTGTACCCCCTGGTTTCACCGGCGTAAGTTTCGATTTTATACTCAATTCGAATGAATTAAAAAGTATTTTACTGCTACATAAATATCCTTAATGATAAAACTATTTATTTGAATAGGAATTAATACTACGATACGAATGTAACCAACTTTTGTTTCTACCGGCGATCTAATTAAATTTTAGAACACAAAAGCTGCTATTGTGACTTAACTATGATAGTTAGATATATTCCCTCGCGGACTTTTTTGTAGGTAATAATGAGTACTTTAATCATGTAGGACATAATTTGTATGTATCATCAATACTTTTCTTAGCACATGACAAATAATCAATTTTATAGGCAACATTTTGCTACTTTGGGTTACATTATTACAATATTCTTAAGGATCTCTATTTTTTTTGAAAATAAATTAATGCCTATGTTATAATTTATTTTCAAAAAAAATTTGTGAAAAAATGCTTAAAATCGGTCCATTAGTTTTGGAGCCTATTCGATACAAACAAACAAAAAATATTTCCTCTTTATAATATTAGTATAGATAATATCCTCAGCATGAGTTACGTGGTCGTTGGTTGGGGTAAATTATTTTTTGAGTGGATATCGCATCTGGCTAAACGCATGGGGCGCCTCCGGCTAGGTGGAGTGATGACAAGAAAGGCAGCGGGCAAAAAGTGGATGAGAAGAGCCGAATACCGGGCTCAGTGGCCATATGTCTAGCAGTGGACTGATGTTGGCTGATAATGATGAGTGACGTTACGAGCTGTCAAAATCGTCAAGATCTCGATAAACTCCATTGAGAGCCGTAAACGGACCGCAGCCCGTTCCGCTATTTGCGAAATCATCGCGAAGAATCGTATGGTCTTGCTTTTCTTGGAGTTGCGGCAATAGGACTAGGTAATAAAACTCCGTTTTTATTCGCTTCATAACAAAGGCCTCTGATGCTTTGTTACTTTCAAGATTTTTAGACAAGTTCTACCAATAATAGAATTGAAACTACCGTGCATTACCTACCGTGCATAGCATTTTGGATATCAGAAGGGTTTGAAGATTCATTTTAGGATTAAGGATATCAGTTAGCAGAAGTATGGTAAATTACCTATACGTGGTATTATAGTCGTAAATATAACTAAATAGATGCCATTAAGGATGTAGGAATATTTTGAACAGAAATATCATGTAAATTGTAGAAGAATACGAGAAAAATGCAAAGCAGAAGATTAGTAACAAGTCGATGGCCAGTTCGTTGTTCATAACATGGAATCCTAGTTTGAGGTCTGACCCCAACACCTGGGTGTTTATTTATTTATTCATCATGGCCCTCTTCGAGGAAAGCATAGACAGTTCGACTACTCCGGCTGATGATAGTGGTGAAATCGATGACTGAGTTTATAATGTTGGCTTCCAGAGAATTGATTGTGTCGACAATAAAATGCACAAGAAATTTTCTAACTGAACATAAAAGAGAGCTTTGGTATTTATGTTTCTGACCCGGCAATGGTCGTGGCTACCATGGCTGACTCAAACAATTTGAATTGAGATAGCGTATATATAAACGAGGAAACCCGTAGAAGATATAAAGTCACCGATATAGCTTTCAGAATCAGCAAGTTGGCAACGGCAGGCCATATAGCTCATTGAACCGACAACTGTTGGGGAAAATATTATGACTATAGTACCTATAGGTACCTATATTTTGCGACCTAGAGTAACATAGCGGCTACTTTTTTTCTGGTACCACACTTCCGATACCGTGGGCAGATGCTATTTTGTTACATACTATAGGTAAGTTATGTGAAAGTTCGTAAAATTTGCCAAACGGATGTTCAAATCAAGTCAATCAACTAAAACTAACTAAACTCGCTGATTTACGAAACCTTTCACTAACTAATTGGCTGGTAGTTAAAATGCTATGCTAATGATACAACTTACTACTATGTGACCATGACTTGATAACAATTATTTAATTTGTAAATACGTGAGTAAATTTTGAGAATTGAATATTATTGAATGAAATCAGGTGAGCGTGGGATTATATTATGAACTAATAATATAATAAATCATGCTAGACATTTTCACACAGCATCATCTAGCCCCAAACGGAGCAGAGCTTGTATTATGGGAACCACATGACTGATATACTTCATAAATACATCATATTATACATAGAAAATACCCAGAATCAAGACAAATATTTGCAGATCATACAAACATTTGTCTCGCGGTGGGAATAGAACCCGCAACCTACTACGTCTCTGCCGGGCCACTGTGCCACAGAGATCGTCGACGGGAGTAATGGATTGTTTTCAGCTGTGAAAATGATTTCCAAATTTGAGTATAAGATTTTCTAATATTTTATTCCAAAAACTATCGCGAATCTTATTATTCATATTGTAAAAACGGGATAATTCCCAAAAAAAAACTCTTTGGGACTCGAACCTGCGGCCTCCCGCTTGGTACGCAGGGACTATACCAACTAAGCCACGAAATCGTATTTTATCACGAGATAAAATCTTGTGATTTCGCTTAAGTGTAACCCACACTTCCCCACGCACCCACACTTAAGTGAATTCACTTAAAACCAAATAACTTTACGATACGATTTAAAGATGTATGATTATGATATACTAGCTTCTGCCCACGGCTTCCCCGCATGGTACCCGGATAAAAAGTAGCCTATGTGTTATTCTGATGTACACGCTATATTACTGTAAAGTTTCATCAAAATCCGTTAAGTAGTTTTTCACACAAACTTTCGCGTTTATAATATTAGTAGTAATTTTGTAACGTTAATTTTATAAAATCCTCATATGAGCATCGCTAATCACCTGAACAAGCCTGGCCTTCGATATAGGTACACCGTACAGGGATTTTCTTAGCGAAGTTTACAAGGAGACCTAAAATTACCACAATACCATCAGTGGTACTATCTAATGGTACTCGTACCACGGTGAACGAACGCTCGCGATCTATCCTCTAGTTGACTAAAAGTACCTTGAAAATGTAATTGCGTTTGCCAACAGCTTTATCATAAAAACTAGGATACAAGGAAGCCGTGTTCATACAATCACCCTATATTTTTTTAATTTTGTGCTATCTAGAATCGCACAATATACAAGGGGTGATTCGAATAGGTCCCACCGGCTTCTAACTATTTTAGTTTTGAAACAGCAACATGCTCGTTTGGTCGCATTGTGTGTGCATGTTCTGTAGATATATATATATGCCCATTCAAGTTGTTTCGATAATACAATATATACCTCGCTCGCGTGGTAGGTACCCCGCGGTCAATAAAATAAGCGCGTAAGTAAGAACGCATTCGCTCGTCAGTTTTTTCGTCGACATACTTTGTAAATATGGTCTTCACGAAAAGCCCTTTTATTTTTAAATATAGGTTTGAAATCGGATGATAAGTTTCGGAGATTACGTCCTACTTAAGCTTACAAACTTTATCTCTTTATAATATCAGTATAGCAATTAACATTAGTGTACATTCTAACCCGTTGTAGTCCCGAATAAATATGGTGTTACGACGTGTGTTGAATGGTGAATATTATTACAAGCTTATAGGTATAAACTTAACGCGCGCTTATCTAAAAAAAATAGATTTACGAGTATGTCTCATTTGTAAATGATACGATGACCAACTTTTTTACCTTAAAGAGCTAAACCAAAAAATAAGCTCTAAAAAAACTTTTTCAAATCTTGTTTAGTTTGCAGCAGTAGTATAGGTATATTCATAAAAATAACCAGAATCTTAATGTTTCCAAAACAAGATTTTACAAAATTTAGTCTCTTGATACAAACATCTTATTTGAGATCTTACGTGTTATTCTACTAATATTATGAACGCAAAAGTTTGTGAGGATGGATGTTTGTCTATTAAATTAATGTAAATTAGAAAAAAATGGGTGTTCGCTTATTTTTCTAGCGAGGTGTCGTAAGCGGTCTTGTGTAGATATATAGATACACTTAGTGTATATACACCACATTATGTTGCTTACAAATTTTACTTTTACCTACTACTTTTTGATGTGCTAATTCGGCAGCTGTCTGTCAATATTTTTAATCGGAGGCAGAACTGCTTTTGCTTGATTCTTGTTCTTCCTGTTATAAGTTTTTCCGGTTTTTAAATGGATTTTTTAATAATCATAAAATTCAACGTCAGAACTATAGAACAAATTTGTTTGTGTGTTATGTATAAATGGACATAAATTGTGAGACACATTTAAATAATAGCAACTGTTTTGGAAATATTAGGTATGATAAACGATAAGATATTTATTAGGGACCAAAAATTTTAATTTCATAGTGGTTTGAAAATAGTATAAGTGTTATATTATATTATTATGGCCGAATTTTGCATATCAAATCAACAAATTGATATGCAAAAACATGTAACATGTATTGATACATCGGTATATGCAACCGTTCGCTTTCACGATACAGAGCTTTGAGCAGTCTTCGGAAAAGCATGCTTTAATTATTATGCTAAAACAGAGGTTCGGACTATCCTACTTTTGTAATATCCTACTTGAATACTTCTCAAAGATTTTTATAAGTTGAGAGCTGATTTTAAGTGACATTACCGTCGCCATTTTACAAACAACACTTTAGTTTCGCATATCGTTCTTTGATATTCAAATATCCTTTGCTTATTTTATTTAGGTCACATAGAATAAAATAATAAATAATTCTGGACATTTTCCACACAGCATCATCTAGCCCCAAAGTAAGCAAAGCTTGTGTTATGGGAACTACATGACTGATATACTACTTATATACACCTTCTTTTTTTTATGTATAGTATGTATGTATTTATACATACTATACATAGAAAACACCCAGACCCGAGACATATATTTGCAGATACAAACATTTGTCCCGCGGCGGGAATCGAACCCGCAACCTTCTGCGTCTCAGGCGAGCCTTCGCCAAAACATATGTTTTGGTATTTTTGATATTTTAGACACTATTGCAATTTATTATAATTTTATATGTTGCTATAGCGATGGAAGAAGCCCCCAAATCGTTGCTTGATAAAAAGCTAGTTAAAGTTAACGTCATTTAAGGTGTAAAAGATATAAATATTTTTTATCAAATAGCGTTAAAAAATCCAAATCATGTCACCGATTTTGATAAAAATATAAACGGCATTCAATGGTTTTGATAATGTACACGCAACGGAAATAGAACGCACTCTTTTTCGAAAAAAAAATGTTTAGAGTTACCCCTTCATATTTTTAAAACTACAAACTTAAGTTATCTAACTGCAGTTTAAGCTAAAAACTACAAAACTCTCGCATTAAGAAATATTTGGTCACTGGTCAAGTCCTCAAGTTAAACAATCATTTATCATCGATATAATCAAGCGTGACTTTACTGTCGTGATTTTACTTTAACTGCAGTTTCTCACATCACATTTCTAGGAACAACGGTTAAACAATATTTTATTCTAAGGTTTATCCTTTCTCTTAACATAAAAATATCCATAAAAAAGTGTGAATGAGGAGAAAAGGGAATTTTATCTCTTGAGAATTTGTGACTTTTTTTGTTGGCAACCTAAGCAATAGATATTAAAAACAGGTAGGCACGAATGTACCTACTCGTGAGAATGTAAAATAAAGTGTTATCTGTTCATTTAATTTATTTATCAGCTAGAACATGTTTATGAAATTTGAATACCAAAAGTCGTTTTACGTAAGTTACGGTACTAACTTAATAAAATTATGTAAGTCATAAAACACAAATAGATCAGGTCAGTATCATCAGTATCACATTAGGATGTTATATACTCATGAGATCGTTCTTTAACGCGGCTCCTAACATACTTATTTCATTTTTGAAATCAGGATATAAATAAATAAATAATGCTGGTCATTTTTCACACAGCATCATCTAGCCCCAAACTAGTGGGTGTGATTATTTTAGCAGATGAAAGTGACAGTTAGCATGTCTGTAGAATGCGCAAGGCATTCGCATTTTCTTATCTCCTATCAAACTATAACCTACTAGTAGCGGAGGGACTTTAAATATCTTGGATAACCACTAGCACTAAATTATTACTACCTTAGTACCCTAGAACTTGTAAGAATTTTGTCATATCTTAGAAGAAAAAACCGTTGTTTTGGTTGCCATTTTTTGATACGATAAATATATTCAACGGCGATGATCTAAGAAAGTTGCCATTTACGGGAACGTACGTATACGCACGCGATCGACTGGATTCGGTAAACGGTTCGCGCGTTAGCAAACGGTAACCTTTGTGTTTGAACTCTGATCTTTTTTTTATGAGTCACGAAATTATGGTTCTTGTTCTACCGATCTATTGCAAAACTACTTAGAATATGGTAAGGCCTTCGAAAACACTGCGATAATCATCCAGAATGTTAAGTAGTGTCTTGCATTAACCATTCCAAAATACCTTTGACAGACGAAGTTAATCCCACTTCCGATTTTTAAGAATGGTCATTGAATTATTTAATGCTTGTAGATTTTAATGGCTATAGTAGTAAGAATGTGACATACCTACCCCAGGTAAATAACCAGGCTTTCCTTTTTTTTCTTGAAATGCGAATCCTTAGAACACCGCTTAGCAATGCTTAACCGCGGTTTTTTTGTAGTTTATCGTAAATAATATTTTCTTCAATATCTTTAAATATTCATGAAACTTGCATTCACTTATTAGTATTAGTAGGTAGGTAGAGTTAGGTACTCTTACCTATAAGTTGGATAAGTATAATGTCGGTGTACGGACGTGGCTGAAAACAATTCGTGGCAATATTTTTTGGAATCCTATGTCCAGGAGTAGAATTAATTTAACAGACTTTTGATAAGTTCAAACTATTTTCTTTGAAGTCCCACTTCATCCCAACAATTCGTGGTATGTGCCCATCTTCATTCAAGGAGCGGTCTCGTTGAACTCTATTGTATGTAGAGGACCTATTGTAGAGCTATGGACGTCTTTAGAAAACAAAATAGCTTAAGACCCAGATTGTTTATGGTTAAAAAAAATAATGAAAAGGAGTTTGAATACTGTTTTTTATTTTTGGCTTGAATAGTTTGTGATTATTTGTACGACTTTTTACGGTCATGTGTGTCAGTGTTATTAAATGCCAAGGATACCTTATACATATATGTAGAGCTCTAATGCCTTCAGGCTCTTACATAGAAATCTTGTCAGGCTACAAAATAATTGGAAAGTTTTGACCGAAATTAGTAATAAAATTCAAATGCTCTTTCTTTCCCTCATCCTCAAATCTCAATTTCAAACTAAGACAAAGCAAGATATTAGGCCTCCCTGATACCGCTATTACACCTTAACATCAAACATACCGGTAGAAGATAGAAAAACACTCCGACAGGTAGATGCACTTTCTAACAAAAAAAAAACGAAACCGTTCACATCCACTGATTTGTTCACACACACAACACTAAAGCTACAGGTTTAGCTCATAAAAATACTAGCTGTAATAACAGTTTGATGATTTGTTTGTATATTTTGTGGTTGACACGGAAAAGTTTGTTTTGGAGAGCGTAAAACACGCGTGTCGTTGATGGCGCGTCGCGCGTTACTGTGGTCAGACGAGTTTTGAGATTTCTCCCGCACATCGAAAGCGAGCCTTCAACCTTTCTTCGTACCGGTGTCACGGTACTTGGTGTTTTCGAATACAGCTGTGAGATGTCCCGTAAAATAGTTAAGTCTTTGAAGGCGAGAAAAAATATATCTGGAGTAGTCTTGTGTTTCTTTTAGATCCATCCATTCGGTCAGAACTATGAAAGTGTATATTTCGACATGGTGTCGAAATATACACTTTCATATTCTCTATTGGCTCGACCCTTGGGCCTCAGAAGTAAGTATTGGATTAATAGTTCATCGTCATCATCTGCCATTTTGACACTTCAAGTGTAACTTCATTTTGACTCAAAAAACTAGACAGTAGACATCACGTTTCTCTGATAAAAAGACTAAACAATCAATGATAATCAGTCCCCTCGAATCTGATTACCCATTTTAGGATAAGCTCAAAAGGATCTACACACTGACAATGTATCTGAGGATGTCACGGGGAATACATTCGTGGGCGTGTTTCTTTTTGTTTGTTTTGGAAATCGGTCTTGAAGATCCCTGGTTGGTAAATTGGTAGGGCACTGGTCCACAAGATACCTAACAGACGGTCATTATCTATTTAAAAAACTCGAATCCGAGTATTTTAGTCAACAGTAGTAGGGGTTATTTAGAGGCTTTTTCTTCAAGTCCAAACGTTCGATGACGCGGTACTAGGATGCAATGAATCGGCCAAGGCCCCAAGTATATATGACTCAAACGAAATATCTTTGACACACTTATCACTTGGGAAGTCACATTCGGTTGCCAAACGCACCATGTCCTGCTTATCGATAAGTGGGATTGGGATTCATAATTGCTGGTTTCGCCATTTTTGGTTTAGTATTCCTTACCAAATATCGAAAAATAAACGTATTATTTGGTGTTTGTCTTTCTGTTTCTTTGTCAACACCTCCAACTATACAAGATAGGTACTTATATGGCCCATTATCAGGTTTCGTAATCGTTTTATTTTTAAGCCGGTTATGATACAGTATTTTTCAAAATTATTTGTTCCGTTTCAATGTCTAATCACCAAGAACATTATTTTAGAAGGAGCTCGCTATTCAATTATATACGCTTTTTAGATGAGTTCTGAAAAACCTAAATGTTATTTTCCCTAAATTGTGCAAGTGACAGACCCCGGTATAGAGGCCTGAATCGTTACAGTAGGATAGTACCTATTTTGGTTTTTTTTTCTTGTTATTAATAGGTTTATTGCCTCAAAAAACTAAATAAACACCTATAAGAGCAAAACATTCCATCTTTAAACCAGAGAGGGTTTGGTGCTGGTGACGTAACCAGTTGATATTAAGTCAAGACATTTGAAGGTACAAAAAAGGAGGTAGGCCCAATTTTGTTGGTTGCCAAACCTATCAAGCAACTTAATATCATAGTATTAAATCGCGATGATAATGATTATGCACATTGTGGTAATGTAATAAATAAATAAACACCCCAACAATCCCATACGTGGTCCTGACCCCACGCTCGGATTATTTATCTCGTGGGTATAACGAGTACCATGGTACCACAACACCTACGCCCAGAACAAATATCTGCAGAATATGTAAATTTTTTTTGACCACCTCCGTGGCGCAGTGGGCGAAGGCCCGCCTGACGCAGAAGGTTGCGGGGTCGATTCCCGCCGCGGGACAAATGTACTTATACTTATTTTATCTCCAAATATGTCTCGGATCTGGGTGTTTTCTTTGTGTAATATGTATGTATTTACAAAATATTTATAAATAGTACCTATATTAGTCACTTAGTTCCAATAACATAAGCTCTGCGGTGTGAGCACGGAGTTACCGATCGATAAATTTTGACATTAAAAATCGAGTAAATGGCACTAATCGGCACTATGTCGAATTCGGTAGCATGGAACTCCCTATATTAATCGATCGATAAATTCGACAAAAAGTACCGAATTTATCGAAAACCTCAGCATGTATCTTGGTTTTGACATTTGTGATAGCTAAATTATGTCGATTTGACAACTTTCATAGATAATTTTGTCGGTTTTGGAAAAGTGCCCGATAACGTTTATCGAGTCAATTTTAAATGGATTTTGGATATTGTATGCTGATTGTGGGCAAAAGGAGGGTGCTTTGGGACTTCGAGAGAATCATCAGACGGCGTCTAAGAGATACCAATGATCCTCTCGATCTAGCAGACGAAAGTTTCACGCGACTTTTTCTAGTGACTAAAATAATCGTCCTTGTCCTTATTAAAGGTATTGAGGACGATCTGACAAGATTGCGATCCAACGGACTGATGTGCTGATTTTTGTAAACTTTAACTTTTAGGTTAACCTAGGTATCTACTTGAAAAATCTTTTTTAGGCCCTCACTGCTGTACGATTCTACACTGTAGGAAGCTACTAAAGAAGCATTGTCCAAGAGTTTAACTTGGCGTGGGACAGAGGACTCATAATAGCATAAGTTTCCTTTGCACTAGTGCAGAGACTTTTTCCAACAACATCAAGTTTCCTAGCCTTCCGTAACAAAGGAGGGATCATTGCCCATGACTACCAGGATGCCTGATTGGAGGTTTGACATCGTTCCGAGTAGTATTTACGACGTTTATTTGTAACAAAACAAATAAACTATGTTTTACGTTAGGTTTATTATTTTGGTACCAAAACGTTGAAAATCTCATTTTGTGTCAAATCACAGAGAAAAAACCACTACGTTTAAGAGACAGGACACAGCACCTAGCCAATTGAATCCATTTTTATGGGCATTGCATCGTATTCCAATACCAAAATGAAAAAATTATATTAAAAAAAAAAAAAAAAAAAAAAAAAACCCGTCATATCCTATTTGACGTTCACCATAAAAGTACCAACCTAATATGCCAAATAGTGTTATAGTACGACCTATCTATGTTTCGCGGGGTCTTGGACGTGCGTGGACGTACGAGTCGCTTCGCTATATTATGATGATAAAATTGTTGACGTATGTAGTCAAGAGGGGTCTTACGTGACAGTTTTAGCCACCTTGATCATGTTGACACCCCCAAAACCAACTGAAAATCTGTTATTATCATACTACATTTTTTTTATTTGTGAAATAAGGTTAGGACAATAAGGCAGTACTAAAGGGCATTTCCAAAGTCGCTTAGAATTATTCTCTCATGCGTGTTTTCATAACATGAAACGACAGGAGTACAGGAGTAAACAATATGGTTATATTGTTTAGAAGACAATCTGTGTTTGACTGATAGAAGATCCAAAGAGTATTGCAAGGATGTCTTACCGGAACCCGGTTTTAGTGTGATAACAATATCCCATATTAAGCATCCCAGTGTTTTCGTGCCTAACCGTAAAATAGTATCCGCCATTATTTCCCATGCAGTTTCATACAAAAGTTTCAAACTCCTTGTTTCCACAGGCTGTGTCGAATGATGAACGAATGAATGGTACTTTTCGTGTTGCCATTAATTGAATCGATAAATTTTCGACAAATGCAAGCCCTCGACATAGACTATCGATCCCAGTCCCATGCTTCGGCCTGTCGATAAAATTCGATAGATAAAACCAGTTTGACGATTCGATAAGTTTATCGATCAGAGTCCCATACTTGCGCTGCCTTAGGTACTTTGGGGCTAGATGATGTTGTGTGAAATGTCCAGCATTATCATTATAATTTGTCCCGTACCGTTAATCGAACTTGCCCGGCGTGCAACCGAGGTCTTAAATTGTGAATTAGGTAATTGTCCTAGCTCCTTGAAATATCGAAGAACTGATAAAGGACCTGTATCCTAAATTAGGATGCTGATGGATTAGGATTCCTAATTACCTAATAAAATGGCAATGGGGAACGACTTTGATAGGCTAGGCAATGTCCAAAACTCCTAAATTACTATGTTTATATCGTAAAGTGCCATTTTTGTTTCGATCTCCGTTTTACTAGTGTAATTAGGGGGCTCCTAATTCGACGGCTACCAAATTTGGTATATGCTGTTTACCAGCACATACCGATTTCAATACAATAGGTGTCTGTTTGTCATTAAGATTTTGTTTAGAAAACTGCATTGCCGAAATTCCATGCTGACAATCGAAGGAAGCAAAGAAAATCGAAATGGTTTATTGAAAAATTTTGCTTACAAATACGGAATTTTTAACAAGATAAAATTTTGTAGTTTTAGGTACAATTCTGCTCTTGGAACCTGTAACCTTCCAATATTTAATCATAATCGATTTAGCCGACCATATACCACACCTCTCAGAATTTTAAAGACCTGTTTGACACATATATGCTACACATATGTACAAGCTGTACGACTATGGAACGCCCTACCTTTTTCTATTAGATCATAAAAATCAGTTGCTATTTTTAAAGTTATGGTATACAACCATTTCCTTTCTATGTCTCAGAGCTGCTAGTAAATAGTTTTATATATTATTACATATTATTATCCCACATTATTATTACTTGTATGTATATTATATCTTCCCACGTTATGTGATTTTACGGATTACACTGCACGAGTCTGCGGAACATTTTCTCAAGCACTAAGAATTATACTTAAAATAACTAAATTGACTTTTATTAGTTACGTACCCATACATTTTACCCTTGCCAATATTTTAACTTCATTCTAAAGTAACATACCTATTGAAGCTTTTAAAAGCCTGTTAATAATTACAATGGAAAATTATGTTAAATTGGTGTTTTATTTAAACTGAATTCTAGAAAGCGTTCAAGTTTTACACAGTCTTCTAGACTTAGTAGCACGGGCAGTTCAGAATTTAGGACGGATTACAACTTTAGATAGCATAATTTATGAATTTTATATAAAATATGTGTAGAAAGTAAAACAAAAGTGTATTTAATAATAAATAAGTATTACTTTATTCAGAGATCTACTCTTTAAATTTTATAGAGAAAAACGTAACTGGACCAAACTTGTCAATTTCAAAATGGCGACATAGCATAAATCCAGTCTTTGTTATAAGTCCAAATTCACATTACATTCCACACTTAATTTAGGTTACAAAATAACATAATTATAAAAATAGGAAATTAAAATTGCTATGTTCATTTCATAAACAATCATGCTCCGAGAAGTCCACAAGATCACGTCATTTAGAATTTGTTTTATCTGTAAAGAAAAAAAAATGTAAAAAATGTCTACAACAGAAACTATAAATTTAAAATCGTAGTGCCCCACTAAGCAGTGTGAGAGTAGAGCTTCTGTGAAAGGACTCGTCCGGGGAACTGCCGCCAAGCAGTAATATTGACGACCTCTGTGGCGCAGTGGGCGAAGGTCCGCCTGAGACGCAGAAGGTTGCGGGTTCGATTCCTGTCACGGGACAAATGTTTGTAAGATCTGCAAATATTTTTCTCGGGTCTGGGTGTTTTCCTATGTATAATATGTATGTATTTACAAAAAAATAAGTATTTAAGTAGTATATCAGTCATGTAGTTTCCATAATACAAGCTCTGCTTAGTTTGGGGCTAGATGATTCTGTGTGAAAAATGTCCAGCATTTATTTAAAAATATTCTCATTGCTGTGTTCCGGTTCGAAGGGTATGGGTGCCGGTGAAATTACAGGCATAGAAGACTTTTCACTCGTTATGTCTCAGGGTCTGCAGCGCGCGAATTGTTCCTCTGGTATTGCAAGTTACGGCAACCGCTTACCAACAGGTGGACCGTATGTTAGCTTGCCACTATAGTTATACTAGCTTCTCCACACGGCTTCGCCCGCGTGATACCCGGATACAAAGTAGCGTATGTGTTATTCTGATATATATTACTGTAAGCTATATTACTGTAATGTTTCATCAAAATCCGTTCAGTTGTTTTTGCGTGAAAGAGTAACAAACATCCATCCTCACAAATTTTCGCGTTTATAACAGTAGAAGATTAAAAAATACGCTTAAAATCTCATCATCATCAGCTGGCAGATATCCACGGCTGGATATAACATGTCTATCAAAAGGCCACGATGGACTATTAAAATGCCACAATACCCGCGATGGTTATAATGTCATGAGCGGACGGCTGACCAATACTGCGTTTTCCGTGTGTACGGTTCCGGGCGTTTAAGAGTGTACTTAAAAAAAAGTTCTCGACTGACCCCATGATGAAAGAAAGAAAAGAAAGAAAATATTTTTATTTGGCAAAACGGAATGAAGATATCAACTTTGCACTAAAACAGACACCCAGGTAAAATAAAAAGGATATAATGAAAAGATAGGTACCTATTAAAAAAGATATTGTAGGTAGGTAAGGTATCTATAAGTCTTCGGTAGGTAGTTAAGTTTCCTCACAGGTAGGTACTGTTGTGCCAAGTGAGTCTCCCGAGCACCGCATGCCAAAAAGGCTTTGTCTCAGCATGTTGCTACTTCACACCGTTTGGGTGTAAAGCAGCGCTGATTTTCTGATGATGGACAATCCCAGATCGATACACTCGTTCCTGAGGACTCAGCACGCAGGTTCTTGAGGATACCAATTATGGGGTAGTCAGACGCATGGGCAAACATTAAATTTGGCACGCCGCTAATTGGAACGCTTACCGAAGGCTAATTGGAACGCTTCAGATGTTTGGTTTGAGGGCATGCCGGTTTCCTCACAATGTTTCACTTCAGAATTTTGAGCGCATGTTGATGCACAGAAAGATTTATTAGTGCATGACCAGGTTCGAACCCATGACATTCGGATCCGAAGTATGGGTAAAACCCACTACGCCAACACTCAGTAATGATGACAAAATAAATAGGAAAGAGGCATATTCTTGTTTACAGGTAAAAAAATAAGTAAAATATTACCTTTATAGGTTAGGAGACGCCATTGCCCTGATCATTTGGGAAAAAATAGCTTTTCTTCTTTTTAACGTAAGTCGCGTCAAGGTGACCTCTGCAAGGGAAATACAAATTTATTTATGTAGATTATAATCGAGGTATATGTATTCATGTATGTATGTATATATTTGTAGGTATATTATAATAGTTAATATAGACATTGGCTTCGATTCTGTAGTACACTAACTAAACTAAATTTAAACTGTCGCTCTCTTTTACTGATAGTGCAAGCAAGAAAGTGATAGCTACAATTTTAGTACTATCAAATTAGTCAGATTTATGTTTTTCATACTAATTTAGTATGACACATTTTCTTCAACACGAAGAAAAGCGGCACGTAAACTGATTTGACATCAGCAAACAGCAGTAAAATTCTTCCCATCTCTTTCTTGCGTACACTATCAGTAAAAGAGAGCGACAGTGTAAAGTTAGTTTAGTTAGTGTACTACAGAATCGAGGCCATTATATATATAATATGTCTAATAAACCGTTACTATGCATGTACTTTTATTGACTGTCATAATGCATCCGTCCTGTGCCGTTTTTTTTGGGTTATTCCCGTTGTCACCATGTCTTCGGCCCCATCAGGGAACAACGCGCTAACTTGACACACGTTATTTTGACAGATCAAAACAAGCACGTAACGCACCTCATCGCGTTTAATAATTTTACATTGGCGTATAGAATACAATTCCATGCGAATTCCACGACTTTAACATAACGCGTCCGCGTTTTTTCCGGTAAAATAGAATCCCGTTGTCACCCGATTCACATTTATAATGGTATCGATGGATCGATTAAACGATCTTCAGTCGGTAAAAAGTGCGTTCTATATGTATGTACATGCTATTTATCTACAACGTTATTAAGTACTTTGTAAAACTAATCGAAGCTAAGTGTTGAAAGATGCCCCAACAGTTGAAATAAATGAAACTATACATTTATAGTTTCAGTAACTTAATATCAAATAAAAACAATGTTTAGCTAAACAGTATTTGTTTTCTTCTGTTGAATTTGAAAGGACACGTATATCAGACAAAACAGTGTTTAGTTATGCACTGTTATAACTAAAAAACGTTATAAAGGAGAACACTTTCTTACGAAGATGAACCAATTATTTTGTCTCTTCAATCCTCCCCTCCCCCCTGATGCTACCAATTAATATTTAAGTGTTTTATTTGTTGAGGTTTATTTTTCAATCTTTTATATATTATTATTATATTTAAATTATATTTAATACATATTATTTTTAGTACTATTGTAGTGTAGGTACATTAGTACTTAATAATTATGTAATTGAATCTATACTGGACACGCCACACCATCTTTTTGCACACCCAGGATGACAGGTTGAGAATGCTTTAAACCTCCTAGCACTACATTGTGTGTGCGGAAGTAAATGCGGAAGTAAAAAATAAATAAATAAGCAACGGGCTATGACATCATTCTAAAGCTAAAACGTTTATTTTGATGAAAAATACTTCTATGCCAGTCATAGTTCTGCATAGCAACTTCTACAACATAATAATATAATAGTCAAAATTTCTAGCATTTCTACCGCTACTAATGCAAATCACTACGTATGAACAATGCCTTGCAGAACTATGCACTCACATCGTATCAGGGGAACGGTTATAGTTTCCTTCCTCTTAAATATGTGCCAAATTCCGGATATGTTTTTATAGAAAGAGTACTTCTCGCGTCGCCTTAAAACAACGAGAAACACATTATGTAGAAAACTTTGACTGATCAATTCTGTTTGAGACATTACGCTAAGCTATAGCCGAAAATACATATTTTTTTGTTTCAAAATCTAGGAATGCAAAAATTTCGTTTTTCAATTTTAATACTTGTGACATTGCGCTAAGCTTTGGCCTAGCTATGGAAGCTTTTTTGCATCTAGGAATGAAAAACTTTTACTGTTCAATTGTAACGCTTGAGACATTGCTATGGCCGAAACTATATAACTTCAATGCAAAACTTTGACTGATCAATTCTAACGCTTGAGGAATTGCGCGAAGCTATGGCTGAAACACATCTTATTCGATTCACAGATCGAAATCACAGTAACATTTGCATATGTCTCAAAATGTAGGAATGCAGTTATTATACGTAATATGACAAGTGATAGGAACGAAGGAATTTCTCTATACTCAGACCGGCCTTTACTCGACTTACACACATTAAAAGATTTTAAAACTAATTTGGTCACTGGATTTGCTGCGGAAAAGTTGGAAAAACGGTAAACTTAGTACCTAGGTATCCTGAATCTTTTTTCCTGATTCTGAATTTGATACAAAGTAAGAGCATAAACTAATTTTGTTACTCGATTTGCTGCGGAAAAGTTAGTAAAACTAATTACCTATGTATCCTGAATCTTTTTTTCTGATTTTGAATTTGATACAAAGTAAGAGCATAGTCTGCAAGCATCCGAAAATCCAACAAAATAACCTCTTTCATCATAAACTTGATGACATTCGCGATCACATTGTATTTAGCCACGTCCAGGCCGTACTCGAAAATGCTGTTCGCGCAATACGACGACATCGGCGCTACACACGTGTTGTACAGAAGTAACGCGAACATCCAAGACTGGGTAACGTTTTTTCTATCTCCGAGAGGTCGTTTCGGGCGTACGGTTATGTTTCTCGAGGGCGTGCTTGGTTCGCTTTTAGTCCCGCAAAGTTCGTGCGACGTTTCGAATCTAAAGAAGTGCTTCTTTTAAAGTTAGTATAGGATTGGCTGTATGGTATAATGTTGGCGGAAACTTACCGCTTGTCAAAGTAGGAGGGCGGTGTTGTGTCGAGACATAATGCCGATACCGACTCCGTACTTGGCTGTAAAACAAAAAATGTATCAAACTAATTGTATGCCAAGTTAATATAAACTTGAGAAGTCCACAAGAACCTACGTCCTTAAAGATAAGATACCTATGTATCTTTCAAAAGCTTTTAACCATACATCGCTTTTACCAATGTGGGTACCAGGAACTAGAGTTATTGTACCGGTGGTACAAGCAAACCTGAAAAATATCAGCAGAACATGCAAATATTTGTACCGCTGCGGGAATCGAACCCGCATCTCTTGCGTCTCAGCCGGCCCTTCGCGCCAGCACAACTCGGTCAGTTACTAAGTCTTAATGGTATATAATAATCGTCTATAGTCACACACATAGTCACGGCGGACGGCCCGTCTACGACCCGGTCACGTATTGTAAATATAATCATTGGCCAAGAAGATAAAGACTTTTTAAGCTAGCACGCCAACCCTCTCTGTATACCTGAGGTTGGCAGGTAGAAAATGCTTTCAGCATTAAGCTCACCTTTTGTACACTTTCATTTCTTGTGCAATAAATAATTTAATAATGATAATAATAAGGTACTTACGTTATTTTCTTTATCGTCACTGTCAGAGGATACCCTTCTATTCTTGCACAGTTCCCTCTGACACCTGCAAAAAGATAAAACTGATTTACTTCCTTGGTCACACAGCATTGCCAAGTTTAAGGTATGGTAGTAAACGAACCTTCCTAGATTAGTTGGGAACAGCTTGCTTTTAAGTGGATGAAATAAATAAACCCGTACAAATAGTGGAGCTACGATATCACAAAGTGGACGGGGAACTCTGGCCAAGATTAGCGACAGACATTGAAAAACTGAATTATTCCCGTTGTTCTCCGATCTTCGGCCCCATCTGGGGACAACGGGAAGTTGTATTCCCTTTGCCTGCATACCTGCAGGCGGTACCGCATCCTTTCTCAGTCTTGACGCAACCGCATATCTTGGTGGAGCAGCTGCCGCGGCAGGCGCAGTGCGGGGACCCGTCCGAGGACCGCTTCGGAGCCCTGGACGAGGTGTCTGCATCGTCCGTCGTGAAGTTCATCGTGAGCCTGGAGCGTTGCGCCTGTGCACACATACAAACAAGACAATAATGTATCTGCTCTCAGAATTGATAGATAGATAACTTATTTATTGTAGGTACACGTTTAAAAAGAAACATGCAAGGAGGCAAGTTTCACTTAGCAGTGTACGTAAATATGATGAAAATGAAAATATGGCGAGTCCCATCCCAATTTGTGGCTACTTATCTCATCAGCAGTCCAATCATTTAAGTTATATACTTAACTAGTTTCTGCCCGCGGCTTCGCTCGCATGGTATGTTAATAAAAGTAGCATATGACCGTCTCCAGGATTCAAACTATGTCCACCAACTTTTGAATGAATCGAACCAAAGATTACAATTTTCCATACAAAGTTTAGAACTCAATTGCAACCCCCAAAGGGTAGTTTTGAAAAAATAAAAAATACGTTAATTTTAAAGTTTATTTGTTAATTGTTAATTTTAAAGTTTTTTTTTCCGAGTTTTGAGTGAATCAAACCAAGGAATATTTTTTTTTCATAGAAACTTTACCACCCTGTTAGGGGTTGATTTTCGAAAATAAGATTAGCCTATGTTTTATTCTAGAATCTAAACAATCTACATTCCAAATTTCATCAAAATCGGTTTAGTAGTTACGGACATACGTGGTAACAAACATTCACACACAGAGACTTTCGCATTTAATATATTAGTAGGATAGTAGGATTAATTAATTAAATAAGTAATTGCAAAAAAAGATTTATCTATCTATCTACATAAAATTGCCGCGCCCCGTTGACTGTTGGACCAGTTGCTGGTCCATCTTACCATTCTACTGTAGAATTATAATAGAATCGCAGCAGGGGCCTAGACAAATACCTCACGCTTAGTTTTCCTTTCATGCTACCGCAAATTTGTCAAGGAATAAATAGGCAGCAGTCACTTGACATTATCACAGCTAATGCAATTTCCATGTAATTCAATCTTTCCGCAGGCGTTAACGACAGACAACAGAAACATAACAACAGAAAGTGGTATTTGTGTAGACACCCTGGGCAAACTTCATGTGGAGGTTCAGTTTGTAGGAATGTTCTGACGATTCGACATTTGTTTAGACATAGCTGCTTTTTGTAAAAGAGTAAATGTGTGCTTTAGGAGATATAAATGAATTAACGTTTGAAACAGCTGCTTCGGGATAGCACTGGTCGTTGACAAGACTACGACAATGGATACGTTTGTAGAATTAAGTTAATTAAAGGCTGAATTTGCTAATAATAATGGAGATGATCTTCTACCACAATCCACTCAAAAGACAATATAATAATTCTTTATTTCTTTATCTCGCGGCCGTCTCACAGACACTCCCATGGCCTTATGATGAGAAATTAAGTGACTGGTTCAAGACCTTTTAGGCCAAAATGTAGGATTTGCAGAGTTAGGGCTTAGCGGCTTCGCTATTCATGAAATCTGATAACTTTTTAACAGTGAAAGCGTTAAGCTAGTTTTGGAAATCTATTTTACATGAAATGTTTTTGGTGAGATCGATATATTAAGGCCCGAATTCATAGTCAAATAGGGGCTCCCCTAGGGGACTGTTCAGGCGCTAAGTAAAAATTCAAGTGCGATTTCAACCATTATGCACCCAGCCATAAGGCGAATGCTGAATGATGGATTTTGGGGGACTGTTCAACCCCCGACTATGAATTCAGGCTTTAGACAGTTTCTCTGCAATGGTGTTCTGGAGGTTGTGAGTGTTGGGGATGGCGATGCGATGTCAATCAAAGCTGTGTTGCTGTTTTTATCTAACTACATAATTATCTACTACTATTATAACCGCGAAAGTTTGTGAAGATGGATGTTTGTTACTCTTTCACCCAAACACTACTGAACGGTTTTTGATGAAACTTTACAGTAATATAGCTTAGACATTAGAATAACACATAGGCTACTTTTTATCCGAAAACCACGAGGGCGAAGCCGTGGGCAGAAGCTAGTATTATATGATTACCTGTATACGTTTGAAGAGCGGAGTGGCTCTCCAGTCAGGATCCTTCTCCCTGTCCTCGAATTCGTCCTCCTCCTCGTCAGTCGGCTCCACGTATTCCACCTTCTTGACCGGTTCCAGGCTTTCCTTCTTCGGCTTCTTGTTCTTCGCCTTTTTGCCGGCAGCGCGGAGTTGCTCTAATTCATCCACTAGCTTCTTCTGTTGGTAGAAGTACATTGTTTATGACATCTTTTTCACACAAGTTATTTTTTACCAGAACAGAAGCCTGTATTTGGTTCGATTCCGCCGCGAGACAAATGTTTGTATGATCTGCAAATATTTGCCTCGAGCCTGGATGTTTTCTATGTATAATGTGTTTGTATTTATAAAAAAAATGCATATAAGTAGTATATCAGTCATGTAGTTCCCATAATACAAGCTCTGTTTAGTTTGGGACTGAATGATGTCGAGTGAAAATACCCAGCATTATCTATTTATCTTAGAGCCATCCGTTAAGACATACAAATTGACTGCGAAAAACCGCATTTCGATCGGATAAGCCGTTTCGGATATAAATGAAATGAAAAATCACTTTATCGAGGAACACAATGTAGATACGTCCTACAAATGGGGGTCTTATCGCTGACAACCAGACTCGCTCTTCCAGACAACCGTGCGTTATTGCTAACCTAAATCTGTGGTTGTTTTACTTTTCCAGCGACACAGCGAAGTCCCCCGAACTAGTTATAAAACTGTCATAAATGGCAACAGTTGCGGTGAAAAAAGAATAGTAACACATACGTTTTCCTCCTCGACTTGGTCCAGTTTGTCCTGTTGAATCTGCAGCACGTTCTGTAGGTGTTTGCATGCTTCGTTGTTATCACCGCGGCCCATCACACCTCGTTGCAGCGCGACCAGTGACGCCAGCTGCACACAAACACACATACAAACCCTCTGTTCCATAATCACCCGCTAAATTTAGCGGCGTGTACAGATACAAAGCCTGTTCCATAATCACCCGCTAAATTTAGCGGCGTGTACAGATACAAACCCTCTGTTCCATAATCACTCGCTAAATTTAGCGGCGTTCTAAAAGTTGCCAGCCTCTATCCTTTGTTTAGTGTTAGAAAAAGGCAGGGCTAGATTTAGCGACTTGCTAAGTTAGCGTGTGATCATGAAACACAGAGGGCTAATGTTTATTTATTTTCCTAATCAATACTGTGAGTTGATGTACTCTTTTAAGTGCGTGACACCTGTGTAAGGAGAGCTCGCTTTTCCTTATCAAATTATCTAAGACTAGCTGTGCCACGGCAACTCTCGACACCCGACTCACCGCGTCACATCGCCCGCACGCGCTATTACTTCTTTTATTCAGCTCCTAAGGGGCGTAGCATGATGTTAAATAGCATTTAACCTGCCTCAGGAATTGGACTATCAAATGTAAAATGATTTGTTCAAATCCGACTGGTAGTTCCAGAGTAGCGCGGTCAAAAAAAAACAATCAAACTCTTCAGCTTTGTTATTAGTATAGACTATAGCTGCCTGCGGCTTTACCCGCGTATTACCCGGATGAAAAAAAGCCGATGAAAAGTAGTTCTTACCGTTAAGGCAGCGTTCGGAAGAAACGCATTTGCTCGACCGTTTTTCGTCGACAAACGTTGAAAAATTTGTCTCCACAAGAAGCCCTTTTATTTAAACGGGTAATATACACTATGTCTACTCTGAAAGTCCATTCTAAATATTGGTGAAGGAATTTTTGAACTCGGATGAGTAGTTTCGGTGATTACCTCCTACATTCACATTTACAAACTTTACCTCTGTATAATATTAGTGTAGATTAAGTGCAGGCAACAGAAAATACATACATTTTAGATTAGACATTTGTATGTGTGTCTGTGTAAACCACAACACAGAAACGAATCATATGTATTACTAAAACAACTTTTTTTTAATCTCCTTTTACTTACAAAGTTTTTTAAGGCGCTATGTTTAAACATACTTTTAAAAGTATGTAACGTAGTAATAACATGTTAAAGATTTGACAGGTGGGGTTGACTGAAAAGTGTGATCATCATCCTGTGTGACGTGATAAAACAATATTAAGCGACCAACACGATAGTATGGTTAGAGAAGAATACTAGCATATTGTTAAACGAAAAGAAGTTTCAACATTGGCTCGTAATAATATTGCAAAGTACCCTTCGTAAAAATGTTTCGCAGTTCGCAATATTTTAAGCTACTAAAAAGTATTTTTTTCAACAATTAGTTAGCTATGTCATATTGAAGTGTTAATCGTTCAGTTTTTTAAATAGAGTTTCATATCTTAAGAAATCGAAAGAAACCCATCGAATACATGCGGTTTTTTTACGCGCAACCATGACGTTACTGACATTTTATGAACAAGCTCGATTCGAATATTATTTGCAATAGCATAAGCGTCGAGGAATGCCTTTCAAATCCGGCCACCAGCCTGTCTTAAGTACATATGTACATACATAAACTCACGCGTTTCCACTTAATACTATCCTGATATACCTCTTTTGAGTACTCTCATAACATTCTTCGTACATGCTTACCGTCTTAAGTATGATAGTTTAAAGAGTTAACTCACTTTCTGTTCACTCTGCATTTTGACGACGGCCAGTTGGCGTTCAAACTCCAACTTGCAGTTCTCAAACTCGACGAGCAGTCTATCGTGAGCTTCCTTCACCTCCTCGTAGCGAGCCTGGTAGCCCTTTTCGCTCTGGCTCTGCAGCTCTCGTTTGGAATCAACTAGAAGCTCGAACAAGCACTTCAAAGCTACCTTGGCTTCGAGCATGGATTGGATGTTGTCCCATTGTGTACGTGATTTGTTCTCTGTGGAAATAAATTACATAATATTTAATTAATATTATTGTCTTCCCAATTAATTATCCGCGACGAAACTCCGTTTGATATTAGGTTGTTATTAGGTTTTTTTAAGCTTTTTTTTCGTCTGTTACCGCTCGTCTGAGATTCAAACAATTGAATAGGGATAGGGATTGGGATTCGGAATCGGAATCGGAATCGGAATCGGAATCGGAATTATAAGTTTATGATGGTCAGACATTGGAATCATATTTATCAAACGCAAGCTATGTAAACTATTTAAAAAAAGAACCTGTGACACATTGAATCTGAAGATATCATTACCTTGGTCAGCAGTCAGTATTTTCTGTTGCAAGTCAGATATTTGCGCTTTCCGCAGCGCGAGGTCGTCTTCCAACTCAGCCATCTTCTTCCTACTGGTGTGGTCGTCTGTACTGTTGCGCAGGTTCTCGATTTGCTCCGTTATCCATGCTCTGAAAATACTAACTATGTATAGGGAAAAAAATCAACAACATAAATAAGGCCCAAGCTTTATTTATTTATTAATTTAGATTCAGCTGCTTACTGCACTTACAGTATAAACAAACATGTGCAGTGAGCCACAGCACAGCGAGCGTCTAGTCACGTAAGGGCGGGGGATATATTATTACATGAGGTAGCAATAAGGGATAAGGCCATAACCATATCATCCCAGAATCTACCAGAGGTACAGATTGAATAGCTACAACATATCTAACTAACAAAAGTTACCAAATTAGGTACACAAGAGGTAACAAAGGGTAGTGGCCCTCTCACACCCTCTGCCTATCACATCTAAACAGATGGTGCCAAAAACAAGACAAGGGCTAGTTGCGGCTTCTACTGCTCTGAAACTGGACTATCAAGAGCACAAGCTCTGAACAAAATGACTACGGCATTCCTGGCGGAGACATTAATGGCAGCTACAGAAATATTAACATCCACTGAGCCCACAACAAGTATAACCCCACCAACACATCTAATCTTCACAACAGACAGCGCAGGACTGTAGTAGAGTGCCACAGCAATGCACAATACACCCCAATGCGGGACGTCAGTTCTCCCACTTAGAATTAGAATTAGAGGGTAGTTGCGGCTATTGCCTTTATTTCTCGACGAACTCTGCTACTGATCTATATACTCCAGTCAACCCATTGTTGTTCTGTGAGTCGACCCGTACCCACAGCTGTAGCAACACAGTCGAAACGTCGGGATCATAATAATGAAAAGGTAAACGCGATAAAGACCCTTCAAAACATACAATCATATTTACTGTACGCGAAAATTTTAAAAACACTGCAATTGTGGAAGATTCGAGTGCCCTAGGTAAACGTTCTTATACATATGATATAACTAGCTTCTGCTCACGGCTTCGCCCGCGTAATACCCGGAAAAGTAAAAAGTAGCCGTGTAATTCTGATGTATAAGCTATTTATATTACTGTAAAGTTTCATCAAAATACGTTCAGTAGTTTTTGCGTGAAAGAGTAACAAACATACATCCTCACAAACTTTCAAGTTTATAATAGTAATAGGATTGAAAGAAAGAAAGAAATAAACACGCTCACGACTGTATTCCCCATTATCACCCCATATTCCTCACATCCTTAGATACATACTCAGTCCGTAGATCTTTGAAGAAATTATTGAAATAAAAGAAACAAGAAATCTAGCCTAAGCAAATTCGCGTTTACCTGTACTCCATGAGTTCTTCGAGTGACTTCTCAGCCTCGACGATACTTAGATGCACTTCCAACTCCTGCTCTATGTACAGCTGAATGGCGCCCGTTTTGACGCTGCCTTTCGCGTTTCGTTTCATGTGCGTCTGCTTTTGCCGGTCCAGCGCCTCCTATAGAACGATAAACAAACGTACGGTAAATTTAAATGAGTTTCAAATATTCCGATTCAGTGGGAATAGAACGGGCATCTACGCATTCAATGGGTAATGCGTTCCATTAACTGACTTCCCGCACCTGATATTGGTGGCTTTTAGGATGGAATCGGGGGCCTCGTTGGTCGCTTTTAGAGAACCTTTCTTTACAAGCAAGTAGTTGTAGGTTTTGTGCGTTATATACCCTGCCTATTGGGTATACAATACAGCCTGTATTGTATACCCAATTGGTTCTATAAATAATATTTATGTATTTACAGAAAAAAAATGTTTTTAAGTAGTATATCATTTATGTAGTTCCCATAATACAAGCTCTGCTTAGTTTGGGGCTAGATGGTGCTGTGTAAAAAAATGTCCAGTAATATTCATACTATTTTTGTGATCTCTCAAAAGCCTTCGACTGTGTTTCTCATAAAATATTACTTAGTAAGCTGGAGCACTACGGCGTTCGTAACAAAGAATTGCAAATATTTGAATCATATTTGTATGAAAGAGAACAAGTCACTGAATTGAACGGAGTAAGATCAAATAAATGTCACATTAAATTAGGCGTTCCACAAGGATCAATATTGGGTCCTCTTTTATTTTTGATTTATGTAAATGATGTTTCTGTAGTTTGTAAGGATATTGACATGGTATTATTTGCTGACGACACTAGTTTAATTATTAAGGACAAAACAAATGATGGTCTTAGTCATAAGTTTAGGAATGTTATGCCCAATATAGAAAAATGGTTTTCTGTTAATAATTTATTGTTGAACATTGATAAAACACATGTAATAGAATTCTGGTTAGGTACTAGCATAACGCCACATACATCGATAAAAAATACACTAATTGATTTGTCTTTGCCTAGTACCGATCGTATAAAGTTTTTAGGAGTCTGGCTAGATTCGAAATTGACATGGGTGGTACATATAGAGGAGTTGACAAAGAAATTGGGATCAGCAACATATGCTATCAAAAAAATTAAGGAACTTGGTGGTGTTAAAGCTGCGAGAGATGTATATTTCGCCTACTTTCATTCCTTAATGACCTATGGTATAATGTTTTGGGGTACAGCCGCTGAGTCAAATAAAATATTTGTACTCCAAAAGCGCTCAATTAGGTACATATTAGGTTTGAAAAGAATGGACTCCTGTAGAGATCGATTTAGAGAGTTGGGTATTATGACCATGACATGTGAATTTATATACCAAAATATAGTATACGTAAGAGAAAACCTAAGCCATATGACATTAAAAGAGGACACTCATAGTTATAACACGAGACGCAAGAAAAACATTGTAGTGCCACGTACTAGACTTGCAAAAACAGGGAAAAGTTTTATTTCTATGTCTATTAAATTGTATAACTTTATTCCCATGGACATAAGAAATAAGAGTGACATTGAATTTTACAAGTATGTAAAAAATAAATTATTATTTAAAAGCTATTATAAAATTGACGAAGCTTTTGCTGATAAACATTTGTTTTGTGATGTTAACTAATAATCGTATTCATATCTGATTTGTTACATTTGTTACCTACCTTAAGTACCTACTTTGTAATTTTGTGTTTGACGTTTCTAAGTACATGTAACATGTCAAAAGATAAATAAAAATTATGATTATGATTATGATTTATTAATTAATTTAAATCGTATTTATCTTATAGATATGATTGGTTTAGTAGAGATCCTCTACAATCTCGTCGGAGAATTAATAATACTAATGAATAAAAACACTTTGTACCTTAAGTCTCTTGTTGACGGCAACAGCCTCCTCCATCTTGCGTTTGAGCACATTCTGCTGTTTAGCATGGAGTGACTCCATCTTGGCCATGGCGGTCGCGCGTTTCCGGTCCTCGTTCTTGAGCCGCAGCATCGCGCGCTCGTTGTCCGCCTTCCATTTGCGGAATTTCTCGCTCTCCTCACGCATTTGTTTTATTATTTTCACCTGAAATTAAATTACAATTATTTATTAAAAACACAATCAAACATAGTTATATATCAGGACATTAATGAATTATGAACCACAAAGAAGGCAATAATGATATTATGACCAATAACGAGGAGTGAATTTTATTAGATTAAGTTGTTTATGGTTGGTAGGTAATAGTTTCTTGCACACCATTTATATGGTAGAATTTCTTGCTATCATGTTCTCATGGTAAGACCGCGAGACTAGGGCATGCATTCCGAAATTCCGGAATTTCGTAATTCCAGAATCTCGAATAGATTTTTCCGATATTTCAATTCCGGAATTGAGAGGACTAATATCGGTATTCCAATATTAATAACTTTGACTCAGATAGTGGCATTTTGCACAAAAAAATGCAACATTTCTACTTTCCGAAGTCGTATAAAAGAAAGAAGACCATTATTAGTAGGAGTGCACTTTTTGCACGATTTGGAAGACTTATTCGCACAAAACGACGACAATATTTCCCCATAACCAAATAACGATAAAATTTCTGAGATTATCGTCTATTTACTACGCCAGTACAAAACTCACAGTGAGCCTAATCCTACACATGCAGTGCCCTCCAATCCCAAAATGAACGTGTCATCGTCTTCTGACGAAGACGTTTCAGTCGAACCAACTATACAAGAACCGCTAGACAAGAAACTGGATAAATGCAAGATTATTCCGGAACCAGTTCCGGAATTCAGAAACTAGGTCCCCAGCATCGAAATTCAGTTCCGGAATTGTATACCTTCCGATATTGCATGCCCTACGCGAGACGCAAAGCCAGCTTAACTAGCAATTAATATCAATTTCTGTCCATAGAGATCGCTATTAGCGATAAGATCGCCCATTGCACTACCTCAATTAGTTAGTCATTTGCTGTTTTAATCTGTAAGGAACATATGTGGTGTAAAATAAAGTGTTAACTAACTATATATTATCTAATAATAATTTATCATCATCACCAACAACCAATTCACTGTTGGGCAAAGGTCTCCCCTAAGGAGTGCCATTTCCAACGATCTAGGGCCATCTCCATCCACCGACTTCCCGCAACTTTTGAGATGTCAATTCTCCATCTTGTGGATGGGCTCCCATGCTGTATCGTCGGGTTCGTAGTCGCCATTCGAGAACCTTTCTTTCTCAGCGGTTGTCGGTTCTGCGAGCTTAATATTTAATATTTTTAGACCTAGTGCGGTGCGCATGGTCAAACTTGTAATTTAGGCACATACTATTCTTGGAAATTAAGTATTTTGTAATAACGTGAGATGGATACAGCCCGAAAAGTGGGCAAACGCATTA
Source organism: Perizoma flavofasciatum (assembly GCA_958496245.1). NCBI lineage: Eukaryota > Metazoa > Arthropoda > Insecta > Lepidoptera > Geometridae > Perizoma > Perizoma flavofasciatum. The sequence goes on from OY292436.1 coordinate 4,483,508, forward strand.
ACACTGGCTGCCTGATAAAGGATGGATGGAATACAACGACGTCTTGGTCGCCCGCGAAATCGTTGGCATGATGATCTTGATGAGTTCAAAACGGAATGGTGCGAGACCGCCAATGATAGAGGCACATAAAAGGAATAGGGTCTTTGCCCAGCGGGGTTATAGAAAAAAAAAAGTTTATATGAAGTGATTACTTTAGTGGCTTTCATGGCTTGTAGCTCGGCATTGAGTGACGCGATCTTGGCTTCGTTTTTCTCCTTCATCTTGATGACATTGGCTTGTTGCTGACAGCGTTTCTTCAGGTCCGTGATCTGAGATTCCAGGTTGGAGACTTTGGTGCGGCGTTCCTCGTGCGTTGGGTCTTTAGTCTGCGGTACATAATCAATTTTTGAGGAAAATTACAAGATTTTATAAAAAAAAAATGCAACAAAAGTGGCAAACAAGCATGCGGCCCGGCTCACATGTTGGTAAACGGTTACCGTAACCTATAGACGCTTGCGACACCAGAAGTTAGTACCTCTGGTGTATCGCGCGTTGTCAACTTTCAGACATAAGATAATACGAATTCTTGTTAAAATTTGTTTTACCTACAGCATAAAGGATTATCCTAAACCGACGAGCATGTATGAAGAATGTGATGAGACTAAATGAAGCAAAAGTATATCAGAATCTGATCTCTGCTTACACCTCTGGGAAACAGGCGTAAGTGTATGTATGGATGTATCTGTGTATGTATAAAGGAAAATCCACAGGTATCGTGTGTATGTTACGCGATATCTTCGCCAGTTATGAACCAATTTTAATGATTTTTTAATGGGTAAGGGTACTTCAAGGATGGTCCTATTTAAATTTTATGAAAAAATCTCACTCATAAGTGTGAAAAATAATATCAACTTCCCGTTTTTTGAAGTCGGTTTTTATTTTTACCTGTATTTTTTTAAATTTATTATTGTTTGTTTCTTAGCTACGAACCTTGGACTGTTTCAACTGCTGCATTAACTCATCTCGTTCCTTCTCCAAATGCGCGATTTTCTCCTCATTTTCTCGCAAATTGTTGTGTCCCTCCAGCATCTCCTTGTTGTTGGCGAGAATGGCCTGGACCACGGACGCTTTTATAGCCATTGCGCGGTTCAGCTCTTGCAATTCTTGGTTTAGTGCCACCTGGGGATAAAGAAAGACTTAGTATTTTTTTTTAATCACGATTAGTTACCGTAATTATGAGTTACTAGCTTCTGCTCACGGCTTCGCCCGCGTGGTGCATTGCAGCGCTCCTAGCGATGATGATGAACATTACTTGAAATTATTCAAAACGATTGCATACAGCTGCATTTGAATCAGATAGACAGACATATCATTTTCCGCAAATAAAATAAGAGCCATAATACTGAATTCTAAAAGTAAATTACAAAATGAAAGAATTCTAGAATAAATGCTCTTTTTAGGGACCAAAAAGATAGAACATCCCTGGTGGGGATCGAACCCACGACCTTTGGATTAGAAGTCCAACGCGCTATCCTCTGCGCCACAGGGACGACTGAAGTACTGCGAAAAATAACCATACGATGTTTAGTAATTAACCTCATATTACACTATAGTTACTACAAAACACACATTGCATGGTTGATTATGGATTTTAATTAACTTTTGCTTCTTTCAAGCGTTTCAGGTTCTTTACTACCTTAGTCGTAGGTATACAGAAGTATACATAGAGCAGATATTATAGAAAAAAATTGAGAGATCGTTTAATACCTATGACTACCTCTGTGGCGCAGTGGGCGAAGGCCCGCCTGAAACGCAGAAGTTTGCGGGTGCCATTCCCGCCGCCGGACAGATGTTTGTATGATCTGCAACTATTTGTCTCGGGTCTGGGAGTTTTCTATGTATAATATGTAAGTATTTACAAAACAAAATGTATATAAGTAGTATATGATTCATGTAGTTCTCATAATACAAGCTCTGCTTAGTTTGGGGCTAGGTCATGCTGTGTGATAATGACCAGCATTATTTATCCAGTATTATCTACAGCAAAATGCGTGCAACCGATAGATAACGGCGCTCTTTTTACTAAAGTATCGCGCTTCGCCGAATCTGAGACATAACGGATGAAAATTGACACATGTGACATGATTAAAAAGTTACCTGTCCCATAGCCCTCTTCTCTTCCTCGAGAACAGCTTGATCCTCACTCAGAACCACATCATCATCAACCTTATCAGGATCATTGTCATCCTTCACAAACGACAGCTTAATCTCATGATCAATCAATTCTTCATTCGTCTTCAGATTAACAGATTGTAATTCTTCCAGTCTCGTTTTGATCTCCTTCAAGTAGTCCACGACACTCGTTTTCTGAAGTTCATCGTCTGTTTTATCAGTCATGTTAAGATTGTCTATAGTTTGGTTGCATTGTTCTGTGAGCTCGTTGAGTTTACGTTCGATTTTGTCCTTCGCGGCTTCCGCTAAGAGTGCTTTTTCGCACAAATTCGTGTTCTCGATAAGCATGTTCCCGAGATGTTCCGTCACTTGTTTATGCTTCTTGAGGAGTTCCGAGTATTTCGTGCGTTCCTTTTCTAGTTCTTCCTGGAGCTGTTCGTTGTTTTGCTCGCTGATCGACGGCAGTTTGCCGATCATTTGGAGGCGTAGTTCGTTGACTAGGTTGTTAAGCCTGAAGAATTTACAATTTAATGTAGAGTACAATGTTTAAGTACATTAATAATATAACAGTCAGCTGTCCCATTCAAGATCAAGAAATATGATAGAATACAGGAATATAATTATTTATATTTTAAGTGTAACATATTTTATTAGCCGCGGGAAAAATGTTTGTATGATCTGCAAATATTTGTCTCGGGTGTATGAATAAATTAACTTTGACTTTATATCTAGCAGGTAAAATTTACGTTTCATAGTGATCCTGGTGATTTAAATGAATAAATGAACTTTGACTTATTAGACTTATAAGATCAGGGCGCTCTATCCTGCGCAATCGTATAGTCCATACCTGACGATCTCAGCGGCCTTCGCGTCTTGGTTTATGATGGGCTTGTTGCGTATCCGCCGCGCGCGATCCGCGTACCGCAGCGTGGACACCGTCTCGTCCAAGTTGTAGTCGGCGGGACTCACACACGCCACCATCAGTGTTAGGGAATTGCCTCCTAGACTATCTGTAATACAGAGATAAGCCATTACTATACTAATAATAAATCTGAAGAAATTTTCAAACTTTCGCGATAAGATAACATGATTATAACGGGTCTTTATCGCGTTTACCTTTTTTTTTATCGACGTTTCAACTATATTGTAATAGCCGTGGTCACGGGATGACTGGAGTATACGGAGCTATCGTCGAGAAATAAAGGCAGTAGCCGCCCGCATCTACCCTCATTTCATCTTCGGAATCAGAAAAGTCCATGTTCACATTACGGCACACTGCACTAACCGTATCACCGCACTGAACAATCGGATCGCGGCGCGAACACCTCGAAATAATAAAAAAGGTAAACGCGATAAAGGCCCGTTAAACTTATAATTCTGAAGTATTTGTTTGTTTTTTTTTTTTTTTGTTTGAACGCGCTAATCTGTGGAACTACCATATTTGAAAAAATGTTTTTGTTTTCGGTAGCCCAACTCCTGAGAAAGGTTATAGGCTATTTAACATCACGCTACAATTATTGGGAGCCGATCAAAAATAAAAGTCAGAAAGAACACTAAGCGAAAACGAAGTAATAGCGCGGACGAACGATGCGTCGCGGTTGGTCGGGTCAGAGGGCGGCCGACATTTCTAGTCGTAGATAAAAGGTAAACAAACAATATCTTATGACAAACGCATACACAGGTAAACATAGTGTGGTTAATCATTAGTCTCGCACTATGGCTCGAGCATCGTCACCTATCTCGTTATAATGGACCAAGTTAAGCCTGAATTCATAGTCAGGGGTTGAACAGTTCCCCAAAATCTATCATTCAGCATTTGCCTTATGGCTGGGTGCATAAAGGTAAAATTCGCACTTGAATTTTTACTCATTGCCCTATTTGACTATGAATTCGGGCCTTAGAGACCGAATGCGGAAAAGGGAGTCCACCTACATATATACACACCTGCCCCGTGAGTCCTCGCCGCGTTCAACACTCTCTCCTGGGCGCTAATCCTGAGTTTGATGTATTGGCGGATGGATTTAACATTTTAAGTGAATGTTTGAGTCTCTGTGAGCGTGACATAATATAACACTATCGGTCTCATTACGAAACGTGGTCTAAACTCGAGTTGAACTCAAGTTCTGTCAGATCCACTAAACCATGGTTTAAATATACCTTATCGAAAAAAAAGTATTATTGCAAAGCCACTACGGTCGACAATTTAAAAATAAAATAAAACCGCGGGATGACCGTTTAATTTAAAAAACACTTCTAAACCAAAATAAAAAAGAAAAACATAATTTTGATTGGCTACCAAAAAAAGTAGTTTCTCAAAAAGAGGTTGAGGTATGATAGAAATAAACTAGGTGACCGCCTGGTTTATCTTTTAGCAGTTATTTGTAGTCAAACCTCTTTTTGAAATGTCACATAGACTGTCGGCTATTATACTATAGCATTCAATTTTAAGCCTTGTTTCCTTTGCACAACAATTTGTCTTGAAAATCAGGAATCAAAGGTCTAAAAGATAAACCACCGATTTAAACCACCTTTCGTAATGAGACCCCATGTGTTTAATTTATGTTCGCTGAATTTATGACTGTAATTATTATATGAATATCTTAAATAATTTCTTGTTTATTTATTGTATACTAGCTGTACCCGCGACTTCGTTCGCGATTGCCATCAATTTTTAAAGTACCTCTTTTCTAACAAAAAAGGAATGAATTAAATTGGACTAGGCGTTAATGAATTACAACTACGTCCAAATTTTGAATTTGATCCACTCTCCCAAGGGAACCGTGCTGAATTTCGGGATAAAAAATATCCTATGTCCTGCCCTGTAGTATGAACTCAAATCATGCCAAGTTTCATTTGAATTCGTTCAGAAGTTTCGGCGCTATGCGCGGCCCAGATTCTGACAGACAGACAGACAAAAATTAAAAAAAAAACATTTTTGGCTTCAATATCGATTATAGTGCCCTCCAAAAAAAAATTGAAAATATCTTCAATGAACAGAATTTGACCTGTTACATTCTTATTATAGTATAGATATAACTGTCGAACATTAATGTAATTTACCTTTGACCTATCTTTGTAATTTAACGATTGTAAATAAAATAAATACCAAATATAGAAAAAAAACTCAAATTGTACCGGTACATGCGGTAGTTGTTGCGGTAATTGTATTGGTACTTAATGTAAACTTTCTTATAAAGTACCGTTACTGAGGAAAGTATTTAAATCAATGTTTCTTAAGATTGTACCTCTAGAGCTATATACTCTATACTATATACTCTCTGTCGAGCCTGCATTGTAGAGTCTACTACTATTATAAATGCGAAAGTTTGTGAGGATGGATGTTTGCTTCACACAAAAATTACTGAACGGGTTTTGATGAAACATGACAGTAATATAGCTTTCACATCAGAATAACACATAGGCTACTTTTTATCCGGGTACGACGCAAGCGAAGCCGTGGGCAGAGGCTAGTAACAAAATATGATTGAAGTGATAGAACTCACCCTGAAGAAGCCTAGTCAGTTTGCTATCTCTGTAACTGATAAAACTCCTGTTGGTTCCATCTCCCAGAGCCGATATGACGTTCCCCAAAGCCAGTAGACCCTGGTTTATCTTCACACCCTCTCTGAGACGCTCGCCGCTAGCTTTCGTCTTCTTGATCCGCTCCGAACCAGCTAGATCCACCAGGTGGAACTTCGATGTTGTGGCTAGGTTCCTGTAAAATATACAGCATTATGTTACTTAAGAGGCCTTAAGCCTTATATGTACACATAGAGGATACAGACAAAAAGCGTACATACAGGGCATGTACAAAGGTGAGCTTAACACTAACACGAGTTTTCTTCCAGCAAACCTTTGAGTATAGGAACTTGGCTTATTTGTCCCGTCTGTTCCGACCTGAAATGTCTCCGATTACCGTGGTATTATGTCACTCTCTTTAGCTGCTTGGTTCAAAATAGTAGAGAACGTCTATTTTGTCCAGTTTGTCCCCTCAAGGGGACTAACCGGAATATTTCTGATTATTAAAGGTTTATGCAGTCTTGTCTGTAACTCTCTTTACCCATTTGGCATTTAGCTATTTGACAGTCAGTCTATTTTGTCCTGTTTGCCCTCCCAAGAGGACTAACCGTAATTTTACTGATTCTTATAGGTTTATGCTTACTTGTCTGTGCGACTTTCCTTGGCGATGATAATAGTCAAGACGGCATGACTTTGACTTGTAGCTTGGTGATAGCAGTGGAATCTGGCCATATTGTGTCCTGTTTGCCCCCACCCAAGAGGACTAACCGGAATATTTCAGATTTTTATAGGTTTATGCTTACTTGTCTGTGCTACTCTCCTTGGCAATGGTAATAGTGAAGACAGCATGACTTCGACTTGACGCTTGGTTCATAGCAGTAAAGTCTGACCATACTGTCCTGTTTGCCCCCTTAAGGGGACGAACCGGAATATTTCTGATTCTTACTTATCTGTGCGACTCTCCTTGGCGATGATAATAGTAAAGACGGCATGACTTCGACTTGAAGCTTGGTTCATAGCAGTGGAGCCTGTAACACGGCCCGACGACCCACGTTCCAATACCATCATTGTTTCCATTGTTGAGGTGACAGCAAGCTCAGTAATACCTGAAATATATTAAAACAACAGATTAATTAATTAATAATACTTGACTGATGGGCCATAGATGGACAGTGCAAATGAACAAATTGGTTTCCCATTGGACATTCCGTTTTTTGGGTCATTCAAATGGGGAACTAGTGTCACAATTGACGACCTCTGTGGCGCAGTGGGCGAAGGCCCGCCTGAGACCCAAAGGTTACGTGCAAATATTTGTCTCGGGTCTGGGTTTTTCAATGTATAAAATGTATGTATTTACAAAAAAAAATGTATATTAGTCATGTAGTTCCCATAATACAAGCTCTGCTTAGTCTGGGGCTAGATGATGCTGTGTGAAAATGTCCTGCATTATTTATTTATATTTATTTAATTGATTGCCATCCCTATAGCCATGAGTTAGAGTGCTTGCCCTGCAGGTCACATGACAAACAAACCTGGTAGAATGACTCCCTTGTTGATATCCTCCCTGATCTCAATGATACTGTGCCCCCTCTCCTTTCCCGACAGCAGGTCGTAGCATTGCTCCTGATACAGCTCCATGAACGACACATTCACTTTGAAGATGAACTGGTCCTCATGAGTGTCTATGAAGTCGAAGATGTCCGCCACTGCTTGAGGGATTACACCTGGAAACAATCATAGTTTTAGGGCCCCAAATTCAAAACTGTTTGATATATTTCATTTTAAAAAATTGTTTTGTTGTACCACAGCATAATAAATAATATGATCATACAGAAGACTTGCTCCCATAATCACTCATATTGTGACTGTATTGAGCACAGTTGCTGTGCAAATTAGAATAGTTATGATAAATCATATCATATTTGTCACAAAACAACGCACAGAAAAGGCAAGAAATTAATTAGGGTTAATAAATCAATAAAATAATTAATGCAATAACAGTAGTATAAAAGTATTAAACCTAGAAATTAAGGTTTAAGATACTCATATCAGGTAAATGTAACTTGGGCCCACATTCCACACTACACCCCACACAGGTCAGTCGCAGTGATAATTATATTTGAGTTCTGCCGCAATAAAGTAAAAGGGCTAAATGTAAGTGATGAGAACAAGAAACAGAGATTTTTTTAAGAATAATGATTTTATTATTGGACACTGTTTCCTAGCACATAACGTAAATCATGAAATTTAAATACAGTAATTTGCAATAAATACATGTAGATAGATATGTTGCTTTTATTGTTGATTCAAATATTTAGATATTCTAACTTTACCTTTAATTGCAGTAAAAAGAATCAGAAAATTTATGGATCATGCATCAGTTACGTCTTACTGACCACTTGCACTCTTTCATCATAGTTATTTGGTCAATGGCTTTTTTCTTATTATTATTTGAATGTAACAGATTTATCTTCAATTAGGTAAATAGTTGTAAATGGCTACTAATAATAAAATTATTCTATTGAATATTTGATCTACTAAGCCTTTTCTTCTTAGCAAGGCATAAACACACTACTTCTGTTAACTTTAGTAATGCTCATCCTAAGAAAATATCAAAAATATGTATAGAAAAAAAATATGGATGCTGATTTTAGATGCTGATTCCGAATATATATACATATAACTTGATTTTACTAAAAAATGTTACTTGCACCCTTCTTCCTTATGACGGCAGAGCTGTAGTTGCTAACTGTAGGCATATTTAAAGAAAAAGATTCTTAATTTAAAAAGTTTGTTAAATATTAACTTACCTAGTTTGGTGGAATCTCCATCAGATCCTGAATAGTTTGTACCCATGGTGTAGGTTTTCCCAGATCCAGTTTGACCGTAAGCTAGTATTGTGACATTATAACCTGGAATAAGAGATTGCGGCCACCATTTTTTTATTTTATTAAATTATAATATTATTTCTAATCTTTGTTGTTTATTGCTATCAGACTAATTTTGTCTTGCAGTAAATTTAATGTTGAAATTATTCAAAACTAAGGTTTATTTTTTATAAAGGATGCCAAATTATATCTTTATTTACAAAATGAATTATACAACCATTGAAAAAACAAAAATACACATACCTTGAAACAGTCTCCCAATAAGACCCTTAACAGCTGTATCATAGAATTCCTGCTGATTGATATGTTGCGGGAACACATGGTTGTAAGTAAATGCTAGGTCTTTTATCTGCACCTGTGGCTGCCCAGCCACTACATCAATGCATTCATCACATCCACGGTCTGTCTCATTCTGCATCAATGGCCTAATCCTAAGAGCCACTTGAACCGTGTCTATTGTAGCTTTATTTTCCAATTCAACCATCTTGGTGCTTTCTCTTTGTTTTATAAATACATACACCACTTCTAGCCCTTAAACTACTAAAAATAAAGCCTATTTCATATTACTTTTTCTGATTTTTCTGTCCAAAGATCAGGAATGTGGACTGTTGTCAAGTTATATTTTTCTTCACTTATGACATTCAAAGTTTGGGATGTAGTTTGGTAAAAAGGTCTGAAATGAAAGAGGTGAGTATCTATTATATTAAAATTACAGTCGAACTTACTAAGAAACGACAATCAAAGTTACAATATACTAATAGGCGAGGAGGTAAAAGGTAACGAAGGAAACCAATACCATAGTTTACCTTACTGGAAACTCACAAATAATGATTTTCTCACTGTAACTGTTGAAGTAGGTTTTACTATTTGTAACACAATCTTCATAAAAATATTCCAAATGCAACAGCTAAAGTCAATCAACCACAAAACTTTCAAATTTCAACGGCGCGCTCGCGCTCGCTCATTATTTCGATGGTTTGGTTTGGTTTGGTTTAGGGATGCCATGCCCGAACTGAATCGAATTTCTTGAAGATCGATTCACGACAATACGATCTACCAATTTTTTTAATCGATTCAACGGTATGCGATTTTCACTCAGATCGAATCATATGCCCAGAATATGGTATGAAAAAATCATACCATTAAAAAGTTTGTGTCCAACCGAAACCGAAACTTCATTCATGCAAAACGATAATAATTTAGTAGTGGGTCCTCAGCACGAGTGGCACCACTTTTGTAGCTACACACTTTCTCGAAACGGGGTCTCACTCTTTTCGTTTGGACGAGCTAGCACACCTGCACACCAACACAGTTGCACAATCGAGCTAGGCGCGAGGCGTGAAGCGCACAATGTGCCTCGCATATAGCACTCCACTCCATTACCACACCACGCAACACGCACAGTGCACACTGTGTTCCCAAGACTGGCTCACACAACTACGTTCAGAAACTGCCTCCGTGCCTCGCCTCAATTGTGGTACCACAGTGTGCTGGCTCAGTTGTAAAACTGAGCCCCTCCCACGATCCTCGTTTTCGAACAGTGTGCTACCCATGACTAGATAATATAATGTTAGCATTTTGGTGGGGACAGATATCTACAACAAAGTAAATTTACCTACCTACTTGTATTCAAATTTGTTTCGAGTTTCAAAGACTGTCCCGAGCTGAGTATTATTATGTATTATAATATGATGGTAGGTGATAATATTTAATTATATAGGTGATATAGTAATAATATTTAGATAATATTTATTATGTTTATTTCATTGAATTGATTCAATGAAATCCCGATCGGGATAGGGATCGGGATCGGGATCGGGATCGGGATCGGGATCGGGATCGGGATCGGGATCGGGATCGGGATCGGGATCGGGATCGGGATCGGGATCGGGATCGGGATCGGGATCGGGATCGGGATCGGGATCGGGATCGGGATCGGGATCGGGATCGGGATCGGGATCGGGATCGGGATCGGGATCGGGATCGGGATCGGGATCGGGATCGGGATCGGGATCGGGATCGGGATCGGGATCGGGATCGGGATCGGGATCGGGATCGGGATCGGGATCGGGATCGGGATCGGGATCGGGATCGGGATCGGGATCGGGATCGGGATCGGGATCGGGATCGGGATCGGGATCGGGATCGGGATCGGGATCGGGATCGGGATCGGGATCGGGATCGGGATCGGGATCGGGATCGGGATCGGGATCGGGATCGGGATCGGGATCGGGATCGGGATCGGGATCGGGATCGGGATCGGGATCGGGATCGGGATCGGGATCGGGATCGGGATCGGGATCGGGATCGGGATCGGGATCGGGATCGGGATCGGGATCGGGATCGGGATCGGGATCGGGATCGGGATCGGGATCGGATCGGGATCGGATCGGGATCGGGATCGGGATCGGGATCGGGATCGGGATCGGGATCGGGATCGGGATCGGAAAAAATGATACATACATTCGGAAAAAAAGATTTTTTTGCAAGAAAATACTTGCTGCATGCCATGGACACTTTTAACGCATCAAAAATGTTGGATTCGAAATTAGTGTTTTTTTTTGTTTCTGTGGCAGTCTGGTTTGCTTTTTTTTGACCTACCGTCTCGTCTTCCGTAATTTTCTTCTCATTCGTCAGCTTTTGTATGTATAATAATAATAATAATAAGTTCTTACCTAGTTTATCAATCATGTATTTCTCATAGTACAATCTCTGATTAGTTTGGGGCTAGATGAAGATGCTGTGTGAAAAATGTACAACATTATTTATTTATGTTATTTATTTATTTATGTTCAGTGATGCCACTGTGGGAAACGACACTGGCATCAATCAAATAGACATAACTCATGCTTTATTAGGTCTACTACCTTTTGGCAAGGAAATCCAAACTATCCCTGGACAATACACTCCTCGTCTACAAATTTTTAAACCCATATGCCGTATGGTCTTATGAATTCGAGCTATTGGGAATAGAAATCCTCCAACGCTTTCTTTCCAAAATGCTACGTATGAGCCATGCCGCCATGATGCCATGTCAGCGGTACAAATGCGCCATAGTTCATTTAATACAAATACTACTTACTTCAAAGACTTCATCATGACCTGAATGTGCCAACAGTCAAACAGGATATAGCTGACAAGCTCAAATCCTACGTCAAACGAATGAAGATGCACACAAACGAGCTGGCTAATAATCTCATGAAGAAGACCACAACATTTAAAAGGATCAAGAGGAGAGCTTCTCTAGACCACATATAGACACAATGTATAAAATAAAAAATATATTGGATTTGCCACTGTGCTTATTCCATCCATATTGGTCATATTGGTAAAGTATGTGCATTGGTACGAACTCTAGCTCAGTGCTCAGAAGGCAGATTGCAAGAAAAAAAGACGACTTAAAAAAAATAGGAGAGTCACGGGGTCCCCGCGATTACGTTGATGTGGACGTCCGTCGGGGTCATGCATACAATGGGATTAATACAAGTAGGAAAAAAAACCGTGATTAAAATAACAATATAATAACACGGGGGAAAATAGCAACACAAGCCTTAACTTAACTTCTGAAGTGATGTTGTTAATGTCAAATTTGTCAAAGTAAGTTATAATTTTCTGTTCCAAAAAACGAGCGAAAATTTTAGTGTAAAATATAGTTTTATGTATTGTGTTGATAAAAATACAATACGGAATACGAATCAAACGTAAAATATTGCAAAGTTAGAAGTTATCGCCGTCTACGACACTACCTGGACCTAGTGGTACTGCTGAATTTGCGTTGCTATGTTGTTCTCGCATTACTTAGTAATGTTTGTATTTTGGTAGCATGGCACCTCGAACGAAAAATACGAAAGTTTTGAAAGAAAATATTGATGTTGTAAAGAAGACTAAGGTAAAAAGTGTTGGAAAAATAGCTAAGCCCCCGAGGAAGGCCTTGGTGGACAAAACAAACTCGCTTTCTGACGACAATGCTTCAATTGATGCCCCAACCAAAACTGCTTTGAAAAATAAGGCGGCAATGACTAAGAATGCCGTAAGACCACGTCGCGAAAGACGGCTTCCGAATCGTTACGTAGAGAACCATGTTCTAAATAACCTGTCTAACAGCAAAGATACAGTGGGAAATCAGGTCTGTGAAATTTCTATTACTGACGCTCCACTCACGATACCTCTATCTAGAGGTGAAAAATCAAAGCAGGCTACATCTTATGCTGAAGTAAAGCTAACTGCAAACAGACCGAAAAGAAATTGCCGCTTGCAATCAGTTAAAGAGCCTCCTATAAATGAAAGGCCCAAAACTGTGAAGAAACAAAAACTAAGCATAATATCTTCACCATTCAAAACATCTTCCCAAAGCTTTGACAGCAGTCTGGTTTTTAATAGACCCAAAAGAATATGTCGGTTACCATCCAAGTTTGAAGATCATTCTGTTAGTCCAAACAAGTTTATACCGGTCCAGCCATGCTATGCCAGCACCCCCATAGTGCAAAAGAATGCTAAAACTCAGGTAATTGATAAGAGTAATGAAAATGCAATAAAACCATTCCCAGAAAAAAGGCTGACCAGAAAAAATAAGGGAATTGTGAACAAAAATACCAAAAGTCAGTATTCCCTCACTAAGACATGGATAAAACCTGCAGATACATTAAGCAATTCTAAAGATAAAACCAGTCCTGATACAAACAACAATGCTAAAGCTAAAAGAACATTACCCAAGAGAGTCATCAGTACAAAATCACCATTAAAGACAGCCAGCCCTGAAAAAATTTCAAAAACTAATTTCACTAAAAGGCTGCTTGTAAATAACTTATCATTCAGAGTCTTTGAGGATAAGAACTCCCAGGATAAAGATCAAGATATTTACGAGTTCACCTATGATCCAAATGAGGAACCACCTCCAAAGAAAAAGAGGGCAGTCAAGAAGAGGCCACCAAAACAAAAAACAGCTGTCATGAAAAATAACTATGACAAAAATGTGCAGAAAGCTTTAGAATCTCTGAAAAGTAAGATGAAACCTTCACAGACTCAAAATATACAACTTCAGACACAAGCGCAAACAAAGACTCAAAGTACACAATCTCAAGAACAGACTGGTATTGTACAACCACAAACTGTACCAATCAGTAAAAATACCACAGAGAAAATTAAAATAATTGAAGATGTAATCTTAAAACCAGCTACTGACAACAAATCTCTGAACTACACCCCAGCACTTACAGTGAATGAGTCAGCCAAATCGATCCACATGTCAAACTATGCTTCCATTCACGTAGAGGACATTGCTGCTGATTTTGAGACTGACAATAATGACATGAACTACTCACCAGTAAATTCCCCATATCGTCCAAAAACCCCTGAAATTCTTGAAAGACCTATGGAAGTTAATAACCATATAGCTGTGAACAACAATGACCCTCTAAACTTACAAGGGGAAGTGAGCTTCTTCAACGAACAGCCGGTAGCAAGCAGCAGTATGAATTTATCTATTCATCAACCCCATGCCAGTCCATGGAGAGTAGATTTCAGTAACTTACCCATCAGATGGCAATCAAACACATATGTCAAACCAAACATGACACCGGCTGTGGATAGTTCTTTCATAACTTCTGAAGAGATCAGTAAAAAAAAACATGTTTACACCAATATGGTGGCTGATGAACCCTTGCCAGAAATAGATGATCCTCGTAATCTAAAGCAGACAAGCATAATATCCTTCATGCGTGAAGTAGCAGAAAAGAGCTTGAAAAAGAAAAGAGGCCGGTCCGTATCACCAAAAAAAGTTAACTCCTTGTTTGAGGATTTCAGTGATACATCCTACGAAAATAAGACACCTAAAAAGGCTAGAAAAGAAAAGGTTCTAGCTACTCCCAATGCTTCTAATGATAGCAATGATAAATCATGTGAAAAAGATTCCAATCATAGTGAAAATCATGAAAACTCAGGCGAAAACCACAATGTAATCTCTGCTGAAAGTATAACCACAAATCAAAGTGACAAATCACCAATTGAAAAGTCCAAAAAAGACAAGGATGGCACATTCTTTGGCTTTGATGAAAGCGAGGATAGCAATCAAGAAAATGTATCCCCAGTCAAAATGCGACGCACCAAAGCCATGGGATTAAGGCATAAATCTAGAGCTGTACTCAAAGAGATCAATGCTTTGACTGGTCCGTCTAGAGCTGTTCTGCCTGTCACAGCAAAGTCCAAATTGGCTAGCTCAGAAGTGGTGGAAAAGCTTTATGACCAGTTAAAATCAGCTGAAGATGTCCCACCTGTAAAAGAGAAAGTAGTTTATGACACTGCAGCTATTAATGATGAGTCTTTGGGTGATGATGATGAGCAGTCGGTGCATCTGTTTGAAGATATTGAAGTGGTTCATCATGTGAAGGTAAAGTTTGTTTTACAGTAATTCCTGTCAGACTTATATAGTTTTTTCTCAATAATTTAACATTGTTCTTCTAAACTTTAGACAAATTATATACATGAGTACTGGTTTGTATAACATCATAGTTTTCATTTTACGACTATACCACATTACTATTCTCCTGCTGACATTTTGTTGACTGTTAAGAGGTCCTTCCTCATAAGCACTGTCCCCGACCACACTACAGTCATGAGACAGAAACTGACAATCAATTGACATACTCAAAAGGGCAAAGGAAAATTTTGAGGAAACCAACATGCCCTAGAACCAAAAGTTCGAAGGCATGTTACATTAATAAGTGCTCAAATAAAACAGGAAGCTGCAGTGAATTCGTCTGTCATGTGAAATTGCTAACTATTGTGCAAACTATGGGCATTTGGCAAAAATAATATAAGTAAAAACAAAATTATCTCTAGCCTATGTATGTCTAGGTCACAAACAAAGACTAATTATTATAAAGGGTTATTCTCGTTGTCCCCCGGTTTTCAGCCCCATTGGGAGACAATGGAAATTTATATTAATAATAATGCTGGCCATTTTTTTTCACACAGCTTCAACTAGCTCCAATGTAAGCAGAGCTTGTGTTATGGGACTACATGACTGATATACTACTTATATAATTTTTTTTATAAATACATACATATTTTACATAGAAAGCACCCAGCGGGAATGGAACCCTCAGGCGGGCCTTCGCTCAATGCGCCACAGAAATCATCGAGATTGATAATTGTTTCAATGGATTGATTGATGCATGGATCAATGGATGGATTGATGAATTGATGAATGTATTAGTCTCCATATAGTAAACCATACACCTGTTCCAAAATTCATGCATATTGGTTTACCCACTATGGAGTTCTTTTGCAACAAACATGATTATGCTTCTATAATATCAATAGGATATGATACTTCATACTGTAAAAACGGGAATTTTCACGTACTGCACTCTCGGTGAAGGCACCGACTAAGTTTCGACTCATTCCGAGAGTCTTCATCAGAGTGAGTGGTCGCGACTTTCTTTCTCCTTCCGCGTCGAGATAGTACATGGCGCGACGCGGTATCTATCACTATCTCGGTGAATAGTCAAGTTCACGATAGTTTTTGGAATAAGATATGATACTTTATTTTATAATTTCTTATTATTTTTTCTTTTACACAGCCACAACGGAAGAGTTACGGTAAAGCCAAGAAAGTGACATTCCAGCAGGGTTCAGACAGTGACACGCAAACTCAATGTCCGGAAGCCAGGTCAAGCGATGAAGATGATCTTGATCTGACCTTCCAGATGCCCAATGTCAAACAGAAGAAGATCACGAAAAAGAAGAAAACTAAGAAGCCATTATCTAAGAAAGAGGTATGTTCACAAAGATATTTCTACTGTGTAGGAAAATGTCATATCTTCCGATTTTTTTTTATCTGAGAAATGACGAAGTTTAATTTTTCGAAGTAAAATAATTGGTGTACATCGCGGATGAGCTTCGTTTGGAAATCGGAGATAGGTATTTTTCAAACTCATACAAACCTTATAATAATTATAAGGTTTGTATGGATTAACCAAAGCACTGGATTGAGTTGCATGTTTCTATGGTACTATCTAGTGAACGCTAATATTATAAGAGAATGGTTCGTGAAGCAATTGAAGTACCCAAAGAACATCAAACCTCGTTGGCATACCTACTGTCCGCCATTTTGAAAAAATCTAGTTTTGGCGGCCAGTGATGAAACGTGTGCCAATCGATAGAGTAAGTGATTACAAACAAAAAGTATTTAATGATAAAAACTCGTAAGTGATATACTTTCTGATATACTTACATGTTTCATCACTGGCCGCTAAAACTAGTTTTTTTCAAAGTGGCGGACAGTAGGTATGCCAGGCTCCATACAAAAATGGTCGAACCTCTTTCAATTGGCTATAGACTCTGAAAGAGAGAAAGTTGATTTATTTGTTCTTCATACCACTCACTTACCTAAATAATAATAAAACACAAAACAGAAATCATAAATAAAAAGAAACAAAAAACAGACAAACTAGGTGCCTAATTTTATGGTGAAAGCGTCCATACGTTACGGTAACCACTGACAAACATTGGTAGGTACAGTGATGTTATAAACAATATGGAATTATATAATATTAGTTTTATATAGGTACCTTGATGAACTCTGTTCTCCGCACTAGGTCTCTATTGAGCCTGTGGTCACAGCGACTCGCCTTGGAGGTTTTCCACCTTAGTTGTATAAAAAAAAAACTTACCATTTTTTCAGGAGAAAGAGGTTGAAGAATGGGCAGCTGGCTTCAACTCAATGTGCGAAGATATTGATGAGTTTCCGTTAGTAGTTGAATAAGTACCCTCTAAAACCGCGGTCATATTTATTGAAGCGGCTGACTTTGCTTTCCCTTGAGGAAACTTACGTCATATAAATGGTCGGGACGTCAAGCTACGAAGTCGTCTCGCGGCCGCCATGTACTGTAGCAGGTCGCCTAGCTAGACGCCTGAACTGCGGCCGCCTAAGCCACCTAGACGCCTAGCTTCGAAGCCGTCTCGCGGCCGCCATGTACTGTAGCAGGTCGCCTAGCTAGACGCCTGAACTGCGGCCGCCTTAGCCACCTAGACGCCTAGCTACGAAGCCGTCTCGCGGCCGCCATGTACTGTAGCAGGTCGCCTAGCTAGACGCCTGAACTGCGGCCGCCTTAGCCACCTAGACGCCTAGCTACGAAGCCGTCTCGCGGCCGCCATGTACTGTAGCAGGTCGCCTAGCTAGACGCCTGAACTGCGGCCGCCTTAGCCACCTAGACGCCTAGCTACGAAGCCGTCTCGCGGCCGCCATGTACTGTAGCAGGTTGCCTAGCTAGACGCCTGAACTGCGGCCGCCTTAGCCACCTAGACGCCTAGCTACGAAGCCGTCTCGCGGCCGCCATGTACTGTAGCAGGTCGCCTAGCTAGACGCCTGAACTGCGGCCGCCTTAGCCACCTAGACGCCTAGCTACGAAGCCGTCTCGCGGCCGCCATGTACTATAGCAAGTCGCTTAGCTAGACGCATGCGCTGCGGCCGCCAAAGCCACCTAGACGCCTAGCTACGAAGCCGTCTCGCGGCCGCCATGTACTGTAGCAAGTAGCTTAGCCAGACACATGCGCTGCGGCCGCCTAAGCCACCTAGACGCCTAGCTACGAAGCCGTCTCGCGGCCGCCATGTACTGTAGCAAGTCGCCTTGCTAGACGCCTGCACTGCGGCCGCCTTAGCCACCTAGACGCCTAGCTTCGAAGCCGTCTCGCGGCCGCCATGTACTGTAGCAAGTCGCTTAGCTAGACGCCTGCACTGCGGCCGCCTTAGCCACCTAGACGCCTAGCTTCGAAGCCGTCTCGCGGCCGCCATGTACTGTAGCAAGTCGCCTAGCTAGACGCCTGCACTGCGGCCGCCTTAGCCACCTAGACGCCTAGCTTCGAAGCCGTCTCGCGGCCGCCATGTACTGTAGCAAGTCGCCTAGCTAGACGCCTGCACTGCGGCCGCCTTAGCCACCTAGACGCCTAGCTTCGAAGCCGTCTCACGGCCGTCATGTACTGTAGCAAGTCGCCTAGCTAGACGCCTGCACTGCGGCCGCCTTAGCCACCTAGACGCCTAGCTACGAAGCCGTCTCGCGGCCGCCATGTACTGTAGCAAGTCGCTTAGCTAGACGCCTGCGCTGCGGCCGCCTAAGCCATCTAGACGCCTAGCTACGAAGCCGTCTCGCGGCCGCCATGTACTGTAGCGAGTCGCTTAGCTAGACGCCTGCACTGCGGCCGCCTTAGCCACCTAGACGCCTAGCTTCGAAGCCGTCTCGCGGCCGCCATGTACTGTAGCAAGTCGTTTAGCTAGATGTCTGCACTGCGGCCGCCTAAGCCACCTAGACGCCTAGCCACGACGCCGTCTGCAGCGCGGCCACATGTATTGTTTGGCTGCATAGCAACTGTTGCAGTTAGTATTGACTAATATTATAATGGCTGTTTTACATTTTGTGCCAGCATTACATATTTTGATACACTCTGTATTAGGCATTGAACGTGAATGCGTTTCAGTCTGATCCAGTCTTGTGTACTACACGTCTACCCACTTCTATAACTTTTGAATCATGATCTTTTGAAATATGTTTAAAATATTATGGTTTTCGTCAAAAATAAATCGTGTGTATGTACATATTTTATCGGAATGCTATTTTATTTAGCGGTGATTAATAATTTTTAGTTATTTATATTAAAAAGTAAGCTCTTTTTATTAAAAAAGAATTTCTTGGGAAAAATACTCGTTCTATTTTGAAGTGTATAACTTTGCCAATAATAACAGATTTTAGTTAGTTTTTGAGCACATTGTGTAAAACTTTGTTTGATCTAGCTTGTCATATTTTTGGGCTCCCCTTATTCTAAATCTTTCCAGGAATCCAATAAACAGGTATTATAGACCGAGAGTTCATAGTCGTTTAGTATAGATTAGGTGCAGTAAAAAAAAAAGTTACTTAAACCTGCCAAGCTGCGCCCAGTGTTTTATCCTCTATCACTCCATATATTATGTCCCGTCCTATATTGATAGGGTTGACGACAATTAACTCCCGGTTTATTACTTACTAATTTTATTGTAAGAAAAGTAATGGACCGATAAAAAATAAATGTTAACTATTCTGTTTATACAATTTTAACTTGGGTTTTAAACTTTGGTTATTGTTATTATTAAACAATACATGAATTTAACACAGAAATTGACTTTGAAATATATTGACTACTTGCCTAAAGTATACATTTCTAAAGAGATTATTTCATTTTTATTGCAAAGAAGTCTATAATTGTAAGTTAAATGTTATATTGGATTAAGGTTTTCATTTAAGATACTAACCTAATGTAATTAACACTAAGTTTTTATCTTAAAGCAATAATGTAGGTAACTTAGTTTTATCTTAGATACTAGATTTTATTGAAACATATATTATAATAAGACATTTTGCCAGTGCAAACTTTCCTCTCATAAAACTTTAATCATGACAATAATTTTACAATTTAGGGATAAATCTCTTATGTGAATAATTTTAAGTCGTACATGATTTGACGTACAAATTACTCTCAGGCTTTAATTACTCTCAGGTCATTTTATGGATTTGCATCTATTAAATTAATATATCTCACTAATGAAGTTTTAAACTTCATCATCCTTTCGTATTTTGTTAATGAGTACCGATTTTATGAATCTGTTAATTTTGGTTTAAAGTAAATTTAGTTAATTTTAAGTAAAGTTGGTCACACTGGATGTACCGTTTCGAATCTAACGTCTAACTTTAATAATAATTTTGGGAAATAAATCATAAATGAATATTTAAACACTAGTCATTTTCAATAAATTTTGTAGGAACGTAATAATAGCTAGTTTGTATCATCTTCACAACACTACTTTGACATTCAATGCACTGAAATAATAATTAACAAAAGCCAACCAATAAATATAACCGCGTCGTCATCGACCAATATTCACAAGCAGAGCGTGTATTGTTTGTGAATACAGGGGTAATTTGTAGGAAGAACAGTTTATATATTAATAATTATATACGATAGAATAATTTAATTCCATAACTTCTTCTGATTTTCACAAGGCGCCAGCCACTGTTCAACGTAGTGAAGTCGGTTGGTATCTGCTTGTTAGCTAGGTAGCGCCATCTTGTTTGGTTATTAGGGTATGAGTAGACAGCGGTGCCTTAACTAATTAGTTCAGCTGAGTTGTAGTAGATGGCGTTAGTTGTCCAAAAATGAAATTATACTTGTATTTTAAAATCTGCTGTAGATAAGTTTGTTCTTCGATATCTTGTGAGATAAATTCCAAATTCATTAATATATTTAGTCCTACGAGCAGAATTATGTTGATCTGTCATTTAATTACCGCAAAATCCTTTTGCTTTGCTTTGTACTGACTGATGCTACCTACCTACCTGCTGGTAAATAAACGGCTAAACCGATTGATATAGGGTTAGGTCACACAGTATGAGCACAAGGTACCTAGATAGTGTTACCTATTTTTTTTAGTTTGTTTGTTCGAATAAATATGTGATGTAGTAGGTATGGGCAGGTATATCTAGAACATAGGTTCACTCTAGCTAAGAGTATAACAACCAGAGAAGCCAGTAAGTAAATAATTTTAATAATTTCTTAACTTGCTTAACAAACACGGGCGGAATATAATCGTCTATCTCCTAATAAATCACAAAACCCAAAACGTTCCACAGAACTCCAAATCTTTCAACTAAACAAACTCGTTCATCTAATTCCATTAGTCCATCCAAACTTCCAAAAGCATAATTAAAATTGAAAAATTAATCCATCCAACAAAGTATCCCACTCGCCCTAATGTGATGGCTGACGATATTAAAATGATTGCTCTTTGGCAAATATGTCGGCCGGCTGAATTATACAGCCATGGCAAATATTACCCTCGCAAACATACGTCCCGGGAGAGCGAGCTAGTTCGCGCACTCAAAATTAAAAGCACACAATGAAAATACTGAAGCGGCGAGCCCCTACTCAGATACCTATGTCGCGAAAAGTAAGTGCCTACTCCAGTCGTCACTCTTAACACTGCGTGGAGTGCTTCCAACCATTGTTGTCAATGAAAACAGTCGCCGGAGTGTTTTTTTGTTTATAGACTCTTCGGTGTTGCCACTTGAAAATAAATAGCCGCGCATAACGAGCAATATGCCCTTACAAGAGTGGTAACAATGTTTTGTCTTTACAATCGATTCGCATTGTTGGAGCAGCTGAACTTCCGTGACGTAAGCGAATTCGAATGGCTCGATGGGTCATCAATTGTTTGCTCGATCGATTTCATCTCCGTTAATCAGTCCCAGTTTAGGCACTTTGGTAATTGGAATAGCTAGTTTATATAAAGTTGTCTCGCGAATTCCAGTTGAACCGTCATCTATAATTGAATACCTGGCATCCCGAATCGACATTATAAATTAACAATTGGACTACTATTTCATTTAATTAAAGGGTGGTACGCACGCAGCCGAAATATTACCCGAAATTCTAGGTCAACATCCACAAAATTGACACGTCAAATATTTGTAACTTTGTCCTGGGACCACGTTAGAAGGCAAACAGAATCGTGTCTGGTCCTCCCTTAATTTCCGATGTTTCTACTCGGTCTGATGTCTGTTCTATTTTAGTTCTTACATTATTGTTGTAAGGATGAGTCTTGCGTGTATGCGGAGGGGCGAGATAGCCGCTTGTCAAAACAAAATGGCGCTGACTGTGTTTGAATTGGGCCGTATCAGTCGCTAGCGGAGATTCATTTTGTCGTTGCTTAAGACCGTGGTAGAGTCTCCTACATATTGTCTCTGTACACATGGTGAGTGTGTGCCGTGTTGGGCTTGCATTTAAAGCTGGCTACAAATTTGTTGTTTCAGTACAAATACTATGATGATATTGTTTGCCGTTAGACTTTGCGTCCGATCGAGGAGTTTGTTTGGCAGTAGTAGAGCTGTTCAAAGTCAACATTTGTGAATTGATTAAGACGATCACGACTACTGGTTATTTTATTATCACGGCCAGCGCATGTCATGCATGAGTGACTAATTTCTCGTTGCCATCATTCATTCGTTGTTTGAATGTAAATAATTTCTGCAAACAATAATCATAGTTTCTGTAAAGCAAACGCATTATTTATTCAGTTCATGTAATTTCATTTAGCATTGAGGGTACTCGGAAATTATTGGGTTTGTGTTGCCATAGTTACATACACTCGCCCGCAAAAATAAAGGGTCACATTTGAAAACAGCAATATATTCAAGAAATGATCAAGATAACTTCTTTTGCTTATGAAATTAAACCAAAAGAGGATATGCGGACTGTATGCAACACTTAATTTAACCTTTTTTATTGTAATGGCATAAAAAAATGCTTTATAAGTAAAAACTACCTGTTATCAAATAATGATTCATTTTTGAATTCCGACTTCTTCGATTTTGTTTTTTAATTTTGTATAAATATGGGACTTGAAATTGATTTTCCTTATTCAATTCGAGTAATTTGTGCAAAATCATGTCTTTGACTTTGGAAGAATGCACCAGAATTATCACCATGTTAGAGTTTGGGTTTAGCCAGCGCAGAGTGGCCAGAAGTAGAGGTGTGACGCTTTCCACGGTCCAAAGAGTGCTGAAAAGATATGAAGAAACTGGACAACATCTGAGAAGACCGGACAACGGCCGTCCAAGACGTACAACAGCCAGAGAAGATCGCTTTATTCTCACGACTTCGTTTCGGAATCGACATTTATCAGCAGTTGCGATCCAACACCATCTTCTACACACCAGGATAGATTACATTAGTGATGATACAGTAAGAAGACGCCTTGCAGAAGCTAACCTGAAACCATACAGACCAGTCCAGGGCCCAAAACTCGAACGTTATCATAGAATTTCAAGATTGCGTTTTGCGACGGAACACGCTGCTTGGGGTGAAGAAGACTGGGCACATGTATTGTTTACGGACGAGTAAAGATTTGCACTATATGTCAACGATAGAAGAGACAGGGTGTATCGACGACCTAGAGAACGTTTTGCTCAGGCATGTTTAAAAAAAACGGTTTCTTATGGCGGCGGGTCCCTCCACGTATGGACCGGCATTTGTTCAGAAGGACGAACAGACCTGGTTTTCATTGAAAATGGGAAACTGAATGCAGAAAGGTACATAATGGAAATCCTTAATGAACATGCAGGTCCTTTCCTATTAAACATGGGCGATGGTTCAATACTTATGCACGATAATGCTCGCCATCACACTGAATTATCTGTGAGACGATACATTGAAGAAGTCGGTATCGATCTCATGGTCTGGCCAGCGAGGAGTCCTGACATGAACCCTATCGAGCATGCATGGGACGAGCTTGGAAGGCTAGTCAGGAAACGAATTCCACCACCCTTGACACTTCCTGCCTTAAAACAGGCCTTTATTGAAGAATGGGAGAATTTACCTCAACAACGCTTGAGGAACTTAGTTTTTAGTATGCCTGATCGCATACAAACCTTGAGAAGAACCCATGGAGGTAACACAAGGTACTGAAGTATGAGGTGGCCACGTCTTTTCATACGAAACTGACAAGAAGTTAATTATTTTATTTTGACGATATTTGTCAATTTAAGTTTTCTTTTCATTTTCAAATTAATAAATGGTTATTTTGAATCAAACTGTAGTTTATTTTATGCGTAATTCAATTTTATTTCAGATATTTTTTCATTTAAAGAGCTAGTTTGTGTGGTTTCAAAGTTATTTGGAGTTAACTAGGTGACCCTTTGTTTTTGCGGGCGAGTGTATTTACTAGGTGCTCAAGATGTAGATCACATTATATTACCTACTAAATTTCAGATGGATATACATTGCATTGAGTTTCTAGGTACCTACTTAGTAAAAAAAAAAGTATATCAGTCATGTAGTTCCCATAATACAAGCTTAGTTTGGAACTAGATGATGCTGTGTGAAAATGTCCAGCATTATTTATTTATTTATAGTAGCTACTTACCTACCTAAGTAGGTATTTCTTTGTAGTCTATTAAATATTAATTTTCTAGTGTCATCTTCTTTTTTCTTTTGCTATAAGATACACAAATTATAGCGAGGGATCATTAATCCTGTAAATATGCATAATCGACCAATCTGCTGTTTTAACAAAAAAGCGATTGGAAAAATCAAACAAGAACTCTGTTAATTAAGCAAATAAGCGCTCACCATCGAATCAACAGCTCAATCTCACCATGTTTAGTCTTCAAATTTACCTATGATTAAAAACCACAAGGTGTAAACACTAACTTTCAAAAGAGGAGCATACTTAACAAATATTATATTGTAAACTTTACATTGCGACGGTAAATATTAAATATTATGTGTACAATACTGTCGCTAGCGTTGGTTGGTCCTACCTGCCGAGCAATGTTGCCATTATCATAAACCAAACATGTCAATATTTACGCACACAAACAAGGGCGTACTTTTTAAATAAATTGTGGCATTTCGCGAAATTGCTTCTGTAAATAGAATGGACAAGAGAGGCCGTCGCCGTTGTATGCGCAACTTTTTTCGGTCGGCTATTCGCTTTGACACGCTTAAAGCGCAAAAAGCATAATGTTTGCTTTGAATGTTTTAATTTACTTCGTATACTTAGTGCATATTTATTTTCTATGCTATCCAAAAACCATCAATAGTTTGTTTTAATATCATTTTCGCCTACGTGTATCTTTGTTACCCTTCTTTACAACCAACCATTTTACAATAGATGGCGTTAGTACTTAGTATATAATTTTATATTTTTTGGTCTACTGTTCCAACTTCTCCCACCACATTTTAGAACCAGTCAGTCAGTAAAATCATTCAACTGAGTCGACTTTTTTGTTAAAATGCACTCTTGAACTATGATTTTATGTTGAGCGTTGGCATTGCTACTCAGTTTTTAAAACAGTTTTTGTTAACGTTCCCACTATTATAGCACTAGTATGCTCTTATGTTCATACATTCCAGTTAAAACATTTTCAGTTTTGTCTTTGAATTTTTATTTATTTATGTGTTGTCATAAACACTGCTTTTAAATGAAAAACTTTATATTTTCTGTCGTATTTTGCCTAAGCATAACGTATATTCTTGAACGTTAAACAGAACAAAATGTTGGTAAACACTATTTTAATCCCTCGAAAAAGCTGCATTCCAAGTTTCATTTCTACTGCAATTTAATTAGTGCAAGCTTAACTAATGAAAGCAATATCTTATAAACGAGCGGATCGTCGGCCATCTTGTCTCTGATTCCCGCCATTACAGTGGGGTAACCACGTTCGCCTCGAGAAAGATAATCCGTGGATTGGCCTAACTGAGACTTGAGAAGGGTTACCTGTATCTCGTTTCGGGGAGTCCGTCCGTAGTTATGCTTTTGGAGAAAGCTTCATCTCATTTCATATGTTTATGCAATTTAAATAAGTAAACGAGTAAAATAGTTGAATAAAATAGTTAGCTTTTGTTAAAACGCAGAACAGCAGGTAGCGTGATTTTTTACTTTTAAAAGATAATTAACTTTTACAAATTTTAAACCTACATCGAAGTTTCAAAATTTGTAAAAATTTACTTGTTGCCGATTCTCTTAAGTCGCGAGAAATCGGCATAAATTCATATAGATAGGTCACTTGCCTACCGCAGTGTAAGTATTTTAACCTGGGTTACGACTTACGATCTAACTCGACGATTACGAAGTCAAAAAATACCTGTAGTAAATTTACTAACCCTTGGTTACGCCAGTGGCACTTGTGCTTGAAATGGATAAAAATATTGACTTTAACTTTGGGTCGTCTGAAGTCAAAGTTGATAAGTTTTTATTCAATGAAATCACAAGGATCATAATATAGAAATGGCAACATATAAACTACGTAGGTAAATATACAATTTTAAAGAGCATTTACGCCGATTTATTGTGAATTTACTCAGGCGCAGATTATCACTGGTTCTACTCAATACGAACTTAATTATATTACGCTTATAAGTACTTACCTACATATTACTTAGCTTCAAGTTTCCTTTGCCAGTATCTTCGCAGCTGCAGTTGCTTCGTCTTTCAAAGTTGCAAAGATAAAACTGTCTTATAATACCAAACAACAAAAAAAACCGCCAATCTCATAAACGCTAGTTCAAAGCGTTTATTTGCCGACTCTATGATTACGTGGGCCCCTCTGAGGCAGATGCGTCGCTATTTACTTAGGCCTGCCCGTTTTATCGCGGCATGCATGTCTCGCCTGACGTAATAGAATGGATCGTCAGTGTGTCGAATGAGAAACTTGAGACTTTGTTCAAAAGTTTTGATAGATCGGACCTAAACCAAATCCAAGTACCTACCTACCAAAGATATCGTAGGTACTAGTATTATAATATGTGTGGCGGTGGTACATTAGGATCGGGTAGGTACATAGAATGAATTAAATGAATGAATGAAAATACTTTATTTGTACACTTTATGATATCAACAAAATAAACAATAACACATTATGATAAAGATACAATACGGTCTTATCGCTTAAAAGCGATCTCTTCCTGTCTGGAAGTACATTATTATTATTATTCTTCCATTATTAGATACCTATTTCATCTTATAATTCGAATAATCATGTCGTCTCTGTTAATTAATGATAGATAGATACCTAAACTCAAATAAAATAAAATACAAAAACAGGAATTCGTAAACAGACAAGGTACAATGAGCGGTCTTATCGCTAAAAGCGAAAAATGAAAATGCTTACTACGCCTAAAACATCTGACAAACTATACAAACACTTTATTAACCTATTTACGAGTCAGGAATATTTTTTAAGCATTAAAATGCTGCTGCTCTACGATTGCGCATTACAAAATGACTAGATATACAAAATTTTAAAGCCGCGGACGTTTTTTGTATTGTCGGTATATAGGTAATCTAAGACATATACGAGGTGCATTCAATAAGTACCTAGCCTCATCGCCAGAGGGCGCTGTAGTTTCAAAAGAGTTTTACCACAGTGTAGCACATTCTTGTTTTTGATGAACCACGTCCAGGTGCACCGAAAACAGCTGCTACGGAGGAAAACATTAAAAAAATCCATGATCTCGTATTGGCAGATCGCCGATTGAAGGTTCGGGAGCTAGCTGAGACTGTAGGCATTTCAGAAGGAACAGTGCATCATATTCTTCACGAGGAACTCGGCATGAGAAAGCTGTCGGCGCGATGGGTGCCGCGTTTACTCACACCGGAAAACAAGCGCAACCGTGAGACCACATCGGTGACGTGTTTGGCGCTGTTTAAGCGGAATCCAGCTGAGTTTTTACGTTGTTTTGTGACCGTCGATGAAACCTGGATCCACTGGTACACACCAGAGACCAAGGAGCAATCAAAACAATGGCTCCAGACCGGGGAACGTGCTCCAAAGAAGGCGAAAACTGTAAAATCGGCCGGAAAAGTTATGGCCACCGTTTTCTGGGATTCACAAGGTGTGATCTACATCGATTACCTCGAGAAGGGTAAAACAATTACAGGGCTTTACTATGCCGATTTATTGGGCCGATTCGACGCCGAATTAAAGAAAAAACGACCCCATCTGGCGAAGAAAAAAGTGCTTTTTCACCACGACAACGCACCGGTTCACACGTCTGCCGTTGCCATGGCCAAATTGGTCGAATTACGCTACGAATTGCTGCCCCATCCACCGTATTTTCCAGATTTGGCTCCTTGTGACTTCTTTCTGTTTCCTAATCTGAAAAAATCACTCGCCGGGAATAGATATGGATCAAATGAGGAGGTCATCGCCGCCACGGAGGCCTATTTTGCAGAGTTTGACAAAAACTATTTTTCGGACGGGTTAAAAAAGATGGAGCATCGCTGGGCTAAGTGTATCGAACTAAAAGGAGACTATGTTGAAAAATAAATTGCCACTTTTCCAAAATTTTCGTGTACTTTTTGTAGGCTAAGTATTTATTGAATGACCCTCGTATGTATAATGCGCGGTTTTTATCACTTTGAAGCAATTTTGAGCAGCCTTTAACCAACCCAGTAAGTTCAAGTTTTTCTCTTTTACTCTGTTTTTCAAAATATCGTATTAACAGAAACCGTGGAATCTTGGAAATGCTAGGAGTTATCAAAGAGGTAACGCTGACTTTAAATCAACCTAAACACAGCAGCAATATCAAAACTTTCTTTAAGAAATCAAGATTTTCAAAAAGTCCACGCTTGGTAAGTATTATCGCTTAACTGGTCTGAGGTATTAAAATATCTGAAGTATTAATTTACGGTTCTGTGGGTGTTTGTTAAAAACCAGTGGACTTCGAAGACCGATAATAATTTTCAGTCGAAGAATGCAGGATCTGAAATACAGGCAACAAATTATGCTTAGTGCCTAAGTATACACCAACTTACTTTTGTCACAAATTTACTGAACTAAGCGTATACTTACCTACGGGATTCTACAATTTATGTAAAAGCCGGCCGAAGTTCAAACATCTCCTTTAAACGTACTTAGAACTTTGTTAAGTACTTAGATTAAGCACCTACGTAAGATGCTTTGATATTATCGTGCCAAAATATTCTATGTAGGTATCTATATCAAGTTCTGTGAGATAGATTGATAATTTATTTATACTTAGTACACCTTTTAGTATAAAAAAACAACGTTTAAAAATACAATAGGTACGCGTTTAAATTAAAAGAACAAGGGCGGCATTATATGTGAGAAGAAGAAGAAACAGAAAATATTCTAAAATTGAAAATATGTTGCCACTGTTTTTTACCAATTTGCGATGTTTCGCAACGTAGCGGACGAATACTACGCATCAAACGTTGTTGGTGCTTATGATAAAGAGCTTTTAAATCAGCCACGAAACGTCAGAAACAACTCGGTGAAAAGTACCTAGTGGTAACAAGCCGTATTTTAAATTTCAAAAATATATTCGTACAATATGTTGACAGAGTTCTTTCTTCATTAACTTATTTCAGTGATCAATTACAGTCCCTTTATTTGATTGGTTTTAAACACCTAAATATATGTCTTCTTCCTTAGACAGGAAGTACAGTAACAAAAGCGAATTAATATCGACTTTCCCACCGGCCATAAATAAGGCCTCGCGGCGCAAACACGGCAAGTGTGCAAACAACATAAAACACGGAATGATTGCAATTAAAAACGTATCGGTCACGTGGCGCGCCCCCGCCATCTTGGATCTGTGACCGTCATTTTGTTCATGACTTGGAAAAAAGAGTTAAGGGTTTAAAAATCAATCTAATAGGGTACCTTTATATACTTTTCAGGATAAAATTGTTGAATCTATTGACATAAATAAAAAACTGCATAGATTTTAAACGTTAAATCCCGAAAAAATCTTTGCTCTGATGATTCAAAACAGTAGGTACTAAAATGATAAAAATAGAATAGCTTAAATTGGAATATTGCGAAAAGCTCGAGGCGAGTTGTTTGCATTCCAACTAGTCGATTAAAGTAAATAAAAATGAAAAGCATTCCGAATAGGTAGGTTACCTAGGTATTGCCGATATCGGGGATAGGAATTCCTATAAGGATAGGTTTTTTTTTTACAAAAAATACTCTTATTGTTCGTATTTATTTTCGGTATAGAATGTAATAGAAACGTTTAAAAATCAGAGATAAATAATACCTTTATCATATTATACAAAGGTAGGTAGGTATATAACATAAATACACACGCTCATGACTACCTACTACACCAACCTACCCACCTAATTGAATTAAAATATGCTGCAAGAAAAATATAAAAAAACAAGATAAGAATTATATATTAAGAGAAAATCGTTTTTCTTTATTCTTTATCGTACACACAAATTACCTTACTTAGAACAGAATGATATGACATATAAGCTTAACCCTGAAAAGGCGAGCTTAACCCTGAAAAGAGATTTCTTCCAGCAAACCTACCGTGATGCGTACAGCAACAGTGTGGTATTTCTTTACTCGATATAAAACCTAGAGTAGATTTAGACATGGAAAAGAGAGATAAACTTTAGCAATGTAGGATATCTGCTTAAAATTATATGAAAAAATACCTATACGATAAAAATGATATTCGCTGAAATCAAAAAAACTTATAAAATTTCGCCCCGCCCAATACGTTGTAATAAGTATTTTTATTTATAGGCCCCTATAGCCTCCAGCGTTAATATCTGGTAAGATCTGGGATGATCCTCTGTAGGGGCCGGAAGGGCTTGGGGGCAAATGTGCGATTTTATGCACCAATCCATGAATTCATTTGACGTTTATTGGGCACCGCTTTATTTGGCGGAAAATTGTTATTGTTGTGATTTTTAAAGCTTCTAAACACAGCTGTGAATGTTGAATTTTTTCTAAGTTATTTTTGAAATATATTATGCGTATTTTGTGAAGTATAGATATATATACTTTATGTGGAAATTCAGCTAGTTTCAAAAATAATTTGAAACGGGGTTTTTGTTGTTTTAATGCACCGTATAAATCCTACTTATCCTACTATTATCATAAATGTGAAAGATTGGATGTTTGCTACTAAATACCTATGTCCGTAGCTGTTGAACCGGTTCGGATCAAATGTAGAACAGGTTGA
This sequence comes from Perizoma flavofasciatum, assembly GCA_958496245.1. Classification (NCBI taxonomy): domain Eukaryota; kingdom Metazoa; phylum Arthropoda; class Insecta; order Lepidoptera; family Geometridae; genus Perizoma; species Perizoma flavofasciatum. Next base: position 4,514,596 of record OY292436.1, read on the forward strand.
TTGTTCTAGTCTAGAATAACACGAAGGCTTTGATTTGTGTAATTTCAAAATAAGTAGGTACCTAAATTACTTTTTGTGAAAATTCTGCCATTTAATTTTTTATTTATTTTGCTATAGGTACCTACTCTAATCTAAGTTGCGAGACTTATTAAAAAATATCTTTGAAAAGGCAGAAAACACTCGATCAATTTTATCCAGTTATAGCAAGAATTCAATTAAGTTATTACCTATATTAATCAGGCACAACTAAAAGGATTTGAAAAAAAAAAAGAAAAGACTATGAGTACATACAACACTCATATAGGTAATTACTCGTAAGATTGTATGAAAAATTATAATTATTAAAACTGCTTTAATTACATATCTTATCTTAGGTACTAATATTTATAATATCTGTGCTAATATTATAAATGCGAAAGTGTGTGAGGATGGATGTTTGTTACTCTTTCACACAAAAACTACTGAACGGATTTGACTTTGACGGATGAAACTTTACAGTAATATAGCTTATACTTCATAATAACATAAAGGCTACTTTTATCCGGGCACCACGCGTGCAAAGCCGTGGGCAGAAGCTAGTGTTTAATAAACATAATCTACATATACCTAATCATACAAAACACCCAACATACCCATACATAGTTCTAACCCCACACTAGTAATCTCTGTATCGTGGGTCCCGGAAACTACAAGTAGGTACCGTGGTACCTCAACACCCGGAACAAATATCTGCAACCCGCCAGCCGCGTCATCAAGATGTTAAGGTGATTTTGGGTTATTCCACTAAACCCCCCTGAAAAAATATGCCTTAGGGGGGAAAACTGGAATCGAAAAAATAGTCTACAATTCCCTCTTGAAATCCCCCGTAAGAAGGAAAACTAGAATCGAAAAAATGCTTATTCCACTTTCCCCCCTTAAAATCCACTTAAGGGGGAAAAGAGGTATCTAAAAAAATCCAGAATTCCCCCTTTGAAATCCCCATTTAGGGGGAAAACTATTTGGATATAGGTAGGTACTAAATTGCATACATTTCCTTGGGCGCATAGTGTAGATAACAAACGTTAGATTTCTTTACACTACCTACACTCTAGGTCTACCCTACCGATGACCTTAGTTCCTACGACAATAACTCATAAGGTTCAAAGCGGCTTAAATCTGTCAAGATATATTTTTACTGGCATTTTCTCAGAATTTCTCGCCATGGCTAGGGAAGGAAATATTTTAGATACACGCAACGTTTGCTCAGTGAGATAAGAAATGTGGCGGATGCCGACGTGTTTACTTATGTAGATAGACACTTACCTACCTATACCTACTCGTATCTCACTAAATGTCGGTATGTGTACCTAGGTACCTACTAACTACATACAGTACTACATACAGTAATGGAAAAAAAATATATAAAACTACAACAACTATCAAATTCAGGACCTACTCAGATTTGTGAAGATACTTACCAGGGGTAGTCAGAGACATGCCCAAACATTATTTTTTCAATAAGCGTTGGGAAAACTCAAGGAAGGCACATGCCTGCGAATTTTCTGCGACTGTTCTTAGGAAAACATCGTTATGAATCCGGCCTACCTATGCCGAATTCATAACGATGTTTTCCTTTACCATCTTAACAGGTTGAGCTCACATAAATTGAAAAAATAAAAATAATATAAAGGAAGGAAGTAGGTAGGTACCTCATTCCTAATCTATAGATACTCGGTATCTACTTGGTACTTGGTACATATAGGGGTGCAGACCGTGATTTTCGAACAGTTGGCAACGAAATAAAATGAATTATAAATAATGCACTTCAATATTAAGATTTTTTCCAGAACTGTGTTTTCTAGATATAGGTTACTTAAGATATTTAGGTTATTTTTGAGGCCAACTTAATTAAAAACCATAACGCTAGGAGCATTAACAGGAACCTATAGCATTCTCACCAATGCCAAATCTATTGTTCTCCAAATTTAAAATTCCATACATGGGTTCCCAAGCAATCGCATGCCATTTTTGATATAAAAATAAAGTCGTTTTCTTTCCCACCCAATGCCACGAGTTTTAGGTAGGTTAGTAGATAAAGTTAACAGAAAAATAGGGTTTCTGTAAATAGTTCATTCAAAAGCAGTCATAGATTGAATAGGTATCCTTAGGAATACAGCTTTTTTGATTGTTTTCAGCTAGGGGTTATTCAGGCGTAGCTGTATGTACCTATAAATTAGTTTGCAGGATTTCATCTTAGCTATGAAATTTCACAATATTTTTGTCGTGAATAGGTCTACGTAAATTTCAAATTGATCAAGGATTAGCAAAATAATTGCTACGTAGTGAATATCGTATGATTGTTATGTTATAAAGATGTTTGGTTGGAGCATAATATTGTAAACTTTGTAAATTCGCATGTAGGCGTGGCCGTGGCGAAGTAACTCCGAAACATTCAGCCTGATTGGCCAATGCTGTGTCTTAATTTTCTAATTAGCCAGTTGGCTAAAAGTAGCCTTAATTTAGGCGGCTTTTATTTCATTCGACATTTTGAATGGCTGCGAGATCGCCATTTCAAATATTGTAAAATATGTACCTACATCTATGATAGTCCGTATGTTTGCTATAAAAGGATGTTTGTCATTTGTGTGTAACCAATAATAATAATAATAACATCCAACAGTCATATACCTATCCTACTACTGTAATAAACGCGAAAGTTTGTGAGGATGGATGTTTGTTACTCTTTCACGCAAAAACTACTGAACGGATTTTGATGAAACTTTACAGTAATATAGCTTATTCATCAGAATAACAAAGGCTACTTTTTATCCGGGTACCACGCGGGCGAAGTCGTAGGCAGAAGCTAGTAGGTACATAGTCTTGATCTGACACTAGGATCCCCTTTATTGTAGGTATCAGGAACTACGAGTACCCATTTTGAATCACCATTCAGAAACACCCGGACCCGGAACGAATATCTGCAGAACATGCAAACATTTGATTCGCAGCGAGAATCGAACCCGCATCTCTTGTGTCTCAGCCTTGCGTGTTGTTTTGTATATATATTCTATGTTGTTTTGTGCCTTGATTCAAACTTACCTGCACAGCAGTGGTTATACCTAAAGGTTATTAAAATGACTTTGAATAAGTCACCCCGTAAAGTACTTATGCAAATATTGTTTATCATGTAGTATCTAGGTACCTACCGTGAATATTTATAATCAAGTAGTATTAGGTAGGTATCTATGCAAACCTCCCGGTGAGATGCACTAAAATTCTTTCAACACACTAGGTCTATCTACCAACGGTTTCAGTCAACGACTTTACAATATCGCAACTCAGGGTTCAGTAGAGCAGAAGTGTAAGAAGTACTCGTAATTTTAAATTTATTTGTCTCTGTGAATACAAAACTATCATCACCATCAGCAGTAGAAGTCCACTGCTGGACATGAGCCACCTCAATCTACATTTTGCAGTGTTATCACAGCAAATAGACATCATAAGATACTACTTATGTGCTCGGGGTCAATAGTCCCCCCTAAACTGCACCACGGCACCAAACCAAATCAAAAAGTTTTTAAATTACAAGTTGATCGACCGCAGCGCTCGAATGACCAGACGAGCCTGTTCAAACACGTCAGGAATTAGTCCAAATTATGTGCGCCTTTCCCCCTCACCCCCAAGGCTCCGTCGAATCAATATTTGTTGTCCGCACTCTTCTGCCTTACAACACGCACAATGCTCACACACTTAAACTCACCAACCTATTATAATCTCTAAACTGTACCGACAGCACCCAATTTCCCTGCAAACTTTCTCTAGGACATAGAACCTTTGGTATTTAAAGTGGCGTCTCATCCCCGTGCAGCTGTCTCTATCCGCGCAATGACGTCTCGCTCTAGCAAGGTTTTCCAGAACGCTGTAGATATTCAGGGAATAAGATTATGAACGCTGGCAAACACGGCATTCTTTGTCGCTTATTTGCTTAGAGAGATGATAATATTGCTCGTAGAGGGTTTTAGGTTCAGCTAACGATATTTTCCATCTGTGGCCCTTAGTAACCTAAATAGTGATGCTTAAGTATCAACATTGCAGGGACGTTTAGGATGCACATTTAAAGATCCGCCTTGGCTCTTAGCACTTAATGGTATCTTCAGATTATCTAAGTTATCATTTTCTTATTCACCTCTGGATTTCTTTTTACCTCCCCATATTCTGTACGCAAACTCGTCGAAAATACGTATACACATCTCTACAACCAGTTTCAAAGCAAGCTCTGTTACATGTTCCCGCTAAAGCATATAGAAACCGCACACAAAAAGCCATTTTCGCACAAGTTACACGTCAATTAATATAAAAACTCGCGTTGAATATTCATAAAAGCTGTTAATTGCTCAAGTCTGCAAATACAAAGTCTTGGCCACCCGAGAAACGAAGGCCCCAGATACAAGGGCTGTCGCGTAGCCTTAGCTTTGAAGCTATCTAGCCTAATAACATTGTAGGTCGCGATTAGCTTGTTATTTGCTCAATTTGAATTTGAAAGCAACATTACGAGTATGTGTTATACATTATAGAGTTAAGTCTATCTATCTAGTTTCCAAAGAGAATATAATCCGGGTTTGAAGTTGGTTACAACCTAAAAAGTAATGGATCGCGCTGTCGATTTGTTTCATAAAATCGACACATATTTTGACTGCTTATTATTAATATAGGAATAAGTAGGTACACATGAAGTTCGTGAGCTAATAGGCATAGGTTGCATATGCTAATTTTATCAGGGTATCACACGGGCGCAGCAATTATTTACAACTAGCTTCGCCCACGTGGTACCAGGATAAAAAGTAGCCTTTGTTATTCTGATGTATAAGCTATATTACTGTAAAGTTTCATCAAAATCCGTTCAGTAGTTTTTGCGTAAAAGAGTAACAAACATCCTTCCTCACAAACTTTCGAGTTTATAATATTAGTAGGATAGGATTAGTAGGATTATTTAGATCACGTAACATTTCGATAGCTTACTGCTTATGTCAATCTAGTAGGTACATACTACATTTTTGGACTTTTCTTCTTACATTGAAAATTATTTCGGTTTTGCCGTTTGGTAACGGAAACCTAAGCATCAATCTCAGTCCAGTTCCGTAATCTTGGAATCTCCAAGGAAAACTAAAAGGAATATGTATTTTCACAATAAATCGTCATGGTAGCAGCCCTAAACTTCTCCACGTTGCAAAAGGCCAATCCCCGCACACAATCACACGCACGCACACTTACGCTAACAGCGCGCGCAACCGGGAAATTTACGGGTTTTACGTAGGATTGTGTACAGGCACGCGGGTATGGGATATGTTAGATTTGCAGAAGTAACATCACAAAGTACAGAAAGTACATAAAATTTAACACATTAAAGAAAGTCATTCAAATCATTTGTTTCCACAGTACCTATTAATTTTATACCATTTCTGGAATATCTACATAAGTGACACAATCGAAATAAGTCAGCCATACTTCAATAAAAATGTAGTAAAGTCTGTAGATATATGCTACGTTTTAGTAGATCTGCGTAGAGGTATTTTGTACCTATCAAACATTTATCAGAACCAAACCATGCCAGATTTTGTATTCTACTTACTTTTGTAAGAGACTCACTGATACTGTCTATGCTCGCGATCTAAGACCGGATAAAAACAGGTCTTAGAAAAGTGCTATTTCAGGTCATTATCAAAAAGTTATATTAGCCACGTAAGCAGTGCCCAAGAGAAACAGAAAGGGGCATCATTTTTACATTTTTTTTACTATTGAATTCATCCGCACTCTTACTTTCATATGTAAAATCTTTACGGAGTTCCGTCTTATACATTCTTACAATTTTAATTATTATTAAAAGGTTCAGCCGCCGTGGATTGAGAGACAAATACCTAATCAAACATACCACACTTCGCATATCATATACCTACCTTACCTACCTATCTATGATTCATGTGTGCAATTGAAGAAATTCATAAGCTCCACAGTTTATTCTGTAATGTTACCATATACTGCGTAGAAAACGCGTGTTCGCTGTGTGCGCATCTATTTACGCGACGAGTAAATATGTACCCGCTCCGTTTGTGGAGGCTGCATTAATAATTCAATTGGCGCTCGCTCAGGGCTCAGGTAGCGTAAAAACGATTTTTAAGTCGACACCAACTGATTTATCTGAGACATATTACGACGATTAAAGGTTTTATAAAAAAAATATCGTGGCTAAGCAAGGGTAATGAATTCTACTACCATGCTTACTAGCTATGGCAATGTTTCATCATTTGTGTATGCACTTCTTTAATACAAAGTTTTATCAACGTTTTAAAAAGAAATTTTCGAACTTAAAAGAAAAAAAAAATAGAATTCGGAACCATGTTCGAAATGAAAGTTGACAAAGAAGTTAATAGAGACAGCGTTTGATTTTGTTTTAATTAGTCGCTTATTGAATAACGATCATCTTGTAAAACATTAAAATATCTTTGAGTTCAGTTTTCATTCTTATAAAGCATTTTAGATCCTCTTCTTTCTTTCTATTTTAAATGTCGCCAAAAAAGTAATAACTTTAAAAATTAAGGATGTACCTAACTTAGTAAGAGAAACAGTTGATTGACAAAACGCTTTGTTGTCTAATTCTAGATAGATTCTAGAGTCTATTAGATTTATTTCCCATTCAATAGAAGAACACAACACTGCTAAACAACTGTTAAAAATCTTTATAAATAAGCATTAAGTCGGCAAGTAAAGTAAACCGCAAAAGGCATATCTGAAAAATCTTAAAATCTAATCAAAACCCTAACATAGTTGCCCTAACCTGATTGGGGTCGCCGGACAAACAGACGGACAACCGGCCGCGGTACATTTCTTTGCCAAACACTAATATTTGAAAACGTCGGTCGACACGATTACAGAGCTATCTTTCTAAAGCGCATGTGCAATAGCCTTTATTTTCTTTCTCTCTTTAGCACTTCCAATATTGGGATATTGTGTATCGAAAGTCCTAAGTTAAGGCCCATTTACATGGAGAGTTTCTCGCACGCTGTATGGTATGAATATGCGTGCGATTATCGAGGATCGATAATCTTCAGTTGATTGTCGCCCTTAATTCAAGAAACAAACAAAATCTCGACACTTGCACCTTCCCACCGATGCCAAATCTATTGTTCTCCAAATTATAAATTCCATACATGGGTTCCCAAGCAATCCCATGCCATTTTTAAAATAAAAATAAAGTAGCTTTCTTTCCCAGTCAATGCCACGAGTTTTAGGTAGGTGGTAAGTACAGTTAACAGAAAAAACTTAATACTATATTTTTTTCGTTTTCCTACCATTGTAGGTACCTATCTACTTAAAATGATAGGGACATGTTGTGGGATAGTAAGGGAATGATGAATATTAAATGAAATAACTAATAAACGTTCAATCAAGTTATATATCAAAAAATAATATCTAACAGTTATATCTTAGATAACATAGTAATCAACCTTAATTTTAAAACTTTTATTAAATAACAGTATTGAAAACAATCTAATAAAAAAACCTAACTAACAGTTTCATGGAAAATATCACAGTAATCACACAGTAATTTTTTATAATATTAAAGTTATTATAAAAAATCCTAATAAACGTTCGATCAAGTTATATTCCAAAAAATAATATCTAACAGTTATATCTTAGATATCAAGTTCCAACCTTTATTAGCTAGAAGTTGCAACCTTTGAAAGTTACATCAGAGAAGGATGTTTGTGCAGCTTTGATAGCGCTTATTTCAAAATCAAAAAACAATTTACGTGGTCAGAGTGGCAGGCTCTGCTTGACTGAGTTGAAAAATATTTCATACGTTTTCTTCATTTTGTTATGCAAAAGTGCGAAAAGCACAGGTATTACGTTTGTTTCACATTTGTTACTACCAATATATGCATGCATAGAGTACAACTGATAGAAAGGCGGCGCGCAGCTTTTAAAGGTTCTGTCGAAGAAGAAGATGATGTCTCTTTCTTGCACAATAGTTCTACCTGCATTTGATGAGAAAATTATAATTCTCTAGCATTTTTATTTCTATCTCACTCTAACATTGCAACTTGCAACAAAAAACATCTTGCCGATCTTTACTACGATGTTGTTATTGACTGTACTTTTGCTTGGCCTAGCCCGGTAGTACTGATATTGTATTCTGTGGCGTGGGATTGAGTGGGATCAAAATAAGTACCTAAATTATTATTAAACTATTTCGTGGGATTGAGAGGGAAAAATATTTACATTGAGTGGGAGTGACCCTTAATGCGGGTAATGCGCCCATATAGTACATGCGGTTATCGTACACATCGTTTACATGAGGCAAGTTTTTTATATTCTTTCGATACTCACACTTTCAAGGCGAAATAACTCTCTCCGTGTGAATGGGCTTATAAGTTCCTAGGGTTTATTCTTCAAGATTCGAGCACAATCTTTAAAATAAAAATTGTGTACACAGGTAAATGATACTGTCTTTAGGACTAGGCATGTATTTTAATTAGTCAAATCTCTAAAAAGGTTGCAGTAAAATAAACTTCTTTCTTTTTTAGCTCAATACAAGTTGTTGTTGGTACATTACATGTGGCCAAACCTTCGAAAATTTGTACCACATGATACTTGTATGCAGTAATATAAATGTGAAGTTAAAAAATAACAAAAAACATGCTATTATCACGAAAAAAAATCCACTATCGGCTCCATTGCTACCCTTGTTACTAAGCCCAACCTATGGAGTTTGGGCTCATATGTCAAACGAATCATATTAGCCCAAACTCGAGGGGTTTACTAGTAGCCACTGAAGAGTTCCACTACTATCTACCTCCTGGCTCCATCATCAGAACAATTCGGCAATTTTGACTACAATTTGGTCTAATCTTGGAGAACTCCAAGATACCAAATTGTAGTATTTTCATCCTAACTACATACTTATACATACAAAGTTTCATTTCGATATAAGTACAATTTTATTAGAAGTAGTAGGTTGATTACAATTGTTTATTATTTAGAAAATACGTTCTTACTCTACACTGATCTTCTCAGTATCATGGCTATCAGGAATAACGAGTACCTAACCAGACACACCACAACATCCAGAACAAATATGTATTTGCAGTTACTTATTTTATTACAAATAAGTAAAATTTTGGCCAAGCTTGCCCCAGACCTAAAAAAGTTAATAAATTCCACTCTTCGCCTAGCACAGAAAAAAAATATTAAAATACTATACTAGGTATACCTACTTTATGCAGGTAGGTATCGATTTTCATCTCTGGGAGGATAAAATTACATATCTATAGAAATAAAACAGTGAGTGTGGATATGACAATGTTTGTACACGTGGTTTCGTACGTGGGTGGATGAAATATTGTAATTTAATGTAAATGCAAGTAGTAATGCAAGACAATCAAGAAAAATAAGAAATTATGAATAAAATTGCTAAAGAGGTTCTGTTGGGTGAGCATTATAATAGGTATTTTGTATCTAATATTTTTACCTGCGAAGACAGGAGCCCTTTTCATGCGCAAGCGTGTCGCATCCCTGGAGTGCCTAATTCCGCAGCTCCAATAGCTTCCTGGCCGCCGTGGCACAGGACCTCCGCTCCAGCATCGTGGGCCACTAGATGATGATGCTGAAACCAGTATCATCGCTGGTGGCTCAATGATCTGTTTAGGCGAGCTGTGGCCTGTCTACTCTAGGTTAGGTTACTTAATTTTATTTTTATTTGATTGCATGTTATAACTATGTATTGTATGCTATTTAAATGTGTATTGTATACTCTATGGATCAATTTTGGTTCTGAGATAAATAATTTGTATTTATAATTTAAGCGTTTGCTATGAGATGTTGTTTGTTTTTGTCTGTTACCATTTATCTCGGCTTATCCGATTGAATTGTGGTTTTATGAATCGATTTGGATGACTTGAAGTCATAGGATGGTTCGTTTTTTCTTCTTTTGGTGTTGTAATAGGATGGTTCTAAGATAACTTAGTTTTATCGCCACAAGTTCAATAGACAATCGAAAACACGTCGGTGTTTATAAACATTTTGCAAAAATCTACTTGTCTAAAGGATTTTAATGTGTCATCGTTGCATTTAATAGACATTTATAAAGCATTACTTAGTTTCTTCGTATAAAGCCCTGTGTACACTAGGATAGTTGGAGAGTGAGCGCCCCTGTATCTTTGTTGAAATATTTGCAGTGTAAGCGGACGGTGACTCTGTGCTAAGGCTTGCGCACACGGATCCAGAACAATTTTGTTAAAGCGTTTAATACTCTAATCCAGAGCCTGAAGCACAACTGATTCGTGAAAAACTTAACGTTAGCTATACGGTGGCTTTTAAATAAGCCAAAGACATCGACGTTGTTTCGATTCTTGATAATTTGATTGGTTAATATTTGTCATTTGTTACCGGAATGCAATCAATCATGTTTGGGTTTCAAGCATTGTTCAAGGTTTGCAGTACGTATACTGCAAACAGCAATACTTGCTCTACCTGATAAGCTAGAGCATTAATTAGGCTGCAGATATAATTAAATCACAAAATCTTTTTTTTTTTCAAGTTTATTGGTACTCTTGCGTTTGTTTGTTAAAAATAACTTGTTGATAGGCACCTACTGTAACCTATTGGCAACATAATGACAAACCATGGTATTCTTTCGTTTCAACATTATTTTATCGAGCATATAGCTTGACAAAATATAATAAAAAAAAATATGTCACTTTTTTCTTATCAATCAAATTATTTATGCATTTGTATGAATCATATTTTATTGCCAATAACCTTTACTTTTTTACCAAACTCATTGCTTTTTTCCTGTCAATGCAACTAAATGTGAAAAAGGTCCCTAAACAGCTGCATAGACTTGGCTTATTCAACTATCCCTGTGCAAACATACCCTTAAGTTAGGTGCCGGTTGATTGTTGGCATAGCAAATTTGTTCGTGTCTTACTAGAGTGTGGGATTAGCCTGTTTTTCTTACAAACAACTGTTTTATCTCCTTTAATTGTGCGCTTGGCTTCACTGTTTTGCATATATACGCTTTGCAAATGATTTCGAAAGACAATCTAGGTAGGTAGGTGCTTATCTTTAAGTAAACTTAATGTCGCTATTCTTACAATGAGAAAATCTTCTTAGCACTAGTTTTCGTACCTACCTACTCTTTTCTCTATTTTACCGGGTAAATTGTAGATAACCAGTAGAGACGTCACTTAGGTATATATAATGAACTATGCAATGAATAATTTCACTATTTTTAAATAAATAAATAAACATATAAGTTAATAACTAAAAAGTTCAACAACCGCACAGTAAATTCACGCGTTTTATAAATATTTTTTATAAAACGCGGCAACATATTTTAAATGACGACAATAAAATCATAATTTGAATTTCGAAGCGTAGGTAACCTCAATCCGGCAAGATGGCGGTCGTTATCGCCCGCCATGTTTGCTTTGCGCTGCGCAAGAGTTTGTTTTCCAGAGACCTGTTTTACAAAGGTCGCTTTTGAATTTAGAATAATAATGAGGACGTTATGACGATTATGTTTGCGCAATTTTAGCATTGCTTGTCGCTGTGTGGGCTTGAGGGGCGTCTTCGAAATAAGTTGGTACTTAGATAGGTTAATTTAGGGCGGTGACTTGCATATTAATTACGTTTCAATCTATTTGGAACTTCGTGAGCTCTTCTTTCCATCTTATTCTAGGTCTGCCACGATGTCTCCGCGCAGTGTAAGGCACCACTCGGCGGTCAACTTGGTCCACTGGTTGCCCGACATGCGGCAGACATGACCAGTTCAATCCCATTTGAGCTTGGCGGCTTTCCTCGCCACATCGGTAATTTGTGTTCATGAGCGCAGCTCAGTGTTGCGAATGAGAAATTGCGGAATTTGACTCTAAAATAAAATATGTTACTAAGATAATTGCTTTTTTTAAGAAATTGTATTTCCATCAAACTATCCACTTTTCCTGTCCTAAGAGCATCGTGTTCAGAATGTATTTTTCACTCGACACAAGGAGCATATTATGATATGCACTTGCATAAATTTGGTAGGTACAGACAGGCAGTGGTTTGATTGTCTATTGTCCGAAACAACTTATCCGATTTAAAGTGTAGTTTTTTTGCCGTCTTTTCGACTTCAAGCAACACTCATTATTAACGCTGTAAAACCTTATTTTTAATACAACTCAAACAAGCAACTCAAACAAGACTTACCACTTACCAACGGACCCCCTGTTGGTAAGTGGTTACCGTAACCTATGGACGCATACCCCTGAGACATAACGGGTGAAAAGTCTTATGTGCCTGGAATTTCACCGGCACTCATACCCTTTAAATCGGACCACAGCAAATTACTGCTTGTCGGCAGAAATAGGTAGTATACCTATACAAGCTCTTTCATTTTCTTTTACTTTTTCTGGACCAGCTTTTTAGTTTTTTTTATGATGGAAAACACGAAATTATTTTAAAATTTTGTAAAAAAATACTTGTATACAGCATAGTCTCTTCATTTTAGGTTGCAATTCGATTCACCATTTATCAAGTTCAGAGCTCACATCCCAGTTCAAACTGGTTTGCTACGTGACTGAAATTTTCACTGCACGCTCTCAACACATCTGTTTATTTTCCGTGATTTTCCGCAACGCATTGTCCATGGATATTCCAAGATGGCCGCCCCGACTCTAACGATATCAGCAAACATAATTATGAAAGTCGCACGTTTTGTATGTTAGCTCAGCTCATTGGTCAATCGTACTGACAGTATTGTCACTTGTAGTTAGTATTGTAGAACGTACATTTTATTAGTATTTCAACATTGTAAACTGGCATGATTTTTGTAGGCTTAGAATGAGTAATTGTCAATATTTTTTCTTTATTTTCTGATAGCTGTGCGTATATTTGAATAGGCAGCAGTTGGCGATAAAGTCAACGTAAAATTAATCAGGAAAAATGTACCCTTAATAGGCAAATATCAATGCTATTATTAGGTTTATCCTACTGTACCCATTAACCGATTGTGTTGAAATGTTGATAATTATCTAACATATCTCGATGGCAATCCTCCAACCAACGTATGGTAAGTATATTGGTTTGTTTGTCTGTCACAGAAAATTTCGAGAACGGCTTTAACTTTGATGCACTGGGTTTTGAGGACGAAAGAACGACCTAGTTTTGTACCATAGGTGAGGTAAATCACTCAGCCAGAAAAATCCCCATAACAATGGGTCTTCCCTGTTGGGAAGAATATTGAATGGTTTGGTACAGTCACGAATGAAAATATGTATATAGTTTTGAAATGATGTCATAATATTGAGACAACAAAAACACTAAAATTATGTTAACCATCAACTTGTGCCAAAATATATAAAATTACTTATAAAATAAGTAGGTATGTATTATAAAATTATAAGTACATATACCGCTTAATTATAGGGACATGTATAATTGCTTGCGCCTTTACGTGTCTTGCTGCTGAATAATTATTTGGTGACAATTAGGTGGTCTAATAATGGAGAGATGAAAAAGGTCACATCTCGACCTAAACTTTCACATTTTTTTTGACATTACTAAGTCCAGCAAAATGCCATTATCTCGTTCCCATGGCAATTTAGCTAGTGTCATTAGTGCCAATCATGGTTTGATTACTTATTCACTAGATAATAATAATAAGCCTATTTTTAGTGCCTAGTGAAGGTAGGTGAATTCGTTCCCGGATTTCCCACCTATAGTATCTTTTTGATCGTGTACAATAAAATTGTGTAAATTGATACACAAGAAAAAACCCTAATGCAAGACATTTGGACGCCGTCGCGATCAATTACATCTGTATCGCTAAATAAACATGTCTTGTGCTGTACGTATCTGAAGACACCAATTGGAAACACAAATAGACGCATTTTTGGATCGGTTAGAGGCAACACTCATGAACCAGAACTGACATCAAATGAGAGACTCTCATTCAGCAGCTATTCAGGATTTCCCAGAATATGAATTCATGCCATGCTATTGATAATAGCATTGTGCATTTATTTAGTTTTGTTGTTGTTTTAGTTATATTTTTATATGTTGTACTGTAAAATATACACAATAAAAAGTTTATCTTGATTTAAAGTAAGACCAAAAAGAACTAGCGACACTTGATAAATTGAGTTACTTTTGCCCTTTCTCGTATGTGCGACATGCTCAATAGGCTATGTCAAGAGAAAGCCAAACTCGGCCCAACCAAAATGAACTAACTAAAATATCACTATACTAAACATGAGCACGTTAGGTAATATCGTTTATTGGACACTGAAACTACCAGCGTTCCCTAAAGAGCGTAAACGCGCCTTATCGCAGCGAGTAAACGAGGCACCAGTAAAGGGAACATCTCATAGGGTCCTATTATCATGTGGCCGATATTTCAGACTGAAAATCTCATAGGGTTTTAGTATAGTATATATTATATTTATATATATATGTTTAGTTATTTTTTGTAGTTTTAAGTACTTAAGTATTGTTCTGTTTTATTATTTTCTTCCGTACACGATCCTACCTCTGTAATTACCTCTCTCTAGCTCAAGGTTCTCATCAAGGCTCAAATCTTTTTAGGGTTAAGCTCGCCTTTCTACATGTCATTTAATTCTGCCTTTTTGTAAGTGTTTATAATAAAGAATAAATTAAGGGTCTTACTACAGTGGATTTTAGACCTCACTATATGAGTTATGATACGAATTTCTCAACTGAGAATACGTTTCAACCCTTGTTTGAAAAGTGTAGGCACAACCTTTGCAATTCATTTGTAAGCCTAAAATCCTACTGAAAAATAAGCTGAAACAGTGACGGCGATTGGATGTTAAAAAAAGTTTTTAAGTAGCTCTGGTTAAACGGCCAATCTTTTTCGATCTCGAGTAAGAGGACTCTATTTTTGGACTTTTGATATATTTTTATTCCAAACTAAATGCCACTGACATGGCAGTACAAGCTTAGTACGTTAATTTAAGTAAGTTAATTTTTAGAGCTTCGATCAAAACTTGCGTTCATGAAGTAAGTTTGTATTAACAGAATGTCATGATGAGGTTTCAACACGTTTACATAGCATGTCAACATGGTTAACCTAAAGATTTTTTTTTCAATTCCATGGCTTTAACACCTCTATCTAAGCATTCCAAGCGTGACAACCTACGCACAACTAAAATACATTTTTCATGCGAGGTTAATAATAAGTTGAGCACATCCTGCGGACTTGTAAAAAACAAACACATGCCGACGTCACACCACACACAGATTATCAGTTTCAGAGACAAATTACACAAGTACTGGGTAA
Source organism: Perizoma flavofasciatum (assembly GCA_958496245.1). Classification (NCBI taxonomy): domain Eukaryota; kingdom Metazoa; phylum Arthropoda; class Insecta; order Lepidoptera; family Geometridae; genus Perizoma; species Perizoma flavofasciatum. The sequence continues at coordinate 4,529,912 of OY292436.1, forward strand.
CTGACGGGACGTTTAGGGACGGGCATTCTATCGATGTTTTTATGTATCGATTCTAGAAAGGAGCCTATTTTTATATCCTGAATATACTCCTCGTAAAGACGAATGATTTTGTAATACATATATTGAAAATAAATCCTTAAGTTTCGCATTCCAAAATATTCGAATAGGTATGTATATACCCGTTTTAAGTACAATCTGTATCTTTTGATCGTTTGGAAAATATTAAAAAAACTCTTGGTTCCGAAAAACCTTGCTTTTCCCAAACCTACTAGGGGAACTCCAAAACTAAACAGTATTTTAAGTTTTATTTATCTAATGTAGAGATGCCAAACTTTTTTAAATATATTTTAAAATATCAATAAAGTTATCGAAATATTTATTAAGATTTTTACTCTCACGCCCCGAATCCGTCGTTCTTGTACTGCACCTGTTTATCCAGGGAGTGACAGAACATCATCAGAACAGAACTCTGAGAGTTCTGTCTGTTTAATGTCTGGCAGAGATCATTTTAGCGATAACACAGTTCAATTATATCTTGTTATATATTGTGTAATTCCTTGGCTTTATACATTTCTTTGGTTTGTATTGAGTTTTTCTATATAAATAAGGATGAAAGGCAAAGGAATTAAAATTTTTACAATTAAAATTGCGGCTTTACCCTAAACCATTTCCAGCAGTACAGAAAATAAGACACACAAACGATAACTTATTTATATTAAGCAAATAGTTTTCCTCCTTTGTCGAGTACTACTTATATCGACATCGATAGCTTTCAGTGATCATCCCTATACCTCAAATATAAATATTATGTTTATATATTGATAGAGTTGAGCGTTTGTCAAACATGGTCGTGTACGTCGCCAATATTAACTCTAGTTATCGGGCTGAACTGACAATGTCACGGTCAAGGTCACAGCTTACTGTCAATATTTTGGAATTCTCTGTGACTTGACACCAATACTTACTAAAATATTTGGAAGCCCACTGACAAACGCTATTTACAAATCATGGTCAATAAGACCATATTGGACGTTCTTACCCAATAACATCGCAAATTTTACCCTTGCCAGACTTAATAAGAGGAAAGTCTTAAGCTTCATATTAAGACTGCACATGTTTTGAGAGCATCTAAGTCAAATATTTTTACTGTAGACGATAAGACATTTGCCCAGATACTTCGACCTTCATTAAGTCTACTAAATATTTTCAATATATAGTAGACTTTTAAAACCGAGGTTCTTTATTTTATTTCGCTGAATTTTCTTATGCTTTACAAGCTGTTGCTGATGTGTATTTGTTGTAGGTGTACTATAATGACTATATATACCTAAGTACTGTGACATTCAACGTGTTAAGAAAATGCGCTTATAAATCCAATCTAAACAATCTACTTTGGATTATCTTCTGTTCTGCGGGTGACTAAATTATATGAAATCACTAATTTATGCCTGTTTTAATACCGATATGATTATCTTCTGTATACTTAATTTATGAAGCAACTTCCTTGGATTACTTACATTAGGTGTGTTACCAAATATTTTGTGTGTAAGCTTTAGTATGTGCTGTGCACATATTATGTGTTATTTTGTGTGTAATGTACATATTTAGTCGGTCTGAAACGTGGACCCTTGGCGAAGTGAAATCATGGTACTTTCTGATGTGATAATCTGGGTCGTCCAATAATTTTTGACTAGCAATCATGTGCCACAGTCGTAGCCGAGAACTATAACTTTATTAATATTTATCAAACCGTTAAAATTGATAAATAAAATGAGCGAAAACAAACCAGCTCAAAACTATTTGGCCACCTCCATCATCAGTTCAGCTCTTTTGTTCATTGGCTGTGTGATTTTTAAACATTCAATTGATCTGCAGCTACGCCAAACCCGGGATTTGAGTACATGGTAGTACTTACAATGTATACGGATATCTAAGAGGCCAGTTTAATAAAAGTTTTTCTTATTACCTCGTCATTTCTCACTAAGAGTGTCTACAAACGGACCACACCACATTCACACGACAACCACATAAAGTGATCAGGAACGGATGTAAGAAAACGCGTAGTTCCAATCCATTTCCGAACCACATTTGCTACAAGCTGTTGCCAACTTATAAACGAAACTGACCACAACACAACCAGCCACATATAAGTGTGCACCATTTCCCGCTTCTTCATCATTCAGTTTAGCTGTCTGTTGCTGTCAGCAGTAGTAGTAGAGCTCCTTGTAAAAAAGCTCGTCCGAGGAAGTACTACCTTTATCTGCCGCCAAGCAGTAATGCTCGCGTTGTTGTGTACCGGATTGAAGGGTATGTGTGCAAGGTGGAGCTAAAATCCAATTGGTGGTCAACACAACGCAACTTCAGATAGCTGCAAGAGCACTGTCTCGCGTCATTTTCGTAAATGTGCTGTGTTATGATGTGGTCCGTCTGAAGACACCCTAGGCACGTAATTTATGTAGGAATTTTCCACAAGCTCCAACAATCAGATAACAGTATCTGTCAGTTATCTTGACGAGTTGTAATTCTTTAATTCGCTTTTGATGGCATCTGCACTAATGTCTGATAACGCGACTGGCTTCCTGTTTGTACTGAATTATTGTTGTGCCTTTAACTTTGAAGAAAGCTTTCCATTATTTCCAGAAGTAAACTTCTATGCTTCTAAATTCTTCTTGATCAATTCGGGGCCCTTTTCTTAAAATCATACCTAAACCTACTACTGAAATCTTAACGGGCCCTCCACTAGTCTGATTTCACTGTCGGGCTATCGCAGGACTAGGTTTGAGGTTGAGATATCCTAAACTAACACGGAGATCTCAGCCCCTCGTAAAGCCGTAAATAAATGCTTCCTGCGATCAAATGAACTAGGCAAATAGTTCTAGCTTCTGCGGCCTTAGATACTAAGATTTCGGATGGAGAATTGGACTCTTCTGAAAACAGCTCGCACTAACAATGTCGAGCTGGCGACTGGCTGACTATACGGAACTAGAGTTTGACAAGCGAGTCGTGTCACTGATATTTGTTCGGATTCTTTACACGGCAACACATTGATCTGTCAAACGCTATATTTTGAACACTTTGAGTGTTTTAGCTAATGGTCTTTTAAAGCCTACGTTTTCATGTGACACTCTCGGATTCTTCCTCTGAATGCTCGGCCACTGATTCACGGATCCCACAAGACACAAAACGTAGAACAGGAAGACAGCTCAAACGTAAGAGCGATGACATCTCAAAAGTGGCCGAAAAACTCTGGTCAAGATAAGCGATAGACAGGGATGCATAGAAAAACTTGGAGGAGGCTTACACCGCTCCAGGCGCTCCATACACTACCTTATCATTATTGAACTTTTTTATGCTAATTTTAGTTACTATAGGCCAACATAGATTATATTATGTAGAACAATAAAGAGGAAATAAAGCTCTTTTTTATTTTATTTACCTTTCGCATGCAATCTGAAAACGCATGCGATAGTCATAGTGTAGTAACGAAATGACACATTATTAAAGGTTGCGGGAAGTCGGTGGATGATTGAAGATGGCCCAATATCGTTCGTCGGCTCTCTTTAGGGAAGCCTATTCCAGCAGTGAGGCTTCTCAGGCAGTTGATGATGATGATGAAGGATAACTTTCAAATTCACTGAAGAGCCAGTATACGAGCCTCATTAGCGCAAAACAGCTAGTTTTGAGCCAAAAGACGTTATTTGATTAACACTAATTAGTACAAACCGGCTTTACTTCGACGATGCAAAGAAAGTGATGAACGTACAATCAGCGACTGAAGTAGATTAACAGTTTCAATTTTTAATACACAAATATTTCTGTTCACTAATTATTTTTTGTAAAATTTTAAGACGCCCGACGTGTAGGTATTTTATCGTCGCTCTCCTCTTATGGCAAACGCATATTTCATAGCGGGTAAAAATATTGAGCTTCATGTGAAGAGCCACCTTAGAATTTAACTATTTACAATCTAAATTTACTATTTCCTTGTTAAACTCAAATATAAAGAGCAACTACAAACTCAAATTGTTAATCCGTAGATTAACAATGTGAGTTTTAAGTTTTATAAATGTATTTGTCGCTGATTGTACTTACCTACAAGACATTTACACCCTTATATCGAATCTGGTAGCTTTTATTTCCTAAGATTTAAAGTTTAAAATAATGGCGAAAAGTTTTGGAGAGTTGTAAAACTGGTGATTCAGGTTAATCCCAATTTTATGAAAGTGAACTTTCTAAGGTCACAATTTGGGTGCTTTTGGCATACCTATCTATATGGATTTTAAAATAGTTAGCCGAAAATCGTTTTCGGTTATACGTAGATAGATACCTACTTAATTGAGTTGTTTGAAGAAATCTGCTTGCATAAATTGTCAATTTATGTAAGCAAAAGTTACAATTTATATAGTCCTTATAAGATACTAAGAAACCCAGAATATTTAAAGCAATTTTTGTTTTAACTATTATTTATTTACCTTCACTTCAATTTCCATCGACGTTCAATATTTTACATAAATTACACTTCAAAGTCAATCGCAAACTATCATACAAACCCACACCCTAGTAATTAGTAAAACCATCAGCTCTATTCCCATCAATAAATCTCTTTAGATTTCACGCACAATTCCATACAAAGCGCAAGTCAAACGGACCATCAAAAAGGCCATTCAGGACTAAACGGGGGCTAACAACATTATACCCGTGTAATACATATTTTATTTCCGCCTTTTATTAAGTTTAATTTTATGGCAACCCCGAGTTTTTTCATATGCAACCCTGTTTTTTTTAAGCAACGGACACAATGCCGATTCAACTTGAATGGGGGGCGTTGTATTGTTAGACAATATTTTTTTTGTATCGGATTTTGTATTGATGTCATGTAGGTAGGGTTCGTAAGAAAATTACTCATTTGTCGGTAATATTTCAGCTTCTTATTTCGAGGAATATAGAAGAGTCATGAACCTTGTATGTTAGTTTATTTGCAGCCTGTTCATTTACGTCTTGTATAGTGAAACAAAGGGTGTTAGATTGTTAACTGAATTTCCACAACGAAGGGACGACAGAACATGTGAATTAGTCAGATCACAAAGGCTCGTCAATAGACTTGACACAAACGCGTGACAAAGCTTTTGCTGACCGTACATCGCTGCATCCACATCCACCGACCTCAATAGTTCCTGCGTCGTATTCAACAAGACACTGTACGCTTCCGGTTGCCCTTTCATTGTGCAATTCGACAGGGCAGATTCGCGCGCCGCCGGCCATAGGCAACAATGCATCAATTCAAAAATCGAATTCCAAATTCAAAAGCGCATCGTTGAGGTTTATTGGCTTATCGCTTGATTGATTGTGCGAACATTGCAACAGCTTTTTCTACACTGGAATCAGTTTTGTCCGAATTTATAACTCGACATCGATAATATATTTTGATTGGGGCGTGTCGAATGTGAATTTACCTTTGTCGGTACAGGAAGTTGAAGGAAATATCGCATCCAACAACAGGTAGCTACTTACAAATTTTACTTGTTTTGTCGACAATAAATTCAAGTTTGCTGCACTTGTGTTTATGTAACGGATGTTAAAGTTACGTTACGGCAAAGTAATGAGGCGGGTTTACATGCGCTACTGAAAATTCTTTATTTGCAATTTATTGTTGAAATTACGAAATACGTTTGAAATAAGGTTGGGTTTTCATACTTAATTACTTAAGTAGGGTTATTCACGCTTGATAAATTTATGACTAGAGAAGCCTTGGTTATTCAGATGACGACGACTAGTTTTCATTTAAAAAAAAATATTTTTTTGACATCTGAGTCAATCACATCAGAGAAAAGAGAGATTGTCCGCATACGAATGAATGAATGAATAAAAATACTTTATTGTAGGTACACCTTGGACAACCTTTGGATGGAGAGGATTATATATGATTTTAAAGTGGCCGGGGGTGTACTTTATAATTTGTGTAAACTACCTTAAATTAATAATATGATGCATAAAACATACTACAGCAAAACATACGACTGTAATAAGAATCCATTTTTTTATGAAGAACCTATTGTTTTTCCCGGATTTGACTGCAAGCACCTTGAGGCTCACCTTGTTCTGAATCCCAGTAAATATCTGACTCAGTGTGGTTTTTCCATTAAAAATGTATGTTTTATATTATTTATGAATGACAATATGCATTACCATAAAGAGATACAAAACAATAGGTCGATTTCAACTCACGCGCAGGGTTCCTATTAGGTAACGAAAACTGGAGATCCGTTTTCGACTAAAAACCAAAATTTATAACGCCTCTACAAATATTTCACAGTATTTATGTTGATGTCTTAGGTGTGAAAATGCCATAAAAATGTTGACAATGAGGGCAAGTGTATTGTGGTCATTTGAAGGACCGTATCGTGTTGTGGCACCGTGAATAAACGGACAGACATACTGCATATGCACACCTATAAAATACACAAACGGCGAAAAATCTATATCGATGTAGGTACAAGAAACTGGTGAATGGGAAGGGTCAATGCCTTGTCTATTCGATTCTACCTAGAATTTAGTTATTACTCTACTATAGTTTAGTCAATAATACACAGTTTAGTCTATACTTTATTGTATGCTTTTTATTCTAGAGTTATAGTCCATTATTCACTTAGAGTCTACAGTATGGATAAAGTTAGGTAAGAGTTTATTTAAGAGTGAATCTAATCCATAATCTACCCTACCTGAGTGTAACTTAGCTAGACAAGTAGAATATGTATCTATAATGACATAAAAGTTCTTATCATTGCATGACTGGGTACTCGTAAGGTAATCTGAAAGTTGTCAAAGAATTAGAAACGTAGTGTGCAACGCACTCTTGATGGATCGATGACTGAGCTGTCTTAAGTCCGTTTGCCGTGGCATTCTTTGGAGGTTTAAGTTGTTACATAACCAAATGTTTACTTATTAACAAATAAGGTAGTATTCATAATTACATAGAATTTATAGAAATAGAAAAGAAAGGGAGTTTAAAGAAAATTCTATTTTAATTGCGTTTGAGTCTATTTTCTGAATTTGTTATAAACATCTAACAATTTAACGACCGAAGTCATGAAATTAATCATTCGACCATTTATCAAAATGCCCATTACATTTCCATTATGCCACATTTTGGATGAAAACACTCAACAATAGTATTTACATTCGGTGTCAGTTTGTTTTACATCCGAAATACGTTGAATGAGCGTGACATTTCCAACATTCTGGAGTCTTATTATTCTTTAGACATAATGTCATGGATCCATAGAATCCATAGTTCCGTGGACTGGCCTTTGTGTGCCGAAGAAAGGTGAATGAGGAGTGGAATAATAATAACCCATGTCTTATGTCTGGCCGGTATAAAAAAAGAGATATGACGACAACGCAGTGTTGGCGGCACAATGATATTTGAAATAGAACCAAAAAGCTCCAAAAAGGATATTTTTTATAGAACGTAAAATCTTGTTTTAATTATTACAGTCCTAATATTGTTTTACGATTATGAGGAAAAACACGTGTTTTTTTCCCATTATGATAGTCCATAGTCGGAAGCACGTCCAAACATTACATTTGACACATGCTCGCGTTTTGCAAGCGGTTAGCGAACCACGTGACAGGTTGTAAACCCATCGCCGCTTATTAGAATACTAATTGCCTTCACATGCCTTCTAACTTTGGTTCTAGGAAATGCCGGTTTCCTTGCATTGTTTTTCTTCAAGCTTCATTGTTTTTTGTTTTGAGCAAATGTTAAAGCGCACATACATTTTTCGAATGGAAAAATCTATTGATGCATGACCGGGTTCGAACCCACGATTCCATATCGGCAGTTGGGGTACCGCCCACTACGCTAACGCGGTTCTTTCTTACGCTTATCAAGAGCATATATTTAAGTTTCCACCGAAAAGAAATGCAAACAAAATTGGTGCTCAAATAACTTCTAATCATGACTTCAACAGTTAAAGATTGAATCTATTCTAGTATGCTGGTTCCAGTTGGATTAAGGGTCATCCCCTCTCGATCAGAGGAGGCTTACGCCCCAGCAAGGGGGCTTAAATGCTATGATGTTGAACATGTTCTCACAATAACAGCTACAAAAATTCGCGCGTTATCACACCCACAAGATTTAAGGGGACGTGCTCGGTTTTTAAGCGCATGTCGAGATAATTTACGTATTTATGTACGTATGTGCTCAGTGGGCTCGTAAATTTACAAGCCTGTGATTTATGTGAGGATTAACGCGTTATCAGCAGGTATCTAGGCACTACACATGTATTAAATCTGTAGGTGCTTAAGGTGTGGTTTGGAACAACTGACGGGTAAAAAAATATGAATAAAAACCTACAGTATTTTTTATTTTACCAACAGTCCTGACCACTAATTTCTACTAATATTTCCTATTTTACCAATTTTCTGTTATTCAGTAGGTATCTTTTAACCATAGTAGGAAGTAGGGAATATCTATACTATAATAAGAATGTAAGAGGTCAAATTCTGTACATTGAAGTTATTTTGTTTTTTTTTTGTTTGTTTGATAATCGATACGGAAGCCAAAAAATATATTTATATATTTTTTATTTTTGTCTATCTGTCTGTCTGAACCACGTATGGCGTCGAAACTACTGAATGAATTCAAATGAAACTTGGCATGATTTGAGTTCATAGTACAGGGTAGGACTTACAGGTAGGATACTTTTATCCCGAAATTGAGCATGGTTCCCTTGGGAGAGGGGATGAAAGTCAAAATATGTACTAATTGTAATTCATTAACGCATAGTCCGATTTCATTCATTCTTTTTTTGTTAGAAAGAAATAACTTTCAAGATTGTCCCGTAAATATTTCAGGGTCATCGGGTTTGTAGTTCAGAAGTTACAGACATCACAGGCCTCAGTAACTCAGGTCAAATAACTTGAAACTCGAAATGTACCTTTGAACGTACGGCTCATCTAAAGCTGGTGTGCGCATTTTATCGTATATGCTTAATGGATAAGGCATAATATGTCAAGTCAGACCACTCCAAAGGAAACAGATATTGCTAAATTATCATTCATTCATGTGTATGTTACGTGATATCTTCGCCAATGTTAACCGATTTTATTCCGATATTCTTTTTTTTTAATCTCGAGTCTTCTGAGAAATACAATCTGGGAGTTTTCAAATAAAGTAAAAAGCTCCTTTCTTGATATGAGTACTTCACCGCAGACTACAGCGTTGCTCTATATGAGACAAACTGAGGTCAAATGCGAATAATTAGTCTGTAGGGATCGTAATCGCGAACGAAGTCGCGGGTACAGCTAGTCACTAATTTCAAGGCTTCTCTTTCCAGCTCTGAATATTTTGAATATTTTGATTCTTTCTTCATCCGGATGAGGTCGATCTTTTGTGAATTAAATTCCATTTTAAGTATGCTGTCAGTAGCAAAATGTAGAAATACTTCTCTAGGTACTGTGTCCTATCATTGTGTTCTCAAGAACACAAAATATGAATGACTGATAAAACTGACAAACATTAGGTAAGTCTCACTAACCAAACACGTCACGCTAAGCTTTAGTATTGTGTTGATATCAAGCAAAATTATTTGCACGTGTAAATAAACGTGCAGACAATGCGGTCAAATAATGCATGTCAAAAACAAAATCCTATAAAAATAAGCCACACTACAATAGTATAGAACCGTGGCAGAATCTCTCCGTGTCGTTGCCATGTCATGTGCTGGCAACATTAAGAGCTCTTGAAGCTAAACTAACAATTTGCACTTCCAATGTGAACAGAACCTTATTGAAGTTAGAGTCGAAAGCAAATTACGGTGACAAAGTTTTTGATCGTAAGTGGAGTGCAATAATTTATATGAAAATAATATCAAACCCGGCCAAAAACCTTATATCATTTGAAGCGAGGAAATACGTAGAAGAACTAAAGTCACTGAAATAGATCACAGAATCAGCAGGATGAAACGGCAATGGGCAGGTTACATAGTTCACAAAATCTAACCCTAGGTTGGCCGCGGAGCAAAAACTTTGGTGAAATTGACGTTTCAAAGTGATTCATGTGATTTTAATGAATAAAATATTTTGACTTTGACAATGGCTGAAGAATTAATGTTCTTGAACAGCGACTACGACCCCAATGACACGCAGCTTAGGAAGGCCTCCAATTCCAAGGAGTCGATTACGATTAATTCTAGACTACAAACAGTCGTTTTAACTTGAAGTTCGATAAACATAAGTATACTTACTTCTTTATCAAGGGTCGGGAGATTACGACTTAATATAACTAAATGAATGAATATATAGTTATTATTTTAGAACTAACCCCACTTTTTGTAAACATTTGAGTTTTAATAATATAATTGAAGACCTCTATGACACAGTGGCCGAAAGTCCGCTTGAGATGCAGAAGATTGAGGGTTCGATTCCCGCCACGGGGCAAATGTTTGTATGACCTACAAATATCTGTCTCGATTCCAGACCCGATATATATTATTACGTATTATTCGGTTATTTACAAAAGATATATAATTAATATAGCAGTCATGTAGTTCCTCTCTTCTTAATTTGGGGCTAGATTATGCTATGTGAAAAATATCCAGCATTATTTATCTTTTATTTAATACATAGTTATACCTGCCAAAGAATCCCGCATTTAATTTGTAAGTAGACCTTATTGCAAACATTTTTAATACTTATTATATAATTATATTAGGTAGTTACTACGTTTACAAATTTATTTCTCAACTAAAGTAACACGGCTAAAACATCTATGAAAATTTCCGTTCGTTTGGTAATTTAAATAATTAACTAATAGGAAACTTTCGTCCAGAGTTTCGTTAATCTTGCTTGTGTAAAATTTACAAAAACTTTAAGCTCGGGTAGTTTAAGTTTCGAACTTGTAATAGGTTTAAACTCTGAATATTTTAGTTATTTGGAATCAAAATTGATAAGAGATTGAACCTCTTCGAGGTTTATAAGTAGCAACAAGTTATGAAAAACCTTTGGACGATTTTCATCTTAGTACCTAAAAACTTATCGAAACTGTTTCGTGAGTAAACACAATGCAAATATGTGAAAAGTGGCAACACCGACCAATGATTTCTTTAAATATTTTCACGAAAAACATTGACTCATTCAGTCGATGTTGTCCCAACAAACTTTAGGCCTGTTTTTCCCGCGCAAAGTTTCGTTAAGTGTAATCCACACCGTTTGTGCAATCGATTAAAAATATAGCTTGCTAGGGCTGTCAACTGAGTGTTAAAATTAAAAAAAGTGCTCGGCCATACCGTGTTTTATTTAGTAAATACTTAAGCACAAAAAAATAATTATAATGGAGGACGCAATGCCAATAACATTCCGTACCAATAATTATCCTAGTATCCATCCATCGTCCTTTATCCTGGCCGTTTGATTATGCAGTAAATATCATGATAGTGGCGAATATCAGCATTCGTAAATCTTCGCGGTCACTAAAGTCTTGACATCATCGTGGCCATTATCATAAAAAAGACACTAGGTATACAAAAAATAATCTAGTGGCGTTATTACTATTGCCGCCAATTTACGCAAAATATCGAGTCATCGCCTGACCACGGGTCAAAATGTTAACTTTTTGTTCTATTTGTCCCTTAGAGTGGACAGAGGTGCACTCTAGGGACCTCTGTCCACAAAGGGGACAAATAATATTATGTACAAAAGTGAATGATCATTTATGCTGCAGTCTCACTGAGTGCAGTATACAAGAGCCGGATAATCGGAGAGTCTTGCCGGCCAAATGCCTAAAAACCGGATGACTGGCTACTTTGTTTGTGTCATGATTCCCGCGAAACAAGCCTGGTGTTGCCAGACGGAAAATATGGCAAATATTTACCCCCTGCGCTTTCCTTATACAATTTCTTAGAACTTTAAAACCTTTAAAATAACATTATACAGTTATTTTAATTTTTAAAGCGTTTTTCTAAATAATTACTGTCATAGTTATTATAAACCATGAACCTTCTCTAGATGTAAAAAAATACATACAGACGAAATAGAACCTCCTCCTTTTTTGAAGTCAGTTAAAAATAGAATAGAAAGATACCTCAACCTCAACATAATAAGTAGGTACGACCTTGTATACCATCTAGGTACTTAGTATCTACCTACTTTTATATTTATACAAGGAGTAATGAGCTGCCTTCTTAATTTTCATTGCACTATGAACAAATCCAATAACCAATATTAATAATAATAGGTCCAATAAACGGCGATGGTCATGTAACCTGTCACGTGGAACACTAACTATCCTTCAAAACGCATACCTACATGTGCCAAATAAAATATTAGGACGTGTCTGAGGAGGAATGTCTACCTCGGGCAAATTTTGCAATTGGTTAGACACAACTTTGAGAAGGAGGCCAAGAGAAGGATCCAGCTGGGTTGGGTAGCGTTCGGAAAAGTACGCCGAATCTTCTCGTCACCCATACCACAATGCCTGAAGACTAAAGTCTTCAACCAGTGCGTCCTACCCGTGATGACCTACGGTGCCGAGACGTGGACACTCACAGTAGGGCTAATCCACCAGTTCAAGGTCGCACAGCGACCTATGGAAAGGGCTATGCTCGGGGTTACTCTGAAGGATCCGTAACGAGATTATCCGACAGAGAACGAGAGTCATCGACATAGCTCAGAGGATTAGTAAGCTGAAGTGACAATGGGCTGGTCATATATGCCGAAGAACCGACAACCGTTGGGGTAAACGAGTTCTTGAGTGGAGACCGCGTCTGGGCAAACGTAGCGTGGGGCGCCCCCCGGCTAGGTGGAGCGATGACTTAAGAAAGGTAGCGGGCAGTAAGTCGATGATAAGAGCCGAACACCGGGCTCCGTGGCGCGTATTGGGAGAGGCCTATGTCCAGCAGTGGACTGATGTGGGCTGATGATGATGATGATGAGGAGTATGGATCTGAGAATCTCCATCATGGGATTAAGAGCGTGTTTTTTTGGGGAATATAGCAAAATCTGACAGATGGACGTCACGTCTGTGACGTCACTGCGCAGGGTCAGCAGAATACCAGCGCTAAGTAGGTAGCCACCTACCTAGCATTATGCTGAGCTGATACCTTTTTGGTGCGACATAAAACTGTCTAGGTAGATGGATTAGGCAGTAAGGTGCGTGGGGCGTTTCTGTTTCAGTTATAGGTATTACTTATTAGTAGGTTGTCCAAGCATAAATTATTATTATTATTATGTATTCCCACAAGTTATCCCACCATCCTTACTTCCAAAGTTTGTTGTATATATATGTTTTTTTTTATGTCGTGTTAAATAAATATTTTCTTTCTTTTTTTCTTTCTTTCTATGGACAGACTAAGTTATCTCTGAATAATTACTAAGTACATAGTAATTAATTAGAGCTAACTTACAGTTTTTTTTTAATATCTACACTCTTTTCTTTTATATGTTTTTACATCACCTATTTTACCTAATAGAGTTTGAAGGAATTTGTGGCAGGTTAATCATTTCCAGTAAACACACAGTTCTATCCATTAACTTTTATTCACTTCAGTCAGTTTATTTAGTCTTATTACAAAGATATGCGCCTCAGATTGTATTGATCACAAACATAATTACGTAATTATCACGGAGCACCAAAACCGAGCCTGGAGGAGTGAGAATAATCAGTGAAAACTCTGTAAAAATACTTTTTACGCAACTGGCGCGCGCGCAGCTCACATTCAGGTGACAACCACCTTTTTTCCGCAGTCCTTTCATGACATCCCGAATCTCTGATTGGTCGCTGGGTGTAGGCGAGAGTTTTGTTCAGATACCGGCCGCCACGAGAGTATGGATTTAAGGATCTCCATCAGAGGATTACAGTTGTGAGCGTGTTTTTTTGTGCATAGGAATTTGTCGGTAAATAATCTACCAATAAGTTGAAAAACAAAAATCCTAGAGTGGTCGGCACAGCGAGTTATACGTTTACACAGCCTTTTAATTAAAATAATTTAAAATATAATCGCTTTAGAGCCCCGAGTTTGTAACAAGGAAAGTTGAAATTTCCGAAACGTACAAGACAAAATAATAAAATATTAATAAAGGCTCCGTAGACGGTGGAAAACGATGGAAAAGTTTCATCGACCAAATATTTGTGTTTCAAATAAAGCGCCTGATACTGCCTGGCTTATGTAACTCTGAATACGTGTTTATTGTAAAATAAGTTTTAATTCGCTAGGGTTAGATTCAAACTAACTTAAGAATAAGTGGCAAATGACGAAGTATTAAGTTTTTGATAAAATTTCTAAAAAAAATGTATGCAACTCTTTGGTCATAGAATTATCTGACTTCACGCTCCGACTGCCTCATAACAACTTACTAAGTAGAATGTATGTTCAAGAGGCGTTCGGTAAAATCACACGCCCTGAAAACATAGATGGAAATCTAAATTTGTTCGAAATTTTGAAAATAGTTCGAAATTTTAGTTTTTAGTTTTAAACCTTTTGTTTCTTTTTTTTATTTGACAGTGACATTTTTGTAGATGTCCACTATTATTTCTTCCGTGACACTGTGGGGTTACAGCCGGCTGCTGTTTAACATCCTGCTCGGGTAAATAGCTTCAGTTAGTTAAAATATTTGGCTCATTTTCTGGGCAAATTAAAAGTAAGTAGGCTTTGTTTTTGTCTTCCATTTACGTTCTTATACAAGAATCAGGAACTTTAGGCCCAATTTCATCAGAGCTTCTCTAGTAGCCTTACCCACCAAGACCCCTGCTCGTTTTGTAGAATAAATTCTATTTTTAAAACCTGCTGTTAATTACCGTGAAGTTGTACAACGGAATTCTTGATATCTCGATACAATCAGACGTTTCAGTCTAAAAACGTCCGATTTTATCGAGACTTATGACTTTAAAGCCAAAAATTAAAGGATTGCAATAATTTTCACTGGTTTTGGTTTATGTAGCTTTAGAAATTGAAACGTGCATCCTCAGCTCAGTATTTAGATAAGTTTAAGTTTTTTTTAATCTTTCTAGAAGCGTCAATAAAAACAAACCAATACATAGGACTGATGTAGCTGAGAATTCTTCTAGAAGTTTCCCCTCGTCCAGTCCCCAGAGAGCCTGTTTGTCTACGTCATCGCTGATTGATACGGGCCGCAACAATGCATGTTTGCTTTCAATTACACCCGCGCCCTGACCCTGGAGTTAGGGATTGCGACGGAATCGCAGAATTTTGCTTTGAGGGCTGGAAAAAAGGCGAAACCATCAAAGCTGGCAACTAATCGCAGCAAAACTCAAAAGTACGCGAACGTATTTGTTTTGTATCAGACTAAAATCATCTTTATCGGCATATTTTTTTCATAAAACCTCTTTGATTTGAAGTGAGTCAAGTAAAAACCAACTAAAAATTATTGAAAAAAAAGGCCGCTTAAATTTGGCGATTTTTATTCGGATGCCAGATGGTAAGCGATTACCATTGGTGACATTTAAAAAGCAGGGCATTGCTGAATATACGTTGCCTGTCCATCGAAAAGTCTCATGTGTCTGGTTTCCACCGGAACCTAAACCCATAAAATAACCACTATGTTTAACTAAATCCTCTTTCCTCTTGTCAAGAAAATAAGCTCTTTATTGAGCTCTACTTAAAACGATGGCCCATCCTGTATCCATATATCCGCGGCTAGTATACTATTGTTATCCATGTACTTACTTTACTCGATTATCAAACGATTATCACATGCCTGTCCACAAATCCTTGATCGTGTCCATTCCAAATGAAATTGGATAAATGCACATGGGCGATACCTTTCACCGAGCTCTATTTGCAATTGTATACGGGTGACGTCAAGTTTCTCTGTGAAAAATTGACAACATTATTCAAAACATTGATATTATTTCAAGGAAAAACGAGGCGTTATCATTTGTTTAAAGTAATTGCAAACTCGTTACTTGTGCCGGTTACTGTTACGGTTACTGTTGCCGGTGAAATGACAAGCACGGGAGAGTTTCTTGAAAAAAAAACTGTTGCGAAAAACCTTATTGGATACAATACAGTTTTGTTTTGAAAAAAAAATAAAACAAACGAAACACCTCTTCAAATACAACACCGGCGGCAAAATATACAAAAAAATACAGCTTACAAACTTGGCTCGTGACTCGTCAAATGAATAAAACCGTTGCTCATTTCCACAAAGTCCATACGTTCGACGTCCTCATTATGTCGTAGATGAGGGTAGGCAGACATTAGTGATGGTAGGTGTGGGCACTTGAGGCGGCACGCGGCAGTCACGCGCGCAAACACAAACGCGTGCGCACGCAACACGCACGGATATTAAAACGAATATGCTATAGAAGACGCGTTGCTAATTTATATTTGCGACAGAAAGATTAAAAGTTATTTAAATGCTAAATTATTGGCCTCATGCATAAGTTTAAAGATGAGTATACATTGAAGCATTTTCCCGAATATTTCCATGTAACATTCTTTCGAATGCTCGACGCTGTGTTCGCTGTTATGCTTACGGCTATTGAGCATTTACCTGTAACATTCCTTTCTATTTTGCGTCGCGTTCCGCGTACCCCACTCCACGTTTCAATGAAATGTTACACAAATTCGATCGTTGGTTGGTTTGTAAGATCGTGCTCAATGTTCGGTTCGTGAAAGGGTGACCCATTAGAGCGGTTCGATGTTCTGTTACAAGTGAATGATCTAATGTATAGGTAGTATCGCGCACTATGGAGAGAAATATTCTCGGGATTTCACTTTGTCATTAAATCCAAAACGAATTTCCTCGTTTCGGATTTCCGTAGAAGGAATACCTAAAGTCATTGCCATAGCTCTTGAAGTTGAAGTGGCAATGGGCATTAGCTCGCAGAACCGATAACCGCTGAGGATGAAAGGATCTCGAATGGTGACCACGAACCGGGTGACGCAGCGTAGGAAGGATCTAAGAATGCATATTAAGTACTGTCCCAGTTCGTAGGCTTGCTACGAAAGCGGTTTTTGCTTACCACCATCTTACTTCAAGATCTATTATAGTCCAAAAACTATCGCGAATTTGATAATTCAAATTGTAATTTTTTTTACGTACAACAAGATCGTTTAGAAAAAATCCTATTATTTTGTAAAAACGGTTCTATTTTTATTTAGAAATGTGAGTAATTTATACAAACATTATCCTACTAATATTATAAACGCAAAAACTACTGAACGGATTTTGACGAAACTTTAAAGTAATATAGCTTATACATCAGAATAACACATAGGCTACTTTATATCCGGGTACCACGCGGGCGAAGCCGTGGGCAGAGGCTAGTGTTACAATATTTAGATTTATGTTATGTTAAAGTAAAATGGTGGAATAGTAAATATAAATACACGTAAACGAAACCAGAGCACCCTTTTTGCTAGAGGGTGTTACAATTGTATCGTGCGTGTGCCACGATGAATGCCGAATCTATTGATGGCATTCGTCGTGGCACACGCACCATTATTGCTAGTGTCAGATTGAAACACTTAACGTCACCTACAATAACACAGTCCTATGGTGTTCCTTCTGTATGATTTTTTTGTTAGTCTCTAATTCTACCACTTTCGTGTCAGTAGCACACGGAAGTGTTACAATAAACCCCGCTAAGTGCGACATATTTTGGTAAGATTGATAAGAAAGCATTTATTTGTCAACCTCTGGCCTGCCTGAGACGCAGAAGGTTGTGGTTCGATTCCCACCGCGGCACAAATGTTAGTATGACCTGCAAATATTTATGTATGTAATTACAAAAAAAGCATATAAGTCGTTTTAGTTTAGTTTCTATAATACAAGCTCTGCTTAGTTTGGAGCTAGATGATCCTGTGTGAAAAATGTCCAGCATTATTTATTTATCTATTTCATCGTCTTTGTATACCGATACCGGGAAACTAGATAAATATCACTTTCTTTTAGCGTTAACGCTAGCGGAAAGATTGAATTATATGAAAATGACACTAGTTGTGGAAATGTCACGTGACAGCTACCAAGTTTTACCTTGACAAATTTGCGTTAGCGTGAAAAGAAAAGTAAGCGTGAGGTATTTGTCTAGACCCTGGTCGATTTATTATTAAAAGCTGGTCCGAAAAACAGCGCTGCTGTCATGGTTCATATGAAAGTATAGTGGATTATATTTGTCCCCCCACACAGGATATTAATCGTCAATTGTTTTCCTGTGTACAGTTCTCCTTTTTTCAGTTTTCCTAGTTCCTAAAGTATACTCCCAATTTTTTTTTCTGTGTCACTTCTGTCTGTGAATACATAGTTACTATGCAAAATGCCTTGCTGGTGACGACATTATCGGTCGATCCCTGTGGCCCACTACGTCGTACTAGCTGTTTCACGTGATCACATTATGGGTCAAATTTCAATGGGGCCATTGGTAATGATTCCACCGCCACACTTGTGAATGAAGTGTGACTATACGTAGGGAAAGAGTAGGTAGATAGATAGATAAGCTCTTTATTGCACACCAAAGAAAAATACAAAAACACAGGAATTCATAAACATACAAAGAAAAGTGGGCGACCTTATGACAAACTTTGTAGGTAAGTATAGATTTATGAATAGGTCTGTATTATTGACGTCGAAATGACATTTGCCTCTTATTTACTGCTTGGTACATTGACTTCATCTCACGACAGAAGGGCGAGCTTTGGGCGGGCGGCGTTAACCCCGCCCGCCTAATTACTTATGTATCGCCCCCAGCTCACTAAAAACGGGTTAATTTCTATAATAAAACATGCCAGGCGAAATTAAATGCCATCTACCCTGGACGGAAATACAGAGTCGAAGTTAGGTTTTGTAAATGTGCAGGGTTTTTTAAAACTTATTACTACTTATTTTGAGGAAACAGTGGCCAGGATCATATAGAAACGTTAACTTATATATAACTTACAAAGTGAATTAAGCCGATTCCTCGTGCGTGACCTATCGTTTGTAGATATCAATACATCTACAACACCACAGGCATTGCTGATATTTGTCAGCAAAGCCTGCCAAATTAACTAGGTCGAAAAGTCTCATAAACCTGTAATTTCACCCATACTCTTCAAACTGGACATAGATTTTTTTCAACCACTGCTTTTAACCGGTTAGGTTAAATAGACCTAATAGGCCTTAGGCAAATTACAATCAAAATGTGACTACAACACGTTACTATGTATAATAATCTGAATGATGCTTAGCTTCACATATAAATAATATTTTTTATATTTCAGTTTTCCCCCTAAGGTGGATTTTCAGGAGGGATTTATGGAGTAACCCGTGTTCTGGGCCCATTACTATTTCCCGATTTTAGTAGGTACTAATGTATGTATTTAAAAGCTTTGCTTACTTTGGGACTAGATGATGATATGTGAAAAATGACCAGCATTATTAAATAAAATATAACATTATTTATTACACTTATTAAACGCCTATTTATACGGAGATAATTATCATATCGAAGGTCGTATTGAAAGATAAAATACTCGCATCATGTAAACGATGTGTAAGATATCTGCTTAAAGAAGGGCGATTATCACCTCGTTTTTAAATATTCTGGAAGCCTCGAGCTTGAAAGGAAACATATGAGTGGTAAATCAACTTAAGTTAATCGCCATCGATAAACGCATGCATATTCTCGCCACAAACCATGGGACAAATAATTATTACCCCCATATCTTCCCCTTGGATACGACACTGAGTATAAGGTACCAGTTTTATAATTGCGAACGTTCTGGTCAAATAGTCGAAAGCATATTTTTATATTAGGTACTTTTGTTGGAATTGGCAACAAATACATTTAAGATAAATGGGATATTTAATTGCTGCTAATAAAATAAAGCTGAATGTACAAATTAAATATAGAATTCTTTCTCCTTTTCCTTCTTATTTTGCTTTTATTAGCTACCATTCTTCTTAACAAAATTTTGTTGAAGTTTTGGGTTAGGATTAGGATTTTCCGCCCCATCGGGGGACTGCAGGAATATTTTTCTGGACAACAGGTACAAATGAGAAAATATGCATTTGATAGAAAGAAAATATTATAACAAACGAACAAACCACCTCTTACCCCAAATAATAATAATGATGCTGGACATTTTTCACACAGCATCATCTAGCCCCAAAGTAAGCAAAGCTTGTGTTATGGGAACTACATGACTGATAAACTACTTATATATATTGTTTGTAAAAACATACATATTATACATAGAAAACACCTAGATCCCGAGACAAGTATTTGTAGCGTCTCAGGCGAGCCTTCGCCCACTGCACCACAGAGGTCGTCAAATACTTATACTATCTCCTTGCATCACGAGTAAAAGCTCAGAATCACCTCCCTTCTGCAAATTATTTAATTTCGGAAAACTTCCCTCAAATATACGTGAAGAAAATGGAAGCGTTGCGTGGTGCGTGCAGATAGCGACGCCCCGTGACCGTACGCCCCACTGTGGGATTAGCAGATAGCGGCCCTAAGGACCAACTTTATAGGACCCCAAGAACCAAGTTTATAAGACGCTTGTTTAAGATATATTGCGAATTCCACGTTGAAAGCTTTTAAGGTTCAGTGCAGATAGTACAATCAACGACAAAATTATGATAAAAATTTTAGTTATTTTTGGGCATAACAAGTAAAAGTTCTAGAAGTGTA
Source organism: Perizoma flavofasciatum (assembly GCA_958496245.1). Lineage (NCBI taxonomy): Eukaryota > Metazoa > Arthropoda > Insecta > Lepidoptera > Geometridae > Perizoma > Perizoma flavofasciatum. Next base: position 4,550,547 of record OY292436.1, read on the forward strand.
TTAAGACTTTCGTACTTCGACACTAGTGTGAAATCGTAAGAACATTTTTTCATCATAATTAAAATCAGAGCTATAAAACAAATGTCGCTCGTGCTTCGCCCTGCGCTATTTTATATCATCGAACAAACAATATCCCAGTCAATCTAGATCAAGTACGGACCAAAAGCATAAAATAATGTTTTAGGTACTTCAAAAATAAATAAATAATGATATAATTAATTATCGAAGTATTTGCTGAACTAACAGCAACATTCTTTACGATCCTAAACAACACGTGATATGTACAAGGATCAGTAGTTTTAATCAACTTCAAAAAAGGAGGAGCTTCTAATTTTTTTTAATGTTTCTTACCTCATGTCTCCGTCATCTATAAACCGATTTGGTTTTTTTTATTTTAAAGGATATACTTTCAGATTGGTCCTGTTTTTATCAAAATCCAGTTCTAATGATGGGATCCATGAGGAATATAGGGAACTCCTCAAATTGGGATGAAAAAATGAATGACGAAATTTAATATTCAATTTTATCCTGTAGCTTCTGCCCACGGCTTCGCCTGCGTGGTACCTAGATTAAAGGTAGCCTATGTATAATTCTGATGTATAATCTATATATTACTGTAATGTTTCATCAAAATCCGTTAAGTAGTTTTTGCGTGAAAGAGTAACAAACATCCATCCTCACAAACTTTCGCGTTTATAAGTAGTAGGATTTGAAATCAGCATTTGACATTTAATGTCTTAATATACAATAAGTGTTTCTTGAAAATAACCAAAACATATTTATTGATAGCTTTAATATAATTCGGTGCTAATACAAAAAAAAATATTTTTCGATATATTAAATCGATAAATAGATAATGGCCAAGGCTGATTTAAATGTTACCCAATATTTTGAACTAGTTTATTGGGGTTCCAGAAATATTTTTAAGAGTATTTTAGTTTCGAGTAGTGTTTAGTGTTGCCATTTATCCCTTGAGTTTTAAACCTTCTTCAAGTACCTACTATAGAACTACATTAGATTACCCAAAAACGTGATCATTAACCTAATTAGGATCTTTCAACACCCTCACACATAAACTTTTATTGCTGTTAACATTTAGCACAAGCTTTAAATAATCCCAACCCCTAAACTGACATTTGACATTTGTCCACCTACAAATTATTACAATACCAAAATCAGCACTGTAAAATTTACAACGATACAAAATTAAAAACTCCAAAATGACGAAATAACATTCAAAATTATCGTTCATACGACTATTTGGAGTTGAATATTAAGGCGAAACTCACCCCCGCTGTTAATCTTTATTAAGGGGATGTGTGAATTCGTTGATTCTGACAGATTCGTCGCGCGGGATTTAAAGCAGATTTATGCTTAGGTATTGTGATAGTTTATCGACAATTTCTACGGTTATTATCGAGTTTGTAATGGTTATGTTGGATTGTGATAAAGTGCCCGGGTATTTGTTTAGTGCAGATATTTCTCAAAGTGAGTGCTTAGGCAGAAACATGATACACTAGATGAGTAATCATAATTTAGTTCATGATGATAAATATTGAGTATGTTATTTTAAAAGCAAGAACAGCGAAGGTGTAGCGTGACCTCGAACTATCGCTCTCTCTTCCTGAAATGTCAGACCTGCGTTTGGGACAGTTATCCTTTGAGTCAACATCATATTTACAACGCAGCCCAGGCAGCACCCGCAGATAGACTCAAATCAACTCTAGTGCCTCACTCTCGCCTTTGCTTAGAACAATAGATGGACATAAGACTTGGAAGAAAAATGAAATGCCTCGAATGTTTTTAATTCCTAAATAAATCCAAATAAAATCACAGATCGCAATAAGGAAAACCGAGAACCGTAACGCAAGGGTGTGATTTGTTTATCCACACGGTCCAATGGGTGATCGCCTTAATGAGATGCGCCGCAAACATCGCACTATTCCTCGGAGGGCTCTCCCCTTAAATCTTACGCTTTTTCATTTATTTGGACATCCGATAATTGTTATTTGCCGTTTTTAATTGCTTTACTATTGTGAACTGTTGTAAAAATATTTCGTTCACTAAACATTCGATCGAAGTGTGTTTTTTTTATAAAATAAGTCTCTTTTAACACTAGATAAATATTTAACGAGTCTTAAACAATAGTCTGGTAGGTACTATACAAAATACAATTATTTGAAATACAGTATGATGATTTAATGTAGATTGAAAACAACACAATAAAATAAACAAACTTGATTAAAGTGCGTCGTTATTGCTTTTGGAAAAAACTGTTAACATGCAAGTGCAGAAAAAAGCTGAGAAAAACTCAAAACAAAAAATAAACTCAAATTCATGGACTTAGAATTGAAATTATCGTGGTTTAGAATCATTTACGAATATTTCTTATTACGACTATAAAAGTGGAATATAAAAAAAACACGAGAAGGACCTATAAACGGTCAACGAAACGTTACCAGGTCACACGTAAATTACGTGGTGTAGTCCTAATAATATTCTTAAATAAATTGTATTATCTTAAAACCATGTATCGCATATATCGTCGTGGCAAAAAGAAAGAAAGAATGAAAATACAAAAAACAGTTGCTTGTATTATTTATCTTTCAAAGTTTTTATCATAGCCTGCATGTGTCATGTGTCTGCGTGTGTAATCTACATAGATATATAGCTGAGGTGATATTTTAAAATATTCATCGTGAACTTGTTTGGTCAGGTGTGTCGATGCCCTAAATACCGCCTCGTATAGAATACGCGTGCCTTAGCTTTAATATTTTATGTTTTTTTTTTAATCAAGATAAAATTACACACTGTTTTACACGTCGCCGGTTTCAAAGTGTCTCGTGCGGAGGGTGATCAGATGAGGAACCGACGTACCTAGACATAGCCTACGTCGATTTCTCATATTTTTTTTCTCTTTTTAATGGGTAAGGTAGAGTATCTATACTTCAATATTATATGGGATATTTATATGGGACCACCCATATAAATTTTATGAAAAAATCCCACTCCTAAGGGTGTTTTTTTTTTAAATTATCAATTCCGTTATTTGAAGTTGGTTTTTTAACACTTTATGTCTTATAAACTATAAATTTTACTTTCTAAGATATTAAGAGGCAACCAAATTCATATGAAATTGAGATGTGAGTCTGAATTTGGAATCTAGCTATTTCAACTATATTATTATAGTTAATTCAACTATATCGGCAAATATCTTCTAGCTTAGAAGCAATAGCTTAGAAGCTTATAGAAAAAAAAAGATAGAAAACTATCTTTTTTTTCTATAAGCTTCTAAGCTAGAAGCTAGCGATAGCTGGCTATCGCTAACTGCCTTCGCCTTCGCTAAAAAACCTCAAACTCTCTCTTCTTTTGTACACTAATCAACATGTAGTTTGCTTGAGCACACATCCGTTATTAGTTGACACTCTCAATAAATAATAGGATAATTAACATAGGCCACTTTGTAGTTTATTCGCGAGATTGCAGTTGATTGTTGCCACGGGTGCGGCAGCAGAGATGATCAACATTCTCTTAGAATTATTAATAAACTCTCTTTTCTCAACTGGCATACCTTGAATTCCAAGTTAGGGTTAATAGAGCGTTAAAATGTACAAAATATCTACACTAATAATACAAAGACGTTAATTTGTAAGTTCGGATATATCTGGTACTCTCGGAAACAACTCATGCGATATTAAAAATTATTTCAATAATATTTAAAATGGAACTTAACGGTGGGCATATTATTCCGTTAAAAATAAAGAGCTTTTAGTGGAGACTAATTCTGCAATGTAAGTCGACGAAAAAACGGTAGAGCAAATGCGTTTCTTACGAACACTGCCTTAATGGTAAAGGCTACTTTTCATCGACTACTTTTTATCCTGGTACCACGCGGGCAAAGCCGTTGGCAATATCTCGAGCATAGAACGATTAAAATATTGTGTTCGTAGATGTAATATTGAAATGTTTGTTAAAATTACTTGCCTTGTTAATAACTAAGGCGAAAATGATGTAAGGCGAAAATTAAAAAAATAAAAATTACTGGCTTGAGGATCAGTATGATCATTACAATGAATAGAACATCATCCAGGGCCTACCCTGAACGGCAACGATGAATAAGACATGGACAAGATTTATTTTGTATACGAATATCTTATAATATAAAAGTGCTCTACAATGATTAATAAAATGAGTAATGTACCTATCTAGGTATGTAGACTAGCTTCTGCCCACGGCTTCGCCCGCGTAGTATCCGTATAAAAATAAAAAGTAGCCTATGTGTTATTTTGATGTATAAGCTATATTACTGTAAAGTTTCATCAAAATCCATTCAGTAGTCTTTGCGTGAAAGAGTAAAAAACATCCATCCTCACAAACTTTCACGTTAATATAGTAGTAGGATGTAGGTAGCCCAATATCGTTCATCACGACAATCTTTAGGGAAGACCTATCTATGCCCAGCAGTGGACTTACAAACCATTGATGATAATTGAGTTCAAAAGAAAGGTATTGATGAGGATATTCCTAAAAGATTACTTAGTCTTTTTTTTATTTATGTGATGGTTTTTTTATAGTTAAGAGAATAAAAAGGTTGTGTATTGTTTAAAAATGTGTGACCAAACTGCGATCTCAGCTAGCTAATTACCTGCGCCCGTGTTTGCTCGGCTCGCGTGCATTCGTTATCGGCAAACAAACAGCTCTGGTTCTTCAATCATTTCTAGTCCAGTTTCTATTCAAATCGTGTTTGCTTGGTAGCCATTCAATAATGCAGGTTCTGTTTGCATTGGCAGCATATATTTTGTTTGATTCACAGTTAGCAATCAAGCTTAATTAAATAGATTATTGCTTCACCCACATTCAAGGTAACCATGGTTATCTCAACTAATCCCTTAATTACATTACCAAAATGGCTGGAGGAAAGAGATTATAGTACTAATTTTACCGACTTAGCAATGTACAAAACTTCAAGCCCTTTTCAAGATTCAGAAGTTTGCTTGAAAATGATTTTCCATTGCGATTTTGTTGCGAGTAATTTTACCCGGTGATAAGACAAATGAATTAACAAACTATTCTAGATAATTTTTATCGTCCCAAAACAAATTAAAATGTTTAAAAGATTTTTTGTAGTTCAGACAGATCAAAACTATGATCGTTTAGTAATTATAAATTAATAAATGAACACAAATCAGTCACATACTGATATTCTCATTTATTTATTTCTTAACTAAAATGTCCTATGTCGTGCGTATCAGTTTTTTTCGAGAAATATTGCGTTGCGATAACTTACACATGTAAAATCCCAATTACAGATTTATTATCATCAAATATCTATAAACAAAGAAAATTGCATATTCGGACATTCTCTTAGAATTATTTATAAACTCTCTTTTCTTAAGAGAGTTTATAAATAAACCGTCCGAACCGTCGTTATTTCCAGAATTCCAATTTGCAGAATTTCCACTGAATCTGCAAAAGTCTTCGATCTGCTACCACTGGATTTCTGATCGGAATCAGAGATCCTAAGAATTCTTCACCCCAGGGCACGCACGAGCGCGCCCGTTCCTCTGCTAATGAGAGATAATCCCGCGATCCGCAGTTGTGATTCAGGCCCACCCTCTACCTACCCTCTGTAAGGCGCGATAGCAACCCTAGCGTGTTATTGTTTATTTTTATTGGACAATTAAATTATACGAAACAAATGCAACATACTTTGTTTCGTTTGGCGCTTATTTGCTGTTCGGGCTAACGTTGCGTAACAAGATTATTTCCATTAAAAGTGTACTTAGATAAGTAGGTAAGTATTTATTCATATTTTTCTATATATGTAACGAAGTATATGTAGCGGTGATAATCATGTGACAGCTAATATAACGGAGACACGAAAGCAATTCACAGTAAACCTTTTAAGAAGCACAAGCTTAATCCTAATAATTCTTGAAAATCTTAAAGCGAAAATCTTAGTACCTAAATTATAATATTTTAAGAAAAAAACATTAAGTAAACAAACGAGATGTTGCGTTAATAACGCAAAATATCTAAAATACCATTAGAATGTGGGTGCGTCTTTTTCAAGAGGAAAATTTAATATTTGAAAATTAATTTCATGAGATGAGGCGCTTCGCCGGACTCTCGGTAATATAAAGTTATTTTCTTCTGCTTACATTCTTAAGAAAGTATTACAACTTTAGATACTTAAGTTAGTAAGATGAACGGGAAGATACGGAGTACGGAATATTCTGCATGTAGGTATGTATGTAGCTGGATTAGTATAATATCTTTTATTAGTATACTTTTTAGACTTTATTTAATTATTTGACTAATACTCTTTTTCTATAAATGAGTTCACCTCGTTCGATTGGCACCACACCAAAGCTGAAAAAGGATCATCAAAAAAATAACCAAGCAAAGTTTGTTGCCTGATTCTTCTAGGCATGGTCGCGCGCAAGGAATCGGCGTATACTGACTTTCTAATTTTAAATTCTCTTAAATTTTAAGTCGTCGTTTCTATGTATATGATCCTTTTGATTTCAATGCATAAAAACCTGTTGACTTTGACTTAGAATAAGTATTTATATAAGAATAATAAGATCGGTAAATAATTAGGTAGAAGTCGGTGGACGGAGATGTCTCTCTCCGTTCGTCATCGCACTTTTTGGACTAGGCCTGTGTCCTCAAGTGAAGCTCCTTGTAAGCTCCGCCGGGAAAATACTACCACCATAACTATTTCTGCCAACAAGCAGTAATGCTCGCATAACTGCGTTCCGATTTTAAGGGTATGTACGAGTGGCGGTGAAATTACACACGAGACTTCACCCGCTGTCTCAGGGTCAGCAACGCACAATTGATACTCTGGTGTCGCAAGCGTCTGTAGGTTACGGTAACCGCTTACTCGTATGCTTTTTTGCAACGTTACTTGCATAAAAAATACTTCTACAGGCTATTGGCGATGATGATGAAAGAAATCGCAGCGACACAACCATAGGGCCCCTCATAAGGATGAGGGAACGGCGGGGTGCAAACCGAAAACAACACGATGTGTATTTATATCTAAACCGTGCTATTGTGCTGCGATTAGCGTAGTGAGAAGGGTAGCCAGGGGAACAAGTACGACTTAGCGGGATATAGATGTGAGCAAATGACGAGGAAAGATGGTGATTGAGGGCTTTAACAGCAAACTTTATGAGGACATTGTCCATTATAAGAGAGGTTTTCTTCGTTGCATCGTCCGGGCATCATTCGCAAAACTTCGCTTCTCAGTGATTAGTTTTGCGAGCTATATAGCCTCCTGCCCCCAGGGTACAAGAACGACTTAGCGGGATATAGATGTGAGCAAATGGCGAGGAAAGATGGCGATTAAGGGCTTTAACAGCAAATTTTAAGAGGACATCGGTCCATTGTAAAAGAGGCTTTTTTCGTTGCATCGTCCGGGCACCATTCGCAATACTTCGTTTCTAAGAGATTAGTTCTGCGAGCTATATGGCCTCCAGCCCATTATTATATTTACTTGCTGATTCTGAGACCTGTTTGAGTGACTTTTTAGTTTATTTTTTATTTCGTTCCATCATCATTTCGGGTCCCGTGACCCCTTTATTCAGGCTATTTGAGTAATAGTGCGGGAAATACAGCTCACCTTTGGTACGGTTCTCAAATGTTTAGTGTAAGTTCTTTGTATGTACCAAATGTACATTTTTTTTTGGATAGAGAGTGGTTGTATTTAGAACTGAGTGCATCTGTTCTTCTGAGGGCTCATTGAACTGACTGTGCCGAGATTAAACGACGATTTTTGATTTTTAAAATACACGTCCAAACTCTACTAAAATTTGGAACAGACATAGTTCGTGATACATGGATACCACGTTTGCAGATGCTTGTAGTATAATAAACGCGAAAATTTGGATAGTATAGATGTTTTCTGTTCATAATCATCGTAACAGCTAAACTGCTTAGACAATATTTGGAAAATTTGTGACACCTAGAATAGCACTTACGCTAATATTGACCGCACAACATACGAGCAAAACCATAAACAGTTTTACCTAAATTAAATAATGGACTGTTTTATTGAGTAAATTAAATGAAAATAAACTACAACACATGTGTACAATGCCCGTAGCTTTGAGCAATGAAACAACGATAATTTATTCAGAGGGTTTATCCTCTACGATCAAACGCGAACAATAAAAATCTCGGCACTCCCTGATCGTTTGGGGTTCAGAATTTGCACATTTTTTGTAGTGTTTATGAATAAATTCGTTATACTAAATAAAGATTATAGAATGCAATAGTTTGATCAGATCCATCCTACTAATATTATAAACGCGAAAGTTGGTGAGGATGGATGTTTGTTACTCTTTCACGCAAAAACTACTGAACGGATTTGGATGAAACTTTACAGTAATATAGCTTATATATCAGAATAACACATAGGCTACTATTTATCCGTGTACCACGCGGGCGAAGCCGTGGGCAGAAGCTAGTAAAACATAAAACAAGTAAGTATGAAATATTTGAGCACTATTTTCAGTAAGCCCAGCGAGCTTAACACCAAGACAACGGTTTACTTTTATTTATCCTTTCTGCCATACAAAAAGAGAGAGAGAGAGAGAGAGATAATTATTTTTATCTTCTCTTCCACAGACGAAAACCGTTGTCTCGGGCGCTTATACGACTTTATTTCTCGTGATCAGAACATATAGGTATATATTCAGTTAGAAAATATTTCATTATACCAAGTAGAGGGTAGTCAGAGGCACGTCCAAACATTACATTTGACAGTAGTAAGGATTCCACGTGATAGGTTTCAAGCTTATCGCCGCTTATTGGAACAAAAACCAACTAAGGCACTGTACGCCTTCGAATTTTTAGTTTTAGAGCATGCCAATCTTTTTACGATATTTTCTAGTTTGTCACATTTTTTAATTTTTAAGTATAAAATACCGCTGTTGTATTTATTAGGCCTATTATTAACCCCTTTCCAAAAATATGGCAAATTACAAAATTTTGGTAAGCTTCACATCAAGATTATGGAAATAAAAAATATTATTAGGCATAATGCTGGGTCACAGAACAATGCGAGGCAGTAAAGGGTGTGCACATATGGCCGATATTACTGTTGGATTTTATTAACTCTGACTGTCACTCAATTTTGAGTATTAGCAGTCTGTGGGGCTAGCTTTAGATAGCTACAGGGTGATGCAGATTCTACCGATAAAAAAATAAAAACAAAAAAATACATGTGAAGAGATAAGTAAGTAGGAACTTACATAGATTTTTGGAGTTTTATAGTTTTTTTTCCCCTTTTGTGTTTAAATATATTGTTTCGAAAAGCGTTCAATGCACTCGTAAGCCTAACTAACATTTTGTTGACATTGATTTTTAGAAAATGCTATCGATTGATTGATTTGGTGTCTAAATTTTAGGCCAAATGCGAAACGGGATAAACGTGGCCAAATGAGTATACCTATCTTAGAATAGGTATATATAAAAAAGATGCAGCTGGATGTTTTGATGTCTGTTGCTGATAAACTTAACTGCTGAACCGACTTTTATGAAATTTTGACTCAATATTGTTCACGACCTAAAATAACGCAAGTTAATTTTCATCCGAGTACGTCACATTCAGTCACATTTATAATGCTAATATCATTATTAATAGAAAAGTGTTTTTTTATGAAAATACATTTACCGGGAAAATTTAATTTAATTATTTCAAATTACAATTATTATTACAGATTATTATTATTATTAGATGCGGGGTCGAGTCTTTAAAAAAGTTTACTTTAGATTTTTTGTACGAGCTATCGTCAAAAATTACACAAACCGAAATTTGTAGTGTAAACAAAATCGAAAGTTTTGAGACACATTTTTATTTAATACTAGCTTCTGCCCACGGCTTCTCCCGCGTGGTACCCGCATAAAAAGTAACCTAGTGTTATTCTGATGTATAAGCTATATTACTGTAAAGTTTCATCAAAATCCGTTCAGTAGTTTTTGCGTGAAAGAGTAACAAACATCCATCTTCACAAACTTTCGCGTTTATTATATTACTAGCTTCTGCCCACGGCTTCGCCCGAGTGGTATCCCGATATAAATAAGCCTATGTGTTATTCTGATGTATAAGCTATATAACTGTAAAGTTTCATCAAAATCCGTTCAGTAGTTTTTGCGTAAAAGGGTAAAAAACATCCATCCTCATAAACTTTCGCGTTTATAATATTGGTAGGATTGCACTTGTAAATAAATCATCCCCTACACATCTCTCAATAAGCCAGAACACCGCAGGCGTTTAGCCGCTGACAGCCATTGTCCCGCCCCTGCGTTTAGCATTATCCAAACCAAGCCGTGCGCGGGAGTCGAACTCGCGACCCGTGATATGTTGTGGAACAAATATAATTGATTTAGTTGCGCGTGAAATTCCTGAATACTTTTACGGTTAATGGTCATAAATATTATGGAATATGAGTTACCTTTTCAATGAAAAGGTTTTCATGATTGTTTGTTTTGTAGGTAGGGTTTTAAATGTGTATGTAGCGTACAATGAGATTTACATTTTATATTTTACTAGCTTCTGCCCACAGCTTCGCTCGCGTGGTACCCGGATAAAAGTAGTCTATGTCTTATTCTAATGTTTAAGCTATGTTACTGTAAAGTTTCATCAAAATCCTTTCAGTAGTTTTTGCGTGAAAGAGGAACAAACATCCATCCTCACAATCTTTGGTGTTTATACTAGCTTCTGCCCACGGCTTCGCTCGCGTGGTACCCGGATAAAAAGTAGCCTTTGTGTTATTTTGATGTATAATCTATATTACTGTAAAGTTTCATCAAAATCCACTCAGTAGTTTGAGGATGGATGTTGAGTAAAAAACATCCATCCTCACAAACTTTCGCGTTTATAATAGTAGTAGGACTGGAAAAACCCATACCATGTTCTTACTTATAAATTATGATTAAAATGTGCGCTAAATTGTAAATGAAAAATTATAATTTGAGCACTAAATAATTAAGTTAGCATATTTATTACGACGTACTTGTGTTCCAGTTTTACTCGCGTGGTCGCGTGGTCGCGTGGTCACGTGGTCGCGGACGGTGCTTATGAGGAAGGACCTCAAAACGGTCAACGAAACATCAGCAGGAGACTAGTAAAGTTTGCGATATAAGTAGTCATAATAATATCCTAAAATGATACCAAACTACGATAATTTCATCACTAAAGAATTAAGTTAGTGATAATTAATATCTAGTTAGTATCTTTTGGTTCTATAATAATTATTTAATATGTACAAGTACAACAAAATTATTAAGCACATTTAAATTTAACGTTCTAAATTAGTAAGTATTTTCAGTTTTAAATTAACAAACTGTAAGTAATGTCTACGCATCAGCATTGCCATTCATCGTGGCAATGCAGCCAGTATTTGGTAACACTACCATCTGATAGTGATCCGGATCAGTTGACCAATCTATAGATCGTTTGCAACAGTTTTAAGATAGCTAACATAATCTGTTTTTTTTGTACATAGCTGAAGAAACATAGAAAGAATACCATATCCAAAAACATGAACTAAATAAGCACAGATCCTAAATCATCAGGGTCATTCCCACCAATGCCTAATCTATTGTTCTTCAAATTATAAAATCCATTCATGGGTTCCCAAACAATCCCATGCCATTTTTAATATAAAAATAAAGTAGTTTTCTTTCCCAGTCAATGCCATGAGTTTTAGGTAGGTTTTTAGGTACAGTTAACAGAAAAAGCCTAAGACTATATTTTTATCGTTTTCCTACCATTGTGCGAGAAGGTACACTATCTACATATTCTTTCACTGTGTTTTTGTTAATCTCTGTTATTGGAGTATGAATGTTTTTCAATCCAGTACATTCACTTTCGCGCCAATAAGAATGTTTAATATTAACAAACCATTTTTGTTGAGATACAATTTGTTTAAATATTCAATTTGGGGGAAGACAAAGCGATGCCCGCGGCTGAGCGTTGCAATAAACATGGAATACCCCAGGGCATAAGATATGGGGTATTTTTTACCCTGTCGGGTATTGGGGTACACGCGACCCCGCTGGGACTACTTGAGGGTTAACCTGCAGTTGCTGATAAAATGTTTCAATTTTGATAAAGTTTTTTTATTGGGGTTAATTAATTTTTATTTGGTGTAAAACCATATGCCACGATATAATAAAGTACTTACCTATGACGAGTTTATTGAAAAAAACAATATTAAGAATACTTTTTCGTCTATTTAACCCTTGCCAGGGTCTTGTGTTTGCATGTATAGGTACATGTTCTGCAGATATTTGATCCGGGTATGGGTGTTATAAGTACTCATAGTTCCTGATACCCACGATACTGGGAATATACCTTTGGGGTCAGGACTGTGTCTGTTAGATGTTTATTATTTATTATTATATTTTTTTGTAAATACATAGGTACATATTATACATAGTAAAAAACAGAGATCCGATTCAATTATTTACAGATCATACTAAATCGAACCTTCTGCGTCTCAGGCAGTCCTTCGCCCACTGCGTTACTTACTTATACTTATCAGGACATGCACAAGCACAAGTGGTTTGACAGCAATAAAAAATCGCCATGTTTTCGCAGCAGTCGCTCCTCTGAGCTGTCAATTACGCCTCCCCAAGACACGCTTTGCACGCATTCGCAGATGTTGTTTGACTGCTCGAAACACGGTGCTAGACTTTTGAACAGCTTTTACGCACATTCTCGATAGTTTTAGAAAAACAATTGTTTCTCCAAAATATTTTTTCTGCATTAGCAACACAAACTGATATAGTAAACACTAGCTTTAGTATGATAGCTCTTTTTTGATTTTGTGTTAAGTGCACATAATTTTATTAATTAATTATTTTATAGTACGTAAGAAGAACAAGCATTGCAAGTGGACTGAACCTCAACATTCGATACGAAGTTCGTGGGTTCGGAGTTTTTAAAGTAAAAGGGCAAACGTAATAAGAATTGCAGTATTTTTTTACGACGTCAAGATACGCCAGAACTCGTATATCGAATTAAAAAGATAAGAGCATTTTAAAATTTCCCCCTAAAAACTGTGCGATCTCAATCAACCCGTCAACTTACACAAAGGGTAAGCTAGTACTAGCAAACCTCGCCAGATGGCGTAGTGTTTACTCGACCTGTTTGAGTGGAACTTTGAATTTTGAACTATTAGCCGTGTCCCTACATTCGGCACCTGTCTATGTTTACCAGCGCCTGGAACTATTGCGAATAACTTTGCTTACATGCAAAGTTTAAGAGGCTTACGGGCCAAAGTTAGTCTGTTATCGGTTTGTTTATTTGCTTTTATAGCGGGTTTGTAAGTTCATTGAATATAAATACATATTTTAGATATTTTAATCCTTCGCTAGAAAATAAACGAATGATCGACTCGAATATATGAAGAAATTACATTATTTTTTTCTTTATATGACCGTCTGCATTTAACCATAGAGTTAGATTTAAGTATATTTCTTCGTTTATAGTTTTAAGTCGTTTTTAAGACCATTAACATGTATAGTATGTATTATTGTTGCAAAGTAAACATGTATTCTATAGTTACATATTTCTTTGTTAAAAAAATGATAGGCATACCAAGACGACTAATATAGTCTGAAATCAAATAACTTTTTTTTATCTATGACAGATAAACTGAAAACTAGTATTATATAGTATTTTGCATTTGACTGCACTTTTTTAGTGAGTTGAGAACGTTCAAATTCTCTGTTCTCTATAGCAGTCATTATACCAAGATGGTTGTTTTCACCACATAGGTACCATTTTGGAAAGGTGAGCTTCATAGCATTAGCCTATTTTAAACTTTACACAACCTGTTTAATTGCCTGCCCTACTATCTATGTGCACACTGGACAACATTCGCTGTCCAAGTTACAAGCTTAAATACAAAACAAAAACTTAAGAAATTCTAAGAACTCTTTTTAGGATAAAACTCGCCTTTCTATATGTCATATCATTCTGTCTTTCGTAGGTATTCAATTGTGTGTACAATCTGTAGGTACTTATATTATAAATAGATAAAGTTTGTATATGTATGTAGGGGGTAATCTTCGAAACTACTCGTCCGATTTCAAACATTCTTTACCAATATTTAGAATGGATTTTCTAAGAAGATTATCCCGTTAAAATGAAAGGGCTTTTTGTGGAGACCAACTTTGAAACGTAAGTCGGTAAAAAACGGTCGAGCTAATGCGTTTTTCACAAACGCTACTTTCATCGGCTACTTTTTATTTACCCCGCGTGGTACCCGCGTACCACGCGGGGAAAGCCGTTGGCAGTAGCTAGTAAAGAATATAGAAAATAAAATGTAAAAAAATCCTAACAAGCAGTGCTCTAGCAGGATACATGATATTTTATTCTTTTTCACCCCATGTTTGACCCGTCCGTTGGACCACGTTGACGAGGACCGCGTTGACGAGTGTGAACCGAGAGTCTAACAGTTAAAGTGAGTACGCTTCCAACAACCACCCGATTATTTACCTTCTCTATGTTTTCAGTATTATTTCAGTTTTAACATGATTTCATTTATGTAACTTCACGGGCTACGTACTGAGTATAGATAATGGGGGATCTCTTAGAGATTGCAGTCATGAAAGTGCTATTTTGTTCGACTAAATAATATAGAAGTTTCAAACAAATCTCTCGCTCTTGTAACTAACTCTAGCCACGTTAGGTGGGGCACACGCGACCAACAATATTGCTGGCCGATAAAGATCGGGGCACATGAAAGGCATGTTCCAAAGTAATTGTGCTGGCCAGTGTTTGCTGGCTATACTGTCTTCATTATAATTACCTTGTGTAACCGCCTTAGTTTTTCGAGGTGAACCACCCATTTTATGACAGTATATTTGTTGAATTTTATGGATTCAGAGAAAAATATTCTGTATAGATTTGATTGTGATTTGGTGTTTGCCGATTATTTACTCAAGATATTTGGAATGGACTCTCAAGAAAAAGCTCGTTTAAAATGTTTTAACAATGTGAATGAATATTTTGATAGCAAAACCTAAATACATTTTTTTTTAAGTCGACCTAATTTTTCTACCTATTGACATCTTAAAATGCTTATTTATTCATTTAGCGAACACATTGAGTAGTCTTTTTGTATTTAGGCGGTATAGGCCTGTATTTGATTATTAAGTACATTTCTAAAATTATTATTGCTAAGTTGTATACAACGAGGTATAATTTCAGGAGCGGGGTTCTGAAGATATGATGAAGAGCATTCGCCGTCTGGATCTCAATAATAGCCGTGGAGGGCTCTTCAACAGGCTTGGAAAATGGTATTCGTAGACGACTTAAAGTCCAGAGATAATAATATTTTTATGAATTAGCGCTTGTGATGAAAAATTGTGAAGTGAGGTGGGCAATATCTTATAGGTAACGAGATGAGTTCATCCATATTTTAACCTAAAAATATGGATTGATTTAAATGACCAAAAAATAGATTTATGTGAAGGATGACATAGGCGATGATGGCTAATGGGGGAAATGACAAAAAGATGAAAATGATATAGTTGAAGAAAGGATCTTATTTCAATGTTATAAAAAAACGCCAAATTATCTACAGAAGTCTACAAGCTCTGTCTCTGCATTGCTCTACGCCAACTGCCCGGGGGTTTAATATAAAAAATAAAATAGATGTGCGATCCAGAACCCGGCAGAGTGGGGAAGGGGGGAAGTATTGTGTGCTTTTTAATAAATGCCCAAATCACCACAAGTGGGTATTTGCAGTTATTGCAGCCGCGCTCAGTATTCGCCGATGAAGATTGTGGGCAGAGGATTAATTATTTATGAGTTTTTATCCTGCTGAAGATTTGCAGTAGTTTCCTGTTGAGATGGGTTGACGACGTTGTGAAGACTATCTATTAATAAAAACACACTATTTATGAAAAACAAAACTAAAATCTTTTCTAATTGACAAATGCTATTATGATATTGACGATTGTTCAGCTTAGCAATAAATAAACACTTTGAAAATCAATATAAATCAAAATTTACATGAAATAATCGTCACATCATGTCAATTTTGGTTATTTTAGTAAATACTAAAATAACCAAATAATTAACTTAAACGAAAATAGGCAAACTTAAAATAAATTATCTCTTAAATTACCTACGAGGTTTTTATTTATATTAGAAGGTGACTTCCTTCTAATATAAATAAAAACCTCGGTCTACCGTCATGTTGATATACCCTAACACAGGGTTTATATGAGAGACTACCTACTAGCTTAACAACTTTGTAACCATTAGAAAGCAATAAATATATTTAGTATTGAAAGACCGTGTGTTGCATTGCACGGTAAGCGTCATTAGCTGGATCTTTAGACAAATACCTCACGCTTAGTTTTCCTTTCACGCTAACGCAAAGGCGTCAAGGACAAACTTATCAGCAGTCACGTAACATCTCACATGCTAATGTAATTTTCATACAATCCAATCTTTTCGCAGGCGTTAACGCCAACAGAAAGTGGTTGTTAACTGGTTACCCCTCAGGGGTTTAAAGTTTGAACTTTTTTTAGCATCAGTCACAAATATTTTTTTACCAAACTACAAATTAAAGATTTTCGGGGTTTTGCCCCTTTACTTGTGCTATGAGACCTTGCTTCTTGCCAAATTTCATGATTGTAGGTCAACGGGAAGGGTTTTGATTTATTTGCGAGAATCAACATATGCCGCATATATGGCCATTTTTTTATTGCGTTGACTTAGAAGCTTAATTTTTTATATCTTCAAGGGATCGTAGACCTACGTATTTCATATTAATTTCATCTTGATACTTCGACGCGTTCCTGGGAAAAAGGGTCTTGACAGACAAACGGACGGACGGACAACGAAGTGAAGAATCACTTCGTTGGACTTTTTTACAGTAAGGGTTCCGTTTTTTCCTTTTGAGTTACGGAACCCTAAAAATAAGTGGATATCTAGCACAGGATCGGGACGAGTGGTGTTAACATAGATTTCGATTTACACGGACTGAAAATAGTTATGATGATAAAACTTTGGGACTATCATAGTTATGAACATATTTTTTACTAAAAACGGGATATTTATTAATATTATTTTCTATTCTTTTTGCCATGATTTGTGAGTTTGAATGTTTCCCGATATTTCGACACAGCAACCTCTACTGTGTCAGTCTGACCAGGCCCTAAGGCGCCTGCACAACGCTGATGTTCAGTACACCCCTATGCACGACATCCTAAAAGTCTATTCGTACGTCACATCAATCTCCATACGTCAAATGAATCCACACATAAAATATGTAAATTCTATCATCTCTCGAACCTCAAACGCCGTCGAAGCACATGCACAGAACAGGGGCCTCAAAGGGCCACATCAAAGGTGCCGTGTTTGTATCACTCGAGCGCCCTCTAGTGCCGTGTATGTACTATGGAATATTGATTAATGCTCCTTGATGCACGGTAATTTGATTGATGTCTTGTCCGGGTAAGTACTATCGCCATACCTATTCCTGCCACCAAGCAGTTGACAAAGATTGATAAAGATAAAAAAACGTTTATTTTGTGTCACATAAAGGAGTCAATATATTGTGTTCATTGTTGTTGTTCTGGTTTGAAGGTACCTGTAATTTCACGGTGAAATTACATGTTACGGTGGGCAAAGAACCATACGATTGTTTGCCACTTTAGTACCTAGTATAAACAAGGTTGTAAATAGGTAATTTCATTGGTTTGTAGTATTACCGTTTCTTTCTACTAGATAAGTGACCTTACCAGTGGCACTATTGTGAATTAGCAGAAAGTCAACGTTGTCTTTGTTGAAATTAAAAACGGCTTGGACTCATCATGGAAACTAGACAGCTAAAATTTCTCCAAATAAAAGATTAAGCTATATTGATTTAAGGTACCCTACGATTTTTTTTAAATCGGGAATTTTCAGCGCTTTCAGTAAGCTCTCATAATAGTAAGCTCTCAGAGTACCTTCAGATATCTGAAGGCACTGAATAATCGACCACATGTGTCTAAAAAACCGACGGACGACGGCATAACCATTATCGCAGTGCGCACGCGCACTACTCCTTCACGCTTTTTCTGTCGATTAAGCGGTTTTTCGAAGGAAAACGCAACTACAACCTACCTATCTAAGTGCATGGTTTTCAAACAACTTTTATAGACTTTCCAACATTTTGCTCATACCACCGAATCTCAATTTTTGTGCTTTGTCCGTAAGTAAATCAAGTTCCGTGCTGAAAATCAGCAGTTCACTGCAGCATTATGCTGAGAACTAACTAAATTGTAACATAACTATCTATGTATGAGGAGTAATAAGATGTGTATATAGTTCTGCTCAAAATAAATATTTTCTATTTTATTCCATTCTATAGGTGGTTGTCTGAAGTTGCGATGTAGCGCAAGTTTTGTCTAGCTGCAGCGAATAATTCACACAATCACTTTTACTGTAGGTTATTGTCTGTCAAAGACAACTAAAATGGTCACTCTTCCCAATGTACCAAGTTCGCGGTGAACGTAACATCTTTAACGCGCAGTTCCTGATTTACCAAAAAGTATTTGCATATTGCACCGCTCCAAAGTTACACTGGCACAATCTCTGTTACTCTCTATTCTCGATTATGCCGATACCTGATATGCTGACCTTACTGAGAAACAACTTGAGAAGCTTGAGCGCCTTCACTTTTTTGAAATTATGTTTATATACGGCTTTCGCAAATATGACCACGTCTCCGAATTCCGCACGAAGCTCAAGTGGTTGCCAATTCGCCAGCGCAGAAATACTCACATTCTCTCACTCTTGTACAGTTTCTTATATAAACCCTTCTTCTCATCCCTATCCCAAGGAGCGCTTTGAATATCTTCATCAATCCAACTCTCGTTTAATGCGCTCCTCTGAGACCTTGCAACTTGCAATATCTGTGTACTCTTCTACCTTCTATGATAATTATTTTACTGTACAAGGATAGCTTGGCTTGTCTATGGCATGCTCTCTTCCTCAATATCAGAACTGCCAAATCCCTTCCTATCGTCAAAAAGCTATTGCACGGTCACTATTTGTCCATATCTCAAAGCTGATGAGTTGCTATCATACAGATTTATGGTTATAGATTACTAGTTTCTGCCCACGGCTTAGTGCGCGTGATACCCGGATAAAAGTAGCCTATGCGTTATTGCTATATTACTGTAAATTCATCAAGAAACATCAAGTTTTTGCGTGAAAGTGTAATAAACATACATCTATCCTCACAAACTTTCGCGTTTATAATAGTAGTAGGATATTATGTAGGTACATGTATTCATGTATATAATTGTTTTATCTAATAAATCGACACTAATGTATGTTTTTTACCACCGTCCTTTATCGTTCAAGTCAATTCCTGACCATCCAAAAAAATTATTTATTATTTAATACAGTGTTATGTATCTATCTACAAGACAGGAAGAGGCTCTTACCCACTTGCCATAGCGAGAAGACATGGTATTGGCCATCTGATACCCCAAACTGCCGTCCTAAAGCATCTCGTCCACCTCTCTATGCAGTTCCTGATTTACCAAGAAGTATTTGCATATTGCACCGCTCCAAGACTGGACGAGGTGCTAACCCACTTGCCGTAACGAGGAGACGCTAATGAGAAAGTGGACTCGAGGCTTCAAAGAATTCACGAGGGTTAATCATGCTCGTTAGAGTCTTTGCCGTGGTTTAGGTACGTGATTTGCAATAATAGAAACGATAATGTATTCGTTTAGGTATTTTGCCTGTCTTCTGTTAAAGGGTAAGGGTGAGATTATTTATTGTCTCGTATTGTAACACCAAAGTTTTCATAAATTTAATTTGGTATCTAGGCGCATCCTGAAAGTATGTTTAAGTATATTTGTGTTAAGCATGTTCATTAGGTAAAGGTCCATTCTATATATTGGTGAAGAATTTTTGAAATCGGATGATCCGAAACTACTTATAGTTTCGGAGATTATCTTGTGCATACAAACTTACAAACAAATTAGTTGAACATGAAGTGAAAGACGGACTTTTCATTTTTTGAACTGATAAGATAAGTACGTGCTTATTTCAGAAGTTCCGTTATAACAGAACAACAGACCAAGATTTAGTTTGTTAATCTTACCAATAACTTTAATCCGAAGTATTTTCACAGGTCCAGCCAAACATGCAATAAAACCTGGTACTTTTCCACCAATATGTGGCCGGCCTGACTGTGACGGTCAAACAAACAGAGAGATTACATACAGACAAACAGTCACGAGCCTTCAATCGAGATTCTCAAAAACCGCTGTCTCTCTTTCACCAATATTGACATTGTCCAGTTTATTGGCGGTACAAGCGTGGACGTAAGTGTTACACTGAAAAGTTCGTTAAACGATGTCAAATAAACAGGATCATAGAGCTTTTTAAAAACTTGTACAATACCGTCAATAAGTGGTTATATTTCGAGACATCCTATTCTATTTTGATAAATGCCTGCCTAGACTAAAGCAATTCAAGTTACCTACTTTCAATTCAAGCTAAAGAATATGACGAATTCCCAGAACATCATTTCAAACGATAACTTTGGTAACTACTTATTTCGTAAGAGAAATAAGCCTGTCCAATCCACACAGTTGCTGTAGCCGACAACGGCTAGGATATCATCATTTTGAATTATTCGATCTGCACAAATAACTAATACCTGCGCCATAATAATTTAAAAAAAAATATCGCAATGTCAGCGTTTGTCTTTCAATCGAGTTAGTTCTCTAGCTTTTGTGGATAACTGTACAATATGGTTTCAAGCATTCAGACGGAACAACAAAATTGAGATCTCCATTTTGGAAACCGACTGTCTCGGCTGATTTCAACCGCTCGAAGACGCATGCAAGTATACAGGGTAAGTAAATAGCCTTATGTACGTCTGGCTATGTGTTACATGGACGTGACGACACGTATCCTTCTACGAAGTGTGTTAGCGTGTATGTGCGAACGCTCTGCGCTCGAATTCTCAAAACTATGCGTTACAGAGATAAAGATAGGTAGTAGAAGAGATTATCATTTTACTACTTCATCATCACCAGTAGACCGAAATACTCGGAAACTGCCATAGAAAGAATGGTTAATTTATTGCTCTCGGCCGAGCTGGCGACTGGCCGACTACACATCATAGACCAATGTTCAAGATTCTTCCCAGATATGATGGGAACTAGCTAGACTGTTTTTTCTTTCCTCCTCATCCTTTTAATAAATAAAACAAAAAGCGTTTATTTCAGTCTTATGTCCATAATACATAATATAGACATTAATCTGAAATAAACGTTTTTTTTTAAACTACATAGTAACTTTAGTAACACAGCATGATAAGAATATTATAAAATAGGTAGGAACCTTGGACTTTGAATGCTACGAATTTTAATGTAATGACTTAAAACTCCTGTAAAATTACTAATTATGAAAAGTTCTTCTTGCTTACGGTCAAAGTAATGCCGGAAAATTCAAATATTTTGTATTTGAGTTCGTTTCGGGTTCAGTTTTAGATGAAAATTAATTAATAGGAAAAGTTTCGCGAAACAACGTGAAATTCAGCCAAATAAAATAATAATAATATAAAACGATTTATTTTTGGCAACAGATAGAAAATCTTGAAGATTGATACGTTTGTTCAGACATTCTTTCCAGCGCTTCCAAGATCGTTAGTAATTCTCGAGTCACTTCCAGTTTATACGTTTCCTTCTACAGATGAAGCAACTTGAACTCTACACAACATTATTAAGGTATAAAAATATCCTCGTTCATGTGTTGGATTAGTAAAAACCACTGACTTTACGTGAGAACGATATAACACGAGTTCTAGGAAAAATTTATTAAATACATGTTCTCTACATTTAAAATTTTCTAGGAATAGGTAGGCAGATTTATCATAAATTGAAGTTTTAACAACTACTTATTGTTGCAAATGTGTTACCTTAAACTATGGGCTTGTAATACCAGAGAATAGCGCGTTGCCCTGAGACATAACGGAACGGCTGAAAGTCTCGTGTGACAGTAACTTTACCTGCACCAATACCCTTCAAACCAGAACACACTAAAGCGTGCATTACTGCTTGCCTGCAGAAATAGATATGTATTTCTGCAGGCAAGCAGAAATACATATCTAAGTGGCAGTACTTCCCAAGACGAGTTTTTTCACAAGAAGCCCTTTTTATTTCAACTAAAATTAACTTCAGTTAGTAAAGGTAGTAAAGTTCATACTTTTCAAATAAAACTTGGCAAATAACGTATTCTATGTCTCTAAACCAGCGATGTGTAAGTTCTTAATCACACGGCGTTTTTGTCCTTATAAAGTAATAGTGAAGTTATAATATTCTAAACCGTATGTTCTCCCAAATTTCCTAACCCCGTACAGAAAATTCCCCGGAAAATCTGCGACACACACTGTAATGGTCTTTTTCCTTTGAGCCACTGCTGTAGATAATGCAAGCTTCATCAAAGGTCTACTCAAACAAGGGATCTAATCTTGGTACCTATTTGGCTCCAGAGTGGCTAGTGGCCAGCTAGACCTAGGGGTGTCTCAACTTGTAAGCTTGTGTTTCTTTTTAAAGAAAAGTCGGGCCGTGGTGGCCTGTATTTCTTACAGGTTTGTTTTTAAAATAGCTGAACTGAAAATCAAAACACTTATATAAGCATCATAACTGTTTTTATGTAATCTTGATGAGAGAAAATAAAGTCAGTGACTCAAAACCATGGTACTATTGAGGGAAGCCTAAATGCAATAGACTTTTTCAGGCAGTTGGCGAGTCTAATAATATTTCTTTTGTAACGGACTATCCTGTTAAAAATAATCAATCACCCTCAATAATTATTGCATGCCATAACGCATGCAATCAAACGTGCCTCAAAACTAGTTGGATATCAGCGCACACTTTTAGCGCACGTCGATCAGGCGTCAGATTTAGTTTTACGCCGATCGTGATCCATTGTCTCGAAATAAAATAAAAAATAACAATCGATATGTCCCGAATCAACAACGTAATTATTGAAAACTAGCTTCTGCCCACGGCTTCGCCCGCGTGGTACCCGGATACCACGTAGCCTATGTGTTATTCTGATGTATAACCAATGTTACTGTAAAGTCTCATCAAAATCCGTTCAGTAGTTATTGCGTGAAAGAGGAACAAACATCCTCACAAACTTTCGCGTTTATAATATTAGTAGGATTGAAAGGGGCATTTCTAAATAATTTATAAACATGTAAAGTTTGTTAGCTTAGACTCATATCTCCTACAGAGGTAGGTAATCTCCGAACTACTCCTAAAAAAAAATCTTATATTAATATTTAAAATGATCCTTCAGGATGGACACAGGCTATTATTATCCCGTTAAAATAAAATGGCTTTTATTAAAGACCAATTTTACGTCGCTTACAAAAAATGCCTTAAGGTAAGAGCTACTTTTATCCGGGTACCACGCGGCAAAAGCCGTGGATTATAGCTAGTTGACGATAAAATCGACATCGAGTTTTAATGTGAACCCTACTGTGCCTGCTAATTCTTCGTCAGTCACCACAGCGCAGCTCAGATTATAGAGAATTGAGTCATCTAATATTCCCTTTGACAAGCTGAGCCGTCTTGGGGCCTATTCTCAAATGCGTAGGAGGGCTAGGCTTTGCAATCAGGGCAGGGAAGTCTATAGTCGTTATAGTTTTTGCAAATATGTTGGGACTATTAGGAAAATTATATGTTAAACATTTTGACCATAGACTGCTTTGATTCAGACAAAATGTTCAGACAAATTAGTTGGCTAATACACTAGCAAAATGGCAAAGCGTAACGACAAATTTTAGTTGTGTCCTAGCTAAAGCTAATTGTTTGAGACTAAGACTAGGCCAAAACTTCTAAAATAAAGAGATGGTGCGTTTGTTAATTTCATTTTCAATTCACAAACTAGAGATGTTCCTGTGAAAGCGATTCAGCCTTACTTATTTCAAAAAGCTTTTAGCGACTATTGCCGTAGTATCGATAATTAGTTGTGTTTTTTTTGTTATATATGTTTTCATTTGGTTACACCTCGCCTAATAGGTAGATTCAGTTGTTACCTAAACTAAACACGCTCACCCAGCATATGCTTAAATACCCAATTTATATTATGTAGAAAACATATTATCACGTGATTTTACACATCTATCCGCTTTTCAATGTGTACTGTACTTAAATCTCACCAATCAACTATCAGCCGAACCTCTCGCTTTCCAAAAATATTCTCACTACATCCAAAAATGGCTTGTACTAAGCAAAGTAAACACAGGAACTCGTACGTTTCGATAATCGCGGCGTTTCTTTGATCCGCCCCCCTGACATACGCGAGTGCCGCTCCCACTTAACGGAAATTAAAATAACATGAGCAGAGAACCACAAAGGTAGGAAAAGCTCGTGAATACAGTCAGTACCTAAGTACTTGTTAGTGTTAAGTATGCAATAGTGAAGGCATGTTTTTAACCAACTGAACCTTTAAATAGAGAAGGTTCCTTTTTGACGACCTCTGTGGGGCAGTGGGCGAAGTCCTGCCTGAGACACAGAAGGTTCCGGGCTCGATTCCTGCTGCGGGACAAATGTTTGTATGATCTGCAAATATTTGTCTCGGGTCTGGGTATTTTTTATGTATAATATGTATGTATGTATATTACAAAAGAAAAGTATATAAGTATTATATCAGCCCATAATATAAGCTATGCTTAGTTTGGGGCTAGATGACATTGTGTAAAAAAATGTCCAGCAATTTTTTATTATTTTATTCTCAATTCCGGGCTAGGTATTTTTCGAAACTAATATTATACAAGAGGTAAAGTATGTTAGTTTGTATATATGAGGTAACTAGCCGATTCCCGCGGTTTAACTCGCGTAGGATAGGTAATTGTTAGGTGCACCAAAATCATTGCATGCCTTCACTCTTTTGAGGGGTAGTTTTGAAAAATACATGTATTAGTATTATTTCATTTGTACTGAATAATATTTATGCCGAGTTTTAAGCAAATTGGACCACCCGTTAAAAAGTTCCTATATAAACTTGTACACCCTGTCACACCCCCTTTGAGGGGTAGGTTGGAGAAATAATTATTTTAGCCTTTTATCTTTTCTATTGAAGAATATTTATGCTAAGTTTCAAGTTTGTAAGTTCAAGGTATACGATTTTTCATACAAAGGGCCCTTTTCACCCCTTTAGGGGTAGAATTAAACAAATTCCTTTCTTAGTGCACCCCTGCACTACTTCCAAGTCTCATGCTTCTAGAACTTATGGTTTAGGCTTTGCGTTGATAGTCAGCCAGTAACGGAACAGTTTTATAAAATTAGATCTCCGAAAGTACTCATTCGATTTTAAAAATTATTTCACCAATATTAAGAATGAACTTTCATATAACGTAGGTGAACGTAGGCTGTCCATTTGTATATTAACGTCGTTAGGTAGGAAAAATTTAGTAGTACAGTCAATACTGGAGTACTTGCAAGTATTATGCAAAAATGGCTTTTTTTTTACACTGGAAGTTTTCAATTGGCGGGCTATACGAGTAGATATATATTTTTGGTTGTATTCGGTGATTATGACAAGGCCTCTTTACAGCCGCTAATTTATTTAGGATTTTAAAAGAAATTCAATACAATGGCAACACTTATTGTTTTAACGTTATTTGACTAATTGTTATAATTTGTTTATTATTTTTTTTGTCTCAAATAATTTGATAGTGTTATTTTTTATTTTACAATTATTTACAATCTGACAAGGCCTATGTACAGCCGCTAAAGAATTTATGTAAGTAACAAAACCAAGTGTTCCCTGTGTTCCGAAGGTGAATAAATGATATGACTATGACTATTTCACGATGGTTGGTCAAAATCTCTGAAACGGATCCGTTTTTAACAAGGGTTGGCTCTTCTAAGTTGTACAGCGTCGATATTTTCATGCAATATATGAAAAGTACTGGTACTTCGTTCGTTTCGATTTTTTTCTACTAAAACATAATAAATCAGGAAAATCCTAAGTCTTTCATTCTTAACCCTAAACATTAAAATTTCAGGACTCTAGGACTTATGGCTTAGGCTGTGCGTTGATTATATATGCAAATCCAATATTCACGCTTTCAACCATCACGGAAATTTAATGAATTATATTAATATTAATATTTTGTTATGCTATGGTGTACAATAAATACTTTTTTTCATTTTACAATAAATACTTTATTGTACACCACAATATAAAAACAATAAAATAAACAAAAACTTCATGTAACTAAAACTACAGTGGGCGGTCCCAGCGCTTAAAATATTGGTTCTGTAGTCTACAATAAATACGAGAATCCATGTGTGACACACGTTTAAGATGTACATACAGGCTTATTTTAAAGACTTGTATATAGTAAGTTAGATGTGACTAAGCTAATCGTAATTCAGCTTCGCCAACGATTGTTCTGAAATCTATTTCCTTCTTACACTTAGGTGGTATCTATTACCAAATATGAGATGAATTAACTTGATTTTTTCAAATTCAATCTAAAATACCGTTACTAGATATTTCAGCTTTCATTGTCACGCGTATCAAGTGTCTATCGGACATCGAACCCTGGACAAGTTTAGTATCAAGGTGCGCGATATCGCTTGCCACTCGAGTCTTATCCCGAGCTTCTATCAATGCTTGGGTAATGTTTACTGTCTCATTATAGGTGTCTGGTAGCTTATTTATAAATAGTCTGAAGAATTTTATAGGTAACTAGTTACAGTCCACGGCTTTGCCTGCGTGGTTCCCGAATAAAAAGTAGCCGATTAAAAGTAGTTCTTACAGTTAAGGCAGCTTTTGTAAGAACGTTTAACGGGATAATATACAATCTATGTCCACCCTGAAGGTTCATTTTAAATATTGGTAAAATATTTTTTTTAATTGGATGAGTAGTTTCGGAGTTTACCTTCTACGTCCAAACTTACAAACTTTACCTCATTATAATATTATATAATACTAGCTTCTGCCTACGGCTTCGCCCGCGTGGTACTCGGATAAAAAGTAGACTATGTGTTATTCTGATGTATAAGCTATATTACTGTAAATTATCATCAAAATCCGTTCAGTGGTTTTTGCGTGAAAGGGGAACAAACATCCTCACAAACTTTCACGTTTATAATATTAGTAGGATGGTGTAGATGTTTCTAACAGCAATGATCAAAATGCTTCGTAAACAGTAAACTTCGTTGTTAGTATGTGATATCAGTCCTTATCCGGTTTAGGTTTGATCATAAAAATCTATCACCAAATAAAATACATTATCAAGATCAGCCGGAACGTAACGTCCTAATACTGAAACACTTTTTGCAATAGGTATTTATATAGAGTCGGAAAGAGATGGTGCGATATATGCAGTGAATATTATGCCCTCATTTTATAATCATCCTTAGATCGTGCTACCCACGGTCTAAGGACGATTATAAAATGACATTGAATAGATTTTCAGTATTCGGAGGTATCTGAGGCAGCTGCACTTAGCCCGCAATGCTACATATCAATCCAATAAATACCTGCGACCGACGATTCAAGAAAATCCAATTGGCTGAAAAATGTTGTCCATAATATTTAGACTCGGATACAAGTTTATTATAAAACATTAAATTAAAATGTGTTCTACCTAATATATTTTACTTGAAATTAACAAACTTCAAAAATATGAAACATGATTACTTATAAATAAAACTTTTATTTATAACAGGTAATACAATAATACTTTAAAAACAGAAAAAAATAATGAAACTAGGAGACTACATAATATTAAACTAGGAAAAGAAGACTGTTTTGTACATGTAGATATATAGATAGATAGAAATGCTAAATAGCATTTTCTTCCAGATAACCTTAGTGGATGAAGAGTGGATATTACCTGTAGTAATAGGATAGAAAATCGAATTTAAGTCACCGACCGCAGGGTGGGTACCTACTTAAATAGGCTGGCGAGATTTACCTCTTTTATTGTACCTCTATTTTTAGTGCTGTATATCCTGCTAAATAATTTAATAATATAATAGATTTTAATAATAAAAATAAAAATAACCTATAAAGAAAAAATACAATTCACAATCCAGATAATGTATATATAGATACTTACTAAGTGGAATTTGTAGCGAGTCAAAACTAAGCTTGTATCTTCTTGGGTATCAAGAGAATACTTAACTGAAAGATTGAACACTGGTGAAGATTGAATATGTTGAATTAACCGACCTCTACCCAAATAGCCAAGACGCTAACACAGGATGTGCGCATTTCTTAACCTAAATCCTTGAAATATTCCGAGACCGTTCAATGTTTCGGAATAATGATTTTTAAGTTGTTTGCACAGCATTTATAAAGTTGGTTGTTGCACTAAAACCATTTCTGTATTCGTGTTTTCCTTGAAGCACACAATGTTTGAACAGTTGATACGTGGAAAAAAACGCCCAAACCTGCTCTGTAGACGATTCAAAAAATATTTAGCCTGATAAATGGGTACTGATGGCAGATACAATTATTAGGAAAATTACTAGGTCCCAATGAAATAACGCAAAACCTGAAAATATTTTAATCAGAGCGTCTAGAAAAATACTATTTTCTGTTGGCGTTAACGCCTGCGGAAAGATTGGATTGTATGCAAATGTCACGTGACTACTGCCAAGTTTTTCCTTGACAAATTTACGTTAGTGTGAAAGGAAAACTAAGCGTGAGAATTTGTCTAGACCGAGAGTTAAATCGTTGCAGCTACTTTTTGGGTACATTTTTTATTTTTTTTTATTTTAAATTAATTCATTTATTTAGAATGCCGTGAAAAAAATCTCCTTGACAGTGACTCGAAACGTAACGCGCACGCCGTGATAAGATTAGAGAGGTATTAAGCGGTCAGAACTTTTCACTAGAACGTAAATACGAATATCTTTATATATTCGTATTTACGTTGTAATAACAATAATTATAGAAAAATAATTTATTGGTATATAAATTTATTGCGATAAAAATCATTTGGGGTGTCAGTGGTTTTCATGTTTTCTTTAAGACCCTGATAGGTTAAAAAATATAAAAAATACTGATGAACTATTTTGAACTTTAAAATAAATGATAATAAACCCTTTTTAACATCCTGTAGTCACATAGTAGGTAGGTTCATTTGAAAATATGTCAACTTGGTCACAAACTATACTTATTCCAAATTCCACCTAAATTGGTTCATCCATTACAAAGGTTATTAGCCGACAAATATCCACTAAAACATGTTTAATATTAATAAAGAGAAGGATTTTGCAGATTTCCAAAGATTTCTTTATAAGTGTTTTCTATCGGTACCTACCGAAAACATTGTTTCAATAAAGAAAGAAAGAAAGAAAATACATTTATTTGCTAATGTTGAACAATATAAAACAGACAGACAACACACACACGGGACTTACATAAACAAAACCTAAATACTAACAATAAAACTATGTGCCTCCCGATACCTACTAATATGCAACGATGCAAAAAGGAAACGACGCCGACCGACCTCTTTGGCGCATAGGGCGAAGGCCCGCCTAAGAACAGAAGGTTGCGAGTGCGATTCCCGCCGCGCGACAAAATTTTGTGCGATTAACAATTATCTTTCTCGGGTCTAGGTGTTTCCTATATGCTTATAATATTACAAAAAATATATACAAGTAATATATAAGTCATGTAATTCCCATAACATATGCTCTACATACTTTTGGGGCTAGATAATGCGGTGTAAAAATATCCACCATTATTATTACAAGAAATCTTAAAAATACAGACCAATGAGACCTATAAGATACATTATATAGTGCCAAATATAGTTTGGACGTGACTCCGACTACCCTCTATTTAAGTTTCCATTAAGAATCCATTCCATCATGAGCGTGTGTTTTTTGTTTTCAGTTGTGTTTTTTTTCTGTCGGTATCTCACACAAGATGGCGGAGGGTAAGTGACGTGCGCGGAACCGTTCCCGTCCACAGATTAAGTTAATGATCCTATACGACTTTAGCATCTTGAAAAAACGTTCAAGATGCGCCTGTGATGGTGAAATTACAGGCACATGAGACTTTTCACCCGTTATATCTCAAGGTCAACAACGCGCAACATCCCTCTGATGTCAAAAGCGTACATAGTTTACGGTAAACTTACCAACGGGTATGCATATGTATAATTATTTGCCGCTGTAGTTGTTTTTAAAAAGCAGCGAAAAAAAAATACAATTATATTGTCTCAGAAGATTTATTTCCTTGAAGTCTTTATACAAAGCTATAACAGTCATTGGCATCAAGAGATTGATAATTTATAGTAGCTATACCATGGCCGCCCTCGGCCTCCGCATCGCCCGACCGCACTTTTACTTCTTTTAGTTGGCTCTGTGATTCCTGGACACTAGTGTCCATTTTCCAAGGTAAAAAAAATGAATCATTCAAGCGGCTAAGGATCGTAGCGTGATGTTAAATATGCCATCCATAAGTATTGAGCTAACAAATGCATTTTTTTTTCAAATTCGATTGGTAGTTCCAGAGATTAGCGCGTTCAAACAAAGAAAAAAAACAAACAAACTTCAGCTTTATTATTAGTATAGATTATGTCGCTCGTCTTTTATAAATGTTTGATACTCTACGACATAGACATAGAAACAGTTTGAGTAATAGTTTAAGAAACACATAGTCCTGACCCCACACTGTGTCTGTTTCCTGTGTCGTGAGTACACAACACTCAGACACGAAGAAATATCTGCAGAATGTGCAAACATTTATACCGCTGCGGGAATAGAACCTGCACTTGCATCGTAGTTGGCTCGCCTATCATACCATCGAGGTCGTCAAATGTGTAATCAAGTCTATACATTCTCTGAGGTGTACACCAAAGCGACACTAAGTTACTTCACCAACTTCGTTCGTGAGACGGGAAACCGTCCCGTCTCACGACTGTAAACGCGTGGTTGCGTGGTCCTCATGAGGAAGAATCTCTTAAACGGTCAACGAAACGTGGTATAATAAATAATAATAATATATAAATATTGC
Source organism: Perizoma flavofasciatum (assembly GCA_958496245.1). Classification (NCBI taxonomy): domain Eukaryota; kingdom Metazoa; phylum Arthropoda; class Insecta; order Lepidoptera; family Geometridae; genus Perizoma; species Perizoma flavofasciatum. The sequence goes on from OY292436.1 coordinate 4,581,601, forward strand.
TGGACATTTTTCACACAGCATCATCTAGCCCCAAACTAAGCAGAGCTTGTATTATGGGAACTACATGAGTGATATACTACTTATATACATTTTTTTTTGTAAATACATACATATTATACATAGAAAACACCCAGACCCGAGACAAATATTTGCAGATACAAACATTTGTCCCGTGGCGGGAATCGAACCCGCAACCTTCTGCGTCTCAGGCGGGCCTTCGCCCACTGCGCCACAGAGATCGTCATAATATAGTCGTATAGGAGGTATAGTCGTAATAATATCCTAAAATGAAACCAAACTACGATAATTTCAATACTATAAAAATAGTTTGTTGATTCTCTACTTAACATTGGCGTCAGGAATAAACTCAAGGCCATACGACATACTAGCATGGGTGCACTGGTTGTGCCAATAATATTTACCTACATACATCATACAGCAAATGAGCGTTACTTTGTGGTGTGAACTGTAAACTAACTATGTATTCCTTAGAACACTTCCTTAAGGTATGAAAACGTCGTCTGGTGCAGCCCTATCAGTTCACCGCTCGTTAGATAACACGCCGTCATCCCGGAACCGAAGTGCAAACATGCTTATCTGAACACGTTGGTAACGTTATTCATATTAGGGAGCATTATAGAGTTTTAGAGATGTCTAGTGTGTGCTCTCCTGCTCTCTGTGCGCCATCATCTGCACCCGGGAACATCTCATCGAGGCAACTGAAACGTGGTACCCGATTCTTTTCATCGGGTCACACGCGTAAGCCGTGCTTTTATCGATAAGGCAGCGTTCGTAAAAAACGCATTAGCTCGATCATTTTTTGGTTGACTTACGCTGCAAAATTGGTATCCGTGAAAAGCCCTTTAATTTTTTGACAACCCTCGAGGTCTATTCTAAATATTGATGACTTTTTTGTCGGACGAGTAGTTTCAGATTACCTCCTACATCCAAACTCACAATCTTTATCTCTTTATAATAGGTATATTCGTGTAAATAAACATAAATATGTTAAGTTAGATTTTTGTTGCGAATTATCTTTGTAATGGCTGAACAGATTGGGATGATGTTCAGAACCGGTATAGACCAGAATTACACTTATGCTACTTACTATCTATCTACCTTTGACCAATTTAAGTACTATGTTAACCTTGTATGGAACTTAAATTAATGCCTCCAATGTCCTACCATTGTTAACCATAATATATGGACATGTAAGTGGCTAAGCATACAAAAATGGACAATTAAGTATCTTACGTGAGTAGATAATAAGTAAAAATGTAGGTATGATAACAAAATGAATACTTCCAATTTAAATTTTTATCACTTCAATTAAATCGGAAGTCAGAATAAACAAGGTACTTCATAAAACGGACATCGAAAGGAAATCTTAAAAGATTTGAAAGAATTACCGATCTTTCGAAAGGCCAGTTTAAAAAGAATATTTTTAAACTCGACCTTAATTGTTAGCCGATAGGTGGTATCCAAGAGGGTGCCAAGACTTAAGAAAAAAAAGAATAATATTCATTTTTTATTTTTGTGTCGAATTTCACCATTCGAAAATAAAAATAAATACCTTCATGGACCATGCCTGTTTAGAGACATGAGATGATTATGATATAAATAACAAAGGACATCGATTAGGTATTATGTATATGTGTAGATTACTAATACCTTGATAATGACGCTCTACTGAAAATTTAAGTTCCCGTAAAAACCGATGTTTTTAACTAATTTTCAGAAATGTTGATATGTTATCAATTAGCTATCAAATTAGGCATAACATTTGTATCAATTTTACTTACCTGAGTCTTAAGAGTTTAAGACTTCCTGCATTAAGGCAATTTCAGTGAGAAACTCCAAAAGCCGGGAACTTGAACGGCAATGCTATTAATCTGTATCAGCTACTATGTCATAACATTATTGCACACCGTTTCTACAGATTTCTTCAGTCACGTGGAAATGATACTCGTAACTATGCACAGCATGTGCCAAGTACTGTTTGGACAAGCTTTTGAAACCCTTACAATAAGTTGGAAATAAGGAGGGATATGACTAACCTGCTGAACAAGGCGCCACTGACGCGCACCATACAAGCACTAAATCTGGTAGCGGCAACAAAAAAAAAAAAACCTGTAAGAATAGATGTAATGTTTTGAATAAATACAAATACAAATATCCTCAATTTGCATACCCTATTGACCATGGGTCTGAGGATCTCCAGCTTCCAGCATGTAATTTATGTAAGGTATTAGCAATTGTGCCCACTTTTTCCTAAGATTGCTTATTACGGCATAGTGCGGTCCGAATCGCGTTTGATTAGGAGCCGATTTTTTCCACTCAATTGAACTTAAGAAAGTCCCTTCCGTCCTGTTGAGTCCCGTCCCGTCGCCGTCACGTTAACGATTGTTTGATCTCATTACAGCTAATACTTTGCATCTTAATTTCATTATCGAAGAAATTTGCTTCTTTTCTTAAGATTTTTACTCAAATATTTGCTGAAATTTTGTACTTTTTATTATTTGGATTAGGTACTTAGTTTACTTACCCATCGTTACTAAATGGGATTGTTATGAGTATAGAGTATGTATGTATTATTTGTATCTAGTACTTAGCTATTGACATATTACCAATAGGAACTCAAGTTGAATAATTATTCTAAAATAACCTAATTAAACCTAGGTTATTTCACGCAACAGTCACATACTTAGTCCTAGGGCTTAACCATCAAGCCTTATTAAGACTTCATGGTTAGGCCTCTGACCCCACCTAGTGTGGGGTCAGAGGCCTAACCATGATTCCCAGTATCGTGGATATCAGGAACTACGAGTACTACGGTACTATGGTATATCCCAAACCCGGAACAAATATCTGCAGAACATGCAAACACTTGTTCCGCTACGGGAATCGAACCCACTTGCGTCTCAGCCAGCTACTCGCTCGCCTCGTCACAAAGGTGGCAATTTTTTTTCTTATATCGGTTAATGTTCATGTACAGTAAATATAAAATATAATACATTTAGGTTTACCTACCAAGGTAAACAATTTTAGCATCTGACACTTATTGATAAGGTGCATATGGTTTACCAAAATAGTTTTATTTAATCTTTATGGCCAGACAGTTTTTTTTTGCTTTAATACCTACCTTTATTGTAAAGCTTCTGCCCACGGCTTCGCCCGCGTAGTACCCGGATAAAAAGAAGCCTATGTGTTATTTTGATGTATAAGCTATATTACTGTAAAGTTACATCAAAATCCGTTTAGTAGTTTTTGCGTGAAAGAGTAACAAACATCCTCACAAACTTTCACGTTTATAATATTAGTAGGATTCTATTGCTAGCGGAATTCACAATCTTTATTTTAAAAACATACCGATTTCGTGATATAGATAAAGTTACCAGCCCGCTCCCTCTCAAAGTCGGTATGCGGGAGTCTTTACAGGATCCATATAAAATCGGTTTAAGGAAACAGAGATTGTTGGCTCATTATTCATTTAAAATGTCCAAAGAAGTTTTTGCGTTCAAGAAAATCTGAAATTGTTCCTGTGTACTAAAATTATGTTATATCTTAAATTACCTGCCGAATGAGTAAAATGACCACAATTATTTAATAAATTTTGATTATTTTCCGTAACAGCCCAAGACCACGGGTTTGTCAACAGAAGAGAAGACAAATAAAAAATGTCTTTCTCTTTGCTCTGACAAATAATGAATAAACAGGTCAATATAAACATACATAGTCCTGACCCACACTAGGATTCACTGCGTCGTGGGTATCAGGAACTACGATTACAAACAGAAGCAATTTATCTTATTTTCCGTAGCTAATATGTTTGTTAGCACTCATGCTCACGTTCCACTCTTTAAGTTCCTTAAAAATACTTTAAAATCTCGTAATTTCGTGGCATTTAGGTGAGATACTAAAGTATTTTTTTTAGTAAGTATTTTTGTGTATTTTTATCTGTTTTTTTTTTAGGAATCAAATGTCCTTATCATTATAAAGACATTTGATTCCTTCATTTTTTTGAATACAATAAAAGTGGTTGATATTTGATTGATAGACGGTTGCAATACCAAAGGACTAGTTGCCGACCCTGAGATATAACGGGTAAATGGTCTCATGTGTCTAAATTTTGCCGACACACATACCCAACAAACTGAAATACAGCAATGCAAGCGTTACTGCTTGGTGGCACTTTCCCGGACGAGGTTTTCACAAAGAGCTCTACTACTAGGAAAGCAACAAAGGATTGTGACATGATGTGATACCACAGTCCTCTCCCAGTGCCAGCATCGGTCTGCCCCTCCGTAGTATTGACTGAGCCGATTGCGCATGTCTGACGACGACGGATTTGGATCACGAGATCATAAACACGATGAAAATATTTACTTGCTCGTTAGGTGTACTTATTTCTTTACAAAATACATATAGCTAAAAATACGATAACCTGATTTACAGGACTTAGAATTTTGCAGGAATTATAATTCCTACGATTAGGTACTATAATATGTTAAAAACTGTTAGTTTTTAGCTCCTGTGAGAATATCCTGTAGGTACACTATTTAATGTAAAGCCGTTTTTGAGACATCTGTCAGGAAAAGTGTTTTTTTGCAAAATTTCATGTTTCTTATCGTCTGTTTGCAACGCCGTCTCGTGACTTGTAGCAATTCAATATAAGAACCATCCTTTAAGTCTTTAAACCAAACCAATATCTGGAAGTGATCAGTTGAGCTCTCTATAGATCGTTTGCAATGGTCTTTAGATGGCTAGCTGTTTCATCTGTATTTTTTGTATTATACCTACTTGTAAATAGTTGTATGAATAAATCTCAGTAGTTACTTATGATCTTTATCAAAAAAAATATTGGCCGTTTTGGAGATGGTAACAGACAAAGTAATAGGTTATACCGGAGGATATAGAGGATTTCTGATGTTGCTCATAAAAAAATAAGAATGTGTTAAAATTATTCAGTTCTTATAAAACTGCAGTTGCCATTATGTATTCTGATACCGGCTATTTAAAGAGCAACAAACACAATAAATCAGAATGAAGAACAATCCATTAGCTCGATCTACGTGTAATAAAAAAGAAAACACGGCCGCTGATTGGCTCCGCGTTGGCGGGAACGCGATTGGACGCGCATGCGTCGTACATTCAGAAACTCGATACTTTTTAATAATGGCTCCTTTAGCTAATGCGATCGGCTTTTATTTATATTACATCGGCGTAGGTTAGTATTTTATTACATAGGAGAGCCCAAATGCGGTCTTAAGTGCCACAACCGTAGGGGACCGATGTTTCGGATTTCTCTGAATTGCGGCGCGATTAGGATCGGATAAGCTAGGGGTAGATTTGCGGTATGTTTTATTGATTAGTGGGGAAAATAATTTGTGTTATCACAGCTTTATTAGCTACGTTGGTAATTAGGTACCTATCTTTTTTTATTTACAAACCAAAGCGTCAAAACTGTGGTAAAAATAAGTTCTTCTTTTGGTAGATCTTCAATTTAAATTTGATATTCTTCGAAAGATAGTCAACTTTTTTTGAGTATAATTCTTACCAATTCTGTCAATTATCAGATCAAGACTTTTCTTTGACTGTTTTATGAATACTAAAATTTAGCATTAGGTTCATATTTAAGTTATGAACAAGAAAAAACAATCTGTATTGAACTAATCAGAACCCAAGCATTATAATCATCGAACAAGTTATTGCTCAAATACGCAAGATACACTCGAGTCATTGATAGGGCTGGGCAAACAAATACATGGACTATCGAGTATCGACTATTCGATAACAGGCGAATCGATAGTTGACCCACACTGATATGCTGGCAAATATTGCATGATAAAAATATTTCATTAAACGGTAGGAAGCAGAGCTATCCTATAAGAATATACCAACCCACATTGTATACATCTACTTACATATATTGATTTTCTTGTCATTTTACAGGATTTTTATCTGAAAATTTTCAATAATGTTCCTCCATAACCACTCAGTCATTGACCAGCAATCAGCATTGGCGATTGATGCATATTTTGAAGGCCTTATAGTCCTTCAAAAATACGCATCAGTCGCCAATAGCAGTCTATTGTGCAAATGTTGACCTTGCTGAACGTTGCCTTGTTAATCACATAACGCTTCCAATTTGGTTGTTCACTCATTGACATCCTTCAAACTCAATATAGCTTACTAGGCAAATGTGGAAATTATTATAAGAATTTATATCTTACATTAAGTTAAATGATTTTAGTGACCTATATGTGTCTAAAACTTTACAATATCCGTTACGCGACATCGCCATAACCTTGTAGATAATAACCAAATTCCCAGATAACCACGCCATTTTCCATAAAAAGGCGTGACCATGCCAATCGAATGACTGTCACTTTTATCAACTTGAGTTGGTATCAAAGAAAACTAAAGAGACAAGTTGTTCTAACTGACAATGATTCTAAAATAACTTTTATGAAAATAATAAGTCCCTAAGTAGAAATCATATTTTTATAATTTGGCTTCCTCAAAGTTTTTACTCAAATAAAAAAAAAAATATAAATTTACTCATAGTGAGTAAACTCACTATGAGTAAATTTATATATTTTTTTAATATTTTTTTACCTAAACCGAAACAGCAACATAGATAAAATAACCACTACCTACGTCACAGCAATGCAAAATTCAATATACTACTTATTCGAAACCTAGGCCCGTCAGCATTGGCTTTGTTCGAAATCCAAATTAATGTTTGCTTTTTAATATTTTGTTAAGAAATCATTTTTGATTTTTCTCACTTGCCAGATATTTATGTAAAAACTTGATTTAATTCAACAACCTACAATTACAATTGTTTAGATAATTCGCCATTCAGCGATGTTTAATCAACTCATCAACACCTCAAATATTGGCGTCAAACATTGAGTTGTAGAAGTTCCGAACGAAAACATGAATGATAAGAAAATGATTTATTTACAACTTCGATGGGCTGTTAAGATAAATAGGCATACTACTAAAAATAACAAGACTAAACAAAGAATAGACGAATTGTGGCTTGTCTATAGATAGAGACTGAAAAGTTAATCGACAGGCACTATAGATAGGTAAACTTTTTACAGTCCATAACAGTTAATAATATAAACAACAATAGACAAAATTAATGCCTGCTTAATTGGCGGGCTTATCGCTTAAAGTGTTTTTTTTCAGCGTGAAAGGTTTTCAGTATTAATTCTCTCCATCATAAGGCTAATTGAGAGAATAAGCCGTATATTGGAAGACATGCAGTTACTATGGTAGATAGGTACGTATAACTTCGTTTCTGTAAATATAAACTTGCAGGGCGTGGTTTGTGAAAACAGCTCATTTGTAGGTATCCTGAAACTTATTTATTACTGTACATTTTATTTTGCTATTTTACAAACTTGGGTGATAGTTTGTTCATTATTACTCTGAATAGATTGTATTTTATTATGCTGCTAAAGCTGCTAGATCACTATAGCCAATCCGCCAGTAATATTGATAATTCCGTTGTCCCCTGATCTTCGGCCCCATATCGGGAAGCAACGAGAAGCTTTTTTCTCGGGAATCCTCCGATTTACACTTGTGCCATTTAGAGTACCTAGGTACTAGTTTGAAATCAAAGATGACGCACACTAATTTTATGTTCCAAAATTGGTAACATTGAGTTCCGTTTTGTTGACTAATTTGTGGATTCACTAATTAGAATGAAAAGTGATATTTTTGATCTGAAAATTAAATTAAATGGTAAGCATTTATTTCTTTTTAAACAAAAAATTATGCAAGTGCGCCAAATGATGGTGGGACAATTAAGAAACAAAAATAACACATATGATTTAGTTACGAGTATGTAAGTAAAACTGAAACAAAAATGCCCCACACACTTTGGTGATCCATCTATCTAACTTAATGAATGAACTTCAGAATATTTTTTTCTTCGCTCTTTACTTTAGGTAGGTAGGTATGTACCTAGGTACCTACTAGCAACATTAGTGATGATCTTCAAATGTATTTAACGTCCTTGCGTCGTCGTCTCATTCGTTATTGACAATACAATGATATTCGAGATATCTCTTAGCGTGTATTAGAGCTCGTTTCGATTAACAACCATGATGCAATACCTAATTAGAAGATGGAACAAAATGGCCGCGGGGTCAACGCACTCGATGTCCATATTGCAGGACGGAGCGTCAAGTGGCCTGAGGGATGTCTGTAGACTTGTATATCAAAATATTTATCAAAACACCGACTATCCATACAAAGATATCTAACCATACATAGGTAGGTACCAATATACCAAAATACTAGATCATTTATTAAGCATAATTCTACTGTTTAAATACCTGTTTATATTTGACGACCTCTGTGGCGCAGTGGGCCAAGGCCCGCCTAAGACGCAGAAGGTTGCGGGTTCAATTCCTGCCACGGGACAAATGTTTTTTCTGCAAATATTTGTCTTGGGTCTGGGTGTTTTCTATTTCTGGGTGTATAATATGTATGTATTTACAAAAAAAATGCATATAAGTAGAATATCAGTCATGTAGTTCCCATAATACAAGCTCTGCTTAGTTTGGGGCTAGATGATGCTGTACATAAAAAAAAGTACATATGTAAAGTAAAAGTACTAAAAAAAAGTACATATTTATCACCTTTTTTTCTTTTTATTGTTCTTTACTGTGTTTTCTAGCTATGTCTTCTTGTCTGTGCTGTATCTGTAGGTATAGGTATGTCGAATAAATAATTTATCTATCTATCTACTGAGCCTACTGAGCAAAGAAAGAGTTTCGTCATCCACTATTCATCTCCTGATGATGGAGGCGAAAGGAACAGTTTGCTGTCACCATTATATAGCATTTTCATCACATCTTGACAGTATACAAATAAAATAATTCAACTGATTCCGTGGCAGGAACTTGGGCAAAATTGTAAAACGCGTGTTTAAAATACAAAAAATACAAGTGAAGATACCTAAAGCTTCTAAAAATAACAAAATGATGAGCCATTCCTCAATTTTTCGTAAGAGGAAAATGTCTCTGAGCTACGCGCATCACTATTGCGTGATTGTGTGGACAATTAGACAGTTTCATAAACATGTACTATCTATTTACCCAGTAGGTATCTTCTACATATTATACAACCTGCGATCATTAGAGCTTTTTGCCAATTTACGTTGAAATTTGGCTTTTGCGCAATTGTCAAGGATTTCTTTTGTGCACTCGTTTAAAACTAAAAAAGTTACAAAAAACCTACCATAGTAGGTACCTAACAGAATCGTAAATGAAATGGCGACCTCAGTGACGCGGCGGGCTAGTAGCCAGCTGCTACATAAGAGGTGTTGGTCTGATTTCCGCTGCGGGACAAATTAATGAATGGATGAATGAATGAATGAATGAATGAATGAAAATACTTTATTGTACACCACAAGACAACAAAATAAACAAAAACTTAATATAACTAAAAGTACTATGGCGGTCTTATCGCGTAAAAAAACCCTAGTCAGGACTATGTAGGTACTATGTGGTATATGGTATATTTTGTTCGGTAAAAAAACTAAATCTGTACTTATCTAAAATAATTGACAATAGGTCAACCTTATTTGCTAATAACCCCCTTTTTCGGATAAATTTACAATTTTCCTACTTACTACGAGGAGGTGAGAAGGAAAATTGGAAGAACAATTTTTTTCGGCATACCTCCTGAAGTATCATCGAAAAGGTGAAAACCAACTTGAGTTTTGTTTTCCAATCATTTCACATTTGAAGATTGGAATTTTCCATTCGCCCAAGGCTAGTGGTGACCTTCTCCCGACTGAAAGAAGAAAGAACGAAATAAATTAAACTGTTTTTTACCTACAATGCCTACAACAGAATGGGTAATAGCTACAACTTTGCAACTACTAGTAGGTATCTATTACTTTACTACTGTACCATGCATGTACTGCCAAAAAAGGTTCGTGCTCAGCAAAATACTATCTACAGTAAACTGCACATAGTGCTGATTTTCAGCACGGATCTCAGTTGACGCACAGACAAGGCACAACACACATCATAAAAAGTAAAGATCTACATAAAAAGAGAAGTAGCAATAATGTTGATACAATGGATTTTTTATCAGAACTAAAAATATAATGGGGTTTTCCATACCTAGGTGAAAACTTTCCCGCCGGTCGCGTCATCCATCTTTTAGACAGCTATGATTTCCAGTTATAGCCATAAATCATGCTGGACTGAACATGTCACTGGCCAAGCGGGTAGGGCAATATTCTTAAGGATAATTTTATTATATTCATTCATTTTGTGAAAACGGGAATATCCCTTTAGAAAATACCGATCGGTCTCACGTGGTACAATCAGCATCAAAAGAGAACAAATTGCTTTTTAAAATGCTCCTTTTCTTGATTTGACAAGAGGTTTTTTATCACTCAAGTAGTAAATAATTAGCGGATATTCAAATGCAGCCAAAAAAAAATGGACGTGTTTCAGAAATATACGAGTCATAAAACTAGAAACTGTTGATCTGCTTATGTTGCTGACTATACCTACTAATATTTTGAAATGGAACTGTTTTTTGCCGGTTGAAGATATAGCTCTGTCAATAACGCCGCTCAATAAAAAAGTATTTTTCATCTGTGGCAATAAAAAATGCCGTATGCATTTTCAGTTTGCATGCGATAAACTGCATAATGTAAATAGTGCTTACACTGACTGTTAAGGATCTAACAGGGTCAAACAGGAATGACTCTTATCAAGCTTGAGGTTGAGGAAGTAATCAAAAAATCCTTGCTTCTAAATCCGATCGATTCAAAACCCCTCGTTCTCCAATACAGCTAAGTGCGTCCCATGATGGATGGTGTTTACTCGGCAAATAGTTTTCAATTTATGCCCTCCGCGGCAAGAGCTTAAGAAATTGGTGTCCGCTTCTAGAACATTGCCTTGACCGAGTTGTTTAAAGCACAGTCTGTGTTTTACCAAGCCCTTACGGAATTATATTATAATATTATTGGGAAAAATGTAACGCCAGAGGCCTTTTTTATTTAACTACCTACGTAACATTTAAGTTGAATCTACTAGAGCGTTGATGATGAGATTGAGTTCGTCCGGGGATATACCCATATTTATTTCTTGAAGAGTGTTTTCAATTGAGTTGGATCATTCGGTTTACGCAGCAGCCGTTTTATGACGGTTCCGTGCTGAGAACGCTATTTTCTATCTTCAAAATCAAACAGACACCCTCTCGACGGTAATCCACAAATTCTTACATCTAGGTTTACTTACTCAGTTCGTAGATCCATGAGGTTATCAATACAATCTCGGTCTCTTCAAGGCAGGAGTGAATAGGTATCTTCTAGACCTCGTCCATACCATTTTCGGCCATATCATCACTTACCATCAGTTGAGATTAAGGCCAATGAAGGTATATTATTGATTTTAAAAAAGTATGGGGAAGTCCAAACATTATTTTTTTACATGCCTACGTTTTGCATTGTACTTAGCATTCCACGTAACAGGTTGTCAATCTATCGGCGCCATCGAGCAGTTAACCCCGAGAGGCGTCATATTGAACCACACTGTTTTGTCAACACATCAGTCTTTTAGGACTGATGTTGGCAAATGTGGACATTGTCATTGTCATTGCGTCATGTTGTATGCTGTGCTCTGATTGGTTGAAACTACAGTTTCGACCAATCAGAGCACAACAGGCGTGGCGGGACTCGCACGACAGTTGACAGAATTGTTTCCTAGCAAATTATCAAACATTGCGTCTCGTAAGGCTGTCTACTCTGTAATCGGCGCTTATTGACACACTTACCGATGGCATACATAGCCTTTGAATTTTTGGTTTTCGTTTTCCGTTTTGAGTACGTGTTAATGCACACTTAAAGGCTTCAAGTTGAAAATTCTAAAATTTGTGTAAACAAACAAAGATACAAACAAATATATGATACAAACAAAGAAAGTTAGTCATAAGTTATTTTCCTATGAAATTCCTAGAATACCTACTTAAATTCGTGATTACTGATTGTTGAAATAAAGCGGTTGTAATATTGACCTTGTACATAGTGGTGTAAATATTAGGATTAGATTATAGTAGTAGGTACCTACTTGGTAGGTACTACATACAATGATTCGTTTAATATTGACTATTTCACTCCAAAAACTTTCGTTATTATTTATATTGTAAACAAAATAAATAAAGCCAAATATCTATTGAGGGTAGATCTTGATCCACATCGTTGCCATCTAGATATCCTTTAACATTAAAGAAAACGAGGAAAAATTCTAAAGGTGAAACGATGATATCATCCAACTGGCTGGAAAAGTATGACCAAGAAGAGCCTCATGCCCTTTGTTATATATAGGGACATTTTAATATTTTTGGAGGATTCTTGGAGGAGGCCTATACCGCTATGTACCTACCATATTGTTTTATTTACAGCAGCGATGTATCAAATGCATAAAAATAGTTTAAAATGTTGCCTAATTCATGATATAAAAATTACCACATGTAAGTAAAATACTTCCGTTTCTAGCTCCCTTCCATATATACAATGTAAGTTTTATCATAATTTTATTTTATTTTATTGAGTGTTCCTAAAGTTCTAAGGTTTAAATAAATTAGTATGAGTAAAAACAGCCAAACTTAATAAAATCTATCGAATTCTAAACGTAACATTATAATTAGGTATCCATTGTTGTATGGAAATAAGTTTTATTTTTATTTTTATATTCAATTTTATTAAACGCAATAAACCATTGTTTTGAATTTAACATTCAGTGCTAGATGCGAAGGGAGTTCTTCGATTCTAGAATTCCATTGTTGCGGGGGTTTTTAAATAAATGGGATTGTTTTAAGATAGGAGAGGCAAAGGGGGTGAAATAACTAATAACTAATTATGTGGGGAGTCATATGAAAGAACTTTAATTGCGCATTTCAAAATAGTTAATTTTAAATTCTATATATTTGCTACTAGCTTCTGCCCACGGCTTCACCCGAATGGTACTCGGATAAAAAGTAGCCTATGTGTTAGTCTGATGTATAAGCTATATTACAGTAAAGTTTCATCAAAATCTGTTTTATAGTTTTTGCGTGAAATAATAAAAAACATCCATCCTCAGAAACTTTCGCGTTTATAATAGACAAGAGAATACAAGACAAGACAAGAGCTAGGATGTGAATAAAAAGAATAAAAATACTATTTCAACAGACTCTTTATGTTTTCTGCGAGGGTAAAAAGACCATAGGACCAACTGAGGTTTGAGTATTTCCAAGAAATGTCCGATAATCATCAGTTTATTAGCAACAAACATTCAAATATCCGTCGATCCATACTTTCACATGTTTCATTATGGATAGGATAGTATAGTCGGATCAGATATTAGACTATGCTACTAGGATAGAATATCAGGATACCTTCTTCAGTAGAACCTCTTTGAAACTGCTGTCTATTCTAATAAATGAGGTGTGTTTATTCAGGTATAGATCTGAATGTATTATTTGAAATGTTACCTACATATTTATAATTATGTAGATTTTGCTATTTGCTAACCACAATCGTTAGCACTATTTACACAGATGCAATGTCACTACATTCATGTAATTTAGTAAAAATGCTTGAAAAAAAAAATATTAATCGAATAAATCTACTTAGAAGGTATTCACAAAACAGTATAACTTAGGTACTACCTATTGCCCAGATATCTTCGAATATGTTATTAATCGAAATGATAAATAACAGATTCGTCTTACGTCAGACTTAAATTGAAAGAATCCATGTCCCATAATCACATAGAATTATATCTAGATGCTGTGTAAAAAACGAACAGGATTATTTATTTATCTAAAGGTTGCCTGAAAGACATCACTTTTAAGCAATAAGTCTGCCCAATGTACATTTTTTATTGTTTATTTCATAAGGTTGCACACCTTATTAAGTATTTGCATACATTAATTCATGTACCAACTTAACGAACATAAACAAGTCACCCTTTTTAGGGTTCTATATTCGAAGGTAACTAGCGGGACCCTATTACTGAGCCTACGCCGCCGTCCGTCAGTTTAATCGTAGTGGAACTTTTACATAGCACATGCTAAAAGCCTCCATCATAGTAAATTATAAAAATAACAACAAGGCAATTCCCAATATAAGATACAAGATTTGGAAAAAAAACAACTATCTCATCTTGTTACTTAGGTCATGATTTTTAAACTGTTTTTTTTTTCCAGTTGTGTTTTTAATACGTGTTTTTATGGTAAATACCAAAAAAAAAGAAAATCAAAACAAAAACGCTGAAAGGTGCAAACTTATGTTTTTGTAATATTTATTGATACGGAACCCTTTATATGCGAGCGCGACTCGCACTCGATAAGTTTTCTTTTCTACTTCGGGTCACCTTCGATACTATTGACCAATAAACTTGCTAAATTCTGTATAACCACACAGTAATATCAAAGGCCTTCAACATAATGCCAGTTGTTACCTAGTGACATAAAAATGAACCTAGTATTGTATAACAGTGTAACACCATCCTAACAATGTTATCACACGAAGTCTACGAAATTATGCAAGACCTCATTAGTTTTGATTAATCAAAAAAAACACGACTTACGAATTCCCATGATTGAGAACCTCAGATTCATACCTAGTACGCAGATCGTAGGATGAGGATACTATGATTAATCATGGATTATCTATTAAATTATAATGACTAAAAACGAGGTTATAGGTTTTTTTTTAATTTATTTGTTCCCGATTCCCAATGCGGGACAAGTTGCATATTCTGCAAATATTTGCACAAGCAGTTGGTATTGTGTTTGAGGAAAGAGGCTGTTCGTGCTATTTCGTTTGTCTGTTACCATTTTACTGTATTAAGGTTTTAACGTCACACGTGCTGTTGTAGATGATGAAACTGCGAGTTTATATTAGATATTTAAGTATAATATGAATAATATTTATGATATGTATGTATTGTTATGTTTAATTTGTATGTATGCTCATTCTCAGTCTTTAATTCTTTAACATAGTTATTTTCATTCTAAGATTGCCTTAATCTCGTCTAAGTTGCCTTTCAGTGATAAGACTGCCGATTGTGTATTTATTTTGTTTTGTTTTAGTTATATTTTGTATGTTGTATACAGTATTGTAAAATGGTTTTATGCACGATAAATAATTTATCTCTCTTTCTTCTCTGTAACTTTATGTACAAGGATGTTGGTACATTGTTAGCGTTAACTTGACACCAGTGACTATTCGTCTAAAATAGACACGTGAGTTATCTCTCGAGGCTTTGATAAAGACGAGATTGTCATGCATGACTAACGGAATTATTCCAAGAATGCCTGACATTAAAAGAGAAAAGTATGTAATAAACTTTATATAATTATTAATTAGCAGATGGTTGAAATACTTTCTTTGATATGAGTAAAGTTCGGTTTTTGGAAAATCCTACTACCGTTATAAACGCGAAGGATGGATGTTTGATACTCTTTCACGCAAAAACTACTTTTGGTACCACGCGGGCGAAGGCGTGGGCAGAGGCTAGTGTATATAAATATAAAATACCTATCTACTTACCTGCAATTTATTTAAGAGATTCCTTGAAATACTGACCCGAATCCACTCATGGTTCGAACGAACCGTTATCCACAACAAAAGGTGTTTTATTTTCATTATCACGTCACAAAACACACAAATATATCGAGTCCCGCTGACATAATATCGTATTTAAACAAAAATAAAAATGTCGTAAATAAAAAAAAAACTGAACTGAGCCCAATGATTCACTATAACCTCGTGATGGTAAGTATTATAAATTAAACTTTATCGGATAAGGAATAAGTTTCTGTTTGATTGAAGGGTCATGAGGATTTTTATAGAGATGTATCTTGAAGAGGTCCGAAGCCCGGTAGCTTGGCGTTTAACAAGATGAATGGAATGAAATGACACACGAAATCAATAAATAGATGAATAAATAAATGACGCCCACACATGCGACTGCCCAAGAAGAAGTTTCCATACGGTTCTAGGAATTGGAATCAAAGAGGACAAGAAGTTATACGGAATGAACAAAATTTTGATAACTTATTATAGATTTTGATAAAGTGATTTCACTGGCAATGATGGGATTGTTTGTCGTGGCTCAAAATTATATGGTGAGTACAAAAGTGTGTTCTGTTTTAATATTTTTAGCTTAACCTGTGTATCAGTGAGTATTTTTTAGCGTATTTTGTTTTTATTTTGACTTATAATGCTTTGACCTTTTAATTTAACCTCCATCTAAACTAACTCATAAGTTATTTTCATTTTTATATTCATCTTCATTTTGTTATGAAAATAATAGATATAATAGGTACCTACATATTCGTCCTACAGAAAACCCGCCTTTCTCAGACATGTCATGCAACAATGGACAGATCTTCCTAGTGGTGACTTTATGACCACAATATACCACCCGCGGAGACGACGCCGCTAAGTGTTGAAAAAATGAATGGATTCACTAATTATACGTCTAAATATGATTATACGTGTTGTTATGAATGAAACGATAATATAGGTGATATGATATTTCATAAGAAATATTTCTTTGAACTAAATTTACTTGAAAAACACATAGAAATATCTTTTTTGAGAACACTGTACGCAACACACATAACAAGTACCTTAGCTTTTACACCTAATCTGTATTTATTATTTGTATCTTTAGTGTTTTATAAGTTGCAAATAATCTCTTGCTGAAAGAGCATAGAAAAAATATATGAAGCTTCTTATTTTGTGTAGTGTCTGTCTAGCAGTACCAAGACGATATCAATGAATCAATATGCAATAAAAAATCCAAACTGATAACAGTTAAATTCTTATTCAACTGTTATGTACCTTCCTACATTTCAGTCAGGCTATTTTATCGCGCACTCAAAGAGTGTATGAAGACACATAATTTGACTATAAATAAGACAAAGTAATACTGGGTACCTACACATTTTTTTTATTAATGAATATGTTATCGCAAAATAAATTTCGCTATAAAAATAATAACAAACATAACTTTGTAAGTCAATGGGCCATACTTCGTTTCCTAAAGAAATGAGCACCGGCGTCCACGTGTTAAAGCCTTTTGTGTGCTTTTATAGTTTTATTGAGGCTTTTGTCTGAGACTTTTGCATTATTCTGTGGCAAGATAACCTGTCCGAAATAAACTTGCGCAAGCCGACAAAAGTGAAAACCAGCAGTAAAAGTTGCAATACTGATAAGTTTTTGTTATGGTTTTACAATTTTACAAGCGCCAGGTATTGTTTGGTAAAGGGTTAAGAATGAATGGAGAATAGGTCATCATAGATTTTGTTAGTGGTCGGAAGTAGAACAAGAACCCTGTAATTGTTGGTGTTTCTTCTGTTGAGAATATCAAGAATACCTACCTAATAGATGTGTGTATCATATTAAAAACGTTTGGTCATGCAAGGCTTATTTTGTACTTTATAAATGACAACATAACGTAGCAAATCCTACTAATCATACTACTATTATAAACGCGAAGTTTTGTGAGGATGGATGTTTGTTACTCTCACACAAAAACTACTGAATGGATTCTTATGAAACTTTACAGTAATATAGCTTTTACATCAGAATAACATATAGGCTACATTTTATCCGGGTACCACGTGGGTTAAGCCGTGGGCAGAGGCTAGTTTGTAATATGGTAGAAAGTTAAAAAGAAAACAAATGTTTCTTGTAAATACTTAATTTTATTAACTTTGAAACTAACAGATGATATAGTATCCTATCTAGATCGAGTATGCAAGAAATAATATTTATATTTGCAATAATAAATTTAGCGCTAACCATCAAGTTATCGATTATAAATTCAGGCAAACGCATAAAATAAGACTATAAATATGAAAGTATTAGTAAGTAACAGGTACAACTACTTAAAAAGGTACATATAGTTTTTTTTAAATTCATGATAAATAAAAGAAAAACTATATATTCAGCTAGTCAAAAGCTGAATGAAAGTATTTAAGTATTTAACCAAATTTTAAAAAAAGCTTTTGAATGGAATTAATATAAGTTGGTTTTTTTGTAAAACTGACTATATTAAGTTCAAATTTATATAGACTGTCTCTTCAACCTGGTGTTCGAAGTAATATCAAGTAGGTAATATCTCTACTTACGTTACCTCGTCCTCAAGGCTTCGAAGCTTCCAAGGTAAACACCATTACATATAGATTCCAGTTTTGGTTAACCTTTCTCGGTGGTTTGCTCTACCACTTGACATTTGGACGACCAAAAAAGTTATGATCATTCATTTTTGTCTAAGAAATAAAATGTGCTACTACTACGGATTTCACATCGTTATCCTCAATGAGTTGTATTTATGTGTTTGAATTAAATGTATTATTCTTTGGGAATTTGTTTACAATCCCAAAGTGATCCTCGTGATTTTGATAATGAATAAATGAATTTTGACTTTGTCTTTGATCGTGAGTAAAGGCCTTACCAAACGGTGGCGGTGTCGATCAAAAGGAAAATAATTTCAAGTTTATGTTATTTTATTGATCGTACACCGTACGTCGCCGCACCCTGCCAGTTTGTGCCTTTAGAGTGTTGTTTAAAACCCAGCTAAAATTCACTTCAGGGTCTTTTTTCATATAAAACAAAAGCTTCAATATCGGTACATCCATATTCCACGGATTGTTAGCTCCACTATCCGCCGAACCTGAATATATCAACTCCTGCAAATATGCTATGTTATGTCAAAAATCACTTCACGTTTTTTTTACCATATAAAACAAAAGATTTGGAAATAAAAATATAAGTTTATTCACATTTTTGTATCTATAAAATATAATAAAATCGTACTTTACACGTTTGCCATCTGCTAAATTGACACTTGCATATAAATTTTATTCAAATGGAATGTGCTGAAGCTGATAGGAACCTATCTTACACCAAACACCATATTCATAGTCTTTCAGCGGATACTGTCGAGATCGATGTAATGTAACATTCCCTGCGTCATTCAGTAACTGCATCTTGAATATATCTTGAATGAAATTGAATTTTCAACTTGTATTTATTGATAACTATAATTAATTTGTTAGTATACAAACGATTTACATTTATATTGTAATACGGGGATTTTCACGTAGAGTTAAAACTTCGAATGTACCTCTATTGTTCTTGAAAATTCCGTTTTACAATATAAATGACCAAATTCACGATAGTTTTTGGTATAGAACCATAAGTATTGCAGGTTGAAGAACTGCAATAGACTCGATTATAATAAATTTACCATAATCTGACTGAAAATACTCAAAAATATTACATTACCAATGAAATCTCACAGTAACCACATTTATAACAAGTAAAAAATTACTTGCTATGTAAAAGTTTTATATAATCTAAAAACTATATATACACATGCTTATCTACAATCCTAAATGCGATGGTCGATGATGAACTTAAATTTCTTTTCACCTATCTAGTTAATATTATATTTACCTATTTTACACATTTCTTACACATATGACGTCACAACTCTTTGTTTGTATACCAAATTTTGATGCATTTAATTTTTAAATTTAATTATAAGCACTTCAAGTACTTAACTTTCAAAATATAGTCAACATATGAAATAAAATTTATTTAAAAATAATCCAGTGATACATTTAAATTTTTTTCTACCACGTTTTGAGGTTTTTTAATAGCAAATCATGAAAAACTTTCCATTTTCAAGTGTTCAAAAACAAAAGTCTCTAAACAAAACAAACACTACATTTTGTTTACACTTCATCGAACAAAAGACATCAACGCGTTCGATAAGCAAACAAACGCTTGTATTGGTTTATCTCAATCGATAGATAAAGTACGAAACGATAAAGTATCATACTGATTGCATTATTATGTGACATTTAGGCGGGCAAAGTTTTCGACTGTGCTTTTCATAGTATAAATTATGCAATCGAAAATTGCATGCGTTATTGGATCCAATTCGATTAAAAGCTTCAAAATTCATTTGGTATTCAAACAAGAGCCTAAATAATGACTACAAAAAGGACACTTTCTCAGAAGTTCCAATAACAATTTAGGCCTACCGTGCTTGCGCCGCCGCCCCGCCGCGGCTCCGTGACACCTAGACTAACACACAAAACGGAAATTATGTACACAAGCGTCCTTGGGGCGGAACGCTATAATATCACCAGAACACAACGCTCACAAATGAGTCCAATATCAATTGAGATTGTTCAGTTTCAGAACCATCTGACGTAGGCAGATGCGCATCTCCACCGACTGGCAGACTAGCGAGCTAGTCGCCAGCTGCTGGGTGCTGCAGGCTAGGGCGCGGCGGCGTCCTCCAATGGCAAGCACCAGGCGGGCACGCGTCTTGGCGCCTACGCCAAGGGATACTGTCACAAGGGCGGCTGCGCGTGCGCGTGCGCATGGTGGTGGTGGTACAGCGGCGACTGGTAGTAGTTATCCGCTGGAGAATGACCGTATCCGTAGTTCACGTCGTACATCTTCAAATCGGCTTTTGTGTCGGCCCCGGGCAACAGACGTGTGATACTGAAGGGGTGTTGAGCTGGCGCGTACCCTGGTGGCTCCTGTTTGAGCTGTGCATAATGCTCCAACGCTAGTGGGGTGTGCTCTGGCAGGCATAGTTCAGGCGCCGCGTGCAACTGTGCCAATAACTCATCACGCATCTCCTTTTCCTCTGGTCCACCAGGTGTTTTATCATGCCCGTGGTCTCGTTTATCGTGTCCACCGCCGTGGTGGCCGTGTCCGTGCCCTGTTGTCTTCTGCGCTTGTCTTATCGTCTCCTTTTTCTCATCTTTGAACCGTTTCTGCCGCCGCAGAAAGCAACCATTCTCGAACATGTTCCCACTATCAGGGTGTAGCGTCCAAAAGGACCCTTTTCCTGGCTTATCTGGAGTTCGTGGCACTTTTACAAAGCAATCGTTGAAAGACAACGAGTGCCGAATGGAGTTCTGCCACCGCTGCTGGTTCTGTCGGTAGAACGGGAATAGGTCCATGATAAACTGGTAGATCTCTGAGAGTGTCAGCATTCGCGACGGGTTGTTCTGTATCGCCATCGTGATAAGGGAGATGTAGGAGTAGGGAGGCTTCGCGTGCGTGTAGGAGCGTCTGTAGGTCTTGTCGTTACGCGCGCGTTGCAAAGCCGAGGTCGGGGAAGCTGGCTCCTGGTCGCGCGGCAAGGATCCGTAGACGGCGCCACCGCCGCCCATACAGGAGGCCATGGTGCTGGGCGGCGAGTAGCCGACGCCCGGCGAGCCCATGCACGAGCCGCCCGCCACCATGTTGTTGGAGTAGAGGTTCGGGTAGGGCTGCGCCGGCATACAGCCCATGCCGTTAACGTAGGGTGGCGCGAGGCCCGGCGATAGCGAGGAGAGCGACGCGGACGTCGGCACGTCGCCGTACGACAGCTTCTGCGAGATCATGGCTAGCGCATCACCCGCGCGTGCACGCCGGCCAGGGGCAAACACTCGCACTGATTGAAAGAGTAAATAGAGTCCGGGGGCCCGCGCGCCCCTCCACCGCGGCGGCGATTGGCGCGCGGCGGGGCGGAGCACACGAGGACCCGCCCCGGCGCGCGCATCCCCCCGTTTCCCCCCAGGAGAGGGTCTCCCCCCGCCGCCACAGCCTCGCGACGCGCGCGTCTCCGACGCTAATAATACCGCAGCTCCAACGATAAAAACATGGAATTATCATAAGTGCTTTGGAAGGAATGTGAACTTTGAGTATTAGATTCCAGTTATGGTATTGTCGCTGTTATCTCTCCTGAATATGTCTTCGCTGTCTGTTTTTAGTATCGATTGGTGCTTGAAACGCGTGCTCTAGAATGACGGTTGTGATTGCGGTTAGACTTGTTATAAATAAAAATGTATTAGGAACATCTGCAATTCCGCAAGATTATTTCAAAATCAGTTTTTGAAATCACGAAATCGTTAGAATTCGTTCAAAACAAAATGCACTAGATAAGCAGGTACTAATTTAACATATAATCACTAACTTTTTATTTGATAACATTGTTATAGGTAAGAAAGTAAACTTATTTAGGAACGTGACATTTAAGCCTAACTCTTGCAGGTAATCCTCTCAAGTTAAATAAGTAAATATAGATAGTAAATAAAATATTTGTCTGGATTATAGGTACAAACTTTAATAGTTATAGCAAGAAATACCGAAAAATTTAACGTAATCAAGGCATTCCTACCTCTAGGTAGAAAAATCTATTTTGAGATATCAAGGTGTATAAACAACATTGTATGTATGATAATGTGTCTGATGTACATCTCCTTTAAGAACTTTAATTATTAAGCAGCTGCCATCAAAACTTGCGTTGTTACACTACTTTAAATGTATTTGTACCTAAGAACAATAATTTTGTGTTTTTTTATTATTCATAGCACCATTTATGAATTACCTCAGAGCATATGTATGTAAAATAATTAAACGATAGCATTTTTAGATGAATAAACATTAAATCAGAACTATTTAGTACCTAATCAAAAAAAATGTATTCTATTTTCAAATGTTAGAAGACCAAATAAACTAATTTTTAAGTATTCTGTAGAGTACTAATATCGTAAGTTCTTTCGTGATTATACTCGTGTCTTATTTGTTTTTCGATAAATCCTAATTAAATGTAAACAAATTAGCAAAGCACAAGTTATTAGTTAAGTAGTGGTGTTCATTAACAGTTTTAACGATGTTTTGATTTTAATTAGCGTGTTTCCGTTATTTTGAAAACAGTAAGTAAACATTATAATACTACATAATATAACCTGAGTTAGTCTTCTAACTAAATCTCAATTCTCGGATTAAAAAATAACAGAGTAAAAAGTATAGATCTGATAAGTGTCATGATCCGTATTCTACTTAGAATTAAATAAAAATTCTAAACAGCTAAGAGACGTATAGTCCCCACACTAGGAATCCCTGTGTCGTGGGATCTGGTACTACGAGTACCATACCCAGACCTGAAACAAATAATCCTTCCAGAGACACTAGGCACACAAGTATTATTTAGGTAGTTAGAAAAAATACAAAATAGCTATTGAAATGGGTAGAAAGTAGACTGATACAATATTATATCGAGACCTTTATTGGTTGTGGAATAATAACCAGAATAGGGCGGTTATTTTAGTGAAACTTCTACAGTAGGTATAAAACAAAAACCCTGTCTTACCTATTCAAAAAAGGCGTAGGCATTTCTATCCCTGATAATATTTTCAACAAAAAGCATTTCAAAGAAATCAATAGAATATAATGTTAAATTTTAGAAGAGAAACGTTGATTTCCTAGACACATTGAATATTTTTTATCAACTAAAAACTCTCTACACTGCTGCCATACCCATCTTTGTGATCTAACACTCAACGTACAAATATCTTAGGCGGATTCCAAAATCTTTGACCCAGCATCAAGATTTTTGACTCAGCTGCAAACTCGGCATCACTTTGAAACAAAATGCAACAACCAATCTCAATATGACAATTTATCCCAATTACCTATATTGATAATACCTGTTTATACGCATATCTATACCTAATAATACTGTACGGATCGAACGGCGTTTTTGTTGCATATTATTTAGTGTTCAGAATTCATATACTTTATAAAATATAATCAATTTTATATTTTTTTTGGACTATCGGTCTTGGTAAATAACAACTTATTTACTCTGTTTTTTATGAGCTCATTAAATAATGCTCTCCTTCATCAACCACTCCACGAGGTCGGGGATACGGAACACAGCTATCCTCAACCCAAAGTCTTTCTCCGCTTTATCAAGGAGCTGGGCTCGACATCAGTGCAGATCTTGGTTTCCCTACTAAGAATTAGGCCTACCTATGCTAACCTATCTACCTATTATTGGTAGTAAGTACGGTTGATAGGTGCCTAAAGAATCGAATGATTCTATGGATATCTCATCACGTCGCCCTGGCCTCTACATAACTAAAATAGTAATTGTTTTGACCCCATACCAAACCTTCAATAATGTATGTAAGTAGGTACATAAAGGTAGGTCCATAGTTCGTTTCCTAGCTGTATCTAATGTGTTTGCACAAACTTTACGGCCGTGGTGTTTGCGGGCCGTAAACTGCTGGAAACGGCCCGGACACTCATTATTTCTACACATTTTTTTTTTAAATTTACGATGCTAATTATATGATGGCGTGACAACTATGGCGGCTTACGAAAATTTAATGTGGATAATACAGTTAATTACCAGCGTTTTTTTTCATGACTAGTATATGTACTATGTATGTATGTAGTCTTTTTCAAATATTCTCGATGAGTAAACATAATGTTTTTAAGTTTTTTGTGACTTTTTACGGGTATTTTATCAAATTGAATGAATTGTTTTGAATATGACATGAGGGTAATTTACTAAATGATAGCTCCACTCCATATACTCCAGTCAACCTGTGACCACGGTCACAGATATTATAATCACGGTTGTTGTAATATAGTCAAAACGTCTGGAAAATACTATACCTAATGGATAAATGCAGTAAAGATCGTATAAAACTTATAGTTAAGTTTCTAATAGCTTCGAAACGCCAGCAAATCAAATAAAAACAGTGTTTATTTCTTGATTTTTTAAATTTAATGCCGATGTTGTAGAGTTGGGTCTTTATTCTCTCACATAGTATTTTTTAAACATTAAAAATCGTCTCAATTTAGTTTATTAGAAAAGGACATAACCATATTTCTGATTCATTATTTTTTTAAAAATAGCTCAGATTTCTTTAAGAATTTCTAGTTACAAGGCAGGTGTCTTATTCTACCTTCAATCTTGGTTTTTGTGGCTGACTGTAGATACAATGATGTGATGTTATCTATGTAGGTAATATAGAAGTAAATGGAATAAGGTAAAGTTACAGACATTACTGTGGATATACTAGAGGCAGTCCATAAGGGCAATAAATAGGCGCGTTCCACTTATGTCTTATTATTAAAAGTTGGTATACTTAAAATTAATTTATTATTTATTGGTCCCTAATACATTATTATTAGGTAGATACCAATGATTCTTAGTTGATACTTTTTAGTTTAAGGTGCCTGTGCCGATACATGACAAAACTAAATACCTACTATGCACTTATGAGTCCACACTTGAACCAGTGTCGAAGTGACGACATCGTCCCGAGTTGTTGACTGCTTCTGTTGACTGTTCGTTTCATAATCTTATGAATGCGGTTAGGATGAAAACGAGGTTTCAGTTATTTACGCAAATTATTCATTTAATTTTTAATAGCAAATTTACTTTTTATTTATGTTTTCACTATGTATACTTAATATGTCGTATAATATGTCTATTGTTATTGTTAATTTGTGTGTGCAATAAAAAATTATGCAGTGGACATGAACAGGATTTTTTTTCGGATGCATTGGGATTAACTCATCCTCAGCTTTAGGTCAAGGAAGAAGGGATCCAGTAGGAACGTACTCGCTCGCAACCCGACACCGGATCCACGTTAATGGTGGATGCGTGTACTCCCCGAAACTTGATCTCCATGTGCCGTTACTTTTAAACTTCACAAGAGCTGGGGTTATTATGTACCTACTTATGTACTTAGTTTATCCTACAGGGCGTAGTGGGACGCGTTATATGTGAGACTGTGGAATCAATGTTAGTATTTTCTTGCCTGTTTTTTTGTTAAGTATCCAAGTTGAAGAATCATTTTAGTGTGTGATAAATTTTTCATCATGGTTTCTCTTAATCAATAATGATAAATTATAAAAAAAGATCTTGACCTTTCTAATAAAAAAAAATTAAGATTGAGAACGTAATAGATGTATTTTAGGGATATATCTATCCCAAAAAATGTTTTATTGCCCAATATAACATAAAACACTTAATGCTAATGAGCATTTTCTTCCAGCTAGCCTTTGTGTAATGAAGAGTAGGGCGGTAGTGTATTTGACTGATTACAAAAAAAGATATTTTATTATTAAATTTAATAACTATCTACTTAAAATAGTAAACTACATATATAATTTAAAAATAATTCATACTTAAATAGGCCATACATACATCCGAATACATATTTAGATACATACATATCCTACAAATATTATAAACGCGAAAGTTTGTGAGGATGGATGTTTGTTCCTCTTTCACGCAAAAAATACTCAACGGATTTGATGAAACTTTACAGTAATATAGCTTATACATCAGAATAACATATTGGCTATATGTTTATCCGGGTTGGGCGATTCAGCCGTGGGCAGAAGCTGGTATATAATAAATACTCAATTTTGTGATGGATGAAAAAGTTTTTCTTATTCTTATTCTTTATTGTACACACAGATAATACAGACAAAAGACTTACATATAGGACATGTACAAAGGCGAGCTTAACCCTAACAAGAGTTTTCTTCCAGCAAACCTTTGAGGATAGGGACAGCTGATAAATAGCGGTGGGTACGTGTACACAAATGGGGAAAAAATATACAATAATAGCACACATTTTCATATAATATAATACATAAATAGGTACATAGTATAAATATATACAAATACATAAATATATATATAAGTTTCAAATATTATGTCAAATATTTGCGTCATTATCATGACGTAACAAGGATTTTGCGTCATATCTGACGCAAAATCCACTTTTACATAATATCTCGTACCTAACTGAAGTTAAGCTCCCGCGTTTTATGTTCCCTTAAAACTTTTTGACGAATTTACAGAACTACAGATGACGAATCCCCTAATGAAGTACTTATACCAACACAAAGTAACATCAAGTTGCATCGTTATCAATAACAAACAAAACACTTAATTGGTCCAAACAGATCAATGAAATCTCCGTTCTACGCGAGAATAGAGGCGTCAGCAATATTTTTTAGATTAAACAAGGATGAAACATCATAAGTAACTAAAAATAAAATGAAACTGGGCAAATGCAAGTCAGACTCAAGTATTATATGTTCCGCATTATGCAATAAACTCAACTTATTTGATATTTACAAAATACTTTTTTCCCGTATAATCTCGATGATTTTTATAAATAGGTAGGTAAGTATTTGATTGAACTATTTTATTACAGAATAGTTTTTTTTTGCCATGCTATAGGCTTTATATAAATAGGCTTTATATAGGCTCACATAATATGTGAAAAATATGGGTCGCAATGGTGCCCTGAATATAACCTAAAAAACTACCATAATAATGCTTATTTCCATTAGGATTATAAAATGGTGGATATGCCACCTAATACGGTGAACTCTTAAACCTTAAACCGCAATAGTTCATTCTCTTTGATTATATAGTTTTTAGAGTTCCGTAACGTAGTAGTTGCGGGTTCGATTCCCGCTGCGGGACAAATATTTGTATAATTAGTAAATGTTTGTCTCGGTTCTGGGTGTTTTCTATGTATAATATATATATATTTATAAAAAACGTATATTAGTAGTATATCAGTCATGTTGTTCCCATAATACAAGCTCTACTTAGTTTGGGGCTAGATGATGCTATGTGCAAAATATCCAGCATAATTATTATTATTATTCATTATGGGATCATTTCGTTGACCGTCTTTTTATCTGTCTGTCTACCAAATACCTATGTCCTCGTCCTTAGAAGCTGTAAAAAAATCAAGTAAGTCAATTCAATCAAAAATACAGCCTTTTATGCCTTATATTTGGACACTGTCAAAGTAAATATAAACCTATAAGGTACTTCCCATTGACCTAGAATCATAAATATTGGCAAGAAGCAAGTCAACACAAGTGATGAAAAAAGTCCGAACATCGTAAATTTTTAGTATTATCACAGAAAAAAAAATTAAACATACATTTGGAGAATCGACCGTGACATATAATCGATGTATGAACGAAAAAAAAATCAACTACAAAGTTAAGTTTGTCATTCAATTCGAGTTATTTTTTCGTTAGAGCAATGTTTGGTACTTTCATAGTTTATAAACTTGAGTAATGCTAATTATTTTGATGGACATACAAGCTTTTAAGGAAGCCTCAGTGCGGAAGTCAGTCTTGCATTTGTCCGGTTTTTTTTTGACGACCGACATTGACATCTAGGGCATAAATTCCTCAAGGCTAGTGAACCCCGCACTATAATTTCTTGTGTCGTAAGTACAGGGCCTTCGATTATCGTAATACTACAGAGTAGTCAAATAGTTAAATAAAATTGATCCACGTCCAACCACTGACAACACTGAATTCATCGTCTATTGGGGTGGGAGGCTTTCCTACACCGCGTCGTCTAGTTTGTAGTTCTTATAAATACCTACGTAGATATAAATGTTACTAATTTGTTGAGCGTCTCTAGCAGTGGAGTATTTATGTTATCTCTGATGCCACGTCTGTTTCCAGAGACTTTAATTAGCTTCCCTAATCGAAAACAAACATAAGATAGGAGTAAAGTTCATTTATTATTCGTTATATTAATACTTTTCTCAGAGAAATAATGCTTTGTAGCAGCCAACTTTAATGCATTACTTTTTATAACAATTAATAGAGACTGTATTTAAAAAAAAAATACATGCATAATCCTTCTGATACCGCACAATAAACCGAGTATCGAGTGTCAGCACCGAAACACTGAGTCGCAGCAGCAGTTTTTCTTCAAACGCTTCGTGTTGTTAGGCGTTTAGTTAGGGCTCCGAGGAAGTACCTCTCTACCCTGACGTCAACTCGCAGAGACAACTATCTCTGGGTCAATTGGTCGTGAAGCTTAGGATTTCATCTTCAGGTGTTGCTTGGATGGTCCTTTGTTTCCTTTGGTTGCTGTACTATATAATATTGTTTTTTTTTGCAAATTCATACGAATTCATACTGAGTTGCAGATACACTGTCACTCGGTGTCGCTGTCTAAAGGCAGGTGTCCACAGGTCCAAATCGTACGCTTCGGATTCAACGGATCGCATCTAATGTATTTTAGAAGTCTTTATATAGATAGCTATGCAGGCGCGTCCGCTCATCCATACCGGACGGACTACACGTATTAGCCGACGGACTACACAGTGACGCTGACGCCAAAAGCTCATAAAAAGTAGTTTTCTACCGTCGCGTCGGCAATCCGAATGATACGCATACAATAAATAATACAATTTTGCATACATCATCATCTAGCCCCAAAGTATAAGCAGATCTTGTGTTATGGGAACTACATGACTGATAAACTACATTTTTTTTTACAATGGACACACTACACCCATTCAAACCGTTTGATGCAATGCGTCCGTAGCGTATGATGCGGACCTGTGACCTGTGAACACTTACCTTAATTCAATGGAAACTAAACTACTTGTTGAGCAAACGATATAGATTAGGTTTTTTAAAATGCTGAACATTTGATTTGATTTTTTTTTTAAAAAGTATACTTATAGAAGTAGTAGAGCTCCTTGGGAAAGATCTCGTCCAGGGAAGTAATACCACCATACCTATTTCTTCCGCCAAGCAGTAATGCTTGCATTGTTGTGTTCCGGTTAGAAGGGTATGGGTACAGGCGCAGGAGACTTTTCACCCGTTATGTCTCAGGGTCGGCAACGGGCGAATGATACCTCCGCTGTTGCAAGCATTTATGGATAACCGCTCAAGCAGAGCTATAGGTAGAGTTAAGTTTTTTTTACCTAAAGTGTCAAACAAACATCGCACTGTATACTTGTTTGCCACTTAAGGCGAAAAAAAACTTAAGTCAAGATTCAGTTTTATATTCGTTCTGTAATACTAGTGAGCTAAATGCTAGTGAAATAGTTAGTAAGCTAAGTCTATGGTACCATTTCAATTTATAGAGAAATTAGGAATACAGAGTTGTAAAACTTCAAAAGAAAAATAATTAAACATTTGTTTAAAGTAATTATCACTTATAGCTCGATGTGTATAAGCCGAGGGTATATAAATTATTTACCTATGCATAAACAATTCTGTAGTTGTTAGTATAAAATATTTTGTGTTCAAGCTTAAACAGAATTAAACCAATCAAACTTACAAAGAAAATAAAGGATAAAGATAAGCAAAGCTAAGTCAAAACAGACGGACAGACAATTGCATTATTGACAGGTGAAAAGGTAATCCCGGATGCGGAGGCGATATCACGTAAAGACAGGCGTTTTGGCTAGTCTTCAGTCATTGGGTGTCAGGTATTGGGGATTAGCTTTTGTTGATAAGATTGAGTTGAAGAAGACGTGTGAATTTTTAATTTCTATGGTTCTTATTCTGTATGAGGAAGTAGTCAAAAGTATGTACGATGATTCAAAATCATGATTTTGATTTCACGGAATTATGCACAGATTCGTGCGTGAACAATCGGCACTTTTTCGGAGAGGCATGTCTTGCAGTGGACTAATCAGATGATGATGATGATGGAATACGGTTGGTAGGAAGCCAACAAGGTTGCCAGTTGTAGCTCAAAAGCGTTTGTTATGGCAACTTCTATGTACAGCAAAGGACTTCAACATGCTCATGTTAAGAAATGCTATTTATTGATTTGGTATGAAAAATGGGTCTAAACTATTGGTCTCTTTTTTGCGTACACCATCAGTAAAAGAGAGCGATATTTTAAATAAAGTTTAGTCAGTGTACTACAGATCGAGGCCATTGTCATCCACATAGTATTCGTAGGCAAAAAAATTATTTCTTTTGCAAATTAAATTACAGTGAAAAATCTTACACTTTACACTAGCCTCTGCCCAAAGCTTCGCTCACGTCGTACCTGCATAAAAAGTATGTGTTATTTTGATGTATAAGATATACTGTAAAGTTTCATCTAAATTCGTTCAGTGGGTAATTTTTGCGAAAGAGTAACAAACATACATCCATCCTCACAAACTTTCGCGTTTAAATTAGTGTAGGATAAGTAAAAAGAAAATTCATGCAATAATATTGAATTATTATTTGAACGGTAATACTCGTACGTTACTAAAGTCGTTTCTTGTCTATCAACTTCTTTTTAAATACATATTTTGTGCAAATTGTGATGGCTACGTTTATGGAAATAGCGTTTCAACCTGTGAAGGTCGTAGTAGGCCTCGCTACAAAACATAACTCACGAATAGCTGGCGAAACCCAACGTTTACACAGAGCTGATGATTTTATTATAGGTGTTGAGGGTCCGTGGTGGGTGGTCTATCACGGCACTTAGCGTGTCACACAAAAACAACTACCAAAAATATGAAAATATCAAACGTTTAAAAAATAGGTGAGATTAGTGTGGACATGACCGATTAGAAAAAAGCTAGCGATCAAATTGAGTGGATGAAAAACGCAGATTGCAGAATTTTTTATCTGTCTCACCGTGACACTTTCTTTATTGTCAGTAAGTCAAAGGATCCAGAGGTACCTCGCAGGCATGTATTTTTACATGTTGGTATGAAATCCGGCGTCTTCAAGTGTTAGTGTTGATTCTACAGAATGTAAATTTTATCATCATCATCAACAGTATGTAGAAGTTCACTGCTGGACATAGGCGTCTCCTTAAGAATGTAATAACGAACGATCTTGGGCCACCTCTATCAACCGACTTCCCGTAAACCTTTAAGATGTCACATCGATCCATAAATATAAAAATTACTTGATAACTCTGATTTCACGTTTTTTTATATAACTAAAGTTGGAATCATGCATACGGCCCACCTGTTGATAAGCGGTTACCGTAACCTTTTGACACTTGTAAATTAAGGTATCACTCACGCGTTGCCTACCCTGAGGCATAACGGATGAAAAGTCTCATGAGTGTGTGTCATAGTGAAAGTTCGTTAAAAAAAAACACATAAACTTAAGTTATGTCCACATTGACTCCAACGCATCGCCATGTTTGTTTTCCTAGGTCAGGTACGGTGCGCCTGCGCAGGTACGCAGCCCTCGGCTTAAGGATTTGTTTCCTCCACACGATAATGAAACAACAGACGTGACCGTGAGTTCCTTTTCAGACTAAACACACGTACCTTGGATAAAAACACAAACTAAAATGGTAGAACCTTTTCTCGTTACCAAGACGCTAGCTAGAGCTAGGAAAATTTCCTAGTAATTTTATAGAAACCTCACAAGAAAAATGTCATATTCTTTATCCCTTGATATGCTTAAGCAATTTTCGTATTTAAAAAGTGAACTTTCAAAGTAAAGTTTCAGTGAAACTGAAACTTTCAGTTTCAGTTTCACTGACAAACGTCAAAATCTGTATTTTATTCAAAAACAATTGACAACACTTACCAAGTCCATTTAAAGTGGACTTATAAGTAGGCTTATAAGTAAAAAAGTTGTAAATAATATAAGACACACAAAACAAATACTCGTAACATATACAAAACGAAACAAAAAAAAAGACCAACTAGGTGCCTCATTTTATATTGTGTGGGGTCAAGTAGGTCCCCGTCTCAGCATTATGCTGCACCAAAACCTAGGCAGGTCAGGTGCGGCACTGGTTTACAGACGGGACCTTTGTGATGACACGAAGATCGGCGAACGATCGGGTACCTAAATAATAATGACATCCATAATAATACGCATAAGTTCATAATCATACTAGCATCTGCCCACAGCTTTGCCCGCGTGGTACCCGGATAAAAAATAGTCATGTGTTATTCTGATGTATAAGCTTAATTACTGTAAAGTTTCATAAAAAAAAACAGTTTTCAGTTAGTTTTTGCGTAAAAGAGTAACAAACATCCATCCTCACAAACTTTCACGTTTGTAATATTAGTAGGAAGTAGAATATAATAAATTAATAGATAACATAATAACAAAAACATAGCGATGTTCAAAATCTTTGGAATGTAAATGTAGTTGATATAGTCTGTGGATCAGTTTGAATTGACAGCGAGCTTTTAAATGTCATGTCACTGCTTATGTCAAATAACTGTCTTATTTTTAAAGATTTATAGACAACTGTTTAGTTAAACGGTGTTTTGTTTTCTACTGTTGAATTTGAAACGACATCTCAAGAGACAAAGCAGTGTTTAGTAAATCGAATGTTTAATTTCTTTAGGTTGGTTAATCCAATTATCAAGTGTCTTTATGAATTTTAAGTTGCTCCAAAATACCAATATTCATCAAGCATTAAAAATTCACTATCGCTATTCCTGAAGCACTCTTAAGTGCAAAGCAGCGTTTACAGTGAGTGCCATACACGATTGTTCCCATAGTTAGAAAGTTCTCACAGAATAAGCCCTCGTATGAATATAATACACGGACCGCGTGCGCACTCAAAAGACAATTAAAATTATGCCACAACATAGTGAGGGGTTTACGTGGCGGTTTAGAAAAATAAAATTTAGGATCAATAGGAAACCTAACTTAGAACCTAGATCGTTAGATATTTAGCTGTTTTATAAGTATTTTTATGAGTACATAGTGGGAACCTATGAGTACATAGTGGGATCAATAAATCTATAATATAAAAAAAAATAGGGAACCATCCAACATTTATTCAGTACCTACCTAATTTGAACTGATCTGATGTAAAAACATAAATATGTTTATTTTTATCTATATTTATTTGTTGACATATTTATGATAAATATGTTAATAAAAAAAAAGAAAATTATAAAAAGACTACCCAATAATAGTTTTGTAGTTACAATAAAGTATTTTCATTCATTCTTTTGAATCTCACGAATAATCCCTAAGAAGGATATATTCAGACATAGATCCTATCATTCTATTTGACAAATGCACACATTTTCCATATTAGCATTCCACGTGACAGGTTGACCAGACCAATGGCAAACGTCTTTAAATTTGGGCAAAAACCTCTAAGATGTCACAAGTTAATTGTTTATGGCAACTTATTTAGTTATTCATTACAAACCGAGGATCGGATCGCGTATCCCGGGAATCGGCCGCGGGCGCAATCCCGCCACCGCTAATCCCGGACAAGTGCCCGCCCCGGGGGATGCCTGGGAACTTTATTACTATACCTACTGGCTTGTAATCCCATGCTCAAGTTTAGCTATGGTTGAGGGCTGTAGCCAGGGAACCAGTCTCAGTTTCTTTACATAATAGAGAAACTCTTAAATAATAAATAAATAAATAATGCAGGACATTTTCACACAGCATCATCTAGCCCCAAACTAAGCAGAGATTGTTTATTGTTTACGGAACTATATGACTGATATACTACTTATATACTTTTCTTTTTGTAAATACATACATAATTGTACATAGAAAAAACCCAGACCTGAGACAAATATTTGCAGATACAAACATTTGTCCCACGGCGGGAAGCGAACCCGTAACCTTCTGCATCAGCGAGCCTTGGCCCACTGCGCCACAGAGGTCGTCAAAAAAATAACTCTAAATTTAGAGATCAAAGTTAAATAACTCTAAAGGATAAATAATAATCGTTTGATGCATATATTTTGATAAAGCTGCTGAAGAAGCGTCATTGCAAGGCCTAGTCTACCAGGATGCAGTCATGAGAAAATTTAATGGCCGTGAATTTATTTATTTGCGACTAGCTTCTGCCCTCGGCTTTAACCGCGTAGTAACCGGATAAAAAGTAGCCTATGTGTTGCCTGCATGATGAGTATGATTGATATGAATTCGTGTTCTTTTTAGTTCAAGTTTGTTCTGTTGTTGATTGAACAATAACTGATCTATTGTTCGTGGCATGCACCAAATATAATGTTAGAACCTGCCTTTGACAACCTCCTTCTTGATTTCCTCATGGATCTTTGTCATATGTGATGTACATTATGATCAATACAGTCATGAGCGTGTTCGTTTTTTTTCCATAAGACGTAAGCGTCAAAGTAAGAATATCACCATTTACTCCTGAACTAACGATAAAACTGTACGCACAGATTGGAATATTTAGCAGTCGTTATAAGGAATTAATTCGCGATTGCCCTGCGGGGAAAGCACGGCTAATCTTTTTTATTAAAAGTTGTAGTATTCGTATTTCTGCCATCCTTTATTTGGGACCAGTTAATTCCTATTGTCTAACGATTCAAAAGGAATAAAGGGAAACTAACTTTAGGGCCACCAGGACTCAACCTGACACTGATTGCGTTTTGATAAAGGCAAAACTATTAATAACAAATTATGTGCGATTCTGGTGTAATCTTTGTTAGCGGATCGTGGATCTTAATACTTAGACTTAAGTTTACTCTTCGTCACCCTAGGTTAGGTCAGATCACTGACCTAACCTAGGGTGACGAAGAGTAATCTTTCGAAAAGACTGCTTCATACGATGGTAAGTAGCTAGTAGACGACCAGTATTTGCTATAGGGATAGTTAGATAGACAAAAACACGTGGCCTCCCTAGCTGCCGGCACGACAGCATAGCAATTACCTGAAATCATTCAAGTTTCCACGATATAGGGATTTGGCCCACAACTTGGTATCCCCAAAAATCTATGCACTGGGTATGTATCTGGGCATGCCCATCATGGGGAAAACGTAAGCTTGTTTGTTTAGAAACTAGAAAAGTAGTAAGTATTTTTGTCCATTTAACGAGCTTTTCCATTTATCGTTCGAACCATACTTGACATTTTCAGGTACTACATTAAAAATATGCCATAGAATTTCGCTATGCGAAACGTGGAATTATTCAATTATCTAAACTGAATTGAATCGAATCATCAGTGAGATTTGTTAACCTCCAGGATTCTTAGCGGTTACATTTCACTAGGATCTTGAGTCGTGTGTCTTAGACAAGTGTTATGTTAGCAAAATTATTCGCTACTTAATGCCAACGCAAACACATCACCATTTAAGGAAAGCTAAGGTTCTGACAGATCAGTGATTTAGAGTATTTGTTCACTTTGTTCCCAGAGGAAGGTAACAGGTTTACGGGAGGTTCCTGAAGGTTGAAGCTTGAGTGTAATACTTGAATAGATACGGGTGGTCTGGTATAGACGCTGGCGGTTTTGACGCGAGAACCTTGTCTAGAGAAAACTTATTACAGCCGTATTAACCTGAAGACAAAAACAGCTACGTTTATACTTTTTGACTGCTTGTCTGAGTAAAATTTCGGGTTACTGTCAACCATAATACTCAATGGTAAGTACTGACCTACGGTTAATTTTTTGTATATGCAATCCTAGATCCAATCTTTTTTTTTTGTATGAATTTGCAGCCAAAACATAACGATTTTTGCAGTTTATTTGTCAGTCCAATGAGACGTTTCTTTTTTTATCTGTTGCAGGCTGGGATAGTTTTAATGCAGCTAACTAGATTACGCTTTATGTCAAGAATTCAATATGAAGCATCATTTTCGACACTCATCTTATCCTTTTTCAAGGTTCTGTCCCCAAAATGTTCCAACGGATATTATAAAGTCTACACCGTTCGTCTGTCTAGCTTTATTAATTTAGCTATTAGTCAGCTAAAACTCTACAGAATAGGTACGTGTATCATAGAAATTATTAAAAAATCAACAAGGAAACCCTAAGATGAGTCCAACCTTGTACCTAATTTACCAAAGAACTAGTGTTTATATTGTGTGTCGTATATTGGTACGGAACCCTTAGCGAGTAAAGTCCAATTTGAACTTGGACGGTTTTAGGTGCCGCGCCATCTGTGTTACTTCGAAGAACTAAAATCATTCTAGACACTTTTCATGTGAGATCATAAAGGTTTGCATCATAAGGCTTTAGCATAAAGGTTGAGATCATTCATCCAACACACCATTTCACCTTACCATCATAACAGACAAGTTTATGATGGTTTTACTGCAAGTGCCACTTAACGCCGGCTACCGTACCTCCCTTTAATTAGATGCCACCCCCGCATCGGCGTGTTTTTATTTCAGTAGTTCTAACAAGGTGTTTGGGCGAGGCGAGACGATGTGTGGGAAGAACGTTGTGGACCGAACATTAAAGTTAACTGTCTGATGAGCTTAACAATTTAGCATCTCGCAGACGTCTTCGTGACATAATTTTCTTAGTCCGACGACGTTGTTTGATAGGTCCTTTCATTTTAACAAACGGGATAGTCACTTTGGTAGTATCTGTTATTCAGATCGGGCAGCGCGCACCAAAGAAACTAAACAGGATCAAGAAAACCTTTATTAAGCACCATAATGACCTGCCTCAACAACTTGTTCATTCTAAGAAAAAACCTTCTAATCAATGTTTGCACAGACAATTAAACGGGTGCATAGAGTAAACAGACGTGGGTGGTCTTGACCACTCTATGAACTCGACGAAAATCACATGACTTCGCGTTTTTAGACGAAACGGTGGTATATTTTTTGTGGGAAAGACTTAAGTGCTGTTCACGTACAAGGCAAGTTTACAAGATTTGTGATTTCGAAAAAAAATAAGTGAAAGAAACACCTTCAAACCAAAAGAGACCAACTTGGCCAATAATACAGAGAACTCTACTGGCTACTTGTACGAAACTCAAAACAGTTGATAACAAACTATTCATACAAAATACAGAACTGTACTGCGGCCTATCTGGACTTATCTAAATGTAGGTTCCAGCATCTCAAATAAAAACAACACCAGCACCTTTGAAAAGGCCTTCTAAAAATATATCCAGCACAAGGAACAGAGCTACATGTCAATAGAAAGTCAACACGCTAACTGATGATATCTAGATTTCTGCTGAAGCATACCTATCAACTGAACTGAACAACTGAATAGCCATCCTAATCACGACCGAAGACCAGAAAAGAAAACCCCTGATTTGAAATATTATACAAATACAATGCAACATTTTTTTTTCATAAAAACACTATAAACTTTTTACAATAACTTCAGCCGCTCTGCGGCTAGCCTGTATCGCGGGAATCCGAACAAAATGTATCAAGTAAGATATACGAATGGAGAAGACAACAATAAAACATATGTAGCAAGGCAAATGAGGCATTGCAAGAACGTTTGCAGTGACATTTTCTGGTGCATATTCAGCAGTGGACGCCTGCCTGATTATTACTCAAAAGTAAATTACAACAAGTTTTCATAAGCCCAACAAAACAAGTACCTATGGAAGTCACACATGAAAATCAACCAACGAACTCAGTCATATCAATTTAGATAAATAAACACAATCGAGATAGTAATAAATTCTACCCCGCAAACAGATTCGTCAGAACTTCAATTAATTAAATTATGCGCGTGTCGGACAAGCGCACCCACTTCGCGCGACACGGATGACCGGTTCCCGAACGAAACTCGCACGCTTTTTAGTTACCTCCTTTGATTTTCCCGCGCAATCTTGTACCCCAGGCAACTGGTTTAAAAAGACAATTTTAAAGACTAATTATATTTTTTTTAATAAAATTTTGACAAGGAGCAATTTAATAAGTCTGCGACAAAGCAACTAAGAAACCAGTGGGTTTCTAATAAATAGTGAGTTATTTTGGCAATACATAGGCTTAGAAAGGTATGTATTAATGGCTTTTCACGGCATTTTTTGTTTCTCATACCTTTGTGGAACAAAGATTACTTTTTTTTTTTTCTAAAACCTTTAAGATTTAAAAAATATATTTTATTCCAGCAAAGCTTTGAGTATCTCTAAAAGATTAAGTTGTGTTTTAAATCAGAATTCAGATAAGAATTTCTATGTGCGCAATTACCTAAGTTTATAACCTAGTTTGTAACTAAAGTCCATCACGATCAATATTAAAATATAAATAAGCGATCTAATGAGTGCGTTCGTGATTCAGAGGGCACGTTAATCCGTTGTACCAAACATTTAATACCTACTCACTAAAATATGTAGATACTTATATAGGTACCCTGGTGAAGACAGCTGTTCCTACCTATATGTATGTACCTATGTTCGTATGAGCTGCTGGTGAAGCTCATACGAACATAGGTACTAGAGCTAGTGTATCGTTTCGAGTATCCTATAAAACTATGGTTTTCTATCTAGTTTCAGAGCTCAGTTACTTGTGCATCCACCCTCTTCAGTAGTCCCACACGAATCACCAAAGTCACACCACCTGGCGCCTTAAATCACTCTCATTAAGCACATTACGAGCTCATCCCTCGGTACCTGCCACCCTCTTCCCACGACACCCTCACGGCCCTCACATTAAAAAATACTCGCAATAACAAAATTATCATATGCGCGCGTCCGAGCTTCCGCTGAACTATTTGGGGGTAGACCGATAAGTGTCAGTTTGACAGCACATTTTTAGTGTTGCCAGCGCTTAATATGTAATTTGTCGGGATGAGTATCGTGAGGGTGTTTGATTGATTAAATAAGTGTGCACAATGCAGATAGGTGGTGGTTAAACGCGCTATGATAAGGGGTGCTTTGTGAACTGCAGATAAAGGCAGTCACGCGTTGATAGAACACGTACTGTAAGTATATCATGTTTGATGAGGTAACCCATAGTCTATGACATTATCCCGATCTCAGATTTGCCTTTTTTAATACAACTAAATTGAAGAAACAATCTATGGACGATTGCGTCACCAGAGTTATCACCCGCGCGGTGCCAACTTTTCACTCGTTATTTCTCAGACATAACGAGCGAAAAGTCTCATGTGCCTGTAATTTGACCGGCCTGTTTTTAGGGTTCCAAAGCCAAATAGCGAAAACCGAACCCTTATAGTTTGGACAGGTGAGGGGATCGGGCGACGCGTGCCATATTGCACAAAATGCACACTCACTTCCGTTCTACATACATAATTGTATATGAATCCATCTGGAATAGCAATTTAATTGATGAAATATTAGGAAGAATACGTAGGTATAGTATAAATATGAAAATATCCCGAACCCAAAAAATACTGTGTGCAGTCATCTGCCTAGGATCTGTAAAATATAAGGAAAATATACTTGTACTGAAAACACAAGTTTACCAACAAAATAAAAGGACGGTCAAGTCTAAACTTAGATTATGATGACAGATTCTTATGAAAATATGTGTCAAGCTTTGATTACCACCCACCCGTTATTGTGCAGGTGAACTTGGACCTAGCGTAGTGCCATAGCATCTAGCTGACCGAAAGCCTCCGATATGGTTTACGGGCTGTTACCCGACTGACAGCTTGCCATGCTCTTCGAAACATGAAAGCGCTCGATTACCAGGTCTCATACCATGTGTAGACTAAAGTTTGATGTAGGTACTTATTCGATTAAGCAAGCTACGTCATGAGCTCTTTGTGTTGATATCACCTCAAATCTTTGTGAATTTAGGTAAGTTACATCAAGGTGGTAAATTGATATGATGTGTGAGTTGGGTTTTTTACTTGGTCACACTGCGTTAAATAAGTGCTATAAGATATCTTTAAAGCGTTTTTTTTTCTAATTATGGTAAATAAATAATTATTTATCTATGAATATGACCTAATGTCCGGTGACAGAACCAGCTTGATGAAGGGATTTAGTGACCTTTCTTTCATTCACATATCTTCGAATTGTTGGTTATAGACATGAACTCACGTTTCTGTCGTTTTTAAATGCACGACGGGATTCGTATCTACAAGATTACGCCACTATACTACTGGCGTTTTCTAAATAATAGTAAGTAAAACCATTTGGATTTTGTTGAGTCGTTAGCACATAATAATTTGCTAATTCGTCTGTCAATAGATGTCTGGAGGACATTTTGTTATAAAAATTTATTTAACATTTCAAAAGTAATTATCACTCTTTATGACGTAGCCTTGACCTTATATTAGTATTCCATTGGTAAAGACTCTACATCTACTCGTCTATTTGTCAAGACAGTTTTTTTGCAATAGTTTTAAATGCATGTAAGATTATAAGATACTACGATCTATCATAGCTTTCTACTAAGTAATTTGAATGTAGGTTGATACTAATAAAACTCTCCGCAACTTCATTTACGCTAAGATTGTTGATAACGCTGAAACGTAACAACTGCCTTTAGGGTGCTGTTCTGCAGCGCATCAGGAATGTTTCTGGACGCAAGAGTAGATAGGTTTGCAGCGAAGTTTGGATGGTGATGCGCATGTGCGCTGTAACAGCTTCCTGCAACTCATTGCAGGGAGGCTAGACACCAACTGTACTTCCATGGAGCGCGCTGGACGAGAGAGCATGCTGTACACTCGTAATCTAGTGGCACTATCTAATTGAAACTGTTTTTTTCTAGGGAATATACAATGAAAAAGACTAGGAACACAAACTATAGCCAGATAGGTACCTACTTAGACGCAATTCATTCGCATCGCTGCGGTCTGACCCCGCGCACGACACAGGTGGGGCTTTAATCAAATTATACAAATTGCAACATACAATATTCATTGCTAGGGATGTCCTTTTCATCGATAGAAATGCAGTTAGTACGATAATAGTTTCTCAAATCCATCGTAGGC
The DNA here is from genome assembly GCA_958496245.1 of Perizoma flavofasciatum. Taxonomy (NCBI): domain Eukaryota; kingdom Metazoa; phylum Arthropoda; class Insecta; order Lepidoptera; family Geometridae; genus Perizoma; species Perizoma flavofasciatum. The sequence continues at coordinate 4,622,845 of OY292436.1, forward strand.
ACGAAAAGTTTTAAGAGGTTTAGTTTTTTTTATACAAATTTCAAATCTTCGTTACCTTTCTCAGTGTATCTATAACTAGCAAAAAAATATTCTCTCTAGGTATCGATAGACGATCAGGCATGCGACTTTCATTCTTATTTATTGAACAAGTACCTAGATATCAATAAGTTCCTACTTACCTGATAATGAAACCCATTATTTTGGTACCTTCTTAGTGACTACTAAAAAAGCATAAGAGTACAATCGGTTAAGCTGTTTTGGAGAAAAATGGCAGCATGCAAACAAACATAGGTCAAAGAAACTACCTCATACCCCAATTGCATATACGGGCTCCTTGCGTCACGCGTAAAAATACTAACAGATGACCCTTAACGAAATCAAATCAATCTTAATCTCACAAGACCACCAATCGGAACGTTCCTATATCAAAGTAGATGTATTATGGTGGTGACTTGATTTGATTATGGTGGTAATCTGGTAATTCAGCGATGCTTTTCAACTACAGAAAGTAAGATATCTGCTACCAAATCCATAACGCATTTTTCGATAACTGTCATCACTAGTCAGTCGACAAGTGTGATTAATTCATACGCAGTAATGAGGTCGTGCTTTTTAGCGGAGGCCAGAGGTAGTAATAGGACGAGATTCTTCAAATTCACCGACAAGATTCTGGCAGATACCTACGATTTGGTTCTTAGAAACACTCTTTGTCAGCATATTGATAGCAGTCCCTAATCTAGTTCCATTTGAAAATATTTTTGCCATAGACACATCATCAAGGACCGCGAAAGTACTCCGTGACGGGGGGGGCAAATATCTTTGGTCACCCCTTCAATCCCCAGCCTTGGGTTGGTAGGTGGGTACCTATGTGATTTTATGTGGGCCAAATGCCCCCTCTGCCCTCCCCTTCCGCGGCCGCTGCGCATCATCATCATTAACAGCCTGTAAAGTCCGCTACTGGACATAAGACTTTCTCAAAAAATGCCTTAGCGAACAATCTGGGTCACCTTCCAAGAAGTAGAACAGCTTCTTGTGAAAGAGCTCGTCGGGGGACCACTGCATCACTTCTGCCGCCCTGGGTGGCTCAAAAATGATAAAATAATTATTGTGATGAAAGGATTCCAAGCGCTTCGTAGACCCTTTTTCACGGACGTTACACATCTGAATTATCGCATACATTATAGCACAATATTAATTTATCGTGTCGTACGGATGTAAGGACGACCTATAGCTGCGATTGATTCGTGCCCAATTTGTCGCTCTGCGGTCGACTGCATATTTTATTAGCGGGTCTGCGTAAACCGCCATCAAATATTTAAGTAATAGTAGACATTATGGAAGTTTAAATAATTATGAATACTTTAACTGTAGATTATCAAATGTGGACATTAATGCCCTGAAGTCTTAAGGAATGGGATTTTATACTTTACAGAAAATATACTGTATCAAGAAACACCAAAGGTTAAGTGATTGATATGAAAAGGTAGATAGATTTAAAACTTACCCATGTTTGAGAGATTCCAACCAAATAGTCCACCTCTCGCGCAGTAGTAGGTAAGGTACTTATTACCTATGTATTCTAATAAAAAACTTCCTTCCAGCACTAAGCTTAAACAAAGACTTTGGACTTGGCGTCCTAATGACAGATTTGTATGAAAAAAATGTCCGCCAAATACGCCTAAGTTTTTGCCGACGAGCAAAAACTTAGGCGTATTTGGTACCTGTTTCATATTTTCGTGCCCAATAGATGCTAGAAAAAAACAGTTAGTGAAAAGTAACTAAATAATATATACAGGGCTATTTGTAAATCATGCAAGCTTTCGGACCATTATTCCTATAATCAAACTCAACATAAGTACTTATTTTGTGGACATTTTATATATTTTAGTTTTTTTCAAGGTTATATTCTTGAAGTTTTCATGAAATATGAGCAAGCACTTGATATATCAGCCAAAAATCAACTGCTTCTTGTCGTAAGAGTTCTAATAAGACAATATTTTATTGTTATTATTCCAAGAATCCGCAGATTTTACAGTAGTTTATTCCAAAAACTATCGTGAATCTGATTATTTATATTGTAAAACGGGAATTTTTAGGTCCCGCATGTACCTATTATCGGTGAAGGCAACGACTAAGTTTCGACTCATTTCGAGAGTCTTTATCAGAGTGAATGATCGTGACGCTCCCCCGAGAGAGATAGTTTATTATTATACTTAACCTCAAAATTTTGTGAAAAAAATTACATAAATCCAAAAGTTGTAAAACAACAATTGTTGGGTTTGGTGCTAGGAATTAAGGTGATTTACGAATAACATGATTTCACCATAGAAAAAGTTTCATCATTCGTCACTAGCCTAACTACCATCAAATGAGCATCACCTCACGTTCCCACATGACGTGTACAGGATATTCCCACCCATCCACCACACTCGCCACGCAGCCGCCACGCGTCTGCCACGCTCCATTCTCATTACAATAAAACGAATAAAAACATTGAAAAGATACGAAAACATTCGTTGTTGTTTTACTCTTGAATAAATTGGTTCCGGGCAGGGGTTAAAATGTAATTGAACTCATTATTAACGCATAAGAATACAATATTGGCCCGTGGCGAATGAGTCTAGCTATTGTATCAATTAAATACAAATCAAATTACTTATGATTTCCTGCCATTACCTATTTCAATCTAACCAATTAAAAATCTAACAATCTACCAAGGTACCCCAAGTACCTCAAGTTGGTGGGTACCATTGCAAATAAAAAGCAACTATCGTTCATTGCAAATTGTGGTGATCTTTTGCAAATGCAAAGTAAGTATCTGTTTTGGACTTATATAATTTCCAGTCAAACACCACTTACAAAATTTAAAAAACTGTATACTTACGCCCAATAAAAAAATCTATATTGTCCTAGGGTTATAATGACACTGTTAAAAAAACTGTCAACTTTTTCTGTGTTCTGGACATGTTTTTCATCACATGATTTTATTACTTTGATAGGTACCTAAGACAATTTACCAACGTTTTAAAACTTGGAACGGAAATTCAGAAGGCTAGTCACTCAAGACATACCAGATTTTCCTATTCACATTTTGGACACGTCCAGTGTCCAATATGTGAATCCAAAATTCGGACGAAAGTGGACGACTAAATTTAGTAATTAAAATAAAAAAAACAATATATCAGTGATTGATTATACATTTGTTTATTTTGTCATAATATTCCAATAAAATAATGAATTTTACTTTAAAAACTAACAATGTAAATATGGTATTCAACTTGCAACAAAATCATAAAATGAGTATTTCAGTTATATAGGCAGTTTGTTTTGTTCATTCTGTTATGTTCAGTAAAACCTTATAATTTATTTATATAATTGTATGTTTAAAATGTGTGCTTACCTAACTAGCCTCCTAATTACATTAACAAAATGGCAATTGGGAACGGCTAGTTTTGAGAGGCACAACTTAAAATAATTTAAACATGGCTAAGCCTAGCAAAATGAATGATACTATCTTCTCCGCGATACCATTTTGCATTCGTAATTAGGGAATAGATAGGTTATGTTAGCAAAGTAGAAGCCATTAGAAGCCATACATGGCACTAATTATTATCCGGATCCATGACTATTATACTCTGCTACTTTCAGATGAAATTTAATAAGACCATATTCGCGTTTTTAATTCGTGTTGGTCTAAATAATTTGCAAAAAGAAGGGCCTCAGATTCAGGGCTCAGAATAATCAGAACAATCACAATTTGTAACTTCCGGATTTTATGATATTATCCCAAAATATCAACCTTGGCGGTGATAGAACTTGCAACCTCCCGCTTGCGTCGCGGGTGCTTTAACCCAACCACGAGGTCCCGACTATAGTCTGGTCGAAATTCTTTTGATGTTTCGGCTCGAAGCACAGGAAAACGTTGCAGTTATCCAAGCCTTTTTAAAGTTATTTTTAGTACATTCACTAAGTTGATATTTTAGGGATATCATAAATCATATTATAAATATATTAACACTTTAAAAACCAAATAATCACATTTAAGAATAATTTTGCACACTTCTAAATTTCGATGGTCCTTGTAGAAAGTTGACGCAGCCGGCATGATCAACTATTTTGTAATCCTACTGGTTGCGTCAATTGTTTCTAAAATTCTTAAAATCTGATGTACAATCACCCAAAATTATAATTAAAGTACCTAGGATATTATTATTTGGCTACATGGGATTTCCCAATAAATTTGCTTATTCAAAAGGTGAAACGAGATAGATGCTTCATGTAACTACATAGCACGTTTATACAGCACTTTACCTATGGGCGGAAACGTTACAATATTTAAGGCACCATGTTTTATTCTTAAATGTTAGTATAGAAATTGCCAGTTGACGTATTAATTAAATTCTGGAACTATAAACAAGCAAACTGCAATGGAATGTTAAATCTGAATCTTCTTATTCACACCCAACAGACACATGCATTGTCCTGACCCCATAATAGGACTCCCTGTGTCGCGGTTATCAGGAACCACGAGTACCGTGGTACCACAACACCCAGACCCGGAACTGATATCTGCAGAACATGAAAAATTCGTCTCGGCGCGGGTTGAATTTGCGTCACAGCTGGCTGCCCGCCCGCCACGCCATCGAGGTAACGCCACGTCATCAAATATCGGATGTAATGAATGTAGCAGTATGCAGCGTTAAAATCGATATACTTTTTTTGAAATGACATATCTAAAAACATATGAAACGTCAAAATATGATTCAATCGAAATTAATAAATTTTCGTTCCGTAGCAAGAATTAAAAAACAATGTTTTTTTTTATCAATCGGCCATTTCTATGAACAACACTAGTTATTTCTAATATCATAGATTATTATTACTTTAGAATGAATATGTATTTAGTATAGCACACTTCACGCATTAGTAAAATTATTATGATTCAAACTTTTCTAGATACTCATTTCTATGCCCAATATAAGTACAATTTTGATTAAACTCGAATAATTTATATTTCTAATAAACTATGAAATTTCTATATTTACACATCTTAGGAAATTAGTGATAAATTCAATTTGGTATGTTACTTAAATGTTATTAATAAATTAAGTAAGTTAAGTTGGTTACATTCAGTCTATGCTAAAAATAGAAGTCGGTGGTTAGTGAATGTGATGGAATATAGAAAAATGGTCAAATTATATTAATAAATGTCAAATTATACTAAGGTCTATTTTGTAAAATAATATTATACGTACCTACGTAGGTATAGACTACACACCTACAGTAATGCTGCGTTCACACTGCGCACAGTCAGGCAGTGACATCATTCAATTGAGTGAACTTTTTCGTTCAATTACAAAAATGAATTTATTTATTTATTTTAAAACGTCCATTAATTCCATTTAATTGAATGAACATAATGCGAAAGCAGAATAATAAGTTTAGTAGACGAAGAATGTAGGTAATAACAGCGTTCTTAGTACTTTTACCTCTACGACAGAAATTTATATGATTTATAAATGGCGTTCGTTGTTCTGAAATTAATTGAGGTCAGAGACATTAAATACATACAGCTATATAGTGTGAAACAGCTTGTATGGTTACAATTAAAGCGCAGACAATTCACTTTTGTAAAGCGTTTTAATAACATCTATTTTAATTATATAAAACTGTGACATGATAAAAAAGCACACCACACTAGCACGCAAAATGAACACAGAATTCAAACATTATAAACTATATTAGTTGACATTATTAAAATCGAGAAAAATCTAGCATCCTAAACACAATATATCAGTTCTTTTCACTGCAACAATAGAAAAACGACAAAGAACATTATCAAATTACCAAATCAAATAAAGTAAATAACAATTACTGACAATTATGTGACTGTAAAATCATAAAATGTATTTGTGTATGATAATATAGCCTAAGTCATAATAATTATAAATATACACATCGTGCGAAAGTGTGCAGTGCACTCGCTAGTGTAGATGCAGCTTAACTAACAAACATAATGATTACTTATACAACAATGAAAAAGTTAGAGGTTTCAAAATACGAGGAAAGAGGTTTCAATATTTCTAGTAATAGCAGCTTGTATCGGTACTCGCTAATTATATAATACCCCTTAAAGCGACGTGAGCAATAAAATCCTAGCACCGATAAGTACATAAAATATAGGTATTTTCACCAACTTAATCTCACTTCTAAAGACAACTCTTTTTATAATGTCAGATTCCTATGAAACTTCACTGAGAGTGGTTAACTGTTAAGGGCCCGGCTCATAAAATGTTTTAACAATCATTAACACAGTGTTTTGTTTCCTACTGTTGAATTTGATATGACACATAAAAAGAGACAAAGTAGTGCTTAGTTTAATTTTTTTATAAGTCCTTACTTGTTAGTAAGGACTTATAAAAAATACTGAGTTTGGTGAATAGCGGTAATTTTGAGACAAAAAATCACAAATTTTGCATAATAATTATGAGCAAACAAAAATATCACAAATAAGAAACTAGCCCCCTTATTACATTAGCAAATGGATGTGACAACGAGCTAATAGTACTTAGCACTCACATAGCAATGCCCAAAACTTATAAAAACTCGAAAATGTGAATGTTTAGTTCGAGAAGTCTCTCCTTTTCAAGTTTAAAACTTTGATAAGCAAGTCAAGATTAGTCATTCTACATAGCTATTTTGTTAGTGTTATTTGGGAACTAATTTCACTAAAACCAGAAAATATGGAAGTTCTTTAATTGTACACTAAATAAAGTCAAATTTATTATTCAAACTTTTTTTTTACGATTTTATACTTTCCTAATTTCAGCAAAAAAGTGCATATTTACTAACAAACGTCCCAAAACTTGATATTCAAAAAAATGTTATTTTTTTGCGGCTCAATCAGTAGTCATTACTTTTAGTAAATCAGTAACAATTTATAATATACATAGTTATTTAAAAATTACCAGCATTAAAAATTACATAATTATGATAGTTGTAACAGTTATCTATATATCTGTGAGTCAATTCCAATATTTCGTTGAGATTCGAAGTCAACAAGTAGACATCGTAGCATAACATTACACCAAAAAGTACCATTCCCTAAAACAAATCACAATTAAATCACACACGTAAATTTTATGAATCAATAAAATATTATTAGAATAAATTGTAAACTATTAGTCACCACAATTACAAAAAGCGAGTACAGTACGCGACGTTTAGTGTAGCACGCCAAGAGACAAAACAAGAGAGGTCATGAATGAGCGAATAGAAGAGATGATGCAATGAGGACCCGTCTTTTCGTTCTCTAGGCATGTCTAAACGAGTGATGTTCTTTGGAATAACAGTAATGATTTGACAACCAGAATAATACTTTTTATTTTTAAGATTAAGCTTAATTTTGTTTTTCTAAAGAGACAATAGTGCAAGAGATCGAAAAAAATCACTTTTTGAAAACCTTATAAAATACAGACCAGAGTAAATCTGCGGTTATAGGCCAGACGATATGCCTGCAAAGTGTTCGCTACAAATCAGTTACGGGGCCGAAAACTACCGTCGAATTGTTGGATGAATTGAGGCTCGCGCGTCGAATGCGCGCGTTCGGCTCGTGTTCGGGCTCGCTCGGCAGCGAATCGGGCCCGTTCGTGTGACCGTTGAACTTCGATCGCAGCTGCGTCACGAGACGCTCGAGTCTGGAACACGAGGTTCGGTTCGGGCCACACACTCTGATTGGTCGACTTTTGTTGATCAACGAATTGTTGGCTAGTATTTTTAGAATGATCTACCGCCAATGTTTGATCCATCTATGGTCAAAGATCAGTTGAACCAGTTCAAAGAACCATTGATAATCGATACTGATCTGAATCAAGTTTTGAATCGGTTAGTGATTATGGATTTGAGAGTAAAATAAACAACTTCACAGCTAGCTTAGGCCATTAGAAATGATATAGAAATAATGGAAGGTAATGACGATTAAAACAAGCAAAACCCATTAATCTTCTGACCGGTAGGTACTTACTAAATTATTCGTAACTCTCCCTTTTCTCAACGTCCCTGAAAATACCCAAGAAATTGGTAGAATTTGAAGAGGAATTATAGAATACTGTTTTTTCATATTTGATCAACAGAAGTCGACGAGCAGATCATTTTCACATCTAACTACGAGTCTACAAGCGCATTACCTATTGATTAATCTATGATACAGCATTGTGCGTTTAGTTTACGCGCTTAGCCCAAATACATTATGAATTGTTGTGCACTGTAAAATAATATTTCTACATCACTATGCCTTTGTGCGCATTACTACTACATTAGTGCAATGCTGAAGCAATTATTCGGACATCACTATATATACCAAGTCCCTGTTTCCACCACCATTTGTTTCCCTGTTTAGAGGAAGAATGCTGCCCAAACCATATCATCACATACAAATTTTGAAGATGCAAGATTATTGAATTCAGGTTATAGCAGCGTAAGCAAGACCGTGGGGACAAAATAAATGGCGAAAATCACACGTTTTTAGCATTTGTTATTGTATAATAACCTCGTGTGTTCATAAGTCTTGAGACACAGTAAAACTAAAATATTTTTGGAGCTAAGTTGAGTATTCATTTATTGGATATTAAAATTAAAACTACTGACATCTAGATCTGTATTTAAAAATAAATCATTCAAAATGGCCGCCTTTGCATTCAATGCAGGCCTTCAAACGCGTGCGCCATTCATCTATGGCGGCACGAATCTTTTCAATGGGAATCCGTTTCGATTCTTTAATAAGGGCTCGCTTGAGAGAATCCAGGTTTGGGTGAGACTTTCTGCATGCCCTCAGCTCCAATTCCGTCCATAAAGAATAATCCAAAGGATTCAAGTCAGGGCTTGACGAGGGCCAATCTTCGCTCCGAATGAAGCCTGGCAAATTGGCCTCCAGCCAACGTTGGGTAGTCTTAGCTTTATGGGAGGGAGCAGAGTCCTGTTGGAAAACCCAGTATTTTCCAGCGAATAGCGTATCATTTAATGGTTTAACCACCGCTTCCAATATGTCGGTTTGGTAATTTTGTGCCTTCACCTTGACGCCTTGCTGGCAAAAATGAAGCGAAGTGACCCCTTCGTAGGAAACACCCCACCAAACCATCACACTTGCTGGATGATGAGTGCGCTGGACATTGCGTACAGATGGCTGGACGTCCTTTGAACTTCTGGCGTAAACCTTATTGTTCTGCCGGTTAAACTTTTCTTCCACCGTGAAGATCTTTTATCGGTAAACAGGATATTTTTTGGATCGTGTCTCTTCAATAGGTTCCGACATCGTTCCAGTCGCAATTTACGAAGACGCTCGTTTAAATAATGCACTTTCCTTCGACTGTAGGCCTTTAGTTTAAGATCATATTTAAGTATCCTGTTCACCGATATTCGCGAAATGTTGGTCTGCAGAGCTAATTTCTTTTGAGTCCGGCAAGGGTTGCGACGAATTCGCTCTCTGATTACTTTGATGTTGGCGGGCGTCCTTACAGACCGCGGGCGGCCACATCTTCCACGGTCTTCTAAAGAGCCGGTCTCCTTGTACCTCTTTATGGTATAATACACAAAGTTCCGACTACATCCCAAACTTTGGATTTCACTAAAAACTTGCATTGGTTTTTTTACTGCTTGAAACAGTGAAATTACAGTCGCACGCAAATCTTTTGTTGGCGCCATTTTCACGGAGAATGAAACAAATATTCAAATGTATATTTTTTCTGATTCAAAACATTCGAAATTTAAAATTTTAAAAGTTTAAAAAAGGTTGCATGAATTACTTTCTTTTTAAATTAATTAAATAAGTTCGTCTCAAAACTTATGAACACACGAGGTAGATTATGCTGTAAGACTACTTTTCGAAATTAAAAAACAACAAGATTCCTTATTTGAGTTTAATGGGTAAATTTTCTAAATCATAAACATCTTGGCTATATTATCAGATTTTTTTTCTCGCAAGTATAATTTTTACAGGTAAATTTTGAAAAATTGTGTTTTAGTCACAACAGGATTCTTGTTGATTCAATTAAATATGATATGAACATGTTTTTCCTATAACCATTAACTAAACCGACTTTGCTAAACATAGTTTTTAGTAAAGCGTATTTTCGGGTTCAGCCCCTTAATAGTGAATGAGTACTCACTTGTGTACATTTTCCTCTGCGAGTTGCTTAGCTCTGCGCGCGTCGGCGAGGTCCTTGCGCAGACGCAGCCGTTCCGTCTCAGGGTCTTCGATCGTTCCGTTAGTGAGTTTAGTATCATTCGTTTCTAGTCTGTGGATAGTTCACATTCTTTAACGTTTTCAAAATCAGGTTATAAGTATTTTTTTAATACAACTAACAATCTGGTGGGCCATACGACATACGACCACCTGTTTGTAAGCGGTTATCCGTAACCTATGGAACAAAACTGCGCACGTACATTTTTTCATTCGAAAAATGTACGTGCGCATTAACACAAACACAGAAACGGTAAAGGAACATATCGTGAGGAAGCCGGCATGTGCCATCAGTTAGTGTTCCAAATAGCGGCGATGGGCTTGCAACCTGTCACGTGGAATGCTTACTATTATACAAAATGGGCACGAACCAAATATAATGTTTTAACTTTACTACCCTTTACTTGGTAAACGCACAAATTTGTGTACTAAGTAGTATATACTGAGGATAACCATCTTGGGGAATAGAACAGTGAAAGTGATTGGTTTTTTTTTATTAGAATAGAATGTAGGTCGTTTATACATAATAAAGTTTTAGTGTTAGCAAAAACACGATACATAATACAGTTTAAAAAAACACATTTAACTATTCGTTTGCCCGCAGACTACAGTAGACTACTATAGTAATATATTTTCCTTGTTTTCTCCATTTAATGTTATTTATATACTGTGTTTTTAACTTTCCTACTTTGTTCACTCTTGTTATTGTTACAATTTAAATGGTAGTAGCCCAGGAGTTTTCCGCGTTTGTGAGGTCATCTTTCCTAGGCCCTGTTTGAAAATCAGCGCTGCTTCTCACTACTGTGCAGAGCAGCACTAAACTGAGACAGGACCTGTTTGGCCCACACGGCACAGATGGGACTAATTAGCATAATAATCTTCTCATTGTCACTATGTTTTTGTTAAAATCTTAGGTATTTATAGTGTCTATTTATCTATTTTTAGTGTGTACCTGTCCTTTCTGTTTTAAGTTTCTTTCTTTCTTCTTTTAAAGACTAAAACGAAAAATAGTTAAAAAGATGTTGCAAAAAAAGTGCTTTATTAAGGCCTTAGTGCTCAGAACACGAAATAAAAGTCGCTTTTCAACTTGAAAACCTATGAAAGTGACGATGTGAATTATTACTTACCCGTTGGCCAACCTGAGGGTAAGCATCTCATCTTCCAGCTTGTTCATCCGATCCATCATTCGACGCTTCTCAGCTTCCGAAGCACGCAGGGTGCTCTGCAACAAACAACATGGACTTCTTAAGAACATGATGTATGATGCAGCAGACCAAGGGTTTAGCCAAGCCCAAAGACTCTCGACTCGAGTTGAACCTCTTTTATTAGCTAGCTACTGCCCACGGCTTCGCCCACGTGGTACCCAGATAAAAAGTAGTAAAAGTAAGAAGTCGACCGTTTTTCATCGACTTACGTTGTAAAATTGGTCTCCACCAAAAAAACCTTTTATTTTAACAGGATAACACATAGCCTATGCCCACCCTGAAAGAACACAGTAAATAATGATACATCTACTAAAACTCTTTACGAAGAAACAAATATAATTACTATCAATAAAAATGTACATAAATAATTCATGCATTCTAGTTCGCAAACTCACCAAAAAATCCATTCATACAAGTATCGTTCTTAAAATCAAAGCAAGTGAAAAAACGTAACACTCGCCGAGCTAGTTATCTTGTCTTGCCCGAGGTCAGAACGAATTATGGCATAAAACATGTTTACTGTTGAAGGAGCACAACTTTATAATAAACTACCCGAAATTTGAAAAATGTTAGCTGGATTCAGGGACCGCGGAAGTACTCCGTGACGGGGGGGGGGGATATTTCTTTGATCACCCCTTCAATCTCCTGCCCTGGCTTGGTAGGCGGGTACCTATGTGATTTTAGGGGGGGCATTTGGCCCCCTCTGCCCCCCCCCCCCCACTTCCGCGGCCGCTGGCTCGATTCATACATTTAAAACTGAACTTGCTGGTTTTGTTATGGAAATTTGGTCAATTTATAAGATTGTTCATTTCTAGTAAATTATTTGTATTAAAGCTGGGGTAAACGTGTTCTTGAGTGGAGACCGCGACTCGGCAAACGTAGTGTAGGACGCCCTCCGGCCAGGTGAGATGACGATCTGCGAAAGACTGCAGGCAGATGCTGGATGCGGCAAGCTGAAGACAGGGCGCTATGGCGCTCATTAGGGGAGGCCTATGTCCAGCAGTGGACTAATATAGGCTGATGATGATGATGATGATTTGTATTAATATGTACCTACCTATCCTTTCATTTGTGCAAAACTGTAATCACTACTCACAGAACGAACAACAACATATTTTACAATATTAGTATAGATAGACAAAGAACGCCACTTGTTCAGCGTCATTTAGTAAGTATAGAATAACTTAAGCGCCAAGAGAAAGAAGATCTATGGGCGCCCTACCTTAAGGGCACTACTGTGAAACCTGACATGTTCAGAAAAACATATCAAGGAAACTAAATATAACCTAGCCAAAGATTTATCGCCATCGGGTACTGTTCACGGTAACTTTTAACTTACTATGCAAAATGTGGACGCTACATTGAATTTTTGATACTTTCTCATACTCTCAAGATGACAATAAAAAAAATAAAAATATATTATATTCTATTCTACACACAACTTGGAGATACTCTCGAAAAATGTGCATCGAAAACACGAATTAAAATCCTACTAATATTATAAACGCAAAAGTTTATGAAGATGGATCTTTGTTACTCTTTCACGCAAAAACTACTGAACGGATTTTGATGAAACTTTACAGTAATATAGCTTATACATCAGATAACACATAGGCTACTTTTTATCCGGGTACCACGCGGGCGAAGCCTTGTACGGAAGCTAGTAAAAAATAAATAGTAAACGGTGACGTAATAATAGAACGAAAATGAATGATAATAAATAACAGATGGAAATTAAACACCGACGCAAATGTATATCGGCACAGGTTTTGTCTGGAAATCAGCGCTGCTTTACACCCAAAGTGTGAAGTAGCATACACCCTGAGACAAAGTCTGTGTGGCATGCGGAGGTCGGGAGACTCACTTGATACAATGCCTACCTACACTTACTCTGTACTTATCTACATTATGTTTTAGCAGGTAGGTAACATGTTTTAAATCTTTTTTATAATATAAGTACCTGGGTACATATTTTAGTGCAAAGGCGTCTTCCTTCCATTACCTATGCCAAAAAAAATATATTTCGATCTTTCTATCAAAAAATATTATAAATAATACTAGTAGAATCAGAAGCATTGTTTCACGGTAACCTATGGGTAATGCCATCCGCATGTCCCGGGCACGTAATGCAGCCGGCGACCATTACGCTAGCGGTTAATATATTCGCGGACACGCTATGCTGACCGCGCAATTGAAGACGCAGGGCACCTAAACAGGCGCTTATCCAAAACACGCTCACAAAGTCAAAGCCATTTTCATTGAAATCACAAGAATCATATAGAAACGACAGGTTATACATTTTTATTCCAAAAACTATCGTGAGTTTGACTATTCATATTGTAAAAACGGGAATTTTCACGTACTGCACGACGTAATGGACATCATAGTGCACGACGCGACGCGGAGGGAGAACGTCGCGATCACTCACCCTGATGAAGACTCTCGGAATGAGTCGAAACTTAGTCGGTGCCTTCACCGATAGTGCAGTACGTGAAAAATCCCGTTTTTACAATATATAGATTATACATTTTTAGATGAATTTACGTCGATTCAACGCGGGCGACCAAGCTTAGAAGAATCAAGCAACAAGCACTGCTTGATTTTTTTCGCGACTGTATTTACCCCCCAAAATGGACATCAGCTCTTATAGTTAGTATCTACGTAATTTCCGTGAGGTTTTAAAGTAAGTCAGACGCACATTAAAACATAATATTTGTCCCATACCCACGTTTTGCATAAAAGTATTTTGTATTTCGCAAGACAGTTCGCCTGGGCATGCCGGTTATAAAATGTTTTCTTATACCGTTTTGAATATATGTGGAACAATATATTGGTGCAAGACTGGGTTCGAACATCACATAGGAAGCCAGGGTATCACCCACTAAGCCAACACTACTGTTATCCTAATCAAAACAACGAGAAAACCTGAATATACGCGGAAAATGAATGACTCATAAAATTAATTATTTATTTAACAGATTAGAGGCTTTATTATTAAGAGCTGAAAATTCAGCTTCAAGACTGTGAAAAAAATATTTAACCTGGTTTTGGCAGCATTATAAAGCTCCGAGGTTCTTAAGTAACCGCCACACACGTTTGCCCGTATCTCTAACAAACATTCGAAGCTAGGGTAGAATGACTTCGAAAGCGCCATATCAAATGTTTTTTGCAAATTCAACAGAACATTCTAGAAAAATATTTAATTAGCTTTGAGTAGAGTCTACTTTAACTGTAAGAGTTCTTAGTACGATTTAAGTATAGTTCTTTATTGCAAGATCGTTTGGCTGAGATCTGATGGCTTTTGTCACGTAATCAAGTAAGTACATAATCCATGTATAAAAAAAGTTAAAAATACACACCAAACAAACACAATCATAGTTCTGACCCTATACTAGGATTCCCTGTGACGTTGGTATTAGGAACTACGAGTACCATGGTACCACAACAGCCCAGATTCGAAACAAATATCTGCAGAATATGCAAACATCCGTCCTGCAGCGGGAATCGGACCTGCACCTCTTGCGTCGTAGCTCGCCCGCCACGCCACTGAGGTCGTCAATTTATCAAGTTTGTTACCTACTTCAATAATTACTAAGTTACTTAAAGTAGCGCTCTCCAAATTTTAACATAACGTCTTAACATTGACATTTACACATGGAACGAATGTATGAACGATATTTATTTGCAAGAATACTCATTCACCGCTCACGCTCCTGGCTTAAGACTGGAATCCCATTCGGATCGCGTTAAGTAAGATTATACGGCTAAAGTCTATATGGGCGTTAATAGACAAGACAGCCGTGCGAGCCGGCTAATTTTATTTGTTCCGATATTTTTCGTTACTGTCCGTATATTGGCCAGCGTGTTACATGACACACATGTTACAGTTCAATATTGACCATCGCTTTACATGACACACGATTATGGTTATTGGTTTTGATGCTAAGTTGTTGATTGGTTCTATTCGTTTGCGGGGATGAAGAACACACTACCCCTTATTGGTTATTCGATAACATAGTACACAGTCTGAAGTTTCCGCAGAGCATGGAAACACAATACAAACTGATACTGAAAGATATAAGCAATTTTAAACCAAGTTCCGTCGGCACCTCGCTTCTACTTACAACTAGCACTGTTTGTAAATCACGCAAACAATATTTTATTTTTTGAAATTTTTCGCATTTAATCTTCATTTTAAATAAATATTTAAGTTACAATAATACACAGCTATGTGCTATTAGGACATTTACGTCAAGAATCAGTTAATTTTAAGCTGACATCCTACTAATGTTATAAACGTGAAAGTTTGTTAGGATGGATGTTTGTTACTCTTATACGCAAAAACTTCAAAACGGATTTTGATGAAACTTCACAGTAATATAGCTTAGACATCAGAATAACACATGGGCTACTTTTTTATGGGTTACGACGCGGGCGAAGCCGTGGGCAGAAGCTAGTAATATTATAAACGCGAAAGTTTGTAAGGATGGATGTTTGTTACTCTTTCACGCTAAAACTACTAAACGGATTTTGATGAAACTTAACAGTAATATACCTCGTGTGTTCATAAGTCTTGAGACACAGTGAAACTAAAATATTTTTGGAGCTAAGTTGAGTATTCATTTATTGGATATTAAAATTAAAACTACTGACATCTAGATCTGTATTTAAAAATAAATCATTCAAAATGGCCGCCTTTGCATTCAATGCAGGCCTTCAAACGCGTGCGCCATTCATCTATGGCGGCACGAATCTTTTCAATGGGAATCCGTTTCGATTCTTTAATAAGGGCTCGCTTGAGAGAATCCAGGTTTGGGTGAGACTTTCTGCATGCCCTCAGCTCCAATTCCGTCCATAAAGAATAATCCAAAGGATTCAAGTCAGGGCTTGACGAGGGCCAATCTTCGCTCCGAATGAAGCCTGGCAAATTGGCCTCCAGCCAACGTTGGGTAGTCTTAGCTTTATGGGAGGGAGCAGAGTCCTGTTGGAAAACCCAGTATTTTCCAGCGAATAGCGTATCATTTAATGGTTTAACCACCGCTTCCAATATGTCGGTTTGGTAATTTTGTGCCTTCACCTTGACGCCTTGCTGGCAAAAATGAAGCGAAGTGACCCCCTCGTAGGAAACACCCCACCAAACCATCACACTTGCTGGATGATGAGTGCGCTGGACATTGCGTACAGATGGCTGGACGTCCTTTGAACTTCTGGCGTAAACCTTATTGTTCTGCCGGTTAAACTTTTCTTCCACCGTGAAGATCTTTTCATCGGTAAACAGGATATTTTTTGGATCGTGTCTCTTCAATAGGTTCCGACATCGTTCCAGTCGCAATTTACGAAGACGCTCGTTTAAATAATGCACTTTCCTTCGACTGTAGGCCTTTAGTTTAAGATCATATTTAAGTATCCTGTTCACCGATATTCGCGAAATGTTGGTCTGCAGAGCTAATTTCTTTTGAGTCCGGCAAGGGTTGCGACGAATTCGCTCTCTGATTACTTTGATGTTGGCGGGCGTCCTTACAGACCGCGGGCGGCCACATCTTCCACGGTCTTCTAAAGAGCCGGTCTCCTTGTACCTCTTTATGGTATAATACACAAAGTTCCGACTACATCCCAAACTTTGGATTTCACTAAAAACTTGCATTGGTTTTTTTCCTGCTTGAAACAGTGAAATTACAGTCGCACGCAAATCTTTTGTTGGCACCATTTTCACGGAGAATGAAACAAATATTCAAATGTATATTTTTTCTGATTCAAAACATTCGAAATTTAAAATTTTAAAAGTTTAAAAAAGGTTGCATGAATTACTTTCTTTTTAAATTAATTAAATAAGTTCGTCTCAAAACTTATGAACACACGAGGTAGCTTAGACATCAGATTAACACATAGGCTACTTTTTATCCGGGTACCACGCGGGCGAAGCCGTGGGCAGCGTCAAATAACTATAACAACTATACTATTTCACGTAAAGATTTCTCACCAAAAACAGTGTTACTTATAAAAATAATCATTTTTAAACAGACTCTACTTGTCGGTGCAGAATGCCCCGTGGCACCAACGGTACCATAAGGACAGCATGAAGACGGGGCGAGGTCTCCAGCTACCGAACGACAGCCGCCGCTTCACTACAAATCACGGAACCAAATGGACACGCGATTCCGTATGTCAATATACATACCTATAAGATAAGGTAATCGCGATAAAGACACGTAAATAATATCGTGAAATGTCGTGAATTTGATTATTCATTTTGTAAAAACGGAAATTTTCACGTACCGTACTTATCGGTGAAGGCACCGTCTAAGTTTCGACTCCTTCTCAGCGTCCTCATCAGGGTGAGTGATCGCGACGTTCACCCTCCGCCTCACATCGTGCATTGATCATCGAAATAATCTGATATGATATATAGTAGGCCTCTTAAAGTTTTTAGCTAGGTTACCAACTTTCGTCTCTATCTGTGGCAAGTGTGGTGTCTTGCTCATCGGTGCGTAGGTACAGTAAGCGCAGTTTACGTTCACAATTAGCACGGCAGCGCGCCGCCCGGTTCCTAATACGTTGATTGAAGTGCAAAAACATTGGACGTAACTTAACACGTGCACCATAATGTGCCACGATCCGCGCTAAACGGGTTACGGATAATAAACACTAACTAAGTACTGTACGGTGCTGGAAAACATCACCAGGTAAGAGATCAGAAAGTTATGGACATGAGAGTAGAGTTATGCACATATACATACACATTGTGTGTTTATGAAATCCAGTGTTTTATAGGTATTTTTGGTGTACAATTAAGAATTTATCTATCTATCTATATGAAGATACTAGCTTCTGCCCACGCTTTGCCCGCGTGGTACCCGGATAGCCTATGTGTTATTCTGATGTATAAGCTATATTACTGTAAAGTTTAGTCAAAATACGTTCAGTAGTTTTTGCGTGAAAGAGTAACAAACATCCATCCTCACAAACTTTCGCGTTTATAATAGTAGTAAAATAGTAGGATAGGGAGAAGCTAGTAATATTACTAGCTATTTATATAGGTTAAGTAACGTTCTAAAATACATTTTAAAAGGGTGTATGTACTAAAGTCATGTACTATGTAGGTCGTATATAAGGTGATGAGTATGAAATTGATTGAACTTATAAAAGGATAACCTAAAAAACCATCAATGAAATACCTAGTACAATGGTCGGCTTTATAGCTGAAAGCGCTTTCTTCTAGGCAAACTTAAATAAGTTGTATCAACTATACTTTTTTTCTCATAGAGAAGTATTTTAGGGTTTGTAGAGCGACGTAGAGATTTATTCTTGTTTGATAAAACTAATGCGCGCCAGCTCTAAAAACAATCTTGAGCAGAGACTTAGGAATGTCTTAGTGACAGTTTTTCTATAAAAACCTGTCACAAAGCATCAACTTAGGCGCTGTCAAAGTTTAGTGCAGACAGACAGTGTGCATAAACAGAATCAAAGGTTATTAATGTCATGTATCTCGTACTTTGTTTTTTATTCATGAATTCTGTTATAATTCAAAACATGTTTTATCAAAAAAAACCAGGCTTGTATATTCACACCCCCCATTCATGGGTCCAATAAAATTATATGCACAAAACAAAATTATGAAAAGCAAAAATAACATCACACAACAGAAAACGCAAGCGGCACGGGGTTCAATATAATTAAATTCAAAAGCATCAACACAATTGCAACAATACTCCACGGGTACTATACCCTGTCCTCGCCACAGAATACAAAACAAACGTGCATAGCTGTCACTCACGATGACAACAACGTACGTTTTTTGAATCTGTGGCACTCGTTTGAGCAGTATTACACCTTAAAACCAGTTAAGGACAGCTCATACCAGAGAACAAGTATGTTCGGTATTCGCTCGTTTCCATATTGAATGTAAAGCAAAGGGCACAAAGTTCATTTGCGATTGAATGTGACTTGTAGTGAGACAGATGGGGGTTGTCGTGACGTCACGACAAGGGTGGCGCCATCCATGCAGCCATCCACTCACATCTGCCAATATTTACCTAGCGCCCCCCTCCCCCTGCGCACCCCGTACGCACCCGTTCATATTTCAATGCTATGATGTGGGGAGCGCAGACTAGAAAATACCAGTAAGGGATGCATGACAGACCGCAGTGAGCGTTCTCCGTAGTGCGTACGAGCATTCGTTTGCGCTCGTGCGATTAGGTCAATGTATCGTGTATATCTCGATATCATTAGATAGAAGATAGAAAATAATTTATCGAACATCAAATATGTAGTATTTCAGCTTAGTTAAGTACTACAAACTTTGACAATGTTGTACAATGGCGGTCTTATCGCTAATTATAAATAAATAAATAATGCAGGACATTTCCGCAAATTATCAACTAAGCAAAGCTTGTATTAACGGAACTACATGACTGATATACTACTTATATACTTTTTTTTTTGTAAATACATACATATTATACATAGAAAAAATGAATTAGCAATGAATCGCTCATTATATTCTTAGAAGTACTGAAGTTATCGATATAGCAATCAGAATTAGCAAGTTGGACCGGCAATGGGCAGGAACACATATTATAGAACCGATAACCGCTGGGGAGTAAAGGAGCCCTGCGAATTGGACTAATTATCATCAACCAAAAACCGACTACATAAATAAAGGTTTAAGGTTTTTATTAAAGGTGGGAATCCACCGAATTCCCAGACAAGATGTTGTAGAGAACTTATGTACGCTGTTGATGATGAGTATACATTTCAAAACAAACACCTTTCTGAAAATGTTAATAAAATTATTTGCAACCAGTGCCCCTACCCAAGTGTCTACTTCGCTACTGGTACCCACTGGCAGCTGCAGCGGCTCATTTCATTTAGCTATGCCGAATACGTTCATCATGATACCTTCCGGTCTGTCGCAAACCACAATGTTGCGCGCGTTGACATATTTTGTACGAACAGGTAATTAGTTCCAGTAATTTTCAGCTTGTTGCATTTCGGTGTATTTGCGGCCATATCAAACATCGGATGGAATGCCCTCGCGTTTAGTTAAATCGATGCGTGCCGTTTTATCCAGACACACGGCGATTTTATAATCCCTGGGATGTGCGCGATTGGGTGTGAAAATTGTACGCTATTTTGTTATGTCTGGTTGTTATAATTCTAGCAACAGACAGAATTAAACTGTGAAAACAGCAAAAAAATTCATAGCTGCTTGGCCACGGCTTCACCCGATGCAAAAAGATGTTGTAAAATTCGTTTTCACGAGCAAACCTTTTATATAAACGGTATAATATACAGCCTATATCCACTCTGCAGGTCCGTTCTAAACATTGGTAAAAGCCTTTTTTGAAATCGGATGAGATCTTTAAAATATTAGTATAGATGTTTGACTACCGAAACGCCCACGAATTTCGCTTTTTTTTTAATAACATAAACTTTTCCTTGGCTACACCTTTGCTTGTATCCAAAGAAGCAATTTCTGAATTAAAGGAATTTAAACTCTACAACCAACGGCTTAGAAAGGCATTGCGCTGTCCCCCCTTTTTCCTACAATTCCTAGCCACAGTCATAATAATCTAGGTTGGTAGTGGTACTTGTCTCGTTATTATCCTAGCCTGACCCCAACACTTGCAAGCAAAACAGTGCTGCTAAAATCACAGCCCTCCTTCACGATGCGGTCGGGTAAAACGCATGTAACATTAACAAGATTGCGCCAGTCACACTCGTAGGCGTTTCGCGCCAACAAATGCGGTGCAAAGGTGTGACGGGCTGATGGCATGACACAGACTATAAAAAGATCAGCTAGATCACTCTATTTATTAAAAAATATAATAAAAAAACAGCCAATAGACTCGTACATAGTCCTGGCCCCACACTAGGAATCTGTATAACCAGCCTTGTTTCTGGCTTTTCTTTCCTGGCTTGATCCCGGAGGAACAGACAGTAAACTTAACGTTTCAAAGTGAATAAATTGATTTATACATTGACTGTACATTGTGTCGTGGGAATCAGGAATCACGAGTAACGTGGTACCACAACACCCAGAACAAATATCTACTGAACATGCAAGCATCGGTACCGCAGCGGGAATGGAATCCGCACCTCTTGTGTCTTAGCTGGTTACTGCCACGTCATAATTTCGCCTCTTACTAATTTTCTAGCTAAATATTTCATAGAAAAGGCATGTGCATTATGCATAATTATGTTACGTAGGTAGTAGGTAGATACTACCTACGTAACTATCACGATAATAAAAATCTCAAGATTTCCCATACCTATATTACATTCCTAGCCTAAGTCCCGTGTTATGTTTTATAATTAAAGAGAATTATCGTTTATGGTCTTATTATGTACAACTAGCTTCTGCCCACCGCTTCGCCCGCGTGGTACCCGGATAAAAAGTAGTAAATAAAAAGTATGTGTTATTCTGATGTATAAGCTATATTACTGTAAATTTCTTCAAAATTCGATCAGTTGTTTTTGCGTGAAAGAGTAACAAACATCCATCCTCACAAACTTTCGAATTTATAATAGTAGTAGGATGATGGAATTAAGTAGTAATATTAAGTAACAACAGTTGCCCTTCTTGTATATACCTCTACAATTATAAAAATAAATGTACTAAAAACAAGACAAGGAAACAAGGAAGAAAGAACATTTAGAAATCATCATTAAAATATTCAATAACACTAGGTATACTTAGAACACTATTGAAAACAGTGTTTTCTTTAATTTTGGTTTATTTAAACTTAGGTAATTATAGAAAGGTATAGATTATTAAAAGAATGTAATCGCAGTGTAGAATGAACTGAGGAAATCAAACGTTTTTTTAAGTCTGAACTGTTTTGTATAGAATTTAATCTGTATGTATGTATTAATCTAGCTTTCCATAACTCTTACCTGTGTCAAACCGACGGAGAGGTGAGGTGATAAGTGCACTCCACGGACCACCCATGTCGCAAGCAAATAACTCTTAATACAACCGAATTGAGGTTTCCAAAAAAAACACAAAATATGACGGAATATGGAAAAAAATGGTTTATCGCCTGAGTGGGATTTCGTCTTTTTGTATGAATATATAAAGAAAACATTTGAAACGAAAGTGACATAAAACTGAATACTCACGTTATGTTTTGATTTTATGAAACTTGAAACTGATTTGTTTTATTTATTTATTTTACTTTAAGTAAAACCGTTAATACAAATTACAATATTAACTAATTTACTAATCTGTCAAGTTTTAATTTTCAGGTCAAAAATCGTACTAATATTATAAACGTGAAAGTTTGTGAGGATGGATGTTTGTTACTCTTTCACGCAAAAACTACTGAATTTTGATGAAACTTTCAATAATATAGCTTTATACATCAGAATAACATATAGGCTACTTTTTATCAGGGTACCACGCGGTCGAAGCCATGGGCAGAAACATGATAGTATGATATGATTGTGAAATATTTTAGACGAGTTATGGCCGTCATCCTAAAAATATGTCAGATAGTTTAATATGTTTTTACCCGGAGAGTTGTTTTCTTGTTTCTTTAAACGGCATTTTCACGTAAGGATTATTTTCAAACAGTGCCATCTATCAGAACCCCCTAGAACTACTGACAAAAAATGCTCTATAACCAACTAAGTTGGTGAACCTTTATGTTCACCACCCCACCTCATGCTACGAAGCGAAATACACAGATGGCGCTGTTTCCAAATTCATTTTTAATACGTACCTTGATCTCCTCAAGAGTTTTCTCAGTTAGTTTCGCCTCTGTCGATGCCAAATTCTGTAAATAAAAATAAATCCTTATGATATTCGCAATGAGAAATCGTTTGGGCGAATGCCCGGTTGTTTGTAAATCCTAAATAAATAAATTATAAATAGTATTCAAACTGACGATACAGTGTAGGAAGAACCCGATGGACGGATGGATCTTAAAGTTGCGGAAAGTCTATGAATGGAGGTAGCCCAAGATCGTTTGTCATGGCACACTAAGGACATCCTATGACCAGCAGTTGACTTTGACATACTGTTGATAATGATGATGACGAGGAACTGGACCTACATTATACGATATGACATAATTTTATCCAAATTCAATCGATCCCTAAACGGGCAGTACTGAGAAATCATCAATCTGTTAGTCACTGCTACGAGTAGGCTAGCGAGCAAGGCAACCAAATGCCTGAAATAAAACCTTGAAGTTTTACAATCTGGTATCTTACATCTAAACATATAAAAACATTGTGTGACAGGCTGACTAAAAAGCCACGCAGAAATGGCGTATCTGACTACCACACTGAATCTGATTGGGTGGTACTACAACACGTAGACCTGCAACAAATATCTACAGAACATGCAAACATATGAGCCGAAGCAGGAATCGAACCCGCACTTTTTGCATCATATATGGAAGTAAGGCGCAATTTAAAACGCATCGAATGGCGTGGCTCGGCCGTCCTTGGCACGCCATTGCGGCGCCTGCGCACGATTGTAGTCAGTTCGGATGACAATCGGATGCCCGGAACTTCGGAGGATGTAGGGGTAGAAAGGATTTTCCGAAATTCCGCCTCTAGAGAATGCAGTTTGTATTTAATCAAATGTTCGCGGACGAAATCGCGGAGCAATCCACTATAGGTACGTATGACGGTATGACTTTATCAGATGTAGGACAAACCAAGATTAGATACGAAAAATGCAAATAATTTGCAAATGCGAAAGAGTTATGCCAGGATTGTAGCAAGTGATCCGTGATCTCTGCCTACCCCTCCGGGAAACAGGCGTAACTTTACGTATGCATGTGTATTCTCCAGAAATAACCTTTCCTCGACGAATCAAGGCATTCCAGATTTTCCAACAAATACACAATGTAGAACGTAAAAACAGAATAGTTGGCAAAGTAATTTCATTAAACTTTCAAGGTATGCCCGCGTGAAACATTTACAAAGGCCGACGAGCTAAATACCTAGGTACCATAGAAGTTGATACGTTTGAGTTAACAAAAAAAACGCAACACTGAAAAGTTTTGATGTGATTATAAGTGAACTGGCAGTATTCTTATTAGACAGTGAAATCCAATTTAACTGTAGGACAGTTAATTTTCATAAAATTTTAAAACCCTCGACGTGTATTTCCATCGTCGATTGTAGCGCCCCCTAGTGAGTTGTGGCGATAAAACTTAGGAAGCCATCCTTCAAGACATAAATCCGATAACCCGTTTTGATGAGAAATGTAACGGACACACAAACACAAAAACTAAGTGTTATGGTAAAGCGGTGGTACCACGGTACTCCTAGTTCCTGATACCCACGATACTGGGAATCCTAGAGTGGGGTTAAGATTATGTACACATATCAAAAAACGTTAGCAATCATTTTGAAAACATTTTCCATTCCCTTTCGATCGCTTTTCCATAACATGTTTTGACTTATTTTATGCATAGTTCATTTTATACATAATACAATAAAAAATAAATGGTTTGTTTTCATTCGAAATCTATACTAATATTATAAAGAGGAAAGATTGTTTGTTTGTACCGAATAGGCTCCGTGACTACTGGACCGATTTTAACAATTTTTTCACCAATAGAAAGTTTAATTATCAGGAAGTAACATAGGCTATAATTTATTTTCAAGAAAATTTTAGATCCTTTAGAAAGTTGCAATAATGTGACTCAAAGTAGCAAAATGTTGCCTAGAAAATTCATTGTTTGGCGTCCGCTGAGCAAACTATTGATGATACATTAAAATGATGTACTACATGATTAAAGTACTCATTATTTCCTATAAAAAAGTCCTGGAGGGATTATATCTAACTATAATAGTTACGGCAAAATAGCAGCTTTTGTGTTCTAAAATTTAATTATTTCTCCGGTAGAAACAAAAGTTGGTTACATTCATATCGTAGTATAAATTCTTATTCAAATGAATAGTTTTATCATCAAGGGTATTTATGTAGCAGTCAAATACTTTTTAATTCATTCGAATCGGACATTTCATTTCGAATTTATCACGAGTATAAAATCGAAACTTACGCGGGTGAAACTGCGGGGCGCAGCTAGTGTTGTATATAAATGCAACATTCGTTATATAATTTTTTGTAGTATTTCAAAACATAAATAGTATTAGTATTTTTCAAACTTTCGCGATCTGTTAACATGTTTATATACGTTTTTACGGGTCTTTATCGCGTTTACTTTTTTATTATTATCCCTTTCTTATTTTTCCCCCTTTTTTATATCAAACTTTTTTTGATCGGATTTTTTATCGCAAACTTTTTGATGGGTTTATATAATTGTGTCTGTTGGATGTTTATTTATATACGGGCACCTTTACGCAGCGGGTGAAAAACGAGTTCGTCGAACTGAAATGTCTGCAATATGATACACCCATAGTACATTTTGGAGACATTGGTGTGTTGCCAAGTGCTCTAAATGTGGTCTAGAGTAAAGTATGTTTTCTGTTCAGATAAACTTGTTTGCGTCAAGCGATTAGAAGAAGGTTATCGGTATGTCATAGCCGATGAAGCAATTATCTCGGGATTACAGACTTAAATTTTATGAGCATGGAAAAAGAGAAGTGGTGGTTCAGTGTGCGGTACCCCGACTTCCGATACGGAGGTCGGTGGGTTCGAATCCGACCGTGCACCAATTTATTTTCCGTTCGAAAAATGTGTGTGGTCTCACGGCCATGATGAACATTGTCAATGTACGTATTCAGTGCCTAGATCTTCGATACCGAGTAGGGGGTACTCAGAGACAAGTACAAAAATATTTAGCACATGTCCGCGTTTTGCAAGTAGTTAGAATTCCACATGACATAGTGCAAGCACAACGCCGCTTATTGAAACACTAAGAATGTGTTCCAAAAACTTGTAATTATCGCTAATTTTTACTCCTTACGTTCCAATCACATCGGTAAAAGGTAGTCGTTAGTACGACTACCTTTTGATGTGATTATTTGGCAGCTGTCTTCCTCTTAATAGAGAATTACGTCCAGTCCAATTTATTTCAAATTTGAAAGGTATAAATTCTTTGTAACTTAAATAATACAGTTTTACTTATAAACTAGCGACCTTAACAAAAAAAGCAAAACAGCTCTATTAAAAACCTTTTTTTTATATTACTAGGTTGTTATTTTACTTACATCAGTCCTTTCTAGGACCATAGCTTTAACCCTCGTATACATCGCCTCTTCCCGGATCCGTGCCGCGTCCCGGATCTCACGGACCAGATCCGTGAGGAATCCGGGATTGTATTGTCCGATCAGCTGTCCTGAAACCAGAAATGTTACGATCAATTATATAAATGAGAGTGAATGAAGCAAAAATGATGTCAGGATCGTGGCAATAGGAAATCCTCTCTGCCTACCCCTCTGGGAAATAAGCGTGAGTGATAATTCGGATGATGATATGTCATTATTTTGTTGGCCTTGTCCCACACTATGTTTGGGCATGTACCTACTAATGTAATTAGTGATATTGCAAGCAAAAAATCAAAGATATAAAAACCAAGATCTGGGCGTTTCTTCATGCTATATTTATTTATTTTCGGATAAATATTGTTCGCCAGACGACGTTATAAATGACGTAATAGCATTTTTTACAAAAAGTCCTTTCAAAAGTGCAACTTATAGAAACGTCGATCGATTTCTTAGACGAAGAAAAAAAATCATATCGGTACAAAAATCAAAGTACAGAGAATGTAAGGTACTGTTCTTAACTGGCGACAGCGACCGTAGCCACAGACCACAGAAACTGTTATTTAATTAGTGGCAACGCGACACGAATTTCCTACAACATTCTGCGGTCTGCGGTCACTGTCTTCCGGTGTCAGAATTGTACCTGCGTAATTGAGAAGTGAATTTAAAAAAAGGCCTTGCCTGAATACACTCCACAGTGAGATGTCAACGAAGATCTCATGATAGGGTAACTAATGACGTGGTTTTAGTAACAATTCTGCACCATAACTAAAGATCTCGTTTACTTTTCAATGGGTATGCGTGGGACCGCTTTCTCACTGTTTTAATTCATAACCACCTACCTCATTCCAAGCCGTTAGACGAAGTGTAAATGCAAAAGTTAGCGTAACGCAACGAGATACGCACGTTATCTTTTAGCCAAGCCTGCTCTAATCAATCAAGCCTGCTCCACCTTCTAAGATACCTTCGAACCACCGTGGGGACCCTAACCGGTCACTACCCCTTGAGCAAACATCGGATCTACAGACAGCCCACTCTGCAAAGGTTGTTTTACCGAAGAAGAAACAACCGCCCACGTGATCCTGGAATGCGCGGGCAACTCAACACGAACAAATCCTCGGCAATCCGAGGGTCACTCAGCGAAGCCTGCGTAGATTCCAGGAAGCTTCTATGCTTCGGACGGAGTTAGGTTGGCTAGCCATCTAGCCAGGCTTCCTCACATAATATACCATTGACCAATATTCCGAATGCGGAAAATTAAGTTCTCTCACATACATACATACATACAAATCAATTGAGTAGAATTAGATCAGTCGAGGTCGATCGACAGTTCGATCTACTGTATTCATAACAAAGATAAACGGCCGCACATTTGATCACTTAATCATTGGTTGATCGAATGTTTTATCGAGCGTACCCGACCACCAGCCAAATCTACCACATTAACCGACCGTCGATTGATCCGATGGTAACACGCTTTACTTCCCTTTCAATAGGGTCTTATTTAGCGTCTTACGCTTTCGCTTTTGTCCACGAATGTCAACTTATGCTGAAATCGCTTGGCGTCGAACTAAGTATTCATTCTATAGGAATTCATGTTAGTTCAGTATTAGATAGAAGAGTTATTTTTGAGCTCTATACAGATGTCTACGGTTGATACAATAAAAAACTAAAACTGCAGGTTTTCGAAGATTATTATAGTAAGTACAGTTAGTTCAAAAATTTGCAGAAAGTCCCAACGCTTCAAAGCTGAAGTCATCGTATACAATTTTACGCAGCCAACCTACTTTACAGACAAAAAATAATTAAACTTTCACCTATTGTGTCTACAATCTACCACAGCATGAAGAATTGTTTCTTTGAAATCTATAGGCCATAATCTATTGCAATAAAAGATAGAGATACGAAATAAAAATTGTGCAAAAACTAAAAGTTATATCTCATGAAAAAACACGCTCACGACTGTATGACGCACATTCTCAGATCTATTATTAATACCGTAGAACCGCGAGGTTAGCACGTAAAGCACTGTTTCTCAAAGTGGGCGATAACACCCCCTTGTGGGCGCTGGAGGCCTTCAGGGGGGCGGTAGAAGGCTCTAGAAGATATTGGGGCCGCTGAGGCGGTCTAGAAGGGAAAGCATAGGTTGTTATGTATAAGTTTGAGAACCTGTGACGTAGAGAGAGGTGTCAAGAGGTACGTTCAGATATAATATTTGGCACATGCCGGCGTTTTGCAAGTGACGCATTCCACGTGACAGGTTGCAAGCTCATCGCAGCTTATTGGAACGCTATCTGATGGCACATGTCTTCGAATTTTCAATCTTATGCCGGTTTCCTCACGCTGTTTCTCATTACCGTTACGAGCACTTTTTCAAATGGAAAAATACATTAGTGTACTGCACGACCGGGTTCAAACCCACTATCTCCGGATCGGAAGTCGGGGTACCGTCCTCTAGGCCAACACGGTTCTATCCTTCTGTTTAACAGTATTATCCTACTAATATAATAAATGTGAAAGTCTGTGTGTGTGAATGTTTGTTACCACGTATCTCCGTAACTACTAAACCGGTTTTGATGAAATTTGGAATGTAGATAGTTTAGGTTCTGGAATAACACATAGGCTAATCTTATTTTCGAAAATCAACCCCTAAGGGGATTAAACAGGGTGGTAAAGTTTCTATGGAAAAAAATATTCCTTGGTTTTATTCACTCAAAACTCGGTACACATAAAATTTAAAATAAATAATGAAAACATTTTTTTTTTTTCAAAATTACCCTTTGGTGGTGTGCAATTGAGTTCTAAACTTTGTATAAATTGTAATACTTTGTTCGATTTATTGAAAAGTTGGTGGACATAGGTTGAAGCCTGGAGACGGTCATATGCTACTTTTATTAACATACCTCGCGGGCGAAGCCGCGGGCAACAACTAGTTGTTTAATATAATAATGGAATTCAAATTCAATAGTGAAGGCCTATCGCATTGCATTATCAAAGCGGTTTTATAACGACACAGATTTAGATAGCATTCATTTTATCTGGACCTAACAGTAGAATTGAGTGTAGTATCATGAACACACAATACGTGTGGTGAGACCGGTGGTAGTGGATTTAGAAATGAGCGCTTCCGTGCTTCAGAGGGCACGTTATGATGTTCAGTCCCGGCTGCTCCAACTCGATACAAAAATGTAATGAACCTATTGTTTTGTAAAAGGATAACTAAAATGAATAACCAGCCTTGTTTTCTTGCCTTTCTTTCCTGGCTTGGTGGCTGAGGAAAAGACAGTAGATAAAACAGACGTTTCAAAGTGATCCTTGTGATTTTAATGAATAAATGAATTTGACTTTAACTTTTTGTCAGTAGTTAAGCCATGTCTAAGTGCCTTTGGGGGTTTAAAAACTCCTACTTTAAATATACTTTTTCATAATGCTAAAAACATTTGGTTCTTTTTGTGGGTTAATATATAATTGTATTTTATTTCTTTCCACACCACACACATGTTGAAATTAGGTGGATGTTGTAGCGATATTGTATGATCAGCGATATATTTCTAGCGAAATTAATGGAACGTATTAATTTCCTTCTAAAATAATTGTTTCACTTCGGTTCTGGCACTCGCTGCCACGGCACGCTACACTCATCTCGGGGTTGTGTTTTATGCTCCTAAATAATATAATATCGCTAATTTTAATATATTTCTATGGTTAATATTTAAGTTATATGTCAGCAGCCGCATTTGCCAGTAATGAGTAACGAGCGTTATTTATGAACGAGGTACACATATCAAAACTAAATGCAATACAATTGTTTCTTTCCTATAATTTTACAATCTACATAAACCACTTAATTCTGAACCACACGGCACAATAAGGATAAAAAGTTAATATTAATTTTCTCTACTTTAACCTTTATAAATCATTCAATTTTGAACTGTTTCACTTTATAATAAGAAAGAAAATGGAGGATTAAGAACATGACAAATGACATTACGTTTCGTTTCAAACGAGTTTGGAAAACTTCGGAAAACTTAAACAGTTAAATTGTTTCTGTAGTTAGTTTAGCATCGTTTATCATGCGATTATTTTGCCCAATTTAAATGTCATCATCATCACTTTAAAATAAAATAAAAAAAGCTTTTTTTTCCTCTAAAAATTATTTGCTTATGTAGGATAAGAAAATTAAAACAAAATGTGCAGGACCTTAGGAACCTTACTCAGCTTTAAAATGTAGAACAGTTTCAAAGGAATAGGTTAAACAACTTTCAATTCTGTCGGATGGGTGACCGGAAGAGATATGAGAGATACCTTACTAAGTACTTTCGTGCTTAGGAGGACACTTTATGCTTTGTCAGAATAACATTTTCAGATTGTACGCTAGAACTAGACAGGTCACGTGACTCGAATACATGCAGAACGTTGGGCAAAACTTGTTACCCAATGGGTTCCCGAAAACGTTCAAAGACGCCGCAAAAGGCCCAACAAAAGATGACGAGACTAATGCATTCGAACCACAGTGACCGGGTTTTGCATGCACGGACTGCAATCTATGAAAAAAAGAAGAAATAAAAACCTGTGAAAAAAAGACCTGTCAGCAATAGGACAGATAGATAGATATTGACCCTGTGAACGCGTTATCTGACAGCATTATTAAAACAGAGCAAATTACAAGCTAATCGCGGGTGTACAATGGGCGGTCTTAAGGCTAATCTCTTCTTCCAACCTTTGCGTGGACAGGAATTTATGTGAACGATAAAGAACGGTGGTTTATAGTGAATAAAATATGGAATACGTTAGGAAGAAACGTTCTATATGCGCCTATTAAGTAATTTGTTATAATTTGCAGAAGCTTCAAAAAGCAAATTGATTTGAAACTATCTACAAAAAACCTTTTTATTGAAGAAATTATGAGTTGCTGTGAGCACACCTCATTATAAATTCCTACGTCGATCTACGGTAGTATGGTATTGATCGGCTGAGCATAAAGATGGTACTGAAGTGGATAAATACTGTACAGTGCGTGTACACTGCAGAAGACTTACAGAGCGTAAGCAAAAATCAGATACGAACGCCCCATTCGTCAGTCAAAAGTCAGAAACCCCGGCAGACGCACAAGGGGGAATCCAGATTTTGAGCTAAAATTTTTAGAGGCACGTACCTGAATTAACAATTTTTTTTACTCTTTGCAAAGATTGCTCCAGACAACAGCTATGGAAAGAGGAGCGAGCCGCGAAAATTCTGTGATTTTACGAGCGAAAAGTATCCACCGAGGCTGTTTGAGTGTTTGTCTGTCACCATTTACCTCCGAAACGCCTTGTCAAATTGAAATGCGATTCAATGCAATCGATTTATATCAACAATAATGGTTCTAAGATTAGTTTTATCGTCACAAGTCATTAGGGGAGCTGCAATAGGCGATGAAAGACATATGAGGGGTTTTAAAACTTTCACTTGTTTATGCATTTTGTTAGAAATGAGGTCTGGCCGGATCTTGGTGAGCATGACCACTTCCCTAGATTCGTCATTGGAACGGTGAGGGAGTTCGAACCTGAATTCGTTCTGGCGGTATTTTTGGGTCTGAGTAGACAAACGTATCTACGATCGCTATATTACAGCGTTCGTATTCAGATATGTATATGTGATCACGCATCAAGAGCTCGTGGAGTCAGGTCTATCTAGATGTCCGGGTAGTACATTATCCCTCTCTGCAGTTGATGCAGTAAAAACCCCGTGCATAAGTGGCACAACAAACTAGAAATGCCAACGTACTGAGTCTATTACATTTATAGGAGTGCGATGCATTGCGAGACTTAATTCAATAACCAAAGTTCACATTTCACTTTATGACTCATGATTACAAAAACTCAGAACTTTTTTTTTTAAATACTTAGGCACTGCTTAGGTAATGCTTGAAAACCAGGTATCTTTTCCCAAGCTGTAGCCCCCATCCTAGCTAGATAATTTTCTCGTCCCACACTGCATTTTGACATTACCTAGGCAAATTGCAACATTGCGAAACAAATGAACAACTTAGGTTGGGAATTTTTCCCTATGAAAAACTTTGCTTAGAAACCAGGTATCATTTTCTCAGCTGTAGGACCTAGCCTAGCTAGAGAATGTGTTTGTCTCACACTGCAGTTCTAGACGATTAAGGAAGCCTAGGCGCATTGCAACTTTGCGAAACAAATGAACCACTTAGGTTGGGAATTTTTCCCTATGAAAAACTTTGCTTAAAACCAGGTATCGTTTTTTCAGCTGTAGGACCTAACCTAGCTAGAAAATGTGTTTGTCCCACACTGTATTTCTAGACGACTAGGGAAGCCTAGGCGCATTGCAACTATGCGAAACAAATTAACAACTTAGTTCGGGAATTTTTCCCAGGGACTTTCACTATTCCAAAAACTATCGTGAACTTGACTATTCATATTGTAAAAACGGGAATTTTCACGGGAAGTATGCGAAAGGAGAAAGTCGCAACCACTCACCCTGATGAAGACTCTCGGAATGAGTCGAAACTTAGTCGGTGCCTTCACCGATAGTGCAATACGTGAAAATTCCCGTTTTTACAATAAGGACTTTCACTATTTTATTTTTCTAAGTTCCCGACCCAAACCCCTAAGCTAAGTATTTAAATTTAAAAGCTGCTGTTTTAGATGATTATAGAGCATAAAATCCGCAACATCTTTTATCCATCTCATTTGTTTAACGAAATAGCTAGAGCTGTTTACATAAACTGTTATCTTCTTAGATATTAGTAAATACTTTATTGCATAGCGAATGTGCGTATATCCGACTGGCAAATCCGGTGTGGGTTAGATAATTGTAGCTTATTATGTCAAAATTATAGCTATAGATACTAATATAGATAGGCCTAGGAGCAGTCTATGAGCAACGAATACTTCACATGTATGAACGTACCATATACAAGTTAGTTATAATTATAAGTTTTACTGTTCCTTATCGCGTTTACTTTTTTTATTATTTTCTCGATGTTTTAACTGTAAAACTTATAATAATGTTATCTAATAACGAAAGTTATTTATTTTTATGCAAAATGTTAAAAACTTCCATCATTTAGTACAGCGCAGCGCGAGCGTCTTTAGTGATTTGTGGCGATAGAACCATCTACCAACCATCCTTGAAGACGAACAAATAATTTGCCAAAACGGGTTTCAATCGGACAACCTGTTTCAGAGACAAATGGTAAATACAAACAAACCTCTTAAAGCGAACGCATATACACGGGCTTCTTGCCCTAAGCTTTATTAGATAGAGAGATATGCTTAGAGTTTCACAACGTGACAATAATACGAAACAAAGAAATACATAGAAAAGCTACGAGTCAGCGACATAGCTATTCGAATTAGCAAGTTGACGTGGCAATGGGCAGGCCATGACGCTCGCAGAACCGATAATCGCTGGGAACTGACACGCACAGTGTCAACACTTGAACTTTGATTATATTTAGTTAGTTCTACAAATTCTATTCTTTTCTTATTTGTCACTTATTTAGAAAAAAAAATATGTCTATACTGAATATAATTAAGTTTGTAAGAAAAGAAGACGGTCCCTTTTAGGACTAAAAATAATATTAAATTGGAAAGCGTCTCTAGGGCCCCATAGTCCATTTTATTCGCAGTCCCTAACGGTAATGACCCATTATTATTAAATTAGTATTTGGTGTTAATTTTAATCAGTAAATAAATAATAAATTACCTATGTAATTATTTTAAGTACAAAACAGGCTCATTCAGGCATTTCACATTTTTACACAACTTGACATTTTGGAAAGTTATGAGGATATTTACCGTTGTCCATGGAGTGGTTGGGTGTAGCTCCTATACTGGACCCTGATCCCTTGTGCAGTATGGCATTGTGCTGTCTTGTGCTTTCTAGCTCCGCTGCATAATTAAACAAAATAATTACAGTAATTTTATGGGCAATGGTAACTGTAGAATGCAAATAGTTAAGGGCCAAGACAAATCTTCAAAGGTAGCCAGATATTATGAAGAATGTGTTATAGAAATATTAGTGTTATAAAAATTTTTGCCAATGACTGACAGTACATGAGGATAATGAAAACTGAGCATTACAAGTTTGAAACAGGACTTTTATTATCATTTTTTTTACAAAGCAATTCTTTTCAGCAAGGATGTAGGATCTTTAATCTAATAAACATCTTGTTTTTTTTTAAATAAAATTAATAAATGCCCAGCAGATACAGTCTTGACCCCACTAGGATTCCGTGGGTATCAGAAACTACAAGTTCCATAGTACAACAACACCCAGACGGGTACAAATATCTGCAGAACATGCAAACAATTGTCCCGAAGCGGGAATCAAACCCGCAACCTTCTGCGTCTTAGGCGAGCCTTCACCCACTGCATCACAAGGGTCTTATTATTGTGCCCACAAAATATTGCAAATGCTCTGCAGCAACACTATTAGAATGTTGTTTTTTTGACATAATAAATAAAACCTAAGTGGTTTTTGGGCATTTAGCCTTGACTGACATGCAATTGACTACTGCGTTGAATCATCAGTGGGTGGGCGAAAGGAAGGTTTTATATTGTATGTAGGCGGGATTCAAGACAGGTGTTGGAAAACAAAAGCAAACATGTTAACTGTAATCATCATGATAGTAATCTTAAGATCAATTTTCAAGTAAGGCATAGTCTGAAGCATGTCTAAACATTATATTTAGTACCATGACAGGTTCCAAACCCGTTGCCCCTTAGTGGAATACAAAAATCAATATAAAAACCAGATACAGCTGTGTTTCTTTAATGAAAGTATGCTCTGATGTCCAAAAAATATAACAAGTATGTCGAGTTGAGAAGAAAAGTGTAACCAATTAAGAAACGAAGACAAATTATAAATGGTTATTAGAAACAGTATGCTTGTTAGATGTGACATTTTATGTTTTTTTAATAGCTACTTTTGCCATTGTGCCATGGCAAGAGCAGCTGAGGAGGCAAGAGTTGGTGGGCAGTACTAGAGATGGGAGTATGACATTAAACTTACAGCAGGCCCAAACTGGAGATAATATATAAATAATTCTGGAAATTTTTCACACAGCATCATCTAGCCCCAAATTAAGCAGAGCTTGTATCATGGGAACTATATTACTGACTTATATACTTTATTTTTGTAAATACATACACATATTAAGCATAGAAAACACCCGTTGACAAATATCTGCATATCATACAAACATTTATCCTGCGGTAGGAATCGAACCAGTAAGCTTCTGCTTAGCGGGCGGGCCTTCACCCACTGCGCCACAGAGGTCGTCAAAATGATGCCCAGAAAGATCTCAATGGGAAATAGTGAAGAGGCACATTTAACTGAGACTATAATAAAAACACCTAAAACAGAAATCAGTCCAGAATATCAAGGTTATAATAACTATAACATTAGCTACTGTTGTACTGTGGGTACTTGCTTAACCTTCTTGTTCAATAAGGTTGGCTAAGTAGAGGGTAGTTATATATTTCTTCAGTCTGATTTTTACGCGTGTTCTGCTACAAAGCTCAATAAACATATTTACCGAAATATGGTGTTTTACTGGACATAATAGCTACTATTAGTCAATGTTCAAAAATTGTTAACTTTAACCGGTATGAACCGGTAGAGCATGATTGCTGCACTTGAAGTTTTCGCAGCTAACATGCCCTGAAACAGACCCATGTTGACTTGGTTAACATTAAAATTCCTAATCATATTCTCCCTCCCCTCATCGATGCACTCTGGACACACTCCTCTAAAAGGTGGTATACATCTTCCTTAACTCCACAGGCTTCACAGTTGGGACTATTTACTTTCTTCATTAGAAATTTGAAACTATTCAGTGGCATATGTCCGGAGACTTAATCGCATATGTCTATGCGATTAAGTCTCATTATTTAAAATTACCTATGTTGTAACTAGACTCACATAGCCGTAGGTAGTATTTCTTGAAGTCTGGTAGGTATATGCATACATACCTACCTAATTACTTACAAACAGTTAATGCATTGAATGCAAGTAACTGCCTACCTACAGTACTATAAACCCATATTTATGAGTAAACTTGCAACAGACTCAAGCCTTCCTGTTTATTATTCTATTAAAGTAATCTGTGGATTATGTTGTGGGTCATACATATACCTAACATTGTTCACTTTAGTTTGTAACTTATAATTTAATGTATGACTGTTTGTCGTTCCTAAAACAATAAAATAAAATAAAGAACTTTTGCCACCACCCAGTCCAGTATCAAAACAAGACAAGCCTTAGACCCCAGTTGCAAAGCTAAGTTAGTTCCCATCTTAAATGCATTGGGAATGGTGGCTGACACCACTCATGAAGAAAGATCTTTAAATGATCATTGAAACATGAGCAGAAAAATAAGAAATTGTACACTTTTACTCACCTCTGGTGTCCAATAAGTCTTTGTTCAAACGATCATTAGCAATTTTCAGGGAGGCTATTTGGTCAAGAAGGCACGATAGCAATCGACTGCCAACTTTACTACCCGATGCACTTGAACTGTCCTCCGATTCAGAGTCCATTTCACCGTTCCCGGGCCTAGCTACGTCCGGCAAACCTCTGACACAAGGATCACTATACCGCCTTGAGTTACCGTCATCTTTCTCTTTTTCATTTGTGTCACTGATTGAGTTCGTATCGCCAACAGACGTGATGATAGGCGGGAGGCTCCCGTAGTCTTGGTCTGATAAATTCTTTGGTTGCAAACTGGACTCTTCCAGGCAGTTTTGGGTCATTTCCTCAGCTCGTTCGTTTCGTCGGCGCATTCGAGGTCTCTGAACTTGTACGCTCTTCACGTTCTGAATGTATCCCTGGTCGGAGTAGTTAGGTATGCTATGGAGCATGGGACTGTAATAGCTAGGAAGTGTGGGCAGAGACATCGGCTCCGGAGCCCCGTACATATGTCTATACGGGTCGTATCCCGGCGCGAACTGTGACCCACCAATCTGCCAATTCACAGTAGGATTAACGAAATCGTAAGTTTCTACTCTCGGCGTCGCTTCCTGAATGTGATGCATTGTCTTGTCTAGCCATTTAGAGAGATACGTAGACTTGCTCCCACGAGATTTTTTTCGCTTTCCCAGGGTGCTCGAATCATTGCCGTTCACTTGTTTTGGTGTTGATGCCATTTATGTAAGCGACAACTTGCATGAACGAAACTGGTTTTGAACTTCTTAACTGTTTTTCCAGATGTACAAAGCTGATGATAGTAACTGAGTTTACGCGTACACTAGTCTAGTTGTCGTGGGTACATAGAGACGGCGTAAATAAATAAAATTATTTTCAGTCGAGTCGACCTTTTGACCAACCGATCTTTACCGAACCGACAAATATTTATTGACAGTAGGACAACTAGACAACTTCCATTCCAACTTGAACTTGACAAACGAATGAAATGAAACGAAAACCACAAAGCATAAAATTATGACATTAGTATAAAGGTAAGACTAAGTACTGCGTATCGTACTTATCGTCACAGGTACCTGTTAGGTTGATGTACACACACCAGAAAATCTTTTTCACCTGTTATAACGGATGTAGGTGGTCATTCCGCAACGTGATTTGGATGAACTCAAATTGATTATGCCGAATCGCTGCGATTGTGTTATATACGCGTTAACAGCAGAAATACAGACTACTAATTATTTATTTTACGCAATTTAACTTTTATTTTTATCTTTTTATCAAATTTTATTGTCAGGAGTAACTAAGATGAAAAATCCAGCATAACGCGAAGGTGAAAAATGAAAAACGCGAAAAGTCTTTATTAATGCAAAAGCAGGGGGGAGAACTTCGTTGGTTTACTTAAAGGAAATTAACGTCATATCCAGTAAGGCATTATCGTTTAGCTCTGATTTGACTCGTGTAGTACCCCGATACTTGAGTCAAATCAGACCTATGCAGTGTAGCAAGTATTGGTGGGGGCAAATGGATAAAAAGCCGGTATCGGTCGTGCAGTTATTCAGTTAATGGTTATGCCTAACTACAGTGTGACATGAAAAAATAAGTGAGAGATACAAATTGTATAATTTCACAGCAGTGCCGCAATACTTAGTAGAGTAGAAATAAGTTCTACCGAGGTTCAGTTACAGAAAACATTTTATTTTATTTCAATAGAGCAACAAAACATTTAAAAAAATATTTTAGTTCACTTTTTTCACACAGAATCTAGACCCAGACTAAGCAGATCTTGTATTATGGGAACAACATGACTAATATATTAATTATATACTTTTTTATAAACACATGCATACAATAAAATGTTCTAATCTAGAAGAATAACTAGTACCTTAAAAAAACCTTTCCATTTACGTAGTGCCATAAATTACCTGGATAACAATCAAATTACTAGTTTTTAATTTCTATATTTAGAACAACCGATTTCAAAAACGATATCCATCCAATTTCTCTAAACATTTGTCTGTCTTTAATTTAAAGTACTGAGATATAATGTAAAGCAGCGACCCTTTTCTATTAAAATGTCGTAGAGTACAGTAGGTACTCTTACCTAAATACTGAAGTGGTGTGCCCGCCGCCATCTGATAAAATACTAGGTTTGTCTTGTATCTATCAACGTTATCGCATGAGCTAGAGAACAACCTATAGTCTCTTTCTGTCTGGAAACAACGGAGTAACTACTAGAAAATAAATTGTGAAGTGGAAAAACTGATCCATGGCAATGATGTTTCGTGGTAAGAAGTTTGAAAGTATTCGTCACAAGTCACATAGACTTATCCTAACCTAGTATCGCGATTGACAAGCCTCACTGAGATGATAGACAGCCTGACAGTGACAGTAGAAAAAACAGTCAGGCAGATTTATTTTTTGGCATCGGAAAGGCACTATCACACCGTATAGAGCGAGCGCGACGTCAGACTCCCCGTTCCTAAGATTACCGTCCGTTGGAATATCGTCCGTATTTAGGGCATATAGGGGGTATATCCTCGGTCAGCATCGAGGACTTCGTGGTAATTTTAGTGCTGTCGTATGTCAGCGCTGACAAATGCCGCCACATCGACCTCAATGCTATTGCTCCACTGCATGCACGGCCCCCCGACGTCCGAAGATTCCGGCGGCCTCTGTGTCGTGAAATCCTGGGCGCCCCAGAAGATTCTTCGTAGGAAATTAGCGCCACTGTGATTCCAATTTAACAGCCGTACGTACACACATGGACCACCTTCAGCCAGGAAGGCATCTGGGCAACTCCGCGATGACCGGGAAATTGTTTGCTTTCAGAGATGAAGCTAAGGCAAATCATACCAGCTAGAGGGCCTTACCCGCAGTTCGAAAAAAAAACAAAAAGAAGATGCTGACGATTGATTGACTTATTTTTTTATTATCATGCTTCAAGTCATTGGTAATATTGTCACAGATTAAAAATGTTTTGATCCTAATATTGTTCTAGCCGCTAGCCTTCCCTTGCAGATTAGTTCGTGTTTTATCAGAAACGTAAAAATAAATCCTACTACTATAAACGTTTGTGAGGATGAATGTTTGTTACTGTTTCACGCAAAAACTATTGAACGGATTTTGATGAAACTTTACAGTAATATAGCTTTATACATCAGAATAACACATAGTAATAACAATAACACATAAGATTTTATCCGGGTACCACGCGGGCAAAGCCGTGGGCAGAGGCTAGTATAATATTATAAACGCGAAAGTTTGTGAGGATGGATGTTTGTTACTCTTTCACGCAAAAACTACTAAACGAATTTTAATGAAACTTGCTACTTTTAATCCGGGTACCACGCGGACGAAACCGTGTAAATTTATTAAAAAAACATGGCAGTATGAGCCATTAGTACCTCGATAGAAAATCAGTTTATACTGGTTGTTTTTAAATAACAGCTAGATGGCGCTCTTATGGAGGTTTATTTGATTAAATTCGCTGTAAGATGGCGCTATTTGGCCAACAAAACCAGAGGTACCTAAAAAAAGCCCCTCTCATGATACTAGAAAGCTATAGTACCATATCTGACGCTGGCAAGTAATATTTTATTATACCTATAATTACAATGCATAGTTTCTTTCATCCCCAACACTGTTTCACTATTTTTAAGGAAATTACTTAATTTAGGGTTTAGTGTCTTTTCTATAGTCTATTGCGGCGTTCTCTAGTAATAACTTGTTGCTATAAAACCAATTTAAGAACCATCCTTGAAAATACACAAATCGATTGCAAAAAACAGTATTTTTACAATCCTATACGCTATTTCAAAGATACCTACATGGTAATAGACATGCAAACAACCTCTTAAATGGCATACGGGATCCTTACGTAACGTTCCAAATAAAACAATAATGTAGGTAGGTAGGTATATGACGGTCATTTATTATCTAAATATATAAAACAATCTGATTTATTTACAAACTTTTAACGTTATTTACTACGCAATAGTTTTATATTTCAAACTTTCCGAAAAAAGGAATTTTAATCGTATTACAGAAAATATTTTGGACGTTAAACACTTTCATAGTCTATGTCTATGGCACAGTGCGGACTTTAACAATGATTTCTAATGCATACTAGTACATAAGTAAATATGTAAATAATAAAAATAAGAGCTTTACGTGCTCCTTACAGATTAATGAAAATTGGCAGTACGTCTAAATAATACCTAGCATAAATGTTACATAACTAACATAATTACATAAACTAAATTACCAACATACCTACGTTGGGTTGTGTATCATTAGATGTATTGTAAGTTTAAAATTTAATCTGCTGTCCATACTAACCAAGAGGTAGTATGGACAGCAGATTAAAAGATTCAATAGTGTCAAAGTTTTATGCTTGGATTGACTTGGTAGTAGGCTGTGCTAGTTCCATGAAACCAACTAGATGGACTATAGTGCCACATGTTTGTCTGGAAATCAATATTATGCCACATTTTTTAACTACAAAATGAAACTTGCCACACGTCAAACAGAAAAATCTCTGATTACGTGATATTATGTACAAGTAAAGTGGGTACGGTTGTAAGTGGGCCGTTAGGGGGCATAACAGGAAACATAGTCCCCAGCACCAACAGTATGAGCAGCCAAGACAACAGATTTGTTGACGGAGAAAGAATTATTATTCTTATCTCTCTTTTTTGCCAGACGGAAAGGAGAAGAGAAACAGAAATCTTTGTCAAGGTCACCAAGACAACAAATCAACGAATATGTCTACGAAGAAGCTTCTTGTGTCATTTCAAGTCTGTTCAATATTTTATCAAATCGGCGCAGTTACTGATTTTTCGCATTGATCACGATTTCTATTTTCTATAGCTCTGTAGATCTTTTTTAAATTTATCCACCTATTCAAACATTTAAACTAACGTTAAACTAACTACAAATAACATAACTTATTAATAAAAACTACACGGTAATTCTACGAGATTGAATTTTCTAATAATTGCATTACTTATACAAGTTAGTTAATAGTGTCTTTCTCATAATATTGTACTTAGACTGTATGTACGGTTTTGTAAAATTGTTATAAAAAGGTGTTATATGTTAGGATTATTCGAGGTATCCATGGAGAATAAGCACTCATCATTTTGAAATAAGTGCTAAGTAAATATAATCTTTTAATAACGTTTATTTTTACTTTGTCTGAAGACGGTGCTTTTACAAATGAATTAATTGCAAATTTGCGAATGTTATAAAAATGTTTTTATGTAAATGTATAAACGAAGTTATCATTGGAAACCGTTAAATAAGTTTTACAAAGTATATACGATTCCTTAATTACTGAGTATATAATTTTGATCATTAAAATATAATTTAAACTTAGTTACTCCGTATACCTATGTATGTAGACTTAAATAATAATAAGGGATTGATCATTGTGTTTACTTTTAAAAATAATAACAATGAATACCATGCCAATAATACGATTCTACATTGAAATTAAACGATAATACATAATGCCAATTTTCTTATTAAATTAGTTAATCTACAACGTTACCTTGACAGTTGTATAAATTTACCAAAGTATACTTATTCGCTCATAAAAGAACAGGAACAAGGTGACAGATTTTTTAAATAAAAATTTAAATAATCGTCACCTAGTAGGTATTCTTTTGACCAAGAGCAAAAGTATTTTAAATTAATGTCTTTAGACAATTTTGACTTCTAATTTTTACATCTGCCTTGATACGTTAATTAATTTTACTCTTTTATACAACCACATCATAATATGTTTCCATACCTGCATTCATACTTTACAAACACTTTTTTTAATATTGTTTTTTTCTAAGTCACATCGTTGCACAAATATTTTAGGATTCCTCGCCAATTATCCTACTCAGAGCCAATTGAAACTCACGAACCTATATTATAGTTTTTATTTTATAGTTAGTACGTATTGGTTATATTTTTTTAAAATTATTCTTATTATTGTCTGTTTGTTTGTCAAAATAAGCGTCCTAAACATATGCTCACAACATGACTAATAATCCTTATGATAGAATTTGGAAGTCCTCAGATCTATATATGCGTAATGAACGCAGTAACGCGAGGATATCTAGTTGTGAGTAGGGTGTAGTCAGAGGCAAATTTAAGCATTAAATTTGGCACGAGCCCACGTTATTTGCGCATACAATTAAAGTAACGTGAAATAGATTTGCTGACCAAATCTCACTACTGACATACATACATAGTTTAACAAGAGCTTGGATTCAGTCTTTTCAAATAACTCTGAGTTCAGCATAACTTTACTATTTAATCTAAAAAATCAACACATTTACTACACATAATGATATAAAATGTTCACAAGACAACTTTGGTTTACAGAAATTCGCTTGGAATCCTTCTGGCTACCCATTCGACCCTGCATTCATTCGAGTGATTCCTAGTGAAATACTAAGACGTGTGAATTCTAGTGTATACTAGAAATGCCCGCGAGAACTCTAACATAAAAGCTGATAACAAATGCTGGATTTTGGCAGTATTAATCCTTGATTCCTCCGGAAATCACCCTTCAATCACACAACTTCGAGCCGGACACTAGCCCAGCTTAACGTCATCGAAAGCCGTAAGTAGATCGCTCGTTTGTAGCATTTCCGGATCGGCCCAGAAATCCGAAGGAGTCAAGTGCACGTTCGAATCTAGCAGAAGCGCGTTGTGTTGAAGCGGGATGCTCGGGCTCGCTTGCATCTTTGTGGTTAGATATGGGTCGTTCCCTTGTAAGATACCAGCTGGGGAAAGCAGTTTCCCTGGGCTGTATACCTGGTAATTGCCAACAGGGGACATGGACTGCGGTGTGTATGGGCTCATCACGCGCTCTCTTTGAACGGGACTCATTGTCGCAGAGTAGCTGTTCGGACTCGACGGGAGAGAATACTTCGGGCTGTAAGGGCTCAATGTCCTTTGGGCTGGACTTGATGGTAGCGAGTACATATTTGGGCTGGCTATGTTCAAGCTGAGCGGTGACATGGGGCTGGCCAAACTGATGTTTGAGCGGATCACCTGATTGGTCGGTGAGTTTGTGCGCATCACTTGTTTGTTTGGCCCAGCTTGGATGATGTTTATGATTGGTATTGAGTTCTTGATGGTCTGATGGAGTTGTTGAGGAGTTACCATTTGGTAGTTGGGGCGAACCTGATTCTGCTGCAGCT
Organism: Perizoma flavofasciatum; assembly: GCA_958496245.1. NCBI lineage: Eukaryota > Metazoa > Arthropoda > Insecta > Lepidoptera > Geometridae > Perizoma > Perizoma flavofasciatum. The sequence continues at coordinate 4,667,112 of OY292436.1, forward strand.
GGGGCGACTGTTGATCCTGAAAACACAACGGTTACTCGTTAGATATGAACTTGCAAGCTTTTTGTACACAGAAAAGAGAAACGCCAATATATACACGAATATGGTAATTATTACTAGAGAAACGTTATCTTGAGCGTAGTTTTAAAAAAGGTGCATGTTGTAGGAAGGAAATAAATAGGTGGAGGTATTAGCTTCGACCTTGAATCAGAACATGATTATGCTATTGTATATTTACACGATTCGCATCAGACTAGTATATCATATTTGTTTTTACTGCAACAGACTAAACTCTAGCAAGTTGGATAAAACAGATATTGCTATGTAAGTTAAGGTTTTGCTGCATATTATTGAGTCTATGTTTTCATTGATATGTATCAACAAAATGTATTCCTACAAAATGTTGTTCTGCTAACATAAGCAGAACAACATTTTGTAGGAATATATATCATATACCTAAATGAAACATTCGATATATTTATGACACTTAAATTGATCATAAATTGTATGTATTCGATTTTCATAGAATGAACGACAAAGAAGCAAAAGCTTAACGATTTTATTGTTGTTTTTTACCGACGACGCAAAGAGCTCGTATATTGATTTGGGGATGAGGCTGTTTGTTTGCTTGTTATTATATTTATCTTCAAAAAGGTTCTTAGGTAAGTTTTAACGCCACTAGTCACTGGGGACAGAATATTGCTACACGTCACTAGAGGGCGCTGGAATATTATACGTCATGGGTTATCCATTTCATAATTTATTTTTTCTACTCCTTAGCACATTGCTAAAGTTTGACGGCAATAAATATACTTTTACTAAATTAAATGCAAAGAATTTAGGACATCAGACGTCTGGCTAGGTGGTGCATTGCGGCTTGGATGGCGCCAGCTCTGATCGATAGAGTAACTAAATTACTCCTTTAGTAAAATTGCATGTCCGTAACAGTCTTCATATTAGACACGTGTAACTACTGACAAATATTTAAAAGGAATTTGTTGTTGACAAACTTAAGAACGCGGATGCATCTTTATGTGCCAACCAATGTTTTAACTCAATGCAAAAAATATACAAATCAAATTATTAGTTAAAAAACATTTTAAAAATAAGCTTTATCGTATTCTTCTCGGCAAACCCTTCCATTTGATATCCATAACAATATATAGAGCAACAAAATATAAAAAGGGGGTGAATACAAAAAAAATTGGTCCGCCATCTTTGGGGGTCCGCCATATTGGATTTACAATGATTTCGCTTAGCTAACCATGCATTGTCATGTAAAACAAAATTACAGCTCAATCTGTTGGGGATAATTGGTTTAAAAATCCAAGGCAAATTAAATAAAAGCTTCTAATAATAAAGTCTCGTTTCGCATACATGTTTAGTTATAACATGTATGCATAGTTATTCGAAACCCTATGGTTTTTCGAGATTAATTTTACGGGTAGTCTTAAAATTTCACAAATACTTATAAAAGTTTTAAATTTTTATAGTACCCCAGATTAGGCGTTCTTTTAGAAAATTTTACTGTGTTTCGCTTCATGCCTTCTCGCCCTGCGTGTTTGGAATAAACTAATAGTGAAGTAAAAGTCAGCATCTGTCGTGCTAAGCTAAGATGGGCACGAACCTTATTGATTTTTATCGCCATTTAGAAGGTCTATTAATTTATAATTTTTTAGTACTTCTTACTTCTGACTGAACCCATATAAACAAGTTTGATCACTAAATCTGCTCCACCACTTTTCATAAAAGCTACATTACATTTGTAATGGTGTTAAAAGGTATATCAAAGCTTTACGAGAATATGAAAAATTTAGGTACCTTTGTGTATTGCTAACAGAGATGTATTGTGTACATTTGTTTCCATTTATGCAGTCATACTTACGAGTTACGACCTCATACATAATGAAGACATAGCACATACACATAATGGAGGGAGATATAATAAGAAATCATAGAGGATCTACTGTATTCTCCCTTTTTCTCCAGTCCTTGTCCCATTTTTTTAGGGTCGGCCCTCCTTCGTCAGTCTTCATGCATCACTCTGTACGCTTTTGCGAGAGCTCAGGGGTCTACCTACACCCATCGTTTACATGTCCATTTTGACGGTTCCAATCCAAATAGTCTGGGGTCTGCTTATTCTTCTATTTGCTGATTTAATGGAGATGACTCATATGATCTTCGTTTTTTTTCGTACAAATTCGTTTCTAATTTTGAGCAGTAGAGCCTCTTCTGTATTACTTATTTCATTCTAGCTATAGATAGCTCTCTAATAAACACTGGTGTTGCACGCTATTGACCATGCCGATGACCAATGATGACACCATGATTGGCCATTGCTCATACTAGCTTACTTGTTCGGTCAAGAGCAAGTCTTATCTTTTGTTCGAAAAAGTTTAGATTCTAAAAACTGTTATGCTCACGATGGTCATGCTCAGATCTATATTCAGTACGTACATCCATGAGGAATTACTAGGGGCAATCCAAACATTAATTTGGTACATGCCCACGTTTTAAAGTTCTAATCCATTGGTTTAGAAACTAGTTTAGTCCCATAGACGAGAACTTTGTTCTTCGAAATCAGAGCTTGTCAACTGAACCTAAGGGAATTTAATAAACACCGAGCCAACACAAGCCAAGATAGATCGCCCCTCAATAGTTTGAAGAGTGTCTGTTTTTTTTATAGGACACGATACGCGAGCAAAATACATTCTATTTATTGATTTCGTTGTAGCTATGAGTGGCATGAATGATTTCAGAAATCAGAAACACCGGGGATTAAAACAATATTTTTAGGAGAGGCATAAATAAGAGTGTAAGGGACAACGGGGTCACATCATACTCGTATGAGGATGTAATCTGGCTACTTCGAGGAATAAGATAGTTTTGGCGGGTTTAGCATTCGTTATCGAAGATTAATCTAACATCCCTGCCATCAATATCGAAAATAGTGCAAAGCCCTTGTAATTGACACATCCTGTGTAACGAACGACTAACGATGGCAATGTTATCGTTCCCCCGGGAATCGTTTAACTTGTCGAGATTCAGGGGTTTCCGATAATGCCCTAACCAGACATTGTTCATGTTTTAATGGTCATTGGTCAAGTTTTAACATTGAACATGTTATTAGGCAACCCCAGAAGTACTGTTAAAATAGTTGGAACTACCTCAAGTACCTCTGATTCAGTCATCTTTAGCATTTTTTACATTGAAGACATGGTTGATAAAAAAAGTCTAATAAAAATTAAAAGATTCTAAAGAATTATTAGGTTTGATGTATGATGTTTGTAAACCAAACATCATTTGAAACGCGTTTTGCGCATCACGACCACTCAAAGCAGTGAAAGATGCCTAGAGTATTTCTTTGAAAACAAGCGGTGCTTTGGCTTTGAAATAACGATTGTCTTTATGAAGGACTAGCTTCAACTTCATCCGCGATAAAAAGTAGCCTGAAATAACTTTTTTTAAACGTGTAAGTCAGAAACTACTATAGTTATAATTTGTCAGTCACATAAATTATACATGAACAACGTACTGAAGTTGACAAGTAGAGGTATCGAGTCCCATCGGAACCGCATCTAAAAGTTTTTTCATTTCGCTGACACAACCTTCAGTGTTTCTTCAAAGGAGTTTAAACAAAAAGTTTGTTAACAATTTAATTACATTGTTCGAAGATGCTCAGGCAACTGATCAAGTTTGAAGTGAAGTTAATAAATAAGTTACTGCTAAAGTCGATGAGGCTAGTCCTAGAAGGGCACGAGCAGATAGCGACCCAGCAGTTGATAAAGTCTGGCTGAAAATGACAAAGATACTGATGATATTACCGCTACTTGGACGCACAGAGCATGCTTTATTCATGTAACACTGCTTGGTATTTATGAATGCATAAAATCTATATCCAAATAGCATAATATCATTAATTTTATGCACCATCACAAGAAAACGTAAAACTCTTGAGATATAGAGGTATATTCGTCATTTCATGCGGATTTAACATTTTATCTTGCGAATCTTCAATCAACTCTAAGCCAACCTAGTTACGAGCAATAGTCTAGGGCTCTTGCCCTCGATATATTTTAAGCCTGGAGCTCTGCAATAAGTAAAATGAGATTCCCTTGTAAGCCGTTCCTTGCGATAAGGACTTCCGAAGATAGCTTGGGATGCCGCTGGCAACTGAAATAGTGACGTCGGCATTCCAATGTTTTCTTTGTTTTATCCGAGCCACTCGCTAAGTTGGGTATTTTAGCTAGGTACGTACTGTTTTTGAGATATTTTGCTCTGCAGATATCTAGATTGAAATTATGTCATCACCCTAAACTCAACTGGGTGATGAACTACGAACGTTGAGTAGGACTAATTAAAATAAATTTTGCGCATATTTGCATTTACATTAGATAAATAAGTACTGAAAACTGTTGAAACTTTTACTTTATTTATTTGTGCTTGGACGCAAGTTTCAATAACGACGGCATAAAATATGCCCTCGTTTCAAAACGGCCTCAGTAGTTGATGGATGTTGACTTTGCGACTAACCTCCATAAGCTGGATACGATCAGTTCCAAGAGTAAGCGCAAGGTCTGGGTCCTATCTAGTTCACGTATACAAACATTGGCTCTATATCAGCCTTAACTGGCTGTACGAGTTCATGTATATGTACGTTATAGTCATTCTTAAAGTTCACGGGGGGCTCTTCCTGATTCTCTTGCTCCCGGAAATCTCAATAACCTGTTTATGGTTACTGAGTTGCAATTCAAACAAGGATAAAAAACATACAACAAATAGTTACATTTTCCTCTGGCGTGCAGACTACATCTTAAGTTCCTGCAGGAACAAGAGTTGCTATGCAGACATTTTGAATAAGTCAAGAATCGACTGTAGATAAAATATGTGTTGCAGTTGCGTCTGGCTGGGCTGCTATTACGGGAATAAATCATAAGAAGCGATACAATATTTATTTACAGTCTGATGCTAATAGATTCGTATTCCATAAATATTATTAACAAACATGTGATTCCAGATGTGTTTATTTATCTTTATCTTGCTGTATTTTTTTACTTTTTGTAATATTTACGTTCGATAGTTTTACTGATGTTTGGACTATAATTTTATAAATTTCCTTAATTGATTACTATTTTGCGTAAATAAGGTAAAAAATTATGTAAACAGTCATTGCAATAATAACGTCGAAGCTCATACCAAGGAAGGAGGTGTAAGAGGAAAAGGGAAGAAAAACAATCGTGCACCTTTTGACAGTACTCTTTCTCTTTTACTTTACATCCCTGTCAAATATTTATTTCTCTAAAGAAAAATAAATAGCCCATTATAACACTTCTCTAGTACACAATCATCCATACACTATAAATAGATTAAAATAACATTCAACGGTGATAAATCTACTCTTCTACATCTTTTAAAAATTTAATTTATAAAACGAAAAGTGCCAAGCACTTTATTATTTTTCGAGTATCTTTTAATATTCCAAAAATTATAACATCAATTGATAATACAAATAAGTGGCGTAAAAATTCAACGAAATGTGATTAAATAATAGATATTGATCTAAGTTGTACTTTCTATTATTTGGCAGAAACATCTGTGACTTTTTTATACTAGGTACCACAGCTTCTGCCAGGTACTTAGGAAGCCACTGTTCAATCGGTTAATAATTTTAGTTTCTTGATTGTAGGCTCCAATATCTATAACGGTACATTTATTTGTAGAACAACTATCACATAGAGCGCTAATTGTAATTCGATGTAACAAACATAGATTAAAACAACTAATGAATAAATAACGACTGCCCCAGAACAGGGCACAATAAATGTACTAATATGACACAGACAATAGTTAAATCAATGAACATAAGACTGATTGCGGCGCTTCCCTCGCTAGGAGCGAACGGTAACTACATTAACACCTAGGAACGATTCATCACTTCACCATCACGATATGCGCACGTTAAACTTAAGCCCTAATATCAACGTCCATCGATTGTTTCGAGAATTTGACACCGACATAACATAAAACGTGTAAGTTTTATCTACACGGCGCCGCATCGACTATTATGGTGAACGCCCTCCAGCGAAAGTACGAGATCACAAGTGAGATTAACTACCCGGCCTTAGTTCTCGAAATGAATTCATTGTCGATAACTTTCAGTCTGATGCCGGTATAGTTTATCACTAGTACCGCCAGTGATTCGTAGCGCGCGACTCGCGATGTTGAACACTGGACGCGCTATATCACAGTTTATTTTGGAAGCTCAGGCCTCATGCCTTGGCTTTTCGCGGCCGACACTGCACCATGCAGATATAACCGGCATCCACGTCACAGCCGCTCACCAGAAGGTTCATGAGGACGCTCGAGGACTGTGTGCTGGTAGGCTTCTGTTGCACGGGAGATGGACTGCGTTTTATGCGTTTCGCGCATGGCTCCTGTTCTTGTTTTAGAACTCTTTTGCAACCGATGTCCCACGATGAAAGTGTTCTACTTGGTATGAGACCTAAAAACAATAACATGCATTAGTATGGATCCTACTTAGATATACATTTCATGATAACAAATGTGTATGAGTGTACCTTGATCTGAGTATAAGTTGGTTATGAGATCCAGTGGCGTAGGACCCGAGGTAGTCGCCGTGAGCAGACGTTGCAGCGCAGGTGCCGGCGAAGAAGTCACAGTCACCGGTTCCGGGGGCTGAGGCCGCGCCATGCTGACGCTGTCTGGCAGAGCCCCCCACATGACGGCCGGCTCCAGAACTGGAAGCTCATCGCTCGTCGGTATGAATGGAGAATTTCCATCATCAATATCATTGTCAGACCTTGTATTATCGAAGGCATCCAACGATAATTCTGTTAACAGTGAAGACTGTTCGCAAGACGAATCATTTTCCTAAAAAACAACAAGCATTAAGATTGGATTCTTAATGAGGATCAATAAAAAAAATAAGATGTTTCAGTAGATTAACTTTACCCGATGGTCCGGCGATGATAGCAATAAGGAATCTGGAGACATGGAGTCCACAGGGGATCCATTAGCCAAGTCATCGCCCAAGAAGGAAGGAAGGCTGCAGTAGTTATCGCTCAGAAAATCATTGAACATTTCATCGAAAGGACTGTTTTCGAGAGGGATACAAGCGTCACCAGCCGAGGGTGCCAAATGATCCAGGATTTCCGGCTCATCTTTAAGCACTGAAATAAAATAGTTATTAAAAAATCTGTATATATAATAATCCTACAAAATATCAGGTAATATCTAATAGCCAAGCGTGGATGGTTTAGCCACTTACTTGTATGGCCCTCTTCTTGCAAGGGCATGAAGAATCCTTTATTCATATTTTGATTTAGCGGTGCGAATATGAGCTCAGTGACTGGTATCGGCCGCTCCTCTTCAGGAGGTATTATGGCGACTATAGCACCGTTTCCTGGTGGTTCGACTGGAAGGGGCTCTGGGATTGGCGTAGAAGCCAGTGCAATCGAGGCCACAGATGGCTTCAGATCCGCATGCAGCACTTGGTGTGCGGCGAACACATCATCTTTGCACTCGATACCGCTGTGAACAAATTAACTCGGTAATGTTGGGGCCTGTTAGTCAGGCCGATATGGCGTAGTAAATTATTGCTGGTCTTTTACCTATACTAGTGCCCCGATTTAGTTTGTTATACAGCAATTTTATCTTAATACGGTAGTTAGAATATGAGTGCTAGAGTATATCTATGAAGATACACAATGGCGAGTAATCAGTCAACAATATTCAAGGCTAGAGTTCTGACGGGGGTGACGCAAGGCATACACGCTTAGATAGCAAAGCTAACACCAAGTTTGGACTGAAACACAATATTGAGCCAGCTTTTAGAACATGCCGAATCAATAAGGAAAATACAGGTGAGAAGTGCAATCATGTAATGAATCGCATGAAGTGACATATAACTTCATGTGACTACACCTAGCAATCGACCACAAGATTCCATTGTCAAGAACTATAACGTACATTAGTAAGTACGTATACGATGGCTATACGAACTCGATTACAGGAGCACTTATCAATCAATACTGCGGAAATGTACTCATTTGAAGAGTTAAAACAGGAAATTTTTATCTATTTTTAGCACAAAACAACAATAGTATTTACAAATTGGGATCAACATAAAAAGTTTAGACTTTTTACCACGACCGCGTGGCTCGAAAGTTGGGGTTTATCTGACGATGGTAAGGAGTCTGGTGTGATACCTCTGATAATTAAATCTATATTTACTGCGGCGCTATACAAATTATGGATTAATTAATGATTATCTCGTTGGCGATAACCTGAGGATTGGCCTTTAATGACCACTTGCGTCAATCGATATCAAAATACATCATGGTTCTCTTGCTTACAGAGATAATGTAAATATTGTTGACAACGTAGTTCAAGTTTTCATTAACCCCAAGATTCGATTCAGTGCCTATCCCACTGCCTATTATCTAATCAACGGAAAACTACACATAGTGATATGTACAAGATTATATTTGGCACAAGTCAGCACTCAACATGAAGCCAACTATTACTAACAATAAAATCTACGAGTTATCTTATCATAATAAAATAAGATTTTTGGTACTAATATAAATAGCATGACTAAATCAGAGTAGAAAAATAGCGAGCCATAAACAAATCATAAATCTTAGACAGGGAGTACAATTTAAGTTGGTGCATTTACGCGCTACTTGAAAGTGAATCTGTTGGAGCAGGACGAGATAACGTGACCTAGGTTGGCTAGAGAGAGAAGTGCTGAATATAGTAAGGACGGCCTTGCAGTCGACCTTGTCGGATTCACCCCCTTCGATGAGCCTCCCCATGTTTTCTCTAGACGGGCCATTCACTAGGAGCAGGTTTGCGCGCGCATAGCAGACACGCGGTAAGTTCCGTATCGATTGCACGACAAAGAATTCGGAGGACCCCCGAAAGTACATCATTTTTCAGTGAATGCGTTGTAAAAATAGATATTGATCGGTATTTAATGAGATTATTGAGCCGAGCCCCTCTGACATTTTCCGCGAATTTCAGATCGTTATGATTTATCTTTTCATAAATCGTGATCAGAATAGGAATGATAGGATTTTGTGTTTGAGAGGTAACTGCGTAGGAGGCAGAGGCGTTGTGTAACGTGAAAATATCTGGATAGGACAGCTGTTTAGTGCCGGCTGCGACCTTGGCCGTGATACCGTTGCCGGCGTAATTCAACAATTACTTCTATTCCACGGTCGAGGTCAAATCGTGACGTTAACATTAAATGAATCAAATAAACTGTTAGCCAAATAATATGTATGCGACTACTTGTACTAATATGTATGATCGATTATCATTACACGAGTAACGCAAGCCAAAAGGTTAACGACTTATACTTTACGTAATACCAGTGTTTTTTTTAATTATGGCAATAATTTTGGTTCCTATTTCCCAAGTACAACTCCTAAAAGTGTTCATTCAAACATTTCAGAACTTAGTGGAAAAAGATTGTAAGTCTCTATTAAAAATGACTTGAAAACGAAGTCGCGGTGCAGCGTGTAGCATGTGTATTCATTTAACACAAGATGTACACTTGTGTATTCATGAGCTGATAAAGTTCTCACGTTTTGTAAACTAAGATAAGATACGTTTGTATGAAAATAGACTATTTCATTTCACCAAGCCATATTTTGGACCGATAGGGTCACCAAGTTGAATGTAAGCTACCTATATTCAACTTGGCCAGTAATGACACAGTGAGAAAATTCAGAATTATAACGAAATACATCATTGTTTTCGCTGACAATAAATCTATAGGTATTAAACCTACCTACTTACCGGCACCGGTGAATGCCGATGCGATAAAGGTTTGAAGGACGATCTTGATATAACAAGATAACGTACCTAATTATGTCGTAAAGACGAAATTAAATAAGAATCAAGAAAATAACTTCGTAACATCGTACGAACCTAAACGTAAAGTAATTCGAATCGTACCTAAACGCAAGAAAGAAAAAAGTAGTCAGATGATAATTTTGATCATATCAAAATTAAAAGTATTGTTGACACAGAACAAGACCCAATATTATCACATAATGTTTATTCAACAAACCAAACGTGATTCTAAGAGCGTCCAACGAAAGTGCAAGTCACAGGCTCACAATGCTTTATTTGACTACGGTTAATGGACATTTTATATGGAAAAAATATGAACGAATATAAAATTTAAATCATATCAATTTCCAATAGGAATGAAGGTAAACGATTATTCAGCTCGTTTATGAAGAAATAGTCAACGCATTTACTGATCAAGAACGAAGGTTTCGAATCCTGTTAAATCGGAAGTTTTGAGAAGTCTACACGGTCTTCATCAAATAGAAACCAAACGGCCAGCAGAATTAATTAAGGAAATGGTGTAGTCAACCGTATGTACCTAGTCACTTAAATATAATAAAAATATATAGGTTGAGAACTGACAGGAAAATACAAAAACGAATCAACCATAACGGATGCAGTCATGCGTTTCTATTAGTGACACTTTTAAAGCAATAAAGAATAATTGGTAATAATGGATGAGGATCGATTGTAAGATCAATAATGTCTGGCAAGTAGCGTGCGCGGGAGTCAAGGCCGCCGGTGTATGGCGCGATTATGTAACCAATAGCTGGTTAGCTAGCCAGTGGGGGGCGAGGACCGCTATTTTAGTCGCGCACAAGACACGCCGGACAACTCACGAACGCACTATCATTGCACTTATGATACACTTGCAAAAATTCAGCCAGGAATCGAAATGTTAAAGTAAAGAACATTTGGCATCACATCCGAGTAACCAATCTATAAATAAAGAAGAACGTAACAATTTTATTTGTCAACAAATCACGTGACATTTAGGTTTGAGAAAAATTCTCGAGAGAAATGGAGGTAGAATACAATTACGTAGTCACACAGCCACTTGGAAAAGCACCGGTTCGTTATATCATATCACTTCTCTTCTTACGTTATTTTTTACTATGAACATTGTAAAATAAACACGGGATAAAGGCACTAGTATGAGCACGATCACTATGAAACGCACTAAACCTTCACTGCACCGTTCCTTACCATGATGCGTGAAAATTCCGTGTTGTTGTCAAACAAAATTTGGGCGTTCAGTGAAACGCCGGCAAGTTTGGTAGTTCGAACAGCTGATCGAGATCGCGAGTGGTCGAGCTTTGCCGAGTACGGGGTGGTGGGTGGCCGCCAGGGAGTGCTTGCGACGACGTCTGTAGCGCGAATGAAGCTAGCGCGGCGGCGCACTTGTGACGTGAGACGGCCTACCTAAACACATCACATTGCGCGACATAACCAGACGACAATATAAAAAAAGTCAGATAGCGCATTCGCCAGCCACGCGGAACGATAGCCGAGTTCACGATTATCACAATGCACCCACCGGTGGTCGCCGATCACGGCCAGGCTACTGAGATATCAGGGGTGATCGAGTGATGTCCGCATGAAACCGGAGTTTTACGAACTGCGGTGCACGTTTTGCAACCCATTCATACAACTTACTAAGGAAGGTATACCACCTTATAAGGTTTTTATAATTTATAGAAAGCAGTTTATAGTAACTCCACGTTTTGAGTATTTGAACGTTTGAACGTTTTTTAAAGCAGGTCAGGTAAAAAATTAACCGAGACCCTGGGTTAAAAAAAAATATTTTTATAAAACCGCTTTTAAAAAGGTTCATGAACTGTGTGAAGGTCATGGAAAAGTGGATCAAATTACTAGAACGTAAACATATTTTTTTAAGATTGTGTAATATTGAAACTGTTAACAAAATGAATAAAATATTTGCGTAATTTGAGTATCTGCGGGAAAAATATTTTATCTAACTACTGTTACACTGCGGAATTTATGCAATAAACAACACATACAACGATTTTCAACTTAAATGTCTAGCGAAATTTTTTTCCTTCTTATTCATTAATAAATTTCCTCCACTACTTGCTAACCGATAAACAACGTGGGCTGGGTAAGGATATCAGATTGAACATAGTTATTTTATCAAATCAAAAGTTGTATTTAAACGATCTTTCAAAACTTTTAGTGAAGGGATGAAAATCGACAGGAGGCGAAAATCAAACAAAATAAATAAATCAGGTTACTGTACCAACCTATCGCCGAGTCAACCGAGAACCGGATGACGCAGTGTAGGAAGGCCTCCCGATGGACAGATGACATCTTAAAGGATGCGGGACGGGAAGTCGTTTCATGGAAGTAGGTAGCCCAAGATCGTTCGTCAGGGCACATGGTTTTGACTTTGGCTATGCCCAGCAGTGGGCTTCTACAGGTTTTGATGATGACGCTGAGACTAGATGAAAAACAGATCCTGAAGAACATGAGAACATACCGCAACAGATCTATCAATCGCTAGGGCATGTGACACATGATACTCTCGCGTTCTTCCGCAATTTACCCGTGTAACTTTACACGGCTTACTAATAGCCTGTTCACTACTACAAACTGAGATAAGATAAGTACCTTTGTAAGGTAAAGTAAAAGTTTATTTTAAGCAAAACCACACACAGCTATATAGTAATATATCCTACTTCCTACTAATATTATAAACGCGAAAGTTTGTTAGGATGGATGTTTGTTACTCTTTCACGCTAAAACTTCTGAACCGATTTTGATGAAACTTTACAGTAATATAGCTTATACATCAGAATAACACCTAGGCTACTTTGTATCCGGGTGCCACGCGGGCGAAGCCGTAGGCAGATGCTAGTGAACATATAATTATAACAGATACAGTAAGAGGATATAATAGTTGTGTGCTGTGTACAGTACTGTCATAAAAGGTCCATGTTCAGCTAAATGCTGCAGTAAACTGCAGCGCTTGTAAGAAACTTTTTATATTTCATATTATTTTAATTCTGATGAATAATAAAGAGTAATCGAAGTTGTACGTAAAAATTGTTCCCTAGAGATAAGACACTATTCATTCGAAGCAGTGTTCTCACACAAAATATCCACTACCGATAATGCTACCGGTTACTATTTTGTTAGGTATTTTAAATTATTGTTTGATTAGCCTTGGATTTTATTTTAAAGATTCTTTTTTTTTTAAGTCCGGTTTTGCGCTAAAGAAGGTTTGTGCAAGTTAAGTTTGTGTTTCAAATAACTTGCAACGTTGATGGATCTGACTATGAAAATAGAAGTTTAAAATTTACGTAAGAACTTCACGTTATTAAGAAAATATACATAAACTTACAAGGTCATTTAAGAGTAGTTCAAATATCTCCGCGGAATTCTTCATCCAAAGAGGCCTGTATGATTGGCTATGCACCTTTTTGACACTTCATATTAAGTTTTGCCCACTGTTTACACAGTAACCGAACACTAATGGATCCGGCACATAAAGCTGCACTATACTATATCTCTATCGCCTATTTCATGTTGATTTACATCACCTCTGTTATAATTTGTAGAACAAATAGCCGTAGAAAGAAGCATTAATGCCAAACTCGCAGATGTTGCGAATTCGTTTCCAGATAATATTGTTCACGTAGTTTTGTTAGATCACTTTTTTATTTCACAATCCACTCTATGAAAGTATAGTTGAAATCTATGGGATGTATGTGTTCTTAACGATATCTACAGAGGGACTGGGCTATCTCAATGAGGTGTTGTTGAGCATGAGCTCAAAAATATTGCACGGTTATGGAAAGGATTGCTCATTTTCTGATGTAATTCTGGGATTGCAATCGGACAAAAATCAAAGACAACTATAGTAATTTGTTAAGAAGAGTCAAATAGATAAATGCAGATGGACAGAATGCATGCGTTTGAAAATTTTGAAGAGTAACAATTGGAAATCTTTAAAATGATGAAACTAGTTGAAACTTTATAGTACCATAGAATAACTATGATTATACTATTCAATTACTGCTGGCACATGACAACGAGTTGAATTCCAGGTATTTCTTAATGGTTGCTAAGTTATATACATACACATTTGTGGTTTAAATACTACACAGAAAACTTGACGAACTTCTCAATCGTTTTGGGTTTCGTGAATTTCATTATTTACAATGGCTAGGCTATTTACTAACTCACACTATGGTAGGTCCGGGTGCTACGTGATAAAAGGAACGTGCTCAAAACTCTACCATATTGATTTTAGTGGGTCTGTGTTTGGTGAGAACACAAGTGTTTTGTCCATATCAGACTTGTATTTCGTCTAGGTTTTTTCGTTTGAAATTTTTACGGTAGCTCTACGATTATGTTTGTGACACTGTGGATTAGATGGAAGATCTTTATTAATGCTGTAGATATTAGCGTGGTAGCACAGAGATGAAACTGAAACCGCTTCAATAAACAACTCGATTATCACTTCAATTATAACAGTTAGCAGGGCCATATTCAGGGCGCTATTTATTCTGTATCCAGTGTGCTAATTGGTCAGTTAGCTCCAGAAACATTGGCGTATGCATTCTGCGAGTTATTGTGCAATTAGGGCCGAAGTCGTTGACCTGACCTACCCCCGGCACTTTCTGGCAGGCTACGTGACTCCAGTTGCACACACCTTACATCATCACCGTTATAAGACCGTCAGCTAATTATCTTGGTTTAATCGGGTTTGACAGCTTTTGTACGTCCGATACCAAATGTTTAAAATAATGTGCACTTTTAAAAACAATGCTAATGAAGAACAAAAACTCTTTTCGAGATTAAAACAAGGTCAACTAAAAAGTGACCTAACTATTAAGCAACCTAATTTGGCCGCAGAACAAAGCTTATACCTATTTAGCCTGTTAGCATGCACTGCTGGGAATAGGCTTACTCCATGATAATAAGCCAGTCTCTCCGGTCCATTCTGTGTTGCTGGTCACGTAGCCATTCTAGTCAACCAAATTAAATATTTCAACCAAAAAACTAGTCACACACACACAGTAAACATTTGAAACGGACGGATACACCAACACACAATCTTATCTAAAAGGGGCTCGTAGAATACGGAGAAACAGCGATTATATTTGAAAATAGAGATATCGACAGATATAACAATGATGCCAGCAATGCCGGAACGTACAACGTTATAAGTGCATTCGTCAGGCTGGAATCGGTAGGTACCTAATTGGAACAGTCCAATAAAAACAAAAATACGAAGTTAAAATAATCGTAGTGAAAGATATAACAAACCACGTAAGTAATGGAAGCGTAGCTAAAGATTGTCTCACTGATACATACATGAATAAGTACAGAGCAAACATTATCAATATTTCAAACTGGACAGGCGGAGCCCAACAAATATGACTGATGAGTTCTACAAGCTTTTGAAACAGTGAAATAAAGTTCCCGAGTACCTAAATCATACAACAAAATTGTTTCATAGACTCCTGATAAAGAACTTTTGAGGGCATATGAAAAATGAATAGTTCAAAACTCTATCACAGAGATAGCATCAGCCGCTTCGAGACAGGGAGGCTAAATAAACGCAAACGAACTGAATTGTAAGAATCAGTTCCAATAAAAATGCCGAAGACCTTACTTATTATCGAAATAGAAGCAGTGAGGTTATTAAATTTATCATCAGGAATATAATGTGGTGACTAGAATAACTTCTACTGTTATTGAAGACGAAAGTAGACCAGAGATTTAGTAAAATTTTAACGGGGATATAAGAGATTATATTTTGAGAATTGTTTGTTGAATTGATTGTTGATTGGCTTAGACGAAATCAAAAATAATACACGAGATAAAAAGTTTTCACGTTAGTTAGTAAAGGCTATAACTCGTTTGATGATTGTCGTATGATGTATATTTATTCTGATAGAAATGCAAATAGAACGCTTTAATAGTAACTCGCAAAAAATATAACCGGTTTTGAGTAAATAACGAGTAAGCTTGAAATCGCGTGATGGTTAATGCAATGAAATTAGGTTTTCATGATAAGAAATAAGATGAATTAAATTGTGAAAAAGAAATAGCAGCCGTGACGGCAGAGTGAGGACACATCCTTGATCCTTAAATTGTGGGTTTGAATATTTTGAAGGGCATTTATGTACCATTAAAACCTCGTTGAATGTGTATGGCGGCTAACGAATGTGGGTCTGTGAGGGGTGCATGTAAATTATTATTCTGATGTATACAAGAGGGTTATATCTCTATCATTATCGTCATCATCAACTGCCTGTAGAAGTCCACTGCTGGACGTAGGCCTCCCACAAAGAATTTCATGACGAGCGATCTTGGCCTCCTCTACAGACTTAACCGATTTTATCAATCCGATATCATCGGTCCATAGGGTGGGGTGAGGCTTTCCTAGACTGCGACGTCCGGTTCGTGGTCGCCATTGGATAATCTTTCATCATCAGCAGTCATTCGCGTAAGACATCTGAAACTGTATTGAATAAAAAAAGTCACGATCGTCGTCATAGCCAATGCAAATATAAATAGTTTCAATAAAGATTAAACGACACGATTCTCGAGAGTCACAATGCCCATATTGACGTCACAGGAATTTGATCTACCGGCCCACTGGTTGCAATTTTCTCATCTATGATCGCACGACCATTACAATGTATCAATCTACGACACAAGCACAATAATAATAATAGAAACTTTTTTTCTGCACTGTTTGTGACATTGGTTGCGAATGTGAATTAACCCTCGCGCAACCTTCAATGGTCCAAAAAATGGATTTAACTATTTTCGCAGCCGTAAAGTTCTTTTGTGACTTTGGTAGGTAATTCTGGGATGGACTGGCTGATGGATCATAAAGAAGGGTATGAATAAGCCGTCATCTTTCCATTTTTTTACTTTCAAGTCACAGCGAATGCAGAGTGCGCCTCAGAGACAGACTTCTGTATTTTTCTTCTAGACTTCTCTCCTATCATGCAACTTCCTTATTCCTAATACGATTCGATGTCGACCAGCACCCTGAGAGATTCGTTACAAATTCCTATAAGCACAAAAAAGTTACAGCAAAGCACCAGGTATTCAAGTCTCGAGATCTAAGAGTCTAACTTATATCAGGAGCTAGGTTCAACAAACGGGCAACACCCACATAGAAACGAAAACTGTTCTAGGTTCTAGTACTTGCACTAGGAAGGTGAGGTGAACGACCCAGGGGGGGATGCACTCGCCCAGAGCAGCATAAACCGACCGACGACCGCAGAACTCTCAGTACAACAGGGGATGGTACAAGGAAATCTTCGAATACAACATTTTCGACTCGCTTTCCCTGACAATCTGAAATCTGCTTTCAAATAATTTATCATAAAGCTTTAGTACAATTTCAGGAAAGAGTAAGTTAATGCCAAAGTATGTTATCATAAATAAAATTGCCGAAGATTACCGTGATCCGGGAAAACCGCAAAATGTAATTTCATGGAGCAAGATGGATTTGGTTGAATTTAAATTTGTCCAGCCAGACAGTTACCAGAAGTGTAGCAAATACTGTTAAGATGACCATATTTTAATGCCAAATGGAATAAAAGCGAAGCTTGTTCTGCATATAAGAGCTAAAAAAGAATAAGGATAAAACTGTAGACCGGCAGAATACTGGTAAACATTGAATACTCAAAGAGATGCATAATTAAACAAGTATTGCTTAACAAAACTGTGGATGACGATGATATTGAGAACATATTTAGAAATTACACAAAATTATGTCAGACTAGCTCGTAATATACAGGTCAGCATACATTGGAACAATCAGTATTCATTGGTGTAATGAATAAATTTGAATTGGTCTTTATGTCTTGAAGAGTTTCACGAGGCATTGCTTTGTATTTTTTTGGTTTGAATCTAGGCAACTGAATAATTTAAAGACAACTTGGCGATAAGATTTTTATTTTTTCCAGATACCATCAAATCCATTAGAATCAGAACCTTCATTGATAACAATTTTGTTAGATAAAGATTGCAGTAAGATTCGGCAGTTGATGTGTTTTTCACATTGCACAATTTTAAACTTTAGCTTTTTTATATTCTCAAGACTATTTCTGGATATTAAGCCTGATAACAGCTTTGCTTTAACACAGGTACACACAGGTCCTCAGGTGTATTCGCGATCAAGACGATTAAGTCTAATTATAGAAAAAGCGAGGCGTGTCGGTCCGTTTGTAATAGATACAGAACGTGCTGCTCTTACATTGACCCACATGTGGTGTGAAAATAAATTGCAGCGGAATGCAATACACGGTTTTATCGGACACGAGTCCAGCTTTGATCGCGAGGTTTATATCGAATAAGATTGCATTTTTAAGAATAACCCTCATAAGAAATGTTGGTGGTCTGGTAGACTATTTGATGTAGTTGTAGAGTATGCGTTAGCAAACTTGGCAGATCACTTACTAAAGGATCAGTGACAGAAATATTAGCAAAAAGATTTAAATAATATAAGCCCAAGAGAGGAAATTGGGTATATTGTTAGTAAGTACACAACACATGGGGTGCTTTGCATTTAAAATTAACATAGATAGGATAGCTCAGTTTGAGCAAACGTGATATGGATATAAATAAACACAGCCATTTTCCTATCACAGTGTCCATCAAAATGCCATAGCGTCCATGTGGAATAATGGAAATGTCAAAGGATTGCAAATGGTTTAACCAACAATTCGAGAAAACGTTCCGGGAAATGCCAGTTGCATTGTCGCACGCGTTGAAAAACTAATACATTTTTGTTTGTGAAACATGGAAAACGAAGTATCAATTACAAAATACTGAGAGGTGATAGCCGAGAAAAAAGTTAAAGAAAACTGAAAACTTTTAACAATCCTGATTTGAAATTGAATGGTAGGGGTAGGTAGGTAAACAAAGAACATATCTAGCCTTGTATGCATTTCGTGACATAGATTTTACTTATGTTGTGTGAGTGTGCGCAGCTACCGCTTTGTCAATTTATCTTCAATTGAATTTACACGACCCAAGTGAGAAAAATCGGACAGGACAAGGAGGGCAAGGAGAGCGACCCCTTAACAAATAAGACATAAGGCCAGGACAATGAAGATAAGTTTTTTTCTTAAAGACGTTCTGAAAATTCAGTACCTATTTATTCACCTACTAACTAAAGAGAAACCTATTCCGTGCAAAATATAAAAAAAAGCTTCGAGCTGTGTTGGATCACAATGGTTTAGTAAATGAATTAACAACGGTTAAATAATTACATTTGCATATGGTATGAGCAAATACGAATCGTGGATGGGATGATAAATTCAATATTTGCACATTGCTTGTTACCAACTGGTTTTATTTTTCTAGACAAGATTTCCAAACAAAAATGTATTTATCATGGATATTAGAAGTAAAAATGCTTAATTCCATACAAGCATAATGTCATTTAATAATAAGATTAATGTAATTCGTTTACAATTCAATAAAAAAACATTGAATTCTAAATAATTAGCCGTTTGTGATCGATAAAACATCCCAGGGTGGTGTAGGCTTCCTCGTCAATAAGGCCCTCTCTAATAACGTTGAAGAAATCTCCAGTGTGTCGACCAGGGTAGCGTACCTGATCCTTCGGCTGTCTAAGCGTTACAGCATGAAGGTCATTCAGGTTTACGCACCGACCTCGGCACACTCGGATGATGAAGTGGAGGATATGTACGAGGACTTATCCAGAGCCTTGCACAACACCACTAAGGCTCACTTCAATGTTGTTATAGGGGACTTTAACGGCAAGGTGGGAACGCAGACTGGCAATGAATCCCGAATAGGCCCGCACGGTTATGGAGTTAGGAATCACAGAGGGCAAATGCTTGTCAACTTCCTTGAGAAAGAGGGGCTGTTCTTAATGAACTCCTTTAAGAAACGGCCCCAAAGGAAGTGGACATGGCAAAGCCCCGACACTGTGACTAAAAATGAGATCAACTTCATCATGACGGATAGCAAGCATATATTCAGAGATGTCTCAGTGATCAACAGGTTCAATACCGGATCTGATCATCGACTGCTCTGAGGCTCTCTGAATATCAACTTGAAGCTTGAAAGAAACCGTCTGATGAAGTCCACGCTCCGACCTAATCCAATCCAAATCATGGCGGGCACTGAGAAGTTCCAGCAGCTTCTCGGCGATAGATTTGTTGCCTTGGAACCCACTGATGACGCTGACGAGACCCTATACAATCTGGTCGAAACGTTAAGGTTCGATGGCATCAAGTTCTGCCAAAAGCAGCGTACTGGCAAGAAGACCAAACTCTCGGATGGGACTCTCGGGCCGATGACAAAAAGACGGAAACCACCCAAGCGACTTCGTAAGAGAGGTCAGACCTGAACAAGCAAGTTGCGAAGATGGTACGGCGCGACCTTCGGAGCTCCAACACACGCCTCATTGAAGAGGCGATAGAGCGAAACCGAGAGTCCAAAGTATTCACTCAGCAGCTTGGTAGGAGCCACCTGACGAAGTTTAAAACGCACGACGGGAGGACCGTATTGTCGAAGCCGGAGATATCCGCTGAGATAGAGGATTTCTATAGCCGTTTATACGCTGCACATGCCCCTCGTTCCCAAGGAGACGACCACGATTCCAGAGCCACCCTGACGCGCCACTATACCGACGAACTGCCAAACATCAGTCAAGATGAGATTTTGTAGCTCTGAGGCAGCTTAAAAATGGAAAAGCCCCCGGTGAGGACGGAATTACATCAGAGCTTTTGAAAGCAGGTGGAGCCCCTGCTATACAGGAGCTACAAAACCTTTTGAACACCGTCCTTCACAGTGGGAGAACTCCAAAGACGTGGAGCGGGAGTTTGGTGGTGCTCTTTTTTAAGAAGGGAGATAAAACCCTCCTTAAAAACTATAGACCCATCTCACTCCTGAGCCACGTCTATAAGCTGTTCTCACGAGTGGTCACGAATCGTCTCACCAGAAGACTCGACGAGTTCCAGCGACCGGAACAGGCTGGGTTCCGCGGAGGATATGGCACCATAGCCCACATTCACACAGTGAGGCAGATTATACAGAAGTCCGAAGAGTATAATCAGCCCCTGTGTCTGGCCTTTGTGGACTATGAGAAGGCCTTTGACTCCGTCGAAACCTGGGCTTTTCTGGAATCCTTACATCGATGCCAAGTAGACTATCGTTATATCGAGGTGCTGAGATGTCTCTACGAGGCCGCCACTGTGAGTGTACAAGTACAGGGCCAGCAGTCTAAACCCATTCAATTGCGCAGAGGAGTGAGGCAGGGGGATGTCATATCCCCGAAACTGTTCACGAGCGCGTTGGAAGATATGTTTAAGATGCTGGACTGGAAAGGTAGGGGCATTAACATAAACGGCGATTACATCTCACACCTGCGATTCACTGATGACATAGTCTTAATGGCGGAGTCGCTAGAGGAGCTGAACCAGATGCTGAACGGCCTAGTTTCAGCCTCCCGATGTATCGGTCTTGGCATGAATTTGGATTGAAAATTGAAAATTGAAAATTATTTATTTGCACCTTAAAAAAAAGAAAACATTTTACAATCAAAGAAAACTGTTTAAAAGTAGGCTTAAGGTAGTTTTAGAAACAAGTTTAAGTGATACAACTAATAACCTAAGCTAGGATAGTATCCTGTGTGATAGGCATTAGCGCCCACCCTCAAGCGATATAAACACATATAAGCCAACATTTGAATGTACCAAAGATAAAACCAAAGTCATGATCAATGGCCACATTGTTCCAAGACCGGTGGTTGTACATGACCACCTTCTAGAAATTGTCTCCGAATATACTTACCTTGGGCAGATTCTGCAGTTGGGTAAAAACAATTTCGAGAAGGAGGCCAAGAGGAGGATCCAGCTAGGCTGGGCAGCGTTTGGAAAACTACGTGGAGTCTTCTCGTCATCCATACCGCAATGCTTGAAAACGAAAGTCTTCAATCAGTGCGTCCTACCCGTCATGACCTACGGAGCAGAGACGTGGACACTCACGATAGGGCTGGTCAACCAGTTCAAAGTCGCTCAGCGAGCTATGGAAAGAGCTATGCTCGGAGTCTCTCTGAAGGATAAGATTCGTAACGAATACATCCGTCAGAGAACCAAAGTTATCGACATAGCTCAACGAAATCGCTTCACGAACCATTCTCTTACAATATTGGCGTTCACTGGATAGCACCTTAGGGTCATGAAGCTCGATCCAATAAATAAATAAATAAAAAAAAAAAAAGGTAAACGCGATAAAGACCCGTTAAACTTATAATAATTATGTTATCTACTCGCGAAAGTTTGAAAAATACTATAGCTCAACGAAATAGCAAGCTGAAGTGGCAGTGGGCCGCTCATATCTCGCGAAGAACCGATAGCCGCTGGGGTAAACGTGTTCTTGAGTGGAGACCGCGACTCGGCGTAGTGTAGGACGCCCTCCAGCCAGGTGGGATGACGATCTGCGAAAGACTGTAGGCAGATGCTGGATGCGGCAAGCTCAGACAGGGCGCTATGGCGCTCATTAGGGGAGGCCTATGTCCAGCAGTGGACTAATATAGGCTGATGATGATGATGACTATCGTATCTATTATATTACGAAACTCTGCCTTCACCATTATATCTAATGGTGAAGGCAGAGTTTCGTAATATAATACTAAATTCTAAAAACGTAACGATATCCAGTCGCAGAATTGGGATTATAGCTAGGAAGGAAGGAGGACGAAAAATAATTTTCGTGTCACCATAGTCGATGATACGAGAAACAATTTGGTGATGATTAGCGATCTGGATTGCTCTGTATGAGCTAAGAATTTGATAGGCCACTTAAAATTTGAATTCAAAATCTTAAAACTGTCCAAACCAATTTTTTGAGCGGATTTGTTTCCGCTCTCATGCCCGTATCCATCTCTATTGCACTGCGTGTGTTTCTGTATGGAGTGACAGCGACATAAATGTGAGAGTATGTACGCTCCTAAGGAAGATTGGAGTCCCCAAAGAAGGAAGTATAAATATGCTAGCGAGAAGGAAGATACAGCAGTTGATGCCCGAGCTATTTACGACAGTAAGTTCAATATAGATTAGAACAACAGATAATAAGCTAAAATGCACAACATAGCAACGGTTTCACCTTTGATAACCCGATAAGTTGATATGCTGCGATGCATAGGTTGTCAACAATTATCAATAGTAGGTAGATGAGATAAGGTACGAGATGCTCAGACCGGTAATAATGCTTAATATGTCTTCTTTTATAAAGTTATGCCTTTATAAAAGAAGACATATTAAGCAATGAATTCCTTTTATGAATTCTTAAAAGATTTTAAAATGTATTTTATAAATTTTATACATGTATGAAACAACTACTTGTTATTTTAAACAAAACATACCACAGAAACGTCAAAAAGCAAAAAACTAATCTTCCTCAAAATTAAACGTATAATTGTGTTTTTATTGTTTACCTACTCAAAGTTTTTACTTAACAGTCCTTGGCTTATCCAAGTTTCACTTCAACTAATCGTTAGAAAAAGTACAGAATATAGATACATACCAATTAGCTACCGAATAGCAGAACCAGTTCTTTTAACAAAGCCTAAAGAGCGTAGCATTGTAAGCAAAAAAATCATAGAAAACATTTAAATAAGCAGAAAGAAGCCACAATTTTAATTAGAGAAACTGGAACATTCATACGACTTATAACAGATTTACAAGGGCAATAACCAGTCACTAGAGGTATTCACAAGTACTACATAAAAAAAAGGAAAGAGAAAGCCCTCTAACTTGGTAAAGCTCATAAAACAAACGAAATAGTAACTTTTTAGGGTTCAGAAAGTCACAGAATACAGGACTATATCTTTATATCTCTATGGTCAGTTGAAATTTTAACAAAATACGTGTTTCATCACCTCTGTTAAAGCAAATAAAAATTAAATAACGCTTTGCATTTTATTCACTTGAGTAATCATATTTCTTTTATCTCAAAAGGGTGTTCTAATGGCATATAGGGTACAAATTGGTCTTACAACAGATCAGCAAAAAGCAAAAATTAGCACACATGAAAAGGGCATCCATATAGCGTTGTATGTTACACTCGATAAGAGCCCAAAAGCTTAGCGTGACCCCTAACTGTTACGACAGGGCAAACAGAAACAGGGCAGAGTACTCATAAAGCTGATAGAGAACACTTTCATCGGAAGCGAAATTCCGAGGCTCAGACGGGCTATAAACAACAGTGATGAGTGAAAATGTTTAAGAGCCGATTGCAAGTAACAAATATCTATATATATAATAGTAAAAAATAAAATATACGACACCTAAAGAATCAAAAATAGACCACGCTCAGTCATGGACATTATGGTGAGGTTACCAAGTGAGAGGTAGTCAGAGGGACGTTTAAATAATGGATATGTCCATGGTTTGCATGTAGTTCGTTTTCTACGTGACAGGTTGCAAGCTTACCGCCGCCAGCCTATTGGAACACTTACGAATGGCACACGCCTACATTTTTTTATTCCAGGCCACCAGTTTCCTAACAAAGTTTTCATTCGTAGTTTTGAGCACGTGTTAATGGCGCACATTATTTTTCGAGTGGAAGAATACATAACTGCGAGCACAGAACACAGTACGTAGGAGAACGACCAAAAATCAGACTTTATGAACACTGTCAACAAAAAGCGCAACCCAGACGAGGAGGAAACCAGATTGCGTCCAAAATGTTTGCGTCCAAAATGTTTACCGTAAACGTCAGAGATGATTGAAAGTGTCAGCATAAAATATTCACAGCAGCTTTAAAAAGAGAAGCAGTTACAAGGGAACTCCATTAAACGTAATATCCACTTGGCGAAAATATTTTCTTGTTTTCGATGGGTGTTGAAGTTATTGCGGACTGAAATGTAGTCGTAAAAGTATAATGAAAATGTCAACGTCATTTATATCCAAACTTGGTAAACAAGCGAAGTATTGCGGCAACAAAAACAATGAAATCGGTACTTGGGTTAGTCGGAAGGATTTCTCAACGATTTTATGGACTCAGTGAATATTAAGTCCATATCTACATAAACATATAGATATTCATATCCGCTGAATGATTTATGCGGTAACAAAATATTCTTGAGGCTAGAAATACTATGCTGAAATGCTTAGCCACTTAAGTTGATGAAAACGGTTTTTAGGCATTTACTTTTAAGTATTAAGTTGAGTAGGCTTGACTAATTAGTGATTAGTCTTTGATACATTATATCTGCATTTTTCTTGATGTTATTACTAAATAAACAGGCATACGGCCCACCTAATGGAAAGCGTTGTCTATTGGCATCATCAAAGAGTCCTGCTCTGAAGGACTGTTTTAATTATTTTTTTTAAAGTCATGTCTAAAATACCTCAGAAGGCAGCTCATTCCAGAGTTTACATGTATAGAGAAGAATGGATCTCGTAGAGCGTGTACGAGAGAGCCAAGTATCAATTACGAGTAAGCCCTGTTTCGGTGTCCCGGGGTGCGATTGTACAACCTCGATGCAGAAATAAGTTTGAAGAGTTCCTCGGAGCATTCACCATTGATGGAAAATGCTGAGTGCGTCAATGTCACGGCGCTGGCTCAGTGGCTCCAGCGTGCTGGTGAGCATTGTATTAAAGACACTGAGATGAAACATCTTTTGATGCATGTTGCTACACTATCAGTAAGTACCTTCTTAGACAACCTGGCAGAGTTACAAGCCAACTGCCCCTGACATAGTGGCCAAATGAATTTGATATTACAACGTACCACTACCACAACACCATGATATCAATGAATTAGATTCATCTCTCGGAACTTTACAATTCTACGTCATCATCTGTACGATTTGTATTGTTATTGCCCACTACAAATATCACCATTGTAAACACGCCTTAAAAATGTACGCTCATTCAATATCCGTGCAAAAACTCGACCGGCAGGGGCGTCAAAGTGAATTCTAGTTTCGTAAAACCTGAAAAAGTAGTGGCTCTAGTGCGTAATTAGGTTTCCGAGATTTTCAACATCAAAGGTGACCTGAACTACGGTATTTGTTAAAAGAGACTCACAGGATGTAAAGGAAAACCTGAAATATGATACTTCTAGTATCATATTTTCATCTTCATCGGTATTACAACCGAACCATAGCAGATATTAGCTTCCGCAGGATATTCTTTGACTATCTCTAAAGAAAAGATTTTCAAAGATCATGTTTGTGTCGACCCCTCCATACAAATGCTACTGATCGCCACCGCCACTGCCTCTGCGTCAATTTGCGGGCGCCAAGTTTTACTATAAGCATGCTTAGTTTTTAAAAGTATTATAGTTACCTTATAAGTAACAGATAACGATCTCAAGAGAAACAAGTTCTTATCATACAAAAAAAGTGTCTTAAAAATAAGCCATATGTGGGGTTAGAAATCTTGATAAAAAATGCTCTTATGCAAACCTTACAACGTAGGGGGATAGATCGAGAGATTAAAAAAATACTTTATTGTTTACCATAAAAAAAGTGTGCTCACGACTTTATTCCTCATGGCTTCAACCTAAGATCCATACTAAGTATGCAAGTCTGTGAGGATACCAAAAGGTATTCAGAGGCTAGTTCGACTATTATATGACAAAAACCATATTATGCATCGTAGTGAGCATTCAACGTGACAGGTTGCGAGCCCATCGCCGCTTCGGGTATGCCATCTTAACATACGTAGTTAGAAGTACAGTAAACGGTGTTATCGCTCCGAAGCGATTTCTTCCCGATTATTTGTGAGTCACTGAAGCTAAAGTAAATGAACGTTCAGTTCAAGGACTTACAAACATAAATTGTTACACAACAATATTAATGAAAGTGCTTGTAGGGAGCGGCATGGTTCATCAAGATAAGACACGCCGAAAGGTATGTATAACGTTCGGGGCACTATCGTCTATCGTAAAACTAGATTATGGCGGCAGACCAAATGAAGAACTTACAAAAATATCATAAAGGTAAATGGAAATGTATACTCACCTTGATCAACATTGAACATTGTTATTATTCATTCGTGTAAGACTTCTGCAATAGTGCTACTGAAAAAGATGCTGCAAAAAACATTGTTACACGCCAAGTCATAAAGTCTCTTATTCTAGTCCTACCTTATAACATAGTTGAGGCAGACGACGCTTATGGGCTTCTGTTGCTTGTCGGTGATGACGGTAGCCTGAGTCTGAACCCAAGCATAGCCTCCGGTCTTCGCGAGGAAGCGGTACTGGCCAGTCTCGCATTGTCCTTTGGAGAACACTGCAAACAAGAATACGTTTTATAGAATATTTTTCTACCAATAGTTTTTGTTTTTTTGTTCTTCGCCCAAAATAGAATATGACATTAATTCGTGTAGAACTGCCGAGAAATACGGAAATTTATGGGCGTGCAAATGTCAAAAAGAAAATACTGGACGCAGTGATTGCGATAAAAAAAATAATGACATCAACGTATTGCTAACTTGTTTCTGTAGCCTCCTATTTACTGATACTGTATCAGAATTCAATTCTCGCGTTTAGTGACGAACTCAGAACGTGCAAAGGAAATTGATTACTTTTAGATTAGCTTTCTACTCCGTCATAATCGGACGAGGTGTTATCATAATTAGTAGATAATCGCATTGAGTCAGAAGGTTATCGTTTGGAGACTATCGTAGTTTTTTTTAGATATAAGCGGGGGAAAAATGTCTGGTTCTAACGAAGATAATAAATAAGCCAAGGCATTAATCTTTATTGGGACTAAAAAAAATAATCTTTATCTTAATAATTCAATTATATCAATAAGGATAATGGATTCGTAAACATCGCAAGACGATCCATTTTAACCATCGCTTTCTCTTTAGATTGTTTTATTCCATCAAAATATATTATTTAATTAATAGTCTTTACTGGACACGCCACACCATTTTTTGGACGCCCAGGATGACTGGTAGAGAATGCTTTAGCATTAAGTCCTCCTGTTTGTGCGGAAGTATTCAATATATAAATATAATGAAAACATATGGAGTAACGATACATTATACCTTCTTGAGTACGATCCGTTATTAGATGTAATTTTGTCCCTCAAATGAATCATGAAAACAAAAAAAAACCATGGGAATCTTACAGAATTAATCTTACTGAATTAAACTTACAGATTTACTATATAAATAATCAGGGGCAATTATGCACGCGACCATTAAATGGATTGAAAGAACGTGTATTCCTAATTTTTTCATCTTATATAGCGAGATAAATTCGTGTGTCGGAATATTGTCAGAGGAGTAATGTTTAGATTAAGGTCTAAGAAAAAGTGCAGGTTAATTCTAGGATGATTCGAATCGTACATTAATTTTCCTCAAAGAACATTAACAAGCAAACATCAAAGCGCTCCATTTATGGGTTAACTGAAATGCAAGTAAAAGTCAAAACATAATTATGTTGCTATACTATAATTTTCAAGGTCAAAGATCTAATACACGAAGAATGTGGCGCTTATCGAAGCAAACATGTGCTTACTAGTATGTTGGGATCAGAGAAAGGACGTCAGGTACGCTGATTACATTCTACGGATCGTAGAAAAACTAAAGATTTTTTTGTTTGTTGGCTTCGAAACTACTAGACCGATTTTAACCATTTTTGCACTAATAGAAAGCTAAATTATCAGGAAGTAACATAGGCAATAAAAATTAGAGATCCTTAAGAAAATTGCAATAATTTTACTCAAAGTACCAAAATGTTGCCTATAAAATTCATTATTTGGCGTGCGCTGAGAAAACTATTGATGATACATAAAAATGATGTACCTACTACATGATTAAAGTACTCATTATTACCTACAAAAAATCCTCGAGGGAATATATCTAACTATCATAGTTAAGTCGCAATAGCAGCTTTTGTGTTCTCAAATTTAATTAGATCGCCGGTAGAAACAAAAGTTGGTTATATTCGTATCGTAGAATTAATGATTCAAATAAATAGTTTTTATCATCACGGGTATTTATGTAGCAGTAAAATACTTTTTAATTCATTCGAATCGGACATTTAATCTCGAAGTTGTGATAACTTCTAGTATCTTAGTCTTTCTAGTTGAGTATAAATAAAATCGAAACTTACGCGGGTGAAACCGTGGGGCGCAGCTAGTGTAATATACAGCTACAAACACAGATGTTTGGTTCACATTATCCTTTATTAAATGCTTAGGCACTATCCCAATGAAATAGGATCGATAAACTCGGATAGTGAACACGATAATTCACAGGATATATCAGAAAATAAATATCGGTAGATGTTTCATATCAAATCCCAGAGAGCAAAGAGGGAACTAATAAAGATTAATAGCTACAACAAGGTGCGAGGGTAGTAAAAACCCTTGAGACTTCGAGATTCGTTAATTCTCTGTTAGACTAAGCTGAAGAATATATTTTTGTATAGGCCAGTCTGTCGCTTTCGGATTTAAATATAAGATATATTTATAACAATTTCAATGTATGCAAGCATTAGTTAGATTGGTAGTTATCTTTCATAGCAATCAATAGACAAACCTGTACTATTAATCAAGTTAAGATGATTCATAGTTTATAGGAGTAAATAGGGATATTTTATTTTATCTATCCCAACAAACTGATAAAGTATAAAATTAAAGCTGTAACTGTAAGTAAAAATGCCGTAGCCAATTGCATTCAAAAAATTGTTTTACTTTGTGGTTGTGGAAATATCTATTTGCCAAAAAAAACAATCTCTTTTATTAACAAACAAAAGAAAACTTACGTCAGTCGGACTCAAGAATATATTGTAAACTACTTGATATAATACCTAACAACAACCGATCAGGTAATACGCTCAACCTGACAAGGAAAGATAGTGACATCTACCGTACAAAAACAAGTAAGAAAGTATGATAGTACCGCATAGATTCGTCCGATTGAAATGTGCGCAGAAAAACCAGATAGCGTGTTTTCGCAGTAAAAGTAAAGAAGTCAAAATCAATAACGTGTTTACATACATTTGATTTGTTTATCAATTTCGTAACTAAAGGTGATCATAAATCGGTGCTTAATAAAAGTACTATAATAGTAACAAAATATAGGCGATCATCAAAAATATAGGTTATAGTGATGTAACAAAAATATCGGTTGCTCTTTAACATGATGCAGAAGTGTGAAAAAAGCAGATAAGTAAATAAATAACACTAATTGTACACCACATTATGTTGCTTACAAATTCAAATGTCAAGTTGGTCTTCAAAATTATAATAATAACTGTTATTAATCGTTCCAAAAAAGTGTTTGTACGCCAAGAAAATATCGCCAATAAAAAAAAACAACTGTTACGTATTTTTGAACACAAAAAAGTCGTAAGAAAAGTAGTACAATATTCTTGCTTGATTTTTTAAAGTGCAAACTCAGTTCCATTTATCGCCATTTTGGTAAGTCAACAGGTTATTAACCAGTTTCTATTTATTAATGACTAGCTGCGCCCCGCGGTTTCAATAGCGTAAGTTTTGATTTTATACTCGTGATAACTTCGAAATTAAATGCCCGATTCAAATTAATTAAAAAGTATTTTACAACTACACAAATAATATTTATTTGAATAAACATTATGCCTACGATAGGAATGTAACCAACTTTTGTTTCGGCGATCTAATTAAATTTTAGAACACAAAAGCTGCTGTTGTGACTTAACTATGATAGTTAGATATATTCCCTCGATTCCTTTTTTGTAGGTATTAATGAGTACTTTAATCATGTAGTACATCATGTTTATGTATTATCAATAGTTTTCTCAGCGCAGGCCAAAAAATGAATTTTATAGGCAAAATTTTGCTACTTTGGCTTATTGCAATTTTCTTAAGGATCTCTATTTTTTTGAAAATAAATTATAGCCTATGTTACTTCCTGATAATTTAGCTTTCAATTAATGAAAAAATGGTTAAAATCGGTCCAGTAGTTTCGGAGCCTATTCGGTACAAACAAACAAAAAAATGTTTCCTCTTTATAATATTAGTATAGATAGGTTAAACATTTCAGGAGATGAACACGGAAGAGCAGTTAGCAGACGCAAATAACGTGGCAGTTGCGCCAATTTTCGCGGGTTCGGTCAAATCTAAATTATTTGGAGGCACGCCCAGGGTGCGCTTCGTAACTTAAGAAAAGAAAAACAGACAGAGAAATAAATCCCACTCCGCACTTTGTTTTTCAGTAAGTACAATGAGCAAAATTGTTTGCACTTAGATCTTTATTTCTGACAATTTATAGTAATATAGTACCAATCGGTGGCGCGAGAACCACCGATAGGTACTACCATATGAAATATGGTATTATTGCTTGGGGAAATGCGTCACAGTCCTACAGAATATTTATATTGCAAAAAAGAGCAGCAGGTACATACGTTCAATTTTGCAAATGAAGAATATAGAATCTTGCAGAGAAAAATTTAGGCAAATAGGTATAATGACGATGGCTGGAGAATATAATAACCAGAACCTGTTGTATGTTAAATTGAGTATTGAAAACTTTAAATGAAATGGTGACATCTAATCGGTATATAACAAGAAATAGAGATAATATATGTATATATATGCCTCAATATAGACTTGCCAAAGTAGGCAACAGTTTTACTTGGGTAGGAATCAAATTATTTAATAACTTCCACATGAAGTACGATACACAGACAATACAGAATTTAGTGTTAAAGTGAAAAGATTGTTGATGAACAAATCTTATAACATTCTTAACGAAGCTCTTGCTGATAAAAATTTCATGCAGTAATATGACGATGTTAGTTACCAAATTACCATATATTTTATGATTTAAAATTTAAATTTTAAGTATGTACTTACTTATTTTAAGAATTGTATTGTTATTATTACTATAATTTGTAATTGTTTTTTGACATTTCCAAGTATAATGTAGCTTTATGGAATAAATTACATCGAATTGAATTGAGTTTGAAACTATATTGGTTCGAAGAAACGCTATTCAAACAGACATCGATCGTCGATAACAAAATACAAACAGAAAAGAATTAATCAGACATTGCACTCTGAAAGGAAATCGAAACAATCACCGTAGACAAACTATACTTATGGTAACGCTCAGCCCGATTCGATGGAACCAATATCCGAACCGAACAAAATAGTTTCTCGCAATTTCGCTAAGTGAAAATGTAAGTGTAATAACGTGTACTGTTTTAGTATAGGAAAGCTTTCGGCTAATTGTGCTCATACTCTTAGCTCAATTAGTTTTACTAGATTTGATATATCATAGACATGCCAGTGTTCGCACAAAATAGGATTTTTTTTACGAAAATACCAAGGTGGGTAGGTATAATCTTTTTGGATGTGGGTGGATGTAGACTTTCCTCCCTCCATCTCTATTTATAGCTTGAACATTCACACGAAACTATCTTTCATTAGATTCAAAAGAATAAAACAAAACTATCCTGATAGTTACAGTCAAGATTGCGAACTATCCATTTCAGACCCGTGTCATCGAACTGCGATACGGGTACTATAATAGGCAAAGTTGTAAAACTATCTATTACGCAGACTCATCGGGACGCTGTTTCATCCTGGCTTAGAATAGCTGAGGCTTTTACACCGCCAATAGATAAGTGTGTAAATAAGTTTACAATGGACAAGCAAAATCAGAACAACACGGTATGAATTGTTAATAAATGGTGTACAGCGAAGTCACTGAATGAAACTTTTAGTGCGTGTACTTAAAGTGACCAGGTTTTGTAACTTGGAAACAGTTATGGTAAAACAGACACAACTTGGCGAATCTCTTCAAGAAGGGTAACCTAATTATAAGCATTTCAGAAATCGACGGGAAGAAAGGTTTTCGAATGGTGACCACGAACCGGACAACACATGATGGACCGGTGACACCTTTAAGATTGCAGGAAGCGGGTGGATGTGCCTCAAGATCGTTCGATAGGTCTGAAACGATGTTTTGCAAGCCACGTTGAATACATTAGCATAAAGCAGAGGTTTTCAGATGATTTAGCTGGTATGGTTATCTGCACGACCCTGATCGCTGAATCATCCCATATTTTTGCCGAATACACGCCGTGAATAAATAATAAAGTAAATTTTCTGTGACGAAAGGGAACCAGTGTTGTGAACAAACTCACATCTACGGTACGGTCGGTACGGTACGGTCTAATCTACGATTGGTAAGAATTACTTTGCGTAATTATTGACTGTAGGCATCAAACTTTTAGACCAAGTCGGCAATACAGACTTACAGAGGACGGATCCGTCGTCGGACGAAAATCTACGACGTTGGCGATAGAACAATTAATCTCAAGCACTCTTGGCCAGAATAGTGATAGTCGGTGGAGCCAAGCTTTGACCAAGTGGTGGACGAAGAAAACCAGCCTGCTTAGCATGAAGACCCAGACAACGGTTTAGTCTATCGCCGAGAAGACAAACAATATTTTGTCCCTCTCTTTTGTTTGCCAGAACAGGCGACAAAAATAGTTTTGAAATGGTGATGATCATTACGTACTGTACAAACATCAGTCAGATAATTTTATAACTAACCATAAAGTTAATTTCATGATTGCTCTCATAATCGCAACAGATTCTACAAAGGTTAAAAAGCTACAGATACCGTTGATAGCGTGATCTAATAAATTGAGACCACAAAATAAATATTTACAATCGGTATGTATGACTATGTATGGAAATATAATATCAGCGTGACCGCAGCGTGCCGCGTGCGTACGTTCCGTGTAAACCTTCCATAACCTAACAAGAGATAAAATAACTATTCCACTAAATAATATAGTGGCGCCGATTCTGTAGAAGTAAAACAGAGCGACAGTTTAAATTAAATTTATTTGGTGTACCTACTATATAATCGAGGTCAGTATATACGATAACCTATTGATTTTGTATACCAGTTTACGTAAACTTTGTTACTAAAAGTGATATATGATTTGATTGATTTTACATATTATGTAAAATCGTATTTCACTTTTAGTAACAAAGTTTACGTAAACTGGTAAACAGGTTTAGTGGGCGATAACCCGACTTCCGATCCGGAGGTAGTCGGTTCGAAGTGTTCGAACACGGTCGTGCAGCAATTGATTTTTCACTCGAAAATAAGATTTATGCTCATAAGCTAACACGAGCTCAAAAATGTTGAAGGAAACCATCATAAGCAAGCCGGTATGCCGTAGTACCAAAAACTCGCAGGCATGTCATATGGAGTGCTCCAATATGCTCCAAACTTACAACCTATCACATGAAATGCTAACTACCTACTTGCAAAATGCGGTAATGTGCCAAATATAATGAATTAACGTGCCTACTACTCCCTCCATGGTAGGTATGATGGTATAAAAGATACCTCCATGGTATTAAAAGACCTACGCAATAAGTATGTATCCAAGTACGACCATCATGGAAATACATCCTTGAGCGTGTTTTTTTTACCACTGGTTACCAATGGATTTGTTATCTAACAGCTGTGGAAACATTTCCAAGAAATCCAAATTAAATTACTTTCCGAAAGTGTTTGTTGAAAACGTAATAAGAAAAAAAAAAGTTCTTTGAAATAATAACTTCGAATCACTTCAAAGGAAGGAAGCCAGGTGTTCTGTCGATGACACAGAGTCAGTACAAGACCAGAATAATGACACTAAGCGTTTTAAGCACATACAGAAGCGAATGTAAAATGGAATAAGTAACACATTAAACAAATTTCACCAAGAAACACAACTGAGATTAGTACTCTCGTTAAATCTTTGAAATATTACAATGCGAATGAGGTTTAAATTACCCATAAAAAGGTTTTTACACTCGGTAAATGCAATTATACGGACTCATGTTTACCGCTGAAAGTGAGACAAGCAAATATGCTAAAAAAGGTTTATTTTATAATACCACCAAGGTGGAATAGGCCTACCTGTTGGTTAATTGAGTTTCAATCTAGGTCCTAATCGATGGGTCCTAGCTTTACTTAAAACAAGTCAGCAACAAATAAAATGTACTATTCAACAGTACATTTTACTGTTGAATAGTACAGTATTGTGTCGGCAGTAACTTATGGCACCTTTACGACCTCTCGGAATCCTGAAAATTATGTAAAAGCAACTCAATTTAACGCTCCGTAAGATGGGAACACCCTCAGAATAAAACATTAACAAATTATTTTCAGACCTGAATTGTTCATTTAGTGAAATTGTTGAATTATAACATAATTGTAGGTTACCTGTACAATAATACGTGGTATTGGTATATAATATGTTACCATTAAATTGTGAGGGCAGAATAAACGAATGGAATTAGATTACGTGATCTTCAAACACTGAATTGAACAGAACTGAATAATTTATAAATCCCAAGATTTTATAATATCCTGAAAATATGACCTCGGGAAGACGACGACAAATTTTTTTGATTTAATTTTCGGGATATTCTCTTAATCGGGATAATCTTGACATCCCTTCAAAATGTGTGTTTTAATCAAATAACTATCAATTTTAAATGAAACTGGGCTTTAACGTAAACTAAGCAAATATCAAAATATCATTAGGGAAGTTACACAAAGCCCTATCTATCTATCTGAAAGTAGATTGCAAAATAACATGAATTCACTGAACAAAAGCTAAGCTTCACCGTTCGGCTGAAATGAAACGAGATATGAACAAACATTTTGAGAAACAGCAACGCTCCTAACAAAAACAACATATGTAGATTCTAATTAGCTAGATAACTGTACTTTAGAAAACAAACGACAATTATAGCCGTTACGCTATCTGGCCTTATAGCGATCTAGTCCAAACGCAATGTAGTCCTAACGTGATGTAGTCATATCGAGGTTTAGTCATAAAGTGATCTAGTCATACCTACTATCTAGTCAAATCGAGATGTCGTCATAAAGTTTCGAATCCTATTATTTACTCAGTGGTTTTCGACATTAGCAATTGAAGTGAAATAAAATTAATGAATAGAAGTAGTGTAGAGTATTTCTTGTTTTTAGATGATCTTCGTCTTTTTGTCCTTGCCCCACGTGGGGTTGGCATAACATGTTTTAGTTCACTCTCTTTTATCAGCCGTCATCTCAGTACTAACTCCTTTCTTACCCATCTCCTCCGCACAATCAATCTTTTCGTAAACCTACGAGTACCTCTGCATTCAATCCACATTCATATTTGGATCCGTCCCGTTCAAATTAAATCCCATCCTACTAATATTATAAACGCGAAAGTTTGTGAAGATGGATGTTTGTTACTCTTTTACGCAAAAACTACTAAACGGATTTTGATGAAACTTTACAGTAATACAGCTTATACATCAGAATAACACATAAGCTATTTTTTTTTCGGTTACCACGCGGGTGAAGCCGTTGGCAGAAGCTAGTAAATAAATAAATAAATTGACGGTCTTTTTGTAATGTAACATTCTTCCCTCATGACGTGCCCATATCACACTAATCTATTACTCTTAAACATTTTCATGCTATTATGAGCATGAAGTACTCGATACTAAAATATAGTAATGGTAAAAAAATATAAAAAAATAAACACGCTCACGACTGTTGTATGATAGACATCCTGATGCTTAGATCCGTGAGAATACCAAATTCCACGTGATCGGTTGCAAGCCCATCGGCTCTTATCGGAACATAACCAATGGCACATTAATTCGAGTTTCGGTTCAAGGGTATGTCGGGTTTCCACGCGATGTTATCCTGTACCGTCTTGATTTTATCGAGTGGAAAACCTACGTCTTTCGTATAGTCTGGAACACCCAATACGCCAACGCGTTTCTGACTTATCAATAGCAATTAGATTTTAAAAACTATCGTCCCATGAGGTTCTCATGCAAATTAATAAGATCAACATTCGATGATGTCAAATCAAGTTGACAAAATCGGCCGTCGCCAATTCAGCACATTGAATTTGAAACTGCGACAGCTGAAAATTTAAACGAGCGACAGAGACGTAAAGAAGAATTTCAGAAAAATCTAGCAACTACTGTCGCCATAAAATATACGCGCCGACACAACAGTTCTAGACGCTCGTAAACTCCAATGCTTGTTATCTGGTGGAATTGAAACGAGATACCCGAAAAGACATTGCCCAGCAAATTTAGAATGGAACACAAAAAAAGAAAGTCAATTCGATCAAATAACAGCAGTATTCAAAGACACTGTTTGGGAAAATGATAAAAAAAAACATTTGGCGTGGCTGGAAAACTTCATGGCCCAGCAAATCTAGGGTGGAACATAAAAAAGAAAGTCAATTCGATCAAATAACAGCAGTATTCTATTTGAACCGTGTTGACCTTGCGGGCAGTACCCCGACTTCCGATCCTGGTCCTGTACCAATGGATTTTTCCAGCGGAAAATGTTATGTGCGCATTTACACTTGCTTATAACGGCAAAGGAAAACATAATAAATAATAAATTTATTCAAAGAAACTCGTAAATATACAAAACATAAGTGCACTAAATAAATAAATATAGCTAAGTATAATCATTTTAAGTATAATAATAAGTAAACTGGCATGCCCTAAAACCTAAAGGGATGTGCCATTGATTAGTGTTTCAATAACCGGCGATAGCTTTGCAGTCGTCACGTGGAATACGAATCACTTGAAAAACGCGGGTATGAGCCACATATAATGTCCGAACGTATTTCTGACTACCCCTCCACTTAGTATCCTGTAAGATCTACGGACTGAGTATGTATCTGACGAAAGCAGTCGTGCGCGTGTTATTTCTTTCAAATCTGTTTACGCTGTCAATAAGCTTATGTAGGTCAGAATTTAACTTTCAATGATCAGATAAAACGAAATTACAATTTCACAGGCAAACGCTTCATTTCATATACGAATACTGAAGATGTCGTTTACATTTTGTATAACAAGCAAGAGAGAAACATACACGACGTACTTGAAGATAAGATAGACGAGTAATATAGTTGAAAACTTAATTATAAGTTCCGTATAAAACTGTATCGCGTTACCATTTTGTATTATTTACACGACGTTTCGAATGTGTTGCAATCGTCGAGATCACGGGTTGACTGGAATATATGGAGCAATCGTCGAGGAACAAAAGTATTAGCCGCAACTACCGTCATTTCATCTTCATATTCAGAAAAGTCCATGTTCACATTACGAAACACTATAGTAAACGTATAACCGCACTGCAAAATGTAGTCGAAACGTCGGGAAAATAAGGTAAACGCGATAAAAACCCGTATTAAACTTATAATTGATCGCGAAAGAATGAAAATGCTAGTGGAAAACTGGCTAAACACTGTATTAAATATCAATGTACTATAGAGTTTTACTTCATAAATGTGGTTCAGAAAAGCGGAGCAAGATTTGAATAACCCTTACGTAACGAAAGCCCTTTAAGTATATAATGCCGCGACAGTACGACAGGGCACGTACGATATTAGAAAGGGTTATATAATATGGAATTTCTGTTATAAATTTACATATTTTAGACACAAGCGATTATGAAGAGCTATGCTTGGACATTTTTCACACAGCATCATCTAGCCCCAAACTACATGAACGATATACTACTTTTATACATTCTCTTTTGTAAATACATTCATATTATACATAGAAAACACCCAGACCCGAGACAATTATCTACAGATCATACAAACATTTGTCCCGCGACTGGAACCGAATCTGCAACCTTCTGCGTCTCAGGCGGGCCTTCGCCTGCGCCACAAAGGTTATCATAAATCATAAATGTTGAGCTTAGCGAGTAAATACCGGTGGACAGATACATCTTCCACTGTGAATACCGCCTAATACCCGTCTTACTATCCTATCCTACTAATATTATAAACGTGAAAGTTTGTGAGGATGGATGTTTGTTACTCTTTCACGCAGAAACTACTGAACGGATGTTGATGAAACTTTACAGTAATATAGCTTATACATCAGAATAACACATAGGCTACTTTTTATCCGGGTAACACGCAGGCTAAGCCGTGGGCAGAAGCTAGTAGATAAATAATATCGTGTTTGTTACACCGTGTCACGTTTGTTTACGTGATGTTACGTCTAACGATATTTTCGTCGACAATGCGACCTCTCTCCATGCCCGAAGGTCTCGCGTCCTAATACTAGAAATACTTTGCACACCTAATATGCCAAGTTCATAACTAGATAAGTTTTTCTTTCTTTATTTAACACAATGCACCATAAGCTCCACAATAAAGATGAAAATAACTAAAATGAATTACTTCTAAACAAAACAGGTACACATCCTTAAACTAAATCATTACTTAACATTATTTATTCAATATAAATACGCACTAAAGTAGGTATAATATTAAAGATATTTGAGACAACAGAGCCTATGCTATATTTCCGTAAGTACCGGTTTCAAGACATTTGGCGAAAACGGAATCCTCTGGAGCATTTTCCGTAACTTCACTCGACCCTAGCAAATTGTATTTAGGATCCAGGATTAAATCACCTGATACAATTTTCTTTGCATTGGGTACGCTGTTTTAACTCTTAGAATGCTACGGACACCTTATCGACATGATAACATATCCGAATACCAAGAGCTGTTTGTATTGTTGACCCCTGTCTCGATTGAAAATTTAATTTGTCTTGCAAGTCGTAGTAAGCTAGAATTTGTTTTATTCATTGCGTAACCTTATTTTGTAAGAGCTTTACTCTAGATTGTATCTAAACTACAAATAGTCAGAGGACTAAGCTTTGACAATATAACAGACCGCATCTAACACAATTTGAACGTATTCCAATATTTGACTACGGTGAATACAATGAACAAACTGTACAGCGCTAACCACTAAGAAAGTCCTCCTCTTTTATTATGCTGGACATTTTTCACACAACATCATCTAGCCCCATACTAAGCAGAGCTTGTATTAGGGGAACTACATGACGAATATACTACTGATATACACATAAGTTAAAGCCCACGACCTTCAGATCGGAAGTCGGGGTAAAACCCACTAAGCCAAAACGGCTAATGATTACAATAACTAAGAATACAAGTCAAAAAACTACTTGATTTCCAATGAAGTTGAAGATGCCACCGATGAGATAATCAGAATATGACAGTAAAAGTAAGTATAAGTAAGACGACAATTAATGAATTCGCAAAAGAGCTGTTCATATTTCTCACAATTTAGTAGCTAGAAACAAGTGCCACTTTGGTCAACATTATAAACGAGATTACAACTTATTAATAATCCAGAGAAAGATCTACGTGACTGCGATAGTTGGCAAGCAATTGGCAACATTATTACGACATACTTGTTCAAGTTCAAGGTCTGCATCTTTATTGAATTTTAATAACAGAGAAATCAGGATTGATTGGTTATCTCACTAGCTTTTCCTGTGGACTGGATGCGTAAAATGTTCTTCTACTTTGTTAACCTACGAGTACTCGGCGTAGTATAAGCTACGTGATGACAAGTAATACTGAAATAAACTAAGACGAATAAGTTCACAACAGCAATTATTACTCCCAAGTGAAATCAGTAAATGCTGGTTCACGATATGTACATGTGTGGCCTTCGGGAATCAGGAGTCAGGACTAAAGTGAAGATTAAAGATGGGTAATTCAGTGGGGTTCATCAGTAGAATATGATTGCTGCTGCTACAAAACAAATTCAGGGCTCCAAAAATGGTTACTGACAAATAATGACAAAAGTCAAGCTAGACTAGTTTAAAAAGAAGGTTACCATGAAAGTTGAACCAAATAGCAATCATATTTTGTTTTCCTTTCGTTCGAATACATAGTTGGTTACAAATATTGATGTCTTCAGAGCAACACAATATCAAGAGACTTAATGGTATTGACTACTGGTACTGATATGCGTTCCAGAAGTTAAAATTTACCCCAATAGAAACAGTTATAAAATCCAACCCTCCGCCATAATCATAAGGAGCCTCAGAGAGATAATGATTTACTTCGTAAAGTAATTTATATAACTGTTTTTGTTAAAAGCAAGGATTCGTTGGAATTATTATGAATGCCTGTGACTTGAACACAATACATTAAATCATCTCGGCCTCATGTTACAAGTACTTCAAATTGGGCATGGAGGAGGGTTAGATGTAATACATCGTTTCCTCATTGTTTCTGATAGTGGTCTGACTAGTGTATAAGCATTATCGCTATCTGAATATCATGATGATAACTCATGTATACAGATTAGTTGTTACATCATACCATGTCACATATCGGACATACTAAATCGTTGTTATGCCCTGAATATAATATTTCAATTTAAAAAAGTTTAGAACTAGTATTTTTTGATTGGCGTTAAAAGTAATTTGGTCGCCGTCTGTAATATTTATTGCAGTGATGGCTTGATGCATCATGATAACATCCACTATATCAAAGTAGGAGCATTAGATATGCTACATACCTCCAGGTCAGACATAGTATTAATTAGTTATTCATTTACTTGACACACTCGATTCATAATGTATGTGTTTTGTTTTGCGTAAGGAATTAGTGCTGCGTCACTGGTGGTTCGAGGTCTATTGATAATTTATTTATAAGACATTAAATGCCAAAAAAACCGACTTCGTATGACGGGAAATCGATAATAAGTCAAATCGCCTATTTTTTTCATCATTAGAAGGATTTTTTCATAAAATTTATACGTGGGATACTAAGTTTTGAGAAACTAAAAAACTAACTTTTATGGATAAAATACTTTAAATCTTTTCAAAGAACTCTCCACCAGCCTCTATACAAAGTTTCATGCGTCTGAACAAATTTTCGAAACATTTTTTCTAGTCCGCCGCAGACACCTCTTCCTCGGT
This sequence comes from Perizoma flavofasciatum, assembly GCA_958496245.1. NCBI lineage: Eukaryota > Metazoa > Arthropoda > Insecta > Lepidoptera > Geometridae > Perizoma > Perizoma flavofasciatum. Next base: position 4,708,786 of record OY292436.1, read on the forward strand.
CTTCTCGAACGCTGCTAGCGCGTCTTCCGACGATGAAAACTGTATCCCTTTTAGCTGATTTTTTATTTTAGGGAATAAAGAGAAGTCACACGGTGCCAGATCAGGACTGTAAGGAGGGTGACCCAAGACTCTGACCGGTGTGGTGTCCAGGAAGTCCCTCGTTTTGAGCACTGAGTGCGCGGGCGCGTTGTCATGGTGAAGTAGTACCCCGCGGAGCCCGGTGTTCGGTCGCTTGTTGCTCATTGCAGACAAAACTTCTGGCAGGCATTTTGTGGTATACCATTCGGCGTTGATGCTGCTTCGGTCTCGTAATGGAATTAAAACCAGATACCCCGTCAAAGTGAAGAAACTAACGATCAAAATTTTCCCTGCGCTTCTCGATCTCTTCACTTTCGTAGGCGTTGGTTCGTTTTGAAACTGCCAAACTGTCGACTGACGCTTTGTTTCTGGATCGTATTGATAAATCCAGGATTCGTCACCTGTCACAATGGCGTAAACGTGCCGAGATGATCTTGCTTCAAATTTTTGAATCATATCACGGCACCACTCCACACGGGCCTGCTTCTGAGCTTCGGTGAGGTTGTGCGGCACCCAGCGAAACTATCCTCCTCACGCGAAGGTGCTCGTGTAGAATCTTGTGAATGCTTCCCGAACCAATCTGCAGTGTATGTTGAATCTCTTCGTATGTAATTCGCCTGTTTTGTTGAATTTTTTTTTTACTGCCAGCACACTTTCTTCCGTGACAGCCGTCGTAGGACGACCCCTCCTTTGTTCATCCCCAAAGTAAGGCGACCGCGCTTGAACTCGCTATGCTAACGGTAGATGGTTGCTTTTGAAGGTCCTTCATCCATAAAAGCCATTTGAAGTCGATCAAATGACTCATCAGGTTTTAGGCCACATTTAAAATCGTAGAAAATCATCGCACGAAAATGCTCTCGATGCAGATCCATTTTTAAATGAGAAACGATAATTTAATTTGACTCTCGCAAAAATGTGGAGGGAAATTCGAAATTCAAACAATGGTATTTTTACTTTTAAATAACCAAATTTTTCAAAATAATTACAAGTGGCCAGTGCCTTATACATAAAAACTTTTATTCTCAAAATTTTCTGAGTGGCCTGGTATAAGATCACTCTTGAAATATATATATACCCTACCCATAAAAAAAATAATCATCAAAATCGGTTAACAATTGGCGAAGAGATCTAGTAACAAACACATACAATAAAAAAAATACAGCCGAATTGAAAACTCCTTTTTTTGAATTTTGTTAATAACCAGCACAAACTGGTTTTCAGGCAGAAAAATATAATTTGTTTTTTTTTAGAAAACTTTAAAATCATTAGCTTTACTTTTTTCACCTTTGTCAACGTAAGATTCGTGGCTGATTTACTTTTCAAAACATAATCAAATAAAATTCGAGAGGCTTGGGTCCTAGAGACATTTAAGGAGTAGTTTATTAGATTTCTATAAACACAATCATAAATAGTGTTTTTCATCAGCTAAGGCTCTGTCCAAAAAAGCAGAACGGAGAAAATTCAGTAAACAGAATAATAATAATAATAATAAATAATGCTGGACATTTTCACACATCATCTAGCCCCAAACTAAGCAGAGCTTGTATTATGGGAACTACATGACTGATATACTACTTATATACATTTTTTTTTGTAAATACATACATATTATACATAGAAAACACCCAGACCCTGTGACACATAGGCTACTTTTAATCTTTGTACCAAGCGACGCGGGTGAAGCCAAGGACAGAAACATTCACATAACATATCGTTAATGCAAACACTAGGGGATAACTAAGATAAGGGGATATTGAGAATCTCTGAAGCTTAGAGATTTAGATTTGCAGAACACTCTCTATATTAATGGGCATGTTGAAAAATGTACAAGTAGACCGTAGATAGTTATCTCGACGTAAATAATTATGAGGCGATATAATAGTACTTACTATCCTCGCCTCATATCACATGTATGGTGCGTGGCGAAAACGTGATAGCATATTTTATGTTCGATTAGTTACCATGTAAACTAAAGACAACGATTACAACTTGTTAGAACCATACTTGTGACTTTTTTGTTTAACTATAATGAAGAGATTCCGTATGCGTACAAGACAACGATTACAACTTGTTAGGACCATACTTGTGACTTTTTTGTTTAACTATAATGAAGAGATTCCGTACGCGTACAAGACAACGATTACAACTTGTTAGGACCATACTTGTGACTTTTTTGTTTAACTATAATGAAGAGATTCCGTACGCGTACAAGACAACGATCACAACTTGTTAGGACCATACTTGTGACTTTTTGTTTAACTATAATGAAGAGATTCCGTACGCGTACAAGACAACGATTACAACTTGTTAGGACCATACTTGCGACTTTTTGTTTAACTATAATGAAGAGATTCCGTACGCGTACAAGACAACGATTACAACTTGTTAGGACCATACTTGCGACTTTTTTGTTTAACTATAATGAAGAGATTCCGTACGCGTACAAGACAACGATTACAACTTGTTAGGACCATACTTGCGTCTTTTTTGTTTAACTATAATGAATAGATTCCGTACGCGTACACCTATTAAAAGAAAGTATGCGATCAGTTTGAAAACAAACCATATTTTTTGAAATATTATTTAAAATTATATAGCAAATAGAATGAAAAAATAAAATAAATATTACCTATGTTTTTTAATTCTAAATTATATGTTTTCAAACAAATAATGAATTCCCTAAAGATATCCTACTAATATAATAAATGCGAAAGTATGTATGTGTGTGTGTGTGTGAATGTTTGTTACCACGTATCTCCGTAACTACTAAACCGATTTTGATGAAATTTGGAATATAGATAGTTTAGGATCTAGAATAACACATAGACTAATTTTCGAAAATCGACCCCTAAGAGGGTTAAATAGGGCGGAAGAGTTTCTATGAACAAAAAAAAAATTTGATTCGCTCAAAACTCTGTACAAATGAACTTTAAAGTAAATAATGAAACATGTATTTTTCAAAACTACCCTTTGAGGGTGTGCAATTGAGTTCTAAACTTTGTATAAATTGTAATCCTTGGTTCGATTCATTCAAAGTTGGTGGACATAGTTTGAAGCCTGGAGACAGCCATATGTTACTTTTATTAACGTATCACGCGGGCGAAGGCGCGGGCAACAACTAGTTTTTAATAAATCGAGGAGTCAAAAATATTTTAACTTTTCAAAATCATCGCAAACTTTACACTGTAACACTGGTTTTGAGTTTAGCCACTTAAGTCTGTATACGATGTATCAAAGACTTTTGTGGCTAAACTCAAAATGATTAAAGTTTCAGCCCCGCCAGTGAGGTAAAAAAATACTTCGTACACATATAATGATATCTAAGTGCCTAGCCTTGCATAGCGCATGCTGACGATCGCCGCCAATGGGCGTTTGCAAACCCCAGCTGTTTTATTATGAGCTTTGATTACAGGTGTATAATATTATGAACGATAACGTTATCCCATAGTGTTTGCATTAACGATATATTATGTGAATGTTTCTGCCCTCGGCTCCACCCGCGTCGCTTATACAAAGATTAAAAGTAGCCTATGTGTCACAAACAATAATACCTAGCTTAGATTCTAGTGGTTATTTTCTGATGTTAGTAGGTATTTATTTCTCAATTTCTACTAAATGTGTTACCAATGCCCTGTATGTAAATATTTTCTATGCATAAGATATATGTATTCACAAAAAAATATAAGTATTATATCAGTCATGTAGTTCCGATAACACAAGCTCTGCTTAGTTTGGGACTAGATAAAGCTATGTAATTTTTTTTTGCATTATTATTCATCTTTATTTATTTAAAATCTCATGCTTATGCCTGGTGCCTATTATTATTCCTATGATTACTGAGTTTCTACGTGTAGTTTGGCTTAGTTAATGAAAAAGCATCACCCTATTTTTCTATATATTTACATAGGGATTTACTCATACAAATTATCTAACAGTTAATTACCTAAACACTGCTTTGTCTTGTTTTGATATATTGTGTAATCTCAAATTCAACATAATAAAACAACTGTTCCAAATCTTTCTAAGTGAAAGAGGAACTGTCAATAAATACTAAAAATATTTAATGTATCTAATACTAAGTAAGAATTTTAATGTTGCTGGCCTTGTCTATACTATGTTAGACTAGTACTTAAGCATGTTTTGAGTCGTAGTTTTGATTCTAATGAATTGATTGATACAATTGGTTACATCAAACAGCAATGGAGTCAATTTATCCACCAAATACTTCAAGGCCGAAATCTCGGGCCCCTTTTAGTGCCTACTATTCTATAGGTAGGTGCTTGATACATATGTAAAACCAAATGCCCATTGAATTCGTTCCTTTTGTTCCCTAAAGTTCAAACATATATTAGTTTAATAACTCTTTTTTTAACACGCTTATAGGTATTAGCTTCCCTTGTAACTAACTAACAAACAATGTAATTAAATCTTGGAAGTCAATTTAAACCTACTTCTAATTGTCGTATCGATATAAAACTTTGTATGTAGATAGATAGATAGTTTTTTATTCAACAAATACGATACAGCACAGACAAGTACAAATGAAAAGAAAGACAAAATTAAAAAAAAAAACTAAATTACAGAAGAGTACAATACGTGGGTGCTAATGTAATGTAATGTATATGCAGTTCGGATAACAATACTATAATTTGGTATCTTGGAGCTGATTTGATGATGGAGCCAGGAGGTGAATAGGGAACTCTTCAGTAGCTACTAGTAAACGCCTCGAGTTTGCTTATATTATTAGTTTTGAAGAGTCCAATAGATTGGGTTTGGTAACAAGGGTCTGATGATGGAGCCAGAAGGTAGATTGTGGAATTATTTTTATAATTTTTAGTTCGTGATAAAAGCTTGTTTTTTCGAAATACACATTTTATTAAGTACTTAAAAGCTTGTTTTAATTTGCGTCACGTGTTTTATTTGCGTCGGTGTAACAAGCTTAGCGATAAAGTGCTTTAGTTAGTAACGAACCACGTACTTGGCCCAATAGTAGTAAACTCGTATTTTTACATTCCCCGGAACCAAAAATTCGAAGTCATTTGCCAACAGTTATTTTTTTTTAATAAACGGCAACCTGTCACGTGAATTACTAAGTACTTTTCATATTGCAAAAACGGGAATTTTCACGTACTGCACTATCGGTGAAGGCACCGACTAAGTTTCGACTCATTCCGAGAGTCTTCATCAGGGTGAGTGGTCGCGACTTTCTCCTTCTGCGTCGCGCCGTGCACTACGCCAATAAAATTACTAAGTACTTGCAAAAATGCGATCATGTGCCAAATGTAAAGTTTGGACATGCCTCTGACCCCCTTCTTGGTATCCTCACAGATCTACGCACTGGCTATGAATCTGAAAATGCCCATCAAGGGAAATAAAGTCGTGGTCGTGTTTGTTTGTTGTCATGAGTTATTCAAATATATAAGCTTTACCTAGATATTTGTAGGTTAGCAACATGGCAAATCGACCTTCGACGGTGTCAAGCGCGCGATACCGAATTAAAAATATATTTTTCACGTGTGTGGATCAACGCGAGATATTTAATTTTATTTTAAAATATATGTAAATTTTGTTACTTCAAGCTGAACTCGGAGGATAAATATTACGAATTAAATTAAATTAAATTACTCTGGACATTTTTACACGGCCCCAAAAGTAAGCAGAGCTGTGTTATGGGAACTACATGACTAATAAGCTACGATTTTATTTTGTTAATACTTACACATAATACATAGAAAACACCCATACCCGAGACAAATATTTGTCTCATACAAACATCGAACCCGCAACCTTCTCCGTCTCAGGCGAGCCTTCACCCAATGCGCCAGAGGTTGTCGAATTATTTCACCTGATTTGGTGATGCTTAGCGCTCTGGATCTCGATATCTTTATAGGCTTTTATGGTTTTAATATTTGGACACAAATGTACCTTGGATTCTGTAACTGTAGAGTGTAGACTGTAGTGCCGAATCACGATTCGATATACATTTTATTGAATTAGATTTTGAAATAAATCTAGTTTTTTTTACAAGCTTTGAGGGTAACTCAAAAACTATTTTGACTCTGAATATGAAGGTATAAAACGTTCAATCTGTCAAAAAAGAATATTATTTATTACTAGCGACCCGCCCGGCTTCGCACGGGTCATCCAAATTTAAAACTTATCCGGTAGATTTAAAAAACCTGTCATATAAACCTTGTTTTGACAATTACGAACACAAAAAAACAACCTAATCGGTCGAGCCGTCATCAAATGATGATCTTTCATACATGCGGAATTGATTTTTTACTTATAAAGACATATACATTATTATGTTAGTCACTCTCTCAGAGTCATTTATTTGGTTTTTTGTACTCGTGCCTCAAATCCGTCCCTCTCTAAGTTTCCGTATCTTTGTATGCAGTGACAGACGTCTACCCTCTTAAATCTAATTGTGTAAAGCTGTTATAGAAAATTCCTCAATTTCAACGCGTAGCGGAATACAATGCGTCGTGAAACATTCAATTTCATTAATTTTACATAAATGCGCATCAAATCGAAATTGAATAGTGTGGCGAGGCGAAACCGCGTAAACAACTGCAATCCTATTGACTTGTGCATAACAGGAATTCACCCAACAATAAAAATAAGGCCAGTGTCAATTGATGTATCGTACCAGAAAGACGCTTTTATAAGTTGCTATAATTTAACGTTTACCACTGTATAATCCATTATGGACAACATTAGAACCCAAACTGGGTTGACTCAGAGGGCATTAGATGTAATTTTGTGAAAATTGTGAAAATGCTAACATAAAGACAGATAATATTGATTAAAATAACGAAATCAATGATAAAATACAAAAGTATGGCAGATTAGAAATTAAATTCATTAAATAAACACCCAACAGACACATATATACATTAGCTTTGCCTAAACTTGGTGCAGACGGGCATTAGAAACACCAGAGCACCAGAGGAAAACAAAAAAATAGCTACACAGCTTAACCACACGCTTCAGTTCCCTAACTCCCTAAGTGTCCCTAACTCGGTCATAAAAATACTTAGAAGGTTTAATTTAAATTGGAAGTTTACAGCGATTTTGATGGCCAAAACTACGGAGAAAAATAACTTTCTCCAATCAAGGGCAATGCAATGAAAAGGTCTTTATGTTTTATGTTCAGTCGTAAAAGTTACACAATCGAATTGAAAACTTACTTTAGTATTTAGAGCCGTGTTGGCCTAGTGGGCGATAGCCCAAATTCCGATCCGGAGGGTTTGAACCCCGTCATACATGGACTTTCCAGACGAAAAATGTATGTGCATTATGATGAAACCGACATGCCCTACATCCAAAACTTCTGCCATCAGTTACTGTTCCAATAAGCGGAGATGGGCTTGCAATCTGACGAGTGGAATGCCAACTACTTGCAAAACACAATAACCCACTACATTAATAAATAAATGAAATAAATAATGCTGGACATTTTCACACAGCATCATCTAGCCCCAAAGTATATAAGCAGAGCTTGTGTTATGGGAACTGCATGACTGATATACTACTTATATACATATTTTTTATACATATTATACATAGAAAACACTCAGACCCGAGTTTGTACATTCACAAACATTTGTCCCGCAGCGGGAATCGAAGCCGCAACCTTCTGTGCCTCAGGCGGGCCTTCTCCCACTGCGCCACAGAAGTTTTCATATGTATGTGTGGACATGCCTCATAGTGTATGAATACAGAAAATACAGTTGTGAGAGTGTTTGTTTGTATTTAGTAAAAGAGAACTAACTAATTATCCAGCTTAAGAAGAGCTAGTCTTTGTTTTTGATGTTTGAAATCTGTCTGAACCTAGAAGTATTCTATAGGATGAAGTCTACATAAGGAACCGTCTATTGAAATATTACCTTGATTAAATCCCTGCTGGTACCAAACTAATTAGAATATCAATATTCATTTCCCGTAGCACCATTGAGTTCGACCCATAATACTAGTACAGACAGATTTAAGCCTGAATTCATAGTCAGGGGTTGAACAGTCCCCCAAAATCCATCACTCAGCATTCGCCTTATGGCTGGGTGCATAAAGGTTGAATTTGCGCTTGAATTTTTACATAGCGCCTGAATAGTCCCCTAGGGGAGCCTCTATTTGACTATGAATTCGGGTCTTAGAGATAACCTTGAAGAGTATGCAAATGGTCGGCATAGTTTTCTAAGTTCAAAAATAAGTTGCCACTTCCTCTTGAGTTGAGTTTCTATAACGTATTCCAACTTGTTTTCAGGCAGTTAAAAAAATATTTTGTCTTTAACAAGACATTGGTGCCTTCCAGTAACATTTTAAAGCAAAAAACAATATAAATGATTGCTAACAGTTTTAATGAAGCGAGAACATTGCGCCCTTAACCTCAAATTGATCTTACGTAAAATTTGGGACGCTTCATTGGGATGTTTACGACCGTGTAACAAACAACTAACTTAAAAACTACTAGCTTCTGCCCACGGCTTCGCCCGCATGGTACCCGGATAAAAAGTAGCCTTCTGATTATTCTGATGTATAAGATATATTACTGTAAATTTTCGTCAAAATCCGTTCAGTAGTTATTGCGTGAAAGAGTAACAAACATCCATCCTCACAAACTTTCACGTTTATAATATCAGAAGGATAGGATAGGATGGATATGTTGCAGTTCGTGTGTCGTCATTTTGGAATACGTATTCTGCTGCGCGGCGAAAAAAAAACCTAAACCTTTTGTTGCATTTCGTGCGTCGAGTATTTATGAATAGCTTGAACAAGTAATACCCATAGATAGGGTGTAATAGAAGCATGTCCAAACATTTAGCACATGCCCGCGTTCTACAAGTACCAAGCATTCCACTTGACAGGTTGCAAGCCCATCGCCGCTTATCGAAACACAAAAATCATTACAGTAGCCTTATTCATGATGATCAGGAGAGACTAGGGGAAACTCAGCAGACATTTTATACATTGCGGCGGGACTTCGTTTTCTTTATTTCAATTACTTTAATTTCGGATTTTTAATTACTTTAATTTCGGATATCTTATCCGATACTCAAAAGCCTGAATTCATAGTCCGGGGTTGGACAGTCCCCTAAAATCCATAATTCAGCATTCGCGTTATGGCTGGGTGGTTGAATTTGAGCTTGAATTTTCACATAGAGCCTGAAGAGTCCCCTAGGGGAGCCCCTATTTGACTATGAATTCGGGCCTAATAAGTAATACCTGTTGAATTAGTAACGATAGAGATCGACTGATTTACAGTTAGAATAGTGTAGGATGTTTGAATATTTGTTGCTAATGATCTCCGTAACGGCTGGGCCGATTTGCATGATATTTGCAAACGGTATAGGCCTAGAATAACAAATAGGCAATTTTTTATTCGGGCACTACGCGGACGAAGTCAGTGAATTGTAAAAAAGTGCAGCATTGACATTCCGCTCTTACAGACCTTAACACCGAACGTTACAAGAGGTCTATCTGGCTAACGTCCAGTAGTAGTACTTGGGTAGATCCCAATGTTTTTCTTAGAGACAAGCCTTCTTCAGATTTTACCTCATTTCTTATTTAGGTCTACCTCTTCGACTTTTGTTTAAGTAACGAAAGTTGGGAACTTTTTTATGATATTTTCGCTACTGTTCTAACATTAAATTCATCACAGACAAACACGCCATAATTTCACTATAAGTTTATTTATTTTCATTGTTATACCTTACCTCAAATCATACCTTATCTCAAAATGCTATCGCAAGTACCCACATCATAAGATAACTCGGCAAAATCGTCTAAATATATATAATCGTTGTGTGACTCACTGACGGCCAATCAACACACAGCCTAAGTCCTAGAGACTGTTTGGCAGGTAGGTGGTCCTTTTAGTGTAGGGGTGTACTAAGAAAGAGTGTTACGAAAGCCCCGAGAGGGTGCAGCGGGCAGATGAAATTAGAATGGAAAAAATACGAGAACGAAATTGCGGGGCGCTGTACTAGTTACAGATAGTCACTCACATAAATCACGGGCGTTACGCGGATAGCGTTCGCAAGTGGTTTGTCAAGCGTATAATCGGCTACGTAGCGTGTAATAGCGTATTCGCGGTCCGAATATCAAACCAAAAGGAATCGTAAGGTTTATACATCCATACATAATGCCAGAAAGCAAATGCAAGGAAGTGTTTGGAACTAGCTAAGGCGTTTGATATGGCATAGCAAGCGGTAAATGAAATCTCGACTGCAATAGAAGGCAGGATCAGGCTAGCTAGCTAGGCTTTTAACAACTAGACCTCGGTACTGCATGATATCTATGGACATGGTCAGGCTGATCCATCACGATGAAGCAATATTCGGAGTCTCTCAAGGACGCATTTTTGCCCCAAATATTATTCAGAGTATCAGATTACTTAGGTAAACATTACAAACGAGCAATATTGTACAGTGGAATGATAAGCGTACAATCAGCTCGAATATTCCCTGTTGCACATGAAAACTGAATTTTATCGTTGCCCAGAATATGTACAACGCTCATACTAATGGATGTAAGTGGGTTACGCAACATTAAGAAGCCCGGGGTAACCATCCCTACATAATTTACGTAGGTTGTTTGTATTTTTGAGGAAAAACGTCGTTGGAAGCACTTACGCGACGTTGAGGAAAATTAAATTTGAAGTGGTTTGTTGATTCTTGGTAAAACATGAATAAAAGTGGCACAAATAAAATTACATGATAGGTATTTGTGCAAAAATTAATTACATAATACATTTTGCTCAGCAACGTAGTCTTTATTTGTATGTAATAATAAAAAAAAAATCTCTATTGACTACTAACTCATGGCTTGTGTTCCCAGCAGTGGGAATCTAAGCAAGCAGCTTAGACGGCATTAAGTTATTTACACCCAGGTCTATCTAAAATTGTTACATAACTCAATTTGCGCCTAGAAGATTATCATTGATTGAACGTGGAAAAATCAAACGCAGTATTTTACCGTATCTGAATGATTGTCAATATAAAGTAGTTTGAAATAGCGTTGGGAGTAATGTCAAACTGTCAACAAATCAGCTGACTAACTTTATTCCTGTCCGCAGAAAGTTATGTATGGTCACGTATGGCGATCAGCCAACTATGCTAAAATTACTCTTCGCACCAAAATAATGCATAACATTTTAGATAATAACAATACATCACTTAATGTGCCAAAAGTAACGGCTATTGGATATAATTTGGCTTATTAGTTTTACTTTCATGTGTTTAATAAATACCTACTCATAATATTATGACGACCTCTGTGGCACAGTGGGCGAAGGCCCGCCTGAGACGCAGAAGGTTGCGGGTTCAATTCCTGCCACGGGACAAATGTTTGTATCTGCAAATATTTGTCTCGGGTTCTCGGACAAAAAATAATGTATATAAGTAGTATATCATTCATGTAGTTCCCATAATAAAAGCTCTGCTTAGTTTGGGGCTAGATGATGCTGTGTGAAAATATCCAGCATTATTTATTTATTTATTATAAATCTAATCTCAGATCACTCGTCCATTATTGTTTTTTAAATAGATTCGGAACAATGAATAAACAGCAAAAACTCCTATCATCGCAACCTAAAGCGTCCATGCGACAAGAGTACAACAAATTAGATTTAGATATGACAATAAGTACAATGTTGTTTATTTATATTTAATAAAAAAAATGAATTGAAGAGCCATCTATCATTTATTACCTGAAGAAGAATGAATCTACGCTAAGAGATACGCGCTAGCTAACCAAAACGCTAGATGGCGCTAATAAAACAAGCGCACCTAAATCCGGCTGATTTCGTACCACAATGTACCCCTGCCAAAAGATGGCGCTAGCTAACTAAGAAAAAGAACACAAGATGGCGTTGAAATAAATTTTCACATCCAAATCTAACGTTCTTGCAGTGTAAATAGGTGAATCTAACACACCTAGAAGTTAAGATAAGGAGGATTGCATTCCTTGACCTTTAGACCTTCATAAAGGTCACACTTATGAATATATTATGAATTATTTGTAAACAATCTGATCCTTTATGTTTAGGCTAGTTTCAATGGTTAACCATAACTCAAGCCCGTTACAAATTTCGCGTAGGGTGAACAAGAAATAAAAAACAATTGCACGACGAACGACGAAACCTAGTCATAGTAACAAAAAGTTATTTTACTCACATGATTTGAACTGTTGAGCCATAGCGCCACTGTCCGCTGCATGATGGTAGTCGTAGAGCGAATGACCGACCAGTTCGTCCGATTCGAATCCCAGAGTGTTGGTCAGACTAGAAAAAGACACTCAATATTAGATATCACAGAAGACTAATATCACAGAGAGTGTGGAATTTTAAGACCCTACCTAATATACCATTTACTTCGTACAAGATTTGGAAAATCGATGGAGCGGGTGATAACTGTTTGTCATGGCACTGAACGAACATTCCAATCTGTCAATATTGGAGACAGTTGGAAACGGCATTTCCCTCTTTCGCCACTGACAAACAGGAATGAACGCTTTTTAGAGGAAGTATATGTCCTCCAAAGCAGGGTACCTACTTTCAGGCTAATGATGCAGTAGGTAACCTATATTTCAACCCATTCAAGGTGACATTTACTATCCTTGTGTCCCATTTGCCCAACTGTCATAGGAAGGTTGTTTTATTTGTTTTATGACGAAGCTTATAGAAAAGAGTGTTTGTAATGACCTTGACAGAGCTAACTTATATGTATAATTTTAAGGAGCTATGTCATCATAAATCCTGGTGAACTAACACTAAAGGTATCTTAAGTTTTTAAAACATTCAGTTTAATTGAGTTCTTAAGCTAGCAGTGACTTTATTTTTAAACTTAAGTATTAATTTTCTTATTTCCTAACATTAAGCATTGCAGAATGAGAATCTTAAAAGCCTAAATACTGTCATACATGGATTTATGAATTATAATTTCTTAATCTTTGTTTATACTCATTAAAAGGCCCATGGCGTAAAGGTCATTCTGAATGTGACCCAAACCATGAGTAGGTTAAGTTTACCGGGTATCTGCAAACCGGTGTCCATAGATAACCTTGAATGACCTACCGCTTTATGGATCATACAAACATCGCAGGGCACATATAAATTACTTTCGCTTTTAAAACATCAACACCGCAATATGTCTCAAATAGTTTTTTAAGCTGAAGTTATTGCAACTTACAGTTGAGTAATTCGAACCTCCCGCCATATCCGTCCAAAATAAATATCAAAACACCACACAATAGCACTCCGCACACAACACAGCTTCCAAAACACAGGCCTTAAAAAACATGGGACACTAGATTTTTTCAAAAACAAGTAGTTACACTGATAGGACAACGCGTACTGTGTACGAAACCGCGAAATCACATCATGTTTAACCTACAAAATACGTTTGAAGGTGATATTTTTGTTGATATAAGTCGGATCGTTTCGATGGTCCGGCGTAAAAGCTGCAGCAGATCGCCCGAAGCGCTCCTCGTTTTCGGCCAGATTATACTGGAAAAGTTTCGGGACAACGCCATCTATTGAAAAATGCCGGCAACAGGTAAGTGCTAGTGAGGTTTGTACAAATATTTGAACACCAATGTGCGAAGTTTTTTGATGCGGTGAAAAGGGAACGGTCTAGGATCCTAACATGTTGGATAGAATGGAAGAAAAACAATAGTTTTATTTGTTATACAGTTTACAAGAGACCGCCTAGGCACTAAATAGATGTTTAAGTACCAATAATAAAACTGATAACTTGTTATTTTCTTATTTTACACCTATTACTTGAATCCACAAATAATTACTCTGATACATTAATCTTTGCTATGTTTTAATAATAAACAGACCGTAGCCTATGTGCTATTCCACCTTACAAACTTTCCGTACATCCAAATCCGTTCAACCATTACATGTACTGGCAAAACGGAATGGCTGAACCGATATAAACTTTTAAAAAAAACTATCTGGAAGATTCACAAATCGTGTCTTCTATTTTTTATTGCTAGCCTCTGCTCACGGCTTCACCCGCGTGGTAATTGACGTTTCAAAGTGATCCTTATGATTTTAATGAATAAATGAATTTTGACTTTGACTTTGATACTCGAATAAATAGTAGCCTGTGTTGTTCTGGGTCACAAACTATATCTGTTGCAAATTTGATCCTAATCGGTTACGGAGATAATAGTTAATAAATAATCCTGGTCATTTTTCACACAGCATCATCTAGCCTCAAACTAAGCAGAGCTTGGGAAATACATGACTGATATACTAATTATATACTTTTTTTTGTAATTACATACATATGATACATAGAAAACACCCAGACCCGAGACAAATTACACGAAATCCAATTTGAAGGATGCCGGTGAAATTACTGGCAAATTACACGAGACTTTTCACTCTCAATGTCGTCAACGCGCGAGTTTCACTAGGGTGGTAACCACTCGACTCGTATTCTTATTTGTAACTTTAGTTGTATAAAAAACAAAGGGAACGTACGCTTCATCGACATAAGTGAACTTCATATCCAGGCTATGCTTCGATAGAAAGGTGTGACAGTCTAGCGGGATCTCGATATTAGACGGGTGCGGTATCGGCCGGCCAACCGCCACCATGGAGCCCGTCTTCAACTCCTTTTTGTCGTCATTGTTGTTGCTTTCCTTGTCTTCTGAGGGAGTCAGCATGTGACCGGTGATGTGTATCACCTGGAAAAGAAATGAGGAATAAATCGTCGTTTAATAATAATAAATAAATAATGAATAATTATACATTTTCACACAGCATCATCAAGCCCCAAAATAAGCAGAGATTGACTTGTGTTATGGGAACTACATGACTGATATATATACATATACATTACTAGCTTCTTTCCACGGCTTCGCCCGCGAGATAAAAAGCAGCCTATGTGTTATTCTGATATATAAGCTATATTACTGTAAAGTTTCATCAAAATCCGCTCAGTAGTTTATGTGTGAAAGAGTAACAAACATCCATCCTCACAAACTTTCACTTTATAATAGTAGTAGGATTATATCAGAATTGTAGTTCCCATAAAACAAGCTCTGCTTAGTTTGTGACTAGATGATGCCATGTGAAAAATGAATTATGTGTTTATTTATTACCTAAACATTGTCATTTTTAAGTTTTTAACATTACCAAGCTTGGCAAAATGTGTCATTGTGTCGTTCTCATTGCCATTTTGCTAATGTAATACTGGGGCAGATCTGGTGCTTGAATACCGAGGGGGCTTTCGATACCATTTTCAGAATTTTATATATTTCGGTTGGTAAAACTAGATTAGGCTCGACTATCTTTAGCTTGTGCAATAATAAACTTTTGATTCACATGTACCAAAATGACGAGTAAGTTTTCCGTTGCCCTAGTTTTGACACACGTTTTGAATTATGATCATACGATAAGTCGGGTATTACACAAACATTGCTTCAGCATAATTACTTAAGGCCCAATCAAACTGATGCGGCGGCGGTGAAACCGACGTGGTGGCGGTCGGTGGTGATCAATACATCAACGCGAACTTTGACAACCATTTCCCTCACCACCACCACCGCTCCTGTGTCAGTTTGACCGGGCCTTATATTAATTATGATAAATGAATAATAAAATTAAAAGAGTCGTTTTCACATAAGTTACCAATCTTTGAAATCATGTAGTTTGGTATCACTTTGACGTTTCGTTTACCGTTTAGATTACTTTCCTCGTTGGTACCAAACGCGACCAAGCTCGATGAAACGTCACCAGGAGAATAATGTGCTGACGTTTCGTTGACCGTTTAGATTACCCTCCTCGTGGGCAACAAACGCGACCAAGATCTATGAAACGTCACCAGGAGAACAGTAATGTAAAGCCGTAATTAATCCGTAAAGGTACAAAATAGATTTTTTTGGGTTTTGTTTTTTTGTGAATCATTTCTACAAACCAGAGATCGATCGTCCACGCTCGAAGAAATGCCAACAGCCAACAGGCCCTTAGACAACAACCACTTTCTGTTGGCGTTAACGCCTGCAGAAAGGTTGAAAATTCGAATTGTATGTGAATGACATTAGCTTTTGAGATGTCACGTGATTGCCAAGTTTTTCCTTGACGAATTAGCGTTAGCGTGAAAGGAAAACTAAACGTGAGGTATTTGTTTAGACGCCCGAGAATAGTAAAGCCGTAAACAATCCGAAAAGAAAATTGTTTTATTTGGATTTTGACATTTTGTGAATAATTTCTACAAAATAGAGCTCGATAAAATTTAAAATACGTAAAACAATGGTTTTACGTAATTCATAATAATAGAATCAAACACAGAGATAAGATACACACACTGTAGTGAAAATCATCATCGTCAAAACCCTGTAGTAGTACTTGTTTATTCTAGGTTTTATCTTACATAGCGTCGTTGGTCGGTTCGTGATCGCGATTGAAAACCTTTATTCAGCTGTTTTCGTTTCTGCGGGCAACATGGCCTGAGATAATGACCGATAAAGCATGGGTGACTTTAATTCTATTCCGGATTCCCTGTTTTCGAATTTAATCACGTTTTGAAACTATTTCATTGAGTAAGAAAAGTCTTGTTTTTTATTGTCTTTGCCTAGAGCAAAATTTACCCATTAGCATCGGTTTGTTGACTGATATTGCTGTATGCCGATTTCTCTCAGTGACGTCATACATCTAACAGTTATGAAACGATGAATAGTAGGTACATATTCGCAGAAATAATGCCAACTCAAAATGAGGCTGAGGAAAATCCAATCATAAGTTTAGATTTTTTAAGCAAATCTATTTCCTTGATAGCTCACTGTTTTTTTTTGGTAACAGAAAAAAAACAGTGACGGAAAATTGACATGCGTGATGTATGGGCTTCTAGTGCGTCTATTGAGCAGTGTGATAATGGGCATGTCATGAGATAAGATCATACAATGAGAAGAGTTTCTATTATGAATGTGGATATACGAATAGAACAAAGAAAATATGAATGGATTGAACAAAGAAAATATGAATTATTTCTATGACATGGGCACAGAATACATATCCAATCACCCCTTCTGCCGATCCAACTTACCTCTACCCGCCCTGATTTCAATGGTAACTTTCACCATAGGGGCATACGTCAGCGTTGTATTGTAATATGCAATCCAATTCGCACCAAGAAACGGTGATTCCGCGACCTGCCACCGATGTGATCATCGGCCATCACGCTCTAGCAATAAGTTAAATAATAGCGGCACCATTTAATTGACCATTTCTAATTCGCTCACACATACGGCAAACCTTGAATGTGTTGATCACAACAAGAAAATAGTAAATCATATCGGGAATTTGCAATATGAATTATCTAATTGCGATCTGAAGATCAGACTACACCCTGTTGTTGAAAGATTTTTATTTTAAGAAAAAAGCTAAACCCGGCCGAAGTGGCGGGGCATTCTACTAGTTATTTATAAAATGCCACCTCAAACAAATCTGTCTATATTTGCTATCTATATAATTCCACGTAATTCGATCATCATAAAACATAACTCAAACAAAATAATAGTGTAATTTCCTCATAGTATTACTAAATTACAGGCTCTAAGCACAATAGAGTTGTCAGCTTGTTTGAATAATGGCGGACAATTGGACAATAATTGCGTATTATCCGAGACCATTATAATCAGATCAGGCTGATTTAGGTTCATGAGTATTTGTAAATTTAGGTTCATGTGAATATTCTTTCATTTTGACAGCCAGTCCTTGGAACTTTCCAGCCCCGGTAGAATATTCAGAGGGAGACTCATATGGGCATTGGACAATATGTGTTGCGCAAAGACATGCAATTTTTCCGATCAAGATATCGAGGATAGAGCGAAGTGGAGGAAAAACGGTAGGAAGGACGACCACTATATGTGTGGATGTGTGTGTATGTGAGAAAGAGAGAGGTGAAGGTACATTAGATCAAAAACCGGTTTCGACGACCGAAGTGCTTCGCGGATCCTTTCAGTCACAATCCTACCTTATGTAATAATGGATCTTAGCCCCACTTTATAAGAAGCTGATTTCAATTCCTTCCCGGATCAGTGAGAGTAGGTATACATGAGGCGCAGAAGCAGGCTTCAGACCGGTATGCACACACAGTGCTTCGCGAATCTCCTCATGGTCACACATATGGGTTATCCAACATTGGGTCTTATTCTCACCTTATAGGAAGCTGATTTCAGGTGCACATTCCTTCCCTTACTGGTGAGGGTACACTTGAGGCGCAGAAGTAGGTCTCGGCGGTCGCTCTTGCCGATTCGTAGTGCTTCGCGGATTTCATCATGGTCGCATGGGTGGCTGAATTCAAACACGCTTTGGCCCATTATCTCCATCTAGAATTTGAGAAAATAATTGATAGGTTAGTTGATCGCGCCTCAATTCATGTCTAGCTAGCTTGATAATGAAGCACTACAAAGCGTGGTGTTTCAAAATTTGACTGTTGGTGTGTGCGCCAAGCAGCAATGGCCAAGCATACGGCCAATTGGTTACCATAACCTATGGACGCAAAACCATTGGTATCACTCGCGCGTGATAAGACACAGTGGTGAGACACAGTGGTGAAAAGTCTCAAGTGCCCGTAATTTCACACCCATACCCTTCAAAAAAGTAGAAATCTTAATGTAGAAATCTGAAATGAGAAATCTTAGATTTTTTTGTTATGCCGAGACAAACAGGCTTAATAATGGACTATTGGAAAGCCTATTGGCATCTGCAAAGCCTGGGGATTTGGAAATACCCCAGAAAGCAACTCATTCCATAGTTTACATGTACGGGGATATAAGGATCCCGTGAAGCGGGTAGTACGATAGAGATCCACATATTAGGATAATGGATGTTATAACATCCCAAAAAATATGATTATGTGGATAGTGGTAGGAAAACCTACGTATTTATTGCACATCTAAATTCCACCATGACTACGTAATTACCTAAATTACATTAGTTTGCATAACAATTCATCATTAGAGGAAAATATTAGACGCATTGTACTCATGTTTAATGAGGCGCTGGCTGATAGAGCTTGGTTCGATCTCTCGCCTGGTCTCCAAATTAGTAGGTAGTTTATAATTCGAATAAAATTGTTTTTATAGATACTAACATAGGTAGTAATGGGCATAGTTATAGGTACCTTATTTATGTAATACTAACTCAATATTTCTGTAATTTTACTATAATTTTTATTTCAGATTTCCAAATTACCTTGGTCTGAAATAAAAATGATTATAGTTTTGTAACGATTACAAAATTGTATTTTATATACATAATATATTTTTCAATGAGAAACCTATTTCTGTTCTCAGTTTTTAGCGTCCGAATGCAAGTTTAACAAGGAACAAGCCGACATGTTTCATTTTCTACGCGCAAGTACACAATTTCTAATAATATACCTACTTTATAGGCCATGTGATGGCAACGACCTAAATGCCGGAATATACCAAGTCAGTTGACACTAACGTATAAACTCATTAAAAACACGCAAAATAGACTCTACCACTCAAAACTTAAGCACTATCGAAAAGGTAACAACAAAGTTGTTGCTCGTGGCCAGAAAATTACATCGCTGATTTGATACGTTGATACAAGTTTTTTTTTTACGGCAGGTTCATCAGTTCTTTTTGGTAGCCCTGCGTTAGGTCAGAAACCAGCTCTCTAATAAGACTAGCAAAATAGCTACGTGAATGAGATAATAGCACTAATCTAGGCTTGATTTCCGAAGCGGAACAAATGTTTGCATGTTCTGAAGTAATTTGTTCCGGGTCTGGTTGTGGTACCTCGGTACTCGTAGTTCCTGATACCAACGACACAAGGAATTCTAGTGTGGGATCAACAGGACCATTTGTGTGTCCTCTTTTTTAATTTTGGACATTGCCTGTCGGAATAATTTGTTCTAGATTGCCGTCTTCTCCCATAGACAGGTTTTTTTTTTACAAAAATATACCTTTATTTGGCCACAATCTAACCTGATGTTAAGTGATGATGATACTCATACTGATTTATTAATCGTTGCAGAAGATTTTTTTTTCACTAGATTGATTTTATTGGTTTGGTAGCATTCGATAACAATCGTACGATACCTAGTCATGCAAGAATGGAAATACAAGCTTGCAATAACTTTGCCTATCTATATCAATATTATAAGGAGGTAGGAGTTTTAAGTTTGTATGTAGGGGATAATTTCCGAAACTATTTATACGATTTCAAAAAATCTTTCACCAATGTTTATAATGAACTTTCAGGGTGGACATGGCTTTATATTATCCCGTTAAAATAAAATGGCTTTTCGTTTTGAGCACTTGTCATTCAATGTGTTGAAAACCCACATTGAATTATTAAAGGTACTTTATAGGGAATATTTAATTAAGCACCAAAAAGTGTAATGTACCTACCGCTACAATTTGAGGAAATCAATATATTTTTTATTTTCATAATGTCTAAAACTATCAACTTTTCCCGCTAAGTTTTTATCGTCATCTAAAATACTTGACATCCAGAACGTTGCCCTCAATAATCATGATGGAACCATAGATTATGCAATAGATACATAAAGTCACAATCGAAATAAGTACCTACCTACCCAGTATGTTTTTAGTTTTGATAGTAACGGAATGGAGCTTGCCGATTGACTGGTTAAAAGATAGATAGTCGAAAACAGAATGAATCATCTCGCTCAAAGCACTTGTGGCGTATTTTGCCTATAGCTAGATTGAGCAACGTTTTGCCAGATCGAATTTTTGCGATAGCGGCGGGAATTAAGCGTTTTGGTACGTGAAGATGTAGGCCCTGTCATCCCGGTGGTATATAAGCGGCCTTCTCGCTAATAGCCATCGTATCCACAAATAAATGTTTACCACAAACTAGAGAATGTTCTTAAACTTACCACCTAAACCTACAAAAAAACATCGCTGAAATCATAAAACCTTAAAATATAAACAATAAAGTTTTACCTACCAGACTAATATTGCATCATAACGTCTCTATTTAAACAAAAGAGAGAAAGGGTTCTATCCTTACCTGAGACACCCCAAGATGGTCGGCGATATTCTCGCTGCAGTAAACGATATCACCTTGCTGCGATAGAACCATCACGAAGCCGTCTAAAGCCTTCATGCAGGATAGCTCTGAGGATATCTCCTCCATGCCCTTGGGCTCCAGAATCTTTGGCTGTTCCGTCTCCAACTCGGACACTGTAAATCACAAAATTGAGAATGAAAACCTGTATCAATCGGTCATTATGCGTCAGAAACTTACAAATGTAGTGTGGGGTTCTGGACTATGTGTCGTAAAACCTACTAAAAATATTTTCGTTTTTTTTTAATGTACTGTTTTTTAGGGCAGGCAACACATCAGTAATACTTGGTTGCAAATATCAATAATAGGCGACGGTAAACCACTTTCCATCGGTAGGTATGCCTGTTTGATTCAAAATAGTATGAAAAATAGGAATAATAGGGTTCAATTAAAAAATTTATATCAAAAATATTCAATGAAGGAGATTTTTGATACGAGATAGTTCATGTCGAACTACTACGTAGTTCATGTCGACAAACACTATAACAAACAAACGAAAAACATCTTATTCCAAACACATAATGAAGCTCCTTTCATCATGGGTAAAAAATATACAAGTGCACGTCCGGAATTAGCACTCACTACCTCAAGATCAGAAACCAGGGTCACTAATCACTACACCAAGTTTAACTGACAAGTGAATACTCGACAAACTGATCATAGAGACTCAGTTGTCTACCATCTGCTACCAGCGAGTGCTTGGCTATTTTGGACGTATAGCCAGAAGACAGCCAGATAACCTTGAGAAATTGGTTGTAGAGAGAAAAGTGGACGGAAAGAACCTCGCTGACGTTCGCGGCTGATCTAATCAAAACTTTTCACTCAGGAAAATGTCTCAGGATCGGCAACGTCCGAGTGATACCTCTGGTGTTCCAAGCGTCCATAGGTTACGGTAACGACTTACCGACAGGGGTGATTGTTTGCCACTTGAGTTGTATAAAAAAAAAGTTGAGGTTACATCTGGCCTCCCTGCCAATGCCTTGTTGAGACAAGCCGAAGATAGAGCGGCATGGAAACAGCTCGTTAATTCCTTAAGAAACGCTTTTCAGGACGGGCACTATCCTCAGTAATAAATGCATAAAATATTGTTTATTGAGGATTACAAAGAACCATATTTGTTAGCAGATACATAAAGAGAAGCAAAAAAATAGAATAATAATTAGTTACTACTTATATTAGTAGACAAAACAAAAAGGGCGCTGGGTGAGAGGTGCTTGTTGCAAGTTCCTGTGCCAAGAATCATCAAATGAGACATAATAATAAAGAATGTGACGAAGAAGAAGAGTCACTTCACCATATTGTAGGGTGGCAACCGCGATAATTATGCTATTATCTGATGCAGCCTGATCTGCTTTTGCAATCAAACCGCAGACATATTACCAAACATATTATGCCAAGCTCCACATGCGTGGTTAAGACATCCGTTTAAAAAAGTTGATTGCCAATACAATACCAAAAGAGTCATTGATAAGGATTTCTATTGGCAGTGTATAGAACGATGACGTCTTGCGGTTTTTACATGCGACACTGATACGTGTAGAGCCTGCAGATAAACCGGTAAACACGCTTGGAGTCTTTTTAGCTAATGTTTGTGATCAAACCTTGTGGGTCGTAACAGAGGAAACGATTTGCATGTTTTGTACATTTTAATGGAGCGCCACCTAGTGACGTGTGACGATCAAAGCATTTTCAAAAGTATTACAAATAAAAATAAGATTAATGCTCATCTATTCGGAAGCTACGAAGTTACACACAGTTTCACGATAAGTTATCATTCATGCCTTAAAATGTTTGTTTCTAGGGCATGCCTGTTTTCTCACGATGTTTTTACTCGGCGTTTTGAGCACAAATTAAAAAAAATATTTAATACACGACCGGGTTCTAATCCACGAACGTATAATGCTAAATACTATGCAAAATGCGGACATGTGACCAAATATAATATTTTGACGTATATCTGAGTACCCTCACAGATATGTGGACTAAGTATGGATCTGAATAATCTCCATCATGAGGATTAGAACCGTATGCGTGTTTGTTTTGGTCAACACAAATTAATAGGAAAACGAAGGAAACATAAAACACACATGTTTTGTGCTTCTATGATTTATTAAAAGCTCGCAGTTTATGCGTAGGCGCCGGCTATTGGAACCAGACCGCAAGTTTCCAATAAATTATCCTACTGGTTTTGCAAACATGACCTCACAGCCAACTTTACATGAAATTGCCTTAGAATTGCCTTATTGACATCAGCCCAGCTGGCTACAATCTGCGACTTTGTTAGCAAATAAATACACACCCAACTGATACATACTTAGTCCTGACTCCACCCTAGGATTTCATTTTTATCTGTGACAGCGGTGATGTGATTCTGCAACTTTCTTAATAAGTAATCATTGTAATTTTACCCGCGACGACAGGATCTCGTACAGACATACGTTTGCATTAAAAGGTTGTTTGTTGCCAATTATCTACGAAACGACTTATCGGATTTTAATGCGGTTTTTTTTTTGCGTAAACGTGATAAAGAACCGTTAAAACTTATAAATCTACACCGTCTCGTTTCAGAGCCGTGACCAAAGCAGAGGTTTTTATATGGGAACACTTAAGATGTTTAAATACCTACATACATCAAAAATAGTTTGCAATGATTTTGAAAACTGAACATATTTTGATATGTTGAAATATTTCAATTATAATAGTCGAAATATTAAAACTTATAAAACGAATTGTTTAAAAGGAACATTATGCTCTTTAAATTCAAAATTATGTTGTTTTAACAAATAATGAATTCCTTGGTTTTTATAATATTCCAAGGAATCAAAAAAACATTTAAACTTTTCAAAATAATCGCATTTTTTTGTTATATGTGTATTTAGCTAACAAAATACTCACACAAAGAAACAACATCCCTGACGCGCAGATATGAGATAGCCAGGCGCATCACCGAAGCCTTGTCCAGCTGTTCCACTTCCTCCTTCTTAGCTGGAAGGGCGGCAGTCAGCTCGGCGAAGATCTCCATCTCCTTGGTGCGACGGCATCTGGCTGCGACGCGCGACTTCTCCTTGCGCTTCTCATTATTCCTGGAAGAGGAAGGACCTTAGAATGGCCTCTCTAAAACGATCATCACCATTAGCCTGAATAAATTCCCTTTACTAGTAGAGTAGACTTTATCATCTTCATCAACTACAGCCTTTAGCTGGACATAGGCATTCATGGAAAGCAGATGAACGATCTTGGAGTTGCTTCCTATACTTCGTCGTCCGCTTTATTATTATCATCATTAACCTAAAGAACTTTACGACTAGACATAGTTTTGCTTCAAACCAAACGATCGTGAGATCTCCATCTGCCGATTTTTCACAGTTCAGAGATTTATACTACACAGGGTGGTGTGACGAAAAAATACAATCAATACCCCACTTAGTATGCGCGAAGTAGTTATTATATTATGTTGATTGATCATTTCTGTTTTTGGATGTAAAAACTATGTGTCTATTTGTCTCCAATAAAAAATATCGGTACATGAGCTTAAATGTGCAATAACAATTGCTGATTGAATTTGCGCATAAATTAAGTATTAAGTCTACTGAACTATGATTAAATCAGAAAATAGTTACGACACACACATATTGACCAACATTTTTGAGGGCTAATTTAGAATAATTCATATTGGTATCAATTTCTTCTTTATTGTGGTTTTAGACCTCTCAGGTAGTAGACATTTAAAACTTTTATCAAATAATACGGAGAAGCAGAATCTCTAAAAAACAAAGAATAACTTATAAAGTATGCAACTAATCAGAAAATACCTTTTCTTAACAGAGCAAAGTTTATTTTCCTGTGTCAAATCTGGAACTCCCGGAAGGCACATTTTTACGAGCACAAAATCGCTATTTTGTGCTTCAGAGAAATATTCCACAAAATTAAACAAGACACACTACAATGCTGGTCAACCTAACGATGTGGATGGTAATTTACTAAAACCTTTATTCCATTAATTTGTCATTAGTTCTCGGGCGGCCATTTTAACGTTTGTTCTAAATAGCGTGTTTAAAGAAATGCGTCACAAATGCATTTTTAAATAAGTTGTTTAGCTGGTTATGCCACCGAAGACGTCAGACGAATGGCCCTTGCTTCTCAACACATGGAATATATGCTGTCATTTCTCGTAAATTGTAGCATGAATATCACTATTATTACCTAATAAAAACTGTAAAAGCTAATAATATTGACTCGAACCAGCATTTTTGTGCCTGTAATCAGCAGTGCGTTGACTAATCCCGTCATGAACATTTAAATGCTCTTCATAAGTGTAGTTTTTGACCTTTATTCAGGAATCAAACTTCTGAGCTACCACCAACTTTTTTAGTGAACATAAAGGTTGCAAAGACTTCGAGAAAGAAGGTTGCAAAGATTATGTGACACGAAAATAAAAAGAAAAATTAGTCATAGAAATTGCCAAACTCGTTACAGGTGAGTGCCGTACGGTACAGGTAGCTGCTAAATAGCTCAATATCTCTTCTATGATATGATATGAAATGACGTATTTTCGCCACAAAGATCTATATCAATATTTTTATCAATTATACAATATTTTTGAAGCGCAATGAAACATTGTTGCTTATTGATTACATTGAAAAACTACAATGGATAGGTGAGAATATCGAACACGCATTGAATTGACAACACAATTGACGCAAGTTGGGCCTTAGAACGTGTTCCGAATCAAAACGTTGTTATATCAGAAGTCTACATAGGCAGAAGATATAATAGTACCTTTTACTGTAGTATTATTAAAGGTACGTTGCTTGTATGTATACAAGCAACGTACAGAAATTTTACTTTAAACCGGCGGCTGGTCTGTGTGATAAAGGTGAAGAGAAAATAAGTCGGTTAAAAACAGTGTATCACCAGACTACGTATAATTGTCTGATCATTTCAAGATTTTAGAGCCAAATTTTACATTGAAACACGATTCAGAGTGATACAGGACTTCGAATATGAAGAGGAGCTATAGAAAATTAAATTCCGCGTGTGAATTCTTTTTAGGACAGTGGCAGTGGAACATACCAAACCTCCGTGTGACACTTTAGCTTGCCATAAAATGGACTATTCTGCAGAATATTTAGAATGGCTGGAATGGATCGTAAAAGAGAATATTAATAAATTTTCAAAGGAATTACAGCAAAAACACTTATTCTCAGAACATTGAAAATTCTAAATGCAATAATGACGTCATGTTTTCCTGACTTGTTTTGACTGGATGATTCAAGGCACTTTCCCGTCAATGTTTTCAGAACGTGCACATATTTTAATCTCAGAATTAAGGTCAACATTTTGTTTTACATTTGTGCTCTTGGGCTTTTCCGAAGATTTCGAGTTTTTGTGTAGTCAAAAACTCTAACATCATGGATCCGGCTGATCTGATCAGTAAATATTTTTATCTTTACCCCACAAAATTTAGATCTTGATAAAATTAATGGCTATCGGTCAAGATTAATTAACGAGTCTCATTAGTGTATTATAATTTCAATCAGTTAGGTATATAATGCTAAATTCAAAATCGAGTGTGGACTTTAAGGTGGAGCCGATTTTTTATTTATATTTGAGCGCTTTGGTGCTTCGGGGGGCACTATGATGTCTGTCCCAATTATTACCGCAGTAAAGCCAGCTCAGAGGTTTTCAGGTGACTTAAAAACTCTCACAACAGAGTTTACTTTTCTTTCGTTTTTCGGTGTCTAGCTCACACGAACTTACACTCACCGGAAAGCTGACTTTTGCAGACTTGATTTGTTTTGGTTTTGGCTGCAATGGCCCTTTATTCAGAAGTATAGGAAACAAATCATGCCAAAGCAATTGGTCAAAAGATTAAAATTTGCAGCCAGCAAACAAGAAAAAGGGGCACAGGTCTTGGCGCTACTGATGACGAGCGGGTGCACTGCTTTGCTAGATGCTCGGCTAGAGTGCAAATCAATGTGGAAAAATATTTTAAAATGGGAAAAGGAACCAGTCAGGCGTCAACAATAGCGAATTATTAATGAATTCTCGGAAAATCTATCGATGCGATTGGTTTCTTATTGTAAAAAACCAAGAACGTTTATCAGAGCAAAGATATTACTAGAAGAAGCATAAACTGCTTTATGGGCCAATCTCAGACCAATGAGCAGTTTACAACCGTTACAATACTAGATCTATTCAAGTACGTGGACCGGCAATTGGTTCTGATTGCAAAAATAATCACGTTCCCGTCTGCCAATTGAGAGAGTGCGACGCTTATTCTGCGGAAGATACGGATGTTGTTACCTACAGTAGTCAAGTAAGATACATAGATGCCCAAGAAAAACTCGTACATAGGTAAACTACTTTTATTCCAAATAACTGTCATATAATGAAGAGGCGCTCCCCTCCACTCTGTGTTTGGTATAATAATCACATTGATAAGTTATCGAAGAGACTTAGTTCTGCGGCATATGCAGTCAAAAAGATCCGTCTTTATACAGAGCAGCTAAACTAGTTTACTTTAGCTACTTCCACAGCATTATGTCGTATGGTATACTGCTGTGGGGGAGTGCTGCTGATATCAATACCGTTTTTCTGCTGCAGAAGAGGGCTCTTCGAGCAATTTATAATATGGGCCCCAGAGAATCACTTCGCCAAAAGTTTAAAGAAATAAATATAATGACATACCGTTGTCAATACATCTATGAAAATCTGATGTGTGTTCACAAAAATATTAATTTGTTTAAGAAAAAAAGCGATAATCACAATGTTAATACTAGAAATAAAGATAAACTCGCTGTTGCCACTTGTAAACTTCATAAAGTTTGTAAATCATTTAAAGGCACGGTGTACGCTTTTATAACAAACTCCCAAGAGATATACAAAAATTATCAATTAACAAATTTAAAAACGTAATTAAACAAAAGCTTTATAAAAGGCATACTATAAAATATAAATATTGAAAATGCTCCAACTCGAACCTATTGTTTTGTAAAAGGATCATTAAAAAGAATAACCAGCCTTGTTTTCTTGCCTTTCTTTCCTGGCTTGGTCGCGGAGGAACAGATACCTAGATAAAAACCGACGTTTCAAAGTGGTCCTTGTGATTTTATTGAATAAATGAATTTTAACTTTGACTTTGAATAAAAAAATACACTAGTTAAAACTACAAGACAATTTAAAATACTCGCAGGATGTGAAAATAAAAACAAAAGAGACAAAACATTACGTAGGTATATGTTTTATATAATTTTTGGCCAGGTAGATAGAATGCTTGTTTGCACAAGATAATACAAGTACATAGGAACAGTATCAGAACTCAGACCACCATCATAACCCCGGTCTCTTTTGGATTAGTTCGTCGGCTAGCAAACGCTGTATCGTTTTACTAAATTGTCTTAGAATGAGGGACCATTTATGGATCACGTCCTCTAAAATAATAAAACAAAGTGCGTGGTTTTCATTATTACTGTTTGGATAAGATTTTATGTTAGGGGATTGTTTCTCTACTACTCTGTTTTGGTTCGCCTTCAGTCGGAACCAAATTACTGAAAGTAATTAAGCACTCGAAAAGTGTCGTCCCTAAAAATGTACTCAACTTGTTAATATTTGTATAGTGCAGTTACTCAATGGAAGATAGAGCTATAAAGAAATGCTATAATCTTTGGCTTTTCCTCGTCGATGTATTACGAAGATTGCAAGATAACAAAAGTTAAATAATAAAGGTCAATCTGTCATTTGAAAAACAGAGATGATTGATTCTTGGAATATAAATTTCTTAAAATGCTTTATTCGAGGATAATCTGCAATACATTTCAACAACCTCCGTGGCAAAGCAATAGAGGAACCAACTTAAATGACTAGGTGTGAGTAACTTCTGTTTTGTATGTTCATAGTGTTCATAGTATGGAATATTCTTTCTAGATAACTGTGTTGTGTTGAATATTTTTTTGGTTAGACAGTCAGCACTTAATTGGTCGGGAAGATAATTGAAAGAGTCAGGCCTTTTTGATAACAGACAGAATAATTATTGTGTAGTCACAGCTAGATAATAATGTATGATCGGGTATCCATTGATTAATGAAGCCTTGATATCTTAGTATGGAATATTCTTTCTAGCAACGTGTACATTAATGATGTTTTGGCATGGAGAAATTGGGATGTTATTGGACTTATTATAATTATATTTAGGCCATTTTTGTCCCACTGCTGGGCAAAGGCCTCCCTACCATCCTTCCACTGACTCCTGGGCTTTACACGTCGCCTTATCGTCATCATATCTTATATTGAAACGAATCTAAAAATAGTCCCTAATCTTTATTTGCCTCGTTTTTTAATCATTTTGTAATATGTAGACAATTATAATGCGATTAATAAGCAATTGATCCCAATGCCGACGTGATACATGGCTGGTAGGATAGGCGCCATTTTTCTTTGCAGCTAATCTTCGAAGAGGCTATTTATTAATAGACTAGACAGGTTACAGCTATAAATGATAAGTGCGTAGAAAATTGTCGCTGTGATTTATTCGAAGTGATCTAAACTAGGAAATAGGAACCTGGTACAAAAAACTTCGAAACAATGTCAAGTTACTTACAAGACACACGCAAGCCCCGTGGTCCTTCGAGCCGAAACGGCGGGGCGCGCTCTGCGAGGCGAGGTGTTGGATTTTCAATCAATGAATGAGTTAACAAAAACGTACATAATGTATATTGATTTTCTATTATATGTAACCGTTCACACCAGCTGGCTACCGGCACTAATGCGGCACTTGTGTGTCAACAAATTCATACTAAATGAAGGGACCAATAGTTTCTTGCACGCCGACCGACAGTCTGCGTTCGACATTCGGGTCATAAACAGATCGGCACAGATAGATGACCCTAGCCATACAAACGTAGTCCGATCCAATTCCCATAAAATATGGAGCTAACTAGATAAAGAGCAGCCCAGACTTTAAAAAACCCTGTTTTTGTATTAAGCTGCCTTTTGAATATTATCGTTTTGTTGTTGTTACATTATACCATGATGATTGGCGGGTCATTCAACGAGGAAGGTCATGTTATCGCTATATCTCTGTACCCATTCGTGTTTTAAACGTGGCGACACGCGTTGGACTCTGATATAGATAGACCTAGCTGGTTGCATACTTATGCAATCTAGGTCTATCTATGCAATCTACCTGCGTTATGATCGGTCTAGTGGGCTCCGCACTCATACCTGGAATGCTCGCCGAGATAGCTGGGTGTAGCAGTATTCTAGACGCTCGCACCTAAAGGTCTTATTACTTCTATTCTTACTTTGAGACTTGATAGAAGACCGGTATCGTTGGGCTTTTTGGATTTAGTTGTTTCCTTATCTTCAGATAAAACTGTCTCTAATCCGGTTAACTGATATCTACAATACATGCATTGTAAAATGCAACAAAAGGACACCTTTATTTTTACTTCTTTTACGATTGCAAGAAACTTGGTTATACAAAACGATGCGCCAAAGTCAAAGTCAAAGTCAATAGGTTTTTATTCATTGAAATCACAAGGATCATATAGAAACGTCAACTAATAACTACGTGAATTTAAAATTCGAAAGTGAATTTACGCCGGTTCCTCGCGCGCGACCAAGCATAGAAGAATCAGGCAACAAACTCTGCTTGGTTATTTTTTTATGATCCTTCATTCAGCTTTAGTGTGGTGCCAATCGAACGAGGTGAATTAATTTATAGAAAAAGAGTGCTACTCAAAGAATTGAATAAAGTCTAAAAAGTATCAACCAAAGTTCTTAAGACAACACACGATTCGCTTTATACTATAATGCTTAACCTATTTATAAAAAATATGTGACTACAGATACGCAATTTGACAATTAAGCTAACGAGGGAGCGGAGCGACGACATTGGGCCATGCAGTTTTATCCTCAATATAGGCATTTATGGTGTAATACGCCTTCTTTATTAGATTGTTCTTTATATAAGATTTAAATCTTCGAATGGGCAGCTTGGTTACATTTACCGGAAGCTTATTATAGAAGCGTACAGAGTTTCCCATAAAAGACCCATTTGACTTTTCTAATCTAAATTTTGGAATGAGTAATTTATTTTTGTTTCTAGTATTAATATTATGCACCTCACTTTTTTTAAATAAAACAAGCGCTATTTTTATGCGTGTACATTAAGTTTTCATAAATATACTGTGAAGTTACTGTCATAATGTTTATTTCTTTGAATCGTTCCCTCAAAGAGTCACGAGGCTTCATATTATAAATGGCACGTATCGCCCTTTTTTGTAAAACAAAAATTGTTTGGATATCTGCTGCCTTCCCCACAGTAAGGTACCATATGAAAGTAGCTGAAGTATACTAACCTAGATGTGGCTTCATCAGTAAGATGTCTAATTGTTCTAACTGCATATGCAGCAGAACTAAGTCTACCATTTTTGTGCTGCAGAAGAGGGCTGTTCGAGCAATTTATAATATGGGCCCCAGAGAATCACTTCGCGAAAAGTTTAAAGAAATAAATATAATGACATTCCCTTGTCAATATATTTATGAAAATCTGATGTATGTTCACAAAAATATTAATTTGTTTAAGAAAAAAAGCGATAATCACAATGTTAATACTAGAAATAAAGATAAACTCGCTGTTGCCACTTGTAGACTCCATAAAGTTGGTAAATCGTTTAAAGGGCACGGTGTACGCTTTTATAACAAACTCCCAAGAGATATACAAAAATTATCAATTAACAAATTTAAAAACGTAATTAAACAAAAGCTTTATAAAAAGGCATACTATAAAATATCTGATTATTTAGATGACAAAAACTCTTGGGATTGAAAATGCTCCAACTCGAACCTATTGTTTTGTAAAAGGATCATTAAAAAGAATAACCAGCCTTGTTTTCTTGCCTTTCTTTCCTGGCTTGGTCGCGGAGGAACAGGCACCTAGATAAAAACCGACGTTTCAAAGTGGTCCTTGTGATTTTATTGAATAAATGAATTTTGACTTTGACTTGACTTTGACTTCTACCTGCAAGTGCTTCTATTTGCGTACTCCATTGCAATTTTGAATCAATATGGAGTCCTAAAAATATAGTAGAATCTACGAGATCTAGTGTTTCTCCATTTAATTTAATGTTGGTATCACACTGGCTTACATTAGGTAAAGTGAATTTGATACACTTAGTTTTTTTAGCATTTAGCAAAAGATTATTGACAGTAAACCAATCAAGAACTCTCGATAGAGATAGGTTTACATCGTCGTAATTGGCTTTACATCTATCACCTTTTAATATTATAGAAGTATCATCCGCAAATAGTTCTATTTGCGGATGATACTTCTATAACTTATGTGATATATTATATATCACATAAGTTTTCTACGTAAAAGGGAAGATCATTAACGTATACCAAAAACAAGAAAGGGCCAAGTATCGAACCCTGCGGCACCCCCATGTCAATAGTAGATCCCAAAGATCTCTCACCACCAACCTCAACCCTTTGAACTCTATTGGATAAGAAGTAATGATTCAACTCTAATATTAAAGTATCATGATTTACGCAATCAAAAGCCTTGGACAGGTCGCAGAATACTCCGATAGCGTTCTGAGCGTTCTCCCAGGCTTCCAATATATGCTTTAAGAGCAAGGTGCCTGCATCAGTTGTAGATCGACCTTTGGTAAATCCAAACTGATTATTATGAAATAGCCCATTATTAAAGTTAAAGTGTGACAATAGTTGCGAAAGAATAAGTTTCTCAAAGATTTTACTTAGCGCAGGCAATACAGAAATCGGTCTATAATTTGCTTACATTTCCAGACTTGAACAAAGGAATTAATTTACTATATTTCATAAGATCAGGAAATAGTCCTTCATCAACACCACTATTGAAAACATGGGCTAAACATGGAGCGATATCAATGATTATCGTACCTAGCACTTTTGTCGATATCCC
Organism: Perizoma flavofasciatum; assembly: GCA_958496245.1. Lineage (NCBI taxonomy): Eukaryota > Metazoa > Arthropoda > Insecta > Lepidoptera > Geometridae > Perizoma > Perizoma flavofasciatum. The sequence continues at coordinate 4,741,896 of OY292436.1, forward strand.
CCATAGGTCTTCAGTATTCTTTATGTTTAGTGACTTAAACGTTTTTACAATACTATCTGCATTAACTTGTCTAAAGCTAAACACGACTTCACATTTTTCAACATTTGATTCTAATAAAGAAGTCGCTCTAGCGGCTGAAGAGTTTAACGCCTGGGTTACTATTTTGGGTACACTAGAGAAAAAACTATCAAATGCATTTGCGATAGATCATATAATTTATTCTTACTTCTATAAATACCTGGTGTAGCCCATTCAGCAAATCCGACACGTGCTCTAGTTTTTAAATTAAAAATATTGTTGTGGGTCTTATTGATCACATTTGTCAAAATAGTAAAAATTTCATTGGGATGATCCAGGCATGGAACTAGTGACATTTAGAATTCAATACTCTTACGATTATTTACTGCTTATTTATACTAAAACTACAATAAAAAGTAAAAAAAAAATACAGAGCAGTTAAATTTTACGTGAGTCATCTAGAATGTCGCCCCAAGCATAGATTAGAGAATAGTAACTAAGTCAATTTTTCCGTCCTTGGTCGATCTTGCGAAGTATTCCCCTTTGAGCACCTATTTTTTGGGCACCTATGCATTGAGCAGCATCAATATGTTTTATTATACACCCCATCACTAGAAGCTACCGCACCGTAGGTGCTCAATGGGGAATAAAATCAAATTTTATTTTTTGTTCCATTTGAGCACCTCGTTAAAATATTGATTGGTGCTCAAATGGGAATACATTTGGTGCTCAATGCATAGGTGCCCAAAAAATAGGTGCTCAAAAGGGGGATACACCGATCGTGGAAGCGTGACTAGCATTGGAAATATACTGCGACACAAACCAAACAATGTTTTGCGTAAACAAAACATTACCGAATTTAAATTTGTTTCATCATCATCATCAGTCCACTGCTGGACATAGGCCTTCCCTAATGAGCGCCATAGCGCCCTGTCTTCAGCTTGCCGCATCCAGCATCTGCCTGCAGTCTTTCGCAGATCGTCATCCCACCTGGCCGGAGGGCGTCCTACACTACGTTTGCCGAGTCGCGATCTCCACTCAAGAACACGTTTACCCCAGCGGTTATAGGTTCTTCGCGAGATATGACCGGCCCACTGCCACTTCAGCTTGCTAATTCGTTGAGCTATATCGATAACTTTGGTTCTCTGACGGATGTATTCGTTACGAATCTTATCCTTCAGAGAGACTCCGAGCATAGCTCTTTCCATAGCTCGCTGAGCGACTTTGAACTGGTGGACCAGCCCTATCGTGAGTGTCCACGTCTCAGCTCCGTAGGTCATGACGGGTAGGACGCACTGATTGAAAACTTTCGTTTTCAAGCATTGCGGTTTGTTTGGGTTTAAGAAAAAAAAAACAACCAAATGTAGATCGTATGGAGACTCTGAACTCTTCAATTCCAGTTTCAAATCTTTGTGAAAGCTCACTAGCTTTATCTACCGATATCGTAAAACGTTTCTAGGATACTTGAATCACACTAAAAACCTTTCAGTGTACTTTGTGCGTACGATCTTTTACCTTGATCTGACAACAGACCAATGACGTCTATCTTGCCTGCTGTCCGATCACAAGGACAACGGAGACTTGCCTGCAGCTATGTTCCTATATTGAAATTGAGCTTTCAAAAACAGTCACGAGTTCGTGAAAAGTGAAATCACCAAAGTCTTCACGTGGTTTAATCAGCTGATAACCGTCTGAAAGTTTTGACATGCTTCCAAAACTACTTTCGATGATTCAAGCCGGCAACTTAGTTCTTAAAAGCTTTCAATAAAAAAAAGGGCTACCACAACCACGTGCCTTTTATATGGAAAATCGTCAACCTGTAGGTTAAGATAAGTGGCAGCAAATCTGCAACCGATTTACGACCATATATCGAATAACATATGATGCGCATTACGTGGGTAATCATTCGATAAGATAAAGTTAGTTGCTAAAGTAGGATAATGGTTTTTAAAATTGTTTGGAGGGTTAAATATTCATGGTAATTTTTGAGCAGAGCAAAGAAAATGTGCTACACGTGCTTCGCTCACATAAGTAGTGTGATCGCAAATGTACAACATACACTCGATCATAATAAATCGGAGACGGAAAATTTTAGTGCCAGTTTAAAATAGCTACGGGACGTAAAGTTGAAGATGTATATTGTTATAGGTTTGAAATTTATACGGATTGCCTAGAGATGGATTGATCTTAATTAACTAGAAAATAATATTTTTTTTTCAACTATACAATATACTTTCTATTATAACTACTTCTTTATGAGAATGTGATGCATTTTCAGTTTAAATCAATTCATGCACAAAAGCAGTTGACAAGAGAGTTTATTTTTTGTTTAGGAACTTACATGAAATCTTCCAAATCAACGACATTCGTATACTGGCAAGGCTGACCATCGACATTATAGCACATGCTATCATAATCCCATCCCTGGTTCTGGTGGCACGGAAGGTTCGGTATCAACGGCTGTTGAATATAGCGCTGATGGACAACTGAGGATGACTGGTGGTACATGTTTTGAGAGTGATAATATTGAGGCATCGCATTTTCTGCCACGTAACTAGCGTACGGGTCGTTTCTGTAACACTGCACTGGGAGACGGTCTATGTTCACACTGTAAACACCGACACTGCAAACATTGTCCAGCGGTTTGGACCACTGGTTCGACATAGGACACTGCATATTCCATACCGTCTCCTCAAAACCTCCTACGACGGGACACTGCTGTGAAAATCCCTCAGGCACACCGTTCACGAGCATTTTTGCGATCGGATCCTCGAATCCGGAGACGAACAGACTAAACAGTCCATCGAGGAACGAAATCGACGACCGACTGATAACGCAAAGATGTTCTTATCTCGACCGAGTGTAACTGAAGGCATGGTAGCGAAAAATTGATAATACAATGTTTCCAGATAACGTACCATTTCGACCCTGGCGACTAAGTATATCGCAAGTAATCTTTATTCCATGCATATTTTTATCACTAATAGATTGAATGTAAAAACGACAATACCGGAATAAAAGTTTTGATGACTAATTGAACTTTAGTTTTGCTAGTAAAAACTCAAAAGTAGTCGCTAAAGAGGGACTAGTACTTTTAATTACGAACATGTGCCCTACACAACACGTAAATAATCTTTGACCCAAAAACTGATAAGGTTGGAACTTAGAGACAGTAAACGTTCTAGTTTACAGTTACCTTAGTTTTAGTCTGAAGTCTGAAATACATGTAAATGGGTAGATCAACTTTTTTTTGCCCAAGCTCTGTCCCAGACATTTGTATTTGTTTTCTACAAAAAGTATGGTTACTTCTCCAAAACATAAATGTTAGCCGAATAATTAAGTCTGTATTTATGCAATTAGAACAAGGTTTAGTAAAAATCATCAAATTTTACTTTTATTTTTGCGGTTGTCCGAATGACGTAAAGTATAATTTCTATTCATATTGTAATCATTTCTTATTACAACTAACTGTCCCAAGCCACTATTAGTCTGCAAAACTTCGAACAGTGAAAAAATATACTATTTTCACATAAAAACTAATTAGTCCACAATATAAAACCATATTTCTTAGTTCTAAAAAGCTTTCAATAAAAAAAATCTTGGTCCCCTATTGACGAATTTCAGAATTATTTCGTTGTCCCTCAAGTTTCCTGCGTATTGTATGTCCATCAGGCAATCGCCAAAAACTTTAGTACGACACAGAGATGGCGTAATATCTCTAGCTATATATAAAGCTATCGAAATTAGAAGCTCGGCAACAAAGCCTTCATTTTGGATTTTTGGATAATGTTCGAGTCAGTTGGCCGAGATCAACAGGATCGCTTGCGTATGCTTATTGTGTGTCCACCGAACCACCGCACTAACACCGTAAGTATCTTGATATTTTATTACAGAATGAATTGCAAGTTCAGTCGTTTTACTAGAGCAATGTTAAACGTGACAATCAGGATATTATTTCGATAATTTTGCAATAAAATCGCAAAACCTTTAAAAAATCTATTGGACAACGATCACTTGGACAACCAAATTTGGTTGTCCAAGAGACAATATTGGTTGTCCAAGGAATCAAATTGCAATGTTGACATTTTGGGAAGAAATAAGGTACAATAAATACTACAAATTAATCGTTATAAATAACCTGAAAATTGAATTTCATCTGAGATATATTTATTTTAGTCAAAAACGAACCGTAGAAATAAAAATAACCTAATTACAGATCTTAAAAGTGATAAGAAAAAGTGAATTGCAGAGAAAACACTACAACAAAAACCAGATAGGTTTAAATTCCGAAAATAGGACCCCAGGTAGAAAAAATAATGTATTGAGTATTGAAATGGTTCGCCGTGATAGAAAAAAATGTTCTCAAAGTTTTGACTTGTTTATACTCATTTCGAAGGGTTTTAAATTTTCGATTTATGAAAATCATTTTAAGATAATTTCGGATCTCTTTGTTTACTTTTTGTTTATTTTTTATTCTTTCTGATGAGTATTAAGTTTTTGATCCTGGGGTTTAGTGTATGTTAAATTTTATTACATTTAATAAAAAATTGTCATTGTCAGTTAGGGTTAATATGCTGGCCCGCACGATGTGTAGACGCTATCAAAATTACCCTTTTTAAGGCGTACTATACATCCATGTACCTACTCCGCGAGTCTGTGGTTTCAGCTTACTCAAAAGGCCTCTGCGGGTCCAATTTAATAACGCTTTCAGGACGCTGTTGCGGCTCTCGCACTTCTGTAGTGCTTCAGACATGTTCAGACAAAAATTCAATACAAGGTTTAGAACTCCCTAGGAATAGTTTTGAAAAATTAAAAAAATACATGTTTTAATATTTATTTGAGTTTCGAGCAAATTGAACCAAGGAATAAAATGTTACATAGAAACTTTACCGCCCCGTTCAACCCCTTAGGTGTTGATTTTAAAAATTAGATTAATTGATGTGTTATTCCAGAACCTTAAATATCTACATTTCAAATTTAATTAAAATCGGTTTAGAAGTTACGGAGATACATGGTTACAAACATTCACACATGCAAACTAAAATTATATAGCATTTATTATTTTAGTAGGATATAATACTAAATTATTCCAGAAACAGCGTTTTTTAAATATTTTTGACAAAAATTAATAATAGATACGTGTAATTCACATCAAAATCGTTATTTACCCCTTTTCTTGTTTATTAAGTTCTCAGATATCCGCAGTGTTGTCCCCAGATTTAGGCTGAATAAAATCTACATGTTATTATAAAAAAAAGGAAAAGCCTGATAAACATTCACGAAAATGCTTAATTGTGGAAAATTAATCGATCCTATTATTTTATTGGATAAGCAAGTTTAATTTATTGCTTTTAACATAACTTTTATCAGTTGATAGGTCAGCAGTTGTCCAAGAGACATTATAATTGAAAATAAATTAGGAATAGTCAATGCAGAACCGATATTTAATATTATAAATAAATATTTATTCATTCTACAATACAACTAAATTGTTTGTTTAGTCACAAAGTCAGTTTTAACTATTATTCTAACATTAATGAATAAAAACTTAAGTTGTGCAAGTGACAGATTTATCACCCCGTTATCATGTTTTTGGTTAAAAATCTAGTTTTAATTGTAAAAAGTGTGCTGCTCTTGGTGGAATATTAAAATCTGATAAATTATCTATCCTATCATGTAATTAAAAACGAAAAATAAACAACATGCTTATTTTTAAAAAATATTCCTGTCAGGACAAAAAAAAGTTGATTGACCCAAATACTATTTGACAAGGAACTGGAAAACTCGTGTTTTAATCGCAATATTTTCTAAGGAAATATTGTAACTTAAATGAAAACAATATAGGAACGCATTGTGAAAACTAGATCAAAGAACCCCTTTATAACAGTTTTATGAAGCTCAAATTTGTTGTGAATTTCAGAACCAATGCCTGGCCTGGGTATAATATTATAATGCTATAGTAAACCAGATCTTCGTCAACATATTAATTTCCTGATGTAGACATAACTGTATAGCCAAGTTTAAACAGCTGATATCGTAATATTCTCTAGTCTGGTAATTTATGGCATACATTTAAACAAAGACTCATTTTAAATTGTATTATCTCTGAGTTATGTGAGCCTATTTAACTTAGCTTCCAGCGATAACGGGCAGTTTGCACTGTCAACAGCAACTTGTTTCAATCATTTACAAAAATATTTACTATTTAAATAGTAATTAATTAAACGACCGGCTCCATAATATAGGTACTAACTCTCGACTTCGTTCGCGTGGAGCGCTTTCTATACATAATTCAAGTTCCCGAAAGTCAGGGGGTGAACTTAGCCTAGTAGATGTTCAAACAACCCACAAATAAAAATCAAAAGAGCCATAGGAAACAAGACTGTTTACCCTTTCAGTAAACAAAGTCAAATCCGTACATTAAATTCTTAACGACCTCTGCGGCGCAGTGGGCGAAGGCCCACCTGAGACGCAGAAAGTTCGATTCCCGCCACGGGACAAGTTTTGTATGTAGTGTAAAAGTATATTATAGTACCCATAAAACAAGCTTTGCTTGGGGCTAGATGATTCTGTGTGAAAAAATGACCAGCATTATTTATTTATAATTTTAACATGAAATGCGTTCGTTAATTGTGCTAAGGAAATTTAGTAGGTATCTAGTGAGTATGGTTTCAGAGTTTTTTGTTTAACTTTTAACCTCTTCAGGATGTCAATTTTCATAATTTCTTTCTTTAGACATAATAAAAGAAAAAAAAAACTTTCAAGGACTATTTGTTTGTCTGAGTCTGAATGTATTTGGATACTGTTAATTTAATGCTGGTCATATAACATGTTTTAACATCTACGCATTATATTATCATTTTTAATAGCTTTACGTAAACAGCTAACAGCCAATTAATGCGAAGAGCCAAATTAGGCTTACAATAATATTAATGACATTGGTTACATCGAGTGTGATCGAAGTCCAAATTAATTAATTTAGGATAGCTATGATAAACTAAGTTGATGACGAAATTTGTTGGAAACGAAATGGCAAGAATTCTTATAGCAAGCTAAGGTCAACGAGGTAAATTCACTTCAAGACACTGTACATACTTCATAATAAAATCGTATCAGCAAGTGCTCTTCAGTTAAATCAATCACTGAATTTAGAAGCGCTATATAAATACTACGTCCATTGTCACTAGGTAGTACCTCTCTGGTAGTACTGTAATTATTATGTAGTTCACTGCAACTAGCACAGTACAAAGTCCATTCGTAATCGAAAATAAAACCGGCAAAGTGTTAGTTGGAGTCACACATTAAGACGCAGACCAATACATCAAAAAATACAGCTCTACAAATTACGAACAATGAAGTAATCAATTAAATACAACTATATGAGCGTACGCAAGACCTGCTTAAGTGCTAACGACAAACGGATCCCTGAATCGACAAATACTTTTCACACACCCGCAATATATATGAACGACCTATCCAACGACACCCCATGGGATAGACGAAAAAAAAATCCACTTTACGTGTAAGGGAGCTAAAAATATTTTAAATTAGATTTTTATTTGACCGCCCATGGCAAATTACAGATTTTTAGTACTAAGATTCTGGACAAACACGTAGACGGACGGACATGGCGAAACTATAAGAGTTCCTTGTTGACTACCGATCCCTAAAAATGCGAGAGAAACACACGTTTTTCGTTCTTTCCTGGACATCTGGAAGAAATCACAAAGCATGGATCTTTGCAAGACATCAACGATAGAAGGAACACGAAAAATTTACTAACCAAGAGAGAGGCAAAGAGCGCATGAAAAGCCCTTTTATTTTAAAGGGATAATTAATAGCTTGTGTCTATCATGAAAGTCCATTCTAAATATTGGTGAAAGAATTTTTGAAATTGGATGAGAAGTTTCAGATAAATACAAACATACAATCTTTACCTCTTTATTATATTAGTATAGATAACACTAACAAAAGGGCAATGGCGAACTACTCATTTGACTGGCTAATTTTTACCACAAATTTATAAACATCAAAAATTTTAAATAGGATAGATTTTGACTGGATCATTCCCATTTTCAAATTTAAGAAGTTTAGCCGTTAGACATTTAAGCTTAGGCATTAGACCCATAACTTATCCCTAAGTTATATTTTTTTAGATTGAAAAAATAATTAGATAAATGCTTTATTTTCATCTATGAAAACTTTAGGCAGGCAACAAAAAGAAATTATATGGAGAAGAGATAGGTAGTTTCTTATGTAGAAAAATGCTGTGCCACTCTTTCAGTGAAGGATTCAATTTCTATTTGAAAACAAATACCATAGATTTCCAAGCAGATGATAAAATATTGAAAACCCTCAGAAAACGTTTAGAAAAATAGAATACATAAAATTACTTATGACGCACTATTGGACAATTCTCAGAAGGAAGAAGGAATGTTTGGGATTATGGGATAAACCTTAGTTTGAAAACAAAGTCATAGTGGTAAGGTTTAATGATCAAAGATGACATCATAATTTGGGATCATGTAAGAGTATTTTAGTTTAGTTATGTTTAGGGCTAGAAGGCTCTTTAAAACATAAACTAACCCCTGAATAACAACTGATACTATCAAAATGTCAATGGGGAATGTATCCAACCTCGCGAAGGTCCGCCTGAAACGCAAATGGTTGCGGGTTCGATTCCCGCTGCGGGACAAATGTTTGTATGATCTGCATTCATTTGTCTCGGGTCTGGGTGTTTTCTATATATAATATGTATGTTTTTACAAAAAAAATGTATATAAGTAGTATTTCAGCCATGTAGTTCCCATAACACAAGCTCTGCTTACTTTGGGGCTTGATGATGCTGTCTAAAAATGTCCAGCATTATTATTTATTATTATTATTATATCCAATGCCCAAGCTTCTGCCCATGTGGTACCCAGATAAAAAGTAGCCTATGTGTTATTCTGATGTACAAGCTATGTTACTGTAAAGTTTCATCAAAATCCGTTCAGTAGTTTTTGCATGACAGAGTAACAAACATCCATCCCCACAAACTTTCGCATTTATGTATAACTAGCTTTTGTCAATAGCTTCGCCCACATGGTACCCGGATAAAAAGTAGCCTTTGTGTTATTCTGATGTATAAGCTATTATTACTGTAAATTCATCAAAATCTGTTCAGTAGTTTTTGCATGAAAGAGTAACAAACATTCATCCTCACAAACTTTCGCATTTATAATAGTAGTAGTATTGTAAGCATATTGGTATAAAACATAAGCTTACAAAGCTAGACAAGGGATAAAAAGACTTGCATGCCTATAATTTCGCCTATTTTTTTGAACTGGAACAGCAATGTGACCATTACTGCTTGACAGAAATATGATGATATGATGGCAACACTTCTTTCCTGAGGTCTTTCACAAAGGAACTGACATTTATTATGTCCAATAAAAACCCATATTTTGGTAAAATTGGATAACTTACTGAGCTATGTAGCAAAACATATGTAAGCGTAAGTTTCGATTTTGTACTTGTGATAACTTCGAAATGAAATGTCTGATTTGATGAACTATAAAATGAATTATAAAGTATATTACTAGGTACATAAATATCCGTGATGATAAAACTTATTTGAATAAGATTTAATTATATGATACGAATGTAACCAAGTTTTGTTTCTACCGGCGATCTAATTTAATTTTAGAACACAAACGCTGCTATTGTGACTTAACTATGATAGTTAGATTTATTCCCTCGAGGACTTCTTTGTAGGTAATAATGAGTACTTTAATCATGTAGTACATCATTTTTATGTATCATCAATAGTTTTCTCAGCGCACACCAAATAATGAATTTTATAGGCAACATTTTGCTACTTTGGGTTACATTATTGCAATTTTCTTAATGAACTCTAATTTTTTGAATATAAATTATAGCCTATGTTACTTCCTCATAATTTAGCTTTCTATTAGAAAAAAATTGATAAAATCGGTCCAGTAGTTTCAGAGCCTATTTGTTATGTGTATACTTCAATAAACCATTTTGAAGTATACACATTTTGCTTTACTATTAAACAAAATCAAATTCATTATTAATTGTACAGGAATCTCATAGACTCGTAAATATTGTGATTTGGGTTCACCAGGACTAAGGGTTAAGTATGAGGTCAACATGGAACTTTTCAGCCCCAGCCATTATTGGTCCTGCAAGCTTTACAATATATGTACTTCAAAATTATCAGCTTTAATACCTAAAAAACACCATAGCGACAATTTTAATGTCACCAGTAAACACACACAGAATAGATATGCTGTTGCAACATCTTAGTTAGAGTATTATGGATACTTTAATAGGACTTGTTTAACTTCCTAGTAACAAAGATCGTGAAGAGCCTAGATACGCCAGGAATAAACACAAATCAAAGAGAAAGTTAACATTGCCAGTCGCAACAGGAAAACCAAAAAACCATACAATATGCACATGTAGCGATTATTGACTTTAACAACAGCCTAGGTTAGGAATAAAAGACCTTAAAAATAATTGTAAGCACTCACCTTCTCTTCTGATTTGCTGGTTTTGTAGACATCTCGCTTTTTATCATGACACTATTATGAAACTCCACGATACGAACACAATCTTAGAACACTGCCAAGGAGAGTATCATATCGCTTTTCACTGTAGCTTATTGATTTGTTTGTGTATTTACCACTAAGAAGTCTCACTTATCACAATTAAGGTCATTTTATATGCATTAACACCGAAAATTACACTTTGTTATCGTGAACTTGCACACTTTACACAGTAGTAGTAGAATATAAACTTTCCTATAATTAAAAGTACTCTGTGATAGAAACGCGCACAAGTGACGTTAAAAGAATTTTAATCTGTCGTGGCGATCGAAAAACGAACGAACGTGTTTTTGACAAAATGAAGTAGGCCAGACTGACACTGACGACTGACACTGACGACTGACATAACAAAATCAAATGATTGATCAAAATACGCTGACGTGATTGGAAAGAAATAGGTAGGTATACAATTTCGACTATCTACATACTGGCCTTACTGTCAAAGCTATCACTGTCAGTGACAGAGTTGAAGCCAAATACTTGACGGTGACAGTGAGTTTTGTAAAATTTGTCAAGTATTTAATTCGCTAGAAAGAATCCTGCGAAAAAAAATGCGGACTCCTTAACCCGCAAACCGCAAAGGCCTTAAACAAAGAATTGAATTGAAGAATCCTCTTGTGGTTGGCAGTCACAAAACTTCAAATATAAAAAAATTACAGAGGGCGGCGCTGTCACTGCCAGTCTAAATACATAATTAGTAATAGTAAAAAGCACTAGATGGCAATATCAGCGGAATCCTAAATGGGGAAATGTTTTTTTTGGACCCTAAATCTATTACAACCAGCTAGCATAGTATAACATCTGTCATCTGTGCTACACCTAGTATATAAATCGACCTATAAGTAGCAAGGGGCTACTATTTGTGTTTTGTTTACCAATCACTTCGCATTGCCTGACCGCGCTATTACTTGTGTTCGGCTCCTAAGGGTCGTAACGGAACGTGATGTTAAATGGTCTATAACCTTCCTAAGAAGCAATTGCAAAAATATTTTTTCAAATCGGGCAGGTAGGTAGTTCCAGAGATTAGCGCGTTCAAACAAAAAAACTTGTCTGTTGGATAGATTGATCCAAACGGAGATCTATAGTCGCTGGGTGCAAATTGCATCCTGAGTCATATTTTATGTATTTGCATAGGTAGGTAATACCTACTTGGGTAGGTACCCAAGTAGGTACATACTTTGTATTTTTTTTTATTGTACCTATGTGTATTTTTAATGTGACGAAATGGATCACGTGTCTGAAATAAAGCGATATATTATTATTATTATGAAACAAACAAACTCTTGTACCTAGTAGGTGTAGCTATTTAATTATTGAAATTTTAGATTCGAAATGAGCAATTAAGTTAAAATACCTATGTAGGTAGGTACCTAATGGGGTTTTTAGTCAAAACTTTGAGGACAACCCACAAACATTTGAGGACAGATTTGTCGGGGTCATGGATCATAATCATATGAAGAGCAAAGAAAGCACTGTTAGAAAAGGACACTTGAAATTGCAAAGCGATGCCAAAACAACTAAAGTAGCAAACAAACATACCTACGGCCCGCTCTTGTTGGTAAGTAGTTACCAACTATAGATACCCATGTCATATGTCGCCATTGTAGTGCCACACGCCACGCTGTAACCTAGTCACCTTATAATACCTCCTGTACCTATCTACCTAGCTCATACCAATTTAGCATATGTGTAGTGTCTCACTACCTACTTACATGGAGCCCCTTTTATGCTGCACATCCGTAAAACTTTTTTAAATTACCTAAATTGACAGGCGATGATGTTCGCTTCGTGACGATGTGTTTACCTACCTTACCTACTGAGATGCAGATGTTGCAGTGATTAGTTTATTTAATGAGGACCAGACACTAATTGGCAGGTAGGGAAGTAGGTACGTACGTAAGTATCCTACCTACCTACCATATGAGTCACATGTAAGTACAGATAGCACACTACTTAAATCGTTTGATTGTTGCTAATCGCTGGAAACTGGATATTTAACGAGCTCACAATAACCTTATTCCCTGAGTGTAAAAATAAATTGCTCGCAAACGGGAGAGTGCACTTTGAATTGTATCAGACGATCAAACTATACGTACTCTACTGACTAGGTGTACTCAGGATGGGGGGCGAGGGTGTTCCTCTGGCGTCCCTGCGAGCTTTTTAATAATTGGTGCGGTTTTTATTGATCTACCTGCAGCGTCTGACTACTGCATTTCGGCCACGCGATGACGCGTCCACCAGCTATTACCACTACTATTCCCATCAGCTTCCAACATTATTTAGCTACCTACTTAGGTCAAATGCCTATTTTGCTTATTCAGCTCTACTTCTGGGTCATGGTGAGACAAGATAAAAATCATAGTTGCCTCTATAGGTAACGTTGGTAGATATCGCGTTATCGCGATTTTGGGAGAGATATTTTATCCAGACGAGTCAGTAGGTTATCCATTGCCGAGGCAAACCATCATAATGCCAGCTCGCTGGCTCTATAGACAGACGGAACATGAACCGCTCGCAAGTTTGCACGCATAAACGAAAGGTTAGCGATAGGCTCGCAAATGCTTGAAATTCTGTCCCTGGTCTGGGTTTTTTCTAGGTTTAGCTAATATCCTACTTCCTACTTACCATTATAAACGTTAAAGTTGGTGAGGATTATAAACGTTCACGCAAAAACTACTGAATGGATTTACAGTAAAGCTTATACATCAACATGAATAATATTCATACATAAATAACACATAGCATACAATTTGTAATAATATAACGATAAGTATCAAGTCAGTCAGTAAAATTATATTATTATCGGAAATATCTATACCTATATGTTTTATGGTTACCGCTGAGCCGTTTGTGATGAAATTTGATATGGACGTAGTTAGTAGGTAGCATGGAGAAGGTCGTACGCTAGGTATTTTTATCAACATCCACGCGGGCGACGCCGCTTGCAGAAGCTAGTAAACCTATGTATTTACAAAAAATATACATATATATACCTACCTAGGTAAGTAGTATACCTAATATCGGTCATTTAGTTCCCATAATACAAGCTCTGCTTAATTTGGGGCTAGATGATGCTATGTGAAAAATGTGCAGCATTATTGATTTGTAAAATACTCAAATATTCGAATATAGATTGACGAGCTACCGATTACCTACAGGCTAGACCGTATGCCCGCCGGCGCCGACTCGCCAATAAAACAGACGTAAAACATCAATCCCAAAGAAACTATCGCCTCTCATACGTTTAGGTTAGGTTAGGTTAGGTTAGTTTGCAGGCTGCGTCTTTTGTGATTACGCATGCAGCTTGATTAGCTTGTTGTTTGGAATGATTTTATTAACTACTAGCCTCTGCGAACGGTTTCGCCCGTGTGGTTAGCGGATAAAAAGTAGCCTATGTGTTATTCTGATGTATAAGTAAGACTAGCTGAGCCCCGCGGTTTCACCCGCGTAAGTTTCTATTCCATGGGAATATCGGGATAAAAAGTAACAGTATAGTATTTTACTGCCACATAATTACCCTTGATGATAGAACTATTTATTTGAACAAGAATTAATACTACGATACGAATGTAACCAACTTTTGTTACTAGCGGTGATCCAATCAAATTTTAGAACACAAAAGCTGCTGTTGTGACTTAACTATGATAGTTAGATAATACTATGTCCTCGCGAACTTTTTTATAGGTAATAATGAGTAGGTACTGTTACCATGTAGTACATAATTTTTATGTATCATTAATAGTTTTCTCAGCGCACGCCAAATAATAAATTTTATAGGCAAAATTTTTGCTAATTTGGGTTACATTATTGAAATTTTCTTAAGGATCTTTAATTTTTTTGAATGTTACTTCCTCATAATTTAGCTTTCTATTGGTAAAAAAATTGTTCAAATCGGTACAGTAGTTTCAGAGCCTCGGTACAAAGAAACAAACTAACAAAAAAATCTTTCCTCTATAATATGGTATAGATATAAATAGATAACGATATAGATATTACTGTAAAGTTTCATCGAAATCCGTTCAGTAGTTTTTGCGTAAAACAGTAACAAACATCCATCCTCACAAACTTTCGCGTTTATAATAGTAGTAGGAAGTGATCTTAGTAGGTATGTACAACACCCCCTATTGTATGACCTCAAGCCTGTGTAGGACCCTGGCGATCGCTGAAAATTGCTTTAGTCTATCTTTATTGCGCTATAAGTTTGAAGAACTCTCTCATAAGCTTGTCCATTGTTTTGTTTGTTCTGCGAAAATGCATAGTAGAGCATCCTATTAATTTTGTTTATTTTTACGAAAATGCATAAGGACTCTTTGCGCTTTTTGTTCTATTTTTCAGGAACATAACAAGGTGTAAAGATTTTCCTATTGTATCGGCAGATTCCAATTTTGAAACGTTATTTGGCATGGAAACCCAGCAGTGGGACAAAAATGGCTGAATAATAATAATAATAATCGGCAGATATTGGGTATTGGGTCACCTTTACCTGTGATCTTTTAAACCCCAACCACGCGCGAGATTAAGGCTCTATGAATGCTGCTGAAGATGACTGAATCTTTTTCATAAGATTCAAATTTTCTAATAAAAATAAATATGTAGATAGATACTTATAGGCAGTAGTTGCCTTCTTAGGTTTTTAAGTACTTAAGTAACTGTAAATTGGTGTTATTCACAGTAAAGAGTTTATCTCTATCTTTCTAATTATTTGACACGTCTTTTGTGTTTGAACCAAGATGCGGAAATGCGGATTAGTGTCTTCATAAACAGAGACTCATTTATTTACGTAGTAGGTCTGTACGTAGTTCTTAGGTGCTTATCTACCTGCTAGGATTATGCAGTTAACTTATACAGTAGAGTTAGGTATAAGCGACTGTACCTACTTAGGTACTGGGTTTATAACAGTTCGAGAGCGCAGTTGGGATGGGAAACAGAATAACGTCGGTTTAGATTTTAATGATCACTTTTGTACCATTTTAATTACTTAGAACACTTTGGCATGCCAATGTTATGTAACATTGGTTAAGCAAACAAAAGTGACTAATGGTGAGATAGATATCCTGATAATGATAGTATAAAACTAGTTACAATCGATTAAGCCGTACACAAGGTACCTGACAGACATTACCATTTTTCTCGAAAATGATTATCTACTTGATAGGGATGCTGCATCAAACTACATAGCAGCGTAACCACCTCAAGAAAGGTTGCCGCAGGTTTAAATGTTAGACGTGATACACGTAGGGGTTTTTAAATAACGTATTGTAAAAAAAAGTACTTGTAAATATATCAAGAATCTTAAATTCTATTTTCTTCCTCAAATTTATACAAATAGCTGGTTCGCGAGCTTTAATCGACTTGAAAGCAGTTTCTTTGCTCTTAAGTGTTCGTGTGTTACTATTTCGTAAAGCTTTCGAAACTAGCTGTTTACGGCGCTTGTTTACGAGATTGTAGGCAAATGTACCTGTGCGATGTGGCACAAATTCGATCTAAAATAGCACGTGAGATACCTACTTACTTTGACATAATACATTTCGGGCAGAAACGAAACTCGTATGCAGCTGGCATCTAGCACATAACCCCGATAGAGGCACCATGAACTGCACTTTTCAATCAACTTCAAAAAAGGAGGAAGTTCTCAATTCTTCTGTTTGTTTTTGTGTATGTTACGCGATATCTTCTCTAATTGTGAACCGATTTTAATGATGCTCTCTTTAAAGGGTAGTGTATATTTCAGTATACCCGTCCCTTAAATGGTGGTTCCATATAATTTTTATGAAAAAATACCATCCTTAAGGATGACAAAATAAGGGATGAAATTTCATAATGGACTTTTTATCAACTTCCCGTTATTTGCAGTAGTTTTTATTTTTTCCTGAAACTTGTCTGTCAACATTTTAAATTTTTAACAGGTTTAGCATTGATGTTTTCACGCGGACGACGTCGCTTCAGTGCTGACTAAAAGTGGATTCCTGACTGGCACGACAGTTTTGGTTATTTCTAGCAAAATAACAAAAATTTAATCTCTTGAGTTGATATGCTCGATAGCAGCTGAACAGTAGGAAACATAGTTTAGCAATCACAGGTATAGTAAAGACCTGAGTTGATGGAAGAGAAGACACATTAGAGGTCTTGGCAGATCGGCCTTGGAGAGCTAGGTGGATAGATGAAATCATTGCCATGGGGAGCCCTGGACGCAAGGCCCTGAACCGACTGGAGTCAGTCCAGATCTAAGGGAGGAGGCTTATGCAGTGGAATACCATGAGATCCCACTGATGAAATTATGAAGCAAAAACTGGCATTCTTGTGTTATCCTCTTTGTCCCCCGATCTTCGATCCCATCAGGAGATAGTGAAATGTTTTTTTACGTTGGGAAAAGGGGCATTGTATTCACAATACCACAATCACACTTCATAGGTAGATTGGGCTTCCCTGGTGGTGCTCTACTCTCAGAACAATACCTAATTAATGGTTCTACCTCTGCTTTTTGCTGTTCATCTTTTAAAAACCACCTTTTTTATACAAAGTATCCCATTTCTAAAAATTATGTATCTAGTGCTTTCTTTTGTACCTACAGAAAGAGCCCAACAAAATCAGACTCACCGTCAGCTAGATTCATGGCGAAATGGTCAGCGTATGGCCGATTAAAGGTGCGGGTCCTGTTATGAAAAATCTATACGAAAAGCTATATAGCTTTGAACGGTTTCTGCTGATCTTTGTCTGAAATTATCAGCACCTAGGTACCTAGTTAGAAATTACTTACATTCATCTAAAGTTGCATCCATTCTTGTAATATGTCACATATGAGTTGAGACTCCCGTGACCGAGGCAGACATGCGTGACTAGGACACCATTCCTCCCTACCAAGTACTGTACACGAGTATGACGTGACATGTGTCATTGTCAGTGACAATGATACATGTCACGCGGTGCAATTACATGTCACGGAGTAATGTGTTCAAATGGCACAAATACAAATGTAATACCCATCCTTAGATTTGCATGTCAGTCAGTCAGTGAGAAATATCTATGAAATATCTTTGTCAGTCAGGAACTGACAAAAAATACTGGAATGTAGAGTTGGAACATAATAATAATAATAATGCTAATCAATTTTTCACACAGCATCATCTAGCCCCAAACTAAGCTGAGCTTGTACTAATGGAAACTACATGACTGATATACAACTTATATACTTTTTGTTTGTTAATACATAAATATTATACATAGAAAACACCCAGTCCTGCGGTATGATGATATGATGGTAATATGCATGATAAACCTATTTTTTTATTTCTTTGGGGGTAAGTCCTAAACTTATTTCCAGAAAGTAACGTAACCTAAGTAGCAAACACAGTCAAGAGCAGCTAAGTAGGTAATAAACCGTGAAATGAACTACCTCAGAAAAATTTCCATACTTGCACTTTTGAAAATTTTCCGCGTAACAGTATTTTCCAGTGAAACGTAAAATATTTTTATGATTATGATAGCTAGCGGGTTTTAATCATCTTTAAGAAAAGGTGATTTTTATAGAATTTCACATTTATATTACTTACGTATTGTGATCGGCGGAGAGAGAGTGGAACAAGTAAAAGAGTTTGTATATCTGGGGACTTTGTTTACTAGGGATGGGAAGCATGAGGAAGATAATGAAAGGAGAGTGAATGCTGGAAATCAAGTGCATGGGGCACTTCACACCTTCATAAGCAGCCGGAAATTGTCTGAGACGGTACGACTAGCCGTGCATAGAGTGTACCTAAGTGCTGACACTAATGTATGGAAGTGAATGTTGGGTATGGCAGAAGAAACATCAAAGTCGAGTAAATGCAGTGGAGATGAGAGCTTTGAGAAGTATGTGTAGTGTAACTTTGAGTGATAGTGTGAGGAACAGCGTGTTAAGAGAACAGTGTGAAATGAGAGAATGAAGATGTAGTAACGAGAGTTTAGAAAAGTATGTTGAGATGATTTGGGCATATAGAA
Organism: Perizoma flavofasciatum; assembly: GCA_958496245.1. Classification (NCBI taxonomy): domain Eukaryota; kingdom Metazoa; phylum Arthropoda; class Insecta; order Lepidoptera; family Geometridae; genus Perizoma; species Perizoma flavofasciatum. The sequence goes on from OY292436.1 coordinate 4,760,501, forward strand.
AGGATGGACGAAAGAAGATTAACAACGCTCGCCTTATAAACAAGTATAATATAAGGCGAGCGTGAATGGGATAGTTGGAAGAGGAAGGCTTCGGCGAACGTACTCTGACCAAATTGGAGACATTCTAGAGAAAGACCAGGTCAGAAGTACACTAAACCGCTGAGCTTGTATAAGGAATTTGATGAGAATGAATGGAGCGAAAGACGTATGCCAGGATCATAGCAAGTGGAATATGTATGTATGTATACTTACATTGGTAGTAAATTTCCTCATTCATCTATAAGACAATCTACAAAAGCTTACCTATCGGTAGGTAACGGCTGTAATAGGAATAATGTTTCCCGTAAACTGATGGATCGGTTTAAATTAAATACCTTATAGGTAGACTAACTTGGAATTTTCGTAATGCAATTGGGATTTGAAAGTCAAGAATTCAATATCAGTTAAGTTTACCACCATGATCGTTATAGTCACTATAATGGTATTAGATAGTTAGCGTTTTGGCGTATCAGTGATATTAACTTTTAAATTAAATTAAAGTAACGTTTATTAAAAATATAAAAGTAACATAACAGTATAACACTAAAATCGTTATTTCTATCGCTAACAACGTCCAAAGGAAATGTCTATAAATGACTCTGTGCCATGGCGACTACTGTACCTACTCTTTTATGATGATGAAATCGGTAAATGGAGGTAGTTAAGGTACCTCCATTTACCGATCCGCTCGCAACCATGTAATCCGCCCAGTTAGGGTTGGGTGAATTTCGCGGTCGACATTCAAGAACCTTTATCCCCCAGTGGTGGTCGGTTCTATGAGCTAATGGCCTGCACATTGCCACTTTAACTTGCACTAGTGGCTTTAGTTCTTCTATAGATTTACTCGTTTTGTATTTTATAACGCAGTAAATTTCAGAGCGTAGCTCTCCCTGTATCGGGTTTTTTATCCCGGGTTATCGGGTTTAATCTAATTAATTGTTTCTTGATCATATTTTTTCCGTAGAAAAATATCTTACAATCGCTTCGAAAGAGTCATAAGTTCTGTAGGACATACACGGACACAAATAGTACAGAGTTCGTACAGTTGGAATTTGTATACTCCGGCCGTTCGTTATATTATTTTCAATAAGGAAAATCGGTTAAGTGATGTCCAAATTGCGAGACTTTTATATATTCTAATATCGATACAATTCAAGAACCTATATTTTTCTTTCGCTTTAGTAGATTTGATTTATAAATATATTATTCTGAAATAATAGATTTAGACGAAGATTACTAATTCATTACTGCAGACTGTCTGTTATTCAAACTTTCGCAATCAGTTAACATAATTATGAGTTTTATGCGGGTATTTATTTATGTCTTAAAAAACTCATTAAGACCTACTCTATAATAATGTAGACTGTGTAGCGGTAGCTACAAGTATGCTGTGCAGTCAATGTACATATATTTTAAGCAAACGCGGCGCTTCCCATAGCGCTGGCATCTTGTATTATGTTTGTACTATCATTTAATTAGTTATAATAAATCAGTTCACGTTCAACTGCGGACTCGGATGGTTCTCATTTCAAAACCCCATCCTTACCTATCATATCATATTATATCAATATCACGAAGTGTAAGGACTTTCATCTTACATATGCACATATATATGTGTAGGAATGTGCAGAGTTGTATTGTTGTCAACCGCACTCAGTGTAGCAGTGAACGAGTCAATCGTTCCGTAGACCTAATCGAGAGTGATCTCGATTGACATGTAACTGTTATGTAATCAGTGACACAATATAATCATCGATATTGGAATATGCTCGTTAACCTAACCTAACCTAACCTTCTTCTTCTTCTTCTTTGTCTTTCACACCACCGTAGGAACACCTGAATGGGTGATAGCCCCGACTAGGAAACATCATAAATTGCAAAAACTGTCTGACTGTTCGTTAAAATGTACAACAAGTAGTATAAAAAAATATTTAGTTTAATTTGTAAATTTAGTCAAAGAATTTGTGGGTAACTACTAGGACCCACCTAATAAGTAATTATTCTTTAACTTTTAAATATAACCAAAACTATATATTTTTGTATTTGATTAACGTGGGGTTTTGGGTATCGATATGTTTTTATACTTGTGGTTTATATGACTGAGAGATCGTCGTTCTTCGCCAGCAGCAATAGAGCATCACATTGATGTAGACACGTGACACTGAAATACGGAACTTTATAGACGAGAAAATGTCGAATAGAAAATAACACAGTGGATAGACTATAGTGAATTTCCTATGCATGAGTCGCCTTTAGCGTTATCGACACAACGGAGAGTTATGATTTGTTGTCCCATAAAACGCCCTAACTTACCGAATGCGATGGGAAGTTGCTACTAAAGAATAATACAGTAGGTAGGTACTTTGGAACAATCCTCGGTAGGCACGCTTTATGGCTCCCTTCGAAGAAACACCCGCGTGGCTTGAGCCTGCAATTTTCGAAGCATTCCTCGCTATGAGCACGCAGAGTAATATTTTTCCAAGGGAAAGTATTTTAAAAAAATATACAACCACTTAACATATACATATTATTATAAGGTTGCAAGAGTTGGTGGATTAAGGTGGCCTAAGATTGTTTGATGTGGAACTCTTTGGGAAGGCCTATTTCCCGTGGACTTCCATAGTCTATTAATGATGATGCTGACGTTCACCGCTAGACTAAGGCCTTCTCTCAACATCATTTTTCCTTACAGTCTATCATTTGAAAAATAAAAGGAAGAGTGAACGCTATCCGAACGCCCAACCTTTGTGGTGGACGTCTGAACTTAGTTCAAACGTGCTTTGGAGTTGGGTAATTACTACTCTTGGAGTTCAAACATAATACGAACGGACAAAACATCTTAGTGATTTACAAGGAACGCCCGCTCGCACTTCATAAATAACTTCGTATTTATAGGCAAATGGCTAACGCTTTGCCATCGAATATAAAACGAAGGTAGGTAGAAATAAGGCTACACGCACTGTTGAAATTTACCCATTTACTATAGTCGTAAATTAGTAATCTATACTTAGTAAATGCACTCCAAAATCTATGCTTGCATCATATTTTGCATGCAAAATTAATACTTAACATTAAAAAAAATGACATTTTGAGTTGATGGTTTTGCATAATAAATGTACCTACACTGTGATCACACGATTTTATGATAGGTACCGTCTATTAAAACTAATGTTTCTTTTTTTTACTACTAAATAAGTAAAGAGGCAAACAAACTAACGGCCAACTACGGTGGTAAGCGGTTACCGTTACCTATAGACGCTTGCAATACCAGAGGTACAAATACAACAAACAAAATACAAATACTTTATTTACAAAAATAGTGTGTGCCTAGGTTACAAGTTTAACAATGGTACCATTCACGCGTTGCCTCCCTGACATATCAAGATGAAAGATCTTATGTGCCTGCAATTTCACCGGCAACCAACCTTCAACCCGGAACACAGCAATGAGAACACTGCTCTGCGGCACAAATACGAGTAGGTATGGTGGTAGCACTTCCCCTTTCAATTGTTCAGGTGGTAAAATTTTTCATTGCACTTTTATTTTTGGTTGAAGTACGCTTTTTCAAGTTTGTATAAAAACTAATACACGTTTATGGCACGAAGAACAAAGGTGAATAAAAAAAACTCTAACACCTTAGAAGCTACGATTAAATCGACCACTTGAAGTACTTTTGTATAAAACAAGCGTCAAAGTTTTTTTCGAAAACCCCAACTCGTTTTTTTAATTTGGATAAATCCTATCTAATACCATTTCTTGAAGTCATGCAAAGCGATTGCAAATCGCATTACAATAAGATAAACCGTATCGGAGAGAAGTAGTAGGTACCAGACCAACAAAAAAACTTAGGAACAAGCTAACAACCTCATAATACCCCACCCCAAACCATTGAACTGTGTATGCCTCAAACTGTCAATAGTGTATCGAAATGATAAAGCTTCTTAATTTGCTGTAGAACCAATTTTATTACAGGTAGGATGCACAGCGCACACAATCCTACTACTATTATAAACGTGAAAGTTTGTGAGGATGTTTGTTACTCTTTCACGCAAAAAGTAATGAACGGATTTTGATGAAACTTTACAGTAATATAGCTTATACGTCAGAATAACACATAGACTACTTTTTATCTGGGTACCACGTGGGCGAAGCCGTGGGTAGAAGCTAGTTGGTGATATACCGCAAGAAGAGAGAGGTGCTGCCACCTTACCTAGTTTTTACAAAAAATGTCTCGTACACAAATACAAAACATCCAACAGTCACATACATACAAAGTTCTGGCATATCCCGTGATAAAGTCACGGAGTAATAGATACATTTAAATGTCACAAATGTGGACTCGTCTTTATATCCCCAATCGTACTTACCCTAAATTACTTACTAAAAGTTAATGTGTTTTTTATTACGTTATTTATAGATTATTTAATTGGATAACAGTTGATTATCATTTGAATATGTAAACGCCTTTCCACAGATCTAATCAGGTTTAAGAAAATCTCGCTTTCGTCATTTTTTATTCGCTGTTTAACCCAATTTTGTAGACATTGAATTTTCTAAATTCGATTTTTATCAATGTTGCGCACATCTTGCACCGTGTTTTAAACCTCTAAACTTTTCTGAAAGATATCACTTTGAGCGATAAGACCACCCATTGTAACTGTTTTATATTATTACCTACTTTCTTTTGTTTTTAGGTACTTTCTTTGGTGTGTAATAAAGATTATTTCATTTTATCTAAATTAAATGTGTCCCAAAAATTCAAAAGTAATTTATACTTTTGTCAATAAACTATTTAATTGTATTATTATTATTAACAGAATGTAATCTAAACCAAATTTAATCCAGGTTTGGTAAATACCAGTCAGACGCAGATTCGCCAATAGGTACAGTCAACAACAGAAGTAATAATTAATAATTATTAGATTTTTGTAAATTAAATTATGTTGGAATTATTATGTACACTCGAGTTCAAAAATTGGCTTAAATTAATATCTTCAGATAGAATACGTCTAGGTCCATTTCCTGGTTTAAAAAATAGACAAAAATAGAGCAAAACAATGACGACCTCGGTAGCGCGGCGGGCTGCAACGAAAGATGTACGGGTACGCAATAAAATACGTCCGTACAGCGCAAAGTCTCGAAGAGAAGAAGAGGAGGCTGCTTTTTTTTTTTCTGAGTGGACTTTAATGCTGCAGGGCCGCAGATGGCCTTGGTCAGCGTCACCGGACTACGGCGAGCGCAGAAGGCGCTCAGCCTGTAAAAAGTTAGGATGGGGCAACTAGCACAAGGGCACCACTTAGGTACGGACCTCGGCTTGGGCCGTTGCCAGAGGGGGTGGAATAGGAGAGAAACGCCCCGGTACATATCTGTACCGTGAGTAGGCGGAAGTGGGGACTCGTCGAGCCCGCCGGCGTGCTCGGTGTATCTGTGGAGTGTTTGCTCTGTCGGGACTTGATGACGTCACCACCGCGTTAGCGGTGCTGATGGGGTCATCGGGGTCACCAAGAACGTGTCTTGGTCTACGGAGGATTTAAATGGTCTACGGAGGGTTTAGAGGAGGCTGCGTCATTCGCGCTGCTTTTTATACAGCCGGCCGGTCGCACGCGTTGCCGGCTTTGCTGCAGGTAGCTATCAATATTTTATAGGTATTTGTTCTGGACCTGGGCGTTGTGGTACCACGGTACATGTAGTTCCTGATACCCAAGATACAGTGAATCCTAGGGTGGGTCAGGACTACGTCTGTTAGGTGTCTAATTAAAACAAAATAAAATATAATGAACTAAATTTTATCGCTAACTATACCTATCTTATAGTATAATTATGTTCCTGTCATATTCAGTACAGTCAAAGGCATGGATAATGTTTAGCGGTTGAAGATATGTACTCACATATGTACCTACCTACTCGTAAATACAGGTCAAGTAGGTAGCCGACCGCCATCACCTCTCTCCGTACTATCTACCTACTCTACCCTTGTACCCTGCCCTCTTGATAAGACAAATGGACATCAGAAAAGAAAGGCGTATGATAGTGAATCTACTTTTATGAAATATGAGCCAGAACTTCACATGTCAGCCTAAAATCAACGGCTTTGATGTAAATCGTAATATGAGTCGCATAAGTTGAAATATGAGTTTTTTTTTATTTCAAAAACAGCTGATTTTAGAGTTGTACTTTAATATTTTCTGAAAAAAACCCACATCATTCAATTAGTTTTAAAACCGAAATTGTTGGGTTTAATGTAAGGAAGTGTGCTCTTGGTTGTGTGTGGATTTTAAGTAGGTAATAGATAATTAGGTACTCAGTAAACCGTATAGGCAAATAGGCAAAAAATAGCAAAACAATTATCAGCAAATAAAGTAGTTAGGAATAAGTAATAATAATAATAATAATAATGCTGGACATTTTCACACAGCATCATCTAGCCCCAAACTAAGCAGAGCTTGTATTATGGAAACTACATGACTGATATACTACTTATATACATATTTTTTTTGTAAATTCATACATATTATACATAGAAAAGCGGCTTGGCGTTTTCTTGTCGCTTTTCTTAACATTATCCATTTATCTAGGATTTTGGGGCAATATTGTAGTTCATAGCTGACTGATTCTCAAGAATTACCCATATTTACATGCAGGTGCCATTATTGGTTTCCACAGCTATTTATGACTTGAAATTTAAAGTATTACGGCTAAAAAGGTGATGCCATAGCGAATAAATTAACGCAACGAGCTAGCGAGATATTCTGGGTTATTTGTTAATCACGCAAAAACTCACGAACCATAATTCTCCTTGACAACTTCTGTGGCGCAGTGCACCGCCTGCGTCTCAGGCAGCCTGCCTGAGATGCTGAAGGTTGCGAGTTCGATTCCCGCCGCGGGACATATTTTTGTATGATCTGCTAATATTTGTCTCGGGTCTGGATGTTTTCTATGTAGGTATAATATGTAGGTTTGTATTTACAAACATGCAATCAGTTCAAAAACAAAGAAACCCGTCTTCAGTTTCATGGGCGTGGTTCTATAATCTTAATATTCCTTCATAAAATTTAATAACAAATGACTTTTTGTATTTTTATATCCTACTAGCTTCTGGCTACTTCCGCGTGGTACTCGGATAGAAAGTAGCCTATGTGTTATTCTGATATATCAACCTACTAATAATATTATAAACGTGAAAGTTTGTGAGGATGTTTGTTCCTCTTTCACGCAAAAACTACTGAACGATTTTTTATGAAACTTTACAGAAATATAGCTTATACATCAGAATAACACATAGGCTACTTTTTATCCGGGTACCACGCGGGCGAAGCCGTGGGCGGAAGCTAGTAAGCTATATTACTAGCTTCTAGTTTGATATTGATATTTGATATACGATTGAGGTACCTATCTATCCAGGTACTCGTAGCCCGTAACTGATTAACCAATTCGTACACTTCTCTAAGATTGTCATTTGCACTGGAAAAAAATAGAGTTATCTAAAGGTACAGTGATTGACAAAAGTGATAAGGGGATAATCCACGTGAAATAGGTTCTTTATATTACCTAGTTCAAATTACACAGGGTATTATAATGTCTGTGAAACAAGTCAGAAACAGATGTAATGGATTCTTTATAACGTATATTTATAGAATACAACTTAGGTACACTGGCTTCAGCAGTTGACGTCACATGCTCGTACCTAATTCGAGCTCCTACCGCAAAATTTATTCTTGATGGAAATCCACAGAAAATAACTTACTTCATAAGTAAAACACTTGGGTATCTAAACCTATTTTTTCAAGTAATAGGTATTTTATAAAGATTGTTATAATCCTACCACTATTATAAACGCGAAAGTTTGTGTGGATGGATGTTTGTTACTCTTTCACGAAAAAACTACTGTACGGATTTTTATGAAACTTTACAATAATATAGCTTATACATCAGAATAACACATAGGCTACTTTTTATCCTAGTAGCTAGTAATACATACTCATGTATCATGTTTTTTAAACTGCGTTAAAAGGGGTTCGTGTCTGGAGCTATTATGGTCCTCTTAATTTTACTCTGTCAACGTGGATTTGAAACAAGAGCTGAGTATGAAAGCCGAAGTTATGCAGGGTACTGTCGTTTTGTTTTAGTTTCACCAAGCAAAAGGGGTAAGTATTTTTGAAATTATTAAACAAAATGAAATGAGAACAACCCGTAACTAAACAATGCTACAAAATAGTTACAATGTTGCAGAAGTCTGAGTGCTGCTTTTACTTAGCCCAACTGTTACTTAAAATACATTTAGTTACAGTTAAGCTAAGTAAAAACCTACCTTTTAACTTCCCAATAAATGTTTATAATGATCTTTCACTAAAATAGAAAAAAATGAAGGTATAATTAAAAATAAATTTTCATTTTTATCGTGATAGGTACCTAATAATTATGATGGCGTGATCATGAAAAAACACACTGTTACTAATTAGCCTATTTTCTATTTTTACTGCTCGAGTATCAGTGAAATTCTGTAAATATACTTTATTTCGATCTTAAATATAACCAAGCTATGTTTAATTAATTATTCTTAGGTATATAAATTTTAAAAAAGTAAAATAAAAGTTCATTTTGAGCAAATCCATAACACATCTATCATACAACTTAATATAAGAAATGGAAATACAACAGAAACAGTGAGAGCATACAATAGTTGTGTGCTGTGTATATTATACAAAAGTGTCTAATTCTAATTCTAATTCTAAGTGGGGGAACCAAGGTCTGCACTGACGTCCCGCATTGGGGTGTATTGTGCATTATCCCCCTTCTAACCTGACCCCAACTAGCCCAACTCCTTGAAGTAACGGAGAAGGACTCTGGGTTGATGACAGCAGTGTTCCAGTGTCCCTGATCTCTTGTCAGTTAGTGATGACGGATCGCATGAGTTCATAAGCTCTTGCAGTCCCGTTTTCGACCTGACTTCATTTGTGGCGGTGCAGTGTATTACCACATGCTCCACAGTCTCTTCAACCTGGAGGCAACCTCGACAGAGTCCACTATCCGTGGCCCCTGTCTTAAGGAGATGGTGATTCAGATCACAGTGTCCCGTGATGATGCCCACCATCATCCTCAGGTCGTCGCGTTTCATTTTTAGTAAGGTGTTCGTTATTTTACGATTTTTTGCCGGTAGCAACGTTTTTGTATGTTTGCAGTCCGGTCGTTGATCCCATATTTTCTGGTGCTCCTTTTCGGAGTTAAGTTTCAGACTGTTTTTTATTTCTGCCGTTGTAGGGCTAGATAGGCTGATATCGTCTGGGGTTGGAATAAGTTTGGCTCCTTCCTTCGCCAAGGAGTCGGCTTTATCGTTATCTGGACAGTTGCCGTGTCCTCTTGTCCATCTTATTGTTACCGTGTGTTTTTCAGCTAATTTTTGGAGCGCATTGTGGCACTCTACTACGGATTTCGATCTGGTGTCAGGTCTGCCGAGTGCGTTGATGAGTGATGCGCTGTCTGTTGTAAAGATTAGCTGTGTAGGTGGGTTTTCACTTGATATGGTTTCAGTGGATGGTAATATTTCTGTGGCTGCCAGGAGGAGTCCTATGGTTTCCGCCTGGAATACCGTAGTTGTTTTGTTTAGGGCTTGTGCTCTTGATAGTCCAGTCTCGGGGCAGTAGAAGCCACAGCCTGCCCCTTTATTGTTTTTGGCTCCATCTGTGTAGATGTGAAGGGCATAGGGTGTTAGAGGGTCCTTACCCTTCGTTACCTCTTGTGTAGCAATTTGGTATCTCTTATTAGTTAGATATGTTGTAGCTATTCTATCTGTACCTCTGGTGGCTTCTGGGATAATGGTTATAGCCTTGTCCAGTATTTTGCAATGATTTGTTGTATTGACATTGCCTTTCCATTGATTTGTGGATTTTATTCTCAGAGCTGCTGCCATAGCTTCCTGTTGTATGTATACATGAAGTGGTATCAGCCCTAATATTATGTCTAGTGCTGCTGATGGAGTAGATTTTGCACATCCACTGATGAGCGAACATGCCATTCTTTGAATCTGCTGCAGTTTGTTTACTGCCGTAATTAAGTTGGTTCGTGGCCACCATACCACGGCGCCATATGTTAGCACTGGTCGGACCATGACAGTGTACATCCATAGGCAGAGTTTGGGTTTTAAACCCCAGTCCTTGCCGACCGCGCGGGTGCACTGCCATAGTACGTTTGTTGCTTTAGTAGTGGCGTGGTCGAGCTGTTTACTCCAGTTGAGTTTGCTGTCCAGCCATATGCCTAGGTACTTGACCTCTTTGCTGAAAGCTAGTTCCTTACCACAAAGAGAAGGCAGTACTAGTTTCGGCAATTTTAGCTTGCGAGTGAATAGCACGAGTTCTGTTTTGTTGGGGTTGACAGATAGACTGTGCTTGAGGCACCAGGCTTCCACGATTCGGAGTGCTTTCTGCATCTTCTCACATAGCGTGGATTCAAAGAGCCCCGATATCATGATTGCTAGGTCGTCAGCGTATGCGATGGTCAGTATACCGTCTTTGTTAAGTGTGTCCAGAAGTTCATTAGCTACAAGCACCCATAGGAGGGGGGATAGTACTCCTCCCTGTGGGCAGCCTTTGGTAACCCTACATCGCGTGACCTCTGAACTTTCTGTGAGGGCTGATCTGTTTGCGAGCATTTGTGTTATCCAAGTATTAAGGTTTTCATTGACGCCTTGGTTCCTTAGGCCTTTTTCAATGCTAGAAAAGGTTGTTTTATCAAAAGCTCCTTCTATGTCTATGAATGTGACCAGACAGGATTGTTTGCTCTCTAGTGCACTTTCAATCTTATGAACAACATGATGTAGAGCTGTCTCAGTTGATTAGCCTGATTGATAGGCGTGCTGATTTTTGTTAACCGGATTTGCGACTAGTGGCCCGCTACGAATGTGCCTGTCACACAGTCTTTCTAAGGTTTTTAGTAGGAAGGAGCTCAGACTGATAGGTCTGAACGACTTTGGTTGCGTGTAGTCAGATTTGCCAGGTTTTGGAAGAAATACTACTTTTACTTCCCTCCATGAGTGAGGGATATATTTCCAGGCAATGCAGCTCCTGTAGATGGCTGTTAGAGTTGCCTCTATTTTGGAGAGATTCCATTGCAGAAGGGCTGGAAAGATTCCGTCGATGCCGACGTTAAAGTGGTGTCGCACCTTCTTTCTGAGTTTGGTGAGGTCATTGTTCCACCATTTGTCTTTACGATGTGCGATCTTATTGCTTTCTGTTTTGAGTGGACAGGACCTTTCAAAGCTGGTCATTACGTTACTGACCAATGATGTGAGTTCCTTTTCTATTTCCAAAGGCGTAAGTTTTGCTGTGGGTTCAGTCCTCGGCAGCGCATCTAAAGCCTTGTTTAAAAGTTCCGCAAAGATATTTGTGTCCGTTTTCTTTGGGTTACGATATGTGCGGGGTTTGATCTCACCTGTCTCCAGGTTGAATCTGATTCGCCTGTGATCTGCACATGATGCCTCATTGGTGGCAACGTGCCAGTTGTTGATGTGTTCTGCAATAGTTTCGGTGGCTATTGTAATGTCTACTATGGTCCGGGCCCAGGATGTTACAAACGTTGGTTCCGAGCCTCTGTTTAGAATGCTGAGGTTGTATCTCAGGATAAAGTCCAATAGATCTTTTCCTCTGTCGTTAGTATTTGGACACCCCCACACAGTGCTGTGAGCGTTGGCGTCGCAACCTACGATACAGTCGGTTTTGTGTGTATTACAGTAGAGGATTAGCTCCTCAAGTTCCTGAGGTGGTGTATCGATTCCACCGTCCATGTATACGGAGGCTATGAGGATAGTATTAAGCTTACCTTCTAGTCCGGTTTCAATTTTCACCACAGTGAGGTCATCCGTACACAGATGAGTTACCAGTGATGCTTTGAGCGCGTTCGGTACGTAAATAAGCGTTCTTGTTTTATTTTGAACTGGTGGAAACCTACCCTTCCTCGGACGATCTACGGCTCCTGGACCAGTGCTATAGTGTTGGGTTGTTCTTCGAGGGTTCTTCGCAGGGCGGCAAACCCAGTGATACTGTGCTGGATGTTGGCTTGGATGATGTTTATTTTACTACTCATATCTGACCTGTCTGTTTTTCCAGTCCTAGAATGGGTTGGAGTGTTTGTATTTTGGATGTTGATTCGAGAACCCTTAGAGAGCATTATGACATGAGGGGGGGTTTATACAAAAGTGTATTCAACAATACATGCAAAACTAATTGAATAACTGAATTTTGATATATTTTTTGACAGCACTAAAATTGTAGCTAGCTATTTCTTGCTTGCACTATCAGTAAAAGAGAGCGACAGTTTAAATTTAGTTTAGCTTGTGTACTACAGAATCGAGGCCAATATAAATAGGTAAGTTCCTAAGATTTTTAACAAAAACACAGAGATATAAAGAGAAGATTTTTGTGCTAATTAGTCCCATCTGTGCCGTGAGTCAAACAGGTCGTCTCAGCTTAGTACTGCTCCGCACAGTAGTGAGAAACAGCGCTGATTTATTTTTCAGACAAGGCCTAGGAAAGATAATCTCACATAGTTGTACATATTTGAATGCATAATAAGTTATTTTGTTAGTATCTATATTTATGTTTCGTCTAACATTATGGCTGCTATATATCTGTACGAAAGCTGAAATAAAAAAAAAGAATTACAATTTGAATAACGTTAAATATTCAGTGTAACTTTTACAGCGAACAGTGGGATAAGTGATTCTCTGTTAGCCGAGCTTATTGATTTTGTTCTTTTAGGCTTGTTCACGAATAATCAGTGTAATGTAAACTCAATTTATCTCTGTGGCGACCTCAGTGGCGTAGTGGATGAAGGTTCTCCTGAGACGCAGCAGTCACGTAGTTCCTATAATACACGCTCTGCTTAGTTTGGGGCTAGATGATGCTGTGTGAAATTGTCCAGTACTATTATTATGAATACATACAGCAGGTTCCCAAAATATAAATATTTAGGGTTTTAAAATCCAAGCTGTTAGGGTTCTTAATGTCAACTGTGTTATTAAAAACATAAACGCATAAGAATTGCATTAAAATTAAACGTTCTAAACTTTACTGCCTCGTCCGCAATTACTTAAGTATGCAAAATTATCGCACAGATATTTATATAAACTACAAACTATTTTTCTGAGAAAAGCGGTGGCGCATAATAAGCACAATAAATAAATAAATATTAATATATAAACATCCAAATGTCATATAGTTCTGCATGATCCAACACGTGCACCATGGCAGGGCACCAAGCCACGGAACCTGCGAGGCAAATGTTTGCAATATCTGCATGCAAACATTTGCCTCGCAGTGGGATTCGAACACGCACTTCTTGAGTCTCAGCAGTCTCACACTACTCGCCCACCGCGCCACCGAGGTCGTCAATATTTTCCAAAACTTATAAATATATTCAAATAATCATAAGTGAGGCTGAGTTGGTCATTATATGACGTTACCGCTTTTATGGAAAAACCTGGGTGTACTTGTACACAGAATAAGTTATATTTCGTACTAGATAGTACCCAGAGACGGTATAATTGAGTTAAGTCCTATTACGAATAATTACCGCTCAACTAAACTATAAACTTATATTAAAACATAAAATCATCGTTAAAGAGGAAGATACTTTATTATGAAGATAGCGTAGTCACAAAATAAACAAAAACACACGCACTACCCATGTCCATTACCAACATTAGTTACGCATGGCCAACATTGAAAGGTCCTTTTAAACTATACGATATTGACGAAACCTGTAAGTTTATTCAACACAACTCTATAAATTTTAACAATTTTTTTTTATCACAAGAAGTCAAATGCTACCAAAATTTGTAACAAATTTTAAGCAAAATTTTAATCTTTTGTGATAATTAGAATTTGCGTTAGTTATACTAGATTTAATGCATTTGGGTTCTACATTTATGACCTCTGTGGCGCAGTGGTTGCGGGTTCGATAACGTAGAGGTTATCCGGGTTTTCTATATTATATGTATTTACAAAAATGTATATAAGTAGTTTATCAGTCATGTAGTTTGGGGCTAGTTGATGCAGTGTAAAAAAATGCCCAGCATTTATTTTGTTGATTCCTCTGAATTGCTTGCTAGAGCTTCTATCAGTCAATCTAATGACTTATCTAATAAGCAGGTGCAAATTTAATTCCTATCCATTTGGAATTCGACATTTGTCGTTCTCGTGTCGTAGTAGTATCGGCTAATGTAAATGTCCAAACATGTGGAGTGATACAAAAGTGCCCTAACTACCTTGTTAACTTTCCTAATCGATGACTTTCAAATGATTAAACGTGTTCACAATCAGACAACTTTACCCTCACAACACTAAGTCGTAATTCCAATGAACGATATAACTCTGCTCTTGACTTGGTCCGTGTTGTAGCGGCGTTTTCAAAGTGTGGAAATAATAGGATTGTACTCAAACTAAGGTTGTAAGACATCGTTAAACGCAAAAGAATTTTAGCAGTAATTTATCGGAAGAATTTGATGACTAAAATGTCAATTTGAAGTCACGTAATTTTGACGTAATGACTTTGACGGTCGTAGTCACCGCAGGAGATCGGCAGGGGGTCTGTTTTTTATCTTCCTAGACGCAGTGTCCATTACGATCAAGAAATTCGGCGATGACAGCTATACTCCACTATATCCTTAGGTTTATTTGATCGTTATTTAGAAGTAGTGCTTTGCTATAAAATATTTTAGGACTACTTTAGACTTTTTAATTTTAATGTACTAAGGGTATCAAACAAAAAACACAGTTATTTAAGTTTACAACCTGTTGAACTGTAATGTAGGTTTTATTAAACCTATCTGAGGCAGCATTCTCATACAAAATAGGTTCACAAAGTGCTGTTAGACCATACAAATGAAGAGCTTATTGTTTTTAGAAAAAAAATATTGTACCTATTTATTATAATTATTATTTCTCTTTATAATAAATAATCTCAGGCTGGGAACCTTACATGCATTAGTAAAACTAACACTATCATATAAAAATATAAAAAACGTAATCTTGCGGATGGCGACTGATGTGAACTATTGAAAATATGAGTGATAAACTAGGCCATTGCAGAAGTATATGGTTATGGAATGGTTGCTGGGCTATGTAAGATGAAACAGCATCTGCTTACTGATATTTAGATTAATAATAATAATTTTTAATCCATTTAAAATAAATTCTGACTGAGGTGTCTACCTGTCTGTCAGCTAAAATTCAGAGTCATGTTTCGAATAGAACTGAGTTTCAATTTATAATATGTCAATTGAAGCAAATTTACATAAATAAGTTGTAACTCAGAGTGGGGGTAAGATAAGAAACATAAATTTCTGCTTAAGAAGCGTTTCAGGAAATATTTAAAAAAAAAAAAAACAATTTTCATTTCTATTCCTCGTCAAAAGTAATGACACCATTGCTAAACAAAGTGAAATTGATCGTTTATGTAACAGCTAATTACGTTCTGAATAGGAAACAGCTTTGGAAACATCTCGTTTAAGCATTATCTGTCTTTTCTGTTTCCAAAATTACAAGCAAGCAAAATGTCCAATTAACAGCTTGGAGTGAAATCAAACGAAGTGTGAATCATTAAATGAATAAAAGAACTGTGGTTAAAGATTTGGATATACCGTGGGAACGATTAATAACGGTTATTAGTTTTACTGTTTCATTTTCACCTTTTTCTTTTTTCTTCGAGGTGGTAAAAGCTCAAGAATTAGTTATCACAAAATTTACAATTTCCTGCTAATGCCGAACTTGATTTATTAATGGACAACAGGAAAAGCGGCATTTTAAACATATTCTTAACAAGACTTGTTCGTAAACCTGCTACGCACAATCTAACGAGCATTTAATTTGAAACGAGCCCTCAATTTATCAATTTATCACTCGCATGGAAATTAGATAGATATGGGTATCAGGCAGATATCTCAAGACTATTTCTCAGCGCATCGTGGGTTCATTATCAAGTATGTGAAATTAAAAACCTGCTTGATTCTGATTACATACATATATTGGTGTAAATAGGTACTTAACATAAAGAGCATGAAGCATCAATACTTACTATAAATGTTGTTATTGAGAGTCCGAGGCGAGTCGCTGTGACCACGCAACACAGGCTCAATTGAGACCTAGTGTGGGGAACAGACTTCATCACATAAAACTAATATTATATCATTCCATATTGTATATGACATCACTGTACCTACCAGACCATTGTTTGAGATTTAATAAAATTTATCATTATCTTATCATTTTAGTAAAGCAAAACTTAAAAATGTTGATTTGTAGTGTTGTTTGTACAACAGCGTGCAAGAAACATTTTATTTTTACGTAAAATACATATTTTTGTTTTGCTAATCAAGATTTAAATTTATTTACAGACAGAAAAATCGATCTAGTACTTTAAAACAGTAAATATCAATTAAACTAGGAAAATAAGCATGTTTTCTACCTGCAAACATATTAACTAGGTAATACAGCTAGAAAACACAGCTCAAGTCACCGTCTGAAGATTAAGATTGATTCTGTGTCGTTCCAGTTAATATAATATTACAGGTTTTGTATGTACACTAGCGGAGATTAATTTCATTCATTTCAAAGAAAAAATATATATTTTAATCGGTTTGATCTAGTTCAAGAAAATATAAATATTTTCAAATATAACCACTTTCTTTTCATTAATTAGGTACATACGCGTAATTTACAAGACACGTCAGAATCTATCTCTATTCAAACGTGGGTCAGGCCACACTTTAGTAGAGATTTTATTTTCCTTTGAGTAACGTCAAAACAAATATCTGCTCAAGTATTCTTCTTCTAAGTGACGTTTCAGAATAAGTCACACTCACGTTAACTTAGGTCAAAGATTCTACGCTCAAGCACTGTTGAGCATTGACAGTCTAGGAATCAAAATTATATTAATTTTGAAAGTGTTTCTAGGGATCCGCAGTCCGGGATGTATTCGGAGTCCATAATGGTAATGACCCAAGAAACTCTACTCAAAGCTACACTCAAATCATGATTTTTACCTACTTGTTGGTCAGATTACGGACTCTAGATCGACATTTTTTTACATAATTATTCGAATAAAAAAATCCTTTTGTGCATAACTGGGTTTAAACCTATGATTTGTGTTTAAGTATAAATGTATTCGTATTTTACGGTTGATATAACAGTGCCATTCAAAGATAGGTGTTTTTTTGTTTGCTTAAGATCTTATTATTCTTGATATAATCTGTGGTAATATTAGACAAATGGCTTGCTATGCACCCACCGTCTTACTGATCTAGATAAAGGTATAATTTATGAGATCTGATTCAATTAACGTCGTATTTCGTTGGCTATTTTGTAAATAATGAAGAAGATACGGTACGCTCCATTTATATCTGGATCTTAATCCTATTAAAATTCTTGAAATGCTCTACATTTTGATTATACTTGTCATAGTTACTATCTTCTATTAATTCAATTTATTCCAAAATGAATTCAATTAAAATTTTGTAAAACCTGTAATGTAATCTTCTGTAATGAGTCAACGTTACCCAAATAGTTATATTGAAAGCTATAATGATTTATTATATAAGCAAAAGGTTTATTAAAAATTTAGTAAGTATTACATTTATGGAATCTAGGAGTTTATGCGTGGATGTAGGTGATTAAGTAGTAAGGCATAAACTAAATAGGTAATTAAGTATTGAGCTAAGCTCGCGATGCCTAATCTAATGATTACGTATGCTTTATTTCGAGGGAACTGTCAAATTGTCGATGTCAGTAGACTACCAGAGTCTAACAGAAGCGATTGTTTGAAAAAAAGACAGTATATGTACTTGCGTGCTACAATGAGGTATAGGCAATCCTCAATTAAGGAACAGCACAAATTACACGGGTTATTAAAACCGAAATGTTTCTACTTTTTACCGGCCTCCATATCTCCATTCTGGTTGTGTATTATTATGATTATTACCAGGCGTATAAGATTATGGCGAACAGCAATTCACTGGCAAAAACGAGTGTATCCTCCAATTAAGTGCTATGCTGGCTGACCAATGCTCGTTAATTATGAAGCCGGCAATCAAGACACGCGATAAACTACAGCTGTGCGCATACTGCAATAGACGGCTTCTGTAAAAATAGGGATGCCCTTATATTTTATATTCAGTAAAAATAATTTAAAAAAGTTATAGTTTTTTGTCCGACAATGGGTGTGACCTTGTTTTAACTTCCCGCCGGCTAATAAATAAAGGCAATTGCCGCAACTAATCCCATTTTGTCTTTAGATTCATAAACGTTACACTACACTTAACCTACGGTTAGTGTAGTGTAGTGTAGTGTAACCTAGTGTAGTGTAGAATTACAATTATTCTCTATACAGGACAGTTTTGAGCGCAAGAGCTTTTATTTATTTCGATTATTACATCGCTTTTTGTAACGTGTAATTTCAATTTTAAAATAATCAGTTCCTAACCTAGTAGGTATATGTGTTCGGTAGGTATCTTACTTACGGTAAGTAGGTAGTTATTTTTTTATTAATGGAAAGAGTTTCTGAAATGATTTGTTTGCATGCTTATTTCAATCCACTGAATGGGTTATGGATTCATAATACCTATTATGTGGAATTAGGATCTTCAATGGTAGCTAGGTTAGGTAGGTACCTACCTAGCAAGGAGCGACCTACCAGCTCCATGAAACACGGTATCCCAACCAGCCGAAAACTTACTGCACAACATTCAATTATTAAGTTATTTTAAATCCTCGGTTCCCGCTGCGAGATGTTCTGTAAATATTCCGGGCCCGGGTGTTGTGGTACCACAGTACTCGTAGTTCCTGATATTCACGACACAGGAAATCCTAGAGTATACTCAGGACTATGTGCATGAGTCTGTTGGCTGTTTATTTATTTTAATTAAGCGAGCGCAATTTTAATTATTAATAGGCAAGCATTTGACCACAATATCACGTGGTAGAAGTAGGTACTAGGTGTCGATGTGGTCGAGGATGCAGTGCCGATTGTCCAGAAGATACTACCTACCTAGTCAACGATACAAAAAATACCTAGATACTCCATTTTGACTTAAAGTTTGGGGTTACGTAAGTTTAGGGTCGTCGTAGGACGACGACACTAGACCCTATAGACCTTCTTTGTGTTATTCAACCGTAGATACCTACCTACTAACTCCTTTGACATCCTTAAGCTTGAAGCCCAGCAAGTATACCTACCTATATAGACAATTGCCAGTATTCACAAACTACTGGGGTTTTATTTATATCTCTGTTTATCTGTTATGAATTTATGATCGTAAGTTGCGGAATATGTCTGTATAGCTTTACTTAGACACTTATTTAGCCATTGGTAGGTACCTTCACTACCTACCTAATTGCACGACCTCTGTGGCGCAGTGGGCTTAGGCCCGCCTGACACGCAGAAGGTTGCGGGTTCGATTCCCGCCGCGGGACAAATGTTTATATTTGCAAATATTTGTCTCGGATCTGGGTGTTTTCTATGTCTCATATGTATGTACTTATTTACAAAAAATATGTATATAAGTAGTATATCAGTCATGTAGTTCCTGCATAACACAAGCTCTGCTTATTTTGGGGCTAGATGATGAGGTGTGAAAATGTCTAGCATTTTATTATTATTTCTCATTATTGCAGTTTGCGTCGCGTACAAGTTTATTTGCGTGGGTTTGCCCGTTTGACACAAGTTTCTCACGTCTACAAGAAATGAAACGCTTAAAAAGCGCTTAATATTTTTTCTCAATCTGACCAGACTGTTCCATAAAAATATTTTTGTAGAAAGCTTGACTAAAGCTAACGTTACAAAATGGGTGTTTTACATTGTAATGCCCAAATGATGTTATAATTCCAATCTTAACCTATCTAGTAATTAAACGATAACTTGTAAACGACGATAATAATACCGCTGACAAACATTCCAAAACAAAATGTTTGTTCAAAATTGGTTAAGCAACCAACGTGAGGCAATCGCAGTTGGATAGCTCGTTAAACGACTATTAATTAAAATAATTCCGGGTTGCTTTAAAATATGACTTAAGTAATTAACAGGGGACGGTATTGGATCGTAATTTTTAGCTTTCGGTTTCATAAATGGCTCCCGATTTTTGAATAATTTATCAATTACATACATACGTTACAAGTTCTTTAATACTTTTTATGGTGTTGCATTTTTAATTCAAAAAAGACTTGGTTATGTCTGACTATGGTCTTAGACCATCATCCAAGTTCTTGAAGATTTGAGAAGATGTCTACCGTGCTTGGTTGGGTACAGTCATGAACGTTGAACGTTGAGTTGATTTTACGTGTTGTCGAGTAACAACCATTCAATTTTCAAAATCCACGCGACTGCCTCTCAGTTTAGCAAAAGTATAGGAACTAAATCAATTATTATCATAAAGTTTTAAAGAAATAAGCAGAAAAATACTTAACAAATTATAGTTTGGTTTTTTTCAGACTTCAACAATACTTCCAAAAAATGATACTGGACGAAAGGCTGAGCGACGCAAAATGGCTAAAATAAGGGCAGTTCCAGACCTCTATGTTCAGTGGCTGATAAAATCTAGAGAAAGCTACCGCACGTGTGAAATAAGACTTACATTAAATATTTAGGTAGGTACCTATTCTTATCAACGCAACGACGCGACGCAAGGACCCATCTATAAGGATCTGTTGTAATTTTTCTGCAATTTTGAATGACTTCAAGAAAGATTCCAACATAGGTTTATCGCCACGGGTGCTGTAATAAATCATGGAAGTTTGTAAAAAAAATACTCTTTCCATATTTTTTTATTTATACAACAGAATACTGGAACTACTTTAAAAACAGAAAAAAATAATAAGAAACTATGAATATATTAATAAGAAGGAATTGAAGACTGTTCTCTACCTGTAGTGATAGGACTACAGGTAAAAAACAGAGTTTAAGTCACCGACCGCAGACAGGGTACCCAAAAGCTTGCGACATTACCTCATTGAATAGCAATGCTAATTTTCTGACCGACGTAAGCGCCAGCCCTTTGGTCATTGGTTTCATCCATCAGTTCTCTTACCATCGATACAATGACACTAAATCGTAAAAATGTGACATGACTATGTTACATGGTAAATTGTGTGGGTGTAAATAGGAATAAGTAGGTGTACAAATAAAAATGCAAATACTTTATTTACAAAAATAGTGGTGTGGGTACAAAGGGTAACTTGAATCAAATGTTTTGGGTTGAACGGAGCAAAATACATATTGGGTAGAAAAATCTTGGGTCGAACGGGGAAGCACTCAATTTCACTCATAATGCATGATAAATAGAACAGTTAATGTACCTTCTCACATAAATTTGCACACCTTTCAACTTCTCAAAGCGATCAATGTCTGTTTAATATTCCAGAATGACAATATGACATCCGAAACGAATTAAACTTGAACAAATTAATCAAAATAAAATGGTTGCATCATAGTCTCTATTAAAGAAATTGAGAGATCATTTGAATACAATCGTCAATCATCCTGGTTCAAGATGTCCGAAATGTCACTGATGAAAAATTCCCTTCAGAGGATTTTATACCTTATTTAAAAGTAAAAGCTTATTGAAGAGCCTTAAAACTTTCTGTTTTTCTCTACTTAACAAAGTTTCGAATGAAACGTTTCTCGTGAATTTCCTTATTTTCATACTGCCATTCCGGAAAGTAAAGCTAGTTTCATAAGTATCTTAAGAATCTATGTAGTGCAATAGTGTCCACAAACTTAATATGTAGGTACCGTTGTCAGGTCGATTCATGTCTTTATTGGTCAAAGCGTAAATGCTGATTCAAGTCTCACTGTATCGAATTATCAGTGTTATTACTATTTTGGGATATAGGATAGGATTTATGCTTCTTTAGCAATAGAAAGAAAGTTGCGTGAATTTTTGAGTTACCTGTATGAACGAAAATACATAGCAATCAATGTCACTGACTGTTGAATTTATATTCCGATTAGCTTCTGCCCTCGGCTTCGCCCGCGCGGTACCCGGATAAAAAGTAGCCTACTCCGTTCAGTAGTTTTTGTGTGAAAGAGTAAGAAACATCCATCCTCACAAACTTTCGCGTTTATAATATTAGTAGTATTCATTTCAGTTATTAGATACCTACCTGACTAAGCTAGAAGTCCATGAAACGGCACGAATAAAAAACTCTAAATCAAAATATCTGCAAATCACTATTATTAATGCTGACCATTTTAATTGTTAAACTGCAAATAAATAAATAATTCTGTTCACTCTTCACACAGCATCATCTAGCCGCAAAATAATCAACAGCATAAAAGCTGTGTAGTTCAGTTATATCAACTAAACCATATTTTTTCTGTGGTACAAAATAAACGTTTTTTATGCTTATATTTAATTTTATAAATAAATAAATAATATTATGTTGGTACATCTACATCAGGTGTGTATCTAATCTTATAATTTTCACTAAAACCGTATATTTCTATCAGCGGTTAGCTGACAATTTGCAACGTTCAACGTACAACGTTCCTACATTCTAAGCTAAGAGAACGAAGGTTTTTTTTAACTCTATAATGGTAAATCAATCAATGTGATTGTTGTAGAGTTATTTTTTTACTATGGTAATATATGATTATAGTAGATTTAAAAGCAATATTTATAAGATCTTGATTTTAATGCTGTTTGAATTATTTCTGTTTTTTTTTCAACATGTTATATTCTAACAAAAATTTTTATCTGTGTACAGTGATACACGTCCACAGAATAGTTATGATACCGAAAAATGGCGCTATGAGTTATCCTAAAATACTCAGTTTTGGTAACGCTCTATCTCTTAGTATCTAATAAAATATATTTAAAACTTTTATAACTGGTTGTACAAAACAGCTTCAATATTTTATTGGTGTCCGAAACGTCAGTAAATCATTATTTAAAGTTAAAAGTGTCAGTTCGGACAAAGTGTCCGAAGATATTGTGTCCGAAACGTCAGCAAGCCAATTTTACTGAAGTAGATTACCAAAGTAATTACGCGTTAACTGTGTGTCCCTAATCACCTAGTTCCAGGAGCCGATAAGATCGCTATGAAGGGACCATTTGCAGAATTGTTTCACTAATCAAGTGGCTAAACTATGCCTGCCAAGATAACAGGATGAACCCAAGTTTGCATGTTTTGCAGATATTTGTTTCGAGTATGGGTTGTGGTGCCACGGTACTCGTGCCTGATACCCATGACACAGAAAAGCCTAGTGTGGGGGCAGGACTTTGAATGTGTCTGTTGAGAGTTTGTTTATTTATTTTATTTAAAAGAGAAACAGTTTTATAATGATTAATAGATAGGCAAACCTTTGACTACAATCTCACCTGATGGAAAGTGTTGATGTGTTGTTTTCACGCTTGTCTAGACTCTAGAAAATTTACCTTCAACTTGAAGACTTCAACATAATATTCATCAAGGATTCGCATCAAACAGCATTTCATTAGATAAAACAACAAATTAACCATTTTCGGACTTTTTCTTTACTTGTACTGTGAGATCTTGCTTCTTGCCAAATTTTATGATTCTAGGTCAACGGGAAGTACCCTATAGGTTTTAATTTATTTGCGAGTATCAAAATATGACACAGATATAACCGTTTTTTTTATTGCGTTGACTTAGAAGCTTGATTTTCTTAGAGCTCCAATTGACCGAAGCATTACGTATTTGATATTAATTTCAACTTGACACCTACACGGATTCCTGACAAAAAGGGTCTTACAAATAGACAGACGGACAACGAAGTGATCCTATAAGGGTTCCGTTTTTTTTCCTTTTGAGGTACGAAATCCTAAAAATATACAGTCAAATTGAGGATTCCTTTTTTGAAATCGGAAGAGAAAAATGTTTTATTATTCAATTTCAATGATAACACAATGAAAAATAATGCATTTACTAATACAATCATCACGATTAATGAAAACTTTCTCTTATTACGATTACGGTTTCCTAAAAAGCATATTATTACACAAAATTGCATTATTAATAAATAAATAATAATGCTGGTCATTTTTCACACAGCATCATCTAGTCCCAAAGTACGGCTTGTGTTATGGGAACTACATTATCTGATAAACTGTTTTTTTCTGTAAACACATTCATATAATACATTGAAAACTCACAGACCCGAAACAAATATTTGCAGATAATTTAAACATTTGTCCCGCGCCAGAAATCGAACACGCAACCTTCTGCGCCACAGAGGTCGTTTATGATACATACTCGTAGTTATCGCAAGCAGAACGTTATCTCCCGGCTTTTTAAAGAGTATACAGCTGTACGCATGAGATGCGGGTACGATTCCCGCTACAGGTCAAATGATTGCTGCTTTTTTTCCGGGTCTGAGTGTCGTGGTGTTATGGTAGGTACTCGTTGTTCCTGATACCCACGATACAGTAGATCTTACACAGTAATTTCATACAAGGCTATCTTTTACAATCTTTGTTAATAAACCAAGGCACCAAGGTAATTACGGGCACAAAGGCATTGAGACAAAAAATATGGATCCCTCGGTAATTCTACAACGTTCATTCAGCGCTCCTTTGTGGAACTACTTTTTTCCATCGTTAATTTTCATATTTTTAACCTTATTCCAAAGCTCACTTTTTGAATTAGCTTCTGAATATGGAGTTTTTTTTTATGTCTGTTTATGTATGATACCGATTGTTTCGACAATATGAGGTCCGTTTATGTGATGCTTTTTTGCTACTAAGCACAACAGAAAAGTACTTGTTTATAAGATAAGTAAAGTTCCTTTCCTAGCTAATAGTTATTTAGATGTGTCATTACGGTAATATCACCCAGGTAATATAAAATATCCTTCATTGATATTTTTCCTACTAATCCTACTAATATTATAAATGTGAAAGTTTGTGAGGATGGATGTTTGTTACCCTTTCACGCAAAAACTACAGAACGTATTTTCATGAAAGTTTACAGTAATATAGCTTATACATCAGAATAACACATTGGCTACTTTTTATCCGGGTACCACGCGGGCGAAGCCGTGGGCAGAAGCTAGTGATTTCATAAAAATAAGTAAAAATTTGCTATTTTTGAGTGTCAAGCTATTTTTGTTACTCGCTTTGTGAAGGTACTTTGTATCCTTTCTCTTAGGAAAACGTTTCGTCTCATGTCATTAATTTCATCTTGACTGACTCACTTTTTTTCCTTGTCCAGAGTACATATGTGTCCATTAACACGTTTTTTCTGTCTCTGTTTAGGGGGAAGAAGCTCCACATGCTAATTAGCATACACAACTATTACATTATTTATTACTATATACATTATTTATACACATGACTCATTCTTATTGAAAAGCCTTCATGTAGAATAGAGTTTTATTTGTGAAGCCTAAGGTTTTTCCAAGTTATGTTGAAGTGGAAAAGCTCCTCTGTTGTTTTGGACCATCTTGCTTTCATCATTCTGTATAAAACTTTGTTATTCAATAGGTAATACAAGTTAGTGAAAGTTCGTGTTCCCACATGTCCAACAATGAATCAATATTAGTATTTGGTGTTGCAAGCAAAGAAAGCACTCCATATACCTACCTACCTACTTGTATTATTATAAGAGTGAGTCAATGGCTTTTAATATATGTATTATTGTACCTAAGGTATTACTTATGGTAATTGCAGATTGCAATTGTTCGTCGCATGCTCAGTGATAAATAGCTTAAGTGCATAAAAGTTATTTTTGTAAACGTGCTTTCTGTCGTCTATTCTTCAATAGTAAATAAATAAATAAAGCTGGACATTGTCACACAGCATCATCTAGCCCAAAACTAAGCAGAGCTTGTATTATGGGAACTACATGACTGATAAACTACTTATATACTTTTTTTGTAAATTCATACATATTGTACATAGAAAATACCCAGACCCAAGGAAAATATTTGTAGATCATACAAACATTTGTCCCGCAGCAGGAATCGAACCCGCAACCTTCTGCGTCTCAGGCGGGTTTTCGCCCACTGCGCCACAGAGGTCGGTAACTTGTGTAAGATTGCAAAATCGCATTACGATGTAAATAGCTGTTACAGATATAAATTGACCGAACGAACAATCATACTACTATTACAAACGCGAAAGTTTGTGAGGATGGATGTTTGTTACTCTTTCACGCAAAAACTACTAAACGGGATTTGATGAAACTTTACAGTAATATAGCTTATCCATCAGAATAACACATAGGCTTCTTTTTATCCGGGTACCATGCGGTCGAAGCCGTGGGCAGAAGCTAGTCAAAAATAAAACAAACAACCTCTTATGTCAAACGCAAGTACGGGCTCCTGACATCAACGTAAAATTAGATTTTTTTTAAAAACTTTTTTACTATTATCAATACGTTTATAACCTATACAGTTTCAAGCATCCTGTATAACTTTAGTAAATATAAAGGTTTGTACCTAGTTATTTTGCCGACAGTCAAAGCTAAGCTAGAACAGTATATACCTACAGATGCCAGAAACATCAGCAGTTGAATAACGAACCTACCTACGCGGAACAGTCGCGTTATATCCTAAAATTCATTATAAATGAAACGAGAGAGGTTCAGGAGGATAGTAAGGTACTACGTGGAACAGGATATCCCTAAAATGAAACCTTAGACTTAGAGTTTCAATTACGTACTTACTTCTTAGGTATTTTGCTATTTTGTTTTAAGTCATAACGAAGCAGTAAGTCCTGCCTTTGTACATTGGTTGTGTGCAATAAAGCATTAAAAAAACTGAGCTAGAGCAAACTTCTGTGTAACCTAATCTACATGCTTTAAGTAGGTAGGTATTAAGTAGATAGCCGAGATCTAATTACTACCTAGATGGTCAGTAATTCGACACCTCGGACCACGTGGTCAAATATTATAATGGTATTGCCTCGGGCGTTGGAGTAAACATGGAAATCGATTGAAAAATGTGAAATTAATGTGAACTATTTGTTCGTTCTGTGTATTATGTCATTATGTAGGTAAAATATAGTGTTTATATTAGCCTTTTGTATGTGGTACACGACTTAAATCCCTTAAAATCTTTCGTATAGTCCGTTCCATATAAAAGTTGTCTGGTAGAGATAGCTTATTAGCGATAAAACCGCCCATTGCACAATATTGTCAAAGTTTGTAGTATATATTGAGAGTGAAACATTTGGTGTGTAATAAAGTAGTTTCTATCTATATTACTTAGTATACCTATTACTGTAAAGCTTCATAAAAATCCGTTCAGTAGTTTTTGCGTGAAAAAGAAACAAACATACAACTTTCATCACAAACTTTCGCGTTTTTATAGTAGTAGAAGGAAGTAGGATTACTGTATTGGACAATCAATACAATATTTGTACGAACTCGGTGTCGTGCGGGTTCGATTCCCGCTGCGGGAGAAATATGCATGTTCTGCAGATATACTATGTTCGTACATCGTACTATGTTCCAGGTACCACGGTTCTCGTAGTTCTTAATACTCACGGCATAGGGTCATGAAAAATAATAACCAGCTTTGTTCCTGACAAGGCTGGTTATTCTTTTTCATGTTCCTTTTATTTCATTTTATTTATTCAATCACAATTTACAATCGTTTTTAAACTGAGCTAAACAAATTTTAAAATTATAATTTATAAGTCTTTAAATGTCAAAAAAGCCGACATCAAATAGCAGGAAATTGATAAAAAGTCTAATATAAAATCTCGTCACCCATTTTTCACCTTTAGGTGGTGCTTAGAGATGTACCTAACATCTCGAATACCTTACCCATTAAAAAAAAACAAATCAGTCACAATAATAATTAAAGAGGATATCGCGGATATCGCGTAAAAAATTGCCCACAAAAAATGTTTCGGCTAGCCGTGATTCCATAAGATAATGATGTTTTTTTAAGAGCAACGGGAAAAATAACACACATGATAAAGAAAAAAACGTACAGTTGAATTGAGAGCTCCTCTTCTTTTAAAGCCAATTAAAAAAATAATTAGTAGTACATAGCGCATCACCACACATGCGAAGCCGTAGGCAGAAGCTAGCACAGTCATAAAACTTTGCTTGGACTCAGCATTATTTCTTTATGTCACGGTGATAAATTAACAACGAAAGTTACACTGAAAGTCATCAAAGTTGTTAAATCATTAAACTCATAAAAAAATCTATTAAATTAGGAATTTTGTTTACTTACCTAGCATTAGTAATACCATTCAAGATAGCAGCATTTTAGGGACGCTTCCGATTAATAGTGATCTGGGTCGAGCCATCGAGCGTTGCAAACGACCTATTGATAGCTTAGCTGTTTCATTTGTAGCTAGGTATATGTACCTAGCTACAAATGAAAAAATATTTTATTTTATTTATAGACAAACTGACGCGCGGTGGCGTTGTAAAATATAATGTTACTTAGTATATATTAGGGTAAAACTGGGATAGATGCCGCAGTGGGATAGACGCCTCGTTATCAAAAAATCTAATTTCCCAAACTCGGAAATAATAATGAATAGTTTAAATAAGAAGCGCAGGCGCCCTACACCTCATCCTTTGCAGGCTGTCGTGCAGAACGAACGTATCTCGCTTGTGCGTGTGATTATCTTCGCAGCGAACGCGACGAATACTTAAAAGTTTCAGAGGTAAGTATCTGCCGTTGTATAACTTTATAAGTAGTAATAAATTATTTTATATATTTTAGTATGTCAATATACTTGTTAATTAAGTGTACACCTAGGTGTGAATAATCGCTCTTTTGGTTTTAGTTTATTAAAGAAATAAAAGGGCATCTATCTATATCAAAAAGGATAATTACCCCGATTTTTCGAGGTATAGGTGCCCTTAGAGGCATCTATCCCCTCATACACCTATACATACTTATGTCAGAATATTTTTTTAAATAAAGGAACCAAAGTCAAAGGACAAGACAAGAAAGATAAAAAATACATTATTTTAATGAAGAAGACGATGAAGACTGGACTGATTTTTGTGATAAAGAAAATGATAATTATTTAAAAGTAAGTGAAGGTCGAATTCACGAAAACGCCAAACTATTTACAGTTCAAACAGCGAAGATGAATAAAATCCATCAAATAACGAATATTCACTGAAAGGAAAGAAAACTAAAAGTTTGCCTGTAAAGAAAACTAATAAAGATAAACACGAAGACCTTAAAGATATAGACAAAGATTATTGCATTAGAATGCTTTGAAAACTATCAAAATACACAGTCAAAATCCGACTGGATTCAGTGTATAATGTGCCAGAAGTGGCTGCATGAAACCTGTATACTTTTCAGAAACTATTGCTCAAGATGTAGAAAACTGAAAGAACTTTCCAACTTAACCTAAATTAAGTAGGATAAAAAAATTACATCTTTATATTGTGTTATTTTTCTGAAAATTTTAAATAATTATTTCTTAATATTAATAAAGATATGATTGTGTAATAAAGATGACGTTACAACTTAAATATTAATATTTTTGTTAGACAAATGCTTAAGATTATTATGGTTATGCGTATCATATTAGAATTATCATCTAAAGACTAATAATAAAACATTTTAAAAAATATGTATTTTGCTTATTTTATTCGATAGGGCATCTATCCTACACTGCATCCTTCTCAGCATTTTCATGGTGGGGCATGTATATCCTTACAAGTAGGCAACTATACTCAAACAAATCGTTCTGCAAAAAAATAATTTCTGCAAAATCTGTAATTGGTTAGGTCAACTGAAACAAGTCATAATGAAACATAAAAGATTAAACTAGCTATATTCATAGGGGTTATTCATGGTATATTAATTAATATTATAAAAATAAGAAGCCCCTTTTTAGAAAGTGTGGCATCTATCCCGGTTTTACCCTATAGCTTATACATCAGAATTACATATAAGCTACTTTTTATCCGTGTACCACGCGGTCGAGGCTAGTATTAAAATAAATGTGAAAGTATGGATGTTTGTTGCTTAGTATGTTCGTAACGGCTACCTTTTATACGGGGCCCAGATACCTAGGTACCAAGCGGGCAAAGCTGTGGGCGGAGGTTAGTCGGTTTGGATGAAATTAAATTTGGAATATGTTCGTGACTTAGCATAACATCAGATTAACCGGGTCACAAGTCAAAAAGTCAATTATTCATTAAAATAATAAGGATCACTCCTCACACGGTTCCTCCGCAACCAAGCCAGGAAACAAAGGCAAGGCAGGAAAAAACAAGGCTGGTTATTCTTTTTAATGATCTTTTTACAAAACAAAAGGACCTACATTTTTTTATCAAGTTGGAGCATTTTTAATCCCTAGTGTTTTTATCATATAAATAATCCGATATTTTATATGTCTACCTCTTCCTCTTTTATAAAGATTTTTTTATTACGTTTTTATTATTTTGGTTTAAAAGCGTACACCTTGCCCTTTAAACGATTTACTAACTTTATGGAGTCTACAAGTGGCAACAGCGATTTTATCTTTATTTCTAGCATTAACCTTGTGATTATCGCTATTTTTCTTAACAAATTAATATTTTTGTGAAAAACGCACATTAGATTTTCATAGATAAGGGAATGTCATTATGTTTATTTCTCTAAACTTTTGGGGAAGTGATTCTATGGGACCCATATTATTAATTGCTCGAACTGCCTTCTTCTGCAGCACAACAACAGTATTTATAACTGCAGTACGTTTTTTGTAGAAGGACAAATTAATGTGTAAATTAAGAAGAGCGAGTGGCTATTATTATTGAACCTCTGTATTCTGGTAGACATACCAGTCACCGTTTGTAACAATTCGGTCTACGCTCTACGATTTCAAACATCAATACAATTTGTAACTCAGCCTAACGATCCCAACATGTACTTTGATTGATTTTAGAATCGTATTCGTTTTATCATCGATGTTGGAACACAAATAGTGTCCGCTAGGGTTAGGTAATGGGCAACCGGAATTAGCACTTTGTCCGGCTAAATATTTACGCTAGAGTAGATCCTACTTCCTACTAATATAATAAATGCGAAAGTCTGTGTGTGTGAATGTTTGTTACCACGTATCTCCGTAACTACTGAACCGTTTTTGATGAAATTTGGAATATATACAAATTTTAGGTTCTGGAATATCATATAGGCTAATCTAATTTTCAAAAATCGACCCCTATGGGGATTAAACAGGGTGGTAAAGTTTCTATGGAAAAAAATATTCAATGGTTAGATTCGCTCAAAACTTGGTACAAATAAACTTTAAAATAAATAATAAAACATGTATTTTTAATTTTTTCAAAACTACTCTTAGGAGAGGTGCAAGAGAGTTATAAAGATTGTATGGATTTTTTTCTGGTTTGATTCACACAAAACTCTGTATAAATAAACTTTAAAGTAAATAATGAAAAACTTTTTTTTTTCAAAACTACCCTTTTAGGGGTACGCAAAGAAGGTCATACGCTACTTTTATCAACATACCACGCGGGCGAAGCCGCGGGCAGAAACTTGTACCCAATAATTAGATAGGTATGTTTTTTATACACATGTGCGCTTTTACCTTCAACTTACTTAACAAATTCGATACATCTAAAAGTAGCAGTAACTTTTTCATAAATAGATTTTGTGAGAATTAATGAGAAATAATGCGTTTTTTTTCACTTTTTTGTCGAATGTACGCAGGTGTCGTAAGCGACATGGACTCGCGTTAAGAATTAAGATTCCACTTTTTTGAAATTGGTATGCTATTATACTTTCTGACGTGCTAATCTGGGTTGCCAAAAACTACTCGTATTTGTTCAAATACGAGAAGCCTCGATCAAAAAAAAATGATTGGTATTCTTGCGTGCGCTGATCGCTAGTCTTGTTCGGACTTTACCTAACCGTCTATTTCCTGCAGCGAGTTTAGGAGACTGTGGATTATCTATATTATTATATAAATAAAAATGAAATGCTGTTCGTTAGCAAACCCATTCCTTAAGAACCGCTGGACTGATTTAGCAATTTTTTGTTTTATAATGTTCGTAATAGTTCGATTTAATAATGGTTTTTACAAACTGTTCTTGGTTGTCGAATTGACATTTCGTATCTGTCACAGAACAACGTCTGTCGGGACAGATACTGCTATAATAGATTTGTCTCCATTATTTTAATTAGTAAAACGAGCAAATTTTCTTAACAAAGTCCGACTTTTTCAGAGGCAACTCTAACATCACAGATAATGTCTCACACCACCGTAGGTAGATACAAATCCGACACGAAAATCATTAAAATGTCATTACTGACAAAGCTATAGTCATAAAAATAGACAGTACCTACTTAATAGCTTTGACATACTGTTTTAAAACATGAACCTTGTATGCAGTTGCCTGTATTTACGCTCTTCGTAAATTACTTTTAAACCTTGAGTATGTCCGGATCAACCGATTATACTTAATATTCAAATGTCCATCTATTGTTCTTTCTAAATAAAGGCGGAACGTGTAGGACACCTACAACCCAATGGGCAATAGTTGGGATAAGGTTTTTAATCTAAAAGTACTGCCGCCGCCGCCTTGAGTCACAGCAGTACTTTTCGCCGTTTAAAAAAAACGGCGTATCTACTCGTAGCTACATAACTATATTGTTTTTCGAAGATGTTTGTGTTTTTAGATTTTTACTTATTTGAAATAATCCTACAAGGGCGCATTTGTCCATATCTTGTCTATTATACTTATATTAAACGTTGTATTTCAAAGAATACAATATTAAATAATCAGGTTAAAAAAGGCTCTTCTAGAGAGTGAAAATAAAATAAAAAGAAATACTGCAATATATTTTTTCTGCGTACGGTTTACGGTTTAAGATTATTTATCGAAACATATAATAAAGTTAAGAGTATGTTTGTTTTTTTTTGTTTGAACGCGCTTAGGCTCTGGAAGCTTCTCATAAGAATAATAATATGAGATAAATTTCTTATTGTAAAATCATTAATGAAAATACCACACCATACGGAATTAGAAGAAATTGCAATAATCCGACTTCAAGTTTAAAATATTTATTTAGTTTTTTTGGCCCATTATGATTTTGTAAAAGCAAAAGAACCTTTGCTGCAAAAAAAATAGTAACTTTATTTTTGATGCTTTTTTAAAATTTTCCTGCGTAAATAAAAATCAGGCGGTTTTACCTTAAGGATGCTGTGGTAAATATGTAGATCACAGGCACAAAAATCTTAAAATACTTTCTCGAAAAAGCTTTATCTTTCTACAGAAATCAGATACATCCCAAACCAATGACCCAGTTTTTTGAACAATCGAATTCGAACTCGGCATACATTAT
This sequence comes from Perizoma flavofasciatum, assembly GCA_958496245.1. Classification (NCBI taxonomy): domain Eukaryota; kingdom Metazoa; phylum Arthropoda; class Insecta; order Lepidoptera; family Geometridae; genus Perizoma; species Perizoma flavofasciatum. The sequence continues at coordinate 4,793,819 of OY292436.1, forward strand.
TGTAATAACAGATTCCACCGAAAAAATTTCATATAAAATAGGTTGCCAAGACTCACAAGTTCATAATGCTTGCTCTGTTCAAAGTTATCAGATCTCATGAAGAGGCAAGCCCATAAGCCCTAACTCTACAAATCCTACATCTTAGTCTAAAAATATGGCTTGGCTTAGCCGTTTTATAGAACTTTTGCATGATACAACAACAATGTTTTTTGTTTGTATTTTCTATGTTTAATATGTATGACGACCTCTGTGGCGCAGTGGACGAAGGTCCGCCTGAGACGCAAAAGGTTGCGGGTTCAATTCCCGCTGCGGGACAAATGTTTGTATTATCTGCAAATATTTGTTTCGGGACTGGGTGTTTTCTATGTATAATATGTAAGTATTTACAAAAAAAAATATATAAGTAGTATATCAGTCATGTAGTTTCCATAACACAAGCTCTGCTTACTTTGGGGCTAGATGATCCTGTGTGAAAATGTCCAGCATTATGTATTTACAAAAAAATACATTTAAGTAGTATATTATCGGTCATGTAGTTCCCATAATACAAGCTCTGCTTAGTTTGGGGCTAGATGATGCTATGTGAAAATGTCCAGCATTATCATTATTATTATTATTAATGATCAGTGTTAATTTCTCACCATAAATCCATGGAAGTGTCTGTGCGACGGCCAATATATTTTGGTGCGATTTCATTTATTTTTATAAGAAGCCCTTAGTTCTTTTTTTTCGGACTGTATTTTATAAACAGACCTTTCTAGGGCGAAAGTTAGTTTACTTAATTTTGTTGTTGTTTGTGTGTAAATCCTAGGCTCCATACCAAATTTCATCTTTCTAGGACACCGAGAAGTATCCTAGAGGTTATGATGAGTCCTTGACGTATTTTAGGTATCTATTAACAAAATCTAAAGTATAAAATCTAGACAAATAAAACTTAGTTTGTTTTATAAGTCTGCTAACCACATGTCATCCAGAAAATTTGGCCAGATCAAAGGTTTAAAAATAAGACGAAACGCTTCGAGAAGAGGTGAAGGTAGGGCCTTGCATTTTTTTTTGGCTCGTCATAATAAATACAAAATGAATTTGCAATGGTGTAAATGACTGTATATTTTGTATTATATTTAACTAAGTTGTTGTATTAAATAGACTTTATGTTAATAAATATTTTTGAATTACCACCAGTAAGAAAATTGTGTCCTCTTTTTAATAGTTTATTTATAGACGCAGCACTGGTTTATAATTAGTGGTACGCACCACCCACCTGTCAGGTGTATCATTAAGGCTTCTCCTGATCGGCGCGGCAGTATCTGTAGTAAATCGCATCCGGCAGTTCGACCGATGTTGATTTTGCCGGAAAGTCGTATGCCACTCCAAAGGATTTTGAATCAAAATCAAAAAGGTAATTAAAGCGAAAAAGCGCAAATAAAAATGACCGTGGGCTGGTTTGACACTCAGGAATCAATCAAAAAATTACCTAGAAATTGAGGAAGTTTAAGTGAAAAGTGCCTCTTTTTCTAATATTAAAGTAATCCCGCCACAATAAATCGCCATTTTCAATTGAGAGTTAGACTTATGACGGGTGGATGAATTTTGTTGGGCCGATTTTTATTTTTGTACGTTTTTGTACTTTATAACATGTTGTTCTGTTTTCAACGAGTAATCTCCTCGTTCCGACTAAAGTCTCGTCTACGAGAAGCCTAAAGCACAGAATGGTGGATAAGTGGATTCGTGTCGCCCGAGGAAAAAGAATTTCCATTCGAAAATTAGTAATTAATTAGTTGGCCTAATCGATAAATTGCAGAAGAGTTTTGTAGTTGACTTATGAGTGAGCCTTTATGTTACGAATAATGAAAAGCTATAGATCAAAGTCATGCATATTTGTAAAGGAATACCAATATGGGGATTGGAATACAAGATTAGTGTACCTAAGTATGATGAATGAATGAATGAAAATATTTATAGTGTGCAATATAAAAAAAAGAAACAGCGTCCAATTGAAGTCTCGTCTGTAAGAATTCGTCTAGAAATCAGTAAGTAGGTAAGTAAGTAATAAGCAGGTACCTACGAGAGCAGGTATAGATAGCAACCTAGAATAACACATTACATTACATCACATTAGGCTACTTACTTTTTATCCAGGTAACACGCATTCACTCGACCGTTTTTTCGTCGACTTACGTTGCAAAATTGGTCTCCATGAAAAGCCTTTTTATTTTAACCGGATAATAAAGGTTAAACGTGGAAAATTGTGAGGATGGATGTTTGTTACTCTTTCACGCAAAACTATTCAACCGATTTTGACGAAACTTTACAGTAATATACCTAAACATCAGAATAACTTTTTGACTACTTTTCATATGGGTAACACGCGGGCGAAGCCGTGGGCAGAAGCTAGTTCTAAATATTGGTGAAATCATTTTTGAAGTAGATGAGTAGTTTCGGATCATACATCCAACCAAACTTACAAATTTCAAACCTCTTAGAAGTGTAGATAATTCGCCAAGGCAAGATATATAATGGCATCTCCTATACATTTTGATACGTTAAGCCGCAGTAGATTCACAGCCTAACCGTATGAAGGCGTAGTATGAGTTGCAACTGATCATTATCGCCTATAAACAGATACTCGCTGTTATATCCAATTACATCGTAATAAAACTGTATCAGAAATCAGCAGGGCCAGTAATTGATATTAATTGAGATGATTGAAATAACTAAATAAGTAGGTACCTCGCAAACATATTGAGTGGCTAATAAAAGTTGCATCACGAAGTAATAATACCTACCTAAATTAGGGGTTAGATCAAAGCACCGAAGCTGATAGGTAGGTGGGGTTAGTCTCAATCTTCTCATCTAGTATCTAACCACTAGCAGCGTGCGAGTGCTTAGATTTGAGATTTATTTAACAAACTAAGTAGATACTACGTGACGATGGTAAGCGGCCTGACGGCGGCATGACCCTTGTCCCTTGGGAGAAGGAAAAGCCTTTGGTATAGGTCGCCACAAGCGTAGATACCCTAGCACCATCTCATCTGTCGGGGACATCAGTAAGAGCCAAGTACAAGAGGCGTAAATATAGAAGTCGACAGAGCTTACTTATTTGAGCCTTTTGGGGTTGAGAATCTGGGTCCGTGGGGAACGGGGCCTTCGTGTTTACAAAATGTGTCCAAAGACTTGGCTCTTATCTGGGCCAACGCATTAGCATTCAGCGTGGCCATGCAGCCAGTATTTTGGGAACGCTTCCGTCTGGTAGTGATCTGGGTTAGTTCAGCTATCTCAAGATCGCTTGCAACCGTTTTTAGATAGCTAGCTGTTTCATCTGTATTTTTTGTATATACCTACTTGTGCATTATACAGTTGTATAAATAAACGTATTTTTAGTAGATACTATAAATAAGTAATAGTACGTTAGGTTTGTCTAGACACTAGGGTTGAGCGTTGCAATGAGGACTGGGGATAAAGCCACCTAAGTACCGAATTTTAATTATAACCAATCATCCAATTTCCTTGCTGACTGCTAGTTAGAAGAACGATCTTAGGTACGTTTTTAGATTTTTCCCAATATCATCACTAATTAGCTGTGAGGACATCGGTAGTGATTTAAAATATGGTATGTAGCTTTATCCACACTGCCCTGCTCGCAAACTGATAGTGATTGAACTGGGGAGAATGAGAATAACCCACTAAAGTGTGTAAAGTTACTGACAGAAATGACCTCATCATCACCCAAAAATGGCTTAGCCATTATGTCCTACTGAGGGTTTTTTCAATACGCGGGGTCGGGTAGTAAAGAGTCACCTCTCATTTGACCAACAGTTAAACTCAGAATTAAACTCGTACCTATTAAAAATAACTTTATAGCTACGGTTTATTGCAATCCAATGGCTATCAAATTCTTATGACTCCTGTTTGATGGGCAGACATGTTAATTGTTTCATCTTCAAACAAATTCCGACCGTAAAATCGAGAAGGTAGACTTGGTTTGGATTTAGAGGGACAGGCGCCGGGCAGGATTCAAAGTCTAGCCGACGAGCGACCTAGTTAAAACGACAGTACCTAGGTAGTTAGGTTTGCTAAGGATTCTTGAATGGTATTTGGCGTCAAGGTAGGGAAGTAATACAACGAGATTCCTTGGAAATTCTTGGCTTATTTTACCTCGACTGGGTCTGGTTGTTGGTTCAAAACTTTGTGGCGTCCTGGTACGTTGGTCATAAGAACTCTAGTTAGAGAAGATAGAGGATATGCATCCTACCTACTAATATTATAAACGCGAGACTTTGTGAGGATGGATGTTTGTTACTCTTTCTACTCTTTCACGCAAAAACTGCAGAACGGATTTTGATGAAACTTTACAGTAATATAGCTTATACATCAGAATAACACATTGATTACTTTTTATCCGCGTACTACACGGGTGAAGCCGTGGGCAGAGGCTAGTGTGATATAGTTTTATATACCTGTGTATATTATGTGCGTAGGTATATTTTATTTCAAAGAATTTCTTTCGGTTAGTGCGATTATAATATAGCGATTTTCAACTTTACTTGAAAGAAATAACTTGAATGATTGAACCTGTCATTAGAGTCACAGTCTTTACCAACTTTTAAATTTTAGTGCGTTCATTCCTTCTTTCAATGGTTTTAAAATCGATACAACTTTTCCTAGCATTTTCATAAAAAACCCGTTAAACACAAATAACGGTCAGTGCCCATCATTATAGTACCTACCTACGGCATAAATATAACGAAATAGTCTTTTGAAAACGTGACCCACATTTTCCAATCTTGGTTCATCGGTTGAAGCGAGATATCTATTTTATAGCTTTGTTATCAATGGTTCAAGATAGTTTAAAGAATGGCTTGGATAGGAGCTAGCAGTCAAACTGACGTCCTTAATTAATTCATGTTTTGAATACTTTTCAAGATAGCATCAGAAAATGCCATTATCCTTTAGTTATTTTCATCTCCTAAGTTCAAAAAAGTTTGAGATTCAATATCATAACGGAATTCGTTATTTCAACACTAACTTCTGCCTAAGTCTTTGCCCGGATAAAAAGCAGCTTAGGTGTAACTAAAGTAGGTCACGAACTATATATGTTAGGCCACAGATATTATAAAACTAGGTTAGATACATATTCTAAATTTCATCGAAGAATTCCGAAGCTTATCAGCTCTTACAAAGTTTGACAACCAATATTTTAAATGCTAACTTTCGCATTTAAAATATTGGGAGGATGTCTACACAAATGATTAGTTGCACCATTGTCTCGAGAACCTTCTAAAATTAAATTTAAAATTAAACATTCTTGGCTTTTATGAGTCACCAGTCAGTTTCTTAGCTCTTATTTTTATTAGCCATTGTACGTTAAAAATAAAATTTCTGTATGTTGTGTTATTTTAACTTTGCCCACTAGTTTCATATCACTATCTTAATCATAATTCTTTATTGTAAACAGAAATGACACAGAAATATAAAACAAAATATTAGGTGAGGCATGTACAAAAGCGAGCTTAATCCTAAAAAGAGTGGAGAAAACACTAGTGGCGAGAATTGGGAAATAAAAAACATAATAGCCATTATCCCCACTACCGGTATGCGAGCGTGCTAGTGCCAAAGAAAACCACAAAAATTGGATAATTCATTAGCGATATCGTCGGCTAGCTAACAACACCGCTCAATTCGAAATTTTGCGGTTTTGACATTTTTATGCCATTGGATAGATCTTTTCACTGCGCTTCTATTCGACAATACAAACATTGAATTTCAACCAATCACAGTTTTAATTTCAGCTTTAGCGATTTCGATTCTGTGGACTTGTGCGGAGTCGATAAAACAGTTTTTTGGCTCTCCTGAAAAGTTTGGAAAATCGATTTACGCGGTGTTGTTAGCTAGCCGACGATATACCATTATAGATAGAAAGAATGAGAATAACTCTATAGCGGGTGAGCGCATCAGTAAGCTATTAGGTGTACAGAATTTTAAAAAAGCTCCTTGGTTTTATTGGCTAATTTACCTACTACTAACTTTTGCCCAGAATTCATTTATTTTAGTTATTTTTATCTATCTTTTTAGAATATTATTACGACTATACCACGTACTTTACTATTCTCCTGCTGACGTTTCGTTAACCGTTTAGAGGTCCTTCCTCATGAGCACCGTCAAGCGTGGTAAATGATACCAAACCACGATAATTTCAATGTTATCTATCTTTACCATACAGGGATATCATAAACATTATCCCTCTGTTTCATAATCATTCGCTAGCAGCAAGCCGCTAAATCTAGCCCTGTCTTTTTCTAACACTAAACAAAGGATAGAGGCTGGCAACTTTTACACGCTGCTAAAGTTAGCGAGTGATTATGAAACATAGGGTATGTTTGTAAGTCTGTTAAATAAATGAAAGGGAAAGAACTTTCCTTATTGAAGTAGGTAATTTATTTGTCGCTGTCTCCTAGTCTATTAGAAAGTGAGTCGATACAATAATGGTCAAATGGTTCGTATCTGCAACGGCTCTATCCAGTTCCATGAGTGTTTGGAGCATACTCTAGTGATGTACCATGGTAGTCTTGTTTCATTTATCGAATGAATGAAAATGAATGAAAATACTTTATTGTACACCACAAAAATAAAAATAAAAACAAACAAAAACTTAATATAACTCAAAATACAATGGGCGGCATAATTATTCTCACAGCTCAAGAAGTATAACCTTAGAAGAATGAGGCATCAAACAAAGCTTGTTTTTTTTAATGATTCTTGATTCAGCTATACTTAGTATAGTGCCAATTGATTCGCCAAATGGTTTTAAAGACGTTTGCGTATGCATAAAAAGCTTTAATTCAAGAAGAATTAAAGCTTGTTATGCATTTCATTATGCTAAGCTTTTTATTAATTCCCTAGAATTGGTTCTTTCCATTTTAAGAGGCGAGAATTATCTATCCTACTATTACAATAACTGTGATGTAGGTAGATATTATTATTTTAGGGATTTTAATTAAAGGAAAAACAAGTATCTATTTTCTATAAGATTTTTGGGAAAACCTCTTCACGTTGTTGGGTAGTACCAAAGAGTAGACAGCCTCAAGAGACGCAATGTTTGATAATTTGCTAGGAAACAATTCTGTCAACTGTCGTGCGAGTCCCGCCACGCCTGCTGTGCTCTGATTGGCTGAGTTTCGACAGCACAGCAGGCAACATGACGCAATGTCAATGGCAATGTCCGCATTTGCCAACATCAGTCCTAAAAGACTGATGTGTTGACAGAACAGTGTGGTTCAATATGACGCCTCTCGGGGTTAACCGCTCGATGGGTAGTGTAAATACTTAGTCCTGACTCTACGATAAGGTACCCTGTGCCGTGCGAATCAAGAACTATGAGTACCATGGTATCTCGCCACGTAGATCCTGAACAAATATCTACAAAACATGCAAAGATTTGTCCCTCAGCGCAAATCGAACCTCTTGCGTTTCAGCTACCCACCGAGGTTGTCAGTTTATATACATGAAGTTTAAAAAAAAAAAAATCGGGACTACATATAGTAGGCACATCCTTTTGTTTGTTAGTCTGATGAGTATTCATGCTCCATACTAAATTAAATGTTATGCTTACCTAACGAAAGTCACATCAAATGAACGCAAAATAACAAACTACGGAACCCTAATAATTACACACAAGCTAACAAACTTTCGTGGCAGATACGGTGCTTTTGGTCAATAGGCCTGCAGTGCGAAAAGGAGTCATAATTGATCTAGCAAACGAAGCGAGCAAACATCTTTGAACAATCCGGCATTTCTCTGTATGTACTTATTTTAGTCTACGAAGCGAGAGAACATCTTTAAACGATCCGGCGGCGTTTCTATGTGTATACCTATGTATGCCTGAAGATAACTGCTGAACCGTTTATTCAATATTGATGAGATCAAGGAGATAGGAAGGTTTTAATAATATAATTTTGACGTTTTCATTTATCGAAAAGTGGTTAATGCCCAGAAGTTGTAGACTCTTTGAAGTACACATTCGATTCGCGATCCTTTTCATAGTGCATGCTAACACAAGTACGAGGAAAAGTTGTGACCAAAATACTAATCAGGGACACCCCTGTTAATGTAATGATTTCGGTCAAACTCGTCTTAGGGTAAATAAATTACCTAGAAATAAATATCTACCTAAGTACTTATCTTTGCTGATTCATATATCTACCTAAAACCTTATACGGAAAAAACTTGGTTTACCTCAATTACGTAAAATTGTAGGATCAACATTGTAGGATCAATGTTGATCCTACAATTTTACGTAAATGCACATAAGTATAATGTACTTGGGGATGGTTTTATTGAAGAGCTGAAGATGAAAATAAAATCACTCAAAAAATGTTCAGATGATTTGTTCCACGTACGCCCCACTTGTTCGCCTCACATTTTAAAAAAATCTGCTTTTTTCCCTAAGTCAAAAATATTTCTGGTTTCGCCCCACATTATAAAAGGTACTTACAGAGGGCAAAGTACAGTTGACAAATAAAACCAGTTTCTCAATGTTTGTTAAAAAAAAATTTTATTATGATGTACCTAATCATAAATCACAGAAGTTTTTAGTTAGATAATTTTTTTAATAATTAACGGTTATGTTGTGTTAAGGTAAACCTAAAATATAAATAAAGTTTTTCATAAAATATCTAAGTACACATCAATGCTAATTATTATCAAGTAGTATGATTAAATCAAACAGTCTAACCTAGGGTAAACATAATGTTACAATTCATTATATTACTAAGTATGTCATTGCTTCCTAAAGGCAAATTTTGTTTTATAAAAAATTGGCAAACATACTCCTAAAGCACTTACTTTTGTTCTGACTTTGGTTACAACCATTGTCACCACAATCCTTTCAAAGTTTTTAGACAAGGGCTTTGTGAAACAAAATATCAATATTTGATATTTTGTATTGTTAACTAGCTTCTGCCCTCGGCATCGCCCGTGTAGCGTTAGGGTAAAAATTATCATTTGTTAATTTGGTCACAGACCTAACCTAAATTTCATCCATACCGTTTCAGCCGTTACAAAATTATTAACAACCAAAATCTAAATATCCATACTTCAAACCAGTACATACGCCTATAAAACTAGTTATTGTTCCGTTTGTCAGTAAGGACGGATACAAATTGTTATTGTCGTAAAATGATGATACCTCGTTTTTCTTTCAAAATTATGTTAGGTCTACTATTTTTTTATTAGCTTCTAGTTACTTACTAGCCATTCTAAAATCACACCATTAAAACATTAATCATTAAAATCGGTTCACAATTGGCGAAGATATCGCGTAATATACACGTAAATAAAAACATACAAACTAATTGAGAACCTCCTTCTATTAAAAAAAACACTGACATCTTGGAATCTGAATAAAATATCGGCGGGAGTTTTGAAAATTTTACGAAATCGAATACAAAACGAGCGTGCTTACGTCACGTTATTTGATTAACTGAAATTTTCACTTCGTCACGTCAGTCACGAAAAGGATCGACTTGAAATGTTTGATCCTACTTAATTAAGAGACTATCCCATCCCTATAACAGGATGAGACGGGGACAGGGAGATTCGTGCCTTGACATATTATTATTACGTTAACATTATGGAAACTAGTGTTGGAAACTGCTATGTTGCGCCAGGTTTATCTTAATTACAGGTTGTCATTTGATATATTGGATAAGAAAACTTAATGGTAAGATTTTCATACATTATTCAGTGATTTGCTCGAACTAGAGCCACATCTTATATAGGAACAACTAACTCACTACCCACTAACCATGTGTATATTTTTGTGAATATTTATGTAGAAATTGGCATGTAAGTATAGAACTTTATAATTATACCTACTAATATTAGCTAATATTGACAGATAACTAATAAAAATGTAACTAAATAAGCCTACAATATATAAAAAAAAACCCATGTGATAACGTTTAGCCTTATAACCTGCTGCGTAAAGAACCCGTGCGATAACATTTAGCCTTATAACCTGCTGCGTAAGGAACCCGTGCGATAACATTTAGCCTTATAACCTGCTGCGTAAGGAACCCGTGCGATAACATTTAGCCTTATAACCTGCTGCGTAAGGAACCCGTGCGATAACATTTAGCCTTATAACCTGCTGAGTAAGGAGCGCTTATTATGCGTATACCATAAGATATTGTTTACAAACAGTTAGTGTTCCAATAAGCAGCGATGGGCTTGCGACCTGTCACGTGGAATACCTACTTACTACGTGCAAAACTCAGAAATTTTGAAAATGTAATTTCATAGCGTGCAGTGAACTAGCTGATCTTCCACCTTGCTATGGTGATCATGAATCTATTTTCTATACGGTAGCTGTTTCCCTATAAATGGTCAAGTCTACTGCAATTACTGATTTGGCGTAAAAACAGCAATTAAGTATATAAGTGATGGAAATTAAGTGGATATTGGTTGGTATCAGTTTCTTGTGAATTAGTAGAGTAATACTAAAGTAGGTGCGTGTGTTTTTTTCTTGGGAAGTACCTAATCTAACAAGCCATCGAGCCTTCTTGAGCAAGAAATAAACTCTTTATAAAATAAAATAAAAAATAAATAAATAATGCTGGACATATTTCACACAGCATCATTTAGCCCCAAAGTAAGCAGAGCTTGTGTTATGGGAACTACATGACTGATATACTACTTATATATACATATTTTTTTGTAAATACATACTTATTATTTCATCTTTGATTGATTTTATTGATCAATAAATCAACCACATACAAATGTATGTACTCGTATGTGGGTGATTTATTAATTAAATCAATATCGCTGCACAGCGGTTTGATACTAGTTTTGTAAGGATTTATAACAGTTTTTTGGCCCTACTAGAATCTGGCGAGGCCAGAGAACTTATTTATTTGTCAATCCTTAATGTAGGATTCCATGTTGTAATTTGTATTATTTTGTAATATTTTGTGTTTTGATTGTATAGTATTTTATGTTTGTTTTTACGGATATGGAAACAAAGCCGTTGTTTAGCAAAAAGTTCTAATAAAAAGATTTAAAAAAAACTTATATTTACGTTACATATCTACTAAGTAGATAGATGAAAATATTAAACTGTTATGATGAAAATATTATATTATTTTTAATTTAAATACGTGTAATGATGCTAAACATAGATTCGATAGAGATATTTTTATGGAGATAGGTGTCGTTTAATAGGTTGGCAGTACTTACCTAGTACGAGCCGAAATGGCCTACGTCATCTGATATTACGACAAAACTTTTCTGAGTTCATCAAAGTTTTCATAGTGGTATCAAATTACGTAAATGACACCCCCATTTTGTCACCGAAACTTGTTTTTTTTTTCAATACTTTCAGGTACTTGATACTGGTAGGTACCGGTCAATTGAGATCTGACTGACATATAATAATTATGTCAAAACGGTGACCGGCTCGACAAGATTTACAAACAAAATAAGTTTTTAACATAATTTAAATATGATGTATCTTGCGTCCGTTTATTATAAGCCCCGCAATGAATTCAGAGCTGGCAGATCGATCATTAGTTTTTGACGGGGTTTTATCGCGTTTCCTTTTATAATATTCCCAACACTTCTAAAATCAAAAAATGAAATAAGAGTATTCATTGGTTTTCGACGGTAGCTCCATAATACGCTCCACAGTCAACCCGTGACCAAGGCTGTTGCGTTTGCAGGGAACCGTGTGTCGGGAAAAGTATAAGACCATTATACAATCTTACAATTATGTTAACTAACCTCTGCCCATGGCTTCACCCGTGTGGTAAACAAATGAAAATAATATATGTAATATACTAAGTCGCAAATTAGGTATACCTGTTCCAAATATGATCCAAATTGGTTCAGCCGTTACGGAGATTATTACATCAACAAACATCCAAACACATAAACTTCCGCATTGGTCGCAAAAGATTGAAAAATACTATGGCAGACCAATGGATATATGGTTAGCAAAGACACCTACCTACCTTTCTGATCTTTTTCCATGTGTTTCATCGACAGAAGAGATCTTCCCATATTCCCTGTTTTTTTTTATAATTTTTATTTTTTTAAATAAAACACCTAACATACACGTAGGTAAATTGCCCTAACCCCACAGACCCACACTATGCTTCTTTGTCTCGTGGGTATCAGGAACTACTAGTACCGTGGAAGCACAACACCCAGACTTAGAACAAATATCTGCAGAACATGCAAATATTCGTCCCGCAGCGGAAATCGAACCCGCACCCCTTGCATTCATCGCATTATCAGATGACGTAGATCACCAAGCGGTCATAATCCGAACCTACCAGTTAATCGGTTAATAATTTAAGAGAATCCTCTATTATTAATTTAAATTAACATAAACCACCCCATTTTACTGTGTAAGTTCTTTATACCTACCTACCTAATTTTGTTTGTTTAGATTGAACATAAAATACCCAGTTAAACCTACCTACATTATTATCATAATAACTTTCGTTAAACGAAATGATTCTCCAGAAACTAAAAATAAAACTTCAATTCATAATGATCGGTGATGACTCGTCGACTCGATGCTTTTGAGTGGGGCCGTATTCAGGCATCATCGAGAGAGCTATAGGGTTTGGTCAATAAGACGGGGTGGCATAACGGTGGCGGTGGATTGTCAAGTGGTGTTCAAAAGTGGCGTCAATTGTCGCCACCGCCAGCGCCGCGCCAATGTCGCCGGTTGGTCGCCTTTACTGCCGATTAGTTCAGTTGGCAGTCGTGTCACCGGACTGATTACAAATAAGTAGGTACGTTAAAAACATTTTTTGTATGGAAATCTTGTCGATACAGTCCGACCGTTTAGACATGCTATACACTCAGCATAGTTCTTCTCATCATAAGTTTACTGTGAAATAACGTAGTCCTACTACTATTATAAACGCGAAAGTTTGTGAGGATGAATGTTTGTTAATCTTTCACGCAAAAACTACTGAACGGATTTTAATGAAACTTTACAGTACAACTTATAAATCAGAATAACACATAGGCTACTTTTTATGTACCACGCTGGCGAAGCCGTGGGCAGAAACTAGTTATTCATAATTTACTGTAATTTATTTACATAACAAGTACCCAACTAAACTAAATGTTACTCCACCCATTATCACTTTCGCAGTTTAATTTTCTGGATATATGGAAAAAATATTATGTCAACATGAGACTATTATTAAATAAAAATATGAGGAAGAAGATTCTTCTTTTTCATATGAAGATCTAGAATACCCAAAACTAAATATATAAAATTGTGCTTGATCATGAATACCTACATAAAATATATAAACATTGTAATGCTCGAGGAATAACGGAGGCTTTTCAGTATTATTTATTGTTTTAACCGTTTCATCTCCCTCTGACTACATCACTGCATCTGAAGCTTCCTTTAATACCTCAGTAATTATAATGTTGTAGGGCCCTTATAATTAAATCGAGAATAATCAACACTTGTCATCGCTTATTGTAATTAAAAAATAATGGAGAACCACTGGAACGGAGGCGTGGTGGCGAGATTGTTGTCTGTCTCCTTAATTTTCTGATAATGGATTACGAGTTAAATGAAAAGTACTTCTTTTTCTTATTTTAAAGAACAACTTATACATGCTATTTACTTTAGTATAATTATAAAAAAACGCGGGTTTGCCCATTTATATTGGCAAACCCGCTAATATAAATGGGCAAACAATACTAAACATATATATTGAAAAATAATACCAAACATGCCATACTATGTGCCGATCAAAAAGACTTAACATCAGAGTAAGAAGATCAATGCTCTTCGTTTTAAGGTAATGCGGTGGAAAGTTTAAAATGAAATAATTTTATCTGACAAGAACATTCTCGGTTAGCTTTTCTTGTTTCTGATACAGTTTTGAAAAAAAATACCGTTTTGTCCATTAAATGACTAGTAATCGATTTCAATTTTACCTATGAGGTGGGAGATTATTCCTTTAATTAGTACTTGCCTAATTACTTCGATTAATAGATTGGCTCGCTCATTTTATGTCTTCTCTGCCAAAGGAATTTTACAAGAACTATTTATATTTATTAGAGTATTAACACATTAAAGTGGAAATAGGCATAACATATATAAGAATGAAGTCAAGTACCTAAATGGGTCTATATCGTTACCAACAGCCCGCAACGTTGTCCGCACCCAAGACAACGTTTTGTCTACGAAAGAGAGGACAAAAACTATTTTTGTCGCCTATTCTGTCAAACAAAAGTGAGGGACAAAATCTTTTTGTCTTCTCGGCGGTAGATAAAACCGTTGTCTTGGGTCTTCATGCTAAGCAGACTGGATACCCCTAAATATAAAAATAAAAATAAGAAGATCATCAAAAGATGGACCACTGTCATCATCCAAGTAGATGGAAAACTATGACTTAGAGACTTAGAGCAAGGGATATCAGTTATAGGTGATATTTGGAGGAGGCTTATACCACCAAACATGGATACTACATATTAATATAAGTGTATATAGAGCGATTTTTATTTTATTTTTTAATGTAACCGATAAACTAGACCGGCTAGCTAAGGAGTAGCCCTTTTATTCATAATCATTCCGTAACTTTATCGGCTCGCTATAGTATGTATGTCTCTTTCTTTTGTTTAATGTTAGAAAAGAGCAGTACTAGAGTATCGTGCCGATATAATATGAAGTGATTATGAATATAGGAATTTGGTATGTAGCAACAAGGTATGTAGGTACTTACCTTCAATTGTCATTTGTCGTCCGCGATCAGATACCGCGATAAACATAATGGTGCGGCCTTAATCCATCAAATAGCTTAAAATGTAATTGAATTAAGAGCCGCTAATTGTTTGTAGACTTTGATAAATATAATAGACGAATTGATGAATTGTGTAATGGTTTTTAATTATTGATTCACGAATCGAGCTGCTTTGTTTTATGATTCAAATCGTTTCTGCTCACGGCAACGACATGACGAAGAATATAGAATAATGTAAGTACTTTTATTTTCTTTAAGATCGTTGGGAGTCGTCCATCATGCTTATTTGTTTTACGGAACGGTGCGGTACGTAAGCCCTCTTAAGTATATACCTTGAGGTAGGGAGATGGTAGATATTTATTCTAAGAGACAACTTAAAAATAGGCACTTGTCTTGCCGTCTGTCAACAAATTAATGGGCGAACGCCATCGTCGCATCTCAACGTAAAATTAATTTTAATAGCCTGTACCACACATATTAAACCATATTAGCTTTTCCTTGTTTAAGCTCGTCGTAATTAAATATTATGATTTTGAAGAATATTATGTCAGGACAATTCAATTATATTAACTAAAGAGATGAATATATAATAAGAACTAAGTCTTTCTCTGAAATAAGACTTAGGACTTCTAAAAGAAGATTTATCCAGTGAGCCAAGAGGTAAAATAAGCTCCATCGATAAAAGCTCTATACAAGATCTAAGATCTATTATCCTATCCTACCCCATCCTACTAATATTATAAACGCGAAAGTTTGTGAGGATGTATATTTGTTACTCTTTTACGCAGAAACTACTGAACGGATTTTGATGAAACTTTACAGTAATATAGTTTATAGATCAGAATAACACATAGGGTACTATTTATCCAGGTACCACGCGGGTGAAGCCGTGCGCAGAAGCTAGTATAAAATATAGGAACAATAAAATGTCTTAAATTCGGAGCGAAAAACTCTTTAATGTAGGTATTTTATTGTAACAGTTATCAAACCTGGATAATAAAAGAAAATATCCCACAGCTCGACCAAATTAAAATTCTTCTCACGACAATACAATCAATAACTTTGTGTGACATCTACATGGCTGCCGTATAGCATTATGGTATGTTTTCTTTTAAAATAATACTTTCATTCGTGATAGCACGCAGCCTCTCGTATATGAGTACCTCTTCGATATATCTATTGCGTTGTATCTCGATATTGATGATCGAAGGTCAGGGAAGCAATACGTCTATTTATTATCTGACTTTCTTTGTAACTTACTCAATCCATCTTAAGGTGGCTGTAAGACTCTCTTTCATATAATAGGTACTTCAAGTCTAGCATGTTTTGATCATATCTTTGAACATTTAATAGAAAAAGCATAAAAAATCTGTCTTAGGTAGCAAAACAGTCTGTAGTTACACTTGATTATTGTTTGTTTTATACAAATAAAGTGTCAAACAACATACAACCTACCTAATGGCCAGCTATTATCGTACCTATGGACGCTTGCAATACCAGAGGTACCACTGACCCTGACCTTCACCCGGGTGAAAAGTCTCATGTACTTGTAATTTCACTGGCACCCATACCCTTAACACAGCCGGAACAAGCATTTCTTACATTGTTTATAATTGATGTGCATTTGTATCATGGAGATCAGAGTTAAATTGAAGAAACAAAACCTATCAAAGAACTTATATGAAGACTTTTAAAGTATCGAACGTCTATGACAAGTGCAATTATATTATAACGTTACGGTAAAAATTGAAAATGAAGTACCTACGTTTGTAGAGCTCATCAAGGTACCTACATAAAACTAATATTATATAATTCCATATTGTTTATAACATCACTGTACCT
This sequence comes from Perizoma flavofasciatum, assembly GCA_958496245.1. Lineage (NCBI taxonomy): Eukaryota > Metazoa > Arthropoda > Insecta > Lepidoptera > Geometridae > Perizoma > Perizoma flavofasciatum. The sequence goes on from OY292436.1 coordinate 4,810,441, forward strand.
ACCAGACCATTTTCTGGTCAAAGATATTTATTCTCAAAAGAAATAACATATTTCACTTAATGAGAAATTTAAATTATGTTACATTTTACAAATTGAGCAAGCATGCAGAACATTTTAAGTAGGTAGGTAACTAATAGTTTTACAAAAATAACATATCGAAAAGGAGCTTTGTGTTAATTTTATGAGATTTAATAAAATTTATATTTACCTTTGTATATAAGAGAGTCAGATTAAGCCGCCTTAAATACAAAGTAAGGGTTTACTAATAACTGTACTGAACATCCATCATAGAGGTGGACGTGATTTTTTCTTTATTAGTATTTGATTTAATCCTACTAATATTATGAACGTGAAAGTTTGTGAGAATGGATGTTTGTTACTCTTTCACACAAAAACTACTGTACGGATTTTAATGAAACTTTACAGTGATATAGCTTATACATCAAAATAACACATAGGCTAGTTTTTATCCGGATACAATGCAGGCGAAGCCGTGGGCAGAAGAAAGTAATAAATAAAGTCCATTCGTTTTACATCCATAGGGTACCAAAATATTCAACTATGCTATGACAATCTATCAAGTGCTGTGGTAAGATAATATTGGTGGCTTATGTTAATAGTTTGATTTTCACATAACCTTAACCATACATTCCATTAGGTACACTCCACTTCCTACTAATATTATAAACGCGAAAGTTTGCGAGGCAAACATCCATGTGTGTTACTTTTTCACGCAAAACCTGCTGAACGGATTTTGATGAAACTTTACTGTAATATAGCTTATATATCAGAATAACACATAGCCTACATTTTATCCCAGTACCACGCGGGCGAAGCCGTGGGCAGAAGCTAGTAATTTAATAATATATAGTCTATTAAGTCTACTAGTTTTAAACTTGAAGTTCTACTTGCTTTGATTTTCACACATCCACCATTGCCCTTATAAATTCACATTGCGCTAATGATTCTAGCCATAAAATACAAGCAAGCCCAAAATATCACCCACACAATGTGCGAATTGTAAAGTAAATCAAACAATACCTAGAGCAGTGGGTGGCGGTTCGTTTAGTTAACCCTAAATCGAATATTTAGCATCTTTCCAAGATGGTTGGTCGGCATCAGAATACATAAATTATTAACCCTTTTATATAAGAAACTCATTTGACTGTGAAACACATGTTATGCTAGAAATTGTTACTTTTTCAGCTTTTAGGTTCAAAACGTATGAAAGAAAACCATCACTAGCAACAGACATAACTACATATAACAGTAAACTTACCTATATAATTAAAATGGTAAACTTAAAATAAAGTTGTATCAAAAGTTTTAAAACATAAGTAGAAGTTGGATACCACACAGGTGGATTATACTTTGTTAATAATCACAGTTATTTGTACTTAAAATTTATTAGTAACTTTACGCAAGCGTTAAGTATTTTATCTGCTGATAATGTTAGGTAGGTAGGTAGGGGATTATGTGATCGATAGTAGGTAATGTAGGTATGTTAATATAATAAAGGAATTAATAATAAAATTACAAACTCATTTAGCTGATAAAATGGTTAGGGGAATATTGCTTCTGTAACATTAATGATTTTATGAAATATAAAGTAGGCAATAATTACCAATTAATATGATAATATGATTTTTATGAGATTAAATTGTTTATGGTAGGTATTGATATATTTAATTCAAAAGTTAGGGAATAAGTTCTGATATTTTATAATTAATATTTTATTTAAATTGATATTCAATCTACATAGTGACATTTGCACACCATTTAGATGATATAATAATGGGCCTATAAAAGTTATAGCACCATGTATTGTCTTACCTACATTCATGCAAATAAATGTTTTATTTTCTAATTTCTAACAACATTGAATGACATACCGAAGCATAGCCCGGCATAAAGTACTAGTACTAGATTGGTGCTCCAAGGAACTAATCCGGCCGGCCACACAGAAATATCAAATCTCATCAATATTCAATTATGGATTTAGGTATTCTGGTGTTACCTTTCTGTTTTGGTGTAAGTATGTAATTATGGTAGTCATTCAACACATTTTAACACCCATCCGTTATCGATTCCAAAGTTTTTGTTTCACTGAGCGAGCTCAAGTTAATGTTATTAAGCAACTTTAAATGAAGCTTGAAACGTTCACAGCAAACAATGTATGTGTAGGTAGGTATTAAAGGCTGTGATACACATGCCCGCAGGCATACTAGACTCTTGCAAGCCGGCGCATGCCAGGCATTGGTATTCAGAGTCACACTGATTCACATGCCTTTTGCTGGCGTACCAGAAACTAGCAAGTTGGCATGCCAGATACCTACTAGCATTCTATGATAAGCTGATACATATTTGCATGTAGATTCCATGCAGAGACACTGGCGAGCTGGTGTGCCAGGTACTAGAATTATCAAATTGATATAAATTGACATGTCAAAAGCTAGTATCAATGGCATGTCAGCTTGTGTCTCGTACCTATCTCTGCTAGATAGCAAAACAGCATGCAATGTATATAAGATACCAACAGGACGTCATAACCTCGTTACATACCAATGCTAGTTTCTTGCATTAGTTGCCATCTAGCATGCTAGATGAGAACTGGCATTTGTCAATCAGCTTTACCTACATCGGCATTAGTTTAGAAGTTGGCTTCGGCTCTATATGGAACACACAGCTTTGAACACTGGGTAAAATTGATTTTATGAACTTTAGAACGGAAGCGAGTGGTGTTGACTGTGATCTAAAAATCCGTGGATTCATCATACCTACCGTTGGTTTAATCGTTAGCGAAAAATTTGCACATCAAACAAAATTCTCGAAACGTATCCAGACACACTTATGAGGGTCCCAAAGTTGCCAAATAATATTCGAACTCCAAAATTGATAAAAAAATCCTTTGAACCAATTTTTGTTGCTAGTTCCTATCAAACGCTATACAAAAAAACAATTAGTACCTACTTGGTGTGCGTGATAAAATCGACCTTTCATTTTAGTTTTAATTTTCGTTTAAATGTTATTATAAACACGGGTCATTACCGTTAGGGACTCTGAATAAAATGGACTGCCGGTCCCTAGAGATACTTTTAGAATTAATATTATTTTCATTCCCAGAAGGAACCGTCCACGCCCCCTTTTTTACAAACCTGACTATATTCAGTACAGTCGTTAACGAATTTCTTATAGAAAATAAGTGTCAGGATAAGAAAAGAATTGAATTTGTTTATAAAATCTCTTTATACATTACAACAAAAATTCGAATCAGAAGTTGTACATAAAATCACAGAATCATAATAGTATACGTCCCTTATAACACATATTCTGGCGCATTCTTGACATTGGAGAGCGCATTTTGATTTGTTTAAATGTTTCTTTACATACTTACCTACCTAGGTATATAGCTACACAATAAAGATAGAGAACTACAAACTTTTACAATATTGTACAATGGGCAGTCTTATCGCTAAATAGCGATCAGTGATCCAACCATTGGATCGAACGGACTGTACTAAAGTTTACAAGGGGTTAAATTGGTGAACTTACGCATAATAATATACTTAATTAAAAAAATGCTTTACTTTTAAAAAGTATCATTATTAGACAATAAAAAAACAACGGAACCATAATCTTTGGATTAATGCCCAAAAAACAGACTGAATTCTCTGTGATCATCGAAGGTGGTCATCGAAAAAAGTTAATGAAACGAAGCCTTTACTGTGCCTACCGCCTTCCGCCTGCCAACAGGTTCCGAAAACGAAAGCTTTCAACCAGAGTTACCTAAAATAGCGGCGACCGTCTTACAATGGACGTATTTTTGAATGTATCTAGAGAGCAAATTACAGGCATGCAGGGCACGGTAAGCGGTTAGAAGTCAGGTGCATTGTTGATGCATGCAAGAACATGATTTTCAACATAATTTTTACTAAAAAATGGGATATTTACCATGATTTGTGAATTTGAATGTTTCTTATGTTTTTTCGATACCAGTTATGCGTCAGGATATTGTTAGTGCTGTGTGTCGGAGCCGAGATGTACTAGAATGTGACAGTGGAATCGGTGGTAGTGGTATTTTTCGCAATAAAAGAGTGAGAAAGAGGGTAGATTGATTTGTCTGCCACTAACATTCATAACCCGCAAAGATTTCAGTTCCTCCCGTGATCATGGTACATGCAACTGTGCCGAAACATCGGGAAACATGAACAAACTCACAAATCATGGTAAATATCTCGTTTTTTAGTAAAATTTATGTTCAAAACCCTGATAGTTTTAAAAGCTATTATGATTTTCAATTTTTAGAACTTTCCATTAAATATATAAGTAACGTCTCATCATCATCATAAATCATATATAATTCCTCTCCATCCTGAAGGTAAGGTTGTCTGGAAAAGTTCGCTTTTAAGCAGTAAGACCGCCCATTGTATCTTTATCATAATATGTTATTTTATTTATTACCTAAGGGCTAAAATATTTTCATTCATTCATTCATCATCATAAGCGGACTATCGAAGTACACTGCGAAGCATAAGCATCCCTCGTAAGCTAAGTGCCACGGCGAACTGTTTTGATCCATGTCCATCTGTCGCGTGGGAAGAATCTTCCTCCTCCTCCTTAAAACTGTGGTGTCAGATTAGTGGTCCCCACTAATAGAGAACCTTTGCTACTATAATTCTGAAAGCTTCTGATGGAAACCATTACGCTAAGCACTATTGATTCATATTACGGCGCCATATGACGGACTCTGCTATTTTAGACCTATATTTGATGAATTACCTCTGGCAAGCAACAGTCGCGGACTTAATTTGTAGACCATCTCGATATTATTTAGGCTTTTGATAATTCGGTCTGCGAATTAATGGCCCCGACCACCTAATTACACTCACAAAATGGCAATGGGAACGCTCATTTCGACAGGCTTTGTAAGATCGAAAATAATAATTATGCTTAAAGTGCAGGTGGGACCTTGGCTTGTTTCGTTACTTGCTCAAAAAATCTAGAGTTCCTTACTCTAGATTTTTTTATTTTTTTAGGACAGTTATTTTTGTCGCGAAGCCGAATTGAGTAGTCTCTAATCGGAGGGATCCCTGTAATAAGGACCTCATAAGTGGCCCTGTCGCTTGGGGTTTCTTTGAGCATAACTTATGATTATTTACATTTCATGAATTCACTAACGTCGTTTCGAAATTCCATATTTTCTTCAAATAAATACCGTCATGGGCCATTTACGCGGTATCCAGATGGCTCAGTACCATGGTAGCCGACTAGCTTTTGTTTTTTTCTTAATAAGGGCTTGATCGCGGATTCACCGCGGTGTAAGTAGCAACCTAAACACTTGTATAAAAAACCAAGAAGCAAAGCGACTGCAATGGAAGAAAGGTCTTCGAATGGACTAGAACTAAGAAACCATCAACCTTCCCCATTCGATTAATGGCATCGATGCAAATAATTTAAATGTCCTTAGATTTGCTTTACTGAGTGTGGAGAAAAGAAGGTAGTTAGCCTCATTAAACAAAGTCCTTTTTATGGCGATGCTGGTTAAATGAGTGAACACTAAGCTTTTATGTGGATATAAGAAAGATATAAAAAAATACTTGACGTGTGATATAATCGACGGTCAAGTAAGTGTTCCTCCGAGCGCAGAGTCGCGGTAGGAAGGGCTGAACTGGCTTCCCTACCGGCTTCGTGAGTAGATAAGTCGTCTCGGTCAGTATTTGCTTGCCTACCCAGAAAAAATGGTCCCGGACCACGGTGCAGAGCCATTCGGATACCTCCTGTTCGAAATTTGTTTATTTTCGTTATTAGTATTTAAATACGTAAGCTTTTTAATAGTTTTTATGCGAGGTTTTTATGAATAACGTGCTTTCGGATGACTGTTCACATATCACATCACATCTGTTTTAGCGCTGATCGAGCCTGATATGTGAACTGACGCTGTGGGGCCATGGCGATCAATACATTCGATTTCGGAGCTTAGTTTAACAACCACTTTAAAACCATTTCACTTTGATCACCACGCCCTGCCACCGCCACCGCGTTAGTTTGGCCGGGCCCTTAGTAAGCGTTTTCAACTAGCTTTTAATGTTGCTGCTAAGCAAGCGGCAGTCACAGTATATATTGGATAGTTACCGCAATAAAGCTGAATAGATAGATAGAAAATTCTTTAGTGCACAACTAAAAAGTACTGTACATAGGCGAGCTTAATGCTAGATAGCATTCTCTTCTAGCGAACCTTTGTGTTACTTATATGGAAAAGAGTCTTGAGGTAGTGCATGAATAATAAGAAAAGTTAAAAATTATAAATTACTAGCTTGTGCCCACGGCTTCGTCCGCGTGGTACCCGGATGAAAGTAGTCTATGTGTTATTCTGATGTATAAGCTATATTACTGTAAAGTTTCATCAAAATCCGTTCAGTAGTTTTTGCGTGAAAGTCCATCCATCCTCACAAACTTTCGCGTTTATAATATGAATAAGATAAGATGTGCTAGAGCTAATCTATTAAAAAAACATAAGCACTATTCCGTAGATAAATACAATTACATATACCTACGTACCTACATATCCTAACCTTACAAATTATAGATAATAATTCATATACTACTAAATATTCTATGAAAGATATACTGAATGAAGGATCTTCAAAAAAACCATGTCAAGTTGTTGCCTGATTCCTCAAGACTTGGTCGCGAGGTGTCGGCGTTAATTCGCTTTTAAGTTTATCGTAAATGCACTTGATTTTTTACACGGACGCAGCGACAGCGACAAAAAAGTGGCCTTTGTTGGAACGGATAAAGTGTGGTACATACGTAGGTACCGTATGTAATGGATACATGGTTATTTGCTCTCGGGCTATAATTCCTACCCAACAACCTTTGATGTACAGCTTTTGGAATTTTGACTTATTTTCAGAAACATTTTTAAGTAGGTAATACTGTTTTAATATTTTATGTACGTTTTCATGAAATATGAGCAAGCACTTCACATGACCAAACCAACTGCTTCAAATAGGACACTATGTGAAGGACTTTTTATTGCAAGAAATAGCTTTTAGAGTTGTTTATTAACTTATTTGACAGTTGTTACTATCTCAAAATCTTCTGTAAAAAACAGACAATATTTTGCAAAGTTATACTTTGTAAAGTTGCTGGGTAATGGTGGGAAACATAAATATTGTCCGCTGAAAGTCAAAAATCATAGAGTATTTTTTTGTTCTTGATTTCAAAAACTTTGACAGTTAAATCACTGCTTATTCTGAAAACTTTCATCGAGTGTTTCCAACGGCTTCACCACAAAATTGATATTTAACGTACCTTATTCAGGAAATCAAAAATAGTTATAGGTTGATTTGGGTCGGCCACGGTGTCTAGTTCATAGTTCATAGTGTGAAATACGCTTAAAACGTTTAACTAATTCGCTTGCAACAATATAAATTAAGTTTTAAATTTAAATTTAATTTTCATTAACGGCGTTCATCGTTACACTTACGAGTTACGAGTAGGTAAGCCTACGTAGAAGGTACGTAGAAACATTTATTACATTTTGGAGATGCTAATGTAAATTCAAAATCAAAGGATTTGTTTTAACTGAGAGGATTTGAAACTCTAAGCCGAATAGCGGCTTTTGCTAATGACCTGAAAATATAAACTTGTAAGTTTATCCAGTCTATAGCGACCGCCATGCAGGGTGTGGCAAGAAATCGGGACCTTTAAAAAAGTACTCAGTTATAGTACTTTTTTAATTAGAGAGATTTAAGTTTAGGAAACATTCTGGTGAATTACAAAAAAAAAATATAAATGTAGGTTATATAATAATAGATTGTTCAGTTCAACAAGGGACTAAAATAATACATTTCGATTGAGAGAAAATAAAATAACTAGGTACTTATTACAGTAAACATTTTAGAGATTCCGCGGCAATACCAACTTTTTTAAAATTTCTTCTTGTTGACTAACGCACTGAAGTAAACATCCAACAATTGCCAAGTAACGCAGTGTTTCAGTTCAATTAAAAAAAGTTATTTTTATGAGTTTTTTTTTTCAAAAATAGAACTTCGAAAAGCAGAGTCTCTTTATAGGACACACACATTTCACATTAATTTTGTAGTCAGCTGAAATAACGACTATTTTTTTTCAATCCTATAATCCTAGAGATTAAATGATACAATTTAGTTTGCCTACACTAAGGCCTAGCATGAGAAGATAAAATATTATTTTATCTTCTCATGCTCTAAAAGTGTGTCAGTTTAGCCTTAGCATACGCGGACTAAATTGTCAGATTTTGATAAATCAAAATCTTACAATTTGATTGGATTAATTGTGTTGTGCCGTATAACCCCTATGTGCAATATGGAAATGAGGGGCTATGTGCTCGATACTTTGTGCTCTACATTATGAATATTAAATAGAGTTTCCGTTTATATTTTCATTAATATTCGCTTAATATAATATATTTTCCTTGTTGTTTTCTCTATTTAATGTAATTTTTGTACTGTGTTTGTGTACCTACCTACATTGTTTTCTTATATTATTATCACAATTTTAATGGTAGTAACCCAGGAGTTGTCCGCGTTTGTGAGGTCACCTTTCCTTGGCCCTGTCTAAAAATCAGCACTGCTTCTCACTACTGTGCGGAGCAGCGCTGAGGCAGGACTGGTTTTGCCCACACAACACAGATAGGGCTATATGTTAAAAATCTTTGGTACCCATTAAGTATCGATTTTATTTATTTATTGAGTACCTGTCCTTTCTGTGCTTTCTTGTTGTCAAATAAATCACTTTCTATTCTATTCTTCTTAATATTTTCAAACTATCCTATTACAAAAAAGGTGTTTTCACTGAGAGTACTTATTATCTCGGACATCCTGTAGGTATACGGCGCTCCATTACATTATTACGGCGGGCGGCCGTAATAATGTTATTGTAGTTAACAACGGCGACATTTATTTTCTTATCTTCTACAATATTAAAATTTTTCTGTCCACAACGTTTAATTTTGGCACAAATAGACTAGGTTTTCCACACTAACTTTAATAACTTACTATTGGCTATCGAAATGTTAAGATTTTATTGCTATTAGCGTTTAGCAATAGTGTTCGGAACTGGTCGAGCGTGAATGCTAATTTTTAACGCTTTTCCAAGCGCCGTCGACCTCAATTTTATTTTGGTTTTGGTCGAGCTGTTTTGTTATTTGCTTTTAGAGGAAAAAAGTACAAATATTACGAAACATTTTTACAATATCGAGGCTGCGGCCGGGCTGGCGCGACTGCGATTCTGAAACGATATGACGTCTAGAAATATATAACATTTCTAGAAGAAGTTATTCCTTTTCAAAATCCTCATGATTATAAACAAAACCATTTATAAGAAAGAACGTTTAACAACAAAGTATACGTTCCTAAGCCTAATAATTAGTCGATAGATAAAAAATACTTTATTTTTAATGCACATGATACAAGTAGGTGAACATAATTATGTTTTACTTCCAGCTAACCTTATATAGTGTAATGAAGAGTGGTGGTGCGTTAGATTACAAAATACCTAAGAGAAAACTATCAATTTAACAATAAATAGCTACAACAATTAAAGTAAATGATTCTGTACATTTATTCATAGACCTATGTGCAAGTAGGCATATATAAAAATACAGATGAAACAGCTATCTATAGATCGTTGCAAACGATCTATAGATAGCTCAAATGATCCAGATTACTACCAGACGGAAGCGTTCCCAAAAATACCGGCCACATTGCCACGCTGAACGCTCGCATATTAAAGTAAACTACACACATAATTAAGTACCTAGGAATATTTTGGTTGGTAGCTAAACTAGCTCAAAGAGTGGCGAGTGGTTGCTTTGGCAACAATGCCTATAGATGGCCGACCTACACATTATACACGGCGAGAATACAGGAGAATGGAAAAAACCAGGCTATGGATGCGTATTTAAGCTATTCATGTATGAAAAATGTTAGTGGGAGTTATGAATCCCTACATAATTATTAGCCATGTAGGTTTAAAAATACAATCAGGTGCATTTTTAATGTCTAGTATCAAATATTATCATTAAAGAGAGTTAAGCACGGCTAACACAGAGGATCTTACGATATTCACTGTTATTCACTTGGCATTTAACCTTCTTATTTTTATTCATATTCATATTCATTTATTGCTTTCGTGTACATATTCAGAGGTCTTAAAATTACATAGAAATATGTATGCTTATCTTAGTTAGGTTTGACCTTTTATAAGCATACCCAATTGTTTCTTAATATCAAACTGTGCATGTGGTGTTTGCCTGTAATTGGTTTCTCATGTAGCATAAGACTTACTAGTTTTTACCTTATACATTTTGTATTCATGAGTAAAATGTTGGCGAACCTAATAAAAAAAAGCAATTTATTAATGTTTATCTTACTTTACTGTATGCTTAAAAGCATTTCCAAAACACATTTATTATTCTTAAAGTATTTGTATTTATTCATTCATTATTTTAATATCCCATCAAATAGTTTTTTATAAATTTATAAAAACAGTTTCTACCTACTTTTTACAGACAATTAATTACAGACTCAACTTTTTATTATTTAACTTCGTAAATAGGTAGTACTGTGGTCTAGATTTAGAATAAATTAAAAATTATAATTATTGAGTAAAAAAATAAATTTAAACTTATGAAATCGTTTGTTCTGACTGACCGACTGATTTATAAGGTTAGCCCAACTTCCATAGGATTTTGGTTCTCCTATCATTTCGCTCTTCGTCTCACATCAGTCATTGCAGTGTTGTGTGCGCTGGTTCGGTCGGTACCTAACTATGTTCTTTATAATTTACTTACAAAAGTACGTTTTTTCGAATTTAACTTTCCTTTTTTATTTTGAGCTCATATGGATGTCCCAGCTTTTAGTACCCTATTAGCATTGGAAATGTCATCGAATGTATGGCAGATGTATTGAATTTAGGAAGGACCTACGTCATATGAATTGTCCGTAATAGCTTCCAATTTAGGGGACAAATGGAACCCGTCTGTTGAGGTAGGTACTTACTTATCTTCATTAAAATGTGTACAGTCGAACCCAAAACTTTATATTCAGACTAGACTAGAACATCATACAGGTTGTCCCAGTACATGTATACCTACTATCGTGATAGGGGGGGATGATTCTGCTCATGAAAATGAACAAGTTTTCTCGAAAGAAAAAATAGAAATTGCCCAAATAAAGAGTCAAGTAACTACCCAAATAATTAATTAGGAATTGATAATTACACACTGTTTGGAATTTGTTGCTCAGTTTAATGAACCACTGTTAGACTAACGAAATGTTTGACATATGGTTAGGTACCTACTTACGTAGATTGCAGAGATTTTCACCTAAAATGGTTATTTTCCCACCATTTTCTTCAACGAAAATAGTTGATTTTTTTGGGTTCGATATCTCAAAAAGAACAAAAGAACCCTTTCGAGACCCATTTCAAGACTATTTGTAGTTGAAAATCGAATAAAAGCGTGAAATAATATATTTTTGCGATTACCCATAGTTGGAGAATTGACCGTGACCTATATCCAAAGCAAACATTTAATTCATATAAAAAGGTAGTTTTGTCTTTCAATCCGTCTTAACTTTTCGTTCGTATATTATTATTATCTGTGGTTACCGATATGTTTGGTGCTTTCGTAGTTTATGAACTTGAGCGAGGAAAACTATCTACATACAAGCTTGTATGGAACCCTCGGTTAGATTCGTACTTGTCCGGTTTTAATTTTATATTTCTTTACTGTCGTGGTTACAAGTCACAGAAGAAAAGTTATTACCTAGGTATTTCCAGAATTATTGTTTTTAAGGATAGTTTTCTAAGTTACCATTTTTTCTGGAAAACTCATAATATTATTTTACGGCCCGCCCACGGCCAATCCTAAAAATACAACAAATGGAAGAAAAACTTAAGCTTTTTCAAAAACAAAATATATCGTAGAAATAAGACTTAAAAGATGGAGCTTATTAAATATCTAGAATAAATAAAATTACGGTAACGATGTCACCTGGTTCTTGGAAATATTACATAACATTTTATAAGGATAGGTACCTCTGTGTTGCGAACGTGCTAAGAATTCGTAGGACGTGAATTTACCACTTTTCTTTCAGTCAAGCCAGAGATTCCTAGAAGCAGCGACTGTAATATTACGAAGGACTAGCTTCTCCCCACGGCTTTGCCCGCGTGGTACCCGGATAAATAGTAACCAATGTGTTATTTTGATGTATAAGCTATATTACTGTAAAGTTTCATCAAAATCAGTTTTTGCGTGAAAGAGTAACAAACTTTCATCCTCACAAACTTTCGCGTTTATAATATTAGTAGGACGGAGTGTCACAAGATCTTTCTAAAATTAATTTTGTCAAAGTATTTAAACAAAATTCAATGTAACACAGTCTGTAACAGAAACCTCGTTGGATAGGTGTTTACGTAGGTATTGTACTTACGAAAATTTAAACTTAATTAATTAATTTTCTTTTACTTTCATGGAATTAATTAATTGAAAAAAACTTTTTTTTTCTTTGTAATAAACCCACCTTGGCGATCGTCACTTATCTACTCATTCATACACAATTCAAAGTGGTGTCATTCTTTTTAACAAGCATATGGCATCTGTTTGTAAGCGGTAAGCTTTGAACTTACGCATAAAGCACCAGAGGTATCGCGCGTCGCCGACCTTGCGACATAACGGGTGAAAGGTCTTATGTACCTGTAATTTCACCGGCACTCATACCCTTTAAACCGGAACACAGCAATGAGAGAATAACTACTTGGCGGCAGAAATAATTTATAACAATGATTGATCAATCATTGCCGAATTTCAAATATTTTTTGGTATTTCTTTTAATAGGAACCATACAGGCATTGATCCCATCAGAGTGGTTTTTACCAACGCCTTAATTGTTATAACATCTTTTATAACATAAGGATGCATTACGGATTTGTTGCTTATTATTTATTTTCCTTTCCAGATACCAAGAATGTTTAATTTAATTTTCTTTACAGGACCTTCGTTTATCACAGACAGGCATTATAAATCTTGTCTAACGTATCTAACGTAACTCAAAGCTTCCTTCACGCCATCACAATAGGGGCGAACAATAGAAATATCAACCAAGAAAAATCCTTTCCTGAGGTCGAGTTTTAGACCTTGCTATTACCACAGAAATTGCATACGGTTGGTATCTTTTTCTTGTATTTTAAAACAATATTTTTAGCAACAGTTTCTATCGCTAGCTATCAAAAATGCAAAAAGATCACAGCGCTCATTTTGAGTTGCTAGCAAAGTCACGTTAAACTTGAAAATGGAAATATCTTGTTGAGAAGTGTTCCATTTTAAAGATTTATAAAACAAACAAACAAAAACAAACACGCTCGCGACTTTATTCCCCATGATGAACATCCTCAGATACATACTCAGTGAATAGATCTTTGTGTAGGGGGTAGTCAGAGAAAAGTCTAGCATTACATTTAGCATCCGCGTTTTGCAATTAGCGTTAGCATTCCATGTGATAAATTGCAAGTCCATCGCCGCTTATTGGAACACTAACCGATTCATATTTAGAAGTTTTTGATAAATATTTATTATTTGTGACATTTTTAAGTCTACTCATTTGCTTCTCTCCACTGACGGCGACCAAAAAAAGAGCTGGTTCGACGAAGAATCTCTACTTTGTAAATGCAATACAGTGGCGTATTTATTACAGTGGTGGTATATTTTATTATCCACTCGAAGGCTACCGCGCCTCGTGAACTAGAAGTTAAAGGGGCAGGTTGACACCCACTCTTTTAAAAGAAAGAAGTTTAAAAGTCCTTTTCTGTTCGATTTTAGTCCCCACTACTGACAGGCGACAGCCAGGAAATTTTATAGCGAATCCCATCCTACATTACTCTTGAAACGGGCAACGTATAGGTACTTTGTTTGTCTGACGGCACAACAAATTTCAAGAACAGCTCTAACTATTTGATTAATAATAATAATATTAATAATTTATTTCGGATTTAACACCATTATTGTTAGTAGCGACTTAGACTTAACATAGTTCATGTCACAATGAATTCGCATCTTATAAAAATACTTATAAATTATTATTTGGCACAACGCATTAAGTGACAGGGCAGCAGATGCGTCTTGGTCCAGTGACTTTGTATAGGACCTTTCAGCCGCTCAGCCACCATGCTCAGGAGGCTGTTGGTACTGGCGCATGATGGCGTGGAAACCGCCCGATGCCTCCGCGAATATACCTGATGCGCTGCAGAAGCGCGGCAACCCCAACAGCATCCTGAACGCATTTTTATATTGGACACGAAAGGCGCTGTACGCAGTCTGAGTATAGATGACCCATAGGCTGTGGGTATAAAAAGATTGGCAGGTAATTTTGTCATTTTTTTTGCACTTTGCGAACCTACGAAACAACATATTACTCCTTACTGCCAGCGCCCTTCGCTCCTTCTCAATGTCCTGGGGCCTAACCATGAAGTATTATAGCGAGTCAGTTCAGGCAAAGATTTTACTTTCCGCTTTGCGATTGAGGACGCTATGGCGTTGGTAAAGCTTTGTCATTCGCAAAGCGGGATTTGACATCGTTGCCTAAATTGAATCGCAATAAGGCTTGTTGGTTAGGCCCCTGGTCGTCTATGAGGATCTCTGTGACCTAGTGCCCCAGGTATTTGTATGGCGAGACTATTTTAAGCACAGTGCCGTCTCCAATTTGGTCAGAGTACGTTCGCCTAGGTCTTCTTCTTCCAGATCCTTTTCACGCTCGTCTTGTATATACCTACTTGTTTTGTTAACCTCCTTTCATCCAACTGTTCTGTACACCCAAACCATTGTTTTTGTTTTTTAAGTTAATTTATTAGTTACTAGCTTTCCGTCCGCGACTTCGTCCGCGCTGACGTAGGTAGATATTATGAGCGACAAGCCGAGGCCCGTACCGGTTCCCGGGTCGCCCGCCGGTACGAGATGGTGAATGCTAACGCTCATCTCGTCCCACCACGGCGGAGGACTGCTCACCGGAGGGGATTTTAGTGGAGTCAAGTCCCACATAGCCCCTTCCGTCACCCCCATGGCGGAAGGGAAATGCGTGGGCATTTCCCGTGTGTTGAAAAATGTTTAATGTGAAAAATGTTTAATTCATAAAAAACGTTAACTTTTTCCAATTCAACAATCTCGATTTAGGTAAAAATATTTTCTAATAATTTCATTTTATCATATCAATATTTTATTCTCGCATAACGTTTTCCAACAACAGATGGCTCACGTCTCACCGTTGGAGGAAAACGGCGTGGAAGGGACAATACTGAAGTTTTATCCTATTCGTAACGATAATGATACGACCTCTTCCGAATATAATAGAGTATCTACGTGCCTAATGTATATAGCTTCCGGGCGATACGATGTAATGCGTACCTAAAACATTGCTACATTTTGCCCTTAGCCGTACCATATATGGTGACATTAGTCCCCCTTTTCGGGTAAGTATACCATCTCGAACATGAACATGTAACATCTCGAACATATTTACCAATATGTATAGGTACCATGTGTGACCCCATGTTTGCCTGAAAACACGTCGTTTTTCCACAATTTTCAAGAACGTTATTGTTTGTCCCTCGAATCAACTGTTTTTTGGACTTTGTACCAACCTTCATTCTGTATTATTACAAATGGCGTCTCCGTTCGTCCTGATATTAAAAATTGTGTGGTAAACAAATGTCAAATACACCAAAATAAACATGGACCGTTTCACTCCCCAAGAACGTGGAATAACTGTGACAATGTTTTTGCGGAATAATTCTTCAGAGTTAAAAACTCCGAAAAAAAATCCGACGAAAAAAGAAAGGAACTGTAAAGCAGGGATAAAAAACTAACCTTTATAACCTAACTAGGCTCCTAAAAAAATATTTATGCAAGTACATAAATAATTTCAAGTCGACGTCAAACAAACAAACAAACAAGCAAATTAGTTACGTGTGTCCAACTTCGAAGTATACCTTATTTTCAAATAAAAAAGAATCATCAAAATCTGACTACTCTGTAAAAAGATATGCGTGGTCATACATAAACAAACGGATCGACTTGCAAACCTCCTCCAGATTTTTCGTCGGTTAACGAAAAATCGTGAATTTCGTCGACCATTTCCCCACCGTCTGGAACCATGGCAATGGTGCAGTTTGTCGCACAAATCGGCGCTTTTCCATACGCCTCGAAGAAACTAGCTCAGCACTGGATAGACTTAGTCTGTCTGTTCTGCAGACAGAACAGTCTGTTCAGCCGAAAATATCGATGATGTGCGCAAAGAGATGGAAATGTCTCCAGAAACATCAAGGATGCAATGTAACATCCTCGATGTTTTTGAACACTAAATTGGGCATATATTATAATATCCTCGGCACAACCAACACAGACCATAAAAACGTTAAAAAATCAGTGTTTAGTTAATCGACTGTTAAATATAATCATAAAAAGTAAGGCCCTTATATTTGTGATAGATAGGTATTCCGTTAATTATAACTAGTTTCAAAAAATACTGGGATCGAAGAGTAAACTAAGTAACTTAAAAACCGTAAACTTTATCATACTTATAGGTATTATAAACGTGGAAGTTTTTGAGGAAGGATGTTAGGTACTCTTTCACGCAAAAACTTCTGAACGTATTTTGATTAAACTTTACAGTGATATAGCTTATACATAGGCTACTTTTTAACACTTAAACTACTTTTTCTTTTCCGGGTACTACACGGGCGAAGCCGTGGGCAGAAGCTAGTTTTATATAAAACTGATAAGGTGTATTCGTATCCAACATCTTTGATTTCAAGCTAGATACTAAATCTGGATGGGGGACGGCGGAAAAAATTAATTCCCTCTGAGCCCAACCGGGGGACAACGACCTTAGATGCGTGGTGGGCAACGCAAGAGGTGCAGATTCGATTCCCGCTGTGGGCCATATGTTCGCATGTTCTGCAGATAAATATCAGCAGTTTGTTGTGGTACCATGATACCCGTAGTTCCTGATACCCAAGACACGGGGAATTCTAAACTATAAAAAATAGGACAAAATAAAACTATAAAAAATTATTAAATAATATTTTTTGTTTCTTTTTATAATCAAATTTGACATAAAAAATCGGATGGCTTTGTTACATAGACTAACTTGATACGGATTTATTTTCTAGTTCCACACGTATCTAAAGCACCCTTATGTCCGTAAGCATGCCTTAATTGGATACTGTCTAAACAACACCTAAAGCTTGAGTTCACCAACAAAATAAACGAACGGTCAAGACTATCTATACATATGATGTCAGATTCCTATGAAAACATGTGTCAAAAAGCTTTGACCTAACCACCCATTTTTGTGTTTGTGAACTCGAGCCTAAGTAAGTAAACCTACTAGCTGTAAACTATTCAAAATTATTCTTAAATTTGAAAAGTGACGTTGATTACGATTTTTACCCGTGTCTTATGAAGCCCGTATATATACGTTTGTCATAAGAGGTTGTTTGTTTAAAATTAAAATAAATAAATAATGCTGATTATTTTCACACGGCATCATCTAGCCCCAAAGCGTCTAAGGAGGGCCTTCGTTCACTGCGTCACAGAGGTCGTGTTTGTTACCATTTATCTTCAAAACAAGTAGGTAGGTAGGTATGTATTGTGATGCGGTTATTGCAATGGATTTGTATATCTTTAAAGGTAATTCTTGGATATATATTTATGAAAAACACGTCGTGGGGGTTTTAAATACCACCAGACCAGACCTTTAACCTGAATTCTGCAATTTGACTAACGAATAAATAAAATCAAGACTGAGTTCACTTAGCTTTTAATAACATTATATTACTTGCTAACAATTAGACGAGTAATTTAATAGGTAGATAGTTTCAATTTCCCTTATTTTCTGGTAACGGAACATTTTAGCTGGAATTACAGTCACGCGAGAACGTTTAGGGTGACGATCTCAATTCAATAAAATACGACTGAGGTGGAATCGACTTTAGATGGGGTTATGTGCTCGATGTTAGATCACGTTTAGTAGGTCAGTAGGTACGTATTTTCTGTCAGAAAAATGATTTTTATGTGTAAAATACTTCATAGAAAATATAAATAAAAACAGAAAACTGTGTACCGGTTCGTGAGTGTAGAAAAAATCAAATACCTAGTTTATTTCTCAACAAACATATTCCAATGTAATAAATACCTACTATAAACTATGACGAAGTTATGCAATTTATACTTGCGCATATTACGTTTGTATTAATTTCAAGTCACTATATGTAGAACAACCTACCTTCTCTTTTATTTGTAAGCAAATTTTATTTTGATTGTTAATAAAAGTGGGTGCGTACCTTTTGATTTTTCTGAATAGAAATGGGTTAATAATTATTAAATAGTAGAAGGTTAATTTATTGGCATTTTTTTCGCATTTCCCTCAATTTCCAAAAAAGCTTCCCTTCGAAGTTATAAATTGTTAAAACTGCGTCGTAAAGCAGTCTCGGCCTCATTTCGTCAGTTTATCTTCCCCAATCGTGACTCCCGATGCGGTAAAGGGTCTTCCACGTCCGACTTTTTAAATCAACTTTAAATTCGAGTTTTTATAACACAACATAACCGTTTTCGTAATAGGGTAGATTTAATTAAGAGATCATTGATTTTGAGGAGATAAGAAGTACAGCTATATATTTTACAAGTTTTTTTATTGTGCGCAGAATATACAGGGAAGTATATTATAGTCCTAGTATGAGTTAAGGATTATGTACAAAGGTATGTGATAAAATAAATAAATATATAATGCTGGACATTTTCACACAGCATCATCTAGCCCCAAAGTAAGCAGAGTTTGTGTTATGGGAACTACGTGACTGATATACTACTTATATACATGTTTTTTTGTAAATATACACAATAAATATTATCCATAGAACACACCCAGATCCCGGGACAGATATTTGTAGAAAAAAACATTTGTCCCGCGGCGGGAATCAAATGTCTCAGACGGGCCTTCGCCCTCTGCGCCACAGAGGTCGACAAAAGCTTAAGTTGTGTGTGTTTTTTTAAATTAACCTTTGAGAAAAGATAGAGGTGATAAAAAAAGGTAAAATTTTAAAATTCTATGGTTGGATAAAGAGATACATAACTAGACATAACTATCAGAGAGCACTTTCAGAGTTAACAGCTTTAGAAGACACCAGTCTTCTAAAGCTGTTAACTCCGAAAGTGTTCCCAAAGTCCGACTTTTGAGTTTAATTGAAGACCGGCTATCTTAATATCTGACCCTAGGACTGAGGGTTTTCCCTAAACGAACATTCCCGCGGCACTTCATTCATTACCGGCTAGATACACTCCTTCTATGTCTTATTGCATTCGATGGGTAACTGGAAGTGACTCAGGAATTCTCATTTTAAGCAAGAAATTGCGGTAACACGCTACCTACCGTTATAAAGCATATTTTTTTAAAATTAAATATCTAAAGTTTTCATTTGAGTTCGTTAAGGCGCTGATAGGTGCTGAGTTAGCACATCAAGCTATAGTAGCAAATTCTCACTTTAAGCATTAATTATGGGAAGCTGCTACCATATTACTAAATAGTATTTTTTTAAATTAAATGTCTACAGATTTCCATTCAAAGGTTATTAAAGCGCTGACTGGTTCGAAATTAGCACATCAAGCTATAGCAAGTAGTCATTAATAGCTTCAAACGCAAGACCATAGTGTTCACGACACGCTGACATAAAATGGTAGATTTTTTTGGTCTTATTCTCTTTCTAATAATTACTTTTCTAAAATACAAAACAACGGGGTTCTTCAATATTTTATCAATATTATATTGGTTAAATATCAGAGTGTTTAGTGGTTATTGGAGTTAGTGTAGGTAATTTTAGTGATCAAGTTGCCTTTTTTTATAAAAAAAAATGATGAAAATGTTATTTAGAAATAAGGAGATTTTTGGAAATAGAATGAATTATATATTTTTTCCTACTGCCACAAACTAAACTAATCTTGCTAAAAATGTTTTAGTAAAGTGTGTTCACCTTCAGCCCCTTAAGGAATTTGAACGAAAAAATCATTTGAAGTTTATTTAACGTCGGCAGCATAACGTATTGTATTTGACAGTTTCTCAGAGCAGTTGAGATATCGATTTTTACGATTCATTAGTGAAAATGTTGCACATTCTGATTCTGATTTGATTATAGGGATAAAAACTCACTCAGCGTTGATAAAATCAGGTCAGGTGTTTTCTTTACCTAGATTTTTACACTTATCTTTCATCGAAACATGGCCTCAACATCTAAGTTGTACTTAGTCTAAATACATACTGTCCCAGTCCTTGAATGGAAGCTTAAGTTATAAACTTTCACAACCTTCAAATGACTTAGAAAAGAAATTTCTGTAATCAGTTAACAAGAACGCCAGATTTTGCCTTACTTGAGGAGCTTACATGTTTCATAAGTTCGCTTATAAATAAATTCCTTCCAATATACGTAATAATGAGCAGACTATAGCGCGCATCTGTGAATATAGTACAGACAAGATAGTCTGAACATCATAGATTTTCTACTGCAGAAAATGTACCAACTGCGCGACAACTCGTAGTGGAAATGTAATACCTGAGGCAGCCACAAAGCTATTCAATGCACCGAACGATTTGTTATTGTCTGGGTAAACATTTTGTAACTCAATTTTCAATTAATTTCCGCTAAATTTAATGTGTCACGGGTTACGTTACTTTGATGTAAACAGGCTTAGGTAGGTACAGTCAGTTGCAGAAATAGGGTACTACAGTCGTACCTACATATTTACCGAAAAACTAAAATCGATAGCTGCTAGTAGCTATATAAACGATCCAGTATCTATATATCTGACGACCTCTGTAGCGCAATGGGCGAAGGCCTGCCTGTGATGCAGAAGGTTGCGGGTTCGATTCCCGCCGCTGGACAAATGTTTGTATAATTTGCAAATATTTGTCTTGGGTCTGGGTGTTTTCTATGCATGTTACATACATATTAGTATGTATTTACAAAAAATGCATGTTACATACATATTAGTATGTATTTATATATGTATATCAGTAGTATATCAGTCATTGAGTTCCCATAATACAAGCTCTGCTTACTTTGGGGCTAGATGCTGTGTGGAAAATATCCCGCATTATAGATCCGTGTATAGAGTGAGCAAGCCTGGCAGAAAATACCATATTAAATTGATTGATTTTGTAACATACAAAATTTTTAATTAGAATAACAAAAATATTATTACAATTAAATAGCTCGGACATTTTAGTTTGCATAAAACGCAGGCGTAGTTAGGTAAGTACTAAAACAACTTACTAGAGAAAGAGAAGCCTATTAAAACTTTTTACTCTAATCTTACGTTTTCCGTCAAAACGCGATAATATTTGCTTACTTCGTGAACCTTGAAATTAATTATTTAAACGGAACGTGGTGGTATAATTTGCAATACAACCTTCATAAAACTTTTTTCTTATCTAAATTACCTCGCTCTCAGCGGGCCGTTATTTTATTTTAATCCCAATCCTCGCACTTTTGCTGTTTTAAGTCAAATTCGCACACCATACTTAAGCACTCCATACAACCATGAATTACCATGACTAAATTGACATTTCCATAACTGGTGGATGGTCCCACTGAAGGGTTTTTTTCGGGTTTTATTATTTATTTATTTATTTTTCATCTTTAAATCCACACCAGCATGGCCAATGGAGATTTATTCTCTAAAATATAGACCTACCGTTTGATAGGTAGGTATTTAATCAATTAAAAAAAAGTTTTTTTTTTACTTACTTACAAACTTTATTTAATTTTATTACTGCACTGGGCAGGCATGTTTTCAATGTTTATTTTATCTAGAAGAAAAATGCGAAACAATACGAAACCAAATAATAAAATTATGTCGATTCCACTGGAAGCTAGTTTCAAGCTCTAGTGGGGTGACAATGACATAACGTCAACTAAGGACTAATCCTGATTCCAAACGAAACGATAATAGGGATACTAATGCTACGACTGACATTTTACCGGTTAGCTGCCATTTTATTCAGTAGGTCTATTACCTAATAAAACGGTTTTTTTTGCTTCTCTTTTTGATAAAAACGTTTTTATTCCAATGAACTCTTTAAGTCTCTTCTTTAATTTAAGATCGAAGCCTCGTAAGATTATAAAATACTAACTAATCAGATACTTAAAAGTAAGTACTTAAAAATAAGTATCTGAGTATTTATGTAATAATAGGTTTTTTTTTTATTTGTGATGAGTCGAGGTTAATTTTCTTAGCTTTCAACTAAGTTCGCAAAAGTTAGCAAAAGTTTCATCACAACAGTGTATTATCAGATGACACCATCCCGCCATTTTGTATTTGACGAAAATATTGGAACAGCGGGATATCGATGTCGTGCCATCTCGCTGTCTAATCCGATAGATTATTTATTTGTTCCGAGATCCGACATTCAATTTTATGGTAGGCTAGAGAAACGCCCGCGACTTTGTCTGCTGTTATTTTTTCATAAGAACTTCATATTCCCTTTATACTACTGTACCTGAATTTCAGAAGCATATCGATGACGTCTCTCGTTTCTCTGTCATTACCTATTACAGTCATAGAGAATGACGCTTCGTTTTTCCTTTAAAAAGTAGTTTTTTCTCAAAGAAAATCGAAACGTCTTAAGTAGGTACAGCCGTTACCAGGTGACGCGTCACCTGGGGTCTAGACAAATACCACTTTCTGATGTATGATTCATCACCGAATGCCTGCGGTATGATTGAATTGTGGGAATAACATTAGCTACGGAAATGTCACGTGACAGCTGCCAAGTTTTACCTTGAAAAAATTGCGTATTTGTCTAGAGCCCCTGGTAACGACTGTACCTACTTAATTGAAACCCGGGGTTAGCGCACCTTTACCTACACATCAAAAGGAACATACCCTCCTGATCACACTAGCAAAATAGCTTTATTTTTTAATACAACTAAGGTGGCAAGCAAACATACCCCCTGTTGGGGGTATGAAGGTCGCGTGTTGTCGGCAAAAACAGGTATGGTGGTAGTAGGTACTTCCCCAAATAAGCTCTTTCACAAGGAGATTCTACTACTACTAACCGATCGCACATATCCTACTACGATTATAAACGCGAAAGTTTGCGAGGATGGATGTTTGTTACTCTTTCACGCAAAAACTACTGAACAGATTTTGATGAAACTTTACAGTAATATAGCTTATAAATCAAAATAACACATAGGCTACTTTTTATCCAGGTACCACGCGGGCGAAGCCGTAGAGGCTAGTATTATAATAAGGCTATGATCGACAATCGCAAACAATATAAAAGGTCATAAAATAACAGGAAAATGTAGGTCTTTCAACGTCTCTTTTCAGTTGAAGTTTTTGACATGGTAAACGTTTTATTTTGTCAAGCTTTCAGCTTTTGCAGTAAGTACCTAATTAGGTACCTAGTGGTAATATTTTTTAGTCAGACAGTCAGTCACGCGACGATGTTATTCATAAACTTATCTATATTGATTGACTGTGTTGACCGACATTGTTGATTAGTTTTATTACGACTTGTGGTTTGTTTACTATTTTATTGGTCCTATACCTAGGGTTGAGTAGGTGTGCTAACTCACCGAGCCCATTTTTACCCGCGATGTAAGAAGCCCGTATATGCATTTGCCAAAAGAGGTTGTATGTATGTGTGTATATCTGTCTGTTACAATTATCTCAATGGCTTATCCGAAATGCGATTTTTTTGGAATCAATTTGTACGAATTTAGATAAGATGGTATTTAGATAGATTTTATAGCCACAAGTCATTAGGGGTCGCTACAATAGACGCAGGAAAACAAATCAAATTGAAAATTTTGCAAAAGTAACTCGTCTTCATCTTCTCAACAATAATTGAAATGTTTCATTCTGGATAGCGGTAGACTGGTTTTGATGAAATAGAAAATGTCTGCAATCCTACGTATATAAACGCCTATTATAAATCCTATTATAAACGCGTAAGTTTGTGAGGATGGATATTTGAAACCTTTTCACGAAAAAACTACTGAACGGATTTTGATGAAACTTTACAGTAATATAGCTTATACATCAGAATAACACTTGGCTTTTTATCCAGGCACCACGCGGTTGAAGACGTCGGCAGAAACTAGTAGATAATAAAACAGTTTTTTTAATCTCTACTCGGAGTTCCTATGTATTCCATCAATTAGTGCAGCGCCCCGAGTGGCGATAAACTTATCCGAGAATCTTAGCCAAGAACATTCCTTGGAGATGGTTGTACGTAACTTTATCAAACAACCAAACTTTTTAATAAAAAAAATAACTTTTCTTTATCTAGTAGTACGGTAATAGGTAGTACGTACATAGTAAGAGATATAGGTAGTAGGTATATTTACATTTTCTTTAAGTCGTCAACAATTATACCATGAAAACGTAGGTACGAGTAAAAACCCAATGAAAAATTAGCAATTCTAGACATCCTCAATCTGAGGTTCATTCATATGGATTTTCAATATTTTAATCGTAATGAGGCTACTTACTTGAATATTGCCATAAGTAAAATTTATTGCCGGCCTTGTCGACCTGTCAAAGTTATTTATTTCCTTCATCCACTCACCAGCGGGCTATCCTTGACGCTCGATACGATCTCAATTCAATTAAGCTTTGTTCTTTTTTAAATGTTTCCAGCCTGTGACATTTCTATCGCAAACTCTACTCCAATCTCGAATGCCAACGTCAAAAGTACCTAGCAATGAAAAGCTTATTCGATTTCATTTAGTTTTATAA
The DNA here is from genome assembly GCA_958496245.1 of Perizoma flavofasciatum. Lineage (NCBI taxonomy): Eukaryota > Metazoa > Arthropoda > Insecta > Lepidoptera > Geometridae > Perizoma > Perizoma flavofasciatum. The sequence goes on from OY292436.1 coordinate 4,835,276, forward strand.
AAAAACCAAATACTAATTCCAATCATGCGCTAGTATTGCATTTAGATTGCACGAATCCGATCCTAGTTCTAAATTGCGAGAACAATCGACTGTCAAGGGTAGCTCACCTGATTTTTCGATTCATTGTCACGCACTGAATCAGCCGTTCCTGTGTCAATACCATGAGCAAGATTGTTTTCTGTTTGAAGAGGGATTTTCGTTTTCTCAAGATTTTTCTTTTCAAAACTGCCACCTTTTATTCTTTGAGCAAACAGCCAACGGATGAGTCAGCTTCAACGGTCATTTCTTTTCTGGTTATATTTTACTTACCTAGTACAGGATGTAATTTATGTTTTCATAAAAAGACTTCAACGCGCTCTCACTACACCTATCTCTAAGGATACATGTTTGTTTATACCTGTTTGGCCCACACGGCACAGATGGGACTAATGAGCACAAAAATCTTCTCTTTGTCACTATGTTTTTTTAAAATCTTAGGTATTTATAGTGTCTATTTATCTATTTTTTAGTATGTACCTGTCCTGTCTGTGCTATGTTGTTGCTAAATAAATAACTTTCTTTCTTTCTTTCTTTTCTTTCTTGCATTCCAAATATTCATGAGAAAATACTTTATTCTGTGCCAAAGGAGTAATTTTGTATAATTTTTCACATAATAATAACTTTTGGACTACGATTTCTGATTGTTTTTTCTACTAGAAAGCTTTTTTAAAAAACCTTTTTGATCTATTTAGTTTATCGTTTTATGTTTGTGCTAAGGATACACGTATAAAGACTCTGGTTCCAATAAAGTCGATATGACGTTATCGTTTTTCCTTAAAATTATGAAAATACGCAGCATTTTTTAAAGAAAACGAAATCAGCCCCTTATGAGTTCGCATACATTGTTATTGGACACCATGTATACCTACATATTGGTTAATGATAAGTCAATAATAAATAGGGCGGCCGAAAATGGTGGTATGTATATGGAGGTACCTATCTTTTATTATTTACTAGCTTCTGCCCACGGCTTCGCCCGCGTTGTACCCGGATAAAAAGTAACCAATATGTTATTCTGATGTATAAGCTATATTACTGTAAAGTTTCATCAAAATCCGTTCAGTAGTTTTTGCGTGAAAGAGTAACAAACATGCATCCTCACAATCTTTCGCGTTTATAATAGTAGTAGGATCTACGTTTACGTATTTTGGTTCAACGAGTAAGTAGGACTCTACTCCATTTAAATTTCTTGTTCCGGAAATTCGGTTGTCAATCTCAAAGAATTCTACAATCTGCGGTCTTTTTCAAATAAACATCATTGAAATATCAGCAGAAAAAAACACTAATCAAGCGTTTCTAAGTTAAAGTTAAAAGTTATCTATTTTCTATATAAGTGGTGATAAACTGGTAGTAACGTGTTGGCCTAACGGGCTGTATCCCTACCTTCCTATCTTAAAACCGTGGGTTCGAACCCGGTCGTGCACCAATAAATTTTCAACTATGTGCGCTTAACAAGTGCTCAAAATTGCTAAATGACAACATCGTTAGGGAACTGACATGCCCTAGAAGAAAAAAATAGCAGACGTGCCTGCTAATTTGGTTTAGTGTTCCAATAGGAGGCGATAAGTTTGCAACCTGACACGGGAATGCTTACTATACATGCAAAACGCGGGCATGTTATGTTTCGACGTGCCTCTGATGAAGCTCTACTTGGTACCTACCCTCAAAGATCTACTTACTTAATATGTATCTGAGGATGTCCATCATGGTGAGCGAATAGAGATGTGAGCGTGTTTTTTTTTAATTTAAGTAAAATAATTAAGAAAATTAAAGAAACAAACACTAAACGTGTCCATTATGTCCCAGTTTACACATACCTACCTACTTACCATGAACTCTACAAGTCTACAACTTTTCAGTTCATCCTTGCTCGTAAACGGTCAGCAGAAGGCCGGATATTTTATTCCGGGCAGTCCAAATTCGTACCCGCGTGGAGGCGCACGTTTCGTCGCGTCTAGCATTTCCGAACGAACGTTTTGCGAAATTCGAATATCAAACGCGGAGCTTCGAATTTCGTACTTCTGGTTTTTATTTTGCGGCCAGTTTTTTTTTGTCTTTTCAACTTTTATGGATGCTGTTGTGATTTTATTCTGACTTTATGTGGTGAAGTTTTTAGATATTTTTATTATTTACTAGTGATTTTACAACTTGAGTGATCATAATTTACTGGAAAGGATTTCTTCATCTTTCAGTTTTCTGGTAAGTGTTTAGAAAATAATACCTAAGAGTACGTATCTACTTATATGTATTAGGTACCTACATAAGTAATATCTTATTTACTTTTATGACCTATAGGTGTCAATTGTCATAGGATAGTTTAGAAAGAAAGAAGGTTTTGTTTCTACATAGGTACCTGGATTACAATTGATATTGCTTAGACCTTCCTTCCTTATCTAATTACTCATCGGCTCAATGTATTTATTTAACCAATTCTCCATGCACGAAATTTTAAGGCATCGTCAACAATGCCTGATTACCTCCATTGCCAGTAACATTACATGCATAAAGCAACTAGATTTTTGTGAAAAAGGTTTTATCAAATAATTAGTTGGTATCACCACAGTACTCTGGTGTACTCGTGTGATAGAGAATCTTGCAGCTCCTAAGTAATAATAGGTTTTGTACCTACTTATCACACAAACACCTTTGATGTTTGTATCATTTGATTCAGATTCTACGCTCACAATGTTTCGTTCGTTTTATTCATAATTATTATTGTACTAGTTATAGATCTGCTAAAAATTATGTAAAAGCTCATTAACTTTGACTAAGTACGTTAAAACAAAATATTTAAAGTGCCTTATGAATTTACTAAGAATTATTAAAAATTTAGCTTACTTTTTACTGGATAAACAATATCCAGTAAAAACAACTACTAAAAATCATTGTGATTAAATAATATTGAAAAACAAGTCATATATGTGCAATTGTGCATCCTAATGCGCATAAAATATACCTACTTACTTAAAATCTTAGTTCAAATTGCTAATTTATCTCTGTTCCAAGAATGTTTCATCAAAAATACCCACTTTACCTACTTTGTGCCTATCTACTGTCTTCAAAGATCTATTACCCATTAATCTATTGCATATTATTAAGATAAATTCTTGTCCTTGTCAGGTGTCCAGCCTTTAAGCCCTTTAAGTGTTTCAGTAATGAGCCCTATTTTTTTGCCGGCTAATTGTTACGGAGCCTTTGTCTTTCACTAATTAGCAACCTCGAGAGGAATCCTGTTCTGAATATTTAGACTACTTTGGCCTAGAACTACATATTATTTAGTTAGCTATTCTTTTCTCAGGTCTCTTAAGTACCAATTGGATTAGCCAATTGATTTGCATTGGACTTAACATGTCTCTACTGTTTCATTTGTAGATATTCACCCAATAAGATTATCATATTTTACAATATTATCATAAATGAGTTTATCTAGCCTATATGTTATTTTTAAAACCTTAGCTAAGTGTACTTATCTACTTACTCTGGTACCTACTACTTCTGGTAAAACTTTAACTTTTACTTTATTTTGGTATAATAGTACTTTGTTCTTTATAGAATTTTATTAGATTATAACTAAGTACTTATATTTACATTAAATTCTGAATTATGAGAAAATGAAAGGCTCACTTGGGCACTTTGCGTTAGGGCAGATTACTATCTTTGACTATGACATAAGTAAGCCTTTTATCTCTTTGAAGTGGCCATTCCTTATATAATGCTAAGATGCTAAGTTTGCCTAAATCTCTGGTTTAGAGGCGGCCGTAAAATAGACGCAGAAAATGTCTAACAGGTAAAAATCGTGGTGAGATAACGGGCTAGGAAGTTTTCTTATTGATCTGTGAAAAGTATAGTTTGATAACTCCAGATGGTGGGTACTGTAATAGAAGGTTGAAGGAAAAAGGGAAAGGATGGTTGTCAAAAGTCATCATATATTGACAACAACAATATTATTCTCCATGTTCTTTCCCTTAGATTCAATGCCATCTAATTATCTTCAAGGATCTAATCCATCCCGCCACAGATAAGAAAAACAATTATTTTATTAGTATGTTATACAGCAGGAAGAAAATTCTTGCCATGTAGTAAAACAACTTATTTTAAACGACTAGGTTATGAGAGATATCGTTAACGGTCGCCGCTTCCTCTGAACACAAGGCTTCTATGTTAATTGTACTTACAGAAGGCTTTGTCTCCTAATTAGTGAGGGTAAATGCTGTAATGCATAATTAATTCGCTAATTTAACTAGTCAGGAGCATATTTTTCTTATATTTCCTAAAGTAACCAAAACCCTTAATAAGTTTATGAAAGTCTCTGATCTCTGAATTTGTTTTTCCTACTAATATAATACATGCGAAAGTCTGTGTGTGTGAATGTTTGTTACCACGTATCTCCGTAACTACTAAACCAGTTTTAATGAAATTTGGAATGTACATATATTAGGTTCTGGAATAACACATAGGCTAATTTTCGAAAATCAACCCCAAGGGGGTTACACTGGATGGTATATTTTCTATGGAAAATTTTATTCCTTGGTTTGATTCGCTCAAAACTAGGTTTAAATAAACTATAAAATAAATAATTAAACACGTATTTTTTATTTTATCAAAACTACCCCTAGCAGGGGTGCAATTGAGTTCTAAACTTTGTATGGAAAATTGTAATCCTTGGTTCGATTCACTCAAAACTCGGTTTAAATAAACTATAAAGAAAATTATAAATTACGTATTTTTATTTTTATAAAACTACCCCTATGGGTGTGTGCAATAAAGTTCTGAAATTTGTATGGAAAAAAATATTCCCTGGTTCGATTCACTCAAAAGTTGGTGGACATAGTTTTAAGCCTGGAGACGGTCATACGCTACTTTTATCAACATACCACGCGGGCGAAGCCGCGGGCAGAAACTAGTACATAAATAAAATAATACCAGAATAATTGAAGTTAGGTATACTATGGTATCCCGACTGAGAGTAGGCACGAATAATGGTGGCTACAATATTCGTTCTATAGATTTTTAAATTGATAACCATTATACTCTTTCCGATCGGCTCTCTATGCTCGTGCATCCATGCGCTAGTGCTGCATCTGCTAAGAGCTCTTGCCCTTTACAGATGCGCCACCGCGTCCTATCGGAAAAGGTTTACATTGAACACTAAGCCTTGCCAAACGGCTTTCTATGCTCGTGCATCCATGCGTTAGTGGTGCATCTGCTAAGAGCTCTTGCCCCTTGCAGATGCGCCACCGTGTCCTGTCGGAAAATGTTTAAATTGTACACTAAGCCTTACCAATTGGATCTCTATGTTTGTGCATCCATGCGCTAGTGGGGCATCTGCAAGAAGCTCTTGCCCTTTGCAGATGTGGCCATATCTGATAATGGTATTGACTTGTTTGTTCATAAGCTAAGCTAGTTTTATTCGGCTCTTTGTTGCAGAGACTCTAATTACTGAATTGGAGCGGGAACATGCTGTATTGCATAATTTATGTCGCGCTACTTCGACGCTAATCAAACAGGAGTACCTACCTACCGATGTAATTTATTCACATAGTTACACTGTGTGTACTTTGTAAGACTACTTTATGCTACATGCATGGTACTGTACATTATTGCTTTGCTTTGCACTGATATACTATACACCTTGGATAATAATAAAGTAAGTACAGAACAGACGGCATTTTCCATGGGTAGGGAGGTGCTTGCAAAGTCTTCTACGACTGTGCAAAACAAAGGAGGGTTATTTTGTTATTTGGTAAACAGGCAGCAACCGATAATGGTCGAAAAGGCCAAGTTAAAAAGTCATATTTGCCTGTAATTTTGTATACCAACGGATCGGAGGAATATGACTGCTATACAACTCCCAGACTATTTATATTTTTTATGTAAATACCTACGAGTGAAACGGCCCGTTACTTCATCTTCACCTTTTATTTTAGTTCTATCTACACACTAAATGGAAGCTATACTCCTTTCATAACTGGATTGGGTGTCATCCAATCTTCTACAACCTTGTTACACCGCTCGTTTTATGATTTGTTTCTAGCGATGGAAATAACGGCTAAGCGCGTTATAACGATAAGCTTAAAATTAGCTTATGTTAATAATGCTTGTTTTTTTTTGAAATCTTAAAAGTCTATGAAATAGATTTAACTACATTAGGCGTTGAATTAAACGAGTTATATTTTGAGTCTGTGCAAATCAATGAACTTCCTTTCGTACTTTACAGACTTAGACTATCTAAAATAAATACAAACGCATAGGAAATCTGAAAGTTTGAAAAAGTAACACAAACAATGTTTCAATTTATACTTTAAAATTGGCCTAAATAATAATAATAGTGCTTCTCAGGCTGACCTTCACCCACTGCGCCGCAGAGGTGGTCATAAAAAGGTAAGGTAGGTTTCTACCTATTTTGTAAAATATAATAATGATCTTTATACGTTATTCATAATTCAGGCGTACTTTAAAGTTCATTGATTTTATGTACATATTTTTTTACGTAATTTACACTTTAGCCGAACGTTCTATTTAATTTGTTGATTTGATGTTTTTTTATATTTTATTTTTTGAAGCTTTTTTTATTTATTTTTTATAATGATTTACAATTTACACATATTACAACTTTTTTATATTAAAGTTCCAGTCCAGTTACTTTTGTTGGTTCACTAATCAAAAAAGTCTATTTAGATTTATTTTTTATGTAACAAGGAAAAAAAAAATTAAAAAATCGTCCGGCTGAATGCGATCAAAATAATTCCTAATAGGTATCATTGTTCATTCTCCTCGCCATCATTTGTACACTATTTACATTAACACACAAAGTACCAATCTATTTACATTAACCCGCAATACCTACCTAAAAAATATTACAATAAAAGTTTTTGTCCTCAAAGTCAATAAATACACTTCAATAAACTATTACAAAAAAACACAAAACGCGCGATTTAAAATTGCATAACGAACGTGCACACACACGATTTCAGCAGCAGAGAAAGCAGATTTCACACTGATTAAATAAACTGACCGAACATTTACCGTTATAACGTTTTACGTTATACGTTTTAATTTGCTTAATTTGCATTTGCTATTTTAAGCATAATGCAGTTGTTGGTCAAAAATCACTCTTATTCATCAAGAGTTACAAACGTGTTTCCGATAACAGTAGAAATCATTTATATAATCCGATCAAACAAAAAAGATACACAATAAAATATTCGGTATGAAATCAACTGATACGTAATTTGGTCGCAAAATAAAACAAGGTCTTTGCTTTTACAGGACCGACTACTGTGAAGAAGGTGCTGCCATTTGTAATCTGAATGCAATTATTGCAGTCGACAAATCGAAACACATTCAAATGTTTCAGTTGTTGTAGTGTAGATGGCACTACGCGCATGCAAAATCTAATAAAGCGGACCTAAATTAAAAATTCTAAAATGCTTATTATTTATAACATGCTTAGAGATTATTTTTCAATAACGTTTTTTTAAGTACTTTCCGTTTAAACGACCTCCTCTAATCATCAGCTCTGCTATTAACAGTAGGGAACGACAAATCAGAGATACTGACCAGGGTCTAGACAAATACCACTTTCTAATGGCGTTAACGCCTGCGGAAAGATGTAATTGTATGGGAATGTCATTAGCTGTGGAAATGTCACGTGACAGCTGCCAAGTTTTACCTTGACCAATTTGCGTTAGCGTGAAAGAAAAGTCTAGACCCCCATACCGGCTGCCTATCTATCGAGTCAGCTAGGAATTCGAACGACCCTGGAAAGTTAACGGAGCGGATCCCCCGAACCCTGACCCCCCGAACTTATTATGCCAAGTTTTACTTTTAGAACTTCAGATGAAGGTTGTCTATCCCTTTTCTATCCTCAGGGACTAATTTTCGAAAATTCCTTTCGTAGTGCATCCCCAGAGGAATCACAACAGATCCTAGCACGTTTATTGACAGTCAGTGTGTCACGCAATGATTTTAGATATAGGTATATACGAACTTCTGCCCACGATGTCGCCCGCGTGGTACCCGGATAAAAAGTAGCCTTTGTGTTATTCTGATGTATAAACTATATTACTGTAAAGTTTCATCAAAATTCGTTCAGTAGTTTTTGCGTGAAAGAGTAACAAACATCCATCCTCACACACTTTCGCGTTTATAATAGTAGTAGGATAGGATATATTTCTATGACTTTTGTTTCCTGTAAACTGAATGATAGCTAAATTCTTCAGCCGAATACGTGAGGAGTGGTAACGTATCCCACTCAAATGGAGTTATATGAGTTTCGATAGTTTAACCCTAGACTGACAGGTATGTTATAGGAAAGGTCTGACTCAGTTTTATGAAGTTTAATAATAGTTCTGAGATACGAACGAAAGAGATGAGACTTGTGTAGTTCTGTAAAGTTGAATTTATCAGATTTTATCATGAACTACCTACCTAGTTCATTTTCGTTTTACCTTAGCAGAAGGTAGCTAATGTTAATGCTACCAATGTTCTATAACGAAGTTAAAAGAAAAACTATCACAGCTAAGTAGGCTTTACAAGTTAACGAGTAATAGTCGCCCAATCTATAAGATGTAGGTACTTGGAGAAGTAAAAAAGATCATTTCGTAAAAATTATTAGGTGAAGTAGTTAGTTGTATGAAATAGGTGGTAAATATAAGTTTATGGGCAACTACGGAGCCTACGGAGCGTGGCCCCACCACACTCTTGGCATGTTTTTCTAACCTAAGGTTATCTGGAAGAAATCGCTTTTATGACGACAAACTTAACTAGTGCATTCATATTGTTTCACTAGCTTCAAGCTTTAGAAAACTTATTTACGAGAACTCATCGAACAGTAGCTGAATTTACCTTGCCTATTCAAACCTATAAGGTAAGGTATTGCATTTGTACATGAGGCATGGCCTAACAAGCGCAGCGTGCTGTTCTTAAAGTTCCCTTTATCTAACATTCATCCTACCACAGCGTATGAGAGAGCAGAAGCGCTTAGTGTGAGAAAACTGTTTATTGATGAAGGTCTTCGACGATACCATAAAAAAATATTCTCTTCTTACCTGAACTTAACAGAAGGGTCGACCGCGGTCCTCTTCCCCAAGTGTTAACCAGATTTGCACAAAAACAGCCCAACGTGGTTCCACAACTTTAAATATTGGTCACTAAAAGATAATTCGAGTGCAAGGGATTCAATCTGTAACATTTTATAATAAATGTGTCAAATAAATGTATTTTAACTTTACTTTACTTTGTTTTCATATGTTGCACCGTAAAATAGTGCTATGCACAATAAAGAGCTATCAATCAAGCTATCTTTTAGGATTAATGTTCACATCACTGTCAATCTGAATATATAAAATCATTGCGTGACTGACTTATACAATTAGCGCATAGCTTAAACTGTTCGTCCTAGGATGAAACATTAAAGGCAGACATACACAATGAAAAGTATCTTGCAAATTTAAGGTACATTAAGAAAGTAATTTGAAGTCGTTTCTTAATGAACCTTAAATTTGGTAATTTGTACCTTATGGGTGTACTGTGAAGCGGGAAGATTAGAATAAACTCTACCCAGACGGAGTCACGGGCAACAGTAGTCAGACATACACCGTGAAATTCGCATTATCATAGTGGATTAGTGACTTCTGCTCACATAATTGTGTACGTACACGCTTTCACAACGATCAGAAAAAGTGGTTTAAGTTAGGTACATATTTGACATGTTCGCTTGATACAAATTTAGGTACCAGCCAGTGCTTTCGTATAAAGACGCAGGACGATGACTAAAGAACTGTAGAATCCTAGATTGTAATTTAGATGTTGGCGGCCGGGACTAAACCAATGGGAAAATAACCACTCGAAATAACCACTTGAAACTAAACCTCGAAAATTTCCAATTTGCGATATTTTAGGATATATTTTGTTTTTGATTTCTTCTATCCCGACAAGGTTCGAAAGGGTTGCCAAACATGTCACGATATCGAGATTCTTTCAGATTACATGTCTACCTGAAATGCACGTCTTCTTATGATAATGATGTTGCTTTTTGTTATAACGAATACCTAAATTGCTATTTTGTTGTAATCTATAATTCTTGAATCCAACATGTGTATGTCACTCTCGAAACGGCGACGCTTAGAATGCATTTAATACCTACTTAAACATTTTTTTAAAACATAAGGCCCTAAGATATTAAAAACTAGTAATTGCTATTAAAATGATTTTTACCTGTCATTTGAGTAATGGTTTAAGACTAGAACGAATCCATAATTTTCTTTAAAAAAAAACAACCTTGGGATATTGCCGGGAAAATGCCTATCACGAATGAGTCCCTGGAATCTGAGTAGTTAAAAACACTTGCAAAACTCGGGTTTTGTAGGTATATATGTATGCCAAATATAATGTTTAGACGTATCTCTGACTACCCCCTATTTGTTAACCTTAATTTCTACGCACAGAGTATAATAAATAAATAAATATTTTTTTGTTTGTGTAATTAAATGCTATCAATAATAAAAGAAAATGTTGCAACATAAAAAAAAAACTATGTTCTACATCAACGTCAACATAGACTGGTGTATGTCAACACTCACCTATTTCCAACAGCAACAGTAACATTATACATAATGTTTATTTGATTCTAACACCTTGATGAATTAATTAGAAATTTTGTATGTGATTGCGCATCATAAAAAAGGGCTCGTAGCTTTTGTAGCTTGGAGGTAAAATACTGTACAACGCCTACAATGGCATATGAACATAAGTTGAATTTGTTTTTTTAATCCCTTGCTCTAGAATCTGGTTCAAATAATAAATAAGCCGTAGAATCGCGAGGAATGTAAATAAATATAGCTGCGGGAGAAAGACCTTGACATTATGTCAATTTTTTGAGTTCATAATTACACCTAATTATTAACTTCAAGAATTATCATATGGCGTAAGCAATCATAAAACTGATACTAAATTAAGTTTTGTAACATGCTTTGTACGAACGTGGAATCTGTTTTCTTTTTTAATTCACCTAAGAAGGAGTTTCTCTATTTTTACCCGCAACGTAAGGAGTATGTTTATTCAACGTAAGGAGTCTGTCCTCAAATGGCGTTTGCTACGGTAACTGCTTACCAACCGGTACGCTTGTAACGTGGTGCCAAGGTGGCAACTGTGGATGTATAAAAAAAACGACGGGATTTAAAATTATGAAAATAATCTTTTATAAATCGTGTATGTACAATGCACCTTAACTTATGCTATACCTACTCTGTTCTAATTGTTCCTTCTTGAATGGTTTTTTCTTTTGAGGTGTGATCCCATGAAAATATTATGTAAATAAGGTAGGTAAGATTAAGTATGTTCTCTTGTCTAAGAAATTTAATTTAGGAATTCTAAAATTCTAGTGCAGGGCCAGGACTATGTGTGTCTTTGTTTGTTGTTGTTGATAGCAGTTTATTTCAGAAATCTTCGAAAACTACTTAACATTGACTGCAAATTCTACGATATATATGTACCATTAAACTTGGGAGTTGGGACACTGGATATTGGGTTGACAAATAATGACCGAGTTACGAAGTACGTTTCACTCCCAAGTTCGAACATAAAACTGCCTACGAACCTATTTAAGATGAGCGCTGTATCGTAATTTACCACTCCATGGCCCGTAGGCCGTATCTTTTATCCGGCTCTTGGGCCCTTTGATCTCGCCGCCTGAGTCTGAATAGTGAGATTAATGACCAACCTCTGTTGTAAATCTCTTAACACATTTTTAACTTAAATAAAACGTCTCGGAGAATAATATACGGACGTAATATTGTATTATGATGATGGTAGGCGTAAATAGAAACATTTTTCTCTGTTATTTCTACTCTATAGCTATACATGAAAAATGTACCTACTTTGTGAGTAGCGCATTCTTTACCACAACGCGGCGCGCGGGTTCGAATGTTTTGCAGATATTTGTCCCGGGTCTAGGCGTTGTGGTACAATGGTACTCGTAGTTTCTGATACTCATGATACAGGGAATCCTAGTGGGAGTAAATTACTGTTGGGTGATTAGTTATTTGAAATGTAGGTAGTAGTATAGGTCGGGGCTCTCATGGGGAAAGTATATTCATGTTGTAGTTAGAAAGATTGGTGCTTATTAAACTTAAAGTGGATTGAATTAAAACAAAAATTGCTATTTTAACAGTAAATTTGTAAAATAATTGTAATTGCTGAAAAAAAATATGGGACCGCTATTTTGTTTCCTGGAATATTTGCCCCATAGCAAACCGTAATATTCATCCAATAAAATCGTAAGATAATTCACACAAAAAATTTGTATTAATATAAGAAGTATACCATTCACTGTAGGTAGTTTCTGGTATAAAATCGTAAGATTTTGAAGAAACTCGAAAAAAACGAGTTCGAGTTTTTAACATAGAGTTTCTGTATAATTAAGTTCTGTATCAGTACTGGAAAAGTAAGGTACTTTTTTTGTTGAAAGTCCCATTATCTTGCCACAACTATATAAGAAGAACTATATTGAAATGTTATTGGTATGTTTATGAAGTCATTAGTATAGAAAATAGAGAGATTTAATCCTTGTCAGGTCTCGAGATAAATTTGGCAAAAATGTTCATGCTTAGAATGGCTCAGGCGTCCAACATTATATCTGAAAACTGCGCAATGGTTGTAAAGTAAAACCTCTAAGCAGGTTACTAACTTTTTATTAAATAAAATGAAATTTTCCTGTTTTTACTTAACGAACATCTACATAATACAGTTATTACTTTATATAATTAGGTAGGTAGGTAGCATCCTTTACTAACTACGTTTAACTTAGCAACCTTTGTCCATCAATCAGATTGAAAACCAAAAAACTCTAAGGTGCTTACAGTCTAAGAAAACTGATTGTGCTGTTTTTTGTTAATTAAATACTAGCCTCTGCCCACGGCTTCGCCCGCGTGGTACACGGATAAAAAGGAGCCTATGTATAAGTTATATTACTGTAAAGTTTCATTAAAATCCGTTCAGTAGTTTTTGCGTGAGAGAGGAGAGTTTTTGCGAACAACCTCACAAACTTTCGCGTTTATAATATTATTATTATTATATATCTACGGGCCATTTTTTTAGTATTTCCAACTCAGCAACGTTTGCCTAGGTTTAATCTTTTTTAATTAAAATTATAGTTTTTTAGTTTAATACATTTATTCATACAACTATGTACAAGTAGATATATAAAAAAAATATAGATGAAACAGCTAGCTATCTAAAGACCGTTGCATACGTTGAAGCGTTCCCAAAATACAGGCCGCATTGCCACGCTGAATGGCAATGCTAATACGTTGACCCAGATAAGAGCCAGCTTTCTGGTCACGCGTCGCTTCGACCAGTCGCCAGTCGTATTTTAGTGGTTATTAAAACAGTAGGTAGATGGAGAATAAAAGAATGTTCGCAAATTTATACTGGTCTGGTACAATTATTCGCTTATCGTTCAGTAAGGAATTACTTGAAGGACTGATTTTCTTTTTGTTCTACGCTTTGAACAACTCGTAGAATGTTCCCTGGTGTTAGCTACTTGCTTTTTAATTAAGGTATTTACATAGATTTACATAAACTGCAGTAGGTACCTATAAAGGCAAACAAAATCGCTAAAATGCATTGATAACGCGTTCTGGCTTTTGGTCAAATTTACTATCGCCATCTAGTTATAAAAAACCCAACAATCACACTTAAACATATGTTGCTTAATATTTTTGTAAAAAAAAAAAGTATTTTCGTCTGCTGTATTTTGTTTAGATATATAGTTCTCGGGTCCCTATATAGTAGGATACTATATTATACAGGGTGTAATAAGACTACTACCGAAAACTTCGGAAGGTGAAAGTAACCATCAATACGAACAACTTTTACTATGGAACCAACACTGTGGACGCGGAAAAAAATCAGCTGTTCCATACTAATGTTCAATACCTACTTGGCTGAAATGTATCTTGGCTCATATTGATGAGTACTTTTACTCCCCGAAGTTTTCGGGAGTAGTCTTATTACACCCGGTATAGTAGAATTGTCAGCCTACATTAATCCTACTAATATTTTAAACGCGAAAGTTTGTAAATATGGATGTTTGTTACTCCTTCACCCAAAAACTACTGAACGGATTTTGATGAAACTTTTCAGTAATATAACTTATACATCAGAATAACACATAGGCTACTTTTTATCCGGGTACTACGCGGACGAAGCCGTGGGCCGAACCTAGTGCTAGATAAAGGCATCTCCCAATACGCGCCACTGAGTCCGGAGTACGGCTCGTCTCACCCACATTCTGCTCGCGCCGCTTTGGAGGCACCTAGCCTGGGGCGCCCTACAAATAGCATAGCATTTGAGATAGCATCACGTTATCTATCATCGTTATACGCGATTCTATTGATAGAAGAATGGAAGAAAATACAATATTCACCACAGACAATAACACTAAAAAGATATAGGTACCTACGTACATATTCAATCTCTACCGTGATCAGCTAAATTGGTTTTATTTAATGAGAGTTGTTATGTAGATAAAACAATGAAAACTCCATCGCTAGAAGCTACTTCTCTGTAAGTGCTATTATTGGGAATAGTTTTTAATATTAAAAACTATTCCCAATTAAACTGAGCGCCAAAGCAAATAATATGTCGATAGGTACTCAGTTTGTGGGTTTGGGAATAGGGTAGTGACTATTTGTTTGGTGCTCTGAAAATTGATGCTGTTCTTTTAATACCTCGTTGTATATACTGCTTAGAATAACCTTAGTCCTGTCCGTGTCGTGCTGAATTGATCAATTTCTTTCACACAATGCTTACTTCGTAGTGCACGTTAAGATGTTGGTCCCGGTATTATAACATCTGTAGTCCCGGCTATGTTAGACGCCTACAGATGTTATATAATACTGCCACACTAGAGTTGCCTACTAGCTCATCAGAAGCACGAACGAACGGAAACAATAAAATAATATACTTACTATCTACTAGGTAGGTAATCTTCACAAGCTAATATTAGAGTAAGCTTATTTAAGCTAAGACCTAATTATCTAAAGTTTAGGCACTTAGGTACCTAGGAACTTAGGTTAACTGGTTGTTTATGAACTTGGTAGGTTATTCATATTGTAAAAACGGGAATTTTCACGTCCCGCACTATCAGTGAAAGCACCGACTAAGTTTCGACTCATTCCAAGAGTCTTCATCCACTTCTTCTTCCTCTGCGTAGCGTCGTCGTGCACTCTTTCGTCTGTCTTCTTCTTGTCAGTGCACTGACACGACGCGTAGAGAGAGAGCGTCGCGATCACTCACCCTGATGAAGACTCTCGGAATGAGACGAAACTTGGTCGGTGCCTTCACCGGTAGTGCTGTACGTGAAAATTCCCGTTTTTACAATATGAATAATCAAACTCACGGTAGTTTTTAGGTAGGTTATATTGGGTACCTTCCACTCCGAGTAATATTATCTTAGGTTTAGGTGAATGTAACATGGAGCGTGCTATCTCCAATGAAATTCTCTTCGAAGGATGCATGCAATTTTCTAGAACAACATTGGACGCTGCGAGATGAGATATAAAATATGCAGAATATCTATGTAGTTTGCGAATAGATAAATGTGGTCATCATTATAATCAACCGCCTGCAGAAGTCCACTGTTGGACGTAGCAGACCTCCCCAAATCACCCGAAGAGTGCCAACATCAAGTTTTAAGTTAAGTAAAGCTTCTGTGAAAGTCTGCGGGGAAGGGGGCTGAAGTGCTAACACCATGTCTATTTCGGCCGCCAAGCAGTAAAGCTACAAAAACGCAAATTTGTAAAATTTTCTCGATAAATAAAATGTGTAGTTTAAAAAAATCTAAAAAACACAATTATAAAAAAAATCCATTATCCACCTCCTGGCTATATCAACACAGCCTCGACACCAAGTGCAAAGTATTGGACTCTTCAAAACGAATCTTATGAGCCCAAACTCGAGGGGTTTACTAGTAGCTACTGAGGAGTTCCACTATCCGCCTTTTGGCTGCATCAATCAGCTCCAAGATACCAAATTACAATAATATAAACTTATTAATAATATAAACGCGAAAGTTTGTGAGGATGTTTGTTCCTCTTTCAAGCAAAAAATTCTGAACGCATTTTGATGAAACTTTACAGTAATATATCTTATATACATCAGAATAACACATAGGCTATTTTTAACTGGGTACCACGCGGGCGAAGCCGTGGGCAGAAGCTAGTATAATATAGGGAGTAGAAGGGATTGTGCAAGCGTAGGTAACTTTGGTAGTGGTTGGCAAAAAGTTACGAAGTTCGCAACGAAGCAGAAGACGCAAACATTCTGTGACTGATAGATAGTTAGTTACAAGTGTCTCAATTAACGTGTTAAAAAGAGTTTTAAGTTACGTCTAGATAACCATGTAGTTCCCATAACACAAGCTTTGCTTACTTGAGGCTAGATGATGCTGTGTGAAAAATGACCAGCATTTTTTTTTACCAATTCATTTTACAGTAACTAGTTATACCTACTTCAATGAAGAAGGCTTATTTATATTTTCGAAAAGTATAGGAAAACATACAACACCTTGGATTTTTTATTTCTACACTCATTACTACACGCCATTATG
Organism: Perizoma flavofasciatum; assembly: GCA_958496245.1. NCBI lineage: Eukaryota > Metazoa > Arthropoda > Insecta > Lepidoptera > Geometridae > Perizoma > Perizoma flavofasciatum. Next base: position 4,851,927 of record OY292436.1, read on the forward strand.
TAGGCATAGAAAATGTAAATTATACGGTTCTCAAGTTTGTTCCCATAATTCTATACGTCTATTTCGATGACATGAAATCGTAAGTACCCACAATCACGGGATTACATAGACCAGGTATACTTAACTCCTCGTTCATCCAATATTTTGGGCAAACAATAGAAAAACTACTTACCCACTGTTTTGATTGATTGTTTTGTCGAGTACCATCAATAATTTCTTTTTATAAATAACTAGCCTCTGTCCACAGCTTTGCTAGTATAGTAAGCTGTGGACTCGGATAAAAAGTAGCATTAATTATATTTATGATATTACTAACCTTTTCACACGGCTTCGCCCGGATATAAAGCAGTGGTGTGTTATTTTGATGTATAAAGCTATATTATTCTAATTTTTTTTTTCTATAAATGAGTTCACCTCGTTTGATTGGCATCACGCTAAATCTGAATGAAGAATCATCATAAAAATAACCAAGCAGATCGCTTTTAAGCGATAAGACCGCCCATTGTACTTTTAGTTATATTAAGTTTTTGTTTATTTTGTGGTGTACAATAAAGTATTTTCATTCATTCATTCAAGCAGAGTTCGTTGCCTGATTCTTCTAGGTTTGGTCACGCGCAAGGAATCGGCGTAAATTAACTTTAAATTCATATAGTTTTTAAGTTGACGTTTTTATTAAGATCCTTGTGACTTTTTATGAATAAAAACCTTTCTTTGATCCGTTCAGTAGTTATTACGTGAAAGAGTAACAAACATACATCCATTTTCACAAACTTTCGTGTTTATAATAGTAGTAGGAAGTAGTAGAGCTGACACCGGTCGGTACTTATATCCGTGAGCTTAGTAGATATTGCTGGTACCTATACAAAATCAAATTCACATTCTATCCTAATAGAAGAGGCCCAAAAAAGGTTTAAAGTTTTAACAAAAAGCTCCTTATTTCATAAATACAAATAGACTTCACTATTTACCATTAGTTATATTTATAAGAAGACGTGTTTAATTTTCATGAAATATTCAGAATTGAGGGAACGGCACGGTGTTATTTATTATACCCTGTTTACTGAAAAAAAATGTAACAGTTATTTTTAATAAGTAAGTAGAAGGTATACTACTAGGTATACCTTCAGTATTCTTGACTTTTGTTTGAAACTCGTTGAGTAAAATAAATTATTTTAGTTTTTCAGTTTTTTATGACACTCAGTGAGAAAATGGACCAGAAGGAAAATTATCTACAAGTAGACAGTCCAACAGAATGTTTTTACCTTCTGCGTCTCAGGCGTGTCTACGTCCTCTGCGCCAAAGAGTAATAATACCTACTCAGTTTCAGTTTTCAGTAAGTACTTAAACTCTTACTTAACAACACTAGTCTCAAAGAAAAAATATATACAACAGAAACCACATTTTACGTAGGTACTTAGAAATTTATTCTAAGTACCAAGTATCAAGCTTTTAATGCATCCTAAATCTATGTACAAAAATCCTACTTAATAATATAAACCCGAAAGTTTGTGAGGGTGGATGTTTGTTACTCTTTCACGCAAAAACTACTGAACGGCTTTTGATGAAACTTTATTGTTATATAGCTTATACATCAGAATAACACATAGGCTACTTTTTATCCGGGTATCACGCGGGCGAAGCCGTGGGCAGAAGCTAGTAATATTATACTTTAAGGTCTGACAGAAACTTATTTATTTATTATTTATTTATTTATTCAGAATACATTATGACATCATTACAGGTTTTTTTGAAGCCTAAATCGATGAAATATGTAAGTATACAGTATAGAATATAATATATAAGATTTGTAGACTAATCTATAGTTTCTGAAACTACCTGTGCTAATTGTAGGAGTTTCGGCAGTTTATCGTAAAAAATATCCACGCTGTTCGCAGACAAGATATTGAGCAGATAGATAGCGAGTGACATGGGGGCAAACTTAAGCAGATTAGTCCTACAGTTGGGCACCTCTAGCATGGCAGGGCGGCGGCAGCACCTCCGGGTGGATCAGCTCCCCGCGGAGCACGCGCACCACGTACTTCACCAGCGCCATGTCTCTCCGCACCGACAGCCTGCAGTACCCTACCATACCCAACACGAACAGACTCGGGTACATCAATGGGTAATATGGATAGACTCCATATTCTTTTAGGTACAAAAAACGAGTAAATTTATTCTGAATCTTTTCTACCACGAGTTTGTACTTAGCTTCGTTAGGGTTCCAAATTATAGAATTTGTTTCTAAAAGATTTGGCACACACATTTACAATATGGCGTCGGAACCATTTCAAGGCCTAGGTCGCGGACGGACGTCGTTCTCGGCAGCCCAATCCCCTCCACCTCGTACTGGTACTGCAAGGGCGCGCGCGCGCGGCTGTAGCTCATCACGGAGCACTTCGCTACGTTAAACAGTAACTTGTTGGACCTGCTCCATTGGACCACCCTATCTATGTCGCACTGGAGCCGTTCACAATCGAATGTGTCCGCTACTGTTAGGAACACTTTCAGGTCGTCCGCGAAGAGCAAACAGCCTGCCTGCTTTACAATCCCCGGGAGATCGTTTATCATAATAACGAATTCTAGGGGACCAAGATTGCTGCCCTGACTTACCCCCGAAAACGTGTAATACGGGGCCGATTGGTACCCCGCGTACTCCACATACTGCCGACGTTCACTAAGGTAGCTCGCGAAGAATTTGAGCAAATGCGGCGTGAAACCTATTGCGGAAAACTTTGACAGTAGGACATCGTTATCAACAGCATCAAAGGCTTTCCGAAAGTCGAAGTACGCGCAGTCTACCTGCCTACCACTAAAACTTACGCACGCATTCTAAGCACGACAAACCCATTGTCTTAAGTAAATTCAATAATAATAATAAGATTAAGTGACAACGGTTGTGTCAATGTTAGAGAAGACACTACCTACCTAGAAAAAAAATCGAAGACATGTGCCACTGGTGATGTGCTATCAACCTGTCACGTGGAATGCCAACTCCTTGCAAAATGCGGGCTTGTGCTGTAGCACACTCTTACTCATTTTTTCTACGATAAGATCTTGGTTCTTCAAGGATCTACGCACTGAGTATTTAGCTAAAGCTGTCCATCATGGTCATCAGCGTACAGTCGTGAGCGTGTTTATTTTTTAGAGAAGACATATAGCATCCCCTCCTTTTCTCCTCACTTTTGACTGTCTCTGTCCCTCTTTGTATAACCAAAAAAAGATACAGTAGTATTTTTTGTGGTTAGCCCCCGCGTACCAAGCGAGAGATCGCGGGTTCGGAGCCCACCCAGGGTGAGTTTTTGGGATATTATAAAATCTTGAAAAGTAATTTTGGTTTTGCTATTTTATTTTGGTCGGTCGGTCAACTAGCCTTGATCAATTAGCGTCTTTCATCAGACATCAAATCTGTTCCCAATTTCAACGAAGACATAATTGATGGATGACAATGTCACACGGTCAACGCGTCGACATGTCGTGTCTCTTGCGTCTTCATGTGAAATGCATTTATAGTAGATATATTGGCCTTTGAAATAGGCCAATTTGACCTTTATCATTTCGTCATAAGGTTGACACATTCATTCAATGGTTGTCGTTATTATTGTATGCTAGGGGACGTGTCAGGGACAGACGTCCCTTAAACTAAATTGTGCGGTTTTCTTTTCATAAGGAATGAAGGCTAGGGACCTACTAGGTATAAGCAATGTCACGGGTATCATATATTTCAGGTTTTCATGACTTAATAAACCAGGATTTAAGTATGGGATTTTTTTACATGGACGATAGATAGGCATATTGTTATGAAATGAATAGTTTATAGTTAACTAGCTTCTGCCCACGGCCTCGCCCGCGTGGTACCCGGATAAAAAGTAGCCTATGTATTATTCTGATACATAAGCTATATTACTGAAAAGTTCCATCAAAATGCGTTCAGTAGTTTTTGCGTGAAAGAGTAACAAACATCCATCCTCACAAACTTTCGCGTTTATAATGGCTTGTCAACGTTTCCGACACAATATTTTCGGACACTTTGTCCGAACTGACACTTTCAATTTTAATTAATTTTTTACCGACGTTTCGTACACCAATGATAAATGCTGTTTTGTACAGTCATATAATAAACTGCCTAGACGAATCCAATGATACCTTAAACATATAAATCGCTCTAGCCGTTTGGATGATATGAGGTAATAAAGAATATTACAAACACACACATCCTACTAATATAATAAATGCGAAAGTCTGTGTGTGTGTGTGTGTGTGAATGTTTGTTAACACGTATCTCCGTAACTACTAAACCGATTATGATGAAATTTGGAATGTAGATAGTTTAGGATCTAGAATACACATAGGCTAATCTAATTTTCGAAAATCGACCCCTAAGGGGGTTAAAAAGGGCGGTAAAGTTTCTATGAAAAAAACATTGTTTGATTCGCTCAAAACTCTGTACAAATAAACTTTAAAGTAAATAATGAAACACGTATTGTTATTTTTTCAAAACTACCCTTTGGGGGTGTGCAATTGAGTTCTAAACTTTGTATAAATTGTAATCCTTGGTTCGATTCAAAAGTTGGTGGACATAGTTTGAAGCCTGGAGACGGTCATATGCTACTTTTATTAAAATACCACGCAGGCGAAGCCGCGGGCAACAACTAGTACATAAATACGTGTACGACTTTCGTACAGTCAGGGTCACGAGACGGGACGTCCATGATATCAAAACAACGAAGAGTTCAATCACTTTCAGATTTAATGCCGTTAGTTGAGGAATTTAGTTTTCGATACAAATTTTAGCCTTACACTATATCTACTGCCGTGTGTTTTCATCAGCGCGATCTAGCATTTTGTCAGATTTAGCAGCGACATCTAGTTTTGATACTGAACAACAAGTTACTATAAATATTTAGTTTAACATACCGCCCACCAAGGACAAATTGGCACATATTTGTCCTTATTTAAAGTTACACCGCCCACCATGAGAACTGTGAAGCTAGACAACCAAAGATAAATAATGCTAAGTTAAAACACAAACCCAAACCGTTGATACTAAACAAACATTAACAAAACCAATAGTTAATTCACAGGATAATTTAGAGGTGGGTCTTTTTATCAAAGTGTTATTTTTGGTGCGCAGAGATACAACCCTCGTTAAATTTTCAGCCCCAGGATGTTTGTCAACCACACGACCAAGCAGCCATCGGGCTGGTGGAAGATCCGCCTCCTTAGAACTCTCCTAAGAACTAGGTCCCCAATGTTAGGTTCAGAAGTTTGAGCTGACCATTTATAACGGTGTACTAATAACGTTAAATATTCCTGCGACCAACGCCGCCAAAACGTTTGCATCATACGCTGTTTTAATTGCCATCTACGTAAGCTACCAATATTTGATGACTCGAAATTGTAATCTGGGACAGTAAGTAAAGATTCACCCACAAGAAAATGTCCAGGACTTAGAGCATCGAAACTCTCTGGTTCGGTGTCTACCCGTGATATTGGCCTAGAATTTAAACACGCCTCGATCTGTCCCAGAATTGTTGATAACTCCTCAAACTCCTCATATGTTAGAGTAGCATCACCAATAACTCTTTTCAAATGAAATTTAACCGATTTCACCCCTGCTTCCCACAGACCTCCGAAATTTGGGGAAAGAGGGGGTATAAAGTGCCACGTTGTGCCAGTAATGGCCAAACTCTCAGCTATCTCTTTCGGCATCACCGATTTTTCAGCAGAGAATAGCTCTGCTAGCTCTCTGGAAGCATCCACAAAATTAGTCCCGTTATCGCCCCAGATATCTGTGCATTGCCCCCTACGAGAGACGAACCTCCCAAAAGCTGCCAGAAATTCTTGAGTGGTTAGGTCACTAACCACTTCAATATGAACCGCCTTGGTTGACATGCAGACGAACAGACAGATATAACCTTTGTAGGCACGGTGCCTTCTTGGCAGTTAGAGAGCTAATGCATAAACTAGATAGTAGTAGGAAGTAGGATAGAAGAAATGACATTTTTTTATTTATCTAGATTATTGAAAACTATCTATGGTTAGGAGGTCAACTTAGGTCAACTAAAGGCTGGCTGCATTTTTTGTTTTTTTAACATCTATACTGACTCTACATAGAGATGAACCCATACAAAGATCAGCCTCACTATGCACCCTGAAATACGCTTGCAATTGCACCGCACTACCTAAAAAAAAGTAAGTCTTAATCACATGGCAAGAGTTAGAAAACCCATATCGAATTTATTTCGGAGCGGTAAGTTTTTTTAGTGTTCCGTACCCAAAGGGAACCCTATTTAGTACGAGCTTTTGCCTTTCACGTCTCTTTGCTATCTGTTTGTCACAGGACCGACCTTTAACCTTTTTTTTACCTATTCTTTTTAACCTTTTTCGCATTATAAATTAGCCAAGAATCGTAGCACGCCAACCGCCAATCTCAACAAACCAGGCATTGAATCCGCCTGTTGTAATTTCAATAAATTGAGCAATAGTGTTAATAAATAAATAAAATAACCGTAATATTGTAGCCAGTTTACGTTTTTACAGACTACTTGTTACTATATATTGGTACCTTTATCCTATACTTGCTAATCTGCATTATATTCGCCTACGTAGGTAGGTACTTGTTTTTTCTTATGCTAGGATTAAGTTCCCCTAAAGGTATTTGTTTTTATCGTGAGCTAAAACTAAGTGCAATAAGACATTTTCAATCTATATTCCCTAATCAATAGATATTCAAAAAAATCATTCGTTTACTCAAAACACGCTACCTACAAAATAAGGTCATTTTCTATTCACGCTAAAGGTCCTACTTACTTACATTAAAACCGTATGTTTTATTGATTAATTCCTTGACTATAAATACATACTTATTACCTAAGTAATTATTAATTTGTTACCTTCCTATAATTGATTTGGTACTTTAGCATAAAGCTTATTATTTGACGTAATAATTAGCTGCCTCCCCTAAGTTCACTGTTCCATATTTGTTATACGTGAATACCTAATCGTTCTATGTATTATAATATCTATGGTTCTATGTACAACTAGTGTAACTAGTGCTTAGGTACATTTTCAAGTGAAGAAAAGCTACATGAAAATATTCATATGTACAATTTTAAATCGAATAGCGAACCAGTGCTATCACTTGTATGAATAAAGATGCTTTTTAAAACAATATTTTCATTAAAAATTACATGAAAATATTATGTCCGTTTTACCGACAAATAGCCACACAAGCCATAATCAATAAGTGAAGTCCTCAAGTTGTTTCATGTACCTATTATCACACGAGTTCTTTGACCGCTATTATGTCACAAAAACAGAACTAGATGGCGCTAGTAAATTTGTACGCTTTCTAGAACGCGCTATCGAAGCGTTTTGATACAATCACATGGCAGAATTGAATTCTTTCGTTAGCTCAGTTAATGCGTTAAAACGGCAAATTATCCGATTGTAATGTTAAATGTTTTTTGAAACGCTTAGATGCAGTGGAAATTGCACTAAGCTTATAATATAAATATCAGAGTATAATACTTAGTGAGTGCCCTATTCTGCTGTATGAAAAAAACCTCTACTCACGGCTTTGCATACGTGTTACCCGGGTAATGGCCTTGCCTTGGTTGGTCGGTTTCAGAAATTTCATACAAATCGGTTCAGCCGTTACGCCTTAAACAAAAACTTTTGCATTCATAATAACATTTTTTTTACCACGGTTGATTTTGATGAATATAATTAAATCCGATGTATAATGATGATAGTCACTCAGTGCACAGATCTTTATACGTTATTCCCCTAACGGTTGCCAGTTCCTCGAGCAAATGGCCTGCCCATGCCCACAGATTGCCACTTGAACCTACTAATTCTGATAATATAATCAATCATTTAATTTTACATTTTCGGAGCTACAATGTTATGAGGTACTTAAAAAAGGGCGTTTTGACATTTTAGTTCGGCAACGTTATTCCTCCAGTATTGCAAGATGCCAGCGCAGCGTCCCAAATGTATGTTAACCGCTCACCAACAGGTGGTACTGAGGTGGGTGATTTATATTACCAAGGTGGTAAACAAGCATAGTTGTATGCTTGTTTACCACCTTGCTTATAAAAATAAGGATAAAAAAACTTTTTTTTCATCGTAAAAACATCGTTGGTTTCCCGTTTTAAAAGCTCATTAGTACCTTTCAATCACGTCTTCAATAAAAACGGCCTACTTTCAAATCGGTATTGACAATGGTAATAAATCATTTACCAATTGGAGATTTGTCTACTCGTCGAGATAAAAAAGTAATTATGGCCAGGTACAAATATTTGTCAGCCTCTTTTGTTTTTGAAAACCCAAGAAACTACAGATATACTTATTTAGAGTAGCTTTTGTCCATCTCTATCAGAGGGAGAATAGATAGATAGATAGAAAATACTTTATTACACACCAAATAATATTTCACTTGACATAAGTAGGTACTATTAACTTTCACAATGTTATACGGTGGTCTTATTGCTATTTATCTCTACCAGACAACCTTTGGATGAAACAGACTGTACGATAAAGTACAAGGGAGAAGAATATATGTTCTAAACCTCGTCACACCTGACGAGTGCGCTCTTTTGCTGTTTGATCGATGCTGCAGCCGATGTGCCAGAGCTTAAGGAGCAGAATCAACATCATTATCAACAGTCTGCAGAAGTGCAATGCAACATAGACCTCTCTCGACGAACGATCTTGTGCCACCTTTATCTGCTATTTTCCCGCAACCCGCACTGAGTCGACGGGTTCGTGGTCGCCGTTCGGAACCCTTTCTTTCCCAGCGGTGGTCGGTTCTGCCCTTCGCATTGCTATAAGTACTTCAACGTGCTAATCCTAAAAGCTATGTCGGCGAGGTTTGTCGTTTTACGTATATCATCTGAGCCTGATCTCATCTGCCCTGCGCATTGCTACGAGTATGTACTCCAACTTGCTAGTCCTAAGAGCTTTGTAATAAGTAGGTTTTTCTACTTGAAACTCCAAGCATAGCTCTTTCCATAGCTCGCTGCGAATAGCAGTATCAACAAGTACTTAGAAAAAACCCTGATGAAGACTCGGAATGAGTCCAAACAAGTCGGTACCTACACCGTAAGTACGTATCTTTTTCTTCGGGTATGTTATAATTCCGGCAGAAATGTATAATAATTACTCAAACATCTGGGGATGATGCTTTAATTAATTGACTTGACTTTCGAAATATATTATATAAGAATATTTTCAGAGGAGTAGGTACATAAGTAGGTACACTAGGTCCCTACCTTCTAATTAATTGTTCGAAAATGACCGGGCTGAAAATAAATTGATAATGTATATCAAAACAAAACGTTAAGAAACGTAAAACCAAATCATAAAACAATTAATTATGTAAGTAGGTAAGGTTTAACAAGATTTGTTTTGAAATGTGAAACTAAATTAAAAACCAATTAATTATGTAGGTAGGTACTATCACAAAAAGATATGAGTCCCGGAAATGTCATTTTCAGGTCTGCAACTTCTGTTGAGTTACGAATTCTTAAAACGAACTTTTTAAAGTATGATTTTTGGTAGGATGTTTCTTGCCCATAGTCTTTGTAACGAACGACTAAGCTGATTTGGATGTAATTACGAATCGATATTGTTCTTTACTTAGAATAAGTTTCAATTCATCAAACATAAAATTTGGTACTCCACTCTTATTAGGCTAGGTCACATTTTCATTTATATTTTCACTCTTATTAGGTTCATATTTTCGAGTGTCGTTTCGCTACATAATCCTAAAACTAAAGTTGCTGGTGAAAAAAATATTGTTACTGGGTCTGGAGTTGTTTTCATAACCAACCAAAATGCTTGTATAATCCACCTACGGAACGAACGAGTTGGGTAATTACAAAAATAGAGTTAAGTTTTTTATTTGTATGGACCTAAGAGGAAATCCGTAAAAGAATATAATAGAAAGAGGTTTATTTGATACGTAATAAAGCACAGAAAAGGTAGGTACAAAATAAATAAAATATACACTTTATAAATAGGCGCCTAACAGTATAATCTTTACAAAACATAGAGACAAAGATAAAGATTTTTTGTGCTAATTAGTCCTATCTGTGCCCTGAGGGGCCAAACAGATCCTGTCTCAGCTTAGCGCTGCTCCGCACATGAACTCACAAATGCAAAAAATCTTGCTAGAAAATAACTAAAGGCACCGAGAAAGAACAAAGTGACGTGGCAATGGGCAGGCCATATAGCTCGCAGAACTAACAGCTGCTGGGGAAGAAAGGTTCTCGAATGCATCCACGAACCGCGTAGGAAGACTCTTTTGATGGACCGGTGACATCTTAAAGTTATTTTTTATACTATTAAAGAGGCAAACAAACTGACCCACCTGGTGGTAAACGATTACCGTAGCCTATAGACGCTTGCTCCAGTGGTATCAGGCACTCCTGCTTGACGGAGGTCAGCAGGGTCCGGGTGCGAGGAGCCCCAGCCCTGCATTTCTCGGGTCTCCGCTGCCGGGGGATGTCCCAAATGTCACGAGGAATCTCTCTCCCCCACAAAGGGGAGACCGAAGAGTCTGCCTGAGGCGGGCAATCACCGACAGGGCCGCGGTCGAATCCGACCGGGAACCCGCAACCCTGTCCGGTACTGATACGCCGTCAAACGAATCGTCTGACGACGAGTGGTTTGACGACGCATTAAGGTGATGCAGCTCTAAGGTGAGGGACGGAATATCGATGGGTTTTTAGTCGATATGTCACTATCCACTAGCAAACTGTTAGTGGATTAGGTGGTGAGTCCGACAGATCCCTCCGGCTCTCCTCGAGCCGGAAGACATGCATAATTGCATTTTCCCATCGTAAAAATAAATAAAAAAAAAGAGGTATCACGCACGCGTTGCCTCCCTAAAATATCAAGATGAAAGATCCCATGCGCCTGTAATTTCCCTGACAACCATACCCTTCAAACTGGAACAGCAATTAGAACATTACTGCTTGGTGGCCGAAATAGGCATGGTGGTAGCACTTCTCCCGAAGCCCTTTCACAGAAGCGATATTTGTTCTGGGTCTGGGTGTTGTGGTGCCACGGTACTCGTAGTCCCTGATACAGATGACGCAAGGAATCCTAGTCTGGGGTCAGAACTATTTTATGCGTCTGTTAAAAAACAAGTAATTAATCAACATAGGTCTTCCTCAGGCGATTCCAAGGTAACGGCCTTAAGCCTCCTCCATTCATAAACTTTCTGCGGTCGTTCACGAGAACAAGAATATGCCATAAAAAAATAGTTTATGAGCGCAATACCCACATCAGTCAATCCTATTAATATTGTAATTATAAACGCGAAAGTTTGTGAGAATGGATGTTTGTTACTCTTTCACGCAAAAACTACTAAACGGATTTTGATGAAATTTTATAGTAATATAGCTTATACATCAGAATAATACATTTTATTCGGGTACCACGCGAGCGAAGCCGTCGGCAGAGGCTAGTGCTGTATAAGCCAAAGTACAAGCCTAATGTTTTTGTCCGTCAGTTGATTATGTCCTACAAACCGGAACCTATCAAAATAGCAACGTGTAGTATGAGCTGTGGTATTAAAACTCTAGCTTCATTGAATATTTCCCTTTACCGAGCGGTGAGCGGTGCGCGCAAGCGAATCATCCATTTTTTATCAGCCCGAATATAGTACGCTAAATAACTAAGAATTTTGGAAAATTGAGCCCCTACGAAGGTAATTGTAATACCTACCCCTAGTGTAATGTGGCGTTAAACCAAATCACAGAATCTTTATTGCACTACTTAATTACCGAAAACGGCATAACAACCGGTTACGCCACATTACATCGTCTATTGCAAAACTCCCTAGTGACTTGTTACGTTAAAATATATCTAAGAACCACTCTTTAAATAATTCAAAACGATTGCAAAAATACGCGATTGCAAAAGTATCACCGAAATGCAGTTTTTAAACAATAGAAAAATAAACAACCTCTTACCTCAAACGCAAACACAGCTTTACACGAAATATTACGTTGCGCTCGCTGTGCTGTGGTAACTAAAAAACTGGAGCTAGTTTTAGGTAAGGTCCCAATTTGATCAATTCACTCGCAGCCTTCGAAATTACCATAGACAGATGAATAAGCACATCAAAGGCCATTTAACTCTGACAAATCTGACATGGTGGTGACTAACCGACCCGACAAAAAACTCAAGAGCTTCGATTATTGGAAGGCATCACGGATCTAGTAATTTAAAATACCGAGTTATGTCTAATTGTTTTTTTTTAATACCTACTTATCTAAATATTTGTCTCGGGCTTGGTGTTCTCTATGTATAATATGTATGGATTTACAAAAAAAAGTATATAAATACCTAGTTTATCAGTTATGTAGTTCCCATAATACAACCCCTGCTTAGTTTGGGGTTAGATGATGCTGTGTGAAAATGTCCAGCATTATTTATTTATTTATCTCATATTCAAAACTATATTATAGAAGCTTCTTGTAAGTGATTTAAAACAGTCATGTTTTAAATAGTTTGCAGTGGTTATTACATGAAAAAATCATAATAGATAAATCCCAAATAAATCTCAATAGATGGTGTTAGGTGACCTCTGACACCATCTATTGAGATTTACTTGTAATTTTTTTCTTTTTTTAAAAGAAGACCCCATGATATTGGTCTTGTGTATGCTTTAATTCAATGATTATGAGTTCGTTTGTACGGCTAATTCTTGATGTGCTAATTCGGCAGCTGTTTAACCTCTTAATATGTAGGTACCTACATAAAATACATAAATAAATAATGCTGGACATATATTCACAACCTCATCTAGCCCCAAAGTAAGCAGAGCTTGTGTTATGGGACCTACATGACTGTTAAACTACTCACATATGTTTTTTTGTAAATAAATACATATAAATAGAAAACAACCAGACCTGAGTCATTTTTTTTTATTCGGCGAAAGACAACTTTGTGTGGAAACTGGCATGCAATAGAACTGTAAATTAATTCATTTTACAATAAGAGAATACTGTTAAAAGTAGGCTTAAGGTAGTTTCAGTAACAAGTTTAAGTGATACAACTAAAAGCCTAAGCTAGGATAGTACTATCCTGTGTGATAGGTCTTAGCGCCCACCCTCAAGCGATATAAAAACACATATAAGCCAAAATTTAATACAGAGGTTTTTTTATAATTAAAAGTTTTTTTGAAGTTTTCAATGCATAATGAACTAAAAGTTAGAAAGCACGTGCCATCTATTAGTGTAAGAAAGATAAAAAACACATAGTAAAAAACATATAGTCCCGACCCCCACGCTAGTGCCGAATCTAGGATTCCTTGTGCCGTGTGTATCAGGAACTTCAAGTACCGTGGTATCACAACATCCAGATCCGAAACAAATATTTACAGAACATGCAAACATTTGTCCTGCAGCGTGAATCGAACCGGCACCTGTTACGCCACAGCAGGCTAATCGCCCGCGTCCACATTTTGTGGGTTTCATGGTAGAAATTATGGTCACAGAGCCCAACCCTGATAATTGCTAAGGTGGTTCAAAAGTTATCGTAGTGACAGACAGACTGACGAGCATGGTAAAAAAATATGGGTTGCGTTTTCGCCATTTGAATTTGGGTGATTTAAGAACCTGTTAACATGATCCAAAAGTATTGACAGTGGCAACGATCTTGGCAAAAAAACTAGATGAGTTGCGTTTTCGCCGTTTGGCTTCCGGTGATTTACAACCCTGTTGCCTAATGTTAACGTGCCAATCCAAAAGTTATCTTTCTGGCAGTGACGGACAGACGAACATGGCAAAATAAACTGTAAGGGTTGCGTTTTCGCCATTTGGCTTCAGATTAAAGTGTTTTTGAATTGGGTCATTCTCACCAATGCCAAATCTATTGTCCCCCAAATTTAATATTCCATATGAGTTCCCAAGCAACCCTAGGCCATTTTTAATATAAAATAAAGTATTTTTCTTTCCCAGCCAATCCCACGACTTTTAGGTAGGTTGGTAGGTACAGTTAACAGAAAAAGCCTAAGACTATATTTTTTTCGTTTCCTAACATTGTAGGTATTCTATTCTATCTACATATTTTTTCACGATGTTATTATAAATCTCTGTTATTGGAGAATGAACATTTTTGACATTCACATTACATTAATGCTTGTGAGCCTGACTTGAGTCGATAAAAAATGTAGGTAACTATTGTTTTGTAAAAGGATCATTAAAAAGAATAACCAGCTTTGTTTTCTTGCCTTTCTTTCCTGGCTTGGTTGCGGAGGAACAGGCAATAGATAAAACCGACGTTTTAAAGTGATCCTTGTGAATTTAATGAATAAATGAATTTTGACTTTGACAAATGACAAATGACGATCTTTAGCCCGGTATCCATAACGTTGTTGGAGGGGCATAATTCACTTGATTTTCCATTTATCCGACTGGATATTATCTATGGTAGGTAGACTCAAAGCACCTTAATCCCGGGCCTGTCTCATATCTAGGTCACAATTGGATTTAACTGGAATTGATCTATTTGCACATATTAATTAGTAGGTAGAACGCAAATCATAGTGTAAGCCCAATTCGTTTCACTTTACGAATGATAAGCCATAAGCTTTAAAGTTTTAGGGCTGATTGGTCATTATTTTAGGCTTTTAGATAGGGTGCTTGTAAAAAGACTAGCATGAAAAGATTCTAATAAAAAAAGTAGTACAAGCTGTCTATGTACAATTATACTATTACGAAAGGTGGTTATTTAACTTTTCAGGTAACAACTTTTGTTCTAACAAACTTACGAAATTCAGCTATTTTTGATTAAAATTGTGTAATGTTCTGCTGTTTTCGTTTAATTTCAACAAATAGCTGTTTTGCGGTTCAAAACCCAATGTCAAACATCTTATTCGTGTAAAATCAAAGCTGGGGCACAACTTACTTGTTCGTGTATATATTTTATTATGCTGAGATAGGAGACCTTTTGAACCCACACAACACAGCAAACGACATTAACTGAAGGTACCTTTACATATACACTTAACTCTTTGTATAATTTGTTCGTTGGCAACGTAGTAGGTATTATAAAATAAGTAAATAATGCAAAAACATTTATTAATACAAATGGTATATACAAAAAAAACAGACGATACAGCTAGCTAACTAAAGAACGTTGCAAACCATCTGTAGATAGCTCAACTGATCCAGATCACTACCAGACGGAAGCGTTCCCAAAATGCGTTGACCCAGATAAGAGCCAGCCGTCTGGTCACGCGTCGCTTCGACTAGTCGAAGTAAAAAAGTATAAATAATGCTGGACATTTTCACACAGCATTATCTCGCCCCAAAATAAGCACGGCTTCTGTTATGGGAACTACATGACTGGTAGACTAATTATATATTTTTTGTAAATACATACATTATTATACATAAAAAACACTCAGACTCGAGAAAAATATTTGCAGATCATACAAATATTTGTCCCGCGGCGGGAATTGGACCCGCAACCTTCTGCGACTCAGTTGGGCCTTCGCCCTCTGCGCCACAGAGATCGTCAAATATTATTGTTACGTTATACTAGTAAATGTAATTGGATAACGCTCCTCTAATCTGTCGTTTTGTGGAATTAGCACTGCACTACTCGTAGCTTGATGGATTATCTTTAGCCATATCGATTGGTCCCAAATCGGTAGGCTGAACCTACTTTTGAAACTAAAACAAAAGACGCAAAAAGGCTTAGTAAAGAACGAGAGTCGTGATTCATCGATTTGCATTAAGCAACATGAAAAACTTCTTGAAAGTTCTGAGTTTGGCACACGATACGTAGGTACTTTTAGTTTTTAATGTTATTTTATTTGCAAACTTAGGTACAGTCGCAAACAATTATATGTAAGTATACGCGTTTTTTTTTTAATTATGTCATAGTATGCAACTCAACGATGAGACAGTAAAAACAATATAACTAGGTATTTAGCTATCAACTTCACCGTCAAATCACTATATTTATGACTTACTTCGACGACCACCATCTAGGTGTGGCGGGCGTGTCACCTCTTGCGTCGCAGCGCAAGAGTGGCGGGTTCGATGCCCGCTACGGGACAAATATGCATATTCTGCAGATATTGGTTCCGGTTTATTTGCACTCGTAGGTCCTGATACCTACGATACAGGGAATTCTATTAGGTCAAGGGTATTGTCTGTTTTTTTTTATATATGTACGTAATATTATGTTCAATACTGTGCATACGGCCCAATTGTTGGTATGAGGTTACCGTAACCTATGGACGCTTGCAACACCAGAACACCACCTCGCGCATTGCCGACCCTGAGACAGAACGGATGAAGTCTCATGCGCATGTAATTTCACCGGCGCCCACATCTTTCAAACTGGAACCCAGTGCCAGTTAGTGTGTCAGCAACTTCTTACAAGTAAAAGTATCTACCTAAAATTTTAGATAAGGTTTCCATGAAAATTACCTTGCTCGTGGGAAGCATTTTCTTGCTACCTATTTACGATTTAAGGGTATAAAAAATGTATTCTACCCCTTTGTTAAGCGTTGGCCCCTTTATATTTAAAAGACTTTGTTTCTTTTTTCTCTACAGAGTATTTATTTTGAACTTTAATAAAAGTCTCGTATTTTGGCTAGTTTAGGTGATTAGCTCCAAAAAAACAAATTGTACAAATGTTTTTGTAAAAACTGATAGGTTAAAAAAAGTTAGGTATTTTAAGTACCGTTTTTGTATTTGTCATTACATATTGGCCTCGATTCTGTAGTACACTAACTAAACCTAATTTAAACTGTCGCTCTCTCTTACTGATAGTGCAATCAAGAAAGAGATGGCTACAATTTTAGTGCTGTCAAATCACTCAGATTTAAGTTTTCCATACAAATTTAGTTGTAATTTAAAAACATGCTAACTATAAACAGAAGAAAAGCGGCACGTAAACTGATTTGGCAGGTGTAAAATTCTTGCTATCTCTTTCTTGCGTACACTATCAGTATAAGAGAGCGACAGTTTACATTTAGTTTAGTTAGTGTACTACAGAATCGAGGCCACTGTCGCAAGCAGACGTATATAAGAACTAAAACATTCTAAAAATTGTCCACGTCAACATTCTCATTGCACAATGTTGAAATCCCACATTTGTTTACATTCGCCATTACATTTTCGGGTTAAGAGATTGCCAAACACGCAAAAAATGTTCCAACCGACCGTGGACCGACAGACAAAATAAACAACATAATGATACGACCAAGAACAACACACGTTTAAAAAGGCGTATCCTTGAGCTACTCGTATTTTGTCGTATTTGGATGAACTATTTTCTGTCTGTCTTCGATAAACTAATCAGTATGAAGTCAAAAACGTTCTAAAAAAACATCTTTATTTGTAAATGTAGGTAGTTAATTTATAACGTTCTACCTTTAGTTAGATAATACCTATAGTATTATCAAGAAAGATGAAGAGTTTTTATTTAACTTTGAATTTATATTGAATAGAGTTTTGAGAAAACGAAAGCGAAAAACGTGCGGTTTTTCTAAGTTTTTTCTAACACTGATATCATAAGCACCACTTTATTTAAAATTCCAGTTATCAATTTAAGGATGACAACGAAATATTGAATATATTCAAAGTTCGTATCACCATGAGCACGGTTCCACTTTCTGATGTGCTAATCTGGGTCTTGGATTCATCTTATGTAGGAGACATTATAAACAACTCTACCTGTAGTGTATTATTCACATCACAACTACTTAGCTTCTGCCCACGGCTTCGCCCGCGTGGTACCCGAATAAAAAGTAACCTATGGTTTATTCTGATGTATAAGCTATATTACTGTAAAGTTTCATCAAAATCTGTTTAGTAGTTTTTGCGTGAAAGAGTAACAAACATCCATACTCACAAACTTTCACGTTTATAAGATTAGTAGGATATGATAGTAGGATAATTAGACAAGAAGCCCATAGCACTGTATTGCGAAACAGATTCGAAATAAACGCAAAAAGATCGCAAAAAAAATATGTTAACTCACGATTAGAGCATGCAAACAAGTAATTGAGATATGCAAACTAACATTCAGAAACTTCAAAGAAAAATGTGTTTGTAGAATATAATGTCGTATTTGTGTTAGCATGGGATTAGCAAAGGAACTTTAACAATATTTAAAAACCTTCGACATTTATCTGCAGAGGGATTGGTAGTTATTTTTGAACAGAATAAGTACCTACCGGTTTTGGTGTTTACGAGATCGAGACTAGATTGGAACTTTGGTTGGTCTTTTTTATTATTATTCATCAAAATTAGCAAAAGTCTTGAAATACGACGTAGGTGGCGCACCGGCCAGGCGCGTAGTGACGCTAGAGATGCTGGTTCGATTCCAGCTGCAGAACAAATGTTTGCCTGTTCTGCCGATGTTTGTTACGTGTCTGGGTGGTACCATTGTACTCTTAGTTACCCACGCCACAGGGAATCCTAGTGTGGAGTTCTGACTATGTACAAATATCTGCAGAGACCACAAACATTTGTTCTGCAGCTGGAATCGAACCAGCATCTCTAGCGTCTCAGCCGGCTAAGACGCGCCACCTAACAAGTCGTAACAAATCTTTTAATCCTGTATCGATTTGATATTCATCGGTTTCCAGAAATAAATAGCGAGTTTTAAAACAAAGAATACCTACTCTCCGAACTCATCAAGATTCCGGGAATTTCTAGAATGCACGTCAATTATCCGAGCGTGGATAAACTTTGACGCACCCTGTAGATAGGTATGAATATACTAAGTAGGTACAGGCAGCGACAAGAGTAGATGAATGTATAAATGAATGAATGAATGAAATACTTCATTGTAAACCTTAAACAAATAACATAAAAAACAAAATCTTATTCTTAAGAAGTTACAATGGGCCGTTATCGCTTAGCGATCTCAATTTTGCTATTTATGATTTTACGAACTCAATTTCTCGCCGAGCTTTTATATGCCCACGTTTTCTGTTTTATTTATTTATCATCAGAAGCACCAGCAATGCGTATTTTACCTATGTGTTTAGTATCACCATAGACCAATTCTTTAACTGGTCTGTGGTATCATTTAATATCTGTATAGTGTTATTTTTTTCTAGCGAGTTTTCTCATGGTATCTAAGTTACAAGCTCTCGCTTAGTTTGATAGTGTTTTAATGTTAACCTATCTATGGTTTGTCTAAGAATTCCGACGAAAGCCGGAAAATTAAGTAATTAGTATTCTATGTGCCTATTGTGAATTTTGTATTCTTCTTCATTTGGTAATAATATATTTATGTATTGAAATTACATAATTATGGTCTTTTTCGGATTTAAAAAGGTAATTTCTTCAAAATTTAGGTTGCAATTATTTTAAGGCTGAGACACAAGGCGAGGCAAATGGAACCTATTTTGATAGTGTACGGATTTCAGAAGTATTAGAGTAATGAACATTAAAACTGTTAATCCATATTTGTTGCTAACTGTACTTATACATTCAACGCTATCTATCTAAGTACCGAGTTGCGAGACTCTTAGTAGGCAGGTAAGTCTCTTTGTAACATACCTCAAACTTCTATGTTATCCGAGGGTATAGGTACTAATTCCAGAACAACCTCTTTTTATGATGCTATGAAATTTTGATAAAATGTCATCTGACGGTATGATAAATCCTGGCCTTGTTTTATCTTTGCCACGTCTTCGCCCAACCTGGATGAAAATTAACCTATAAGTTATTTTATTAGATCACGAACTTATACTTGTTCCAAATTTCATCTTAATCGGTTCAGCCGTTACTAAACTTAGATTATTAGCAACAGACAATCTAAGTAAACCTCGAGTCCCGCCAAGGTGGAATTTTTTGGATATTATAAAATTCAGTAAAAAACCAAATAAATCTAAGCATCCAAGTATTAGTAGGATAGGATTTGAAATGAGATCTTTGCTAACTTATATCGGCCGGTACAACGCCATCTATGTGACATTGCAGAACTATAAAAAGATATTGCCGCAGTCGCCGCAGCCATATCACATTTTGTCATTCACTGTTTATATTGAACTTGAAACTTTATTAATCGGTAAAGCAAGCATACAAATAGGTAAGTGATCTAGCTACATTCTGTTTAGTCTGTTCCACTATCCTCTCTAGAGACTTGGTGATAGAGTAGAGGGTATTAACCTCCGGGATAAATTCTGTCTCATATTACACCTCTTTGTTTCAATTTTAGCAGAATGAAAGGTTAATTTATTACGTTTATAAAAATATATATTAAAAAATGATTTTAATAATTTAAGTAACAAATTCAAGCCATAAGTTTATGAAATTTATAAAATTAATTTATAAATTTTTGTTGAAAAATAAGGGTAGTTAAAAAAATATTTTAGGCTATTTAAAGTACGTAGGTATTTGTTAAATCCCAAATATAACTATTAAATGACGTTAAATTTCTTTACATCTCAACCTAGAAAAAAACCCTGAAGGGAACTGTAAACCAATTAAGACATTTTTCAGAAAAAATAAAAACCTATTTTAAATACAGGGACGATGTTAAAAAGTCCAATATGAATTTTCATCTTAATTTTTCACCCTTAGGAATTTTATTACTACCCATTAAATCATTACAATCGGTTCACAAGTGGTGAAGATATGGCGTTACATACACACAAAAACACGAATTGAGAACCTTCTCCTTTTTTGAAGTCGTTTGATAGAACTTTTTCCAATTATTCCGAAGATTAAGTGGACTTACAAATATTGCAGACCCTCTGACACTTAATCCGGTTTAAAACTAAGTAAGTAACGTAATCTACTTAATGTTTTTAGCTTGAGAGATCCTTGCTAAAATACTTTTGTCGTAATAGGTATTTCCATTAAAATGTAGGTAAAATGAGCGCTTCGAAGTGAAATTCCCATATTTTTAATTGTTAAGTACTTTTTGGGCATGCCAAAAGTAAACACTCGCCCATAAGTGGTGACGATAACATCGTTATTAAAAATTACAATGTAATTTCAATTTACAAATTGATATATCATTGGAATTGTGAGGCGAGCTCATAATTTCAGAATAGATATAATAAACATGGCGGTTAGGCTTATCTCACCTACTCGATTACCACGTTACTTTAGATCACAACTTTAGCGTACTTAAGTCTCAAGGTAGGAACAATATTTTCTTATCTGTGGTCTCAAGAATACGAGTGATTTCTAAAGGAGTTTCACTTTTATACGCTATTATTTTAAGGCATATTCTCAACGTTCTATATTCAATTTCATTCATTACTCGTTCCACTCGCCGAAGAAAGCTCTTACATCATTCATTCTTCATCATCATACAGGCTTGTAAAGCCCGTGGCTTTGAATATGATGTCCTCGGTGGCGCGACAGGTGGCGAGCCGGTTGGGACGCAAGAGGTGCGGGCTCGATCCCCGCTGCGGAACAAATGATTGCATGTTCTGCAGATATTTGTTCCGGGTCTGGGTGTTGTGATACCACGTTACTCGTAATTCCACCACCACACACCACGACACAGGACATTCATATTTTAATTAAAAAATATCATTCATATTTTAATTAAAAAATATTAATGTCTTTCCACTGACCACACTACAATCGCAAGAATTACGCTGGGAAGTGAGAATTCACGCTGAATTCACGCTGCAGCTGCTTGCAGTTGCGTTTTCGCAACCACCAATTGGGATGTAGTTGCGATTTTCCAGTGACAAACGGCTGAACCGACTGACGATAAAACGGAATGAAGAAAGGGTATGCGTGTTTAGCAGACCTGGGGAGTGGGTATCGTAGCTTCTAGTCCTGTAATATTGAGAAGAAAAAACGCGGCTTCGCCCGCGTGGTATGTTAGTAAAAGTAACATATGACTGTCTCCAGGCTTCAAACTATGTCCACCAACTTTGAGTGAATCGAATCAAGGATTACAATTTTCCATACAAAGTTTAGAACTCAATTGCACACCCCCAAAGGGTAGTTTTGAAAAAATCAAAAATACGTGTTTCATTATTTATTTTTACCGTTTATTTGTACCGTTTTTTGAATGAATCAAACCAAGGATGGCTCTGACTACCCCTACTTGGTATCATTTGAGGATACCAAGTAGGGGTAGTCAGAGACACGTCCAAACATTACATTTGGCACTTGCCCGTGTTTTGCAGTGGTTAGAATTGCACTTGACAGGTTGGCATCGTCGTTAAACTATAAAACTGAAAATGTAACTTTAAAAAATGGTCAAACGTTTCATATAATATTGAAAAAGTGTCAAAATGTCAGCATCCGGAAGCAAATTGAGTTTCAAAACTCCGCTTTTGTTTGACACCGGCCTTTGTTTATGAATTTTTAACATTTACCAGTCGGTCAAGCAAAAGTTATTTACCCAAAATTTATTTTGTTCCGTCTTGAATTCAAAGAATCCATTGATAATTCAGAAAAGGGTCGTATTTATCTTGGGAGTGAGTTTATTGGGTAATCTCGGGTCGATATATCTTGTAGATTGATCTTATTCCGTCGGTGGTGAAACAGGGTCACCCTCTTTGTCTTTCTGTTCCTTTCAACAGGATGTATTACCTATTATTTTGTTTTTCTTACAAACGCACTGATATTTGTATCAAAAGAAAAGTGATAAGCAAAAAAACAGTAAGAGTACCTACGTACAAATTTTCTCAGAAAAAAATGGAGTAAGTACTGAGGGCTTTTATATTTCAATAAATTATCCTTTTATATCTTCGTCTTCGCTCGTAAAGAAACCAAAGTTAATTAAAATCTGCCATGTTCACGTTTTCTAGAACTAAGCGATCCCAAGATTATTTTACTGCATAGTTATATATTTACTAGCCGATTCCCGCGGTTTTACTTGCGTAGGGTAGGTTATTCTTAGATGCATGAAATTCAGTGCATGCCTTGCACCCATAATTAAGGGCTTTTCTTAATACCCTTATACGTATTCAGTTCTCTTGTATTTTAAGTATCCAAATTAAGTTTACAGTAAATCGCACCACGCGTTAATCATTTCTGGAAGAGATCGCTTTTAAGCAATAAGGCCGCCCATTGTACTTTTATCATAATGTTTTAATATTTATTTTGTACCATAAGGTGTACAATAAAGTATTTTCATTCATTCATCAATCCCCATACAAACTTAACACACTATCCTACCCCTATTTGGGTATAGTTTAGAAAAATATACATGTACCTATTTGTCTTGTATCATTCGTGCTCAATAATATTTCGCTGAGTTTCAAGCAAATTGGACCACCCGTTAAAAGTTCCCATACAAACTTAAACACCCTCTCACACCCTCTTAGAGGAATAGTTTGGGGAAATAATTAAATTAGTATTTCATCATTTCTGTTTATGAATATTTACGCGAATTTTCAAGTTTGTAAGTTTAAGGAATACGATATTTCATACAAAAGTTTTCAACCCTTTTCATCCCCTTGGGGGTAGAATTTTAAAAAATATTTTCTTAATGCATCCCTACCCACCCATTAATTAACTGTTCTTTTGGCCTACAAATAAAACAAGCAAGATGTTTGACATCAGGCTTGGTATCTATCAGCTTCTGATTCATTGAATTCTAACTGAAAACAACAGATTTTTGCCACTACCTTTTTCAATGAAAATAACCGAATTTCGAAAGGCTTAAAACAAAAACTACGGAATAACCGAGTTAGTATAGTAGTTAGTTAGATACATGTTCTGGGACATCCTGAAAATTGTATAAATATTTATATGTTAGGTAGGTACATGTATTGTATTAACGATGGCGATGTCTATAAATCTGCGACGAACTTTAGTTGTTTTGTAAAATAATGTTGGCGAATCCTTACCGATCTGTCAACCGGTAAACAGGGCCACCTTTTCTACATAATATAGTTTATATCTACGGCGGCCTTGTTAAAAAAAAAGTTGTCGACGACCTCTGTGGGGCAGTGAGCAATGGCCCGCCTGAGACGCAGAAGGTTTGCGGGTTCGATTCCCGCCGCATGACAAATGGTTGTATGATCTGCAAATATTTGTCTCGGGTCTGGGAGTTTTCTATGTATCAGCAGAACTGTATCTATTACGTATCTATAGGTTGTATAGATGTCCCTACATTGGTACCACCCCGACTGCTTTATTCTGTATAGTGTTTTCTATAGTCCGTAAGTATATTATTATTATTAGGTATTTATCTATATGGTTATTATTTACTCTGTAAAGCTTAACGAAACTACGTGTTCAAAGGTGTCCCAACAGCTGAAATAAATGAAACTAACTTTGAAACTATCTGCCATAACCCCAGCAAAGTTTTCAGCCGGATCCCAGTATAAAACAATATATTTATAAGATCCAATAACACGTTAATAGCGCCGCCGTAAAGCATCCATTTTCAAATGACACTTACTACTTACTGAGTATGTATTTGAGGACATCCTCAAATACATACTCAGTAAGTAGATTTTCATGTGTAAGCATTAGTTAGTATTCCGCGTGACAGGTTTCAAGAACATCGACGCTTATTGGAACACTAACCGCTGGCACATTCCTTCGAATCTTTATTCTTTACTAGCCTCTGCCCACGGCTTCACCCGCGTGGTATCCGAATAAAAAGTAGCGTATGTGTTATTCTGATGTATAAGCTATATTACTGTAAAGTTTCATCAAAATCCGTTTAGTAGTTTTTGCGTGAAAGAGTAACAAACATCCATCCTCACTTACTTTCGCGTTTATAATAGTAGTAGGATTGTACACATAGAGAATACAGACAAAAACTTACATTATATGGCACTAGCTTCTGTCCACGGCTTCGCCCGCGTGGTACCCGAATAAAAAGTAGCCTATGTGTTATTCTGATGTATAAGCTATATATTACTGTAAAGTTTCATCAAAATCCGTTCAGTAGTTTTTGCGTGAAAGAGTAACAAACATCCTCACAAACTTTCACGTTTATAATATTATTAGTAAGATGTAGAAAGGCGAGCTTAACCCTAACAAGAGTTTTCTTCCAGAAAATCCTTTTAATATTTCTAAAGCCTTACGATGTTTTCCATTGCGTGTAGAGCAGTGTTATGCGCACATATTTTTGTCGAGTGAAAAATCCATTAGTACACGACCGGGCTTGAACCAACGACTTCCAGATCAGAAGTCAGGGTACCGCCCACTAGACCAATACGGCTCCTAAATGAAATTATTTTTTCCAAAGACTGAAAGGCACAGACAGAATTACTTTCAAAACTTCAGTATAAATTAAATACCATAGAAAAAAACTTTTGGAACTCACACAAGTTTTAATTCAGAAACAAAGATTTCAAAGACAGCTAGAATCTATTTAAATTTTTCTTCTCTGAAGTCGTCAACTGTAGCTTTTAAAGATTGTTTTAATAAATGTTTGTTCTTGAAATTCATAAGAGTTTTAAAGGACTTGTTTGAAGTACCTTATGTTACTAAAACGTCTTATTTGGAAATACAAATAATCATCTGATTATGGCCTAGATTACACAGAGCTGAGAATGTGGATAAATTTATAATTTGTCGTGGTGGATTTGTAGGTAAGGTAAATTCATCTTATGTTACATTTTCTTTTTTTATTTTAACCCTCGACCAAAGAGCGTTATAAGTTTAACGCGTGTATCTGTGGCATCCGTAGCTCCCAAACGGACGCACCAATTTTGGTGCGTCCAAAAAAAAAAAAGAAGATTATTTTATGAAAAAAAAATCCAATCGATTTGTGTATTTTAAGGACCACATGTCATTGACATAAAATATACAACTGCAATGAACATAAAATATACAACTTTTGAAACTATTTTTTTCGCAATAAAAGAGTGAGAATGGGGGTAGATATATTTGTCTGCCACTAACATTCAAAACCCGTAAAGACTTCAGTTCCTCCCGTGATCATGGTACATGCAACTGTGCCGAAATATCAGGAAACATTCAAACTCAAAGATCATGGTAAATATCCCGTTTTTAGTAAAAAATATAAAAATACGTTTTATGTCTTCGAATTTTGTTCTAACGCATATTTTCCTCACGATGTGCACGATATTATCCTTCACCGTTTTTAGCAAGTGTAAGCCAACATAATTTTTTAAATTGGAAAATTCCATGGACTTATGATCTCTGGATCAGAAGCCGAGGTACCGCCCACTAGGCCAACATGGCTCTAGGTAGCGTGAAGGTATTTGCTGTTGAAAAATCTAATCCAATTAATCTAACTCGTTTCTCTTTCAGGCTCTAATAAAAGCTTGCGCAACACAGATATTTAAAAAACATGATTTAGGAACGGTACAACTAATGTACTTACCTTATCTTTTACCTGTTTTTCTGTTGTTGCTTACAATTCTTGTTGAATTAAAACTAATTCCAAGTTGCCTACTATTCAAATTATCGTGGTTCGGTTTCATTTTAGGATATTATTACGAGTATTACCAAGTACTTTAATTCTCCTGCAGTTGTTTCGTTGAGTCATGCTTCAATAACTCATTAGGAAGGACCTCTAAACGGTCAACAAAACGTCACCAGGAGAATAGTAAAAAAAATTTGTTTGTCGTAATCATATCCTTAAACAAATGTTTACAAGTCGTATTTCATTAGGATTGTCTCTTGAGGTAAAAAAAGTTGACGCTAAACCAATTCAAACCAACTTATAACTAACTTAAGTGAACCACCTAAGTATACTGAGACTTTAAACAAAAATAGAATTCAAGTAAGTGTTCTGCGCAAAAAAAAATATAATTATCTACAAATTTGCTTTACTTTATGATATTTAGAAATCTATTACATAAAGCCCACTCTTCATTACACAAAGGTTAACTGGAATTAAATGTTAATTAGTATGAATTTCGCCGTTTTATATCTACCTATGAATACGTTATTGTAAACCTTATGAAATAAACAATAGTATATTAAAATTAAAGGTACGGCCTTATCGCTTAAAAGCGATAAGGCCGTACCTTTAATTCTCTCCCAGATAACCTTTGGGTGAGAGGATCTTATGTGATTTTGAAAGTGACCGGGAGTGTACTATAGCAAAAAGATTAATGCATGAGGGTACTTAGGTACCTTCTTTAAGACGTGGACTATTTATTAACTAGGAACCTTAGTTAATGTTTTACATAAAACAAACTCCTACTACAGAATCCTATCCTACTATTATTATAAACGAAAATTTGTGGGGATGGATGTATGTTTGTTACTCTTTCACGCAAAAAGAAGAACGGATTTTAATGAAACTTTACAGTAATATGGCTTATACATCAAAATAACACGTAGGCTACATTTTATCCGGGTACAATGCGGGCGAAGCCGCGAGCATTTTATTATTTTATTTCGAGTATTTTATAATAAAGTGCCTTCTCCAATTTGAAGTCGGTTTAAAAACAGTATAGCATCGCTGCTAGTGGCAGGGTTTTGGCAACAACCTTATTTTAGCCACAGAAATAAGTCGAGCTTTAGTAGATATAAGAAATGGTTGTCCGGAAGAAATCGCAGTTATTTTAAAACAATTAAAGTGGCAATCAAGCATACCTGTTGGTAAGCGGTTACCGTAACCGATGGACGCTTGGAACACCAATAATTGATTGCGATAAGATCGCCAATTGTAGGACCCAAGAGATCTTTGTAAAAACTGATGAGCCCTTAAATGCAAAAACAGCTTCTGAAAAAACCGGACAATTTGAGTTTGACTTGCGCACCGAGGCTTCCGTATAAGCTTGTATGTTTACCAAAATAATAAACATTCCTCAAGTTCATAAACTATGAAAGCACCAACATTGCTTTAACGAAAAGATAAATCGAATTGAAAAACAAACTTAACTTTGTATTTGAATAAAGTAATAAATAAATAAATAATGCTGGACATTTTTCACACAGCCCCAAACTAAGCAGAGCTTGTAATAAGGGAACTACATGACTGATATACTACCTATTTTTTTTTTGTAAATACTTACATATTATACATAAAAAACACCCAGACCAGAGTTAAATATTTGCAGATCAGACAAATGTGGGAATCGAACCCGCAACCTTCTGCGTCTCAGGCGGGCTTCCGCCCACTGTGCCACAGTGGTCGTCTGTGACCGCAGCCGTCTGAAAATGTTCTCCCATACATTGATATGGGATGCTATACGTCACGATCAATTCTCCAACGACAAATGTAAAATTTCTTGCCAAATTTCATGAATCTAGGTCAACTTATAAAGATTTTGATTTATTTGCGATAATATATCGCATAAATGGCCGTTTTTTTTATTGAGTTGACTTAGAAGCTTGATTTTTAGAGCTCCAAGGGATCGTAGGCCAGTGTATTTGATATTAGTTTTAACTTGATACCTCCACGCGTTCCTGAAAAAAGGGGTTTGACAGACAAACGGACAACAGAATGATCCTATAAGGGTTCCGTTTTTTTCCTTTTGAGGTAAGGAACACTAAAAAAATTAAATTAAATGAAAAACATTTATTTGGCAGTTGTGTCTCCTCTTTTTCATGTTATTGAAAAATAAAAATATACTCATTTGGTTACCTACCTACTCTATAAATAGGAATAGGCCTACTGATGGCCTATTCATTAAGACAATCTCATGAAACCTAAGTTGTATCGAATTCACGGCAAGGAAACAAGTCGTTACGAGTAGCTCGGTAAACTATGCCGTGTGTACACTACACGTAAATAGAGGCATTGTATACGTAAAGGTTCTGGCACACTGACTATATACAGATGCGGGTTTCAGGGTGCCAACCGCCTCGCCGCGGCTGCATCAATCACGACGTACCTAGATGTGCATTTTTTAAACGGCATCTAGGGCTTCTAATGATCATAGATAGATAGATGGATAAAATATATTTCTATAATCATATCATGATATTTCTATGTACCTACCTAACATATTATTTTAAGATACACAAAAAAAGATATTATGATTACGATGTGTAAAATGTATTACATGTAATATGCTAGGTCACAAGCTATGGGTAACTGTCCCAAATTTCATTAAAATTGGTTCAGCTGTTACGAAGATTTACTCATACCCATTTCGCCGTGGGAACTGTATAATTTATTTAAGACAGTTATATGAGTTATCAGTTATATAAAACCATAGAGTAGACAGTCTCAAGAGACGCAATATTGCAATGTGGTAATTTGCTAGGAAACAATTCTGTCAGCTGTCGTGAGTCCCGCCACACCTGCTGTGCTCTGATTGGTTGAAACTGTAGTTTCAACCAATCAGAGCACAGCAGGCAACATGACGCAATGACAATGACAATATCCGCGTTTGCCAACAATAGTCCGTGTTGACAGAACAGCGTGATTCAATATGACGCCTCTGCACTGATCGATTATGACGTGATTTCAGAATGATTTGGTGTAAATTAAATTCATCATCTATGAAGAACATGGCGGTATGAAGGTGGCCATAGCGGCAAGTCCGTCACTTTAGCGTTTTATGTCTATGTGGACCTCTTTCGGATGGTAATGATGCAGCTGCACCCAGCCCGTACCCGTTCGGTGTGCCAGACTCATAATGTGTGTGTCCATAAGTCTACAATTCCTGGTATATATCTACTTAGGTACACGTGAATACCTGCGCGTGTTCGCACAGCCATTAGAATGGCAAATGACCGGATCCTATTACATAGGTAGTATGTACGCTATAAAATTCAGTAAAGCATATTACTTTCTAAGGTAAACTGAGAGAATAGTTAAAATAAGGTACGCACAGATACGCAACTCTTTGTAATATATTATTACTAACCTCTACCCACGGCTTCGCCCGCGTGGTACCAATATAAAAAGTAGCCTATCTGTTAGTCTGATGTATAAGCTATATTACTATAAAATTTCATCAAAATCCGTTCAGTAGTTTTTGCGTGAAAAAGTAATAAAATAATGCTGGACATTTTTTCACACAGCATCATGTAGCCCCAAACTAAGCAGAGCTTGTATTATGGGAACTCCATGATTGATATACTACTTAGATATTTTTTTTTCGTAAATACATACATATTATACATAGAAAACACCCAGACCCGAGACAAATATTTGTAGATCATACAAACATTAGTCCCGCTACGGAAATCGAACCCGCAACCTTCTGCATCTCAGGCGGGCTTTCGCCCACTGCGCCACAGAGGTCGTCTCAAACATCCATCCTCACAAGCTTTCGTGTTTATAATACTACCTATAGCAGGATGTACCTATTAGGAAATTTGTGATAATATTAATTTGTTAAATTAACACCTAACGTGACCTGTAACATGAGCTATTAATAAATTATTACGTTTCAACGCTTCCCGACGACCATTCTTGACCTCGTTCATGCCAGCGTTCAGGGCATAAATCGCGTGACACGGTGTCGTGTTCACTAACACTAGTAAAGGCCATTTAGAATGTGAGGAGAGTTCTGAATAAATGTCTCGTGACATTTTCTAAAAAAAACAAAACTATACCGTAGAGAAGACTATAAATATCTAGGTCCAATAAAAAACGAACTTATCATGGAAACCCTTACATCCATATTCAATACGTAGGTAGATCCGTATTGTTATTATTGTATGTTTTTACTGGTGTACTATATAATTGTTGTAATTTGTATGTGTGTGTCTGAAGTTGCAAATAAAGTCTTTTATCTATCTATCTTTATCCGTCAAGATATAAAAAAAGATAGATAGAAAATACTTTATTTCACACCAAATAACACATCAGCTTAGTTAAGTACTACAAACTTTGACAATGTTGTACTATAGGCGGTATTATCGCTAAGTAGCGATCTCTACCAGACACTAAGATTCGTAGTTGGTATACAAAGGCACGTCCATACATTATATTTAGCGCATGCTCAGGTTTTGCATAGTAACTGAGAATTCCGCGTTATAGGTTGCAAGCAAGCGGTGTGCAAAGCGAGGTATTTCGAAAATTTATCGCAGAGTAGTGAACTGAGTAAATGCAGATATTCAATTAGATACCTACTGTCTACAAAGTCAAAGTCAATAAGTTTTCAAGAAACGTCAACTTATAAACTACGTGAATTTAAAATTTGAAAGTGAATTTACGCCGATTCCTCGCGCGCGACTAAGCCTAGAAGAACAAGGCAACAAACTCTATCTTTTTAATACCAGAAGTACGTAGGCTGCGGGACAAATGTTTTCATCAGCTGCAGATATTTGTTCCTGGGTCTTGTGGTACCATGGTACTCGTAGTACTCATGGCACAGGGGATCCTAAAGTGGGGTCATTTATATCGACGACATTAGGAGTAGCCGTCTGAAACGTAAGAGGTTTAATTTCACCACATCATCTGTAAAAAAAAAATACAGAACATTTTCACACAACATCAACTAGTCCCAACTAAGCAGAGCTGTATTCTGGGAACTATATAACTGATATACTACTTATTTTTTTTTTTGTAATCCAGAACCGAGACAAATATTTGCAGATACAAACATTTGTCGCGCGGCGGGATATGAACCCGCAACCTTCTGCGTCTCTTCAGCTGATGAAAACATTTGTCCCGCAGCCTACTGCGGGACAAATGTTTTCATCAGCTGCAGATATTTGTTCCTGGGTCTTGTGGTACCATGGTACTCGTAGTACTCATGGCACAGGGGATCCTAAAGTGGGGTCATTTATATCGACGACATTAGGAGTAGCCGTCTGAAACGTAAGAGGTTTAATTTCACCACATCATCTGTAAAAAAAAAATACAGAACATATTCACACAACATCAACTAGTCCCAACTAAGCAGAGCTGTATTCTGGGAACTATATAACTGATATACTACTTATTTTTTTTTTGTAATCCAGAACCGAGACAAATATTTGCAGATACAAACATTTGTCGCGCGGCGGGATATGAACCCGCAACCTTCTGCGTCTCAGGCGAGCCTTCTTCTGTCTTTCTTAAAAAATACAATCGGGGTATCTATAAGGTACGAGTGAATAGGTATCTTCTAGATTTTCATGCTCCATCGTCGACCATATTATCATACCTTACCACAAGGAAAGATTACGGTCAAATAAAGATCTATTCAAGATTTTTAAAAAACTACATGTTTTGCTGATAACTGTTTCGGGGTCTAGACAAATACCTCACGCTTACTTTTCCTTTCACGCTAACGCAAATTTGTCTAGCTAAAACTTGGCAGCTGTCACGTGACATTGCCACAGCTTATGTCATTCCCATACAGTTAAATCTTTCCGCAGACGTTAACGCCTATAGGAGCCCAACCTTGAAATCTTATAGCGATTCATTTCAGGCAAAGATGTTACTTTCCGCTTTGCGATTGAGGACGCTATGACGTAGATAAAGCTTTGTCATTCTCAAAGCTATGAATCGCTATCATCGCTAATCGACTTCATGGTTAGGCCCCTGAAAGTGGTATTTGTTTGTTGTGGTGTGAACTATGTACGAGGACTGTTGACTGTTTATTTATTTATTACAAGCCTCTGTCCATGGCCTCGCCCAAGTGGTACGCGAATAAAAAAGCATAATGTGTTAATCTAGGTCACGAACTATACTCACATACCATAGGGTTTTCGTCCAAATTGGTCTAGCCGTTACAAAGATTATTTGCAACAAGCATCCAAACACCCCCAGCCATTTCAAAATCATATATAATCCTCTCCCTCCAAAGGTTGTCTGGAAGAGATCGCTTTTAAGCGATAAGACTGTACCTTTATCATAATGTGTTATTGTTTATTTTGTTTATATCATAAGGTGTACAAAAATATAAGGTATTATTATTATCATTTCACATTTTTGCACCCGGTTGTTCACCGATCTTCGTGGCATCATGAAGGCCCCGTCTGAAAACCAACGCTGCCCCTGACCCACTAGGTTCTGGCGCAGCATAATGCTGAGATAGGGACCTATTTGACCCCACGCAACACAAAGTTACGTACTTAGTTTGTCTGTTTTTTGTTTCACTTTGTTTTATATTAAGTATCTGTTTTGTGTCTTTATTATTATTTTTGTTTAACTTTTGTGTTGTTTGGGGAAGAATAAATAGATTTTCTTTCTTTCTTTACAAGAAAGTATTTTCATTCATTTTCATGCATTCATTAATTTATTCATTCAAACATCCCAAAAACGAAATTTTGACATCTTATAATAATATGTAGTAGGATAAAAAAAGGATTATTTTGCAACAAT
Organism: Perizoma flavofasciatum; assembly: GCA_958496245.1. Lineage (NCBI taxonomy): Eukaryota > Metazoa > Arthropoda > Insecta > Lepidoptera > Geometridae > Perizoma > Perizoma flavofasciatum. Next base: position 4,885,050 of record OY292436.1, read on the forward strand.
ATAATAATATATTCCTTTTCAAGTAAATAGTCAATATTCTGGCTCTAGGTCAGCTCCCGTAAACCGCAAATTGTTTTCAACTTGACAGATTTCTGGACGGGTCTCAAAGGCTTATATTTTCATACGTACAAAGGGTTGACGCTTGAAAAGGCCGAAATTATGGTATGATGTTTAATATCACCACCATTCCATTATTTCGTTCTTCATCCTAAGGTTGTTCTATTAGTCACTTTGAGCGATAAGAAACAAAAAAATCTACAATGAGCGGTCGTTGTGCATTTTTAGTTCCCTTAGAAACTAAACAGAAAAAAATGTCCCATAAAATGTTTTTTTTTTCTGGTGAATAACTGGTAAAAAATATTTTTGGTTTACAACCTCTTTGGACAAAACTGTTATCAATTTCTGTCAGTTTAAGACAATCCGAAGTTGAACAACAATCTATATCGCTTTGTGATCTTTTGTTTACGTTATTATAAGTGACACTGGCTTTAAGGCTGTTTTTACCAACTACTTAGTAAATTCATTTGGGAAAAACATTCATTACATATCCAAAATAAGGAAAATACTTTGTAATCGCAGCCTCAAGATGGACAGGATTCTGTTACGCATTGTATTTCTAGTTTCCAAACACCTAAATCATATTTACGGGTCGTTTCAGCGTTTCCCACCTGCACTGCTGACTTGTTTTCTATAATTTAATTCCTCACAAACCGTCCAGCCATTTGTTACAACAATATTCCATAACAGTAATATAATAGTAGTCGGTTATAGTTTCGGAGTAAGTGATTATTTGCTTACGTCAAACATAAGTTGGAAAAGTAGATTCCGGACTAATTATTTGTTTTCACTTTATTTAATTGCTATGAAACGTGATATAGAGATGTTGACTCCTAGTTAACTAGATTTTAGGTTGTGTGTGTAACTAAATATTACATATTTTGCAAATATTTGGGTAGTTGGTGTTATGATACCGTTGTACTTATAGTTTCTGTTACCCACGATACAGGGTATCCTAATTTATGGTCAGACTATAATAATTAAGTATGCGGCCAGTTGGATGTTTATTCAATTATTAAAATGATAATATGTGATGTTATATTGAAACTTTATGAGTTCTTAAGGTAGGTATAGGAAATTAATTATTTCCTCAACACAAGAAGATAAGGCAGTGACATATACATTGATTTTTATATTCATCGTAGGCCTGTGCAGATTCCGTAGTTCCTGTTAACTGTCATCCCACCTAAAGTCAACGTAAGTCATAGGTGAGATATTAAATCGCTGTATTTTTTAGATAACTACCCATATAAATGACCTGTACAAATTTAATGTATATGTAACCAATTTAACAGTAGGATTCTTCTCTGTATATTATTACCATCGGGTACATTGCAGATTTGAATTATCGTCTAATTCAAATCTGCAATGTACCTATGTATTCAAATCTGATAGGTGACTGATTACAGTCAAACAGTATTTTCGCTTGTAGTAGGAATATCATTCTTAGCTCCTAGGCTACTCAACTATGACGGTGCACTAAAGCCAAAATATTTTACGAGCGCCCACCCGAGTATTAAGTTGAACAATTAATTCTCCTTTATTTTGTGGATAGTTGATGACCACCCTGTAATTTATCGGGTTTCATCTTTGTTTAAGTACCATAATAAAGATTTTGTTACATAATTTGGATGCGAATGATATGATAATATTAAAATTCGCGTAGTTTTTTAACTCATTACATTTTTTAAAGTCAATTTGCAGTAAGTAATTACGTAGATTTTATGTTATGAGGAAGTTATTTATACTTTTATTTTTTTGTAAATGACTGAACTTTAAACAATGTGAAACACTTTTATTTTATTTGCTAAACTATTATATCAAATTTCACTATGAAAAAATGAAATATAATTATTATAACAGCTCAAGATAATAGAATAGAAGAATAGAATAGAAAGTGATTTATTTGGCAACAACAAAGCACTGAAAGGACAGATATATAATAAAAAATAAATAAATAGGCACTATAAATACCTAAGATTTTAACAAAAACACAGTGACAAATAGAAGATTTTTGTACTTAATTAGCACAAAAATCTTCAACCACAAGTCCCATCTGTGCCGTGTGGGCCAAACAGGTCCCACCTCAGCGTAGTGCTGCACCTCACAGTAGTGAGAAGCAGCGCTGATTTTCAGACAGGGCCTAGGAAAGATGACCTCACAAACGCGGAAAACTCCTGGGCTACTCCCATTTAATAATTATCACTATTTGAGCGTTTGTATTTCCGATGATAGACGAAATTTGCCTAAGCATCTAATTTAAACCGAGTAGGTACTGTACCTTCTTTTGAGTGATACTAATGAATTTTATAGTGAGGGACTCCCATCAAAAATATTGTTTAGCTTTTCAGAGGAAATTATTAATATAATAATTTTGTTTAACAAAGGAATTTTCCGTCCTACTCGCTTAAAGATTCCCCTTATAAATAAAGGTAAATTTGATATCTCAGCGTTTGAACTTTGAAATATTTTGATTTAATAAATAAAGAATGCTGGACATTTCCACACAGCAACATCTAGACCCAAACCAAGCATAGCTTGTATTATGGGAACTACGTGACTGATATATGATACTTTAATATTTTTATGTAAATACATATAACATTATTATATATAGAAAACAACCAGACCGGAGACAAATATTTGATTATAAAAGATTATTCGTTATGCTTCGATAACACAAGAAATTTCATATACTTAGTTACCTATTTATCTACCGGCACTTAGTGAAATATATATACTAGATACCTTCTTCAAATAGTCTTGCAATATTCTGTGACTAGACTCGGATTTTCTTAATATTCCTCGAAAGGGTGGTATACAATTAGGTACGGGTTATTGTAGCCGTCGGGTTGTTAGCCGCAGCTGTTTGAAGGGTGGAAAAAACAGGAGTTTGCTCTCTAATTAGTATTAATGAACCTATTATATGCTTCACTGATAAAAACTTTTGAAATTTCGACCACAGCGCAAACTTTGATTGGATGGTATCTACCATCCGTATTGTATACCGGTAAAAATACGCTCGTTTCTACTCTTATGTGAAAATCCTAAAATGTTCAACATTTGACCTAAAAAATATATGTATTTTATTCCGGGATTCCTGTTGAAGCAAGAAAAAACACAGCTTTATTCAATCGGACAGAGAGGAAATCCGTAAAAGAACTAAAGTCACCATCGCAACATATCTCTTACAATTAGCAAGTTAAAGTAGCCTGAATATACCTTTCAGACATTACGAATTTTCGACATTCATAAACTAAGAAACTAAGAACATTTAGAAAATCAGTCACTTTGGGAAAATAAGATTTTGAGATTTGTTCCATTATGAGATCAGTATAGTATGAGAATCGGTCCTAACAGGCCGGAAAGAGACTATATAGCTCGCAGAACCGACAACCGCAGGAGACAAAAGGTTCTCGAATGGCAACCGCGAACCGGATGACATAGTGAAGGCCTTCCCACCTGATGAACCGACGGGGCATATCACGGTAATCGTCGTCACGTTCATCTGTATGAAAAATACCGTCCACACTTGTGTCAGTGTCACGTGTGTCTGCCACACACATTCACGGAGTAATGTACAGTCAGCTACAAAATTAGATTAACAATTTGCGTTTTAATATGCTCATTTTCTTCGGGTACGACAAGAAAGATGGTAACTTTGGATTACAAAAAGCTAGGGACCAAGATGGAGCTTCAAATGTAGCCCAATCCTTTAAGCTTAAGTTCGCGGGTACCAGAAATATGTCATTTATACAAAAGTTTATCCTATTTTATATTTTTATTTTATATAAGACAGAAACTGTTGGTTGCTTATGTTGTTGACTGTGTATCCACGTTGTAATGTCACAAAATGTGACGCAGTTTAGTTTGGCGCGTGGAGCGGAATTGTTTAATAAGACTCGATGGGGCAATAAATCTAGCAATGTGTGCAATCCTTTATCTATACATGGTTAAAAAATAATTGCCACATGTATGAAATATCTTCAATTCAGAACGGCTCGATCGATTTAGTTTTTAGGGTTCCGTAGTCGACAAGGAACCCTTATATTTGCCATGTCTCCCCGTATGTCTGTCTGTCCACGGCTTAACTCAGAAACTCTTAGTACTAGAAAGCTGTAATTTGGCATGGGTATACAGTCGCCGTCAAAGTGGTAAAATAAAAATCTTGAAAAAATTATATTAATAATGCTGGTCATTTTTTACACAGCATCATCTGACCCCAAAATAAGCAGAGCTTGTATTATGGGAACTTTATGACTGATAATATTACTTTACACTTTTTTTTTGTAAATACAGACAATATATTCATAGAAAACACCCGGACCAGAGACAAATATTTGCTGATCATACAAACATTTCTCCCGCGGTGGGACCTTCTGCGTCACAGAGGTCGTATAAAACACACATCATAACAAAAACGATAAACGTTGAAACGGTAAAGTGTGATAAAAGTTAGTCAGTAGGTAAATTTATTGCAATTAACCCGTTGGTATGTACAACTTATGTTAATACTAGGTACTACGTACACTTCGTGGTACTCGTATGTCACGGAGTTTATCACATACCGTCCACACTTGTTACTTTGTCACACATGTCTACAACGGTCACAGAATAAAGTATAAGTTGAAACGACACAATTTTGGATGCACCTTAGCACTATTACCTACCGGAAACTGTCAAGTCAGTTAAGTTACTATAGCTGAAGCTCAATAAACTTTACTTGTTTTTTTTTGGTGATCCAAAAAAAAATAAGTAAAGTTTATTGCTTGATTTTTCTAGGCTTGGTCGCGCCTAAGGAACGGCGTTAATCCTACTACTATTATAAACGTGAAAGTTTGTGAGGATGGATGTTTGTTACTCTTTCACACAAAAACTACTGAACAGATTTTGATGAAACTTTACAGTAATATAGCTTATACATCAGAATAACACATAGGCTGCTTTTTATCCGCCTACCACGCGGGCGAAGCCTTGGGCAGAGACTATTTCACTATACAATTATGAAATAACTATAAGTTGACGTTTCTATAATTATGATTCTTGTGAGTTAAATGAATAAACCCTTATGAATCATAAATAATATGATAACAGTAATTTAAATTAATAAATCTAGGCCAAAAGTTGTTAGTTACTCAGCATTCTGCTAATTGTTTACTTTGTTTGATATGACGTCTTTTTATCTTAGTTAAAGCGGGTTGGGTTGACGCCGGTAAAATAACAAGTCTTTCATCTTTATTCTCAGGTACAAATTATTTGGGGCTCAAATTTAAATTTCAGCTTCAAGTTTCCTTGCACGAGTATAATGATAATTTACCTGATTCATTGCATACAATACGGTAGGTACAGGAAACTTCGTCGTATTTTCTCGTCAGAGATGCCGCAGAGCCTCAAGACGAAGGTCTACAATCAGTGAGTGTTGCGAGTGATGACAAATGGCACTGAAATTATATTTTGGTCACTTATTATTGACCTATTACGAAATCAAAAAAAAAAACTTCTCAAAATGATCTTTGTTTTCACCCTTGATTTTGACGTGCCAGCGGCCGTTTAATAAAACCCCAAGGCCACCATCATAAATGTTTGTTTAATACCATTAAACAAACATCTATGACATAATCCTTACCATAATTTCAAGGTTAGACTGCTTCTCTATTAGTTTCTAACGTTATGGTAAATATATATAATATATCCCGTTTTCGATAAAAACCCGTAGTTTTTGTGGTTCGTGAGTTTGTACTTTTTCCGATATTTCGGCTCAGATGCATGTACAATGTCAATCACGGGAGAAACATAAATCTTTGCGGGTGGATGTAAGAAAAAAAATGTGTATAAAAGTTCCATCTGCTACAAGTTATATTAAGTTAGCCCGCAAGAGTGCTAGAGAGAAACCGACCACACCATAACCACACTAAGCACAGCTGCAAAAAATGACGCTGGGCCGTGGTTCGTGTGAATGCGTTTCCAATGGTGTCGTCACGCCCGTTTAAACGCCAACGTAAGGATAAAACCGGGAGGGGTGTTCCCCACCACTAAGCTTTTCGCAATTGCTGGTCTCGACAACGCAATTTCATGCAGTGAGACCATCACAAACTAACTTATCATCGTCTCTTTGACAGCGTAGTATGATTATGCTATCGTTCGTCTGAAGAAACTCTACAGCCCGTATTTAGCTCAAAGCAATTTGACATATTGTATCGGACATCTGTCCAATTTAGATAGGTACTTGAGTAAACGCTCCAAAGCAATGCATCCTGCCCGTATTTACTCCGGCCTCAAAGTTACAAACCCTCAGTTATTGGTTCAGTGTTTGCTCAGGGAACTTTACAAACTAATTTTAGATTGCTGAAACTTTTGGTGGTTACAATTCCCGATTGCGGCAGGTGACTTGAGAACTGGGACTTTGGGGGTTTTGTTTGAACTAGCCTTGTGATCGTCCGTAGTAAAATATGTAAGATTTGAGGAAAAAAAAGGTCTTGCTTTCTGTTTGGTCTGAGCCAAATTGCATTTAAGTTCTTGTCAAACAGAATACTAACTCGAAAGGGGACAAGTTCTTCTGAAAAAAAAGAGTTTCCTTTGAAATTGTATGACAAAGTAAAAATTTTAGGAAGTCAGTGGTAGCCCAAGATCATAATGGCAATCTATGGGGGAGGCTTAGCTACCAGTGGTCTTCTATAGACTGATTTGTTTGGAGCACCCTTAAATATGCTGTTTTTGTAACATTTGCCTATTTAAAACGTAAACAAGCAGCTGTTTTTTCTAGACTTTTACCGAAAAAATATTTTTCAACATTTTGTAAAGCTTAGATCAAAAGTTGCATCATAGATATGTGTAAAATAACCCTACTTAGGGATAGTTTACCTACTTACATATTCTGGGACATACTGTAAATATGGAAGAGTCTGTCAAACTGTTAGAAATAATTGAGGCGTATTGGGCGTATTAATCATTTATTCAGCTCTTGTAATATTGGCATGCTGTCGATGTCTAATTTAACATTTTCTTATTAAGTGAAATATGTAATTTCTTTTGAGAATAAATTTCTTTGACCAGGAACATCAATCACTTATGTAATATGAAGCCAAATCATTTTATTCAGAAATTGTTAACATTAAAATACCTATATAATTGACACTTGTCCGTCCCGTCACTCTCTACAAAGCGGCACACGTAGACATGTCACGAAAATTGACGTTTAGGTCCTTAAAATCGACAAAATTTAATCGATTCATAGATTGTTTGTTGGTATATATAGCAGTTTTGTATAATTTTAAGGGTAGGGTTTAGATAAGTTTTATCACCACAGATCACTAGTAGGCGCTTCTATGAATTTTGGTGAGTAAGTAGTTGTTTGTTTGTTAGGTTTTTAGGGTTCCGTACCTCAAAAGGAAAAAACGGAACCCTTATAGGATCAATTTGTTGTCAGTCTGTCAAGACTCTTTATCTCGGGAACTCGTGGAGGTATGGAGTTGAAATTAAAACCATATACTCAGGTCTACATTTTCTTAAATCTGTAAAAAAATAAAACTTCTAAGTTAACGTAAAAAATAGATACGGCCGTTTATGCCGCAAAAAACTTATATTTCGATACTCTTAAGGGAATCAAAATTTATAGGATGTTTTCCGTTGACCAACTATGAAATATAGCAAGTAATATCGTCTTATACTACAAGTACAGGAAAAAGTCAGAAAACTATACTTTGTACTCGTGATTTTGGAAACTGAATTTTGAAAAAGCTCGGAAAAAACTACGAGCCCGATTCCTAAACTATTTAAAATATGTACCTACAAATTTGTACGGAACCCTCGGTGAACGAGTCCGACTCGCACTTGTCCGTTTTTTTTTTCAAAACTGCTTAACTACACATCCGATTGATTTATGCCGTGTTTTTACAAAAACAGTACTTCTTAGATTGGATTTATCGCCACAAGTCAGGGGGCACTGCAGCAGATGATGTTGTGCGACACGATTTAGTACCAAAAAAAATATGACAATAATAAGTTATTCCTATTGTTGTCATATAGTTTACTAGCATCTGGCATCTGCCCACGGGTTTGCCCGCATGGGAGTGCTTCCCCGTTCAACCCACAATTTTTCTACCCAATATTATTTTTACCCGTTCTACCTAATCCAAAAATCTAAGTCACAGTGCATTCTAAATACACCGTAATATTTATAAAAAATCTAACTTGATGAAATTATTACTCACAGTAACTTCAAATTTTGTACCTACAATATGGAGGTAATAATATTTTATGCTAATGTTTATATGCTCTCTTCAAACGAACGAATGCACGTGCAATTCCTAGAACAATTTAAGTAGGCGGACTTATTGTTCTGTTTTAAATATTTGATCTCGAAAAAAAAAGTGATTTTGCATGACTGATATTATGTACCTTCCCCGTAACTATTATTTAGATAACTTAGAAATGTAACTTTATATTTACCTACCAGACCTGAATCTGAACATTGATGTGCTATTTTTTATAATATGTTTATTTGCTTATGTTTGTTTCTTTAAGGGTTGATTAGTATTTTTGTTAGCCTAGTACAAATATTTGACTCACTGAACTATCTGAACAAGACTGATTTTATTAATAAAAATATTTATAATAAGTATCTACATTTTTTTTCTGCTGACCCTTCTACTTTAGTGTTTCACTGTGTCATTTATTAGAGAAATTAGGAATAAGTAGATGTGGGTACAAAGGGTAACTTGAATCAAATGTTTTGGGTCGAACGGAGCAAAATACCTATTGGGTAGAAAAATCTTGGGTCGATCGGGGAAGCACTCCCGCATACGACCCGGATTAAAAGTAGCCTTTGTGTTATGATGCTCTATTACTGTTTATCTCTATTAAAGTTTCATCAAAATCCGTTCAGTAGTGTTTGCGTAAAAGAGTAACACATCCATCCTCACAAATTTTAACGTTTATAATATTAGTAGGATATAGTTTTGGCACTCCAAGAAAAATGTTCTGTTTTAGAACGATTTTAACACCACTGCTATTACTACGGGAGAGCTGAAATACGTGATGAGACATCGGGGTTTTTCAAATTTTGACAAAATTAACCTAATGCGAAGTATAGGAGGCTATTTGTTCATTTGTCTGATACCATTTTTCTCAAAAACGTCTCATTCGATTGTAATGCGATTTCATGCAATCGATTTGTTTCTTCAAGGATGGTTCCTAGGTTTGTTTTATCGCCACAAGTAACTAGGGGGTGCTGAGGTACACGATGGAATCCCTACATATCGGGGGTTTGGAAGTTTAGTAAAATAATAGAAATGGTTGATAACTCCAAATTTCATTCAAACCCTACGCTGCAGTGACTTTGCGGTCGCGATCTCATGTTTGATACATGTAGGTATATTAATTGATATATTTATATTGTTTATAGGTAGGATAAAAACCGGTTAAAAATCGTCTCAAACTTATTATCTTAACACGCTAATCTCAATATTGCGCTGCGCACCGAGCCACATAAACCTTCCAGGAAAAAATACCTCAAGAATTTTCCATTTTCTCAAAAGCAAATTTTCGTCTTGTTGCGCCTTAAAGTTCGCGAGGCAACGTTATGGTTATGGTCTTACAAATCCTGAAATCCGTTTCTGGATTTAACGGAGGCAGTGCCTGCCGGAATTTATGTAAAATCCTCGTTGGGATATTTGATGGGATTCGTTGGAGCGACAAAATTCCATGCGATTCCGCCCTCTTAGGAAATTATAATTTGTGCTGTTCAGTAAACTTTGCATTTAGTTTACTGTACAAATACATTTAGCTATTCACAATAATATACAGTTAAAACAGCTAGCTACATAAAGACGATGCAAACGATCTGTAGATAGCTCAGCTATTATAGATACTTGTGTTGTGTAAAATAAATTATTTTTTTAATGAATTGATTTACCTGTAAATTTGTCATAAAACTTTATCTCTATTGTTAATTTGGTACTAAGTACATACATTGTGTAAATTAATTTAGGTCGGATAAGCTGATAGCTGCATTATTACGAGTAGTATTCATATTTTAGTCCATTAGTAATAGTACTTAATTGCAGAGGCAATTGTCATTTCCGTCGAGCCTACAGTGCTTTTATAAAAAAATGCAAGGAAATAAAAAAGGTTTCTTATTTAAGATTTTTTATTGACTTCGGTGGAAGTAGGTATGTCATCGCTAATTTGGCTTCCGACCTTAGATCTATCTGGTGAAGTGCAGTCGATATTTCACTTGTGACCTTTTTGGTAAACACATTTTTTTTTTAATTTTACTGCATGTGCAGACGGTTTAAAGGCGTCTGCTTATGTCACTTAAACGATCAACGTCAACGACGAACGTCACCTTTTTGTACCAAGCTCGGTGAATAAGATCCTAATTCAAATGAGGCAAACAAAGAATATCATTTTTGTAGTCATTATTGCCGGTAACGAATTCCCATACAACATGGCCGGCTCGTTTTCTGTTCCAAATTTAAAACTGATAATGTGTACTTCGCGTGTTCTTTTTTCAAAAATAATGACAATATTTCCGCGCATGTTTGAGGAAAGATAATCGAAAACATACCTAAGTAAGGTATGTTTTTTTCACATATTTTTGTAAAAAAAGTTTCACCGTAATTACATTTCAGCGTTGGACTTATAAAGTAGGTACCCTGACTTGTATTCAATCACGTATTACAGCGACCCCTCACTAGGGGTAGATCCAACACCACACGTCACTACGTGTGGTGTTGGATCTTATCCAAGAACTTTTATTAAAGTTATACAAAACTATTACAAAAATTTCATAACAATCAGTATCACATTCCATCGTCATCGTCACATTCCATCAACCAACAATATATATATATATATATTTGTAGGAAATTTTGCGTGTACCGAAATCCTACTACTATTATAAACGCGAAAGTTTGTGAGGATGGATGTTTGTTACTCTTACACGCAAAAACTACTGAACGGATTTTGATGAAACTTTATAGTACCTAATATAGCTTATTATATACATCAGAATAACATATAGGCTACTTTTTATCCCGGTACCACGCGGGCGAAGCCGTGGGCAAAGGCTAGTATTATTATAATTCAATTTGCAATCTAAAACTGGCTTAAGCGAAATATGAAATTGTAAAGATGCATACCCATTAGGCAGTAATAGCGCACCGGTTTTGCGAATTCGCCGCCCAGTCTCATTAATTCCTGCAATGTTGCTGTAATTCCTGCAATGTTGCGGAAATAATTGCACGAACTACCACTGGCATTGCACGGTATCCGTGCAGCTTACAGTATTATGTGAATACATCCTAATTTATTAATAATGAGCTGTTCTAAATATGTTTTAACTGAAAATTTCCTTCCCGTTTTAATTATTATTCGTGTTGAATTCATATTTCGTTGTTTTATGCAGACAATGGAGAATAAAAATGCGATTGTAATTGTGATGCGAAGGCCTACATTGATCTATACGTCCTTACGAATAGTTCATAATTAGATTTCATTGCCACCGTAGCAATTGATAGAAATACCTTTAAACCTTCTCGGGTTTAAAAAAAATGTAAAAGTCAACTTGGCTAGGAGTGCTACAAACGACATTCGTGTACCTACTAACCAAAAAGATGTGTTTAAGTCGGTACCTACATTATAAAGAGTTAAGTAACATTTTTAAGCCCCTGACTTGTTTTCTTATCATTGATATAGCGCCCTCTAGTGACTTGTAATAAAACCTCTAAGAACCACCCTTGAACACATACTACAAATAGATGGGGGTGTAATGTACATAAATATACATTATGTCTGCCGTGTGTGATGGGCTTTAGTAATTTCTGAGATAAATAACAAACAAACAAACATGGTCTCCTATCGTCGCTGGTAAAAAGGTGTCCGTTCAGAAGCAAACCCCGGATTCATTTGATATCCTGCCATGAAGCATCTCCATTGTTGTAGAATGTTTACGAACGGACACCAGTATTTGTTTTACCATATCGGCTCCATCTGTGGCCACAAACATTATTACGCGAGACAAACGAACGACTCAACACGTCCAAATGGGAAACCGACTACCATGCAAAACTCTCTTGCTTCTTGGCCACCCTGTGACCACCTTAATAGAGCCAGTAATATGACTACCTACTAAATAAGTCTACTCCTGAAAATTTTAACGGGACTTTTGATTCTTAATCAACCCGCACCGAAATATACGAAAAATCATGACAGTGTAACTTTCGTTTTATCATGTGTATAATCGTTTTGTAATTTCTTCTACTATGATTATAATATAAAGAAATATCAATTGCCGCATGTATGAATGATCATCACTTGAGAACGGCTCGACCGATTTGGCTGTTTTTTTGTTGTGTTCGTAATTGTCATAAGAAGGCTTTTTGTTTTTTTGTCTGTTACCATACTAGTAGGTACTCGTATATCTCCGAAACGACTTTTACAAATGCGGTTTTTTGAAATAGATTTGTGTGTCCTCAAGCATAGTTTTTATAAGGTTTTAATGCCATTAGTCCTCAGAGGTATTTAAATATATCCAGAAAGTATAAATAACAAACCTACGAATCTATACATTTGTGTTCATACGATAAATAAATAAATAATGCTGGACATTTTCACACACCATCTAGCCCCGAACTAAGCAGAGCTTGTGTTATGGAACTACATGACGGATAAACTTATACTGACTTATACACTTCTATTTATAATTTTTACTACAGTAAAAATTATAAATAGAAAACATCCAGACCTGAGATAAATATTTGCAGATCATACAAACATTATTTTGTCCCTTGCCAGGAATCGAACCCGGAATCTTCTGCGTCTCAAGCAGGCCTTCGCCTATTGTGCCACAAAGGTCGTCAATTTTTTACAATATTAAAAAATTGAATACACTGGCAACAAGCCTCCAAGGCTTGAGCTACAAACTTTTGTGCGATGCAAATTAGGTAGGCAGTTAATCTTTATTCTAAGAAGGCTTAAATAGATTTCAATTAATCCCTTGAATCTCTCGTGAGTCTTGATCTAAACTTAATTTACTTTATTAGTGCACTAGCTACCACTCACGGCTTCGCCCGCGTGATACCCGGATAAAAAGTAGCTCTTACGGTTCAGGCAGCGTTCGTAAGAAACATTCGATCGACTGTTTTTTCATCGACTTACGTTGCAATATTGGTCTCCATGAAATGCTATTTTATTTTAACGCAATAATAATATATATCCTATGTCCACCTTGAAGGTCCATTTTTAATATTACAGAAATAATTTTTGAATTCGGAAAAGTATTTTTGGAGATTACCATCCAAATTTACAAACTTAACCTCTTTTTAATATTAGTGTAGATAGTAATTTAAAGCGTTTTCCTCGCATTTTCGTTATCATCCTTATTACCACCGGATTTAATTGACAGTTGGCTTGATCACGAATCTCCGGTGTGTGCTCCAGTATGTGTGGCCTTATTGAACGCGTGTTTATGTTGATTTATGTGTTTATGAAGCGCCCGTAATGGTATCGAAGGAAAATATGGAAAGTATGCGGAGATGTCTATCTGTGATTTAGTTGGTTCTGATGTTGGTTCGCGCTTTCCACCATATCGCAGTCGAGAGAAGGTATGCAAAGTCAAGTTCTAGAAACCTATTACTTTTCTATAACAGTTATCACATGGAGTCGGCGATATTAAGACAAAGACAAACTATATGTAACTACATATCTAACTATAGATCAAGGTATCTAAGAAGACCGTCTATTGGCCAAAACATTTTCAAAATTTGTACTATTTATTTAACCTGAAATATTTGGTGTGCAATAAAGGATTTTCTATCTATTTATCTATCTATACTAAAAAAAAAACAAACACGCTCATTACTGTATCCCTCCCCATAGAAAGAAAGAAAGAAGAGAAAGAAAGTTATTTATTTGACAACAACAAAGCACACAAAGGACAGGTACCTACGATGAACATCCTCAAATACATACTCAGTAAGTAGATGTTGAGGATACCAAGTAAGGATAGTTAGAGGCACGTCCAAACATTATATTTGGCACCGGCCCGCGTTCTGTAAGTAGTTAGCATTGCACGTGGCAGGTTGCAAGCCCATCGTCCCTTATGGGAATAATAACTATTGGCACATGGCTTAGAGTTTTTGGTTCTAGGTCATGCCGGTTTCCTCATGATGGTTTCCTTCACCGTTTTGAGGACGTGTAAATAAGCACAATAATTGAAAAATTCTTTGGCGCACGACCGGGATCGAACCCACGATCGGATCGGAATTCGGGGAACCACCCACTAGGCCAACACAACTCATTCCATAGTAGAATTTAGGTTTCGATTTGGTAGAGTAAATGTAGAGACAAATTATGTCACTCAGGCAATTATATAATTAATGGGGATTTCTAGAATATTGATTTCAGAAATCCCCATTGCTTCTCCGTAGCTTTGCTAATGATGGGGATTTCTAAAAGAAGTTAATTGTTTTAAGGTTTAAAACCCTTGGTTTTAAGGTTTAAAACGTGTCTTTATGTACTGCATAATAACGTGTAACCCCTATAATAACGTGTGGTGCGAAAACCAATCTGAGAACTTTTTATTAAAGTCCTATATTATAAACTCGAAAGTTTGTGAGGATGGATTTTTGTTACTATTTAACGCAAAAACTACTAAACGGATTTTGATGAAACTTTACAGTAATATAGCTTATACATCAAAATAACACATAGGCTACTTTTTATACAAGCGGGACAAGCCGTGAGCAGAAGCCAGTCATCTATAACGGTACATACAAAATAAACTGTATGACTATAGGGTAAGCCTATTCACATCGCCTATTCACATCGCCTATTTGCATCGCCCTCTTTGACTTGTGGTGATAAAACCTATCTTAGATCCAGCCTACCCTAAGGCATGATATGTCATCCATCGGCCATTCCAATAAGCGGGGATAGGCCAGCCACATGTCAAATATATAGGCTGCACAACTTTATTGGCGACTTCTATACACTGATACCTATTATACTACAAGTAAGCCTCCAACCCATTTTTTTTGGAGAAGATTTTTTTTTAAAAGTCTTAAATTTTTAACTCTAGACAGACATACCCCACACTAGGATTCCCTGTGTCATGGGTAACAGGTACTACAAGTACAGTGGTACCACAACACCCCGGGAAAAACAATATACAGTAGTTATTAACAGCTACGTATTTCATCCCAGAAACGTGTTTGGAAGCATGTCCTGGGAATCTAGAAGGTTAGGTCAATCAGGGAGTATATATATAAATACATACATAATCTATTGCAAATAATCTAAGCTTACGTTGACCAAGGCGCCTGATATCTGACAATACTGATAATACTTACCTATAGAATACATAATAACTAAATAATGCTGGTATTTTCACACAGCCCCAAACTAAGCAGAGCTTGTATTATGGGACTGTTAAACTACTGATTTTCTTTTTTTTTGTAAATACAAAAACACTCATACCCGAGGTGCCTGAGACATAGGTCATACAAACATTTGTCCCGCCGCGGGAATCAAACCCGGAACCTTCTGCATCTCAGGCGAGCCACTGCGCTACAGAGGTCGTCGGTATTATTGTTATCGAGTAATTAAACAAGGTCGAACCATGTCTTTGCAAATCGAATAATAGTACAAGCAAAACCTCTAGTTAGGTAGGTAAATACTCCTAAGTAATTTTGAAAGAATTTGCGTAGGTAACATTATTATTTCTGAAGCCTTAAAATTTACGTAATCTGAATTTGACTTTTGCAATGATTTAACCTTCCGTTTTAGTTTTTTTACGGTAAACAGCCTAACCAGCCCCTATTATGGCGGCCGACCTCCATGTTTCATTTTCACGTGACTATGGCAACATTCTGTTTTTATGGAGATATTATTTTAAACGTAACTTTGCAATTATGGCGGGATAATTTTGTAAAATTTTATTTTGGAGGCAACTAACTAATAAGTGATATAATCAGTGAAGTAATAAACATCAGGTTTTTTAAAGTTTTGAAAATGCATATTTACTTGGCGAATTTTATTTTTAAGTCTCTGAAATAATTGTGAGTTTCCATACAAATGAATAACTTAAAACGAACTTGATTTGGAAACTCAAATAGGTAGGTATATTTATTTCAATGAAAACTTGATTAAACTCGCAAAGTTGAAGGAAAATAAAATTACCTACGGAATAGTATGTTTACAACATTCGTGTTTGAAGGTCTAATGCCGCATTTACACTTGCGCGTTCGTGTTTTCGGCAGTCGTTGAAAAGCTCGAGGAAAAGTTCGTGTACGAGTTCCGACGCGAACTACCGTTCACACATAGTCGTGGAGTATGCAGTCAGACAGCACTTGTCACGGAAAATGGACGTTTCCTCCCAATTCTGACAACATGCGCGTTGCATTTAGATAATTATGATATGTAGATATGTAGATACTAATATTAGATACGTATGTCATGCAAGACAAATTCTCTAAGAAAATGGTGTAGATCTAGTACAAATAATTTACCTGTGTATCTGAGTAAGTACTACTTTCTAAATAAATAATTGATTTTTGACAACAAGTGTTATTAGGTTGAATTCTCGCTGCTAACTGATATGTGCACGAATGTGTGAATAGCACTCATTTGACTCGCGTCCAAAAGACTGTCAGACGCGAGTACTTTTTTAATCGCCACATTAACACCCACAAACAGACCAAATATTTGTAGAACATGCAAACATTTGTCCAGCAGCGGGAAACGAAACCTCACCTTTTGCGTTAGAGCCGGCTAATCGCCCGCCGCGCCACCAAAGTCGCGAGGCGAATGACTAGGCGAGGGACGAACGTGCTATTCACTAAGTACATAGTCAACATTCGTCATTCGCCCGCCACTTATGTTGCTTGTGTACAAGCAAATAAGAGATTAGAGAGCAATTAGGTATACTTACTAAAATATCTAATAGCACGCATCGAATAATTAACTAATAATAGGTAGGTAAGTAGGTCGGTACCTAATCATTTTGATTGCTTCCGTCAGTCAGTTTTAGTAGAATTAATGTTACGGTACTAATATCTACCCTTTTTGATGTTGAGCGATATACCTACTATAAACTTACATAGGTTGTAAGTTTTTAAAGCGTTGATAAACTAAACGCTGCTCTGCCTCTGATTTGTGTTATTTCAAATTCAAAGTAGAAATAAAACTGTGTTTAAATTCTTTATATGTACCTAATAGGCCCAGTCGGAGCCAATTGGTTCGCGAAACAGACTCGAAGTCGAAAAGCTTAAGCAAAGTTTAAGTAACAGTTTTTCTTATAGAAACTGGTCATTAGGTATCAACATAAAAGAGCTGTCAAACGTTTAGTGCAAACGGACAGATGACAAAAAATGCCCAAGATGCGTTGAGACACGCTTAGTTTGGGTTCCGAAATTGCATGCCTTAAACACGAGTTCACCAACACAATACATGCAGTTAGATAACACTCAAATCTTTTTGACTCATGTTTTCATAGGAATCTGTCATCATAACTAATGGTTGGACTTGTTGGTGAACTCAAGCCTTATTCTTCTAAAGTAACCATGTATTTCCGTCGAACTAAGTTAAATAGGTACATTGCCAGTTTACAAAAGGCAAAAGCTGCTATCGTTTAACTTTGTTTCATACTTATACGAGTCAAAGCTTATCAAGTTAGAGGAGACACAACTTTAGCAAGGAAGGTAACTATTAAGCCTTTTATTTGCTGAAAGTTTTCTAACGGAGAGAAATCGGGATGACACCCGGCCATGGCGTAACTAAGGGTTTAATTTTTGCCATTTAACATTAGAACACTATAAATACTGACCAACGATCTCTCGTTGTTCATTTATAGGGTTATTAATTGTAGGCCGTGTTGGCCTAGTGGGCAGTACTCCAATTTCCGATCCGGAGATTGAGCGTTCTTACACGATCCTGCACAAATAGATTGATCCACTTGAAAAATGTATGTGCGCATTTACACAGGCTCAAAACGGTGAAGTGAACATCGTGACGCAACCGGGACGTATAAGAACTGAAAAACTCGAAGGCATATTATAATCCTATCCTACTAATATTATTAACGTGAAAGTTTGTGAGGATGGATGTTTGTTACTCTTTCAGGAAAAAACGACTGAACGAATTTTGATGAAACTTAACAGTAATATAGCTTATACAACAGACTAACACATAGGCTACTTTTTATCCGGGTACCATGCGGGCGAAGCCGTGCAAATATTTGCAAATCAAACAAACTTCTGCGTCTCAGGCGGGCCTTCGCCCACTGCGCCACAGAGATCGTCAAATATATAAATTTACCGTAGGACTGATAAAATAGGCAACATTTGTTTGGATCTACTAGCTTTAGGAATTTCTAACTCAGTGCCTTTGAAGGTTATGAAATCTTAGAATTCTGCAAAGCTTATAAAAACCCAGGGAACAGGGAATATTTGTTTTAGTTTATAATTTGATGCTTCACTTCGACGCGCACAAAAAAAAACAAGGCTATGAATGTACTTTCAATTACGTTTATTACAAAAAAAAACAAAAGGAATGTTAATTAACCATTAGTTGTTCATTCATTAATGATTGATTGATCCCATCGAAAAGCTACAAGTCATCCATCCATCTAACTCAAATTTTGTTATTTGTTGGTAACTCGCGTGTTGCTATTTTACCAGCTGTGTTGCGTCTGCTATATTTTACCAGATATTTATGGTACAGACGCCAGCAGAATTAGCTTTACAACTCACGTGGCTTAAATTTGCCATCAAAATTCTCGCAAACGTGAAGGAAACCGCCATGCCGCTCACACAAAAATGAAAAGTGGGCTTCCAGAAGCGAACTAAATAATATAAGCCCTCTTCACGGGTCTAAACGTGACTTTATGCAGATACTTGGTTGCTGAAGTAAAGTTGGGTGACCAAGAAAGAACGAGTTTTACAAGATGGAGAGGTAAAAGCATTATAAGGAGAGGATCAGTAAGGTGCATGGGGCATTTCTGTTTCAGTTGTACCTATAAGTAGGCTATTCTAACATATATATAAAACAAATTTTGGAAGTTGGATGGTGGGATAAATAATGAGAAAAAAATAATTTATACCACCATTTTTTTTTGTCGGCCTAAATATATGTTTCTCTTTCTTTCTTTCTAAAAGCGTCCTATGACAATGTCCTATGTCATGATGTATGTTAAGTATAGCTGTTTTTGAGCACGTGAGTTGTGAAGATACTTATGTTGCTTACTAGAAGTTTATGGAGAGGTCGACGCTGTGAATCATGAACAGCATTTGGGTTAAGTTACCCTTGTATTGTTTTTGTAATTCGAGGGGGTGTTGTGACCTTTTTGTTTTTGTCTCTGTTGAACTGGAACGGTTAGATAGGTAGGACTAACGAAGATAAATCTTATATAAGGTATAGCTATAGGTTAGTACCTATATTTCCGTTTGATGTAAGATTCATCTACTAATTAGCTAGCCAGGTTTATGGTTTTATTCAAGATGTTACGAGAGCACTGTCTTTATTCTTTATTGTACACACACAGAGAATACAGATAAAAAACTTTCATATAGGACATGAACAGTACAAAGGCGAGCTTAACCCTAACAAGTGTTTTCTTCCAATCCTTTGAGGATAGGGACAGCTGATATATAGGTACGTATATACAAATATTTTAATATACTTAATATAATACATAAATATATATACACATATTATACATACATTAGAAGCGACGCGTAACCAAAGAGCCTCTTATCTGGGTCAACGCATTAGCATTGCCATTCAGCGTGGCAACGCGGCCAGTATTTTGGGTAGTGATCTGGATCAGTTGAGCTATCTATAGATCGTTTGAAACAGCCATTAGATAGCTAGCTGTTTCATGTGTTTTTTGTATACCTACTTGTAGGTACATATTTGTATGAACTGGCGCGGCCAGAGTGGGGAAGATCTGAAGAACTGTCCGATCCAATTTAGCTGTTCCTATTCAAAATTAAATAGCAATATCTGAAAAAATAAATACGTTTGAAAGCTCAAATTATTTGTAAACATACAATTTTAGGAATCAAATTCTTTAGGAAAGAAATATTTTATTTCAATTTGTTAAAGGATGACACCCTTACATGATCACATGTCGATATCTAATATCAGCTACCCTTTGGGATCGGATGGGGTTTTACGACATAACTGTTTATAGGTGTTTTCCTTTTGTAATAAGAATGAATGATATAAAATAGGTACATATGTTGACCTCATTATTACAACACAACCCAACAGGGGGCAAAATTCAAAACAAATTAACACAAACAGAGAAAGGATTAAACATTAGAAAATATGAAAACTTATGTATTGTGTGCAGTCTAAAGGTCTCTCGGCTTATTTTGCTCCAATAAGATCCACCAAGAGGTAATATAAAATTAAAGAAGCACTGATTTCAAAAGACTATTTTCAATAGATAACAGATAGATTATAAAACATTTTAAAATGTTCTTTCAGAATAATATTAATAATTAAAAAAACACAATCTTTTATAGGTGCTCGAAGTATAAACTGTAATATAATCGCCGTACCATATACCTAAACCGCTTTTATTTCTTAGATGCTGTAAACAGTTTTTTTGTTAATGTACATTTATTTGTGTAGGTATGACTATGTTTGTTCGTTTGCTAGTGAGTTTGTTTGTTAAATTTTTAACGTTTTTTTAACGATTATTTAACGGTTTTTTTTAATCGTCTTGTTATTTCAACATAGATAGATAGATAGAAGATAGAAAATACTTTATTGCACACCAAATAACACATCAGCTTAGCTAAGTACTACAAACTTTGACAATGTTGTACAATGGGCGGTCTTATCGCTAAACAGCGATCTCTACCAGACAACCTTTGGATGGAACGGACTGTACGAAAGTTTACAAGGGGTTTAATTGGTGCATACCATAGGTATTTAGATAAGTAGGTTTAACTTTATTAGGTTTGCTATAAATGGAATACAAGATTCAGGGGTTCTAGTTATTAATTAAATTGCTATGTGTTATTCAAATCTCGAGTGTCAATTTTAACGCAATTCACATTATGATTTTTTACAATAGTCATATACAAAAATGGAGTCAGCACATAAGATTCCCTGTATCGTGCGTATCAGGAACTAAAAGTACCATGGTGTTAGTTTTCATCGAGCTGTGGACAACTGCACTCTAGCACAGATAATATATTACTATTAGCTTCTGCCCTTCGCCCGCGTGGTACCCGGATAAAAAGAAACCTATGTGTTATTCTGATGTAGTATAATCAATATTACTGTAAAGTTTTATCAAAATCCGTTCAGTAGTTTTTGCGTGAAAGAGTAACAAACATCCATTCTCACAAACTTTCGCGTTTAAAGTAAGTAGGATAAGTACTTGCTAGTCACTCTCGTAAAATCTAAAATCTAGTTTTTGATGATTGCCCCATAGATGTCTAAGTTTACAGCTTTATTTTATAAATAAATTAAACGTATCTTTTGAACATTATTGAAAACCTACCATTTTTGTTTTTTATCTTCAAGTATAACTTCGCTCATTTTAAAAATTTCCAAAACGCGCCACATCTGGACGCTGCCAAGTTTAATTTTCTTTGTAATTCATGCACCGAATTCCCCCGTAGTAGGTAGGAAGGTAGATACTTCGTGATGATAAATCATAGTCTCAGATAAATACAAGGCTACCTTTTTAACGGCTTCGTTTGGTCACGTGCTAGATACGATTGAATTATGAGTTTTAGAAGAAATTCAACTAGTAGTAACTTTACAAAAACCCCGTATGATCTGTTTTTTTTTTTGCAATCACATAGGTGTTAGTATTGTCATTATACGCAAATCAAAATAAATATTATTTCCCTTTAATAGTTTTTCAAACTATCGCGATCAGAAAACATACGTTCGTTTAGTGTAGTGTGGCGTAATGTGAAAATTGACTTTTCTGATTTTACAGATAAAATGAGAACGGTTGCGGCTATTGCCTTTGTTTCTCGACGGTAACTTAATACACTCAAGTCAACCCGTGACCACGGTTGCTTAAAATACAGCTAATGTCGGTAATATAATAATAAAAGTAAACGCGATAAAAATCATAAAAAAGTGTTATGTGTTGTCAGTTGATAAAAAAACATAATAAATGACATCCGATTGCATTTGAAACATTTTTTTTTAATTAAATAAAAACGCCTTTATTGAATTTGACAGCATAGTTGTTACATACTGTGGTCTTGTATAGTTGTAATAAGGGCACCTATCTTGATAAGAAGATTAAGGTTCCAATTGATTGAAAGGTTTTTATACTTATAGGTATATTAATAGGACATCGACTCTTTTATAGCCTTAAAAACTAAATTGACTAAACGGTTATTAGGTATTTACGGTAATCGATCGAATCTATGACATCATATCTATCCGTGCTGCTGTCCAAACCTGAGTTACAACATAGGAAACAAACTTCAGTTATAAGGCCCAAGTGAAAACAAAAACACTTTATTCCGAAGGATATTCAATCCATTTATGACTATTTTTGTAAGAGTCCATTTCTCGGAATATCATAGGCTTATAGGTAGGTATTTGCAGAAAGCCTAGTTCTAAAAATGCTAGGAGTTATGAAGAAAGCTATATATGACCTCAAATGAAAGCATACACAACCGAAATATTGTAACTAAAATTCAGAAATCAGAATTTTAATGACAACATTTAAATTCCGTAAATTAATAAAAAAAAACGGTCTAAACGTCTTGTACCCGTACTCGTGAATTGAATTTAGAGAAACGTCTAAAGAATGGTCTTTAGAATGAACGCATTTACGGGATTGTTCAATCGTAGGTATAAAGTTGTATTTTGTAATCAAAGATGATTGCATTATTTGATTTAACGCATTCTTCGCTTTTGTATATCAGCCTTATAAGACAAAAAAAAATATTGATTAGGTACTTATTTACTTACGTGGAATATTTTTATTCCTCGTCCTAATTAGATGATACGGAATAATTTTGCGCAGAATCATAATTTACGCTTATCCCTTCTACGCTACTGCCTGGTTGTGATAGGGGAAGGAGGGACACTTGATCCCCTCTTTAGATTTGTGTACATATCTCATAGAATATTTGTTTTTTTTTTCACAATTGTATAACCAATTTATATTCCTACCATATAGCATCATTGAATTAAGCAACACTTGTTCCCCTCTTTAGATTTTTGTACATATCTCATAGAATATTGGATAATTTTTTTTACCGTTGTATAACCTATTTATATTCCTACCATATTGCATCATTGAATTTAGCAAAAAGATAAAATAAATGTCATTTTAGGCATTTTTCTGAAACGTTCCATAAGGAACAAGGTGGAAACTTGTTCCTATTGGAACGTTTCATTTGATTTGATATTGAGGGAGACTTGATCCAGGTATAGGGTAGACTTGATCCTACTGTATGTAAAATGAAGTAATAAAAAACTCAACCTTAGAGTGCCATAATCTTCTTATAAATTTTATCTATTGAAAATGATAATATAACAAGAGCTTTTCTTATTCTCAATCACAATAATTCAATGTAAGTGTAAGTCTAAGACCTATGTCATATTCTTTTTATTACTTATTACTATATATGTATACTATTATCACATTAGTATGGCACTTTTAATCAACCTTATAACTAATCAATCCTAGATAGAAACTTTGGCAGTTATGAAATCTATTTAAAAATCTAAATATAACTTTTTTTCGAAAATAAAATCACACGTTTGTTGTTAGATATAAAAACTGGTGGATCTATTTTCTTAAAACTTGAAAACCTTGCGATTTCAGAGATGTCTTCTTTAACAGCCCATCTGAATCTGTGATTGTCAATTTTTTTTAGAAAATTTTACTACATAGTAAAATTTTCTAAAAAAAATTGCAAGCCTTGGCTTGCAGTAGATTGAATTTATCCGATGTAACGATAAACCAGATTTTTCATTGATCTATCACGCGATCTATCAACTATCACCCAATCGTTATTCCCTTGGCATTTATCTATGAAAAGAAACAATAATAGTAAGTAATAATATATGTAAGACTTCTACCCTATCGAGCGGGGACCCTGGTCTGATTTTTCTAAAACAGTTTATTTTACGTGAAAAAAATATTATTTTACTAAAAAGTAGTCCACTCAAATTCATTTTAAGTCGACCAATAATCAACTGATTTACTTATATTTTGAAATAAGTAAGTTTCAATAGCACTAAAATACGAACAAAATACTTACGAAAAAATACTGCAACCCACTCAAAACGACAACACACCACTGCTCTGAAGTTGTCTTCTTGTCACTGTCAAAATTACATTTGGTGATTCGGGCTGACGGCAAAGAACAGTATCACTAATATAACATTTAAAAAACTCCTATAGTTTCTGAAATAATAGATACCCAGGGATCAAGTGCCCCAAGTGATCAAGTGTTCCCTTCCCCTATGGATCAGTTGGCCTATCTATAGATCGTTTGCAATGGTTTTTAGCTAGTATTCTTGTATATACCTACTTCTTCCTTTAGATTATAATATGCCACGAATTATAGAACGATAAGCTAACAAAGCAGTAATTCTCACTTTGCTGTGTTCCGGTTTGAAGGGTCTGGGTACCGGTGAAATTACCGGCGCATGAGACTTTTCACCCGTTATATCTCAAGATCACTCGCTAGTCACTCTGGTGTTGCAAGCGTCCGTAGGTTACGGTAACCGCTTACCGACAGGAAGCTGTATGATTGTTTGCCACTTTCTTTGTATTAAAAAAAACATCATCAACAGCGTGTGGAAGTTCATTATTGGACATTGGGCCCAAAAGGTTTTCAGATATCAATAGACTTTTATCCATCGGATGAAGGGCCTTTCGGCACTACTTCTGGTTCTTCTGCGAGCTAGCCTACCCAGAACATTCAAACATTTGTCCCGCAATGGGAATCAAACCCGTAAAACCCTCTTGCGTCGCAGAAACTAACGATTTAACCTCTTTCTTATCTAAGCTCAAATTATTTTTTTATACATATATTTACTTTTAGTAATACTCGGTAAAAGCATTGGTTTCTCTAATAAACAAATAAAAAATACCCAAATACTGTAATATTATGTCTAAATATAAAAGAAAATAAATAATCATTCATTCATTCATACTATTTTTAAGCCTACATAAACTACATAAGCTATAATTATTTTATGTAATTTCCATCACAAAATAAACGCCATCATAGCACAGGCACTTTTGCGATCAGCACTCGATATCGCCCACCCTAAAATAAATTGCATTCATTTATAACACAAGACGTGTTTCCTCCAATCGTTTCCCGGGCCACAGATAACAAAATATTCTAAATTAATCCTATTCTGAATCAATAAATCAATAGTAATACATTTTCCAAATTTAAATGCCTACCACCAAAAATATTGGGTACAAAATCAATTTCCTTCTGACCTAAAAATAAAGTGTAATTTTTTTTCAGTTTATATTATACTTTTAGCAGCCTCCGGTCACGTTCTGTTGTAATTTAAAAATAATCAAAATCGCTGATTACGTGGAAGTATAAAGGAATGAAAACCACAAAGTTACCAATCTTCATGCAAAGGGAAGTACATAATCCGGAATGAGGAAAATAGACGGATTTTTAGTCGGATTCCGAAATCAAATGTTGGGAACGTTAATTTCTTAATCATAATCGGACCGTTCATCCGTACACGAAGCCGGGGCGTTTTGGAAATCTAGGATATTAGGATAGATAGATAGATACTTTTTATTGCACACCATAGCAAAATTAAAAACACAGGAATTCATAAACATACAAGGTAATAAGAGCGATCAGGATAAAATGGAATCAAAAGATGGCGATGTATGAGTAAATCTATTATAGACATTAATAATAATCATAATATACACAGAATAATACGACGTCGAGGCTTTCATTAATATCTTACGACACTATCTAAGAAGTTGCTTAATTGAGCCGAACTTTGTCATCGTACGGCAGTGTAAAAGTAAACCTATTATAAAAATAATAATAACCATAATATACACAGAATAATACGACGTTGAGGCTTTCAATAATATCTTACGACACAATCTAAGAAGATGCCTAATTGAGCCAAAATTTGTTATCGTTTTTATCCGGTCAAAAAGCCGTCTTGTACCTAAGTTGGAGCTCTGGTGACCCATGGCCTCTTCGCCTTGGCATTTCCACGCAATAACAGTAACCTGTCCGATCGTAATCCCATCATCTTTGGCATTAGGTAGATAGCTATTTTGTTTGATCAAAGGTTGAAACAAGACTTTTGCATCAAAGGTTGAAGGGAATTATATTTTTAGTGAAATAATCGATTGTATTGCATTTATTTTTGTAAACGATTATTGCCCAATCGTTTCTTAATAGTAAGCGGTAACCTTTTAGGCGATTGAAATGCCTAAAGGTTTCATAGTTAAGTGGATAAGTACTTAAGTCTTTGGGTTAAAACTTTCTGCAGTGAAATCAATAAACTAGGCCCGACCTCTTAATAGAGAATGAGAATATTGTAAAACATCAAAATTGACTTTTAGAATTATGAGGTTATTTATCTCTGACTCCACTTCAACAGGTGATGGAATGATCTGGGTTTTACAGCCCACTATGCCATAGATGTCTTCGTCTTATTAAACTCAAGTTTATACAAGGTATACACAAAAAATACAGATAAAACAGCTAGCTGTCTAAAGACCGTTGCAAACGATCTATGGATAGGTCAACTGATCCACTAGCAGACGGAAGCGTTCCAAAAATACTGGCTGCATTACCATGCTGAATGGCAATGCGAATGCACGTTAATAATATTATTGTTTTATATTTTCGAAAAGTACCTAATGGTTTGTGAGCGAAAATGCCAAAAACGGAAGCTTTGTGTCAACGCGTATGCTGCGAAGAAGTATCACAGATATTATATACAAGCTTCTGCCCACGGCTTCGCCCGCGTAGTACCCGGATTAAAAGTAACCTATGTTTTATTCTGATGTATAAGCTATATTACTGTAAAGTTTCATCAAAATCCGTTCAGTAGTTTTTACGTGAAAGGGTAACAAACATCCATCCTCACAAACTTTCGCGTTGATAATAGTATTAGGAGTATACTAGTAGTATATATAAGCTTTAATTCAATGATCTTGCTTTCGAAAGTGTTACTTAGTTTGAAGTCTGTTACTTTTGATATTCCTAATGTGGCAGCGGTATATAACAAAAAAAAACACTATTTAATGCGAAATAAATAGGTTACATTATTACCTATATGGTCGTTGTCGGCAAGCTAAGAGAACCCAGACAATCAGTGCCGATCTTAATAACAGGCTTTACTCAGGCCCCGAAGGAATCATCTATGAACAATGTCATTTGATCACCGGGACGTATAGTAGGTATCTGTGCCGGGATGTAGCATCGTTAATTGAAGCGGGTTGAGGCCGTTCCTTGATTGCCCCTTGTTTTGCTTCATTAAGACAAGCAATATTCATTATTCAGCGTGATTTGATAAATGAGCGATGACTTCATAGTTTCCAAACCTTCAATCTGGGTCTCTTAAAAGCAGCTACCGTTACTATAACGACCGACCGAGAGGTAACCACAATGCGTAAACATATTGACGACCTCTGTGGCGCAGTGGGCGAAGGGCCGCCTAAGACGCAGAAGGACGGGTTCGATTCTCGCTGCAGGACAAATGTTTACAAATACAAAAAATACAAATACAAATGCCCGCGTGGTATCCGGATAAAAAGTAGCCTATGTGTTATTCTAATGGATAAGCTATATTACTGTAAAGTTTCATCCAAATCCGTTCAGTAGTTTTTGCGTGAAAGAGTAACAAACATTCTCACAAACTTTCACATTTATAATATTAGAAGGATAGGATAGGATTAAGGTTACATTTCAAGTTTTTTATATATTTATTTATTTAGGACCCCGAGAAATCACAATAAGCTTAATATAATACTAACCTGTATTGGAACCAAATAACAAAATAAACATAAAATATACCGTTAAAAATAAGGCATAAGGTAGTTTTAGTAACTAGTTTAGGTAACTGATCTAATACCTAAACTACGATAGAAAATATTGTCTGTGGTAGGGAATAAATATGGAACCACATTTTGGACAGCTTTACCTTTGGGAGTCTGGTGCGGGCGAGCTTAAGTCCGAGGGAGGGCGCTGAGAGTCGGGATACAGTTATTCTCTTCCGGTCCTCAACGCACCATCTCATAAAATGTGTACACCAATTATTCATACATAATTATTTAATAACAAGATCTATTGTAAAATACTAGTTATTTGTATTAGTACCTACATAGTTTAAATAATATATTATTTTAATGTGTTTAGAAATAATTCAGCATCATCAAACTCAATGTACCTTTATGTTTGAGCAATAAACTATTCTATTTTATATTCTATTTTGGACAGTCAGGCCACAGTTTTGAAATTCTAGAGCAAACTTTTCGATACTAGGTACGCATCTATGTGGACTTTGAAGAACTATAAATTAGACTTTCCTTTTCACGGATGAAAATGATAAGCTCTCATTAACCTGTACAGGCGCTGCTTCCTTAATCACATACGTGTAGTGTAATTTTATAATAATTCCCTATTTATTTTTCAATTATCATTTTTAGGAATTTCATTTGCTTATTATGTTATTTCAAAAACAACCTGAACTTGACTATTCATATTGTAAAAATGGGAATTGCACAACGCGAACAACAACAATGACCTCGATTCTGTAGTTCACTTACTAAACTAAATTTAAACTGTCGCTCTCTTTTACTGATAGAGAGCAAGAAAGAGATAGCTGCAATTTTAGTGCTGTCAAATCAGTTTACGTGCCGCTTTTCTTTATGTTTATATTCAGCATGTTTTAAAATGACCACTAAATTTGTATGGAAAACTTAAATCTGGCTAATTTGACTCTCTTTTTTGCTTGCACTATCAGTAAAAGAGAGCGACAGTTTAAATTTAGTTCAGTAAGTGAACTACAGAATCGAGGCCAATATAGTACAACCAAGATCACACCTAAAATTGCACAGCGATGACCCATACATAATGTCAATTATAATCTGCAACAAACTCCCAAAACAAATCACAGAATTACAAAAAGATTCACGTAGCTTAAAATTATCAATTTTTATTTAATTCAGACACCTCCGCTATATTACACGTGCCAATTATTCCGAGTCACCGTTTTTATGGAGTTTTGGCTTTACTGTGAATCATTAAAACTTTGTATGGCAGAATTAACTAAATCTCTACACTTATGTCATAAATCCGTAGCTTAACTCCATTGTGTTAAGATCCACAATCGCTTAATAAAATCGCATTGTGTGGGTGTACCTTAAAATGTTTTTGATTGATTCATCGCTCGTGGCGTCCATTAGAGAACATCTTGACCTCTTCTAAACCACGTAATCCCAAATGTGCGGGCCGAGACGTGTTATGCAAAATTCTGATGTAAGAAAAAATCTATACTGATATCCTACTATAATATTATAAACGTGAAAGTTTGTGAGGATGGATGTTTTTTACTCTTTCACGTAAAAACTACTAAACGGATTTTGATGAAACTTAACAGTAATATAGCTTATACATCAGAATAACACATACATTTTATCCGGGTTCCACGCGGGCGAAGCCGTGGGCAGGAGCTAGTAATAATATCGTTTGTAAGTTTGTATGTAGAGGGTAATCTTCAAAACTACAGACTCATCCTATTTCAAAAAATATTTCACCAATATTTCGAATAAACTTTCAGGGTGGTATAAATTATCCCGTTAAAATAAAAGAGCCTTTCGTGTAGACCAATTTTGCAACGTATATCGACGAAAAAACGGTCGAGTGAATGCGTTTCTTATGAACGCTACTTTTTAACAGGGTTCCACGAGGGCGAAGCCGTGGGCAGTAGATATTGTATAATATTTTAGCATTCGAAACTTTGATATAGAGACACTCAACCTAATACTAGATAAATGGTAATGAAAAACAACTTCTTTTGACAAGCTGAGTCATGTCCAATAATAACAACTAAAACTTGATCTAAACTTTTTCCCCCCATGCTTTTACTTGGTTCTAAATAATAAGAATAACGTTCAATTCGATTTAAATGATTTTTCATGACTTCAAAAATACTGCTTAGGAAGTCTGATACCTAATTTTGAAACGAATATAGGTACTTACTCGTAGATACGGCTAAAATTACCAACTTTTTGTCGTTTATAACGTTTCTTATAGTATGCTACTCGTTGTATGAAAGTTTAAATTCAATAGGCAACTGACGCCGCTTACGATATAGCGCATTGTTTTACGAGCCAATAACATCCAAGCTGAAATAATGAACTCCCTAGATGGGTTTATTTTTAGACTGTGTCTTGTTTGATTATATTAACAAAATGAAAAAAGTTATTCGATCTGCTAGGTTTTATAAAACATTTTAACTTTAATAACAGTAATTTTCACGTACCGCACTATCGATGAAGGCATCGACTAAGACATAAGTTTTAACAATATGAATAATCAAATTCACTATAGTTTTTGGAATAAAATTTAATAACAGTATCGATTGAAGCTCAAAACGGAAAAAACACCGTGAGGAATCCGGCATGCCCTAAAACCGAAAGTTCGAAGGCATATGCTGTCAGCATAAAGTAAACAGCCTCAAGAGACGCAATGTTTAATAATTTGCTAGGAAACAATTCTGTCAACTGTCGTGCGAGTCCCGCCACGTCTGCTGTGCTCTGATTGGTCGAAACTATAGTTTTAACTAATCAGAGCACAGCAGGCATCATGACGCAATGACAATGGCAATGTCCACGTTTGCCAACAGCAGTCCTAAAAGACTGATGTGTTGACAGAACAGTGTGGTTCAATATGACGCCTCTCGGGGTTAACTGCTTGATGGCTGTCAGTAAGTGTTCCAATAAGCGGTGATGGGCATACTGTCAGGTTGAATGCTAGTACTTGCAAAACGAAGGCATGTGCCAAATGTAATGTTCGGACGTGCCTCTGATTACTCTTTACTTGGTGTAAAGTTTGACGCACTGAGTATCTGAGGATGTCCATCATGGGAAATACGGTCGTGAGTGTATGTTTTATTTTTTAATAATGTCACAGTCTTTTATTGCAAGCCCACTAGACCAACGCAGCTTTCCACTTACCAACAGATATTGATAAAATGTAGGTATTATCTTTACTTTAATGATAAAGAACCCTGTTATTTCCTATTTTCAACAAGAAATCGTTTGAGAAAGAAAAAGCCAACGCTGGAAAATTTGCTTCCATTTTTTGAAAGCGCGGTGTCGTAAGCGCGCGTATGTAGGCCACTTTTGTTCCGAGGTCTGTTATGCAAACCAAGCATGTGGTTATATTTCAGATAATCCTCAGAACTAAGTGTGTGACTGTTGACGTTTATGTTAAAAAATAGTCCTTCAGGTATCGAGTCCCTGATTATATTTTATTACGTTTTGTATAGTCAGTTCGCAAATTAATGCCGCAGATCCATTCCTCACAATTTGCCACCGCAGCCGCAAAGTTTACACTGATTTATTAGTTTGTAAATACATCGTAAATTCTTCAGTGTAATAATTTTCTTGCTTAGTAAATCCATAAATTCTAGGCTGGTTTATTACAAGAGAAGTCTTGTCAAGCTTTATTTTATTCGAGGAATTCAGTCTGAAGTACGATACATACAATAATGAATACCTATAAAATTGCCGTTTTGTCGAATTACTTTGAACTGAAACATCTGTAGTTTAACTTAGAATTCTAAATTCAAACTAATGTTATTTTTAAGGCTTGCTATTCTATTTTCAAAAAACAGTGTTTCATTTTTTTATGGGGAACCATGGGCTCTAAGAAGACACGCGTTATTTTCGAACATGACCAAAGACGAGGAAAGGAGGAAAGGAGGAAAGGAGGAGGAATGCATCACATTTATTATTAATCGATGCAATAGCATATTCTATTCTCCAATGTCGGATGAAACCCGCAGTTTGTAGCTCTTTTAATAATATTAAAAACGTTTATTTAATACAGTCTTAAACAATAATATACTCACAGGTTATATACAGGTATGTTACCTGTGTGTGTTAGAGTATGTAAGAATTTAGAGCTGAAGAAGTGAATTTCGTGTGTTGAATGTTAAAAGACCTTTAACCAAACAATGCTTTGAGTTCCTCGCTCTAAATAGGTATAAAGTTGTATCGTAGACGCAAGGGATAGATACTTCGGCGAGTGTAGGAAAATTATACACTTATCATTAAGACACAAATTTTACTTTCCTTAGTATGTAATTAAGTGTTTTAATAATGTATGTTAGTCTTTTATTTCGAAAAGCATTTAAAGCTAACATTCAATGTAAGTGTATATGCAATGTATACGAATACAACTATACACTCAATAAGTTATGTTTACATGTTCTGCAGATGTTTGTACCGGGCCTGGGTGTTGTGCTACCATGTTGTGGGTGTTGTGGTACTCGTTTCTGTGTTATGCTAAAATTATTGATAGATATAATAAATAATAATTCATATAAAAAAAATGAAAAAAAATATAATACAATTTATTTCAATATAAACATAAAAAATACCCAACAATAATGGGAAGGAAGCAAATAAAGTATAAAATGATAAATATATCCCAGCCTGAACTTGCTCAGGTTGGTATCCCCAACCAATAATTAATATTAAAGTAGGAATTAATCTCCCCTCAAAAAAGAAATAAATTAATAACTCTAAAAGTTATATACAACATTAATAACAATAAAACAATATTTATTGAAACAAATTACATATAAATTTAATTTAAATAATTTTTCTCTAGCTATAATTCTTATACACACAGCAGAACACAGAAGCTATCCTGTGTAGTATCCTGGTGTGTGCACCAGGATACGAGGCTTTCCTAGTGTGGGCTCAAGAGTATATATGTACTAGCTTCTACCCACGGCTTCGCCTGTGTTGTGTTATGTGTTATTCTGATGTATAAGATATATTACTGTTAAGTTTCATCAAAATCCATTCAGTAGATTTTGCGTGAAAGAGTAACAAACATCCATCCTCATAAACTTGCACGTTTATAATAGTAGTAGGAAAGTAGGATGATTATGAAATGGCTTCACCACAAAATCATAATTCTATGGAACCTTCTTCTTCCTGAACTATAAAACATTATACATGAGGTGAACATGCATGAGGTGATTCATTTCAGTCACAGAAAATCGTTGTTGTTTTCATAAGAATTTGCTTTCTAGCATATAGAAAAATTTAATACCTCTGTACATTTTTAGCGAATTTAGTAGATGTACTAGAAAATCAGGTCTAGCAACCCTCAATGACAAACTGCTTCGAATCACGCACCTTAGTACACCCCACGGCACACCGTGGGAAGAGCCTCGGTCCATGGCTATCCGTCAGACGTCGGCTGTGATCCGTGCCACGGACCGGGGTGGACCGTGGGATTACTAAAGACTGTTGAGTTGCCATAAGTCTCGTCTGTGCTACCCATTGCGCAGAAACAATAAAGCAGTTGCAGTTAACTGATATGAATTATTTCGGACATTAGAGATATGTTTTATTTCTTCACAAACAATGACTCACAACCTACTTACCAACCTGTTTCTATAAAGAATTCGTGACATTATGAAACTGAATATTCGAGTATAACCATTTGATTCGTGGGACTGATTAATATTTATAAGACAAGTAATATAAATATGAATGTATTGTTTCACACAAATAAAATTGATCAGCTTTGTTACATGAATATGTAGTTTTATCGTAATTTATTTATCATTAAAATATCACAAAATTAATGCAACGAATGCAGTTATTTAAATAACCTATTCTTCCTATACTTGCAACACAAACAGATCTACCTAAACCAACCTACCGAGGAGCGGAGGATATGTAAATTGAGAGTAAAAGAATTAGATTTATTGGTAATCACCGAAATTGTAAATAACGTTATGTAATTTTGACACCATTCTATTGGATCATTTTGCAAAGTTCCACCCAATGTTGCCTCTTAATTCATGGTAGAGCGCGCTCTCTCAACGCGCATCGAGCGCCATCCAGACAAGTGCATTAAATAAAGCCATCGCACTTGAGAATAGTCTGAGACCAACAGATATCCAGTCCACGGCAGGCGCCTAGAATCATAGAGGACCATTTCGTCCCCTCAGCTAATGAACAGGTTAATATTAAAATATTTACTAAAATTATTGTATTTTTTGCACTGAAGTCATGAATCTGCTGAAGCGAGATCCAACACCCCAATCATAGCAGCTCTGAGTTCCCCTCTATCAATGGGAGCGCAGCGCAGGAGCATGGATGAGCCGTAGGATGCGGTGTACTACGGCGCCGATATACGTATTGCTGCTGATCTCCGCTTGCGCCTCCGCCTTCATACCTGGAGCTGATGGTGAGACTTTCACTCAATTCTTCCAGCCATAGAAAAAAATATATTATACTAGCATCAGCCCACGGCTTCGCCCGCGTGGTATCCGGATAAAAAGTAGCCTATAAGTTATTCTGATGTATGAGCTATATTAATGTAAAGTTTCATGAAAATCCGTTGACTAGTTTTTGCGTGAAAGAGTAACAAACATCCATACTCAAAAACTTTATAATATTAGTAGGATTATTAAGTCATGAAATAATTTTCATGACTTTTAAAATGTAGGTACAGAATCTATGTCCAAAAGTACGAAACATTACTTTTTGATGTGACAATGACAATTAACTCAATCCAAATGATACTATTATAAAGAAAAATAAACTAACGCGTCGCTTCGCTTCGATTACATAATGCCTATTAAAACAGACGAGTAAAGCTAGCTCCTCACATCATTATGCTTACCCTTTGTAAAGGATTATCGATAAGAAAATTATTTTGGTGAAACTCGTTAGGCTGAAATTCGTAAAATGGGCATTGATTACCGTGACTTATTGACAGAAGGCTCATGCGTTTTAATTTTTACTAAGATTATAAATGTGCAGCAGAGATCACTGGCGAGAGAAGCAAGCCATTATATCCCCTAACGTGGTGAGCCCGTATTGACCTGGCCCCATAGACAACAACAACTTTCAGGTTTTATTAAATGAAAATTACATTAGCTTTTGAGATCTCACGTGACTGCTGCCAAGTTTCGCCTTGACAAATTTGCGTTAGCATAAAAGAAAAACTAAGCGTGAGGTATTTGTCTAAGATATCTTGATCGATATATCCACAGGGACTCAATTTAACAGAGTGTCAAAGGATTTCATTGTTAAATTTGCAGGTCCAATATCCCACCAAGAGGCTTTAGAAGGCGGCAGCGCGACTTTGCTCTGCGACACAACGCCCGACTCATCTGACGACGAATTCATGATCCTCGTCTGGTACAAGAACAGCCTTCCGATCTACAGGTGAGACCAAAGATCCGATCTGTAGAATAGAATAGAAGGTGGTTTATTCGATACAAAGGACAAGTAAAAAATAAATAAAATAGACACGTTATAAATATGTAACCATAATTTTTTTATAAAAACACACAGAGGAAGATTTTCCCATCTGTGCTGTGTGGCCCAAACAGGTCCTGTCTCAGCTTAGTGCTGCTCCGCGTAGTAGTGAGAAGCAGCGCTGATTATCAGACAGTGCCTAGAAAGGTTGATTTGAGGTTGAGAAAAACTCCTTGGATACTCACATAAAATTATCAATTAGAAATCAAAGTAAACAAAATACATTGAATAGTAAAAGAATCAACAATACAAATAGAAGTACAAGATATGATCTACTAGGAGGCCTTTACCTGGGATACCTGAATAAAGGTTAAAAAAAAAAATATTTGCCTAAATTGTCTGTGCCTATTACAATTAATCTAATGGCTAGATTAATTGAAATTAATCTGCAATGTGAATGTTTGAAATTATTATATACTAATTTTATGTTTTAATTCATAAAAAAATACCTTATTAGTATTATTATTATTATGATCTAATATACCATAGTCTGTGGCCAAGCAAACATAGTCGATGGTAATTTCGGTCATTCCCAACCATAGATACAACATTTGAATATGGTTACGCATGAAAAAGGCACAACCTCGGGCTATAAAGCTTTGGATTCCTAAAAAGCGGTGGCCGATATCAAGCGGAGTCGTGGCTAACGAGATTAACCTATGAAAACGTTTGTAACCTATGAAACTGTCAAACTGGTCTGTCACGTGTCACGTGTCAAGGGTGTTTTGACCCTCGTTTTAGAGTAGATATTAGCTACATATTAGCTGATTTTGCACATCAAGGCATTTTTTTTATAAACAAAATATTAATTTCTGTAACTAATAAATTAGTGCTTACCGGACTTGGTGTCTTCTTTTAAGCATTTATTTGCTTGTATTGTGTTTTACATTACAATAATAATAATAATTATAATAATCGCCCCACACAAAGTCCTGACTCCACACTAGGATTCCCTGTGTTGTGGTCGTGGGTACCGTGTACTACGAGTACCGTGGTACCTACCACAACACCCAGACCCAATACTAATATTTGCAGAACATGCCTAAATTTATCCCGCTGCGGGAATAGACCTGCACCTTTTTCATCGCAGCTGGCTACTCTCCCACCGCGCCACCGAGATCATCGATCATGCGCG
The DNA here is from genome assembly GCA_958496245.1 of Perizoma flavofasciatum. Lineage (NCBI taxonomy): Eukaryota > Metazoa > Arthropoda > Insecta > Lepidoptera > Geometridae > Perizoma > Perizoma flavofasciatum. The sequence continues at coordinate 4,921,778 of OY292436.1, forward strand.
AAGCGAAGGCAGCCGCTTATTGTGGTTTTTTTTTAAAGTCCATTGGTGGACGTAGAACACTGAGTGCCACCGAACAGATAACCTCCCCTATATTAAGATATATCTTATATTTTATTTTATTTTACCAAACATAGATATAACTTATATCACAGTCAAGTCTTAACCATCGATAGCGATAGCGTATAGAAAACCGAGTTATACTACATCCCTATTATTATTGCGTCATTAGCTTCTGCCCACCGCTTCGCCCACGTGGTAACCGGATAAAAAGTAGCCTATGTGTTATTCTGATGTATAAGCTATATTACTGTTAAATTTCATCAAAATCCGTTCAGTAGTTTTTGCGTGAAAGAGTAACAAACATCCATCCTCACAAAATTTATTATATTAGTAGGATAGTAGGATAGGATGTTGGTTCGGGCAATCAGAGCACAGAAGGCTTGGTGCGACTGGCACGGCAGTTGACAGAACTATTTCCTGGCGAAAAACAAACATTGCGACTTTTGGGCCTATCTCCTCGATGGCCATGATGAACGGTATTCAACGATCACCATCCATTTACTTGCTATACTACGATCGTCATTACGAATGATACCGCTTCTGTGTAATCCCTGACTTTATCGCTGTATGCTCAACAGCATCTAATTATGCAAGCAAGTTGTAAAACAAGTTAGATGATAGGTATAAAACTATTTTAGGAATGCCATAAGGATGTTGGTTATCTAAAATGGTATTGCATTGAGAAAAATATTAACTATAAACAGGTAAGATTACACATAACAGACGTATTTATTCTGAATAAAATAGTGGAATGTAAGTAACTCGTATTAATTTAATCTTATTTTTAACCGATTTCAACAAAAGGAGAAGGTTCTCAATTTGGCTGTATTTTTCAAGTTTTTTTTTTTTTTTTTTTAACTTGCCTTGTTAGTCAGTATGTGTGGGTCCCTAACCGATTGTGCAAAAATTTTTCATACACTTTTATTTGCAATGCCATGGTTGGCTAAGTGATATCATTCTATATCCAATAATGGCAGATTCCCATAGATGACGGACCAATTATTTTGTATGCACCCCCATGATACGGGTATCAAATGAAAGGTTTGCTGATAAGAATACGGAAAAGCTCGTTTTTAAAAAGTTTTTCCATATATAATTTTATATAACCGATATTGATGATTATTTTGTTAATGTATAGAAATGATCCCCAGGTGGTCCCATAAAAGTTTTATCGTTGAGAGATTGCTAATTTCCCCGTAAAACTTAAAAAACATAAAACATCTTATAGAATCACGACTAGCCGAATTTTTTTTTGTGGAAAATTTTACTTTTTTTAATTATTCGATAGAGTGGCATCCCGAGTGAGAAAAATAACGTAAGCACGTGAGCATCTGACGATAGAGTATTCTATAGTCCTAATATAAAGCAAACAACATCTTATGGCAAACGCAAATTTATATGGGCTCCTTACATCACGGGAAAAAATCACAAGCATCGAATCATAAATCGATGCTCTACTATATTTTACTCTATATTCCAACAATTTACCGCACAATATGAAGAAAACTTCTTTACCTACTAAATAATTTTCCACTTGTCAATCAACTCAAGTAGGTACATGAATATGCAAACACTAGAACAGCTCATTATCTATTCATAAATCACATATACTTCGTACTGAGTCTTTATCTAAGAATGTTAGCTCTAGGTGGAATAATGATGGTCTATTTAAAAAAGCCTTCTATAAAAATAAATATCGGAATATTAAGATGATAAAAAATCTCGGGATTTAAGTTACTTCAACTCGATGAAAAAGTACCTATTGTTTTGCAAAAGGATTATTAAAAAAATAACCAGCCTTGTAAAGAAAGGTACGAAACCTTTCTTTTCTGGCTTGGTCGCGGTAGATACGTTTAAAAGTGATCCTTATTGCTTTAATTAAAAATGACTTTTTTCTTTGACTTTAATTTTGAATATATTTACGAGATGATATAATACTAGCCTCTGCCCGCTTCGTCCGCGCATTACCCGGATAAAAAAGTAGCCTATATGTTATTTTGATGTATAAGCTATATTACTGTTACTGTTATGTTTATGATCCCGTTATAAGTATTATAACGCACATCACTGACGAACCTGTAACTAGTAGTAGTACTAATGTGGGCATACAAGCTGTAGGGTCAGCTAAGAATCATTTAAACTGACCACACCGACAATGGGACTGCCAGGAACACTTCATATTGTCCACCAAAATATACAAGGCCTGAAGTATAATTATTTTTAAGTAATTTAAATATAGATATTATGTGTGTTACTGAACACTGGATATTACAATTTGAGTTACTCCCTTATTTCCAGAATTTTAATATTGTAAGTTCCTACAAACGTAAGAATGCCATACGTGGTGGCTCTTTGATTGTTGTTAAAAATACTTTAAAATGCAAGGAACGTAAAGACATCGCAAATCTTAGTATTGAGAGGACTATTGAGCTTTCGTGTATTGAGTTGGAGCGGCATATCGTTGTGTGCGTTTACCGTCCCCCCGATGCGAACCAAGCTATATTTGAATCCACTATGGAAGAAGTACTGTTAAATTTTTTTGCCTGTCATAAAATGTTAATAGTGTGTGGAGATTTTAATATAGATATTCCAGTTAATCCCTTATCTGAGAGACTTATCAATCTATTTAAATGTTTTAATCTAAAACATCTATTTGATCAACCTACAAGGGTGACGCTGACTTCCGCCACATGTATTGATAATATTTATTGCAGTAATATTCCAATTAGTAAATCAGTAATTAAATGCTTTAGTTCAGATCATTACGGTCACAGTGCCTTATTTACTTGGAATTTAGTAAATGAGCCCCAAGAATTCACTTACCGGCCTATCACTGAGAGCCGTATTAAGAAATTCCAGGCCAGTATTGAATCCCAATGTCACTAGTTCCATGCCTGGATCATCCCAATGATTTTTTTACTATTTTGACAAAAGTGATCAATAAGACCCACAGCAATATTTTAATTTAAAAACTTGTAAAACCAGAGCACGTGTCGGATTTGCTGAATGGGCTACACCAGGTATTTATAGAAGTAGGAATAAATTATATGATCTATATGCAGCTAGGGAGTCGATGCTACACGATGCTACGTTTATCTTTTACATAAAGAATTATTCCAAAACATTCAAAAAAGTTTGTCGTGCAGCAAAATCATTGCATTTAAGAAATAAAATTGCTAAATCTTCCAATAAAATTAAGGCTACCTGGAAACTAATAAATAATGAAACAGGAAAATCAAAAACCCGGATTAAAGAGATAAATTTGAACTTCGAAAATAATATACTGACAAATAATATTGATGTCGCGAATGCATTTGATAGTTTTTTCTCTAGTGTACCCAAAATAGTAACCCAGGCGTTAAACTCTTCAGCCGCTAGAGCGACTTCTTTATTAGAATCAAGTGTTGAAAAATGTGAAGTCGTGTTTAGCTTTAGAGAAGTTAATGCAGATAGTATTGTAAAAACGTTTAAGTCACTAAACATAAAGAATACTAAAGACCTATAGGGGATATCGACAAAAGTGCTAGGTACGATAATCATTGATATCGCTCCATGTTTAGCCCATGTTTTCAATAGTTGTGTTGATGAAGGACTATTTCCTGATCTTATGAAATACAGTAAATTAATTCCTTTGTTCAAGTCTGGAAATGTTAGAGATCCAGCAAATTATAGACCGATTTCTGTATTGCCTGCGCTAAGTAAAATCTTTGAGAAACTTATTCTTTCGCAACTATTGTCACACTTTAACAATAATGGGCTATTTCATAATAATCAATTTGGATTTACCAAAGCCTTGCCAGGCACCTTGCTCTTAAAGCATATATTGGAAGCCTGGGAGAACGCTCAGAACGCTATCGGAGTATTCTGCAACCTGTCCAAGGCTTTTGATTGCGTAAATCATGATACTTTAATATTAAAGTTGAATCATTACGGCATTCGAAATAAAGCACTGGATCTTGTACAGTCTTACTTATCCAATAGAGTTCAAAGGGTTGAGGTTGGTGGTGAGAGGTTTTTGGGATCTACTATTGACATGGGGGTGCCGCAGGCTTCGATACTTGGCCCTTTCTTGTTTTTGGTATACGTTAATGATCTTCCCTTTTACGTAGAAAACTTATGTGATATAGTTCTATTTGCGGATGATACTTCTATAATATTCAAAGTTGATAGATATAAAGCTAATTACGACGATGTAAACTTATCTCTATCGAGAGTTCTTGATTGGTTTACTGTCAATAATCTTTTGCTAAATGCTAAAAAAACTAAGTGTATCAAATTCACTTTGCCTAATGTAAGTCAGTATGATACCAACATTAAATTAAATGGAAAAACACTAGATCTTGTAGATTCTACTATATTTTTAGGACTCCATATTGATTCAAAATTGCAATGGAGTACGCAAATAGAAGCACTTGCAGGTAGACTTAGTTCTGCTGCATATGCAGTTAGAACAATTAGACATCTTACTGATGAAGCCACATCTAGGTTAGTATACTTCAGCTACTTTCATAGTGTCATGTCATATGGTATCTTACTGTGGGGGAAGGCAGCAGATATCCAAACAATTTTTGTTTTACAAAAAAGGGCGATACGTGCCATTTATAATATGAAGCCTCGTGACTCTTTGAGGGAACGATTCAAAGAAATAAATATTATGACAGTAACTTCACAGTATATTTATGAAAACTTAATGTACACGCATAAAAATAGCGCTTGTTTTATTAAAAAAAGTGAGGTGCATAATATTAATACTAGAAACAAAAATAAATTACTCATTCCAAAATTTTGATTAGAAAAGTCAAATGCGTCTTTTATGGAAAACTCTGTACGCTTCTATAATAAGCTTCCGTTAAATGTAACCAAGCTGCCCATTTGAAGATTTAAATCTTATATAAAGAACAATCTAATAAAGAAGGCGTATTACACCATAAATGCCTATATTGAGGATAAAACTGCATGGCCCGATGTCGTCGCTCCGCTCCCTCGTTAGCTTAATTGTCAAATTGCGTATCTGTAGTCACATATTTTTTATAAATAGGTTAAGCATTATATTATAAAGCGAATCGTGTGTTGTCTTAAGAACTTTGGTTGATACTTTTTAGACTTTATTCAATTCTTTGAGTAGCACTCTTTTTCTATAAATTAATTCACCTCGTTCGATTGGCACCACACTAAAGCTGAATGAAGACTCATCAAAAAAATAACCAAGCAGAGTTTGTTGCCTGATTCTTCTATGCTTGGTCGCGCGCGAGGAACCGGCGTAAATTCACTTTCGAATTTTATATTCACGTAGTTTTTAAGTTGACGTTTCTACATGATCCTTGTGATTTCAATGAATAAAAACCTATTGACTTTGACTTTGACTTTGACTTTGTTAAGTGTCGTCAAAATCCGTTCAGTAGTTTTTGCGTGAAAGAGTAACAAACATCCATCCTCACAAACTTTCACGTTTATAATAGTAGTAGGATGATTTAAAAAATACTTGGCTCCTAGAGCCTTTAAAAAGGTTATCTTAATTATACCACCTTTTATTCAGGAGAGGAGGTTAAATAACTAAATGGCACATGCCCCAGATCAAAATCTTTCGAATTACTATAAAAAAAAGACATCTTCAACAAGAGAATGACGCGACGCTTCTAGGTGCCAATAAAGCTTAAGAACAATGAAATATTCTTAAAACAAATATTGAACACATTTCTTAAAACCGAGCTGGAACAAGAGTTGCGTATTCTTGAAACAACACTTAAGTATAACTACACTGGTCGAGTGTACCTTGGCACATAGAAACTAAGTTTGTTGTGTAAACTTACGCAATCTGATCTGCTCGACTATAATCGTACCCGAAATAATGTGACTTGGCAAAGTTTAACTACTTACCCGTACCCAAACCATATTATAAATACATTAGGTATGACCTAAAGTAGGCCAAGTAGGTGCCTACGCGACGCAGACCACGTAGTATGATCTTAGTAATCCTATAGTGAACTATAATACTACTAATCATCCCGGGTGTTTTTTTATGTATAATATGTATGTTTGTAATTTCAATAACCTATAAGTAGATTTAGTATGGAGCTTTCCACAAACTCGAGTACTACAAGTAAAAAATAAGTAGATAGTTAAAAAGATACAGCCCTGTGACGAACAGGCGGATGGCGTAACCTTACCCCTTTATAACCGATTCTCTGCACTTGTAGTACGTTCCACGTATTGGCTCGTTGGCTACATGGCGGTCATGTAGCCCACGAGCCAAAACAACATACAGACAATTTGAGAAACTCCTTTTTTGAAGTCGGTTGATAATAATTAAATTAAGATATTCGCGATACGTTTGCAGTCCCAAGTTTATGTTTCCATCCTGCAGGTACTCTAATAGCATAATCCTCAAGTACCCATTATTCTATTTACTCTTTCGAATAAAAAAAACAAAATAAAGATCGCCCACAAAAACATGTTTAGGCTAGTCGTGATTCCATAAGATGATTTTAAGTTTTATTGGGAAAACAGCTATGCCTCAGGAATAAACATTTTATGGGACCATCTCGGGAACATTCTCTATAGAGAATGTACGAATGTACGTTGTAAACCAATTCAACAACAATCAACAATTAATATTGTGTGTAACAATTTATTGTGTGTATCTTTGCCGATTGGTTAACAATCGGCAAAGATACACACAATAAAAAAAACTAAAGAAGAATTGCTAAACCCCCTCCTTTTTTTGAAGTCGGTTAAAAACTACAAAAGGTAGGTTTCGGGTTTTTTTAATGATGTCTTGAGGGTTTCGTTACGATACGATACGAGCCAATACGCTAAACGGAACCTGGAAAAACTAAAGACTTTAAAACTATTACAGCTACGAAGTCCCGGACAGAGAATGGTCAGAGCCGTTCTTCAACACCTCCTCGAGACTACAAGCTGATCTTCGTGGGCAGCCCAGCTCGCTGACCATCTCGGCGCTCACGGAGGACGACCAGGCGCTGTACCACTGCCGCGTGGACTTCCACCTGTCGCCCACCAGGAACCTGGGCATTAATCTCACTGTTGTCGGTAAGAACTACCTAGAATCATATTAATATACGATAAACTTAAAACATCCCTGTCATTGCGTCGAGGGTTAAAAACAGAAGTTCGTAAGGTTTGTCAATTTTGTTTGAAGTAAAATTTATTCACCAGTATCTGGGCTTTAGAGGCGCCAAAATAATTACATTACGAGATAGAAACAAACCCTGCCGTCCCAAAGGTGTGAGAACCACTCGTACAGAGTCGTACAGGCACACAAACTGAAATAGTCAACTCTGAATCTGGAATGAGATGGGACCAGATTACACTATGCAAATCTAAGGCACGAATGGAAACATATTCCTCATAGTCATGGACGTAATCAGAATGAGGCTAGGGGGTATCAAGCTCACATAGATAAAAAATAAAAGTCTACTAAATAACAATATTATGCACAGCCACCCATCCTACTTATATCATAAACGTGAAAGTTTGTGAGGATGGATGTTTGTTACTCTTTCACGCAAAAACTACAGAATGGATTTTGATGAAACTTTACAGTAATATAGCTTATATATCAGAATAAAACATAGGCTACTTTTTATCGGGGTACTAGCTGCGAGCGAAGCAGAGGCAGAGGCTAGTTTTCAATAACAACAATGATCACAAAATATAATAATATCCCAAAAATATCAACCTAGGCGGGTCTCGAATTCGCTACCTTCCGCTTGATATGCGATACTAACGGTACTACTGGTGCCAACTATGGTGGTTAAAAATAAAATTCATAAATAAAATAACCTAAAATTTCGCAAAGCCAAGAAGTTTTTACAAAAACAATCATGAATACGAATAATCTAATTTACAAAAGTCTAGTAAAAATAAACTAAAAGAAACGAATTCCAAAGAATTCGAGAACTTATATAAACAAGTTCAATACTTGAAAAATAAAAGCTCATGAAGAGGAAGAGTTTTATGAAGCACTGAGCTTTATAAAACTAATTATTTTACTGCTTTTGAAAGACAACGCCAAGCTAAAAAATGAACAAGAAAATCGGAAAAACCCAAGAATTATGCGTAAAAACTAAGCAAAACTTGACAAAATATTGCAGGAAAATGAAGAATTAAAATTAGAGTAAACTAAATGTAAACTTCTAATGCATACTACGTCATCCACTTAAAATTGACATATGTAGAGGTACATTTCTTAAAATAAAAATCAAGAACAGAAAGAACCTGAAGATGAAATATAAACATAAAAATTTACAATTTGACCTCGATGAACGCACTTATGGATAGGGAACTGATACACAGAGAAAATATAATCAAAGCAACAAAGAGGTGGGGATTAGTTACTGGAAATCATTTCTCGCTTTTTTTATATCCTTCTCATAAAATGATAAATTTCGTATGACAAATTATTTTTCTAGAAAAACAAACTGAAAATTATTATAAATGAAAATGGAAATAATGAAAGACCAAAACTATGACGCACCTGAGCTGGATAAAGCGACAAATGCCATGTCCTTATTCTTTATTGTACACTCAAAAATATAGATAAAATCTTGCATATACCTCTAGGACATGTCCATGTACCCACTTGTCAACTAAAAAGTATCTCAAAGATTACATGAAGAACAAACACAAAATCAGTTATATTCTCTCATACTTATGGAAGAGATATGGCTTACTCTTTGAACAACAAACTTCCATTTAACTATACATTGCTTAATTTATGTGAGCCTTTCATCAACTGTAAGATGATTGATGACGGTATTGTGCAAAAGGCAGATATCCAAAACATAATTATCTTGATAGGGGACTACGATACTATTAAACATGATGTTCAGGGTTACTTGAAGAAAATCGATGATACTGCAAAAACTGTCCATAGAAACAAGAAAAAACTGATAGTTACTACGATTGCATACAAAGTAAAGAAATAAATTAATGGCAACATCTATAAACTAAATAACAAATTATTCGCTATTTCTGTTGAATGTAGATACAACTTATATACATAGTTCAATATTGTCTAGGAGTTTCTGATAGTTTGCCCCCATTCTTTAATAGAAAATGCCCTAAATGAATTATCTTTACCCAGTACTGACCGTACAAATTCCAAGGCATTTGGTTAGACTCCAAATTAACTTGGGCGACCCATATCGAAGAATTAACAAAAAAACTATGTTCAGCTATGCTATTAAAAAGAACTTGGACGTATATATATTTTGCATATTTTCATTCATTGACGGGCGAAAGCCCGCCTGAGACACAGAAGGTTGCGGGTTCGATTCCAGCCGCGGGACAAATGTCTGTATGATCTGCAAATATTTGTCTCGGGTCTGGGTATTTTGTCAAACTGTTTTCTGACAAATACCCAGATCAAAGAAAACCTGTTTTGAAAATCAAAGAAAACCTAGATTTTCCCTGTTTTGTGAAACAGGTACATATAAAGTCTAAAAAATAGAGATTCATGTAGATATAGGTTCAGGGAGTAAACAGTATGACAGTGACTAGCGAGAAGAAAAATATTGTGACCACCTAAACAAGATTGATGATAACTTTAAAAGCTATAAGTGTGTATCCATAAAATGTCAATTGACATACATAACAAAATAAACCTGACATTGAATTGTATAAAAACATTAGATAAACATAACCTTAGTAAAATTTATTAGATTATTGACGTGACTTTGGCCGATACACATATTTTTAAGTAAAAATGATCTAAACTAATTTGATTTTATTTGTTTTGATGAATTTATTTTTTAATTTTACAATTGGGAGAATTGAATTTTTACGTGGCATAATTATTTAAGTGCATATAAAATTTTGTCATAAAAAGAAAATAAATAGTGGGGTAGAAGTACCAGAATATATTGAATTGGCCTATTCAATATATTCTGGTACAGCCTGTATTACAGAGTGAAGATCTACTTAGGAAAGTTTATAAGTATCCAGACGTGCCGGGGTCGCTAACTATTCCCAACTAAATAAATGGGTTGTGCCCCCAAGGGCAAAGTCCTTATTGCGCTCCAGTCATAGTATTCAGGGCAAGAACTGTCAAGCTAGGGTCCCTGGACATTTTACGGGAATTTAACCGTTTATGCGCTGCCTAGTTCTCTAACTAAGGTCTATTTATATTTCAACGAAACTGGCATGAAACAGGAACGGTAGATATCAACGGCAATATAATTGAATTCATAAAATTAGAATAGATTTTATGAATCAAGCATAAAAAAATCCGTCTACTTGGCTGAATAGAAAGTGCCCAATAAATTCGGACTTAACACCACTCGATTCATGACGGAGTCGGTCATTACATTGCCATTTATAGGCGAAGATGCGAGTTCGACTGTCGGTGAATAGGCATTTCGGGGCAGGACTTGTGCATTCTTCATAATTAAAAACAAGTTAAAAATTAGTATCCACAGATCTGCTGATGTCGAGGTCACAAATCAGTATCCGCATCCGCTGATGTATTAAAAAACTGTATCAGCAATAACTCTGATACCTACTATAGTATCTATGTATTACTATTTGTTGCCTATTTACGAGCACTAAAATGACAGCATATTTTTTTTGTTTTTTGGTCTACTATAACGAGAGTTCTAACTCGATATCGAGAGGTGTTATACTTACTTAAACTAATAATGTAAATAATATATAGGTATAAAAAAGATCTTAAAAAATGGTGGGACATGTTGCTGTTTTGGTGTGGAGTGTCGTAGTTTTAATTTTTTTTTTTTGCTTACGTAGGATTTTGTGAGAACTTTGAAATCCTGAACACCGACCAAGCCTAGAGGTGAGGCCACATTTGTGACATTACAATGCATATTATTCGCGTGACAGTGACATAAATGCAGAAGATATTTGTATTTGTTTGATCAACGCGGCAGGTCACATGAGACTTGTCACGAAGTAATTACGTTGGAAAGTTGCAATACTGGACCCGAAAGATTCATGAAATAAATACGACATGGTGTCATAAACATTTTGTTGAACGGAAAGTATTGAATTAACAATTGAATTAAGTATTAGTAGCCGAGATAAGGAAAACACGGCTAGGTTATTATTTTGAATACGGCTAGATTAACGGGTATATTTTTTTACACAGCATCATGTAGCCCCAAAGTAAGCAGAGCTTGTGTTATCGGAACTTTTTTGAAATTTGTGGAATTTGGAATTCACGGGCATATGAGACTTTTCATCCGTTATATCTCAGGGTTGGTAATGCGCGAGTGATACCTACCTCTGGCATTGCAGTCAAGTGTAATAATATTATTGTATTTAGAAAAAAAAAAGTATATAAGTAGTATATCAGTCATGTAGCTCTGCTTAGTTTGGTGCTAGATGATGCTGTGTGAAAAATGTCCAGCAATATTTATTATTATTATTATTTTATTATTATTATTATAGTAATATGCTTGTTTGGTGGTTTCGTTGAATAAGTAAAACATCCTATCGCTATTCAGAGCTATTCAGTGCCGAATAGCACTGAATAGCGCATTGAGAAACGAAACCAATAAGGAACATACCAGCTACTACAACTAAGTATTGCCTTCAGTATTTCATTGAGCTTTAAGTACTACGCTTCAGTTGCATTGTAAAGCTGACACGGTCTTTCTTCTCGGATTTTTCTTTTGTGACATTTCCAACTTCGTTACTAAAGAATTTCCAACCTCTTATTTAGTTCTCGAAAGCTATTGAGAAAATAGCTCTTACATACTGCAGCTGCAGAAAATCAAACCTGAAGTAAGACATTATAAAGTGCTGATAGATGGAGGCAGCTCATGACTATTAATCGTGGCACTTTTAGGGGGAGTTCCGAAAATATCCACGATACAGGAAACCCTAGTGTGAGGTCAAGGCAAAACAAGATTTGTATGTGACTTTTGGGTGTTAATTTATTTTTATAACGCTACCAACCCTAAAAACGGGCTTACCCATGATGGGCATTTTTATAAAGCTACCAACCCTAAAAACGGGCTTACCCAAGATGGGCATCCCTTAGTACTTAAAATCTGTGACAGAGATTAACATATCAGAGGCACGCCAAATATACCCGAGTAACTATTTGGTTTATACCCGCGTTTTGAAAATAGCTAAGTGTTTCATGTTACCAGTCCATTGCATTCATTGACACACTAACTGATAGCACATGCTTTCTAAATAATTGGCTTTAAGGCATGCCAGTTTCCTCCCAATGTTAATTCACCGTAGCACGTGGTGATAAAGTAAAAGTCAATCGGCAATTTATATGTGGAAATCACAAGAGTTGTTAAAAATCATCGTCTTCACTGAGTGAAGATTTACGTCGATTCTTCACAGCTTCATTTATGATGATGATGATTACTATGTAGTAACGAAACCAATAAGGAACATACCAGCTACTACAACTAAGTATTGCCTTCAGTATTTCATTGAGCTTTAAGTACTACGCTTCAGTTGCATTGTAAAGCTGACACGGTATGTAGCAGGTACCTTTTACGCTTTTGGGTTAACCTGGATATGGATCCATAAAGTACCGTGACAATCATGGACCGTGACAAATACCTGCTTCGTAATGTAGCTTTACAAAACTTCTGGCGTGATTGTGGCTATTTTATCTAAGCGACAGTTTGACTGTATCATTGAATAAATAAAACAAGAACCAAAGATGTGAAACTCATATATTGAGAAAAAATTAGACTCTTCTACCAGCGGCAGCGTACTAGACAAAGAATCCGTATATCGTAACACGAAAACGGCCTATCAGTAGACTAGACAGTTTCTCTGTAGTGATTCGATACTATATGGCCACAAAACGACAACTAAAATACCTACTAGCAACTAGGTATAAGATGACATAGCTACAAAAGCGATTAGTTAACGCCGTGCCTCTTTCTTTCCCATAGAATATGTAAGCATGCTCCACATATTTTGACACGCAAGTTACAGAAAGAATGAACGTTTAAAAAACATCCCTGGCTTACGCTCTATCAAGCGTAGTATCCATCGAATTGACGCAGGAGATCGCAAAACGACTGAAAAGTATAATTTTGGGATAATACAATGGAGTTCTTTTTCTATCCCCTAATATTTAGCCTAATATTCTATGGTTACCGCTTTAGCAAGCAAAAGTTGGGCCATTGAGTAAAACTGCTCAAACTCTGGACCACACTCAAACTATTCCTGCTTAATGTGTTACTAACATTATTACAGGTAACCGTAACAGTTTCCTAGTTCGGGAGCTCGCAGCCCCTTTAACATTGCAAATAACTAGAACTTATAAATAAGAAAAATGTGCTGACTGACTGATACCGTAATGATATAAGTTTACAATGTTTTCGTAGTAGCTACGACGTATATAATACTTAGCTATTATTTATGTAATAAAATAACATTTTGAACACACCTTTATAATACACCCTTATGATTTTTTTATTTCACCAAAGATCCCGAAATCACTTATCGCAAAAAGATCACCAATGACTATGAAATCACTTTTTATAGAACAGTAACGCAAAAAATAAAATTAAAATACACGTGTACCTACTAAATAATATATTGATTTCTATTTCTAAAAGTAGGTTAGTTGACGGTAAAACACGTACCGTGTCTACCAATGTCAGGCTATTTGTTCTGTGTACTATAAGGTTAGAGTAAAACATCGGTATCAAATAGTCACGGAGAGATTTCAATACTAATGGTAAAACATAATTATATATACCCTTAATTCCTAAAGTGGTCCAGGTGCACTCCCAGGGGTCCATGGGAGACTCGACGGGGGTCTACGTTGGCGTGACAAAAAAATGGTGGTTTCAATTGAAAACTGGTCCACGAAAATTTATCTGCTTTCGATAGTAAAGAACTAAAATTTTGGCTGTACTTTACCTATCAATGTAGGCAGATAATATTTTAAAAAGTTCAGCGACTGTGGCTTGTACTTGCATATTCCATATTCAGTACAACGTGTCGAGACTTGCAAATCTAATCTTCACATTTTTTGTCGAGTTTTGAGAATATGGTAGAAATGTAGCTGCAGGGGGTCCACCGGAACCAGCTAAATTTTGAAAGTGGTCATGAGAAAAAAAGTCTGGGAACCTCTGATATATAACTTTATCTATACCTACTTCGTGTTAATAACTTACATATAGAGATTATTGATTACAGAGTACTTGTAAATTTTTACATCTTAGGCGTGATATTTTTAAATATAAACTTTGAGAGGCCATTTTGCTGATATTTTTCACTTAGTGATATTAAAAATGTATTTTGATCAACTGAGTCTTTCAATTTTGAATGCACCTTGCATTCAAAAAGCTCAGTTCACCCGTTGAAAAAGTCAGATTATAAACGCAGGCAAGTCAAAAGTACAACTAATTTTTCAAACGGAAAAAATAGTACGTGTGCGAAAAACAGTATTTTATATGGAATTCGTGAATTCAGGTATTTCGATTCGGAAACTAACAACTGCGGCGCGGCACCGCACAGTAGGTCCAAACTGACAAAAAAGGTACTTAAAATATAACATTATTACCGTTTTTTTAAATCTCAAAGTACGTGTTACAATGCTTTTATTTGGTTGTGGAGTATAAAAAAGACTCATTTTCAGTGTCTATTACCGGGCAAGGTTGCGGATGGATGCACATGTGTATGGTGTCATACGATAGGTAAAGAGCTATTTTATGATGCCTAGGCGTTTCAAAGCTGGATCGGGTATAAGTTCGCAGAAAACGAGCATGATAGATGTCATTCGACACAATTTTTTTTTACTTTATTTTTTTTCTCTTCGAGTATTAGTCTTATGACAAAATGTTATAGAATAGTTTCTAATACAATTATTGAGCTCTATTTATTGGCATAAGAAAATCTAGAAAACTTTGAAAAAAATCGTAAGTCCCTTTTTATCAGTTTGGAGCCCCTGTGCGCCGCCACGCTACCGGGCTACAATATACACTTCTTGAAGAAACGTTGGCTCTTGTACTATAAACATCAGAACATTGGTTTTATCAGGGAGACAGGTGTTTACAGCACACAACATTAAAACACCCACAGCGATGATGAATGAAACGTATCATCGTGGCACATTAGTAAAAATGAGTTTAACTGCGTAGGTAGAGTTTCTAAAGACGGCAATCGTTATCTCCAAAAAAGCCGGTTTTATAATTTTGGTGGTTCCGGAAACTCACAAAATAGTCGTGCTGGAAGTTCTGTCTGAAATAGATCGCTTTTAAGCGGTAAGGACGCCCATGGTGCTTATGTTAAGATTATTTCTTGTTTTGGTTAATATTAATGGTTTACCTATTTACCTACCTAACGGCTGTGTACAATATCGTATTTGTATACAAATAGGTACTTAATGGAAAACACATCGTTTTAAAATTTTGATATTAATAAAGTAAATAATTATTTAGAATTCTGATCTGTCAAAAAATATCTTTTTTAGTCGGCCAAAAGCTAGTCCGGCTAAAACGAAGCTGCCCTAATGAGTGATGTATTTCTGCCGTAGCGCTTACGTATTTGGAAATGTTTGTATTCCCTTGATAAAGCAAGATAAAAGTTCGTTAACGATAAAAGAAGCCATTAAAAGTTTGTTTAAAATTGTTGTTTTAATTTATTGTTGGGAAGATACAAGATATAGATGCAAAACAGATTAAGGGCAATGTAAAGATGTAAGCCAATCCGATTTTGCCGGTCCATGATTTACGGTCGCTTAAAGACCAGCCGTTTTCACCTGAAAATAATGAAAAACGGAAACGAATGAAAAATGAAAAAGTATGAAAACGTAAAGTCAGAATTCATACCGTTCCTTTCCAGATCAATTCGTTGAGAAGGACGTTTTGAAAGCTATCAGAGTGCGTCGCCACGTTAGTCATCCTCACATCCAGAAAAAGAGAATGAGAACAAACGGACGATGCGCCCTTCTATTCAAATTTTACCGGACCGGGGACTAAAACGGCATCTCTGCTAGCGCCATAGAACAACAGACGCGTCTCGGCCCGTGACCCAAAGAACCTATTTCAATGACTATCCACGTGACCAACAACAGCCAAAAAGAGGTTGGGTGGTCATTTAAATAGGTCGCTATATCGGACCGAAATGTCGGTTGATCGGCCGCGCTGGACCAAACGCCCCGTCTAATCGGTTCAGAAAGTTATCCGACATGCGACGCTGATGTTTATCGCATGAAACAGACTGCTGTCAGATTCTATTAGATACCCGATGAGACAACTAGGCATAGTCGTGGTCTTGTATTTGCGAAGTAGTCAACTCCGATGGTTATTATTAGCAGCACAATAATCGTTTCCATCGCAAAGTTGTTTAAAGGTATCGGTTTTATGTGATAAGACCGCTCATTATATTTAGTTATATTCAGTTTTGTTATTTTTTGGTGTTTTTGTTTTGTTAAATAAATTATTTTTATTAATTCTGCATTCAGAATTAAACCGGAATATTTTTTTCAAAATTTTAATGCCACTGACGTGCTTTTCCATTATCGCATTATCGCATTGCATAGTGACTTGGCGATAAAATATAACAACCATTCTTGAAGACACAGAAATCGATTGGAATAAACCGCATTGCAATCCGTTAAGCGGTTCCGGAGTTTTTAGTCATCGTTTTAAAATGCGTGTATACTTTTTACGAATAACAGTCATTTGAGTAAAAGCTCATTATTTATTCCAAATTATACCTACGTACAACCTTACAGGTCGACTGGTATACAGTTTCAGATTTTCGGTGGAATTTTTGACCGGTAAATAAATAAAATAAATAAAAAGAGCCTTTATTTCCCCTAAAAATAATAATTTCATTATTATTATATTATTATATTACAGTAAAATGTTAAAAATAAGTTTTAAATACTCTAATCATAAAATAATATTATTAGAAAAAACCAAAAATAATAATATTGCACGTCATTAATTTTATCAAGATTAAAAATTTATTAGAGTTCATCTGATTTCATTTCATTTTTCATAATTATATACAATTATATTAATGTCATGTCATATCTATTATTGTTTTTCATTTTCTTTATTATTAGGGGCTATCCATTGCTGGATGAAGGCCTCCTCCATCTCTTGCCAGTTTATCCTGTTTTGGGCCGTTCTAACCCAATATTTCCCTGCAACTGAAACAATGTCGTCTCTCCAGCGGCGAACGGGTCGACCACGTTCTCTCTTTCCGTCACGGGGCCACCAGTGTAAGACTCTCTCACTCCAGCGGTTGTCGTTTGTACTCGCGGTATGACCTGTCCATTTCCATTTCAATCTTGCTGCCATTTTTCCTGCGTCTGTTAGTTTAGTTTTGGACCTGATCTTAGAGCTTCTGATGCGATCGCGGAGTTTTATGCCCATCATGCTTCGTTCTATCGCCCTTTGGAATGATCTTATCTTTATTTTATTTTCTGTTGTCATAGCCCATGTTTGACATCCATAGAGTAGGGTTGGGAGAATGGTCGAATCTGCGACCGGTAGCGGTCCATAAATTGATGACCTCCTATACACGTCAATGGGTTAAGAGTAGTTAGTTCCACTTCACCTACCTAATAAACGCAGAGCAAGTTTGCACTGCGAAATAACATAGTGTGTGTATTTTATACTCTTGTTTACCTTTCACGTAACATATTTGAGAAACACCGTATTTTTACGTAATTTTATTTTTTTAATTTACGATGGGTTTGCAATTTTGCATGTCCAAACAAAATAAGTGTAGACATTTCATGAAAATAATTTCTAGCCCGCTTTGTGACGAGAATATGTATGCGATTATCGAAGACGACAATATTCATTTATATGTAGATACTATGCAAAAAACTAAAACTCGAGTTTTCCAATAGTCAACGTCGAGGCGATAATCGCCCTTCTTCATGTAATTAATTGTACCTTCACATCGTTTACTTACATGGGGAAAGTTTTCAATATTATTTTGATACTCACACATTTGAGACATTATTCTTAGTGGTTTGACTACTATTTGCATCGAGCATGTACTCGATGAGTATTTGTCTGTAGGATAAAATTCCTCTGACTCTGCTAAAATTTTGATAGAAACATAGAAGAGGGGTCTTGGGACGAGAAAGCGATCTATCTAGAACAGTGCCACAACCAGAATCTAGAAAGCACTAGATTGTTGCAATTCGTGATGAAATTACACATCTGGGTTTATTAAATTTATCTGTGGTGTGCTATCTATGATGCGTACGCTGTGGTTAGTCAGCTTAAGGGGCTGAAGCAAAAAAATTGCTCTTCTAAAAAAATTAAACAAAACCGATCTAGTTATCTAGATCGGTTTTGTTTGTGGCAGTAGGAAAAAACATGTTATTACTCAATTTACTTCCAAGAATCTCATTGTATTAAAAAAAATATTTTGCAAAATATTCTCGATAATAAATTATTATATTATCGAGAATATTTTGCAAAATAAGCTACACATCTAAAAAAAACGCGTTTTTTGCAAGTGACTATATTAATATATATTATATTAATACAGATAGAAGATATAATTTGGAAAACTTACACATTATAATTTTTGAGGGAGAGAGAGAGAAAGCCATGCATTATTTCACGCATTTTTGTCATCGCGTTGATGTTAATTAAGCGTTGCGTTGTATGACTACTTTTTTATTTGCTAAATCGGCACCTGTCTGCACCTTAATACATGTAATATCTTGTTCTAGTGCTCCCAAGCCCGCCGTTCTTCATGGACGAGGTTAACAACAAGGTCGAGAACAAGATTGGCCCTTACCACGACGGGGATACGCTCGTCCTGAGGTGCTTGGTTATAGGAGGTAAGTTTTCATAAAATTTATTTATATTGGACATGTTTTATTTATGCCTACTTTGGAGTAAAGACAAAACCAGCAGGCGCGTCTTGCGTGCCATCAAAGGAAGTCCAATTTGAACTCCTGTAGATATATTTTCAGTCTGTGTATATCCAAATACTTATTTTTAAATCCTTGTTCAAGGAGCACTACTTGTCCTCGAGTCACTAACTGTTGCCCGATTCTTGCTTATCTATGTCTATGGACATAGAATAAAATTACCACAATATGACAACTACAAAATTTAATTCCCTAACAGCTAAAAAAACCTTGGCATAAATAAAATACCTATCAAAATATATGCAAAGCGATACACATCATGGTCCAGAAGAAACACGTGACTATCAAAACCTATCTGCATTCGATGGCTTCATCAGAAAAACTTGAAATAGTGAATCATTTTTCTTAGAAACAGATCTTAATTTAGAATTTGCACAAAACAAAATTAAGCAATGCTCCTAGACATATACGAAATCGTAGAATAAAGAAATCACAATCAAATCACAAAGGGCGATTTACATGAGGTATCAGACCTAAAATTATCGTGGTTTGGTATCATTTTAGAATATTATTACGACTAATTATACTAGTTCCCGTCTCACGACCGTCGAGCGTGGTCACGGACGGTGCTCATGAGGAAGGACCTCTAAACGGTCAACGACGTCCGCAGGAGAATAGTAAAGTACGTGGTATACCTAGTTGTAATAATATTCTAAAATGGTATCAGACCTCATGTAAATCATGACGTCATCGCATACCACGTACCATAGTACGTCGTACATAGCCTTTGCGTACGCTGCGTTTTTGGATGGTACCATTTCTTCCTTTGATAGACCTTTAAATCAGTGAAAGTACTTACTCCAACTGATTTAAGATATACGTCGTAAGTAGAGGCTTTTAAAGTACCTACCTTCCGGCTTGATCAATGTACGTTACGAAGGGAGATACGATAACCTGGAAATAACTTAGGGGTACTTTTTGACACCTGTTTTCATAGGAATATATCATCATAATCAATGGTTAGACTTGACCGTCCGTTTAGTTTGTTGGTGAATTCAATCAACCCTTAGGGGGTAGAACATAACTGCAGACGAGGCGAGTAGACGCGTCGCTGTTATTGCCCATGGAAGGGTCAAAATATAATCAAAGGTTGTCTGATAGAACTCGCTACTGAGCGATAAGAACGCCTATTAAATTGATAATCAGAAATAATCAATTCATTGGTAAATTATCAATTTACGCGTAGCTTGTAAATACTTATGGTGTGCAATAGTTTTATAGGTAGGTACATAAGAGGTTTTGTGCAGTATTAAAAAAACACCCAACTCTTACATAGGTACCTAGTCCTGATCCTGCACTAGGATTCCCTGTATCGTGGGTATCAGGAACAACGAGTACTATGGTATCACAACACCCAGACCCAGATTAAATATCCAAATATCTGCAGAACTTGCCAACATTTGTCCCGTATGGGAATCAAATGTCGTCCACTGTGCCATTGAGGTCTTTTATAACATAATCTACCTACCATTGGTATACCCATAATCGGAGCCTTTACGAGGTACATTGTAGCCGTTTACCACACTGATTTTTCCAAGATCAGTATCGAAACTGATACTGACCTTTAATAAGGGAGAAACAACCAGTAAAACGAATAATAAAATATTTAATTTAATTATAAGTTTGGGTCTTGGTGATTTCTATGTATAGTATGTACGTATACTTATAGGTACAAAAAAAAGTATATTAGTAGTATATCATGTATAGTTCCCATAATACAAGCTCTGCTTAGGGACTAGATGAAGCTGTGTAAAAAATGTCCAGCATTGTTTATTTATTTATTATTAAGTTAGTTTTTAAAAATAATAAAAACATTTGTAATATTTAATCAATACTTTTATACGACAACCAAACGAATGAACGGAACAATACTAAAATCATAAGTTATATAAATGCAACCGTTTTAATAAAATTAAATAAATAAGTAAATAATAGTATGGAAACGAAAATATTAAATCTTACTTTAAATCCTACTACTATTATAAACGCGAAAGATTTTGAGGATGAATAGACGTTTGTTTCTTTTTCACGCTAACACTACTGAACGGAAGTTTAAGAAACTTTACAGTAATAAAGCTTATACATCAGAATAACACATAGGCTACTTTTATCCGTGTACCACGCGAAGCCGTGGGCAGAGGCTAGTAATTGTAATAATCTGCATAATGCTCACAAAGAGAACCAAATACCTCTGATGTCTCTGCGTCAGTACTAAGACCTCAATCTGGGGATTGAGATTTAAGAACTGATTAATGGGGATTCAGTGTCAGCGGAATATTAGCTACTAAGGGTCGATCTTATTACTTTTTGCAAATATTTGATTAACTAAAAAACAGAAAAAAAAACATTGTTTAGTTGCACTACTAGATACAATTAACATGACTGTAATCGCAGTAATGTATCAACCTATATTTATGTACTTACCTACCCTTTTGTAACAAAACCAATTATACAAATTGTGACTTTTACTACTTCATCAATAACTTTGTAACCTTTGTTAAATAGAAATGTGTCTTATATTAGTAGGTAAGTATGCCTAGCTACAAACCATTTAGTACGAGCTGGCTCGTAGGTACTAAATGGTTACTAAGAATTATGGTTACTAAGGATGACCCGATAAGATACATTTCTATTTAACAAACAAAGGTTACGCCAATTTATCAATTTAAATTCTAGACACTATAGTCAACAATAATTGTAAAAAATAATACCTTGCATTCTTATTTATCGTCCAGTTCGGGTGTCGTTTAGGTATTATCCTATCCTATCCTACTAATATAATAAACGCAAAAGTTTGTGAGGATGGATGTTTGTTACTCTTTCAGGTACCACGCGGGCGAAGCCGAATCTGAATCTGAATCTGACTCGAGAGGAATCAAATCATGCAGCGATAAACTTCGCTTTTATATCTGTATACCTTATTGTATGGTCCTTAAAACCTCTCACTCCATTTCCACGTGGTTCTTGAACGATACGTGTACGATATCTTTTCTTCCCAATACGTGTGTAAATTGGGAAATGAGCCACTGAGGTTTTGCCGCATACATATGAGAACGTGCTACCTGTAAACAGCTCTCAGAGGCACCATTTTGTGGGTATAGGAAAGTTCAAAATAACTTTTCTGCTCCCACCAAATTATATTGGTTTAAAACAGATGTCGAGAAAACAACTTTCCATTGAAAAAAGATTCGTATTGACCAATTCTTAAGCCTTATTTAAGACAAATACAGTAGCCACACAATTATTTGACCATAAGTCAGAAAATAATAGACCCGTCTTGTAAAATATGTGGCCCAAGTTTTGCGCAGGACGTGTAATAAAATAAAAAATGTTAGAGGGAAGACAACTTCAGATATAAAGATACGATTTTTTTCAACTAAGTACTTTTTACATTTACTATTACATTATATGTCCTAAGGGGTGCGCGAAAAAGTAACTCTTACATTATATTTTCTGACTGCATATCAAATTTTGTTTCGATAGGTACGATATAAACTGAGCGAGGAATAGGGGTGTGACACACCGACATACAGACAGACAGACAGACATGGCAGAACTATAAGGGTTCCGTTTCGCCATTTGGCTTCGGAACCCTATAAAAAGCCATAAATTTACTTTATTTCCCGTTATAAAAACCGGTGAAATACAGTCGCTATTTTCCCTTTCCCGAAGTGATCCTTTCCTCGTGTGGATGTACGCTTTTTGCTAGTCCTGTGGGAAGCATCGTCTTAATCTACGACCTAAAATTATGATGTGCGTTATTGTGTTTTAAAACATCACTTTGAAAAATAGTAGTTTGGGGTCATGATAGGTTGATTTTTTATTTGTGTAAACAGGCTTCATGCAACTGTGCTGAAATATCGGAAAGCAAATAAACTACGTCCCATGAATTATGTGTATGTATTCCAAAAAAGTGTGTTTCAAAATTTTACTCAAATAGTTCAGTTCCAAATAAAAACTTTGAGTTTTTTTACGTAAAAATTACTGTTAAAGTTCGCTTGCAGTAAGTTTCTCTGACTGCGGACAAAGTTATAAAATATGCAAAAGAATTAAATGATATAGGAACGAGCTAGATCAGTTACTAACCATAATTAAAACCACTCGCTTTCAATGCCGCTTTTATAAATTAGATCACATTTTTCAAATAGCAGCCTAGCAATGTGAGCTTTAAGCATTTCATAAGAGATTCCCTAGTAAGTGATAAATTAAACTCCACAATTCCAATAATGTTTAGAAGTTTCTGTAATTTCCTCTTACTCACAAATGAGACCCTTAACACATAGTTTCTTGGGAGTTAATTGAACACATAGTAATGTTGGTTATAATTAAAAACTACGCAGTACGCATCACAAGGTGGAATTTAAATGTCGTGAGTTTAAATTAATCTTTAGCCTCCAACGGCCCAATGTACCTTTCAATTGACAAATATACAATAAGAGTTTATGCAACTGACGCCCAATGTCCCTTAAAGTTGACCAAAGATATTTTACTTTTAAGAGTGCAGTTAGGCTCATTTATATGTAATTAGTATCTTCAAAGCTTTAAATATTAAAAGCTTTAGAAACGTAAAACTATCGAAAATAATGAAAATATTGTTAGCCAGTAATACTCATAATCATGATGTCCATCGTAAAGGACTTGGGCGGTAATCAAGAGGTCGAAAACAAAATATGGTTGGGCCGTAGGAGGTTAGGGTATATTTACACTCATCCGTTCAATGTAAGAGACATAAAGATGCGTCGTTCATGTCGTGACCACGGCTGGTGCAACACAGTCCAAACGTCGGAAAAATAATAAAATAAGTGAACGCGATAAAGATCCGTAAAAAACTTTTAATTAAGGTACCTTTGAAACTACAGGCACTTTGTCTTTGAAAACTTTACGTTCTTATTGAACTTCCATTTACACTGTCCTACCCAACTGCAACATAATCTACAATCAATGAGGGTTTTTTTATACGTGGCAGCCTAGTCTAACAGTCTGAATGCCGAATACTGAAAAGAGAAGTGAGAGTTTTATACATTACTCAATACTCAATACATTTTGTGCTTTCACATAGTTACAAAGTTGTTAAACTAGTAGGTCTCTCATATAAACCCTGTTGGGGTTTAGCAACATGGCGGCAGACCGAGGTTTTTTATACTTAGAAGGTAGGATGTAGGTAGTCTACGTAGGTATTTTCGGAGATAGTTGATTTTAAGTATCCGTGTGTTTAATGTTTAGGTCTTAGCTATAAGTATATAGCACGTTGCATATAATATAGCTGTTTCCAACTCTACTTAAATCTTGAGTAGCGTTTCAGTGTTTGGCCGGGTAGCCAATTTTTATGAGAAATTTATTAATCTGGACTGCCACGGATGGAATACCCCATCTGTCGCGATCCCTATTATCTGTCACAGGTAACTAAGTCACTAACGTCCGTCCTACAAGCTAAGTTTCGTTCATTTTTACGTGCCCCGTCATGTCACTCTTACAAGCCTATGAGCCCTCTAAGACTATGCCCCCGTTAGGGGTATCTCAGAACCGTAGTCTCTTTTACGGTTCTACGTACTATCTACGCCACTTCAACGAGACTTCTACTTCTATGAGTATAACTTTCTGTGGTGCACTGAATGTTTTCAATGGAAGACAGGAAACAATAAAAAGTACGGTCCTGTTAGCAACGGGGCGATAGACCGAAGTTTTTGTTACTGTTTATCCCCCTAAGGGGACAGAGCTGGAGAACAACGGGAATAATTTGTCCAGACATCCAGTCTTCCATATCGGACTCTTTAACACTGCACGGATGTATGTAAATGTAAATAGAGCCTTATAATTTGTAATTAACGAATACCTCAAACCTGGACCAAGTATTAGCTGATTACTTATAATTAGTAATCAGTGATGACTGCCATTTCCTAAATCAATTTAAAAAGCACGTGATAATGACCGAGCATAGCGTAGCTACAAAGTAGGAATGAATCTACTTAGGTACTCGGAGCAGACATTAAACAACAAAAAAACTTAAATCGTTTCTTTAACATATCATAGAACTAGCTGCTGCCCCGGCTTCGCTTGCATGGTACCCGGATAAAAAGTAGCCTATTTGTTATTCTGATGCATAAGCTATACTATAAAGTTTCATCAAAATCTGTTTTGTAGTTTTTGGGTGAAAGAGTAACAAACATTCATCCTCACAAACATTCGCGTTTACAATATTAGTAGGATAGGTAAATCTAGTACCCTTAGTTCCGTAGCGATCCTCATATCATATGAAATTTTAATGATCTCGACTACCCATCGGTTATTTTGGTACCTTTACGGGGTTTATGGAATATTAACCTATAGAATCTGTAATGAGGCTATCCCGTTTACTAGGACATTCATGTTCACCTTACTGTTTTCTCGGAAAGAAGTTAGAAAAACATTTATATGTGAACAGATTAAGCTTAATTTTTACACTTTTCATTCTATTCATTAACCTTTCTGAATGCTTGCTGGTCGCCGGAAGACGTCCAAGGCTGGACACGAGACTTCACCATTAAATGTCATCGACCGCAAACTTTCTGGAATCGTTTCAATGCTATAGTCCGTAAACTTTGTCCGATATACTTTTTTATACTTTGTCTACCTGTATTTACCCTGTGACTGTCAGTTTTGTCAAAATGAGCAGCGCAATGATTTTAAACTTCATTACGTGGTCTATGATAAAGTGGTAGGTCGACGACCGATATGCACAGACTACTAGGATGCTAGTTAGTGCGAGTGGGAGTTAGTTCCTCTATGGATGGCCTTGTCAAAGTCGCAAGGGGCCCAAAACGCAGCAACACAGAGTAAGGCTGGTAAAAGCAGAGTAAGCTTATTACTATAACCCAGGACAAGTTGATTTCAAGCTGAAACGATGATGATGATTTGCTTGAAAAGAAAAAAAAACTGGGCACTTAAATAGGTACTTGAGAGGCTTGAGGCTAGAGAGACTTTGTTTCAATTTAACGTTTGCTTCTCGTTATTACAAGGTCGTCCACCCCCCCGGATCAGCTGGTACTCTGGCGAGACCCTGGTGGACGCGTCCGACGGAGACAGTGACATTCCCAAAGTGAAGGAGAACGAGCTGTACCTTCCTCTCACGAGGAACAACGCCGCGGACCTGTCCTGCCAAGCATCGAACACGAGGCTAGCGCCCCCCGTAGTGGCAACCTTGGAGGTGGAACTTTACTGTGAGTTATAAACCTAGTTTTTATTTTATGCCATGCATATCGTTTTGTATGGGCGTTTTGAATATATGAATCATCTCGTGGACGATTTATACGAGAATTCAAATTCAAATACAAATTTATTATTGAAATGATACATAACGGGTTGAGATGTAACAATTTGTGTTACACCTAAAGATATAAAACTATACATATACATATGAACAAAAAACAACAAAAATCTAAAATAACAAGACATTTACAAAATACTAACTAAAAAAAAATAATTAACTCTTATTTTCTATACAAAGACATCAAAAGGAAAACAAACAGATCACAAAATAACAGCATTCCTACAAAAAAATCGTAGACAAACTCGACATACTCGTAGTAGGTACTTAATTATTATTTTTTCTCTTCATACTAACAAATATGGATATTTTGCCCAACATAAACTATATTTTGCTGGCATCAGTGTTGGCCACAGAAACATTTCACCATGGAGGCGGTCACGCCGTGAATTCTTTGAAGTGTTTCAACTAAAAGTACATAACGTTTTCAGTGCCGGCCTACAACGTGTCAATACACTGGATATCTGGCACCGAAGGAGACTCCATCCAGGCTGGGAAGGTTGCAATGGTCAAGTGCACAGCTCGAGGGTCTAACCCTCAGCCGGACATCAGCTGGATGTTGGACCACAGACATCTCACACACCATAGCAATCAGGTTCGGTGTTGTTTTTGTCAATAATTTAGGTTTATAAGGTGATAAACCTTTATAATATGTCTAATATGCAACGGTATATTAACGGTATGTAAATCCCAAATCAATAAATAAACGACCAACAGACACAAACATAGTGTGGGGTCCTACACCAGGATTTCCTATGTCTTGGGTATCAGGAACTACGGGCACCGTGGTACCACAACACCAGACCCAGACCTGGAACAATATCTGCAGGACATGCAAATATTTGTCTCGTAGCGGGAATCAAACCCGCAACATTTGCGTCGCAACCTAAATCATCGAGGTCGTCAAGTGAATAATAATCAGCAAAATAGTCCATTTAGACCTTTTTTAATTTAACTGACAAGTTTTAAAGTATTTTCTATCTGTTATCATATTCTGAGATTTAACAAACAACACACGAAATAAAACAGGTAACTATAAATATCGACTCACCGACTAGTTGTAGATTTATCTACGTACCTGCTGCCTGGTCAGCAGTATTTTAGTTGTCTATTCGAACTGTAGAATTCCATGCGCTTCGGCTAAATAGCCAGGGCGCATTGAATTTCATGAGTTGGTTACAAACCCCTTTTCAATATCTTAATAATACCTAAATTAAGAGAAAAGAAAACATACATATAGGGAGAACAAAGACAGATCAGGACACAGAAGATTGACACATTTTTACCATAAAAACCCCTTATCCCCAACGATTTTTAAACCTAGAGGTACAGCGCTGTTTAAAATCTTTGCTTTAAACTGAATCCATACCTTAGACTACAGCATAGACTTTTTTAGTTTTCGAGCCTTAGGCCCGTATTTCGAAAGCACGAATCTTTTGAGATTAGTTATCTTTTGCTCTTTAGATCAGTGTCGTTTAGTTTTTTTTTTTTGTTTATATGAAACACCTTACTGAGGGACTTCGGGCCCTAGCAATGCCTCAACCTCAACGCTGGTTGGCGGGGACGATGGAACTTTGTGTCTCATCCTCTCGATACTGGAATCGGTGAAAACAAGTCCTCAAATCCAGTAGCCCAACTGAAATTCTTATTTGTTTTCCAGAGCTGGGATGCAGTCACACAGACTGCAGTGTCATTCCTAGAGCTAACAGCAGCGGTGGTTGACAATGGCGGTACATTGGCGTGTCTCGCCACGAATCCTGCCATGGCGCCAAGTACCGGCTCCAAGGCTGACGTCATCAAACTTAATGTCACCTGTGAGTACCAATGAGTTTCGCGGATCCATGGTATCGTAACACACAGATCTGGAATAAATATCTGCAGCTGTAAACATTAGACCCGCAACGGGAATCGAACCAGCTCAAAGTCGCACAACTATCTATCGGAGTTTCACTACGTGATGAGAACAGGGATTTTCGTACACTAAAGTCACCAACGTAGCTCTCAGAAGTTTAAATGACAATAGACAGGCCATTGTAGCTAAACACCTGAACACCCAACAGTTATACACACCTGACCCCACATTAGGACTCTTAGTGTCGTCGGAATCAGTAACTAGGAGTACTAGATACTGCATCACCCAAACCCGAAACAAATATCTGGAGAACTTGTAAATATTTGTGCTGCAGCGGGAATTTAACCCCACTTCTTGCGTCTGAGCTGGCTACTCGCCCACTGCGCCACTGAGGTTGCCAAAGCTCGCTGGATCGACAATCGCCGGAGACAAAGTTGTTAATAAATAAATAAGGCGGGCCTTCGCCCACTGCGCCACAGAGGTCGTGTTGGCGGGGGATCAAGAAGTTTTTATTTCAATCTTTATACTACACAGTAACGTTCAAACTATACGACAATCATAAATTATTTTGGAGAACTTTGATTCGTCACGCTATTTTCCCATTCAGAAACCACCTGCCACCTATTTATTGTACCTCCTAACCAATGCCGCCACGCAATATCATCACTAGAAGTATCGACCAAACCTGTCTCCAACTTTTCCTGAAGAGTTCGTTGTTCAAAATTCTCAGCTTGAATTGAGGTGACCGTGACATTTACAGCTAAGCGCTTCCGTGCTTCTGAGAGCATGTTAAACTGTCAGTCATGGCTTTAATTAAACTATGACACCCAGTTTGACTCTTTTAAATTACTTTACTGGTGTTTTGCTCAGTTCATCTTTGAATCGGTTTGTGTACAAAGCTTCTGTCCAAATTTTACCCACATCCTACTATCCTTCCTACTAATATTATAATCGTGAAAGTTTGTGAGGATGGGTGTTTGTTACTCTTTCACGCCAAAACATCTGAACGGATTTTGATGAAGCTATACAATAATATAGCTTATCAGAATAACACATATGCTACATTTTATCCGGGTAACACGCGGGCGATGCCGTAGGCAGAAGCTAGTAAAAACCAATTTGTTAGACTAGGTTACGAACTATAGCTATTCCAAATTTCATTGTTCAGAAATCGAATTCAGCAGCAAAGTCAAAGGTTTTTTATTTATTAAAATCAAAATGATCTTAAAAAAACGTATGCTTAAAAACTACGTGAATTTAATTGTAAGTGAATTTACGCCGATTTCTCGCGCGCGACCAAGACTTGTAGAATCAGGCAACAAACTCTCCTTGGTTTTTTTTATTTTAATTATCCTTCCGCTATAGCGTGAAACAAATTTTGTATTCGAACAATGTGAACTCATTTATTGAGAAAGAGTATGAGTCATAGAACTAAATAAAGTCTAAGGCTTGAGTTCACCATCAAAATAAACAGATGATCAAGTATAACCATTGATTGTGATATGAAAACATGTGTCAAAAAGTTTTGATTAGGATCTAACCAACCGTCATTTTATCGGTGAACTCAGACCTATTTAACAACAAATACCTCAACATCCATATGTTCGCATTTATAATCCTAGTAAGAATTTGGATAGGATGATGTCTCCTAAACAGCATTACAACCTTTTATATTCCTCTTTTAACAGGTTGCTACACCAACTTGCCCTGCTCCATTAGATTGTTGCTTTATTTAACTTGTGATTGCTATTCCAGATAGTCCGATCCTGGAAGTGAGCTCGCTTGGAGACGGCAGCATGAACGAGGTGGTGGAACTTGACCCCCTACATTTAGAATGCGACGGTCGAGCCAATCCGCCAGTTGAGAAGTTCATGTGGTATTTTAATGTGAGTATTCAACACCTTATGACGAACAAATATCAGGAACAAATACCTATGAAATTTCCGTTTTGTGAGGGAAAATATAATGAGTTTATTTTAAACAAAACTAAATACTTATTTAATTAATTTATGTATATACACATTTGTATTATGTTGATACCCTACCCTACTCCTTCTGTAATAGTTAACCGCACGGGAATACACATATTAAATAAGTTCATTTAGGAGATCAACATTTCTAAAACGAACGCGGTTGAACCAATAATGCGTTGTTCATTCGTTAGTAGTGTTAGACG
The DNA here is from genome assembly GCA_958496245.1 of Perizoma flavofasciatum. Taxonomy (NCBI): domain Eukaryota; kingdom Metazoa; phylum Arthropoda; class Insecta; order Lepidoptera; family Geometridae; genus Perizoma; species Perizoma flavofasciatum. Next base: position 4,952,046 of record OY292436.1, read on the forward strand.
ACGTTAATATTGCGTGCCGTTTGAGACGCATTGCTTCCAATATAAACTCATACCTATTCGAAAATAAACTTAGTTTTCTTAGTCCATGGTGCAAATGTAAGGAAATTGGAGGTAAAACAAAACTTTAAAAAACAAATGAATGACCTATGTTTTTGAAAAAAGAAGATCATGCATTCGAAACATACTATATTTGAATATAGAATTCCATATCAAACCGCAGATATTTCAGTTCAAAGTGGCCAGTTCGACAACATAGGTAAAGACAATAGTTTAAAATAATTACAAAGTAAACCAATGTGGGCTAGCAAGTTGAAGTGTCTATGAGTGAGCAGGTGAGCAGGCTATATATAGCTGGCGGCACCGATAACCACTGGGCAGTAGAGGTTCTCGAACGGTGATCACGAACCGGATGACGCAATGTAGAAAGAACCCGATGGACCGATGACATCTTAAAGATTGTAGGAAGGTGGATGAAGGTAGCCCAAGACCGTTTGTCATGACACTGGAGGAGGCCTATGCCCACCAGTGGACTTCTCCTAAAACCTGATATGTGTTTTTAAGATCCATTCTTGACGTTTAATAAATCGAAAAATCCGTCCGAAAGATGGTAACAGACAAACAAATATCCTCTTACGGCAGGTGCATATACGGATCTTTACGACGCTGGTAAAAACGAGGCACTGCACCTTATACCTACTCAAAATAGTCTCAGAACTGCAGCCAATCTCCCCTTTCATTTTCCTATAAGTTTTTCCATCAGAAACTTACAAACTGTGCAATGCTTTCAATTGCATCGAGTAATGTTCGGGGAACTTCAGTAGGCTAAGTCAGTAGGCAGGTCAACTTTGTTAAGAGCTTAGTAACGGCCAAGTAACTAAGTTAGCTCGTTTATTAGCTCGCATATATCGAGTGGGAAGTTGGATAGTTCAACTAGAACTTCGGATTTGCAAGTCTTGTTAAAACTTGCGAACGGAATGAAAATTGATGGAATTCTCGCGTGCATGTCAACAAGTTACTCTTGTCATACCTAAGTGCTGTTTGGATTATGTTCAGCTTTAGAGCAACTTTAATCGTTGGGATTTTTGGTGTTGTCCATGGTTTAAGGATTTAAAAATATCACAGAAAAAACATATAAAAACATAGGATATAGGTGATAATAACACATCTTTTGGCTGAAGCTGTTTATCTTATAACAAGACTAGGGCAGAAGGCCCTCGGTTTCACCCGCGTGGTACCCGAATTTAAAGTATTACCCTATGTGTTATTTTAAGTCACGAACTATACGTGTTCCAAATATCATCGGTTTAGCCGTTTCGGAGATTGTTAGCAACAAACATCAGAAAATTCAAAAATTGTGACTACATTTATATGTGTGAAATAATAATAATAAATAAACACCCAACAAAAACATACTCTTACAAAGTCCCCACACTAGGATAGCAATATTTTTTTTAGTTTCTCCCAAGCTCTTTTCCTGATTTCCAGGATACGAAAATACAGCCAGGTGGCATATGGGGCGAGGACACTTTCTCCCAGAAGCTGTACGTGGAAGAAACGAGTAGACTGCATGCAGGGCATTACGCATGTTCAGCTGCAAACAGCATCGGGGAAACCAGGGCGGAGCATATTAGTATAATTGTGTATTGTGAGTATAAGAAGCATAACTCAATCACTATACGGTGGCATTAACAATCTCCCTCCCTGGTAATAACAGGTCTCCCTGGTCTGACTCCAGAGCCAGATGAACCGCTGCAGGCACAACTTTGTCAAATGAGGATACTCCAACGATATACAATGCGACTGCGAAATCACACCATAAACAATGCTTCATCTACTGTCTTATCCACTATGGACTAATAACTGAACTATGAAAGACCTGTGTGAGGCTAGAGAAGATACTGGGCAAACCATAGATACAACACGTACCGTGCGGCGAAGTTTATATCAAAGGCGGAGTGTTTTATACATGCCTAAATGTCCATATCAACAAAAACCCATTAACTTTTTAGCCAGTTTAGTTGTAGCACAGCTTTTATGCAACTGAACTCGTTTGGGGAAATACCTACTTCCGGTAGCCTACTTTGGTAGCCGGCAAGTAGTGATGCTCGATTGCTGTGTTTCTGTGTAGGGTGACCGTGGAATTACAGGCGCGTGAGTCTTTTCATGCACTTTGTCACTAAAGCCAACGCATTAACCCTCTTGTGTTGCACATGTCATTGGCGGCGGTAATAACCACTTACCTCTCGAGGCCTCTATACTGGAACCCAAAGACCAACAATCAATTTCATGTCACGTTTCAGATCCGCCTGAATGCGCCGAGCGAGGCATCACCCTTCACAAGGAAACCATCAACTGCAACGTCAAGGCTCTCCCCATCCCTGACACCTACTTCTGGCACATTCAGCCCTACGGCTTCGAGCTCCAACACCTCACCACTGGCTCTCCCATCCTCCCACTGAGTCAGATCACTGGACCACTCGCAGGGACGCTAAAAGCCAGCTGCGAGGCCAGTAACGGAATAGCGAGTCAGGAAGAACAGTGTGAGAAGATCTTCAGCTTTGAGAATCTGAGGCCGCCGCAGCCGCAGCAGTGTGACTTGGCTTTTGAGTATGGGGAGTTCCAGATTAGATGTATACCAGGTAAATGTCTGTTACCATGTTTATTAGTTTGAGTCCACAATATTTGCGGGAGATTTAAACGTTGTCCTAAGAACAGTGCTTAAAATCTCCAGCAACTATTAATGAAGATCATGACGATGAAAATATGATAACTTAGAAAAAATAGGGTACTCCTGACTGCAGATACTGAGTGTTATACAATTTATAGATAACACTGGTTCTGACCGAGAAGATGATAAAAATATGATTAAATAAACAAAATAACACGACAAATTCCTAAACAGATCTAAGTATAGTGTATGCTATCTTAGTTCATGGAAGATTGGTATACTCCAGATTAAATGATACTTGCGAGGCCAAAATTTACAAGACTGACACCACCATTAGGACGGTTCACAATGCAGACAAACATGTCAACCACTGATAAGCTTGTACGGTTGACGTTTGACTCTTTTCGTAACAGAAACTCTCTCTATCCATATCCCAGTGGAAAACGCGACTTACTACGAGGTCTCCGTTTGGAAGATGTCCACCACAAACACTTCACTGGTGCTCGACCGGAGAGCTTCCATGGGCTTCGGCAGCGGTCACGCGATGGCGCAAGGCGCCTGGCTGGTCAGAGCTGGTGTTGGACGGATGAAGGAAGGCGATGAAGCGGGAGCCATGGCTTGTAACAGATATGGATGCTCCAGAGCACTTCTGCTGAGGCCTACGGAACAGCTGTTGCAAGCAGCTGCCCCGCCCTGGTACCACAGTAAGTAGTAGCTGAATTAAAAGTTGCTACACATATCTACCCATGTGGTGTGGCTGGCAGCTATTCGACTGAGACGCAAGATTAGATGTTGTGCAGAATTTTTTACCGGATCTGGCACTATAATACTCTTAGTTTCTAATACACTCGACACAAATTTTACCGGGTCTGGGTTTTTTTCTATCTATATAATGTATGTATTTACAAAAAAAAAATATTTAGGTAGTATATCATTCATGTAGTTCCCATGATACAAGCTCTGCTAAGTTTGGGGCTAGACGATAATGTGTGAAAATTTCCTGCATTATTTATTTATTTATTTAAATAATCATAGTGTGGGGTCAGGATAATGTGACTCCTAAGAGGTTTATAAAATAAAAATATACCAACCTATATTGTCAAGGGTTTTTAAAAATTCACTGTATCGATGCCCTTGCGTGGAAAACCTTGTGTGATGCCCTACACACAATATGTTACTACTGAAAGATTATTTATAAAGTAGGTGTTTTTCTATTCTATTATAATTAGATACTTCAGAATAAACACCTTATGGTATTTTACGCTCAAAAAATTATGTGCGCAAAATTCTCAATCGTAACACAATAACAACGCGAATGAACCGGCATTTTCTAGAAATATAAATTCAGACAAATGCATGAAATGAATCTCTGAGAGGTGAACTATCCTTCCTTTACCGTCGGTCACAATACTTACTATAACCAGCTCCCTGATTACACTAACAAACTGACAATGAGAAACTACTAATTTTGAAAGGCTTAGCAATATTCGAAACTTCTTAATGTCTGAAAGTGAAAAGTTTAATGGAAACTTGACCATTTTGAAGTTTTAGAAGTTTTGGACATTGCTAAGACTGATTAAATCAATTCTAAAATACCTATTTTGCTAGAGTAATCAGATGGTTGTTCAGTTTTCATAACGCAGTGTATCAAAAACCGGTATCACAACAAACGAACTCTGAAATTTGCTGACTATTTAGTTCTGTAATTCAATGGTCTGTTAATTACTAAACAGAACTTAATGTTTAAGAAGAAGAATGTTCATTCCTAATTTTACACAATTATTTGTGTCTTAGCTTGATTGCTACACCCAGCAGCGAGACAATCAACTCAGATCTGATTCCGTTTTTTCAGTTTTCCTAGACAAAGACGTGGGCATATCGGTGGGAGCTCTCGTCCTAGTCATCGTGTTCGTGATATCGACCTACCTGTTGGTCCGACTCGCGAGGCGACAGTCAGCGCGGTCCAAGACCACGCAGCCGGTCATACAAGTTCTGCAGTTAGATGAAGTCGCTAGGAACTATCTGGATAATGTTGGAGGTCGGTACGTCATCAATCAATCATTCATTCTCTAACTCTTATCTTGTCATCCAGAATTGTGTCTGAGCTAAAGGTCATTCTGTTATTAGTCACAAGCAACGACACATTTGGCTTTGTGTCACGTTGCAGACGTGCAAGGTAACACAAAGCCAAATGTATAAGAAGAATATAGAATTGAGATTATCGTAGTTTGCTAAAAGGGTCCTTTCATTGTTCATTAAAAGAACCAAGCGCCTATTACCTACCAAAACCTAATAAATTTAAACGCTGGCCGCCACGTATTTGTACGCAAAAATGCTATGTCCTCTTGAAAATGTTGACCGTTAAATGGATATACGTGTGTTTTCCTAAGTTAGGTTAGGTTAGTATACGCGGTTGGTTATGCATAATATTGTATGTTATCACACTTTTCGTTGCTCTGTTGTGCCTAGGGTATAGTATTTAGTTTATGTATCGTTCGTTGTCTATTAAAATGTCTTCGAACGGCTTATGGCTTGTCTATATGTAGCTCACTTATACGAAGTAACGTTTACAATTTTCGCTTTGCTCGGCATTACGTATCATATTCCCTATAATTGAATAAGCTTTTATAATTTTCAGAACACAAGATCCATGCATCTTGCAGTCTACGATCGTACAGTAGCGGTTACTCCGAGGCCTCCAACGAAACAGCGCCAACTGTCGACAGACGACGGAAACCTAATCTCTGGGACCGGTGGGAGCAGCCACCCCCCGACGTTACACTAACGTTACATCGAGAGAGCGCTGTCTAGACTGAACCACCTTCAAAATCTTTCAGCGTGTATCACTTAATGCATATCAGCGCCACCTAGAGTTAAAACAGAGAGGTTGTTGGAACACGGAATTCAAAATTCATCCTCCCTACATAGGCCTAGCTTGATACTTTGTACAATCGCCATCCAAGAGATGTCACTACTCACCAGATACCACTTTTAAAAAAAGATAGGCATTACGTAACTTGTTTAAAACATAAATGCATGGAGAACAATAATATGACTGAAGAAAAAAAAATTGATTGTGCTTACTCGTAGATATTGAATTTTACTGATTGTGATTTTAAAATCAATTGAAACGTAGCGGTAGGTTAGAATTTTTAATGAAATTATCAACAAGAGCCTCATTTATTTATTAAAATCTTTCAAGTAGCCTAAAGTGTATTTTCCAACAACGAAATAAAGTTTATCGAGTTCGTTTACGAGCTTCACTGTCTATGTACATACGACTATGTTGCTTCCACACGGCGGGCAGTTGAGCAGTTGGTTTTCAAATGAAAAAAGTGAATTCACGATAAAAAAATCAATGATTTTTTGACTGATTTTGAAGGATAAAACTTACTGTTTTCGTTTAAACTGCATAATTTGACTGCCCAACTTGTCGCAGTGTTAAAGTTGCTTAGGATTTTATTAATATCGATGTTGTGGCAGAGCCTGTTGTAATAGATTAGGTATATTGTAAATAAAATACTTAATACTAATAATCTCAATTGCCAAATTGTTGAATAAAGCTCTAAAACTGTGAGTAAAAACTAATTATTTGTTTTAGTACCTAGTTAGGTACCTAAAACCTTACCGAAATCCGCATTTACTAGAATATTTACAGCAAATCAACTTTGAGCTTTAAAGGAAATGAATCTCTAAAACTGTTTGTTCTACCTACTTATAAAATCAATGCTATAAGAAGCTGAGTGCTATAAGAAGTTTATTAAATAAGCATTAAATTAATTTAAAAATAAGTTAATATAAAATAAATACCTATGAACTACATAGGACTTTTAATATCCTAAAACGTAGAGCTGGGGATATCTCCTCTTTTAGTATATTCATCAATATTTAATTCCTTTGCTTCGGCAATTTCATTCGTTTTAGAATTTTCAGTGTTCGTAAGTTTTTCTCCCTCTTCATTGTCATTCTGTTCAGAAACTACAATAGGATTTTGGTTAAACGAATGCTCTTCATTCGATTTAAGTTTAAATGTAACAAAATTGTTTTGGTCAACTCCATTTGATTTTACTTTAGACGTAAAAACAACATTATTACCACTTTTGCTAGTTTTTAATTCATTATTTAGACTCAATACATTAAGTGTAGGCAAATCTGTTTCTTTAGGTGGTATAAATATAAAGTCTTTGTGTAAGTTCTTACCACTTTCCACTAAAATATCTTTTTTTTGTGAGCTTCCTACTTTGACTTCTGTGTAATTTTCTAGACTGTGGTGATTCATCTGCTTGTAAATGTATTGAGAAACAAGCTGTCCATTAACAGACTGGTTTTTGAGAAACTCATTAACTGCTATCCTATTAGCATTGATGCTATCTTTGTTGTCCTTAATAGCTTCATTTAGTTTATTGACAACTATATCTTGCGATAGTTTGGATTCGCCTGAAGGAACATTTGATACAGTATGCTGATCGTTGTTGGTTTTTACTTGGTTTTGATCGTGTGGGCAGACTTTGCCAACATTCTTCTGCTTGCAACGAATAACTTGCTGATAGTGATTTCCGAAATAATAAGGATTGCCCGCAACATCAAATGACAATGGTTCAGTAAACAGGACAAAATTTCTATCAGCCAATATAGGAGCTTCATATACATTATTTCCAATATATTCCGGTTCAGCTCCACTTCTGTTTGGTTTAGCGATTCTGTGTGATAAGTATGGTAACGACTCTAGTCCTTGAACGCTTTCTGATATCATATTTGAACTAATATAGTATGGATAAGTACCCGGAGCGCCGTTTATTCTTAAAGGCCTTCGGACTGCAAACGAATTAGCACCAATGTTAGCAACATCAGCGATCCTAAATTTGAGGAACTGCGGTAAAGGTGGCTCTTTTTCAGTTCTAGTCACTATCACATCTTTGTTGTTATGAGATTCGTAAGTCATATCAGCATTTGGACCCTTTTGTTTGTAAGAATATTTAGATTGCAAAGCCGACTGGTTCAATTCAGGAGAAACGGAAAGAGGTGGGTATTCTGAATGAACTGGCGTTGAGCCCACTCGCAAAGGAACAAAAATATGACCTTGATCTTCAGAGATTACATCATTAACCTCCAAACGAGGTGGCTCCGGAATAATCGGAACTAATACCTTCTGTATTGAGTTATCACGCCCTCCAGTTAGTATGCCTGACTTCACCAAGCTCTTGACCATTTCTATCGCAAGGAGTGTCTCTTTTTGCGTTTTCGTTCCCAAATATGATCCAATGATAGCCACTTCTGGTTTCACTATCGCAAGATCTACTGGCTTGGCAGGCTCAACTTTATCCTTTTCTTCAGCTTTATTAGGCTTTTTGGTTTTGTTTCTGCTGACTTTTAAAAGTATGTCGTCGAATCCAGGTATCTTAAACGTTTGGTATGTCTCGTTCTTCGCTAGTATTGGTCGAACGATGACGAATGTTTTTCTGCCGAATAATTTCGATGTGATAAGACTCTTGATGTAACCCAGAGATCTTTTGGGCCGGGGTCTTGCAAGCGATACGCTTACTAGAAGAAGACACTATAAGAAAGAAAAGAAGCAAAGTGAGTGTCATACATTACTTTTCGAGCTCAAAAATAAAAAAAATGTTTTCTTTAAAAATAAAAAAACAGTAGGTTACATAGATGGTAGCTATTAGGGGCAGTTATACATATAAGATTAGTTACATTCTAAATGTGATTTTTCAAACAGATACTCAAATCACTTTTATTGATAGCTAATACTTACGAGAATCAAGCTCCACCGCATCTTTGTATACACTTAGAATCCACCCAATGTCACAAACTTCTTTCACTAATAGTTCATAGCGACTGACAAAAAATACCGACTTGCATTGCTTTTATAATGATGTAATTTGCAGAGAAAGCTCTAATTAAGGGATATGACTCAAACGTTACGCATGTCTCTAATTGAATGACCGTCTAGTTTTGATTCAACGAAAGGACCCCTAGAAAGGGGCTAAAGGGGCTTTGATTCTGCTAGAATCAAAGAGACATTTCGACTGTCTGAGTTTGGCCGACCTTAGAACATGCAAGGTTTGGTACTACCTTGCATGTTCTAAGGTCGGCCGGCGCCGAGATTTTCTATCAGAATGTTTAGCTCTGTGGGTTATCCTAGTTCTACCCAGTAACAACTAACCCAAGGATTTGATCTTTGTATAATATCGAATCAGATATCAGATAAGTTGATCGTGTCCAATGGGAAGCGTCTTCTAAGAGGCAAACCTAGTGGCCAGAGACCCCGTAGCAAGCCCAAACTCAGATAGCTAACGGCACAGAGCAGAAAGTAAAAATAATTTGAGTTAGAGTGAAGACCTAGACAAATATATAAAGCCTAGACAAAAAAACCTAGTAAAAATACTCGTTACTTTCCTATCGGAAAGTTTATGTTTTAGACGTTTCAAAATAAGTGTCATTCACATTTTAATAGTGTAATTCCTAATTAGGAAGCTGACTAAGGCTCGCCCACTGAGGCTGTGGATATTATGAAATAAAAGTCGATGTATTCAAATACATAAATGATAAAATGTTCGTAAATTATTTGGCATAGATTAACTATGCACTATTCTACACTATAAATTAAAAATAAATAGGCATAGTGACTAGTGGAAGACATCATTGTTATATCTATATACTTATATGATATTTTTTATAAACCTTTCCTTAATTACTCTAGCAAAATAGTAATAGGAAATGGCATATATTTTGCCAGGTATAGCAATGTCCAAAACTTCTAAAACTTGAAGTGGAAATGCTTCGATCGATTTTTTTTTCATGCTTTGAAAGTTTTGAATAGCAAAGGGAATAGCCCAGCAAAATGGGTCGATGCCCATTGCTATTTTGTTAGTGTACTTAAGGGAAAGGTCAGTGATCCAGAAAGAATCGGTGAAGTGAAAAACGAAAAAGACCACAAGATATGATAGAACTTACGTTTATGACTATGACTAAGACTAGAACAAATATTCTTGCGATGACTCTCATTTCTAAGCACACCATGGTACCTCGCCATCGAAGACATGGCGTGAAGCGATGGCAGGGTGAGAGTGGTGCGGCTGTGGAGAGCCGTGGAGGAGCTCACACATAAAGCTGATGTAGGTAATGGCCAGGCGGAGGGTCTCGATGCGGGAGAGACGCTTCTCATATGCGAATGTTGGTACCTGAGTAAAAAAGTTAGTATAAGCTGGTTACACAGGTCATGTGGTTGCCAACCGGCCTCTTCATTTCATTTATTTATTCATAAACAATATAATTATTATGTTAGAATATTAATCACTAGCTTCTGCCCACGGCTTCGCCCGCGTGGTACCCGGATAAAAAATAGCCTATGTGTTATTCTGATGTATAAGCTATATTACTGTAAAGTTTAATCAAAATCCGTTTAGTAGTTTCTGCGTGAAAGAGCCTAACAAACTTTCACGTTTATAATAGTAAGAGGTAAGATTAATGTAGTTATAATTATAATCATTGTGTCGTATAATGATCCAACTTATGCTAAAAGTAATGTCAAAAGAATAATACCTAGTTATTACTAGTACCTTCTACAACTACACAATTAAGTAATCAGCTGTAATTATATAAAAATGTTTTAGATGTGACTTACTTAGCAAATAAGTTTAATTTAATGTCATATTTATGGGTCAAATAATGAATCATTATTTGTCCGAGAAATATTCGTCAATGGAATAACAATTCCATAAGAATTTTTTTTTCGACAAAACTACAGTCCTCCCCTGTAGTTTTGTCGAAAAAAAAAGCAAAATACAGTAACTTATTTTGCTTTGACACAATATTGCTATGGGGTACGACTTATTTTACTATTTTAAATAAATAACTATTTTCGATATAAAGCTATCTAAGCTTATAAAATCGTTTGTCCTGACTAACTGACTGATCGACCAACGCAAAGCCAAAACTACTAAGTCTATAAAGCTGAAATTAGGAACATAGGTTTATTTTATACCTTTAGCACATGCTAAAGAAAATTTTGGAAATGTACACTAGGTATAATGGGGGGAAATTAGTGCAGGAACTTAGATTTGTTTTTGTATCTTAAGTGTGATTTGGTAAGGCAAATAAAATTGAACGAAGTTCGCAGGCCTCGGCCGTGCCCGCCCCTAAATGTGTGTATTTGATTGAATTGTTTGATATCTGCCATTAGTGCGGTGCATTGATCGATGTGAAGTATTCCTATGTATGCAAGTAGGCATTAGAAAAGTTATGTAATAAATATGTCTCGTAGCAATAAGAGATGTAAAAGAAATAACTACGCAAGGTAACCAATCATTGTGGAGGACACTTCAGCTCTAAAATTCCGTCATGTTTACCAAAGGGTGACCCCGAAATCTGAAAACAGATATCCACATCATAAACGACTATTTCTGAAATTACAATTCTGGAGATTATCCAAATCTGTTCTCCTGATCCAGTTACTGTAAAAAGTCCGAGTACTCATAGTTTAAGTCACCGAAAAGTAGTTACACACTGTGGAAAAACACAGTGAAAATATTTGTATGATTCTCACATATACAATAAATAGTTTTTTTATTAATCATTGGAACAACGCTATCAAAATACTAAACTGAACAAAGATATTAGTGCGGTACGAGGCATAAGTATCCCCGATAATTTTCTTTGAAATTTTCCAACAGAACTTGAAGTGAAACTAAATTTAGATGCACTGAGGCTTTAACCAAATCATGGTCATCGTTTAATACGAATAAAATAAGTGTTCGCAAAGAAAATAGATCTATTTTCAAACAAACGAGGTTGGAAAACGAGCACAGATGAAGGTATACCATTCAAGTATCGCCTCCTATCGCACTATTTGGAAAAAAAAATATTTCCCGCAGCGAACGTGTTAAAGAATCATGAAAATTGGAATTGAATTTTCACATTTTAAGAGAGGAAATAGAGGGTGAAAGTTTGTATGGGAGTATCGGGTTTTTTGAATTACAAATCAACAAAGATAGGTAACGCGTTCATGTCTAATTATCTGAAAAAGACCCGGCGTAGCATCTGCGTAGCACTCTGCTACGGGAAACAGTAGTTTACGGTCGCCATTCGAAAAACTTAGCTTGTTGCTTATACCCACCCCCAAGATGGTCAAAACCCTCGTTGGAATTAAACAATACAGATACCCCTAACTAGTCTGTGATTAAAAATCCTCCTGCTTTCCCTCGACAAATACTGTGGGTAGGCCACGGTGTGGTGAGTACCGCGGTGTAGTTCCATATTCAAAAATATGACTATAATAAGCATACTGGGATTTTATTTACAAATCCCGTATTCCCGTCAATATCCAGAATATATTTGATAGGGGATGAGTCTGAATCTGCGTGTGTGGGAAGACGGAAAATAAAATTCTTGTTGGTGAGCAAAATCCAATTTTTCAATTGGATTGAACTTTATACGCTGATAGGTTAGATCCCTGAGATATCAAGATGGATGATGTGCCTGTAATTTCACCGGCAACCCTACCCTTCAAACTGGGACACAGAAATTAAAACATGGCACTGCTTTGCGGCAGAAATAGGCGTGGTGGTAGCACTTCCCCAGACGAGCCTTTTCACAGAAGCTCTACTACTCTTATAAAGTAGGTTAAGAAATTCATGGAGGTGAATGGTGTGAGATGTACATTCACGCCACCCTATCACGCACTACTTTAAGGTTCAACATCCTCCTACGTTCCCTGATGTTAGCCGTGCTACGTTTCCCAATGAACGCGCCGCTATGGAGCGTCTTGTTGATTAAGGGTTACTTATACGCTACATCGTGGCTGTATCTTACCTATTGAGAGTATTTCAGTCTACAGATTTTTTATTTAAGATATGGCTTACCTTCCTCCTCAGCTTGTCAAAAGCCTCGTTGAGGTTGAACATCCTCCTGCGTTCCCTGATGTTGGCCGCGCGTCGTTGTGCGACGGACGCGACGCGACGACGCGGCTTCTTGCCGTTTGGAGTCGACCGGTGGCTATTGCGACCGCATCCCGCTGCCGACCAAACTGTTTTCAAGAAATGTTCTATCAGACCATTGTTGTGTAAGCTGACTATCGAAGTGGCCAAGCTTCATTTCCCAACATTTTACTCCAAAATTTTTCAGTCACAAGACTACTTTGAAACTTCCCCGTCTCTTACCTACTTTTATAACTAATCTGGTTCATTTTTGTAAAGATTTTTTTTTAATTTCAAATAATTTCTTACCCATATGAACTAAAAAATTCTAAGTCAAATCAAATCAATTATCTAATATAAGAATTTATTACGATTCAATTTTTTTTTTCAATTTTCCTTTAAATGAATCTTTGTATCATTTAACTTTAAGTTAGTTTTTCAATTATATTAGTAAAACTTCTTACTTCTTACTTCAGTAGGAAGCTACTGGGCGTGTGTTACTATCTACTGGTAGTACAGCTGGTAGTAATTCGGGCAATACAGATTTATTCTGGCCTATGTGTGATGATGAGCTCACCCAGGTCGGACGGCGGAAAAGCCAGGATATCTGGGTAGGGCACTGAAGCCGGCGGCGCGTCCCACAGTGGCCCGTACGGAGATACTTCGCTGCCCTGCAATAACACATTTTCGTAGTGCGGCACGTTGACAGCAATTACATATTATATTAGACCGATAAAAGTTGTAAGATACAAAATCTTAAATGGTTTATATCCTTTGAAAAGTCGTAAACCAACTATATAAGTTTTTCTTTTAGCTGCCAAATGTGATCATTTAAAATTTGAATTGGTTTGTTTTTTTAATCGGATTAAAAATTGAAACATCAGTTATAGCTTAAATGTCCACTGCTATATTCATGTATTCCCTAAAAAGTGCTATGACGAGGAATCTTGGGGTAACTCAATCCACCGACTTCCCGCAACTTATACCTAATAGATAGTCTTATCCATTAGGTATCTATTAGGTATAACTTATACCTAATATAATATAAGTTTAGATTAGATATGTGGTATAATATAAGTTTATATATGTAAAATATTTATCATTGAATTAAGTCAATGATAAATATTTTATGGAACTTTCACGCACTGTAGCGTGCCTACTAATTAGTAAAGTTTCGACTCGATACTAAGTCTTCATCATAGTAAGTGACTGTTTTAACAAGATGAAAACAAATAATCTTGATCTTAAAAATTTACAAAAATAGGTGTGGTCAGAACTTACCGCAGAACTGGACCAGACGTGCGGCGTCTCGCTACCGTATGACATCAGCGGGAAATGAATCTTGAATCCTTTTCGACACCACCGGAGATAACCACACCACCAGCCCCAAATTCCACTATCTTCTACCGTATTAGACTGAGCAATGTGAGCAAGCGAAGTCAACGGGATTCCAAATTGAACTAAATCAAAATATTATATCTACACGCTGTACCAAAATATGATACCATTTTATTAATTTTCCTTGCTCCTGTACTCTCGACTGTAACACAATAACGCAAAACTCAAAATCTGGATTTTGTCGGCGCGTGGCAACCCTAGCTGTAGAACGACAGATTTCACGCTTATGGTTGGCTAGAATATGGGGAGATTAGGGTGGTGGAAGCTGATTGGCTGCAGCCGTTGCAGAAGGCGGGATTTGCACTCTCGACTCCTGTTTTCTGAATTTCAGAAGCTATCGTTGATGACTGGGTTTTATTTTACATCAAACCTTAGGTACCTATCTATTCGCACACTACAAACTAATTTGAAGATTGACTGCTGCTAGGTACTTATTACAAAATGTTTTAGGTAATTTTTTATACTAAAAAAGGAGCCACATTTTTACATATCTTTTTCTTTACTAATATGGTAATCTACCAGACTTATCAGTTTTTTCGTTGGCTCACACGCGAAACTACCGCTTGATGCTACTCATATTATTCTCTAATACCTATTATACATGCTTAACAAAATCCTACTACTATTATAAACGCGAAAGTTTGTGAGGATGGATGTTTGATGGATGGTCCCTAATCTTTATTATGCAAGAAACCCTGGTAAGCTGCATCAGAAATCGTTTAAACCAAAATCTCTTAACAAGGTTCCTGCACTTGCCCAAATGCACCTGCAGTGACAGACAAATTCTAAACGCATTTTGCTAATCTAATTCCGATCATCGCATTAGGCGTGACCCCGGCATAACAGATGGCTGATTTGTCTCACTTCACGCATTGTACTATGCCGGACAAAGGCAGAATTTGGGCAATTTACGGATATTCGTCAAATCTGACGCGAAATTGGTGCGGATAGGGTAAATCCGCAGAGGGTTACGAATTAATTTGGATTAGCTGATTTTTGTATTGGGGTTGATTTGTTGTCTAGATGAACTTATTTGATCAACATTAATTTCATGAAACTGAAATTACTTTGGTAAACACATGTAGGTACTTACCTAGGTACGTCGGTAGTTTATTCTGCACAGAAGAAGGTCTGAAGACAATACTTCTACAACTTGAAAAAAAGAAACATATCTCGACAAAAAATCCTATGACTGGCTCTCCAGTATAACACCGTTTCTTTACCTAACCCTTTTAAGCTTATTTGCTCTTTTCTGCTCAGCAAGTTTTGACAGCCCATCAACTCAGTACAAATTAGTAAGTCAAAAATAACGAGGGGTGTTTAGCTGTGTCAAATTATTGAGATTTGCAAAACATGCCGAATGGATTACACGCTTCAATTACACAGGGCGGATATTAAACGAAGGCTGAGGGTTGGTGGGCTGCACGTGTGACAGGGGTGATACAAAATATGTTTTGATATGTTAACTAATTGTGGCTAAAAATATAATTGAATTTAGTTGAGACTATTGTACAAATAAGAACCATAAGAATAAAGTCGAGTAATTAGATAGATAGATAGATAGATAGATAGATAAAAGACTTCATTTGAACTTCAGACACACACATACAAAATACAACAATTATACAGTAGTAAAAATAAACAATAATAAAATACAGTTAACTATTATCAATAATATAATTAAAATCTAGGTATAATGTCTATGTGTGCTGCAGTACGTCAAAAAGGCCTTGGCCTAATTTCTGAAAAGCTTTTACGCAACTATTAGAGTTTCACAGAGCTTCTGTGAAAGGGTTCATCCGAGGAAGTGCTACCACCATGCCTATTTCTGCCGCAAAGCAGTAATGTTCTCACTGCTGTGCCGGTTTTAAGGGTATGGCTGCCGGTGAAATTACAAGCACATGAGATCTTTCATCTTGATATCTCAGGGAGGCCACGCGTGAGTTGCAAGCGTCCATAAGCTACGGTAACCGCTTACTACGGTGGGCCGTTAGTTTGTTTACATCTTTATACTTACGTACTTATATAAAATACTACATAAGTACCTAACACTTACAGAAGTATATATAAGTACCCAATACATACTTACCCTAAGCAAGAATATAGCCTTATCTAAATTGAATAACTGCAAACGATAATCCTTGTGATTTCAATGAATAAAACCATATTGACTAGCTTTGACTTTTATACAGACCACAGAACTACATATCCGTGAAATTAGTACCTCTAAGTAATTTTTAACTTGGATAATGTTTTACGTAACCGACAGCATTGAAGATTTCGCAAACCGTACATATCCTACCTATTCAGACGTAATATTACATAGAACAAAAATGGGAACCAGTCTACTGATTTTACTTTGCAATCATTCAATCTACTTACCTTTAGTAATATCTGTGCCTTTATTTCTAAAGGTAGTTTTTTGGTAAGTTCCCATACACGTGATGACCACGAACTGGATGACGCAGTTTAGGAAGGCTTTCCTTGGGGGCCCCCTATCCAATGGTAGCCCCAAATCGTAAATGTCAATCTTTGAGGGAGGCATATGTCCTCAGCGGACTCCTACAGGCCTATGTTGATGATGATGATAATGGACTGTAGAAAGTTTCCCAAAATCTCTTCATAAGCCAAAATATATTAATAATGTACTCTGCCACTCAGTATTTTGAAAACAATCGTGATCTTAAAAGAGCACACGCGCGTAAAATCTTTCCTAATCCAACACGCTAATATGATTTTAATAAAACGGAACCGTGACGTATGCCGCTTGGACACCCTTGTGTTACAGATAGGGCTGTTTAGTTATTTAGGTAGGGGATGGTTGGGTTTCGATTTGGATAACAAAAGGAACTTTTGTGACTGTTTTTAGACAGCATATTCGGCGAAAAGTGTGAGAAAGGCGGATTCGAATAACGAAGGCCAAAAGTTAATTATAACTAACATACAATGAATAAGACGTGCGTTAGCAGCTAGTACCTAGTCTGTGAATAAGGCAGTCCCCAAATACTCAATGGACAGGTATCGCCTACCTATTTTGTACCTTATTTAAATTATTTCCAGTTTTTTTTTGTCTGAATAATGTAGGTCTTCGAAGGCCGTTTAATTTACAAAATAAAACGCTAAAAACTTATATAACTCCGTAGTCCGGCCACAATTTCTGGCAAATAGAGCACAATTGCCACAAATGAAGGGATACTTTCAATATAATTTTATGTGCTCGATGATCAAGCCAACCATATATATATAAATAAATTATTTCTAGCGAAAAATAAAGCAAATTTTTACAAAATTAGTCACAAAATAGCATTATTCAACTTTTCTTTGAGTATACCAAGCAGGGGGTAGTCAGAGGCACGTCCAAACACTATTTGTCTGACGAACACTCTGCATAAATAAAAAAAACTCACTTAAGTTATTAAAACCCATATCAACTGTATTAACTTATTAACCTACTTCTTATTTATTTTTAATATCCACTTACTAATAAAAAAATCTACTCTTACACTATTCACATTGCTAAGTCACCACTATACTATATATGCTTTAATGTGTTAGATAAAAGGAGTTTGTTGAACCTATGGTTATAATAAGTTTGCATATCGCTCGCACGTTCTTTTATGTGAGTACCAACTTTTAACCCGTACTATTAGTGGGTTACACAAAGTGCGGCGGGCTACTATGCCAAAAAGTTCAAACCCATCTTATTTTAATTTAGTTTTCGTATTAAAAATTAAACTAGTTACGAGTTATTAGAAGGCTGCGTGCTACACGTGCTCTCCTGAGACGACTGAGAGACTTGCTTCGTCTTTGAGGCGTGCGACGTATGTGAGGCGCGCGACATTTTTGAGACGTGCGACGTCTTTGAAACGCGCGACGTCGGTGAGACGTGCGACGTCTGTGAGACGTGAGCGTCTCTAATAGCGCGCTGTCAGGAGGGGTCCTTAAGTTTTCCATTTTCGTTGACCTTGGCTATGCGTTCCATGACCTCGTGGTTGTAAGTCGAGTGAAGCATCAATCCGAGGACACCCGCTCTGTGGACAAACACTCAGTCAGACTTTATAAAAACACTAGTTAAGGCAGTGTTTTCGTTGCAAATATTCGTTTTTAACGTTGCAAAATTAATTTCTTCCGAGAAGCCCTTTTATTTTGACGAGATAATATACAGCCTATGTCCACCCTGAAGGTTCTACCTGAATATTAGTGAAAGATTTTTTGAAATTGGATTCATGAGTAGTTTCGGAGATTTCTTTCTAATCCCAAACTTACAAACTTTACCTCTTTATAAATATGATTAGTGTAGACATATATCATCAATAAAGAGTGTAATACCTGGGGTGTAAATAAATCAGACAATTACCAAAAACTGATGGCACTGGTACCAGCTGCCCCGACATACATAGGTTCTAGGTGACAAAAAATTTCCTGCAAACTTCTCAAAACATAGCTTTTGCCGAACCTCAGTGGCTGAGAAAATGCTATTGAGTTATGAAAATATTCACGTTGATATCCTGTTCATCCACCGAAAAATGTATCTCAACATTCATTCAGATATCGTTTTTCTGAACACTGAAAAAATTTTATGTTCTTGTTTCCGGATTTATTTGACTACAAGTAATTTTTACTACCAGCTGTGTGGATAATACTTTCATTCTCAAAATATTTTTAATAGCCATTGTTAAGCTGCCCAACTTCAGATCCCGTGTGGGTTACTGAGATGGCCTGATTAGAACTTGTTAAAAATGTCAAAAAATTCATATATTTAGAAATGTCAGCCGCCATCTCAGTTTGTCCCTTCATACTTAAAACATGACTTCTTACCATCCTACTATCCTACTACTATTATAAACGCGAAAGTTTGTGAGGATGGATGTTTGTTACTCTTTCACGCAAAATCTACTTCACGGATTTTGATGAAACTTAACAGTAATATAGCTTATACATCAGAATAACAAATAGGCTACTTTTTATCCGAGTACCACGCGGGCGAAGCCGTGGGCAAAAGCTAGTGACATATAGGTAGACTTAACTAGAAGCCATCGCAAGTCGAATACTCCTTTCCTGTTCCAGCAACTCATCCAGTCTCAGCCACTGTCTGACTCTCTCCATGCCAATCTCGGCTCGTCTCAGTTTTTGGCATTGGAAGTACTTAAAAAAGGACTTCTTGGCGACATAATGCACAAACATACCATAAAATGGACTCACCTAAAAGCCATCGCAAGTCGGATACTCCTTTCCTGTCCCAGCAACTCATCCAGTCTCAGCCACTGTCTGACCCTCTTTATATCAATCTCCACTCGTCTCAGTTTTTCGCATTGATAGTACTTGAAAAAGGACTTCTTGGGGACATAGTGGACAGGCATACCATAAAATAGACTCACCTAGAAGCCATCGCAAGTCGTATACTCCTTTCCTGTTCCAGCAACTCATCCAGTCTCAGCCACTGTCTGACTCTCTCCATGTCAATCTCGGCTCGTCTCAGTTTCTCCCACTGGTAATGCTTGAGGCAGGACTTCTTGGGGGCTCTGCAGAATTCCCCCGTGGGTTCGAAGACGCGACGGACGAGGGGGCAGCCGCAGACGTCCGTATCTGATACTTTCGGGTCTTTGAAGTGCTCGGGACACATTACCTGTAAAAAAAATCGTGATAAAGTTTATCTATAGATATATTTATTTCAGAGAGTGAATCGCTCGTAAATTAGCTTGACTAGTAACCAAGTTAAATACTAAAACTTAACCTAGCTGTTATGTGGATGCCTTACAGATGAGATGGGTTTAACATTGTTCTACCGGGTCACCATTTGTATGGGAGTTCTGTAGTGACAGAACAAAGCGCTTTCGCATTTTGGAGGGCACGTTAAGAGGCCGGGTAAAACAGTAGCAAAGCCATATCGGGGCCTTCGAGCGGCTTCACTCCACGATAACAGAATGAGACGGCCAAAATCTTACAGGGCGATGGAGAACATAGTAACTCATCCGAATTACCCCCATGAATGTACTTCCATTTTGAACAACTTTAGAGCTATGCCAATTTTTGGTGCGAAAACTTTAATGACTCTAGGTTTTAATTGCATCCTTAAAATGACGATGCCTAGGCGGTTCTAACTTATAAATTATTATTATTATTCTCATAAATTATCCCACCATCCTAACTTCCAAAATTTGTTGTATAAATGTAAAATTTTTGTCGTGCTAAATAAATGTTTTCTTTCTTTCTTTTTCCTTATTTTCAACCGACTCCAAAAAAGGAGGAGATTCTCAATTAGTCTGTTTTTGTGTGTATGTTACGTGATATCTTCGCAAATTGTGAACAGATTTTAATGTTTTTTTTAATAGGTAAGGTAGTGTGGTCATGGGTTAAGTTTTATGAAAAAATAAAGGATGTAATTTCATGTTTTATTCACTTTCCGTTATTTGAAGTCGGTTTTAATTATTTCGTGAAAAATAAAAGATAATTTAATTACATAAAAAAAAATAAGTTATCACAGTTTTCCACAGAAAAACGACACGTCATTCGTATTCTGTAATTAGAACCAACCCTAAGGTACTGGGCCCACCTGTAACCTAGTTTAAGTGATGACGCTTAGCCAACGACTAGCGTTTACTAATCGTTCCACTAGCTCTAGCACTAGCACTAATTTTCATTGCACTAGCTGTTGATATATAGCACAATGAAATTTCAAGTCACAGGTATTTTTTTTAAGTAAAAAAATAGCAATTAAACACCTTTTTTGAGAAAATGTTATCGTTATTCATGCTTGTTTGTTTTAAGAGTTCCGATATGCGACTCACCCTCAGTCGTTTGCAGTAAGTCCCATTAACAGGGTTGTAGTAGTCACAGAACATGCTCTGTCCGTCTATCCTCGTCCGATGCCGGCTGCCGAATGACGCCTGCGCTTCATACTTCACGAAACACTTCTCCATGTGCTTAACCGCGGTGCGGGAGTGTATCTCGTGACCGCACGTTATGCAGTACATTGACGTCTCGTCATCCGCCTCCTGTAATATGCCTTTCAATATTATAAAATAATATAAAATAGCCTCTTTATTTCTTTTAAATACAATTCATTTAGTATTTTTTTACTTAATTCGTTTAATAAATAAGACTATTTAATTAAATTGACTATTGGATTCATGCAGTAAAAATAAATAAAAATAATTCTGGACATTTTTCACACATCTTCTAGCCCCAGACTAACCAGAGCTTGTGTTATGGGAACTACATGACTGATATACTACTTATATACCTTTTTTTTATTAAATACATACAATAAATTACATAGAAAACACCCATACCCGAGACAAATATTTGCAGTATGATACATATGTATTTACAAAAAACTATGTATATAGGTACGTAGTTGACTGATGTCATGTAGTTCCCATAACACAAGCTTACTTTGGGGCTAGATGATGCTGTGTGAAAATTTTCTAGCATTATTATTTTATTTAATATTTTTAATACGTAAGCTGCAATAATCAAATACCTACCCTATAATACGGATTAATCTACCCTTTAATTAGAAATGTGCTATGGGGATGAGCAAGGAAGATTATAGTGAAGAACCAAAGGATGTGAATGATTCACGGGAGAGATTGCAATGAGACAAGTTTTTTTTTAATACAACTAAAGTGACAAACGAACTTCTGTTTATTTATTTATTTATACCCTTCCTAAACACAGCAATGGTAGCATTGCTGCTTAGAGGCAGAAATAGTTATGGTGGAGCTCTTCACAAGGAGTTCTACTACTACTGGCAAATAAAACTTAGATTAGAAATAAAACGGGTTATTCCCATTGTCCCCCGATTTCCGACCACATCGGGAGACAACGGTTAGTTTTTTCTCGTTGTCCCCCGATTAACATTTTTAATGGTATGAATCGATGGAAACTCGACGGATGAATGGATCGATCGATGGATGGATGGATCGATCGATGGATGGATCGATCGATGGATGGATCGATAGATTGAACTTGATGATGATCTAATAAGCAGAGTTTCTGATAAGCACAACTCACCTTTTTTCATTCACATTTACAATGGTATGAATCGATGGAAACTTAACGAATTAATGGATTGATCAACCGAGGGATGGATCAATGAATGGATAAATGGATCGATGGATGGATGGATTGATGAATGGATCGATAGATTGAACTTAATGATGATCTAATAAGCCCAACTCACCTTATCATCAGTGTGCAGTATTGTGGCGTTCTGAGCCCTCGCCACCAACGCGTCCAACTCTGTATGCTGTTTATCAAGTGCTTTCAGCTGCGACTGTGCTTTGGCTATGCTGCTTCGGACAACCTCTAGTGCTTTGCGATTCTTCAGCTCAGCCACGCAGGAGGATAGCGACCACTCTTGGATGCGTTGGGGTAACACCTGTGGAACATAACAGCAGTCACACTCTGTGTTTTGAGTCTCGGGAACTACGAGTACTATGGAACCGCACTCTCACACCTAAAACAAGTATTTGCAGATTATCTTAACGTTTTTAACGCAGCGGGAATCGTAACCCTTGCATCTGAGTCAGCTACTCGCCCGAATATCATACTATTTTTTTAATAAGTGCTAGTATTTTGCTGACCCTACTCAGTGACATCACAGATGCAGGAAGCAAACATTGCTTTTGAGAAATTAAGTGTATATAGCTGCGAGATCGACTCCTCGGGCTCGTACGTCTCGCGTTCGTGATAGTATATATCCTTGCCTGGTATATCCTGGTCGTGGCGCGGCTGACCCCGCACTGCGCGCTGCAGTACTTGCTCGCGTAGGAGGCTGCGCGCGCGCACGCCGGCCCGTAGCACTGCCGCGCCGCACTCGTCTGCAGGTGCGAGATCGACTCCTCGGGCTCGTACGTCTCGCGTTCGTGATAGTCACGTTTCTTCTTTCTGTTGCTGCTGCAGGTTTTACATTTTAAAATTAACGTTAGCATGAAAGGAAAACTAAGCATGAGGTATTCGTCTAGACCCTCTGTTCTGTCAGCGAATGATGTTTACCTTGATGGTTTAGTAGGCTTGATACGATGCTTCACGCATATCCTGACTTTGCATTTCGGTCGGGATCTGTTGGTGCCTCCATATTTGAACGAGTCTTCGCATGCATCACAACTGAAAGAAAAAAAACAATTAATCAACATTTAATCATGACTAAAGGATGATAAGAAAGTTAAAGATCTAGAGTTTCAAAGTGGCAGATGTATAATGTAATAGATTTATATAGAGTTTTGTTTTTCTTACAAAGAGCCACAGAATAAATCTCTTCTATTTGAAAAACGACTTTGCGTAAATTTAGGACAATATCAGTTATAATATCAGACAATATCAGGTTTTTGAGTTGACTTTCAGTATTTGGCCATCATGGGTTATGATCCATTAAATAACTAGAAGGTTATTACATTTCAGGATCAAATAAAACTTACTGTCCACAATCATGTGTTTGGAGACAGCCAGGGCAGTCTCCACACCCGTCTCGGTTGCTCGGTCTCTTAGACGACTTGTTCTCAGAGTGATCTTTCTCTTTGCGCTTCTTTTTCGAGTCATCTTGGCCTGAAAGCAAAAAGGGTGAACACTGAATAAACTATGAAAAAAAAACTTACAAAGATTTCAGTTTTATTTATTCAATAACAATTTGCAATTGTCTGAACTGGGCTAAACAACTAAACTAGATAGACTAACTAGAAGATTTAAAATTATTTTTATTATCTGTTGCCTTACTTGCATTGATAAACAACTGTCAGCTGGTTCATTCTACCAAAACCTTTTGTAAACTCACCTTCAATGTCTCCTTCATTCTCCCGCTTCTGAGGTCTGAACCTGGTTTTCAAAGTGGGATCCTCCTCCCGACAGCGGTCACAGAAGTAGTTCTTGATGTATTTAGCTTCCCGCTCAGAGATATTTATGCAGTCTCCGTGATACCATTCCTCACAGGAATCACATGCTCTGAAAACATGTGTTTCATTTCATTTAAGTCAACCCCTACTTATAGTACAACATCATGATTACATCATTATCATGACCACTCTGTTAAGAGCGCAAGGACTAAGAAGTTTCTACATTACAATTTATCCAGGTAGTTCAAACAGTACCATCATAACATAGGGATTTTCAAGTCACACACGAGAAACATTAGTTACATTATGTTTTTTTAACAATTTTTTGTCCTCACATCATAAACCGAGAGCTGTCTGAAGATCGGCAGATGCAGTACGCCTGCCCCGCCTGATTTAGCAGCGTCGTGATCTTAGATTGCCGTTCTGGCAGGTCAAATTGCTTCGCTATGTCAGCTTTCTGTGGATAAAATGTGAAATTCCAGAAATAGCACCTACCAAGACACAAGTAACGACAAGGTGACGAGATTGATTTGGTATAGAATACTTACACTCCGCTTGTGTTTTCTCTCACTCATGGTGATAATATTAGATTATGACGATTGGATATTCTAATCATGAGGATTTAACATGTAGTTGTTGTTTGTATGGGACGTTTGTATCATCTGGTAGTTGGTACATATAGTAGTCTGTGGTATCATCCAATAATTAGCTCAATCAAACCAATCAAATGAATCAATCAAATCAATCACAAAACTCACAAGTCACAAACACTTATTTCTTGATTACGGCTTGTGTAACTATTTCTCACAATTCTGCCAATGTCCGTTCATGCTAGTGTCAAAAACTGAAGATGTGACAATTATTCAAAACAAACTGATAAAATTAGGAACTGCCAATGTCAAGTCTAAAGAAACCATAGAAAATGTCAAACCGTTGCATAGCAACCAAAAGTGTTTGATGTTTGTTTATCTCGAGTTTGGAGGTTAAAAGTTGCATTTCTCTCATCATTTAGTTTTATTTACCAGTAGTTTTCGGATAAATAATGGAAGAGCTAGATACTCCTCAAATCATAACGCATATCGAGAGCAATCTCAACCACTCCCTATTTGATTGTAAATGGATACCGTGTTCTGCAAAGTTTGTTGTTATCGGCTCAATGCCAAGAGGCACGGGCACAATCGAAATATTTGAGATAACTGCTGGCGAAGCCAAGAAAGTAAAGGAAATAGAAAGACCTCAATCTTTCAAATGCGGTACATTTGGAGCCAGCAACGATGTCGATAGGAGGTTAGCTACAGGTGACTTCAAGGGGACCTTGGAAATCTGGTATGTAGATGTAGTTTTTAAACAATGTGACCCTAAGAATAGAATGTAATCAATTTTTTTTAAGAAATTCCTGTACTTACACTGAAAGTTTGTAGGTCATAAGGTATTATGAATTAATATTGTTTTTTTGCTGCGGGACATATGGTTGTAGGCTCTGCAGATATATGTTCCTGCTCTGGGTTCTGTGGTACTCGTAATTCCTGATACAACAGAGAATCCTAGTATAGTATTGGGTATACAAAGGTCTGAGAATGTCCATCATAAGGATTAAAGCAGATGGAGTGGAGGGGCTTATGACCAGAGCTATCCAGCAGTAGCCATTTCCAGCTGATGATGCTGATAAAATTAAAATGTAATGATCTTTACACACTTGAGATTCTCTGGTAACATAAGCTTTGATTCATATTTCAGGGACTTGGAAAAAAGCTGCCAGGTGTACATAACCAAAGAGCACACAGACATCATAAACTCTATGGATGCTATGGGCGGCAGCGTATCAAATTGCGGGGCACCTGAAATTGTTACTGGAAGTCGAGATGGTAAGTAAAAAAAAGCTAAAATATTTTTATTGGAAAACAAAAAAATATTTAAATAAGTTACATGTGATTGAAAACAAAGTAAAAAAGATGATACTAACAGAAATCAGAAGTAATAATTATAATGCTGGACATTTGTATGCAGCATTATCTAGCCCTAAAGTAAGTCGACCTTGTGTTATGGAAACTACAATACTGATATCTTACTTAAACATATTTTTTGTAATAACATACATACATTGAAAACATCCAGATCCGAGACAAATATTTGCAGACCATGCAAAATAAATCATGAGAGAATCTGTTGGGTGTTTAAATATAAAAATAGGCCATTGAATTTAAACTTTTTGTTTTGATATTATTTTGTTTAATAACATTGTTATATTTTTATATAATATTTACTTAAAATCAAATAAATAAATAAATTGAAATTAAATTAAAGTATAAACAAAATGATTCAAGGTTCTGTCTAAACTGTATGATAATATTTCAGAATAATGTCAGGAACCTTGAGAATTGGACTTCTAGTGCTTAGTAAGACTAAAAATGTCAAGTAGGTAGGTACCTACCATATTGCTTCTGTCTACCACCCTCTAACCTCTTGAGTATTGTTCTGTGCACTGTTTATTTAAGATATTTCTCTTGTTTTAGGCACAGTAAAAGTATGGGATCCACGTCAAAGAGGCAAGCCGGTGGCAAACATGCAGCCAGTGCAAGGTGAATCTAAGCGCGACTGCTGGGCGGTCGCGTTTGGTAACTCATTCAATGATGCCGAGAGGATAGTTGCGGCTGGCTATGATAACGGGGACTTGAAGATGTTCGACCTCCGCACCATGTCCCTGAGGTGGGAATGTAACCTAAAAAATGGGGTTGGTATCTATTAGCACTTATCTATCTTTATAATCCTACTACTATTATAAATGAGAAAGTTTGTGAGGATGGATGTTGCTTACTCACACGCAAAAACTACTGAACGGATTTTGATGAAACTTTACAGTAATATAGCTTATACATCAGAATAACACATAGGCTACTTTTTTTCGGGTACCACGCGGGCGAAGCCGTGGACAGAAGCTAGTAACTAATGAGCGACAGCGGTACGCGGTTTGTTCAGAATTTTCCCAGCTGGAACAGTGTCTTAACTCAGTTTATTGGTATTTTTTGTAACCAATCTCCTGCATTACCACTACCAGAATGTCAAAATTTCAACCTACTTAGAGGTATAAACAAAAAATATATTTGTATTGCATTGTATTAAAAGCTTTTTATTACCATTGTTTTTTGGTGAATTTATGCAATTATATCTCCTCCGGTTATTTCGTTCCAAGGTGGTCTCATACCTCTTTTTAAGGGGAAGTCGTGTCGCGGGTCTGTTTTGCTTTAATTAAGAGCACTACTGCGCGGCGAGAGCTGCCGGTACGCGTCGCGGATACACGGCCATGATTGTACAATGCATACTTTTTGAAATAATGCATAAATTTATATTTTATTAATCATAATAAAACGTAACGAAACGAAATTATTAGGTAATTCATTTAAAATTTCATTTGACTTTTTATAATTATTTACTTAAATACACTAATTATTATAATTCGCTGCGTGACGCGAGTTGTATGCGTCATGATAGTATGCGAAATGAGTACGTACCTACTCGCGGCGGGCGCTTTGTAAGGTTGGTTTGGTACACGTGCGCGGGCCAACTTTTCTGTTTTCTCCTTTATTCGGCTTATTTGGCGAGGGCTCGGCCTTTCACTACCTACCACTTGCCTTCGATGATGGTTTTTATGAAGTCATGTCGTGATGAACAACTACCTTATCTCTTCTATTTGGAAATCTTGTACCTAGATAGTTAATAGGCTTACTTTTTTATGTACTAAAACAGCTGTACAATTTATTTCAGGTTTGTTATACAGAGTTTGACCGTAAAGACATTCCAATGAATAAACTGGTTGCTACTACTTTAGAAGGAAAATTCCATGTGTTTGATGTCAGAACACAGAATGCGAGCAAAGGATTTGCACAAGTAAGTTGCTGGCTATTCACAATGTCCCAGAATATGTATACAATTCCGAATGACTGTTACTCTTTGTAGACCTTAATGTAAAAACTTTTACATATTTTTTACATATTTTTTTCGGGAAACCTTGTCTTTTTCATTTTCGAGAAACCTTGTTTATTTTCTAGGACAGCCTGTTTACCTAAAAGTAGGTAAGTAAAAAGTAAGATCGTTTAAGACCTAATAAACATCTTTGGTGTCGTTTAACCGGTTGTCAAACCCATAACGAGCGCTCCATCAAAAATGACGTACCTAACTACTGAAGTTATTTCAGGTTTTGGACAACAGTACAAAAAGCGGTACAATCTGGGTGGCGCGGCATTTGCCCCAGAACCGAGACTTGTTTGTAACTTGCGCTGGAAATGGACAAGTTTCTCTTTGGAAATAGTAAGTTCCCTTAATCTCTAAGGCAGTACGGGTTGCAGGTGGCTAGCTTCGGCTCTCTCACCACCTCCGAGATGACCAGACAGTCTGATCAAATGCTAAAAAAAACGTACTGTGGTCATAAAGGCGCTTGTAAACGGGCTAGTTTTGTGGCAATTTTGTATAGGTACTTGCTCATTTTATTTTTTGTACGTCGGCTGTATAGCCGTCGCACAAAAAATCTATAGATACCTACTTATATAATCGTTTGTCCTGACTGACTGATCTACACAGCCAAAACTACTAAGTCTGAGCTGAAATTTGGAACGAAGTGGTTATTGTCTAAGGGCCACAGGATTCCGATTATAGAACGGTGGGCCAGGTTTGATGCTCAATATCTCTTAAAACAGGTAGTCACATTCGAAGAACTAAGCCAAACAAAACGTCACAATAGGATAGCAATCAGATTGATCAAATGCTGAGGTCAATGGATCACCTTTTACGAGTTATGAATGAATTAAAATACTTTATCGCACACGTTATGAAATAAACAATAAAATATTAAAATAAAAGGTACAATGGGCGGCCTTATCGCCTTTAGGTGGAGAGGATTTTATGTCGGTGACTTTGGTTCTTCTACGGATTTGGTCACTTGTACAGCATCCGACATTAGTCGTGCGTCATCGAGGTCCGTGCTGAAAATCATCGCATCAGTTTACTGCGGCATAATGCTGAGCACGTACCTTTTTTAGCCGCACTGTACACAGCACTTGAAATTTAGTGTATATGTATCTCTCTATTTTAAGATAGCTGTTTAATAGTTGACGACCTCTGTGACGTGATGGTGAAGGCCCGCTTGAAATGCAGAAGGTTATTTTCTCTGGGTATTTTCTATGTAGTTTATACATGTATTTACAAAAAAAAACGTATATAAGTAGTATATCAGTCATGTAGTTCCGATAACACAATCTCTGGTTAGTCGGGCTAGATGATGTGTGAAAAACGACCAGAATTATTTATTTACTTTCTTCTGCTCACGGCTTTGCCCGCGTGGCACCCGGATAAAAATTAGCCTATGTGTAATTCTAATGTATAAGCTATTACTGTAAAGTTTCATCAAAATCCGTTCAGTAGTTTTTACGTGAAAGAGTAAAAAACATCCTCACAAACTTTCACGTTTATAATATTAGTAGGATTAATAGAAGTGTTGGTCGAATTAAACTTTTACTACGTACTTTGCAGTGAATACCCAAACCAGCGTCACCGCGTAGACTCGGAAGGGATAGCGTTCGGTGTGCCGGGGAAGCTGAACCGTCTCCAACGCATGGTCATCAGCTCTCAGCCAATCAACGCGTTGGACTGGAACCGCGACCACCTCGGATTGGCTGTGGCCACGGCTTACGATCAATGCGTCAGGATTATCGTCACTACCAAGCTCAACTTGCAATGAACTGCGAGGTATCGGTTATACGAAGATTTTAATGCATTTTGGACGCCATTTGAAGATTGAATAGGTGCGTCTATTTGTGTAACTATTTTAATGCATTTTGGTCTTGAATTGATAGTATGATGAAAAGATTTGCTGTGTTCCGGTTGGTTGAAACTACAGTTTCGACCAATCAGAGCACAGCAGGCGTGGCGGGACTCGTACGACGCTTGACAGAAAATTATCAAACATTGCGTCTCTAGAGGCTTACTCTATGACCTTCATTCATAATAATGCAGTTAGTTAGATTCGCTGACGACTTTAAGCCCCACCTGCTTACTTTGGAGCTGGATGCTCCTGTGGGAAAATGTCTAGTATTATTTATTTTCACACACACAATGCGCATTTTAGTTTAGTTAGTTTGTAAACTCATAAAGAGGATAGCCAGAGATAAGTACTTATTCTATGAGCACGTTTCATCTGAACATTGGACTCCCCAAAAGAGTGTCATAACGAAGGGTCTTGCGCAATGACCTCCCCAGTGAATGTCGGTTCTGCAAGCTAAATAACCACTGCTATATTAACATGCTAATTAAGAGCTATGTCAGCGCTTTTAGTTTCAGACTTAATGAAGGCTTAAATATATCATTTTTTTTATCATGTCCGACTGTTTAAAGTTAAGTGCCTTCACTGTGTGATTAGTGATTACTTTCTGGTCAATAAAATAAGAATATTATACTATAACCTCGTGTCTAATTCGTCACAAAAACAACAATTCAATTTTCTAACTCAAAAGAGCGATTTATTGATAATCTAGCACTTAGGAATTATAAATAAAATTAAGGCTAGCTTTCAGTTCTTATTACCAATGTTAGAACGAAATTCTGAACTCCACACTACTGTTATGTTACGGGGTTTCTGTTTCTGTCCAAATCTGCCTGGAGTCATCGAATTCGACACTCTATTTTTCAAAGTAACTTCAGGCAAAGTTGGGTCGGTCGGCAGAGTAAGGGCGCTTTACCGGTACCATATTCTCAAACAGCACATTGCAAAGGGTGCAAATTCAAGCTTGTTTTTAATCGTCATTCTTACATGAAATTTCGACGATTCCTTGACGATTTGATCTGCAGTGCATTGTTTGAAATTAGGACACTGTTTCACAAATAATATTGCCGTTAGGTGTCTTTATAACTGTCTGTATAACTTTAGAATTACATAGGCGTAAAGCGCAGCATCACTAAATACTCGCCGACTAATGAAAATAACGAATAACGGTGAATGCACACTAATCAGCAACACACACACACCAACTTTTTACATAGCCTTGTATGTTAACAACGTTGGTAATGCGTGCTGACAAGATACTCGCCTTTACAAAACATTTTTAGATGCAGATTACAGATACTAAAACAGAAAGCTGAATGGTCCAATCTTCGGTTAGGTGCCTAAAGGGTTTGGAACTAAACATTACAGGGCTAACATACCTACTTTAACCGACTACATCACTTTTAATAAGCATACGCCAAAATCTTAGTAATTCTAAAACAATTATGCCTTGCATACAGTGACACAAACTTTTAACTTTTCCACAAAAGCCGATAACAGAATTGAAACTATGAACTACACTTGGTTGGAAAATAATTATGCTGATTTAAAAGATGCATTGTACCCACCAAACTAGGATGACTTGTGGTGTGTGGTGTTTGGTGGGTTAACGTTACTTTCAGTTGAAAAAGTTAGTGTCACTGTTCTGCAATCAATAAATGCACACTAGGCATATTCGAGTGGTTTTTTCATAACCAATGTTTCAATAATGTAACCGCTAACTAGTGAATCTGAACGGTATAAAAACTATTTTTTCATACATCGTAAGCTAATGTCTACATCACGCTATTATAACTGTTCTCGTTAGCTCGGGACTTGCAAATTTATTTCACATACTGAAGCAATTTTAAACACAAGGAGAATGAACGGTAAACGTTAAAAGTTGTTAGCCAAATCTGCAAGTCGCCGAATCACAAAGTCCTTACCCTTACAATATTTTACACAACAATTCATTAGAACTTACATACTCATAACATTTTACTTGGAGATAAAATCACGTAAGATATTTTCATGAGATCTAGCTTTAACATTGCTATCCTTCAAAATATCGTACTGTGATGTACTCGCAATACTGCATAGAGTTATAATTATGACCTGCCAGCAATAATAATGAAATTGATAGTGATTTTGTTTAAATCATTAACATAAGTGTTTTCAGAAAAATTACCATTGCTGCTGAAACAAAATCACACCGGTTATTTTACAAAAATATACATTCACACATTCGAATCCATTTTTATTTAAGCTGATTCAATCACAGTGTACTTTTTATGAAAAAGTACATTGTTGAATCAAAATTGGTTACATTCATTACATTTAAAAGATTGAGTAGGATTATAAATGTCATGAAAAATATCTCGAAACTGAGATACTCACAAATGACTACTTTATCGTAAATCACGTTTTATGGTTCCACGAAGCCACTTAAAACATATAAAGATTTTGCCAAGCACCATGTATTATGCTAAAATGTTGGTTGGTGCAAATGGGCATTCGTGTTTTACTCTATTTTATATATAGATTTCCTTCTGTTTTCCGTTCGAATCAGTTTCACCATCGTTATTAATAATCTGATTCGCAAGCAATGTCAGCCTATTGCACACCTAAATGCTTAACAGAGCACACTCAAAAACATAAATTATTACCTTGTCAAATAAAATCGAATATTTACATTTATTTTATTCTACACTAAAAACGATACTTCTATCATGCGTATGCTGAAACATCGCAATGCGTGAGAACTCACAGCACCCGGCTTCACTTGGTAATGACGACGTGTGCCGCCGGGAACAGAGTTATGTTGCGCACTGCTCATTTTCAGGATACGGTCTTATATCTATGCTAATAAATTAACAAAAATCACAAGATTCTAGTAATGCGTATGTTAAAATATTCCCGTTTTTATATTAGACTTGAATTCGTAGTAGTTCACTTAAGTGCATAGATTAGGATCTTAAATTAAAACAAATGTTTACCTAATACAAGTTCAAGGCAAAACCTATGCTAAAAACAATTCAGTTCATTCAATAATCACAATTAGTCGATCAACATAGCTATATACAAAGCGTCGATTACTGCGTTCAATGTTTCAATTTAATCAAACAAAATAAATATTTTTATTTCGACAAAGTCATTTTATAAATACAGACAGATTGAACGTTAACACTCATTTTCAATAAATATTTTGCATCTCATAACTCTTATTTGTAGAACTGATTAAATTTTATTGTTTTAAAATGCTCTTGAGAACTGTCACCATTTAGTATCGCCTTCACGTTTATCTCAAGTTAGAGCAAGAGAGAGAAATCGCAATAAAAATGGCGTCGCTCATCCTTTAGCATTGAGCGCATATTACTTGTATCACGTCGTGCCTAAAAGCCACAGTACTGAGATTCTTGTATACTGTGTCGATGCGGTTAAGTCGTCCCCATAAGCTGAGGGCTGTAACAGCCTGTCTGTAGCGTAAGCTAAGTGTCCATTCACGGCTTCTGCTGTTCATACTCGATGTTTGAACACGCGTCAGGTACGCCATTGAACCTAGAACCATCGAGATAATGCAAAGTAAGACAAGTTTTATTCTTGCGCCATAACGGGGGGAACTTATCCCTCTTATTCATAATCACTCACTAACTTAGCAGGTCGCTAATTCTAATCTTGTCCTTCTCTAACACTAAACAAAATACAGATGCAGATAACTTTATTAACACTCTGCTAAAGTCAGGAGAGGGTAAGTCTCTGGATGGTAATTGGCAGAAGAATCTACCCTCATTTTCACATTTTCTTTATCAGGTTTTTAGTTAAAATTAGCACTCTGCTAAAGTCAGGAGAGGGTAAGTCTCTGGATGGTAATTGACAGACGAATCTACACTCATTTTCACATTTTCTTTATATGTACTTAGTTAAAATTAAATCTGACCATAATAGTTTCAAAAGCTGAATCTATATAACTATGCAATTATTCAACTCAAAAAGGAAAATAAAAGCTTCTTATGATAATACGACCGTTCGTCGCTGCGTTCATTGGGGCTTATGTCCAACAGTGGACTACTTCAGGCTGATGATAATGAAAAACATAATTAGCCGCTCATTGCTTCGATAACTTATTACAAAAGCTATATGTTTTATGATAAAAAGAAACTTTGTTTATTTGTGGTCAAAGTAAAATAAAGATGCAACGGCCCGTATCTAGGCTATTCAAACGACTTATCATAAACTCTTATGTCAATGCACATTTATAAAACAATTGCCGTATTATCAAATAATGATCCTTTGTTTAGTGTTTACCTTGAAAATTAATTACTTTTTTACTTCTTGTTTTTTACGATTGTTTTTTATCAGCTTCACTTGTTTGTTTGTCTCATGTTGAGCGAGACAAACTCAGGTATATTTATAAATGAGTTTACCTGTTGAGAGATTCAGTCAAGGTTGTCCTGGAAGATGAGTCGCACGTAGCCCGGCGTGCCCTTGAGCGGCGCCGCGCAGAACGGGCATATCGCGTGGAAGCCGTTGGTTCCGTGGGGAATGTCTACGCTGGCCCAGTATCTGTGAACAAGTTATCAGTTTTGATACTAGTGGAGCGCTTGCAGTTACCGGCGAAGGCTGTTTAAAGGCCCACGTACGCCATAGGGCATACGTAGGCTGCGTCCACGTAGAAGGTGGGCTCGATGCCCATGCACACGCGGCGCACGGTGCAGAATGTATACGTACTTGACAGTCCGCTCTGACGCCATGTGTCCGCAGGGGTTGAACGCGTACGTGGGCGGGGCCGCGTCCACGTAGAAGGCGGGCTCGATGCCCATGCACACGCGGACCACGGTACCAGCCGTCATGCACATAGGACAGCGGCGCATGCCCTCGTCGTTCAAGTCCGCACCCCACGAGTGTTCACCTGAAACGACAAATTCATTTCTACATAAAAATGCTGACTCGTTACTTCTTTTTTTTACACTACTAAAGAGGCAAACAAACTTACGGCCCACCCGGTGGTAAGCGGGTTACCGAAACTTGCAATACCAGAGGTATCACACACGCGTTGAGTAATTTAATTTGGCGTATTGACGCGCTAAATGTCAATAAAAAGCGGCTAGCCGTTATACAAAATTGCGGAATATACGTTTTGGCTCCGATAGATACACTGAACAGTGGATGTGGGTGGGTGTTTACCTTGAACATGTCCACAGTTGAGATAGACGTAGGGCTGGTTGAGATCTTGCTGCGCGGCGGGCAGTTTCCGCGGGATGACCAGCGTGTTCAGGCCGACGGGGCATTGCGGCCGTCCTGCGTTCAACTCGTCAACGAGCGCTTCTAAGTCACGTTTCGTCTGAAAATATAAGATTAAACCTCCTAAGGTTGCTTGCTGGGATTTAAGACACTATATAACACCACAACCATTGTATCATCGCAACCTAGTTTTAAGATCCTTTGTAAAGTATTTTATGCTATAAAGAGTAATTTATCTTTCTATAACATCAATTGTGTCTCGATGTGATCTGTGCATAGTTTGCATGCCAAGAATTGAACACTCAGAGAGCAGTTTAGAAAATTACCCGCTACTTCGACTATGGATTCGACCAACACAAAATGGCGAGTCTCTATTGTCTTATCACGGGAAAATAACGGTCAGACAACGCGAACTAAAAGTTATTATTATAGCATAATAACGATCTAAATGTACAAAAACATGTTCACGACTGTATCTATAATGGATATCTTAAAATCCGAAGAGCTGCAGATACCAAGTAGGCAGGCAAATCCAAACATTATAATTGAAAATTTCAATTATAATTCAAATTCAATTCAAAAATCAATTGCCGCATGATTGAAATATCATCACATGAGAATAGTTCGACCGATTCGACTGTTTTTTTTTGTTATGTTCGTAATAATCATGACAAATTTGGATTAAAAAAAATTGTTTTTGAAAATTCACAATGTAAAAGTCGGTAATTTGGATGACCCGTGCAAAGCCGAGGTGGGTCGCTAGTATTTTATAAAACATTTAGTAGGTTAAACTCACAGGTGAATTTTTAAGTCCCTCGGCGCTTCTCCAAAGCAGCGTTGCTCCACACAGGTCTATCATTGTTCCGTCCCTCAGTATGTTCGTCTCCGCTTGGCAGGGCAGGCCCTGAAACATAACACAGGAGATAAATACAAAAAGCCATCGACCACATCATCAGCCTCCTAAAACCAGCGCTCCATTCCTAAGTCTGTTGCAGCATAAGCTGAGATAGGGACCTATTGACCCCATACAACACATATTTTTACAAGCTTTTATTTAACTTGCAATGTTTATATGTTCGTTTTTTTGTTTAAGTCAAATCTTGCAAGTTGAATTAAACCACCCTACGGAGTGGAATTAATTACATGTTAATTCAGTTCCGATGACAATGCATTTTTATGTTAAGCATGACTTGAATCGACATCCAGGATTAGGTTCAGATAAAGGAACTCTTCGTGTCTGTTCTGTTGAACAGTCAACAGAAAAGACACGAAATGTGTATGCATTTTATTATGATAGCTGGTTTTAAGTTTTACCATGACATGGATGCTGCACTCAGGGCTTGTTTTTTTTGTATTTTTTTTACTATTAATTTATTTATTGAATTTTTTTGTAATGGTTAAACGTTTAAACTTTTCTGTGTTTATGTTTACAACACAGCGCAGTGTGAGGGTCTTCCTACACAGCGTCGTCTGGTTCAGCCGGCGCTAACTAAGTCCACTATATAAGGCATAGGCCTAAAAATTGCCATGAGCAACATTCTTGGGTAACCTCAGCCCACCGATTTCCCGCAACTCGTTCCATCGGGTCCCTCCTACACTGCGTTTGTTGTCCGATTCGTGGTCGCCATCCGAGAATCTGTATCCTGTAGCGGCTGTCAGTTCTCCGAGCTACATATTATATGCTGCTCGTTGCCCGTTGCTAATTCTGAAGGTGACTCTTCAGGAAATAAGAAAATAAGGTTGCTAAATACCTGCTGTATTAGGTCAATGACCTTTATTTAGGTACAGTTCTTGTATTCAAACTTTTTGTAGGTAAGTATTAAGTTTAAAATACAAGTTAAAGATTTTCATTGAAAAAAAATCTACGTTTCTACTTTTTTAAGCTAAAGTTGCCCCCTTTCCACTTAGTACCCTTATTCCGGGACTTGATGTATATTGACGTAATGATTATCAAGTTAAGAAGAGGCATGAGAGTAACGACGTTGACTTTAGTCCTTTAAAAGATTTCTATATTTTGGACTAGCTACTGTCTCCGGCTTCGCCCGCTTGTCATCCGGATAAATACCCACGAAAAGCTCTTTTATTTTAACGGGATAGTGACCAGTCTTTGTCCACCCTAAAGGTCCATTCTAAATATTGGAGAAATATTTTTTAAATCGGATGATTAGTTTCGGAGCTTACCCCCTACATATAAACTTTACCTCTTTATAATATTAGTATATATTTGACCGCCACATAGAAAGTCCAAAACTGAAAATAAAAGCTTCTAATCTAGACAGGCAGGCAAACAAGAGTTTGTTTACTCGTCGCAATTTCGCTTTGAAACTGCAATTTCAATATTTCCATTGCAATAAACATTTACGAGTATATCAGAGCGCTGCATTGTCGGAGCTTCATCTCCGATGCTATAAAATTTATAACGTACAATAAAACCAGGATTGCAGTTGTGGTTTACCATTCGTTATTCTTACCTTTTGTTTTCGATCTGATAACTCTACTATGATAGTAGACAAATAAATGATAAGTTCCTGAGATTCTTATTCTTGTGAATTCATTCCATTCATTTTGTACCTTAAATTGCCATACATTTTTCAAAACTATACGAAGTATAATTACAAATATCTTTCTCAAGAATGGCTAATATCCCAAAAATGAAACCTCTTCCCTTGGAAGACTTCCCGCTTGGAAGACAACTAAACCACGTGATCGTTACTTACCAGCCTTTTATAATAATTTTATTGACGTAACCACTTTAAGTTCCTAATGTTAAAAATATGAGTTTATGTATGGGTGTAGGTTAACTCTTTAAAAACCAAATATCTGACCACATCAGTCGAGATGAAGAAGCTGGTAAGTATACATATATAATACTTATTAACCCCAAAGGAGTACTTTCGTGGTCCCTGATTCGTTATGTCGGTTCAGGGTGAGTAACTGTGGGTAAAGTACCTTCTGTTGTGCAGAGCGGCTCTCCCGAAGCGAGAAGACAGCTCCCCCTACCGAAGTCTCGCGCCACAGCTCGCAGGTGGCGCTGCCTCCGCAGAAATCGCCGCGAGGATGCATTATTAGCACACCATTCGTTGTCAGACCATCGATTTCGTGATTCTCTGTCCATTTTGTCGCTTTTTCCTGTAAAAAAAATAAAACATTTGATAAAATATGACATCAGTAGATTTATTTTGAGGCAAGGAGCCTGGACATGCGTTTGTTACCCCAAACGTTTTCTGTTAATGTTATGCTTATTTTATGTTTTTTTTTTGCAATCGTTTTGTATAAGTTCAATAGAATACTATATCTAGCATTAGGTTCGCCTATGTACAGCACTTTTTAGTTGTGCAACAATTTTCTTTCTATCTATAACTTCAAGGCCACAAGTCACTCGGGGGCGCTGCAATAAACAACGGAATGTGAGACAACGTAAGTAATTATCATGCAGTTTCTTGTGATGTCTTAACGCCACACGTCTCTTGGGGATAGAAAACTTTTTGTCTTCCTATTTGATATAATTCAAGTGGTTATATTTTTATATTTACTGTTTTTTATTTATTTAAAGGCTTTGTTTTTAGTAGAACATGAAACCCATGAACGCTTACAAAAAAAAATAACATATTATTATATAGAAACGTACCTAGTTTAATGAACAAGATCAGCACTATGATCTTGTTCATTATCAAAAAACAAGCTTATTTAAACCTAATCAGGATATTTTTGGTAATATATCCTGTACAATATCCCACCTTTCAATTTACTTCACTATACTTTTCCTTCCTTTAGACGTTACGTTGACGGTTGTAAGGCAGAAATTACATTTTATTAAATCACTATTGATATTGTAATAATATTTATAATAGGATGAAACAATGAAAAGTGAAAGAGTTGCTAGGAGCAAGTCTTATTTTCATAAAATACGCTCAATTATCACTATTGCTTTTTAATAAAGTTACTTTTGAAAACATTTTTGCAAGATAAGCAGGATAGGATATAGGATTAGCTATTCAAAAATGCTGCCTTCATAAATAACTTTATATTCTATACACGTTAAAGTAAACAGGTCGGAAATATGAATGAGCTATCAAAGAGAATTACGTTTAGATACGTCTTAAACACCCACGTCAATCGCGTCACTACGCCTACAGCATACTAATAAAACAGAAAGTTAGAGCTTACCCTATTTAACAACGTCTAGTTTCTGTACAAGACCTATTTTGAGATCAGCATCATCATCAACAGCATGTAGAAGTCCACTGTTAGACATATACCTAAATAGTTAAATGAAGAACATTTTTTTTATATTACTAAAAAAATGCTGGACTATTACCTACCTACCATAAACAACTTCTAATAAAATTCACTCCTAGTTATTGGTCATAATATCATTATTGCCTACTTAGAGAATTGAGAATCAATTTATACAAGAATAATTATAAAATGAACTTATGCACTAACGTTTGAAATAAAAATGTCAATAACTATTACCTACCTACCATAAACAACTTAATCTAATAAACTCACTCCTAGTTATTGATCATAATATCATTATTGCCTACTTTTGGACCACGATCTTGGGCAACCACCATCCACCGACTTCCCGAAACCTTTAAGAGGTCATCGGTCAATCGGGTTGGTGGCCATCCTACGCTGCATCTGTTGTCAGGTTCGTGGTCGGCCTTCGAGAATCTTTAATCACATAGTCACATCAACTTGATTATTCTAAGATGTTGGTGATTTTCATTTATGTACGGATTTCCTCGTTCTGTATTATATCACGTAGTAAA
The DNA here is from genome assembly GCA_958496245.1 of Perizoma flavofasciatum. Classification (NCBI taxonomy): domain Eukaryota; kingdom Metazoa; phylum Arthropoda; class Insecta; order Lepidoptera; family Geometridae; genus Perizoma; species Perizoma flavofasciatum. The sequence goes on from OY292436.1 coordinate 4,991,675, forward strand.
ACTTCGAGCAAAGAGCTCTTTCTATAATATATATATATATATACATAGTATATATGAACGGGATATCCCGTTCGGTATAGTTAGGTGGAAATAATGCGTGAAATTAAAATCACTTTCGAGAGTTATTTTCGTTTGTAAAGTATTCGAAATAAATCTCGTTGAAAATAAAATACATCCAAAAAAATAATAAACCTTTCGTTCGTGTTCATTTGAGCACTATCCTAATCGCACAAAACAAGGTTACGAGTACTTCGATCCCTGCCGCATGTATTTTTCAACGACCTCTCCCGGATCGATATTAACACGATATTATTATACCTTTATCGTATCTCATTTTGAATTCGGCGTATGATACCGTCTAGACAGAGACAATTATTAAAATGTTCAACCATTGGGTGGATTCCTATATGGTGAAATGAAACTCTTAGGGTTCATCTTTAAGTGGACTGTACTGGTTGGTGGTTACCACGATACAATAATACGATGTTTATAAATGAATGTTCTGATCTTGAATCGGTGACTTTTACAGTGAAATTGAGTCTACTGATATTGGTTATATTTAAAAACTAAAATATTACAAAATTAATATTTTACTTATTAAATATAGTTAATAAATATATAACTACACTACTTCGTCCGTCACAATCATGTTGGAATATTTGTCTAAGGTTATATTGCGACGCGTGATGGATCAAGATTTAGTTCCATTATCCTCAAGTAACTCTTAAGGTTTTTTACACAATTTACACGTAAATACTTCTGTTTAATGTAAAACGATGCCAAGTTTACTCCCAAGTACTTTCAAACCCTAATTCCTATCATCATACCCAACAACTTTCTACGACTTTGGGAATTTACAATTATTTTCAGAATGTTTTCTTGAAATATGAGCAAGCACTGAACTTGTCTACCTAAAATTAAGTGCTTCAGTATCAGCTTTAATAGGACACGTAATGACTTTTATTTAAAAAAATAGCGGATTTGGTGTTGTTCTCTATATTTTCTAGAGAAAAAAAGTTATTGGGAAGGAATACGGAGCCTGATTTAAAAATAACAGTGTATATTTTTCTGTTATTAGTCTTTGGATTTAACTAAAGATATCATTCTTGATACCTAGTTAGCGTTCAGTTACAGATCCTATTGTTTCGTCTACAAAGGATTGGAATCCCTTCCCTTTCACTTGGTGCCCATACCACTATGGACACTAGCTGTGCTAGTATGTAGTTCGTAACAGCAAGCTTATAAATCGCAAACTTTTGTATAGAATAACTGCTATTAGACAACATTATCCGTCAAGCATAATCTATCCGGAATTCACATAAAACCCTTAGACTCCAAACACTGTGATGATATCTGTTTCAGATAAAAAAACTGGAAGGAAAAATCAAAACCGACTTCAAATAACGGGAAGTTGATAAAAAGTCCTGAACGAAATTTTATCCCTTATTTTTTCAGCCTAGGATTTTTTCAGAAAATTTAAATGAGACTACTTTTGAAGTATGTAAGTAGATACATATTAATTATTAAAAAAATAATTAAATCAATTCACAATTGGCGAAGATATCCCGTAACGTCCTTTTTTGAAGTCGTTTGAGGATGCCCCACAGCTTGCTATTCTATAATAGCGTCTTTTCATTATTAAAAAAGTCGCGAATTCTCATTGAAATGCAACTACTCACGCCAAGAAATATATTCCTTGAGGAGTCGAACCCGGCCGCATATATGCGGCAGTTGTTGACGTCATTTCTGTCAGATATGATCCGGCACGCGAACCGCGATATCGTGCTTTGCAGAACCTTGGTGTCTCCAGTCTTGTCACCCGCCACTGTGTCCATCACTACGAAGTCTATTGGCGATTCTGATGATCTTCCGATCTGTGGACAAAAGAAAAACTCCTTAGTTTGATGCAAAACACCATAACAACACTCGGACTGATTTGCATCAAACGACGTTGGTTGACTTTTAAGAATGCATTTACCAGTTTTTTTTGAGAAATGCCCTTTTTACGAAAATGCCTATGGCTCAAAAAATCACGATGAAACGGATGGCAGACTTACGGAAGAATGGACCGGAAAAACTATGTATCAAACGGAACCTCTCACTTCCTAAAGCCCTGAAAATGTTTTTAAATCCTGAGCTCTTTAAAATATTAACCAAAATAAGTATAATTATGTTGCCTTCATTACTACAAAAAAACAGGCATCAGGATTAAAGGCTGGAACGGCATCAATAAACTCGTGTGTGGTAATTGATACCATAAGGACAACGATATTGTGGTCATGCTGCCGACACCTAACTTCCCATATTATGTATCCATTAAAAATTCAACTCGGCGGAACTGGAACCGTTGACCTCCCGCTTAGTACGCTTAGTACCCACAAAGCCAAGAGATCAGCCTAGTCGAAATTCCTGGGACGTTTCTTTTAAGTGTGGGTTAACACTATGAAAACACAAATAACAATTGTAGTTGCTCGTTCGTAGTAGGTATAGATTGAATTTTATTTGATTGAATTTATTAAAATATATTTTTAATAATTCCGTTTTCAATGGGTGTCAAACGGCGAAAAAACCATTCTGAAAACCCAATTTTCTTCTCAATTAGATGAGGAACTTTATTGGATCCGTAGCGTAGAAATAAATGGTCAAAACTTTCGTAAGTATCGTGTTTCGTCGTTGTCATGTAATGTATTCCTAGAAAAACCTGACCCACGTCTCTCAAAGCAATCGGCTTGAAAATCTTCTTGAAGGCAATAAATAGGTTTCTTTACCTTGTTTCGGCTATACCCTGTTGCATAGACCCTTGTCATTGTCATATATCGCAATCTGCGTTTCAACGTACCCATGTGATAATAATCACTAGATGTACGCTTCTAACTATGGTACACGTAGTTCCTAATACCCACGACATGGAATACTAATCAGGGGGGCTAGACAAATACCACTTTCTGTTGACGTTAACGCCTGCGGAAAGATAAAATTGTATGGAAATGACATTTGCTGCGGAAATGTCACGTGACATTTCCATACAATTTTATCTTTCCGCAGGCGTTAACGTCAACAGAAAGTGGTATTTGTCTAGCCCCCCAGGACTATTTGTGTCTGTTGGGTGTTTTTTTTTTTTTATTTACTTAGTGTTACAATCAATATATTGATACTAAATTATCATAATTATTATCACTTACTTTAGGAACAACGAGTACCGTGGTACCTCAACTCCCAGACCCGAATCCGGAATTAAGTACAATATATTTTTTAATACAACTAATATCGCAAACAAGTATAAGGTCCACATATTGGTAAGCGGTGTTGGTAACCTACCCCGTAATACTTCCCCAGACGAGCTCTTTACAAGGAGCTCTGACTTCTGTACGTAGTTATTTCACGGAAATGTTGTCGCCAGATAAACTCTTAATTTAGGTTAAGGTTAGGGCTCATACGAATTAAATTGCGAGAGGGAAACCGCGGGGAAATCTAGTAATAAAATAACCCTCAGTATAATGTAAGCCAGGATTTACCAACACCGGGTGGTCGACGGGTGTGAAGGCTGCGTTACGTCAACCGTTCCGGGCTGCGCGTGCATCGCTCTGTTTGCCAATGGCTAGAAGCATTTGCAGCTTTAAGATAAGAACTAACTTCCTGCGATTTATATGAACAGTATAGAGACAGTTCCGGTACCAATATTATTCAGGCTTCTATTTAAATCGGCAGTTTACGACAGCAACAGCTGCGACTGACACGATAGCCTCACGTGAATTTCGTAAAATGGTTCGCTCAATCATGAAAATGAGTTATTTACATAAATTCAGTCACGCAAGCCGATAGAAAACTCACCAGAATAAATTCTACTATAGAATAAATTCTGTTATAGTAGACTTAAAAGTCTACTTAATGAAATCCACCATTTCGAACATTCGTAGCAAGTTCCCTTGAAAATATTTCCCGCTTGGCAGTCTTGGCTTCCACTGCGCAAAATAGACCATCAATTAGAGTATTTTCCCTTAAAATCTTGGCATTTTCAGTGAAAGCTATATGTAGCCAAATCTTAAATCACCGAAGAAAACCGTAATTAATTTAAGTGCGCTGGAGAGAAATCTGAAGAGTAAAATTTCCAATTACGTGCAACTACAAATCCAATTTATACTAATATTCGGAGGAGGTCGGGCAAGTTCAATTAACCAATAATAAGTCGAGATTTGAGAGAGCGTAACGACTACAGAGAGGTTATTGAAACTATTTTGATTGCGTAGGGGCAATCAAGAGGCTTTGAAGTTGTAAAATTAAATGTTACTGGGACAATTCGTTGACGCATTGACAGTTCAATCAAGGTTAAGAATTAGTGATTACCCATAAACCTGTTTTATTTACTTTCCGAGGATATCCATTATACAGTCATAAGCGTGTTATTTTTACTACCAGTGCATAAATTGTAGTCTTTGGTGAATATTCTGGAATTCTGGTTGTTCTCATCATCGAACGAGGTGCTTTGTCAGAGTGTAAGGGTGTAAGATCAGCGTTATCAGAGCCGCATTGCCGATGTTGAGTAACGTGCGGGGCCGTCGCGGCCACTTGCGTCACGTTACGATGCCTGCCCTCGGAGCACATACAGGAGCACAGTTCCAAAGAACTAGCCAGTTCATTCTTTATAAGTGGCCAAACTGTTCTAATCGCTTATTTGGCCAGGCGGAACGATAACACCGAGGTAGTCACGGAATGATAGTCAAGAACAGCGCAGCGACCTTAGACAGACCTTCAGTCGATAGTGTTAATAGCCGAAAATTGTCTCGCACAAAAGTAGTAATAAAGAGTGTAGATACCTTAATGCATGCAACGAGCTGATTAGTAAGTTCAAGCATGCATGCTATTGAGCATGCACAAGCAGTAGTGATCTAGCTATCCATACCAAATTAGCACTGCATTATGCATTTGCGAAACAATCGATTGCATGCCCTATGGCCAAGTCAAGGTTGATTCCGGACACATGCAACTTCTATGGGTTTGTTTTATATCCGCGTTGTGGGAAGTGCGGCATCTTGTAACTTCGGTATCTACTATGGAACCTTGGAAGACTCATGATTGATTGTATGGATGGTATAAAAAGATAAGCGCGACGTCATAATCGATTCCTAATTGCCCAACAGGTCGACAGAATTACAAATCACTCAAACGTCGGAATCGTTTTTTTTTTAATTTATGAAACAAAAATAAAATAAAAAAATGCCTATTGCAAGTGCCAGCTGCCAACTGCAACCGCAGTTACTACAAACATACTCGTATATTATGAAACGACAGCTGTGTCTGAAGTTGAATGAAACCTTAACAACTTGGGCTAAACTATAAAATGGTCCATCGGGCGTGACGAGAGAATAAAGATTTTGAAGATTACACGCTTTTCGGTTACCGGACCGTTATGTCCAGTTACTCCGATATTTAGGAGATCCTTCACAGAATTGGATTAAATTTTGTACAAATTCGGAAATGCCCTTCTATTGTGCTCTCAAAGTCTTTGGATTAGTAAATACGGTGCGGGCCACTCAACCTAAAATTGACGATACTTGTATAATAACATGTGTTATATTATTATACAAGTATCGTCCGTTTTAAATCAATTTTATCTATTACTAGCTGCGCCCCGCGGTTTCACCCGCGTAAGTTTCGATTCCTCGGGAATATCGGGATAAAAAGTAACAGTAAAGTATTTTACTGCTACTTAATTACCCTTGATGATAAAATTATTTATTTGAATAAAAAATGATACTACGATACGAAGTATCATGTAGTACATCATTTTTATGTATCATCAATAGTTATAATGAATTTTATAGGCAAAATTTTGCTACTTTGGGTTACATTATTGAAATTTTCTAAGAGTCTCTATTTTTTTGAAAGTAAAATAATGGCCTATGTTACTTCCTGATAATTTAGCTTTCTATTGGTGAAAAAACGGTTAAAATCGGTCCCGTAGTTTCGGAGCCTATTCGTTACAAACAAACAAAAAAATTTTTCCTCTTTATAATATTAGTATAGATAAATTATGTAGTATTATAGTGGTGATAGGTCATTTGAACGTACAATATCGCTGTACAAACGTAATGAAGTAGCCACTAACCATGCAGAAACCGATATCAGCTGACCGCAGTAAGATTACGACCTACGTGTACACAGACCGCATAAGGTTATCTAACTTCTATAATTACAATGCGATACAAAAGCCCGTATACCGGGCTCTTAGTTAATATTAATCTGTCATGTAAAGGACGACATTATTTTCTAATAAGGAAATTAGTCAGTTGCACAGCCTTTTATAGCACAAATACATTCTATGACTAATATTAATAGTAATTGTTTGCTTGATAAACCATAACCGTAAAGAAACAATGGCAATAATGGGAAAACGTTAAAGAATTATTTTAACTTACCTACATTTGAATTCCTTATTAAAGATTACACAATATCATATATGAGTCTCGAATTAAAGATTTACTAGTAAAATAAAAACACTGGTGTCTCTTCTTCATGCTGAGACAAAGCCTTTTTGGCATGCGGTGCTCGGGAGACTCACTTGGCACAACAGTACCTACCTGTGAGGAAACTTAACTACCTACCGAAGACTTATAGATACCTTACATACCTACATGATGTTTTAGTAGGTACCTATCTTTTCATTATATCCTTTTTATTTTACCTGGGTGTCTGTTTTAGTGCAAAGTGATGTCTTCATTCCGTTTTGCCAAATGAAAATATTTTCTTTCTTTCTTTCTTTCTTTCTTTCTTGTTATTTTCGAGTGTAAGGACCTTTGCTTTATCACAATGGTTCTGAAATAGGCAAACGACCAAGGCTTCTGCATATAAATCTGATAAATTACTAACCTTTTGTGCCGTACAAATAAGACGGCTAATTTTATTACAGAAGGTCCACATTGTTGAAACATTTTGTGTAACTCGTAAAATCAGTTATCCTTGAATGCAGGAGAACTCTTAGGTACTAATATGTGTAAGGATCCTAGTAGTCTGTGGGTATATTGTTATTTTTGATTGCGGATTCGTTGATTAGTGTTTTGACAGCAGATTAAGGCATTCAATGATGAAATGAGAATAATATTAACACGAGGAGTTAAAAATAATACAGCAAATACAATAGTAAAGGTAATTATTCATGTAACTTACATAATGCCTCGGTGACAACTTATGCCATCACTAATGTATTTCCATCCCTTTATTCACACAACAGAGGCTTTATTCACCTTACTGATGGGCTTCATAATACAATCGTGTCCCACTTTGCACAATATGCTTCATTTGAAACCGCGGGCAGGTGCGAGTTAATAGGGCAGGGGGCTGCTTCCACGAAAGCGTACACTCGAAGGCAATTTCCTTGCGATGAACTCAATACCAGGCTCGAGTCACTCAGGAACGATTGTAAATGTTTGGTGAAAATGCTTTATCGGACTTACTTTAGATTCAACATGGTTTGGCTTGGGCCTCTGCGTTCTGTTAATTGGATAATCGACTCAATTGGAATTGAACAGAGCTTATTCTTTTTTTTGTGGCTTGTGTGAGGGCTCTACCACCTCGCGTCGTATTCGGTAGAGTTTATCTTGGACCGTTGGACGATGGTGCGCTATCAAGATCTGTTGCCGGTGTATGAATGAATGAATGAATGAATGAAAATACTTTATTGTACACCTTAAGATACAATCGAAATAAACAGTAACACATATGATAAAGGTGCAATGGGCGGTCTTATCGCTTAAAAGCGATCTCTTCCAGACAACCTTTGGATGGAGAGGATTATAGAGGTATATGATTTTGAAGCGTCCGGGGGTGTACAACATGGCTTCGTGGAAATTTGAGTCGAGAGTTGTGAGGATCTGATCGGACCAACGTACGGCTTCAGCTTCTCCTCCTCTCTTCGATCTTACCAGTGTGAGGACTTTATAATTTATATTCACAAAAAAGTGTTTTATGTCGTCGAAAACTTTTATGTATGCGATATTTTCATGAAACTTTTATTCGAGTGCATGAAATAGGCTAACCATGTCCATAGTAGCGATGCTCCCATGCGTCACACTCTTTACAATTAAATTCGGAAACAAGGAATTGGAAGCTACACACATCAGATATTATTTTGCTTATCCGTCCAAATCGTCGATGTCCGTAATCTGTATCTTAAAAGAAAAGCCAAAGTAAAGATTGTTATGGTTATTTTATCGATATTCTTGAAATTAGTAATCGTAATGCAATATCACGTTTTTATATTAGAAATGCCCTTATCTTCTTATTCTGTATCAGAATATAATTATAATAGTTGCATTGTAATTTATAAGGTAGCACCAATGGGTAACTTGAAAGGACCCGGCAAACATTCAATTACAAAAGGTAAGTGTTATTTCAAGGTAAATAAACATTATCCACAATTTACTGTCCGTTTAACTTATTTAAAAAAAATGAAAGGCACACAAAAGAGACAAAAAGTGTTGCCAAGTGCCGCGCCAAAACCATATTTGTATTGGTTACAATTGCTTCTCGTCTGGCGTCAGGGCACAAGAGCTACAGACATCTGCTTCCTGTTATTCTGGTGACAAAAAATCAGGTACGCAGCAAACACCATTATAACTTTTAATACAAGGGAAGGTTTTTAACCGAGATTTCTGGTTCATAACGGTTTAAACACATGCCGAATGAAGCGTTCAGTGTAAGCGAAACTACATCACAGCTTTTGTTCCCTCTTCCTTGAACGCCTTTGGACTCTTTTTAATCGCCTTCAAATAAAGGAGGAGGTTCTAAATTCGATTATGTTTTTTTATTGTGTGTTTGTATCGAATTATATATTTGCCAATTGTTAACCGATTTTGATAATTATTTTGTTATTGTATAGAGAATGATCCCGAGGTGGTCCCATAAAAGTTTTAATCGTAAGGGATTCCTATTTTTCCCGTAAAACTTAAAAAACTTTATCATCTCATGGAATCATGACTAGCCGAAACAATTTTTGTGGGCTGCTTTCCTTTTTTTTATTCGAAGAGAAATCAAACTAACGAGGGCACATGAGGATCTGATGCTATTAGAGTACCTGCAGGATAGAAGCCGTAAACTTGGTACTGCAAACATATCGCGAATATAGCGAAATAAAAATAAAACGAAATAGCAAATATGCTATAAAAATTAGGTACAGTGATTGGTGTAAGAAAGGGTAGAACGATTCGATCAGTAAAAGCCACATCAATACAAAACCCTCAGTTCATTCCAGTTTTTTCCACATAATAATGGCAAGTATCACATTTTAAAGTGTTGCTACTAGCTAGGGAAGAACATCTCATGAGATCAACAAACAAGACTATACGATGAATAGTTAGATTTCGTTTGATATATTTTGGGGACTTGTAGGCGGGCTGTAGGCGATACGGACATAAGAATATACAAATTGTACGCTTTGAGAACTCATTAAATGAACAATGAACTTTCGAATTAACTCAGTGAGCCAATTGCGACTGATAAACGGCTATAGCTTGTTTTTCAACAAGCAAAATGATTTAAGCTTGCTTGATAAATTAGAACAGCGAGATAATCTAAAGGAATCTAAGAATCCCTACAATTTATAGAAGCTAAAATCTTCCCGTTGCCAGATCGTTTAAAATTTTGATTCGTTGACCATTTTCACTATCGCCATGAAATGTCATGTCTCTTGCAGCAACTTTGCGTGTTTGGATACCTCCGTCCGAGCCGAGAGCTAATATGGCCCTCTGGACATAACGTTTTATTTATTCGGGTCGAGCTACGTATGCCAACTTTGCACTTTAGCTCCTGGTTCATAAGGTTGAGCGTGTGAATGAAGGAAACATTAAAATGATCCGATGTCTGTCGGTCCGCAGCAGGTTATCAACTATCAATGGGCTTGCCCCGAGGGAGCGTATCAACCCATGTCGGACGCCGTAACAACAAGGTTACCTGACATGAAAGTGTCTGATTTAGATACCCTACAAGTAATTAATTTGATGGTTGCCATTTCAATTTCACGTAAGTTGTTTTTTTTTTTGCGATATTTTTATTTATTGCTGACGAATTCTTAAAATTGTGGGAATCGGTGAATGGAGGTGATCTAAGATCGATCGTCATGGCTCTCTTTAGACGAGGCATATTTCCAGCAGTTGACTTCTACTCATCATATTAACTGATCAGGACGGAAGAGCATAGCGAAACCTGGTGTTGATAACATTGGAGCAAAGTTGCCATGGCAAGTATAGTCTTAACAGGGCGTCATTGTCAGCACTTACCAGATCCGGATACTGTAGAATCAAATTCCAATAATTCATTATCAACAGCCTTCACTGCTGGATATTGGCCTCACCCTTCCAAATATTGCGTTGACAAACGGTTTTGGTTCCGGTCGTGTTCCAATTAGTTTTCAAGTTGGAAACGTGTGCGCTAGACACGTGATCAAAACGGCGACGGAAAACATTTTGTGAATCAGGTATATCCAAGAAATAAAAATTCGAAGGGTATTTTTTCCAATAAGTGGCGATGTGCTTGCAACCTGTCACGTGCAAACCTCGGTATCCTCACAGATCTGAATGAGGATTCCAGCCGTGAGTGTGTGTGTGTTCTTTTTTTATCTTTCTTGAGACACCTGCCTTCCGTCCATCTACTTCCCGCAACCATGATGAACTTATGATGATGAACTTTTTGACTTTTTTTTGCAATGCTTCAAAAATAAAAAGCAGTGATGACCTCTGTGGCGCAGTGGGCGAAGGCTCGTCTGAGACGCAGAAGGTACAGTGTTCGATTCCCGCCGTGGGACAAATGTAAATATATGTTTGTATTTGTAAATATATGTCTTGGAGCTGGGTTTTTTCATTTTATAATGTATATGTATTTACAAAAAAAATAATTTAAGTAGTATATTAGTCATGTAGTTACCATAATACAAGCTCTGCTTGGTTTGGGGCTAGATGATGCTGTGGGAAAATGTCCTGCATTATTTATTTATAGATGCTACAGCAGTAATGGTTGGACTAGCATCTGACAGCCCACGCTATGCTTCAAAATGGGACATCCTTCGTTCTAGTTGCACGCGCGGTGCATTGCGCTGCTTTGTTCTTACGCAAACTGAATGCAATAAATACATTAAATAATTAACAGCTTACACAATGTTGGTAATTAACAAGTCTAGTTTGAGATAGGAATTATCGAAGATTAACTGCTCTACTTTCGTGCATTTTTAATGCAACTAGTATTATTTGGGCTAACAAAGTGGAACAATTAATTAGGGGCTTATTCATAATCTTGGAATTATCAAGTCGAAGGTAAATAAGTATCTTCTAGCTAGACAAGCGTGTTACATTCTTGACCACATCAACACTTTTCATTATCAAACGCTTACCTACACATCATTAAAAAAATAGTGTCAAAAGATTGTCCCATCGTAATTATCATCAATTCTGTGGAAGTTCAATGCAGGACATAGGCCTCCACTAAAGAGTACCATGGCAATTGATCTTTGCATTGCTCAGGCTAGATTAGGTACAGCCAAAAAAGTGTTTTAAAAAACTTGCCAAGCTGCGCCCAGCAGCATAAATTCTTTCTGCGTTATTTTGTATGACACCCTATGTTTGACCCGTCCTGGTACTCGATTGATGGTTGACGACTAATACCAATTTTCAAACCAACGTATTTATTTATTCAAAATGGATCTGCACCCGAGTCTTGTCTTAAGAGGATAAAAATAATTAGGTATACGATACTTCTGGATTAGTTTTCCTAATGAATTAACACGCACGAGGGATTATTGGCTAAGATTTATAGCGTACATTAATTCAACAAACAATAGACTAAAACGTACGTTAGTAAATAATAGAGGAGGGGGGAAGACATCGCTCGCTATTATGCCGAATTCGATTTCCGATTCAGGAACCAATTTAGCCATACCGTCTTTTGCCGGTACCTCTCTATTCTCTATATAATGTTTGTAATGGCAATTTTTTTCTTTCAAAGTAGGTGAAGACCTTTCAACAACAGCCTCCAAATCACAACAATAACACATAATGAGTGGCCGATTGTCTTCCATTGTTGATTTCGCATACAGTCTTCATATCCCAATTCTCGCGGCCATTGTCCGTCCAACAAAAGGCAATATTCTAAGATGGCCGTCGATCCTGCGCCATCCTTCGCGGGGCTTAAAAAGCATCGGATCATTTTGGTGAGCTGAGAGACAGTAGTTGGTATTTTACGTTATACTGTCGGAGCATGTTTTCATACAGGAGCATGTTGAGAATGATTTAATGATATTAAATTTTAGCTACGAGTTGTTACACAAATAGCAATGCAAGAAGATTAAATTTTGACAAAGTTCATAGTTCGTACATTCAAAGACTGTATTTTAAAACATTCACACTTAGATTAATTACTGATCTTACCGCCGATTTGGTTACATTTATTGGTTTGATAGTCGCTACTACTAAAGACGCGTTGGCACTGCAGAGTGCCACATGAAAAGACAGGCAGGCAAAGATATTTAGAATTAAGAAGACATTTTTCTAGGATGAGGGAGATTAACGGCAAGTTCAAATGTGGTGCCTAGGAGAGCTAAATGAAGGATCGTCAAAACAATAACCAAGCTATTCATATTGTAAAAACGGGAATATTCCAATTTCTCCTTCCGCGTCGCGTCGTGCAAGTCGTGAAAGTCACGATCGCTTACCCTGATGAAGACTCTCGGAATGAGTCGAAACTTAGTCGGTGCCTTCACCGATAGTGCAGTATGTGAAAATTCCCGTTTTTACAATACGAATAGTCAAGTTCACGATAGTTTTTGGAAAAAAATAATCAAGCTGTTTGTTGTCTGATTTTTCTTGTCTTGGTCGTATTTGACGACACTTCGTAAAGATTAATTAGAAAAACCTATAAACAACAATCACTTAAAGCCTTAAAGCCAACCAGTGGCAATCACAGGTGTTCTGCATCGCTTTACATTTATAAAGTTTGACCACGAACGATGCTACAGCACCAACAGTAGTAGGTGGGTAGGTATGACGTAAGAAAGCCATTGCTGGCTCTTACAGATGACCCCATTTGGAGAGTCCCCAAGCGCTGAATTGAGTCGTTTACGTATCCAATAGTCCCTTTCCAGTCCTGAAAGTGCCGGGATTACTACAAACGTACAAAACGATTGAGAACTTAATTGAAAAATGACAAGACGAGATGGAAAGTTATCGGATTTTAATTATTAATGTGAATTTAATGTATACCTTGCGGTACGATCCTTATACGATATATATGCACAATAGATTCAGCTATTGCTCTAGTTTGCAGTTTGAGAAGCATTAAAGGCTGTGCAACACGATGGCCAGCTGGAAGCCAATACAGCTTGCTCACGCAAGCCGACTAAGCCAGACCACCTGCTTCCTTGCAAGGTTTGCACACAAATTCAAGTATTTTACATAGTACTGAGATTTTCGTTGTATTTTTTACATAAAGTTAAAATAATGCCTAGGCCGCGTTCAAATAAACACCAACCTCGGTGATTTTAATGAATAAAAATCTACTGACCTTGGACTTATATAAAACTAGCTCCTGCCCACGGCTTCGCCTGTCTCGGATAAAAAGTAGCATATTATGTGTTATTCTAGGGTACGAGCTAGAGCAAATTTTTTGTTGGTTTAGTTTTTTTAGTTATTTAGTTATGTTTTTGCATATTGTACTGTAAATTTATTTCAAATTAGTTCAGCCGTAACGAAGTTCCTTAGCAACAAACATGCACAACTTAGTAGGATTAACATGAGGGTTTGGACCGCGGAAAAATCTATTGATTTAATTATAAATATCCTGTCAAAACTGTCAACAACCACTATCACAACTCACAAGTGTGCCGCAAGGAGGTCAAATGAGTTACCCTAACGGGTTCTGCTATAATGGACTTCGTGCCGTGAATGTGATTATGATGACATGCTTCGTTTTACCAACGTAGTTCATCATTTTCTCTTACAAATTATGGCTTTTGTGTCTTTAATAGGTCAAGGCTATTATAATCTTGATTTCATTAGACGAGAAAAATTTATAAAATAATAATCATACCATAATCATATTTATCCTCAGCCCAGGCCTCCCTCTGTTTGTGCTATTTATCACAATCCTGCGCTAGTCTAGGCCATCCACAGTTCACGATGATGACAATGTCATCTACTTATCGCGCTACCGGGAGTTCCACGTAGATAACCACACCTCGGCCACCATTTAATCGTTGTCCACCTGCCATATTATAAATAATGTAACCCCGTCTTGCAATATATTATAAATAATGTCCCAATTTCACTTCGCCGTCAACTTCATCAATCTTAGCCGCCTCTCACTAAGGCATCTTACGAGTAGGAGCAGCGGACGAGATATACAGCGGTCTAAAAGCATCTTTACCATATTCTATTCGTGTCGTTAATTTATTTGGTTTTAAAGCAATAATAATATGTATTAAACTTACTATCATTAAAATATAATACATATTGCAGCCTAATAGAGGATAATTAAATTAGACAATAAATTTACACAGGACGTACCAGTTTATTGATATTAGAAAAACATAATTTACCGCCACGTGTAGAGATTAGATTCACTTCTCCCGAATAGATGGTCTATTTAATGAGCTTTCGAGTTAGTATTTTATCGAAAGCAGCTCCAGTTGATTTTCTTATTTGATATTGCACATTTCGGATCAAGCTTTGTACCTAAATCTTTCTTATGTACTCGTCACAACTACTTAAAACTTTTTTTTTAATTATCATGGTTATGCGCAAATTTTACTAAAAACTAAATATTTACCATGATTTGTTAGTTTTAATATTCCCTATTCAATGTTCAACGGATAAAATTCAAACTCATAGCAAATATTCAATTTCAGTAAAAATAATGATACAAGAAATTCGTGTTTCATTATTTTGAAAGCATGTTTTAGCAATATATTAAGTGAGACTCTTTGTAACATGATTCCAAACACTGTTTGTTTCAAAACAAAAACATCATTGACAGCAATACCCGACGACCTTGGTTTTTAGGTTTCCGTTCAAATAGCCGAGCTCACGGGTGTGATATTACACCGCTCTATTTACATAATGACATTTGATATATCAATTCAAAACATTGTTTAAAGTAGGCCAAAAATAAAAAAACTTGGCTACGAAATATTTAGACAATGTAGAGCCCGTCAGAAGCTCTCCACAATTCCTGCTCGACGAGTGAAAAATAAAACATCTCGCAAACAAAGTTGCAATTGCCAACAGCATCCAATTTCCCAAATTAACGAATCAAGCTTCCATTCAAAGAGATATCCAGATAAATCGCGAGATGCGCAAAGTGGCGTTTCGTCTAGACATAAGTAAAACACATAAATGAACGCCGAATGCCGCCCCCAATCCTCCCAACTTATATGCCTTACTAGATATGGTTTAGTCTGTGCCCAAGGTCCGATGAACCGTCTCGACCCACCCCCCTTCACCCCCCCCCCCCCCAATCCACCCCACTATTCACACGGGACACTCTCTCCCACAGACACAAAAAATAGTCCATAAGATATTTTAAAAACCATTTGAGTTCTTTTTCAGAGCAGTAAAATAGAAGTTCTGTGATAGAAGTGTACACATTCTGAAAATATTACAATATTGCAAAGATTTTTAGAAGTAGTGGATCTATGACGGCGGCGGCGTAATGAAATACTCTATAGAAGTATTTCATAGAGGTATAAGAAACAATCGATAGAAATAAAAGTTATACGAAAGTTTGCAAAGAAGTCTGATATGACGCGCAGCATCAAAGAAAAACTTTGAAAAGAGGATTGAACTTCTCATCGTAAGCCATGAACTTCGCTAACAACTAAGCGTTAGTAACAAAACACTTCATTAAAAAATAAAGCAGAATTTCAGGAAATAATAGAAAACCGACTTCTACATAACGGAATGTTCATAAAAAGTACAATATGAAATTTTATCCCCCATATTTTTCCCTTTAGGGATGTTTTCATAAAATTATGAGTATACCCTTGAATTACCCTACCTATTAAGAAAAACATTAAAATCGGTTCAATATCGACGAAGATATCGTATGCATGCACATACAAAAAAACAGACAAGTTAAGAACCTCCTCCCTTTATGAAGTTGGTTGAAAAAGTTCATGAGCTATGTAGGTTAGGTAATAGTGAGCGTGAAAGTTATTTGCATCGTAAGTTGTGGTCAAATGTTAAAGAAATAATACACGCTTCGAAATACCTAGTAGTAACGTTACATTTTGGTATTGGGATGTAATCTTATAGTTTGTGATTTACGAAACCAACATCAGGGATGAAAATTAATGGAGAAAGTTTGACTATAAACTGCGACCACAATCCCGCAGGTCCGTGGCCTAGCCCAGTTTAGTTTAGTTAAACTAGGCTGCCTTTTCAGCTTTTTTAAACTATTTATCAGCTGTCCCTATCCTCTATCCTCAAAGGTTTGCTGCACGAAAACTCTTGTTAGGGTTAAGCTCGCCTTTGTACATGTCCTATATGTAAGTATTTTGTTTGTATTATCTGTGTAAACAATAAAGATTTTAAATCTTTTCAATAATAAAATTAGGTATCGAATTCTCAGTAGACGTCACGAATTATTTTATGATGATATATCTATGCAAGACGTAGCTTAAGGCCGAACGTAACTAGACCCATGCTTAGTTCTTCTTCTCATTAGGATACCCTGTGTTGTAGGTATCAGGAACTACGAGTATCGTTGTACGAAAACGACCCAGGCTCGCAACAAATAGCTGCAGAACACGCAAACATTTGTCCCGCAGCGGGAATCGAACGCACACCTCTTGCGTCGCTGCTGGCTGTCAATGGCAGAATCAGATGTTTGATGTCAGTCGTGATGAAGGTTAGGAGATATTAGAGTGAAAGTACGGTTTGTGGTATATAAAACTTATCCGTGACAGAATAAATAATAGTGAGAGTAGCTAGACGAATAGAATTAAGACTTTATATCTATAACATGGAGTGCCTCTTTAAAGCTCGCAAACGAATGACTGGCGTATAAACATAAATCGGTGGGCCACAAATAGATCTGAAAAATCTCGCGTGTAGACGTGAAATGGAACGGAGAAATGGTTCCGTAGACGCACTATACAATGTCTAAGGCTGTTAACATAAATCAAAACGAATTGCCCTTTTTGAGATCGATTCGCTCAGACTTTAATGGTATGTCTCCGAGTAGATGCTGCAGTGATACATAAGATTTGAGATAAGACTGTTCCACATCCACATTTTATGGCTGAGCTAATCTATCATTTGAATAAGGCTGTCGTTTGTCAATTATCTTGATAAATCAAGCGATACAGAAACTTATTTATACTTCAATTCATTTTATTTTATCATGTTTGGTCACGTTTTTGCTATGCGACGTGCGACGATATACTAAGACAGCAGATGCAAGCAACAAAGGTTTTAAATGAAAATTTTGCAGTCATTAGAGCTTTCATCCACTGCAGATGACATCGCTGTCGTCACGGCGATATCGATTCTAAGGGGTGTTGCGCGCCGGTCGGCCAGGCGACGTCCTTGGCCCGACCACGCCACCGCGCCGGCCGTCTCTCCCACCCTGGTTGACGTCACAACTCACCCTCGTTGTCATGCAGCGGGTCATCTGTGACGTCAACAACCAGCAGACAGCTGAAGATGCATCGTGAATCTTAAGAGCTCCGATGACGGTTAAGTCGATTAAGCGTAGCGTTTTTAGTGCGAATCATCCAAGAATAAGCATCTTTGAATAACCACGGGTTGAATGTAATCTATTCCGACGTTGAACTTTGACCTTCGTAAGATGAAATGATCGGTCGTGAAGGTATAATATACCTTATTATATTTTCAGGAGGCACGTGTCTTGGATAACTTAATGGAAATATGATATTCCATTCTGCGTTGATCGAAATGAAATTTTATCTTTATGGACCAATGCCTATTTGTTTGCCAGAAACCTTGCTAATCATGGAATGACCGTTATACAAGCTATGATATTTCTAGCTGCTGAAATTAACGTCCTCAGAACTTCTATATGAATATACTCTTGACAACACTTTTGGACACGATTAGACGACTGAATCATTGTATTACCTCTTGTAATCAGATTACGGAAGCGGTGACCATACATACCACATGAACGAACAAAGCCCACATAGACGCCACAGCTGACACAACTGTTAGTTCTATAACACAGGCCATAGATGTGTAAATAGTTACTGCTATACCGATGCAAGAGTGCATTCATGCATCGCATACAACGGGCACAAAGAACCAATCAATTTACATTGACGCTAACAACAGCGAGAGCTCGCGGATTTAGCTCCATTGCTGTTACTTGGCCACAAACAATGTTAAACTGACTGCCTACTTTCTTTGAACACTCAAAATTATTTAGTGGGCTGGTTAACCTAGTTTCTTCGAGGCATTCGAGGCCATTGATCTTAATTAAGTTAAGACGCAATATTTCTTCAACTACTCTGTTTATTCAAATGAATAGGAAGATTAAACACATATATAAAAATGTCGATAAAACTGTAAATTCCCAAGATTGTGGAGGCGGGGCTCACAATTCATCGAAGTAGAAATTCCAGCACCATTCACCTCGAGATCATATAATAGAAGAACATTAGCATATTTATTGAGCACTAGACCTGAATCTTTGGCCAGTGAACCTTATAACCGAGGTTCAAACTGGCAGGCATAAATCATCTCCTCACGCACTTTTTAAATCCTCATCTCGTTGTAAACAAACGTTACAAGTTTACAACGCAGTAAAAAAGCCTTGGCATATCGGTCAATCACTATCTCAAACTGGAAGATAACAGAATCTAAACACAAAAATAAATACATCTGATAGCAACTGCGAAAAATAGGGCCACGAATATTGTAAACAAATTTATGACAACAAAAAAATATCGCTAGCCCTGTTTGTTGGATGAAATGGCCGGGCTACACGTCAGGCCATTTCCTACTGAAAATTGTTTATCCAAAACGATTCTCGTGTCCTTTGCATTACAATTTCAGAGATAAACAATGAATCGGCGAATGCTATGGCTCAGAGGTCGTTGATTCCGTTATTGGTAATGATAAATGAGTAAATTAATATTTATTGAAGTGTTTATTATTTTTAAGAGGGTTTGCGGTGTATTGCCGTTTGCAACAATGAAATGAAATTGCGTCTAATCGTATGAACAGGATGTAGAACGGTGCGAGCGACGACCGCGGCGGCAACGAACTTCGCAGCCCCATAGGAATACTAGCAACTAAGCAATGTGAGCGAGCATGTCGTCGATATACAATACCACTCTACTTGTGTCCTGTCCTGTCCTGTGTAAGCTTATACGCCGCGACGGCTTGACCAAGACGTGTCGAGACACGCTATGTGGTTTCGAAACTGCCTCATAACTCCTAAAGTTATCAGATGGAAAGCATTCGTACCCATTTTCGTTGGCAGTTCCTAGAATGCTGCTCGATTTACCTTGTTTCATACTTGGACATTGTTAAAAAATTAGACACAACTTTAGTTTGCTCAACTAGCCTTAATTTCCTGGATAGGGACTTCAAATTGAAAAAGGTTAAGGCTTTTATGACTTTTCGACACCTGTTCAATATTAACCCACCGAGAAAAAATTGAGTTCCCACTTTAAATTTGCTGCACCCTGCTTTCAAGTTTAATAATTAATTTTCTTAATTTTGTTGCTATAAAAACAAGTCTAGACCAAATTTTATCTTTTTACGATTTATATCGTAACCGTAAAAAGATAAACTTATTAAGTACTGAGAGATAAATCACACAGATAGACAGACAGACAGACAAACAGACGAGACAAAACTGTAACGGCTTCGTTTTGGCTTCAGAACCCTAAAAGACAAAATATAAACGAAAATCCAATTATCGTACACTCACTTTTAAATAAGCCATGTTTCGGTTTCAAGATAAAGAAACCGAAACCAATGAATCGAAGGGGACATTATCACCGATTAAGAAATACTAATAAGATTGAATTTCAATGAGAGCGAGCTAAGCCCACTAGATAACCGTATAACTGGTGATTATAAATAAACAATCAGGTAAACTTATCTACAATCATGATCTTTCCCGACGCGACGCAACGCATCCTACTACCAAAACATCAAAAAAACCCGCGTGGCGTACCGTGGCGTCTTCGGTGAAAGTTCGTTATCAAACGAGACAGACGCCTGTTTATTGGATGTAGATAGATGTTCAGATAAACTGAGCCAGCCTCTGCGTGCGGTCAATGAGTCGATGACGACGTAGGGACCAACGCATTGTTCTCCCGGGGGGCATTAACCCATATGCGCCGATTAGATACGGGCGACGACAGTCGGCGCTGGAGCAAGCATGTAAACACGTCGCATCGCATCTTGCAAAACATAATTGTTATCTAAATATATGAAATCGTTGCGCGACTCTGTGTGACAATCAATGCACAGCCAGCCGTAAGTCAGACTTGAAACACGGAGGTTAATTGTACCTTTTGATATTTAGGGTTGCATTAAGAAAGGCTATTCCGAAATGTTACCTCTCGATGCATCGAAAACGTCATCACGGTTATAAGTATACACAAGGCGGACAATGTCGCAGGTGTCAAATATGAAATTATTATAAAACGCTATCCTTGTATTTAAGCTTTGTAAACACTGTCATATATTTTGTATTGAAATATGCTCTGTGGTTCACGAGCATATTTCTGTACAACAACACTTCACACTTACACACTGGCAACACTTCTGAACTAAACTCAAAGTACCGAACAAAACATTGTGATGTTTGTTTACTCTTAGTAAATTGATGAGATTTCTTTAATATTTAATTACAGTTCATCATTATAAAATAATTCATGATTTTTGAAATATTGTACATATGTATACTTTGCTTTCCTGATGTTTTTAGTTTCTCAAGTGATAGTTCATGGTATGTTGTTGATGGAATGTTTTAACAAATATTGTAGTTCAAATGATTATAAAAATAGCACAAATCTTAGAATAAGTTTTAAAAGTATTTCACCGTATTATATTTAGCTATAGTTACCAATGTTCAGAGTTATTTTCGGTAAAATCAACAATCGTCTGTGATTGGTTTAAAATGGCGCTTTGCTTAATGAGGTTTGAAGTGTATAAAAGCCGAATGTAATTCTATGGTTGATCAGTTACGGATCCACTGCAGAATACGGCGCAAGTTAAGTACTTTGTTATTCACTATTGTTACCTGTTATTATTATTGTCTGTGATTATGTTTGATGTTTTCTTGGTATATTCTTATTTTCTGTGATTATGCTTATTGATTATGTTTGATGTTTTCTTTGCACCAATACCTACTTATTACTGTTCATTTATTATAATTGTTGAAGATCTTAATTGTTGTTCTTATTGGCATGTATTAATACAACTATTCTATAAGATGAAGTAGTTGTTGACTTTGAAATACACCATTAATAAAATTACTGTTGTTTACTTAAATTGACTGGCTACAATCTTTTATATAGAAACTTCCCTATCCACTCTGGTTGTAGGTTCTTAAAATGACAAACATATTTAGGTTTGTCATTAGTTGTATTATTCAATTTAAAAATAATAACTTTATAATTGTTGTTCTTATTGGCATGTATTAATACAACTATTCTATAAGATGAAGTAGTTGTTGACTTTGAAATACACCATTAATAAAATTACTGTTGTTTACTTAAATTGACTGGCTACAATCTTTTATATAGAAACTTCCCTATCCACTCTGGTTGTAGGTTCTTAAAATGACAAACATATTTAGGTTTGTCATTAGTTGTATTATTCAATTTAAAAATAATAACTTTAATATTGGTAAAATCTCTATATTCTCATTGCTCTATCTATTTATCTAACATCAGAAGTGGGATGCTTTCACGCTCTTTAATACAAATTATCTAAAACCAATTATTTGTTCAAGGATGGAATCTGGAGCGGCTGATGTTCTTCTAAAAGGGATCCTCAACGTTGCCCGAACTGCGCACCTAGCACAATGACGTCATGCTACCCCAACGTTTCGACCCCAACAAGAACTACTATGGAGCTTCAAGCTGATGCAGCAGCACCGCGACTCCCAAGAATTTCAAATGGAGCAGTATCAACAGCCGCTTAAGCTGAAAGGTTGGTCAAACTGAATCATAATTCCATAAGCAGCAAGCTGAAGTGAACAATTATTTGTAAATAACAATTATTATTGTGCCATTATACTTAAATTGTAATGTTTTGTAATGTAATAGATACAGATAAGAATTAACTTAACCATGGTACCTTTCATCAATGACATATTAAAAACTCGTAACTACGTGAGTTAGCTTTAGTTTAATAGTGAATCAATAGGCAGACGATTGAATAGGCGTTTTATTATGACTATGTTTAACATGTCTATTCCATCCTACGACATGGTTCAACTCTTTAGCTTCCTCTTGCCATAGCTCAAGAAAATGCATGCCCTAAAATACCAATAATTTATATGCCGATAATAATATGCCCCAAACAATATATGGATTACATATCGATTAAATTCATATTTATACTTAATATAATATCATACCAATGATACGTACCTTCCTTTACTTCCGTCACTGGAAAACCCAGGGCCACCAAAATACAGGTTATGCCTAGTTTGGGACCCAATGTCATTTTTTTTAATAAACAACTATTTGTAATAATTAACCACTACCCACTTACCAAGTTTCATCAATATTAAATATATAGTTTGGCAGTTATCGTCGGAACAATAAACATTCAAAGTCAAAGTCAAAGTCAAAGTCAAAGTCAAAGTCAAAGTCAAAGTCAAAGTCAAAGTCAAAGTCAAAGTCAAAGTCAAAGTCAAAGTCAAAGTCAAAGTCAAAGTCAAAGTCAACGGCAGAGTCAGAGGCAGAGTCAGAGGCAGAGTCAGAGGCAGAGTCAGAGGCAGAGTCAGAGGCAGAGTCAGAGGCAGAGTCAGAGGCAGAGTCAGAGGCAGAGTCATAGGCAGAGTCAGAGGCAGAGTCAGAGGCAGAGTCAGAGGCAGAGACAGAGACAGAGACAGAGACAGAGACAGAGACAGAGACAGAGACAGAGACAAAGTCAAAATTCATTTTTTTTTTTTCATTAAAATCACAAGGATTTTAATGATTCTTTTACAAAACAATAGGTTCTAGTTGAGCATTTTCAATCCAGAGCAGTTTTGTCATCTAAATAATCAGATTTTTTATATAGTGTTTTTTTTTATATAAAGTTTTTGTTAAATTACGTTTTTAAATTTGTTAAATTTTCATTAAGTAGAAGATTGTTTTCATTGAACCATTTACAACCTTAGACATTGCATTGTTTACATCGTCAAAATAGGTTTATCGTCGCTTCAAATTAAATGAAAACAAATAGACAAATGCTAGATTGCTAATGAAAGACTTGGATATCTCAATTCGTTTAGCTTAGTCGATCATTTGTGGCTTTATGGCCCATGTTGACTTATATTTAGAGGGTAGTTCAAATGTAGCAAAAAAAAACACTTAAAAAATAACGTTCTTTTGTAATAAAAATGTAGGTCTTTATCAAAGGCAAAGGATTTATAAAATTATTGGCTGTAGTTATTCCCAGCTGAAAATAAAATAAAACAATGGAATTGTAGTGTCATAAAAGATATAAAATATACCATTTAGTACTATGCCATCTCTGGCAATTTATTACATAATGGTTATATTCATTAGCTAATTTATTTCATATTGTAAACCATAATGTAAAAATCTTTGTTTCATCGATAACAACGAATTATTATCCTGAAAGCTCATAATGACCCCTAATATTAAAGTGTCGGGTTTACACGTCTCTTCTATAACGATATTACTTTCAGTAGAATTCATAGTCGTAGGACTGAAAGGTTCCTCGATAACCTACTTTTGACATTCACATAAAGGCTGGATATTGAATCATTTCTTTCATAAACAATAACTGTAGAATTCTAGCATAACTGGTTTCGGTGATCTTGATCGACGGATCATTCCTGAACATTTCTCTCTTTGACATGATATTGATTGAAATAACTACAAAACAGTGTTTTGCGTGACTTTGTGGAAAGTTTATAACGTTTTGTGTTGTTTTATTTAAATTTAATAACAATCAACTTGGTTCTATTCTGATCTATTATTCTTCAAAACATATCCTTAGCTATACTCATGTAGGGCATACGCCAAGAAATCAAGACATGAAAAAAACCATTCACTGTATATTATTGTAAAATAAAAAAACATTTCCCGTATAAAAACATTTCTCAAAATTTCCATTATAACAAATATTTCTATTATATGATTGGTTGGATGATGGCATTGGACCATTAAGTATCTTGACCCAGATTTTTCATAAATTAGAAGTTGGTTTTGTATGGGAAATGCATAAAAGTTAAATTCACCATACAGAGTCTGACTTGTTTCCTACGGGAGCCCCCATCTTGGCTATGAATTGCAGTGGAATGTAATGCCAATTCACTTATCATACCTAATAAAGTTTTAATATGAATCATGTCCACGGGACTACAGAGAGATAATGTCCACGTGTTTAAAAAAACAAACTATACAACATTACCACAAAATAATTTAAAGTAAGATATACATCCAGATGTATATCTGCATTCAGTTGTTTGTTTTATTAAAATCAGATTGATTAGAAATATTGTCAGATTGGCCAAGCGGATTGTAGAAAAACAAAATTAAGAATTGGGCGTTTAAAATCTACAGTTCTACAGTTCAAATCTATCATAAATCTTCTCACTGGTTGTATTACTAAATTGAGTTAAGAATCTAAGAAAAATAGTGGTAGCCAAAGCTAAATTAAGGCATTTCTCTGATCAATGAAACATATTGTAAATTAATAAATCCTCTTTATAATAAAACCTTGTACTTATAATGAAATAGCTTTATATAGTATAATAAGTGAACTGCTGAAGTCTTTTGCTTTATTCTAGTCCGTCTCATGCGCAGCAGGTGTGGGGCTAGAAAGAACTAAAGCGATTGACCGTTGTTATGTCCTCTTAATGTGAAAAGTTGGACAGTAGCAATGTTATAATGAAATAAGTGAACTGCTGAAGTCTTTTGCTTTATTCTGGTCCGTCTCATGCGCAGCAGGTGTGGGGCTAGAAAGAACTAAAGCGATTGACCGTTGCTATGTCCTCTTAATGTGAAAAGTTGGACAGTAGCAATGTTATAATGAAATAAGTGACCTAGGTAATTATGAATTTATTTCGTTGATTAAGTATTATATTTGTATGTATTAATGATTAGGTTAGTAATACAAATAATGTTATTGTCTCATTGACAAAAATTTACAAAACTTTAAAATGATTATTTAGATACTTCGGGACGAAGTATAATCAGAATGGCCGTGTCAAATATGAAATTATTATAAAACGCTATCCTTGTATTTAAGCTTTGTAAACACTGTCATATATTTTGTATTGAAATATGCTCTGTGGTTCACGAGCATATTTCTGTACAACAACACTTCACACTTACACACTGGCAACACTTCTGAACTAAACTCAAAGTACCGAACAAAACATTGTGATGTTTGTTTACTCTTAGTAAATTGATGAGATTTCTTTAATATTTAATTACAGTTCATCATTATAAAATAATTCATGATTTTTGAAATATTGTACATATGTATACTTTGCTTTCCTGATGTTTTTAGTTTCTCAAGTGATAGTTCATGGTATGTTGTTGATGGAATGTTTTAACAAATATTGTAGTTCAAATGATTATAAAAATAGCACAAATCTTAGAATAAGTTTTAAAAGTATTTCACCGTATTATATTTAGCTATAGTTACCAATGTTCAGAGTTATTTTCGGTAAAATCAACAATCGTCTGTGATTGGTTTAAAATGGCGCTTTGCTTAATGAGGTTTGAAGTGTATAAAAGCCGAATGTAATTCTATGGTTGATCAGTTACGGATCCACTGCAGAATACGGCGCAAGTTAAGTACTTTGTTATTCACTATTGTTACCTGTTATTATTATTGTCTGTGATTATGTTTGATGTTTTCTTGGTATATTCTTATTTTCTGTGATTATGCTTATTGATTATGTTTGATGTTTTCTTTGCACCAATACCTACTTATTACTGTTCATTTATCATAATTGTTGAAGATCTTAATTGTTGTTCTTATTGGCATGTATTAATACAACTATTCTATAAGATGAAGTAGTTGTTGACTTTGAAATACACCATTAATAAAATTACTGTTGTTTACTTAAATTGACTGGCTACAATCTTTTATATAGAAACTTCCCTATCCACTCTGGTTGTAGGTTCTTAAAATGACAAACACATTAAAATGACAAACATTAAAATCACAAGGATTTTAATGATTCTTTTACAAAACAATAGGTTCTAGTTGAGCATTTTCAATCCAGAGCAGTTTTGTCATCTAAATAATCAGATTTTTTATATAGTGTTTTTTTTATATAAAGTTTTTGTTAAATTACGTTTTTAAATTTGTTAAATTTTCATTAAGTAGAAGATTGTTTTCATTGAACCATTTACAACCTTAGACATTGCATTGTTTACATCGTCAAAATAGGTTTATCGTCGCTTCAAATTAAATGAAAACAAATAGACAAATGCTAGATTGCTAATGAAAGACTTGGATATCTCAATTCGTTTAGCTTAGTCGATCATTTGTGGCTTTATGGCCCATGTTGACTTATATTTAGAGGGTAGTTCAAATGTAGCAAAAAAAAACACTTAAAAAATAACGTTCTTTTGTAATAAAAATGTAGGTCTTTATCAAAGGCAAAGGATTTATAAAATTATTGGCTGTAGTTATTCCCAGCTGAAAATAAAATAAAACAATGGAATTGTAGTGTCATAAAAGATATAAAATATACCATTTAGTACTATGCCATCTCTGGCAATTTATTACATAATGGTTATATTCATTAGCTAATTTATTTCATATTGTAAACCATAATGTAAAAATCTTTGTTTCATCGATAACAACGAATTATTATCCTGAAAGCTCATAATGACCCCTAATATTAAAGTGTCGGGTTTACACGTCTCTTCTATAACGATATTACTTTCAGTAGAATTCATAGTCGTAGGACTGAAAGGTTCCTCGATAACCTACTTTTGACATTCACATAAAGGCTGGATATTGAATCATTTCTTTCATAAACAATAACTGTAGAATTCTAGCATAACTGGTTTCGGTGATCTTGATCGACGGATCATTCCTGAACATTTCTCTCTTTGACATGATATTGATTGAAATAACTACAAAACAGTGTTTTGCGTGACTTTGTGGAAAGTTTATAACGTTTTGTGTTGTTTTATTTAAATTTAATAACAATCAACTTGGTTCTATTCTGATCTATTATTCTTCAAAACATATCCTTAGCTATACTCATGTAGGGCATACGCCAAGAAATCAAGACATGAAAAAAACCATTCACTGTATATTATTGTAAAATAAAAAAACATTTCCCGTATAAAAACATTTCTCAAAATTTCCATTATAACAAATATTTCTATTATATGATTGGTTGGATGATGGCATTGGACCATTAAGTATCTTGACCCAGATTTTTCATAAATTAGAAGTTGGTTTTGTATGGGAAATGCATAAAAGTTAAATTCACCATACAGAGTCTGACTTGTTTCCTACGGGAGCCCCCATCTTGGCTATGAATTGCAGTGGAATGTAATGCCAATTCACTTATCATACCTAATAAAGTTTTAATATGAATCATGTCCACGGGACTACAGAGAGATAATGTCCACGTGTTTAAAAAAACAAACTATACAACATTACCACAAAATAATTTAAAGTAAGATATACATCCAGATGTATATCTGCATTCAGTTGTTTGTTTTATTAAAATCAGATTGATTAGAAATATTGTCAGATTGGCCAAGCGGATTGTAGAAAAACAAAATTAAGAATTGGGCGTTTAAAATCTACAGTTCTACAGTTCAAATCTATCATAAATCTTCTCACTGGTTGTATTACTAAATTGAGTTAAGAATCTAAGAAAAATAGTGGTAGCCAAAGCTAAATTAAGGCATTTCTCTGATCAATGAAACATATTGTAAATTAATAAATCCTCTTTATAATAAAACCTTGTACTTATAATGAAATAGCTTTATATAGTATAATAAGTGAACTGCTGAAGTCTTTTGCTTTATTCTAGTCCGTCTCATGCGCAGCAGGTGTGGGGCTAGAAAGAACTAAAGCGATTGACCGTTGTTATGTCCTCTTAATGTGAAAAGTTGGACAGTAGCAATGTTATAATGAAATAAGTGAACTGCTGAAGTCTTTTGCTTTATTCTGGTCCGTCTCATGCGCAGCAGGTGTGGGGCTAGAAAGAACTAAAGCGATTGACCGTTGCTATGTCCTCTTAATGTGAAAAGTTGGACAGTAGCAATGTTATAATGAAATAAGTGACCTAGGTAATTATGAATTTATTTCGTTGATTAAGTATTATATTTGTATGTATTAATGATTAGGTTAGTAATACAAATAATGTTATTGTCTCATTGACAAAAATTTACAAAACTTTAAAATGATTATTTAGATACTTCGGGACGAAGTATAATCAGAATGGCCGTGTCAAATATGAAATTATTATAAAACGCTATCCTTGTATTTAAGCTTTGTAAACACTGTCATATATTTTGTATTGAAATATGCTCTGTGGTTCACGAGCATATTTCTGTACAACAACACTTCACACTTACACACTGGCAACACTTCTGAACTAAACTCAAAGTACCGAACAAAACATTGTGATGTTTGTTTACTCTTAGTAAATTGATGAGATTTCTTTAATATTTAATTACAGTTCATCATTATAAAATAATTCATGATTTTTGAAATATTGTACATATGTATACTTTGCTTTCCTGATGTTTTTAGTTTCTCAAGTGATAGTTCATGGTATGTTGTTGATGGAATGTTTTAACAAATATTGTAGTTCAAATGATTATAAAAATAGCACAAATCTTAGAATAAGTTTTAAAAGTATTTCACCGTATTATATTTAGCTATAGTTACCAATGTTCAGAGTTATTTTCGGTAAAATCAACAATCGTCTGTGATTGGTTTAAAATGGCGCTTTGCTTAATGAGGTTTGAAGTGTATAAAAGCCGAATGTAATTCTATGGTTGATCAGTTACGGATCCACTGCAGAATACGGCGCAAGTTAAGTACTTTGTTATTCACTATTGTTACCTGTTATTATTATTGTCTGTGATTATGTTTGATGTTTTCTTGGTATATTCTTATTTTCTGTGATTATGCTTATTGATTATGTTTGATGTTTTCTTTGCACCAATACCTACTTATTACTGTTCATTTATCATAATTGTTGAAGATCTTAATTGTTGTTCTTATTGGCATGTATTAATACAACTATTCTATAAGATGAAGTAGTTGTTGACTTTGAAATACACCATTAATAAAATTACTGTTGTTTACTTAAATTGACTGGCTACAATCTTTTATATAGAAACTTCCCTATCCACTCTGGTTGTAGGTTCTTAAAATGACAAACATATTTAGGTTTGTCATTAGTTGTATTATTCAATTTA
The DNA here is from genome assembly GCA_958496245.1 of Perizoma flavofasciatum. NCBI lineage: Eukaryota > Metazoa > Arthropoda > Insecta > Lepidoptera > Geometridae > Perizoma > Perizoma flavofasciatum. The sequence continues at coordinate 5,021,292 of OY292436.1, forward strand.
AAAATAATAACTTTATAATTGTTGTTCTTATTGGCATGTATTAATACAACTATTCTATAAGATGAAGTAGTTGTTGACTTTGAAATACACCATTAATAAAATTACTGTTGTTTACTTAAATTGACTGGCTACAATCTTTTATATAGAAACTTCCCTATCCACTCTGGTTGTAGGTTCTTAAAATGACAAACATATTTAGGTTTGTCATTAGTTGTATTATTCAATTTAAAAATAATAACTTTAATATTGGTAAAATCTCTATATTCTCATTGCTCTATCTATTTATCTAACACAGGCGTTCCACTAGTTTTTAGTATAAAGAAGCTTCTGGATAAGATAAAATCTCAATCCTGCCCGTCTATTTATAGGAGCCTTTCACAATGCGTAGTTTACCTGCATATAAAGTATACTCTTAGTTGTCTCAATTCTAGTTCGGGAACCCTTGAAGGAACCTCGCCAAGGTGGACATTAGCCAAAGTCGAAAGTCCTATACCCACCTTAATTACATCACGCTAGAACTACATAGATCTGTTGACGTTTCCATTAGGATGATATAAGAAACTGTAGAACATTTGGCACAAAACCAACGATTTCATTAAGAAATATCGCATTGATTTTCCAATGCGTTGAAAGAATCAATTTCACTGCTGGCACTATGTAATATGCGTCCCGAGCCGACTCCCGATTTAGCAATCGCATACATGTATTGTTTGTACTAGTTGGCACGTTGTTTAGACGCCTCGTAGTTCAAACAGACAGGGTATGCCGCCTGATAAGCGGTCCCGAGGGGAAACATTACAATGTCGAAACCAAGGGATTGTCCTATATCACAGTGTGGCAACTTATATAAACATTTCCACACCTCTCACGCTTTCATGTAAATAGGAAGAAATAGTTTTACTCGCTTCTCGACATTTGAATAGGCACCTTTTGAGATACTATTCGTTTTATTACTTGGAATACCCGCGTTACTTCAATAAATCGATTCTACTAGCTAGCATGTAGTCAGTCACGTGTGAACGCTTAGAGTTTCCGAAAATCCTTGGCATAAACAAAGTTATTGATTATTTTGTTATTTGAAACACGCATGTGTGAAGCTGTTAGCAGATTTTATAACTACGATAAGTTGTATTGATTGTGGGGTCATTGTTTGCCTCATTAGGATATCCTGATTTGATCGCTAAAATTTCAAATATTGCTACGGAAATAAAGACAGTAAAGATGCAGCATATTATTATAACTTTACTGCGTAATTCCCTCCAACGTTTAAAGTATAGACAGATTAGACTGGTACTTCTTTTCTCATCAATCAGTCGGTTCGTCAGCAGCTTCTTTTTATTTTCTTGAAGCTGCGGGTAAGGTTCTCTAGCTGGCACTATTTACCCTAGCTTCTCCTCTGGAGAATACAACATTCAGGTCACGGAGAATTGCCCTGATGCCTTACTGGCTTCAGGTGGTCCATTTATGTATGGCTGTTGTATTAGGCTCACGACGGCGCAAATTTCCTACGAGGATCTTTTCTCTTCTCAGTATCACACCTGTTATCAATCCTGTTCTGTCCTCATAAAGTATCATAAAAACTTACCTGAAACATATCTGTGTCCGGATCCTCCGTGTATTCAACAATGACCGCCTGACTGCGGCTGAGTGTGTAAGATATCGAGTGCTGGCTGGCGTCCAGGATGGCCTTGCTGCTGTGAGGAGTCTTTACTACGTAGTGCTTGGAGCGTCGCACCCCGTTTGCCGCTGGTCGACGGTACAGCACGAATTTGCTGCGCCGTCGACCTCTCTCGCCGGTAGGCAGGTAGCCGTTGTAACTGCAATAGAAGTGACAATTAGAAAAATGCTTCAACATGTAGTGCAGTACACCGAGGTCATTAACATTTATCGCATTAAGACATGGAAAATTGATGTATCATTCAAGCTTTATACTATTTATCATCATTTTCATCATCAACAATTTTATAAGTCCACTTTTGGGCATAGGCCTCCCCAAAAAAGTGCCGACGTTATAGTTTAACATTTTGCCAGGAAGGTTCAAAGTGTTTACCTTCTGCCGAGCCTAAGCAATTGATAGCAATTTTACTACCCACAAGGCGAGGTCGGTCTGTTTGTCGTAAAGAAACAATAGTTGTTATTAAAAGGTTCTATTATATTCTCCGATATTTAATGGGAGAGGTTAAACTTCCGTGTTAATCAAACAAACAATCAGGCAGGTGTATATCTCTATGTTCACAAGCATTATAATACATAGGGTATGTCAACATAAATAAAGTTTTGTATTTACTATTTTTCTAATATCATTAGTCGGCTACGATGTTTGCTGTCCATTACTTTTGAGTTAGCCTGTTTAGCCCCACCAAAAAAAATATGACACGGGAACTTTTTTAACATATTACTGATTCTTGCTTTTGGTCAGTGACCAGCTGGAAGTATTGGTGACACTAATAATGGCCTCCTCATCAACGGCACTAGGCCCAATGTAGTGAGATTTTTGTGATCTTTGTTAGGGAATTCTCCTAATCACAAATGTGAAACTAACTTTATTTATACAAAAAGCCTGCATAATCTAGATTTTATCATTGAATATTATTGTTTTCTACTAGGATACATTCTATTCAGTCCAAGCCCTGTAGACAATAGGCTTAACAATTCTCGACATTTTTATAGTTATTGTTACGACTATAAAGTTCAGACCGATATCTGAATTATCAGCGTTTCTAAGTACTTTTGATCGTCAGTCTTTCTTTACATGCTATATCCGCAGTTATAATTATTCGTTCGTTTCTTCTACGCGGAAAGTAATATAGATGTATCACACGCGAAATCTTTATTAGGTATTATCAGATGTAGTTCGATATCATTTCTATTTATAGCTTCGTAAGTATCTATTTGCATTCCTAACCTAAGACGTAACCAAGTGTCCAAATAGATACAATTTTAATAAATAAGTACCTACACGGTAAAAACTGATTTCTTATAGAAAGACAAATTGCTTTCCATTAAGACATTTTTATTACCTCCAAGAAAATGATTCTCTCCCTATAGACGCTAGACAATAATTTCTTCGTAATAGTAAAAAATCATCTCATTTTATTATATTTGTTACGAGATAAATAAATTTAATTCAAGAAACATATTGTTTTATTTAACACATTTATTTGATATTTATTTGATACGATATAAAATAAGTCTTGAAATAAACATATTTATTTTCAAGTAAGAACAAAATTGAGAAAAATATTGTCTTCAAAAAAGATAAGCAGTATTTTTGTTTTAAAAATATTGCATTAAACTAAGAAAATATATTTTTGTAATAACCAAATATTTAGAGAAATCAGTCTTTCTTTTTCAAGGAAATCCTTTTTACCCGTGTATGAGTTAGTTACGTGATGATTATTAAAAAACTGCATTAAATATATGTTTAGTACGAGTTATTATCGGAATGAAATAAAACTCGTTTTAAAGTTTGCGTACATCTATCATTCTATCTTATGTTTATTGTGTATTTGTATTAATTAAGGAATATTAATGAGGAATAATAATAGTAAAATAAAAACATATTCTTTAATAACGGTCTAATCTTATAGAAGTAGAAAAGAAAAAGTTTATTACTCTGAGTTTTTAATGAATTTGGGTTTAGTAATTTAATAGGCTTTTTCCTTATTGCTAGGAGGAAAATTTATTTCCAATTAGTAAAAAAGTTCTTCAAAAACAATTTTCCCTGTATTTTCAGAATGGTGTTCTGCGTCGTATCGCCGGTTCTTTCTTGGTCACCCTGAGTTAAATCAGTGTTCCGACCACGTTCAGGTATGGTGGGGTGGCCCTAATTACCTAATGACCAATGGTGAAAGTACCACTGCGATGAAAAAAAATAATGCGCCTCATAGCGGATTCTTTCAGACTGATGCAAATTCGATTTCTTGTCCTTTGGAAATTGTTTTTCTTGAAATGATGCCTACAGTCTTTTAAAGACTGTCAATAATAAACTTCTTAATAATAAACGTTGTTGTGGAGGAAAAACGTAGCAGTTCCAATTGAAAAGCTTAACCTATGCCTAATAGCAGTAAGTACGCAAACAAGCTTAGAATGTTGGCTTGGCATAAACCAACTACATGAGCAAGTGTCATAACCTTAGAAAACGTAGTAAACCTCGTTGAAGCCGTACTTCGTATAGATACATGACGTAACATTTAATTCCATGCGAGACAGCTGCCACATCTCGTCTCGTCTAGATATGATGTCAGAAAGTCAGCACATCTTAGTTCACATCACAGTATAATGCACTTCAAGTAGTTCACAGTTCATTCCGCGTTTTGATTTATTTCTCAAAGAAAGAAATAATACAATGTTAAACGCTTGGGAAGCTAAACAAGCGCACACCTTTGTATTCGTTATGTAAGTTACCGTAACCACAGTACTTTGTCTCATGATTGATATAATGCGGTTTTTATTGTATTTATGTACACCTGCTCCGTACGAGAAGTATAGCTGCAGCTATACTTCTCGTACGCATAAATCCTGTCTTCTTTAATCTGATCTGATCCTGTAGTATACACGTCTGAGACGCAGTTCTCGTAATAAAAAATAAACAAATTGAAGTTCCGATCAAGTCATCAAACTGCTCATAAATTAAATAAATAAATAAACATCCACCAGGCACATACCTATACATACAGTCCTTAGCCAAAATAACAGAAACAGGGTGGTATTATTGACAATGTTTACAAAGAGAAACGTCAAAATTAAGATAACAAGCTGACCGAAACTAGTTCGAGTATAAATAATATACCCATATTAGTAATTATGAGACTAACTCTCAGAGGTACGTTTTTGTAAAAGGTACCTATTCTCCTTCACTGTAAGTAAATGTAATTAAGCAATTAGCCATGGTGACGACGAAGACATCTAAATAATAAATAACGCAAAGCAGGATAGGAATCCTAAAAGAACCCTTGAACCCGATTTTGAACCCGATTATTATTATTAGGTCATCAAAGAGTTTAACAGAAATAAAGCACGGTACCCTATACCCCTAAAAAAACATACTACTGAAAAATCTTTAATAAAGTCCAAAATGGCGCCCAAACTGAAACAAATTCATGATTCGCATTTCAAGTCGTTGCCTTCTCCGAAGTAGGGATCTAAAATAAATTATAACTAGGACACGTAAACTGAGGCGGACTAATAAGGTATTTGTCGCGGGCACACCCACCGTAAGTACACATCGTACTCTTAAGTCAGTGCCTTTGTCTATGACAACCCAATCTTCGCAGCACGCGAACCGTAAGCAAACCAAAGTCATGAGCAATTAGTCTTTATCAAATCGGCGTGTCTATTACTCAGTAACTGGCAATAACCAGGGGAATATATCAAAAAAAATACCCAGAGCATTCGGATCGTAGTTTAATGTTTTTGGCAACGGATATTCCGAAATATAAAGGTTAAGAATACATTATGACGTTGTTATATTTTTGATTTCCTACAAAAAGTATAATAAACATTGTGTTTATTGATGAAACAAAGTGAATTGATAATGACGGCAAATGATCTCATAATGATGATCTATTGTCTCAGCCATCAGGCTGCCGAGATTGTTTTGATGATGAAAACGGGGGAGCTTCGAGAATAATCGAATGAATAAGGTATGATTCATAATCGATAGTCACCCCTATGAGACACCTCCATGTCATTCCCCATTATAACACGACCCACTGCGTTTTTAAAGTACTTTAGGAATTTCCACATACACCAGTATCAGTAGGTACAGTGTCAGGACGTCTCATCAACTGAGACGTAATAGACCTAGATACTTTTCATGTTTCATCCCGCTACGCGCGTCTTTAATTTAATATATTATCTGCAATCCTGACGGAATACGGTCTTTTTACGTCTCGGATACTGCATTTCATTCAGTTACATTTTATAGATTCATGACGAGGTACATAGCCACAAAAAACCCTCGTAATCAATGTAGGTTATTAAATATTATAGGTGGATATTACATGGTTCGAATAATGTGGGTTCCAATAATTATAGTGACCAAGATTCGATGGGGTTTTTCTTTAACTTTATCGTTTTGAGTTGAATTTCGGAAAATCTTAGTGCACCTATCTTCTCTACCTCGCACCAAAAGGAACACATTCTCAGAATTTCAGGTCTCTAGGGCTTACGTTTTAGGCTGTGCGTTGATTGTCAGTCACGCGACAATAGATGAAAACAAAAAAGTTTTTAAATGTTACCTGGCCTAATGATCATGACTAGAAGACCACATACACACTCATTAAGGACTTGTGAATTCCTTCAAGGAAATTAGGAACAATAATAATGTCATCAATATAGCGAACTGGTTCGTTTTAAAGCTGGCAATTAAAAACAACACTTTTTTCTGCTGTAAGGATAAATATATAATCCTAAGCCTTTAAGTCTGACACCAGTCCTTTTTGAGAACCTAACCTATCCGTGAAATGTGTAGGTAAGCCTTTTGTTTCATTGAAATTCATCATCGGCGCCAAATAAATTGTAACGTAGGCATTTCACAGGGGTTTATCCCTCGTGAATCATTCCGGCAAAACGGTCGGGCACCCTATAAAACTGCGTCGATTTAGATCCTTTTTATGTCATAAAAGTGTCGTTTTCTACGTCAATCCGTAATTTATCAACATAATAGAATTTTGTTAAAATTAGGGAGGTCATCTTTCATACGTGTTGCCGCGAAATAGGTCTAAGGTAAGCAGTAAAGTGCTAATAAAATGCGGATAAATATCGAATTGCAGTAACAAATGTTACAAGACTTTATTACTGACAATAAAATTGTAAGAACGGTCAACTCTTTTCAGTCGTAAACCATAGCTGCATTATAACGACCAGCGTGCTCAGTGCTTTGTTTTCCTGTTCCGTATTAGATACCATTCGACATCACTGCTTCGATCAAACATACAAAAACTAGCAACAACGTTTCAGATCGGAATCTTTTGGGCTTGGAGTTTTATCAGCTTAAAGGTCAGAAACTATACAGTTTTTGCTGGGCCAGTAGATGCTTAGTGGTAACAATTATTCTCTCTCTGGCCAGTCAACGAGCAAATAAGGAGAAAGCGACAGATGGTAGTAAAATACGACTTTATTGCGGAAATGTAATTTCACGGATTATTACCATTAAATCGATTTAAATCAGCCTGCTTTCTTTCTTTTTGTGATTTTGCACGAATTATTTTATCTGCTAAGACGCTTTTCACAACTACCTAGTTTATAACCATCTAGAAACTAGAAGAGGGTAATTGTAGGAAGTTATCAGTGACTACTGTTTTAGGAAACACGCCCCAAATAATGCACGCATGTAGAACAATTTACATTGTTGGCTGTTAATTTAATATACCGGGCCAAACGTTTTAAAAACAAAAAACGCACGATACAAGCTATTATATTACGACTATAGAGTAAGAAGGCATTCGGTGATTCGGTGTAACCAATCTATTTTTGTGCCGTGTGCCGCACAGACGCTTCCGCATCAAATGCGTGCAATCCACACCAAATTATGCATCTACTTTCGTAAGTTCTATTACAAAACTGTAAACGGTTACTAAAATAATTAAGTAATTGTAACTGGCTGTTGTAATGGAACATCGCGGACAAGAGATCATCATCACTGCTGAACCGTCAAACACCACTTCAGTCGGTTGGTGTGAGCCTTTTGCGTTCATGTCTTCCGCTGTACGGCAACTATATCACCTATCTACCTAGCTGTCGGTCTGCCAAAGCCCCCCTAGTATCCCCTCGGCTACAACTCAGTCACGGCCTTACTCCATTTGCTATCACAAGAGATACTTATTCGGGTCTAATTTGGGGTTTGTCCCTACTATGGCAAATAAATCCATAATAACAGGCACACGAGACTTTTCACCCGTTATGTCTCAGGGTCGGCAACTAGCGAGTTATATTGGTATTGTAAGCGTCCATAGTTTACGGTAACCGCTTACCAATGGCCACTTTAGTTGTACTAAAAAAAAAACTAAGGCCCGAATTCATAGACAAATAGGGGCTCCCCTAGGGGACTATTCAGGCGCTATGTGAAAATTCAACCTTTATGCACTCAGCCATAAGGCGAATGTTTTGGGGGACTGTGCATTGTGCAACCCCCGACTATGAATTCAGGCTTTAGTGTTGTGCATGACACTCTGCGTGGCGCACAATTACTTTCGCCACACGGGTTATTTCTCCATTGATTACATGGTCCACAAACCGATGACTGGATCACTGACCCAAAGTAGGACGGCTAAGAAAAGACCGGCCGAAGGAAAAACGACAAACAAACGTACGAGGGTCATTCAATAAATGTTTAGCCTACAAAAAGTACACGAAAATTTTGGAAAAGTGGCAATTTATTTTTCAACATAGTCTCCTTTTAGCCCAGCGATGCTCCAACTTTTTTAACCCGTCCGAAAAATAGGGAAACAGAAAGAAGTCACAAGGGGCCAAATCTGGAGAATACGGTGGATGGGGCAGCAATTCGTAGCGTAATTCGACCAATTTGGCCATGGCAACGGCAGACGTGTGAACCGGTGCGTTGTCGTGGTGAAACAGCACTTTTTTCTTCGCCAGATGGGGTCGTTTTTTCTTTAATTCGGCGTCGAATCGGCCCAATAAATCGGCATAGTAAAGCCCTGTAATTGTTTTACCCTTCTCGAGGTAATCGATGTAGATCACACCTTGTGAATCCCAGAAAGCGGTGGCCATAACTTTTCCGGCCGATTTTACAGTTTTCGCCTTCTTTGGAGCACGTTCCCCGGTCTGGATCCATTGTTTTGATTGCTCCTTGGTCTCTGGTGTGTACCAGTTGATCCAGGTTTCATCGACAACAAAACGACGGTCAAAAACTCAGCTGGATTCCGCTTAAACAGCGCCAAACACGTCTCCGATGTGGTCTCACGGTTGCGCTTGTTTTCCGGTGTGAGTAAACGCGGCACCCATCGCGCCGACAGCTTTCTCATGCCGAGTTCCTCGTGAAGAATATGATGCACTGTTCCTTCTGAAATGCCTACAGTCTCAGCTAGCTCCCGAACCTTCAATCGGCGATCTGCCAATACGAGATCATGGATTTTTTTAATGTTTTCCTCCGTAGCAGCTGTTTTCGGTGCACCTGGACGTGGTTCATCAAAAACCGACGTACGGCCACGTGCAAGCTCGTTGAACCAATTCTTGACGGTGGCCATCGATGGAGAAGAGTCACCGTACACAGCATCCAAGCGCTCTTTGATTTCGATGCGCGTTTTCCCTTCCAAAAATAGGAATCGAATCACCGAACGATATTGCTCTTTTTCCATTTTTGTAAAACCGATCGACACGTTCGCTTCCATAAGTTGTCAAATAAAACAAATGAAGGGATTGGAATGAAAATTTGAAAAAAGAATTAAAAAGAATGTGCTACACTGTGGTAAAACTCTTTTGAAACTACAGCGCCCTCTGGCGATGAGGCTAGGTACTTATTGAATGCACCTCGTACGTATGACGAGCTAGCCGGTATTGGCAAACTTTTTTGCCGCGATGTGCCTTTACGGAAATCTCTACGTACTTAACATTAAATAAGAAACAGCTAGCATAAGTATATCATTTTTGGGCACTACAGTGTCCAGGCGAAAAGGTTTTTTTTTTTATCATCAGCCTAATTTACTTGTCGAATGCAGTATTCAGTAGCATGTACCGTAGGTAGGAATCCTACTCTAAATTTCCTTTGTTATATATTCGTAACGAAACCCGAACTAAAATAGAACGTATATTATTTAAAACATTTTATATTTGTTTACAATTTCGCTTCACATACAATTTCTATTGCTTCATTTTCTGCAAATGCTTGAGAACATGAGAGTTAAGTGGTGATAGGTTTCCAGTATATTAGGCTGGTCTTATGTCACACAAAAACAATGTTGAATATTGGCAGTCAAGTCAATGGTCGTCAGACTGATCGACAGATCTAATACAAACAGCTTATTACAAAGCTGGCGGTCTTGGCGAGGAAAGTCTTCAATACAATGAAGAACATTATAAAACCGAGTAATTTTGGCATAAACATCAATAGACGTTGTTATCCAATTTTAGGCAAAGAACTTCCATAGAGTGCCGTGAAGAACGGTCTTGAGTCACATACTTCCCGCAACCTAAAGGAATTAATCGCTCTATCTTCCACAGTACCTTCGCAGTGTACTGTGTCACCCGGTTTGTGGTCGCTATTGAATCTGAATTCCTAAGCGGATGTCGATTCTACAAGCTATAGCGTCGCAGTAAATACGTGCTAGATAAATAGGTTTTGTTTATATAATTTTATGTATTTTAGTTTTTACGGTATCTATCATATGGGCCCTGTATTTGTATGTGTACTTTACTATGTTGCTTAAAATAAATGAGTTATTATTATTATAATTATTATAGCCTAGCCCCACCCATTGCTAATAATGAGAACTACGGCGCAGTGTCTTTTGTCCTTCTGCAGATTTCCTCGAGCAGTTTCTTATGATAACATTAAGCATTTAGAGTTCATCATTGGTATGTGCTCACTATTTCAGCCAAAACTTATAGAGTAGGTTCTAAATGCGTGCCATAAACCGGGCAACAAATCAACGAAACGTGACCGCAATGGAAACGATGAAGCCGTGTTCATGACCTCCAAGTAGAATACAAGAAACCAAGTTTTGCGGTCAGCTGTGCTCACTCAATGAACATTGAACAATAATAAAATATGAATTAGTGTAATTATTTAGACTTAGAAAGAATTTTAACTTATTGCCCGTAGATTGATTATCTATTATAATCATCCGATCAGACCAAACGGTTAGAACTGAGTTTCGAGGCAGGATATGACATTTTGAAGTTCAACCAAGAATTCTAAACCCTCTTAACTTTTTACAAGGGGCTCAGACGTCAAAGTACACTGCACATCGTTTGCATGCCTTTGCCTTTCTTCTGTATAAACATAATGCCGTACTTGAGACACCATTAAAGGGACCGCTCATGCTAAAAACCACGGAATACACGGAACACTAGTCTGCCAAAACTGCGCAGTTCGCTAAATTCATTTATCTCACTCCTTCGAAACCTGATTCAAGCCAAGGCCTTAAAAGGGCAGACTGATTGCATTCAAACATTTCTAAACACACCAGAAAAAGAAAGTGGTGCTGTTTCAATGAAAACATTCCGTAAATGGCAATCTATAAGAAAAGCAAGTACAAGAAATTACGATTGCTCAGTGGTGCCATGACATACAGGCATACGTTTTTGTTATCAAAACGATAGATTGTATGTTGGTCAGAAGCTTTAATAAGCTGCTACAGGAATTTCAAGACTATTATTTTCGTAAAGATCTAAAAACGTCGCGTCGTGGAGATTTAACGTGTTTTATGAATCATTCGGCAACATACGCATAATATTATGCATACGCAATGTAATAGAACAGAGTGACGTAGTTATTCTAATTTTCATAAAACACTGTATTCTCAGGGTCGCTACGATTTGTCGAGTTCTTCAGTAACTATTTGTGTGGCATTGAGCCAGTATGGAATCTTTATCGAAATGTAACTGAAAAGAATTACACTAACAAAAATAGTTAATAATGTTTGGTTTGACTGTAGCTGAACATTAATTTATTTTTATACGTATTCATATTCATATTCATTTATTGCCTTCATGTACATATTCATAGGTCTTAAAATTACATAGAAATAGGTAGGTACATGAACCCCGTTAGGGCGGTGCAATTTGAGTTCAATATACTCGAAATGTCAAGAAAATAATACATTTGAAAAGAAACATGCAAAATATGAACAATATTAAATTAGTAGGTACAAAGTCAAAAACATTGTCAAATTCATTGATTAACGTTTGGTAGGCTTGGCTAACTCCTTTACCCCTACCACAGATATCACAGAGGCTTTTATGGAGATTTTTTTTATCAAAGTCCAATTAAAACTTGTTTTAAGAGGAAATACAAAACTGATAGAACTAATCGGTGAATTACAACGGCGCACATTGCATATTAATAAGGATAGAGTTGCTTCTGCAATTAGCATGAACCTACACAAGTACATTATATGAAACAAAGTAAGGCAGACTACGCAGTTCCCTGTTTTTTCCTAACCTTGTACCCGACCACCGACATATTGAGCCTAAATTACAAACTAGACATGAACAATGTTGCATTGCGATTTTGTATGATTACATTAGGAGTCAAAAATCACAGATTTTTATCACGATTAGTGTCAGAAATTAATCTAAAACTAGTTGAGAGGCTGGTATTAAAGTAAGTCATATAGCCTGCAAGGAACTATCGTAGTTATGCGAGTACTGGGTGTGCAGACAATTAACACTTTCTGTTGGCGTTAACGCCTGCGGAAAGATTGAGTGACATTAGGCGTGGAAATGTCACGTGACTGCTGCCAAGCTTTAGCTTGACAATTTTTTGTAAGCGTGAAAGGAAAACTAAGCGTGAGGTATTTGTCTAGAGACACCCTGGAGTGGAGGCCATGGGAAAACTGAAGACCAGTAAGACGGCCACAAATGAGATGAAAAGATGACACCGAAAAAATAGCGGGCTGCAACCCCTTACAGGACGGAATGGAGGAGTTTGAAAGAGGCCTTCAACAGTTGAAAACAACTAAGAAATAAATTTGAAAAAGTTTATTTTTCTTCAGCTGGATACGACATAACTACGATCTCTCATAATAATAAATCAGTTTCCTTTACGACTCCATGGGAAACATCCGCCACCGGTTTGCAAAATAGTAAACAAACTCAGAATCCGGTTCGTTATAGTTAATCAGAGTTCCCATTAGTATGTTTACAGACTATAGCAAGTGCTGATGGCTATAATTCACCAAGGTCTAAAGATGGATAGGATGTATGTGACTGTTGGGCGTTTATTATTATTGGTTGGCTGTCATTTACCTTAGATTTTTTGATCTCTTATGGCATACTGAAAGTTTATTTTCTTCTTACTTGAGGACAACTAGTTTAATAACCTTTCTTAATAGACTTTTTTAACAATCTCTTAGTGGGCAGTAAATGAGTCTAAGTCAGCATTGACATTAAAAATAAAGTTGTCTACACTTACCCAAGGATAACGAGCTCGCCATATTTGACCAGGGGTTTGGGCTTCTGTTCAGAACCGCTCTCACCAGCTTCTTCCAATATTGGTGATTCTGCAGTACTGTCCGCAGCACTGAAATAAAAATAACATCAAAACAATGAAAAAAACAAAATCTTGTTTCTCCAATAAACATCAAGAACCCTGTATCGGACTGAAAGGATGGGATGGATGGAATGCGTAGGTATTTACATATTTTTCTCGAAATGAAGGATCTCGGAGCTGAACTACAATTTAAACGAAATCTCACTTGTTTTACGCAGTCAACTGGTGTAGATTTTATAAGTGGAGCGCGCAATTTCGTATTATTTCGGGGTGATGCTCACTTTACAATGCACAGGAAGAATGTATTTTATTTTGTATTGCAACAGACTTTGAAAGACGAACTTATTTTCATTTGCGGAATATGATTCACAACTCCTCGTATTTCCATTTTAAGGAATACCAAACAGCCATGAACATGGTCATGACGTGGTCATTGTGACAAAATAATTAAAATCCTTCCGGCTTATAGACAACAATCTCGAATCAGCCTTTGCATCTCGCCGAGAACTGGTCGAGTCCGGAGCAGCCGAGTCGAGACAGCTGTGGGTCAAGATTAGTGGTAAATTATGACCGCGCCGGAAACCGGTCTCGGCCAATGCACTGACACTTATGCAAGCGTCATAAAACTAATGGTTATTAAGTCCACCAGTTATTAAACAATAACATTCAACACTGTAATGGAGTGTTCGGACCCCTTATTTGCGTCTATGAGTCAGCCGAACATAGTGATGAGAATTTACGTTATTTTCCCATAGTGTAAGAGATTACATGTCATGTCCTACCTTTCATCGACCTCATGCTTTGAGTGCTTTATCGACCACGCAGATACGATAAGCTATCGACTCTAGTTCCTGCGAACTAGGGCACTCTATCTTTAAATGCACGTACCCGATGTCTGAGCACTGCCTGACATAGTTGACTCTCGCTTTTGTTGCCCAGTTATAATCAGGTTTGGCCCATTTAGAAATAAGTTGCGTGTTTAACATGTTACTATGTTGTTTTTCAGTGTGTGTACTCATAAAGACCAAAAGCTTATGAAGTGTGTATTTTGCCGTTACAATTTAAGCAACTTTTTTTAAAGACCTACTGAAATGGATAAAGCTTCAAAGTAAAAATGCGTAAGTAATTTCCGCGTAGGAAGGAGAGAGCCCCGAAAACTTTGGTATTTCCATATCAGGTAAAAACAAGGCAGCTTAGAGTGGCCATGATTACGGGCACGGGTTCAAAGCCCTTACCTCGATCCTCCATCCCCGCCCGAGGTTAAGACGGACCACAATTACCGAAGCTTACATTTGAATAATAACTCACGCCAGCCATTGAACCACAGATCATATCAAATTACCCCAATCAGAAACAGACTAACTTTTTACCTCTTATCACAACCAGAACTTTTTACATCATCTGATTATAAGTCGTTATTGCATGTGCGCCTATTACGTAAACCTGGCGTAGTAATTCCGTGACAAAAAAACAATCAAGTTCATTTGCATACTAGGTATATTTTTCCGCATGATTCTTCTGTCTGTCTCACCTTTGTCTGAATGGACTTATAATCTACTAGACTTAATGATATTGCACTGAGAAGTGATGGCAGAAAAAATCGAAGAGTACCTTAAATTTCTTCAAAATCTTGATATAATTTTAAAAAGTTTCAAAAATAATTATTCAATTTTGCGGCATCAGCTCGTAATACCCTATTTATTGCGAGCTGTATCAAAGTACAATCTTTGTAAATGGACCGTTTTGATGTGAATGAGAGACTATTTTAAACTCCGAGAAATCACTACGATAGCGTAATGTAAATTCTACGAATTACAACCGATATGACTCAGAACGTCACAGGAATGACGATTCGGTGTCTATTCGGCAAACTAAGCACGTGTCGATAAAAGGTTGCGTTGCATCCGGTCGACACCACGCAACACCAAATGCGCCGAATGTGGGAACGCCAGCGGAAGTTTACACGGAATTACTTCTACACGATGAGAATGACAAGGTTTCAACGATAGGACGCAAAAGTTTGCAGTAAGGGAAGCAATTTCCTTCGGATACGTCTGCTTAATTAATTATGAAGCGGAAGCCCACAGGCAAACATTATAGTTACAATATAAATGATTGCCTTGATTCTTTTCTAGCATTTCATACAAATATCTAACCCTTCTGGAATATTGAATGAGGCATTGCATAACCCCTTGTTCTGTACTTTCACCATTCACAGTTCGCACGGTTGATATCAAGACTGAGTGGACTGCTCAAACGCTTTCTACCATTATATTTCGCAGGCCTTTCCTAATTCTTCTGTATATATAAAAGAACAAGCCTCGACTGATTGATTTACTGACTGAAATTCGGAGAATAGGTTCCTATTAGGCCTCCTACACCTAAACGAACCTATTATGTATTAAGAAAAAAAAAATCACATCCTAAAGTGTTCAAAAAGAGGGTAAAATATTAAGCAAAAATGCTCCATATCTACGTAATACGAAATCCGCGCAAACGAAGTTGCGGGACGGTCAACTAGCACTCTATAAGAATGTACATCTAAAATCGTTACGTGACTGACTAACTGACATCAACTCAGAGCCTAAGCCCTAAGACCTAGATACCTAAAACGTGAAGGGAAGATTTATTTTGAATAAAAGAGTGCTCTAAACAAGGAAACGGCACTAGCAGAGGTGCAGCGGGAAGATAAATTTTCTAAGGAGAAAACTCGATGCGGACGAAGTAGCAGGGCGTTAGAGGTTTTCGGGCGACCACTACTAACTCATACGAAATACTTAGAAAGTTTTAATCAAACCCATTCCTCTATTCAGATAATCATAGAAGGATAATGAATTGAAAGAGGCCTTCATTAGTAGAACACAACTTTTAAGTTCAAGTTCAAACAACATATTATTTAAATGAAATCGAGATCTGGCGCCTCAAAAACAGTCGATTCATCAACGGAATTTAATTGACTGTTATGTAAATATTCGATAGTCTATATATAGTCGATAGTCGATAAATAGTCGACGAGTTTAATCTCTGAATCTTGCTTGATTACGCAGCATAGCAAAAAATGTACGACTGATGGGTTATTATTTTATTCCCGATTCGATGTTCTTTTGTTCGACTTCTGCGAGTGACAACAGGAATACATTTTCGTAACTAGTATCCTCAAAACGTTTTTTCGTGCCTGCCCGCTTTTATTTCAAACTTAACAAAACTGTAAAGCAAAAAACGGGAAACTCATAACATTGTCCCCTACAATGACTGAATTACAAGGTAACATCGACCCTACATGATGATATCGGCATGATAATCTTCTAGCTTCAAAAGGGCTCATTATAAAACAGCTGCTTTTAGCGTGAACATAATTTCCTCCAAGTTGCCGTGCAAAAGGCAAAACCACGTTCTTTCCAGTTAGCAATCAAAATGATGAGCAACGGCTGCTGGTCCAACGGTCGGTTTTTTCCTAGAGGCGGAAATTACTTTGAATCTACGCTGGATCCGGATACAGCTCGCATAACGTTCGACTCTTCTGGGGTCTAGACAAATAGCTCACGCTTACTTTTCCTTTCAAGCTAACGCGAATTTGTCAAGGTAAAACTTGGCAGCTATCACGTGGCATTTCCACAGCTAATGTCATTCCCATACAATATAATGTTTCCGCAGGCGTTAACATCAACAGAAAGTGGTATTTGTCTAGACCCCCTGATATGTTGGATCTCTCGAAGTAGTTTGTGCCATTAGGCTTTGAAGCTAGCTACTTCCTGTTATAAAGTCCATTAGCATCAGATAAATACTAGGTATATATAACTAAGCATTCGGAAACAAAAACCTCAAATCACGAAGCAATTCAAGCGTAAAACGTCTCATAACGGGGTTTTTACCAATTCGCGGTCTATTGCAGTCAAGAAACTATGAAACTTATCTCAGGGGTGAAGAATACTAAAGCGTCTAACCACTTCAAAAATGCTCGAAAGGTGTGTTGTTGCAATATGGCATTATTTTTTGGCAACCGCATTCTGTATTAATCGAGGTCATCTGATGGCGTGCGGTCAGCGAACCGCAGCCAACATGTCGGCACTCGTATGCAGCTATGCGTTGCGCACACGCCGGCATGGTGGCCTTCCATGCATTATAAAGGCTAATTCAGTTTAGGCTATAGCACGCACGATCTCTGCTGCGAACCAAGGACGGCTGAAATATCGCCATCAATCTAATCTTAAATAATCAGCCTGCTTGTTTTTTCCATGGTCTCAACTGTCTTATAAAAACCGGCCAAGTGCGTATCGGGCCACACGCAGTTTAGGGTTCCGTAACACAACTAACAACTTCATATAAGTCAATTTCAATGGAAATTGTACGAAATTATCCTTTTTACTGCTCTAAATACATTTTATAAGTTACTATGACTTGTTTACTTGTAAAGCCTACTTAGCTGTGATAGTTTCCTTTTAACTTCTTTATATACTACTGCTGTAAGTTACCGTTTAGCTCGCACGGGGGACACTTTAAAAAAAGCATTTGAAAACTTAGTACTTCATAAACGGATACCTGAATCGAAAAGTGGTAGTCACACACAAGTAATATTTTAGAAGACCTATCCAACGACACTCCACACTATGGGATAGACGAGAAAAATCTTAATAGAGAGAGGTAGGTGTGGGTGCCCTAAAAAAAATTTTTTTTAAGATTTTTGTTATACCACTTTGTGCCCGTGATTATTATGTATACCCAATCCAAATTACAGCGCCGCGGACAGACAGACGGACGGACATGGCGAAACTATAAGGGTTCCTTGTTGACTAAGGAACCCTATAAAGTTGGTATAACGACGCTTTGATGTTCCGGCTTAGGGTCTGCACCTCGAACGTGTCCTAAGCCTGTTGACAAAAAATACTCTTTGGCTTGCTTTGCCTCAGAAATATGTATAACAATGAAATAATATATATCTACTCAAATAATATAAAAAGTAAAAGCGCATCCACTCTTTTAGAAACGTTTTAGCAAGTCTCTGGAAAGGTCTAAGACCGTTCGTCCCGCGCCGCCGTCACCAACGAGATGACGGCGGCGCTTGAGTAGATTACATACCTATATTTAATAAGGCCGCTTGTCAACCGATCTTCCGTCATTCGCACGCCGCCGTCAACTCGCCTGTCGAGAATGTGGGTAGATCGGCGCTACCACCAGAAATGGGCCTGAGATGAAATGCCAGCATAACGTCCAGTGTCGATTACCGGCACCGGTGCACAGATTGTTGTCTTATGTTGGTTATACGTCGAATTTTAATAAAATCTACAACTTACCTACATAGGTAAGATACTAAGGCGACAATAGTATTTTAAACGGGAACAGTCTGGTTTTCTGCTAATTTATAATCGATTCCAGCTTTTTAAAATAGGTTTGGAGTCCAACAACTAGGTAGGTACATATCTAGTCCACGTACGAGGTAAAGAAAATCTATTATAGTTATAGAACCTCGCCAACTAAGAGATAAAACTCATAATCCATACGTATCATAATTTCGAACTAATTAGCAATTTAGCATAGTGTCGCGCACCTACCACGCACGACAGCGAGAGCAAGACTGAACCATCGAGATTGGTTGCGGTGTCGCGATGGACACATCGCTATCGTTCCGAACTTGGTGCGAAATAATTATCGGTTCTCGGCGACGCGACGGAGCGGCAGCGGGGCGGTTCGGACAAACGCTCTAACGTGTATTTCCTTTCCACCAACTCTATTACGTCGACAGACGACGCGACTAGTCGTTAACCCCTTCCCAGATGGGTGAGGAATCGCACGTGCCCGTCTTTATTGCGTTTAAAGAATGCCTTCGCTGACTTTTCTAACTATTTAATTTGTTTATTAAAAGGATGTTCTAGTGATATTTTTTTTCTAACTTCTAACCGGATTCTTTCTATTAGTTCATGGGACGTAACGTAACATCTGTTGGGCAGGTGTGCGGAGGGCATATGGGTTTGCAGGTGTGGAGTAGCCCGCATTTAAAAGGCTTTTGTCGACTGGCGGTGCCAATAGAAGCTTTTGGATCGTGTTTTAGATAATTTGGATCGACGAAGACTATTTCATTAGGCGAAATAATTGAATCGACATTTATAAGAAGATTAATATGACCATACGAGATCATATAATGATCATAAGAGATCGTTATAAGCGATAAGACCGCTCATTGTTTTCTTGCGATTAGCTTGTAATTTGATCTGTTTGAATTTGTAACCAAAATATTATGTGGTGTACAATAAAGAGTTATCTATCTATCTATTGACCGTCTTTGAAGTTCCTAATGACAACTTCTTTGTATTTCAACTTTGTATTTTGTATTTCACACAACAATAATGTGTGTGTGTGTTGAAATACAAAGAATTACTATGAAAAATAAGTGTATCCATTAATAAAAAATCAGGGAGACTGTTTCAGACGAAGTTTCTACCTTAATATGATGAAGATTCAGTATACAAAATATCTAACAAAACCGTTCGTTCATTTGGTAACTATATTTTATACGTGAAATCTGCCATCTAATCAAGTAATTAGTACCTATCATAATGATTGAGGTGGTATTCACAGGAACCAGTAATTTTGTCATCTGTTTTATTCACCTACCAGGAAGGAATATTCTAAATATGAATTGGGGGATAAATTGATACATTAATGTTTGCCGTAATTCTGTGAGGGAGGTCCAAAACCAGGTAAAAATCTAAATAATACAATGCTGAGCAGAAAACTTTACTACAATCCAATACATACATTAATGAATCAGTGCTTACATCAAATGTAATTTCTAAGATTTATCGTTAAGATATTTCTAAACGGAAATAGAGCCAGTCGTTCAGGCTGTTCGATCGATGGTTACTTTTGGACACTAAGCCTCGCTATTATTGGGACAATTGCCTGTTCTTAAATGTCATGGACAATCATGTGAAACGCAAGCAATTGCCAGACGAAGGTGGGCTTGATCAAGTCTCTACCGGTTTAGACCACAGGCCGGCGGGTAAAAGAAAGATATGGTCTGAAAAGAACTGGTCATCGGGTAACCCAGAAAAGATACTATCTCAGCAGGGTCGTAATAAATCACAGGGCACATTAGCGGCATAATAAATGAAAGCTAAAGCTCGACCCACGCACGACACATTTCACACAATCAGCTAAGTGTAGCCGAGGTCGCCCGCCCTCCTGAGATGAAACTTTAATGAGCGTGCCTTGAAAGAGGGCTCCACGCAAACGTCACTGTACTTTGTATTAAGGTTGCTCTAAAAATAGAGTTAAAAGTGGTCTAAAAACGGAAGGGTGGTTATAACGCTTAGCAAACAATCGAGCTTAACGTAAGCAATCAACATGTCAATCGATCGATAGTAGTTTACCTACGGACTTATATCCTTGTCTCCAAGCTTGTCAAAGTGGCTTATATTGAGACAAAGCAATGAAAGACTGATTCAATTTTAAAAAACGGTTTTCGGTACTTTCTGACTAAAGAACCGGGATAGCTGGTACTTTCGGTACCTAAATCTTAAGCCTGATAAGGATAACAAAGTAGGTAGAGTTGAAACATAGGAAGAAAACAGAGGATTGACAAGACATACCTAATAAAAAATAAAAATCATAATACTTGAACGTTTTTTTGAGTCTCACTTTTTAAGAAATAAACATTATTAACCCGCGACGTAAGGAGCCCGTATATGCGTTTGACGTAAGCAATTGTTTGTTCATGTGTATGTTCGTCTACTAACATTTATCTCCGAAACGGCTTATCCGATTGAAATGCAGTCACTTGCAATTGATTTGTATGACTTCAAGGATGGTTATTAGATAGGTTTTATTTATCGCCACAAGCAACAATAGGCGCTGAAATAAACGACGGAAAACACGTGGGACGTTTTAAAAATATACATTAGTTTAAATAAATTATTAAATGAGTATAAACGAACATGACAAATCATACGGATAACCTTGCGTCTGCAATAATCTAAACTATCGGTGTTTCAAGGAATTTATTAAATAAAATCATCAAATTATCATCAAGTTAAATCCCATAACTATAGACATAACTACAGGGAAAATATATAATAATATTAGCCTCAGCCAACGGCTTCGCCCGCGTGGTACCCGGATATAAAGTAGCCTATGTTTTAATCTGATGTATAAGCTATATTACTGTAAAGTTTCATCAAAATCCGTTCAGTAGTTTCTGCGTGAAAGAGTAACAAACATCCATCCTCACAAACTTTCGCATTTATAATAGTAGAAGGATAAATAAAATAATTAAATCCTACTAATATATAATAAATGCAAAAGTCTGTGTGTGTGTGAATGTTTGTTACTACGTATCTCCGTAACTGCTACACCGATTTTGATTAAATTTGGAATGTAGATAGTTTAGGTTCTGGAATAACACATAGGCTCTAATTTTCGAAAATCGACACCTAAGGGGGTTAAATAGGGCGGTAAAGTTTCTATGGAAAATTGTATTCCTTAGTTAGATTCGCTCTTAACTCGTTACAAATAAATATTAAAATAAATAATAAAACATGTATTTTTTATTTTTTCCAAATTAAAAAAGGGGGGGTGCAATAAAGTTCTGAAATTTGTACAAAAGATTCCCTGGTTCGATTCGGACTCAAAAGTTGGTAATAATAAACTTTAACTTGCAACTTTATAGTAATATAAGCTTATACATTAGAATAACATATAGTCTACAATGTATAATGATATTTTGTGATTTGGCCATAATGTGTTATATATATATTTCACGGCTTAACCGCTGAGCCGTTTGTATAGTTTGAAGGCTGGAGAAGGTAAATAAATAAATAATAAATAAATAAGTAATAGTAATTGAATGAATGGTGAAGAGGTATCTGTAGCCTGGTTTTGGGCATCATTACTTTTTTAAACGTTTAACTTAATTACTCACTAAAACAAGTCTGTAACTAATGTGTCCTGCCAACAATGACTTTCGGTGCAGATCCATGAAGGCTGTGCAATTATCAAAAATAAAACTGGACATTTTTCACACAGCATCATCTAGCCCTAAAACTAAGCAGAGCTTGTATTATGGGAGCTACATGACTGATATACTACTACGGGGTAAAATTTTTTGATGTAACAATTATCTACCCTATGCAAGTCAAATTGCGGGAATCGGCTAGTTATTTATAAAAGTGAACCAAAGCCATGAAAAAAAAGAAAACGAACAGAGAACGCTCCAGCTGACCAACATTTTACTAAAAAGTTAACTCTGAGAACTTTGTGAACTAACAACAGCATCTGTTTTTTTCAGGTGTTAGACAAAACCAACTAATAGGAAACGTTCCCGCCAATTGTGGGTCGCGAAAGGTCGGATACACTCACGTC
Organism: Perizoma flavofasciatum; assembly: GCA_958496245.1. Taxonomy (NCBI): domain Eukaryota; kingdom Metazoa; phylum Arthropoda; class Insecta; order Lepidoptera; family Geometridae; genus Perizoma; species Perizoma flavofasciatum. Next base: position 5,043,820 of record OY292436.1, read on the forward strand.
GTATCTATTCGCGGGATTCTCGCTGCGAGTCTGTGTTACGCTTAAGAGGAAAAATAAGCTGGATAGAAAGCATTCATAATGACTATGCAAATGGATATACGAACGCTGCAGGCACTTGCCTGTAGGCAAAACTTTCCTAGTAATAGATCTTTTTTTTTCTGAGATCTTGAGCATAATGTTTAAAAACTAGCCTTGCGGATTCAATAATGAAGTCGAATTTTAAACCAAACTAACACAGTATTAGGTAACTACAAAATAAAAACTCAAATACTTTTCCATACGACTGTATCACACACTATCACTTCGCTTACCGCACCCTTATACGTCTTTTGACGCGTATTTACACCTCACAAAGCTTCATCTCGAAGGTTGTGGGACCACCGCGTAATGTTGTGTGTGGCAGTCAGCCGCTGGATCATCTGCAGTTTCACTAGCGAATATGGCCCAATCTCCTCCTTTCTGTGATTTTGCTGTCTAAATAGCAATACTGGAAGAACAGGCCCGTTCGCAGGAAGAGCAGATCCGTCGGCAGAAAGAACAGGCCTGTCGACAGGAAGAGCTGATCCATCGGCTCGAAGAAAAAGGCCGTCGGCAGGAAGAACAGGCCCGTCGGCAGGAAGAGCAAATCCGTCAGCTGAAAAGAAGCTCAGGTCCGTCGGCATGAAGAACAGGCTTATCGACAGGAAGAGTAGGTCCGACGGCAGAAAGAAATACAGGCCCTTCGGCATGCAGAACAGGGTCGTTGGCAGGAAGAGCAGATCCGTCGGCAGGAAGAAAAACAGGTCCTTCGGCAGGAAGACCAGGCCCGTCGACAGAAGGAGCAGGCTCGTTGGCAGGAAGAAAAACCTCACCTTATGAAGGAACGGCGCGTGACTCATGGAAAAGAACTCAAAGATGTGAAGGAGCAAGACGAGGCCTTGTGTGAGCGCGGTCATGCTTTAGGTCCAGTCATTCGCTTCGACAATAGCCCCAATCAAAATCTTGTAGGCTGACCAGAAAGAGCTTCCATTAATGGGTGACACTTTAAAACCTAGAGCTGTAGGTGTAAAAATTATAGGAGCCCGATTTCGACTTTAGATTTCCCCACACCTAAAGCTTTTTTACGTCGTCGTTCTGAGTTTTTTTGTTCGGAGATAAGCCTCTTATGATGTTTTACTTGCTCCTTCACATCTTTGAGTTCTTCTCCATGAATAATGCGCAGTTTCTTAATAAGGTGAGGTTTGTCCGCCTGCCATCAGGCCTGCTCCCCCTGTCAACGGACTTGGTCTTCCTGCCGACGGCTCTGTTCTTCTTCCTGCCGACGTATCTGCTCTTCCTGCTAACGACCTTATTCTGCCTGTCGACGGACCTGTATTTCTTCTTGCCGCTAGGCCTGCTGTTTCTATCGACTGGCCTGTTACTATTGCCGACGGACCTATGCTTCTTTTGCAGCTGACGGATCTGCTCTTACTGCCGACGGACTTTTTCTTCATGCCGACGGCCCATTTCTTCGAGCCGACGAACCTATTCTTCCTGTCGACAGGCATGCTCTTTCTGCCGACGGACTTGCTCTTCCTGCCAAAAGGCCAGTTCTCCCAGCATAGCCATTAAGGCAGCAAAATCACACAAAGCTGGAGATTGGGCCACATTCGATGGCGAAGCTAGAGATGATCCAACGGCAGGCTCCAAGCTCGACGGAGAAACTTGCAGAGATTGTTGTGATGGGAAACCTCCAAAACTTCTCGACTTCTTGCTGTCGCTGATTACACAAGGTACCTTACAAGTTAAGGTTCCGGATAACGTAATAAAATTTAATTTTAAACTAAAAAAAGCTATCGTTTGTGTTAAAGAAAAACACTCAAACACTTCGCAATACGACTGTATCACACACAGGTCACTTCACTGATCACTTGGAATCGTTTTCATTACATTGTATTCAAGGCCCGGTTTAAACAGCCCTCATTATTGCCGCTCACCGCATAATTATACCTCTTAAAACAACATCTGGAACGCCTGGAAGATTCGTGTTTGTTCGTTTTCTCTAGAATGCGTTCTATCTGTCTAACACAAAATCATATCTCCCACAAGCATAGTAGTGTCGCTATTCGATACTAGATAGCAGCAGCAGTACGTTCTAATCGATAGGTAACAAAGTGTGTGATTCTGCTGATAGATGAGCCACCACCTGCCCGTTACTTAACCGGCGTAACACTTATGATACATTTGATGAATGAGAGCTTGTGATTCAGGCAAAAACAAAAAATGTAGATGGGCTTGCAACCTACGAAAAAATAACAAGCATCATGCGTGAAATTCATTTAGCGAAAATTATTTTTATAGGAACTATTAAGTATATCTATGGACGTCACTAAAAAAGCTGTGGTAATCGCGATTGTCAGACATACTGAATTAAACACTTGTAAAGGGAGTAATTGCTTTGTTTTATTTTGTTGTCTGTTTAAGACTTTTCGAAAGCTTTGCAGCTTTCTCAGACGCAGGTAGACTAGATGGCAGGTGTCTCAAACAGATCTTAAAAAGTAATGCCTACCATTACAATATTATTTAGTCAGAAACATTCCAATTAATGCAGTAATCACTCACTGTGTCTTAAAGCCTAACGTTATGGTATCTTAAAGTCTAATGTTATGGTGTTTCATGTAAGATTTATTTAATACTAGCTTCTACCCGCGTTATGTTGTTAAAAGTAGCGTATGACCGTCTCTAGACTTAAAACTATGTCCATTATAAATTTAGCACAAACAGATCAGCGGTTTAGCTGTGAAACATGTGTGGATATTTCTGCAATAATTTTACTGACTTACTGACTTACAATAAGCCTTTATTGGGACAAGACAATATTTCTTTGTTATTTATATATATTCCTTTTGTTTCTTTTTTATATGTTTGTTTCCCAGGTGGCAAAGGTCTCCTCCAATAATAAATAAACCTGGATAATGGTCCATACTGATACTTATCGTAATATTATGCCAAATCACACATAAACATTATAAATTGTAGACTATGTGTTATTCCGATGTATTAGCTATATTACTGTAAAGTTTCATCAAAATCCGTTCAGTAGTTTGCATGAATGAGTAAGAAACATCCATCCATCAATCCTCAAAAACTTTTGCATTTATTATAGTGAGTAGGTATATAATATAAGTGTCTCTATTATCGCTACAGTTTGTAAGATTAGGCATTCCTAACACAACATGTTCTAAAAACAGATTTGCATTGTGTTATTGATAACTATTAGCACACAGCTGTGTTAAGCCTTAAGCATTAATCTGAAGTCCTTGTTTACTTAATCAATTTAAAACCATCATGTTATAGTAATATCATTGAAATCACAGGATACTAAATTTCAAATCGATTCGACCTGTACAAGTTGCTCACATCACTTCAACAACTGGAAAAGAGCTTCAAATGGCTGAACAGATTTTCTTGAATCATAGATATGAACACCTGATAAGTCACCTTACAAACAGAAAAAAATAAATCAAAAATGCTGCAGCATCACCTGGAATCAGTATGATACCCAACTCCTCACCAACTTGCAGCAGAGTTATCACGTTTGGGCTCATTGGAATGGTCTCAATGAATAGATTAAGATAGATTAGTAATCAGGGTCTGATGATGGAATAGGAAAGAGAAATAAGGACAAATTAATAAGTGATTGTAAGACTGTAAAATACAATAAAGGATTTTTTTTGTGCATATTGACTTGTACAGAATGAATCATATTTGAAAAGTCTTGTAACTGGCATACAAACCCCAATAGCAGTAGGTAGTATTGACAGAGTTGTTTACCGTTATACATGTCTACAACTAGTTTGCCTGTATTGTAATGCAGCTAGCTTGGAAGAATTAAGTTATCTATGGCAAAAGAACCAGTGTGGCGAGAGGATTCAGAAGCAGTTTATAATATTGCTAACAAATTTTAATGAGACCTACACACTGCTTATACACATTCCCCACCTAACTTCTCCTTATCCCCTTCTCAATCCAATGGCATAATTATATTGTACATTCCTTAGATGACTAGCCAGCCTTAGAGCACAGAAGCTTCCTGGGATCTTTGCAGGCTTTGCGGAGTGACCATGGGTATTCCTTTCCATAGAAACTAGTGCAAAATGTCTCTATCTACCTACCTCTTCCTATCCACACAGAATTTACTAACAAAAAATCTTAAGTATCTACTAAAAAATGGATTGTATTTAATTTGAAAAGCTTTAGATCACACACTATGTTATTCATGAAGTTCTTGGCAGGCCTTGTCGTCACCTTCTGTCCTTGGGCAACCATGGCCTTACACCTTATAAGGCCTTATGCACACTTCTTGGGATTCAACTAACAGGGTCTGCCCATTCCTATTATAGCTTGGCTTGTGCTCCCCACATTGGCAACGAATTTAGCAAATTTGATGAGTTCAATAGCCTAATTATCTAAATAATATTTCTTTATTATTTACTAGCTTCTGCCCATGGCTTCTACCCAAATAAAAAGTAGCCTATGTTTTAATCTGATGTATAAGCTATATTACTGTAAAGTTTATCCATTAAAATCCATTCAGTAGTTTTTGTGTGAAAGAGTAACAAACATCCATCCTCACAAACTTTCATGTTTATAATAGTAGTAGGACTCTGTGGCATGTATTGTTTCTTTACAAATAAATGACAAACCGAACTATTCATACCTGCACTCTGCCTTTAATGTTGATGCATTTCATGCAGAGAATGCTATGTTCCTTGTGATGTTTCATTTATGTGATAAAAACCAAAATGAGTAAATCCCTAGAAGAATAAAAGTCACCAACAACTATTAGAATTAGCAAGTGGGAGTGGCAATGGGCAGGCCATATAGCTTGAAGAACCATCAACTGTTGAGAATTAAAGGTTCTCTAATGGCAACAACAAAAAGAAAGCTCAGTGTAGGAAGGTCAACACCTGCTTGCAAGAACTCAATGGATGGAGGTTGGAGGTGTATCAAGAATGTTCCTCATGGCAAACATTATGAGAGATCTATGTTCAGTGGAATTCTGTAGGCTGTTGATGATGATGAAACTGCTTTGATAATGTTTTAATGATCTTTACTTCTCAAATATTTTCTTCAACATTTCAACTCATTATTTTTGTTACATCAAGGTAGACTGTACAAACCATTGTCTCTATAAAACCTCAATTGTTTGGGATTTTGAAGAGGCTAGGCATTCATTTCGGCAAAAGAATTGGATTTGAGTGTTATGTTCTAAGACTGTTTTGATAAATCGGAATAACTTTACGTAAGTTGTAAACAAAGCATTGTGCCTTAACTTGATGAAAACATCTCTTTGGAAAACTTTCGGACGGGCCAAAGCCTATTCTGTAAATCGATAATTTGAACAATGAAGAAATAAGAGCAAAATGCGGAGATTTAGTAGGAAACAGAGGAGTTAGCTCTGAGAAAAGCACCACGCTGGAACAAAATATCTTACCGTTTTACGACCATGATAGAACTCGTCTGCTCGTTTGTGGACCCTATGATTCGAACTGTATTCTAAAAACGGCACTAACATAAACGGAAACACCATGAATTTTATTTTATCATCAAAGCAATTTTTGTAAATTCACACATCGCTAGATGTAAAAACACTGCTGGTTTGTCCACTTCAATAACTTTGCTATTACACTTCACAATGCTAGACATTAACGTTTATCACAACCTACTGCTTACAGTGTTTTATTCGAAACACGGTAGGTTTTAATTCATAAGATAGGTTTTTCACGCGACAAAAATCACTAAACACAATATAACTGAAAATGAGTTTGTCTTTCTTTCTGTTTCATTTCATTTGTTGCTACCTTCACAACAGCAAAACGCGAAACGAAACGAACAACGAACGAACGACAACGCTGAGTTGAACTGAAGTTAGCAAAGCATCGTATGCAATCGTATGCCACTTTAACCAACTTTTAGAAACAAAATAGAGTTGGGATACAACAAGACAGCAGCGTTGCCAGAAGATTACTTTTGTAAACTTTTAGGTTATTTTTAACTACGTCAGGTGACTTTTAGGTTACACAACTCAAAAGGTTACTTCTATGTGTTTTTTTAATTCGATGAATTTATAGGTGGGTATTTAATTTATTACTTGAATATAAATTTAAACAGAACGTAGTAGCACTCTTTGTTGCATATTTTGCAAAGAAAAAATGGCTTAGAAAAAGATAAATCGTGATATGCAACTTAATATGGAAAACACTACTAAATTATCATTTTTTCTGTAAGTTAATACAACCAACATCTGTCTATTAACTTTTAGTACCTTATTATAGGGGAAAAATAAGAAATGTGACTTTTCACACCAAAAGGTTACTTTTTTATCTATTTTAGTTTACTTATGTCATGACCTGGCTGGCAACACTGCAAGACACCCTTTCTTGCAGTGTTGTTTGTTTGAATTTGTTTTGTGGCATAGGTAATAACGGTAAGGATTTCAAAAATGTTTTTCAGGACAAGGAAAACATAAAATCATTACGTTTCTTGTGGGAATGTTGATATCAATCATAATTTAGGCAATATTTTACACTATTTTTTTGATATATGTACATTTGATGTATTGCTTCTGTAAAGGGACACTGTCCAACAAAGAAAATAATCACAAGGTTGATCAGATGGATCAGCTTGGTTGTAGATACCCTATGATCGCCTTGTTGTAGGTTTTTCACGCAAATATCAAAGGAGTTCGTGCGTAGTTGCATCGAGGTGCCCTCACGTTGGCCGATCATTCAGTCGATCGTCATTCGTCAGTCACCGAGAGAAGAGGACGTGAGCGCGATTATGACCGCTATTATTGTTATTATTAGTTATTCTATACTTAGTAGGGAAAAACTTTTTGGTATTTTCTATTTAGTTTGTTTTGCTATTTTCCCAGGAAATAAGGTTTCTAAAAATTAGCTGTCTTAGGTCAATGACCATGTTTATGTACCGTTCTTGTATTCAAACTTTATGTAGGTACGTTAAGTAGGTAGGTATTAAGTCTAAGATACAGCTATTTCAAGCGCATAACAAAATGTTTCATTTTTTATTTCGTAAAAAAAAAATACTCTATATCTACTTTTTTAGTACTATAAGTACTTTGGTAGAATCACCTTATTTCCGCTTATTACCCTAATTCCGGGACTTGATGCATATTATAGACGGAAAACAAATAAATAGTACCTATCAGCTGCACGCAACAGACTGCACGAGCATCTCCTATGACTGACGCGCGGAATATGGCGATCGTGTGGGCACTCGCACAATGAGCGTGGCATGGCAATTATAGGCGAATACCTGTGGCAATTATAGACGAATATATGACTGTGACAATCATGGCCGATCGTCAAGGGGCCATTTTTGTTTTTCATTTGTTTAAGGACTCATAAACATGGTTTATGTCAGACCCATAAGGTAACACAGTTATACAAAACGAAATTAATTATACTCTTAAGAAAACAGATACACATTCTAAAACTACAACAAGTAAATAATGTAATACCTACTTACTGACACATACCTACGAGTATGTGTCAGAAAGCAAGCATTATTGATCATGGACTATTAAATTGCCTGAACCAACTTACAAATAATTTTGGCTTCATCAGAATTTGGACAAGTTAACACTATGAAAAATACCAACATTTTCGATGTTAATGCCTAACTTATTTATAACTTGTTGCCTTTCAGCTTGGTTCCGGACACATCAAGTGACTCGTCTGTCCATGAGTCACGTACATGGCATGACTCATGGACCGACGAGTCACATACCTACAAAAGATAGCAATTAAAGTTCCCGTCACAAAATGAAAATCGTCTCTCGGTGTGAAAAAGCCTTAGTTTTACCAACTTAGCGAAAATAAGAGTGGCGGCGAGTCTACCCTGAACAACGCGATTACACGAGACTACCAAACAACGCATAGGCACCGAATCATCGATTCATGCTTTTTCGTATCACTATTGAATTGAATAATGGCTGGGTTTACACAGACTACTATATGTACCAGGTTTACATGCTGTCAAGCAGAGAGGCAGCATGAATATGCGCACAACTTAACACGATATAATTTATTGCGTCTTCTGTTTACGAATAAGTACGCAAATAAGTAGATAGGTAGGTAAGTAAGCAACGTTCTATTACAGGTGTATTTTTCAGATTGAGTAGTAAGGGCCATTGTAACAGGGTAACGTTTTTGGAAACTGTTCTTAACTTTTGGATATTTTGACTTGATTAACTTTTGGAGATGAACGCCCTCGATGGTGTGGCGCCTACGACGCAAGCGATGCGGATTCAATTCCCGCTGCGGGGCAAACGTTTGCTTTTCTACAGATGTTTGTTCCGGGTCTGGATGTTGTGGTACCACACTACGGTAGGTACTCTAGTTTCTGATATCCACAACACAGGGAATCCATGTGTGGGGTCAGGACTATGTATGTGTAGGTTGGGCATTTATTTATTTATATTATCGGGTTATAAGGTCAAATGTTGCACGATTGATCTTATATCCCGATAGCCTGACTGGCCGACGACTTCGTGATTAAATGCCGTTAGTGAATACCAATCTCAATGCTGCCTTCACATCCAGTCACATGGAGTAAAAAAGAGTGAACTTTTTCGGTCAAAATCAATAAAAAGTCCTGTCAATTGCGAATAAGTTTTAAACAAAAAAGTTCCGTCTTTTTATTCGATGAAATACTTATTTATACGAAAATAACCACTATGTTTATTAAAAGGTCCAAAAAAAGCAAAAAAATAATTGTGATGAAAAAGTTGACGAATTGACTGCTCGACTGGCTGGCTGGGGTGGAGTGTGAAAAGAAGAAGTAGCGTCCCACTCCACACTTCCACAGACTTACTAGGGTTGCTAAATCCACGTACGTTGCGTTAGGCGAAATGCTCCTTACGAATGTTGCGCGCGCGGGGCACACGGGTGGATTATTTATTATTATAGTAGGTACCTACCTACTTATTTGACGCGTAGGTAGGGTACGTATTTAAAAACATTTTTATTCTATTGTGCAGCAGTTAGGTAGGGGTAGGTAGGTACCACAGACTAGGAGATACTACGTATGTAGGAACCTACATGAGAAACCCTTTTGAAACAATTTCCTAGGCCCTGTCCATTAACACACCAATTGTAAATAGGTAACCATGTTTAATCCTGATCAAAACATTCCTGCTTTCGCTGTACAAAGTAGAAAGGCTTTTAAATATGGATAACTTGCGCAAAATACCTTTTGGATTATGCAACTGAACCCCATTTCTATTTTAAACAACTCACTATAAAATTAAAATCTATTATTTTGATAAATTTGTTCTAGTCGTGTACCAACAAGTTTTGCTTGATGTTTGTGGTATTTATAACAGTGACGGCGCAAGTACCTACCTACCTATGTGCCTACGTACTGTCGCGTACATCATTGATTTTGCTAACGTGTAACTTACTAAGATAATAGAGACCACGTATGGTGGTGTCTCTATTTACAAGAAGAAGATTGCGCGATCTAGATACTTCCATAGCCATCTGTGTATTGTTGGTACCTATGTGGCATGTAGCTACCTACGTTTCGTATTCGTATACCTACCTACGTATCAGAGGGCCTATGTTTTACAAATACGTTCAAAACTTGTCGTAACGATAGGTAATCGTTTCGTCAATTTTTGTATGGAAATCTTGTCGATACGGTCAACGTTTTGACATGATATAAACTCAGCATAGACCCTCAGTAATCGTTACCAATCGCCCTGCGTTGATATGCGATGTAACGTAACTAGCGATGGGCGTTCAATAAACGAACTAGTAGAATCAACCGTCTACGTTGAATCTACGTATCGACGGTTCACTGTCACTCATTCAACTAGTCGAAATCGTAGACGGCTAAACTGAGTTTCTACAACTTTAATATCAACGGTCAACGCGACGAAACGATGCGTGAACGTAGACGCTATTAACCGTCTACGTTCCTAGACGTTGAAGACGTTGACGTCCTAGGTTAAGTTTTTTATTGCTTATAAAAAGATACCTTTATTATAATTATTATACCTATATTTTATTTATTTTGAGAAATAAATTACCTATCTTTAAATCGTTTGCAATGGTCTTTAGATAGCTACCTGTTTGATCTGTATTTGAATATTAATGTAAGTATTTTTCTTTCAAATAGGCTCGCATAACAAGTAAAAAGGAAGTTTTACGGCACATTTCTTCAAAATTTATTAAATTTCAAAGAAACATGGTAATAAGATTACCTACCTAGTCTAGTTAGGGTCGAGCTACGTCAGATGTACCGGGTATCCGGTAGATACCATCGACTAGGTAGACATCGTCGCGAAGTTTAGATAGTTCGTCAATATAACGAAGTTGTAACATCGACTAGTCGACGAATTCAACTAGTCGATGGACTAGTTGATGAGCGAAAATTAACGGTTTCGTTTCGTTTACGATAATTACGTCGACGATCCATCGATAAACGTAATTCAAACATGTGGCGAGAGATGTCGCTACAAACAAACAAAATTTAGTGCTACCCGATTCTTGAGGTATCTGCTCGGTCATGAGGAATCTGCGTGCATTCATCTAGTTCTTCATTCTCTTCTTCGCTGTCGTGTTATGAAAGTGATCTGATGGTTGAGGTATGGTGGCCCTGACAAGGGCCTAGTGACCAATGCTGAAAGAACCAGTGAGGTGAAAGGATTCAGTGCCAGTTTCACCTTATAAGTCTTATAAATGATCCTTGTTTACGTGACTTATTTTTTAGTTGAAACTTGGAAGACTAACATAGCCCATTCAAAGCACTCTCATCATGATGCATATAAATGTGTATATAAATATTCGTGTCGAGAAGTGTACCTTCTACTCCTAACAATGCACTGACATTAACTCATACTAATAAATCTATCGATGATGTTGAGTGTCGAGTGATGCTCAAGTCGCGATTCCACTCTACAAGTCTTGCATGCAAGTTTTAAATCACCATTTTCATGTTATTATTGTAAAGATTAGTTAACTTTTGAGGACTGATCATGGTCGAGCTCTTTAAATCTCACATTAAAGGTAAACGCCAACATTACTTGCACTGGAAACATGTTTACCTGAGCTTGCGCCTGGCATGTAAGGTACACTTGCATACAAGTGGAGTCGCATGCAAGAGTTCAGTGCTACATCGACCTGTCTGAAATTCATGCCACGCTTTTAATAATAATAATAATATCATCATGAATCTGTTGAAGTCCATTGCTGGACATGAGCGGAAGATGTACTGTAGTTGGTGTTGCATGCTTGCAACTTCATAAAAAACTTGTACGCAAGAGAAAGTTGCGAAGGTGTTTTGTTTCAAGCTCTAAAATACCAGTATGCAACCTGCAGCGGAATGCATACTGTTTAATTTTCCATTACTCAATCTGCATCCAACCTGCTGCTTTACGTGGAAACGCAGCTTTACTCGTTGCGAGAATTAGACATTTGGTGCAGGTTCCGACTTGTCTTCTCGGTGTCATCATTACCTATCAACATTTTTATAATCATGACGAAACGGCGATTCGAAATTCATCGACTTGCATGAATAAGAATTAAAGTGTATGAAACAGGATTATTACTATCTGTCCTAGCTGTCGCTTGAGTCCAAACTTAAAGATAAGACGGAGTCAAATTATAGGTACCTACCTAAGTATTTTGAATATCAAACAATAAAAGACCACCATTTTTGGTTGATAAATAATAAACAATTTATGAATAGACCGAAGTTTATTGTTTTAACTATACCTATGCAACAGTATTAAAATACATATACCTATCTACCTACAAATTGCCCGCAATCTTTCCACTATGCACTCTGGGTCGCGAGGGTAGACCTAGAGAGATACAGGTGTCTCTTTGCACTAAAGATTAGGCATGTCTTAGTTACAGTTGTAAATTTTGTAGAGCAAAAAAGATTTATGATTGATGAGTTGTTCTGTGGAAGCTTGTCATTAGGAATTAACTTAGGAGCTGTCAAGATTAGTGCAAACAGACCTAAGAATAATGTGAGCAGTGATCGGAAAAACGTGCAATTTTCGACGTCCAACTACAGCAAAAGTATGGATAAGCCTTCAAAGTAGTTCAGGATTTCAGAATTTTGTACTATGAAAGGTTTGGACTTTACTAATCTGCCCATACATTTTCACTGTAAAATACTACAATAATATTATTATTTGTAGGAACTACAATTTGGTACCTAGACTTGAATTACAATTTGGCTTAAATACGAATTCCAATTCCACAATTATAACTGTCACATAATTTATGCTAAGCAAATCTCAACTCCATTGATCAGACAGACAGCAAGAAGGCATCCAATAAAAATCTAAGCTCATTGTCTAAGTGGAAAAAAATGTATGGGGCATAATCAAGTTAGATTTCTTCGGTATTCCCGAAAATTTAGGGCATATCCATATTCATAAGTCACAAATTTCTCTAAAATTGCACACCTTTCACCGTTCACTAGTATCTAATATGAGTTCCTATACTCCCAATACCTGAAAGCACACCAATACAGCTAAAGGTAAATTTTATTCTACGTCTGTTTTTGTAATATCTAATTGTGGAAATCGTGGAAATGCTCGTAGTTTTAACCTGCACACGTTGATCTCAAATCAACCAGAATATCTTAATTTTTAGTCTTTAAAAAAATAACACGAGTAATAACGCCAAAAATTTGTTTTATGTTATTTCTTCGATTCTAGGTATATGGTGCGAATGAAGGTTTTGAGTATGTACCTCTTTTTCGGGAATAGTCTTGGCATACCCGGTATATGCCGGTTAAGGTATATTATTATATCTAGCACACTACGTAACATACAAAATAGATCAGTCTATTTCTCAACATTGGTAGCAATTCTGTGTAAAAATTTTTTAAACAAAATTTTAGTTTGTAAGCAAAAAAAAAAAGATTGCCGTCATTTACGATATCAACTTCACTTTTATTTCAATGTATAACCACAGAAATAAAAGGGACGTTGATATTAAAAGTACTTTCTTTAGTTGGTCTTTAGAAAATGCACCATTCAAAAATTCACTACCAAAGTTATCCCAACGGAATATTCTAAGAATCAAATCGCTTTACAACATAACCTACGTAATTAAACTTACAAATTAAAACACTAGTTAGGGAACTTTTAATTATTACATTATGTTACTTATAGTTGAAACTATAAGCTAACTACTTGCAAGACGCGGGCATAACAATATGCCAAATGTAATGTTTAATAGGTCTGAGTGTTTTCTATGTATAATATGTATTTTAAAAAAAAGCATTTAAGTAGTATACCAGCCAAGTGGTTTCCATAACACAAGCTCTGCTTATTTTGGGGCTAGATGATGCTGTGTGAAAAATGTCCAGCTTTATTTATTTATTTAATTTTTGAAACTCATGTTTTTGAACATAATTTTCACTTAAAGACGGGATATTTACCATGATTTGTGAGTTTGAATGTTTCCCGATCAGGACGTTTAAAATGTTGATACAGAAAAATCAGCTATTGCAGAAAATCTATGGAATTCTGGCTCAAATCACTGGATTGAGTTGCATAATCCACAGGTAATCTCAACAGAAAGCCACTACATTCCAAGATTGGTTCAGGAGGCAATTGAGATTACCAAAAACAGGAATTTCAATAGAGAAGATGGTTCATATTGTAAAAACGAGAATTTTCACGTACCGTACTATCGGTGAAGGCACCGACTAAGTTTCACTACACGTAGTAGTGCACAACGCGACGCGGAGGGAGAACGTCGCGATCACTCACCCTGATACAGACTCTCGGAATGAGTCGAAACTTAGTCGTTGCCTTCACCGATAGTATGGTACGTGAAAATTCGCGTTTTTACAATATGAATGGTCAAGTTCACGATAGTTTTTAGAGAAGATGGTTTGCAATTATCTGGAGTCTGGAATTCTGTGGTGCAAAAATCGAAAAAAACATGATACCAGCTGTGCGTCAGGATACTGTTAGTGTTGTGTGTCGGAGCCAAGATGTACTCGAATGTGACAGTGGAACTGGTGGTAGTGGTTTTTATCGCAATAAGAGTAAGAAAGAGGGTAGATCGATTTGTCTGCCACTAACATTCAAAACCCGCAAAGACTTCAGTTTCTCCCGTGATCATGGTACATGCAGCTGTGCCGAAATATCGGAAACATTAAAACTCACGAATCATGGTAAATATCCCGTTTTTTAGTAAAAATTATAACTGATACTATTTTTCTTAGATTTTTCAAACGTTTCGTCGCTAATTTTCTTCTTTTAAGAGGACTAAATCATAAGCGCCACCCGTGATGATGGAAAACAGTTGCAATCAGATGAGATTCGGTGGCAACTATATACTTTTTAAATATGTTAGGTATGTTAACACTATGCCTTACTACCAAGTCAACATCATCATTCGTAGAGGTCTACTGCTGGGCATATACTACCTACATATGGTCGCGACATACGCTCCCTAGCAGCCTCCATCCAATCCCGCACCATATCTATGGTTCATCAATTCATCATAATTATATAAATAATTAAACAGTAGTGTTTAAGATGTGTCGAGTATACTCATATAGGGTGACCTAGAACATGATATCCCTAAAGGTGGTGAATCGAACCTGCACTTCTTGCGGCTCAGCCGGCTTATCGCCTAGTAACCAAGATAAGATAAGATATATCTTTATTGTACACCAGTAAATACAAAAGGAACACGAAAAAGAAATTAAAATAACACCTAGACATCGGCCTTAGCTATATCTTTTTGAGAGGTATTTTGAGTAATTTTTTCTACAAATTCCTAACTCCCTGCAACTACCTACATCAATAATTTATGAAAGACGGGAATTTTCATGTACCATACTATTGGTATATACATACAATACTAGCTACTGCCCACGGCTTCGCCTGCGTGGAACCCGGATAAAAAGCTCTTAAAGAAACGCTCGCTCGACCATTTCGTCGACTTACGTTGAAAAGTTTCTTAAAGCCCTTTTATTTCAACGGGATAATATGTATATTATCCTGTTGAAATCATCAGTCCCTAGAGGTCCACAGCTAGGCATCTACCTAGAGAATGCCGCGGCATAGGTACGGTCCCTAGCAGCCTCCATCCAATCCCGCACCAATGTTTAATGACATTGGTTTAAAAGGGCCTAAGACCTTCAGGAATCTTGGAAGAATGGACCTTTCGTTCTTCAGGTACCAGGTGAATGAACTTTACCTCTATATAATATTAGTATAGATGAATGATCTAATTCACGTTATTTTTGGTATACATCAATACTCTTCATAATCGTAATAGTCATCTTCCGGTCCATTCTGCAGCATCGCTGATAGAGAGAGCTCGTCTGTATCGGCTACATCGGTCACTTCCTCGGCGTCTTCCTCATAATCATCTGCTTCCTGGTCCGCTGTCGAGTCTAAAAACAAAAATAACTGTTAACTCAATTAATAAATTAACTCCTAACAGTAACACATCAAAAAAGTTATAATTTAATGCGATAATTTAAAAAAGTTGAAATATTTTCCTTTTAATCGTTTTTCAATAAGGAATTGATTTAAAATCATGTTACACATAAAACAATACAAATGGCGCATTGGGCGTTTGCCCACCTAAGACGCAGGTTGCGGGTTTGATTCCGGCCGCGGGACCAATGTTTATATGCAAATATTTGCCTGGATTACTTTCCGTACGAAGCAGTAAAGTCTAATTATATCTAAAATTATAAATACATACATAGGTAAATTATGCTTAAATTTGTAATACCTATAAAATAAAATAAAAGTTTAGCTTGCTGAAAATACTAATTTACATTAAGTTCTCCTATGTGCTTGTTTTAACTTGTGCAACAGCATTTTCTATCTATAAAATTGTCAGAAGAATTATGCAGCATGCTGAGAGTTGACAAGTACCGGGAACAGATGGCGTGGGCGGCGCTGGCGTAGCCGGTCGCACGGAGGCCTTCTGCTTGACCGGAGTGGTGATAGGGGCCGGTTTCTTGCGTTTCCGCGCCGACGTTTCAGGTATCGACGTCGCCGCTGGTGACGTTTTCTTTGACACAGGAGATTCGGGGATTGTCACAACAGGCGTCTTTGCACTGAAAATGAATAGAAAGTCGTTTATTTTAAGCAACAACTAAGCACAGAAAGGACGGGTACAAAATAAATAAAAAAGACACTTTACAAATAAATTAATAATAAATAATGCTAGACATTTTTCACACAGCATCATCAAGCCCCAAAGTAAGCAGAGCTTGTGTTATGGGAACTACATGACTGAACTACTCAATAACAGTTTCAGGAACGGGTTCTGCTATCTTTGGAGTAGAAGGAACCACCATTCCTGGCTGTTCAGTCCTACCCCCTTCAGAAAACAAGCGTGAGTTTATGTATGTATGGTATAACGTTATAGGCTAATGAAAGAATGCCCTTACTCAAAAACAGTTTCAGGAACGGGTTCTGCTATCTTTGGAGTGGAAGGAACCATCGCTCCTGGCTGGTCAGTCCTACCCCCCTCCGAAAAACAGGCGTGAGTTTATGTATGTATGGTATAACGTTATAGGCTATTGAAAGAATGCCCTTACTCAAAAACAGTTTCAGGAACGGGTTCTGCTATCTTTGGAGTGGAAGGAACCATCGCTCCTGGCTGGTCAGTCCTACCCCCCTCCGAAAAACAGGCGTGAGTTTATGTATGTATGGTATAACGTTATAGGCTAATGAAAGAACGCCCTTATTCAACAACAGGTTCAGGAACGGGTTCTGCTATCTTTGGAGTGAAAGGAACCACCACTCCTGGCTGGTCAGTCCAACCCCCTTCGGAAAACAGGCGTGGGTTTATATATGTATGGTATAATGTTATAGGCTAATGAAAGAATGCCCTTACTCAATAACAGTTTCAGGAACGGGTTATACTATCTTTGGAGTGGAAGGAACCACCATTCCTGGCTGTTCAGTTCTACCCCCTTCGGAAAACAAGCATGAGTTTATGTATGTATGGTATAACGTTATAGGCTGATTAAAGAACACTTACTCAACAACAGTTTCAGGGACAGGTTCTGCTATCTTTGGAGTGGAAGGAACCACCACTCCTGGCTGGTCCAGGCTCTTCAGTATATCGTAGTTGATCTTGGCGCTGATCTTCCGCTCCGCTAGCATCTTGCCGACGGCTTCACTCGCGGTGGCCGCGTTGAGGGCGACCTTCTTGCGGTACGAGCCGCGTGTTTTCTTCTTTGTTTTGTTTTCTTCCTTCTCTTTCGCACGGATCTCTTCTTTAACTGAAATAATTGCAGTGCTAGAGATAAGTAATGAAACATAATAATGCTGGACATTTTCTTACTTTATTATTTATTTTTTACTTTATTTTTTACTAGCTATTGCCCAAGGCTTCGCCTGCGTGTTACTTGATAAAAAGTAGCCGATAAAAACGTAGTTTCGGAAATTACCTCCTAACCATCCAAACTTTATAATATAAGTGTATTACGAGTATTATTTGATTCAATGTTTAATTTATTTATTGATGTTTTTCGTGGTTTTTTAGTTCTCAACTCTCAAAAAAACAAACACGCCCACGAATTAATGTTCCATAATGGACATCCTTAGATACATACTCAGTAAGAAGATCTTTGAGGATACCAATTAACTACCCTCTGACTACCCCATCATAGACCGTGTCCACATAACGCCAAGCAGTAATGCAAGAAGGGGATGGGTGCCGGTTAATTCGTTGGCTATAAAATCAGATAATCTGATTATATAATGGAATAATTAAAGCTAACTACTTTATGTAGGTATGTTTGAATATTGTAATATGTAATCACATTTGTATTTTTTTAATTTGACCTATAATTATTATTATCAATAAATAACTATTATGACTATTATTATTACTATTAAATTACAGGCACATGAGACATTATATAATGACTATTATATGAACGGAATTAATATTAATTTAAATTCAATATTCGTATTCATACGCCTTTACAGGCGTATGATAGAAAAAACCTCATGCCCACTTTTTGTAAGCAGTCAGCATTCCACGTGACAGGTTGCAAGAACTTGTATTGTTTTAAAAACTTACTTTTCTGCTGCTTCAAGTATCCCGCATTGATCCTGTTCCACAGCATGGTCTTCTGTCTCGTTTCCTCCTCGCTCATTATGAAGCTATTCACGTATTCCTCGTCTCGCTCGCACAGGACCAGCTCCTCGGAACTCACCAGGTCCTTGGCGAATGAAGGTTTCGCTTCGGGTTTTATGAATTTTTCGGTTTTCTCTTCTATGGCTGGTCGCTCGGGACCGAGGCCTATTACCGCTAAGTCTGGACCTGGGAAATTAAATCTATAATAATAACTAGCTTCTGCCCACGGCTTCGCCCGCGTAGTACCCTGTAAAGTTAAAAGTAAAAGTAGTTTAAGTAGTAAAAAGTAGCCTATGTGTTATTCTGATGTATAAGCTATATTACTGTCAAGTTTCATCAAAATCCGTTCAGAAGTTTTTGCGTGAAAGAGTAACAAACATCTATCCTCACAAACTTTCGCGTTTATAATAGCAGTAGGATAGGATAAAGCTATAGCTTTTTGAACGCGGTAATCACTGGAACTACCAGTCGGATTTGAAAAATTATTTTTGCAAATAGGCTTTTTCACATCATGTTCCGACCCTTAGGAGGCGAGCACAAGAAATAATAGCGCGGATGGGCAATGCGACGCGGTGGGTCGAGGGACGATGGCAACCGTGGACAACTAGTAAAAAATAAAATAAAGTATTTATTTTATTGCTTAGTTAAGAAAAGACCTCTGTGGTGCAATGGCCAAAGGCCCGCCTCAGACACAGAAAGTTGTGGGTTCGATTCCCGCTACGGGACAAATGTTTGTATGATCTACAAATATTCGCTTGGTGTATGCCAGCGCATGTCTACATACTTCACGATATGATTCACTAGCATCTACCCACAGCTTCGCCCGCGTGGTACCCGTCTAATAAACAGCCTATATATTATTCTCAGTCTCGAATTACACCCGTTCCAAATTTCATTCAAATCGATTCAGCCGGTACGGAGTTTTTTTATCCACCAAAGTGGCTAACAAGTATACGGCTAATCTGTTGGTAAGAGGTTACCGTAACCAATGGATTCTTGCAACAGTTGCAACATCAGAGGCAGTGCATGAGCCTTACCAACCTTTAAATATTTAAAGGGTGAAGAAATGCTTTGAAGAACCTCTAAGGCTTAGTAGGTATAACCCCCGCGTACCAAGCTGCAGGTCACGGGTCGAGGCCCGCCGAGTTTGAATTTTTAGGATATTATTAATTCTTGTTGGCTCTAGAGAAAATATCAACAAACATCCGATCATCCAAACTTTCGCCTTTACAATAGTATTTCTAATAGTATTTTCCTCTGGTTATATCCTATCCTACTAATATTATAAACGCGAAAGTTTGTGAGGATGGATGTTTGTTACTCATTCACGTACAAACTACTGAACTTATTTTAATGAAACTTTACAGTAATATAGCTTATACATAAAAATAACACATAGGCTACTTTTTATCCGGGTACCACGGGGGCGAAGCCCTGGGCAGAAGCTAGTGATACATATGTGGGCGGAAGCCCGCCTGGGACGCAGAAGATTGCGGGTTCGATTCCCGAACGGTGCAAATGTTTGTATGATCTGCAAATATTTGTCTCTGATCTGGGTGTTTTCTATGTATATTATGTATGTATTTACAAAAAAAAAATAAGTAGTATATCAGTCATGTAGTTCCCATAAGCTCTGCTTAGTTTGGGGCTAGATGATGCTGTGTAAAAAATGTCCAGCATTATTTATTTATATGTAACATACGTAGTCCACGTTCAAGCTTGAAGTTCTCTTTCTTCATGCCCTCACACTCTTCCAGCTGTCCGATGATCTTCAGCGTGGTCTCCTCAACGAATATAGTAGCTTGCGCTTCTTCAGAATCTGGATCATCTGCATCTTCTGCGGAAACAAAATAACTGCGATAAGAAACCTTCAAAAACTGAAGGCACAGAAACAGGCCCATTACATAAAAACTACTTTCTGTTGGCGCTAATGTCTGCGGAAAGTTTGAATTGTATGGGAATGACATTAGCTTTTGAGATATCACGCCGCCGATCTTTGCCTTTGCAAATTTACGTGACCGTAAAAGGAAAACGAGTTTATTAAGTAATTCTATTTTTGACTTCTGTATTCTATTTGACTAATTATTATAATATTACTCGCTTGTGCCCAAGGCTTCGCCCGCTTGGTACCCGGATAAAAAGTAGCCTATGTGTTATTCTGATGTATAAGCTATATTACTGTAAAGTTTCATTAAAATCCGTTTAGTATTTATGCGTGAAAGAGTAACAAACATCCATCCTCACAAACTTTCGCGTTTACAATATTAGTAGGATTTTATAGTAAATCTATTAATAATTTATTTTGTTAATATAATTTGAAAAATACTTATATAGGCAATATTTTCACGTAGGCCAGGATGAAGGCCCCGATACCAAAAATTTGACCCGCAGCGGGAATCAAACTAGTACCTGCGTATCAGCTATAACTCCAAAATACGGATCTCGGGGCAACACCGGCCCGCGAGTACCACCAAAAATAATAATCGAATTTACTGATTGACATGCCCATAAAGATTTGCGAACGCACAGACCACCACGCTACGTAGGCACACCTCAATTTTGCGAGTGATGGTATGTTAATCGAATTATTCCACTTTGGACCACCACCAAAGCGCTCCACTGGTGGGGCAAAGTGGAATGACTTAAATTTTGCAGTGTAATCTGCCCCACTAATTCGCTTTAGTGGGGCAGGTTATACTAGCCTATAATTTTGGTGGATCCTGCCCCACTAGGGTTGGCACCTTATAATTAGATTAGGTAGTATAAAAGATGAAAGAAAGAAATGTGAAACGTGTGTATTGGACGTTGGATTGATTATCTACATCAGGTAGTCTGATTATTCTATTGCTTGGCTCTGGAACTTTCTGGAGTAATCGCTCCACTGTCTAGCCCGAAGGCTAAAAAGACGAATCACAGAAGTGCTAGGGCGTGAGAAGATACGAATTATTTCCATCTGTCACCCTGCTCTGTCCCCCTACCTGATGCAATAGACACCGGCGTGTTAGGAGTCAATCGCGCGGCTGGGTGTTTCTTTAAGTTTTTGCAGTCCTTTTCAATCTGCATCTCTATCTCTCTCTGTAGATCTGTCAGCTCTTTCTCTCCATCTTCTTCGTCCATTAACTGTAAATAATTATTCAAAGATATACACATCGATCGCAAAAAACCGCATTTTAATCAGATTAGCCGTTTAGAGATAAATAGTAACATACCAACTTTAAAAAAACGCATATACCTTACGTCGATACAGACTCTTTTAAGGTCCCAATTCATAGTCAAATAGGGGCTCCCCTAGGGGACTATTCTGGCGCTATGTGAAAATTCAAGCGCGAATTGAACCTTGATGCACCCAGCCATAAGGCGAATGCTGAATGGTGGATTTTGGGGGACTGTTCAACCCCTGACTATGAATTCAGGCTTAAGTCGTCAAAAATAATGGGGATACCAAGTAAGTAGTAAGAGAACTTTCCTTTGACTATGATATATTATATTTGGCACATGCCTACGTTTTTGCATAGTAGTTACCATTCCACGTGGCTGCGAGTATATCACCGCTTATTGGAACACTAACCGATGCCACATGCGGTTCGTATTGTAATGCCAAGACATATGTTTAAGAAGATCGATCGATAAATGTCGAGATTCCAGTATGACGTGGATGAGGATGTTATCTACGTATATTTAAACATTTGTCTTACATAATCACTACATATTATTATTTATGTTTTAACCATTCTGTGCACTACCGACACTTCTTTTTCCACAATACACAAAGGTAATAATTAAGTAAGGTAAATGGATGAGAATGTTCTTTAGCAATAAGTTCGCCTATGTATACTATTTTGTGCAACAAATAATTTATATCTTTCATAGATATCTATCTATCTATGACGAGATCTCTGAATGTCGAGATCGCGGGATACTACGATTTAAATTTGATGTTTCGGTAAAGTTCGTGTTTCCGAATTAATACGATTATGCAACTCGTATCCGGCCGTCCCGCGGCTTGTGTCGGCTCGTCAGACGTCACTCACCAGCGAGCTTGCAAGGCGTGGGCACGTGCGGTTCCAATGTTGGAAGTATTATAGCAGTTAACACTCCCAATTGTCACATTTTATATGTATGTATTTTGATAGATTTTGTCATCCCATTTTTAAGCCAATTTACAGTGAGTAATTAAGTTACAATAATTTAAAGCCCTATTAGGTGCTTATTAACTTTTTTTTTTAATTGGTGTCATTAAATAACTGAACTTTAGATTTCATTTATTTAACCAATTATAACAAGGTTATTATACAAG
Organism: Perizoma flavofasciatum; assembly: GCA_958496245.1. NCBI lineage: Eukaryota > Metazoa > Arthropoda > Insecta > Lepidoptera > Geometridae > Perizoma > Perizoma flavofasciatum. The sequence goes on from OY292436.1 coordinate 5,066,260, forward strand.
GCAAGGCAATTTTGTTTACAATTAATAAATTACGCTATTATTTAAAATAGTTAAAAATCCCTATAGTATTCAAGTCAAGAGCACGTACACTACCCAAACTCGTTGTCATGCAAAAATGAGGATTTTGCTAGAGTCATATTTATGAATTCATTAAGACAATAAAATGCATTGGCTTTAAACACCATTTGAAACACTTTCATTTTATTTTCCGTTCTATGATAAAAAAAAATCACGATAACATTATATTTCGATATACATAATTGTTGTAACAGCTCTAGATTGGGCGTTCGTATTTCCGAATATAGACGAAATTCGCCGAAGCATCTCATTTAAATCGTAGTATTGTATCTCAGAATAACAAGATATCACAATGACGAGATCTCAGAATGAAGCGATCACTGAGAGATCAGGATCTCATTAACAGTTATTTGGTGGTGTCATCAAAAGTTTTAAGTGTAGTCTAGGAATTGCATTTTAGGGTATCAGATCAGCTGTCAGGAAGAGTGATGATGATGATGTGTTACGCTACCTCCTAGTTTCTGAAACCCCCGTGGACATCCACTGTACAAACCATCCTTAAGTGCATACTTGTGAGCGATCAGAATACGTGACTGTAAGTGTAACACATAACACCTTGACCTAGGTCGTATATCCAACCATCAAGGCAGTTAGCAGTTTTAACATATAAAATCGCTCACTGACTGACTGACAATCAGTAGTAGAGCTTCTTGTGAAAGAGCTCGTCCGGGGAAGTACTACCACCATACCAGTTTCTACCTCCAAGCAGTACCTAACTCACGTTGCTTGTTCCGTTTTGAAGGATATGGATGCCGGTGAAGCTTCGGGCACATGAGACTGTTTCATCATTATGACACAGGGTCAGAAACGCGCGAGTGATGTTATATTCATTTACTAATCGTAATGTAAGCAGACATCCGTGATTTCACTAAGTGTTTGGTTCCAACGGAAGATGTTGTTGCGTTGCCAGTTGACACAACAAATGCTGAGTAGGTATCGGGAGGCACATCGTTTTATTGTTAGTATTTAGATTTTATTTGTGTAAATCCCGTGTGTGTATTGTCTGTCTGTTTCAAATTGTGCACCGTTAGCAAATAAATGTTTTTTCTTTCTTTCTTACACACCGCTTACCAACAGGTGGGTCGTATGTTTGCCACTTTATATGTATAAATATAAACAACGCACAGCATAATCGTAAGTCAAAGGGTCTTGATTTATGAAGTGCGTGTTCTTTTTAATATACGCACAAAGAAATGATTTTCCGAAATTCCATCGCGCAGCAGGAAGATGAAGCTTGAATGGAAAAAATCTAAACGCGGTCGTTCGCGGATATCACTGTATGGTATACGTAAAGCAAATCTGATTGCAAAAATGTTAGGACAGGTGAGTGGATTCTTGCTTATAATACGAGTAAAGACCAAAGTGCTGAATTGAAGCATAAAAAAGTAACACGTCCATATCATTCAAAGCATTCTTGTCATTTTTAGCCTTATAAGGAAAAACTACGCATTGTCCACCTGGATAACATTCGTTTGTTTGTTCGTCGGGGTCACTTTATTGGTCCCCACTAACAAATGGCAATCGGGAACGATTCATTTTGCCAGGCTTAGCAATGTCCAACACTTCTAAAAAACGAAAAGGAACACTTTTGTGATTCGTCATCATATCAGCGTATCTACATATGTATTTTAAGAAGATCGATCGCTCAATGTCCAGATCGCTGGATGTGATGATTAAATCGTAGTAATGTCGTCATCGAGCGATCTTATGATATGATGATTAAATCGTAGTAATGTCGTCATCGAGCGATCTCAACATTCTGAGATCTCGTCTCAGAATGTCGAGATCGCTGGATGACGATAGATCTCACAATGACTATTTATCAGAATGTCAAGATCGCGGGATGACGACGACAGTACTACGATATGAATTAGATGTTTCGGTAAAGTTCGTGTTTCCGAATTAGTACCATTATGCAGCCAAATTTCCGAATGCTTGTTTTTTAAGTTCATTACGATAACCTAAGGGCATACAATTGTTTTCTAAGTTTTTGTTTTATAAAGTGATTATTATTATGTCTGCCGACAATTAGTAATGTCTGGTTAGCCGTATACCTGTTTGTCACCAAGTAAAATAAAAAAAACAATCTACGAAACAAATCAAAGTAGCTGAACTTGAAAGTAATAGCATTCAGTTTAAATATATACATTTAAAAACAAGCTTTTAAATTTGGCCTCCAGTGTCAATGCACTTAACCGGCTCAAAATTTAACTTCCGTTTTGAACTGGTTAGTCACATTGAACCATTTTATACAATGTGTGAATAAGGCTACTCCAGAAAACAACGGGGCGTTCAGACCGTGATTTGCGGTCAATTCGTACAATAAAAAACGAATGGCCCAAAAATTTACAAGATGATTAATATTTATGTTTTATATGGAACTAGTGAGTGCTGGCATGTGTTGTAACGCCCGTCATGTATTTTTATCATTTGAGTGATAAAATGTATCTAAGAACCATTCTTGAAAACAAACAAATTGAATAGGCTATAACTTATTTAAAAAAAATAGAGATCCTTAAGAAAATTGCAAAAATGTAACCCAAAGTAGCAAAATTTTACCTATAAAATTCATTATTTGGCTTGCGCTGAGAGAACTATTGATGATACCTAAAAATGATGTACTACATGATTAAAGTACTCATTATTACCTACAAAAAAGTCCTGGAGGGGATATATCTAACTATAATAGTTAAGTCACAATAGCAGCTTTTGTGTTTTAAAACTCGCTGGTAGAAACATTCGTATCGTAGTATTAATTCTTATTCAAGTAAATAGTTTTATCATCAAGGGTATTTATTAAGCAGTCAAATACTTTTTAATTCATTCGAATCGGACAAGTGTCCGATTAAGTACCCGGAAGAGACAAAGTTGTGTTTAATTAATCAACTGTTTAATTATCTCTCTAGTTAAGTCGAGAGCAAGTTTATTATCAACTGACTTGAGAAAAAGAGGAGGTTCTCAATTCGTCTGTATGTTTTTGTGTATGTTATGCGATATCTTTGACGATTTTAATGATTATTTTTTTGATGGGTAGGATATACTTCAAGGGTGGTCCCATATTTTATAAAAAATACCACCCATAAGAATGAAAAAATGGGGGGTAAAATTTTATATTGGACTTTTTATCAACTTCCCGTTATTTAGAATCGGTCTTTATTTTCCTGAAAAAATAATATCCTTGTTATCATGGAACAAGGTCTTATGGAAATATTATCCATTAAGACTAGTGACTGAACATATGCTTCACTAGGGTTACATGTAGACATCGAGCCAGTTAACCCCGAGAGGCGTCATATTGAACCACACTGTTCTGTCAACACATCAGTCTTTTAGGATTGATGTTGGCAAACGCGGATATTGTCATTGTCATTGTCATTGCGTCATGTTGCCTGCTGTGCTCTGATTGGTTGAAACTACAGTTTCGACCAATCAGAGCACAGTAGGCGTGGCGGGACTCGCACGTCTGTTGACAGAATTGTTTCCTTCAAATTATCAAACATTACATCTCTTGAGGCTGTCTAATCTATGAATGTACCTCTAGATACCTACTTTTTGCAAGCGATCCTTATCCCGCTTTCTGGCAGCTCTAAACGCAGGTGGATCCTCTTCCTTCTCCAAATCCACGTTCATGAACTCATCCAGAGTCAGCGCACTGGACGGAGTGTCCCCGAACTCGAGGAGTCGTTTCCGCAGAGTCGATTCGTGGACCTTTACTATTCGGACGACGTCAGTGGGTGTTCGGTTGAAGTCGTGCAGACGACCGGCTATGAGCAAAGCTGGAAGTCGAATGAGATAGAATAAGATTCATTGCCTTTTGGCGTAGCTTGGCCTGCCCTTTAATTACACTCATATCTAGTAGTTCGCCACAAACTGAGATCAAGACTGAGTAATACCTACCGTTTTTACTCGACTACCGAAACAACCCCCTATCCCATATTTCAAAAACCCCCTTACCGATTAAGCTCATATTAGAATTCCAATATTATATGATATGAGCTTCTGCCCACGGCTTCGCCCGCGTAGTATCCAGATAAAAAGTAGCCTGTGTTATTCTGATGTATAAGCTATATTATTCGAAAGTTTCATCAAAATACGTTCAGTAGTTTTTTCGTGAACGAGTAATAAACGTCCATCCTCACAAACTTTCACATTTATAATAGTAGTAGGATATAATATAACCTACCAAGTTTCATCAAGATTGAATACACGGTTCGTCAGTTATCGCCGGACAAACATACATACATACAAACGCCGGATTGCACGAGAAGACTCACAGATCTGCGTTCACTCCGCTCACAATGCCCAAAACTTTTAAAAACTATATAAATTATGTGCCATTGTCTTATCCTATCGCCATTCAGTTAGTGTAATTCAGTTAGTGTTAGTGTAAAGGGGGCGGGTCTTGTGTTAACTTTTAGCACAGTCAGAATTATCCCAGGTTTTGGAATTTGTAACTGAGCGCTTCTGTGTACCGAGAACTATCGGCTATAAAAGTCTAGCTATAAAAGTCATCAAGCCATGTCAAAGATCTTCATCATCATTAATAAACACAGCAAAAGATCGCTCATCTTGGCATTATTTGTGGTATAGGCCTACCAGCAGAAGAGTTCTACAGCCAGTGAATGATGATGACCTCGAATGCATGTCAAAATCACTTGCACCAAATAAAAGAACCGGTACAACTGTAAAAGCGTATCTCCTTATTCAAGGTCATGGATTTTGAGGCGAACGCGCATCACCGAGTCATGACGTGTTACGCAAATTTTTATCACCAACTCTAACTGTAAAAGATAAACATTGGAAATCCTCTACTGTGCATACCAGCAGCCATTTGGAGTACGCCTCGTATGGAACCCTTAACAAACCGTTTATCTACAGCCTACAGTGTAACCACCTAACTGTAAGTTTTCCCGAAACTGTAAAAATAAAATAAAACCGGAGTGTTCTAGAATCAATTTTGACAGCATGTCATTACCCCATAGTAAGTTGGATGACATAGCTCTCAGAATGAGTAAGTTGAAGTGGCTATGGTCAGGCCAATCAGGCCATATAGCTCGAAGAACCGACAACGGCTGGGAAGAAAGGTTGTCGAATGATGGGTAGCCACCCACTTGAACTAAACAACGCAGTGTTGGTAGGCCAACCACAAGACGACAACAGACCGATTATATCTTAAAGGTTGCGGGAAAACGGTGGCACCTTGTCCGCTTGTTGACCATGTACAACCTAATTTCAGTGAATCGTGTTACTACTTATATACTTTTTTTTTTAAATACATACATATTATAGATAGAAAACACCCAGAGCCGAGACAAATATTTGCAGATCACACAAACATTTGCCCCGCGGCGGGAATTGAACCCGCAACCTTCTGCGTCTCAGGCGGGCCTACTACCTACTACGCTACTTCGCCTACTACGCCACAGAGGTCGTCAATATAATTGTATTATTTTAGCAATATACATAACTTTCAAATGACATTCAAGTACATTGAATTTCCCCCACACTTACCTACCTACCTACTATTAAACATCATTTCATTGCGACCATTGTTTTACGAAATAGCTTGCATACAATTTAACTGTAACTACCTTAGTAACTAACTTACATGATTAGGGCCCGAGTTCACCAACATAATAACGGGTGGTTAGGTCCTAAGCCAGCAGACATCAAATCATCAATAGGCGACGATAACCGCTTCCCATCGGATGGACTGTATGCCGGACTGCTTCCAAATAACATTTAAAACAGCTATGATCAGAGCCGCAAAGTTGCGTGGCGTATTTACCGCAAAGCTTTTTAACACATATTTTCATAAGAATCAGTCATCATAATCTATGGTTAGACTTAACCGTCCGTTTATTTTGTTGGTAGGCTCAAGCCTTAAAACACGCAACAGACATAAAACGCACACATTATAAAAACGTTTGCGATCATTTTATAACGTTTAAATATATTTTTCTTTTCTTTTTAATCGCTTTTCCATAGGAGTTTATTTAAATTCATTTGAACATATAATTCATTGGTTTGATTTTATACCAAATCTTGTATTTTTAACAAAAAAATAGTTTTTTTTTTAATATGTTAAGTTTTGAATCTGATCGCAATTTTTTTTTAATGTGCCTTGTGTTTATAGTTCTGATCCCAAACTAGGATCGTGGGTATCAGTGTCTGTGTTGCGAGTATCAGGAACTACGAGTATGGTACCACATGGAATTCATAGTTCCTGGAACAAATATCTACAGAAAAACGAATTTTATTGAGAATGCTATAGTCAAACTCAAGGTGAAGGATATAAGAGCTATGGTTTTACTCAGTGTCGATCGCTCAGGGAAAAGGATAAAACTAAATAAATTTCCTGTTTTTGTTTGCATTTCTTAGTGCCATGCTGCATAAGCAAGAAAAACAGAATGATAAAAATGATCTGATCCATTCTCGACTTGACATCAAAGTAATCCTACTAATATTATAAATGCGAAAGTTTATGAGGATGGATGTTTGTTACTCTTTCACGCAAAAACTACTGAACGGATTTCGATGTAACTTTACAGTAATATAGCTTATACATCAGAATAACACATAGGCTAATTTTATCCGGGTAACACGCGGGCGAAGCCGTGGGCAGAAGCTAGTATAAGAATAAGGCATGAATCTCGGCTATTTTTGTTCAAACCATTGTACCGGTAACTTGCATTTAATATTTTTGAACTCGTCGACCTTACCTGCTTAACAGTAGGTACAACGAACGCCAAACTTTTAACAGTACGAACAACCAATCGACAATCGAAGCAATAAAAACAATGATTATTCGAGGTCGACAACGTACTCGAAACCTAACAAGAATATAACATATACTTAAAGAAATCTGAGTCAGGTAACACAAATTCAAAATGCAATAAAAATGTTCATGTAAATATGCATATTCCAAGGTTGTCTGCTAGAGCACACAATCGTGGTTACAGACGAATGGACACTATTGGACGCAATAAGCGGTCCCCATTGGGATTTTGCACTGGGAGGATGGCTACACTGGACCATACTTGCACCTTTATTATATAAATAATATGGCAATGGGTAACGAAGTAAAACTAGAGAGAGTTCCTGGCCTAAAATTTTAAATTTTCAAGTTTAAGAACTTTTGAACATTGCTAAGCTTGGTAAAATGAGTTCCATTGTCTCTTTCCCATAGCTATTTCGATAGAGTAAAGGTGGCTTTCCACCAGAGCGGTTTGTTTTTGGACGTCTTATCCGATAAAAATGCGTTTTTTTGCAATCAATTTGCATGACTTCAAGAATGGATAGATTTTATCGTTACAATTTAGGGGGTGCTGTAATAGAAGACGCAAAACACGTCGGAGGTGTAACATTTGGCAAAACTAGTTATGTTTTACAAAGTATTGAACTACAGTATCACTAGATCCTGCCCTTTGGTTCACAAACATTAGGCTTAGTATTACTTGACATCCATTACACATGTCATTATCCTATCCTATCCTACTAATTTTATAAACGCGAAAGTTTGTGAGGATGGATGTTGATGAAACGGATTTTGATGAAACTTTACAGAAATATAGCTTATACATCATAATAACACATAGATTACTTTTTATCCGGGTACTACGCGGGCGAAGCCGTGGGCAGGAGCTAGTAATTACATAATATTGATCACAAAACGAACACGTTCACAAATGTATTCCCCATGATAGCCATCTTCAGATACATAATCAGCGAGTTAATCTTTTAGGATACCTAGGGTAGTAAAATTGAGCACAAATCAAAAATTATGATCAGCAACTCACCAGCGCCACATATCCCCGAAGGTCTCCTGCCGGAATGTATGGAATCCCGCTTCATCCTCTGCACCAGTCGCAGTGCGGTCATACTGACTTCGTGCTGTTTCTCTTCGAACTGGAGTTGTGATGCGAACCGCAGTATGTAGAGGCATGGGTCTGGAAGAGGTTATCAGAAGCGTTGGAATGAATATTGGGTAAAATTCAAACCGGTTGGTGTTGTAGACTTCAATAAACGATGGTGAAGTTACAGACGCATTAGGCTTTTCAGGCAACAGCGCCTTGTTGCAGGTTTCAATAGGCGACGATAACCGCTTACAATCTTGGGGGCAAGAAAGGACGAATGACGAGGAACGGAAGAAAATAGAGACATTTTGTGTCCGTAGTTCCTACATAAGGGTAGATAACGGAAGAGAGATAATGATGCGCGCAGAAAAAAATATGAGAGTAAAGGGAGATGGTAAGAGAACAGTGATTCAGTCTGAAAGATTACAGTTTTTTTCTTCCGAGATCTGTGGTTTTTGCTGACGTAACATAAACACGGATTAAAAGTGGACAAGGTTTGTCAAGATTTTAGGAGAGCTGGACAGTGATGGCACTATATATATGCAGATAATATGCAGTGCATAAAGCTGGAATTTTCTAATCGACCTTGAACCGTAATTTATAGTTTAGTAGCGTTTTGGTATTTGGCGGGTAGAGCTGTTGATTTCGCACATGAAAATTGTATTAACATGGAGACAAAATCTTTCACCCATAACGAATATTAATAAGTTATCTATAGTAGACAATAGAGATTTATCTCAGAGGCTCGCTAGCACTTTTGGAGGACGTCCATCTTTGTGGGTGGTAAGCATACGCCCGTGACTCGAACTCTAGATTAAGATTAAAAAAATATTGATGTTTTTTTAATAGCAGAACGTACTGCATATAATAGAGGAGCCGTGTAATTGGGTCGTTTATATTCCACACCATACACAAGCCTTAAAACGTATTACTAAAACACGTCGTAAGGAACCAACAATTTATTTATGAGGAATAAGGAAACTAAAAGGTTTAATTTGTTTTTCATGTCTGATTAAGGACCATTTTTCACCACAGATGAGCGGACAGGATATAAGAAAAATATGCCTACTTGTTAAGTAGGTAGCGCGACTATACCTACCTAGATTTAATTGTTTCATTATTTTCTGTTTTGTTTGTTACCATGTTAGGTTGTCGCGTCCCATCCGCGCACGCCATTGGTCAATAGCCTACGAGGGCGGGGGGAAACCGCTGTAGCGGCGCGGGTGCGACGCGTGCATAGAAATTGTTTTGAATTCTCGAGTAGTTGCCGACTTGCGCTTGACTTGGCGAGTCGTGTATTTTTGTTGTTTTAGTTCCTAAGTTTTTGAATTATACAAACGTATTTTGCTTAAAAGTGGATTTTACTTCCAACAAGAGAAACCCTGCACCTACTAGGCTACAAAACTGGTCCTTCGAGTAGCCGGATCAGCATGGAAGATAAAAAATACACGACACGCAGCGCAGTCAAGGCCATGAAAAGCGACGCGTACTCAGAAGAACGGCACGCAGACTCGGAACAAGATTCTCAATCTCAGGTGCACGCGCCAGACACGCCGGCGCCGGACAACACGCCGCCGCCGCCAGACGCCAGCATGCCCAGCACTGTGCGGCCGCCGCGCAGCGTCTGCAGCCAGGCGTCGCGACTGAGCCGGAGCGAGCGCGAGGCGCGGCGCATGCGGGCTGAGTACGAGGCCGAAGTGGAGCTCGTGAAGTTGAGAGAGAGCGTCGTCAAGAAGAAGCTAGCCCTCGAGATGGCGGAGCTGGCCGCGGAGGAGGAGGCGGAGGCGATGGATGCGATGGACGCGCTGCCGCGCAGCGTGGTGAATGGGCCGGGGGGCCGCGTGGAGCAGTGGCTGCAGAGCGCCGTGCCCGCGCCGCCCCGCCCCGCCGCGCCCGCGCCGCACGCTCCCGCCGTCCTCGACCCGCACCAACAACAGCCCACGGATATCGAGCGGTTAGCAGAAGCCATCGGTAAACTGGCCCATACGAGACCGCTCCCCCGGCAGCTGTATGAACTGCCTACCTTTGACGGCAACCCTGTGGAGTGGCTCGGGTTCGAGAAGGCCTACCGGAGTACGACGGAGATAAACAAGTTTCGTCCCTACGAAAACATGGCGCGGCTGAGAGTGGCTCTCGTCGGAGAAGCAAAGATTGCGGTCGATGACCTTATGAGGACCTGTTCTGACCCTGAGGAGGTCATCGGAGCGCTGGAGGAAGAATTTGGGCATCCCACTCTGCTTTTGGAATGCGCACTACAGAAGGTTCGGGACTTGCCAAAAGTGTCAGAAAATGGCCGCGAACTGAGATCGTTCACGAACGTAGTGCGTAACACCATATCAGTGTTAAAAAGTGTGCGAGCCGACGGGTACATAAACAATCCGCAAATAGTGCAAGAAATATTAGCAAAGTTGACACCCTATCAACGCGCTCAATACGGTGAATTTGCGATGCGCAAGGAAAAAGATGGCAGTGATGTAGATTTGCGCGTTTCTCCGAATCTATACATTTTAGTTGAGTTCCTAACGCAAATAACGCGTGTCGCATCGTACTACTCGCCGAGCACTTCGCAACCGCGGCCGCTCGCGAACGCAGTCGCCGGACGGCGAGATAAAGGCGCGGCCCCAGTGCGAACGACACATCGCGTGTTTACCCAAGTTGAAGCAGCTGCCGACACCACTGAAACTGAGGATAAAGACAGAGTTGTTTGTGTGATGTGCAACGAGGAACATAAGTTAAGTGAATGTGCACAGTTCAGGCAGCTCACTGTGAATGAACGTTGGGACTTTGTAAAAATAAATAAATTATGTTTTAAGTGCGTAGTCAAAACTCATTCAAGTAGGTTTTGCCGCGCTAAGCGTTGTGATATGTGTCATTCGTCACACCACGTATTGCTACACTCGGATGCGCCCGTGAACTTGCCGCCGTCAGTCGCAACACTGCCCATCGACGCGTCGCAGTCGACCGCGTCACAGTCGGCATCGCAGACGACATCAACTGACTTTGAAACTGTGACCAATGTGCGAGAGTTTCGTGCGCGAGCGTTATTGAAAGTGATCCCAGTGACAATAGTAGGTAGATTCGGTGATGAGCGAGCTACCTATGCGTTGTTGGACGATGGAGCGTCTGTGTCGCTTATAGACGAGAATCTCGCGAATGACATCGACGGACCCGTAGTACCACTGAGGTTAATGACCGCGCGCGGGCATTGTGCTACTGACGATAATTCGCGTAGTGTTAAAGTCGTTGTGCGCGGACCGAACGGAGTGCGTCACGATATTTGTGCGCGCACCATGCGGAATGTGGACTTGCCGTCGCAAACTTTGCCGGCGCGTGTATTCGAGGACAATGCGCACTTGCGGCACCTGGATTGCAGTGAGATGAGGGAGGCGAAACCGATGTTGTTGTTAGGCCAAGACAACTGGAGTCTCATCGTCGGCAGGGAGATTAGACAAGGTAAATCTGGTTACCCAGTCGCTTCGCTTTCTCGATTAGGTTGGGTCGTCCACGGCCCGCTGGGCGCGGGTGCTCTTAGTAATAATACCGAATCTGCCAACTGCATATTAACATCGCGGCCCGATTTGTACGACAAAATAGAGGTGATAGGTCAGAAACCGTCTGAAGGCGATTTAGGTATTGCTTGTTGCGTGACGGGTGGCTGGAAAGTAGGTTTACCGAGGAACCGTTATGAGTATGCGTGCAGACACGTAACTGGGATCGAATTGAAAATAGATAGGGATTCAGAATTCACGAATGCGTGTACGAAAGTAGGTAGGCCTACGTTATTCGCCAAAAACTCTGCGCGTAACGGTATTCAGGCAAGTCCAGTGTGGTATCTTCATTTTGGGGTGACATATGCGCGAGGTAGTGCTGACCGGGTTAATGACCTTAAAATATCAAATGTACGAATCATGGATTTTGATATTTACGCGATTTGTGTCATGACTTTTAGCGCCTACGTGGACCAGCACTTTGATATTCGGAATAGGAAATTAGATAGCGCGAACAGTATCAACCAGGTACAACAGCTGATTCATGCCATCATCACCCACGTACATCATGCGGACAGTGTTTATATCAGGGGGTGGGTGATGAACTCACCTGAGCCGCGGGAGAATTTGCTAGCTGTGGTGTCGGGTCGAATTAAATCAGATAGATCCGAGAAGATACAGTCACTGGACCTGGACATAATATGGTGCCCAGAAAGTAATTATAGGTTTGACTTGTCATTTAAGCTAACATCAAGCGACCTAGCTCCGGTCAAGATCGTGCCCATAGTGCAACTGGAACTGCAGGCCGCTTTGTTAGGATGTAGGTTGGCCGTGGTGGTTAAATCGGGCATTGATAATGATAGGAGGTGCAGCGACTGGCACTGGGTACCTTCAGAGTCTTACCCCGCGGACGAAGCTTTAAGAATGGATTGGCCTATTTACGCCAGCCTGGGTGTTTCGGGTCCCCTTTTTCTCTGTGATTCACAGGTGCCGTGCTCAATGTGCGGTTGTGGCAATGTGTCCGGTCATGACCCGGAGCGCTTGGAGCGGGTGCTGGTGACGAAGAAGGTGGGATCGTCCTTCATTGGTGTCATGCACATCTCCACATGGACGCGAGCTGTTGCCACGGTGGAGAAGCTGCGGGAGGCTAAAGCCTTCTTCCTGAGGGTGGCGCAGGACTACGCCTTTAGAGACGAGATAGCGCGTTACGCGCCACCGGTCGTGTGCTCTCTTAGTCGAGCCGCTTGTTACGGCTCGACCCCATGCTGTACGAGGATCGAGGATGGCTTACTGCACGTGAGGCGCTCGCGTTCGTGGCGCCGGACACCGAGTCACCTACTGTCCAGCATGGAGACGGGCAACGCCCTCACGACGTCCTATAACCATTATCTGGTCGCATGGCAAGATACCTAAAGTGAATGAAGGAAGTAGGGTACTGAGTGTGGAATAGACGTAAGACCTTCAATAGGTACGCTGTGGGACCGCCCGTCCCGGCGTCGCACGGATAGTCGCGCTGCCTGTTGACAGTACATTTATCGGTGGAACCCTCTAACTGGGGGGTGGTGTTAAGTAGGTAGCGCGACTATACCTACCTAGATTTAATTGTTTCATTATTTTCTGTTTTGTTTGTTACCATGTTAGGTTGTCGCGTCCCATCCGCGCACGCCATTGGTCAATAGCCTACGAGGGCGGGGGGAAACCGCTGTAGCGGCGCGGGTGCGACGCGTGCATAGAAATTGTTTTGAATTCTCGAGTAGTTGCCGACTTGCGCTTGACTTGGCGAGTCGTGTATTTTTGTTGTTTTAGTTCCTAAGTTTTTGAATTATACAAACGTATTTTGCTTAAAAGTGGATTTTACTTCCAACAAGAGAAACCCTGCACCTACTAGGCTACACTACTATTATAAACGCGAAAGTTTGTGAGGATGGATGTTTGTTACTCTTTCACGTAAAAACTACTAAACAGATTTTGATGTAACTTTACAGTAATATAGCTTATACATTAGAATAACACATAGGCTACTTTTAATCCGGGTACCACGCGGGCGAAGCCGTGAGCAGAGGCTACTTATCATATAAAAATGGAATCACGTCTTGTACGAGCGCCGGGCTATAAAAAGTAACTCCGGAGGGTAATCTAGTTCTTTACTACGTTTAGTATTTTATGTGCTGAACCCGTTTAAATTAAAAGACCTACATGCTCATGCTTTTTACGGTTAATAATTATTATAGTACTTACAATGATTTTAAACCGTTGGTTGTTTAGATAAGTGTTAAGAAAAGTGTTTTGCTTTCTTTTGTTGAATTTTAAATGACACAGAAAGTGACAAAGCAGAGTTTAGTTAGTCAATTGTTTTATAACCTTTACAAATAAGGCCCTACAATTATCATCAAACAAAATTATAAACATGTCGGTGTAGATATGTCTATAGCCTCGAATGCTGAGCACGCTTAATGCTGCTTAACCTAGAAATCGGTTAAGAACAACCAAGCAAGCAACACCACGAATAATACAATTATAATTGGGTACAGACAGAGGTCCGTTAGGTCCAGTTACTGTTTGTTCTGTTTGTTCTGTCTGTGCCCGTCCAGTCACCAATTGTGTTAATGAGGATTACAGCCGTGTGCATGCAATGTAGGCATGTACGAATGTAGAGTTCATTCTCTACACTGTGAGCTGTTTGTAAATAAAGAGTTAGTTTGATTGATTTAAGTGCACTTTATGGTTAAATTAAAAAAACCTCCTTAAACTAGCAAAATGTCAAAGGTCATCAGTATGTTTTTATGGAGTTTTTTTAATCAATATTATAAAACTGTTCCGTTACTAACTGGCGGATCAATGCACAGCCTAAACCATAATTCCTAGAAGTATGAAACTTGGAGGGGATATTCCTCTTATGGTGTAGGGATGCACTAAGAAAGAAATTTGGAAAATTCTACCCCTAAGGGGGTGAAAAGGGGCTGAAAACCATTGTATGAAAAAATGATATTCCTTGAACTTACAGCCAGTAATAATTTTCGATGCCCCTGTCAATTACCTACGTGAGTAAAGCCGCGGGCATCGGCTAGTATAACCATAAAGTTAATTAAAATCAATAAAACTAAATAATTGAGTAAGGTAAATTCATAAAGAGAATGCACGCATCATCTGGTTGGACTGGAAACCCCAACATTCAAGTTCACACGGAAAACGTCGACAGCAATTAAGTAAATACCAATTGTAGATAGATAGAAGGTAGAAAATACTTGATGGCACACCAAATATTTCAACCTAAATAAATACTATCTTTGACGGACGGACTGTACGAAAGATTACAAAGAATTTAAGTGGAATTCTTCACATACTATGAAGACATTATCTTTCACCTACATAATTACATACGTAAGTATGACACAGAATAATACCTACATACCTTTTATCAACTATTTTATAATTAATATTTAAGTAAACCAGAAACAGGCAACAGTTAGTGACTCGAAGACAAGTATAGTGCTCCTTGAGCAAGGATTTAAAAATAGGTAGTTATTTCGCACGTGTGATGCTAACAGGCACTTTATTCCATAACCGGATAGCCTGCACTGTAAAAGGAGATATAATGGTAGGAGGTGTGTACAGTACAGGTGTCAGGTAAAAGTTGGATAGTTTCAGAAGAGCGCAGGGATCGAGCACATTGTAATTGTGATAGTACCACAAATTGCGATTGTAAACTTGTTGCAAATAAATTATTATTATTAACTCTGTGACCCTCAATTCAATGATGATATTGTGCTAAGCAGTAAGCAATAATGCCTTACGAAATATCTAAGTCATCCAAGTCACTCTGCACGAACATAGCCCGTCATGAGAGGTTTGAACTTGAATTACTGAAATGTCGAAGGCTATAAAGGTCAGGCGAAGCATTTCGGATGAGCAGCGTTCGAGAAAATTCGTCATTCCCTCATCAAGGATGCCGTAGAGCCTCAAAACTAAGTCTAATTGCCAGTGAAATAGCTCCAACTCAAGGTAAGTGAACTAGCTAGAGCATAATGTATGTAAGAGCCTCAATCTTTTATCACACTGGTTCTTTCTTACAACGGTCACATACGGTTATTTGATGCATAGTAACTAGAACTTGTGATTTAAGAATTAGGTTGCATCATCATCGTCTTAGTAAAAAAGTATACCTCGGCCTTTGGCAAAAGGCCCCCCGCTAGGATCCCCTGTTTCGTGAGTATCAGGAACTACGAGTACTACCGTACCTAGTGGATATTTTTTTTAGTCATGTTATTATCCAACAGCGCTAATTCAAGTTACCAGTTCTAAACTAGTTGTAGTAAACTAATATATTAGTATTTATGTTTTTTTCACAAGTCTACGAGACTAGGTCATACTACTTGTCTTTGGTTTCACAATAAAAGCAATAATTGGCGTTCAAGTCGGCAACATTCTTGATTTTCAACATCTTGTGGATCTTACTTCGACTTTGCTTGATAGTATAACTCAGAATAATAATTTACATGTACGGCTGAGCAAAAGTTTAGTTACGAACCGAAGGGAAGCGACGTTTAAAGCAAGAAGTCTCCCTCCACACACAAATTTTACATGTACGACTTCCTAGTAATTAAACAATTTATATTTAGCGCATTACAAAAATACAGTACAGTAGTAGCGATAATACAGAAATACTAAACTTGCTCCTGAGTATAGCAATCATCTCTGTATTATTCTATCCAATTACATCTATCTATCTATACTGCAGGTTCTCAAACTAATATATCCCACCGCCCACTTTGAGAATCAAACATTTTCTAGAGCCCCCCAAAGTTTTTAAACTTTGGGGGGCTATTTCTTTTCTTTAGAAAGGACATCGGAGAGCGTAGTGAGACCCGATGATTCAGGAGATTTTAGGAACGAAAACCAGGTAACCGGTACTACGGTACCGGTAATTTATGCAGGATTAAATAAAACATTTTAGTCTTTTTAACTCAAACTTGTTTAAACTTGCTACAAACGCGGATAAAAATATAAAACCGTGATAAGTAAAACAAAGACAATAACGAAATTAATGATGTACTAAGCAAAAGGGTTTTTAATTACAGTTTAAATCGCACCAAGATAACGTCCCAATCAGGAAAACTTTTTTAAATCATTTTATGCCCCTACAGCCTCAGCGTCCCCAATTTCTTCTAGGCTTTCTACTACCCTCCTGAAGTCCTCCACCCACAAGGGGTGTCGTCTCTGGATTATAAGGACTAGAAAGATGGTTCTAGCAAGCACAATTCTATCAACGAGTGACGTGAAGTAGTTCATACCTTTGCATATTATTCGTTGCAGCACGCTATAGTTTGCTAATCAACTCCTCAGATGTCAACTACAAGTAAACTATAAATAAGTGGAAAACTGGTCCATTTACGTAAGTGTATTGTGTGTAATGTATAAACCAGTGTCAGCGTGAAAGACGCAATTTCAAAATCACAATGTGGCACTTAATAACCGGTTCAAGATAAACAAAGATCTGTACGGATAAATTGCCTACCCATTAAAAGGCTACGGAAAAAACAAGAGTTCAATTTGAACCGAAACGACATATCTCCTCAATTCTTAAGCGTCAAACTATTTATCAGAACAATTTTTGCGAATAAAGCCTAGCATCATTTAAACAGTTAGTCACTTATTAAGTTCACAATCATCATCATTATCTGCCTATAGAAACTCACTGCTAGAAATAGGGCGCAGCACATACTTTATACACTCAACCCAAACATAGTACTTGCTTATCAAAGTAAACTAAAGATCAATTGGGTAATTTTTGGTAGATATTAGTCTAAACAGGTGGTCCCTGATGCAAATGGAGCCTCACTGTTTTACTTCAGATTTCTGACCAATCAAGCATTCAATCAATCAAGTAGCGATCGTCTATCGACGTTTCCGGTGTCGGTTACCGAATACCGCGCCCACTTCGCAGTCAATACGTGCTGCATAAATAGGTTTTGTTTTATATAATTTTATGTATATTAGTTTTTAAGGTATCTATCATATGGTAAGGTATTTGTACGTGTACTTTGTTATGTTGCCTAAAATAAATGAATGTTTAGTAGTTATGGAGATACGTGGTAACAAACATTTATACACATAGATAGATATATAGATAAAAAATGCTTTATTGCACAAGATAAAACAAGTACATAGGCAAACTTCATGCTAATTAACATTTTCTTCCAGCTAACCTTACACATACACACAGACTTTCGCATTTATTATATTAGTAGGACTTTCTTTGATTAGGATTTCTGGACTGTTTTACTGTCCATAAATTACAATGAAAAGATTCGAAATTAACTTGGGATTCTAGGTGTTCAAGGGACTCTATTAGGCTTACAAAATTGCAAGTATGTAGGTCTCATAGATTCTGAATAATAGCAATGGTCGAAAGTAGCTCTATATTACACGAAATGGTTCGTGTAATATACACACTGGCCGGTGTGTCGCCCTTTTCTTTTCCACTTGGCTTGGCTATATTTTTGGAATACCGAACCATTTACAATTTGATATTTATATGCTTATCTCTTTTGATTCATTATCGAATGCACACCGAATGAGCTAAATTGATTTCTGGTTGTTTACGAAACTATTGTGAAAGTAATTTACGTCGAATTCGCTTTCTTTGGTTCGTAACGCATTTCTTACGCATCGCTTAATTATAATTGTCTGGTTGTCTGTCAGTAGGTCGCGTCGCAGTGGTAGCATTAAGACAAGCATAATGAAATGAAATGAAATGAAAATACTTTATTGCACACCTTAAGCAAAAAACATAATAACAAAATCTTATTCTAGAGAAAGTACAATGGGCGGTCTTATCGCTTCGAAGCGATCTCTTCCAGACAACCTACCTACCTAGAATAGGTACCTACTTCATGGTTTTTTTAAAATAATTCCCAAAATCACTTCTTAGGTCTCCAATTTATGCGTTTCGGAACCTTTAGAAATGAGCATTCGTTTCCAATGCATTTTCTTAAGGTACTTGTGAAACTGTTCGTAATTTGTATAATAATTGAGAATATGTGACATTTGAAACAATACGACCTCTGTGGCGCAGTGGGCGAAAGTCCGCCTGAGACGCAGAAGGTTGCGGGTTCGATTCCTGTCACGAGACAAATGTTTGTAAGATCTGAAAATAATTGTCTCAGGTCTGGGTGTTTTTCTATGTATAATATGTATGTATTTACAAAAAAAAAGTATATATGTAGTATATCAGTCATGTAGTTCCCATAATACAAGCTCTGCTTAGTTTGGGGCTAGATGATGCTGTGTGAAAAATGTCCAGCATTATTTATTTATTGTTTAATAGTGGCTGGATATCGTATTAACGAATCGTCAGCAAAATCGGTGACAAATTGTAATAAATAGCCATAATATGCAATTATAAAACATAATCTGAACAATTTATTTCAATAAAATAGTAAGATGCGTTTTTTGTTTAAAAAAAAGACTAATATTTTAAATACAAAAAAAAACGATTATTTACCGTGAGCCCCGAAATATTTTTGTTATAAAATACATTAGACCGGCTGTGTCTTTCAACGAGGCAGCATAAATTTAGTTTTTTAGTCAACAAAAGATGGAGCAGCATTAAGCATTTATAAAGTGGATCTCAACTCGACCCAATCCAAGATTTTAACAATTTGAAACTTGTTTCACAGTTTCTACTAATTCTCAGCCTTTCAAAAGATAGTTTAGTTTCTAGAAATTTCTGTGGTCACATGACGAAAATTAGATTTTAGTAATTTGCGTGGAGGCCCCTAGCCCATGTGAAAATGTGAGCCACATGGGTCATGGAAGATAGACTCATTAGGACAAGATCTATCTAATCAGCCGGTTATACCCGCACCCGTTTACATGGAGTTGAAACCTTTATCAGCTTTATTTTTGTACTTGTCATGCCCGTGCAAGTACCTAATCAAGAATACACTTGTGTTGTCTTCTTCGTACTTTCTCTATTTTGTCGTTCTATGCTAAAGAATATTCAGATGATCCTTTCATAACAATTCGTATTCAATTCTTAATCGAAAATGGGATATCATCCTTTATTGCATTAAAAACCTGCAAGAGTTTCCCCAGCAACACTTATACTTTATCACCTTTACTGACTTAGCTACGGTGACAAAAGGTCCAACGCCATTCATTTATTCCATTTAATAGCAATAACAATAAAAAAATCAGAATATTTTAAATTGCACAGAAATGTCGATGGCATTAACATTCAAAGTAGATTCACAACAAGTTTTGAAAAATAGTGGTCAAGCATGACAATAACATTTTACGCAGTACTTATGGATGAGTGAAGTCGCTGGCCGTGGATGAGTGAGCGCACCGAAAAACGAAAATCAAATACATACTGTAGCTAATCACTCACTACACATCATCAGCACTCTGTAATCAACCATCAAGTTCCTTGTACTTCTTTCTTCTTTCTACACACTTTGAGGAAAACAATTATATTCAGCAGAGATTGAGCGACCTCCATTCCTCAGATCATTTTCCTGCACGATATTTGCAATATGAGCATCGAAATCAAATCACGAGTAGACCTCGAGATAAAATCATCTTGCGAGCAAATCCTCAAATTGACCTACAAAATTTAGTGGCTCTCCAATGAAGGGTAATTAATCCAGCAGAGTAGGCGTAGAGTTCTTGAACATTCCGAAACGGTAATACATGTAATATTTGGAGCTATTTAGTTTTTGTTAGAAACACAATGACAATTCAAACTCGATATTAAACAGACACCTCGAGCACCTATATCAGAATGCTATTTGGTATTCAAAGCGCCCCTTCATTGTTTTAGTCACTAGAATTCTACTAATGAGGTTTTAGAATACGGGACTAAAGACTTTGTAACCCTTGCCGTAAAATATACACTAAATGGTATGATGCATGAGGCTCCTTTAGAGAACTTTCTAGATCACAGATCATTGAGTTACACGCCAAAGAAAGAAGCATTAGATCAGATTAGACGAGGGGTGGTTCAAAGATCGTGGACTTTGATTTGATACCTTCAGATGTAATGTCTGCATAAAACGTGACATCGTAACTGTATCCAGCTGGAACAAAGGTAATCTATGCAGCGGCATGTATATGGTCTGCTTATCGACTCGGTCGGTCACAGTCCGCATACTGATGCCTCCTGTCCGTGGTCCTAAACGTACTGTTATTTATTCTGTGTTGTGATTTCGATATCTATTGTATGGTGAATATAAGGTGCGAATTAAACGTATCTAAGAATCTGTCGCCAAGCAAGCACGATAACCTCGGGTCACTTTAAAACGTATTTTTTTATTTATTTATGGAAATGGGATTCATTTCGAAAACGAATTACCTAGCTTTATTATTTTACCCGTTTACAAGTCCTCGCTAATTATCGTGGTACGTACTATTGCGGTAAACCTATCGAAATATGGTTGGAACCGCATATATTACATTATATATTCCTTACCGCAAGTATGCGTAGAATGAAAAAAAATAGCTTGCTTGGATAGTAAGCCAAAATGAATTTGACCTTCTCTACTCCGCAATAGGAGAGCCCTCACGTAACCAATCGTCGTTGAATTGGATTGCCAGTGACCTTCGCCGCTGGTTGTCGGCTGGGTGCTAAGGTTGCAGATTCGGAAATCGGAAATGCTGCAATGCTTTCAAAATTTATTCATACCATTAAAAGGGCTTTACTATTTGTTATTCGAGCGGTTTGCTAATTTGTTTCTAATAACAACTGCAGTATTCGAACTAATGTTGATTATTTTAGAGAACAAGACATCGACACTATTTAACGTACTGTGTCAAAAACAAAACCTTATTTCGAAAATAAAATAAACTGGTTGTGATTTCAATAACATACAACTTACATACTTCACATTGTAGTTATGTTATCTCATCAATGTCCGTTCGAACGTGTTACTATAAAGCTTGCCAATAAGAATTTGCCCATTCATTGCACAATATGCTCTGTATTGATAAACTATGATAGCATCTACTTTCATCAGTATTGTGCACTAGCCGGGTAGAGGCAGGTGTTCTTAACGGCCTTGCGTAAATGTCGGCCGGCGTTAGTGGCTATCAGAACGGTATGAGCCAGTCAGTTGAACGCATCGGCGCGAGCGCATACCGATAAAAGTATACTGAATGTGAAAATAAATAAAGTGTTGTGATAGTGTCGTCAAAAAAATTAGCGTTTTATGCCTGTATTTTTTTAAAAAAAGGATATTAAACACGTATTGGATATGTCTGGTATACCCGGTGTTACGCAGGAGTGAAATGAAGGGGAAGTCCACGAGATTACCAAGGAAATTGCCCGTGGTATTAGGAAGAGTGCTGTTGAAGTGGATCTTCACGAAGGCAGACCTAGTTCTGTTTGTCAACCGGTTTGTTTTATTTTTTTGCTTTGCTTATCTCAGGCTACCAAGCGTTGAAATAATTGACTTCGATGAGTGGAATCTTTAAAAACACTGGAAACAACACTGTGTTACCTATACTATAGTACAGAAGTCCGTAGGAGTATGAGGAGTAAGGTAAATAAATAGTAAAGAAGTTCGTAGGAGTGGTCAAGTCTGGTTTCGGAGTTTATACATCGTCCGATGGTCTCCGACATGGCTAAACGACTATGATAGCCGGGACTTACATACATCTAAACGCGCACTTAGCACGAAAACGCTCAGCTCGGAATGACACTATCGGTCATCCGCCTAAATGGTGACCTGGCGGAAGGTAACCTAGCTAATATGTTAGGAACGACTCAGCAAAATATTGCTTAAGGGGAAGCCTATGTCCAGCATTGGACTTCTACAGGCTGTTGATGATGATGCTTCGCATTCCGTATACGGAAGTCCGGACATCTTTCGTAAACTTAAGTCGTATAAATATAAACTTAATTGATGTAGAAGAAATAGAAAGCACTAGGTATATTGTAAAATAATTGATTATTATGTAATTTTAAAAACTTTCGCAATTTTTGTATGAAAAACTTTAAAAAGTATTAGCTAACTTTCTTGTTTAATTGTAGATTATAGTTATCGAATTTTGATTGAAGGCTCTATTAAGAAAGGCTGATTACTACATAAAAGTAAATCATTGACTCATTTACTTAGAAATGTATAAATATATTACGTATTTTCTAATAAGTTTCGTAAAAAAATTAAAGGACTACATCAGGTAGGTCTACAAAAACCAAGATATTTTACTTTAATTGTTTAGAATAGGAATGTATTAACACGTGCTCAAAACATCGCGAGGAAACCTGCATGCTCTCCAGTTTGTGTCACGTGTGTGCCATCGATCGATAAGTTAATATCCCAAACTTCCAATAATCCGCGACGGGCTGGCATACTGTCACGTGGCATGCGAACTGCTATGCAAAACCTGGCCGAATAAAGGTCTAAACGCCGTAAAATCAATAGTAGTTTAAACCACAAGAGCAAGTTTAATCTTCTACCTTCGATTATTTCATAAGTTCAATTGTAGTTGATCCACAAATTTGTTCTCATATGACAGTAGATAAAACTATTGATTAACTTTAATCGTAAATTTACGAAATCCGTAGTTTAAAATACTATTGATCTTACGTCTCTTAGAATGTCCATTATAGGGATTACTGCATTCAACTGCATGTTGGTTTTGTTTTTGGTAATGTTCACGTATGTAAGTATAGAAGTTATGGTACATAACCATTTCCTTTCTATGTCTTAGAGCTAGTTAACCGTTTTTTTACATACTTATCATCTCACAATATTATTATTGTTTGTATATTTTATAGGATATGTATATGTAATTTATGTAGGTATTTATTATGTATATATATTTTACTAGCTTCTGCCCACGGCTTCGCGCGCGTGGTACCCAGATAAAAGTGGCTTATGTGTTATTCTGATTTATAAGCTATATTACTGTAAATTTTTATTAAAATCCATTGGGTATTTTTTGCGTGAAAGACTAACAAACATCACAAACTTTCACGTTTATAATATTAAGTAGGATTATAGGTTTACTCGTACACCGCCGTTTTTTGATTCCATTATATCCTGCCCATCCAATGATGATATGATCGCTTTTAGCGATAAGACCGCCCACTGTACCTTATCTTTTTAAGAATAGCTGTGTTCTTGTATTTTGCTTTGTTGTGCAATAAAGAGTTTATTTATCTGTCTATCTATGTTAATTCCCGTTTCACATAACGTAGGTACATGAACGTAAATTCAAATCAAATAAGTAGGTATCACTTATTGAGAAATAGCTTGGTACCTATTCACAAAATTATAAACTTTTATTCGGCTCTATAATGTTGTTAGGTTCAGACTACGAGTGTCAAAAATAATTTTAAATCAAAGCTAAAAGATAGAATATTGGACACAACATTTAAAAGGTGTTTCGTATTATTCCGGACTTTAGTGTTGAGTGTACGGTGATTTGTAACGGTTTTAGAGAGTGGGTGAAAGATCACACTTGGCCTCTTTTATGTTGGATTGTAACAATGTCTGTTCGTTCTTATGATCTCTGTCCAAGTTAACATTTCTTGGGAGAGTAACTGTTAAGATGACACTTAACAAACTTGATATTTGGCGATCAATATATTCACGCGAAATTTGGCAACTATTTCTCTTTGATCGTCATCCACCGTACCAGACGGGCATGAGACCCAGCATACGCAACTGAATGAAAAAAAAAACACGCTCACAACAGTAGCTGTAGTAGCGTGAATCGTAGCTGTGACGTCAGCAGCTACATCAGTAGACGAGGCTGAAATACAGCGAGGCTGAGTCCTCGCACTTTTTACTTACGGATATAGATATGTCCGTACGTAAAACTAAAATTTTAACACCATCCAAATTATTATGACGACCTCTGTGGCGCAGTGGGCGAAGGCCCGCCTGAGACGCAGAAGGTTGCGGGTTCAATTCCTGCCACGGGACAAATGTTTGTATCTGCAAATATTTGTCTCGTGTCTGGGTGTTTTCTATGTATAATATGTATGTATTTACAAAAAAAATGTATATAAGTAGTATATCAGTTATGTAGTTCCCATAATACAAGCTCTGCTTAGTTTGGGGCTAGATGATGCTGTGTGAAAAATGTCCAGCATTATTTATTTATTTATTATACCTAGCCCAGGTATTTTATTATTTATTATTATTTATTTATTTATTAACATATTAAGTAGGTACAATAGTAAGTTAGTAGTCAAAAAACTATATGAATAGCCCAGGTTTGTTTAAGTGTAAGTAAATAAATGCCCTTTTATGTATTCATTAAGTAATTCATATGATGGACATGATCTGATCTACACTCAATAAATATATTTAGATTACCAAGCATAATAATCAGCGACACGTCCAAACCTCATATTTGGCATATGCCCACGTTTTGCATAGTAGTTTTCACGCGACAGGATGCAAGCCCATCGCGCCGCCACAAATACGATTGAGTCATGAGCACATAAGGGACATAGGAACTAGGGTATAGAGAAAGTGAAGATTGCGAATCAAGAGACGGAGCAAACGTAAGGTAGATTCCGTTCCAAGAAACAAGTCCCGTGGGCATTTGTGGAACTAAATAGACAGTTGAAAATAAGGTTTATTTACATAAATATTTTTCTTAGACAACTACCGCTGCGTCAGCGAGACTTGTTCCGTGGAACGGACTCTAACAAGCGCAGTGGGAAGCTGCAAAGGTCGGTCAAGAGTACTAAACCTGGTTTAGTTCAATGCCACACTTGTTTAGTCATCGACAGAAGTGTTGCAAAACTCGCATTTAACCTTCAGTTTCATCATCTGTGGTACAAACTCCTAGATGTAAAAAAAACTGCAAATGTCTTGCAAAAAATACAAAATTAAACTGATCTAGCATAATTGCAAGCAGTACCTAAGTTTCAATTACACGCAGTTAGAGGCATACAGTATATGAGACTTGTCATATCTAAAAAATATTGTAATCCAAATTAGTATCAAATTAAGATGTGTTTTTATCACGCATTGCAGGCATTGCAGCGCTACCTATATACAGATAAGATAAGATAATGACTTATGACGTTCAAACCTTAACAAACCGATTGCAAAACCCCGCATTATAATCCGATAAATCCGATTTCTGAGATAAATGGTAACAGACAAACAAACAACCACTTATGGTAAACGCATATACGGGCTTCTGACGTCGCAGGTAGAAAATAAAAAAAAATATTAAATATTAGCAATATTAATATTATTATTCTGCCCATGGCTTCGCCCGCGTGATACCCGGATAAAAAGAAGCCTATCTGTATAAGCTATATTACTGTAAAGTTTCATCAAAATCCTTTCAATTGTGTTTGTGTGAAAGAGTAACAGACATCCATCCATCCTCACAAACTTTTGCGTTTATAATAGTAGTAGGATAGGATGATGTCACGTGATCGAATTAAAATTACTCTCAATTATTTTTTTATGAAAGAAAATTTATATTCTTTCTACGATTGTAGAAAGTTAACATGGCTACAGGTGCAGCATATATTTTTTGAGACTGAAGTACATGAGTTATGTAGGGAAAGTAAATTACGTTTATTTCCATTACAAAATTTTACAAACACGCAAATAGATAGGTTATTTTCACGGATTCCTCGCGACCGAAACACCAGGAGAATCGGCAACAAACTTGGTTATTCTTTTAGTTATGTTTTTTTAGTTGGAGCGTGTTTCGTCCGAAGCTTTTTTGTCATAAAGATAAAATGATATTTTTTAATAGGCCTTTCTACAAAGGTGACGTTTAATTATGTCACCTTTTTCAGTTTCAGCACATCGCTTGGATTTTGTTACAGAAGCGTACACATTGCCCTCTAAACGATACTTATTGTTTTGAGTGGGAACAGCGAGTTTATGTCTAGAGTTAGATGAGTGCATGACCAGCGAGATTGTTATTTTAATTTTATTGTTTCAGTTTCATTTGGTATGCATGCCATTTACAAGTCCGGTACTCAATGAACAGCAGCGTGGATTTCTTCGAGAGTTTGATTGACGAGGATGGCCGGTTTGCTGAGTTAAATTGTCAAGAACCCACAGCTCCTCGGGGGCATCGGACACGACCACGGCTAAACGTAAATCAAGGTTTGATTTTTTTTTTATCATCTACATGAATAATTTCTACTTACACAATATTATAAAGAGTTGTAAGTTCGGATGCAGGAGGTAATCCTACTAATATAATAAATGCGAAAGTCTGTGTGTGTGAATGTTTGTTACCACGTATCTCCGTAACTACTAAACCGGTTTTGATGAAATTTGGAATGTAGATAGTTTAGGCTCTGGAATATCACATAGACTAAACTTATTTTCTAAAATCAACCCCTAAGGGGGTGGTAAAGTTTCTATGGAAAAAAATATTCCTTGGTTTTATTTACTCAAAACTCGGTACACATCAACTTTAGTTAATGAAACACGTATTTTTATTTTTTTCAAAATTAGCTTCTGGGGGTGTGCGTTCTAAACTTTGTATAGATTGTAATCCTTGGTTCTATTCATTCAAAAGTTGGTGGACATAGTTTGAAGCCTGGAGACGGTCATATGCTACTTTTATTAACATACCACGCGGGCGAAGCCGCGAACAACAACTAGTCTCCAATATTTAGGTGCTTCAGGGTGGGCATTGGGCAATTTTGCAACGTAAGTCGACCAATGAACAGTCGAGCAAATGCGTTTCTTAAAAACACTGCCTTAACGGTGAGGGCTACTTTTTATTCGAGTACCACGCGGGCGAAGCCGATGGCAGTAGCTAGTTATTTATAATAATAATCAGTGCATTTTGTCAGTGTTGATTTTGACATTGGCACTGAGGCTTGGTCGCTAACTATGAGCCTCAATATGGATATATGTACAATATATAAGTGATAACAGAAAAATAGTTTTTGAAACCCATCTTACCGATAATATTAACAGACGATGTTTCGTAATCCCCTTTGTCCTTCTTCTAAAATATCATTTTCTTTAACATGTCTTTTTTTGTCTCCATTTTTATCTGAACTTTTTTCATACGGAGCGGTTTATATAGGTAGGCAATTTTCAAGGTAGAGATACGTCATTTGTCTTTATTTAAACCACATTAGAAAATAATAGTTCTAGTGTCATAATCCAGGACGGAAATAGGGGAATACGTTTGTATGGAAAAAAATCCAGTGAGTTGAAGGTCACGAGAACCAATGTAACATAGCTCTCAGAACTGAGCTGAGCTGAACGGCTGAGGACTAAAGCGAATAAAAGAACGAAAGCAGTTAATGAATATTTTAAAATATCGCTCTAAAGGCTGTGGCATGTTATTGGC
Organism: Perizoma flavofasciatum; assembly: GCA_958496245.1. Lineage (NCBI taxonomy): Eukaryota > Metazoa > Arthropoda > Insecta > Lepidoptera > Geometridae > Perizoma > Perizoma flavofasciatum. The sequence goes on from OY292436.1 coordinate 5,093,993, forward strand.
TAGAGGTACCTTGGGACAGTTTGCTTGTAGGTATTACTGTAGCCCTCTCAGGGCCAACCCTCTATGTACAGCAATGGACTTGGTTTGTGTATATGAAGACTTTATAATTATAACTATTTCCCACCACACAACAATGATCGATCATACAATCTTGAGAACCAAAACCTGCAATAAAATGTACCCACATTTTTTACTGCGGCAATGATTTCTATTCATGCAACTAGAAAAGGGGCCAGGGCGGTTCCCATATTTCAAAGATTCCTAAATTCTTCTATGGCTGGGTATGGGCTCATCTTTAGAACGTCATTATTTCCGGTTCTGCTGAGTCACCGCCTAGCCCTACACAAGATCATATGACCGGACCAGATGTTTGGTGAAGGCAGTCTGTCTGGTGATCGCCAACTGCCTTTGTCCATTTTTGGTATTATCACAGACCAGTCTAAACTGGTCTATGATGATTATGGTCATCGTTGGCGTAATGTTAACGTAACAATAAAAAATCGTTCTGGGTAATCAGAATGGGATTGATATTTCGTTGTACGATTTTAAGACTGAATGATGACAAGATTTACTAAACAGAATATCTGCATTAAAAGTCATGCAAAAATACCATATTATGTTATTCTTTTTAGTGCTACTTAGGTAGGAATAAAAAAAGGAAGTAGCACTAAAAAAGGGGGCTATTTCTGCACTAAACAGGTTTGACGGGTAAGACGGGTTTGACATTTGTTATGAAGGAAGTTTGGCACATACGCAGTATTTTAAAGTGTTGCCGTTTCATAACACATGCATTCAATTAGGTAATAAAATTGACTAATCAATTAATTCAATAACACCTACTCTCTCATCTTCCCCTACCTATTTAGCATGACATAATATACGCAAAAATATTTAATTAAGGTTAAAACTTGATGCAGAACATCAAATAGCAACTATTTGATGTTCTGCATCAAGTTTTAACCATGTTTTAACAGTTTTCAAGCATGACAATTAAAAATTGATAACAGCACAATAAGGTTATGCAAACCGCGACACTTTAACATCCACAACTTATGTTTTTGTATCAAGGTACTCTCTAAAAAAAATAACTTTTAACATTTTGTAAGTACTTCTTAAACGCCTCTTACTAGGGGTGTTAATGCCAGATAAATCGATCTACTCTCTTTCTCACTCTTTTATAGCGAAAAATAGCACTACCACAAAAAAGTCATTTGTGGAAAATGACGGGCAGTACTTTTCTATTGCTAAATGTGGCAACCCAGGTATTATTCGCCAAAAACAAAATGGCTGCCTTTGTGTATTGATTTCTTTCGTTCGCGTCGCGTTCATGATTATTATATGGTTCGGTTGGATAGAATAGTAAAATATTGAGAGATCAAGTGTTCATAATGTCTAATTTGTGTTCTAGAATAGTTTCGAAACCCCAGAAAAGGTTGCAGGAAGGTAGAGATAGCATGTCAGTTGCACAAACCAATACATGGATGAACGGTGAGCTTAGAATTTTGTATTGAATTGGCACTCGTACGTACTATTGGCATATTTTTCCGTCATTTCCAAGGGTCAATAGAAAGGTTAATCAATACTGTCTGGAAACCAGTTAGGTACATTATTAGGTATGTCATGGTCTTCCCGTTACATGGTAGTGCAAAGCGCTAGGTGTTATCGATTAGGTATTACTACTACTTAGAATCATGTTATTGTTTACAGCTGAAAACATCAACAATGGTGGGGGATTATCGCTGTCTCCTCCGCATACGATATCTCAGCGGGAGACAGCTACTCAAGTGTCGCAGTGCTATAGCGGGCCTCCTTCCCCGTGTGGGTCTGCTAGCGTCACTCCCTTACCAACGACAACGCCCGCGGCACCTCCTGGCTCTGGCACCATTGATCCCAACTGGCAAGCAACCAAGCCAACCATACGAGAAAGAAATGCAGCTATGTTCAACAACCAACTCATGTCGGACATCACATTTATCGTTGGCAGTCCATGTAAGTTCTCAAACATTAAAAAAACATGATCAAATTTAGCATTCAGATCTATACTCAGCACACCATTTATTTGGCTTGTAAATTATACTTTTTCAGGTACACAAATAATACCTGCCCACAAATATGTCTTGGCCACTGCCAGCTCTGTGTTCTATGCAATGTTTTATGGAGGATTAGCTGAATGCAAAAACGAGATAGAAGTCCCTGATGTTGAACCTTCTGCATTTCTCACATTATTGAGGTGAGTGCTTAAATCTTTGTTGATGCACTGTCAAGATTTATACCAAACAATATGAACTCACCTATTCTATTTTGTATTTCCAGATACATCTATTGTGATGAGATTCAGTTGGAAGCAGACACAGTGTTATCAACTCTCTATGTAGCAAAGAAGTATATTGTACCACATCTGGCCAAAGCTTGTGTCAATTATTTGGAGACGAGCCTCACAGCGAAGAATGCTTGCCTTTTACTGAGCCAATCAAGGCTATTTGAAGAACCTGAACTTATGCAGAGATGCTGGGAAGTGATTGATGCACAGGTATGTGAGTCAACAGAGAACCTAGCAGCAATACACCTAGAACAATCCTCCTCCTACACTAGTCTACTCATGGAACTTTCAGAATCTCCCAGTCAAATGTCCAGCCCAGGAAGTAATGATAGCATAGAAAACTTAAAAATTTGCAGCTAAAAACTTACATTCCACAGTATTTATAATGCTCAAGTGTTGAAATCTATTTTGCACAATTAACTACATATATTCTTGGAAACGTGATGTCCTTCTGTATAAATTGAACTTTTAAATGTTATGATACTCATTTTTGTTTGTGAAGTAATTAAGTTTTGTGTGATTGTCTTTTTTGAGTGTGACACTAATTACCTGTGTGCTTCTAGTCAGAGTCTAGGCTAAACTAAAGTTACTGCAATACAGTTTGCTTAGATTCATAATAGTTTGTAGATATTGTGGCAAGCATGCAATTTTGTAAAATCATTCCATGTGTAAAAGGAAATGAATAAAGAATCTGACAAGTTGTATTGCAGTTTTAATTGACCTTTCCTATAACCAGAAGTATTATTTCCAGGCTGAGATGTCATTGACATCAGAAGGATTTGTGGACATTGATGTGTCAACACTGGAATCAGTATTAGCAAGGGAGACACTGAATTGTAAAGAGATCAATCTTTTTGAAGCAGCCTTAACATGGGCTCATGCTGAATGCTTGAAAAGAGAGATTGATCCCACACCCAATAATAAAAGGGCCATGCTTGGCAGTGCCATATACCTCATAAGATTCCCCACAATGTCACTGGAAGAGTTTGCAAACAGTGCTGCACAACTTGGAATATTGACTCCTCAAGAAACTATAGACATATTTTTGCATTTTACTGCAGCTACTAAACCACTTTTGGCTTATCCAATCAAGCAGAGGACTGGTCTCAAAGCTCAGGTATTACGCTCCTATCAAATTTACATTCCAAACAATTGTGATGATAAGTTCAATTAAAACAAGAACTTAACCATATTATTCTTTTCAGATATGTCATAGATTCCAGTCATGTGCATACAGGAGTAACCAGTGGCGATACAGAGGTAGATGTGATTCTATCCAGTTTTGTGTTGACAAAAGGATTTTTGTGGTTGGATTTGGATTGTATGGATCTTCCAATGGAGCTGCTGACTATAATGTCAAGATTGAGCTGAAGCGTCAAGGGAGAGTACTGGCTGAGAACAACACAAAGTTCTTTTCTGATGGCTCAAGCAACACTTTCCATGTGTACTTTGAAAACCCTATACAGATTGAATCTGAATGTTCATACACTGCCTCTGCAATACTGGATGGCAGTGAGCTAAGCTATTTCGGCCAGGAAGGGCTGAGTGAGGTCTTTATGGGCACAGTGACATTTCAGTTCCATTGTTCATCTGAAAGTACAAATGGAACTGGAGTACAAGGAGGGCAGATCCCTGAGCTCATTTACTATGGACCCACAGTGAACACTGCTCTGGCCAATGCAAACAATAGTGAGGACTGACAAAAAACCAGATCTCGCCCACATTATTACTATTCAGTATGAGTGGGCATTATTTAAGGTTTTCTCAATTCTATTTGGATGCAAAATTATACTAGTAAACCATTCCCCAAAAGTTGTAAAATTGTTTTGTTTAAAATTTTTAAAGGATGTAATTGTATTGTATAGATTGTTGTAGAGAATAAGAATGTACCTTAAGAATGTGATATGGGTGTTGTAAAGAGCTCTATTCATATATTTTAGATCAGTAATCCTTCTCCTTTCAAAATCATTGTGATTAAAATATTATATTATATTATGAAAATCACATTTGTTTTCTTGTTGCCAGTTCCAGTTAGAAATATAAAGAGAAACAGGTATTTAAATTGTATAATTTCAAGTGTTATTCAACTAGGCCAGTTAAAATAGGAAGGTACCCTAACCATCAAGTCTTATTGCGATTAAATTCAGGAAAAGATGTCAAATCCAACTTTGCGAATGACAAAGCTTTAACCACACTATAGTGTCCTCAATCGCAAAGCCAAAAGTTACAATCTTTGCCTAAACTGAATCGCTATAAGACTTCAAGGTTAGACTCCTGTAATCCATACATGGCTGAAGTAAACAAGCACAGATTACAGATTTATGCTGAAAATGTCACATAACTTTATGGTATAGAAAAGATATGTAGCACTCACCATTTGGAGGAACATTGATGCACAGAGCTCTTGCCAATTTGAAGTAGGTACGACCTAATTGATAACAGCAAATAGGTACTGCATCACTGACATCAATCAGCAAATCTGATAATTTTTGCTAAGAAAACAAACATGCGTCTGAAACTGTATAGCACAGATATAATTATTACAAGAAAATAAAGCTGTGCAGAAGTAATGTTCTTATCTTATGTAAACACTATGCACGTTTTTAAGCTGATATGTTTTGGAATGAACTTTCAGGCTTGAAATATACTGATAAAAATCTTTAAAAACAATGCACTTCTTGCATCATAAGAATTTTACACTATATAAAAAAATATAATCTTTGTAATGGCTGAACTGCTAAGGATAAAATTTGTGTATAGTTTAAGATTTAGAAAAAAATATATACTTTTACCAGTTACAGAATCCGATGAGGCCATAGGTAGAAGCATAGAAGCTAGTAATATGACTATTATAATAAATAATAATACAACTATCATACAAATAAAACTCATAATGTCTGAGCTGAGTTAGATATGGATAAGATCTGGCTATTTTAAAACTGAGTAAGCACACTGGAGCTTTGACAGGGGCCAAAACTAATCACCAATAATTTTGTGTGGTCTATGTCTTCATCTCCGAGATACAGAGTGTGAGTTTATGTATAAACTTTTTAAAAAGGATACGAGGAGTACCCTCTGTTCTACAAGTCATATAGACACAGGCTGCCTGGGTATGGCTTGCTGGACGGCCAATGGTCAGGTGAAGGGAGAGAGCCATTTTGTAGAAATTACAGGCAATATCTATGCATTGCTGGTTGAGGCGCAACTGCTGACAGAGGCTGGTGATTCCCTCCCGGGCCTTCCTCAATGTTACTTCTCGTGATTCTTGTCCAATGCCGACGTTGAATGCTGAAACAAGATTTAATTTTAAATAATAATTATTCTCAAAAAGTAGCATGATAACACAGAATACCTGTAGAAAGCAAGACAACTCTTATCAAAGATAACTGACCTAATCTAAACCTGCAGCAGCACTGAAACAGCTTTACTCTTTCAGTGTTTAAACTGCTTAAATTAACTGAACATAAATCTAGAAAATAATAATTATTAGTTTACTGGCACTGTTAATTTTTTAAAGATATGTTAGGCATCACCAACCAGTTACCCCTCTGGAGTTATATTAAATTTTAAATTTGTCTATTTAGTCATAGGCTACATTTCGACTCAGAAAAATAAACAAAAGTACCTCTATGAGTAAAAATTCTAGCTCTAAAATCCTTGAGGAGGTGATGGAGACTGTACAGCAAGGGAAGTTTACTACCCTATTTAAAAACAAAAATACCAATGTATGCATTTAGGTTATAAAATAAAATAAAATTACAATAATGTTAGTTTGGATCGAAATGTATGATTGTGCCATTGCAATATCAATGAAGTCAATAATAACCCTTTCTCATTATTTTTCAACTCTTAGGAGTGTCACCTTTGATTCCAATGCTTTCACTCTTGTCCTTTTTTGATTTAAATTAGACAAATAAAAGCTGAACCAATTTGGATGAAATTTTGAACAGATATAGTTTGTGACTTAGAATAATACATACTCTACTTTTTGATCTACCTACCAGCTGGATCTACATCTACCTATGCAGGTGGAGCCATGTGCAGATTTGTTCAGAATTAACAAAGGCGAAAAATTCAGCATACCTCTGCCAAATCCAGTAGCTCCTCCTTTGGACTCCGCAGACACAAACTGTCCGATAGCAGATGCTCCTCCATGGGCATTTTCTTGGAACTCTACTTCAGCAACTATAATATTGTCCTCCAACACAGAACCACAGTTGGTGCAGACGGCATCTCCACGAGCCGGGTCTACTTCGATGTCAGAGGACCCGCAATGCTTGCATTTCTTACCAGACATGTCACTAAAAAGAAAGGGTGTAGTAAGTGCATTGACCATACTACTGAATCTTCAAGTTAAAGAGGGTAGGTACTTTAGGAAACAGCCTATAGGCAGTTGGGCCATGTGGTTAGCATTACCTAGGAATAAAAAGGATTCCCTTTTGAATATTAAAGTCTAGATGCAACCATTGATTAGACAATCTACAGCAAAGTGAAAAATAAATAATTTTTGAGTTGCATTACCTATCCAAAAAAGAAAATGTGCGAGGCGAGGAAACAAACAAACAACAATGATAACGCGAACAGCTGTTTGTCTGATCTGTCACTCTCAACGTAAGGCAATATTCAATTTGACAGTGACATATTTCATGGCTGTTGTGATACGTAATGGTCAAATGCAGACAAAACAGTAAAACACGTTCAACTCGCCACACCACGCCACGCCATGCGCCACGAGAATTGAAACAACACTGACGCGTAGACGGACATGCTTTACCGAAAGATTTAATGATTATCACAGGGCCAGATTTAGGGCAGGGCAACAAGGGCTCCAGCCCCAAGCCTTCACAATTTGATTTATTTTATATAACAAAAAAATCTGTCTTTGTGTCTATCAAAGAGCAAAAAGTTTATATTCACAGGTACCTTTTATTCTCTGTGACCGTGAGAATTATCGAAAAGTAATTACCGGAGTTATGTTAATGCAGATCTATTATTTTAAATGGAACCCCATTTAAAATAATAGATCTGCATTAAAATACACATCAAAAGTTCAAGGTATAAAGGGTTCAAGGTATTTTTTAAAATTATTTTGTTGCTATTGAAATTAAATAAAAATGTCTATTTAGATTGATTAAATAAAATGTTTTCGTATGTGTAGATCGACGAAGTACTCTCTGCTTTTGCATTAATAAAGACGTGTTTTGCTTATTTTTGATCTACCACTTCCAATGTATCAATTTTCTGATAAAATATTTTTTGGTGTGTGTACGGCATTCATATTCGGCACAGCTCTTCTTTGAAGCATATCCCATGTGTGCTTAATAGGATTCAAATCTGGCGATAAAGCAGGCCATAGTAGGACGTTGATATTAGCTGCGGCAAGTGTGTTTGCAACAACGACTCTGGCAATGTGAGGTAGGTCCTCAGCACGTGTGGCACCACAATTGTACACTACACACTTTCTCGAAACGAGGCCTCACTCTTTTCGTTTGGACGAGCTAACACACCTGCATACCAACACAGTTGCACAACCGTGCTAGGCGCGAGGCGCGAATCGAGCCGCGAGGAGAGATCATGTTGGCTCGCACAATGCGCCTCACACATAGCACTCCACTCCATTACCATACCACACCACACAACACGCTCAGTGCACACTGTGTTCCCAAGACTGCCTCACTCAACTACGTTCAGAAACTGCCTCGCTGCCTCGCCTCAATTGTGGTACCAGTGTGCTGGCTCAGTTGTAAAACTGAGCCCCTCGCACGATCCTCGTTTGCAAACAGTGTGCTACTCATAACTAGTGTGAAGAAGTGTATTATGGACTCGACTGAAGTCAGTATAGAAGTCAAAATGCGTGGTTGTGTGCAAGCAGGTGTAGGCTAGCCGAGTCCGGTCATTGTACAACCATGGAAAGCGCAGCCAGGAATACACAGCCAGGAAAGCGCAGCCAGGAATTTGCGACCAAAATGGTCGCAAATTCCTGGTTGCGCTTTCCCGGCACGTGCTGGGAATGTCCAACCATGGAATGCACAACCATGGAAAACACGGCCAGGAATTTGCAACCAAAATGGTCGCAAATTCCAGGCCGTGTTTTCCATGGTTGCGCTTTCCCGACACGTGTCGGGAATGTACAGCCATGGAATACACAACCCGGGATTTTGTGACCATTGCTGTGATTGGTTGAAAGCCCATGCTTCGTTTAGATGCAACTACAGAGTATAAATCGTACTATCCTATTTTTATAGACGAGTACCACAGACTATAGATGAAATCATTAAACCCAGAAACACACTAGCCACAAGTGTTGATTGATTTTAAATAAATAAATAAATAATGCTGGACATTATTCACACATTTTTGATTCCTACTTTTCTGAGTGGTAATAAAAAAAAACCTAATAACCTAACCTATCCAAGACGGATTTGCCTAGGAAGGATTTTTCAAGCCAACATTAACTTATTGTTTATGTTGGCAACTCTTGATTGAACATATTAGAACTTGCTCAGTGCAAACGAGGCTCGTCCTCGTCATGCGACTACTTTGCATCGACCAATGAGAGCTCAACAATATGACGAACTTTCGACCAATGAGCGTCGGGAGTTATGACGTCATTTGGCTTCAAATTCCATGGTTGCGTTTTCCAGGGTTGTACATTCCCGACACGTGTCGGGATTGTCCAACCATGGAAAACACAACCAAGGAAAGCACGACCTGGGAATTGGAAGCCATTTTGGCAGCCTTTTCCATGGTTGTGTTTTCCCAGTTGTGCATTATTTTGTACGGGCTGGAAAGCACAACCATGGAAAACACAACCTTGGAATTTGCGACCAAAATATACACCAATTCCATGGTTGTGTTTTCCATGGTTGTGCATTCCATGGTTGTGTAATCACGGCACCCGGCTAGCCTAGTAAGGGCATGTTGAATGTTTGATTATTATAATTAATACAAAACTACTTGAATTATTCTAGCTTGTTTGTTCCGCTCGTTCCCAAACATTTTTGATTGGAGGTAAAAGTTGAAAACTGAACACACTTCATAACTGTGAACAGTTCCTGAAATTTGATGACGTCACTGAAAATAGAGGTTCTCATTGGCAGATTATTACGCGATATCTAAAAATAGATGATGAGATCACCCGGCTGTTGCGTGTTGAAGTGGTACTATATTCCAAAATGTACTGCTTTTTACGATAACTGTAGGCGGTTAAGACCTTTTGAAGCAGCAACCTGCAAGAACTAAAGGGCATCCCCAAAGCTATGGCGACGTCAGACACACCCCGTTCGTTTATACTAATACTTCTTTCGTTCGTGCAAACTGCAATAATGAGTCACCATTGTTGTGTCAACTTTTATAGCTAACCTTTTGATAGGCGCCTGTAGTTTGATTTCGCAGAATATCGCTACTGTCAACAGATAGATTAGCGAACTGTCAAAAACAAGACAAAAACTTCGCGCAATTCGTAATCAAATTTTTTATTTGTGTTTTCTCGTGTTCCTGATCTGCGTAGAGATCAAATAAACATACAAATCTATCACTCAATTTGGACTTTAAGTGCTTTGGTTTTGGACTGATGACAATGAAGCTGGAAATAAGTGATAGTCAGTCTAACCAGTCGGACTATTCTTCCGATAGTCAATCTTCGCAAGATTCTTCCAATGACTTCGCTTCTTCTGTGCCAACATCAAGATCCCACCTCACGGTGAGTACCATACATCATTAACACTGATTTCTAGGCGATTAAAAACTTATAAACCTTCTGATGAAACTGTTAATGAGTATTAAAACCTGACCTTCACAGAACATTCTGTCCTGGAATGCAATATTCCACCAAGAACAAATTATTAGGTTCATAACTTTACAGATAATGGTAGCAGAATACCACTAAGTATGCTTTATGCTATTTAACACTGGCAGCAATATATATTACACCTTTTGTCTCAACTCAACATATTAATTCACAATTTTATCAAAGAGGAGAGGCCTTTGCTTGACTCTCAAGCAAGAAACAGTAATTTCGGTTCGTAGGTACTGGAAAACCGAATAAATTATACTAAGTTATCCTCATTTGATAATATACATACTGCCCTGATTTACGATACCTAATATAGTATGCCAATAACATGAAAATTGTTGAGTTTAGTATTAATTAGCATGAACAAGCAGTTTCTTTTACATCGGACAAATAAACTATTACTGCAGCACCTTGAGTCCCTAATTACAGTAAGAGTGTAAAATTGTAACATACTCAGAAAAATTCAATTCAAATTCAAAACAATTCATTGGTAGACTTAAGTTTTGTCAGTAAGTTCGACTGACAACCTAGGTGGTGCAATGGGCGATAAGTCAGCTGTGATGCAAGAGCCTCAGGTTCAGTTTCTGCTGTAGGAAAAATGTAAGCAAGTTTTTTAGATATTTGTTCTGGGTCTGTGTTTTGTGGTGCCATGGTGGTACTCATAGTTCCTAACCTCCTCGGGAATCCTAGTGTACGGAATAAAATATGAAAGTATGTGTCTGATTTTTGTTTTTTTATTAACTTTTTTTATTACTGCACTCTGTTCATCATCATCAATCAAATTCGATTAATATTTTATAATATAAAAAGATGTGTTACTGACTATTGTATAATATAAAAAAATGAAAATGAAATTTAATGTGGTTCACAAAAGTTATAGTTATATGTATAATTAATTGTTATTATCATTGGTTCCAATGCCCAAATGTTGAGTTACTTAGGTTATTATTGCTGCATTAGTAGATACTTTGCTGTTTGGTCTGTGGTAGGTACTTGAAATAGTTTTTGATCCCACAACACAGGAAATAATATTGTGGGGACTCTAGACTATTTTATCAGGTATTATTATTTTAAAGTATATTTCCATACTTTTCAGACATGCACTAAGAAAATTTATGTGTGCATGAACAAGATAACTTCTTTCAAAACTAGGGCATGTGCCATAAAAGAATTTGGACATGCCTCTGACTACCCCCTATTTGGTATCCTCAAGGAACTGTATACTGAATAACTGCGTATGGATCTGAGGATGTCCATCTAGGGGATTATAGTCATCAGCAAGTTTGTTTTGTTAAAGTACAAGTACCTACTTTAAAAAGAATAAACCATAACCTCAGTACTTACTGTGATGTCTTATCCGTTTCCGTGATAAATTGATAGGAGTCTTGTTATATAAAAGTTATCTGCTGATAAATAAACAATGTTTTCAGAATTAGTCACTATTTTAAATAAACTAGCTGTCTCATTATCAGCATACCTACCTATGTAATGAGATACCTGGATAGGTATACCACAGGGTTTAGAATATTTAAATATATATTTTTAATAACTAACACCTATTTATCTGTCTAACAAACTTTTAAGCTATTTGATTAGAAATGATGAGTACCTATCGCGTCGCCACTAGCGCACATATAGTGGGTTAAGGTAATGATTATGTTATAAAATCACTCTATGTAAAAAGGTCACATGCAGTGTGAGAGGGAAGAATTTTCACATGAGTTTGAAAAATCATAATAAAACTGTCCATAATGCTGTTGTAGGTAGAGGCAACCATAATTGCCTGCAGCAGCATTGCGTTTATCGAATTACTGTCAAAAGTTTTACCACTGATCTCAAAAAATAAACAAAAGTATTTTAAGATAATTTGGTAATTTCCACAATGGAGCTTAAGCTCCAAAAAAGGACAGGGATGAAAAATAACACAAATAATAATAAATAATAATAATAATAATAATAATGCTGGACAATCCACACAGCATCATCTAGCCCCAAGCTAAGCAGAGCTTGTGTTATGGGTACTAGATGACTGATATACTTAATACAATACATTACATAGATAGATATTTTTTTTATTATACATAGAAAATACCCAGAACACCCGGAACAAATATTTGCAGATCGTACAAACATTTGTCCCAGGGCGGGAATCGAACCCGCAACCTCCTGTGTCGCAGGCGGACCTTCGCCCACCGCGCCACATCGGTCGTCAAATAAAAATCGAGTGGAAACATCGGGTGGGATTTATAAAGCCGTCGCACGATTGAGATAAAAAAAGGATAGGGGTGGAAGGGGTGGATCCATTCCTATAGCACTACTATCAAAGTTAGGAATTAAATTGTTTCCGAGAAATTATTTTTTTAAATTTCGTAGTTTTAATTAACCTACAAAATTAAAATGTGGAAGTTCCATTTGTCTAAACTATAATTAATTTTCCATTGGAATTCAGTAAATTGTGATATACCTACAATAACACTGCTAAAAACAAGGTTATATTACATACAGCAGGAAAACATTTGCGAGGCGTTGACCGCGGCGATGACGTCAACACTTCAACAGTTCGAGGAAAACTCGATGCTTTAGTAGCTTGTGTTTATTCTGTGGTATCGGGCCCACACGCTCGGAGAGCTCGCGCATCCCCAGCCCATCACTTACTAATCTATTATACTTATAAAATCGAGTTATTATCGTTAGAGACTGCGAAAAAAATGGACTGCGGGACCCTAATACTTACAAAATTAATATTAATTTCATTCCTAGAAGGAACCGTCCACGCCCACTGTTTTTATAGTTCAAATTTCAACATTTACATTTCACATTTTTTTAAAACGGCTTCACGCGTGCGTAGCAGCTGGCAACAGCTAGTAAATTTTAATGCCTAGAAATATAAAGTTGAAATAGTTACATTGAAATAGGGTTGTACAAAGGAAGTTGGGCTTATGAGATGCTATATTTTGTCTCTTAGTATTTTTTCTCGACACTCCGGTCTCGGGACGTAAGAGTTGACAAGAGAAAAACTTTTGGCCTTCAATTGTTCGGCACTATGATAAGTTTCGAGGAAAACTCTACACAAGGAATGTTAATAGCGTAGGTACTCGCTGTTATCTATTAAATCCAGTTGTTATTGGTATCGTACGAACAGGTGCGCACAATAAATTGCGTAGAATTTCAGTTTGTCAGCTATTCTAGGTACATACAAGGTGATTCAAGCACCATGGTCCAAAAGGATCAGGGTGATGGGGGACACCTTGTCCGACTCTTATTATCCCCATGTATGTTCTACATACTCGTACATTCTCTATAATAAGACTGAAAAACTTGCATGAATCACCTTGTATTTCCAAAATGAGTAACGTATAGAAATTGTTTGTTTCGTGACTGAAAATCTCCAAAGTGGCTCGAATAATTTTGATAATAAATATTTTCTGGACAAAAAAAAACGAGCTAGGCTCCATTGCTGAGAATAATTTCAAAACAAGGAAAAAAATCTTTGAAAAGTTACACTTACTGCGAGCAGTCGGCCAACTCGGTCGAGAACATTAATTTGCGTTGCGTGGTAGCATGAGATGTTATTGGAGTGGAGTATGGCTACCACAGTTTTTGAACAAAGCTCTGCTCTGTCTTGACTAGAAAGGATTATGGGACAGCATGAACAAGTCCACAAAATATTATTATATTATGTGCGAGCATGTTTGTGCAATTTTTATACAAACAATTACACGAAAAGGCAAAGGTCGTGAAAAGTCTCTGTACTGGCAGATCTAGAATTAACCAAAACCAAAATACATTCCACGTAACTTTACGGCTGTGGCATTAATTGCAAATACTTACTTCCATCAGCATATTGTTGCTAAAGGTATGTAACGTATACTCCTATCGTCTGTAATATACTGTAATTCAGTTGTCCCCTCCGCACATGTTTATTACCCAGAATTGATTCGCAGAACTGTACATTGACGCGACTTTGTACGAAGACCTTGAATGGGGACATAATTTTGCCGTCTTAAATTTAAGAGAAGGTCTTTTACGCTCAGAATACAAAGGCGGTCTATGTCCATTAGATAACAATGCTTCTAATTAAAAACCACTGTCAAAATTGTGACTTATGCTTTTGCGGTTTGAGATGACCTGATGTCTCGCTTTGGAGTAATTATATTGTGCATAATTGCATAGCCCTTACACCATTAGTATGAGCAGTCAAAACTTTGTGGACGGAAGAGAAAACTAAAGAATTTCTGCATTTGTCTCACAGAAAGCAGTAAATAGAAGTATTTTTTTATATTCTCTTCCGTTGTCTAGGCACTCATGCTAAGTCTGTTGATCGAATCACTCCAACCAGCTTTGAAATAACAAAGTAGAATTCTCCCACGTGGTCAGACTTGGGCCTTATCAGGTCCAGCACACAACACCACACAGTGATAGAAACTACTAGAGCCGAATGTAGGGATATCGAAAGAGTTAACCATGTATGGGTTAACTAAGAATGTCTGACAGAAGACGAGACACCAAATCTCAAACCTCAAAGATAGCAGGATGATGAATGACGGATAAAAGGATTTGATTCGCTCATGCAAATGAAAATGAATTGAAGTAGTTTTGTTATGTGTTTTCATAGAGAATCGGATAGTGCGCACTAGCTGCCGGTACGCAAACGCAAACATTAATTAGCAAGTCAATTAACACGGGTTCAGGTTGAGCAAGAACCCCAACACACAAACGCCTACGATTTATTGTTCTTGTAAACACTTCCACAATAATAACGAATGGATTATGTGTGGTTCCAAAGATTGTTTACCTACCTATAGACAAGTGGCCTTGCAAAGTGAAAGTTATTCTTTGAAATTGAACTGCAAAAACCAGTGAATCGGAAATTCCGAATAACGTTAATGGGTGAATGGACTACTCTGAATCTAAAAACTATAAATTAAAAAATATATATTAAGAAATAAAGTTATTGCAAAAAAATCTGCCCGTTTAGGCCGCGGCCGGGTTACTCTCTCTCTTCCCTTAGAAAAGGGTTTTATATGATGAAGAAAAATTGCTGTACAGGTTCCCATCATCATAATTTCAGTCCGGAATCATCCATTAGTAAAGGCATTCTTTTCTGTGCATCTCACATACAGGTATGCAATTTTGACGGTGTCGTCGATCTACCGCGCTGTCAGATGACCTGGACTTCTTCAACTAGTCCCACTACTTAGGCAAGGCTTTACTCCCTACGACCAACACCACGCCTGACCAAATGTCCTGCCTGTCGGAGAGGTTTTACCTTTTGTATAAATCTTATTCTTAGGAATGGCACAGATTTAAATCTATGAAGTAGTAAAAGTGAAGTTTTGATAAGAAACCGATTATTTTTGACGCATCATGCAAGCAAAAATACATTTAAAATATCTCACTTGATATTATAAAACCTAGAATTACCTTATATTATTGAAAAATTAAAGAGATAAAACTCTATCGCGTGAGTACCGTATAGAGAGCACGGCCTTGAACCATAGTAAACCATAAACTAGCTAGTTAGAGTAACTAATACTCACTTAATATTATAAAACCTAGAATTACCTTATATAATTGGTATTGAATTCATTGGAGTGAAAAATTTAAAAGATTCTATCGCGTGAGGACTGTTTAGAGGGCACGGCCTTGAACCCTAGGAAACCATAAACAAGCTAGTTAGAGTAACCAAAGCAACGAATGATGAACATGTGACTAATACTCAACAGATTCGTAATACTTCAAAGATAACATACCTACATAAAAATAATCACGTAATTCTACATAACAATTTGTAGACAAGAAGAGTAGGTATAACTCACTCATTGGTATATTTTTACCCGACTGTCCATAAGGAAGGTTATGTTTTCAGGTGTATGTATGTATATCTGTTCCTTTGGCTCCCGCTGTAGTTTAAAAGGCTTGATGGGTTTTGATAAATGAGGTGTCAATGGATTCATCTTGATCATGAGAGTGACAAAATGTCAAAAAAATAATCCTACTAATATTATAAACGCGAAAGTTTGTGAGGATGGATGTTTGTTAGTTTCTCTGATCTAATTCTAGTATTTGCCATCTTTTAGGCGTAATATATCATCTTGTATGTTAAGCAGGTTTTACGCTAATTCATTTGTATGCATGTTAAGTCTTTCTTTGTATTTCTTTATGTTTTTGATAACTTCTTCATTGACGGTCAGCATATCCAGATATTCATGTATTTCCGTGTTTCTTACAAACCAATGTGCGTTTGATACTGTTCGTAGTGCAATATTTTGAAATCTTTGTAGGATCTCGATGTTAGAGTTGCTAGCAGAGCCCCAAAGTTCTATTCCATAGGTCCAGATCGGTTTTATAATGGTTTTGTACAATAGTAGTTTACTACTGAGGGACAGTTGAGATTGACACCCTAGCAGCCAGGATAAGCATTTGAATGTGATATTTGCTTCTGTTTTCTTTGCTTTGATATGGTTAGCCCAGGTCAGTCTTCTGTCTAGATGCAAGCCCAGATATTTTACGCTGTTATTACTTGGTAGTGGTTTATCTTCCATACAGACAGGTGGGCAGTCTCCTTTCCTTAATGTAAATGTCACTTGAGTCGATTTAGTAACGCTAGGCTTTATTCTCCACCTTTACAGCCACACGTATATTTTGTTGAGCTGCGACTGCAGTTTGACAGATGCATTTTTCGGGTCTTTATCACTAGCAAGGCATGCAGTATCGTCTGCGTATGTTGCTGTTACAACACCTTCTGTTTCAGGCAAGTCTGCCGTAATCAGAACCGTATGAATAAATATAAATGCGGATAAATGCGGTGTCATTGGATTCATCTTAGCCTACAGATTTATAAATTACTAGCTGCGCCCCGCGGTTTTACCCGCGTAGGTTTCGATTTTATAATCGTGATAACTTCGAAATTAAATGTCTGATTCGAATGAATTAAAAAGTATTTTACTGCTACATAAATCCCCTTGATGATAAAAGTATTTATTTGAATAACAATTAATACTACGATACGAATGTAACCAACTTTTGTTTCTACCGGCGATTTAATTACATTTTAGACACAAAAGTTACTAATGTGACTTAACTATCATAGTTAGATATATATCCTCGAGGACTTTTTTGTAGGAAATAATGAGTACTTTAATCATGTAGTACATCATTTTTATGTGTCATCAATAGTTTTCTCAGCGCACGCCAAATAATGAATTTTACAGACAAAATTTTGCTACTTTGGGTTACATTATTGTAATTATCTTAAAGATCTCTATTTTTTTTTAAATAAGTTATACCCTATGTTACTTCGTGATAATTTAGCTTTCTATTAATGAAAAAATTGTTAAAATCGGTCCAGTCGTTTCGGAGCCTATTCGATACAAACAAACAAAAAAATATTTTCTCTTTATAATATTAGTATAGATAATAACACAGTGTCATTAGTTATTCAATTTTATAAAAGAAAATGAAGATTAAAGAACCACGTTTAAGAAACTGCAGTTGGGTTTCTTCTGTGGCGCAGTGGGCGAAGGCCTGCCTGAGACGCAGAAGGTTGCGGGTTCGATTCCCGCTGCGGGACAAATTTTTGTAAGATTAGCAAATCTTTGTCTCGGGTCTGGGTGTTTTCTATGCATAAATTGTATGTATTTACAAAAAAGTATATAAGTAGTATATCAGTCATATAGTTCCCATAGGAATGCATGTGATATTGTGATCGGCGGAGAGAGAGTGGAACAAGTAAAAGAATTTGTATATCTGGGGATTTTGTTTACTAGGGATAGGAAGCATGAGAAAGATTGAAAGGAGAGTGAATGCTGGAAATCAAGTGAATGGGGCACTTCACTCCTTCATGAGCAGCCGGCAATCGTCTGAGACGGCGCGACTAGCTGTGCATAAAGGAGTGTTAGTGCCGACATTAATGTATGGAAGTGAAAGTTGGGTATGGCAGAAGAAACATCAAAGTCGAGTGAGTGCAGTGGAGATGCGAGCTTTGAGAAGTATGTGTGGTGTAACTTTGAGTGAATTCGCAATGATTGAAAATTTTCGTTTTCAAGCATTGCGGTATGAATGACGAGAAGACTCCACGTAGTTTTCCAAACGCTGCCCAGCCTAGCTGGATCCTCCTCTTGGCGACGAACGTACTCTGACTAAATTGGAGACATTTTAGAAAAAGGCCAGGTCAGAAGTACACTAAACCGCCGAGCCTGTAAGAAGAATGTGATGAGGATGAATGAAGCGAAAGAGGCATGCCAGGATCGTAGCAAGTGGAAATCCTTGGTCTCTGCCTACCCCTCCGGGAAACAGGCATGACTATTATTTATGTATGTAGTTCCCATAATACAAGCTCTGCTTAGTTTGGGGCTAGACGATGTTGTGTGCAAAATGTCCAGCATTATTATTATTATTTGATTTTTAAACTGATTACTTGTTTGGGTAATATTTCCTAGCGTAAAATCTAGAATCGGGGTATTTATTAAACTTACCCTTATCCAGGCAGCAAACAACGCCCAATTCTCCTAATGTAAGAAATACCGTACGGACGAGTCAAATCTACTCAATTCCAAATTACGTGGCTGACTTGATTTCAGTTACAGTATTACTACCTACCACGGATTAAAATTCGAGGAAAAGCACCTCAATTTGGGATTTAAAGAAAACGAATTGATTGAGGAAAACGAATCGAATTGTTATCGCAATCAAATAAAATCAAGTAATTCGATTGAATTTGATAACTGATACCTGTTTTGCCGTAAACATGACGTCATACGCTAGTATCGATATGGTACGAGGCGTGAGGTCATTATGTAAGACAGACATTTGAAGGTTTATGACGTCGCATTGGAGCTTCAGACTGCGTGGTCCTGCGGGAATATATTTCGTCGAGTTGGACACGCTTCTTCAGGTCTGGTTTTTTGTGGTCTAGGCACGTCGCGCCGCCTGCCGCCGACTTGAATTTAACTATCTGAATCTCAGAGGGTTACAAGGCAATATATTTATAACAAGTAAGTAATGAATGTCTATTGTGAAATATCGCCCTAAATATCAAGTATCGAGAACTGGTCCATCGATTGGAACAGTGATAAGTGATTTATTGCAGTCGGCAGCTGCAAATGTTTCTATGAACTCTAAATCTTAACTGAATTATTTTTGGCTTATCTATTTTAGAGTGTATTTTTGGTAACTGCAAGGGTCATTTATAAAAGTAGGTAAGTAAAATGTATGAATCTATAAATAAATCCGAAATAATGTGCTAGTGTTAAGTTATCCACGGCCCGCAACGTTAACAATGTCGTCTGCCCATCTCGCTGCCTCCTACGTTTCTGCAACCACTCTTTGGTCACCATTCAGTCGCCCTGGTATATCTGTCATCACTACATATGCAATATCCCGCCCAACACCATTTCAGTTCCTTAATCCTAAAGTCGTCTATATAACTAACTGAGAAAAGTATTTCTATTGCATTATATTAATAAGTCAACACGAATAATAGGCTGTTATTTATTATTTTCAATGATCTGCTTTATTATTAGCTTTGTTCCTCGTATTGTGTTTGAGTACTATCTAACGTCGGCAAATGACCTACATTACCATATAAGCGTTGTTAGAATTTGAGCCACTCTTTGTTTTAACTGTACTTTATCAAACGTCGACTTGTCTCCTCTCTTAAACGTATCATATAATTTGTGAAATCCTCTATTTTGTTTGTCATCTTTTCATCCAATATTTTCAATTTGTTTTTCCAAGTAGTGATACATTTCGCTAAACTATTTTCTCGTGTCACGGGAAAACTATTCCTTGAATCATTGAGAGATAACTTCAATGAAGGATCCACAAAAGTTTTCTTGGCTCGGTTTCCTGAATTGCTGGAATGCTTGGTTGGATATACAGCGTTTCGGAAGTGAGACGATGTTTGCGCGTGCGCGGCACGGTCGCCTGCCATCATACAAAACCGGCTACGAACCGCGAACTGACTCAGTCTGATATAAAACATTCTAGCTACGCGTACGTCTATACTATACCGAGTAGAGACTTTATGACTCATACTCTTATCACGGTGAACTGATTACGCTCTCATTGAATTTTGCGAACTTTTGTATTGTGAACTTTGATTTTGAGCCCTTATTGCACTGTTATTGTGGACTACATTTGTGAAAACCCGTCTTCATGTCTCAGCTGGTGCCTTACCACATTTACAGCGGCGAGCAGGACGACAGTCTCATGTTCGCTACTATGTTCGAATACCAGGCAGACGAATACTCAAAATCAACAGTAAGTTTTTATAATAAGTTATCCATTATATTCTACATCCTATTCGGAGTGCAAAATCTGTGTACCTACAACTTTTTACTGTAGAGTCCATGAGTAAAAACTGAAAAAAAATATCCAATTCTTCAATACATGGCGCAGATATGATATTTAACATTCAAAGTTTTAGTTTTGTCTATTTCATGGTGACTCATCATAAGTGTTACAACGTCAACTTTGTTTTGTTACTTCACTTTTGCATGATTATCTTTATCTAGTTGAAACGTTATAATTTTAAACAATATGTTATTATGACTGAGCTCAAGACACTGGTCTATTGAAACTGGAAGCAGCAATTATGCTTTTTTTTTATAGAGTAGATTCTGTGGTTTCGCTTTGATGTAGATTATAGAAAACACGAACACGTGTCAAGAATTAAATTATTGCGCAATACACCTTTGATATTTATTTGTACTTCCTTATTTCACGCCAAGCAATGTTCAGAAGTTCATAGTACCTATGTAATACTTTTCTAGAAGCATCTGAATTGTCTGGTCTACAATTCTATTGTGATCAATAAAATACTATAAACAAGTGAATCTACTTCACATGTAATTACTAAATCTAACAATAATGTTTTCGTTCAAATAATCAAACATTACAAAATAAATTGTAGTTCTCGTCACGATTTTAGTAATCAGCTTTAATATCATTAGCACATGGTAACTTTGTGTCAATACTCCATGTTACGTATCAAGAAATTTGTTAAGTTGACAAAAGATGGCGGTACTAATTCTGATTGTACAATACATTTACTTACTAACGGAGATGCGACAATTTTCAGATTCCTATTATTTCTTTTTGAATAACTTTTTTCTTGTTGCATTGAACTGTCTGCGTCTTTCATGTAATATTGACTTATCTTGACTTACATAAGTTTCGTTTTGGCATAGTATTGGGTAGTTTGACGTAGTGTTGGGTAGGATATGAATGATACATGACATTTATTTATTTTATTTTTATTTATTTGTCCCATACATTTCATTTATTCATTTCGCATTTACACTTTTTTCGCCATGTTTCAAAATAATGTTACAAAGATAAGACGAGATCCTATATATATTTTTGTGACGAGCTTTTCACTAAATCTCATAATTTTAGAGCACGTTAACACCACATCATCACCACCTCAAACGTAAACGCCACATTTTCACCACATTGAGGCATGATTTTTCCCAACTTGATTTTATGCATGACTTTGTCTATAGTGAGGCATTAACCTCTGTGACAACCTCTGTGGCGCAGTGGGTGGTGGCCCGCCTGAGACGCAGAAGGTTGCGGGTTCGATTCCCGCCGCGAGACAAATGTTTGTATGATCTACGTATAATATGTATGTATTTAAAAAATAATAGTAAATAGTATATCAATCATGTAGTGCTTGTCATAACACAAGCTCTGATTATCTCGAGGCTAGATGATACTGTGTGAAAAATGTCCAGCAATATTTATTTATTTATTATTAATAAAAACTAATGACCAAAATAAGTTTTTTTCATTTTGGTCGTGTCCCAACACTAGATTGACGTCAAACATGGCGCGACAACGTTGACGTCACAATGCGTGCGCGATGAGATTTCTAATTTATGTTTATACTAGCTTCTGCCCACGGCTTCGCCCGCGTGGTACCCGAATAAAAAGTAGCCTATGTGTTATTCTGATGTTTATAAGCTATATTACTATAAGGTGTCATCAAAATCCGTTCAGTAGTTTTTCCGTGAAAGAGTAACAAACAGTCATTCTCACAAACTTTCGCGTTTATAATAGTAGTAGGATTCTGAAATAAAACTAATCAATATTTTAAATTTAAGTTCCTTAGTTAGTTTGGAATAAAATTTGTTCTTTGCCTGAACTTTAAGGAAAGATGAATTTTGGAAATGCCGCTATGCATTTTGTAATTAGAATTGGGTCATCCGATTTCGGAGTTACATATTACCTAGTTATAATAATATCAGTCACGTATGCATGTAGTGAAGGTATAAAAAAGGCAATTATTTCATCATCATCATCGTACGATATCGTGTTTGCTAAATTCTTACCTGCCATGCTGATTATAAATTGTTGGGTAACACTTTTTACTTGTATTTTTTACATACTGGATACCAGGCAGTCTTTCAAATGCCTTTTACATCATGTTATCTTATTTTATTTTTCTCTTTGGTGTAGAAAAACAGTGTTTAATTGTATGCGTTTCCCTACGCTCTTGTAGTTATACAAACGACAGTGTCGGTACATAGTTATGATTGGCACCAAATAGCTTTCTGAAACGATTGTGTTTAATATTAATGTTATTTTTCTTTTGCCGTTTTTCTCACTTAGTACAATAAATGTTATGCTTATTTAATATGTCCCTGTTTGTATCTTCTTATCACTGACTAATATCCCCGTTTTAATTTTCTTAAATATTTTCCCTACGGCATAAATCGCGGTTAAAATGTCTGACAACACAATAATATTTAATACTGTCCACTAAATTGATAAACCTAACAAACCACAACCGTCACCAACCGCAAACTTGTTTACTTACAAAGATTTTACAAACCTATTATTTTATGAATGAAAACCTTGGGTTTTGCCAATTTGCTGCAATAGTTTGAATCAGGTTAGTAAGGAGATGGCACGAAGTCACGTACCCCAATGCCTAACATGCAGTTATTGAATCATTTTTAAATTCGAACCCAAACAAACTAATACGATCTCACTTTATGAATGAAATTGATTGGTTTTCCAATTCTATTGTAGTATGATTGAGTAGGCAAAGACCTATTAATGACACGAAGTCACGTACTTACTCAGATACCTAACCTACAGTAATTATGAAATTGCTCGTTTTTAACTCCGCTAAATGTGCGTTTTAGAAACACGGATCATTTAGGATCTGATAAACAAGACCTATGGATTGCACAACAATAACCGGATTTGCGTGGCAGTAGCGGGGAGGGTGATGCTAACCTTTGCGAGGCGAAAACGTCAAGTCCGGCTGACTTGACCCACTTGGGTGCTTGTGAAATTTCTCCTGCGCCTGAATACTTCCAAGAACACACGTCTGCACGTCCGCTGGGGAAACCCGCGCAGCAATTTTGATATTTTTTGTTTGTTTTTAGTGTATCCAATCTACCTTACAGTTACATACTTAAAAGCCAATTAAACAACACACTTAGTTCTGTCAATTGAAACGTCTGAATTTAACTATTGATTAACCTTGTTAACTCTTGCAGATGGGTCTTATTGACCGACACCTATTTAAACGGCTGCCGTCAATACGGGCCGGATGTGGACAATTCGCTTTAATTGTTATAAACTCGCGAGTAGTCTTCTCTACACACTTCACCTACATGATACGTCTATAAGGAAAACGAGAGCTGCCATGGAACTATTATTGCCCTTTTACCTGCATCTGGTTCTTCGAATTAGCCAGTAGGCAATATACATTAGCTAATTACTGTAGCAATAACAATATCGTTGTTCCATCAGGTCAAAATCATGTAACCAGTAACTATGGATTAGGTAATCCTCACTTCACACGCGTTGTTCTGAGAATCTGTGAGTCACCGCTACGATTACATCGGAAGCTATACTTTGCAACCATGTGACATTTCTTAGAGCATTATAATACCTACCAAGAGGTAAGGTTCCCTTTAGGGTAAGCCTACCAAGATTAACATTTTATTCCTAGTCATGTTATTTTTTTATATTTTCAACAGGATTCTTAAAGTGTTACGACTTATGCAATGCTCCGATGTAGGTAAAAAATTCGCGGCTTGCACACCTGCAGACAGGCTGACGTCATCGCTAAAGAACGCGTCTAGAACTTAAGTTTTTTTTTAATATTTACGTTTTTCATACTCTGATCGAATCAATGAAGTCCAAAAATAAAATCATTATCTAAACTTGTAAAATCGTTTGTCCTAACTGCCAAAACTACCACTAAGTCTAAAAAGCTGAAATTTGGAACATAGATTTATTTTATAACGTAAGAAAGTGCTAAGAAAGGAGTTTTGTAAATTTCTTTGTTCTTTTAAGTTACATGAAAATTCTTATAACAGCTACTGAGCATAAATAAATAATGATGTGCTTCAGGGTTTTTGGAATTTCACATTTTAAAAGGCGCCGGGCGCCGGGAAATGGGGTGGTGAAATGTTGTATGGGAGAATCGTTTTTTTAAAGGTAGGAACTTGAAAATTGTAATTTTAGCTACTCATCATAAATAAATAATGACGTGTTTCAGGATTTTTGGATTTTCACATTTAAAGGGAGAAATTGGGGGTGAAATTTTGTATGGAAGTATCGTTTTTTTTTTAAACACGACTCCACGCTTGCAAAGCCGCTGGCAACAGCTACCTTGTCATTCATAAAGTATTCATGGGAAAGTGGGCAACTCTGGTGATGGAGTGTTTAGGTCACTTCGAGGTCTTCATTATTTAGCATTTACACAAAATATTATTATTCATTTGCTTTGCTATTAGACGAATGCACGATGTGAACCGGTACATCTTTCCATCATCTTTATTCTTCCTCTATGCTAAAAAAGTAAGCAAAATACTTTTGCTTACTTTTTTAGCATCGTCTAACTAAAACTTTAGTGCGGTCTGTCTGCACCATAAAACAATCTATGGCGTAGATTATACGCCTTGCACAAGTAGCAGCAACAAAGGTGGCTTCTTTATGGCCTTTCGGAGATAACATGGAGTGGTCCGTGTCCAAATGTCCATTACCAATGCGGCCCTTTGTTTCTTTAGTTACGTTTATATTACCTCTGGAATCGGAAAGTGATAAAACTAAAGTGATGATAAGACTCAAGTAACTCACTGGGACATATTAAAAATATTTAAATAGCGTGATTTATTTAACGTCATAGCGTGAGCTGTTTATTGTTCATGTAATTATAACCATGAAATTTCAAGTCAAGGTGACGTTACCCATCGAATGTAGATTTTATCATGATCAATTTTATTAGCTAGAGTTACGAACTTTATTTAGAACTTGTATTTTTATTTGTTTGTGTATTGTGTTGTCCAGAGTTCGTTTAAATAGTATGATCAGAGTTGGGTTTAAATAATCCCTTCTTTTTTATTGATTTCTTACATAATAGTGTCCTTTTAAAACACTATTGTGCAAGAAATCTTATTCACATTTTAATTTCGCAGGTAGTCGGTGTGTCATTTTCGCTGTGTCACATTGCATTTTGTCAAGCTTTGTTAACTGTCACCGGGGTTACAGTACTCCACTGCAACTAACCACCCACGATGTCATGGCCGTCAAAACTGTCGCTATGCGATATCTTTCAAAAGTCAAGTGCTATAATGACTCAATTAATACCTACAAACTCGCACACTTTTATTACGGTGCGTTTAAGATTATTTAGGGGACTTACTGGAATGCGGTTTAATACCGACCGATTTATTTATAATTAATAGTTAAAGTATTAGAAGGCAGAACAACAATGTTGGAAATTAGGTGTTGTCCAGTCGTGGTTATATTATAACGTACATTTAATTAATAGATTATATTAATACTAAATACACAACTCTTGTACTTATAACAAAATAATTACTGATTTTGTATACCAACTTTAGTATATCCTTTATTGATTATGATTTCCTGTTTATTTGTACTACGTGACATTTAAATCTAATTTGTATGTAGTACAGCCAGAGACTACAACGGATTCGTTGGTATAGTTGTTATAAAAACAAATCATTAGATTGATGTGTCGCTTCTTCGCTCGCTATCTTGTTGTTAGCACAGAAAACAGCGCTACCTTTTTGAAGCCGCAATAAATGGGACACTTAAAAGTCGACTCAAAATCTTTAGAATTTTCGGCCAAAAGACCGCGATTTTTTTTCACAACCTTTTGTTTAAGGTAACTGTCAACTTCAATACAACAAGGCTTGATCTTTTCATCTCATTTTGACACAAAACCGAGACAATGAAGTCGTAAAAACCTGGAATGTGTTTGAATGTTTACTCGAGCGTACCGCAAAAGTATCAGTTTTGAACATGTTACTTGAACAATAATTGCCTCTTCGAGTTCTGGTATTTTACCTTTTAGCCCGTTACAGATCCCGGTGAGACCTCGGGTATTGAATGAGTCACAAGCCAGCCTGCTTGCATTCCGCCGGACATTCTTTTCATTCCAAACGTTATCTTGATCTTTTTATTGGGCTAGGAAAATGTAAGCAGCATATCAAAATATGGTATTATAATAGCGAGTGCCGACATTTTCATAAAACCTAAACAAAGGATTCACAGTGAATTCGCGAGCTTTATTTTTCTTTGTTTCAAACAATAATTACGTCACAATAATAATCATGAAGCTGATATTTACAACAGCTGCGAAGTCCTTGTTCCGATTATGGGCAAGAATCGTGCCTGCTGCTCTGTAGATTACTGACATTTTCCACGTTTCCGCCTAGATTGCCTTATTAAAAGATGTCATGCTTAGGTGCGACTGCACGTGCGTTGATATTATTTGTCACATTTATACGAAGGTCGCTGCACAAAGGATTAATGGGAAACATTAGATAAATACAAATTTTGCCCATAAAAAAGTTATTGGGAGATACCTATTATATGCAGTACGACTGCTACCTAATAACTTTTTAAGATTTAAAGCCATGTAAATGAAGTCCAATCTCGCCCACACCGGAATTTGTGATAGACGGCACAATAACCGCACTACCAATACCGACGCCATTATTTAATGAACCCTCGTCAAACGAAAAGGTCAAATTATTTGAAAAGATTAATCTCGTAATTTATGTGGGCCTTACGCGCCCCACCAGATTTCTCGCTTGACGGACTGCGTTATATGAAATTGATTTCATGTCATCCATCCAATCATGAAAGGCCTCTTTTTTTCTACTCTCTAAACCTCGTTCTGGTTTTTGTAGTTTTATTTTAAATATTTTGACGGCTATTTGTTTACAGATTGGGACCAGCTAACTTGGTAGAGTAATGGATGGATGGAAGCTAATTCTCTGATCGTAAATTGTCGAAAGAATAATTTGCACGGCCACGTCATTTACCGAGAGTAATGCACTCATAAATGTTTATTACTGTTGCGGTTTTTTTTAAGATTCTATCATTGTTCCACGGCCATGCGGGTTAAAGTGTTATACATTTTATTGGTGCGAAATGCGTTCCAATATCTTGGCTTTATGATATCCTCGCGTGCTGATTCGAATGCTGCATAGTGTTGTTTTTCACAATAAATAATTTTACGGAAACCAAAAGCTTCTTTTACTCGCAATCATAATGTACAGGAGAACTCTAATAGCAGCCAGTAAACAAATTGAATTGATGGGTTTAAAATGAAATGACTGCTTTATTTATCGCAATTCAACGAAACCAATTTTGTATTTAGCTTCTCCTACGCAATTCGGGATCTTAACAGCAGTAGAAGGTCACATGTCAGTTGTTTCGTTAGTTTTCCTCATTTCGCCTGGAATTTGAAATAACTTGATTATAATCTCATCTATTTTTAGTTTCCCTAGTTTACATTGTATAAGATTTTTCCACTTTGCAAAACTACTCAGTTTTAACTTAACATCTACTGTCATTATACTGCTTATTAGTCGTACGTTGAACTTTTTGCTTGGGGTGATCAAACTTTGAGACGGTACACTACTGCAGCCTTCGTGATTGATCGGTATGGGTGGAATATTCACATGTTTGGTGAAAACAACTGTTTTTTTTTACCTTCTTTTTCCCAACTATCCAATAATCCGTCTAGATTATTTTCTTTGTGTGGGGAATGTTTGATGGTCATTTAAACTACACAGTGTATACATAGAATACATTGTACATAGGAATTCCGATCCTCGTAAATGCAGGCCACTTAAGATCATATTTAGACACATTTAAAGTTGTTCACTTTTATTATGTTCATCGTAAAAATGTCATTATACGTTATTGCCTATTAAAGTAGTTCAATGTTTTATTTGTTCGATGGTGTAAGTTAAGTTGCTGACTAAACTGACCATCCTTAACCATAACTGACCGGAGCACCTACATACTCAGATCAGAGAGATGTCTCTGATCTGAGTATGAGGGTGCTCCGGTTTGCTTTTCAAAAGTCAGAATTTTGATTTAAAGACACAAGTGTATTTGATACTGGTACTGAAAAACTAATATGGCCGCACTAATTCAATTATTCCGTTTATGTTGAGAGCCGATCGCGTTGCATGCCTACCAACTGGCTAAGTTTACTGCCCGAACGCTCCTCTAGCCCAATTAGGAAGACACTAAAAAGGTTCTGTGTTCGTTTACGCTTCATTGTTATCGTCGGTATCTGGGCTGCCGCCATAGTTTTGCAATTGCGAGTTCTGTTTCCTTGTCTTTTTAAGGAGTCGAAAGTTCTTGATTTTCTGCAACTGAGGCTTGTTGATGTTGTGCAATTTCGCGTAGGTGCGGTGCATAATGCGCGGGGGCCTGTCTGGCCGGGTCGACGGCGGCGGCGGCGGCGAAGGTGTCGGGATTCGAGGGGTGGTGTGTACGATGCACCGGTGTGTCGGCGCCGAGTGGGGCGTAGGCGTCGCCGGGGGGCGTCTCGCCAGGCTTATCAGACGGTGGCGGGGCCGGCGCGCGAGCCTCACTCCTCGTTCTGCCGCTGACCGCGCGCCCGTATCGTCGACGCTCGCTGACACCGGTTTAGATAACAAAAACCTTTGTCCAGCCGTAGCCGGCGCAATAATATTTACAAATTGCACCGCGCCGCCGCGTAATTTCTGAGGGGTTTTCCGACGCTCGACCGACATCTGTCAGGCGATTGTTTTCATAGCGCACATGCGTGTAGCGCGCGTTTTATCAAGTTCAGACAAGTTTTTAAAGATTTTTGAACTCATCAACTGTTGGATTGTTCAGTGTGATTCCGTGTTTTTGGATTGCAGTTTGAGGAAGTTAGGTAAGTTTGCCCACCACAATTACAACATATAGGTACATATCATTCAATAAATCCTGTTGACAGTTGTTATTGCTGATATGCATTATCTCCTTTTCGCGCTTCAGGTTTATAACACAGATTGTTATTACATACTCGTTACATCATATTTGAAATATCTAGGTAATTGCTCAACAGAACGATCAACGACGTGCTTGAATACGAATTGTTTCTAGGCGATTACCTTTGTGTTGTTATCTAGTATGAGATCACATGTTCTCGTGAGGTGGTGCCTGGTGGTGGCGGGTGGTCGTGTGACGTCGCGACGCTGCGCGCGCGCCGTGTCATCGCTCGCGGTCAGTTGAACGAACCCTCCGACGACCGACGTAA
This sequence comes from Perizoma flavofasciatum, assembly GCA_958496245.1. NCBI lineage: Eukaryota > Metazoa > Arthropoda > Insecta > Lepidoptera > Geometridae > Perizoma > Perizoma flavofasciatum. The sequence goes on from OY292436.1 coordinate 5,123,675, forward strand.
ACCTTGCCATAATCGCGATTATTTGCATCACCATTGTACCTACCAACTGTGGGCTGTAATCGCGTCTCTAATTATTATCTCTAAACCCTATCATTCATTCGAAACTGGAAATCCCATCCGACGCGCTTCTAATATGCCTAATCATTGGACTAACCATGCAACACTAAATTATTAGGTATTCGCAAAAAAATATGTGTCTAATGTTTTCTATGATATTATAAATTGTAGGTAGCTTATAGGTAGATTGGTATACAATATGCACTTATACAGTACCTACCGACCTACGCTGTACTATGCTTTCAGTTATCAGTGAATTTGTACCAACGATAAGATAGAGGCTAATGTCCATTCTATCGATATTGGTCCTTGTTTATCCTTGTTTTTCATAAATAAAATACAGGATATACAGGATTTTTTTGGATAGGACAGTAATTTTAAAATTATCCTGTAGCATAGTTATTAGTTACATTCAGGGAGAGCAGTTGGTGTCGCAGTATCATCGTCGGTACGTTACTGTGCCCTTCGGGAGCAGTAAATTAAGTCATGCATGCACGTAAGCAAAAACGCCATCAGAACGCGTCTTTTTCCAACAATCTCATTTCTCTGCCAGTTAGCCCGATTGATCTTTAAAAGTTAACCTGTTAATAACTAATAAAGATTATATTAACATTAATAACAGTCCACTGTGTGTGTATTAAATCTGCCAGGATTTCCATCTCCTCTTTAATTATTAAGTAAGTTATTGTATATTTTGTACAATTATAGACAACAATAAACTCATCATATTCATTATACAACAATACATCCTGCAAGCTATTCAAATATCTCGCTTGCAGGAGCCATTATTCTCTTCACAGTTTCATAAAAATATATATCAATCTTATACGGGCTTATTATTCCTTTTGTGTGCTTGAATGTTCATTGTCTCCTAATGAGATGGCTTATACGCCTATTTCTTATATTAAGTAATTTTGATTTTAATTTTGGTGAATTATTATTGTGAGTTGTTAAAATTTTAGTACTGCTACAGATACCGTACTGCTATTGTATTTTTGGAAAATAAATGTATATTTGTATCAATATTGACTTATAATCAGAACTGGGGCAGAACTGAATAGTCTCAAATAAATATTCACAGTACTTACTTAGTTCTAAATTGGAACTATTCATAGGAACTGCTGCAAAAAGGTCCTTAGAGAATTGAAATGAGTGAAACGCTTAGTTGACGCTTAACAAGTAAGTTGATGTAATGATCACTTCATCTATTTGATGACCTATGGAATGAGCACAAGACGTATTGTTAACTGGAGAAACCTTGGATTGATGCCAATCAGCTACAAGACTTTCGTATAGGTATGTGGACGTATTGTTTTCGTAGTAAATACTTGTATCGTAAGTACTGCGAAATGTGAACCAAATGGATCATAAATTAGAATAGCTGTAATTTTTATTTATTTTAAATAACAGTTTTTATCAATATATCAAACAAGTCCATCAAATTCTTCAAATCTAATAACTCGTATATACTTACTAGCCTGGTACCCGGATAAGAAGTAGCCTATGTGTCATTCTGATGTATAAGCTATATAACTGTTTCATCAAAATCCGTTCAGTAGTTTTCGCATGAAAGAGTAACAAACATCCATCCTCACAAACTTTCGCGTTTATAATAGTAGTAGGTAGGATTCATTCGCAGAATTTTGAAGAAGATTGTCAGCATCGTTCTATTTCTGAATGAAGTTTGAAACTTTTCAAGCGAGAACTCTCCAGTGCTTCCCCTACTAAACGGGAATTATTTTCTTGAGATTGTGAAATATTTGCGATAGCTACAACTCATAAGTGTTTGTACACGTATTCGTGGAAAGCAGATAAGCTACATGGCTAAACCGAACGGACAGACAATTCTGATGCCGCTATCTATGACCACGAGCGATAACGAGAACGCCCGGTGTCCTGTTAACTTTTATGAAGCGGCCAAAAATATACGGTTAAGTTCAGCCTTGCCCTAGAATAGTAGTCTATTGTTGAGAGCGCCATCACCAAAAGGGTCCGGTTCGGTTTCTGGTGGGCCAAGATCCATAGTTACTTACTGAAAAATAATTGTTTTAGTTATTATTGGCGTTTTCTTTCTATGCTTTCCTATTTATATTTCTATGAAAATCTTGGGATTGTAAATTGATACAGTAAATAAGCGACATTGAAAATTTGGACCATTGACAATATTTTCCTTGAAAACCCCCCATTCATTTGGACTCGTTCCAATCCAATAAGTAGAAAGAGATGTTAATATGATCGTTATAAACCTGGTAAATAAACACAAAGATATAATTTAATACTCACTACTCACAATTATAACTTAAGAAATAAAGAAAAACTATATAAACCAAAAACTAGGCTTACCAAAGTTCAAAAACAAGGAGATTATAATAAGATATAATCATATTTGAATTAAAATATCAAATTTGAAGCACTTATCAGATTGCAAACAAAAAATCTAATAATTCTTTAAATCCAATGCATTTTTCAGTATGAACGAGTTCATGAATATGACTCTAGCAGAATCTTAATTTTTGCATGAGAACGAAGTTGAGTAGTGCGAGCTCTTGACAAGACTTGAATATTATAGGGATTTTATAAATTTACTTTAATTAATAGCGTAATTTTGCAATTTATGTGTATTATTTTAATCCAAATATGTAAACATAATTGACTTTCCTTGTATAACAACCAATGTTATAATATGGTTAAATAAATGAAATGAAAATTCTGTAACAAGAAAAAAAAACGTTAAACTATATTGTGGAAAAATAATTTGGACACAAGACAGTAGGGGAATTAAAGTTTTTGAGCGCAGCGCAGTGTTGAAACGAGGCAGATTATGTTGAAGGTTTTTCCTTATCCAGGTGACGTTTTTATGTTGATGGGCGTTGAATTATCTGTGGTGGTGCTAGGCGGTGCCGGGGCCGTAGCCGGCCTCTCCGCACCCATCTGATAAACCAAGCGCTTTCCACTGCGCTTGCGCAGCCGAGGCCATTTGTTTTAAATGGAAACTTTAAAATGTAATCTATCTACCTCTTAAGTATTACAAAAGTATTTTCGTAATAATTTAGTCAAAAGGAAAATATTTTAATTTATTGCCAGCATTTTGTACCTGATATAACATAACAACATAACAGTTTTCCTAATAAAGTATCTTGTTGCAACAAGGATAGATAGATATAGATTGATCGATTTATCAGTAGCAGAATTTCTAAGTGTGTCTTGCATGGGCAGTTAACATTAATGTTATCGGTTATTAATTACCGCCGCAATTGTCCTTTGGTGTAAAATATTGCTAGTAATAAAGCATCTTGTTAGCTCGCCAAGGATGGCTGTAGAACCTCAAAAGAAATTAGCATAAGTGCCGCCTAACACGGCGGGCAGGCGTCGAGACAATGGCTTTGTCTCTCTTACCGTCTGCAGGTCGCTTGCTATAACTTTTGTGATATATAATTCCACAAAGTAATTTTAATGACACAGTAATTGTAATTTTAGAGCACTAGCGGGTAATATTAGCGTAACGATTCCGAAAATGAGTACTATTTCGTTATAGAGTAGACTGGCGTAAACTTTATTCTTGACGATTTCCCCGGATCGTTTATTACTGACCGTAATTTCGCTGTGACAGTTAATGTATCTGTAATGTACGTACAGGCTCGAGCATTTTAAACTTTAAACTGTTGTAAATTTTAACCTTTTTATACAAATATTTTCACTACATGTTGCGTTCGTTCATATCGCGTCCCAAATCTGCCAACACCCTTTTGTAACATTGTCCTTACACGAACATTGACTGGTTCTCTACGCAGATGTTATTAATTGGATATCTTTATAATGGAGATTTTTTTGCAGTTTATAAAACGTTAGGGATTGGGCCGATGGCCTCTGAAAGTAGCCGAAGTAGCGCGATTGTTGCCTTGCCTTACATCTTTGGCAATGTGGGCGACGCAATTAAAAATTGAATACTTTAAACAAGTAACTTGTGCGAAGGCGTTGACCTCAGGCCGTTGATTGATACCTTTCGAAGATTGCTACTCTGCAAATATTAAGTAAGAACTTTATCATACTCTAACCAGTCTGTATAATAGCAACAATACTCAAATGCATAGCGAAACATTGATTACATTACATCAATCAATTTTAATAAACAGAGCTCAAACAATGAACATGTAGGTTGACGATGTAGGTACTTTGGTTTTATCGTACTGATTTAACAATTGCGACACCAATTCTAATTAATTCATGATAATGCACATAAGTGGACGTAATCTCGCCATTTGAAGAATTAAAATGAATGTATAGGGCGATTCGCATTGCCATTTTATCGCATTAGGATTTTGCTTCTTTGTTTCTACCTCGCAGCTGCCGTTTATTATCGTAACCGAACAATAAATATCTATACTCATTTAAAATATATATCCCGGTATAGATAACCCGCATTACCCTCTAACCGCATTGAACCTTAGTTGGTTTATTGTTGCTTTACTAAAAGTTTTACAATAATTAAAGAAAATGACAAAAATCATTTAGATTAAAAAAATAAATTCGAACACGGTAGGTATCAATGTATCCATCTTTATTTGATACAATAGGATTACTGCGAGTTCCAATTACAAAACACGAATCTTTTTGTGGTTTTTTTCGGCGAACTCTGCGGTTGGCAGCGGCCGGCGCGGCGCCGAACGGAATGCTTGCCATTTCCGGACGATATCCGTTTCTTCGCTCCGGCGCCATACGCTCAGCTTTAAGATAACAACGTGCCTTCTTGTTATAAACATGTCAAAACACAATATCATTATACTCTTCAATCAGAAATACATGATAATGCAAGTTTGAGTGGGCTCGAGATTTCCGCCATTTTACAAGTTTTTCTCGTTTACTTAGCATTTCCTTATTTCATAACCTTCAGGCAGTTTTCTTTAAGGACTTAACATACTTATAGGAGGTTGTTACTCGGCTCTGGCTGGGGTCTAGTTAGATTTCATACATAAAATTACTAGTTTCAGTTCAGCACTTTTAGCTATAACTTCATAATAGATGCTGAAGCGAAATTTTCTCCAATGTCAAGCGCTGATTCACTCGAATGAATCATTCAACGTAATCGAGTTTTTGAGTTGTGCCTACGACGAATGTAAATACGCGATCGTAGTGACCTGCGATAAAGGTTGTGACTCACTCGGGTTTTCCGAGAAACACAGAATGGAGCACTTTTCGTGAAAATGAAGGTCGGCTTCGGCCGAGCAGTCGACTTAATGGCACCCTTTTTATGCTACAGACTGGTAATTTACTTTAATACTTAACAATGAAAGCGAAACAAAGTTCCTGGGAAAGGTCGATAAGGCCCTGCGTTTCATAATTTACGTTAACCCTTTGTACTTTAAGTTCGCGGGGTAAACCATTAGGGTGCATTATGGAAAGTGACAGTGAATCGATTGCGTTATAAAACTTGGGTCCCGGCTTTTAGTGCTAAAAGGTACGTTCATTGCTTGCTCGCTGTAGATTCACTTTCCTCCAGTCTGACTGGCGCAGCATTGGTTCCACTTGCGCGTTAGTTTCGTTCAATAAAGGTAAAGAGAAGGGACGTTGCGTTGGCGTGGTGCCAGGGCGTCGATTTATTTTATTATTCGCGCAGTAGCGGTCAATGTCGCGACAGTCGACGGCGCCGTACTTTTGCTTGCATGTGTTAATTCACTTTTAAGTTTGATTATGTACGTTAGTCGTTGATATTATTTACGATTTACATTACACGTTCTACCAAAATGGTTCACCATTTCTTGTTTCATGGTAATTTGTCTACGGGGTAGATAAGATTTGGCTTGGGGTTTTATTTTTTTGTTTTAATTGATGTGGTAATTGGTAACTTGTACAACGATCCTCTATCAGTGTCGCGCTTAGGCAATTCGCATGATTAACCTCGTTAAGAGTCATTTGACTGTAGCAACCAATTGTAAATAATCCATAGCGCAAGATGAAGTGCAACAAACAGATCTTTATATTATTTAGAATCAGTTCAAGGAATTTTGAACTCGATGAACCGAGCATCGCTAAATATTAGTGCGAGCAATTAGCGCTGCGTTAATGATCTCCCAGACACCCGACCAGATAGAAAATAACAAGAATCGACTATCATTCCTAAGGCAGAATATCACTCAAACTTGATAGCGTAATAGGCCGAGTGCTTTATTGCTTTGCTAGCATGTGGTGAGAAATGTTTCCGATATCCCTAGAATTGAGGTCAGTTTTCGAAGAGACCATACCCAAGGCTAGTTTATGACACCAAAGGAATTTACTTTTACTACTAAGTGCTCGTGTCTCTTTGTTTTCAACTCTTTAGTTAATCATTCCATGGGCTGATAGCTTTTATAGCTTTTATTTGCATGTCTTAAATGCAGCACTGCTATTTTAACGTCTGCGATGATATTGCTGTCGTACATTTAATTCACAGTATAAAATACAATGCTTCTAAAAGTTTTCTTGTTTTTCTCGCTATCGCAACGGTCAAAGTCCAGCTTCGATCGTTTAAGAGTTCGAACCCACAGTAAACCTACTGTACCTATGTTGAATTAAATAGTCCTCAAATTGAATTGAAATAAGATAAATATGGTACTAAATGATGCCCGAATTTCGTGGGAAGTGGGCGTTCCTACACCTGTTGCGCAATCACGCGTTTGCCACGTGCGTCGCACGCGCACCCAACTACTTGCGTTTTCACAGAACATACAATTTCAACACACGCATAGACAAACAGACTTTGATAAAGCTCAAGGACTTTTCTACTTGCCATTTAGTAGTATCTACTTGGAGTTAACGGTTACCAATCCATCGCCGCAGGTCTTCCAATTCTCTATTTTATAACCAACGAGATGGTTTAATAAGTAAAGTTGGCGCAAAACTGTTTGCAGATGCGTGGTTATCGTATCCTGAAGGCGATTTTGATACGAATGTAAATTAAACGAATTAAAGTTGGAGAAAAGCGCATGACACGAGATTTTGATGCTAAACGAATCCTATTTAAATTTAATTCTGTATCAGTTTAATAAAAGTTGTCGAGGAAAACTGTCACCCGTGGCCTTATGTTGCTGAGTTCCTCGTATACCACCCATTATTTTAATCGGAAGTCGTTGCTTGCTTTTAAACTGTTTACAATAATTATTTACAATCAATTATAAGAACCCTGTATATTTACCAGCTTATTTAGTTACCATTTCCTGAAACTGAGTTGCAAACATCAGTGTAGCAAACATGGAAAAATATTAAAGAAAAGAAAGAATAAATGAGGTATTGATATGGTCGTGTAACTATTGTTCTGTAAACAGTATAGATACTCGTAGTACGCCAGTAGACATTGGTCCTGGCGGTTAGATTAAAATGTGTAGGCGAGCTAGCACACGTGCGGATAACGGGCGCTTATCGCCTGTCGATATATTCAGCTGTCCTATCTACATCTAAAATCAAATTGTATTTCACGCGAGGTGAACGTACCACTACAAAGAAAGATACACTTGGAAATTAGACTGATATTCATAAAAAGTAAAGTCAACTGTGCAAGGTCTGTGGGCTAGGTCGTAAACAAATTTGAAATTCAGGATCAGAAAAGCATTGTAGCTTTTCTGATCAATTTTTAGGTAAGAAATAGCACCGAACGAGTCACGGTCAACCGTGTTGTCCTACAAAAAACCGTAACCTATTATTACAGAGTGATCGTCAGTATGCAATACGTCACAACTAGATATAGTGATGATCTCATAACACGCGGGCCGATAACACTGTAGTACGCTCCGAATAGGAACAGTATCAAGGGCTTTAGCTTACAGAATTGCGTCTGCGATTTCTCAGAATAATCGTATTATTCGTCAAAATAAATGTTCGACCTTTATTGTCAAGGATCATTGCCTTGGAAATTTGACTATGTTGGTACTAGAAATGTGACGCCAGTTTCACATAGATTGTACCGACAGTAGTAGGAAAACTAAGCGGATTTTATTAAATTAACAGTAACAAGCAAGAATGCGTGATAATTTTATAATCCGTCAGTTAATTGTTAAGTAAAGCACCGTGACCAATTAACGTACAGAAGCGGAGCAGAATGTGACGCGTATTTGAGACGAATTTCATTAAAGCAATTGTGGTAATTGACCGGGCCAAGCGCCTTCCGGAGCTTGTCGTTCCCTTTGTGTCTGCAGCAATGCACTAACATCATTTCGTAGTTGATACAATCACTAATGACTGCACTTCTTCCCTTGATTCCACTGTCTGTTCCAAATCTGTTTTTTTTAAGTATTATTGTATTTTATATGCTGTCACTTCCTCTGTTTGGCGTTGAAGCTATTCCCTACAATACAAAAAAACGTTAGTTTCTTCGTCTGACTGCGCTTATGTTTGCCCTAGATCTGTTAAATCTATACTTTTCTTTGCTTTCTTTAGTGTAAACCCATTACCATTATCTTAATATTGTTTTTACCATTTATCTTAATATTGTAAATCGTTTGTGCCTAAATAATAAAAAAAACATATTATCATGGTAGGTATTGCTTTCTTTTTTATTTAGTTAACAACGGATTTTTTTTAACAAGTCTAAAGTTGACGACCTCGGTGGCGTGGAGGGCGAATAGCTGCGACGCAAGAGGTGCGGGTTGGATTCCCGCTGCTGGACAAATATTTGCATGTTTGATAATTGTTCCGGGTCTGGTTGTTGTGGTACCACGGTACTTATAGTTCCTGATAATCACGAAACTGGGAATTTAGTGTGTGGTCAGGACTATTTATGTAGCTGTTGGGTATTATTATATTACTAGCTTCTGCCCACGGCTTCGCCTGCGTAGTATCCAGATAAAAAGTAGCCTATGTGTTATTCGGATGTATAAGCTATATTACTGTAAAGTTTCATCAAAATACGTTCAGTAGTTTTTGCGTGAAAGAGTAACAAACATCCATCCTCAAAAACTTTCGCGTTTATGATAGTAGTAGGATGAAAGATATTATGATAAACAATGTCAATAACATTTTCTTGTGAAATATCTTCATGATTTCTATAGCATAGCCGACATTTTGGTTACTACTATTTATGGTATAAAAGACTTCCTGCATAATATGATAACATATCATAGTTTGATTGCCGAATAAGGTTGTATCGAACGTCTGCGCCCACGGAACCGCGCGGCGTCCTTGCCGCAAGGTCCAGCCTACCGCCCACTTACTGCTGTTATCCACTATTTTGGCAGGCATCGTTATTTCATGTCCTCCATATTAATATACCAAACTGTAAACCTAGGCTAGGAAAGTTGCGGTGAAAATTAGAATCGCAAAAAATCAGCAATTAACAAATTTAGTTGCTGTAAGCATTGTTATTTTCAATAGGAAAGAGTAAATTTTTAATTAAACTTTGTTTTACCAAGTTGTTCTTCGTGTCAAGCTTGACAGCCTCGAGGAAGCTGAGACGTGCTTACTGAGACGTGGTAAAGACGTTGTTTACGGGCGAACTTTAGCTACCTCAGATAACAAACCGCCACCGCGTGCGATGCGAAATGATGCGAAATATTTCCGGAGTTAGAGGAGTATTCTATTAATAAATGATTCGACGTCGCTCGTGGGCGAAGATTTCGGGCGAGCAGTCGCGGGCGCGGCAGTAGCGCGCGATCAGCCGCGGCCGCCGCCGTCCGCGCGCGCAACGAACGAACGACCCGCACTCCCGCGCACACGATACCCCCGCGATATATCGCGATTAACGACAATACGATCCGCCCCAAAATCCGCGAATCAAGCCAACACTGCTTCAATTATACGCAAAAAAAACATAAACCGACAGTAGCATCAGACAAATCGACCTCATTGTAGTCAATACCCAATGCACTTTTGCGAGGGCGGATTATAACGAACAAATCGACTAACAAACTCGAACCGTACGAAGGTGTCGCATCGCAAAAAGCGCAACACAATAGAGTAAGCGTCTAATTATAAACGTGGTTGAGCGAGCGACGCAGACATGCAGAACATAGATCCTCTGGAGATCGCCAACATCCTCGCCACAGAGCTATGGTGCCAGCAGGTATACTATACCGCCCGCTAAACATATCTTAATCTTGAATTTCCCAGTGTCCAAAAAAAGTGCCCCGTATCTGTATATCCCACTGCCAGAAAAATCTAACTTGAACTTCCAGTCCTTAAAAGAATTTACGAACTTGCTTTACTACGTTTTGGGATATTAAAATTGGCTTAATGTTGTGGAATTCACCTGGCTGTTCTTGACTACAAAGTTGTAGAAATATCCAACTACCAGTTTTAATTTGAGTCTTGACCTATTTAAAAATTAGCTTTGAGAAGAACTGCAAATCTAACGCCTGAGGATTAACGTTGATTGATTTATGAACTCTTGTTAGTATGCTCAAGAAAACAAATCGTTAACCTTTATTTACTAGGGCTATTCTATGTTATGTATCATATATATTCGTAATATAAATTAGCAGTAAAAATATATCAGTTTTATTTTGTTATAATGTTATTGTTGTGATACTTTGTTATGCAAATATTTTGCATATAAAACTGCAATGGAATGTGGAAGCAAAGCGGCTGCTACAAAACAATAAATATTGCATAACTATTTCATTAAGAAAATAGCTGCTATTGCTTTAATGGACATTATCTTGTATCTTTCACGTTCTTTAATTTTTTTTTGTTACTGTGCGGTGACATTATTACTTTTAATTGCCAAGCATTGGCCTTTCTCTAGCCCTACCGGTCACTACCGTTGGCCAGTCCAGTTTATCGCGTTATATTCGGAATCTCGTCGAGTCCGAAGTTACTATTTTAACTTGCAGCTCAACTCATAGTTAAATGCCTAAAGTTTCGTTTCCTTTCTTTCCAGTTGGCAAACCTCGAGGGCCTCCAGTCGGGGGTCCCGACCCGCACGACGGCCACCATAACACCCACACAGCTGCGCAACTTCGAGCAGACCTACATAGAGCTGACCAACTGCCGGTCTGAGCAAGCCACTCACGCGGGCTTCGTGCCGCCCTCAGTCACGCACGCCAACAACTACGGTAAGTTCTAGCTAATACACGCAATGAGTATGCCGATATTGGTCATCAATAAAAACATAGCCATTAGTCATGAAACCCATCACTAGTTATGTCGCTTAAAATTACACTTAGCTGTTAGAACACATGGACAATTGGGCATGCCCTAAAGATAAAAAAATCAATTTGTTCTACGCAGGCAACAGAGTTTTTCCGATTGGGTAAAAAGAAGATTTTTTCGACCCTACACTCCTGAGTGGAATGGTGTTGCTGATACCATTATGTAATTCAACACTGTCTTTCCAGGCATGCTGAATTCGGTGGGGTACTGTGACTCGGGCCCGACGACGGCGCTGCACGTGTCGCCGGGCCCGCTCTCCGCCAGCGGCGACAGCATGAGCAGCAGTCCCGGCCTCCCGATGCCGAAGCGACGCAACATGGGCGGTCGCCGGCCTACAAAAGCGCCCCAAGACATATCCCCGGAGGAGGAGGAGCGGAGGAAGGTTCGCCGCGAGCGCAACAAGATGGCCGCCGCTAGATGCCGCAAGCGCAGACTCGACCACACCAATGAGCTCCAAGACGAGACCGACAAGCTTGAGGAAAAGAAGCAGTCGCTGCAAGAAGAGATTCGTAAGCTCAACTCTGAGCGCGAGCAGTTACATGCAGTTCTTGAGTCGCATATGCTGTCGTGCCGATTGCACAAGCGGTCGACGAGTCCTCCCGACGTGAAGCCCTTCCAGGAACCGATCCCGTACCCCTACCCGATGCCTGACGACGTCAGGGTGAAAGTGGAGGACGTCGAACCCTCGGCCGACCCGGTTTTGGGCAACATGGATAATATGTTTACATCTCCGGCTAACAATAAAAGGTGAGAAGTCACACAACCCACACAACATGCAGTTTACCGCTGTCAAGTGTTTAAGTTCTTAACATCATCGAGCGTTTCTTCTTTGCATAGCTCGGCTCCGGGCACGGCACCGACTCGCTCCGACCCGATATGGCTTAATTATAATTACGGTAGTAGGACGTGGGCAAGAGCGTGGCAGCGTACAACAGATTATATTTTTTGTATTTATTATATTTATGAAGCAAAAAAAGAAGTATCAGTAAACGGTTTTGGGTGCATCCAATTATAAAATTGAGATATTTAGATAACAATTTATTTGAAAAACTAACTGATGAAGTGATGATCAAGATATGTTTTTTAATTATTTCCGTATAGTCAAAGTCAATAGGTTTTTATTCATTGAAATCACAAGCATCATATAGAAACGTCTACTTAAAAACTACGTGAATTTATAAATTTGAAAGTGAATTTACGCCGATTCCTCGCGCGCGACCAAGCCTAGAAAAATCAGGCAACAAACACTGCTTGGTTGTTTTTTTGATGATCCTTCATTCAGCTTTAGTGTGATGCCAATCGAACGAGGTGAACTCATTTATAAAAAAAGAGTACTAGTAGCAAAGTATGAGTAAAGCTACCTTTGATTATTTAACCTGAACATGCCGTCGCGTCGTAATGTCGATGTCGTGCCAGGCCAGTGAGACAGCGTGCCATACAATTTCATAGAATTATGCGTCCACTAAAATCCGTGTCGGTTTCGGGCCGGGGCTGGGCCGTGCAATGAAGCCATCTAATTGAATCGGAGAAATTTGTAGAATAATCCAGGGATTGTGTAAAAATGCACATAATGTCATCTACGTGCGATTCTATTGTTTGATTTGCACATCTCTTACCTCATATTGGATGGGCCTTATTGTTTTTACTTTCTGAAATAAGAACAAAAATGATGACAGCAGTGAGACGTTAATGGCTAAAATATAATAGAACAATGACTAGCTTTGCATTCGTTCAAAACGATTCCTTAAGCCAATTCACATTCTGTGTCCCATACATTGCCCTCTTACGCACAAAGTTAACCAGTTTGAAGTAACTTTAGTAGACTAATCATAACTTTCTATCTTTTCAGAATAATGTTGTCGGCGGCAAACCCAGCCGTGGTCACAAGCACATCGCCCATAAACCTGGACACGCCGCCAGCTATCTCCCGCCCCAACAGACCTAACTCGCTTCAAGTGCCGCTCACACTCAACCCGGCACAGGTAAGCTTTCATTATTCCTCTTCATCGCGTTCATATCCTCAATGCTGAGGGTAGCCTTAATGTAGTGCTCTGGATTTTCCTATTTCTCTCCATCGGGATCTGTACTCAGCGGATCGAATGGCATTGCTCACATTATAGTTGTACAGCTAATCTGGTCGCTCCGTGCCAGTGACTTCATTATTAGTTGGAGTTTTATGAGGTCGCTTATTCTAATGGTTTCCTGGTAGGATGCGTTAAGAATCCAACACGTTAAGAACGAATAGGCTATGCGCAGAGCGCTTCTGTCATTAAACCAGGCACTCAGCCGTTTAGCAGGTTTTTTATGGTTTTTTAGCTCATGCAGCCGAGCTGATCACCATTGAGTTTCAAACATTATGGTATTATAGGTAATGAATCGTTGAGCTAGGTTAAATTTTGCTAATTGTCAAGAGCAATCGTGTAAAAATCTGACCCCATTGTTACTTACCAACATCCTACTACTATTATAAACGCGAAAGTTTGTGAGGATGGATGTTTGTTACCCTTTCACGCAAAAACTATAGAACGGTTTTTAGTGAAACTTTACAGTAATGTAGCTTAGAATAACACATAGGCTACTTTTTATCCGGGTACCACGGGGCAAAGCCGTGGGCAGAAGCTAGTTAGTTATAAATAGTATATAAACATAGAAACGAATAGTAAATTAACCATCTTCCTCAAGAGATATTTCGAAACGCGAGCTTTGGGCTTCTCTTTTTGGTCCTGACGAAAATAATAAATGATCGACATTTAATATTTTCCTCAGGCTTCGCTGTTATTTATAGCGATCATTTGAAGACCAGGTGAAGTATTTTTTACTTACCTATTTAATTTTGTGAAAAGAGAAGCTTTTCTTTCAAAAGCTTATTCGTTTGAACAAAAATGTTTACCCATTTCATGCGATTACCATGCCCATGTAACTGTAAACTTTATTTTGAATAATAAATATAAAAAAGGAACGTTCATTACGATTAAAGTTTGGTGGGTAAACTTCAACTTACCTTATTGTTTCTTAGTTCGAGTCTTGCGAGACATCGTGTTGGAACTTTGCATACCTGTCAAGTTTCGATGACAATGCAATGTTATGGTGACAGCGAGCTGATCTGATGATGAAGATAAAAGGTAGACGAAAGTCCTCGATAGTTTATCGAAGACTGACGGTGTAGCTCATTTTGGTCTACAGCTCAGTTTGAAAAGCCAATTTGTATGAGAAAATCAAAAAGAGTCAATTTCATAAAGCTTCTTGAATTGTTTTTTTTTAATAAAACTATTTTGTTTGTTCCAGATTCACAACAACAAAGCTCTCGGGAATAATAAGATCGCAGGCATCGAGATTAGCACACCCTCCAACGGCATTCCCTTCAACTTCGAGAGCCTCATGGAGGGCGGCACTGGGCTCACCCCCGTGCACCCCCACCCGCACCCCTGCGCCCATCAGCAGCGCACAGCCCCTGAGATCGTCTCCCCCGACTCGCATAACAGCCTCGTGTCCCTCTGAGATCAGTTCGACGCCACTTACACGCTCTTCGAACAACTGCAACACATCTGAGTTTCGTACTCGTAAACCAAACTCAACTCGCTTGTGAGCTGTCAAACTGTGATTTTTACCTACAAAAGTGGTATTTTGACATTCGCTTTCATAGTAGTTGAGTTCGATTTAATGAATGCGGATCTGAGAACGAAGGGCGAAGTGGCCGCGGCGCCGCGTGACGCGTGACGCGCCGAGCGAACCCGATTCGCGTCCGAGTTTAAGACTTCGATTTAATTCATTCGGTTATCTTTCGGTCCGATCTATTCTTGAATCTTCTCTCTTCGGTCTACGACCATTTCTATTTATTGAGCTCTATTGAAACTATTGCTCACTGTGCTTTGTATTTATAACGTACTATAGCAATGGCCTAGCGTTGCCAGCCTACGGAAGTCAATTTAAGAGTTTTTATAACGTTCTATTGAGAATATTTTTATAAATAGTGTATTTCGCAGATAAAATAATAATTGTGATTTTAAATAAAACAGAGTTTTATTTGAAGCATTTCAGGGATTTATTTTCGTGTTGTGCTTAATTCTAGCGAGGCTAGAGCAATAGGTGCGTTTTAATGTAAGTGTAGTAGTGTAAAAGATCTCTTTTACAATTCGACTCGGAACTTTTTCGGCACAAAGTATATATCACGCGATTCTCGAAGTATCTTGTCATAATAAACCTAGTGCCATTAACTACGTCTACTCTCAGGGATACAATTATCATAGTTAACCATAAATTAACAGCAATATATATTATCATACTTAAATAATTAATATATTTGATGTAAGTTAGCTCAATGTTGATGTAACATTATACCGTTCCATTGGACTAGGTATTGGTAGTTTGGAAATTATATTTAAGCATTTGTGATACGTCCAGTGACTTTAATATTGTGCTGCCGAACGGAGGGGCTTTGTACTGTCCATGGTTGGCTCATGCCACTGTAGATTTTATATTAGGGAAATTAATTTATTTTACAATTGATCCAGTTGGATCTCAAATACTTGATTGTATAATTCAATATTTTCTATACAAAATATGTTACAATGGCGTGAGTTAAATGTTATTGGTGAAAACCACTGGAATAAAATACTATAGAATAAGGCAATAATTAGAGTAAGAGCACTAAAATTAATGTTAACGCATAACTTAGACCAAAATATTATTTTATGCTTTATCGTAGTTTTAATGTAAAGTCTAAGCCAAATATTGATTTTATGTTAGGTTTAGTTTTTAGCGAATCCCTTCAAGTATTATAGAAAAGCGCCGAGATAGCGGAGAGTATTTATTTAGATAAGTATGTTTCAAATCATCACTACAGTAAAATTCTGTGCAATAGCGCTGTTATAAAACCCTATGTTATATAAATTATGACAACAATACGCATAATAAAGGTGTAGATTATGAAATGTAACTTTTCTATAACATTTTATAACGCATCATAGTGTACATTTTGTATTTTTTCATGAAAGTAAGCAAAGCAATATATTTGATACCATTTGAAATTGTAAGCAGATTTAGTGGATATTTAACTGTAAATCGGAAAATATAAATTTGTTTACATACACCTGAGTTTTTGCTTTTTATTTTTAGAATTTCCTTTTCATGTTCCTTATACCATTACTGACAGCAGGAAAAATGTATTACTTATCCAATTATGAGGAAATATACAATAACTGAATATGATATGCCTGCCACGGTTACCTACACTTACTGAATCATAATGTTAACTAACTATAACACTGATTTGTCTCTTTTTATTTAGTGTCATTTTCATTTCAAAACAAAACTGACGAAATAACTGCTTAAAATTATTATAAACTTGTAAGTATTTTAGATCAGTAAATTTTACAAGAAATTATAAAAATATGGATCCTTTATTGTACGTCCATGGAATGCACAACCATGGAAAGTACACCCCTCGAAAGTACGAAGGGGTACGTAAGAGGGGTGTGCTTTCCATGGACGTACAATACGGTCTCAAAAATATGTTTCAACCACTATCGTTACAATTTTAGGTTAGTTAGAGTATTCAATAAAACGTACGCTGCGTTGCCAGCGACGGCGTCGGAGATAGTTCTTGAGAGCCACGTTCAAGTAGAATAAGGCCTCTAGAATGCTGATGCAGCTACAGCCAAGGCACAACCCAAACACGCCGCCCAGGTTCGCTAGAACATTCATAGATAGATAGATAGATTGATAACTCTTTATTGCACCATATAACATGTTGCTTACAATTTAAAAGATCAAATTAAAAGCTGATCGCGGGAGTAAAATGGGCTGTCTTATCGCTTATAGCGATCTCTTCCAGACAATCTTTGGATGGGCAGGAATTGACGTGAACGATAAAGGACGGTGGTGTATGGACAATAATTACATGGTGACGAATTATTAGATAAAACAAATATACTTATACATACATATATAAATACAAATACATACCTACATATGTATAATCAATAACCATAAATAATCTATATGATAGCAACTCATAAGCTTTAATATAAGGACAGATAGTGACTGTGCAACAGCTTTTTGAAGATAGGAAAGCTATTATTAATATACATATCCTATCCTATCCTACTATAATATTATAAGCGCGAAAGTTTGTGAGGATGGATGTTTGTTACTCTTTCACGCAAAAACTTCTGAATGGATTTTCATGATTTTGATGAAACTTTACAATAATATAGCTTATATATCAGAATAACACATAGGCTACTTTATATTCGGGTAAACGCGGGCGAAGCCGTGGGCAGAGGCTAGTATGTACATAAGTGTACTAAAAAGACGAACACATTTATTGGAAAATCACGTATTTGGAAGTTTGTCAACATTTACATATTGATCGTCGTGGCTAAACCTACCTACCTACCTACTTCATAATTATCATTTTAGGTATGCCTTATCCAAAGGATGGGTGTCCAAAGGGACACCCTGTAAGGTGTACCCTGTGTTTATCTGTATATAAAGATATACCATAATAAATAGGTGTAAAATCAAATAGGTAACTTTAAATAAAATGTCACTTAAAAATTTACAAGCTTTAGATTTTTTTATTTATTAACAATAATATAATGGTAATAACAGCTTTTTCAATGGTACTAATTTAATAACAAACATCTTGCTTGTGGTGGTACCTTTGTGACCAAAACGCAGTTAATGTGAGAGTGTTAAAAAAAGTGTCCAATCAATTTCAAAAAACAAAAGTATTTTTAGGAACCCTTTCGGTAACCTACATATCCTGGGACACCCTGTACATATACAAAACTTATGCGAAAGTAATGAAAGGATTCAAACGAATATTTAGTTAGACGTTTGTTACCGATACGTAGACAGGTTGGGATGACTTTATTCATAACACACATTTTATTGTACTAAAGTATATGATTTATGTACTCACATGCTAGTATAGTTATTGACATCACAGTATCCTGTCTCTTCTTCACGTACATCGAGTCAGTGAAGAAAAAGTTCATAATTAGTGAGGTCTTGTTGAATTTTATATCGGTGCTAAAACATGAAAATGTGGAAATGAGCACCAAAGCAGATTTGACAGCACATGTAGTTACTATTTAAAAAGTTACAACAAATATTTCTCATCAAAATAAAGAATACTTACTAAAGATTATTGAGCATAAATGGCATAGCGTTGAAGTTTCCCAGGATAATATCCGCCGCATACTGATGCGAATCACAGTCAGATAAACAGTCGCACGTATACATTGATTTGCTGAAAACTAAAAAATAATTTTATGATACCTACTCTATTTTAGGCACAATGGAGATTATATATTTCAAAATCTTTACGAACACAAATCTTGTTTGGATTTTAGAACTAATTTTAAATAGATGGGAAACCTAGCAAGTTTGACTAGAAAACTATCGCAGTGCATTTTGTAAAAAAGGTAATTTCGCGTAGGCGATAATACCGCCTATATCCGGAACAGATGAATGCACAACATACATAGCATGCTCAAATGGTACCGGGTGCGCTTCCTTGCGTGGTCATATTTGTTGAAAATTTGAATTTCAGCTGGCCACCAGCCCATCTTCCCAGCGAGCGTGGTGAAACATTTAATGTTTAATTGGTAGAGAATCAAAAAAAAACTAGAAATACTGTTGGCTGCCGCAAAATGACGTACGACAACGAACCGTTAATTAAAGCTTCTCTTACACTTGACCGTCATAATACAAGGTATGCTGGTAATGTTACAGGAATGCTGTGTCGACGCATGCGGTACGTAGAACAGCAGACAATGGCAGTGGTCTTGCACTGCTTTCACTATGCACATGAGGTCACAGTCTGACTTGCTGTATTTGTCGAAGTGTGGAACGTTGGCTTCGTTGTCAAAGTAGCATTTACGCCTGAAATAAAATAGTAAACAGAACTGAAACTATAGCATAAAAGAAGTTGGAAATATTTTAAATTGAGACGGCTACTATTACTCAAGAAAATGAGAAAATCAGTGGTAATTAACAGTATTGGCAAACTTAATTATAATGTTTTTTGTTAAAATCTTCTTTCGAAAGAAGCTTATAAAGGTAGGTATCCTTTTTTTTGCCCCCAAAAACAAATCTGAATATTATCTCTCAGCGAGCCAATAGTCGCCACTTAGTAATTTTCCATTCGTAACTTACTCCACACTACCAATACTCCTAACTTCTTCGGAGCAGTAGGTATACTCGGCGTTGATGATATGAAAGGACTCTGTGTTTGTCTCCACGAGTGACAATTCGCGATTTGATGGGAACTCTTTAGAGTCTGTGTACATCACCTGGAATGTAAGGAAAAATGAAATTATTCCGCGAACCGGTTGTTTTTTGATAGATACACTTAAGAAAGTAGTTTGATGAACAGTTGAGCTGATTATTATGAATATTTGGAGAAATTCAGCTTTCCGTAGACTACTTAGAGTATGCAAACATTACAACTGAATTGAATTGAATTTGGCTCCTTAAAGTTATCCTTATTGTGAAAGACACTTTTGCGTTTTTCTCACTTTTTTGCCAGCGGTAATGTCACAAACACCACGTTATTGTAAATGCTGAAACTTTCTGATGTGAATAAGCTAAAACAAAGACTGTCCAAGAAAGCCTTCGTTAGAGCACGATACGATCTTTGGTGGAGCATGGTAGAGCTGTGTATCTTTCGTAGAGAAGGGTACTTAGAAAAAACGGGCGATGTATGTTGATATACCTAAATGTGACTTTTTTAATCTTAGAATATTATTACGACTATACCACGTACTTTACTAGTCTCCTGCGAAACGAAACGTCAGCAGGAGAATAGTAAAGTATGTGGTATAGTCGTAATAATATTCTAAATTGATACCAAACCACGACGTTTTTTAAAATTTGCTTGTTACTGATTTATTTATTTGGTGTGTTCTTTAGTATGTACCTATATTATTTTAATAATCCATTAGGTTATTATTTGTCTTTTTAGCAGATTGGTATCAACTTTGTAAAACTTGACGAAACCACAGATATTATATCTAATACTTTACTAGTAATGAAATTAAGTGTTCAAAGATGGGGCATCTTTTCAACAGTTAAAATAAATTAAACTATGTGCGTTCTGGTAAGTCCTATCTGTTCGAATCAGGGACGTAGCTCTGTAGAGGGAAATGTCAACATTTAATTAAATGTATGTTCAACTAACCGTGACAGCACCGCCGCTTAAAATAGTGCCTTCTACAGCATCATCTGCATCGTAGTCTGCAACAACAATGAGCCCCCGATCCACGCCTGTTGTCTTCACTGTCCTAGTTATCGCGTCAGGTGTGTGTTCGTTCCTTTAAAAAAATGGCTTTATTCCGAACGATATGACTAATATTATTTTGTATGAGACTTTTTTCTCAAAATACTCAAGTGTTGTATTTGCAGAAAACTAGGGTCCTAAAAATTCTAGGAGCTATGACGGACACAACTGACGGACGGTTGATAACTGAAAATCGTATGCGATTAGGAAAAAATAAAACATCAACAAATTGTTGCTGCCTAATTTGTTTTTCGTTTATTTTAGAAGATCGTTTATGTTTTTGAGTGTAGTTTCACCTGTAACTTTATGGATATTAAATGTTTCAATAAAAATCAGGTCTAAAAATGTGAAAAGGTATAAAAGATACTTACATTTTCCCATTGAAAAAGTACTTGTTATTGAAAGTACAGCAAAGTCCATGAGCAGTTAAAATCGGTAAAAATAAGCTTTCGCAGTTTGGATAGGGTTGCATTTCATAGTAGCACAGTTTTAAGAAGCTATCACAACCCTGCGCTATGCTACCCATTACTTGGTAAACCTGCGATAAAAAAAACATTATACACAACAAGAACCACTGTTTTAACTTTGTATGGATAAAAATATTTTTTTGTAGTGAGTAGCGTGGATATAATGTCCACGTTACTCACTACAAAAACTTAAATGTAAGAAGGTTTATTGGTGAAAGCACTTACAGGTATATTTTCCATTTCAAAAAATGATTGTAATAGGGCCAGAGTACTTTCATTCAAGCTGGGTAATATTTCATAAAAGCCCAATAGATCATGGAGGGCTATTTCCAGGTCAATTTCAATGGCTGCATCACTACACACAAAAATAATTTTTGGGCAAATTTTGTGAATAAAAAGCAATATACAGTAGGGTTAGTACAACAAAGGTAAGATAACAGAATAATAAACTACGCACTAAAATCGCTCGAACAACATGCGGCCATTAACAACGCATTAAGCGTCCCAGTCCCAGTCCCAGTCCCAGTCCCAGTCCCAGTCCCAGTCCCAGTCCCAGTCCCAGTCCCAGTCCCAGTCCCAGTCCCAGTCCCAGTCCCAGTCCCAGTCCCAGTCCCAGTCCCAGTCCCAGTCCCAGTCCCAGTCCCAGTCCCAGTCCCAGTCCCAGTCCCAGTCCCAGTCCCAGTCCCAGTCCCAGTCCCAGTCCCAGTCCCAGTCCCAGTCCCAGTCCCAGTCCCAGTCCCAGTCCCAGTCCCAGTCCCAGTCCCAGTCCCAGTCCCAGTCCCAGTCCCAGTCCCAGTCCCAGTCCCAGTCCCAGTCCCAGTCCCAGTCCCAGTCCCAGTCCCAGTCCCAGTCCCAGTCCCAGTCCCAGTCCCAGTCCCAGTCCCAGTCCCAGTCCCAGTCCCAGTCCCAGTCCCAGTCCCAGTCCCAGTCCCAGTCCCAGTCCCAGTCCCAGTCCCAGTCCCAGTCCCAGTCCCCGTCCCAGTCCCAGTCCCAGTCCCAGTCCCAGTCCCAGTCCCAGTCCCAGTCCCAGTCCCAGTCCCAGTCCCAGTCCCAGTCCCAGTCCCAGTCCCAGTCCCAGTCCCAGTCCCAGTCCCAGTCCCAGTCCCAGTCCCAGTCCCAGTCCCAGTCCCAGTCCCAGTCCCAGTCCCAGTCCCAGTCCCAGTCCCAGTCCCAGTCCCAGTCCCAGTCCCAGTCCCAGTCCCAGTCCCAGTCCCAGTCCCAGTCCCAGTCCCAGTCCCAGTCCCAGTCCCAGTCCCAGTCCCAGTCCCAGTCCCAGTCCCAGTCCCAGTCCCAGTCCCAGTCCCAGTCCCAGTCCCAGTCCCAGTCCCAGTCCCAGTCCCAGTCCCAGTCCCAGTCCCAGTCCCAGTCCCAGTCCCAGTCCCAGTCCCAGTCCCAGTCCCAGTCCCAGTCCCAGTCCCAGTCCCAGTCCCAGTCCCAGTCCCAGTCCCAGTCCCAGTCCCAGTCCCAGTCCCAGTCCCAGTCCCAGTCCCAGTCCCAGTCCCAGTCCCAGTCCCAGTCCCAGTCCCAGTCCCAGTCCCAGTCCCAGTCCCAGTCCCAGTCCCAGTCCCAGTCCCAGTCCCAGTCCCAGTCCCAGTCCCAGTCCCAGTCCCAGTCCCAGTCCCAGTCCCAGTCCCAGTCCCAGTCCCAGTCCCAGTCCCAGTCCCAGTCCCAGTCCCAGTCCCAGTCCCAGTCCCAGTCCCAGTCCCAGTCCCAGTCCCAGTCCCAGTCCCAGTCCCAGTCCCAGTCCCAGTCCCAGTCCCAGTCCCAGTCCCAGTCCCAGTCCCAGTCCCAGTCCCAGTCCCAGTCCCAGTCCCAGTCCCAGTCCCAGTCCCAGTCCCAGTCCCAGTCCCAGTCCCAGTCCCAGTCCCAGTCCCAGTCCCAGTCCCAGTCCCAGTCCCAGTCCCAGTCCCAGTCCCAGTCCCAGTCCCAGTCCCAGTCCCAGTCCCAGTCCCAGTCCCAGTCCCAGTCCCAGTCCCAGTCCCAGTCCCAGTCCCAGTCCCAGTCCCAGTCCCAGTCCCAGTCCCAGTCCCAGTCCCAGTCACAGTCACAGTCACAGTCCCAGTCCCAGTCCCAGTCCCAGTCACAGTCCCAGTCCCAGTCCTAGTCTCAGCTAACTACTCAGCGTACACTACAAAGTGCGCTATAAATCTTACACCAGCTTAAGCTGAGACGTGAACTCGAAGGTTCCTAAATGATCATTTAGCAATATGTGATTGCTTTGTAGTGCTCTGACTTGGCATATGCCTTATACATTAAGCCTATACGATAAAATACGAACACCAGCTTAAGATGAGCCGTACATTCAAAGGTTCCTGTACATTCCGGGTTTCAAGTTATTTGGATCTAGTACTGAGGCCTGTAATGTCTTTCATTTCTGATCTACAAAACCGATGACCTTGAAATATTCACGGAACAAAATTTACAAAATAACTTCAAATAAAATAAAAATAAATAAATTATGTCCAAAGTTAAGGTACAATACTAACCTTAAGCTCTGATTAAGCTTCTTCATATAGGTATTTGTTATCTGGTTTGGCGAGCACAAAGTGATGGCCGGGTAGGGTAGATCCCCAACCAATTCGTACTGGTTCTCGATAGTGATCTGAGTAGGCATTTCCGAGAATCGGCAATACAGGCTCTTAGTCAGGTAGATAGCTAGTAAAAAAACTGCTACCATGTTCGCACACCAGAAACATCTGATTGACAATAGAAAGTGCAGTTAACAGGCTGGATAGAAAGTGTGATGACCAAATAGGCACCCTGACTCACGATCTCATCGTCGAACCCGGACGTGGACCAATGGATTATTCCATTAGAAATAAAAACATCATCTTCTTGTCCTTATCCCACATTACGTGGGGTCGTAACAAAATGTTTTCTTCTTCCAATCTCCTCTATCAGTCGTCATCTCAGTACTCACTCCTTTCTTAACAATGTCATTCTTCACACAATCTTTTCTTTGTCCTACCCGCTGCTTTTATTTCTATCCACATTCATATTAAACAGTCTTCTCGAAAAAAATAATGAAAACGATCAAAATGGTGCATAAAAACATCGTGAGGAAACCGGCAGGCCTTAAAACCAAAAGTTCGAAGGCATGTACCATTGGATAGTGTTCTAATATAGGCTTACTTGCAATCTGTCACGTGGAATGCTAACTGTACAAAACTTGCCAAAGATAATATTTTGACGTGCCTCTGACTACCCCCTACTTGGTATTCTCAAGGATCTGCGTACTGATTATAGATCTGAGGATGTCTATTACAGTCACGAATATGTTTTCAAATTGGAACTCAACGTTAGTCCATTTATGGCGAAATCGGTCACCGCATTGCTGATAAGAAGCGAAGATGCTGGTTCGAGTCCCGTTTAATCATAATTTTTAAAACACATTAAAAATGATCTCCAGAATAAGTGTACCTAGTTTTTACATTAAAATTAACAAATTTTACAAAGTAACACAGATATTGCAAAAGGTCTACTCGAAACAACGCTTTTGTTCGATGGAAGCCAACTTATAAACAAAGCGAAGCGATTCGCTTACGTGTATTTGGCCACGTGGGCGAAAAGTAATTACAACAGAAACGAAATCAATGAATTAAAACCAATTTCGCTTTTGTGTACAAAAGACATCAACGCGCGACGTAGCTTCGTAGCGTAGCAGCAGCGTAGCTGTGTCGTAGCCTATTGTATAATGTTACCGAAGTTATAATATCTGTAGGCTCAGCGTAGATAATCTTAAGGATTATCTCAGGAAACTTAACTACGATAAAACTGAGAAACTGATGAATATTGCATAGACTGACTCACTCATCCTTACACACTAACAAACACACAAGCATACACACAAACAGCTCTCACGCACACGAATGCACACACATACACTCATATATTTACACACACGCAACCCTCATACATGCATACTCCCCCCTCCCTACACACCGACAACACACTATACTACAATATTATATAGGACCACAATATTAGTATTAAATGTATCCTTTTTTTTATTTTCTTTAAATGTAATTTTTCTTTTTTTTTTTTCTTTTTTTTCCTTGTGTACCCTAGAGTTAGTTGTATCGAATTAAGACAATTAAGTTAGCTAGTTGACACAGGAAACATCTCATATCGAAGAGAGTCCGTGGCGAATCCCTTGTGACCCCACTTTACAGGCTTTCAGACCTAGTGTGGGGAACAGAGATAAACCGAGGTACAATTATTTTTAATTAGGAATCGTTCCTAATTCTGTAGTGCTTAATAATTTGTCTAATTTGTCTGTACCATGTAAACTTTTGTGTCTAATAAATGTTATTATTATTATTATTATTATATCTGTGACGTAGAGATGAAGCGTAACAGAGTTCATTGTAGCACAACATCGAAGTAGCTGCGACGAAGCTGGTTAAATTAACTGATAACTGTCGATAACGCAGCGTGATTCTAGCATAGCTTAGCCGTAGCATAGTTTTGACGACCTTAGTGGCGCAGTGGGCGAAGAGCCAGCTGTGACGGAAGAAGTGTGTGTTCGATTCCTACTGCGGGACAAATTATTACATGTTCTGTTGATCCGGGGCTGGGTGTTCTGGTACCACAACACCCAGACCCGTATATTATATTATCCGTTTATTTTACTAGCTTCTGCCCACGGCTTCGCCCGCTTACCAGGATTAAAAGTAGCCTATGTGGTACTCTGATGTGCTATAACACAGTAAAGTTTCATCAAAATCAGTTCAGTAGATTTTGCGTGAAAGAATAACAAACATCCATCCTCACAAACTTTTGCGTTTATAATAGTAGTAGGATTAAAAACTGACCTTGATAGGCGATCCGGGTACAAGTAGAAATATTTCAGGCCCAACACGGTGCCCTCCAGGCAATATTTTCGTAACAGGGTTCGAAAGTTGCCTTTCATTGTTAACCACCCTTTCCAAACTAGAACAAAAAGCAAGGGTAGGGTCTGGTAGAGATCGCTAGTTAGCGATAAGACCGCCCATTGTATAACACTGTCAATGTTTGTATTACTTAACTAAGCTGATGTATTTGGTGTGCAATAAAGTATTTTCTATCTTTTCTATCTATCTATCTACAATAAGAACGTGGCTTTTTCAAAATATATTTGATTAAATACTATTTTACTTTTGCGTTTATGAGGAATTTAAGCTGAGGTTTTCCGACATAGATTCAAACAGTGCACCATAAACAAGCAACTTTATTGTTGTGTCGTGTCTTACGACCGCTTTGTATTTGAATTTATTCACTAGTACCCACCCTTGAATAAAGGGTAGTTAATTTAACGATTGAAATAGTCACGGTAAGTATAATTATCAGTTATTAAAATACCTAAATGTAAGTAGTGAAGTTATTTAGATATTAATCTAGTACGTTTTAATCACAACTATTTAATTACTGACAATTTAAAAACAGAGTATAAAATAAAACAACTTTTAGGAAAATGTATAAATTTTATTGAGAAATCCTCATGACAAATGTGTAGGTTGGTAACAATTTTGTTTCTTTGGAATTATTAGGAAAGCTTATATGAATAATTTTCGAATAATAAAAAAAATCTTAATACTGATACTTGTTTGATCTTGCTTACATAAAAAGGCTACAAAAATTAAAGCGCCATGGTACCTAGATAATATACTTAAAATTATACCAGATTTTAACTAAGTAATATAAATATATCGGTGTAATCAGCGTGCAACTTACACTATAATAAACGAGACAAAGATGTATAATCTCATGCTCCAATAACTGGCAATCCCGCCTTTTAAGAACATTTATGACAAAAACAGGGGCTGGTTCCCATATGTTCTATGGAATATGACGTCGCTGGACAAAATTAGTCTATTTCTAGTCTATTAATCGGCTACCCTCGACGCAAAAAGAGGGGTGATAAAAGTTTAATGTGTGTGTGTGTATGTGTGTCTGATCCGTTTAAGTGCTACGATGCCATCGTAGCACTCAAACGGATGAACCGATTTTGATTTAGTTTTCTTTTTTGTTTAAATGTGACTTGATTAAGTGAGTTCTTAGCTATGATTCAAGAAAATCGGTTCAGCCGTTTGAAGATCATTAACTCTTTTCTAGTTGATAAGGGGATGAGACCAACTTCCACAGGTCTGATCGATTCAACATTTAGTATCCTGTGCTTCAATGGTTCTGGATCCATTGATCACCAAGGTCTGATGATGGAGCAGTTAAGAGAAATGAGGATAAATTGGTGAGGGATTCTAAAACTATGTAAAACACATTGGGGGATTTTAAATTTTGTAAAAATTTACTTGATAACTTATTTGTTAGAGTTACATAATCATTTCCCCGACCTCAGTAATGTTTTGCAAATAAAAAATAATCTACTTTTTCCCAAATTGTTCTACGTGACTATAGATATAAAAATAAATAATTGTTTGCGTGGTAGATACATAACACAAGATAGTATTTTGAATAATTACCTAAAATGCTGAGTTGGAAGATTTTAGGAAGTAGAAGAATAAATAAGATAACGAAAGAGCTTATTAACTATAGAGAATATATAATTTTACAAAATAGGTTTACCTGTTTGTTCTATAGAACAAATTGAGACATTTTTTTTTCTTTTTTACAAAATGGCGAAACAAAGGCTTATTTTGCGTGATGACGTCATGTCCCACGGAACAAAATAGGAACCACTAAAAACAGGCAGGACGGTGGTACCGCCCCAGCCGGGCCCTGAGCAGAGCCCTACCACCTACTACATTTTAACATTTAATCATTACAAAATATCTTAAGTTATGTATGCGTATACTGTTATTGACTTTATGGGTACCACTGCTCTTTCTCAGAATATAGATTAACCAGAAGCCGCGTACAATACAAGTGTACGAGGCAACGTGAAGCCAAAAACACATCGCAATTCTTATGCGCCATACATTCCACCGGAGAAATCTTATTAACTTGCGAATAGTTTCCAAATTTTTGGAGTAATTTGTAATATAGTAGATAGAAAAAATAATAGATGATGTTTATGGTTTATGGTGTAAAATGACATACATAGACTGGCTAATATCAATTCATATCAATGAAAGTAATTTTCGTAACACGTGCAACGCGCTTTCTGATTAATGATATTTTCTAAGTGTTATTTATAGTTCACGTCAATCCAGTCTACCTCTAGGTGTTTGGTTTTCAAGATCGCTACCACCAGACCAGAGAGACCCATTGAACTCCTTTGATTGTAATGAAAAAGTATTATAAAATGTTAGTAGATATAAAATTACAGAATTATCGAACGAGAAAACTTACATATATAGCATAGAACATTTTAATTTATTTATATTGCTTGAAAATGTTGTTGTAATAGCAAGAGTAAATATTGTAACATAGAGCTATGTCAAAATGTGTACTAAATCGTGTGACTAAATACTTATTTCAATTAAAATAAATAATTTTATAGTTAATATCCTCAGACACTTGAAACATAAAATATATGAAAATATATAATCTTGAAAATGTTGTAATATTGAGCTATGTCAAAATTTGTCCTAAATCATGCGACACAATACAATTAAAATTAATTGTTTTAGTTTAATACTCAGACACTTAAGAGTTACTTAAAATATCAAATTTGAAACATATGGTGAATAAACTATTCATAAGCAGGTACAAATTTACCTATCTTTAAAACGTTACAGTTTTAGGTAAGTATTAAATAAGATTTTTTAATACAATGAAAATAGATATAAAAATTATTAGGTAAGTACTCGATGAATAAGTCGATAATAAGTACTTTAAATAATTAAGAATTATTTTTATTAGCACTATAAATATTTGTTATATAGTACGTAACATTGTCTTAAGTTTTAATTTCAATAAATGTGGACTTATATGCAATAACCTTCGTTTCATAAAGAAAACGAATAACTATCAATATAGCAAGTTGAATAGGTAATTTACACTTCATAAATTGGTCATTTCAGCAATACAGATAGGTAGGTACATAATACAATAAGAAAGCTATTTTATCTTTATAAAATATAGGTAATTTTTATACAACCTCACACAATATTGATGCTGTAGCAGACTACTTAGCTTTAATAAAATGTTAACTAGCCAACCTTTTCAAAATCTATTGTTAATTACATAATATGAGCCCGTTAAACGTAAATGCAAAGACTGAAAATTTGGTACTTATTAAGTTACTAGTATTACGTTCTAAATATTTAACTAAAATAGTCAAATAAGGGACGAAGTCATCACAGGAAATTCAAAGTACCATGCTCTGTGATGGTCAAGGGCATATAAAGGACCATTATATTTAGGTAATCAATGGCACATTTTTATATTTTTTATATGCAAAAATATGTAATGCTACAA
This sequence comes from Perizoma flavofasciatum, assembly GCA_958496245.1. Classification (NCBI taxonomy): domain Eukaryota; kingdom Metazoa; phylum Arthropoda; class Insecta; order Lepidoptera; family Geometridae; genus Perizoma; species Perizoma flavofasciatum. Next base: position 5,152,958 of record OY292436.1, read on the forward strand.
ATTCAATTTGTTAAGATGTATTCCTTTATTAAAATCTAGGTACATAATACGTAATTATTCTTCAAAAGAACCTACATGCTTATCTTCCGTCATAGAATCGAGTATAAGTATAAAAATCTACTGCTCTTCACATTACTTAAACCATCTAAATTCTCCTAAGGATTTATTGATATTTAATTTTATAATTTTACTCACTCGTCCTTTATCTTGATTAGGTATCGACCATTTCATAAATTTATTTCATGCAGTAACAAAAATAAAATGTATAAAAACAACTGTTTTTTTAATAGTTTGTATAATTTTTGATATTTAATCGATAAGTGCCCCAAATATTAATGAGCAAAACCTATTCAAGTTAATTTATTTTTAAGCGACAGATTTTGCATATATACCAAATTTATACCCATAACGACATAATATATACTATACATTTAGAATATATTTTCATAAAATATATGAATTACAATAAAGAAAGGAACGAACTTTGTGGTACTTTTATCAATAATACCTACTACATATCTACACCTAACTTTGAATATTTCGTTTTCTAAACGCGATTTAAACAAAGAAATTTCACACATGTGAATGTAGAATAATATCGAACGTCATTCATACTGCATGTTTAAGTAATACTTATCTTGCATCATTAAAAACAATAAATTTGTTTACATTTATTAAATTTTGGTATGTTTAGATTATTTTAAATATAATTCTAGAACACTATGCTATCTCACGTGTATTGTGCGCTCCAAGTCTTCGTCTTTAGTACTACATATCGTTACAGTTCCGAAATAAACATTACTATACACTTCATTACAAGCCTCAACTATAAGAACCTCATTATAAAAAGGACAATACCTGAATCCCAATTCCTATACATTCGATACAGCACAACATCATTCAGTGTAAATTCAATTGTTCAGAAGTAACTTTTCGAACATTCCTGTCCAAATCTCAGTCAAAGTGCCCTTAACAATCCGTGCCATCAAACTTCCATCGAAAACTCACCTCTAATTTGTTACACACAAAACGAGAAAGCAAATCGCTAGTGCGGTTAGAACAAAAGCAATCATCAGTGTTTAAACACTAAAAAGATCTGTGGATCTTAAAAAGTACCGATGGTGCGGGATACGAACCAAGCGGCATCCGTGCTATCTGCGACGACGGGGAATGGTTCGCTTGTGCTCGCGTTTGGGGGATTCCCCGGTGAACGTGCTCAAGGCGCGATATCCTCGCGCTAGGTGCCAGAGTGTCAGGAGTCAAGTAGGACGTGCCAGCGTTGTACCTATTCAAAAGGTTACTTTGTCAAACTATTTTATTTCATTGTTTTAGGAACGACAGACGGTCATATATTAAGTTACAAAATAAAGAAAACAATGTTACGTAAATGTAACTAATAGCGTCATCCACAGATTACCATTTAATTTTTATTCATTTATTTATTTAGGACACCCAACAGAGAAATCATAGTAGTTATCCAGTGCAAAATATTGGTCTGACATTTATAACCTTGTGTGCTACAACAAACAGCTCAATGGATTTCAATGAATAAGGCATCATCAGATCTTCAAAAGTTAAATCCATTCTCCTAAGAACCTTTTCCTGTAGCTCGGTTAAGCAACAGTTAAGGTGCTTTTACTGCTATGTCTCAAAAATCCACCTGTATATATATCAATATCAATATATATATATATATATATATATTATTTTAGTACCTGGTCGTGCCGCTCGCACAGGTCGTGCCAGTGGCGCTGCTCGTCGCGGCCGGAGGAGCTGTGCCCCAGCGAGAACCAGCCCACCATTTCGTTCCGCTTCACACTGCGTCGCCACCACACCGACACCATCAGCGTCACCTCGCTCAGTTGGAACAGAGTCACCTGCAAAACACAGAATGAGAATAATGTCACTTAATTTAATTACATACCTTATTGTAACAAAACCAATTATACCAATTGTGACTTCTACCATTCCATCAATACCTTTGAAATATTTGTAATCAAATCTGACAAATAATACAATTTATCTTATCTTATCTTAAATACCTGTGACCACACCTTTAGAAGTGAGATTTTTCAAAAAATATATATGGGTCAACTCTTGAAGTATTCCTATTCATTAAAAAATACATCATTAAAATCAGTTCACTATTGGCGAAGACATCGCGTAACATAAACAAAAAACCAGACGAATTGAAAACCTCCTCATTAATTGAAGTGGGTTGAAAACGATACCAAACCACGGTAATTTCAATGCCATTACAATATTATACTGTTTGAACAACAGACCTGGAATATGAATAGCTCCTTGTAAAGCGGGTTGGACTGCGCCCGGCGAGTGGTGGACTTGCAGCGTCCCATCTCCATTCCCAGCGAGCTGATGAGGCACAGCTTCACGTATGTATCAGGTGCCTTGTTTGGAGACAGCTTCCGGAAATGAGTGCCTTTTATTATCTGCAGGAATGCGTACAATGCTGGATCAAAACAATGAACATTTTGTGAGAAGATGAGAAGATGTTAAATTTGAATGAAGGATTTAAGAGTACAGGTTATCATCATCATCTTGTACAACCTGTCACATCCCACTGCTAGGAATACGCCTCTTTTCATATTTTTTTCTAAAAAAGGAATATTTACAATGATTTGTGAGTTTTGAAATATCGGGAAAAATTCATTCAAATAGTATCCTACCTCTACAGAAAGGTGTCCAGCGGTAGCATTGTACTGCAGTCCCAGCAGCAGCTCTGGGGCAGACATAGTGCTGCAGTAAGATGAGGCGGAGTCTGAGTGAGGGAGGCTGCATGCTTCACCATCCGGGCCCAAAGGCGTCAGAACAGTTGATATTGAGAGACAATAGTATCCTACCTCTACAGAGAGGTGTCCAGCGGTAGCATTGTACTGCAGTCCCAATAGCAGCTCTGGGGCAGACATAGTGCTGCAGCACGATGGGGCGGAGTCTGAGCGAGGGAGGCTACATGCTTCACCATCAGCTCCCAAAGGCGTCAGAACAGTTGATATTGAGAGACAATAGTATCCTACCTCTACAGAAAGGTGACCAGTGGTAGCATTGTATTGCAGTCCCAGCAGCAGCTCTGGGGCAGACCTAGTGCTGCAGCACGATGAGGCGGAGTCCGAGCGAGCGAGGCTGCACGCTTCGCTGCCCGCGCCCAAGGGCGTCACCACAGTTGATATCGAGGGGCTCGCTAGAATACCGGCCATCGGACTGGCTAACTCGAGCTTTGGAAGCTGCTGATAGAATAATACACAAGTAAATTTTGAATTAAATAAACAGCCAAACAGCTGACAGACACATATAGTCCACACCCCATCCCACACTAGGATTCCTTGTGCCGTGGGTATCAAGAACTATATCTGCAGAACATGCAAACATTAGTCCTGCAGTTGGAATCGAATCAGCGCCTCTTACGTCACCTCATCACAATTGGTTGCTCGCCCGTCCCACCATCGAAGTCGTTGAATTATGTATTTTTAATTATTTAAAACACCTGACGCCCATCGCCTTAATAAATAAATAAAAATTGTTTATTTCACTACAGTAAATTACATTTTTGTGATAGCCCTGATTACCAAACTAAAACAACTTGTGTCTAGGTAATTAGTGCTTTCCCATTTTTATCATTTAAATATGTACATTGTTCACATAGCAATTAGAATTTGTCTTTCAAATATATTAAAACAGAGTAGATAAGAATGCGTACCGATATTTGTAGTATGTATTTATCAAAGGATTTTTTTGTATTATATGGTCAATTGATTGGGTATGTTGCGTGTGTGAGGTAAAGCAGCGTCCCCGAGTGACTTGTATTGATAAAATCTATCTAAAAAACATCCATGACATACAAATGATTTAAACCAATTGCAGAAAACACCTTTCAATTAGATGAGCCTTTTCGGTGATAAATAGTGACAGACAAAGAACTCTCGTCTTTCGATAGGGCCGAACATTAGGGGTCGACACGATAACCCTTACAATTTAGGATTAACATTACGGTTTACAGATGCCCATAGTATTTAAATATGATTAGCTGCGAGGCCTAAACTAGGCGTTCAACCCTGTATCTTGAGTCTCAGAAGTATATTGGTGTATGGAATGGAGGTATTGAAAGCACCTGCAGGCCAGGCTGGTGATGCTGCCTCGGAGCCAAGTGAAGCCACAGGCTATTCTCCAGTTCTAAGTTGAGGGTCGCGAAGCTGACGGCTGCTTCCCCAAGCAACCGCTGCCGACGCATGCGTTCGCATCCGTATATGCGGATCCGGAGACCCAAGCCATGGACATCCTCTGGTAAAATAATAAACAAATTTGTTTATGCGAAAAACAGTTAATTTTGTAAAATGTAAAACCCCCTGACTGGTTTTATCGTCTAATGTAGCGCCTTCTACTAAATTGTGGCAATAAAACCAATCTAAGAACCAGCCTTGAAGTCATACAAATCGAGAAACCGCATTTCAATCGGATAAGCCGTTTCGTAGATAAAATTGTAACAGACAAACATAACTGTCCCAACACCAGGGTGTCTAGACATATATATCATTTTCTGTTGGCGTTAACGCCTGCGGAAAGATCGAATTGACATTAGCTGTGGAAATTTCACGTGACTACTACCAAGTTTTTCCTTGTTATATTTGCGTTAGCGTGAAAGGAAAAATATGGGTGAGGTATTTGTCTAGAACCCCTGAATAGACACTTGGGTCCCTACCATACTTTTGTGTATGTCGTGCTGAATAAATGTTTTTTTAATTCATTTACATACAAACAACCTCTTCGGGCAAATGGATATACGGGCACCTTACACGGGTAAAAAATGCTTTATTGGACATTGAAGCCATCATTGGAAGAACTTACGTCACATACGACATAGCCCTTTAGCAAGTTGATGTGGTAATGGGCAGGTGATATAACTAGCAGAACCGACATTCGCTAGGGAAGAAAGGTTCTCGAATTGCGACGCAGTGTAAGAAGGCCCCCCACCCGATGGGCCGTGAAGTCGGTGGTTGGAGGTGGCCCAAGATCAAGATCGTTCGTCATGGAACTCTTTGAGGGAGGCCTACATCAGCAGTGGATTACTACAGGCTGTTGATAATGATGATGATGTTTTCCCATTGATGCCAGGTTTTTATAAATTGTAACTTTTTCATGTCTTTTATTTTTAGCCAGTGATTAACTCACCTGGGTTGATTTTGTGAAGCACGAAACTCTCCATGTACTGTGGATTTTCACCATTGCGAATCTTGGATTTAAACTTCTGCTTTTTCAACGGCAAGAGAACTACACGGACCTGAAACCATTTCTTAATCTTCAGAATCGTCAGATGAAGCAGAGACAGCAATGCACACAATGCTTGTCCAAAACACAATCAAAGTGGGGTTGAGACTCTGGGTCCGTGGGGAACAGGGGCCCTTCGCGTTTTCAATATTCTTTCAGGGCGACTGGTCGAAGCGACGCGTGACCAGCGAGCTGGCTCTTATCTGGGTCAACGCATTAGCATTGCCATTCAGCGTGGCAATGCGGCCAGTATTTTGGGAACGCTTCCGTCTGGTAGTGATCTGGATCAGTTGAGCTATCTATAGATCGTCTGTAACGGTCTTTAGGTGGCTAGCTGTTTCATCTATATTTTTTGTATATACCTACTTGTAAATAGTTGTATGAATAAATGTACTTTCTCAATCAGGGTTGACAATCTTAACGACAATGAATGTAAGTAGTATCAGTCACATGACTGAAAGATAATAATAATTATTATAGGTACCACATGTACCCATAATAATTATTATTATCTTTGGGGATCATCGGGCAAATAACCCATAGACTTTAAATGTCTCCGTGGGACAAATATTTGCATGATCTGCAAATATTGGTCCCGGGTCTGGTTGTTACGGTACTATGGTACTCGAAGTTGCTGTTACCCTCAACACAGGGAATCTTAGAGTGGGCCTAGTATTCGGTATGTGGATGTTTTTTATTTTTCAATTAAGGGAAGAATGTCTAAATGACAAACGAGTGTTATATGAATCTGCTTTATAAGCTTCTGCTAACGGCTTCAACTGCGTGGTATCCAGATAAAAAGTAGTATTATGGGTCAGGAACTGTACCTATTCAATTTAATCCTTATCGGTTCAGCCGTTATGGAGATAATAGCGAGAAACATCCGAACTTTCGCATTTGATATGAGTAGGATAGGTGTTGTGTTTAGAAGATAAGATAAGTAACTCAATTTGTAGCACACCAACCGCCCAGCTTTACACCAACTAGGTTGGCTTGGCTGACAAGGAATTATTGTCACTTTTTAATTAATTACATAATTTACTGAGGTATAAAATAAATAAAAATAGTAATGAGGATGGATATTAAAAGTAGATGCAGACCAAAGTAAAGATTGTGTCAAAGATAAAATAGGTAAGAGTCCATATTTTAAAAACGGGAATTTTCACGTACTACATTATCGGTGAAGGCACCGACTAAGTTTCGACTCATTCCGAGAGTCTTCATCAGGGTGAGTGATCGCGATTTTCTCCCTCCGCGTCGCGCCGTGCACTACCACGGAGGTAAGAGCCCTTTATCTTTATCTCTTTATCTTTATAATGTGGAACTACTATATAAGGACGATAATTAACACTAAATAACATTTTATCAAACTGTCAACATGCAGGCCAGGTAGATCTACTATATCTGCAACACAATGTTTTGTCGAAAGAGTAATAGACCATTTGGAGGATAAGAAAAAAGTAGCCGGAGTTTTCTTGGACCTATCAAAAGCATTTGATTCTGTCAATCACGAGCTTTTGTTAGATAAACTTAAAATTTACGGGCTAGTTGGAAATAGTTTCAATCTTGTGAAGTCTTTTCTCGAAAATAGGGAACAGGTAGTTGATATAAAGGTAGGGGGAAAACAATTAAGATCTGCTCCTCAAAGTTCTAAAATAGGCGTCCCTCAAGGATCATCCTTGGGAAACACACTTTTCTTAGTATTCTTGAATGATATAGTTTACTTAGACATTGACGGTGAAATCATTCAATATGCTGATGATACCACTATAATTTTATCGGCAAAAACGAGTGAAGAACTGCTAGAAAAGATAAGACATACTATAGCTGTACTGGGTGCCTGGTTTGATATGAACGGTCTGAAACTAAATGAGGATAAAACTAACATAATTTTCTTTAATGCTGTATCATCTCATCAAGAAAAACAACCAGTGCATTTGCTAAACGGAAGCGCTTTGATGAGTTCTAATGTAGTAAAGTTGCTGGGTTTCGAACTAGATCCTGTACTATCGTGGAAACACCATATAGACTCAACATGCAAGAAGATGGGGAGAGGAATATATGCACTTAAACAACTCAGACCAATATCTTCAGAGAAGTCACTTAAAGAAGTATATTACGCCTATATTCACTCTATTATGTCATACGGCATTATTTTATGGGGTAGCTCTACAGACTAAGAAAGAATCTTAAAATTGCAAAAGCGTGCCATAAGAGTTTTGACAAAAGCTAAATTTAGAGACTCGTGCCGAGATCATTTTAAAAATCTTAATATCCTCACATCTGTGTCAGTATACATACTGGAGATAATAAAGTTTGTCAGGTTACATTTGAACGAATACTCTATTAGAGGGGGAAATAACAACCGTAGTGTCCGAAATAAGATGCCTATTGACTCTATATACCACCGACTTAATATATCAAAAAAACTTCCAAAAATAATGGGACTCAAACTATACAATAAGCTGCCATATGAAGTAAAACAAATAAAAAGCGAAAATATATTTATAACTCAAATAAAAAAAACTTTTACTTGACAAAACACTGTACAGCATCAAAGAATTTTTAGAAAACGATTATAGTAATTTTAATGTAGAGCCCATTTGTACTCACCCAATCCCAGTTTTGTATCCTATTTCGGATTAACCTGCTTTTATTTGAATTATTTTCGATGTATTTGTTATACTGTCGATTGTCGCCTCTCTACAGCGATAATAACTACATAGATAAAACTTATTTGTGAACGACTATATTTGGGAACATTTTTTGTTCAAATCGTGTACGCAAATGACGAGTCATAGGCCTGTTCACGTAATTTAGTAGGTATTTTTTTACGCTTTCTTACATGTATCACCTATGACAATAAAGATATTCTATTCTATTCTATTCTAATATTGTCACTAGTTCAGTACCTGACTTTGCAACATCTGCGGCGGATTCTTCTGCTGCAGCCCACGAGCTTGCAACACATGCACTGTCATAGTGCGCACGGGCGCGTCGTACAGCAGTGTTAACTCCACTGAGCCTCGCTCTTGGCTACTGCCGCTGTCGGCACACAGCAGAGATGTGTCCTGCAGTATTACCATGAGATTACAAGAAGCCAGACAAAGTTTATCATGATCTACTGCACTACTGTAGATGATGAAATACAACATCTAGGTTTGGGTTATATAACGTTTGTATTTAAAATTAGATTACATTCAAATTTGGAATTATGACCAATGAATTTATACGTTTGTGTACAAGTACTTATGCCCCACTATATATCATCAATCCCTATCCTCAAAGGTTTGCTGAAAGGAAATCTTGTTGGGGTTAAGCTCGCCTTTGTACATGTCCTATATGTAAGTTTTTTGTCTGTATTCGCAGTGTGTTCAATAACGAATTAAGATAAATGCATACACCACCTAACTACAAAATTTACAATACAACACCAAAAATCAAAATCTCTAATGACAAAAGATCCTCACGTTATGAGCAATGACATCGCTGTCCACACTGCTCTGCGCCTCCAAGGTGTGAATGTACTCAGCCCGCTGCGAGGCCTGGTCTATCCTGGTCTCTCTGATGGTTGTCTCCCTAAGACTGGTCTCACGTAGGTTGGTCTCGCGGAGGTTGGTCTCACGGAGGTTAGTCTCTCGGAGGCTCGTCTCACGAAGAGCGGTTTCGATCAGTTCAACGTCAAGCTTGGTCGATGGGGAAACATTCTCATTCTTTTCTTCATAGTGACACTCAACCTCTTCTTTGTCCTAACGATTAAAAGTTAGAATTACGTATTAAGTATGTAAAGACGAGTTTTTGCAGCTCCTTAGAACTAAAGGTACTTAATATTCATCTAAGCGTGTTCTTAAAACTTGAATATTAATAAAATTACACTATTTTTAAAATATTTTATGGCTACACCAAAAGATGTTGAAATATCTATATGAACATGCATAATGAATCTAAAGAAGAATCGATAATTTCTAAGACATTTATTTAGTAGATATATTATAGAGATCGTTCAAAACGTTGGAGCGCTTTTCATTCAGGACTCGACAGTGGATAACGTAGAGGATACAAAAAAAGTGGAAGATATTTAGGTTTCTTCGAATGAATTAGGGCAATGAAAGTTACAGATTTTCACCAGCAGGCGAATTTAAGGGTTCACTCAGTACACTGACCAATGAAATTTCGACTGTCCAAGTGTCCACTTTGCTGGCTACTGCAAGCGGCAAACTTTCAGTTCATACGTTATATCTATCCTCACCTGTATGCGCAAGCGCAGCTCGTCATCAGAATCGGAGGCCTCGTACGTGTATATTCGATCGGGATAATGGTTCGGTTTCGACAAAGCATCTATAACAACACAGATTTACGGACAACGTCAATAAAACATACGGAACCTAGCCTAGAGCACGGATATTATAATACTATACCAGTACCTGGAGTCTACGAAACTACTACATTTACACAGTTAGCACGACGCATCTTGGCCGCAGTGAAGTTATAAGGTGTCGCAATCGTCTTAACGCCTAACTTCACCGTGGTCAAGCACCTTCGTGCGTACTGCACCTAATAATCTAGTCCTAATAATTAGCTCAAGTACAAACAACAAAGGAATCCAACCCCTAAGTAGTTTATTCACGAGGGACCCAATGACGCACTAGACGCCCTTGGTGCTATAATTACCTACTACAAAAATTATGAGTTTATCTATTCTACACGCTAACGCTTTCATTGCTCAAACGATACCGTTAATAATTAATTGCAAATCGATGCCATGACTTTGTATTATTGACAAGTTGATTTGTTGTTACTAGCTTTTGCTTTTATAATATCAAAAATAACTTACAGCTAAGTATCTACAACTCAACATCAAACATCTATGTTTCTAGAACTAGACTTCTTCTAGGACTTGAATTAAAAACAATTGATGTGAGGTTGAGGTAATCGGTCGTTGCTGAGAAGACTTACCAAACTGAGCATTGTCGAGAGGTGAGCAGGGTTCGACAGCGACGCGAGGGTTCACAGGTAGTATGTCATCACGGCACTTGCGGTTGAAGCCAGAGGAATGACACCACCTCCTCCCAAGAAACAGCAAAACCACCAGGACAATACCAGCGAACGCCGCTACCGCACTTATGTACGCTGTTGTCTCCACTACAACATTATTTACGATGAATAATCAGGTGGTGAAGGCAAATTGTTGTAACCATGTTTAAAGTTACCATTCGAGTTGATGATGCCGATGTTGGCCACCATCCTGCTTCACTGCACACCATCGATGCGCATCGCTCTTTATCACCTCGTGCAAACGTTCACAGCTTTTAATTTCTAGTTAAAACAATGCAAGGGAATTAATTGGGACGTATTGGCACGGTCGGACTGTCAAAGTACGACTCAGGGCATGCGCAGAAGGCGGGAGGCGCGAAGGGGTGTGTAGGGCGTTCAGCGCGGCTATAGGACGAAGGCATAGTCGAGTGCTAGCTGTGTAGATGATGTATCTATATGTAAAAGGACCCTGTCGTCAAGGCCGAGGGCGACAGGGGGAGCGGCACGATCCCTCCGGCCTCCGGCTGAAATTTAATTCGCTTCGTTGGAGCGATGATCGAAGGCTCGTTATTTTTAACGCAGTCATTTTAATTACTTGTCGGCAAATTAAAGGTCGGTACCTAGGTATTATTTCTTCACGTTTTCACGAAAAGTTAATTTATAAAGTTTATCTTTTTATTCAACGTCATTACATTTATTTTAATGGAAATTCATTTCATTCAGTTAAACCACCTTAATCCTTATTTTTAGGGTTCCATACCTCAAAAGGAAAAAGAAACCCTTATAGGATCACTTCGTTGTCCGTCCGTTTGTCTGTCTGTTTGTCAAGACCCTTTATCTCAGGAACGCGTGGAGGTATCAGGTTGAAATTAATATCAAATACGTCTCACAACACAACTAAAGGAAAACGACCAAAAATTTTTATTTTGTAGTATTATCACAAAAAAATGTTCTTTTTTCTGCGATAACAAACTTACATTTTGAGTTATAAAATTTGGTGAACATACAAGCATGTACGGAAGCCTCGGTGCGCGAGGAGGTTTAATCGAAATAACACTGAACATCATTAAGTCGTACAAATTTTGTTAATTTACTACTCGGGAAACAACACGACGAGAGGTCACGTCTTATCTTGCGCACGAATATTTTCCAAGAATCAGGCTCAGCTAACTTTAAGCCGTGAAGCTTAGTTTGTATAGCACTTAAATAAACTAACTTTTAGTTCATTTAAAATGTGCAGAAGTGCATTACAAAAATATACAGGCAGATTAAGCGGCCATTCCAATTAGGACACTGGAGTGGTGCCAAGTACTTTTGGAAGTAAGCACCTACCTGCAATTACATTTGGAATTTGCGAAACAAACAAACCGTTTCACATATTGTTATAAATACCTCACTAGAAAACAAAGGTATCTATGCGCTTCTACTCGTATAAAACGTTCTTGAAGCGATAACGCACCATTTGTTAATTGCTAATTCATTGGTGTGCGTCAGAAAATAACCTATCCTATCTTAGGTATATATAAATCATTTATTTGCAGCTACATATTAATTAAATAAATACATTGGAAGTTCTTGCATAAATTAGCCTAGTAGTAGAAAGGAAAAGAACCCCCTAGAAGGTAAGGTACCTTCTAGGGGGTTCTTTTCCTGTAATATTTCATAAGTTATAAAGGCTTTATATTACTAATAACGCGTATATAATCGTGTGTTGTTTAATTCTTTGACAATGTATGAGTTCACCTTGTTCGATTGGGACCGGACTATAAAAAACCAAGCGGTTTCTTTTGCATGATTGTTCAACACATGGTCGCGACGAGGAATCGGCGAAATTCACTTTAACAATGTTAATTCACGTAATTTATCATTCACGTTTCTTTATGATCCTTGTGATTTAAATGAATTAAAACCTATTGACTTGACTTTACTAGACTAGAGCACTATGCAACAGAGCTAACACTAAATAGCAGGAAAAATAAAGTGCCGCTAAAATACCCGAGTACCTACATACGCTCAACCTTCATAGAACTTAGGCAGCTGATCACCCAACACAACTAAACGCTCAACTCCATTCGCAGTAATCACTCCAAGTCTCACCACACCACCTGAAGAACCATCTCGGATAATAGACAAGGCTAGGGTGTTCGTAATAAACTGAACCGCCTGTTTCTGGCTCATGTTAGGTTTGAAGTTAGCGTCGACGTAGCCTAGGATGTAGTTGGATCCAGAGCCTCCAATTGAGACAGCCTGTCGTCGTAACATGCCACCAATGGGAATATAGTATGTTTGGCCTCCTTTTTCCTTATCCCAGCCAGCGACTATGAAACTTGTTACTAATGCGTCACGGTAGTTGTAGGCCAGCGCCCGGAACATGTTAGCCGCAGTCTTCACAGCGGGTGGCTCTCCCAACTCAACCTTGTGGAAATTAAGATGGTAATTCACAATATCGGCTATGGCTAGAGTATCGGCGGCCGAGCCGGATCGGCAGCAGTAGATGTGGTCTGTGATCCTGGTCAATTTGTCTGTCACTCTGTTGGAGATGTACGATCCATAAGTGGTACGCGAATCAGCACCGATGACGACTCCACCGGAAAACTCGCAAGCTATTATAGAGGTCCCCGTGCTGAGAGGGATATCTATCCAGTTCGTGGAAGGATCCGCGTATGAGTTGATCACTGATGCCATTTTTGTTATAAATTGAATATCAAAATAATGTTAAAAAGGAAAATACGATAGAACGATAAAAAATTACAGGGTGATTCAAGCCACATGGCCCAAAACAAACACGGTGACTGAAGAACTCATGGTCCACATGAATCGTTCGTTCTAATTGTTTTGATGCCTAGTTTTTTAGATGAAAAACTATTCATTTACGAGAACCTTTAGGAGATTTACCTACTCAGACACAGTACCTAAATAAATAAAACAAGAAAGTCTGATGCAAAATTATACGGTAGTCTATGATGCTAAATTACACGGTAGTTAAGGTATGATAACTTTTGAAGCATTTGTACTTAATGATGATTTCGATGAAATATTTTTTCTAGTAACTTCAGAAACTAGGTCTAAGGAGAAGTAACTATAAGTGTTGCTATGAACATAGTACCTACTTACTAAGTTTAGAACTCTTTACTCTTAAGACAAACTTGGTTCTACATAATAAACCCCTTCCCCGAGGAATTAGCCAGTTTTTCGATGTACTAACTAAAGTCGTAGAAAACATATAGTTGGTTTGCAACTATATATTTTCTACGAAGCATCTAATTTAAATTGTCGTACTGTATGTTTGTGTTTTGGCCATGTTGCTTGAAACACCCTGTTTAAAAACATAATCTAGTTTTTGAAGCCAATCGTCAAACCACGTCAATCATTTAAAGTTGACAGTTTAAAACAGAACTTTGGTTGACGTTGGCCGCTCTCACAATATCCGATTTCGACACGATATCAGAGACATTTTTGTTTAGAAAGGGAGTTCAGTCGTCAACCCTACTATCGAGTACCGGGACGGGTCTGTTTTGCTCTCTTTCATATTGGGTGAGAGGACAAAACATAACGTAAACAGAACATCATACGTTCTCGGGAATTAGTACCACTGTACCACGTACGTATCTTCCCCGGCTGAATAAAATGATACCAAACCACGATAATTTCAATTCTGTGATCATAATTTCTTTTTTGTGATAGGGCGCAGCTTCTTTAACTGTACCTACTTAATCTGGAAAGCTCTGCTTAGACTGCAAGTATTTTAAACTATCTTTTATGAATTCTTTTAACCCTGCATGGGTTGAAAGAATGGTTGTTTCATCCCGATGGGACTGTTCTGAATAGTCGGATCAAGAGCTAATTGGCACTATATTCGGTCGAATGCCTTCGATAACCAGCATCTTGAGGACACTTTTTACTGGAAATTTGCGGCTATCACAAGCATAAAACTGGCATTCATCAATAAGAGATTGGTGTTTTACTAAAGGCTTTATTATTACAATCTATTATAAATTATATAATCTATTGGACACAAGTAACAAATAAATGGGTTTCAAATAAAATATTACCGGTTACAATGAAACGCCATGATAATATGTATTTTGAAAATGTTTTTTTTATTAACACTTACATTTTTACAGCGCTCCTAGCCAACAGAGTAATACTAAAAAAATATCGGTGTAAAGAACTGTTGAACGCAAAACAATGTTTACTACTGTGTACGTAAAACAAACCACTTACAAAGATCAGATCATAATATCAATAATATCATCAACGACTATTGTCAGATGTAATCGTTATCAACAAGCACAGAAAGACACCCTAAAGAAACGAACATTAAATCTATAAACATTTCATATAATTTAGATTTTATTAGACGCTATAATGTTATATTTATTTTACTTTTGTAACCATTATTATAATGTTATATGTATTCGTTACGAAAATTTTAAAGAAATAGCTCCGTTCGGTCCTTCTATCACGCGAGTCGCCCATCTCGCAGACTCACCCCCGTCCCATCTCTACACTAGAAGAACCGACCGGCGACAAAATCAAGACGACTCTATCATAACTGTATAATTTTAAAAATCTCTAATTACGCATTCCTACGTTTGTTATTATCCTTTAATTAAGAAATAAAATCTTACGTAATTACCATGAGCAGACTATTTTAATTAAATTTGACAAAAATCGCTAATAATCTGATTATTTTATAAAAGAAAAGCGTCGTGTAGTGTTGGGCGGGGCCGAGGGGCACCGGGGCCGCCTCGGCCGCGCTCGCCTCTCTAAGCCGAGCGTCTGTGTATGCTTTATCTACTTTACGATTGAAAATACGGCATCAAAATTTCAACTACCTACCTAACAGTAAGCAGTAGTACACTAAAACTCAGGCACTCCACATCGACCTCACACACGCCACTCACCCGATCGAATCGTCAACTCAACTTTATTCACTCGAAAAATTCAACTTAAATCTAATTCACTTAAATTATAATAATAATAATGGCTCTTAACCGGTAATTTTACAACAAATGCTTTTCGTTGGCCGCCGAGCGCGCAGCACGGCGGGCGTCTTACTGTCGCACACTCGATTCACGAACAATGAACTACCGCTAAACGATCATTTTTTATTACTTATTATATAAGTATGTGAAAAACAATTTATTGGTATTATATTAATTACTCTCTAACTTATATGCATTATAGTGTTGAAGGGCGAACTACTGTAACATGAAGGGCCGAGTCGGCGGCCGATTACCGTCGCGAGCTGCTGATATCAATACTTGATGGAGATTCAACGTAACATTCATAATATCCGATACGAGATTCACGAATCACTCGTTCAATGTTATAACGATCCAAATAATGTTATAAAGATAACATTTTACCATTTCAAAATAAACATAACTGTGTTTTACATTTTTTTATATGATCACAAATAAATACCGACTCCATAATCCACTGTGCTTATATACATACAAAGTTAATGTAAAACAATAATAATAATGTTGGGTTGTGCGGCGGCGGGCGCAGCCGCGAGCCCTCGGTCACGTTACACGATGATATTAGATGGTGGACACTGACAGGTAGGTACGTACCGAGTAAGGTATGTACCGTGCGGACTGCGACGCGGTAACAAGCGGTGAGAAGCGTACACGACAGCGGAACGGCATCGCACTGTCAGTCTGTATAGAACACAAACGCGCGGTAATGTACGCAGCGAGCGATGCGGACGCCGGACAGTGGTCGGTGGTGTTTAGTAGTAAGTCTCTTGCTCGAGCCAGCCGCCGGGGTTGCGGCGCAGGTAGAAGCGTCTGATCTCATCGTAGATGAAGATCGATAGCATGAACGGAATGGCGGGCAGCCACCACACGAACCTGAGCACGAACAAAAATACACGTTTAACAAACATATCAAGAACTAGATTATAATCAGACATCAATATTCCCTGCTGATTATCAGCAATGAAGTTCATGGAATTCCTAAATAGATACTAGCTAGTTTCTGAATTATACTTGTGATTTCAATAAATAAAATTGACTTTGACCTAATAATCTTGAGTCATCTATAAACGCAGTCTTCTCGAGTGACACCTATGAGAATCTAGTTAACAATTAAAATGAAAACTTAGAAAGTTAATATTCTACCTTTGATCGTCCATATAACTAAAAGAGTTAATCTAACTTAGCCAGTCAATAATATGATAGAGAGTGAATCTAACTTAGTGTCATTTGCGTGAGACAGATTTGACAAAAGTTAATTTACTACGCAGTTCATAGAGAGTTAAGACCTTAAATAAGAGGACATGGCTGGTAAGCTGAATAGTAGGTAAAAGGTGTAAGTGTTCTGAGGAGTCTCTAAGATAGAGTCAATAAAAACAGACTTAGGCGAACCTAATGCTATATTTAGCGTTTTGTTTCAACCAACCTTTGTGTATTGTCATAGTCAAGAGGAACAAAAGGGTCTAGAAATTTGAGAGTTCAATACGTGTTTGATTAAATAACTTAAGGTAAAGAATTTAACTCACTTGAGAGGGTACATCCTGAGACCCTTGTCCATTCCAGGCGTGTAAGAGAGGAACGCAGCGAGGGCGGTCTCAAAGATGATGCCGAAGTTGAGGGCCCAGTTACGCATGCCCTGGTGCACGATCGAGTTACGGCGGGTCTTGCAGATAATCAGATCGGCCCATTGCACCACAACGATGGAGACGAAGAAAGCGGTGTGGCAGGTGAACTCGAGGGCTTTGCGGTCGCGGTACGTCTGGAAATATGAGAAGCTTTCGTAAGTAAAGATTAATGAAAATAATTAATTGCACCTTGAAATGAAATTGGTCTAAAATATACAGTATGTAAAGAGAACAAATCATAATAACTTATTTTTTCAGAACTCTTGACGAAGTTTCTGAACATTCTTATGTTTTGAAATCATATTAATTACCAATTAAACCTGAGATGTTGCTTCATTGAAATTTAAAAAAAAATAAGTGGAGAAATCACAAAGATTTTCTCTGTCTTCAATTCTGTTGACTTATTACGAAAACCAATTTTGTAAGATTCAAAACAATTTTAATGATACCGGATAACTTTCCTGATTACGAAATCTTCCGTTTATTAAATTTTTAAAATTTTCCGGTGTCGTATTAGTAATTTTCATATTCATATTTTATTTCATTATAAGAGTCAGAAGCAAGTAGGCATAAGGCAGAAACTGAGAGAGCCAGAAGAGCCGAACATCGGGCTCAGTAGCACGTACTGGGGGAGGCCTATGTTCAGCAATGGACAAAAGTGTTGATGACATGATAAAGTGTACAAAGATACATACCCATTCTTGTCCATAAGAGTCAGTCAAGTCGTTGATAGCCTTGGAATCCCAATGCTTCCTGATACCAAAGAGCTTCATGGGAAGGAACCCGTTCTCAGCCATGATCACGAAATACACGAAGAATCCGGCCGCGGCTTGGATCATACCGATTTGGCCATACGCCATTGAAATCAACCTGCGCACACGTCACTTGTCAGAACTGAGCTTGAAAGCTTTGCGAGATAAGCAATTAGTAACGTGCAGGGGAGAATTTACTGTACAATCATTTCATCTGTGTTATTTTTTAGTTCGATATAAATAGGGAAATTTTCAAGCAATATACTATAGTTATTATAAGGACGTAATTTTTATATATTGAGGCTGATATGATATCAACATTTTGTAAAATATAAACTGTCATAAAATATTTATCAAAACATCAGCTATTTGCAACTATAAATTATACTTAAATGGTCATCAAAAGTGAATCATATCAACCGAGTTTCAAGCAGAAGAGTCTATCGGACATGACATATCTTCTTATGAGGTATTGTTAGGAAGAAGCTTGCAGATTCGTAGGACAGACAGACGACCTAATTTTAACTCCACTAAATCTCAGGTAAAGACTATCAAAGCATTATTAGGAGCAAAGATCAGGTCGAATGTTGAGACTTACTAGATAAATCATGCAGCGTTAGAAAGATGGCAAAGTAGGCAGAAGCTGTTTTGGTCGATGCAATGTGTGAGAAAGAGACATGAGACGTAGAAGCAGAAAAAATAAGAAGAACAAATAAGGAAATACAGCTCGATAATAGATTATGAAATGATAGTGTGTGAGGCTGGTTAGCTACAGCGTAGTGGCGTTTGATTCCAGCATAGTGCTTTGATATATAAATATATTACATTTCACTAGATGATCTCTATAAAATAAATATGCTATAGAAAATAAAGTTAAGAATTAGTCCATGTCGCCTAAAACATTCCTCTATCAAAACAAAACATACTTTTTTTAAATGACGATGAATCATTCGTATCAACTCTAAATCACTACAGATCTAACACGGACTGACACATAAATTAATAACCACTAGTGCATTTTCTATTAAAACCTCTAAATATTTCTCTAATTTGTTCACTAAACGTGCATTTTTTTATTGTATTGCTTGGTTTTAGTCTCTCTAATTTTGAAATATGGAAGAGTGAAGATCGGAGATAAATAGAAATAAAGGACTAGCTTATCTAGAACTATTCGAAAAAAGACTTCTAAAAATTCTGTAGAAACGTACAAATTGCTTACGAAAAAATTTTTTAAGAGTTTATGTAGTAAGAAAAACTATGAAACACTATGAAGATCTTGTATATTTATTGTGTATCTGCGTGGTTCAGGTACTAATCACATACGGGGCCGGGATCGATACTACATTTGGTCGAATGCCAGTAGCCGGGCTGCGGTTGGGGTAAGGGGGAGGGACCGAACGGTATAATCACTCTTCCACATCCAGTATCAATTGGTACTGTTCAACCACAAGTAGCCACACCGATCAAATGAATTCCTTTAATGTCAGCAATGGAATAATTGAATGCAAAATTAAGTCAGTGGGCTAGACATGTGTTAACACCCAAATGAGGAACTAGTAAGCTATGCCGCACGCGTGGCTGCGCGCGGACGGTGCGGAGCCAACCTTCTGTTGACGAGGTTGTCGCGGTAAGGGTCTCGAGGCTGTCGCTTCATGATATCGGACTCGGGCGCCTCGTACGCCAATGAGATAGCAGGCACCTTCGGTAACACCAAGCAATCAAGACACAACCAGGACATACGAGACGGACCGGCCGCGGCGCCGTCAATACGATTCTTATACATATACATAATAAATATACGTACACACACCCGCTACGCCACCTCTCCGACACCTATACACTACCTCTAGCGATATCGTATTTTATTACATACTAAGGTATACTTAAAATATAACGCAAAGTTGGCTAGTTAATATAAAAGTGGAAAATTGGCGTGATCAAAATGTAATATAGCTGTTACTTTCCCTAGAAAGAGATACAAAATATTATCTGAAATACTAAACTATGGTGAAAGTAGTTTCAAGATAAGCCCTAGCAGCGTATTTGATAATATGTAAATACAATATACATCAAGTGTAGCTGTCCCTAAATATAAGTAGATATGACAGTTAGCCCTGAGCTGTGATTGAATGTGACACAATGAGATATGTGGTGTTATGAAGCCTGTAGCGGACGTGATTAAAGTTCGAATGATCAAAATGTTCTCTGAGAAATAAACAGTGTGTCATGTTGTGCATGGAGATAATAATGACAGACAAGAAATGAGAAAATTTAAAAATACAATATACAATTAAATTATTAGCAGAATAAAAACATTTAGAAGATGTTCATTCATGCATGACAGGGAGACACCGAGCACTTACCTTCGAGCACGATCACACATCAATAACATTAGAAAAGTATAAATCCACAAATAAATGAAACGACGCGTTTGGTTTTTGATTCGCTCACAGATACAAAACACGTCCTTCCATTGCGACATCAAGCTACAGTTACGTTAAGGAAGAAGGAAAGACGTTAGTACAAGAAAAGATAATAGACACGCAAGGCGAAAAGTTAGGAGCGGTGCTTTCGTCGCCTTCAATATCCATTAAGGAGAGCGCTAGAGTCGTGACAGGACACCGTCCACACACTGCAGGCAACAATCAAACCTCAATATTGAAGACTAGACACGTGGTAGCAAGCAAATAGCGGATATAATAATATCATCGAACGAATGGGTATCGTTCGTGGGTATTTTACCTCTCATTTACGAGTTTATCTGTGAAAGGATTACGCGGCTGTCGCTTCATAATGTCAGACTCTGCTTCCTCGTAAGCCAGGGAAATGGCGGGCACCTACACAAACACTAGCGACGTGAGCGGTGGGCGACGCGACGCGCGCCTTACGCTCACAGACTCGCACACAAGCGCGGTGCATTATCATCACAATGTGTACAACATCAAACACACAGCAAGCCTTGCAACCAGACGCCACGCCATACACCTACATCGCAGCATCAAGCTATATTGAGCAAGTCAGGTTTCTAGAGCCGCATAGTAGCGTATGTTTGCAAGAACTCGACACGCTTAAAACTATACGAACAGAAATTATAACGAAAACATAAAATTATATTGATTATGAGATGACATCTGTCGACCGATTGGATTTTCACTGGGGTGTAGAAAAATTAAAAATTTTGATCGGATGTTGGTTGTGATGTTGATTCTCGTCGGTATACTGTGAGAAGTTGATGATTGGTTCTCGAGTTGATAGATGGTGATGGAATGATATGACGATGACTTCAGTGTGTTGTGTCTGGTTTAGTTACAGGACAACTATTTGATAATTTCTATAGTTATAGACATCAAACACGCCATCTTACTTTTTCTTTGCGAGGACTAGTCACATTGCAATTTGGAAAGTTAAGATTAGTAGAACAAACAAAAGTAATAACATCTCACATTATTCTGAATAAGCATTGTTTAGAACATCTTGATTAGTATAGCTACAACTCATTTTAGTGTAATCATGCTCAACTCCACGCCGAATTTATTTACAGGGCCGATTCTTCCTATTACTATAAAACCAATCCATACAAAATTGACATTACGACAAATGAAAAAGGTATATTTTACAACATTGACGTTATTGGCGGGTATCGGTTATTGGCAACACACGAATGCGGTATAAAGACCTCTCGTTGACTAGTTTGTCGCAAAACGGATTCCTAGGAGGTCGTTTCATAATGTCTGCCTCGGCCGACTCGTACGCGAGTGCGATCGCTGGTACCTAGCATTAATTTTACATAAATCATTTTCCAATTTTCACAAGAAACAAGCTGAAATATTTAAGGAAGATACATTATTATTTTACCCATCATTTGGTTTTCCTTTTTCTTTTTTTTTTTAACTACTCAAAAACATCACACAGACCAAAAAGTAACAGGAAAAACAAATGTTCAGTATCTGAATTAATTGTTATACATTTTCAAAATAGAAAAAAAAGTTACAAGTGACTTTGTAAGAGAGGTTTCACACTAATCGTTATTTTCTGTGTTGATTTTTTTATAAAAAATCACGTCTTGTGTCATGAAGACCAGAATCGTTATTTTATTGGAATCTAGCACATTCGTTCAAAACCATATATTTAGTCGCTTCATAAAAGCTCATTGAAATTTAAACCACAAAGATAGCTTTCGTGTATCAAATAAAAACTTGTACCTTAGCAAATTACTAAATTCTCAAACTTTTCCAAGGAAACCTCTCTTTCAACACGCCATTGAAACATCAACCATAATCAATAAGATAAAAAATCGAACTTACCATGTCAGTTCCTAAATCGATGCAAAGGATGGTAACAGTGCCCAAGGGAAGTGGGATATCGCACAGGATGAAGGCCAGGAAAGGAGAGATCTCGGGAATGTTAGAAGTCAGGGTATACGCAATGGATTTCTTCAAGTTGTCGAAGATCAGACGGCCCTCTTCCACCCCAGTGACGATTGAAGCGAAGTTGTCGTCCAGGAGAATCATGTCGGCGGCCTATAAGATAAAATTTGACGATTCAGCAAAGGAATGGAAAACAAATATTGTCGTTTTTCCTTACAATTACGATCTGGGTATGTATAAGGCATGAGTGAATAGGTATCTTCTGGACTTTCGTGCTTCATTGTCAGACACAATGAGGGCAAGATTATGCTGTGTAAAAAATGTCCAGCGTTGTTATTATTATTATTACTATTTAAAAAAATCGTACTGTCTTAATTATTTGTAAAAGCCATATTACCACTACCCATTTTGGGACTAGCACTTTAACCTGAACGCAAGCAGCCGGTATATGTGTTTGGAGTAAGGGGTTTTTCGTAAAGTCTGTTTGTGTGTTTGTTTTTCTTTCATTTTTCTCCACACTTCACACTTCATTTTTCTCTAGCACTTTAACCCGAACGCAAGCAGCCGGTATATGTGTTTGGAGTAAGGGGTTTTTCGTAAAGTCTGTTTGTGTGTTTGTTTTTCTTTCATTTTTCTCCGAAATGGCTTAACCGATTCTAATGCGGATTTTTGCACCTTCGGAGAAGGTTTATAGAGAATTATCCATCACAAAGGGACGCTACAATAGATGGTGAAATATCAGTATAGTCAGCGGTTTGTATAAATTAGATTTTTAAAATGATTGCATCGTAGGTTCATTTAATCATCAACTCATGACGAAATATCTACTTAGGTAAGTTCGCAGGTGCATAAGCTCCTGACCAGACCATACCATAAGGTCATACCAGCTCAGACCATAAGGTCTGTGACCACTATGAAATTTATAAACTCTCATGGAATATTGTTACAGTAACGAAACTACATGCGTAAGTGGGCCACTAAAGACGGACGCAGGTTCGTAAAATCAGACATCAGGTAAACTGAAGTAGGTCAACAAAACAAAATGGCGTCTGTGAAGACCGCACCCCGTTTCCGCAAAACTCTGCAGAGCCGAAAAATCTGGAGTAAACAGATAGTGAAATTCAATTTAACACTTTTATTGATATGATGACACCTAGTCGGTATCCGCTCTCATTTTGATTTGTTTTTTTTTTATCTTTGTCAACAGGAAAGTATTTTATTCGCATAAAAATGTCAGTACCTATTTCTGCTTTTATTTTTGCAATCATCTGATTTATGCAAATGCTTATCGCTGTCCGCAGGAAACATACAATTTTGGGGTTGAAGACCTTGTTTTTTTTAGTGCTATCGCCCCTTTATCTTTAACTTTCATTTATATCTTTTTACATCATCTACGTTATTGGTCTCGAAAAATCCCTTACTTGAAACTAGCGATCTTGTAAAACGATTTGATACGTTTAGGAAAGTCTAGATATCACATTCTATAACGAATTTTCTAAACTATCGCTCTTTAATAGACAAAATACATAAAATCGTTGCGTGACACACTGACTGTCTCACTGACAATCAATGACAGCAATTCCTGATGACCTGAAATTTGCAGGGTACATTTTTTTTGGTTTTCAGGGGCACTATGAAATTATTTTCCCAAATTCCACCTAGTGCAACGGGACGATGAAGTTTATATGGGAAAAAACTCAACTCAGTTTGTCAGTAACAGAGTTTGCTCTTTACTCTACATTGCTTCGACTGCTGTGGTGTGGTACATCCTGGTATGCACGAACACATATACCTGCATCGTGTGAGCCAGCGATGTCCATGGCGACTCCGATGTCAGCCTTCTTCAGGGTGGGGCTCCACCCATCATTTTCTGATTAGACATGTTTGAACCAGCGATACCAATGTGGGGAAGTCATTATCCTCACCTGCTTGGACACGTCTGAGCCAGCGATGCCCATGGCGACTCCGATGTCGGCTTTCTTCAGGGCGGGAGAGTCGTTTACACCGTCACCAGTCACAGCCACGATGGCACCCAGTCGCTGGCAGCCTTCCACGATGATCAGCTTCTGTTGCGGGGAGGTACGGGCGAACACGATTTCGGTGTGGAATCTGGGGGAAGACATACATTGTGTCCTCTTTAACGAAATTCAAAAAGCTTCCTTCTTTTTTCTCAATTCGTTGACAAGTCGATTTAGGTGGATGATGCTATTTTGTCTAATTCTACAATTTGGAATGCCATGTCGTCGCGAAACAGAGAGGGAAGCGTTCCAATATTAACGCGAAAACTAAGGTCGCAAAATAAATCTTATGATTAATGGGAAAAGTTTTATTATTAATCATTATTCTTTTGAAGTGAACAACGAATAAATAACACGCGCATTTTTTCATAAGTCCGCCAGGAAGGAGAGTCCAGTCTTTGCCTATTTTTGAACGGATGATCTACGGGGTTGCAACTGTTGAAAAAAACAGCCCTAAAAGTCTGCACTGAATCCTTATGTCAACAGCCCCTAAACCCTTTTCAGGGCCACCACACCCCACTTGCGCACCCCTTATCGTCTTTTAAATGCGTAGGATAGTAAGTAATTTTAAGATTTTTCCTTCTTTAGTTGTTTGTTTGTTTCGTGCACAAACTTACATAGCTCACTGACTATGTAAGTATGTGCACTACTACACTGTTAACCAAAAGAACGAAAAAACCTGGACAAGAAATAATAAAAGCATCATCGTTTAGTAACCCGGTTAAGAATTTTTTTTGCTTAACATCTTCTGAACCACCTTTGCCCAATAAAGGTCTTCCTTATCCTTCCGTTCCAACGCGAATTCCGATAAACGATAATCGTTTATCAGACCAAGACAGCGATTCTGTTGACGGATGGGAAGACAAAAATTACTTGTTTCTCCAGTCGCACAATAAAGAGAGACAGAATTAATTTTGTCATCTCTTTTGAAGACAAAGCCGTTGTATTGGGTGCTCATATGTGCTGGTTACTAAAGGGAAGGTGGACTTACTTGAGGATCTCATCGAGATGTTCAGAGCCGATATCCCTCAGCTCGGTTCCGTGGACAACAGCGGCTTTGGCTTCGCGAGGGTTCACTTCGGACACGGGAATGTTCAGGCGAGCGGCGATGTCCTCAACGGTTTCGTTTCCTTCAGAGATAATGCCTACGGACTTGGCGATGGCCTTGGCAGTGATAGGGTGGTCACCGGTTACCATAATAACCTGTGTGATGTGAATTCGATGGTGAACTCATTTGTAAAAACGGGACAAGTGGCTTACTGTTTCGATTCATTCCGAGAGCATTCATCAGGGTGAGTGAGCACTACGTCACGCAAGGGGAGAACTTCGCTATTTACGCTATAATATTTTTTTAATTAAAGAGTTACGTTACGTTCAGAGTTATATAACCTCACGTAAGTTCTGGTTTCGTGATTTGGATTATATTAAATGATTCATTAATACTAACGCTTCAATACCGTGGCACAAAGCAATTATACCGAATACAAAACATGGCCCTCAACTATTTATCGATTTGGCATTAACCCTACAAATAGCATTCATAAAACACATAGAGCTGATTATTTTATTGATGTGGTGATACTGACCTTGATACCAGCAGATCGGCACTTAGCGACGGCGTCAGGTACAGCGGCTCTAGGAGGGTCAATCATGCTCATAAGTCCAACGAAACGGAGGTTGTCTAATGGGAAGTTGGGGTCATCAGTATCGAACTTGTAGCCGATGGGGTACTTGTCAGAAGGCAGCTGAAGGTCGCAGAATCCGAGCACACGCTCGCCCAGCCCTCCAAGTTCCAGATACGCGTTGTTGAATGCTTCTTTCATTTCCTCATCCAGCACCTGCCAGAAACCATAAGGTTCAATACTATAACTAAGCTATGCAAGTAGATATGACCTACATTGGTGCAGTGAAGGTTGGATACGAACCTTTTCCTTTCCTCCGATGAAGATAGTGCTGCAACGTTCTAAGATCCTTTCAGGAGCTCCCTTCATGACAAGCAGGTGGCGAGGGTCGCTAGGATCATCGCTCTCGTGAATCGAAACCTGGTACTTGTTGGTCGAGTTGAAGGGAATTTCGCAGGCCTTCTTGTTGCGTTTGCGGATCGACAAGACATCTCCCAAGGCGAGCTCCATGCATTTGAGTAGGGCAGCTTCTGAAGCGTCACCGGCGACTTCCTTCTTCAAAATGGGAACACCATCCTGGCCTCCTTTGAACTCGGCGCGGTTGCAGAGAGTTGCAATCTTAGCTAGAGCCTTGAAGCCGGGGCTGGTGCGGTCTAAAAAAGAAAACAAGTGTTAATACAATTTCAGCAAATTTAGGAATCAGTTATAAAATAGGCTACGTACCATATTGTACTCCAGACTGGTCCTCTGTAGTATCAGCTTCGATGATCTGGTTATCGAACCACATGTGGGCGACAGTCATCCTGTTCTGAGTGAGAGTTCCGGTCTTGTCAGAGCAGATGGTCGACGTGGATCCGAGGGTCTCGACGGCTTCCAAGTTCTTCACGAGGCAGTTCTTGGAGGCCATCCGCTTGGCAGTTAGAGTCAGGCATACGGTTACAGTCGCAAGTAAACCTTCGGGTACATTGGCTACGATGATACCTTTGGGAAGAAATCATAAGGTATAATTATTATTGAATAGCTAATTTATTTTGAACTCTCAATGAAATGCAAAAACTTATCATGTAATCATGTAGCACCGTTTGGTTACGCTCAGTAAAAGTGTAAAACTCGATATACGCATGACATGACGTAACTGCGGTGAACTATCGTTATATTATGTAACTTGGCAGACAGTCAACAAAAACTTCAAATTACTTACCAATCAAGAAAATTACAGCGTCGAGCCAATGGTATCCGAGAATGAAGGCAATCAAAAAGAAGGTTACTCCGAGGAACACAGCCACGCCAGTGATCAAGTGGATGAAATGGTGGATTTCCTTAGCGATCGGGGTTTCTCCAGTATCCAGGCCAGAAGCCAATCCAGCAATACGTCCCATTACCTATAGATAAAGATTCATCATTAAACGTAAATTTTAGCTAAATGGACATATTTAGTCAAGTCTTGTACAGCACTTACAGTGTTATCACCACAGCAGATCACAATCCCCTTCGCGGTACCCTCAACAGCGTTGGTAGAGAAGAAACCCAAGTTCTTCGTTTCCAGAGGGTTCTCATTGGTGAAGTCAGCTCCGCGGGACTGGGGCTCGGATTCGCCGGTTAAACTTGAGTTGTCTACTTTGAAGCCTCGCGCCTCGATGATGCGGATATCAGCTGGGATACGATCGCCGAATTTCACCTACATATAGAAACATATATTAAATTTCCGAACGTTAAATATGTACATCATTGGGAAAGGCCAATTTTTATAAGCAGCATAGTGTGTGGAAAAACCAGTCAGTTTCACATTATGATATGAATAATGATTTGTTTTCAATGAAGTTATTTGGCTTCTAGTCAAACGCCTTTCCTTATTAATCACATTCAGAATATGGCAAGGGCTTTTGGCGTTCCTCTTATGTTGACCATTCATACGCGAGATATAAAAAATGTATTTAGATAACAAACGAAAGTTTGAAATTTGCAAATTTTCCAAAAAGGTATTATAAGCATGATCTTAAAAAGTCTATAGGCTTACCTCAACGATGTCACCAAGCACCAAGTCTTCAGCACGGAGCGTCAGTTTCTCTCCCTCACGGATAACGGTAGCGAATTGAGGCACCATGTTCTTGAAAGATTCCATGATCTTGGACGACTTGCTTTCCTGATAGTATGAGAAGATGCCCGTTACGATAACCACAGCGGCCAATACGATTCCAAGGTATAAGTTGTCATCAGCCGGTTCTTCAACGGTACTCGCCTGAAAACATATGAAAGGTTAAGCCCACTTACTTCGTAACCATTTGAATGTGAGCTATTACATTTTTCTTGTAAATCAATCACAACATACTAAATTAGTGTATCGTTGTAAAATTGACGAGGGCATTTGACTGTTGACTGTCAACTGACCTGAATTCCGTAGGCAATAAAGCAAAGGATAGCACCAATCCACAGTAGTAACGCGAAGCCGCCGAACAGATTTTTACAAAACTTCACCCATTCTGGCGTTTGTTTAGGGGGTGTGAGTGCATTGGGTCCGTCTCGTTCCAGGTTCTCTTTTGCTTTTGCATGACTAAGGCCCTGAAATTGAACCACATCGATAAGAAGCCGCCAGCTTTTGAAACTTAACAAACCCAAAGGATTGATTTCCTTACATTTTCTGGGTGGGTCTGAAATCTTTGGTAGAGCTCTTCGGGTGTTACTTTGTGGAAATCGATATCCAACTCCTGTTTAAGGTCATCTAAGTCTCCCGCTTTCCGCTTCTTCGCAGGGGGTTTTCGGCGTGTCTGTGAAATAGCAGATTGAAGTATGTTAATTACATCGAACATTTTTATTTTGTTCCTTTTCCGACACCATTGTATAAAACTTCAGCACTTCTAAGCTTTCCTTTACAAACAATCCAGAGTGTGCAGGGCAGAATCGAACCCGGGACTTCTTAATTCTCCTGTTTGACTCAAAACATAAAAAAACTTACCCCAAAATGGGAAACAAGAACGTTAAGAACCAACATGCCAGATTTTTATGACAAAATGCTCAGAGCATGCCTTAACACTAAAGCAACTTCTGAGTGATGATTGCCAACAAAAAAGTAGCTAAGGATGAAATGAAATATGTGATAATATAAATAAAAACCTTGTACTGCCCGTCAGCTGTTCTATTATCGTCCTTAATGGGCCCGATGGTGGCGACGCGGTAGGAATCGGTGCGGCCATGCTGCAAACACAACTAGGGGCTAGACACATTCTACTAGCTGGCCCTAAGGGCCATGCAAACATGGATGAAGTGAGTAGGTACGAGCAACGATTTCGCATGAACTCCCTGATGAGTAGTAATTAAATCGATGACAAGAACAAAATAATGCAGGACATGCAATATCGATACTTGAATATAAAACATGAAATGAGTAACATTTGGTTGAAAAAAAATTAATGTCACACAGGGAATTTATCAAATATTGAATAGCTATGACTACTAATAGTAAGATAAGTGTGTGCTGTTTATAAAAATTGCTAAATCAACCAAATCACGAAAGGTATAATAAACAAACTACAATGAGCTGTATGAAAAACATTGTATAGCATTTATTGCAAAGCATACGGATTGGTACACGGTAACACGGGAGAGCTCGCAGCATAACCTTGTCAAACGTATTCTATAGAACGAGGGAACGACCACAGCAGCTCAATGGCGTTCAATTGATCTGAACTAATTGCGCATGCGAAACTGAGCGCAAATAGAAGGACACCACACACCTATGCATGAAAGCGTCCATTATTATACGGCAGGACTTTACTAGTCTGTCAATGCCGATGAGGATTAAGGTCGAAACATTATAGAGCTTGTTTATACGGAGTCTTATTTGGCGTTGCGGATGGATAGTACGACGTGGCTGCGGAATTTGATCATTTAACAAACCGGAGAGCCAAGTAATAAATGATCCAGAAATGAACATATGGGTAGGTACTAGCCGTAAACGTTCTCTTACGTAAGTAGGCACCTATAGTTTGCATTATGTGCAGTTGGGACGTAATGTCACAGAATCTAAATGCGTCCGTGTTGCCGTAAACAAGTCAGCCGACGCCGTCGATAATTGATGAACGTTTTCATACCAGGCCTCATTAAGCCGCGCCCTGGATTCAGGCGAAGGTTATCGAGAAAATGCGTGGAAACAAGCTGCGAAGGGTGCTTGAATTTAAATTGCGTGATGGGTGGTTAAATAAGTGTAAAGTAAAGCTAATCTGCCTTGTGTTGTGTCGGATGGAAGTTTATAATCGTTTTTAAGGGCAGTGGGGTTGGTGATTTGTATTCGAATTAGAGATTCATTAGTCTCGCAGAGACGGGCGCTACTAGCTTGATTAAATATTTATAGGTTGGGTAAAGATGGAACATGAGGACATATCGGAACAGCTTGAGGCAGCGGCGACCGGGCCTAGTTACATAAGCGGCGCCCACAACGGACATGCGCAGTGCGGACGAACCCCCACTAGCTACCCTCGACATAAATAGCTAAAAGACAAGGTTGCCACCCCCGAGACCCAGCAACCGCATTTATAATCTCTATAAAGGTTAAACCGGTATATCCGATGGAAAATCGAAACCGGTTCTAGCCAACATAAATCGGTCACGTTTCAGAGGGGATGATAAGCTCTTTTTACAACACTCTGCACAACAGGATGACAAAATGTCTTCAGATGAATATTGTCGGCAGGGCATTGTGATTTTTTTTGGGTCACACTTTATAGAATAAAGTAGGGTAAGTTGATAAACGACGCCTTGGTTCTTGTAGCATCTTGTAGCCTTGGTTCTTCATTCGAAGGAACTGAATTGAAGAAGGTAAATGTTGATATCTATGCAGTTTGGATATCTATTAAGATATCCAAACTGCATTAATTCTCAAAAATGAATGCCATCGTAAACAAAACATAATGATGAAACATAACATAGATAGAGAGAATGTGACACAGTGACTTATGAATCAATGCTAAACAGATGTCAAAAAGTCAGCGACCGGAGATTCATTGCCACGGTCACAAAACTGCTTTATACCGAAAATTTGTGGTTACTATCGTAGTAGATGTGTGACGTGTGCGTGAATGAGACAATTATTTTTAACAGTAATGAGGCGAGACTAGCGTGACGTAGATCAAAGGCACGGGTAGCGGGCGACGGTGGTAGCCGATACGCCGCGCGCGTTGCCAAAACACTATTATTATCCGAGGAATCCTACTTCCCTATCCAGACTTGCATTCATCATGACAAGATGCACTTACTATCGATGCACAAAATAATATAATCAAATATCTATAGCACGTGCAAAAGAAATAACGTAAAACCTTTTGGATACCCCATCTGATTTTGATTTTAAATATAGTTTTAGTAATCCGATTTAGCTTCTACGTTTTGCTGATTTGCCACAAATGCCCCAATATTGTTTTGACACCAACATCAAAAACCTATGCAAGCTCAGCGTTCGTTTGAGACGGATCAGCTTTTAATTCGTCATTATCATCGTTGTTCGTTGCGTCGAAGTTCGCTTGCGACATCAACATTTCTAGAACGAAAACGGTTGAACCAATAACGTATTGTTCGTTGGTAGTGATAGGTCCATACACTTCGTTTATATTGCGTGCCGCGTGGAGTTTTCTCTAAGAAAACTCCGTTACATAGTCCATGGTTGCAAATGTAATGAAATTAGAGATGGAACAAACAAAAAAAAAAATGAATTACTGTTTTTGAAAATAGCATGCCTTAAAAACCGGCCAAGTGCGTTTCGAACCAGGCGCAGTGTAGGGTTCCCCAGATTCCCACAAACTTATATTTATTACTTGTTTTATACAAATAACAACTACATTTAAGTTATTTTCAACTAAATTTGTACGACATTTTTTAAGTCCTTACCAGTGGGAGCATAATCCTATTCAGATTAAATAAGATTTAAACATCATTAAAAAAAAAGTTTAATTATAATGGTTAATGAATGTTTTATTTTGCAAAGCGTTTCAACATAATTCTATATTAAAATTAGCAAAAGGTTCATAAACTACGATAAGAATATAAATATTTTGTAAGGTCATATATTATAATGAGTAGGTAATAAGCTCATTAATTGGTCTATAAAATAATGGTATCTTTTAACAATATTTAATATTACTGAACTCTAGATATCAATATCATAACGAATTTAAAGGTTGTAGATTATGCATTACGCGTTATAATGTTTTGACGAGTCTAGAACATAATAAAAAAAGGATTAAGATAATATATAAATAAACTGTTATATGCGATTCTGAAGCTTCTCTATCTACATAAATGTAGTCTTTTTAGAAGTACTCAAATTTAGAAGATGGATGGTCTAGGCCTGATATAAATGGTATTAACTATGATCCCTGCGATTGGTTAAGCTAGGACGCCCATCTACATATCAGTGACCTAGCTCGATGGGCCAGGATAGGTAGCAAGTTGCTAAAAACTTGTATAGTAAAGTAACCGATCGAAAATTGTGAAAATTTTAAAGTGATAACATTCGCGTGTGTTCGACTATTAACGTCGACATTATACTGCTAAATTACTGCTTAAAATAAGTTAGAAGAGCTTTAAAAGTATACTATTAAAAAGTAATCAAGAAGCCTTTAAATTGCTCTCTTAGAATTTGAAACCGAGTCCCTCGTGCACCTACCACTTTATTGTTTAATGAACATAAGGTGCAGTTACGATTCCATTCAAAAATAGTTTACTTATTTGACAGTACCTTTTCATTTTGTCTTCTTAATTCTATGAAAAGACACTGTTTCTACAACTTCTTTCAACGCTACTGACAGTGTCACACCACTAGCCCAGTTAAATTCTACTAATATTATAAGCTTGTGGAGGAAGGATGTTTGTTACTCTTTCACGCAAAAACTACAGAACGGATTTTAATGAAACTTTACAATAATATAGCTTAAACATCAGAATAACACATAGGCTACTTTTTATCCGGGTACCATACGTAAGAAGCCGTGGGCAGAAGCTAGTAACAAAATATATCTGAGAGACAGTTTATAGTCAAGGCAAAGGTCGCCCATGACAGCATCATGTGGGTAGGGAATGGACCAAATGATACCTGGCCTTGCAGCCAAATCAACTGTGGAACGGGATTTGGTTGGCTACCATTAAATAATTTAACTGAACTTGTTGTAGAAGCAAGGAGCCTGGTTCTGTATGGGGTAAGTGATTGTCAGATCGTTCTCTCAGAAACGGCTTAAACGATTGCAATGCGGCATTTTTACAAACGTCTTGTATGACTTCAAGAAAAGTTATTCAATATGTTTTTCGCCACATGATACTAGTAGGGGTCGCTAGATCGAATATCCGACATGGGGGTTTTGCCATTTTGAAAACATACTTGTTATAAGAATTCGCGACTACCTGAATCTAGGCAAAGATAGATGCCTAAAGTATTATCAATAAATCATAAATATTTATGATAGCCAGAATATATTCTAACTATCATAAATACTCAAAAATGAAATGATGACTCATTAGGGGAGGCCTATGGATTAGATAGATAGATAGAAAATACTTTATTGCACACCAAATATTTCAACTTAAAAAAAAAAAAAAAAAAAAAAGTAAAATCTTTAACATTGTTGTACAATGGGCGGTCTTATCGCTAATTAGCGATCTCTACCAGACAACCTTTGGATGGAACGGACTGTACGAAAGATTACAAGGGGTTGTAAGTGGTGTACCACATACTATGAAAACACTATACTATTATTTACCTACATAATTACTTACTACACAGCATAATACCTACATACTATCATTTACTATTCTATAATACAGAACTAGGTAAGCCAGAAACCGGCAACAGCTATCGACTCGAGGATAAGTAATGTTCCTTGACTAAGGATTTAAAAATAGGTAGTGATTTCGCACGTCTGATACTAACAGGCAGTTCATTCCATAAACGAACAGCCTGCACTGTAAAGGAATTATCATAATAGGAGGAGGTGTGTACAGGAGTCAAAAGTTGGAGAGTTTCGGAAGAGCGTAGGGATCGAGAATGGGAGAGATGAATATATTCGAAACGTTCTTTGAGATAGGAAGGTGTGGAGGGATTGAAAAGAATGTTATATAACAGATTTAAGACATGAGTATTCCGGCGAAGTCGTATGGGTAACCACTTGAGCTTACTGCGAAACTCAGAAACGTGATCATACTTGCGTAAGCCAAATATGAACCGTATCCCGAAGTTTTGCAGGCGCTCAAGTTTATCCAGCTGTTGTTCAGTGAGATCTAAATAGGAAGTATCAGCGTAGTCCAGTATTGGAAGAAGGAGAGACTGTGCGAGCGAAATTTTGGTAGCAGTCGGAAGGAAATTGCGAAGTCTTCTTAAAGAACCTGCAGAGGCAAACATTCTTCGGCTGACTTCAGTTAACTGAGGTCCCCATGACAGCTGCCTGTCGAGGAGAACACCTAAATTTTTCACCGTCTCACTCTGTTGAATGTGTATGCCATCAAATAGAACCTGCGGAAGGCAAGCCCAATCTATTTTGGATAACATCCGAGAGCCCCCAACCACAATGACTTGGGTTTTGAGCGGATTGACCTGAAGACCAAATGATTTGCTCCACTCCAGAATTCGACTTAGATCACAATTTATATTATTTATAGCTTCAGGCAGCTCCTCTACTCTGGCTTGTTCGTAAATTTGAAGATCGTCTGCATAGAGATGGTAGGATGAAGTTAGATTTTTGCAGGCTATTGATTATGAAGATTTTGTATCATAATTATCTGTAGAAGTCCACTGCTGGACATAGCGCCCCTCTAAAGAGTACTATTATGAAAGATCTTGGGCCACCACCATCCACTGACTCCGTGCAATTTTTACGATGACGTCAGTTCATCGAGTTGGGCAATTATTAGTATTATTTAAACAGTAAATCAAAGATTTTACTAATTTTGTTTTGGCATCTGATCTTAAAATTTGAAAGTTATTTAGAGTAGAAAGATTGAAAATTGTTTAATATCCTATGAACCTACTTCTATCACTAATTATTACCAGTTTTAGAAAGGAAACAATACTTTAATACTGTATTAAATCATCCTAACATACTTCAATTGTAAATACAAAAGTATGAACGGCTGAACAGATTTGGAAAAAAATCTGAATGGATCACATAGATATCTTGAATATAGCAACACACAATATCTGATATATTTACTAGCTGCGCCCCGCGGTTTCACCCGCGTAATTTTCGATTCCGAGGGAATATCGGCGACCTAATTAAATTTTAGAACACAAAAGCTGCTATTGTGACTTAACTATGATAGTAACATATATCCCTCGCGGACTTTTTTATAGGTAATAATGAGTACTTTAATCATGTAGTACATCATTTTTATGTATCATCAATAGTTTTCTCAACGCAAGCCAAATAATAAATTTTATAGGCAAAATTTTGCTACTTTCGGTTACATTATTGCAATTTTCTTAAGGCTCTATTTTTTTTTTAAATAAATTATAGTTTATGTTACTTCCTGATAATTTAGTTTTCATTTGGTGAAAAAATGGTTAAAATCGGTCCAGTAGTTTCGGAGCCTATTTGATACAAACAAACAAACAAAAAAATCTTTCCTCTTTATAATTTTAGTATAGATTGTGTGCTACTAGTTGGTTGTTTTTCTGGAACACACTTTCTCAAAACATGAGAAATCATGATTTCTAAGATAATGTTTCTTATGAAACCACCATCCTAGCATCCTAATTGATGCGTACTGTCGTCATAAAGGATAAAGGAAATACTCCAATGGAACGACGGTGCTCTATGCGATTTAAATGACATAATGACGAGGCAATTTTCTAATAAACCTTCGGAGCTCTTATAGTTGTCGTGGCCGAAGCACGGTTGGCTCCCGGTAACCTGTTACCCACTTCCTTCAGAACACCTAGAGAGGAATGGTATCTTTGTCCGGCAAATGTGTCATATGGCCACGAGGCGAAATGTGGGAATCATATTTAAACTTTTGAGGATTTTTACAAAGGAAGTTATATTTCGTTTCATTTAGATGTTTACATTTGTTGGTATTTTTTATGTTTAATGGAAAAGTTATGAATTGAGAAAAAGTGTAAAATGGTTTTCTAAATTTCTGTCGGTTATCAAAATTGTTATGCTAAGTTAATTTTGGTAAAACATAATTTTATGAAACAGCATAAACAGTGAAATACATTCAAAACTTCGAATTTCATAGGCCTGTGATAGATTTCTGGATGCTATCTGAAGGATTTATGTTAACATATCTGAATCACGTTTGAGTTATTTCAGTAACAAGGTAATAATAACAATGTGTTGATAGATTTATGATACTTTAGTTTTAAAATCAATTTTGACTTTTTCGTTTTTGTAAATTAAATTGGTGGTTTTAATAAGTGAAGTCATGATTTTCAAATTTGAATAACGGAACACTTATCTACAAAAATGTAAGAGGGTTGCTGAAATGGGTCAAATAATTAATCATCGAGGATCTCGTGACCTGGGACCCTGAAAGTTTTAGATTTTGACATATGGATGTAACAAGGAAGTGATTTAACGATGAGATATGAGAGACCAGAGCGATGTCTCGCTCTATGCCGCACAGATCGATACGCTAAGTTACGCAACCCGGCCGGCGGCGTTGTCTCCTACAATATGATTGCTGTTTTTTCTGTCTCTACAACCAACTAGCTAATATCTAGCAAACGAAGAATGGAGAACCATGCAAGAAATATTTTTCTATCAAAAGTCAAACGAAATTCAAGCTAGAAATCATAACTTTCAATGAATTAAGAGGATTTCGTGCAATGGTACATTTCATTTTTTTTTTCGGAACAAAGGCTTTCGAATGAATGATAGGATTTTATGTATAAAACGATACAATAGATTCTGGGGTCACAAGCACTACCAGGAGTAAGCTGTCGCGGTCTGTTTCTATTCGAGGACTCTTTCGGCGTTGCTTTCGGTCTGCACTCACTGATAGAGACATGCACTTGCACCCGAATGCACTTGATCGCGTCGTCGTGGGGCTAATGTAAAGGCTAAGTCAAGCACTACAGGAAGCACTGCACTCACCTCGCCCATTTTCTTTTAGTCTTTATGTAAAGGCGGATAAAAGGAACAAGCCGCCTCTCGGTTTCGCCTCTTTCCCTCTACGGAGTGGGGTGGGTTGTCGCTAGTTCTGCAACAACGGGGACCTTTACGGTTTCCGAGTTCCAACGAAAAAACTTAAAAATGTGTGCGCTTTCACGTAGCCTCTTCGAACGGCACTGGGGCTATGTCATCGTGGTATGAAACTAAAACCCGGTATGAGAGAGTGCGCGGGGCGGAGGCGCGTAGGGCGCGTCGTTCAGCGGCCTGGTTCGGGCGGCGACTGACGATGGGGCCGGCGCGTATCGAGCCGACGGCGCACTGACGTCACACTGCGTCACGACGCCAGCGCCGCGGCTGCTAGTGTCGCGCGCAGCCCACCGCGCACATCGCCCTCCGCCCGCCCCGCCAATGCTCGTAACCTTCCACAACCGGTACGATGACAGCCCTCCTGATCGACAGCCTTCCCGTCCACGCACCATATCATACCCTCACGAATATATCATTCTAGATATATCGAATATTACCAATAAATATTCGTATTCAAATTCTATTTATCCCACATTTGAAAGCATTATTGAGTACAATATAAATTTGTATTTGGCATGGAAACGGACGGAAGGATGGCTTGCTCAGCCTTAATGCTATATCGAGTATAGAAAAGGTCTATAAAAGGTATCTAAAGGTCGAGCATTTAACCGAAAAGCGATCCTCGTGATATTTAAGATTACAAATCTGGAATATTAGTCTATTTTCAGAGTTAAGAATTGCAATTTGATGATTTAAGAGAGCGCCCTAGGAAACCGTGACACCGCCCGACTAAACCCGTAAGACTTGGTTTCTGGTACATGAAAAATTTATTACCTCAGGTCGAGTTATATTACAACCGAAAGGGGGTTTCAGGCGTATTATTCGGGGTAATTAAATCCTTTGTCCAAAGAGAAGCAGTATATTGCGTGAGACTTCTTTGAGACTTGTAAATTTCGGTTGTGTTGGCTTTGGAGAATTTGGAAACTTTTGGCAGCGCAAAAAGCTTGGAACGTGTCTGTAATACTCTTGGGATTGCGAATTAGGTGAACATTGCAATGAAGTATGGAACAAGCATATATTTTTAAGTTGATGGATAAAGTAAATTGGCTACTAAGCTATTTGGTTTTACGGTATACCTGAGGCGGTTTAATTGGAAGGATAAAAGGGTGCATTTACATTGAGATATCACGAATGTTTTTGCTAATTCGACGCAAAATTTAGTAGAGGGTCAAAAATCTCGTGCAAAAAGGGGCAGTAATGGCAGATTTCCCGTGAGAGCCAGCAACGCCACCACATTAGTTTCCGGCACTTGAAACTCCGTAATTGCACGTCAGCAAATATGGACGTATCGCTATCAGACGACGACCAAGATACTTAAGCACGTAATAACTTTCAAACCATATTAAGTCTTTAAGTTAAGATAACTGAAAATCTTAACTCATCGACTTTGTGTAAAAGTTTGCCTAACATTTAGGTGCTTTAGGAGAGTTGCAGAAAATAAAATTAAAACTTCTGTTGTAAACATAGAATTGAAGCAGTCGTAGTTGTAAAGACTGGAAAAAACAGTCAGTGACAACAATAGTGGCTCCGTTTTATATGCAATCTCCTGGAGTCTATGCCTCCTTGCACAATAAAACGCAAAATTGCACACTTTTCAATTTCAGCGTCCATCGTGCCCCGACTGTGCGCTTATTTTTCATTATACCGGCCTGGACGGGAACGTTAAACAAAAGGATTTTTCTCCTCATTGTTTCAGTTCAGAATGTGCTCATTTCTGCGCGATATACATCTAGTATTCGTGGCTTTGTTAATGATTCAATTGTTTTTGTAAAAATGACAATGTGCCGTTGATGATCTAATTTCGATGTAATAGAAGCATTAACCATTGGGGAAGATAAAAGCAAGCAATATCGATCAATACATATGTCAGCCATCACAACAGCAAAGTTATACTTAGTAGGTAGCATGCATGCACTGCGGCGCAGAGAACCCCGATATCCCCCGGGCATAGGTCAGTTACTATGCGTGCTTACTGCATTATATTAATCTTATTAGTAAAATAAGTTTTTGCTGATTTAGAGATACCTATGTAATATTTTAGAAAATATTACATAGGTATCTCTAATTTTACGCTATTAAATAAAAGTCGTTCATGAAGTTTAAATGCATGTTTGGTTTTATATAAAGACAATTAAGGATAAGAATTCAATTAAATAATCGCCTCCAAAAGAAATCAAAAGTTTAAAACCTGCTGTAGATATTAAAAACACGTGATTCCAGTTTAATTCAAAATATCTAGTCTATTCTAATTAAGCAGACACAAAAATAGTATTATCTAAGCACTAGCTTCGAAAGGAATACTACGCTGGAATTCATAGTCGGGGGCTGAAACGGCATTCAAAATACATCAATCAGCATTCTTTCATAAACAATCACTGGAAAATCCCTTAGCTGAACAGAGTTTCACACAGCTAATGACGTGCGTGAAAAGTCAAATGTCAAAAAGTCAAAATTCATTTATTCATTAAAATCACAAGGATCACTGTAAGTGTAAGTATTAGTTAAGATCTGGGCTTTGCAAAAAGTGTCTTTTAGTAAAATAATAAGTCTGTTTATGAACATTCCTTTCAAAAAATAAATGGTCGGTCAAAAAGATTTTAAGCAATGTTAATTTTTTAGGGTATTCACGATGTATTACGTAAAGGCATTAGTATTTAAGTCGGGTCTGGTGGCGGGCCATTCCTTGCCATGAAGGACCGGCTGATATGAAAATTCGTAGTCGAGCGGTCGGCGAGGGCGGGCGAGGGGATCCTCGGTTGGAGGGCGGGGAGCACGGAGGCTCTATTTGGGTCACCCCGGGCGTCATTCTCTGCGATCAATAGCGGAGTCGGCGCGCGCCGACCTACCATCTCGCTCACTCCCCGTCGGTTACCTAACGTGTCTCGCATACTGCCCCACCGACATTAATAATTTTCAAAATCACCCCACATAAGAGCTGTTTAGACAAAACTTGTACGAAACTCGTTCTATTTCAGCAACATAACAAAGATACTTCCGAATTCCCTAGAGAAATGCCAAAAAGAAAACGCCCAATTTCGTCCTTGTGTAAAACCAGCGTCCTCTTTCAGCTCTTTCCAGTTTATCTTAGTCTGCATTTGTGCGGTTACGTAACATAGAACAAAAGAGTTCTGTGGCTTAAAAGTAAGCCACAGTAGACAGTTGTACAGTAATGTACTTTATTTAGTAGCTTTATCAGATGGAGTTTTTCAGCGGAATCAGCTGGCAACTCCGACGTTGAATAGATGATACAATAAACTTACTGCGGTCTCTATCTCCAGCGAGTCATAATTTTAAAACTATGTTGAAAGCTTATAATGAGGCGTTTCGAGGCGGGGAGCGAGCTGAAGTGGCCGCATAAATATCGCTGGCGAGTCACTCAATGAGGCCGCAAATGTTGGAAATATATTTTTTTTTACAAAATAATACGTTTGTGTATAAAGCGTGTTGTTATCATGTTGATGATGGCTACGGGTTTTTAAAGGCTGTTGAGCCTGTAGAAGTCTACTGCTGGACTTGGACCTTCCCAAAAGAGTGCTATAAAGAATGATTCTAGACTAGGGCATGCATTCCAAAATTCCGGAATTTCGTAATTCCGGAATCTCGAATTGATTTTTCCGATATTTCAATTCCGGAATTGAGAGGACTAATATCGGTATTCCAATATTAATAACTTTTACTCAGTGAGTGGCATTTTGCCCAACAAAACGCAACATTTCTACTTTCCGAAGTCGTATAAAAGAAAGAAGATTAGTAGGAGTGCTGCGCTATTTGACGAAGATGTTTCAGCCGAAGAACTAACTCTACAAGAACGGCTAGACAAGGAACTGGATAAATGCAAGATAATCCGCAAGTATCCATCTGTATCTACCAATTTTGACTATGCAGGGTTTGTCAAAGTAGAAAAAACAATATGATAACGGAGTATAACGAGGTGTACATCTGAAAGAAGCATACAAATATATTTTGTGTGTCCTGCCTGAGAGTATGGAGAGTAAATAAATAGTATAAATAATGCTGGACATTTTTCACACAGCATCATCTGGCCCCAAACTAAGCAGAGCTTGTATTATGGGGACTACATGACTGATATACTACTTAGGTAAATACATTTTTTTGTTGTTGTAAATACATAATGATACATTGAAAAAAATACAGACCCGAGACAAATATTTGCAGATTCATAAAATGAATAAGTGATATTGTTGTTTTAATTATTTTGTTCATCTAACTTTTTATGTGAAAATAATTACTGCGTGCGTGTGTGTGTAATATCGTTCTTTTTTTATTAATATTCTATATTACTTAACGTTGATTAAAATATTGGTACTATAACACAAGTTATTTGATCGTTCCTTTCCTCAAAACATAAAAAAAAATTGACAATTCCGGAACCAGTTCCGGAATTCCGAAACTAGGTCCCCAGCATCGAAATTCAGTTCCGGAATTTAATACCTTCCGATATTGCATGCCCTATCCTGGACTACCTCCATCCACCGAGTTCCTGTTATCACATACGAGTAGGTCTCATTTTTTCATGCTTTATTGAATTTATATTCGCACGAAATCTAATTATCAGCCAAGTGCGAGTCGAACTAGTGTACTAAGAGTTCCGTACTACCACGCAGAATAAACTCTTAAAATATTATTATATTTTTTTATTTAAATAATATTTGCATTTTTAAACGATTTTCATAATATTAAATAAAAAAAGAACTAGGAAAGACTTGGGGTTTGACTTGTTGTTTTTTTTATTATTTTCTATGATAGAGGAGCATTTATTTACACACACGAAAATACCTGTAGGGCGGGTACAATGGTTTTGAAATATGTTAAAAAATACACCCTAATAGATATAGCACATCATAACAAAAGTTCTGTAAAAATACTTGTCACCATGTGACAGCCCTGGGACAGACAGTGGGATTGGGCGGCGCGTAGGTTAAGGTACAGGGTCTCGTTGGCACGTTTTGGGTATATTTGCATTTTGACGATATAATTCCAGAAACTTTTTACATTATGCTACATGAAATACCTCAATTTTGTGAGGCAAAGTAAGTGAATATTTTATCCTTTTAGTCCCTCCGGAATATACTTCAGACAAACGTTTGTTCGTTTATCATGTCATTGGTTCTTCTTAGTCACCTAGGTTACTAGGTCGAGCCTACTTTGCCTTAAAAAGCTATTGTGAAGCCTGAACATAATTAGTGTGGAGAAAGGATTCAGTGGCGACATGTTTTTTATTTACTGACATATCATTTCGTTTTATGACATGCCTTAAGATGATTTTCTACATAGTCAATGTACCTAATATATCATTTAATCAAACATGACGATATAATAAAGTTAACTCATTTTTTTTTATGAACATTGCAGTACTGTCTGCTTAAATCAGCAAGGTTATAGAATCAGCGACGTATATTGTTAGTTAAGATGCCTAGACCGAACGAGTTTCAGAAATAGCCTAGTCTGGAGTCTTCCAC
Organism: Perizoma flavofasciatum; assembly: GCA_958496245.1. Classification (NCBI taxonomy): domain Eukaryota; kingdom Metazoa; phylum Arthropoda; class Insecta; order Lepidoptera; family Geometridae; genus Perizoma; species Perizoma flavofasciatum. Next base: position 5,195,298 of record OY292436.1, read on the forward strand.
AAAATATAAGGTATAGTAAATGTTCATTATACTGGTTGCCAACCCAGTGACGTGATCAACAGTATTGTTGCCAACGTGTGCTCGTAAACCTTCTGAACTTATTGTAAACCTCTACATAGGCAGACGAATTTATTGACATTACGTTGTTCCCACCGCATTATTTAGGGAATCGGGTTGGTTTTCGGCATAATATTCGCTTAAGAAAAATAGGATATCGTTCGTTTTTTTTAAAGATCGATCCAGTTACAAGCTTCAAACTTTATCATATTTCATTTATTCATATTTAAAAGTAAGCTTAGCTTTAATGCTTGGGTCTTACATTACAGAGGTTATAAAAAATTAAATCGATTGAGTTTTTGTAGGCATATCTAATTTCTAAAGCAGTAAAATTACGATAACAGGCAAACGTAAAACACCGCCATCGCAGACAGAAAAACAATTTGTTTCTATACCTCGGATAGTTTATTTGTTCAAAGAATAAACGATTATTTGCAAACATAAGAAACGAATTAACATAGAGTTTATTATCTTAGCTTCCTGTATTATAAAAATATATGACGTTTGATATATAACATAATTAAAAATCTTGTAACTCCGGTATCACTTAGCAAGTGTTTAACTACCTTTTTATGATTATTTTTGCCATAACGATTGTACCATGGAGCAGTACACTAAGAACTGAAAAAGCTGCAAAGTTTGAACCCTTTTGGATAGCAGATTGCAGATACATTCTGCAAGCAATTTTCTACTCAAACCGAGTTAACTTATTCAAAGGAAATTATGTGGACCTTTGCTTTGAACCGATAGTTATCTCAATCGGAATCCAAACTAAGTTGGAACTCTGTATTGTTTCTAGTAACATCGACCCTCCTAATATCATTGTGAATCAACGGAAGTTATTGAGGCATTGTTCGTTTTCTTATCAATAGATTTACCTTCAATGCATTAGTTGACTGGCTTGTGGCCGCTTTAAACCGCCTCAAAGGAGATAAATCTCCTGGCTAATCGATTGCACAAACCAATAAACGCGTCAATATTCACTATAAGGTTTCTATACATAGCCTTATGCACGTGTGTGTACGTATTGTCATTGATGCAAATATATGTTTAGTCTACTTTGAGCCTAGTCACGAATCCTATGCTGATGTTGGTTTTATCTGTTGCCTTTAGTGATTCTTCAATCAAAAGAAAATCGATAAGTATTAATCATCAATATTCAATAGCGACATTTCATTTCGCGTTCCTTAAATAAGAATAAACACAGAATTTCGTGATTTGATAATGCAGTGAAGTGGGGGATAATAATTTTACTTCACCTCCGGAGGAGCGGGGACAAGGCCAAAGGGAATAAGCCGTCGACTCAATTTCCGATATTAGATTTGCCTACAGGCGGTAGGCAAGGCACTAGGCAGTGGAGGTATTTTAATCGAAGGTCCACTTTAGCTACGAAGTGCTCTCAATTGCAGGAAAAAATATAACGGTGTCGGTAAATCCGCTGGGAAATCTTATATTGATGAAATAGACTATAAATGGACGAATATAACATTTTGTTACGATACCCGAGGCGACTGAAGACAAAATCTCATAATGTTCATAGCCGTTTTATGAAGCTGTCCCCTATGGGGGGAGGGCTTTGTATGAAAGGCTTTGTATGAAGTTAAAAATATGAAAATTTTAATTACAGCTACCGAGCATAAATAAATAGTGGCGTGTTTCAGTATTTATTGATTTTCATACTTGAAGTGGGGGAAACGGGAAGTGATAGTTTGTGTGGGAGAATCGATTTTTTTTAAGTTTTTAGTTTTTTCTACCTTTAGAAAAATTTTAGGGGGAAATTGTTATTTTTGAAATTTTAGGAGGGTATCGTTTTTTTGTAAAACGCCTCCATGCGTGTAAAGGCGCAGGCAACAGCTAGCGTCTAATAAAATTAGAGCTGTATGACGAAAAACCAAGAAATTTAGTAAAATTTTCGAGTTTAGAAATGCATATTATTCACAGATCCATCTGAAACGAGCGTGAGCGAGTGGCTTCCGTGAAAAGCGTTTTTTGGCTTGGTAATATATCCATGAAACATTTCAGTCAATGAAATTATTATAGAATAAACAAAATATGAGCAACTCTATAAACATTGGACGTCACGGCCGTTGCTACGGCCTGCTATGTTGATTCACTCACTTCTCGCGTGTAAGCCGAAGGTGAAGACGAAGGAAGTTTATTGGAATATGAACTAGATAATATTTATAGTTCTTATAAATAGTCTAAAAATTGCACGCCTTTCAGCTTTACTGCCTCGGATGCTTTCAAGAGATATAATGATACAGCTATGAAATCCGTGCAATCCTCGATGTACCCGGCGGCATTTGTAAACTCAATATTTGTATGATTCGAAGATTTATTAGAAACATAAGTAATGTCAGGACTTTTAGAGTCAGCTCTAGTCAGTGTGATTTTGTTTAGCTTACAAAATTAATGTTAGCATTCCTCAGGAATCCTAGCAAGTGCGAACAAAAACAAAGCATTTAGTCGACATATGATATTGGAGGATAGGTGACATTTGAGCAGACTCAGGGGTTGCAATAAGTTGGGGGAATTAGCAGAGTATGTCAGTGGTCAACAAACACACCTTTTTCTAACAAGATAAAGGAAGTACGGTTTTAGGAAAAATCTTAGCAAAATCTCGAATAACAAACATTGTCAGAAACTGTCAGAATTCATCGACAGAACGAATCATACATTGTCGTTGCAAAGTTTACCCACCTGGCTCACTACCACTACTCGTTTTCAGGGATACATGAAATAAAGCCGATTTTTTCAGGAAAATATGATCTCATTAAACTGCATTTAGTTCTAAATGATGTCACTGCGCACTGCAGCGATAATCCATGTAGGACGGGGTCATGTATTGTGCTAAACAGACTCCAGGCCATTATAACTTACGTATTTTATCTCGTAAATGACCGTTAAGTGCACGCGAGAATTGCCGTGCTCCATATAACTCAGTTATGAGCATGACATGGCAGCCCGACAGAGGTACGAATATTATTGAAAGTGAATTATCATAAATTAATCAACGCCCTCCACTCTGCTTAAAATAGCATACTGATTTGTTAAGTCTCTTTAATCTTTATCATGGAGATGACATTTTGCGGCGAGACAGAAGGTATTGTATCACGGTTCTATACTTAATTCCAAGCAGGTTGTTAAGTCGAAGAATGTTAGATTAATACTCTATTTCATCATAATCAAATCGTGAGAAGATTGAATTTTCGTTTGTGAAGCGACACGATACGAAAGTTCTACTCGATATTCGTCCAGAGCGTTCCGTCCGGTTCTGGTCTGCGCCGGTGCGAGCCAGTCAGGGCGGTGCGCACCAGTCTAGTTGGGCGGTCCCCGAACGATTTCCGCTCGCGTCCCATTTTACCACCTGGAGCCGTAGTTCAATGCACCAGGCTATCTTAAGTTTAAAGACGTAATACTTGACTCTGATATGTAAATACGTCTTTGGGATATTCGGCAAGGTAACCTTTATCACATTGCCATACCTATCAATAGTACCTATTACAATTTCATGTAAAATATCACATTCTCATCCTAATCAGCCTGCCTCTAAAAATGGATACGAAATGACAAATACAACATTTATTTTGTGAAACATGCATAATGAGCCGATTCTTATTAGCGCGACGTGACCGTATGTAATCAGAGGCTTTTATAAAAGGCGACCCATGAATTTAGAATGAAGGTTCATACGACCTATGCCCGTGAGACGCTGGCAATTTGTAAAAATGACTCGTGGAAAAGTTTCAGCGTTCTTCCCTCATTATATCGTAATCCGAGGCCGGTGGACAAATTGGACGTGGGTGTGTCGTATGAATGAATTTCACACAGCCAGACATCACAATAGCCATCGGTGCCTGTACACACCGGTTTAAGTTAATGTCGCTAGCTAGAAATACTGGAAGTAGGTATTATCTAAATAAATAGACAAGGATATACCTTTACCTGTACGTTTTGGCATCATAACTTTTTTAGAAATGACACGACGAAGATTTTTTTTATGCTAGGTTCTAGATAAAATTTGATTAGAAAGAACTTAATTAGATAAAGTTTTTAAAATCTTAGCACCCTTTGCCTGGAGGAATATATTTTTCCTTAGAAAAGCGATGCATTGCAGAAGCTTTAAACGAGCAAAGTAATTCGAAATTTCACTAAGAACAATAATATGTTTTATTAGGGCTGTGTAAATCATTTGTATGGAGGGGTCGACAGCGACGCAAACTTTGACCTTTCACAATTCGGTCTGAAATATTAGAATACAACCCCGAATTGCAGAATCAAAGGTTGCTGGAAGAAAACTCTTTAAAAAAGATTTAGGGTTAAAAAATACAAGGATTTAGTTTGAAGAGGCAAATACATTATGCTAAACTAGTGAACTTTAGTTAGTAATGGGTTCTGAGTGTTCTGACAAGTTTAAGCCACCCTATCAATGATTGATTTCACAAGAGTCCATGGTAAAGGGGTAGAGGTGTCATAACAGTTCAAAATACTTACATAATCGTACGAGCTCGTTGGATCTAGCGTTAATTATAGTTTTGCTAGTAACGTTGAAATCAATTGCCATGAATTACGGTAGTTCTGACTTGATTACGATTTACCATGAAATTCCAGGCAGAACAGATTAAATAGCGTGCTCAGCTTTTGTGTTCGTGCCACAATATATGAACTTCAGATTGTAAGCTAATAAAGCAATGCAATATGTTACATAACAAGGCGCATACATTACGAGACACAAAGCATTACTCACTCACAATACAAGTTAGCGGGCACACTGCAGTTATAGCTGGATTTAATTTTGGCCTTTGACCCCCATTCATCAAGATGAAGTGCTTCAAATGACTCAGAGGAAAAGGACTGTTTAGGTTTGTTAATTTGAATTGGCCGAATTACCTAGCGCAGACTGCGTAAGGTCAATCTGAGAACGCCATTGGATGAAAGAGGCGAAGCGGAAGCTATGAGTAAAGATCTTCATTCCTAATCTCTTCTCACTTAATCTGTGCTCATACTGCTGGTGCTGATACGAAGGTTTAAAACAGGTAAGCTTAAAAATAGGCTGATTACCCAGGACAAGGGGTTTATCGAAGAAAGAGAATACGAAAAATATTCAGTCTCTTTCCTTTTTCTAGCGAAAAGAAGAAACAGAAGTAATTTTTGTCTTCTAAAAATTTCTCCCGTAGAAAAACGTTTGTCTCAGTGCTTATGCTAAACCTCTTTCGAAGCATGGATGTTCAGTTTTAAATTGATCCATCCAAACGTTGGCCTAGCGGAACGTTGCTTGAACGTGAGGAGTATTCAAAATGGATTCATTTTAAGATATTTTTGGATGAACAAATTGAGTTTAATTCTTTTAACCTGGTATCTCTATATCTCGAATATAGAGATAATATTATGAAGGCATATTCAAATGTTCACAAGAAACTTAAAGCACCCCCCAAGAGAGGCAAGTCATGAATACTAAGATTAGAATAAAAGAATAGGGTTCTTTTGATTCACAAAAAATAAAAGGACCAGACATAATAATGGCATGGCTGAATAAATACCATAAGCAGTGACAAAGGCTCGCAATGAATGAAATGTAGAGTCGCCAGAAGCAGCTTAATGACTCTTTTTGAATACGGCTTTACTTTAATTTTATTTTCGAAATTACTTTTTAAGTAGTAGCTGTATCTTGAAAATACCGATTTCACCGCCCATCGGTATCACCATGTTCATCATCATCATCAAAAGCAAGTCCACTATTGGACAAATATTTCCCCCAAAGACTGCCATGACAAATGCTCTTGCAACCTTTACGATGTCATCGGTCCATCAGGTGTGGGGTCTTTTTTGATTACTTTTCAAAAAAATAACTTTTCTTTTTTTGATTACTTCTCAAATATAATTAATTAGAAAGAGTTTCAAACACTGTTGCTACGGCAAGAGCTATAAAGCCAAAGCATAAACATTAATTTCGTCGGTTTAATAATTCTGTATGCACATCACAGGGAGTGATAGCATGTGACGCGCAAAACGCGATAGTGCATTTTTGAAGATAATCCTAACACCTGGAACTCAAGCCGATTCCTAAACAGAGATAGAAAGTTTGAGAGTCAAGGTATGAGGATTTCCTTAAAACTTCACGTGAAGGTTTATACGTGAGTTTATGCCTCGCTAGATAAGTAAGCGGCTCATACTAAAGCCACATAGGGGGAGTCTTAAACGCTACGCTACGAAATTTATGGAAAAGAACCAGTGTATTCTTCAGATGTTTTCAAGAGGCTGCAAGATATAGTGGTTTGTAGCTTTTAAGTGTTTTAGTCGAGTAATCTTTATCAAGTCGAGTTAATTATTAGTGATAAGACTGCCCATTACACCCCGGCGAAATAATTTTTTTTTTGACCAACTTCAAAACAAGGGCGTAGTACTTTCTCGATGCTATTACTTCGTGCTTGGTCCTACTAGAATAATATTTCTATTTTGCCTGTAATAATCCCAATGTTGTTTCTTAAAAATATTATCTACTTCGGATAAGCAATCATGCAAAGATCTTAAAAAATATTTGTGATTTGGTCGATGATGTCGATGTGGATATTTGTTTATATTATAGTGTTCGGGAACACCAAAATAAAGTCGGTTTTTTATTTTTAAATATGTCTGGCTTATTTTTATTTTGATTAATGTGGTAAAAACTATAGTGTTTTTTGTAATATTTTTTATAAGATTAGCTTTGTAAACTGGGGTCCGTTAAGTACAGATATAATTTTTCAGGACTCTTGAAATCCCGTGCGGCGTTCGGTACACCGCAATGTGCGCGAGCCTTTACGAGGCCGTGTCTAAAACGACCGCGGCAAACGTAATTACGTGCGCAGTGTTGACTTTTCAGCGCTCAGGTGCTAAATTACTTAGACCATGACAGAGTGCAAATAGGAATAAGCTGAAGCACGTTTATTATTGCTTAGCTAAGGTTTTCAGACAACGTTAATCTGGATGAAACCGATATCAAGCCCTTAAGCTTGACCAATTTTCTATGCCATCACTTTCACGAGTTAATATAATTGTTATATATAAACAATATTTTAAGCATTATATTTGGCATATAGCCACCTGTTTATTGAGAGGTGTTTTATTTATGTTCACCCAGTTTGAGAGTCTGAACAGCCAATTACTGCAAGAAAATCTTCTCAGACTGTCAAACAAGGCTGCAACAAGACGCCACCTCGTCAGTTTGTCCGTGCCCTTACTTTCAACAATACAAGAAAATAGAAAGCCAACAGTATTAGAAAATTTTCTCATGCATCTTCTCAGACTGTGATACGAACTACTACTAATCAAAAAGAAAACCCGTCATTACAAAATAAAAACAATTTTATTTCAAAAACTGAAAAAGTTCTATAAACATTTTTACACGTAACGATACGAGAAAATAGAAAGCATTTCTGCAATTGCAGCGTAGCCTGAAACGTAGCTACAGCTACTAGCTACGCCGTTGATATTCAAGTGTTATACGGATTTTAATAAAAATGCACATTTTAACTCGCGTTTCACCCGTGTAGAAAGTTTTCAAGAGAATATTCAGTGAGGATCTCTAATGAATAGTTTCAGGTTTCAAGCTCTATTTCCAGTTGAAACATGTAAGCGAAGCACTTTTATAAACTAGCGCACCACGAGATCTCTCAGCGCTCGCTCTGAACGAGAAAGCAATTTCTAGCGAGCTTCATTTATAACTTTGTCTTGAATAAATTCAATTCCCATTTCCTTCTTCGCAGATGTACGACATATCGAAGTGTCCTCGATTTGTTATTGCAACTGTGTAAAACGAAGGGATGTCATGTCATGACACGTCATGATCTCGACGTTCGATTCGGTAATGAAGAGACGGTCGTTCAGATTTAATTATCTCGATGGAACACGCTCTTTGCTTACTTATCACTTCAGTATATTGAGAGTAATTAAAATGATTGGTTTACTGCAGAAGCTTCATCTACCTTCATTTTACCGTTAAATATTTTCTAAATGTTTAATAAAGAATGCTATTTAACAAAAAAAGTTTAATTTGTAAATTATCTCAACAACGTACTCGTTTAACATAGCTCATAGATGGACTAACGGAAAATGGTTTAATATATTTATTCTCAAAAAGACGAAAAGTCACTTACATGAGAACTATGCTATCTTAAGATTATTATTGGACGACCTCTGTGGCGCAATGGGCGAAGGCCCGCCTGAGACGTAGAAGGTTGCGGGTTCAATTCCTGCCACGGGACAAATGTTTTTATCTACAAATATTTGTCTCGGGTCTGGGTATTTTCTATGTATAATATGTATGTATTTACAAAAAAAAATGTATATAAGTAGTATATCAGTCATGTAGTTCCCGTAATACAAGCTCTGCTTAGTTTGGGGCTAGATGATGCTATGTAAAAAATGTCCCAGCATTATTTATTTATTTATTTATTATATTATATTATTTAAAATATCCGTTAAAAAAATTAAAATAACCCTTTCTCAACACTTCAGCAGGCGAAATCAGAAAAGACCGGTTAAGTAACTTACTGTCAGCGAAACGGCAAATACGCAACTGTAATGTTAGGGGATAAAGTTTCAAAAAGCAACAGCAGTAGGAAAGTATTCTCGCAGTACCTAGTACTTAGAATGAGCGGGCTCGGTTATGTAACATTCAGCAGTCCTGATCAATACGACGCGGCGGCGGGCACTTCGCGTTATACAGGCCAATGTACGGGGAAAATCCGGCGCGCTCCACTCCAGATATCTTGGCGCCCATCTTGGCATGAGTCCTGGCTGACGTTAGCGTAATTTAAGTTCACATTTTAACTTCATCGGATAAGGTTTCAATCGCATATTGACATCATAGATAGACTTTTAACTTTAACGAGAACGTAGCCTATAAAAGTATTATGTTTACTAGAATACTTATAATATTTTTGTTAGGTAATCCTAATATTTGCTGCCGCAGTTTTGTACATTCCTTCTTGGGTAAAATGGAAGGCATGAGATAATGATAACTTACTCGGTAGCAATAGATAATGCGTAGGTAAGCCGATTGCGATTATTCAAATGGAACCCCAGGGTTAATAAAAAGCTTAGATAAAAACCACAGAAAAAATATATTTATGGATGGATACGTATAACAGGCCAATGGACAAATAAAAAATGTCATTGTTCGTTTTATTACGAGTGTTGGCAATATTATTTGGCACAAAAGTGGCAAGTCACATAAGTAAATATAAGTATTAATATACTATTGAGAATTTTAGGTCTATTTTTGAACCGAAAATCAACATTATTTTATATTAGTCCTCTAATATAAATAATGTTAAAATAATGTCTTAGCGTTTTGTAGGAAAACTTGAAATAGATAAATAAGTTATTCAATCTTGTCCAGGTTGTAGAGCAAATGGCGTTATATGGTTAGAACTTTTGCGTTCTTAACAATTTCAGACATTAAAGATTACCTGTAAACTTGAAAAGAAAAGTTCCGATTTTTTTTACAGACGGTATTAATTATTAAATGTTATGTAGGTACTCTAAACTCTAATTCTCCGCCTTTCCTTGGTTACTACTCTAGTAGGTACAGCTAAAAAGGATACGAGTAGAAAAATATACGAGAGCAGAGCTTTTGAATTATGTAAAGAATAACGCTGAAATATATTCAGGAATATGCTGTAGGAAAACAAAAGTAGATATTAGACACGGAGGGAGGATTTTTATTTATTTTTGTTGAACTCAAGGACGTTTTACATGAAACTTTATCGATTATGATTATGTGTTTAAACCATAATACCTTGGAAGCTAGATAATATTAAAATGTTTGCATATTTGTGACAATTTGATAACGAACCAAGTCAAGGCGTAAGTGTGTCAATGGCAGAGTCGCACGTAAGCCCAAAACGTCGGCAAAGGGACCCCTAAATTTGTTTCAAGGCCTCTTTCTCCCTCAAAGCAGCCCCTGAGGCTCTATATTATGGAGACATTAGAATGCCGACACGCAACCAGCCTCGCATACGAAAGCGTTCAGGTACTATTCTAGAAGATAAAATTAGAGTGGAGAATGACAATTGCACGATAAATTTTGCCGCATATTTTCTTGAAACAAAAACTGTCATCAGTTATTATCTCTATTTCATATAGCAGACACAGAGAATCGAAATATATTACGAAGCGGTATCGTGGCTGTCATTTCAGAGCAAAATGGCATCGTTCATTTACACTTTAATGGACACTTTGGGGGCGGAGAAAACGTCTTCACGGATCGATTGTCAATTTTGTGACCTTGTTAAGATGGAGGCTCTATTTATACAAAAAAAACTGTGTATTAAGTTTGAGGGTGGCTGTAGTGTGTTTGCCTATAACCGCCCGTGTCTTTCATCAATACCTCTGCCACCCTGTATTCATCTAACGCGATCGATAGGTGTGGTTAAACAGATAGCTACTTCAATCTCGAAAGGGTCATGATGCTATGCCCATCAAATATGTACACTACTGAAAAGTTGCGAATGTTTGCAGTAGATATAACTGTGTGAATGTGCTATGGATATTATATAGGGACCAAGTTATACTGAGTAAGTAGATATAACTGTGTAAATGCGCTATGGATATTATATAGAGACAAAAACTAACTCCGGTGTAAGCTGATAAGATTGGATAACCAACATTTGTCCGTGTGCATTCAGTAAGGCCACGGTAATAGTATTAATTCGTGTAACTAACCAATACTGCTGAACATTAGCTTGTTAAATCCGAGTGGTTAGTTACTCTGAGAGTATAAGTACGACAAGCTCATTCTGGCTACTTGCATAATGGAATTGGGACATATTTGAATAAAACATGTTCTTACTCCCACATCTTCTAATTTGCACGGAAACTGTAGATAGACAAGTTTATTGGTAAAATGGATTTATCTAACGAATTTTATCGATAGCCCATAGCATAGGACTGGGATCGATAGTCTATGTCGAGAGCTTTCATTTGGCAAAATGTATCGATTCAAAAAATGACAACACGGAAAGTATCATTCATTCGTTCATCAGTCGACACACCCTGTCCTAACTAGAAATTTTGAAACTTTTGTACGTAGTTGCATGGGAAATAATGGCGGATACTGTTTTCCGGAAAGGAACGTAGACACTGGGATGGATACTATGGAATATTGTCATCACACTAATACCGGGTCCCGGTAAGGTATATAGAAGTACTCTAACTGATACTGTCAACATACTGCTTGCAAATACTTCGTGATCTTCCATCAGCATATTGTTTACCTGGCCCTGCAGTTTCATGTCATGAAAACATGCATGCGAGAACAATTCCAAACGACTTTGGAAATGTCCTTTAGTACTTCCTTATTTCCTGTCAAAACTTTTTCACAAATTGAAATAAAAATGGAATGTATGAATTAAAATACTTTATTGTACACCTTAAACAAATAACATAATAACAAAATCTTATTATAAAGAAAGTACAATGGGCGGTCTTATAGCTTAGAAGCGATATCTTCCAGACAACCTTTGGATGAAGAGGATAATAAGAGATTGTGAGAGTGGCGGGGGTGTACATAAAATAATAACAAAAGAATATTAACTATCATACATATTATATACACTCATGGATTTATTATAGACTTATGGATTGTTACAAAAAGTTTTATGTTAAAGTTTATTTTCACCAACTTTTGAGCGAATCGAACCAGGGAATATTTTTCAATTGGAATGCGATGCAACGCTCATAAAAATTGGTTCAATCGGCTAGTGCTGTGTCCTGTCTCTTAAACGTAGTGGTTTTTCCTCTATGATTTGACAGACAATGAGAGATTTTCACGTTTTGGTAGCAAAGTACTAAACATAACCTCATCATAAAGCAAACAGTTTATTTGTTTTGTTGCAAATAAACGTCGGAACGATGTCAGAGACTACTATTAGACCTCATTAAGGATGATTTTTTTTAGTCACTAGAAAAACTTTATTTTGTTCAACAACATACTTTTGTATTCAAAATGTGTTCTTATTGTCACAAAATTTTGCATATTTTATATTTGTTTTAACTTATAACACATAGCTACTGTTATAAAGGAACCTGAACTGGTATGGTGTGACTGACAGTTTTTCTGATTGATGTAACACAACATTTTATTAACCTACTAAAGAGTATCAATGTGCGTGTTATTTGAGGTGAGTGATACAAGTGAATTATGTTGCGATGCCGATGGTAGCTAACGATATTTGTTTATAAATATATATTTTTTATACATTATTTGCCTTCCCACAAACAAGATACAATGATTCCGATTAAAAAATCTTGGTTAGCGTTACGAAAGTATATAGGAAAGATTGTATACCTAGGTAGGAAAATGATTATAGAATGATTATAGAACTACAAAAATTACACTACAGTATTTTATTTTTATTTTTTTAACTACAGAGTTCAATTATTCGTTTTGCTAAATAAGCGTTTCTCATACTAAAATTGCATTTATAAACCCAACCAGTAAGGGGCGTGTCACTAGTCGTAAGTAGCCTGCTTATAGAACTAACACTCAGCTAATTGAAATCGATACTGGAACTTAACAAGAGACTTGGGATAAATGGGGCAGAAAAGTTACACTAACGAAGGAGTGAAGAAAAACTACGACAAAAGAAGCTTACCAACCAACTAACAGCAACGATGAAAATAAGTTCTTCGGCAGCACTATTTTAATTAAGTGGGAGGAAATCCTAAGGAGGTTTAGTGACAAAGAAAAATGTTCACAGTGAGAATGCAATATTCTCGAGAAAAGAATGGAACGGAATGCAATGCTTGATCTATATCTCCAACAATGGACCAGAACGTTGGAGCTCGGAAAGTACTGTACTGAAAGATCACAAGAATTGGAAATACAAGAGGCATGATCTCTATTGAAAAGAAACATTTTTTTGTACATAACAACTTAAAGACCAGTAAAAGTATGCCCGAAAAAAGATATGTGAAAATTCCTTAGTTTTATTTGGGTCCGGATCTTTATAGGATTTATAGCTAATGTAGCAATCTCATATTTTTCTATCAATCGTGCTACGGTTCGTAACCATAAATATCCATTCAGCTTAACTGCATAATCAAGTTAAAAATAAAATAAGTACACTTAATGTTGCGTGTGCAAGAACAATGTGAAAAGAGCCCCTTTATTTTTAGTCTTTTACCAATTTATGAGCTTGGTAGGAAAATTGCTAAGTGTTATGTAAGCTATATTTTACCCTGTAGTGATAGCGCCACTCCCAAGGAAATTTCATCGGGAAAGTAATTTGACCTTCGGGAGACTTAATTGGATCTGTTTCTTCACAATGACGAAGTACTTGTGTGGTGAACATAGCACTAATTGAAGTGAGCATTTATGAGGGCTATAAGGAACTATCTATAGGCCATAACCTTCAATTGCATTCAGGTAAATTCTATTTCAGTGAAATGCCACGCCCAGCTCACCTCTGACCTTTTCGGAATGCGGAGCTCAAATGAGAAAACGGCTCTCGTGGGTACGCCCGTTGAGCCCGGTAGTCTGCTTTCCTCTATCTGTGTTTTCGTATATAGCCCGTCTAAAAGCTCAAATGGCTTGTGAAAAAATAGGTTTTAGGATAACTACGAACACTGGCAGCGGGAAGATACTATAATAGCGATCAATAAAATATCAGTAGGTCATAAAACGGACTGTATATTGCTGAACTACATTTTCTTTATGTTTATTATCTTTGAGGCGGTTTATGCTTCCATTAAGTGATCATAGATTCACATCTTACGTTGCTGCGTAAATACGCTTTTTAAACGAAAAGAAAAGCTAATGGCAGTTTTGTTTGCGCATTAGAACTTTATGCGGGTACAACAACAAGTAAACAACCTAAAACCACTTTGCGAAATTTTGTTCTTCTACCAAGCATTCGAATAAGCGTCTCCAAAGCTATGCTGTAAATGTGGGTATATTGATCCCGGATATTAAAGTATGCCAGAATGTATTATTACAAAAAGTCTGCTTTTTAAACGGGGTCAGGAGTAGTGTGATGAATATGTTCGTGCATCGTGGCAACGAGGTACATTTGTAGTTTTTTTTCCATAAGATTACAAAACATTACGGGTCCCGCCTTATAAATAAAATGACGTTGCGAAAGTCCCTTAATCCATACGCTATCATTAATCTACTGCTTCGAAGAAATAGGGAATCGATTCGACTGCACTTTGCGTCGCTTCGTCTAAGTCGGTAGAGCCATTAAATATTCATAGGCCTGCGACAGTAAAATTGTCTATGGTTATAGTCGATTTAACGTATATCAAAGCCTTGATTATACTGTTGGCTGTGCATGAATAAATAGATTAGCAATAATTAAATAAAGCATACAGTAAATAAACCATTAAATATCATGTTTTAAGAAACGACAGCAACAAAAAAGCCGTACACTAATTGTAATAGCAGAAGGTTGCGGGTTCGATTCCCGCTGCGGGACAATGTTTGTATCTGCAAATATTTGTCCCGTGATCTGGGTGTTTTCTACGTATAATATTTGTATTTACAAAAAAAATGTATATAAGTAGTATATCAGTCATGTAGTTCCCATAACACAAGCCCTGCTTACTTTGGGGCTAGATGATGCTGTGTGAAAATGTCCAGCATTATTTATTTATTTATTGCAAATATTTGTCCCGTGATCTGGGTGTTTTCTACGTATAATATTTGTATTTACAAAAAAAATGTATATAAGTAGTATATCAGTCATGTAGTTCCCATAACACAAGCCCTGCTTACTTTGGGGCTAGATGATGCTGTGTGAAAATGTCCAGCATTATTTATTTATTTATTTAATTCTTCTAAAATCATAAAAGAATCAATAAGAGTCGCACAAACTATTCTGGATCTCCTTTGTTAAATCCATGAAACTAACAGATGCAAAGCGCCAATTCTCTCGGAAACGCTTAGTTAAAAATTGCACTAGTCGAGTTAACCTCATTCAAATTGAGGTCAGCTGGCGTAATAACCCTTAAAACGGCTACTGAACGGTTTTATATTTTTTGGAAGCTGTTCAAAAGGGCTTCACTGTATCGTTATATTTGGTAGCTCAAAGAGACCCTCGTTCTTGTGAATATAAGCTTCTTCGCTAAAACAATCTACTGATCCAAGACTAAGAGATTCGGTCATCCATAAACTTTTCTAGGGGGGCTCGATCGTGTTAAATTTATTTGCTTCTAGCCGTTGCCCTCGGCTTTTCCCTTAGTACCTGAATAAAAAGTAAATTATCCGAATCTGTTAATAAAGAAACTTTCGCATTTATAGTATTACAACAAACAAAAACACTCACGACCGTATTCCCCAAGATGGACATGCTCAAACACATACTCAGTGCGTAGATCTTTGAGGATGTCAATGTATGTATGGGGCAGAGACATGTCCGCATAATATTAGTCAGTTAAAATTTCGAAATCGTAGCAAAATCTACTTATAGCTATAGCTTCCAGACATCATTTTAATGGTTGGCATGCCAATTCTGCGTACTAGTTAAATTGGATTGAAAGTTGAAACAATCTACATTAAATCGGTCGACCGCGTAGACAGAAATTGTTAGCTAGTACCAATTTGGCGCCAGTGCACCTAACTTATGAAGCTAGCGCGGCGACCTGCGCCGATCGATGACGACCCCTTTACCGTGCAATGCACCAAGCCTGGGAAAACCGTGGCGTGGTCTTCGTTACTTTATAGAATATGTAGTTTCCATGTTATAAGGGGCTAACTTCATAGAAGGGACGAAAATAAATCACATGTCGCCCTAACTTCAAAGAGAGCATGGCACCATTAAAAATATATTAAACGTGGATTTAGGCTTTGGAGCGAACGTGTCGGCTTAACCATCTATTCTATACAGATCAGCTAGGTTAAGCCATGTTCGCCATATGTATGAATGGGTAACCGTAGTGGCAGTTAAAACTGAAAGCTTCCGTGCTTCGGAGTACAATGTTAAGGTGTCGACTTGGCATTAATAGTCGCTAAGTCATGTCAGAGGCCTTCGGGCGCCTTAAAAACAGACTTGGCCCTTTTTTACTTTTTATGTGTAACTTCAACAACAGACTCATATGTCATTAGTAAATATTTCATAGTATAAACGTATTCGCGACAGATTTTAATTAAAACTTGTCTTTGGTTTGATATACGAAAGTTTTGTCCGAAGCGCCATCAGTATTCATTCCCTGATAGTTTCTACGTGGCTGTTCGTATCAGTGGTAATTTATTTTATGAGGATGGATATAGACTGACTTTTACACCAGGGTGGAAAGGAAGAACAAGGTAAAATATTTTATTTTTTAGCTTGCGTGTTCTTTACCGATACCGTCACTTCATAAAGTAATATAGTTGCCACGTTAACAGTTCGTATAACATGGCTTATTTCTTACCATCTGTGGAAAAATATTACAGGGTGAAACGATGACGCGATTTTCTGAATATCGAATTTTCTGATTTTTTCAAATATCGCAAGAAATCAGAAAATCGCGTCACATGCCCTATTTATAACTTATATGATTTACTTAATTAAACAAAACACGCTTACGACTGTATTCCCCATGATAATCATACTCAGATACACACTTAGTGCGTAGATCTTTGAGGATACCAAGAAGGGGGTAATCAAATGCACGTCCAAAAATTATAAATGGCACATTAGCCGATACCCGCGGTTTTACTCGCGTAGGATAGATAATTGATATGTATCAAAAATAATTGCATGCCTTGCACCCTTAAGGGCTTTTTGAATACCCTGATACGTATTCAGTTCTTTTGTATTTTAAGTATCCAAACTAAGTTTACAGCAAATCGCACCACGCGTTAAACATTTCTTAAACAAACTTAACATACCATCATACCCCCTTTGAAGGGTAGTTTAGAAAAATAATGTATGTCTTTTATCATTTGTATTGAATAATATTTATGCCGAGTTTCAAACAAATTGGACTCGTTAAAAAGTTCCCATACAAACTTGGACACCCTCTACAACCCCTAACCTGCGCTAGTTTGGGGAGATAATTATATTAGGTTTTTTATCATTTGGATTGAAAAATATTTATGTGAAGATTCAAGACTGTAAATTCAAGGAATATCATTTTTTCATACAATGGTCTTCAGCCCTTTTCACCCCTTTAGGGGTAGAACTTTCCAAATTCCTTTCTCCATACCATAAGTGGAATATACCCTCCAAATTTCACTCTCCTAGGACTTATGGTGTAGGCATTGCGTTGATTCACCTCTTGGACTTTGACACCTCCTTACATTCCCTTTGAGGGTATTTTGGGGAAATAATTATATAAGACTTTTCATTTGGATTGAATAACATTTATGTGAAGTTTCAAGACTGTAAGTTTAAGGAATACGATTTTTCATACAAAGGTTTTCAGCCCTTTTCATCACCATAGGGATAAATTTTTCCAAATTAACATTTTTTCATGCTTCTAGGATTTATGGTTTAGGCTGTGCGTTGATCCTCCAATCAGTAACGGAACAGTTTTATATACAGTGGTGGTCATATAATTAGAAACACTTAGTCACTTGGTAGTCTTTTAATGTAACCAACATTATTAATTCAATTAATTGGAGGTAATAGTTTAATTTACGAAATCACAATGTACATTTATATCTCTGGGATAATAATAAGCAATAACATTCAGACAACCAATACAATAATTATAAAAAAAAAATTAAAACAAAAGTATCAATCAATATTCTTAGTACTGGCAGTCGGACAACTAATTAGAAACAAAGTATGACTAGGTTCTAAAATTGAATTTTAAAACTAAAATTCACCTTTCGGAATGTCACCGCATTATGCATTTTGCCGCCTTTTCTTACTCATTCGGATTTGTTACCTTTTGTCAGATTTAATTATTAAAAATGGGTAAAAACAAGAGCTGTCATGCAGCAACAAGAAAAATTATAGTAAACTTTCATTTTAAACGAAAATGGTCTTACAGAAAGATCGCCGATCATTTAGAGTGTTCCGTAAAGATGGTATTTAACGCCATTGCACATCACAAAAAACATGGAACATCCGATAAGGTGCCTAGAAAAGTTCGGCCAAGGAAGACCACCGTTCAAGAAGACAGGCTTATGATTCGTTTGGCTAAGACAGATCCCTTTAAAGGTTCTAATGTTATACGAAAAGAAGTATTTTCACAAGACGACCCTCGAAACGTGTCCGCAAGACTAGTCCGTAGGCGGTTGGTTGAAGGAAATTTGTATGGAAGACTTGCTAGGAAAGTGCCACTTCTCACCAGGCGACACAGAGAAAATCGTCTAGCCTTCGCTAGAAAATATGCCAGTTGGACTGTTCACCAATGGAGAAAAGTTTTGTTTTCAGATGAAACTAAAGTAAATTTGGTAAATTCCGACGGAAAACGATACGTACGGCGACCAATCAACGAGGCTTTGAATAACAAGTACACTATAAAAACAGTTAAGCACGGCGGTGGAAATGTTAAAGTATGGGGATGCTTTTCCGGATACGGAGTTGGTCCCGTGAGAAAGATTGAAGGGCTGATGGATCAGTTTCAATACAAAAAAATCTTGGAGGAGACAATGATCCCATATTCAGATGATTTGCCAGTGAATTGGATTTTTCAGCACGATAATGATCCAAAGCATACAGCAAACAGCGTTAAAGCTTTTCTCAGACAACAATTGGTGACAGTGTTAGAGTGGCCTGCTAATAGTCCGGATTTAAATCCGATAGAGAATTTGTGGCACACTGTGAAGAAAACATTGTCGGATGAGCATATCACCAATATCAACCAACTTTACGACGCATTTGTAGCTTGGAGATGTATTCCTTTGGAAACGTGTGAAAAACTGATAGAATCAATGCCACGTCGTTGTTAAGCTGTAATCGACAACAGAGGGTACCCTACCAAGTACTAACAGTACTAATCGGTTTTGGATGTAGTATTCATAGTATTATTCAAATTAAATGTGGTTTTGTTCACTTAGTTAATGTTTATATTGTTGTTTTTTTTTGTTTCTAATTAGTTGTCCACTCTAGTCCATGTATTTTAATAGACTTTTTATTAAAATGTTATATTTTTATATCAAAATTGTTGTTTGTTATTACTAAACTCATATAGTAATACTTTAAAAGAACCGATACATCCATATAAATACGTAGGAGCCCTCTATGGCACGTTAAAAATTAGTTATGATGTTAATTTGTAATGAAAATAGAAGACAGGGTTGGTGTTTCTAATTATATGACCACCACTGTATATTTATTTCCCATGTTTTGAAAGTAGTGAGCATTCAACGCGACAGGTTGCAAGCCCATCGCCGCTTATTGGAATACTAACTGATGGCACATGACTTTGAATTTTTGATTCTAGGGCATGCCGGTTTCCTCACGATATTTTCCCTCGAGTGGATAAATTCATTGGTGCACGACCGAGTTCGCCAACAAGGCTCAACGTAACGGCTGCTTAACAAAACGTTATACTACCATCATATGTTCTTTATCTATCATTTTTAATTCTCGCGACTTTTGTAAGATGCTACACTTTACTTTTGAAGGTCTTCATCTCCTACATGGGCTGGCCAAAAACTCATACGAACTTATAACACGTTTCATATTAACATGAAAACTAATGACCATCATCCGCATATTCCTGAATTTATAAAAAAACATGTGGCACGATGCCCATTAACGCGAGCGACGCCACGCTGGAGCGTAGCATGTCTAATTGCTTCTATAATGACGATAATAAAATCATCCTAAAATAATTGACGCTGCATAAAAGTGGCCGTGAAATAATATACTTCACCTAGAATACTGTAACGCCTGAATCTTTTCTAACAACAGCAACTTTTGCAACATAATCCTATATTTTTGAGCGTATTCATACTGTTTGCAGTTTTTCTTTTCTCAAGGAATTAATAATTAGGAAAAAAATAATAGGCATGTCGTCTGCGGAGTCTTTTAACAAAAATTTTAACTCATCATCCAGTTTTTTGTTCAAAGACAAAATTGATTCTTATCATATCCCCATGCAAACCAGAACAACATAAATCATGCTAGACATTTTTCACATAGAATCATCTAGCCCCAAACTAAGCAGAGCTTGTATTATAGGACTACGTCTGTCACTGCGCTGGAAAACCCCAAAATTCAAATAAGATGCTGAAAGTACTGTTTTATTTAATTTAAGTTATTGGTTAATTCTATCATAATTATTTACTTTGTTTGACAAGGCCGCTTTACAGCAGCTAATTTATTTAGGATTTTAGTAGAAATTCAATACAATGGCATGGCAACACTTATTGTTTGAACGTTATTTGACAAATTGTTATAATTTGTTTATTATTTTGTTTTGTCTAAAATAATTTTATAGTGTTATTTTTTATTTTACAATTATTTACAATCTGACAAGGCCTATGTACAGCCGCCTTTTATGTAAGTACCAAGTAACAAAACCTGTGTTCCTAAGGTGAATAAATTATATGACTATGACTATGACTATAGGAACTACATGACTGATATACAACTTATATTTTTTTGTACATATTATATGTATGCACACATATAAAACATAAATAAAATGTGCTTTTAAAAGGAATTGATCCATTTTATGCAACAACTGGAGAATTGCGTTGCCAGGCAAAATGGCGGACCATTGTAAAATGCCTCACAGCAAGTCTTATCGACGTGGTTCAAAGAGAAGCTATAGGTAGTGGAGACGTCAATTTAATTAAGGGAGAGATCAGATGTTGGTGGCACAAGTTAAAAACAAGATCAATATGTACTCAGGCTATGTGTTAGGTTAGGTTCATACAGCATTTTGGTAGAGAAATAATAATGATTTCAACCATACGGACCTGAATCCATCATGGTGCATCTACCACTTCCTACCCTTGCTACTTTTTTGAGAGAGCACTACAATCCCAACATACAATGAAGAAACCAATTTAAAATAAATGAGGATCAAAATATGGATAACTTTGCAAATATGAATGCTGAAATTCAGCGCCGGCTGTGACTTTATATATTTTTTTACATCTATTTGGAGAAGTCACTTTCCAAGCAAAGAAGTCATAATAAATATGCTGCGCTCATATCTTTTTAATGCAAAAAAATAAAACCAACGGAATATCTTCCGAGAAGCGCGCGAGATGTACCGCCTATTTTTTTAAATACATCGTACAGTTAAAAGTTTCTGCGTATTGTTACGTTTTATTGTACTTCCTCCATTCTACACCCAAGTTATATTATATTTAGATACTTATACCCTAAACAGTAATAAACTAATGGCGGCGTAAACCTTGAAGATGCCATAAAATGTCCGCTACCACTAATAACATACCCGTGGTGAGATAATAGTACAAGTGGAAAATTTTAATTATTTTTCAAGAAACATTTTTTTAACAAAAGTTTTTTTTAATACCCGAGAAATACCAAATGTCGGAAGCAATATCGCGAACTGTTTTAATTCACATCGAATTCGAGCATCACGAAGCGTATTCGAAAATCAATAGTTTTTATTTAATGAAAATGGGCAGGTGTGGAGGAAAATTACGTATATTGCATTATTTAGGTCATATAGATTTATACACCTTTTATGGCCTAAAAATAATTAGCAAATTACTATCCAATAGCCTCGACAACATGTCCAGCTAGGATAGATACGATTAAATATAACTTCAGAGGCTTCAGACCTCACGTCAGCCACGAGGGCATCAATCGATTTTCGAAATCGATGTGTTCTAAATAAGTCACCCTCTATCAGCCTAACATAGGCCTATTTCCGTCAGACGGCCTTCACAAAACATTGCCGCTTCAGAGCTGCTTATCTTCGAGACTACACACGCAAAGTATTTGGTGCCTTACAAATCCCATACAGCAAATTTCAGGTTATGTACTAACATACATTCTCCCGGGGGTCGATTACGCAACACCGGCAAGCTGGTGCTTCAACCGTTTTTTCCGACATTCTGCTAGGTATTTTGCTAGGTAAAATGATATCCCTACTTTCACAGCGACTAGCACAGAAAGAGTTCATTAGTCAGATTTTACCTTCAAATTATAGAAAGGACGAACTCTCACGAGCTTTAGAAACTTGCGTAGAGCGAATTTCTCCTGACAAATATTTTTATCGCGCCCTTTGTATAAAATCTTCAGTTGAAGAGATCTTGTTCTAAAATATCAGTCATTATTCCAGTAGCAATGTTCGACGGTAATACTCTACGAGAGATATCGACAGACCCCTTGGGTACAACTCCTTGGGTAGACTCGTATTATTTCGACGACCTCTGTGGCGCAGTGGGCGAAGTTCCGCCTGAGACGCAGAAGGTTGCGGGTTCAATTCCCGCCGCGGGACAAATGTTTGTATTATCTGCAAATATTTGTCTCGGATCTGGGTCTTTTCTATGTATAATATGTATGTATTTACAAAAAAAATGTATATAAGTAGTATATCAGTCATGTAGTTCCCATAACACAAGCTCTGCTTACTTTGGGGCTAGATGATGCTGTGTGAAAATGTCCAGCATTATTTATTTATTTATTATTTATTTATTTATTTCGAGTTTGACGATCACGATTAATGATCAAACGTTACCTTAAAAATGTAAGTGAGTTAAAACTGGGAGAGCTGCGAGATGTGGGAGACAAAGAGCGCTTTGAAAATAAAATTTCTTTACAAAATTGTCCAAAAATAAAGTAGGTACTCAGGTAAGGATTAAAACCGCAAGTTTCAAGGCGTCCCTTGTCTGAATAGTCAATAAAATCCCTGCATAATTTAACCTTATATTTCGCTCGTGAAAGTCATAAAATGAGAAGATTTCAAAGGAGTAATTTTGCGATAGGAGAGTATGATTTCATTAATAGCACAATCTATCTACTGTTGTGTGGAGCGCTAACTAGGAACGCCTTTATCAGTGTAATTAAATACCAAGAGACGCACACCGCGTTTAAACGCTCCTGAATAATATCCTCATTAGAGCGAGCCGCGAGCAGTTACACAACGTCTCCAGCCACCCACCATAGCGCTAGAATTATGAAGACACGGTCTCATTCGCGACATCCTGCGGGAAGCGCAACCACTTGCGTCAGTCAACAAGACCTTACACTAGCGTAGGTACTTAGTCACTTGTAGACGATGTCTCAGACGAATCAACTGAGATATATGGCTTTTGTTATTAGAACCCTTGCGAACCATTAAACAATTTGCAGAAGATCAACTAACAAATCAGTGGTAGATCAGTGGGATCTGGCGGTCATCCGACACGACCCCGCCCTGTGCTGTTGATAAATGTAATACAGTAACTGACTAATGAGTCCAAGCCCGAAAAAGATGATACAACAGCAGCAACAGAACAATAATGCAATATGTAAGTCACATTTAAACGGCTTATCTGATATGCGCTGAAAAAGCTGTTTCTTTACTTCACGCCCGGGGAATCAATTTTTCGTTTTGTCAAACGCTGAAAGGATTCAGGAACCATTAAAAGGATTCAGGTTCAAATCTATAATGGCTAGTGGCCAAAACGGTATCGGTCGTTCGTTAGATATTATCCCGCCCGAGCATGGATTTAAACATTTTATTTGCTGGAAATCACGAATGTTTTTCCAAGCAGAAAACTTTCCGAGATGGATCTCTGCTAATGACGATGAAAAATTGTACGCACTGCTATACAAACGTTCATTCATCTTGTAATGCGAGCGGCACAATGATGGGATGGGTTACGAAGGTCGTACTATTCACATATTGCCAATACCAACTGATTGCACTCTCATAATAGCAAATCAAGTGTATTGCACATTGATTGTAGGCGCTTCATGATGACTTAACTGGTACCTACCTACATAGCTACCTAGATCATCTATAGCTAGAAGTTCGAAAGCATGTATTAGAAGATCGCAAGCTAAATTGGCAGGCGTGACGTCTGTCGTCCAGGCTGACGAAGAAAGGAGCTAGCCCCTCTCGATGCGAAACTTTTGCTTGTTAAAACTATGTAATTAAGTCCTCTATATTAGATTGTTCAGTATTAATCCCCGAGGAGAGGGATGGGAACATGTGAAACAAAACGTCGGTGCAAAATGTTCGCTGCTCAGTATATCAAAATCCCCTACATTGAAGCAGCATAGAGACAAAGATCTACGTGCGTGGATCAGAGGCAATTTTGCCTACGGATGTGTTGATAACCTTGGACGGAGATAAGCACGTCTTGGAGCGCGTGCTGTGTCCTTTGACACAAATGCGGATGTGCTCAATTGAAACAGCGGCCGTTATCGAACCGCGCTAAACACCACGCAAGGTAAGTATGCCTGCACTGTTTGCACTGAATGCTAGCTGACCACTGGGAAGGTTCTAGACTAGAACGGACAAAACGAAAACTTTCGAGTTTCTGATAAAATGCCAGCTAATAAACTCGCGATTTAGGTATTGAAGTGCAATAAAGGTTCTTGAAGGGCCGCCACGAACCGGGCGATTAAGATAAAGAAGATCCTTACCTACCTAATTGTAATATGAAAAATTAACATGCCCTCCCAAAGCATTCTATGCTAGATCTTAGAGTGGAAAGTTGCAATAACAGTCAAAATCTAAATGTTGACTATGCTATTGAATAACATGGTTTAGAACAATATAAGATAGGCCATGTGTGCTTGAATAGCCCAATGGGAGTGTATAACTAAATAACTAGAAGTGTGAAGGGAACCATTAAGAGGCTTAGTGCAAAATCTTCAACCTTCACATGCCAAGACCATTTAGGACAGCTATTCAATCTAATTCATCAACCCTGATCTCACCGCAGGAGGATGTCTAATTCTTAGAACCTCAACAGTGAGTACTATGGAGCTGAGCTTTGATGCTATCAGCCATGTTTTACTCAACAGTTTTGGTAAGAAGATATATATAGTTGCAGCGCGCCATCGATGGCTCTCATCAATAGAACACCCCTCGTTCGAGCTGGCCTTCAAACTCAAAGTCACATACTAGTGATTGTGGATTAAATCTTCAGTATGTTGTCTGATACCAAAGAATGACAAATTTATCACTTTATTTCTATCACACAGCACAGTAGGTAGGTAGATTGATATTAACTCTTGATTTGCAAGAATACAAGCTAATTCTTTATATGTGATATATTTATTCAGAACAAAACGTAAAGCGATTAGGCTCATTTTTGGCAGTTGATGTACTCCACCCATTGGTGATTTATCGGCACTTATTCTACATTACGTTGAGTGAGTAGATTCTATTAGGAAATAAACAGTTTAGTCTTACACTATTTTTAGCCTTTGTAATTTTCACCATATCATAGGTAACTCAACCTGGTCAAGTCATGGATCTAACGTAGAGTGACCAAGAAAGAACCAAAGATATGATGAATAATATGAACATTTTAATTTAGCTTAAAAGATTTTAGGTATCTTTCAGTCCAATTACCAATTTATCGGATTTCATTGAAAGACGGTTTTAAGAAAATAATCTGCTGACTGGTTAATAACTAGCATTAAAGTTATTGTTTGCAGCGGTTTAGGATGCTAAAACATTTTTAGATCCCTAAATCAATACGATACCGTCACAGGTGCAGACTAAATTTTATGAATTAAAATTGCATTCAATTTAAATGGCCTGATATTTCTGTTAATACCTCACTATTTTACCGTTGTTATTAAATCATCTACAGACGTACCCTCTTCAGAATATAAGTAAAACGACAATTTATTCATAAAATTTTAACCGACTGATGGGGCGTGGTCTTCTCCGGCTGTAATTCAGCCGTAACTGGTAATTTACAGCACCGCTACACGATTATTACAAAAGACGATATTCAATGCCTATCTTGTGATAATAATATCATGGGGAAAAAGATAAATTATACTGAAAAATAATTAATAATCGTACTCACATCGAGAGATTCCTTTGACGCCATCTTTCGCACACAACAAATTTGACGTTTCTCAAAAAATCGATAATAAACAAAGCGAGAACTTTTGTTCGGATACAGATAATTAATGAAGGTTTGATGTTGACAATCATAACTATCCACTTGGATCCAATATCTACAGAAGGCATGGATGAAGTCATGGATGAAGTTTGCACGAGTGGTAAATTAATGTAAGTTTGGGTTTTACAAGATAATCATTTTAAAATATTCATATTGTAAAAACGGGAATTTTCACGTACCGCACTATCGGTGAAGGCACCGACTAAGTTTCGACTCATTCCGAGAGTCGTCATCAGGGTCAGTCTTCATCATTTTAAAATAGGTAAATATGTATAGAAAAATCAACGGAGGCATAAAATGAATATCCGAGTAAAAAAAATGGTTTGAAGTTGACACCCAGCCCATAATTGATTGAAGCGGTCGTCTCGTCTCATTTCAAAAGTCAATCCTTCGTCTAAAATTATATTAAGCTTTAAATGTCCATCAATTTCTTCTGTGTTTACAGCAGAATCTGTAGCTCTTTTAGAGAGTATTCTTTTTATTAAATCCCATAACCTTAATAATTCCATAGTATTCACTGACTCTAAAAGCTCCCTCCAGGCTATACTTTCTAACCCTTTTCGATCCAAATCCAGATTTCCCATAATTCTTAGTATTCGTGAAGCTCTGTATAGTTGCCATGCCATCGGAATTAATATTGTCTTAGCATGGATCCCTGGTCATTCTGGCATTCCTGGCAATGAAACAGTGGACTCCTGCGCAAAACATGCTGCTCAAACGGGCTCCCACGAATACTTCCACATATATTCCCACGACCTTTGTTTAGTACCTAGTTCTCATTTGTCTATTTCCTGGTCCCGTATGTGGATTACTTCCAAATCTCTGAAAGGTAAACACTATGGTGAAATTCAACCCGAAATTCCATCAAAACCCTGGTTCTTTAAGTTCCGTAAAGCTGACAAAATAACCACGTCTACTATCTGTCGTCTTCGATTGGGTCATGCTTGCACACCAGTTTTTCTAGCCAAAATAAGGGTCAGGGATCACTCCTTGTGTGAATGTGGATTAGATGAAGGAAATGTTGATCACCTTTTTTTCTCTTGTCCTAAGCTTCGGCTATCTTTGCATGATGTCACCCCTCCAGAAATCCCTCGTCCTCTCTCTTCCAAATTTATACTATCCCTTGTCTTCTCCCCTTTTATAGTATTATTATGTAAATTTTTAACTTGTAATAAAATAAAATTATGATAACTATGCTGATGTACATCTCTATGTGCCTTTCATAATGTTAAATGTACATTTCGTGTGTTTTGTCTCTGTATTTGTGTTGTCCTTTACAGGTTTATATAAATCAACTTATAGTTTAAAAAAACTGTTCGAGTCTCCCTCTATTTAGACCGGTCAAATTTCTGTAAACTCCTCTCCATCGCCTTATTTTTTTAAATCTTGTCGACACGACATTGGCAAAATTGTGGCAACTCTTACCACAGAAGCCATAAATAAAAGTTGAATTGAATTCAAAAGTCAAAAAAATCGAACGAATGCTAGAGCGACAAGTTTCATTTTGAAGAAAATAATTCTAAATTGTTATCAATCAAAAGATTATGACGCGATAACTCTAATTCCTACTATTGCTGTGGAACCCGATAAACGGTAAAGTGAGCTGGTGCGGTGCCGGCATGTGTCTAAATTTACATTGATTTAAAAAAAGCTAAGGTAAACTCGAATTATTAGTTTTTAAATAGTAAAACTTCTACTAAAATTGTACAGATTTATACTAAAATACATACCTTACATTTCAACATTCAAAGTTGTTCAGATCGGGATAAATACTGCTAGCTATTTTGCTAAGGGCTGGCTTAGTATTCATTCATTCCACCATCCATTTAACCAGTCTATTAAATTTCAGTTTCAGAATATCAAAATGCGGATAAGAAGACTATCAGCCCTATTCTGGTCATCTAGTATTATTGCGTTTATCTTGATCCTATATGTGGTAACTGATCTCAGCTTCAAATTGCCTAGTATCAAGCCAGAACTACCAGATATAGATAATGTAAGTACCTATAGATAATTTAAGGATAGGCCTTTTTCTCATATTATAGGACCTCGATACAAAGTAATTGATTTGTAGTAGGTCAAGAACTATACCTGTTTCAAATTTCATCTAAATTAGTACAGCCATTACAGAGATAACATCCAAACTTTTGCATTTACAATATTAGTAAGATAGGCTTCTGCCCATGTCTTCATACATATACATATATATATTTTATCTAAATCAATTTTGCTATAATGAAGATTCTTACCACCAGATACTACCTTACATATAGAACCTATATACTTTTGCATTTATAAAATTAGTACATCCAGTGTCACCCAATGCCTCTATTTACTTTTACACCACTGCACCCATCTTTATGCAAGGGCAACTCCTTGTTAGAATTAATAGATAGATAGGTACCTACCTACTAAATCTAAATGATGATTATAGTTGAGACTGTTTTGATTCAGTGCATGTTATAAATAGTCTACAATAATTACTTAAATTAGTTATATTTTTTTTTTCAAATAAATATTTTATCTTTCGTCTATTATTATTATTTGTGAATACACAGGCATTTAAAATGTATAATTTATCTATAATAAATTTTATCCCTACTTTCAATAACAGAGCAAATGGTCAGCCTTTGAATCAAAGCTCCGTAGAATAGAGAATGAGCTAAATCAACACCATGCTATGGTTGGGGAGATAAAGTCAGCTGTTGACATAATGGTGGAAAAATCACAAGAGTTCCATCCACCACAGAAAAGACCGAAAGACCAAGGCCAAGGAACCAAATTCAAAGTGGTCGGTGATGAGCCACCGCGCATGAGAGTCAAGTTCAATGAGACTGCTTGTCCAATACAGAAGACTAGTGTACCCAAGACTGATGTTCAGGTAATAGGTGTTTATTTGTTTCATTTAATTCAAAACCATAATTTTTTATTACCTGATTTTAAAACAAAATAATGCTGGACATTTTTCACACAGTATCATCTAGCTCCAAACTAAGCAGAGCTTGTATTATGGGAACTATATGGCTGATATACTACTTATATACTAACTTTTATTGTCAATACATACATATTATACATAGAACACCTAGACGCGAAACAAATATTTGCAGATCATACAAAAACATTTGTCCCGCGGCGGGAATCGAACCGGCAACCATCTGCGTCTCAGGCGAGCTTTCGCCCACTGCGCCACAGGAGGTCGTGAGAAATCTTCTAAAATGGGTTGTTTTTTATTCTGTTTTCAAAAATAAAGTAATTGCTGGAACAATTTTGATATTTACAGATAAGTTTGAATAAACTAGTCACAGATTGATCTTCCATCTCTGTAAATTCTCTATTTCGAAACTATTTTATCTAGATCAATCTGAATAAATCGACAGAGCAGTAATTATTTATATTTCTTTCTCATGACTTTTATGTACAAAGTTTATTTTAATGTAAATTAAATATGTTATTATTGTTTTAACTTTATTGTTTTTCCAGATGCTCTCAATGTATGAAAGAATAATGTTTGATGACAAAGATGGTGGTGTGTGGAAACAAGGGTGGAATATTGAGTATAAAGAGGATCAGTGGAGTCAGAAAAATAAGCTGAAAGTCTTCATTGTGCCTCACTCTCATAACGATCCAGGTAAGAAATAACCTTTTTGCCTTCTAATGAGAAAGTCTGGATGTTTAGGTGTTCGTTGCTAATAATCTCCATAATGGCTGAACCCATTTGGATGAAATTTTAAGGATGGGTGGTTCATGATGTGAAATAGAGCCCTTTTTTTATCCGATATCTTGCAGATAGAGGTTAGTTATAAATGAGAAAGTATGGATGTTTTTTTGTTTATTTTTGGAGTTTTGGAATAGGTATAGTTTGTGAGCTAAAATAATAACATATAGGCTACTTTTTATTTATGTACTATGCAAGCGAAGCCATGGGCAGAAGCTAGTAACTAATATTTAAGTACTGGCCATGGTTCACAAACAACAAAATCCTATTCCAAAAACTATCGTGAACTTGACTATTCATATTGTAAAAACGGGAATTTTCACGTACTGCACTATCGGTGAAGTACCGCGTCGCGACGTAGTGCACGGCGCGACGCGGAAGAAGAAAGTCACAACCACTCACCCTGATGAAGACTCTCGGAATGAGTCGAAACTTAGTCGGTACCTTCACCGATAGTGCAGTACGTGAAAATTCCCGTTTTTACAATATGAACAAAATCCTAGAGTACCAAAGTGCTTATTGATAAATAAATAAAGAAGATCACACAGGGTGCCTAGACAAATACCACGTTCTGTTGGCGTTAACGCCTGCGGAAAGAATAAATTGTATGGAAACTACATTAGCAGTGGAAATGTCACATGATAGCTGCCAAGTTTTACCTTGACAAATTTGCGTTAGTGTTTAAGGAAAACTAAGCGTGAGGTATTTATCTAGTCACCCTGGTCATTGTTAATACCAAATAAGCAAAGGAAATAAGACAACAAGCGAGCGCTGTTGAACAAGTATTATATTTAAGGCTAGCTGAAAACAAAATTTGCCATAACGCAGTTGGTACTAGGGTGAGGAGACCCTTCGCCACTGGGTTCAATGCCGAAATTCTTAGGATGTTTTGGTTTGAAGCACAAAAAGATTTCATGCAATCTTAAAACGACATTTATTAAGTCCTTACTTCTTTGTAATGAGAACAATGAGATTGACCACAAAATCTAAACAAACATTGTCGTCAGTTCTAAAGCAACAACCACCTCAACAAACACATTATTTTGCAACACTTGTTTTCAAAACTGAATTGACTCAAGTTTATTTTTTTTGTGTCACATTGAAAATTTAAAGTATTTAGCTTTTTATGATTGTCAGGTTGGATTAAAACATTCGAAAATTACTACAAGTCGCAGACGCGGGCGATATTCACTAATATGGTGGAAAAACTTACTGAAGGCGTGGGCAGAAAGTTCATATGGGCTGAGATTAGTTTCCTGTCTCTTTGGTGGAGCTCTGATGCCTCTGATAAGGAGAAGGCTGCTTTTCAAAAGTAAGGCCCGCTTTCTTAGAAAACTGCTCAATTTGACTAGGTAAGAGCCTCTTCAAGGCGCTGTGAAGCCATTCACCAAACTGATTATTTTACCATTGGCCTCATATGAGCCTAATACAGAGTTGGAATCAGTGACTTATCAGACATACGAATTCAATTATTGTTTAGTTTACTGAAATTGTCTATACAAAATTCTTTGCGTTTCTTGAATGTTTACCAAATATTTTGTCGGGTTGTTGTGTTGTTGTACCACAGCACTTGTATTTCCTGATATCCACGACAGGGAATCCTAGTCTGGGGTCAGGACTATGTGTGTGTCAGTTTGGTGTTCATTTCTTTAATTATATTTGAGCACTGAATTTTGAATATTTAAATTATTAGGTATCACAAATTAAAAACCTGTATGTAAACCTGTATTAAAAAACTGTATCTCGGCAGATAATCATAACTTCGTAAGGAGAGCTCTCAACTACAATCATAAAAATCTAGTTATTCTTATAACACTGAAAAGTGTTACATTAGGATTTTTATATTGCAGCTTACTAAAGTCCGGCAAAATTGAGATAGTTACCGGTGGATGGGTGATGAATGACGAAGCCAATTCCCACTGGCTATCCATTATGCAACAGCTGACTGCCGGCCATCAATGGCTGCTCGACAATTTGGGATACATCCCGAAAAACTCCTGGGCGATAGACCCCTTTGGGCATTCGAGCACGCAACCCTACCTTCTCAAATTAGCCGGATTTGAGAATTCGTTAATACAGAGAGTACATTATAGAGTGAAGAAGGAATTAGCATCTAATAGGCAGTTGGAGTTCAAATGGAGACAGCTTTGGGGTAAGTACGGTTTGCTATCACACTATGACTACAAATACTTAGCTCAGTGGAAAGCGTAGGTCAAAATTATTCATTTTAATGCACGCATGTGTCCAACTTATGCAGTTACAAGGATAGAAATCATTTAATTGAGAGCATGTAACAAAATATAAATAAATAAATAATGCTGGACATTTTCCCACAGCATCATCTAACCCAAACTAAGCAGAGCTTGTATTATGGGAACTACATGACTGATATACTACTTATATACCTCGTGTGTTCATAAGTCTTGAGACACAGTAAAACTAAAATATTTTTGGAGCTAAGTTGAGTATTCATTTATTGGATATTAAAATTAAAACTACTGACATCTAGATCTGTATTTAAAAATAAATCATTCAAAATGGCCGCCTTTGCATTCAATGCAGGCCTTCAAACGCGTGCGCCATTCATCTATGGCGGCACGAATCTTTTCAATGGGAATCCGTTTCGATTCTTTAATAAGGGCTCGCTTGAGAGAATCCAGGTTTGGGTGAGACTTTCTGCATGCCCTCAGCTCCAATTCCGTCCATAAAGAATAATCCAAAGGATTCAAGTCAGGGCTTGACGAGGGCCAATCTTCGCTCCGAATGAAGCCTGGCAAATTGGCCTCCAGCCAACGTTGGGTAGTCTTAGCTTTATGGGAGGGAGCAGAGTCCTGTTGGAAAACCCAGTATTTTCCAGCGAATAGCGTATCATTTAATGGTTTAACCACCGCTTCCGTAGGCCTTTAGTTTAAGATCATATTTAAGTATCCTGTTCACCGATATTCGCGAAATGTTGGTCTGCAGAGCTAATTTCTTTTGAGTCCGGCAAGGGTTGCGACGAATTCGCTCTCTGATTACTTTGATGTTGGCGGGCGTCCTTACAGACCGCGGGCGGCCACATCTTCCACGGTCTTCTAAAGAGCCGGTCTAAAGAGCTTGTGTATTATACCATAAAGAGCCTTGTACCTCTTTATGGTATAATACACAAAGTTCCGACTACATCCCAAACTTTGGATTTCACTAAAAACTTGCATTGGTTTTTTTCCTGCTTGAAACAGTGAAATTACAGTCGCACGCAAATCTTTTGTTGGCGCCATTTTCACGGAGAATGAAACAAATATTCAAATGTATATTTTTTCTGATTCAAAACATTCGAAATTTAAAATTTTAAAAGTTTAAAAAAGGTTGCATGAATTACTTTCTTTTTAAATTAATTAAATAAGTTCGTCTCAAAACTTATGAACACACGAGGTACATATTTTTTTGTAAATACATACATTCAAATACATATACGAGGTGCATTCAATAAGTACCTAGCCTCATCGCCAGAGGGCGCTGTAGTTTCAAAAGAGTTTTACCACAGTGTAGCACATTCTTTTTTATTTATTTTTTCAAATTTTCATTCCAATCCCTTCATTTGTTTTAATTTGACAACTTATGGAAGCGAACGTGTCGATCGGTTTTACAAAAATTGAAAAAGAGCAATATCGTTCGGTGATTCGATTCCTATTTTTGGAAGGGAAAACGCACATTGAAATCAAAGAGCGCTTGGATGCTGTGTACGGTGACTCTTCTCCATCGATAGCCACTGTCAAGAATTGGTTCAACGAGTTTGCACGTGGCCGTACGTCGGTTTTTGATGAACCACGTGCACCAAAAACAGGTGCTACGGAGGAAAACATTAAAAAAATCCATGATCTCGTATTGGCAGATCGCCGATTGAAGGTTCGGGAGCTAGCTGAGACTGTAGGCATTTCAGAAGGAACAGTGCATCATATTCTTCACGAGGAACTCGGCATGAGAAAGCTGTCGGCGCGATGGGTGCCGCGTTTACTCACACCGGAAAACAAGCGCAACCGTGAGACCACATCGGAGACGTGTTTGGCGCTGTTTAAGCGGAATCCAGCTGAGTTTTTGAATAGAATAGAATAGAATAATAGAATATAATACAATGGATCCAGACCGGGGAACGTGCTCCAAAGAAGGCGAAAACTGTAAAATCGGCCGGAAAAATTATGGCCACCGTTTTCTGGGATTCACAGGTGTGATCTACATCGATTACCTCGAGAAGGGTAAAACAATTACAGGGATTTACTATGCCGATTTATTGGGCCGATTCGACGCCGAATTAAAGAAAAAACGACCCCATCTGGCAAAGAAAAAAGTGCTGTTTCACCACGACAACGCACCGGTTCACACGTCTGCCGTTGCCATGGCCAAATTGGTCGAATTACGCTACGAATTGCTGCCCCATCCACCGTATTCTCCAGGTTTGGCCCCTTGTGACTTCTTTCTGTTTCCTAATCTGAAAAAATCACTCGCCGGGAATAGATATGGATCAAATGAGGAGGTCATCGCCGCCACGGAGGCCTATTTTGCAGAGTTTGACAAAAACTATTTTTCGGACGGGTTAAAAAAGTTGGAGCATCACTAGGCTAAGTGTATCGAACTAAAAGGAGACTATGTTGAAAAATAAATTGCCACTTTTCCAAAATTTTCGTGTACTTTTTGTAGGCTAAGCATTTATTGAATGACCCTCGTATTATGTATGTATTTACAAAAAAAAATGTATATAAGTAGTATATCAGTCATGTAGTTCCCATAATACAAGCTCTGCTTAGTTTGGGGCTATATGATGCTGTGTGAAAATGTCCAGCATTATTTATTTATTTATATTATACATAGAAACCACCCAGACCCGAGACAAATATTTGCAGATACAAACATTTGTCCCGTGGCAGGAAATGAACCCGCAACCTTCTGCGTCTCAGGCGGGCCTTCGCCCACTGCGCCACAGAGGTCGTCGAATAAAAAATAAATACGAACATAACGTAGTTGAAATAGGTGGATATCATTAAAAGCTATGTTCTAGGATAACGAAATCGGTATCCATTTTGCCAACTGAAACGCCATCTTGTTTTTGTCGAATATTAATTGATGGTTCCGCTGCTGGGTGTTAAGTGGCGCCAAAGTTTCCCTCAAAAGCAACCCGCACCATATTTAAAGTTAGAAACTATCCCTCTGACGATGTTATTTAAGGTATCGACGTAAAAGTGCGAGTTAAACCCCTTGTCCCCCGGCCTACGGCCCCGACGTCGGAGGACAACGAGAATTTTATTTTCTTTTCTTAACCCTTGATGTAAGAATCCAGATCATCCCGCCATCTACGCCTGGGTCTCCCTGTGGCCGTCGTCTGCTTGGGATCCAGTCTGTGGTGGTCTTCATCCACTAGCAGGCAACATAGAAGATTGGAAGGAGGGGAGGGAGGCCTTTGCCCTGCAGTGGGACAATACTGGCTTAAAATAATAATGTTGTACCCCGATTCACATTTATTATGGTATCGATGTATCGTATGATTGATGGATGGATCGTTCATAACACTTGGTTTTAGATGGTGTTGGCAAGACCGATATGTTTACGCACATGATGCCATTCTACTCGTATGACGTGCCTCATTCGTGTGGACCAGATCCCAAGGTTTGCTGTCAGTTTGACTTCAAGCGGCTGCCAGGCAATGGCGTTACTTGCCCGTGGGGTGTTGCGCCTAGGAAGATCGTTGAGAAGAATCTTGAAGAAAGGTTTGTTTATAAAACATACATTCTAAAGATTTGTTTCTTAAGTTTACGGCCTATGTATGTATGTTTATCCTGCTAGCTCTCGAACGCATCGTGCTCTGGATTCAATGTGGTTTTTGTATGATTGCTGTATTAGTAGCAAACCGTTTGACAACGGTTTCGTCTACACAAGAGACGACAAAAATATTTCGTTCTCTCTATGTTACGTTACGGTAAGAACGTTTAGTCAGAACGTTTGTTTTGGTGCTCATGCTAAGCCTGCTTGTGTCTGTGGAATACTTAGGTATCTCACAGATTTAAGTATGTATATAATTGGTTGGTTATTTTGTGTAGAGGATTAGCTTAGGTCGCATGGTATGCCCAGGCACTAAATATTGAGATATTATTATATTAGTCCACCGATCTGACCCCTCGGGTCCTCGAGTGATAATGACTAAAATTTAGTCCACAGTAGATGGTTGCTTAAAACTTTTACTGTGTTTTAAGCCGTGGTTAATTTCATTGACACTGGTCTAGTGTACTTATAAACCGATAAGCCAGGCTGTGCTTACAACTTTTTTACAACCTTACATCACTAGTAAGGTTGTAAAATGAGTGGTCGTCACCGCTCTTGTTTTTCTCGTCGGCACGCGATACAAACCGATTTTTAACGAGTCAGTCGTTAAAATACAAGGGCATCGCAGTGATTAGAGATAGATAGATAAACTCTTTATCGCGCATAACACCATTTTCAACCGACTTCAAAAAAAGGAAAAGTTTCTCAATTCGCCTGTAATTTTATCGTGTGTGTTTGTTACCTGATATCTTCGGTAATAAACCAATTTTGATGATTCTTTTGTTGTTGTATAGAGAATTACTCCGAGGTGGTCCCATAAAAGGGACCATTTTATTCCTGAGGGATTGCTATTTTTCCCGTAAAACTTAAAAAACGACAAGCCGTAATCACGACTAGCCGAAACATTTTTTGTGTCTGATTTTACTTTTGTTGTTTAAAAGAAAGTGTCATCCCGAGTTTGAAGTTTTTTTTTTGACATTTAATGTCTTATAAATTATACACTAAAACAAACAACAAAGAAATAGACTATGGGCGTTTGTGAGTTCAACTTTATCCCATAAACGAGGCCAGATAGATAGATAACTTATAATCGCATTAACTGGAATTTTAAAAACCACTTAAAAACATTAAATCTTATAAACTATTTCTTATAAACTAATACAGTAGGTGCCCTAATCGCTATAGCGAACTCTTCGGGGGTGGGTTATTATTTCAGAGCCTCCGTGATACTCGACCAATGGCGCAAGAAGGCTCAACTGTACAGAAGTAACGTTGTCCTTTTCCCGCTTGGAGACGACTTCCGGTACGACCGCTCGAATGAGTGGGACAACCAGTATACCAACTACGAGATGCTGATAGACTTTATCAATGGAAACGATGCTTGGAATGCAGAGGTAAACAGCTAAAACAATACAAACACGCTCACTACTTTATTCCCCATAAGTACCCCTAGTAGGGGGTAGTCAGAGGCATGTTCAAACATTAGTGGTGAAACGAAGGTGGATAGAAGGTCGAACAGATAGTGGAATATGTGAAGATGAAAACCAACTTCCAACAGTTTTAAATCTTTTGTGTGTTGTATCCCGACTTCCCATCTTTCGACCTTCATGAGTGAGGAATTTTGACCGAAAAATGTGTTCTTTCGTCGTTTTCGCGGGCGACTACTGGAAACAGCGCAATTTCGTAACACGTCGCAGACTTTACGTGCTAACTAGTAGTGATAGTATTATAATAATTTTGTATGTTAGTCTCTAAGGTATTTATGTTTTGGGCCTATTGCCATCATTTTAAATGTTCATGTTGTTGCCTGAAATAAATGTTTATTATTATTATTATTAGCTTTCCACGTGATAGGTTGCACGGTATTGGATCGAAAATTTAAATGTGTCCTATAAAAATCCGATTTAGCGAGAGTTGTATCTGAATCTTTCGCCTCTAATCAATACTCAATACATTTATTGCTTTACATGGTAGGTAACATAGGTGGTGTTTATAGGTAGGTATATCACATGAACCCTGTCTAAGGGGCAACAGATAGGTAGGCAGGCCGAGGTTTTGCGTAAACAAACTAGTTATAAATATCTACGTTCGTTAATGCTACAATCTTTAATGCTTTGACACCAATTTCGTCTACTGACGCTGATTTCAAATTTATTGCGGTTGCTATCACTATGCACGAGTGAAATTATATAACAAGCCCGCTGACACGAGAAGCTGGCGACAGAAGGTAGTTGTTGAACTGGGTTTTTCTAATCTTCTCTTTCTTTTAGGTATCGTTCGGAACCCTTCAAGATTACTTTAAGGCTGTCCACAGCGAGGTCAAAATGACCGACTTTCCCGTCCTATCGGGTGATTTCTTCACATACGCGGATCGGAATCAACACTACTGGAGTGGATACTACACTTCCAGGCCTTTCTATAAGAATATGGACCGAGTACTTCTAGCTTATGTGCGGTAAGTGTATTCCCTGAAAAGATAGATTTTGTATCGAATCATTTTTTTGTATGATGTTTTGTGGTTGGGATGTTGAACAGAGGCCGTTGCTGTCATCAAATTGTGTTGAAATTTACCAAATCAATTCATTTATTAACCCAGACAGTTATAAGATGACCTCTGTGGCGCAGTGGGCGAAGGCCCGCCTGAGACGCAGAAGGTTGCGGCTTCGATTCCCGCTGCGGGACAAATGTTGGTTTGATAGATCATACAAATATTTGTCTCAGGTCTGGGTGTTTTCTATGTATAATATGTATGTATTTACAAAAAAAAGTATATAATTAATATATCAGTCACGTAGTTCCCATAATTCAAGCTCTGCTTAGTTTGGGGCTAGATGATGCTGTGTGGAAAATGTCCAGCATTATTTATTTATAAAGGTCCATTTGTGTTAGTATGACTTAAAAAACTACGTTAGTTTTTTAGCTATGTAATTAGGTACGAGTAGATACGTGCACGCAAGCTTTCACTCACATCCCACTCAGGCAGTCTCTACGAGACTAAATGACCAGTAAACGAAGAACATTTGTCTAATCACAATTATGTTAAACTATCAAGGAGATTCGTCTTCATTCGTTGCCCGTTTTACTATCAGCTGTACTAACACGGGCAATAATAATTTCCCTTATTACTACTGACAGGCCCAGTAGTAAGATGGAAAGTTATTTATACACGTTGTACTTCCACCGTCGCCATCAGCTTAGCTCGCGGCTACCGTCATATTGCATTGTCATCATAACTTGACATACATAACAGTATGCTAAACTAGCTTCTGCCCACGGCTTCGCTCGCATAGAACCCGGATAAAAAGTAGCCCATGTGTTATTCTGATGTATAAGCTATATTACTGTAAAGTTTCATCAAAATGTTTTCAGATATTTTTGCGTGAAAGAGTAACAAACATCCATCCTCACAAACTTTCGCTTTTATAATAGTAGTAGGATTTAAATTAAGCCGTTTGACAAAAAACTGCGTCAAAATCTTCCAGGAATATTTTAAAGAATTGAAAGCTTTTAAAAACGTAATAGCTGTTCTTCTAGTCTAGACAATTAAGGATGAGTCTGGGTCAATACAAAGTCTTTCAAAATATACTTATTGCAAATGAAAAAAACAGAAATCTCTACGGTTTTGTACTATTAGGAACAGTGATTATTTATGTGCGCAATATCTGACCATTTCCTATGGAAATATGGTGGTTCACGTTACTTTATCAAGAGCCTGTCCACTCCTGGACATAAACTTTGCCTAAGAGTGTCACGACGAACGTAGGACTATCACGATCCACCGACCTCCATCCTATGTCAATCACATAATCATGTAACTGTTATAGTTACATATCCCTTCTGATATGTCCCTGAAGCAGGGGAGTCATCAAAACTGGGTACTGGAAAATTCATAATTTGTCTCCCCCACCCCAGGGGAGGTTTGAAACTCAATTAGCTTAATTGAGCATTTAGCTCTGACACGTGAATAGATAATTTTGATAGTGTTCTGATCACTTACCAGTAAATGGATCAAACGCGCGTTAGTTTGAGATAACATTTTACGAAATTAATCCACAGCCACTGGTTTCAGTATTTGTATGGAAGTTCAGTATTTTCTAAAGAATTCTCATAAAAAACACCTTTATGTTTTATGGATGCACATAACTAAGTAGCACTCATCATTTAGCTATTAACACTATCTGATAAACATTACTAGTAGTATCGCTCGACATCAGTAATTAAAACTGAACACGAAAAAATACTTTTACCCGATTATTTTCGGCCCTACCATTAAAAGCTAGTTAGCAGAAGGAATGTACAGTAGGAAGGTATATAGCTACGTTTTGCCTACTGGCCAAAAAAAGGTAAAGCCAACTTGTTTAGCGGTACCCGTCAGACCAGTTGATATTGCAGAACGAAGTTCGAATAATTATATTCAAACGGCCATGTGAAGGGCTATATTGCAATAATTATATTGCATACGGAATCATTGATAGACCTAAAACTGGTTTGGTCGAATTCGAAAACGAGGCTCGTTGAGCCAAGGCACACAGTACCAATTATGTTGTTTATAATATTTTGATAACGAAAACGCATAAAAATGTTTATGAGAAAGTGCTCTTAATGTCATCTTACATTTATTATAAAGAATTTTATTCCAATTCCAAAATCACATTAAAACAATCCTAACAAAAAAACCTACTACACTTAATTGTTGATCATAATCTAGTTACAAACTTCCTACCTATTCTTGACGATTTTCATTGTCTGACTCCGACATTTACCTAACGAAATATGACGTAGGTAAGGAGGTACCTACTGATCCGTAGAATATCCAAAACCTAACTTTAGAATTTGACATTGATTTTTAACTGCATGCCTACCACCTATTTCGTGACATTATTAGAATTTTAATATTGACCATGTTATTATCATAATATTGGACATTTTAAATGATTTTTAACATTAGTTTTGAAATACTACCTAATAATTACCATTGTTATCATTTACATTATATTTTGTTTATAATTGTAAAAAAGATTACAACTAACTTGTCTACAACACCCAGACACGGCCAATGTACAGCCCTAAAACCTAAATTTAACTACATTAGACCTAAGCTTAACCATTGTATGTGAAATATGAAATAACTTTCACTCTACGGACTTGTCGTGTGGATTCGAATTCGGGTGCATAAAAGTTGTTGGTATATTTAGTAATTAGTCCCCTCTGTGGGATCATCAATAGGTATAATTTATCTTCTGCATTCATGTTCATATTTTACAAGAGGTCAAAAAATTATCCACACTCAACCGTCCGTATTGTTATACGGAGACCTTTTTTCCCACCTAATGGGTATTTTTAGGGGAGAAAAAATGGAATAAGAAGGCAAAATGTTATGACATGTATAAAGGCGAGCTTAACCCTAAGAAGCGTACATAATCATTGTAGGTTCATGCTGAGGTTTGACTTTTTTCAGGGCAGCAGAGATAATAACAGCTCAAGCGTCGGCTTCCCATTCCGTGTCAAAAATAATGTCATTACAACTGCGCGACCGAGTCGAGCAAGCTCGCAGGGCGCTCGCCCTGTTCCAGCATCACGATGGAGTCACTGGTACTTCGAGGGATGAGGTCAGAGAAGATTATGCCAAGAAGTGAGCACTACATTAACTAGTTAATTTTAACAAAATTCCATTATTGAATTTTCCCCCCCTTTCCGGTGAAAGGGCTTATTCTGCCATAAAAGTGGACAAGTTTTTCAGAAATGTAGAATTTGCTTTCTTTAGAAAATACATGTTTTTGTGGAACATCCATAAATCAGCCGTTTTGGGAGTTCTTGGGCAACCCTAAAACTAATATTAAATGAACAAGTCAGCTGTTTTAGGTATGATGTCCAATGCCAAAGACATCATTACCGAAAACAGCTGATTTGCGCCACCATTTCTTCCTTAAGAATTATTGTATTCGAAAAGTGGTAGAACTAAAATTGTTGCTAATTAAGTGTACAATAATCCCCTTTCGGGATAGTATACGTGTTCTAGGACACCCTGTGTTACGGACTCAGTATAAGGTCTTCTTGGTTCTTGCAGAATGCTGGCAGCTATTAAATACAGTCAATCTGCCATCCAGCAAGCGGCCTACTACCTACTCAAAGAGCCTCCGATCCAAGACCAGACTCAAGATGATATTTACTTCGACGTAGATGACATCTGGCGAAGACACGATGAGATTCCGGCGAGGATCACGATCGCTTTAGATGTGGTGTCGCCGTCTAGAAGAATAGTCTTGTACAACGCTCTGGCGTTCAAACGACACGAGATTCTTACGGTTTTGGTGTCTTCACCGCATGTTGAGGTAAAATATTTTGTCAACTTTAATTGATTGAACGAAAGTCTCCAAGTCTACTTCGTACATCCTACTACTATTATAAATGCGAAAGTTTGTGAGGATGGATGTTTGTTACTCTTTCACGCAAAAACTAGTAAACGGATTTTGATGAAACTTTACATATAACTTATACATCAGAATAACACATAGGTTACTTTTTATCCGGGTACCACACGGGCGAAGCCGTGGGCAAAAGCTAGTAATCTATACTTATAAAATCGTCTGTCCTGTCTGACTGACTTATCTATCAACGAACAACCAAAACTACTAAGTCTAGAAAGCTGAAATTTGTAACACAGATTAATTTTATAACGTAAGCATGTACTAAAAAGGGTTTTTGGAAATTTCCACTTTAAGGGGGACTATTGTGGGAGATACTTGGACCTGTAGCTACTCATCATTAATTAATAATGACGTGTTTCAGGGTTTTTGGATTTACACATTATATGAGGGAGAAATGTAGGAAACGTGACTCTACGCATGCAAAGCCGCTGACAACAGCTAGTTAGCGTACTATATGTTTGTGTGTCCGACGATAACTGCCGAACCGTTTATCAATTCTTGATGAAACTTGGTAGGTAGGTAGGTTATACTTATAGAATCTGGGAGTTCGAATATGACGGTAGGTAATCGGTTCTTAATCGGTGGGCGGTTTTTGAACTATGAGGTTTCAGTTTTTTTTTTTACAAGCCTTTATCGGGTTTTTGTGTGAACATGACAAACGATCTTAGGTCACCTCGTGAACTTTGACGACAATCTTTTCCCTTTGATCTTTACCGCCATCAGTTTGTCCGGAGCTTGGAAGTATTAAAATTTTTCAGGTATTCGACCCCGAAGGCAACCCAATGATGGCTCAGATCTCTCCAGTAGTGGCCGGTGAGAAGCGACTCAGTTTTGCTGCGAATAAGTTCCAACTATCCTTCCCGGTGACGGTGGAACCGCTGGCCTTGACGATCTACACCATATCGCTGAGAGATAACATGAGCATAAACAAGTAAGTCAAAATTATAACATCTTCTTGAAGGAATTCTGCACGTACCGCACTATCGGTATCGGTGGAGGGAGAGCGTCGCGATCACTCACCCTAATGAAGACTCTCGGAATCAGTCGAAACTTAGTCGGTGCCTTCACCGATAGTGCGGTACGTGAAAATTCCCGTTTTTACAATATGAATAGTCAAATTCACGAAACTTCTTGAAGGTTTTTTACTTTACCACAGATATTATAATACGTTTTACTAAGTTACCCATCAAGTAGGACTGGGCCAAACACGTTAGTCGCATGCTCAATCTCATGGATGAGTTGGACACCTACAACATGGATTGGCCAGAAATAGCTCAAGTTAGAAACCAGTGGAAGGAGTTTTTGTGTGTGTTTGTGTTTGGGGGGTTGGGGGGATTGGTGTGTGTGTGTGTATGTGTGTTATTGTAGTGATCTAAGTTTAAATATTACTTCCAGATACACATCCTACTCCAAAATCCGCATCTACAACGCCGATTATTGGTCCGTTGACCTGCCCAAGATGTTCCAAGTGGAGCAACCGAGCGCAAGACTGAT
Source organism: Perizoma flavofasciatum (assembly GCA_958496245.1). NCBI lineage: Eukaryota > Metazoa > Arthropoda > Insecta > Lepidoptera > Geometridae > Perizoma > Perizoma flavofasciatum. Next base: position 5,238,769 of record OY292436.1, read on the forward strand.
GGAAGACGTCACCTTCCAAGCTGGCAATAGTACTCGCGTGGTCACCAATATGAACGGACTGATCAAAGCTCTGGTATCGACTGATGGAATCACTTCGGCCGTTCACATGGACTTTGTTCAGTAAGTTGTCTATGAATTTTCAAGGTTCAGATTGATAGCCGTCTGTATTTCTGCATTCCTAATTGCTCGTGTTTCGTGATCGGAAAACCACAAAGACCACAAAGTACTGGGTCTTGCCCAGTACTTTGTGGTCTCCACTCTCCTGGAACTCCAGATTTGATTAAAAAGGTTAATAGAAAAGGTTAAACATGCTATTCTAAATTGAAAAGGGAAGCTTATTACTCAAGAAAGAAAACATATACGATAGATGACAATCGTAACAGTCTTAATCATTTATGAGTTTAATACGGGTTCGGAAACACACCATTGCTGGGTCTTGAAATCTTAAGGAACACAGTGTAACAGATTTGGGTTCTATGAATTCAGTGCTGCCATACGTCCGATTCCGGCCGCGGGACAAATGTTTGTGTGATCTGCAAATATTTATCTCGGGTCTGGGGTTTTTCATGTATAATATGTAAGTATTTACAAAAAAAAAATATGTAGTATATCAGTCTTGTAGTTCCCATAATACAAGCTCTGCTTACTTTAAGGCTAGATGATCCAGTGTGAAATGTCCAGCATTATTTATTTATTTATACGTATTTGCAGGTGCGCATTTTCTAACGCGAATTTGGTTCACGTTTCATGGGATAACGATTTGTTATATAAGAAATGACTTAATGTTAAAACTGTATGTTCTTTCTACAGATACGACACCCAAAAAGGCAAGGACAGCAATAGTGGCGCTTATCTGTTCATACCGAAAGGCCAAGCGCAAGAGTTCAAACCAGACGCGTTCCCTGAAATAGTAGTGACTGAAGGAAATTATAAAGCAACGTTATACACAGCGCTGAACGGGCCGAAGGCCGCTGACATTGTTCTAGCTGTGAGTAAGCTGTTATATTATAAACGCTAAAGTTTGTGAGGATGGATGTTTGCTACTCTTTCACGCAAAAACTACTGAACGGATATCGATGAAACTTTACAGTAATATAGCTTATACATAAGAATAACACATAGGCTACTTTTTATCCGGGTACCACGCGGGCGAAGCCGTGGGCAGAGGCTAGTAATACATATTTTTAGGTACCTATTAAATGATTAACTAGTAAATTATTGCCACTATTAATTATTATGACGTAATGGACCGCCATTCAAATGTTTGTTAATATCGATGATCTGCATCACCAGTTTAAGCAAGTGAATTGTACATTATACTGAGAAACATGTATGACAAACACTATTTAAAATGATTGTGTTTGTTTAGGTGTTAAATAAATAGCCTTTAGTTTACTTTCTTATATAAAAGAATTCTAAAATATCCAGTAAGGACGATAAAATAAGTTCATCACTATTGTATCACTGGGTGGTAACCGATGGCAAAAGTACCAGTGTGGTGAAAGGATTCGCGCCTCGCACTTGTATAAAAAACAATACTTTTCTTACAGCTTACTGTATACAACAATCCATCGCTGGCACATACCGAAGTTGAGATCAGCAATAGTTTCATGATAGATCCTCAAGTGGACGACTTGGAATTAGCTATGAGGTTTTCGACGGGAATCCGTAACAAAGACGAGTTCTATACGGACTTGAATGGCATGCAGGTGGGTACTTCAGACTTTTTGAAAAAAAAAACTTTACTCACAGCTGCTTAAAATTCGAACGGATGTTTGCTGTGAATAAACTTCGTAATAACTTTACTAATAATGGGTTTTCAATCTGTCACGTGAACTTGCAAAACTTGCGGGCTAGTGCCAAATATAATGTAAATAAATAATGCTGGACATTTTCACACAGCATCATCTAGCCCCAAAGTAAGCAGAGCTTGTGTTATGTGAACTACATGACTGATATACTACATATATAGTATATATATTTTGTAAATACATAAACATTATACATAGAAAACATCCAGATCCCGAGACAAATATTTGCAGATACAAATATGTCTCCCGCAGCAGGAATCGAATCCGCAACCTTCTGCGTCTCAGGCGGGCCTTCGCCCACTGCGCCACAGATGTCGTCAATGTTTGGACGTGCTTTTGACCCCCTACTTGGTATACATAAAGATCTGGGCACTTAATGTATCTGAGGATGTCCATCGTGGGGAATACAGTAGTGAGCGTGTTTATCATATTCGGCTTTACCAATATACCTAGATGAAAGAGCATCGAACCTCGTTGGAATACCTACTGTCCGCCATTTTGTAAAAAAAACTAGTTTTGGCGGCCAGAGATGAAAAATATGCCAATCGATAGAGTAAGTAAGTGATTACAATCAAAAAGTATTCCATGATAAAATCTCGTAAGTGAAATACTTTCTCAGATATTTGAGTTCAAAGACGCAGAAAAATAAAACATGACGATTATTTATTCGTAATGTTCTGATTTTTACATTTTCAAATTCAAATATCTGGCCGCCAAAACTAGTTTTCTTTTTTCAAAGTGGCGGAAATTAGGTATGCCAGGCTCCATACAAAAATGGTCGAACCTCTGCAAAAGATATAGTGCGTGATTTATTTTGATGAGATCCGTAGGAGTAAAGTCGCCGACATGACTTTTAGAATTAACAAATTGAAATGTCAATGGGCAGACCATATAGGTCCCAGAAACGACAACCGCTGGGGGAGAAAGGGTCTCAAGCCAGTTCGTGGTCGAACTGGCTGATGCAATGTTAGAAGCCCCATTGTATTCAAGACATCGTAGACAAAGGTTGCAGGAAGTTGGTAGATGGAGATGGGCCAAGATCATTCGTCATGGCACTCTTTGAAGGTAGCCTATGTCCAGCAGTCGACTTCTACGGGCTGTTGCTACTTTGATATTGATAGTGCGTGATGTGAAATAACACATATGCTACTTTTTAACGAGTACCACGCGATCGAAGTCGCGTAGCAGAAGATAGTAACGTCAAAAAGTTCCTGCTTAATTTCCAACATCTATTTCGATAGTCTTACATGTGTTTCTATCAGTATTTGAAGGTGTGTTTAAGTTTTAACTATGTCAATTCTGTTAAATAATTGAGATAGTTTGCATTCTGGTGTTAACAGTAAAATGTCTAAAGAAATAAATACTTCCTAAATTATATATTATGTAACACTGAAGTCAATTCTAACTTTCCTGTATAGTTCACTCGCAATGAACTCATTCTGTGTCTTGCAGTCATAAAGTCGTGTTAAACAGCCACCTATTTTTAATCTTTTTAGGATATTATTACTACTATACCACGTACTTTACTATTCTCCTGCTTACGTTTTGTATCAATCGACTTTTAATCGTATATATCTGCAAAGTGATTTCACTATCAAGCCAAGGGTAGCATTACCCTATATAAAATTATATCCTCGTAGGAATCCTACTTCAAATTGTCAATGATTAAATTTCAGATGATAAAACGGCGGTACTTCGAAAAGATTCCTCTACAGGCTAACTTCTATCCGCTTCCCTCAGCGGCGTACATACAGGGCGAATTATCGCGATTCACATTGCTAACGTCGACGTCTTTGGGGATGGCCGCTTTACAACCAGGACAGATAGAGGTATGTGGATATCGAGTACTAGATCTACAATAATATTGTAAAGTGGTAAAGTTTTCAAGTTTATGTAAACTGCAATCTCCGAAACTACTCATCCGATATCATACATTACTAGCTTCTGCTCACGGCTTCGCCCGAGTAGTACCCGAATAAAAAGTATCCTATGTGTTACTCTGATGTATAAGCTATATTACTGTAAAGTTTCATGAAAATCCGTTCTGTAGTTTTTGCGTGAAAGAGGAACAAACATCCATCCTCACAAACTTTCGCGTTTATAATATTAATAGGATTTAGAATGGATCTTCAGGGGGTCTAGGAAATACCACTTTCTGTTGATGTTAACGCCTGCGGGAAGATTGAATTGTATGGAAATGACATTAGCTGTGGAAATGTCACGTGACAGCTGCCAAGTTTTACTTTAACAAATTTGCGTTAGCGTGAAAGGAAAAGTAAGCGTGAGGTATTTGTCCAGATCCTCAGGGTGGAAATATCCCGTTAAAATATTAGGGCTTTTTCGTGGAGACCAATTTTGCAACGTAAGTCAACGAAAAAAACGGTCGAGCGAATGTGTCTTACGAACGGTAAGAGCTAACTTTCTGCAGCTACTTTTTGTCCGGGTACCACGCCGGCGAAGCCGTAGGCTTTTTTCTGGTTTTTTTTTTCAAATAAAACTGCACAAGACGTTTCAAGACACGCCATGTTATTGTATGCCTCGTATCTCTTAAAGTTGTTGGAAATCATTTGAACCAATCTTCATTGGCAATTCCTTTCGAGTCTACTCGTTTTAAATTTGTTTCACACTTCTAGGGAACAAGGTTAAAATGTTAAAAAGTCACACCACTCCTTTGTATAAGGGGTTGAGTTATTTTTTTTACTTTATGTTGTTGGCAATCTATCGAACCAATTTTCATTGGCATTTCCTACATAATACTACTTGCTTAACTTGGTTTCCTAATTTAAGGACACAAGGTTAAACATTTTAAATGCCCCCCTCCCCCTCCCCTCATCTCTCTTTTATTTTGTGAGTCGTAATATCAATGTCATATGTCCAGGTGATGCAGGACCGGAGACTGAGCCGGGATGATAACAGAGGGCTCAACCAAGGAGTATTGGATAACGTCCGGACACGACATACCTTTAAACTAATCCTTGAGTCCGCAACCCCAACTTGCAAGGTAAGTTGCTTAGTTTATCACTGGTCTTGTAACTTATAAAATATTTATGTTAATGAAAGTATGTAGTTCGCTGTTATTTTTATTGCTAGTCAATTTTTCTTCTATTTGGGTAATCTTCTACAAACGCACTACCGCCTCTCTCTTCATTACGTAAAGGTTAGCTGGAAGAAAATGCTAATTATAATTAAATTCGCTTAAAACATTTTCCATTTGTCTATCTATTGGTGGCGCGTCGGACGAATAGCAAAGACGCAAGAGTTGCGGATTCAATTTCTCGCTGCGGGACTAATGTTTGCATGTAGGTACTGAGTATATTTGTCTTGGGCGGTTGCATGACGGTACTCGTTTTTATCTTGGTTCAGGATGTTATTTATTTATTTATGTATACCCTCTTATTGATAATCACTCGCTTACGTTAGCAGGTCGATAACTGGGTTGTGCTAATGTACGAGTATGTGACTGCGTGTTTATTTATGTATTTAATATTTGTTTTTAGTTGGAGACCCCTGCAGAGCATCCAAGCGGGCAGCTATCGCTCGGCGCGCACGTTGCACAGCAGATGATGCTGCAACCCATAATCACGATGCATTACAGCGCGCGCGAGGAGACCGCGCGCCCGCAGTACGCGCGCTCCGTGCCCGCCCACGCGGATGTAGTGCTCGCCTCCTTCCACGCACATGTTCACGCTAAGGTAAATACGCATGCGTCATTACAGTGATGTAGAGCTCCTTTGTGATAGTGTTCGTTAAGTCCTCCGCCAAGCAGTCATTAACAAGTTAAAATTAAAGGTAAAAATTAAGTGATAAGACCGCCTATTGTAGGCGGTTGCGGAATAGGATACGCTCTTTAAACGAAAGGCTCGATGTGCCTATCATCACAAAGGACGCAAATGAATGTTCTGCGAGCCATGGAGTGCGTTGCGTTCCGGATAATTTCAAGATGCAATACCATGTCATAGTATTCTACGTTTGATGACACTGAAATCAAAAATAGCGCAAACTTCTTTACACTAGCCCTCTTAGACATCTGTAAATAAACTAAAATAGGGCTGTCTCAGGCACATTTTGGAGGAAAGTTTAACAGATAAATCCACCTTTTATACAAATAGCTAAAGATGGTCGTTCTATTTGCATTTGTGCAGAATGCAGGAAGTCATTATAATGTAATGTGCGTTTTCTAGAGTATCCGTAAGAAGCATTTCATGAAATAAAAACTTCGAAATTTCTAAAGTCGTTGGACAAATAACGTTGTTTGCCATTACCAGTGACATGACCCCCTTTCGGGCTTATAGGTACTTTCTGTTACAACGTGTATAGACTTATACTATATTTTTTTACAGAATAAAGATGGCGGCTCCTTGCACGGCATGGGAATGACGTTCCAAAGAGTATACTTAGATGCATGTTACGGCAAGAAAGATATCGAGAAATGGTACCCCCTTGGCGATGGGCAGGTGAGAATAACTTATTTCTTGATTCAAATTGCTTTGTTTGAACACTGTAGGAGCATGATTTAGTTTTCATACTCCTACAGTATCTGTAAAAATGCTCCTAGTAAAATTTTGGGATCGATTTGTATGTCTCCGTGGATGGTTCTTAGGTATCGCCACAAGTTACTAGGGACGCTGCAATCGTACTTTTTTTTATACTAGTAAAGAGGCAATCAAACTTACAGTCTACCTGTTGGTAAGCAGTTACCCTAGTCAATGGACGCTTGCAATACCAAAGGTAACACTCACGCGCTGCCTCACTGAGATAACAAGATGAAAGATCTCATGTGCCTGTAATTTCCCCGGCAACCATACCCTTCAAACCGGAAAAATGAGAACATTAAGTGATAGGCATGGTGGAAGCACTTCCCCGGACGAGCCGTTCCTCAGAAGCTCTACTACTATTTTCTACATTGGATGGATGGTTTTAAGGTTTTGTGTTATTTCAGTTAAAATGTTTTTTTGATTCTAGGTCCAAATATCTGATTTCATAGACGCGCCCCCGGACCGGATATACGAGAGCTCCCTCACATACGTTAACATACAGAGCCCTCTGCCGGAAGGCGTCCTCACACTCTGCCCCATGGAAGTACGATCAGTGTTTATCAATCAGACTTCGAAACATGGTTGAGTTATACATTATTATAATTTATAGGAGAAAGTGGACTGATTGAGATTTAAAACTGTGTCATGGTACAGTAGACCAAAAATCTGGTTTACCTCACTAAAGCATTGACGTTTAAGTACTATGTACCTGAGTACATTCTTCAATGTCATAAAGTAAGATTTCATTCATGTAAAATTCCAACAAATTACGTCTATTATTGAATTGAAAGTAGTTTTTTTACATTTTTGAAATACTGCGCACAGGTATAAAAAAAACAATACTACGATATTTCGCAGTTGTCTGATCTCATGGTTACGACTATAATGGTTGTTATTTAAAATTGTATATTAAAAAAAACTTGTTCTTCAGAAAGTTTAGTGAAATCTAAATCGTGACGGATTTACTTCATACTGTTACTGATTAGTATAACCTTGGAATAGTAACAAAGTGTTTTGTCTCTTTCGATCGCATTTTCAAAGTGCCCGTCACAAAACAGTGTACAACAGGCAGTTCAAATTCAATCGAAAGAGACTAAAACGTAGGGTTACGCAAAGTTATTAATAAGGTTTGAGGGTTTTTGGATTTCCAATTATATTAAGAGAAGTAATTTCGGGGCCCTAACAAAGCATCTCTCGGCGCTACAATTCCAGTAGTTATTTTTATCTTCAAGTGGTGTATATTCCAAAATGCACAATTTTGTACATAATATTTACGTTTGCTACTATGTCGGAACCATACCAGGTACTATATTCTCAGATCATGAAGTGTCGATAGGTACTTGTTACGCATGCGCATAGCATAGTTTTTTTTCTCGTCAAGAATCATCAAACCTTGGTTTTGGTTTTGTACAGTTTCATGAGTTCTAACATCAAACTCTTAGCTCGTATAGATGCTGAGAAATAAAATTATAAAAAAAACTACATCAAATCACAATACATAAATTATTAAAATAGCTTTATACTGTAAGTTTTGAGTTTGATCTCAATAAAAATTAAGTATGTACCTAATTGTATTTTTTTTTAAATATGGTGCTGCTGTGTATTTTATTATAATACTATTTTTTCAAACATTGAAAAAACTGCTATGTTTGTCTCGCCTATTGCGTATAAATGTACTTATAATTGCTGTTTTTATGGAGTTTTCTTGTACCTATTTAAAAAAAAACAATGCTTCCACCTTTTGGTTAACTCTTCATTGTATGTACATATCACTAAAAATGTACAATAATCGGCCTTATCGCTAAAAGCTATGGTTACATGTCTGTACTTCTAATGTAAATATTTTTGAAATTATAGTGAGATAAATTAAAATAAGCTTTTTAGTTTGAATTCCTCCTCTTGACAAGTATCTGTGTAGGGCGTGGTAGGGCATATTATCATAAATGATACCATTAAAGTTATTGGGTACTCTTTATTCTTTGATCAACAACTGAACGTAAACATATAAACAAAACAACTAACATGCATACTAATTTAAATAAAAAAAATATTCGTATTAACACCCCATAAAAACACTGACGGCCTCCTCTAAGCAATAAAATCACAGCAACGGCATTAACATAATATATAATCTAAATTCCTGAAAAACATAATAATAGCTGTAATATTTGAACTATTTTTTGCTAAGGTAACACTTTTTTACGTTTAAAAATACAACATCAAACCCACTTATTTTATTTGACAATATATACTTGGGAGTATACCAATACTGAAACCGGAATACATAACCAAAATGGGTACTTAGGTAACCACAGGAATGTCAACAATGCACAACTTATTAAATAAATAAACGTTTCACTACCTTAAAGAATCATAAATTAAATGTATCAACGTCATCATAATTTTAAACTATCAATAAATAAGCCATATTAATACTAAGTACATGGAAGATCACATAACATTCATAGGACCTCCCATGTTCTGTGTGGAAGAATGAAAGATTTATATCATACTAATATTATAAATGCGAAATTATGGATGTTCATGGCTAAAAATCTTCAAAACGGCAAAAACGATTTGAAAAACATTCGACATTTTTACCCTAATACCACGCGCGAATCAGTGGGCAAAATCTAGTTAAAAATAAAAAATACCACACAGCTTACCAAATCACTCAGTAGCTTATAACGATGGCAACTTTTATCAAAACATTTTTGACTAGCTGTTACTATCATTGCATTCGAGTATCTTTCCAATTGCAAGTTTGTCTAGAACTAACTTATCTGTTTGAACTTTCATTTTCTTCTATTATGGCGCTTATACTTTTGATTATAATAAGCTGGGTGTCATAAACAAGATCACTCCCGAAAACTGAAAACACAGGTAAAACTAACCCTAGGTTAAAAACCAATTCGCGTAAAGGATAATGTATATAGTCATTTTTTGTAGAAGATCGTTTCTTGAAATATCGTTTTGCAGAAACCATTTAGCCCTGGAGATGCTAGAAGTTATAAAGGTGATTACTTTAACCTCAAATACAACTTGAAGCTAAACTGTACTTCAGAAATTGGTAAAGTGCTAAAATGGTCAATTTCTTTTTAGTTTTTCTCGGTGCGATTCGATTGAGAATCACGATCTGAATGTCCCGTATACATTTTCGGGAGTAGTCTTGTAACACCCTTAATATAGTTTCAACTAATCGTACCTTCAGCAGGATTCCCACCACTTTATATCCCTAAACCGAAATAACTACAACTTAGCTAGGATCTTCTCATCAATTATTACATTACTTGTTCTGCAGAAGTCTACATTGAAAGTTGGTAACACTGAAGCGACTAGACGATGGAAACCCTCCAAGATATCTGGCACGATTTGGTAGATTTGCTCTTCTTTCCTACAAAATACAGATTGTGATAAGATTTGGTGTAGGGAAAAAATGGAGCACAATAAATGGTTTATCGAATGATAATAAACCATTTCGAGCAATGCGTCATTTTGTTTGTTTTATGTAAAGTCTTTTGCATTTTATTAAAAAAGGTCGCATATAACACGAAAAAAATGTGCAGTAGCTTATCGGTAACTTGGTTCAGGAATAGGATAGGAATCAATTAAATTTAAATTTACGACCAGTAACGCATTTTTTACTGATCACCGTGGTATATTTAGCTAAATATTGGCATAAACTGGTAGATAGATAGATAAACTCTTTATTACACACCAAAGCAAAATACAAAACACAGGAATTCATAAACATAAAAGGTACAATGGGCGGTCTCGTCGCTAAAAGCGATCTCTTCCAGATAACCTTTGGATGGACAGGATAAAATGTAATTAAAAGACGACGGTGTACGAGTAAACCTATAATAAAAATAAATATATATATTTATATAATATTAATAATAAATACCTACATAAATACCATATACATATCACATCACATCCTATATAATATACATACAAATAAGTGAGATAATAAGTATGCTGTCATATTCGAAAATGGTAGATGCGCCATTTTCGAATATGACAGTATTTATTGTTTTGAACAACGTTAACTTACGTTTTATCCTTGCCGAGAGCACCCACAGCTGATAGACCTTGCAAGCAGTTAGCGATGGCATCCAGACTAAGGCAGTAAGGGTGGCATTGGCTAGACTCCACGCTCTGCTGTATCAACTTCAATGCTTGCTTGTGTTCGCAATTAACTCTCTGTACAAAAAAAATGTTACGCCTATGTAAATAAATAAATAATGCTGGACACTTTTAACACAGCATCATCTAACACCAAAATAAGAAGAGCTTGTGTTATGGGAACTACTTCATGTAGTTCCTATAACACAAACTATTTAAATACATAACCTTATATAACATAACATAACATTATACTTAGAAAAATAACATATTATGTTACTTAACTACTATTTTTTTTTTACTAGATACATTAAAAGTTGTGTTTCATTTTGTATTGCAACGCCCCATAGTGATGTGTGGCAATAACTATATGTATAAGAACATTTCTTGTGAAACAAAATTATTACATAAAACTTCATTATAGTCGGTAACTCTTTTTTTTAAGCTCTGGGTGTTTTTTGTATTAAAAAAAGCAACTAATTAGTTTACCAGTCATTTAGTTCCCATAATACAAGCTGTGCTTAGTTTGGGGCTAGATGATGCTGTGTGAAAAATGTCCTGCATTTTTTAAGGGTTACGCTCGCCTTCGTACATGTCATAATTATCATTCTGCCATTTTCTATGTGTTTATTTGTGTGTAAAATAAAGAACAAAACAATATCGCCGTTTAACATTGCATAATCTATTGCAGCACGCCAAGTGACATGTGGCGAACTACAAGTAGGTTAAGGCATCGTAGCTCCGAAATAGTCGTTCCGATTACGATGCAGTTTTGTTGTATAAAGGCTGGTGTTTGCTAGATGCGAGATGATGGAGTTGAAATTTTACAGGTACGTAAAACTTCAACTCGTATGTTATGGTCTAAGAATAATATAAACTTACTTGGGTCATAACTTCCATACATATGACGAGAGTAGTGAGCGCCGGCCAAAGCGACCACTTCAACAAATGCTGCAGCTTCCTATCTCCGCCGGCAGCGTAGTATCCACCATCATGCGATATTACTCCATGCTTTACGCAATATTCTAAAGCATTGTTGAATGTCTGGAAGCAAAAAATATAGAGTTAATATGAGAAGCAGTCAGATGGTCCAGCTAAACTATGTAAATCTGGTATCATGATCGTGCGACTCGTGGATAACAATTATTATAAAGAGGTAAAGTTTGTTAGTTTGGATGTAGGAGGTAATCTCCGAAACTACTCATCCGATTCCAAACAATATTTCAGCAACATCTTCAGATTTGAAATAGGCTGTATATTATCCCGTTAAAATAAAAGGGAATTTCGTTGCGTATAAAGTGCTACACACAAATGCCGCACCTTAAGACCACATTTAAAGTTAAGTAAGCATTTAAAACATCACAGATTTTTTTATGCTTCTTTAACAATTAAAGAGTGCAATTCATCATTGAGTTTGAGACGCCACAGTTGCTGAGCACTATTAGATTTACGCCTGAATTCATCCGCCATCAACAGTCCGCCAAAATCCATCATTCAGAATTCGTCTTATGGCTGGGTGCATAAAGGTAGAATTCGCACTTGAATTTTTACTTAGCGCCTGAACAGTCCCCTAGGGGAGCCCCAATTTGACTATGAATTCGGGCCTTAGTGAAATGCGAAGGAATACTTACATTTTCTTCAGTCTTTTCTAAATGAAAGAATTCGTGACTCAGCAGTTTTCTGATGTGATAATAGTCGTTAGCGAGTTGCTCTGAAATAAAATCAGACTTAAGAATGTATGAACCATATTATATTATAATATACTAGCTTCTGCCCTCGGCATCGCCCGCGTGCTACCCTGATAAAAAGTAGCCTATGTGTTATTCTGATGTATAAGCTATATAACTGTAAAGTTTCATTAAAATCCGTTCAGTAGTTTTTGCGTGAAAGAGTAACAAACATCCATCCTCACAAACATTCGCGTATATAATATTAGTAGGATGTCTTACTTTTATTAATCCTAATAATATAGCAGTAATATAGCTTATACATCAGAATAACACAGGCTACTTTTAATCCGGGTACCACGCGGGCGATGCCGCGGGCAGAAGCTAGTTTATTATAAATGCGAAAGTATGGATGTTTGTTGATAAATCTTCGTTACGGCTGTAACCACTCGGCTACGACCGACCGACGTTACAGCTCGCGCACCAAGCGCCAGGTCACGGGTTCAATCCCCACCGTAGTTAATATTTTTGGGATATTATAAAATCAAGACTGAATTTTGTTCAGCTTATTTTGATATTCTAATGGTAAAAACAAATTTTGAGTTACATAATCAAATGAGCTAAGACATAAAATAATAAAAATGCGTAATCTCTTTGATATTATGATATCGGCATGACCTGATATTTATTTCACACCGTTGTGCCCCAATCTCCAAAACCATTTTACACATACATAAATACATAGTGCCGATTTTACCCGCAACGACAGAAACCCTTATATGCGTTTGCTGTAAGGTCTTTCATTGGGAGGAAACGGCTTATCGTATTGTAATGGGTTTTTTTGCAGTCGATTTGTATGTCTTCAACAGTGGCTCTTAGATAGGTTTTATCGCCACAAGTCGATGATGAAAACACAAGTTGTTTTTTTTTAATTATCTCGGACAACTTGACTTGATTTTCATTCGCTCTATTAATAAAAATATTTTATTGAGTTAAAAACACATTTGTTATAATATACCGCATTCACACATGCGGCATTCGCGCACGAATCTTGACTACTTAGTACTAATCTGTGATGGAATACTCATACATTTTCTGCCACAGATTAGTACTAAGTAGTTCACATTCGTGCGCGAATGTCACATGTGTAAATGCGATATATGTCTTACCTCTATTAACATCGCCCCTTTGCACCACGACGCAAATGACGGCAGGCGGTACAATATAGTGCAGAATAGGGTTCACGTAAAGCTGCAGCTGAATTATAGGTATCGCCGCCGCCATTGTTTCCGCGCTCAAAATATGACCTACAAAATAATTTGAATGTGAACTTAGCGCAGTTTAATTCGTGTCCAATTGTTATAGTCTTTGGTTCAAGGTTGAAAGTTTTACTTCCATACTGTTTGTGATAACGACTTTATGTGGTATTAAATGTAGTGTATTACCATTATAAAAACTGTGGTAGACAACAAAAGTATAAAACATACTTTAAATCCGCCATACCACCCGGCAACCAACGGTACTGCAGAAAGATATGTGGAAACATTTAAATCAGTAATAACCTTAATAAGGAAGAGTGGTCACAGCTTGGGGTCATCAGTATAACACAAAAACTATGAGGAAAGTTTCACTGATAAAATCATGTAGGTACTGCAAAATACATCGTTATAACACAGAATACATAATAGTACTATGAACAGAATGGCCAGTGGCCACACACCCCCTCCCGCCGATCAAACTTAGCTCACCCCTTTCGGATTTCAATTATCGAAAGTGTCTATCAAAAATACTTCATCATAAACATTATTTCATCATCATCAACATCAACAACAGTCAGTAGAAGTCTACTGCGGGACATTGGGTAACCCAAAGAATGCCATGACAAACGATACTGGGCCACCTTCATCCACCGACTTCCTGCAACCTTTGAGATGTCATCGGTCCATCATCGGGTTGAAGGGCCTTCCTATACTGTTTCGTTAAAATAATGCAGTCTTATTTAAAAAAAAAACGTGTTTTATACTTTTTGGTGGTACAGAACCCTTAGAGTCAGTGTCGAAATCGCACTTGGCCGGTTTTTGTTATCATAATATGACTGTATGAACTTGCAGTGCATTTCCGATATCAGGTTTATATACGTTACTGAAGTTAAAGAAATATTCGATGAGCGACCTTGAATGAAATTGTTAATGGGTAGGTAAATGTGATTAAATAAACCAATATTAATTATTAACTTTTAATATTAACGAGGTAATATAAAAGTTATAAACCTTGATAACAAGCCGGCACGAGTTCTAACTGCATAGGCAATAATATTAAGGTTTTAAAATTGTATTATACTAGCTTTAGCCCACGGCTTCGCCCGCGTGGTACCCGGATAAAAAGTAGCCTATGTGTTATTCTAATGTATAAGCTATATTACTGTAAAGTTTTATCTTAATCCGTTCAGTAGTTTTTGCGTGAAAGAGTAACAAACATCCATCCTCACAAACTTTCGCGTTTATAATAGTAGTAGGACTAGCCTTAGCCCACAGATTCACAGGATAAAAAGTAGCCTATTATAATTTCTTTTTCGTGTTTCTTCTGTATTCACTGGTGTACAATAAAGATATATTCTATTCTATTCTATTCTATTCTAAGAGAAGTAATGTTTTATTCAAGTTCCAAATTTCATCCAAATCAGTCTAGTAGTTACGAAGATTACTAAACATTCAAACTTTGACATTTATAATATAAATAGAATGCTGAACGACTTTGTCTGCTTACAACATTTTTACAAACAAATTTGATGGATCATACATACTCGTAAGTAATATGTAAGTTATAGATAGATGTATAATGTAAAAAGAAAATTATAAATATTTGTCAATTTACAAACAGTCCCCAGCACATAAATGCGATAGATTTAATCATAACTCCACTACAAACTCAACCCCAGATTAGTGAATGATTAGATAATTGGGTATTAGAATGAAGTTATGTAAATAGGCAGTTTAGTTTTATCGTGAATAGATATTGAGCAGTTTGAGCTGAGTTGCCATGATATGGCAACAAACGAAAAATACCTGGCGTAAGGGCATTTTAGTCTGTTCCAGAGCTATAGGATAATACTGGTTAACGCGTCAAAAATACGCTTCAATTCAGTTCCAGTAGCTGATTTAATGCCTGAAATTAAGAATTTCTGGTACATAAAATAAGAGTTCTTAAGTTGCTAAAGAGTGTTCCACTAAAGTTATACCCATACTGGCGTACAAAATGTACAAACACCTACTTAGGGACAACATTTAACTGTCACTGAACCATAAACATTTTTCGTCAGTCATCCAACTACTATTATAAATGCGAAAGTTTGTGAGGATAGATTTTTGTTACTCTTTCACGTAAAAACTACTGAACGGATTTTGATGAAACTTTACAGTAATATAGCTTATACATCAGAAAAAACACATAGGCTACATTTTATCCGGGTACCACACGGGCGAAGCCGTGGGCAGAAGCTAGTAACTCATAATAACTGAATGTTCTACCAAAATTTTATAAAGATTTCACGTCATTCTAAGACTACCTACTTATAACAGAACTATGAATACTAATAGTTGCACATAAAATATCATAAAAAACATGTCCGGTACTCGCTTACACTAGAAAAACACATAGTACTCTGATACATTTATACCCCTGACTACCCACAACACAGGGAATGCTAGTGTGGGGTCAGTTCGAAAGTGTCTGTTGGGTTTTTTAATATTCTGAGGATGTACTTACCTTTCATTTTCTTCGTCATATCTGTAGACACGTGCATGGCCGCTTGCGTGACCAGCCTCAGCCGTCTCTCGCTATCCAACGTCATCATCTTCCTATGCACCACGAGTATTCTTTCGACGCTACTTTTAACATCATTCTCGAAGACTTTCGCACCCAAATTCCTCAGGACCTCCATCATCCATTCGACTTCTATGAGTAAGTCTTCGAAGGCCAGCGGTTCGTTGTTCATGAGGCTTTGCATGAGGACTAGCGCTATCAGGTTGGTAATGGTCGCAACTGTGCAATCTTGCTGCATGGTTATGACGTGGTCAGCGACGTTTTGCACCGATCTGAACTGTTCAGGAGTTATCTGCTGGAGGTCCGTCGGTTTGAGGACCTCGTGAGGGTGCGAGGTCTCCCTTTGAAGGTACTCGCGGACAGATAAGGGATCGCCGAGGTTTATGTAGATATTGCCGAAATGGTCGTTGAGACTGGACAGCGCTTTGAGAAAACCCTGAAATAAATTATAAGATAGTGATCTCATCCAAAAAACAAACAACACTTACAACGACTTTCTCCTGCCGCGTCGTAGTGCACGGCGCGACGCGGAAGGAGAAAGTCGCAACCACTCAACCTGATGAAGACTCTCGGAATGAGTCGAAACTTAGTCGGTGCCTTCACCGATAGTGCAGTACGTGAAAATTCCCGTTTTTACAATATGAATAGTCAAGTTCACCATAGTTTTTGGAATAAAACACTTACAACTTTTAAAACTATGTATTTTTTGTTGTTATTAAAATAAATTCTTTTCTACAGTCTTAAGAAAAAAACAACATCACAACTTTGTCCGGCGGAGCGCATACATTTTCGGTGTCTACCTACAACGAGCAATTTTATAACGTACATTGGATATCTTTTAAGTCTTCCCAAGTCGGACATGAAACCAAGGTGAGCATGAGTTAGGCTTGCTATACTTCATGTTCATGCATTATTCAGGCAGTTAGGCAACTGTTGACAAGTATGGCAGGATTTTTCCCTGAAGAGTTGTAACTTTAAAATCGTTCTGAAGGCTTGAACCGATTGGTTCTTTCGCTATCAGCCACGCAATGCTTGTTGTGTCATTTATTCTTTGGCAGAGTGACCAAAAAGAACCGAGCTGGATGTCCTACTAATATTATAAACGCAAAGTTTGTGAGGATGGATGTTTGTTACTCTTTCACGCAAAAACGACAGAACGGATTTTGATGAAACTTTACAGTAATATAGCTTATACATCAGAATAAGACATTGGCTACTTTTTATCAGGGTACCACGCGGGCGAAGCCGTGGGCAGAAGCTAGTAGGCTATAAAGATGTCTATTGCGTTTTTGTTGTTTAAATCTTGCGTTAGATTTATGACACAGTGCCATCTGATCCACCTGTCAATTTCCGATGACAATGCAATATGATCGTGGAGACGATGGTGAATAACAGAACTACTCAACGCAAAGTATAAGCGCTTCTTTTTATTCTTTTTTAGTAAAAATATAAATAAATGACGTGTTATCATACAGTTCCACAGAATCGCACAAGTATAATAATCAACTTTTGATGTTTGCATACTGATGTTCTCTTATACAATATGCAAACTCTACAATACCAGTTTGAGTTTGTTGACAATACCAATCACCGAGAACTGGAATCCATTGAGTATGTTTACATTCCGTCGCATTTATGTTAATGTACACAAAACTATTCGAGGCTTCGTACAATAAGCAATCATATTTCGAGGTATATTTTTGTAGGGAAAATATTCACTACGTTGCAGTATAGGTAAGCCATTAGTTTACCTACGTTTATTCAAAATGTTTATAGAGGTCAAGGTCTCCATACCAGGAAGTCATGATGTTCAATGACCACTACCCTGAGCACGGACTCACGATCAAAAACCGAGCCTCTTTTCTTATAAATTTCAAAAATATAAAGATTCGCTTCTCTAAATTTTTGGGGCTCGCTTTCGCCGGTCTTCTGTCGTTAATTCTCCTAATAGGAGGACATAATTATTACGATTTTATGAATTAGTTGTGCCGACGAAGGATTATAATGTCCATCTCGTATTTTCGTTGGATCATGAAGCGTAGCGACTGATTGTGTGGCATTTTTGCTGGTTACTTTATACGATTTTTTGTGGCCGGTTAGTTACTTTTGTTGGCTGATATTGGCTCGCAAAATCAGATTTTGACAAAATTAGTAGCTCTTTTGCCCTTTCAGGTACGACTTACAAGTCACTAAACACTTCATTGTACATATAAAAAATATTACATTTTACATCTCATGACTTTGTCCCTGTTGAGTTTTTCATGCAAAATTCATCTTCCCGCTTCATCCTCTAGGAGTAACATTTCGAAAAATACTCTACCGTCAATCAGTTAGTGAGTGACGCAGCTATTTTATACATTAAAATTCAAATTTTATATGTGTAATTAAGCCATGACCATCCCCAGGCTCAAGCCAGGGTCTCAAAAACACTTCAAAGGTTAAATCCGCTCTTGCTTCAATCATATCAAATAATATTGACCAAAAATACATCAAATATAAAGTTGATAAAGAACGGGAAGTTGATAAAAGCCCAACATGAAATTTCATCCCTTTTATTTTACCTTAGGGGAAGGGATTTATTCATTTTTCATAAGTACCGCCCTACTCATTGAAAAAAGAATCATTAAAATCCGTTCACAATAGGCGAAGAAAAAAAACAGACAAATCCTTTTGTGAAATCTGTTGAAAATATTGATCAATCCCCGATATTTCCCTTGAGAAAGTACTTACCCCAGTCGACTCCTTAGGCTTGGGTACTCCGAGATGTTCATACGCGAAAAGTCCGTGCTCGATCAGTCGGTCGTAGCTCACATTGATAGGAACTATGGTGATGTCTGAGACTTCGTGGCCGAAGAAGGGCATCATTGCCATTGAAAGCATTCCTGGGGTCAAAAATTTCTTTGATGACTTTGATGAGCACGAGGATGTGTACCTTTACCACCCATACATCGGTATAAGCCAACTTTGAAGTTTTAAGGCCCCCTGAAATCCTCCGATGATATGATATGAAAACCCACTTAAGACTGTTAATCCCCATGATGGACATTCTCAGAATCACATATGAGTATGGATCAGTACAGAACTGAGAGGTTACCAAATTCAAGGAGACACGTCCAAACATTATATTCGGCACCTGCCTCCGACATATTTAAACGATATTTCCAAAGAACGCATAATCTCATTTCTAGAGGTATACATTGCTGGAACATCGGATGGTTACTTTCAGTTCGGTATTTTTGAGTACTCAGTACTTTCAGTGCAATGTCAAAGTCAAAATTAATTTATTCATTAACATCACAGGGATCACTTTGAAAGTCGGAAACTGAACTGAAGAGTCAAACTGAATGTGCCCTAATATGTGTATCGTACATCTTACAAGGCATGACAGCATGGCGTAGACCGGTAGTCACATTCACAGCTGAGTGCCGTGCTTCGGAGGCCACGTGATCCTTAAAGTTAAATCGTTTGCAAAAAACCACATTACAATCGGATAAGCCGTTTCGGAAATAATTATAATTGTAACAGACAACGTACATAGAAATATATGAACAAACAACCACTTACGACAAACGCATATACGAGCTCCTTTCTTCGCGGGTTATCAAGCTCAGTGGTGATACAACAATGATGACGTCAAATATGATACAATACCACCCCTAGAAATGCTTTAACTAAGGTACTACCTTGATATGACGTCACCTTGATAGGAGCTATAGTCACTGATAAAATAACGAATCATATTACTAAACTTACTAAAATAAACTTGGAAAGAAATATATTTTTTTCGTCATTAACAGCGACCAAAATTTGCTAATTACTTACTACACAAATCAGTACCAAGTTAGGGTTTCTACAATTATTTACAAATTCGTTTCATAGCTAACAGTTATTTCAACTGTTGGGGCATCTTTGAACACTTAGTTTCGTCAAGTCTTACAAAGTAGATAATAACCTAAGTGGAACGCAAGAGATGCTGGTTTGATTCCCGCTGCGAGACAAATATTTGTATCTTCTGCAGATATATGTTTCTGGTCTGGGTGTTGTGGTACCATGATATTCGTAGTTCCTATTGCCCACGACACAGAGAATCCTAGCCAGATCTTCGCTCTGCACCCTCTTGATTGGAGATTGAAATTCTTAGAAAGATCACTTTGCGAGGGTTCTATGTCAAAGGGCTTAGAAGAAAAGACCAAAATTGCTTTCGTTTCTCTTTCCGTCTGACAAAGCAGACTTGTGTCGGAGACTTTACAGTATTATGTTGATGATTTATTATCTTACAGCAAAAATACTCACCGTATTTTGGTGGCAGGCTCTTATTGCTTCTACTCCTGGTGCCTTCAAGGAAGAACTCGATAGGCGCGCAATGCTTGGAGACCACCGTCCTCACATATTGTTTAAGGGTAGCGGCGTACAGGGGCGCTCCAACCAATGTCCTTCGTATATAGAAAGCACAGGTCTCTCTCATACGACGGCCAATAACAGCCATGGAGTAGAAATCTGCAAAGAGCTTTCAGCATAAAGGTATGACTGCGAAGGCGGCGAAAGCGACCGTCTGGAACAG
Source organism: Perizoma flavofasciatum (assembly GCA_958496245.1). NCBI lineage: Eukaryota > Metazoa > Arthropoda > Insecta > Lepidoptera > Geometridae > Perizoma > Perizoma flavofasciatum. The sequence continues at coordinate 5,259,293 of OY292436.1, forward strand.
CCGCCCCCAAGTAACTGTTAATAATTAATCAGTGGCTAAGCGACAGTTTGTAGCTGCATCACTGATGCGGTTTGCTGAATCATTACACCTTTACAGGCTTTTTTTAAATTACGGTAAAACATGTTTTCTATCGTCTATTGGAGCGGCCGGGCCCTAGTGTCTTTTAGCGATAAAACCTATCTAAGAACCATACTTTAATACATACAAGTCGATTGCAAAAAAAACACATTACAATCCGCTGGGCCGTTTCAGAGACAAATAGTAACTGACAAATATACCAATAACTTGTATTATAATATCTGTGCCAATAACCTCATATGGCAAAAGCATTTACGGGCTCGTGTCATTGCTGATAAAAAAACGTTGAAAACATGCAGTAGATGAATGTATTATTGCTGGTTGAAAATGGGCACACCAGTTTAAAAAAAATATGTTTTAGTGCGTGCTTTAGAACAACTAATGTCATCGACATAGCATTTAGAATTAGTTGATCCTGTTGCACATTATGTGGTGGTACGGAACCCTTAATGCGCGTGTCCGACTCACTCTCTGCCGGTTTTTGACACACCTAACCGTATAGTAGACGGGCGTTTCCTGAATTTGACCTCAATTTGTATGTAACTAAAGCCGCAATCGCCTGTACGCGACACAGGGATCGGTTATGTTTTGAAGCCGCTCAAGTGGCCATGTTACCAGTAACCCGATTGTAGAACATGTTCTACAATCGGGTTAAATAAATAACGCTAGCGTTCTATAATAACCTATAAGCTTTATATCAGTTTTAAGCGGCTGTTCAAGGGACGAAATCAGTAGCGCAGACGGGTAACCGACTGAGATGCAAGAGATTCGATTCCCGCTACGGGACAAATATTACATGTTGCCAATGTGCGATATCAATAAGAAGGTAAATTTAATAACATCGCGATCACTATATATAAGTTTTGGTTTTTGTAAGACATAAGACACAATAGGCAATAAAATTCTTTGGATGGACACTAACATTATTTTTATTTTCCTTTGAATAACAAAGTGCAGACTGTGTTATGTATGCATGTATACATAATAATATGGCCAAGGTTCTAGACAAACAAAACTATATTTCGCGTATATTTGTCAAATGATAAATCTTGTTTACGAGCGCTTACCATACATAACATATGTTTTTAAATTCTGTCCATAATGAATAGGCAAGTATTTCTAAAGTATTTAGCTACTCAAGGGACAGATAGGCTCAAGGCAACTTAGCTAGTTACCTCTATTAGTTTTAATAGTACCTTTCTAGTACTGCCTCAATCAGTTTGTGAATGTTCATATTGTAAAAACGGGAATTTTCACGTACTGCACTATCGGTGAAGGCACCGACTAAGTTTCGACTCATTCCGAGAGTCTTCATCAGGGTGAGTGGTTGCGACTTTCTCCTTCCACGTCGCGCCGTGCACTACGCGCTGCCGCACGTTGTGCGCGGTTATAAAGGCGCGCGAGTGGAGGGGGCGATTGTGTTCGTAGCGTTGTAGTAACTACTGGTGGTAGGGGTGCTACATCGTCTACGCTACTGCTCACGTCGATGCAATAACCTATTCCTGGAGGAGCCAGACAGGCTACGCTCACTGTGGCAATGTCAGATTCGACTCCCCCGTTATCATGCAGTCCATACAGACATGACTTCCAGGCGGGGGGTAAAGCCCATCCACGGTCTCTGTTAAAGTTTGGTAGACGACCTATCTCGATAGCTTCGCGGATCTTGCGAGGAACGAAAAACTTTTCTCTTGCCAAGACCCGGGCTTTATCAAAACGGATATAGTGCGTCGTACCAGTGACCAGCGAATGCTCTGCTATGGCGGAACTGTTGATATCTAAGTTCTTCACAGCGCGTATGTGTTCGGTGAGCCTTGTAGAAATGTTGCGTTTTGTCTCGCCGATAGCATTTACCGCAGTCACAAGGAATCTTGTAGACACCGGGGACACCTAATGGGTCTCTATCCTTGGGAGAACGTAGCAATTGTCTCAATTGTGTCAGGGGTCGGAATATCGTTTTTATGCTGTACTTTCGACGATTTTATCTGTTATTCCCTTAACAAATGGTTAAGGGAATAACAGATAATGAAAATTCCCGTTTTTACAATATGAATAGTCAAGTTCACGATAGTTTTTGGAATTTGTGAATGTTGTTTAAAAAACAAGCAAGTGGTTTTTAGTCCTTGTATGCACCAATGAACTTTACAGCAATGGGCTTATAACCTGTCACATAGAAAGCTAAGTACATGCAAAACATGGGCATGTATCAAACATAATGTTTGGACATGCCTCTGTCTACCAATGTTTATCATGGGGGCTAAAGTTGTGAGCATGTTTTTTTGTTTGTATATTTTTTTAACTTACCCATCCCAGCAGCAACAGTTGGGAAGTCAATATCGTAATGGTAACTCAAATAGGTCATCAAACAAAAATCTGCATAGCTCCTGTGAGTAGGGAGGAATAGTACAGGATTTCTTCCCATAGTTAATTTTAGCTGAAAATAACATTAATTTAAGCCTCTTCTATAGTGTTTCTTTACTTAAAGATAAATTAGTAGGTAGTGAAAGTAGGTGCCTACATAATATGATTTTCACTTGAATATTGAAATATAACATTACATTTTTGTCTTAATTCTGCATGCTATGAAGCTAATAGCATGCAGAATTAAGAACAAAAATTTATTTTAGTATTATTACTAAAATAAGTTTTACCTTTAGGACAGCAGCTTCATTGACAAATAGTTTTATCTTCATCATAAAGCAAATCTTCAAGAATATTATTCCCATCCATCTTATAACACACATTTTTTTCTCAAATCCCATTTCTTCAAGGTATATCTTCACTTCTTTACGTAACTTGTCCTTACTTATGCCTCGCCTCGTACTTTCCTGTTGTAACATTAAAAAAATAAATACCAAATGTCAGTTAATTCATAGGTCTCAAAATCATCACATATTATAAAATATGATAGTACAAATTAATAGTAAGAAATTCAATATTCAACAGTGACAAATAGGAGTAGTAAATATCTAAAAAATTGGTGAGAAAATAAGTTTGAAAGATATTTTAAAAAGCCTGCCAAGTTTCAGATCATGCGCAGTGTAAGGTTCTGTAGTTGCCCATAAACTTATATTTACTACCCGTTTTACACAACTAACAACTTCATCCAAGTAATTTTTATTAGAATATGTATAGAATTTTCCATATTCAAATTTTACTTCTCCAAGTATGTTTTATAAGTACTAGCCTGCTAAGCTTACTTAAGCTTTAGAAGTTAACACTGTGATAGTTTCCTTTTAACTTTGTTATATGTACATATATACTACTGCCATAATTTTCACATATCCCATTTAGCTGGCAGGGATGGGATAGATGAGAAAAAATTAAGCCGCGGACAAACAGACAGTAACTTTTGTTTACCTTGTTGACTATGTAACCCTAAAAAGGTGTAAGTAATTGGAGATATTTTTTGTTACAGAGCAACAAACTGCAGCTTTTAACTCTAGTAAGTAACTACCAACCATAGTTTGTTCTTTCTAAAAGTAGGTAGGAGTTAGGTGCCAATAATAGCGGCATCTTGAGATTTCTAGAATAAAACATTGTAGCAATATTTTGTCATTTCTAGCGAGTACTTGCCGCTTCTATGACCGCATCCAGGTAAACTGAATTAGCGACGATATCTTTCAGTTCCTGCGGAGAATAGTACTTGTCTAGCACTAGTGTTGTCTGCGGACTCCAGCTTCTTGTCATAAATGATAAAATCCCAGATTCTGTCCTCCGTGGCTCCAAGATTTCAACAAAACCCACATTTTTACTCATGATTCACAAAATTATTATCGAGGCACCAAAAAATATCTTGACTTAATGAGATTATGTCCGGAGCATATGCTAACAACATATGATTATTAGATAATACAAAAGTCTTCAAAATACCAATAAATGCCAATCGAATAACGAGGTTTTTCAAATTTATTTCCCAACAAATTCTGCGTGCTTTTCATAGGATTGCACCGGAAAACTAAAAATATGGTACTTTGATTTTGATTGAGTAATGACTAACTGACAGTGACAGCATTTGAAATTGACACTACACTCGCCTCATGAATAAGACTACAAAATTCTACGCATCGACAACTGAAGGATTTCATTCAGGGGAATTCCCGTTTCCGGTTTTGACTAGTCAAAAGTTATAGAATGATAAGAGAGTGGTGCCATTTGAATGCTGAAAGCGCTAGAACAAACAATATTTTTGGGTAATCAACACCATTATGGGTATCTAATGAAATACCTATACTAGTTCTAGATCTATCTAGACTCACTAATTTATACAATTATAATTGGAATTTAGATCGCATGAATTGAGATGAAAATGAATATGAGTTGGAATATTAAAAAAAGTAACACTCCCAAAGTTAGGAATTGAAAAGTTTCCGAGAAATTATTATCCAAACATCTTTGTACCTATTAAAAAATAAAATGTACTGGAGTTGGAGGCTTGCTAAACAAGGAAACCCACCAGCAACAAGTTTAGAAGAAATGTAAAAATTTACGGGGTCTCTTACCCTAGTAAAAGAATTACTTAAAAATGTAACACCCTATTCAAGCAAGTTATGGATAAAATTGACATTTCATCCGAATTGTTACTGGAGATAAAAATTAGGTTTATTATTTTGACCCCAAATTAAAGAAGTCATGCACTGACTCGAAAAAATCGCAGCTTCCCTTCTGAAATTCGAGATGTCAGAATCAGCCGGAAACATGGTTACTATTTTTTGGAATTCAGAAGGAATTAATGATCGACTATTAAGAAAAGGGAGTAAATATTATGGGGCACTACTAAGCTACTCTACTTGAAAAATTAACAGATGGCTATTAAGGAAAAAAGAGATGAAAGAGGACTTGATAGGTGCTGCTTTTCCACGACAACGTTCTTGTTCACAAGAACCACTTTAAACGTTGTTAAATATGGGATCAGTCTGTTATCAAGAAAAAATGAATATAATCCTTATAAATCAAAATATTTATGCACCTTAACTTCTTATAATTAAAAAAAAAAATCTTCTCAATTTAGCATTAACAAAGGTAAAATCTACTAGGTATAAATCTTTTAGGTTTAAAAAACCAACGAAAATGCCAAACAAACGAAAAAATTTGGTTGTTTTAAATGGTCGCTGTATTGCCGTATTGTGCTAGGTCGTCGCGTTAAGTCTGGAGCGTTTACCTAAGTTTTATATATCGATATTTTTTGTTTTTCTGTACACAAAATATAAACCTAGTATACACCCTCTTACCTGGTTTAAAATAAAAATTATAAAATCTAACGTCGCCATATAAATTTCACGTATGCAGCAGATCTAGTAGCGCTCATTACTCGAGCGGACCTGGCAGCACTTTGTTTGACATTGTTTTTCAAGTAAATCCATACTCATTCCCTAACAATCAATCAATCAATTAAAATCAAACCAAATCAAAAAGGTCGTTGTGGGGTGAAAAGTCTGTCCGTTTTCGTTCGAAAATATTGTATAAATATAAGAACTGCTTGCTTTCTTAAATTTTATCAGTTCTTCTCGTTTTCTCGTCACTGTGTGCTGTGTGCTTGTCTTGTAATTTATTGTCGGCTTACAGAGTAAGTTATTTTGGTATATTTTTACCGGTAAGAAAAAAACTCTTGTCTTCTGTGTACTTTTTGTGTTAACATTGAATCTCAGTATTGGAACTATCACAACTTTATATTCAAGCAATCTTTCTAAGTACAATCTTCAGTGTAAAGTTTAAGAGACACCTTCAAGACCAAGGTAGGTACCTACCTAATGTGATAGTTTGGGTGTATTGTTCATTACAGAGCATAGCTGGAAGAGCTCTCGCAGTCCTATAATTGACCTGTCTAGTTGTTTTTTTTAGCTTAGGTTTTAGCTTATCCATATCATAGGTCCTTAAAAAACTTGTTGAGAATTCTTTTAAATTTTGATTTGATTTCAGTTTTATTAAAAAATGGTAGGCTATTATGAAATAAGAGAGGGCAAAAGCAAATTCATAGTGTAGCAGCGTAGCAGCCAGCAACAGATGATTAGTCATCAAATTGTCATAATTATTTTGATAATTACTGAGCTTGTAGTTATCACGAAATACTAAAGTAGAAACCCTTATCTTCTCTTTAAACATTGTACTGATCACTTCAAATACTTAAATAAATGTGTTATAGTATACTTAAAGTGGTCAGCAGTTAGAAGTATAAATGAAGTAAGTACCTATATGGGATAGGATCATGTTGCATTTTGTTTTACAGTTGACATGTTTTGCCAAGTGTGCGGTATAGTGGATGAGGATTATGATGAAAATGAACATATCATCCACTTGGGAACAACAAAACACATTTGTAACAGCATTCTGGCAGAATATAAACTGCAAAAGTAAGTCTGACAACATATTTAAAGTGCAAGTTGTACATGCAAAGAGGATCTGAGGTTCCTCTCATAACAACTCATTGTTATGTGATTACTAGCTTCTGCCCACGGCTTCACCCACATGGTACCGAGATAAAAAGTAGCCTATGTGTTGTTCTGATGTATAAGCTATATTACTGTAAAGTTTCATCAAAATCTGTTCAGAAGTTTTTGCATGAAAGAGGAGCAAACATTCATCCTCACAAACTTTTGCGTTTATAATATTAGGATTTCACCATCAGTCACTCACTGACCACATCCAGATAGTAAACATATGCATACATAGTCCTGATCCCCACACTATCATACCCTGTATTGTATATCTATCAGGAACTATGAGTAATATATTACCAAAACACCCAGACCCAGAACAAATATCTGCAGAACATGTAAATATTTGTACTGCAGCAGGAATTGAACCCACACCTCTTTGTCTCAGTGGCCTGATACAGGATGTTGCATCAATAATGGGACTATCAGGAAGAAGGTACCTTTTCTTGTGAGAAGGTTTTGGTCTAAAGAAATATAAAGTGGATTTGAAAAGAGTAAAAACACTTTTTTAAGATATTTATAAATCAGTGAAAAGCACTTCTGACCAGGAATATATTTCAGGAGATCATTCAGCAGAAATCGTGAAAATATCTACATTATGGGTGGCGTTGAGATGTTTGATGACAATGGCTCCAGTCTTGGGGAAACTGCAATGATTGATCACCATAAAATTCGTATTTATGTAAGTACATTCAGTTTCACTATAGCCTGCCTTATAGTCAGAGTTGAAAGCCTGTTATTTAATTTGGCCGATACATAAACTCTACTGTGGTTATTTAATGCTTGACACACTAAACAAATATATTTTCAGATAAAACCAAGGCGCGAGGTAAAATTTGTTTTCGACATTCGCAATGAGTCAAAGGCGGAGGATATTTTGATTGTGGGCATTCAACTAGCCCATCCACAGGCCCATTTTACTATGTGCGAGCATCCTTATATTTTTGGAGAGGAGCCCCATATTTGGGAAAAGCGTAAGTAACTATTTATATTCATTCTGATTTTTTTCATGTTTTTATAAATGTGCAATGTTAATGTCTATATCTTTGTGTCCACTGGCGTAAGTAACTACTTTATTTTAATAAAGTTATGCATTTTTTCCAGTAGGCAGAAGCAAAGATATAAAAAGAAAATATATGAAACTTAATTGGTTGCTATGTGAACCACAACCTTGTGAGAGTTGATTAGATTTAGTGCACCAAATCAATCAATTCTAGGAGAATTGATCTATCCGAAATGTCGAAACATGGGGATGATTAGGGTACCTATAGATCAACTTCCTCTAGACCCTGTTTATTTGAGACAACCTGTCTATGTATTTAAGAGAATTTCAAAGCTAAAAAGTAGCCTCTGTATTTTTCTAGGTCACAAACGATACCTGTTCCGAATTTCATTGAAATTGGTTCAGCCATTACAGAGAGCAACAAACATCCAAATATCAAACTGAACGTGAACATTTATAATAATAGTAGGACTTAAAGCAAAATATTGTCCAACATAATATAGAAATAAGTTACCATTTTCCAGAGTCATCAATTCCACAAGATATATTTGTGAAATTCAGTCCTGCTGATATTGGACAGTATGAAATGCCCATTATGTTCACATTCCATAAAGCGAGCAGCAAGAAAAATCTCATATTTATAAGAGAAATGGTAAGTCATGTTTAATAAATAAATAATAATGATGAACATTTTTCACACAGCATCATCTAGCCCCAAACTAAGCAGAGCTTGTATTATGGGAACTGATATCATATCATAATGAGTCATATACTACTTATACACTTTTTTTTGTATATACATAGAAAACACCCAGACCCGACACAAATATTTGCAGATCATACAAACATTTGTCGCCAGGCGGGAATTGAACCCGCAACCTTCTGCGTCTCAGGCGGGCCTTCGCCCACTGCGCCACAGAGGTCGTTTAATCATTAAACATTTTTATTTATTTATTCATAATAACATTTACAGTGACATAATTAGCCTAAGTACACCTCATAATCCTAATAGTGGTTTGTCTTAGATATATGTAAGTACCTCATTAAAATATCTATTTCTATCTATTTAATGAGGTACTTACATATACCTTAGAGAAACCACTATGAGGTCTATTAGGTGAAATTAGCACAATTATGTCGATGTAAATGTTATTATGAATAAATAAAAAAAAGTTAGTGTAATTTACGTAAACAGTAGGTAAAAATAATAATAATTTTAGTATTATTTCGTTTTTGTTTATTTTGTAGTTACTTTTTAGTTTACAATTAAATAGGTATTTAATTAATTAGTTCATGTTCAATTTATCATTCTGAACGTGAATATAGCTTGCAGTTGCTCAACTTATTTTCTGCTTTCAGGTAGTGATGGTGGAAGAAAATCCAATGGATCACCCATTCCCTAAAAGTCCATACACGAAAGAAGACTTGACTCACGCGGAACATCGAATTCCATCAACGAATGAGGCGTATGCTACTAATTTAGTTATCACTAGTTAGTTAAACTATGATGAGGGTAGATCCCAAATAAATGGGATTTATTTGGGAAGAACAAAGTTTGTTTTCTAGTGTCGGCCTTTTAAGCAGCTTTAAAGGCCTCCAATTTAGCTTAGCGACTGTTCCACACATAGACATCGTCATCTTAAGAGGCAGAAACAGACATTGCTGCCAAATTAGCCGTATAAACGAATGCAAAATCATTAAATGGAAGGTTATTGCAGCATACGCTCGCAAAAAATTAGCGAAAATCACACGGTTTCTCTAGTTGAGTACATCAACTAAACTTAATTTACCCAGTCACTCTCTTTTACTGATAGTGCACACAAGAAAGGGATGAAAATAATTTAACTCCTGTCAAATTAGTTTACGTGTCACTCTTCGTGTTTATAGTCAGCATGTTTTGAAATTATGACTAAACTTGTATGGAAAACTTATGTCTGACTAATTTGACAGCACTAAAATCGTGTTACTGTTAGTAAAAGAGAACGATAGATAAAATTAAGTTTAGTTAGTGTATAAGATAATCGACGCTACTGTCTATATATGTATATCTAATGATTTATTATCTAAAATTTCAATTTAAAAAACAGTTTTCTTTATTTGAACTTAATTTAGCTAAGTTTTCTAAATTTTATCAATATCTGTTGGCTATAATGCCCATCCAAATGATGATCGTGCGGAGTATCCTAAGTTATTGCTTAGACCTCAGTGGCGAGGCGGGCGGACTGCCGGCTGTGATGTAAGAGGTGCGGCTTTGATTCCCGCTGCGAGACAAATGTTTGCATGTTCTGCAGATATTTGTACCGGGTCAGAGTGTTGTGATACCTTGGTACTCGTAGTTCCTGATACCCACGATACAGGGAATACTAGTTTGGGTGTGGATTCAATATGTCACTGTTGGGCGTTTCTTATTATTGTTTTATTACGTCCACATAAGGCGATGTGAGATCGATCATAATTTTCGTCTCACCCCGCCTTAAGAATTATTGTAAGTTTTATAACGCATTTTCTATTAATAGGCATTCACAAAAATTCCGGGTACCACCTCTTCTGAAAATTCTCCTTCCTCGAGGACTCGAGGAAAAGGCTCTTCAGGGTTTACGACAGCCGCCCGAAGTAATAGATCGTTTGAGGAAAATATTAGTAGGTGTCCGGTAAGTCAATAAGCCTATTCTACTACTATTATAAACGCGAAACTTTGTGAGGATGGATGTTTGTACTCTTCCACGCAAAAACTACTGAACGGATTTTGATGAAACTTTACAGTAATATAACTAAAACATCAGAATAACACATAGGCTACATTTTATCCGGGTACCACGCGGGCGAAGCCGTGGGCAGAAGCTAGTGTAATAATATTAAGAAGTTAATTCTCATGTGCCCACTTGCGTGACGCAGGGTTAGCATTTTAACCTGGGTTAAGATCTAATCCTGTGTAAAGACAGATCGCACAACGATTAGAAAGACAGAATGCTTTGCAACACCCGCATTTGCTAAAAATTGCATGATGTAACGATTTTTTTAACTTTCCTGGCACTTACTTAACAATTGTATGTCGTTTGTCTGTTATTTTCAGCGCAGTTTTCGACGAGGGAATTACCAGAGATAACTACATGCATTACTTCCACCATTTGCTTTGGTGGGAAGAGGTCATTACTAAAATCAACTTGAGGGTAAAAACATACAATATATTTGTTAATTATTTGTTTACAAAACGATTTCTGTAGTATTAATTTATTTATTACAGAAATACAACATGACTGCTGTTAATTTGGAATACAAGGGCGAAGTTTTAGTGTTGGAAGTGCCCGGCTTAGCAGAAAAGCGGCCATCTTTGTTACGAGGCACGTATATTATGCTCGATGTTTAATTCTATTTTAAGTTTTAAACCTTAATTAATGTTTTTGGAATTTACAGGGGATAGAGTGTACTTGCAGCCGCAAAATAATCCCAAGTACATTTTCGAGTGTGTCATCAATAACATCGACGACAGTTACGTCCATTTATCTGACTTAGATCATAGGTGAGTTACAGAAACGAGCTTGAACTAACCGACTCTTCAACTTCAGGTTTCTAAAAGCCGAACCAATATAAAAGATAATGTGCCCTTTAAACCGGTTTTTATCGTACCTAAGATAGTCTTCTATACTCATACTCATTTATTAACCGTAAGAACTACATCGTAAACTTGGTTTTGTCAAATTGCTTAATATAAGTCTATAGGATAATAAATCAGGTAAAATATCTACTTAAAAATCTGTTACAAGTCATTAAAACTGACAAGCACAGTGATTTAGGAAGTGTTGAGGTCAAATTAAATTCGGAAACTCATATTTAAAATTCCCGTTTTACTATATGAATGGTCTAATTCACATTAGTTCTTAAATAGCTGTAAACTTTCTCTTTTTTTTCCAGTTATGTTATAAGTACTTACTTTTTAATTCCAAACAGCATGCTCTTGGCATTTGCAAGAGCTTAGTACGCTGAATCAGAGGCCACCCAAGTTGAAAACAGTTGAATGAAAAGAGAGTGAAGCTAAGTGAATGGCACACGTGATGTGGGAATGAATGGGTCATAACATGGAAATTATCGTGGTTTGGTGTATCATTTCCCTATAACACAAGCTCTGCTTACTTTGGAGCTAGATGATGCTGTGTAAAAAACGTCTAGCATTATTTATTGATTTAAGGATATTATTGCGACTATACCACGTACTTTACTATTCTCCTGCTGACGTTTCGTTGCGCAGTCGGGACGGGCGGGAACTCATCGTATTGGTCCGCATTAGCACCGCGAAAAGTGGATGGGGGATAGGGGGGAGGCCTTTGCCCTGCAGTGGGACGACGCAGGCTGATAATAATTATCACCTGCCTACGATTTGTTTTGAGTCAGAATAGGCAGGTGCCGTTTCATCCTACATAGCCCAGCAACAATTCCTTAAGAATATACTCCTGCAATAGCCCAGTTTATCACCCAATATTTCCAATATTTAGTTTCATCAGTCGCCATTAATAATAATACCGCAGGTACAGTGATGTGTATTTACGTTTCCAGTTTCAACGCTCACTTCTCCCCGGAGGCTTTGTTCGACGTGCGCTTCATAATGTCGCGCGTGCCCATGGAGCGCTGTCACGAGGCCGTCTCCTGGGTGTTCTCATCCAGGCAGGACTGCCGGCTGTTCCCCGAGCCGAGGCGAGCCACTGTCAAACTGAAAACGATCAACAAGTCAGTCTATCTCTCTTTAAACAAGTTAAAAATAAAACACTCTCGCGAATGTATACTTCATGTTGGACATCGTCGGATACATAATCAGTTAGTAGATATTTGAGGATGCTAGTAGGGGGTAGTCGGAGGCACGTCGAAACATTACATTAGGTACATGCCCGCGTTTTGCAACAAGTAAATTTTTACATGACAACCCCTGACGTATTGCAGTACTGTAATTCATAACGTACGTTAAAATATATTTAAAAACTGTCCTTAAAGTGCTACAAATTGATTGCAATAACCGCATTACGATCAGATAAGCCATTTAGCTGGTGATAAATTGAAACAAGCAAACAACCTCTTACGTCACACGCAAATACGGGTTTAAAAAACTATTATTGAGCCTAGTTTCAGTTTAAGTTTCGTTTTAGACTATGAGCCTTATCCTTCTAAAGCGATACAGTGCTTTTTTAAATTTACTCCCAGACACGTTCCTACCTAATGTAATTAGCTAATAAAAAGTTCGAACTTAGCGAATCTGAGTAATCTATCATGAACCTTTTTGTATGAATAAATGTATCTATCTATCTATCCCGGATAGCCCTGACCCCACACTAGGATATCCTGTGTGTAAATTATAAATGTTCTGACTTTGATTTGTGAGTTGATTATTTCAGATTCTTCAACCAGCTGATCAAGGATAACGAGGAACAGAGGTCAGCTGTCCAGCACATAGTGGCGGGTACTTCAGGGAAGGCACCGTATATTGTCTTCGGACCGCCCGGCACTGGCAAGACAATGACCATAGTCGAAGCTATCATACAGGTACCCAGCCATGTTTTCAAAGTTCATCCTACTTCCTACTAATAAATTAATTGATATTTTCAAAACGGGAATTTTCACGTACCGTACTATCAGTGAAGATACCGACTAATTTAACACTGAAATGAAATGCATAACATATTTTTTTCAGGAAAAAATAAAAACGTACTCAAATAACGAGAAGTTGATGAAAAGTCCAATGTTAAATTGAATCCCTTATTTTTTCACCTTTAAGGATGGTATTGTTTTCATAAAATGTATATGGGACCAACCTTGAAGTATACTCTACCCATTAAAACTTTATGTACACTGACATTTCTAGATTAAGAACATGATTATGTATACTGTGACATGCCAATGTTATATAACTATAACGAAATAGTTAAATAAATAAATATCAAATAAAAAAATGGTCATTAAAATGAGTTCACAATTGGCGAAGCTGTCTCGTAACATACGCACAAAAGAAAAATATAGAGACGAATGAAGACCCCTTCTTTTTTTGAAGTCGGTTGAAAAGTAGAGATCTTCTAGTCTTCATTGAGAGTGGTAGTTTTTTTTTCTCATATTTGGTAATCTCCTTCAAACGCATTACCGCCAACTCTTCATAACACAAAGGTTAGCTGGAACAAAATGACGATTAGGGTTAAGTTCGCCTATGTACTTATTTTGTGCAATAAAGCATTTCCTACTTTCCACGTGACTCACGCGTGCCCTTACTTTCGTATCCCTGCAACAATTTACACACACCAACTATATGCAATTCAGAAAAAGTTTATATATGGATTTATCCTTCTATGTTCTATTTTAAAAATTAGAAATAAAATAAATTAAAGAAACCACTATACAAAAGATAGAACGGGGTCTCTGATCTGAATTTTACAACGTTAATTTTGCCTAAGATTAATTTACTTTTATTTAATTAATAACAAGTGTTGCGGCAACACTTGTCTGTGAGGCAACTACTTGCCTTTTTTTATTTGAACTAAAATATTTTTTATAAATTTATACTAGCTATTCTAATAATAGTTGTTCTACAGTCTTTAGTAACTATATATACTATAAACATTTATCCACATCCTTGTCCGGCGGAGGTCATAAGTACGCCATACGCCACATGTCATCCTAGTTTGAATAAAGGATAAAGGATTATACGGTGCTATATTATAACTACTTATAAGATTGTACCTGCATGTATAATTATGATAGATGTATTTGCTATAAATAATTTCATTTCAATTGAGTAATTAATACGAATGAACTTTTATATCCTACTACTATTATAAATGCGAAAGTTTGTGAGGGTGGATGTTTGTTACTCTTTCACGCACAAACTACTGAACGGATTTTGATCAAACTTTACTGTATTATAGCCTAGACATCAGAATAACACATAGGCTACTTTTTATCCGTGTACCACGCGGGCGAAACCATGGGCAGAAGCTAGTTGAATATTAAAGTTCGACGCGGCTGCGCTCCCGAATTTATAGTTTAATAGGTTTTTTTAGTGATGAATGAAATATTTTTTTTAAGCCAAACCTGATGCTTGTTTGTATCATAGATGTTGAGACTTTGTTTGTGTTCCCAGCTGGTTGTGCGTAACCCAAGAAATCGCGTGTTAGTGTGCACTGACTCTAACATGGCTGCTGATCACATCGCTGTAATGCTTCTAAAGTTTAACAAAATGTTGAACATCAACAATTTCATTCTGCGCGCCAACTCTCAGACCAGAGAGTGGTAAGACCATTTATCCTACTTACAATACAATACTCATTACATCATACTACATTTTTTGCTTTCATGTGGTAGGTAAATAGCTTATCCATCTCTTCCATCTCATATAAACCCTTTATAAGGCAACAGATAGGTAATAGCAACAACTAATAATAGATATGTTCATACCTCTCTAACTTGCATCTTTCAACTATTAATCTTGCATTAAGGGCATGCATTGTATATGCCTTAATCCATTTTTATTTGCTTCCTGAATAAATGCAGATCATATTGACCGGCGTAAACTTCTTATTATTACTATGTCTAATCTAATAAATGACGCCGTATTTGCGTACGCGGTCATCCAATCAATTTTAAGGCATGCCTTGTATCATACGCTTTGGTGCGACACGCAAGCCCTCTCAAGAATGCGAAATGATACGCGTTCGCTAGGGCCATGCGCTGTCGTCCAATTAGTTTGAGGCATGCCATGTAGCATGTGCTTCGACTTTCAGGAAAAAAATAAAAAAATTAAACCGCCTAGGTGTGAACATAGCTTAGACGGTAATTAATAAGCGCTTTACGCTTGTCTTTGGTTTTGCGTTTTTCTGCGTATGCTTTGCCATATTATTTATATTAGTTTTTTGAGGAATAAATAAAAACCGACTTCAAATAATGGGAAGTTGACATATATTTTATTAGAAGTTGACCACCCTTGACCTTATGCATTTAAAAAAGAATAATTAAAATCGGTTCATAGTCGGCGAAGATATCGCGACAAAGGCCCTGCCCTGCATCATCTTAGTTTTTTTTTCCATATTTTCAGGACTGTAATGCCATCGGTCCTAGCGCCTGTATCAAATGGGACCAGCTTCGAGAATTTCGTGTCTGTCAATAACTCGTACGTTTCGTCGTTCAGAGTTGTGGTCACAACTCTGCTGCACGCGGCCAAATACGCATCGTAAGTTTACTTATATTTGAGCGAAATATTTTAATATTCGCGAATAAATCGAAACGCATAGATAATTAACCGTGACTTATACCTATCAATGTATGGGCGAATATATTTTCAACTACAAAGTTCAGTCTTTTAATCCGACTTATATTTTCGCAATGTTTGGTGTTTTACAAGCTTGTACAGAAGCCTCGGTGTGTGAGTCAGACTCGCACTTATAACACCCTGATGTGATTATGCATAGAAATGATTTCTAGGGCCCGCAGTCAATCATTGCACAAGCTGCAAATGAGCCATCTCTTCATTGATGAGGCAGCTCAGGCTTCGGAGCCGCATACATTGGTGCCAATTACTGGCCTATTAGCGCCAACAGGCCAACTAGTGCTGGCCGGTGACCCAAAACAGCTAGGCCCTGTTTGCATCTCCAGAGAGGCTTGTAGCAGAGGACTAGGTAAGTTACCCTACTAATATTATAAACTTAATTTTACCTATACTGGCGTAAACAGGATAAAAAGTAGCCTTTGTGTTATTCGAGAACTATATCTATTACGAATTGCATTGAAATAGGTAATGCCGTTATGAAGTTAAAAAAAAAATACATCCAAAGAGACAGTGGATAGAATATACAGTGTTTTTTTTACTGGGACAGTACGGGAGACAGACTCCCTTAAACAGAGGAGATACAGATGCAGTTTCTTTTAATACATCAGCTCCTTTTTGGAGAAAAACATTTCGGTATTGAATCATTTTTGGTCAAGCGTGAGTAGCGCCTTAAAATGGAAAAAAAAATTGATGCCAATCGACTCAGTCCCTTGTAAGGATCATTTTATTGTACTGGATGAAAAAATTCTGAGCAGCGGAATTTAGTCAAATTTGATAAAATGCTTTCTCATACAACAGGACAAAGCTAAATTCCTACAACAAACATCATACATAGTAGATTCTAATTGCACATTAAAAAAGTATTTAATGCTCCAGCGATCAAGAAGTTTAGAAACTCCATGCTCTCACGAGCTAAATTCTAAAATATTTCGTATTCAGAACGATTTTGAATTTAGAACATGGCCAGCTAATGCGTTGAAGTGAACAGTCCATTTCATGTCCATATCATATGAAAAGTCCATATCAGTAACAATATGGACTTTTGACAGCATTAGCAGATTTTAGTAACGGTTGAACCGATCAGGATGAAATTATTTTATCCGAGTAATACTCGAGCGAAGCAATGTAAAGCTAGTAGCTAATAAATGTTTTCGCATTAAAACTAAAATGAGTAGTCGAATGAGACGCTGGAATTATTATTTTCCTCCATAAAGGATTACTAATATATTGCCTTGTAAATCATGTTATTCCAGGCATTTCCCTCCTGGAGCGACTGCGTGTGAGCTATGAAAATCTGTATGAAAATGATTCCAACTACATCACAATGCTTGTGAAAAACTTCCGTTCCGATCCCGATATATTGAAGCTACCCAACGAACTGTTTTACTGCGAAGAGTTAATCGTAAGTTAATTAGCATTTTTAAGCCCGTAGGCAAACAAATTTAAAAGCTGCAAGTCAGCCATGATGGCTCAGCCAGCACAGGCTTCAGAGCCTCATACATTGGTGCCAATTACTGGTGCCAACAGGCCAGCTAGGGCTGGCCAGGACCTGAACCAGCTGGACCCTGTTTGCATCTCCAGATAGGCTTGTAATAGAGGACTAGGTATAATTCCGAAGGCGGCGACAGCGACTGACTGCAACCGCAGATCGCTAGCAGTCGAATAACTGTTAATTAATCAGTGGCTAAGCGACAGCAACTTTATATGCAATTGTCAGTTCGTAACTGCGTTATCGCTGCGGTCTGCGGTCTTGTTCCGAATATCTTTATTGATATACTTTATATACCCATTTGCGCCAATCTAATTTACTTGTATTACCATATTCTACCATATACTATTCTCGTTTGTCTAGAAGGAAAAAGCGCGACACAAAACGGCGTCTTTTTGTGTCCTATTTTTGTTTACTTATTGGTACAGTCAACGGATCTAGGCAAACGTGAAGTAAGCCGTTTGGCTGCTCCTGCGCGGCAATCGACCTTATGCAGTTACACAAATCAATTTACCGTTCCCCCGGCTAACTTCACGTTTTCCTAGAACCTTTGAGCGAACTGTATTATTAGTGATAAAATTTTCAATGTTGCTTCGCATCTGCTGCTCTATTAGGGCTATTCCCATTCTCCCTATTAACTTTTACCCCAAACGTCCCACTCGAATCAACACCTCAATTTGTATTTAATTACTATCACAACAAGTATTGTCACAAAATCGTTGTAGTAAGTAGTGCAAAATTGTTTATGAAACGGCGCTTTACGGAATGGTGTTGGTGGTCCCGTGTCTGATCGTATGTGTATGTTGGACTTATGCATCCATAAAATAAATTATTACATTAATATATATTATGATTCACTAAGATATTGTTTATATGCGAGAGCTAATAAGTAGCAAAAGACTTGCCCACTGCCTGTCTGTCTGTAAAGTTAAAAAGCCCTAAAAATGTCTGAGCAAAAATTTTTATTTAGAAACTTAGGAGCTGTTAATGTTTAATGCAAACAGAATAAAGTAGTTTAAGATAAATGTATCTACCTACTTTGTATTTGTATTTTTTGTATTTTATAACACGTAACTAGCTTCTGTACTAAAAAAAACCTTTGAAGGTTTTACAGTGATTTTTAGTTTAATAAGTTTAATAGAATAAATAAATAAATAAAAAGTCTAATTTTAGTCGCTGGCACCACCAGACCCCATAAGCCAGACCAGTATACTGGGCCTGCCGGGCGGGGATCGCGCCATTGTCTTCCACGCCGTACTTTCCAGAGAGCAGCGAATGGGGAATGCCCCAAGGTGAGTGAACATTGGCATGAGATAGCACGCCTTATAATAAACTTAAAACGTCAAACAAATATAACAAAATAAATGCAAAAGTTTGTGAGGATGGATGTTTGTTACTCTTACATGCAAAAACTACTGAACGGATTTTGATGAAACTTTACAGTAATATAGCTTATATAGCTTATACATCAGAATAACACATAGGCTACTTTTTATCCGGGTACCACGCAGACGAAGCCGTGGGCAGAAGCTAGTTTGTTATTATTATAGTTAGGTAGGTTATCTATAATATATTTTTTATGATGTTGTTAGTAAGTATGTACAACAAAAAAACTTTTGGCAGCTGTGCTAGGTTACACATCTTTTATAGCTGCTAAATACTTACTTATGCTTGAAAGAGCTCGTCCAGGAAGTACTCTCGTCATCAGCCCATACCAGTCCACTGCTGGACATAAGCCTCTTCCACTGAGACCGGTGTTCTGCTCTTATTATTCACTTTCTGCCCGCCGCCTTTCTTAAGTCATCGCTCCAGACTACGTTCGCCAAGACGCGGTCTCCACTCAAGAACTCGTTTATCCTAACTGTTGTCGGTTCTTCAAATATTTCACTAAGTAGGTACTACCACCATTTCTGCCCTATTTTTGACTCCAAGCTCGAATTGCTGCGTTTCGGATTGAAGGGTTTCATGAGAGTTTCTAACGTCATTTTTCAGGGTTTATACCTTTGGTATTGCAAGCGTACATGAGTTACGGTAACCGCTTACCAACAGGTGGGGCCATATACTTATTTGACACTTTAGTCGTGAGCCTTTAAACCATTCTTGACGCTTCGGATGCCTGTCGCCAGCCTATGTTGTTACAACGTGTCCCATTGTTATAGGTATAGGCCGGGAGTTCATAGTCGTCACCCTATCAATCTAGTACCAGCCTGCTTAGTATGAGCACCCAAGACAACGTTTTGTCTACGAAAGAGAAGACAAAAACTATTTCTGTTGCCTATTCTGTCAAACAAAATAGAGGGACAAAATAATTTTCGTCTTCGCGGCGGTAGACAAAACCGTTGCAAGGCAACGGTCTTCATGCTAAGCAGGCAAGACATTTTCGTCAATATCATGGGATAATGATTGGAAATGACAGCCAGAAATGGATGTGCTTTGTTTTTCAGTTACTTCAACGAGAAGGAGCTTGATATGCTGAAGCGCTACGTCAAGACGTTAATCGATACACACAAGGTGCTTCATGAGGATATCGGCATCATAGCTCCCTACATAAGACAAGTACATTTTTTTCCATTAGTTAGTTACATAGATAGATTAAGTGGAATTAGGTCTTGACCGAGTGTTGGCCTTAAAACAATCAAAAAATCGTCACACATCCTAAAATTGCTGACCTCGACAGCAATTTTAGGATGCGTGAAGCACACTAGAGCGAAATAAATGGTGTACCTACACAAAGAAAGGCTTACACCCAGCTGTGGGGTGCTGGCCTGTGGATAATGATAAATAATAAATAAATAAATAATGCTAATATGTAAGTCTTTACAAAAATGTATTTAGTGTAGTTCCCATAATACAAGCTCTGCTTAGTTTGGGGCTAGATGATGCTGTGTGAAAAATGTCCAGCATTATTTATTTATAGTCTGAGGATTCGTTTAAGGATTCCTTAAACAAATTATTTATAGTTTGTTTAAGGAACTCTTGGCTGTTTTGAGTGCTAAGCGATGATTTGAGTGCTAGTTTTCTTTCGCAGGTGTACAAAATGAAAGCATGGTTAGTTTCCCAGAACTACAATAAGATAGAGGTGGGAACGGTTGAGGCGTTCCAAGGGAAGGAGAAGCGAGTGATCCTGGTTTCCACCGTGAGGGCCAACTGTCGTCTCTTGGAGTATGACGCGAAGTACGCACTCGGATTCCTGGTGGACGATAAAGTGAGTATAATTATCTTTATGATTCTATATTGTATACAGAATATAGAATCATGTATTTTTGAAGCAAAAAAAACGTAAACGCTTTGTTATTAAAATGTTTTGAAAATAAAGGTGTGAGTATAAATAAATGAGTTTTATGACTTACCCTGGATTCCAAGTTTGCGGGATCAAAAGCGGACGACGTCTCGTTTTTCTTGAAATAATGACAGTTTTTCACAAGATCTCATCGATTTATTTCTATTAAAGCTCGGAGTTTGGGGTTAACAAAAAAATCAATATATTATTTGCTTATCAAGCCAGGGCTGGAGATTGAAGGGATGACCGAAGAAATTTGCCCTCCCCTGCCCCCTCCAGATTTCATTGAACTTTGTTTTCGTTACAGCGGTTTAACGTAACAATAACCAGAGCTAAAGCCAAGGTAGTAATTATCGGGAATCCGGCTTGTCTGACGCGCGACGTGAAATGGCGTCGTTACATGGAACTCTGTGATGAGTACCGCTGCTACCACGGACGTGAGAATCAACAGATGGAACGTACCTCCGCATTGCTCAACGAGATAGCCAGAACTAGGTTCGATAAATGCGGGCTCACTGCTGCTATGAATGAAAAGACAAAGAATCGTGAGAGTCAGAACAACTGATCAAATACCAATGATAGAAGTGAGTTTTATTTGCAATTAATGCACTTCAAAGACTTTAGTGTTAGGAATAAGATAGTAATATAGTTATATGTAACTTTGGATCTGAAAAGAACCTTGCCTATCCAAGCCAAAGCGGTCATAGTTAGGTTTTGACTTGAAAACTTGTTGTTATGTAAACGGGCGATCATAAACACGCAGTATCATTTGTATGACTGAGTAAAACATTATGCCCGCGAACACTGACAAGTTTTTGCCCGCAAGTTTATCGTCATCGTGCCAATTTTCGCGGCCCTTCGCCGCTGATACAAATAGTTGCAGGACCCGTTAATAGTCCCGCAGCGGGATATGAACCCGCACCGGTTTCGTCACAGGCGACTACTCGCGCGACGAGCGTCGGAGGTCGTCAGTCGAAGTTTGCCCCTAGCGTAAGAATAAATATGTAAGTTTTTTATTTTTAAATAATTATGTATTCTATGTTGCCATGTTAAAAATCATTCATTGATTGTTTTTGTTTTTGCCATTCCATAAAATGTACGTTTTATAGTCTCAGCTTTGGGAATATGGCTAATGATGCGATACTTTTGTATTTTTTTTTACATAACTCATTGGTCGCAAGAAAATGGTAATTTTGTGTTGTTCATGTTTTTCATAGCATTATGTTTATTTTCTCTCTAAATATATTTTCACCTTCTGTCATCCAATTTTTAGGACTAAACCGCGTAGGTATTAATTTTTGAAATGTTGTACTTATTAAAAAATATGTCAAAAAAATAGTATTGAACTGCAAATATTATTGTAGTACGATTTTATATTTAATCTGTTTTTTTGGAAATCTTTACTCAATTTCATTATTTTAGTTTATACGAATGTCAGCAGATGTAACATAGTTTGTTAGTGTATTTTGTAAGCGATCATGAATAAGTGCATTGAAATACATAATTTGCAATTATATACTTTGATAAAAAGGTGATTTAAAAAAACTTAAGATTGTTATGGAACTGTCCCGAAAAGGTGCTATTTTTACTAAAATGGTAGTTACTGTTTATTATGATAAATGCATTGTTGAACAATTGTGATAGATAACTAATATTTTATGATTGATAAGAGCTGGGTTGGCCTAGTAGGCCCCGACCTCGTAGGTTCGAACCCTTTCCTTCACCAAAGGGTTTTTCCACTCCAAAAAATATGTACGCAATTAAAACGTGCTCAAAACGGTGAAGGAAAACATCGCGCGGAAACCAGCCTGTGCCATCGGTTGTTTCAATAATGTGGCGATGAGCTTGCAACCTGTCATGTTGAATGCGAACTACCTACTTGAAAAACAAGGGCATGTGCCAAATATATGTTTGGACGTGCTTCTCATTACCCCCTTCTTGGTATTCTCAAAGATCTACGCACAGAGTATGTATCTGAGAATGTTAATAACGGGGAATACAGTTATGTGAGCGTGTTTTTTATTTTATTATTGATGTCCATGCCACGTAGATTGCTAGTTTATAATCAGTCCGTATAATGCAGTTCTATATAACACCCGCTCTCGTATCTTGATGTATATGGAGCTTGATCCTCATGGAGCCTTTAATAGTTTAGAATAGTTTTAGATTGTTATCTTCTGCTAATTGCCATAAGCTGACAGATTTTAGTTATAAAGAGTTAATGTTATGGGAGATTAAGTTGTTAATCAGTTTAGGATGGAAACAGTATTAAACATATATTTTTTAAACTATCAGTTTTTCAATCTAGTTTTAAATCGCAAATTAGGTTCTCATATTTGACAACTGTATAAAGGTTTTATAAATAAAGACAAGTTTTCTAGACGAAATTTATTACTTATATTTTTTTTAGTTACATAAAAAAAAAAATAAGATAACATAACTTTATCATCTAATTCTTGAGATCAAGTTGCATTAGTCTACTTTATGCATGAGATCAACACAATAATACTTAAAGGCATACAAATATTCAGTCAAAAAAGTAAAAACAATGTTTTGCGCATTTCATTAATGTCCTATTTAACACAAGGTACAAAACAAAGGAATTAAAATTACATACACGGAACAATATTCGGTCTTATCGCTGAAAGCGATCTTTTCTGGTCTGGACATCCTTTGGACGGACAAAACAAAATAAAAAGTTACTTCAAATAGTTTCAAAACTTCGATCATAATCCATCTGTATTAGTACGCTACGCCATTTCTAATCGTTCTTGATAAATGCGTTTTTCCCGTAGCCCCCTTTGAACTGGCCCCCAAAGGAGTACGGTATGGGGTTCAGGATGTACTGAACCTTGCTGTCGATCACGTAGTCCAAGCCCTGACACACGCCCAAGTGTTTGTTGCAGTAATACCCGTGCCCGCATCTCTGCCCGAATATATCGAAGTCACGCTTCTCAGTGCATTGCTCGCCGGGACCCTGCAGACGAAGGAAAATGCGTGAACGAACAGACCCCCTCATAGGTATTTCAAGAGACCGACCATACGTAGAGTGTAAACGACTGCTTGAAACAATAGTGCTAAAGCTACAAAGTTGGGGATATCGACAATTATGTAGTTATAATGAAGGATACTGTGCGTGTGAGTTGGTGAGTACATAAGGATCTGTATGTATATACAACTTGTATTATAATATCTGTGATACAACTCAAATATTTTTGTCTTACAAACTATTGCTTTTATTGTGTAGAAGTGAAATTTTTTTTTTTTTATAACTTCAGCTTTGACTACATCCAAACGTCCTCGTCTTAGATTACGACGAGCGCCAAAGAAAAAGCTCACGAAACTAAAGCTAGTATTATATGTGTCTAAAGTAACACATTTTGTCGAATATCTCTCTTGCTCTCTTGTGTCATAAAAACAGCCGGGGACTGTAACTATTTGACACATACCCTAAAGCAATCGGGGCGATTTCCACACACGTTGTTCTTGTAGGTGCCTCGTTCGCATCTCTTATAGGTCTTGTTGGCTTTTACTATCGGACACACTTCTTTGCTGGCCATCCAGTGATCTGTCTCTTCACACACCGGACATTCTACAAGGACTCTAAAAAATAAGGTTATAGGTATAACTTATACTAACTTCTCTATACCCCAGCGTTTGAAGAGGCTGGATGGTTAAAACTAAATTAGAGGCAATGAAAGCAAGATTACAACCTATTACAAGGAATAGACCGCCCATTGTACCTTTAATTTTGATATGTTATTGTTTATTCCATAAGGTGTACAATAAAGTATTTTCATTCATTCATACAATAAAAGAGGTGATTTTCCAGTTTGCCTGTCATAAAGTTTGAGAGTTTGGGGAGGCCATGACGTGTAGTGGACGTCTCCAACGGATGATGAGAGATATGTCTAGGGGTAAAAAGCAGCTTACCCTTCATTTTCGTTCGCAGGTTCTTCTCGTTCGATAAGGTTACGAGATTCATATCCACTGTTGTAGTAGCCCTGTGAAACGTCGCATGCGTACTGTATAATGATTGTCATAAGGCTGGGATGGTAAACAGTTAAACGCACCACGACCATTTGTTTCAGATGCGATTACGTCGGAGGCATTCACTTAATCGCAGTGGACTATCGTCTTACTAATAATTTATTATGGACAGTTTGCCGATAAGCCTTTTTTAGTTTTTCTCGGTGCTGTAGGTAACGATTTGTCATGACAAATAAATCTAAATTTGTTCCACTTGGCAAGAATTGCTAATTTAATTGAGAAATCTGTCCCGACATTCCACCGGTTGCATTGTTGGCATGTTTAAAATAAAAGAAGAATTAATTTATTGTGGTCTTCTGTTCTAGAGATACCGTTCTTTGGATGACAGAACAGGTTGTTGCTGTAGAAAAAATGCCTGCTTGTAAATGAATATAAGCATTTGAATTTTTCTTTTTAGATACAACAAAGAAGGTACCTACCTGTTCTATTTTCTGATCATTGGAAGGTTTTTATTGCATATGTGTTCGCGTTTTGTATCGTTGTTGTGCCTGCTGTTCTAAATCTTTACTGCCCACAAGGAGTTATTGCACTTTCGACTTTCAGACATTCTACCAAGTGTGCTTCGAGGCCTCATAATCGATATATTTGCACCTCCGATGTTCTTGGACTTATTTAGTTGTGTATCAGTAAATATTTCAAGGAATCTTAATAATACGTGTGTGTCACCGTCTGAACTGATCAACGTTATTTTCCTTCTGTATCACAGGTTATTTTTATTTAGAGATTATGCTTGGTAAGCTGTTATTGAATGAATCTCCGTACTATTCGAACGGGAAATGAACTATCGTCATCAAATCGTAGGCGAGATGTGGGATTTCAGTGTTTGTCTGTAGAATTTGTTTACGGTCGCGACGTTTCCCAATTATTATTACCTACTATATCATTCAGGCTCTAGGTATACAAGCGCATGCTCTATTGCTAGGATGACTTTCGTCTCCAATCTAAATGGATTCTATTCTACTACGTGATCCCCCTTTTAAACTTAGAAAGTATAGATTTTCGACGATGCGATGATGTGATATCCGTGTGTCTTAGATTTTCATACAACCCGTTTGTTTCAAAACTAGCGAAAATTTAAAAGTACATCAAAGCTTTTAGTGGTCGATTGCTATAGAGTATAGAGGAACAGTGTTTGGAAGGTAGGTAGGTACATATAAACATTTTTACCTGGGTAAAACAAGTTGAAAATTGTTTACACCGCAACATCTGTCAGTAGCAGCTTTCATGGTGTTATTTTGAATTGCTGAATTTCGTGGCGGCTTGCACGTAGCGATTCTATTTTCATAGGCTGGTATCACGGGATTAGTATTTCTTAATTAACACGAGCTCCGAAGGTCGCCGTCAGTTAATATCCTCTTTTTTGAGAGTTCTATTATTCTGTTTTAAAGACATAACTACCTACCTAAAAACTGGCGATATTGATGAACTATCAATTACAATTGTTGAAGTAACTTCGGTTTGAATACTTTGAAGAAGTAATGTATTTTTCTTGAGGGAAAACAATAAACAATCCGTTTATGAGCTAGCGTATCGTAGGTGTCAGTCTTAGTACATCCTTCCGATGGTTATAATCTGCTTTTATGACGGTTGATATTACGCTACCAAACGATATAAGGGTCTCTGTGGAACCCTCAAGCAAGCTGAACGTCTCAAACAGACTCAAACAAAGCTTTTGCTAAAATATCGCTTCTATTCTTATTCGCCCACAGTCAGTGCCTAATTGCACTATGTGTTTTTAACTAAAACGATTTTATTTCTGGACTAGATATTACTGCCATACCTATAAAGATATACGTATGTTTCCGTTCGGAAGTCACTGACTCGGAAATTAAATTAAAAACAAGTCGTCATTGGATTGCGATGTGAATTGGGCTGAAAATGACGTACGTGTGTAGGAGCACATATATTATAATACGTAGGAGAAAAGATTTTGCCATCTTATTTGTTAACCATTGCTGGTTTTGAGCACTTAACTTTTTAGGACTGAGTAAAATAAAGCAACGGATATGTAGATATTGTAAATATTCAATTCAAGATCTGTTTTTGATTTCATTTAGTACGAGTCTACGCGAATGCGCGCGCGCCGCCCGCCCAAGCGTTTGGCCGCGAAATACGCATTCATGTGACACGCTTCGTGTAAAACGGACCATTGAAGATCATTTATTAGTCCACATTTATTCCACTTTTTTATTTAATTATCTTTGTGATAAATTTGTGAATAGTTTAATCTTTCAAGATGGGCATGATTTCAAGAGTGCGCGGTCGTATACGCAGTGATTCTTTTTCGAAGATTCAGACTATGAAATCGGAGGATAAAATCGCTAACATTGGTAAGTATCCAATGGTCAGAGTGTGTTTGTTTCCCCTTTTGTTTTGTAGCGAACCCGTGATTTCAAAAGTAAATTTATTTTAAAAGCTATCCACAATCATAAATAATTCATGGTTATCAATAATCTTGCACAGCATGTATACCTTCCCTAGACAGATATGTTTATTCGAAATTGGGCGTATTTAGACTATTTTAGACATAACTTTGTTTAAAAATATGACGGTTTTGTAGAAATCGTAGCAGCACAACATAGACTCGCTAACGACCTTAAATATTCTTAATAAACATAAACAACCTGTGTATAAAAAGTTGAAAATTGTTTCTTGTTATTGAACAGAATTTTAAGTCCGATTTTGTTTCAACGTGTTTATTTATCTGCAGATCTGTGACTCATTTGTTTACGATACTTAAAACACGTGTTTTGTACACAACATGTACTTTGGTAGAGAAAGTATGTACTTGTTTATTTAAATCTATTATCAGAATCATGACAAGAATAACCTGCATCTCTTCAATATATCGCAAAATCTTATTCGCACGATCTCTTGTTATTCATGAAAGAATGTCCCTGGATGAGTGGAAACTTGTAATTTGCCATCATCTTAAATATGTGCTTTGCATGCATTTTTATATTTTTTCTTATTATCTTGTCTAGCTGTAAGTTTTCCCAAAAATTTTAAAATAAAATAAATGACTGTTCCCCGTAATTCTAGCATTAGATAGGTATCTGCTCTGCTGCTGCTGTCGTGAATTCAGAACAGTTCGTTATCAATTTGGCCCTCAGATGATTCTTATTCTATGGTGTTGTAGGACACCTCATGCGCGACTTCCATAATCGAGCGTTTGGAGATTGCAGTAACACGTTTCACATCACGAATGCCCATTGTTTATTTTTTAATCGATAACTAACTCTGCTTAAATACGCAATTGTGACCACGTATTCACTGCACTAACCTAACGAATTTTAAAACTGTAGTGCAATACGAGGTATATTATTTCTCACTAGCTTGTTCCCACTTCTTCGCCCGCGTGGTACAAAAGAGTAACAAACATCCATCCGCACAAACTTTTGCATTTTTAATATTAGTAGTATAGGATTATTGAAATCTTTAAGAGTTCATGAACTAAGAAAGAAATCAAGAAGCTCCAAATTATTTTAGGAACTTTTAATGCAGAGGTAAATAAAAACATGGCAAGTAATTTCAGTTTTATGATCCGAAAGTTGTAGTATAATTTTCTTTTGAACGTCATAGCATTTGAGTCGGTACCGGAAACGTGTGAAATAGATCAAGGTAACCACAACATGCGTCAAAGCCATCACCAAGTCGAATTTTATTCATTTGGAAGCTGTTGCGGTTACAAAAATCTTGAGTTACAAACTGCAGTCACTTTTATATCTATGGGAGAGCAGGGTTTACTCTTTCGTAGAAGTAGCTATTGTCTAGGAAAACTAAAAAATAAAAAAGAGTGTTTTTAAAAAGGTTTATTTATAGCTAGATTCCCTTTGGTGGTATTTGTGCCGTTCAAATCATGCGAGACGGTTTCAATGCTGATCATCCGATCTAATTAAAATTTTGCTCTTGATTCCAATTGCCAACCAATGCCAAAAACTTTATATAAGTAAAAAAAAAAATTTGTGCAGTTTTTGCACATTGCGCGGGCTCATATTTTATTTATATATAAGTTCTCGTACATTGACTTTCAGGATTAAAGTTGTTGTTTGGTTTACGAAAACTGCGCCAATGCGATGATATTTCTACAAGAAGATGTTCCTATTTTTCTTATTCAAGCCGGATTTCATAATAAAAATCTGACAACTTGCTGGAAATGAGCCTAATAATTGATGGGAATACCCTTGAGACGCTGCATTCAATGACCCTATTCATTGCGACGCGTTTCTTTGTAAATAACTTATTAAAAGTTCGGCCAGCCCTTTGAGGAATTATTTCCTCCGCGAAAACAAAATATTCTGCTTATTTATAAAATCTTATTGACGTCGACTTAGGTCGGATAGTTCACTAACTCATTAGAAACTATATGGCGCTAGCAATAAGTAATCACGTAAGCACTATAATATATCACTAAAATAAGGTCCTGATATTTTTAAATCATACCTAATGATTATCTGGACCCTCATCAGTTTTGCTTTGGGAGGAAGTTTTGGAGGGATCACCGCCGTGAATCGTCCGGATTTCTTTACAAAAAATGACGATTCGATCATTAACTTAACATGTTTATAATACCTACTGTGTTGGGACACTAACCAACTAACTTGGATGACACATGCATTCTAGGGCATGCCAGTTTCCTCACGAAAAACATTTTGTGTACGTGTTAATCTATTGACATTAACACGTACACAAAATGTAAAAAAAAACACTTTAAAATTTCCATAAAATCCTATTTCTCATTCTAGTATGGTTACTTTCACTTGTACTACTGCTCCCCTACTGGGCACCTAGAGGATTGCTCGTGGCTCTCGGAGGCGCGTGGTTGATGGCTGCCTACACCTGCCTGGTAGTACCAGTGCTCATATCGGCCAACTATAGATACCCTGCGAGATGGTACCCCGCCGTTGCTAAGTTAGCTCAAGGTAATGCTGTGCTTGCTGTCATTTTCAATAGCAACCTCTGTGGCGCAGTGGGCGAAGGCCTGTCTGAGACGCAGAAGGTTACGGGTTCGATTCCCGCTGCGGGACAAACTTTTGTATGATAAGCAAATGTTTGTTCGGGTCTGGGTGTTTTCTATGTATAATATGTAATGTATTTACAAAAACAAAGCTCTGCTTGGTTTGGGGCTAGATGATGCTGTGTGCAAAATGTCCAGCATTATTATTATAATTGTTATTTTCAACTCCAATTCTAATTTTTGGGCATAATGGGTATCTCAAGGTTTTTGTTCTTCAACGTTTTGAGCGTTTAGTAACTTCAACTGGTAGGGATAGTATCATTTTATAGTACAACAAAGTAGGAACAAACAGTTGAAACACGTGTAACGCATTTGCCTATGGTTATTGGCCGTCAAAAACTTTGCTTACATTTTATATTCTAGGTAATCTAGAAGGTATTTAGTCAAAACAAGGGATCAAGAAATCAAACAACCTGAATTAAAATCGAATTAAAAGCTTTTGAAAAATTACTTTTGTGCAATATAACAGTCAAACAAACACGGGGCTAATACCCTACGTGATAGTTTTACGTCGCTTTAGACTGAAGTTACTGAAGTTTGTGAACTAGTTAGTACTATAGTGGCTAGAGTCCCCGATTTTGGTCCGAAGGTCGAGGGCTTCTATCCTGTCGTGCACTCATGGATACCCTTTTTTCGGGTTATTCTAACGAAGGAAAACATCACGAGGAAACTGACATGTCCTAGAATACAAAAAAATCGAAGATAAAAGGATCGTTTACGAGGCGCACTGAATCCTTTCACCATCGGTCACTCCCCTTTCACCTCAACCTGGTCGGATCATTGACCTAATGCAGGGAGACCACTAAAGGAGAGATAAAGAAGACTGAAGTCCGTGGACGCAACGAGACTTTCCTAGCACAGTGATCGCAACAAAATAGTTTGGCATAAACATTAGGGTGTGCCAATCTCCTGACCTATGTCCCGCCCACGCTGATTCAAAGACTATCTACACGTCGCATTAAAAACGGACATAAGAACACGTGTTATATGTGAACTGGTTGAAAGGGGAAATTCGTATTTCTTCCCTCCCTATACTGAGAAATGAGTCAACCCACTCTCATTTTTTTTTCTTAAATGGTTAAAAATGAAATTTAAATATTATAAATCTACCTGCTCCTCACTAAATCTTAAGAAAGTAAAAGAAGTATGTACGATTAAGGAAGTATGGACGGAGTGGCAATAAGTTATAACTAGTTTTCGTTGCATACCCATTAAACATATTTTAAAACATATGAATGCCGAAGTGGTGTGTCTTCAGAATAAACATATTTATGTTAAAAAGTCAGGTCATTGTCGAGACGAGATGAAACTGAATGGAGCGTCTGCGGCGGAAGCTGGCTGCTAGCCAGTTGATTTGCGTCAGCTGAAAGCGTGGCTTACACCGGAATATACTAATGTTTTTAAACAAAGCAAGTTCTGATGATGATTCTGGGGAACAAGTTGATGATGTAATTACATAGGTATTATGTTAGATTTGTGATGGAGGATAGAACTTATCCATATATCTGTGTCCATACCTTGTTCCTTAGTTAACATTTTCAAAATGTGTTTTATCATATAATCATCCCCCTTATAATGTAATATAACCACTTAGCCACAGGGTCTAGTCTCAACCTGGTTGAAATTCCTGAGCAAAAACGCCTTATAAACTAGCCGACCTATCCTACGCGAGTAAAACTAGCGGTTTTACTCGCGTAGGATAGGTACAACAAAAATGATTACATGCCTTGCACACTTAAGGGCTTTTTTTGAATACCCTGATACTAACTGAACTAAGAACTAAGTTTATAGCAAATCGCACCATGCGTTAAACATTTCTGAAAAAAAACTTAACACACCATCCTTCCCCCTTTGAGGGATAGTTTAGAAAAAAAAAAGAATTTGTCTTTTCTCATTTGTAATAAATCCAAATTCCTTTCTTAGTGCACCCCTACACCATAAGAGTAATATACTCTCCAAGTTTCATGCTTCTTGGACTTATGGTTTAGGCTGTGCGTTGATCCTCCAATCAGTAACGGAACAGTTTGATATATATTGATGATAATATATCTTGTTTTTTTAGTCAAATAACAAGATATCTTCAAAATGGTTTCAGTATCCAACCGAGAGGAAAACTTTATTATTTAATTCCAATGTATTAAAATTAATGAGAAGTAACTTACCAGAGTTATTTTCGCCGATTCTGGTTTCCTTGAGTTCTTCAGTGGAAGGCTGCTTGGAACTGACATTGCTTGGCTCAGGGTACCCTTTTTATACCTCCTTGACATTGTAGAATAGAAAACTGGACATGTAATGCAAGATGAATCATCAAAGTTTTCTCAGTTTTTTTTTATTGAAGTACTTAATACCTACACTACTGAACAAAACCAAAAACTTATTAAAACAATAGAAAAATAAGAGGCCGGTGATGTTTTTAATTGTTTATCTGCTTACCTTCAAAAATGCCAAAGCAAATGTATCTTGGTTCCCTCCTGAATGTTCCTAATGATAAGATATCAACTTGTCTTGAAAATGTGCTTATTCTTTGTTAGAACTATGCAAATGAGATATTTTTCTAAAAGACACTGGACAATCGCTTGTGACAGCCTCTGATCACCCTTACAGCTCAGTGGTTTAGACTTGTTGTACTTTATGAATAGTTTTTTCCATAAAATAGCAATCTGTCTTTTCTACCTATCGACTAAGACATTAGGGCTTCCATCATGGGTCTTTGTTTTTTTTGGAAACTCGAGACTGATATTTCGGTCTCGGGAATAACGAGACATTGGAGACTTAAGTTACATAATTAATCTATTAAACCAACAGTAATTTTTAAGGTTCCGTACCTGCAAAGGAAAAAATGGAACCCTTATAGGATCACTTTGTTGTCCGTCTGTTACGACCCTTTTTCTCAGGAACGAGTGAAGGTATCAAGTTAAAGTTATTATCAAATACGTAGTTCTACGGTCCCTTGGAACTCTAAAAATCAAGCTTAAAACAAAGCAAATAAAAAATACGGAACACTGCACTAAATTTCTGCCTAAAGCAATTGGGATTTCCAATTGAACTCCAACTGAAATTTCCTTGAGTGTAAGTCTCGCCAATTCACTGCGTATCCGTCGACATTGCACTTGTGGCCATTTTTCAAACGGCTTGATGACCGAAATCATCTTATTAACTTGTAAAATCATTATTATCTTAGCTGCATAACGTAACCCTACGATGACTATGTATGTTATGAAATCTGGAGCGTCATTTTTTCAAATGTAATGAATTTATTATATTATTCTAAGTGTTTCGTAGTTCTGAATGTAGGCTAAGACCGTCCAAATTAATACTATGATTATAAAGTGGTAAAGTTCGTATGTAGGGGGTAAACTCCGAAACTACTCAACCGATTTCAAAAATTATTCCACCATTTTTTAGATTGGACTTTCAGGTCATAGACTCTATATTATCCCGTTAAAAAAGGGCTTTTCAAGACCAATTTTGCAACGTAAGTCGACGAAAAAACGGTCTAACAAATGCGTTTCTTACGAACGCTACTTTTCATCGGCTACTTTTTATCCGGGTAATACGCGGGCGAAGCCGTGGGCATTAGGTAGCTAGTAGCATATATTTTAGTACTTTTTGTGTTTTATTAGTTCTGATAAAGGTTATTTTGTTCTCAGATACAGGAAGAAAGCTCCAGGTACCATTTAACTGCGTCATGAGGGTGGTGAAAACGGCCTATGCGCCGCTCGACCGCTCTGAACGTCTTTTTCTACAAATGAACAACCTCTCCACAATGATATGTCAAGTGAGTCTTATAATCTAAATAGGTGACTAAATCGTGGGCACATCCAATATGTATTTGCCTGTAACTGCTCCTGGCTAACTGAATAGTGACTCTGATCGCAAGCCCGAGAGTCACGTGTCCAAGCTATTATTAAATTATTAGCTCATATATATGTAGGTACCAAGATCAAAATCACTAGGTATCATCAAAACTCTAATCGTAATTTCCACTTTCTTGCTTTTTACAAGGTTTCATCAGATTTGCATGAAACTTTTGAGAGGAAAGGATTTAAAGTAAATTTGAGCAAGACGAAAATTATGGTTTCTGAAAAAAAATAATGTATGACCGCATGTAATATTCTGATCGGTGGTACAGACCAGTCTGTGTCGCGTATTTACACGACCAGTCTACTGGACGATAAGATGAGGATAGCCTCTAAAAACCTTAGTCTACTTTAGCACAGATCTGTTTGTTACATTTTATTGTCTGGAATCCTAGCAGTCATAAGGATAAAGCTCCGTCTTTTTCCAGTTGCTGGTATTCACGGCGTGCGACCGACTGCTCGTCGCGCAAGGGAAGCTCACCAGCCTATATTCCCTCATGTTCTACAATGTCGTCACTTATTCCGTGAGCTACGTCCGCGACCTATGCACCAAGGAAGACTGGTCCCCCTACGTAAACCTCACTCGCAACTCCCGGGTCAAACATCTCGCTATGTCTGCTACGAAAATAGTCCTCGAATGGACTAAAGCTGTCACGTTTATCGTAACTATAACCTTCGTTTTACTCACACTTGGCCTGGAGCAAGGCTTGGAGCATTTCCGGCCAACAGCGTTGTATATTACCTTGACAGGGACGTACTATCTTCTATCAGAGAGAACGTTCCTCGAGATATGGCCGATGGTGTTAACAGCCTTAAAGCTTGAAAAGATGGACGGTATGGAAGTTATGTACTGTAACGCTTGGGCTAGAGGAGTGACTACACTTTTGGCAGTTCCGTTAGTTCCAGCGCTCGCTTGGTGCGAACGTTGGCGATTAGCCGTTCTGGTCATGTATTTATGCGTGTTCGTACACGGAAGGCATCGCCTCGGCGAAGCGCTGATAAAGCTAAGAGAGGCGCGCGGTTCCGTGGCAAGGTTCCGACGCGCGACGGCAGAGGAGCTTGCCACATTAGAGGACGTCTGTGCAGTTTGCTTGGGCACTATGAAGTCAGCCCGAGTGACTCCATGCGCGCATTTCTTCCACGCTGACTGCTTGAGGAGATGTCTCGCCACCACAGATAGGTGTCCGATATGCGTAAGACCTTACGTCTTCTGCTGATCGAAGGCTGTTTAACATTTGGATAAGACTGCTTGCTTTGCCAATTCAAGTTCGCGAGGAATTGAATGGTTTCGAATTTATTATGATGATGTAGGTAAGATAAGAATACCTACACTTTATTATGCAATATGTATATCTTCTCTATTAAAATACGCTTATTGTATTGTAACTTAGTAAATAGGTACATTATGTAATAAGATTAACGTACTATTGTGTTAAAGATATCAAGAAATGCTTCAGGGACTCACGTGATCACGTCACGTATTTTTTGTAATGAAACTTATTGTTAAATTGATGGGCATCGAGCTTATAACCCTTATGTGTAGGTATGTATTACACTAGCTATTATCAGTTTTCCACGCGTGGAGTCGGGATATTCTGTTTTAAAAAAGATTCGATTTGCTGTGGGAAAGATCTTCCACCGAGCTGATCCATCTGATCAACTTACTCGGGGTCCTAGGACAGGCAGTTGTTTGTCGGAGCTATTAGTATATATGTATGTTCAAGTTGCGTTCCAGAGATATTTATTATCACATGCTTACGTTATAAAATAAACCTATGTTCCAAATTTCAGCTTTCTCTACATAATAGTTTTGGCTGTGCGTTGATAGATCAGTCAGGACAAACGATTTTATAAGTAAAGATGTCGGGTTAATGTGCTCGATGTTGATGGGAAACCCAAAAACTGTCATTTCTCAAACCTATGGATGTTTCATTCAGTACCTATTTGTAAAATAAAATAAAATAATGGCCTTGATTCTGTAGTACACTGACTAAATTAAATTAAAACTGTCGCTCTCTTTTACTGATAGTGCAAGCAAGAAAGAGATAGCTACATTTTCAGTGCTGTCAAATTAGTCAGATTTAAGTTTTCCATACAAATTTAGTCGTGATATCAAAACATGCTGACTATAAACACGAAGAAAAGCGGAACGTAAATTGATTTGACAGCAGCACACAGCACTAAATTTCTTGCTATCTCTTTCTTGCGTACACTATCAGTAAAAGAGAGCGATAGTTTAAATTTAGTTTAGTCAGTGTACTACAGAATCGAGGCCAATATGTCGTTATCAAATGAAGAAAATGCAGTTTGAGGATTTTTTAATATCTCCTATCGTTTAGAATTACCCTTCTTGGACACGTCTTTATGATATCCAGAGTGTCAAATGATAACTAAAATTGAGCACTATTTTCATAGTAACAATAAACAATTTTAAATTTTGGATGTAGCTATAAAAACGCGAGATTTTCCTGATTCAATTTCCTGATTCAAATCAAAGTTCGTGATAATCGTGATATCGTTCCATCAGACT
Organism: Perizoma flavofasciatum; assembly: GCA_958496245.1. Lineage (NCBI taxonomy): Eukaryota > Metazoa > Arthropoda > Insecta > Lepidoptera > Geometridae > Perizoma > Perizoma flavofasciatum. Next base: position 5,295,327 of record OY292436.1, read on the forward strand.
GCCCGATCGTCGAGGGCACTTTAGTTTAACTCTCGTAAAAGTATATTATGAGTAGTAGGTTCTTGTAGGTACATAATCGTTCTAAATAATAACAAGGTACCTACTATGTAACCTATCATTTTAGTTAGGAGATTATTGTAAGTACCTACCTACTCCTAAGTACTCAACTAGTTCTTATTTTTACTTGGTAAAACGCATCTTATTTAATTTATCTATCTAACTTCTTGATATTTTTCTTATTTATCATAGTAATTTAAAAATAAATTGAACTATTTTATGTAAGTTTGGTGTATATCATTTATTTGATAACATGCCCACTTAGTCCCATTATGTCCTTTCCTGTATGTTTTCCTTTTACGATATTCAAATATATCATAATGATAAGGTAGTTAATTAACTGGTTATACATACCTACTTAGATTAAACCGATTAGACCGCTAAAACCGTTTGCTGGGTTACCATGACATCATCATCTCGTCACGTAAACAAAAAACTGACAAAGATTAGGTATCAGTTCCGCTGCTGTCAGCTTCCCGAAGCTCTGATTTTCCCGAAGTAGCTTTTCAAAATATAGCTGTCTCTCTCTCTTTCTGTACAGCGCAAGCACTCGTTCTCTTTCGAGCCCATGTATTTTCCACACACGCCAGTTCCAAAGTAGCGTAACTCAAATAATAGATTTCGAGTCGAGTCAGTCAACGCGGGGCGTGCGCGGCCTGGCATACCATAGTTCTGCATAAACACTGATATTTTTTGTTTATTTATTGAATAGTAGTGTTGAAACCGTGCTTTATCAATGAGAATGTGAACTGGTGTGCTAGTAAATCTGTTATCAGTGTTTTATCGTTGCAAATAACACTGATGTATTGATAAAAAGGTAATGCTGCAAAGTAGTTTTTTTACATTATTGTAGGGGGTTTTGGTAGGTACATAGAATTTAATATCTAGGTACCTCAGATATGAAATTCTATGTACCTACCAAACCTGTCAGATCGATTTAGTATTTAAAAAAAAAATAAGTAGGTGCCTACCTTTATTGCATGTATTACAGAATCTGTGGTAAAATTCAAAATGTAATAGTTTTCTTTCCTACATATCCTATGAATTGCTATGATGCTTAAAATAAACAGCCTTAAATTTTGTTCTTGTAAGTCTTAACGTAATCGTTGGCCCCTTGCTAGGTAACGACGGAAATTTGTACCAACCTTGACTTTGTAAATTAGTACCTATGTATACATATAATAATAAATCTGGTGGTCATTCAGAAGTGGGATGCGACATTGAAATAATCACACAAAAGATAATATTTAGATATCAGACTTAACATGAAGTATTACCATCGATGGCTACTTCCTATTTTCTAAATCAACTACCTAGATATTTCAGTGGAAAGGAAAAGGAATACAGAAGCTCAGTTAGTTGATATACCTACATTTATAATACAATTAAAAACCATACACCGACCAGTTTCAGTTGACGGTGCAGGTAATCATAAAAACAAAACCACACACGCTTTTATAAAAACTGAATCTTTCTCCCACGCATCGATTTGTCCAACCAATGCAAATTTAGTAGATCTATCAACCATCTACCTACTGAGCATCAATAAAATTCTCTATAAACGCGATCAAAACAATGGATAAACAATAAACACAGCAGAGATAATGTTTACTTATCTCATTCTATGCATCCATCGTCAATGGCCGGCATGCGGCGCCGGCGCGCGGCGCGGCATTTGGCGAACCAACGATGATGTTATAAAAAGCCAAATTTAAAATGAACACGTTACGTCACTCTGCTAACGAGATTGAAAGACCCGTGTTGCAGGTGACCTAGCTTTAATAGCTTAGATCTCAGGCTGAGGAAATAACAATGCAGTATTATAATATCTGTGGCAATGCCAAACATGAGCTCGCTTGCGTTATCGCGTTAATCTTATTTTATCTTATACTGTAATAAGAATGTAACAGGTCAAATTCTGTACATTGAAGATATTTAAAAAAAAGGTTTTTTAAAGGTCACTTTTTTGTTTTTTAAATAATGCTGGACATTTTTCACACAGCATCATCTAGCCCCAAACTAAGCAGAGCTTGTATTATGGGAACTCTACATGACTGATATACTACTTATTTTTTTTGTAAATACATAAATAATATACATAGAAAACACCCAGACCTGAGACAAATATTTGTAGATACAAACATTTGTGCCGTGGCGGGAATTGAACCCGCAATCTTCTGCGTCTCAGGCGGACCTTCGCCCACTGCGCCACAGAGGTCGTCAATCGATACTGAATATATCGATACTATAATCGATATTGAAGCCAAATATTTTTTTTTTCTGTCTGTCTTTCAGTATCTGGAACGCGCATAACGCCGAAACTACTGAATAAATTCAAATGAAACTTGGCATGATTTGAGTTCATACGGGGTAGGATACTTTTTATCCCGAAATTCAGCATGGTTCCCTTGAGAGAGGGGATGAAAGTTAAAATGTTGTACTTAGTTGTAATTCATTAACGCGTAGTTCGATTTCATTCATTCTTTTTTTTTTGTTAGAAAGGAAGTACCTTAAAGATTGTTCCGTGAATATTTCAAGGTCATCGGTTTTGTAGTTCAGAAATTACAGACATCACAATCCTCAGCATTAGAACCAAATAACTTAAAACCCGGAATGTACTGGAACCGTTGAACGTACGGCTCATCTTAAGCTGGAAAGCACTTTATCGTATAGGCTTAATGGATAAGGCATATTGTCAAAGTCAGACCACTCCAAAGGAGTCAGATATTGTACAAACGAGTAGAGTAGAGAGGTACGAGTATACCGGATGATCGTAATGACATCATCGCGATCTATCACTATTAATTTTGTATCTATTATGAATCAATTGTTTAAATTTAAATCCTAGGTGTTTTATTAATAAATGAAGCCACATTATTAGTTTATCTTTAACGTTAAAATAGTAAATTCAGTGAAACTATGGAAATATATCTATATCATAAGTAATCTATATCTGTAGGTACGCGTTATTTTGATGTTTTTATTGGTCAAGTATTTAAATTCTCACACACACTTATTGTATGTATTGGCTAAATCCCAACGAAGTTTCTGAAACGGTGGGTACACACGTACGTACATGCTCGATAAACTTACTAAAGTACGAACGTGTGTACCATGCAAGTCTTAAGACAAATGCTCGAAGTCAACCAAAATGTTCGATTCGAACAAGATTCAAACGTCCATAATCAACGAGTTTGATTATGGACGCACACTAAACATGTTCTTCGAGCAAGCTTTTACGTGTAGACGCAAGGTGGAACATGTTGGAGAGCAGCTTTGTTTCAATGAGACTTGCTCGATGAGCATGTACGTACGTGTGTACCCACCATAAGATGCATATAAAATAACCGAGCATTTTGGCCTCGAACGTGTCCTAACTATTGAAGCGAAACGTCGTCATTGTGTTTACAATTTATTCTTCGTTGCCGTGACATTATGACTTCATTGCAAAGTTTGTTTTGTTTTAAGAAATATTTTTTTTTAAATTATTTTGTTTGTTGCGTTGAACTGAAATACAAGCTTGATACCTCTTACACCCGCTCTGGCTATACATCAGCTAGACTTAGTTTGCTGCGATAGAACTAACATAATTTCAGGATTCGTCTTTCGAGCATAAGGATCTATGAGGTGCTATGACCCAAATTGTTTAGCTAGACTTCATCATTAAAATTCATAAGTCGCATTGCACCTCGAGCTCGGTAGGTATGTGTTTGCAGTTATTCTGAGGCGTCCCGCATTCTGACTCATCCAATATTTAGTAAATGTCTTGGTATACATTATACCTATATATACCTATATCTGCTATACGTTGATTTATAGAGCAGGTTTTTGAAAAGCTAAATAAAATTTTAATTCGAAGATCATTGTCGGCCTGTAGTTGAATAACGAGTGGGGTTAGATTCCCGTATCAACTATGCATTTGTAGTACTAACAAGAATAGTCTAGGTACTATTTAAATATAAATTCGAGACTCAATGCGACTACTACGATGCGATGATAGGTCAATCCTTTCTTTCTCTACATCTCGGTCTGTGGAAATATTAACTGCCTCTCAATTTTATGAGCCAGCCAAACACGGCTCAATTCTCCACCGCTGTTCCAGTTTCGTTATTTATGCGAAGCGTTCACACTACAAATACACGCCAGAACATAAATTCAGCTCGTAAATTATCGTCTCCAGGGAACGGCGACGCCTAAAGCCGATATGACTAATGGATGATCGAATGCTTTGAGCTAATTAGAGCATGGGTGTGGAAAATAGAGAAAATATGTCAATATGTAAAAAAATATAGATCTAGGTCCGAAACCAAATCACAATTCGACACATCGGAAAACAACTGTTACAGTTACTAATATGACAAACGGTAGGAATTTCGTGAGTTTGAATATTTGTCAACATTATACTGGTGCTCTGGAAAAATTACTTACTTATTCGTAAAGTAACATAGCAGATGACTACGACGATTGTTGAGTCACCTGAGCTTGGTCTGTAAACTTTATAAATCTAAAAAAAAAACATTTCAGATTTACAATGGAAATTGAGTAAGGAAGAGCCATGGCGATCCTTCTGTACGACCGCATTGAACTGGAAGAGAGGGCTTCCAAACATCTTAAAGTATGGAAAGGTAAGTCTCAACAACCTGCACATTTTATCGAAACGCTTATTACCAAAAAAATGGAGTATTTTTGAAGTAGTGTAGGAAATGTTGATGGCTCTATTAATGGGGGACAAGAGATCCATCATCATCATCATACCCAATCATACTAAGCCTTGTGTTCGGCTCATCTCATATCACCTTTTGCACGCTCCCTTTATCAAGGTCGCAATCTAGTCGGGGGACGCTCTACACGTTTGTGCGCTTAATAGTACCTATACGTTTATACTCCAACGGTGAAAGGTTCTTCGGCATACATGCCGTCACTTTGTTTAAATTGTGCACTAAAATCATACATAAAATTAAATGTATGATGAATGTGATATTTCACACCTAAATGCCCACTCCTTTACCATTTGAATTTTAAACACACTTGTTATAATTGCCTACCGACGGCAAATGGACCTAGGTAGTACTTGAAGATAACGATCATACTATGACTCGTTGAGCTGAAGCTTGCCATAAAACTGAAAATAATGTGCACTTAGTAAAGTAGGACATGGACGATTAGATATTTGCGTTCGTAACTTTTGAGCTGCATTGTCCTACTGGCACTGAGGTAATTTTTCGTAACCGTCAAGCTAAATTATTAGTTTAGGCTCTTATTTTGAGAACTACAGGGATTAACTAATACAAACATGACGGTGCCAGAGTGGGCCACGTGTGTCGGTATCGGTAGGAACGAAAAAAAATAAGAATGTATTACGAAGACGTTATCTCAAAGGTTACGGATAATTTACTTAATTATAAGTATTGTAACAGCCGTGGTGACTGGAGTAGCTATCGTCGAGAAATAAAGGCAGTAGTAGCCGCAACTATCCTCATTTCATCTTCGGAATTAGAAAAGTCCATGTTCACACTACGGCACACTATGTGAAGTACCTTCCCAAAAAATTTAAATGCGTTAGCTCAACAGCTTCATCAATAGGTTAGACTAGGGATGCTAACGCATATTAAAAGTGAACCCTTCGACTCATACAGATACTTTAAAACTTATTTAACTATAAGATTAGGGAAATGATCAGCTCTTAGCACAAAGCAGCACTGTTTAAATATCTCTATATTTTGTACAATGAGAGAAAATAAATATGGTTAATTGCATGATAACTAGTCTGAACATCAACATTTCTAATTAAATTAATAAAGAACTTTTAGGGTTGAACTCTGTGTTCATGAGGAACCGGTAGGATATTCTTTTAGAGCGTCGGTGTCGTAGCAATCTGTCACCCGACAGCATGGCCGAATGGCAAGCTATTGCCATTCGGCCATGCAATGCACAGGCATTTTGGTGACAGCTTCGTCTGGTAGAGTTCAGATGATTTGAGCCACTTAATCGTTCATGTAATAGATCGTTTCCTACAGTATTTAGGTGGATCAGCTGTTTCATTTGAATTTTATATAACTAAATCTAAAAAATAATGTATGAAATGTACAAATATTGTAAGTACTCTATAATTCTTCATGGTTGGTTACAGTATGGCATTTGGTGCTGTATGTTGCCGCAGCTATATTCGGAATTGTCAACTTCGTATTCCTACAAAACACGATGCAGTTAGTTGACAACAACTGCGTCCTATTCCCTCGCGAGCTGGAATTCCATTGGGTCGACCTTCCTACTCCTGACAATGCTCAGAATAATGATAACATGACTGAAACTCCTGATGTTGCTCAAGACAAAGTCCCTGCTAATGAAATGAATGATGTTGCCAAAAAAGTTAAACGAGAGACCAGCGATGACGTTGATGTTTTACGAATTCAGCATGACGAAAATGGAACTGCAATAACTGGTGAGTTGTAAAGTTAAAGTAGAAAAGTTTATGGTTAAAACTTTTTATTTTATGCAAGCTGCTACGGCTTGCAAATATCTCTAACAGTAGGAAACGTCTGTAGGAACATATTTGACTGAAATGTACCCCACTATTGAAGAATTGGTCCTGAGAATTATTGCCAGCACACCTGAGGCAGTTGCGTCTGCTGCAGCGGCAGCTAGTTTTTCGAGATAAATATTTAGGTACTAAAACATTTGAGGGATTCGAAGACACAAGATCGGCTTCCAGGGGCCTAACCATGAAGTCTTATAGCGATTCAATTCAGACAAAGATGTCAAATCCCGCTTTGCGAATGACAAAGCTTTAGCTACGCCATAGCGTCCTCAATCGCAAAGCGGAAAGTGACATCTTTGCCTGAACTGAATCGCTATAAGACTTCATGGTTAGGCCCCAGTTCTTTCTATTCTTGCAATTGAAAATAACGTAGCTCATTTGTTGCGTTGTTCTTACATTTCACCAAGTACAAGAGCCTCGCAAAAATATCTGCCGCCCGGCACCTCGTAGTTATTATAGCCGCCTTTGGTTGTAATATAAGTGCATCCTCACAGAACAACAAGACCCTCCTTCTACCTGGATCCAATCCAGGCTCTACAGGTGAATCCATGCATATTTTTTGCAAATTAGATTGGCTGGTAAAAAAATATAAATTATTAAGTCCGCCTTTTGTCACTTTTATAAAATGCGCAACGAAGTATAAATAAATAAATTTATTTGTTTGAAGAAAATATTAGTCCCGTTTCAAGACTTTTTCCCAAACTATACTTACGTATAAGACGGCGAAATCTTCATAAAAATATTTGTAAATGTGAACACAAGCTAATGAGAAATGGCAGTGATCTGGATCAGTTGAGCTCTCTATATATTGTTTGAAACGGCCTTAGATAACTAGCTGTTTCATCTGTATTATTTGTTTATACCTACTTGTACATAGTTGTTGACGACCTCTGTGGCGCAGTGGGCGAAGGCCCGCCTTAAACGCAGAAGGGTTCGATTCTCGCCGCAGGACAAATTTTTGTATAATCAGCAAATATTTGTCTCGGCTCTGGGTGTTTTCTATGTATAATATGTATATATTTATAAAAAAACGTATATAAGTAGTATATCAGTCATGTAGTTCCCATAATACAAGCCCTGCTTAGTTTACTAGTTGATGATGTGTGAAAAATGTCTAGCATTTATTTTTTGTATGAATAAATGTATTATTTTTATGAGAAATCTATACCCTCCAGAGAACAGCACCCACCGACTAATGCTGGACACATCGAGGACGCTCTTCGAGAATGACAGCGACTGTCAGTTCGCAGAGTTCATGCCGATCCTGTCGACTATCTTCGCTTGCGTGTGGATCACGTTCTTCACAATGTGCCCGGGCGGAGGACATGCTAGGTCAGGGTAAGTAACAAAAAAATAAAAAAAATGTCTTGATTTTTTTCGAAATCTTCTGATATCATTAGGTCTGTTAGTTTGTGAAAAAATCCAGGTAGAAAAAAGTTGTTTTTGTAGAAAATTTTTTTAGGCTGAGTAGGTATTTTTTATTAAAAAAATGCTGGTTTTGTTAAGTAATTCTTGTTTGATCCTCAATGACGGATCCTTGTGTAGCGTATGTTCCTTGCTATTGTTACTTCACGTTACGCGCAACTTAACTACATTAATGTGGTAACAGAGCTGAGTCCCTCAGTCTCACTTCGTCTGCCCTAAGAACAACTAGTACTTAGCTTTACTTTGTACTCATACCGTTTAATAAATATTAAAGTTTTTATGTTTTTCATCTGATCCAACCCGATCAAGTGACGTGAATACTAACTTTTTTCTCTTTGATCCGCTATTGTATTTTCCTATTGTCATGTTTTCTAAGAATATGAATAAAAAACTTTCTTAATGTAAAGAAAAAGGTAACCTAACCTACCCACTTTCTGTTTAAGTGAAACTGTTAAAACCCCGCTCCTTTGTTTTGTGCGGTTACTCACAATTCTAATCTTTCTTTTCTTATCATCTAAGTACCTAGCTGAATTTCAAAAAGTCGTAGGACAAAAGTATTACGAATAATTTATGATGCGTGCTTAATAATTGATTGACCTAATTCAAAAAAGCAGTTTGATTTGGTTTACATAATTGAAAATCAAATCAAATCAACACATTTTTTGATGAAGTCTTTATCGGAATGAGTCGAAACTTAGTCGGTGCCTTCACCGATAGGCAGGCGAAGCCATGGCTTCGCCTTACCCAGATAAATAGTAACCTATGTTTTAACAGATAGTTACAAAAGAAATATATTAAAACAGGAATTTTCACGTACATTACTATCGGTGAAGGCACCGACTAAGTTTCGACTCATTCCGATAAGACTTCATCAAAAAATGTGTTATTCTAAGACACGAACTGAGTATACTTACTTACATGTTCCAAATTTCATAGAAATCTTTTTAGCCATTACGGAGATTATTATAAACAAACATACAAACTTATATTAGGAGGATGAATCTTCAGCATGGTGTTTTCTTGTTGTTTTCCAGGCTGCAGCAACCCTGGCGGATCCTCACACCAGCTCTGCTGTTCGCAATAGTGATGGTCGGTCTCACTGGACATAGCTTCACCATCACCAACAAAGGACTGCACGCCTTCTGTGCCGAGTTTAACGAAGTCACTAACTCTACTACGTAAGCTCCTTTAAATTCAAATTCAAACTGTATTTATTTTGTATATACCAAAAAAAATGGTTGGTGGGTGCTTATATAGAGCTCCTCTATATTCTGCCACCATGATAGCATAGAAAATTATAAAATTAATGTAAAATTTAAGTTTATACGAGTGAAAAAGTCAACTAGAACTTTTTTTAAAGATATAAATGAGTACATTGATGACAATTGTCATGTGCTTTTCTTGTAAATAAGAAAAAGCATTCCTAAAGCACAGTACCTAAGTCTTTAATATAATTTATGAAGTTTGGTTTAGGTTTACAAGAATCGGTTTCTTGTATATGACAAATTCGTGTATGCACATTTTTTGTGCTATAAAAACTTGATCCCTACCTGTAGAATATTAAGCCAAATCTCAGTACCGTTACCACATAGCCATGATAGGCCGCCAGCACGGCTCTTTCATTTTCTTACATACCTATAAGTCATATATAGTCCTGACCCCACATTAAGATTCCCTGTATCGTGGGTATCAGGAACTACGAGTACCGTACAACATCCAGACTCGGAACAAAAATCTGCAGAACATGTAAACATTTGTCCCGCAGCAGAAATCGAACCCAAAGAGGCTTGCATCGCTGGCTACTCGCCCGTTGCGCTACCGGGGTTGTCAAAGTCTTAAAGTCACTCCTGGTTTTCCGGAGGGGTATGCATGATCACGAATTTCTACTTGCTACTCTTAAAAGCTCTTTTAAAAGCTTACTTCATCCTGATCTGCGGGGCGATCACACTAACTCATGGCTATCGAGATGGCAATCAGTTTTGACACTAGTTCCTTATTTTAATGACCCATCCATCCAAAAAACGGAACGTCATATAGGAAACCAATTTTGTTCATTCGCATTGTCCATCTATGGCTCATCCAGCTTACAAATTAGCGTAATACGATTCATACATCCGATGATACCAGCTATGGGAATTTAGTGTGATCGCCCCGCCGATTCTTCGTCGGTTACGGCACGTCTCCAATTTGGTCGGATTCTTAACTGCCGCAACAACACTAAGCCGGTGTAAAAGCCGGATTTAAAATTATTTTGTGACGCAGACAACCGTTGCGTGGCACATTGAACTGACTGATCATAAATGCACAGCCTAAATCGTAAGTTCTATTGACCTGAAATTTGGAAGGATATATTCTTATGTATGAATAATGTTCTACGGTGGTTTTAAAATCGTTCTGTTCTGTTCTTTTATGTATGACTAATGTAAAACGTTACGTCAAAGTTTTCAAATTTTGTAAAAATTAACTTGTCTAAAAATAAATAAATAAAGGAGCATCTATTTTGTTACCTACTAGTAGGTACCTATTTCGGATTGATTATTTCCTATAATTCCAGTTGCTCATCAGTGAACCCGTTCCTAGAACGTGGATGGAACGCGTCGTGGGGCCTGGGCCAGCGCGCGGGCAGCACGCGGGCGGCTAGCGCGGGCGTGCTGGCGACGTGGGCCATCGCAGCCGCCTTACTGCTCGCCAGGTGCCTCGCTGCGCCAGACTTCGCGGTGAAGCGCACTGGCGTTTATCTTACTAAGGACCCGCAGCAGGTACAGAACCTAAAAAAATGGCTATTCACCGTGTCAATACCAGTAGTTCATCACAAGTTTCCTCGTGACACTACCACCACCTATTAAAATAATTAATAAACGTGCTTAATAAACGTAATAGAATAAACGTTTATTTGTCACAAACAATGAAAAGTTAATGGTTATAGGTACATAGGCCGACAACTAAAAGTACATAGAGATAGATAGTTGCTTAAATAAATCTAAATAAAACAATAACAACAAAATTGTTCGGCACATGTGTCTAAAAGGCTGTACCAAAATGGTGTTCAGGTCAGAATTTTGTATGTGTTACTACGCTCGCGCTGGTTTTAAAGCTGTAACTAAAAAGTTGAGGTGGTAGTGCAGCATCGATTATAAAAATACTAGCTTTCCACCTGCTTCCCGCTCTACCTCATCTACGCACTCGCACTGACACTGCCAGCTTTCCACCTGCTTCCCGCCCTACCTCATCTACGCACTCGCACTGACACTGCCAGCTTTCCACCTGCTTCCCGCCCTACCTCATCTACGCACTCGCACTGACACTGCCAGCTTTCCACCTGCTTCCCGCCCTACCTTATCTACGCACTCGCACTGACACTGCCAGCTTTCCACCTGCTTCCCGCCCTACCTCATCTACGCACTCGCACTGACACTGCCAGCTTTCCACCTGCTTCCCGCCCTACCTCATCTACGCACTCGCACTGACACTGCCAGCTTTCCACCTGCTTCCCGCCCTACCTCATCTACGCACTCGCACTGACACTGCCAGCTTTCTCTCTGGCAAAATCTGTCAGTGGTTAATATAGATAGACTTAAGATACATAGATATACAAAGATGGGTAAATACTTTAAAAAAAACCGTCCCCTATTTTACCTTGATTGGTCAAACACGCAGAAACAATCTTTATTTCTTACCAAAAGTATAAATCCCCCCATACAAATTCTGCAAATTACCCATGTTTTTTGATTGGAGGTGGTGGAAGCCCAACCAACATAGGTACTCATTAAACGCCGAGAGCAGAATACTAGTAAATGTTTTTTGTTCTATTGTGGACGTATTTACGTAACAATCAAAACCGTAAATAGTGCGAGGACATATAGGGCTCCCCCAAAGAGTTTTATGACTTCATCGGTACATCGGGTGGGGCTCCTTGCTACACTGCGTGTCGTCCGGTTCGTGGTGGCCATTCGAGAACCTATATTCCCCAGCGGTTGTCGGTTCTGCGAGCTATATATTAAAGTTACTTCGTTGATTTAGTTGTGTGAGGTGTATAAAATGAAGTACTACCAATTTACATTCATTCATTAGTTCACTCTTTTTCCAGAAAATCCTGCCACACTTCAAGAAGTCCCAATCGAAGCAATCTCAGCGCTCCTCAAACAGCTCACCGACTAAACGCGACACCGTATCCGTCCGATCTGAGCCCACAGTCACCACCGAGCTAGTCTCGGCCTCCATAGAGCCGGGGCACGACTCTGCGCCCAGCTCCCTCATTGCCACGCCGGTGAAGCGGCGACACTCGGACGTAGAGGCTTACTCCCCGCAAGACACACTTCCCGAGTCCAATTTATAAAAAAAAATATTATGGATCTAGAGATCTTTGCAGAACTACATAATTCAACTTTGCCTGAACCTCCATAGAGCCGGGAACAACTCTGCACCCAGCTCATTCATGACCACTTGGGGTGACTTGGGCATGGCCAGTGAATCTATATAACTTACTCCCCATATGAAACACCTCCCGAACCCAACTTTGGTACAGTCAGCAGCAAAGTAAATTGCCAGTTTCGACTTTTGAAACTCAAATATTTGCCGTAGACTTTAGTTGAAAATATTGGGCTACATTTGTAGATCCGCCTCGGCCCTTGACCATTTGCAATCTAAAGTTACCATTTCTTCTTAAAAACTTGCATTAATTATTTTTTTACAGTAGGTATCTCCTCATATTTTTCTTTCTTTACCCAAAAGTTATGGCTGAGAAGCTAAAAAAGTCACTGAAACTAATCAAGTCAGTAACTGACTATAAGCAGAGTTGTGCCGGTTGGCAAAGTTTGGCATATAAAATCCTTGCATGCGCTCAAATCATCGGATTTTGCTTCAAACATATTGCTTGGTTGTTAACTTAATGATAAATAATTAAGTGGTTAGTTGCTTAGAGAAAATGTTGTGTTATAAAGACATGATTGCCAAACAACTTATTATACTTAAGTATGCTAAGAATAGATAGTTTATTTTATATACCTACCTACATAATTACGATAACTTATTTTTACTTCTAACAATTTATTTGTAGAAATAATAACCTACCTACTTAACTAATCAAAAAACTTAATGAAATAAAAAATAATAATTATATATTTTTGCTTTTTACGATAAACCGTAATGAACACAATTTCAAAAATTTATTTATAATTTCAACTGGCTCGCTAGATTGAACTGAGTTGACGGGGGGTAGTATTAAAAAATATCTGTGACGAGGACAATCAAAGAAGATTCATATTAAAATAATATGATATTTAAAATACTTAACAATATTATATATAAAAAAAAAACAAAACACGATTTTAACACGCATTAAACATTATAAAAAATAATTCCACTATCCACCTCCTGGATCCATCATCAGACCCTCGTTACCAATCCCAATCTATTTGACTCGTCAAAACGAATCATGAGCCCAAACTTCACTTATTCAACCACTGAAGAGTTCCACTATCCACATGGCTCCATCATTACATCAGCTCCAAGATACCAAAATTATAGTACCTACCTATCTATTGTCACGCGAGCTACATATACATACAAACTTTTATTTCGATACGACAATTAGTAAGTAGTAGAAGTTAAAATTTACTTCCAAGATTTGATTACATTGTTTGTTAGTTATTTATTTACTAACTCTTTATTGCACATTTAAATAAAAGTGAACAATAGGCGGACTTAATGCTAAAGTATTTTCTCAGAGCCAACCCAATTTGCTGTGATTGGCGGTAAGCATGCTGCAAATTTTATCAACTTATACCTATAATAGATACAATATTATTTTATATATATAATCACATTTACCTAATATATATAATTATATATTTATAGGCACTTATACATATAAATAATAGTTAGTTACAAGTGAAGCTAATATAAGCGTGTAGGTAACTAAAAATGACATTATTTTATGATGTAACTTAGGCAACATGACATGACATTGGTTTGGTATTCACGTTTCGATTCTTTTCTGAATTCTCTACTCAGAGCAGCGCCATCTTTTTGTTTCCAACGCTGAAATGGTCATCAAAACCCCTCTATTTTATTAATCGAAGGTAAAGGGCAATGAGACTTATTCTGAACACCTGAAACTTATTATAGACAGTGTACCGACCCTAAGGAGCTCTTTAGCCAAAAACCAATTGGTTAACGTTAAACAGCAACAGCGTTCGTCTTGAATTGCGTTCGAGGTAGGGTTAGTCGCTGTTCTGCTGGCCATAACCAATATGCGACCACTTTAATATTTTATCTAGATAAATAACTGAACAAGTTTGCGTTTGTCGTTTCGTTGTTAGTTTGCCTATCTAAAAACCCCTGCGACCAATATCGATATCTAAAAACCGTTTTCTATATCGATATGCAAACTGTATATCGGTTACATAACCGTTTGTGGTAAAAAACGAAAACGCCCATGTTTAATCACATCACAGAAGAGCAACGAACTGATAAAGGTAGGTACGAAGCACAGGTTGTATTATATAAATCAAATTTAAATGCTACGACATACTGCTTTTGCATACCTACTTTGCCTTCTTACCGAGAAACCACTTCCCTAAATAAGTAACTTTCAACAAACAACTTTCCGCGCTCACCCCACACCGCTGCTGCTGCGCGCTTTACATACAAACCTACCTACTATGTGATATTTTGCAAGTCAAAATGTTGGCGCGTCGTATGTATCTATGTACGTACGCGCCGACAACTGCCACCACATTTACCCCAATCTATGCTCCACTGCATGCACGGCCCCCTTGACGTCCGAAGATCCTGGCGGCCTCTGCCTCGTAAAATCTGGGCGCACCAGAAGAATCCCCGTAAGAATGTAGGTAAGAATTTGCGCCACTGTGAGTCCAATATAACATCCATTCACAGATGGACCACCTGAAGCTAGGAAGGCATCTGGGCAACTCCCCGTGACCTGGAAGTTTTTGTCTTTAGAGATGCAAATAGTGCCAGCTAGAGCCACTTACCCGCAGCTCGGAAAAAAGCTGCGAACGACAAACAAACAATCGTCTAAACCAACCGTTTATTTATAAGTGAAATTGGTTAGTTATTAGTTACTGAGAAAACTAACATATCTACTGAAATTGTACAATCTTATAAAATACTATGGCAACAAAGCATTAGCCCCTTGATAGCACTCGCCTATGATAACAGAGTATCGATCGTGTAACGTTGCGTCTAGCGCCATTACTTAATTTATTAAATAACTTGTAAACATAATTAAAAACAAATACGGAACCGCGATATTAACACTATTCGCATAAGGCTTTTGCGCGCGGCCCGCTTGATAACGGAATCCTAAAACAAACCGGTCTCGCGTACTATGCCTTAACCTGTGTCATTCGACGCGAGAGTCTCGACCGATCCCTCAGCTGATTGCTACCCACGGTGACGCTCGCACGTACCGCTCTTCTACATCTAAAAAACCTATCATATGTGCTTGGAATCCCTCTAGGGGTTCCACTACTGGAGTAGTAACTCCTATCTGTTCCATATCCGGACTACACCCTACCTACCGGAGCCGTGCGGCTATTCTATTTACGGCGACGGCCTCTGTTCTCGCTGCTGCTGTGAGCTGAGCTGAAGGGAGGACTATCTACCTTTCTACCTGGAACGTCCTGGACAGTGCGCGTGCTGCGCGGAATACTTAGTGCTCAGGCCAGTGACTCGATATAATACCTACCTATCTGTGGGCAGAGTTGGGACCTACCACCTCACCCCGATTTGCCGCAATCGTTTTAATAGTGGTGACTTTTTTTTCACTGTGTTTTTCAGGGTTGTGCACGTACAATACAGGCCGTACATACAAGGTCAACACGTGTAGGGAATGCGCGGCCCTAGTATTACGCAGTCAATGATTAGAATACTGGCTTTCTAGACATGAGTTCGATATATCGAAACGTAACTGATATCGGATATGGGTTAGATATCGATACCATATCGATATTTAAATCCACATAACCGATATTATATTATGAAAACTTAACAAAACCTCAACTGTTACAGACACGAAAAAAACGAAAACTTCACAAACCAAAAACCAAACGAAATGACATATGGAGCTAATATGACGTAACATTAGCCATGATTGCATGATAATGCCGTGCGTAAAAATATATTATAGATAGCTGGCAATATGGTTTACTTGCTATTGTAACTCTTTTTGGTCCATGTTTTCACACCGGCGTAGTTACAAGTTGCTAAACTGATAAATAACTGAACAAGTTTGCGTTTGTCGTTTCGTTGTTAGTTTACCTATCTAAAAACCCCAGCGACTGATATCGATATCTGAAAACCGTTTTCTTTATCGATATGCTAACTGTATATCGGTTATATAACCGTTTGCGATAAAAAACGAAAACGCCCATGTCTATGGCTTTCCTTTCCTTTCCAGAGTAATGTAGGTAATCCCCATCCATGGTCGTATGTACAAGGACTAAATCACAGACTAGGGAGAAGGCAAGACTAAACAAAATTTAATCTGTGAAGTCAGCACAGCATAAACCAAAGCCCAGACTACGTCTAGTCAGTCAACTTCGCTTTGGCACAAAAAAATCTGATTAAACTAGACGTATGAACTAAACTAGCTTTTTATGTAGCCATGCGCGAAATGTGTCAGTGAGAAGAAAATAATGAAGTATATCTATTGGCTAAGTGAAGTACTTCATTGAGTTAGTTCAGTAGTTCATTTACTTCAGTATACCGTTTAGTTCTTAGAGAATTATGAATGGATGAACGAAATGAAGAAATGAGTTGCTTTCTTAGTGCTATGAACTATGAAATGTTTTTATTTTTATATCTCGATTTTCCTTCATAGGTACTTTACAGACTGTCAACCAGGGGCAAATATTTTTACTATAAAATAGGTATATAGGTAGGTAAATTTAATATGTTTTTTATAATAATAATAAATACGTATTTAAAAATAGAGATATGTACTATTTACTTTTGTTAATTAAACTGATAAAATTTTATAAGTTATTAATAAAACGACTTAACTTATTTTTTATTTGCATATAAAACTGACCCGTAACATGCGCAACACGACGCACTAATAATCGCAAATAACTTACTAAATTCAAACAATGCAAAATAGGTACTCAAACAAAATATTAATAATCAAAAAACCAAACAAACGTAAACAATCTACTTGAGCAAGAATCAAAGAACTTTATCTCAACGATGTAAGGATTCGTTTTAATTGCAAGTTCTTAGAAAGAGATACCATATCAGCTATCACTCTTTACTCTCGCTTCTATTGTTGACAAAATTGTGCAAAATAAAATAGTCTTTATGTACACGCCATAACACCGTTTTTTCTATCTTCGTCGAGCGTGATGCTAAACGAAGCATTGAAGTAAAAAGACACGTGAACTAAATGAACTAGAGACACATTAGAATGAGTAGTGAACTAAATGACAAGACAATCTTACGTATGAAGTACTTCATTCGTTCGCGAAGCACCCATGGCTATTTTTATGTAAACAAATTGATTATGTTTTAAACTACTGCAATGATAAATCAGGTAAACAAAGTTGTATTCAAGCGTTATTTATTGCACCAATTCCTTCGTCAAATACATCATGAGCCACCGCCGAAGATACTTTATCCATTGGAAAGCCGAAAATTACTGAAGGTGGCTGGCTCGGATGCAGCAGTATTTCTGCAGGGACTCATCACGAATGATATGCGACACTTCGAAGATGGTGCAAAATCTATGTACGCGATGTTTCTTAACAACAAGGGAAGAGTGCTCTACGATACATTGATCCATAAATTCGACGACACATTTATGATAGAATGCGATAAAAATGTACTAAGCCTGCTGCACAGACACCTCAAACTGTACAAACTAAAACGAAAGGTTGAAATCGGAGACTACAGCAATAACTTCAAACTATGGGTATTTATTGCACCTCCAGATACACTGTCTGATGTTAATGATCCTAAAAGTAACATACATCTATATAAAGACCCTCGGCTTGCAGATGTTGGCTATAATATCAATATTTACAAAGACCCCAGACTAGAAGAGCTAGGTTTTAGAATCTTGACTCATGCATCAGTAAAGGAGGACACAATTGGGAAGGTTGTTGGTAAAGACGTTACTGTTGAAAAAAGTGAAAAGGGATACAAACAATTGAGGTATAGACTAGGAGTCAGTGAAGGTGCATGTGACTTACCCCCAGGGTCTAGTTTTCCCTTGGAAGCAAACTGTGATTATCTCCATGGAGTGAGTTTTCATAAGGGGTGCTATATCGGACAGGAGGTCACAGCTCGAGTTCACCACACTGGTGTAGTGAGGAAGAGAATAATGCCTCTCAAGTTCAGTGAAGAAGTTTCTAATTTGGAGATGGACTCTATAATCTCAGTTTGCAATAACCCAAAGTCAAATGTAGGAAAACTGAAAGGATTTGTGGGCAACTTTGGGATAGGCTTAGTTAGGATCAAAGAAGCTTTGGAGGCTAAAGGATTGAGTATTGGAAAATATTCATTATCAACTGATAAGCCAGCTTGGTGGCCTATTGAAGCACCTAAAGAAAAAACTACATTGAACAAACTAGAATAATTTTCCTGAACTTCTTTTAAAAGAAAAATAATTTGATTGCTTAATTTATGTATGTATGATTTTTAATTAATAATAATTGAGTCTTAAACAGCTGTGCATATTTAGTTAGTTGTTCCAAGTGTTACACTTAAAAAATGAAATATTTTGTTTCAGTCAAACATGGGAGACTCTAAAGATTCAAAATCAAAGGATGAACCAGTCCAAATTATTTACGACTTTAAATGTTCCAATTGTAATTTGGATGAGAAGGCTCACTACAAAGGCACAAAGCCACCTTTCTCCCGCAACATTGTTCTTAGACACCCAAGCTATGTGATGAAGGATCCGTTCAGCCCTCCAGGAAAAGGAGAGATATTGGTGCTTGGATCAGACTGTGCCATTTGTGATAAACCTGTTTGTATCAGCAAAGAATGCAGCTTGTTTTATATTAAATCTTATTGTTTAGATTGTGCAAACCAAAACATTGAAAAATTTCCTGGTGAAATAAAAAATAAAATTTCCCAATTAAAAAAATGAAAATTGCTTTTTTCCTCAAATGTCAAGGATACCCCTAAATAAAAGGCTCTTTATAAAATACTGTTTACTTTGGCTTTCCAGTCCGATTTACAGTATTTTCTTTTGAATTTTCACAAATTATAATTCAATAACACAGTTATATTCAACTGAAACTCTAGTTCCAGTAACATAAATGTATAATACATATGTCAAAAAAAACTTTTTATAGTTACAAGCTGAAGAGGCAATGTGACTAACATTCCAAGCTTCAAGTCATGTCACTGTCACAATTCAATGAAACATAAAATTTAATCTTAAAATTAATAAAAAGATAATTACAGCATATTTATATCAAGATGTATATATTAATAAGCTCTAAAACCAGGACAAAATTAAATACATATTTTGTCTTACACCTTCCAGTCACTTCCATCAGCATGATAGCACCACACATCTTAACCCTTTCACTTAACTTTTCCGTGACTATTTAATCATACACAGTTTTACTAATAAGTACCAAATTTAGACACAAACATGTAAAACATTTTTCCTAAACACATCCTAAGAATTAAAAATATTTAATTTATTGAATTGATTGAGTCATTTGCTTCATCATTATTTTATTTTTAATCTCATGCATTAATGGAGGCTGGAAAGCCTGTATAAATATTTTTTGCAGAATATTCGAGAAATATTACATTTCATAAACTGTTGGTTATTCATAACACGCACGACATCCAGATACAAGTATATCCTAATTATAATTGTGATGGATTACATAAAATTATAGCAAAATGTGTATTGGTGTGATAATACAATTTTAGAAAATGGACAGGTTTTAATCAATATGCGTAAATAGAGATATTCTAAACATAGCTCTAAAATTTGAAACCTACATTATTATGAGATTATATTTTCTTAAATTACTCATTACATAGATTTGGCAGTGAAAGATTACCTCCACTAAAGATCAGCCGGATAATATTCATTGTGATTTAGTTTTATTACAGTTTGAGGAAAATAGTGTGGTTAGCAGCCATAAATAATAAATTTTACCAACTTTTTATCTAATTTTAACAATTAAGAAAACATTTTTAAATCACTACTTTTTTAAATTTAATATGTTTTGCTGAAGTGCCTAAACATGAACGATTTTGATCACCCTATCCCTATCACATAGATGGGATTTACTATACTACAAACATGCTTTATTAATTTACTATTATATTTTTTTAAGTAGCATATAGACATTACGGGTGTTTCATAATTTAAAATATAATAACGTTCCTGGCACTTACTATTATATTATAAAAAAATAACAAAACTCTCACAGCCTAAAATTAAATAATAATTTTGATAGCACAATCTGCCAAAACCATACATACGAAACTATACCTTTAAAACACATGTTACCTATTTACGAAATAAAACTGAATGCAGAGCGAAAGCCTTAAAGGCCAGACTAAAGTATATAAGAAGAACAGTTGCCCCTACATTACATAATTATTAAAAACTACAGAAACTGGGAAATGACACACCTAAACACGAGTAGTTAATTAACAACCCTTGAGCTAAAGTTGACACCTTTAAATATCGTTTTATAGATGTTACAATTACAGGTCGCACAATTCGAGAATTTGAAGATGTCGATGAAAAAAGCCCTCAGGTTTTTTGTCAAAATCTTTTATGTACTAATACAGTCAATGGCCGCTTCACAAAAACACACCTAACCATTTTTACAGTCCATACACGCACACATTAATCTAATACCATCATATTTTCACTCACTCATTTTCTACGAATTTGGGTGAGATAGGAATATTACATAATATTGTCCTGAGGAAGCGAATATTGATTAGTGTGCGCGTGCAATCCTTAGTCACAATTTAAAATCTACAGTCTTCTTACAAATAAGTAGTCACCAAATAAAACTTAATTCTTAATCAGCAGTTCTTTGAAATGCTCAGGCATAACAAAGCCAATGCCGATTTTTTTATAAATAAGGCCTATTTCAGAACGAGAGGAGTGCATTATATGACGACTTCATATTATGGGCGGCGGTTTGCTTGGAACCCATCATCATAAATCTCATAACATCACAAAATGGCGTGAGCAAGCGGCCACTAGCACACAACGCACTACGTTGTCTGGAAATAGACTGTTTGCTATTGCTCGAATCGACTCGTTTTCCCCTGATCGTTTTTAAATAGGCCTTAGCATCGTAATACTGAGACGAGCAGTCATACCACATATCATCCAGTTAATTATATTTTCGTCTGAAATTATTAAAAGGTATGGAGTGTCTCGATTCGCCTTTTATTATACGGGAGAGCTCATTAATTGTGCATTGTTTTATTAATTATTAAAAATAATTGCAATATTTGATATTAAGATAATGGACCTAGTTTGCATTACTCTGTATACTTGCCTACAGTACTCTGTATTCTAGGATCTTACTTGTCCTTTACTTGAACATTTTTTATCGAGTAACCAACATCATAGTGTCTGGCCTCTTGTCATAATAGCATTGTATGACAAAAATAGACTGCATGTGAGAATTAGGTGCAAAGTCCTGGAATACGGATGTATAAAACGAAATCCAGCTTTCAGAGAATAATGCACACTAGGCAACTATCAGTCGACGCTATGGCATACGGATGCTTTTGCCATTGTAATAAGGAATGTTTTTACAAAGATCTAAATTACCTCGATTTATACATAATGCTGTGTCATTGTTTCGTACAATAACGTCTAAAAAACTTTTGAATAAATAAAATTTACATTAAAATATTTGCTATTTCAACAGCAAAATATGCAGGTTTATAAACAACCAACGCCCTCGTGAATACTGTCACGTGTCTTTTCTTTAAGATATGGATATCTAACTAAAGATACCAACGCGCGCACTCAGTATAAATTGGACGTCTAAATATGACAATAGCGGTTGGACACTTGTCAGCACGGGTCAGCACCGCTATTAACTACTCCATTTCATCTTAAATTAATTCAGTAAACCGAATTGACAACGCCACCCACCAAGCCGCATTATATCAGCGTGGGCTAAGGTGACCTTAGCCTCAAAGCTAAGGGGCGGCTAACCCTCCACTCTTTGAGGAAGGCCTAGGTATGTTCAGCTGTAGGTCGCTAATGAAATTGACAGCATGCGCATACATTTTCGCAGAAAACAAAAGTAGAACCTTTGCTGACAAGTTAGGTCCACCTATACGGGGCTTACACGACAACTCATTTCACTATAGATTGACACAGGACGTAAATTGCCTGTGCACAGAACCTTGAGCATTTCACTAATGTCATTATTCACTTGAACATCCACACTGCACTTATCCTAACACAAAGAATAGAGTTCATATCCGCTCTCCACTGCAATCCACCCACACTTGCCTACGTAAAACCACAGTACTCGTCAATTCAGTAGAGCACTTTATTATTGTACTTTAAAGCAACATAATAGTTTTCTTTTCTATTCAATATGCTTGCCAAAATTATTGTCAGGTACTGTGAATAAGGTACATGAAATCTGGATCCGCATAACAGACCAGCTATCCAAATAGCTATTTTACAGTTTTACATGCTATTGAAAGTGCAACTGAATTTTGACGGTCTTATAAACCATAACGTCTAAAAGTTGAAAAGGGGAAACTTTCCATCAATTTCAAGTGTTTTCAACTTTTAGAAATCAAAATAAGTAACATAGCTTTGAACCCTCTTAGGTATTTGCTAGATAACAAAGATGCATTTGGAAACTTCTTGAAATACTGCTGTAAATGAGACTCAGTCTGTCTGTGCACTAAAGCAGAGCTATCAACAAATAACGTTAAATTAATATCATTATTCCGCTCTGCTTCAGCGATTCTAAGGCCCGTATGCAAAATCTAAACTCAAGCCTCAGTCAAGGTTCATCTCTGTAGATTTTTAAAGTTT
The DNA here is from genome assembly GCA_958496245.1 of Perizoma flavofasciatum. Taxonomy (NCBI): domain Eukaryota; kingdom Metazoa; phylum Arthropoda; class Insecta; order Lepidoptera; family Geometridae; genus Perizoma; species Perizoma flavofasciatum. The sequence continues at coordinate 5,318,381 of OY292436.1, forward strand.
TTTATTATGCTTGCTATTTTAGATGGGTTTGCTCTTAAGGATAAAGCTGCCAATTGTACATTTAGTTTTAAGCTATGTGCGTAGTTGTATATTTTTTTATTTATTCTAAAACAAGTGAATGAAGTGGCAATGTGCAGACCATTTTAGCTCGCAGACTTCTTTCTACAAACGATTATTTTAAGGTATCATGTCCAATAATCAGTTTTTCTATATAAGCTTGAGTCACGCTTGAGTTTTATGGTAGAATACGGGCCGGTTTGTATTTTCAGCTAGGGGAGACAGCGATATCTCACTTCCTGGGACTCTGCTCCATTTGCGCAGTTGCCGCATCAAAAACGCAGCTTATTATTTGTTTCCAGCTCAGCTTTAACTTTGACCGCTAGGTGTCTCGAGCAGATGCTGTGCTTAAGCATAGCAAGGTTTAGTAAGTGTGGTTCCAGTGTGTACCGCGTCGGCTCACATGAGCGTGACGCTGGACAGGTGTCGGCAGAGTGCGGCGGAGAGGGACAGCGCCGCTTATACATCCACTAGCGCTTGCTGCGCGGTCTCCGCGATCGAGTTCACAGCCAACATTAACTGCAATGCAAATAAAAACAACATTATATTTGATTGCGTGAGGTCTAGCGTGTCCTGACTGACTTCCAATCTGTAGGTCGTGGTTCAATGGACTATTTTAAAATTAATCTAGTATTTAAATTTATATTTATTGAAGGGAATAATAATTACTTCATAATTTGACAATTAAAAGGAATTTAATGTGGTTCTTGATTGACTTGCCTCTAACTACTCCCTAAATTCGTATTCGCACGGATCTGCGAACCCAGTATCAGTATCCGAGGAAGAATCACAGACAAATGGTCCAAGTGAAAAACAGAAAGCGTTTTAACATTCTTCAACAGCAATCCGAGCGCCCCCTAGCGAACGTATTAAGTAAATCAGATATTTATATAAAAAAACTAAATATTCGTCGTTTTTTGGTCGCACTGTTTGTTGTAAAACCTAACCTAACAAACGCCATAGTTTGTTTATCCAAAACAGATAATTGATACACGTCATAACGTTAGATACTTATGTAAATAATAAAGTTTGAATACTTAAGTATGAACTATTCTTTTCTACTGCTATCGCAGCGTGTCCTTTTAGCACATAGGCCTCCTGCAGTTCTTTCTATTTACCTCTCTCTCGTACAGTTTGTCCATATAGATGCCAAACATGGGCAAACACCCCAAAGAACCTCCAAAAGCTCATAACTAGTCAGAGAAGCATGGAAAGAAGCATACTAGGATACCGCAGGAAGGACAGGAAACGAGAAAATACACTGCAATCGATCACTAAAATAGAAGATGTTGGAAAAAACAAAGACTTTGAAATGGAGATGGGCGGGACACATGCCCAGAGAAAAAAAAAACTAAAAATGGACAAGCTACTTGACCAACTGGACCCGTCGCGTGTGCACGAGGGAGACAGATGTATGAACTAGTAATTATTTAATTAAAAAAATTTAATTAAAAATAATTAAAGTAATAAACGTATATTGGTGACCATACTGTTTTATGATGCTGTTATTGTTTGTGGCGTGTAAGGCTAAATTCTTACCGCCGCCGTAGAAATCGTCGGTATAGAATTTTGTGCACATTGCATAATGAACTTTATGTACATGGTACATTGTCCGTTAACAAACGCAAAAACCTGACCGCTAGTCTTTCAGCGAGGCTTCTGTTCCGCGGCGCTGGCGGTGTAAATTGAGCCTAAGTCTGACCTGAGCGCGGTAGGGGGCGCCTCGCAGCGGCGTGGACGATTCGTCGGAGGAGTCGTCGTCTTCGATGATGTCATCGCTGGGCTCGTCGCCCGAGCTGCCGTCGGGGGACTGGCAGCGCGACGTCTCGGGCAGGGGCTCTTTCGGAGTCTCTGGCTCGGACGATTCCTCGTCTGGAATAAGTGGAAAAATTATCACCCGCAACGATAGAAGCCCCTGAGTTTGCCGTTGTCGAAAGAAGTTGTTGTCGATTTTTGCCCTTGCCCAACTAAACTTGACCAGTTTTTTTATGAACTTACTAGCTAATGCCCACAGCTTCGCCCGCGCGTGGTACCAGGATAAAAAGCGGCTCTTACCGTTAAGGCAACATTCGTAAAAAATGCGTTCGCTCGACCGTTTTTCGTCGACTTACGTTGTAAAATGGATCTCCACGAAAAGCCTTTTTATTTTAACATGGCGAGCCGCGCGCGCTACGCCATCAGCGCGAGCGCACGCATCGGCCCGAGCAGGGAGGACAGCTTGACGCGTGTCCCGGAGATCGACATAATATAACTGTAGATTCAGAATGACCTGTGGCTTGCAAGAGTCGCTGCTGCAGGGCGTGCGCGGCGCGCAGCATGTCGCGCGCGGTGTTGGGTGCAAGCCGCGCGCGCCGCGCCATCAGCGCGAGCGCACGCATCGGCCCGAGCAGGGAGGACAGCTTGACGCGTGTCCCGGAGATCGACATAATATAACTGTAGATTCAGAATGACCTGTGGCTTGCAAGAGTCGCTGCTGCAGGGCGTGCGCGGCGCGCAGCATGTCGCGCGCGGTGTTGGGTGCGAGCCGCGCGCGCCGCGCCATCAGCGCGAGCGCACGCATCGGCCCGAGCAGGGAGGACAGCTTGACGCGTGTCCCGGAGATCGACATAATATAACTGTAGATTCAGAATGACCTGTGGCTTGCAAGAGTCGCTGCTGCAGGGCGTGCGCGGCGCGCAGCATGTCGCGCGCGGTGTTGGGTGCAAGCCGCGCGCGCCGCGCCATCAGCGCGAGCGCACGCATCGGCCCGAGCAGGGAGGACAGCTTGACGCGTGTCCCGGAGATCGACATAATATAACTGTAGATTCAGAATGACCTGTGGCTTGCAAGAGTCGCTGCTGCAGGGCGTGCGCGGCGCGCAGCATGTCGCGCGCGGTGTTGGGTGCAAGCCGCGCGCGCCGCGCCATCAGCGCGAGCGCACGCATCGGCCCGAGCAGGGAGGACAGCTTGACGCGTGTCCCGGAGATCGACATAATATAACTGTAGATTCAGAATGACCTGTGGCTTGCAAGAGTCGCTGCTGCAGGGCGTGCGCGGCGCGCAGCATGTCGCGCGCGGTGTTGGGTGCAAGCCGCGCGCGCCGCGCCATCAGCGCGAGCGCACGCATCGGCCCGAGCAGGGAGGACAGCTTGACGCGTGTCCCGGAGATCGACATAATATAACTGTAGATTCAGAATGACCTGTGGCTTGCAAGAGTCGCTGCTGCAGGGCGTGCGCGGCGCGCAGCATGTCGCGCGCGGTGTTGGGTGCGAGCCGCGCGCGCCGCGCCATCAGCGCGAGCGCACGCATCGGCCCGAGCAGGGAGGACAGCTTGACGCGTGTCCCGGAGATCGACATAATATAACTGTAGATTCAGAATGACCTGTGGCTTGCAAGAGTCGCTGCTGCAGGGCGTGCGCGGCGCGCAGCATGTCGCGCGCGGTGTTGGGTGCAAGCCGCGCGCGCCGCGCCATCAGCGCGAGCGCACGCATCGGCCCGAGCAGGGAGGACAGCTTGACGCGTGTCCCGGAGATCGACATAATATAACTGTAGATTCAGAATGACCTGTGGCTTGCAAGAGTCGCTGCTGCAGGGCGTGCGCGGCGCGCAGCATGTCGCGCGCGGTGTTGGGTGCGAGCCGCGCGCGCCGCGCCATCAGCGCGAGCGCACGCATCGGCCCGAGCAGGGAGGACAGCTTGACGCGTGTCCCGGAGATCGACATAATATAACTGTAGATTCAGAATGACCTGTGGCTTGCAAGAGTCGCTGCTGCAGGGCGTGCGCGGCGCGCAGCATGTCGCGCGCGGTGTTGGGTGCAAGCCGCGCGCGCCGCGCCATCAGCGCGAGCGCACGCATCGGCCCGAGCAGGGAGGACAGCTTGACGCGTGTCCCGGAGATCGACATAATATAACTGTAGATTCAGAATGACCTGTGGCTTGCAAGAGTCGCTGCTGCAGGGCGTGCGCGGCGCGCAGCATGTCGCGCGCGGTGTTGGGTGCAAGCCGCGCGCGCCGCGCCATCAGCGCGAGCGCACGCATCGGCCCGAGCAGGGAGGACAGCTTGACGCGTGTCCCGGAGATCGACATAATATAACTGTAGATTCAGAATGACCTGTGGCTTGCAAGAGTCGCTGCTGCAGGGCGTGCGCGGCGCGCAGCATGTCGCGCGCGGTGTTGGGTGCAAGCCGCGCGCGCCGCGCCATCAGCGCGAGCGCACGCATCGGCCCGAGCAGGGAGGACAGCTTGACGCGTGTCCCGGAGATCGACATAATATAACTGTAGATTCAGAATGACCTGTGGCTTGCAAGAGTCGCTGCTGCAGGGCGTGCGCGGCGCGCAGCATGTCGCGCGCGGTGTTGGGTGCGAGCCGCGCGCGCCGCGCCATCAGCGCGAGCGCACGCATCGGCCCGAGCAGGGAGGACAGCTTGACGCGTGTCCCGGAGATCGACATAATATAACTGTAGATTCAGAATGACCTGTGGCTTGCAAGAGTCGCTGCTGCAGGGCGTGCGCGGCGCGCAGCATGTCGCGCGCGGTGTTGGGTGCGAGCCGCGCGCGCCGCGCCATCAGCGCGAGCGCACGCATCGGCCCGAGCAGGGAGGACAGCTTGACGCGTGTCCCGGAGTTCGACAGCTCCTCGGTGAGCGCTTGCACTGCTGTGTTCGTGCTCGAACTTCCGATCTGATCAACAATCAAATGCTCATTTCAAAGTATCCTGAAAGACTTTCCACATCACGTAACCTATGCAGAAGCTTACGAACATAGACTTCATCATCATGTGAACGTCGAGGTAATCCAGCTCCTCGACAACACAAAGTGAGACGACTCCAAAAGACCAAACCTTTTGAGTTAGTGTAGTGTAAATAATAGAGTTATATAGTGAGAGTTGTGTCAATGATCCCTATGAAGAACATACGAACAAAGTGTCTTTCCCTTAAATAGAGACAATAAGAAATGTATTAATGAACACATTCTTAGCTATACTTTATTTAATCAAACTAGGTAAATGTTAAGTCCTACTAATATAATAAATGCGAAAATCTGTGTGTGAATGTTTGTTACCACGTATCTCCGTAACTACTAAACCGGTTTTGATGAAATTTGGAATGTAGATAGTTCAGGTTCTGGAATAACACATAGGCTATATAATTTTATTTTCGAAAATCAACCCCTAAGGGGGTTAAACAGGGTGGTAAAGTTTCTATGGAAAAAAATATTCCTTGGTTTTATTCACTCAAAACTCATAAACTTTAAAATAAATAATGAAACACGTATTTTTTATTTTTTCAAAACTACCCTATGGGGGTATGCAATTGATTTCTAAACTTTGACATAGTTCGAAGCCTGGAGACGGTCATATGCTACTTTTATTAACATACCACGCGGGCGAAGCCGCGGGCAACAACTAGTTACTAATAAGCCTAATATAGCCTAAATTTATTATTCAATGCAATAAGACCACATTGTATGCTTATTAATCCAAATGAACATTTTAATCACTCGTACTCTACTCGTACCTTAGGATAGTAATGTTCCATGAACTCGTGAACAGCGCTGTCTTCGAGCGACTCCCGCTCGTCCAGCAGTATCGCGTCGATGTACTCCGACAGCACGCTGCATCCCAGCAACATCTCTTCCAGTTTCGCGTCCGCCTACGAATAACAATGTTTACTGTCATCAAAATTCAAACAACAGTGTCTACATAGAGAATATCATTGCAATAAATAGTTACCGGTGTGTGAGCTACATCGCGCCAGAAGGCCGCGAAGTAATTGAACCGGAGCGGCACCGCGTCGAGCGCGCACAGAGCCGACACCGCCACCAGCTGCTCCGACATGCAGCGCTGCTGTCTCGCAACCCGACAACACGTCTCTGGAAACATCCAAACGTCATTTAAGATGAATAAATATAATAAATAATGCTGGACATTTTTCACACAGCAGCATCTAGCCCCCAAACTAAGCAGAGCTTGTATAATGGGAACTACATGACTGATATACTACTTATATACTTTTTTTTTGTAAATACATACAAATTATAAATAGAAAACACAAAGACCCGCGACAAATATTTGCAGATCATACAAACATCTGTCCCGCGGCGGAAATCGAGCCCGCAACCTTCTGCGTCTCAGGCGGGCCTTGACCAACTGTGCCACGGAGAGAATAATAATAATAATAAAGCCTTTTTCATTTTCTTTTTTTATTTGATGAAACTTTACAGTGATATAGCTTATATACATCAGAATAACACATAGGCTACTTTTTATCCAGGTACCACGCGGGCGAAGCCGTGGGCAGAAGCTAGTTATAGAGTTAGGTCGGCACACTCACCGATGAACTTGTGATAGGGGCGGTATATTTGCATGAGCGGCTGGTGGTGCGCGTGTCTCTGCGCGCAGAGCGTGTGCAGATGCGCGCGGGAGCGAGGCGCGCCGCGTGCCGACCCCGCGCCGGACCCGCCCCGCGTCGCGCCCGCCGCGCCCGCCGCCAGCGGGACCAGAGCGCCGAGCGCCGCCGCGCCGCCTATCATCACCAGCTCTTGCAGTACACCTACAATAACAAATTACATCGTTGTTCATTACTCTATGAATATGTAGTGGGTCCATTTCAGAAAATCCTTTCTATGTACTTTTCTACACACCAAAAGGAACTTATCTCTCAAATTAGAGATCACACCGGGATGTACGGTTAAGCAGCGCGTTGAATGTCGGTCAGTAAGTCACGGATCTCCCTGAAGATGACAATTAGGGGGTATAGAGGATAGGGGCGAGGATTGGTGTAAAATAGTGGATTAAAGAAGACTTTTTTTGACTTTTGAAAATTCCGACTGTTTGCGCGACGCGAGATAGGTAACCGTTCCATCGTATCCATTTGATCACTTGGTGGATTTTATTTAATAAGGTAATTTCTTACCTCTACCTACATGCATATTTCTATTTGTTTACATTTATACTTTAAAATTAACATTCTTTTATATGATTTCAGATTCGCGAGGTACGTCGTCTACGGTCATGATCAAACCTAAGCGGTTTTTTTAAAATCTATAAACCAACTTCAATGCAATGTTTCGAGCAATAAACTTTATTGTACTAAAGTTTACTGCTCGAAACATTGCTTGTTAAAAAAGCCGTTAAATGAAATTAATTGAACAGGTCAGGTAAATCAACATTGACATCGAAGTTGCCTCAACAACTTTTGAGTTTGAGCCGTAATCCTGTGAATAATGGTGTTCGTACCGAGCGCGGCGTTCCTCAGCCTGTCGAGTCGATGGTGCAGATGCAGCATGGTGAGCAGCCGGCGCGCGCACTCGGGCCAGTCCTTGCAGGCGAGCAGCAGCGCGCGCGCCTCCTTGGTGTCGCGGCGCGTGCGCAGCGTGCGACAGAGCGCGCGCGCCCACCGCAGCGCCGCCGTCAGCTCGGACCGCACCGCCGTCACCGCTACACTCACGCCGCCGCCGCCGCCGCTGCCGCTCGCGCCACCGCCCTCCACGTACACCGCGTGCAGGCTGTGCAGCGCCTGGTAACAAACCACCATCATCCATAGCTCACACCTATAGACTTCACCCACTACTGAACCAACAGTATCAACAACGGTTTTGTCTACAGAATAAAAAAGACTATCTTTTGTTTGACAGAAAGGAAAACAGCAAGTTTAGAGTGAGCATTGGTTAACATTGGTTTTGTCGGTGAAGAAGACATTTTTTGTATAAAAAGAGTGCCATGGTCTCTTTCCCATAGCAAACAAACACCCAACAGCCACATACATAGTCACACACAAACACTAGGATTCCGTGTCTCGGGTATCAGAAAATACGAGTACGTCCTACGACTCAATCAATTCACCAATAAACAAGAAAAATTATTTTATGATGTAAAATAATTGATTCAAAATCAAAATGTTTGATTTGTTAAGTAGGTGTTAGTTTTGAATAATTATATATTGACATTGTATTTTTCCATTGCATGAAATTATCGTGATTTAACTTAATTGTATATCAATATAAATTGGTAACATAGTGGACAAAAACTATAATAGTGACATCTGTATTTACCTATGTTTCACAATAAATTACTTCTGATTCTGATTATGACTATAGCACCCAGACCAGCAGGGCGATCACACTAACTCATGGCTATCGAGATGGCAATCAATTTTGACACTAATTCCTTATTTTAATGGCCCATCCATCCAAAAACGGAACGTCCAATAGGAAACCAATTTTGTTCATTCGCATTGTCCATCTATGGCTCATCCAGCTTACAAATATCGGATGGGATGAATCGTATCACGCTTATAGCGTGATCCGATGATACCAGCCATGGGAAATTAGTGTGATCGCCCCGCTGGAACAAATATCTGAAGAACATGCAAACAATTTGTTGATTCAAATTGTTGAATTGTGTGGAATCGAACACATCATTCATTTCTCCTTTCCGTCAGACGAAAGAAAGGTATTTTCCGTCAACAAAACCGTTGCCTTGAGTACTGCTCAAGCTATGCTACTGGTCTTAGTGTTTTTATATTCTTTTAGGAGACAAAACGATTGTCATGGCGCCTGCAGTAAACGACACGGCGGTTTTATTGCAGCCCTGTGACCACTAAATCAGTAAACAACGAAGTTGCGAACGTACCTCAAACGTCATCTGCAGTCCGCCATTGTAAACAACGAATAATCGATCGTCTTCGTTCTCGACTAGCGTACAGAATGCAGATATTAATGTAGTCCAACATGTCCTGCCGTTTAAACCTGCAAGTACACATACTGTTATTTGTACATCTAATTTAAACTAAAAAAAAAACAAGTAAAATTTAAACAACTGAAACTATTTGAGACAACACAATTTTTTTTACCAAATCAGTTTTTTAGCGAATGACAATGAACTACACATTTGCGCAGTATACTATGCTCAATGTATCTTGGCCGCCAAATTGACTCCTTGAATGAATAGGAGCAGGCTTATTAAAAGCACCAATAAATAATATGGGTTCCTTAAAAAACGGAGAAGACTTTCCGTCAGATAAAAAAGAGAAGCAAGAATTTTTGTCTTTTCCATAGACAATTAATATACTAACTGCCTGCAGTATGATACTATTAACGATGATGTCACATTAAATTTATAAATTTATAACTCAATATGATCTTTGTTCTAATACATTTTTGGTACATTGAAGATCACTATCAGATTTGAAATCTTATTTACCCGCGACAAAACATACATATATGTGTTTGGGATAAGAGGTTTTTAGTTTTTTGTTTGTCTGTTTATTTATTTAGTAACATATTTACATTGTCATTTCAGTGCAGCACCAAAGCGACAAAGAAATATAAAAAGAGATACAAAATACACTTACTTACTAAACATTAACACTAAAATATAATTACACCAGCAAGCTACTAACTATAACTTAATAACAACTTTACATATTCCTATGAGTCCTATCCAAAAATTTTAAAATCGCATCCCTGACTTTTGGCAAGGACATATAAAATATATCAACATCTTCATCTGCACATAAACTATTAAGCGGCTGTTAAACGGCGTATGTCTAGCAGTGTACTATTGTGGGCTGGTGATGATTTTAAGGAAGATTCTTACATAGTTTTTATCGTAACAGGCCACTAGGGGGCGCTGCTATAAATGATGGAACACATAAAACGGCGTTTTTGAATTTTTTAAATAAATATACTTTATTGCCTAGTAAATGAAAATGAGGCCACAACAAACAACGTTTCACGCTACAATAGACATACCCTGTAAGTAGGCAGAGAGCATGCTTCTTCTAAACATAGCCGCCTCCCTCCCCTCTACGATTTCCATGCTGGTGGTCCGAGAGGGGATGTTTAGGTCACTCCCTGGAGGGACGCGTGTGATACAAAGAAAAACCTTTATTAAAATGTACGCATCAAATCAGCAGCAGTTGATTAATCAGCAGATACCTTTGTTTTACACTTCTGGTTCTATCAGCGGAACAAACAGAAATCAGCTTAGTATCCAGATAATGACCGTGAATTCAGCAACTTTTCGATCTATATGGATGGACAGTATACAGGATGTGGGATGAAGGGATAAACGTTTTCTTTAGAAACTTGTTCACAGAAAAAAATGGTGAATTGTCATAAAAACGGATCTTCTGGATATTTCAAAAACAGTACAGATGAATGTGACAGAGAAAAATGCTCAATCGACTCTATTTCTTATTTCTTATGCTTGCTCCAAAGTATGACTGCCTTAGTCAAACCGTAAGACTTATCGTAAACTCATTCTTACGGTAAAATAGTACATTCCTTGAGAGTCCCATTATGCTGTCACAACCTGTGCTTTTCTTCTATTTATTCTACTATGAAAACGACATCCCTTCATCGCGATTGTTCCTCATTCTCAGCCATCAAATTGCCAAAGAGTAAAGTCACCAACAACTCTTTCGATTAATATTAAAAGAGTGACAACATGGTCGCGAGTGCAAAATGACATTGTATACAGTGCAGCGCCATAAATTTTCTAACTCTCCTTAAATCTAGAGTAGCGTTTCAGCAACTATTTGACCTTATTCCTTTTAGAGCTTACCACTTACTTGCTAAGTTACCAAAAAGCGTATCCTGCCTGAACCTAGCATGGTTTTTGCGCGTGTGAGAGGTATTAGTATTGTTGAAATGTGTGACAGTGTGACACTTGTGCACACATTATCCTGACTGAACTGCTGTTGGTAAACTTACTACCGTAGTAGTGACAGCTAGCTTCGTCTGAGGAGGCCGCCTCGCGCTTCTCCGATGTCGCCGCGGTGTTGTGGCTGGATGCTCATGCTACTGGTGCAGGTGAGAACAGCTAACTCACCTTGTAAGTAGGCAGAGAGCGTGCTTCGCCTGAAGGCGGCCGCCTCGCGCGTCTCCGATGTCTCCGTGCTGTTGCTGTTGATATTGCAGTAACTGACGGTAGCCGTGGCGGTTGTTATCGTGGCTGGGCTATTGTTGGTATTGTTATTGTGACTTGCACCGCGAGAGGCGAGTATTCGGGCCAATCTGGAACCATCAATTAATTGGAATTGGTACAACGCCATTACAAGGGCGATGGGCTTGCAACCTGTCACGCGGGATGCTAACTACTACGCAGAAACGTGGGCAAAATACTTACGATATAATGAAACACTAGTGTGGAGTTAGGAATGTTTGTGACTGTTTGGTGTTTATTTATTTCATTTATTAATCACAAAAATACCTGGCAACGTAACTTGGCACCTTGAAACGTATACCTACAATTCTTATATTCTTACTTCGAGAAAAAGTTTACCTGAGTAATTCATCAGCAGCCGCGGGGTACAGATGGGAGTGCGGTGCTATATTCCTGAACGCCCAGTGAATATTCTGATGTTGCGCGAGATTTTTTGCGAAAGCGCTCGACCGCCGGCAACACAGCCGTAGTATCGCGTAGTACGGCGGTAGCATCGTTCGGTTGTACGCTACCACTTCGCCGTCTTCATGGTCGGCTCTGAAAAAAAACCTTCGGTCAACCATGCCTGTCGTAATTCGAACGCGGTCTTAGAGCCAGCGCACACGAGATATTTTGTATGCGCGTTCGCAGCACTGTACGCGCTCCATATACTTAGCAGATAGTTTGCGTTTTTATATTATATAGAAACGCGCTGATTTAGCACGTTTGTATTTCGTTAACCATAAATGGTTGTTTGTCTATTACCATTTATCTCTGAAACGGCTGATCAGATTGTAATGTGATTGTATGCAATCGATTTGTATGTCTGCAAGGATGGTTCGTAGAAATGTTTTATTTCACTAGAGGGCACTAGAATTGACGATGAAAAAACATGCATTTAAAATTTTGAAAATAATAACAGATTTTTTATTTTGGGTTTGATTATGACGTGCCGTAACGCCTTAATCCAAAATTTTAATATGGTTAAAACTAAGGGAAATAATAGGGATATGACAACAAACGTTGATTTTAAATATAAAAAAATTACTTGTTTTTGGATTTTGGGTTGTTACAGCACGTTTTTACCCAAGATTTTTGGTTAAAACTGAGAGCGATATTGATATATAATAGGTAGCGACAAACAAAACTATAAACGTTCCGTTTTCACCATCTGCCTTCACAACCCATGTAGCATCCCAGTATGATTACTCACAGTATGTAATTGTAGGGGATATGTTTCGGCAGCCGCGAGTGTGACACAGCCAACTGAACATTCTCCGGGCAGTCCACAGTGACAGCATGCCAGAACGTCAGCAACGCTTGCTTGTTCGGATGGACGGCGACTGATGGCTCCGACAGCGCTGGGTGGTAAAGCTCCCAGAGATCATTGAAGTACTGTCCGAACTGGAACAAAACAAGACAATCTATACTAATAATAAAGCTGAAGAGTTTGTTTGTTTAAACGCGCTAATCTCTGGAAGTACCAGTCGGATTTGATTTTTTTTTTTGCCTATCAAAAAAAATTTCCAATTCTTGAGGATAGATAGATAGAAAATTCTTTATTGCACAACTATAAAGTACTGTACATAGGCGAACTTAATGCTAGATAGCATTCTCTTCCAGCTAACCTTTGTGTTAATGGAGAAGAGTCTTGAGGTAGTGCATGAATATAAGAAAAATTATAAATGATACGCTAGAGGTAATCTATTAATAAAACTTAAACACTATTCCCTAAATAAACACAATTACATATCTACTTAACCTAACCTTACAAATTACAGAAAATAATTCATAGACTACTACATATTCTATATAATATATATTATTCTCACAATATGTAGCTGAGAGACTGATTGCTTAAACTTTGTAGGATTCAAGCATAAGAGCTAAATAGTGATTGTAAATTTTGGATCTGAAAATTTCAACAGAAGACACCTCACGATATGACTGTGGAATACTGTTCCATAGTCGATGATTATAGGCTATTTAATATTACGCTACAATCATTAGGAACCGAGCGAAAAGAAAGACACGGTCGGGCGACGCGACGCGACGTGGTGGGTCGGGGTCGAGGCCGGCCGTGGCACAGCTAGTTTTATTATACTGTACACTTCTTCAAAGTAAAAGTCGGTGCTATTACGAAAGGTACTTTAAACTCAGTTTAGTCAGGGCCACAACCAAGGTGTAAAATATAAATAAAACATTTATATTCCTCACGGGGTTTGTCCATTTGAAGTAAGCAAACGTCACAACCATTCAAATTTGCAGGTGAAAACCAAACGAACGTGGCTTCCCAAATATAGGTTGAGTTATGTACAGAAACAAACTAGGTGGCTGCTAGGTTTACCTTTTGGTAGTTATTTTAAGTTCAATTATTTTATTTAAAGTTTGCTAAAGTTCAGCAGGTAAAATTGACTCATTGATTAGAAACGAGTATAACCAAATCACGATGTTCCTTACTTGCAAGAATACATACCTACCTACCTCATTTAGTGTGCTCATTTATCTTTTATTTTCTGTGTGACCCACACATATCACCCAGGGCTTATAGGGTACAGAATTCACAGAATTAGAGCTGTAATTCAAAATAATGTGTTGGAAGAAGAAGAAACTTACCATAAGTTTCTCGACTCTGCTGACGACACAATACGTCATGACACCAAAGTAGGCCGTCAGCTTCATGGTGCCATGGACCGCAATATCGGTGTATTTGCGCGCTGTTTTCAACTTCCCTAGCAGCATTGTATATACCTGGAGTCAAATAATTTTTGATACAAATTATGTGGATTTTGATGCGTTTTAGTTCGGAAGCCGTATCAATAACGATAATAGAACCCGTATAGTTTCGACAGGTCCGTCCGTTTCGTGATCATCATGATGATGATCGAAGGACATTAGACTGGAAGGTCACAAGTCATTAGACTTTTAGCGATAAAACCTATCCAAGAACCATCCCTGAAGACGTCCAAATAGATGCAAAAAACTGAATTACAATCCTATAAGCAGTTTCGGAGATAAATAAGTAAATGGTAATAAGCAAACCGACAAACAGCAAACACGCACAAACGGGCGGGTAAAAAGAGACAAAACACTGTAACTATTCCACTGTGTTGCTTTAAATGTGTTTTAATGTAACCTGATGCAGCGTATGGTGCGCCGTGTCCGGCAGCTTCGCCGGATGGTGCTGGCGCGACCTCGAGTAGCCGGCCCGGAAGTGCTGCGAGGGCACCAGCGCGACCAGCAGCAGCGCCGCCGCCGCGCGCACCCGCGCCGCGCTCGCCGCCAGCAGCTGAATCTCCACCCACAGCTCGGCGGTGCGGAGCGCCCACGCGTGCGCCGCCTTGTTGCGCGGCACCTGGATATTACAAATGTGACAAGTCAATGAGGGGTATGCATTCTGAGCTATGGCTGGCAGAGTCCATTACTTCTCAAGCGGACAAAATGGGTAGCCACAGACATAAGATCTCTCAATTTGAAAAAATATACCGGATGTAATCAGACCGAAAGCTAAAACAGTGAATTTAGACTATGATACTGAAAAATGTTGTGAGGAAAGGAACAAAATAAAAGAAAAAGAAACATTGTATTCAAGTTTCAGTGCATATTCATCCACATAACTGTATGTCTACATCATAACAGCAACACTACTACTACGTAGTGTCCCGATATTATGAAGTTTGCATTCGATTTTGACTTTCGAGTTTCACTTCATTCATTCCTTCCGTCGTCTTCGCCCGTTCTGGGTGAATTCTCTGTCAGTGCCCTTACCTGTAGCGCGAGCCATTCGAGCGCCGCATGTGGGCATACGTCAGCCACGTCCCACAAGTGGGCTATGACGAGCTGCGTGAAGCACGGCAGGCCTCCGGTAGCGCCCGCGCCTGTTCCGCTACCGTCCACCAGCAGTGTCAACAGCTTGAAAAAAGGTCCGCAACTCTGTGAAAAGAAAGACTTCATGAAATACAATAATAACGGCGCTATATTTGAACCTATAAGCAACAGAATTCGGCAACCGAAATCACCTTATACCCCGGAGAAACCCGGGCAATCCGTACATAATGTAACGTAACATTGTTCAGACCTACCTTCCTGAGTGATCCTAAGAGCATTTTTACTAAGAGCGTTACCATTATAACGATATAATCGTCACCTCAGTGATGAGTCTTGTTTTCAATCACCAGTAGTTGATCCAAATAAAGCTGTTTTAGTTCCGTTACGGTACCACGTCTTCCCCTATAGAATACCCTTCCCCCCTTCCCCACCCCAATAATTGACATCAATGATTATATAAACGACCTTACAACCTTATAGATCTTTAAAACTGACCTCTGGGTGTTTGGCGATGCCCTGAAAGATCATAGTAACTATCTTCTCAGCCAGCGGCTCGTTCCATCGACACAGCGCGAATATCAGCGACCGCGTCTGTTGCAGATTGAGACAGTCGCGCGTTTGCTGGTAGATGAATGGGAAGCCCTGTAACAAAATAAACAAAATGACTCCTGCATTTTCCTGTAAGTAACGAATAGCTAACAACGCATTTATATCAGTGGTGTGCAAAGGTTAAAGATTCGTTTTTTGAGGGCAGTGGCGTCACGTGAACGCTCCGCGTGGTGAGCTAAGCAAGCCGCTTAAGTGATGGAAATGTTAGTGTACCTTGGTGTGTAGTAATGTCTTTGCGTCGGGTTCGTCCAGAGCGAGCAGACCGGCAGCGTCACGTGACCGCTCCACGAGCCCGGCCACCAGCGCCACCATCTTGTCGAGCGCGCCCGGCCGCAACTTGTCGCCAGCGGATTCAACGTTGCCGCTCCCGCTGCCGCTACCACAGCCGCTTGCCTCCTCCGTCGGCGACTCCGGCTGGGAATGAGAAGATGGTTTTCATTGACTTAATAGCTCGTCTTGGTCGCTCTGCGTTAGGTCATAGATTTGGCGAACCTCCGCGAAGTGTTCCTTTTTCAGTTCATTGGATAGTCGCTTGAATATCTAGCAATTCACCTACGACATTTAAGAGACCGCTAAAGCCGCTACAGCCTGCTGAGTTATTTTTGTTATGTACCATGTAGTAGTCTGTCCGACCGTGTCTAGTTATATATTGATTTTTAATTACGTTATGATGAATAAAGACTCTTTAAACAAAAAACTTACCACAGTATTGCTTTGTCCGAGATAAAAGTTGACCATGCTGCTGATGGCGTTAATGCGAAGCATGAACTTGCCCTCTTCTTCACCCATTTTACTAAACTCGTACAGTAGACTGAAGTATTCCGTTAAGTGCCTTAAATGGGACCTTGCCCCAGTTTCCATCTGAAATAGTTAAACCTTATGATTGCTGGGATTCTAAATATAGAAAATCTTTTGTGTCCCAACTAGATCTGTGGATACTTTTATATGCATACCAAGGTCAATGTAGACCAATGATAGTCAATGTTGTCGTATTTGCTTGTTCTATTAGTAGCTGTGTTTTAGTGTCGACAGTGTACATTGTGTAACCCCGTATTGGTAGAATTTTAGTGGAACACTTTTTACCAATCTAAGACCTCTCATTTAATGTTCCTAAAATTCTAACAAAATATTTGTATAGGAAATTATTCACGTATCGTTGACATTGGTGAAAGGACCGACAGTTTCAATAATTGTCGAGGATCTTCT
This sequence comes from Perizoma flavofasciatum, assembly GCA_958496245.1. NCBI lineage: Eukaryota > Metazoa > Arthropoda > Insecta > Lepidoptera > Geometridae > Perizoma > Perizoma flavofasciatum. Next base: position 5,334,986 of record OY292436.1, read on the forward strand.
CTAGGGACAGTGCGCTACTACGCACTATTTAAGTTTTCTCGCAGTTTAAAAGTTTATTTCAAGACTCTGAATTACATTTAAGACTTGAGAGGCTAACGACCTGCAGTCGCAGACCGCAAGTAGTCGTGGTAACTGTTAATTGATCAGTGGCTAAGCGACACCAACTTAATATTGAATTGAGAGTTTGTAGATACATTGTCGCTGCGGTTTGCAGTCTGATATTGTGTTCCGAATCATACCTTTAGGCTGCGTTTTCGAAAACAGATTTTGTACTAATAATTAGTGATATAAAATAATGAATAGTACTCACTAATGACAACAACATTCTTATAAACCTAGTAACACAACTCGCTTCACCCAACTTGCTATTATCTTCGCCTTCTTCCATACCCTGTAGGTACAAGGCACAATGACTAGATCTGAAACAAATACCAACCTTGTAACAATGAACTTAGTAAACAGTATCAGATAAAATTTATTTTATATAGAACTAAATTACCTTAGCCTCTGTATAACGTGCATACAAAGCCTTTGAAACATTTGCCGGACCATTTGATTCGGACATTTTATTAATACCTGAAAAAAATCACAGTTTAGAGTGTGCAGTTGGAAGATAACGTTTTTATTAATAATCAACGCGGGCAAAGTCGCGGGTATTCCTTTACTGGCCGCAATATTATTGGCTTGGCCAAACACAAAACCATTTTTTCACAAACATTCATTGTTCTAGAAATACCAAGGTTAGTTAAAATCCGGTCACGGAGGAAGACTTTCAGTTATTGGCACTTATTGTTTAGCTCTGTCCAATCTCTCTGTCTATGTGTATCAAGGCGCGCCAACAATATTCGCACTTAAAGGTTTCATAAAACGTGAATATTTGACGCAAATGCCCCAGATAAACATGCGTGTCAATGGTTGAAATGTTTGCTACTCCGCTACCGAACTTTAGAATGTTAATAAAACGGTAGTATTTAACGCAAGTGACAGCTATAAACAATCGCTGTCAATGGTCGAAATTATTTCTACTCCGCTACCGGACTTTAGAAGGTTTATAATACGTAAAGATTCTAGGCAAGTGATAAAGAAAACCAATGGAAGAATTTCGACCATTGACGGTCGAAATTCTTCCTACTTTGCTACAAAATTTAAAGGTTTCCTAAAATTAGGATGAAACATCACTTACTTGCATGGGCCACCACGTATCATCCGCCATGTGACCCAAAAACCACTCCGACGCCGCCGCAGACGCGTTGAAATTTTTCGTTACCAATTCCACCCAAGACACCATTGTTGGCTAAAAAATATGAAAAAAAATGAAACAAAAATTTGGAAAACCACAGACAAAACATTCTAATTTCAAGTTACTAATGCCCACATCACGGAATCCTAGTGTAGAGTCAAGACTATGAATGTAACTGTTGCGGTATTTATTTGTTTTGATCAGAAGGCACCTTTACTCTACATAAATAATTGGATACCTGTATATATAATATTTTATTTAAACGTACCTTTTCTTTAGCGTGTATAAACGTTTCTATGAAAAATGACGTGGACAGACGAGCGGAAATATCAGTCACCTCCGGTTTCACGGTCATTAGGGACTGTGGTACCGAACTGCACATTTGACCCATAAACCTGCAAGGGAAAACAGACTTTACCTCTGCGCTTGTTTTATTTAGATTACGAAGTCATCACAACGGAACGGCATGTACAAAGGTAACCTAGGTACAATTCTTTACATTAATTTCAATTACTCATAATTAAGTTATATTTGTACCGATACACCTTATTTTTTAGAGCAATAAACTTTACTTTACTTTAAACTTTACTCTACTTTAATCTTATTCCGCAGCCAACATAAATAACATTTAGGCAATGGTCCTTTGAGACGGATCGATAACAGTTTTTGTAACACAAATTGGCTCGAAGGACCATTAGCCTAGAACTATCATGTACTTAAATCATAGTAATACACAATACCAATGACCTATTTCTTATAACATCAACATTTTCATGTGGAAAAATGACCAGCATTATTATTATAATTTTGTAATATTAGGTCAGTTATGTTGAAATGGTATAATTGTATTCTTACGTGAAATAAGCATGCTGGAATATATTCTTATCGTGTAAGAACTGCATGTTGTCGTCCCATATCCACTTGAGCAATTCCGCTGGTAGTTCGACGGTCGGAGTTGTGTTCGTGTCCGTCCGCCGCTCCACTGATGATGTCGGACTGGACTCTCCCGTCGCTGTTGACGACTGCAAGGGAAATCTGTTGTTACTGAGATGATTTAACGCTCGAGATTTAAGTACCGTTGGAAAGAGATCGCGCTCGATATGCAGTGTATAATACTGTCATTTTTAATCGTCTTCAAGTAACGCTTATGATTTAAGTACAGTTGGAAAGAGATCGCGCTATATGCAATGTATAAACCTAACATTTTTAACCGTCCACAAGTCGTAATTAAACGTTAATAGCGGTTAGTCGTTATGGTGGCCACACTGCAGGCGTCTAGATAGGTGGCAGCGTAGGAGAGTCATTTGGCGCCAACCTTGGCGTCTATCGATATAAATGCTAGACAAAGAAAAAAAAACACATTCGGTTGCTTCGCTACAAGAACGGCGAGTCGCAGGGTTTCAAGTGCATAGTACAGTCGGACCCATCAATTTCAATTTTATGGTGAATAGACCTTCATTTGACCACAATCTCACGTGGAGCACGAAGGTCTCTAGAAGACATATAATTTCTCTATTGCCTCGAAGAGACCCAGATTGTATTTTTCAGGAGACAGACAACGACAATGTTATCCATTCCTTCACCGTTCTCATTATAAAGAGTATGTGTCTATTTGACCTATGGTGAAAAGGAAATAGTGCTATAAGATCATGTAGTTACTAGGCACATTCCATGTGTTAGTTTTTCCAAGTTGAAGCCGGAGGACGCGAGATGCAAAGTCATGCACTTGTGTCAAGCCGCGGTCTTAATTACTGAGAGTTATTGAGCAACCTACATAATCTAAGTCAAAGTTAAATTAACACCTATACTGAACTCTGCCCACAGCTTCCCCCGCGTGGTACCGGATAAAAAGTAGCCTATGTGTTATTCTGATCTATAAGCTATATTACTGTAAAGTTTCATCAAAATCCGTTGAATAGTTTTTACGTGAAAGAGTAACAAACATCCATCCTCACAAACTTTCGTGTTTATAATATTAGTAGGATATAGTAAGATGAATGATGTTGTAAATATACCTGTGGTTCTTCTTGCTGTCCGCTGTCGGAGCCGCGCTGCGGTCGCGGCGGACTGAGCTCGTAGAACAGCATGTAAGCGCTATTCGTCTTCTCGAACGAGAAATCCATGAACTTGTCCGTCACCGAGTCGTACGTTTTACTCTGTTGGGACAATAAATCAGCAATGATTACGCGCCTTTGTTTGTTCCATTGTCCAGATCCTTAATTATTAAAATAAACAAGAATAAATAAATAATGGTCTATAATTATCATCTCTTATTTTGCACCCTCAAGGCTTTAAATGTATATTGGACTACTCTTGAACTACCCTATTTATTAAAAAAAGAATCATTAAACGTTTAAAAAAAACTGCCAAATTGCAAATCTCTACCTTTTTTGACGTCGGTTATAAAATCCTAGCAACCTAAACGATATCATCGGGCCATCGGGTGGGAGGAGGTGGCCTTCCCAAGCGAAGTCGTGATTCGCAGTCACTATTCGAGAACCACTTGATATAAGATTGGAACTGCACAAACCGTCATCTCTCCGCCAAAGCATTCAGCTGCAAGATGAGCCGGGTCGAAGGGCTTGACCTCCGCGTCATTGAACAGCAGCCACCGGTCATGGTGCTCATGTTCCCGGTCCCGGATAAATGAATAGTAATGGCCGCCGTCTGCCGTGCCCGTGTGGACTGTCACGCCGATTAGTTCATACCTGGAGGCAAAAAAAGTGAACATTTTACTAACAATTGTATGTATTTTTATTTTATATTTTCGCCCAACAGACACATACATTCCGTGTCGTGGGTATCAGGAACTAAGAGTATCGTGGTAACACAATACCCAGACCTGCAGAACATACAAACATTTGTCCCGCAGCGGGAATCAAACCCGAACCTCATACATTGCAATGGTTTTAGAGTCCGATAGAAATAGTACCGAAAAATGGCCACAAAAAACCATTGAAAAAAGTGCTTGTGGGGTAAAGTATTTTTTTTAAAATAGGCTGTTACGAAGACTCTCGGATACAAACATCCATGCATTCACATTTTATGTTAGTAATAGGATAATACATTACCAACACGGGCTTGCATTCACCTGATGTGCAATTGTGTAACCAGTACAATTACCCCCGTTTTTGACATGTTTGCAGATACATGGACAAAAATTTTAAAACAATGCATGTGTTTTTGTGAGCGTCATAAATTTATGTTGTATATTTTATTTTTAATTCTTACTATTGACATTCTATATTTTATATTATTGATCTTCCTAATATTAATTATTTAAATTATATGTGTATTGTTAATAGTCTGACTTATTTATATTTAAAGTAGTTATAATTTTAATCTTTAGTTAATGTAATTGGCCCTCGGCCTTGTTAATTAAAGTAAATAAATAAATAAATATGTTAAGTATTTAAAGTTTATACTTAAAGATCTCATATAATAATTTGTCAATGCTGTGTTCGCCTATAATTGGCCTAGGTTATCAGAACATAACCCTATCGTTAAGATAAACAATGTGTAGATACCTAAGCTATTGGCGTTCCTTATATTAAGTAAATAAAAAAAAATACAAAAAAACACGCGTACGACTGTAACCCTCTTAAATATCCTCAAATCTTTTGAAACTATCATGGTTATGAACATAATATAACGGGATATTTACTATTATTTGTAGTTTTTGAATGAAATAGAAGTAGGAAAGCGGGAAATAGGAGATTTGCAGTAGGTAAGTGTGTAAGAAGTATAATAGTATGAAAAACAGCGGTGCGAGCACGGAGTAACCGATCGATAAATTTTGACATTAAAAATCGAGTAAATGGCACTAATCGGCACTATGTCGAATTCGGTAGCATGGAGCTCCCTATATTAATCGATCGATAAATTCGACAAAAAGTACCGAATTTATCGAAAACCTCAGCATGTATCTTGGTTTTGACATTTGTGATAGCTAAATTATGGCGATTTGACAACCTTCATCGATAATTTTGTCGGCTTTGGTAAAGTGCCCGATAACGTTTATCGAGTCAATTTTAAATGGATTTTGGACATTGTTTGCTGATTGTGGGCTAAAGGAGGGTGCTTTGGTACTTCGAGAGAATCATCAGACGGCGTCTAAGAGATACCAATGATCCTCTCGATCTAGCAGACGAAAGTTTCACGCGACTTTTTCTAGTGACTAAAATAATCGTCCTTGTCCTTATTAAAGGAATTGAGGACGATCTGACAAGATTGCGATCCAACGGACTGATGTGCTTATTTTTGTAGATACCGTCCACTTAACTTATAGGTTAACCTAGGTATCTACTTGAAAAATCATTTTTAGGCCCTCACTGCTGTACGATTCTACACTGTAGGAAGCTACTAAAGAAGCATTGTCCAAGAGTTTAACTTGGCGTGGGACAAAGGACTCATAATATCATGTTTCCTTTGCACTAGTGCAGAGACTTTTTCCAACAACATCAAGTTTCCTAGCCCTCCGTAACAAAGGAGGGACCATTGCCCATGACTACCAGGATGCCTGATTGGAGGTTTGACATCGTTCCGTGTAGTACTTACGACGTTTATTTGTAACAAAACAAATAAACTATGTTTTATGTTATGTTTATTATTTTGGTACCAAAACGTGAAAATCTCATTGTGTGTCAAATCACAGAGAAAAAACCACTGCGTTTAAGAGACAGGACACAGCACCTAGCCAATTGAACCCATTTTTATGGGCATTGCATCGTATTCCAATACCAACATAAAGAAATTATATAAAATAAAAAATACCGTCATATCCTATTTGACGTTCACCATAAAAGTACCAACCTAACATGCCCAATAGTGCTATAGTACAACCTATCTATGTTTCGCGGGGTCTTGGACGTGCGTAGACGTACAAGTCGCTTCGCTATATTATGATGATAAAATTGTTGACGTAGATAGTCAAGAGGGGTCTTACGTGACAGTTTAACCACCTTGATCATGTTGACACCCCCAAAACCAACTGAAAATCTTTTATTATCATACTACATTTTTTTTATTTGTGAAATAAGGTTAGGACAATAAGGCAGTACTAAAGGGCATTTCCAAAGTCGCTTGGAATTATTCTCGCATGCGTGTTTTCATAACATGAAACGACAGGAGTAAACAATATAACCGATAGAAGATCCACAGAATATTGCAAGGATGTCTATATACCTTACCGGAACCCGGTTTTAGTGTGATAACAATATTCCATATTAAGCATCCCAGTGTTTTCGTGCCTAACCGTAAAACAGTATCCGCCATTATTTCCCATGCAATTTCATACAAAAGTTTCAAACTCCATGTTTCCACAGGGTGTGTCGAATGATGAACGAATGAATGGTACTTTTCGTGTTGCCATTAATTGAATCGATAAATTTTCGACAAATGAAAGCCCTAGACATAGACTATCGATCCCAGTCCCATGCTTCGGCCTGTCGATAAAATTCGATAGATAAAACCAGTTTGACGATTCGATAAGTTTATCGATCAGAGTCCCATACTTGCGCTGCAGGATAGGATAGGAAGTAGGATTAGTAGAATAAATGTCCTTATCTTCCACGAACGTATGTCCAATAAAACAGTCTTCCGAGGATACTGAGGTTGAGTCGAGGAGTGGAGTCGAGTAAATCTCGAGGTGATGTCAGAATACGAGGGTAAAACTCACTCATAGTGCTCTTCAAATTCTGACACATCTTCTATCTCCGCAGTTGGACTGCTATCGCCGTCTTTCTTTTCTGCCGACTTTTTTTTCTCTTCTGCAACAAAACACGAATAATTTACAACTTAATTCAAACTTTGATCAACTATACTTGTAACTGAAACATGCAACTGATGCAAAGGCACCGTGAGCGTTTTATAAAAAAAAACATTTTACAGTCACATATACATATATGTAGTCTTCTTGATCCCACACTAAGATTCTCTGTGTTGTGGGTATCAGGAACTAAAAGTACCGTGGTTGTGGTTATATCGGGTGTAGTGACACCCGGAACAAATGTCTGCAGAACATGCAAAAATAAGTCCCGCAGCGGGTACCGAACCCGCACCTCTTGCGTAGCAGCCAGCTAATCGCCCGCCACATTAATGACATTAATGACATCGTGGTTTTGGCGGAGTTTTAAGCAGATCTAATCTTCTAACGCATTATCTTCAGGCCATCCCAGTTTGGTTACTAATGTTGTCCATACAGGGTAATACAGTTACTTAAAAAAATAACTATATATATATAATTATGTTTGTTATATTATCAATAAATAATAAAATAAATTTGATGATATAAAACTTTATACAACGGTAAAATAAATCAATAGTAAAAAAAAAACAAGATTTTAACCCTGAGTCAAGCAACCATGTCATGGTAAAACTTAAAACCAGCTATCATAATAAATGCGTACACAACATTTTTTTCTGTGCTGGAGATCATTGAAGAGTTCCTTTATCTGGAGCTAATCCTGGATGTTGATACAGGTCATGCTTACCCTAAAAAATGCATTGTCATCGGAACTGAACCAACATGTAAAGATTCAACTCCATAGGCTAGCAGGAAGTGGTACTAATTCAGCTTGCAAGATTCGACCTAAATAAACAAACTAACATACAAACATTGCAATTTGAATAAAAGCTTGTAACAAAAACTTACCTTGATATTGAGCCGGCATCAAATGTTTTTCGACATAACCGGACATGTCTAACCGCATCGGGAATGAGAAATGCGTGTTCACTTTCTCCTTGAGCATCGTCAGCATGTTGAATGTATACCGCATTGTGTTGAAGCAGAGAATTCGAGGGAGTTTTTTGAAACACGCCCTGTTGAAATAAACCAGATAAATCTTTACCAGCCTGTGGGTCGATCATGCTAATCTATGACTATCGTTATGGCAATCAATTTTGACACTAGTTCCCCATTTGAATGACCCATCCATCAAATTGCGATTACACTGATTCCCATATTACCCAGACTAAACTGAAGGCCATGAACCGTCCATGAACGAACGAAACTTGTGATTTTGACAAGTAATCGAATCACGCTAATGGCATGCCTCCATTTCGATAGCCATGGAAATTAGTGTGATCGCCCCGCTGGTCGTCATTCTTGGGATTCATCAGCTCGAAGCGCCGAGGCTCACCTACAGGGAAACCTGCAGTTATCCAAGAAAGTTACATTTAGTACGATTTACGAGAGGTGTCGCTTTGCTTATCCAAAGGTTTATTTATATTTTAAATTGTTAACCCACACTTTAGGAATTATAACGACTTGCATTTTCCTTATGTGTGGGTAAACACTTTGAAAAAGAAATGACCATCAGATAAATCTTCTTATCAAAAATCTTACCTTTACAGACATCAACTCAAATAAAAATATTAGTTTCACTCTCACAGTTTTAGTTGGCATTTGAATTTCGAACCAAACACAGCTACAGTGCACTGTTACATATTTATAATCTGAAGAGTTAGAAAAAGTTACAAATGTATAACCTGAGGAGTTAGCAAAGATACAAATTTATAATCTGAGGAGTTAGACAAAGATACAAATTTATAACCTGAGGAGTTAAACAAAGTAACATTCTAATAGGATTAGCGTTGCCGCTAGTGACCATTCATGTCACGTGACAAGATATAACAAGCCAACAACTGTATATATTACAAGCTAACGTCCAAATACTGAAACCCTACCCAACATTTTAGTCAATTTGGCAAGGTTGGCACTGTCATTTTCTTATCTATATTAATAATAAAGCTGGCGCGTGTGTTTTTTGTTTGAACGCCCTAATCTCTGGAACTAGTAGTCGGATTAAAAAAAATGATTTTGCATTTGATAGCTCAACTTATGAGGAAGGTTATAACATTACGCTACGACCATTAGATAACGAGAAAAAGAAGGAATAGCGCGGGCGGGCGATGCGTCGCAGTGGGCTGGGGGCCGACAGCGGCCGTGGCACAGCTAGTCGTGCAGAAAATCGTGATTAAACATCGAATATAGTTTCAGTATTAAGCAGTTATTCCCTCAATAACTTCTGCACTAGATGCAAACGAATACTAAGTCATATTTTAAAATAAGAATTATTGTTGTCTCTCTTGTCACGTGTCTAATATGAGAGAAACCGAAACAAATTAAATTCGGCTCACGAAAAACGTTGCAACTTACCGCTTTTCCGCTCGCACTTTAGCCGAACACTGCGAGCAAGTGTAGCAGTTGTCTCCCTCTAGCGTGTCTTTGACTGTAACTTCGTCGAGACTCTGATGTAGGTTCCTCATGTCCGCCACTTGGCAACGGACCGTGTAGAACTCTTCAAGAGTTCGTGACACGTGCGAGCAATCCTGAATGAAACAGGGCCGTAGTCAGTGACGACGTAAAAACAAAGTGACGTTTTATAAACATTAAACTATCGTGGTTTGGTATTATTTTCAACCGCTTTCAAAAAAGAAGGAGATTCCCATTCATCTGTATTATATATTCGTCTATTTTTTTGTGTGTATTCTACGCGAAATCTTCGCCAATTGTGAACCGATTTTAATGATTCCTTTTTTTAGTAGTCCCATATAAATATTATGAAAAAATCTCACCCAGATGAAATTCATTTCATATTGGACTTTTTATTAACTTCCCGTTATTTGAAGTCGGTTATATTTTTTTCCTAAAAACACTTTATATTATGGTGTTATCTTCGAGCGTGGTATCGGATGGTGCTTACGCTAAAGGTAAGAAAACTTACCAAAGAAACGACATTATTGCTAAGCACCCCACAGAACAGTGTCTTGACTAGTTTCTTCAGCTCTGGAGTCATCTCTTCGAGCTTCGAGACGAGGTCGATGAAGAACTCTGCCATGTCCTTCTGTTCACCAGTATTCAGCGGCTGGTGGTCCATCTGGTAGACCTTGCAGAAGCTACGAGGGTTGTACGCTTTGCGCTCGCTTTCCTGAGGACAGACAGCTCAAACTCAATTTGATATGAAGACATAACACAGGTGAGCGAAGCAACCTACTAAATTGCTTATTTGTTATTTGAGTTTGAGGTGCTTTACAGCACCTACAGCATAATGGTCTAAGCACCACAATCTAAGTATTATTTGTGCTCAAAGACTACATGCACAATGTTCAAGTTCGGAGCTGGGGGCTTCGGACTTAAACAATTCGCAGTAGACCGGTAACAGGCTTAGCATGAGATTTAAGACAACCATATTGTCTACGGAAGAGACCAAAATTACTTCAGGTTCTCCCTTCCGCAGACAAGAGAGATAAATAAATAATTTCTGTATTCTCTTCTAGACAAGACGATCTTATGCTAAGCCTGCTACCGGTGTACCGGGAATTGTTTATTACGATTCGGTTCAAAAATTACTTAATAGCAAGTCCACATTGTTATTGTTGTAATAGGTGTTCATTTTTTTTAAACTCTAGATGGCAAACAAGCATGCGGCCCACCTGTTGGTATGCGTTTACCGTAGCCCATGGGCTGGTACTGGTTGAGTACTATGGTTAGCCTCAAGAGACGCAATGTTTGGTAATTTCCTAGGAAACAATTCTGTCAACTTTCGTACGAGTCCCGCCACGACTCCTGACCTGATTGGTCGAAACTGTAGTTTCAACTAATCAGAGCACAGCAGGCAACATGATGCAATGACAATGATAATATCCGCGTTTGCCAACATCAGTCCTAAAAGATTAGATGGGTTGACAGAACAGTGTGGTTCAATATTAACTGCTTGATGAGGTTAACTCACCATGAGGTATGCGAACATGCGCTGCATCTCCGAGAGAGTGGGCGCGTGTCGCGAGTGCGCGGGGTCCGCCCGCAGCACGGCGGCGCGCGCCTGCGGCATCATGTACAGGTGCTGCATGCAGGACGCCATGTAGCACGTCGCGCCGAGGTTCGTCAGACCCACGTAGCCGCACTCCGACCGCGACTCCTCCGCGGGCCAGTAGTCCCACGGGTACGTAGAGAGAGGCGTCGCGGAGTTCAGAGCACCTGGGTTTACACGTTACTTATTAACAAAAGTCAAAATTCATTATTCATTTACTGTCTGTTCCTCCGCGAAAGAAAAACAAGAAACAAAGCTGTTTTTTTAAAATGATCCTATTATAAATGAATTATCTATACCAGCAGCATATTGACCATAGCAAAACGGCCTACTGCGAGAAGTGTCCTTGATGTGACTTGACAAAGTAGCAAAATAATACACATCATCTAGTATATACCACAGAAAAATGGTATAAGTGAATAATTGCTTAAAAAGCGATACATCTCATTGACTAATAGATCAAAGTAACAGAAGCATCCAGTATACTGACCGGGTTTTTGTTGCTGCATAAGTTTATTATGCAGCACCATGTAGTTATCCGGGGCTCCCCTCGCCAACTCTAAAAGCAGGTCGTAGGCGGTCGAGCGGGATTTCTGCGCTTTGCACTTCGGTAGATTCCTACGTTCCGGAGTGGGAACGTCAAATAGAAATCCAAAAACCTGAGGAATTTCATTTATAGTTCAGATCATCATACTTTTTCAGATTTTTTTTATGCAACTAAAGTGGCAACCAAGCATACGGCCCACCTGTTGTTAAGCTGTTCACGTAACCTATATGGACGCTTGCAACACCAGAGGAATAATCAATCAAAATTGATGTCAATTCGTTTAAAACCCTTGGATTTTTCTCACCATTTCAAGAGTCTTAGCGCCTTGCTCCGAAGTCTTGAACCTTAGCGGGTGCTTCATTAAATGCTGCAGCAAGCAGAGCTGTCCGTAGAGGCCGTCGTCCAGCGTGCACGGTTCCGTTCGCTTCTCGATAATCTCCCGTTTCTCAAGTGACACTCGTATCTGTTCGCACAGTTCGTTTAGATCTGGCGCCCCGCTGTCTTCCGATGTGGCGCCCTCTGTGAACAATTCCACACTTAAAGTCGGGATATCATTGCGGGCAAGAACATCAGCAGAGTCCCATAAACGGCTGGATAGGGAGATTTTTCTGGACAGAGGTAAATTTTTGTCCGTTTGAGGGTAGAAACTAGAAACACTAGGCTCGGGGACCAGGTGCGTTTTTCTCTAACCTAGTACACTGACATTGATAAATACTTACATTTTACGAAAACGAAACGAAAATATTACGGTAGTATGCATTGGCTGTCGTCTACCCTGAGACCTTCTCCGCTATTTCAAGGGGTTGGACTGGTTGTAGTCAGGTTAGAAAGGAAATAATGTATTGTAACAATGTACATTATTTCCTCCCAATACGAGACGTCTGTCCAGATGTTAGTTGCCGCACTTAGAATCAGAATTAGAATTAATATGTACTATAATCTGCTTATAACGGACCGCAACACTAAAAATACAACTGATCGTGATTTCACAGTCATTGGTGATATTAAATCGATTCCCTGTGCTATTTGAATAAAGCAATAAGTTCAAGGTTTCTTACCTTTGAAAAAATCCTCAGGTAGTCCGTCGATGAGTCTGCAAACAAGCCAGAAGTAGTCGCGGCAAGCCGGTCCGTAGGGCTCCTTGCCTTCCTCCGCGTGGTGGTGGACCATCTGGAAGAATGCGTACTGTTTTTTATAAAACTTCTGTTCTCTGACTAAGTTGCAGGAATAGGTATCCTAATGTAATACCGAACCATGAAAATTTCAATTTATTCTATGTGAAACTGCATTTTCATTTGGATGTCTTGCAGCAAGTTAGCGCCAAGTCTAATATTTTCTCCATATATTTGACAGAACGAAAAGGTAAGATGTTCTTTGTTTGTCTGTCTATTACCATTTATCTTTAAAAGACCTTATCGGATTGTAATGAGAGATTTTTTTATCAATTTGTCTTCAAGGACTTGGTTCATAGATTTTATCGCTACATGTACTAGAGGGCGCTGTAATCGATAATGGAAAAACATGTCAAGGTTTAAAAAATATTAAAATCCTACTAATATTATATACGTGAAAGTTTGTGAGGATGGATGTTTGTTACTCTTTCACGCAAAAACGATTGAACGGATTTTGATGAAACTACAGTAATATAGCTTATACATCAGTATAACACATAGGCCAATTTTTATCCGGGTACCACGCGGGCGAAGCCTGGGCAGAAGCTAGTAATTTATAATACTTACTTCGTGGTGGTGATGGTGCAAGTGCGAAGGCGGGTGTGGTCTCATATCCGCAGCGCGCGGTAAATGCTCCAGCAGCAGCTGTAGTAGGGGAGCTAGCACTGCCACCTCGCCGCCCGAACACAGGCGGTAGAGGGCGCTACCAGCCTCACGCCTCACCTAAGAACAACATTTACCAGCGCGCATTCAGAAATCATTCCAATCAATTTGTTCAACCTAGATAAAACAGTGCATTAAAATTTATGTGCGCATCAACAAGTGCTAAAAACAGTAAAGGAAATCATCGTGAGAAAACCGGCATGCCCTAGAACAAAAAAATCGAAGGCATGTGCCATCTTTGTGAACCAAGACAGTAAAATTAATATTCATTCATTCAAATGGCAGTCCTTGCCTTGCCAAAGAACAAAGCTCCTGGGTACGATGGACTTCTAACAAAGGCGGATCCTTCATGTTCTATGTCCGGAGTTTAGTTTTATCATAGTTAAAAAATAATAATCATTAATTTATTTCAAGCAACACAGTGTAGTACACATACTAATTACACAGGGCCCATTGCATAAATACAATAAAACAAACATAACTTATTTATCTAGCACATAGTGACTTCGACGCGAGCTCGGCTGGTTTCGGTAATCGATTCCCTTAGGCTTTCTTCTTATCTTCCTTCACGAAGGTCGACAGGTGTTCAGTCTGCACTCTCACCACGAAGGAGTTGAATCTGACCCTGTGACGTTAAAGTTAAAGTTCGATAGTGTTACTCACAGCTGGGTCTGCATCGTCCAGTAATAGCCGAGGCGCGGCTCTGCGCAGTGACCACGCGAGAGCCACGGCGTCACCTCCCCCGCGAGCCCACCACACGCACATACGGAACGCGTGCTGCACAACCTGCGAACCAATGACAACTCTATTCCTGTACTATAACTAAAATGTGTTTACAGGATAACATAGCTACTTAGGTAAGTATCGATGCGTGGAATAACAATCCATCCCTATCGATTACGCCGATAGGTATGGATCGTTAGATTACGCGAACTCTACAGACAGTTGTCAAAAAGTGGCGCCACTCACTTCTCTATGGTGGCTTCCAGGCAAAAGATGTGCTTCTTTCTCACTGAATGTTATATTTAGTTTTGCAATGGATGTAAAAACGTTTTAGAGATTTTGCCGGGGTTGATTTTTGGGATACAATGAGATTTGCCATAAGTGTGGAATAACACTATTATTTTTACATCCAACAGTCCTGACCTCAAACTAGAATTCCCAGTGTCGTGGGTATCAGGGGGTCTAGACATATACCACTTTCTGTTGTCGTTAACGCCTGCGTGATTAATTTGTATGGGAATGACATTAGCTGTGGAAATGTCACGTGACAGCTGCCAAGTTTTACCTTGACAAATTTGCGTAAGCGTGAAAGGAAAAGAAAGCGTGAGGTCTTCGTCTAGCCCCCCTGGGTATACTACGAGTACCATGGTACTAAAACTCAGACTCGTTAGAAATATCAGCACATGCGAACATTTGTGCTACTTCAAAATAATATTTGTGAGTTCGATAAATGCTGTTCTGTTTTACCTGAGCACGTCCCCAGAATCCAGTTTTGTACGTAGTTGGTTCCTTGAGCGAGGCGGCTTCGCAAAGAATGGAGATCAATCTTTCGGTCGTGTCTTCTACGTTCATTAGAGAGAGCAAGGACTGAAAAATAAAAATATTAGATATAAATTATTGTACAGCAGACGTCACAATTTTAATGCGATACAGACACTATACTAATTTGCATTAACATTTTTACACAGGATTGCATAAATACAATAAAACAAACATAACTTAATCTAGCACAAAATGACTGCGACGCGAGCGCGGCTGGTTTCGGTAATAACTAATAATCAATAATATCAATTCATCCTATAAAAAAATATATAAAAAAAGCGTATTAGACAGTGGTGAGTTTTTGTATGACTGTACTGTAATTTGACATTTTATTTTCTATCGTTATAAAAAGATGGAGGATCGTGCGTCAATGCCCTAGTCAGGCCTATGTGCAGCAGTGGACATCTACAGGCTGTTTCATCTTGTTAAATGATGAGGCAAGTTCCTCATAATCTGGTTAAATAAATAATTTTCAAACTATTTATACAGGGTTTTAATGAAATAAAGCAAAACATCAAACACCGCAAATGACTTTTATAATAATACATTGATAAACCAAAAAGTTATTTATTTTAGTAAATAATTGTAGAAAATATTCGTATTTATGCTGTAGTGAAAAGTTCTGATCGCTTGATAACTCTTTAAATCTTATCAATGACGTGCATGCAGCGCCGCGCGGAACTGTCAGTGGAAAAAAAATCTACCCAAAAATCGATTTACTCTCGATATTGATCGCACCTCTTTCAGGTTTTGCGTTTTTTCATTGGTACGTTGTAATTTTCGAATCGTATTCCGAAAGATGCACTTACCGGATGGAGTTTGGGCGTTTGCGATTGATCTGAAGACGGCAACGTTCCTAGCCGGCACAGCAACTGAAGCAACAACGCAAGGCAATCCTGTCTCCATTCGTTGTCGTCACTTCTTTGCAAAACACCTACAAAAGGGGACCTTATTATTTATTTATCAGGTTTTTTTAAGTTCCTCTAACAAAAGTTTTCAGAGACTTTGATTATGTTTAATTTTAAGGCATGCATTTAATATTTACCATATAGCTAATTATCAGGTTGGCCAACTTATGCTTCATGAGAAACCAATTTTCTACAGTCCAAAAAGAACGAAGCGAGCGAAGTTTTTCGAGTCTAGTTGGACAAGTCGGCGTTTCTATGTATGTTATTATGTATCTTTGTTTGTCCAAAGATAACTTCCAAACCGTTAATACAATCATGATGAAACTTGGTACGTAGGTAGGTTAGACTAACAAAATTTCAAAATTCATATATGGGCTTAATTGGCAGGGTGGTTTTTGTACTTGAACGCTTACGTGTTTTCCATCATCTATTTTAGCGCCCCCTAGTGACTTGTGGCGATATAACCTATCTAACAACCATCCTAAAAGTAATACAAATCGATTGGAAAAAAACACATTTCAATTACATAAACCGATCCGGAGACAAATGGTAACAGACAAACGTACAAGCAAACAAACCTCTTTTTGTAATATACGGGCTCCTTGCGAAAGCTCCTGTCAGAACATTTTATATAGTACTAGCTTCTGCTCACGGCTTCACCCGCGTGGTAACCGGATAAAAAGTAGCCTATGTGTTATTCTGATGTTTAAGCTATATTACTGTAAAGTTTCATCAAAATCCGTTCAGTAGTGTTTGCGTTAAAAAGTAACAAACATCCATCCTCACAGACTTTCGCGTTTATAATAGTAGTAGGACTTACCAGACATCATGATATCATAGAGTATCCGCAACCCGCCTTTCTTCACAAACATATCCGCCCACTGCTCCACATTGAGTTTATCTTCCTCACTCTTCTCACTTGAGCCTGAAGCCTCCTTCACCACAGGACACATCATAGAAGGCAGAAGGGCGCCGTTACTCAACTTGTCGATAATGTGCAGGGAGTACATGAGTTTCTGTGGGCTGGTGGGATCTAGGAGTTCCGGTAGCTTGCTCTCGTTCGGGTTTTGGAAGGCCTCGAGTAGCGTAGGGTTGAGCGGCACAGCTTGCAGTATGTCCCAAACTCTACGTGATAGGAGTTGCGCTTTTGTATGCGCTACCGGTTCCTGTCAAGCATCGAATTAATAAATAATAATTAATATGCAACCAAGAGACACATAAATAGACCCGGAACAAATATCTGCAGAACAAATTATTTATAACAAAATTTGAAAACTCTTTGTCTGAAATCGAATTACGTATTGCACCGCCCCTTAATCACATGTGGCGTTAAAATCTATCTAAGCACCATTCTTGCAAAACCGCTTTACAATGAGATAGAGATAACAAAGTAACCTTCTACCACAAATGCAAATATCTCAAATATATGCAAATATCTCTAAATATCCCCGACTTCCGATCCGAAGGTCATGGGTTTGAACCTGATTGTGCACTAATTTATATTTCCACCCTTAAAATGTATGTGTGAAAGAACGAAAAATCTTGTGGGGAACTGGCATGTCTTAGAACCAAGAAATTGAAGACACCACACTGGTTCTTCCACTACAAGTGACTAGGCCCTGTTCAGGACTGCCATATCTAACCAGCCTCTCTACTCACACTACCAATATGGCTGTAGGAACGAGAGAATAGCACTCATTTTGCAAAGCTTAGCAATACTTCTCAAACTTGAAAGTGGAAAAGTTCAGAACGAGAAGTGTCCCCGTTATCCATTTCCATTTTGTGATTGTAAAGGCCTATTATCTTATCTGTGGTAAGGGGCTGGTCACTGACCTAACGCAAGGTAACCAAGAAAGAACCGGTGTAACGAAGAAGAAGAAGAATGGATATGTTTTTTCTTACCCCATTCGCCCCAGGTTCCCTCATCTGTCCCAAGGCCTGCATGAGTGTGAAGAGATGGTGGAAATAGGTCGGATCCAGGAGTAGCAATGTCGGAAGACGAGTTCGAGCGGGCGCCGGCTGGGCAGATGGCCATTCCGCCCAAGCGGCCCTTCCGCCCACGCCAACAGAGACAAACACCAGCTGCGACAAAAAAAAACATATAAATACGGGTGTACTAGAACGTGTATATTATTCCAAAAAGGGTTATTTTACACATAATAAGGCAAACTTTTGCTCTACGACTTTTTAAATTTCGGCTATTTTCATTGAAGAAAATGTTGATACAAATTAGCTGTTTTCAGTTAAATTATAATAAAAAAAACCATTTATATCAGACACAAGGTTAGCAGTCTAAAACCCGTCTATAAAAAGCTATAAAAAAATATAATTTGTGCTTGGACTTGAATTGGTGACCACAGGGTCACCATTGGGATGAGTGACCGATAGTGGCATTTTGTAACAATTTTGAAAAGTATCTCTTCATACCTGGTTGTCTTTAAATCCCATGTCATAGAGTGTCCTCTCATCGTAATCGATGGTCAACTCTTGCCCTTGCGTTATCATACGGAGGGGTCCGTCTGTCGATAGTGACGTCACCCCTTCTTCTCCTTGCATCTGTGAAGTAGACCATCATCAGTACATTGGTTCAAGATACTGAAGGAACTAAAACTATGAAGATATAAAGGAAAACATTGCGAAGACCAATATTATACAATTATAGTAGAACCAAAAACACGAATAAGAAAGTCTGGAAGCACACTGAATCCTTTCACCACAGTTCAATAGGTTCTTTTTTGCCTCAAGATGCGTTGTTGCTACCACCAATTGCGATGCAATTGCGTTTTTCCAACGGCAGCCAACTGAAGCGACTGACGAAGAGTCTGAAGAAGACTGACGGAGTAGACAACACGCGCGCGCTGCGATGTGTCTTTGTGGTCCGTTCAGGTTTGTACAGTAGCTTAAAGCAACTACACATGTGGTTCATTTATTATATGGGATTACGCACTTCATACAAATGGATGAACAACCACTTTTTGCCACTATGTGGCTGTGGCGTGATTGTGGTTTCATCCTTGTGAAGACAGGCAAGCTGATAAGGATCCTTAGACTTAGATCAAGAAAGAATCTGTGCCACAACGAACAAAGTAATTTGTGGTGGTTTGAATAAATAGCAATCTATCTTTCTAAGTGGTAAAACTCGTTAATGAATGAATGAAATGAATGAAAAAACTTGATTTACTGAATACAAGTACATTGGTTCTTAGGCTAGTTTGTTAGGTTAGACTAATGCAATTTTTTGGGGTAGGTTATCTAACTACTTAGAAGATAAATGTATGTGTATGATAGTTACCTGTTTCTCCCACCAGACGTGCACGTGAGCCCGTAAATGTGCCACGAGATCTGATTGGTGCATTATGACGGAAGCGCGCGGCCCCGCGCCTGCCGGTTGCAGCGTCAGCCGCACCGAGGCCGCGGTCGGCGGACTCGTGGTCACCTCCCAGGAGCCAGACTCGGCTAACGCCCAGCGACGTATATGATACGCGTACCTGATATACAACACGTTATTTTTTCCTTTAACCCATTCCGGCCCACTGCCGGACAAATATCTCTTCCATTGGTATAACATGTTTGTGTATAAGAGATGTCGTTTATATATACCTAACGTACCTACTCAGGTACTCTTATATAAATGTGCATATAAATGTGTGTCATTTGCCTCAAATGATAGATGATAGATTTGCAAATGATAGATTTTTTCCTTCCTAACTTTCCTGTAACCTTCCGTCTACAAAAATGATGGTACTGATATTTTGTAATTTTTACATATAAAAAACGTTCACGATTTACGTTCGGGGTGGCATTACTAACTTTGACAATAGGGCTACCTACTCAGCGTGCGCTATCCCGATCCCGAACGCGACCCCGATCCCGGTGGCAGTGGCGGTGGTGATCAATACATTCACGCGAACTTTGACAACCACTTGACAACTATTTCCCTTTGGTTCGCCACCGCCTCCACGTCAGTTCGACCGAGCCCTAACAGAAACAAGTGTATTGGAGCAACACTTTAAAACCCTCAACGTGCTTTCTATCGTCTTTTGCAGCGACTTGTGGCGATAAAACCTATCTAAGAATTACACCTATAAAATTCATATAAATCGCATTTCGTTTGGACAAACCCATTCGGAGATAAATGGTACCAGACAAACCTCTTACATTAAACGCATATAAATGGGCTCTTGACGTCACGAGTGAAGACCCCGAGCTGTTTGTTCTATCATCTATTGCAGCGCCTCCTAGTGACGTGTGACACTGTTGAAATATCAAATCGAAAATGTACCGAAAAATCAAAACTGGGCAGGCCAGAACTAACAACCGCTGGGAATATGAATTAAGACCTTCCATCCTAGAACTCTTTGAGGAGGCCTATATCAAGCAGTGGACTACTACTATAAGCTGTTTAAGATGATGATGTTTCTTCATACCTAGGTACTCTACATGGTTACTTATTATTACTTAAATTTATTTTTATTTTATCTTAGCTAAGGTATTGAAAACCTTATAAATACTGTTTTGCAAATTAATACTTTATTATTATCATTGTATGTTCCTGCAATTTTTGTGTATTAATCGCCGACATGAAAAAACCGGTTTTACCGTCTTTTGAACGTGTCCAAATGAGTTTTGAGCAACAGCAGCGCCCTCTGTATACACTGCAGCGCCGCTTCTTCTGTCAAATGCTCGTAGAAAGTCAACTTATCCACTGTCTTCTCGTCTTTCTCTTCCGACGAGCCCGCTAAGCTCTTCTCGCTAGGGTCCTTGGTTATGAGTCTTTCGGCGGCCGACGAAAGATGGAACATGCATTTTGCGATGAAATCGTCCTCCTGCTGTAATTGTTGGCCCATGTAGTAGCTGTTTAGGTACTGGATTGCGCCCATTGAAACGTCTGAAACATTCGAACTATAGTTGATCGAAGTAAACAAGTTATTTTTCCCAAGAAAACTCCCGGCGTGTTTTTCCAACCCGTATTGGCGCCTCCTAGTAACGCGTGACGTTAAAATATATCTACAAAAACATTTTCGAAGTCATACAAAAACAAGGTCCCCATTCGGAACCCTAAAATGTGTTTTTAGTAGTGACTTACCGGTGCTATTCGCGCGCAGAGCAATCTTCCACAAGTGGTCTATGGCCCGTAAATGAGGATGTTGGTAATCGCGCGAGTCGCCCAGCGCCATGCGGGCCAAGTTGCACAGCTGATGATACAGGCTCAGACCCATTATACTAATCGTCTGAGAAAAATACATTTCGAATGATGATACCAGTTCATTCAGTTCTAGAATGGCCGGACTGCAAGCGACTTAGACCACCCAAGCCACTTAGACGCCTACTACCCTACCAAGCCGCCTGTAGTGCGACCACATATATCGTAGCAAGCCGCAAGGAGGGTCTTGTTGCCTGCAGTGCGACAGCCATTCAAGCTATTTGTTGCATATTCGGATGTCGCGGATGCTTGTAAACAATAAGCGTCACAATAACAGCATAGATCGGGATGTTATCCATACTAATATTATAAATACGAAAGTAACTCTGTCGATCTGTCTGTTACGTCTACGTTTTGACCAATCAAGGTAAAATAGGGGTGTTTTTTTTAAACACCCCTATTGTATCTATAGTCTATCTATACTAACCGCTGACAGATTTTGTCAGAGAGAAAGCTTGCATCATATTATTACTAGTAGGTATTCGATAACACTGACAGTGCGAGTGCGTAGATTAGTTAAGTCGGGGAGCAGAGATCGAGGGGCTAAAGGCCCTCTATATTATATTATCTACCTTAGTCAGCGCGGACGAAGTCGCGGGCAGAAAGTTAGTCTTATATAAATAATTACAAATGAAATGCTTTTTATTTGAAAATGATCGTTTTTATAGAAAGAAAAATCGGAAAAATTGACCGGAATATGTAAAAAACTTTGTTTCTTTCTGCCATACAAACTGATTTGGTCTTGGTCGTCGTAGTGATTACTTCATCTATGTTTATCTATGTTTATTGTATTAACGTTTCGTATCTGTGACATTCAAGGCTAGAAAAACGCCTGTTGGGTGAGCTAGTATGGAATAAATGTAAAATGTTTGTTTGTAGACAAATATTTTATGGATAACCTTGTTGTTGGAACATAGATACCATCGCATATTGTGTGTGGAGTAAACTTAATAGACTAGACGTGTGTTAGCACCTTAGTGGTTATTCAAAACTCTACTGTCTTTGCTCTCTATTGATGGTGTCAGGTTGTGTTATATTTTCTAAACATCCTACTATAATAATATTATAAACGTGAAAGTTTGTAAGGATGGATGTTTGTTACTCTTTCACGCAAAAACTACTGAGCGGATTTTTATGAAACTGTACCGTAATATAGCTTATACATCAGAATAACACATAGGCTACTTTTTATCCGGACACCACGCGGGCGAAGCCGTGGGCAGAAGCTAGTTTATCTCTAACTCCAAAGCAAATCCTTATTTACTTTGCTATAATTCCATCACTTGTAAAGAATAATAAAACAAACCTCAGCATCAAGTGTAGGCATCTTCTCAATATACAGGAACCGCAGTGCGTCCAGACCCAATGCATGCTGCTCGGGTGACTTTGTGTGTGACAGCAGCCATGAGTACAGGCAGTCGGCGACCGCACTGTCGCCTTTTACCACCAGACACTGCCATAGCTCTTCTACTTGCTCTACTGTCAGTCTGAAATAAGGTGAGTGTGGGAAGCCTTCAGAAGCCAGTAGGTGCATTTTATGTGAATGGTCTTAGATTAGTAAGCCAATGCAGAACTAGATGGCGCTAATCAATCTGGCCCGTTCCTACATCACGCTATCGATGTGTTTTAGCAAATGGTCAACCCAATTCGGATAAGTTGTTACTACATGCATACTATTTAAATATAATACACCTGTTGATTTACATATCTCAGCGTTTTATTTACTTTCCCTAACTACTAGATATCCATCACTGAGTTGGTGATTTAGATGAGTTAACAATACGATATTTTTATCTATAGAAAAAAAAATAGTTGACGCGAGGAATCCGAAAAAAGAAAGCAAGAATTTCGACCACCTCTTTTTCGAAAAAATCATTTCATCTGCTTAATTTTTTTTCTGATTTGTGAAC
Source organism: Perizoma flavofasciatum (assembly GCA_958496245.1). Taxonomy (NCBI): domain Eukaryota; kingdom Metazoa; phylum Arthropoda; class Insecta; order Lepidoptera; family Geometridae; genus Perizoma; species Perizoma flavofasciatum. Next base: position 5,357,986 of record OY292436.1, read on the forward strand.
TAACTTCAGTAAAAAAATATTGCACAGGCCCAACAGCTTTATGTCCATAATGCCTAATCCTCTTAGTTTTAGACAGTAACTCACGCCACGGCTGTTGCAACAAGACCAAAACGTTAAGATTATCATTAAAAAAATAACGCGTTAGAGACCCGTTTAGAAAATATGCAACAAGATAGATTTACCTAAAATGCTGTGGAGATCCAACGGGCGAGAATATCGCAGTGAGAAAATGCAAACGCACGGTCACTTCGGATATGTGCATGTACTGTGCGGCGTCGGTTGTCACAGTGCGGGGCGTCTGCATGTAGTGGCGCAGGTCTTCGAGGAGCAGACGCATCATGCCTCTCTCGCGTTCCGCCCACATCACCACCTTTACGATTTAAGGAATAAAGTTTTGGCTACTAATATTATAAACGCGAAAGTTTGTGAGGATGGATGTTTGTTACTCTTTCACGCAAAAAATACCATACAGATTTTGATGAAACTATACAGTAATATAGCTTATACATCATAATAACACATGGACTACGTTTTTTCCGGGAAAACTAAGCGTGTGGTATTTGTCTAGACGCTCTGTACCCTAGGATTCCCTGTGTCGTATTAGACAGTAATAATCATTGGAATAAGGTGGGTATATAGTGCTACCTGATGCATATCCATGCCCCGTAGCTGTTGAAATGACGAAAACAACTTCGGCAAGAGGCGAATCGATACTGGTACAGATCTGAAAAAAATACAAGGTTTTTAACAGAACAGATAAGTCCATTAAATTTAAATGTGTCCCAAAAACTACAATTCAGAGGGACTCAAAACCACATCTTCGCCCAAGTCAACCAAGTAGACCAAGTCTGATATTAATCGAGTGATGCCGAATCCGAATTGATTGGGCACTTTCTATTCATCTAAAGCAAGATCTATTAGGAGAGGACGAAAGATCAGCGCGCTACTTACCTTCACCAGGTCTGCGGCGCTTTATGCCGAGTCCCGTCCCAATTTGTGGCTACTTACCTCATCAGCAGTCCAACCATATTAGTTATGTACTACGATTGTATGTACTAATTATTGACAATCTCTGTGGCGCAGTGGGCGAAGGTCCGCCTGAGATGCAGTAGGTTGCGGGTTCGATTCCCGCTGCGGGACAGATGTTTGTATGAACTACATACATTTGTCTCGGGTCTGGGTGTTTCCTATGTATAATATGTATGTAATTACAAAAAAAAAATATTAGTAGTACATCAGTCATGTAGTTTCCATAACACAAGCTCTGCTTACTTTGGGCTATATGATGCTGGATGAAAATGTCTAGAAAAATAATAATAATAAGTAGTTCCAATTAAATTTTTTATCTATTTTAATTACTGATGTAATCGGGTTTACCTGTGATTGGCAAGATTGTCAAGACATCCTTCTATGAACTTGATACGTATAAACTTATCAGTACTGAAGCAAAGCAGTGCACAAAGAGCCTTTTCCGCTTCCATCCCCAAACCTTCGCCGAGTTGTTCCTGTTCAAAGATAAATAATACGTGTAATTTACCACATTTCTTAAATACGTCTACAGGTTTCTTGAATACGTCACCCCAGGTTCCTAACTTACGTAACCAGGTTCTGTACGCGATGAGCGATCTTTTTCTTGTTGAAACTTTGACAAACTAACCACCTCATCTAAATTTTTATACAGATCTTAATCGTGTTTACCTTTTTTATTATTTTTCGATTAATTATTTCTTCATTGTCAAATCTTGAGAACTAATTGCATTCGGCACAATAAGACCCGTGTAAACCGTTAGAAAAAACAAAGCAGGTACTGTGGTTGTTTGATTTGTTAAGTGTTTGCTTCTCTGCTTAACTGCTTAAATTCTTCTAATGTAATAAATGCATGGATGCAGTCATAATAACGGCCGGCTGAACAAATTTAAAATTTCATTGGTAAAGATATAGATATCAGCCTGGAATAAACGATAATTTGCAGTAGTTCCTAGGAACAGCTCCCATTCGGATTGGGAACTGTTTCAGTTCGCATTTTTTCCACCATTGATTCTTACGCACATATCAATCAACATGTAAACTACTGCGAGTGAACTAAAAACCAACGCAATATTTTAACGATCAAATTTAACATTTCAGGAATCACAAAATTAGGTTATTTTGTTATTCTGATATCACGAAGCTGTGTTTATAATCAAGTACATAAGAGAACACAGATATTCCAGAAGCTGTGTTTAAAATCTAGTACATAAGAGAACACAGATATTCCATTCAGTATGGCACATCATATTCATACAACTCACAATAGCACCGTCCTGCAACAGATCCCACAGCAACGTGTTCCCCGGCCTGCACACGTCGTCAACATTGCAGACGGGTGTCACCCCCACGGCGACCGCGGCCGGGGACGGAGGCCGCGCGCGTTTCTCCAGCGCCACCAACGCATTCGCCTGGTACTCCGTCAGCTGCGCCTGAAATATACGCGCCTACATAAAGCGAGATAGAGGAAGTGTTCCGGGGGAGCGGGATAGAACGATAATGCGCGTCCACCACAGGGAGATCTCGGAACCATAGGTTGTATGTTAAGAAGGCGTGGTTAAGATGCGACGACACGGACAGTTAGTATCCGTGCTGAGTCGCATTTCAGACGCGATCGCGAAAACTTATCTAAATGCGGTGCGGTGATTACATGGAGAAACCGAAGTTAAACTTCATGAATAATGGGATTTGGGTGACCTAATTTTGATAATGATTTTTGTATATTTTTGTACTGGTACGATTTCGTTCAATCCCGATATTAGAGGATCCATGTAAATCTGCGATCATTAATTATGGTTAAGATTTAATAAGTTTTGTGATAAACAAAATATTTTTTATAAACTGTGTTTTTTCCTTTGCTGTAAATCACGATATTTTTTTCAGTTTCCTAAAAGAGTAAAAGATAAAACATAATTTATTTATTTATTTTCTTTCGCTAGCGGGGGCGTATTCTGAATGGTTGGTAAAAAAAGAAGTGGGAACAATACGTCGCCGTGTCGTGTTTTCGATACAAGTTTAAATTGTAAATCTCCTTTGGTTCCGAGATTTGTGGCGTCCACATTATCGCTCTATCTAAAACAAAAGAAAACTAAAATAAAAACTCCCTAGAAAATGTCTGAGAGGGTATGCCTTTCAGACATTTCTTGCATTATGTGATAAGACAAGACATGTGGCTGGTGGCGCCCCCACAACTATCATGGCCAGTTGATCTCATTTCATCAGCGCTAGTAGGTAAGAGGTCCTAGCCTTTTCCTCTTTCCCGCAACGTTTATACGTTTCAGATACCTGCGCCGCCAATCTGGCTAATTCCTCTTCGCAGGCGGAGTCGTCTTCGTCGAGGTCGCCCATGTGCGGGTGGGAGTGCGGGGAGAGGGCGGAAGAGGCACTGCCCTCTTCCTCTTCTCCGCGACGCTTGTATGTTTCCATAAGGCGGAGCTCCATTAGTCTCCTGGCAAGAAAAAAACAGTTATAACATAACATAATGGAGGCCACACACGCTGTGAAAGAGCGCTACGATAAGACGGTACCGTTTGAACTACACATATTACGATGCTAGCAAAATACTCACAATTATATTCCTCACGATGAACATTTTGTTTCACACTCAGTACTGAGCAGCATGAGAATACCCTCAATCAGTGAGTATTTTAATTGATTAGTTGGCACCTTGCGATACTTTCTGTTCAAATCTACACATCAGCTATGTCCAGCCTTGTGCATCTCGGCTGAATTCCTACAACGGATCAACATGTGCTAGAGCCGTTTGGAGAAGTTTACAGGAAGAAACAAGTTGAAGATAAAATGCACAGATTTCGTCAACTCGTGATCTATTTCGAAATGAGGTTGATCTACACTGCATATTTCGGTAAAAACTCAACCGTCGACGCCACCGCTTTTTCCCACATGTTATCCCGTAAGGTTTTGCCAAGTATTGCTAATTTACTAACCTAGCATCAACATTTTCACAGAGCAGTTGACAATGCCCCGTATCGCTGCCTGAAGATTCTTCCTCCACTTCGGACACGGACTCCGCCAAATCAGCGGTCTTTAGTTGGGCTGCTGCGGTTCAGAAATAACAATTATTTATTTGTTTCCTTTCAATAAATTTTATTTGTGAGGGACACGGAAACTCTCATATAAAATCTGTCAAGACTACTTGCACGCGAATCATTACCCCTGATTGGCTTACATACACGTGCGATATGATAAGTTATGACGCGCATGTTAGGCTAGGAGAGATAGTGTAAACGCCAATAAAAAAAATATTGATTCTCTCTAGTGTAGACCACGATATTCTTCTCCCTCTAACCCAAATAGCACGAGTATAAAAAAGGTTAGCTAGAAACGTAAGAAAACTGTAATTTTCTAGAAAATAATGGCTCCTTACCCAATCACGTGGTAACCAATGAGAGATTAAAGTTTAGCTAAAAACGTGAGAAACCGTAATTTTCATTAAATTATGGCCCACATCTTTATCCTTTTTTACTAATAAAATCACTCTTGAAAGTCGATAGAGTCCCAAGAATGGTAACTTATTAGGCTAGTGATGGTGGGATCGCAGATAGTGTTATTTGTATGGACCATGCACTCACGGAAATGGCGCGCCTTGCTGGGTTTGTGGCGTTTCTTGTAGAGTTTCTTCTTTCGTGGTCTCAGTAGTTCCTCAGCCCCGCTACTGGCGCTCCCACTGCTGCCGGCGCGTTTGTTGCGCCTATGGAGACGACAACTATTATTATGTTGGAGCCAATGAACATACGAGTAAGGTTACCGTCGCGTAAAGCACTTAAGACAAAGTTCTAAAGTCTGTAATTTCACTGGCGCTATGTTTTCTTTTAATGATGCTAGACAATACTGTTTCCCGTGAGGATTAAAATATCCCATAACAAAAATGAGCTTTGGGAACTAGAAATGTCAGATAATAGAAAAGTATTTCATTTCTAATATATATAAACTACTTTCTTAAACGTTTAAGAGTAATTTTTATACTGTGTCCCGGTAAAATGTGGTACAAGAACCTATATATGGCCCTGAGCGTGTGCGTTTCGTGCTTAGGGCATGTTAAGTCATTAGGTCCGACTATGTCTATGTAAATAGATACAAGTCAATAATTAGCGCCAGGACACTGCTAGAAATAGATAAATAAATATAAAGCCACGGAAAAAGATAAATTACATATTTTAGTTTGTCGTATAACTGTATATTTCTAGGTGACCGTGCGTTAAATCAGATGAGATTGAGGCGTGAAAAGTGTTCAGTGGCCAATCGTGAAAACAAGCCGAAAAATCTGTTAGAAAATTTCCGTTCAATCACTTACTTTTGACAGGGCTTCAATGCAGGACACTCTTTTTTGGTTAACTCTGCGCCTTCTCGCAACCAATCTTGCTCTGCTGATGTGAAATAACACAATGAATTGCAGCACAAAAAAATCAGATACAAACGATATCTCCAGTGGATATCAAAGCAACATAAATCTATACTCTGCTCACGGAGACTAGGGGCATCAAGAGACTGCATGTCTTAGGTCGAACCTGATTAATCATAGTCCCTTATTCGTGGTGCGTCCATTTCACTTCCATACTTGTGCGAGAGAGAGTGTCCTCTCTATGGACAGACTCTAGGGCTATTGATAAATGTATTTCAACTTACCTCGGCGTTCTTTACTTTACGTAAAATTATTATTTTGATGGTAAGATTGGAAATCATTCACAGAGTTGAAATAGATATTGATAAATTTTGGCCTAAGATTTATTTGCGAGCCAAGAGCTGCTGTATAACGTTTCAAAGTTTATTCAAAAATGATACTAAAAGTATGTGACAAAGTATTTGAAAATCTTACTTATCTTAGAACTTATACATAATACTACTATCGAATTTAGATTACCAGTAAGTTCACGCTGGTGTTTACTTTGTTTGCGGGGCGTCGGACCAGCCTCCTCGCCTGAAGTGCTTAGCTCCTCACACTAGAAAATAAAAATAACATCTTTATAGCTGTTTGCAGCGGTCAGCCAGCAGTACATATGACCAAAATCTGATTGGCCAATGCTCGCTTCTAACAAAACGTTTAAGAATATGTACATGTCGCATCCGGTTATAATAACGGACTCTAAACGGAACGCAAGCGCGTCCTCTGTGGGCATTCTCGGCTAACTTCACTTCGGATGCGCTTAGATATGTCATCGCTCAACGGAGTCGGGAACCCAGTATCAGCCCGATTGCCACAGAGTGAAGACGTCTCGAAACTGTCCTCACGTTTCGAGTGTTAGTGACGTAATTGTTACGCGGCAACGCACAGTGGCAACAGTCTAGCGTTCCTAGAAAATTGCATGATAGCTACAAGTAGTCTGAGTTAGGTCTTAAGAGTCTGTAGGTCAGATAAGAACCTCGATTCGCGCATTTTTTAATCTATGTCTCACATTGTAAGGTTTACTTACAATGTGAGGCTCATAAGTCAAGTTTATAATTTATGTTTGTTTTAATTTTAATTTGTGGTGGTTTAAATAAATGCAAATATTTCTATTATTTATGTATCACGCTAGTTTCTGCCTAGGGCTTCACGTGCAAGATACCCAGATAAAAAGTAGCCTGTGTTATTATAGGTCACAAACTATACCTATTCCAAATATCTAAATTGGTTCAGCCATTACGGAGATTATTAGCAACAAACTTTCGCATTTCTTTTTTAAGAAGCATTATGGTTTCGACACAGAATACTGATATCTAGTATGCTGGCTTGCCAGTGTCACCTTATACCACCTGCAAGTATGTGTATCACGACTTTAATCAAGTTTGATATATCTGGTAGAAGCTGAGTGGTTTTTAATCCCGAGTCATGGGACTGAACAGTTCACTTACTGGATCGTCATCCGAGTTGGTCTGATCCATACTGACGCTGGCTTCAGACGAGGAGTTGTGGTGCTGCTTGGACGGCTGCGGGGGTCGCAGTGCCGGCTCCTCGGCCAGCGGGGGCGGAGTCCCCGCGCCGGTAAGCCCTGCGCCACGCGACCACATCGCACGCATCAGCGCTGACGCTAAGTACAGACTCTGAAATGATACGTTTCATTATTTGCTGCGGGACAAATGTTTGTGTGATTTGCAAATATTTGTCTCGGGTCTGGGTGTTTTCAATGTATAATATGTACTAGCCTCTGCCCACGGCTTCACCCGCGTGACGGATAAAAAGTAGCCCATGTGTTATTCTGATGTATAAGCTATATTACTGTAAAGTTTCATCAAAATCCGTTCAGTAGTTTTTGCGTGAAAGAGAACAAACAACCATCCTCAAAAACTTTCGCTTTTATAATAGTAGTAATATGTATTTACAAAAAAAATATATATATAAATATGTCATGTCAGTCATGTAGTTCCCATAATACAAGCTCTGCTTACTTTGGGGCTAGATGATGCTGTGTGATAATGTTCAGCATTATATTCGTTCTGGCTCTGTAGTCCAGGTCATGGTATCAAAACTGGTGTGTTGTAGTACCATGGTAATCATAGTCTTTGATACCTACAATACAGGGAACCCTTGTGTGAGGTCAGGATTATGTATGTGACAGTTGGGTGTTTATTTACTCTAGTACACAACAAGATGATCAGACAGCCATGTCACTTCAAGACAGATTGAAATTTAAAAAATGAGATAAAATATGTAGCGCTAACATGAGATTCAATATAATGGTGGATTCCCTCTGTTGAAAAACCACACAACGGCAGAATCATGTAATTAAAAAGACTAAGAACGCCGACAAGCCGTTTTGGTATTAATAATGATAACGCGAGTTCAGAATTAAATACAAATTTCATCACTAAGAGTCGCTAAGAAAGCTTCCGGAATGCTTAGCCTCGTCGCGTCCGTTCGACCAGTGACCCATGTCTATCGAGATGGCAATCAATTTTGACACTAGTTCCCCATTTGAATGGCCCATCCATCAAATTTCGATTACACTAATTCCCATATTACCCAGACTAAACTGAAGGCCATGAACTGTCCATGACCTTTAGTTTAGTCTGGAACGAAACTTGTGATTTTGACAAGTAATCGAATCACGCTAATGCCATGCACCCATCTCGATAGCCATGGAAATTAGTGTGATCGCCCCGCAGGTCACAAAGAGCATGTCTGTCACGATGCGATCGTTTACAGCGCCCTTACCTGGTTAGTAACAAAAATTAATCAATTACTACATATTATTAAGGAAAATATTCAGGTTAAAGGGATCGTGATATTTGTGCAATCTATTTTAAATGTACACTGATGGAGCACTTATACCTATCTCTGGAAGCCGGTTAATCCCGCAGTGGATCTTCGACACCATGAGGACAACGGGAGTTTGGTCAGTTTTGTTGGGAAACTCACTTGCTCAGTATGATCCTTAGGCGGCAACGAGCACAGCAAGCTATAGAGATGCGCGCACGGTTTCGGCGACAATGCCCTGATGAAACCAGGCAGTAGATCGTACACCTGTCGACCGCAATGCTTGAGTTGCGCGGCCGCCCACACCAGATCGACGTGCTCGTTAGTCACCCGCCCTTCCACTGCCAGGAACTTGAGTATCAAGTGGGATTGTTTGATCACCTGCAAAATAATGAACTCATAAGGTATTAGCCAAACCTCAGGCTGAGGACTCATAACAGCGAGCATAAGACCTCTGTTGTAAAATGCCATAGTTTATAACCAGTTTCTTAGTTATTTACGCGTTGCGTTAACTCACATTTTTAAATAAAATACCTAACTACTCGCTTTCTGGGATGTGTGACAATGAGAAGGAAGGTGGGTCAGCTCAAGCATTAAGGGTTCCATACTTTAAAAACACTAAAGGCCTTACTTAGAGAGATTATTAAATAGTTCAGTTCATTAACTAAACTGCTTTGTCTCTTTCTGATAGGTGTCATTTCAAATTGAACAGAAGAAAACAAAACACAGTTTAGCAAAGCAACTGTTTGAAATCTTTATAAGTAAGCATTTTTGATAAATAACAAGGTAGTATATTTTCATTCAGTTTTATATACTGGTCTTTCCAGACTTATTGACTTCTTCATTATTTGCTATTATAGAGGCCATAGTAACATATATTCTGCAAAAATGTCATATTGCTCCAGCAATATTTTTCAATAGGGTTGCATTTCCCCTTCTGGATCAAAACCCCTAAAAAGAACAATAGCCAATAGATCAAATATAAAAGTTATCATTACCTCTACATGCAAATTAGGTCCAAACAAGTGCTCAATTATACTGTTGGCCATTAACCATGATGCAAGCTGCTGCCCTGCTATCTCGGTATCCACAGCTGGTTCGCCCGCACAGAGCTCATTATGTGCAGCTATGTGAGAGTTGATCTGAGCCACACCCGCCAGCCTCATTGTGAGGGTACTGCTGTTGAAGTATTTGAAGGCTAGGTCGAGGCCATCACCGTCAAACACTATGGGAGCATCTAGAGGTTCTTTTGCTGCACCCCACATGAAATCTGTTAAAACAAGGAATGATTGAAAATAGAATTATAAAAATAGGATAGAAGTTGTTATGCCAAGGTGTAGAACCAAATTAAAAATGTTACTGGTGTAGTGCAAAATATTTGATTTTGCTCAACTTGGATGCCAACATCTCATGTGGTGAACATGCTCTACCGGTCCATAGATATATATATATGAGCTGTGAATCTTAAGCAGAGTTAGAGAGAATGTTAGAACTGGCATGGTTAAAAATAAAAAAGTTTCCTTAAATAGAAATAAAAATAAAAAAGAATTTGAACCATTAAGTTGTACATTCTCAATCACATTTAATAGTCAGATAATGGTAAAATGTTTGGCTAAACATACTAGAAAAATTTAACCCATTTTAAAAGAGTATTTATTTTAAATACTAAATTTTTCATCATGTAATAGAAGGTCTGTACCATAAATATTTGAAAGGTTATCTTTCTATGACATAATAAACCGAATGAAAAAACTTGGTACACTGGTTAGCTAAACAATCATGATAATTTCTTACCTGCCATAGATTTAACAGCTGGCATTCTAAGATCTTTATCCTGTAACAGGCACATGTACTGTAATATCTTGCTTCTCAGTGGCATAAAGAGTTGTGCCACCGCTCTGAAGTTCAGCCATAATTTGAGGTTGCCAATAGCTGCCACTATCGCATGTGCCATAGACAGGGGTAGAATAGCCGGTGTCGCACCATCAAACACAGTTGTCATAGCACCCACTCCACCCAACTTGCAAAAGAAACTGACATTACGTAGCAAGTATGCAGGTATTTCTGTATCATGCAGATCACAGAATGAGTTTAAATTACTGATTTCTTGCGCAGAGAGGTCATCTAGTCGGCTCAAAGCTGAGTGTTTACAAGCCAGGTAGAGAGGGAAATTGAGTAGAAATACTTTAGACAGGATGTGCATGAGTTTTTCTCGCTGGGTTATCGACCAGAGGGTATATTCAGGTTCTTCATCTGGATCTGGTTCTATCGGTTTGTGTGAAAGCATTGAATCATGTTTCTGTGTAGATTCAGGAGTTTCAAGGGCAGGTTTTTCAGTAATTTCAGGTGTATTTTCTTTGGAACTGTCTTCATTCTCATTGTTTTCCTGTGACGTGGTTTCATCAGGTTTTTTCTGCTCCTGTGTTGATGTGGTGTCAGTGGGTGAAGCTGGCCTGTTAGCTGCCTCAATAAGTTCTTCTTTTAGCTGCTTGAGTTGACTTACTGATAGGCATAGAATGCTCTGCACCACCAGATAAAACCTTTCAAAGTTTTTCACATCTCGATAGCAGCACATGCATTGCCTATGGAAAAATAGTCTTTTACTTGAACTTTAAATATCTAATTACGTTTTATTTACTGTACTAGACTAAGCTACCTAAAAGTAGACCATACTTTCATTGAATAATATTTATACACACACCTTGCAAGAAATATGTTGCATGGGCACTGAATTTTATAATCTGAGTATTGAAATTCATACTAGCTTACGGAGAAAGTAATCTTACCTTTGGGGCCATTGAAGAATAAAGTTCAGGATTATATCTAAATCAGCCTGAGATGGAGTTGGATATTGGGAAACATCTTCAGTCAATCTGGCTTCACCTAAAATTTAACAAAAGGAAGAAAGTCTACAATTGAATGAAACATTAACTAAATCGATTAAAACTATACTGCTAGTCGTATTTGCGGCGTTTATGTGGAAAAGCTCCCAGGCAAGCAAGTAGAACTCGGAAATATCGAAACAATGAACTTACAATTCAGTAAAAGCTGTGAAAACTCTGAACAAACATCACACATTCTTGAGGTTTTAGGTCAAGATGAAGCGAAATATTAGTATAATATTATCGCAACAGTTATATTTTGTAAAATATTGGTCATTATTCTATTTTTCGTATCAGAAAACGAACACTGTAATGTCACAAAATTCCACCATTGTTGACTGACTGACTTTGTCAAAAACGTTTAGATTCGCTATTTTTCTAGATTATTTTGAAGCGAAACGCAAATCAATTGCCAAGTACATATTTCGTTCGGAAACGAATTTCAGGTTACTTGGCGATTTTAAGAGCACCACTTTGGTGTACTCGTGAGTTTCTTCAAACGCTCTCTTTGTAATGTAAGTAAGGTGTTTAGCTAGGACTCCAAGGAAGTCGGAGTAGAAGAACTCCTTGTCTTAGAATTAGTAGTTAAAGGTCCTTGTTTTAAGTATGTAATAAAGCTCCTTCAGAAGGGCTCGTCTGGGGAAAAACTACGACCATATTTATTTCTGCTACTTCTCTGCTAGTCTAGTCATGGAAGTATAGGTACTACCTACTCGCTCTGTTTTACTGATAGTGCAAGCAAGAAAGAGATAGCTACAATTTTAGTGCTGTCAAATTAGTCAGATTTAAGTTATCCATACAAATTTAGTCGTAATTTTAATACATGCTGACTATAAACACGAAGAAAAGCGGCACGTAAACTGATTTGATAGGAGTAAAATTCTTGCCATCTCTTTCTTGCGTACACTATCAGAAAAAGAGAGTGACAGTTTAAATTAAGTTTAGTTAGTGGACTACAGAATCGAGGCCAATGCCTTATTTATTAGACTTCAAAACTGGTTTTCTGGGGTTCGGGATAACCTACACTATGTGACGGTTGCTCACTAGAAAGAAAAAGGGAAGTGGACGTGCCAATGTGGTTAAAATTCAGTGTAATATTTTGCTGGTAGTTTTGTATAAATTCTACTTGCTTTTTTTTAATGGCAGCCTTGACAATCTCGTTAGCATCTCTACTTAGTGTCATTTTTAAACGCGTGACTATCCCAAATCTCAACACTAGTATGACACTGACATTTTTATTAGTGTGAGTTTAGCAACAAATTATGACTTATTGACAAATGACGTTAGTTTACATTGTTCAGCTGTTTAAAATTTACGTGCAATGGGTTATTTGAGGAAACTTGGTTTAGATATTTGAAAAAAAAATGGTTCAGCTACTCTATATTGTAGCTAGTATACACACCTTACTATGTCCTTTCACTAAAGTCGAGGAAAGCTTCAATATACAAGCTACTCATGATATATTGTATCTTAGAAATAACCTATCTCAGGTGCCCACAAGATTCTAATTTTGGATTCCGCTGGATGCTACATAAAATAGCGCCTACTAATGATTGTTCCTATTCCAGTACGACCATCATGAGTTCCCAGGAGTTGTGCCGCGTACTTTTATTGGACCTCTTGTGATTTCTGTGCTGTCGGCGCCCACTGCTTTTATTTTCAATATCGCCGGTCTTCATAAGTTTTGGATGCAATATGTAGGTAAGTGTTAAAATAGTAAGAAGGAGCTTAAGTAATAAAAAGAGCGATTACCCACATGTTTAACTAGAAATAAAGTTGATAAAACTCTGGTTTTAATATGACATCTGTTTATCTAATATGTTTCAGTCCGCTTGGCCCTTGCACTATCAGTGATAGGAGCATGGAGTCGTTTGAAGAACACCCTTCAGAAACTCTATGGGAACTCCTTTACTTGGTGGTTTTCATTGATCACAGTGACACAATACCATTTCATGTTTTACATGAGTCGACCTCTGCCCAATATGATGACAATGCCACTAGGTAAGTATAGTTATGTATAACTTGTTAGCATAAATTCAACTATTAGATGGAACTGGTATACCCCTGAAACCTTAAAACCTTACAGTGCTAAACATATATCACTTTAAGGTTTTAAAGTTTGGTGAAGATTGTTCTCAACTAGGTACAGTCCATTCAATCCAATGGTTGTTTGGTAGAGATCGTTATTTAGCGATAAGACAGCCCATTGTACAACATTGTCAAAGTTTGTAGTACTTAACAAAGCTGATGTACTTTTTGGTGTGCAATAAAGTATTTTCTATCTATCTATCTACATAAGCAAAATCATTCATGAACATTATATTCATGAGTGTCAGTTTGAAACTAGTGGATTACCTCATTCTCAGTGTAGAGTTTATTCCGTATAAACTTAGTGCCCTACACACCACAACTAACAAACCCTCTAGAGGACTTATTTTGGCTATGCGAGAACAGTCAGCCACTTAATGAGTCAGACATTTATGATATGAGCTGGTACACAAGTAATGTTTTATGAAATTTTAAAGTACAACATGTTTTCCATCATCTACTGCACAGCCTTAAGGCAATAAAATCTATTTAAGAACCATTCTTGAAGCCATAGATATTGATTACAATTCAAAAGCTGCTTAATTAATATAGATGTTAACTAACAACCTTTTGTCAAATGCATACAAGGGCCCCGCTAGTGATACCATTAATTTGAAAATCAATTTCTCTATTTCAGTTCTCATTGCTTATGATGGATGGCTGGCCGGGAGACATAAACAGTTCCTAATATCAGCTGGTGCTTCAATTATAATATTTAGATCGGAACTGGCCATGCTGTTTGGACTATTCCTAATAATGGACTTATATTTCAGGAAGATTGCAGTTGCCAGGTGATTTTTCTGGTTAACAGTCATAGTAGCCAACAGAAATATCTGAATTGTCATAAAATTAAAAATAATTACAATAATTTGAAATTGTTGAGATCAGGTACATTGAAATGTTTCTGATATGTATGCAATATCTCTGTATTGCAAATGTATCAGAACCACAGGGCATATCATAAGTTGTACCACAAATGGTCCAAACACAATAATTATGAATATTTTGACAATATTATGTATGGAAATGTGACACACACTTCTAGCAGACATATTAAAAAACTCAGATTTCCTTACAAAAAATTATAATAATAATGCTGGACATTTTTTTCACACAGCATCATGTAGCCCCAAAGTAAGCAGAGCTTGTGTAATGGGAACTACATGACTGATATACTACTTACATACATATTAAAATGTATAATTATATGTATGTATTTGTAAATAAATACATAGAACATACCCAGACCTGATATAAATATTTGAAGATCATACAAACAATTGTCGGCGGGACTCGAACCCGTAACCTTCTGTGTATCAGGCAGGCCTTTGCCACTGTGCCACAGAGGTTGTCAAACCTCATTTTGGAAATGTTGGAGTTAAGTTGCATAATTTGTTCTAAAACCTATACATTCTAATGTCTTACTCTATTTATATTCCATTTCTTTTTTTCAGATTGTTAAAAATAGTGATTCCTGCTGGTTTAGGGCTGATTGCTCTTACTGTAGTGGTGGACTCCATTTTCTGGGGAAGGCTATTGTGGCCTGAAGCAGAAGTGTTGTGGTATAACACTATTCTAAACAAGAGCTCCAACTGGGGTGTATCCTTTTAATATTAACTAGTTCCTCTAATTACTCTCTCCTTTTATTATTAACTAGCCTGACTTAGTACCTGCATGAAAAAGGCCTATGTGTTATTCTAGGTAACAAACTATACCTGTTCCGAATTTCATCAAAATCTGCCCATCCATTAGGCATATTAATTATTAGTTGCTTGCAAACTTTGCCTTAACTAGGATTTTTCCTAGAGCTAAGGAACTGCCCCAAAACCCCTAAATTAGTATATTTCATCCAAATTGTAGAGCTGTTTTTGAGATTAACTTTTACACAGCTTATTTAAAAAATACTAGTTCACTGTAATCTTGACAGTAGGAACGGAATGCCATTATCAAATTGTTGAATTTACCTTTTTATTTGATCCCGTTTAATATTGATGTTTCAATTATTTTAAACACCCAGAAGTCACACTGACCTCGCATTAGGATTCCCTTTGCGTGTGTATCAGGAAATATTACTGTTATGGTACCACAACAACCAAAACCGGAACGAATATCTGCAGAGCATGTAAACATTTGTCCCACAGCGAGAATCGCACCTGCACCTCTTACGTCACAGCCGGCTGCTCACCCGCCTCGTCACCAAGGTCGTCGTAGAAACTATTAATAACGTCTTCCTTGATCTTTAATTTATTTGTCTAATCTCAGCCAACGCAAGTAAATAAAAGCTATGAAAATAAAATAAATATTATTTTAGAAACATACAGACTATAGTGCTGACGACTTCATGATGGACATCCTGGGGACACTCAGTGCATAGATCCGTTTTACCAAGTAAGGGGCAGGGGTAGTCAGAGGCAAGTCCAAACATTATATTTGGCACAAAAACATTTTTTTAGTTTTTAAAACATGTTTAACTACACAAATTCATGATAATTTAAATTAAAAATTTAAACTATTGTCATGAATATTTTATAATTATCATACATCGATTTTTGATGATAAAATTCTAAGATTAAGATTGTGTTTGAGTATTCTAAATGGACGTTGGAAAAATCCTTAACCCTACTCACAGACCTCACCATTTCTCTGGTACTTCTACTCAGCTCTACCCCGAGGCCTGGGTCCAAGTCTGCTACTCATCCCACTAGGCATGTACTTGGACCGACGTATGGTCCAAGTGGCGGCTCCGGCGTTCGTCTTTATACTGCTGTATTCGATACTGCCTCACAAGGAGCTGAGGTTTATTATTTACGTGTTTCCGCTGCTCAATATGGCGTCGGCTGCTTCCTGCTCCTACATGTAAGTTTACCTTTATTTTTTTAAACTTAATGTACGGTAAAGTGGCAACCAACTGGTTAGATACCCTTCTGGGGTTTATAGATTGTACTCTTGATGAGTTGGATAGTTTTATTCCAAATCCTAAATTTTTACATTCAATTTTCAATTTTTTCTATTCGATATACCGCAAACCAACACATACAGACAGATACCTTAGAGCTAACTCTCAGTACCATCCAGCACACCTCGCCTCTGTACAACGCACTCTAATAAATAGAACTCTTAGGTTGTGTGACCCACAATACGTGGATGCTGAACTGTCACATGTGAAAGAGGTGTTAGAGAGAAACGGCTATGGTTGGAGACAAAGTTTTCGGATCGCAAACACGTCTATGAGGTCACGCAAGGCATCGGTAGAGAGAGCTGTAGCATACTTACCATTTGTTAAGGGAATAACAGATAAAATCGGGCACGTCTTACGTCGAAAGTACAGCATAAAAACGATATTCCGACCCCTGACACAATTGAGACAATTGCTACGTTCTCCCAAGGATAGAGACCTATTAGGTGTCCCCGGTGTCTATAAGATTCCTTGTGACTGCGGTAAATGCTACATCGGCGAGACAAAACGCAACATTTCTACAAGGCTCACCGAACACATACGCGCTGTGAAGAACTTAGATATCAACAGTTCCGCCATAGCAGAGCATTCGCTGGTCGCTGGTACGACGCAATATATCCGTTTTGATAAAGCCCGGGTCTTGGCAAGAGAAAAGTTTTTCGTTCCTCGCAAGATCCGTGAAGCTATCGACATAGGTCGTCTACCAAACTTTAACAGAGACCGTGGATGGGCTTTACCCCCCGCCTGGAAGTCATGTCTGTATGGACTGCATGATAACGGGGGAGTCGAATCTGACATTGCCACAGTGAGCGTAGCCATTTCCAACTAGCCTGTCAACTTTAACAATATTCGTACTAAAATCAAACCCTGTGGTACACCATACTATAATGCGTTACTGGCGGCGGCTAGACTCCTTTTGATGCAATCGTGATCTCTATTCTATTTGAATTGATAATATGAGAGCTTATATATAGTAAGATTCTCTCAATTTCAGATACATAAGGAGAACAAAGGCACCTATTTACGAACTCCTATTCTGGGGCCAGATCTTTATTATCATTGGTAACATTATAATGACGCTTGCGTTCGTGTCTGTAGCCATGACAAATTATCCAGGGGGCGTCGCGATGTCAAAGTAAGAATATCTTAGTTATCTTCTTTACTCAGTTACTCAGAGTTAAAGCCAGGTCACTGATTTATTTCGTTTTTTTTTCAGGCTCCATAAGCTTTTAAGAAATGAACCTTATGTCCATGTGCACGTTAGTAATCTGGCTGCACAAACCGGGGTCACCAGATTTGCACAAATAAATAATGCCTGGAGATATAGCAAGAACGAATCTTTATCTCAAGAACAGTTACAGGAATACACGCATCTTCTAATAGAAGCTAAGAGCAAATATTCACTGAGCGTCAAAGCTTTCTCCAATACCCACGACGTTTTAGATAGCATCGACTCTTTTTCTCACATATCCTTGACTTATAAAATGATTCCGCCAATTAAAATTAAAACTAAACCAGCTATCTTCATACTAGAAAGAAAAGACTTCCGCGAGCATCCTTACGGTAAAAATATTCCAGTAATTAAAACAACAAGTAACGATAACGTCATATATGACGTTCTGAATGATGAAGAAGAATTAAAAGAATCCCTGGAAGAAAATATTGAGCTAGTTCAAGAAACTGTTATCGATGTAGTCGACTATGATGGTGAGACAGAGTCAGATGACAATATTACTGTTCCAGACAGTGAAGAGAATTTAGTCACAAATACAGTTGAAACTCAAGTAGTTGAGGAACCTTTTGCTAACGAAGCTTCTATAGTCGAAGCCATTATAATTACCGATGAACCGAAAGTCGAAGAAATTGTTTACGAGGAACATATTAGTGAAGAAAAAGAAATTCAAGAGACGGAAAAACTGGAAATAATACCAAAAGTCAAAGCCAAAAAAGCGCTCGATGAGTTAAAGTCCTTGAGGCAAGAACGAAAGAAGAAAGCCATTGAAAAAATCAAAACAGAAACACGTAAAGAAGTTGTAGCATCAGCGAAAGAGAAATTGAGGGACATAATGAAACGGCATAAGCATATCGCTGTAGAGCTTTCAGAAAATTACATATCAAACACAGAAGTAGACAAAGACGTAGATGTGAGGGGAGACATCCCTGAATCGGAAACTATAGCTCAAGTTGTAAATGTAGAAGATACAAAGACAGTACAAAATGAAACAAAGACATTAGAAAAACTTATTCTAATAGACGAATCAACGCAAACCAACGAAAACATAGACTCTATTGTAGAAGAAGTTATTGTTAGGCTAATAGATAGAAAAATGTATGATGACAAAACCAAACCAGATGATATTAGAGCAGAAGATAGACAGATGATACAAAAGATTGTTGAGGAGGTTTTAGCAGAAAGAATGAATTATACTAATACAGATCACAAGTAAGGCATATTAGTATCACAGGATCTGAGCCTTCCACAGGCCTTATATTCGTGAGCGTCGAATGTTTTATGTGAAGTTATAACGTACCTATCACTTTATGATATAAAAGCCCGCTTATCATTATTACTGGTGTAATGCAGAAAATATAAAAAAACTGAAAGGGTTCTTACCTTCACCTTAAGTTCTTTAATACAAATTTAAATACATCTTTTTTGAACGTGTATGAAAATATGTTTCCATTTATTTTATGAAAAGCACAATAACTATGTTTTTCTACTGCTTTTGGAAGTTAGCCAATTTTGTTATTGATGACCAAAGGTAAAAATCGGAGTGATTTACAATTAAAGTATGATTCCTACTGATGTATGCGAGGGGCTCGTGGTATTTAGTCTTATTCGTCAAATCATTACAAAAATGAATGAATTAATTAATGAAAATACTTCATAGTACAATGCAAATGTTGTAATATTATACAATTGATCAATGTTATTGATTAGTGCCTTGCTGTTGTTAGCCGACTTCATAATGAGGTTACTGCTCACGAATTGCCTTCTTACCTTTTAGCGTTATGCTTCTAAAATAAATGTTTTTAAGCATATTTCTTATCTGTTGTGATATTTAAGCATTTTCTGAATTTGTGCAACTAAGTAATTGGTACATCTAGTCATCATATCAGACAATTCTAACCTACTAAGCTGTAATTTAAGGAATAAAAATGTTGATTTTAAATTTGGCATTTTTTATTTAATTCATTTATTTGCAAAGAAGAACGTTTGTTGAATATATAATTGATTTAATTAAATCTAATCATAAAATCACAGACACATTACAGAAAGTTATAGGTATACAGTTACGTAAATCATAATTTAAGGAGGTGACGCGGGCGGTTCAGTAGCGAGCTGCGACGCAAGAGGCGCGGATTATATTCCCGTTGCGGGTCAAATGTTTGCATGTTCTGCAGATATTTGTGGTAAGTACCATGTTTTGCATGTTCCGGGTCTAGGTGTTATGGTACCACGGTACTTGTAGTTCCTGATACCCACGACTCGTGGAATCATAGTGTGGTGTCAGGGTGCATGACTGTCTGTAGGCTGTTTGTTTCTTTTATTTTTATCTAGTATATGAATACAAATTATTCCCATCTGTCACTCTGTCCCCCTAGGGTGACAGTTGGGAAAGAAAAGTTCGATCTGTCCCCTTTTTTTGCAATGGGGGACAGATAGAACTTTTATTAATTTAAAAAGTTATGTGTGTTCCTCTGTTAGTGACGGGGGGACAGACAGAACCATTTATTCCTGCTTGTCCTCTTAACAGTATTTGCACTAAACTTTGACAGACCCTAAGTGGCAAGATGCCTGGCAAGCTTACACAAAAAAAAATTGTCACTATGAAAAGTCTTAAGCTTTGCTTAGGCTCTAGACTTTAATGCAGACGGGCACTAGACCACTAATAACACAAAAATAAGTCCACTGTAAACTAGGTATCCATAATAATGTCAAGAATTGTATTCCAAAAACTATCGTATATTCATATTGCAAAAAGGGGTTTTGTCACGACGCGGAGGGAGAGCGTCGCGATCACTCACCCTGATGAAGACTCTGAGTGAGTCGAAACTTATTCAGAATGTCAAGAATATTCATTGTTTTATAGCTTGAATGAAATTAAGGAAGAAATTTTCGTGACTAGAACAAAATACTGTAATAAACTACATGGATAGATCAACAATATCAGTTATTCATAAAAGTGCACTTAGTTTAATTACGATAGGACATTTAAAAAACTTAGTATAATAATAATTATATAATAGTAATTGTTGAATCTTTGCTCATTATAAATATAGGGTAGATGAATTTTGCTTATCACCCATTTTTTGTACGACCTACCGGCGTTTTGAAACGTTGGATCGGTCCCCCCGACCCGCGCACCTCACCGCGGTGTCATCTCCGCTCTAAGCGGTCACTAATTCCTCGGCGGTTAGCTTGTGCACCTACATTTAAAAGGTCGCATTTTTCCTTATTAGCCCGTGGATAAAAGTTAACCCTATTTTTGACTCTGCCATGCATTGATGTGTTGTGAGACGTTCTCGCCAAGTGCTGTGCCAAAATTCATAGGAATTGGAATTTACTGAAGACACGTTGGAAGCCTCCACAAGGACACCAGCACCTGAGCCAGTCACGTGTAGAAACGTACGTGTTGGGAGTGCAAGAGGTAGGTGGAAGGCTTGATTTGTCTACCTTATGTATCTGAGCAAATATTCAAATTCTATGTTAGGTATAGGTATCTATGTACGGCAATTCGATATAATTCAACTCTATCAGCCCCTATTACTCCCCCACATTTTGGCCTCCGAGCCGGATTTAAATTTTCTTCATTTTCAACCGTTAAAATCTATTTTCTTTGTCTTTACACAAAACTTTCCACGTTGGTAAGTGGTAAAGACACCCGCCATTTTGAAGAAATCGTTACCGTGTAACTTATTTGTTCAATTTGTGCACACAAGCCGTGCTTGTTTCTTAGTGAGTTTCGTTAATTCAAATAGGTAATTACGTATATATTTTAAAAACAGGATTAGATATAATATTTATCCTTCAAAATGTCTACTTCCGAAGTCAAAGTTCCCTCCAAAAAGGAGTTGGAAATAAATCGAATCATTAACAAATGCCTTGCCAAAAAGCAACGTATTTATTCGCAAATGCAACAAGTTTATGATCTATCAGATAAAATCAATACTCATCCCTCAGTAAAAGATATGTTCCTGTTGCGTGCCTCAGAGATAACATCGCTACGTGTATCATTCGAAGAAATATGCATGGAAATCTTTGAATTGCAATTAACTGTAGATTCCGAAATACAATTCTCAGATAATGATTTGAAAAGCTTCGATGACCTATTCTTTCGCGTGAAACTGTGTGCTTCGAAGCATACTTCCAATATGGCGGACGTTCCACCATGCGCAAAAGACAAAGGTCCTAGCGTAGATATCCGACCACGTTTACCTAAGCTCGAATTGTTCACATTTGATGGAAATATTGAAAGTTTTACAACGTTTTATGAAACATTTTGCTCTTTGGTGCACAATCAAACGGGTATTCAAACATAGACAAGTTTCATTACTTATTGTCATGCACTAAAGATTCCGCACTCAGCATTGTAGCAAGTGTGCCTATAACGTCAAGTAACTATGAAGTAGTCTGGCAGTCATTGCTTGATAAATATCAACACAATAGAATGTAAATCTTATTCAAGTTCTCCTGCTTTGCAAAATAGGAATCACACACCTAATAATTCCCACAAAAGGTCAAGTGAAAATTATAACAGAAGGGCATTTTCTTCACAGACGCAATCGAAGAATAATAATAACGCTGTGGTCAAAATCATATGGTTTTTCGTTGTGTGTCATTCCGTGTATTGACTCCGGCACAACGAGTCAGCCGTGCTGACAACTTGAAATTGTGCCACAACTGTCTGAAACAAAATCATTCGTATGTCGATTGCCGAAGTGAATTTAAATGTTTTACATGTAATCAGCGTCATCATGCTTTGTTGCACCTAGACTCGGATATCAAACCTGCTACTTCGCGAGCCGTGCCCGCGCACAATAGTAGTGCAAGACTGATATCTATGGGTACACACATCGCGCACGCTAATACATCGCACTCGTCTAGCATAAACAACCAAAAAAATTATATGGTCCTACTAGGTACAGCGATAGTTAATGTTATTGACTCGTTCGGTAATCCGCAAGCTTGCCGGGTCCTTATTGATTCAGGAGCTCAATCGAATTGCTTAGAACGGCTAGGGTTGTCGCGTCAGAAATGTCCGTTTAACATTTTTGGTTTAGCCGGAAATAATGTCAAAAACTTTGGCATGACTTCATGCACTATTAAACCTAGACATTGCGATAATCCCACATTCAAAATAGATGCTATTATTTTGCAAAATATAACTTCTGATTTACCAACGATGGAAATTCCTGAAGAAGTTTCCATACACTATAAAAACCTTTTATTAGCGGATCCTTACTTCCACAAAAGATCTCCTGTGGATATTATTCTTGCAGGTGACATATTCCCAGATATTTTCGATGGAAATAAAATAGTTGTAGGCCCTTCATTACCCACTGCACTTAGTAGTGTTTTCGGGTTCGTTTTGTGTGGGAAGGTGAACCGTGTACTAATGATGTCACTAACATTGCAACGTCTTGCAGTCTGGTGTCATACACCAATGACAGTGACACCATCCTTAGATCATTTTGGGAAATAGAGGAGTCGCCGTGCGACAACCCTATGAGCCCACTTGATAAACTTGCCGAGCAGATTTACTCCGAGTGTCACTATAGGGACGATACTGGTAGGTACGTTTCACTTATTCTACTAGACCCTAACCGCGCTGCCCTCGGCGAGTCTTATAACCACGCCGTGCGTAGGTTACACCACCTAGAGCGACGCTTCGCTCGTTCACCCGAATTACATGCGCCCTGCGTAGACTTCATGCGTGAATATGAACAGCTAGGTCATATGCAACCGTATGTAGGCATAGAGCCGAGTAGGTATGTTATCCCACACCATTGTGTGGTAAAAGCCTCCAGTACTACCACGCCTGTGCGAGTGATATTTGATGGCTCAGCGGTCACTACGAATGGTGTGTCATTGAATGACACATTACCACATTACTTACAGGTAGAAAGCTTCACCATGACATTTTGAAAATAATCTTCAATTTTCGCCTGTTTGACATATGTTTCACCGCTGACATAGCTAAATTTTATAGAAATGTTCTTATAAAACCCGCCGATCGTTGTTATCAGCACATTCTTTGGAGGGAGTCGCCTTCTGACGATATAAAGACTTACGAACTAGTTACAAATACCTATAGGTTACGTTCGTCAGGCTACGTAGCTGTATGTACGCACGTTGCAACAGTTAGCGAGTGATGAAGGAAGGCAGTTTACACGTGCTGCTGACATTCTTAACCAAGGGTTCTTTGTCGATGATCTGCTGTGGTCTACCCAGGACTTAGAAGAAGCCTGTACGTTACAGGACGAGCTCGTAGCTCTATTGAAACTTGGTGGTTTCGATCTCCGTAAATGGGCAAGTAATTCTCCTGAGTTACTCTCCAGGATCGGTGCCGATCAAGCAGTCGCTATAAATTTTAATGATAACACCGTGTGTTCATCACTGAAAGTATTGGGTTTAAAATGGCTACCCACTGATGATTGTTTTTCGTTTGATTACAACATGACGGACAATACCTACACAAAACGGTCAGTGCTCAAGTTGCTTGCTAGCATATTTGATCCTGTCGGATTCTTATCTCCGTGCACATTTCTTGCAAAATGCATAATGCAAGATTTTTGGAAGCTCAGTCTAGGCTGGGACGAACAGCTTCCAGCTGATTTGCGTGACAAATGGTCGACGTTTATTACGTCATTGTCAAGTCTGTCGTCGGTAAAAATAGACCGACACATGCTTATATCTAAATTCTGCAGAGTACATTTAATTGCATTTTGCGACGCATCAACCCGTGGTTATGCAGCATGCATTTACGTCCGCAGTGTCGACCCAAACAATGCCATGAAGACGAGACTTCTTATCAGTAAAAGTAAGGTCGCACCAATCAAGCCTCTTTCGATCCCTAGACTCGAGCTGATGGCCGCCGTGTTGTTATCTAAACTGGTTTTGTTCATTCAACAAAACATTAAAAACCTACACTTTCAAGTTACTGCATTAACGGATTCTAGTGTAGCACTCGCATGGCTGCAAACCCCTCCCTATAAATTAAAAACTTTTGTATCAAGTCGTGTCGCTCAAGTAGGTGGAGGTGGTTCCGTCAAACAGCTGGTACCACGTGAGACGCGAGAACAATGCCGCTGACGTATGTTCGCGCGGCGCCATGCCCACTCAGTTCGTAGTTGATTGTGAGCGCTGGCTTCACGGTCCAGCTTGGTTATCTGATGACGTTCATCAGTGGCCAATAAGTACATTTTACGTGAACGAAAAAACGGAAATCTTAGAATTAAAGTCAAATGTAGATACGTTTTCATTTCCGTCTCAAAATGTCGACGACGAAAAAGACGATTTTTCAACGTTTTTTGAAAAATACTCGTCGTTTAGAAAATTGCAACGTGTCATTGCGTGGTGTTTGCGATTCGCAAAAAATTGTATCTTCCCCCTCATGAACGTTTGATTGGTCCGATCTCAACTCACGAGTTAAATACGTCTCATGACGTTGTAATTAAAATTACACAAAGTACCTACTTTTCTAGTGAGATAACTCAAATAAAAAATTTGTTCCGTCGTTACGGAAGCTATCACCCTTCGTGGATGCCCATGGTTTCCTCAGGGTGGGGGGTAGAATCTCCCTAGCAGATTTACCCTACAACAGCAAGCATCCCTTGTTGTTGCCTAAAAAATGTCGCATAACAACTTTAATTATTGAACATTTTCATAAAGTGTACCTACATGTAGGCCCTCGTTCCTTGCAAGGAATTTTATGCAAGCGATACTGGATAGTATCTGCTCGCAGTGTGATTCGGAGCGTACTTTCGAAATGCATCGTATGCTTTAAGTGCAACCCTACGTCGATCCAACCCTACATGGGTACGTTACCCGCTGAAAGACTAAAACCTAACAAGGTGTTCGATCATGTTGGTTGCGACTTAGGTGGTCCGTTTTACATAAAAGCAAGTTTAAATCGTAATGCAAAGATTAATAAGTGCTACATGTGCCTTTTTGTGTGTTTTTCCACAAAGGCTGTACACATTGAAGTTCTTAGCGACTTATCAGCTGATTGTTTTCTTGCTACGCTAGACCGATTCGTAGCGCGACGCGGTCTATGCTCGTGTCTGCATTCTGATAACGGGACCAATTTTACTGCCGCCGCAAAACATTTGAAGGAAGTCTTTAAGTTTTTTCATGAAAACAGCATTGCGATCGCTGAAGGCTGTGCATCTCGCTCTGTAGACTGGAAGCATATTCCTCCTACAGCATCTGCAATGGGTGGGCTGTGGGAGGCTGGCATCAAATCTGCCAAGCGCCATACTTCGAGCGATCGGTGAAAATGCACTTACATTTGAAGAACTCACCACTGTCTTCTGCAAAATTGAAGCAGTGTTAAATTCGCGTCCGTTATGCCTGTTAACTAACAATCCTGATGAATTTGATATTTTAACGCCCGGTCATTTTTTAATAGGCCAAAGCTTACTCGCCGTGCCTGAGCATGACCTTGACGATGTAGGTATCAACCGACTGTCACGTTGGCAGTGCGTGCAAAAAATCTCCCAAACGTTTTGGAAGAAGTGGTCTGACGACTACCTGCATACTTTGCAGCAAAGAGCAAAGTGGTTCACATCACCTCCAAATATTAAAATTGATGATTTAGTTCTGATCAAATCTGAGCTGACTCGTCCGCTTAACTGGGCCCGAGCTAAAGTGGAACGTCTCCATGAAGGTCCTGATAAAATTGTTCGCGTTGTTACTCTGAGGACGCAAGGAGGAATAGTGAAGAGGCCGGTCAATAAACTTTGTCCTCTTCCTTACTCTAATTAAACACTAGGTACCTACTTACATAAACTCATATTTATTCAAACTTAGCCTATAATATTATTACATATATTTTGCTACTTAGATTAAATTGTATGTTCTCTGCCCTAAAAGGGTCATATCTTACCACTTACCACTTAAACTTAAATGTATTACTCAAATTGTGATTTGAAATTATTATAATAATTTCGGTGGGGGGCATGTTGAATCTTTGCTCATTATAAATATAGGGTAGATGAATTTTGCTTGTCACCCAATTTTGTACGACCTACCGGCGTTTTGAAACGTTGGATCGGTCCCCCGACCCGCGCACCTCACCGCGGTGTCATCTCCGCTCTAAGCGGTCACTAATTCCTCGGCGGTTAGCTTGTGCACTTACATTTAAAAGGTCGCATTTTTCCTTATTATCCCGTGGATAAAAGTTAACCCTATTTTTGACTCTGCCATGCATTGATGTGTTGTGAGACGTTCTCGCCAAGTGCTGTGCCAAAATTCATAGGAATTGGAATTTACTGAAGACACGTTGGAAGCCTCCACAAGGACACCAGCACCTGAGCCAGTCACGTGTAGAAACGTACGTGTTGGGAGTGCAAGAGGTAGGTGGAAGGCTTGATTTGTCTACCTTGTGTATCTGAGCAAATATTCAAATTCTATGTTAGGTATAGGTATCTATGTACGGCAATTTTTTATACGGTCCTTCGATATAATTCAACTTTATCAGCCCCTATTACTCCCCCACAGTAATAATTATTTTAGAATACCTACATAATTGTCCAACCGGCCACAGCGGAATGTGTTTCTAAAAGTAGATAAACAATAATTTGAGTTTTTAGATGCGTCTTTGGGTTTAACAAGACCATGGTAACTTGAAAATATTTTGAATTCTGGAATAGTCTGGTAAATGTATTTCAGAAAAGATTCTACTGTGAATTCTACAGAAAATACTATACTGTCCGTGATGCTACTTTTGTCGCTGTTTGTAGTGTTTTTAAGCTCTCCTAGAAAGACGTTGCGCCGTAACCGGTTTTAGTGAGTCATGCAACGGTTGAAGAATAGTCCTACTTTATATTGGAACATGCTTTCTGCAATTATTGATTAATAAGCGCAACGTGTCTCTTTACATTCAAAAGTGACTTACAAGAAGATAGCTTACAAGAAGAGAAAAAGAGCAAAAAAAAATTTAATCTGTGCGCCCGTCTGCGCTATTTTAACAGTTCAGTATAAAGTTTTTCATATAAACTATTATTTGAACATGCCTGGGTAATGTGAATCGGGGGACAACGGGGAAAACAAATTCCCGATGTCCTCCGGTCTTCGGCCCCATCGGGGGACAGCGGGAATAACCCGGGTATTTCCTCAAGCTTTGTTTTACAAACGGGTATTAATCAATATGATATTTTCTGTTATACATAGTTTTTTTATAATATACCGATTGCAATCAGTAAGTGAATGAAATATAGATACCTGCTACACAATAATTGAATTGCAAATTTCTGTATAAAAGATAAAGAAACTTACATTGCAAACTAAAGTTCTAGGCTAAATGCTTTGTATTATAGTAGACCAGGAGCGCCTTATTTGTGTACCAAAATGAAACATAGTGTTACCAAACTATTTTTCAAGAGGATAACGAATGAAAAAACAACTGTCTGATCAGACTTACAAAAAAAAACATGCAAGTCCACTACATAAAAAAAGGCCCAGCATTATTATAATTACTTTGTGTCCACTTTTACCACGTATTTAGTATGAAAATAACTATATTAAAGTGGTGATTGACTGTCAATTGTTTGCCTTATTTTTCAGATATTCAGAAAATAAGATATTCCCTGGGGGAAATTTGGACACAAAATATTAAGGTTGCCTGGGCAAAACATGCTGGTATGTTTCTTACAATTGTGGTACTAAACGAAGTAGCCTACACAGTTCCTCCACTCCCAGTCTCTCAACTTTATTTGCTAGATCACAATTATATTCATTAAATAAGCTACTTTACACAACTAATATTAACATCAGACATTTTGTAGAATTCTCCAATCGAACCTCCCAGAGCTAGAATTGATGGAAGGCGGGCAAGGGGGGCACATCACCTCAAACGGTTTGTCCTTCATAGCACCAAGAGCGCAATACGGAACCTTAAGCAGGTTATGGCTGATTTGGTACGAATGTGGCTCTTCGGTTTTGTCTTGAACCCTTTGGAGCGCGATCGCCATAGTTTCCAGCGTCGACGCATGACCGACGAAGATTATGTTACCACCTGGAGATTACACATCGATTGTTATCAAGTTCCCAAACCACATAAGGTGAATTAAAACCACGTAAATTTTCAATATTTTTTTGGAAAATTTACGGTTCCTCTTTGGAATCGTACATGTCTTCTTTCTCCTTGGAAAAAATTACGAAAATTTACGAATGCCTAATGTAGCCTAATAACTAATGCCGAATGAAGGCATTTAGCCTACCTCGAAACAGGCATGACTATATGTATGTATGAATCGTACTAATGTTGTAAATGCGAAAGTATGGATGTTTGTTGGCAACGATCCTCGTAAAGGTTGATCTTCTGCCCTCGCCAAAGTGGTGCCCACGGTAGCCTATGTGTTATTCTAAAGATATTTATCAACAAACATCCAAACTTTTGTATCTTTATTACTAGCTGTGCCATGGCTGCCCTCTGCCCGGACCCAACGCGTCTCATCGCCCGCCCGCGCTATCAT
The DNA here is from genome assembly GCA_958496245.1 of Perizoma flavofasciatum. Lineage (NCBI taxonomy): Eukaryota > Metazoa > Arthropoda > Insecta > Lepidoptera > Geometridae > Perizoma > Perizoma flavofasciatum. Next base: position 5,386,835 of record OY292436.1, read on the forward strand.
TTCTTTTACTCGGCTCCTAAGGCTCATAGCGTGATGTTAAATCCTATAATCTTCCTCAAGAATTGGGCTAACAAATGCAAAATTAATGTTCAAATCCGATGGTAGTTCCAAAGATTAAAAAAAAAACAAACAAATTCTTCAGCTTTACTATTAGTTTAGATTATAAAGTAGGGTAATAGAAAGTCCATCCTACTACTATTATAAACGCGAAAGTTTATGAGAATGCATATTTGTTACTCTCTCACGCAAAAACAACTGAACGGATTTTGATGAAACTTTACAGTAATAAAGATTATATACATCAGAAAAGCACATAGGCTACTTTTTATCCGGGTGCCACGCGGGCGAAACCGGGGGCAGCAACTAGTTATAAATATTGGTGAAAGAATTTTTGAAACCGGGATCAGAGATACCCCCTACATATAAACTTACCTCTTCATAATATTAGTATAGTCATAGATATTATAATGTATAGTATTGATGAATTTACCTTCTAATTCTGTATCTTTGACAGCAGCTTTCATAACATCCTCGTTCCTCTTGTAGAAGTCATTTAAAGTCTCCGACGAGTTCATGTCCAAATCCACGTAGGGCTTGTAACTGAAACATTCAAAAATACAACAAATTGACGATTTTATGAATTTAACAGTCGAGATATGCAGTGACTGCATTGTGTTAATTCTTTATTGTTCACAAATAAACATTGAACACAGGGCAGAATCATCAGCATCATCGGTCCTCTACACTTCAACCAGTTCGGGAAGTGCGGGTAAGAAGCGAGCTTGAGCTCTTTTTTATGGCTTCGACTTCGGCAGACACAAATAAATATTTTTTCAAATCTGACTGGAAGTTTCAGAAACTACCAGTAAGATTACAGAATTACAGAAATATTTTGGCATTTGATAACCCAATTCATGAGGAAGGTTATAGGCTATTTAACATCACGCTACGTCCCATAAGAGCCGAGCAAAAGAAGTAATAGCGCGGTCGGGCTAGTTATATATATTTTATGTTATTTCTTATATTCACTCACGCAGTTAAATCCGTGTTTATTAACAAAGGACATTGACTGGATTCAGAATTATAATTAATAATTTGTAGTCTCTGGCTAGCCTGTTCATTGCGCTAGTCCGTAGGCTTCATCAAAAAAACTACATTCTACGCCCCTCATTTAATAGGAATGGGTCAGATCTGGTGCGCATTTAACATAGCTTTTAAACTATTGAAAGTAGTAGAACATACATACATGAGGATAATTTGGATGGACCAAGTCTATTAGGCTTTGTTATTTAGTTTACCAGTTTCATTTATTTCTCACCCAACAGTTAGATCCAGAAAGACAGAGTTCTGACCCCTGTGTCATGGGTATCAGAAACCTCGAGCACCGTGGTAACACAACACCCAAATCCGGAAAAAATATCTGAAGAATATGCAAGCATTTGTCCCGCAGCGGGAATCGAACCCGCACTTCTTGCGTCGCAGCCGGCTACTAGCCCGCCACGTCATAGAGCTTTCCTTAAGTCCACAGCCATCAGCAGAATAAAATGGTCTACCTGAGATCAATGTTGTATCCAGCTTTGTGTAGTTCCAAAGGTGTCATGAAAGGCGCAAGCCCTTTAGCCACGTGCCATCCTTTGAACTCGAAGAGACCTGGCTCTACCTTGACTTTCACTGATGGGTCAGATTGAAGACCTAAAAATATTAAAAAAAATATATAAATTTAGTTACAAAAAGTTATTCCGATACCGGGAAATCCGATCGAACCCGAACCTCCAGGGTGATAGCCAGGTATCCTAGCCACTAGACCATATCGGATGCTGTCAATACTTTAGAAAATGTGATAATACTTATTAATTAACCCTTAATCAAATAAAAGTCGTATATGTTATGTACCAACGTTTGATTGAGAAAAAAACTATTTTCTATTGTGTGGCAGCGCTTAAATTGGAAGGTAATAGTATTTTAGGATATTTTTTTATCTTTAGGAACTTTTAACTTGGCAACTTCAGCTGTGTATGTATATGTCAAAAAATAGCTCTGAAACTTTTGTGAATTTTGTTTGGCGAAAATTCTGGTAAGTTATATTTGAGTTGAGCTATATTAACTTTACTATCTTCTAGTGGTTTACACGCAAAAGAATGAGAAAAATGGATTGTATTAATGTCCGACATAAAAACTTTTGATTTGGAAACCATCGCTATTATTATATTTACGTTCCTCATTATTCGACACTAAAAAGCTGAACCGATTTTAATCAAAATTTCCACGATGGTAAAGTTTTGATAAATTTATCACAGCTTACTATTTATCCCGAAATAGTTTCCTTTGTAGAAAAACGCGCTATTTGTGATTAACACCCAACAGACATGAATTAGTCCTGACCCCCCCACATTGGGATTACTCATTCATTTTAGTTTTAAATACCGTTACAATACCTTGAAGGAACGAATGAGCTGTCTCGACGCATCGCAGCGCTGCTGAGGCGTACACGTGTTTCACGGTAATTCCTGCTAATCTCAGTCCTTCGCCTACCAGCTGAGCTTGGAACTGCCCAATGCGGGTTAGCGGAGAGTCTTTGAAGTATGAATCTGTGCCGCCAGTTCTAAAAACAAGTGTATGTGAATAATAGATAGATAATAGCCATTTATTCAACCACGACAAAACAACCAAATTATCTATTATTTAATCAACTTTTGAACATAAACAAACAGTAGTTAAACTTATAACCAATTAGAAGTATAATTAAATAATAAGGTTGACAAACTAAGATATAAAAATAAAGTAGGTATGCTCTGTATGATGGTGAATTGGCCTTCAGCTCAGCATGTTGCCATGCAGCAGCGCTGATTTTCAGCTGAGACCAGTGTTGACCTCACGGACATCTTGACATAGGTCGGGGTGATAATGTTTCCGTAAATCCAATGAGACGTTACGTTATGTGGGAACCATGCTAAGACTATTTCCCATGACGGACATCCTCATATCGAAAGATGTCCGAAATAATCTCGAATATAAGCGACGTGTAGTTCTCAGAACCTACAAAATAAAGAATTTCGAATGGCGACCATGTGACGATCAGGGGTGGTGATAGATAGATAGAAAATACTTTATAGAACAACTAAAAAGTACTGTACACAGGCGAACTTAATGCTAGATAGCATTCTCTTCCAGCGAACCTTTCATGGTAATGATAACGGGCTGACAACATTGTAGTTACCTACTATGTTAACTGATCGCGAAAGTTCGTAATAATTTATCTGTTTTAATGCCTCTAAATATCTGATCAGATTTATTAACTATTTTGACAAAACCAAGTATACTGTGAAGTTCCTACGGTGAATAAATAAGTATAGAAAGCTGGACGATTCGGTAAACGACTTGACAAATTCAAAGATAATAACGTCAGTTTAAAATAAACTAGGTTAATTTTAAATATTTAAGTAAATTTACACCGATTTCTCGCGTGCGACCAAGCCTTAAAGAATCAGACAACAAACACTGCTTATTTTTTTTATGATCCTTCACTCATTTATCGAAAAAGAGTACTTGTCAAAAAGTCAGAGTCAAAATTCATTTATTCATTAAAATCACAAGGACTACTTTGAAACGTTGGTTTTATCTATTGCCTGTTCTTCTGCGACCAAGCGACCAAAGAAATAAACATGTCTAATTCTTTGACTAGTACTCAATTAAACATGACATGTTTTAATAACTGTGATATAAGGCCTTTGAACCCACTCGATCTATTCCGAATTGCTGTTTCTGAATTGCTATTTAATGACCACATACCTTTCTCCCAATTTGAGCGGCAAATTGAGGTCCTTTCTAGTGTAGGTCCCGTTTTCGTCGAAGCAATGTTCGACCCAATTTCCGAATGTGAGGTCCACTCGTTCGCCGTGCCGCATCGAGAATATCCATCTTCGATCTGAGTTCTTTGTAGCTAGAGATTTTCCCTGAAAATAATGTATTAGTAAATAAATTTAAAAAACACTTTGCTGTTTTTTTAGAAAATGAATTTTAATAACAAGCCAAGTGCGAGTCGCACTCGTGCAAGCCTATCGCCGCTTATTGTAACACATATAATGCTGGACATCACACCGCATCATCTAGCCCCAAACTAAGCAAGGATTATATTATGGGAACTACACGACTGATATGCTACTTATATAATTTGTTTTTGGTAAATACATACATTATACATAGAAAACACCCAGACCCGAGACAAATAAATATTTGCAGATGATACAAACATTAATCTCGCGGCGGGAATCGAACCCGCAACCTTCTGTCTCAGGCGGGCCTTCGCCCACTTTGCCACAGAGGTCGTCAATACAAGCCAATTTGTTTTTTGTTCTGTGTCATTCCGGTTCACGCACGCTATTTTACGTTTTAAAAACAGCAACCGTTATAGGACCGACAGCTTAACGTCCCTTCCGAAACACGATTCCAGATTTTTTTTTCATCACTTTATTTTATGTTTAACTTACATTGTTTTTACTTTTAACATCCGTGCCATTTTCTTGTGAATCCCAATTAAGTGATATTCCTAAAACAAAGAATAATAATAATAAACACAATTTAAACTGAACAACAGACTTATACCAAGTCTTGACCCCACACTAGGAAGGATTCCCTACGTGTCGTGAGTATCAGAAACCTCCAGTACCGTGGTGCCACAACACCCAGACCAAGAACAAATATTTCCAGAACATGCAAACAATTGTCTCGAAGCGGGAACCGAACCTGCAAATTTTAAATCTCAGCCGGCACACTCATCCGCCGCATGTGTGAAAATAAAACCTATAAATAAAAACAAGCTTAAGTACCTATCTAAGGACTTAGTAAGGTAAGGTTAAGGTTGCTTGAGGACTTTACTATACATAACTAACCTTGAGTAACACTCAGGATACCATTAGTCTTGTCCGTCTCCGCAGCAGTCCAGTACTTGTGCCATTCTTTCCACGTCTCCTCAGACTTCTCCCGGCCCAGGTCAGCCGCGTCTTCGTGAGGATAGCTCGTCATTTCCACGTCCGTGTTCGAACCAGATTCCGATTTACAATCACCACCTGCTCACAAGAACAATAACATGAAGTGATGTTTTACACTGAAATTGAAAGTCGCTTCACCGAATTTTTACAATAAAGCGGCGGGGAATTTAGTAATATTGCTAACATCGATCGTAGTTTGAACAAATAAGTGAACATTTTGTACGGTAAAATAATATAAATAAGTTTAAAGCAGACACGGGCCAACACTAGCTAAGAACTAACATTTTATTACGAACAACAGCATGAATATAATCATCGTTCTGAGTGGCAACAGAGGGATTCGTAAGAAGCGTTTTGTAAATTGACTTAATAACAATATTATGAAACGGGCTGCGATATGACCGGTCAATATACTTCTGAACTGTCTCAAAGGGCGCACAGCCCGACGTGTATAATAAAATTATACCTTGGGAACCCGGTTAGAAAAGTTGACGTTCCATAAATAATAAAAACATGATAACAAATGTTTGAACGCGTTCAAACATTTGTTATCATGTTTTTATTATCGGAGCATAATAAATCTATTATTAGAGGTCGGAAGCATTTGAGATGTGGCGCTGTAGGAGAATGGAGAAGATAAGCTGGAAGGAAAGGGTAACAAATGAACCCGAAGAAAAGAGTGATAATAATATATATTTTAGGAAAAAATAAAAAACAGGAAGTTAATAAAACGTCCAATATCACATCTCTGATTTTTTCACCCTTAGGAATTTCGCGAAATTCCGCTCCTAGAGTATGCAGCGTATATATATATAAAGTTTGTATGGAAAAAAACTCAACGTTGCCGGCGTTCCACTAGTGTTGTATAAGGAGGTAAAAGAGACCGCCTTGGAAATAAATACATTGGAATAAATTATTCGTGGATTCTCAGCGAATCAACGTTTAATCACTAGAAACTGCAGCTTTTCACATTGTACCTATATAGCGCTATCTCCTTCCAAGTCTAAAAAGTTCAAGTTCTTTGGTTAAGAGTAGGTAGCCTTTCAGTATGTAACTGTCATTCAGTTAGTAATGCAACGATTTTAAGGTATGGGTGTGGTGGGCAATTTGTGTGATTTTATATCATATTTCATCATAACAAAATAGTATAACAATTCAAATAACACCATGGACAGAACAGATACGAAGCATATTTTGAACCGAACAAAAGTTTCAGTAGTGACTATACCAAGTCCAAATAAATAATAAATAAATAATGCTGGACAATCCACACAGCATCATCTAGCCCTAAGCTATCAGAGCTTGTGTTATGGGTACTAGATGACCGATATACTTAATACAATACATTACATAGATAGATATTTTTATTATACATAGAAAATACCCAGAACACCCGGAACAAATATTTGCAGATCGTACAAATATTTGTCCCAGGGCGGGAATCGAACCCGCAACCTCCTGTGTAGCAGGCGGACCTTCGCGCCACATCGGTCGTCATCGGTAGTAGTAAATAGGTACTATTATTAATTAACTTTATAAAGGCATACTATAAAATATCTGATTATTTAGATGACATAAACTCTTGGGATTGAAAATGCTCCAACTCGATAAAAAATGCAGGTACCTATTGTTTTGTAAAAGGATCATTAAAAAGAATAACCAGCCTTGTTTTCTTGCCTTTCTTTTTTGACTTGGTCGCGGAGGAACAGGCACTAGATAAAACCGACGTTTCAAAGTGATCCTTGTGATTTTTATGGATAAATGAATTTTGACTTTGACTCACCGATAATATTTCCAAGTGATATAGCTCGGTGTAATGTCCAAGCGTCCGACTCTGCAGTACGTTGTGTACAAACAACCGGTAGGAATCCACTCTTACCTGTTACAAGGAAACGTTTATATGTCAAACAGCACCAAAATATATGTAACTCACTCAAAAATTGATTGAGGCCAATAGCTCGCAGGGGACCGAAAAACGCTGAGTAATCCTATGTCCAGCCGTGGACATTTACTGTCTGATAAAGAATTTCATAACGACAGCTTTCTATAAAAAAAAATACAATAATGGATGCGCTAGGTGCTTAACAACCCTTAACAGACTAGAATCAGTCTATGAAATCAGGTGTACCTATAACCTATTATAGGTACACCTGATTTCATAGACTGATGTTAGGCACCTATGCCTAACCCCACATTTCCTTTGTTTAAGATACAGAGTGTGGGTACTCATACCTACGAGTTTATAAACAAACGACGCCTGCGATTGAGCTATAGAATTCAACTAAACAATGATTTGTTTGATAGCACGCGAGACGTATCGAGTCGTGTATTTATGTAATTGATCTTTGTTATGCTGTGGTCCATAGGATTTTAAATAGGAAATAGGATTTTTTCAACCAACTACATAATTCAATAAGATAAAAAACACAAGTACAAAATAATATTACCTCACCAGAGCTCATCTAAGAGAACACTGACCTCCCAATTTCAAGTTCAGCAATCGTAAACATTTCAACACCGTCATTTCGTCTGGCGTCAGCGAACGCACACAAAACCGAAACGATGATTAGATATAAATTAGACACTATACTATCTATTTAAATGTAAAATTTGAAGAACGATTACTTTTATTTAACGGACAGATAATATTGTAGACATTTCCAATCCACTCGAAACTCACTACTGCGATAAGGCAGTTCAATAAACAACGGTACCAAATAAGATTACATTAATCTATCGACGAATGAAAAACTATTGCAATGTTCTATCCAAACACCGGGGGAGATACTGTACCGCTAATAAAATAATAGTACGAGGTTTTCGTAGACTGACAGCAGCTATTTTGGTGAGAGAATATGCTAAACAGTACAAAGTCCACCATGTTTGCTTGTTACTGTGTGATAAAATCATAAACCTTTTTACTGATAATACTTCCAATTGTTTGCCCACAATGTTTGCAAACACATTCGAACACGTCCATGTGAATGACTAAGTGTGATATCTATTGACTAAAGTAAATCGCACTTTAGTCAATAGAGACAGGACCTGTTTGGCCCACACGGCACAGATGGAACTAATTAGCACAAAAAAAGAAAACAACGAGAAGATCTTTGCACTGTGTTATTGAAAAAAAATTAGACACCTATTAATAGTGTCAATTTTATTTATTTAATAAACAACAAAACAAAGTTATTTTATTGTCAACTAGGACAATGGCATTTTTTGTAGGATTTGGTGCTGCAAAAAGGGGCCATCATACCTGTTGGATCCAAAGGATACTTGTCTTGTATTATGTACCTGTTCTTTCTGTGCTTTGTTGTTGTCAAATAAATCACTTTCTTCTATTTCTAGTCATATAGAATGGAAATCAATGAACTAGTTTCATAGTGTCACTAGGTATTGGAGGATCAAGTTTTGCTCGTGAACAGATGCATTTAGCCTGAGACTCAAGAGTTGGTCTCCAGAAGTTCTAGATGTTGAGGTATGGTATGACTCTCAATAAAATTGGTAACTACGCCCAATTGAGAAATGTCATGTTTCAAACAAGAAATACTTTGAGAGAAAACAAACCAAACTAAACATTTTGCTTTTTACTGACAAACTGAAGCAAGGAACCTATAAAATCTAAGAACCTATAAAATATAAGTAGGTAACCCAATGAATAACAAAGCTATGAAATCTAATCTGAAGATATCATTCGGGAAAGGAATGCTCAACCGTAACGTATTGTACTTTAGCAGTTACCATGGCAAAAGCAAAGATTAAGAGAGGACGTACCAGCGATAATTGGTATAATTCCTAAATTCACCTGGTTTCTAAAATTTATCTGCTGATTTTTTTTGTAATTCCTAGGATTATAAGAAAAAATAGCAATAACAAATCTTTGACAAAATTTTTCACCGCGACCGACGCAAGGAGCCGGTATGTAAACACCGGCATAAGTGATTGGGGTGAGAGGTTATTCATTAGTTCTCGAAGGCAATCGTTTTGCTTCCAAGAAATATTCCTAAATAAGTTTTATAGCCACACGTCACTCAGGTAAGAGGCGCTGCAATATAAGATGGGAACACACGAGACGGTTTTTTTAAGTAATAAGAATTTGAATAAAATAGGTACCTAGTCGAAATATTGCCTGAAACGATAAATTACAAACTAACAATACGTTTCGGATTCATAGAGATTTCAAATTATATGGTTGCAAAAATATGATTTCATCAAAAAAGTTTACCTATCGCGATCACTGGATTATTTTGACCAACGTTTGTAATCTTCGAATGTACTTTAATTTAAAATAATCCGTGATATTTCACTAAATAAAATGCTGTACAGTCAGCTTCACAATACGGTCAAAATTCAACTACGCCCAGAGAGCTGCCACCATAAACATTTAAACAAAAACGAATATATGTCGGATACGGAATCCGACATGATAAGAACTATTTTAAATCATGAACTTGGATTGTTTGTTATCTGATACTTATCGAACGAGGGTCGTGTTATTTTTTTTCATTTATTTGCATTTATTTTTTGGTTGATTTTATCTATTCACTATCTTTTTTTGCGTGCTCAAGATCGCTCTTATATTTGAGATCGTATCCTGCCAGTATCCAAACTGAACAAATTTGTGATTTTTGGGTTTGGTACAGAATTGTAGTGTGATGAGAGTCAAATCAATGTACTAAGGTGGTAAAACACATTTTTGGTCTACAGTTCGAACACATATTACTTACCATTATTGCAAATTAATTTCATAAAATAAATACACAAAAGCATTCATACGTACATAATTCTGACTCTACACTAGGACGACCCGTGTTGTAAGTATCAGGATCTACGAGTACCATGGCCCCCAAAACACACAGAGCGGGCACAAATATTTACAGATCATTCAAAAATTTGTCCCCAGCTAAGATCCAGACCGCACCCATTTCGTCTCAGCCGGCTATTTGCCCGCCGGTCCTTTGAGGTTGTCGTAATTATGTACTACCAATCTTTGGCCCACGGCTTCGCGCGCGAAGTATTCCGATAAAAGGTAGTGTTATACCTTCTAGGTCACTAACTAGACCGATTACAAGTTTCATCCAAATCGGTTCAACCGTTACGAAGGTCCAAACACCTAATTATCCGAACTTACGCATTGATAATACTAGTAGGATTCTTCGACAGCAACTTTCTACACTCTACAGCATTGCGGTTTGTAGCTACATTGTTAGTGTTATCTACGGTCTGCGATAATGTTTCAAGCTGGGGTTCCAGAGACAATAAAAAACGAATGTGTCTCGACCAGCCCTAGAATTACACTAACGAGATGGCAATGGGGAACGACTCATTTTGACTGGCTTAACAATGTCCTAACTTAGTATACTATTAGAGTCATTGAAATCACGAGGACCACTTTAAAACGTCAATTTTACTGCCTGTTTCTCGGTGATTAAGCCAGGAAAGAAAGGCAAGGCGCGGAGGAACAGGCGTTATCGTTATCCGTGATAAACAAAGTAATCCTTGTGATTTTGATGAATAATTAATTTTGACTTTGATTAATATAAATAAATGTCCACCCTTGCGAAGCCGGGACGGCCCGCTGGTGTTTTACTACTATTATAAACGCGAAAGCTCGTGAGGATGGATGTTTGTTACTCTTTCACGCAAAAACTAGAGAACAGATTTTGATGAAACTTTACAGTAATATAGCTTATACATCAGTATAACACATAGGCTATTTTTTGTCCGGGTAACACGCGGGCGAAGCCGTGGGCAGAAGCTAGTGTTTTATAAATTAATAGTAAATGAAATACCTACATTTTGTTTCATTGACATTGTTTAGGACCGTACGGAACTAGCGGGAATATACAATAATAATATTTAATGTGTGCTCTGTTCCGCGGAACTATTGGAAAAAAACACATAACGTTCCCTCACGGAACTACGTTTTCAAAACTTCTGAGAACAAACGCATTCGAGGCATCATCGGCGTAAATAAAGCGGCAGTTTAAAATTTAAAAATTACAAATTTTATAAATTACCTTTTCTATACGATCTCTTACGATGATTTGACTCTTACCCATTTTCAAGATTTATAAGGTTTTCCCATCGCTAAGCTTGGCAAACTAATTATTTGAGACTGGTATTTTTAAGTAAAGTATGTATAGAGGTAGTATTATTAATTTTATTTTTATGTAATAGTTCATAGTTTTATTAATATTATTAAGTAGATAATGATATAGCGCATTTGTTGTTGCAACTCTAATGTTGTATTTATGTTTGTATAAACTGAATTGAATTGTCATTTTGGTAGTATAATTAGGGGGAATATTTGTGCTTAAGCATACAAAGGCTTTATGGAGTTACACATGCTTACCTGTTAGCCAGGAAGTGCCAGGAACCCATCCGTCAGGGGAATTCTCCAGCTCTTTCTCCTCAATATAGATGTAGTCTCCAAGAACTAGTTCCAACTCATCGCTCGCTTTCGGCGCGTAGCCCTGAGCCACCTTGTATACCTGATGACAATATTTTTATTCTGAAATACACACATCAAAAGTGTCTAGGGATCAAGTACGTTTTAGAGTATCGCCGTCATTATTACAATTACTTATTACAATTCATTTTCTTATATTATTATTTTTGGTTTCGCGTACCAATGATGAGATGTGTTGTTTAATGCAGCGCCCCCTAGTGAATTGTGGTGATAAAAAATACTACAAACAAGCTCAGTTTTATTCCAAAAACTATCGTGAGCTTTACTATTCATATAGTAAAAACGGAAATTTTCACGTATTGCACTATCGGTGAAGGCACCGACTAAGTTTCGACTCATTCCGAGAGTCTTTATCAGGGTGAGTGGTTGCGACTTTCTCCTTCCGCGTCGCGCCGTGCACTACTCTCCGCGTCTCGGAATGAGTCGAAACGTAGTCTGTGCCTTCAACAAGCTCAGTATGGAATCTTTTTTGCTTTTTCCAGTCTCACTGCTTTTTATCCACGACGAATATGCATTTGACGTACCTATTTGTATGTTTGTCTGTTTCCATTTAAACCCAAAACGGTTTATCTGATCGAATTGCGTTTTTTTTTGCAATCGATTTGTATGATTTAAAGGATGGTTCAGTGAGCGCTGCAATCGAAGAAGGAAATACATAAAGGGCCTTACTTATAAAGATTATCAAACAGTTGATAAACAAAACACTGCTCTGTCTCTTTCTAAAATGTATCATTTCAAAGAAGAAATCAAAAAACTATTCAGCCGCTAAGCATGTAACTTGTTTAAACATTAGCCATCTTACCTGATGATTAGCGAATCTAGGGTCTCTGGAAAACAGTCTCAGCTCCCAGTTCAAGGGTTCCGCGGGTTGCAGCTCGTCCACTAAAGCCTTCAGCGAATCATACGCGGACTCTTCGAAGTGATACGCCAGCGTGATGTGAAGAGACTTCACGTGCGGCTCCAATGTTATTGCTGCTTTGACAACATTTATACAGATATCATTATTAATATTAAATTCAAAAACTCCTCGAGTTTAGGCCAGTGAACAACGTGATTTGAGGAGACTTGACGCGCTGCTCCCATCTTATCGCTGCTTTGACAACATTTTTAACAACGATCACTGGCTACTGCCCACGGCTTCGCCCGCGAGGTACCCGGATAAAAAGTAGCCTATGTGTTATTCTGATGTATAAGCTATATTACTGTAAAGTTTAATCAAAATCCGTTCCGAAGTTTTTGCGTGAAAGAGTAACAAACATCCATCCTCATAAACTTTTGCGTTTATAATATTAGTAGGATAGGATAATTCTTCATTGCACAAAGAAATAACAGTTTTCAAAAGTTAGGCTTGACGCTAAAAGCATTTTCTACCTGCCAACCTCAAAGGTATTCTAAAAGGTTGGCGTGCTACCTTAAAAGTATAACATAAAAATGGTTATGACACTATATTATACACATGAAAAATAATATAAGCAAGGTAAAAAGTAAGGGTATGGTATGTTATAATTGATCATTCGTCATCATCAGCCTAAAGAATTCTACTGCTGGACGTAGGCCTTCCTAAACTGTGCCTCGACGAACAGTGTTGAGCACTTTACGCGAGCTCACCAGCCTTCTTGGCGAGTCTTAAACTGCGTAATCCGGTTCGTGATCGCCATTCGAGAACCCTTATACCACAGCGATTGCTGGTCAAAAGATCATAAACTTTATAATTCTAAGGTATCTGGGCCCACGATACTTACATCAGAGCCTTAAGTCGAACGTGCCATTTTCATACATGTGAATTTTTTGTATGACAATGCCACGTGGGACATTTTGGTAGGGCACAAGGATTAGGCCATATGAAAGAATACCCTCCGATCAGGTTGACTTTCAACAGAGAACATCTCTTGAAAGTTTCAAAAATATGCGACCTCTTTTCCGCTTTTTAGCTTCTCTCCTTACACGGAAAGAGAGGAGAGAGGTCCAACTTAGCCAATCAGAGTCAGCGTTACCCAGGATCTGATGAACTAAGTCAACAATAGCAGAGTAAAAAATAATTCTGCGAAGAAATTTTTCAGAGTTCACATATAACTATTTTACTGCGATGTTGTTGGCTGTACTTTTGCTTGACGAAGCCCTGTAGTAATGATATTGTATTCTGTGGCGTGGGATTGGTTGAAATGAAACAAAATAAGTACCTAAATTATTATTAATCTATTTCGTGGGATTGGGAGGAGTGTAAAATATTTACATTGAGTGGGAATTACCCTTCTCGCCCACGTTGGCGCGGCTCAATCACGCATATATGAAATCTGCTGCACATTTTCTATCTACTAAATAGATGAAAATCAGTCACACCTGTTTTTGGTGTTGGGATTAAAATATAGCAAGCAAATACCTAAAATAACCAAAGCCAAATCCTATTATTGATAAACTCGACGTAAACCTGGATGGGATGGAACACGGTGTACCTACTATTCCACGGTTTCACAGAGTTTACGAATAAAACGGATGTCCTCGATTCTGTAGTACACCAACTAAACTTAATTTAAACTGTCGCTCTCTTTTTCTGATAGTGTTCGCAAGAAAGAGATGGCAAGAATTTGACTCCTGTCAAATCAGTTTACGTGCCGCTTTTCTTCGTGTTTATAGTCAGCATGTTTTGAAATTACGATTAAATTTGTATGCACTATCAGTAAAAGCGACAGATTAAATTAAATTTAGATAGTGTACCACAGAATCGAGGCCATTATTTTAGGCAAAGCATGACTAGGAAATCTAATCGAGCAAAACTTGAGTAGTGCAAAAGGGTTACAAATTTCACATATGTACATCCCGATTTGACCGGACATGTCGAAGTTTCTTCTTTTATACCAGATCCTGTTGGATATAAGTCTGGACTTTTCACGAGTCTTCATTTCTTGAGAAATAAATAAAGTAGTTTTTTTTAAGTAGCTCTATGCTCAAGTTTAAATAATCAACAATACTTAGGTACCTATTACTTTCTTATTATTTAAAATGAATCAACTAGTAAAGTGCTTTTGCACCATTTTGGGTTTCAGAATAAATCTTGTTAATAGAAATGTTATCATGGGCCCATTAAACTTCAATATGGACAACCCTATGCATAAATAACTCGAGATATCAAACAGGCAGGTCTGCTAGATAGATAATCGAAGTATACCTAATATTTACAAAAATAACCATTACCTTAAGAAGCGTGGCACATGCGCAAGGATTCAACATCTATTAGCATCCCTCTAGTTAGCCTACAAGTAAATTAAATAAAATATTTAATACACACAAAGGCAGGTTTAAAATTATTATGAATAAAACTAGCGGATGTTTAAATAAATAATACACATATTGCAGTAAGGTCTTACATTTGATAGGTTTCTCTTGCTGCATGGTGCACCAAGGAAAGCATGCTCCCAATGCGTCCAAATGCTCATATGTATCCATCGTAACACCCACTGTGAGATAAACACCCAATAGTCTTAATACTACCCTCATATTCATAATCACTACATAACTTTGACCAATTTTAGTACCAACAAAATTATAAAACCCCCCACTTGTTTTCAATCGTCTAATGCAGCGCCTTCTAGTAACTTGTGATAAAACCTAAGAACCCTCCTCAAATTCATACAAATTGTTTGCAAAAAAACTGCATTTCAGTCAAGTAAACAAGTGCAGGTTATTATAGAACAGCCAGAGTTATTTAATGGTTGAAGTTATAAAGTGATTATGCATAAGAGGGTTAGTCTTGACCCCACACTGGGATTGCCTTTGTAATGGGTATCTGGATCTCTGAGTACCATGGTACTACAACACATAGACTATACAAATAATTTTATAGTCTGGGTGTTAGCTGCTATTCAAAGCATGTCAAAGAGAACAAAGCATCTTTTAATAAAGCACCCAAACCTTTTTAGCACAAATATGTGTGCAAATGTATGGTAAAGAAAACTATGTAAATTGTCATTTCCCAGAATATATGATGGGCATGAAATGTGTGGATATCCTGAATTCTTCCACCATCACCTACAAGGCCCATTTAAGAGCTATCTCAATCTGGTCACTGACTGTAAAAATCTAATGTAAAAGATCTAATATGACAACAAACAAATAATTAAATATTTACATGCTGAAGACACCTGCTTCACATATTGAATGGCAATCTTCCTCAAGTAGTCCGCATGCTCCTCGGAGACAAACAAGCCCATGAAGTTATGGGATATGTATGGCTCTAGCTTCAGAGGGCTTGACGGAGGCTCCCCAACATTTTCTACAACATGCTTCACTGCTTTTGCAAGTTGTAATGATGTGTCATCCTGTGCCTGGAAGAAAAGAATGAGTAATGGAGTAAGGAGAGTTAGTATGATCTAGTGACTAACTCTGGTCAGACTACCTCTGGTCTGGTAAGTTTGGAAATAGTAGAGCTCCTTGTGAAGGGCTAATCTGGGGAAAAACTACCACCATATACCACCTATCTCTGCCACCAAGCAATAATGCTTGCATTGCTGTGTTCCAGATTGAAGGGTATGGGTGCTGGTAAAATTGCAGGCACATGAGACTTTTCATCCGTTATGTCTCAGGGTCATGCAAGCATACATAGCTTACCATTAGGTGGGCTGTATGCTTGTTTGCCACATTAGTTGTTTAAAACAAACTACATGGGCCACCTAAAAGTCAGCAGAATAAAAAAAACAGTACACATTTTTATTCAAAATGAATGCAAATCTTTACTCATTTTTTCTCATGTGGGAACTTTATTTAGACTTGGACACTTTTTCATAGCTAGAAATATCAGCACTCACTTGTTTTTGTTTAGACTTTACCTTGAAAAATGACACCAAAGTGATGTGCGGCGGGAAGTTATGAGCACCATTCCAACCAGTAGTTGCTCTCGACTTATCCCAGAACTCCAACAACTGTGCCAAGAGCGGCCCTGTGGGACTCGCATAGAAGATGTACTCTCGCGGCTCATCAGAGTCGATGAAAGCGTCATTCACGTGAGTCAGCAACCAGTCGGAGGCTAGCTGGACGCTGCGGTTACCAGTAGCGGCTAGGGCTTTCAACCTGAATGATATTATAATTTACTCGAAGCACCCTACGTAAGTGTTAAGTATGGTAAACCTACACTATCGTCAGAACATGCATGGAATATTAATTTAGAGGAGTTATCAGAACTTACGCTCGATGTCTTGGAAATCCCATCTGCAGAAGAATTTGTAGCGGTGTGGCATCTTGTTTGGTTTTACAGGAAGCGGATATCTTCCGAGGGGGTAAATTAGCCATCGTGCGGTAAGGGATAATAGGACTCAATAAATTGCTCAAGACTCGCCGCATAAAATTATTTGTTCATTCTTAAGTCGCAAAATTAAAAATAACAACAACTACTTCACTTCACTTCTTGATTATGGCTAACAACTACCCTGGTACATATAGTAGTCTGTGCTAACAACAACTACAAGCGTGGTTTAAGACAGATTAAAAAGTTTTTGCACCTATTAAACACAGATAAAAAAAATGCTCAATTAATCTAACTAAATCAAGGCGTGGGAAACGAGCAAAGATACGAGGTGGAACATCATCTTTGGTTTTCTTTTTTTCCACAACAAAAGAGATACCAACCACACGTGTTAAAGACCCACCACACCTTGAGGACCTAACTAAACTCACACACAGAAAGCTTTGAAAAAAACCTCTAGAACAGGAGAGCCACGCGGCCTTGCCTAGAGAAAACAAACGTAGCTAGTAGCAAAAAATTTATAATCTGTGAAAATCTTTGCTGTGCAATAACCACTACGTACGTTTACGGCCTTGTTCGTGAAAATCTTTCGTTTACGACGTATATTTTCACTGCGAGAAATAAAAAACAATCATTATGTACCTAAGATACTTCTTGAACGAAAATGGTGATAGGCAGTACACTCTGGCCGTAAGTTGCTATTTATTTATTTGTTGATATTCCATCATAACCTCCAAACACGTGAATAAAAATTGTGTTTATGAAAATGGTGTTGGTAGTGGAAGGGAAGTTAATCCTCACCACCCACCAATTCCTTTTACCTCATATTTTATTTTTCTATTCCAGACTATTGATCCCACTGGAAAGCCCACACTTTCAGCTCATCCAGGTAAGGTTCATTCATGTAAAAAGTACTCCATTCAGTGAGAAGGTACTTCAGGTAGGAATAAGTTTTGTTCCTAATACCCATGCTACAGGTTATTCTATTGTGAGGTCAGAACTATGTTGTGACTGTTTATTATTAAAGAACAGCTGTAAAATAACAGAATTTTTGGTTTTTGAATTTGTGGAAAAATTACTAGTAAAGAATTAAAATTGGTAATTTAGTTCTTGGGTTTTGATTATTTACATAAAAGAAATTGTTGAAAATTAAAAAAAAAAAAAACAAATATATTCTAGTTATATTTTATATATAGGGAAATTCTATTAACAAAATAACTGGCATTGATTGAAATTATATAAATTTTAACATTTATGTTGGCGTTAAACATACATATTAAAAAAAAAATGATACTCTCATACAAACTTTTACCTCCCTTTCCCCCTTTATATGAATATCCAAAACCTGTCATTTTACCTTTCTTATTGTACTCCTACACCATAAGAGGAATATACCCTCCAAGTTTCATGCTTCTAGGACTTATGGTTTAGGCTGTGTGTTGATCCGCCAGTTAGTAACGGAACAGTTTTATATTTATATAGATACTAAAAATCGGACTAAGTAGGTACCTAAGAAACTCTCCTACCTACCTTGTTTGTTTTCTGAGGCCTGCTTGCACTAAACTATAATTTGGCAGCTCCTTAGTTAATGCCTAACATTAAGTTTCTATCGAAAAACTGTAGTGTCATTTTTTTTGAAAACATACATAAGTTGTTTTGACTTTAGTGCCAACATGCATAAGTGTTTGCACAATTTGGGCTTTGGGGGCCTTTTTATAATAAAATTATTTATTATATTCAATAGTATTCTATTTAGTGAGTAGGTACTTATCAGAACAAGTTACATAAATATCTATTTTGTTTTACAGCTCGCTTCTCGCCCGAAGATAAGTACTCCAGACAAAGAATAACAATCAAGAAGAGATTTGGATTACTCATCACACAGCAGCCAGAACCCATTCACTAAATTAATTAGAATAAATTTATTATGTAAGGACATTTAGCCGTTTCATTTCACTAAAACTTATATTCGATAAGCTCAATTTCAAGATTTTTCTCAATAATTTTTATACATGAACAAATATAATACCAAAAACAGACTGATTACATGTACCGCGTTAATATATTACGAGTCATCGTACGAATGTTGAATACGGTGGGTGCTGTGCAACCATGGAATTGGTGTATATTTTGGTCGCAAATTCCAAGGTTGTGCTTTCCAGGCCGTACAAAATAATGCACATCCTGGGAAAACACAACCATGGAAAAGGCTGCCAAATGGCTTCCAATTCCCAGATCGTGTTTTCCATGGTTGGATATTCCCGACACGTGTTGGGAATGTACACCCTCTGGCCAGGTGGGATGACGATCTGCGAAAGACTGCAGGCAGATGCTGGATGCGGCAAACTGAAGACAGGGCGCTATGGCGCTCATTAGGGGAGGCCTATGTCCAGCAGTGGACTAATATAGGCTGATGATGATGATGATGATGTTGCTATCATTCAACCGACCATATTCTTATTTTCACAGCTCTGTATTGTTTATGAATGTATCATGGAAAATCCACTGGACACTGGCAGAATTGTGACAACTAGCAACAGAAGCCATAATCAAGAAGTTGAAGTTGAAGTTAGATATAGTTGGCTATGGACTTGACGCGAAAGTAGTCAGTTATATTATAGTCTGTTCCGTTGTGTCAATGTCACTGATGTGCCAAAATCAGCTGACTGACTGATTTAAATACACACCGTTGTTGGTCGTTCAAAACTTTTTTTTTGATTCCGTGGAAGAAAAACCGAGTCCCTGTATTGTACGTCCATGGAATGCACAACCATGGAAAGTACACTCCTGGAAAGTACAGCCAGTATTACAAACCATTGGTTTCAAATACTTGGTTTGTAATACTGGGCGTACATTCCTGGGCGTGCATTCCCTACATGTGTTGACTTTGTACGGCCAGTTTTGTACAACCCTGGAATGTACAGCCATGGAATACGAACCATTTTCATGCTTTGTTTTCATGTGCGAGTGCTATCAAGGGGCAAGTGCTGTGTTGCCATAGTATTTTACGCTATTAGTAAATATGTAGATGTAGTAAGTAGATTAGTTATTTATGTCGGTTTTTTACAGATGAACTAACCGGTTGGTTTTATTTATTTTAACCCAAGTTTGTTGGATAAAGTTCGGATAGCAATCCGCCTTTTCTGAGTGGTAATAAAAAAACCTAATAACCTAACCAATCCAAGACGGATTTGCTTAGGAAGAATTTCTCAGGCCAACATTAACTTATTGTTTACATTATTTATCAATGGCAACTCTTGGTTGAACATATTAGAACTTGCTCAGTGCAAACGAGGCTCGTTCTCGTCATGCGACTTATTCGCATCGACCAATGAGAGCTCACAGATATGACGAACTCTCGACCAATAAGCGTCGAGAATATTGGTTTGTAATCCGGGGTGTACATTCCAGGGGTGTGCAATACCGTCATGTGTTTAGTTTGTACGGAGCGTATTGTACGACCATGGAAAGCACACCCAGATAATTCAAACCAAATGGATTGTAATACTGGCTGTACTTTCCAGGGGTGTGCATTCCATGGTTGTGCTTTGCACGGACGTACAATAGTCTCCCGAAAAACCGAGGTGAATTGAAAAAAAAAATTGTTGGATTTCTGACTGAACTACAATACAATGTCTCATAACCCAGAGGATTTGAAAGTGTACTGGAATAAGATAAACTATGCTTTCCCTATTCTCAATGATTCGTTATTTACCGATTGCTCCACTGCTGAGTATGAAGAGATCCACGAAATTATTATCGGCTTGGGAATCCAAGTGAAAATTAGAGATTTGGCGTTGATTCACATTGAAAAATATCTACGCCAACATGTGGCGCCTTTGTTCTGGTCAAAGTTTACCAAAGTTGAAGAAGAAATTAAAGGTTTTCAACTATTTAAGTCTGCTGTGAATGATCTCTATGAATCTGTCTCGAGTTTTGCCGCTATGCTACGAAAACTTACGATTTTAAATAGCACTTGTAATGACAATAAACCCATTTATGGAGAAAGGGATGTAACATTAGGGTTCAAGCAGCTTGTGAGGGCCACACTGCTTTCTCAATTACCATTAGATTTTCATGTGATTATAAACCATTTTTACAAAGTGTCATTTAATGTTTTTGATAATGAGTATGAAAATCCAGACATGGGTGAAGATGTCATGTGCTCAGGCTGCTGGAATGATTTCTCTGAGTGTAATTGCGCATACATTGTCAAAGTTTTTCATGATACCAACAGAAAACTGATGGAACTCCAATTATTAGAGAGACTTGCTGGTCAAGTGCTTACTAGTTTCAGTCAAGTGAGAATAGAATCTCACATGCAAAAACTATGTTCTGGATCGTTTGATGTTTCTCACATGGAATTCTTAGATGACTGGCTTGAAACTACAGTTGTTTCATGGTTAACTAGAATATACTGTGCAGGCTCATCCAAACCACCTGCTGATGACACATACATCCAAAATGCTATATCAAAATTTAGACAGAAACTGAGTTACTTCATGCACCACAGCTACACAATGTTGAGAATAGATCAATTGTTTAATATAATCATTGAATACCCAGATTCTCTGCCTGCAGTTGAGGATATCAGGATAGGTTTGCAGATGACAGATCTGCGTCCTACTTTATGTAAAAAGTTGCAAAGTGCTCTAGAGACCAGATTACTACACCCTGGTGTTAACACCCCTGATATACTTACTGCTTATATCTCAACAATCAAAGCTTTGCGATACATTGACCCATCAGGAGTCATACTAGAAACTGTCACAAAACCTGTCAAAAACTACCTGAGAAATAGAGAAGATACAGTAAGAAGTGTGGTCAGTAGTCTTACAGAAGAAGGTGCTGGGTGTGAACTGGCTGAAGAACTGGCCAAGTTTGCTGCAGAGCCTGAGTGTGATGAAGATAAAGACGAGATATGGGAGGAATGGGTTCCCGATCCAGTTGATGCAGATCCTAAAGTAAACTCCAGTGATAGGAGAGCAAATGACATCATATCAATGCTTATCAATGTTTATGGCAGTAAAGAGTTATTTGTCAATGAATACAGAACACTCTTAGCAGACAGACTGTTGGCTCAAAGTGCTATAAACACAGAGAGGGAAATAAGATATCTGGAGCTTCTAAAGTTGAGGTTTGGAGAATCACAGCTTCATTTCTGTGAAGTGATGCTGAAGGATATATCTGACTCTAAAAGAATTAATTCTCTGATACAACAGGAAAAGAGCATTGAGGAACTGAATAAAAAGTTCACGTCCAGTGCAATGATACTTTCTGCTCAGTTTTGGCCTCCTTTCAAGGATGAAAGTTTAGAGCTGCCGGAAGAAATAAAGCAACATTTAGAAGCCTATACCAAATCCTTTGAAGCTTTGAAAGGCAACAGGACATTGAATTGGAAACCACACCTTGGTAATGTAAATATTGAAATAGAAATTGGAGAGAAGAAATTAGACTTGACTGTCTCACCGTTCAATGCAACTTTGATTATGCATTTTCAAAATAAGCCAGAGTGGTCAATAGAGGAGCTTCATCAGGTTATGAAAGTACCAGTTACAGTTTTGAGGAGGAAAATAACTTACTGGCAGTCAATGGGACTGATTTCTGAGAAAAGCCCAGATCATTTTGTTTTGGTTGATGGTTCTGATCCCAATAAGGGTTCTGTCTCCTCAAACCAAGTGCAAGACATGATCTGTGAAGATGATGAGGCTGAGAGTGCCATGGCATCAGCACATGACCAGAGGGAGGGTGAACTACAGGTGTTCTGGTCTTACATAGTGGGAATGTTGACAAACCTGGACTCCTTGCCACTGGACCGCATTCATCAGATGTTGAAAATGTTTGCATCTCAAGCTCCTGGAACTGAATGTAGTCTTCAGGAGTTGAGGCAGTTCTTGGACACCAAAGTCAGAACCCATCAACTTGTATTGCAGGGAGGAATGTATAAGCTACCTAAGAATTAGGTGATCTTTTGTAAATCTTAAACAATGCTTGTAAACTGACTATTACATAAATTGATACCATTAAAAAGTGTTTAACTGAACTTTATTTTGATAAAAAATTCGTTACAATATGCCTGTGGATTAACCAGATAACTTGATACAATTATTTTGTGAGTATGTGATGATTTTCAAAGCCATATAGTTTTACAATCAACAATTTATAAATTAGCATAAAATAAATTATAAATACCACCATTTTGTTCCATAAAATATAAATGAAATTTAATTAATACTATCATGTGTTAACAATACATATTGGGTCAGTCTTAAAATCTATTAAATACTGATTAAAATTAGAAAAGTTGCAATATTTATAAATAAATAGAAATAAAATCTTTTATAAACTAGGAGATACTGAAAAGCAATACAGATTATCGAGAATTTTTATGGAATGCAACCACAATTTACAGTCCAATAGACAAATCATAAATGCATAATAATACAAAAAAATATAATCTCATAGTAGAAACAAGCTTTCAAATAATGTGATTCAAACAGAATTTCTTAAAAAATGGAATGTATAATTTTTTGAATACCAACAAATAATGAAAGGCACTTCATTAAAATCAAAAGCTAAAATGCAATAGCCTTGTAATGTAGGCAAGCATAAGTTTACAAATTACCCTGAATAAGAGAACAGGAGAATATGAAAATCACATAGCATTTCTCACAGGGATCACACCAAGACATTGAAAACTACAGAATCAACAATACTTGAATATTTTTATCATAAGGCAAAAATAAATAAATAGTTTATTAAACCTACAACAGTTAAAGCTCTATCATCTAGTTTACATATTTACAAAAAACTAATGCAATGCTGGACATTTCACTTGAAGCTTGTGTATTCTATGAATCACATACTTTTGCGATGAAATAACCAACATTGCATACAAATTGTAAGACTAAAAAATTTAGAAAGCTTACAAAATATTAAGTACATCAATTAATCTTGGACGAATTAAGTAGCGTTGTTTATCTGAAGTACGTAAGAAAGAATATGCGAACTAACAAGTTAAAAGATTTAAGTAGATTAAACACTCGAAAAGATTTAAAGTAAGTTTTTGGTTGAAAAATATCTTTGTCAAAATTAAAATTGGCTAGATTATGAAATCAGTAATCAACCCACTAGCTGATAAAAATGAGCCAAATAACTCACCTGTATTATCCATCGAAAAGTTCCCTAGTCCACCTTCAGTTTCCTTCATCAGATCAGTTTGCCATCTGTATATGCTTTGATTTCAATACTTAATTTTTTTTTATAAAAAATATTTCAACAAAAAGTTTTCGAGATATTTATGACCGCCCGCACACTCAGGCAGTCTTGAGTCTTAGTGACAGATTAATATAAAAAAATCCGTGAGACATGCTTACGTTTTTGCTAAGTGCAGACGGGCATACGTGATAAAACACTATTAATAAATTAGGTACCACATCATGTGAAGTAGGTAAGCTGTTTAGTTCCGATGGTCCGTCGTAATTTCCCCTGCAAATCATAAGTACCTACCTAAATTAAGTTAATAAATAAAAACAATTACAATTAATGTCAATTCCAGATCAATATTCCTGTGAACTTGTGCATGCAAGTATTTCCTCTTCCACTTACTATTTGTATGCTACACTTGACAGATAGCTTCAGACATTATTTCAAATATTCAGCAAGAATGTGAAGGATTCTAATCATTGATGTACTCGGGCAGCTTATTTAATTTTTCTCACAAAATAAGGCTATCCACATACAAGCTTGCTGTTTTTTTTATGTGCCGTAGATTACACAATACGTCGACAGCAACAAGGATATTTTCATCAAATGTATAAACTGATAATATATTTATAATGCACGGAACGGATAGGTGTGGATAGCCCTTAACCATCAATTATGCATGATTTTACATCCTAAATATTACGTATTATTAACGTGTCTTATTAACAAATAATTAAGGTCCGAACTAGACTGAAAAAGACTGACAGAATCAATAAATTGAAGAAAAAATACAGGTACTCTGATAAAACTACTAAGTAAGTCTTTTCAGTCTTTATCGGGCGAGGCCAAATTCTAAGATGATTTTCACTTTCATCTCCCTAAGTCTTAAGAGACCACTTACACATAAATAATCTCATAATCTAATGGCCAGTATTGCCATTAAAAAGCGTAAGTGGTCCCTTTAATTAGGTGTAGTTGTGAAATCAGTCGATGTACGTTTTGTTTTCTCAGCGATTCTTCCGTATTGGAGGGGCGGGTATGGACATAGGTGAGGAGGTGATGGGTGCGGTGTGTGGGCCGGGGGGCATGTGCGAGGTCAAAGGGCGCTTGAACGGGCCGAGCCGCTTGGACGGGCGCGGGGACACGCTGTGGGTGTCCGCGGTGCCGGCCCACGCGTGGTCCAGTAGAGCGGCCGCTAGCTGGCCAGTGCCTTCATCTGAAATAGAAATTCAATAAATAAATATATATAATCATTAAAAACACAACAGAATCTTAAAAAAGTTGTTCCGTTGTTTATAATATTTTAAGACCGCCAATTGTATTTTTAGTTGTAGGTATTCAGTTTTTGTTTATCTTGTGGTGTACAATATTTCATAGTATAAGCACATACAGTGGTGGTCATATAATTAGAAACACTTAGTCACTTGGTAGTCTTTTAATGTAACCAACATTATTAATTCAATTAATTGGAGGTAATAGTTTAATTTACGAAATCACAATGTACATTTATATCTCTGGGATAATAACATTCAGACAACCAAAACAATAATTATAAAAAAAAAATTAAAACAAAAGTATCAATCAATATTCTTAGTACTGGCAGTCGGACAACTAATTAGAAACAAAGTATGACTAGTTTCTAAAATTGAATTTTAAAATTAAAATTCACCTTTCGGAATGTCACCGCATTATGCATTTTGCCGCCTTTTCTTACTCATTCGGATTTGTTACCTTTTGTTAGATTTAATTATTAAAAATGGGTAAAAACAAGAGCTGTGATGCAGCAACAAGAAAAATTATAGTAAACTTTCATTTTAAACGAAAATGGTCTTACAGAAAGATCGCCGATCATTTAGAGTGTTCCGTAAAGATGGTATTTAACGCCATTGCACATCACAAAAAACATGGAACATCCGATAAGGTGCCTAGAAAAGTTCGGCCAAGGAAGACCACCGTTCAAGAAGACAGGCTTATGATTCGTTTGGCTAAGACAGATCCCTTTAAAGGTTCTAATGTTATACGAAAAGAAGTATTTTCACATGACGACCCTCGAAACGTGTCCGCAAGACTAGTCCGTAGGCGGTTGGTTGAAGGAAATTTGTATGGAAGACTTGCTAGGAAAGTGCCACTTCTCACCAGGCGACACAGAGAAAATCGTCTAGCCTTCGCTAGAAAATATGCCAGTTGTGGACTGTTCATCAATGGAGAAAAGTTTTGTTTTCAGATGAAACTAAAGTAATTTTGGTTATTTTCCGACGGAAAACGATTCGTACGGCGACCAATCAACGAGGCTTTGAATAACAAGTACACTATAAAAACAGTTAAGCACGGCGGTGGAAATGTTAAAGTATGGGGATGCTTTTCCGGATACGGAGTTGGTCCCGTGAGAAAGATTGAAGGGCTGATGGATCAGTTTCAATACAAAAAAATCTTGGAGGAGACAATGATCCCATATTCAGATGATTTGCCAGTGAATTGGATTTTTCAGCACGATAATGATCCAAAGCATACAGCAAACAGCGTTAAAGCGTTTCTCAGACAACAATTGGTGACAGTGTTAGAGTGGCCTGCTAATAGTCTGGATTTAAATCCGATAGAGAATTTGTGGCACACTGTGAAGAAAACATTGTCGGATGAGCATATCACCAATATCAACCAACTTTACGACGCATTTGTAGAAGCTTGGAGATGTATTCCTTTGGAAACGTGTGAAAAACTGATAGAATCAATGCCACGTCGTTGTAAAGCTGTAATCGACAACAGAGGGTACCCTACCAAGTACTAACAGTACTAATCGGTTTTGGATGTAGTATTCATAGTATTATTCAAATTAAATGTGGTTTTGTTCACTTAGTTAATGTTTATATTGTTGTTTTTTTTTGTTTCTAATTAGTTGTCCACTTTAGTCCATGTATTTTAATAGACTTTTTATTAAAATGTTATATTTTTATATCAAAATTGTTGTTTGTTATTACTAAACTCGTATAGTAATACTTTAAAAGAACCGATACATCCATATAAATACGTAGGAGCCCTCTATGGCACGTTAAAAATTAGTTATGATGTTAATTTTTAATGAAAATAGAAGACAGGGTTGGTGTTTCTAATTATATGACCACCACTGTATATTATAATACATATAAGTGTGAAAAGGATGAATTTAATAGTAATTGTCGAACTGCTATTCAACGGCGTGGAGATGGTTCAAGCTCGTTCTTCATGGTACTCTGTGTATTTGATACACAGCAGAGGACTTCTACAGGCTGTTGATGATGATGATGTCAATCTAGATAATAGATCAGTTTTAACCACTGTCGCAAAAACATAAATCTCCACAATAAACACCTGTGTGTGTGTCTCCCAGACGGACGGATCTAATTCATTGTATCCAAATCCTATCCTACTAATATTATAAACGCGAAAGTTTGTGAGGATGAATGTTTGTTACTCTTTCACGAAAAAACTACTGAACTGAACGGATTTTGATGAAACTTTACAGTAATATAGCTTATATATCAGAATAACACATAGGCTACTTTTTATCCGGGTACCACGCGGGCGAAGCCGTGGGCAGAAGCTAGTCGTAAATAACAAACAAATGCGCGTCATCACAACTTGTAATGTTGAGCGCATGTAAGCACGTATCAAGTGAACGTGCAAAAACGAGCTCATACACGCGGTACTCACGGGAGTGGTGCGCGGTGTAGTCGGGCAGCGGGTCGCGCACTCGCTCGACGAAGCGCTCGAAGGTGGTGGGCAGCGTGTGCGCGGCGACGAGCGCGGTGAGTGCGCGCGCTCGCTCGCTGTACGCGTGCTGGTACAGCGGCATGGTGGCGCGCACGCAGCGCCCGCCCGCGAACGCCGCGCCGCGCACCAGCGCGCCCGCGCCCTCCACGCGGATTATGCTCTCCTCCCACACCGGCCCGAACACGCACACCTGCACACAATATACGATACTCAGTTCGAACAGTTAAGAGCTCATCCGGGGAAGTACTACCATCATACCTATTGCCGGTTTCAAGGAAAAAATATTACTTTTATTTGTCTTTCCATCAGACAAAATAGTACTAGAGCTCCTTGTGTAAGAGCTCGTCTGGGGAAGTACCTACTACCACCATACATATTTCTGCCGCCAAGTAGATTACTGCCAGAGCACAGCAGTGCGGTGCCGGTGAAATGAGAGGCACATGAGATTTTACACTATTACGTGTCAGGGTTGGCATCGCGCGAGTGATGATAGCCCTGGTGCCGCGTCGCAAGCGTCCATAGGTTACGGTCAGGTAACTATTTACCAACAGATGGGTCGAATGCTTGTTTGCCACTTTAGAAATTTAAAAATACTAGAGTGACGGTAAAACCTACAAACAATTAAAACTCAACAATTAAATTAAATAAAAACATAATTCTAATGACGTCTTCAATGAACTCTCATAATTTCTGATTAAGAACAAAGATGCGAGTTCAAGTCTAGATATAAATGTTCGGGTAATATTTAAAAAGAAGCATACTTACATCAGGCTTCCTGGAGACAGTACAGCGCAGCAAGCCGCCGGGCAGCGGATACAGAACTATGAGGACGTCGCAGAACTGCGTGGGCAGCGTGTCGCGCTTGTACGGCCGCCAGTGTTCGCTCCAAACCACGTGCACCTCGTCGTTGCCCAGGTGTCGGGTCTAGGGGTACAACAACGCACCATCAAGGATAATATCTGATTTTGTAACATCGTTACGTGCCGGACGAACTGTGGGCTAAAACAGCCACTGGAGTCCCGAGTGGGATCAAACAGGGTGTAACTCCGCCACAAGTTCAGCCTCGACACATTTTCTGTATCCTGGCCAGCGGATTCACGAGCTCGCGAAGAGCGGAATAAGGGACGAGTAGGCCTTTGCCCTGCAGTGCCTTCAGACAGGCTAATTAGATAGATATAGACCATTTGCTTGCCATTTTTTGGCACAGTTGCATCTATCACGGGATATAATCAAACTCACAAAATTTGATATATGATAAAAATCCTGTTTTTGTGAAGATATAGTAGTCAATGTACTTTATTAGCTGAGTGTACCTTGTTGAGGATGGCGTCGGGCGTGTCTGCGGGCATCCTGGTGGCGACGTGGAACAGCGCCTCGAGCGTGAGCGTGGCGATGTAGGGCGCGCTCACGCCACCGCCGCCGCCACCGCGCAGACCGCCCGTGAAGCCCACGTGGCTCTCCAACTCAACCTTAAACACCAAACGGAACCTTCAAACCAGCGGCACAATTGCGCACGGTGGTGGTCAGATACTGCATTTGTATGGAGGGGTCCACACTGACGCGAACTTTGTCAGGATGACGACGGACGCAGCGATCAGGCAGCGTTCGCTCGCGCTATACAAGTTGGTCGCCACCGCCGCCACGTCAATTTGCGTGGCTTAACTTTGCATATAAACTTAACTGAACAATAGTAGTATCAAGCAGCAGTGAAGCAGATCAGCAAGTAGAAGTGAACTTTATCAAGAGTTGAAAAATATGTATTTTATTGTACTGTAAACTATTTTTATTGCAGTTACATCACCTTTCTTCATATACTTTTAAATCAAGTCCATCCAAAGGTTGGAAGAGATCGCTATTAGCGACAAGGCCGTCCATTGTATCACCACAGCCTAGTTTTAAGATTCTTTGTAAAGTGTTTTTTAATCATGGTGTATGCAATAAAGAGTTATCCACTTATTTATCTATAAGAAGTCGGATCCGTTCGTTTAATATTAACATATGTACCTCCCAAGCCAACGCAGCTAGGAATGCTTCATAAGCTGGACTGCCGCAGCGATTTGAGAGAATTTCGTTCCTTGATTCCTGTCCCTTGCCGACGTATATCACTGCAACTTTGTGCGTTTCGCGACATCTGCAAAAGTAATGTGCGCAGAATGTAAATTAAACACATCATAATTACGTGTGCGCCGCACATGGATGCATCATCATTATTTTACTTATTCAGAATGTTTGAATAGACACGTCGGGGTCACCAGTTTAACGTTTATAAGGTAATTGATTCTATCCAAATTATTTCGAACTGTAAACACGTGGATTTAGATATCTCTTACACACGATCACATGAATAACGATACCATTTGACAAACTATGCTAAGTTGGTATAAGGTATTCCGTAAGTTCTTTCGTAGAACTTGACAAGTTCTAAATAGGTCACTCAATATAATAGATAAGCTATGTAATCATTCAAAATAGGTTGATAACGTTCTAGGTGCCAATTTCACCACCGCCAAGTTGTAAAAAAACTGTTTACTCATTTTGTATTTTTATTCACTGTAGGTAACTACTTAATATCTTGCTTGTAGGTAGTAAAATTTTCGCTTCGATTTTCTCTTTCTTAACTGTTACCTAAGTTATCCTGTTAATTTTTTTTTGCATGCATGTCCACCTATAATTGGTTGTGCAATCACTTGCCATATATGCTTGTTATTTACAGATAGTATCATCGTAACACCCACAGGTAGACCAAATAAATAAATAAATATCTACGAGCTGTGCTTAATGCTGTTGGATGAGACAGGAGCGAATAATTTCACACAAATCACAGGTATGAATTATAAGCTTATAATTCATACCTGTGACTTGAACGAGTGAGAGAAAAAATGTTTTTAATCGTAAAAAATAATAGCTACCTCTGCAACACCCTGATAGGGCCGATGTACTTACGAACCTACTTGGAGCTACACTAGATCTAAGTTTAACATTGTATGTAGAACATTAACAAATAAATGACAAATGTTTGTATCATCTGCAAATATTTGTCTCGGGTCTGTTTTGTGTTTTCTATGTATAATATGTATGTATTAAAAATATGTATATTAGTAGTAGTAGAAATTTGTTAGCAACATATTGTGGTGTACAATAAAGAGTTATCTATCTAGAATATCAGTCATGTAGTTCCCATAATACAAGCTCTGCTTAGTTTGGGCACAGTTATTATAATATGTTTGGGGCTAGATGATGCTGTGTAAAAATGTCCAGAATGATTTATTTATTTATTAAGCATGAATAAATGTAATTGAAAAGCTTAAGTTCATACCTGTGCGCATCCAGATTCCTAAGTTCCCTGAGCAGTCGATCAGTCCTCCGCAGTAAATGTGCGTGGTTCCTGCGCGCCGGGGCCAGCACGCCGAGCTGCGCCGCTAGCTGGCGACACTGCGCGAACTCGCTGCGGCTCTCTTCACCGCTCCACGCCACTGCCTCCTCATCCTCAAACCTAAAAGTAACAGAGAATTCATGAGCAAGCCCGTCTTTGTCCCAACAAAGCATACACATAAAAGGGGTTCTCTCTTTCTAACAATAGGATGGAGAGGAAGTTATTTTGACTCAGAAATAAAGAACTCTATAATAAGAGTTCTTTTAAAAGCATCTATGTTTTTGTTTTATTCAATATCTTTATCAGTTTTATCAAACGAATGATGTCTAAAGGCCATTCAGAAGGATTCTCACAACGATACATTCATGGGCTAACCATTTCAATCCCCATGGACATATGAAACCGTGACTATATCCTACTAAGAGGTTGTCAAAGACAAGTCCTAGCAACGTATTTTTCCAATTATAAATTTAGATTTAGAACAATCAAACAAACAGGTTACGACTGTATTCCCCATACAGTCGTATCCTGTTTGTTTGATTGTTGTATCATTGGAAATTAGTCTAAAGCCAACTTTTACCGAATACGACTAGCTAAATTGGAAAGTGTGAACGCACCAGTCTCTCTGCGCCAAATACTGCCGTTCGCTGTTCCTGTGCGCCACCAGCGCGGCCACCAGCTCATCCTCGGCCCCCGCGGGCAGCGGCGACGGACCAGCCTCGTCTAACCGCCGCCCGCACACCACTTCCGGCGACGTGTGACCGATGTATGCTAGCACCTGAAACAGACAGTTACAGTAGAAACCCGCTTTACGAGATCCATGCTTACCCGTACATGTAAACTATGAAATGAGCTGCCACTTCAAAATAATTAAAAAAGAGTTGTCTTTAAATGGAAAGACTAATAGTTTTTCTTCTCATTAGGTTTAATCGTAATAAAACGAAACGTTATAAATCGAAACGAAACGTTCAGTTCAAAAACTATAAAAACTACCTTCTAGAAAATATAGTATCGAAGTTATTCTTACATGATCCAATTGGTGTTTATCAGGCGGCGAGTTCTTGTAATCGGGCAGCAAATCCGGCGGCAAAGGGGGCGGCAGCGACGACAGCGTGTTGTCTCGAGGACACTCCGTACTGCGAGGCATATCAACTGATTCAGTGACAGGTAGCGGTAAATAGGAGACAAACAACGGTTTGTAAAAGACAAAATACAGTAGCTGATGAAATTACCAAAAATTCATAGACGATCTCTAGGCAAGCGAGTTGCCTGTTTACACGCAAGAGGTAGGGGTTCGATTCCCGCTGCGGGACAAATGTTTGCATGCTCTACATTTGTTCGGAGTCTGGGTGTTGTGGTATCGTGGTACTCGTAGTTCGTGATACCCACGATACCGGAAATCCTGGTGTGGGGTCAAATCTATGTATATGGCTGTTGAGTATTTATTATTATTATATCACACGTTTTTTTAATATCTCAGACTTGGTATCTGGCCCTTTGAGACGCATTACTGGAGCCACAGATATAATACTATTCTAGTATTGTAGCTGAATCCAACAGAAAGAGACCCTTTGTTAAAATAAAATACAGAAGGTGCATTATTATTATTAAATGCATTTAAATACATATGATGGCAGACATCGCATCAGAAATGCATCTAGAGGTCTAGACAAATACCTCACGCTTACTTTTCCTTTCACGCCTTGTCAAGGTAAAACTTGGCAGCTGTCTTGTAACATTTCCACAGCTAATTTCATTTCCATACAATTCAATCTTACCGCAGGCGTTAACGCCAACAGAAAGTGGTATTTGTCTAGATCTCCGGTGTTGTAGATGTCAATTAGGCGATAAGATATATAAAAACTTAGAAATGTACGTGCAAATACCTTTCCGGCAGAGGTAGAGATTCGGGAGGATCCTCAGTGCCGACTGACGGGTCGTAGTAGAGAGCCGACGCGTCCCAGCACGCCTTGCCAGCAATGTCTCGTAAGAGTACGCGGACTTGTCGATCTGATGTCGCTAGACCTGTTATGAACAATACACAAATTTGAGTGCCTTATTAAATGAATTAGGATTCTTCCTAGGGGAAGCCAAATAGGTTTCTCAATGATGTGAAAAAAAAGTTAATTTTCAAGAAAACTTTATTTTGCCCCTTTCCCAGTATTTAGATTATGTATCAATTAACACTGTGTTAAAAGGCGAACACATTTTTTAAATTAATTGCAATATAAATCCGTGAACAGGGTGCCGCCTTTTTTTTATTTAGCGTTGTGCCCTTCCCACTCACCGGCCAGTAACTTTATTCATAAAATAAAACAGTTTTAGGCGCTCGATCTGTTTGATCGCCTCGCGCGCGACACATTAGAAAATAAACGTTCCCAATTAAAACTCATTACTGCCCGATGTAAGTCTAATAGAGAAAATACCTATTTTGCTTCCATTCATTGAGGAAAGAAACTTCCGTTTTAGAATAGATGGATTGAAAAGTAATTTCGCACACATACATAATTACAATGCATACATTCCGCTGCATCCCAAGGCTGTCTGGAAGAGACCGCTTTTAAGCGATAAGACCGCCTATTGCAGCAATATTAAGTTTTTGTCTATACTAATAATAAAAAGAGGAAATATTTTTTTTTGTTTGTTTGTACCGAATAGGCTCCGAAACTACTGGAACGCGGAGTGCAGCTAGTTATCAATAAATTATTTTGATTCATTCATTCTCCAAGTGGTGAAGTTAAATTCGATCAACTCTAATCTGTCTAATGGGTCTGGGTGTTTTCTGGGTGTATGTATAATATGTATGTATGTACAACAAAACAAACAAAGTATATAAGTAGTATATCAGTCATGTACTTCCCATAATACAAGCTCTGCTTAGTTTGGGGCTAGATGATGCTTTGTGAAAAATGTTCAGCATGCCCAACATTATTATTATTATTGATTAGTTCAAATGTGTTAAATGAGAAAAAGTACATTTCCGGAGTATTTGAATATAAACAGTGTGGCTTACCAGGTGTAGTCCCCCCAGCTGCGGGCGGCATGTCCAGCGCGGGCAGCTCAATCAGCGATGCGAGCGTGGAGTCACTGAACCTCATGAGCTGTATGTGAGGCGCGGTCAGCACCGCGGGGCCGAGCTCCTGCCCCAGCGCCGGGCTGTCGTGCTGCTCGCACACGCTCGACGACAGCTGACAGCCGCTCCAGAGAGGCCAGTGCCCCAGGAATAGAACCAGTTGGTTGCATATCTGCAATCATTGACATACTAATTAAATACCTTTTTAACCGCGACATTTATGCAAAAACCATATTGATTTTACCTAAAATGACAACTTCTGTGGCGCAGTGAGCGAAAGCCCGCCTGAGACGTAGAAGGTTGCGGGTTCGGTTCCTGTCGCGGGACGAATGTTTGTCTCGGGTCTAGGTGTTTTCTATGCATAATATGTATGTATTTACATAAAAAAGTATAGAAGTGGTATATAAAAGTATATCAGTCATGTAGTTCCCATAATATAAGCTCTGCTTAGTTTGGGGCTAGATGATGCTGTGTGAAAAACGTCCACTATTATTTATTTATTAATATTTAAAATTTCAAAGTATGTTAATCAACTACAAAATCCATCAACGCCGCTTTAAGAAGCTGGTGAAATTATGAAATTACCGTCTGAGCCCACAGTTTCACATCAATAGTGGAGGCTGGGCAAGTCTTTGGCGTCAAGTTATCCAGCTGAATGTTGGGGTCGAAGTCCTCGTCCACTGGAAGCGTCAGGCCTTCGATGTCAGATCCATTCGTTCCTTTCATCACTGCGTATAACACCTAGAAACATAACATTGCGTCAAAGACAACGTTGATATACCTAATAGTGAGTACCAGAAAGAATTCCACGAAAAACCAACCCCACGTGGTATATTATGGCCTCATTATCTATCTATATTAATCATAAAGCGGAAAGTTTTTTTTTTGTTTGAATCTCTGTCGGTAACCAGTCGGATTTGCATTTGATAGCCCAATTCCTTAGGAAGGTTATAGGCTATTTAACATCACGCTAGGACCCTTAGGAGCCGAGCAAAATAAGTAATAGCGCGGACGGGCGATGCGACGCGATGGGTTGGTGTGGCCAAGAGCGGCAGTGGCACATTCATAGATAAAAAAAGAAATAAACAAAATGTAAAAGGCTTTTCTTATGTGACCCTAGATCAGAAATGAACACAGTTAATTTTGAATATGCAGGTCAATTTGGAATGCGCAATTGTCGAGTTAGACAATAACCCAGGTCAAAATGTTAAACAAATCAAATGTTTGGCACTTAAAAAATACACCCAAGTGAGAGTCATACTTTCTTTGAGCTTCATAAACCAGGTTGAAATTAGGTATTCATTAAAGACAATATAATAAAGGTCACTTTGTTAACAAATCTTGACTTTGCAATAAAACAAATAGTATACGTAACCAAATCTCATTTTAGTGGGACACCCGCCTCTCCGCATTAGCACTATATTACGCGTACGTAAAATATAGTGTTGTCATCAATTAGTGTTTCGTTTATAACGGCCGGTGGTTGTCGATAGAAGCACAATCTACAGCCGACTCCAGTCTAGCTACTACCTCGCACATCCCACGCACTTTCAAAATGCATAAAATCGTAAGTCTATATACATTTTTATACAGATTCAATTGTAATTGTGTATTAACACTAATATAGCTTATACCTACATCAGAATAACACATAGGCTACTTTTATTTCGGGTACCACGCGGACGAAGCCGTGGGCAGAGGCTAGTTATTTATAACGCCGTGTTTAAAAATAACAAATATAATCTTCTCGACAGTTCCGCGCGGTGCGACATGGGGCCTAACCATCAAGTCTTATTGCGACTGATTCCAGGCAAAGATGTCAAATCCCGCTTTGCAAAAGACAAAGCTTTGAGTCCCTGTATTGTACGTCCATGGAATGCACAACCATGGAAAGTACACCCCTGGAAAGTACAGCCAGTATTACAAACCATTGGTTTCAAATACTTGGTTTGTAATACTGGGCGTACATTCCTGGGCGTGCATTCCCTACACGTGTTGACCTTGTACGGCCAGTTTTGTACAACCCTGGAATGTACAGCCATGGAATACGAACCAATTTCATGCTCTGTTTTCATGTGCGAGTGCTATCACGAGGCAAGTGCTGTGTTGCCATAGTATTTTACGCTATTAGTAAATTAATGTAGATGTAGTAAGAAGATTAGTTATTTATGTCGGTTTTTTGCAGATGAACTAACCGGTTGGTTTTATTTATTTGAACCCAAGTTTGTTGGATAAAGTTCGGATAGCAATCCTCCTTTTCTGAGTGGTAATAAAAAAAAAACCTAATAACCTAACCAATCCAAGACGGACTTGCTTAGGAAAGATTTCTCAGGCCAACATTAACTTATTGTTTACATTATTTATCAATGGCAACTCTTGGTTGAACATATTAGAACTTGTTCAGTGCAAACGAGGCTCGTTCTCGTCATGCGACTTATTCGCATCGACCAATGAGAGCTCACGGATATGACGAACTCTCGACCAATGAGCGTCGAGAATATTGGTTTGTAATCCGGGGTGTACATTCCAGGGGTGTGCAATACCGTCATGTGTTTAGTTTGTACGGAGCGTATTGTACGACCATGGAAAGCACACCCAGATAATTCAAACCAAATGGTTTGTAACACTGGCAGTACTTTCCAGGGGTGTGCATTCCATGGTTGTGCTTTGTATGGACGTACAATACGGTCTCCCAAAGCTTTAACAACGCCATAGCGTCCTCAATCGAAAAGCGGAAAGTGACATCTTTGCTCGAACTGAATGGCTATAAGACTTCATGGTTAGGCCCATGGACGTCATTGATAAGATTCAAAAAGTTATAAAGCGATCAGAACTTTTACTTCAACATAAATACGAATATCTTCTACAATAATTATCTATAACAAATAAGTTATTCATAAATCAAATTATTATAATAAAAATCATATGGGGTGTGAGTTTTTGCGTTGTTTCATTAGATCCAGTATATTGCTTCTAATAGGTTTGTGTCCTCAGGTGTTGGTTTCCCTAGCCCTGTGCGCAGCGACACTGGCGGCCCCTCAGCAGCAGCCAGATAACCAAGTCTATGTCCTGAAGCAAGATGCTGTAGTCCACCAGGACGGATACAACTTCGCGTGAGTACACTTTTTTTTATTCTTTATTAAATAGCTTAATCAACAGTTGCACATTCCTTAATAGTTCTGAAACTTCGATGATATGAAGGCGGTGGAAATTCACTAGATTCGACCGACAAAGAACAAGAAAGAGTACTAAGTACATAAAATAAATAATGATGATGGTGAAATTTTGACTACTTAGATCACAGGTTCTCAAACTTATTTTTCCCACCGCCCATTTTGAGAATAAAAAAAATCCTAGCGCCCCCTAAAGTTTTTAAACATAACAATCTATGCTTTCCCCTCTAGACCGCCTTAGCGCTCCCAATATCTTCTAGAACCTTCTCCCGCCCCCCTGAAGGCATCCAGCGCCCACAAGGGTGCGTTATCGCCCACTTTGAGTAACAGTCGATTAGATAAATCGAAATCATTGTATCACCACATCAACTTTGACTTGCAAAACTGACTTACACGTTTGTTACTGTAATAAAAACCCTGAGTTAACTTTTAAATGATTTATCCAATTGTTCTTGCAATAAGCTTTGGTTCTTTCGTTTGTATGAGTTCAAACTCTGTAGTCGAAGGTTTTAGGTAAACGGCTGTGATAGCCGGGGTCGATATCGCTCAGTTTTAAAGGCGGATAAATGATTAACCTAGCTGCTAGAAGCGACTTCGCAAGCCGAGAACTTATGTATTTATTCTTCTTACTACTTTATGAGAACTCTTATATTTCTATTACTCCTTTGTAAGTAAATAACTACCCAATAAACAATACCTATCTACCCGTTTTTGTTCTCTGCAGAGAGCAAAAACGTAGTATGTACATAATCATTTATTTAATAAGTAGAAGAAATTGCATAGGTAAATTATTCAGATCTATATTTTTAACACTAATTAATTGTAAGATAGGATAAGCATAGAATGAATGTAGTGTACCTCTATAGGAAAAATAAAGCTCTTTTTTATTTTATTTATTTATCTACCTGTAGTTTCGAAACCAGCGACGGCACCGCCCGCCAAGAGACCGGAACCCTCAAGCAGATCAGCGAAGACCACAAAGCCATCGAAGTGCAAGGCCAGTACAAATACACCGCCCCCGACGGCCTCGTTTACACCGTCACGTACGTCGCTGACGAACACGGCTTCCAGCCACAAGAGCACATTTCTCAAGCTGATCAACATTAGCCAAGCCAAAAATAAATCACTACCACTGGTGTAAACTGCATTATCTAAGAAAGTTATATTATTGCGTTAAAACTGTAAGGCTACGTTTACCAGATCTTTTCTTGAAACAATATATTGCTGCTTAAACTTCGCCAATGGGAAACTACGATATTCTTCGCTGTGGATATGTTGATGACACGATTTATGCTTTTGAGAAAATTATGTAGGTTTTACTACGCTGTAAATCGTTTAAAAAATATTTTGTATTTTTGTTACTGTAAAAATAAATATTGTCGTATCAATCTTACCTCCGCTTTTATTCTAACTACCTGTAACCTACGCTTTATAAAGTACTAGCTTAAGTCCACGGCTTCGCCCGCATGGTACTCGGATAAAAAGTAACCTATGTGTTATTCTGATGTATAAGCTATATTACTGTAAAGTTTCATTAAAATCTTTTCAGTAGTTTTTTCGTGAAAGAGTAGCAAACATCCATCCTCAAATCCTCAGGCGAATTTGCAATACAAAGAAGCAGCAGAGTCGTCTGCGTTTCCTAGATATTCAAGTCGAAGTTTTATAAGTAGTCAGTCTTACCTTGAATATCATAAGCAGCAATGTCTGTTCTCCATCCTTCTCTTGCAATAGATAAGTGGGTCCGCATCTGACGGCGAACTCGGCGAGACACAGAAGCAGTGACCCCGCTAACGGTTTCACCGAGTCGCGGGAACTACTGCTCGATATTTGCGCCAAGCACGCGCATATCCACTTTATTATTTTGCCTGTGGACAAAAATAAAACTCAATATATTTTGCTATTTGATCCAATACTTCAAAGTAGAACCATCAAAATATATTAGATTCAGAGACGATTTGAAAGATCTATTAAATAGACCGTATTCTATAAGGTAAGGTCTATTCATAGGTCTACTTGTGTGCTTTCAGTTTCAACTTTCGTTTTCTTAGGAGGCATGCGTGTGACGCCATAGCGAATACGTCAAAACTAGTGCACGTTTGTAGCGCATGCTAATCCGAGAATTCTATACTTTGACAACTGATGCATGCCCTAGGTGCAAGTTGAATATGAAAGGGAAGGTATGGTCATAACTTTCATTTTCAATATATTGGTTATTTTCTATAGAGCTCTGAAAAAACATACCAATATCGTTTTGATGCAAAAATATTATCATTTAAAAATGAGTCTAATAAAAAATTAAAGTCACAGGCAAAATTCTGGTTTTTGAGGATATGTTATTGAATAACATATTGTATATCATACAGAAAAAAACTATTTAATGTAAGATTTAAATGTATTTACCAGCCAAGCCAGGATAGAGTTGGACGATTCGATCCGTGTAGTCCGCTAGCACTAATATACCATCGCTCACTACCTTGGCGATGCTCTTATTTTTCATCTGAAAACAAAAGAACTTTACTTTGGAAATGAAAAAACAATCGTGAAATTCAATAAACATTCTTCTAGTAGGTCATATAAGAGAGATCTCTTTCTGAGAATACCTAGTTTTCAATTTTAGAAATCTAGTAGGGAGCCGTTTGTTTCGTTTCTTTATCTTATAGAGGGGATGTGGCACAAGATAACAAGAGTTTCAATAAAAGTACTTGTCTTTTTGATGTTAAAACGTTTTGTTCATGGAAATAAACTGTCATTTTTGGATAGTTAAAAAACAGTAGTCAGACTAAAAAAAAAGCATTCGCCTTATGGATGGGTGCATAAAGGTTGAATTCGCACTTGAATTTTTACCTAGCGCCTGAACAGTCCCTTAGGGGAGCCTCTTTTTGACTATGAATTCGGGCCTTAGAGGAGTGAAGTATCCGCTCACCATTAGCATCTGCAGCAGGCAGGTGACGTATGAGGGCAGTCGCTCGCAGGGAGTCCTCGTGGCCAGCAGCTGGCAGACGTGGGCGACCAGCGCACAGGCGCCCGCGCAGCGCGCCGCCGCCGCGCCCTCGCGCCGGCACACACGGACCACTATGTTTAACACATGTTCCTGACGACAATAAAATTTTTACTAAACTTTCGACGGTTATTTCCATTTTTGATCGCAGCGCCACCTAGTGATCAAGGGTCATCCTTGGGAATATACGATTTGATCTCAGAAAACCGCAATACAATACGATAAGCCGTTTCGGAGATAAATGCTAATAGACAATCGAATAAACACAGAAACAAATAACATCGGAAATGCGTTGACCAATTCCGCGAAGATTGCAATCCCGCTAATTTTGAATTTCTGGGACACATTAAAAAATAAAGGGCCTTACTTATAATGACTATTAAAAAGTTGAATTAGTTATTTCTTGGTACCCTGATTTATAATAAAACTGGATGTTATAAAATTCTCTCGAAAACTGAAGGCACAAGTAAATAAGGCAAATGTTTGTATGATTAACAAATGTTTGTCTCGGATCTGGGTGTTTTCTATGTATAATATGTATACATTTACAAAAAAAGCATAGAAGTAGTATATCAATCATGTAATTCCCATAATACAAGCTCTGCTTAGTTTGGGGCTAAACGATGTGTGAAAAAAAAAAAAAAAAAAAATACGAGTACTTTCAGCGTGTATTGTGTGTATACCTTGAGATCAGGACAGGAGACGGTGTTGTACTGATGAGGGTAGGGTTGGAGCATCGGCGCGTTCATCAGACCGTCCGGTAGAGACAGCAAAGAACCGAGGAATGTCACTGCTGCCGTTCGTGGACACTACAATAAAACAATACAACTATATACTCTATTAAATAACATAACAAAAACAAAAATAACAAAATCTATTCTCATTTATAAATTACTAGCATCTGCTCACGGCTTCGCTCGCGTCATACCCGGATAAAAAGTAGCCTTTGTGTTATTCTGATGTATAAGCTATATTACTGTAAAGTTTCATCAGAATCCGTTCAGTAGTTTTTGCGTGAAAGAGTAACAAACATCCATCTTGACAAACTTTCGCGTTTATAATATTAGTGGGATGAATTTAATTTGAAATATATGGCTAGTTCTAATTAATGTTTAAATTTTAAATAGTTTTAAGTTACAATTTTGCATGCTTTACAAGTAGACTATGGAAAACACAACATTATTTTATAATATCTTGTATTGCACCCATTTTCGCGAACTAAAATTTCTGTTCAAGGAGAAATACTAATAGGGAAATCAGGCTACGCTGCAAAAACCCTTTAAAGACATACATTAATAAAGTCACGCCTGATGCTTGTTGAGAGGACGGCAGCGACCACGAACCACTTGCTTCGTAGCAAGTGGTCCGTGGTCGCTGCCGTCCTCGAAAGCGCGAAAGAGGTATGCCAGGATCGTTCCTGGCATACCTCTTTCGCTTTATCCATCCTCATCACATTCTTCTTACAAGCTCGTCTGTTTAATGCACTCTGGACCTGGAGCCTAACCATCAAATCTTATTGCGATTCAACTCAGCCAAAAATGACAAATCCCGCTTTGAGATTGACGATTATATGACAACGCCATAGCGTCTTCAACTGCAAAGCAGGATTTGACATCTTTGCCTGAATTAAATCGCAGTGAGACTTGATGGTTAGGCTCCTGGGACCGAAACATGAAGTCTTATCCCCTTTTAACTTCCCATTATCTAATCTAATCTAATTAGCCTGTCTGATCCCACTGCAGGGCAAAGGCCTCCCTTCTCTTTTTCCACTCTTCGCGGTCATGTGAGTCGATTGGCCAGGATACCAAAAATGTGTCGAGTTCGTCACGCCACCTCCGTCTGGGCCGACCCTGTGGCTGCGTCACACCACGTGGGACCCACTCAGTGGCTATTTTAACCCACAGCTTGTCCGGCATTCGGGACACATGCCCAGCCCAGTCACATTTCAGTTTGGCGGACTTATGGGTTACATAGTCGATTTTGGTCTGGCCGCGTTGTGTGGTGTTACGAATGCGATCGGTTAGTTCGACGCCAAGAATGCTGCGCTCCATCGCCCGCTTATGATCTCAAGAATTCTACAACGAGCAATGGTAGGGGCCACTACCTCACATGGTTGATGTGTCTCCTAGTACTTACCGAAGTACCCATATCTGAGGAGTTGAGCACGACCGTCGAGGCGTGAACGAAGTCTAGCAAGAGGAGGGAGTACCCATCCAGAGCCAGGGAGAGATACCTCGGCGCAGCGTGTTCCACCAGCACGTCCACCACGGAACGATCTTCGCCAGTCAGTCCTGTAATACATTCAGAATTCATGAGCACATTCATATAATACTAGCTTTAATACCCGTATAAGACGAATCCTTTTTCATTCCAGCTTAGGTTTGTGTGCGGGTTTGATTCTCGCTGATGCGGGACAAATAAACAAACAACAGTCGCATACATAGTCGTGAAACTGGGATTTCGTGTCATGGGAATCATGGGAATCAGAAGGATTTTTAATTGGCAAAAGATTTGAATAAAAGGCAAACCAAACTAAGAACTTAGAAATATATTAACTTGCATGATCTGAAAATACAGGTCTGGGTATTGTGGTACAAGGGTACTCGTAGTTCCTGATACTAAAGACTCAGGGAATGCTATTCCGTCAGGACTATTCCTGACCCCACATTGTTTAGGCCCTACATACACGTGTATGTTAGTTCTGTGTTTTATTGATATTATACAGTTTTCTTACCATGATGCAAAGCTCTCTGATAGAGCTGTAAGTGCGCCAAATGCAACCTGTTGTTGCACGATGAAGGCGCTCCCGGTCCCTGCGCCTGCGTCGATTCGCACAGCAAACGCAATGCAAGGAGTTTGCCGGCCCTGGTCAAAATACGAGAATCTACGTGAGAATAAAATTATGAATACAGGGTTTGATTAAGCGCTATGATCACGACTTGTATGAACTTTAATCCCTTGAAATCGCACAGCCGGCGAGTCGTCTGTGCGATTGCCTTGTCAGTCTGACGGTAGCCATCAATACATTCACGCAAACTTTGTCAACCACTTGATTTTCCTTTGATCGTCCTGGATCCTTTGTTTGACTGGGCCTTTAGTTCTGTACATTTACATGGGTTGGTTTTCTCTCGGAAAGCCGCGACACGCGAGACTAACCGCTTGAAATCCGAAAACTTCTTTCATATACCTGTCTGCACTAAAGTTAAAAGAGCTTAAGATGATACTTAGGCATGTCTTGTGATAGTTTTTCTATAGAAATCTGTCAAAAGGCATGAATTTAGGAGCTATAAAAGTGGAGACGGTCACTATTCGTTCTCAACATCTTAAAACAAAACCAAATATCTGATTTCTAGAACTTAAGTTTTAGTCGTAGATAAAAGTAAAAACTGAGGTTAGTCGGCGGTGGTCCTTAGCAGTCTTGATGACTCAAGTGCCTGACCATTGGATCACCAAGAAGTTTGAAGGACAGGTAGACACAGAGATAAATCACGAACCAACGTGTGTGTGTGTGTGAAGGATACAAATGGACACAGAGTAATTTACAGTTAGTGCTGAATTTTGAT
The DNA here is from genome assembly GCA_958496245.1 of Perizoma flavofasciatum. Taxonomy (NCBI): domain Eukaryota; kingdom Metazoa; phylum Arthropoda; class Insecta; order Lepidoptera; family Geometridae; genus Perizoma; species Perizoma flavofasciatum. The sequence continues at coordinate 5,430,667 of OY292436.1, forward strand.
CCAACAATCTTATAGTATCGGATGCTCTTTACACGCGTCCAATAGCGATGCAGCGAATAGAATAGAATAGAATATACCTGTGAGAACAGAACAGCGTGTGTAGAATAGAGCATACCTGTGAGAGGGCGGCAACGCTTCGGCTTCGAGGCACCATCCCGCCACCAGGTTGAAAGGCACGTGAATTTCTGTGTTCCCATTCAAAGTTTGATTTGCACTTATCTGAGAAAAAAACACACGACATCACTACCAAAACACAACACTTTTTGCCTATAGTATATATAGCAAAATAGTAGTTTCGTTTTTTATTGCAGTGAAGTGACACAACAGCAGTACTAGTCTATCCTAGAAAGCGTATCGCTTAGTTATATTGCAATCGAGATTTGTCATTATTTCAACTAAACACCGTGCCTCAATATCGTTGCAATCGTCATCATCTTGCAACAATCTTTGTGTGTCGTCACAAAAGCGTTTGAACACCTCAATATCCATATAAAATTATTTTACACGAAGGACTACGCTACTTCTCATTTTTATGATTCCACGAAAACTGTCACCCGAACAATTTGATTTGTCAAACACTTTTCACAACTACCCACATGAACTTTCGTTAAAAACGTAAACAAACACCTCTTTCTTTTTGCGTCGCCTTAGGAGTCTTCTTTTTCCTGCTCCTCTTTCGCACTGACATTCTTTAAAACCTTTCGAGTTCGAAAACAGCGCGCACAATTTCAATAAAACCATTCATAGGACCGTCGCAAGCGCAGATCGCTGATCGATTGTCAATAGAAAATCTCTTTGTATAACAAAAACAAATGACTCAATGAGATGAAACCATTATTTTTTTCGAATCTGCCATCTGTCAAACATAATGATATCGACTGATAAGTGAGTATTGAATATTTGTGATAAACAGTTACAGATGGCCGGTGAGCTATACAATCTAGCATATTATGTTGCGCAAGTGTTTATCTAAGGTACCGGTTCAATTAGAACATACTAAATTTGTAAGATTCAATATTTGCTTAGTCGTAGGCGGGTAAATGAACTTGAGTTCGTTTGAATTTACAAGTGTGACGCAATTATCGAAGGATTATGAAAGGTTTTGTAGTTATTTTCTGTTTATAATAAATAAGGGACAATATTATTTGATAATTATGAATCTAATTATAGATCTATTTCAAATGGTCACTTTTTTAAATAAACGATATTTATTTTTAATGTTTTATCTTTATATAATTTTTTGGTTTTCAAAAATAATATTTGATCCCTTTAAGATACAAATTGGGTGTACAATGCGTACATTATTGACACGTGTCGATAATGTACAGCCAATATTACGAATCTAATGCCAAAGTACGTTAGTATGTTATGGTTATTTTTTGCACCTCGAAAACACCTCGCTATTTTGCGTAGCATTTACATTTATTTGCGTACATTTTTTTGCGTAGCTCAAAATAAATTAAAATATCAATTGACTTGATTTATTTTATGTCTCACTAAAAGAGGATCAATCATTAAAAAAGATGACAGTTTATATTTTTATTGCTTACTGTTTTTTTGCAAAATTAAAATGATCATTAAAATACATGCCTTTAAATAAGGTTGGGCAACGCCCGCAGAAGTTACAGCCCATCCGGTATTGTGTTTATAATTGAAAGCGTTATTTTATTTATATCATTGAATTTATATTCTACTAGCTTCTGCTCACGGCTTCGCCCGCGTGGTACCCGGATAAAAAGTAGCCTATGTGTTATTCTGATGTCTAAGCTATATTACTGTAGTTTCATCAATCCGTTCAGTAGTTTTTGCGTGAAAGAGGAACAAACATCCTCACAAACCTTCACGTTTATAATATTAGTAAGATTTATATATGTGGTTATCCACAGAAAGGGGAAAGAGTTTATTTTTATTTCTTATGGATAAAGTTAAACTTGTTACTTATGACCTAGTTATGATTTTTTATCTTGAGAAGCATAAGAGTTGCGTTTGTTGAACAAATGTACATAAGAGTCCTTTGGTTGAGGTCTCTCAATTCCCAATGCTGCCAACACCATAAAGCTACGTTACTACAATGTTACAGCCTTCTAGTTATAGTAACCTTGAGCAGCGTTGTATACATAAACGTGGAAATGCGGGTCGTAGTTGTTGGGATCTTTCAATGCCGCTAACTAGCGTCATCACAACACTAACGACGTCACTACAATGTTACCGCCTAGCCTCTCGTTATAGTTACCTTGAGCAGCGTAGAGTTGGTTTGAGCAGCGTTGTATACATAAACGTGGAAATGCGGGTCGTAGTTGTTGGGATCTTTCAATGCCGTCACCTAGCGTAATCACAACACGAATGACGTCACTACAATGTTACCGCCTAGCCTCTCGTTATAGTTACCTTGAGCAGCGTAGAGTTGGTTTGAGCAGCGTTGTATACATAAACGTGGAAATGCGGGTCGTAGTTGTTGGGATCTTTCAATGCCGTCAACTATCGTAATCACAACACGAATAACGTCACTACAATGTTACCGCCTAGCCTTCTTGTTATAGTTACCTTGAGCAGCGTAGAGTTGAGGTGTATAAGGTAGTTGTAGAGATGAGCGTGTGAATGCGGGTCTTTCAAGTTGTTGGGGTCGCCAAGTGCCGCTAACATGCGTCGCCATAAAGCGGCCGCTACGTCGGGCAGCCAGCCTCTGGCTCGTCCGCCCATCACCACGCCGATACCAGCGCCACCCCCGCGCCAGCCTTCTGCGTCGGCCTCACTTTCCGTCCATTCTATGAAGTAATAATCTTAATCTTGAAAGGATATTCAAGCACATGATTGAATAAAGGTATTGATAAAGCAAAACTCCATAAATGATCGGGAATTAGATTATTCCAAAAACTATCGTGAACTTGACTATTCATATTGTAAAAACGGGAATTTTCACGTCCCGCGTTATCGGTGAAGGCACCGACTAAGTTTCGACTCATTCCGTATAGGTAGTGCACGACGCGACGCGGAGAGAGAAAGTCGCGATCACTCACCCTGATGAAGACTCTCGGAATGAGTCGAAACTTAGTCTGTGCCTTCAACGATAAAAAAATAATAATAATAATAATGCTGGACATTTTCACACAGCATCATCTAGCCCCAAACTAAGCAGAGCTTGTATTATGGGAACTACATGACTGATATACTACTTATATAATTTTTTTTTTAAATACATACATATTATACATAGAAAACACCCAGACCCGAGACAAATATTTGCAGATACAAACATTTGTCCCGTGGCAGGAATTGAACCCGCAACCTTCTGCGTCTCAGGCGGGCCTTCGCCCACTGCGCCACAGAGGTCGTCGCCGATAGTGCGGTGCGTGAAAATTCTTGTTTTTACAATATGAATTAGATTATTCATTTTGTTAACAGGCGAATTTCCATGTACCGTATTATCGCTGAAGACATTGACATAGTTTCGACACATTTCGAGAGGAGAAATCTCGAAATCGTCGAATCAGTATGTGTGATCGTGCCTTCCCATAAAGAACGATACGTGGAAATTCCCATATTTACGATATGAATAAAGCAACTGTTGCTCATTGTCACTATTAAAAACTTATCGCACAAAATTGTGACAGTAACTTTGGAGACCATATTTTTTTCGTCCATTATTTAAATAGATTTATAAATGAAAAGCGGTAAATGAATGAAATGAGTTGGAACTTACTGTATAACCACTCACCTACGTTGCCACCGTCCGACGCCAAGTCTATTTGTAGGGGAGAGTCTTTGATCGAGCTGCTCTCGATGCCGCTTGAAGGCGCGGGGGAGGGGGATCGGGACCCTAAAATATTAAAAAATAAATAAATGCTGGACATTTTTTCACTCAACGTCATCTAGCCCCAAACTAAGCATAGCCTGTACTATGGGAACTACATGATATAATACTTATTACTTTTCTTTTGTAAATACATACCCGAGACATATATTTGCAGATCATACAAACATTTGTCCCGCAGCAGGAATCGATCCATCTACCTTCTGCGTTTCAGACAGGCCTTCGCCCACTGCGCCACAGAGGTCGTCAATATCAAATAAACACAAATATTTTATTGTGATATAATTTCAGGCACATAAAATAAGAGGTCTTAGGTTGCTAAATAGTTTTCCATTAAAATACTACTGAAACAGGAATACAAAATTTAAAATAAAATTTCAATAGGATTTCTCGAGTATCCTATCCTATCCTACTAATATTATAAACACGAAAGTTTGTGAGGATGTATGTTTGTTACTCTTTCACGCAAAAACTAATGAACGGATTTTATGGAACTTTACAGTTATATAGCTTATACATCAGAATCACACATAGGCTACTTTTTATCCGGGTACCACGCGCCGAAGCCGTGGGCAGAAGCTAGTTATGTATATAATCCACAGATAAAGATCCAAGTTGTTATTACATACCACTAGCCGAGTCCCTTTCGTCCTGATTCGAGGAAGTTCGCAGTGAGTCCAGTGAATACCATCTCCTCGGTTTGATGCTGACCGGTTCTTTAGTTTCGTCTGTATATAGAATAGAATAACATTATAATAAAAAGTATGTTGAGAGGATATTTCATGGAAGCTTCTTTTATGCACACAACATTATGTTAGAAAAAAGTTCTAAAGAAAAACGAAAATAATTCAAATTGAATTCTGAGTTCTGTAAAAAATCGTAGCCGGAAAAAAATATAAATATAACAATATAATATTGCTGGTCATTTTCCACACAGCACCATCTAGCCCCAAACTAAGCAGAGCTTGTATTATGTGAACTACATGACTAATATACTACTTATATACTTTTTTGTAAATACATACATATTGTACATAGCAAAACACCCAGATCCGAGACAAAGATTTGTCCGTGGCAGGAATCGAACCCGCAACCTTCTGCGTCTCAGGCGGACCTTCGCCTACTGCGCCACAGAGGTTGTTTAAATAGAATACCATTTTAATAAAAAGTATGTTGAAAGGATATTTCGTAAAGCTTTTTTTATGCACACAACATTATGTTAGAAAACAGTTCTAAAGAAAAACGAAAATAATTCAAATTGAATTTTGAGATCTGTAAAAAATCGTGGCCGGAAAAAATAGACATTGACATGTTTTTGACGAATAGCGAATTCACGATTTTTGTTTCCACAGACCACGTATATAGTAATTGTGGATATTTCTTTACCGTCCAATTTGTTTAGTTGAGTGTGTTTGTTGAGGTGCGGGTCGCTGCGGCAGCGCGTCAGTTGTCGTCGTGTGCCGCCTTGCCCTTTGCGCGGGTGCGCCTCGTGACTCGACTTAGGAGATTTCCCTTTAAAATTATAGATAGATAAACTCTTTATTGCACACTAAAGAAAAAAAAACACGGGAATTCATAAACATACAAGATACATTGGGCGGTCTTATCTCTTCCAGACAACCTTGTATGGGCAGGATAAAATGGAATCAAAAGACGGCGGTGTACGAGAAAACCTATTATAAAATATAATACTATAAATATATAAAAGTCGAAACCAAACTTGTAATCAGACCTGGGGCCTTATTCGCTATGACCATATAAACTCGTAACGCGGGCGCGTTACGTTATAGTCGTGGAATTCGCATGGAATGGTATTCTCTATGCCAATGTCAAATTTTAAAACGCGGTGAGGTGCGTTACGTGCGTGTTTTGAACTGTCAAAATAACGTGTGTCGAGCTAGCGCGTTACAAGCGCGTTTCCAGTTTCGTTCATAGTTTTGTTGTGGTAATTGATAGAGGTTGGTTCTACAAGAAGTCAACGAGTGACACGATTTTTTAAATACACGATAAAAATATACATATTGTATACAACAATAAAATTTTACCACAACCTATTTATTGAATGAAAACAGTTTCATTCAATAAATAGGTTGTGGTAAAATTTTATTGTTGTATAGTTTGGAATTGCAGAATCCCATTTTTGCGTTGTTGGCGCCTAAGTCTTTCAAAGCGTCTTTTTAAAATATTTTTTTGTAAAAATTGTTCAGTAGTAATTTGCGATTGCGAGGTTATCAATTTTTTTCAATCTGTGGTTAGTATGTGGACGGAGCAACACAATTTTAATCTGTGATGTGGACAGTCATCGCAAGGGTACATTTCGTTCAAAAACCAGAGTATCCGTATGTTTAATAAATATTAAAAAATAATAAAATTCATTTGAGGTTAATTTCTTATAAAATTAAACGAAAGTATTATTATAAAAGATTAGGCAGTCCTTCATTGCAGATAAATCATTTTGAGATGAAGATACGAAACAATTATTGAAATCTAAATAAACCGCTAAATTTCCGATACGAACGCATGTAAAATTTATAAACGAATCGCGTGAAATCGAAAACTAGAATATACTGGCCATAGACAATCTATCGTGCGGCATACAGAATACAATTTTTGAATTCCTTGTCGTGGCGCGTTTAGGAAACACGTTTGAATTATGAGCACGTTACGATTACGCGCGTTATTGGTAAGGAATCTCTTGTGGCATAGCGAATAAGGCCCCTGGGTAGAAAAGCGCCCTACCATCCCTGGTAGGGTACTTTACTGCATCCAGATTTTTTATAGCGCCACTAAGAAGCTAAAACGCAAATGTGTACCGTTGCATAGATTCAGTCATTAGATTCCTGCACAAATGTTAGTTAATGTTGAATGGAACTTTTTCATACAAACTAACTGATTTGATAACAAAAGTGAACGCTTTTGTATGTAAATTTCGATTTTCGTACCTGAGGTCTTGTCAGGCCTCTAAGCTACTTAGGGATATTTGGCTCGAGCGTTAAAGCCTTAAACTCACCCTTGCTCACAGAAAACAAATTTCATAGAAACCTGCCCATTCAACTTTATAGTCTTTAAAGTCGAGAGCTCTCCATGGCTACACATTCCTGGACCATCCAAGGGTAGTATATAAACAACGTCTACCAACGGTAATATCAGTAAAGTATCGTTTTTAATACCGAAAACCTCACGTAAGTGACTGTATAGTCCTAAATGAGAACATAATATTCCTTGAACTAAAGTTGTAGAAATGAAAAAAAGTGTGAGCATTAAACAGTTACCTGGAGTCCTGGCGTCCGCAGCGCTTACAGCGGCGATGGAGTTATGGAGCGGCGCGGGGCGGGGGAGGGGCGCGGGGGCGGTCGTGACGCGTCTTCCCCCCCGCCCGCGATCCCCCCCCGGGGCGGTCTCCGATAGATCCAAGGAGTATACGTGGCGGGCTAGCACGCGGGTCAGGGTTTCCATTGTTTTCTTCAAAATTAAACAAAAGCATTTTCGTCCAACTTAGTCTGCGCTTCCGCGATAAAGGCTAGACATTGCGAAAACCATTGGCACAGTTTGAAAGTGAGTTTAGGTATTTGCCAAATAAAAAATATATGTACTTATAGACAGCACTCATTATAACACAGAAACCCGCTGCCTGCAGGTAATTTTATGGCCTTTCTCACCACTAACATTTAGGTACCTTCATTTACCTATAAATTCACATTGTAAAACGATCCACGTACTATCGATTGTTCGCCTCATTCCGAGAGTCGAAACTGATGAAGACATGAGTCTAAACAGTCTTTGTAGTAAGATTATCACATTATCGCCATTATACAGGGCAGAGGTGGCAATGTTCCACGATAGATTGACGACCTCTGTGGCGCAGTGGGCGAAGGTCCGCCTGAGACGCAGAAGGTTGCGGGTTCAATTCCCGCCACGGGACAAATGTTTGTATCTGCAAATATTTGTGTCAGGTCTGGGTGTTTTCTATGTATATTATGTGTGTATTTACAAAAAAAATGTATATAAGTAGTATATCAATCATGTAGTTCCCATAATACAAGCTCTGCTTAGTTTGGGGCTAGATGATGCTGTGTGAAAATGTCCAGCATTATTTATTTATTATTATTATTTATAGATGGAGAAATAATATAAGACATTAAATGTCAAATAGTGCTAATCATGATTCTACTATTACTATTCCTTTTTTTGAAGTCGGTTAAAAAGAACATGAGGACGGCAAACGCCTCAGCAACGGGACAATGTAGATTAATAAGACTTACTTCACTTCTTATGGTCCCGTTGCTTAGTTTTGCCATATCCTAGAGAATATGACGAAGAATTTGCGAACAGTCTCTTACCGCCCACTCCTTGATGAGGTCTTCCCAGTGAGTGAGTCTGGTCAGCAGCTCCATGAAGCTCTGCCACAGTTCTGGCTTCACAGCCACATTCAGATTCGCTTTGATCCACGTCACTATCAATGTTTGGAATAGCGCAGGCGCTAAAAATCCACCTGAAAATGCCAGGTTCAAGTTAGAAAACGAATACTAAATTATAGGTATCATCAGAAGAATAGTAAAGTATCATCATTTTTGACCTGTAGAAGTCCTGCGGTTACCAGAGCCTGTGCTTGGAGATTCACTACCCAACAAAAGCTTGGAGAGAGCTATCTATCTTCATAGTACCTACCAAGACTTTACTTTTATGTGGTTGGAAATGAATAGTAAAGTTATCATTGTTATGATAAAAGTGGTTTTAAACGATTGTAATGTTATCTTACCTAATGTGTCCTGTTTCCGTTTTGGAGGTACTTTCGTCAGTACCAATGATGTTATTTGAAGTAATACTAACAACAGTTGTTCCCTGAAAAATAAACGAAATAGAGTCAACTAAATTGGAGAGGGCTAAACTAAATTGTTTCAAAGCAATTGAAAAATGAAGTGATCAACTCCAAGCTATTATACGATTATTAATGGCAATAAACATTTAGTAATTCATTAAAATCTCAAGGATTTCCTGAGTAAATTTATGCAGATTTAATGCACAGAAAAATCAGCCAACAGAAACAGTTTTTAATAAAAATAGACTGGAATAACGTACCAAGAGTTGGCGTCCATAGCTACATGCATAACCATGTATCTGTATATGTTGAGCACGCGCTTACACGTGTCTGTCTGTTCCTCCAGCAGTTGTTGGTGGCTGAGCGCGCCGGGCGGCGCCACGGGCGACGCCGAAGCGAGGAACACAGTCGCTGCTTGCGTCATGAATACTTGCAGTACATTCTAAATAGATTTAATTCAATTATTCATGTTTCAGAGATAAAAAATAAGGACGAAGCATGATTGGCTAGGAGTGTGACATTTAAATTTTTTGAGTTCATAATTATGATCTGTATTTTAAGTATCTTAAAATTTAAATCTAATTAGGTGAGATAGAGACAATATACTTGTTATAGCTATAGATAGCTGTTAGAACTGCCACGCATTTGACGCATCAGGGACTGACCTGATCAGCTGTTTGTTTCCAGCCACAGATTTCGTGGTAAATCCCAATACAAATCGCTACAATCGTAAAACTGTATCAAAATAGTACAGACCTGCATTCCAGCGCGCACCATTACGTTGTCCCTGCTAACTGCACCCAGATAAGAATCGTTACGGAGTCTTCTCGGGGGCGCTGCGGGCTCCCCTCCGCCCGCAGCTAATTGCTGCTCATATGTATTCTCGACAAGGAACGGAGGGATCTCTGCCACCTACCGGACACAATTTATAGATTTATAGATATACAATTTTATAAGTATCGATAACACTACAATAGGTGCAACATAATGTGGTGTACAATAGGTACACCACATTATGTTGTTGTGGATAATGTGGTGTACAATAGGTACACCACATTATGTTGCTAACAAATTCAAACAGAACAAAATACAAGCTACTCGCTAATCGCGGTAAGTAAAATCACAATGCAATTACAAGTTCATACTCATAGAACTGAAGTCTATTATTTTAGGATATATGCTTAACGACTTTAGAACTTTGGTTGATACTTTTTAGACTTTATTTAATTCTTTGACTAGTACTTTTTTTCTATAAATGAGTTCACCTTGTTCGATTGTCACCATACTAAACCTGAATGAAGGATCATCAATCGGCGTAAATTCACTTTAAAATTTTAAATTGCCGTAGTTTTACCACGTATCAGCAATGCCCCAACAGACTTAGCATCAGTACCAAGTTAGCGGTTTGTCGACAAGAGATGACAAAAATAACTTATATTTCTAAAAGACAGGCAATAGGCGACTGCAACCGCTTACCTTTGTGACGTCGTGGCCCCCCGAAGAAACGCTGGTTCGACAACCTGGACTCATTTAATAGGGAATGGGTAGAGTTGGCGTAAGCTCGGGATGAATGCAGGAGGGTACGGAATTCTTGCAAAAAAATTATGTTGAGGATGACTTACGTTCATTTGTATCCAGTCCTTGTAAAGTGCAATAACACGCCTCCCAGCGGCCGCGTGAGAGAACGGCAATAAGAAGGCTTGACGCAACACCTCTATGGTGAAGTCGACGTGTTCGCGAGACGAGCAGCAAAGCACATCGCGGACCACTTGCTCCGAGCTTAGCTCCTCAAACATGCCCGTACCTTGAATTCAACAGTCACATACATCAGTCATCGTCATCATCAGACCAGGATCGCTGGTCATAGGCCTAAGAGTACCATGAGGATCATTGGGTACCTCCATCCACCGACTTCAAGCAACCTTTACGATGCCATTGGTCCATAGCACTGGGAGTGTTATTCAAGTTAAGAAGTTTTGTACATTGCTAAGCCCAGTTAAAACGAGTCTCGTTGTCTCAATCCCATAGCAATTTTGCTAGTGTAACAAGGCTGACCTCACATTACTATACCATAAGGATAGTCGTGGGTTTCAGGAACTGCAAATACTGTAACACAAGTTACAGTAACTGCGAATACTGTTTTCAGATGCAAAAGTAGTTCTGATGATAATATTAATTTGTTTAAGAAAAAAAGCGATAATCACAATGTTAATACTAGAAATAAAGATAAACTCGCTGTTGCCACTTGTAGACTCCATAAAGTTGGTAAATCGTTTAAAGGGCACGGTGTACGCTTTTATAACAAACTCCCAAGAGATATACTAAAATTATCAATTAACAAATTTAAAAACGTAATTAAACAAAAGCTTTATAAAAAGGCATACTATAAAATATCTGATTATTTAGATGCCAAAAACTCTTGGGATTGAAAATGCTCCAACTCGAACCTATTGTTTTGTAAAAGGATCATTAAAAAGAATAACCAGCCTTGTTTTCTTGCCTTTCTTTCCTGGCTTGGTCGCGGAGGAACAGGCACCTAGATAAAAACCGACGTTTCAAAGTGATTTTATTGAATAAATGAATTTTGACTTTGACTTTGACTTTGACTTTGAATGCAATATTATGGTGGAAGGTGTAACTGTGCTGTGCTTAGATTGAAAAAAACTACAGTTCTCACCTGATTCCAAGCTAGGATGCGGCGTGTTAGACGCAGAATCGTGCGACGATGCCCGACTGGAGTCTGATGGGTGTCCGACGGTGAAAGAGGTCTCTTCCTCGTGATGCAACGACGCGGCTGGAGTGGGCGTGTTGGAATGCGGGTGTGAGCCAGTACTGGTCATGGAGGACGGACCACCGTCGCTGCCTTGCTTCTTCATGAAGTGAGCGTAGCTGGCCACCCATTTTATAAGAGTTACCCGGCATATCACGTAATCGTCTTCTAGAATGTTGTGCTGGACTGGAAGTTCTATAGAAAGATATGTGTTTATATAGTTTATGTTGACGGCTTCTTCTATCCGGATAAGATGTAGTCAATGGAATCCAGGTCAGTCTATTAAAATTTTAAAAACATTTCTAAGTACTAATTGGGACAGCCGTTACGAAGATTATCGATATCAAACATCCATACTCGTGTTTTTTTATATAAGTTAGATTATTTAAGTACTTCTAAGAGTATTTTTTGCCTAGTACTTAGCACAACAATTTAAAATAAGCGCCACAAGTACGTCTCATTTTCTTTTAAATACTTTGTCATCATGTAAATTTTAAAACAAGTAATACAAGTGGGCTTTTCTAATTGACTGGCTGATAAGGCACGTTTGAGGCTTCAAACATGAAGGTATTATAATACATATTTATACTAATATAAAAAAGAGGAAAGATTTTTTGTTTGTTTGTTTGTATCGAATAGGCTCCGAAACTAATGGACCGATTTTAACCATTTTTTCACCAAATGAAAGCTAAATTATCAGGAAGTAACATAGACTATATTTTATTTAAAAAAAATGGAGATCCTTAAGAAAATTGCAGTAATGTAACCCAGCAAACTTTGCCAATAAAATTCATTATTTGGCGTGCGCTGAGAAAACTATTGATGATACATAAAAATGATGTACTGCATGATTAAAGCAGTCATTATTACCTACAAAAAAGTCCGTGAGGGCATATATCTATTGTGACTTAACTATCATAGTTAAGTCACAATAGCCGCTTTTGTGTTCTAAAATTTAATTAGATCGCCGGTAGAAACAAAAGTTGGTTACATTCGTATCGTAGTATTAATTCTTATTGAAGTAAATAGTTTTATCATCAAGGGTATTAAGTAGCAGGACATTAAATTTCAAAGCTATCACGAGTATAAAAATGCATAACGTGAACCGCCGGCGCCGCGACGTTCCCTGTTCTATAGAGCGGGCGTTGCCGAGGAGCGGGAGGTTACGTCTATAAGTAAGGTGCCCGCGCGGCGGCTCAGACGCATCAGTAAGTAGGTATGTACATGTTTGTTACTTCTTCACGCATAAACTAAGAACCGATTGCGATGAAACTTGATAGGTACATAGCTGTTACATTTATCCCGATATTCCAGAATCGAAACTTACGCGAGTGAAACCGCGGGGCGCAGCTAGTGTTAGATATTTTAATAGGTTACTTACCAAGGTTCGGTCTATAGAGCGAGTTTTTGACGTGAAACTGTGGGCATATTACAGGCAAATAATACATCCGAAACTTCTCCAGCAGAAACGCGAAGCATCTCATAGCTTTCGCGTGAGACTTGTCCCTCCACTGTATTTTTGTGACGGACGACACCATACCATCTAGGAGTATTTCGAAGAAATACTTCGTCTCATTATCAACGGGTTTCTCGCTAGTACTAGGTGGCAATAGGGGCTGGATGTCAATACTCTGAACCGGGTTTAGAGCATTTGTATCATGGAATATTGAAGCGGAAACATTCGCCAGCTTGCCTATGATTCCCGCCGCCGTTTGTTCTACAATCACTTTCTTTGCGTTAGGGTTCTCTGTCGTAGCGGAAAAGTTCGGATGCTGCATAATATCTTCCATACTGAAATCACCCGATTCGTGAGGCGCTGCTGTTATATCAATAGATTTGGAATTGAGTGGAGACCCCTTTAGAGTAGCACTTGGATCCGGCATTCCGGGGACGAGAGTGGCAAAAAGGAAATGGACTTCCATCGGAGCGTTGTCGCCAAGTGCTTGATACCACAGTAAAAAGTACCTAAAACATTACAGAGAATAAACAAAGGATTCAATGGACTTTATCATAATTAAAATCGTTCAAGTTATTTACCTTATTGCCTCTGCTTTGAGCTTTTGTGAATTACCACTATGGAGGAGTTTTGAAAATATGCGCGTTAAGGAGTGCAGTTGCCATCTCTTGCCGATCAACTCTGGCAGAAGGCATAATACTTTTTCGAGAAGGGACAGAGCCCCCTCTAATTCTTCTTTGCCTGCTTTGTGCACTAAAAGACCAAAGAAGTTATGATGAATAATTATAACACAACAAAGTTTTTAGTTAGTTTTAATATTAAAGCAAGTCAGATGCGTCATTAGAGTCGAACCGTAATTAATGAATGACTATGAACATTAACTGATGATAATGCTTCTACCTTGTCGTAATATTTGATTTTTAGTACTACTTAAATGGCAATTAGGATAATCCCCAAAGCATTAAATTTAGTGAATTTTAAATAAGATGAGTGTGGCAGCTGTTAGTTGAACTATGATTAAGTACTTTATTGGTATCATGGTTATTTGTGCAAATTTTTCATTCCATGTATTTAACATTTCTAAATTTGTTCAATAATTAACTTCGAATTATTGTATAATTTTTCTCCAATTCAACACTTATGTCACTTCTGTTGTAATTTTATGAATGTAACTGTGTGCCCCCACAGTGACATTCTTAAAATTACATCAGAACTACTGCCACTTATCAATGACAAACTTTGTTCTTCATTAAATAGCAGTTAAAAGGTAATAGCAGTTTTTTTTGGTTGGTTCATCATTTCATTAACAAATAGTGTCCACCTCCATCTCCAAGGTGACAAATTAGATAAACTATCAAATTAAAGAAACTACCTTATTTTAGAATATTATTACGACTATACCACATACTTTACTATTCTCCTGCTGATGTTTCGAACATCTAAACGGTCAACGAAACGTCAGCAGGAGAATAGTAAAGTATGTGGTATAGTCCTAATAATATTCTAAAATGATACTAAACCACGATAATTTTCATTCTATAACTACCTAATTGACAATAGTGATGAATTGGAAAAGTTACACGAGTACATTTTTTAGATGATGCAAACTATAATGATGATATATTGTATGTTTTAATATAAGGAACCCACATCCATTAAAAACTTATCAAATCAGCCTGAATATGGTGGTCTACAAAGTTACAAAATGTGACACATTTATTTACACTGTTAATTTACATAAACCTGAAGGTTCCTTTTTTAGAATAATATTTTAGTTAAACTATTTGTTTAAATGCATTGATCTACAATAATTTGAAATAACTTCAGCTATACTGCCTGGAAGAGATCATTTTTAGTGATTAGGCCGCTGATTGTGTTTTATTCTTTAAGTTAACACTTAACTTAATGAATAAACACATACCTAGTTTAATGGTGATTCTATGTGGTGGAAATAGTTGTTACATTTCAATGTAATTTTTTAAAGGTTTTATGTACAATAAAGAGTTCATCTATTTATCTATCTTAAATTATTGTTATGCTTCAAGCATGTAAAACTTTTGCATTGCATACCAATATATTTCATATGTTTGCTAATAATGTATAAATCAAACACCTATACTCTACAGGATAAGCAAATGATAATCTCTAGGGACTAATCTTTGTCTACTGAGATTACGTGAAATCAACAATGAGCCATGACATGAACCAATGTTGAAATAAATAGAGTGTGAGGCATACATTTTTGAGTCTCATTACATGACATGGTTAAACCATGGTTAGGTTAGGTTTAAAATTAGCCATCCCTTTTTTCCTTTACCTATTTCTTACAGTAAGGATTTAGCAAAGATTAAACCATCTCACATAATGAGCATGTTAGTAGAGTCCAAGTCAGACCATGTGTTTTACTGCATGAAATGTTTATGAACAAAACAAGCTCAAACTTCAAAACTGTAATCAATATTGTTGGTTATTGTGGTATTGAAAGAATCAGTGCATTCAAGGTGATATCTAAATACCCAAAACTCACCGAGATGAAACGGAAGTTCTGTACCGCAAAAACAGAAAAAGAATGGTAAATCTATGTTCTGTATAACACAATACACTACTTCATTTACACATTTTTGAGAGGGTTAAATGTTAAACATCAGGCAAACATTTACAAATAAAACTGCTAATTTACATTCTATTTGATGTTATGTAAAACTGTTATAGTTATTTGTCTAATTTGAAACTCACCTCTCTGCCGTAGGTTATTTTCAGCTTGAATGAAATTGTCATATAGAATGAAGTAAACATGGCTGAAGTTCGACTCGAAGTAGGTTTTAGCTTCATCGGAGTCAAAGTGCTCTGAAAAACCCAACAAATAAATGTTGATTTTAAGAACTATATTGAATATGATTATTAATATTGTAAAAACATACCATACCTATGGAAAATTATTTTATTCAAAACTTATTTGATTTATGAACCAATTCCCTATCAAGTAACTTCCTTACTTCAAATATTTATGATATAAACTAAATAATATTAAGGAAAAGGTTTTATCAGCATGGAAATAGTTAAAATTTTGATATGTTATTTTATTTAGCGACAGGGAATTGAAGCTTTTAATGATGTTGGGCTAACAAAAGAAGCAAAGTAAGAACTTTTAGGGAAGATATTTGAAAGTAGTATCATGAATAGAATAAACAGGAGCAAAAATGTTTAAAGCTTCACATCATAAGACCATAACTAACTCATAGGATAGCGGGCGGACTGCCTTCAACAATAAACAGTTGCAATGTGAAGTAGGTACATACAAAACAGTTATTCTCAGCTAATTAGCATGTACAGAATGTATTCAAAGAACGTATGCTTAGGATCAAAACCAAGTGCTTTAGAAACTTTGTAGATTAATTTTTATGATGGATAGACTATTACATAGGTTTACTCTCACCTAGAACAATTTTTAAATGTTTTAGTCGGGTTGAAGAGTCCTTCCTGGAGTCTTGTATTTTAACCGATGATTTCTTAACATCTTGATGAGACTTTTTAGTAAACATTTCGCAAAAGATTTTACAAATTCATAACGCAGAATCCTAGATTCTTTCAGTAAAAATAGAGCAATTTCACATTGTTTTCTTCATGTTTTCACTCGGATTTTGTCATTTTTACTGCACTAAAATCTCATCTCAGTTGACGTAAACAGTTGTTCTGTTCGTTTCATTCAAGCCTAGTAAGTCTGTGGTTTCAAGCTTTCAATTCAAGTTTCAATCACTTTAATGACGTTTTTGAGGCGTACCTAACTTTTGGCAGCTGGTAGAATGCAGTGACTTCCCGATATCATAAATTTCACAGATTAAAATGTTTTGCTCAATAATAAATTTTGCATGCAATTTCATTGTCCCGAACTTTATGGTTTATGTTAGTAGTCAAATGATTAATATTATTAACTCTTTTTTCAGTTACAGGTACATAAATTACATAATTAATACGTAATTTATGCACCTACAAATATAGCTACCTAATAATGGTGCTGGACACTATCACACATCATCTAGCCCCAAACCAAATTAAGCAGAGCTTGTATTATGGGTAGGAGTTTTAATGACCCGCAACCTTCTGCGTCTCAGGCGGGCCTTCACCTACTGTGCCACAGAGGTCGTCTTTACACTGAACATCATAGACAAATAAGAAAATTTACAAAATCTTATTCATAATAAAGTACAATGGGCGGTCTTATCGCTAACATGTAATAAGTAGATTTCAACATGGATGCCATTTTTTAAATCGACACCACTAATATCGCAATTTCGTAGAATTTTAGTGAAGCACTCTTTAGCAACCTTTTCTTTTGTTTAGTTTCTATGACCTCTTGTTTTCTAATTTTACCTGAAATTTTGACGAAATAAAATATTTGTATATTTAAAATATCCTATCGTAGGTAGGTATGTACACTACATAGTCCATACCTGCCTATCTACTAGGAGATAGGAGACTGTTGTTGAGCTACGCCGGAGCAGGGGCAAACATGGGAACACGTCCTGGCCGGAACCGAGCACGATTTTCAGAAACACATTAGGCATGATGACTGATTTTGAAAAACTGTTCCATGATGTTCGGACGTGTCTATACTATTACCAAAAAATAGAAATTACAGAAATTAGATTTCTTCATGAACTAAGGTTTTTATAGGTAAACCTTGCAATTTTCTCAACCGCTCAACAAGAGACGCGAAATAGGTGATAGGTATGGTCAATCTTCAATATTGGCGTATTTGGTTGACCTCTCTGGTGCTTTTTAAATATTGATATTATTGCTGTTCTGTATTTTTATTTCGAAAAGGAGGTGTCTAAATAAGCCTATTTTCATATTGGCCCCTAATTTTCTTAGCCAGTTTTCGAATTATTTGGGTATGAAAATTTCGAGACCCGAGCGATCAATATTGATGCCAGAGCCATCAAAAAAATAATTATCTGAATCAACCTGGAGTCAAGACAGCCCAGCACTCAAGTTTTCGAGGTTTCCGATTTTTTAATATATATATTTATAATAACGTTAGATAAATAATTCTCTGTGCCCAAGGTAGCCAACAGGCCTAATTATCTAACAAAAAAACTTCAATTCAAAATTCTTCACTCAGCGATAGAAAAATTTTGTTTTGGAGATTGATCCATATCCTTTTTGTTTTATTTTAAGCAAAAAGGATATGGGACTAACAACCAAGTCAATTTTCCTGACCTTCTCGATAAAATTAGTCTTAACGCTTTCCTAAAACGACTAAGATTTAACCCTATTAAAAGTATTCCTGTAGTAGGAACCAACTATAGACAGAATACATTTCTTTGGCGAGTTGGTAACCAGTTCAATTAGCTATTAAAAAATAATAATGACCTGGATCTCTTCTGCTCCAGTGTCGAATCCGTGAGGCGGCGGCTTAGCGGATATTTATTTTCTGCGTGGCGAAATTGAGGTACAATCGAAAATTCCTCTTTCTTTTTGCTCTTATTTTTATCTGTTTGTATATTATCTACTAAATCACTAACTTTGTAGGTATTTATTCTATTGTATTGTTTCCTGTCCAGGCTCTCTCTTTATGCACTTATCTTTACGTTTTATCTACACATGAAAATCTTTTATTGGCCTTCTGTGTTATATAATTGTCTTTCTGTTGTATGTGATCTTGGTTTTCCTAAAAATAAATATATAAATATTTTTTTTTGATTTCAAATTACATAGACGACGTCACGTCTACGTAAATATCAACACATCAACTAAAAACAATGGGTTCCAATGCAGCAATTCAGTTATTTTGAATTCTAAAGTATTTAAGTGTTTTACGGTCCCACAGTGCGATAATATTTTAAATATAAGGCTCTGAAAAAATATATTTACCTATACGTTCCACATTACATATTACGAAATAAGTGGATCTTGCTCGGTAAGATCCAATAGCTATAAGTTATTAATTATTAATTTTATAGGATGTTCAATGTTCTAACATGGAAGGTTTCACATTTTTAAATTCTGTTGTGCAAAAGTCTTTGTTTGATGCCAGAAAATCTCCCAGCATCAACAATTGAACTCTATACAAATTAGAAGAACCTGCCTTGGTAAATCTTTGCTCCATGGCTAACGTTTCTTTTGCGAACACAAAACTAGGTAACTGATCGTTTGTAACAACAAAATACATGCAAAGCGCAAGTGAAGAATACTAAAAAGTGCAGATTATTGTCGGGATTCAAACGAAACAAAATGGTATTTATTTCGGGTCTGTGTGTTTTCGATGTATAATACCTATGTATGTATTTACATTAAAAAAGTATATTAAGCAGTATATCAGTTATGTAGTCCCCATAATACAAGCTCTGCTTAGTTTGGGGCTTGATGTTGATGTGTGAAAAATTTCCAGCATTATTATATTTACATACCTAGATGTGACGTACCTAATTCTGATTGGTGTTGAACCTATCATGGCGGATTGCTGTACTTTTTAGTTTTAATTTATCAAATAAAATATCTATCCCACGGTAAAAAATAAGTTTTTCTAAATCCTTGAATCCTATTTCATTAAATAGAAACGTGATTTTGGTGGTTCTGGATACCTGTCATCATGTCTGTTATCTGTCTATATGTAGAACCTATAGCTTCATTGAACAGGCAGCGTCGGAGAATCCAGCTGACCTCTTCGACACAGGTAAAGTACCTAGTCACACAGCCTTCTGGTTTCCAGAGAGTTAAAAACCAATGTACCCAAGATATATCTTGTCGGGTACACTTAAAAGGGTACCTACTATCGTATACCCACACGAGTAGGGTACATACAAAAATAACAAATTTTTGTATGAAAACCGAAGGAAACGGTTTTAAATCTTCGCAATCATCAGGCAATAGGTAGATTCATGGGGGTTCCAGACAGAGGCACTTAGTTCTAATTTGGACCTGGTTGACTTTTGGTCTCTAATTGGAGTGGGAAGATGACATAGGAAAAAAAATATCTGCTCAATGAATTACAGTAAAACAGTCTCGTTTGGGCTCATTTAAATAGTTTTTGTGAGCTGTTTTGATAAATACAGAGTCTGTTCAACCTCAGCGGGTTCTTGAACTTTGCATGGAAAATCAGCGAAAGTGGGGATTACACTTTATGAAGCTTATGAACTCACCAAGCATCATTTTAAAAAGTCAGGACTTCCAATAAGGATCGTAAAATACTTACCTTACTAATTTATGCAATAATGACCTCTCGTGCTTATCAGAAACTTGTTTTGATTGTATGTGATGATGACGTCTGGGTAACCACAGGCTACATCTCGACTACTCAATAGTGGCTCTCAAGTCTCGTTTATAAGCGCTCGCATCCGACGAGACTTTCCAAATTATAAGTTTTCTAGTCATTAATTCGTCTAAACTAATGCCCTGTGTAGTGTTCAGGAACGAAATAGCTAAACGTAGTGGTTATATTATATTTGTAATTACTTTATTTCATTTACAAAAATGTTCCTGATTGAAAGTGTTGTTTTTGTAACTTTATTGCTCTCTGTATCGACACAAAAAAATAACACAAAAGATGTGATTGGTTTCCCCGAGTCTGAGGAAAATCCGGATATAAAAAACAAAAATGTGAGTATAACCTAGGTAGGTACCTACAACATACCTAGGTAATTAAGAAGTTTTTGTTTAGGTACAAAGTAACCAGGTAGGTAGGTATGTACTTTGTAACTTTTATTGGTAGGTAATAGGTACGGTCGTATGTAATGTTGGTAGTTATATACCTACATAGCAAAACTATACTTCTAACATGAACCTACCTACTACCTCCGAGGTAGAGCTAAGTTAAGCTGTCCGAAATCACAGTCTTAAACATACACACTGCCAGATATAAAGCACCTTTAATTCGATGGTAGGTAGGCTACCTACAGCTTAAAATAATGTTACTATGAACACAGATATTATAATACTAGTACTATGGGTTAGCTATAGAGGTGTCGTTACATAAGATAAATAAGTGACTTATAGGTGTAAAGTAGCCCATTCGGGGGTGAGATGTTCATGTTAATTATGAAGAATATGAGCCCAAACGCTATCAGCCTTATCCACCGAGGAATTCCGTTGTCTACGATGTCATCTTTCCATCATCAGATCAGCTTTCTGTCACTGAAAGGTACTTAGATACCTACTTATTATTATCTTTCTTATCTAGTTAGTAAATATCTGCTGCTATAGCAAACAAGCACTATGTTTAACCTGCTGTTATTTGAAAGGGTAAGTTCTCCCCTAAATTTCAGTTTCAGCAGAGGGTGTTATTCGATTCCCTAGGTACCTGCACCTAGTTACCAACCTTCGGGCTGGTTCAGCACTTTATGCTCAACATGTTCGGTTTTCTGAAGCTGTTCTGCTATTTTATGTTGAATAATTAATTATGGTCTCGTTTTTCCCAGAACCGAACGCCAGTGTATGTACCAGCTATGTGCCCTTCCAACGAGCTGTATTATCCTGGAGACCAAAAAGATGATTGGATTTGTGATTGCAGACCATGTAAGTAAACCAAACAAAAAACGTGGAGCGTGCTTTTATATCTAGAACTGTTGCTCTAGGTATTGACACGGCACACTTTTATCTACAAACAAATTAATCTTTTTCTTATTATATTTTCAGCTTTTCTCTACCATCCGACTTCCGACGCGTGCTGGCCAGCTTACCTAAAAGGTCCCTGTGCTCAAGGCCAGTACCTCGTGTTGAAACAGGGCTCCGATATCCCCATCTGCGAGAAGAATCCTTGCAACAACGACGGTCTCGTTTCATGGAACGGGAACTGCCAACGTTTAGGCACCACAGGCCCTTGCAACTTTATGTATCCTGTCCCTGCAGTGCTGGAGGTGAATGCTACAACCTTATTGGTTAGCTGTGTTAGGCTAACTGTTCCCAGCCGATTAAGCGAAATCCTACGTGTTCCTGATGCGTGCCCTCCAGGCTGCAAACGAAGTATTAGCGGAAAATGTGTCTCTTCTCCGTAATAAAAATATGAATACGAAAAAATCTATACTATTTTTCTCTTAAAAAATCATAATCAGATTTCAGAGCCGTTGAAAAAGAAAATCACATCCATTTCGTAAATTGATCAACACCCTCGAAAACTTGCTCATAGGATAACCTTGTACTGCGTGGCACGGCTAGGCAGCGCGCGCCCAGCTATGACAACGCTCTCACTCGGCGTCGCCTGTGTAGCCATAGCAACGATGCATGTCTGCTATACGATGGCTATACGACACAGTACCTACGCCGCCCCTGTCAGCAGCGTTTATTTACCAATTACCACGATGGACATCGATGTGGTTGACCTCACGCTTATAGCGATAGTAGCTTTGATAAAAAATAATATCACAGAGTTATTGATCAGGATTACAAAAGTTCTGTTCAGGTGGTGTGCGCCTGCTTGAAGGTTAAGGTTGATTGACAGGCACTAGTGAAACTTTTCACACATTTGTGCGAAGTTAAATTAACAAGTGTTTGGTGCATGTTTCATGAAAGTGGAGCAAAACTTTGTATGAGGTGAGTGAAGAATAAGTAAATATAGTTCTTCTATGTAGATGGATCCTACTTTAACTTATCCTATTAGGAACTGATCAAGGTATTTGTTGTAGTCGATAATTGACTAGGTTTCCATCTCTTACTAGGGAGCTTTGTTAGTAAACTGTAGACTCAAATTTATACAGTTCTTGCTTCTGCCCACGGCTTCGCCCGCGTGGTACTCGTATGCGTTATTCTGATGTAGGTATAAGCTATATACTGTAAAGTTTCATCAAAATCCATTCAGAAGTTTTTGCGTGAAAGAGTAACAAACATTCATCCTCACAAACTTTCGCGTTTATAATAGTAGTAGGATAAGATAAGTATAATTTGTGACTGAAGACATTCTACTGCAAATTATATTACGAAGTAACTAATATAAACAAAAAACTTGAGCTTCTATTATTAGAAGCTCAAGTTCACACTTATGTGTGAAGAATTTGGCGATTTGATCCTTTCTAAAAACCGTGTGCGTTATGGACGTAAACCAGTTGACCACAATCTGGATTGTTAATGTTCGCTACACGGAGGGTAGAAGCCAAGTATAGAAGCGAATTATCGTTTAATTTCCATATAATCGCGATCGGGTAAGCTTTCCCTTATCGGAATTGATCACTGACCTACTTGGCCTACTGACCAGCCGCTACATAAAAATAATACCTAGCTAACATACCTGGATACTTTTAATCAGAGCTGAGTAATCGACTCACTGTGACCTTCCGCTGATTTTATTGCGTCCACGTGTATTAAAAATATATTTATTACTAGCTTCTGCCCACGGCTACGCCCGCGTGTTACCCGGTTAAAAAGTAGCCTATGTGTTATTCTGATGTATAAGCTATATTACTGTAAAGTTTCATTAAAATCCGTTCAGTAGTGTTTGCGTGAAAGAGTAACAAACATCCATCCTCACAAACTCTCGCGTTTATAATATTAGTAGAACTCCTACTTCCTGTTATACATATACATACATAAGTGATCTGTGAACACGGTGGTCACTAAAAGAAACACCTTTGTAAGTGTTGTGTCCGTGCTGAGGCGCAATAAAATATCGGTGGAACGAAATTAGATGATGATGATGATTATGAGAGCTTAAAAATTCGATACGTTGTACAATAGTTGCTTACACTTGAGTGAAACAATGAACTCTTGGCATTTGTTTCCTTGAGATACTCACAGTAAGGAGCTGAAATAGCATAGTTTATAACGCAAATCACGGTCGAGTTGTTTTATTTCAAGAAATTTACCGAGATACCTATACTTGACTCACCCGTACAACTACAAAGCTCTGCTAACACAAAAGCTATACCAACAGGATGCATCTGAAAACACGAAGGATATCTTCTTAAGATTGCGTGTCGGGTGTTAACGATCTATTGACAAGACGATAGCTGTTATGTAGTACAAGGTAGGCTATAGGCAGTGTGTTGTGAACATTACCCGCATGGGCAGCAAGCAACGCTGCAAGTCACGTCAAACGTTGACGGTATGCAATGCGCACAAGGGTAGGCTTTAGGTAAGCACATAAAGCGAATATCGTGAGAATAAAACCAGGTCGACTTGTGCCCTACATAATATTGCATTTTATTTTCCTTGCAATTTCATAGGTACCGTGTTTATGATTAATCTTTTCAGGAGTTTTTACCTAGTGCTCTCACGATATATTGAAGTAGGTATATTGCGATTTTTCTCGTTCAAAGCGTTGAGCTACAACTGTTTACATTTCTATTTTATTTATCCAAAAAACGCTAACTTTTTACTTTGCATATGAGGTTCCTGCCTAAGAGCTGGTGTAGGAGAGCGGCCTCCCACTCAATGGATCGATGACATTGTAATGGTCACAAGAAGTCGGTGCGAATGTTATTCAGCGTCCTGTTACGAAGCAATAATGCAGTTTACTAATTATTTCTAGTTTAGTTGCCGATATACAGAAACTTTGTATGAGAGAAAAAAATAAAAACTTCACGACGACCGACTGGGCGCAGGAAGGTACATAAAACGGACTACCCTTTGCTACTCATTTAACTTTGCATTGAGGGCAGTGGGTCACTCATTCTTCAGATCTGAGGGGAAGTACGGAAAAACACGAGAGTTTGCTTATGTAGTAGGCCACGCAGTGCTTGCGTGAGAAAATAAAGGCTCCACTTTATAGAGGCATAAAACGGCAACAATAGGTAACTGTTTGGTCAGCTCTATTCGACCGTTGCACAACAGATTGGAATATTTTTGGTAAAGCTATGTTGTTACCTATTTTATTAACCTGAGTTTTGTGCCGTTAAGTTTACCTGATGGGATTTTTTTTCGCTACCTAACTTAACTAACACAGAAAATAATTCGATGATGTAAAATACATTGGTTTAGTTTTTCTGTTTTTACCCGCGAAGTAAGGAGCCCGTGTTTGCGTATGCTATAAGAGGTTGTTTGTGGATGTAAAATACATTGTTAGGTACCTACATTTTCCATGTAGGTACCGAACAGAAGGGTTGCAGGTTTTATCGACGATGAAAACACATCGGGCTTTTTAATAAATATAAATACCTAACTAGTCCTATAGGTATCTTTGTATTGCATTATACTGTGGACGAATCATAGATATTATGTTAGTTGTTTCGTCTACTAGGTGTCTAGATCACTATAAATAAATAAAATATAAATAATGCTGGACATTTTCTACACAGCATCATCTAGCCCCAAAGTAAGCAGAGCTTGTGTTATGGGAAACTTCATGACTGATATAGGTACTACTTATATACATTTTTTTAATACCTACATAGGTATTATACATAGAAAACACCCAGACTCCAGACGAATATTTGCAGATAACACAAACACTTGTACCGCGGCGGGAATTTAACATTAATGCACAAATAAAACCACAATAAATTTAGGTATAGGTATGCTCTAATGTGATAAATATAGATAGAAACCATGGATTAGTCGTGCCATATACCTACTTACATAATATAGGTACTTAGGTATAGATCTTCCGACTGGAAATCTACCTACTTACCACTTGTAGCCTTTATCATGAATGAATCGAATTACATTGATAGGTACCTACGACTCAGATGTTCTAGCCTTCCGTGGAAAGCAAGATATAAGTCGGAATACCTATTTATACCTACAAGGCGTTGTTGTTGCATGAGTTGACAGGACATGTTTATATTATGTTCACTAAGAATTAAGATTAGTTTTTTTGGTTCACTTAAATATTGTACCTACTTATGCATTTTTACGCATAGTACAATGCGTTACTCATTGCATTACCGGATCTGCCTCAGATTGTCTACTTTTGACTACGCATTGAATTCACATTTGTTCGTTATTGCTGATTGAATCACGTAGTTACCTACCTACCAAATACAAAATGAGTCACATTAGATGTCCTTGGGAACCCTAGCAAAGTAGAAATCGAGGCACAAAATCTTAAACGCGAGGTAGGTACGTAATTTATGAATGATTACAATCAGTGTTGGCTGGTTGTGGCGTGCTTGGATGACGTCAGGCGGCGTCACTTCTCTCCCCTAAACCTAACGCACAGTTCAATACATAAATTAACTAGGTATGTTACAAAACTTAATATTTTGATGGTCGATTCTACATCCAAATGAAATGATGATGAAGGGTGTTTGCTGTTACTTGTAGGCTATTTGTTTTTGGAATCAGATACTTACCTACTTCATCATCATAAACAGCTTATAGAAGTCCGCTGCAGGTCTCCCCCAAAGAGTTCCATGACGAACGATCTTGGGCCACCTCCATCCACCGAAGTTGTAGAGCTCGTGAAAAAGCTCGTCCGGGGAAGAAGGTAGCTACCTATACGAAATAGTACTCTGGTGTTGAAGGTGACGGTCCGTAGGTTACGGTAACTGCTTATCAACAGGAGGGCCTTATGATAGTTTGCCACTTAAGTTGTAAAAAAAAACTGACATCCTGCAACCTTTAAAATGGTAAAACCTCATCGGTCCATCGACCCTTCATGCACTGCGTCTCGTCTGGTTTGTGGTCGCCATTCGAAAACCATTCTTCTCCCAGCGGCCGACAAGGTTCTGCGAGCTACAAAACTACACTCACTTATGTGAGTGAGTTCTTATTCGAACGAGAAAAAAAGGTTGAAATATGTATAAAAAAATCTAATTACACTCTGACCAAATATTACCTGAATGTTTAGTTTGAAAAAAAAACAGAGTTTAATTTGTTTTTATCGTTAATTTGTTATTTTCATTGACTTACTAGTCTTTGCCCACGGCTTCGCACCCGTGGTACCCGGATAAAAAATAGCATGTGTTATTCTGATGTATAAGCTATATTACCTACTGTAAAGTTTCATCAAAATCCGTTCAGTAGTTTTTGCTTGAAAAATTATCAAACATCCATCCTCACAAACTATCGCGCTTAATTTTATCAAATTACATCAGTTTTTCTTTTTTTTACAAAAATGTATTTTGGTTGTTTGCATATGTACCTACACAATTTATGCAGACGACTAAAGGAATAAAACCAGATCTCAGCGTAGCTCAGAACTCTAAAGCAGTGACTTTAATTGAAAATGGTTACAGATACAATGGAGTGGCTCAAATATTTCCAGTTTTCAAGTCAGTAATTTATTGCAATGTTAGACGATATCGGCAGACTGAAGATTAGGTACACGAGGCAAGGCAAGGTCGCATGAGAGTCACATCAGCGAGGGACGATCGATTTATGGTGAGCCGTGTTCTATGAAATCGCACTTTGACTTCTTCTGAAGTCAAGTCGCTCCATTAAATTCGGAAAGTGACAGTTAGCAATCAAACCGTAAGAAAAAAATTCTAAGAGGCTGGAACAGAGGGGGCGTTCTTGCCAGCCAGAGGCCTCTTACTTACCATAGGTCATAGAGTAGCTCGAGCCAACTTTGCTCGCTTATACCGGAACTGGAATGATGATGCTTGGGGAAAAGTACTGTTCACTGACGAGTCCCGGTGTTGTCTAAAGCCAGTAGTTTGGAGACGACCCGGATAAAGATATGCTCAGTGCAACATTATCGGACGAGAGCCATATGGTGGAGGGTCAGTAATGGTATGGGCGGTATTTGGATCGGGGCACGTACGCAGGTACATATCTCGAAAAACGGGTCCTAGACTGCGGCAATGTACGCAACAAACATTTTAAAACCTATTGTGATGCCCTTTGCCCCATATAGAGGAGATGGCTTTCGCCTAATGCAAGATAAGGCTCGGCCCCACACTGCAGCGATAGCTTTCGGGTATCTTCAGGAGGTCGAAGTCAATGTTTTGGAGTGGCCTGCACGCTCGCCAGACCTAAACCCGATCAAACATGTTTGGGATAAGCTTGAAAGACAAATTAAACAGCGAGATCCAGCACCAGCAATCAAATCAATGTAAGAGATCTCAAAAGTGCACTGGTAGAAGAGTGGAATTCAAAGCTACAAAAATTTGCTTGAAAAAAAAAGCATGTCGAGAAGAATGCAGGCAGTTTTAACAGCTAGAGGGGGCTACATCAAGTGCTGATTGTGCCCAAACATACCGCAAAAAGACCCCGTATTATCAGAACACTTGCAGAATTTCAATGTGATAGAAAAAAGCGTAATCAAATCAAAACAAAACGTCCGCAAAACATCATTTTTGAGATTTCTGTTGATAATTTTGTATCTCTTTGTTACAAAAAATGGCGACAAAATTAATAAAAGGAATTAATGAATATACTTTATTGTATACCCACAAAATAAACAAAAACTTAATATTAACTAAAAGTACAATGGGCGGTAATAAAATTGTTTAAATCCCGATTTGTCCTGATCCTGATTTTTTTTGTTGCGTTCCTCGAAATATGTCCATGAGTGTAGTATTTGAATTACTTTTCAAGTTGCCGCTCTACATTTGTGAAAGAAAAGTGTCTTATGGTTCTTCTTCACGCTCAGCCAACTTGGCCAAGCATACTTTCGTCCATGAGTCGAACGTGAGCAGAGCCCTTTAGCTAATAACATGATTTAAAGGTAATGATCGTACCCCCCTAAAGAAAAAGGCGAGGGCCTTGGGCAGTTACGCATAATTTAACGTGGTTGTATAAATATACCACCATTGCCGTGTGGTGCCGGCTTAGAATTTGCACCACCCCAACTCTTCCCGTGGGTGTCGTAAGAGGCGACTAAGGGACATACACCGGGGGGTGGGCAGCAGCGCCCCCTGCAGAACAATCCTTCATCTAACTGCGATCCCCAACCCGCATGCCCAGCGTAATCATCGTCAGCATGGCTGGGGTAATTCCCCCCAATGATGTTTGAAGCCGAAAAAAAATGGCCCCCAGTTCCCGGCTGCCTCGCTATTCCTGGTCATGGTAGCGGCCATGGTAACGGCGGGGCAGGGGGTGCTAAGAATCACCGGGCTACTCCAGGCTACCATTCACCACTCAAACTGACCCTGGCTACGTTTAACGGACGCACACTGAGGCTTGAACATCATTTAGTGCTGATGGAAGTGAAGTTAGAGAACATTAAATGGCATGTTCTGGGGTTATGTGAAGTCCGTAGAGAGGGAGAGGACACCGTAACCTTAGACTCGGGCCATCTTCTCTACTTTCGCGAGGGTGATAAAACATCCCAGGGTGGTGTATGTTTCCTCGTCAAAAAGGCCCTCTCTAACAACGTTGAAGAAATCTCCAGTGTGTCGACCAGGGTAGCGTACCTGATCCTTCGGCTGTCCAAGCGTTACAGCATGAAGGTCATTCAGGTTTACGCACCGACCTCGGCACACTCGGATGATGAAGTGGAGGATATGTACGAGGACATATCCAGAGCCTTGCACAACACCACTAAGGCTCACTTCAATGTTGTTATGAGGAACATTAACGGCAAGGTGGGAACGCAGACTGGCAATGAATCCCGAATAGGCCCGCATGGTTATGGAGTTAGGAATCACAGAAGCAAATGCTTGTCAACTTCCTTGAGAAAGAGGGGCTGTTCTTAATGAACTCCTTCTTTAAGAAACGGCCTCAAAGGAAGTGGACATGGCAAAGCCCCGACACTGTGACTAAAAATGGAATCGACTTCATCATGACGGATAGCAAGCATATATTCAGAGATGTCTCAGTGATCAACAGGTTCAATATCGGATCTTATCACCGACTGCTCCGAGGCTCTCTGAATATCAACTTGAAGCTTGATAGAAAACGGTCTGATGAAGTCCACGCTCCGACCTAATCCAATCCAAATCATGGCGGGCACAGAGAAGTTCCAGCAGCTTCTCGGTGATAGATTTGTTGCCTTGGAAACCACTGATGACGCTGACGAGACCCTACATAATCTGGTCGAAACGTTAAGGGACGAAGGCATCAAGTTCTGCAAAAAACAGCGTACTGGCAAGAAGTCCAAACTCTCGGATGGGACTCTCGGGCTGATGACAAAAAGACGGGAAACCACCCAAGCGACTTCGTCAGAGAGGTCAGACCTGAACAAGCAAATTGCGAAGATGGTACGGCGCGACCTTCGGAGCTCCAACACACGCCTCATTGAAGAGGCGATAGAGCGAAACCGAGGGTCCAAAGTATTCATTCAGCAGCTTGGCAGGAGCCACCTGACGAAGCTTAAAACGCACGACGGAAGGACCGTATTGTTGAAGTCGGAGATATCCGCTGAGATAGAGGATTTCTATGGCCGTTTATACTCTGCACATGCCCCTCGTTCCCAACGAGACGACCACGATTCCAGAGCCACCCTGATGCGCCACTATACCGACGAACTGCCAGACATCAGTCAAGATGAGATTGTGTTAGCTCTGAGGCAGCTTTAAAATGGAAAAAACCCCCGGTGAGGACGGAATTACATCAGAGCTTTTGAAAGCAGGATGAGCCCCTGTGTACAGGAGCTACAAAACCTTTTTAACACCGTCCTTCACAGTGGGAGAACTCCAAAGGCGTGGAGTGGGAGTTTGGTGGTGCTCTTTTTTTAAGAAGGGAGATAAAACCCTTCTTAAAAACTATAGACCCATCTCACTCCTGAGCCACGTCTATAAGCTGTTCTCACGAGTGGTCACAAATCGTCTCGCCAGAAGACTCGACGAGTTCCAGCCACCGGAACAGGCTGGGTTCCGCGGAGGATATGGCACCATAGACCACATTCACACAGTGAGGCAAATTATACAGAAGTCCGAAGAGTATAATCAGCCCCTGTGTCTGGCCTTTGTGGACTATGAGAAGGCCTTTGACTCCGAAACCTGGGCTGTTCTGGAATCCTTACAGCGATGCCAAACAGACTATCGTTATATCGAGGTGCTGAGATGTCTCTACGAGGCCGCCACTGTGAGTGTACAAGTATAGGGCCAGCAGTCTAAACCCATTCAATTACGCAGAGGAGTGAGGCAGGGGGATGTCATATCCCCGAAACTGTTCACGAGCGCGTTGGAAGATATGTTTAAGATGCTGGACTGGAAAGGTAGGGGCATTAACATAAACGGCGATTACATCTCACACCTACGATACGCTGATGACATAGTCTTAATGGCGAAGTCGCTAGAGGAGCTGAACCAGATGCTGAACGATCTAGCTTCAGCCTCCCGATGTATCGGTCTTGGCATGAATTTGGATAAAACCAAAGTCATGATCAATGGCCACATTGTTCCAAGACCGGTTGTTGTACATGACCACCTTCTCGACATTGTTTCCGAATATACTTACCTTGGGCAGATTCTGCAGTTGGGTAAAAACGATTTCAAGAAGGAGGCCAAGAGGAGGATCCAGCTAGGCTGGGCAGCGTTTGGAAAACTACGTGGAGTCTTCTCGTCATCCATACCGCAATGCTTGAAAACGAAAGTTTTCAATCAGTGTGTCCTACCCGTCATGACCTACGGAGCTTAGACGTGGATACTCACGATAGGGCTGGTCCACCAGTTAAAAGTCGCTCAGTGAGCTATGGAAAGAGCTATGCTCGGAGTCTCTCTGAAGGATAAGATTCGTAACGAATACATCCGTCAGAGAACCAAAGTTATCGATATAGCTCAACGAATTAGCAAGCTGAAGTGGCAGTGGGCCGGTCATATCTCGCGAAGAACCGATAACCGCTGGGGTAAACGTGTTCTTGAGTGGAGACCGCGACTCGGCAAACGTAGTGTAGGACGCCCTCCGGCCAGGTGGGATGACGATCTGGGAAAGACTGCAAGCAGATGCTGGATGCGGCAAGCTGAAGACAGGGCGCTATGGCGCTCATTAGGGGAGGCCTATGTCCAGCAGTGGACTAATATAAGCGGATGATGATGATGATGTATAAATATATACAACGTAGTTGACGTTGTATATTTTAAAAAATAATTTTCAAAAAAATGTGCTAATTTTTTTGTAAATAATTTTGAAAACGAAAACTTATTGAGGTAGGTATTGGTATCTTTACCTCTACTGAACTAGAGATTATTTCCTTGACTACTGATACTTATTAATTTTTGATTAAAATAATACATACAAGGCTTCTCGATTAATAGTACCTAGGTACCTTACGTTGTTGAACATAACATTCCTAAAGTATGTCAATGTGTCAAAGGCACCCAAACGTACAATTCCTTCGAGTCGTATTTCGTAAAAAGATGGTGACCTGCTTTACACGAGTTAATAGATTAGGTGTTGGGCGGGTGGCTGGCGGCGGGCGTTGCGTGCCGCGCCGCCCAGCACGAGTTCTGTCCGAGCGGGCAGCGCGGCTCGCGGCCAGTCGGAGGTTCGCGCCCTCCGCGCTCGCCCGCTCTCTGCGACATCGCGCTCCCGGCCATATGCCACTATAACCCGACTCTATTTGTTATGGACAAGCGCGCGATCAGCGGTAAAGGGGAGCCTATCCCGAGCATCTTGAAAAAGCCAAAAGCCCGGCACAAGGGGGACCTCCTCGACAAAAAGTCTAAGATCAAACGCGAGAAGCTGGAGGGCTCCAAGAAAGGCGATTTGAGCACTCCTCTGCCCCAGGGTTGTACACCGCTCATGTATGCCTGCCAGCAGGCGGACTATAAGGCGGTCGTCGAAAATCTCAATAAGGATGTGAGTTACTCATCCTCTAAATATCACTTCAATATCACCGAAGCCGCTATCGCACCATAAATTCGATCACTGCGTTTATTGAACAGCCTCAACATTAAAAAACAGCATATTCGCTGCCGAATCGTCTTTTATGCAAGGTGAGCGAGCGATTATGAAAATAAGAAAAGTGTAGTTTGAATGCCTGACGCGAACACGCGATGTTACGCGATGGTTGAAGGCATCATTCTCTTGTAAACAACGTTCGACGCCGGCAAACTGCACTCAAATGCGTCCGTTAATGTTTTCGTATTTATGTACTCCGGAACAAACGTCTGAGCCACCATAACACGCCTATAAAAAGCCTTGAAAGTAAATAAACGTCAAGATAGAGCTGCCGCATCATAAACCTTAATTTGCGATTATTTCATTGAAAGTCTTTGAGGAAATGCAGCAAGCTCGAGGGTAAAAGTCAATCAATAAGTGATTTGACTAGCGCACTATAGGGAAACATTTCCACATGTAATGTAGGTGGCTATCCACCGTCCGTGTCGGTTGTCTAGTAACACGTGTTGTGTTTACGTATCTATCTGTTTGACTCGCTAACAATTGACGAGGGTGCCGTCCCTCAGCCGCTCGCAGGAAGGTTCATTAGTCATCGTATATTTCAGTTATCAGAATGAATAACATCAATAACTCAGATTCTCTACAGGGCATAAATGTTTCAACTTGCGATTAGCTTTTATATTTGAACTCGTTTTACATTACAATAAGATATGTTTTTATGCGACTACTTTGTGGAATAATGGCACCTCATTGAATGTTTCATGAAGTAGTCGTTTAGCAGAACAGTTTAGTATTATATAATATCTGTGGCAGAACTATCAAAAGAGTGGGAACATCAATTGGTTTTTACTGAGGGTTACAGTACATGACACGGTATACACTTTCTTCAAACCCTTGAAATTTCATGAAATATTTTTTCTATACAGCCATCATCAGTTCGCGTCCGGGACCGAGGACTTCGTTGTGCCCTCCACTACTGCGCATCTAGTGGGGCCGGTGCAAGCCAGGCTGCAAGAGCCAACTGTGCGGACCGCGTGCTAATGGCTGCACCAGCGCTGGCCGACGCGAGAGACGCTGACGGACTGACTCCTCTTCATTTGGCGGTTGTGCACGGGAATGTGCCATTGGTGCAGACTCTGCTCGCGGCTGGCGCAGACGTGAATGCGAGGGATGATGAGCATCATACTGTTGTGCATTGGGCCACTGGTGAGTCAGATTATATTAGTAAACATAGACAAAACTGCTTTTATAACGATCACTGACGGCTGTGACTCAGAGCCAGAGGCCAGAAGGTAGAGGATTATAATATTTGTGGTAAAGGAATGCAACAAATATATTTGGATACTAAACGGGTTTATTTATGTAACATTTGGATACTGAACGGAGATCACTTTCCTTAACCCCAATCCCTAATCTTTTACAATAGGGATGGTTAAGTGGTAAAACGAGTTATTTGACGTCATCAGAGGTTTATGTTTACCAAATACAAGGGGAAATTTTGTCGTGTTTGTAATATAAAAGCTCGTGAAACATTCATCATCGAGGCTATAGACGCTGTAAAATAATTTTAAAACAGAGAATGCTTGAAGCCTTGAAGCAATTTGTAAAGCTGTTTGGTGCCTAGATTTATAGCATTGTAGCCATTATAAATGCCTACACTCATTTTCCTTTTTACGCTAAAATATGTAGAAGAGTCGATGCTGGAAAATAATTCATAGCCTTTTGTTACAAATCTAACGATTGGATAAAGAGATTGCTGACTTAATTCACCACAAGATTACCCTCCTTATTATTTTGGAGAGTTAGCTCAATGGAACTATAAGT
Organism: Perizoma flavofasciatum; assembly: GCA_958496245.1. NCBI lineage: Eukaryota > Metazoa > Arthropoda > Insecta > Lepidoptera > Geometridae > Perizoma > Perizoma flavofasciatum. The sequence goes on from OY292436.1 coordinate 5,464,943, forward strand.
AGTACAACAGGACAAACTAGACAAGCAGTGAATTAAAGTCAACCATAGAGCTTTCGGTATTAAAATTTTTACTCAAACAATAACTGGCACAATCATTTACCACGAGACCGCAAGCTTGTTTGTCTATTGTCTGGCTAGATAGTGAGTTATCCAAGGGGTGTCACTGAGCGGTGTTGCCTTCGCGGTTATCGCTGGTATCGGCTGCGGTCGACTGCGAGCGCTCACGCGACCAATTAGTTAGCCCTCGCTGCTTCTCGTCAATCAAACTCTATAAAGATGTACGAGTATCATCATTTCTCTTTATTCTGACACATCCATTAGAATTAAAGACGGGTGCGTGAAAAGCCTTACTTGAATAATGAAAACTATTGCGTTAAGAAGCCCTTGAAACTTTAAAATGACTGATCTTCTTAGATAGGCGAACATTTTCGTGAGTATGGACGAGAAAAGGTGGTCGCGAGTGGATAGTGCGGTACGTGAAAATTCCGGTTTATACAATATGAGCAGTCAGAACGTTATCCAAGAGGCCACCGCGACGGAAATGGCCGCAAGTAAGACCAGAAAAATTTAGTAAGGATTGTCTGGAAGAGGAAGAAACTTGACCATCTTGGAGTAGACTCGCTAAGACCAGGAATGGTGAAAAATTGTCGAGGAGGCCAGGGCTCACAGAGGCTTGTAACTAGCACCGCAGAAAGTAAGAAGTAAGGTCTTCCTAGAGTTGGCCGCATCGTAGACATAATGCGTATCCTAAAACTACACGTTTTACAGTAGAACTGTAAATAAATGAAACAATACAAAACGTGTGTGATATTGCATAATCTTGAAGCCTATAGCGACATACAGAACCAGCAGCCGAGGTCATTTTGGCTTCCGTTCGAGTTTCCGTTGTTTTGTGATTTAACTGCCGACCCTTCACCTTGACCTTGTTTCTTTCGATAATGGACGTATTTCAGCATAATTTGAATTTAATTCGCCATCCTTTAAATGTTTTTAGCTTTTTGAATCAACTCATATTGGGGATAAGAAAGCTTGTACTGGTATGCACTCTTAGAACCAACCGACCGGCTCGATAGAAAAGGAGAAAACGAATATACCTATGTATATCTACAGTTAAATTGACCCTATCGTTATTTCCAAGGAACGGCTCAATGTGGCTTAGTGGTGAATGAGTACCTAAGTAATTACAAAATAATGAAGCTCGAGAAAATACAGTTTCCTGTTTGCGTTCGATGCTTCTTAGTATCTAGCAGGAAAGTCAATCATTTTGTTATTATTAAATCTATTAGTAATGGTAGAATGGTCATAACCTTTACAATCCACTGGGATAGGTATACAACAAGAAATGCGGTAAACCACAAATACCGCAATATAAGTCATCAAGAATTCTGATTTGGGGGGTTAGGGGGTGTCCGGCGTCCGGTTTGCCGTCCGACTGTTCAGCGGTATTGAGCGGCAGGCAAGGTCATGCCCTTGAACCGATAAACATGTGTCTAGGACTAATACGAGCTAAATTAAAGATCATATTGGATTGACGAGTTAATGATTTATACAGGTCAGATGCTCTCACCTTTGTTATTATCTGTCGATGATAAATGAAGAATTAAGATGAAGTAAATTAATTTGTAAAAACTTGATACAGAAATTACACGTCTGTACGAGTCTTAAAGCTGCTTCGGACTCTCACAATATTTGGAGCTCGGTTTTTACAACACAGCAGTGCGATCATGGAACTTCGGTAGATAAATTTATCGAATCGATAAACTGATTTTGAGATTTTGAGATCGTCTTCTTGTATTTGGATGAAAGTAGGATGCGTTCCCTTAACTTTGTACAGCATTTTCCACAGCAGAAACATACACCCTGATTGTTCTGACCGTAAACGTCATGCGACCCCAAGATTTCACTTGACTGAGCTCTTTTTTGTTTATATATGTAGTGTGTGGCGAAGTTGGCTCCCTACGAGCAGTGTTGGCGGCTGGTGCAGATGCCGCAACGCCCGACCAGCATGGTGGTTACCCTCTTCACTACGCTGCTCAAATGTGCGGAGCACCTTCTGCTACAGACCATCAAGTAAATTTCAACAAAAATGTCATGAAAAAGGAACACCTTCTTTCACTTTCATTTTCGATCATCAAAATGTAAAGGTGCTCCTTATAAATTTATTCATTTATCCCTAATAAAGAAAGAAATGAAAACAAAAACATAAAAAACAGATAAAAATGTTTTTAGACATATTGTTCCCGAAATTAGAGGGCATCACAGCATGCGGAATAAATTACAACAACAATTACGACAATTTTATCATGTCGTATAAAATAGTTCGAGAAAGAGCTTAAAAAAGTATATCAGTGTCATTGGGTAAACTATTATGCATTGCTTGAGAAAATGCGATAGCGTGCTAACATGATCCGAGAAGCGCTTTGAATAATAGTATCACTCAATCAAATTGATTTCAACTTTTGTGAGCGTTTGTGGTGAGCGAAGTAAGATTTATGGATTCCAATTGTTTTAATGTATAGAGTAGAGGAGCAGCGCTAGAAGTTCTTCGCGCACTGGTTAGAGAAGGTGGCGCGAGCGTTGACGTGAGAGATGCAGATGGTCGAACCCCGTTACTTTGGGCAGCTTCAGCAGGGTCTGCTGCTGCTGTACTCGCGTTACACCAAGCAGGAGCCAAGGTCGATGACGATGACAGGTAACTTATAGCTACACATAGCATAAACATAGTTTCAGTAGATAATTATGCTGACGAATGATTAGTAATTAATAATTAACAAAACATATTCTCAGAGACGGACTGACTGCCTTGCACTGCGCTTCAGCTCGAGGCCACACCGAAGCTTTAGAAACCTTGGTCGGTTTATGCGGAGCTAAGGTAGACGTAGCAGACTCCCACGGTTGCACCCCTTTACACTATGCAGCCGCATTGGGACACGCAGATGCAACTGCAGCCTTGTTGGACCACGGTGCCGATTCTCATCGACAAGATAAGAGAGGGCGTAGTCCTGCGCATACAGCGGCCGCCAAAGGGCAAATTGAGACAGTTCGGATACTCGGTGAGATTATCTTATGAACAGCTTTATTTAGGTAAACAAACGGATTTTTTTTTAATAAAAGTTTCGTTTCAGGAGCAAGGGGAGCAAATCTTTGGCTAAGAAATTCTAAAGGTGATCTCCCATTACACGAAGCAGTGGCATCGGGAAGAAGAGAATTAGTAAAGTGGCTGTTAGACGGAAGACCTTCGCAAGTAAACGCTACGAATCATGAGGGTCGAACACCGTTACATATTGCAGGGGCTACGGACAACGCAGATCTTTGTCGCTTATTACTTGACCGCGGTGCAGAGGTCAATCTAGTAGCAAGATCTTCGAAAAATGATCCTTTAACGCCACTTGATTGTGCAACTACTCGGGGCCATCGATCAACAGCAAAGTACATACAGATGCATGGGGGATTACCGGCTACAAAGCTTTCGAATACTCAAATTGTGTTTGATGGAACTCCTATCACATCACTACCGACTCGTAAAGTAACAAGCACTAAAATTGATGTACATGATAAAATAAGAATAGAAAAGAGAGAGGTAGTAGAAATTTCTAGTCCAGTACACGAACGGAGACGTTTAAAAAACAATAGTGACTCTACTAACGAGTCATCTTCTGGTTCTAGAGATGCATCTAGACGAAGATCAGAAAACAAATACTCTGATAGACACCGCGAAAGACGAAAAAAACTTGTACAGGCACAAAAAAGTTTCAGTGATGGTTACGACAGTGAAATGGATAAACCTAGTAAGAGTTCATACGATAAAAAGTATAGAAGTTCAAAAAAAAATCGATCGAAAAGTGAACCTTCAAAGCGGCACAAAGTTAATGCTAAACATAGACATAGTCGCTACCGGTCTGATTCTGAGAGCTCCTCGGAATCCAATAGTTACTCAGAAAAGAAGAAGAGTAAAAGACATCGCAAACGAAGCAAACGAAAAAATAGTTCCATAAGCGAAAGTAGCAGTTCAGAATCAACAGAGCGAAGGAGTACAAAACGCAAAGGCAAAAAAACGTCAATCCACATAGAAAATGATGATGAGAAACAGAGTGTCAATATTATAAAATACAAGAGTGGTGATCATGCATATCATTCAGAGAGTATCGAGAAATGTGTGAATTTATCAGCAAATGCTGTACCAGATCAGATTCCTTCTTTACAAATAGACGATAAAGATAATCAAACCGAGAAAAGTATAGCACCAAGTGAAACTGAAACGGATACACTATCGGTGAAAACGAATATGGTAGTAACAGAAGCACAAATTCATATGGAACGTCAGTCTAGTCAACAAGGTAATTCAGAAATAACTGTCACTCTTGATTCCTCAAATAATGTATCAATAGAGGCAGCAAACATGTCGGTCACTCAAAAAAATGTGAGTGAAGGTGCTAAATCAGATTCTGAAAAATCTATTGCACAAGCAACTGCAGAAAATGCAGAAATCGTTTCAGGAAAAGGACAATTAAGAGAGGCATCAGTGACCATATTAGGTACAACAGAGCCTATTAGTAACTTGGCTCCTAGTAATGATTCTACTAAAGAGGCCATTGTCACTTCTGACAATGACAATAAAATTCAAACACGGGAAGAAGAAAAAGGAGAATCTTCATCAAAACTAGTCAGCACAGAAAAACCAGATGAAACACAATCCAGTAAGAGTACCGAACTTAGCCCATCTCCAGCAAAGACCCCAGAAAATATGTCAAAATCTCCAAGTCCATCATTGGAGTTGACACGAAAAAGATCTTTTCAAGTGCTGTCTGGCCCCAATGAGGCACTCAACCATATATCTGGCGATAACAAAACCAGTTTGGATGTCACTAGTTTAGAAAAATCTGAATCGCAAGAAAAAATAAGTTCTCCTGTTGTATCGTTTGCTACTAAAAATGAAGTTTTTGAAAGTAAAGATTCAGATAAGATTTCGGATCATTTGATGGGTGAAAAAGTAACACATGGCGAAGGAGAATCTGAATCTGAAGTCCAAACAGGAGTCAATTTCATAAAAGACAGCAGCGAAAGCCGTCATAGTTCAGAAGAAAAGAAAAAAGAATATGCAACTTCTACTACTGGTAGCAGCACTGAAAATGGTCATAGCATTGAAAAAAAAGTTTCACCTGTGTTAGATGAAAATGTTTCTTCCGAGGATCGAGCAGTACAACAAGTAATAATAGAAAATGACAGTGGAGAATTTGATGTTGATTTAAAGCTTACACCGAGGCGAACTCAGAAGACATCTACTAAAGATAGTCAAGGAAGTAGTCGTAAAAGTAGTATCTATGAAACGGAGAGTTATAAAGTACTCTCAGATATAGCCAGCGGCGAAACTGCTACAGGAATTTTGAAAAAGACTAGCAAAGTCGAAGAAGATTTCGTGGAGGATGACAAAGAAACGTATGTAGGAGGTAAATTGGGAAAAGATGGCAGCAGAATTCCCAGTGTCAGTGATAATGAAATATACAGTCATACTGAAGTCAACGGTCGAAGAAAGCGCTTTCGGAAAAAGGGTAGGACGAAAAGTCGAACAACTATAAGATCGAAGAGCGAGAACTCTGAAAGAGGATATGAATCCAGCGGTCTGATGGACTCTGGATTCGAACCCAGTCCCAGAGCGCTGCAACGGCATATTAATAGTCCACGTCTATCTGCTTACTATCAGCAGAGAAATGCTGGTGGAAAGTATTCTGGGAAATCCGACAGCAGAATCCCGGTGCGAAAACCAGGCGATAAGTATGCTGTGGACATGAAGTCGGTGACACAACGGATTCAGACCAATATGAGAAGGTTAGTCATAGGATATTTCTGGTATAACTTGGTGAAACCAACTTTCTTTTGCATAAAAAATAGTAAATAGTACATCATTGTTTCAGATACTACTGTGAGCGTAAGATATTTCAGCATCTATTGGAACTGAAACGGTTACAGATAAGAACAAGCAAAGCCAACGAAGCCGTTCTTGTGAAGCGAACTATTGACGAATACAACAAGTCCAGTTTGTCCAGCGTTGGTTTGGGTCCTTACAACAACACAGATTTTTCCTTTAGCAGTTTTGAGAAATTCCTTTATGAGAGTTTGAGGAAGTTGCAGAAAAGTGGCAAGAGGCATTTGGATAACCTGCCCGAGCGGCCCATTGATTTTGATTACGGGGAGAGTGAGCTATACAAAATGAGCGCGATACCAGATAACCCTTGTTTATGCACCAGCAAAACCCATAGATGTTTTCATGCTATTCACGCTTATACTGGAGTTCCTTGTGCTGCTTACAGTGAGTTTTAATTTTATATAAACACATCAAAAGTGTCTAGGGATCAAGCACGTTTTAGCTAGTTACGAAGAATCTGGATTTTTAATTATATTTTTATATTTTTTGTACCTCTTATGGATACTTTTAAGTAAATTTCGTTATTTGAAAAGTTTTTGAATTTCGGTTAAAAAATCTTCTGTAAAGTCGTATTCCTATATGTATAATCCTGCATAGGGTTTGATGAATCGGTACAATTTTTGGCATACTTCTGAGTGGAATCAATACAAAAGAACGTTATTATGGAGAGAGAGAAGACGTCATTTATTGAGCCGAGAAGAAATGATGAGAGCCGTGGTCGAAGCTGGTTCTCGGCAACTCGCTGTAGCAATCGCTCTGAGCACTATGCAGAGTGTTTTAAGTCGACTTTGGACACGTTACTCATTAGTCAGGATAAACTAAGATGAAAAACCCACCAGAAGAAAAAAAAGGGAAAAGTCTTTTTTTATGCAAAAGCATAGATCGTACTTCTTCGATCTAAACATACGAAAACAATTTATTTAATCAATTTAAAGAGACATTTTTATTTTATTTAAATAGAGCAACAAAATATTTAAAAAAATACCTTGATCCCTAGACACTTTTGATGTGTGTAGATTAAATGATAATATGAGTGTTTATCATTAAAACCTGTTGTATTTTCAGTACCCTTCAAATGGGATCACCACACGATGCCCAAACCAACTTCATCGGGCCCCAGTGCAAAATCAAAGGGATTCCTACCGAAGATAAATTCTAAACCCCCTTCAAGCTCGGGGAAGGCCCATGTGACGTTGGAAGTGTCTCATGGTACCGAGAAGCAGTTGATAGCGTTACCGGCTGAGAAATTGGATAAGAATAAGCGATACTACGTCACGTTTACTGTTAAAGGATCCGAACCGACTTCTGACAACGATAATACCTCATCCAATCCCACGCTGAAGACTAAAAATGGCTAGTTTATAGGTTCTAAGCATCACTGCCATATGTGAGAAACAAGATTTGGACCGTTCATAAGGTTGTTTTATGAAAGAGATTAGTATAGACTGAGCGAAGCCGTTCAATAAAAGATCATGAGAAGGATATTTTTGTAAATTAACGTTTATTTGGCAAGTTTTCTATAATATGTTGTGTAGTCTTGCACAAAGATATATGAAGGTAGTCCTGCTGTTGTTTTCTGCACAAAACTATTGTGAATTACTAAAAAGTATAGAAATATATGAATTTAAATGTAATTTTTCTTTAGTATTACATTTTATTACCCGACTGCCTGAGGAACAGTCATTCATACACCCGAAAAAGGAAGTGTTTTCGGGTGTATGAATGACTGTTCCTTTAGCTCTCGCTGTAGCCTAAACGGCTCGATGGATTTTGATAAATAAGGTGTCATTGGATTCGTCTTGATCACTGGACTAACATAGAATATATAAAGTGGCAAGAAACATAATATGGTGGCTACAAACCGCCGTTTATTCGATTTCCGACGAACTAAAAATCCTTTAGCTTGATGGATTTTGATAATTGAGATGTCATTAGAATCGTCTTGATCATCAGAGTAACATCGAGTACATAAAAATCAAAAATTACGGCCGCTGTATGCCACCATAAACGATTTCCATAAAAAAAAAAACACAATGGAAACCTGATGCATAAATATAAATGCGGTGTCATTGAATTCTTATTAGCCTATAGTGACATATGATATAATAATACGAAGTGTTATTTGTTATTCAATTTTAAAAAGGAATATTAAAATTATAGAATCACGTTCAAAAAGCGGCATACAGGTTTCTTTGTTTTTAAACTGATCACTTGTTCCTATATGAAATGAAATGCCTTTATAAAAGTACTAAGCAAGTTTATTAACCTAAAAAATAAATAAAATAACAAACAGTCAGGTACTAAATAAAGCAATGCATTACCAGAAAAGCTTAACCTCAGACACCAAGGAGGAGTGCTACGCCGGCGAGAGTCCAACGCGTCGGTTTGTCCTTGGTCTTCAGGTTAAATGTCCACACGAAAGTGGGACCGCGCATGCTGGAAAGTTCACATTTATCACATTTTAGCTCTAAACGTTCAGATAATTATATTGAGATGCAAATTTACAATAAGCCATTTCGAGGGAATGACCTGAAGATTCTAATTCAGAGGGTGAAAAAACATGCTCAAGATTATATAGTACAAGCCTCTGCCCACGGCTTCGCCCGCGTGGTACTCGGATAAAATGTAGCCTATGTGTTATTCTGATGTATATGCTATATTACTGTGAAGTTTCATCAAACTCAGTTAAGTAGTTTTTGCGTGAAAGAGTTACAAACATCCATCCTCACAAACTTATGGACAACCTTGGACATTTCTCAATACGTAGATGGAGAGGACATATAAACATAATCCAAATATGTTTGGACTTGCTCACATTTGATAGAGCAGTCAACGTATTCGAAAATGCTGGTAAGAAACGTAGATGTATGTAGAGCCGGATATTAAAACTGTTGTTATGTCTCTTAATATATTGTAGTTGTTAGATCACCTTAATCGTAGAGTCATTACAACAGTTCTCAAACGATAGATGAGCGCTTACCGAATCTTATAGACAGGGCATTCGTATACGTTGCGCGTGTCCTGTTTGTCCTGAGTCACGGCCTTTATGAATACGACCGGCATCAGTGGGAACAGTTCCATCATCCGCGACTCGACGATACCGCCGGTCGCGGTGTCCCAACGTGCGCCTTCCATGTACAGGCCGTGGATGTTTGCGCCTTCGCGGGGCGGGGCGCTGCAAAATTACATGATTTTCTTAAACCGGTATAGATATAACTTCCATCTAAACAAGTTTTCGAGTCGGTTTAATATTCTCGTAAACAAGTTTATAAAATATAGTTTAGACCGGTTTAAAATTACGGATATGGTTGATAGAAATTATAAAGGTTTGAATTACTTTTATAATTCTTGAAGAAATGGTTATATAAATCCCAAAAAAACACCTGTACAGGACTGGCCTTACAAACATAGAATATCAAGTTCAATGTAAGAGTTACGTTCAATTTGTTCAAATAAACATTTACACTGTGAGTAAAATCATAGACAATAATAACTCATTCAAAATAACCGAAAGAAATACATGATTCTTCTAAAACTACGAATTATCTCAACGTTATCATGTTTAGTGATTTAATTGCTGCGTGACCTCATTGTGTACAAATAACTTCGTTACGTACTCACATAGATCTACAAAATAATAAGGACCTTACGTATAAAGAGTTTTAAACAGCTGATTAACTAAATACTGTTCTTTCTGATAGTATTGAGATAAAGTTGATATGTCGAATATAGAGCAGCTAACTGTATGTAAAGTCTTTAAACATAATTCATTCAAAGTTGTCGTTTATTTATAGTAGAAAACAATACACGGTTTCATTCATAGTTGTCGTTTATTTATAGTAGAAAACAATACACTGTTTAGCTAAATATCTATATAAAAATCTTATTAAAAAAGGGCCCTTAGATGTGGTAAATTTCGGTCCGATTACTTTCATGGCGGTATGAGCATTGGGAATCTAGTACGAAGATGAAATGAGCTAATTATGTTGATGCAACTTACTTGAAATCCTGTCTATTCTTCTTGGTAACGTCACAATTGAGGCACATCTTGTCCAGGGGCCATTCATTCTTACGGGCCGTTTGCTGCATGATGGCAGTGAGGAAGGACTGCGGATTGAAAAATCCGGCGAGCCATACTGCAGGCGGCAACTGTTATATAAAATGAACTCATATTACCTACTCAGATACCCGAATGTGCCCTATTCCCATTTATGAATGGGTATGGCAAAAGAAACCCTCAATTTAACCATAATTTGACAGAAATTAAATTGAAATATCACAAAGTTTGACAGAAAAATATTGAATATTCAGCCTCTAGTCTAAGCGAATGCTGAATGATGGATTTTGGTGGAGTGTTCATCTCCAAACTATGAATTCCAGTGTGAGAAGACTCACGTTGAAGTCTCCGGTCCAGTTCTCGAGCTCGGTCAGCCTGAGGCAGAGGTCGGAGAACCAAGCTGCCAGCCCGAGCAAGCTTGGGTACGCGAGTTTGGACCACGCATCCGGGACTTTGTCCATGAAAAGCGATTCCATCAGCTTTTCCATGTCACTGCTGATTGTGAGCTCACCCTGAAAGTTAACAAGGCATGTATCACAATCATTCCTACCTTCTTTGTAGCAAGTAATTGTTGAGAGTCCGTCGGCTGGCCTCGTGACCCCGCTATACAGGCTATTTTTGATCTAGTGCGGGGGAACAGAGCTCACCTGTAGTAACGATTCTCAAATATTTAGTGTAAGTATCTGATTGTTAAGTTCTTTGTAGGTACCAAATATATCATTTCTTGGCAATAAAGCATTTTATTATTCTATGTGCTATGGTGCTGTAGCGCCACCTCTCGTCACATGATCAAGCTATATCACATCGAATCAACGAGGACTTATTAACAGCTGATACTGAACTACGAAGCGAAGCGTACATGCCACCGCATATAGATGGTGCTATATCGAATATAAAGCGAAAGGTCTGAATCGTACGAATAATATTTCGAACTGAGCTCATATAACACTTCCCGACGACAAAGACGACGGCGGCGTTGCCCGCCCGAAAAAGTTACTTATGTTTTATTCCAGTCCATGAACTATACCTGGGGCCTAACCATGAAGTCTTATTGAGATCCAAGTTAGGCAAAGATATCAAATCCTGCTGAGTTGAGGACGCTATGGCGTTGACATAATAATCATCAATCGCAAAGATTTGACCTTCAGTTCACTGAATCGCAATAAGACTTGATGGTTAGGTCCCTGTTCTAAATTTCATACGATTCGGTTCACCGTTTTGTAGATCCTTAGCAACAAATAAGTATTAGAAAATGCAAAATTTTGAATTCAATTAGTAGGTTAGGAATATCAAGTTGCGGGCAAAAGGTTGTGACAGTTTGCGTCAATGTGGACCCCTCCATACAAATGCTACTGCAGAATTCGATCACCACCGCGTCAATTCAAGAGGGCTTTTATAGGATCTGTTGCAGGAATAACTAACGAATAAGTTTGTACGTATAGGTACATTATTATTTGCTCTGTATGTTATGAAGATTTGTAAGTTATAAAATAATTTCGTAGCATGCTTTTATCACCTTTAAATTAACTGTGCATTCTTTGGCAACTTTATTGTTTTTTTTAACCTTAATTTATTAAAGTTATGACTTGTATTAATGAGCTAACTATTAATGAAAAACTGGCTGCGGTACGACATGGTCGGTTCTTATTATTCATATCTTCAGCGAGCCCTAAAATTATTTTGCCTTCCAAGGGCCCTGAGGTTCTGAAGGCGTCTTTATGTGTTCGCTTTCCAAGATATAAAGTTGTAAAATGCATACAATTTCACCATTATAATAGATACAATTGAGGAATAGTAGTAGGTCAATCATACCTTGAGACCTAATTCAGTCTCCTTCAGAGAGCGCCTTATCTCTCCCATGAGTTTGTTCATCCGCTCGGCTTCTTGGAAAGCGACGATTATAAATGGAGTCAACTCCTCCACTTTTCCCATTAATTCTGTGAGGTTGAAAGGTTCTGGCACTCTATCCAAGATGTCGTCCAATATGTACCGCACCTGAAGGTTATACATGCATTTGTAGATTATACCGACCCTTAGAATCATCTGATACACTATGTACTCGTAACACAGTAGAGTGACCGGAGTAATAAAAGAAAAATATAAGTCTAACGTTTGAAAAATAAAATAAAACACGTAGTTAATCATAATATATTAATATTAATAAGGTCTCCAGTCTCCTTCGTTGAACATATTAGCCTGGCATTATGACAAGATTTTCAGCGTAGTCACGGTACAACAGTATATGCGAATATATGGTCATATAAGGTCGGCGGCAGAAAGAGTTTTTTCTCGAAGTTTAAGCTTCATCAACCAAAAGTTTTCAATTGGGTTTGCGTCAGGAGATTGTGAGGGCCAGACCTCCAAGGTCTTGATTCCATTTTGTTGATGATTTTTTCCAAGCGATACACAGACGAATTCAGTATTTGGGGTCGTTGTCTTCGTATGATATCCATGATTCATTTGGCCTTGGGAACAGCCTTTGAGCAAATGATGATCATGCTTTCTGGTTGGGGGGGGGGGGGGGGGGGTCGGTGTAGGTCTTAGTGGGGCATGTCTCCGCCAGAGACACGCACCTATAAAATGCTAAGTTTGCCAGTAGCGCACGCCTAGGTGTGCGGAGCTAGGCTATCAGGCGCGCACCGACAAGTCCTTCATACACGTCCACGCCATCTTTAGGATGCCGCCGCAATCTACTGATGGGCCAACACTATTTCATCTCTGTGGGTCGTCTCCCCTGGGCAATGCTGTGGTCTATAACGAGCCCCGCACACTAACATCTACCTCGTGACCACAGTAGCTAAGTATGAAGGGCAATGGCGAGTCTTCGGCGCCACAAAACCGAATTACCTGGCAAAGGGAAGACAAGCCTGACGAAAAAATTACACCAACTATGGAAGAAGCAAGACTCAAAGAAAATCTACCCCAGGAGGGTACCGGCGGAGCCGGAGAATCCCTCCCTGAGCATAGCTCGGGCTGCCCCACGTATTCTGGGGGGGGGGGGCAAAGGATTGCTTACCAAGAAAACACTACCGGACAAACCAAAGAAAACGTTGACCCAACAACTCTTCCATCCAGGCCTAATCAATCGGCATCTCTTAGTGATGCCTCTGATAAGACCCAAAACACTACTGTTAATTTACAAGTAACAGAAAATAGACAAAACAGACTCTACAATCCAAGCGTACCCTGGCAACGACTGCCAAATCAAAAAAGAAATCGCTCCCCTGATGATAAAGATTCAAGAAGTAACCAAGCAAAAAGAACACAGCGACGGGAACAAATAGTCAACAACCACAGAGGAAAAAACAACCCCGAACACAATAGCCCAGAAATTGAAATTGAAACAAGTAACAGCTTTGCATTATTAGATGTAGAGGAGGGAGATGTCCCAGCCAAAAAGACACCTAAACCACCACCTATAATGCTTTATGGTATTGATGCAATACCATAAAGCATTATAGGTGGAAAACTCACCTTGCAAAACTCACCCAACTCATCGAAGAAGTTGTGGAAAAAGATGACTACACCTAAAAAGTAGTATCAAAAAACCAACTTATTATTTCATCTGATTCTGTTGGCAAATACAAGACTCTGATTGAGCACATAAGAATTAAAGGATTGATAGGTCACACTTTTACCCGCAAAGATCAAAAATGTATGTGGATTGTTATTAAACACCTACACTTCAGTACACCTAAAGATGCTATTATAGAAGCAATACAAAAAACCGGAAACAATGTAAAAGGAGAAATAGTAACAACCCGAAAACAAGGAACCAAAGAGCCATTAAATACATTCTTTGTAAATATAGTACCTCATGAAAATAACAAACTGGTTAAAGATATAAGGGTAATCTATAACCAGAAGGTAACAATTGAAGACCCGATAAAAAATACATCAGTGGTACAATGCAAAAGGTGCCAACAATATGGGCACAGCAGAAATAATTGTATGCGGCCATACAGGTGTGTAAAGTGTGCCGGAGCACAATACTTCCGCATGCACAGTGGATAAAAACACTCCAGCGATATGCACACTCTGCTCAGGAAGTCATCCTGCTAGCTATAAAGGATGTCAGGTGTACAAAGAACTCCTAGCAAGAAAGAAAACAGGAAATAAACTTATACCACACTTAAAAGCAACCACTATGAATGTACGGAAGAATGACAACAAGATTATAAGTCTGCCAAGTACTACAGTCATTCCATCCAACGAGCCTGTCAAGAACCCAAGTACCACACAACCAAAAAGTCGGCACCTTACTGTAATGGAAAGCCTTGAACTATACAGTGAAGCAGTAAAGAACCGAACTCAAAACACACCTACCAACAAAGCTGAAAAAGCAAAAGACCCCACAGAGACACAGAAAACGTATCTGCCAAAAACTGAGTCTCAGAGATCATACACAAAAGATAATGATGGCTACATAGGGTCACAAAGAACAAATAATACAAGATACCACGCTGACCATGAGTCACAGAGAACACACAGAATAATAGAAACTGAAAACATTCCTACATAACATAGATCTAGTCTAGAAACTCTTCTAATAAAACAAACTGAAAGGATTGATCAACTTATGTCCCAGCTTAGCACAATGATGAACCTCATTGTAACTCTCATCGGTAAACTTCAATAATGCTCTCTTTACGTATCGCAACCTGGAATATCAATGGACTGATGCCAAATAAACAAGAATTGGAAATACTCCTTAAAGCTAACAAAGTAGATATTGCATTGATATCTGAAACCCACCTTAATGACCGCAAGAACTTTAAAATGGACAATTATTGTGTATATTGTACCAATCACCCTGATACCACATCACATGGTGGGTCTGCAGTTATTATAAAAAGTAACATCAAACACCATCTCCACAGTGAGTTCCAAGAAGACTGGATACAGGCCACTACTATAACTGTTAATGAACTCATGGGCCCTATTAATGTGAGCGCCATCTATTGCCCCCCAAAACACAATCCGAAGCAACAAATGTTTGACCGCTATTTCCACAGTTTGGGGAACAGATATATTAGTGGCGGAGATTGGAACTGTAAGCACACCTACTGGAGATCAAGATTGATCACTACAAAGGGGCGTGAACTGAAAAAAAGTATCGACAAACAAAAACTCACAACATTAGGAACAGGCAAACCAACCTACTGGCCAACAGATGTTAACAAAATACCTGACCTCGTGGACTTCTTTGTTGTAAAAGGCCTGTCTGATATATATTTTGATGTGGAATCATCACATCAAAATATATATCAGACAGACCACACCCCAATCATAGCAACATTTAGTGTATCGGCTATACACAGAGCACAAATACCAACACTTTATAATCATAAAACAGACTGGGGCACATTTACTGAATATCTGGAAGATGAAATAGAACTAAAGGTTAAACTTAAAACAGAGGAAGATATAGATGAGGCAACTTTCTACATCACCAACCTCATACAAGTAGCTGCATGGCGTGCTACCCCATCATTAAACTACTCCATTTAAAGAAATAATATTCCTCTGGAAATACGAAACAAGCTGGAAGAAAAACGGAAACTTCGAAGGCAACTACACTTGAGTAGATCCAATGCAGACAAGACAGCATACAATAGAATCTCTAAAGAACTAAAAGAATTGATAAGAGAAAACCAGAACACAACCTTCCAGCAGAAACTGTCAACACTCTCAGCTCATAAGAAGGATAACTATTCACTATGGAAAATAACTAAGGACTTTAAAAGACCACAATTCATATTCCACCTATAAGAAAATCCTCTAGTGATCCGTGGGCTAGGAAAGGAAGTGAAAAAGCTGAATTGTTTGCCAAACATCTTAGCGAAGTTTTCACCCCAAACCAGTCATCCATGTTGGAGTTCGAAGAGGAAGTAGACAGAATGATCAATAGTGACCAGCAGTTATCTCCACCTCTAAGACTCGTCACCCCAAGGGAACTTGCGCGAACGATCCGCTACTTAAAAAACAAGAAAGCTCCTGGGTTCGACCTCATAACGGGTGAAGTCCTTAAACAACTTCCTAAAAAAGTGATAGTCTTCCTAACAATGCTATTTAACGCAGTACTCAGAATACACTACTGTCCAAAACTGTGAAAGATCTCGCAAATATGTATGATTGCAAAACCAGGAAAACCACCAACAGAACCAAGTTCATATAGACCCATAAGCCTGCTCCCTATCTTATCTAAGGTATTTGAAAAAATACTCTTAATAAGACTCAAACCAGTTTTAGAAGAAAACAAGATTATACCAGATCATCAGTTCGGATTTCGGGAAAAACACGCAACCGTAGAACAAGTACATCGAGTGGTCCACAAAACCAGACAATCTCTGGAGAAAAAAGAGTATTGCTCAGCAGTATTTATAGACATACAACAAGCATTTGATAGAGTCTGGCACAAAGGACTGTTGTACAAATTGAAAACTCTGCTACCAAACTCATTCTATATGGTCCTAAAATCTTACCTAAGTCAAAGAAGCTTTCAAGTCAAGTATGAAGATGATTTTTCGAAGTTGTACTACATCACCGCTTCAGTTCCACAAGGATCGGTGCTTGGCCCGATCCTGTACTCTATATATACGGCAGACTTGCCTGAAACAGAAGGTGTTGTAACAGCAACATACGCAGACGATACTGCATGCCTTGCTAGTGATAAAGACCCGAAAAATGCATCTGTCAAACTGCAGTCGCAACTCAACAAAATAGACGTGTGGCTGCAAAGGTGGAGAATAAAGCCTAGCGTTACTAAATCGACTCAAGTGACATTTACATTAAGGAAAGGAGACTGCCCACCTGTCTGTATGGAAGATAAACCACTACCAAGTAATAACAGCGTAAAATATCTGGGCTTGCATCTAGACAGAAGACTGACCTGGGCTAACCATTAGATTTAGGGTAAAAGTTGATAAACTAAAAAAAAACATTATATGTATATATACCATCATATGTATTAACAGCCTATTAACGATAAAACCTATTTTTAAACCTTCTGAAAAACCGAAGTTGAAGTCTTCTTTTGAAGACAAAACAATTTCAAAAACCTCTTAACAATGAGTTAAACGAAAAACAGACTTGCCACCCATTAACGGGTGGGTATATCACGGGTGATTAGGTCCCAATAAAAGCTTTTTGACACATGTTTTCACGGAGGTTCTATGAGGTCTTGAGCATCCGTTTATTTAGTTCAAGCTTACATACCAACCAACGAACAACTTCTTGCATATATCGGCTCTTTTCGTCATGAGTAAACACTAAAATGTGGCACTGTAATGGTGTTACATATAAAAACTACATGTTGTTACATAATGAAGACACATAAATATAGATTCTCTTACCGTTTCTTCTTTGGTAGCTCCACCACCAGCTTGAGCGCCGGTATCTCGAGGTTGCATTTCAAACACCACCTGAGCATAAAACATCTCTATTCTCTATTCTCTATACAAAAACATGTCACTTGTGAGCGTTTATTCCCTGTGGTCCACCTGCGTTGTCTACATGGGGCCTGGGGAAAATGTTTTCCCTATGGTCCTCCAGAGATTGGGCCTTAATTATATAAAGTTCATAAAACAGTTAACCAACCACTTTGTCTCTTTATTCTTGTCTTGTAATTTCAAATTCAACAGAAAAAAACATAATACTATTTAGCAAAACAACCGTTTGAACAATCTTTATAAGCGAGCATATAAAAATCAATTTCCTATCACTAGAGTACCACGAAGCCATGGAGATATATTTTTTCCTATTATCGACGTTGACGGATGTCGAATTTGGAAGAATGGTTAACTTACAAATCACAAAAACAGAGAGGAAATTTATCTGTTTGAATTACAACATTACTATCGACTGCCCACGGCTTCGCCCGCGTAATACCCGGATAAAAAGTAGCCTATGTGTTATTCTAAACATCTAAACTTCCGCATTTATAATATTAGTAGGATAAAGGTAACAGATCACCTTGAACAATCTTTCGGATACAGTGGTCAAGTAGCCAATCTCAGCGTTAGGGTGAAGACCATACAGATACGGCGTTTCATCGGGCAGGAAGTCGTCGATGTACGCATGGTAACTGACGTAGTCTGAATTCGGAGGCGAAACGAACCCTTGCGCGAGCACACACTCGCCATCCACCTATTTTGAAAACAACAAAGATAAAATCACATGAAAATTTCCTCGATGGAGTACCAGTGAAGAATATTTGTATCCTTTGCAAAGAAAGTCTTAAGTTTCATCTGTCTGTAAAAAAGGGCGTAATTTACAGTTGCAACACAGTTAGGTGGATACAGATATGAAGAGTATATACTGTACAGATTAGCCATAGAGTTTAGTAGAACCTATAATTAGTAATATATATCAGGAAAGTTTCGAATGAGGGTGCTAACCAGTTCAGGTTGCATATACTCCAGCAAGAAGGTCCTACACAGCCTTCTATCCCAATCGTCTGTGATGTGTCCTCCGTACATGATTTCTCCGAAGAGGTACCTCAGATCCTCCCACGGCACGCGGGGATTAGCCTCCAAGTAGTTGTAAAGCACGTACACGCAGATGGTTAAGTCTCCGAAATTGAACGGATACACTCTGAAAAGAGAAAAGAGCTATAAGAAGGGTCTTCGGTCGGTATCGAAACTCCTTTATTCTCTATTTCCACACAGATAATACAGACAAAAAAAATACATATAGGACGCGTACAAAGAAGAGCGTAACCCTAACAAGAGTTTTCTTCGAGCAACCTTTGAGGATAGGATACTCGAGTCGATTTTACTATTAGTTTTATACCTGTTCCATCCTTGTGGACCGAATTTACGTCTTTCAGCCACAACAGCGTGGAAGTAGCATAGTGCGAATAGTACAGATTTAAATTCAGCTTCCTTGCTGCACATTTCCAGTGTTTCTTGACTGAAGTTGTCCAATGCCTGAAATTGTCCAATGCGTTTTTAAAGAATCGTGCAGATATAAACGCAATTCAACATTGACTGATTTACGCCAAGAGGCCTACCCGGTAGCATTGACACAAACACCCAAAAGTTCAAAAGCAAACACCCAAATATGATCAAGTACTATTACCTTATGCAAGTTAGCCCACATGCCAATAGGCGGTTCGTTGGTGATCTTGATTGCAGATTCCAGAATACCTTGAGGGATAATGTGATAAGCCGGATCTCCTGCCGGTTCTGCGCTTAGATATAACCTGAAAAGATAATAACAATTTAACGGTCACTGTCCATTCAGCGAACCGATCGTAATTACTAATGTTTACTGTCACTGTTTACAGGGTGACGATTAAGGCGACTAGACAAATACCTCAAGCTTAGTTTTTATTTCAAGCTAACTCAAATGCGTTAAGGTAAAACTTGGCAGCAGTCACGTGACATCTCAAAGCTAATGTAATTTCCATACAATTCAACCTTTCCGCAGGTGTTAACGCCAACAGAAAGTGGTTGTTGTCTAAGACTGCAGCGCGGGCTACATACAAGTGCGCTATAAAATGGCTTCATTAGTTTAGATTAGTGTCATTGCAGTAAATCAATTGAACGGGCATAAACGGGTACGACGCACACAGTTGCTTTTACCTGTACTCCGGCAAGGGATTATCGAAAGTTTCCTCCATTTTCTTCTCCAAAGTAGCCAACCATTTCGCTACCAAGTGAATATTTTGCAATATCACCCAGTGTCCGTTCACGGAGGCCACCCCCATAGCCTCCTCAGCCACCACCTCTTGACCTTGGCCTAGAGATACTATGTGGAAATTCTTCTTGTCTGTCGAGAAACCTAGCTTTCGACCAAGCTTTTCGAGATCCTGAAAGGAATCAATGACGCTGTCAAATAGTAGATAAAATAATACGATTGAAGGTTCTATTCTATTCTATTTCCGCAATGTGGCAGTGGACACTATTTTTTACAGATTTTACAAAGTAGAAGTATAATTATGTAATAGTTTCGTCATGTGGAGATGGGCACTGTTTATTTACAAGATAGAGGTAAAAGTAATATTTCCACCAACTGGCAGTGGACACTTTTTTTTTACAAATTTTACAAAGTAGTTAGAAGTAAATGTACTTAATAGTTCCATCATGTGGAAATGGGCACCGTTTATTTACAAGGTAGATTACGTAATTGTAATAGTTCTGTCATGTGGGAACAGGCACTGTTTATTTACAATGTATTCTATATTTTGTTTTATATTTATAGGCTAAGAAGTAGGTGAATTATGGTGATGTTTGATACTACAATGTGTACTACATAGATACCAACTTTCTACTTTGTTTTGACGATGAATCGCAAATATACCTTGAGAGGGTCCACACCGGCTGAGAGAATAAAGAACATTGCAGTGGTAGAGTTACTCTCCTGATAGGACTTCTCAAGGGGCGGGGTGCGAGCTTCCACATACTTCGTACCGAGATTTTCTTCGCAAAACGCGCTAAATAAGGCATTTTAATGAAAGTTATGCGGATTGTTTTCTCTATTTCTTGATAATATACGTATAACAACAAAAACCACCCAGTTGGCATTATAGACTTGGCTTACAAAACGATGATATGCTTATGCCGTTTCTGTTTGCTAAAAAAACTTTATATTTAACTTTTTTATTTTGTAGCGTGATGTTAAATAACCTTCTTCCTGACCTTCCTCAAGAATTGGGCTATCAAATGCATTATGATCAGAACATGATTTAAGTGCACTTAACCGCGTACACCTTTTTGAAACAAGGAAAACATCGAGAGGAAACCAGTAGACCCAAGAACCAAAAAAATCAAGGCATGTTGTTTGGAACCTGCCACGTGGAATAGTAACTATTATGTAAAGCGTCGGCATGTGCCAAATATAACAATGACTACCCCCCACGTGTCTCTGACAACCCCCTTCTTGGTATTCTCAAAGATCTGCGTACTGAGTATGGATCTGATGATCTGCATCATGGGGATTACAGTAGTGAGCGTGTTTGTATTAGTTTTGTTGTAGGTGATAATTATACGTACCCAGAAGCGTATGACATTCGGTCTGCCCTCAGCGCACGCATTATGCACAGCCGCTGCAATGCAGTCTTGTTTTTCCACTCGCCGGGAAGCTTGTCTCTTTCTGGTGCCTCTCCGTCAGTGTACTTCTGCCATCTGGTGGAAATTGTTGTTTCGTGATATAAATTTTGGAACTAGTTATCATGGTTACTTTAAGATTTGAAATAACGGCTAATTACCACTGTTTTTCATCGATTTATCTGGTTTTGTTTAGGTAACCCACGTCACGTACTACGCGAGCGAAGCCTTGGCCAGTAGAAAATCGTAAAGTTTCACTTATGGTGGAAATCTGAGGTAGTTACAGTACCTAATACATCAAAATGAAAACAAATCAAAAATCGTTCATTTATCTTGATATATTTGGAGCATAAATACAAAAGAGACGTACCTATTTATTTACTACAGGAAACTAGAAAGGTGTACATAGGTTTACCTTTTAGTGGCCCCTTCAATATCCTTGTCCAGGTTTTCAAAAGCGTCCATCTTCGCGAGGGCAACGATACCGCCCCAAGAGTTGTTAGAGAGCCAGTTGTAAGGGGAAACCTCAGGCGCTACGGCGTATTTCAGTAAGAAATCTAGCTCACGTGGGTCTACCTTGCCCTCGGATTGTAGGACCTGAAATTATTCTTTCGTCTTTGAAGACCACACTAAGTAAGCAGTGGTTTGATCTAATATGACATCAAGTGCGTTAGAGAGAGAGATGTACAATTTTACATATCGCACTTATTTCTTTACTAGCTTTGCCACGGCCATCCTCGACAACGCTATTACTTCTTTTTTTCCACTCTTAAGGGTCGTAGCGTGATGCTAAATAGCCTATAACCTTTCTCATGAAAGGCTATCAAATGCAAATCCGGCAGGTAGTTTTAGAGATTAACGCGTTAAAACAAAAAAAACTAACTCTTCAGCTTTATTATTAGATAGATTACCTGTAGTGTGATAAGGAACAAGAACACGAGCTTGTCTCGCTCAAACAGCCCTCGACTAGTATACACGAACACTGCGAAAGTGATACTGTCCAGTAGATTCCTGACGCGGCCTTCTAATTCATCCGCTGGCTCCGCCTTGGCCAATGCGTCTTTGAAGACCACACTGTAGGCTTTTAGTGAGAACTGGTACATTGGGTTGATCTTGTAAATGTCGTTTAGAATGAAGTAGAGCAGGGAGGCTCGAGCGGCAGCACGTCTGGAAGCGTCATTTCCAAGTCAATCAAGATACATAAAAAACTTGTTGCAAAGCAATGTGAGGTGTTCTTGATCGGTGGCAAATGTCTTATTATTTTTATTACAGATTTCTCTCTACCGGAGCTATGTTAAACTGCTGATAATGTTTATGTCTGGTGTATTAAATAAGATCGTTATCAGTTTTATGTTATACAGTAGCCCGAAATGGCACAGATAAAAAACCCTCTACATCACACAGTTTACAAAGCGTTCAAAAGTTGGGTATTCCAATAACATGTCTCGCAATGATTAACTGTAGGTGTAGCCAACAAGGCTACTATGTTCATATTCATGAACAGCACATAAAATTACCTGTATCTTTCTCTCGCTTCATCAATCTTGACAGACGTCACTTTGCCTTCCTCGACCTTTATTTCGATATCGGCCGCCGTTTTCTTGGTCGTCTCTAAGTTGATGACGAGCGCCGAATCGCTCAGTATATCGGGTCCGGCGGACGACAATCGCTTCAGTAGGTCATCTTCTAGGGTTTTGAGTGTGATTTTGAAGTCGTTCTGTTGTTTGGTGAGGCCCGCTCGTAAGCTTTCCAAGTCGGGTCTTTCGGCTTTCACGACTTCGCCTAGCAACTGTTCCTCGAGGCTGAAATAGATTGAATGGAACATTGGTACTTGTAGCGGTATAAGCCGGCAGCTTTTTTCGCGTTCAATTCCCCATACATACCAGTGATGTCCTAAAAACGCACGGCGTTATTGCATTTACTAATCGGACATGGGTCCTCAGGGTTGGTCACTTTAAAGCCTGAAGGAAAACAAATAGCACTGAAACGTACCCATCTTTAGTGACAGTGAAGTTGATGAGCGTGCACTGCGCCTGCATTTCCGGCTGGTAGTGGGGATTGGCGAGCTTGGTCTGGATCACTAGCCGGAAGTCCACGTGATAGTCTATTTCCCTGTCACCGATCTGGTAACAAACAATATCTACGTCACATCTGAAAATACAGAAAGCTTGATGGATACCATCTAGATTCGCACATTCACTATATCGGACGAATAGAAATGTGTAAACTACGAGAAAAAAATAAAAGAGAAGTGAATATTTAAATAGATGCAATTATTTTCCCGTAAAAGGTTATACGTAAGATTGAGCTTAATGATATGGCTTGCCTATTCGTTCTGAACAGATCAGCTAATTTAAGTGTCGTTTCAATAGATTACCATTTCTTTCGAATAGATAACAAGTAGGGGTAGTTAAGAACCGACTGATCCCGTACTTCGAAAGGTACATTAGACTGTGTATCAACTGTCTGTCGCGGCTTAAATGCTGCAATCACACTGCGGCCAGTTGTACAAAGAATTCTTTTATTTTATTAATTTGAAGATTCACTGAATAAAATGATATGGCAGGCCAATGTGCAGATTTACAGTTGCATTACAGTCGTTAAGTCATAGCGGATCATAGGTCTTCGGGCGGCCTTGCAACGCCTATATTTTTACCTTTAGAACCTTCCCCTTGCGGATAAGCACGCGGCCGAGCAGCGGTTCGAGTACGGCGTCCACGGTCTCGCCTATATTTTCTAGCAGCACCACGTTCCCGTTGCTGACAGCGCGCTCGATCATGTCCAGATAGTTGCGCTGAGTGAGACGAATCACGACAAGAGCGTCGCCGTACCGTGACTTTATCCATTTTATTCCTTGCCTGTTCAATAAGTACAAGAATTTATGGGTAACTACGACATGAGCATCTTAATAGGAAAAAACATTGACCATTTCGCAATGGATCAAGCTGGTACTTATGTGTACAATCTAGTCGGCTATAAGCGCCGATAGAACATCGTATAAGTACTTAAATATGAGATGTTTCGTTCGGCGGTAATTTGGTAGTGGTCAAGTGTGTAGCGTAGAAAGATTTTGCATTTTTTTATATTGCCTAAATCCATTTAGTATAATCATAGAACTTACAGTTGCGGATCGATCATGAGCGGCCACCGCGCTGAACTTGTGAGAATGGTCGCATTCTCAGTACTCATAGTATCAGCGGGCAGGCCCTCGTTGTTCCAGCACGCGATTTGCGCGTCGTCCGTCAACATGGACAGCGGGTTCAGACCTTCAGTCGTTTCAATTTTCGGCTAAAATCAATAATCACTTGTCAAGAGGCTCACACATAAGTAGTTGAACTTTTGATGAGACTTGAAGACGTTTGGAATCGGATACTATGTGAACCCTAACAATTTTAAACCAGTGGAAGTCAAGACAGATTCTACATAGAGATTATATTAATCAAGAAGATCCAACCATATCGTTACATAAAAAAATCGTTGATGTCATTACAAATCATTCAGATAATTATCAAGTAAATACACGCCCAGTACGTATCTTCAAATATCTTATAATATAAAATCGTATGACCGACTGACAAACCAATAACTTTGGATGGTATGTTTCGTTTGATGTGTCAGCTAGAGTTCGCCAAAAGTGTAAAGAAATAGATATAATGACATTCCCTTGTCAATACGTCTATGAAAATCTGTTGTATGTTCACAAAAATATTAATTTGTTTAAGAAAAAAAGCGATAATCACAATGTTAATACTAGAAATAAAGATAATCTCGCTGTTGCCACTTGTAGACTCCATAAAGTTAATAAATCGTTTAAAAGGCACGGTGTACGCTTTTATAACAAACTACCAAGAGATATACAAAAATTATCAATTAACAAATTTAAAAACGTAATCGAACAAAAACTTTATAAAAAGGCATACTATAAAATATCTGATTATTTAGATGACAAAAATTCTTGGGATTGAAAATGCTCCAACTCGAACCTATTGTTCTGTAAAAGGATCATTAAAAAGAATAACCAGCCTTGTTTTCTTGCCTTTCTTTCCTGGCTTGGTCGCGGAGGAACAGGCACTAGATAAAAACCGACGTTTCAAAATGGTCCTTATGATTTTATTGAATAAATGAATTTTGACTTTGACTTGACTTTAGTACAATAAGAAATAATTTTACAAAATTCAATGCATAAAGGGAAGATGAAATTTGTATAAAAAAATTAAACAACACGGACAGTCGCAGATGGGCGAAGGGAGAGCGTAGCGATCACTTAAATAAAATTCATGGATGAGTCGAAATTGAGTCAATGCCTTCGTTAATACGGTACGAGAAAATAAATTCCTGTTTTTTGTATACAAATAAAGTGGCAACAAGCATACGGCCCACCTGTTGCTATGTACACTTACAACACCAGAGGTATCACTCTGAGTTGCCATAAGACATAAGGGGTGAAAGTCTCATGTGCTTGTAATTTCACCGGCACCCATACCCATAATACATACAATATGAATGGTATAATTCGCGATAGTTATGGAATAAAAAGTAAATTACATTAGTTTTGCCAAGTGTGGGCACCCAGTCGTCGTCCATCAGCTGTTGCCTGTAGCGGCGCGTGAAGCACCCCACGTACGATATGAACGCCGTCACCAGCAGCACGTCGCCCGGCAGCATTATACCGGACTCTTTGAGGTTCACCACCGTCGCTGACCATCTAAATGGTTACATCATTTACTTACCATTTGCCTACTAGTTCTCGGGCAGAAAGTTCAACAGCTAAGGGACAGACATTTTAAACTATTTTTGACGAGTGCTTTACTTAAACCTTCATCTAGGAAATATATGCTTCAAAGTATCTAAAGTTGTGTCCCCCGATGCCCTCTAAGTTTTTGACCATGAGTTCTAGAATATGTAGCGGAAATTTATTCGACGGATTTCAATGATAACTTTAGAAGTTATGAAGCAACCTCGAGATCCCATCATAGCGTATCTCGACTGAGCTCGACAGCAGTCGAGTGTTTCTATTCTCATTCTTACCGGAACAGATCGAACTGGGTTAGAACTGCGTGTCTAACGGCGCCGTAAGTATATTGTTAAGCTACATTTTGGTTTCAATGTGCATTTTGCAGAGAGAGCCTGAATCCCTTCTCAACGCCGGTTCTTCCTACATCCACATTTAAATAATTTCTTTTCAAAGCCTCTAGGGACACCAATAAAAGATCTAACAGATAAGAAGAAAGCTCGAGGTATGTTTCAAAGCTAGCTAAATTAGGTACCTGATTTTCTCTGAAGCCAATCCGTTGACCAATCTGTTGGCCAGATCGATGGTCGCGTTGGTAGCGTCAGCTTCCGCTTGACATTTCATCTTCTCGTTCACGGCTTCTTGGAAAGCTTTCATCAATACTTCCAGTTTCTCTTCCAATTCCTGTTACATGCAATTACTTATATTTATATTTCATCGCTCCATTTTTAATTATAACCGACTTCAAAAAGGGAGTGGTTTTCTATTCGCCCGTGTTTTTGTTATAGTGTGTGTTTGTTACCTGATATCTTCGTCAATTGTCAACCGATTTTGAGATTCTTTTGTTGTTTTATAGAGAATGATCCCGAAGTGGTCCTATAAATTTTATTCCTCAGGGATTGCTAGATTTCCCGTAAAAATTTAAAATATCATTATCTTACGGAATCACGACTAGCAAAATTTTTTTTTTTACTTTTTTTTTTTTTTGTCCCTGTACCGAACTGATACCCCCGACAGATAAGCTGGCGCTACGGTATATAGGCATTTGGCGTCCCACACCAAAGACGTATCCTTCTTTCAATAGACAAGAGCCATGTTTTTACCTTGATTTGACTAGTTAGGAAGTCCAGCTTGTCCCTAGCGGCTTGCAACTCAGCATTGGCTGCGTTTAAAGCACGTCGCTTCGGCTCGACGACCACATAAACATCGTAGAACTTGACTATGTTGACCACCCACGAGCAAAGACCGGCCGCGGCTGCCGACTTCGCCATTATGAACTCCATGTTAAACTCGGGGTTTTTGATGTATGGCAATACGGCCTGAAACAACAAATAGTGAATAAATAGTACAACTAAAATATAAATAGTATGAACACACTACCACTAACCCCACACTAGAATTCTCTATAAGTATCAGAAACTACGAGTACCATGGTACCACAAAAACACTCAGTCCCGAGACCAATATTTACCTCTGTGGCGCAGTGGGCGAAGGCCCGCAGAAGGTTGCGGGTTCGATTCCCGCCGCGGGACAGATGTTAGTATAATCTGCAAATATTTGTCTGGTCTGGGTGTTTTCTATCTATAATATGAATGTATTTACAAAAAAATTTATATAAGTAGTATATCAGTCCTCAGCAGGAATCACACTCGTGTCTCTTTTGTTTCAGGCGAATGCTCGCCCGCCGCGTTACTGAGCTTATCGATATAACAATCGAGAACAAAGGTTGTATTTCTCAGAATATTAAGCTTTTGGACTTTTACCTTGATGACATCGGGGTGTATGTTCTCTTTGTCGTAGTAAATTAGATCGTTCAGAAACTGATCGACTTTATTCATCATCAACTGAAAAATAAAAGCATTATTTCATGAATTCGTTGACAATGTCAATGGACGCTTCATGGAACCTTTGCGACGCGCACTGAATTTTATCACCAGACTGGTTCTTTCACCTTTTATCGTGGTGCTTTTTTATGACCACCATACCTCGGGCTGTATAGTAACCAAGAAAGTATAATTGCCGCGATGAAAGTAAGGGGCATGTGGAGGGTCCACAGCATCTTCTGCGTATTGCTCATTGCAGGGAGGCTAGACACTGTGCCTTCATGGAGCGCTGGACGAGACAGCATGTTGTGCACTTGTAAATTCAGCGTAATTCTATGTAATTGTAATTCTATGTTCCTCCTACCTAGACTGGTATAGTCTTAATTTAATAGTCATCTCTTTTATATTGACAATATTATATTTATATGTGTTTAATATCGTGTAATATATATCTAAAAAACATTGAATTTAATTCAATAATAAATACTATGAATACGCACTTTGCAAGACTTCCAAGACCTGTCTTTAGGTATCTTGCCCTTCTTAGCAAAGAGCACGAGTACGGCTGCTGTCACGTTGACCACCGCGTCGGGCGGCGAGCCGAAAGACTTCAACTCAGTCAGGTTGTTCTTATTCAGAGTGTTCAAGGCCTCTTGTGCCGCCATCAGTGCGGGCTCGGCTTTAGCGAGATCGTCGGCACAAATCTTAGCCTTTATCGTGACATCCTCTTCAATAACCTTGACTTTTTTCTCCTCCTCCGCAGCTGTAAGGGTGAAATTGTTATTCGACTTCGACAATCAAGAGATGTATTTTGAAGAAATTTCTTCAGCAAGGACCTACAAAATACTAAACCTATGGATTCGCGCGCGCTGGTCTCTGTTGTCCCATCAGAAATAAGAAATCAGAATATTTATTTGCATGAATATAGGTCAATTTATATAGGCCCTTATATTTTCTACCATACAAAAGGTGTGCAGATGTCAATATGTAGATTGAGAATAAATTTATACAAGAATAAATATAAAATGTCAGAACTTATGTCCTAACGTTTGAATTAATGTCAATAACTATTACCTTAAACAACTTAATCTAATAAAATTCACTCCTAGTTATTGGTCATAATATCATTGTTGCCTACTTTGTGGTTCATAAATTCATTAATGTCATAGAAGTATTGGTCCCATAACCATTTCGTCAGCTTATTTGGAAGTTTTGGAAGTTTTACAATATCTTTGATAAAGGGATCCGTCGAGCGTCGATGCTCGAGTCGGTAAGGTATTTATCAGAAATAGATCTGCGTACCAAATGCTTTTTCTTTGGACACTTTTTCACTCTCAGCGCCGACCACGTCGATAAGCGCCTCAGCGTTCTTATTTTTCTCTTTCAATATTATTTCTTGCTCAGCAAGAGTCACCTGAAATGGATCGCATAGTAAAACTACAATAAATATACACACACACACAAACGACATTATCGTCTTACTAGCCTCTGCCCACGGCTTCGCCCGCGTGGTACCCGGATAAAAAGTAGCCTATGTGTTATTCTGATATATAAGCTATATTACTGTTAAGTTTCATCAAAATCCGTTCAGTAGTTTTTGCGTGAAAGAGTAACAAACATCCATCCTGACAACCCTTCCTACTGTTACGGTATATCGGCATATACCGTCACAGTAGGAAGTCGGTGGACGGAGGACTCTGAAACGGTTTTGGCATTCATATTGTAAAAACGGGAATTTTCACGTACTGCACTATTGGTGAATGCACCGAATAAGTTTCGACTCATTCCGAGAGTCTTCATCAGAGTGAGTGGTCGCGACTTTCACGCACGGCGTGACGCGGAAGGAGAAAGTCGCGACCAATCACCCTGATGAAGAATCTCGGAATGAGTCGAAACTTAGTCGGTGCATTCACCGATAGTGCAAGCACTTATTGAGATCGAACGATGGTTAAGGGACTGGTATTCAGGTATACCTTCAAAACAGCGACGTCTCCAGCACACGAAGCTAACTTCTCCAGTCCATTCTCGAGTCTCAATATCATCATCTTCAAGTTCTTAGTCTTATCGTTGAGCAGTTTGCTGTACAGCGCGATCTGTTCCAGGAAAGTCTTGGGCGTGGTGTAGTTGTATCTTTTCTCGTTTTGGAAGTAGATTGCGGACATCTGATTCACGCTTTGGTGGACGTGGGACATGAAGTTGGACACTGGTTCTACTAAATCAACCTGGAAATTCGTTCAAAATAATTTTAGTACTGACTATTTTAGTATTAATAATAAAGCTGAAAATTTAGTTTATTTTTGTATTTGATAACCCGATTCATTATGAAGGTTATGTGCTATCTAACATCGTGCTACGCCACTTATGAGCCGAGCAAAAAAGTAATAGCACGAACGCGGCGGGTCGGTCGCGGGCCGAGGGCGGCCGACGTGGCATAGCTAGTTTAGTTATAATTTTCACCAACCCCCTTAGAAGACACTTAACATTGTTAAAACAAGTATCTACGAACATCTGCAATTGATGCATTGCTAATGAACCGTAATTGCCAGATTATAATAATAAACCCCCAACAGTCAAATACCCGATAAAAATCATAATTAACTAAGACAAGGGTCGATGCTAAAGTGCGTATTTTCGTTACTTAATCGAAAATAATGAGTGAACATCTATCTAGTGTCACTGACTCGTGAGTATACAACTGAAACAGCAAAAGATACAGAATAATAGTGCAGGGCGGACCCTTCACTAGGATTCCCTGTTTCGTAGGTATCATGAACTATGACTACCACAAGACCTAGACTAGGAACAAATAGTCAAGGTTAATCAGTCATCGAAAAAAAATTCATGTGAGTACACATATAATTTAATATTAGAAGTAAATTACCGGCAAAGATTCCACTTCAGATATGAACCTCTTGGATACAGACCGCAGCGCCTCTCGCGGCCATTCGTGGAACCAGTTGATGGCTGTGCAGTTGACCAATGAGGGGAATTTACGCGCTCGGACACGCAGTGTCGCTCCCACGGGAGAAAAGCATAACACAACCTATAACGATGACATAACATAATCCCTTTCACTGAAACATTAAAACGCCCACGGCATAGCTTGCCTATTCGTTCACAAGAGATTAGAGGGTCTATCCTGAGTTTTACAATATGCTAAAACCGTAACCGTTTCTATTCCAACTGGAAACGATCATTTGAGCCATTAAAGAGCCCGTATTAACAAATCTCTAGCTGCATGCAAGGTAAAGCGACGATACGGAAACTCACTTTTTGGATGAGCGAACTGAGGGCTGTGGCGTATAGAATTGGCGCTTAGAAACAATTACAAGTAAGCAAAAGTAAGTATCGTCAACATAAGCTTCTATTATTGGGAACATAATACGCTGATGTTGGATACCGGGACAGTATGAGTGCATACCTTGAGCATCGTTCTTACGCGGTTGATGAAGAACCTCCAGCAGTTTTCACGAGTGTCAGGCACACCGGAAGCTTTTGTCTAGAAAAACATAAAACTAGGGTAATACTTTAATTGAGCACAATATCATAAACAAAATGACTTTAATATAAATAAGCAGTTGTAACCGCTTTCCATTGATGGGCCATTTGCCCATAATTGCTTCCTAGACATGTGGCTACAATAGGAAGCAATAAAAGCTTTTTATATTCATCTTATCTCTAACTACCCCCAAAAGATCTTTATAGCAGCAGGGCAATTAAACTTTTGCGAAACTAATTTTCTGGGTAACACATAATTTGAAACACGTACTTACAATCATTACTGAGAAGGACGTTTTGGGGACAAATATTTTGAGTTTTACTATTAATGTTGGAATAACGATTGTTCTGTGAATGTACTCCGATACAAC
Organism: Perizoma flavofasciatum; assembly: GCA_958496245.1. NCBI lineage: Eukaryota > Metazoa > Arthropoda > Insecta > Lepidoptera > Geometridae > Perizoma > Perizoma flavofasciatum. The sequence goes on from OY292436.1 coordinate 5,496,398, forward strand.
ATCCGGGACGTGAATAGGCCTGCAGTTTAATGTTAAAATGTAAACCATTGTCATTGGTTATCCTGTGACTGACAGCTTCTGCTCTCTATGATGTAACAAAGTTGCCATCATAAGTGAAGCGCATATATTCTCAAATCCCTAATTATAACAGCAATCTTTATCGATATCAAATGTATTTCTTCGCTACACAATAATATATCTAATGTGATACGTGCACCTGTATTTAATTTCATTAACCCATAGCCATATCATCCACTGCCACGCACGTTGAGAACACTCTGCTCAACAATTATTTGTTCAGTGACAAGGGATACCATATCCCGACAGGGAATTAATGTCTGTCAGTCTGTTTTATCCAGCGCGTTATTGCTCTGTAGACCACAGAGCACGAAACGTGCTCGTGTTTAATTTACAAATCATGAAATACTTACCTCACCTCTGACTCCGTTGATGATATTCTCAATTTCATCATCAGCCAACAACTCGGGTATCTCACCGGACGCCAGCAGATCATTGATCAACACAAGGAAACGCTCGTCGGCAACTTGAGCGTCCGTCATCAGGAACACATTGCCAATATTCTTCAGTCCAGCTTTTATGTAGAGAGCGGCTGAAAGAAAAAAACTGTGATTCCGTAACTGTCCAACAAGGTGTTTCGCTGATTTTCATCCTGAAATCCCCACTCGAGCTTTATTTTTAGATTATAATCAGCCCATATTGGTACTGAAATCTACTGATACATGATTGTAGCGACAGGCCCTCATGTTTTACTGACCTAGATCGACTTTCAAGTCGTTGATGCTGTATCCTTTCCTGAGTTGTATTTGGAAAACTTCTAGTGAGGATATGAAAGCGCTGAGCCTCGACAAAGATTGCTTTCCGGAACCACCCACGCCGACTAGCAGAGCGTTGCCTCTAGGAGCTTCTAGGATGCGATTTATTCTGTAAAATAATCAGGAAGTTCGAGTATTGTACTACCAGATTTTCTAATCATAGTATCGACTGCCACGGACCAAGAGCCTGTAGTTATTATCTCAAAAGGCCATACACAAAACAACAATGTAACCACGATATATGTATCAACACAAATCAGCCTTAGCGCGTGTTATTTTTAAGAATCCTTTGGTCTCTCGATATAGCTTTATCCTAAAGTCGTTTTAACTGAGCACAAGATGCTAAATTACATAAAAAAATAGATTGCGCAGCCAAAGGGCTAATTTAAGTGACCAAGTTTTATCTACAGATTAGTGGAACGACTCGCGACTTTATCCGCGTTAACTTTGTTCCATAAAAATCATCTTTCCGCTGGAATTTCGGAATAAATTCCATACTAACACAAGAAAATTAGCCTATCCTCAATATTTCAGAACCCTAAAACTTACGGATAAGGCTGTGGGTTGAATGTCATTCAGTCAGTAAGTGTGTCACGCAACGATTTTATGTATTAAGAGAAGTCCTGTTGTGTAGGACATTGAAGGACGACATGTAGGAAGTCCCCCTACCCAATGGATGCATCTCAAAGATTGCGGGAAGTCGGTGGGTCAAGATCGTTCGTCGTGGACCTCTTTGGAGGAGGCTTATAGAGGACTTCTACAAGCTGTTGATGTTAATAAGGTATGTTGTACACTCACCTGCAAATATGATACATGGCATCCTCAAACAGCACCAGGTTCATGGTCGCCACGAGGTCGTTGTACCCCGAGAGTGACTCATCAAGCAGCTTCTTGATCTGAGGCCAGTCCCGAATCGGGAAGTACTTCGGATCGCCGACGCCTTCCGCAAAGTGGCAATAGATGAGGGGCTTTTCGAATACTATGTTCTCGTCGTAATCCTGTGTAGTTTTAGGAAAAGTTTTTACGTATTGCAGCACCTGCTTGTGACATGCCGTGAAATATCGCGGAAAAAGTCGCGGGCGTGGCTTACTTAGGCAGATTGAAATTTGTTTATTAAAAAAAAAACTTTATTTCAGCATTCACACAAGTGTTTATGTATTAATTCTCCGGCTTATAATTATGCTCAACTATATCTATACTAATAATAAAGCTGAAGAGTTTGTTTTTTTGTTTAACGCGATAATCTCTGGAACTTCCAGTCGGATTTGAAAAAATATTTTTGCAATTGGCAGCCCAATTCATGACGAAGTTTATAGGCTATTTAACATCACGCTACGACACTTAGGAGCCGAGAAAATGAATTAATAGCGTGGGCGGACGATGCGATGCGGTTGGCTGGGGGTCGATGGCTGCTGTGGCACAGCTATTCTTTAGGAAAGTTCGTAAATAGACGTGACAAACCTCGCAATTCTTCTTGATGACTTCCACGATGAGTTTCTGGAAGGACTCGTTATCGATGGAGTCGACCATCTTGTCGGAATAGACGCGCGTCGCTTCATGCATCCAGAGTCTAATCAGCTCGGACTGCAGCTTGATCGCATCGCCGGTTGTGAACAGCATACCCTGAAGGACAACGTCGAGTTAGCAAAGACTCATTGAACGCAAAGCGACCTCGAAACGGTGAACGAAAATATTGTGAGGAAGGCATGCTCTTAAACCAGTTCGAACGCTTGTGCCATATCGGTTAGTATTCAAATAAAGCGGCGATGGGCTTGCAACATAAATTAAATAAAAAAATAATGCTGGACATTTTCACACAGCATCATCTAGCCCCAAACTAAGCAGAGCTTGTGTTATGGGAACTACATGACTGATATAGGTAGGCATGTTTGCTGACACGTATAAACACGAAGAAAAGCGGCAGATGAACTGATTTTGACAGGAGTGAAATTCTTACCATCTCTTTCTTGCGTACACTAGTTAAATTTAGTTGATATTAATATTTAGTTGGTGTACTACAGAATCGGCGCCAATTTCTATCATAGGGATTACAGCATACGTAATTATTTTATACAACTCTTGATCAATTTCACCACAAGAAATTCCAGCTTTAGATTCTATGAAACACATACCTGGAAGATGTTGGACAAGTCTCGCAGATTGAAAACGTAGTGGAACTTGATAGCCGTCGGCAGAAAAGAAGAGGAGAGTTTGTTGTGAAGCGCCAAAGCCGCGTTCACGAGCGGCTCCGCGTAGCGCTGCACTATCAGGCCGAACTTATTCAGCGGATTATTCAAGTGCTGGGACAGTATTTGCTTGTATATCTGGATGCATGCGTCTAGAGCTGGGAAACTAGAAAATAGTTTTGAAAAGTTACTTCAATATAGTTAAGTATCATTATACCAAGCTTTGCTCGTGGATTGAGCGCATCAACCCTTTTGGGTTTGCTAAGCTTTACAAACTGTATTTTTTCAAGCTCCGAGACCTAGCTACAAAAACCTATTCTAAAACACACTGTTACGGATTTTAGTTAGTCATGGAGGACTTTTTTGGGGTAGTCAGGGCAAACCCAATTTACTACCCCATAAAATATTTACATCAAAACAGATTTTGGGTGGTTTTGTACAGATAGATAGGATAGGCTGCTAGTTTATAAAATTCAATTATAATTTCCCCACTTTGAGAGCCTTGCATACATTTAAAACTTCCGAGTATTGAGTGTGGTTATTGCTCAGACTATTTCAATAGGAATTTAGCAAACCAAGAGGCTCCACTTGTGGCAATTAAGCACTATAAATAACTTGTTCAATTTTTTTTTAATATCTTATAATGATTTGGTAAACATACCTGACAGCAAAGGTACAGAAATGCCTTTGAAGTCGTGGGTCGATGGTAAACGAACCGGCAGTAGGATTCATGCATGCCACAAACATGCAATTTGAAATATCCTTTAGTGATAGTTTCTGTCTGTCATACCTGAAATGGTAATATGTAGGTAACAGTTATATTAACAAAATGATGTGCATTATGGAATAATATTACATGCGTTTTATTGACAACAATAGGTATGTTTATCAATAATAGAGTCAGTTGGAGCGTGCAGCCAAGGTTGGACCGGAAAGGTTCTCACAGACTGCCAACGCCTATACCAATAGCTAAGAAAATAATAAGTTAAAAAAAAAACCACTCAGACAGCGACAACACCCCACTCTCCCCCGTGAAGGGGAGCGAACGATCATCGAAGGCTGAAGACAAACTGTCTTCGCCCATCTCACGCTCAGGGTGCCGCGCCACGTCTCCTCATCGTGGTTTGAGTTGGTCTCACATATTGTGGAAGACTTGGGAAGAGCTTACTATAGAAATGATCCTATGAAGTAAGGTCTTGACGTAAACAAATTAGCCGAGGAACCTGATTCAACGCCGTGCGTTTTCGTCAGCGCGATTCAGAAACGGACACATTTTAGCAGCGCCCTCTAGTTCTAACTCGGTCAGTTTTACTTCAAGTCTTCTGACATAGTACGTTATAATGACGATCTTTGAGTGACGTCACTCGGAAGCCATCTGTCCTTCATCTTGTTAGAAAATCTAAATACGGATCACGTTCTCGACATAGCCAAGCATATGTCGAGCCGGTATAATGACAAGACAGACGTACGAGCGACATAATATGTATAACAACAGAATTTAATCGTTGTAGAGATGCTGACGTTCGGTTAATGATCAAAGCCAAAACATGATCATCTTAAGGTGTATTTAAGTGTATACTAGACAAAAAACTGACCCAAATAATGGTACCTATAAAAGTACATTTTTGTGGTACAAAAAATAATAATAAGAAGCCTCGTGACTCTTTGAGGGAACGATTCTAAGTAATAAACATAATGACAGTACAGTATCACAGTATATATATGGAAACTTTATGTACACGCATAAAATAACACGTTTTATTAAAAAAAAGAGATGTGCATAATATTAATCCTAGAAACATAAATAAATTAATTCCAAAAATTTTATTAGAAAAGACCACTGGGTATTTTATGGGAAACCATGTACGCTACTACAATAAGCTTCCGGTAAATATAATCGAGCTACTTATTCGTATATTTAAATCCTATATAAAGAGTAACCTAATAAAGAAGGCGTATTACACCTTAAATGTCTATATTGCCAAATTGCATATATGTAGTACCTAATATAGTTTATAACATTAGGTTAAGCATTATTATTATAAAGCATATTGTTTGTTAACTTAAGAACTTAAGTTTGATACTTTTTTGACATTTTATTTAACTCTTTGACTAGTACTCTTTTTTAAATAAATGAGTTCATCTTGTTCGTTTGGCAACACACTAAAGCTGAATGATGATCAAAAAACAAGCAGTTTAACATTTTAAATCCATGTAGTTTTTAAGCTGACGTTCCTCTATGATCCTTGTGATTTCAATGAATAAAAACCTTATGACTTTGACTTTTGCATTTATCCATCCATATGCAAATTACCCAACTACTAGTATTAAAATGTCTGTAGCCCAACTTACTCATTATAGCAATACAATATTAGGTTTTTAAACGGAAATTAAAATAGTAATTTAACCTACGAAATTTTGCTGCTTTAGATGCTCTGTTACTCCTGTCAATAAAAAAATATCTGTTCTAGTCTATATTCAAGTTAATAAAAATAATAATTAATGACGATAAAACAAGGTGGGCAGTCAACAATGTTTAGTGTGTTTATGTTGAGTTACCACAAATAAAATAAATCACCTTCCTTGACCTCATAACTACTTACAAAGCGGATTGTGCGACATGAATGTATGCATTGTATAGTAACCATGTTTATTGAAGTCAATGACTATATTCAAATAAAAAAATTATAAGGGGAACGGCGCGTACGCAGTCCCCACTACCAAAAATAACGCACCCGAGTTATCCACATTAGGGATAATCGCAGAGGTCAACCCATTCGCAGTGCAATGAACAGGCCTCGCTCTGGGGGAACCGCCTTTGTGATCACGGTGTCCCCTGTGCCAGGTAAGTATGAATTGTTTAGTTCACTGCGGCAAAGTCATTCAGAGCCGTGCGTTTTCGTCAGCGCGATCTAGAAACGGGCACATTTTAGCCGCGACATCTAGTTCTGTATCGGCTAAATAAACACCACGCGCGCCCATTGGCCCGTTTAAACGCAGAACACGCCCATCAACGCCCCGCCGATTTAAAAATTCGTATCAAGCCGTACAGACTTTTGTTGTTATTATGCGATACTTACCAATGTTTATAGTCCATAAACTGTCGTATGAGCGTATGTGGCTGTACAGTGCCGTATGTGTCCACCTCAGGCATGTTGAGATCGTCTACGAAGTAGATCATGAACTTGCTGCCAGGTGGGCCGAAGTTGCGGCCAGATTTTTTCTCTAGAGGCTTTTCCAGGACTCTTTGCATCATTTCTGAGTAGTAATATTCTCTTTTTAGAATTTGATTTGACACAAACTTATATAGAAATAGTAAGTACATTATAAAAACAGATAACCCCGGAGCAAACATCATTCAACGCTAAACAAGCTCCCAAACAATATATTTTTATAACTCTTTGAACCATTGTTAGTCTTCAGACATGGGAAAATAGTGCATAATCTCACCAGATGTAGTATAGAAATTGAATGGCACGTTGGTAATCGCATACGAGTCAGGTAGCGAGTTCAATTTGGCAGCCACACTGACAGTCTTTCCACTGCCGGCGCTGCCAACCAACATCACTGGCTTCTGCTTAGCAATCAACAGGTCCATGAAGAACCTGATGCGAGTGGTTTCCGATGTTGAGACTAGACATGACTGAAAAGTAAAGAAAACGTTACCTAATTCCACTAACGGATATTACGCCCGGCCATACGTTTACCACTTCTGTTCTGTCCAATTAAAATATAACAAGATTTACATTTAGTCACAGTCCTGACGCACACTAGGGTTCCCTGTGTCGTGGCTATCAGGAACTACGAGTGTCATTGGAAAATATACATCCTCATTCAATCTGCAATACCCGACCGGCGCAGCCTTTTTTAAGCCAGCAATCGTGTTCGTGTGAATAAACCATAGAGTAGACAGCCAAAAGAGACGCAATGTTTGATAATTTGCTAGGAAACAATTCTGTCAACTGTCGTGCGAGTCCCGCCACACCTGCTGTGCTCTGATTGGTCGAAACTGTCGTTTCAACCAATCAGAGCACAGCAGGCAACATGACGCAATGACAATGACAATGTCCGCGTTTGCCAACATATTGTGTTGACAGAAGTGTGGTTTAATATGACGCCTCTCGGAGTTAACGATGGAACACCCACACGAACACAACGCAGCTATCGTGCGTAGCATGCAAACGTGTACCGCAGTTATGCGGCTTCAATAGTCAAAAGAAAAGTCTATCAATCTACCTATAAATCCACTGGGGCATACTCTTCAAGCAGCACATCAACTCACCTGCAATGGTAGATCGGGATCCAACTCAAAGCTTTCCACTTTCTCCGACCAGGGTAACATTTTCTTGGTCTCCGCGTCGATAAAGAAACTGAACACGTTTCCAGTGGACGGGAACTTGATCTGTTTGAACTCGTTCGCGAACCACTTGCTGAACTCATTGCGCCAGTCGACCAGCTGATCTTGGAAGAGGCCGGAGCCGAAACCCCACACGATGGCGAATACGAAGTACGTTTCGTACCTACAAGTTTGATATCACATCATCAACATCAAAGGCCTTTGATGTTGATGATCATAAGGCAGGTCTGTTTTTGAAAAAATCAAGCGCACCTCTGCGTGACACGGGCTACAAGTCACACGGGTACCCGTGTCGCGTATCCGTAGCAAGCATCGCGGGTTTGTTACTTTTATGATAGGTACTACAGTTGTGAATATAATCAATATTGAAATGTTGTAAAACTCTAAGCGTTCCTCAATTTAAAAAACTTAGTTACAAATTCGTTCAGTACAACTTTATTTCAGTTCGATAATTTAGAAGGTAGGTACATTATAGTGGCTTGTTTCTTAAAAGTTTAACATCAAAAAGAACCTACACTAAGTAAATAAGCCTTGTGATGTAGATCCTTTTACCTTCCCAGGCTTTGCAAAATTCGTAGCCTTAAAACAAAATAACGTGGTGAGTAAATTAAATGATTATTATTTGATGCGTATCACCTAATGTTAAAGCTATCAGAGTCACACATCAGCTGATATGTTCATCAACGCCATTCTGTATCATACACAAAGACGGATAAGTCATGAACATATGAGCCATCTCGAGGAATCTGCCCGCTGATTCCCCGCAACCTTCACAACGTCATCGGCCCATCAGGTGGGAGGTAGACCTACACTGCGTCGCTGCGTGTTCCTAGTTCGTGATCGCTACTCGATGATAATAGAGGTTAGTATCCACTTTAGATATAGTAGAGCACCTTGTGAAAGAGCTCGCCTTTGGAAGTACTACCACATTTATTTCTGAAGCTAGCATTGTTCTGAAATTACAGGCACATGGTACTTTTCACAATATGTCTCACAGGGTCGGCAACGCCCTCTGTTGTTGCAAGCGCACATAGGTTACAGTAACCGCTTACCAACAGGGCCGTATGCCTGTTTGCCACTTTAGTTGTAAAAAAACTTACCATTCCTTGGGACAATCAGTAGGTAGCAGGGTCTTATTCAAGAAGCACTCCAGTAAGTAGCATGTGAGCTGTATTTGCTGCAACTCGGTGAGCGGCGTGATGCGCTTGTATTTCTTGCAGGATTCCAGCAGCGATGGAATATACTTGTCGAACATTACTGTCAGCATCGCTTTCTCGGACTCGTCGTCGCGTGTCGTGTCTATCCATGATGCGACGAAGCTGCAATATCAGAGCACTAGGAGAACGCTTTCTTATTGAGTAAACAACAAATAATAAGGGAATGGAAGAAGAGAGTGTCACTTTTTGCTCAGAAGTGGGATGGGGATCGAAACATTGTGTAGAATATCATCATAAATCAAGGTGAAACTGTTATTTTAGGCTTAAAATGCATAAATAAAATAAATAAATAGAACGCATCTTTATACGCTAGGTATAAATCATACCTTTTCTTGTTAGATAATTAGGTAATACTCACGGATTCCATCCTAAATCTTGTGGGTTGATGTACAGGATACCGGCTCGAGACACCGTGGCGGGCGTGGCAGTGCGCAAGTTAGAAATCTCGAACAACAATCTCATCATCTTTGTTAAAGCGATTCGCTCGTTACTGGCCAACGTCAACACCTGTTACAATCAAAACACAATAATTTAATGTAAGCCCTCTAGCATGATAAATTGCCTGCCCTGAAGTACCCTATCTACATGTTTTGTTTGACATTCTATCTCTTATTATCATGAGGTCATGCGCTGATCTAAACAAACAAGTTACATACAATGTTTTAGAATATTTAAAAATTATATGTGGATTTCCATCATCAATCGCAGCACCCCTAGTGATTTGTGGCGAAAGAACCTATCTAAGAACCATCCCTGAAGACGTGAATCGACTGAAAAAAACCGCATTACTAAGCGATAAGCGATAATCCCGAGATAAATATTAACAAACAAACAAAAAGCATCTTATGGTAAACGCATACGCGGGCTCCTTACGTCGAGGACAAAAAAATAGCTAGCTAACCTATCTCATTACCTTATTGTCATCCATCAAAGTATTCAAGCTCTCAATCCACATAGGGTCGATATCTCCGTCCAGCACGATCCACTTCGGTCCATCCCCCGGCATATTGGCCATATCTCGCATGATCGTCGAGAACAACCCGTCCTTCCACTCGCGGGTCGCTGGATTGATAATACCGAAAAGCTCGTCGTTGGTCACGGCTTTGGGGTCCAAGTCGTTGTAGAAAGGCTTCAGTTTGAGCATTGCGTAGGTTTTGTTGAGACATTGCCACACCATCGACTTGCCAGTGCCGGCGAAACCGATGATGAATACAGAATGTCGTACGGCGAACAGCTCGACGAGTTGGACCATCTAAAACGGGTAAACCAAATACTTTATTCAATATCAATTATATAAACTATCTTGAAAACCTTTTGCTACGCCAAACCACTAACTTCAGACAAGAATAAGTCAGTAGTCAGTTGTACAAAACTCTACCTTCAAAATAAATCCTGGCTCTGGCTGCAGCTTCAGCGACAGTGCTCCGTCGACCAGATTCTTCTCAAAGTCAAAGTCCCGTTTCCTGGGCACATCGAGCGCCGGGAACAGGTCTCCGATCAGACCCATGAACACCGGCGTGTCGTCAGTCACGATCTTGGGTATGTTGAAATCACGCAACGCTCGCATCAGTACTTGGTCCTCAGGTCTCAGACGATCACCTCGCTACAATTTTAAAGTTCTTTGCAAACTGTTTTTATAACCTAAGTTTGTGTAAGTTGATTGTATTGTGTTTTATGTTAGGTTGTGTAAAAAGCTTACGAGACATGCAATGCAGGTTTGTAATTTGATAGCGCTCAAAAATATGTCATGAAATTTAATGATATTCTATCTACTAAGGCCCAGCTCATCAACCAACGAACGGGATGTTAGCTATAAAGTATATCTGTACCCGAGAAAAAAAGTATTATAATATCTGTGCGATAAGCATCGAGCACTTTGTGCTAGTTGCACATTGCAATGAATGAAGACTTATGTGAAGCCTTTGGTAAGGCTAAACAGCCATTTAACCGTCGGTTTGTTTGTAAGTGAACTGAGTCTTATACCACTTACTTCTTTCATGCTAGCCTGGCCACAACAACAAAAACTAATGTTAGCCACATCTACACATCAACACATCCAACTATTTCTAAACACCAATTACACATACAACTACTGAGTTGGTGACGTTACCTTTAAAGAACCGGCGACTACCAGTACAGATTTGATGGCCCTGAGACCCCAATCGTAATGATCCTGTTTGGACAGCAGCTCACGGCACAGCATGTACAGCGTGATGAACTTGCGCGCCAGTAACCTCGCTTCTTGGAACCCTTCCGCCACCAACATGATCTCGCAAATCAGCTCGAAGTCAGGCACTACCATGGCACACGGCCTGGATAATAACAAAGTTAAGACCATTTAAAGCATTGGTTTTTAAAGAATATGAACAGGATAACTGCATTGAAACGCAATCTGATTTGTATTCTATGAGTCACATGTGTAATTTTAATAGTTTAATATATTTTGTGGCAGTTACAATGATGGTATTATGCTAGCCACTCACCGCCTGCTTTAGTAACATGTATAGTTTTTTTAAAGTAATAGGATGAACACGTATAACCTGATGCTTGGCAGACAATTAATCAACAAACATCGAAAATAGATTTTTGGGTTGTTTGGACGACAGTCAAATAGTAAGCTTACTAAGTATTATGCCCATTGCCTACACAACTACAAAACTACCTCGACATAACATCTGTGAAATAAAACTCCTCAAGACATGTCAAGCCACACTAGGCTCCTGAAGCTGCATGCCCCTTATCTCATTTTTATTTTGCTACGTCAATCCGCTAGCAAGAGCGCTAGTCGAAAATCCAAGCGACACAAAGCAGTTCAAGAAGAACAATTTGTGTTGAATATACTGCATAAGTAGAGGTAAGAACACTAATGAATCTATATCCCAAGCGCCATCTATCCTTCAACCCATCCACATATACTCGTAGTACACCAACTGATTGCAAATTTCAACGTGAACAAAATAAAACACTTTGGAAGTCTATTGTATGCGAATATTCCAGTCTAGAACATACCTGAACAAAGCCTTCAAGTTCTCGGGCAGTTCGGTTCTCCCCGCATAACCGGGGTTCATGGTGATGAACATGCCGACAGTGGGTATAAGGGTAATGAATTCTCCCATAAAGTCAAACTTCTTCTTCTTAGTCTTGATGGCGTCGAGAACACTCTTCACTTGCACCGACACGACGGACAGCACTTCGACTGAGATGCGGTTAAACTCGTCGAAGCAGCCCCATGCACCAGTTTGGGCTAGACCTGCAGAGAAATATTTTTTGAGGCATTATGAATGTGTAAATAACTAAGATGTAGCATCATCAGATCGTAGATAGTTCACAGTAGTGGTCAAACATTCGGAACGGGTTCAAATGTACTCGGCCCTTTATCTAGCATTCGATTTAAATCTTCAAACATTTAAGTATTTTTGGAAGAACCAGTAAAGTACCCGATTATCTGTATAACGGAACCAATGCTCACAGAGGTAAAGATAGACCTAATACAAATTCACAAAGGCGGAGGAGTTTATATAATAAAAAATGAAGACATTCAGAATATGAAGACGTGAAGAAATTTAATATAATGATCTTGTGAAAAAACTACTTAAAGTACATAGGTTTAAAGTGAAATAATTTGAAGATTACAGTCTGAATGAAATATGGAGATCAAAATTAGGAACTAACGTGTGAAATAGAACCAATGGAAAGAAAATCAGAAGGACACAGTAATTACTAGTTAGAACTGAAGTTCGATTCAACAGCCTAGTCGCCTCGGGGGCGCTTAAAGTATAGTAACAGTTTACCTTTGTAAATATTGCCGCAAGACTTGTAGTCCATCTGTTCGGAGCAATTGAACACGTAGACCATTATACCGAGGGCTCGTCCCAAATCCTTAGTGGTCTCAGTCTTGCCGGTACCGGCGGGTCCGGCCGGGGCACCCCCCATAATCAAGTGAAGACTCTACACGAGAAAAGACGGCCTAGTTAGTTATAATAATATAATAAGCTTTGCTACATAGCAAAGCTTGTATTTGGGACTAGATGATGCTGTGTGGAAAATGACCAACATTATTATAAAAAAGGCATATAAGTAGAATATCAGTTAAGTGACTCATATTCTATTTATATACCTTTTTTGTCAATATACTATTGTATATTGGGTGTTTTCATTGTATAATATATTTATTATACAATGAAAACACCCGGACCCGAGATAAATATTTGTAGATCATACAAACATATATGTTTATATTTATATCCCGATATGGCATATATCCCGCGGCGCGACCTTCGCACCCGCAACCTTCTGCGTATCAGGCGGGCCATCGCCCACTGCGCCATAGAGAGATCGTCAAAAAGTTATACCATCCGTTCAGTGAAACTAGCAAAATTGTTCTTGCCAAGCTTGTTGAGCTTTGTGATACGGTTTATCGACTTAACAATACGTCTATGGTCTTTCTCAATGAATCAATTCACCTTGTTCGATTGCCACCACACTAAAGCTGAAGGGAAAATTATATTAAAAAAAAACAAGCAGAGTTCGTTGTAAAATGTTCGGCGTAAATTCATTTTGTATAAAAGACGACATCTCTAAATGATCTTTGTGATTTCAATGAATAAAAACCTATAGACTTTGACTCTATACTATGCACCAGTCTTGAATGGCCCAAGAACGCTCATCAGTGTGTACAAGTTGTTGCTGATAATGATGCCGTAGTGAATGGTGCGATCTGTAAACGGTTTCTCACCTGCGTTAGTGTAATGTAGCAGCGATCAGTCAGAGGCGTGATGACGAGGCGCGGCGTGTTGCCCAGATATTCATAATCGTACAGGAACTGGGCGTCACATATATTTGCAAAGCAGTTGTTCAGATTCATATCCCAGCGATGCCTGCACATATTTAAAATAACTTAGATTTAACTGAAAGTAAACCTTGCGTAATTTTAAAAGCCCATCGCCTTTAGTTACGCCATTTCACATTGCATCGTCTATTGCAGCGGACTATAAAACCCCATCTTAGAATCACCCTTGAAGTCATATAAAACTATTAGCTGTTTCTGTGAAACATATTTACAAATATCTATTACAGCAAACGCATACATGAGCTCCTTACGTCGCGGATAAAATAATGATAGCAATTTTTTTTTTCAAAATAGCTATTCAAGAAACTTTCTTAGCTGTTGTTGTTTTCTTAGTGATATCGTAAATTGCAATGGATTTATTTTCAGGACAGTATATTTACCGCAGCTGGCTCTGCCACTGGAAAGCGTTAGAGGTCTCGACCTTGGCCACAATTAGCTTAGCGACCACGTCTCTCGAGTGCACGTCGATGGTACAAATGGTCATGATCTTCTGTCGATCGCCGACAGTCAAATCACCCAGCAGAAGCACGATTAGGGCGTTTAACTGAGCGATCTGCTTTTTCTGGTAGTCTTTTAGAGCGTTCTCGTAACCTGATAAATTAGAAATGTATTTATTTACAGAAGAATTTGACAAAGAGAACTATATTAATTATGGAAATTGTATGCAAGACTTTTCTGAAGATACCCTTTATTTACCGCGGTTGGTCAAATTCGCATTTGCAATGCCAGGTCGCATGGCAAAAAAAAACAACTAGTGGACGCGAACCTTTTACTAATTAAACATTTCGTTAATTGGACCTTAAGCAAATCTGTCTTAGTCTTGACATGATTTCTTTCAGATTGAATAAAGGCCTCTTCTGAATGGTGCTACTCGCCTTCTTCCAGCTTTTCGAAGGCCTGGTTTGTTTCGGTGGTCCACCAGATCTGTGTTCCGACCAAGGCGGGCTGCGCTGGCCAGTCGAACACCCATTCGTCACGAGGCTTGTCCTCGTATGACTTAACACTGTGCTCGAATATATCACGCAGTGTGTATCGCATGCAGTCTGTCACTCTGTTTAGCCATAGCTCCACCTTTTAAACACAGAAAATATATCTCATTTAATTAGTTATCTCTGCAGGTATGTAGGTTTCTTATCTGTTGATATATAATAGAATAAAAATTTAAACTTTATCGAGACAAGCATACTTGTTTTATCAGTTCTCAATAGAAATGCGTCAAAAATATATAATTGAGTCTTAAATCAGTTTGTGGTATCAACTAGTCGTTGTTGGTTATTCACTCTTATTAGAAGCATTCGAAGAAAACCCGTACCTTTCCGGAACAATCACAGCAAGGCGCTTTGAACGGTACGTGCTCTTCATTCTCTTTAGATATCATCTCAAAGGCATGCTTGCTTCCAGGCTTCGGAAACACAAGCTTGGCAAGGTTATCGTACAGTTTGGTAAGATGGCGGCCGACGGCCGGTGGATTGTTTCCGTTGGATAGGATATCTGCAAAAAAATACAAATAAAGTTTTACAATGTAGCGCTGATGGCATCCCAGACTTGACATAAATCACATTTACCGAGCAAATCTGCTGAAGACACGAAATAGAAACGAGGGTAGGCAAGTCGCTTGGTCTCGAGGTAATCGTTGAGCGCCTTCTCGCAAAGGTTGAGCGCCCTCATCAACTCCTCCAGCTTATCCAGCAGGCCGGGCTTGTTGGTCGCCAAAACCACATTAGGAGTGGCTGCTATATCCCGGAGTAATTCCTGAATAACGAAGTTGAAGGGCCCATTATGAAAGTCAAACCACTATTGTACTACAAATATTGTTCAAATGCGGAAAAATAAACGTAGCTTCACCATTGTGAAAGAAAGGAGCATCAAAGACCTTTTCTTTCACGAGACTGATTATTATCACCTTCAAGGCCCACAATAACACTACCTGATCCCTGACCCAACACAAAGTTATAATAATTATTAAAGTGGTCAAAAACTAACTATAAACACTCTCACCTATCATCAGAGCAATGCGTTGAACATAAAAATGTTACCATTGCTTAGGCTGACATGTCATAAATAGCTTTGAAACCAAAACAGTTTCTTATTCCATTTCTCACCTTGAAGGTCTTATCAATGTTATCAAATCTCTTGGAATCCTCGGGCAGCTGGGATCGGATATCATCAGAGCCCACGAAAATGCTCTCCAAGTACTGCCACTTGCGCTGTACTTCGAACCAAATGGCGATCACTGCATCCGCCGTACCGAGTTTCTTCTGCCAAGCGGTCACCTCCGTTTCGTAGAAACCGATAAACTTTGAAGACATCATGTTTTGTACTTGGTTCTGAAAACATCAATATAGCATCATACTAGCGCAATATAGGAGTGTCAGTAGCATCTTCAAGCGTTCCAGACATTTGAACAATGATTGGACGAAGCCTTCTTTTTCGACCTTAACATTTCTTTCCTTTTAGAAATGTTAATGTCGAAAAAGAAGGCTAGGCTAGGTCCAAGTGTATAGGTAGATAGTGAATACCCAAAACAAATATGTGTTATGATAGTACCTGGTTGTCTTCCAAAGTTTCAACAAGCTCCTCGCTGGCTTTCGGCAGTTTAATGCCGGTCCTATCGTGCGGAGAGTAATCGAACTCCATAATAGCCCAAGTAGCCTCCAACTCCCTGAACAAAACATGCAGTCGAACATCAATATAAACATTATGAGACTTAAATTTGAAATAGCATAAAGCAAAATAAGCAAAGTATGAAGAGTTGAAAAGAGATGGCTATTTAAGCAATGCATAAATCTGCATCATAAATTTAATTGTCATTAAGTCTTGATTGAACTTTGATTAGCGTTCAAGTACTTGGCCGTAAGTTGTTTAAATATATTACTTGAGTGTCTTCTCCATAGCGGCTTCCTTCACGGATTTATCTACGATCGTTTTGACCTCCTCTTCATACTTGTGGAGATTGAGGGCCAATAGATCGGCAAGCGTGGTATCGTCATTGATATTGAATTTGACCTACGAAAAGTTTTTAATTACCCAAATGATCTGCAAAGCTTCGATATTAAGAAGTTATTTTCAAGGACTTATTATTATTGAACATTTTTGTGATTGGATATTTAACGTCTACCAGCACGTGTAGCTAGTAGGATATTAGGTACTGCTCAGCAGTAATATATATGTAGGTGAACTACCTAGTCAGTCTTACTGTCAAACTGTACAGTAAATCTCAAAAACAGCTTTAACGTTTTTGATAAAATATAAGAAAATTGTCGAGCTACGTCAAACCGCTAGGACAGCTCTTTCAAAATTCTCAAAGTTATTTTTAATGCTTACCTTATTCAAATGTACACTATATACAATTATTTACACAACACTGTACAATCTAAAGTATAAACTCTGACAACAACAATGGATGATCGGAAAACTTCTGATGCAAATTTCTCTTCAGCGGTTTGATCTCCAAGCCGTTCTTTTTCATCTCGTGCAAAGAATACGATCTGTTCAGTTTCCCGAACTTGCTTTCACTGTGACACTCTTGGTACTTAGGTCTCCTGTAGTCTTGCAATTGTAGGTAATCCTTATACATCTCTCTGTGAATGGTCTCATCATTTGGTAGATCTAGATTCATAGCTAAGTTCTCTAATGATCTGAAGTCTTCTAATATTTCATCAAACGAAACTAGACTTGCTTTTGTTACAATCGGCGTTCGGTAGCGTTTTGATTCGATGGAGATAAGATGAGTGTGAAGTGATTTCTAAATGAAAATGAAGTAAAAATTAAAATTGTGTACAGAATGAAGGAAAGTCTGATTAGCTGACAATTTAAAGCTAAATGACAGAATAAAGAAGCATTCTTGGCTATTTTGTTCCTTATTGTCCTATTTCTAAAAAGAAGAAACGGTAACCATTTCTTTTTTTCTTTTTAAAGCAATAACCAAGTATGGATTTTAATTACGGATGTTATTAGGGTCAGTAGAATACAAAACAAAAATAAATTAAAAATTACATCCAATATTCCTTTTTCCACCCAATACCAGACTTCTCTATGTCATATCAGGAAGTAAGCGTAACATGGTTACAAATTATTTAAATGAATAATAATTAATAATGCTGGACATTTTTCACACAACATCATCTAGCCTCAATATAAACAGAGCTTGTATTATGGGAACTAAGGACTGCTTTGATTCCAGACACAATAGAAAATATATTGTCTCTCGACCAACATGATCACCAAAACAACCTAATGTTGTTCAATGCTAATGCTACTGGTGCTGATCTGCGCTTACGCATACCAAGAGATGATTATTATTCTTGTTACCTTTGTGGCCATCATCAACTCGATCCAATGCCTGTCCTTAATAGCTGGATTCTGCAAGTCAGTCACAGCACGTAGTGACGTCATCAGGTTCTTTATCGTCCCTTCAATGGCCAGGTACGGCTCCCTGAAATCAGTCATTGGCATGAATTTACGGTGGAGTGTCTAGTGATCCCGACTTTTAAGCCTGAATTCATAGTCAGGGGTTGAACAGTACCCCAAAATCTATCATTCAGCATTCGCCTTAGGCTGGGTGCATAAAGGTTGAATTCGCACTTGAATTATCACATAGCGCCTGAATAGCCCCCTAGGGGAGCCCCTATTTGACTATGAATTCGGGCCTAAGTCTGATCGTGGGTTTGAATGCCGTTTGTACAACAATGAATGCTTGAGAGGAACTACTACAGATCGCACTTTTTAAGAAATCCGCCCTTCGTTTGCGCAGAGCGAGACTGCTTCTTTAGTTGGCAAGTAGCTACGGAACTAACGACAATTTTTCTCGCGTCACGCTTACGGTCGGAATTTCAATAAAGTCTTCTCAATCCACGATTTCACACCACCCTACGCCCCCTATCTTCTACATTACAAGTGTCACGACCAAGACGAATTCTGCTATTCAGGTACTAACCACACTCTCATGTCTTTGTCCAGCTGACGGAGGTCCTTTGTGAATCGCTTGCACTCTTGATCCATGCCATCAGCGTCAATCTTCTTCCACGGTGATTTCTTCCAGAACTCTATAGTTCCCATCACGAGGTAATAGTAATCCCAAAGTTGCTAAAAACCACAAAGTAAATAAATTCGCTAGTTTAAACGAGGAATTTGGGAGTAGACAAGTTTTTATCTTTATACTACCTTAATAAGTTTCAATTCACGTCGGCACTGCTTCAGGTTCTTCTCATCGGGTGGTTGTATGTCGAACAAACTGCAAGATTTCTTCAAGCCATCAACGATGTCTTCAAAGCCCGTAAGCTCCAAGTGCACTTTGTCGATTTGTCTGTACGGTTCCTTGCAGGATACTAGGAACATCTGCGAAAACATACCAAACATATTAATAGAAAGTAACTTACGCATTTTCCGGTGGAAATAGACAGTAGCAAATTTTTCATCGCTGAGACACAGAAATAAAAAATACTATCTTACGGCAAAACCTTCGACCAAACTATGCTTCATAAGGAAAGTAACGCACCGGGAAAACCACAATATGTCATGAATACCAATAATTTATTGCTATTAAATAATTATTTATTGAGTTGCTGATGCTAAAATTGTAAAACGTCGTCATCATCATCACCAATAGCCTATTAAAGTTCCCTGCTGGACACCAGAATACCATGAGGAACCATCTTAGGCCATATCCATCCATGACTTGTTAAAGTGTGAGATCAAATAATTACATACAAATATAAATAGTGATAAGATTTTATACCTCTGATCGTAGGGAGCCTGTAATTGTAAATGAAGTGTTATTTTGTGTGTGAGGGAGAAGTATGAAAGAGCGGCGATCGTCAGTTAATGCGCACTGGCCGCACTGTGTGATTGTGACGAGTTCGGGACATTCGGAATAAATATAGTGACGTAAACTTTAAATCTTTTTAATCAGTTACTCCCAATGCAGACTCCTAGATCTTTCGTTAGGTCTCTAGAAAGCCTAGACGGGTATTCTTATTTTAGGATAATATTACGACTATACCACGTACTATTCTTCTGGTGAGGTTTCGTTTACCGTTTAGAGGTCCTTCCTCATGAGCACCCTCCGCGACCACCCTCGACGGTCGTGAGACGATAACTATAGTCGTAATAATATACTAAAAATTATACTTACGTTTAAAGTATAATTATTTTTTTTTTGTTTTATTTTAATAGTGTATGTACCTACAGTAAAACAACAAAAACTTGATAAAATTCTAAGTTAAATTTGATAAAATTCCTCACGTCTTTCAGCTTGAACTGTTCACGATACATAGTGAGACGCAAATTGATAAGCGCCACTCGTTTAGCGATGAGGGCGGCTTGGGCTGCTTGTAGCGGCGCCACGTTGTTTTTCATCACCGTGGCTAGCTTCACGAGGTTCCGCCACCTCTCAGGTAGAACTTCCAGCTATGATGGAATATAGTGTATCAAGTTAAATTGTTAGTCAAGTGACTTGTGGGCAAAAATAACTACAGAGTGGATCCCACCCAATGTTAGGCGACGACGTGGAAGACCCAGGATGAGATGGAGGGATGAGCTCAACTCGCACCTAACAACAAAAAGGCGTTGAATCGCGATGGTTGGAAGAAAGGAAGGGGGGCCTTTTCCCTGCAGTGGGAAAGCTATGGCTTAATAATAATAATAAAAAAGTTAGAATATTATTTAAATAATATTTTGAGATCCGGTTCTGATAATCTAATCTAATTAACCTAAAAAACAATAAGGTTCAAATCAGAGTTTATCTATTATTAAACTGGTCTTATTTGCTTACCATAGTATGAACCGAATATTGGTGCCCATTTTTTGCAGGTTGCTATCCCGATTGCAAGCGTGAAAATTGTTCAAATAATCAGTTAATCAGATAATCAACCTTATGTCAAACATGGTAAATAACATACCAAGAATTATAAACCTAGGCGGGATAGGAACTGAGATGCAAGATGTGCAGGTTTGATTCCCACTGCGGTACATATGTTTGCATGATCTACCTACAGATATTTGTTCCGGATCTGGATGTTATGGTATCATGGGATCCATAGTTCCTGCAACCCGAAACACAGGGAATCCTAGTGTGGGATCAGGATTATGTGTAACTGTTCGGATTCGTATTCCATTTAATATTAGGCTGCGTTTATTTGCGCATCAAATTCCCTGAATACCTGTTCATAAGTCTCCTCAGGGAAGTCTACACCGTATTCCTTCAGCACGTCGATAATATCCCTGAGCGGTTCAAACATCTGATCAGTGCCGGCGTCTTGCTTTGCCTTCACTTCATTCAGCACTCGCATCACTTGTAACAGCCCTTCGTAATCCTCTTCTGTCAGTTCTACTGATAGTTCCTTCGTTGCGTATGCGATGAACTTCTCGAGCTCGTCGAGACTAGAAGTAGGATCGTATTAAAGGAAGAAATAATGGGGAAATTACCGGTTCAAGGACATCTTTTTGATCTGTTATAGTCCCGTTTGACAGCTCTTTGAAGCTTATTTGTATGAGCTCTCCGGAGCCAACTCTTATTAAACTCTAACCTTTATCACTTTTACACTTTCAGTAAGGCAATAACATTGTTATTCTTTTTAATAGTTATCTCCATCCTAAGCTTGGAAATCGCTTTCAGTGATAAGACCGCCCTATGTTTTTTTTTGTTATTTTATTATGTTGCTGTGTTTGTACTGTAAATTGGTGATAAATTATGCACAGTAAAGAGTTTATCTATCTATCTATCATTTTTTTTTATTAAATCCTTTAATTCCTATCTCTCTGTTGTGTAGTTTCTTTTTTATGAAAATGTAGTGTTCTTGCGGCTAAAATATATCAACCGAGAATAATGTCTGTTTGCGGAGCTCTGCGAGAATTCGCAGTGCATTCAGTTGTCCTATGTTCGAACCGGAAACCGGAAAGGTTCTCGAGCGACCACGAACCGGAAAACGTAGTGTAGGACAGATGGGCCGATGACAATTCTACCGGTCAAAGGGGACTTTTGTGAGTATTTATTACAATAAACAATTATGGGTAAAAGAGAGCTTTACCCTTCTTCGGCCTGACATAGCCTTTAGCCTTTAGCCGTGACTTTCTTGAAGCATCTCGTTATCGTTTGGTGGTGAGTTTCTTCCGGATGATACTGTGCTTTGAATCTTCAAATGATACCATTCCACGGGATGGTAAGAAGAAGTTAGGCGAAGTAAGTTACGGTAAGTTTTATAGATACTAGTTACCTCGTCTGCACATGATCCTTCAAGTTCTGCTTGTAAAGGTTGCTCCACTTGCAGATGATATTCATGATGGCCTGGTTGAGCCGCTTCAAATCGAGCCTCAGCCAGCCGTTGCAGAGGTAGTTTGACGGCAACGCTGCCACTTCGTCGTACATCGCGTTGTACTTATCCACCTGATCAAAGAAATCCTTTACAGTACTTGGGAGTTCGAACCACATATTAAGCAAACCTTAATATGAGACTTGGTCACTAACTATTGCCCTCATATCTCAAGATCACCCAGCGAGCTATGGATATAGATATGATCGGAATTTCACTAGTGTGATAAAATCCGTAGAAGACCTAAATAAATAAATAATGCTGGACATTTTTCACACAGCATCATCTAGCCCCAAACTAAGCAGAACTTGTATTATGGGAACTACATGACTGATACTACTACTTATATACTTTTTTTTGTAAATACATACATATTATACATAGAAAACACCCAGACCCAAGACAAATATTTGTAGATCTTACAAACATTTATCCCGCGGCGGGAATCGAACCCGCAACCATCTGCGTCTCAGGCGGGCCTTCGCCCACTGCCCCACAGAGGTCGTCAAATAAAAAGATAGAGCCACCGACAAAGCCCTTAGAATTAGCAAGTTAAAGTGGCAATATCAAGGCCATTTAGCTCGAAGAATCAACCACCGCTGGTGAAGAAATGTTATTGAATGGCGATCACAAACCGAAATACGCATTGTTTAAAGGCCCCCCACCAGATGTACCGATGGTATCGTGGGTGTTACGGGAGGTCGGTGGATGGAGATGGCCCAAGATATTTCATCATGGCACACTTTGGACGAGTCTTTTGATGATGATGATGACTAAGTATAAAGTAGGCATGTGCGGAGATTACGTACATGCCTCTGACTATCCCCTCTAGATATCACGCATCTGCCTACCTAGTCGATTTGACTAACACGCGTGAGAATTCTGCTTCGTCTTGGTGATTTAATAATTAATGGAGTTAAAACGCAAACAACACAATTGTTTTATTCCAATTTTAATAAATGATTATGTATAATTTGCTTGAATATTCGTACCTCTTGTTGATACTGCTCAAGTTTCGGCTTGACTTCCGGGGGGTCGGTTCCGTTTTCATATCTGTACTTGTCGAAATCTTCAGGCGATATGACTCGGCCGTACTTCATAAAGCCGGCTAGCACCTCCTGTCGGTCTTCTATCCATAGAGGCGTATATTTCTCGTATTTCTAGAAACGCGTGGAAATTATTTCCTTACTTAGCAAGGTGCAAAGGTCATTTCTGTTTCAGTTTTACTCATAAGTCCTACTACTATTATAAACGCGAAAGTTTGTGAGGATGGATGTTTGTTACTCTTTCACACAAAAATTACTGACCGGATTTTGATGAAACTTTACAGTAATATAGCTTATTACATCAGAATAACACATAGGCTACTTTTTATCCGGATACCACGCGGGCGAAGCCGTGGGCAGAATCTAGTAGTCATATAAATGTTTTTTTTTTTGTTTTTTTTTATGTCGTGCTATATAAATGTTTTTCGTTTCATCTCATATCAAATACTGTTTACTTTCGTCTAGCGTCAGCGCCTCCTAGTGACTTCTAGCGACCACCCTTGAAGCTATTCAAATCAATTGCAAAAAAACCGCATCTTGATCGGATAAGAAACAATAATAATGCTGGACAGTTTCACATATCATCATCTAGCTCCAAACTAAGCAGAGCTTGTATTACGGGAACTAAGAAATGAAAAAAGGACTCAATAAGCCGTTTCGGAGATAAATGGTAACAGACAAACACACCTCTTACGGCAAACACTAGGTATAGGTGCTCCTTAACTCGCGGATAAAAATCTTACCGAGGCATATTGGACAACGTCGTTTATACTATTTTCGACCCTCTTCAATATCTCATGGTACAAATCTATCATTGCGTCTTCTTTCTCCAAGTCATCTGTAAAAGGATGAAGTATAAACATTATCAGCTTGAAAAAGTCAAACTCACAAAACTAAACCCACGGAGATACTTAGTTTCCAATTAACTTTTCCTTTTTCAACAAAAGCAAACAGTCCTGACTCCATTTTAAAATGCCGTGTTACCATAAAATCCAGACTCGGAAGAACATGTAAACATTTCGTCCCGTAGCGGGTATCGAACCCGCACCTCTTGCGTCGCATCGCCACCGATGTCGTTATATCATGTAACTTTAAATTTATCTTACACGTTTTTGTAAAGTGTGGGATGTACCTTCATAAGATGCGATGGGGACATTGATAGGATCGATCCTTGGGAAGAGCGTGGCTTGGAGGAACATGTCTTTCATCATCTCGCGAAGAGTATCGTACAGTCCACCGTCGTCGTCCATATCCAGAGATGGCGAGAAAAATATATCTGCAACGAACAGACTGATTCATTCTAATACAAATCAATCGTGACACCCATAACAATTGCATGAAATATGGAAGAGAATTGAACGATTTTAGGGTACCGAAGCTAAATGGCGAAAAGGGATAAAAAAAAACACAAAATACTTTATATCTCAAAATACCAAAAAATTACAATATTACAATGGATCCCGCACTAGGGCTAGCCTGTATCGCGAGAATCCGATCAAAATAAGTTTTATTCAATTGAGAAAACAAGCGAGATAAGATAGAATAGTTAAAGTTTCGTCATGTCTGTTTGTTGTCTGTCATTTTGTATGTAAAAACATATAAATAAAATATCAGAGTAACATTCTCGAGCACCCCTAGTAAGTACATGTAAAGGAGGATAATTTTAAATTGTGTATCATTGAGGTCTCTATAAATCAATTTAAAGTGTTTCCTTTTCTGCAACTAAGGTGGCTCACAAAGCATACGGTCCACTTGTTGGAAAGCGGTTACCGCAACCTGTGGACGCTTGCTAAACCATTTCTAAACTATTTTTTTATTTTAAGACCTCATCCAGGAAATATAAGGCCTCAAAGTAGCAAAGCTGTTTCCACCTCTCTAACTTTTTAACTTTAAATCTTAGAAGTACATATTTATGAAACACAGTCTACTGAGAAGCATTTGATAGGAACCAACCACCATCAAAAATTAGTTCGAAATATTTCCAATGATAATTTTAGGAGTTCTAACTTCGGGAGCCTAACGTGTTGAGTACATCTTGGGCACTTTATTCGATGTTAGGGCACCCATGCAGGGCATGCCCATCAAAGGCATTTTGAAGCGTTACCTGGATCTCGTAATTCCGCGATGATTTCCATGAGAGCGATACGTGGACCTTTCTCCAAGTCTGTCTGTTTCTCGAATAGGTTCAAACTCGATTGCACCGCTTTCATTATTTGACGTGAAACCTAAAACACAAGAAACTGGTCAAGACTTAAATTACTTTTAACTTTCAATTTTTGTCTGTATGAGACGACGCAACGCAAAAACGCACAACATTATTGAGCAAGATATAGCTAAGAACGAATGAACCATGCCTAACGCTGAACAAAAGCCTAGTGCTGAGTGACCAGGAAAGCCAATGACCAGAGTGAAAAAAACGTCTATCCGTCATCAAAATTTGTTCAGTAGTGTTGTTGAGATACCTAACTTGGCTGTCACACGGCTTATGCTTTGAACTTATCTAGTAAGTTAAGATATCAAGTTATGTCACTATAGTAATATATGCTATATTCATGTCATCAGTTCTTTCTAGGTCACTCCGTAACTTGACCAGGAAGATGTGAAGGATTCACTGCGCCTTGCTGAGGCTTCTTTTAACGCACATCTAATATTCTAAAAAAAATAGTTGTAGAATCATACGTACCATTAATAGGATTCTCTTATCGTGGGTATCACGAACTACGAAGACAATGGTACCTACCACTACACCCAGACTCGGAACAAATATCTGCAGAACATACAAATGTGTCTCGCAGCGGGAATCGAACCTGTACCTCCTGCGTCTCAAATTCGCCCGTCGTGCCGCCGAGGCTGTTCAGAATTATGATGAGGTATGATGAGGACTGTCCCTTACGAGTGAGTCCACGTATCGAACGTAGGCGGGCCAGCGCGCAGCTCTGAACGCCTCCTCTTCCATCTCCTGCCGCTCGGCTTCGATATCCGCCAGCTCCTCAGGATCTTCAATCACTTCCTCTTCTTCGGCTGGGGAATCTACCTCCTCACCTATAAGGATATCCGACCATTACATTTATCCGGCTACGACCAACCATCAATCACAACATCGAACGTTCTTATTCCCATATTAAAAACTATTTATCCAGACGATTAACATTCACTTCTGGTAGCAGATAGAGCGAAATTAAAATAATATTGGAGAAGCAGTACCTATACAAGCAACATTAATTGGTTTCCCTCTACATAAACGCTCGTAAGCAGCTCTAACGAAGTCAAAGTCAAGTTAAATTACTTTCGAACTGGACAAGGCAGCACATGTCTCTCACGAGCGAAAAGAGCCGGTCGGAAAGGGCTGTTTTTAAACTGAAAGGCTAATCAAATCAAACTACCTGTTGTTAAATATCATGACAATTAACGTTACTGGTTGACGAAATTTTGAAAATCAAACAACTTTACTTGAGACACAATTTGACCATTGGTTAGCTAATTATTGCATTGATCAACCTTTTAGAAAGCGGATATCTTACCGGCATCTCGCTTCGCTTGCCGCTCCTGCTTCTCAGCTAGCTTCGCTTCTCTCTTCAACCGTCTAGCCTCCCTCCGCTCGAACTTGATCTGAGCAGCTTCAGCCTTCTCTCTGTCCTTCTCTTCTCGTATAAGTCTCTTCTCCTCTCTACGTTCTAGTATATTTTGTAGTTTGGCAGCGCGCGCTGCTTTTTCGTCGTCGTCTAATGTTGCTTCATCTACTTCTTCCAATTCCTCTTCTTCCTCGTCTGACTATAAACAGATAAACCGCATTTAAATCAGTACAACCGTTTTGAAGACGATAAAGTAACTAATCAGTATTAAGAATAAATCAACAACGAAAATCTGAACTGGCGAGGTTACTTACATATTACATACTTATATATAGCCTGTGAAATTTGTTTTATTATTTTTATTGACTTAACATTTTAACTTTTTATAAAGGCGTTTACCTCTTCTTCTTCCTGAATATTGAAGAATAATCTGTAATTATCCTGTAGAATATCTGTAAATTCTGCGTGGCTCTCAAGAATCTTGTCACGCCTGGAAAAAATATAAGCAAAGCATTTTGAAGCGGATACTATATTTCAATTTCTGAATTAAAGAAAACAACCTCATTAATCTGCTCGTGTGATAATAATCGACGACCGATGTGGCGCGGTGGGCGAAGGTCCGCCTGCGACACAGGAGGTTGCGGGTTCGATTCCCGCCCTGGGACAAATGTTTGTACGATCTGCAAATATTTGTTCCGGGTGTTCTGGGTATTTTCTATGTATAATAAAAAAAAAACTATCTATGTAATGTATTGTATTAAGTATATCAGTTATCTAGTACCCATAACACAAGCTCTGCTTAGCTTGGGGCTATATGATGCTGTGTGGATTGTCCAGCATTATTATTATTATTATTTATTATATAATCTATAATTTAACAGTTCTGTTGGGTACTTGAAAATATGACCAGATACTTCGGCCAATTACGTGATTTGGACCATATTGTACCTATTTGGGCCAAGTTTTTCCGGCCACGATGTGAACAACTCCAGACCGACCGCCCAAAGGCCTCAATGATTGTTATAACTGCATTTTAATCTAATCTTCGAGGCACAGAGAAGCGCTCAATTCTAAATGCCACCCTGAGCAATATTTGGCCGTAATAAATACCTACGTAAAGTGCGCAGTACAATGTGTACATAATTGTACGTTCAGTACCGATTTCACAACTAGGGGGCGCTGCTAAATATAGCCCGCTGCTGAATCGCGCTGACGAAAACACACGGCTCTGAATGACATCGCTCCATACACTCGTTCCAAGTATCGCTTCTCGGCCTTTTGGCTAAGATCAAAGTGTAGTATCTGTTCTTTTCAGCTTAATATCTGAAAGTTCCCTCACTGAGGGACCAGTATATTAAACTGATTTTTGCTAAGCGACGGGATGTTCGGAGCTCGCTCCACTCCCGTCACGGGTCGGCCCGGCATTGCAGTGCCGCCGGGATCGGCCCACAGAATCTCTGAGACATTATAAAATAGCAATCATCAATTCACTAGTACCTTTTAGTTAGTGTCATGTGAGATTAATGGTACAATCAAATAACGTCGTATAGGGTTATATTATTACTATTATATAAAAATAGTATCCGAAACAGCAACCGATTGTTATGCATGCTGATCAAGTGTTAACACCCAGAGGGGGCGTTGCAAAACATAATGGGAAAACACTAGTCAGGGGGGTTTCATTTGACAAAAATAACTGGTTTGACACATTTGCATGGACAACTGTTAGAAAAAAATAGTCTAGACAGAGCAGCGGTGCGAAAGCAGTATTTTTTACCTTTTAACGAATCTCGGATGTCGTTCCGCAACCGCTAGCAATTCCATCTTGTCAGGGTTTTCCTTGCGGTTGTGTAAGGGCTTGTCTCCCCATAACGCAATATTAGCCAATCCGCGCTTCACGTTGTTCTGAGCCGTTAGGACGCGCTCTTGCAGGGTGTTGATCGCTGCGTAAACTTCCGCCATCCATTCTGTAACTGCCAGTACATAATGCCTTTATAATATTTACTAATAACATTTTAAACTAGTTACAGAATAGTGTTTGTTGTTTTCTACAATTAAAAATGACACAACAAAAAGGGGCAAAGCCGTGTTTAATTAATCAACTGTTTAAAAATATTTATTGCAGTTTAGCCTTTTACTATCTATGCACAACTTTTAGTGATAAGAGCGCCGATTGTTCTTTGTATTTCTATTTAATTATTTTGTTTTAATCTTTTCTTGGTGTGAAATAAAGAGTATCTGCGAATAACGAGACAATTCAGGCATTCCACGAAGACACCCCGACCGTACCATAACAATGCCAATCATTTTGACAGTCATAACAATTTCCAACCTTGGATATCCAATACTTGAAAAGGGAAATGTATCGCAACAAACCGTCTACCTTGTCGCCTAGCAGCCTAAACACCCGGGGTGCAGTCCGCGGCTCAACGCTACTTACAGTCATCATTCCAGGTGAGCTCTTCGACTCCGCGGCCCAGAAGTTGGTCGATAGCCGATATCTCCTTCTCGATGAGCGCTACTTCCGTCTCGTGGCTGCCTTCGCGGATCGCGTTGTACCAAGATATTGCTCTGTTCAGGCGATTCATGTCGTACTGTGGAAGTATACATGTATTTTTAATGACACAACAATTTTGAACCAGCGGGATTTGAATCTTTCCACTTTCGATATAGTTTGGTTGTCGCTGGTAACGAAAATGAATATAGTAACATCCATTAATCTACTAAAATTGTGTCCGTTTGTCGATTTGAACTATCTACGTGTTCACTCTCGCTAATGCACGGTTGTCTGGAAGATATCGTTCTCAGCAATAAGACTGCCATGTGGAAGACGTACCAACGTTGTGTTCCTCAACTAGTGATTTTTTATTTTCATTCATTCATTTCAACCCAAAGAAAGACAAAGTCTTAATATAGCAGTTGCAGTGCCGCCGGGATCGGCCCACAGAATCTCTGAGACATTTTAAAATAGCAATCACCAATTCTCTAGTACCTTTTAGTTAGTGTCATGTGAGTTTAATGGTACAATCAAATAATTACTATTATATAAAAACCCAAAGAAAGACAAAGTCTTAATATAGCAGTTGGAACATTGAAAGCTAACAATGATGATGGTTTAGGTAAGTAATTCCGAAACACTTTCAAAACCTACTTGTAGTTTTTCATTTCTTGCGTAAAGCTCCAATCCATCCGGGGGTATTCCTTGCTTATCCAAGTATTTCATGTAACGTATTTCTCGTAGCAACATCACAAGCTGCAAAAAAGGGATCCATTTAGATCTGGTTTAGGATGAGTAGGTACCAATTCATAGCCGGCTGTCTGATAAAAATTTAAATAAATATACGTCGTCACTTGGAATAACACATGGGCTCCTATTTATAAAGGTTCCTATTACGTAAGTGAAGTTGGGGGCGGAAGCTATTACAAAACAGACTCACAAATCTCCATTTGCAGAATATTTGAGAAATTTGATAGGTAAGTAGCCATGAAAAGCAATTTCTTACTAGATTTATTTCCGAAAACCAAACTAGATGGCGTTAGTTGCTGAATTACCTCAGGGCTAAAATTATTCCTCACGAAAGGCGGATCTCTATAGATAAGGTTCTTTGCTAAATGTACTTTGCACGTTGGCGGCACAGTGGCACACCATTGCTTGAACTGCCTGTCTTCCAGCACGTTCAGATAGCCCAGCATTTCATTGTGTTTCTGCTTCATGTAGAGAGCATATTCTGTTTCAATTACACTGTAAAGTATTTATAAGTATTTCTGATTAATATGATTCCAAATGGCTCGATAAATGGCACTGATGAGGTTAATCAAAGAATGGTGTACTTAGTTTTTGGTGATGCTGATGATAGGTAAACTGGTAGGTAAAGAGTACCTAATATAACTCACAGTTAGCCTTGTGGCTAACTGTGAATTACCTACATGATTTATATCATGTAATTCAGATATTCAGGCCACAGAATTCCATGATTTATATCATGTAGTTCAGATATTCAGAGATTCAGGCCACGTATATTATAATATTTGCGGCCATGTTAAACAGTCTTTGTTTAACATGGCAAACAGAAAGAATTTCGAGTGATTTCAGAGAGAAACATGAGCAGTTTACTTTCTTTCGAGCATAAGCATTTTAGGTTGGTTACTCACGGATCTTCAAACATAATAAAGTCCTCCATAGGCGCTTGGATCCTTCTCCTCAATTTATAGATCCACCAGAGCATGCCGGCTACTGGCGGTAGGTACGAGTCGACCATGGGTCTTTCTGGTCCTTTTGTCATTTTCTGCAACACATTTTGAACATCTTTTTGCATGAACAACTATTCATGCATAAAAAGTGCTATTTGCGATTTGTATATAATCCTTCCACTACACTTCTCCTTACCACATCAGTCAAAAAGCCGCCTACCTACTCAAACTGTCAATAACAAACTAAAACTACAACTAACTTACGAGTAACTAAAAATTGAAAGCCCCGATGTGTTTATCATCATCGATCGCAACATCCCCTAGTGTGCAATAAAACTAAAAAAATATTATCTTTCAAGAAATACCTACAAACCTTTTTGCAAAAAAAAACGCATTATAATCCTATAAGCCATTTAAAACATATATAATAATAATAATAATAATAATAATGCTGGACATATTCACACAGCATCATCTAGCCCCAAAGTAAGCAGAGCTTGTGTTATGGGAACTATATGATTGATATACTACTTATATACATTTTTTTTTGTAAATACATACTTATTATACATAGAAAACACCCAGACCCGAGACAAATATTTGCTGATACAAACATTTGTCCCGCGGCGGGAATTGAACCCGCAACCTTCTGCGTCTCAGGCGGGCCTTCGCCCACTGCGCCACAGAGGTTGTCATGTATATGTTGTATATATACATAGAAACAAACCACCTCACATGACAAACTCATATACCAACGGAATTCTGTTATCGCGGAGAAAACCAACCATTTCATGCATCATGATCTTGTTTTTAGTCGCTGCGAGTTGCACATTGGTCACATGAGTCTTGCTCCCTCACTCACTTTGTAATTTGACACATTAATTGTGGTACAAATTTGTGCATCTACCAACTTCGCAGGTTACATGACTCTTTACCAAGCCGCCGCCGCACCTCAAGCTGTCAAAAAAACTAGAGATTTTTTATGAGCTGAATCAAAAAGCTGAATACTCACAGACATCTCTTCATCAAATATCTCCTTGACGGCGTCCAAATTGCTGTGCATGAAGTCAAGCAGCCGAGTCAGTTTAGGCTTAAGCTCGTTCTTTATGATTGGGCGATGGAACAGATCTCCGATAATTTGGAAGAACTGAAAATAGGAAAGGATAACTTAGTGTTACTCACATAAATCTTACAACACGAAGTAATAATTTAGTGCATTAAAGATGAGAAGGGCGTCTAAAGAAATATCACATTCAGTTATTTGTGGCGTTAAAGCCTGCGGAAATAATAATAATAATAATAATGCTGGACATTTTCACACAGCATCATCTCTTATACACCCAAACTAAGCACAGCCTGTGTTATGGGAACTACATGACTGATATACTACTTATATACATTTTTATGTAAATACATACATATTATACATAGAAAACACCCAGACCCGAGACAAATATTTGCAGATACAAACATTTGTCCCGTGGCAGAAATTGAACCCGCAACCTTCTGCGTCTCAGGCGGGCCTTCGTCCACTGCGCCACAGAGGTCTTCAAAAGATTGAATTGTATGGAATTACATTAGCTGTTGAAATGTCACGTGACTACTGCCAAGTTCATCCTTGACAAATTTGCGTTAGCGTTTAAGGAAAACTAAGCGTGAGGTATTTGTCTAGCACCTGGTGAGATTAAAAAAAAATAACGTACTTAATGATCCAGTATTATCCTACCCCACTGTCTTATCTAGCCTTACCCCAAAAACTTTGTCTCGTCTTTCTCTAATTGTTTTATCTCATTTAAAGATATTCTTGTCTCTCATTAACCCAAGCTTTCACCCCCAATGGAACGAAACGTGGAAATTACGTATCTATGTATGCCACTAGTTTCGATTTACCTTGAAAAAATGCTCTAAATTATGACACTCATCGAGTCCTTGTGAAAACAGCGACGCTAATCTTCTGTCTACGTCTTCTAGCACTCCCATATGCTTGGCATAGTCGGGTAAGAAGGAATTATCTTCAGGGTCTGCGGGGTCATACGTTATGTTACCCAAATTTTGGTAAATAATTGTATACTCTTCTAGTACCTAAAAATATAAAAATGTTATACTAAAATACACTGATTCTGGTTTGCTTACTAATAAGCTAAACCATTCAAACAAGAAATAGGTATCTTCATAATACTTGAATTGGGAATAAATATGTACCTACCTTTATGCACTCTGTGCTCAGAATCTTTCCTCTGAGTCCACAGAACTCCACCTTCTCCAGTTTCAAAATTTCTACAGTAGCTTCAAGAATAGACTCGATCATCTTCAACCGTTTGATGTATATGTTGAATCTCATAAACACGCGATCAAAGTCGAAGGACCAGCGCACGGGCAGCACTCCCGCGGGAAAGAATGTGTGGACTTTGTCTCGGTTCAATTCGTATGTCTCTCTAGAAGAAAAATAATTTAGCATTGATCATTATAACACAATATCCGCCCGCAATAGCATGATAAACTGCATTGTACCAATATAATCCACCGTTTTGCCGAGTTTGGAGAGTCTTCATTAATGGGGTCAAATGGAACAATTTAGTTACAATAAAACTTACATGAAATGGTTGAGATTGTTGAGGACTTTCCTGATTTTAACCAACTGCTCATCAGGATCTCCTTGGAATATGGAGGCCGGATCAGCCGAATTAGTGCACTGTTGTATCACTAAATTGCATACTTCTCGGAGAAGGGCTGTGGATTTATGTACTTATGAGTAACGACCTTTTTAAATAATATTACTTAAATACCACATAGAAGGCAAATTAATTTATAACAGCCATTTTTAAGTTCCCTCCTGCTTAGTCCTACAAGAACAACACATACTTAGTAAAAAAAGATAAAATTAAGAAAACTAAAACAAGTTGAACTTACGAATTAATTTCTCAACATTGCAGTAATATCTCGAGTTACCCCACAGCAGTCCGATGCAATGGAACATGGGTCTGATGAGGGATTTTGCGTCGGAAAAGTCCGTGCCTTCAAAAGATTCAAAGTGGATCATCAAAGGCTTCTGATATACGTAGATGTCACGACATTCTACTATCGCTGGAAAAGGAAATAGTGGGGTTAAATGAGATCTTGGTTAAGGTAAAATAAAAAATATGATGTCTGTTAAGGTGAAATGGAACAATAATGATTAGGATATCTGAGACTTGAGCTGACACAGAAGAAATAATTCTGATGAAATCTCACCAGCAACGACGTTAGTGAGCATAGTCTTGAAGCAGCTCAAGTAAACACTGCGCGTGTCTTCCAAATAGTGCGCCATACGCTTCACGCGGGGGTCCCGTAATTGAGAGTAGATACCCTCGAGGTTGCGCAAGCGCTGTGCGTAGAAATCTATATCCATGCTGGGCAGAGGGAACTTCGTTCTTTTAAATGCTGCAAATTTTAAATACAGTAGGTATAGATAAACCATTTAAGAATTTTTTTTTTCATCAAACATTGCAAGAAAACTTTAAATAATAGCAGCTAATAGAAAAAGAAAAATAATTTTGAAAGCAGAATGAAAACGGTATGAATACCAATATAAGAATCTTCTTTCAGTAAATCGTGAACTTGCTGAGCCCATTTAATAACGCCGCCTTCGATGTTTGTTTTCAGATACAAATCTACATCTTCTCCATCACTGTAAACCAAGGACACAATATCATCAAAAATACCTAGTGAGATTAACAGAAAAACGAAAAATGCCCGGGTCCTACTTACCCTTTTTATCGTATACACAAATTAACATTTAAAAAAGACAGAATGATGTATGATATACAAAGCATGGAACAGAAATAAGAATCACAAAGAATCTTGCTATAGATAAGTTCCTGTAACCTTTCTTTCAGTCGAGACTCTGCGTGATATATGGTTTCTACACCAGCTGGCATTGGAAGCATGACTTGACTGGACATCTCTCCTTTGAGCTGCGAACAAAAACATGTTGAAAGGATGGTGATAAAACCATACCTTACATAGTATCTCTTATCATAAAAAAATAATAATTCTCACCTGATGCATTAAATTCCTCAACTCATTGACATGCCTTTTCATATCACTTGCAACAATCTTGGGCCATCCTTTCTGGTTCTCAGGATTACAGAGCAGAGGCCCTATCACCTCATCAGCCATCACACTGAGGTCCATCAATACATTGCCAGAAATCTCGCCAAGTGTAACTGCCTGGAGAGTGAAATTAACAATTTAAGTTCTGTAGTTACTGTGATTTAAAATCCATCACAATAAATACTCTCAATACTGTTTTCTATTTCATTTTGTTATTTGGACTTCACGACTTTTAATTACCAATACTACAGTCTACTTAGCAGGTCCTGAATTCTTTTACCACACAATCAAGACTATGCCATCCCAGGGCCGATTCAATTCAATTCTTTGTTTATGGTCAAATTAATGCAATAAGAAATAAATAAATTACAAATATGAAATAATGTTGGATATTATCACACAGCATCATCTAGCCCCAAACTAAGTAGAGCTTGTATTATGGGAACTACGTGACTGATATACTACTTATATATTTTTATTAATACATACATATTATTCATAGAAAATACCCAGACCCGAGACAAATATTTGCAGATCATACAAACACCTGTCCCGCGGCGGGAATCGAACCCGCTACCTTCTGCGTCTCAGGCGGGCCTTTGCCCACTGCGCCACAGAGGTCGTCAAATCATACGTGTCACGACAATGTACAGAATAAACGGCAACAGCGCGGCGGTGGCATCATCGGCATTATCGGCCTTACAATGTTATCAGGTGGTAACATCTGATGGTATTCCCATACTGCGACATCCGGTTCGTGGTCGCCATTCTTTTCCAGCGGTTGCCACTTCAACTTGCTAATTTTAAGAGCTATGTTGATGACTTTAGTAACCTCTACATTTAGTTTTATTTAAAGCCTTACCTTGCGGAAATTAGCCTGTGTGATTTTATCATCAATATTCCTGAGGAAATATACCATCTTGCCTCTACTTATTGGTGGAAAGGCAGTGGCACATGTCAGCAGGCCCGCTGTGTTCATACGGAACACAATGATATCATATTTTGGCATGTCGAAATATCTGTACAAAACATGCTGCAAAGAAAATAATGGTTGGCATAAAAATACGTATAGCAATAAATAAAAGTTTTATTTTTTTACTAAATGAGATTGTGGAGTTCTATTGCAGGCACACGGCCAAAAGGAGAATCCTTTTTTTCTGTATTGCTGGCTATTTTGGGATCAATTGTTCAAATAGAAGTCATCTTCACCATCAGGGGGCCTTTCTAGTGCAATTAAATATAAAACATAACAACAACGGGTGAAACATAAGACATACCCGTTCATCTCCGGTGATGAATTTCGCCCATTTATCAATTTTCTGCTTAAGTGATTTAAGTATGTATTCGCTCATAAACTCTAAGCGAGTATCAACATCATCTTTCTGAAAATATAATAGAAGTAAGTTAGGAGAATAAAAATGAAAATGACAAATACATAAAAACTAAATCCAACTGCAAGTACGTAGGTACCTCTGTAAATAAGGATAATTAAGTTTTACATTTAAAGCAATTAATGGCCTCGATTCTGTAGTATACTAACTAAACTAAATTTAAACTGTCACTCTCTTTTACTGATAGTGTAAGCAAGAAAGTGATGGCAAGAATTTTACTGCTGTGTGCTGTGCTACTGTCAAATCAGTTTACGTGCCGCTTTTCGTTATGTTTAAAAGTCAGCATGTTTTGAAATCACGACTAAATTTTTATGGAAAACTTAAATCTGAGTCCCTGTATTGTACGTTCATGGAATGCACAACCATGGAATGTGGTGTACATGTGGTTGTGCATTCCATGAACGAAAGGAACAGGACAGTAACGAAAGGACAGTAAAGCCATTACTGGCTTTACTGTCCTTTCCTGGACAGTAAAGCCAGTATTACAAACCATTGGTTTCAAATACTTGGTTTGTAATACTGGGCGTACATTCCTGGGCGTGCATTCCCTACACGTGTTGACCTTGTACGGCCAGTTTTGTACAACCCTGGAATGTACAGCCATGGAATACGAACCAATTTCATGCTCTGTTTACACGTGTGAGTGCTATCAAGGGGCAAGTGCTGTGTTGTCATAGTATTTTACGCTATTAGTAAATGTAGATGTTAATGTAGATGTAGTAAGTAGATTACTACATCTAGTTATTTATGTCGGTTTTTTGCAGATGAACTAACCGGTTGGTTTTATTTATTTGAACCCAAGTTTGTTGGATAAAGTTCGGATAGCAATCCTCCTTTTCTGAGTGGTAATAAAAAAAACCTAATAACCTAACCAATCCAAGACGGATTTGCTTAGGAAGGATTTCTCAGGCCAACATTAACTTATTGTTTACATTATTTATCAATGAAAACTCTTGGTTGAACATATTAGAACTTGCTCAGTACAAACGAGGCTCGTTCTCGTCATGCGACTTATTCGCATCGACCAATGAGAGCTCACGGATATGACGAACTCTCGACCAATGAGCGTCGAGAATATTGGTTTGTAATCCGGGGTGTACATTCCAGGGGTGTGCAATACCGTCATGTGTTTAGTTTGTACGGAGCGTATTGTACGACCATGGAAAGCACACCCAAATAATTCAAACCAAATGGTTTGTAACACTGGCTGTACTTTTCAGGGGTGTGCATTCCATTGATGTGCTTTGCATGGACGTATAATACGGTCTCCCTTAAATCTGACTAATTTGACAGCACTAAAATTGTAGTTATCTCTTTCTTGCTTGCACTATCAGTAAAAGAGATCGACAGTTTAAATTTAGTTTAGTTAGTGTACTACAGAATCGAGGCCACTAACTCTCAATAATAACATCATCTTTTCACAGAAAGTCTTCATCAGAAACCAGCCATGAATCCTCCCTACAGTGACAAGCTTACCCTGAGATTATCTTATAGCTGCTTTCACACAACTATAATTGTTAACTTTTCTGCACATTTTGAATACCTAAAACCATCGCAGATGTTTATCTGCAGAAAAAAGCAGAGGTCAAAGCATTTAAAGTGTAACAGTTTCGGTACTCACATCTCCCATTTCGTCTTATTTACGTTACGCGTACACTTTGAACTACTAAAAACTATTGTCTATACATTGTATTGAATTGTAGGCAGAATTGCAGAAAATTCATTCAAAACAATTTCAATTCGCATCAAAGTTGATTGATTGCGTTGATTGCGTTGCTCCTGTAAAACAATGCCAGCGTTGTCATGACAACGGGAAACAATTCCGTTCATTTTCTGTTTTGAATTTGGAGCCAAAAAGTTTAGGTCAACCAGTGATTTTCCGTTCGGATACACAAAATTTTATACAACTACCGAGAATGTCTTAAGAATTGCTTATGTACAGCTGTCAGTTTGTCTTAATTTACATTTTTCCCTCACACATTTCTTTTGTGCTTTAAAAACAGCTACTGTCCCAGAATTTATACCATACCTCAGGATTGATGCAGCATAACCATGATAGGTAGTGATAACCGTCGATATTATTGCAACTTTAGAGAGCATGTACAGAGCGTAGAACTGTTGATTTAATTTGAAACACAAACCAACATGTGAACTCCAGTCAAAATTCAATTCAATATTTATGCCTAGAAATTTTGTGGAGTCAACGTGCATAACTTTATGTTCTAAATATTTTATGTCAATATCGTTAAATCTAACAGCTCTATTTCTAAAAATAATAACATTTGTTTTGTTTAAATTAACCTTTAAATTTATTGAGGTAGACCATTTTTATTTTGAATATGGTCCAACTTAATACAAAATGTAGGTACTTATTGTTTTTGTAAAATAATCATTTTAAAAAAACCCAGCCTTGTTTTCTTGCCTTTTTTTCGTGGCTTGGTCGCGCAGAAACAGGCAGTAGATAAAATCGACGTTTCAATGTCATCCTTGTGATTTTAATAAATAAATTTTGACTTTGTGACTCGCTCAAATCACTTTCACGATAATGTGTAACAAATGTAGCCGCAGTGGCAATAATTGTGATGTGTAATGTAATACGTAAATAAAACTGGACGTGATTTTTCACACGTTTTAATTATATCAGTGACAAAAAAAATAACTACTTCAAGACTTTATAGGTAGTTAAATAAAATAGATAACAATAATTTCCATGCCTAGATACTCGCGAGTCATGAGGCGAATGACGATACGACGACGCCGACGCGAGTGACGAGCGAGCGTACCGCTCACTTGAGCGGTACGCTAAACCAATTTTGATGAAATTTGGAATGTAGTTAGTTTAGGATCAGGAATAACACATAGGCTAATCTCATTTTCGAAAATCTACCCCTAAGGGGGTTAAATAAGGCGGTAAAGTTTCTATGAAAAAAAATTGTTTGATTCGCTCAAAACTCTGTACAAATAAACTTTAAAGTAAATAATGATACACGTATTTTTAATTTTTTCAAAACTACCATTTCAGGGTGTGCAATTGAGTTCTAAACTTTGTATAAATTGTAATCCTTGGTTCGATTCATTCAAAAGTTGGTGGACATATGCAGTTTGAAGCCTGGAGACGGTCATATGCTACTTTTATTAACATACCACACGGGCGAAGCCGCGGGCAACAACTTTTTTTTTTTTTTTTTTTTTTTTTTTTTTTTTTTTTTTTTTTTTTTTTTTTTTAAACGCACACCTTAATTGTAAGGGCACTTACAATTAAGGTGTGCGTGTTGCGTGTTCACTTTGACTGTAATGATTGCTCACGCATCTAGCTTTCAAAAAATCTTAATCCAT
This sequence comes from Perizoma flavofasciatum, assembly GCA_958496245.1. Lineage (NCBI taxonomy): Eukaryota > Metazoa > Arthropoda > Insecta > Lepidoptera > Geometridae > Perizoma > Perizoma flavofasciatum. The sequence continues at coordinate 5,535,777 of OY292436.1, forward strand.
CAGACAAGACGTCATAGAAGACGTTTTTATGAATCAACTTTGAACCTTTCTATCATGGCTGATTTATTACTCTCAGTGCTTAATTACAAATTGATTCGCTCAACTTGATACGCACGAAAAGCAATAGGCAGTTTCGAATCATCAGGCTGCACATTCGCTGGCCGTGCATTCATTATTATATGTCAATTTTGTATGGACGACGACACAGACTTACTAACATGTTTATTATAGATGCTAACGATATCCATCGAAAACAAATTCAGATAAGTCACAGTCAGTGGCATGGATTATCAAGCTGTACTAGCCCTGGCTGTACTAGTACAAAGATTGCCCATACATTAGCTAGTCGTACATTATCACTCGCCACTTTCAAAATTAACAAATAAATGTCAATGTCAAAATACGCGCGAAAAATCGGTAAATAAACCGCTACACAAATCTAGCAGAAAAGTCACTAAATCTAAAATATTCCTGAAAACTCTTACAATGGAAGGCTTTGATGATCCTGGAGTGTTCTTCTCAGACAATTTCGGTGTAGAAGAAAACGAATCTCAAGACCAACTTAACCTCCAAGCGGTAAAGAAGAAGTTCAAAGAATTCATCAGACAGTTCCATACAGGCAATTTTGATTACAAATACAGGTAAAACCAAATACATGTAATTGTAGATAAATTATGTAAAATATAGTACTTAGCTAGTGGCTAAATCTGGTGTCGGGAGATTTAAGGTTAATACTGAAGGGCTCAGGCATCAGATATGGCTTAGCGACTAATAAAGCTGTTACCAATATCTTAAACTGCGTGGCACGGACGCGCTGACTATTATAAATATAATATTTATATTCTAAAGCGACGATCCATGGACTTGACACCAGAGTATTTCATTTTGTACTGATAAATCCTATCTTATACTTGCAGAGATGCTCTTAAGCGAAACTACAATTTGACTAATTACTGGGTGGAAATAAACATAGAAGATCTATCCAGTTTTGATGAGGTCCTTGCTGAAAAACTTTACAAAAAGCCTACAGAACATTTGCCCATCTTAGAAGAGGCTGCTAAAGAGGTAAGTCTTGACATGACTAACTCCATCCTAGCTTCTTTTTTTAATAGTGATCTACATATTCCATGCTAACCAAAAAGAAAGAAGTCAGGAGAAAAGCAAGGTATACCAAACAATGGAGAATAAAAAAGCTGATCAACTAATTACTACATCAGCTCATATGATCTCTCGAACTATTAATAGGATTATAAAGCATTTATTGAAGGAAGCCTATATGTCAACAGGACATGCTGCCAAAGCATTAGAGAAGCTTTGGAAATAGAAATAAAAAAACAGCATTCAATGACAAGGACAAAGCCAACTTCCTGGCTGAATGCCTTGAAGCCCAATGCACCCCTAGACAATGCCCCATGTAGGAACTCTATGAAAGTTGCTATCATAAAATACAAAATCATTCCCTTTTCCTGTATTTTATAGTTAGCGGATGAGCTCACAGCACCACGACCAGAAGGAGAGGAGAAGGTTGAAGATATACAAGTGCTGCTATCTTCAGATGCTCATGCAGCCAACCTCAGGGAGCTCAAAGTGAGATACTACTTCTTATATTTTATTTTTATTTGTACTGCACACATCCATGTTGAATGTGAGTATACAGTGCTGTACAAAGAGCAGATTTTTAGTGTTTGTATTGCAAACAATCTGTTCTCATTGCATTACAGTATTGATGGAATTGCACATTTGTAACAATTCAAACACATATCTGATTTCAACGTGGAATGGTATGCCGTTTACGAGTTTATCGCATTTGCAGCGCGTTCTACTTGCGTCGAATGGCATGCTCCATTCAACTGAGTAGGGAAATATCTGCATTCAATAGGTAATAATGGAATGCGTTATCCCGCCGCTAGGTGACGCCACCATTACTTATTTGAGAGTGTTACTATAGTTGCACGAGGTTTTAAAAAACCTCTTGTGTTTTTAAGTTTATAAAAAGAAATTTCTTAAGTACTGTGCAAATCCAATTAGAACTGTTAATTGTTTTATTTGCAGTCTGAAACAGTATCCCGACTTGTGAAAATACCAGGTATTGTGATATCAGCATCTGGAATAAAAGCCAAGGCTACAAAGATATCTATACAATGTCGGTCTTGTCGCAACATTATCCCAAACTTGCCTGTCAAGCCAGGCCTGGAAGGCTATGTGATGCCCAGGAAATGCAACACGTAAGTACTGACACAACAATATGCATGTGACATAGAATCCTAAGCTTGTCTGAAAGATATCACTTTCAATGATAAGAACACCAATTGGCCATTTAAATGGTTTTTTTTAAGAATTTGTTCTTTTATGTATCTTAGCCATTTACTCTTACATTACTGAAATAGATACCTAAATAGATACATACAGGTGAACAAAGCAATTATTAATTTAAATGATTATTTCAGGGAACAAGCTGGCCGACCAAAATGCCCTCTGGACCCATATTTCATTATTCCAGACAAATGCAAGTGCATTGATTATCAGGTAATAATATATGAGTATCAATAGAAGGAAGCTTTGCTTGAGGAAAGCTTAAAACGTCTTGCACTACCAATAGTGTCATACAGTCTATAAAGTCCTAGCATGGAGAACAGAGCATAACCTATGGTACTGTTTTATTAGAATTATGCTATTTATTACTTAGGTAGCGATAACAAAACATGTACCTGCAATATCTGTTCGAGATAGCAATAAACATTTCATTTCAATAATGCAACATGTGCTGACAGCTAGGCTGGATTTTTTACGAATTGAAAATTACTAATGGCCTATCTTAGAGTAGCTGTGTAAAGCTTAACAGGATTATGGGTCATGAGATGGTAAGGGCAAAGATAATTACTAACTTGCAACAGTTACTATTGACATGTACAACATCGCGAGTTTTAATGCGATGCCTGCCATTAAAACAAAGTTTATAAGTGTCTTGTACCTGTAATGGTCACCCATTGTAAAGACAAGCTACGCTTCGCAAATATATAATGGTCTCACTTTGTGATAATGCTACCTTAGTTTCAAAGGCAGGAAGTATCCCTACAATATACTATAGAATACGTCATATATCCTAACCACCTTACAAACATCCCTTTTCCCACCGTACGCGGCGGCGCACGGGCGTAGACTGATTAGAAAGTGGTAAATTAAGGGTTTTGTGACAGGTGTTAAAACTGCAAGAAGCACCAGAGAGCATCCCCCAGGGGGAGATGCCTCGCCATCTGACGGTGTACTGCGAACGCGTGCTGTGCGAGCGAGTGGCGCCGGGCGCGAGAGTCACTGTGCTTGGCATCTACTCTATCAAGAAGATATCCAAAATTGGCGTAAGTCTAGCTGGAAAAAAAAATAGTCGTGTCGTTTCGGCGTCTTCGCTCTTTGAGCATGTTGGGGTATTGATTGTTAACCTGGTGGCCACCCATGAGACGTGATGACGCCGGCAATCAATACCCCTATATGCTCAAAGAGCGTGATTGGTATCACTGACCTAATGCAGGGTGATTAAGAAAGAACCGTTGATACGACGAAGAAGATATGTAGACGGATGTAGAGTAGGTATAAGCCATGCATGTGGTAAAAGTGGAAACACAAAAACGTATGCCATTTACTTTTTATAAACTTCCCCTTTTTAAATTTTGGATGTTACCATGTGTGTCAAAATGAGTGCAATAAATTCGTACCACATGTAATTTTTCTAGTGTTATTCGTGTGCCAGATGTTGGCTGGAATTCATAGCCACATTAAAATACTAGTAATCATCATCATCAACTATAACTGTACATCCAACAGTATATACATTTTCATACTACAGAGAGAAGGTCGCGACAAAGGCTCGGTCGGCGTTCGCTCATCGTACCTCCGCGCCGTCGGTCTGACAGCTGAAGAGGGCGTCACAGGCGGCCTTCGCCCCTTCACGACAGACGAAGAGGAACAGTTCAGGAGACTAGCCGCTTCCCCGGATATCTACGAGAGGATCTCCAAATCGATAGCTCCCAGCGTGTTTGGCGCTGTGGATATGAAGAAGGCGATTGCTGCTCTGCTGTTTGGAGGTACAAATGATTTGCAATAACGTGAAAAAAAGTAAATTCCCGTTTTTACAATATGAAAGTAAATAAATCTTGAAATAGTAATAAGCTAGGTGCCTGATTTTTTTGTGACCAAGAGTTATGTTGACTCTATATAGTTGTTCCCGCCTGATCCATGTGATACCTCTGCCAACGAAGCTAATACCAAAACATAGGTTTCAGAAACTGATGAGTCTTGCGCTCCGCTATGACATTCTTTGTTTTTATTGTGAGGATATTCCAGCAATGCTGCAAAACTAACGCACTTAGTCTAGTCTCGTGCTCAGTAAGGTCAAAATTTTATATGAAAACAAAACCTGGCCCCAACCAGCCTAACTCCTTGAAGATATTGGTAATAAAATGAAGCATTACTCCTACAGGCGCTCGCAAAAGGCTACCAGACGGGCTGACCCGTCGCGGCGACATAAACATCCTGCTGCTGGGAGACCCCGGCACGGCCAAGTCTCAGCTGCTGAAGTTCGTGGAGAAAGTCGCACCCATCGGGGTCTACACCTCTGGCAAAGGTTCCAGCGCCGCTGGGCTCACCGCTTCCGTTATCAGAGATCCTGGCAGTGTAAGTGAACAATGCTTAGGGTTGTAATCTTAGTCAAATTAGTAAAATCTTATTGGTTATTTGGTTTTTAAAGTAAGGAAATCACATTTAATAATATCCAACCTTGGCGGGACTTGTGCCCAAGCGCGGGGGGCGTTAGATACGCATTAAGTTTATTTTACCAAAATTTATAATAGTGCCCTAGTGACGTGTGGCGTCATGTAAGAATCATCCTAGATATCATACAAAACTTTTAGAGAAAAAAGAGGAACAGACAACCAAATGCATATAATGGGGCTAATTTCGTCTCGGGTAAAAAAATAATGCCCATGATGGACATCCTAATATCCATTCAGTATGCAGATCTGTGCATACTGATCCATTCAGGATACCGGATACCAAGTAGGGGTAATCAGAGGTAAAGTCCATACACATACTCACATTTTAGATTAAATAAAACAGTTGTTCCCAGCCATCAACTATGATTTACCCTGTGTGAATTACAAGACTATTTAATATTAGGTTTGTCAGCGCGCCCAATCAATACTTTATTGTATACTAATACTGATAGTTATTTATACTCAAGCCTGAGTATTTAATAAGCTGATATGATTTAGCCGTTGGATTACTTATGTGAACGTGAAATGTGTATGTTAATGATCATAATCATTTTCAACAGCGAAACTTCGTGATGGAAGGCGGCGCGATGGTCCTAGCTGATGGCGGCGTGGTTTGCATCGACGAGTTCGACAAAATGCGTGAAGACGACAGAGTCGCTATTCACGAGGCGATGGAGCAACAGACCATTTCTATCGCTAAAGTAAGTACAGACAGTGACTAAAGAAGATTAACAATTTAAGCTTTTAGATGTTATATTTCTTAATGTTTAACAAGTTCACTTTAGATTACAAATAGTTAAAGGTAAGGCAGAATTTCAAATGTAGCCCAATATTTTGAACTAAAGAATATTAGTTCTAGAAATGTTTGAGTTTAAAAAATCTTAACTTTTCATATACTTTTTTCGCTGGCCTGTGTCTTTTGGTTGTGCTATAGAATATTAAGTATACACATATAAATACCTGAAAATCCTAAAAAAATCGATTGCCTACATGGCTGTTTTTCTTCATTCAATATTTTTTTTTATTCAATCATATACCGAGAGTGAGATATATAGTAAAATGCGTTTTAAACGTTGATATAAATGTTTACTAATAATGTTAAACCGATTTTAGACAGTGCTATGTACGGGCTAAGTCGACTACATCTAGTTATCTCAGCCTAAGCCTTCTAAGAGGATCTAAAATGGCAACCACAACATAGTGTAAGAAGGCCCTCTATCCAATGACATCTCAAAGGTTGCTGGAACTTGGCGTATGGAGGTAGCCCAAGATCTCCTGTGATGGCACTCTTTAGGAGAGCCCTATCTAGGACAGACATCATTTCAACAGTCTGTTGATGATAATGAAATCTTCTGAGCTGAAAAATTATTACACTTCTAAAGAACATATGATGATTACAGGCTGGCATTACTACAACTCTGAACTCTCGCTGTTCCGTGCTAGCGGCTGCTAACTCCGTGTTCGGGCGATGGGATGATACGAAGGCGGACGATAACATCGACTTCATGCCCACCATCCTCTCTCGATTCGACATGATCTTCATCGTGAAAGACGAACACGATCAGAACAGGGACATTGTAAGCAAAAAGTATACTAGAAAGACTTTAACCGGAGGGAGTACTTAAGCATGAGAGTGTCGTTAAAATCACAGACAAATGAGACTTTTTCAACTTTTTGTTTGGGCAAGGCTCCGTCACTCGTTCGAGGTCGCGCGTTAGATGCCTACCGGCTAGCGTACTCCCCAAATATAAGCTATTATCTAATCTGTGGTTTGGGTGTCGATAAAATTGCATACACATGAGACAGCCTTTATGGTAGGCAACGCATCAACAATGCCCCTGGTGTAACAGATGTCAATAGGGGACGGCAACCTCTTACCATCTGGAGGGCCGTATGCCCATATACCCAAATAGCATTAAGCCTTAGAATTATCAATTTGAAGTGGCAATGTGCAGGTCATTTAGCTCGCAAAACTGTCTACTACTGGGTAAAAAAGGTTCTAAGGTTTAAAGGTGGTAGTAGTAGGTGATAGTATTGGAAGGCCCCCCACCCGTTGGACAGACAACATCTCTAAAGTTGGGGGAAGTCTGTTCCCAAGAGGTGGCCCAGGATTGTTTGTCATTACACTTTTTGGGGAGGCTTATTGCCTGCTGTGGACTTAATAGTCTGTTAATGATGATAATGAACATTAACCCAAAAAACTGGATCAATAATTCTCGGCAGCAAAGAAAACCAGTTTCAACAAACATTTAATTTATATAGACGCTCGCGAAACACATAATCTCCGTTCACATGGGAGGTGACAGTGTCGAGCGCGAGACCGCGGCTGGCGAGCTCCCACTAGCGATGCTACGTCGCTACGCCGCGTATTGCCGCGCGAGGTGCGGCCCTCGCCTCTCCGCCGCGGCCGCTGAGAGACTACGCGCTAGATACGTGCTCATGAGGACTGGAGCGTCACAGCATGAGAGGCAGGCGGACAAGCGCCTGTCCATTCCTATTACTGTCAGGTCAGTGAAGGATGAAGGGTGAAAATTATGACTGCCAATTCTCTAGTTCTTCCGAAGCGATGGACTAATTAGTCTATCCCAAAGCGTTAATTAACGCTAAGTCAGCATGGATAGATAGTGTGTAGGTGATAGTCTGATTTCGAGTAGGAATAAATAACACCCAATAGTATTATAGTCCTGACCTTTAGGATTGTCTGTCTCATGCAACTACGAGTGCCATTACAACACCAAGACCGAGAACAAATCCGGAGTTTCGCTACTATCTTTGCAGAATGGTTGCGCTTTATTGAATAATATGAACACTATATTTCAGGCAGCTAGAAGCTGTTGTGCGCATATCCGAATCGCTGGCTAAGATGCAGTTACAGCCGTTTGCAACGGAGGCGCACGTGACCGAAGCGCTCCGCCTGTTCCAAGTATCTACGTTAGACGCTGCTATGACGGGAAGTCTAGCTGGTAAGACATCTACCTATTTGTTATATCTACCTAATTGACATAATCCCATGGTATTGTAATTGTAACATACTTATTTACGTTCTGCTATACCAAAAGCCTATAGTTAGTTACAGACTCAGTTGTTACTTGAGAAATTGCTCTGACAAGTAAGATAATTATAAACTTAGCTTAATTGATAATTTCTAGGAGCGGAAGGCTTCACAAGTGAAGAAGATCATGAGATGCTGACTCGTATAGAAAAACAGCTGAAGCGAAGGTTCGCTGTTGGCTCTCAGGTCTCGGAGCAAACCATCATAAATGACTTCCTACGTCAGAAGTACCCAGAAAGGGCCATACAAAAAGTAATACACACAATGATAAGACGCGGAGAGTTGCAACACCGACTGCAAAGGAAAATGTTGTATAGACTGTCTTAAAAGTTCAAATCCCACCAGTGGTATACTATTATATTAATATGTTTTTTGTTAAGTGCTTAGTAATAATGAATAAAAGTCGTAAATTTGCTCATAAAATGTATACTAGTTTGAAAACATAACAACTATCACATGTGACAAATAACAAAATATTATCAGTTGTACTGAATTGCACTAGAAGCTAAGCGAATATGTTTATTAAGAAGTCTCTTACTTCTCTACATTCATAAATATTTATTTCTACTTGGTCTTAGTGACGTCACGTCGAAGCCGGACCTTACAGCTTACAGCTTCGCCTTACAGTACAGAGGTAGTATCGACTAGAATGTTTGAGTGAAATGAGTAAATAATTCTAATTAAATATTAATTCTTGGTAACATCAACTTCAGGCAACTTGAATGGATATTCGGGATGTCTTTCGACGCCCTTCCAAAACAAAAAGTTAAAAATACGACCTTTTTCTCCCTTGTCTAACGCCTTCAAGCGTTCTATTTCCGGTACCGATAGTTCGAAGTCGTAGATATCCATGTTTTCCTGAAATAGTTACATCAACATAAAACTACAAACCAATATAAGTTTCACAACCTCTGTGGTGCAGTGGGCGATGGCTCGCTTGAGACGCAGAAGGGTTCGATTTCCGCGCCAGGACATATGTTTGTATGATCTGCATACATTTGTCTTGGGTCTGGGTGTTTTCTATGTATGTATGTATTTACAAAAAAAAAACGGGAAACGATTAAGCCGATTTCTATCGACAGGTACCCATAATAGTTGCCAATGAAGCGAAGCCGCGGGCGGGTCATAGTATAAAATTGTCTCACAGGAATCAAGAACTAAATCAAAGATACAGTCGCGTTTATGAAATACTGCATTTACCTTAAGTCTACTCTCGCTAGTGCTCTTCGGAATAACCACTATCTTCTCTTTCACTAAGAAGTGCAGCATTATTTGCGCTGGAGTCTTTCCGTATTCTTCAGCGATCTCTTTTACTGCTGGATGTCCTAATAAATCCGGAAAAACGTCAGGGCTGAAATAAACGTGAGTAAGCATATCTTTATAAAAATGGTTAGACGATCAAGCAATGGATGAGATCATAGAGGAAAGAACCACGAGATAGCATACAACTAGTGAATAGCATAAGCGTTAATGATAGGGCCCTGCTTCCATAACTGGATGTTGCGGTAGCCGCGAATTTGGGCTTAACCAAATTGTATGAGTATCCAAAAAAAATGTTTTGCCAATGGAAGAAAAACAGTAAGAAGAAACAAGTAATTATTGTCTTCTCTTCTGTAGGCAGAACTGTTTCATTAGTGATCATGCTAAGTCTACTGAATTTGCATGTTTTTCTTGTAGATGCTCCTACCTATAATTATATTTAGTAACAAAATGGTCCTTCGCGCCTGGGCTTCCCAGAGGTGCGTATGCCGTCACGACAATATTATTCTGCTCGCAGAACTTGCGGAGCGCTGCCTGCTGGAAGTACGCGTGTAACTCTACTTGAAGCACTTGCGGCAACAGAGTGGCGTGTTTCATTATTCTCTCTATTTGTTTCTCGTTGAAGTTGGATAAGCCGAGATTGCGGACGAGGCCCTCTTTTTGACAAGCTTCCAGCGCCTATAAAAACATAACCTTTAGGCCAAATATTATGTGAATTCAGTCATTTGGTACTTTCATTGTGCCTATTAATATTATAAATGCGAATGTTTGTATGTTGATATCTCCGTAACGGCTAAACTAATTTGTATGAAATTTAGAAAAGGTATAAATCGTGAACCTAGAATAACACATGGGCTACTTTTATATACGGGATACGCGGGCGATGCCGTGAAGTAATCTGTAATTCCTTGTATCGGTTTATCCAGGGTAGAATCCTTTTAAAATTAGGATATCAAGCAATACTTTTCTTTGCAAAGTCTGACCTTCCAAGTTTCAACATGATCAGTGTCCATATCGAGTTCATACTCTCCGTTTGGCTTAACGCACGGAGTCAGTTTCTGAGGGTCGGACAAAAAGCCAAACGGAACATGGATGAGGTAAAGGTCTATATAGCGTAGGTGCAGACGGTGAAGCTGCAAGTCTACAAACTTTTTTACATCTGACCCTCGGTTGCCGATGTGAGGAAGCTGAAATTAAATTCGTAGTATCATAAGTCACATTTACATGTAGGTATAAAACGTATAATTTAATACTATGTACCTTACTCACTTTAGTTGTAATAAATAAATCACCCCTGGTGCCTTTCCCGTCTCCTATCCATTTTTTTATCGCTTTGCCGATAGCTTCTTCATTGTTGTAATTAAAAGCAGTGTCGATGTGTCGATATCCTAAGTCCAATGCTCTATACACCGTGCATTCGATCACATCAGGAGGAGCCTGCAAATTCACTAGGTGACTCCCAAAACAGCACAAAATAAAATAACACAGCCAAAAAGTATTCTTTACCTGCCATGTTCCTAAGCCTAGCGTGGGCATAAGATCCTCGGTTTGTGAAAGTTTTACTACTCTCATATTCCTGATATTACTATGATAATATACGCGAAGCGAAGCCCTGAAAATGGAACGCACTCTTGTTCCACAGAACATCAGCTAGAATGAAATTTCTAGATAGACAATAATTTTGGCAAAAAGCCAAAAATCTGAAACAGGATTGAAGCAGTTAATCTGTGCACTTATTTTAAGCAAAAAAGCTTACGAAATAATATCATAAATCCAGTATAGTTTTCCGAATTCATTAATTGATTGATTGATTTGATAAAATTACGTTATACCTTCACTTCACTTAAAAAAATAATTTAAAATTTGGCGGCTGAGTGCAAAACCCACCATTATTTTTGCATTTGTTTACCACAGATTATACAAAGTTCTCTTTTTGCATAGCCGATCTAAGACAACATCGCAACGGCTTAAATTAGAAGAAACGTTTATATTATTTTGCAAAGATGCTTGTACATTATTTTTGACCAAAAAATACAGTCTAGCATATTCTACTGCTCGATATATGGGCATAGTCCATGGGATTCGCTTAGAACAAAGAAACAAGCGTATCTAGAGCGTTTTTTTATTTATCTCATCAAAACATAACATTAAAAAAAAACAATTCTCGCAACTCAGTTCTTCTACCGCAAAAAGTTGTGAGATCTAATGTTAAACTAAGTCGATTAATTTATTCAGTAAGTACCTATCTATGAGAGCATCTATCCAACAACTTTGTCATAAATTATTACCTAACTACTCATAGTTAATTACATAGTACCAACACGTACCAATATTAGACATCTTTATTTCTTTAATAAATAATAATAAATAAATAATGCTGGACATTTTTCACACAGCATCATCTAGCCCCAAACTAAGCAGAGCTTGTATTATGGGAACTACATGACTGATATACTACTTATATACTTTTTTTTTTGTAAATACATACATATTATACATAGAAAAACACCTGACCTGAGACAAATATTTGCAGATCTTACAAACATTTGTCTCGTGACAGGAATCGAACCCGCAACCTTCTGCGTCTCAGGCGGACCTTCGCCCACTACGCCACAGAGGTCGTCTAACTAAGAGAATAACTTAGATAGATAGATATCAAAAAACAAACTAATTGAGAACCTCTTATTTTTTGAAGTCAGTTGAAATCACGAAAAATATCTTGATGTCCAACACTAAATTATTTTTACGACTGCAACAAATTAGTGTTCTGAGCGAGTCCCATGGACTATGCCCATACATCGAGCAGTTGAATATGCTAGGCTGTATTTTTTGTTCATTGGTCAAAAATAATGTATGTACTAGCAACTTTGCAAATAAACAACGTTTCTTCTAATTGTCTTGTTTAATAAAACAAGGTTATTAATTTCTTTACACGTTGCGCAGTCAAGTCTTGTCAATGTTATTCTAGGAGCAAAATGTATTTAATCTGTTAGTGCATGATCTGTCTCTATGAATCAAACAATTGGAATCAATCAATCAAACAAACATTGGAGTTTGGAGTTTTTGTTTGTTTGTTTGTAAAATTGTGCGCGGTAAATAAACTCGCAGCACAGAATCCAGATCTTTTAACACCCGAGTGAGATAACTACGAGTTTAAATAATATTATATTGTTGCCTGAGTTAAAGCGAAGTGTTCTCTTTTTAATTATCTTCATTAAACCAAACCAAACCATGGGCGTGAGTATCAGAAATTTATGTTTCTGTACAACCCAATTCGCGAAGACAAAATTTCATTATATTTGCTTTTACAGAAGAAAACATCCACAAATGTTAACAAGAACAAGGAAAAGCGACAAGCAAGAAAGGTGGAACAACGCCGTATTGCCGATGGTATGGCTAATGTAAGATCAGCTAATAAACTAACTGATATGGCAGCACTTTGCAAAGAACTCCTCATATTTCGAAACCTTGACTTGGAAGTGGATATGTACATACAAAAAGTCACTGAGTTGGATGGAGATGTGCAGAAATGGACGGTAGAGCTTGTTGAGAAGAATATGAAGCCTTTGTGAGTACTTAATCCATTTAGAATTTCTCATATTAATGTCTTGTATTGAAACACTGTTAGCCAAGCATGTGTGATCGTTCTTAACAGATTATCTTAGCTACCTTGGGTGACTGTTGGTACCACTTTTATTACTTTTTGAAGAGTAGTTGACCTTATGAAAGAGCTTGTCCGGGGAAGTACTACCACCATACTTATTTATGCCACCAAGCAGTAATAATTTGAAGGGTATTGGGTACTGGTGAAAAACCAGGCACATGAGACTTGCACCATTAAGTTAGCAATACATGATTGATACTTCTGATGTTGCAAGCATCCATAGGCTATGGTAACCGCTTACTAACAGGTGGATGGTATACTTGTTTGGTTTACAAAATAAATAACTGATTGTTGATGGACAAGCTTAGCTGTCAGTAATCTGTATTTGAACTTAAAAGAAATGATATCAATTGTAGTGGCACAACTATGGTACACCTAAATGATGTTTTATGATTTTTGATCCCTCTCTGTAAATAAAAATCATTTATTGTAAAAAATACAAATTTCAGATATGAGACGTGTGCTTGGGGTTGGAACAAAGACCGCAAAGTGGAGGAGATGACTGACCAAGATGCTTGGTACCTTATCGCAAAAGAAACCAATGGGAAGCTTCTAGGATTCTCTCACTTCAGATTTGACATGGACTTTGGAGAACCTGTCCTGTATTGGTAATATTTTTAAATTTATAAAAATAAGCTTTTGTTCTATTAGTAGTGGAAGCACAGAAGTATTGTAAGGTAAGTACATACAGACATATCTTATATGTAATAACAGATCCTCCTCCTCACATTACACTGCATGGCTTCATGAAGATTTGAGTTGCGGTTGTGTGGATCTTTTCGGAGCAACACAATAGGCTTTGGCATCATGGTCTTACCAATGATGATAAACTTTTCCAGGTTGTCACTGCTTTTCCTGGATATATGATAACAATACTCAAGGACCCACTGCAGGCAGATGTAGAATAGCCTATTAGTTATCTTGACTTCCTTTAGGTTTTTAAGGTTGTTCTTCAGGCTGTCCAAGGAATTTGTAGTATTCTTCAGGAACACCATTTCGTTTTGAGGGTCCTGGGTGTCTAGACATATACCACTTTCTGTTGGCGTTAACGCCTGCGGAAAGATTAAATTGTATGGAAATGTCATTAGCTGTGGAAATGTCACATAACTACTGCCAAGTTTTTCCTTGAAAACGATGTGTGAGGTATTTGTCTAGACCCCCTGGTTTCTGCTCAGTATACGAAATAACCAATAACAATAATATCAGTCCATATATGGGCTGGTTAAAGAAACTGTATCGTGAATAAGTAAGAGATAACGATGGAACTGACATGGTCGAAAATCTACAAAAAAAAAAATTTTTTTAGACACCATTGAAAGCTTACATAGTTTTTTATATTGAATTCAATTACCCTATCTATATACTTATAAAATCGTTTGTCCTGACTGACTGACTGTCTAATCTATCAAGGCACAGCCAAAACTACTAAGTCTAGAAAGCTGAAATTTGTAAAAAGGGTTTATTTTATAACATAAGTAAAGAAAAAAAGCCAAGAAAGGATTTTTGGAAATTTTCACTTGAAGGGGGGGAAATGGGGGGAAGAACTTTGTATGAAAGTCTAAGTTCTTTAAAGTTAGAAACATGAATATTTGAATAACAGCTATTAGTGTATAAAATAAATAATGACATGTTTCAGGGTATTTGATTTTCACATTTTAAGGGGGGAGGAAATGAGGGTAAAATTTTGTATAGGAGTATGTTTTTTTTAAACATGACTATGCGTGCAAAGCCTAGCTGGTATGGGACCAGCTGGCAACAGCTAGTACCTACCATATGATTGATTACAGGTAAACATAGTATTTATACAGGTAAACACTAAGAACTTATAACTAGAATAACAACTTAGTACCTACTTAAGCTTATGAAATAAATTCAAAGTAAGATAAGATGTGACCTACTGGATGAATAACATACAATCATATCCACCACATCCTTGCTAATATTATTGAAGCTTTTCCTCAAACAAACATAAATCTACTCTTCACAGAAATGATATCAAGGAACATTTACATGAGAAATTATTTTATTTTCATAATGGTATCTTACAATAATATTTACACCTATCAATAATACAACAAGGACTCTCGTTTTCACCAATATCTCACATTTATATAAAGTGCATTTAAATTATGATTAGGAACTGATCGCGAACGTTTGAAAAATAATATGGAGTTATAGAAATATCAAAACATCTCAAAATTGGTATTGCATTTCTAATTATCGGTGAAGATGCGGGTTTGCATCCCGTTCTTCTGTCACATTTAACACATTTGCTAAAATAAATGACAGTTTCTTATTTTAATTTTAATTAAACTATGGAGCAGATGATATTATCATACAGATATGTAGGAGTCAATGGTAAATGTCAGTCAGAAATTATTAGTCAAAACGAGCATTAATCTCTAATAACGGCACTGGTCAGTTGGCTTTGATCTTATACCTCCACAAGAGACATAGAATGAAACTAATATTCTTTCTAAACAGTCTTCTTTCGAAAATCATTTTTTCTCTCGGCCACCATTTGATGCATCTTGTGCAAAGATATCTAAATAAAATGTAGAGTATAAAGTATGTCATTACTGCGGTAGCTACGCTGAGAGCTATTACGTCTAGTAATAGATACTGTGGGAGAGATAGGTCTAAGGCCGGCGAGCGTAGGTGTGGCGCGCCCTTATGGCGTAACACATACTCGATCCAATACACCCCCATGTCCACGGGTTTCATCGGTCGGTCAAGGAATATATCTCTCAAATTGTTCGCTTTCTCTTTGTATCTGGAAAAATACATATAAACCTATCAAATTGAAAGAGAAATTCTGTAATAATTTATTCTTTAGTATGTATAGATCTTGTGGTGTTGTAGACCTCATCTATGTTACCTAGAAATTCTACTTTCAAACATTTAGATTTCACCTAAGTTACTAGTTGTCACACCCAAAAGTCTACGAACAGCAGATACATTCTTATCAAAAATTCGAAACTTTCCTATTTATTAAAATTTATCTGTTTACCTCTTGACTGGAATAAAGTAATTAAACTGTAGGATAACACCGGTTTGGCACGGGTTAAACTAGATTGTCCTATGCTCAATACGACAACACAATCAAATAAAAGGGCCTCTGCAAGGCACACTAAGTCCTTTCACCACACTGTTTGTTTACGATCACAAGGCCTTCTTTAGCGGCATACAGCAACATAATTACTGACCTTAGTGTGACCAAGTTGGAATCAGTGGCACGTAGAAAGAAAATAAATAGTCGAGAGGCAACAGCTCATGTAGCAAATGATGGGAGCCCCATTCCTTGGTACTCTTTGGGTTCAAAAACCGACCAAGTGCATGTCAGGCTACGCGCAGTGTAGGGTTCCATAGTTGCATATAAACGTATTTTTACTACCTGTCTTACACAACTAACAACTCGAGTAATTTTTCAATAGAATTTTACAAGTTGGTCGACTATTACTCGTCAACTTTTAAAGCCTACTTAGCTGTGATAGTTTCCCCTTTTACCTTCGTTATAGTATATACTACTGCTGTGATTTTTTTCACATATCCAACAATAAGCGTTTAGCTGGCAGGGGTCACACACTTGACTCTAACAAAAATTTTCTACACTGAGCTTAGGAATAAACTAAGGCATGTCTTAATGGCAGATTACTGTAAACAAATGACACGCCTCTATATATGCCTTAGCTTAGTGTTCAGGGGCATAAAACACTCACATAGGATTTCGCAATAAATCGTGAAGGGCGTCTCTCCAATGGTATTTATCCGCGTCCTTGAGTTTGACTATTCGCGCAACTCCTCGATCAGACATGGCTCGCGCGTTCAGCGCCTGGTCCGCGTAAAGTGGCACCATCAACATGGGGACTCCGCAGGCTACGGCCTCTTGAGTGCCCAGTAGGCCTCCGTGGGAAATAAACAATTTAACGTTTGGATGACCTGAAACAAGTAAATTTTTACAATATTTTAAAACGACATGTGGGGAGTAGCTAATAGAGTCTACTCGAATAACCGACACTTCGGCCACATTTATGTACAATATTTTAGTGTCAATATGTTAAAATTTTAAATAGGGTTCTAATTAGTAATATAGTTAGTCGGATCATCTTGGTCAAATAACTAAAATAGAAATTCAAAAAAACTTGAAAAATAATATTAATTGTATACCTATGACCAAACTTCGATTAGTCAAACTATTTTTTTTTAGAAATTTAGTGATGTTCAATTCTATTTTTACTTCTAAATCGCTCATGGTCTCTGACGGTCAAAAATTCAATGACAGGGCAATAGCGGGAATACATGTACAGCATATTTTTTTATGGAATACGAACCAATTTCATGCTCTGTTTACATGTGCGAGTGCTATCAAGGGGCAAGTGCTGTGTTGCCATGGTATTTAACGCTAGTAAGTTAATGTAAATAGATTAGTTATTTATGTAGTTTTTTTTTGCAGATAAACTAACCGGTTGGTTTCATTTATTTTGAACCTATGTTTGTTGGGTAAAGTTCGGATAGCAATCCTCCTTTTCTGAGTGGTAATAAAAAAAACCTAATAACCTAACCTATCCAAGACGGATTTGCCTACGAAGGATTTTTCAGGTCAAAATTAACTTATTGTTTGCATTACTTATCAATGGCAACTCTTGGTTGAACATATTAGAACTTGCTCAGTGCAAACGAGGCTCGTCATGCGACTACTTCGCATCGACCAATGAAAGGTCAAGGATATGACGAACTTGCGACCAATGAGCATTGAGAATATTGGTTCGTAATCCAGGGGTGTACATTCCAGGGGGTGCAATACCGTCATGTGTTTTGTTTGTACGGAACGTATTTTACGACCGCATGGTCGTAAAATACGACCATGATAATGAAAACCAAATGGTTTGTAATACTGGCTGTACTTTCCAGGGGTGTGCTTTCCATGGTTGTGCTTTTCATGGACGTACAATACGGTATCCCGTATAATAAAAACACTTGTGATTGAAAATGCTCCAACTTGATGAAAAATGTAGGTACCTATTGTTTTGTAGGTAAAAAGGTAATTAAAAATAATAAGCTTGTTTTCTTGCTCTTTTTCCTGGCTTGGTCGCGGAGCAACTGGCAGTAGATAAAATTGACGTTTCAAATCCTTGTGAATATAATAAATAATGAATTTTGACTTTGACCTCAACAACCTCTTGTGGCAAAAGCATATAAGGGCTCCTGTCGTAGCGGTTACAAAAAATTGTCATACTGGAACACGTCACGATTATCGATGTAGTATCGCGGCAAATCCCTCTAACACGTAGCTTGTACAAGTATCTACGTAACATTTTAATTTTATTGAAATAAAGGCGGGGTGCGGATACGAACGACACGGGACCCTACTCGTACCTATTGTGACACGAACATCAACACTATACTAACTATAGGACACGAAAAAATAAGAATTATTGTGGTTGTTCTCCGTGTGATTAATTGGCCCCTTTTGACACTGATTATTTTTTGTAGTTATATGTATTTGCCTGAGACTATATTCTACCTAATACTTACACAGTGTAGCATACTGCGGTATCCAATCCATTGTATAAATGTTATCGGGTACGGTCAGATTCCTCGACAGCAGTCTTCTATCCATTTTAACAAAAACTGTCTGAGGCAGCTCAGATATCACCTTGAATATCTGAGACAGCTTGTCGCTAGGTATCGTCTCGATCCTCGACATTGAACCAAAACTCCAGTAGATAACGCCTTCGCTCGACGCGTCCAAAAGATGTTTCATTTCCTACAACAAAAACACAGCTGTGTTTAGTTTCATGAGATGCGTTATAGATATCTAGGCTCTTTGTTTACGTCGGGGAGCGTTCGAGAAAATAAACAGGTCGTGTTGGTAATTTGGCGTAATAGTTTGATTCATAATGACATTATCTGGGGTGTCTGGGGTCCGGGTCGAGCGATAGTCGGTTACTCTATTGTGCTGTTTCAATATAGATATAGTTAGATTTTACTAAATATCTACTTAGTTTTGTAATAATGATCACCAATTTATATAAACTAATGTTTTGAAATAAGCTTGGTACACTCGTCCATCATTGGGTGTTCTCACACTGGAAATACGCTTTCCGATAGTCGATTAAGGAAGACGAATCGTATAATAAATCTAATAGCCTGAGATGATAAGCAAAGTTCATTATGAAGATACTCAGAAACATGCATCGTGACCCAGTGACTCGGGAACTCGATATGTGTGGCGCATGCCGACAACTATTTAACGATAAACTTACCCACTGCATCAAAAGGTAGGTACTATCAGAGCTTTCTATGCTACTTGTAGTTGTGTAATGGTAATCTTTATGACTAGATGTTTCATACCTCAGGCAAAGTTTGCGTATCGTCCAAGTGTAGTCCACCAACTTCTACTAAAGTTGGCACCAACGGCCGCACCTCATTGATACTGAAATGGCTGTTTGATAACACAAGACTGTAGTTCTGCGCGAGCGATTCTAGCCTAGATCCAGGCCCAAAGAGACGATCTGCTATTATCTGAAATAATAACTTTGATTAGTAAAGACTTGTTTCTGCTGGTCGAGATGCAATCAAAAAAATTTTTTTTTTTGTAGTTATTTGTTACTTACTTGTGATGGGATTTGAGACTTGTATCTGTGTAATAATTTAGCCACAATGACTGACATCGTATTAGTAAGTCTTTCCAACAGTGTCATATGTTGACCATAGCCCATCATATAAGATGGTATGTAGGCAGTCCCTTCAGGATTGCCTAGCTGCTCGTTCACCCATGGTAATGGGACACTGGATAGAAAACCAACTATTGGAGCACTGAATCTTTTTCCGAGTGGGAGGAAGCATTCGCTACCGAAGACTTCCACTATGACCATGTCGAAAGTAGCCGTTGAATTGAGAAGGGCTTTCACAGCTGGCATTCGGGAGACTATGTCACAAGCGTCGACGCATTCTTTCATTATCTGCTCCAAGTTATGAACAAATTCTGGTTTCATTGATTGATGTTCTTTCGTAAGGTTGTTCTTAATTTCTGGAATCGTTCCAGCTAAACTTATTTGTTCTATGTTAAACGGTGGGTTTTTCTGTAAACAATAAACATCTATACATGTATGATATTTTTATTAATTTAAATTAATATATTTTACCCAAACCCAAGCTGAAATTACTGTGCTTGTCTTTTTTAATGGCTCTAAATAACTGACCAGATTATATTATTTGTAGCTTTATTTTAACTAATTTAACAAATACAAGTGTACAGTGAAGTTCCTACGGTGAAAAAAATAGGATTATGAATATACTAGCTTATGCTCGCGGTTTTACTCGCGTAGGATGATAGGTGCATCAAAAGTAATTGCATGCCTTGGAGTGCAAGGGCTTTTTTGAATACCATGATAAGTACCTATTCAGTTCTTTTGTATTTTAAGTATCCAAACTAAGTTTACAGCAAATCGCACCAAGCGTTAAACGTTTCTTTTAACACACCATCCTACACCCTATGAGGGGTAGTTAAGAAAAAAATATGTATTTGTCTTTTATCATTTGTGCTATAATGTTTATGCCGAGTTTCAAGACCTTAGACCTAAGAAATTAGACCACTCGTTAAAAGTTCTCATACAAATTTGGACACCCTCTACAACCCCTTAGAGGGGTAGTTATGGGAAATAATTATATTCATATTTTTTGAATTGAATTGAATTGAAGAATATTTATGTGGTTTGTAAGTTCAAGGAATACGATTTTTCATACAAAAGTTTTCAGCCCTTTTCACCCCCTTAGGGGTAGAATTTTCCAAATGCCTTTCTTAATGCACCCCTACACCATAAGAGGAATATACCCTCCAAGTTTCATGCTTCCGGACTTATGGTTTAGGCAGTGCGTTGATTCACTTCTTGGACTTTACCCACCCCCTACATCGATATTTTAGGGAAATTATTATATACAACTTTTATCATATAGATTGAAGAATATTTATGTGAAATTTCAAGGAATATGATTTTTCATACAAAGGTTTTCAGCCCTTTTCACCCCCTTAGAGGTAGAATTTTCCAAATTCCTTTCTTATTGCACCCCTACACCATAAGAGGAATATACCCTCCAAGTTTCATGCTTCTAGGACTTATGGTTTAGGCTGTGCGTTGATCCGCCAGTAACTAACTGAACAGTTTTATATATATTGATGATATAATGAACTGCACTCACTTGTGTCATTTTGTCCTTCAATGTTTACGTCACTGGCTGTTGTCGATATCACGTGAAATAAAAATGACTTTATTTTGTAACATTTATTTTGTTGTTGATTAATGCTGAAGTCCGTCTACCGACACAAGCTCTGTGATGAATGACTTTAGTGTGAAAGTTCAACAAAGATAAAAGTAGCAACTGCTTCTCCATTGCACTTGTTTTTGTGACAAACAATCGATCGCCAATACGTTATTCTAGCCGAAAAACTTGATGGTCAATCCCCTGGTATACTATGTTATAATACCTCTACACAAGTCAAATTACAATGTTAAACATACGTTTGTTTCAATAGAAAATTCATTATCACTAGTGATTAACCTTACCACTAATGAGCGGCTCACGATAAACCATTGACTCCCTTATATCAACTAAACGTTCTAGTAAGTTCTAAAGACATTGACATCCCAATATTGAGCGTACACCCATCTTTATCAATATTTAGCATAGTATTGACCGCTAGTGCCTGACTGTTTACCTATTCGAATTATTTATCTCCTCCGATTCACCTACATGTGTACCGTCAGGGGCAGATACTAAAGGTCCGCTACACAGCCAGTATCAGCAAAAATAATTAATTTACTGCGTGCAGGCTGAGTGTAGAGTTTAATACTTTCACTGAGGCCCTTGCATGAAAATATTTTTAAACAGCTGATGAACTAAACACTGCTTTGTCTCTTTGTGTCACAAGCCTCTGCTCACGGCTTCGACCGCGTGGTCTCGTGGTACCCGGATGAAAAATATTATTATTATTTAAGATCGTTAAGTATACCTGTTATCCAAATCAGTCCAGCCACGGAGATTATTAGCAACAAACAACCAAACTTTGACATTAATAATATTATTAATCAGTTAACAAAAACTGTTTAGACAACTGTTTTGAATATTTATTAGAAAGCATGTCTTTAAAACTTTCAATAAGTGGAACATAGTTCCCCCATGACATTATCGTATGACACTACCAGTAGTGTCACGCGAGGGTTTACTCCAAAGTTCATGTCTGAATCATCTGTAGATAAGCTTTTTTTAAAATGCTTAAGTAACCTGAATCATGGAGGCCCTAAAAAGACCTATCTATTAGCGACAAACGAGTGTGAAATCAGGTGACATTATAATGTGTCACGTATAATATTCCTATTGTTTTCAATTAAAATCATCAAATAAGAGCGGCTCTAGAAAAGTCTTATGAGATTCCTGCAATCACGAACGGACCTACAAAGTTCCAGCTAGTGACTGATAAAAACAAAACCCTCTTACAGAAGCATTAATTAGTGCAGTACCTAAACATGAAAAACTTTAACTAGTTTTATGTGTTCTTAAAAAATCAAACACTGCCAAGCTTTAAAAAAATGGTACCTGACCATTACTAGTATAATTAGTTATTCTAGGCCTTTAAACAAAACCTTTCGTTAAAAATAGTAATATTCCTAAATACTAATACACCGATAGGGGAAATAAATTGAAAATGGTTTAGATAATGTTCTGATAACTCGTTCAACTTGGATAAAGGAATTTCTTTAAAAATAGTGATAAGCGGGAAATAAATTATAACCTGGTGTGAATGATGCCTGATAAATTGTTCAAATTTAAAACGTAGGTACACCATAGGCAAATAAAATATCACAGTAAGGTGAAGCTTTTAAAATCGAAATAGAATATTGCTAGATCAAAGTGAAGTAGAGCTGTCAAAATGAATTTTGTCTATGACAATGTTGTGACATCTGATTTTGCTTTTAAAATAAAATACCATACGTACGTACCATAGGAAAATGCGAGATCACAGTTAGGTGGTGTTGCTTTCTAGCTAGAGCTTCCACAAGCTTGCCGTACATCGCGTAGTGGCTCTTGGTGTTGGTGGGCAGCACGGCCAGCAGGCGTGCCGCATCCGCCACCGACGCTATCCACACCAGCCACAGAAGCCGCGCCTGCATTTCTCTGCTGCCCGGATCGGTCTGACACCCGGGCACGAAGGGTTACGCCGCGCGGCTGTCTGACTCTCGATAAAGAGTAAAGGTGACGTCACCTGCTTTAATACCCGCTGTTAACAGACTAGACCTCGCCCTCCCGCAATGAATATTTTCTCCGCTCTAGCTTATGCGTCTAGGTTCCAAGAAGTTAATGATTGCATTGTTAGTCGTCACAAGCATTTAAAGCGTACTGGTTGGTACAGAGCGCAAAGATACCAGATACCAACCGGCCATCGAATCCACCAAGTAATGAGTTAATTTACAGCTTTTTCGTAGAGCTTTTAAATTCTGTGCAAATGTTTTGTCTTGTGAGTAATATTAATTTTAATGGTGTCGCTAGATAAATCTAGAAATTGTGATGATGGTAAAGCTCTGCTCTTTCTTACCATAAGCGTGTTATTTCAATCAACCAATCTAAAATAATAATGTCCATTTTGTCTGTCATTTTGATGTTCTCTTTTCTTTTGTGAGGATTTTCCTGTAACTTTATATTGTCCCATCCACATATCACCCCATCCTACATAGTCCACTTAGTTGACGACTAAAACGACCAGGTAATTTTATCATCTATAAAACTCAGGATTAATGTTACCTGAGGGACCCTTTTATGAAAACCGTCGACCTGGCAGGCCGCACTTGGTGAATCTAGGTGATATGGGGTTGGGTAAAAGGTAGATAAAAGTATCGTCATTTATTTTTGGTGCAAACTGTTCGGCTATGTTTCCAATATACCCAAAAAAAGTCAATCGGTTTGGTCGTCCGCTCTTAGACCATTACAATCATATATTTTAGTCCGGTTGTTGTTTTTATGTAATGAAGAACGTAAAAATAATTAATGCGAATAGGTATAATCTTCACTGGAAAGTGTTCTCCAATTAAATTTTATGCCGCACTGCTATCAGTTAATACCTAATTAGTAGGATTTCAGTTACTGTAGAGTACACTAGTGGTTCACAGTTGCTGAGGGCTGATGCTGACCTATTTGGGGTCACGCTATTGCATAGCCGATATGACTCATTAAATTAGATGATGTGCATCACCTTTTATATTTATAATTAATTCGGGTAAACCAATAACATAATTAAATTAATACAAATTACATTAAATGTCAAATTAGTCAAATACGCATACAATAGTATGATTTAGCTTTAGCCTTATTTAGGTTAATAAGTATTTATACTAAATTACTTTAACACATTGTGTCTAGAAAAAGCAGGAATAGAATCACTAACTAATGCTTGAATTCGTATGGCATAGAAACTATCAAGACCCTACGTTATAGCAGTCAATTTGATAGTTTACATTAATGCACCAATGATTTTGTTTTCAGTTATTCGTGTATTTGGTTTATTTTAACAAAATACTTAACTCATAAAAGTCCCTAATAAAACTTTAATTAAAACTAGATGCGCCCCGCGATTTCATCCGCGTAAGTTTCGATTTTATACTCGTGATGAATTAAAAAGTATTTTACTGCTACATAAATACCCTTGATGATAAAACTATAAGAATTATTACTACGATACGAATGTAACTTTGGTTGCTACAGGCGCGATCTTTTGTGACTTAACTATGATAGTTAGATATATTCCCTCCAGGACTTTTTTTGTAGGTAATATTGAGTACTTTAATCATGTATAACATAATTTTTATGTATCATCAATATTTTTATCAGCGCACGCCAAATAATGAATTTTATAGGCAAAATTTTGCTAATTTGCTAATAAACATTATTGCAATTTTCTTAAGAATCTCTAATTTTTTTGAAAATAAATTATAGCCTAACAACTAAGTAACAACTTCCTGATAATTTAGCTTTCTATTGTTGAAAAAATGGTTAAAATCGGTCCAGTAGTTTCGGAGCCTATTCGGCAAAGAAACAAACAAAAAAATATTTCCTCTTTATAATATTAGTATAGGTACATATATAGAAGATAGTATAGATAACATAAGTTATAGGTTTTCTTATCAGTAAAAGTATACACTATTCAAATAACATGATAATACTCTGTAGCACGGCTATCAGTAGAGTTTTTTTTTATGTGAACTTTGATCTCTGTTTGTACAACTACTTTAATTATACTATTCTGCAATGTAGTGATTCAAATTTATTTAAATTTACATTTAGCACTGAAAATAATTCGTTGTTCACAGCTACGAAGTGCAAGTGGAATCGGGAGGGCGTCGCAGAGGACTCGGCCAGCACATCATGGGCGTGCTTGAGAAACTGGCGCACGTCACGAAAATGCGATGCGTCAGACTCACTGCCTTGACGCACAACCCTTCAGCGCAGGCGTTCTTCAGAGCTTGCGGGTAAGCTTACTTAATACTAAACAAGTATACATTTTTTTCATGAATAAATAAAAACCGATTTTAAATAACGGGAAATTGATAAATAGTCCAATATGAAATTTCATCCCCTATTTTTTCAATCTTAGGGGTAAGATTTTTCATAAAGTTTATTATAATTAAAATTAACATCAAAATCGGGTTACAATTGAATTGAGAACCTTCTCCTTTTTTTGAAGTAGGTTTAAAAACATGTTCTCCAATCGTATATACACCTTCTCTTCATCGTGTCACCGTTTTTACTGCTAACGTAGGAGTTAGATCAGTGATCTGAAAAGGGTCTAGTGACTAACGGTGGAAAAACCAGCGTAGTGAAAGAATTTAGTGCGCCGCGCAAAGCCTCATTTCATGCCCCTACCTACTGCTACTAGTCATCAATTAACAAAAACTCGAGTGTCTGCAATTTCATATCAAGGTAACCTTTCTTTGGATGTAATTTTTACTAAAAAACGGTATATTTACCATGATTTGTGAGTTTCAAAACTCACAAATCATAGTAAATATACCGTTTTTTAATAAAAATTATGTTCAAAACCATGATAGTTTCAAAAGTTATTTCTTTGGATGCTCATCGGTGATGCTACTCCCATATTGCGACCAATGAAAGTCAATTGAGTGAACTTTGAATAAATTGAGTGAGCCGTTTCGTTCGCTTTAAAAAAGTGTAATATTTTTGCAATTAAATGCATTTTCTATGTAGTAGCAGCAGCATGAATTTGGAAAAATTAACTAGAAATAAATGATTATGGTTATAGAAATCACTCGATGGACTCCATGACATCGTAAAGCCGGCGGGAGGTCAGTAGATAGAAGTAGCTCAAGATTGTTTATCATAGCACTCATTGTAGGAAGCCTATTATCCAGCAGTGAATTTTTACAGGCAGTGGATACTGATAATGATGATTACCATTAGAATTGAGAAAATTAAAGGCCGTCATTTGTTTAATTTAACACTAGCTGCGCTAAGTTTCGATTCCGTGGGAATATCGGGATAAAAAGTAACAGCTATGTACCTATCAAGTTTCATCGCAAATTTTGTTTCTACCGGCGATCTAATTAAATTTTAGAACACAAAAGCTGCTAGTGTGACTTAACTATGATAGTTAGATATATTCCCTCGAGGACTTTTTGTATGTAATTATCACTTTAATCATGTAGTACATATTGTTTATGTATCATCAATAGTTTCTCAGCACACGCCAAATAATTAATTTTATAGACAAAATTTTGCTACTTTGGGTTACATTATTGCGTTTTTTTAAGGATCTCTTAATTAAAAAAAAACAATTATAGCCTATGTTACTTCCTGATAATTTAGCTTTATATTGGTGATAAAATAATTGAAACCGGTCCAGTAGTTTCGGAGCCTATTCGGTACAAACAAACAAAAAAATATTTCTTCTTTATAATATTAGTATAGATAGATATAGATAGATTTCATGTGCTCTAAGCTACTCTCAGGATCATTACGCGTCTAAGGATACTCCGATTAAGAATCTTGTGGGAAAATCACAATATCCTTTTGTCATTTTTCAGATACAGCCTAGATGACACTAGTCCAGCGAAAATGGATGCAGCACATTACGAGATCCTGAGTAAGATAACGTCTGAAGAAGATCCTGAGGCTGATGCGCAAGAGTGATGGAACCGCTGGTAGAGCTCTGAGGTTTGGGCCTAGAAAAAACATTGTGTAAGTGAACTTATTGTTTTTTATAAATCGTTTGTGACGTGGTATTTTTAAAGACGTATTTAACATAATGCTACTTGTAAGTAGAATTGTTTTTATAACAATTTACAATATTGATCTATGCTCAGCTCTTTAGGCAAGTGACGATCAGGTAATAAAGTAATCACAAGCGAATCGTAAAAGTTAATGAGCCAAGTTCCTGTGAACGTTTTCGCTAAAGCTATGAAACCACTTGCCTAGAAGCAGATTCGACAACTGATTTCTCTGTACAATCTCGATGTGTTGTAGGATCTTAGGATAAGTACTGTTTTAGTAAGGTAGCACCTGTGCAATTGATTAGACGTTAAAAAGTCCTAGTAGTTACTCGACAGAAAGGTAACCAAATAACGTGTCTGTAGAGTTGTTTTTTATGTGTACTCAATGTGTACAACGATAATTTACCTGCAATTTAAGTTATTTATTTCAACATAGCATGATTACGTAGTTAACTTAAATATTATTCGATCAAATAAACTAAAAATGTACCAAGTCCCTGCTCTGCTTAAGTGCGAACGTCGCGCGTATAAGAAGCAATGCATCTCCAATTATTGCCAACCTGGCTGGACGGATACAAACAGGATGTGGCAAGGAAATAGAGTCTATTGGTTGAGTCACACTTACATATTACATACTAGCCCACGGCTTCGTTCGCGTGGTACCCGGATGAAAGTAGCTTATGTGCTATTCTAGACCACGAACTATATCTGTTAACAGCCGAACTCACTGCCTGAACCTTTTTACTGTTTACCTACTAACCTGAACGGTTTAATGTGATGTGACCGTGTTGTACATTTATCAATTTTTGTCTGAGAACTGTTTTTAAAATGTCTGAAAATTCTGTTTTATTCAATTGTTTATATTTTATTTTTCTAAACAGAATTGTCAACTCATGCATCTTTAGATACTAAGAGAAACTTTTTATTGTTGTAATTTTTATGACACGACTTAAACTAAATGACCATTCGCAATGCATAATACTGAATCCTTTGCCTAATATTTTTTGTAGACTAGCAAAAAGCATTTATTTACAAATCTCTGTAACTGTTTACCGAGCGATTATTTCAAATAAAATATTTTAAAACAAAATTTTGTTTCATATCTTTGAAGCCTGACTAGAACAAAATTATCAATACCATCACAATATTATTTAATTTGTACAATAGTTTTTACCAAATAAGGAATCATACATATAGAAAGAAGCTAGCTTCTATTAATTAAGAACTAAATCTATCAAACATGCTTACCTAAAAATACTTTTAAACAGTCCTAAGTAAGTGTTAAACAGTTTTTTGTTTACTACTGTTTTGAAATAACACATCAGAAAGAGATAAAGCCATGTTTAGTTAATCAACTGTTTAGAAATATTTATAAGTAAGTCCTTTAATACATGATGCCCATTAAAGGTATCACGCATTATTTGTTACGAGAGCAATTGGTAAGTTATCGAGTAGGTATAAGATCTCATTTTTGGGTGTGAGTGTCGAGTTCTCATCTTCTAATAAATAGATTGACACTCAGTTGGTTTTGTCTTAACTCAGTTATAAACAAGCAACTGCCCACGGCTTCGTCCACGTCTTTTCCCGCGTGGTACTTGCTTGTAAATGCTTGCGCGATAGCAATATTAGCCGTTCAGAATTTATTGTAAATTTGGTGGTATTCCGTAATACCAAAAATTATGATTAAAAACTTGTTGAATTTTTCACATCGTGTTGTTATTCTCTAACTAGACAATATAAGCTATGTACCTAATCAAACTATACGTAAGATATTGTTTTTTTAATACGAAACAAATTAGATGAAAACATGTCATGTATGACGTAAAAATATTCAAAATGCGATTCGTCACTTAATATTAGGTAAGTATTTTGAAAAAATATTTATCAAGGTACCTAAATAAATACTATTCGAATTCAAATAATATCATAATATGGTGGAAATAAGCTCTAATTACAAATGATTTTGGTATTACGTTTGTATGGGCAATTCATCCTCCGCAGCCTCTTAAGGCAGTGTTCGTAAGAAACGCATTCGCTCGACATTTTTTTCGTTGACATTCGTTGTATAATTGTTCTCCACGAAAAACACTTATATTTTAACGGGCTGA
Source organism: Perizoma flavofasciatum (assembly GCA_958496245.1). Taxonomy (NCBI): domain Eukaryota; kingdom Metazoa; phylum Arthropoda; class Insecta; order Lepidoptera; family Geometridae; genus Perizoma; species Perizoma flavofasciatum. Next base: position 5,564,906 of record OY292436.1, read on the forward strand.
TATACATTTTATGTCCACTCTGAAGGTCTATTCATGGGTGAAATTATTTTTCAAATCGGATATATAGTTTCGTAGATACTTCCTACATACAAACTTTACCTCTATAATATTATATGTATATAAAAATACTTAATTACTAGAATAGAATAGAAAAATATTTGATATATAGCTTGAAATTATGAAAATAACATCAGGTTATACAATTAAGTAGATACTTATACATTGAAAAAAAAATACTATACGCCTAAACAGACAATTGCTATGATTATTCAGGCAAACGGAGCACACTCAGTAAAATACTGACAGAGAAAGGCGCCTGCACAGCGTTTAAGATTTTCAGTGTACCCATACACGACAGGTGTTAGTCAGTTGAAAATAGTATTCTTTTTTTTTGCTTACATAATATTTACTACAAGTAGTAAAAGTTCCCAAAATTAAATGGTGCGATTGCTTATTTGTGTGTGTGCCCCCACACACAAACAAGTTATTTCGATGGGAGTGATGTGTGCGTGTGTGGGGGTGAATGAGGGTGTTTTATATTGAGTGGGCATGAGGGTAAGTGTTTAAATGTATTACCTATTTGTCTGTTAAAACGTTTTGTCTGCCAAAATATGGTCAAAAGTTGCAACGTAACTGTGGTAACTTATTTACGGTTACTCATTAATATATATTATCTATACTTATAAAATCGTTGGTCCTGACTGACTGACTGATCTATCAACGCACAGCTAACACTTCTAAGTCTAGAAAGCTGAAATTTGGAACATAGGTTTATTTTATAATATAAGCATGTGCTATGAAAGGATTTTTGGAAATTTCCACTTCAAAGGGGGGAAATGGGGTGGTGAACTTTGTATGAAAGTTGTTCTTTAAAATTAGAAGCACGGAAATTGTAATTACAGCTACTGAACAATGACGTGACGAATATGTCACGTTAAATAATGACGTGTTCCAGAGTTTTTAAACCTTCCAATGGGGAGTTTAAAGTTTGTATAGTATTATCGGTTTTTTTTAAAGTAGGAATTTGAAAATTTGGATTTAGCTACTCATAAATAAATAAGGACGAGTTTCAGGGTTTTTGGATATTCACATTTGGGGAAACGGGGGTGAAAGTTTTATTGTGTATCGTTTTTTTAATTCACATGACGACTCCACGCGTGCCAAGCCGCTGGCAACAGCTAGTATAATTATAAACGTAATGTTGCCAGTTCGAAAACCGCTGGCTGATCACATTCACAATTTTAGTAAGATTGAAACATCTTTAAATTTTCACCGTCACTTTTACTTTTTTTGAAGTACCTACTTAGGTACTTAGGTACTTCTACTCTCTAGTAGAAAATGCGAACGGAAGACAAATTCTTACCATTAGTAGATACTTCATCATATAACCGCTATGTATCCTCGAGAAATAACATCTTTGACAAAGAATAACAGTAAAAATTATAAAGAATAACAGTTTTTTTCGAGGACGTTCCCTAACCAGGCTTGTGCTACTTGTGTAGACTGCATCAAATACCTACTCTTGGTCTTGGTTAGCGCTAAAATAAAACAACTAAATCTTACAAAAAAATATATATTAATATTATAAATTCAAAAGTTTAGATGTATGTTGCTAAAAAAAATCTCCATAACGAACGACTAAACCAATTTGGATACAGTTTGGAACAAATATAGTTCGACCTAGAATAGTACATATAATACTTTTATCTGGGCACTACGCGGCGCGGGCGGTGTCGTTGGCCATATAATAATTTATTGATTATTTTATCACAGTAACAACTCTTTAAAACTATTCCACGTTCACAATCACATTACTCATCAACAGACTCTATATCCAAAGGCGCGTCATCAGATCTCTCCTCATCGGACTCTTCCTTGTACGGATGGAAAAAGTTTGACATTGCATTGTTACCGTTTAGAAATCTCTCAGTATTTACTTCTCCAAGCCTTTTCATATTGGTAAAGATGTTGGCTCCATCGTTTCTATGGGCCTTTGGTATAGTGGTTTCATTGCTAGTCAGCCTCGTGTGGGGAGTCCAAGAGTTTGAAAGGCAGGTAGAGACCAGGGTTGTAGGCGGAAGCGAGATCGCATTAGGCGGTGTGATGTTAACGTTATTCTCCCTTCTTTCTCGGGCACGGCGGTTTTGAAACCAAATCTTAATCTGAAACAGATATGAAGCATTAGCAGGTATAGTCTGAGTTTCTTTCTAGAGCGATAATTTTATTATTATTATTCAAATAGAGAAATAAAAAGCGATACCTAAATATTAAAATCTCGTCACGACAATTCAGTTTTGAGCAATAAGTTGCAAGTTATACCTATTTAATTAGGAGCTAGACACCTCGATTACCTTCGTTTAAAAAAAACGATTCAGAATAGGCAAAACATGATTTATCTGTTTTGGTCAGATTCGATAAAAATATCCCTCTCAATGTCTGCACGAACTTCAACGCATTGGGGCTCAACTTTCGTTTCTCACCACTCTTAAGAGTGTCTCAATCACAACACTTACCCTGTCATCTCTAAGTTGCAAGGCGGCGGCTAGAGCCCTCAGCGCGGGTGGGGCTAGGTACGGCGCGCGAGAGTACGCAGCCTCCAGTGCACTCGCCTGAGCAGCTGTGAAGGGGACCCGCGCATGCCTTCCGGCTCGACGCGCTCGGCAAACTGTTGGTGCACCTAAAAAAGTTAATGAAACAATCGATGAAGTGAAGGCCAAGGACGGGCCAGAAAAAAACTCCGCGCAACTTCAAAAGAACCACCTAATCCACAATCCTAAAATTGTATGCCGACCGACAGCCATTGCAAGGCATAAATGACGGGCGGCTAAATTCTCATACTTGTACGTCTGATGCTTCACTTTGCAATTAGGCGGTGCGCAGCCTTTTTTTCCTTTTTTTTGCCCGTAGTGAAAACAAAATCAAATTGATGAGTAGCGCTGTTTCTTTTATTTTATGCTTGCTTTACACCTTATCTATAGCATAGCTACGAGTAGCTGTTGAGATTCAACAATCTGAGATAATTAGAAAAGGTTCTAACGCAGTAAACGAGGTGGGCGATAACGAGTGCAGCAAAGCCAATTTGGGACATCAGTACTTTCTGCTCGATCCTTCGTCTCATCGCTCAGCAGTCGTTCGATGCTGAAATCTGAGGAACCGCACTTTGAACTAGACTGTACCGGAGACACGTCCATGTTTACACTAACTATCGGACAATATTTGCGCTATTAAAATGCAAACCCCATAGGAGGAGCGAAAATAGGTCCCGCCTTGTGTGCAGGGGATGAATTACATCCCTCAAGATGATATCAGCGGCCACAATCAATGGGGAGCACGCACCGATGAGCCCACGAGTGTTGTGACGTGGATTCACTCATACGATCGCCGAAATAGATTTGTAAATGGATACAGTTTACACACAAAAGGATGTTATTACTTTAAGGGTATGTGGGAAAATTAATTTGTATGCTTACTGTGTTCTATTTGAGATTAATGGCTATGTAACATGATACGGCTTTAGAAGAATCAATTATAATTTCAATTATAATACTGGCGGACATGTGGTGCGATACATATTTATTTGAGAAATTTTAATTATTTAGTAATCTGAGACTGCCTGTACTCGTAACACTGATATTGGTACGTTTACATTGTATCTATAATAGACCAAGAAACAGTATGAAGTTTGTAGAAATCTTACCATGTCGTTATACCAACGGACGAGTATTTATGTTTTTATATAATCGAAAATAAGAAATACGGCTAATTATAACTGTTTTCCGTCGAAGTATTCGCCGATATTCAAACTATACATCTCAATGGTGTTTACTTTTTCTACAATTGCATAATACTTGTCCCACTTACTTTACCTATATCATATTGTGAAAATGCAACTACCTATGCCTAAACACAGTCGTTAGCTTTGTGTCTGCGAGTCATTGACAGATTAACCAGATAATACTTTTATTTAACAATGCAGAGCCGATTCAAGGATCGCATCATTTAATTGTTGTAAAACGACACAATTATTGGGCTACAAAAGGACGGTGGTTACGTGGCCACTTGTGGAATCGAAATAGTAGCAGTGGCTATCACTAAGATCAGCCGCACAGATTCCTATCTTTACGTAGCAGATGCTTTACAATTATTCGTATTATTGATACTCCTGCAGTGGTAGGAAAACGAAAAAAATATAGTCTTAGGCTTTTTCTGTTAACTGTACCTACCAACCTAAAACTCGTGGCATTGACTGGGAAAGAAAACTAATTTATTTTTATATAAAAAATGGTATGTGATTGCTTGGGAACCCATGTATGGAATTTATAATTTGGAGAACAATATATTTGGCATTAGTGGGAATGACCCTAATAAAATAGGGCTACGCAAACGCAATACCTACTTAGTAGGCAATGTGCAGACTGGTGTTACACTTTCCGTTAAAATATAAAATTGTTAATCGATTCAGATATATAGTGTTGTCTTTGTTAAAGATATTATAATACTATACAGTGTTGTTTTATATGAGAAATCTTACAAAAAAAACGAATAATCCACTTAAACCATTTGTAATCTTTCGTACAGTCCGTTCCATCCAAAGGTTGTCTGGTAGAGATCGCTTATTATCGCTAATTAGCGATAAGACCTCCCATTGTACAACTAAATAACACAAATTCCCATTGATCTAAACACGATGAATGTTAGACTGCTCAAAGACATCAGTTATCAAAACTACTCTTATTAAAACCAACGTTGAAAAACCGGTACCTGGGCTCCGTTACTACCTATACTACTTCAGTAGAGGGAATCACTTTAGCCAAGGCTGCGGCGGACCAAAAACCTCGGCGCTCGCGCCTTTCACCGCCATTGTTATTACGACTGCACTTTAGTAGGTAGAGACAACGTAAACAAAATATAAAAACAAACTATTTATTCGTGAGGGAAATGTCTGTTCCGGAATACTTTGTGCTCGATGGAGGTAATCGCATGCCGCGAATTGGATTTGGAACATGGCAGGTAAGCGTTTTACCTATTTACAAAGTAATTAAACCATGAGAGGATTGTAACTTTGCCACAAAATTGCAGGTGAATAAACTCGTGAGATCTCATTTGCATTGTTAAAATCATGGGTCGTTTGTGTCTTTTAATATCGTGACCACGGAGCTCTCTTGTATTCTCTCTTCAACTCTTGGGTTATTTGTATCATTAGTGTTTCTTTTACAATGCTTTCTTTTGCCTTTGATTCTAGACGAGATGTACTTTTTGAAAGTCTTCCACTTCGATTTGTGTAGGAGTGTTGATGAGTCGGCTATTGAGCAGGGCCTCTCGGTGACCGCGTGTAAGGTTGTAGAGTCACAGGAGCATTTATCACTGCAGAAAGATATAACATCGCTTGCATCACAGTCTCCACTCGATCGAGATAGACCTCTGGAAGTGGATGCGGGGCAAGCCGAATCGAAAGATGATTTAACCTGAGCGTTGCTCACATATGATTGCACTGAGGTTTTCGAGATCACTTGCTCTTCGCCCATGAGAAAAGCTCGTAACACGATCCACTTATTTAAAAATTACAATACAAAAATCTCAGACTTTGCTTTCTTGTAAATCATCAAATTGTAATTTTTTCGTGAAGTCAATTTTTTTTTGTACTTTGTTGAAACTTTGGCACTTCCAATCAACTTCAAGGTGATTGAAATCAAATGAGTACGTAGACTACAAAAAGTCTAATACGGCACGATTTTATTTTATGGTCTCTATTATGTTTTTTGACTTCTTCCAGAGCAGTTAGCTTATAGCTAATACATTTATAGATACCTAACCTTTTCCTCCCTACTTACCTAGGAGGCTATTATACACTAGCTCTAGAGTAGAGAAGTACTCTAGCTAGTGTATCACATACTATCCGCTGCCCACGGTTTCGCCTGTATGGTACCCCGATAAAAAGTAGCCTAGGTGTTATTCTAGGTCTAACTATACCAAATCGGTTCAGCCCTTATTAGCTAGAAATATTCAAACTTTCGCATACATAATTTAGGTAGGATAGGACCTATACACAGACAATTTATACTGTTCCAGGCATCAGATGAGGTCCTAGAGAAGGCAGTGGCAGACGCCCTAGCGGCTGGCTATCGGCACTTCGACACGGCCCGGGCTTACGAGAACGAAGCGGCTTTAGGGCGAGCTCTGCGGAAATGGATCGGAAACGACCCTGCAAAGAGGAAGGAACTCTTTGTCGTCACCAAGCTACCTCCAGGAGGTAATAGCAAAATATTGCGATCAGTAAACATGATTACTAGTTTTTATGCAGGCCTTTATCGTGTTTACCTTTTTATTATTTACTTTGATTCGACTGTTGCAACAAAATGTTCCGTATCAAAACAAATAATTACAGTCAAAGTATATTTGTTGATATCTGTATGAAGGAAATCTCGAAAATGTCTCCTACTATTTATAAGGATATTTCCAGTAGTGGACTGCTGCAGGCAGTTACTGATGATAAAATGAGTTGAAGTACTTTTTCTACACCATAAAATAAAAACTAATCAATAACCCATTAGAATTAAGGTACAATGGGCAGTCTTATCTATTAGGAGAGATCTCTTCCAGACTACTAGGTTTATGATTATAAGATTAATCTACATTATAGGGTGTTTGGGAACGAAAAAACAATTAAGCCAGAAGCATGAAAAACGTCGGCTTGTTTATTTGCTACCTTCAAGTTTCTATATCTTAAAACATTAACTCTTCAAGGAAACCGGCCCGAGTCAGTTCCTGAGTACTTTGATGCATCGTTCAACGACCTAGGTCTGGAGTACATTGATCTATACCTCATGCACACTCCTTTCGCATTCGAGCATGTGCCCGGCGACCTTCACCCGAAAAACCCTGATGGAACTATGAAGGTGGACCATTCAACGGACCTGCTTGCTGTTTGGAAGGTAATACGATTTTTGTTTAGGACATAAGTATTGGAAGCATACATAAGTCCCCTATACATCGATATTTACCTCACAGTACCTAGTTCTTTCACCCGAAGATTCGTCATCGAATCATAAAGATATACATTTTTTCAAAGCTAGGTAGTAAATTCTAAGGAACATGAGCTTTCATATATAACTTCAAATTGATAACGAGGGAACTTCTTAATGGTAATCCATCATTATATCAATTTTCTATGGCGATAATATCAACATTGAAAATGTCAATGAGTACCAGTGAATGACACATACATGGGGTAAAAAGGATAAAAAATGAGGTACAAAAACGTATGCTGCCAAGTCTCAGCTTGACAGGATTTTTTAACACTTGTCTTGTTTTTCTTGACTATACCAAATTTTTCCAGCGATTTCGGACACTGCTTTTGCTAAGGCCGCTTTGCCAACTCAAAGAACCTTTTTAACTGTCTATGGTTTAGTTAGATAAATGACTAATAACTATGATTAATGTGACGTTCCGTCAGCAAATACCATTGGAAAATACACTAAACACCACAAATTTTACATGTTTAATTTTTTTCACAATTTTTGAGCAGACATATAATTTACAATGAACTAACTATTCAGTAAAATTGTAGAGCAGTGAACAGATTACATTACATAGTACATTTAATTTAAATGAGCATCGAAAATTTAATGAAATGGTTATTTCATATACATCGGGTTTGAAAGCTGGCTCTAACAAAGAAAACGACCAGGATCTAAGAGAAATCTGTAAGAACTCGGTGTATCGCAATGAAATGGTGTACAAGGAGTGCAGCTATCGCCTTTCTCATACTTGTGATTCGAAGAAGAAAATATATACATCGAAAATAGTAAAGCCCTCAAGAAAAGCATTAAAAAACTCAATTGTCAACAGCCAATTCTCTTGGACGAAGGTTTATAAATCCCCGATTACTAGAAGACATATAGAAGACGAAAAGCACAAAAATATAGTGATAGACAATATCACAGCAATAAAAAACCAACAACTTCTTAAGAATGAAGAGTTTATAGATCTTGAAACTAGAATAAATGAACGTGATCTGGTCGAAGTCATAACGCAAGCAGTCGGTACTTCTTTGACATCTATTCCTAAGCCTACGCTCAGAAAGTCGACTTGGTTCAAACATAATTTCATACCGAAGGTTATGTGCCCCTGCTGTTGCGGCGGCGAAGACAATATTGAAACGAATGAAAGTGCTGCAGAGTCTTATGAAACGATTAATCTAAAGACTGTCTCCAATATATATTTACCTACGATAGATATAGACCCCTCACTAATGAGTATCATACAGCTACATGGACATTTAAAAGCAAGGAAGACTCCCAAACTTTATGCAAGCATCATAAAAGTATTACTCCGTAATACATACAAAAATACTATTTGTATCTTCAAGTCCCTCAAAGGAATATAATAGTTGAGAAATATTTCACAAATTTCATAACCAAAGACAATCATGATAATCTACATGAAGACTCTTCTCCAAAGTAACCTGAACAAATATAGCGTATTTATGACGGAAGTTGTCAAACAATGACATTTTTCAAAGCAATGTAAAATCTCGGGTGAATATTTTAGGAGATTGCAAAATATTTATTTTGTTTTACGATGGTCAAAATCCTTCGAGTAAGTTATTAATAGCTAATCGAGGACAGAAGAAAGTAAAATAATGTATCAATACAATCATGCCACTGGTAATGAGAATCACATCGTGTACCAACCGCTGCGCCGGCTGCAGCTACTCTTCGTGCCCGAGAGGCACTCCTAGAGCGCCTCGGAGAATGCACAAGTGCGAATACTTCTGCAAATACGTCTGCTGCTGTGGCTGGTGCTGCCAAAAATGCTGCCAATCAAATGACGGACGACAAAGGCGCCCAGCCAAAATCACCCGTAGGGTTAAAGACGTTAAATACGTCAAAAATCGCCCAAAAGATTCCAAAAATAAAGAGGACACGTCCGGACCTTCAAATGAAAATAAAACGGAAGCTTTCTTCTGCACCGTCGTTTCGCCAAATTTTGAAACAAAATGGCCAGACCGTCAGCACTCCCACCCAATCGATACCACAGCGATTAATTCGAGAGCCTCTAATAAAACAATATACAAAACTTTTCATGACATAATAAAAGAAGAAAACAATGCTATGGAATATCCTCAATTTGTCAAAGACCATAAACACATGATGGGAAATGATCTGAAAAAACTATACGTCCTCAGCGACAACTCTCCCACTCGAACTTTTGGCCAATCTTATGTGACTCCTTTAAAACATAAACCGCCTGCGAATGCAACAGAAAGTCCAAAAAGTAATTTCTTTACAAATATATTCTGTTGCTTGAATGGTAAACGATCAAACGGAGTTAAAGATCCAAAGATAATGGAGTCTATAAAAGAGGCTGTTAACAGAAATCGTATGAGTACCAAGCGGGAGACACACGAAACTAATCCAGTTACAGGGAATACTTACGACTTCGGCTGTCAGTACAGTCTGAACTCCAACCATAGCCTTGAAATAATTTCGCATACGCTGACCCGATCCGTGTCTCAGCTCTCGTCCATCGAGAGCATTATCAGCTTGAAGTGGCGGCGTCGTTTCCGGCGATGCAGTAAACGGCCTAGCGCTCTTCAGGTTATGATGATGTCTTTGGCAAAAAAAATCAAATTGAAAAATCCCAAACTGCACGTAAGAACCAAAAGGAACAATGTGGTCGTCCTTCACGTGCCCAAAAGGTTCAGTAACACCTCGACCTTGGGCACGGCGTCGCCCATTCGAACCAAATCGGAGAGAGTTGAAAGACCTTTGATAATAAAAGATGAGTCTTCGCACAATTCAATTGACAGTGCAACTAGGCCGCTGAGTAAAATATGCGGCCCTGGAGAAATTTATGTAAAAAACATAACTTGACGGTATATTACCCACAATATTCCATCCTTTGTTTTGCTTCGTTAAAATTATAAGATTGTGTCGCATACTAGAATATGATCCTCTGTATCGCGTTGCTGTAGCTAGTTGTTATGTAGCCGAAATCAGTTAGACTTCATCCCATTTCTCAGTTGGCTTCTCACTCAAAAAACCGCTATTCACTCACACCTAGTGTTAGTATCAAAGCGTTCTTCAAATCTTCTGGAAATCTTCTTTCAAGAGCATACTGAAACTCAAGGAGTCCGGGCGCGTGCGTCACGTTGGCGTATCAAACCTGAACATCGAGCAGCTGACTCGAGTGACTAAAGTCGCCAAGCCGGCTTGCCTTCAAGTTGAGAATCACCTGCTGTGCCAGCAGCCGGAGCTCATTAAAGCTGCGACCAAACTTGGAGTGCCCGTGGTGGCCTACTCGCCGCTTGGCTCCAAAGCGCTCGCCGACGTACTGGCCGAGAAGACTGGGTAATAAATTCATAAAATACTTATTTTTTTAAGCATTAATTTAGTGTTCTTCGGTAGCCTCAGGTTGCATTTCCTAGGGGACTAAGGATAATCTTAGCGCGCGGGATAATCTTAGATTATGTGAGTGAGTGAATCTATATGTGCCCAATCCAAGGCGAAGATTCATGTTCGAATAACGCTTGTTTGAAAGTTTTGCAATTAATTTAAATGTTGTGCATTAAACATTTGCATAACATTTAATTCAGTCGCTTTTTTTTAAGATATAAACTACAATAAGTCAACAATACAGCTCTCAGAATTAAGTATCAATAAGCAAGCAATAGCTTGTAGAACCGACAGCCACTTTGGGATAAAGATTAACAAATATCCTCCAGGAACCGGGCTCCACCTGGTTAACGACGTTAGCTGGTATCTACCAGCTAACGTCACTGTGTAGGAAGGCTCCACCCGGTGGACCAGAAATCGGTGGGTGGCGGTGGCCTAAGACCGTTCCTCCGCTAGTGGACTTCTACAGGCTGTTGATGATGATGATGACTTGCACTATAAATATCGGTACCTACATTTTATTATTTCCAGTCGTGAATACCCCGACTTGCTGCAATTGCCGCTGGTGAAAGAGTTGGGGGCGCTGCACTCGCGCTCGAGCGCTCAAATACTGCTTCGTTACGCCTTACAGCGGGGAATCGCCGCTATACCCAAAAGCACCAATCCTGACAGAATCAAACAGGTAATATGAATAAACTTGTCTTGAATATATAGTAATTCCATCATCGATGGCAAACACCCTTATGGATTTATGGACAGAAACCTATCAACCGTTAAAAATTACAACTCAGAATGGTTTGGTACTTACGTTTTTTTTTAATATTTTTTTTCTACGTACCTATTTTTGGACCTACTAGAACGACTTCATTTTATTTTTTTGTGATATTTTGTTCTCATGTAAGTGACTAAGTACGTCTTTATTGAAATAAACGGCTTAAACCTTAAACTTAAAACCGTACCTGTGTCCATATCACTATGGCAATTGCCAATGGTGGGCTTTATAAATTCTGTATATTTCCTGAAGACGGACATAGTGATAAACAGAAAAAACGTGCACTATTTACACTAATAGATACCTACCTACACACCCGCGGAATTGTAGTATACGGGATACAATCAGTTAGTTGAACACCTACAAAAAAAAATTTAAGTAATCGCAAAATACTCTAATTCAATTATCTATTTACTTTGACCTGAGGTGATTGGCAAATATTCATCGGCTGTCCAAGTGCTAAAATATTTAATGACCTTACGATATTCTAAATGATTCATTTGGTTTTTATGAATAACATTTTGTCTGTGACGGTGCCTGCGATACATATTGAATTTCGGTCAATATTTGTCTAGTCTATAGGATAAAGGATTCCCACCGTCCCCACCATGCAGGTCAGTGGGAACAGACATAAATAATGCTGGACATTTTTCACACAGCATCATCTAAGCAGAGCTTGTGTTATGGGAACTAGGTATATTACTGATATAACTTAAATATTTTTTGTTTGTAAATACATACATATTATACATAGAAAACATTCAGACCCGAGACAAATATCTGCAGATCATGCAAACATTTGTCCTGCGGCGGAAATCGAACCCTCAACCTTCCGAGTCTCAGGCGGGCCTTCGCCCACTGCGCCACAGAGGTCGTTTACTCGAATGTTTACTCTTTTTAAGTTGAACCCACAGCTGCAATCATCAATCCCAGTTGTTGATACAGCATAACCAGTTATGTTGTATTTTTGCAAAAAAGACATCTTACAATTTGTTTTCAGAACTTCTCAGTATGGGACTTCGAACTGAGCCAAAAGGAGATGGATGATTTGGCTGCGCTGGACCGCGGCGAAAACGGAAGAATCTGTGACTTCTCATTCTTCCTAGGAATAGAGAAACATCCTGAATTCCCTTTCAAAAAATAGACCCAATTTACAAATCAAAGCTGATTCTAATTCCCTACAATTCGACTAAAGCTAAATTAAATACCATTTTCTGCTTTAAAAGTGTAACGTATTATCTAGTTTTTTTTGTATTGGATATTTAAAACAGTAAAAGCAGAATTGGTCGATATGTGTATAGCAGAATATTTTATTTCAATATACAGCCTTTGACTGATCTGTAATGTTTTATTTGAGCAAAAAATTTCAAACGCGCACTACACTGCATACTCGACTGTGCTAAACACAACTGAATTACTCGGGATACTGATAAATAGGCATAAAAATCAAATGTTTTTATTTCTCTTTTCTTCTCACAGTAGTTGTGGTATAATTTATTTTTATACTAGCTTCTGCCCACGGCTTCGCCCGCGTGATACCCGCATAAAAAGTAGCCTATGCGTTATTATGATGTACAAGCTATATTACTGTAAAGTTTCATCAAAATCCGTTCAGTAGTTTTTGCGTGAAAGAGTAAGAAATATCCATCCTCACAAACTTTCGCGTTTCTAATATTAGTAGGAAGTAGGATGATGCGGACGTCGCAAGATCTCAGTTAGGGGCGGACCACTAGTTAAATTAAATAAATTTATAGGATTGAAAAGTTTTTTGATTTGATCTATTGTTTCGCAAGAAAGTTAAAACGCATTCTGACATGACTTGCTAAATCACAATTACACGAAGTCGCGCTCTTTATCACAATTGTCTACCTACTACCAATATTTTATAGCAGCAGTGACGTCAAACGATTACCTATTACCAAAATGTAGATACTCAAACAGTAGGTTATTCAAGCAATTTTATAACATAGGTAGCTATCGTAATGTTTTCCTAATACCTAGATCGTCATAATGTGGACATTGAACAAATGCATTTCATCATTCATTATGCGCACCTTTGACCGAGGGATTTGAATTTCCTGCTAAGTAACATTACTGTTAAACTCGTTTGTCTGTATGTTTACTCATGCGCTTCTGCAAACGACATTTTGGGATAACATGCGTAGTTCATACGTAGAATTCTATATCTATTCATTTTTCTTTTTACAAATGAACCGAGTCATTCTTTACTAAAATTATGGTAACAAGCATTCGCATTCATAATATAAAATAATAATATTTTTTAATATTTGCCAAAACAGGTGTTACAGATTAATGTTTACAGGATGTTGAGTAATGCAACTCTCAACAGTCATATAAACATAGTCTTAAACTCACTCTAGGATCCACTGTGTCGTTGGAATTAGGAACTACGAGAATCATGGTACCACACTCGGACCCCAGACAAATTTGTCTGTTGAACATGCTAATATTTGTCCCGTAGCAGGAATTGAATCTTCAACTCTTGCGTCAGTCAGCTAATCGAATACCTACCTACCTCCTACCTGTGGTGTGAAGCCCTTTTAGTCTTTTCTTAGCTATACGCTATACATACAGGCACCTATTCTTTTTCCTAGAACTTGTATTATAATATCTGTGCCTAGAATAAGGTTTCGTATTCGAAATACGACCTCTGTGCCGAAGTGGGTGAAGGCCCGCCTTAGTTGCAGAAGGTTGCGGGTTCGAATTCCGCCGCGGGACAAATATTTGTGTATGCAAATATTCGTCTCGGGTCTGGGTGTTTTCTATGTCTAATATATAAGTATTTACAAACAAATGCATATAAGTAGTATATCAGTCATGTAGTTCCCATAACAAAAGCTCTGCTTAGTTTGGGGCTTGATGATGCTGTGTGAAAAAGTCCAGCATTATTTATTAATTAATTAATACAAACATAGCCGGGGCTATTTATTTAGGTAGCATGATGCGCCGAAACCATCCGGCTCCTTTTAACGTTCAATTTGTATACTTACAGCTATTCGAATGTAGCATGTGTCAATAGCTATCGGTTTTTAAATCTTCCTAAAATAATGTCTGTCATTATAAAAGGAGCTGTGAGATTATATTACTACCTCAATGAGGAAATAGCGGGTGAGTCTCATTACTTATCCGTAAAATTATGTACCTTGCTCAGGTGTAGATATCTATGTAAACAGTAAATCCCATAACCCATGTAACTTCATGATCGTCAAAAATAAGAGCTAGTCACCATTTTACTTTTTACTTTCATAGCTCATACTAGGTACCTACATACCTACCTAAGCGAATTCGGTAGGTAAGCACCTACTTTTCAAACGATCGATAGGTGCTTAAACATAAATATAAGTTTTAGACGGGTCTTTCGCGTTTTTTTTTTGTTTTTAATCATTGGTAAATAATAAAAAAGGTAAACGTGTTAAAGACTTGTTCATAACTTATACCTATTAAGAACTAACAAATTGTTAAGGTATTTAAAAGTTTTTCAACGTTAATAGTTGTTTCTCGAAACTATAAATAAGACTATTTTATACATACAAATAACAAGCAAACGCATATTATTTTCGCTAAACGTATGGTTTTTTTTCCGAATATTCGTACAAATTTATTGATAAAAAATTACCTAGATCGTTAGTACACTTGCTTTACTTGTAGGACCTATGTAAGATGGTTATACCTACCTGTAATTTGAAATTTACGTTCTGACCTTCCTGTTCTATTCTCAGATCCCAGAACACAAGAATGGTTCATGATAAGAACCCCCTGGCTCGGCCTCACTATCATAGGCCTGTACTTGATGACAGTTTTCAAATGGCTGCCGGCATACATGAGCAAACGGCCGGCTTATAACCTGCGCGGTCTTATAGCGGCTTACAACGTCTTCCAGATCATAGGATGCGCCTATGTAGTCTACCAAGTAAGTGAATATTGGAAGTCTATACCAACCAAAGCTCGATCGGTCTGACATGGGCCTGTTTAGTTTTAAATTAGAAACCCTTCATCAGAAATCAGACACGGTAAACATAAACCAGCTGTGCTAAACCTCTGGACTACAACAGAACTTACTCAGACAACCATTCGAATCTTTTAACAGCGATAAGGCCTCTCTTTCCATGGTTATAGCTTCTAAGGTCTAGTTCGAATCGGTGTGGATTGTCCATCAACGCCGCTCGGTCGCTGTATCCGTGATTATTTTAGCCCACATTTCACCCGGCAGACGGTACACGTGCCGCATTTGAGCTAAATAATAAAAGCATGCAAACTCAATAATAAATCCTTTTCTTAGAGCTTCGCACTAGGCTGGCTGAGCCACTACAAGCTGGTGTGCCAGCCGACGGACGAGGGGCCGAACGGCGTGGAGTACGCGTGGAGGGTCTGCTACGGATACTTCGCGTTGAAAGTCATGGACCTTCTGGATACGGTAACACATCATTATTCATTCACATTTTTGTCGATCTAAAACTAGCCGACGCAGTGTAGGAAGACTCCCGCTCGATAGACCGATGTACCGATCTAAGGTTGCGGGTCGGCTGATGGAGGTGGCCCAAGATCGTTCGTCATGGCACTCTTTGGGGGTGACCTATGTATGTATGTCCAGCAGTGGACTTCTACAGGGTGACAGTGACGATGAAAGCAACATTTTCATCCTTTACCTTATGGCACTACTTTTTAGTACCAATTTTTGATATCACAGCCAATTTAGTTAAATTTTGCACGAAACTAAAATAAATAAATTAAAATGACCAAATCGAAGACATGTGGTGCTCCCTTATTAAATCATTAGGTCGTATAGTGTCGAGTCAGCCCACTTCTTATTTTTCTTTTCCCCTCTACAAGTTTCTGTGATTTATTAAATATTCTTCACGAGCCAATATTTGATAACCAAACTCCAAATATTCCACTTTATTCACTTACCTCCACTTACCCCAAGTGCATAACTGGTGGTGATAAGTGGAATAGCCCATTTTGTTTTGATTCGCAATAGATTTTTTGACTATTCCAGATATTCTTTATCCTGAGGAAGAAACAGAATCAAGTGACTTTCTTGCACGTTTACCATCACTTTGGAATGGTCGCCGTGTCCTGGGGTATCGTGAAATGGGTCCCAGGTAAAACTAAATTAATAAATAAATAAATAATGCAGGACATTTTCACACAGCATCATCTAGCCCCAAACTAAGCAGAGCTTGTATTATGGGAACTACATTACTGATATACTACTTATATATTTTTTTTTTGTAAATACATACATATTATACATTGAAAACACCCAGACCCGAAACAAATATTTGCAGATACAAACATTTGTCCCGCGGCGGGAATCGAACCCCCAACCTACTGCGTCTCAGGCGAGCCGTCGCCCACTGCGCCACAGAGGTCTGCTTTAAATATTTCAACTATTACTGCTATAAACATTTGAAGCACTTGTGGCGCATCTTTAGAGTTAAGTTTTTATTGGTCAAGCAACGTTCAGTGCGGTATTAGATTGGTGGCCGTTCGTTGCATTTACAACTTGCGTTGCGGTTCCGTGCTTTGGGGGACACGTTACGGTATTGGCCCCGGACCAAATCTGAGGTCTTCGGGCGTACTTAAAACTATGTTGATTCTGTCAACTAAGACTAGACTAGAGAGAATGGGAATTATTCCAAGCATATTAGGGTTATTTTACTTTATTTAATCTATTAAGAATTGCAGCGGCCCCCAATGACGTGTGGTTTTAAGAACCTTTCTTGAAGTCATAAAAAACGATTATAAATACACGCTGATTGGTTTAACTTTTAATTGCATCATATTTTGCATCGCTCTCCAGTGACTTGTGGACCCATCTAAGAAGTTAGAAACCATCCTTCGATTGAAGTTATACAAAACGATTGCAAAAGATCGCATTAAAATATGTTAAGACTTTCTGAATGGAACCTAACGACAAACCAATAAATCGATTTTTAATTTTACTTTTAAATACGACGTTGGCCCCTTGACTATGGAATTAATGTTCATTATAAATTCTTTGCATACGGAAACACAGTTTAACTTTTAAAAACTAAGCGATGATTTGGCACATTAGTTAAAATCATTAGCTATCGAGCAAAATGCATTAATTACAACACGAATTCCAATGCGATACATTTAACACAAATAACATAACATTCGCGAAGAATATTGCGCATTTGTTCATACAAGTAATCAGTTTAAAAACAAAGAAATACGACTGCAGTTTCATTATCTTAATATTCCTAATATAAGAAGTTAATAACAAATGACAATTCGTATTTACTATATTTATCCTATGCACTCTCTAAGCTTAGACGAATCCAATGACACGGCATTTATCCGCATTTAGGATCCTATATCCTAAATGCGGATCGAAAATTGTTTATGGCGGCTTATAGCAGCTGTATAAAATTTTTGTCATTTTGTGCGTTCTATAACACTCTTGTGATCAAGAGGAATCCATTGACATCCCATCTTGAAAAATCAAAAATCTGTAGCCTAAACGATAGATTACAGATTTTTGGTTCGTTGAAAATCGAATATGGCGGTTTGTATCCGCCTTCATACATCATCATGTCCATATTAGACATCTTGACACTTTATATAATATCCTATTTTAGTCCCGTGACCAAGACGAATCCAATGACACCTCATTAATCAAAATCCATCAAGCCGATTAGGCTACAGTGAGAGCCAAAGGAACAGACATACACCCGAAAAACATTGTTTGGTGACTCTTACTAAACTTAATACCTACTTTAGATAGATAGATAACTCTTTATTGTACACCACATAGTATTTTGCTTACAATTTCAAACAGTTCAAATTAAAAGCTAATCGCGGGAGTACAATGGGATTACTACATTAGTCTTGAAGAGACGAGACATTTCTGGGTTATAAGTACCCAGAAATGTCTCGTCTCTTCAAGATTTCAATGGGATAGCATTTTTTTTACATTTATGTAGGTACCGGGTGGACGTCATGTTATGTTTGTCACGGGAATAACGCTTTTTAAGAGATACGAGTACGTCATTAATCGAAATCTACGGAGCCGTTTGTGTGCAAAGTGGTGATAAGGAAACCCACACACAAACGGGTGATAAACATAGGTAACCCCCCACAGTCGGGTAAAGGCCGATGATGATGAGTTACTTGGACATATCTATTAATCTCGACCTTTGTATTCGCAGGAGGCCATGGCACCTTCCTTGTCACTTTAAATTCATTCGTGCATATTATTATGTACATGTATTATCTTTTAACGGTGTGGGACGAAAGCTTCAAGAAATCCATCTGGTGGAAGAAATACGTCACGCAAGTTCAAATTGTAAGTACTTACCTGCTTAATCTACACTACTAATATGTAGGAGGATGTTTGTATGTAGGAGGTCACCTCCAAAACTACTCATACGTTTTCAAAAATTCTTTTACCAATATTTAGAATGTACTTTTAAGGTGGACATAGGCTATATATTATCCCACTTAAAATAAAAGGGTTTTTCGTGGAGACCAATTTTGCAACGTAAGTCAAGCGAATGTGTTTCTTACTAACGCAGTAGCGTTCGTAAAAAAAGTATTTTGTCCGAGTACCACGCAGTAGCTAATCAAGTTATTAAGCCGACCCGCGCGTGCTGTTTGTCACAAAAGCAAACCTCTACAATCGTTTGCTCAAATAAAGTTAGTCAAACGTCGCCACAACACGATTGCTGTTTGTCACAAACCTCTACAAACAAAAACGTGGTGCTGGATTGTAACCAAAAGGCTTTTCTGTTTTGTTTTCCAGGTACAGTTTACAGCCTTACTAATACACTTCATTCTGCTGGCCGTGACTCCGAACTGCGGGTTCCCTAGAGAGCCGGCGTACATCCTCATTCCTCAAAACCTGTTCATGGTCATCTTATTCGGAGATTTCTACTACCGCGCTTACGTAAAAAACCCAAAAAAAGCATAAGTTTTAGCTAATAAATAAAGTTTCATATTACAGTAAGATTTTTTTATTACAGCTTAGCTTAATAAAAGTTATGGATTATACAGAACCTTGATGAGCAAAATGGTATCTGTGAAGTCTATAAATAGATTCATGGCTAAACCGATACCATTTAACTCGGAACACTCCCTGCCAATAAAATTTACAGGGATATGGGCAGAGGCGCGCGGCGCGGCGGAGCGCGGTGATTTAGATGTCTCAGTTTGCTAACCGCATGCTAAACAAACTGGGACTTTCGCCTGTTCCCCGTGCATTACGCCAGATGCCCTTTGAAATGTCACAGAGAGTGGTCTGATTCAATGATTTTTGACAATGGTCTGATTAAAGTGGACATTCATCAAAGAGTAAAAATTACTTGGCGCTTGTAACATCTTCAGTTACCGAGTTTTCCTTATCAAATATCACAAAATGAGAATTATTATTATTATTTTATGAACACAACATACAATGTATGTTATATTAATAATTATATATATTTTTCTTTAAACTTAGCCAATAATCTGAAGCTCTTATTTTGACTGAGAATAATAAAATGATAATTTCCGTTTAAACAACAATATCACAGACTATCGCATTATTAACATAATTTAACATTATTTGAACTTGAAATAGTGAGCTACAATCTTATAAAATATTCATTAGTTTTTTACAACGTAACATTACGTCAAATAGTAACTAACAATAAACTCTGTATTTGCTTCTTTATTTAACATTTTAGTAATACCTGAAATATTTAAGAGCAGCATTAATGTTAGGTAAACCGCGTTAAAAAATAACGCAGTTTTTAACTTTTCATTTCAATTATTATTCAAATAATAGATGCAAATAATCATAGAGTAGACAACCTCAAGAGACGCAATGTTTGATAATTTGCTAGGAAACAATTCTGTCAACTGTCGTGCGAGTTAACAGAATTGCCGCCGCGCCTGCTGTGCTCTGATTGGTCGAAACTGAAGTAATAACATTGTCATTGCAACATGACGCAATGACAATGTCCGCGTTTGCCAACATCAGTCCTAAAAGACTGATGTGTTGACAGAACAGTGTGGTTCAATATGACGCCTCCCAGGGTTAACTACTCGATACAAATAATGGACCACACGTTTCGTGCTATTAAAAAGCTTAATTTAAAACTAGCTCAGACGTGTAAATAGATTTTGTTTAACGAGCTCTATAACATTGCTCTGGCTGAACGCATCTATCACGGCTTTCGTCAGACAAAGAGTAGTTGTGGTTCCATCCACCTCGTCATCTCTAAGGGGCCTGTCTTCGTTGCCATACTCCTTTATATTCTGCTTTATAATAGCGATCAGATCCTCGCTCGTTATAATGGGAACTGTTTCTAGATTATTTGCCTGATTATCTAACAAGGATTTGATGTCGTAATCTTCATCGGCAGTGATTGCGACCGGATCGTCCTCGCATGTTCGCTGTCGTTTGGCGCGAAGCAACTTGCGACGTTTGTCTAGGTAGGATTTGGCGACCGTGTCCAGTTGCAAAAACAGCACAGTTAGCGGCGTCTCCGATATGTCATCCTGTGATATTAAAGTTATTTTGAATACTGTATTACTTATGCCTGAGTCACAAATGTGCAGGAAGCATGTGTGACCTTCGAGTACTTCGAAAGTTCTTTGCCTGTGCACTATGAAATACAGGTATTAGGTATTCTGTAGCTTTCCTCACATACATACATTTAGTCACGCCTGTTTCCCGAAGGTGTAGGCAGAGACCACGGATTATCACTTGCTACGATCCTGGCATACCTTTTTCGCTTCATTCATCCTCATCATATTCTTCATACAAGATCGGCGGTTTAGTGTACTTCTGACTTGGCCTTTCTCTAGAATGTCTCCAATTAGGTCAGAATACGTTCGCTGAGGCCTTCCACACACAAACGGGTGATAAACATAGGTAACCCCCCACAGTCGGGTAAAGGCCGATGATGATGAGTTACTTGGACATATCTATTAATCTCGACCTTTGTATTCGCAGGAGGCCATGGCACCTTCCTTGTCACTTTAAATTCATTCGTGCATATTATTATGTACATGTATTATCTTTTAACGGTGTGGGACGAAAGCTTCAAGAAATCCATCTGGTGGAAGAAATACGTCACGCAAGTTCAAATTGTAAGTACTTACCTGCTTAATCTACACTACTAATATGTAGGAGGATGTTTGTATGTAGGAGGTCACCTCCAAAACTACTCATACGTTTTCAAAAATTCTTTTACCAATATTTAGAATGTACTTTTAAGGTGGACATAGGCTATATATTATCCCACTTAAAATAAAAGGGTTTTTCGTGGAGACCAATTTTGCAACGTAAGTCAAGCGAATGTGTTTCTTACTAACGCAGTAGTGTTCGTAAAAAAAGTATTTTGTCCGAGTACCACACAGTAGCTAATCAAGTTATTAAGCCGACACCGCGCGTGCTGTTTGTCACAAAAGCAAACCTCTACAATCGTTTGCTCAAATAAAGTTAGTCAAACGTCGCCACAACACGATTGCTGTTTGTCACAAACCTCTACAAACAAAAACGTGGTGCTGGATTGTAACCAAAAGGCTTTTCTGTTTTGTTTTCCAGGTACAGTTTACAGCCTTACTAATACACTTCATTCTGCTGGCCGTGACTCCGAACTGCGGGTTCCCTAGAGAGCCGGCGTACATCCTCATTCCTCAAAACCTGTTCATGGTCATCTTATTCGGAGATTTCTACTACCGCGCTTACGTAAAAAACCCAAAAAAAGCATAAGTTTTAGCTAATAAATAAAGTTTCATATTACAGTAAGATTTTTTTATTACAGCTTAGCTTAATAAAAGTTATGGATTATACAGAACCTTGATGAGCAAAATGGTATCTGTGAAGTCTATAAATAGATTCATGGCTAAACCGATACCATTTAACTCGGAACACTCCCTGCCAATAAAATTTACAGGGATATGGGCAGAGGCGCGCGGCGCGGCGGAGCGCGGTGATTTAGATGTCTCAGTTTGCTAACCGCATGCTAAACAAACTGGGACTTTCGCCTGTTCCCCGTGCATTACGCCAGATGCCCTTTGAAATGTCACAGAGAGTGGTCTGATTCAATGATTTTTGACAATGGTCTGATTAAAGTGGACATTCATCAAAGAGTAAAAATTACTTGGCGCTTGTAACATCTTCAGTTACCGAGTTTTCCTTATCAAATATCACAAAATGAGAATTATTATTATTATTTTATGAACACAACATACAATGTATGTTATATTAATAATTATATATATTTTTCTTTAAACTTAGCCAATAATCTGAAGCTCTTATTTTGACTGAGAATAATAAAATGATAATTTCCGTTTAAACAACAATATCACAGACTATCGCATTATTAACATAATTTAACATTATTTGAACTTGAAATAGTGATCTTATAAAATATTCATTAGTTTTTTACAACGTAACATTACGTCAAATAGTAACTAACAATAAACTCTGTATTTGCTTCTTTATTTAACATTTTAGTAATACCTGAAATATTTAAGAGCAGCATTAATGTTAGGTAAACCGCGTTAAAAAATAACGCAGTTTTTAACTTTTCATTTCAATTATTATTCAAATAATAGATGCAAATAATCATAGAGTAGACAACCTCAAGAGACGCAATGTTTGATAATTTGCTAGGAAACAATTCTGTCAACTGTCGTGCGAGTTAACAGAATTGCCGCCGCGCCTGCTGTGCTCTGATTGGTCGAAACTGAAGTAATAACATTGTCATTGCAACATGACGCAATGACAATGTCCGCGTTTGCCAACATCAGTCCTAAAAGACTGATGTGTTGACAGAACAGTGTGGTTCAATATGACGCCTCCCAGGGTTAACTACTCGATACAAATAATGGACCACACGTTTCGTGCTATTAAAAAGATTAATTTAAAACTAGCTCAGACGTGTAAATAGATTTTGTTTAACGAGCTCTATAACATTGCTCTGGCTGAACGCATCTATCACGGCTTTCGTCAGACAAAGAGTAGTTGTGGTTCCATCCACCTCGTCATCTCTAAGGGGCCTGTCTTCGTTGCCATACTCCTTTATATTCTGCTTTATAATAGCAATCAGATCCTCGCTCGTTATAATGGGAACTGTTTCTAGATTATTCGCCTGATTATCTAACAAGGATTTGATGTCGTAATCTTCATCGGCAGTGATTGCGACCGGATCGTCCTCGCATGTTCGCTGTCGTTTGGCGCGACGCAACTTGCGACGTTTGTCTAGGTAGGATTTGGCGACCGTGTCCAGTTGCAAAAACAGCACAGTTAGCGGCGTCTCCGATATGTCATCCTGTGATATTAAAGTTATTTTGAATACTGTATTACTTATGCCTGAGTCACAAATGTGCAGGAAGCATGTGTGACCTTCGAGTACTTCGAAAGTTCTTTGCCTGTGCACTATGAAATACAGGTATTAGGTATTCTGTAGCTTTCCTCACATACATACATTTAGTCACGCCTGTTTCCCGAAGGTGTAGGCAGAGACCACGGATTATCACTTGCTACGATCCTGGCATACCTTTTTCGCTTCATTCATCCTCATCATATTCTTCATACAAGATCGGCGGTTTAGTGTACTTCTGACTTGGCCTTTCTCTAGAATGTCTCCAATTAGGTCAGAATACGTTCGCTGAGGCCTTCCCCTTCCAACTATCCCATTCACGCTCGCCTTGTATACTTGTTTCGTTAATTTTATTTCATACATCATTTCTACATGCCCGAACCAGCTACAGATAATGCCACCAAAATAGTGAAATATTCGTATCATCATTAACAGCCTGTTTAATTTTACTGCTATGCTAGGCAAATACTCCTTCCAAAGAGTACCATGATCTCGAACCATCTGCATCCACTGACTTCCCGCAACCTTTGAGATGTCATTGGTTCATCGGGAGGCTTAGGAACTGCGTAGTTTAGGAAGCCCAGCGGTTGTCGGTACGCAATGGCCTGCTCATTGCCACTCCAGCTTGCAAAATTCGTATAAACAGTTTAAAATAATCTTAAGAACCGCCACGAAGAAGACCTGCGTCTAATGTCTTTAATTAGTTCGCTAAAATTATTGTGAAGTATACTTTTGTTTTTCTTTTCTGTATTAAAAAAGACCGGTATATTTTTACACACACAGTTAGATATTGCATTTAGATTGAATTATTCATTATTATAGAATGTTAAATATGAATGTGGATGGAAATAAAGGCAGAGGTAGGCCAAAGAAAGATGGATGGATTGTGTGAAAATGACATGGTCAAGAAAGGAGTGAGTACTCAAATGACGGCTGATAGAGGAGAGTGGAAGAAGAAAATATGTTGTGCCGACCCCACGTAGTGTGGGACAAGATGAAGTTTTAAATATGGCATTGCTTCTTTTGTGATGGTTAGGCATTAATATAAGTCAAAAGCTAGACTTTTTTTTTAAAACTTATTATTATACAGATTTTGCCATTTAAAAACTGTTGTTGAAATTTGACAGCGCGGCGGCGTAATTTCTGTCTATTGAAATTTAAGTAACAGAAATGTTATTTATATCTAATACGATTAAGATTCAGATAACTCTGCTCATAAATTATCGGAATTCAAAGAGAGGCGTGGCTAAGGTAGATAAATGATCAATGTGTATTACATGGCTCATGACAATTTACAATTAAAGTTTTTTCTACGGTTGACTCACTACAGACAGTGAGTTTAATCACATTGATAACCTTGCCGTATAAATAGCTAGAAACGAATAATATTTGAACAATATCTCCGTTCATTATCTCCGTTGAGTCTTCTCCATACATACTTCATTTTCCCGCTGCATACTCTAGGCCTTAGGGGATACATTTCGAAAGGACCTTAGAGCATGGAGGGGGCATACACATCAATACAAATATACGCACTCTTTTCATACAGGGCTAGATCCTAGAAGAATTACGCGTTAATACATTTTTAAGACCGGCACGCAACGATTTTTATATATTAAGATTTTTAGAAAAAAAACCAGCCAAGTATAATTACATATACTTGGCTGGATTTTAGTTTTTTACTATTTGTTGAGAACTCACTCAACAAATAGTAAAAAACTAAAGTCACATTAGACAGACAAGTTTTTGAACAGGTTAATATTAGTCATTCAAAGAAACAAAATTGTGTTGATAATTACTGATGACTCCATAATCTCAGGTCATGTGAAGTAGTTATATAGGCATGATCTCATGTAGGCATAATCATTATGTCATGACATGATTGTAAAGTTGCTAGATGCACAAATTTGTACCACATTCATCATCTTCTTGTCCTTATCCCACATTACGTGGGGTCGGCACAATATGTTTTCTTCTTCCACTCTCCTCTATCAGCCGTCATCTCAGTACTCACTCCTTTCTTAATCATTTACAAATTTGCACCACATTAACGTGTCAAATTACGAAGTGAGTGAGGGAGCAGGTTAAAATGAAAAATTTAGTACCGAAGAGTCTATGTATTAATCTACAAAAATACTTTGATATCAGAAAATATGATTTATTTTAGTCACCTTACTGGTGTATGTACTTTATTTAACAGTACGTATGGATTTCGTTAAATGTTAAAATTCGTTTTTATTCTCATTGTTATTTGGAGGCATACGGGCCACCAGATAGCATGCGGTTACCGTCGATCGCCTATTGACAGCCAGAATAACAAGGCTATAACGATTATAATAAGCTTTACATGATAGGAGGTTTTAGAGTTGGAAAAATCCCAGTCCGGAGCAAACTCGGTCGCCTTTTGTTTGTAATAAACTTATATATTATTACTAGTTTCTGCCCACGGCTTCGCCCACGTGGTACCCGGATAAAAAGTAGCCTATGTGTTATTCTGATGTATAAGCTATATTACTGTAAAGTTTCATTAAACTCCGTTTAAGTAGTTTTTGCGTGAAAGAGTAACAAACATTCATCCACACAAACTTTCGCGTTTATATTAGTAGGATAGGATATAATTTCACTTACTTCATTTGGATTAACAACAAGTTTTGCTGTTTCTTGTGGCAGGTCCTTACATATTTGGGCCACCAATATTTTAATCAGAGCTTCAGATACTTGTGTAGAGTTGTCTTTATCCTGTAAGCAAGTTTTCCTGTTTATTAGTGACTCATACATTAATAAGATGATATCACGGTATTGTTATTTATACATACATGAGGTAGCCATATGTTGAGAGATATGTTAATAGGATCCAAGTTTTGCACATAATGCCACCAGCCTCTTGGGACAAGTAAAGCATCACCAGCTGAGAGTTCTACCATTCTACCGCCAGTCAGACCTGAAACAAGATAATTTGAAATATATTTTTTTTGTCCTACTTTTTTTACTAGCTAGTTCTTAAGGTAAGTTACCGCCACGGGTCGAGAACTCTGAAGACCTGAGGGTCTACTGGGTTACAAATACTTAAAACCGTATCGACCTGTTGCAAAACTCAGCATAGACTCGTGTAGAATTGTGTTATTGGCGATATGTAGCGTGTCATAGTGACGAATGAACTAAGTTGAGACTCACCAGTAAAATTATCTGTATTCAGTGGACAGTAAAAGTTTAACTCGCTATAAACACTGGACTCTTCATAGGGCACCCTAGTGGGCTTCAATCCTCCAGCTTCTGGAGGAAACAAAATCCATCGCTTTCTAAAACAAAAAAAAAGAAATATTATGAGTGATGTTATATTTAGAAAATAAGTCCAGAATAAAAAAATTACAATTATAAAATCGTCAAGAATATGAGGTTAAAATAACGAATTGGTGTAGTGGCGCGTGGCACAGCGTTTAGCAAAACACGGGATGCAATAAAGCTGCTGTATATCTTCCAAAAGTTGTGGCAGCTGCGTCCAATTTCATGTTTGAGGTTCTGTCTCACTACTTTGTAGTTTTTCAGTCTTCGTCATTGTTCGTGTTCATCGCCCTGTTAAAGTGATGTCGCACCTTCTGTCTGAGTTTGGTGAGGTCATTGTTCCACCATTTGTCCTTACGATGTGCAATCTTATTGCTTTCTGTTTTGAGTGGGCAGAACCTTTCATTACTGGTCATTATATTACTAACCAATGATGTGAGTGCCTTTTCTATTTGTGGAGGCGTGAGTTTCGCTGTGGGATCAGTCCCCGGCAGCGCATTTTGTTTAGAGTTTCCGCAAAGAGATTTGTGTCTGTTTTCTTTGGGTTTCGATATTTGCGGGGTTTGATCATACCTGTCTCCAGGTCGAATCTAATCCGCCTATGATCTGTACATGATGTTTCGTAGGTGGCAACGTGCCAGTTATTGATGTGTTCTGCAATAGTGTCTATGGCTATTGTAATGTCGACTATAGTCCGGGCCGAGGACGTTACGAAAGTTGATTCCGAACCTCTGTTTAGATTTGCTGAGGTTGTGTCTCAGGATCTTTGTCTCTGTCGTTGGTATTTGGACACCCCCACACAATACTGTGAGCGTTAACGTCGCAGTCTACGATGCATTCGGTTTTGTATGTGTTGCAGTAGAGGATTAACTCCTCAAGTTCCTGAGGTGGTATATTATCATTCTTACATGTATGTATAAGGAGGCTATGAAGATAGTGTTTAGCTTACCTTCTAGTCCGGTTACAATTTTCACCACAGTGAGGCCATCCGCTCATGCTTTGAGCGCGTTCGGTACGTAAATAAGCGTTCTCGTTTTATTTTGAAAAAAATACATCTGAGGGCAATAAAACCTACCCTTCCTTGGACGATGTATGACTCCTACACTGCTATAGTGTTGGGTTGCTTTTCTAGGATTCTTTGCAGAACCGGCGAACCCGCTGAGTTGGATGTTGCCTTGGATAGTGTTTATTTTACTGCTCATGTCGGACGTATCTGTTTTTTTCCAGTCCCAGAAGGGGTCGCAGTGTTTGGATTTTTGATGTTTTTTTAGCATTACACACACATACATAACGCTCGCCACTGTAATGGCCATGATGGACCTATTCAGATACATACTTAATACGTAGATCCATTAAGGTATTGACGAAAAACTATTTCTGATCTTATATAATACTAGCCTCTGCCCACGGCTTCGCCCGCATGGTACTCGGATAAAAAGCTTATGTGTTATTCTGATGTATAAGCTATATTACTGTACAGTTTCATCAAAATCCGTTCAGTAGTGTTTGCGTTAAAGAGTAACAAACATCCATCGTCACAAACTTTCGCGTTTATACGCGTACAGGACAGTAAATTTAAACATTTGTTCAAGTCTGGAAATGTTAGAGGTCCAGCGAATTATAGACCCATTTCTGTATTGCACGCGCTCTGTAAAATCTTTGAAAACTTATTCTTTCACAGCTTGAAAGATTAAGTTTTTCGCAAAGATCGATCTACAACCGATACCATTTACCAATATTTTGAGCCAAGTGTTTGAACGGGTCGTGAGGTACGACGAGTGTCACGGCAACACATGATTGACTATGCGCGAGCCATCGCTATGCCAATAACTATTATTAGTGAAATAAATAAGTAATATACAACTCACTTCCCACGTAACTGTGCAACAATATTTACTCCGTAAGTGTCCTGGTGAGCCGGCGTGTGAGCCCCGCTACTGCCGATCCATAGAGTAGAGTCTGCAGGCCCCTTGCCTGAGAATCCAAACTGCTCCCAGGACACTGCCTAAAACAAATATACAGGTAATAATCTTTGACTACCTCAATAGGACGGTGAAGATACAGTAAAACGGGTGTTGAAATTCAATTAATCTGGAGCATATATTTATGGCATTCCAAAAAAACTAAATGCAACACATACATACACTGATTTGGATTAAATACAAAATTTAATCCAAATCAGTTCAGCATCGTACAAGCACTCACATTAAAATACTAGAAGGGTTCTCATAACACTAGGTCTGTGAATATGCTCCATAATAAGATCCAATAAGACCACGGCTTCCCACCCATGGTACCTCAAATAAAAATGGTTCAGCTGCTATGGAGATATTTAGCAACAACATTTAAACATCTAAATAACCAAATTTTCACATTAGTATTAGTAGTATACATAGATTTAATTTGTTTTGGTTATAATATAATAAAAAATATAGAAATACCTAATATTACAACAATAACCTAAATATATATAAGTACAATTTATTCTTTACATTTAACTTTTCACAACTTTCTTACGATATAGGTATAGATTTTATTGAGCCAAACCACCCTTATTTCTTCACTTATTTTACTTGTTAAAATATCCAGCATTATTATTATAACTACCTTAAAGTCAAGCTTCTTTGACTCTGGTCTAGGACCTAGTCTGTGTAGGTAGTCTGGGACTACCATAATAGTCTCAACTTTCAGCTCAATTAGATTGTCAATTTTACTACACAAGTATTTTTAGATGTTCTAAAACCCGGACTACAAATGAAACCACGCCCGGACACTCCCCCTGGCAACCCTAGGTGTAGGCAACTAGCTTCTCATCAAATAATAAAGTTACCATTAAGTGTTGTTTGGGTCTTTATTACATTTACCTTTTTTTTATCTCAACATTTCAGGTAGACATGTCATGAGTGTATAGCTTCCGTGGAAAAACATTTAAATAACACAAAACCTGAAAATAATTTGATTCAAGCTTAGAATTGTTATAGCTACTTTTTTGGGTATTCCTACAATAGTTAACTAAAAGAAATAAGTTATTGATAATAATAAAATAATAAAAATTATAATAATTATAATAATAAAAGCCATTTGTTTGTGTTTTTCATTAAGACCCTGTATACATTATAAATGTATGTGAAGTAACCAACCTTGAAAATGTCATCATCACTGAACCACTGGTGGAGATATTTGTAATCAAAATACATCCATTCTTCATTTGATGGTGCTGAATCCACAAAATCCTTAAACGTCATTTTAGTTACTTTGCATCTCCTTTCCCAGCAAGGTTCATCAGATAAAAAGTCCTTTTTCATACAGCGAAACGGAATTTCCCTGTCTCCAAATACAGAACACCACTTTTCCACTGACCACTCGCCTATCGGCCAACTCTTTACAAAACCTCTAAAAATCAGTGGAACACTAGATTTAGATACCAAATTTCTAACCACTTCTTCTGTGAGGGCAGTCATAATTATTATATTATTTATTTTTTTAGAGAACTTAGCTTATAGTTAATAATTATGCTTTTTTTTCTTTTTTTTTAATTTACCCTTCTAGGGTAGGCTATAGTCGTATGACCATAATTAATAATTATGCTAACACATAACACATTCATTAAATTTTAGTGTGGTATAGAGGTGGTTAATAAATAACGTCACGATGAAAAAATCACAGTGATCTGAATTCAAATAGTATCACTGTGAGTTTTTTGAGTGACACATTTCCCGCATGGCTACTAGCTAGCGGCATTGAAGCAAGCGCGCCCGCGGCCGCGCCGTAACTTCGGTTAGTTTCGCGCGTCCTCGGCGCCTGTTCGTGTTCATTCTATTTCATCATATCTCTCTACAAAGAGTTAGAGGGTAAGTAGGTACCTGTTTTCTAGAAATGGCAGATAGGAACAATCTAAATCAAACTTTTACGTTATGCACTCATTATGGTATTTGATATTAGTTGGAATAATGGACTTGAAGGTACATAAGAATACATCGTTATATTAATACCTATAATTTGGTTGTAAGTACCTTTTTAATTACATTATGATCCTTGAACTGTATGTGCAAATTGTGCAATAATGTGGGAAGTATAAATCGAAATAAATATTTAAGTACTTAATTTTTTTTACATCATTTATTTAAAAAACTCCATGTTTAAGTACATTGTTTTCTAAGGAAATAAATGAAATTAAAAAAATAATATTGTTCTTTTATTAATTAGTCCTTCTAGTCTTATTCTTAAAACGTAGATCTATGTTACCTACATCCTTGAACTTGGGAATTTCAACTTCGACCCAGATTAATCAAACACGCACTGTAACAAGTGCATTCGACAGAATGTTTTGTCATTTTTAACGCCAAAAACTTATTTGTATATTTTCGTTTTCGTGGAACTCAGTTATATTGCCAATTTTTCGTCTACCATTCAAACTTTCATCCCCTATTTCAACTCCTTCAAGCCTATTTTTCGCGACAAAATATAGCCTATATCCTTTTTCACAATCTAAGTAATCTACCTACCTACCTTCCTACGAAAAATAATACTTACTAATATTTATTTAAATAAGTAGATAAAAAAAAGTTAAAGAGTATAGAAATAGTTGACTACATACAGCTTATATTGTAATGTTTGTAAAACAGTGCCAATATTCAATTTGTGCAACTCAGTCCTGAGCCTGAAGGCCTGGTATTTCGGATCATTTAAAACAATTATTTATACACATCTCGTTTCTCGTAACGTGAGTAATCCACGTAACAAAGTCACGGTGGTTTTTCACTGTGATTTTTTTGGAACTGGAACGACAGTTACGGCGATACGAAAATAACGCTTTTCCCCACCTCTAGTGTGGTACCTACACACCACAGATTAATTTTTTTTTTACCCTACCTACACAACACAGGGAGACCCAACACCACAGATTATTATTTTTTACAGACAAGTTAGAGATACTACGTATGGGTACCTAGAGTCCGAGCCACCACTCAGGTCCTGCGACAAAAACTGGAACTAAAGTTGACAGCTTCGTCATCTCGTCGAGTATCAGAACTCAGTGAGACATCGTTTGTGGATAATATTTTTTATGAAATCATATCATCGCCATGATTATAGCGCGGAAAGTTGTGAAAAGTGCTGCGCATGAAAAGATCCTAAGAGTGAAGGAGTTCTGTGAGTTGGAGAATAAGATTTTGTAGGATCAACAAGTTTTTAATCTGTGATAAGATTAAAGATGTTTTGATCCCATTAGCTATCGTCCAAATGCGAGCGCTGCCATGACAGGTACATTTTAGGGATGACAGAGTTATTAGTGTTTGCCTAATGATGGGTAAACTATTATTGTTCAAAACCAAATTATTTAACGTTTTATCTGTGTTAAGTCTGATGGCATTTTTCACTGTCTTTAAAATTTACTTACTTACCAATATGAGATTTTTGACATTTTATTAGGTACAAATTATATTTCTATTTTATTTCAGAAAAACAGTTAAGGTATCTCGAAGAAGAATTGCGCGTTCAATGCAAGCACGTGGAGCATATTGAGGACTAATATTTCAAAAATGATAGATGTGGAAATGGAGAAAATATCATAATATCAACAGCGAGTGATGCTGACACTGAATTTCAAGACAAAAGTGATATTGATTGTGATATGTCTGGGATAAGAGCACTATTTCAAGATGACAATAATTTTTGTACCCAAATTATCTAATAAACCTTTATTAATTCCTTGTTTGTTTTCATAGAAAATCTAATTTACATTGTGAGACTAGTTTCACGCAACTAGCAGTCCATTGGTTAAATTGGTTATTGTAAAATAGTAATAAGATTATTAGCATTGCATTAGTTGGAGTAAATTAAGTCTTTACAGGCAACATTATATTATGCGATTACGGCGCAGCGTCTATCGGACTTGAGTGGTGGCGCGGACTCTAAACTGTGAGACCGTACTATACGTCCATGGAACGCACAACCATGGAAAGTACACTCCTAGAAAGTACAGCTTGTATTAATACTCGTGTCTATACCGGCAATCTCGAGTTTTTATACTCTCGTGTTTGATTTAATAAAGCAATGATTGTCATCTAGCTACTTGCTGAAGGCAGCAACTGGCGACACTGCTTTATAATTAATCTGTGAAGTGAAGTAAAGTTGACTTAAGTGTCAAATCAAAAAATGACAGCATGAAAGGAAAAATAAAGAAGGACATGGCGCAAGGACTTGTATCCAAGCCAAAAAAAGAAAAGAAAAAAAAAACTGCGACACAGACAAATGGATAATAACAGGACAAATACAGAATGTTTTTTTTGAACAAACAAATAAGGGAGAACAATGATCATGTTTATTAAATTATTGCCCGCTTGGTACGTACCCGGATGAAAAGTGTCCTAAGTGTTATTCTAGGCCAAGAATTATACGTGATCCAAATTTCATTCAAATCGGTCCAGCCGCAATCGAGACTATTATCAACAAATAAACCATACATCTAATGAATCTGCTATTTTATTAATTACAGATGATTAGTAGGAATATTGCGTGAGCATCCTAGTAGTGGTGGTGAATTTGTTAGTCCCAGGAAGCCGTGCGCACCATTCTTTTTTAAGATAGTATTAGTGTTGTGTCAGACGGAGGTGCGGTGATTCCGTCCGCGACCGCGGTCTGCGCGTTCAAAATGGAAACTGAAGTGGTTTCTTCATTTTTTTCACAAGCAACAATACAAAACTCTAGTACAACTATAAGCGATTATTTTTTGTATTTAGTCGACGAACTAAATGATTCCCTGGAACAATTAAAATTACCTGCAGCTGTCCACTCTGTTTACAATCCAACAGTATATGCTCGGGTCACCTTGGAAATGTACATAAAAAAATATTGCAACTCAAAAAAACGTATCATGTATTTTGGCATGAATCCTGGACCTTGGGGAATGTCTCAGACAGGAGTAAGACCTATTCCTTACCTAATTTTTTACTACACTTCTCTATTGTAGAAATTTTATTTGGTTAGGATTTTATTTATCCCTGGATCCCTACTCACCCCCATATGCCTGATTAGTTTAAAATTTTGTTTCTAGGTGCCCTTTGGAGAAGTAGATTCTGTTAAAAACTGGTTACAGATACATGGGCCAGTGGGCAAACCACCTCAAGAAATAGCAACTCGGCCAGTTAAGGGTTTTGAATGTCAGAGAACTGAGGTAGGTACAAAGGTACATAATTTTATTGTAATATCTTATAGCGACTCAAACATCCGCTAAACATGTGGTGGAGGGTAACTGTCCATGTCACCGAAAATAAAAGTAGGGTTCACTGCGCGCACAACCATATGAATGAAATTGTATGATCTCAATTACCCAAAACTATTGCTAAAAAAAACTATTTTTGAAAATATAAATCTAGTTTGATAAAAAAAGGAATGCCAAAATCCATAGTTATAACAATTATTATATATTGTACAACATTTTAAATAAATGAAAATAAAAATCTTTTTCAGTGAATGGTAGTCAAAGTTTTTGACTCTGAATTGGATTTTTGAAACTAAATTCTGTAAACATCTTCAAGTCTAACTCCTGACGATTATCTATACTTATAAAATCGTTTGTCCTGACTGACTGACTAATCTATCAACCCAAAGCTAAAAGTACTTAAGTATAAAAAGCTGAAATTTGGAACATAGGTTTATTTTATAACATAAGCAAGAAAGTATTTTTGAAAATTTCCACTTTAAAAGGGGAAAATGCAGCTTTGAACTTTGTATGAAAGTCTATTCTTTGAAGTTAGAAACATGAAATTTGAATTAAAGCTACTGAGCACAAATAAATAGATGTTTCAGGGTTTTTGGATCTGGATTTTCACATTTAAAGGGTGGGAAATGGGTATGAAAGTGTGTATGGGTTTTTTTTACTTCATGCAAAGCCGCTGGCAACTGCTACTTTTCGTATATAACAATCAATAAAACAATCAAATTTAAACATTTAACATTACAACATAATCTAGGAGCACTAGAATCTGAATTAGAACACAGTTTTGTTAGAGAATTTATTTTTATTTTGCAGAGGGCAGCTCTGTATATTTTTAGTTTAAGTTGTTCATAAGGAAGCTCCCAGTACGACGTGTTAGCATCAAATAAATCTGAAAGATAGTTCAAATCACAACTTTTAAATACTTGGTGATTTGGGGAGTCTAGTCCCCAGGACTTGGCTTGAAGCTTGGTGACCATAGTCCCTGTGAATGTTATAGTCGGTAGGTAACTTTCAAATTACTTCTTGTTTCCAGATTAGTGGAAAGAGATTTTGGGGACTATTCAAATCTGTATGTGACACTCCAGACAAGTTTTTTAAATCAAGCTTTGTTTACAATTATTTACCACAACAATGGATGAAAGACAATGGTTGCAATCTCACTCCAGGAGATTTCAAGGTATTAGTCTTCTCTTCTTGCAATGACGACCTCGTTAGCAGGCGGGCGGCTAGCCGACAAATGTTTGCATGTACTGCAGATATTTGTTCCAGATTTCAGTTGGGTGGGGGCGTTAAAGACAATATCACATTGATGGTGAGACAAGTCAAAGATTTGACTTGTCTCAACATCAGAGTTATGTTTAAGACTTCATTGTTATATTTTGCAGGTTAGTGAAATGAAACCGCTTTATAGCTTATGTGACCCCATATTCAGAAAAGTCATTGAACTCTATGAAGTTGAAATAATAGTAGCCATTGGAAAGTTTTGTGAAACAAGAGCACTGAAACTCATTAAGAAACACTTCCATTCAAATACTATTCAGGTAGGTATTTAGTTTTTAAGAACTTTTATCAGTTCAATCAAGTTTCACACTATCTTATCTATGTATTCATTATTTTCAGGTACTTTATATGCCACACCCCAGTCCAAGAGTAGTAAACAATACTGATTGGCATGAGAAAGCTTTGAACTTTTTAGAAAAGAACAATCTGTTGCAATACTATAAGTAAAAAATATTTAATTATTACCTATCTTAGTCAAATTAATTTATAAGTATACTTATGCTGTAATATGATCAAGAATATGGTTGACTTAATGAAAAGAGCTCTTGAATTAGCATCGGAAGCACTGATTGCTCAAGAAGTGCCTGTGGGCTGTGTGTTCACAACCAATGGACAAATTATTGCAGAATCAAGGAATTGTGTTAATGAAACAAAAAATCCTACAAGACATGCAGAAATTAACTGCATTGATACAGTCATAGAATACTGCACAGTGAATGAAATTGATTACAGGTCTTACTTCAAAAATATTGTTGTATATGTGACAGTGGAACCTTGTATCATGTGTGCAGCTGCTTTAAACAATTTGAATGTAAGAGAAGTGGTATATGGTGCTGCTAATGACCGGTTCGGAGGCAAAACTGTTTTAGATGTTAGCCAATTTCATGGACAAACTTATCTTTTGACTGGAAATCTTATGGCAGAAGAGGCAATGTTATTGCTAAAACAATTTTACAAAGGCTCTAATCCTAATGCCCCAGAATCTAAAGCGAAAAAATATATTAATTAGTCTCATTATAAAAAGATAACAGTAAATAAATTTATTAAATAAATTATTTCTTTATTAATGTGTATTTATTCCTTCAGCTCGTTGATACAAAAACGCTTCTCATTGTGTAGGAAGGAAGCAACACTAGTTTAGTTTATAAGCTAGTTCCTCTAACAGCTTGGTTAAAAAAATATCATATACATTATAATCCTGATAAAATAACTTAAGCAAATAATAGGTATTTAAGTTTTTTACAAACTATTTTATCTTATACATTAAAAAAGCTCCCTAGGGGGCTTTTAACAAGGTCAACATAACTATAACATTTTGAAAAGTAGGCACCTAAGTTTAAACAAATATTTTTTCTTAATTTTCTAAAATACTTTTAAAACCTGCAACTTTAGTTAAGAAGATTACAAAGTTACCTTTGTATATGTAACAACCTACAACTTTCTGCACTGACCTTAATAATTGATTGTTTTTTCTGAAAGAATATGCAGGTACTATGAGCCAAAATAATTGAATGTGTTAAGAATTCGTACATAATAGTGTGCTTATAAATAGAAATGCAATTAATCGTTTTTAAATACATAATGGCCTCGATTCTGTAGTTCACTAGCTAAACTAAATTTTAACTGTCACTCTCTTTTACTGATAGTGTAAGCAAGAGATAGCTACAATTTTAGTGCTGTCAAATTAGTCAGATTAAAGTTTTCCATACAAATTTAGTCATAATTACAAAACATGCTGACTATAAACAAAAAGAAAAGCAGCATGTTAACTTATTTGACAGCACTAAAATTGTAGCTATCTCTTTCTTGCTTGTTCTATCAGTTAAAGAGAGCAACATTTTAAATTTAGTTAGTGAACTACAGAACCGAGGCCAATGGCATACTCACTTTTTTTTTTAATTGACATACTTCAATTATTAACACTTTTTTTATTATAGTGGTTATTTAATATCTTGTATGTCTCTAAATCACTATGTTTTGTTTCAGAATCTAAGAGAGAACTTTGGAAGAACATTATAATTATTATAATTTATTGATGTAACCAGTTAAGTTTCTTCATTTGAAGTGTGAAAGCCATTGACCATAGGAGGTTCTACGTCATTAGCTACTCCATTTTGGCCATTAGCAAGTACTTCATTTACCATAGCAGTATCACATTCACTTAGTGCATCTTTCATACTAGCATTGGAACTACTATCACTGTCAGAGCTCGAAGAACTGTCACTCTCAGAGTCTTCACTGGATGATTCCTGAGGTTTCTGGTGCAAATGCTCATTCTCAAGCCTCAACTTTTCGTTGGCATACTGAAGTTCACTAAGCTGTTCTTCCTGATCCTTTAGTCTTTGCAACAGATCATTGTAAGTAGGCTCATCAACTGCACGAGATTCAATAGAAGTCCCTGATGTGTCTTTATCTGTTTCTCTATCAGTGGCCAAATTATCATCATCAAAAGCTTTCTTAGAACGTTCGGTGCGTTTCAAGAGGTTGTCATATTTGGCTTCAAGAAGAAGATACTCTTGAATGAGTTCATTTTTTGACATGTTAGACAAGCGCTCACTTTGTGCATCTTCATACACGCTGGAAAACTCTTTAGTCAGATATTCCTCCTCGTCTTCAGGTAGAGAATAGAAGTAATTATCCTCAGAGTCAACACTGAAACTGGAATCACGAGTACGTGCAGGAGTTCGTAGAATGTC
This sequence comes from Perizoma flavofasciatum, assembly GCA_958496245.1. Lineage (NCBI taxonomy): Eukaryota > Metazoa > Arthropoda > Insecta > Lepidoptera > Geometridae > Perizoma > Perizoma flavofasciatum. Next base: position 5,602,915 of record OY292436.1, read on the forward strand.
AAACGTGTTTTCAGGTTCAGGTTTATGAATTTCCATTAGAAACTGATTGTTATTAAAAGGAGCTTGGGTTTTGGCCAAAACAATCTTGCGGAAACGATTATTCCTCTTGGGTTTGTCATGTTTTCCTTTATCTGGCCATGGTACTTTGACGAATGGTTTTACTAATTTGCGTTTAAATTTCCCGCGCCTTCTCTTCTTTCTATTGATTCCCTCTAAATTCGGTTTTGTTATTTCGGCTTTAGATGGCGCTACGAACCCTTGCAATCGTTTCGGATCGCCATCTTTTGTTGTCACCAGGGTATTTTCAGCCATTAGACTAAATTAATTGTCTTTTATCACTACTTTTTGAAAATATCTGTTTAAACTTGTAAGTTTTTAATGATAGTTGAGTCAGATAAGGTCTAATTTAATTAATAAAGAAAGTACGTCACTCCACTGCACTGCACTGATGCACAAAATTATACAGACAGACACCATCTTTGATCCAGATCCAGTGTTGTTCCTTCCTAAAAAATTTAGAGTTGCCGTATTCTAAATTGAAAAAAATATGTGCCGTAAAATATATTTTTTTAGCTAGAATATATAAAAATCACATGAAATATGTACATATTACACAATTTAATTCTTCAGGAACGAAGAAGATTCTTTTTAAATTAACAGGCTGAATGCACGCACGTTTCGTGGTGTTTTTTCAATACTCTGGTTTGTTGAAAAAACATTATGCATACCCAACACTGATCATTGAACTGACGGACGCTTAACCACTTGGCGCTTTAGTTGACACCAAAAAATACAATACAGACGTCATACACAAAAGTTATTCTTACTTACTATTCACAGATGTCATACACAAAAGTTATTCCGAGGATTCTACATAATAATATGGCATCGTGTTTGCGTCATAGAACTGAATATTATATATTTGGTTTGTAAATTGGTGCATTCCTACACGGAGACATTATTTTTTTGTCTGCATTAGCCAATTACTGTATTTTTAAAAAGGTAATGAAATTGCTGCCGTATACCGTATTTTTGTTGCCATGAATACCTGAATGCCGTATTTTACGTCAATTGCGGTATCAAGAACAACGCTGCTTTCATCATAAAGGACAGAGGCAGTCATAGCATGACAGAGGAACTATAAATAACCAGTATTACTACCGTAGAAAACAAAACTAAAATGGCAAATGCCGAAAGTGACAACGCCTAGAAGAGAAGAAAAAAAGCCAGTAAGTAAGTCTGTGGAACAAAATAATTGAGTAAGTTGCATATTCGGAATCAGCATCGAGATCTATAACTTTTACTTTGACAGTTTAAAAAAAAAGCCTATAAAGGCTATTTTCAGTTTTCACAATAGTCGTAACTACCGATTTTTTTTATGGTCCCTTGGAATAACAATCTTAACCACACATTACACTTTTATGCTCTAAGCTTAATAAATATAGCCCATCGAATCCTTGCCATAATCGCACTAACTGTTTACAATGGCATTATGCCAAGGATATTTGACGACCTCTGTGGCTCAATGAGCGAACGCCCACCTGAAACGCAGAAGGTTGTGGGTTCAATTCCCACCACAGGAAAAATGTTTGTATCATCTGTAAATATTTGTCTCAGTTCTGGGTGTTTCAATGTATAAATATACGCAGAGTTGGCCCGTCCCTAGGGCGAACGGAGCGGCCGCTCAAGGCGCCAACATTTTTTTTCTTTACCACTGAATTGCTGTACCTGTGTCATAAAGAGTATTGGTGGCGCCGATCTCTAAGACGCGTGCATTCAAATGGAATTTAACTGCTAAATACCTCTTTTGATATTTTATTTTCCTTTAAAAACAGAGGCGCCTAGAGCGGCGGAAGCCTTTTTTTTCAAATGCAGTGTTTCAGTGGTAAATAAAACAAACAGAAAATATATCCTATTAATATAATAAATGCGAAAGTGTGTATGTGTGTGAATATTTGTTTCCACGTATCTCCGTAACTACTAAACTGGTTTTGATGAAATTAGGAATGTAGATAGTTTAGGTTCTGGAATAACACATAGGCTAATCTTATTTTCGAAAATCAATTTTTAAACAGGATGTTAATTTTTATGGAAAAAATATTCCTTGGTTTTATTCACTCAAAACACGGTACAAATAAACTTTAAAATAAATAAATAAACACGTTCTTTTTTTCAAAATTACCCTTTGGGGGTGTGCATTTGAGTTCTAAACTTTGTATAAATTGTAATCCTTGGTTTGATTCATTCAAAAGTTGGTGGACATAGTTTGAAGCCTGGAGACAGTTATATGCTACTTTTATTAACATACCACGCGGGCGATAGCGGGCGGGTCCTTTGGATAGCTTATTTTAAGTCTCTGTATATTAATATCTGTATATTACCTAACTAGCTTCTGCCCACGGCTTCGCCCGCGTGGTACCCGGATAAAAGTAGCCTATGAGTTATTCTGATGTATAAGCTCTATTACTGTAAAGTTTCATCAAAATCCGTTAAGTAGTTGTTGCGTGTAAGAGTAACAAACATATTCATCCTCACAAACTTTCGCGTTTATAATAATAGTAGTAGGATATGCGTGAATTGAAAAGTTGAAACTTTATATTAGTTTTTAGGCATAGGGTACCTAATTAGAAAACACGTAAACGAGGTGTTTTTCGGCAAGTTTTCTGACGAAAATATATAGTAATATAAAATAGAGTATTTATGGATTTGTAATTTAATCCTTGCAAATTAAAAAATCTAATGTGTATTGTCGTGTGACGTTGCTAAGTTATATTCTGCATAATACTTAGATGGCGGATCTCGTTTTCGTGTTTTTTCCTTACCCTTCGCCATATGCACATACACTTGCAGCAAGTTCAGAAGCTAAAACACTTGCAGCCAATTTGAAGAAGTTTGAGTTTTTGCTGTCGCTAGTCATTTGGTTCGATGTTTTATTCAATATTAATCTGGTTAGCAAATCTATGCAATCAGAAAGCGTAGACCTGTCAAGCTACAAATTTGATGCACAAATGTTTATTTTTTAACAAAAGTATAGAGACGACGACCTGCCATAGGCTTTATTACAGCTAAAGAGATATCTGAATATCTGATATTAATCCGGCAATTAAAATGCATAAGGAAAAATGAAAAAATGTTTTCTTTCGAAAGTAAAGATAACGCGCCAACGGATCCAAAGATATTTTTTAAAACCGAAATTAATGATAGGTAATTATTGATCTCAAAATTAATGAATTAGTTTTATTAATATTCATAGTAAAATGATTGATTTTCTTAATAAGTAATTCTTATAATTCTATATACGTGTATAGAAGTAGTATATCAGTTATGTAGTTCCCATAATACAAGCTCGGGTTAGTTTGCGGCTAGATAATGATGTGTGAAAAATGACCAGAATTAATTACTTATTTAACTATTTATAAATATTTTTATCGTTACTTAAGTAGTTTAGCCATTAAATAGACTGTGTGAGTCTTATTAATTTACATACCAAATCAGTCGTAATATATTAATTATATAAAACGTATGAATCCTATTATATTTCAGTTTATCATTAAAATTATTCCAAGATTGTCTTCAAGCTTTAGTAAAACCTGTACAGGTTGATAATAATATATTCAAAATTAAACATAAATCCTTAAAAAGCCTAAAAAAATAAACCATCTTAGGTAACCTACTTAGGACTCGCAGTCTAGGAACTCATTACTCAGAAATCCTATTGTATTATATTAGTTTCCAACCACCAGCCACTCGAGAATAGACCAATTTAAGGTCGTCCTGTTTTGCCCAAGGACTATTGCGTATACCGAAAGCTTTGTTCCTCTTGAGGGAAGAGGAATTTCAAGTTACTACCTTTAAAAAACCGATACTCCCATACAAACTTTCACCCCTTCTGAACCCAACCTGAAACACGTCAATATTTATTTATGCTCAGTAGCTGTAATTAAAATTTCATGTTTCTAACTTCAGATAACAAAGTCTTTCATACAAAGTCTCCCCCTCCCCTATTTCCTCACCTTAAAGTTGAAATTTCCAATAATCCTTTCTTAGCAGATACGTTATAAAATAATCCTGTGTTCAAAATTTCAGCTTTTTAGATTTAGTAGTTTTGGCTGTGCGTTGGTAGATCAGATTAAGTGCGTTTTCTAATTTGGTATGTTAGGTTTAAGCGTGAAGGCAATCTTGGGATAATTTTATCAATAAAATAGCTTCAAGCTATGAACGTTTGATGATGGAATGAATACGTTTTATTCATATTATGTAAATGAAGTTATGTAAATTAATAAGACTGTGTTATTTACTAAATTAAGTGATCTCAAAAAGTCTGAATAAAAACTGATGACTGTGATTCTAAATAATATTATGGAAAATTACTGTGTGTAACATGCTCTTAAATTTGATGTCCAAATATAAGTTTTTTATGTGATTATTTCATATTATGTAGGTTATTATCTTCATAAGCTTTGATAAATTAAGAAAAAAACTATATTAAAGTCTTGTATAGTATTTTTCAACATAAAGCATTAGGAATGTTCTTCGAATTAGTGTAGGACCTACTTGCAATATGAGCCATAATCAATGTTGCTTTTTGAGATTGCTATGAATTCATAGCATGTATTCCTTAACATAACAGTCGCAAGAGAAGTAGTTACGGCGATTATGGTAAAATTTTCAGAATTTAATTACATTATTTCCTAAGCAAGAGTGCAGCAAAATCAATTCCAAAGCAAAAGCGCTTCATATGTGATGCTTATCGCATAAGTATTTGTCTTTAAAATACAGTTGACTTCCTTGACATTATGAGTATTATCCTTAGAAAACGGCAATTATTAACAAAATTACCTAACCACTTACCTCAGACTTCAGAGATACTACGTAACAGACTGATAACTCGGAAAAAGAATTTCGGCTTCACAAACACATTTTGACTATATAGGTGTTTTTTTATTTAATTTTACTGATAGCTGCTGTATATATTCAAAGTCAAAGTCAAAATTCATTTATTCAATAAAATCACAAGGACCACTTTGAAACGTCCTAATGATCCTTTTACAAAACAATAGGTTCGAGTTGGAGCATTTTGAATCCCAGGAGTTTTTTTCATCTAAATAATCAGATATTTTATAGTATGCCTATTTATAAAGTTTTTGTATTATTATTTATAATTACGTTTTTAAATTTGTTAATTGATAATTATTGTATATCTCTTGGGAGTATTCAGATTAATTATATTATACAGGATAGGTTTTAATAAGTACCTACCTACTCATGTATTTTGTGATTGTGCGTTTATAATTTCCTAACATGCCTAGGTAATCCTATCCCGTAAAAACATCAGTAGCCATTAGGAAATTAGGAGATAACCGTTCCACGTAGACGTCGTCGTACATACGTAACGTAGTATCTCCACAGATTAAACATATTTGCTCCAAGTATCTCTTAACTAGTCTGTGGCCAAAAGGAAGTAAAATAGTAAAAATTTTTGCTCTTGCTTGAAGTGAAGAGCAAAGCAAGTGTTTAATTTTTGTTTCATCCACTAACAGGGGTCTTTTCCACATCCACATCGATCGATAAATATAATTTAATAAAGTGAACTGAAAACAGAATTCTACCAAATGCACTTAGTAGGTACAGTTAGTAACCAGAGCACAGAAATTTAGCAATAAATATTCTGTTGTAAATAATGGCTGATGATATTGTTTTTGAACTGCTACATTCAGAAATCATTAACTATGCTCTAGAACAATCAAAAGTTATTGCCGATAAAAAGGTAACAAAATGCGTTTCTACTACTTGTATTTTCATGTCATCTGTGGTTAAAATACTATATAAAATACTGCTTTTCTCCATAGGATGTTGATCTGTCTGCTGTTGAATACATTGGGTTTGCTGCTGGTTACAAAATTATGGAGAGGTTGACAAGGGAATGGCCTAGGTTCAAAGATGAATTGGATACAATGAAATTCATATGCACAGATTTCTGGACATGTATTTACAAAAAGCAAATAGACAATCTGAGGACTAACCATCAAGGTGTTTATGTGTTGCAAGATAATGCATTTCGCTTCCTTACATCTTTCTCTAATGGTCAACAATACTTGGAATATGCTCCACGAGTAAGTATGTTATTTTAAAATAAAATGACTCCGTAAAAACATCTACCTACCATAAGGTATTTTACTCACAATATTAAAATACCTTATGGTAAGGTATTTTAATATTGAGAGTGCTTATCATCAAAGCTATAAATTACAAATGCAGAACTGTTATAAACTCGAAGGTTGGGTGTGTAAAAGAGAAAACTAGGTTTGAACTGGGAGGCAAAATATTGGTAAAATTATAAGTGCTTCATAACATTCTTGTCATTTTTGCTGTTATTCTTGACATAGTGAGTTTACATAATAGAATTATATGAAAGGAGGAAAATGTATTTGAACTATATAGGTCACTTTGTTGCTTTTTGATAGGCAGGTAATTTTTGTGCTTTAACATTTGATATTTGTCTTGTTTCAGTATGTGGCATATACTTGTGGATTGATACGGGGTGGTCTGGCAAATCTTTCCATTAACAGTGTGGTGACTGCAGAAGTACAATCTATGCCCTCATGTAAATTTCATATTCAGGTCCAACGATCATAGTTATTTGGTACAATAAAATAATTTTATCTGTATCAGCAAAATCCTCATGCCTTTTGTACCTTTATATTTATTAGAAATAAACTATTGGCAATTACAAATATGAGAGGCTGTATTGTACAACCATGGAAAATAGCCTGACATATGTCACATCATGCAGATAGATAATTAACAACGGGGATGTGTACAGCAGTCAGTAGTAACTGCTGCCACTAGTTCGTCATCTGCCTCATTTGGCTCTTTGGAATACACAAACTCTCACCAACGATGTATGGATAGCTACTGTTTATGTAGTGTCTGCCTCTTTCTATGTTTGTAGAAGTTTGGGATTTGCCAGCATTGTCTATGGTTGGGCCAACATGTGGATGCTGCATAACATTTAAGAGCTTGTGTCATAAGGTTACTGCATGTCAAAATGTATCAAACCTTATAATGATATTTTTTTCATCCAAAACTATTCCTATTTTTTTTTTTCGCTCTAATATTTGTTACCAAACACCAAAAAATGACTCCCATTTGTTGGTGTTTGGTAACTAGTGGCATTATAAAATAAAACACATGTGATCGTTTAACCTGGGCAGATCCGAGTATAAAAGGTTGTTAGGTTTTTTATGAGCTCTTCAAACCTTACCCAACATACTGGGTAAGGTTAATAAACAAATGAAACCAGCCTTTTATTTCTCAGAAAAATAAATAAAACTGGCAGTGCAAGGTCCACACGTGTAGGGAATACACGGCCAGTACAAAGAGAATGTAACGCTACGCTAAGAGGCCAGTATATGAAATTATGAAAGCCATGGTTTGGAATACTGGCTATCCTTTCCAGTAACGTTAATTGTCGGGCCTTGTATTCCAAGGTAGTATAATACAGGGCCTCTTAGAAGAAGGGAACTAAGGATATTGCAGCAGCATGTTTATGGACACTGCTAACGCATTACCTATTTGAATGTACGCCCAGTATTCTGCAACAAAAGAGAATGTAGTAATGGTGGGTACACACGTATGTACATGCTCGATAAACTTGCTCGATCTCGAGCAAGTACGAACGTGTGTACCATGCAAGTCTTAAGACAAATGCTCGAAGCCAACCAAAATGTTCGATTCGAACAAGATTCAAACGTTCATAATTCTTGCTCGATGTTCGAAGCAAACATGTTTGTACGTGTAGCCGCGACGCCGAACATGTTAGTCGTGATTGATATTTTTGTGAAGAGGGTGTGCGTGCGTAGTTAAAATGTCGGAATTTCGTTCATTTTCTCGGGATTTTGAGGAACAATTTATAAATATGTATTGGGAAGAAAAGTGCTTGTAGAAAACTACGTTAAAAGGATATAGTGATAAGGGTAAAAGAAACGCAGCTTATGAACGTTTATATTTATTGTACAAAACTGTTGAACCTAATACTGACAAAATCGGAGTTATTAAAAAGATATAAATTCTCTAAGAGGATCTTGCAACATTGGGTTAACCCAACGACGACGACGCCTTCTTCACGTAGATTTTCCCCGACAGTAAATGTAGCAGGCGATGCCCATCCGATGATGCGATGATTAGAGAATTTATCTTTTTAATAACTCTGTTCTTGTCAGTATTAGGTTCAACAGTTTTTTACAATAAAATTAAACGTTCATAAGTTGCGTTTCTTTTACCCTTATCACTATATCCTTTTAACGTAGTTTTCTACAAGCACTTTTCCTCCCAATACATATTTATAAATTGTGGCTAACCCGACGACGACGACGCCTTCTTCACATAGATTTCCCCCGTCAGTAAATATAGCAGGCGATGTCCACCCAACAAAACAACGAATCGTCCTTTGCTCGAAGAGTTCAACGCACACTAAACATGTTCTTCGAGCAAGCTTTTTACGTGTAGACGCAAGGTGGAACATGTTGGAGAACAGCTTTGTTTCGATGAGCATGTACGTACGTGTGTACCCACCATAACCTACACTAATTCTGCGACTACTTTATCTATTGGTCTGTCAAATCAAAACAAGCCCTCCGATTAACCACTCGAGTCATTCGAGTACCTAAATACAGTTTTACTCGAGAATCAAGCGTTCACGTTGAATCAACGCATCGACTGACGGTTCACTATCACTCATTCAACTAGTTGAAATCGTAGACGACTAAACAAGATTCCACAACGTTCATATCGACGGGCAAATAGGCGCGCATTAAACGTAAAAAGGAAGTTTTTTTTTTTTTTTTTTTTCTTGTCTTGGCGTTGCCACTTTCGGCATTTGCCATTTTAGTTTTTTCTAGCGGTGGTGCGGTAGTAACTTAAGAATTTATTTCTATACATTTTTTTTTAAATTAGGGAAACATTTAAAATATTTATAAATTTACACGATACGGATATTAAAAGGATTAGCGGAGTTTATGAATATAATATATTACAGGTTAATATTATTAGTGCATATGAAAGAAGCTAAGGAAATATATATATCAGGATCTAAGGAAGAAAGAAGGATATTAATATTAGTAGGAAGAGAAACATGAGAGGAAATGAGATCATGAAATAAAGAGGCAAGATCATACAATTTGAAAAAGGAAGTTTTTACGGCTTCGAAATTTATAAAATTTCAAAGAAACGTGGTAATAAGATTACCTACCTAGTTTATAAGTTACGGTCGAGCTACGTAAATCACCCGATAGATACTATCGACTAGGTAGACATCGTCGCGACGTTTAGATAGTCCGTCAATATAACGAAGTTGAAACATCGATGGACTCATTGATGAACGAAAATGAACGGTTTCGTTTCGTTTACGATAACTACGTCGACGACCCATCGCTAACTCAAAACAAACTAGCGATGGGTGTTTTGCAAAGAGGTTGGAAACTAAAAAAAATCTAAATCCATGGTTTCACACCGCAGCTCTAGAAAATAGGCGGGTTAGACTAAATTTAAATGCAGTTAGGAAGAGTTAACTTTTTCGTTCAAAATCAAGTTTGGTTTTGGAGATAAATGCCCTCAGACAAATGGATGATGCAAGGAGCCCGTCTGTGTTGATTGCTTTGATCGATTGTTCCAGCGTGTGTTTGAGAGCATAGTGTATCTCCAAAACCAGACATAGGTTCCGACTGGTTTTTGGCTGCTGACTAGTTTAGCTGCGTGTGAGGCATCGATCGATAATGATCGTTAATCGGTACACGATTGGTACGGTACCTTGCCTACCCTATTTTCTTTCCGTGAACGATTTGCTTGTCATTGATTGGTGTATCCGCGTTCATTTTTTTTGTCCTGCCAATCGTGTCGTTTCGCTCTTTCATTATAATTTTGTAAATTTGTACTGAGAAAATGGCTACCGAAGAGTTGGTGACTGAGCAATTTCAATTTTTGGGCATTGAAATAGAAAGAGAAGTTTTAATAAAATGTGAGTATGAGTATCAATATTCAGTAGAATTTAAATGTGAATCAGTATGTTGATTACTTTTAAGTGTTCATGGATAAGTCTATACAAACAAGTAACCGCTAAAAACATGAATGTTCAAGGTTGTTTCGTTGCTTTTTCATAGGCGTAAGTTTGTGCGAAGAATACCATGTCGACGCAGAGTCTTTCACCGAACAATGGATGGCATTCAGTTTGAATCATTTGAACGGAGCTTCACCGAATGTGGAAAACTTGGATGTATTTGCAAGAAAGGAATTTTACAAGCGCGCGGCTAATCGGCCTTGCGCACCCGCTGAAGAAACACAACGCACCGGCGCCGGCGCAGCTTTGACGGTTTACGGAGCGCCAGCTCCGGCCAAGTATCCTTTTTAATCTAATCGCACGTGCTCGTACTTTTCTGATACAATTTTACAACTTTGACATAACTTTATTGTGAATCAGTCATGACATTATTAGTAGACAAGTGGTAAGTAGGTATTATGTCCCTAACTACCAGATGATTGTCCTTTACTTGCGATATTCAGGGCTGATAATGATGTTCTCTCCAATTATATGGCAGCTACTCCTAAGGTAGGTACCTACATAAAGTCAACCATTGCTCCTACCCATTATTGTAAAGTAAGTTAGGTTATCAATTTATACGAAATCAATCATCCAAGAAATGGGGCCTCTGGTTGCACTGAATCCTTTAAACACACTAGTTCTTTCTTTATTGGTCACTAGGTCCTGTTTAGGGCCACCACACCTGGATCTGGCCAGATCACTGTCACAGGGGTAACCAAGAAAGAGCTGGTGACTCAACAACGAAGAACTCACCGCCTGAGATGCAGAAGGTTGTGGGCTCGATTCCTGCTGCGGGACAAATGTTTGTATGATCTGCAAATATTTGTCTTGGGTCTGGGTGTTTTCTATGTATAAACAAAAATAAAATTATATAAGTAGTATATCATTCATGTAGTTCTCATAACAGAAGCTCTGCTTACTTTGGGGCTAGATGATTCTGTGTGAACATTATGTATCAATTTATTTGGTGATCCTGAACAACAAAGAAATGAAGAAATGCTACATACTTGTATTTGATGAGTGTACTTCAAGTGCACAGTCTATTCCTGTGACTAGATCTACACTCATTGATTGCTTGTAATGGAATCACCGTTTCTTGAAGATCCAGCTCCTGAGCAAGCAACATTACATAGTTTTTTATTCTTACCCTAAATTTCTCAATCAATGAATGTCAAAGGTCAACAATCTAATAGGTATTTAAATCTTATAAATGTACCACTAAGGGGGTTGTTGTTTTTGAATGCACTTTATCACTGCAGGCCTGCAGATGCTGAACTGACAATGTTGCTAGAATGTAGCAGTGGTTACCATGCTGGTAAAATTTAATATTTATAATGTCAAGAGCAAATAAAGAGTGAAATATGCTGTGAAATGTCAGCATTATAGAATACTGTTCATTAGCAATATGTTTTTTTATTTTGTCACTAGTTTCAATCTTGTAGATCATTTTGCAGAGATCGTAGAAAAGGTAGAAATAATTTTAAGATTAAAAGCTTATATTGTAAGAACATACTGGGTTATTTATTACATTCTAGCTTCTGCCCATGGCTTCGCCCGCGTGGTACCCGGATAAAAAGTACCTAGCCTATGTAAACATCCATCCTCACAAACTTTCGCGTTTATAATATAAGAAGGAAGTAGGATAGTTGTTATATTTCTTTCAGTCATAATTAAAAACCAGATTGAAGTTGAAGAGGAGTACACATTGCTTGATGATATTTGTGGGCGAGTATGCTTCTGGTGCATGTTCAATATATTCATGACTAGATCCATACTCGTCTGCAGCCATCAAAGAAAACAACTTTGCCAGCCAACCTCCATTGTTAACATTAAAAATTAAATAGTGTCTATTTTAGAAATATAATGTAAAACAAGCTCTGGCTGTAATCACCATGATGGACATACTCAGTATATTATGTAGTTATAGAAAGATACTAAGTTAAGGTAGTCAGAAATATGTTCAAACATTATAATATAATAAGCATAAGCCCACATTTTGCATAGTAGTTATTAGCTACTGCTCACGGCTTCGCCCGCGTGGTATTCGGATAAAAAGTACCTAGGCTTAGGCTATGTGTTATTCTGATGTATAAGCTATATTACTGTAAAGTGTCATCAAAATCTGCTCAATAGTTTTTGCGTGGAAGAGTAACAAACATCCTTCCTCACAAACTTACACATTTGTAATAGTAGTTGGATTCAGTGTGACATGTTGCTAGACCATCTCCGGTTATTAGAACGTAAACAGATGGCACATGCTAATAAAAAAAATATTTTAGTGCATGCCGATTTCCTCATTTTCCTTCACGGGTTCGAACGAACACACGAACTTCGGGTCGGAATTCAGGCCAAAACACTGCCATAGAAATAAATTTATTTGCAAAAGTGTGTATGTATGGTACAATCATGTGACTGTACTTACATCTTTTTTATAATATAATACATGTTTTTTCCTAGACTAGTTAACACCATTATTGGTTTATTTGTATTTGTTTATACAAATAAACATAGAAAAAGCATGTTCTACAATGAGCGCATACTGTCCTAAAGCTATTTAGCATACAAATAATAATTTCGAATAGGTGTAGGATTTTACAATTATAAATTGGGTATGATTGTCACTTGTTAATTTGTTCTGTCACCGGCTCTATCTAGTGGAGTAGGAAAAAGCTCAATAACCAGTGTGGTGAAAAGGATATAACTACTAGTAATTATTGTAATAATATTGTTTTTATGTTCAGAGACTGTCCTGCCAAGGATTGATCAGTATCATTTTGTAATAGCAACATTTTCATATGGCGGCGGCACCAACTCCTGTGTATATAGATAAGAGTTACCAGATGTCTCACTCGAAAACCCTGACAAGAGGCCTGATTTCTATAAAAATGTCCTGACATAAATGTTGCGAGCGCGCGCGATGTAATGCAATAAGTTCACTGTGCACACAGTTGCACAAAGCAATTTAGGTTATTTTTTATGTAGATTTTTTGAATTTACAAATATTTTCATGTTAATTATGTCGATTTGTTTTAGATTTATCGTTCTTAAAAATAAAACTACATATAACTAACTCATTTAGTGTAGGTATTTCATTAATTCACCAAAAATCCAAATGTTTAAAAAAAACCCCCGGTATCCTGACCAACGCTTTAAAATACTGATATGTCAGGACAAATCCTAACATCTGGTTACCCTATGTGCACAGGAATAATTTTATTCACCAGTATTTAGTACCAATTTGGTACATACCTATATTAGAAAATATTCAACAAAGTTAGTGGCTATTGTTGTTCTTGGCCAGTTGTCGACCGTCAAGATGGCAGGCGGCGCGCCATCGCCATGCTGATACTCTGAAATGACAACACTCAGAATTCACTGACTTTGACGTTCACTAACACATGACTCATTTATGTAAAGTTTATTCAAAACAGAAAGTAACACCAGATAAACGAAAGTCGTTATTATTTCTACTTGTTAATACTAAATTTTGCTATTGGACTAGAAACTTTTAACTTTTGTACAAACTCCTTCTTTGACTTAACGAACTCGATGGTGTGGTGGGCGAGTAGCCGGCTGCGGGACAAATGATTGCATGTTCTGCAGATAATTGTTTCGGGTCTGGGTGTTGGTCGTGGTACCACGGTAATCTTACTACTTGTAGTTCCTGATACCCACGACACAGGGAATTTTAGTGTGGAATCAGGATCCGCGGGACGATCACACTAATTTCATATGGCTGGTATCATCAGATGGGATGAATCGTACCACGCTAATTTGTAAGCTGGATGAGCCATAGATGGACAATGTGAATGAACAAAATTGGTTTCATATTGGACGTTCAGTTTTTTGGATGGTATGATGGATGGGCCATTAAAATAAGGAACTAGTGTCAAAATTGATTGCCATCTCGATAGCCATGAGTTAGTGTGATCGATTTTAAGCTTAACACAAAATACAGATTTAAAACAAGTTTTTATCGTAATTACTTTTTTTTATTCTGGTCTGTTTTCACAGCATCATCTAGCCCCAAAGTAAGCAGAACTTGTGTTATGGGAACTACATGACTTATATACTACTTATATATATTCTTTTGTAAATACATACATATTATACATAGAAAACACCCAGACAAGGGACAAATATTTGCAGATCCGAAATTTAGCCGCGCTGTGGGAATCGAACCCGTAATCTTCTGCGTCTCAGGCTGGCCTCCGCCCACTGCGCCACAGAGGTTGTCGAAATATGACAGAATTCTAATTATTATTATTAAATTTAGACAGGCTCTTTCAATACAAAGCTGTGTATCGGAAAATACATCAGGCCATCTGCCTGGAATTTCAAATTAATAACTTTTATCCTCATAAACGTATGTACCTAAGTAATCTAGTTTTAATACAAAATGTTAAAACTTCACCCAATTACTTAGGTACTTATTGATATCTTGACTCAAGAGTGCCTTCAGTCACCGTTACACCGTAACCTTACTACTAAAAAGTGGTTGGGCACGAATTTGTAAGAAAACGCGTAATTTAATTCATACAAATTTCAAACCGACCGCAATGCAGGCATTGCAGTGCGCGCCTTGAATGGTGTGAAACATTACAAAACATTGTACTTAATTTTCAGAGAGTGAAAGTGGAAGTTGAGTCAAGTAACCAGAATGAACTATGTCCGGCTACATATTCACCAACCATGTAAGTGGCCGAAGTTATTTTCAGTACATTTTTTATAGGTTTGACGACCTCTGTGGCGCAGTGGGCGGAAGCCCGCATAAGACGCAGAAGGTTGCGGGTTCGATTTTGCGGGGCAAATGTTTACATGATCTGCAAATATTTGCTCTGGTCTGGGTGTTTTCTATGTATAATATGTATGTATTTACAAAAAATGTATAATAAATAAATATATATAAGTAGTATATCAGTCATGTACCTAGTTCCCATAATATAAGCTATTCTTAGTTTGGGGCTAGATGATGTGTGAAAAATGTCCAGCATTATTTATTTATAGATAAATTATTTTCACAAACAGTCTAATGCAGATGTTGGACGGGGGAGTATGCTTGGCTTGCATTCAGGTTGTATGTAGGTACAGTCAGCGACAAAATCAGCTTAACATTTTTATAAATCAAGTAGCTCTAGATCCTATAGAATTTAGTTCAAAATATTCAGCTATATTGATCCGCCTTGCACTTATCTACCTACAAGTTATAGTTTTCCTTGGTGAACCCAAAGAAAAAGCATCTTCAAACTAAAATTGTTGCTCAAATTGATTTTTGTCGCTGACTGTACCTAGTTAAATTTATTTTGCACCTACCTACTTTCAGCTGACTACTTAATATACATATTTCGTAACATGTAACCACGTAATAAGGGAGTAAAATAGAAGAGATCCAACTTGAAAAGTGATTGAAACAAATTTCTGTCTGAACTAAACTTCAATGTTTTTCTATGTTGTTAAAATATTTCAGTGCGTCTGCAAAATACGCTTCACGAAACAACGCTGGTACTGTAGTACATTCGTATGGGAATGAGAAATTGCTTAAAAGTATATCGGAGCCAAATAGCGTCAATAATGTATTGAATCTCAGGATATCACAAGTACCTAATGATGATGGCGACACATATACCAAAGCTATGTAAGTATTATCTAATTCCAAGATATTTTCTCTAAATAATACTTTCCAGTTTTCACTAAAAACTTTGATTAATATAGTTCTTGTCATTGAGTAAATAATACCATATATAGTAGGTACGTTTTACTTCAATGGTTGCTATAATAAATTACTTTACCGTTTTAGGTTCGGTTTCGAATTGCTGCATGAAAAAGCCGGTATATTTGACAATCATATCCGCTATGTATCTCAATGCATCATGAAAAAAGTAGGCATTACAGAAACTACTTCAGTGAGACACAAATCACAGGTAAGAGTTCAGTTTACAAAGTTCCTCTACATCGCAGAACATTTAAAGTACCTCACATCTACATAATATAGCGCCATCTGCCAAAGTAACACGGCCAACGTAATATTTCTGTAGGTACTGCACAAATCCGGTCTGAGCTAGGTTGGCCAACTATTAAGCAACAAGCACGTTCGGTCCATCGTCTTCGTTTGTTGTAGGTACTTACTAGTAAAATTCCACTTTTCCAACTTAACCAGCGGTACTTTCTAGGTGTGGAATATCGGAAAATCGTTTCTCGTATATCGGTGCGTAAAATAGTGCACCCTCACACCATTGAGTAGGTACCTTGTTTAGTATTATTATATCTGCGGTATAATACTATTATTATTACATTCATTGGTCTTGGGTGCCGGCCGCGCCGCTGCGATGCCAACTCGACTCAAACCGACAACGGACAGAGCGCGCGATAGCATGCCGTCCATACCTTGCATGTGGTCATTGGGGACGCGATTGTTTCATACATTTTACCGAGAGTGGCCGGGGTGTGCTTGCTTGCACATTAAAAGGAACTTACCCTCCTTTTAGGTCTCTGCACAGATATCTGGTATTTCGATTAGTGTTGATTTGGTTCAATAGAAAAAGGATATAACAGTATCCTATTTGATGCTAAATTCAATGGTTTATTTTTTTAACAGACAGAAGTGTTTGTGGCCGGTCGAATAGAATGTGACGCTGACGCCAGACTCAATCCGAAATGCGTGGTTCTTCAAGGTACATGGGAACAATCACTCAGCCAATCTGTACCTGTGGATATTGACAAGTAAGTAAAATAAACACAAATATTTTTTGCATATTTTTAGAACCTGGTTCCATCGTCTAGTACGCCCCCAAGTGACTTGTGGCGATAAAACCATCCTTGAAGTCCAAAGAGCATCCTTGAAGTCATACAAATCGATTGCTAAAAACCGCATTGCAATCGGATAATCCGTTTCGGAGTTAAGTAAATAGTAACAAAAAATACAACCTCTTACGTCAAACACATACGAGCTCATAATGCGTGACATCCGAAGCCGAAAGTCCGAAGTCGATTTTTCCACTCAAAAAATGTATGTGCGCAAAACTGTGAAGGAAAGTATCTCGTGAAGAAACCAGCATGCACCAGAACTACAATTTCGAAGGCATGTGCCATTAGTTACTGTGCCCATAAGCGGCAATATCCTTGAAACCGGTCACGTGAATACCTAATATATGCAAAACATAAGCATGTTAAATATAATGTTAGGATTAGCCTTACGCACACGGTACTGGATCTGAGGATGTTTTTGACGATTGTGGCGCAGTGGGCGAAGGCTCGCCTGAGACGCAGAAGGTTGCAGGTTCGATTTCCGCTGCAGGACAAATGTTTGTATGACCTGCAAATATTTGTCTCGGGTCTGGGTCTTTTCTAATAATATGTATGTATTTAAAAAAAAGTCTATAAGTAGTTTAACAGTCATTTAGATCCCATAATAAAAGCTCTGCTCAGTTTGGGGCTAGATGATGCTGTGTGAAAATGTCCAGCATTATTTATTATTTATTTTGTCCATTGTAGAGATTGAAGCTGTAAGCGTGTTTGTTTTGTGGGGATTCTTTCCTGTTAAGAATTCCTCTTGGTTGCGGGATGACATAATAATGGTATCTTGTTATTGGAACAGCTTGAAGCAATATTCTTTGTTCCCGGGACAAGTGGTATTGATGCGAGGCGTGAATCCGCGAGGTGATAGGTTCATAGCACACGAAGTATTCTGCGACGCTTCACAGCCGCGGCCTGACCACAACGCTGACATTATGAATACATTCACAGGTATACATATTTTCTATTCTGCTTCTAATCTTAACCAACTTCCTAATATTCCAGTTTTTAAGCTCTGACTTATCCTACTTAATATTATAAACGCGAAAGTTTGGAGGATGGATGTTTGTTACTCTTTCACGCCTATCATTAGTAGATCTGTATACGGTTTACATTTACGGTCAAAAAGATTTATAATATAAAACGCTTACTGAGAAATCACAATATTCTTAAAACCATTTAACAAGTAGGTACTAAGATGCATTTTAGATGCAGTGACAGCAATATGCACCTACTTACCTAGTAACTAGGTAGGTAAACCTACACAAACAGAAAAAATATTAATTAAAAAACACAGAACCAAACCTAGCATACAATTAACATATAAGTTAAGAAAAAAAGAAAAACATCGTGGATAATCAGAAAGAACAGCTGATAATCCGGTATAGGTATCCTATACCTAGTAGCGGGGCAGTGATTACCCGTTCTATGTATGCTTAGAAACTGTCAAGTCATAAAAATATGTAATTACTAGCCTCTGCCCACGGCTTCGCCTCGTACGCGGATAAAAAGTAGCCTACGAGTTATTCTGATTGTGGCGGACGAAGTAGCCTATGAATAATAGCATAGTTTGTAAATAGAAACGCGCTTGTTGCGTTAGCGTCTGAGTGAACAACTATTTTTCTAATATAAATAGGAACAATGTCATTGTTTGGTTATTCTACCGACCAAGGATCAACAGATCGAAATCTTTATAACGAGATCCGTTGAACTAGGATCGTATAGAGCAATTTGTAACTAATTAAGCAGTTTTAAATAAATACAGTCCACTTTGAACGAGAACCAGGAGTTTCCTTTGAACGAACACAGTAGGAACCCCACACTGATGTATAAGCTATATTACTGTAAAGTTTCATGAAAATCCGTTCAGTAGTTTTTGCGTGAATGAGTAACAAACGTCCATCCTCACAAACTTTCACGTTTATAATAGTAGTAGGATTTTGTGGCACTTAAAACTTTTATGTTATAGGTATAATGTCAATGGTGATAGCTGCAGGGCCTTATACAACTTCAGACAACATTTCCTACGAGCCACTGAAGGATTTCGTCAACTATATCAGCGAACACAAACCTCACATCGTCATAATGACTGGTCCATTCATGGACAGTGAACATTCCAAGATTAAAGACAACGCCATGGCGGAGACTTTCAAATCTTTCTTTGACAAATTGGTGGACAGTTTAGGGGAACTAAGTACGACGTGGTAAGGGAACTTTAAGGTGCCTTCTATCAGGATTTTTCTATTTAGAAAATCATAGTTTTTTTGCGCATTATCTCTTTGAATCATAAGTCGCCGCGTGGGAGTCAAAGGGCTACAAAGTTTATCCAGTCTGTTGTATCTAGCGCCATCTAGCGGTGAAGAAAAACATCGTGAGGAACCGGCATGCTGTAGAACCAAAAGCTCGAAGGAATATGTCTACGGTTAGTGTTTCATGCAATAAGCGATGGCAGACGTGAAATTATATTTTTCATGTAAACCGTGGGAATGTGCCAATGATAATGTTAGGACGTGTCTCTGTCAACCCCTTACTGGTATCCTCGCGGTTCTACGTACTGAGTATTGACCTGAGGATGTCCGTCATGGGGAATAAAGTCGTGGATGTGTTTGTTTGTCTGTTACCATTTATATAGAGAACGGATCATCCGATTGGAATGCAGTTTCATGAAATCGTTTTGTATGACATCATGGTTGGTACTTAGATAGGTTATATTGATAATAGCTTCTGCCCACGGCTTCGCCCGCGTGGTATTCGGATAAAAAGTAGCTTATGTGTTATAATAATGTATAAGATATATTACTGTAACGTTTCATCAAAATCCGTTCAGTAGTATTTGCGTGAAAGAGTAACAAACATCCATCCTCACAAACTTATATGTTTACTTATAATATTAGTACGATAAGTCACCGTGCTAAAATACGTGATGGAAATATATGTTGGGGGTTTTCAAATTTTATAATATTTTTTTTATTAATGTATCTGATTCCTTTCGAGGCTCGTAATCCTACTAATATAATAAATGCGAAAGTTTGTGAGGATCGATGGTTGGAACTCTTTCACGCAAAAACTACTGAACGGTTTTTGATGAAACTTTACATTAATATAGCTTATACATCAGAATAACACATAGGCTTCTTTTTATCCGGGTACCACGCGGGCGAAGCCGTGGACAGAGGCATAACATCTACTTCGTCATCTTTCAGCCCTTACACAAAGATATACATAGTATCAAACATGAAGGATGCATTCCACGTGAACATGTACCCGACTCCGGCGTACTCGAGCCGGCGGAGACACGCGCACATTCACTTCGTGCCGGATCCTTGCACGCTGAACATCAGCGGAGTGCTCGTTGGACTCACCAGTACTGATGTCCTAATGCACATCAGCCAGGAGGAGATTTCATTGTAAATACTTTTTTACTTTATTTAATCACCTCTGTGGCGTAGTGGACGAAGGCCCGCTTGAGACGCACATGTTTGCGGGACAAATGTTTGTATGATCTGCAAATATTTGTCTCGGGGTCTCGGTGTTTTCTATATATAATATGTATGTATTTACAAAAAAAAAAAGTATTATATAAGTAGTATATCAGTCATGTAGTTCCCATAATACAAGCTCTGCTTAGTTTGTGGCTGGATTATGTTGTGTGAAAAATATCCAGCATTATTTATTTATTTTATTTGAGACGCTATCGCCAGCGTCAGTAGAATCTCGATGATCTGGATGGTGGATGGTGTCTTTCGTCGACAATACTTTTGCCTTGGTCCTCATGCTAAGTCTGTTGAAGCCTGTATCTATATGTGTTTGAGGTAAGAGGTGTTTTTTTTGTTTAACTGTTACCATTTCACTCCGAAAAGAACGAACGAATGTCGTTTTCGTAAAAAAAAATTATTAGGAAAATTCTGATATAAGGTTTTACACAACACAGCTTTTTTAAAATTAACTGATATTACGTTTTTAACGGAATTTTGCTCACAAAATGTTCAAAACAGTTTTACTGTTGTATTGTCGACGACCGATGTGGCGCGGTGGGCGAAGGTCCGCCTGCTACACAGAAGGTTGCGGGTTCGATTCCCGCCCTGGGACAAATATTTGTACGATCTGCAAATATTTGTTCCGGGTGTTCTGGGTATTTTCTATGTATAATAAAAAAATATCTATCTATGTAATGTATTGTATTAAGTATATCAGTCATCAAGTACCCATAACACAAGCTCTGCTTAGCTTGGGGCTAGATGATGCTGTGTGGATTGTCCATTATTATTATTATTATTATTATTATTATTATTTCAAAGGTATGCCTCGTAGGCCTCATCTAAATTCTTCCACTCGTCCCTTTCGCCCTTTCCGAAAAAGACTGAAGACTGAAGAAAAGACTACTTACAGATAGACAGATAGAAACTGGATAAAGGAATATTAAAAAGTAGATTGCAAATATATAATGAGTTTGTGTTTAGATTATAAGTAGTTTTGTGTAATTATATTGTTACGAGCTAGGGTTCGGGATAAAATAATTAAGTTAATTAAACACTAAAATTAACACTGTATTAATAAATCACTAAATAAAAATGTCAACAGAACAAAGAACACAACGAAACTACACAATAAAAATAAAAACACTGCGTCACTTGGTACAACACTAGCGCAACTGTCCGTCACTAGTCACTGGGTATCGCTCTCGAATCACTTCAAATAATTCACTTTCCAATCTTGAAAAGAAACTGACTCTACCGGCCGTTTGCCGTGCTTATATATCTCGTAAGACGTCTCTTCCAGAATAATCTTGTAGGGGGCGTGGCCCGTATCCTCGCTCTGCCCCATCTCGTACCGTCCTGAACATTCTGGAAACTTCAGTCCTTTTCTAGCGCGGTTAGTGCTGATGGCGGTAACAAGTAGTGCGTCCACTTGATAAGAGATGGCGCTAGCGTACCGTAGTTAGCTAGGCCGCGCTCATCACAATATTGTAAGAATAACTGGGAAATACTACCATCATACATATCTCTGCCACCATGCAGGAATGATCGCATTGCTATATTCCGGCTTGAAGGGTATGGCTGTCGGTGAAATTACAGGCACATGAGACTTTTTCACCCGTTATGACTCAGGGTTACAGTTCGTGGTCGTCGGCCGCGATCCGGTCCTGTGCTACCATTGAGCACACAATCCTAGCGTTATGTGCTAGATGTGTGCTACCCTCATCCATTGTCGTCTGACCGGGCTGGTGGTCTACCTCTTTCGGCCATAATTCCATCACTGCCTTAGTCCATCGATCGCCCATAGTCCCTTCCAGCCAATTGTCCAACTTCGATTTGCATACCATCTACGACTTATGTTCGCAGTCGTATAATTCCACGTTGGGTATGCGATCGAGGGAGATTCTCAGAATGGCACGCTTCATTGCCCTTTGTGCTCTCCGGCCACGTGCTGAGGCAGCAGACGTAATTCCCATCTCTGGCCGCGCACGTTGTGGATGCGGCGCTATGGGCGGCGCACTCGAATTTTCAGAATATTTTCGGTTGTGAGCGGCACGTCTAGGATCCGTGACGGGCAGAACACGATTGTATCTTATGAAGTAGTATATTTAAATGTAATGTATTGAATAATTTCAGAGGTGTGGGCAGTGACAAGCTGTCGCGACTGGCAGGTCACGTGTTATCGCAGCAGACGCACTACCCGCTCTGGCCGCCGCCGGGCGCGCTCGCGGTGGACGCGGCGCTGTGGGCGGCGCACGCGCAGCTCTCCACGCCGCACATCCTAGTCACGCCTTCCAACTTCAGATACTTCGTCAAGGTGAGCGATTGCAACTCAATAATAATAGCCGGATAATTGCGAGTCTGACTCGCGTACCGAGGCTTCCATACAAGCTTGTATGTTTACCAAAGTAATTAACATTACTCAATTTCATAAACTTTGAAAGCACCAATCATTACTCTAACGAAAAGTTACTCTACAAATGAAGGTTTTTGGGCTTATTCCTTTACCTTGCTTCTTGCCAAATAAGGTAAATAATATGAGTGAATTAGCCCCTCGATCTCCGCTACCCTACCGATGGGCCCTAACTCACCCACGCACTCGCACTGCCAGTGTTATACCTACTTTTACAAAATATGATGCAAGCTTTCTCACCAAAGTATGATGTATATTTATATCTCTAACATGAGAAATGATTGGTTCCTCATACAAACTTTCATCCCGTATTTCACCCCCTTTAAGTTTTATTTTTGTGACAAAAAGTTGCCTAAAGGTCTTATCTATCTCTAATCTCTATACCAAAATTCATAAAAATTGTTCAGTTGTTTAGGCGTGAAAACGTAACTTAGTTACTTTCGCGTTTAAAATATAAGTATGGATTAATTTCAACTAGATACCTTCACGCGTTTCTGAGAAAAAGGGTCTTGACAGACAGACAGATGGGTATATAAGAGTATGAAACCCTAAAAATGCGCAACCGTTTCATAATCCTCACCCTACACGAGGATTCAGTGACGTGTTCTCACAACATATTGTGATACCTCCCAAAATTTACCCTGAACAAATATTTGTAGATCATCCTATGTGATGGGTGCCAGGAATATGATTCTTCATGAACAAAAATTTGAGTGACGTTCTTTGTTTCCAGGAAGTGAATGGTTGCGTGGTTGTGAATCCAGAGCACCTGGCTAAAGGCACTGGAGGTGGCACTTTCGCGCGCGCCCTTCTCTTCGCTGATAATGAACGTTTGAATACAGCTGTTCAAATCGTACGAGTTTGATATTCAAATAAAGGATGCGCACTTTGGGCTTTTCAGTCTAGGAACGCGAGTTTTGATCGTAGCTTCCCCATTGGAGTAATTGTTTGTTATACAGTACAAATAAAATAGTAGAGTGTATTGAACAAGGAACTGCTGTAATCTTCGTAGTTAAAACTTTCGAAGTGATTATCGAACAGAAAATAAAAACGTGTCGTACAGTATAAATGGTCGTTTCTTTCGAAAAACTAATGTTACGAGCTAGGGTTCTGGATAAAATAATTTAGTCCAATTACATACCAAAATTAACACTGTATTAGTAAATCACTCAATAAAAATGTCAACAGAACAAATAACACAACGAAGCTACACAATTCAAATAAAAACACTAAATCACTATCACTTGGTACAGCACTAGCGCAACTGTCACTTCACTAGTCACTGGGTATCGCTCTCGAATCACTTCCAATAATTCACTTTCCAATCTTGAAAAGAAACTCACTTTACCGGCCGCATGCCGCGCTTATATATCTCGTAAGACGTCTCTTCCAGAACAATCTAGTATGAGGCGTGGCCATCACACTGTCTCACTTCGCTCCGCCCCGTCTCGTACCGTCTCAAACGTTCTGGAACCTACCGTCCTTTTCTAGCGTAATTAATGCTAGTCGATAGCGGTAACAAGTAGTGCGTCCACTTGATAAGAGATGGCGCTAGCGTACCGTAGTTAGCTAGGCCGCGTTCGTCACACTAATTTACTATCGAGCACAAAATTAATACATGCACAGTTTAGATAGTTGAGTATATTGAATAAGTAAATATTATCTTAGATTGTAGTATAAACTTTTTCTAAAAATATATTCATAGCACATCGTGCTTTTCGTCACAAAAAATTACGCATTTCTTTCTTATTTCATCTTGTCATCTTAGAATTCTCTAAGCATTTCTATGCAAAATAAATGGGGTCGTCAAGGGATACGAATCCCCCCGGTCCGCTTCGCAGAGCCATCTGTAGTCCCATGCGCGGGGAATTACCGGCCGAGCGACGCTGCTCCGGATTAATTAATTGGCGGTAACTGAAAAAATAGTAAGTGGGTTATTTTTCTTACTGAATTGCGATTAAGAATTTTATTCAAGATCTTACTGAAACGTAACGTGTAGGTAAAGCTGAGAGCTGCTTATATTAATAATAATAATAAGCATTGGCAGGTGCCGTTTCATCCTACATAGCCCAGCAACCATTCCTTAAGCATTTACTCCTGCAATAGTCCAGATTATCACCGAATATATCCAATAGTTTCATCATTCACCATCCACGAAAAACCGTTTTTTATATATTGTATTGTACAAAAAGGTCTCTTAGTGTTAGCTTCGGCTCCACTAATGCCTATAAAGGCTCCAGGTATAAGCCCGAGATTAAAAATAAATAAAGAGGAATAATAATAATGCTGGTCATTATTCACACCATCATCTAGGCCCCAACTAAGCAGAGCTTGTAGGTAGGTGTTATGGGAACTGCATTACTGATATACTACTTATGTACGTTTTTTTGTAAATACATTCATATTATATAAAACAGACCCAAGAAAAAATATTTGAAGATCATACAAACATTTGCTTGTGAAAGTAATTTAGTATTAATATACTATTTTGGCCAAGAGGCAGGACGACATAGCTACTTTTAAAATTTGCTGGTTGACGTCACGCTTTGCCTGCGACAGACGGCGAATAAAAAAACTATTCTACTTTCTTAGTTGGGCCTATCCCAGTTGCTTATAAGAGAGCTTGGTACAATGAAGGATATTGTTATGATAATTGGCTAAGTAACAAATAACTTTCCATAATGACCTTTTCAGCGTTTCCAATGGTTCGGTTTTGGCATTTCGCACACCGGTTTCAGGATCGATAGTAGTCAAAATACATCTGTAAAAAGTAAAAATTGTGAGGTGAATAAGCTTGCACCTACTTGTTTAAAATATAATGTCAATGACAATAAAGGTTATTCTCCTTGCCACCTCCCCCTCTAGTTCGGTCTCTGCGGAGTCACAGTTTTGTCATCTACATACTCGCAGTTTAAAATAAAAGAATGCTTTAACGAATTTTATTCAAAAACTTCGCTATCCATTTCGTTTTTGAGCAATTTGGAAATGCCGATTGCGTGTGGAAATGTGTTAATTTAAGTACGACAGGATAAAGCCATTCTAGTTGGGTCCCGCAGGGGCTGAACCAGAGACAACAACATAAATACCCTTTTTTCAAAGACAAAGTTAAAATCATCTTGAAAATATGCATATTGGTGAGAAGACTAATTTCTTACGAAGATAATAAAATTGTAAACCTCTTTAGGATAGACAGGACCAGAGGATTACCATTATACGTAGATACACACCTTAAACACGGCTTGATGATTTCGAAAATATTCTCCCCAATTTTAACGAATGTATAGTTGTCTTCTTCGAAAGCTTTAGCGCCTTTCAGAACAAAGTTGGGTCTGAAATGGCGGGCTGAGACTTTCGAATCCTTCAGCTTTTGGTTCAAGTGTTCCACTGAAGCCTCATTAATAAGGTTGAACGAGACTTCGTCTGGGAGAGCACCCTATAACATAAAAACCCATGCTTGATAAGGGTCTCACAATTTGGAACTACGGATTTCGGGAGTATTTATCGATACTCGCACGGTTTTTTTGATGATGGTAAGACAAAGCTTTGACGAAAGTCTGGGCGTTTGTTAGATTTACTTTTCAAAAAGGATTCAGTAGATAATCTCCATACTATCTCACCTCGATGTACCTAAGACGTTTTAAATTCGTTAAGACTATGTTTTTTTTTCGAAAATCTGTCTCTGCCTCTGGGTCAGGCAGATGCGAAAGATAAATAAATAAGATCACACGCACATCGAAACTAAGGGCCTTTTAAAGATGATTAAACGGCTGATGAACTAAACACTCTTTTGTTTCTTTCTCATATGTGCATTTTCAAATTATTATACTTGATTTTTATCATACATTCAACAGAAGAAAACAAAACGCTGTTTAACTAAAAAAACTGTTACAATTTTAAAATAATGCCTTTAGATGATCGGTTTAAAAATGCAAGGTACCTAGGCTTTATGATCTTAGTTTGTAAGGTAGGTACCTACCTACCGTATCATTTTTCGTGAATCTGTAGAACTTGTTTGTTGAGGCTCGCAGTTCGCGACTCTTGTGAGATGCGTAGTACACCAGGCGGAAGTTTCCAGCAGATTTATCTATAAATCTGAAAAAGTTTAGATTACCTACTATTGATTTCCCATCTATTAACTATATTATATTTGATGTCCATGGATTGATGCAATACTGAGTTGGTATTTGGGCATTTTGTTTGAATATTAGGTAGGTATTACGACTATACTTACAACGTACCTTACTATTCCTACATTCGTTGACCATTTAGAGGTCCTTCCTCATGAGCACTGTGGTTCCTATAGTCGTAATAATACCAAAACAAGATGTACCTATAGTACCTATAGTGTACCTACACCAATGTACCTATAGTACATACCTACATGTTGAAAACGGCCGATATTTTAAAGTTCCCTACAAAAAATACATTCAACCAAAATGCTGCTTTGGTCTTGGGTCAACTCATCGCCAAGAGGTGTGTATTGGCAAACATATTATAGGTAATGTATTGGTCTAGCTGGGCGGTTTTCAGAACGTGGTGCATTTTACTGTTACAGTAAAACATGACAGTTATTTAATTATCAGATCGAAAATGTGTTATTTTTAAAACTAGATAGTTTACTCTCTACATAAATAGATAGATACCAATAGAGGTACCTACTCTGCTAAAGAGTAATACAAAATCAATGAAGCCCCTTGATCTATCAACCAGGACAAGAAGTGTGAAAACCCTTGATTTTGGAGCTTTAAACCCGGACATACCAACAGTGTTTTTTTAAAGTTACTCAGTAAAATAAAAAATAATTTCGGCCGCGTATTTTCCGTAGATGTTTCAGCAGCCTAAAACCCGGACTAGAAATGAAACTCCGCCTGGACGCTCCCCGGACACCCTCTAAACTAGTACAAATCCGGGGAACCCCGGACTGATGCAACCCTATGTAGAAGAAAGTAAGAAAGTATTCTGTATGTATAATGTCTTAAAGCCACCGCTTAGATACTTCCGAGATCTGTGAAAGTCTGTCATACATATCGCAACGTTACATTATCTCGTATTGATAACGTAGGTCATTCGATGAGTTTTTCTGTTTACTTTAGGTAAGTACATGATAAGAATTATCATTATTCAAACTTAGTACAAAAACAAAGCCACAGAACTCTTACCGACCTACCTATACAGAGCAGGAGCAAAAAATTTGCCCTCCAAAGTTTTTTTAACCTAATCAGTTTAGTTTGTGGCTGTATTAAAACATAATATTCTTCATATTATATCTTCATATTTCTAACAAGAATCTAGTTGTTTCCAAATCAGGATATTACAAATTTTCTCAATAAAAAATGTGCCATAATTTTTAATATCATAATTAGGTAGGAACACTGGCCAAAAAAAAAACTTTACCTATAACGGATAGGTACCTATTGATAAAAAGACTTCCATAATAGTCATTATACTTTAAGGTTGTTTTATTTTTAAACGTCATACCTATAAACATTTTTATTTGTTTAAATGACAAATTTTTGATTCGTTAATTCGGCAACATTAAATCGTTTTGTAGTCTTCCTATTGCAAAGAAAACTAGGTACTTCGACGTATTAACGTTCAACAAGTTAAGTCACGTTACTTACCTTGAAAGCCATTCGCTGGCTTCCCATCCACAGTCGTATACCGGTACGGGCACGCTCCACACTTGAGCTATTTTCGGAGGAATGCCCAATTCAATGATCTAGAATAGGTACATAAAAAGTAATCATCAATAGACTCCATCACTATAATTCTGCTACTTAAGTTGTTAAAGAGTTGATAAAAAGTAATCATCAATAGACTCCATTACTATCATTCTGCTACTTAAGTTGTTAAAGAGATCTGCTTTTCTGTACATTAAATGTCGGTATGAAAACCGACAAGATAATTTTGTGAAAGTCGACCTCATGGTCTGGTACCCACAGAATAGGAGATACTACGTACTGGAACCAGACGACGACGCAGTGTAGGAAAGCCCCTTACCCGATGGACCGATGTCATCTTAAAAGTTCAAGATGGTCCGGAATTGTGTTTCATATCTCTTTTGGAAAGGCCCAGAGAGAAGGTCTATGCGTAGTTTAATACGTGTCAAACAGTGACCTTTTTGAAAAGATTCCCATACTTGTATCTTCATACTTTTTATCGATGATATATGATCACCGTTTCGACATATGTATGTAGGTGGACACCCTTTTCCGCATTTGGAGTCGAAGTTGGTCCATTATGCGTGGAACTCTTTCGATATGTTTGCAACGTAATTTTAACTCAGCGTAGACCCTCAGGTCCAGAAGCGGACGGCAGGCGGTTGGTGATGATAATGGTATTTACCTCCGCCAAATTGACGCGCAGAGGTTCCATGTCACCATGGCTCAACGTGAGAATGGAACTCTTCACTGAAGTGGCAACTGTCAGAAGCTCAGGATACGCTCTAGCAGTAACGAAGTTGTTTTTATCGTCTGTCACCATCAGGACCCTGGAGCAGAAAACTCACTTTAAAGTATAATATAGGTAGTTACTTTTAAAGGTTTTATATGAAATTTAAAGAATGCCTGACCAATCATTGGGATGCTGAAGGTATTTAAGGCAAGTGTCTAACTCTACTAGTATGATCTTAAATGACCGGGAAATATGGTAGGTATCTCCTAGTTATGATCTTGAATGAAGAAGGAAGTATCTTATTTACCTATCCCTTAGCCAGCCATGTTTCAAGCCGAGAATAGTGCATTCAGCTCGATCCAACATTATACCACCGCAAGATTTGATCGGATACACGTAGATGTCCTTCAATGTTCCTACTTGCTTCCATTTTTGTGGGATCCTGGTCATTTGAAACCTCTTATAGACGCGGTAAGCGGCGTATGCACCGCCAACCACCCCTGCAGTGGCCACTGCGCCGGCTACGTATGAATGGACTGTAAAATTTACAATTTGCTAATAATTATTGTAGGTAACTATTATTGTTCCTACATGACTCACTGAAGAATACAAAATTTAATAAATAAAATATGTAGAAAAATAAAAACGTGCATTAGGTACACTCCCTACTTAAACATTTAAAGTTAAAATAATTCGGTAAGGATTTCTGGAATATTTTTCAGGACGCTTGAAGAGATTTCCGGTAAAATAAGTAACAACCCTTTCCAGTAGTTATATTATCATATATTATTCCGGAAATCCGGGAAGGGATACCTCTTTGGTACTATATTTTTATTTTTTATTATTAGTTTTAAAAACTTAAAAGCATACCACTTAGCTTCATTTCATTCTATATTACAGCAAAAAATCCGTAAAGTTGAAGATAGAGTCCGACACATTGTGCTCAATGCTTCAACTATTAATTGTTGATTAAAATTGATTTGCATGGATACGTAACTGGCTGGCTATTAAATAATATAAATCAACATAAACACGATAGCAAGCGTATGATATACCTACTTACCATTACCACTGTGCCCGGTCATATTTTTATATGTACTTAGCACAAAAAAAAAGAACCAAGTTAAGATTTAGCTTCAACGCTTTCGTTTTTTTTTTACAAAATAATTTATTTTCAATGCACACGTTATGCTTATTTTGCAGGTAAGCAAAACCTATCATCTGTGCCTGAATAATAATTTATCTAAAAGTGACTCAGTGCTACCGTTTTTGCGCTTTCGACGCTAAATCTAGCTATTTTAGAGTAAAATACTTATTAAATTTTATTTCGTCTCCTAATAAAAAAAACAAGCGCTTTATCCAGAAAGCGCTTGTTATTATATTAATTAATTAATTTTATTCAGATATATTCTTTGGTTTTGTCTAAAGCAACAGGCAAGGTACGAGAAGTTACAATAATCAAACAAAATCTCTTGTAAAAAATAAGCGAAGTCGTATTTGTCTAGCTCAAATGCAATAGCAGTGTCCACCACAATGTTTTTGGTAATTC
This sequence comes from Perizoma flavofasciatum, assembly GCA_958496245.1. Lineage (NCBI taxonomy): Eukaryota > Metazoa > Arthropoda > Insecta > Lepidoptera > Geometridae > Perizoma > Perizoma flavofasciatum. The sequence continues at coordinate 5,633,634 of OY292436.1, forward strand.
AAAACATTGTGGTGGAACGCAATGATGTAACTACTTTCCAAAAATAACATGAAGTCGCGCGCTATTTAAAAATTACACTGGTCTAGTGCTTTTCGGATTGATCTAGCGCTCAAAACTAGAATGAACCTGGCATCCCTGGTCTTACTTGACTGTCACTGTCAAATCTGACAATCAACGTGTCCGCCGTCGTCTTGAATTGATTATAGCGAAATCTTTAAATAGTTTTGTAATGGTGAAAAAGTGCTGATTTAACTAAAAGTTAAGGCCTTACATGTACAATAACACACCTACGAATGCTTTCGGTAAATTAATTTAAATTACAACAATGGTTTTTTTGAAAAATGATGAGGTAAGAGAACATTATAAACCCATGCAGTTTTAATGTTTTGTGCAATTTTAGACAGCGATTATATTTTTTCAGTTTCTAGCTGAGCTAACTAAGCTGTTCCAAAAAGCTCGCGCCGCTGGTTCCATTACCATGACCATGAAACGATGTAAGTACCTACGTATTATAACATTCAAAAAATCTTCGAAACCGGGACATAACCCGTATAATGTACATGGAAGCAATGTAGGTCTGTTTGTCTGTATATACAGGCAATTGGGTATTAGACCCATGTAAATTTGTCTTAAATATGAGATGGTTGGATGAGCTCACAAGGTCCAAGTGGATTGGACCATTTTGGCACAGGAGTGAAATAAAAAGAAACAGAGGGAGACCTTAGTTCAGCTGTAGGACAATGAAGGCTTGAAACTATAATAATAAGAAGACAATCAAAGATCTCCCAAAAATTTTCCTGATAGTGAATAAGATGACTTTGCTTCCAGATGATGGGCGTACCAAACCACATCCAAGAGATGGCACACCGGCTGTGAAAAATCCAGAATATAAATGTTTAATTAGAGCACAATCTAAAAGCAAAAAGTTATCCACAGTTGTTGAACAGAGAGATGTTGAAAAGTTCACCACTGCCTACTCCAGTTTATTAAAGACAAGTGTCAATGGGCTGAAACGTCTTAAAAAACCCAAGAAAAAGGCTATGGCTACCCAATAATCATTTAAGTACATGTGACAATGTGTCAAGACTGATTTGAAATGTGCGCAATACAAGTGAGATGTAATTAGTGTGAGTGTACATTAGGCACACTACTGTGATGTCCTAGCTTGTAGGACGAGGTCCATTGAACTGTGCTCTTCTCTTATGAGTGAGATGGAAGAGTTGGAGTCCTGCCTGTGCTAGTGATACAGGCGCTGCAGTCATTGACCATCTGTCCAATGTTTGATATTTTTTACATTACATACCTATTTCTTTATAACATTAAAAAATATGCTGGCTGGTTAATTCTTTGTTTGATTTTTTGCCTGGATTTGTGCTTGTATAGCACTATGACACAGGAAATTTGATCTATCTATTAATTCTTGAAGTAACAAAGAGAGATGACCCTATTGAATTCTTCAAATGATATTCCCTTGGCTTACCCCCTTTCCCTTAGCTTGGTGCATGTTATTTCAACATTAAACTTAGGATACATGAAATTGAAAAAAAAAAACATGGTCTGAGGATTAGGCTAGGTTGGAAAGTCTGACATTATAACCTTAAGTAACCATTTTCAGGCAAAGATTGGTCATAGTACGGAAATATAATTTTATTATAAAATATAGTATTTTTTAAATGTTTTAATAAAATAGGTATAGTTTTAACAACTTGATTATCACAACATGAGACCAATATAAATCTTAAATACATTCAGCTATTCTTAGGTTGCATATAGTATAATATTTTAATATCTGTGGTTGCATGCACATAATGAAAAAAAAATTCTTGCAATAATAATAACATTATTTAGAACGCTTATTCTCTGAAACATAATAATACTGGTTATACAGTTTAATTAACCTCTTAACCAAGAATAAAGCTATCTCGACATTTATTCAGCATTTCAACATTTCTAAACAAACTATGTACATTACAATCTAGTTTTAACTCTAAATTCTGATTATTCTCACAGAGGAATTGAGGATAGGATAACCAACATTTGATCTGCATCCTCAATTTACTTAAAAAAATATTACCATATAAGCTGTAAAGAGGGGACAGCAAGAAAAATCCTGGTGGACATAAAGTATATCCCACATGCTGCATCATAAATGATATAGTTTATGATAACGTTTGAGACTATGCTTTCATTTAAAAAAATCACAATAAGCTGAGTATCAATAATTTTGTATATCAAAAAAGTTATACATTGCTTCATCATTTCTCTAGATGACTACACAATCAAATGTTCTGCTTATAAATTTGCATATATTGCAAGTTGGATGTTCTGTCTCTCAATTAAATTGTCAAACATTTTATGCATATTTGGTGCAAAATTTTATCCAATGAGTCAAATAAACCACCAATCATATTTTGTCTAAAACTATGGACCTTCTTTTCTTTCTATTAGGAATCGGTACAATTTTAATGTTCCATATTAGATAAATCTGTACAATATACAGAATAGAGAACAGTGGTTTCCTACATTATATTTTTAGATGTGAGACGTTTGACACAAGCATTCCTGACTTGATCATTACCGAGTCGCTCTGCCTCATGTAATATGCGACGTAGATCGTTCGTGCGGTTGTTACGGGCTGCTAGTATGTACGCGCTGCTGACGTTTCGACATACGAGGTAGCACGATATCTAGAACAAATAAATTATGATTATTGGAGTTACAGGTGCCGCGTCGCCGTCACGTCAAAGAATTATATTTTGCACATGCAAAACAGTCAAGTCCTGAAGAGAAAATTAACAAAGGGTGAAATGACCGCCTAGACGATTTTGATGATGCACTAGCGGAGCATAGGTATTAATGACCAGTAAAGGCTTTCCCTTCTAGACCGCTTTAGCGCCCCCAATATGATCTAAAGCCTACTACCGCCCCCCTGAAGGCTTCCAGCGCCACCAAGGGGGCGTTATCGCCCACTTTGAGAAACAGTGGTCTAGTTGAATTACTGCTTTTAAAAGTCACCGACATATTTATTAGAATTAGCAAGCTGAACTAGCAATGGGCAGGACATACAGCTCGCAGAATCGACAACCACTGGGGAAGAAAGGTTCCTGAATGGCGACCACAAACCGGACGACTGGTGCCTTCCTGCTCTACAGGAGGGCACCAAACCAGTTTTTTTTCAAGCGGGTCAAAGTTCAGCGGACCTCAAAAGGCAGCTCATTCCACAGTTTATATATACGGGGCAGAAAACATCTCATAAAGCAGGTAATAGGAGAGCTACATTATTGCCACATATCAATAATGTGTGGATGAGCCCTGTTTTGGTGTCGCTACGTTCGTCATGGCACTATTTGTCCAGCAGTGGACTTCTAGCGGCTGTCGACAGCGCCTGCGGAAGTGTGGGGCAGAGGGGTCCAAACGCTCCCCCTAAAATCACATAGGTACCCGCCTACCAAGCCAGGGCTGGAGATTGAAGGGGTGACCAAAGAAATTTGCCCCCCCCTCCCCGTCACGGAGTACTTCCGGTCAGTACGGTCCCTGGCTGTCGATGTTGAAATGTACCTTGAGAGTGACGCTGTGCACGTCGGCGATGAGCAGCTCCGCCTGCTCGTCGTAGAGCTGTCCGCGCGCGTCACAGCGCGCCACCACCGCGCTCACGCCCGACTCCAGCACTTGGTCGCTCATCAAGCTGGAACATTAAGCACATTATGTTCCAAGATCAACCGGAAAGGCGATATCTCAAGGGTGCTCTCATAAAAATTTGGTGTTGATCTGACTAGTATCTTCGGAATTATGAATAGAATTGACCGAACCTCAAGAGTGGTTACAAGTCGTGTTTTGTTTTTTTGTTAAAATTATGGTGGGTTTTTTATGTTTTTTTTTGTAATAAGGTTCCTAAGATATCATACTTTCTGAAATAATCAGCTTCCTAAAATTAATGCAAGTTATTTTTTTATCGAAAGCGAAGAATTTACTTTCGAGTGAGAAACTGCTGTCAGAAATTGAAAGGAAAAACTATATGTATACAATGCGAGTTTTTAAGTAAAACTGATAGACCACTGTCTTTTAATTCCATTTTATCCTGAACATCCAAAGGTTTTCTGTAAGAGATCGCTTTTAGCGACGAGACCGCCCATTGTACCTTGTCTGTTTATGAATTCGTGTGTTTTTGTATTTTCTTTGGTGTGCAATAAAGAGGGGTTATTCCCGTTGTCCCCCGATAATCGATCAAATTTAATTTTTAGTACAAAAAACAAAACTAGATTTCTGTAGTGACATTTTTTTAATGGCGCTGACAAAACATCCGGTAGGGTTACGTCAACTAAAAAAGCGCGAGATCTTAGTTCGTGGCGAACTATTGGTACTATCCTAAAAGGAAATGATTCTGCCTTCGAAAAGTCGTAGAACAAAACTTGTTATCTGTAGAATAAATATCATAGTATACATATTATTTACCTTGAGGCAGTTTCCTTTGAAGCTCGAATACACTTGGCCAAAGTTTTGACTTCCATGAATCTGTCGATGTTCACCAGGTATCGGGCAACGTGCGTGTAAATGTTCATCGAGTCCAGTTTGTGTTCCGTTATCACTCTGAAAGTAAAGCATCTACTATAAAACATATTAAGAATTTCAATTATTAATTCAGAATACAAGACAATTTCAGTAAAATCAGCGCTACAACTTTCCTAGGTTTGATGCAGCATAAGCTGAGATAGGAACCTTTTGACCCCACACGACACATCTTCATTAAATAAAATAATGCTGCAAATTTTCACACAGCATCATCTAGCCCCAAAGTAAGCAAAGCTTGTGTTATGGGAACTAAATGACTTATATACATACTAGCCTCTGCCCACGGCTTCGCCCGCGTGGTACCCGAGTAAAAAGTAGCCTATGTGTTATTCTGATGTATAAGCTATATTACTGTAAAGTTTCATCAAAATCCGTTCAGTAGTTTTTGCGTGAAAGAGTAACAAACATCCATCCTCACAAACTTTCGTGTTTATAATAGTAGTAGGATATATTTCTGTTAATACATACTTAGAGGTATTATTCATGAAAAACACCCAGACTTGAGACAAATATTTGCTGATCATACAAAAAAATCCCGCGGCGGAAATCGAACCCGCAACCTTCTACGCCTCAGGCAGACCTTCGCCCACTGCGCCACAGAGGTCGTCAATTATTTGTAATATTTAAACCTTTCTGTTTCGTTTATTTTTTTGTATTTTGTCATAACTGTTGCAATGTGATGAATGAATTTTCTTTATTTCTTAAAAGTTCATTGAATTAATTTCCGAACAAGTCGCATACAAATATTTCTATCACCTAGTTACAATGTGAAGACACCAAAAGACTGCTTCAGTACTTACTTGATAGCTAGCTCAAATCCGACCTCGATCGTTGGCCCAGTAGCCAATATAATCGCAACCAGTCTTATCTTGTCAGTATTCGATCCGAACAAAGTCAACGGCCTTATTTCACCGCTGTCTGCATCTCTCCTCGTCTGTATAGGTATAACTTCGTCTAGAACCTTTTCGTTGAGTTGGCCGTTCGCTTCGCACGACGCCAGGTACTTGGCGACCTCGATTTGTCGTGTTATTGTCGTCATGAGGTTGTCTATCGTCACTTTGTCGATGTTGAATTGGAATGATTTTGTGTCGGTTGTCTCTGGAAAAATATACAGTTCAATGATTGACTGATCGCGGAAAGAGAGGCATTCTGTGAGGCATAGGTACCTATAGCTACATAGGAAGGATCTCCAAGATAGCTAACCTGTCTTACAAAATATGAGATATAAATAAACCTTTTGGGTCTCATTACGAAACCCAATACGAAACGTGGTCTAAACTCGAGTTGAACTCAAGTTCTGTCAGAGCCACTAAACCAAGGTTTAAATAGACATTATCGAAAAATTATTATTATGGCAAAGCGAATAAGGTCTACAATCGCGGGCTGTCAATATGATTTACAAACATTTCAAAACCACAAAAAAAAATACACATTATTTTGATTGGCTACCAGAAGAAAGTAGGTTCTCAAAAAGAGGTTGAGTTATGATAGAAATAAACTAGGTGACCGCCTGGTTTATCTTTTAGCAGTTATTTGTAGTCAAACCTCTTTTTGAAATGTCACATAGACTGTCGGCTATTATACTATAGCATTCAATTTTAAGCCTTGTTTCCTTTGCACAACAATTTGTCTTGAAAATTAGGAATCAAAGGTCTAAAAGATAAACCACCGATTTAAACCACCTTTCGTAAGTGTTTTTTAAATTAAACGGTCATCCTGCGGTTTTATTATATTTTTAAATTGTCGACCGTAGTGGCTTTGCAATAATATTTTTTTTTCGATAAGGTATATTTTAACCATGGTTTAGTGGATCTGACAGAACTTGAGTTCAACTCGAGTTTAGACCACGTTTCATAATCAGACCGTTTGCGTCTCAGGCGGACCTTAGTGGCGCCCACTGCGCCACTAAGGTCGTCGATATGACAAGATCTACAGCCGGAAGACTTTTACTTAAAGGTATAGTGGACCTCTGTGGCGTAGTGGGCGAAAACCCGCCTGAGACGCAGAAGGTTGAGGGTTCGATTCCTGTCGCGGGACAAATGTTTGTATGATCTACAAATATTTAGATGATGGGTTAGATGATGCTTTGTGAAAAAAATCCAGCATTATTATTTATATCGTACATAACATAAAACCGAGACAAATATAACTACATATTACATAACAAGCTTCTGCCCACGCCTTCGCCCGCGTGGTACCCGGATAAAAAGCAGCCTACGTGTTATTCTGATGTATAAGCTATATTACTGTAAAGTTCGTCAGTAAACGATAAAAATTCGTTCAGTAGTTATTGCGTGAAAGAGTAACAAATATCCATCCTCACAAACTTTCGCGTTTATAATACTATAGTAGGATAGGATTTACTGTTGGTTGATGCGACAGGCACACAGCGATATAAATGCTGCATCGCGGCCGCTAGATGGTGGTGTCTCGCGTGCAAGGTAGCCGCGAACGAGTTCCCCTTCAGCGGCCTCGAATACAGGAGAGCGCAGGTCGCCGCGGCACGCGCGTTCTGACCGCTGCCGCACTGCACGCTGTACAGCGCCTCCAGCCGCTTCGACATCTCCAGAGTGCGGCAAATGTGCATTATGTACTCCTGGAAAGGTAAGCAAGTTTGCATGAATATTGACCAACCGGGTGGGAGTATAAAACATGCGAATGACTGTATTACCCATTATAAAAGAGAAAGTAGTTTATTTGACAAAAAAACGCAGAAAGGACAGATAAATAAATAATGGGTGTTTTCTATGTATATTATGTATATATTTACAAAAAATATATATTAGTAGTATATTTTACTAACAAAAACTATGGATGAATTATCTGCAATAAAATTTTATTATATTATTATTATAGTATATCAGTCATGTAGTTTCCATAACACAAGCTCTGCTTAGTTTGGGGCTAGATGATGCTGTGTGAAAAATGTCTAGTTTTATTTATTTGTTTATTAAATAAAATAGATAAAAATAAGAACAAAAAGTATTATGAATTTTCGATTGAAACTCTATTTCGCCACGCAGAAAAGAAATCTCCGACACAGATATTAAGTCGCCGCCTCACGGATTCGAAACTGGAGCAGAATATTGTCTTTTAAAAAGTGTAGAGAATACGTACAGCCCACATATCCAAAGTGCTATCCATCTCGGTCATAGCATTGAACAAATCATTGACCTTATCCTTCCTCAAACACTCCATATATACTGACTCCGTAAACGTTTCTTTATCGACTAGATTGTCATAGCAATATCTGATGACTTCAACCATATTGCTGTGCTTCATGAAAAACGCTATGTTCGCCGTGTGAGATCCGTAGTTGCTGAGGTAAAACACGCATTCTTGGAAGAAGAAGGGGTCCAGTCGTTTGTTCAAGTCTATTTTTGGTTCGGTGTGATTATTGTTTCTTCTGAGAAGACCTAGAAAAAAAATTTGCAGTTCAGTCATGTAGTTTCCATAATACAAGCTCTGCTTAGTTTAGGGATAGATGTGCTGCGTGATAATGTGGAGAATTATTTATTTATAAAGTATTACAATTATATCCTTCCTACTAATATTATAAACGTGAAAGTTTGTGAGGATGGATGTTTGTTACTCTTTCACGCAAAAACTACTGAAACCGAATTTTCTGAAAAAAGAAGGACATGAATTGTTTTTTTGGAACACCCTATAATATGAGTTTTTTTGGACTTTGTGCCAACCCTAACACTACTATTAAACGGCCAAGATGTTCGGCATATAAACAGCTGATTTTATAGATTTCACCGAAAGCAGTTGATTTTTACCGCTAGTTCTTTTAATGATAATATCCGAAAGTCGTAGATCTTCTTTGTTACCTATTAGATATACAACCTCCTTTCCGGATAGTATACATATTGTGGGACAACCTATTTTTCCGTTAGAGAGTCTGAAGTCATGAGTAGTTTTGATTTTTACCTTGTGCTATGCTCTTCTTAGGCGGTAAGGTAGCGGTTTGGAAGTCGCTGTAGTCTCCTTGCTTGATTTTCTTGACGCTCGCGAGAGTATGCATGATGTTAAGTGCCGGTTCGGTTAGTTGTATTTTCTTTTTGCTTGCATTCATTGATGTAAGCTTGTCGTTTGTGCTCTGAAAATATAGATAAAATCCTACTAATATTATAAACGTGAAAGTTTGTGAGGATGTTTGTTCCTCTTTCTCGCAAAAACTACCGAACGGATTTTGATGAAACTTTACAGTTATATTTATCCGTTACTTTTTATCCGGGTACCACGCGGGCGAAGCCGTGGGCAGAAGCTAGTATGTTCATAAATCAGTCCTTGTACCTAACTATCAGACAATGCGGTTCGGTTAACAAATTGTTATACCCATTGATTTTGATACCCATTGGGGAAAAATTTTTTGCATGCTCTTTAGATATTTGTGCTCCAAAGAGTGTTCTGGTACTCCAAAGAGTGTGTTTGACCCAAAGGTCAAACACACTCTTTGGAGTGCCCGTGTAAAAGCTCTAACAATATAATGGTACTACAAATACTATGGTCTACTAATCTGATCAGAAACTTCTTGTACCCACGATAAAGAGAATTCTATTGTGGGATCAGGGTGTCTAGACAAATACCTCACGCTTAATTTTCTTTTTACGCTAAATTCAAGGAAAACTTGTCAGTAGTCACGTGACATTTCAAAAGCCAACGTAATTTCCATTACAATTCAATCTATTCGCATGAGTTAACAGAAAGTGATATTTCTCTAAACATTTAGGACTATTTATGTGATGGGTAATTTTTTTATTAATTAATAAAAATAATTTATAATTATTCTTGCGAGTTTCAAACTCACCTTGATGGACTCTGCTTTATGCAACAGTACTTGGTTGACGGGATAGTTCATGTCTTCGAGCATATTTATGATTTCGTTCAAAAGTGGCGGGTTCGCTCTCGGCCGCCCATCCGACTGGACAGTTGATATAGAACTAGTCCTCTCCGAGTTTCTTATACTTCGCAACCTGAAAATATGCAAAAAGAATACATAATAATAATAATGCTGGACATAATAATAACCTATAGTACACTTGGTTACGTTGAAACCTTACATTGTAGGACTTGGAAGGGTGCTAGAAACAGGCACTTTTACTTACATACCTATGAATGTTTACATAATTAGGTTACTTAACTGATATACTACTTATATTTTTTTTATAAAGAAATACATTATTTTATTGAAAAAAAAACTTCTGCTTAAATCGTGACCATATTTGTTTTTTGTATTTTACCTTCGCTTTATAAAAGGGCTATCCGAAGCCTCTTTCAAGTCGCTATCTTCCGTGACCTCGGCGCACACGTTTAAGGCGCTCTTGAAGCAATGCGCGAACTTCTCTCGCGCTTGCCGGAAACAGCCCGCCTTCAGGCAAGTTTTGCCCCATGCGGCCAGTACGCTGTTCCTAGGAAGACCTGACTTCGTAGCTATTTCTAATGCCAGCTCCCATTTTTCAGCTTCGAGTAGGGAGCGAACGATTTGACCTGTTAAAGTAAATTAAAAATAGTCTTGAAAAGTCATGGAAGTCCTGGGGGTCTAGACAAATATCTTACGCTTAATTTCCTTTCACGCTAACGCAAATTAGCCAAGATAAAACTTGGCAGCAGTTACGTGACATTTCCACAGCTAATGCCATTTCCATACAATTGAATCTTTCCTTTAGGCTTTAACGCCGACAGAAAGTGGTATTTATGTAGACACCCTGAATATAGGAAGTTATTCACGCTTATTGTAAACGTTACCTCTGATAGATATACATATAGTATTAGATAATATTTATATCAATATTCGACAATCACATACATAGTCCAGACCCCACACTGGGATTCCCTGTATTGTGAGTATCAAGAACTACGAGCACCATGGTACCACAGCACCCAGACCTGGCACAAATATCTGCAGTGAGAATCGAAATCGCACCTTTTGCGTCTCAGCTTGATAATATTAGAACGTTCGGTTCAATTGAATCTATACTAATATTATAAAGAGGAAGAAAGTTTTTTGTTTGGTTAAATTAGAGATCCTTAAGAAATTTTCAATAATGTAACTGAAAGTGGCAAAATTTTGTCTATAAAATTCATTATTTGGCGTGTGCTGAGAAAACTATTGATGATACATAAAAAATATGTACTACATGATAAAAATACTCATTATTATCTACAAAAAAGTCCTTGAGGGAATATATCTAACTATCATAGTTAAGTCACAATAGCAGCTTTTGTGTTCTAAAATTTAATTAGATCGCCGGTAGAAACAAAAGTTGGTTACATACTTATCGTCGTATTAATTGTTATTCAAATAAATAGTTTTATTATTAAGGGTATTTATGTAGTAGTAAAATACTTAACTGTTACTTTTTATCCCGACATTCCCACGGAATCAAAACTTATGCGGGTGAAACCGCGGGGCGCAGATAGTATGGTATAAAAGAATATTGATTCTTACTAGGATGTGCGCCCTGGTGCGGCACGAGGTGATGCACTTGGTGCTTGACGAGCGTGGCCATGGCGTCCGCGTGCGCGAGGCAGCGCGCCGCGTGGGCCGCGCCCGTCTCCGCCACGCCCGCACCCGCGCCCGCGCCCGCGCCCGCGCCCGCGCCCGCGCCCCACTCGCTGGAACAACTAAGTCTAATTGTTCACATTGTAAAACGGGATTTAAACTACCGACATCGAGCAGTTAACCCCGAGAGGCGTCATATTGAACCACACTGTTCTGACAACACATCTTGTCTTTTAGGACTGATATTGGCAAACGCGGACATTGTCATTGTCATTACGTCATGTTGCTTGCTGTGCTCTGATTGGTTGAAACTACAGTTTCAGCAGGCGTGGCGGGACTCTCACGACAGTTGACAGAATTGTTACCTAGCAAATCATCAAACATTGCGTCTCTTAAGGCTGTCTACTCTATACCTACTTTTATTCCCGCCTATTTGAATTTACTCACCCTGATGAAGACTCTCGGAATGAGTCGAAACTTAGTCGGTGCCCTCATCTTTAGTACGATAGGCTACGAAAATTCCCGTTTTACAATATGAATGATCAAATTCGATAGTTTTGGTAGTAAAAAGTGTAATTGTATTCGATTCACTCTGGATTCTTACGTGCTCTCATGGTGAGTTCTGGAGTAGAGCTCAGCAGCGGCTAGTAAAAGTGACCTGCGTGAGCGCACCAGCAACCTCGCGTCCCCACCGCTCGACAGCTCCCGGGCCACTTCATCGCTTCTATCTAGAAGGAATCGCGGGTAGTCCAAATTAATCGAATGCATCTTCAGAATCGACAAGCACAGCGTCACATTCGGCGTGAATTCGAAACTGAACTCGACTCTGACAGCGTCGTTCTTCGAGGCACTGGTCGTAAGGCACCAATCGAGACAGGTCACTCCGCTGTTCGCCGAGTCGGAGTTTGAGCTTATCATCATGTTGTCCTGGTACGATTTGGACTTGCGATTCATTGTTTGTGTGAAGCAGTCCTCGCAAACGCGGAACTTTACACCGCTCGGGTACGTAGGAACCTGTAAATATATTTGTACTTTTAGAAAGATCTGATATAGCGTAAAAGAGTCCGCCTCTTAATATGAACGTTCGACGAAGGTTTGGACAAATTTCTTTAAAAAAATGCTAGAAATACAGTAAATTCAGGGATATACCACACTACATCCAGGTGAACTAAGTTGATCCTTAGCTGCATAATTACCCTGGTTGACTAGTTAAGCAGATGAACCATGGACATAAACCGAAATTCTAAAGTACAAATCAATAGGATTTAAGGTGTATATTCTATTCAGTGTTTGCAGTTAACCCCGGCCTTTACAGCGTGAAAGTCCGAATAGTCCATTGAAGGAACCTGCACTTGGTATCACACTGATATTGCGCACTCTAGTCTCAGGAATGTGAAAGTATGGCCGAGTATGATGATAACGAATGCCCGAAAACCAATACCTGCATTCTATGCCTGGAGCAAGCATGGCACACCAGCCTTCCACATCTCCTACAATGATGCCTCCTTATTATCATAGAGAATATCGACGTATGACACAGCATACATCTATCCACAGAATAGTCTTCAACCCACTGTTCCTTTGTAGGTATCTGATCTGGCATCATAAATGGTCTGGCCGCTTCAATGTTTATCGAATCTATGGACTGGAGCAACGAATCGTCGGTCGGTCTCGGCGGGATCGGACAAATGTTTCTTAGATTCTTCATGTCTAAAGCTTTCTCCGCATAGAATCTGAGCAAAGCGTCTACCGCGTTGCGAGAAATCACCAAACTTTCTATCGATTTGATATTATAATACAATTTATCCCCGCTCGAATCCTTCTTCAAACTCGGCGATATTTTGTTCAAAATATTTGCCAGTACGTCAAGTTTGGAATTCATTAGGAATTGCTCAATCATCAAAAGAGGGTTTTCTATGAGTTCCCAGAACATGTAACGCATGTTGGCGTCGATTTCGAGCATTATTTGGAGTCCTATTTTAATGTTCTCGAAACTCTTCCAATCGAATGAGTTTTCAGATATAAAGTCGATGCAGACTTGGAGGATCTCAACGTTTCTGACTTTGGACATTTCATCTTGTATGAGATCCATGGCTTGAGTCGATGGTAGTCTTAAGAGCAGTTCTTTGACGAAGTCCGGAGTCGCTTGGTTTGTGTATTCAAAAAGTTGTCTAAGTAGGTTCATGACGATTAAATTCCTCATATTTTCCGATACTTCATGCACGTCTGCCCATTCCAAACACAATTTGAACTAAAAAAAAACAACAACAATAAAGAAACACTGCTGAATGGAAGAACTAGAGTGGAGGGAGGGCACCTGATGATAAAAAATATTGAAATTTGTTTCTCATTAGTAAACTGAGCCGTCATATTGTTTTAGTTCTGTGTGAGTCAAGCTAGTGGAAGTTTCCTGATGTAACAAAGTGAAAGTTTTACCTGTTGACTATCTATAAGAATTTCAATTATGTTTTCAGGGTTCTCTAGTGATTTCTCGTAGATGCCATACCAGTGGTTTATTCCCATTATCGATGATATCTGAAAATAATTCGTGTATCAATCAATATTTCAATGCAGCAAAAAAACTAACCAAGAACTCCTGAACTTATTGATTAATGTATGTTACCTGATCATACAAAGGAATCTTGACCATCCAGTGAGAGCATTTTTCATACAAGCCTTCTTCCAAAGACTCTTGTTTCAAAAGGAACCGCAAATAATACAACACTTCCAAAGCCCCCTCTGCTGGCCAGCTACTCAAATTATTCAGTATCAGATCGACTTTCAATTCAGAGCATCTGAGGTATTGGCAATACCTCCAGTTGTTTATTATCTTTGGATTCGTCGCCAGTTTGAACAGAATTAGATCTCTCAGGTTAGATAAATTCGCGCTACACAACAACTGGCGTTCAGTCAAGGAGTCTATTATGTTCAAACATTTCAGTATCTTTCCTGCTTCGATCATTTGCGGCATGAAAACAAACAGTTTGTCCAGATCAACTGTTGTATGAAGTGAAGCCAGATATTTGTTATTTCCATATAAGTCCTTGGTGATATTAAACCTTTCCAACTCCATATAATTGTTAAGGCATTTAGTGCGAGCATCCATGCTTTGCTGCAAACTATTTTCATCGGGCGAAGTGTGAATCTTCTTTATAATATGCGCTAAAACCCAATTGTGAAGCACAACGTAAGTCAAGCATTGAGGGTCGGGAGATCGCGGTAATGGAGCGAAGTTGGCCACAGGATCCAAAAACAAGTTCTCTTCTGGGTTCTTGAAATCGTAGACCACGTGAAGCAAGTTGTTGAAGTTAAATTCCGAAGCTTCTTTGTGAGGTCCGGATAGGGCGATCGATGGGCAAAAGTTAAGGATCAACTTTGGTATGAGATTCACGTTCAGCTTTTTGCAAATCGGCTCCAGGTTCGTCACTGGAATCTCTTTGTTGTTGATCATATTGCCAAATATATCATGTAATGGGTTCTCTAATACGGCAAAGTACGGCAAATCTACGGTGATTTCAGTGGACCGGTTCTCTTCTTGTTCCAACTGCGAAACCGTTTTGCAATAAATATAGCACATTCTCAAGTAAGGTGTTCTAGCCTTTTTCGTTCCTTGACGGGACACTTCGCCGACGTTGCACAGATCTTTGTCAGACGCAGCGACTGCGTTCATGTAGATTTGGTGATATTTTTGCAGTAAGTTTTGATCCAAAGCCTTGTCTGTACATGGGCTGACAATATCTATTAGACCTTCACATGATTGTCTGAGCTCTTTAGACAGCTGGTTCATTTTACAGAACTCCTTGTGTTTGATCGGTACCCGGCAATCTGTGATCAGTTCACAAATATTATCGACAAAGTTGAATGACTTCTCTGTGTTACCGAATATTTCAAATGTAACGCTGGCAATGTCCTCGACAAAGCGGATGTAGTTCGTCTTCTTCACGGCAGCTATGTCCGTGGAACTTCTGACCTCAGCAAGTTTTCTCTCTACTACATTTATTAATCCGTAAGTGATTTCTCTGTTGAGTCCACTGCTTAGTAAAATATCGACAGCATTTATAAAGGGGGAGTTTTGATGGTTATAAAGTTGCAAATGTGGATGTCGAGCGCCTAGCTCCATTATATCAAAGGAATTGGGGGCTCTATTTGACGCTAGAAACCCTTCCACGAGTCCCATAACTTCCGTCGACACGACAGATAACTCAGAAAGTTCTTTGGTGGGGTAGCGAGTGTCATTTCTATAATAGATGATGTTTTTTATCTTCGCGACCAAATTCCGGAACTGTTCCGTGAACATAACTTCAGTTGCAATCTCCGAGTCGGCCAAATCGAACATCTAGAAAAAACGAAAATTCGATGAGCTGAGAATGGGAATCGAAGCTAAACGTAGTTCCTCTATAACCTAAGCCATGTCGAATTGTGATAGGAGAGCTCAACGCACTTGATAAAGGGGCAGAGTTTTGTAAATCAAATCTTTGGTTGCGTAAACTCGAAGAAGTTGCGTGTGTGTATAGTCCATAAAACTGTCGAAAACTTTTTACTTCGGATTATTTAGGGAAAATTAAACTGTCAGAAGATTATTGACAAGAAAATGGAGATCGCTAGCTGCATGTTTATTATAAGTTTATATTTATTTAATAAAGTTCATGCGAAATTATCCCTATCTGGCCAGAATGGAGTCCAACAAGAACCATACAATATTTTGCTACCAGATAACGACGATCTTAAAGTTGATTTGGATATTGGCGAAGATGACTATGAGATAATTGGAAAAAGTAAATCCGTTAAGATTAAAGACGAAGATAAAATATTTCAGAAATTTAACATGTAAGTACCAAACTTTTATATCATTATTATATATTTGTTTTACCTGCTGGTCATAATAACGATATTATGAAATTAAATAATATTACGATCGCATTTTGATCATATAATTTAATTGGTAAAAGAGGATAAATAAAGAAGAAAGATAGAAAAACATTTATTTAGATGAAATCTCCTATCGTTTGTTTAGGATTGCAAGCAAGGAATATGAAAGATCTATGGAAACTAATCGTGATGATGCACGAATCACAAATGAAAAGGCGTTGAACATGATTATAACGAAAATCGGTAACAAAACTTTGTTAAAAGTTAAATCGGTAAGCTCGTAACTCAGTTTGTGTCCACTTTTTTTATACCAACAAGGTAGCAAACAGCTAACGGCCCGCCAGTTGGTAAGCGGTTACCGCAGCCTATTGACACTTGCAACACCAGAGGAATCGCTCGTTAACGACCTTTTAAAAATTAAAAAACGCTCTATTTTAACCTCATACAATATTTTTTTTTCAAATCAAAATAAAAAAGTTTATTTAATTAATTACGTGATAAGGGTTGGGAGTTCTACTTTTAAGTAGAGATAACCTGTGTTAGAAAGCTAGTGTTAGACTCCTCCTCCAAGATTTCGATTCGAGTCAAGTCATTTGTGCATGTTGAATTATTTTAGACTTGTTGCGCGTTACCGTTGCATGAATGCGCTGCAGATGCATAAAAAACGGTCCAGCGGTATGTACCTTGTACTATTTTCATTCCAGAAATCGATTATGATATTGACTATATACATACATCTACATTTTAACAAACAAGCAATTTAATTAATAATATTTACATTATTATCGGAATACCATTGTTATCAGTAAGAATAGGAAGTTAATGACCGCCTGGTCAATGTTTAAGCAGCTAAGTAATACACAGCTGTTACTATACAAACATAACTGTTTCTGTTATGAATTATTTATTTTTTCAGACACGGAAAAGCAATGCCTCTAATGAGAAAGTAGAATATAATTATTGGGTAAGTGAATATTATGCGGACGCGAAAAATGATACTACTGCGGTAGAATTTTACGACCCTGTTGAAGTTCGTAAGTTAATCATAAGAAATAAGCTATAGTAACCACGGAATATCAGTTATTTAAAATTAATAGGATTCATTCATAATTTTAGCACCATCAGATTCTTGGCTCTTGGATTCATCGAAACTACTAACAACATTGAATACCTCTCATAAGTGTACGGAACAGGAGATAAAAGGCATCGGTATAGAAGCTATCAAATGTTTGCTAGCCAAGTTTTATACGAGGCAACAAGATATTGAGACTATGGCTAAGAACGTTTGGAAAGTTGCTATAATATGGCTGGCTGTGTACCTCGTAATAGCTGTTCCATTGTGGTGCACTAGAGGTAAGATAAATAGAATACATCAGACCAAGAAAAACAGAACGCTTGTTCTTCATTAAAACGATGTCTATAGTCTTGATTTTTTTTATTTTGAAGAAGACTTTATAGCGATATTATTTTTTTCTAAATAGGTTGGTGCTCATGTTGTTTGTGCAAGTTTTTCAAACCGCAACAAACTATACAGGAAGCGAAAAACTATCTGCTTTTGAACCCCCCAGGCATATTGGTCACGAAGAGAGGCGGTATTATTCAGTACGACCCGACAGAGCGCGAAAAAGACTGTTACGAGGAGTTCGGGCATTTCTTGAGGACTCTTTAGCATACGCTAAATATTTGTCCAAAAGGACAAGTTGTTCTGAACTCTTTATGGTATTGTATCTCATTAAACATAGATAATTTAGGCAGCGCTGAATCATCAGCAAACAAAATGCCACAATAATAAGATGAGGCCGATACTACGTTTAACAACAACCAATTATGTATATCAATAACTTGAGCAGCGCATCTTATCTCGAAGACACGACAAAGTAACATATATGTATATCAGTGACAAAGTTTTGTCAAGTTGTCTCTAGATAGTTACCTAGATAAATATAATTGTTTATTTACGTATAAGGAACATAATGTTCCATAATAAGATGATTTGAACTTTGAAATAAATTATAACGTTATATAATTATGGTGTCTATTTTTATACACACACATAAAAGAAACTATAAAACACACAAAAAAAAACACGACTATATCCCCCATGATGGACATGCTCAAATACACAGTACGTAGATCTTTGAGGATACCAAGTATGGGTAGTCAGAAGCACGTCCGAACATTACATTTAGCTCATGACCACGGTAGCAAGTCATTAACATTCTACGTGACAGGTTATAAGCCCATCGCCGCTTATTGAAACTAACTGGTGACACATGCCTTCAAATTTCTTGCTCCAAGGCATGCCGGTTTCCTCACGATGTTTTCCTTCACCGTTTTGAGAACGTGTTAAAGCGCACATAAACACATATAACAGGGGTTTTAAACCATAAGGTAAAAGATTAGAGAAGATTGGTAAAAGGTAAGCTTAAGAAAGCTTACCTCTAAAATCTGGTTAGCCTTTGGAAAGTCGTTGTGGTATAACGCCAATGCCACCAGACACGTAGGTTTTGCCAGCATGATAGAGATGAAATCGATAGTACTTCCTGGAGATGAAACACACACTGGAAACGGAAAAAATATGTTAAAAAGTACGCATTTTTTTTAATGTACCATTGCTTCATACTACCCTACTTACAGTCATCTGTAGCGGAAATAGTAGATGCAAGCATAGAGTGATCCACTTCATATTTGTTATTAGTATGCCGCCGTTTCGTTTTAGGCTTTTTCCTCAAGGGCTTCACGTCCATTACCCGAGATTCATCGTCACTACTATCGTCAACTTCGACGTAGTCTAAGCATAGCTTTAGCAAAAGCGGACTTGTGTCAGGAGATAGTGTTGAAACCAGTTGCAACTTCCATATTGAGTGGTTGACCACTTTAAGCAAGTGTTTGAATCTATCTCTTACATTCACTTCCAAGTATTCAATGTCTACACTTTCTTCAAGCTGTTCAAGGCACACTTTAAGAGTATTGAGGATGTGTTGGGTCGTAAATGAATTGCACATAAAACCGGAGTTATTACTTATTACGTTTTTCGAACTTTTGGCCTGTTTCTTGGAATAGAAATAAGAGCATTCTGAATGCGCCCCGCACTGTTGAAAATCCTGGCTGTGCTCATGGCAAGACAAATACTCATACCTCAAGAAAAGGCACGAGAATATATTCTCTATCACTTCCAGGCAACTTTGTAAAGGTTGTATAGACAGTACAAGGCGTTTGATTTCATCCAAAGACGAGGTTTCGTTCGCGTTTTCGAAACCTTCAGCTGAATTCAAGATTGTATCAATTACTTTAGTTACTGCACAGTAACTGTTGTATGTTAATACATCCCAATTTGCGCTACTTTCACATTTCTTTCTCAAATCGACTTTACTGCTGAGTGACACGAGTTCACTCAGAAATTCGTTGTTGGTGTTCAATAATCTTGACACCTTATATCTGTCGACTTTCGAGAGGCGACATACCTGAGATATCACAGCCAGTGCACTTTGTGCCAATACTTGACTAAATATAGAGGTTGTCATGATCTTGCAGTTGCTTTCAAGGCAAAACTTTATAATTGTCAATTCTCTTTTCACTTCTGTTAGATAGAACTGCAGCTGGTCATCTGAGGTAGTGTATGTATCGAGAATTGAGAATATGTTTGTAAGCTGATGGACCAGAGACGGCAGATCGTAAGTTTCAGGACTGTTTGTGAGATCAATGAGCACCATTATAAGTATTTGTTTGGTAAAGTTGTTTATTTTAAATGTTATATTTTTCATATCATGTAGTTGGTTTTTGTATACCTGAGCTGCTTTGAGAAGCCAGTGAGTTTTTTCTTGGTAGCAGAGCTCAAGCATGTTCTCAGGAGTGAGTTTAAACTCTTTCTGAGGTTCATTATGGTGCATGGTTTCTGAGGCTACTCTTAAAAGTTCTGGCCTATCATGTGGCACAAGGCTCAGAAGAATTTGCTTTCTGTACTGTCTGTGGTGCTCCTCAGATATTGGCTTCAATATGTGGTGGACAAACTGATTTATAAAATTATCCTTACACTTTATCAAGGCCATTAAAGTTATCAACCTATCAGTGCAGCTATTTTCAGTGAGTTCATCCTTCAATACTTCTTGGTATATTAACTGAATTTTATTTCCATTGTGAATATCAGTGACATGTTCCTGAATATAATTCAAAATGTATACAGTTGTTACTGGGTTGTTTTTTATATTGATTCTGAAGAAGTTGATGGTTTCATCGCTAAAATCTTTAATTGGTTTGGAGCCTTCTACATCAGAATGGAATTGCAACAGTTCCTGAAAAAACATACCAGTTCATTTATAAATAACTCACCAATGACTAATAAAAATAAAGGTGAAGGTCATCATCATCATCTGCATCGCTAGATAATAGAGACTCACCTCAAGGATTTGTTCACTCAGATTGTCCAGTAAGTGGAGTATGTATTTTAGCTCTTCCTCCTTCATGATTGCTCTATAATGGAAAGATATCTTCAGTCACAGTAACCTGTCTATAGAATTCAATATTTGTGGCTCTACTATTATGTGGTAAGTTTGACAGTAAAAGTGTTGCAGAGAAAATCTCAATTCATTCAAGAAAGATTGATGGGTTTGGTCAGGACAGAGAATGATTTAGGATTCAGTGGGATGAGATAGGTTAAAGAAAAAATATCACAAAATTAACCAAATTAAAATCAAAATTAAGTAATATCAGGGAAGCCTGGTTTATTTATGCAACTACTGCATCAACAAATTACCTTCTGGAGATAGTAAATTGTGTCACATTATCACCACTCTTAGGTCAGATGTCAACATACACAATGTTATATTATAATTATGTGAATGTACTTATTGCATGTATGTTATACAAAACACAAATCTAACTAGCGTACTACATGACAACCTCTGTGGCACAGTGGGCGAAGGCCATCCTGAGATGCAGATGGTTGAGGTTTTGATCCCCGCCGCGGGAGAAATGTTCGTAAGATCTACAAATATTTGTCTCGGGTCTGGGTGTTTTCTATGTATAATATGTATGTATTTACAAAAAAAAGTATATAAGTAGTATATCAGTCATGTAGTTCCCATAATACAAGTTCTGCTTAGTTTGGGGCTAGATGAAGTGTGTGAAAAATGTCCAGCAATATTTATTATACTATTATTATTTATTAATTACATGGACAGTAAAATTCTATTTGTTTCCAATTTATTAGATAATGATTTGAATTTATATGGACCAGAATGGATAGATGCAAGAGAGAAGACCTATATTAAGCAGCCAATGCAGGATCCCTGAAAACTTGTGTGGGCTAGTGACATACCTAATAATAATTTTATGTATCATTTTCATCAGACTTTTTTCAGCCAGTATCCAAGATATTCCCTTATAGATGAATTGTGTCCAAGCAACAAAGGTATGCAGCTGGCTGCTAATAATATAAATAAATTCAATTGGTATATGCAGCATGAATGAGGTATGAATCATAATGTTTATAACAATGTCCAGGTGATTGTAAGTCAAATGTAATGAAGCGAGACCTTTGAGAGTGGTAACATAAAAACGTTAAAAAATGGGTATTTCGTTCTAGACGTTTAACTGTTTACTAAATTTCTAGTAATGTAACGTTTAGTAACTTTAGAATAAGTAGTCAGAGCATCAACTGTTACTCATTCAAAATAGTAGAATATAGGAAGGCTGGATAGGACAAATACACAGATCTATTCGAAGAGCCGTACCACCCACTTACTGTTTTGTTGCTGAAATTAATTTTGCGAAATACAAATATGATTAACGCTGTATTCCTTTTAGTTAAAGCTAGGAGGAATCACAATCACATATTTTTTTTGAAAACCACGTAAATTACAATTTAAAACATCTGGGTTCACTCACAGACTACTAGGATGTTATATTGGGTTAATATTACGAAACCAAAATGCAACAAACAACAAACAAAACAAAGATTATGATTTGGCCGAGGGTATTTCTCTACACATTGTACCACAGATTAAAAAACTTTTACTCCTACCGTGGCACTTTTTAAATATCACTCTGTGGTTGTGGCCACAGATTAAACATTTTTGCTCCTACGTTGTGGCGGGCCTAAAGGAAAATAAATACACGACTCTTTTAAGCCAAGCCTAAATAAATACAAATGTTCATTAGGTAATTTTGTATTTTGTGTGTTAAATGTTAAGGTTTTCATAATATTCAAGTTCGTTCATCGGAAATACCAAAATATAATTTCAATAGGTAGTAAATTACTACTTCTGTAATTATGGGGTTATTCACGAGATCCTGTTTAAAACAGGTCGCAAACCTATGCCGACTGAATTCAAAACAAATTACCAGTAATTCTATACGGTATTATAGATTTGTCATAACAAATAAGCGACAGGTTTTAGTGTATCCTCTTGAAGCTCCATTGTCTTGCTTTTACTCATCCGACAATAAGAAGCACTTTATAACCTTGGAGAAGAAAGCAGAAGCAATCAAAGATGCCTTCGAACACAAAAGAGAACAGCTCAAAGATACTGAACAGAAAATCCGACTAAAAGGTGAAGAAATTGTTAGAGATATAAAATATCAGAAGGAAGTGACTGGGGAAAAACTGCGAGTGAAAAGGGAACATATCATTAAAGATATTCTTGAAACTAAAGCAAAGGTTAAGGAGAGAATTGAAGGAGTTGTAGAGGTATCTTATACATTCCCTTACTCAAGCCAGCTGAAAATGGATCAGTCAATTAATTGTTTTGTATTATTTTCAGAAGGAAAATGTCTTCACAGTACCAAATGTGTTGTGTGTCACAAGAATAGTAATGTCACCTTATTTGGGCTATGTTATAATGCAAAGCAATTACAATCTAGCTCTAGGCTTACTGGTGTTTGCTGGTGTTACTGATTTGGTAAGGATGCAATTTCAAAAGGACAACCTAGTCGGGATGGCAGGTGAGTAGCTGGCTGAGATGCAATAAGTGTAGGTTCGATTCCTCCTGTGGGACAAATGTTTACATGTTTTGCAGATACTTGTCCTGGGTCTTGGTGTTGTGATACATACAGGGAATCCCAGTGTGGGGTCAGGACTATTTATGGCTATAGTTGGCTGTTTATTGTAATTGGAACCAGCTTCCAGATACTCAATTAAAAATGTAGGTACCTATTGTTTTGTAAAAGGATCATTAAAAAAAATAACTGGTCTTGTTTTGTTGCCGTTCTTTCCTGGCTTGGTCATGGAGGAACAGGCAGTAGATAAATCCAATGCTTCAAAGTGATCCTTGTGATTTTAATGAATAAATGAATGTTGACTTTGAAGTGATAAGTCCATCAGTGAATTCTTTAAAAAAAAGACTTACAAATATGGTACAAACAAACTTAATCTACAAATACATATATGGGTTTGAGATCTCCTTTTAAGTACATGGATACCTGTGGCAGGAGATCTTGCTCTTCCGTGACAATATAGACTGGACAAACATTTAAAGTGCTCTGACATATAACAAGATGTGCATGCATCAGCTGTAATATTATTTCTTCACCAGCTGTTATGTGAGTTCTGTGTTCAACAGAATGAAAATTACCTACATTTTAATTTAATTCTGTGTTTGTTGTTTAGTTTTAACCTTAGTATAATTTATATTGTTTATGTTAATTGTGATATTTAGTCTTTTTTTGAATAAACTTATTCTACTAACTTAACTTATTCTTATGTGTACTAATAATAATATATAGTTACCTGCACTACTACTGAATAATCATTTTTTTCAACAGTTAGATGGTTGGATTGCAAGAAACTGGAAAGGACAGTCAACTACAATGGGGTCCTTCCTAGACCCATTGGCGGACAAAGTGCTGATAGCGACACTCTTTGTTTCCCTCACATGGCAAAGCCTGATACCTCTCCCACTGACATTGCTCATTGTTGGACGTGATGTTGCATTGGTTGTTGCTGGATTTGTGATCAGATACATGAGCTTACCACCCCCTGTAAGTATTAAAAACAAATCAAAAAAAAATATATGGAACTGACATACTTATAAGTGTAAAACATTCAAAAGTTTTATACACAGAAAATAAAAAAATATGTATACAGATATCATCTTTTACAAGTAGTACAAAAATGTAGATTGTTTATATTCTGAATATAAATTAATTTTTAACTCCATCCAACACGAAAAGAAGGGTTTTATAAGTTATGTGTCTGTCTGTAACATTGTAGCTCCTAATATTTTAACATTGTGAACTAATTTCCTTTCCTCCTCTCAACCTTTATTTGAAGGCTAATTCAATCAGGATGTTACTTATAGGTTGATAGGTTTCATCACTGTATGTTACTAGGGCACTGCATTACACTTTAATACACAATATAAAATAAAAAACATTCTAAAATATTTATATATAAGATGAGCATGTAAGAATGTGTAAATTTATTTTCAGAGGACATTGAGTAGGTATTTTGATGTGACACATGCAACAGCCCAACTAGCTCCTACATTTATTAGCAAGGTCAACACTGCAGTTCAGCTTGTTCTTGTAAGTTTATAAGAATATTTTTATTTATTTATTCTGTATAGCTTCAATCTGTGTTCTGGGATTTGAGCATGATATGTATGGAATAAGCCCAGTGGCATATCCATTCTATTCTCCTGTAAATACATTGTGATCTTCATGAGACAGGACAAGACATACATAAAATCATTTATGGATTGCTATTTTTCCCATAAAACTTAAAAACATCATCATCATCATTATGAAATCATGACTAGCCAAAGCATTTTTTGTGAGGGATTTTTCTTTTGTTTTTTATTCAAAAGAGTAAGCACATTTAATTTAATTATTCCTTAATTTTAATTTTAGGAATGTCCAACATTTTTTTAAATACATTTTTAAGTGTTGGCTTTGAAAAAATATTTTGGTGTTTGGTAGTCCAATTCTTGAGGGATATAAGTTATAAGCTATTTAACATGACGCTACGACCCTTAGGCGCCGAGCAAAAGAAGAAGCGCGGGTGATACAATGCGATGGGCAGGGGCCAAAGAATGATCGTAGCTTAGCTAAAAAAAAGTGAAATAAAAGTGGCGCCTTCCATTTTTTATAATGCTGTAGGTATCTTATTGCCCTATGGCATAAGCTATGTTTTACATTTTTAAACATAATATATTTTCAAATTTCACTGATTATTCTGATATCCCGTTGCCAACAGTTTAGGCACAAGGTAGGCCTAACTTTCACAGGATTTTAGTAATTCCCTTTTTGTTTAACTGCTAGGTGTTGCCAGCAAGATTTTGTAATGATTTCTCTTTCAGGTTGGCACCACACTAGCATCGCCAGTCTTTGGTTATATAGATCACCCTGCACTCCAAGCCCTTTTTGGAGTCACTGCGGTCTCCACAGTAGTATCAGCCCTTAGTTATTTAGTTAGTAAGGACACATACAAGTTTTTGAAAAAGAATTCCTGATTAGTACCTACTTAAATATTTATTTAAAACAATAGGCAGTCTTTCACTTTTGTTTATATTAATTAGGACAAAAATAGTGAATTCTGTACTTTATACACATATAAAAGGTATTGAAATGTGATTAGGGTAGGTACTTGGTGGAATATACAATTGAATTATGCTAAATTAGTGAAGTTATTGTTGCATCCTCATGGCATTAAAACATTTAATTTGTTTTGTAAAGTCTTAGACAAAGTACAAGGAATAAAATAATGTAATCCAGTACAAATTTAAACAGTTTATTTATTCTATTCATGAATAAATTGCAGGTAATTTCAAAGAAAGATATAAAAATATGTATTAATATTACTTAAATTACATTTAAACTAGTTTTCAATAGCACAATAAAATCAACATTTTGGGAATCATTAAGTATAAGCTTTTGCAGATTGACATAGAAGCAGCATAGTTTATTGGTTAATTTTTAATTTACTAGCTCATATTTTATTTATGATTGCAGGCGAAACTTACTGTAATCTAATGAAAATGTTGTGGAATGTTATAAATTTTTATGAAAGAATACTGAATTATTTTAGTTGTTTATGTTAATGATTGTTCCCTCTCCCAAAAGCGCAAAAAAAAATTAGCTTTTAGTAGTTATACATTATCGAAAATCTTTTATATTTTTTAAATCTTTTAAGTGCTAGGAATTATACATCAAGGGACTTGTGAAAATGGATGGTGAAGATTTTCGAAGGCACATTCTATTTACTAATCCATTCTGGGTAAAGTAAATATATCATTGAAAGAAAACGGAAGTAGGGATACACTTATTCCTCATTGGCCTTTATTTGTAGAAAGGTTGATACTTTCGTTTCGTTTACCAGCCTTTATGGAGGTGTAGACTGGACTATTTTCGTAAAATGAACATAAAAGATTGTGGGTTTTTTACCCTACATAATCATCATGTTGAATACAGTTGGTTCATTTAAATAATTACTTTTCAGGGTTATTATTGCCTTAAATGAGCTTAAAACTATGATGAAAATCAATGTATATTAGATGAAGAGACAAAATAATCATGCCTGCTGGCTTTACAATTATAAACAAAAAGACTAGACTATTAGTTATAGCCTTAAGATTAGCTTGAGTAACAGGTTTCTTAAGTTTGGTACCCCAGTAACCAAGCGCCCAATTTAATACTTCCTTCAAAATAGCTATAAAACTATTTTTTTTACTAATATTAAGTAATAATCATAATTAAATACATATGGCAGCTAGGATCTAGAAAATAATTACAAAGCAAGATATGAATATTATTTATAATAGATCTAAATCTCAATTTATAGTATGATCTCTCATAGATCACAAATCTTTGGATTTATTTGTATTTTAATTAAATAGGTCTTAGCATTGACAGGCAAATATGGTTCAATAAATTGGGTCATAATGTGGAGATATTTGAAGTTTCATAATTATTATGTACATAATTTTATAAATTATGAATAGGCACCAAAATCTATTGAATATTGCAGAATAATACAAAATTCTTATAAACAAACAACAGGTCAAAACATCACAAGACAATAAAAAACTTAAGTCTTAAAATTATAAAATTGTACAAAAGTAAAAATTGACATGAGATGATTGCATATTAAAAAATATAATATTTTATGAGAAGTTGATTAGCATGGTAACAGTACTAGCTCAAATATGAATGTTACAGCAAGAACAATAGGTACATGCTCATGTAATATTGCTCCAATATTATTAACATTTAGTTTTAATGACATATAAACTAAAAAATGCATGTTAGTAAATGAAAATTAGTTGTTTATAGTATGTAGAGTAAGGATATTTATCCAACTTTGTTAATCAACTCATCGCAGATAGCTGTGAGTTCCTCATTATCCTTAATTTTCTGTGCAAGTGATTCCTGCAGAGAGGAAGCATGCACTTCACTTTTCTTCAGCATGGCTTTCAACTTAAGTATTTCAGACTGGTGTGCTTTCTTCACAGAGTCCAGCTCTGTGTTTGCCTTGTTGAGTTGCTGCATGGCATGCTGCCGCAGGGTCTCATACCGAGCTTCTAATTTCTGAATAGCATCTGTGTTCTCATCCACAGTTTTCTTCAGAGTCTCTTCATTACATTTATAGCCCTGGATTATAACTTTACACCTTTCATATTTTGTGTGAACATCATTAAATGCATGTTCCATGGATGTAAGATGAGCAGCTGCCTCATCTCGCTCCCTTGCAAGTGTGCCTCTTTCTTCAGCCCATCTTTTGCCTTCAGCTTCACGCTCTCCAATCAGGGAAGAGATAGTGCGCTCATATTCTTCCATCACAACACTCATTTGCTTGTTGTTCTTCACCTTCTCTGCGACTTTTTGTGAGAGAGTTTTCTCTTTTTCTCCATATTCTTCATTTTGGTCAGTCAGTTTCTTTATTTTGGTCTCACATTCTTCTAACCTCTCTCTCAAATCGTGGTTGAGGTCTCTGAGGTTCTGTGCTTCCTCTTCCTGTGCTGTTAGGAGTTCTTTAACAGCTCGCAGCTGTTCAACTGTGTGTGGATCCATGTCTGAAGTCCTTGTGATGACCGGTGGTGGTGGGGGTATGTTAGCCCCAAGACTAAGCAGTCTATCAATAGTTGCTATAGCAGGAGAGACAGTCTGTTTAACTGGAGTTACTTTAACAGTTGAAGGCTGACTTCTGTTGACAGCAGGAGTGACTACTTGAGTGGGTTTTTCAGTAGGAGCACTGTTCCCTGGTTGCATAGATAATTGCTGCATGGAGTTCAATATGTTCTGCTCTGTACCTGACATGGTACTGCACTAGTTTTACTGATTCAAATCACAGTTTTATTGTAAATAATCTTGACATGGTCTCACCTGAAATGGAAAAGTGCCAATGACTAATAGTGCATAAGTAATTCAATGAGTGTGCATCCATACACATGTTGCAGTAAAACTAAAGAAGGCTATGGAAATGTCTATGTTTATAAGGAAGTTAAGGTCAACATTCCTTAACATGGCCAAAAGTTCAACAATGCAATGTCGTTCCAGAAAGATATAAGAGAGATTGTTGTTTCTATTATAATTAGTTAAAAGACGAGCATCCCACGCAAAGAAAATTGTGTTAATATGATCACTGAAGGAGTAGGTACCTACTTAATTATTGCGTTGGTCGAGGGAGTTCAGAAATTGTAATTTTGTTGTAACTTACCTCGGTGTCCTCGAAACACAAAGCTCTTACGGAGATCTGCAACCACACTTAATTAATTTGGCTATTGTAAGATATATTTCGATTGAAGTTTTAAAATATTTGCCTTGAAAAATCTTGACGAAACGATGGTTATTGGATGATGGAATGATGGATGACCACTCGCGTTGATTGATGGCATTGGCATCGATGACATCAGACTCAGATCAGCCAACTGACAGCACGATCAGAGCTGTTACTGTCAAATATCACTATGACATAATATCATACATAGTCCGTATTGTACGTACACGGAATGCACAACCATGAAAAGTATACCCATTTTTTTTGACGAGGAAGAAATCTGCTTACCCTACCACATTGAGGGTGTGATAGGGTTATGTGAGGTTCACGGACTCGTGGACTCACTAAAACCCCCCCCGGTGGCCGGCCTCGATGCATGTCAAGGGGCTCCGGGATTTCCAAAGGAACGTACCGGTGCCCCTATCGCATAACGTCCTTCGCACGTCCCGGGAGCAGTTGAAAAACCACTCCCAGCACCCTCGCGGTGCCAACGGCGGCATATGCCACAATGTACCGCCGCCCTCCCGAGGCCCGCTTGAGGATAGTCAGAGCCCTCACTCCGACCACCCACGGGCCTGAAAGGCAGGGCAAGGATAGGGGATACCGATGTTCGGCAGGGGATACCGCTACGCCCCTTGCGGGGCAGGCGCTGCGGGGCGGCCGTTGCCTGCGCCCCGCCGCCGCCTCCTTCGAGCGGGATCGGCCCTCTCCCGATCTCGCTCAGCGGCCTCTTTCCGAACCATTACGGTCTCATAGAATGAGTCCCACCCACAATGGTGGCATTGCGATGTCGGTTCGCGTCGTATCCTAGTCAGGAACTCACCAAAGCATCCGTGCCCGGTGAGAACCTGAGTAAGACGATAGGTGACGTTACCTACCTCCCTCCCTAGCCAGCCTTCGAAGCTTGGCAGTATACCCCTGGAATGTACAGCCAGTATTACAAACCATTGGTTTCAAGTACTTGGTTTGTAATACTGGGCGTAACATAACGGGTGAAACAAATCGCTACATCTTAGGATATAAAATCTATAGAGAGCAAACAATTTTAATCTGTGATACATAACAAAAGACACAAATTAAACTAAAATTTCGTTGCAAAAGCCATAATCAAGAAGTGAAGTGAAGTGAAACTAAACTGTAAAACAACAACACATTTTCATAATAAAAATAATAGGTATGAACACAAACACTATACAAAAAAAATAACACAGATCACAAAATAACAGCATTCCTGGTAAAGTACATACAGACTTATTATCTTAACCCAAAATTCTCACAAAAACTCAGGCATAGTCGCTCAATCGACTTCCAGCCATCCACAAACACATCGAACTGCGGATGAATGGCGATGAGCGCATTTAGATAGTACTGCACACGAGGGATAGGCGACTGTTGGCGATACAACGTGCGTATCGTATCGGCTCAAACAAACGTACGCGGCCTGGTCGAAATCTTGCACGTTGTTCTGGAACGTACAGCCGACTGGCTTCACTCAATATAATAATGTTATTGCACTGCCCGTACCACAGAACAGCAATACTCAACTACTCCTACCTACTAATATAAAAAAAACTCAATAACCATTCATTACACAAAACCTTTTGACGACCTCTGTGGCGCAGTAGGCGAAGGTCCGCCCGTGACGCAGAAGGTTGCGGGTTCAATTCCCGTCACGGGACAAATGTTTGTATCTGCAAATATTTGTCTCAGGTCTGGGTGTTTTCTATTTATATTATGTATGTATTTAAAAAAAAATAATATATGTAGTATATCAGTCATGTAGTTCCCATAATACAAGCTCTGCTTAGTTTGGGGCTAGATGATGCTGTGTGAAAATGTCCAGCATTATTTATTTATTTATTTTTGGAATCGAAATTATAAATCTAGTTTCGTTTTGAATCTACGAAGTGTACCAAATTATTATGAATAATAGACTATCCATTCGGTGCTATTGTAGTTTATCGAAACGAGTTGATTTTGTACGGACTGCAATCATGCTGTGATAATTCGAAACCAGTGGCTTGGATAGTTTATCTCAAGGCGCAGATTAAGTTGTATATTTTTTTTAATCATTACGTAGTCAGACTAGATAAGAATACTACGTTATATCATCACATCTGAGGTAGGTACAGTTTATTTTATTACCTTACTTTTCCCTGGTACTTTTGTAAAAATATGCTAGTCTGTGGTAAAAATGCTAAGCAACACCAAAAATTTTCAATCGTTTAATCTGTGAACAACTGCCCAAATGTGGAGTACAAAAAAGTTGCTTCTTTCGTTTAGGAGCAAAAAATTTTAATCTGTGGTTTAAAAAACAAGATCACCACACCCATGCATATGAAATTGTGCTCAAACTGGTGCGCGTAGCATTACATTCTCTTTGACTGGTGCGGAAAATTAGGAATTCCATGGTCTTAACGTAGCGTTACATTCTCTTTGGTGCATGGTTTTTAACGTTTCTCATTTCCGGAGCGCATATCTTTTGTCGTCGGTAATATCAAAAAAGTTTTAGGAAGTAGTAACTTTTATAATAAAATAAAGCACTTGAGACAAAACAATTATTTAACTGTTCTACATATTAAATAAACAGATATTTGTACCTGCATAAACAATTCACTACTTTACTTAAGTAATCTACACATTAGCACCACACACTTCCAAAGTTACACTATACACCTACAATGAATTTATCAGTTTTGTACATTTCATAGGCGAATTCTTCTTCATGTGTCGGATCAAACTCCAAACCTGAAACAAAAGACGTTAAACACTTATTTTTAACCTAAACTTATAGTTACCTACGCTAGTGACCAATGACGATATAACCAATCTTGAAGTCAACAACCTATTTTACTATCCTCCTGCTGACGTTTCGTTGACCGCTTAGAGCCTTAGTTCCTAAAGTGGTCCAGGGGGTCACGGGACTTGACGGGACGTAGACCGTTGGCGTGACAAAAAAATGGGGTTCACAATTAATTGTGTAATAACCACATTTTAAATACAACACAAAAAAATATACTATTTTTCTTTTTATTTTTACCACTCCGAATGGGGAGTTTTCTAAACGAAATAAGTGAGAATTGATTGGTTACTTGTGCTGTGAGTAGATTCCAAAAAGTAAAGTTGGATGGAATCACTTTTTTGACATCCACTCACAGCACAATCAATTAATTAATTAATCAATCAATTCTCACTTTTATTTTTCGAAAATTATTAATTCGTGGTTGGAACTCGGCCGCAACGCAAATTTCCATAATTAGTTCTAATTTTCTCATTTTTTGTCAAGTTTTGGGAATATGGTAGAAATGTAGCTGGAGGGGGTCCACCAGAACCAGCTAAATTTTGAAAGTGGTCTATGAGAAAAAAAGTCTGGGAACCCCCGGGGGTTGTAGGTTATCCCGTCCACGGCCATCTCGACGGTGGTCTTGAGACAGGAACTAAACTTCCCGCCAATTACATAATTTGAAAAACACCAGTTTTTTTATGTATTTTAAAACCTATGCTATATACGCTTATCCAGCAGGAACTTATGAATGAACGTATTTTTATAATCACGTATCGAAATACGTGATGATAAAAATATAGTGGCGTTACGACCTATGTGAAAAACCTTGTTTGAAGTCAAGTCAAAAACTGCATGACCGCATTAAAATTTTCTAAGGTTACTTAATGATAACAGACAATCAAAAAAACCTCCTAAGGCAAGTTAAACACATACTTTTACAGACTCCTGTCGTCGGTCGCGGGTACAAATGATCCTATCATGTTAGTGATAACGACTTGAGCTCGTTTATCATTAGAAGAGAAAGCTTACAACATCCATAAGAATAGTGGGCTCACTTACCAATATATTCTATTTCTAGATCAAATCTGCCGTCAATTTTGTCGCCGCAGGATATTCCGAAATGCGTTACTTTGTCAAACCTCATCCTATTCTGTTTATCTTGTATGCGCCCTTTTGATCCAAGCACGAATTTTGAAAACGGGATCTTGAAAATAGAGTTAAATTAATGTCATCATGGGAATTCAGTATGAAGGTGGCCCAAGGTTAATTGTTAGGGCACTCTTGGCACTTTGTCCAGCTATGGATATCTATGTACACCTAATGTTGATGATAATCTTTCTTAATTGCAACCCATGATGTGAGTTATGGTGGCAGTACGCACCAAATAAAGGATCTAGTAGTCTCGTAGAGCTACTCGCAAGAGTATCACTTGCATGAGTGGTTGGGTAACCACTTTAAAACTAAAACTAAAGTTATAGCTGCGGTAGTGTTATACATTATGGGTTTGTTCTTAGCCCTGTTTTCAAGAGTTGTTGGTTCATATCAGTCTACCATGATGTGAACTATCATCCATTGGTCGTTGCGTTTCTCAGAGCTATGTCGATCGTAACTCTTACCTTAGCGATTTGCCAATAAGGACCACCTCTAGTATACAGCACATAGTGATAGATATCATTCCACGTTATATCATAGTACCCTTCACAGGAAATGTTCAGGAGGTACGATCTGCCGTCACCTCTCACTTTTAGCACGAGCGTGTTGTAAATATGCCAGTCATAGGTAGTTGGGCGTTTGAATGACTTCTGTAAGTATAAATGAAACATTTACTGAAAAAGCATAATTATTGTAAAGCTGGGTTACACAGTCTTGGTTGCTAAGCAGCAAGTTAATTTGATTGCGCCTGTAAACGATCAGTTTGAAAAATATTATGTTCAAATGCATCGAGACAAAGGTCCTATGGAGTGTAGGTAATATGGCCTAAAGCTCCCTCTACACGATGATGGCCCATCATGTTAGTCCAACGTCTGTAGGGCATAGTGGCTGGAGATGGCGCGAAATAGCTGATTATCTTAGGCTTTCTGTGTGCACATTAAAGCATGTTTATTAGATGTTACTATTTAGGAGTTTACTACTAGGTAAACAAACTTGTTTACGTAACGCTCGGCCTGCTGTTGCTTAGACAGGGTTCATATGAGATACCTTCCTATAAATACCACAATAAAATTATATGAACCATATGAAAGCAATAAATTGAGTATCCCCATAACATCTGGATGAAATTAAGTAGCGGTACTAGTGCAGTATTATAATATCTGTGGTACAGGTATAATTCGTGACGTAGTATAACACATAAGTTACTTTTTATCACTTACTTCGATGATATTTACTACTTTTTATCGATAAAAAGATGGTAATCCTACTTATATTATAAACGCGAAAGTTTGTGGATGGATGTTTGTTACTCTTTCACGCAAAAACTACTGAACGGATTTTGATGAAACTTTACAGTAATACCTATAGCATCAGAATAACACATAGGCTACTTTTTATCCGGGTACCACGCGGGCGAAGCCGTGGGCAGAAGCTAGTATAATAATTAAATGCACTTAATAATAACAAAATAAATAAAATATAATAAACATAATGTTTATGGATATGCCTCTAACTACTTGGTATTCTCAAAGATCTACGCTCGAGTATGTCTATCATGGGTCGGTAGTGAGGGTTTTTATATTAAATAAATAGCAGCGCTGCGATTAACTTGACGTCCATCTTTGCACTCGACAAGTGACGAATGAAGACGGCCAGCATGAGAATGACGGCACAATGATGGTGGTCACGTGTCGAAATGGCCATCATGCTGCGTTAACTTGAGAGGGGCCACTAATGTATTTTGTTGTTTTGTGTCTGTTCTGAAAATATCGAATAAGACTCGATGATATTTATGGTTTTGGGGACGAAAAACGATCTAGCTAAGCCCATTACCTACTCTTGAAAACATCGGTGAACCGCTCAATTTTGAGCGGTTGTATAGCCATAGAGTTACTGAGAGTTATCTCAGTTACTGAGCACAACTCTGTCTTCTGCTGGTTAGTCATGTTGGAGTATGGAAAACCATTATATTGAATGAGTTTCATTCAAGATTTGCCATCATCTATCCAAAAATACAGTAGCATCTAGAGGCTACCTGAGCATCTTCAGTTAATAAATCATGCATTTTACTCACTCTCAATTTCTTGGACCTAAAGGCGCAGTATCCAGCCTTTTTGATCCGCCCATCTTTAGGTACTCTCGTGTCAAGGTATCCATGGAAATGTGCGCGCCCAGCATTGCTCATGTCTAGCTTGCAGTGGCTGTAGCCCTCATTATGGTCGCTATCGCTTGTTGTCACGAAATTATCGAGGACTTCAGGCCGGTCAAAGCACCACAGCACATCAGTTTCACCTGAAAAAAAAACATGAGGTAAAGGTAATAAATGGATCTTGTTACATTATGGGCCTTAAAGGTACACATGGATAGAACTTACCTATTATAGGTTAAGATTTTCTACATCCAATGACTTAAGAAATTCTTCTAACACAATCTAAAAGAATGTGAGGGTTTAAAAGTAAGCAAAAGATAAAATTAAGTACTTGAATTTATTATTATCAAAAGAAGCAGCTACATATCACCACAATAATAAATGAAATATCACTTCAGATGGTATAAATTATGTTTTAGTTATAAGGCCACATATTCTGGCAGTTTTAATAAGGTGCCTTGTGAATATTTTTCAATATATACCATCTTTAATACTTTTCAACATTTTAAATATTATAACAAGGAAGTCTTATATAGGCATAATTTATCATTAATTTCTCAGTATGTCTACATATAAAAGTATTAATTTAATTTGTAAAATCCTAAATACTGAACAACATTTCTAATATTAATATACATAATGGAATGAATGTGAAACAATAAAAAATATTCAAGGACAGATTGTTTTAAAAGTGTGACATTATATTTGAAAAATGAAGTCCTACCTTTACTTCTTTTTATTGTCAACATTAGTATGTTTAAAATAGTTAAAGTTAAAATCAGTCACAATAATCCAAAAACAACACAAGAGATTGAGATTCATCACAGAAATTCTAAATAAAGATGTAGATAAGAGTATAAAGTCTAAATACTAAAAAAACATCTTAAAACATACTAGAAAAGCACCAAATATGCAAAGAAATTACAATCTAAACTGAAATTATTGCATTGATGCACACTCAACGCACTTCGTTGATCAATTGGTCACATATTCGAGTCAACTCCTCATTGTCTCTAGTCTTCTGAACTACAGACTCATGAAGTGACGCAATAGTGATCTCATGCTTTTTAATAATTGCATTCAGTTTTGTTATATCTGCATTGTGATTTTTCTTTATGCCATCTAATGTCTCATTGGCATTGGCCAGTTTCTCTTCAGTGATTTGCTTCAAATTGTTGTACAAAGTCTCATATTTCTGCATGCCAGCTTCATATTCAGATAGTTTCTGCTCAAAGATTTTTTCACGGTCCCTAGTCTCAAGTATGACACTCTTGGCTCTCTCATACTTGGATAGTAGATCGTTGAATGATCCCTCCATACTTGTTAGATGATTCAGTGCCTGGTCTCTCTCTATAGTTAACCTTTCAACCAATTCCTTTGATCCAACTTTCTCCCTCTGTTGTTCCCCGATTAGAGAGGATATTGTTTTCTCATATTCTTCCATTACAATGCTCATCTGTTTATTGCTGATAATTTTGTCATTGATCTGCTGAAGTAACTTATTCTCTCTTTCTAGCATGTTTTCTTTTTCCTCGCTTAGTTTCTTTACCTT
Organism: Perizoma flavofasciatum; assembly: GCA_958496245.1. Taxonomy (NCBI): domain Eukaryota; kingdom Metazoa; phylum Arthropoda; class Insecta; order Lepidoptera; family Geometridae; genus Perizoma; species Perizoma flavofasciatum. The sequence goes on from OY292436.1 coordinate 5,669,930, forward strand.
GGCTTCTAAATTTTCTATTGTTCGATGATGGTTGTGTTCTCCATCCTGAAGCAGGGATTTAAGTTCTCTATTTTCTTGTCTCAGCAAAAGAACTTCCTGGTCTTGCTTCTGGAGTATGTGCCTCAGTGTTTGCATCCTGTCACCTTCTTGTGAGGAGTAATTGTGATAGCGGGGACTTCTAGGTGCTGCTGTTGGAGGGGTGTTCCCAGCAAAGTTTATGAGTTTATCTGTGTTCACCTGTGTAGGGGTGAGAATAGCTGATACACTCCTAATGAGAGCTGGGGTGGAACGAGCCTGGTTCAAATTAGACTTAGCAGCTTCAGCATTGACAACCGGAGGCACCACTTGCATAGGTTTATCTTTGATACCGATAGAATGTATAGACCCTGTGGACATCGAGTGTTTCGGGGTGACAACACCTGTGGATACTGAAATAGCACTGCCAGTTTCATAACCACCATCAGCATCAGTGGAGTCTGCTACTGATTCCGTATGAGAAGCGGTATTACCGAATTTACTGGCATATAAGGGATCAAACTTCACAAATAGACTTTCCTTGCCTCTATCTATGAGGTTGTGGTTGCGATTAGACTCTGCGCACTTAACGAGGTAGTCCAGGCTTGTTGAGTCTATGAACATATCGTCGTAGTGAGGAACTTCTTGCATCGTCACGTCACAGATGCTGTCGAACTCCGCTCCAGTGAGGAGGTCGCTTGTAAAGTCATTCTGCTCAGTTATATCGTTCGATGGCTTAGGAGAGAGTGCCATGAGATCGCCCGCTGATGATACCGGTGTTATGAAACTTTCGTCCGAGGCCACAGTGCTAGCCCGAGTGGACATCATGGTATTAACTTCTTTATCACTGCAGTCAGAGGTAGTGCGTCCCAGTAGATTTTGGAACCTACAATAAATGCTGCTTTTATTGTTCTCGTGGAATCCCGGCGAATAGTTGTTCAGCAAATTGGAGAACATCCGAATAAATTGTCTGTAATAAGCGTAGCGAGACTATTACGGCAGTTATTTTGTAAACGGAATAGATCACTCACAAAGTTCATAAACCACAGACAGAACTAGTTGGTCAGGCTATTTTTGTTGGACAATGCAAACGTAAAATTAATATAGTGCATTCAAAGAAAAGAAAGCAAAATTATTTCCAGTTTACAGTCAACGATTTCACTTCACTTCACTTCTTGAATATGGCTTTAACGGACATTTTATTTTGAAGTTTCAATCTTTTGAACAAACGTCTACGAAACGTCAAAAACGGCCATAGACAATACAGCGCGCAACTTTTTAAAAATATCGATTCATAATCGACGTTATTCGAGGTAAAAATTACTTCGAATAACGTTTATTCAACCTGGCTGACTGACTTATCTATCAACGTACAGCCCACAGGTCCACAGCCAAAACTATCTAGAAAGCTGAAATTTGGAACATAGGTTTATTTTTTGAATGTAAAATAATTCTTGGAAATAGATATCATATACATTAACTTTCTACTGAATATAAAATAATAAATAGTGATATGTTTAATGTTTATTGGATTGGGTGAAAGTTTGTATGGGAGTATCAGTTCTTTACAGTAGGAATTTGAAAATAGAAATTTTAGAAGCATCATAAAAAAATAATGACATGTGTGTTATAGGGGTTTCTAAAAATTAAAATGGGAGGTAAAGTTTGAATGGGAATAGAAGTATTGATTTAAAAAAACATGACTCTATGCATTCTAAGCCGCAGGCAACATCTTGTTTTGGTAATATGCTACTACTATCATACCTAAGTAAACTGTTGTAATTTGTGATCATGTTTGCAAAAATGAAGACCGTTCATACCTCATGAACGAAGTATAAATGGTATGCAAATCAGATTGAAATTCAAATGGAGCTGTACACATAGCCAGACATGGTGATGGCTGGTGCAGCAAAACTAAACGGATGGCCATCAGGAAGAAGCGTTGACAGGCCACCTCACAAGAAATGAATGTGCTAAGTACATTCAAGTTCCAGTGCGCATGTCAGAATCATAACAACAAGATATGATGAAAAAAGATAGTTTAATATTGAGAAACTTTCAATAGCTAAATAAAATGGTGGAATATTATGAGGATGTTGTTTTGATGAAAGCTGTATAGAATTTTATGTTTAACATTGGACACTAATAGGTTAGAAGATCAAGCATTGCCTACTGGTTATCCCTCTGAGGTTTTAAAATTGGACTTAAAATGAGTAGGATAGTAATATTAAGATATTTTGATGATAAAAATAAATCTTGAATAACATGAGTATTTCATATTCAGATTTTAATTTTTTTTTCAATGACCCCTTTACTCAGGATTAGGCTTGGCTAAGTAGATGCCCACTTATTGACTGCATAGAGGAAAAAATCACTGTGATAGTGTTCTGCTTTACTCAGGTAGGTGTAATGGTTATAAGTAAGCAACGGATCTCATAAGAAAAAAAATCCCTCTTAAGTAGGATTATCAAAAAAAAATTAGGTAAATAATTAAATTACCTGGTCTAGCTATGAGGATAGGATCTGATTCCCAAATTTCCTTGACTTCTTTGGTAAACAATTTCACTTCATGTTTTAGTTCCTTAAAACCCTGTTTCATGTGTTCAAAGTTCGAAATATTCTCTTTCGTATCATAACCACCCTTCCTGTCCCTTTCCCAAAATAAACTACGCCGGGAAGAAATAAGAACAGGAGTTAAATTCACTATGTTTACATTTTTGTTTACTGTTTTAGAAAACACTAAAGACCGCCCTTGGTTCTTGATGAAATTGAAAAACGAGCAGGATTTATATAACGCCATTATATTTATGTGCAGCAGTCGTCGCAAATATAATTCATATCATTGCATATTAGAAACAACTTTCTTCAAATTGAAACAAAACAAACAAAAATAGCGTAACCTCAAAATTTTCAAATCAAATCCAAAGACAAGAATTACATACACACGGGTTGTCAGATGTAGAAAAAAACTACATCTGGCAACGCTGCTTAATAAACAGACGACCAGCGTTGCCAGATGTAGTTTTTTCTCTCTTATAATTTATGCATGTAAAAACCTCGTTATTTTTCCACTAAACCTCCTAAAATTGTTTTTGTGATGCAGCGACAGAATACCATAATAGTACTAAGTATGTAGCTTAATACTAATATGAATACAAAACAAATACGATTTAATTGAACTTTAACCAGGTAATACCATTTACTTATTTAAATGAAAATAAACAAGTGTGCTAATAAATAAAACATCACGCTGTACAAAACAATGTTTAATGTTCATTAACAGGCAGGTAAAAAGTTTAGCGTAAGTATAGGTAGGTACATTTATACACGCGTAGTTATTTAATAAAGAACATCTTCATTGATTTCGTTTTTCTTAGTTGAAAGAGTTTGTCTGAAGTCATCAGCTGCAGCTGTACATTTCTTTGGTTAGTTCAATATTTACACAGTTTCCAGCATGCGTTGAACGTTTTGCGCTATGTGCTGCAAGAAGGATACCATTTACAATATCCACAGTAAGCCGATTTCTAATATCTGTTTTGATCAAATTAACTGTATTGAAAATACGCTCGCAGTCTGCATTTGCATAGGGTAGAGACAGCACAGAAAGGAATAGGACAAAATGTCGTGCGTATCTGTACATACATAAGTACATTAAAAGATCTGTACATTAAAAGTGTCCTCGTACATACCTCGTACGGAAAAACACAAATCTCCTTTTTGTACGAGGAACTTCGTACGTCTGGCAGCCCTGACACTGTGACACAGGACTTGACTTACTAAAGCAGTGCTGCGAGCCTTGGGTCTTGTCAAAAGTTACCATAAATAGACAATAAAGTAACCTTATGGTGTGAAAATTAATCTTCTAGATTTTTTCCTAGTGTATCGTACTGAAACTTGATAGACAGATGTTGGTTGGGTTAACATATAGAAAAATTGATAATTTTATTGAAAACCATGAATTTTCTATTTATTCCAACCATTACGTTATTATTATTTTTTCATCAAAATAGCGATGAGATTGATGAAATTATTTTATGAGATTATTTTCGGTGTATGTGTATTCATACGTAGTTCAAGTAGGTATGTATAATATGTAGTTTATTAAAATATTGTGGCATTTTAAGTATATTTCCTGACTTTGTACACCTACCAACTTTATCAATTCTCTATCTCTCCTCAAAGGTTGGCTGGAAGAAAACTCTTTTTAGAGTTAAACTCGACTTTTTACATGCCTCAGCTAATATTTTATTTTATTTTTCTGTTTTATTACTGTGTACAATAAATAATTTTATCAAACTATTATACGAATGATTCGATTTTTAATCGATTTCAAATAAATTATACTCTTACATAGTTCTAACCCGTTCATGTATCATATTCATTTATTCATTGCATACACATACATTGATTGTTAGCTTAAATCTTAAATTAGCTTGTTAGTAGGTATATGAACCTTGTCAGGGTACATATATTATAATGCAATTGAGCTATTGTGCTGATAATTTTATAAAACAATAGGTAGATCATATTAATTTTGGCAAATATATTGTTGAAATTAAAAGAAGGGAAAATTTTAGGGTCAGTCAAACAATATACAATTTAAATATCAAATATTTAAGATTGCTTGACTGCAACAATAATAATAACAATAATGAAATGAATTTTAACCAAAATTCTGTTGATGACTCGATGAAAATTGGAAAATAGGATTGTATGATAGGTATGTTTTCGTTACTAAAACAATCAGCACTCTTTACTATCGTGTATCGTACGTTACTTTTGATATGGAGCATCATATCGAGTCGCGTCGCGTACAGTATGATTTTGTTCGTACTTGGTATCAAACTGACATCTATATGACAAATGTAAGTAACGAAATGATTTTGTGAGTAACGTTTCGGTACAGTCAGGAGATGTACCCGTTACTCGGTAACGAATATATACGGTTTGCTACAGCTCTATAGGGAAACAAAGCTCAAAATACACTAAGGGCCCGGTCAAACCATTTCCCACCACCGTGTCAGTTTGACTGAGCCTTAAAACATATGTAAACGTATACCTAATAAATTTGTTTTTCTAATGTATTGTACTTGTAACTGAAAAAATACTTATATAATTTATTACATGCAAATCAATCATGCCACGCAATTCAACTTAACTCACACAAATAAGTACTTATAGGTATATGTGTATACTGGTAAGCCTACTAATATTATAAACGTGAAAGTTTGTGAGGATGGGTTTGTTACTCTTTCACGCAAAAACTACTGAACGGATTTTAATGATACTTTACAGTAATATAGCTTATACATCAGAATAACATATGTGTTATTAAAAAAAAGTAGCCTATGGGCTACTTTTTATCCAGGTACCACGCGGGCGAAGCCGTGGGTAGAAGCTAGTAAACAATAATTTTGAAAGACGATTTGAATCCAGCTCGACTCGAATTACGACTCTCACATAAAGTCAAATTAGCTGACGCAAGGAGTCGTTCTGACGGTACCGAAGTAGCCACTACCGATGTGAAACGTGCTGAGTTGATACGTATCGTCATAATTTGCAAGCAAACAAATTTCAAGTTTTGCTAATGGCCTAATAACAGTTTTGCATAAACATGCTATGTTGTATAAAGTTCATGATTTATTTGATCTTCGCAATCCCATTTCTGTTATAAAATCGATCTGCTAGAAAATCGAATGGTTTTCAAACGATCCGAAAAGTCGCTGAATCATATGCTCTCGATCCGATCTAAAATATCGGATCGGATCGGCGCATCTCTCAGCTGATTGTCACAGCACAGCTGTCACTGTGTGGTGGCCATGGCCAGCTGTTAATGCTGTTATATTTTCAATTCATACTAGCTGTTGCCAGCAGCTTTGCACGCGTGGAGTCTATGTTAAAAAAAACTATACACACTTTTAACCCCCCCCATTTACCCCCTTTAAATGTAAAAAATCATAAACCCTGAAACACAAATCATTGCTAATTTATGCTCAGTAGCTTTAATTCAAATTTTCATATTTTTACGTTAAATTACAATGACTTTCATACAAAGTTCATATGAGTGGAAATTTCCAAAAATCCTTTCTACCATCCAGTCTCTCTAAAAGCACATGCTTACGATAAAATAAACGTATGTTCCAAATTTTATCTACACTTAGTAGTTTTGGCTGTGCGTTAATAGCAATCAATCAGACAGTCAGGACAAACATCTAAAGTATAAACAGATGTCAAATGCTTTGAAAATGAAATCTTGAAACTGAGTCAGAAAGATTTACTTTCACATAACTAATAATTCCGCCACGTAACATTTTATTTGTCGTTTCGACGAGTTGAAGCACGTAAATAGTAAAACGTCTGAGCACATAGTGAACTTATGAAAATATGATATAATTCCTTCTACTTACACTAAAATGGGTATGGAAAAACATAGCGTGAGTGCGGTAAGTCCTTAATATTGCTTGTTCTATTTAAATGCAGGATCTACCCGAACTCAGATGAAGACGAAAGCGACCTCAAAATTTTAATTAAAAACAAGTACAATATATCTCAATCCATTTTTTTTTGAAGCTACTTTAATTTAGTCATCATTGTTGTGAAATTGAGGCTAAATTACCTTAGCAGTTACCACTTATGTTGGCTAAAATTGCCAAGTTTTTATTTAACCATGTTTTTAGAAGCCTTTTTATAAGTAAAAAATACTTACAATACATACCTACTTACTAACTTTCAAGTATACCTATGTAGGTAAATAGCTTGATACCTATAGATCATGGCATTGATTACCAAGCTACCTACATATATGTGATAATCATCGATGATTGGTTATTGTGTGGTAAAATACTGTTGAAAATCTAGTAAAACAAATGTCGACTTTATCATGGCTTTGTGTCTAAATCAAAGGTACCCTAAACCTTTAATCACTTAATAACATAATTCTTCATTATTCAATGTAATCAAACTATGATTTCTATACCTATCTTTATGTGTTGCAAAAAGACATGAACAGACTGAGACAAGGAAAACAGCAATTCTGAAGTACTTCTTTCTTCCAAGGCTTGCACACTGTTATTACAGTTAAGTTCTCAGTGTGTTTACAGTCTGTCTACTCAGTGTGTTTACAGTCTGTCAAGCAGTATTAAATCAAGGTTATCACAAACTTAAATATTATTACTAATTATTTGCTGACCCTGGTGTTGTAGAGGGTGAGTTGCCTGCTGAGAGTAAGAAGTGCAGGTTCAATTCCTGCTGCGGAATAAACATTTGCATTTTCTGCAGATATATGTTCATGGTCTGTGTTGTGTTACCTAGCATGGTACTCCTGATAGGATCAACACAGGGAATCCTAGTGTGTAATTAGGACTGTGTGACTGTTGGATGTCTATTTATTTATTTTTTATTTATTTATTCTAGGATGGAAAGCCATCGGAGTATCTTTATCCACCAGAGTTACTGAAACGCCTAGACTTCAACAAGAGTCCAGCTACCTTCAAGCCGAAGATCAGTGCTGCTGAACCTGGCGAGGACTGGATGGTAGTGCGCCCTCTGCAGCGCTCCGACTACGACAAGGGTTTCCTGCAACTCCTCAGTCAGCTGACCAGTGTGGGCAATGTGTCCAAGAACCAGTTTGATGGTAATGCAAAAAACTGATGACAGACAATGCAGTGTTCCTTAGAAGTTCCTTAGAATTCCCTGTGTTGTATTTTAAGTACCATTATGGTACCACCAACTGGGGCTCGGGACAAATACATATTTACAAAATATGCATATATTGGTCCTGCAGTGCCCAGCAAGCACAAGCCAATACCTACTTAGTTACATACCTAGCACCAACAAACTGGTTATTCATGAATAATGCTAAATATTTTAACATTGAATAGGTGGGCGACCTTCGCGAAACTGGCGCAATGTGATAATGACCTTTCCGCAATCGATATTCTCGTTCCTGGTCATATGAAAATTTGACTATTATATATTATAAACGCGAAAGTTTGTGAGGATGGATGTTTGTTACTCTTTTACGCAAAAACTACTTAACGGATTTTGATGAAACTTTACAATAATATAGCTTATACATCAGAATAACATATAGGCTACTTTTTATCCGGGTACCACGCAGGTGAAGCCGAGGGCAGAGGTTAGTAAGTTAATATTTGCAAAGTTTTAAAACCCCCAACGTTTTCTATCGTTCGGTATCAGTTAAACCCGCGAGGTACCTTTCACTTTGATTAAACTACATACTGTGCAGGGGCAGTTAGAAAGTGCTCTTAGCTTATTTTGTCAATATTAGACTGACGTTTCAGTTCCCGTCTCGCGTGGTCGCGGGCGGTGCTCATGAGGATGGACTTCTAAATGGTTATATTATTCTAAAATAATACCAAACCACGATAATTTCATTTCTATTATTTTGACAGCAAAAATTAATATATATTGAACCTTTTTCATAAATAAACACATCTATCTATGTATCTTTAGATAATGGGATTATGAAATTCACAGATTTTTTTTCATTAATTACTAATATACCTAGGTAGTATACCTAATTGTACTTAGCTAGTAATAAAGTTTTCTAGATCACTACAGATGGAAGCGTTCCGTCAGCCATTCAGCGTGGCAATGTAGCCAGAATTTAGGGAACGCTTCCGTCTGGTGGTGATCTGGATCTGTTGACCTATGTATAGATCGTTTGCAACGGTCTTTAACTCTTTAGATAGCTAGTACGCTGTTTCATACATAATTGTATGAATATATGTAGGTATTTCATAAGTTTTCTTAAGACATTGTGTATGATTTCAGACAGGTTCACAAAGATGAAGCAATCGGGTGGGTACTACGTGACAGTAATCGAAGATACACGTATATCAAAGCTAATAGGCGCCGCCACTCTGACTGTTGAGCAGAAGTTCATTCACAACTGCTCTTTGGTAAGCAACTAATGTAAACCAGAAAGATTGCACAAAAAGCATGTTCGGCCCGTTGACAACTCCACACGACAAGTTTCTATAGAAAAACTGTCACTAAGACATGTCTAAGTCTTTGCCTAAGCTTTTTTGACTTGAGTGAGATGGGATTTATGTCGTAATAAGTCATATTCTGACACCCTGTATACAATTACTTGTTATTGCAGCGCGGACGCTTGGAAGATGTAGTAGTAAACGACACGTACAGAGGCAAGCAGCTGGGTAAACTGTGAGTATTCATAAACAAATTAATTGAATTTGTAAGTTGTGCCTTATTCGCAATTATATCGTAAAATATTTTTTGTTACTATAGAATCGTAGTGACTGTGTCACTATTGGCTCAGGAAGTTGGTTGCTACAAGATGTCACTGGACTGCAAAGATAAACTCATCAAATTCTATGAAACTTTGGGGTACAAGATGGAGCCTGGCAACTCTAACGCAATGAACATGAGGTAAGAGGTTTAAGTTTAAACTATCTAGGTGATTACCTAAACCCTAAAGATGAGGTTGGTAAATCGTTTTAAAAACGTTGATGTTGATAGGTACTGCAAAGCACCGATTTTTTAAAATTATTTGGGGGTATTTTGCTGTATTTGGGGTTCTATCCTAGTTCAACTACTAGTTAAGAGTATCTATTTAAAGTTCAATTTTAAAGCAGTTTGTACGAAAAGAGCGTCATAAGCCTCGTTGAAAATCTTAAAGGCAGTGGCAGCGACCGTCTTCAACTGCAGACCGCATAAAGTCAAGGGAAATATTCAAAAAATCCTTCCTGGGCTATCCATCTCGGATAGGTTTTTAGGTTATTTTATGACCACCCAGAAAGGGAGGTGCATATGGATAGTCATTTTACTTAATAGTTATATAGTTGCTAGACGTATTACTGAGTTCGAATTCTATTGATGGTCAATAAGTATTTTTAATAGGATACTAGTAAATGTTGTACAGAAAACATTGTTAATTTAGTGTAGGTACTGTTAAGTACTACGTATCCTTAAGTCAAGTGCATTATCGCCGCCGTATGCAGTCGTATTCCGAATCACAATGACTACGATAACGCCTTCGCAATAATACCTATATTTTACTTTCATAAAAAAAAATCTTACAATCTTGTTTTCTATACTAATAATATTAAAAAGAGGAAATATTTTGTTTGTTTGTAACGAATAGGCTCCGAAACTACTGGACCGATTTCAACCATTTTTTCACTAATAGAAAGCTAAATTATCAGGAAGTAAGTAATTAGAGATCTTTAAGAAAATAGCAATAATATAAACCAAAGTAGCAAAATTTTGTTTATAAAATTCATTATTTGGCGTGCGCTGAGAAAACTATTGAAGATATTTAAAAATGATGTACTACATGATTAAAGTACTCATTATTATCTACAAAAAAATCCTCGAGGGAATATATGTAACTATCATAGTTAAGTAACAATAGCAGCTTTTGTGTTCTAAAATTTGATTAGATCGCCGGTAGAAACAAAATTTGGTTATATTCGTATCGTATTCGTTCTTATTCAAATAAATAGTTATATAATCAAGGGTATTTATGTAGCAGTAAATTATTTTTCGGATTCGGAGAAATAATACATTTAATTTCAAAGTTATCACGAGTATAAATAAAATTGAAACTTACGCGGGTGACACCGCGGGGCGCAGCTATTTAGGCATAAACGCGAAAGTTTGTGAGGATGGATTTTTTTACTCTTTCACGCAAAAACTACTGAACGGATTTTGATGAAACTTTACAGTAATATAGCATATACATCAAAATAACACATAGGCTACTGTATATCCGGGTATCATGCGGGCGAAGCCGTGGGCAGAGGCTAGTTATTTAATATAAATATATGTATTTTAGTTTTAAGGTATTTATGTTATGGACCCTGTATTTGTACGTGTACTTTACTGTGTTGTCTGAAATAAATGAATTATTATTATTATTTTCAGATTCGATGATCCATCTTGACAATTAGCCGCTGGGCCGTCCGACCTGCGCTCTAAACTGTAAGTAGACACGAGCCGCCGAGCCGACACACGCTACCGCATTGCCTGTCTCGGCATCACATCGCACAAGATCGACTTTACTTCATGTAGTTTGTAGACCATTTTATGGCCACTACAGATAATGGGCTGGTATACTGGATTAATATGTTGTAACTAACGAATGGCTATCTGCACTAAGCTTAACACGACCGCAGAGGGCAGCGACAATGCAGTTACTTGGAATTGTGCCCTACTCTGCACGCCTCCATAATGACTAGTACTTCAGTATTTGTGTCATCGCATCGGTGCGCATGTAAGCGGTTGCAATACCCCGAAAGCTTGGCAACATTGGCTACTAGCCATTATCTGTAGATGGTAACTTCATGACTAGATCTGTCAATAATCGGAAAACGACACTTAAAACAAAATCACACATAAATTAAATAAACACGTTGAAGTTCCAGAGGTCTTTTTTCGATTGGCAGTCTTATTTTTTTGGTGCAGCCAATATTTCGTTATAATATTTGTTTTGTTATCTTTATTTACCTACTTACATTGGTTTTAATTCTTGTTTCAAGATGTTAAAAGTTGCGAGTTGTGTGAATGATGCTCGGTTGTTTGTGTGAATACAGTTGCAGGGTCAGTTGTTCTATCTCTCAAAAGTTGAAATCCACAAAGGAGAAAGTTTCAAAAGACCATTGGTATTTTTTTTGTCAGCATTATGTATCATAATGTGTAATTATAGTCCTTTGTGAGATCTTTTCGGTTGATAGGGTGTTCAACTGATTTTGGGTGTCCTGGCACATAATTTTAGATATTTAATTTGAAGCTTTCCTTTTCTACTGAACTTCAATACCTATCTAACGTAGGTCGCTAGTTGTCAATATAATACATATATTATAATGTTGTAATAGTCGAAGAATCTAGGAGTGTCCAATTTTCAGATTTCATGTAGAAATGTACATGTATAAAAAATATATCTTAATGTACATACATAATGCGTCTTCCAACATTTCAGTGAATCTAGCATGAAATACAATTAGTAGGTATAGTATCACTTTACGTTATTAATGATAATGTTAATGTCGATAATGAAAGTGATAAAACGTACTTACGAAATAGATTATAAGTATTTTTGTAACTAACAATCTTTTGCTTATTAAAATGTTTTCGCTTTTATGTTATTGTTTTATTTTGTTTGTTAGGAGCAAGTAGTTAACTTAAAATAATACTTTTCTTTGGTTATTTTAAAATAAAAAGGAATATAGAAAGAAAAGTCTAAAAATACTTTAAACATTTTATTTACAGAAGTGTAAATTTAGCAAATAGAGTTATGATAACCACACATTTAAATATAATTTTGGTACGAGCATTAAATGATGGTATACACACCTTGTTCTGCTTATTTAAAATGCAGAATAATAATAGACACTTAACTTTTAAATTATATGAGATAATTATATCTGTTTCAAAATCCATCTTCAATTCAACCTAAAATTTGTGAGAACGCGCATTGTCTACTTTTTATTTATATTGTTGCCTTTCTTATTACACTATTTAGTGAAGAAGATATCTGAGCGGAAAGAAGACACAATATTCATATTATTCGCAAAGTTAAAATAATAAAAAAAGCATGGGTAGCTAGTAAAATTGGTTTAAAATTTGAGTAGAATTAATATCTACTACTTATCAGTGAAGACATCGGATCAGTATAAAATCATAGACTGGATCAGTCTGGTTGTTCATGTTTTATACGTCATTATGTATTATTATACCTACCTACCATTTTAATACATAAGACACAAAATCCTTTCAAAAGTGATAAACGAGTTGTGACTCATTTACTTGGAATTTCAGGGCACAGGGCTCTATGAAGTACCTAAAAAAAGGTGTGCAGTTGGTTTCTTGATTTTCACATTTAAAGGGGGTGAATGTTTGTATTTGGAGTATCGGCTTTTTTAAAGATAGGAATTTGAACATTTGAATTTTATCTATCTAATCATAAATAAATAATCATTTTGGATTTTCACATTTTAATGGGGAAATGGGGGTGAAAGTTTGTATGGGAGTGGTGTATACTACGCGTGCATAGCCGCTGGCAACAGCTAGTACTAAATAAATCTTCAAGTAAACGAGTAAATGATCTCACAAAAATCACTACGCGAATTTACAAACACAAAATGTACACCCTCATTTGCCGATTACACAAATCACAGGGTACAAAATAGTTTTCCCTTCGGTCAAATTTCACTGCGCTGCTAAAATCTAGAATTTAAATGACTTTGGATCGATTGTGCAAGATAAGATGGCGAGAAAAGAGATGTCATCCGCTTACGACTGTAACAGAAACCTTATTTTGGTTGTAATAAGACTCTCCAGAAATCTGAGGAAGTAGCAATTTGCAATATCCAAAACAAAATATACTCACACCATTATGGAGGTTACGTTAATTTCAAATACACCAAAAAATTTCTTAACTGTATTAATTAATAGACATCAGAATAACAAATAATAAAATAAATTATAAGTCTTAAAAATTTTTAGTTGTTTCGGTGCGAATCGATTGAGATTCACATCACAATTTGAATTTCCTGTTTAAAACTTTTGAAACTATCATGGTTTTTAACATAATTTTGACTAAAAAACGGGATGTTTACCATGATTTGTGAGTTTTTTTGCGGGTTATGAATGTGAGTGTCTGCCACTAACATTCATAACCCGCAAAGACTTCAGTTCGTCCCGTGATCATGGTACATGTAACTGTTTCCTGTTTATATTTCAGGACTTACCTAGTCCTAGGAGTATATAAGTCTTATTACACAAAAGTCCTCAAGATTCGCTCGCGTGGTACCTACTAGTATAAAGCGCTAAGCAAATTGACAGCAATAGCGTTCGCGCAGCGTTTGTCGAACAGTTTCGAAACGTTTTATTACCATGTGGTAAATTCTGATACCAAGGGTATTTTATTGGAATTTGAAGGGTTAGCTAACCTTATGTGGCAAAAAGTAGCACTAACCAAGCCCTAATTTTATTTTATAAATACCAAGTTTTATATAAAAGCATACTGGCCACCACAATTCAAAATTTATTTATCAGCCGTTTCGGCGTCTATTCTCACTTGAGCGCATTGGTGCATTCATTCATTATTGTTCCCTAAAATAGTTTGTTTCTACTGGAGTTGAGTATTTGGGCTATGTACAGATTTTAAAAGAGACAACCCCTTTTTTCTAATTAAGGATCTATAAAGATTTTTAAACAGTTGATTAACTTAACACTGCTTATTCTCTTTATAAAGTGTTTTCAAATTTAACAGTAGCGAACAAAACACTGTTTAGAAGTCTTTATAAGAAAGCATGTAAGACTTTATAGCACGAGTTCAGATCCACAAAAGACGATATGTGAATAATAAACGATGATAAAATATGACACATTACTATTAAAATAAATAAGCACGACATAAATATTAATAATAGTCATCATCAGGAACCAAACCCTTAGATACTGTAATATTGACAAATGGACTATTAGACAAACCAATATACAATAACAATAACACTTCAATAGTAAATTTATTACATAGTCATAAGATTCATTTTATACTTTGAATCAGTGCACAAGACTAAATAACTTACTAAGTACTTACCTACGCATAACTGGATATATTTAACAAAATAGGGCCTTTTAAACATCGAACACGCGCATTGCACGAACCATTATATACTACATTTATAAAAGCTGCGCTCTATATGTGTTCATTATTTATTTATTTGTTTTATTGAATTTTATGTGTAGGACCATTCTACACATCAGCACATAAAAGGGAGCACAAATGTGCTAATGATCCTACATTAAAAATTTTAGCCGCGATTGGACCAATGGCCTAAAATACTACCAATTTGCGAATGTTCCTAGTGATCTTAATCCTGAATGCTGTATGCATCACCATGCAATAAATAGTCATATATAGATCTTACTCCTGAGTTTTATGTGGTGTATCCAGTAGGAGCACATATCACAATGGCCCTTGCACTTTGTAGTGGTCTAACTTTAGTCCCAAGCATATGTTTTTGGGTTAGAATTGTGATCTTAGTCCCGAGTTGCATGGCATGCATCAAGTTAGGTATATATTAAGTTAGAGCACACACTATTAGGTCCTTGCACCTAATTATAGTACAATTCTGTTTTCGGGCTAGAATTCTATGAGTCCCCGAGTTTTAAGAAGTAAATCCAGTCATGCATAGATAAACCATTAGGACCCTTGCACTTTGTGATGGTTTAATTTTAGTCCGAGTGCGTGATTTCGGGCTAGAAATGTGATCTTACTCCTGAGTTTCGTATGATGCATCTAGTAAGAACACATACCATTATCGCCCTTGCACTTTGTAATTGTCTAAGTTCAGTCCAAGCTTATGTTTTCGGGCTAGAATTTTCAGTCCAAGCTTATGTTTTCGGGCTAGAATTGTCATCTAAGTCCCGAGTTCCATGGGTTGCTCCAGTAAGAGCTCATAGTATTAGGGACCTTGCACTTTTTGTCGGTTCAACTTTAGTCCAAGCGTATGTTTTCCGGCTAGAATTGTGGCGCAGTGGTGATTTTAGCCCCGAGTTTCATGGGTCCTTGTCCGCGCGCGGAGCGTCTGGCTTCCATCTCACGTTGTCGTTGTACCTTGCGTTCTTCCCGCTTTCTCCTGAGCTCCTCCATTTTAGAAGCGTTATTTTCTGTGGATTAGAGTAAAATGTTAGATCAATAGCTTTTTAGAGACAAAATTTAAACATCCTTGGATCAAAGAAATGCAAACAAAGCAAGTGACTATCAATATGTGCACAGAATTGTGATAACCATTAGACTTGTTAAAAGTTCGTCTCCTAGTGACTTTCAGAGAATAGGGCTGGTAAATTGTTGAAGTAATCTGTAAATTACAGCCTTCAGTATGTACTATTCAAGAGTTAACAAAGCACCTATGAAAATGTACATCCATGGTGTGTATTGTTTATCAGTAATCCATAGAAACTTGTAGGTAGATCATATAGGTCTATGATGTCCATGGATCATATCAGTGTCTGAAAAAATTGTTGAACTGCGTTCAACGTTGTTTGGAACGGCAGTAATTATCTATCAATGTTGCAAAAGATTGTTAGCCTTTTACACAATAAACCAATTATTCGCTCAATAAACTATTGTATTGATAGACTTCTATAAGTCAAATAAATAAATAATACTGGTCATTTCCACACAGCCTCTCTAGTCCCAAAGTAAGCGGATCTTGTGTTATGTGAACTTATGACTGTTATACTAAGCTCGGTACCATCAGCATTTTCTTCAATGGGTTCGAATTCACCATCCTCCCAGCCGCCGAGCGAGTCGTTGCTGTTCTGGTGCGCGGCCGGGCGATGCTCGAG
The DNA here is from genome assembly GCA_958496245.1 of Perizoma flavofasciatum. Taxonomy (NCBI): domain Eukaryota; kingdom Metazoa; phylum Arthropoda; class Insecta; order Lepidoptera; family Geometridae; genus Perizoma; species Perizoma flavofasciatum. The sequence goes on from OY292436.1 coordinate 5,686,289, forward strand.
CCGCGCGCTCGCCACACTGCGCACGTACGTCGCGTTCGCGCTGTTAACGCCCGCCTCCGACCATTGCGTGTTGTTCCACGTCTCTGAAGGACTGACCAGCTCCGCCTCCGCACTCTATACGCACAAAATATAACGAAACAATGAATTGTCAAAAAAATTGTTTTTGTGTATTTTCTATGTATAATCCTACTAATATTATAAACGCGAAAGTTTATGAGGATGGATGTTTGATACTCTTTCACGCAAAAACTACTGAACGTATTTTGATGAAACTTTACAGTGATATAGCTTATACATCAGAATGACACATAGACTACTTTTTATCCGGGTACCACGCGGGTGAAGCCGTGGGCAGAAGCTAGTCTAGTATAGTATTATAATATCTATGGTATAATTACAAAAATAATAATATACTAGCTTCTCCGTCAGCCTTGTCGAAATTCGTGGATGTTTTGGTTAGTAACAGGATAAGATAATTTCCAAAATCAGAATACATAGTAACAAGCAAATAAATAAGATACTCGAAACGCAGATACAGGCTCCTTACGAGGCGGGTTAAAAATAAAGATGGGCCCCGTAACCCTTGATTTTATTCAAATAATGCCTACAGTTACCGGTTGTTCCTGTAATATTCCCCATTCTTCGTTATCCCATTCATCTTCGCAGAGCGCTGCTAGAGTCGGCGCTTGGGCACTTCCGCTGCTTGGCGGTGATTTGGCACTCGCACCTGTTCCTACGATTTACAAATAACATTAAACCATATCCGTGGCTCGAGAGTAGCTAGCTGGGTGCGGGTTCGATTCCCACTGCAAGACAAATGTTTGTATTATCCTAATTATAAAAAAATCTCATGAAGAGACAGTAAAATTAGTAATTTATTATATCAGTTATTGATAGTTTTTAGGCCGACACAACATAACACAGAACAGAGATCAGATTATTTATTATTTATTGTACAAAAATAAACATATGTACAAAGGCGAGCTTAACCCAGAGAGCTTAACCCCTAAAAAGAGTTTTCATCCAGCAAACAGAGTAACAGAACAGTGGATATTTTAGAGTTCTGAAGGCAAATTGCGCAAACCGAACCCTTAAAATTTCATGTATGTCAGTGCGTCCGTGTGACAACTTCGGGACCCTAAAATAGGGGGTTTTAACACGTTTTGGGCATAATTACTACAGTTGTCAAACGACTTCAAAAAAGGAGTTTTTTTAATTCATCTACGTTTCTTTGTGTGTATATTACGCGACAGCTTCGTCAGTTGTGAACCGACTATAACGATTTTTTTAATGGGTAGGGTATTATTTCAAAGGTCACCCCTAAGGGTGAAAAAATGGGGAATGAAATTTCACATTGCACGTTTAACTTCCCGGTATTTGGAGTCGGTTTTTATTTTTCCTAAAAAAAATACTTTTTTGTCTTTTCAGATCAACATCAGGCTGTGAACTTCGGTTAGAAGATGTATGTTAATATTAAGTTATTTTAAAATTATTGTGATATTAGTCGATTTAATAAAAAGGCTAGTTTAGTGTGAATGTAAATAAATGCTTTATTTATTTTTATTTATTTAATTATCCTACTACTATTATAAACGCGAAAGTTCGTGAGGATGGATGTTTGTTACTCTTTCACGCAAAAACGACTGAACGTATTTTGATGAAACTTTACAGTAATATGGCTTATACATCAGAATAACATATAGGCTACTTTAATCCGGGTACCACGCGGGCGAAGCTAGTAATGTAATAAGTGTAATCAAATATTTGAATTTCCTTGGTTGATCTACTCAATAATTACATAATCAATTGCCAGAATGTAATGTCAAGTGTAAGTGATGATTGGTTGTTTGTAAGTTGGTCGACAAAATACGTTAGTTGACATGAGATTTGACAGTAAGTTTGATCAGCCTTTCAGAAACTGGCCGATATGCACGTAAATGCGAGCGGGCTGGCATACTTTAGGCTTCCTACACTGCGTCGTCCGGTCGCGATTCATTATTCTAATATATTTATTTATAAACAAATTAATTTTTAATATAAAATTATTTATATGTATGTATATTAGGTAGGTATTCTGTATTTATTCATAATATGGAGTATAACGATAGCCAGCTCTTTCTACTAATAATATAACACACCTTGTCTTTATATCTTGTTTTTATTATTATCATATGTATAATGTATGTCATATGAACCGTTTATACATTTTACTTTTTAGGTAGCACTCCAACCTTCTTTTAGAATACCTTTGAGGTTGGCAGGTAGAAAATGTTTTTAGCAGTAAGCCCACCTTTTGTACACGCAATTTTTTGTTTCCAGCATATCATTATTTTATTCTTTACAATAAAGAATAAAATAATAATATGCTGGACATTTTCACACAACAACATCTAGACCCAAAGTAAGCAGAGCTCGCGTTATAGGAACTACATGACTGATAAAACAGTTTTAAATACATACATATTATACATAGAAAACACTCAGACCCGAGTCGAATATTTGCAGATCATATAGACATTTGTCCCGCGTCGAGAATCGAATCAGCAACGTATTGTATCTCAGGCGGGCCTGCGCCCACAGCTCCACAGATGTCGTCACACAATACTATTTTAATAGTTACCTGCGCTTGAGTCGATTTCTCCCCACGCCGCCATGTCCCAATGTTCGGGGTCGTAGTCGGAGGCGGATTCGCTGTGCTCGAGTGACGTCATCGAGGTCACTGATGACGTCGTAGTCGACATACTGCTCGATGATGGTTGTTCTGAAAACATTTATTATTATTATGGTTAACTGATTATTAAAGTACCACGATTTATAAGAATTCTGGTTATTTCATATGTATAATATGTTTATATTTATAAAAAAAAATATAGGTATTATGTAGTTCCCATAGTACAAGCTAAGCTTAGTTTGGGGCTAGATGGCGTTGTATGAAAAAAGATCCAGCATTATTATTATTATTTATGGAAGTCTCAACTACTCGCCAGCCACACCATCAAGGTCGTCAAATCAGTCGTCAAGGTCGATCTATGACGTATACTAGTCGGCTGGTAAAAAGCTAGAAACAATTGAAGAAAGGGCAGTACGAGAGAGGCCTAGAAGAAAATAATTAAAAAAATATATTTTCCTGACTACACTGTGTTCTGATATACATCAGAACACAGTGTTCGGTACCAGGCCTTTTAGTTTATATAATCTGCCTATTATCTTCAAGTCGATTCACAGTACATCCATGTTCATAAATAAACTTTTAAATATTTCGGATAAATGTTACTATTCTATTGAGGAATATTGCTTCGAAAAATATTGACTCATTTGACCCAAATTACATTTTTTTTTTAACTTGGAAAGGTTTGAAAATAATTTTACATAATAATAACATAGCATACCTTATGTAAAAATTTTACATTTGTAAGTAGGTACCTACTATTATTATTATATTGTTGACATAGATTTTAGCTTAGGCTCAGTAACTATTACTGAGTAATTTGTAAAATCCTAATACTATTTTAAAATCCGAAAGTTTGTGAGGATGTTTGTTTGTTACTCTTCCACGCAAAAACTACTGAACGAATTTTGATGAAACTTTACAGTAATATAGCTTATACATCAGAATAACACATAGGCTACTTTTTATCCGGGTACAACGCGGGCCGTGGGCAGAGGCTAGTTATGTATAATGTTCCGACACAATAATTATATTATAAGTGAATAATTAAAATGAATGGTATCCCTTACCGAGTGAGCCTGGCTTAGAGAGCACAGACTTGGTATGTTGTACGCGCGCAGTGTCTGAATGTGAGCGGTAGAACTTGGCCGTGACCGCCGTCACCGCCCAGCCGGCCCACGTCGCCGCTGCGTTGCTCAGCGACGGAGTCGCTGTGTGCACGTCAGCCTCTGACAAGCATAAACAATAAAATACAGTCAACAAAATCAAAAGGATTATATTCATTGAAATCACAAGGATCATATAGAAACGTCAGCTTAAAAACTACATGAATTTAAAAGTTTTAAAGTGAATTTACGCCGATTCCTCGCGCGCGACCAAGCTTAGAAGAATCAGGCAACAACAACACTCTGCTGGTTTTTTTGTATGATTCTTCATTCAGCTATTTGAGCTATTCAACCCAGTTTTTTTTTGTATACCACCAAGTTGGTAAACAAGTAAACGGCCCACCTGTTGGAGGGCTGTTTACAAGCGCGTTGAAGACCCTTTAAAAATTTCAAAACGCCCCTTTTTAAGAACCTCATGTGAAAACCTCAGCAGGGGAGATAATTCCAAACCTCAACCACAACCAATCAGGAAGTTCCTCTGAAAGCGCAAGGTGCGCTTTGAAGTTTATATGGGAGAAAAACAACGCAACAACGAGCCTCGGGGCACTAGCAAATAATAATCACCCCAGTCCTAATATCATTCTATTGGATCAGTCTCCTTCTGCGTCTCCTTTTTCCCCGTGAGCTGTCCTCACGTTTCGTTAGAATGTCCTAGTTGAAAGTCCAAGTGCTATCGTAGAATCGAATATAGTGATATCGTAGTGCTTTGTACAAGCTCACAGTATTTTCCCAACTGTACGAAACTTGCTGTTTATCCACAATGTCTGTTTCGGTCAAAAATCGGGATATTTTTCATATCCCGATTTTATATTTACAAACCCCTATAATCGATAAAGTCAATCGATTTTGAGTACATATAAGTTGCAATAAAATGATATGAAGTCTTAGCTAATTCAGTTAGAAAGCTTACAATGTTGAAGACTTTTTAATACTGTTTCTCAAGGTTTATATTTAAATAAACTTTTAAAAGACTAAAAGTAAAAAAAACTGATACTGAAAGAAAAACTCACCCATGCCTTCCTTCAAGCTTGGATCTTCGGAAACCTTTTCTAGTTTTCCAAGGAAGCCTCTGATAGTTCTGAAAGCCGCGTCACGGACCTGCAGAATAGGTATCAAAATACAATCGCCATCATAATCTAACAGCCTGTAGAAGCCCATTGCTAAATAAAGGCCTCCCCTAAAGAGTGCCATGATGAACGGTCATGAGCCACCTCCATCCACAGGCACACCTAAGCTTCAAACTTATAACACTCTTCTTTTCGCCTGTTCCACATATCCTAGTTACACTAACAACCATTTTGTTTTTTATGAACCAATAGGGAACGACTCAATTTTCAACTCAAACTTTTAAAAGTAGAAAAGGGGTCACTTTTCGAACTAAACATTTCAAATTTCAAGTTTTCGCGATTACTAAGCATGGTTTTGCCATATCGCGATCCGATTGCCATTTTGTTAGTGTAATTAGGAGGCCATCCCCACTGGTAAATAAATGTGGATAATGAATAATTTATCTTTCTGCGTCAGGGGTTCAAATCAGTTGTGCTAAAGTATTTTTGTACAGGCAAAGAAACAAATAATAAATTTAATTTTTACTAAAAAACGGGATATTTACCATGATTTGTGAGTTTTAAACAATAATAAATTGTTTTCAACCTGTGTTTTTTTTCAAACGCATCGTGACACACAGGATTTGGCGCGGCTTCAGGTATACTGAGTGCGTTGGTGAGTGCTGAGCTGTCTGTCATAAAGATTAGCTGTGTAGGTTGGTTTGCACTTGTTTTGGACTAAATGTATGACAATACTTCTTCCCATGGCTTCGCCCGCGTGGTCCCCGGATAAAAAGTAGCCTATGTGTTATTCTGATGTATAAGCTATATTACTGTCAAGTTTCATTAACATCCATTCAGTAGTTTTTACGTGAAAGAGTAACATCCATCCTCACAAACTTTCGTGTTTATAATATTACTAGCTTCTACCCACGGCTTTGCCCGCGTGGTACCCGGATAAGAACTAGTCTATGTGTTATTCTGATGTATAAACTATATTACTGTAAAGTTTCATCAAAATCTTTTCAGTAGTTTTTACGTGAAAGAGTAACAAACATCCATCCTCACAAACTTTCACGTTTGTAATATTAGTTGAAATATTAATGTGGCTGCAAACATGATGCGAAGAAGTCTCTGCTTGGACTGCCATAGTTGTTTAAGAGCTTTGCTCTTGATAGTCTAGTTAGATAGATAGATAGTAGAAAATGCTTTATTGCACAAGATAAAACAAGTACATAGGCGAACTTAATGCTTAATGATTACTAAATTATGATAAATTATTTATTAAATAAAATAACTAGCTACTTATAATAAAAGTATGTATAGTGACATAAAACGAAAAATAATTCATACTTAAATTCATACATCCAAATATATATTTAGATACATACAAATATAATATAAATGCTCAATTTTGTTGACTATTTTGTAGAGAGATGAAATGTTTGTAAAGTTTGGATTTGTAGACTCCCAATGGATACAGCAGTGCGGATTTCTGCTGAGATAGAGATAGAGTTCCACAAGCGGATCGCAGTGACAGTAAAAGAGTCCGTATAGAAAGAGGTAGAATGCTCAGGGGTCATTAGTCGAAGATGTTGAGAGGAACGAGCAGGACGGTCTTGAGAGAAGAGTGGAGAAAAACGTTCTTTGAGGTAGTTAGGAGAGAAAGGGTTATGGAGGGTATTGTAAACAAGGCAGAATATGTGGGTATTCCGACGATACCGAATTTGGGTAGTCTTTTCTCATACCTGTTTCTCAGGATCCACTGTGAGTGGGCACAGCGCCGGCAGTATCCTATTGGCCACTTCAGCCAATAGGAAGTACTGCTGGGTCGCTGCGAGCGCCAGCACGCCGGCTTGCCTCGCGGGTGGGAATGCGTCGCGCGTCGCTCGCACGAACGCTGACACCAGGACCTTCTGTCTGATTTGTGGGTGCAGGTGGGCCGCTATCTTTCCGAGGCAGACGGTTGTGTTCGTTCTGTAATAAAAAAAATGAGCCTATTTTGTAGCAGGAAGCTAGGGGTTCACAGGTGGCGGAAAGTGGAAGAGTCATCAAATATGATTTGACGACCTCTGTGGCGCAGTGACGCAGAAAGTTGCGGGTTCGATTCCCGCCGCGGGACAAATGTTTGTATGATCGGCAAATATTTGTCTCAGGTCTGAGTGTTTTCTATGTATAATATGTATGTATTTACTACTTATATAAAAGTATATAGCTGTAGCCTATCTGTACTAGCTGCGCCACGGCTGGTCTCAGCCCCCGACCGACCCACCGTCACATCGGCTTTTAAGGGTCGTAGATCGTGATGTTAAATAGCCTATAACATTCCTTATGAATTGGGCTATCAAATCTAAGAAGAATTTTTTAAGTAGTTTCAGAGAATAGCACGTTCAATAAAAAAAACACAAAAAACAACAGCTTTATTATTAGTATAGATTAAAGCAATTACCAGAGAACTTCAGTATATTGTAATACTAGCTTCTGCCCACGGCTTCGCCCGCGTGGTGCCCGGATAAAAAGATGCCTATATGTTATTCTGATGTATAAGCTATATTACTGTAAAGTTTCATATCATGTTAGTTCAGTAGTTTTTGCGTGAAAGAGTAACAAACATTCATCCTCACAAACTTTCGCGTTTATAAAATTAGTAGGATAGGATTTTCAGTGGTCGTTAAGTACTTATTGGAAAAATTCGTCACATCAGATTTGAATTTGTAAAGTCAAAATGGAAGATGGTGACGATTATTAGTTAGGTTACACAATAACCCCGCTGTCTGTAAATACAGCTTATTAAACATTAAGCTAACAGCTGACACAGCTTATTGTGCATTAAGTTCGCCTATGTACAGTACTTTTTAGTTGTGCAATAAATACTTTTCTATCTATCTATCTATCTAACTGGTCTAAGTGTTGTGGTATATACAAATGACATCAAATTGCAATTTTATTGTATAAGAACATTTACATCTCATAAAACGAAATGATACTAACCTGTTCATATTGTAAAAACGAGAATTTTCGCGTCGCGCCGTGCACGTGGAAGGAGAAAGTCGCAACCACTCACCCTGATGAAGACTCTCGGAATGAGTCGAAACTTAGTCGATGCCTTCACCGATAGTGCAGTACGTGAAAATTCCCGTTTTTACAATATGAATAGTCAAGTTTACGATAGTTTTTGGAATAAAAAGATACTAACCTGATACCGCCTTGGTCGTCTTTAGACTGCAATCTGGCGAAGTGTTTGAGCACCTCTACATTGAGATTGTTGTAGTTGAGTTTAGGCGCGAGATGCACTATTGATTTCACTGTCTGCTCTCGGATTATAGCGTTGGTGTCGAGGAAACCGTGGACCACTTGCGGGAATATTTGATCGTTAACCTGCAACATTTGAGCTAAGTAAGATCGTACTGTTATACGCTGAACACATATCTATTAATGCTGATACTGATCTTTTCATCGAGTCAGCGATCTCGATTTGATCTTCTTTTGGTAAGGTTGTGCTGGGCACTTACTGGATTGTCGTAGTCATATCATTGAGTATCCTTGATATATTAAAAAAAAACATGTTTTTAGTAAACGCTTTTCTGCAAGCGTCCTATAACAGTAGCCTTAAACGCGCCGTGCCATGGACGGTGCGGGATGCAAAACGGGACTGAAATTGCCTTTCCTAAACCCTGAAACACTTCGCTGTAAATGCCACTAACGTTCAATCATCCAGGCGTAGACTTTGTTGAATGTTGCTTCACTCTAGTTGACCTGTGGACGATCAGGGAAGCTATTCCGTAGTAGTATACCACACATCTAGTAGAACTTTCATGAGTCACTTTAAACCACAAAATAAGAGTAAAAAAATATTTTCAAAAACAATTTTAAATGGTTTAACTTAAAACCAGCTCTGATAATAAAATGCGTATACAACACTTCGTGTTCGTGCCCTTGACCGTTGAAGAGTTCCTTTATCTGGACCTTATCCTGGATGTCGATTCAGGTCATCCTTACCACAAAAATTAATTGTCATCGGAACTGAATCAACGCACGTGTAAAAATTCAACTCCGTAGGATAAGAGGAAGTGTTTCTAATTCAGCTTGCAAGATTTGACCTAAACAAACAAACTAACATACAAACATTGCAAGTTAAATAAAAGCTTGTTAAAACACAATACTCACAGTATTATTCTGCAAGTGCATGATGAACTGGTCTAGTTGTTGCAGCAGCCGTGATCGCGTCGTCCTGTCGTTGGACGCAAACAGTTTCACAACGCACGGTACTATCTGCTTCTGGTATTCCGCTTCTTCTAATAGCTTTCCTAACTGTGAACAAATTTACAATGCTATGATTTAATTAAAGGAAAACGTATAACGTAATGACCCTGGGATAATAAATGGAGTGAAGAAGGCGCGGCGCATGAAGGACATAAAGTCCTATGACAAGTATTTTTTCCATCGAAGGAGATTTTTTCAGTGCACGACGCGACGCGGAGGGAGAGCGTCGCGGAAGACTCTCGGAATGAGTCGAAACTTAGTCGGTGCCTGCACTGATAGCGCGGTACGTGATCTTGCGAGGAACGAAAAACTTTTCTCTTGCCAAGACCCGGGCTTTATCAAAACAGATATAGTGCGTCGTACCAGTGACCAGCGAATGCTCTGCTATGGCGGAACTGTTGATATCTAAGTTTTTCACAGCGCGTATGTGTTCGGTGAGCCTTGTAGAAATGTTGCGTTTTGTCTCGCCGATGTAGCATTTACCGCAGTCACAAGGAATCTTGTAGACACCGGGGACACCAAATGGGTCTCACCAGTGTCTTGGATTAAAAGGTACATTTTCCAGCGTTGCGGACTCAAACCACTCCATAAAAATGTTTGCGACTACCGGAGCTATAGGAGACCCCATCGCTACACCCTCCATTTGCAGAAAATAATCACCCCGCCACATAAAATAGCCACTAGACAAAAGAAACTCAATCACCTTCATGTACTCGATAGGTATTGAAGTAGGTAGCAATAATTCCTGAATTATAGTTATGGTGTCCGCTAACGGTACATTGGTGAATAGAGAGGTTACGTCGAAACTCACCATACGTTCATCTTCCTGTATTACTATTCCATCCAACAGTTGTGTGAAGTGGGTGGAGTCTTTCACGTAGCTATCCGTTTTTCCTGTGAATGGAAGCAGTACATTCGCCATAAAGCGCGCTGTTTTGTACGTTGGTGAGTCTATCTGGCTTACTATGGGGCGAAGAGGCCAATTGGGTTTATAAATTTTAGGAAGGCCATAGATCTTTGGAGAAGTGGGATTCATGGGTCGTAATCGCTCATACAAGTCGTCAGAAGTTGCTTGAAGTAACTCCTTCAACTTTTTAGTTACTCTAGCTGTGGGATTGTAGGTGGCTCGTTTATAAGTTGTGGCGTCGTCCAGTAATTCCAGCATTTTTTATTCATAAGCCGTTGTATCCACAATAACAGTCGCATTCCCTTTATCTGCTGGGAGCACCAGTACGTCCTGATTATCCCGCAAACTCTTCAGGGCTTTCCATTCGGGCTTTGTGATATTGGGTTTAGGTAACTTGGCTTTCCGCACCATAGACGCAACATCTTGTCGTAAGTACTCAGCGTCGTGCGCAGGAATTTTGTTTCGCGAGATGGTTTCCTCGACGCTAGAAATGATCGCTTCAACTGGTACCTTATGCGGGTGGGTGCAAAATTAAGACCTTTTGATAATACCATTTTTACATCATCTGACACCACTAGAGTTGATAAATTAATCACCGTTTTGTCATCATTAATGGGGCAATTTGCCACGACTGGTTGCTTGTTTTTGTTTGTCAGACGCTCAAATTTGGAGTTATGGGTATTTGTTATCCTGATTCTCACTAACTCTGCCCTGTTGGCTGACATTGCATCCAGTGTATCCCATAGATCCGGTCTTAATACTCCAGACACTTGTTGGTGTAGGTCATACAATTCCTCTGATACAAACGCAATTTTCCGGTAATATTCTCAAATTACCCGCGAACACAATTTGTTATTAAAATCGTCAGACTTTTTGGTAGTCCCGAATGCACTTAACCGGCTTAACACGCATGTACTTTGGCACTACACCTGCTTTACTGCACTTAACCGTATAACTTAAGCCGCACTCGAGTTTTTTACGTTTTGTTCTAAGACTCGCGAACCGTTTAACTTTTTTAAGCCATACCTCCCCGTAGAGGTTAGCAATTTTATTCCAAAAACTATCGTGAACTTGACTATTCATATTGTAAAAACGGGAATTTTCACGTACTGCACTATCGGTGAAGGCACCAACTAAGTTTCGACTCATTCCGAGAGTCTTCATCAAGGTGAGTGGTTGCGACTTTCTCCTTCCGCGTCGCGCCGTGCACTACGCGCTGCCGCACGTTGTGCGCGGTTATAAAGGCGCGCGAGTTTACAATATATCCCGTTTTTACAATATGAATAGTCAAGTTCACGATAGTTTTTGTATTGTAATCATTCATTACATCATTATATCTTTCTATGAAACACGATCAAAGAGAGCTGGCGCGTCGTTCGCTTCATACGAGTTGCCCGAACATGGGAGGATAACGACGCTTTATGCGCACCGGGTGTGAAGTGATGTTGTTACCTTAAACATAGGCGCCAGAATAGCTGACCCTGCGTCTCCATAGTGGTACGCAGTCATCAATTGGGGCAATATCTTGTGAACGCACACGAGTTCGGGAAAACTGTCCAGGTACACGCTTAAAGTAGAAAAGAACTTTCCCTTCTCCGCTTTATCCTTAATCTGGATCTCTTCGAGGAATAACATTGTGTCTATGAGGTCGTTTCTGAAGTAACCGCCCATTTTGCGACACCTGCAATTGACGAATATCATTGTTTTATCAAATTTTTGTTTCAATATCTCGTGATAAATATTTAGATGGGACTATGAAGGCATCAAATTTTCTCATAAATTCCGACCACGGACAGCTACGCACAGCACCGAATTTCTGTGTCTCTTAAGAGATACAGAAATTCCAAGCTTTAATTTAGATATTCCAGGGGGGCTAGACAAATACCTCAAGCTTACTTTTCCTTTCACGCTTACACAAATTTTTCAAGGTAAAACTTGGCAGCTGTCACGTGACATTTCCGCAGCTAATGTCATTCCCATACAATTCATTTTTTCCGCAGGCGTTAACGTTAATAGAAAGTGGTATTTGTCTAGAGCCTCAGGTCTAGACAAATATCATTCTGTTGGCGTCTGCGGAACATTGAATTGTATGCGAATGACATTAGCTGTGGAAATTAAGCTGGCAAGTTTTTCCTTGACAAATTTGCGCTAGCGTGAAAGGAAAAATAAGCGTGAGGTATTTGTCTACACCCCCTGGATGCCAAGTGAAAGATAATGTATCCCTGTAGCCGATCCGACGCACTACTGCGTCTGCGTTACGCCTGCTTCTTCCCACGGTGCGCCAGTACATGCTTTGGCGTTTAAGACGGGAACGCCAGCAACGCCACAAAGTTCGTCACAGTACATCAATCACATATACCTGGTTATGATATCAGCAGGGTTTGGCCGTGAAGCTGGATTGGCGCTGACCAGTTCATAGTACAAAGTGCTGAGCTGCTTAGGAATGTCATCTACAGTTTTAAGAGCAGGTTGACTCTTCAGTGGTCCATTGAATGCTTCCCAGATGAGGCACCCCAGGCCCCAAATATCTGAGGAACTAGAAATTCATATAAAATCAGTATTCTAAGTTTTCTAAAGATAATAACATCCACAGGACATTATCACATAGCCATATTAGTTATGAAACTTAATAAGGCCATGAAAAATTAATACAATAAGATAAAAACGAACACAACAAAACTGTACCGATTTGCCACACACATTCTGATTCATTGGTTCAGATCCAACAGAACTGCAGTGTGCATGACTTCCATATTAACCTATTGATATTGAATGTACTAAATTTCAGCAAAGACAAATTGACTTCTCCCATAGTATTCAGCTTCCGTCTGATGTAATGATTGGCAGCAATCATAGTAAGTGGTCCCACTTAAAATTACCCTGAAGAGATCTCATACAGATTCAAAAGCTTAAGATTGTATCATTAATAATGGCCTGATATTTTATAATTTCCCGAAAAAACCTTACACTGGAATTTCATTACAGTTTGGTAATATATCAACAACAAATCTTTATTAAATACTTCTTTTGTAAGATTGAATTATAAGACCTATGTGAATAGGATGAGTCATATTGAGCTAATGACTCTTTAAGTTATCTATAGCCTAATATTTCACATTCATTTAACTTTAATAGTTTTGTATGTGTGATATAATTAATGACAACTTTAATTAATATTGTGTATTATAAATAGAAAGTTTTAAAAGCGTAATCTATGCTATGCAGGAGTCTCATTATCTCAACCTACCCCTAATTACACTATAACAAAATGGCAATGGAATGGAATGAAGAGAATGAAAGGATCTAGTTCTAGGAAAAGGAAAGGCTAAGGCCTTATCTTTGCCATTTTCAAGTTCTAGAAATTTTGGACATTGCTAAGCCTGGTGACAGGAGTGCCAGTCTTGTTTCCATAGCCATTTAATGTAATTAGGGGGCTGGTCAAATCACAAAAATAATGCCAGGGTGACTAAGAAAGAACCATTGACATAATAAATAAGAATAAAAAAGCTTTTAATTGTTTCTAAATGTAGAATAGTGTGATTAATAATTAATAACTCAAGAAAGATCAAGAAACTTACCATTTAGTCACAGCTTTTAACTTCACTGGATCTTTCTTCTCCGGTGGGTCATATATTTCAAGAGCTGGTAATATTTTGATAGGGATGCCAGTCTCTTGCCCGTGTGATGAGAGGAACTCGAAACCACCGAGTTTCCACTCTCCAGCGTGTGTGACAAATACAGAATATAAACAGACATTGTTATGCCTCATGTTACCATCATTGTTCAGGAATGATAATGCTCTCTGAAAATACCTCAAAAATTTAACTTTTTCAAGTGCTTTAACAAATTTATGTATATTATATAAATTTTTTGGGTGACACAGTTAACTGAGTGACTGACAATCAATAAACAGCATAAATCATAGCCCCTATAACCAATTTTTTGTGTAAAGGTGCACCAAGAAATTAGTTCCTGAAATTCTGCCCCAAATTAGAGGGTGCAAGTAAGAGAACTTTTTGTAGATGTTTTTCAAAGTGGCAGAGCAATCCACTAGCATAAATATAAAATTGCATAACTGACATAACACATAGTGACTCTCATACATATAAATCAATGCAGAGCACAAGGCCTAGAAACATTGAAAGGAGGGTTTCATTGTTAAAATAATAATAATAATGCTGGTTAATTTTTCACACAGCATCATCTAGCCCCAAACTAAGCAAAGCTTGTATTATGGGAACTACATGAGTGATATACTACTTATACTTTTTTTTATAAATACATACATAATTTACAAATAAGTTTTGATTTCAGTTGCAAATTAGATTGTTGCAAATAAATGGTAAATATCTTTATAACCACTGAAATGATTTGTATGAAATCTGGAACATGTAGTTTATGACCTTGAATAACTCATAGGTTACATTTTATATGGGTAACAAACTGGCAAAGCTGTGGGCAGAGGCTATTAACCCTGCATAGGATGCAGCGGGTGATACAAGTTTTTATGAAAATAAGTAAAACAGTAAAAATATGAATACAGCCAACAGCATCATACAAAGTTCATCACAGTATGTATGTATGTATGTAGGTGGACTCAAAGTTGGTCCATTATACATGGAAGCCTGATTAAAAGTCTAGCCAGCCTAACTCCGCCCACTCCACAATATGATTCCCTGTGTTGTGTGAGGATCAATAATTGTGAGTAACATGGTATCACAATACAAAAAACAAGGTCATATTGGCAAATCATAAAAAATTTTGTCACAGAGTAGGAATCAAATCTACATCTATCCTATCTAAGTCTACTAACCCAGAGAAATAAATCACAAAAATTTCAGCTATCATAGGTATTGTAACTTTTACTTTTAACAACTTATTTAAAATACTTACAGTTATCTGGAATATGCCCCAGGCCAGAAACAGATCTTTCTGTTGTCCTTCTAGTTTCATATCCAATATGTGGCATGCTAAAGGATCTACATACTCTGTAGCTACATACAAAAATTTCTCAGTTTCACAGCTATCTAAATAATGTAAAAGGCTAGGGTGTCTCATAGTCTTAAGTCTCTTTAGTGAAGCCTTCGCGATATCAAACAAAGTTTCTGAACTCTTCTGGACATCAAACAAGAATATTGAGATTTCATCTTGGGTCCCTCTCTTCTTTCCTTTGTGTAGAGTCCAAACACTTTTGTCTTCTAAGCCAGTCACTGGATCTCCCACTTCATAAGGGAAATCTTTTGTGGGATCCCGAGAGAAAAACGACCACATCGTGTCAGTAAATTATTTACAGTCTGACTGAATAAATACTTCATAGACTTCATAAAAAAATACACTTTATACAGAGATTATGAGAAGTTTTTGGACACAAAAAATTTTACTACAATTTTAATTGTAAGAATGTTACTTTTAAACAGAATAAATAAAAATTTGAGATGAAAATATCAAAAATTTATTAATTAATTCGCAACAAGGTATCAATTCTTTTTTTTTTTTTTTTTTTTTTTTTTTTATTTACCCTTCTAGGGTAGGCTATAGTCGTATGACCATACTGCCTTGTCTCTCGTAACTTTATTTTCATTCGTGAAAATGTTCAATTTTATGTCTTTCGTATACATTTCATTTGAAGTAAATTATCATCAAAGTACTTTGATGCATCTGAGTGAATAGTTTTGGAGTCAAATCCAAAAATTATTAGTCTTATATTTTCGCTTTTCATTACATTAGTCATTACGTTCATAGTTGTTTTTTGTTATTTACACAAACTTACTACATCAAAATTTGTACAAGATGACTTATCTTAACTTATCCTAGATCTCAATTACAGTACTAATTATGAATTTATATACATGATAAAAAGTTGATGCATTTTTAAGTATATTTTGCACACAACGCGGGACCAAATCAGACTTCTGATAGATCTCAAGGAGGCCATCTATCAGCACAAGGCGCTGAATACTGAAAGACGGACACTCGAATATTATATGATTTATAGATTGGACTTCTTGTGATTGGCAATGATCACAATACGGAGAATCATTCATTTTTAAACGATGAAGATGATAGTTGAGACGACAATGACCAAAGCGCATTCGACAGATTGTTGAGTAAAACTTTCTATTAGTAAAACATTTACTTCTACAGAACCAAGGTATGGAGTCTATCTGAACGTCCAAAGCAGCATACCAAGAACCTTTAACAAGGTATCAAATCGAACTCGCAATTTGGTGATGATGACAGGAAAAAGACATTGATTGGCATGACAGTAGAGTGTAAACGTAACCATAGAAATATTATTCTCTTTGTATGTACGACTGTACCATTCGTCAGCTGCGTAGGCAGGTCAATATTCAATTCAATATTCTTCTCTGCTGCTGAAAAGGGCCTCTTGCTAGTGCTGTTTATTCTACCTTCTCTGGAAGTTACGCTTTTCGTCATGATGTCTCCTCAAATAGTCAATCTCATCTCTGGCTCTTGATAAACTTCGTCGCATTAGCGAGGTGGATTATGCCCAGCATTCTCAGTGCAGGGGCCGCCGCCGCAAGAAACTTCGGGTTGTCGGTCGAGGCGGTTTGAAGTAGGGTATAGCGTTGAGGTTCACCACAGAGTATATTTATGGTGTTGCACTCAACTGTATTCGACACGATGTTATTGTCAGTAGTGTCAAATGTCAGTTTTTTTTGGCGGGAAACAAAGGAGAAGGCGCGCTTTTCAAATAAAATAATTATTTTTAAAACCGGGCAAATCTTTCTTGTTATTTGTTTGGAATAATTACAAATAGGTGGGTCAACTGTGTAGCCAACAGTAGTGTTCCGAGATGACGAAGAAAAGAGGAACTCCCTCCCCCAGATGGATCGCTACCAGCGTCGCACTCTGAGTCTTCCGATTCAGACGAAGACAAGTCGGTAGGAGCGGATTCATCCAAAAACAAAGGCGTAGATAAATATGCAGTCTTTAAGGTCTCGGGATATTCATGTAAGTACCCTGAAGATTAAAAAAAACGGTGAGTTTATTGTTTTCCTCACGCATAATACCGACGACAGATATTTCAATGATAGGGACCGTATGGCCCTCTCAAAAGGATTAAGAAAGCATAGTGTTTCGGGCGTCATGCACCTAAGGTCCATCAACAAATATAAGGTAGGGATCACATTTGATCTCCCAAACAATGCAAACATGTTCCTACAGAATAAGAAGCTATTAGAGCAGTTGTCCCTCAAAGCCAGCATACCGGCAGGTGATACCGAAGTGACTGGGGTTCTTACCTCAGTCCCAATCGAGATGTCTAACAAGCAAATATTTTCTCTGATCGGAAGTTCGAGGAACGTTATCCTTTGGCTTTTCATGCGCAGAGTGAGAGGCGATGGTAGCGCATCCTTCCTGCCAACGCAGGCAGTCGCGGTGACCTTCGTATCCACCAATCTCCCTGAACATGTATACCTCGACTCTTGGAGGCATGAGGTAAATGTGTACATACCTCCTGTTAAATAGTGCCTCAAATGCATGAGGTATGGACACATTGCTAAATTTTGTAAGAATGCAGAAGTATGTTCCATTTGCACTGAGGGTCATATTTTCCGTCAATGCCAAGTTGATCCCAAAAACGCCAAATGTAAAAATTGTAACGAGAACCACATTGCCATTTCAAGCGCGTACCCGTTAAAAAAACAGAAAGTCGAAGAGAATAAAGTAAAGTCCCGGACGGCAACCTATTCGGATCTTTTTGATTCTAAATCCTCAATTCAGGGTCCATTAGGGAGACCCTGAAAAAAACTCTCAGTAACAAGCTTCCTCCAACTGCATAATGGATTTTTTAAACATTATACAGTGGAATGCACAAAGTCTAAGTAGTAACAAGCAAATATTTATCAATTTTCTTTATTCTAATAACATTAATATTGCAATTATTTCAGAAACATGGTTTAAATCTTATCAAACATTTAAAATAAATCATTATTACGTTGAACGTAATGATTGTCGAAACGATCATAACGGAGTAGCCTTTTTTATTCATAATAGTATCGCCTATTCAAAAATTAACACATCTTTTGATGATTAATTAAAGAACATTTCTATCCGATTAACAGTCAATAAAAAAAATGTGAGTATTGTCAGTTTTTATAGCCCGACAAACAGTAATCCAGTTTTCAATAAGGGTAAATTTTACATATTAATAAAGTCGATTCCTGGTCCGTTCATATTTGCAGGTGATTTTAACGCTTACCATACCACTAAGGGTTGTGGTTATGACTCTCCTCGTGGTAGGGACATTTTAGAGGTCATTGATGACAACAATTTAGTATTGCTGAATGATGGTCAAGCAACGACGATTGGTTCGTTGACATGGCGTCAAAACGCACTAGATTTGTCTTTGGTTTCTTCGTCACTGGCACTCCATTGTGAATGATATTCCACTTGGTACTAGTTATCACCTTCCTATACTAATTAAAGTCTTACTCAACAATCATATCATTGATTCAAATGTTAATTGTTTAAACAATAAACATTTACCCATCTACCCAAATTATAAACACGTAGATTGGAAAATGTTTTGTAATTGTGTAGATTCTTTGTTGATTTTGAAATAGACATTCAATACCCTTAAAATTCTTACACGCATTTCTGTCATATTTTGCGAACAGCAGTCGCGAAATCTATTCCTAATTTTAATTTAGATAGTACTATGGTAAATTTCTATCAGTCCTGTGCTAAGCATTCTAGTAAAAAACCCCATCTTCCATGGTGGAATCAAAAATCTTCAGAGGCCGTTTTGAATTTCAAACAAGCATATTTAGAGTTTAAATATAACCCAAAATAAGAAAGCTATTTGAAGTTCAAGAGGCTTCGGGCTTTTAAAAAACTTACTTTGAAGGTGGAAAGACAAAAAAGTTGGATTTCTCTTTGTGAAACTTTTAATCGCTGTACTCCTTTATCTGTAATATGGAAATTTATGCGAAAATATAATAAAACATACAATCCTCATAATAATGAAAATGATACATAGATATCGATTTTTTTAATGAAATATACTCCTGATTTTGTGCAACACAGGCCTTATCCAATTTAATTAATTTTGTATTTAAACTTAATTTTGATACCTATTACCAATTCAAATAATAGCTTTTTAGTAGATCCATTTTCAATTAGTGAACTAACATCTGCCATCGCCTCTAGAAGAGATACAGCATTTTGTCTTGACGGAATACCTTTTATTCTTTTTAAAAAACTGAATAGAGATAGTTTGAGAATTTTTCTGCAGGTTTTGAATTCGCTCTGGGATAAAAATGAAATCCCCTTGGATTGGAAAAAAGATTGTTGTGTACCAATTTTAAAACCTAATAAACCGAAGCTATGTACCGTTTCCTATCGTCCAATAGCACTCACTTCATGTGCTGGTAAAATATTTGAACAATTGTTAAAACAACGTTTAGAATTTTATGTTGAACAAAACAAAATCTTACCTTCAAATCAATTTGGTTTTCGTAGGAATCGTTCGGTTCGTGAAAGTATTTGTCAGTTACAGCTTGATATACTTAATTCTTTATCTGTAAACAATCGTTTGGTCGCTGTATTCTTTGATATTTCTGGCGCTTTTAATAGTGTCAATATTGAAGTTCTTTGTCGAGAGTTGTCACTGGTAGGAATTCCTGAAAAAATTATCACTTGGATTAATGCTTTTCTAAGGAATAGAGAAGTTTTTGTGAAATACAATAGGCACCTTCATGTTCCACGACTTTCTTCGGTAGATGTTTGTCAGGGTGGTATCTTGTCACCATTGATTTTCATTTCGTATATACGTCGTATAAATTTAATTTTAAGTTCGTGTGTAAAAAATCTACAATTTGCCGACGATTTAGTTGTTTATGTATCGGGAGCAAATTTAGCTCAAGTAGCTGAAATGGTTAATGATGCATTGGCAAAACTTCACAAATATTTTTCGTACTTAGATCTTAATGTTAACCCATTGAAGTCGAAGGTTGTTGTCTTTGGCAAAAAATATACCACCATGCCTGATATTTACTATGATAATTCTCCCTTGCCCGTATTATTATTTACTCTTGAGGTAAAATTTTTGGGGGTCATATTCTCACATAATTTATCCTGGAATAATTATATAATTATATTAGACATGTCATTAATAAAGCTAACAAAGCATTTAACATATTAAAGTCTTTGTCTGGTTCCTATTGGGGTGCAGATCCAAAGATTTTATTAACATTGTATAAATCATTAGTTCGGAGCCATTTTGAATATTCTTTTGTTATGCTGCTGATGTAATCATTGTAAATAGAATTAATGTCTTTCAAAACAAATGCTTGCGCTTAATTACAGGGGCATTAAGGAGTACTCCTATAAATACAATGCAGATTGAATGTAGACTACCACCGATTATTATTAGTTTAAATTATCTGAAAGAAAGATTTATCTTGAAACTTTACAGCAGTTCAAGCAATAGTCTTTTGGCTAATTTGTCCAATGTTCAGCTCGTTATAAAACCTTTCTTCATGCTACAGGGTTTTCAAAGTTTTGTACATTCCCTTGATGATCTAAACATTTATCAATCCAGTCATATACCTTGTTATCAAGGATCATTCTTAAGCAAATTCCCAGAAATGAATATAGTTATTAACAATGATTTGTCAACTAAAGAGGAAGTTGATGCGATGCTGTCCGAGTGGATAAATCACAAATTTGTTTATACAGATGGATCTAAAAATGATAACGCAGTGTGTTTGCCATATTTGAACCTTCTCTAAATATGGGTGTTGGTCACAAAATTGATAAAAATGCTAGTATTTTTACAGCAGAAGCTTTTACTATCTTGAGCGCTTTGAAACATATAAAAAAACGTAATTTAGGGCATACTGAGTGGGTTGTAGTAAGTGATAGCATGAGTGTTTTGAAGAATTTAGCAAATAACAAATTGCATGCTTATACTAACTACATCATTTATTTCATAAAACAGCTATGGGTTGAATTAGCTGATGCAAATATTAATGTAAGTTTTGTGTGGGTGCCTTCACATAAAGGTGTAAACGAAAAAGTAGATTATTTAGCCAATACCATTGTTAAATTTGCAGACACAATTTCTAATCTTGAGAACGGCGATGCAAATGTTTCTCTACCATACACAGATGTTGTTAGTCTTTTAAGACAACGGATGTGTCAAGCTTGGTGTAAACATTTGTATCACTGTACGGAAGTTGAAAATAAAGGTTCTTGGTATGCTGCTTTGGACGTCCAGATAGACTCCATACCATGGTTCTGTAGAAGTAAAATTTTTACTAATAGAAAGTATTACTCAACAATTTGTCGAATTTGCTTTGGTCATTGTCGTCTTAACTATCATCTTCGTCGTTTAAAAATGAATGATTCTCCGTATTGTGATCATTGCCAATCACAAGAAGTCCAATCTATAAATAATATAATTTTCGAAAGTCCGTCTTTCAGTATTCAGCGCCTTGTGCTGATAGATGGCCTCCTTCAGGTCTATCAGAAGTCGGATTTGGTCCCGCGTTGTATGCAAAAGATACTTACAAATGCATTAACTTTTTTTCATGTATATAAATTCATAATTAGTACTGTAATTGAGATCTAGGATAAGTTAAGTTAAGTCATATTGTACAAATTTGATGTAGTATGTGTAAAACCTACAAAAAAAAAAGATAAACTTAAATTATATGACAAAATAAATTATAGGACATTAATAATTATTGGATTTGACTCAAAAACTATTCATTCAGATGCATCAAAGCACTTTGATGAAATAATTTACTCCAAATGATATGTATAACGAAAGACAAAAAATTTAACATTTTCACGAATGAAAAGAAGGTTACGGAAGTAGAGGTGGGGAAAAGCGTTATTTCCGTATCACCGTGACTGTCGTTCCAGTTCCAAAAAAGTCAGTGAAAAATCAACGTTACTTTGTCACGTCGATCACTCAGGTCACGAGAAACGAGATGTCTAAAATTGTTTTAAATGTTCCGAAATACCAGAAAAATCAACGTTACTTTGTCACGTCGATCACTCAGGTCACGAGAAACGAGATGTCTAAAATTGTTTTAAATGATCCGAAATACCAGGCTCACAGGTTCAGGACTGAGTTGCACAAATTGAATATTGGCACTGTTTCACAAACATTATAATATAAGCCGCATGTAGTTAACTATTTCTATATAACTATTATTTATGTACTTTTTTATTCCAAAAACTATCGTGAACTTGACTATTCATATTGTAAAAACGGGAATTTTTACGTACTGCACTATCGGCTTACTATGGGGCGAAGAGGCCAATTGGGTTTATGAATTTTAGGAAGGCCATAGATCTTTGGAGAAGTGGGATTCATGGGTCGTAATTGCTCATACAAGTCGTCAGAAGTTGCTTGAAGTAACTCCTTCAACTTTTTAGTTACTCTAGCTGTGGGATTGTGTTGACAATCCCACAGCTAGAGTAACTAAAAAGTTACTCTAGCTGTGGCGGGGTGATTATTTTCTGCAAATGGAGGGTGTAGCGATGGGGTCTCCTATATCTCCGGTAGTCGCAAACATTTTTATGGAGTGGTTTGAGTCCACAACGCTGGAAAATGTACCTTTTAAGCCAAGATACTGGTGGCGGTATGTAGACGACGTGTTTGCCATAATACATAAAGATAACATCACACCGTTACTTACACATTTGAACACCAGACACCCTAAAATCAGTTTCACTGTGGAGCGTGAACAAAACAAAACTCTGCCTTTTCTAGATGTGTTGGTCAAGCGAGAAACTTCAGAACGCTTCTCACATTCGATATACCGCAAACCAACACATACAGACAGATACCTTAGAGCTGACTCTCACCACCATCCAGCACACCTCGCCTCTGTACCACGCACTCTAATAAATAGAGCTCTTAGGTTGTGTGACCCACAATACGTGGATGCTGAACTGTCACATGTGAAAGAGGTGTTAGAGAGAAACGGCTATGGTTGGAGACAAAGTTTTCGGATCGCAAACACGTCTATGAGCTCACGCAAGGCATCGGTAGAGAGAGCTGTAGCATACTTACCATTTGTTAAGGGAATAACAGATAAAATCGGGCACGTCTTACGTCGAAAGTACAGCATAAAAACGATATTCCGACCCCTGACACAATTGAGACAATTGCTACGTTCTCCCAAGGATAGAGACCCATTAGGTGTCCCCGGTGTCTACAAGATTCCTTGTGACTGCGGTAAATGCTACATCGGCGAGACAAAACGCAACATTTCTACAAGGCTCACCGAACACATACGCGCTGTGAAGAACTTAGATATCAACAGTTCCGCCATAGCAGAGCATTCGCTGGTCACTGGTACGACGCACTATATCCGTTTTGATAAAGCCCGGGTCTTGGCAAGAGAAAAGTTTTTCGTTCCTCGCAAGATCCGCGAAGCTATCGAGATAGGTCGTCTACCAAATTTTAACAGAGACCGTGGATGGGCTTTACCCCCCGCCTGGAAGTCATGTCTGTATGGACTGCATGATAACGGGGGAGTCGAATCTGACATTGCCACAGTGAGCGTAGCCTGTCTGGCTCCTCCAGGAATAGGTTATTGCATCGACGTGAGCAGTAGCGTAGACGATGTAGCACCCCTACCACCAGTAGTTACTACAACGCTACGAACACAATCGCCCCCTCCACTCGCGCGCCTTTATAAGCGCGCACAACGTGCGGCCGCGCGTAGTCTCTTTCTGACCCCAGACCCATAAGAGCCGGTGTCCCTCAGGGCTCCGTCCTTGCTCCTCTCCTGTTCACGCTGTATACCAGCGATATTCCTCGGACTCATCAAGTCGAACTAGCCCTTTTCGCGGACGACACAGCTTTATACGCATCCGATAAGAACTCTGATCGAGTGCGCATAAAGCTGCAAGCCGCTCTCGACACCTTAAGTGCATGGTTCCGTAAATGGCGCATAGAGGTCAATCCAACGAAAAGTGCAGCAGTGCTCTTTTCTCGGAGAAACCGCTTGCCCACAAGAACGGTCTCACTCTTTGGCGAACCCATCCCATGGGTTAAGTCAGCCCGTTACTTAGGAGTGATCCTTGATAGACGTCTATCCTTCTTCACTCACATTACGAAAGTGAGCAACCGCGCCAAGTTCATCCTTGGCCGCCTTTCCCCTCTCATCTGTGCGAAGAGCAAAATGTCCCTTAGAAATAAGGTGACACTTTACAAAACGTGCATCCGCCCTATTATGACATATGCCGCAGTGGCCTTCGGCCACTCCATTCATGTCAAAAAACTCCAAGCTGTCCAAAATCGTTTCTTGCGCAAGGCCGAGGGTGCGCCGTGGTATTCGCGCAACATAGATCTCCACCGAGACACCAAGCTCGAGTCCATAGCCAAATTCATAAAAACCGCTTCTCAGCGGTATTATGAACTGGCCTCATCCCACCCGAACCCCTTAATCTCCACTATCCCCGACTACTCGATCGAGTCACCCGAGTTGAAAACCCTCCGTAGACCAAGACACGTTCTTGGTGACCCCGATGACCCCATCAGCACCGCTAACGCGGTGGTGACGTCATCAAGTCCCGACAGAGCAAACACTCCACAGATACACCGAGCCCGCCGGCGGGCTCGACGAGTCCCCACTTCC
Organism: Perizoma flavofasciatum; assembly: GCA_958496245.1. Lineage (NCBI taxonomy): Eukaryota > Metazoa > Arthropoda > Insecta > Lepidoptera > Geometridae > Perizoma > Perizoma flavofasciatum. The sequence continues at coordinate 5,710,966 of OY292436.1, forward strand.
GCCTACTCACGGTACAGATATGTACCGGGGCGTTTCTCTCCTATTCCACCCCCTCTGGCAACGGCCCAAGCCGAGGTCCGTACCTAAGTGGTGCCCTTGTGCTAGTTGCCCCATCCTAACTTTTTACAGGCTGAGCGCCTTCTGCGCTCGCCGTAGTCCGGTGACGCTGACCAAGGCCATCTGCGGCACTGCAGCATTAAAGTCCATTCAGAAAAAAAAAAAAAAGGCAGCGCGTAGTGCACGGCGCGACGCGGAAGGAGAAAGTCGCAACCACTCACCCTGATGAAGACTCTCGGAATGAGTCGAAACTTAGTCGGTGCCTTCACCGATAGTGCAGTACGTGAAAATTCCCGTTTTAACAATATGAATTTATGTACTTATTAAAATATCTAATTATTTTTATTTTTTGAGTGTATAACGTAAAACTTGATTAAGATTGTTCTCATCTGCCATTTCTAGAAAACAGGTACCTACTTACCCTCTAACTCTATAAAGAGAGTTATAGTGAAATAAACACGAACAGGCGCCGAGGATGCGCGAAACTAACCGAAGTTACCGCTAGTCGCGCGTCATTAGAGCAGTCAGTAGGAAGGAACGATAATATATCTTGGAACGGTGCGCGATTGGAGCACGAAGGAACGACATACGTAACGTTGTTCCTGTTCGACAAATCACAGTGATACTATTTGACTTCAGATCACTGTGATTTTTTCATCGTGACGTTATTTATTACTCACCTCTATACGGAAGACGAGGCAGTATGGTCATACGACTATAGCCTACCCTAAAATGGTAAACAGAAAAAAAAGTGTCAAATGTCATTGAATTTTTCAGGTTATGTTTTTGTGGTTTGGTTCAAAACACAAAGAATAGAATAATTTTTATTACAGAAGAAAAGGAAACTAATAAGCCTCCACAAAATGTCTAAATCTGTAGCGCGATTAAAATCAATGAAAAAAGTGTCCGATAAAATAGACCATTCAGCAAAGTTGAGGACTAATATTCCTGCTGGAATGGCTGCAGCAGGTCCACCATTGGGTCCTATGCTGGGCCAGGTAATCTTCTTCATGTTACTAAAATGTTTAACCCTCTCCTATTTACTGAATTTATAATTGACAGAGCGCCTTTTGGCTGTTCTAATTTGTAATTTCTTTTTAAATACCTTTGTATAATCCCCTGTGATATCACCCAGGTCACCACCCAACTGACACATACTTAGTCATCCCACTAGGTGTCGTGAGTACCTATCAGGAACTACGAGTATCTAGAACTGGAACAAATATCTGCAAAACATACAAACATGTGTTCTGCAGCTGGAATCAAACCAGCACCTCTTGTTACTACTATGTTAATGGTCCCAATCCCTGGCCATACCTTGGTGGTTGGGCTTGACAAATTTACCATTTAACCTATGTATTGTATTTATTTATTCCAATGTTAACAAAATATACATTGTATTGGAATGTTACATTTATATGATAACAGGAGCCCATATATATGTTTTTCCTGCAAGAGGTTCATTGTTGGTATTTTATCTTCTAATTGGCTTATCCAAATGCAATGCTTTTTCATGTAATTTATTTTTAGGATGGTTCTTAGATAGGTTTTATCGCCACAACTTTCTAGTGGGTGCTGCAATATATAATGGAATACACATTTGGGGTTTTAACTTGTTTTCAGCGTAACATCAACATAGCAGCATTCTGCAAGGACTTCAATGAAAAGACATCCATGATAAAGCCAGGTATTCCACTGCCAACACGAGTAAAACTAAACTCTGACAGATCTTATCAACTGACCATTCATCAGCCACCTGCATCTTATTTCTTGAAGCAAGCTGCTGGAATCAGCCGTGGAGCTATGGAACCTGGTAAATAAATCTTTTATTTAGTTCACAGAGTAGTTTGGTACATGATTTGGTACTTAAAAAACGAATAAATTAATTAGTACCTGACAGATCTCTGTCCCCACACTAGGTCTCTGACGAGCCTGTATTGTAGGGTTACAGAACTACAGTGATTTTCAGTTTACGGGTTTTCTTGAAATGTGTTATCTTTCAAAACCTTGTGCTATGACAATACTAAACCACCAAAAAAATACATAGCTTATTGTTAAATGACAAGTCACCTACATGACTGCATAACTCTGGCTGTTATCAAATTACCTCTGGGTTAATTAACTATGCAGGTACTGCGCAATAGGCAAGTTAGATTCTTAACATTCTAACCCTGCAGCACCCAAGTGGGCCTATGTAGGTACTTTTTTGTAAGGATCCTTTCCTTAAAATATACAATAAATTATGTCATGGGCACCACCATGAATCACATCATTGCTTTTGCAGAGAATATCTGTTTTTTCTTGGTAATTTCCTTCCTTCCACTTGTAGTTTGCTTGTTACTTGTATTTTTTTTTTACATGAAGGCATTAACAATAAAAAGGTAAAACACTACATAGCATCCCTATTTAATTTTCTGTTTATAATACTTTCTACATAATCTTTTTATTCTGTTTGAACTTCCAGTTAAAGAGATCAGCGGCAAAATAACTTTTAAACATTTATATGAAATAGCCAAGATAAAGAAGCAAGACCCTCCTCTTGAATGGAAATCTTTAAAGGAAATATGCACCATGTTGATAGCCACTGCTAGAACTTGTGGCATTGAAGTTGTGAAAGAATTGGATCCTAAGGTAAATGATAAAGATACTCAATAATAATACAGTTAGAAATAATGGCATATTCACACTAGGTACACTTAAGCATAAGACACAATAGATTTTCTAACGTGTTTGGGATTCCAGCAGTCAAACAGCTTTAAAGTAAAAAGTTTGATAAAGAAAGTACTACATTCTAATTGCAGGAATATGGAGAATTCCTGCAAGAGAGAAAAAAGGCAGTTGAAGAACAAAAGAAGGTGTTACAAGAAAAAAGAGAAGCTAAGATGTTGAGAACTGCATAATCATTTTTAAATCTGTAAATATTAGTTAATCATTGTTAGGAATTGTAGTTTATAGGAAATTATGACACAATTGTTCAAAAATATTTTTTTATTAAATTTAATCTCTGCTTAATCTAAAATTGGCCTCTAAACAGGAAAAAGTATACAACTACTTTTGCAGCATTAATATTGAGATACCTAATAATTTCTGTACCATTCAGTAGCATGAGCAATCAAGACTATGGTTTTGTTGATGGAAGAAAAGACAACAAATATTTCTGTCTCTGTCTTTAATTTGACGGAAAGAGTAAAATATGTAAAGTTTTGTTTTCTCTTCCATACAAAAAAAGGTTGTCTTCATACTCAGTATTTCACAATTCAATTTTTCAGATCTTTAAAACCAATTCAATTGCTAACTGCCCAAATGCTCAAAATAACTTGAAATAAATGTATTTTTTTTCTATGTCAGAATAGTAACCAAAATTCACAGGAACAAAACAACCTGAAATTACCCATGTCTACAAAATGTAGAATTACAAAAACCTTCTTCGAGGAAAGTATGGACTTACAAAGTATAAAATAGATTTGAGTCTCCTTACCCTATATAAATAGTTTAACAAGACAAGAAACAAGTATTTCAAAGATAAATTAACTACTTATCAATATCACATTTAGCACAGTCTATAAGGAGATGCCGCCGTTAAGATTACAACCGAAATTACAAAATAAGATCGTACAAAAATACACCATTACTTAGCTATGCTTAGATCATTTCAAGTTCTGGTGGATGAATCTAGTTGTAGTGCGAAATTAAAATATTTTTCAGTTTTGGATATTTTAATTTTTAGCATTTCACCACATGTAACATATGTGTGGATGTGAATTGGCGGAAAATTATTATTAGAACAGGGATGTGAATCGTATGTTGTGGGTAGAACGCAGATAATATTTAAAAAAATGCAAATTTCGCGCGACAACCAAACCTTTTCACCTTAAAGTAAGGTACGCTTATCTATATTTCTTTTATATATATAATAAAACATCAGCGCCACTTGCCTATATCAGGGCTATATTCTTATTTATCAACTGCAAGAAAATTACCCTAGGTAACACATAGAGATAAGGAATGGGGGCACTACTAAATGACAGCACGCGGCGCAATAAAATAACCCCGCAGTGACTACTAACTCTGATAGACGCAAGTGGTTCTGTAATCAAACTAACAAACAAAACTACACAGCTCAAAAAATATTAGGTATTTATCATAGTAATTACACTCAAAGTCTAAAACTTCTCAAACCACAGATATTACAATAGGTACTATACTAGTATTCAAACTGAACAGAGCATATAAAAACTATTAAAATTTTATATTTATGTTAAACAAAGATTTGTACTTGAATCAATACTTCTTAAAACTTAAATGGTATTCGATAATTTTTCCTCTCCAATTTCGTTAATATTTTTTAAACGATATTGTTTGGACCACCCTTTCTACATGGATTGGTAAAAGATCAATGTATCTCCAATTTCAAGCATTACCTCTGGTGTGTCAAGCTTCCATAGGTAACGGTAACCGCTTACCAACAGATGGGCTGTATACTTGTTTGCCATGTTAGTAGCATAAGATTTTGTCATACAAAAATATTCATTATAAACCTCCACTACACATGATAAACCATTCACATTTTGTGCAAAATTAATATTTTATACGGGTGATATGCAGTGCAAACTTCGCGGTGACAATTGTAACACAATCCTCATTAACCCTCTCCATACATTCTCATTGTGATGGCATTTGAGGATGAATACAAACAAACATCTTGTCAAATGGTTAAGTACCCATTATAGGGCAAAATGTTCTAATACCAAATTAATCCAATCTCAATCGCCGTTTTTGTGGACTCATCTTTTACTTTTTGAAGGCTTTGTCAACATTCTTTTACCGGATGTGCAGATCTCTTAAGCCTTGGAGAGTTGGGCAGAACCTCTGGCAATTCCGTAACATTGTCAATCGTGAAGTCAGGTAAATCCGAAGACTCTTCGTCCGGCTGGAGCGGAATCCACACGGTGCCGCCTAGTTCAGCATCTATACCCCCCTGGAATTAAAAATAAATCGAATTTACAACTGCAAACTTCTGGTGGAAAAGTCATGGTTCGAATTGTCAAAACCTTGCTTCGTAACAGTGTAGGTACCTAATGTTAAATGATGCATACGTATTATCGCGCTTGCGACTGTATTTCTATGTTATTAAATTATGTACCAAACTAGTCCACCTACGTAAAAGAGCATTGTGGATTCTTGAGGTATAAAGTAGATATCAGTGATACAATCAGGAAGTCTTGCGAAATATTTCTTGAAACGAGGTGTATGTCTATGCTTACCCTTATATCAGTTTCCAGTTTATCCCCAACCATGATGCACATCCTCGGCTCGACACTGAGCAGCTTGCAGGCTTCAAGAAAGATGTGCTGATCCGGTTTCTCCCACGGCAGATCTCCCGAAACGAGCATGCAATCGAAGTATTTGCGAAGCTTGAGCTTCTCTATCTTCTGCCACTGGGCGCGCGACGGCCCGTTCGTGATCAAACCGAGAAGATAATCCTCCCTGTGCCATTTATCGAGCAGCTTGCTTTAGAAACCGCTTCCATTTATGCTGGAACTCAGCACACGATACATTCATATCCAAACAGTCTTGCACTATGCAACAGGCTTTGAAATCATGCATAATTTTATTAAAACTGTTTGATCTATTGTCACCGTTGCGTAAATGCAAAACTATCTTCGCGTTTTCCACGTTCAAGTTATTTTCATAAATTGGACATGAAACAGAAGTTAGGTACTTATAGCTAGGGTAGTGCCGTGTTGAGTTTATGTCAGGAATTTGTGGAAATGAGTGGGATCAACATAGCACTAAATAATTGTTAGTTGTAGTAGGAACCATGGAGACGGTTATAATAGCCTTTTTCTAAAAAGAAATCGATCTTAGACAGAAAGAAAAACTGTTTCAATATGTTTAAGGACAGGTTTTGTAAACTGTCTCCAAAGTTTTTGAATTGTCTAAGGTAACAGTATTACCTTCCTCGTGTACTCCCTCCTATTTTTACATATACAATTCAAACCTAAGTGATGCGCACGCGGCGCCCCGAGTTATGTCACTCGATGAGCAACAACTGAACTGTTGAAAAACAAGTCATTTATTAGCAACATGCGCGTAAAATCAGCCCAATACATTTGTGAAGGCAGTAAATTCACTGACATTAAATACATGTGTTAAGTTCAGTTGCACAATATCTTCTCTTTGGGAAAAACAATGCCCTCACAACGTCTTGGTGCTGACTTTTCAATGGTACCATAAATCAATAATGCGCGAATATTCATAGTATTATGTGGCATGCAATAGAGACCAATGAAACAAAACTACGAACGAATACTAACACTAAATGATTGATACGCTGTCGATGTTGATAACAAATTACTGAATGGGATGAAGATTCAAATAAATATGCAACAAATAATTTTGTGTAGTACCACATAACACCATGCACAAACTAGAAATAGATATTTGTTCTACGATCTACATTTAAGGAATCATTTAATCAGAAGGTAGGTACATGACCAGTATCAATGGATCTTTCTAACAACGAGCAAGGATCTAAGAATTAATTATTGTCTTAAACAATCATAGAACAAGTAACAAAAAATCAAGTTAAAAATGTAGTAAATTCCTTGTGTAATTATATTTTCAGAACATACGTACAAAGGAATTGTATTCCACATTTTAAATAACATAATGTACCTACTTAGTTCGATTATGGAGAAATAGGTATTGTAATTGAGATAAAATCCACGAATCCAGAGATGTATAAATAAATATTTCTTCATAACAAAGGTTAAAACTACATAAGTAAAATTCAACCAACATACCGCAACGATTCCAACAGATGTATCACATCATTAGTTAAAGTTAAACATTGAAATCTCAATTTTATCCATTCGGATGATATATTTTCTGAAACAGAAAAATATATTTCTGAAAGGCCATCCTATTTTCTCGAGGGACAAGTCATGTTCTATTTAGAAGTTGTTTACCTAAAATATATAAATAGCGATGAGAGTTAGGAGACGAGGCGAAGGGTAGAGCATTAAGATTCATCTTTTCATTGTACCAAAAGCGTATCCAGCTGCTCATCATTCACGAACACCCACGCTCTTTATAAATTTGACATGTTGATGAAAATAATATATTCGTAGCATCATTGCAGAAACTTTGCAAATTATTATGTCGAATATTACGACCTATTATTATGACGTCTTGAGGAGCATTTTAGACTCAAGAGTCTAGTAGTCAAAGGTACGTAAAGAGCAAAAATTAAATGCGGTGGCAATCTAGTCGATGGTGCATGCAAAAGCTTTCTGGGCATACTGCCAAGTCCATAAAAACACTATTTCTGCGAAGTTTGTTAACAGAGCGTAGCATCGACGACGGAGGTTGTCTACCCAACCCACTTAACCATTACGCAGTGGCTGTTTGGTCACTCGTAGTCATTAATGTACCTAATTATAAATAAGGTTAAAGTTGTTTTATGTCGTCTGATTTTAGTGAAGCCACTGATATTATAATACGTGAAGCGTAAATATACTGGACATACATCTTTACACCAGCGGGGGTGTAAAGATGTATGTCCAGTAGGTAGGTCCTACCTACGTATTTATCAAGCAGGACTCAAATATGTCCTTCACGAATGTCACCATCATAGGTAAAAAAAAATCTGTGACGTCATTTACTACCAGCAGAATAATATGAAAATTTTAGAATGGATAGGCAAGTATAAAATTAAATAACGCCTGCTTTGTTGGATACCTAGGTATTATAAAAGTCAAGTCAAAAGTCAAAATTCATTTATTCAATAAAATCACAAGGACCACTTTGAAACGTCGGTTTTTATCTAGGTGCCTGTTCCTCCGCGACCAAGCCAGGAAAGAAAGGCAAGAAAACAAGGCTGGTTATTCTTTTTAATGATCCTTTTACAAAACAATAGGTTCGAGTTGGAGCATTTTCAATCCCAAGAGTTTTTGTCATCTAAATAATCAGATATTTTATAGTATGCCTTTTTATAAAGCTTTTGTTTAATTACGTTTTTAAATTTGTTAATTGATAATTTTTGTATCTCTTGGGAGTTTGTTATAAAAGCGTACACCGTGCCCTTTAAACGATTTACCAACTTTATGGAGTCTACAAGTGGCAACAGCGAGTTTATCTTTATTTCTAGTATTAACATTGTGATTATCGCTTTTTTTCTTAAACAAATTAATATTTTTGTGAACATACATCAGATTTTCATAAATGTATTGACAATGGAATGTCATTATATTTATTTCTTTAAACTTTTCGCGAAGTGATTCTCTGGGGCCCATATTATAAATTGCTCGAACAGCCCTCTTCTGCAGCACAAAAATGGTATTGATATCAGCAGCCCCACAGCAGTATACCGTACGACATAATGCTGTGGAAGTAGCTGAAGTAAACTAGTCTAGCTGTGTCAACGTCTGTATAAAGACGGATCTTTTTGACTGCATATGCCGCAGAACTAAGTCTCTTCGATAACCCATCAATATGAGGACCCCATTGAAGCTTATTATCTAGGGTGATACCTAAGAATACGGTGGTGTCCACAAGAGCCAACTGTTCATCTTTGATTTTGATATTTGCTTTAACTTGTTTAACATTGGGTAGTATAAATCTAATACACTTTGTTAGTATGTATAGTATGTACCTTATGTGATGAAATGACAGAACGGAGTGCAGTTTTAAACGATTTTTGTAAAGTACCTGTACCTAGTCTGGGGAAGTGCGTAGATAGGTAACATACTACCTACCTACCAACCTGCAGTAGGTTAGTACCTAATGTCTATTTCAGTCGCCTAATTATTTTAAGTAAGGATAGGTTAATTATCTCGGTAGAGTAATCATTTAAAATAACCAGGGAAAGTACAGGCACTCCCTAGGTACATGAGTAATAGATTGCAGCTAGTGTTTCGTATAGGTCCTATGTAAGAACAAACTTACCTGAAACTATACAAATCCACATAAAAGGAAAATACAATGTTTCATACTTACTGGCAATATGTCTGTAATTCTTGGGTAGACTATTGCGCCACAGATGGGCTGCCCATTCGTCCAGCAAGTATGTCTCATCATCAGGCCTTGCTCTGAAAGCACGCAGAAACTTTGCGCCACTTTCCACTGCTTCTTCTTGGGGTAGGCCATACTGCTGCTGTAGTATCTCGACTAGCTGAAGAAGGAATTTTCGTTCTTATAGTTCCGTCTAATCAATACTTACCTATGTTGGTATTCGATTGGATGCTTCAAAATAGTCCTAGCGGGAAGAAAAGTAAGAATTCTTCCATTAAGACACTGCAATAACGGTCGCATGCAGTCGGAGGAGGGAGGATAAGGAGGCGTAAAAAGACCATCGCCGCTTCGTGAAATTCTACTAAAGCATTCTGTAAGTTGTCCTACCTATGTAAATCAGAGTATCGGCTGATGATCTCTCTATAATAAGATGTAGTGTCTTTACGTTGCACGATGTTAAAAAGTACCTAACAAGTTCCTTGCAGTGTTTTAAATCAGGCAGGAATAAACAGTTCGGTCTGTACCCTTAATTAACATTACGGTGACCTGCATCAATGTGACCTAGTTAAATCCTTGTCTTTGCCAGACTTCAGATTTGTTTATGTAGGTGTGCGAGTGGGTGTTATAGAGATTTGGCACTTTCATTGATTTTTCTTCGTGGCACCCTGCTTTAGGTCAGTAAAGAGCTTGAGGTGTGGTGGCCACAAAAAAGAGGTATAACTACACAGATGTATTGTTTCACAGAAACTTTTCTCAGATATCAATAGATTTTTTTGGGTTATACAAAAAAAAACATAATTAAATCATACACTAACTTTAGCAAGTTAACAGACAACTTTCAGCACCGTGCTGAAAGTTGTCTGTCTCTCTCCTTTGATTAGTGTTAGAAAAGGACAGGGTTAGAGTTAGCGATCTGCTAGGTTAGCGAGTCATTATGAATAAGAGGGTACGAAAAAATGGAGGATACCATGTAGGGGGTTGTCAAAGACACGTCCAAATATTATATTTGGCACATAAGTAGTGTTTGGCATAGTAGTTGTTCATACCATGTATAAGGTCGAAAGCCCATCGCCGCTTATTAGAACACTAACCCATGGTACATGCTCGAAGGCATGGGCACTTTTGCTTCTTGGGCATGCCGGTTTCCTCACGATGTCTTCCGTCACCGTTTTGAGCACGTGTACACAATAAATGAAATCCTCATTAATTTATCTGTAGTTGACGAACGGTGGCGCGGCGGGCGAGTAGCCGGCTAAGACGCAAGAGGTGCGAGTTCGATATCAGCTGCCTGACATGTTTTCATGTTACTCGTAATTTCTGATACTAACGACACAGGGAATCTAGTGTGAGGCCAGGACAATATGTATGTGATTGTTAGTGTTTATTAATTAATTTGTAAGGGTGTGAAAAAGAGGACACCTAAAAATATGACTTTTGAAATAAGTTTTCGGGCAAACGAAAACAATGTGAATCAATAAACGCAAAACATTTTCGTGAAAATTAAATTCGAAGTCAAAATTTTCGTCAGAACGTAACCACTAATATAACCAGTCTGTTTGTTTTCATATTACTTCGTCCTATTAACTTCGTTAAGAATGGTTTCTGGGTGTGCATAAGGAAGAGTCTGATCCAGATTTAGCGAGGGGTCATCGTTCTCGTTAGACGTTCACTCACCTGAAGCTTGGCACAGCAGCACGCCTGAAAGCTGATACCCGAATGTTAAACTTAAAGCAAAGGACCGAACCGACATATCTACCTAATTATTCGAAGTAATGTAAGATCCAATATTATGTTTATTCTTAAAGATCTCGTGAAATTGGCGAAAAATGCTATGTTCGCCTGTAACTGGCCTAGGTTATCAGAACTTATCCCTATCCCTAAGACAGACAAATTAGGCATTGTAAAAATAGCTACAACGGAATTAATCTTAGTGATACCTATTAAACTAGACTTAGGGAAAGTCTGAGGTGTGTAGTATAGTATGGGTGTGATAAGATTGTTCTCAAATATCTTGTGTCATAGGCTTTATTCTGCTCCTTATAAGTGTCAAACTTCTATCTATAAAGCATTTTCCTGTGGTATTATGAAACTACAACTTTTGTCACAATAAAGTTTTATTGAATAAATTTCTGTTTAGTAGGTATAAAAATTAGTTATCATCACTGAAAGTCACAGTTAAAAGGAAAACAGCTTATTTACAGCAAAATTCTATGTTATAACATCAGTTCAATATAGTTTTAAGTACCTTCATGGTTAAAGTAGTTGTGAAAATAAAAAATAATAAGTAGACATACCTACTAATAATAACTGAAAGAACTTTCAAGTAATTTGAATCTTTAATCTCCGAATAACTTCTTGCCTAAATCCATAAGCCGGTGATTCCTGCAGCATTTCAAAGCTCCAGCCTTTTTCAAGACAGGAATCACACTTTCATTAGAGTCGACTAGCTTGCAAAGGAAGTCTTCAAATGCTGATTTTACATTAGGTGGTAGAGTTCCGATCTTGACTTTAATAAGCATCTCAGTGATCCCTTCTGCCCATCCACTCTCTATGGCAAACTCTGAAATCCACGGAACAATAGTGAGAACTCCACTCATTGTTTGCATTCCCAGGAACCACAAGTCCGCAATTTCATTCCAATGCTCTTTGTAAGACAATGATACAACCAAAGCAGTGGGATCATTTGATTCATCCACATTGTAAGCATCCCAAAGGAACCTGATGGTGGATGTGATGTATCGGCATATTGAAAAATCATTCTTCTTCACATTGCTAGCTAGGGATTTCAGTAGCAGCAACCCTAACACAGCCAAATGACCATGCAGAACAAGATTCTCTGGTATATTTTTTAATTCTGGTAAGTTGTTGAATATGAATTTTAGTAGAGTATTGAACAGCATACTGCTCTCTACTACTTTAGGAGCTAAGACTGTCAGATTCATGAAAATGTTGCAAAGGCTGACCATAGCGGCCCTGGAGTCCTTCATGTCTTCCAACAGCTGAGGATCTAGTTCAGGTTCCGGTTGGGTTCTTGGTTTTCCCCTCTCAGACTTTGGTATGGGAGGCTTTTTGTTGTGGACTATTGACCAGTGGAAGTTCATAGCTTCATAAAGAATATCTTCTTGCTTTAAGTTTAAGACAATATCTCTGGCTTTGTCTTCTACAACTAAATGACAAAGAGCTGGCAACATCAAACGCAGCAAGTCCAACTGTCCCATTAGAGAGTTGTCTGCATCCATTGGTTCTCCATCAGACTTATTCTTTTCAGCCAGTTTTCTTGATCTGAATGCATGGAAGGAATCATTGGCGAGGGAAAATATGTATGGCAGCAACACATAGATTTGATCCCTCATAGCTGTAGTTTCCTGTGCAATCCAAGCGACTAGAACCCTGACCATGGCACAAACAAACACTTTCTCAGCGTCAGGGAGTTTGTCTCTATTCTTGTCATTAGAAACTTTTGTGAGTATGGAAACAACAGCATTGAAAGCACCCTTGAGGCTGGTGTAAACAGACTGTTTTTCTTTCTGCTCCAAGTCTAACTGATCAGTGGCCATGTAGTTTATAGATAACTCAAGTACAGTAAAGCAAGCTGTGACCAATTCACTATTAGCAAATGCTTGTTTGAAGCTTCTGTCTTCCAGCTGCATTCGAACTTCTATGGCACAGAGCTGCAGCAGTAACAAGAAAAATTTCTTTGGATTCTCTTCATCACACATTGTCCATTCAATGCCGAGGAGGTCTGCAATGTTTGCGGCCAGTTTGAGAGCAGGGTCTCTTTGGTTCTTGCCAATTTTGCTGGTGAGGATATCATTCAGAGCCTTGTAGATACTCAATGGCCATGATTCTTCTGATGCACTAGGTACTACAGTGGCTTTATTGCAGCTGTATAGCAGTGCACTTATTATGGTAGCTAATTCAAATTTTCTTTCAGACTGATCAGTAGCAAAGTCCAAAGAAATTTTATTAACCAATGCATGGAATGGTTTGGGATCATTACCCCAAGCAATAGGTCCATATCTGCTGGTTAGCTTCACAAGGATATTAAGAGCTTCGTCAGTCTGGAAGCTTTGATGAGAATAAATCTCTGACATTTTCTTGATAGCCCCTACATCGATGAGGGCTTTTTGTCCAGCTTCATGTTCAGCGATACATTGCAGGCATGTGTAGGCTTCACTTACAATAATGAGGTTATCAGCATAGTCCTCATTGTCCGATGTCTGCACAATGTCCAGGAAAACAGATATGTTAGCAAGTATTTCTGGATGTGTTGCTAGTTCAGGTTCATTGCAAAAGGCTGTGAGGACGCAGAGTGCCACCGATTTGTAAACAGAAGGTGGGCATTCATCTTCCAAGTTGGAGTTGGTAAGCAACCTCTTCAGGAACTGAAATCCAATTGCTTCCAACAATGCTTTCTTGGCGTGTGCATTGCAATCCTTACTCTTTACTAGCTTGGTCACCATGAAAAGCGCCGCGAACTTTTCGTTGTCGCTCTGCGCGGCCTTCAGGATCATGCAGCATTTTTTAATTGGCTCCGATATGTCACCCATTATCACAAATAACAGTACCTACGCGATTGGAAAGCGCAATATGTAGCGCCTCACTAGCGCAGAGAGCCGCAATAGACTGGTTCGCTCGATCTACATCACGTTTATAATTAGAGTGTTCTCTTCCAAAATTTCTAAATCGGGACGGGCGAGCTCACGTTCTCCAACTATGCAATGCCTATTTATATCATGCGCTGGAACGTGAGCGTCCTACAATATACACGCGGAGTGCAGCAAGCAAGCAAAACGATACAACATTTTTAATACAGCAAGTCCAACAAAGACGTAGAGTCAAACTTGCGATTATTTTCTACGCGTGCTATCGAAAACCACGATGACTTGACTGACAGTTAAGAGCGCGCACTCTCGCATCGAACGCACCTTGTTCCGTTCCGAACTACGACTTAGGAAAATCCATGACCGTGGCAATGTCATTAGCTCGATAGTTTTTTTGGGGCCGAGTACGTACCTTATTGCAGGCTCTTGTGTCTCCCTTTCTTGTTTGTATCAACGTGTTATCTAAATCAAAAAGTATCGCTGACACATCACTGTTTTCACCATAAAAAGCATTATTTGCCATAATATTTTAAAATTATCAACGCAAGGAAAATTACAACTTCGCTTGATTTGATTTGACTTGACACACAATGACGTCATGCACGATTTTTGACATTCATCGCATACCACCGCTCAGCTGTTTCCTCACTAGTGCCATCTGGCGCAATATTATATTGCAAATTGTAATCGTGCTCAATCAGGGTTAAAAACTAAAATATGTAAATTACCTACACATTGATTGATTTTATTTTATGTCAAATTATTTCTCCAAAAATCAGAAACAATATTATTTAAAATACTGTAACACACTGACATCTAGTATTTTTTAAAGAAATTTTTATATATTCTCACGGATACGGCTCAGTACCTAGCTTTTGTTTCGCAGCTAACTTCATACATCAAGGTAGAATTTAGTTTTGAAACTGATTGGTAGATGGCGCTAGACTTAGTCTACTTATGAGTAGAGCAGCTGCTCTACATACGGGTACATACGGGTACACAATTTCTTTTTCACGTTACTTTTTTAACTGTAAAAGTAACGAGAAATTGTGTACCCGTATGTATTCCTTACTAAAACTATAAGCAGTCGTTACTATCGTATTGTTACGTTATTCGTTACTTTTGATACAAACAAGCACTAGCATGAAGCATTGCATCGAGTCGCGTCATCGCGTAAGGTACACATCGACACCTGCAAGGAAAATCATTGTAACTCAATTTTTAGCCAAATTGAGTTACAATCATATTCTAGCCGTGCGTTTGAAGCCCAATTTTTTAATCTGATACTCGTATCTCTATCCCTTCTGGTTATTGATTTAGAATGTGGAAAAACATCGTAAGTAATGACTCACAGAAGTTAACAAAATGGTATCTGAAGTTACGCAAAATAATTTTTTAATAAAATAACAGTAAAACAATTGCAACTCAATATACATTTATTTTCTTCGTCTGTTTGAAACAATTCTTGATAGATCTATAATTGTAACAAGAGTTACAATGTTTTCATATCCAAATATTTTTTCTAAAAGTAAGTCTAATGATGTTAACTTGAGTTACAATTATTTTCTTCGTAATAGTCCGCATGTTTAGTTTAAAATCACACTCAATAATTTGACATACAATGTTATTACGCGGGACTCCCCCCGCACGTGCTATCCCTTGTTCTTGTTGCGACTTGTTTGATTGAGTACTTTGCTGTTTGAACTGTTGCATCCCACTGTTTTTTTGTGAAAAAGTGTATTTTTATGTGATAAATGATATTAATAGATGTTGAAAATGAGTCGTCGTAGTAGGATAATAGAGTTAGCCTTAGCTAAAAGTGAAATAACTGAACCAACGGACGCCAATACAGGTATTTCGTGTTTAAGTATTATGTTTGGTACCTACATACCTTGTTTATGCCTGTAATACAATTTATTTGAAACAATTATTGCTATCATACTACGTAAAGTGTGATGTTTTTTTTAGATGAAAAGCCTTTGTTAAGTGATGATGCCGAAAATAGTTGCAAGAAAGTTGGACCACCACCGGCAGCTTTTATGGAGACAGGTGCGTAAAAAGAAATTTACTTATGATTATTTAACCTAACTTCTAAACTAATTTTTTTAATTTTACTAACTCATTAATATTTTCATAGGAAATAAGTATTTGTTTAAAACGCTTATTATTATCTAACGAAAATGAATCTTCTTGTTTTAGGAAACGATTTGCTAAGTTTTAAATACCATCTCCGACAGCGCAGTCCGATAAAAAAGCCGGATTTTCAAGATGAAACAGTCACCGTTGAAACTGAGGAAATAATATACTCACCAATCGTTTCGGAGTATTTACCTCCGGAAGATAAAGGTACCTATTTTTATTACTCGATTAAAACATTTTATTACTTCTTTTCCAATTAAAACCGCAGAAAACCGAATAGTACTGATGTACCTGAACTTTGTTTTGTGCTAAGCATGAGTTATGCTTTAAAAATACCTAACTTAAGAACGCGCATTTTGTGAAAAGTATAGTAATAGAATTTTACGTACATAGGGCACATTTTGAAGAAACTGGCATAGAGAAATCATGTCAATAGATCGCAAGGTTGCGGAGATCCTAACAAACAGAACAATTATGCGTGAAACAGTGCACTTTCTTTTTATTTTCGTTATTTTTTGTGTTTTCACATTAGAAATTTATGTAGATTTGTATGTAAATTTGTGTACGGAAATTCGCGCTTATTACCATGGGGATGCCATGGTAAAAAGTGCGAATTATCGTGAGCCGTGAGTACTGAGATCTTAGGCCTAGGTTGACACCCAAACCCATTCGGTTCGCCCCTTAATGACAAAATCTAGTTAATTAATGCAATTTAAATTTATTTTTCAGCTTCTGTTTCAACACCTGACGCCGATACGGAATCACTCAATGAACAGTTACTCGACCAAAGTTCTGCTGATGACTGCAATAAAGAACAAATTATCGAGGCTACGGAAACTATCAATTGCTGTGAAAATCGTAAGTACACATCATTTAAATTTTCCTACTATTATTCCTTCCTAACACGCATAGGCAATTCTAAAATTATAAATTGGAGGTAGGTATTGATAGGTAGGTATTTTTTTTACATAACATTTTGTTTTCATATTACAGGCCAAAACATAGAACACAATGACATCATAGCGACTGGATTTCAAACAGACGAAGAACTACCAGCAGACTGCATTGAATCTCTAACTACAGACAATATAGAATCAGAGGCATCACTTGCCAATACCAATCAAAAGAAGAATTATCCAAAGAAAGTTAATGCAGGAAGGAAGAGAGTATTAAATAAAGAAAACTGGAAGAATTCTATAGCTAAGAAGAAGAAAAATTTAGGTCAAGAGTTTGTAAACAAGCTAGGTCGTTTAATTCCCAAAAAAGAAATGAAACCCAGTTGCGATGGTAATTGTTCACGTAAGTGTCGTGAGAAAATTACAGAAAATCAAAGATATTTTATATTTAAAGACTTTTGGGAGTTAGGCGACCATAACAAACAGATGGAATATGTGAGCAGATTTGTTAAAAGAGTTCCAAAAAAACAAGTTACTGCCAGCTCAATTGCTTCGAGTCGTCGTAAGTGTTCTCTCGAATATTATTTGTTTGTAGGGGAAGAAATACGTACCTGTAAGACAATGTTTCTGAACACCCTCTCGATAAGTGACATGTGGGTACAGACACTATTTAAAAAAATAGATAAATCTGCTACGGGATCTTTTTCCTATGACCAGAGAGGCACTCACAGGACGCGAAAGAATGCTATTCCAGACCAAGTCAAACAGTCTATTCGCGACCATATCTCACAAATGCCAGTGGTAGAATCACACTATGTTCGACAACGCTCATCAAAACTTTATCTCGATGAACAGCTAAACCTGCCAAAATTACATCAACTTTATCTGGAATGGATGAAAGAGGTTCGTTCGGATCAAGCTGAAATAGCAACAATACGACAATATAGAGAAGTATTTTGCACTGAATATAATATGGACTTCAATAAACCAAAAAAAGATCAATGTCCCCGTTGTGACATATTTAAAAATGCTGGTGGTAACGAAAAACTTAAGCTTGAATATGAACAAGCTATGCATATTGCCAATAAAAATGTTGTGAGGTTGTTAAAAGATACCGATAAGCAAAGAGCAAAGCAATCTAATGATGTTGTGACTGCTTGTTATGACTTACAAAAAATACTGAACACTCCACAATCTGAAGTTTCAGTATTTTACTACAAAAGAAAACTTGCAGCCTATAATTTTACGATTTATGACATGGGTAAAAATAAAGGACACTGCTACTTTTGGGATGAAACGATAGGACGCAAGGGATCAAATGAAATAAGTAGTTTTGTGTTCGACTTCATTAAGAACAAGGTTCAAGAGGGGTTTACGGAGTTCAATTTTTATTCTGACAGCTGTGGCGGCCAAAATAAAAATAGAATTGTGTTCGCAATGTACGCATATGCGGCTAAAACGCTGAACATCACCATAAACCACCACTACTTCGAAGTTGGACATTCGCAGTCAG
The DNA here is from genome assembly GCA_958496245.1 of Perizoma flavofasciatum. Taxonomy (NCBI): domain Eukaryota; kingdom Metazoa; phylum Arthropoda; class Insecta; order Lepidoptera; family Geometridae; genus Perizoma; species Perizoma flavofasciatum. The sequence goes on from OY292436.1 coordinate 5,729,190, forward strand.
AAGGTGATGCAATGCATGCATTGATTGAGCGTAGGAAGAAAAACAAAGTGATATACATTCCCCAGCAGTGGGTAACTTTAATTAGATGCGCAAAATCTACCGGTGAACCATACGCTGTTACTGAAGTCAACCAAGACCTTATATTGGACTATAAGCAACTTATAGTGAATTACAATAATTGGGAAACCGATATAAATAATGAAAAGGTCTCATGGAGCAAAATTATGCACATTCGCTGTGCCAGGGATCAACCCAATATGTTAAGTTTCCAGTATGATTCATTGTGTGACCATGAGATGACTATAGATCTAGTTGGCCAAAGTGGGAAAAGAGCAACTCGTCGCAAATACAAGGCAGCTAACAATGAAGAGATGCCTCACACTATTCCGAGGGCCTATAATGCACCTTTACCCCTGACAGCAGCAAAATATAAAGATTTGATGACTTTGTGTAAAAGTAATTCTATTCCAGAAATGTACAGAGATTTTTTTTTGAACTTGCCGCATTTAAGTAGTTCACAACAGAAAGACAACTCCGATTCTGATTAATTGTTGTGTTTATGGAGACTGATTTTGAACTAAGTTGCTATTAAAAATTATTAGAATAAATGCATTGAGTTTTTCATTGAAATCGTAACTCTAAATAAAACAAAATAACATTTTTAGTATGGTATCTCAGACATACAATTTTTTCCTTTTAGAACGCAAGTTGATACTTACATTATTACATTGTATGTCTGAGTTACGATGTCAGTATGTGTAAAGTCACATTGTGGCACATCATCGTAACTCATAAATTAGCATGAAAAAGAGCAATTTGTCGTAAGATATATGTATAATATCTTAGATCAACCCTTAGTGATTCAAATTATCACAGTTATTTTACTTTAAGTCATAATAAAAACCTACAGGATTTTTTTGAAACTTTGACTCGCTCTCCTGTAAAGTTGCTAAAAATGAGTTACAATGATTTTCCTTGCAGGTGTCGACATGACTGTTCGTTTGTACGGTATCAACAGTACCTATGATAGTTCGTACTTTATAAAAAAACTACCTAAACGTACTACCTATGAAATATTTAAACTTTACAACTGTATTTTAAAATATTCTCGTCTTGTTGTACATTTAGAGGCGGATTTGCAAAAGAAGTAGCACAGTCACTTCAAAACTTGATATTTTTTTATTTTTTTTTGTTTATATTTTTCTGAGTAGATAACGTTTCGGTACCTACTTCGAGTATCTTTTTTCTTTTTCTAATCTGCGTCTTGGCAATCTGTTTATACAACAATAGTCCAATTTGATGGTTGATATTAATCCGGTTTTTGAGTCGTTTTGAGAGATCAGTCCAGTGAGTGTTCTCTCAACTTTTGTCTGTGAATCTTTCTGCTAGGTTTGGGATGCTATGTCTCTTCAGTCTGGAGAATTGAAGGGAGCCTGCTCCTTGAAGCTGAGAGGCGAGTTCATTTTTATGTTTGTCTAATCTAAATTGATAGTTTTTGCTATAGGATTCTATTTCCTGTTTCACAGTGTTGACCTTGATGTCCATGTACATATACTTATTGCTTATGTGTGGAGGTATTTTTAGCATGTTCCGTATTGTTTTGCTCTGAAATCTTTCCAGTATTTCGATGTTGCTGTGGCTGGCAGAGCCCCATAGCTGGATATCGTAAGTCCATATCGGTTTGATTTATAAACTATCATTTTACTAAAGTCAGTTAGTTGGGATTTGCGTCCAATTAGCCAGTAGATGCTACGAATTTTGAGGTCAAGTTGTTTTCGCTTGGTCCAGATGTGTTTTTGCCAAGTCAGACGGCGGTCCAAGTGCATTCCAAGATATTTGGCATCTTCCGCTTGTGGGATTTGTGCATTGTATAGTAAAACCGGAGAGCATGTTTTCCTTCTAAGTGTGTAGGTGACGTGTACAGACTTATCTTTGTTGGCTTTAATCCGCCATTTATTGAACCATTCTTCAATTTGATTAAGGTGTATTTGGAGATTTTCTGAAGCAGTGTCAGGGTCCTCATGGACAGAAAGCAGTGCTGTATCGTCAGCGTATGTGGCGGTAGTGGTGGTGTCATCCGAAGTTGGTAGATCTGCTGTAAATATCAGGTAGAGGATTGGACCGAGGATGCTACCTTGCGGTAAGCCTGATTTGATTTCTTGCATTTTGGATAGTTCTTCGTTAAATTTGCCTTCAAAACATCTCTTTTCAAGGTAGGACTTTATGATCAAAAAGATGGAATGTGGAAGCGTTTGTTTTATTTTGGACAGAAGACGATCGTGCCAGACCTTGTTAAATGCTTGGCTGATATCTAGGAAACTGTTGCGTTATTGTTGTTTGTTTTCGAGTGCTCTATTGATAATATCCACTAGGCGATGAATTTGTTCAATTGTACCATGTTCTTCCCTAAAGCCGAACTGATGTTTGAGTATAGCGTCTTCTAGGTGTTCTCGCATTCTGGAGAGAATAGTTTTCTCGAGTAATTTCCCAGGTATCGGTAGTAAGCTTATGGGTCTGAATGAGGTCACTTCTTGTGGTGGTTTGCCTGGTTTTAAGATCATTACAACTTGGCTATTTTTCATTGACTTGGGAAGGCCGATAGGCGTAGACATGCATTGAATATGGCGATTAGAAGCATAATTCCTTTTTTCGGTAGGTTTTTCAGCAGAGTTGCATCGATTTGATCGTATCCCGGAGTTGTGCAGTCGTGGATATCACGGATTTCTTGAAGCAGTTCCCTGGGTGTGACATTTTTTAGCGGCAGGCATATTTGTATGTCTGTTCTAAGAGTTCTTTCAATTTCTTTATCATGGTCTTGGTTTGTACTGAGGAGTGGTTGGAATACTCTTCGAAAATGATTGGCAAAAGTATCAGCTTTTTCTAAATCGCCCAGATTCCAGGTTATATATTTATGGGCGTTATTTGGCTTTTTGGACGTTTGAGCTTTGAAGTTGCCTTCCACAAGGAGTAATTTGTGTCAATGGATGGAGTAAGTTTGCTTTGGTATGCCTGCAGATTTTCGTTTTTCATGTTTTTAGTTAGAGTCTTAACTTCTTCGGAGGCTCTGTTGAAGGCAGCTTTATCTCTTGGGTACCGTGTGTTATGCCAAGTCTTGCGTAGTTGACGTCGTTCCTGGATTTATCCTTTATGAATGCTGGGTATATGTGATCTTTTGGGGCAAATACTTTACATTGTAGGGTCGACTTGTTTGCTGCTGTGTGGATTATTCTGTTAAAGCCTTCTATTGCTATTTCTATATCTTCAACAGTTTTTAGAGGGATTTTAAGATCTACTTCTGCTGTGATAATGGTTTTATATTCTTCCCAGTTGGTGTTTCAGTTATGAATTTTGAGTGGTATTTCCGAGAGGATTACTTTGTAGTTGATGTTAAGAATTACTGGAGTGTGGTCGGAGGATAAGTCTATTACTTGTTCAATACTCAGGTTGTTAAGTGAGAAGTTTAAAACCACAAAAAATCCATAAGGTCCGGTATTCTTGCCTGGTCCGTTGGCCAATACGATAGTTTGCCAGTAGATAAGCATTCGAGGTTAAGGTCCCCTAGTGCACGGTACAGTTGTCTTCCCTTTGGGTTTATGAGACGAGAGCCCCAGTACAGGTGTTTAGCGTTCCAGTCACCGCCGCTGATAAAGCGATTTCCTAGTGTTGTAAGGTATTCTTTGTAGTTATCTACCGTTATGCTGTTCCGTGGAGGGCAGTAGACTGCGGATACTGTTATGTCAGAACTATTATCGCTGATTTTAATTTGAGAGGCCTGGATTTTCTCCGTGCAGAATGATTCGATCAAGTAATGTTTTAAGTTTGATTTTACTATAACTCCTCCTCCGTGTGCCTTGCCGGATGGATGGTTAGTTGTATACATATTGTAGTTCTTAAAGGAAACGTGGGTTTTTGTTGTGAACCTTGTTTCTGAGATGAGTGCAATGTCGATTTTTTCAGTTATTAGGAATGTCTCTAGTTCTTGTCTGCGCCCAGTAAGCCCGTTGGCGTTCCATGTCAGGATACGTATGCTGTGCTTTATTTTGACAGCAGCAAGGTGCTGATCAGTTGGATCATGCGATTCATCATGCTGTCCATCATGTTAGTCATGATAATTTGACATTTATTAAACATTTTGTCCAGTATTTCTACCAAGTTGTCTGTTCCTGGTTGGCTGCGGGCGGGTATTGAGTTTTGTACGGGTATTTGGTTTTCTACGGTGTGTTTTGCCTTGGTGGATTCGGCAAATGAATAAACTGTACGTTTTGATGTGTCTTCTGGTCTGTTCATGTCTCGATGTCTGTGATTGGATTTAACCGTTTTCCACTGTTGAGTGGGTAGCGGGGGATATTCGTCGTTTCGGTCTTGTGATTGGTTCTCTATAATTCCTTTAAATGGGTTGGTCTTTTCGGTTGTGGGAGTTTGATCCTCTCCAACTCTTCTATTGTATTGGCGCTCTTCCATCCTCTTGGGGGATTTGTTTTTCTCTTGTTGGTTTTAGTTTTAGAATTTGTTCCTTATATTGTTTATATTTTGTACATCCTCTGTAGCTAGCAGGGTGTTTCTCATGGCAGTTTGCACACGTTGCTTCTGTATCACGGGTTTTTGCGCAGGTATTTGTAGGGTGGTCTTCACCGCATTTGACGCATCTGAATGGTCTAAAGCATTGGTTTTTGGAGTGCCCGAATCTTGGCATCTTTTACATTGCAGTACCTCTTTTTTCTTGTATGGTGTTTCGAAAGTTATTTTCATGTAGTTGAGGAGTTTTATTTTAAATACGTCTTTGTTGTTATGTTTTGGTTCCAGGTCCACATAAAAGAGTGGTAGAGCCTCTTTGGTGGTTCTATGTAATACTTTGACTACTTGGCGGACCTCATGTCCTAGTTTCTCTAGTTCTATTGTAATGTTTGAGGTATCCTCTGATGGGTGTAGGCCACGCAGGACTACCCTGTAGGCTCTTTCGCTCTTAAGTCTGTATGTGAAGTGACTGATGTTTTCAGCTACAAATTTTTGTCTTATTGTTTTGTATACCTCTACATTTTTAGGCATTATCTTCACAATGTGGCCCGCTCTGAGCGTCGTCATGGTAGGTTATTGTTGGTAATTTCGTTGAGAATATTTTTCACTGAGTTGATGATGATGACTCCTGTGACAAAGATCGGTTCCGGTTTTGGTGGTTTGATAAGTTCTGTGTTTGTTGCGTTCTCAGCATCGGTTAGCATTTCGAACTGGTTGTGGGTTGGAACTGTGTAAACGACATTGTTGGTTTTTTTCTCAGCATTTTCTACATGCTAGGGGCTTGTTTCTATACGTTTCCGTTTAGCTGAGGGTACTCTATCTATTTGCCAGTCGTTTTCTTTAGACAGTGTCTGTGTCCTGTCCTGTGTCTGGTCTTTCGTTGGTAGAACGGTGATGTTTTTTGGAACTGCGCCAACTGAGTTCGAGCGAGTCTTGATGAACATGCTCCTATGGAATGTTTGCTGGATTAGTGAGGTTTTTTGGTATGGCTTGTCTGTTCGCCCTAATCTACTCTCTGCTATATCTATTCGCCCGTCTCCTGTTAAGTCCACTTGTGGCAAAACATTGCCCCCCCCAGAGTACGTGGGGCAGCCTGAGTTAAGCTCAGGGAGGGATTCTCCGGCGTGGCCGGTACCCTCCTGGGGTAGATTGTTTGTTGTTTTGCTTCCATGGTTGAGTTGGTATTTTTTTCTTCGGGGTTGATTTCCCCTAGCCAGGTAGTTCGGTTGAGCGCCATTCGAGATTCCCTATGCGACCACGACCCGGAGTCTACTACCGTAGTAGAGTTGTCATTTGATTCAGAAAATAAAGTGGCAGCTCCACCACAGCATCCAACCCCGGACCGCAAACTCAGAAGGAATAGCGAAGACACTAGGCGCCGAAGACTCGCCTTCGCCCTTCATACTTTGCTACTGTAATCCCGAGGTAGGTGGAATGTGCGGGGCTCGTTTTGGATCACAGGAGATATTTCTACTTGGTACTACTACCTACCTAGTATAGTGGCTACCTATGCCTACCTAGCCGTTACCTAATCCATGCCTACCTACTTCATGGCTATATATTTATTATAATGTATGTGCTTATGTAGGTCTGTATTTAGTGATGTGTTCAATTCAATTTTTACATCGAAATCGATCATGGTCTCTGACGGTAAAAAGTTCAGTGACTGGGCAACAGCGGGAATACATAAAAGCAGGAAGAAATTGTATGATCTTTATGCTGAAAAACAATATAATTTTAATGAGGAGTTTAAAGAACAAGTCAAAAAGTATTCTAAAATTTTTAAAAATGTTTGTCGTGAAGCAAAAGCTCGTCATTTGAGTTCAAAAATTAAAAATAGCCAAGATAAAGTAAAAGCCACTTGGAAAGTAATCAACAGTGAGACTGGAAGAGTCACAACTAAGAACAATAAGTTTAATTTGAAAATTGACAATGCCACCGTCAATCAGGATAGTGATGTAGCTAATGCGTTCGAAAACTTTTTTACCGACATTCCAGTCTCTACCACAAAATCCTTAAACTCCTCTCCCATAGAAGCAGAGTCATTGTTAAAAGAAAACTTAACAGAATGTAAAATACAATTCAAATTTGATCATGTAAATAGTGATGACATCATAAAAGCTTTCAAACTCATAAATGTTAAAAAAACCACGGACCTCTGGGGCATCTCTGTTTGCGTTGTGAAATCATTGATTGGCATTATTGCGCCCGAACTAGCTTTAATATTCAACGAGTGTATTGACTGTGGTGTGTTCCCTGATTTAATGAAACACAGTAAAATAACTCCACTTTTCAAATCGGGTACATGTTCTGACCCTAATAATTTTAGACCTATATCAGTACTTCCTACATTTAGTAAAATTTTTGAAAAACTAATTTTAAATCAATTGCAAAGACATTTTAAATTAAATAATTTACTGCATAATAAGCAATTCGGATTTAGTAAGGGTCGCTCAACCACTGATGCTGGTATTGAGTTAATATCGCACATATTTGATGCCTGGGAGGAATCTCATGACGCTTTAGGCGTTTTTTGTGATTTGTCAAAGGCATTTGATTGCGTAGACCATGACACATTGATCAGGAAACTACACCATTATGGTATTAGGGGCGGTGCTCTAGACTTTCTCACTTCCTATTTAAGTGACAGAGTACAAAGAGTTGACGTGAATGGAAAACGGTCTCCGGGGTCTCTGGTTACTATCGGTGTACCGCAGGGATCAATTCTTGGACCATTTTTGTTCTTAGTATACATTAATGATCTACCCCACCTTGTAAGGGACGATCATGAGGTTGTATTGTTTGCAGATGACACGTCACTTTTATTTAAATTAAAGCGACGACAAACCAATTTTGACAATGTAAACAATGCAATCTCTAAGGTTGTAAAATGGTTCAACGTTAACAATCTCCTACTTAATGAAAATAAAACAAAGTGTATTAGATTTATACTACCCAATGTTACACAAGTTAAAGCTAATATCAAAATCAAAGATGAACAGTTGGCTCTTGTGGACACCACCGTATTCTTAGGTATCACCCTAGATAATAAGCTTCAATGGGGTCCTCATATTGATGGGTTATCGAAGAGACTTAGTTCTGCGGCATATGCAGTCAAAAAGATCCGTCTTTATACAGACGTTGACACAGCTAGACTAGTTTACTTCAGCTACTTCCACAGCATTATGTCGTACGGTATACTGCTGTGGGGGAGTGCTGCTGATATCAATACCATTTTTGTGCTGCAGAAGAGGGCTGTTCGAGCAATTTATAATATGGGCACCAGAGAATCACTTCGCGAAAAGTTTAAAGAAATAAATATAATGACATTCCATTGTCAATACATTTATGAAAATCTGATGTATGTTCACAAAAATATTAATTTGTTTAAGAAAAAAAGCGATAATCACAATGTTAATACTAGAAATAAAGATAAACTCGCTGTTGCCACTTGTAGACTCCATAAAGTTGGTAAATCGTTTAAAGGGCACGGTGTACGCTTTTATAACAAACTCCCAAGAGATACAAAAATTATCAATTAACAAATTTAAAAACGTAATTAAACAAAAGCTTTATAAAAAGGCATACTATAAAATATCTGATTATTTAGATGACAAAAACTCTTGGGATTGAAAATGCTCCAACTCGAACCTATTGTTTTGTAAAAGGATCATTAAAAAGAATAACCAGCCTTGTTTTCTTGCCTTTCTTTCCTGGCTTGGTCGCGGAGGAACAGGCACCTAGATAAAAACCGACGTTTCAAAGTGGTCCTTGTGATTTTATTGAATAAATGAATTTTGACTTTGACTTTGACTTTGACTTTGTACTGTCTAACCCCACGAATCTAACCCCCGGTAGAGACCGCATACGTGGATGAGTTTAAGACGATGCCGATCCGGATGCTCCGTTCGCCGGTCAACACCCGTCGATTCCGATCCAACTAACAACGGCGCAACTGGTGAGTGGCAAAACAAGAAGAGAATAACGTCAGCTAGCTAACAACACCGCTCAAGTCGAAATATTTTGTGGTTTTGACATTTTAATGCCATCGGATAGATCTTTAGTGACAATATCTTCTGCCTTTCTGTTCACCAGTGCAAGCAGTGCATCAACCAATCACAAGCATTATTCGTTACTCGGCAGTTATTCAAAAACAAGCATGACCGCCTAAGGCTTCAAGGTTTAAAAAAAAACACCGCATCAGCTTTCAACTTTTCATTCATAAAACCGTTAGCTATTTTCAAATCGAAAAACTTACGCTACCAAGTTAATTTCCTATAGGTACTAAATAACACTTAGGTTTAATAACATAAGTTTATAGATGTTAAGTAAGGTAGTTGTATTTAGAATTAAGGTCGGCTGAAATTCACCGCAGGCAAGGTAGTATTATTATTTGAAATTAGTTTCACATCACGGCTTCTATTTACATGTGCCATTGTGCCTATCAGCTGTACCTAATAACGATAAACAGGTAGGTAGGTATCCCATCCAAATAACATTCAGGACCCAAAGCACCTCAGAAAAATATATCGTAAGGATAACCTTTACAGGAATTCTACCAGCGTACATAATCCTGAACTCATAGTGAAGATATTTTCACATTGAAAACAGGTAAGCTACATACATAGATAGCTACGTTGCGCTGCTGTGTAACCATAGAGTAGACAGCCTCAAGAGACGCATAATGTTTGATAATTTGCTAGGAAACAATTCTGTCAACTGTCGTGCGAGTCCCGCCACGCCTGCTGTGCTCTGATTGGTTGAAACTGTAGATTTAACTAATCAGAGCACAGCAGGCAACATAACGCAATAACAATGACAATGTCCACGTTTGCCAACATCAGTCCTAAAAGACTGATGTGTTGACAGAACAGTGTGGTTTAATATGACGCCTCTCGGGGTTAACTCCTCAATGTGTGTAACCTACGAGGGAATTTCAAAACGATTTGGTCGATAAGGTATTGGTGGAATTCCTTCAGCACTCCAAGTCTGTAGGTAGGTTGTGCCAAAGTTGAAGACGGTGACAGTTATCACAATCAGGTCATTGGTATAGGGTTTTTGTCATTTGATAAACACTTACTTACTACTCACACCTTTATAGAAGAACCAAGGTCAACGACATAAATTAGCAAGTAGAAGTTTAGGAAGGCTCCTCTGATCGATGGACTGATGACATCTTAAAGGTTCCGGGTAGTCGGTTTCTCAAGATCGTTCGTCTTGTCACTCCTTGTAAGAGGCCTATGTCCAGTAGTGGACTTCTATAGGCTTTTGATGATTCATATTGTAAAAATGGGAATTTTTACGTACCGCACTATCAGTGAAGGCACCAACTAAGTTTCGACTCATTCCGAGAGTCTTCATCAGGGTGAATGATCGCGACGCTCTTCCCCGCGTCGCGTCGTGCACTGATGATGATGAGGCTCACATAACCATGCCTAGACTTCATTATCATCTGTGGAGTGTCCGTAGTGGTTGCTTCTTCTATGGCGTGGCTACGGAATAAAATATACGAGATTTTTTTCTTGAAAGAGGCTCTGCTTTCTATGTGAATAGGGTCTAACATAGGAGTCTGAAAAGGGACAAGCGAGGCGATTCAGTAAGAATTTATACGTCGGACTTGTTCAAGGGTTATTAGATTTCCTGTCACATGCAGGGTCTGTCGGCCACAGGGCTTATTTGCCAAACATGGCCAAGGAAGCCAATTTCTTACGTAAACATTTTGCACGGTCATTATATCGTCTTTTGTTGGGCGTTTGGCGATAGGGAACTATCGGGAGTATTTGTATTTCTGAAAAATATATCTGTTATTTATTCAACTCATTTTTTGTTACGATTACAGTGGCTAATGGTAGATTTTTTTTTTGCAACCTTTGGGCCAAAGATATTTTCAACCAAATAATTGATTCTTATTACTTAACTGAGTCACATAAATTAATACCAAACCTTGAGTGAGAGTACTCTACTTATATCATAAATGCAATAGTTTGGGTGTTTATATGTTTGGATGTTTGTTACTAATTATCTTCTCGACATTCTCGTAGGATAAAAATGTCTAGTAGGTAGGTACTAGGTTTTTTACTCCACACAAAATAATTAAGTAACTTCGGTTCAAAAAAACATTAAGAAGTTTCTTAACGTCTGCCATTGTGTTCTTATCTGCATTCAGCGTGGCTTCAAAGTAAATAGTGGTACCACAGCTAAGCTATATATAGATGGGTCACCTACTGAAATATGTTATTACAGAAAATGCTACGTGCTACGAAATAGATATGCGCTACGAATGAGCTAGAGCTACGAAAAAGCTATGATCTACGAATATGCTAAAGCTAGGATTGCTTTGATGTCTGTTCAAGGTGCGATCACAAGGTGCGAGGCGAGTCCTACTCCTACTAGTCCGACTTTATTAGCGAGTGAGGTGACTTTTTGTTTTGCCTGTAGTGATAGGGTACGCGTCCTCGTCCTCGCGGCAATTAACTACGATTCTCATTAGCAGACCGTTTTCATTCAGAGGCCGTTATCCGACCGGCTTCACCCAACTTTCTTTGGACCATCTCGATTTACTGTATCACGTCCCCACGTTAATGTGCTGATGCTAGAATTGGACGCAGCTGGCGATTGTGATTCGGCCTTTAATGCCCCACGTACCACTCTGCTATTAACTATGTATATGACCATTTATTTTGTCGTTTCGGATTTACTGTACTAAAGTTTGTTCCAAATGAAAATTGTTCCGTATTCAGTTGGTGGTCGCTGAATTCGCAAACGAGGAGTAAGTTCTTGTTTGTGTGATGTGAGATTGTTTTTTGGGACGCCTATATAGTTTTTTACACACTTAGCATACCTACCTACTGTATTTTATATTTTTGAATCTGAAAGCATAATCTTAACATAGTTAGACCTACCGAGTACGTTTTGCTCAAAAATCTCTTTTCTCGGAAAATTCTGTAAGATACCCGATGCAGTGGCCAGCGAATTTTCAAGATTTACATATTTTTATTATTCTTTAAGCTTCTATCTTTTCAAGCATATTATGCTGGTTGCTGGCACAAAATGTGAAATCAACGTCTGCTTTCCGTTGCGGTAGAGGTCTAAATAAACATCCTAACAATTTTATAAAAACCTGAAGCTCAATTGCACAAGATTGATTGCAACCTAGCGCTAACCTATATTTACCGATTGCCGTATATCATTACCATACATTAGACCCGAAATGCGAGCAAGCTGGCCTCGTAAAACGTTCGGTCACGGAACGGAACCAACACGGTGAATCTGCATTTACATCGCAGTCGCATCAAGGTACAGCGGCAATCTGGTAGCGAGTATTGATGGTAAACAGTATACGGTGCGGTAAGTGTAGTCAATCCTGTAGCCGGATGATTTATGCCGGGCAAACATTGTGTCGGTTATCACCGTCTTGCACCTGCCTTATCCGGTCGAGCTGGGTTGATGCACCGCACTCGGTGTAAGCCGATTTACGATTTTGATGCATGTGAAATGTCGGCCTTAAACTGGCTAAGACTCGGGGCGTATAATGTAAAGGCAACATTTATCACGCCTTAGTGCTTATTTTGAATTTATCGAAGTTTAGAAATGGCAGGTAGCTCATATATTGAATCGACTTACCTCTTGAGGAAACGTTAGTTGACAACAACTTGTATAGAAACGTACTCCCATTGTAAAATGATTCCGTTCGAGACTTTAACTTCCAGTCAATTCAGGAAACGTAAGTACTTAAATAGTTTTTAATATCGTTGACATTAATATACGGCATTGTACAAAATCAGGGTAATGTTTTTATACAATGATCAAAGTTTGACTTCTGTTATCATAGGAGTTTAGAGTTTGAGACAACACTGTTCATAGCTAGGTGTACATTTTAATAGAGGTACACACAAATGGAAAATAATTCCCAATAATCCTATCAAATAAAACAGATATTTTGGTTCATAATATCCATGTTGCAACTTGAAAATGAATTGCATTTAATGTATTTTCAAATCAAAGCGTCGCGCACACATCACATCACACGTCAATCACGGCATTACCATTCAGTGTGGCAACGCAGCCAGCATTTAGGGGACGCTTCCGTCTGAAATGATCTGAATCAGTTAAGCTATCTATAGATCGTTTGCAATAGTCTTTAGATGTTGTATTTACTTATCTACGGGTTTTCTTTTGCTCTATAAATGGTTCCAAGGTTCAATTGTTTACAATAGTTTCTAGGGAAGAGAAGATCAGTTATTTCTACAATATTGACATGCAAATAGTTTACACAAATAATGCTTAGTAACTTTATTTATTACGATATTTTGATCTCGATTTTAACAAGCTGCAAAACTGCATCGTACATTCAATTAAAAGTTCGTAACTACCTACTACCAGCGTTAATTTCATTTAAACTGAATGTTGTGGGGTTGTATTTTTCAGGGGCTTTCAAATTGTGTACAGAGCGTGGTCGACGTCGGAAGCAAGCTAACTTGAGCCTCCGCTGGTCATATTTATTGCTTCCCGATCGAAACACCGTCCGTTCCGCCCGCACTTAACTACAAATAAAAACGGCTACCAGCTGCTTTATTTTAAATTCAGTTATTTTTTTTATACGGTGGTATTACGTAAATGAATTGCAATTTTATTTGCTGAAGGTGATGATAATTTTAATCTGCACAATACAATTATGTCTACAATAATGGAATTATTGGCGTAGCACCATCTGCTACGTGCTACAATTTATGTCCGTGGGCTTTTGCTACGCGTAAATAAATCCATGGTGCTACGAATCTACGAATCCTACGCACTGTTCCAATAGTTCCTGGCATGCGAAATAACTTTGTTTGCGAGTGTCGAAGGTTTTAGGTTTTCCGTTGTGTTAAAGAGGTCACTGCTTTATAAAGCAGATTTTAATCTATAAAAGTAGTAGCGAACATAGGTTGGAATAGGTTGGCAAGTGGTGGTCAAAGTTCACGTCATTGTACAAATCGCCACCGCCACTTCACTGTGACCGCGCCAGCTTACGCGAGCCTTTAGTTTTACCAAGATTTAATGCTTCGTTTTTTTATTCTGGTGTATGTAATCAATAGTTATCTATCTATCAAAGTAAATAATACATCTATTCATATAACTATTTACAAGTAGGTATACTTAAAAAATACAGATGAAACCGCTAGCCATCTAAAGACCGTTGCAAACGATCTATAGATAGCTCAACTGATCCAGATCACTACCAGATGGAAGCGTTCCCAAAATACTGGCCGCATTGCCACGCTGAATGGCAATGCTAATACGTTGACCCAGATAAGAGCCAGCTCTCTGGTCACACGACGCTTCAACCAGTCGCCCTGAAAGAATTCTATCAAAGTGTCTTCAATTGTCATTAAAATTATTATCAATGAATAGTCTCTAAGTGTCTGTGAACTGACCAATTGCAAAAAACTAAAATTAAAACTAAGGCCCACCCAAGTTACGAGGCCATACTGTGTCCTGGGCTGTCAGGCAGGGCATTAAGAATGCAGGAACGCGCGAGCGCGCCAAATGTCCCCTCGTCGTTTTTTGTAGCACACTTTATGTGGTACATTCTTCAAACCGATGCGCGGTGCCATAAAAAAATGTTAGAATTAAAATTATCGTGGTTTGGTATCGTTTTAGAATATTATTACCCGTCCCGTCCCCGGGAGTTTAAGTTCGTAAAATTAAAAAAAAAAAAATTGTATGTTAAATAAAAAAAAACTAACACGCTTACGATTGTAATCCCCATGATAGAGATCTTCAGGTCCATACTCAGTACGAGATATACAGACAGATACTGTTGTGGGGTAGTCAGAGACACATCCGAACATTATATTTGGCAAATGCCCGCATTTTGTAAAGTAGGTAGTTAGCATACAGCTGACTTGAGAATCTCCTCCTTTTTTAACCGTCGACTTTTATACAAACTCACTAAAAAAATCAAATTCATAATTCATAATAAATTTATTGTGAAATACAGGTAATGCGATGATAAGTATATGTTATAATAATGTCCACTGTATTTTACCATTATGGTGTACAATAAAATAAAATTAGCACATTACAAATAAAGTTATACGAGTAAGTACTGGTCCTATAACAAAACAAAAACAGGAGTGACATTATATATAAGTATGGCTAGGATTCAGAAAACAGAGTCGTGCGTCCAGTCCTAATTTAGTTTGTCATCTAGGTTCATTATGTTCATTGTGTTCATTATGTTGATGGAAATCATATATACAATTAAAATAAAGACTTATTTAGCTGCTCATAAAATGACTATTTGTTTTTTAAGTATCTTTTTTATTTTCCCTTAAGTGTTAACTCACACTTAAGGGAAATCAGAAGATTTTATTATATTCCATAAGTAACCTCGACGGTACATGCAACTGCTTCGAGCAGAAAAATCCCAAGAATGATGACCATCTTGTTACGGTACCTAACGATTTCGTGGTACAGTGGCCCAACGTACGAAGCGGGGAGGTCGCGAGTACGAGTCCCACCGAGGTTGAATTTTTGGGATATTATAAAATCTTGTAGGTACTCGTGTTATTTTTATCTCAGTTAAGTAAATCGGCGGCTTATAAAAATCCCTTGTTTGAACTTAAATAGTTATATAACGCGAAGAAATATGGTTTGATATTAAATTTAAATTTAAAATTTAAATTTGCCTATTAAAATTATGTATCACAGCGTTCTGTCTGTTAAAAGTCTGGAGTTCAAGGAACGTTCAAAGACTCTACATTTTAATAAATGAAGCCAAGTAGTTTTATTAAAGCTTCGTGAAATCTAAATTGTGAACATTAGAGTAAAATCAAGCAAAATATAGAATGAGTTATGATGGATACTCACTCAATGAAATCACTTTTAGATCAATATATATTGTTGCGAACAAGAAAGCATTCCACGCCTAGTGCTAAAACTTTGTTCAAAGCTAAGTTCTTATTAGGTATATCTGTAGTTTGCTAAACAATACTCTATAATGTGAAAGCAGTAAGCGCAATATTAACTTCTTTGTAAATGGGTGGGTATTCGTGCAGAAAATTATTATTTTAAAATATCCTTTGTGCTTGCTCTGTGAAAGATCATATTTTTTATCTAAATCTTCTTTACTATTGCATGTTTTCAGATTTTAATCTTTTGTCATGTTTAGCAGTTTAATACACTGTTTTAACAGAAATTTTATTCTTAAAATATGTGCTTTACTCGTACGCAAGTAGACGATGTACTGATAAAATTAAAACACGTGCAAATGGCTTTTGGACCATTCAAAACGCGGTAGAGTTCCACTAACTTATCAGTCGTGAGGGCGCTACCATCTATGTTTGTGGAACTTTTTATGTTGGTTGTATCAGTGGGATCTTTAGTTATGTTCTGCATTAAAATCGTTAAAGTAAGTGTATCAGAAGTGCACTAAACCGCCGAGCTTGTATGAATAATGTGATGAGGATGAATGAAACGAAAGAGGTATGCCAGGATCGTAGCAAGTGGAAATCCTTGGTCTCTGCCTACCCCTCCGGGAAACAGGCGTGACTATATATATCTATGTATGTAAAATCATTAAAATATCTTAAGCATTTCGCATTCTTGATATTATCGTTAAAAGGATCGATTAAAATATTTATAATGAAAACGACTATACAGTATCGATTTAAAATATGTAATTTATAATTTTAATGTCGTCTGCAATAATTGTCAAAACAATAATCGTGTAAATAAATAAATAAAATTAAATAAATAATGATGGACATTTTTCACACAGCATCATCTAGCCCCAAACTAAGTAGATCTTGTATTATAGGAACTACACATAAATAATAATAATAATAATACATAACTGATATACTACCTACTTATATATATATATATTTTTGTAAATCCTACTAATATTATAAACGCCAAAGTTTGTGAGGATGGATGGTTGTTAATCTTTCACGCAAAAACTACTGAACGGATTTTGATGAAACTTTACAGTAATATACTCGTAGCTTATACATCAAAATAACACATAGGCTACTTTTTATCGGATACCACGTGGGCGAATCCGTGGGCAGAAGCTAGTACATACATATTATATATAGAAAACACCCAGAGCCGAGACAAATAATTGCAGATCATACAAACATTTTTCCCGCGGCGAGAATCAAACCCGCAACCTGCGTCTCAGGCGGGCTTTCGTCCACTGCGCCACAGAGATCGTCATGTGTTGCCATGTTGATGTGGATTATCACTGGGGATAGTCATGCACATCTCCTTTCGACAAATTAATACGACGGCGTTGGCTCACAATTCCTGCTACAGCTATCAAAACAGCTGGATTAATTCAAATAGTAGAGACTACGAAGTACGAAGTACTAGACTTCGATGCTTGTTTCATTAAAACCTCCTATACAGATCCTATATCGACTTGTTTATTTTATACTTAAGTGCATATGTACCTATAAATAAATAAATAAACAGCCAACAGACGTCTATTCCTGTCTATGGATAATAGTCCAGACCCCAAAATAGGATTCCCTGTGTCGTGGATGTTAGGAACTACGAGTAATACATCTTTAGAATGTTTGTTTACTGAATGCGTTTATTGTCCAGTCTTTAGACCTATGAGTTAAGGCCCGTCTACACTAAGGGTAAAACAACTTATCAAAGTTTAATGCAGGTCCAAAGGGGTATAACGCCTGGGTCACATCATATGCTTGTGCGTGAAAGCACAACGCTTAACGTCGCAGCGCGTTGCATATTTCAGCCTTTGCTTGACTCTTTGTCATATTGCGATCTTTTCTTTTTATTAGCATTATTAGACGGGCAGGCCACATCGGAAAACGTCGAGGTGCCGATGCCGCACTATTGTCGCAACCTGCTGCAATCGCAGCAGAGTCCCATGTCTTCGTGACGTGATGTGTGTTGATATAATACACAGATGATTTTACATTGGATTAGTATTGTGATTTCTCTGTCGGGTTTCCTAAATAAATAAATAGATATGCGATTGGCTCTGCATCTGACTTTAGGTACACCTAAACTACAGTATCAGTACGCTTGGAGAATTGCAGCTGCGTTCTCTAAGACTGTGTTCCGACCGAAGCGCGGGCACTGGAGCGGTTTCATTAGAGGCCCCATTTGCATGTTATTCATTACCTCCATACGTATGTAGGTATATCATTTCCGAGTTCTGGACGTTTTAGAATCTGGTTAATGAGTTTCAAGATTTTTAGAATTTTCATACGGAGTAATCGCGAGCTGTAACTACATTAATAAATGTGGAATAACAGTTGCCCACAACTAGGTAGGCAACCTAGATAGTCCTACATAAATATGTGCCATTTCGGACGATTTTACGATCACGTGATGGAATATAGAATGCGTATAAATTTTACCTAACTACAAAAAAAGATAAGTTTGTATGAGCCAAGGCCAAGTCTGGGTGTTATATACCTAGGCATCCATGCTTAACCATATATCTACTTAGCTGGAGGGATGGAAGCGTTCAGGTAGTTGTATTGTAAATGCCATTAACGGTCACCCATCGAAGTGGGCAAGCTACGCTACGAACACTAGATACCTATTACATTGTTTAGAGTTTTTGTATAAAATTATTTCTGTAACATGACGCTACATTTTTAGAACACAATTCAGCTGCCTACTTATCCAATATTGGCCTCTTGAGAAGTTGCGTATTTAGGTTCATTACTACAGATAAAAAGTAACTGCCACCCGTATTGTCCGCGCAAACCGCTGGAGATTTGAAAAAAAGGAAGTATATTGTCCTCTGCGCATTAACATAGGCAGCGCAATGCTGTAGCCGAGTCGGTTTATCCGACCAGCGCTGGAAAACTGCCACATTTAGTTCATTTAGTGTAAATTTTACACCAAACGAGTTGCTGGGCCGAGTATACTCATTGAAATGAAATGAAATGTATTTATTGTGGAAACTGTGCACAAAAAAGATCTTAAAAGCTAGGCGGAACAACAGTTTATCCATTAATTATGGACGTACAATATTTAACTTATATAACTAGGTAATTTAATGATTAAAAAACCACCTACGGAGTTTTGTCTTAAATTTACTAGTAGGCAGTTCTCTTATGTCTCTAGGAATTTTATTATATACTTTTACAGTCATACGTTGAGTAAACTATACAGAGTTTTGGCTGACTGTAGAACTAACAACGCCAAAAATAATGCTGCTTTGCTTTAGTATATGAAAGGAGTGCGAAAACAGGCGCACAAATGAAATAAACTGTGTGGCAACTCGACCTCGGTAGCGATACGGGCGATATTAAGAGGTGCGGGTTTGATTACCGCTGCGGGACAAATATTTGCATGCTCTGCAGAAATTTGTTCCGAGTCTGGGTGGTGGTCCGAGTGGTTGTGGTACCACTGTACTCGTAGTTCCTGATATCTGCCCACGATACAGTGAATCCTGAGTAGAGATATTACGCCACGCAGGGTTCGTGCACATCTACGAAGATTTGCTGATATCAGATTTGCATGACTTTGGTTGGTGTCGGTGCTCGGACGTCAGTAACAACCTGCTTTTTGTGTAAATGAGACCAAAATTAGAGGCCTGGCAGGTTGGCAGTCTGTTTGTAAATGCCGTGGCAATGGAAACGATGGAGCACAGAACAAAAGGCTCTCCTCGCACTCTTATAATTTACTTAGTACCTAGCTATCTACATCCTCCTTGCCTTTTGAGTTTTTTGTTAACAGTCCCCTTTTTTAAGGCCCGTTATCTTGGACTCACTGCTACTGCTTTCATTTAGTTCTATTCAAATCTGTTTTGATGTGGGCCCGCCTCCACGGTTTCGACAGATACGAATTCACCGGAGATGCTCCGTGGCGTCTTATAAAATATAAATGCTCAATGTTTGAAGTGCCTCCTTTTGCTTTACAGTATCTACGCTGGGCATTGTAGGATGATTGACAATGATGTCAAGGACGTTCTACCGCTCTCTCTGCTCGTAATTTTTGGAAGCTTCAACGATTGTGAGGGTAGGAGAGCTCAGGAAAAATGTGCTAACTTCGAGTGTTTACGGTTGTAAAGGGATCATTTTGATAAGGAAAATCCTACGATATAGAAACAAGGTGTCTCATAATATTAATAATTCTGATAGGGGGTTATTCTACACATAATAAGTAACAACTTGTGTTCATATACATATTATATGGTATGAATTCGAAAGTATGTTTGTTGCTAGTAATATTCGTTATGATATGAATAAAATTTGGTACTTTGTACCTACTTATAGTTTGTGACCTTTACACTAACCTAAACATAAATAAATTATCCTCGTTACACGCAAGAATGTAAGCACTGTTCTTATGAATGTTCTCAGTCAGTAGAACACTTTTATTTTTGGTACAAAATAAATGATTGTGCCTTCCTCTTTAATCTTACTCAGAGATTAATTTGTAGCCCAATTAACTTATTACCATCTAAGTCTCACCGCAATAATCATGGTCTAGGCACCAATTTTTAGTTGAAAAGTAGATTTGAATGGCCATTCCGACCGACCAACTGTCGTCGCGGAAACTTTGAAAGTGCTAACTCGCCGGCCGTCTGGTTGAAGTTATTAATAAAATGAATGGTCTACCTACGTATGTGCTAACTTCGTTCCCAGGAGAAATTCCGACATTGTAATGGATGTAACAGACGCCCAAGATTTTTAGAAAATAGTACTTAAATCCAATGCAAGAATCACAAGGCATGTCATTCTCGAGAATAGATAAAGTAGACCTTTTGTTTCCAAAGCTTATACCCATATAAGAATCAATTTCTTTTTAGGGTTCCGACGCCAAATGGCTTAAACGGAACATTAATAATAACATCATGTTTGTCTCTCTGTCTGTCGGTCTATGTGTTCCCAAGTACTCAGTAATTTATAGATATGTTCTAAGAACTCAAAAATAGAAATAATAAAATAAAAATCAAATGAAATTTTCGCGCAATTTTTTTTTCTATTACGTTGTAAAGTAAAAGATGAAGTTTTTACCTTTGCATCCCCTGTAAGTGAATCATTGAACAAGGTATTTTACATCTATACTAATATTAGAGGTATAAAGAGGTAAGATTTTTTTGTTTGCTTGTACCGAATAGGCTCCGAAACTACTGGACGATTTTAACCGTTTTTTCACTTATAGAAAGCTAAGTTATCAGGAAGTAACATAGATTATTATTTATTTTCAAAAAATTAGAGATCCGTGAGCAAATTGCAATAATGTAGCCCAAAGTAGCAAAATTTTACCTATAAAATTCATTATTTAGCGTGCGCTTAGAGAACTATTGATGATACATAAAAATATGTACTGCATGATTAAAGTACTCATTATTACCTACAAAAAAATACTCGACGGAATGTATCTAACTATCATAGTTAAGTCACAATAGCAGCTTTTGTGTTCTAAAATGTAATTAGATCGCCGGTAGAAACAAAAGTTGGTTACATTCGTATCGTAGTATTAATTCTTATTCAAATAAATCGTTTTATCATCAAGGGTATTTATGTAGCAGTAAAATACTTTTTAATTCATTGGAATCGGACATTTAATTTCGAAGTTCACAAGTATAAAATCGAAACTTACGCACAGCTAGTTTTCAATAAAAATCCTAGAAAAAAATCAAGCATCTACCTAAGTACATTAAAAAGTAAACGCGATAAAGACTTGTATAAAAGTTATATTTACATGAAAAGTTATTTACTTAATTGTTTAACGTAATAATAGGGCAGGGTGGTGTAAGATGGCGCGGGCGATAAGATTGCTCATACGTCATTACTCGACACCGGTCTAGAACATGCCGCCAACTTCAGTCGTGTTTTGATTAGTTTTTCTGTCTGTATAGATGCCTATAACATTTTTGAGATAAGTGTGTAAACAACGAGTCCAGGTGAGTTTAAAGTTTTTATGAGTTAATATAAAGTCTTTTGATCGAATATTTTGACATTTTGTAACTATGACTGACAAAAAAACCTGACGGAATTACATTGTTTTGCTGGTCTTTTTACTTGTGTTTGCCATCGAACTTACGGCATACGACAACGTATTTCAATAACATTCTAAGAGATGACAATACTATCTCGATGATTACGCCAGAGGCAAGTGTGTAAGTTTGCGTATTACGGGGTTGGATAATGTTGCGCACCCAGGCATACATACTTATTGATATTATTCATTTATATTTATGATTTTATGGTGTTTTGTTGCTTCATATTGTTGTAGAATTTACAAGGAACACGAAAAACTAACGGTAAAGTCTGCTTACCTTCCAAGATGGAGATAGCAAGAGATAAATAGCTTCGTATTTAGGGTTGGCTGAGTTAACACTATGATACCGATTGCAGCAACCACAATATGTCATTAAGCTATTTAGATATGACATTTAATGATAAAGATAAAAAAAGTTTTCATGCTGGGTTTTGGGGTATTAAAAAAACACGCTCACAGCTGTATTCCCCATGATGGGCATCCTCAGATACATATTAAGATCGTAGATCTTTGAGATAGGGGATAGTCAGAGGCACGTCCAAACATTATATTTGTCACTCAAATGTGATTTAAGCAAGTAATTTGCCTAATGAAACACTGCGCAATCTTACCGCCATCTATACGCAACTTTACACACCCGGGTGTGTAAAATTGTGCAATTTCTGACTTCTGACTTTTTGCTAATTAAGTAAAATGTAATAATGTCTGCTCAAAAACTAGTACTAGCAATTGTTACCAGATAAGTAAGGATTTAATATTAATAAAGAAATCTGTGATTTTTCCATACGATTTGATTTTATGACCGATTGATACAAAACTGCGCAAACTTACACCACCCTACCCTACGTTTCTCATAATACCTATTCATATTTTTCTAACACCAGCTATAAGATTATTTCCAATTCATTTTATTTCTTCCAGTTCGACACCAAAGTAATACCTTCGGGTCAGACAGGGTTTATGTTATATAATATGTCAAGATACCTAGGTACCTGAAGTTGTGTCCATACCACTTACTTTCCAAACTTGAATTATAAAATTAGCGACTAACGAACATTATTATTTCGCTGACAATTACTGTATGAGATGCAACTAACACTGACACACCTTATCATACCATAAACCATATCATACATACATAAAGAAATAAAACTGGCCAAGATGTATTATCTTGGCCAGTTTTATTTCTTTATTTTTTAACACGCTTGCTTCTCTCTGGCCGTAATTTTTCTCCTCACCAATTACTTTGTTTCTGCACCAGAGAGGTATTGCTTCGGAGAACGCTCAGTATTTTTCGATATTCGGTTTCCTTTTATGTTTCTAACATTTCCAGTTCAAATGATTTGAGTAAAAAGTTAAGTAGTTTGCGTCTGAAAAGAAGGTTAAATCAATGGTCAATATTCGGGAAAAAGCCCAAATTTCTTGGATTGGGCAGGATTACGAAAAAAGCTGGTGATAAAGTTCACATTTCTAAGAGCATTTATGGGGTTTCAGGGCTAATCTCTGACGGCGCGAGGATACTAATCAGTCAATCTCAGCAGCGGTATAGGAGAAGTGAATCTGCAAAATCATGGCTTCCCTTATAATTAATTACCCTAACTTCAATGGCTAGGGACAACAAAAGACGATTGTTTGCTTTCTACGCCGTTGAATCGATGTCGGCCTAAAATCCAGATAATCTCGCTCTTTGTATCAGTGTTATGAAAGAAACAAAGTTTTTATTTCATTTTGAATTAGTTGCTTCGTCGAAATATCTTATCCAGCATAATTTTCTTCAGTGACTGCGAATGCTTTTTTATTTGTTTCAAATGAAAATATATTTTCACGAAAATTTTCGTCTCAATGGTTTGACTCTAAAGTTTCAAAACATGCGAATGCTTGAGATTAATTAAAATATACTCGTATCTACCTATGCATCTTCTGTTAATACTAAAAGTATAAAAAAGACTTGACTTTTTGAATTAGCTTCTTTCCGAGAGATAGCAGTTTCCTTGTTTTTTGTTGCGTGCCCGCGGGCTCCAAGCAGATTCGTAATAAGAAATTCGTGCCCAATAACAGTAACAGAGCGAGCCGCAGGAGGCAGTCACTTTGTTGTGCAAAGCTAAAAAGACTGGTCTGCAGATAACGGGCTGAGCACAATAGCCGCCTCCGCCCTCCGCCAAATATGAACTCTCATTGTCTACTTAATTACTACGGGTGTCTTTGAGATATGGCTGGTACACATTCAGAGGCTGTCACACACAAATAATATTTTATCATACGAGTTTCTGAAAGGCAATTATCGCAAATACTAGTATCTATTGCGAGCGAGCACCGCGTCAATCAAAGAACGCTTACGCGGTTCTAGTTGGTTGCGTGGTGGTGTCGAAGGCGCGGCTATTCAAGCACAAATAGAAAACATTTTATAAATCGTTCTATTGCCAGTAGTACTGGCAGGTTGAAAATAATACTGCTTTCTTGCACTAGAAATCCATTTCTGGTCATTAATCATACTGGGAATCAATCTGTCTATTGAGATTGGGAAGTAAAAAGTTTAGAAGCAGATTGTTTCATTCAACGGTATGAGCGGTCGTAAGTAGGTATAATTTCTAATTTAAGCTATATATTAATCAAAAGAGAACTATGGTAAGAGAAAACTCGGTTATTCACTGACCATATACCAGAGTTACGGCAGGTAATGAAAAAACAGCACCAGATAAAACAGTGTTCTGAATTTATTTTTATCAAGTACCTCTACCTATTTCGAATTAAGGGTACTTAAACACGAAATGTCTGCAATAAAAAGCACTGTACTGTAATATCGAAAACTAATAAACCGAAAAGTGCCGACGAATATAATACCTAGTAGGTAGCTCATAAAAACGAATGCATGTTATCGCGAGCAAAAACAATAATGTGAAAACGTAACACAACGCTTAATTTCGGATAACACATGCACAAGAATCCGAGTGCCCACAGATAAAGTATTATGATCCTGCCTAATAAAAATAAAAGGTTCGCGATAACAATAATTTTAAATTAGATCAATTTAGGACGATAACGGCTCCAGTTATTATTTCCATGGCGGCGATAAACCTTGTAAATGGTTTTCCAAACGTCCCGGGCTGTGCGGCGAGCCTTTTTATTGGGGTATTTGTCAAGATATTCCTCCGCTAAAAGGGACTATAATCGAAAATTTTACGTTTCGTTACTATACACCACCGTCTGTTCTAGTCTAGGGTATGTCCAGGAATTTTTAAAAGCGCATAAGGTTATTAATATAGAACCTTAGTGCTTCGATGTACCTTCTCTAGAAGCCTTACCTTACTGGGTCTTTGCAGGGCTTTGAAGTCATTGTGATTCGTGCTCTATCGTCGCGCGTAGGCGGTAAATACACACTTAGCACCAGAAGTTCCGCTGAGTAAGATCAAGTGTCTTTGGGCCTTTGTTTTAAGTAGAGGCAATCTAATTTAATCCGATAATTTGCTAAAGGGTTTGTTACTAACCCTCGGACTTGAATCATTATCCTGTTATGAAGAATTGAAATCGTATTTGCTGTGATTCATGATTCAGTGGTAAGGCATGGAAAAACCTACGTTCAGCAGTGGACTGCGATTGGTTGATGATGATGATTATAGTAACTAATATTAAGTTTGTTCTTAGTTCTAAGTTTGAAGGACTTGTTTCTAGCTATGGAAAGCCTTGTAATCTGGAAGCCAAATCTCATTTTTATTTCTTCTATCATATTTATTTATTGCTTTCATTTACACTTTGCATATCTCGTAGTTAACATTCCTTTAAAACCTGACAGTGTGAATATTCTATGGTGGATTACCTAGAGTGAGATGATGTTATAAGAGGACATGACAACCTATTAATGGAAATACCGCCAATGTTTGTGGACCAATAACACAAATCCAGCTCACAACCGATTACGTTGCTATACGTGACTGTGGACGCAAATTTGCATGTTTAATGAAATCATCGTATGTAAACGATAGACGCTAATTAGTTCACTAAATCCATGCTTGTTTATGTATTCCAAACTAATTGCTGGTCATCGTACATATACGCAGCCGTTTTAGTAGACCATGGAACATGGCTTACCTACCATCAAGGAACATTTTCATGCTGTTAGGAAAAGAGCTCTACAATCAAATGCACAAAACTTATACTTAATAAGTAATGTCAACTTTAAAAATAGGTTTACTTAGCAGTGGACTATGAATGAATAATAAATAAATAATAATCAACAGTCATAGCCTATAAACCTTAACTTATACAACCAAATCTTTTCAGCCATTCAGAGATATTGAGCCACAAATAAAGAAACATCAAAACTTTCGCATTTATAATATTAGTAGGATGAACTAGCAATGTAGCGCAAACGTATGATCATGTATTTTCAAGCCGATCTAAGTATATAAAGTAGATGGTCTTTCAGTACCTACCCATAAAGGTTGCAGGCTAGGCTGGGTGCGAATTATGCGGTGGCTATTTGGTGTGACATCTACTCGTACCGTTCAATTCCATATTATTAGAACGCAACATCGCGCCTGCACGCACAAGGATCGCACCGCCAGACGGTGTGCCAGAGATACTTTATTGTTTGAATATTGAAATTTCACCCTTTGCATTGACATATACAGCGTGGCGCTACAATGGGAATATAAATTTTAACTACGTATCCAGTTTCACGTTTCAGATTTTAGAAATATATATATTTCTTCCATAATATCATCTCGAAGCAACCTGTATATGTATAAGCGCAGAGGTCATCTGTCGGGGTCACGGATCATAACATCTGTGGCTCAGTGGGCGAAGGCCCGCCAGAGGCGCAGAAGGTTGTACTTTTGATTCCCGCCGCGGCGGCACACCTTTTACATTTACCCTGTGTACAGGAGCAAATGTTGTTCAATTTCTTAGGACCGTAGATTGTTTTAAAGCAGGGATAATTGCCACAAAATGCGAAAATCTTATTATCTTTTGGTTCTTGTTTCAAAGAGATCACGTGAAAAATTACAAAGATATGAACTTTTCTGGTAGTTCCTTCCACTGGTCGGCACTGACGCTTTGTGTGCGGTTATCGTAGATCTACTCGTATGTATTTTTTTTCGGAATTTAGAGTATTTAGTATTTAGTTTATACAAACAAACCTATGTTTCAAATTTCAGCTTCTTGATAGTATTACTAATTATTAGTATCTTATATCTCTTCTTTAATCCATTAGTCAGTATTAAACGATCTAATAATCTATACTTATAAAATGGTTTGTCTTGACTGACTGATCTATCAACGCATAGCCAAGACTACTAAACGGTGGTTTATCTTTTAGACTTTTGAATACTGCTTTTCAAGACCAATTGTTGTACAAAGGAAACAAGGTTTAAAATTGAATTTTAAAATAAAATAGTTGACAGTCTATTTAACATTTCAAAAAGAGTTTTGACTATAAATAAATGTTGGAATTGTTGCTACTCATTATAAATAAATAATTATCTGTTTCAGAGTTTTGTGTAGGAGTAAAAAATTATCTGTGTTTTGGACTTTAACATTTTAAGGGGGGAAAATAAGGGTAAAAGTTTGTATGGGAGTTGTTTTTTTAAAACACGACTTCATGCGTGTAAAGCCGCTGGCTACAGCTATTATTTAATATTTTTGGTAAATATTTCCAATTTCAGACAATGATGGATGAATTATGAGTGTATTTGTGTTTTTTTTGTCTGCTTACCTAAACGTCCTTCTAGATTAACTTTCTGTTCCTACGCACACATGTCAAGTATGTTCTATTAGTTTGACAAAAAAATAATAAGCGCATCACTTTTTGATGGCATTATTTAATGCTCAGCAATCCATCATTGACCGTGCTGGTCATTGAACCACAAAGTTGGTTTATGAACAACAAAGCACGCCACGAGCAACTAATCTGCATTTTAGTTTCAACATTTCTACTTCCTTAGTTTAGGGGGAGTTTGTGAAGCCGTCCCGAGTATCTATCACGGCACTAATCGCAGCGACTTGCCACGGAAGCGCCGGAAATTGGCTGCCCCAGATCGACGGCGACGACACATCCTACGGCTTGTTTGCCAGATGCTCCGGCTTGTCCATTTCGATAGGAAACGAATGCTAGTGGAATTAATATTATTAAGCTAGTGGTCAACCTTAGGGTTGGAGTTTATAGGTCACCTGAAAGCCTCCAATATGGTGCCACCGGGTGATCGGTGGCCAATCATCAAATCCAAGTGATGACCACCCTAAACGTCAAGGTAGTAGATATGGCGTCACAATCTATGCCATATCTTGTACTAGAATATATTTTTTTTTATTCTAAATATCATTATTCTTTGTGTTACTCCTACAAATAAATCTCTACATTTCTAGTTTCCCAATTTAGATAGATAGAGCTCAGTGTCCAGTTTGTTGAAAAGTTATAACGCTTCCGTGGAGAAAATGTTTAGGATGTCATATTTGTAATAAACATAACAGTGAAGAGTAATATTGTAAGAAACCGGCGTGTTTTAAAGCAAAACTCAAAGGTGTGTGCTGTGGTTGAGGGTAACAGTAAAACAGCAATGGGGCTTCAACCTGTAACGTGAAATGCCTAAGTACTAGTATAATGTTTGGATTTGCGTTCAATCTATCCTATCTAATTGGTATCCTCATGGCTCTGTGTATTGAGTATGAATCTGAAGTGGTCCAACATAAGAAATACAGTCGTGAGGATGTTTTATTCAGTATGTAACATTTAAAAAAGGTTTCCAAATGCTAGGCAGAATTAAATTGAGATACTTATATAAGTAAGTACCTACTAAATAACAGACGTATTCCAAATGAAACGTTAAATGTATCAATGATGGTAAAAAGTTCTCATTTCAGACAGAATTCGCAGAGACGACGCCGTTTCTTTGAATTAATAAGCAGACGCTAAATTTAAATTTAATGAAACAAGTTTCACCAGAGAACTGAGTTATACTGCAGATTATAGGGAGTTTAGCTGGTTTACTGTGAGAGATTCGTTGTATATACTGTGTATATCATTATATGTAGCATTTTACTGTGTAATTTTTTTTTGAAAACGAAACAACATAGTATGATAAAAGAATATGATCTTTGAGTTCAGATAAACAAAATCATGATCTCAATCTTGAAACGTCCAACAGAGACAGAGATTTAACATTCCGTATAAATAAAAATGATTATTCATATTGTAAAAACGGGAATTTTCACGTACTGCACTATCGGTGAAGGCACTGACTAAGTTTCGACTCATTCCGAGAGTCTTCATCAGGGTGAGTGAGCGCGACTTGCTTCGTCCGCGTTGCGTCGTGCACTACGGTGCACTTACGGTGTACTTAGTCGGTGCCTTCACCGATAGTGCAGTACGTGAAAATTCCCGTTTTTACAATATGAATTAGTCAAGTTCACGATAGTTTATGGAATAAGATAAAAATTATGTTTCTAAAAAAAATAAAAATAAAAATATAAACATGCTGTAAGTTTTACAGCATGGGCAAAGTGTAAAAACATGAGGGATGTGATTAAACTTTTAAATACTGAATTTGAATAGAGCTCTGATCTAGCTATTACATTTTAGGCTGTGGTTCTACCTTCAGTTCATAACAGTGTCGTTGCTTTCTTCCTTCTGTACCGGTACATTGTTTTATGTAAATTATTTACAATTATAACGCTCGTGTAACCACAATTATGAATATGTTTTTTGAAAAAATCCTTGGATTTTTGTTTTGCTTGACATTGTAGAGTTGTTTCTTTATTATCAAATAGATACTCAATATCGTGGCGAGTTTTTATGTGTATAATTTTATGTCTTCACATTTGAGCAGACATTTCCATTATAAAAAGTTAAGTGTGCGGAATTAATTCAATAAAATTAGAAACCAGTAAGTAAATTGACGCAGATAATTAAACGCTGTAATTTCTGTTTGCCTTTTTTTAGGATTAGTGTAAGTTGCAAATCAATTATGCTGCCCAAACCAATAGATGGAAAAGCCATGGCCTAGCAATGAGTGAACTCAGGGGCGATGATTGTAGTATAACATTAAAAAATTTACTAAACATAGCAATACGGAAATAACTAACAATAGTTTCTGTATAAAAGGGCTGTGTCACACATATATAGTCTATAGTTCAGACTACATTTTGCATGTAAGAGGTCGTTATTGTTATGACTACGTAATGTAGATGACCTCATTATAACTTTATGACGTAATAAAATAAGCTCAATCAGAGGTAAGTGGTTGAATAGGAACCATTTATTATATCGCTACCAAAAATTACACTCCGACGTAAATCAATTTATCAGAGGTCCCGGCAATCATGCAAAGTGGCTGAAACTCCAACTACTAGTATTAATATGAAGCGATGTGCCAATATTCAGATTGATCACCTGCTAATATAATCAAGCAAATCTATATACCTACCTACTGAATTGGCGTTTTGCGAGGTGTTCGCAAATATTTTCGATTTAGGTCAGGAGCCCGGGGGACAGCTATGAATTTCTTACGCCGAACATGAAAAAAACAAACACGCTCACGACTGTTATCCCTAATTCTATTTTTAAGGGGGGAACTGATGTCTGCACTGACGTCCCGCATTGGGGTGTATTGTGTATTTCCCCCTTCTAACCTGACGCCAACTGTTAGCCCGATGACGAAAATATTTTAATATATACTCAGTACACCGATCCGTGAGGATCAAGTAGGAGTAGTTAAAAAATCCATTAGTGCACGAACGGGTTCAAACCCACGAATTTCGGGTCAGAAGTCGGGATACCACCTACTAGATCAACACGGCTCTTTTCCCACTTCCGTGTCACTGGTTATTTTTTGTCACACTGCCTAAAATATACAGATCTGCAAAAGAACTTGTAAATTAGAAAATCGGTGCGGTGAATGAATTAAGGTGCGCCCCCCACGGGGCTTCGTTCATGCATATGGGAATAAAACTAGACAGAGAGCTGATAGTACTCAGTTAGTTTACGAGTACCAGGACATGCTAACAGTCTAGAGCTATCATCATTGTGAATTAATCATAATGAACATAAAAAGCAAAATGAGGCTTATTTATGTAGCACCTCTACGGAATAATCCTCCACCATCTGTCATTTGTTTCTCTAGTCAAAGTTAAAATAAAATAAAAGTTTATTTATTCATTAAAATCACACGGTTTTTCTTTGAAACGTCAATTTAACCTACTGCCTGTTTCTCCGCTACAAAGTTAAAACTTTATTTTTATTGATATTGAATAGTATAATGAAAGGAATATTAACAATTTAACACGACATGGAAACTGATAAAACGACGTGTTGCTATATTAAGGATAATATAGCAGTTAATCGTAATTCATATAAAAATATGTGGTAAATCGATTTATAATATAACGCTATTGCAGTCTAATGGTCACCAAGATAACTTAGAAGAGAAGACACCAGTTACTTTATTTTCTCTTTTGTCGCATAATTTTTGTCTTCTCTTCTAAAACATATAACAAAATGTATCCATATAATAGATTAATGCGTTATATATATACTAAATCTGATACTTTGTGTTTGTATATGTCACCGTAATATTGCAAATACCGTTAGATTGCAATCTATCTCGCGAGATTGTAAAACCAATGTCCCAATTCTTGAAGTGCATTTTTTTTATTTGGTTGACACCTGTGTTTGATTCCTAACTCTATAAACACAGAACAACTTACTGTAAGACCGACCAATCAGGGACAGCCTTCGAACAGTTGTCAATTTAATGCGCGACAGATTGTGATTTAACAGTTTCACTTCGATAGAATAGTGCGTTAAATTGTAAGCAGTATGTTAAGGTTCACAAAATTTCGACAGTTTACAATCTCGCAAGATAGATTGTAATCTTACGGTATTTACAATCTTACAGTGACATATACATACCTACTTCTTTTTCAATTGTTTCAACAGTTTTGACCGTTGTTTTGGTTGCCCATGCTACCAGTAGCAGCACTAGCGCTATTATTATTTTGTCGGTCATCGAGAGTTACTTTAGTAACCGTTTATATCTGTCTGTTCTCATGACAATGTCAACGTAACGTCAAAAAATATGCACCAGTGACATCATTCACTTTCTTAGTACTCACATATCTCCAAAAGTTTATGACACTAACATGATACGGACATTGGCAGAATGGTGACAAATAGTTACAAAAGCCATAATCAAGAAGTGAAGTGAAGTGACATCATTCACCGCTAGCTATCGCGCTACATAACAGAGATCGCACCGCTGCTCGCCAGAATGTTCACCGGTACAAAATGATTCATGGAAATTGCAGCGTAATTGAAAAAAATACGTTATTGCCGTTTGACGCATTGCCGAGGGATGCTCACCACCAGTAAAATTGTATCCGAATCTGTTTCTATTAGATACGTATTGGAATAATACTTTGTGTTTTTTGTACATACATAAAAATGCAAGTGCGGTTTGTGTACTTTTAAAAATACTGTACTTTTAATAATAAGCATCGCATCGGATGAAAAGTTATCGCATTTTATTGAGATAACAATGTAGACGTGTTTGGATGTTATTTTAACGTTCGCATGAAAGTTAAGTGTAAAGTGCAGAGGCTCAAACCTTTTTTTTTATAGTAAGGTTATTTAAATCTTATACTGTTTGTTCTACAACTTTTTCTAACCATTTGTACAAATAAAACTAGTAATATATGGTTAAAACACCTGGCTACCTAAAGGTTATTTTCTTTCCTGTTCAAGAAAAGAAATAATTGTTTGCAAAATATTTTGTAAAAATATACTTAATAACTTAGAGTATACTCGTATAGCAGATTTTTCCTCTAGAAAAACCGGTCCGATAATTAATTATATATCATTTAGTAGATACTACTATGGGTGCTGTAGTACTATGACTAGATCTAGTAGATACTATGGTACTTTTTAGGTTATTTCTGATACCCACGATACAGAGAATCCTAGTATACATATATCAAGGCCATGTATTTGATTGTTGTGCGTTTATTTATTTATATTTAGAACAAACAATCTGTTTTGAAACATAGAGGAGAAATTGTTCATGTGTGTAGAAATGTTGTTTACTGAATCATTTATGCCTTCAAGCATGAATGGCCTCCATTCAATTAATTCAACATCCTCGTCGAATAACTTAAAAACTATTTTTTAGACTAGTCTAAGAAAAAGACAACCTATTGTGATAATATTCTATTTGCAAGTAAAAATTAACTTTACGTGATTAGTGTCCCACAGACTGAGTAGGTATGTCGCAGTGATATTTTTATTACTATTATTTATTATTAAGCGATATTGTAAACAGTACCGTTTTTTTATTTTTTTATTATAATATGATTCACAACTTGAAACGTACACATAACATTCACAACAGGACACTTTATCAGTAATTTGGTCACTTTATTTGGTGTTATTTCTAAAACTAGTAAAAATAGCATGCTTTGTGTGGACAGTGTAAATATGTATTAAAAATATAATAATAAATAAATAAAATAATGCTGGACACACAGCATCATCTAGCCGTAAAGTAAGCAGAGCTTGTGTTATGGGATCTACATGATTAATATACTACTTATATAACTATGTATTTTTTTTGTAAATACATACATATTATACATAGAAAACACCCAGACCCGAGACAAATATTTTTAAATAGTACAAACATTTGTCCCTCGGCGGGAATTGAACCCGCAACCTTCTGCGTCTCAGGCGGACCTTCGCCCACTGCGCCACAGAGGTCGCAAATAAAAGATTCAGTTTAAAAAATATTTTGGAAAAATAATAAAGTGAATGTACATTGAAACCAGGTAAACAAGAGAAAAAACTAAGGTAATTATCATTTTAAAAACATTAACTTTTCGGAGGCTAAGAACTAGAAAATATTCACTGCAACTGTGTTGCACTGCAATTTGACGACCTCTGTGGCGCAGTGGGCGAAGGCTCGCCTGAGACGCAGAAGGTTGCGGGTTCGATTCCCGCCGCGGGACAAATGTTTGTATCCGCAAATATTTGTCTTCGGTCTGGGTTTTTCTATGTATAATATGTATGTATTTAAAAGAAAAATGTATATAAGTAGTATATCAGTCATGTAGTTCCCATAATACAAGCTCTGCTTAGTTTGGGGCTAGATGAAGCTGTGTGAAAAGGTCCTAAAAAAATATATATTTTGTTCGACAGGTCCTTAGCCTCAATATCTTTTTCTTGATCTTGAATCTTGATTTTAGTCCAATACTATTTAGACCACTATAAGCACAAGACAAGCGAAGCATGCCACAGCAGTTATCAGCGAGTGTCAGAACCCAGATCACAGAAGAAAATAAAGAATTTATAATTTTCCTCCTTTATTCCTTAAAACTGCCCACAATAAACATCCTTACCTAATCTGCACATATTCGTAGAAACAGATAAAGCGCAGCCATTTTGTCCCCACACTTACCTGTAAAAGTGCTCTAAAGGGGTTTTGATGCGATTTGGATAAAAAAATACATTGGAGGAATCGAGAGCAGACTTTGAGAAGCACTTCTACGGACGGGGCCGGGTGTGTTTGCTTAGCGCGAGTTCGCAAATGCTACTGATTGCTTGTTTGTACTGTGAAATTTTTATTTCCTTCAACGAAAGCTTCGCTTTCGGATTTAGATTACAGCTACCAATTTCAAATGGATTTGCGTACATATTGAATTGAAGACCCGTTCACAGATAAGTTGTTTATACTAGTGCAGAATCAGCCAGTTAACAACATCAGCCATAACGTAATGGGCAGGTCATATGTAGCTCGCTAAACCGACAACCACTAGCGCATTAAGACCGTCTTATTTACCCACGTCATGCAGGGTCCACATTTGTAACACTGCGTCGGACCGGAATACGTGTCATCGCTACGGACTCGGATGGCGACCACAAACCAGATGACGTAGTGACGTCGTCTGGTTATTATTATTATTATTATTATTTCATTTTATGTCATTGAATGCAATGACCAATTGTTATACGAACTAAAATTTCGAAGGTGTTTAGTGTTTAGAATTCGGAGCTGCAGTAAAATTAGACTAGAAATAATATTCAATACAATCAGGCTACTGATTGCTTGCCACTATTTACAAACGTCAATTTGCGATTAAATTTTGAAACGGTTCTAAAATTTCAATGTAACTGCTATAATAGTTTTGTCGGTACTAATTTCAATATTGCGCCAATTTTACTGGTTTTGCACTAACGGTATTTTTTGTGGGGCACATTATTTTTGTAATACTCGAATCCAGTTGGAATCGGAAGATATTCCGAGGTGAGCTCGTATCGACAAGCGGCTTAGTTTAAATTGAAACATATTGGCGGGGAAGGGAATCCTTATACCTTTACATTATATGTAGGTATTGTATGGGTACCATCTGTTTAAATAAAGAACATGAATGCTTGAAATGCAGCAGCAAAGCGCTACGCTAAAATATAATTTGCTAGCTTCTGCCTACGGCTTCACCCACGTACCCGGATAAAAAGTAACCTATGTTTTATTCCGATGTATAAGCTATATTACTCTAAAGTTTCATCAAAGTCCGTTCAGTAGTTTTTGCGTGAAAGAGTAACAAACATTCATCCTCACAAACTTTTGCATTTATAATAGTAGTAGGATTTATATTATTATATTTCAAACACTAGCTTCTGCCCACGGCTTCGCCCGCGTCCTCACAATCTTTCGCGTTTATAGTACGATTTGTTTTAACGACGTATTTTTTTGGGCTGAGGTGTCGAACGACTTGCAAAATCAGTCTAAACTATTGCCTTATCTTGTATACCGTAGTATAAAAGCAAATAAACTGAATCCATCTAATTAGATACGATAAAAAGTCTTCCAGTAAAACTTTAGCTGTTGGAATAATTGTAAAATACTGATGGTAACGAATACAATTATTGATGAGTTTAGCAATTTAAAGAATAAACAAAAAAAAAACGATACTAAGACTATAAAACTAGTATTTTACGACCCACTCTATTTCAGTTATAAGTTATACCATTTCAGTCAGAAATATTTTATTACACTTCCTATTTTGCTGAACGGTGCTCACGATTGCACGTGTTATGAATATCAAATTACGTGGAATGCCAGAGTCCCATGTCGCAGTATTTTATATTGCTTTGTAGTTAGGTGCAATACGTCATGAATCACAATGGAACTAAAGAAACCTCTACGTTCAAAACTTTTGAATCAGACGCCTCGTCTTCTTCTGATTCTCGTAACATCAATATTCAGAGAACAATGATTTCACGTTCAAAATATTTTATCGACATATTTTGTTCCGTAAATCTATCAGTTGAACCATCTACATCTGTAAAACTGAATTCTATTCTTGTCTATACCAGAGAGAATCAGTAATGAGGAAACGGAGACGGACAATGGCCGAAATTGTTTGTATTGAGTTTCATGAACACACACTAGATTTAGCGCGATACATCCAGCAATAAATAACTGACCCGGAAGGGACAAAGGTACAAGAGTACCATCCAAATGAATTGAAAAGGCCTCATACATAAAACAAGAACTTCCTCTTACAACTTGGATTACACCTCGGTGGCGTGAATCACGACAAACATTTACATAAGAAACTTTTACAATATAAAAGCAGTCACCAAAATTATCCTGTGATGTTCGGGATGAACTAGAACACTTAAAGTTGTGTTAACAAATAGTGATAGTATTATTAAGCTTTAATCCCAACTTTAAGTTCACAAAAAAATAATAAACAAGAGTACAGACACCTCCACACATATTTTTAATGTCATTAATTCGACTGTTCAAACTTATCTGTGCTTGTGTTTATTTGTTTTGTATTTTGTCATAGGTGTTTTGTATTGTGTTGTGATACTTGAGTTCAATAAATGTAAATAAATAAATAAATGATGCTGGACATTTTCACACAGCATCATCTAGCATCATCGAACCCACAACCTTCTGTGTCTCAGGCGAGCCTTTGCCCACTGCGCCACAGTTGTCATCAAATGTGAAATGTATTTTCTTTCTTTTATTTCCTTTACAGAACTGATGCGAAGAGGTGCAGATTCGATTCCCGCTGGTTGCAGGCAAATTTGTATGGACAGTGGTTATAGTCTGTTGACATCTGCAATATCAGCATTTCTAAAACGTTGCCTACCATAAAGGACTTTTTTATCGGGTCATATTATTGTTTAGCAGAAATTACTCAAAAATAAGGTTATCCTCGGTTTACATGTACAAATATGCAGGCAGCATTTTCTGAACGCTTCCGTCTGGTAGTGATCTGGATCAGTTGAGCTATCGATAGATCGTTTGCAACGAGCTTACATAGCTAGCTGTTTAATCTGTATTTTTGTATATACCTACTTGTACATAATGTTAATGTTATTAATTAAATGTGCGGTAAATATACTTTAAAATAAATAAATAAACATTTATTTAAGGCCACAACATGAACAACATTTAAAATGATGGCAATAGGCCCATAACATAAATACCTTAAAGACTAACATACAGTTATTGAATCGGGATGGATATCACCTGAGTAAGTCACAATCAATCGCCTTTGTTTACAGAAATGTAGTTGTAGAGCTCCCGTAAAACTAGTAATGCTTTTAAGTTGTTATGCCAAGTCGGCGGCGGCAGTGGCGGTGGCGGCGCCCACATAAATTCACATTTATCGCACAACCTGCCGAACTTTCTGGACGCCTCACTCACCTCACCCCAAAGAAAACCTTATTTTATTTAACTTCTTTATTTACTTCTACGGCTTTCCGTATCGATAAAAGTTAATTTGTGTGTTAGATTTTGCCTTATTTTGCGGTTGTAAGCTGAAAAGTTGTACCGGATGCTGCTGTTTTGTGTCGGATATTTTGTAGGAAGGTATTGAGTCTAAAACAACAATAACATACCTAATTGCATGCCACACAAATATAAAAAAAAAACTCACTAACTATCCAAAATAAGCGCTGTCACGAAAATAATGATTCAAAGACGAAAACAATAAAATACTACGTAATGTACTAGTGATTGGGGCGTTTGCTATAAATTATGTTACGCGAGGAAAAATCCTAAAGAAAAAAAGAAGAGAGGTTGTATGAAAAAAGACTTCAATAATATCGCTACTTAATAATGTAGCAGTCGTTAAACTATAATATCGTATTGCAGGTAGCTTCCACGGTGCCAGCTCCACCCAAACAAACCAATAAATGGCGTCTGCGAGACAATTTTGGGGAGAGAAAACATTATTTATCTTTCATTTTGATTTATACGTGTTCGATGTGTGCTCACCGGTAATTCCCTTACCTAGCTTCAGTTAAATTATGACAACTGCCAACTGGTTTGATTACAGTTTACGTGCGCAAAGTTTGAATTGTTACAAGTACATTGCTGGTTGTGTCATAAATAATACTGCCAAGATATTATTACCATATAATCGTTGACATCTTATTATTGTATTTTTTTGTGTTCTATTATTCTTGCTCTCCTCTGTATGCAATAGTTCACTAACTTAAATCAATTGTCGAGTTAAGTCTATTGGTACCGTGCGAGGAGAACTAATTCTACCCTCTGGGATAAAAACTAGTTCGGAATGTGAAGGACTAATCTAAATCTGCCACCAATTCACATTTGAATCATTCTTAATTAGTGACTACATCAAGTTTATTGCCTACGATGTATGTACATTGTGTGGCCTACATTGGTAGGCTCACCTACTTATTGTGTAAAATAATCCCCCGATATGTATCATCGAGGTACGAGTTTATGAAGGTTGGTTAATTTTGTTTTAATTAAGGTGTCTGGAAACTTTTTGAATAAACAAATTGAATTGAATTGATCTTATAGAAAGTCAACATATTTTATAAAAATCCTTTTTATTGGAATTATGAAGTTACTTAAATTAATCAATTTTATTATAAAAAGACTGTCGTTAGTAAGCCACAGTGTCTTCAAACTGTTCAGACGTAGCCTTACCATATTTCAGGGAATGTTTATCTAGTAGGTAGGTACTTAGTTTCCGCGCTATCTATTGTCACTCTGCTTCTGTATTGAAAGCCATTATATTTGAAACTGTTTCCACTTCCATTGAAAAGTTTGTATCAGTTGTACATCAATGAACTTGCAAGAGTTTTCAGTCACATCTCGCGCACATACACACTTAATGCATTAAACCACTATATGGCATATCTCACATCACACATATGGTGGCAGACCGTCTCCTACATCGGTATAGATAGGCCAGCTACAATTTCAATTTATCCCCTCTTACTTTTTATAATGTTCTTACTACTTCTACTTACTTTTTATAACTTTATCAGGTTAAGTCAATATCCCTGGAACATGAAAATAAGCATGAACCATGTCCAATGAGTCAGCACGAATGTTAATGCATTTGAGTCCGTGTATATCGCGTTTCGTCAAATGTTATCCAAGCCGCTGATGATAGGCCATCAATCACAAATGTTCCCGCTTCTTTTAAATGGAACATCTATCAATGCAAATTCATATTTGTTCGATTTTCGTCATTATGGTTGGGCAAATGCTATTTGAGTGATGTCGTTCACGAATTGGGGTACTTATTTGTTGTCAAATCGTTTTTTAAGTGAATTAATAAATTTGGTTTTTAACTGCCCATAAGAATATTATAAAACGCAAAAACCAAGGCTCTATAATTTACGATTTTTCTGAAAATAGTAAACATATTGTATTAAAAAAAAACTGCACATAGTCGACTTTTAAAAAACGATCAAACCAGTTTACCTATTTTTTAATACATTAAATATAATTTATTTTTAATGTATCAAATTTGTTCCAGTTTTACACAAAACGACTTAGTTGTTACCTATCTTTTTAGCACCTAACATACAAATATTTTGATCATCAAATTTTGCATTTATAGTATTTTTATTATTATTATAAAGTCTCCAACAAAGGTTACATTTACATACAAAAATAAAAAGCTTAAAATATCCTAGTGTTCCGTAATAATTGTATGATAACTATGTTAATTATATATAAATTTTATTATATATATATATATTAATACATACCTACAACTTTATCCCTTCCCTCAGGATCTCTTTCTCGAGGGATGGCACAGAATAAGCACAAAATGGAAGAGGCCTATGTCAGAGGACAACCTTACTGAAGAATTACTGGTGTCATAATATTTGTAAATCTTATATGTTATAATATATTTTTGTTCACAGTCAGATAACAAACTTTGTATTGTAATACTGTAATAGTTAACAGATTAAGATTTTTTTATATAACTAATGCAGCAAACAATCAAACGGTTACCGTAACCGTTTGCAACACCAGTTGGTATCAGTCGCGTACTTGAACCATAAAGGACGGAAGGACGTCCTTCAAAACGGAATACAACAAATTATATCTTAATGTAATCAAATACATATAGTCGAATAATATTGTTAAATTTAGTTGTAAAAGTTAATATTTGTTATAATAAAGAGAGACTTCAGTACGTTTGGAAGACGAATGAGTATGGCAGGTTTGTTGTGGAAAAACTTCAAAGATTAGAAAGTTTCCCGCACGCGCTCGGTCATTTCGTGTTCTGTCTGACTGAATCTCTGTGGACACATTACGGAACAATGTTACACTAAAAATAAATAAGCGAACGAGACAAGGGAGTAACTTGTAAAAGTGTTTTTTTATAAAATACACACAAACTTGGTAAGCAAAAAATCACTTTGAATCCTACCATACTGGTCCTATTTGAGGGCATCATACTAATACCTTATGCTGATCACTTTATAAAAAAATACAAATAAATAAATTTAATTTCTGTTGGCTTTCTGTTCGGAAAATAGTCTTTATAGAAAATAAATCGAGAGGAGTCATTGATAAAATAATTTGAGAGTACTTACTCGAGCGGCGAAGACTTCAACAATGCAATTCCACTCTTATTGCTCTCAGAATTCATACATTTCATAAAGTGAGTTCTTCATGACACGAAATAAAACCTCTCTCTCGTAAATAGACGTTCCCCAGGAAATACCGGGCGTAATGCGTGTGAGTGCATTTATACGAGATAGGTACTGCCACTCCTCGTTTTTATGCCATCTCTACTCCACAACTCGAGGA
Organism: Perizoma flavofasciatum; assembly: GCA_958496245.1. Classification (NCBI taxonomy): domain Eukaryota; kingdom Metazoa; phylum Arthropoda; class Insecta; order Lepidoptera; family Geometridae; genus Perizoma; species Perizoma flavofasciatum. The sequence goes on from OY292436.1 coordinate 5,769,782, forward strand.
AGAAAGCACTGTCAGTATTTCCCACTTTAAAATTGTTTTTCATTGTTTACGCCAATACTCTTCAAACTTTTGCAGTTTATTCTCCAATTTTATTTTAGACTAGAGTTTAGACTTTAGTTCATCTTCATCGAAGGGTTCTTTCATAGAGTTTCTTTGTCTTTGTTTTGTCTTAAAAGTTCATGCCAAACAAAATAGAGCTACGTTTTTATTGACGTCGTATCTTGAGTACATAGTAAGCAAATTATATTGCTAATATTTATATACATTGACATTGCTATTTAGCAATGTCAATGAAACCTGCACTTGATATTTTATTTAAATACTAGCCACCGCCCATGGTTTTGCTTGCGGAGCTATTTTTTATTCGGGTTGCTACCCGAATAAAAAATAGCTCTGCAAGCAAATGAAAAGCCAATGAAAAGTAGCTCTTACCGTATAGGCAGCTTTCGTAAAAAACGCATACAGATAATATACCCAAACTTACAAACTTTACCTCTTTATAATATTAGTATAGATTTAATTCTATGATCAGGAATTATTTAGTTCGTGTAATCAAGTAGACATTAACCAAGCACACGTATTAAATTCACGCAATATTGTCTGGGTAATGATAAAATAATGCCCGCGGTGGCTGATTGCCGGCAGCGACAGGTGTTCCACTCGTCTGAATACTAAATACCCTACGATTAATATATGTACAGGAGACCGATCAAAATTCTCACTTGTTTTCAACCCTAACATATCATGATAAGGCTCATAACGAATAAGCAGTTTTCGCTATGTATGACTCTTATTCAACATTCATTAGTTGCCGTTTCATTTCAGCTTTACAGAAACATTAATCTCGATTTGTCTCGTCTAATGCGGAACGCGTAATTGAAAGGCTATCTAGTAGATGGACTATTTTCTCTTGACTCTGCTCCTCTACTTGTGAATATCATCTTTTCATAAATAATTCTGCTGGTATATAATCTTTGGATTTTATTTCCATCTTACCAGATAATATCTGCAGGATTTTAGCTGCAGTAGCAATAAAAAGTTCGGAAAATAAAGCAGAAAACCTTTTGTTTTGTAAACATTACCTACATCTCCATATAAATCAAAAGATATGAGACGATGGAGGTGGACCGTAGGCAGTTTAGGTAAATGATATGCAGAAACAAAACCAACACTCAGTAAAAACGGCCGGGGACGGTAATAACATAAATTTACTAGCACTAAACTACGCGAATACTACGGATAGTTTATTCGTACAATCGTCGGAAGGAGCCGATCGATGGTGGGAACTGCCCCAATTTTTGTAGAATCGTAAACCCGTAAGATTTACTGAACGGTCAGAGTTTTAACGAGGGCTACTGTCCTCTGCCTCTTCCTTCCCTCCGTCTAGCGCAGATTGGACTTGAAATTACAGATACGACACTGCTTTTATGCTAATCTTCGTAACATAGAAGTTATTAAAAATATATTAAACACTAGCTTCTGCCCACCACTTCGCCCGCTTGGTACCCGGATAAAAAGGAGCTTGTTTATTCTGATGTATAAGCTATATTACTGTAAAGTTTCATCAAAATCCGTTCAGTAGTTTTTGCGTGAAAGAGTATCAAACATCCATCCTCACAAACTTTCACGTTTATAATATTAGTAGGAAGGATAGGATAGTAGGATTCATTTACGACATTGATTCATGTTTTTGAAAAAAACAAAAGGCATTTAGCTTACCTTATTATTTTAGGTACTTGTGACAAAATGTACCTTAATATTTATTTCACATTGCTTGTCATATTATACATAAGACGGCTGTCATAAAATATTAGAACAATCAACACAGTCCACTTGCCCTATTATTATCTGATCAGTGTAAATGCCGGAGTGTCCCATCTGTAACCTTCCAGCTTATTGGGACCTCACTTTACCTTTAGTTTAAGTACATTTTAGCAGGTCAACAATCAATCTATACATTTCCACAAAGTGCAAGAAGAACAAGAGAAACATTAAGAACATTGTAGTGTAGTGCAACAACACTAGAGAAAATTGCTGAATGGCTTACTGGCGTCGTAAAACTATATTAAGATATATTTATCTGAACCTGAACTGAGGCCCTAAACAGATGATATGGTCACCGTATACTAGAATGTACGGCAACCTCATACTTAGTAACACAGTCGGAAGTTCATGAGCATGAGGTATCGCCTAACCCTGCTCGTGACTAACGACTGGCCGGAGCAACTGAATTCCTCACTCCATCCTTGCTAATATCTCGCCTACGATGTCTAACACAAGGGCTTAAATTCTCGAGACTTCGTAAAGCACGCTCGTGCTTCAAAATACGACCTTTTCCGAATTCATGAATCAGATTCTTGTGATGTTATTTACTTAAAACGTGCATTGACTCTGTTATGCGTCGGCAGCGCACTGACCTGGATTCCGACTGCGAATATTTATACGAATAAAAAGCTTATAAAACAGACGCAGTGTCAGTTCTCAGTATTGGCGAAGACAATGCTCGTTTGGAAGTGCTCGTGACAAAACGGCTGGAGATAGAAACCTCTCGTCTGTAACAATACGCTTTGTGTCACTCCAATCGCAAAAGGATATTCGAATGTATTGAACTCTAGAGAATTTCACTCACATTGAACCATTCGCCAAAATCTCGCGGAAATTTCTCGTGAATTTTTCACATAATCCAACTCGGGGGATGAGGACGCCCATTGTTTAGGAAATTGTGTAAGGGACCTGTGTTAAATTTTGGGAAAAACTGGACGCTTCTAAGTGTCCCGCCCTTGTATCACTGCTTTTCTCTACATTGAACAGGAAAGCAATTTCGGTTACTTTGACGCACGGTAACTTAAGTAAGAGTATATTATGACCTCGATGGCGTGGCGGCTGAGTAGCTGACTGCAACGCAAGTGGTGCGGTTTTGATTCTCGATGCGGTAAAAATGTTTGCATGTTCTGCAAAAATTTCTTCCGGGTCTGGGTGTTGTGGTACCACGATACTCGTAGATCGTGATACCCACGACACAGGGATTCCTAGTGTGAGGTCACGACTACCTTGGAACATAGGTTCCACTATGCAATTCAAGGGTCAGGGGTCTCTGACGACTTTGACTTTGACCACGGAGTAAAGACTCCACGGCTCCGTAGTGTCGCCACGTACCAAACACTTGCTACAAGTGTGCCCTGTGGGATTATGGCGATTATTGTTTGTATTGTTACGAGCTAGGGTTCGGGATAAAATAATTAAGTCCAATTAAACACCAAAATTAACACTGCATTAATAAATCACTCGATACAAATGACAACAAAACAACACAATTAAAATAAAAACACTAAATCACTGTATCACTTGGTACAACACTAGTCACTTCACTAGTCATTGCGTATCGCTCTCGAATCACTTCCAATAATTCACTTTCCAATCTTGAAAAGAAACTGACCCTACCGGCCGCTTGCCGCGCTTATATATCTCGTAAGACGTCTCTTCCAGAACAATCTAGTAGGAGGCGTGGCCATCACACTGTCTCACTTCGCTCCGCCCCGTCTCGTACCATCTCGAACGTTCTGGAAACTACCGTCCTTTTCTAGCGCGGTTTGTGCCAGTCGATACTAGATGGGGGTAATAAGTATAGCGTCCATTTGATAAGAGATGGCGCTAGCGTACCGTAGTTAGCTAGGCCACGCTCGTCACAGTATTATAATGATAATCGATGTATACCTACACATATCAAAAAAAGATTGCGATCATTTTGAAAAGTTGAATTCAAAATGATCGCAAACTTTTTTGATCTGTATATATTCATTGGTTAGATCGAATTAGTTATGATCGTTATCGGGTTTATTAAAATTATGAGGTATTTGTGATAGTTCAGTATTCCTAAAACGTTTAAATGTTACGGTCAGTGTTAGCAAATGCAGTTTTTCAAATCGAAAAATAAAGGCGCGGCCATACTTTATTGTGGATGTTACATGACGGCCGCGAAAGAAAAGAAGTAAAGGGAGCTTTATTTATTAAGGGAGCTACTTGGTAAAAATATTATTTTTGCAAGTAAAACCGTCGTCAATGTGCGTTCCGATTACTGTATTCTTTCACCTAAATGACCATCAATTCTCACGGAAAGATCCCAGCATCCATATTTTTGTATTTTGTTAGTCTCTGCCCACGGTTTCGCTTGCGTGGTTTCCGGATTGGTAAGTAGTTGTTTCAGTGTTGATTGGGCCAGTGAGATTATATATTCCCTGCACAAAAACTTTATTAACAATTTAAAGGACAAAAATCTATCAGTATATGAGAGTGTACTATGTACAAGTAGAGCAACTTAATTCATTTAAGGACCAAGCGTAATCGGTCATTTAAATTATCAACCAATAAAAAAAAATTGAGATACATAAATAAATATGAATTAAAAAAAAAAGACCTTACACTAGGAAGTCATGAGAAAGTAAGATTTATGTAAGTAGTTATTTCAGATTTTTGGATAAGTAGGTGGGTGCTTATCCGATTTAAATATGTTTTTTACGGGAACACCTACTCCAAGTTCATTCCCTGAATCCACACAGATAATAAAACAACATACAGAAAAAAGTAATTGAGAACCTCATCCTTTTATTTTTGTTTTTCATTGGGTGGTCTCAAACTAGTGAAAAATCAGAAGAACTGCTACTCACGATGATGTTTGTTGGCTGATGGTTTTGGACTAGTCTAACAACCGCCTATCACTAAACCGTCTACCGATTTGATACAGCATTAAATGAAACTAATTCCAATCGTAGGTAGTCGAACAAACGCGCGGAACACTTTGCCAAGAGACTTCTTTGTGAGAAGCTGTAACAATAGCACTTCATTCAAACATTATTTTCTCATACACCTTTGTTGCGAACTTCCGACTACAATTGCTTGCTATTCACAATTCGTTAGAGAATTGCTCAGTTTATCTGTGAGAGTGTTGAGGTTGGATGGATTTACTTACCGATTATCTACTATCTGCCTGGGTAAAACAAACACGTTCACGGCTGCATTCCCCTTGACGGACATCCTGAGATACATTATCAGTGTGAAGATCTTTAGTGATACCAAGTAGGGAGTAGTCACAGGCATGTTTGAACATTACATTTGATCTTAACCTGCGTTTTGCAAGCAGTTAACATTCCATGGAACAGGTTGCCAGCCCTTTGCCGCTGAACACGTCCTCACGATCCTGGAGCCCTTGACATGCATCGAGGCCGGTCACCGGGGGGGTTTAGTGAGTCCACGAGTCCGTGAACCTCACATAATCCTATCAGACCCTCAATTTGATAGGGTATCTGATAGTAGATTTCCTCCTCGTCACAAAAAAAGTGGTATTGGGTCGAATAGTTACAGAGTTTGTATATGACAACCAAAACGCAGCTTATTTATAAATAGATAACCGCTTACCTAGGCTTTATGCTTGTTTGCCACTTTATTAGTTATATAAAAAAGATAGATAGAAAATGCTTTATTGCACAAGATAAAGCAAGTTCAAACATTTTCTTCCAACTAAGCTTTGTGTAATGAAGAGTGGGTGATAGTACGTTTGGATTAAGTTTTAAAAAAGAGAAATATAACAGTTTTTAATAGTTAGTGACCAATCCTGGCAACAGAATCTATAGGGCCTCCTAAAGGATTATTTAGCTGACAAACAGCATAACGTGCTTTCCAAAGCATATAAGTGTTCTGTTGTACAAAAGGGAACAATCCAAAATATGCTAAAATTATGTGAGTGTATTGCGTTTCAGCAAAATGGTCACATAATTTTATCGATATTGATATTAAACGACATACCCTATTCCATAAAAATATTAGAGCTAATGCCGTTCGAGAAACAAACGACGTCCCAAAGAATGATAAAATAGTAAATTATGTGGGGCCCGAGCACCTGCATAATGCCCCCGTCAATCATAACAGCCACGTGAAATTGAATCTCATGAGCGCAAATCACACACCCTTTATTACCATACGTGTCTGTCACTCACATGAGCCAGACGAATTTATTTTATACAAAAATAACCTCTATCAAACAAATAATGTCTTATTTCAAAAGTAAAACGTTAATGACTGGTTACGCTGGCGAAATGTTGCATATCTTATCTAACAAGTAGAATTTACTCTACTTGTTAGGCATTGGCCTCGATTCTGTAGTACACTAACTAAACTAAATTTAAACTGTCGTTCTCTTTTACTGATAGTGTACGCAAGAAAGAGATGGCAAGAATTTTACTGCTGTGTGCTGCTGTCAAATCAGTTTACGTGCCGCTTTTCTTCGTGTTTATAGTCAGCATGTTTTGAAATCACGACTAAATTTGTAGGGAAAACTTAAATCTGACTAATTTGACAGCACAAAATTGTAGCTATCTCTTTCTTGCTTGCACTATCAGTAAAAGAGAACGACAGTTTAAATTTAGTTTAGTTAGTGTACTACAGAATCGAGGCCATTATTTCATTGTCTATTTACTTTACGTTTTTAATTATCATTTATCACACAAAACTGAAGTATAATGGGACCCATCGTTAAATTGTTGTGCATCAAAATTTCTTACTAAGCTGAGTCTGACTTTTGATTCTGAAGTGTCTGGTGTTAGTTATGTAATGGAATTATCTCTTACTTCATTGTTACTTGAAAATACATATCATAAAAAACGTAATTGCACAAAAGACGAACAAATAGGTTCATAGGTGAGCTTTTTACTATTTAAAGTTTCCTTCCAACTAATGTTTGACATACCTGAGTATGATTTACTCAATTTATTCATATACTAGCTTCTGCCCATGGCTTCGTCTGCTTCGTAATTCTGTTTGTATGTATAAGCTATATTATTGTAAAGTTTCATCAAAATCCGTTCAGAAGTTTTTGCGTGAAAGAGTAACAAACATGCATCCTCACAAACATTCGCGTTTATAATAGCAGGTAGGATCCATACTCAAAATCAGCAAAGTCGGTTCCGCGATTCAATAGAGTAGACGGTCACAATCAGTGAATATTTTAACTCTTCTATGAATATTTACAAAGTGCTCAGCCAAGTAGAAACCAATGGTGATACATTTGGAGTTGATACAGAGATGATGATCTATGTAACAGAAAGCCCGGGCATGAAGGAGCTCTATTAGAAAGCTTTAGAACTTTAGAGGTAGAAATACTGATATTTTTATTTGTAATAAAAATTATATTGATATAAGTTACTGAACTAATTTTTAGTAGGCTGTAGCGATGGGCGTTGAATAAACGAACTAGTTGAATCAACCGTTCACGTTGAATCAACACATCGACGGTTCACTGTCACTCATTCAACTAGTTGAAATCGTAGATGGCTAAACTGAGGTTTCACAACGTTCATATCGACGGGCAACGAGACAAGACTATGCGTGAACGTCGACGGTTAATACCGTCTACGTTCACGCATCCATAGACGAGTTTATAATGAAACCGGAAAAGTATGAAGGGAAGTTTTTTATTGCAAATAAATAGATACTTATCTATACATATAGATACTTATCGTTTGCAACGGTCTTGTAACGGTCAGTATTTTTTTTTTCAAATAGGCTCGCATAAAAAGTAAAAATAAAGTTTTAAGTATTACGGCACATTTCTTCGAAATGTATTAAATTTCAAAGAAAGGTGGTAATAAGATTACCTACTTAGTTTATAAGTTACGGTCGAGTTACGTCGGATACCCGGTACCCGGTAGATACTACCGACTAAGACATCGTCGCGAAGTTTAGATAGTCCGTCAATATAACGAAGTTGAAACATCGAAAAGTCGACGAATTCAACTAGTCGATGGACTCGTTGATGAACGAAAATGAACTTTTTCGTTTTGTTTACGATAATTACGTCGACGACCCATCACTAGTAGGCTGGATTCTGATTGATGAAAAAAATATTTTGATTAAAAAGTTATAAATTTAAATTTAAAAAGACTATAATCTTCATCTTATCTGACATTCTGTAAATACTTGGATGATTTTATAATAATGTCTTCAATTCAGTTGATATTTCTAAAGGTCTAAATGGCCATATTTTCCAAAACTCAAAAGAGTTTTACAGAAACAAACAAAGGTTTACAGAAAATTGTAAATTGTATGTATCTACTTCCTCGACATGATTAATCCTTTCTTTGTTTCAAATGTTACTGAAACAACTTCACCCATTCTCTTTTACCACATCGTTACAAACAAAGAGTTTGCAAACTTAATGCGTGTGTCCAAAAAAATAATTAAATTAGCTTATATTTAAATTATTAAATACAAATCGCTGCGGCTTCATCGTACATTTTATTCTAGGTCACGAACTGAACTTGGTCCAAATGTTATCTTTACGGAGATTATTAGCAACGAACATCCAATTAGTAGGATTTCAAAACTAAAAAAAAAAACATTTTATACACGGTGGGAACGATCCGTTTTCAAAGCACACAAATTCATGCCTTTACTGAAAATATCAAATGTAGGACATTCGTTCATCCGTCATCAGATGCATAGCAGCAGAATGTGCAGTGTTTATTTTGACCGCGTCAAACTATGATTTAAATTGAATTTTTATTGAAAACAATAAACATTGCAGTTACATAGTACCTACAATCAGTCATGTTTTATAGTCCATATACAATTCCTTGATGGAAAACATTGATAGCAAAACTAGGATTCCCTGTGTGGCTTGCCAAAGCCCTCCGTCGGGATAATAAAAGAAATATGCTGTAGTAAGTTACGATGCTATTAAGCTTTGAAACGCTAAAGTTTGTGAGGATGGATGTTTGACTCTTTCACGCAAAAACATTTGAACATTTTGATGAAACTTTTCAGTACCTAGTATAGCTCTAGACATCAGAATAACACATAGGCTACTTTGTATCCGGGTACCACGTGGGTGAAGCCGTGAGCAGAGGCTAGTAGTATTATACAACAGAACTGTGAAACGAATGCAATAACCTCTTTATGCTAGGTGTGATTTGAAAGACGAAAGAAGCTCGACGAACACAAGGATATTTAATAAAATTGGGTGGCAACAGGTTCCTCCGCGGGCATATTGTCAATTTCCCATATTGTCAAGTTCCAAACAACGATTGAGTCGGGGTCGCGACGACTCGTTCCTCAATCGGATTGAGAAGACTTTATATTCGATACACAGATATTACAGTTTTCTTCGAAACTATTATAAAAGTTATAGAACGTCGAATATATTTGCTGCTCATTTTTCTATAATTTATTGCTTATACTTTACGCAACACCGATTATAATCTAAAAAGTTACTTTCAGTCATATGTAGATATACATTTAAATAAATAATAAGCGAATAGGGAAGCCAATATTCCCCATCCACTGGACCAACGGCTTCTTAAAATATCACAGGTTTATGTTTACTTGTACAGGCAGTGGATGGTTATTGTTAATGGTCTCCTATGAAGCTTTAATATGGTTTTTTGTTCTTTTATCACAGTTTCTTTCAGCAAGATCAACTTCAAATAAGACCACCTCACTCTTTGACTTCTAAGTCTTCAATTGTGAAGCAAGAGACCCTTAATTAAACTCAAAAAAGGGAGCTTGAAAGCAGCACTTGACGGTCTTGGGGTCTAATATTTATTCGAAGGATTTAAGCAATGTGATTGCGTCTACAGCCTTATGAAGCCAACGCATCTACATGACAAAGGAGACTCTTTTAATTAGAAGACTATTCAACAGTGACCGTCGCATACAAATGATATGAATTAAGTAGGGTTTTCAAATAGTGCGGATTTATTACCAAAAATAATTAAATATTTAGCAAGTCTTTTTTTCAGGCAAAAAGTTCCTCAAAAAAAATCCAAAATAGCTTTGAAACGCCAGCAACATCGACGAAAAACAGCTTTTCGAACTACGAAAATGAAAACTTGCGACGTTACCCAGTATTTTGTGGTACCCAGTGTTATTCTAGGTCACATATATCTCCAAATTTCATTCTCATCGGTTCAGCCGTTAAAAATATGATTATATCCAAACTTGACTTGATGATCCAAACTTTCGCGTTTATAATAGATTGCATAAGATATTTTCAGGTGGCACTTTTAATCCGGTAAGTCAATTCTGGCTTTAATTAAGTGGAGAAATTTGATAGCGAGTATAACTTGTACTCAAGACTCACAGATTTACTTAGTTCTATTTGTCTTACTGGTGCTTGGCTAAAGTTTAAGTATAGCTGAATTTATGCCGCGTCATGAAATAATTCTACCAACGTACCAAAAATATTTTGAAAAATTTTATTACTTGTAATATCTAACTGTTAGCGCGATAAGCAGATTTTTCATGGAAGGGGGATTCAGAATACCCCTACTAAAGAAACTGCTACTGACTTGACTTGAATCTGGGTCGTAAAGCAAAAAAAAATATAACTTGATAATTTAATCTAAGTAAAACGTTTTTAGGATTTTTCAAGCCAAATAACAAAAATGGAACCCTTATAGTTTCGCTATGTACGTATGTCTGTCCGTGTGTTACAACTCGATTTCTCTTTCAAGTTAAAGCGTATCGAGATAAGTGCTTATTTTGATACGCTTTAAAAACATTTTTGAACCATACAACAAAAATGTGAATAAAAGAGTATTATTACCGCGCACCCCCAGTACATGATAAATTGGGGATGACTTTCTCATCGCACCTCATCAAAGAGGTTTCCAAACAGGCTCAATGTATGTCATGAGGTTAAAAAGTAAGATATGGATCTTATATTTTAACTTCATGCCCTTGAAGTATGAAATAAATAATTACACTACATTATGATATACTAGACTCTGCCCACGGGTTCACCGCGTTGTACCCGGATAAAAAGTAGCCTATGTGTTATTCTGATGTATAAGCTATATTAGCGTAAAGTTTTATCAAAATCCGGTCAGTAGTTTTTGCGTGAAAGAGTGACAAACATCCATCCTCACAAACTTTCGCGTTTATAATATTAGTAGGATAAGATAATATGATAAGAGTTATTTGTATATCTGCCATCTAAAATTTACCAATTTCCAATGGTAACTTTAGAAGATATGAAGCATCTTCATGACCCTAAAATAGCGTGCTCGTAAACATGTTAATGTGTTGAACAACTAAAATTTAGGTTTATAAGGAGCTGTATAACAAAGGTATAATGAAAGCCTCATTATCATTAACAAATTATAAATACAAAAGTTTTCAAGTTGATGCAAAAACTCCGGTGGGAGCGTAGTCTAGCGATGACAGTTTCATGAGACCCAGACGAGGGTCGGGTCGGGTGGATCCAGTCTCATCTACGAATCTGTTTACCTTTTAGTCATTTATAAGCTGTGAACAATGTCAGTTATCGTAGTGATAAAATTAAAAACAGCCAAACTACGTTTTTTTACAAAATTTTGAAACCCTTCCGAGTATTTCCATACTTGGCCCCCTAGTGATTTGTGGCCATAATACCTATCTAAGAACCAGCCTTGACAAACAAATTTATTGCAAAAAATCGCATTACAATCCGATAAGCCGGAGATAAATGGTAACGGACAAACAAACACACAAGTAAACAACCTCTCATGGCAAACGCATATACGGATTACTTCCGGAGCGAGTAACAAATAGTACCGATGGCAAGTATGCGTCAGTGCGTTTGTCAACAAGAAGAATTTTTAAAATAGTTGGTATTGCCATGAAAATTCTAGATTTTTTAATGTAATCCTACTAATATAATAAATGCGAAAGTCTGTGTGTGTGAATGTTTGTTACCACGTATCTCCGTAACTACTAAACCGATTTTGATGAAATTTGAAATGTAGATAGTTTAGGATCTGGAATAACACATATGCTAATTTAATTTTCGAAAATCGACCCCTAAAGGGGGGGGGGGGGGGTTTAAATAGGAAGGTAAAATTCTATGAAAAAAAAAAAATTTTATTCGCTCAAAACTCTGTACAAATAAACTTTAAAGTAAATAATGAAACACGTATTTTTATTTGATTTTTAAACTTCCCTTTGGGTCTGCGCAGTTGAGTTCTAAACTTTGTATAAATTGAATCCTTGGTTCGATTCATTCAAAAGTTTGTGGACATAGTTTGAAGCCTGGAGACGGTCATATGCTACTTTTATTAACATACCACGCGGGCGAAGCCGCGGGCAACAACTAGTGTAATATATAGTTTACTAGCTTCTGCCCACGGCTTCACCCGCGTGGTACCCATATAAAAAGTAGCCTATGTGTTATTCTGATGTATAAGCTATGTTACTGTAAAGTTTCATCAAAATCCGTTGAGTAGTTTTTGCGTGAAAGAGTAACAAACATCCATCCTCACAAACTTTCGCATTTATAGTAGTAGGATTTGATTTTCTCGCAATCGAAGTGAAAAGTAGAATGTTTATCTGTGGGCTAAAACCATTTCATACTCGATTGTATAGCCTAAACATCTTGTATGAAATGGCTCGTTTCAGTATCTTATTAAACAATCTACAATTTTTAAATGAAATTTGCATTAACGGATGAGATCTTCTCCATAAGCAAATTAATAATAATTCAGTAGAGACTGATCTGTCTGTACGTTTTGCTTTTTTCAGTTGTTCTCTAAGTTTTAACCTACTTCGGAGTCAGGTTAGAAATATAATGCTTTTCAGGCAAAGCAAAAAATATATATGTGCAGCGTGTCACTGTATAATATAATATTTCAAGTTAAGATTACCTTCAAGAAGTTAAGAAACCTCCTTCAATATGGTTTACCGAATATAAAGTTTTATATTCGGTAATATACCGATTAAATTTAATCCATAATTATCGACATCATCGCAAGTAGGTTATTGTAAGATGTACTCAAGCAAAATTTACTTTAGAGGCTCTGCCATATATTTGCGTTAACGCATGCGTTATAGCGTTTTTGCATCATTTTATCAATATACAAAAACGCAAACGTTAACGTAGCTATCTGGGGGAGCTTTTAATTTTCATACGGGAGAAATCATTCTAATAAGGTTTACATTAAACTTTGGAAACCAACTCTCGGATTATCCTGACGATCTCTGTGCAGTGGGCGTAAACCTGCCTGAGACGCAGGCAGGTTGTGGGTTTTATTCCCGCCGCGGGACAATATTATTGGATTATGTACTCGTATCTTCAAGTGCACCAATTGCTTAAAGATGGTTGGTCTTACAGGAATGGAATTTCCTTCCTGTGTGGAGGATAAATAAATAAATAGTGCAGGAAATTTTCAAACAGCATCATCTAGCCCCAAAAGTAAGCAAAGCTTGTGTTATGGAAACTACATGACTGATACACATTTATATTTTGTAAATACATCCATATTATACATAGGAAAAAGACCCAGACCCGAGACAAAAATTGACACATTATACAAACATTTTTCCGCGGCGGGAATCGAACCCGTGACCTTCTGCGTCTTAGGCGTCTTCACCCACTGTGCCACAGTGGGTGAAGGCCACCCACTTCAATATCAAATAACAAACATACACCATAAAGTCAAAGTCAAAGTCAATAGGTTTTTATTCATTGAAATCACAAGGATCATATAAAAAAATGATTTTCGGTTAATAATCCTACTAATATTATAATCGTGCAAAATTGTGAGGATGGATGTTTGTTACTCTTTCACGCAAAAACTACTTACTGAACGGATTTTGATGAAACTTTACAATAAAATAGCTTATACATCAGAATAACACCTAGGCTACTTTTTATATGGGTACGACGCGAGCGAAGCCGTGGGCAGAAGCTAGAAATACATAGTCCCTAAACTTAAAACTTATTCCTTTATTGGAGTGAGTTATAAAATAAATAAATAAATATATATAATGCTGGACATTTTCACACAGCATCATCTAGCCCCAAACTAAGCAGAGCTTGTATTATGGGAACTACATGACTGATATACTACTTATATACCTTTTTTTTTTTGTAAATACATACATAATATACATAGAAAACACCCAGACCTGAGACAAATATTTGCAGATACAAACATTTGTCCCGTGGCGAGAATTGAACCCGCAACATTCTGCGTCCCAGGTGGACCTTCGCCCGCTGCGCCACAGAGGTCGTCTATTTCGATAACTTCAAAGCTATAATTATATTATAGCTTTGAAATTATCGCGGTTTGGCTTCATATTAAAATATTATTACGACTATACCATATACTTTTCTATTCTCCTATTGACGTTTCGTTAACCGTTTAAAGTACATGATAGCCGTAAAAAAAGTGCATGGTACAATTAGATAGATAGAAAAATAGATAGATAGAAAATGCTTTATTGCACAAGATAAAACAAGCACAGAGGCGACCTTAATGCTAATTAGCATCTTCTTCCAGCTAACATTTGTGTTATGAAGAGTGTAGCGGTAGTGCGTTTGGCTGATTACCAAATTATGAGAAACAATTTATTAAATAAATAACTAGCAGTATAATAGTAATAATATTGTAGAAGTAATAATATCCTTGATTATATTAGTTTATCTTTATGATCGTGTTTATCCAGCGTCACATAGCAAAGCATTTAAACTGGATATATTCTAACGTTCTAATCACTCTGTAATGAAAGTAATTAGTTTCAGCTGTATTTGGTGTAGGTACATTTTAGGCGCCGTGTCCGAACTAGCCGGAGCGCAAGGCCCGCCCCCGCCAGCTAATGAATACCATGCAAATTCCGGTGTCTAATGAAACCACATTCGCCTCTTTACCGTATAAACTTTTTGTGACATGACGATCATGGAATATTCAGAGGAATTTAAATATAACGAGATGAAATGCTTTGTGAAAAGCTGGCTTTATTGTGTAGATTTTGAGACTGATACGGTCAAAATTAAACATTGAACGCTATTCAAGATTTAAGTAGAGTTGGGAAGAGATTGGGCTATACATAAATAATGGTAATAGTAATGATAACTCCAAAAACTGTCGTGAACTTGACTATTCATATTGTAAAAATGTAAATTTTCACGTACCGCACTATCGGTGAAGGCACCGACTAAGTTTCGACTCATTCCGAGAGTCATAGATACAACGCCCGAGAGAGATGTGTAATGCACGACGCGACGTGGAGGGAAAACGTCGCGATCACTCACCCTGATGAAGACTCTCGGAATGAGTCGAAAATTAGTCGGTGCCTTCACCGATAGTGCGGTACGTGAAAATTCCCGTTTTTAACAATATAAATAGTAATAATAACATTATCTATACTTATAATAAAGCTAAAGAGTTAAGGTTTGTTTGTTTTTTAGTTTGAACGCGTTAATTTCTAGAACTATCAATCGGATCAATCCTGAAGGAAGGTTATCAAATCAAATCAATCAAATCAAATCATTTATTTGCAAGAATACATATTTTATAATTAAGGTCTTAAATAATATTATGATTGCAAATATACTCAGCCTGCATGCAGGCGTGCAAATATTAAAAATGTCATGCTAATTTATTTATATTATTATAAGTAACATATTCATATATGGTTATAGGCTAACGTCACGCTACAACCCTTATGAGCCGAGCAAAAGAAGTAATAGCGCGGACGGGCGATGCGATGCGGTGGGCTCGGGGTCGAGGGCGGCCGTGGCACATATAGTTAGTAATAAATATTTTATAAGACATTTAATGTAAACAAACTAATAACGGGAAAATTATAAAAAGTCAAATATGCAATTTCATCACCGATTCTTGCATCCTTATATTAGGAGTGTTTTTTTCATACAATGTATATGGGACCACCCTTGACGAATACCCTACCAATAAAAAAATAATCTATAAATCGCTTCACAATTATGATATGTTACGCGATATCTTCGCCAATATATCCTTACAAAAGTGGAAATGAAGTGCTCGAATCACTTAAAAATAATTTAAGAAAGCATGCTATACTCTGTGTTCAGCAAGGGGGAAGATACTTCGAGGCTCTGCTATAAAAACGTGAAAACCGGGACTAGTAAGTATATACGTTTTTTAAAAGGTTTTATTTTAATAAAATCTTTAAAAAACGCTAACTGCTTTTTTGAACTTAGTTATAGGTTTTGTAATTAGGTAGATACTATTGAACTCAATCCCATGTATCAATAGGCCGGTAAATAAGATTGGTGCTCGGACTGGTGAGATTATTTCGCCTCAGTAGTTAGGTAGGTATACCCTGATGTAGGGAAAACATCTTAACAGTTCCAGTAAAGCGGCGTGCACGTCTCTGATAAGATTTGTAGGGTTATAAAGCGATCATAATTTCTCAGAACAACATAAATACAATTATTTTTTATAATTATTAACTAAATTAAAGATTTTTTAAATATATCAATTCGTTTTAATAAAAATGATTGAGGTGTCTGAGGTTTTGCGTTATTTCATTAGAGCGTTGTATCTATGGATATTTTGAAAGCTGCGTTATATGAATTTATATCTTGTAGTACCTATGCGAATTTTTAATATATCATGTTCAGTATTTAGTGATATTCATTATTCTCTATAAGAATTTGTGATATTCTCTATAATAATTATCCAGCCTCCCTTATTTCTTAAAACAGTAGTGGGTACCTATGCAAATTTTTAATTACCTATCTACGCCTAGGCAATCAGACATCACAATACCAAGAGGGTTTACATGTACCTAATCGGCTTTGTACACACGATTTGCATATCCATTGTCTATAGTTAAGCAGAGGTTCTCTACGAAGCCTACACCGTCTAATAGGATCACCTCACTAAGAAATAGACATTTGCGCCGATCCTAAAAGTAGCGGCGGCGGCTGCCGCTGTAAAATCGGCGGCGGCGGCGTGTTTTCGGCTCGGAAATCGGCACGGGGTTTTATGTATGGAAAAAATCTATTAAAGGTTTGAAGGCGTTTTATTATGCTTAAACTAAATAAACACACTTAAATAAAAAATCTTGAAATCTACCGGACATAATGTTCTTTAGAGGACGATATGTACTTTAATAAATATAATTTATGCTTTACATCTTGTGTACTTGTCGTGAGACTGTCAGGTGGAACCATCCAAAAGGACTGTCAAGTATTATATTTTGAGCGGTTTTCAGGCAATGTATGCAAAACAATAGGTTTTCGAAAAAATATTCTTCTATTCATCATACTCAACGATCAACTGGCCAAAGTGTTTCCAAGAAAAACTGTTAATGGATTTAGAAAACAATAGATTTACTTTTCAATGCCTTAATTTTATTTTATTTACGTCTATTCCTACATACATATAGTCACGCCAGTTTGCCGGAGGGATAGGCAGAGACCAAGGATTTCCACTTGCTAGGATCCTGGCATACCTCTTTCATATCATTCATTCTAATTAAATTCTTCAAACAAGCTCGGTGTTTTAGTGTACTTCTGACTTGGCCTTTCTCTAGAATGACTCCAATTTGGTCAAACTACGTTCGCCGAGGCCTTCCAACTATCCCAGTCACGCTCGCCTTGTATACTTGGTTTGTTAATCTTCTTTCATCCATCCTTTTTAGATGCCTAAACCATCTCAACATACCTTTCTCAACTACTACATCTTCTTTCACTCCACACTGGTCTCTTAGCACGCTGTTCCTCACTCTATATCTCAGAGTTACACCACACATATTCCTCAAAGCTCTCATCTCCACTGCGCGTACTCGACTTTTATGTTTCTTCTGCCATACCCAACTTTCACTTCCATACATTAGTGTCGGCAATAACACTCCTCGTGCCGTCTCAGACAATTGCCGGCTGCTCATGAAGGAGTGAAATGCCCCATTCACTTGATTTCCAGCATTCACTCTCCTTTCAATATCTTCCTCATGCTTCGCATCCCTAGTAAACAAAGTCCCCAGATATACAAACTCTTTTACTTGTTCCACTCTCTCTCCGCCGATCACAATATAACATATATTCATACATTCATCTCTATCAAAAACCATTACTTTCGCCTTACATTTTTAACTTTCATCCCTTGTCTTTCAAACGCTTCATGCATAATTGTTACACGTACCATCTCTTGTAACTCATCCACCGATTACGCAAGTATAACCTGTTCATCGGCGTAGAGAAGACATTTGACTAGTAGCTTATTCATTCTTAATCCACAATTCTATTCCTAGATCTCCCATAATAGAATAAGTAAGTATCAAAGTTACGGATCAGCTCAAAACTAAAAAAAAATATATCAAACCAAGAGCACAGATGAAATGAGACCACAAAATGATAACATTAATTCAATCAGTGCTTCGCGCCACGCATCTTTTCGCCACTGCGATGTGATCGGTAGGTACTCGCGCCGATTTTGAGCCGGTCAGCCGATCGGCGGCGGCGGCGCCAAGTCTAAACCGGCGCTGCGCACACATCTACTAAGAAATGATAAATGAAATAAAATTAATATTTGAATCTCTTACAGATTGCCCCAGAACTTGTATACTATATTTATGCATGTACCCTACCAAAAATGTGGCATCATTTTTCAGACTTAACTACATATATGGCCATCACTTTGACTGATTTGTCTAGAACTTCTAAAATCTTGAAAACTTTTTGTCCAGTAGATTTCCCTTTTCAAGTAAGTAGCAGTTATGGAAATTTCTAAGACTGTGAAAATGATTGCCATTGTTTGGGGGGGGGCGCGTTTTGATGGAACACAATCACGATTCTGCCTATTAAAGTAAACAAGTTTGAATGAAAAAAAGGTCAAAAAACCATGTTTTTTATTATAAGTATTATTTGTTACATCCTTAAACAAATTGTATTTTGAACTTTATGTCAACACGAACAAGATATTTGACATTTAGCGTACCTAAAACAGCAGTTTTTAACCACCTAAATGGTGAAAATGAAATTAATTCAATGAAAATTAAGAATTTAATAAAATATTAACCTTAAATTATATAGGTATATATTATGCGTAGAAATTCTGGGACGCCCTGCATATCTAATTCACTATATAAAACAAAGTCATTAATGAACATACTCACACCGTGCTTATTTTAGCTTCTGCGTACGACGCGATTGGTTGACTCTTTTGTGATTGGTTGCGGTTGATATCCCGCCACGAACAAACATCACGCCATACCTAAACACTTCTTCAACGCTAAAAATGGCCTCGCGACGGGCTTTGCATATGGCCACACTGGTTCATGGTGTTTTGACATTGGTACCCCTATATATCTGTTCTCCAAACTTGATCAGTCACGTACTTAACAGCACTAGGCCAAATAGAAATTTGTTGCATTATTATAATCACAAAACAGCTAGGTTTCGTGGCAGTTTCAGGTACCAAGCAACCAAGTGTTGGAATAATATTCCACCACCCCTTAGGTTGTTAAATTCCAAATTCACTTTTAGTAAACGGCTAAAATGTGTTATTTTGAATCAACAAAAGTCTGGATTGCCTGATTCCGATGCCCCTTTTAAATGTTAGATTTTATTATAATTTTTGTTTTTATTACTTATATTATCGTGATTTTCTTATTGTATGTAATGTATTACATACACATATAATAGATGTAATATTTAAATATTATTATATGCGTATGCACATTTATTACTATTATAACTGAGCGAGTATATATATAAATATATATATATATATATATATTCTATTGAATCGCTTGTAATCGAAGGGTCCTGTGATTGTTCTTGTCCTGGTCTAGGCAGAATAACAGCGCCTTTTGTTCACAATAGTCGGCATTATGCTGAGTTAGGCCAATTTGCTACTGCAGTACCCATTGCTCACCTTCTTATTTATTTTTAAGTGTTGTTAATCCCTTTTTTTAACGTGTTGTTAATTTCCATTTCTAAAATTGATAATTTATATTGTGTGTATTGTGGTAGGAAATAAATGTTATGTCTATGTCTATGTTTTTTACTCAAACGAGAAACTCATCATTTGATTCGGCTATAAAACTATATTACTTTATACTTCTTACTTGCAGTCATTAAGGTAAATAAGATGCAGTGTAGTATTTTATAGTCGTTAATATGATACGATGTGTCGGCGCGCCTGGAGTGTCGTGAGTAGACAAGAACGTTAAGTTGTGTTCACATTAGTATGCTTTAATTAATAAACTGTTTTTTCTTAGTATGTTTTAGTTAATAAAATTTTTGTAATATTGTTTTTGGTACACGCTTAATAAAATTGAAGCTTAAGTTTGCTTTTAAAGTAAAAACTACACTTACATTAAAGAAGAACATTAAATGTGCCCAAAAACTATGGTACTAATCACTATTGAATTGACCTATTCCGAGTTTGAAATAGTTAGGCACTTTCTATTCAGCTTCCGATATTCAGATGCGGGTTCGAGACCCGCTGAATCAGTATTTTAAATCGAAGTTTATTAAAATAAGTCCCCACGATCTGTATGCATTGAGACCATAATACGGAAAACATGAAAGCTGAATAAAATATGAAAAAAGTTTTATATGTTAAATAAATATATTTTTAAGTTTCCTTAGTGCCCCTATCCCTAGTTATTTTTGTATACTACTAAAGTTGCAAACAACCAAACGGCCCTCATGTTGGTAAGCGGTTACAGGGCGCGTTGCTGACCCTGAGAAATAATGGGTGAGAACTCTCATATGCCTCTAGCACAAATAGCTTTACTACTTCCAATGCATAACAGGAGCACAACTACGATACCTAGTAAATCAATTTATAAACACGTTCATTCATAAAATTTCAAGGAAACGCAATGAAAAGCAAAGTGTTACTAATCTGTCGCGAGAGCACTACGCACATGAGTCAAAGAAGCCCGCACGCGTTTTCATTACACGCCACTGAAATGTTAGCAATACATTGCTTGTTGTGAAATACATTACAGAATCAAATATTTATTTTTCTCCGAAGTGGATCGGCCTTCAGCCAAATGCTATTTTATATAGCTTTCTTATAGGTAATCTAGACCTTCAGGATTCGGAAGCAGACTTATTACACCCCGTATGGTTATGGGTAGTTTTGTACCGGAACTTCTAGGAGGAATTTCACTTTCCGCTGTGAGTTTTTTTCCCTTGATCTTTATTATGTCCATTTTACCTACCAGATGCATTGCCAGGAGCATTGCCTGCCATAAAGATGAAGTAGAACAGAGTCATGTGCCTGGTACTAGTCGATGTTCTGTGGTCTTGAGTTTGCCCTACAATTTCTTACGGTCACAATCTTGTTTACATGAGCACAGCCTAACAGTTGTGGATCCGCTGGGAGCTCATTATAAAGCGCTAAGCTGGATCATTGCAGCCACTCCACGCAAACGAGCGTGGATTAAACGCTGCAACGCCCTATGTGAATTTTGTTCTAGCTTTCTGGCTTTTTGAGACTATGTGGTTAGATTGGATAGTTTTGAGTTTTTGGTTAAACTGTTTTTCATTCTTAAAAGAGATCGGTTGCTTTGTTTTTTATGTTTGTTCATAAAACTATGAACAAGTAGATATACAAAAAATACACAGCTAAACTAAACTGATCCAGCTTACTACCAGACGGAAGCATTCCCAAAATGCTAGACGCTTTGCCCGTCAAATGACGGGCTGTCATGATTATGTAACTGAGTTTTTTTACTACCATGGTAGTTGCTAGTTTGGTAACGAATTATAACTTTGCTGACAGTTCAAAAGTTCTTAGAACTACGCTAGGGCAAACAGTAGGCAAACTTAAGGTTGTCGCGTCATGTAATTTGGAATGTGTCAACTCATCATGTGCTATAGCAGCCGCACGCATATGCCGTAATTATTTAAAGTACATACGTCGCATGCATCTCGTATTTTTAATTGTAAGCCGTGTAGTTACGTGTAGATGAAGTCATGCTACAGAATTAAAATTTTACAAGAGAAACTTGCTACTAAGTTTTAAATGTTATTGATTTTATCATGAAAGCCTTGGTTTATCAAAAACGAGTGACGAATGTCCTAAAATGACCTTGTTTAAGAAATTATTGACGTTGGCTTTTTCAATGCCTTTACTCTATTTTTATGACACTAGGCTGTGCAAAAATAGCCTCTGGATACGTAGAGGCTACGCACGGCGTCATACATACGTTTCATAAAAAACGAATGAACTTCATTCGTTTCTACCGTATTTTTAAGGGTTTCAAAGTTCGATCGTTTATTATTATTATTTATTTATTTCAGATTATAAAAATCCATACAATATTAATACTTATACATAAACTTAACACTATACATAACAGGATAAAAATTTAATCATTAAAAATCATTAAATAAAATGTCACAGCAAATTTAAAATTGGACGAGATAAAATGTTACACAAAATTAATATGACTAAATACACAAAAAAATAAAATTTAAAATTTGAAAAAAAAATAATAACGTTGCCGCTGGCTCGCGTACGCTGGAGAAGGGAAGCGACTTTCTTGCGAATAATCGCGTGATAGCTGTCCGTGCGCTCCACAAACATCCCCGATGCGCTGCAAAAGCGAGGCAGCCGCATCAGCATCCTGAAGATATTGTTGTATCGCAACAATATCTTCAGGATACTCGCAGAGAGCTGGCAGCCCGCCGGGTGTGGTTTAACCAGAGGCTGCTCGAGTAGAAGGACTGGCAGTAAGCCTTAAACAAAGTGATTTTCACTTCTCTCGAGCAGCGAGCTAACCTGCGTGCGAGCATGTTACCCCGGACTGCCAGCGCTCTGCGCTCCCTTTCAATATCCTTATCATCTTTTAAATCTTCGGTGACAATGTGCCCCAGATATTTAAAACTTCTAACCACTTGTAGAGCCGCACCATTGAGCATAATTGGCGGAACATGGATTGGTCGAACTCTCCCACTCTTAAACACGAGGACTTCACTTTTTTTAGAGTTATACCTCAATCCATGTTCAGCCGCATATGCCTCACAGGTTTTTACCAACTGGCGTATAGAACCCACCGACGGTCCCAGCAGCACCATGTCATCCGCGTAACTCAGGTTGTTTACGGCGACTCCATCTACAAAACAACCTGTGTGGGTGCTGCTGAGCTCGCCGATGAGATCATTAACATAGAGGTTGAACAGCAGAGGAGATGTTATCCCGCCTTGCCGCACACCGCACTCCATGCCGTAAGCGTCAGACAACGCACCCGCCCATCTCAGGTGAGAGGTTTCGCTGATAGTTATAGCAGTTTTTCAGAATGGAGACGATATCAGCCGGCACACCCGTCGCTCCCAGCCTGCACCAAAGCTTATCATACAGAACTGTATCAAAAGCCTTGGACAGGTCCAGGAAGCAAGCGTACACCGGCGTACACCGGCGTCTTCCTCTCCGTGTAGCGTGTAGTACCTGACAGCCTGCTTAAGACATAAGATCGCACTCTCCGTCGAGAGCCCAGCCCTAAAATCGAATTGGGCATCGTGAAGGTGGACGTGTCGCAGCATTACGTCATTAAGCAGGCTGTCTAGGATCTTTGCCATTATGGTCGCTAGTGAGATGGGCCGATAGTTGTTTTTTATCCGACGCATCTCCCGTTTTGCATTTTACAATCGGTACCACTATAGTTTTAGTTAGCTCTTCAGGTAAGTACCCATGACACAAACACAGATTGTAAAACATGGCGAGCACACGCGGCAGATGAACACCCGCATATCTCAGATGCTCAATGCTGAGACTGTCATGCCCCGGAGATTTGCCTCGTTGCATTGTTTGAATATTTTTTTGTCACTTCTTTGGCTTTAAAACTTGTGGTTCTCTCGTACATGACAGTCCCAACATTGATCATCCCAGAGGGGGTAGAGTCCGGCGGCAGATTTACATTAAAGTAAAGTTAAAGTAGTTTAGGTACTCATATTTTTCCATCGAGTTCATCTGTCTTGATCCATTTTACTAGGAAAACATTATTGCTGATTATGTTTTAAGTATTAATATTCATCCGTTTTCATGTGCCGCTGCTGTTGACGACACCTTCATTTTGATACTAAGCGAAACTACGACATACGTGCATAGCCTCTGCGATTAACTCTTACTCAATTGACAGCAGCCCTTCGTTCTTTTTATAGTAAAAAATATGGGGAGCAATCTATAATTTAATGCCCGAACGACGGTTGAAGTTTTCCAAGCCTCACCGACTTATTTATTTAAAAAATATTTAACATAGGTTTATTGAGCTACCTGTGTTCAACTGGAATTCATTCACATGCGATTAGTATGAGTACCTGCAACATAAGCGGAAATGAATTTATGCTTTCAGAACTGTTTGACGTAATCAAAGGTAGCGTAGGTCTGAGTCTGGTACCGAGACATACTCAAGGGATTTCATGCCAGATAGGTTGCCTTAACATTCAAAAGCACGCCATTTCGACCCAACTAATTGAGCAATATGTAATTATATTGCTTCAGACTAGCATAATGATTAGATGAATTCAAGTACCTACATGTAGAATACTATTAACTGCGAAGACATAGATATGATTTTGTTTTGATCATTATCGCTAGGAGAACCGATAACCGCTGCAAAACGGTTTCCAAATGACAACGTAGGAAGGCCCGATGGACTGAAACCTTTGGATGGATGACATCTAAAAGTTCCAGAGCGTTGGTGGATAAGAAGGCTCAAAACCGATTATTGTGACACTTTTTGAGGTAAATAGCACTTAATGATGAAGCATTTTGATCGAGGTATACATTATGGAAGACTTCAGGTCCGTGCTGTTTTAGATAATTTTTCACCAGCCAACACTCTCCCATTCTGAACTAGGCAGACACTGTCGGTGATATTACCTCGTAAAAAAGACAATCGGTAACTTGAAAACCGATTTCTGTCTGTTTTGTAGTTCAGAAAGGTTTCTTTTAATGCACATTGTACGAACAGTATGAAATATAATATGAAAATTTGGCGTACTATCCATACTATCAGTGAAAAGAGACAGCATCGGCAGTCAAGACGCATAACGGAGAGAGCGCATCGCAATTCAATTTTGACGACCTCTGCAGCGCAGTGGGCGAAGGCCTGCCTGACATGCAGAAGGTTGCGGGTTCGATTCCCACCGCTGCTGGACCAATGTTTGTATAATTGGCAAATATTTGTCTTGGGTCTGGGTGTTTTCTATGCATAATATGTATGTATTTACAAAAAAAGTGTATATGAGTAGTATATTAGTCATTTAGTTCCCATAACACAAGCTCTGCTTTGGGTGCTAAATAAATAATGCTGGACTTTTTTCACACAGCATCATCTAGCCCCAAAGTAAGCAGAGCTTGTGTTATGGGAACTACATGACTGATATACTACTCATATACACTTTTTTTGTAAATACATACATATTATGCATAGAAAACACCCAGACCCAAGACAAATATTTGCCAATTATACAAACATTGGTCCAGCAGCGGTGGGAATCGAACCCGCAACCTTCTGCATGTCAGGCAGGCCTTCGCCCACTGCGCTGCAGAGGTTAAATATATATTACATAGAAATATAGATTTATGGTGTAGAATGTATAGGAATATCACACACACATAAAAGTACCTGTCATTGGGCAAAAAAACCGACCGACTCTGCCCGGCATGTATATTCCTTGTTGTGGTATGAGATAAGTTAGGGCGACCAACAGTACTCGCCCGGTCCGAAACCTTGATAACCTGTTCCCCAAATAGGTCTTCCCATCTGGATAAAACCTTTCAAATTACCGAAACTTGTCTTGCTTACGTGGGGCTGGAGCAAAATATACGAGAAAAACTTTTTCATTTCTCGGAGATGGCATTTACTCGTAGAGGTCAGAATACTAGTAAAATTTAATAATTAAGTTTTTTACCGGTGAGATTTCAATTCATTTAGTAGATTTGTAAAACCCAAACAATTAGTAGCAAAAGTTTATTGGAGATTATTTAATAAAGATTTTCTTCAGTTTTAGCTAATGATAGCAGAAAAACAAAGATTTGTCACTGATACCCAGCCTCTCAGTTTGAGTAGATGATGAACGGGGTCATCCAGAGAAGGTTAGAACAAATTACTGTAATGAAACAGACAACTTCACTGTGCTAGTAGACGAGTCATAAAATGTTTTACAAACACAAATTGAGCGGTAAAAGCAGGGCAATGGAGAGGTAATATGTGGCAATATACCTAATGATGACTATAATACCAAGTCAATTACATCATACTATGACCGTTATCTTAGGAAATCTTGTTTCTATTTACTGTCATATCTGTAAAATTTTTGGGATGTTGTAGAATCACTGTACTAGA
The DNA here is from genome assembly GCA_958496245.1 of Perizoma flavofasciatum. Classification (NCBI taxonomy): domain Eukaryota; kingdom Metazoa; phylum Arthropoda; class Insecta; order Lepidoptera; family Geometridae; genus Perizoma; species Perizoma flavofasciatum. The sequence continues at coordinate 5,795,885 of OY292436.1, forward strand.
AGTACAGGCACCACCTGATACTCACGACACAGAGTGTTCTAGTTTGCGGTCTATGTACTCGTATGGGTTCAAAAAATGCAATGTGCATAATAGGAGCTTTTGTGAATCCTTTTATCACTCTTTTTCTAACACCAGTGTGGTAATAGAGTTTAATAAGGCATAACAAGTGCTTTTTCAGTGTCATCACACCTCTTGCTAGTCTTCAAACCAGGGTGAGTAGACAATACCAAAGATATACGAAGAAATATCGACTATGTGACTTTCACAATAGATGTAAGCTTTTTTAGTGATCTCGACTCCCGAGTGTTGCAATAACCGAACAAGTGCGCCGCGGCTTGTATGCTTTACTTACTTTAAATGTGCTCCTGGACGTAATCTGCAGGGCTGCTAGTGTACTGCTATTTTAATTTATATATATTTTACACTTTTTTGTAATGGGATTTTCTAAAAACAGGAAATTACTTTTACAGGCAAAATATACCGTAATATAGCCGTGGAAGATAAACATCATCATCGCTACTTTAAAAAAAAAACTTGCAGTGTAATAACAATCGGATATGTTTTTGTACAAAAATACAATTTCATAGACAACCTCTACGATGGTGGTGGGTATCGTCTTTTATCGCGTATTTATTTGATAAGTTTATTGATACTTAGAACATTGTATTTTGGCATATCTAAGTACATTTTAATTATGTGTATAAATGAATACAATACAAAGTCTCTCACCGCCATCGTACATCGTGTGTAGAGCGGTACAGTGTAGGCGCAGGATTTTGTGCGGAACATACACCGCCGGCCACGTGATTGTAATACGGTTTTCGCAATCCTTTTGTATGACTTCAAGGGTTTGCTAGAAACGGAAGTAGCACGATGACGCTCGTAATTTAATTTCAGACCTCATGGTGACTATGAAAATCTTATGCTAACCCTGTCTGATACAAAGGAGGTGCTCATCTGACGTCGCCACAATAGGCGCGCAGCTATTAATTATTTCCCGACAAAAGGCGCTTGTAGGGGCATGAGATAATATATGTTCTGACTTGGTACAATCATCCACATCATGATCTGCGAAACGAGGTACTGAATATTACACCGCGAACGGTTCAACTTGCTGTAATGATAGCTATTACGAGCTCGAAGGTAATCAGTTTTATCTACAGCTATGTAGGTTGGATCGGATATGCCAGCGAGTTAGATAAGAATGGGAGCGATTTTTTTTAAATACATACACCGCTTCTCAGTTCTACGCTATAATTATAATCAAAGGTTCGCCTATCTCGGACGAAAAATTGCGAAGTACCTCTAGCTTCAAAAAAAGAAAGACAACGCTATACAGTATGGACTACTCTATGCATAATTTATAAACTTTGGTAAATAAAAGTTATTAATTTCATTGTACTGGTAGTTTTATCATCCGACCGCGACTGACAGGTTTCATTCACACCGCGCGGTTTCTTTCACCTAAGCTAAAAATGTATAGACATATATTCCAACAGTGCGTAACAATAATATTTATTATTAATTTTAAATGTTTATAATTTTAAATGTTATGCTTTGTCTATTCTATGTACTATAAAAAGGTTGTTTAAGAGGCTGATGAGGGCTCGTTTGTTTCCATAAAAGATGTGGAACTAAAGAGTGGCATTAAACTTTGATTGGGTTTTCATAGTCGGAGGCGGCTGAGAGCGTCGTTAAGTTTAGTGCTCGTACATATCGGCCTCTCATTGCCCTCGGACGGCCCTGCACATGAAAATAAAACTGTGAATGTGGGTCGTATTCAGGGTGTAATTGTTATACAAGGGGTGTTGCCCCAATTTTTACCATGTTACTTATTGTACAAATAAAACTAGGTAAATACATATTCGCCCGGAATTTATCTACTGAACGTAAGGTTGGTTCGTATCTCATGCAGTAACGGAATGTATGTGCTCTCGAAGATTGAAGGAAAATATTTAGAGGAAAACGACATGCCCTTGAACATTTCATGACAAAATCCTATGCCATGCCATAACATGTATTCAGTGACCAAGTTTATTTTGTTTCTTTCACCACACATGGGTTTTGCATTATCACAAGGCCCTCGGCAGGGCCATCAAACCTAAACTTGGACACTGACCCAAAGCACCGCAATACAAGCGAATACTATTAGCTCTCGTGTAGAAATCCTGCTTTCGTGTCTGGTGCCCCTTTGAACGGAGTTTAAACGCTCGTTCCACTAGAAGTTCTCGGTCTTAAAGATAAAGAAAAGCCTTAATTTGTTGTAACATGCTCTAAAACTACTGAAGAACGAGGATGTTGTCAACTTTGTTAGTTTGGTTTTTAGAATATAATTACGACTATACCACGTGCTTTACTATTCTCCTGCTGACGTTTCGTTGACCGTTTAGAGGTCCTCGAACTCTTAACTCTTTTTTTAGTTTGGTTTTATTTGAATCTTAGGCATTCTGATCAGTTTTTAGGGTTCCGAAGCCATATGCCGAAAATAAACCCTTATTATGTAGTTTTCTCATGTCCATTCGTATGTATTTTTTTAGTTTCAAGCGTATATTTGTTTTCTTAACCCAAAAATAAAGGATAAATATTCGATTACCATTACGAGTTAATTTCGTGTCATGTGAAAGTTAAAGTAGGTTGAGTAGATGACTTACACTAAACCTATTCCAAATTTCATCCAAATCAGTTCAGCCCCTACGAAGATTCTTGGTAACAAACATCCATACTTTTCATAATATTAAAATAGTTTTAATTTAAGATATCTTCGGAACACGAAGGTGTGCACATGGATATTTTAAAATAGTATATGACCTTGTTTGCGGCTATAAGTATAAAATTAGTATAAAATTATTGTATTTTATTAGTTTAAATAGCCTGGGGCACTGTCGGTCGTAAAGTTGCTTGCTTCTCAATCTTCTACTGTATGCACTTCTGTAAGTGCGCTCAGGAATAGTTTAATCTTATTCCCCTTTCTCCATTCCGCTACAGACACAGACCGTGAGCCTCTCCACCCTTATGTTGTAGACATACCACCCGCTACCAATCGCTTTTCCTTCTTTTTTATTATGAAGACAACTAAGGAGTAGAATTCCCTTCCAGCGTCTGTATTTCCTACAACTTGGGTACCTTCAAAAGAAGAATTCATAAGCATCTACTGGATTAGCGTATTTAGCATAGGTTACAACGGCGTTTACCATCAGGCGAGATGTAACCAATATTAAACCCATTATTAATATAAAAAAAGATAATTAAACTCTATTCTAGTTTTTGCGAAACAGTGGACACGCTGGCTGCATCATGAAAGTTTTCATTTTACTTTATGAAAGGCTGACGTCAAAGGCCCTCGTAGCTGACTCACGAATAAACACAGTCAAATAGACATTGTTGATTGGAATAGTTTAGTTACGTAGATAGTCATATTTAGTATTATTTATTTTAGTGAAATTGTTGATGGGTAGATATGTAACTAGTTGCATAATTTTTATCAATAAAAAAAGTATTGAGATACTTTTTTTTATTGATATAAATATCAATTGTGCAGTGTTAAGATTTTTGTGTGCTATCTCAGCCCAATCAAAAATTGACACCAAAATGTATTCTATCTAGATGGATGGATCAGTGGACTTGTATAATAGACAATACCTACTTTTTTAAAGTTGTTTTATTCTGTTTTAAAAATATTTTTTGAGTTTTTCTTATTTTTTTAAATGATGCCAAAATTTTACAACAAGTGCACAGAGCAATGCACAGAAATAATATGTGCATAATTCCTAAGAACGACTTCCAATTGGTATATTATGAACAAACTTCGTTTCCTTCCCTGCCTCCGCGAGGTGTAATCTTTAATAGAGTTCTCTAACTTCGTAACGCTTTGGCTGGCGACTGAAACTATTAATTTTCTTTTCGTTCACAGAAAAATGCCGTACTGCAATTCAAACTAATTAAACTTAAATAAAACCGTGGAAACAAATATTTAATGATTTAGTCAGATAATGTTCTTTTAATTGCTACAGCGATCCATTAGTGAATCTACCTATGCCTTTCTATAGCACGTCAATAGAATTGATAAATGTATTATAATATCATAGGCTTGCCCATCATTTGATAGTGATGTTGATATATTGCTAAGATCATAAACGTACTATCAGAGTTTAGTTGAGTAATCATAATTATCTTTGGTACTACCTGGTACTACGTAGTATTATCGAAGATTGACTTAAATGGAAATATTTTCAACAAACACGCAAGTAGTATTTATTATTATTATTATTTACTTTCGCGGGACTACGCCAAAATCATCATTGAAAAAGCAAAAAAGTAAGTGTTTAAAATATACAGATGAAGATTCTAGCTACGAGTATCTAAAGACCATTGCGATTCATTGATAGCCCAACTGATCCACATGACAACTAATTGAAAGCGTCCCCAATATGCTGGCTGCATTGCCACGCTGAATGGCGATGCTAAAGCGTTATGACCCAGTTAATAGCCAGGTCTGGTCACGTAACGCTTTGACTTGATCTCAGTCTTGATTCAGGTTATTATTAAGAGGCAGATAGTTGCCGACTTGGTTCAAAAAGTAGCAGTTTACATTTTTAATGCAAGATCTTCAGTAGTTTAATCATAACAAAATTCTTGGTAATGTCATACTTGGTAATATCATGTTATACATACGAGTATGTTTTCTATTGCCACCAAGTAAACCGAATTGCTTAAGTTTTGGTTTCAGCTTCTCAATTATTATTATTATTAACGATTCGAATAGTTTTCATATTTTTTTTACTGGAACCAACTTCTACGCAACTAGTAAACTATTTCAACTGGACCCTGCGTCTCGGAGTAAACGGAGTAACAAAAATTTCTACATAATGTGTTTATTTAATAATAACTACATTAATTAAGTACCAGTTAATTTGAAAAAGTATTATTACGATCACTATCACCGACATCTCCCTCAACACCGTTAAGAAAAAAGCGGAGTAAACTCAGCGTCGACATAATGCAAAACATCAGTCACCCCAACCGATTTTTATTTCAATAAATGGATCTTTCTGTTATTTGTTTTAGTTAATTATTGTATTAATTATATCCTGAACATAAATACGAATATGAAGTACTGATTACCTTATCTCGGGTAATCTATAGCGTGACGAAATAAAAAATTCTACAATCTCAGTTCTGATTAAACAAAATATTTTCAGGTTTTGCATTATTTCATCAGGATATTGTATAAAAAAAGTAGGACGGGAATTTCCTTTTTTTCAATAAAATTTCGCAACATAGATAAACATTTCAAATACACGCGAATAAACACATACTACGTTCATGTAGTTACTTGGTTGCAGCTTATGAAAAGCTTTCGTTCATTAAAAAGTTTAAATTCATAAACACAGTCTCCCTTTAGGGCGAAGCTCGTAGCACGTACTTACATACGTTTTGTTTTACGACGTAATAATAACAAGCTCACAATTAACGTAACATATTTATTGTTTTCACACAAAGCGGCAACAAAATAAAATATATCGTGTAGTTGTTATTGTTTTTATATCGGCTTAAATCGATCGATTCTATCAAAACGTGGAATATTTCGACAAAATGCGGCTTATTGAAAATAAATCCGGGATAAAATGGGATCATACCTGGAGTAACATCTAGCATACTATTCTATATACATCAGATGCTCCCTCGTAGCATTCCTATACAAAGATGCGCCGATGAAAAACGCAAAGACTTTTTCGTTTCGTTGTATTAAATCGGGAGATTGCTTTTATATTTGAGTATTGAGAGGATTTTTTTTCACATGAATTTAAGTTGTTTGATCTGAACGGATAATGCAGCTTTGCAAACTTGGTTTGGTTCATTTTGAAAATAATACTTAGGTAAGTTAATTGCAAAAGGAGCAATCAAGTTGAATAACTGTGACAACGTTGATTACCTAAGTACGTTTGCATAAGTACTACACTAAATTGCAGTCGTGAAAAATATAACTAACACATTCAAATTAATTTTTTTTTGGTTTGCTTCTGAAAATGTGTTCTTCGTCTATTTAGAAAATGAACTTTTAATGAATTAAGAGGAAAGCAGAGAGAAGACAGATATTTTCGTTGAATACCTACAACTGGGAAGGTACAGAATTGAATTAACTAAAAAGGACTCCGTAAACCGCGGTAACAGTAACTACGATTCACATGTAAGCGGGCTTGTTTGCCGGCGACCCATTCTACGGCCAAACCGAATTATCACTCTGAACGGCCCACGGCCTTTCGATGTTAATTGTACGTTCAAATAATCATTATGGGGGACTGTTATTTACGCAGTAGATTCGGAAACATTTACTATACAATTTTATATTTCCGTGTTATTGCGAAATGTAAAATTCTTAGATTTTATTTGAGTGTCGTAATTTTGTGACCTTTAATTTAACACATTTATACACATTTCAAATAATATAACGCGATTTTTTTTATCATATAAACTACCAACTTACGGATAATTTATAAGAATGTATACAAAGTGGGTACAAATTTTACTGACCGACAAGGAACCCTAAAAGTGGCTTACCACGGTCAATGATTTTAAAGATGATGCCGTAAGATCATGGACCCCACGCACCGCAACAAGACTCTTTCTACGGTGCGTGACTTAACAGATCCCGAGGTTCCAAGATTTAGTTGAGTCATTCCAGAATGCCAAGTAAAATAGAACCAAAAAAAAAAGTACTAAAAAAACAAAAGTACGAATATTACGGACCGTGGGAAGCCAGCTTTAAATAGGGTTTCTCAGAATATGTTTACTATACAGAAAGGAGCTCATTCTATGCAATAGGTTGCTTTTGTCTACGAATTTCAAATTTAGAATATTTTCACTGAAACTTGTTGTTTTAGTAAAATTCCTATAAATCAGCCGATAAAGATATTAAGGCCCGAGTTCACCAACACAATAACGGGTGGTTAGGTCCTTATCAAAGCTTTTTACGCATGATTTTATAAACATCTGTCATCATAATCAATAGTTAGACTTAACCGTTCGTTTATTTTGTTGGTGAACTTAAGCTTGTATTGTTCGTTTAACATCTAACTTGGTGTTGGTACAAAGACAAATACCAAATAATGTTTAGAAATTATTAAAATTATTAGAAAGCTAGCAAAGCACATTGCGCCTCTGTAACCTCCCTAAGTTTAAAAGAAACAAAGTGAGCATACCATTATTTTTGTGATAGATGAATCAGAAAGGGCGCAAACCGTGATCGCTGCGTAGACATCAGCAGCTGAAGACCAACGAAACGGCTTACGGGGTGCAATCGTATCTCCGCGGTGGCTTTTCAAGACAAAAACAAATGGAAGTATTACCGAAGACAATCTACATTTAAATAGATCTTTTTCCTCAATTCGTGCGGAGTTTGATGATAGGTTTCGCAGTTCCCGATTTATTTTGGAAAATTTACATTTTATCGCATTTTATTGGCGCAGTTGTTGCAGCTTGATTCGCAACTTGTCATCGGGGCTTGTTTTTATCTACATTTTTATTGGAGTTGTAAACGAGTTAAGGTACCGAAATGTGTCAGAGTTTTCATTCTTAATTACTAAGAAAGAGAATTTTTAATGATAAGTTATAGTGTAGGTACTATGCACTATATTTTAACATACAGTGGATTTAGTAATCACAGGGGTTTGTTTCTTAGTCATGATATCTCACTAAGCTGCGTCACCATAAGCAATTTCACCTCGTTATTAATTATTCCTCAGTGAATGGAGAGAAGACAAAAGGTGGCTGCAGATAATGGCGTAGCAGCTCCTTCGAGAGACTGCCTGGATAGGACTGCAAATGTGCTGCAAATCCTCGGTGTAAGATTCGTTTCGCTTTCGATCTTATAAGTGTATATATAACTAGCTGCGCCCCGCGGTTTCATCAGCGTAAGTTTCGATTCCGTGGGAATATCGGGATAAAAAGTAACAGCTATGTACCTATAAAGTATCATCGCAGTCGGTTCATAAGTTTTTGCGTGAAGAAGTTACAAACATATTATGTACATACTTACTAACACAATATTCGAATATACGAATGTAACCAACAATTGTCTTTACCGGCAATCTAGTTAAATTTTGGAACACAAAAGCTGCTATTGTGAATTAACTATGATAGTTAGATATATTCCCTTGAGGACTTTTTTATAGGTAATAATGAGTACTTTAATCATGTAGTACATAATTTTGGTGTATCATCAATAGTTATCTCATGAATTGAAACAATAAATTTTATAGGCAAAATTTTGCTGCTTTGGTTTGCTACATTATTGCAATTTTCTTAAGGATCTCTATTTTTTTTGAAAATAAATTATAGCCTATGTTACTTCCTGATAATTTAGCTTTCTATCGGTCTTTTCGGTACAAACAAACAAAAAATATTTGCTCATTATTATATTAGTATGTATTGACTAGTATAGATATGGCAATGTATGCAAGCCATTCGTATCTCAAAAATAGTATGGAATTATCAATCAAGAGAAGCATCCTTCATGAAAACTCGTGAGCGAGACATGTCGCGAAAATAGGGCAATCCATTGTGGTGCGACGCGGCTACGTAGTCATCATGGAAGATACACACGCTACGAATAATCGCTACGATAATAAGTTGCACACACGTTGCAATTTATTGGTGCAGTTCGAATGGATCCGTCATCTTAATAAAGCGTTTTTTTGTAGCGTATGTGGCCTCCAGTATGGGCGAAGCGCTGCCCGTTGACCGTTCATTATAATACCTACGACTATTTCATATTTTCACACGGCGATATGTTAAGATTGCACGTAAAGACGTAAATTCGATGGGCCTGGAATTCGCGTGGTGTCGCATGCCACAGATTCAGGATATAGTGTCAGTTTCGTCTTGTCGCAACGAGAGGTTTTATTGTTTATGTATATTTTCTTTTGTGATCTCGCATTTTGTTAATCATTGATACCTACTTATTCATATAATAATATTTGCAATAGCGAACTGATTATTTGAGCCAGTTTTGTTGCGTGAAATTCTTACATATTATTGAGCTTTTTGTGGTAGTGCATAACTGCTTTATGTAACCTGAAGTTCTAGAGCCATTGTTATGTAAGGTAATATCAATTGTTAAGGGTGCAATACTCACTCTATCATAAATGAAAAATCGATCACGTCACGCTCTTTTTCTCGATCTATTTTTGTTTTCGATTTGTATTCGTACACTGGTCGTATTATTTAATAAACGTGGTATAGCTTTGATATAGTTTGGGCTTCGGTTCAGCAATGTTTCTCTGTTTTTTTCCTAAATGAAGGAAGAAGAAGCGCCAAATCAATACAAATAAATAACCAAGGTGTTGTCGTTCGTACGAATATCATTATGGTTCCAGAGTTCGATGAATGAAAGCTAAGTGCAGTCATCAATTTTGTAGTACGATCACGTGACTACGAAAATAGGTAATGTAAATGAAGACATTTTTCAACAACGCGGCCGCATTCAATCCATTTACAACCAAATTGCATTTCATTCCGTTGTAATGAAGGTAGTTATACCTACCGTAGCTAATGAAAGGCAGCTAGATCAGTCTAATCTAAGCTATTACCACTGTGCAGCGTGCCTCTTAATTCTGCAGTCTATGGACTTTGATAAATATGCGTCTTTGTTGAACGATTAGTAATCAAATAAAGTGTTCATGACGTGTCTAGACACGCTATGTCAGAGTCCCAAAGTTGCCTCGTAACTCATTTCCAAGTTGTTATTGGGAAATCGATAGCGCTAATTTTCGTTGGTAGTTCCTATTGAACGTTACTCACTGAAGAAAACACAGCTACATATATTTTTTTATCTCGATACGCTATAAACTGAACGAGAAATCTGGATGTGACACACGGATGTACAAACAGACGAAATAAATAATAAGGGTTGCGTTAGCCTTAGGATACCCTTCTTTCACACTCATGATAATAATCCCCATCACAGGTTGCAAGACTATTTACCTATTGACTATTTACCACTTATTGGAACACGATGGCTGTCGTCTTATTTTTTTTTTGCGTAGACATGACGGTTTCCTCACGATGCTTTCCTTCACCGTTTTCGCAAGTTTTAATGCGCATATCTGTGTGTAAAAATTAGTTGGCAAGCAATTGATGCCGAATCCACGATCTTCGGATTGGAAGTCGGTGCAGCATCATGCCTAATAATATTTGGTGTGCAATAAAGTATTTCCTATCTATTTGTGCCGACACGGCTCTTTTATTATTAACGGGTCGGCATTAGAATCGGGCCGCACGAATTTAGGGTCGTTTGATGGAAGGGTTGGAAGGTGTTTGACCTTCTTTGTGAAGGAGAAAGTGAGGAGTTCCTTCCTTTCGAAGATTTTTTTTTTAATTTTGTCAAAATTTGTGACAGATCCGACACAGAGCAACCCGTCATATGCATAACGCCCCTATTGTGTATATATAAAGTGCGGAAGCCAGAAGCTCATGAGAGGTCCTGAGCAATTTTCGCGAAGCGACACTTTTTTTTCGGGTAGTCGTGATTACATAAGATGATGATGTTATTTGAGTTTTACGGGAAAAGTAGTAATACCTCAGGAATAAAACTTTTGTTTGACCTCTTAAGGATCATTATACAACAATAAAATAACCATCAAAATCGGTTAACAATTGACGAAGATATCAAGACACAAACGTCAAAAATTTAATTGCGAATCCCCTTCTTATTTTGACATAAGTTAAAATCGAATTGAAAATATATTTATTGTAAAAAAAACACATAAGAAATTATAAAGTAGGTCACTAACTGTTTTATTGTTTAGCTGTTGCTATACCGATGCGTTTCGTGACTGTAATATCGCTTAATATTATTGCTGAACTGTTCATTTACTGACATTTAAAATGCTCCCTGCAATTTGAACACGATTATAAGGCTATATTAATTACGAATAAGTACTTATTAAATGGTCAGTTTACAAAATCACTTATGACAAATAATCTTATCTTACTACTATTATAAACGCGAAAGTTTCTGAGGATGGATATTATTCTTTCACGCAAGAACTACTAAACGGATTTTGATGAAACAACAGTGATATAGCTTATACATCAGAATAACACATAGGATATTTTTATCCGGGTACTACACGGGCGAAGCCGTGGGAAGAAGCTAGTATGAAATAATCCATTACGCGTAAGTAGGTACTTACGAAGCTTTGACACCAGCGAAACTTCTCGACCATTACATTTCAACCTTAAAGTTTTAGAAGCTATGGATATTGCTACGCCTATCAAAATGATTGACATATCTTTGGCGGGGAGCGTCTTCGATGGACGAACTAAATATAATTTAAAACCATCACCAAGTAGAAGATTCCTTTTACAAATAATTTGGAGTTTCATAAAAAACATGTTCGCAATTGTGAATAACCTCATAATTATACTTACTCAGAACACAGAAGTCTACCCTCTAGAGTAGTTAAAAACAAAATTATAAGTTTTGTACGGGTATTTATCACTGTTCAAGTTTATATGATGGTATTATTATTTCACTATTTTGCTATCGGGTATTAAAATATATTAGTTATAGACAAGCCCAAACATTATATTTGGCATATGCCTTTATTAAGATTCCATGTGACAGGTTACAAGCCGTTCGGCGCTTTTTTAACTAACCTGTCACATGTTCTATAAATCATACCGGTTTCCTCACAATTACTTTCACCGTCTTCAATACAATTTGATGCTCACATAAGAGTTTAGAGTTGACATACCTATACCTACCAGCTTAGGTAGGTACACATCCGGGTTTGAACTTCGGTTCTGCAGTCGAGGTATATCCCACTATGCCGACACGGCTCTAAAAAATGTCATTAAACCCGCAAGGAATAACTGAGAAACGCCACATCATATTATAATTGTCCTGCGCCCAGAAAAAACTTTTAAATCACATCGTCAACTACATAACCTTGTTTGGAGTAACGCAAAGTCTTGAAAAGCTCTTAACCAGCGTTGAAAACATAAACCGGGCACACGGGCGCATTTTATAAAGTTAAAGGAAACTCGATTACAGAAGTAGTCGAAGTAAGTTGGCAATGAGAGGCAAGTTTGAGAGGAAGCCAGCTGATTGAATTGTACGCAACTCAACGTTACATCGCATGACTTGCGCTCCATTGCGCGTTAAACGTAAAACTCATAAAAGTTTACAGCTTGAAACGATTGAATGATCCACGATGTTGTCACAGGCTTTCTCCCGGAGTAAAGTTGCGTTAGCTATTGTTCAATTCTTGTACAGCTATGAACTTAAAAAGCTAAAGTACGAGTTTAAACGTTAGATAAGAAGGATCTTTATAAAGGGCCACATTTATAATATTTCGATGTACATTACTCCGCGACCGTGACAGATATGCAAGCAGTATGATAAATGCTGTACATACGGCTGTCACACGGACAACTGACCAATGCGGCGAGTATTGTAACATTTCCCGTAACACGTCACGGAGTAATGTCAATTGGTCCAACTAAGATCTAACAATAACGGCAAACTAGATACATTTTATGAGATTTATCGGGAATTACTCCAATAATGTAGGCTATAATATTCAACATGTGTGAAATTAAAACAGGTATAATGATAACTCTCATTGTAACATTATGATGAGCATCGTGTAATTTCGTGTATAGAACATTACTCCCACATGTCTTGCAACAGGCTACGGTAACATGAACGGCCGCGCCCTGGGAATACACGTGACTAAAACGTGACTAATTATACCTAATCTGTAATTCGTCGCAAGGGTCGCTCATGAGTAGATAACGTGCATACCTACGAGTAAGTCGTAATTGATCATAGTTTATAGAGTCGTACTTACAAGAATACACTGGCGCCGAATTTGTTAATGGTCGAGCACGCGAAGCGAGTGAGATATACGTAAGTTGGTAAAATGGCACTGCAATGTGTATTGTGAGTTCGACAATAACTTTTGATTGATCTAATCTCCATAAATTTAAAAAGGTAACCCTTTTTTTCGATAATTAAGTGTCTAATAAAATATGAGGTCATCGGGGGTATCTTATGAAAATCCATTGACTGCTTTTTAACCCTAATAAGTTATGAGTTCAAAATGAGAAAAAAAGAACTTGCCTCAACCGAAAGCAAAGCTTCTGTTTGGCACAAGTTGCCCTTGTTGAGTTCGGTACACGGCTTCAATTAATTACCCGTGTCCGAATTGTAAGCTGTTCAATGCACAATGCACAATAGGCCACACAAAACATGAACAGAGATGGCATTGTTGGGCATAAACTGAGGAGATTCGCAATGGGAAACACAATTAGGAATTTGAAGAGTCTTTGACATTCAGCTTGAAAACAAATACACTTTGAAGTAATTGTTAAGACAAGTCTTTGACTCCTGCTTTGTATCCTTACGAAATTGTGTACTGAGTGATAGTTCTAAAGATATCCATAGATATAAATATACACTCATGGACTAACTAAGAGGAACGCTTCATCAATCGAAGAAAAAGACTGAAATATGTACAAAAAGTTCTTAGTACAAACTAGCCACATATACCTTAATATTGAATAGTTCTAAAGTTCTAAGAGGTGAGGATAATATTAGAAAGTTTTTTTTTAAGATAGCGAACGTATCGTTCATGTGTTTGCAAATCACATCACCAGTTGCCCACTCATATGGCCATCTAATGTTCTTAACAAAGGCGGGACGTGTGATGCACTAGCTAAGTACGACCTAAATTAATAATTATTACGAGTAACTGTATAATGATTTGAAATCGGTTATACTCGTAGGTCGGCGACCACGAGCGTTTATTTTAGGAGTGTATAAACAATTTGTGTCACACGCTTAAATTTGAGAGAAGGCTAACAGCCCTATTCTGTATCGTTATGTAACCATATGTACCATATGTAATACGGGGGCAGGTACATCAAAATAATATTCCATTACTGAAGTTTTGGTAAATTGCTCGTGAAATCGATGATTGAATATGTCACTGAAATCCGTATTGCGGATGTTTCTGGCAAACAAATAGTCTAGTAATCAATTGTATTATTTGACTGTCGTCGTCCATTATGCGCGAGTAAATGAATGCAAAATATTTGGGTAAATGATTTATGCCCTTTGCAATGAAGGTAATCGTGATACAATATTGTGATTGTTCGTGGTTGGTAGAACCTTCACTATGAAACGGTTGTCGTCATAAAACGTTCGTATTAGTGAGGTGATACGGTAAACGTCAATTATTTCTTTGACGTTTTCAACTATAAAAATTGAATTGACGTTTGCTGCATTTCAACATTATTACGTTCTGTCATGTATTTTATAGCCACTCCTTTGATAAACCAGGCTTGAAATTTTAATGAATACAAACATATATACTTCGGTATATTGAATTGTAGTGAATTACGAGCATGTATCTGCTGAACTTATTTGGTTATAGTAAACGTTACATTCTTGAAACCGATATTGTAGGATTTAATTATTTCTTTCACATCATACCAATTATATGAATTAGGTATCTACTTTTATTTTTCTTATTTATAGATGCACATTAAGTCTCTGTTCCCTAATTTAGAGGTAGGCATGTACATAAGCACTCCAACTAAATTTATTTTTATCAAACTGCAAGAAAGTGTGATGTCGTTTTTTGCATAGCTCGCAAGAGTTTTATTCAAATGTTCATTCGTTTGAACGAAAATGGTCTCTCTTTCCATCTTTAATAGACTTTTAATTTCGACTGTTCAAAGTATGGTAGCAGTATTTGTTAAGTACTACAAGTATCGATTAGACACCAAATTTTAGAATATTTATACATTATTTACTTACACAACACTTACACAATAACATCTCAAAGTATGATTTGTTTGGTTCCAAAAATCTTTGAAAAATCCTTTCCATTTCAACTCGCTTTGATGTTAAACCTCTTGAACACTTTTATTTGTATTTCCTCCGATGCGGAGACATTGGCGCTGGGGTCGACACGATTGCAAAAGGCCTCTGAGAGTCTTGTTTTGTTTACCTTATCAAAGGATCGTTTCCATCCACAAACAATTCAATTCTATCATTCCATTTTAATATCCTACCAATCCTAAAGATTATTCGGTATGGACGAGAAAATTAAGGAGAAAACGAGTCGTCTTCTTACAAAACGAACCGAACTGCTAAAGGCTAAAGGTTTGGTATAATTTAAATTCGCTGCCCCCTGTCACAACTTCTTGAAATGTAAATTCCCTGTTTTATGATGTTCCACTTGCAGGCGGACACTGACCCGTAATTTGCCAGATGTTTCGTCTCATCACAGTCTTTATTGAATAAAAAGTTTGGAAGAGCTTATACCACCATAATGTGCATCCGACTCTTCATAATATCGCTGAAAGATCAGTGGTTATACCAACGCATAATTTACTTAATAAATCACTAAATATTGTAGAAGAATGCTGCAGACGAAGGGATTTATTTTAAACTAGATTCTGCCCGCGGCTTCGCCCACGTGATATAAGTAGCGTATGACCGTATCCATACTTCAAACTATGTCTATATCAAATTTCATGACAAACAGCCCGGTGGTTTAGCCCGGAAACATATAGGTATAGATATTTTCGATATAATTTTACTGACTTAATTGATACTTATGGCCAAATCACACAATATCATTATAAAGCTATATTACTGTAAAGTTTCATCAAAATCACACCCCATCAAGGATAATATTTAGGGGTTTTATTTGTAACAAAAAAAAGTAATACATTATTTACTTTATAGTTTACTAGCTGCGCCCCGCGGTTTCACCCGCGTAAGATTCGATTTTATACTCTATTCGAATAAATTAAGAAGTATTTTACTGCTACATAAAAACCCTTAATGGTAAAACTATTTATTATTTATAATACTACGATACGAATGTAACCAACTTTTGTTTTCACCGGCGATCTAATTAAATTTTAGAACACAAAAGCTGCTATTGTTAACTATGATAGTTAGTTATATTCCCTCGTTGACTTTTTTGTAGGTAATAATGAGTACTTTAATCATGTAGCACATCATTTTTATGTATTATCAATAGTTTTCTCAGCACACGACAAATAATGAATTTTATAGGCAAAATTTTGCTACTTTGGTTTACATTATTGCAATTTTCTTAAGGATCTCTATTTTTTTTGAAAATAAATTATATGTTACTTCCTGATAATTTAACTTTCTATAAGTGAAAAAATGGTTAAATCGGTCCAGTAGTTTCGGAGCCTATTCGATACAAACAAATAAAAAAATATTTCCTCTTTATAATATTAGTATATATTTAACCCGACTTTTGTGTGAATCGAACCAAGAATAAAAAAAAACCATACAAACTTTAGAACTCAATTGCACGCCAAAGGGTAGTTTGAAAAAAAAAGTGTTTTATTATTTATTTTAAAGTTTATTTGTACCGAATTTTGAGCGAATCTAACAAAGGAATAACATTTTCCATAGAAAATTTAACACCCTGTTTAACCCCTTTAGGGGTTGATTTTCGTTTTGTTTCCAGAACCTAAACTATCTACATTCCAAATTTCATCCAAACAGGTTTAGTAGTTATGGAGATACGTGGTAACAAACACACAATTCACACACACACAAACAGACAGACTTTCGTATTTATTATATTTGTAGGATAGTAGGATATTAAAATAAATCCCTTCGTCTATCTAGTTTTTTAAAACTATTATACATTTATTCATGCAACTATGTACGTACTTATAAGTAGGAAAATACAAAAATACAAATGAAACACCTAGATATTTAAAGACCGCTGCAAATGATCTATATAAAGGTCAACTGATCTAGTTGACTGTCAACTGTTCCAGACGGAAGCGTTCCCAAAATTCTGGCTGCATTTAAAAACTTGCTTAGCACATGCCGTGTAACTAAAATGAAAATATTCACAACTATGATACTCAGATATCCTCAGATCCTTACTCAGTATGCATAGCCTTGATGATTTCAAGTAGGGGGGTAATCAGAGCCACATCTAAACATAACATTAGGCACATGCTTACATTTAGAAAAGTAGAACACTAACCTTCGAACTTTTGCTTTATTAAAGATTTAGGTTTTAGGGCATGACAGTTACATCACGATTATTTCCTTCACTGTTAATGAATGAATAATAACATAGAAATAATAAACTTTTCGAGTAAAACAATCCACCTACCTAGTAGATTTCAAACCTACGAAACCGGATCAGAAGTCGGGTACCACAAACTAGGCCGGCTATACGGCTCTTCGTCCTCATATTAGACTCACAATTCGATTGCCGCTGTGTCGAGTACAAGGAATTTGCAAATTATATCTAATTTCAAAGTAATACAAATTGTTTATGAAACATCCGGGTTTTTATTCAGTCACAAAATTCTAGGTGTCCAGAATTCTGGACAGAACGTATTATAATAATACGTACTTAGCTTGCTACTTCACACGGAATCTACGAGTGAAGAACTAACGATGTCAAGTGACAGTATCTCGAGTGGCATGCATTAGGTAGGTGGCATGTATAAAACGAGTCTCGGAGCGCGTGAAATGATGAGGAGCATGTCTTCTAACGATTTCTGCGCATGTTTACCGACAAAACGACGGATATTATTTATGTCTCGCTATGCACCTCCGATTTACTTTAGCGCAACGACTGTACCCGGTCGAGTCATGGTTGAAAAAGTACTGAAAATATCCCAAAGAAATAGAAAATATGGAAACAAGGAAATCTAAAATGCATGTAATTGAGGTCGCTACTTATGAAGGTAAAAGCAATCATGGGATTCATTTTCAGCTATTAGCTTGGACATTGCTGCGTAACAATTCCAGATATGAATTCCGCGTGAAAGGTCACATGTGTGGACAGTAGGTAATTGTCACGTGGACATTTTAACATCCTTATTTATAAAGAATAGCTAACAGTTGATAAAATCTGCTTTGTTACCTTCTGATATGTGTCATTTTAAATTCAACAGAAAAAAATACTGTTTAGCTAAACAACTGCTTAAAATCTTTATAAGTAATAGAGCCTTAATTTTAAAACATTTAACTTAAGTGTATCATAAGAAATAAATCAAAGAACTGAAAAAAAACAACAAAAGAACTGGTGTGGTTTTAGGACGAAATATTGGAATTTAGAAATCAGCAGAAATGTTCAAAGTTATCAAAGATTACCCCAAACCTAATGCGCTGCAAAAACGTCGAATTAGGTAATAACATGTCGATAAGAAAAAGCGTCGTCGGCATAAATTGGTGCTGAGTCTCCATTGAGGCGCGAACACATTAGCGCTTCGGCACCGACATATTATATTAGAAGCGTTTTCTTATCCACGAGTGTTCGCTCCGGGGCGACCTGCGCAAATGACGCGTAAAAAATTCGGGATGACGCCCTCTTGATCACAAAATACTGCTAAACCACAAAAATCTTAGATATCTTAGAGTAGATCTTTGATACCAAGTAGAGGGTAGTCAGAGGCACGTAAAACATTACATTTGGCACATGCACATTACATTACATTTGGCCTCGTTTTTGCAAGTAGTTAGCAGTTTACATGACAGATTGCAAGCCCATCGCCGCTGGAACCAAAAATTCGATGACATGTGTCATCAGTTAGTATATTGCTTATTGGATAAATAAGCAATATACTAACTGATGACACATGTCATCAGTTAGTATATAGCAATATACTAACTGATGATACTGATGACATGTGTCATCAGTTAGTATATTGCTTATTGGATAAATAAGCAATATACTAACTGATGACACATGTCATCGAATTTTTGGTTCCAAATCATGTTTACTTTACCATTTATTCAATAAATTTCTACGCACAGATTTTTTCTAGTCGAAAAATCTATTGGTGCCCGGGTCGAACCCATGACCTTCGGATCGAAAGTCACGCTGTTTAAATACGTATATCGTAGGTATAGTTTCTTTGCAGGATGTCCCAAAATATGTATACTATCCCGAAAGGGGGTATGTGTGAAAGGCTATATTATGTTATAACAACGTCCAAATTCGGCTATAATAATATCGTTAGACATAAAGTGAAGATGATAATGAGGATTTTAAAAAAAATCGTGTGCTAGTAGCCTTTTTTACAGGAAATCTTGTTTATCCGAGATAATAAAGCATATTCTGGGACACCGAACATAATAGTGTTTCATCTCAATAACGTTGCTCTATCTAACTTCCAATCACAAAGAGTTTTTAAGCATATTTATTTTGAAGGTTATTAATCGTTTTCAGGTTCACCTGAACCTAATGTAATAATAATCATCATAGTCTTCATAAATGCGCGGGAGGAAAGTTATAGCAGATGTGTCAGGTACCTACCTGGAATCAGCCTTCATCAATTTATCACACATCAATTTATAACACCTTAAAGCAGGGGTTGCTTTGAATTGTTTCACTAATGGTGTTCTCGAAAGAGTTTCTTGTACGCAAATTTATAAAAAAATACGAAAATTTTAATCTAATCTACCCCATGAGATAGATTAAATCGTTGTCCTTGAATAAGGTTTTGAGATTTGAGGAGCCCAAAATAATTGTTAAACAAGCAATATTATTTTCAATTAGGGGAGAAGAGAAATAAATGAATAGATTCACAGTTGCCATATTTTCATAACCCTCGGAATGGTTCGCGTATTAAATTAATAAGACATCGAGAAGCGAGAAAGTGGCAATATTTGTGATAAAATAGGGCTATTTAAGGGCCGTGCATTGTAAGACGAGTCTCCCCTCGACCCAATGTGAAACTAATGTAATAATAATCATCATAGTCTTCATAAATGCGCGGGAGGAAAGTTATAGCAGATGTGTCAAGAGCGTGTATCGATTTTCGAGTGTATCGATTTCTATTTGTTATAAATTTACTCTGTAATGTGTAAACTAAACTCACAGTTTTAGGTTAAAACAATCAGATAAAGCAAACAGTAACTTGAAAGTGGAATTGTTATCGTTTGTTAATCACAAAAGCCGCGTAGCTGAGTTTCTCGGAGCATGGAGCATGTAACGTCTGAGACGCAAACAAATAGCTCTCACGCAAATTGAATACAAGATATAAATCTAGCATTCTCCTAATAACATGCGGTGGATTTCTCTGCGGGCCGTTTTATTTCAGCTCCACAAAGCCTTCGACCCAGTAAATCCGCTGATATCTCGGGAAATGCGACAGAGTGCCACCGGCGTTCGTTTCGCGAGACGCACTTTAAATTTCCCAACTGCGAAAGGATATCGCAGTGAAATTTAAAATGCTGACGCGAGTTCCCTTGTGGAAACAAAAGTAGGTTTGGATGGGATGTGCGGGTACGTTGACATGCTCCGCGCCCCAGTGGCGCTCAGTGTTGCAAACTGTAGGATTTGTGGCTGAATTCTTTTAAAATGGATTGACCCTTACTACTTTTAAGGGTCAATCCATTTTAAAAGATTTTACAATAGACTTATTCTATTCTATATGTTTGGAAAAAATGCAGTAGGTACTTACCAACTTAGAAATAATCATTCGTTGTAGGTGGCATGGCTTGAAATAAACTAAAAACGTGGCTAGATATAGCAAAAATCCTACCAAATTGGCAATAGTCACGGAGGCGCGAAGGTTCTAGCGCGAGCGTTTTGCATAATGCTGCCACTTAACGTTGCCTGATATGTGGCACTGATTATCAGTTTTGTAGAGTTTGAAAATAGATGTTCTCGCTTTTAAGCTCTTTATTTCACGATTAATGTATGTTGTATCCCTGTTAAGGAAAGATTGGGTAAAAGTGGTTATCGTGCATTACACAATGCAGCCTTTTACTTTATTTCATACCCAATATTTAATATAAAAATTCTGAATATTCGATCATCTTTTCTGATTAGTTTTAGTGCATATTGAGTCATATAAAAACTATATAATATTAAAAATATTGATGCAACTGCATGCAACGACAATAACATAAAATATAATAATATGACAAAAGCCACACATACACCCCTTAGGTTTGCCTCGATATGAATCTTGCTTTGACATGACCCGCCTTGTACTCGGTTGTGTCTGACCGGTCGTTGTTCCATTGCAAGGAGTCCAGTGGACGTAGAAATATGTGTTTTACTCCAACCTGATGTGGGGGTGGGGGGGGGGTGGGGGGGGAGGAGAAAAGGATAAAGAGGTGGAGAGGGATGGGGCCTTACCCTATGATTCATTGCCGGGATACGGTGCAGCACCTCGGGCAATAGACACTTTGCTGTGACAAAAGAGCAATTATTAATTATACAATGGGTTTTCTACCATTGTACCTATAATTAATACGATTTGTATTTTTTTTGTCATTCATTATTATCAAGTTGGATGTCAAAATCATGATGATTCGTATTAAATGAAAAATATTTTTTTATAGAAAAATATGACAAGGGCTCTAGAATTTCTGTTGAAAATCGAAATGATATAAAAAAATCCACCCTACACTATATCTTACTCGAAGCATGCTCTGAGTAAACTTTGTCTTCGTTAGTAGATTAATATTAAAATTAAATCACCGGAAGGCACTAAACTTTATGACTCACGAATAAAGAATATGTTCTTGTTACACTTAATAGGCAATCATTCAGTAATATCCCACTAAAACAACAATTTTGCTTCGGAGAGATTGTGTTGAGACATTACAGAGGCAGTTAACTGCTAGGGGCTATCATTTCAATGGGAAACCATTACGCGTTTATGTTTAATGCTTATTTGAAGCTGCTCATAATTTTGCGCCAATTGAAATTCAAATTAAAAAAAATGTTCGTGAGGCGTTATTGTTTCCAGTTTTTGCGTTGAACAGTACAGCTTTGATGATTGGTAGCGGTTTTTTATGGAGTCTTGATAACAAAATCAAGTAATATTTGAATTTCTGATCAGAATTATCATAAAACATACAATTTAATTCAATAATTAAATTCGATAATATTATTCAACTGCCGCAGCACATCTGCAAATTACATGTTATAGGTAGGCGAGTACGTTTGTTTGCCAATGTGGTTGGGTTGTAAAAGGATGGGTGAACGTGAGGCTCGTGCCCTTCTATAGGACAACCAAAGAATATGTGGGGTTACTTGCATTAAATGTTTTTTTTGATTCTACTTAGATCAAAATGTAAAAATATTAAATATGTCTAGCCTACTAGGTTTGTTATTACATTAAGGAGGACAATCAAAACTTAGCAGTCCGTAACACAGGCACGACCTAGCACGGCTGCTAAACTACGCAATAATGATAAGTGATTTTACATAAATGTAAATTGTGTATTTGGTTTAATAAAAAAATAAAAATAAAAACTAGTAATTGCGATGTGATGGAAGAAGCTTGTCGATCACACAACGCAATTACATAATACTGATTCGTTTGCATACGAGTATTACGAGTATATCATGTAATGTAGTTTGTAAAACTGTTTGCTTTGATCGTATGCCTTGAAATACCTATTAGTATTTCAGTACCTGGTTAAAATTATGTAGGCGCATACTTATGTAATTTTGTCTGTTTTATTTTCACAACTAAACTATAGTAGCTCAGTGGGGCTACTTCGCTTGTATCGTTATATCTATTGGCTTGTATCGTAAAGTAGTTAAAAAACATTGATAATATTAAATCGGTAGGTATTTAATAGAAAATCATTATAAATAGAACAAGCGTAGTAGATTACGCTCTCGCTCATCGATAGTAGATAGGTCTACCGATTAGGCGGCGCTGTATTTTCTGCAAGTTATCTTCAAATCTTTACATTTCGTTCTACTCTGGAATTAAATCGAACGCTGTCGACGATAATGTAGCGATTCGTCAGTGCCTGTTTTAAATCCGCTGTGGAAGTGAGCATCCGTCGGCAATTCCTTTAGCGCGGACAGAACAATAAGTAACGCTTAGTTCCACGTCCTTGCTCAAAGGGGCGCTTTCTGCAACCGGACTTCGAGCTAATGCCGCTATTACTCACATACTTATTTTCTCTGCTTATGTTGGGTTAATTATTTTCTCGGGTAGAATTGTATTGGAGAATTATAGTTTATAGAGAATCATTTCTACTATCTCATATAAATAGTCCTAAAACCGAAATCATGCATCATACTTGTCTTGTTTACGAATACTCCCATGCAAGACCAGTGATAGATATTAGTACTTTGGTTCATAGATTTGGTACATATTCTTGATTTTTTACACCAATAGATTACCTAAAATTTTTTTTTGATGCGGGAAATGCCTAAGCAATTCCCTTCCGCCACGGGATTAGCGAAAGGGGGAACGAGTATATGAGACTCGAACACACTTAAACCCCCCCGGTTAACAGTCTCCCGCTGAAGTGGGGGAAGATGGGATCGTGTTAGCATTCACCATCTCACCACGGTGGGTAGCCCGGAAACCACTCGGGACCCGGCATTGTGTGGGAGGGATTCCCCCGATCTCCATCAGTAACCCCACAAACGCGCTAGGATAAGAGCACTCCCTCCAACTTATGCTGGTCCCTACCTCCAAGCCTGACCGGTATGGGTAACCCTACCGGTATAGCCTTGAAAATCATTGGGTCACGCAAGCAGACCAGAGCAGCGACAGCCGCCCCGGCCTTCCCATTACAGTGCGCCCTGAAAAGGGCACACCCAGCAAGACGGGCCTATAAAGGGCCCCGCTAAGCCTACGTCCGCGCCCTTTAAAGAGCTCCCTCTCCAACATGCGCTGATCCCTCTCTCCAAGCCTGTCCGGTATGGATATACCTGCCGGCATAGCCTTGAAGATCATTGGGCAGTAAAAACCGCCCTGGCCCTACCTTGGTGCGCCTCCACGAGCCCACCATGCTTGCCCCATCCACTGTGCCCCATGCTGCTCATAGGGACACGTGAAAGGGCCCCCCGTCAGTCCATTAGATGTTCAACAATAAGATTCCACGTAGGAGAAGTTATTATCGGGTTGAAACTAGGCGCTCCGTTCCATAAGCTTCCGTTCACCCCGGATCCGACTGATCCATGAGCGACCAGAGCCTACGGGCACTCGAGAAGGTTGACCGACACGGCACCCCTCACTAATAAATGACCTAACCCAACTGTAGGTACTATGCTAATAACCCGATGACCTGAGATAAGAGTGACTCTTCCTGCTGGGTGATTACTGATTAGTCTAAAACTAATAGATTTTACGGTAACCGTCCCGGTTCAGTCCGGCAGACGGCGGTCGGCTAAACTCACTAATAGGGCGTAAGTGCTTTTCACGGTTCGCTCAACACTTGCGGTTTTGTAACGATTTTATACGTGACCTTAGCTACGTTGTGTAGGAATCACGCGAAAAAGTATTGTTCAATGCTCACACACGGGAAAGGAATATTATGATGAGGAAGGCCGGATTGGCTTTAACTAGAATGTGTCTGTCATATTTTTTTTCATATCAAAGCTATTATTATTATAACCCTTTATTTATTTAGACACCCCAGGCTTACGTCTATAACCTTCACATTTATTAGTGAAACCAAAGCTAAGAGGCCTTTTTGTAGTTACATTAGCATTAGCATATACAATACATAATCTTGTGAACGGTAAGTGATAAAACTATTGAAAGGATGGGTAATAAACTATTTATGAAATGGTTGCTATATAAGATGAAACGGAACCTACCAATTCAGACTAAAATCCAGCTCAATTCACCGTCCACTAAACGGGCCCCTATTCGTCGGACGCGCCCGATTCTATTAGTATAATGATTAAACTTGTTTGATTTTATTACTTATGATAAGTTATATAGGTACTTACTGTGATGAGACCCTTTTCTTATAGTAGTTTTTTACGGAGCTAAAAGTAACAACACTGTATGGTTTTTAGAGGATATTATTATTTGTCGAGTCAATTTGGTTGTAGTATGTAGGTACTTTATGTTCCTACCTATTTTGGTAATCTCAACTCAACAAGCTCACCACTAATTTGCGTTTGTCAATCGGTAACGTATTTAAAGAGGCTATTGAACTGGCAGGGGTACTTCCATGAAGTGGGCTCTCCATGCCAATGTGGCTAAAACACTTCACTACGCTCCTATCACAAAGTCAGGTTCAGCCAAGCCCACTCACAAATAACTATTTGACTGAACTCAAATTTCAAAGTAATTTGGTCTCACTGCTACTATTTGGTTCTGGGCTTAGAATTAGCAAAGTTTAGGAAGGGGTAAGATTTACTTACAGTAGGTATAAGTAAAAAATATTAGAGCAAGTTAGTAGCCATCACTGGTGTTGAAAAGCTATTCTACAATCTAACAGTATCTATCAACAATATATATATATATATATATATATATATATATATATAGTTATACCAACTCGTACTTTGTGGATCATACGCGGTATCCCACGAGCACTTAGTTGATCCAATGATAATGTTGATCCGAACCGCTATTCTTGATCCGTTTCTAACATGCAGCATACTAATGTGGCTCCATGCTGGCTTTTCTCGGAACCAATAAAGACGGTTGAATACCTATGGCAATAAGTGACCATTGTTGATCACATATACAAATCCACCGGAGACCAGTTGTTGATCCGATTCAAAAATTCAAATGGACCAATCACAGACCACTTCTGACTCCGATTGGCTGAAAGTTCCTATCGGTACCTCAAATAATACTCTAAGCAACAATATTAACCATATTTCGATCAAACCAGCGAGGAATACCTATCTACTTTATAAAATGAATACGAGTACTTAGTACTCCTAGGTACTATTGTTAAGTACTTGGAAACTCAGAGTGACAAATATTTAAATCGGTGTGGTATTAAAAAATAGCACTACAAACATAATAACGACCTTGAGTGCGATCCGATTTCAAGTTTCCTATAGAATAATTTTATTTTTGTAGGACTCAATATCGCGTTAAGATTTAAGTATTATTTATTTATACCTACCTACGTTTCAATGCATATTGGTACCTCGGAACCTCTCGAGTTCAACTAATCTATAATGGAAATAGGCTGCATTTGACTGATAATCACATTTATTTACTAAATAATACGCAAATTTCAAATTGAGAGGGACTAATCAAGAAAATATATTGTGATTACTAATGCAGAAAAAAAAGATTTAATTATTTTTAGTTCTTTAATCAATTCAATAACATTAATTCTTCGTTCTGTAACCTTATTATTTAATTTAGATATAGGTATTAGGTATTACATATTTAGCTATAGGTATTAGGTATTATATCAAAATAATGTTTAATTTGTATTTTTATGTTTATTTTTCACACTCTTATTAAGGCAATAGCACCGTCATTCTTTTTAAATAGTTATCTCCATCCTAAGGTTGTCTAGAAGAAATCGCTTTTAGCGATAAGACCGCCCATTGTGCGTTTCTTTTTTGTTGTTCTTTTTACTATGTTTCTGTGTTTGTACTGTAAATTGGTGTTATGCACAATAAAGAGTTTATCTATCTATCTATCTTATTAAAATATCTTTTGGCAAAATCAACAATCCTTTTAAAAACTTGTAATAGGAAACATAATAACACTTAATTAGGGCAAATAAAAAAAAAATTATAACTTTTTTATTTTCATTAATTATGATTAATTTTACCAATGAATTACGCGGCACCTTACGCTTATGGGTACCTTACCTTAGTATCAATAAACGCATGACAAACCATTTCACATAATATCGCACACTTATCATTATCGCTTGAAATAACGATTGACTATCTGATTTGCATTTTTAAAGTTATGCTCCTTTGTCAATAACACTTGGCTGGAACAAACACAACCGTCCTTAAATTAACTCAATAATACTTACATAAATATAACAATCAATGTAATCAACATTATAAAATAAACATGATATTTTCTCCTTAAAAAATAATATTAAATTATTTTTTGGTAAGTTATTTACTTGCAAAAATGCAACCATTGCAATAATGGCCTTAATATTAACTCTAATCAACATTAATTAGCATGATGGTGTTCTCAAAATATTTGATTTTTGGCTTCAGTATCGATTATAGAGTGCCATCCCATTTTTTTTTAAATATCTTTAATTTACAGAATTTGACATGTTACATTCTTATTATACCTCTAGTACCTATAGATAGATTACTCGTTACTTATATTAAAAACTACAGAGGCATTAGCCTACTCAGCATCGTCGGCAAATTATATGCAAAGTGTTGATTGACAGAGTTGTGAAAGAAACCGATGAGAAAATATGGGATGCACAAGCGGGATTTCGAAAGGGTATAGGACGTACGGATCAGGTCTTTTCCTTGCAATGCCTAGCTGAAAAGTTTTTGGCCAAGGGTCAAAAGGTCTATCTATTCTAAGATTCCAGTGCTTGCGTAAGGATAAACGGGTCATACACTGAATGGTTTAGCATCCAAAAGGTTAGACAGGGATGTGTAGCGTCACCGTGGCTATTTAATCTATTCATGGACAGTTGTTTGAAAGATTTGAAAGAAAGTGAATGTGGATTAAGAATGAATGAGTTACTCGTCAAATGTCTTCTCTACGCCGATCATTAGGTTATACTTGCGTCATCGATAGATGAGTTACAAGATATGGTAACAATAATTATGCATGAAACATTTGGAAGAAAAGGGATGAAAGTGTATGTGAGTAAGACGAAAGTAATGGTTTTTGATAAAGATTAATGTATTAATACATGTGATATTGTGATCGGCGGAGAGAGAGTGGAACAAGTAAAAGAGTTTGTATATCTATGTTTACTAGGGATGAGAAGCATGAGGAAGATATTGAAAGGAGAGTGAATGCTGGAAATCAAGTGAATGGGGCACTTCAGTCCTTCATGAGCAACCAGGTAATTATCTGAGACGGCACGACTAGCCGTGCATAAAGGAGTGTTAGTGCCGACATTAATGTATGGAAGTGAAAGTTGGGTATGGCTGAATAAACATCAAAGTCAAATAAATGCAATGGAGATGAGAGCTGTGAGAAGTACGAGTATGTATAATGTAACTATGAGTGATAGAGTGAGGAACAGCGTGTTAAGAGAGCAGTGTGGAGTGAATGAGATATAGTAATGAGAGTTAAGAAAGGTATATTGAGATGGCTTGGGCATATAGAAATAATGGACGAAAGAAGATTAAAAGAACAAGTATAAAAGGCGAGCGGAATGGGATAGTTGAAAGAGGAAGGCCTAGGCGAACATACTCTGACCAAATTGGAGATATTCTAGAGAAAGGCCAGGTCAGAAGTACACTAAACCACCGAGCTTGTATGAAGAATTTGGTTAGGATGAATGAAGCGAAAGAGGTATTCCAGGATCGTAGCAAGTGAAAACCATGGTCTCTGCCTACCCCTCCGGGAAACAGGCGTAGATTACTCGTAGGTAGGTGAATTTTTTTAAGTACCTAAAGTTGGTATGGTGTTTTGTTTATCTTGTTTTGTAAAGCTTGTAAAAACTCATTTTTCACTTTAGTAGTTTATCATCATAATTTTAGCTATAAGACGTCCACTGCTGAACATAGGCCTCTCCATAAACTTCCAGAGGGACCGATTATGTGCAGCCTGCATCCATCGCCTCCGAGCAACCTTTACAAGGTCGTCTTTCCACCTAGTGGGGAGCCGTCATACGCTGCGTTTTCCTTTAGTAGATAGTACGAATAAATTACTTACCATTTTTTTCAATTCCATCAGCAATCATAGTTTCACCACACACTTCACAACTATAAATAATTAGTTATACACGACACGTACAGCTGCACAAGCTCGAACTTTTTATACCAAAAACTATCGTGAACTTGACTATTCATATTGTAAAAACGGGAATTTTCACGTACTGCACTATCGGCGAAGGCACCAACTAAGTTTCGACTCATTCCGAGAGTCTTCATCAGGATGAGTGATCGCGACTTTCTCCCTCCGCGTCGCGTCGTGCACTAACTTGAAACTACGTTTGCCAAACATCTGATAGAAACCACGCACGATTTGTCTCTGTTTAACTGCAACACTACTTATAGCTTTCTCTAGCACTTAGATGCCATACTTCTGTAATAAATTGCGTAATTTGTGGCTCTGGATCAACAATGTCTAACTAGAAGTTGGATATAAACTGGATGAAGAAATGTCGGATTCGTATAAAATATTTAGCCGTTACGGATCAACAATTTACGAGAAGAGATAAATATATATATATATATATATATATATATATATATATATATATATAAAGAAAACAGAGAGAAAACTTTAAAACGGTTAAATACTCAAGTTAAGTTGGACCTCCAAAGCTACAAAGCCGTGGGCGATTTAGCACTTTCCGAAGTCAATCCCGATGTCAGAAACATGCACGACCCGTTAAAGGGTTCAAGAAGTTAACGAAACTTTACATTTTGCTAAATATTCTTTTACATGCCTGGATAAAGTTATCAATAATTATTTTTGCTCAATATCTTGCGCTCGTTGAACTAAATCGTATGAGAAATGATTTTCAATCTTTTGAATAAAAAACACGTTAACCATTGCAAATGTTTGATTCGCGTGCGCCTCGATCTTGCTAGCGTACTTCCACAAATTGAATTAAATGGTATCTTCACATACAAACATCAAGGTAACCTAAACGTTCTCTTGCATGATCCATGTAATGTATAAAAGACTAAAAAGAGACGGATTTCGACATCGAAACTAAGAATTGTATTCATTTTTAGTTTTCCGAAGTGGTTTGCCAGACAACTGCAACTTGAGTTGGAGTAGGTACTTAAAATTTCAAATATGTAAGTATGTTATATACATTTATACGAAAGTATCGTTCAATTCTATAGTTCATGTTACCTTGTTTACAAAAGTAGGCATATCCTGTCTTACCTGAAGCTATATCTTCTGACCATAGCTGCTGAGAGCTTAACATACCAAAATGTTTTCGGACATATATAGGTGTCCTAGAATATGTCCCGAAAGGAGGATGATTCTACCCATGTTTTCCTGAAAAGTAGAATTAAAAAAAAGAATTACTTTAACGTCAGCTTTTTGGATTTAATGCCTTGTGTATCTGGAAGTAGCGAATTTGTAGATTTTTTGATTGTAGTGTTTCAGGAAGTAATGGTTGAAAAGTTGTAAAAAATAAACCCCCACTCGGGTTAGTATACAGATTCTGGGACACCCTGCATATCAAGCCAAGCAATCAAATTCTCGTTACAAGATGAAAGCGTGATTCCTTCAGTCACTCGTTTATAGTTATGAAATGAAAAAGATATTCGCTATCATGTTTTTCAGAATGCTATACGAGGGGGGATGCGTCATTTTATGAGATATAGGTTACCAATGAAATTGAAATTTTGTAGAACTAGCCACTTTAAGTTGAAATATCTGCTGTTTGTCCAGAAAGTCTAAATTCAAATTAATGTTGTTTTTAAGACATTGTATTCTTTAAAAACGCGCCGTGTAGTGATCAGTGCCGGTACAGTTGAGTTTACGGCTAACGGTAAAAGTTTGTTTACTTTCTCGTGTTTTCACTACGCATCACTTTTTAGTAGCGTTATACTGATTTTTGGTTTGGACTTTGGACAGTGCTGCGCTAATCAGTGTTATTTTTCACAAATAAAAACAAGGTAGGGTTTATATTTTTGTTACAAACAAGAAGGAATAATGGCAAGTCTATTTCAATTTCAAATTTCAACTCTCTTTTTCCGTATTTCACATTCTGTATGTCACTGTAATAATATTTAAGTTTTTTTTTTTTCATTTAAAAGCAAGCATCTTGAACATTCTAATAGTTAAATTATCTTTATTAGGTTGATTATTGGAAGTTGCTTTTTATTGGTTGCTTGTATCATGTACGTTTGCTTGCAACTTTTATTATTTTTTTTATTTAGATTTTCTGTTAATTTCTATCCTATTATGTTTAGTACCTACCTTATATTGTACCTCGCTGTTTATAATGATTATTTCTTAATTTATAGATGAATATATCTAGTGTAGCATAGTCTTCGTCCCTTTAAACTAGGTAGGTGTCAACGTACCTATACCAAAATTATTACGTAGTTGTTTCTGATGTGATTGATTTTTACTTTAGTTTTTCTTTCGTGCTTATTTATCTCCAATTTAGTGTGTAACTTTCTAGTTTTCTATATACCTGTAGAAACCGTTAGTAGATAGTACCTTAGAGTGTTGAATTGTTTTCTTTTTATTAGGCAATCTGGCGAGTGTAGGAGGCAAAATGCTGAAGACTCCCTAATCGTACCTATATACCTTTTTATTATAATATAATTTATTATATTATAGTGTGTATTATTATATTTTATCTTATATATTTAATGGATAATATTGTATTCGATGATAGTTTTTTTTCTTGCTCTTCTTCATGCTCGTCGGACAAAGACTATGCTAGTGCTCTTAGCGATGATTCAATTCACTTGCTTGATCAGCTGGAAGCTAAATTCAGTAAATATCCCAAAAACCTAAATATAATTCACATTAATGCCCAAAGCATACCAGCTCACTTCGAAGATATTCTTTCCTCTTTTGATAGTAAACTTATTGACGCGATATTAATTTCAGAATCCTTTTTAAAGCCTGCTGTGCCATCTACTCAATACCCTATACCTGGTTTTAAGCTCATTAGAAATGACAGAGTGGGTAAGGGATGCGGCGGTGTGGCAATCTACCTCAGAACTGATATTCCTTCTAAAGTCATTGATTACTCGCCTAGTCAGTATTGCAATTTTGCGGAGCACCTCTTCATAGAAATCTCAGTAAATCATTCAAAAATACTGCTTGGTGTGTATTACCCCCCCTCAAGTAAGATAGATTATTTTTCTTCTCTCGAAACTAAACTTGAACTCTATTCCTCCTTATATGATCATACTATTATCCTTGGGGATTTTAATACCTGTTTGGTCAAAGATGATATCCGCTCTAGTCAACTTACTTCTATTGTCTCCTCTGTCAACATGCACATTCTTCCTTTGTCTGCAACTCACCACGCTCCCCATTCAAATCCGTCTCTTCTTGATTTAATTTTGGTTTCCGACATTGACCGTGTGGCAACTCATGGTCAATTGTCAGCCTCTTTCTCTTATCATGATCTTCTGTTTCTCTCTTACAAAATCCGCTGCCCTAGACGCAAGTCCAAATCTCTTCGCCTTCGTAGTTTCAAAGATATTAACCTGGAGCGCTTGAGGATAGATGCGAGTAATATCGACTGGTCGCCGGTTGTAAATGTTCATAATGTTGATGATAAGGTCTCCGCTTTTAACACAATAGTCACTACTCTCTTTAATATTCATGCCCCATTAAAATGTGTTAAAATTAAACACCCTCCAGCGCCCTGGCTTACGAAAGCTATCAAACGGTTCATGTCAAAAAGGGATAAGGCAAAAAGGATTTACAAAAAGTACCCTACGGAGGTGAACTTGGCTAACTACAAGAAGCTTCGAAATCGGTGTAGCAAGATGTGTAGAGATGCGAAGAGACACCACATACATAACTCCATTTTAAATAGTAGCCCCGCTCAAATGTGGAAATTCTTAAACTCCCTCGGACTAGGTAAAGGGTCTCATGAATCTTCTTTTTCTTTTGATCTTAACACTATCAATTCTCACTTTTCCAAATCCCCTATTTCTATAGACAATGCTGTAAAACTTTCCACCATTGATTATTTATCTTGCCGTCCCAAGCCTGAGTGCTCTTCTCTTACTTTTGTAGAGGTTACTGAGAGTGTAGTTTTGAAACTGCTTCGATCCATCTCCACCAAAGCTGTTGGTATGGATGGTATTCATGTCCATATGCTCCAACTCCTTTCCTCTGAGCTCGTTTCAGCTATCACCCACATTATTAATCATTCACTTGAAACGAGCTCATTTCCCTCTTTATGGAAAAAAGCATTTGTTATCCCTCTTCCTAAAACATCAAATCCCACCTTAGTATCCGAATTCCGCCCAATTTCCATTTTACCGGTCCTATCTAAAATTTTAGAACATGTTGTCCAGAATCAATTATCCAACTTCCTCTCCCGTAATAGCCTACTGAGTCCATTCCAATCCGGTTTTCGTCCTGGCCACAGCACTGTAAGTGCTCTGGCTAAAGTATCTGATGATATACGATGGGCCATGGAAAATAAACAACTCACAGTCCTCGTTTTATTAGACTTTAGTAGTGCTTTTAATTCTGTGGATCACGATATCCTTCTTTCTATCCTTTCCTCCCTCAATATTTCCTCCTCGGTAACCTCTTGGTTCTCTTCCTATCTTTCAGGTCGCTCGCAGTGTGTACGCTCGGAAGAGTCCTGCTCCGACTGGTGTGATATCACTGCTGGCGTACCTCAAGGCGGTGTTCTCTCTCCTCTTCTTTTTTCTATTTTCATTAACGCCATCACTCAAGTTATTTCTTCTCACTACCATCTCTACGCCGATGATCTACAAATATACCGCCAGTTCAAAGTTGATGAGATCTCGGAAGGCATTCACCTAATCAACACTGACCTTAACAGGATTAAAACGTGGGCTAAATCTTTTGGCCTGCTGGTTAATCCTTTGAAGTCTCAGGCGTTGATTTTCGGGAGTCCCTATATGTTGAATCTTATGAGTCAGTCTGCTCTTCCTCCAGTCTTATATGATGGCGCACTAATTTGCTACTCGACCAAAGCTAAAAACCTGGGGGTAATTTTTGACAGCCGTTTATCCTGGGTAAGTCACGTTAACGCGGTTAGCAAACGTGTTAACTTCTCATTCCAATCCCTCAAGCGTCTCCAAAAGTTTTTACCTTATGAAACGAAAGTCATGCTTGCTCAAACTCTCTTGTTACCTCTTCTAGACTATGCTGACGTCTGCTTCCTTGATGCCACGGAGGAACTCCTGAACAAATTAGAGCGCCTTCAGAACTTGTGTATCCGATTTATTTTCGGCTTGCGCAAGTTCGATCACGTTTCCGAATTCAGAATTAAATTAAAATGGCTCCCTATTCGTCGCCGACGTGATTTTCACGTCCTTACTTTTCTCTTTAATGTTCTCTACAATCCTCTGTCTCCTTCTTACCTCCGTGAGCGCTTTGCATTTTTAATCCCGCGTGATGTGCCTTGCAGGACAGCTATATCCCTTCTTCTTAAAACTCCTTCTCATTCTTCCAGCTGTTATGGTGGTTCTTTCACTGTACACGCTGTAAAACTGTGGAATGCTCTTCCCCACTCTGTCCGCGCCAGTCCATCGCTGAGCATCTTCAAGCTTAGAGTTAAAGAGTACTACCTCTCCTTGTGAATATTTAATATGTATATATTGTATGTATGTATAATTTGAGTTATATATATATATATATATATATATATGTATTTGTATATATTTATACTATGTACCTATTTATGTATTATATTATATGAAAATGTGTGCTATTATTGTATATTTTTCCCCCATTTGTGTACACGTACCCACCGCTATTTATCAGCTGTCCCTATCCTCAAAGGTTTGCTGGAAGAAAACTCTTGTTAGGGTTAAGCTCGCCTTTGTACATGTCCTATATGTAAGTCTTTTGTCTGTATTATGTGTGTGTACAATAAAGAATAAGAATAAGAATAAGAATAAAAAAAAAAAATGTTTTTTTTGGGGTTTTTATTTTACCTCCAATTTCATAACATTTGCAACCATGGACTCTATTATCTAATGGTTGAAATCTGAAAAATATTTTTACAATTATACATATCAAAATGAACCGACTACAACTCGTGCGGTTCAAGCACTATTTGGATGTGCACAGAGTTTCTAACGTCCCCAGTTTCCCATTTCCGAAAATACACTTTGCCGAGTCGCATAACTTTTGTCGTAGTAGGTACGGTGTAGGTATCCTTCTCGTTTCGAGGGCATATGTTATGCGTTGACTGTCAGGCAGTTAGTGATGCAACACAGATATAATCTTATTTAAGAAAAATAGAGCCCGTTCCAGTTAGCCTCCAATAAAAGGGTAATTCCTGTCATTAAATAAAAAAGTACTTGCTTGATAAACAGAAGTATGTATCTGAAATTGCCAATTGAAAGAAACCAGACTTTCTGAATAAACAAAGATGTATTATAAAAGAAGGAATTAAAAAAAAAAGTAAAGTTGAAGTAAAAGTAATGTTCCAGTGTATTCGAAATAAGAACGGTCTACTTATTATCAACAGTTTCTTTTACAAGGTGTACAAAATATGTATTTATATACAAAACATTGTATCTACGCTTTCCTTTTTAAACTTTTCACCTCAGGCGCCAAGAATTAACCAGTGATAGCGTAAGAAAGTTCATAAGTATTAAAATAGGCCAGTGGCATTCCTTTCCCCCGCTTTAAGGTCTCTAACGAGCGATAAAATCCCACAGAATTCCTTTTTAACTGCAAGCGAAGTTTACCTGCGGGTCGGTAAATACGAGCCCACATTTGGTCTGAATTGTGATTCACAATCTATAAATAACAGTAAGAAACGCTTAATGTGAGCGTAATGTGATTTGTGGAATCAGCGGAAAATTGATTTTTGAGGTGGAAATCAGGTACAGTCTACCTATATGTAACCAATAACTCTTAAGTAAGCATAATACTTACGAGTTATTGGTTACATATACAAAAACTATCGTTGAACAAGGCATAAGTCTGCCCCTCAAGAGAAATCAAAATAATTTATTTACAAAAATTCAAAATTATGTAAATGAAAAAAAAACTCTCAAACATTCCAAATTGGAATTATTCATATTGTAAAAACAGAAATTTTTACGTAACGCGCTATCGGTGAAGGCACCGATTGATCGCGGTGCTCTCCCTCCGCGTCGCGTCGTGCACTCACCCTGATGAAGACTCTCGGAATGAGTCGAAACTTAGTCGGTGCCTTCACTGATAGTGCGGTACGTGAAAATTTCAATTTTTACAATATGAATAATCAAATTCACGATAGTTTTTGGAATCAAATTGGAATTGTTTATAGCAATCGCTGTTTCAGCGGTTTTAGGCCAAATGTATAATTTTAGCCCCTAAATAAAAGCGTAGATAGATAAATAACTGTTATTGCATACACCAGAATTAAAATCTTACATAAGATTTTATAACCTACCCTCTGTTTCATAATCACTCGTTAACTTTAACAGCGTGCTAAAAGTTAAAAGCCTCAATCTTTATTTAGTGTTAGAAAAGGGCAGGGCTATATTTAGGGACTTGCTAAGTTTGCGAGTGATTATGACACAGAGGCTAAGTCGCGAAAAACATTATAAAATAGTGGGACAAGTGTAACGTCACGGTTGAACAAATTGATGTTCCTAATGGCTGCCATTACAGACATTGTGTGCGCTCGATCGAACATAAAGGTCGAAGCCCGGGATCACCTAAAGAAAAAGTATGAACGGCTATATTCATAAATTCGTGAAGAGGAGCTATACGATTTGAAATACCAATTTTTCTCTCCATTTTGCTTATTTACTTGCTTCCGATTACGTTTTCCTTGAACTTTTCAGCTTCACCTGGCGCCTTTATGCCGCAAGATTATCTTATACGACATGCTGATTAAAATTTGGCAGATTCGTTTTTTCGATCCATTTCTTTCGCATGATAATTTGCGCCTCATTTAAGGCCGATTTGTGTTAGCGTGTGCGAGATAGTAATTTGTCTACTGTATAAAATATAACTAATTTAAGTTTTGTAACAAGAGTGTGCGTCGCGCGGTAAAATTAAAGCCTGGTTTAGCAGGCAGATAGAAGTTACCTAGAAAAGTCGACACCGCTACAAACTTAGTAACTGTCTTCAGGTAGCAAGAAAAACTCGATTAAGGAAGGAAAAATAAGTGCATTGGTGCCGTTGCTAACTGGACTTTGATAAGTGTGAGTTTAGTTCGGGATTAAGTTGGCTGTCTTTGGATTAAAGTCGTAATATATAACATTTTAATTACTAATAATTTTTATTTCCATGACGAACAACTTTAAGCCTCAAAAAATAAACATTTATTTCAGTCTAAGTAAACGTTAATGTTTGTAAGAGAGTTTGCTTTTATTGTACAAAAAGTTGTTTTTCTAAAAGAAATTGTAATTATGTAGATGAGCTGCAGTACTACGGGTTCATTTTTCAGAAGCAATTTTTTTGCAACATTTTGTTTGAGTTAGTAGTTATTTTATACTTAAGCTGAAAGGAAGATCTGTGTCCAGCTTAAGGGTCCTCCGTCTGCCGGCGGCAAT
Organism: Perizoma flavofasciatum; assembly: GCA_958496245.1. Classification (NCBI taxonomy): domain Eukaryota; kingdom Metazoa; phylum Arthropoda; class Insecta; order Lepidoptera; family Geometridae; genus Perizoma; species Perizoma flavofasciatum. The sequence continues at coordinate 5,832,991 of OY292436.1, forward strand.
GCAAGACCGTCTTTGTTTGCGTATAGCTCGCTCCTCTTTGTTTGGAAGTAGCTTTATCTTTTAAGCGGAATTTTTGAACCAACTGATTTATTAAACGCCCATAGCTTCACCTACAGATATTTTAATATAAAATGTATTATTTAATATCATATATATTATTTAATATTTATAACTCCTACTAATGTTGATCCAAGACCTTGTGTATAAGTAAAAAATGGGCAGACGTAAGCTGTCTCGCATACTTTATTATAAAACTGTGTACCCCTTTTATCTCACATACTCTCTACACCTATAAATTTAAAGGCAGGAGGTAATCAAACAAGGGTGTTCAAATTTGCCTCGTGCAACATTAAGCGGGCTCCACTTAGCTAAATGCTCCCCTAAGCAAACACTTACAATGTGCGTGTAAGTAAACTAGTAAGTGTAACGAGATGCGTGAGCCAATTCGTCTTTTGCAAATGATGTTGGTACTGAGCTCTGGTAGGGTGTTTAGCTTTTTACTAATAGCATATACTATTTTTTACACATAAGTAAGTAAAAAGTTATATATTTAAATGGATATGGTGCGCGCGCATTTCGCAATTTGCATTATGTTTCACTCGTAGACGCGCAATGTAAGGCACTTTTAAAGTTTTTTTAGAATGCACTAAGCTTAAGCAAAGATTTGGGCATAAATTAAGCCTGAATTCATAGTCGGGGGTTGAACAGTCCCCCAAAATCCATCATTCAGCATTTGCCTTATGGCTGGGTTCATAAAGGTTAAATTTGCACTTGAATTTTTACTTAGTGCCTGAACAGTCCCCTAGGGGAGCCCCTATTTGACTATGAATTCGGGCCTTAGTGACAGATTTCTATGAAAAATGCGCGTAAGACACGCCTATGAGCTGAACGATAATGCACATTTGCCTGAAATATTTCTTGTATGTAATTTATGGTAGGCACAGTATAAACGGTGGTTATACAGTCAGGAATTTGCAGATTAGATTTGGTCTTTAGACTTTGGAGTTGCAAAGACTGACAACTAGGCAGCCTTCCTAGCAGGCAACACCACATAAACTGACATGTTACTGCATGTAAGCATTTACTAACTAAACGAAACTTTACTCAACACATAGTTTAAATCTTTAACACAATGTTATCTAGTCGAAAACCGCAGAAGTCGTACTAACAAGCTTCCTGAACTGAATGGGGGAAGTTTGGTTAAGTCAGCCGAACTCACGAATAAGGGCGGACTGTTCAACCAGAACCTGTCCACTTTCTGTACTGGTTTGACTACTAATTGTTATCTTGACTTTTCAATGACTAATCGATTATAGTTTTTTATACATCATGACCTCGGTGGCGTGGCGGGCGAGTAGTCGGCTGCGATGAGGTGCGGGTTCGATTCCCGCTGCGGGAAAAATATTTGCATAGTTTGTAGATATTTCTTCCAGGTCTGGGTGTTGTAGTACCATGGTAATCGCAGTTCCTGATACCCACGACACAGAGAATCCTATTCTGGAGAATGTTTGTTGGGTGTTTATAATTATTTATTATAACATTATCTATCCAACAGAGACTTAAAAAAGATCGGCTGCGTGTGTTCCAATTGCAGACGTACTAAACTGACGGCACCTTGTTTTTCCCTGAAAAATATAAGGGGAGGTTTGATAGTTTTTCACTCACAAAGTACCGTACTTAATAGAAATACATTTTATATAAACAAACTGCTACATAATTTACCTAATAGAAGCAATCTGTTTCTAGTACAAAGCTAGGTTTAGCGAACATTAGTTTATCGAGATCAAACTTAACACTTTTGATTATCTAACTAAAACACAGATAGTGTGAATCAAGAACTAAAACCTTTTTCTATCTCAACTATATAACTTAACGGAAATGTCAAACCACTGATGAAACAATACATTTATTCATAAAGCTATGAAGAACTACTAGGTAGGTAGTAATAGGGAGAAGATTTTTTGTAAAAAATACAGATTTAACAGCTAGCTATCTAGAGACCGTTACAAACAATCTATAGGTAGGTCAACGAATCCAGATCACTATCAGACGGAAGTGTTCCCAAAATTCTGGCTGCATTGCCAGTTTGCCACGCTGAATGGTAGTGCTAATGCGTTGACCCAGATATGAGCTAGCCCTCTTCGCTAGCGCCAGGTCACGTGACACGCTTCGTCCAGTTGCCCTGAACTATTTTTGTATACGCGAAGGGCCCTGATGAAACAGATAATAATCGAGATGCTACTCTTGAAGTTGACTCAGCTAAAACCAGCTCCGTAATTTAGTATGATACAGTGCAATATTGGGCGTTGCGGAAGCGCCCAGCTGTGAGGGCCCTCGTAAAAACGCCGGCCCACGATATTTTCCAATTATTGACTCCGCCATAATGTGCCAGCCGTGTTTAGCTGTTATTACCACTTCATAGAAACGCTTAGCTGCGAAATATCGGCTGAGCTGCTCATACATTATTCTATCTCGATGTCTTACGAAGCAATAAATATTATTGTGCCGTTAATCCGTATGAGGATATCAAATATTCATCGGTTAATCCGATATACTGGCAGCTTTAATATATCGGTCTAAGGAGGGCTTATGATGATCATTATAGTCAACGAGAGCCGTCTCCGCCTTCGTGTCTTAAGGACAAAGGTTGTTGCAGGGTCCTTTTTAAATGCAGATTGCGTGTTTGGTAGATTTAAGAATTAGAAGTAACTTCTTGTGAAAGAGCTCGTCTGGGGGGTACTATTACCGTACCCATTTCTGCCCCCAAGTGGTAATGCTCGCATTATTGTATTTCGGTTTGAAGGGTATGCTGGTGAAATTACACATGAGTATTTTCACCCGTTATATCTCAGGGTAATATGGTATTGCAAGCGTCCATAGGTTACGGTAAACGCTAACTAATAGGTGGGCCGAACGTTTTTTTTTTAAAGATGAACCAGCCTTTTTAACCGAAAGTGAACCGCTTTAAATTAAACAATAGCTTTTTGATTGAAATCATTATTACTACTTAAATAATTACCAAAAGTAGTCCTCAACTTCCTAACTGCTTGTTATCTCGTCCTTGCTTTTAGTAGATTGCTTATTTAGTTAATGAACTTCGTTCAACTTCTTGCTTTCAGCTTCTTTGTAGCTTAAAATAATGAATGAAATTAGATTAATTTGTCTGTCTAATTAGCGAATATTTTTCATCAATAAAAAGAGATCCGATTCGTTGCGTTTCTTAGGTCTTCTCTTTAGTTGAGTTAAAAAAAGGCATGATTTTATTTATACTAGTAATTAATATTGTATAAATAAGTGTTATAATTAGTCGTGTTAACCTAGCGGGCTCCCAATTTGGAGTCGTGGGTTCAAACCCGGTCGTGCATAAATGGAATTTTACACTCAAAAAAAAAACGTACGTTAACACGTGCTCAAAACGGCGAAGGAAAACTGAGGTAACAAACCACCTGCTCTAGAACTAAATATTTTACATGTGCCATTTATTAGTGTTTCAATAAGCGGTGATGTTCAACCTGTCACGTGGAATACTAACTACTTGCAAAACGCATGTGCCAAAATGTTATGTTTGGACTTGCCTCTGACTTATTTTTTGTTTATTTTGTAATAATTAGCAGAATACCTCGTTGGGTTAGTCTAATTACTTAGATAAAAAAAGTTTATAAAGATAATAAGGACCATTAAAAGCGTCTGTTCTTTACTTTTCTATGATCGTTTTACTTTTATAACTTCTCAAGTTTCCGGTCCTCCAAATTGAGCCGAAAGCTAAAAGTGCAAAAAGTGTGTATTCCAAAGTTTGATCGAAAAATGTTGTTACGCTATGATTCAAAGAGTCAGGTAACATTTTGGACATGTAAAGGCGCGGTATACAAAAGAATTTCAATTTGGTGCCGTATCGCGCAACCCTTTTCAACTTTACAAAGTAATTTCCTGACGCGAAATTGATTTGTTGGCTTCGTGGTTTTTGTTTGGTGTGACGATGGGAGTTTAATTAAAGAGAAAAGAAAAAAACTGGGTTCAGGTGAGATAATGATAGCGTCTGAGCCGTAGTAGCACACTTGTGTTTTTTGGTTTAAAATTTTTACATCAACATAATCAACAAGTGGCGGAGATATCAATTCTGTATAATGTCAGAAGATCTTTAAAAAATACATAACGAAAATAATCTGTTTGACACTTTATTTGAAACTTTTTCTATTTGCCCCTTCTTGATACAAATCAGATAAGGTATATGCTCCGACAGGTAGTAAATCTTGAATCTTCAAACTTGATTGAACATATGTTTTTATTGTATATTGAATTATTTTCAACTAATTCAATTATCTCGGCATCGAAACTCGAGTCTGAGTGACGTTAATATGACAAATCATTTCCTACAAAGCCTACCTTGAACGTTAATTATGTTGAATATGGTAATCGTATCACATATGACTTGCTCGATTGTCTTCTGATGCTTTGAACCACAGACTTACTAGAGATGCTAACGTATCTTTAAACTTTATGTTAGAATTGGTTGCCTACTAGGTTGATGTGACAAGCAACTAGAAAAAACGAATACCATTTAGATCTTACAGTATCGTAATCTGAAAATCATGTAAGATGTCTTGGATAAAACATAGAACTGAGTAAATAAATAAATAATGCTGGACATTTTTTATTTCATTTCACACAGCATCACCTACCCCTAAAGTAAACAGAGCTTGTGTTATGAGAACTACATAACTGATATACTACTTATAAACATTCATATTATACATAGAAATACAGTATCGTTTATTTTTTTATACTTACGAAAAACCAAATCGATTCGTGGATTGCTGTTAGATGCATTTGTTGGATGTATTATTCGACAAGACATGTAACAAACAATCCAATTTTTATTAGGGTGTGCAGCGAACCACAATATTTTGCAACTAATTATTTTTCAAGTAGGTATTTTGTAACGTAATGTGATGCAGTTTTATTTATTTGAAGTAGAGCATTTTCTGCGCGGTTATCGCATTTGTAGCCGTCCCCAGGGGCAAACAGAGAGATCGGTACTGACAAAGATGATGTTGCAGATACTAAAGAGTACTAGAGAGTAAAAAAAAATACGACAGCGCGAGCTACAATGTCTTGATTACACGTTACGAGGATGGTGGCGAGACACTTACTAGGCCGAGTGCTCGGTTTGTATGAACACATTGGCGAGTGCTTGGACGAGGAAAATCTCAAAATTGTCATACCATGATAAGAGGTTACGAGTACAGTGGCGAGACAGTGACTGGATCGAGTGCTGGGTTTATATGAACACATTGGCGAGTGCCCGGCTGAGAAAATTGGTGAGTTAGTTATGCCTTGATTACACGTTGCGTGTACTGTGAAAAGACAGTATGCCTTTGTCATTACCCGTGTTACGTATATAATTCCCCGTGTTACGTGTAATTTCCCGTCGTGTATTAATTAACTATGGGTTTTTAACTGACTCGCTAGCTACTCGGCAGGTTTATACCCATGCGCCGAATTACACTTGCCATGCGCCGCACACGCCATGTGCAGTTCATTAATTTTCATCTAGGTTCCATGCGATACTGCGTCGAAACCGAACTGTTTCGCCTAAAGCTTAATCACGTGGAAAGTTGCAAGGCTTCACTCAACTACGCTACTCTCTCGATCTAATAGCATTCTCTGTATCGTCACAGTAATCATGTCACAATGGAGGAACCATGATGATATGAACCACGAGTACAGCTATAACGTTTGCATGATTTTCCTAGGTATATAAGTAACAGAAAGATGGGGCAGCGTGCTAGGAATACGATCCAAAAACCAATTGCATTGACAATAGAAGTAGAATCTACTATAACGTACCTACTTAAGTTTTCATCGTATATGGTATTGGGTCTCGTGCCAAATCCGTATTCACGCGTATTTTTTCATGGAGTGACGGCGACATATAAGCTACTGAGCTAATAAGTACCTGCCTAATAACAATATTCCACTTCAAAACTCAAGTAAATATTCTATTTCCTCTCAGTTCCGTTTAAAAGCAAATTCCTGAGGCCGTATCTAAAGATTAGGCCAATTTGAAGTGATATCCGCCTTGTATGTGACCCATTTAGAAGGGGAACGTTTGAAATGGCTTTCTGAACATCACTCCAGTCTCTAGGGGCCTTTATTATGGCGCTGGAATCTGAAAATACCGTTTCGGAATATGTGCTCCCTCACTTTGTCGTGTGGTTACCTTTTTATAGGATTAGGAAAATTATAAACGTTTTTAAGATAACAGAGATAAACCGATATACTATTTTTCATAAGGTATTGTTCCAAATTTTTTAGTGCTTGATAATTTGTCTGTACCACGTATTTTTTTGTGTCTGATAAATTTATTATTATTAATATATATATTTCTACGAAAAATTGCATGTACTTATAAATAAAATTTTCGGATGCTTGATAAGGAATTATTCTAAACACGTATACGTATATATAAGTTTATATTTATATTTTTGTTGACAAAGTGCTAAAATTTTTCGTAGAATTCGACACTTCCAGTCAATTTTCGTAGGTATACCTAGTTAAATGTTTAGCCAGTAAATTATACGTTATAGTTAAAAATATGAAATATCTATCGCACAGGCAGATACAGCGCTATCGTTGTATCTGCCTGTGAGGTATGAGCTATTATTTAACCCGTATTATTTAAGTAAGCTCTATGCTAATAATATACTTTTTCGCTGATTGCAGTCGTTTGAAATAATAATGGGCCTTGTTATTGTTGGGTAAAGTCGATTATGGAGTAGTGAGTGTTGGTATAAGACAAAAGGGTAATGACTGTCGGAAGTGGGACCATCTGTTGGCCTCACAGACATTACGGCGATATCTTGCGGGACTCTCAGCGGGTGTTATACTGTGTCGAGATATGTGAGTTTTCTTAATCTTCACAGTTGCTACCGAAAAGTTGATAAGCTTTTATATTTTTGTTGAGAAAGTGCTAAAATTTTTCGTAGAATTCGACACTTCCAGTCAATTTTCGTAGGTATACCTAGTTAAATGTTTAGCCAGTATATAATACCTTATAGTTAAAAATATGAAATATCTATCGCACAGGCAGATACAGCGCTATCATTGTATCTGCCTGTGAGGTATGAGCTATTATTTAACCCGTATTATTTAAGTAAGCTCTATGCTATCATAAAGAATACCGCATTTATAAACCCAAAGAAGGTTTTCTTTCTTACGTGAATATAAAACGATTTCGTAGCTCTGGATATTATTTTCAAGTTGAGTAAATAATATATAAGTAGGTAACTACCTCGTCTTTTTTGTTTGTTAGGCATAAAATGTTCTTCAATAAAGACATGATTTTATCCCTGATTTTTTTATTGTTATTTCGTTCTATTAATTCAACAAAAAGGTTCTATACGTAAATAATTCAAAGAAAATAACAGTTAATGAAGACACCTTGATAAAAAGTTGATCCTGGAGTTGTGGACTAAGGACGCCATGGAGTTGTTCATGTTCTATAAACAGCTCAAAGTTTACCAACTCTTTACCTGCGGTTAAACAAACTATCCGATTCATTTGAAAGTTAGTTTGGAAAGCTTTGCATTCGATAGTTCATATCTAATAATATATGTGTAACGATGTGAGTGACTTAATTTTGATAATGCAGTCGGGTAAAAAGCATTGCAAAGTTCACGTCTCTAGCCTCAATGGACGCGGCATGTTGCATTCTTAAGAATTGGTAGTAAACAAACATCGAACCTCCAAGGTTCACGCTGTAAGTGAACGCTTGTAAGCCTAGTACAGCGGTCGGCGGGTAAGCCTTCAAAATCAAACAAGTGTTCGCTTCACCCGCTCTTGCCGTTTATCTGATTCTGTGATTCTCGGATCCGACCCAAATCCCCGTTGTACTTGGACCGTTCTCAATTACAGATAAGGCCGTGAATATTTTTTCGATGCTGAATTCGATGATGAGGAATGCCAATTAAAGAAGGGGCTGAATGTTACTCAGATGTGGAGGAATGTTTGGTGATATGAGTATTTTAAACCTTAATATCAACCTTTTATTTATTTATCGCTCTTGTATAACACCTGCCCATTAATCCTCAAGAGCCGTTCAGAAATATAACGCTCATGGTCTCTCTGTCTAACTTTCGAGGTAACAGGCGTGAGTTTATGTATGTATACATAGAATCCATTTACGAATAGAACCCATGCTCTACTTTAGCTACCGATAAGCCATTAGTCCTGGAAATGTGTTTTATCGCTACCCGTTTATAGAGCCAAAATATTGGTAGGTATATGCTCTTTATAGAAATAGCATTGATGCTCGCACCGATGCATTTAAATCAGTGCTCGCTTTATATCAGTCCACTTCATGGAATACCTCGTGTGTTTCAACGAAGGAATTCGATACAATGCATAAAAAGACCATGGAACTGTAATTATATATTCGGAGAAACAAGAGAAATGCCATAATGTTTCATTTTACTTGTGTTCCAGCTTGTGACCTATTTTAAGCTTTATCGTATCAACACGAACCATAAATGTCTGGGGAAGCAAAGGCACGCCACAAAAGAAAAAAAAACAAGAGCGCATGAAGATAGCTAGAAGTGTGTTATCAATATGTTGGATGTATAATCAGACCATTTCTGACCACTGAGAAAACATAGCTTTGGATTGTGAGTAGGTATGATATCCGGTTCAAGTTTTCTCTCCGAGGTCCCGCATTACGGCACCTACCCGAAATCGGTTTCGATGAATATTGAAATGAAAACAAATATGACGCTCCATTTGTTTCGCTATTACGGCCGCCTTTTGTTAGTTCTGTGGTGCTATGCTTATGAATAATGTTCGTGCTAAAATACTGTAGAAATAAATAATGCTAGGAATTTTCAACCAACATCATCTAGCCTCAAACTAAGCAGAGCTTGTGTAATGGGAACTACATGACTGATATAACTACTTATATACTTTTAATTTGTCCTTGAAAATATAAAATTTAAATCCTACTAATATTATAAACGCGACAATGTGTGAGTATTGATTTTTGTTACTCTTTCACGAAAAAACTGCTAAAGGGATTTTGATGAAACTTTACAGTAATATAGCTTATACATCAGAATAACACATAGGCTACTTTTTATTCGAGTACTACGTGGGCGAAGCCGTGAACAGAAGTTCGTATTTATATATTCGGAGAACAAAAGAAATGCCATAATGTTTCATTTTACATTTTATTAAATATTTTTAATGTTAGTGTAAGATTCTGTAGTAATCTATCATGTTTCATATTGTTGATTTAAAGTTTACGTGAGACTGCAACATTGTGGTTTCAGTTTATTCATCTTTTAAATAATTCAAGTCTTTTTTATATACATTATTAATCATTATTACGTCAAGGAATTCATTAAAACTACTCAACTATAAAAAGTATGATTTGAAACAACAAAACAAATTGAAAATATAAAGTAATAAAAAGGAGATCTGCAACTAAATTAAATGTACAATGTCAATAACTGTCCTATAATTACGTAATCTATGTCAAATATTTTCTTAGCTAATGAAAAGCTTTTTGTCCATAAAAGCGTCATCTAATAGATAATACTTTTTTCAATCAATTATATATTGGGTGTTCAGATGTAGATGGTAGGGTGTTTGTTTGTACGTGGAGTATGTGGGAGTGTGTGTGAGAGAGTGTGCCTGTAGGTTCTCCTGATACTGCCAGTCTCTTAAGAGTCTGGATATCTCAGGAGTAACGTGTGTGTGTGTATGTGTATGTGCGTGAAGAGGTGTGTGTTTGTGTGTGTGTAGGGAGGTTTACGCGTGTAGGTTGTTCTAATGCCAGTGGGAGTAAGCCTAAAGGAACGAGGGCAGGTTTTTTTTTCTTCCTCTGTACTAACAATTATCATCATTTGTATAGTTTGTAAATATCATATAGTAAATAAAATAAAATAAATAATGCTGGAATTTTTCACACAGCATCATCTAGCCCCAAACTAAGCAGAGCTTGTATTATGGGAACTACATGACTGATATACTACTTATATACATTTTTTTTTTGTAAATACATACATAATATACATAGAAAACACCCAGACCTGAGACAAATATTTGCAGATACAAACATTTGTCCCGTGGCGGGAATTGAACCTTCTGCGTCCCAGGCGGACCTTCGCCCACTGCACCACAGAGGTAGTAAATACCTTGTTAGGATATTATCGCTGCTATTATCTTTTAAGACTAAACTTGTGTCGTCTGCAAATAAAAATACGTCTACGTTTTGCAATACGACCTAGATACCTAAGACATAAATTAATTATCACTTGTATTCACTATAACTATTCCGCTCTGTATAACACTAATTTTTAACTTAATACTTTGGAGCTGGTTACAGTCTCAACATACTAAAGGCAAATTCGTTTTTTAATCATTATTTTCAACTTAGAAATCCTGGTCTTACCACTGAATCAGGGCGCTGGACAAAACGGCAGGAAAATGTTAAGCATACATAGTAAAGCCAGAATAATGTTAAGCTGAACACCCAATCCACTCATTGCTACCTGTTATGAATTTTAAGCTGCGAAGCTTTTATACTATTCACTTTTTTTAATAGTGATGAAAACGTTTATGAGTTCAAATTACGTGCATAAAAAAAGTGTTTTTTTCAATAATCATTTCTGATGATTTCGTTTACTTAGTTATTCGTATTATTTTTTATCAGCGACGAAAGGACCCTTATTATTGTGCTTTTTTTAATAGTGATGAAAACGTTTATGAGTTCAAATTACGTGCATAAAAAAAGTGTTTTTTTCAATAATCATTTCTGATGATTTCGTTTACTTAGTTATTCGTATTATTTTTTATCAGCGACGAAAGGACCCTTATTATTGTGCTTGTTTTAAAATAAATAAAATAAATAATGCTGGTCATTTTCACACAGCATCATCTAGCTCCAAACTAAGCAGAACTTGTATTATGACTGATATACTTATTATATATACAGAAACCATCCAAATCCGACACAAATATATGCAGATTGTACAAACCTTTGTCCCGCGGCGGGAATCGAACCTTCTGCGTATCGAGCGGGCCTTCGCCCATTGCGCCACAGAGGTCATCAATGGATGTTTGGAGAATGTTTGTTCGTGTGTTTTTTTTTCGTTTGTGTATTGTTTGTCAGTTACCATTTATCTACGAAACGGTGATTTGTAAACTATCTTCGGTCCATCCAATTAGATTTCACCACTTTTTAACCGTAAAATGCGATAAAATCCGTTTTATCGCCACAAATCACGAAGAGGCGCTGGGAAAGACTAGTAAACATCAGGGGTTTTAAAATTTTGCAAAAATTAACTTTTTAATGGAAGCCTCTGAGAGGCGCCCTGAATCCATTACCGTCGTCACATGGTTCTTAATCTAAAACTAGTTTTAAACCAAGAAAGAACCGGTGACACAACATATGACCCATTTTTTTTTCATTATTATCCTGAGTTTTTTTAAACACCCAATCCTCACTCTTTACCCCAGAGACAACAATGTAACGCCGTTTCACTGATTGTTATTGGATTTGTAGCAAATCTAAAAACTACCCTTGAAGATAATATAAATCGATTTTTATATCTTCTAAGATGATTCTTGGATAAGTTTTATTGGCAAAAATAACTAGTCGGCGTTACTAACGATGAAAACACGCCGGAGTCTTTCAAATATTGTTAAAATTACCATGTTAGATAAATATTTCATCTTACAAGGTTGTTAGAACAAGTTTGTTTACGGAGGGTATGTGAGTATAAGTTTGTTAACCCTACCTGAGCTAGACAAAGGCCGAGGCGCCATTGTGGCCCACTCCACAGTGAGCTATGACTCTGCGACGCGAGCTCACTTGAGAAAGAAACTTTTGTAATGGTCATTGATTGAACTTTAGTGTTGTTATTTTACAATGGTTGTGTGTCTTGAGGTTCTTTGTTTTTCATATTTCTACCATTTAGGTATTTGCTAAGTGTAGCAGTGAAAGGGAAGTTCTAAAAGCCGCGTTACCTTCGTTGAATTGTATTTTTTCTAATAAAACTTGTTCATTATGTTGTCAACGTCATGGAACATACCTAGTTTACTATCAAGCCATCAACAGGTCAGATGGCAAACATCCAAACTTTTGATTGGCTCAGTTTTAAGTAGAATTTGTATTCAAAGTTTAGAGTTTCTTCATTGAGGTGTAAATTGAAGGCCATCTTGGAAAGTAATTTAGGGAAAAAAGTTTGTGGGCGAAATGTGCCATTGAGTTCTATATTCGGACTCTGTTTTTTTCAAATGAAGCTTTTTACTATTTTCGTTAGGTACGTTGTATTTTTCGCGTAGTTATGTAATATACTAACAGGTCGGAAAATCGACATTCGTTGATACATCACTAGGTTAGTATCAAAGTGTCTTGGTAGTCTAGGTTTTGGTTTATGTCTGTGTTTTTCATTACACATTCATGTATGTACTCTATTCTATAAATGCTAGCCCCATTTATAGAACACATGCAAAAATGAGGTCTTAAACCTCATAAATTTAGTGCTTTCTTTCCCAGAAGCGTTAAATATAAAAAAATGGTATTGTAAAGTTCCTGGTAATTTTCCAAAATTATCTTACCTAAAATAAACAGCAACCGGATATATTTATTTCGAACAAGACGAAGTTAAGATGTATAATGTATGGTTTCAGAAATTTCCGTGTTTAAATATATTGAAGTGTGTTGTCTGTGCTTTTAGAATCTAAATCTAATTTGCCAAGGTTATTCAGGTGATATAACACATCAAATCTCAATTTGTTTAGAAATGTAACCTTTGTATTATATCGTATCTTGATAATAAACTGGTACAAATCGTTCTAAACCCAATACCCTGAACTTATATATTACTACAGTAACTCGTTCGAGTTCGTGCCGCAAATACCGCTCCTGGTAACAGTTGGTAATGTTACTTACTAGAGTAGGTAACAGCGAGGCGTAAGTACCGATATCTGAGTAAGCTTATGGGTCTCTTTCCATGTACTTAATCTTGTTTACCAATGGAATCTTTTTTATTTTAGTTTTTCATAATAGAAAGCTATCACAGCAAATGTGGTTTTTGATTGTGACATGATTGACTGACATGACAGTGAAATGATTGTGACAATTAGCTGTCAAAAGAATAATAATTAAGTATTTGAATGCAAATTCAGAAGTACTTGTAGCTAAGTAAATATTCATAAGACCTTCTCGATGCCAAATCGAATAAGAGAACTCTTAACTGTATTATTGTAAGATACAGTCGCTGTTAACAAAGGCTGACGGTACAGTGTCAAAATATTTATTTAAGCTGAGATCCAAGCTTGGCATTTCTGATGAACATCGAACACAGTTTATATACTAATTTATATTTTTACTTGAACTCTCCATCAGTTTTAAATCATGTTTCCTTTTAAAAGCTTACTTAGGCATATCGTTGCGAATTAACATAAAGTTTACAAATACCGAGCCGGTTCCCAAGACCGTAGTTAAAAAGCTTCTGGCAGCCTCGTCTTGAATTATTCAGCAGTTTATAATTAGGCCTTGTTTATGGAAAACAATACTTAGGTTCTGAGAGTCGATTTGTTAGCCTTTTGTCAATATTTGAGGAGTCAGCGGGCGACCATTCAGACCCAACCATTCGGCAAACGAAATGTTGTTTGTGTTTGTTTTGAAATCATTATAATAATTTATTTATTCTTCGGATCGTAAGCATTGGGATGTTTGTTTTAGCTGAACTAAAGATACTATAAATTTTCTTGCCTTTTATTTACAGCTCGAAACAAATATGTTGTAATATATAAAAGAAATGCAAAACTTGCATCTAGTTGAGTTTGTCTGTTATTATTTAAAGCCCTGTCTAGACGAAGCTCTATTCCTAAGTTGGTGTCAAATAAACCCACTAATCCGATATATAGACCTAAGTAACCAGACTTAAAGGGGAGACGTAAGTACCTAAGACAGGTGCGGTGGGTAATTTTATTAGATTGTTCGACCACAACCCGAGGTATAGTACGATATTATTCGTGTTTAAACTTAAGAAGACCTTTCGTCTCTTAACGATGAGAAATACCACTAGGCAACACACTTCAGCTTAATTAAATTCACTACGAGACTCGTGAAAATGCAAATGAAACCACCCGTTTATATAAACCATTATTTATTTATAAGATATAAAATTGCCATATCGTTATGACCACAGAAAACTAAGAGCTACAACAGTTCGATCGTAGGTCATTCGTACAGTGTTAAACTCTATTCAATAGAATCAACGCAAAATTGAAACATCCACATTTGCTATTCATAAAATGGCACTATACTTAATATAAGGTGGTTTCTGTAACTTACAGCACTTATTGCATCAAGAACTATTGCATCAAGCATTAGAACTAAGAAATGCTATTTAACGTAAAACTAATTTAAAGGCTGTTACTACAGCAATTATAAACATATTTCGCTAGCTATACAACATTAATGCTCTAAGTTACAGTGATTCGCCAGTTTATATGTTATAATTTTTACAATTTGACTAGATAAATACTTTCACATACAAATTGACAACAAAAGCATCTTACTGTACAATTTATTTCCTGCCTGTTCTTTACTTAGCTTGGTATTTTTATATTTAACAATATTTACATTCACACAACCGAGTTTATTAAAATAAATAGGATTCTCTACAAGCTTTTCCACTCATCAAGTTAAACTACTATTCTCCCCAGAATAAGTCGTGGTATGTACATTTTTTACTTATTCACAATATTTTCCCTTGCAAAACCGCATTGAAGTTTTTCACTCAGCAAACTTTTAAAATATTTAGAGATCTAGCAGAAAATCTGGTAATTCAGTCTCCTACTTTGGAAGAAAAGAAATATGTACAAAGATTTTTGAGCAATTGCTTCCACACCATTTGTAGCATTTACTTTAGAAATTAAATAAATAAAATTGTATAAAGTATTTTTTTTACAAAAGGAAGCTTTTTTACGAAAAAATTACACAAACCTACGAGTATTGTCACGCCAATAAATGTATTTTTAGTTTTGGCAAAAACAATTGAATACTAATATACTAATACAAATTCAACAATCAATATTCATAGAATGGACCACAGTAATAAGCTAATCAGAAATAGCATTTCGAATACCTACGCTAATAGTTAACCTGTCTTCGTTCAACAAAATTTTCAAATCCAAAAGCTCTTTGCTTTCTATTTTATACCTCTTTTATTTACACGCAGCTCTCAGGTCCTGGCAGGTTTTCCGCCAGGACGTGTTCTCTTCTCCGAGCATTGCCCTTCCCTTTGGTCCTATGTAAGGTGGAGGTGGCGAGACTCCCCGAGCTCAAGGTCGGTCCGCTTAGAGTCAAACTTTGACTGCCAAAGGGCGAATTTAGATTGCCGTTGGGGCATACAAAGTTGGGACTCCCTAAAGTTGGGCTATCTGAGACTATATAATTGGGCCTAAAGTTAGCAGATATGACTGGCTGATCCATGTTTTGGTTGAGAACGTCTTCTTGTCTGCTGTGTGTGTTGTTGACCAAGTCACTACATGGGGTCAGCTGTGGGAGGAAATACTGGTCAAAAGCTGCTCGAAGGTCAAAACGTTTCATGCAATGACATGTTAGGATGTTTCATTACCTGCTGTGGACGTCCAGTAGAATCTAAAAGAGCCAGGTCTTCTGCTGAGAACACTGCTCCTACTTTACTCCAGTCTCCTAAAACACAAGTAGATTTTTGCAAAATTATATGCAAAATAAGGGCAGTGCCCTTAATGACTTGTGGCAATAAAACCTTTATAAGAAACGCTCTTGAAGTCATTCAGATAATTACTGAATGACAACCTCTGTGGCACAGTGAACGAAGGCTCACCTGAGACGCAGAAGGTTGCAGTTTCGATTCCCACCGCTGGACTGATGTTTGTATGATCTTAAAATATTTTTCTTGGATCTGGGTGTTTTCTATGTATATTATGTATGTATTTACAAAAAAATAATATAAGTAGTATATCAGTCATGTAGCTTCCGCAACACAAGCTTTGCTTACTTTGGGGCTAGATGATGTTGTGTAAAATGTCCAGTATTATTTATTTTATTGCAAACATACTACATTTCTATTGGATAACTTGTTTTTGAGCTCCTTACTTCGTCAACAAAATTAAAAAAAAACTCAAAAAGTTTCTGACCTCTGACTTCTTTTATACTAGGCCATTCATCTGCTTCCTCTATTGTAGGTGCTGAACCACGGCTATCATCTGAAAGGGTAATATAATCATGTGATCGCTTTATGGGATTGCAACACAGTTTTTCGCGACCACATAACACTGATTTATACTGTAGTCAAAATGCCTATTTCTCGGAGGAGTAGACCGAAGCCACGGATTTCTACTTGCTACGATCCTGACATACTAAGTCTTTTGCGTCATTCACTCTCATCACATTCTTACACACCCCTCGTCAGTTTAGATCGGTTTGGGGTACTCTTGACCTGGCCTTCCTCCAGAACATCTCCATGACTAATATAAAATATGATGCTTCCAATACCTTGAGCATTCAAAATATCAGGCTGCGGATCAGGCGTCTTCGAATCCGGCGATGGTTTAATAGTGTACGCCACAACGTAGCGTCTGCCTCCATCGCTCAGCTCCAGCATGTCTCCCGGTGGATGCTTGTGTGGTGGTGGACTGCGGCGCCTTCTTGCACAGAGCACGGTGAAGACAATGCCAATTGTTGCCAGCACGGCCCCTAGACCAGCTGCCACCACCACTCCCAGGGTAACTCCGCCCATCGCACCTTTGCCATCTAGTTGTGATTTTATAATCATGTTATTGCTTAAACATCACGTCTGCTACATGCCTGACGAGCTGTGTGTCATAGTTGCCACAAAGTGGAATTCTGACACAGCAAGGTGGCGTCGTGGTAGACGAACTGGAGGTATATGAGATGGGCAATGTTTTATTTTGTAGGAATTCAATTAAGTTAGTAAATTTATAATCCTCGCAAGTGCTTTTTATCTCGAAAAACGAGAAATATTCAAGAAGTCAGACCCGTGGAAATTTACCCAGCCTTAACACAATTTACTTACGGTCCATAATTTTGAAATACCTAACTAAACTGATTACACAATTAAAAATAAATGTGAACTCTGCTGGGAAAATGATATTGTCCAAAATAAACTTCTGACATTGAGACAAGAGTTGGTATAAACAAGCCATGTTCTTTATTAGTCCAAATATTTTGGGATTCATTAATTTAAAATAAATAAGCAGCTGTACAGCAAATTTAAATAAACTAGGTCGTTTACGAGCGGGAATACCGTCAAGGAACTGTATTGCTAAAGTTGGGGGACGCGGAGAACTATGACAACTTTATTGGCACAAACCAGAGTTTTCTCGTAAGCCATGAATCTGGATTTAAAACTGGCGTCCCAGATGTAACTACGTGGCTTTATTTAAATCCTAAATATGGACCAGACTTGCATGGGAATTTACTTTCTAGAGCAGCAATTTTATTTTTGAAGTCTCACCTGTTCTTCTAGCAGCGTCGTTGAATGCGATGTTTTCTAGCAAGGTCCTATCCGACTCTCCTTTCAGATTTTTAGCGTATATAAGCAGATTAAACGTGGTACTCTCGCTTTCACCATTAGAATTTAATTGTGCTAGGTCTAGTTTGAATGTGACGAGGCCATCTGAAAACAAAGCTTTGTGTTCAGATATCAAACTAGTTGGCAGGAGGTAATTGCACTGATTCTTGAAACTTCTGTAATATTTTGGTAAAAACTTACCAGTCTCATTGACGCTTCCGTTGAATTTTGTCTTGCCAGTTATAGGATCAAGAGCTTCAAGAATAAAAGTCTGCGGTAGACCGCCATCATAACCAGCGACGCATCGTACCCTAAGCCAAGTGCTGGTGCCTTCGTTGCTGTTGTTGCCAGCTAGCAGCGAGCAATTTCTAGGTGCAGACGGACGAGCTGTTAAAAAAACACAGTAAAATGTTTCCGTTAAATGATAAGATTTTAAAATGGCGTAACAGAGAAAGTTTGAAAAAAGTCATGGCCGTTGTTGCAAAACATATCGCTCTAAAATTAGTATTTAATTTAATCTATTTGTAAGTAAAATATATAACGACATAATAAAGCGTCAGCAATATACTGTATTCCGTACATGCTCACGTTCATCAACCTAGAATTTTAGGTAGCTGAAAACTGGGAGAAACACTAGCAGCAAACATTATTGTAACTAATATGTTACCTAATCTAATACGTCCCGTGCGTGTACAAAATGAGAATTAAGTGCAAAGTCAAACTCACTAACTTTGTCTTGATTTATGGCAGCTTGGTGACAATTTAATACGTGATATTTTTGACAAATTGTGAGGATAAAAACACCGCGAGTTCGGGCGTATTTATTGCAACTCAACGTGGCTGACTCTTACTCGATTTTTTTATTGCAATGACATAGAGTTGTAGTCGAAACAGTACCCAGGAACTTGATTCTAACTTTTCTTGGAAAGACTGCTAGCTTGCCTCTAAGCAGTAGGTAATATTGTACTGGAATGCCTGTTGTTCTTTTACCTTGTATAAAGATTTGTAAGCATGAACCCAAACCAAAATAAATACACGAATTTTCACAAGATTTCTACTTCCAGTTAAAGCTTTCGGCAGGTTCGGTATACAAGTGTTAATGTATTTTGCCAACTAAATCCCTAGCCAGTACTTTCAATTTATTGTTTTTCTATCCATCATTCTGAACTACACGGATTTCGAGCACTATCTGCACCTATCTGCGTGTACAAAGAAACACTAGGAATTTGCAAGAACTTTCCACACATAATATAAAACACGTCCGCCTCTTTCAAAAACGAATTTCAATCCAGTCGTATCCAGCGAGCAAAACATCTGCATAGAAGAGTTATGAGATTTGGCGTGTAGGTACATACGACTGAAAGCCGCAAGCCGAAATTATAAAACGTGCTCAGAGTTCGGCTGCGCGTTGTTGATTCAAATTGTATGCACGTGGTTTTATTAATGCTTTTATTGGACTGTTCATTTCGGCCGGGCCTCTGGAACTTGGATTATTGGAATATTTCATCGTTTTATTTCGTCTGTGAACACGAAAACATCCGTCGGATTGTTTTTGCTTCGCCTCGGCATTTTGTCACCGGAATCCATAAAATGATACTCGTTTTATGTAGGTTAATATATTTATGTGCCTATTGTATAGAGTTGAGTTGTTGTAAAAAAAATCCAGTACCAGTTTTTACCAGTGAAGGGTTTTCCCAAACCTATTCCGAAGATATCAGTTGGTGGGGATATTTGTCGTTATCGTTTTGTTTATATCTACTTTTAGTTGGAAATCAATTGACGACCTCCGTGGCGCTGTGGGTGAAGACTCGCCTGAGTCTGGGTGTTTTCTATGAATAATATGTATTTATTTACAAAAGACAAGTATATACGTAGTATATCAGTCATTTAGTTCCCATAATATAAGCTCTGCTTAGTTTGGGGCTAGATGATGCTGTGTGAAAATGTCCAGCATTATTATTATTACAATAATAATAGTTTTCACCGACGCTTACCAGCGGGCACAATCTGGAAGACGCAAGGGTCCAGCTGCCTCCCCACGCCGTTGGTGCCTCTACAGCTGAGTGTTCCGTAGTCCCGTTCACTCTGTGGCTTGTAACTTAGTTCGCTTGTGCTGCCATTCGCTGTACCTATGCAAAACATGCCTAATAGTAAAGGGAAAATAGACATCTTAAAAGCCCATTCTCACTAAGAGAGAGATTTTTATCCGGGTATCATGCGGGCGAAGCCGTGGGCAGGAGCTAGTCTTAAAAATAAAGAAGCTAAATCAGATAAAATGTTCTCTTACAAAACAACAAATTCTTAGGTGGGTAGGTAGGTAGGTAGGCAAGACCTAATTATTTTACGGTATAATAGTTCAGTTCAGTTAAACTGAATTTCTAGGTGATATTTCAGTTGAACTTTCCGTAGCTTAGATAGTAGCTCGTGACCATGATGAAGAGCTACAATACAATAGCTCACAATTGATTGACAAAGCGACGCATACACGAGTCTGATTATTTTCTTGGTAGCAATTGCCCGAAGCCCTATTGGAGATGAACATAAATTTTCTAACTCTGCCTGTGAGCACATCTTTGTGGGCTTCCATGTAAGATGGTCATCTAGCAGGTTAGGGCATTTACAGTTTCCTTGGTCTTTGCATTTGTGAACAACTAGCTGCAACGGGTGTGATGGATCTGATCATTTCGATACGCTAAAGGGTATAAATTTCGTTATAATTATATCGACAATATTGAGAGTCAGCAGGTTTAGTTTTATGTTCCAACTGTATCTAGTCCTTTTTGACAAATTTGTTCAAAATTCCCAGCTCTCCAGTAAAAAATGATTGCAGTGTCATTCACGAAGGTAAATAATTGACCTTAAGTAATGTTTAGGGAGCAAAAATCATTAATATACACGAGAAATAGTGTCTATTCAATATTTCTAATACTTACCAAACTTGAGTGGAGACACATCAAGGCTCTCACCGCTGTTGTTGAACTGCCAAAAGAAAGTGACATCAGGGGGGTTGGCCGTCACTGAACAGCGTACGCGCAGCTCTTCCTCTATTTGCGCGCCCAGAACTTGTGGTGAAGGATGCGTGCATACTGGGGCATCTAAGGAATACAACGAGAATAAGATACGATGATGTACTCTTACTGTAAGCAATGCCAAACAGTGGCTTAACTTCGGTTTAAAAAGCTTTATTTGACCAGAACATGAACTCAGACTGCAAACCGTAGCGATGCATCAACAAATCGACAATTCCATAGATACTTGCTGATAAATAATAAAGGGCCCGGTCAAACACATGCGGTTTACGTTGGCGGTGGTAAGGGAAATGGTTGTTAAAGTTTGTGTAAATATACTGCTCGCCATTGCCACCGCCGCGCCATCGCCACCACCACCGTGTCAGTTTGACCGGGTATTAACAGTTACTACAATTTCTTGAGATCTGCAGTTCCAGTCGCTTGTGGATGCCGCATTCTGAATCGTACTTTATTGTTAAAAAGCATTCGGGTCAAAAGAAACCACACTGTTCCTTATGGATTAGCTAGCAGCAGTACCTAGGTATATAATGCTGTGTGTGTCTTGCTCGGACAACGCATTTAACGTTTATTCCTCTTTGAGGATGAAAATACAGGCTATAATCAAATTAAAAGCATTTGTGTTATGAAAATAATGTAGTATCAGTTTTTTAAGATCAGTTCTATAATGGTTTTTATATAAGTTGAACTAAATTTTTGTTATAAAGTTAGTTAAAGATTCATACGCTGCACTCCGTTGAATTGCCGATTAATTTAGTTTTCAGAAAACTGTGTTCTTTTATACGATATTAATAAGATTGAGTTATAGTGAAAAGGACCTTGTGACTGCTGCGCTGGTGTAAAAGTCAGTAAGGTATGCTTCGTAGGCTACTTTTTGTACACAGTCTTATGTTTACTAAAACTATGGTTTATATGAAGTGGCGGTACATAAAGTTTTAACATTAAACGACCTTTGGTCTTTGAAAATATTATCACATGTGAAAGCTTTGTAATTTACCTGTAGTTCTAAATTCTATTCCAACATTTGCAACTCCGACTAAAACCATTTGCGGTCTGAGCGCTAATTCAAAGCGCGGATATTGGATACACTCAAAAAGGTTTGTAATGTTTGTTGTTACCACGAAATACTAAATTCCATTTCAGGTATTTGAAATAGTGATTGATAGTTAAAGTTTAGAAAAGGAATGCCAAGTAGTGAATCCAAATTACTGATTTTAATGGTCACATTACCGGAAGTACGGTTAAGTGCGTACTTAAAACTAAGAAAAAGCATTAAACTTTATGATTTTCACAAACATAAACAGTAGATACTTTAATATCAGCAGAAATGAAAAGCAACTATCGAGTTCATGAGCTACAAACGGCAGCAAAGAGTGATAATAAAGAAGCTGTAAATTTGGTTCGTTAAATCATAGCTGAAGTTGGACGATATATAAATTTTATTGCCCAACTCGAAGCAAGCGCAGTCCCAAGCCATGATTCATTTAGGTGTCTTGAGAACTGCGCTCCTTACCGCCTTAGATTTTCATTAAGGACTCAAATATTTGAACGGGAAGGGGAACCCTTTCATAGAGATTTACTTACTGTTATGAGATTCAATAGGCTGGAAAGTGCAATCGGAAATTAGTATTACTTGCGGGATACTTTGGAAACGGCGCGTAAGGCTTCATTATTATTCAACTTTTATACTACAATAGTAAAAATCTTATTGATAGCAGAATTGAGTCTCCGAGTTTCTTTCAACCTCTACGAGGATAAAGATTTTATACAAAAAAGTAACGAAAGTTTATTGCAAAAAAACTCGATAGTTTTTTATCGATAGTAGATAGTGATAGTATATTTACCAAATTTTTTACACATTACTCATTTGCCAAAAACGCTCATTAGAATTCAGATCTTTGAAGCTCACTCTTTTCAATTCACTCGTTTGCCGTGGTAACAGAATGTGACCGAGAAAACAGACTTTCTTCAACAAGGAAATGTGGTCTGGAATTTATTACGTGAGCTCAATACGAATCGGCAGACGTCACATGACTTTAGAGATTACAGTTCGTAGCAGCTACGTAAATGAGCATGCCGCCGAATAAATTTTGAATTCCGTGAAGTACGATATACGAGTAGTATAGATTCCCATAAATTAACGGTCTTATTATCTGCAATGATAACATTCAGGACGCAGACATATACATCTCTTCTACTATTATAAACGTGAAATTTTTTGAGGATGGATGTTTGTTAATGTTTCACGCAAACACTACTGAAAATGAAACATGAAAAATGACATGAAATTTTGATACATCAGAAATACATCAGAAAAATACATAGGCTACTTTTTATCCGGGTACCACGCGGGCGAAGCCGTGGGCAGAGGCTAGTAAAGCATAATGCGGTTACCTTATAACTTCTAAGACTATGTGCGGTCTGAGAAATTATTGTTCTATGATGAACAATAACTTCTAAGACCGTGTATATTATAGTATACAGGATATGTTTTGGGGTGGATCAGTGAGGGGATATTATAACCTGTAAGAGATATCGAGATATGCTGAAAGGATTCACGTCACCAATTTTAATAAATATAAAAACTCCATTCAAAGATTATGGAAAAATCTTATACATACGCCTAAAGAAACGGGAAAAGAACCCGATCTTAATGAAACAAAAAGTTGCTCGTTATATATATTACGGGAATCGATACTGTAAGCTATAAAATGTATTTTTTTGGTGTGACATCTTATTTCTGACCCATGCCAGAGAAATACCCTGATATATATAATATCCAATATAAGAAAATACATAGAAATACTAAAATTATCGACATAGCTCTTAGAATTAGCAAGTTAAAGTTGCAAAGGGCAGACCAATAGCTCGCAGAACCAACTACTGTTGGGTAAGTAAGGTTCACTAATGGCGTCCACGAACCGGTCAAAACTGACATCGTAAAGGTTGAAGAAAGTTGGCGAAGAGAGGTGACCCAATATCATTCAACATGGCATTATTTGGGGAGGCCTATGTTCAAAAATGGACTTCTACTTCCTGTTGATGATAATGATGATGATAGTACAGTTTGTAACGACGCGACGTTCTACGAGTATTGTGCGCTTGAATTGTTGTGATATTATGTGAGCTTCAAAAGGAGCTCGTTTGTGCATGCCCTCCGTCACGTTTGAACCCAAGACCTAGTTCAGAAGTCGAGGTCAGGGCAGAGGTCAGAGTTCGATTCGATACCGTACAGCGGCAGTAGCACATGGAAATATCTCTTTAAATTTTGGTTGGGCTTCGCCTATACTGCCGTTCCCGGTACATCTAAAACATGTTTCAGCCCATAACAATTTGCATCCCCTACAACCTCAGCGGAATATGAAAATATAGTCAGATTAATGTTACGGGAGGCAAGTATCGCGCGCCGCGTGCTTATAACAACCAGCATTCCTTCAACTTAGATTTGTGACGGTGCAGACTCCGGTTCAATAAAACGGAGCAAACTGTCGACTGCGAATGTACAAAAGTGAAACAAACGAGCTAAGGTAACGAATAAAAGGGAATACGGTACAGGCGGTCGGAAAACTTCTTCGAATAAATCAAGAGCCGCAACGAAAATTATTATACAGTGAGTATTACATATTTTAAAGGTGTCTGTGATCGATGATCATGCGCCAATTGCTACTTACGACGACCTCTGTGGCGCAGTGGGCGAAGGCCCGCCTGAGACGCAGAAGGTTGCGGGTTCAATTCCCGCCACGGGACAAATGTTTGTATCTGCAAATATTTGTCTCGGGTCTGGGTGTTTTCTATGTATAATATGTATGTATTTACAAAAAAAAAATTATATAAGTAGTTTATCAGTCATGTAGTTCCCATAATACAAGCTCTGTTTAGTTTGGGGCTAGATGATGCTGTGTGAAAATGTCCAGCATTATTATTATTATTATTAATACAAAATTGATTTTAATCTGATTAATATGAATGAACTTTAACCAGTTATGAGTAAATGAATAAAAATAATTTATTGTACACCCTGAAATAAATAAAATAAACAATAACACATTAAGAATAAAGGTAAAATGGGCGGTTTTATCGCTTTAAGGCCAGACAAACTTTTGGATGGAGAGGATTATGTGATTTTGAAGTGGGTGGGAGTGTATTTTAAAATTTGTGTAAATTATTGCGTGGACTATTTATTAACTACCTTAAATCATATTATGCATAAAACAGACAGCTACAGCAGAATATATTATAATACATTTATTCATACAACTATTTACAAGTAGGTATACAATACAGATGAAACAGCAAGCTATCTGAAGGCTGTTGCAAACGATCTATAGATAGCTCAACTGATCCAGATCACTACCAGACGAAAGCGTTGACAAAATACTAGCCGCATTGCCACGATGAATGGCAATGCTAATGCGTTGACCCAGATAAGAGCCAGCTCTCAGGTCAGGCGGCGTATATATGTACATATTATATGTATATAGCCTCGGTGCGCAATATCTTTGAGAATTGCTAACCGATTTTAATGCTTCTTTTTCTAATGGGTAATAAAATGTACATGGGACCACATAAAAATACATAAAAATATATACCTATTTATATAAATATGTTAACATACACACAAACAAACATAACTATATAAATACGTATACATACCGACAGTCGCAATTCAGCAAAATAGGATCAGTGTAGCACTTGTAACATTGTTGAATTTTAATGAATAAAAAAAACTATCTCAGGAATGTTCTAAATGCCATATGATTTTGTCTGCGTCTATACATATGTCGCATTCGGGCTAAGACAGAGACGACGTAAATCTTCAACACGGTTCCACATATTATAGTGATTGAAGTCGCCTTGGCTCTGATCTCATGAATAGGTTTAACTAAAGCAAACCTATGGTCTTAATTGAAGGTCAAGAAAACTGTGTCTGCTTCTACGAATAACTATTTAGCTGCAGAATCATTTGTAGAATTTTCAATCGACTTCAAAATATAAGGAGGTTCACAGCTCGTCTGTATCTTTTTTAGGGTTCAGTACCTCAAAAAGAAAAAAACGGTACCCTTATAGGAATACTTCGTTGTCCGCCCGTCCGTCCGTCTGTCTGTCAAGACCCTTTTTCTCAGGGATGCGTGAAGGTATCAAGTTGAAATTAATATTAAATAGGTAAGTAGGTCTACGGTCACTTGGAGCTCTAAAAATAAAGCTTCTAAGTCAACACAATAAATATGGCTATTTATGCGACATATTTTGATACTCGCAAATAAATCAAAACCTATAGGGTATTTCCCGTTGACCTAGAATCATGAAATTTGGCAAGAAACAAGATCTCACAGACAAGTTAAGGAAATTTTATTCCAAAAACTATCGTGAACTTGACTATTCATATTGTAAAAACGGGAATTTACACGTACTGCACTATCGGTATATCGGTACTGCACTAGTAGTGCACGGCGCGACGCGGAAGGAGAAAGTCAACAACAACCACTTATCCTGATGAAGACTCTCGGAATGAGTCGAAACTTAGTCGGTGCCTTCACCGATAGTGCAGTACGTGAAAATTCCCGTTTTTACAATATGAAAAGTAAAGGAAATCGTTAATTTGTAGTTTTATCTTATATTTGCAGTTATATAATTGATCGTGACGATCGATGAATGGGCGAATTTTTTTTCAATTACAAAGTTAAGTTGTGTTTCAATCCTACTTATCTTTTCGTTGATCATACATGATCAAGTGTCCGGTATTCTCCACATTTTTAAACTAGGTTACGTTTTAGAGTTTTAATTGTAGTCTGAATCCCAGTTTTTACCTAAGCTGTACCTAACCAGAAGTAACGGACAGAAGCGTTTTTTTTGAAATAATAAGGCATTGTGACATTTTAGGCCTGTCAAGCTCCAATTTATCATAAAGGAACTAACCACTACGTGTCCAACTACGCTACTCGTTAATAAGCCAGCTAAGTAAAAAGCATGAAATATGATACTTTAATTTGCGGTAATGTCTTTACAATCACAACCACCCCATTTTGATTATATTTTGATTTGCCTGTCGGTGAATTTAATCATGGATAAACAATTTCGAAACAAGTCAGATAAATTGACGGCAAGACGGAGATGATGTGAATCTTCGACACTCCCTTTCCTTATGATTGATGTTGGCTC
This sequence comes from Perizoma flavofasciatum, assembly GCA_958496245.1. NCBI lineage: Eukaryota > Metazoa > Arthropoda > Insecta > Lepidoptera > Geometridae > Perizoma > Perizoma flavofasciatum. The sequence continues at coordinate 5,859,764 of OY292436.1, forward strand.
AGTGACTTCTTCTGTTTACGTTTTCCACTACCCTTAGAATTTGTTCATGAAACAGTGGTTAAATTAGTCTCAGTGGACCGTGTTCGATGATCGATGTGTTAACTTTTAGTAACTTTGGATATTCTAGGAAGATGAGGGAAAACTATAAAAATTAACTACACAGGTACTTTTATTGAAAACTAGCTTCTGTCCATGGCTTCACCCGCGTGGTACCCGGATAAAAAGTAGCCTATGTGTAAATCTTATGTATAAGCTATATTACTGTAAAGTTTCATCAAAATCCGTTCAGTAGTTTTTGCATGAAAGAGTAACAAACATCTATCCTCACAAACTTTCACGTTTATAATATTATAGGATTGGGACCCTATTACGAAGCCTATGCTGTGTTTTCGTCTGTCTGTCTGTCCGTTTTTCTATTTATCTGTTTATATGACACAGGGCTGTCATCTTTTCAACCGTAACATAGATACGTTCAACAAGTCAAAATAAGGGGTTTTCAATAAAAAAAATTACTAGGTACACAAGAATATTGTCTCGTGAATGGTGGTACGGAACCCTGAATGTATTCGCACTGTATTTTGATAAGGGATATGATGAATAGACAAAATAGTTAAGTAATCTTGACGACCTCTGTGGCGCAGTGGGCGAAGGCCCGCCTGAGACGCACAAGTTGCGGGTTCGATTCCCGCTGCGGCACAAATGTTTCTACGATTATGTAATGTTTGTCTCGGGTTTGGGTGTTTTCTATGTATAATATATATGTATTTACAAAAAAGTATGTAAGTAGTATATCAGTCATGTAGTTCCCATAACACAAGCTCTGCTTAGTTTGGGGCTAGATGATGCTGTGTGAAAAATGTCCCGCAATATTTAATCTAAATTCATAGTCGGTGTGTGAGACTGAACAATCCCCCTAAATCTTTTATCGCCTAGGCCCTAGAGGCTGAATGTTGAATAAATCTTCTGTACCACACAGGGTTTTATATAAGCGTGCAGCCCCTGACTTCTGTGAAATTGAGGGTTTCTTTGCGACTGAATTGTTATCATGGAAAACCACATCTTGACCAATGACTCCGATTGCAATAGTGTGGAAATTATAATGTTTTTAGTGACATAAATCAAGTACAATTTACGTATGATGCATTAAAACCTGTACAAAATAGTATTTGATAATTATAAGGCTGGAATAGGAGTATTTACTTGCGAATATAATTCAAACAAATGGATAAGTATATCAACAACCGGCTTGCCTCTAATTTGAATATATTTGTGCCTAAATTTCATCATTGTGTGCTAATTCCTTTCATTTTTGGGTGTTTTCTATGAAAAATGATGTATGTATTTACGAAAAAAAAAGATTCAAGATCACAAGCTCTACTTACTCATTTCATTTCATTTCAAAATATATTTTTTTTGAAATGCTGTCTAATTTTTATCCTGTAATTGTTTGCAACGAGTTGCTAGGGGGCACGATAAACTCCCAATTAAAAAAAAACTTGTATCAAGTGTTTACGGGTACCTACCTGAATTAATTAGTGACGGACAATAGAGCAAAGATCGCTTCAACTTGGTTTAAAGTGTCTGAGAAAATGCAAATGAAACTCATTCTTCTGACTGTTGCCGCTTTCAATCAAGCACTCTACTAGCTCTACAGTCAATGAGTTCGTTTTATCCAAATAGAAACTCCTAGCCTGACAAAATTTGTGTTTAGATATCTGCTTGGTATTTAATGAAGTACTTTAGCGCCCTACTAACGTTACAAATCTAGTTGAAACTCTTTGAGAGAAACAATAAAACTTTAATGAGTATTTGCGCCGACCTTAGTGGGACAGAATGGGATTAGACAATTTGTAAGCAGTCAACTACATTATAGAAATCAATGGGTTTTTATGAACTCTAAAATATTTTTGTTAAACTCACGTGCAGAATAGGTAGCGATTGGCTTACAACCTACAACGGATGGATTACTAACTAACTATGTTCTACTGCGCAAAAAGACATGTGCCATACATGTTTAGTCTGAACTCTGACTATTCATTCGTAGGATTGAAGGATATCTGCTCATGTGACTACTATTATATTTATGTGAATATGATTGTAAATTAAGTAAAATTTATTAATACGTAAAACAAAAAAAAACATTTTAGATGTTGTTATTTGTACCACGTTATACCAATTTGGAAAGGTGTAGTGGATAAATATAAAACTCACACTGTATACTGAGATGGGTAGCTTCACTGGCTGTCTCCCCCAACGCGTTGGTTGCACGACAAGAGTAGTCGCCTCCGTGATCTCTTGTGACTTTCTGAAGTACGAGTGACTTTGTGCTCACTATGACTCCTGACACCACGTTTTGGAGGACTGGCTTATCCTGCACAAATGTTAAAAACATGTTTCAAATGACGTAAAACAATTCTGTTGAAGAGGCCATATCTTAAGGTATAACGATGTCATATTTCAGTTTTTCATTTATAGTATTATATTTAAGCTTCTTCTCAAGATGCTTTTTACACTTATTAACAAAGTGTAAGGACACCTTTGTCCTGAAAACTGAAACAGGACATTAAAAACGTGTTTCTATATACATTTGATGTTAAAGTCCATAGATGTTAAAAAAATACATCTATGGGCTTCTTTATTATGTAATATGTTTTTATGATGTTTTAAAAGCTTATTTGAGGTCAACGTAACAACATTAGTATTTTTTATTATTTTCAGGTTTATATTTTCACCTAGGTCTACAAATAAGATATTACTTATACAAGAAGTCAATTAGCAATTACAAAAACGTAACCTTGTATTCAACTGAAACCCGCACCTTGTGCGTCGCAGTAGGATATTCACCCGTCGTGCTACCGGGGTTGTTAATTCGTTATTAATGCACATTTAATACACACTTTTCATTTTAACGAAATAACCGTTGAGATGCATTGTCAATAAACAGTACTGCTAAATTTCGTTATTCAGATATTGTAAATAGATACCAGTCGAATTAAAACGTTGCAATAATCTCCCGTGTACGATTAATAGACCTTTTGAATAAAATAAAGTGCTGTGGTTAGTTTGTAAATTAAAAAATCATATCACTGTTTCAAGGATAGTTATTGTAATGCCGCACGAACATTTTGTATATTTATAATCCTGGCTTTCAAAATTCAGCTTCTATTACTTTCAATGCAACATGCTCTGAAAGTAATAGGAAAAGGTCAAAGGTAAAAAAGGTTTGCTTCTAAAAGGTAAAGGAACTTTATTCATTGAAATCACAAAGATCATTTATAATCGTCGTCATTATATACTACTGGGTGAAAGCTGTATTTGAAATGTTTTATGTGACCAAAATGTTTTGGTTTTGTATGACGCAGACGCATATACCTTGTGCAACAGTTATATGAATCAAATCAGCTTGTTCATATAAGTCAGTTACGTTATGACAAAATATAAACACGCTGTCGACTGTATTCCCCCATTATGGGCATTCTCAGATACATACTCAGAGCTTGGACCTTTCAGGATATCAAATAGTGGTAAAATTATGACTGCAGTCGATTAATTAAAATATAAAGTCTATTTACCTGTACCTTTATAACTTCAATGGATTAATCCTTACTTAGTATACAATCGTTCGAAAAAATATGTTTTGTTGCTAAAATTATTGAGTACTGCGAAACGTCGACATTTTTAAGGGTGACTTTCGATTTATGGATACAGCCACAATAAAAAAAATATTTCAAGGGGATTTTTCAAACTTTCGCGGTCAGTAAACACAAATTATAAATAAAAACGTAAACGTGATAAAACCCGTATAAAATATATAATTAAATTATTTTATTTGTATGTTTCTATGTTAGAGAAGCACTTTGTGCCACTAAAACGCTGGTTTTCCGTAAATAGCTAATTTTTGGGCCCCATCCTTAGTGACACACGGATGCCGACGCGTTAAGGCCCAATACGTTCACTTAAACTTTAAAAGCTTCTTGAAAACATTTTCTTTTAATCATCACCGCCACCGCATCAGTTTGACTCGGCCCATGGGCATTTTCTTAATAACTCGTACGTGTACCTACTCCTGTATCCTTTATATGACACAAAATAAAATATTTTTATCTTGTCTTATCTATTTAAATTATGATAATTTACCTTCCATCAAAATAGCCGATCGACATAATTTATACACCTTTTTTATACATATTACCCACCGAATTAACTTCATCCTTCCTTCATTTTTCGCTCACGAAACTGTTTATCTCCATCAATCCTGAACTCAGATTTACCTGTCTATTGTACTCATTATTATCAATTTTCTACTTGAGCGATAGAATTTGGTTGGATCTATGAGAGAAGGGAAATTTAATTTTCTAAACAGAGAGGTAGAGTTTACCGTCTCTTTTTTTCATTAACTCGGCTTACATGTCATATCGGTTGACATTTTATTCTCGAGAGAAAATAAGCTTTTGAACATGGAATTTAAAATTCAAACGTTTTTTCGTAAAGGAGCTTACAATACAATTTTGTGGGACTAACAGTAATTGTCAATTGGTTGTGACTAATTACCTTTATTAAGCTGTATAATTAGTAATACAATCGACAGGTCTGTAGTGTGACAGACCTGTCGATCTTATTATTTTTACAGATTGATCAAGATCTGCATTAGTTTACCTGTACACTTAGGTTTATAATTCTGCCTAGATGCTTACGTTATGATACCATGATATTTTATGCTCTCTGGGGTTAGCTCTAACTGAGCATTCGAAGTACACGTCATCGCCTTCTTTGATGTCGTTGGGGTTCAATGTGCTGCCGAGCGAGAGCGATACCACTGGAGGATCTGAAATAATAACTTAGATTAAAACTCATTTAAATAATTTGTATATATCGATTAAGTTCGATTAACAGAAAAGGTAAAATAATGTAAAAAACGTGCTAAACATTAGCTAAATAATAAATTTTGTTCATGCGGCAAGGTGGTATTCCCTTGCTGAATGGCCAAATAAATCCTTTGAGCGAGGTCTGAGCCAGCCTAATTATCACCATCAGCGGCGTCAACCAAAAGCTAAACAAATTTAAAACAATATTTTGGAACTTTTGTTTAAAAAAATAGACTCAACAGTCATAGTCCTCACACTAGGATTCACTTAGTACAGATTTCTGAATTATGATGTTGTACAACTAGCCGACGCACGTATTCTTTTGTATGGAGGGTTTTCTATACTAAATTCGAGCCCAGTCAGTAGTCATGGTTAACACACCGTTTGAAAAGTAGGATTGTGCGAGGCCTTCATTTTACAACTGAGCCACCACACTCTCGTATTACAATTGAGAAGAGGCAGTTTCTGAACATAGTTGAGTGAGGCACTCTTGGCTCAGTGCGAGGAGCGCGCCGCACATGTTGTATGCCGGCGAGCATAAGTACTTTAATCAATTGTATTATGTGCTCACTTTTGTATTGAGGAAGAGGAAGAAACATCTTGGAATGAATTGAGCCTAGGCCATTTGGCATATAATTATGCCTTTTTCATAACAATGAGAAAGTAGTTAGGGTTGGATGTTTATTGCTAAGAATCTTCAAAACCGCTGAACCCATTTGACCTAAAATAGAACAATAGCCTACCTATTTTACGTCCAGGTACCACACAAGCGAAGCTGTGGGTAGAAACTAGTGTTGCATAAAATACATGTTGATTCTATTATGCAGGTACTGTAATTCAGCGTATATTCAATACCTACTGACGCTGGTAAACTGCTCACAAAAACTTCGAAAGAGTCCGTACATGACTGTTCTACTTTAACCTATTGACTATCTTCCTACTCCATTATTAGACCCTGTGTGTAGTCAGGTATCGTAAAACCGCTCACAAAGAGAATTATTGTTTTACTTTTTCAGTAAATAAAGACAGTCGAAGGATCGGAGTGTTCTTTAGATCCTAAAATTATATGATATGCAGAAATGTGTGGCTGCTTAATTTTTTTCAGACAGACATTTAAATAATGTTACGTCTAGTTGGTATCGTTTTCGGGACGTGGAGTTTTTTGGCAAACCTTTGACTTTTAGAACCTCTTGTAAGGTAGGAACTTTCTAAATAATAAAAATACTGCTGGACACACAGCATCATCTAGCTTCGAAGTAAACAGAGCTTGTGTAATGGGAACTACATGACTGATATACTACTTACACACTATATATATCTACTACTTATATTTTTTTTGTAAATACATACTTATTATACAAACATTTGTATCACGGCGGGAATCGAACCCGAACCGCGTCGCAGGCGGACCTTCGCCCACTGAGCCACAGAGGTCCCAAATTACTCCACCCACAATCTGACTTTTAATTTTCTTAGGTCAGGGGTTTAGTATCGCGTTGTCTGTTAGTAAGTAATCTGTTCTTTCATAAATCATGAGAATCTTTAGAATATTGTATTGAAATCAGAAATATATTTTTAAATCAGCCAAGTCGAGTCCAGTGGACAAATAAAATATGGCATAATTTCTTAAAAGAAGCTCACATTAATACAAACAAACAGACTCTTGAACTCCGCGCGTCGATGAGAGCAATATAATACATATTATATAAAGTTTCTTGAGATTTTGAGTTATATCTATTGTGTAATCACCGTCTCCAGCGACGCGATCTACGTTAGGCTATTTTCTAGAGCAAGTGCGGACTTAAGGTTTTATCCGCTCTCACTGGCTGAGTCCAAGTCAGAATATCGTGATCACATTATATTTCACTAGCCTCTGCCCACGGCTTCGCCCACGTGGTACTCGGATAAAAAGTAGCCTATGTGTTATTCTGATGTATAAGCTATATTACTGTACAATTTCATCAAAATCCTTTCAGTAGTTTTTGCGTGAAAGAGTAATAAACATCCATCTTCACAAAATTCGCGTTTATAATAGTGTAAGTACAACCGTACGCAATAGCACTTTGCGGTTAAAAAATACTTCCAACTAACGCTAGCCTAGTTTACAAAAACCACTACATTGCTATATTACGAGATGAATGATAGGTCGATAGGCGATAACAAAAAGTTTAATTCCCAACGAACCACAAACCCATAGTCCCATAGTAGAGATACAGACTCTTATCGTTTTTAAAATTTTGACAAAACTTCCTGTGGAACCTTTTTGGTTTGCGTAGCAAAACTGGCGGTTTAATAAAAACCACGTGAACGATATCAGTGGTTGTGGCAGGCGATAACGTGGTTTAATGTAGTCCGTGCTTGTACGGTTCAAGGATTTTATTTTTCAGCCTTTTGGCTGGATAACTGAAGCCTTTTTACTCATTTTCGCTCTATTTGTAAAGTTTTTGACTCTTGCAATCCATAAAATAATTGTATATCCATAAATAATTGTGGTAATTTCAATGGAGCTATCGACGCAGTGGCTCAAAAAATGATAACAATCTATACCTATTTGAGCTGTTACATTGTTGAGCGAATACTTTTATCGTGTTTTTTGTTTTTGCGTTATTCATTTTAGTATTTTATCAGGAAAAGTTTTATCTATCCTACTAATACTAAAAATGACAAAGATCGGTTGTTTGAATGTTTGTAGCTATATTCTTCATTGATTCAGATGAAATTTGGAACAAGTATAGTTCGTCATCTCGAATTACACATAAGCTACTTTTTATCATAGTTCCATACAGGCGAAGCCGTGGACAGAGGCTAGTACTGCATAAATCAAGGAAATTAAGCAGTATACTTATAAGATACCTACCTGATGTTATTGTGAAACGAAAATGTTAGTTTAAAAAAAGATATTTTCTGATAGGATTATGTAGAACCTTCAACTTTCTTTCAAGTGACAAGTAATAAAGCTTAATATTAAAAAAAAATACACAAAAAATCCATCCTGGTCCTTTATTTCAGATGAATGAATGAGCTCTATCGACCGTGTATAGATTTTGACTTTGTGTTATTCAGGTTCTTGTTTGTATCAAAGAAAATGTTGTATTTATTTTGCCCAATAACTTGGAGCGTTAAGGATGTAACAAATGAATACAAAAATAACGAGCATTTTCAGGTATATTTCCAGTTGCGACTTAGTATCTCACACAGTAAACACGTTTAGGATCCTGTTTCAATTTGAAAAAATAACTCGAAAATAATTTAATGTGACATTCGAATTGGATAAATCGGTGGGTTGGGTAAAAGGCGCTAAATTTTCTTACTTATTTGCCATGGGGCAGTGCTTCAGGTGAACACTTATCTGTGGCTAGGAGCGGGCGTTGACACTTTATTGGCCATTAAGGACCTATAACGACGTCGCCCCGCGGCCGAAGGAAACACCCGTTCTCCAAATAAACATTTACGATTCCAACGTTTAAATTGTTGCCAAAACGATTCGCGCCGGGAGGCAACGAATTTCTCCTCGCTCTTAATGCTTATCGGTTCACCGAACAATAGTAAATACTGTTTACTTAGACGTAGCTCAACATTATTATTTTAGCTTATTTCGATTGTATGACCGGCACGTGGATGATTCTATAAGGCGGTTCCAGTATTGTTGTTTAATTGGTATTTTTGAAATAAAACTCTTGGACGGTGTCTATCAATTATTAGCCACAGTATATAAATTGGCCGAGTTATGTTATGGAATTTTGAACGTGGTGTTAAGCTCAATTTAATCCCGTTTCGCAATCCGGATTCGTCGGGTGTGTGTGGGAGGTCCCACTAGTCAGAATTAGTTTTTGGCCTCTCCTCAATGGATGTAAAGTGTTGTTGTGTGGAGTCTCGAACACTAACAAGGTTTTAATTATGTTTTACCGAGTTTCGTCCGTGCGTGTAAGCTTTTGATAATATTTTATGGAATTTCTGTTACAAATTATTGTTAATGGACATATTAAGGGGCTGAAGTCAAAATTAACACTATGCTCTGTTGCTAAATTCAATGAAATTGGTGTAAAAGTAATTGGAGAGACGACATGATATCGAGTTACGGGTGTCTACGTTAGGCTATTTTCTAGAGCAAGTGCGGACTTAAGGTTTTATCCGCTCTCACTGGCTGAGTCCAAGTCAGAATATCGTGATCACATTATATTTCACTAGCCTCTGCCCATGGCTTCGCCCACGTGGTACTCGGATAAAAAGTAGCCTATGTGTTATTCTGATGTATAAGCTATATTACTGTACAATTTCATCAAAATCCTTTCAGTAGTTTTTGCGTGAAAGAGTAATAAACATCCATCTTCACAAAATTCGCGTTTATAATAGTAGTATAACGTTACCGCGTTTATAATAGTGTAAGTACAACCGTACGCAATAGCACTTTGCGGTTAAAAAATACTTCCAACTAACGCTAGCCTAGTTTACAAAAACCACTACATTGCTATATTACGAGATAACACTACCTCCTGTTGCTAAATTCAATGAAATTGGTAAAAAGTAATTGGAGAGACGACATGATATCGAGTTACGGGTGTCCTCAGAACCTGGTCTCCCTGCGCAATAATCAGTTTAGCGATTAGACAAACGTACCATGTCAAACGATAAAACAGAGAATAGCAAAGCTAAATTAATCCTTCAGACAGGAAAGTGTCCGGCGAGAGCCACCGTAAGCCATGCGTCTGAGTCCACCGGCCGGCCACAGACTAAATTAGACGAAATTAGTTCGAGGCAAGTTGGTGGCACTAGATAAACTGTCAGTGGAAAGTTCTGTTTCCCAGAACAGTTCTAGTAACACATCGTGGAGGCGTACAGTGGCCGGAGGCGCTGTTTGCCGAAGCGCACACGACTTACCCAACTGGTTAGATAACCCTAGTTGAGTGCTAATGATAGTTTGTAAATGCCATTTACAAGTAAAGTGAAATAAAACCATCTTTATTGTATCAGGAAATTCAGTGAATTCAAAACAATACAAAGTGGACATTGAACGAAACATCAAACATTTAGCAAAGGCTATAAAAATAAGAAAGGTAAGGAAGATTGGAATCGTTGTAGACTAACTGATTGACTGTCAATCAACATTGTTAAACATTAAACTTTGTCTTAGGGCTCACGCGTTGATGGTGGCATGGCGATCACTAAATTGACCCGAATTTTGACAACTCATTAACAACCTTTTTCCTTTGATTAACTGAGCGCGTCAGTTTGATCGAGCCTTTAGACAATTCCCGGGCACTTCAGTAAGTGCCACTGGTCTACGTATAAGGATTGTGAGGGTAATTAAACTTAATTAGGTACAATACGGTTGCGACGCGAGTTTTAATTGCAGGCACTTTCATTAAAAATGTACAAAGCGCTCATGTTTAATGCCTCTCGTGTTGATTAAATTATTTTGCGTTACTCATTATTGTATGCAAATTAAACATCGAAATCACCTATAAAACTTAATCAATCTCCGAAGTCACATAGCTTTGCTTGTTAAGATAGTTTAAAAAGTTATACAATGTTTTAGTTAATCAGTTGTTTCTATAATGAACCTGGATCATTAAGAATTATAAAATTGAATTTTGTAAACTAAATAACGTGTCTGTAAGTTTCGTAAGATTCGTAATAAATCTCCGAAGTCATCTAGTTTTACTCGTTGAGATAGTTAAAAAGTTATACAATGTTTTAATTAATCAGTTGTTTTATAATGAACCTGGATCGTTAAGAATTATAAAATAAATTTTGTAAGCTATCGTGTCTGTAAGTTTAGTAAAGTTTGGTTGGAAACGCTTAAATTCTTGAATATTATGTGATGTTAAGAGCGGTTCTCAAAAGGGCTGTGCGTCGGAGTCGCGAGGATGTACTGAGCGGGCGCCTCAATGATAATTAACCTTAACGATGTTAGAGATGTGCGAACCGGTTAAGCTGAGCTCATTTACTGCTTATTTTGTAGCAATATTCGTTCAAGGAATGAGCCCTCGCGAATTAAGAAGTTGCGCTAATTCTGTCATCGCAGATTCGCGACGCTCGCGCGAGACTCGAGACAGAGCGCTTGATTTGAACAAACAATTACGCCTCGTTTTCATATCTAAATATGAACTGTCGACAATATTACGCCGTTCTTAATATCTCTTGACATCTCGCCAATTCTCTTGATAGCGTAATTTGGAGTTCTCGCATCAAGAGAGGAAGTTTCAGGTTATCAACACAGATAAGAAATCTTTCCACATGTTCTAGGTAGGTATTTATAATGTTTTGCAATTTCCATAATGAGAACCGTTTGAGAAAAAAGTAAGGGTTTTGGAGAAAATTGCAACCTTGGCACTTAAGTGAGTCCTAAACACTTTGTGAATGGATTTTTTATAGTTTTTTTTTTAGTAGGTATAATTTTTTTGTTTGTTTTGGGTGTTACGAAGGCAGATTTCCATTGATTGACTCCAAACACGTATGGTATCTTATGTTTATTACATTCAAACGTTACGTGAAGGAAGTGAAGATTGCTTGTATCAATCTATCGAGATAAATATACCGAATAAACACTAATAGGTAACCTTTATTGCACACTAGCCTATGCCCACGGGTTTGTCCACGTGGTATCCGCATAAAAAGTAGCCTATTATAATTCTAGATCATGAACTATAGCTGTTTCAAATTTCATACTAATCGGTTTAGCCGTTACGGAGATTATTAGTAGCAAATATCAAAACATCTAAATATCCACTTTATGCTATTCATAATATTAGTGAGAGAACATCAAAAAACTACAAAAAAATATATTTAAAAAACGTGCAATTGAAGTTATTTTCGCTAAAAGACCATCAGTTGCTTTCAGGCAACATATGAAAACCTATTTTAAGTCAACGTGCTGTTTGAATAAGAGTTTATATGGTTTTACGAGTACACAAACGGCCTCCAGCATGACTTGCTGTGTATTCTGTAAATGGATGTCACTGCAAACTACCAAATAACAGTTTTTTTAATGCTTGGCTGATAATTTTGAAGGGAACAATGTGTCAATCAACTTGGATAATAACATAACGCGGAGTAACAATTAATGAACCAGAGATACGTTAAATACCGAACTAACAAAGTGTTCCCTTCAGAATATTTAGTACAATAAATGATGAAACTTACAAACAACATCCAGTTTGAAGGAGTCTTCGATGCTTTGGCCGGGTAGAGCGCTGTTGTCCGCCTGGCACTTGATCTGTGTTCCGTCGTCTTCAGGCAACGGCATAAATTGAATTTGACTGCTCACCCAAGTTTCGTTATTCGCTTGTGCTGTCTAGAATAAATGGTAGTAGTTGTTTATTGCTTATTGGTATTCATTGATAACGACTTCTAACTAAGTACCTTTTGTTGCGAGAATCAAATAACATTTTACGAGAGTTCCTGGAAAGTGCGCTGGGTAGTTAGTTGGTGTTCAGAGGTTCTAGACAAAATACCACTTTCTGTTGGCCATACCGCCTGCGGAAAGATTGAATTGTATGGAAATGACATTAGGTGTGGAAATGTCACGTGACAGCTGGCAAGTTTTACCTAGACAATTTCCATAGCGTGAAAGGAAAAGTAAGCGCGAGGTATTTGTCTAGACTCCTGGTATTTTATGAATTAATATAATACCAAAGAATTTCTGAAATTAATAACTAAATTAACTCTAGTGGGGTAGTGTCACACCGGGATTAGTGATGAAAGAGGAATCTTTATATCGAATAGTAAACTAAAGCCTGTCCCACGGCTTCGCCCACGTGGTATCCGGATATAAAGTAGTCTATGTGTTATTCTGATGTATAAGCTATATTACTGTAAAGTTTCATCAAAATCCGTTCAGTAGTTTTTGCGTGAAAGAGTAACAAACATCCATCCTCACAAACTTTCGCGTTTATAATATTAGTAGGATAGGATTTGAAAACCGTTGACGTATTTTGCATCATCGATTGCAGCTGCCCCTAGTAACTAGTGGCGATAGAAAACCACCCTTGAAGACATAGAAATCAATTTTTAAAAACCGCATTACAATCCAATAAGCCGTTTCGGAGATAAAGTAACAAACAAACTACCTATCTATGGCAAGCAAGTTTTTTACGTCACGAGTCAAATTACTATATTATTTTACAGACGCAGAATACATGCAAACGCATAAACTGGTTTCTGTCGTCGTGGGTAAAAACGGTTTCGAGAAATAATTTTCAATTGTATTTTGTTCTTTTTAGCAAACAATTTGTTATGCCTCATTGCGTACCTTGACTCTGGAGCTTTTGAATTTCCTGTTATCTTTATACCATGTGAGTTGCGCCGGCGGCCGGCTCCCTTCCGACAAGCACATGAGGTTGACGTATCGCTCCGATGATAACGTCACCGGCTTGTTCAGGATCTCTACCATGTTCGGCTTCACTGCAATAAATGGCTAGTTAACAAATCTGGTTATAAATTACGTGTGTTATAGGGGAAAAGCAATTTCGATGTGAAGACGTTACATTGCGCGTGTACCTTACGCCTTGAGTATAGAATGGCGCGGCAAAAGGAGCGGAAAAAATCAAAGTAGCGGGTGTTCCATTAGTAATGTACGTAACATTACTAATGGAACGCCCGCGACTTTGATTTTTCATACAAACTTCTCTAGGTATCTTTCTGGGATGGACGTAAGTGTGTGAATGGGATAAAGAGACCAAAGAACATAAAGTAATAATATAAAAATTGGATTCGACAAATTTACTGTTTACTGTTGACGACCTCTGTGGCGCAGTGGGCGAAAGCCCGCCTGCGACGCAGAAGATTGTGGGTTTGATTCTCGCCGCGGCACAAATGTTTGTATGATCTGCAAATATTTGTCTTAAGGCTGGGTGTTTTCTATGTATAATATGTATGTATTTACAAAAAAAGTATATAAGTAGTATATTAGTCATGAAGCTCCCATAATACAAGCTCTGCTTAGTTTGGGGCTAGATGATGCTGTGTGAGAAATGTCCAGCGTTAAGTATTTATTTCTTAAATAGATAGGGTTGAATTCTTCTACTTACAGTTCATTTCAAGCCTGACCGTCTTCTCCTGTGGGCTGACGAGGTTAGTATTCGACGCTCGACACTTAAACGTGGTGTTGAGATGATCACGTTTGACGTGAGGCAGCTCTAGTCTGTTTACCACTACGTGCGTGTCAGTCTTCTCGCCAATGTACTGTGGAGCGGGTGTCCCGTCTATCAGCCACATCACTGTTGGTGCAGGCCTTCCTGTAGTAAACAAACAAAGATATTGGTTCTTATCCATGATCATCAGCTTGTGTTATTCCAATGCTGGACAAATGCCTTTGTTATGAACGATGAAATGAATATAAAAAAGCATTTAAAAAAAACCTAATTGAGTTTTGTTATGTAATCATGAGCAAAAGAGATTGAAACAAAATTTGCAAACTGTAATGGATACCGTTTTGTTTCTCACGTACATACAGCTCTCTAAAATGTATCTGTAGATTGGCTCCTAAAAGGTGTAAATCGTTTTCGGTTCCCACGATACAGTCCGAAAGCTTACTGTGGGGCCATTTGTAATAAAACCGAGAATAAATCTTTTGCTAAAAGAATTTTGTAGGTTCATTACTTCTTGTTTTCGGTGTTTTCGTGTATTTTTGTTTAGAGGATTTTTGTTTGTTTTTTTTGTATGTTATGGTTCACACTCGATGATATGAATACTACAGCATCGAGTATCAGTTTGAAGAGCGAGCCGCAGGCGAGAACGAGAATGGTACGAGAGCATAAATAGTGCTTTTCTCAAAAAAAAAACAAAAAAAAAGGTTTTAAGTAAGATACTTTTACGTATTTTTCTTTTGACTTCGCTGGAAGTTGGTATACCATCGCTTATTTGGCTTCCGACCTTAGATCTTGTGAAGTGCAGTAAACATCCATTTCACTTTCGGAACCTTCAGAACTCATTTTTATATAATGTATTTATCATCATGATTTTTTAACTGTATGTGCTGAAAGATAAAGGCGTCTACATACATCCATTTAAACACAATCTATTTGTACCACGCTCGATGAGAGAGATCCAAATTCAAATTAGGCAAACAAAAAAAATGTACCTAGTCGTACCTAGTCATTATTCCCGGCGCGTTTTTTGTTCCAAATTCAAAACTGATGCTGTGTACGTAAAATACAATGCTTGCGTGTTCTGTTTTCGAAAGTAATGACAATATTTCCGCGCATGTATTTAGTTGCTGTTCTCATGAACATAAAAACCTGCGAACGTTTATATGTATAACCACAGATTACATTTTTTTTTGCTCTATCAGATAACTCATTAGATAACATTAGATAGCGTTTAAGTTTGGCATAAATTTTGATGAACATATGTATCAACTTTGCTGTATTATAAAATTTAAAGTAAACAAACACTTTATGAAAGAGGCCTATAATAATATACGAATGTATGAACGTTAGAAGTTTTATTTGACGAGTGCCTTAGCTCGACGGGCCTGATAAGAGATGAGAGATGTATTGTTCTCGCTGCGGAGCAAACATTTCCATAATCTAAAAATGTAGTTGTAGCGTATTGTGGTGGTATCCTGGAATTCATCATGTCCTAATGATACTCACGACTCAGGAAATCTTATGGTAAAGTCGTACTATTGTGTCGTATGCGTGTTTTTATCTAATTTATTATGAAGGAAAAAAAAACATTGTAAATAACTAATCTTAATTTAGTTCGAGTACGTAAATCTGTATACTCGTATACAAGAGAACAAGTCCTAACTGATTGATTGATTGACTGAGAGACCAACGCTGAGCCCTAACCGTAAGTCATAGACCCGGAATTTGGAGGGTAGGTTCTTTTTAGTGGTAAGGGAAGGGTTAAGATTATAGTTTTGAAAGCTCACATTCTGAGGGGTCCAATGGGTGTCAAAGGTTAAACAAAAAGAATGATCGAAGATCATCGAAGGAATAATGTCTACTAGAAAAATAATTTAAAACGTTAAGTGTTTTACGAATAACTGCAAATTCAAACTTAAAACTCTACACAATAATAAATATAAATACATATCCAGAAATATGAAAACTACCCCAAAAAAGCTGTTGCTCTAGCATTTAGACGTTTTTAGAGGAGAATCAAAACGCGCGGTGACATTACCTGCAAACTAAATACAAATAAATTTATTCAAAGCAAATAAAGAAGAAAATGTAATTATTATTTTTAAATTTTAAAATGAAAAAGATTCTGGTGTAGAACATTAAATATAAGCTGAATAGAAAGTACCCAATAAATTCGGACTCAGTGTTACTCAATTTATTGGCCAACACATGTCTGATTAAAGGCTGATCCAAGTCTCGCTGAATCTGAATTTTAAAACACTTTAAAGTTTAAAATTTTAGTATTTTTTTAATTATAGGTATGAAATTAGGCATTAATACTTACTTTATTTTTAAAGGAAACAAAGAGAAACATATGTATATGTTAAGATTTTCAATAATTAACCCTAATAATGCACAAAAACGAAGTAGTCAGCTAGTTCACTCATATTTTTATACTGTGATTCAATAGGTTAATTATTAAGCTTGCACGAGTCGCATAAAGTTGGAAGTTGTTACACATTATGTTTCTGAGCAATATAACATTGTAATCTATGCTTTGAATATCTTCCATCAAATTAGTATTCCAACTATTGTTTTACGTCAGGGCACAATTTTCTTATCTAGAAGAAATCGACTGCTTTGTTGCGTGATGTAGCGGAAAAAGCTTATTTTGTGGGTCATACAACTGAGCCTAATTATTTTGATGATGAAATAACCGCAGAGCATATGTAGCCATTAGGTTGAAAAACGGTCTTGACCTTGATAAAGGTCATAGTGAACAAAATTTATATATAAGAGATATAGAGAGAGAGTAGCTCGAAGATTTCAGGAAAAAAATGGTTGTGGAATTTTCCGTAATGCGCGCAGACGTTTTTAAACTGAAGAGCTTAGCGACAGTAATTGCTAAAATTGTAAAGTTCCAGTGAAGATAACTAGGTAAATGGAGCAGTGTAGTCGGCCTGGGTAACTTTGGCCGCGTCTTGGGCGAGGCTTTGCCAGTAATTGCGTTATCGCGGCCCCGACTTGGGCCCCAGCAATATTGATCATTCCACGTCACTTATTCCAACAAACTTACTTGTTCAATCAACTCCTTGAAGAACAGCCGCTAACACGGCTATTATTGTTTGTCAAAATTGGGCTTGTATTTTGTATAATGAGAAATTTCTTCCACCTGCTTTTCTCAAGAAATTAGACTGGAAATTCATTCAAAGCCATTTTGTGGCTACAATTGACTGAATATAATATTTATTTATATGATTATATTTTGGTGAAGGTCTGAGCAACATAATAATATCAAAATAAATAAGTACCTACATTTTTGTGGCGTTATTGTATATAGCTGTCCCTTTTAGAATATATAGTACAGGTAGTGTATGAATGTGGATGGAAATAAAAGTAGAAGTAGGCCAAAGAACAGATGGATGGATGGATTATGTGAAGAATGACATGATTAAGAAAGGAGAGAGTACTAAGATGACGGCTGATAGAGGAGAGTGGAAGAAGAAAACATGTTGTGCCGACTACACGTAATGTGGGATAAGGACAAGAAGATGATGATGAGTACAGGTAGTGTAAATTCAATCTAAACTTTTTATTATATATCTTTTGCACTTTATTTGTATTTGTTCGATCACATCGTAACTTTGTTGATTAGTTTTCAAGAAGTTCCTGGAATGAAGTAAACCTGTCTCATGGTGAGAGATGCGTATACTTTCTGATAATCTGATAATTCGACACGAAAAAGTAAATAGAAAGCTTCTTAAAATTCAACAAGTGACTTCGTCCCGAAATCGCTTTCTAGTTTAGTCAGTTGAAATAAATCACGAATTCAATCGAAAGGAGATTTGGGAGAGTTTCTGTTTATACCGAAGTACTTACGCAAGTATCTATTTAGACTAATCTTTTATTATTTTCATACCATGGATGTTTGCAAATGCTCTAAAACTACATTAGTAGTCTTATAGCTGAGTCGAAATATCCTGCAACTTATTCACGTTATTTCACGTTACTATTTTGTTCAGAATTTATTTTCGCTCACCTAAAAACGAGTATCAACACACTCTTTTAAAGCAGTAGTTAGTTCCAAACAAAAAAATACTCGCTACGAAGATCAACTACAAAGAAGGCAACGTTGCTCGAGGCAAAATCGTTCCCTTTTAGGTGAGTTAGCCATTTGTCCGTACATTCGACCATGAAAATGATCAGCAAAGTCGTTCGTAGCAAGACACGGGATGACAACCCGCTAATCCCTAGGGCTATGCATAATTCCGACTCGAAACATTAAGCGCTTCGGAGGATTAGCGGCGGTTTATTCAAGGCTTGCAACTTTAGGCCGCATTTACGATAAAAGGTTAAGAATGCCTACCAACGGATATGTTGCAGTTCGTGCGTCGTCATTTTGGAGTAAACAACAAGTGAGTTGCAGTACGTGCGTTCTGCTACGCGACGAAAAAAATACCTAAACCTTTTGTTGCATTTCGTGCGTCGAGTAAATTTATAATTATGTACAACTAAGTTTTACCATAGAGCAGCAAAACTCTTAGAAGTCTCATTATAATTATTAGAGGTACCTATCATATTTTTCCTTTATTTGAGGGATTCAATAAAAAACTAGGATTTGTGAAAAAAATATGTATATATTTTAAATAGATCTGTTTATGTTACATTGTTTTCCTTGTGATAACAAGTAAGGTAGTCAATATTTTGGGATAAAAAGAAAGTGAAGGCATAACATAGTTAACTTTAGATAGATAAATAAACTCTTTATTGCACATCAAAGCAAAATACAAAGGAATTTATAATATTATAAGGTCCAATGGGCGGTCTTATCGCTAAAAGAGATCTCTTCCAAACAACCTTTGGATGGACAGGATAAAATAGAATCAAAAGACGGCGGTGTGCGAGTACCTAAACCTATAATAATATATATATTAATAATAGATACCTACATAAATTACATATATACATATCCTATATAATATACATACAAATAATAATAATAATAATGTGAGATAATAAGTATGTAATAATATTAAAACGATTTACAGCCGGCTTATCTGTGCAATATAGGTACGGATAACGCAGGTAGGTAATACTAATATGACATACACCTGTAAAAAATAGGCTAAGAATAAGGTCATAGCTAAGCCTTTGCCAATTCTGTTTTATTTATGTATATCTATGGTATTACTTGTTCAAGCTATTCATAAATACTCGACGCACGAAATGCAACTAAAGTTAGGATATTTCTTTCGCCTCGTAGCAGAACGCACGTACTGCAACATATCCCTACCAACATCGTAATGTTACCTAGTGGTAACAGCTGCACTTTCTCAATTGAGTTAGTATACTGATTTAAATATAAAAACTTGCGAAGTTTGTTTAAATAAACCTTTTTTTCCAAACTAAGTATATTAGACATAAGTTCATTGGTACCGGTAAGTGCCGGTTAACAGGCTCGGTAAATTTGCTTTCTACAGAAATGTATCCTATTGCGGGCTTCAGAATATTTGGTTAGCATGCGAACAAAAAAAATCTTTCGCTCGTGGTTTACCTTTTGCTTGATGTTTCAGATAAAGATAGGTTAACGAAAAGATATTACGGTTCGTCACATGTTTGTAACAACAGAATAAATTAAATTGTTAGACACCAATGTGGGGTAAGAGGTAGTTTGTTAGTGTCTGTTAGTATTTTTCTCTGAAATAGTTAAACCAATTGTTTTTCAAACGTTTTGTATAACTTCAAAGTGGTGTCGGGACACGTCAATAGGGGATGCAATAGATAAGGGAGCGAGCAAAGCCGGTAACTAATATTTTATAAAGTTTTTGGATTGAATGGGATTATCTCCAGCCGAGGATCTAATATATTGACTACAATTTCTTGCCAGTATTGTTTTATTAAAAAATCTGCGCGAAGTTAAAATGGGTTACTTACAAAGTTAATTCAACCGCAGTAACTCCGAAAAGTGACCATTGATAATTTAAACTCAATATAAACTTTGAAAGACGACCATGTCTAGTAGAGCGTTTAATTTTGTGTTTGAGTTGTGATCCTCCCTCGCCTCCCCAGCGTATCTTGCTATGGATAACTTTACACCGGGTGCCATTTGGAGCCGATCTCTCAAAGTGACTTATCGGTAAGTTTAAGAGCAATATATCAAAGTAATCGCGTTAATTTCTCATTTCCCAGCTAGGGAGGACTAAGCTATGCTTATTTAATTTTTATGAGTGTAATTGTAGTTAACTGGATAGCTAAATTATGATCTTATATATACATTTTATAATACGCCTATAGTTACTTTATCTGTTCTTTCCTTTAAATAACATATCAACATTGCCATACCTACGTTAAATGTTTGGCGAAGTGTGATTCGGACCGCATATTGTGAGTTTTGTTTTTCATAACGATTACTTAGAACTAACTAATTTTTGTTTTTGTTGATAACTTTTAAATAAATAAATTTAAAATAATATAATTGTTAATGATGAACGATTAAATTATAATAACATTATTTCTTTTTTGCTTTGTTTTCTAAATTAGTTCACGATATTCTACAAGCATTGTAACAAAAAAAATATTGTCTCATGTTAAAAAATGTGAACACTTTAAAAAATTATTGTCATTTATGATCAAGGATTTGGTTTATATGCATGTTTAAACAGACAGATAGACTGATGGGCAGATATGCCACAATAATAGGGGTTTATATGTTTGGACCCATTGGGTAAGGGTTCTTTATGTGTATTGCTGACAAAAGTTGTAGTTCTATTGTATCCAATATGAAAATTATGACACGACTGAAAACATGATTTTCAAAGGTCGTAAAAAACCGTATTGTGATGCATAGGTAGACTATAAACCGTGTTATTGTTTTAAGAGCTATAAATGCAATCAACCTCCGCAGTCGGGTAAAAACAGATGAATATAGATCGTGTGAAATAAAATATGTTTTTTTGACAGATAAATTTTGATACAATTTATCCCGTGTTACGGGCCACATTTTCGGTGATCAAATTCATAAAAGAGATATTTCAGAATAAAACTACGTGTAGATATAACCGTATTCAAATTTTCTTCTACAGGTCTCTGGAGAGGCATCAATAAAATGTCTAACGCCAATATAATGCCAACAAACGCTTTCCTATGTAAGCACAAAATTCTATAGCACAAAAAGTTAGATTTTCTGTCATGTTTCGTTAACTTTTTAGGGTTCCTTTAGGTTAAAAGCTCAAAAGCAGAACATTGGAGCTTGAAAGATTATTGCAAAATAGAGGAGAGCTTTTACGTAATGTTTTGGTAAGTAAATTTGATACCAACGTAAGCGATAAAATGTAAACATTTTTTAATAATGTTAGCAATATTGATTTTGCCACAAGTTGATAATCAGGCACATAATTTTTGAATTTTCGTTGTCTTATATATTCACGTTTATTACTGCAACACCAGTAAAAAAATGTATAGTTACGTATTATCGCTTGAGACTGTACCTGTAATATCGAATTATCATATAAAAGCTCGTCTCTGCAAGCGGCGATATAGATATGGGATTCTTCCTTACCTCCTCTTACTTCGCAAATGAGCACCAGCTCGTTTCCTTCTTCAAGAGGACCCACGACGCCAGACACGTCCCGGCCCGATTTGTCGTATAGAATCAGCTGATGAGGTGGAACTGTAACAAATTCATATAGTAAATTTTAGCAAACACTAGCTTCTGCCGATGGCTTACCGGCACATGGTATCCAATTAAAAATATTGAATAAATGAATGAACGATAATACTTTATTGTACACCTTATGATATGACAAAATAAACAATAATACATCAAAGGTACAATGGGCGGTCTTATCGCTTAAAATAGATCTCTTCCAGATAACGTTATGGACAAGATTATAAGATTTTGAAGTGGAATAATTTGATAATGTAGGTAGTCATTTAATTGTGATTTGAATAACCATGACCCACCACAATCTTAAAAATAAAAAAATTAAACTTAGTAAAATAGGTTATTGCATACCTCATACCTCAAAAAGTTTTTATTATTTCTGCAAAGTACTTTTGAAATTTAGACCTAAAATAACAGATAACAAGTATTACTGTCTACAAACTAAATAAAAGAGGGGCTTTCAATGGCTTTTTCTTGGCCAAGCCAGGACTTGGTCGCGGCCGAATAGGCAGTAGATAAAACCGACGTTTCAAAGTAATCCTTTTTGAATTTTGACATTGACTTAATACAGACTTAAACCTAACAAAATTTACCTATATATGCTTTGTACCTAGTAATATAGTTTTTTTTTAATTTGACAAGAACTCATGTAGAAAGCTGTCAGTTTTGAAGAGAAAACGAGGCGTTGCCGTACGACGACTCTAAATTAAAACCCGATCTTGAGTTACGTAATGGGGTTGTGTGAATGCCCCTCCCTCACTTAGTGGGACAAGGAGTTTATAGCTGTCCCTTCCATCACTTGTAAACGCTTTGCATTATTTATTCCATAGTAATAGAGCCAACAAAGTGGGCTGTCGCAAAATAAAATACATATGTATTAAATACTATTATTTTCGTAGTAAAATCATCACAACCGCAAGCGAAATAACAAATTTATACAGAAAATAAAATCAAGTAGTAATTAAAACTATAACGTTTTCTGTTCAAAGTTTGTTTTGTTTGTATCAAATGAAATAATGACGTAAAAATATGTGATTATAATAATATACATTGCTATTTCGGAATATATTTTCTTCATATAGTATTTTGTATTTAAAATAACAAATTTATAGAGAAAATAAAATCAAGCAGTAATTATAACTACAACGTTTTCGGTTCAAAGTTTGTTTTGTTTGCGTCAAATGAAATAGTGACGTAAAAATATGTGTTGATAATAATATAAACTGCTATCTCGGAATTTATTTCCTTCATTGTGTTCATAGACTCTCACAATCTCTTACTATCCTCTACATCCAATGGTTGTCTGGAAGAGATCGTTTCTAAGCGATAAGACCGCCCATTGTACTTTCTCTAGTATAAGATTTTATTATTATGTTTTTTGCTTAAGGTGTACAATAAAGTATTTTCATTCATTCATTCATTCATAGATAAATGACATAAAATCACTAAAATAGATGAAACCTAATCTCAGAGAGACAAAGCGACCTAGCTCAAAAGCGACGCGAGCCTTATTGTGCTGACAACTATACAGCATTATTCAGTAGACTAGACGATATTACGGTGACGCTTACGGTAGACTATTGTACTTAGTAGGAACGTTGCAGTAGGTAGAAGAATTGGCATATGCAACCATAATGACATATCTGTGAACTGTAAACAATGTCCATGCGTTTCCAGCAAATGTGTACCGCCAATCTGCCTATCATTAACCTATCTCACATATAAATATAAAAATGTATAAGCTCTTATACTACCACATATTTTTAAAATTTTCAATATTGGTGATCTAGATATAAAAAAATAATAATATATTTTTTTAAAGAAAACCGTACAAAGGAGTCATCGTGATCGCTCAACAAATGCACCTCGAAACAGTCCAAGAAACGGTCACCTTCAATACTGATGTTACTAATTACCTACGGTCGGGCAAACAAACAATAGTTTTAGCAGTAAGAGGTAAAGCCGCAAAACCAAATTACGAGCCCTTAATCGGCAACAGAAGTAACCCTCATTGTTACCTAAAATGTTCGAACTGGGATGTACTCTCAAAGTGTAAGCAGGAAGGTTGGCAAAGCTTCGGTTTCCTTGATCAAAGCCGCAAATGTCATCTACAATTATTTAAATATTGGCGAAAGTTTTCTGCAAGACATTGTTGATTTACTTATGTGTTTCATTATATTTTCCAAACATTATTAGTCCTATTTTAGTATGCTATAGAATGTCTCGCTAAAAGTAATAGTGTTTAATCATCACATTAATTAGCACAACCTATTATCGGAAATAATGCCAGTTTTACGGGCTACGGGCTTATAATATGGGGTAAATCTAGCGAAGTAAATTCTGTATTCCGAACGCAAAAAATATTTAGAAGAGCTCTATGTAACATTAATGACTATACTTGTAAATCTCTATTTAAATCTTTAAAAAGTATACCATTAAGCTGTTAGTTCATTTATGAGGGCTGCTTGTTTATAAAAAAAAAATGGTAACTATGTATTTTTCTAAAAAGTCGGAAACCTAAATTGAGAGAACGAGAGAGCATTTTAAAAATAAGCTAGCACTGCCCAAATTTAGACTGCGTACGAGTATGAAGAACATTTATGCAATATCTTTAAAAAAATATAATAAGATTACGAGGAAAATTACCATTTTAATTTAAAAACAAATAAGACGAGGCTCTTTTCGTGGTACATATAATCGACATTTTACAATATTTTTGACATCTATTTTTGTGAATTAATTTTTATTTTATGTGTGTGTAAGCAATTTATTAATGTATTTGTTGTATTTAAATTACGGTGCGTGAGGGCAGCTGGCAATCCTCTCGCCAAAAGTATGATGATTTGCTGAGCTAGGAAAACTAGAAAATAAAAGATGCTTTTCATGCAGAAAAAACTGAATATACTCGTATTATGTCAGGTATTTTGTTTTTCTCTACCACGGTCAAACTGTCACCGGTCCGCGGAGATTGTATGACAAGTCCGCACCACAAAATTATTGGTTTTAAAGTGTAGAAATTGATAAGATGGATTATATAACAACGACAATATTATACACTTGAAAGAATAAATTGTGCTGAAATATTGTGATACAACCAAACAATTTTAATAGAGATCTGTGGCGTACCATATTTACAATAAATAAATAGTTTCAATGGTTTTAATACCATGTTAATGAGCTCACGCAACTCATAACACTGCAATCAATACCCATGAAAATTCCAAACTATTTGTCATTTATTATGTCCACATTTAGATAACTGCTGTTTAGCATTCAAATGCTAGATAGTGGACATGAAAGCGGTATTACTAATTTCGTGGTAGCTCCCTCGAGGTTGACTTGGCCAACGGGCTAGTTAGTAGTCATTACAAGGGAGGCCATTCGGCAAGTTGCTCCTACAGAGGAATCGGCCGAAACAACATCAAATTTTAAGGTATACACACTTACTACGATCCGATTCTACGCGATGGGTATCTTTATAAGTGTAATCGATAACCAATCATTTTCTGAACAAATATGTGCATAGGAAGTTTCAAACTAGAATGTGGTAGGAAATGGCTATTGATTTAAAATACAATAAAGAGCTTGTTGGCGTGATTGTCAAAAATATTCATTCATCATATCGCAGGGTTTGTCGTGGTTAGGTCAGGGACCTGACGAGGTTGATAGTAAAAGAACCAGTGTGGTAAAGCTTAAGCTCATTTTAAGCACGTGTCACATATTTGATTTGTATACCGAACAATATTTTGAAATTGTTGTTCACATCAGACATTGAAGTCATTTTTAGCTTATTGTTCTTTAATAATGAGGATTTTTTTAAACGTATTACTCCTATATTATCAAGGATTGGATTACTTGCGTTATAAACGAACTAAAATCCAACATAACTAAGATATTTTTATTTACCTCGTGAGGTTTTAGTCACCTTAATATTTTTTAATAGAATATGAAGAGTTATCGTTTCAGAGCGGAAACATGAATCGTACTGAGTCTGAAATCGGATCGGACGCTGTGGCTAGAAGCATCAATTAGAAGCTGGTGGTTGGTGCGTTTGTAGGCGCTTTTCACCGTTCATAACTCCAAACCAATTTGTATTTGACTCATTGTCGTGGTAAATGAATTTGTTTTGTTTGAATGTTGATATCTTATTACGGTTGTGGTTGGTGCTATCGGGTTTCGGGTGCTTGTATTTCGTTTACGTTACTTGAAATGTTTTGCGTGACTATATAATTTAGTGCATACTGAAGCGGGTGCTTCAGATTTCAATGGGCACAAAATAAAGTGTAATGGAATTTAAGGAGAGAAGCATAAAATCAGTAGTAGAGGCAAAACTCTTTGATGATAATAATGCTGATTAACCAGATTTATCTCCTCTCAATCTTGGTTAACTCTTATATTCTTTAGACCAGTTTGATTTTCAGATACAGGTGAGTCATCTTAGAATAGCGAAGCTTCACACATTCATATCGATGATGAAGAGATCCTAATTGCAGTTTTATGTACACCATTGTGTGATCTATTGATCTACAACCCAATTCTCCAGCTTGTCGTATAAATTTCATATTATAATTTAACCGACAATACGTCCGTAACGATCTATTCGTACAATTTGATGTGACGATAAATTTCGTGCTGAGACTACAGTTGAAATTATTGCTTCTGAATAATGTATTAACTGGGACACGGATAGGGTTGTAAAACTACGAGTACATCTAACCGTGGACGGTACGGCTAGACTAAGTTTTTAAGGTATGTGCATTTTCTTACTAACAGTTGTCTAATAACCAGGTGAAATGTGTCTTTTTGAAGTTAAAACTCGCTGTGCGGTCAAAAACTTTGAAAAGGCAATGATAATTAATATCATTCAAAAACTTTTCTAGAAAAAAAGGCCAATTAGGAGACTGATTCAAGAAGAGCATTTGAAAGTTCTAATGTTTTATAACATTAAAAAATAAAACAATAAGACTTCCTCGTGTAAGTATTCTTTTTTAAAAAATATGGATGTTCACAGATACAAAGAGCAAAACAAACGGTATAAAGAATCAGATATATAGAAAAGTATCCTTACCTCGGAAAGTTTCAGACTTTGACTGAGCCTATTGTAAGCAATATGACAAAGCTAGCTTTGCCTCGAGCTTTACCTACAATTTTTTTTAAAGGATAATGTCTGTAGTTCCCTGTTACTAAATATTTAGGAGGCATAAATTGGATATATAAAACAAAGGTACCATTTGTAAAATATTACTGACTAGCTGCACCCCGCGGCTTCACCCGCGTAAGTTTCGATTTAATTTATACTCGTCATAACTTCGAAATTAAATGTCCGATTCGAATGAATTAAAAAGTTATTTACTGCTACATAAATAAATTTGATGATAAAACAATTTATTTACTAAAACTATTAATTAATTCTACGATACGAATATAACCAACTTTTATTTCTACCGGCGATCTAATTAAATTTTAGAACACAAAAGCTGCTATTGTGACTTAATTATGATAGTAAGATATATTCCCTGCCAAACTTTTTTGTAGGTAATAATGAATACTTTTATCATGTAGTAAATAATTTTTATGTATCATCAATAGTTTTCTCAGCGCACGCCAAATAATGAATTTTATAGGCAAAGTTTTGCTACTTTGGGTTACATTATTGCAATTTTCTTAAGGATCTCTAATTTTTTGAAAATAAATTATAGGCTAGGATACTTCCTGATAATTTAGCTTTCTATTAGTGAAAAAATGGTTAAAATCAGTCCAGTAGTTTCAGAGTCTATTCGATACAAACAAAAAAATCTTTTCTCTTTATATTATTAGTATAGATGATGATCACTGCGACTGTACACAAGCACCAGTTCATTGCAAGTTTACGTTTCGAAAACACTATAGATTTTATGTGTTTTCCACACTCCGTAATATGACTCGAGAATTTGTACATATTGCTCGGGCTATAACTTAAAACTGAGTTACGTTTTACGACATCCGATTTTCTTGAAGAATCTCGTTTGGATAGTCTATCGGTTTCCGTTCCTAAGCCGTCATAAAATAAAGACGCATTTTATGTTGCTAGGTACTTGAAGTTGAGGTTTAAATTCTTTGAGTATGCAGATATGGGTATGACTCAATTTATTGGTTTTAGATGTGGTCATTTGCTTCTTTCGATCCTAGATAATGTGTTATAGAAAATAGGCATGTATAGAGTATTTATATCTATATTTGCATCTGCCGCCAAGCAGCAATGCTTGCATTGTTGTATTGCGGTTTGAAAGGTATGGGTGTTGGTGAAATATCATGCACATCTGACTTTTTACCCGTTATGTGTCAGGGTCAGCAATACGCAAGTTATAAGTACCTCTGGTTTTGCGTACATAGGTTACGGTAACCGCTTACCAATAGGTCGGTCGGGTTGTTGCCACTTAGATGTATAAAAAAAACTAAGCTTGCTCTAATTGTAAATAATTAGAAACCTTCATTTTGATTACATGAAAGCCTTATGTTAGTGGTATATATGTCTGATTTCCCAACGGACACAAACCCATTTAAACCATAGAGTCATAATTTGATATATTAAGCTTTCACCCCAACCAAAATACACGACTGAATAAAAAACTTCCAAATCTATAATAACGGTAAAGGTAATAATAAAGTGATAAAGTTTGAAACGAGAAAATCCGTAGAAAAACTAAAGTCAACGTCTTAGTAAGATTCTCGAATGCCTTGTATGAACCGGACGAGGCAGTGAAGGAAGACACTGCCCGTTGGTCCGATGGCCATCTCAATGGTTTTGTTAAGTCGGTATATGGAGGCCTAGGTCGTTCGTCAAGGAACTTTTCAAGAGAGGCCCTAAATCCAGGGGCCTTCTACAGGCTGTAATTGATGTTGATGATGATAAAAGATAATTTATATTGAAAGACTCAACGACGCGTTAGCACTTACCAAGCCGGCGAGGCGCAACGTACTACGCCGGAATCGTTTCATTTCTTATTATGAACTCGATCGATACACGCTCAGCTGCTCACAGCTAACTTGTTTCATTAAATTCAAATTTCGTGTTGTACTTATTAATTCAAGCTAACGTTTCCCGCGCACGTCGTCGCTGCCGCTTTTTAGGAGTTCTTGGGCGAAAAGTGCTAGTGAAATATTATTGATGTGGCTGTACGTTCAATTGCTACAACTTTAAAAGGTTTTAAAATGTACTGTCATAATTATATCCTATCGTCTTCATCTATACTCCTCCTGAAATAGCACATAGGTTGCTTTTTACCCAGTTTTTTAATGTTTGCAACGGTCTATAACTGGTTCAGCTGTTTCATTAGCTTATTTTGTAAATACCTGGGTGATATGTTATGAATATTAGTTATGTAATTTGTAATAATTAATGCATTACATTCTACTATCAACTTAACATACTAGAGGTATAACCCTAATGAAGACTCTCGGAATGAGACGAAACTTAGTCAGTGGCTTCACCGACAGTGCGGTACGTGAAAATTCCCGTTATTACAATATGAATAATCAACTTAAGTCTTTAAACTTAAAACTTATTTAATAAGCTCAATATAGAGGACTTCAAAGGTTTCCACAAAAAAAATCAATGCATGCCTAATTAATATTTTGATCTTAGATTTCTATACAAGATTCTCAGATATCGAGTAACACAGACACACACTTGGCGTGATTTAGTGCATTCTTCTCGTCTTAAAAGGATGCGGCGAAAGTTTTATACATTTTGGAAGCTTTCGACAAACCCCCCTACCCCCTCCCAAAAAGGGTTTCTGTGAGCAGATTCAGATAATTGGCAAGTTTTGTTCTGTTCAACTTTAATTGTGTTAGATAGTTTCCAACATTGTAACTTAATTTTTGATTCGAATCGAAATACAGAGTATGTTTTAGGCGCTTTCACAATCGAAGACTTACAAGTTAGTCATAATATTTTTGAGGATTGAAAATATTTGACGACAGCAAAGTTACTAAAGCCATTTATATTTGAATAATTAAGTCTCACAAGTTCATGTTAAGCAATTCACTTAAAGTTCGCTACATAATCATATTTCTCGGAGTTGAAACATGGGCGTGTTTCTGTAGGGCGCTTACAAACTTACGAAATATGATCGCGATGTAAGGCCCCTTTACAGAGAAAGCAGATTTCAGTGCCTGTCTTACGCGCCGGCTGTACTTATGCTAGTATTTATATATTCGTTTTCTACGTAGATGTGCGATACTTAACTCGCAAGCAAACAGTATAAACCAAAAGTTAAAGCGATCTCATTAACAAAATGTCAAAGTGGATTAGGAGTTTAATTAGTTTTGAATACAATCAATTGATTCGTAAAAGGAGTAGATATATTGAGGTTGAGGTGAGAAGGTCTTTGTTTGAACCGTTTTTCTTTGAAATTGCAATGAGCCTGATGACTTTTAGGAAGGTTAAATAACATTTTATAACCTTACCTATGCATTGGCATTGATTGAAATGCGAGATCTGAAAAGTAAAAAATATAGAGGTATAAACATATAAAATACTAGTTGTTGCCCGCGGCTTCACCCGCGTGTTATGTTAATAAAAATAGCATATGACCGTCTCCAGGCTTAAAACTATGTCCACCTACTTTTGAATGAATCGAACCAAGGATTACAATTTATACAAAGTTTAGAACTCAATTCCCCTAAAGGGTAGTTTTGAAAAATAAAAAATACGTGTTTCATTATTTACTTTAAAGTTTATTTGTACAGAGTTCTGAGCGAATCAAACAATATTTTTTTTCATATAAACTTTACCGCCCTATTTAACCCCCTTAATCGGGGGAAAATCGGGGTCGATTCGAAAATCGACCCCGATTTTCGAATATTAGACTAGCATATGTGTTATTCTAGATCCTAAACTATCTACATTCCAAATTTCATCAAAATCGGTTTAGTAGTTACGGAGATACGTGGTAACAAACAATTAGTAGGATAGAGATACAAAGCCAGATTTTTTTGGAAGCTTGGCCAGCAAGCAAGTTTATTAAAATAGCTCGCATCTTTGGCCATAAATGATACATACATTTTGTTCCTCTTTTATTACATATCAGTTACTGCCCACGGCTTTGCGCGTGTGTTAATCGGATAAAAAGTGGCGATGAAAAGTAGGTCTTACCGTTCAGGCAGCGTTCTACAAAACGCATTCGCTCTACCGATATTCATCGACGTTGGGTGCAAAATTGGTTAACACGTAAATACTTTTTATTTTAACGGTATGTACTCTAATGTCCCTCAAGGTCCATTCCAAATATTGGTGAAAGTTTTTTTTTATCGGATAATTTGTTTCGAAAATTACCTCCTACATCCAAACTAACAAACTTTGCCTCTTTATAATATAAGTTTAGACAACGCTCACAACTTTGTTAGTGCCGCTCCGGGGTTGCTCTGACATTGTCAGAAATATATTGTCAATCATCTCAGAATAACTATTCAAAAATTATACAGTTCAAACGAGACTGTTTTTAATTTCAGGGATCCGTACCAAAGGGTGTCAACGGAACCCTATTACTAAGCGTTGCGTCGTTTATCTATCGTCTGGCATTAAAAATGATCACACAATAAGTAGATAACAACGTGTTACGCCTCTACCTCAGCAAATAATACAAAAAGCCAAATGTAAACGTAAAAAAATATCAAATATTTTATTACATATCAAATAATTAGTAGGTAGGTATTATCATCATATTTGATATTTAAATCGGGTACTCACAGTCACTGATACCCACAATAATAATAATGCAGAATATAATAATGCTAGACATATTTCACACAGCATCATCTAGCCCCAAACTAAGCAGAGCTTGTATTATGGGAACTACATGACTGATATACTACTTAAGTACTTTTTTTTGTAAATACATACATATTATACATAGAAAACACCCAGACCCGAGACAAATATTTGCAGATCATACAAACATTGGTCTCGCTGCGGGAATCGAACCCGCAACCTTTTGCGTCTCAGGCGGGTATTCGCCCACTGCGCCACAGAGGTCGTCAATTACGATACGATTCCCTGAATCGTTATGTGGGCTGAGGACTAAATATGTATATGTTGGATGTTTATTATTATTATTATATTTAAATCGTGTGGTGGTACGAAACCCGCAATGAGCCCGACTCGCACTTAAATTTTTCCCTTGATTATTTTATGATGACCTTTATAACCTTTACCTTCCACTTTGTCGCATATTGATCTTATTCCCAGCTCTTTTACCAGTACACACATCCTAGATGGCTTTTCTGTCTTACTAATTTATTACTCACTAAGTTATTCCTGCAATACCCAGCTCGGATAATCCCATACTCTCATAAACACCCACACATACACACACACACACTTTTGCACCCCAACCTGTTTGTTACAATTCATTCTTATTTTATTTTTTTATTTAAATTTTTGTACTTTTTTTGTTTGGTTTTCATTTGTTTTTCCTTTTTCTTGTTTCTCTGTCACTTCACCTACTTAATTTCTTATTATGTTCGTAACATCACCAAACATAATATAATATCAACAGCTAGGCCTAGTAAGTATTCATTTTGTACAAGCCGTGGAGTGTAAGTGCCTGGTGACCTGTAATACAGGTTTTTTTTAAACCTACCTGTTGAGAAAATAAACGTTTGTTATTATTATTATTATTAAATGTTTTTTTTTAGAAATTGAAGTCATGTTACAATTTTATTCCAGAAACTATCGTGAATTTGATCTATTGATGAAGGCACCTACTAACCGATAGTGCGGTATGTGAAAATTCCCGTTTTTACAATATGATCATTTTACAATTGAAACAAAGATACAAAAGTAGAACAAAATCTCAGTGTATTGCCAAGCAAGTAGCGTAAGGCAATGACTTACGGTAACAACACTGCAGGCCCCACTTAACCGTTATGTATCGCTTCACTTAACTCAAAACCCGGCCTGGGAAAGAATTACTGGAGGAAGTAAGACCGCCGCAAATAGGCTATCCACTTTTTTAGTAGGTACTATGAGTATTGTTGGTTTTCTTTGAATTCGCGGTTGGGGGCAGAGTAGATAAGGACTTTTGCCATTATCTGTCTTGCATCTTCTTTGTCTAGACCCTGCCTAGATACGCTATTTTGTACACTTTTACGTGAGCTCCAGATTCAGCTCACCAGTCTTCAGGTCCTTTCAAACGTTTACAATCAAAGTGGTCAAAGGGGTCGAACACCAGAGAATCATCTATTTGTGTTCATTCAAACGTTTTTTAAGTCATCCATGCATATTATTATTTTTGGATGCCAAGTAACAATAGAGTTATAATCAATACACAGGTCGGTCATTGCTCTAATAACAGTTATAGGTATGAGACAAATACAGATTGCCTTTAAATAGACGGTACGCAAATCATGTCAATAGTGAATGCGCATTCAGTAGACACACTGACCTGCCTGGGGCGAGTTCATAGTTAATGTAATTAGATGAAATTAAGTTACCTATTTATTCCATTATATTATTAAATTTAATGTAGCCAGTACAATAAGTAAAGAACTGCATAATAAAAATGATAAATCCACGGCTAAAGATGAACCGGGTGGCCACTGTCGACTTATTTGCCTCATCAAGTACCCATTGAGTACATGCATAAAGGGGACGCTAAATAACCAAACAGTTATAATAATGTACGCCTGCAATGATACAATCATGGATAAGTAGGAAATTAATAATTATATAAACAAAAAACTTTTATCAGACAAGGTATTCTGATAAAAGTTTTTTTTTTACATACGCATACAATTTTGAATCAAGATAGTTCTTTTGATACTTATGTCGGTGTTCTTGATGGTATATATTCCACATAATTTTCGATGTCCGTCGCCTCACTTTTTGTATCGCA
The DNA here is from genome assembly GCA_958496245.1 of Perizoma flavofasciatum. Classification (NCBI taxonomy): domain Eukaryota; kingdom Metazoa; phylum Arthropoda; class Insecta; order Lepidoptera; family Geometridae; genus Perizoma; species Perizoma flavofasciatum. The sequence goes on from OY292436.1 coordinate 5,893,236, forward strand.
TGAAATAAATACCTATTTACGAGAACCTACTTATTTTTATATATTTTTATAACTATTAAAAGTGCAGTAGTTCTAATGTTTTGGGTATTTACATACGGCCGCTTGAGGCAGCGACATAGCCTCACAACAAAAGCGCAATGCAGGAATGATAGTGATTTATTTTAGACAAAATGGCGAGATGAATATCATGGCAGAAACGATGCATTGAAATAAGTAGCTGCTACAGTCACCGAGTGTAAACTCCCCTAAAATCATGCAGACTGAACTGCTATTTTAAAGTAGAGCTCGTTTACAATTTAAAATTCGCGAAAAACATATGTAGATAAGCGAGGCATAATAAATTCTCGGGAAAGCTGTGTGTTCAGGAACTGGCGCGGGAGTTAATAAAAATCACTTTGTAAGTCAATTCTGTCTCGTTTTATGTATTAGAAAGAAGCTTTTGAAAACAAAAATAATAGATGGCATTTGCTTCGATTTTAATCGGACTCTAAACTACTGAGCAACTGAAGCGTAAATAAGTGTTTTTTTTAAAGTAAACCTTTATTTGGCCATACTTTCACATGATAAGTGATGATATGGTTGACGATGGAGCACGTAGGTCTAAAATATTCCTATTCACTCCTACCGTGAAGAGACCCAGATTGTATTTTCAGGAAAGACGGATGAAGCTATTGCATGTGTTCCATTCTTTCGCCTTTCTCATTATAATGGTGGAATCGAAACGTTTAGTGTGAATGGGTGGTATACTGACTGACAAGATACGGATGGTACTGAGCTGTGTGTCTACTTAAGGACAAGTCCTTAAGTAAAAAGAAGATGGTGGAAAGCTTCTGTGCACATTCTCCGAAATGTAGTCTGTAGAATATCGATAGGCATGCAAATTTACGATGGCTTGTTGCTTTGTTGCATACAATTTTGAAAATATTAAAGTTTAGGTCAGTTTTATCCTTCAGGTTACAATAAGTGGTAAGGTCTTCTACGATTCGTTATTTCAAAAATACTACCTAAAGTTATTACAGTATCGAGTTTTTTCATGTGTGATGTTCAAATAAATACTTCCTAATTATACTGAAAGGTATATTCCGCGATTGATAAAATCCCAGTAGATAAAGTAATCTTTTTCGTCGTGCACATAATTAACAGTAAATATATTGACGGAGGTACATTGAGGTACATTGACGGAGTAGTGAGTGAAGTCAGACGCCTAGACGAAGAGTACCGCCACTCCAAACGTGATATCACAGTACATTATTGTAATAACAGCACTTGGGGGCTTCTTTGACGGGGCAGGGGTCGTGTGTAACCTTTCATTTTCCTTACCGAAATTCAAAGGAGCTCTAACAAAGCTTTGTTTTGCATCGCTCTCTCAGCAAAGCCGCTGAAAGGCTGGCTTTTTAGATAAGGTTCTCTTATAAATTTTCAGCATAGAGCAGACATTTTACGCTAAAGTTTTTCTCTGTGGGAATGCGAGCATCTGCCACGATTCCCATTCTAGTTTCGGGGGTCGACGTTTTGTGGCGGTGTTATTTGCGAAAACCGTTTCACTCGTTATGGGGCCAATTATATTATGAGTGTACGAAATTGAAAATGTAAATACTTGCCTCCATTTCGCTTCCGCTGGGTTTTAAGTGCTTTATAACGCAATGAAGCTGCAGTTCTGTTGTTATAAAACTACATTTTCAGGCGTTTGATTACGTTAGCTTGATGCGTGTTTTATAATTTGTATTATTAATTTTAATTTTTATAATAATATAATATAATTTATTATAATTAAATAAAACTATTTCACTAAACGCTACCATTTTCTCAATTAAGTTTCTATGTTGATTTACATTATGGACAAAATGTGAACCAGAAGTTTGGGAATCACAACAAAGTCAAATTTCAAAATTCTTTTATTCATTAAAATCATAATGATCACTTTGAAACGTCGATTTTACCTACTGCATGTTCCACTGTGACCAAACCAAGAAAGAAAGGCTAGAAACAAGGCTGGCATAAATTGCTAAGCTTTTAAGTTTCACGAAATCTCCATGAAAATGGCAGCTGGTATTTTGTATTGAGTTTGTACTATGACCATAGTGATGTTATAAAGCCAAACCAAACCGAACTTGTAGCCTGATTTTTCCTAGGCTTGTTCGCGAACAATAAGTCGACGAATTCAAACAATTTTTATGATTTCATAAATAAATATCTACAGACTTTGACTTTGATTTAGTTTAACTTACCAATAACAGACAGTCGTATCTGAAAGTTTCTAGTCGGTGAGTTTTTGAAGTCGACTCTACACCGGTAAACACCCTCGTCATCTAGTTGAACTGTAGCGAGCGTCAGGGAAGCGGGTCGAGTTATGGTCACGAAGTCAGCTCTAGGCCCGAAGACATTGGGGTCCGACCATTGCAATGCCTTGTTGAAGGATCGCCCGCGAACGTCGAAGCTGAAACAAAACGAATAGAGGACATTATTTTCTGGCTATACCACTGGTCTACACCTAAAGGCGCTTGTAAATGGGCTAGTTTTGTTGAAATTTCTTGCTGTAATTGTATAGGTGCATCTCTTAACTCTTTATTTTTTGTTCGACGGCTTTACAATTGCAGCAAGATATTGCCACAAAACTAGCCCGTTTACATGCACCTTAAAGAAACACGACAATACACTCGATGCTGATCTCAATGGCGTATACATGGAAAGCAATTTTTAGCTTAATTTGATATCGACAATATACCACACAGCCAAGCTAGACATCCAATTTAGTCTTGCGGTAGTGTACAAACTTCGACACTCCTTCTACAAACTGAGTGGCAAGCTATGTTGGACTTGTGCCTAAAAATTTGAAGATCAGTAATTTCTATACTTTTTTTAGAAAATTGAAACGATAAATGTAATGAAATAAACTTTTTATAAATACCACACACGCAATCAACCCCATACTTATAGTATTACACACAATAGATTAAATACTCGATTAAAAACAATAGTAAATATTGACTATATTTTTGTTTATAAAAACAGTGGTGCTCAGGCGATATTTTATGCAGGCGAAGTAAAAATACCAGCCACACCATATACTTTGAGAAATTGCTTAGTTAATTGCTATTTTATAGTTTCTCATTAAAGGGCGGAAGATGGATAATTGTTCTGTAATAATAGGCGATATAATATGCGTCGTGAGTTTTATTGTATTTCATGAAGCGTTAGGATGGTGACGTTAAAAATAATGGCGATACGTTGTTGTTAGTTCTATATTAAAGAAAGTTTGAAGAGTTGAAATTTTGAGTACCGAAAAAACTGTAACAGAGTTATAAATAAGAGAAAATATCGATACTTAGGTACCTATGTAAATCTATTATTTATTTGTATTACTTGATAACTAGTAATATCTTTTCTAGTTTTTTTCTCGATATTTTTTTAATTATTAAACTTCGACATTCTAATAATAAAGATGTTTTCATAATAAAAAAAAACTTATTTGTGACCGTAATTGTCTAACGTTTTTATTTACCAAATGCACACTCCTACTTTTTGTAAGGTTTATGAAAGAAAATAGTAAAAATTTCAAGCCCACTAAGTTACAAGTTCTCTGAAAAGTGTTCGTAGAGCAGGAGTTATATGACTCTTGAAGTATAAGACAAGTAGTATCTCAATTTTACGATAAGAATATGTTCTGTACATTGTAACCAGAGTATCCTGACTCACTCCATGCATACAATTGCAAACGCCACTTAATAACCGTAGGACAACATAATACGCAACGGCAGTTACATTGCCACACGGCTCCACATCAAAATTTCCTTCCCATAGATTCAGCAGAGTAGGATTGTAATTGTTCACCATGCATTCTGTAGTTCTTTTCAAATAACAAAATCGACCGTTTTTCGCTAATACTGTTCAAACTGTTCATAATGTTCGAACTGTTTCAATAATTTAAATAATATTATTATATTATTTAAATTATTGATTTAACATTATTATGTTCAAACTGTTTCAATAATTTCTATACCATTTTTAGTAAAAAATCTGGGATGTTGTTACACTTTTTAGAATATAATTACGACTATACCACGTACTTTACTATTCTCCTGCTGACGTTTCAGAGTTTCAGTTTGAGTACGTGGTATAGTCGTAATTATATTCTAAAATGATACCAAACCACGATAATTTTAATGTTGTTACACAACACTAACATATGAAGATGTGGGCTCCCACGATTTTCAAACTATATTCTGCACCAAAGTATTGCACTTGGCACTATTAGACTGAGAGACAACTATAAGGTATTTTTTCACCAACTTTGGATGCTCCGGAAACGAAAGGCCCTCTGCTTCGTTTATGTTTTGACCATCTGCAATCAATAACGCCTTAATCATATTTGGCTAGTTTAAGTCATTGCAGGAGAAAGTCATAAACCACGTTTGTCTATGTTCGGACCATTGCAATTTGCTCAAAGCAAAATTCCTGGCAATAAACAGCTGATCTTATGATATTTCTATAGTAAGATGCATATTATGAGCTCATGCTCATGTGATGTTTATTCACCCTGGCCTAGACGCATTCTGCATGATACAGAATTACTAGGTTTAGCTCGATAATATTCGACTATGGAAAGAGCAAATAACAAATAATAGCTTCGGTTATATATGTTTTCGATGTTCATTATTCGACTTTGAAAATCATCTAAAGAAGTAATTCTAGTTTCTCTATCCTCCCCCGTTCACCGCGCTCGATCCACATTCAAAGGTGGTGCTGTTTTTCTCAGCTGATTCCATCTCGTTATTGGTATTTGTGTTGAGATTTTGCGACATAACACTTGCTAGATTAGGCACGACTTCGTCTTTACTACGGAGCACACTGATCTGTGAAATCAAACTTTACCGGTAAATCTTTCCCAGCCAAAGTTAGACCAAACTCACTGACTGAATGAAACTTTAGTGCTGTTATTCATCAGTTTCGTAGAAAACGGTGTCGGTAACCTAACGACTTATTACCTAAAGCATGGCTGTAAATTGCTAATGCAAATAAACAACCTCTGTACTCACGCAAACTTATCTCTTTAATCAGACACCTAGCGACCTATTTATTTTGTTAGCTAGTGACTCAGTTTGTCTTTAGTTTAAACGCACATGACGTCACGTAACTAAGAAATTATTCCGTGTTTACTATAAAATTTTTACAGTTATGCAACTGCTGCATAAACGAATGTTAATTCTAAACAATATTAATAAGTAGGTATGTACCAAAAGTTAATACAATACGTGGCATACTGTAAAAGCTACTTCGAATCTGTGAAAATAAATTAAAATTATATCAAATCATCAAATCTCAAATTATTGATCTAAAGTTATGCCAAACAAGCACCACAGAGACTCGCTATGGAAACTAGATCAATGATAATCTTTAGCCAGCCCTTGGGTGTGACGTCACTGATATATTAAAGGCCAGTTCAAACTGATGCGGTGGTGTGGCAGGAGCGATCAATACATTCACGGGATCTTTGACAACCACTCAACAACCATTTCCCTTGATTGCCACCGTCACTTTGACCAGGCCCTTAAAATGACCGTAAATGAATAAATTGCACTACAATTCTTAAAATACCTTTTCAGATTTGGCGGGGTTTTTGTTACATACTACATTAGAGATGTCATATAATTATGGTGACCACGAATCGGACTATGCATAGGAAGGCACCCCATTCGATAGACCGAAGACAATGTAAAAGTTGGACGAAGTCGGTGAATGGCCCAAGATCGTTTATCATGGCACATTTGAGGGTTCAGCAGTGGACTTCAACAGTCTGTTGATGATGATAACTGTATTAGAAGCTTAGCACTTTAATATTCGGAATCGATGTTGTCAGTCACCTTCCTTGGAAAACTGATCATGGGCGTCAAAAATGTAGAATCAATTATTATTTCATGAATTTATTCATGAAATATTAAAAATATTATTAATACGGGGAAAATTCATACATTACACCCGGGCTGTCCCGTAGTCGGTGTGCCAAAACCTTAGATTTATGCTAAGCCCTCCTAAATAGCCTACAAGTTGACTTTTACAAAACCAATAAATGTTCGATCCATTTACGCTGGAAAGTTCAATTTGTAACGGTTCAATCTGGGCGTCAGTTATCGCCTTGCCGTCAATGGTTTATGGGTTAGGGCGTGTATTCACAGCTTAGAATAGGAACTAGCTAGATCGTCTCGCCTTTAAATACCGGAAGTCTTTTGGCTTATTACTCGAATGTAAACACGAGTGCGAAAATCGAATAAAGATTATTGCCATTTATAATCGCATGTATATACGCGTCATAAAGCGAGCTAGAATTATCTCTATGTAATTGGGCCTGCTCATTCCTTTTGTTACATAACTATTTTTTTCTTTCTATTTTTTTTACTGGTTAACAACATGAAATTTGTACACAGTAACGTTCTATAAGGGAAAGTGTGGTACCGATTTTTAAAAGGCAATCTCTATAATAGTGAAAACAACAGGTTCTGTTAGATTTTGTATTGTCTTGTCTTTATTGATTTCATTCAATGTGGTTATGTTTGACCAAGCTACCCTCGTTCTGTGGTAGATAATTTAAAAGCCTTCCACAGTTACCCTAATAATAGGGCTAAGCGGCGCGAGTGATTAATGGTCCGATGGGTCGAGCCGTGTTAGTAATGCATAGTTTGCAAAACATATCGCGATGTACACTTTTCCATGAGCCTTTTCCACTAACGCATATCATCATTGATGTGCGTTTGTAGTAGATAATAAAAATTATAAATAAATATGAATAAATTATTACTCTTGTTATTAATTCTACAGGATGCCCTAGAATGTATATATTACCGAATTTGTATATTATACGACTGTTGAACTATTTATAGTCTATTTCAAATGATTTTTATTGTTTTACATTTTTTATTGCTCAAAAACACAATTTACACATTTTCAAAGGTTGTATTGTTAAATGTCCTTTTTTTCGTGGTTTTTTACTCTCAATGTCAATGAGTGGGGCTTGCTCCATGTCGAACACCAGGTGGGCTAACGCTAGAAGCTTTAAAGGTCACCCCTAAGGGTCGCTATGCTACTAAGGACCTTTTGCGAGCTTCTGGCTCCCACACTTTTTATATCGTGGGGTCGGTATGGTTGTTTCGGTTCTGTCACTCATTTTGAATCTAACCTACACAAATGTGACTTGCTTCATACTAGACTCCGTCATTGTTGTTTAGTAATTTTATGCCAAAGTTACTTCGGTCTTCCAAAACTTCGAACCAAAGCTATTGTTGCGTAAAAAAAAAATGAAAGTCTGACAATTTGTGTTTCTGGCAAATTGTACTTCTGTTTAGTGTATTGACAGAATAACAAAATTATTTATTGATTCATATATTTGTTGTGTACACCACGAAACATTGATCTGATAACTACAACACTATGGTGTTAGGGGTTAGGGATGTTGCTCTAAAACTTCTCACTCCTTACTTAAGTGACATACACTTGAGTGTGAGTTGACGTAAACTGTTCTCCGGGTTCAGTAGGTAGTCACAATAGGTGTGCCACAAGGATCGACAGTTGGATCAATTATGTTTTTAATTTCATTAATAATCTGCATAAACTAATAAAAAAAGTTCATGGGAAACTTCACTTTTATTCACCGGTCATCCAAATTTACGACTTATCCAGTGGATTTTCCAAAAAAAGTCTGTCATACAAATTGTCCTGATATTACAGAACAAATATTTTTTTAATGTAAACAATGCAATCTCCAACTACTCCAATATTTTTTACTACCTAATGTTGTACAAGAAAAAGCGAATGAAAATCATTAGTTACTAAAAATTGTAACTAATGATTTTCATTCGCTTTTTCTTGTACAACTATTGAAGGGTGCCCGAAATAAATTCAAATTATTTACTCTATAATAAAAAAATAAAATTCGATTTTTTTAGGTAATCTTGTTCACTTTCATGGGTAAAACTTTCGACAGATTCTGCACATACGGGTGATGGTGATACATAATCTGGGACACCCTTTAGAATTAAGACTTTGCCGCTATATTCTGTGAAAAATTAATTGTGAACGAATATTCGTTGTAGATAATTTTGTAAATAGTTTTTAATTAAGAATATAAGGCAATTTGTTGATTCAAATAAGTCGAGTACTCACATGATATTTTTGATATTCTTCCTTTTTACTAAAATTTATGACTTGTTATACGATAACTAAACAGTTATGGTATCTACAGAACAACAGATAGTCAAAGTTCGAACTCGTGATCTTTTATGTAGAAATGTAGAATTCCTACATTAGCTGTTACTTAAACATTTGGTGCCAAATTGTTGAATTATTGAAGTGTTGTTTCCTAAAATGTTTGATTATACTATTAAACATTGCGTTGGTACTACTGCAAATAACAACATTTTGGTCCACTCGCAGTAGTTCTAAAGATGGCGCGTGAATCAAAACTATAAATAGAAAAAAAACCTTATTGAATACCATATAATAATTTAAGTTTAGATATGCATAACAAACTTTGACAATGTTGTACAATGGATCTTATTGCTAATTACTGCCGCGAATGAACTTAAAGTACAAACATTTGCTTTAGCGTTCAATTATTGTGCAATAAGTATAATTGAAAAGCGTTTGCAAACACGCCAATTGCTGTATCGCAGTTGAAATAAATCTAACCACAGAGCAGTTAAAATAATTAAATATTCAATCATTTGAGGCTATCTGATCTTGGTTTACGGCGTGCGTGATAGTGAAGCCACAACTACGGGGGTATTTGCACTGATCGAACCCATCGCGTTGGCCATATCCAATAAATTATTTACATTTTATCAAATTTTTCAAGTTATTATTAAGTTGTTGAGAGCTTTATAAATTAAGGATGTCTGGCGCACTAAATGATAGTCTTTTTGATTTGATGAGGTTGCAATCTATAGATTTAAATAATATTAAAAGACAAAAATATTTTTTGATGGTTAGTGACATAAAACATAAAACCTGGAACCGCTCGTCTTTTGAAGTGTGTAACTAAGAAAGATATTTTGAAAATTGACGTTAGATCAATTCACATTCTAAGTGGTACAAAAGACCACTAAAAAGAGGCCAAGAGTTTTAAAAAAAGTTCCATATCCTCGAAATAATATACACTAGACAAAATAATAATGCGACCTCTAAAAACAAAAAAAAACAAACATGTTTCAGTAAGATAGGAAATTTTAAAATATTTCAGAATTCAGGGAAGGTTACATACGCGGACGATAAAGCCGGTGGTCCCAGGAGCTTTACTCGAGGGTATCTTTCTTTAAGTGTGTAGAGGTGTATTACAAAAATCCATGACAAGACATGACGCTGTAATCAACGTACAAATAAATACGAAACCCTCGAATTCAGAACTTCCTCTTTTTTTAAGTCGGTTATAAAGATAAAAGCTTGTTCCAAAAATAAGCTTGATAAGTCCAATACATTTTTGTGCACATCTTCATAAAATATGGAGAATACCTGTTACATTTACGATGATGTGATCCCCGGCCAATACTTCAATCCATTTCGTCAGCTTCAACCGATAATGTGCTCAAGTAGCGATGAAATATGGACGAAATTGGATTGACTGAGTCGAATTTTCTCAGAGTTGTATATACGTAATAATTGTATATATGTATACGGAAGTACCGGAGATCCGACCAACGAAGGCTACAGTAATTCAATCGCCCATTTTTATCTGGTCTTATGTTTCATGTTTGTTCAGACATTAGTGTGCGTTATCGTTATGCTTATTTGCGACCGAAATACTTCGTAACACAATCCATACAGGAACAGATGGTTTTCTGACGATTTTCTCAACGTTTAGTTATTCATGCCGTGGCTCGCTTGCTTCCAGTTTTATTAATATTTCATTCGAATCACATGGTTGGTTTAGATGGTTTTTATGGTCGAGAAAATTTGGGTCAGTAGTTAATGTATTGGATAAGCTATATTCATACGAGTGTTTATAATAAAATGAGCTAAAGATCGAGCCTTTTCATATTAGCACTAGCTTCGGCCCACGGCTTCGCCCGCGTGGTACTCGGATAAAAAGTATGTGTTATTCTGTATAAGCTGTATTTATGTATAAGCTGTAGTACTGTAAAGTTTTATCAAAATCCATTCAGTAGTTTTTGCGTGAAAGAGTAACAAACATCCATTCTCACAAACTTTCACTTTTATAATATTAGTAGGATTAATGAACTTGGCTTAAAGATTTTCAGGACAATGTTTTTGAAAAATGTTTTAAGCTGTTTTTATTTTTTATGGTATGACGAGGCAAACAGGCATAATGCACAATCTTATGGAAAGCTGTTATCTATTGACATCTGCAACATGTCAATCTAGGTTGAAAGAATCATAATATTACGTGTTTTTTACGTACCACTAGTGACAACATTTCTGCATATTGATCGCAGTACAACAATAAGTACAGTGATATATGTGCAGAACGGTATTAAAAATCCCATAAATTTGTCTCGAAATGATTAATACCCAGCCGCCCGCTTTATCTCTAACTGCAGGCGATGTTTCGATAGCCGGCTTGTTAATTAATCAAAGATAGTTTAGGATCGCGTCCAAGACTTCATCGAGATAAGCGAGTCATTTGCCAATGCGTAAACTGGACAGAGGACTTCAGTTTGTATAGTTTGTTATCAGTAAGTTTAGAATAGAATAATTTATTTCATAAGGAAAAAGTCTAAAATTAGCATTCATTCTATTATATGCAATAGTTCCTTTAAACAGTTCCAATTTTAGACTACTTAGGTATTTAACGGAAACTAATAGTAGTCTGTGGCGCTGCAACTGTGCAAGTAACAATATCTCCGCTACAAAAAATAATTTAATAATATAAAAACGGACTAAAACCGCGCGAAAACTAGTTTAAAGTGTTTATCAGCATACAATTCCCAAGTGATAACGTTTTCTCGGCGAAACTGACACGGAATAAGGAGAAAACAGTGACGTAAAGACAGTGAAATAATTTCCCTAAAACTGTTCCAGTTTATGTGTAAAGTGGATTGTAGAACAATAACAAACTTATATACCCCAGAAAGCCGACGGAAAATTCATTCAAAATTTAAATAATCCATGGATTTGAGTCAAAGTGAGACATTATTAATTGCTGTGCCATTATTTGCCAACTTATTTTCATGTGACGGTGGTTGCAAAAAAAAAAAAACATACATTCCGTACCTACACAATAATTTGGAGACAAATTGTCAACTTAAACTATCAGCTTATTTTGACTAGTGTTATAACAGTTACGGTGGCGAAGCTTGCTTACACCTTGGGTTCCTGCTTAGAGTGTGAAGCGGACGGTGGTTCAATCCTCCACAACAGGTGAACTTTTTGCGAGTTCTGTCAATCAACACAGAAGACGCATTGGAAAAGATTGGAAATCCCGAAGACGAATCGAGTACCCAGAGAGGGCGCCACCTCAATATTTCAAAATCAGAAGGAAAAAAAAAATGAAACGAACCTACCATATTATTAATATGGTGCACCAACCCGAAAAATAAAAGTACTATATATATAACCTCATATAGCTCCTGAAATTAGTAGCACAATCCAAAACTAGAGGGCGCTATACCCAAACTCAAAATGGAAGAAGTAATAAAGGCATTAAAACAAATTCAAGATGACTTGACAGCACAGAAATTGGAAATGAAGAACATGGAAGGCAATATTACACAAGCTATAAACAATAACATAGATGAAAAATTTAAAATTATAGAGTCAAGAACTAGACAGTTAGAAATAAAAGTAGACCAGCAACAAGTCACTTTAGACATTCTTGAAAGGCAAGTAAGAAAGAAAAACATTGTATTTGCGGAGTGGAAGAGACGGAGCGCAGCTACAGCGACTCGCAAAACTTAGTAATAGATATCATAACTAAAAATATGGAAATACAGTGCCAACAATTCGAAGTCGAAACAGTGAGAAGAATGGGGAAGAAAAGCGAGAAGACCAGACCTATAGTAGTAACCTTGACTGGGTAAAAAAATCGAGCTTCTGAAGAAAAGGAAATCCCTTGAAAAAACAAATATCTATATAAAAGAAGATTATCCTCCAAAAGTCGTACAAAAACGTAAGGAACTACAAGAAGACCTGAAGCGTCAAAGAGAACTTGGAAACAATGCGTACTACGCTACGACAAAATAATCACTGTAGTGGCAAGAGACCCGAAATCAAAACATGGAGCAAATAATGATGGCAAAAGAAATAATAAAAGACGAAACTACAGGAGAGAAGAGCGGAAAGGAAGACAGCAATGCAAAACAAATTCCAAAGAAGAACAAAACATCTAACAACATAACTTCCTATCTTCACCAACCCATCAGAAACGCAGGAGCTCCATCTATGTCGCCTCAAGGAGATTACCAGTCTAAATCAAAAAACTAATAAGCAAGGCCTCTCTGCCTCCTCCAACCCGGCTGGTCACCGTGGAGGAGTATGACCAAAACCCTCCAACTCCAAGATCTAATGAAAAACCAAAGCACATAAATATTGCAACACTAAACACAAGAACATTATTAGCTGAAGAAAGACTTTTAGAACTGGAACTTGCACTGGATGAAATAAATTGGGACATCCTGGGCATTTGCGAGGTCCGAAGGGAAGGGGAACGTATAGAAGACTACGGTAGATTCCTGTTCTACCACTTTGGAAAAACATCTGGCCAATACGGAGTCGGCTTTCTCGTCAAGAATGTCCACAAGGAAAACATAGAAGAAATTATCGGAATATCTGAACGAATTGCAGTCCTGAATATGACATTACAGGGATACAAAGAAAAATGGACTATCATTCAAGCCTATTCACCTACAGAACCTAAAAAATAATGAGAAAATTAAGGAAGTGGAGAAGTTTTATTATAACCTAAAGAAAACAATCAAAAACCACGCCCACACAAATTTGATTGTAATGGGTGACTTCAATGCACAAATTGGTACTCGGCAAGAATTTAAAGACATAATCATGGGGCCTTATATAACAGGGGAATGGAACACTAATGGACAGCGGCTGGTCCACTTTGCTTTGGAACACAACCTCTCAATTCTAAACAGCAAATTCAAGAAACGAACAAACAGGAAGTGGACTTGGCTTTCTCCTGATGGGAAAACTAAGAACGAGATAGACTTTATTCTCACAAATAACCCAAATAACTTTGAAGATATAAATGTCCTCAATGAGGTAAATTTTTACTCGGACCATAGAATGGTAAGGGCACACCTCAAATCATCATCACAGAGAACATCAAGGAAAAACTACAAGACTCCAGACCGCAAGTTTGGATGCAGTGATCTAGACAATATCGATAAAACCCTTCAAGACCTACTTATCAACTACGAAAGCCAAATGTCACTATTCACAGGAAAAATACAACCACATTGAGCAAACACTTAAGGGAAACCCAATAAACAGAAAGGAAAACAAACCTAAGAAAGCACCTGTATCAGAGGAGATAAGAGACCTACTCCAAGAAAGAAAAAACCTCATAAGCATCAGCAAAAAAGACAAAAAAATTAGAAATGAAATAGCCAAACTGAGTAAATCTCTTAGAGAAAAAATGAGAAAAGAAAGGGATCGCTACAGACTTAAAATTATAGAAGAACATATAAAAAAAACTGGAGGCATAAAAAAAGCCCAAAAGAACCTAGACACCAAAAAAATCTGGATTCCAAAACTCAAGAACAGGATAGGACAAGACAAAACAAAAAGACCAGATATACTAAACATAGCCACAGAATTTTACAAATCACTATACCAAAAACAAAGGGAAGAAGAAGAGGCACAGATAGAAACCGACAATGAAGACATTCCTGAAATACTCCTAAGAGAGGTAGAAAGAGCACTTGAAACTCAAAAGCAGGACAAATCACCCGGACCAGATAGCATTACGAACGAGGTACTAATTAAAACAAAAACGTCAACAGCAAAGATTCTGACAAAAATATTCAACGAAGTGCTGACAACTGAAAACATACCGACCCAATGGACTGAATCCAATATAGTACTACTACATAAAAAGGGAGACATATATAATATTACCAACTATAGACCTATAAGTCTCATGTCCAACATCTACAAGATATTTGCAAAAGTTATACTAAAGAGACTAACAAGAGTTCTAGACGATAATCAACCTATTGAGCAAGCAGGATTCAGAAGCGGGTTTTCTGTTATGGACCACCTACACGTTGTGAAACAAATAATAGAAAAATACAAAGAGTACAACCTACCGCTATACTGCTCTTTTGTAGACTACAACAAAGCCTTTGACTCGCTCGAGCATGACATGATATGGCAAGCACTAAATGAACAGGGAGTGGAGAACAAGTATATCAGAATCATCAAAAACGTATATAGTAAGAGCTCAGCCAGGATTCTGCTCGAGAAAAAAGGAAAAACTATAAAAATAGAGAGAGGAGTACGTCAAGGCGATCCATTATCACCCAAACTATTCTCGGCCACACTTGAAAAGGTATTCCGACAGCTGAAATGGGACCATCTAGGAATAGCGATAGACGGAATCAGACTAACACATCTCAGGTTCGCAGATGATGTGGTCTTGTTCTCAGAGTCACCAATGACCCTGAAAATAATGCTTGAAGAGCTAGCCGAAGAAAGTGCACGAGTGGGACTCACAATGAACGCCGACAAGACCAAACTGTTAACAAATAGTATGGAAGTAGAGATAACTGTGAACAACAAAATAATAGAATATCAACAGGAATACACATACCTAGGACAAGTAATCTCTACCGACAACCTTAACGAAAAGGAAATAAACCGACGTGTAGCCAACTCTTGGAAACGATACTGGTCACTGAAGGAAGTACTGAAAAACAAGTCCTTCAGTATTAAGCTAAAACGGAAGCTATACGACTCCTGCATCCTGCCCGTATTAACATACGGCTGTCAAACCTGGGCCCTCACGAACACGCAACTCTACAAACTTTCGGTCTGCCAACACGCGATGGAGAGGAGCATGCTTGGTGTCAGGAGAAGAGATCGGAAAAGAAACACAGATATAAAGAGGGAGACCAAACTGATAGACGTATCATACAAAATAAAAACTCTTAAATGGAGATGGGCAGGGCACACAATAAGAGGTGCGGATAAGTGGAGCAAAAGAGTTACAGTCTGGTATCCAAGAATGGGAAAAAGAAACAGAGGTAGGCAACACAAACGCTGGAAAGACGACATCGAAAACACAGGAGGGAAGTTATGGACGAGGACTGCAAGAGACAGGGGAAAATGGAAGGAGTTGGAGGAGGCCTATGCTGAAGAGCACACAGACCGCAAATAAATTAAAGGATAGATAATTTTGATAAAAAAATAATATATACATTTAATTTAAATTAATGAAAATTGTTAATATTATTTGTATCTGAAATAAATGGCTTATTTATTTATTATTATTATTAATAGTAACAAATAGAATCATACACATTATTCTCATGTGATTAACTTAAAGTAAAAGCTAAACCTGAACCAATCTCGATGAAAAGAGGGATATCTTTATCAAATACTTTTCAATCTGACACAACAAAGATGCTTGTTTATTATAATATCGCCTCTCATTGAATTAAACACTTTTAACCGGATAAAGCGCGTTGTGTTATTTTATTGTTATTCTTGACGTTTCGAACACGTACATATTTCACGGGCTTTGGCAACGGTTTACCGAAAATATTGAAATGCTTTGTAAATACAAGGAATGAAGTCAAAACAGCTAACATAACAAATATTGAGATCTTAAACATTCAAGTCGAGGAGGCATGGCTTTCGTGAACTTAACATTCAGTAATATGCAAAGTCTACGTAACTATGCTACGAGCTACGAAAAGTGCTACGCTTTATAGCTACGAAGTTAAAAGTGTTGTTCAGATTGTTGTTATTTGAGTAGAGTTGGCTTGATGATAACGTAAATATATTCAGAGATAATTTGTCATATTATAAGCGGCGTAGTGGCCTTTTTTAAAATTACGTAAAATAGCTAAGAGTTACTATATGTTTTTTTAATTACGTACCGACCTATATTGTACCCAATATAGGTCCTCCATAAGATTCACTTCTGGAGATTCATATTTAAATATTTACAAGTGACTCAATATCAGCAAAATAGCCGAATGTCAATCAATCAAACAATTTATTTAAGTAACATAGAAGCAGTGGTAAACAATCACAGTGATACATAGTTATTTAAATATAACTACTTATTACCACAAAGTAACAAAACACTCACGCATAGGACATGTACAAAGGAGAGTTATCTTCCAGCAAACCTGATAAATAGTGGGAGCAGGATAGGGAAAGCTGATAAATAGTGTTGGGTACGTAAACACAAATTGAAAACACATGATTACACAGATAAGGTATTGTGGACTCCATTAATATAAGGATTCATGCAACTTAAAAGGTACCTAAAGCTACATAGTTTTGCCTGTCTATTTATCTGTAAGTTAAAAAAGAAACAATGTAAAATTTATAGAATATGTAGTAATAGTCCTATAGAAACTATGCAGCTGAAACATCAGCTGCAAATCGATGACTGCTCATCTGATTTCCTAAATTTTGTATTTTGAAAGTTTATCTGTGAATAAAACTCTCATACCTATCATATTATACGAGTTCCCTAAGCGGCAGTGATAGGTTATTGGTATTAATTAATACTAGCCTCTACCCACGGCTTCGCCCGTGTGGTCCCCGAATAAAAAGTAGCCTATGTGTCATTTCCAGTAATATAGCTTATACATCAGAATAACAATTCTGATATATAAGCTATATAACTGGAAAGTTTCATCAAAATCCGTTCAGTAGTTTTTGTGTGAAAAAGTAACAAACACCCATTCTCACAAACTTTTGCATTTATAATATTAGTAGGATATAACACCGATGTTTTACTATAAAGCCTCAGTTGGCATTGATGAACAGGTTACGTTGATCAAAAGCGAACCATAAACTAGTTTGTTAAAACAAAAACGAATCTAACGACTGTAATCTCCATGATGGAAATCTTCAGGTCCTAATCAGTACGCAGATCTGTGAGGATACCAAGTAAGGGGTAGTTAGAGACACGTCCAAATTTTATTTGGCACATGTTCGCGTGTTGTAAGTTGTTATTACAACTAACTATTAGTAGTTATTAACAGTATTCCACAGTAATATCGTGAGGTGTCTTCTATTGAAGTTTTCAGATTCAATGTTTACAATCACTTTTTAGCTCTCAAGCTCGAATCCTACAAAGTTTAAGTAATCAGTCTCTCAGCTACATATTGTGAGAATAATATGTATTATGATGATATTGTATTTATTTTCGGTGTATGTGTATTCATAGGTAGTTCAAGTAGGTATGTATAATATGTAGTTTATTAAAATATAGTGGTATTTTAAGTATATTTCATGACTTTGTACACCAACTTTGTACAGCGCTACCAACTTTAACACTTCTCTATCTCTCCTCAAAGGTTTGCTGGAAGAAAACTCTTTTTAGGGTTAAGCTCGCCTTTGTACATGCCTCACCTAATATCTTGTTTAATATTTCTGTTTTATTTCTGTGTACAATAAAGAATTATAAGAATTATAAGTATTATGTAGAATAATTTCATCATCATCATTATCAGCCTATATTAGTCCACTGCTGGACATAGGCCTCCACTAATGAGCGCCATAGCGCCCTGTCTTCAGCTTGCCGCAGCCAGCATCTGCCTGCAGTCTTTCGCAGATCGTCATCCCACCTGGCCGGACGGCGTCCTACACTACGTTTGCCGAGTCGCGGTCTCCACTCAAGAACACGTTTACCCCAGCGGTTATCGGTTCTTCGCGAGATATGACCGGCCCACTGCCACTTCAGCTTGCTAATTCGTTGAGCTATGTCGATAACTTTGGTTCTCTGACAGATGTATTCGTTACGAATCCTATCCTTCAGAGAGACTCCGAGCATAGCTCTTTCCATAGCTCGCTGAATAATTTAGTAGTCTATGAATTATTATCTGTAATTTGTAAGGTTAGGTTATGTAAGTAGGTAGGTATATGTAATTGTGTTTATTTAGGGAATTGAATTACGCTAGAGCTAATCTATTAATAAAACACAAACGTGTTTTATTAATAGATTAGCTCTAGCGTATAATTTATAACTTTTCTTATATTCATGCTCTACCTGAAGACTCTTCTCCATTAACACAAAGGTCAGCTGGAAGAGAATTCTATCTAGCATTAAGTTCGCCTATGTATAGTACTTTGTAGTTGTGCAAGCCTATCAGTGCTAGTTTATAAATGTTTTTTTTGTGTATAATCTTAAATACTTTAATATTATTTTACCTATTTATATAGCAACATATGTGTGTAAGTAAATAAATAAACGCCTAAAAGACATATACATAGTCCTGACCCTAGGATTCTCTATGTCGTGAGTACCGAACTAAGAGTACCGTGGTACGTGGTACAATACCCAGACCCAGAACAAATATCTGTAGAACTTGCAAACATTTGTCCCGCAGCGGGAATCGAACCCGCACTTCTTGCGTCGCAGTTGGATATTTGCCCACCGCGCCACCGAGATCGTACATACATACACAAATACATAAAGTCACGCCTGTTTCCCGGAGGGGTAGGTAGAGACCACAGATTCGCACTTGCTACGATCCTGGCATACCTTTTTCGCTTTATTCATCCTCACCAAATTCTCCATACAAGCCCGGCGGTTTAGTGTACTTCTGACTTGGCCTTTCTCTAGAATATCTCCAATTTGGCTAGAATACGTTCTCCGATGCCTTCTTTCCAACTATCCCATTCACCATTAAGTAAATAAATAACCTTATATTTTTTTCGTTTATTTAAATGTAATTGGTACCTGTAAATAGGCTTTCCTCCCGTGGCTTTCCCGGCTCTGAACCACAACACCATATAAACGCGGTCTTCGGCGGCATCTGGCGTGACGTCACACGGCAGGGACGCCTTTCGACCCAGCACTGCGTCAACGTCCACTGTTGATACTGAAAAAAAACATAGTTTTACTTATAAATAACCAAGATCGAATTATTTGGATTAAAAAGTCAGGAGTGTATTTCGGAGAGTAGATAGATAGAGAGAGATAGATTGTATACGACTGTATGGCCGCGGAAGTGAAAGGCAGAGGGGGCCAAATGCCCCCCCTAAAATCACATAGGTACCCGCCTACCAAGCTAGGGCTTGGTAGGCGGGTACCTATGAGATTGAAGGATGGAGATATATGGAGATTGAAGGGGTGACAAAAAAAAATTTGCCCTCCCCGTCACGGACTACTTCCGCGGTCCCTGACCGTACCTTTGTACTCGTAACTAGCCTCTCTTACTACACTTGGAGATCCTTGTGTCGTGGTATCAGAAACTACAAGTACCATAGTAGCACTACAGCCAGACCCGAAATATATGCAGACCATGCAAACTTTTGTCCCACAGTGGGAATCGAACCCGCGACATTTGCGTCTCGGATGGAAGTCTGAAGTCGTTAAATTTTGGTCGGTTAAGGAAGTTGTTTTGCTGGAAGAAAACTCTTTTAGGTTAAGAGGGTATTGTATATTATGTCCTTTCATTCTGTCATAATGGTGTATTTTGGATGCTACTACTCCGTAACGGCTGCACCGCTTAGATGAAATTCAGAACAGGTACAGTTCGTTACCTCAAATAACACGTTGGCTTCCTTTTAACCGGGTACCTCATGGGCGAAGCCGTGGACAGAGACTAGTCTATACTAATATTATAAAGAGGAAATATTTTTTTGTTTGTTTGTATCGAATAGGATCCGAAACTACTGGACCGATTTGTAAAAAAAAAACACAAAAAAACACGATGTAACAAAGGCTATAATTTATTTTAAAAAAAATAGAAATCTTAAGGAAAATTACAATAATCTAACCCAAAGTAGCAAAATGTTGTCTATAAAATTCATAATTTGGCGTGCGCTGAGAAAACTATTGACGATACATAAAATGATGTACTACATGATTAAAGTACTCATTATTCCCTACAAAAAAGTCCTGGAGGGTATATATCTAACTATGATATCTGAGTCACATTAGTAATTTTTGTGTTCTAAAATGTAATTAAATCGCCGGTAGAAACAAAAGTTGGTTACATTCGTATCGTAGTATTAATTGTTATTCAAATAAATACTTTTATCATCAAGGGTATTTATGTAGCAACAAAATACTTTTTAATTCATTCGAATTAGACATTTAACTTCGAAGTTATCACGAGTATAAATTCGAAACCTACGCGGGTGAAACCGCGGGGCGGAGCTAGTAAGAACATTCAGTTTCTTGGTATGAAAATGTGAACGATGCGATGCTACCAAGACTAAGCTTAAAAACGCGTCTATAATAAAGTTTGTTCCAGGAGGTTACAATTTCTACATAAACGTAAATTACATGGTGAATCTACTTAGAGTTTACGAGTTTTATTAGACAACATTATGATCTAGTGAGGCGATTACTTTAAGCTTTTAATCGCCTTGGGCCTCATATTAAAGGATCCCGCCTTCATATTTCTTACATTATCTTGTATAACCTCTGTATTTTGTGAGATTACAGTGTATGTTATTTATATATATATATATAATAGACAAAAGTTATAACATATTGTAATAACAGAACAAGTCTACACTTCGTCCCTTTGTAGCCCTTTTGGTGGGTAATGGTGGTTTCAATGTAAATTACAGGAATTACTTTCAAGTGGGCATTCTACAAGGCCCTGGCAACTAAATGCAGAACATTTTTCAAATAACTGAAGTGAATGATGAGTAACAATTTTATTTTATGCCCCATCTCGACCTTTGGCTTTTGGCCTTGAATTTGTGGTGTTATGAGTTGGGTAGAGCAAAAAGAAAAATGAATTTTATCGGAGAAATAATGTTGAGGTTTCCTTGATAAAAAAAACAGACGTTAATCATCCAATATATCCAATTAAAGTACACAAGTTAATGTGGCAAATTTTAAAAACCCTTGACGTTTATTTCCATCAATGATTGCAGCAGCACCTAAGGACGATCCTGGAAGTAATAAAAAACGATTCCTAATAACCGCATTACAATCCGCTAAGCCGATCCGGAGACAATTCATAACACAAAAATATATAAATAAACAACCTTTTATGGCGATCGCCTATCACATATCGATACCTAATAATATCCTTTCGAGTCAGAGCGCTTTTTTATTATAATACTATGGAGCCAATAAACACGTATCTAATTCTGAATACACTTAAACAATTATTTACGAAATAAATGTTCATATAAAAGTTATTTATTAGCACTATCTTCTGTTATATTATACGAAGCTGATTCCGTGTCTCAGAACGTCAGCCGGCAATATTCCCTCACAAGACCGAGAAAAGACGAAATAATAATCGGAAACAAAAAAATACGTCTGAGTGAATTTCGTTGTTATTCTGTACTAACACCGTTATGATTCCTGCTTTCCCTTCACGGCGATAAAGAAACCATGAATATAAATAGGCGCAATATTAAACTCCGCTTCCACCGCATGAAATAATCCTCTTTTCTTCAAGGGAGAACTGTCACCGAGGCTAGTAATGTACGCCATCAGTCATACTTAGGAGGTATTTTCAATTTACTCGAAGAATGCTTTTAATAAAGACAGATTGTTTTGGTCTCGCTGGGCTGGTCATGTATCGATTCTAGTTGGATCTTGGATGGGCACGCCATGAGGTGAGAGTACTGGCATGAACACAAGCGTTTGCCCGATATAAATAAAAATAAATAAATAAAATATTGATGGACATTTTTCACACAGCATCATCTAGGCCCAAACTAAGCACTGATATACTAATTATATACTTTTTTTGTACATACTTCATACATATTATGCATAGAGAACACCTAGACCCGAGACAAAAAGAATAACTTATATTATTGCCTATGTAACTGGGTCGAAGAAAACTTACTATTTCAACCAGTAAGCAATAAGATTTTTTCCATAAAAAATATAAAATCATAATGTTTATATTTTTTATTAAAACAGATTTTTTAAATGATTTTATTTTATCTAATGATGTTTTTATTAATTATGGTGCTAAATTAAAGTACTGACCAAATTGATCAAAGCGAATTAAGCACTTTTTAAAACTATGTTAAAATAATTAAAAATAATTAATGTTCAGTAAAGTTCATATCTATTTTGTGCGCAAGAAATACATCAAAGCATTTCAAGGATGAAACGCTTTGATGTGTTTCTTCATAAACTTTAAGGTCTCTAGTAATTATACATACATTTTACCAAACAATATAATGAACCTACCTTCAAAAATATTTAGACATCCCAAACCTAGGTTCTCATAAGAAAACAGTTTCGTCACAAAAGCTTTACTTTATCACACAACGCATATCGTATCGAAACAAACTTATATTAGATTGGTGGTTCAGTGTAATAGAAGGCCATAGCGCGTCTGCAAGATTATGTCGTGTTCGAGGGCACTAAAGAATAGGTCCACTCATTACTATGGTTCTGAATGTGGTCTGGTGAATGGTGGCGGTGTGGCATGCGACGTTTGTACCAACAGGGACATATCCAGGCTCTTTGAGTGTCATTCCAAACGTGACGACATTTTTTTGTTTGAGCTACGGAAGTGTGCATTGTGTCGTGTTTGGCGGGCACTAGATTTTAGGGCTTTAAAGTTCCTGAAATACCATAATTGATAACGAGAGACATGAGTTACTCGCGATAAATAAAAATGAAAAGTAAAGAAATAAAAATTGTGTTATTAAAACTTCCGCGAGCAGGATACTTTTGGAAATTAATTTAATTTTTAAATATGTACTTCAAGTTTCTTGCCTTGATTTTTTCACCCGTTGTTTTGGTTGTCCGATTGCCATGGTTACAGTAGACTGGACTGAAGACTGGAGTCCTAGTGCCACTTGTGTGAGCCGAAGTTGTTAACTTTGGGTAAAACTAACTAGTTTAAAATGCAAAATGTAAAAATGCGTCACGAGAGTGGGCATAAAAAAAACGAACGGGCACAACTTCCCCAAATTTTATCTTCAGATTCAGATTAGACCGCGCTTACTTTATATTACTTACGTTATTACAACAATACGAAAGCACTGGCACACAATTCTGTCAAGCTCCAATTCATTTTTCACTAACATTATTTAGTAGGTACTTTACCTGTTTCATTATATCCTATAAAAAAAAATTGTACACTATTGTTGTTGATGATTATTTTAAATTAAAAATATGGCTAATATCTACTGTTTTTCATTGTTTGTTTTATTTTGTTGCAAAATAAATTATTATAATATAATATTGTGAATAACACTCTTAAGTACGTTCCTGCCCATTTGTGCTTCTAATGGCAGTTAAGAATTTGTCTACATGTTTTTTTTATAGACTAGTTGTTGCAATTGTTAGCTTTTTTTGACTTTGTAATGTAGTCATCGAAGTTTATAACTAATTTTCAGCATAGCATATATTTTGCAACAATTTATTACCCGCGACACAAGGTGCCCGTATATAAAAGTACGTTTGCGATAAGAGGTTGTTTGTTTTTAATGCGTCTTCATAATGTTATTCTGCGTCTTTGATAAAAAACAATTAGAAAAAATAATTAAGAATCACTATCCGATTTATTCTTTTTCCCCTGAGCACAACTTTCTTTGTATGACTGGCGTAGAATGCACCTACGTGTGAGATGCACACCAGTCAAGTGTGAAAACCATTCTAACAACGTCTGTGACGTCTCAGATGTACGCGTCGGCCTATTTATATGTTATAGACAGAGACTTAACCAATGAAGGAAAATATGATTCAAACTATCTTTAAGTATGATACGAGTATGTAACAATAAAACACAGATAAATAAGTTAAGGAAATCACGTCACGTGTTAAACCATTCTTTTTGATTCGGCATGACCTAGATAGACCCTTATGTCCGCAGTACACTTTTATCCCACCTACGGCCTTTGATCAAATCTTGCTGACTTGTTACGAAACGTCCGAACAGCAGCACTTTTCTTTTAGGTGCGTTTACATGGGGACAGTATGATTCGCAAGGACATAGGCTACTAGCATAATCCTGTCGCTTGTAATGGTAAAATGAGTAAGTTTATTTATGGAGTTACAAAAGCATGCAAGCATAGTTTAGCGACGCTAGAATCAGCTTGTTTGTTACTAATGGCATAGTGATAGTAATTATGCTAAATGGCAAAGTTACGAGTACATACTAACTTGCACATTAGCTTCGACTCACATCAAAACTTGGACAGATTACTGCATTTCCAAGGCATTGCCCATCTATGTACACACTTGAATTCATGTCAATCTTAGTTAAAGGAAGGTATCTTTAGTACAAATTTTATACACGTATTTTATTTTATCATTGCCTCTTCTGTAATAGAACTTTATTTCATTAAACACATTTTTCTTTTATCTGTCGATAGATATAGCTACCGGTATCGACATAGTAGAGTAAAGTTTATTTTGATTAAAGCTATACACATAGGTACTATATGTTGCAAAAAAAAAAGCTATACTTTTTAATATAAAGTTAATTTTTTACTGGTATATGCCAAAAGACATTCATTCATGCTCACGACCTTGCCTATATGAATTCACGGCTTTGCACAACTTTTCCTCTCTTAGCCTCTACCCACGGCTTTAGCCGGCATAGTACCCGAATAAAAAGTAGCCTATGTATTATTTTACGTCACGAATCAGTCCTGTTACAAATTTTATTGAAACATCTAAATTTGACATTTATAAGATTATTTGTAGAAAACTCTCCTAGTGATATCCATAGAACAAAATAACAATCAAACCTATTGTGTCGATTTCTGTAACGTAACAACAAGTAATTAAGTGGAGGATACTCATTTGTTTGTATCGATGATACGTAAAGCAATAATGATGCCTCTCGATGATAATATAAAAATCTTACTATGAATAAAGCTTACTTATTACCGTGTTATGAATATGTAGTATGAGTAAGAAAAACACGAGCTATTTTTTTTTTTAATTAGTTTTCATCACATCTTCTCCCGTTTGTATCTGTGTCCTCGTAATTTTTAGATGCAGCTACATAATCAACACTAACTCAGTTATTTGGTTTTTTAAAGTGGGAACACGCGTTTAAGGAAAATCAAAATATTTTATATCGCAAAAATTTCTCCTTCGGTGGGATTCGGACCCGCGACCCGCGATCGTGTGCTATATTGCACCCATGGTACAGTAATCTTCTCACTGCTCGTATATCATTGTGCTTGTATCTACGGATTATGCTTACGGTAATTAATGACTATACAATGTTGGTTTGATTGGGTTTCATAAACTTGGATGAAACATAGCTAGAGCGACTAGTAAAGCAGGCAATTGATGGAGGGATATAATCTTATAGTTAGGATAAATTGACGACCTCTGTGGCGCAGTGGGCGAAGGTCCGCCTGAGACGCAGAAGGTTGCGGGTTCAATTCCCGCCGCGGAACAAATGTTTGTATTATCTGCAAATATTTGTCTCGGGTCTGGGTGTTTTCTATGTATAATATGTAAGTATTTACAAAAAACATGTATATAAGTAGTATATCAGTCATGTAGTTCCCATAACACAAGCTCTGCTTACTTTGGGGCTAGATGATGCTGTGTGAAAATGTCCCGCATTATTATTATTATTAATATTATAATTGTTTTAGTGCTCAAAAACTGTTAAAAAAGATGTTCAGTATTTTTTTATTGCCATGTTTTTACGCCCATTTATATTTTGAGAGATGTGCTCTGAAATTTCAAAGTTATGAAGCTTTTGTGATTTTTAATGATGTATAAAGAAGCGCCACTTGTTTAAAACTTAAATAATTTCCTTCTTTACATTGGAGTATGAACACGTTAAATGAAGTTAGGTTTTATAGCTCACATAGTCCTTTAAGATCAGCACAAAAACGGTTCAAACTTATTTAATCAACCCAAAATACTGCACCATAAAATCGGCATATAGAAAACCTGTTACCTTCTCAGCAGTAACTTTTCTAGTAACCTTACAAGGTTCTTAAGTGTACTAAAAAGACTCTAAACCGAGTGAAGGGAAGCTAACGAAAGCTCTTATGTCTCTCGTTCTCTCAATATATCATATTTTTTCCCAGAGTCGGGAGATATATGGGCGGTGGTTTCGCGCGTGACAGGCTTGCCGGGATAATATTAATAAAATTATTGTGGAGACACGTCTCTCGCCTGACCTGCTCTCACACTGCACATTGCTCAGGCAGTACCTATCTACGAATACTGGGAATGTAACGTTATGTTAGTTTATGATGTACAAAATAAGTATACAGTGTAGCAATTCTTGAAAATTATTTGAGTAAAATGGGAGTTATTTAATAATATCATGATATTATAGTGCTACTAATCTAACTTCAAGGTATAGTGTAAAAGGGACTAAATTGTATTCAGTGTCTAAGGCGAATTTCCTAGGATTAACTATAGATGGACATTTCAACTAGAAATCACACATTGAAAAGATGTATAGGCTTATAAACAAAGTTTAAGAATTATGTTCAACAAGCTTCGGCCCACGGCTTCGCCCGCATGGTACCCGGATAAAAAGTAGCCTATGTATTTATTCTGATGTATAAGCTATATTACTGTAAAGATTCATCAAAATCCGTACATTAGTTTTTACGTGAAAGAGTAACAAACATCCATCCTCACAAACATTCAGACACATCAGAATAACGCATAGGCTACTTTTTATCCGGGTACCACGCGGGCGAAGCCGTGGCCAGAAGCTAGTAAATCTATAAAATCTCTGTTGTCATTTCTTCTATGATATGAAGTGTTTTTATAATAAGGCTGGTCATTTTTCACACAGCATCATCTCGCCCCAAACTAAGCATAGCTTGTATTATGGAAACTAAATGACTGATATACTACTTTTTTTGTAAATATAGGTACATATTTTACATACAAAACATCTAAACTCCTAGAAAAATATTTGCAGATCATATAAAAATGTGTCACGCGGCGGGAATAGAACCCGCAACCTTCTAAAGAATATAAATGACCATGCCACTACTCGTTCTCAATCAGACCACTTCTTTTTGTTTTCTGTGAACTTGTGATTTATGAATATGAACACTGGTAAATCTAACTAGTTTGTAATCAACTGATTTATTAGTTAACCAAACAGTGACCCTCACTCCACTAACAGACCACATGGGACTCATAACGCTAATGTTTTAGCGCAAATAAATTGGCATTAAAATAAATCCACATAAATTTGGATAGTAATTTAGAACGATTTATTTGACATTTATCTTTTTGTTGAATCAATAAATAATTATTGATAATAACAATATTTCTCTACCATTGATGGAAGAATAATATTACCGGCAAAGCCTAGTCTGCACTGAAATATTTTTGTAATATATTTTAATTCAGTTTAAATACAAATTTCAATTCGTAAGTAGCTATATAATGAAACATACAAAGTGCAGAGTATATTAAGGCTTTGAAATGAAAGCAAAAACTAGACGAACAATAAATTTAAAATGAACGCCAGTAACAAGCCAATACACGGTCGACAGATATTTATTATCGTCGTGCCGTATCGATGGCGCTCGATCATCAACGGTTTCCAATTACATTAAAATTTCAATTCATTCATCACCCTAACAATGGTTGATCAGAATACTTTTTTCGGTCGTATGCCTTTTGATTAGATTCAGCACTGAACAAACCCATCCATCGCTGAGCCACAAAAGGTAGGTGAGAATGCGTCGCTTGACTCTCGCTTTCCATTCGTTCCGCTGTCCAGAAATTTTCGCAATAAAATTAATCGTTCAATAAAATCGGGGCTGAATAGAGCTACCCATGCATGAACACTTTTTAATTGGGTAGCTCTTTTTGGTCCTTTCGTAGGCATCCAAACGAGAAATCGAACTTGAACAAGTCTCTTCATTGACGTTCCGCGACTCGAAACTTTGTTAAATCTCTCAGTACAGTTCTCAAAGAATTAGCAGAGCCAAAGTTGCGGTCACAATGAAAACTATTTATTTATAAGCTCAGTGAATCCTCTTTTGGTTTGATTAATATAAAATTACTTTAAAATTTCTTTAAAAATTCCGTTGGAATACAATATAACTCGTAACATCGTAAGTCAATCAAAATGAACAATTTGGTGCGTGTAAACGCAGCTCCCAGTGGATTGGATGAAAATCAGACAAAAAACATTGCATGGAATAATGTCGAACAAACGAAAATATATTTTAGCATTTTCATTTTCGACAAGCAATCGGGTTTAATGGGTTGAGCGCGATTCCCACTTGAGTGTGTTTCATTTAATCGCTTCAGCAATTCATTGTAGGTGTGCCGGCGAGAACGTCATAAAAACACTAGAGCCAGTCTACGCTTGTCCCAGTTACCGTGAGAGCACTTTCACACTACTATGTTATACTACTTATTTTAGTAACTTCTTAACCTAGTAGGTACGTGTTATGTTTACATCCCCAAATATTGACCATAATTTTTAACAAGGTTATCGTGATGGCTTTTTTTGTCAAAGACACAATGTTTTCAGCTGCGATAAGCTTGCATTGGTAATCAAAGTCCGTCTTGGAAGCCAAAGGTTTAATAGTACCAAAGTCTACGTAAAGTAGTCCATAATGTTGAGCTCAAATAAAACAGATGTAAAAATAAGAAGTCTACGCACTCTTCTGCGAAAATTCGTACCTCATGTAGCTACGAATAACTGGTATCTGGCTACGATAACTTTACCCACGAATGAGTATGTTGGGTAACAATAGGGTGTTCACAAATGTGTCTGTTAGCTCTCTAAGTTTTTGATTTAAAGCAAACGGTTGCTTATGTAATACCAACGCACATAGATTCATTGACAAACATTTAGAAATAATAAAATAGATTTTTTGGAACTATTTTTAATTGATATTCTGGCAGTAAGACTATCTTCAGAGCTCTTACTTATGCTTTGACAACCAAACTATACACTATTTGGTATAGTAACCCAGGTTAAAATATGTTTCTGATAAACTATATAATCGTGTTATGTTATTCTACGTATATACATAACTTATTATCTTGGCTTTGTTTAAACGTTTATTCTATAATAGGAATATAGTTGCGTGTTTTGCTTACCCAGGTCTTCGGCATCTTCGCTCCACTCGCCCTCCTGTGCCCAGCAAGCCGCCAGCATCACGAGCAACAGGATCCACTTTGTGGAGCACATGGTTTTTTTCTCTATTACATTGTCATAAAGGTATTGTTATTTCATTGGCACATCATTTGATAGTTTTCACACTGTACACCCGCGGATCTGCTAGCACTTTCATTTTGTTTAATTTGTTCGTACCTACAAAGAATAATTAGTTGTATTGTCAGTCTATGAGATTTATGATTTCGATTTTGGTTGTGTAAGGAGTTATTTGTTATTGTATATAACCATGTTATAGTCATATAACATGGTTGAACCTAGCAAATTCTAAATGTGAAGATTCTACTTGAGAGATCACGTTGGAAATCTCTCTATATAAATATGGTTATAAGGATCAGGAAGAGTAGATGAAAATAATAATCAGGCACGTAATCTCAGGTATCTCAGGAATATTGCAAACATTTCAACAAGGAATACCGTCGCTGATTAATATCTGCAAGGAATTTCATCGTACATTAGTATACCCGATGTAATTAAACAACTACCACTCAATCAATTTTGTGAAATTACAGATACAAGACTTTTCGCTCGTTAGGTTCGGCAATGCGTGATTGATAGCTCTGGTGTCATACGTGTCCATAGGTTACGGTAACCGCTTACCAACAGGTGGAGCTGTATGCTTGTTTGTCACTTGAGTTGAATAAATAACTTACATTTATTCATACAACTATGTACAAGTAGGTGTATATAAAAAATACAGATGAAACAGCTAGCTATCTAAAGACCGTTGCAAATGATCTATAGATAGCTCAACTGATCCAGATCACTAACAGACGGAAGCGTTCCTAAAATACTGGCCGCATTGCCACGCTGAATGGCAATCTGTATTTACCTATGTTTCACAATAAATGAGTTCTGATTCTGATTGAACTCAAGTGGAACACAGAATCATCGTAAAACAAGTGTCCGAAGCGACCCTTCCCCTTGTCAAAAATATAAAACTTTGATGGCTGGTTACGCTTTTGCACGAGTAAATAATGCCTTTTAATCTCTACAGAATCGTATGACCCTTATCCTGTGAAATAAAAAGTTCACAAAGGTTGGGAACAGTAACACAAAATTTATTTCTCGATTATGTAGTATAATGTCCGGTCAAATGGAAACGAGAAAGGCCAAATACGAGTGATAAGGTTGAATACGAATAATTTTTGCTACGAAGAGTTCATTTTCAAACGTACCCTACCAAATAGGTTGGGCGTTTTCACAATAGCCGAAAATGCGAGACTATTCCGAAACGACATTGAAATTTTATGCATTTACATACCTATTTGAATTTATCGCTATAATAATATTGAAGAGCAAACCGGGTTTTGTTGCATAAAAATAATTCTTTATGTTATTATTAGCGGCATCTTACTTCGTGTAAGCATTTTTAGTTTTTACTATTAATTTTGATATTGTAAACTGTATCTTCATAAAATAAAAATCGAACAAGTGCGAGTCTGACTCGCGCACCGAGGCTTCCGTACAAGCTTGTAAAACATAAAACATTGCTCTAACGAATATATAAGTCAGATTGATAGAATTAACTTACTTTGAAAAATGTTCGCCCATACATTAATATACCTGGAGTGCGCAAGTGTAGGTTTGTAATCACAAACATAGAGGTATATTTTTTCATATGATATAACTATAAATTAAGGATTTTCGGATTTTTCCTTTACTGGTGCTGTGGGACCTTGCTTCTTGCCAAATTTTATGATTCTAGGTCAACGAGAAGTACCCTATAGGTATTGGTTTATTTGAGAGTATCAAAATATGTTGCATAAATTACCGTATTTTTTATTGCGTTGACTTAGAAGTTTTTTTTAGAGCTCCAAGGGACCACGTATTTGATTTACGTATTTGATATATTTATTTCAATACAACAAAGCGATCCTATATGGGTTCTGTTTTTCCTTTTGGGGTAGGGAACCCTAAAAATACTTCTCTTTGTAGGAAAAATAGAGATTTGTGAACACTAGACCACGGTTTTGGGAATTTTGGTGCCAACAGGATCCAGACCCGCATTTCACTTCCTATAAACGATACCCTGATCAATTTTCTCATGGATCGAGGTGTTATTAGAGGTACGTAAACCAAGTCCAGCTGCGTTAATATATTTAGGTCGCATTCAAAAAACCCTTTGACTTTTTGTAATGTTCATTAATTAGTTTGGTTCAAATAAATCAATCAGTCGACTGTATCGCAAGACAATTTAGGTTTATCTCATTTTTTATTGAATATAAAATGGCTGAGTGCGTACCTTTCTCTTATCCGATCGGGTTATTTATTGCACAAGTTTGTTTTTGACCGCCTCACGTACTTTATAGGGCGAACCTTTCCTATCCCGAATTGCCAATTGCTATTTGATATATACTTTATGCTGTAACTTTCCGATCTCATATTTCTTGAGTTTTCCTTTGTTTTTACATGATTGAATGTTCTCTGATCGGATAAAGGTTGTGTATTATGAATGCAATCTGCTTGAGTAGTAAGTCGTTTCTGATTCGTTTTGTGTTGTTTGCGAAGAGTATTGTTTCGTTCCTACCAAATTTCCTTGTAAGAATACAAATTATACCGCATTTTCCGTCCTAGATAGACAGTTTCTATGCGGCCTGGATATGTGCATACCATTTACATATAATTTATAAAGAGTTTAGTCACACATGTTGACCTCGTCCCTCGCATCGGTACCTATCTGAAACGCAAATAAGCTTGCAAAAAATGTTGATAACGTTAGAGATTAAGGCCCATGAACATTGTAAACCGTCCAATAACCATGTTCCCGTCCGTAGGACCTAAAAACTAGCTTGGAATTGGCGCCAATGCTTCCGAAGGACCCTTTTTGGCTTAAACGACAATACTGAATGTTTTATTAGTCTAGAGAATGGACTTGACATAACCGTCGTCGACATCTGCTAGGATATTATTAGGCTATTCTAGGGCGCTCTACAATATGTGTTTATTTTTCATGGTTTGTGCCAGCAAGCACGATAGGTATGTTATACATAGAAATATTTTTATCCTGGTACCACATCAGTGAAGCTATTTGCAGAAACCAGTAAAAATAAAGATGATTTTCCACTACCCACTTGTAAACCTCCCAACTTTTCTCTCCTATTTACCTTTACTTTGTAAATTACAACTAAAATCTATTAAAATACCCTTGCATTACCGATATAACCTTTCGAACTAGTCAGCTTGAGATTAACAGGGTGTAGCTCCATCGATCCACATCCGTGTAGACTATTTTAGAACAGGAGCCGGGATTGAATTTCAAGATTCAACTGTAGACACGTTTGCTTATTTTAATAGGTATAGGTGAAATTATATTGTACTAGCTTCTGCCCACGGCTTCGCCCACGTGGTACCTATATAATAAGTAGCCTATGTGTTATTCTGATGTATAAACTATATTACTGTAAAGTTTCATTAAAATTCGTTCAGTAGTTTTTGCGTGAAAGAGTAACAAACATCCATCCTCACAAACTTTCGCGTTTATATTAGTAGTAGGATTGTATTAATGTTGGCAGAAGAATCAATCCAGGGTGTTGGTTCTTCTTTTTTGTAAACAATGTCTTATCTTGTAATATTATTTAGTTTAACTTCAGCTTATCGTTTCCTATCTATTTTCGGTAGATTTGTTTTAATTTTGTGGCTAAACTACGATTATAAATTAGTTGGTAGAGCAACGTAGTAACGTTCAGTTTGTCAAAATATGAATTGGCTTTGTGATATTTTTTATCTAGCTGTCCAGCTGCACTGCAAGCTAAAGCAAGCCAATATAACCGCAATTTATCTAGGCCTGAAATAGCGGTACAGTATTCGTTCATAAACATCATATGAGAGAATGATCCGTATATTGGATTGTGAAATATTTGTTGTGGGTTGTGTTGGGAG
Organism: Perizoma flavofasciatum; assembly: GCA_958496245.1. Classification (NCBI taxonomy): domain Eukaryota; kingdom Metazoa; phylum Arthropoda; class Insecta; order Lepidoptera; family Geometridae; genus Perizoma; species Perizoma flavofasciatum. The sequence goes on from OY292436.1 coordinate 5,926,352, forward strand.
TAAATGCATATTCTGACATCCACGATACGAGAAAGGGTAACTTCTATGTGCAAGTTTTTCATAGGAATTCTAGTTTATATCTGGCCAAAACTTATTTTAGTTTATTCCAGAACAATACATGGCAGAATATGGTGTGGCACTGTCCTGCGTTGCTTTATAAAGCAGCTTTTCTTTTTGCATACTTGATTGAGTTATAAGATATCGGTCGTGGGATGTAAGTATCGTGCATCATTGTCTGAGGATGGATTGATTTATCATGATATAAGGTCAGTTTACAAATCTTTCTTTATTACAATAAATACCTGCCCTGTCTAACCCCGCTCTCTTTATTAAGCGTGCCAAACAAATTATTGGAGTGTGCTATTCGCTGACTCACAGTTGAGCTCGTTACACACTCAATCAAAACTATCACACTATAGTCTATTCAAGCTGTAGGTACTCAACACTCAACGAGTATAGTTGTGAATTCATAAAAAAATACAGGTCCCGTGAAAAAAACTCACGCAGTGTCATCAATTCAGAACTAAATTTTATCTATTTGTACACTTTTACGGGTTTTTTACCGGCATCAATAGTAACTTTGTATCTGTTATATCAAATTCGAATTTATTGAAATTGGACTTTATTTACTGCTACTTTTTATCCGAACAGATAAAAAAAATTAAAAAAAAATCGGTGACTAAAGTCTGTATGTGTATATGTGGCGCAGTGGGCGAAGACCCGCCTGAAACGCAAAAGGGCTCGTTTCCCACCGCAGGACAAATGTTTGTATAATCTACAAATATTTGTCACGGGGTCTGGGTATGTTCTATGTATATTATGTATGTATTTAAAAGAAAAAGGATATTATTAGTATATCAGTTATGTAGAAATCGGATGAGTAGTTTTGGAGATTACCCCGACATACAAACTTTACCTCTTTATAATATTAGTATAGAATTTTCGTTTCTGCCCACGGCTTCGCCCGAGTGAATCGGATAAAAAGTTGTCTATGTAAAATTACCTGTTCCAAATTTCATCCAAATCGGTCCAACTATTACGGAAATTACTAGCAACTAATATCGTAACATCTAAACATCCAGACTTTGACATTAAATAAATAAATCATGCTGGACATTTTTCACACAGAGTTTTATATGACTGTCAAACTAATTATATATATATATATATTTTGTAAATACAAACATATTATATATATAGAAAATACCTAGACCCGAGACAGTGTTTGCAGGTCATACAAACATTTGTTCCGTGGCGGGAACCGAACCCGCAACCTTCTGTGTTTCAGGCGAGCCTTCGCCCGCTGCGCCACAGACGTGGTCATTTATAATATTAATAGGATTAATAAATAATGTTGGTAATTTTTCACACATGCAGCTTCATGCAGAGCTTGTGTTATGGGAACTACATGACTGATATACTACTTATATTTTTTTTGTAAATACATTTCGATTCATTACGATTTCGTGTAGTCACTGATGGTTACATTTAACTCTCCTACAATATTATAAACACGAAAGCTATGATGTAATAATAATAGTAACGATAAAACCGATTTCGTTGAAATATTGAGGTAATTTAGATCATCATCTTCTTGTCCTTATCCCACATTACGTGGGGTCGGCACAACATGTTTTCTTCTTCCACTCTCCTCTATCATCCGTCATCTCAGTACTCACTCCTTTCTTAATCATGTCATTCTTCACACAATCCACCCATCTTTTCTTTGGCCTACCTCTGCTTTCATTTCCATCCACATTCATATTTAACATTTTTCTCGTAATATGATATAGTTCTCTCCTCATGACATGCCCATACCATACTAACCTATTACTCCTCAACTTTTCCGTCACAGGTGCTACTTGCAAACTTCCCCTGATATACTCATTCCTTATTTTGTCCATTCCAGTTTCAGCTGCGTGCACTCTTCTTTCATCAATCCCTTTGGTTGCCCAACACTCCGATCCATACAATACGACAGGTCTTATGATCGTTTTGTATTTTTTTCCTGTGAGCCTAAGGGGCATTCGTGGATCACATGTAGTTTCTGTAACCTGTCACCATTTCATCCATCCCGCATTTATTCTGTTCCTCTCATCCAAGTCTATCTCGCCATCATTCTGGATTAATGAACCGAGGTACCGAAAGTCGGAGCAAACTGCATCCTATTGCCTTAGATGGGATACACCATATAAGGCAATAGGAGTCAAATTGGAGGGACCACCGAAGTCACAGTACAGATTTTCAGTTTTCGTTTTGCAGATCTTCATTCCGACACTCTCCAATTTTTCCTGCCATTTTACCAGCCTACTCTGTACCTCAACCGCATTTTCTCCAACAAGAACAATGTCGTTGGCAAACAGCATACACCAGGGTGCCTCCTCCTGTATGTTCGATGTCAGCGCATCTATAACCAGGAGGAACAAATAAGGGCTTAAAGCCGATCCCTGGTAAAAGCCTACAGCCACATTGAACTTGTCAGTGACGCCAGCTTCGGATTGGACGTGAGTGTTTGCTCTGCCATACATAGCTAGAATGAGCTGCAAGTATTTTCCAGGCGAAGTGCCTGGAAAATAAAGTTTCTTTTTCAAAGTCCACCACAGAACCTTACGGGGAACCCTGTCGCATGGAGGTAATTTAGATCTTTGGTAATAATCATACATAGGCTATTATTTTTCTGGTACCACACGAGCGTAGCCGTAGTCAAAAGAATTTATAAACCATTTTGCTGTATGTTTTCCTTCGTAGCAAACCCTGTTTATAGTATCACTCAACACGGAGAGCATTTTAAATTCAAAATGATGTATATGCGAATTAAATGCACATCCCCATCGTATATGCATCGTTCTATCCATTCTCCTGAGTTCCTTCCCTCAGGACTAATTAAAATAAAAGAGTGTAAAACTTCCTCCAACGGACGGACGCTTTCGGACAGCAGTTTTGCTACATCCTTATCCCTCGGGGAGGCCTTTTCAAGTACCGTTGGGAGGAATATTTCAATTGTTAAGATTCTTTCATACTAGTTATTAGTGTATTGGTGACAATTTGCCAACGACAGTGGCGCAATTTTATTGATAGGTTATTTCGTTTTGTTTGTTACGAATCTACGTTTACTATAACAGAGGAGTTATATTCATATTGTAAAAACGGGAATTTTCACGTACTGCACTATCGGTGAAGGCACCGACTAAGTTTCGACTTCATCAGGACTTTATATGGATAGTCAAGTTCATGATAGTTTTTGGAATAAAGAGTTATATTCATTGTAGATTTTTATAATTTCGGTGATACTGGATTAGGTTCATATAACATGGTGATATTTTTAATTAAAGTCATGGACTGAGTTATTAACTCTGATTTAATTTTAGTTTTAGTTTCGTCCAGTAATTGTTTCATTTGAAAGCATTCTTGAAACAGCAGACAGATATTTTTATATATGTATAAACATGATCAGATAAATAACTGACAAATTATTATTCTATTGTTTTTTATTTATTTTAGAAACAGAATCGTATTCATCTTTTTGTAAATAAATTTACGTAAGCATATAAATCTTAACTAATTAAAATAAAATGGGGTCCTCAATGGCCACTTAGTCACAAAGTAAACTTACAGATCATTTATTTACAACGTTTGAAGTGGGTCACGAGCCAAAGTAATTCTGTCATGGTGTCATTAGACCGACCAACAGGATTATTTTTATTTCTCGGCCAAGATTTATTTTCCTTAGATTAGCATTTCACTTATTTATGCTAATGTAATTTTAATGGCACCGCCATTTTTGCCTAATTTCATTTTAAGAAAAACTCTGGGATTTGTTTAAAACCACGGCTTCTTAAAATGCCTTAGGTGACGATATCACTCACTATAAAATTTCAATTGTTCATGGTTTATTTAACAGATATTTTATGTTTGGATTTAAAAACACTTTCGATTAAATAAGATATAAATGACATCATTTATACCAGTAGTGAGACGCTTGTCTGATACAGACTCTGCTTCATTATGAATGGAATAGTGAACGCCCAGTGTCTTCGCCTTTGTCGAGTTTTGTCCATACAAACCTCATCTTTTCCGAGAGGTCATCATGCAATTCCCTCCATTTATTTTTTAATTTTCGGATCTTTTAGAACTTTATACACGACATGACAGCGACTTCTCTTACTTTATCACTTACTTATTTTCTCTTATTTTAATTCATGATAAACTACATACATGACAGTCTATTCGTAGCTTTCTTCTTCTTCGTTTTTCTTTTACTTTTTCTTCGTTGATGGTTTTTATGAACTATCATGTAGATACATCCCTACACACCAAAAACAATCTAATCTCCATAAATATCAAGAACCTATATGTTATGCGTTGGTGTATCTCGCAACGATTTCAAATATTTAGATTAGCTATGAGTAATTTGGTTTTGTAATACAAACCACCACAGGCCAATAAAACATCGGTACATGCTCAGAGTGTACTTTATTTTGCACGCAATTGAACTCACAAATTCCACAAAGCTAATTCTCCTCGAATGCTAAAAACCAGCAAATAAAGTAGTAGGTACTCGTGCCTCAATTTGTCGACATCGAGTACAAAAACAGCAATAAGCAAACACGCTGCCCCGAGTCACGAATCGTATCGGAAAATTCGGATTGAAAGAAACTGTACGGTGGGAGGCCCGTGCAAACAGTAGCGTGCAGTGAACACTCGTGATTGTCTGACGTCCGTAAAGCTAGCTGAAGCAAGCAAAAGCTGAAGGAGGACGATTTATACATTCGCATGCTCAAACTATAGCTTTTAACAGTGGAACTCTTGAAATGAGAATAAACACGTTCCTACCCTACGAAAGCTGATCAATATTATAATTTATTTATTTTCGTTTATTTTAATACCTAAGGCCAGGTTAGAAGTACACTAAACCGCCGAGCTTGTATGAAGAATTTGGTGAGGATGAATGAAGCGAAAGAGGTATGACAGGATCGTAGGACCCCTCCGGAAAACAGGCGTAACTATATGTATGTATGTATTTTTATACTTACTCAAAAACATCTACTCTTGATTCTGATCAAACTATTTACAGGTTTTGCGTTATTTCGCACGCTGTATCCAATCGTTGCGTGACTGACTGAAACGTAAGACTTATAGACTATACCTACAATTGGAATGTGTCTTTTTGATTGGTGAAGGTTCGCTAGAGAAACGAAAAACTCGATGCTGACTAGTATACGGGGCGTTCCACAAAAATTGTTTTGGGAAAAAGAAGTTGCTGGCGAGTGAGATCAAACAGAAGAAGCGAGGTGTAAAAACTACAAGCAAACAAACTACTAAAAACATAGTAATTAAGTGCAATCGTAAAATAATTTCGATTCCCTTTTTAAATAGTTCGATAAGCCGGTTTCGCTACACAAAAAGATCTCTCTCGAATCCCTCGAGACCGTGGAGACAAAATAATAAGTTTTCTTTAAGCTGCGGGAAAACGATGAAAGATATTGGCTCAGGACCAAGGAGAATACCGGAGCCAATATACTTGTTTAAAGAACAATTTCTATTTTGAAACATTTCTTATATCGTCAACAGTGAGGTGATATTTTTATGGAAAAGGAAAAAGATGTGGGAAGGTATTTGTGAAAATCTAGCTTTTTCCTTATCGTGGCCGGATAAATAATAGCTTTAACGTTACTTTTCATTCAATAAAACCAACTCAATTAAGTCTCAAATTTCATCAACATCGGTTTAGCCGTTACGAATATTCTTAGAAATAAAACATCCAAACAGTCATCTATACTATTTATAATATTAGTGAAAAAAATAATGGTATAATAATGATTACTGAAGTACTTTAAAATCTGTCATAATAACACAACAAACAAAATAAAAAATATCGACAACTCGTTACTTTAACAAACAAACCATAACTGAAACCTATTTCTATTAATCAATATATAAAATGGGTTACCGTCCATCAAACAAAGTTAAATTTTCTGACTGCATTATTAATCACCCGCCAGTGTTCAATATAATTTTATTTCATTGTCAAATCACTTCACACGCTCAATCACAATAATTTGTTTTCACGTGAACTGTGTTAAAATTACACCAATTTAATCTGTTAAGGTCTCATTCCACTATATCACTTAAAATAAAAGCGACTAGTTTATAGATCGGAGAGCATTCATAAAAGAAACTCAGGAACGGCTCAAACGATTTTGACGAAATTTATGGAAAAAAACGCTGTTGTCCAAAGCTGAGGAAAGTTCCACAGGTAAAAAAAGCTCATAACAGTGAAAATCTTGAAAGTTACAAGGACAACGACGTGATGTGAAAAAAAAGATATATTATTCAAAATTACAAGTTACGTATCATAAATGGGTTGGGATCTCTTTAGTAAAGTAGTAAACCTGTATTATAAGAGTCCCCTCTTTTTATACTCATAGTTATAACTGCGAGATGTTTTAAGGATGGTACGTTCAGGAGAAAAGTTCTGATGATAAATAAAAAAATAAGAGTAGACCTTTGGCCATTTTATTCTATGATATTTGTGTTTCATGAAATAATAGTTGCTTTACTTACTCGTACACCGCGAGAATATTAACTTTTATTTAAACTAATTTCTGATAATAACGAGAGACATGACAAGGGTTAATTAATAAAAATGTTAAAGTATTTACTATAAAAAAGTATACTTATGATCAAAGTTCACTCAACATAAATTTATAAGTTTAAAAAATGCTTTAAAATTAAATATCTGAGCATTTTTTATGGTACAGCTTGCCCCCTGCCTTTTTTGTATTCGACATGTTAGTGACCTAGTATCCACACAAAAACATTTCGTTGGTGGACGTGGATAATTAGTAGAAGAATGATCCTACTTTTTTTTCTATACTTACGCGCCCCCTAGCCCACATCATACCCGGTCGCATAACCCATAGCATATCATGGTAAAAAGTAGGTATCCAAATCACAAATTATAAAATACTAGCCTCTGCTCACGGCTTCACCCGCGTGGTATCCGGATGAAAGGTTGTCTATGTGTTATTTTAGGTTCACGCACTGTTAAACTTGTTCTAAATTTCATGGAAATCAGTTTAGCCTTTACTGATATAATTAGTAACAAACATCAAAATATCCAAACTTTCACATTTTTATGATATTCCTTGATCAAAATCGGTTTATTAGTTAGGTCATTATTGAGTTACAAAAGCTACACTTTTTGTTGGATTTATGTTATATGACATGCATTTATTTTAATTAATAGGTACATAAGGCAGGTGCCTATTCTTTTCAGCTTAATATATTATGATTATTTTTTGATACTTTTTGAAAAAAGTAAAAGTACATACCATTCGCGTCAGTATTCCAATATCAGTATAAAGAATTCATAAGTTTTACAGTGATAGAACCATTGATTATTATTATTTTCTATTTACAATCATTAGTATTTTATTAAAGACATAATGTCTTAATGAAAACAGAGAAACACTTCCAATAAACGCTTTAGAATCAACAAGTGGAATTTTGCTAACGTCACAGCACAAAATTAATAGTCGATTATTTTATTTGATGTTTGATTCGCGCGCTGCGATCGGATGGGGTCAACGCGACTATTCGCGACGAACAACGAACGAGCACTGATTCGGCATTGGACGTTGTTTTCCAAAGGTGAGGGTTTCGTGCAACCTCGGTCAACTTCGGTGCCTCTCGGCCAACTCATCCCGTTTCGATTGTGAATAGGTTTTATATTTTGAGATACCTAACGAATTTTATATTTTTCATGAACAAAATGTTCTATTTTTAATAACTTAATGATAAGGCGGCCGACAAAAAATAAAAGGTTAGCACGTATCCGCTAAAGGATTTTTAGTTTTCATGCAGCTTACTAGTTCCCTCACAATAATTGAGGTTTTATTTGTCATTTGAAATAAACACGAACCAAAACCAACACCAAGCAAAATGCAAACATTTCTTAATAATAGTGCAAAATGCAATAATTTCTTGCACGTTTTGATATCAGCCAAAATATTTTTTTGTGATTTACAGAGGCAAATAATTCTTAAAAATGATATTTTGCCAAATAATATCGTGACATATATTACGCTTAACTTATTTAGACATGTTTGTCTCTACGTAAAATGTATTTAGTCAACAACATGCATAGTGGTATCACAAACAGTTTATAATTTAATATACCTCATTTTTTGATAGAAATAGCTACCGTATAATTAAAAGGAATAAGGAGGATTTCATTTTTAAGTCTTTTTAGATTAGTAACGAAAATAAATATTAACATCCGGCCCTACAGCGATTGTAACTTGTTTCGAGGCGGTGCAGAATGTTGTCATATATGATTCAATACAGAGAGTTTATAAAACTACCCTATGAATTGGAAAATTCACGTATTAATCCTAAAATGTAATATTAAATAACTATCGATTTCGTTGTTTTTTATTTAAAAAACTTTATTTGCAAGAATTCTAATTGAAGCATAAGTTATATGAAAACTAAAAAAAGGAAATAGTAGTGAAATTTTACGGCCTATTGATGATGAATACATGAAAAAAAAACTTGTACAAAAAAATAATAAATGTATAGTCTACTACGGCGTACCGCGGCGTATGCCCTACGAGACGTCTACGTCTCGTCTATTTATCTCAAATTGCTATAAAATTGTTCATTGAAATTCGAGTTTTCGAGTTAAATATGCGAATTTTCGATAGAAGGCTTACCACAGCGAGTAATTAATTTTGTTTGTTTGCTAGTACTTCGGCGTCCGGCTTATCCAAGGTTTGTGATTTTTGCGTGCCCTCGTGTGTACTGAAAATATTACGGGATGAAATTTGATGAAATTTTAATCAGTGTTCAGCGCCGCTCCATTGGAATTGAGACAACCCTTCTTGTTGAAGTAATTCTGGATTGTGTGAAATTTTACCTTTGTTATCTACATAAAAACCTTGTGGTTCAGATGTGTTTTAAATTCAAAAAATGATTGTGTAGTAATGGATAGATCTTTTTGCATTTACTGAAACTCAAATGAAGGAATAATTGTCTATGTAATCATTGTTGAAGTAGCTAGTTCACCTGTCTTGTTAAAAATAACCAGTTAATTAGTCTTAGCAAAGCACCTTGTTGAGCTGCAGAACACTGACGGTTTGGTAATTACAAATGAAATCAAATTTCAATTATGAGTTTAATGTACGTGCTTTTGTTCAATACTTCAAATACAAAACCGATAACTATGCTTGAATGTTATAAGTTTGTTGTTAATGGCAATCGATATTAAAATTATTGAATCAAACTCAAGGACATAAAGTTTTGAAGTTTTATGTTAATCATATTTAATCTACCCATTGACTTGTGCACACCATACGGAAACCAAAAAAGGGCCTATAAAAATTGAAAAATCTTGCATAATCTTACCTGTATTCAAAAAAAATCTAGTAAATAAATGCTCTGATTTTTAAAACAAAAACAAATATGCTCACGTCGGTACTCACCATAATTAGTCCCATTCATATCAAATATTCAGTGAGTAAATTTTTGAGGATAACAAATAAGGGGTAGTCAGAGGCACGTTCAAACATTACGAGTGGCACATGACCGCGTTTTTGCAAGTAATTAGCATTCCACGTGACAGATTGGAAGCTCATCACCGCTTATTGGAATAATAACTGATAGAACATGTCATAGAATTTTAACCGTTTTGAGCACATTTTTCGAGTGGAAGAATCCACTGGTCATTATATTTTTACAACCTTCGTGTCATTAAAACTTAGCCATAATCTCATTTATGGCAGGCGATGGAGCATGAAGGTCTAGAAAATATATATTCACTCTTACCAGATTGTATTTTTCAGAAAAGACAGAAATTATAGTGTTTTCCATTCCTTCGCCGGTCTCATTTGGGAAGCGGTTACCGTTACCTATGGACGTTTGCTACACCAGAGGTATAACTCGCGCGTTGCCAACCCTTAGACATAACGGGTGCAAAGTTTCATGAGCCTGTAATTTCACCGGCACCCTTCAAACTGGAACACAGCAAGGTGGAAATGAAACGTTTAGTGCGAATAGGTGGTAAACTGACAAGATACGGATGGTACTGATCTGTGCGTCTGCTTGTTCTCAAGTAAAAAGGCGATGATGAGATCAGATCATATAGCTCCTGGACACATTCCCCAAAATGTAGTCTGTAGACCTTGGATCTTATTTTTACCCGCGACGCAAGTAGTCCATACATGCTTTTTGGGTAGAAGATTATGCGTTTGTCTATTATATGCAGTGTTATATTTAGCATTAATACATCATTTGATGTTTTTAGATTGGAAGCATAAACCTTTCATTTCTAATTCATAATTTTGTATTTGACACAATACCCCTGCGTCAAAGCTTACAAAGATCCCCTGAATTATTAAATTATACTGAAATATCTCACAAACCAGCAGCAGCTATAAATTACCAACGAGATACAACATTCCAGCTTTGTGCTCGAGTGACGCGATAAGGCACGATCCTCTTCGGCAGATATTAACAACGACCTTCAACTACACTGCTCTAAGTCATTCTGGAATATTTGCTAAAGGTCATAACGTAGGTTATTTAGAATACTGACTTTGTGGTCAGAACAACGGTCAGAAGTTCTAAGAATTGTACGAAGTTGATTTTCAGTAGCGACTAATATGACTATCGCATCATCATTGAGAATAAATCCAATATGAAATTGTATTTCTGCATTATTGAATTAATGTTTCGTCTTGACTAAAGAGCCGATTATGTGCTTGAGGTGAGGTGGTTTGTTTGTTTATTACTATGTTCCTCTGTTACCATTTCACTGAAATAATTAAAGTTGTTTGTACAACTTAATCAGGTAGGTACGGCGATTGTATTCGGGTTTCAAACTACAATTAAATTTTAAAAGCATGTTATTATTCTACACACCGATTATCTCATATTTTATTAACGTAACTTACCTTATGCTTAGTTAAGTTTACGTGTTTTTATCTCATAAGTGAGGCGGAGAACGGTACCCTCAAAAATTTAACATACATCTTGTTAGCATCACAAAATACCAGAGTGGATGGGTATTCTAAAACGAGTCTCACACATGCACCTGTTACTGAAACGCGTCGGCAAAACTTTGGAGTGTAACGAACAAACTGTTGTGAACTTGCATTAGCAGTATAATGTAGGTAAGTAAATTTAAAGCAGCTTACTGAAATAATTATACATACTGGCTGATTTTAAGACTTTATAATACGAGCAGTTTAATAACAAAGAAAAATATATTCACAACGTTAATTCAGTTATAAAAATAATTATATAGGTAAATAAACACCCAACAGACACCTGATCCCAAAATAGGATTTCCTGTTTCGTGGGTATCCAGAAATACGTGTGTGATACCTCAGCACCCAGGCCCGGTCTTCACATCGTCGTATCTAGACAGACGCCAGATCTCTACTCAGTTTGCAAATTGTGGTTAATATTCCACTAGGGGCATATAAAATATACGTTTAAAGGCAAATTCAACCATTATTTTATTGCTTGTCCCATTAGCATTTTGCGTTTTGCCTATGGCCGCTTAGTATATTTTATTCACACAAGACTATAGGCTAACATCAGAAAGTAAAAATTGTATCCTACTTAATTGGTACATAAATATATTATAGACGACCTCTGTGGCGCAGTGGGCGAAGGTCCGCCTGGGACGCAGAAGGTTGCGGGTTCAATTCCCGCCACGGGACAAATGTTTGTATCTGCAAATATTTGTCTCAGGTCTGGGTGTTTTCTATGTATATTATGTATGTATTTACAAAAACAAAAAAAATATGTATATAAGTAGTATATCAGTCGTGTAGTTCCCATAATACAAGCTCTGCTTAGTTTGGGGCTAGATGATGCTGTGTGAAAATGTCCAGCATTATTTATTTATTGTATTTATATTTTATACATTTATATTTATTGCTCTTATGTAGTATAAGTAATAAAATAATATATAGAAAGCTAGGTACGTACACGAGGTCCGTTCGGGTAAAGTAACTTTGAGTTCGACCATGTAAATTGCAAAGTAAGTCTTTTCTAAGCTCCATATGCAAATATTTCTTCCACTTACCAATTTATTGTATTACTAGCTACTGCACACTGCTTCGCCCGCATGGTACCCATATAAAAAGTAGCAGATGAAAAATCGTTCGGAAGAAATGCATTCGCTTGACCTTTTTTTATCCATGCACGTTGCAAAATTAGTCTCCACGAAAAGCCATTTATTTAAACATAAAACAGGATAATATATAGCCTATGTCCACCCCTAAAGGCCTATTCTAAATATTGGTGAAATAATTTTTGAAATCGGAATAGTAATTTCGGGGATCACCTCCCGAATCCAAACCTACAAAGAGGTAATGCTCTTTATAATATTATTAGTGTAGATAATCTGTTCTTAAAATACATAACAAAAATTATATTTTCATCGTAATTGTCTGCCATACTAAATAATACACAATACAAGCAAGATATGTCGCGACTCCGTGAGAAAAAACGGCTCATTAGCTAGCTCGTTACAGTACCTATGCTCCACGTTACAGAATAAATCGCTAGCATTTACCCGGCGTCGCGTTTCTCTTGCTTGAGAATATTCTCACCAGTAGATAAATTAAAGATGATAATTTACGTTCGGTGTGGTGTAGTCATTGTAATATACCTACCTAATAGTATTCCAAAAACTATCGTGAACTTTACTATTCATATTGTAAAAACGGGAATTTTCACGCGGTGCACGGCGCGACGCGCAAGGAGAAAGTCGCAACCACTCACCCTGATGAAGACTCTCGGAATGAGTCGAAACTTAGTCGGTGCCTTCACCGATAGTGCAGTACGTGAAAATTCCCGTTTTTATAATATGAATACCTAATAGTAATCAAAAATAATTATAATTCGATTTTTAGTCTGAATTGGCAGGTGCCGTTTCATCTACATAGACCATCAACCATTTCATAACATGCACTCTTGCAACAGCTTAGTTAATGTTTTACCCATCGTTTTTAATTATCCATCTATCGCCATCCACACTATAATAATTATGTTTTATAATACATAAAAAGGCCTCTAAGCATTGGACTTGGCTCAGGACTCAAAGGACCAGGCACAAACCTGAGAGATCAATAAAATGAGTGAAACAATGAACACCCAACTGACAGATATAGGATTCCGGACTAGGATTCCGTGTCGTGGGTATCAGGAATTACGAGTACCGTGGTACCACTACAACACCCAAATCCTTACCAAATAATAATAATGCTAGTCATTTTTTCACACAACGTCATCCAGCCCCAAACTAAGCATAGATTGTAGTATGGGAACTACATGACTGATATAATACTTATATACTTTTTTTAAATACATAAAAAAACCCAGACCCGAGACAAATACTTGCAGATCATACAAACATTTGTTGCGGGAATCGAACCGCAACCTTCTACGTCTCAGGCGGGCCTTCGAACACTCAATACTCAATACATTTATTGCTTTCACATGGTAGGTACATAGATGGTGTTTATAGGTAGGTATCTCACATGAACCCTGTCTGAGGCTATAGTAACAGATAGGTAGGTAGGCCGAGGTTTTAAGTAAACAAACTAGTTATTAATATCTACAGTAAATAAAGTTAAGTCTCTCAATTGAACTTTGTATTAGGGTACGGCGGCAGACCGAGGTTTTATTTTCATTGTAGGTAGTCAAAGTAGGTACTTTAGGAGATGGGTATAAGTGCATTATTTTATTATTAATGTTATTGCAATCCGTAATGGTCATATTATTTCATGTCATAATTATTATAAGTTTAACGGGTCTTTATCGCGTTTACCTTTTTTGAGTTGAAACGTCGGGAAAATAATAAAAAAGGTAAACGCGATAAAGACCCGTTAAACTTATAATAATTATGTTATCTAATCGCGAAAGTTTGAAAAATACTATTTCATGTCAATTTAGATTTAATGTCAATTTTTAATTTCATTTTATTATTTACAATGTTAAATTAATTTACTGCTAAGCTTGTTCTAGATAATCGTCAATATTATAATAGCATCTGTCAATTAGAAAAGATTTAAGTTTTTTTTTATAAATAGTGTATGTTTTTGTATTTGTTTTAGTAGTGTCGGAATTTTATTATAAATTTTAATTGATATAATGTATAATTAACACTACACCACAGAGGTCTTTATATCTGCAGAACATAAACACATTTGTCCCGCAGTAGGAATCGAGCCCTCGTGTCGTAGCCAGCTTCTTACCCGCCACGCTATCGGTGTCGTCATATAGGAATAAAAGGATTTGAACTATTTTACTTGACTGCGTAACTAGGCTGTGTTGGTCCTGTGGATGACACCCCGAGTTCCGATCTGAAGGTGTGGAGGTTCCGCTTGAAAAATGTGCGCATTAACACGTGTTCAAAACGGTGAAGGAAAACATCCTGAGGAGACCGGCATGCCCTAGGATCAAAATATTGAAGGAATGTGTCATCAGTTACTTTTCCCAATAAGCGATAATAGATTAGCTAACAACCTGTCACATGGTATGCCATCTACTTGCAAAATGCGGGCATGTGCCAAATGTAATGTTTGGACATGCCTCTGACAACCCGCTAGTTGGTATCATCAAAGATGTAAGTACTGAGTATGTATCTGAGGATGTACATCATGGGAATAGAGTCGTGAGTGTGTTTTGTTTTGCGTTAATGCTTCCCCTCACAACTATATTATAACGGTCGATTATATCGCAATTGGTTTTTATGTTCTACTTTGTCCTACTTCGAAAGACAAAGCCCCTGTTTCGCAAGCGCAAGTGTTGTATTATAAAGTGTACAAAAACAGAAATCGCAAAAACAGTTCGCGTTATTATCCACTGGTGTAACATGAACCAGAAAATGCAATGTAATGCTTACTTTGGGGCTAGATGATGCTGTGTGAAAAAAAGAACAGCATTATTTATTTATTTATTATTTATTCAATGCGACCCCCGAATGGACCTAAAACATTTATCATGATATGCGCATTTGTCCATCATGTAATTTTACTGATATAACTACATATCATTAGGTTTTTTAAATAATGTGTCTAATCCTCCTGTTATCAAAAGGAATTTGTCAATGTCTCTACTGTCATGTTTCCGATATAAAAGTGATTTAAACACGGGTATTAAAAGTTCATTCGTTCAGCAATTAATCCGAATGGACGCCTCCTTTTGCCTGCCATAGTCGAAGTAAGGACCGGCGTACACTAAACTCACTGGTATGTAGCTTATGCTTATGCTGCTACCGTACTGCGAACAGAAAGATAGCAACTTTTAGGATTCCAAAGACAAATGACGAAAACGGAAACCTCATAGTATCGTCATGTCTGTCGTCTGTCTGTATGTCCGCACATTCTTTAGTTCGAAAGATTCCAATGATAACTATACGAGAAGGCAACTTCGGGTTACATAGCGTTTGGCTGTATCTCTGACTACTCCCTACTTAGTACTCACGGATCTGCCTTTTGAATATGGATTTGCGGAAGTCCATGATAATAGGGATTTTAGTCATGATTCTGTCACTACCTACTTTTTTTAGCGGTAAGACACACATATCTAGACGACCCTATTCGAATTTCATAAGAATATAATTATTCAAGATTGTAGTCTATCTGCAAACATACATAAACTTTGCTACCGTTAAAAAAACGCAAAATAACGAATACTCTACTATAAATGAAACGCGATGACCTGAGGATGATGGTGGGCATCATCACGGGACACTGTGATCTGAATCACCATCTCCTTAAGACAGGGGCCACAGACAGTGGACTCTGTCGAGGTTGTCTCCAGGTTGAAGAGACTGTGGAGCATGTGGTAATACACTGCACACAAATGAAGTCAGGTCGAAGACGGGACTGCAAGAGCTCATCAACTCATGTTCTCCGTCATCATTAACTGACAAGAGGTCAGGGATACTGGAACACTGCTGTCTTCAACCCAGAGTCCTTCTCCACTACTTCAAGGAGTTGGGCCGGTTGAGGTTAGGTTAGAAGGGGGATAATGCACAATACACCCCAATGCGAGACGTCAGTGCAGATCTTAGTTCCCCACTTAGAATTAGAATTGTAGTCCATCTGCATTGACTATGTAGTACTTTCTTAAACATTTTGCACAAAACTGAAGAAGATTAAGTGCGGCACAAGCATTTAAAAGGGCGAAACTACAAATCAATTTCATTCGAGGAATAACAATTTTATTTCACTTTTATTTTCTTGCAGTGTAAACTGAGCTTTACAGTTTGTTCGATGTCCAAACAGGCAACGCAAGCGGAAATGCACTTACTTAAGGTGCCTACACACGGTGCATGTAGCTTGAGCATGTTGGGAAGCAGGCTTGCGCGAGCATGCTTGAGCTAGTATGCACAATATAAAATACATATCCAAAATGCACATATAAAGTCATGACCTCACACTAGGATTCCCAGTGTTGTGGATATCAGGAACTACAAATACTACAACACGCAGACCCGGAACAAATACATGCAAACATTTGTCCCGTGGTGGGATCGAACGCACACCTCTTGCGTCGCTGCCAGCTATTCAGCTTGTATGAATGAAAATACTTTATTCACCATAGAAAATAAACAATAACCTATGTACTTATTAAAACTAAAGTTACAATATCGTTCATATCAAATCCTGGCCATTTGAAGATTGTCTGGAAGATATCACTCGATAAGCGATAAGACCGCCCATTGTACTCCAGCGATTAGCTTGTTATTTGCTCTGTTTTAATTTGTAAGCAACATTTGTGATACGAAGTATTAAGTATTTATCTATCTATTTATCTGAAACGGGCGGTCTTATTGCTTAAAAGTGATATATTCCAGACCTTTGGATGGAGAGGACCCGGGTAAACTACGTTACACGGTAGTTTGAACGAAGCATATAATCTGTGCAAGTGCCCCAACATACGTTTGTTTCCCACGCCATGTACAAGCACCTTTTGTGGTAAATAGAAGAATAGTTTTCGCTTTTTAGCTTTGGGCCCTATTTTGATAGCTTAATGGCTTTCATAGTCTTTTGTTTCTTTTACGTTTATATTTGAAACCAATTATTACAATCTCTGAAATGTATAATGTCTTTCGAAACAGAATGTGGCATTTGTTTATCATACATCTTATTTTGCCTTCGACTGCGGGTATAAAAAGTAGCTTCGGATTTCTAGCCGCTCCGAGATACAGTTTTTACACTTTTCTCTGGGGATGGTGGACAACCAAACTGAGCAGTATCGCTGATACAAACAGGGGTTTGAAACAGCTTTAGTTTTAGTTTAGGAAATGGTTGCTTAGAAGAAATAGCAAATTGCGATGAGACCGCCAATTAAATATAATTCTGGACACTTTTCACACAGCATCATCTAGCCCCAAACTAAGCAGAGCTTGTATTATGGGAACAACATGACTGATATACTACTTATATACTTTTTTGTAAATACATGTATATTATACATAGATTCGATACAATTACTTGCAGATCATACAAACATTTGTCCCGCGGCGGGAATCAAACCCGCAACCTTCTGCGTCTCAGGCGGGCCTTCGCCCACTGCGCCACAGAGGTCGTCATTACTCATACTCATACTCATTTGTAACGTCTAACGGTTGCGTCTAAAAATATAACAGAACCTACATTGTAGGATTTGAAAGGGTGCTAGAAACACACAAGTATTTTACTAACATACCTATGAATGTTTACATAATTAGGTTACTATAAAAATAGGTTATATTGCTGCTGAAACGGAACAATAGATAAGATACAATACAAAAGAGAAAGTTAAACAAAGTCAAACAAAAATAAAGTTAAACAAAAAAAAATAACAAGTAATCCTACTCCTACTATTATAAACGCGAAAGTTTGTGAGGACGGATGTTTGTTAGGTACTCTGTCACGCAAAAACTAATGAACGGATTTTATTAACCCATAGCAAATGCCTTCAAAATTAAGATTTTAAGGCATGCCGGTTTCAGGATGTTTTTTTACCGTTTTGAGTACATGTTAATACGCACATCAATTTTACGGGTAAAAGAATCTAATTATTTGATAAAACATCTATGATCACAGCCATTACGTGTGTACTCGTAGGAGTTGTTATCTTTGCACGTGAAACAGCTGTCTCAGCGAGCCGAGACGTTATCTCCCTTCAAGATATACGCGGCCTATCTCTGGAGAAAAATCGGTGGCCCCGTCCCAGTGTCGCGGGGGGACCATTTCTCACCGCTCCACTCTGGGGATTATTAGGAGCGTGCAAACATGTGCTGATTATGACAATATCTTCAACGATACGATGGCCCATATATCTATACTAATATTATAAAGAGATAAGTACCTATTGTTTGTAAGTTATGGAGGTATATGGAGGTAATCTGCGAAACTAATCATACGATTTCAATAATTGTTTCACCAATATTTATAATGGATTTCCAGGGTGGACATATGATCCCATAGAAATGGACTAACAATTTTAACATACGTCGACGAAAAAACGGTCGAGCGAATGCGTTTCTTACGAATGTTTATTTTTATCGGCTACTTTTTATCCGGGTACCACGCGGGCGAAGCCGTGGGCTGTAGCTATATATAAATAGAATGAAATAATATTCGTTGGTAAGAGCAATACTTAAGAACGGATGGACCGATTTGGCTATTTTTTTTAATGCTCGTAATACTCCGAATAACGTTTTTAAGGAAATCAAATATGAAAAAATGCCCAGAATATATAAAAAAATATTTTGTTTCTTTTTCCCATAAAAACTAACCTTGGCTGTCGAACGTAGTGGTTACATCCTCTATGGCTTTCGAATTGACGTTTCGTTATCTGTCACATTCAAGGACAGAACAACGTCTGTCGTGACAGC
Source organism: Perizoma flavofasciatum (assembly GCA_958496245.1). Classification (NCBI taxonomy): domain Eukaryota; kingdom Metazoa; phylum Arthropoda; class Insecta; order Lepidoptera; family Geometridae; genus Perizoma; species Perizoma flavofasciatum. The sequence continues at coordinate 5,945,262 of OY292436.1, forward strand.
TAATCCTATCGTACTATATATTTTAATATTATAAACGTGAAAGTTTGTGAGGATGTTTGTTCCTCTTTCACGCAAAAACTACTGAACGGATTTTGATGAAACTTTACAGTAATATAGCTTATACATCAGAATAAAACATAGGCTAATTTTTATCCGGATACCACGCAAGCGAAGCCGTGGGCATAATTTAGTTTTACAATAAAACGGAAGTTCAACTTTGATGTTTTTGAATAACTACTAATAGCAACGGACTGACGCGGTGGCGGTGGCGATAAAGGGGAAGTTGTCAAGCTGAGATTCTCATGATGGAGATCCTCAGAGCCCTTCGCCGCTCATTGGAACACTCAACAAACTATCGAATGTTTGGTTGACATGCCGGTCGCCTCACGATGTTTTCCTTCACGATGTATTAAGCACGTGTTAAGCGAACGTAAATTGAAAATTCATTGGTGCATGACTTGTTTTAAATAAATGACCTTCGGTTCAGAAGTCGGGGTACAGCCTACTAGTCCAATACGGTTGACCGTAAGATCCATCATGTATAATATAAAATGTATGGTCTAAAGTACTCCAGGAATACCTGTGCATGGGGTAATAAATTGTATGATGAAAGCGCTGATCATGTTCCCATGGCTCGATAATGAGCTGTCTGCAACGTGGTACTAGCTTTTGTGTTCGTATCGTTTGCATGTAAAATGAACGAAATTTACTACAAGAAAATAAATGCAGGGCGTTCAATGCTGAAATAATTTTCGAAACTCTTTTTTGTGTCTATGTTATGGTAGAAATAGAAATAATGTTCTGTAAACGCTTTAATGCTAGAGGGTATTATTATTTTTCAGCTTACAGAAAATTGTAACGACGAAAGCAGATAGTTACGAGTTATTTTTTTTTAGTTTAGGGACTTATTGTTGAAATATCAGCTAAATTGCACGCTATCTCAGTTGATTATTACTTTACAACATTATTATTAAGATACCATATATACCTGTGTATCGCAAAATAAAGTGAATTTGAAATTAATAATGAAATAACTCATTGAAGGCTCCTGAAAGACGTGCGTCATGAATTTGATTCCCTGCTTATTTACACATAATATAATATAAATATATATATATATATATATATATATATATATATATATATATATAGCGCTGTGATCATTTTAGCTCGGAATAGGCTATTTTTATAATACGCTTTATTTAATAATAAACGAGAAAGACTCTTTAATCACGTGGCAAAAATAATGTAATCCAATTTATCGTAATGCATATTCTACACAAAATGATACTCAAATAAAATTACGAAATCAACACAAGTACGGAACTAATGAGGCATTGTCTTCATCGGAAGATACGGCTCGTTTATTTATCGTATCAAATGTATTGCTTTTAACTTTATTGAAAAGTTGTGTACTGCGAAAATTTTCTTGAAAATGTTATTTAATGTTCATAGTCATGTCATTATCATCATTGATTGTTCAATTTTTTGTAATTCTTCGAGCTAATGTCGCAAGCCCTTTGGGTACCATGCCTGCGGGTTTTTTGCCAATAGTATTACTGCAATTAAAAAACAGTCATACATTATTCTTAGTCATACGTTATATAGATAGTTTTATTAACTTTTTAGTGTTTTCATTAAGTTGTATTACTTTATCCGTCGTAGGTATAATCCTACTAATATTATAAACGCGAAAGTTTGTGAGGATGGATGTTTGTTACTCTTTCACGCAAAAACTACTGAACGGATTTTGATAAAACTTTACAGTAATATAGCATAAACATCAGAATTATACATTGGCTAGGTACTTTTTGTCCGGGTACCACGCGGGCGAAGCCGTGGGCAGAAGCTAGTATATAAAGATATTTCATTTTCAATCTAATACCTAATATCCATGCTCAGGCCAAAAAGTCATAAATAGAATACTAAATTAGAGTTATTTCTTCAAAGTAAAATACAATACAAAGTACATCTGAGTTTGACTGGAAACATCTAAGAAAGACAACATTTGTATCAGGAACTCGGATACAGATAAGTTTTTGACGCACTGACTTAGTACTAACAATTAGTTAAGTTTCCAATTACAGAAAGTTTAACTAAGTTTCGGAGAGTAAAAAGTAGATTTTGTAATAATCTTTATTAAAAGATGCAGAAGCGAAAATGCTTAAAGGTGACTCTTTCAGACAAGCTCTTATCAATAAATCGGGTACCGCTAATTAGTTACTCCACATTTACAAAATAACAATCTCAATATGCAAAACGTTTTTTTACACGTAAATGTGCAAAGAATCAGACGTCGCGAAGAATCAGCGTGTTTATATAGACGATTCGAAATGATTCTTGTGATTTCAATGAATAAAAACCTTTGACTCGACGTTGCAATGCTTCAGTATTCTTAGGGCATTACAGTCAAGTTGTTTCTATTGGTTAAAGCAATATTCCAAAGCTGTTTTCACACTGCGACCAGTCAAAGTAAAACGAATCATACATTTCAGTGGACCAGAGACATACATTTATTTAAAAGACTATATTTAAGTACAAGTCGGCTTTTACAAAAATACAGATAAAACAGATAGCTATCTTAATACCGTTTATAGATATGTCAACTGCTCCAGATCTTTATAACGTTACCAACATGCTGCTTGTGCGTTAACTCAGATAAGAGCCAGCTTTTAGGTCACGCGTCGTATCTACAAGTCGCCCTGACAGGATTTGGATTACGCGAAAGTATGGACTCCAACCCCAATAGTCATAAATAGTGGACAGAGTATAATATGAGACAGAGTGAACTTTGGAATTATTAAACCTTTGAATGAATGAAAGAAAATACTTTATTGTACACTTTGATATAAACAAAATAAACAATAACACGTTATGATAAAAGTACAATGGGCGGTCTTATAGCTTAAAAGCTTTCTCTTTCAGACAACCTTTGGATGGAGAGGATTATATGATTTTGAAGTGGCGGGGGGTGTACTTTATAATTTGTGTAAACTACCTTAAATAATATAATGCATAAAACATACTTCATAAAAAAAATTGAGATAGTAACATATATAATATATTTTCTATATATATGATTATATACATACAAAAACGATACTTACCTGTATAAATACATACGAACAGTTTTAAATATTTTTTGTACTAGCTCGGTGGTGTGACGCGCTTATAGCTGGTTGCAAAACAAGAGATGTGGGTTCGATTCCCACTGCGGGACAAATGTTGCATGTTCTGCAGATATTGTGGTACCACGGTCCACGTAATTCCTGATACCCACGACAAAGAGAATCGGGACTTGACTCTAATGAAAATTAACACTTTAAAGCTTAATATTTCGCAAACGGATGTTGCCGCATCAAAAATAAAACAGTTTATATTTTAATGTTCTAAAATATAACATACCCTCCGCATTTTCAATAAAATCTACCCAAAATTACCAATCCAACATTACAGTAACAACAGGCAATGGGAAGAGTATCGCATCTAGAATTTTAATGAGAACGTCCCAAGACCAATTAGATAGACTTCTATATTACGAGAAAATAAATCAAAGTTAAATGTTTCACAATTCTGATCAGATGTTTTAAAGAATTTCGATTATTTTCATATATAAATCTAGGGCACTATTCCATGTTGGATTTTGTGAACATTAGACCAGCTTTTGTTTTACTACAGATAGGTAGCTCCACTAGTACCAACATTCAAACAGGTCGCATAAATCCTAACTAGCATGAACTAACTACAACCATAAAACTTTCAACAAATGCAAATGTGGGCAGAAGCGGACATTGGCACGTTAGAGCAATCATGAACAAGCTCCATACCGCAGCTTAGCTTGAGGAAAGCTGCGACATTTTCAATAGAAATTGACGCAGCTTTTCTCAACCTTTCTTTCCTTTTTACAGTATGTAACAAAAACCCAGTGCGAAATAATATACATGTTCTTCATCAATATACTTCAATAAGAATCCATAAACAAAGAAAGTGAAAGGTATTTAATATAATAAAATACTACTAATCCTATCCTATCCTACTATATGTTTATATATATATATAAGTGTGAAAGTTTGTGAGGGTGTTTATTACTCTTTCACGCAAAAACTACTGAACGGATTTTCATGAAACTTTACAGTAATATAGCTTATAAATCAGAATAACACATAGGCTACTATTTATCCTGGTACCACACGGGCAAAGCCGTGGGCAGAAGCTAGTAAATAATAAATAGTTTCGATTACTGCCGCGGGACGAAAATGTTTGTATGATCTGCAAATATTTGCCGCGGGTCTGGGTGATTTTTATGAATATATATATGTACGTATTTCCAAAAAAAGTATATAAGTTGTATATCAGTCATTTAGTTCCTATAATACAAGCTCTGTTTTGTTTGGAGCTAGATGATGCTGTGTGAAAAATGACCAGCACTATTAAGAATAGAATAGAATAGAATATTTATTTGCCAAAAAACAGGTGTTACAGATAAATGTTTACAGCTTATTAAGTAATATCCAAGGTTTTTAAATATGGTCAGCTGCGAGACCCAAACTAGGCGTGCAAGCCTGTGTCTTGGGTCTCGGGAGTACGAGTTATCAAAATTCCTTTGACACAGTATAATAAATAATAATAATATTATTTATTATAAAACTAGTTGAGCGCCCACAACTAGGTTCGTTTACCATAGAAACTTCAAAAATCCGTTTCACTCGTTGACAGACCCTGATGGCTATTGTCAAACAGCTCACAAAAACTGCATATTCAAATGAGTCCAAACGCGACTGTTTTACTGTAATTTATTGAAAAGCTGATAATTTTCTCCTTTGATCATAAATCATATAGCTAGAATTCAATTCTTTTTTACGTGTCTTTTAGGTTTGATCTTTCACATGGCATTCATGAAGATAAACCATTCAAGAGTTATCGTTGGATATACATACATACGGTATTTAGAAAACAAAAGATAAGTAAAAATAAAAATTTAAGAAAAAATAAGTGAATAAAGTGCCGAGTTATTATTTTGATTTCAATGAAGAAAGACCTATTGACTTTGAATTTTAATTTTGAAATCTTGTAATGAGTTCTAAAATTCACAATAATGGGTGCTAATGATAAGTCAATAGTTATATTTCAATATCATTTATTTTTGTTTACGTTTCTCAAATGATTCCTGTGATTTCAATGAATAAAAACTTACAGACTGTGAGTTTGCCAGGCTTTTCTCATTAGCCTGTATCCGTAGCAGACATAGCAGTTGATTCCCCCCACTTGTCCGCTACTCCAGATGCCCGGGTGATATGGCACGCTCGGAGGAAGATGAATGTTTTGTGATACGTAGCGACGCCGTGACGGTGCGGTGAAATGCTTTATATGGTTTTGTGCTAGCACTTATCTGGAGATAAAAATTATCATAATAAATATTTACTTTATGAAAGGACCATAGAATATATTTCATAGGTTGTTTAAGTTATAACAAAGATCCTCCTTTACAAGTCTTTTTTACGGCCAGTGTTAACATACGGCTCGGAATGTTGGTTTTGAGCAAAAAAGACGAAGCTTGCTCGTGTTTGAAATAAAAATATTGAGGCGCATCTTCGGTGCCGTATTGGATGGTGAATTCTAGAAGAACAGATACTTTGCAACATGTTCCAAGAACTGGATGTAGTAAAGTTTGTTAAAGTTGGTTGTCTTCGATGGGCTGATCACGTGGAACGAATGCAGGACGCAAGAGCACCGTATCGTCTTTTGAGAGGCGAACCCGATGTCCAGAGACCCCGTGGCAGACTCAAACTCAAGTGGCTGGACGGCATAGGGCGGGAAATGAAATTAATTGGAGTTGAAGGCTGCAGAGAAAAAGCCCAAGACAGACCCGGCTGGAGAATTTTACTGGACCAGGCTACTTGTATTATAATATCTGTGACCAGGCCAAGCCCCCCCCCCCCCCCCGCGGATGTAGCACTTAAGATGATGATGTTTAAGTTATGAAGTTTAAAATCATAAATATATAGAGCTTAAAATATTGATATAGTTACGTATGCCATCAATCACAAAAATAATAAACAAACCTTTGTCAAGTTTCAGACCAAAACCGACTTGTACCCTACTTTAATCTGTTTAGATTCGCATATATCCCGCATTACAATCCCGTTGACTTTCCGACAAATACTTCAGATTTGTCGAAATAACTCCCTAACTTTAGATAAAGGGAGTCTGTAGTTAGTAGCTGTATCAACCCCGCGAGCTCGTAATTTAATTAGAAATTCTCAAGTGGAATTTCACGAATGACTTTTGTATTTACATGTTATGTAAAGTTACAAAATTTGGTTCGAGCCACTGCGGTAACTTTGTTACAATTTATTGGATGGATCGCTCACTACATATGCTGACCGGGTGCTTTTATAATTGTTCGCGTATTGAGGGAATTAAATAAACGTCAGCGGAACTCACAAGTTTTAATTACTTCTCTTTCTGTTTCAGTGAAGTTGGGTTTGGAAAGGATTTCATTGGCTGGTGGTGTTTATGTGCTCGGGGGTTGTTAACGCAGTTGTATCAAATTATTCTGTTTTAAAAGCGTTTATCTCTAAGCCAATTTTGGGAGTGAGTTAAACGTGCCTATAACGACAAATGATCTCGAGGCACTGAACAAATAATAATATTATTATTATTTAAAAGGGAGTATGTTGTAGGGTTAGATTAAAATACAGTATCACATTTTGGTCCAGTGAAAGATTTATTCCCGATAGTTATATATCGTTATGTTTGACCCACTTAATACTTTACATTTACACAAGGATTATGCTGCTTGCAGTAGGTAGGCTATTACCTACTGCAGGGTAGGTAGCATAGTGCAGGGAATGTAGCAAGGGTTTTGATGGGCCAAACACAAACACACTGGCACTCCCTCTCACTGGTCGCTCCTGATAAAAACTAATTTATAAAGCTTCAAGATGGATTAAAGTTTTTTTTAATACCTTCAAGCGCTGTTTTATTACAACATCACAACACGTCGGAACTCTTGTCTGTGGCACGTGAATTGAAATCGTAAAGATAGTGAATAGTCCGAGCGGCGTACCTTAGCGAATTCATACACTACGTGATGCCGGCTTTAAGAGCTCCGTAGAGCTTGAACTTACATGAAATATGGTGCACAATACGTAGTAGAATCCATTGAAATTTCAGTTTTCAGCCATCATTTTCTGTATTTTTACTTCCATTTTTGTATGACCTTCATCTTCGTCATCATCATTTCTGCCCGGAATAACCCACTGGTGTGTATTCTCGTATCAATTTTCACAAATTGAACAAACTCAATACAGCAATAAAAATATATTATCCCAAAATTATAGTTTCATGACATGAAATAAAAACCAGCTATTGTTATAGCCTAAACCAACTCCGGCTGAATAAAGCCAACCGCCTTTGCCACTTTTGCAAGACACTTTCACCATAAGAAATCCAATTTAACTTTGTCGCCGAACAAAATGCTCCAATAGAAATAATTTCGTCAAGGACTTCCAACAGCTGTACAATTCAATCAGCCTTCTGTTTTTTTATCTCTGTCGAAGTATTTTCTCTTCTTAGGACGTGACGTAAAAAGTTGACTCATGGTTTTGGTACTTTTAACACCTGTAATCTGTTGTTTGACGTTCTACAAATCGTTCAGGATAATGTTTTGAATGGATTTTTCTCCGTGCCATAAAGGAAAATTGCTTTTTTGATTTTGTGAATTGTACTAAATATATTATTTTTTTCGAAGTAGTATCCTAAGGAGAAAGTAAGTATCCTTGGGAGAAAACCTATGTATTTATTAATAATTTAGTTTCTGCTCATGGATTCATCCGCGCTGAAGTCATAGGTTCCTGATTTCATTCAAATCAATTCAGCATCGCTACAATGATCCTTAGCAACAAACATTCAATCATCTGTCCAAACTTTCGCTTTTTTGAAATTTTGGTAGAAAAAAAACATAATTTATTTTGACCGAAATGGGCCACAATCTTTATTAGATTGTAAATTAAATTTTCCGCAGTAATAGTGTCAAGCTGTAAACTATTGTTTCGACTTTTGAAACCAGCAGGTTAATTGTTCCATTAAAACATAACCAATAAGTTTTTATTGATGAACCTTCACATTTTACATCATAAACTATAGGAACTATCGAACGCTAAACTGCCAAGTTTCTGACTCCCAATTAATACTTTGATAGTATCTCAAGTTAGAAGTATAATGTTTGTTTCAAGTTTCCACAAAATAATTGTTTGAGAGAATTATTTTCTTGTTTGAGATATTTAGTTAACTTAATGCGAAAGATGAAAAAAGGTGAGTACAAACTAGAGCATTACTTATTACAGCAAATCGAGTCACTCTGAATCAACCTTTGTCTCAACATACATTTCAACGTAAACGTTACGAGTAAATAAACATGCGTTGTGACCGTTTTGTTGAACAAGAGCTTCGAGCATTCACACAATTATGACATTACTTGCCTACAAGGAAACACTTTTTTAATGGTGTTTGCTTGTATTTTACTCTTTACGACATAACATGCTCTACTTGGTACACACACTTTATATTTTAATATAATAGCTTTACAAATTGCTTTTTCATAATTTGACTTGGTCATAGAACAAAAATGAGTTTTTTTTAATCTTTTCAAGTATTATATTATTTTTACACAGCATTTTTTCAGCATACGAGCAGATCAAAAAGATAATGTCAAAGAATAATGTACATTTTTTTTTCTAAACCAACCTTTCAACCGTGATGCTTAGCCGGTTGCGACGCAAGAAGTGCAGGGTCGATTCTCGTAGCGGGACAAATATCAGTTGGATGTTTTGTTTTTATTACCACTGTTCATTATTAAGTGTGGTGTTCGAATGTGACTATTACCTTGCGTCTTGTCCAGCCATCCTACATAAGAGTTTTAATAGATCCTCGACTTAAATGGCATGAACTAAACGCAAACGCGTTTTATAACATAGTTATTTCTTACCATGTGGTTCAAACAGTGTCTGCAATCAATCAGAAAAGTATTCCAGTATAAGCAGCAGGTGTGCAGTTACTAGTAACATGTACGGTTACGTCACAGTAAACACGTTCGACAAAATCATATTTTACGTGATTCTATTCTCCGTTCCTACGTGATTGCTAGGCGCTGGAGATGCAACATACGAAATCATTGTTTGTATTTTTAACTGCATGGATTCAAGAAAGAAAACGATAAAAAATATATTTCATGTTTCACACGAAAGCGAGAATTATGATGCTTGAAATATTGAGCATGGTATGGTTTGAAGTAATTTGTTTGAGGTGCTCCACTCTGAAGCGTGACGTCTTGATGAAGCTACATCGACAGCGGTAAGGACTCTCCTTCATGAATACGATGAGATACATGATGGGGTTTTGAGGGAAATTTTCACAGCCGGATAATTCTAAATGTCATTTTATACTACCTTGTGGGTATCGTGAATCATGAACCAGAAATACTCGTATATTTCTGGTGACCAAACTGTAGTTTCACTTTGATTTTACGTAACTGATATTACAATTTGATGTTCTTGAACGTTTAACTAACTTTAGTTTTGATTAATTCAAATTAGCGTAACGGTTCGCCGGCGCCGAATGCTATCAAAGCCTCTCTTTGACTGGGTCAACCGCCGTCCCACGGCCAAGATTTGATGAAACTTCCTAAACTGTTTCGCTCGGTTGACTTTTAGACTAACCTTGGAGTACCGTCTCGGCATGAGAGTGGAAAAACACTGAAATGGTTACAGATAGCTTTTAGCTTCAGCGCAAGTTGTTGAGGAATGTTTATTTTTGTTCAAATACGTTTTTTTTGTTTTAAATATTTACCACAGCATTATCTAGCCCCAATGTAAGCAGAGCTTGTGTTATGAGAACTAAATGATTGATATATTATCTGCACATTAGTTAAAACACGCTGGCTTTTCGGTGAACCCGCAAAATTTTAATAGAAAGTAAAACATCATGCGTAACATCTACCGCTATATACGAAAAATAGGCATTTAATTATTTATGTAACTGAAATATTGATTAGTCTATGAAATATTATCTGTACTGTAGGTTGAGCTTAGAACGTATGTATACGTAACTGTGTTTATTATTTCATTCTAAATAGGTAGGTAAGTACGTAGCTTTATAACTTAGGGTTAATTCATATTTTTCTTGTTATTTATGTACTATCTCAACACTGTTTTCCACATTACACAAAGGTTAGCTGGAGGAAAATGCTCTCTGGTGTTGCAGATGTCAATTAGCTGACGGATAACCGGCGGTTTAGCGTTTAACCCGGTTAGACAGTGTTGTACAGAATCTTTGAGGATTACCTATGGCTGGGTAAACCGTAAACATGGGGTTAAAATTCTATAAAGATCGAATTAACCATACGAGAGCGTCGTCAGATAAACATGGCTACATAAAGTGCTGTTTTTTTAAACTTTATCAGAGATCATTGCTCGCTTCCCTCGTTTGATCAAGAATGGCTCACATACCTTTGGTAGGTTAGCTACATAACTACTCGTAAAACTAACATAGTTTTGTTATGTATGCTCATAAAATATGATGTGAAATTGTGGGTTTTATGTGAGTTATTCAAGTGTTTTATAAATGTTTTACCTACCTAAAAATACAAAAGGACGGCAGTGCTATATTTCTTTATATTAAGATCAAAGAGACACATAGGCATAGCGCTGACCATACTAGGGTCTCCTGTATTGCAGGTATCTACGAGTTTGTTGTTTAAAAAAATAATAATACTGTACATTTGTACATTTAATGTTATTCACAAAAAGAGAGTTGAATTATTTAAGTAAGCCGTGTTGATCTAGTAGTCTGTACCCAACTTCCGATCCGAAGGTCCTGGGGTCGAACCAGGACGTGCACCAATGGAAAAAGTATGCTTAATAACATTAAATACACAGTAGAATTGTTTCTTAAAATACAAAGAAACAGTAACTTATTTCCATAAAACTCTTTTTACCCGCGACGTAAGGAACCCGTATACGTTTTCCATAAGAAATTTGTTTGTTTGTCTGTTACTATTTATCTCCGAAACTGCTGGATTGTGAATGTGGTTTCTTACAATCAATTTGTATGACAAGGATTGTTCTTAGATAAGTTTTATTGCCACAAGTCACTAGGGGGCGCTACAATAAACGCTGGAAAAACCGTCGGGGTTTAAAAATCTTGCAGAAATGAACTTAATTCTGCAAACGATCTTAACTTGTAGCAAACGTTGTAGCAAACAAATTGACTTGTGTCAATTTTGACATGTCAAAGGTGGATAAGAAGGTAGTTTGCGCAACTTAATTCCTTCCCTATAACTTAGTTTAATTTGAACTAGTCAAACGCAGTTTCCTCACTTCAACTAGCGTTTAATTATTACTGCAAGACTTCGCTAATTTGATACTACGAACCATCTCCGTATTGTGTTCAACGAACTGTGTATACTCGTAAATGTTGGAATTTGACATTGTACAATAAACATCACTATGTTAGTCATTTAAATAGATATATATTTTATAGTTCTAGTGAATTCGTCGTAGCTCATTGGCATAGATTATGTGCTACGCAACTTTATGCTAAACAGTAATTTGTTATTCCCAATTTTGACAAACAAGTTGATTTAAAAGACTGCATGATCATCGGTTAAGTCGTATCATATACCTACTGCAGCGCTTTCTGGTCACTTGAGGCTTTAAAACTTATAAATTAGTTCATTAAAAAACCGATTGTGAAAAACCCGTAATTACATCGGTTAAGTTATTTTGGGGAAAACTAATAGATATTTCCGATCAGTAAATATACGACCACGTATAAAACTTGTAATTATTTATAAGTTTTATACGTGGTTGTATATCAATATTGTTAGCACCCTATCACATCCACCTTGAAATGCCAGTAAAATCCAAAAACATTTTTCACTAGCGCGTAATAATTGTTGAAGATACCTAATGTTTTCTGCATTAGGTATCTTTAAGTCGAATAAAAGAAAATTACGAGTACAGAGTTAACAAGCGTAATAATCATTCTGATGTCTCTTTACACGCGTATGGATAAAAATGAGTCTTTGCACAAAAATAAATCACGGGCGACTGTTCAGAGTTGGCACAAAAAAGTTAAAATAAAGCAGACTAAGTGCGAGTTAGACTCGCGCATTCAGGGTTTTGCACCTCATTTTTTTTTAGAACCTCATTGGTTACCTGCTTTCAAAACTCACCTCTAAGTGTCTTTGTTTTAGGGAAACGTTTATTCAAAGTGGTCCAGTCATAAAATTTTCGCCATCGACAAAGTGTATGATACTAATCCTTGTATTCAATAACTATTCCCTTATACCATAATTTGCGCACATCAAATAATTTTATTCTGTCTATTCGATATTGTTAGATATATTCGTCTTGGATGAAAATAAGATCAGTATCTTAAAATTGGTTGGAAAGTGCCTTTGAAAAACGAAGCTCTTTCCGTGTATACATTCAAAATCGAAATGTTTGCATGTTCTGCAAATATTTGTTCTGAGTCTGGTTGTTGTGGTACCACATTATTAGTAGTTCATGAAAATGTATTTTAATTTAGAGAAAATAACTGTTAATGTTCGGGAAGGATTTTTGCATGTAGGCGCGGAACCCTAGCTACCATACCGCTTGTCTACGTGTCGGAAATATTAACTCGAGCATTTGAATACTTTATGATCAGTAAAAAGAAAGATTTGAATCGCAAATGTGTTCGCATTTTAATCAAACGATCTGTCGAATGGTAGCTTTGATTTGACTAATTGCTGTAACGTCATAATAACTAAAACAAAAATAATTATAATGGTTGTATATCACTACCTATAAACCTGTTTGTATTCCTAACATTAACGACGACCTCTATGCCGCAGTGGGCGAAAGCCCGCCTGAGACGCAGATGGTTGCGGGTTCAATTCCCGCCGCGGGACAAATGTTTGTATTATCTGCAAATATTTGTCTTTGGTCTGGGTGTTCTATGTATAATATGTATAAATTTGCTAAAAAAAAATAAGTTATATATCAGTCATAGTTCTCATAATACAAGCTCTGTTTAGTTTGGAGCTAGATGATGCTGTGTGAAAAATGTCCAGCATTTATTAAAAGATACAACTACAAATGAGATGTTGATAAAATATAATAAAATCTTCTTCTCACCAAACTTCTTAACAAAAATAATAAAACTCCCTTGATGAGACAATTTCCACTTCAACGTAGGAAGGAAACCAAAACGTAATCCTTAGTGTTTATTTGGTATAAGAGCGGCTTACTTTAAGTTTCGATACAAACAAGCCTCCACCGAGGATCTTGTAAGAAATACAATTTAACTTTCCCGCGAACAAAATGTTTCATTTGAAAGCGTTTCTTGAAGGATTGTATCAAATTAAATCTCACGCCTGTTCAATCCTTTATTTCATCGCCTCCCCCTGATGCGGAGAAAAGATATTAATCGAGAATTTCCTATTTCCACTTCGGGACCATTTTGTTTATTTATGATAATAGCTTGATCACACTTGGCTTATAAAGTGGAAATGACATCTCTGATTTAAGAATTTTCACTAAAAACATTCACAAATGTTTTGCGATAACGAGTTGCCCGATCCAACGAAACAATATCCAACAACCATTCTAAGAGGGAAGAGCAACCATCTATATGATACAGTGGAATTTCTAAACGCAAATAACTGAATACCGAGAGCATGTTATACTCCGCAATACCCCGAACTACGTAATAATATTGTGCTTGAGCCCGCTTTCGGGGCGAATCATCGATAGTCATTATCGGAAAAGCGGGTTTAAGAGCCTGCCTAGCCCCAGCGGGACCTTTACAGAGGTCTCATCCCAACGCGTTCGATAACTATGCTAATGTTATTTGCGCCAGTGGGTTTCAAAACGACAGCATCTACAAGCCCGGCATTCCCAGGCTGGCTGAAGGTAAGGTTCAGAATGAAACATCTTACTTTACGGCCTAATGCGATATTGTGAACAGATTTGGTATTTTTCTGCAAGATCGGATGTGTGTGATTCTGCTGAGATTTTTGTGAATTCTAAATCGCTTCCGGAGTTCGGGTATTTTTGTAATCTTGGTCAGTGCATAAAATTGCTCATGTGTATAAAGCTACCTTCATTTTCCTTTTACTTGCTAGTACCTTATTTAAGCAATGAGTTCATTGTGGTTTGGAAACCTATTTTTAAGGTTTCCTATAATATGTAGGTATATTTATAACAATAAGTTTTTTTTGGAATCAACATACAGCCTAAACCGCTGAAGCTAGAAAACTGAAATATGGAGTGTTCCTTTTATAGCAAAACCACCCACTAAAAATCATTTTTAGGAAAAATAAGTTTTGAGAAGAGGTTTTAGAGGGTTAAAAAGGGGTGAAAACCATTGTATGAAAAATCGTATTCCTTGAACTTAGAAACTTGAAAATTTGCGTAGGTAAATATGTTTTTATACAAATAATAAAGTCATTAATATTTTTCAAACTAACTACCACTAAAATAAGAGAGCAGAAGGGTGTTAAAATTTGTATGGAAACTTTTTAAAGCATTGTGCGATTTGCTTCGTATAGGTACTTTAAATACAAAATAATTAAATAAATGTTTAAGGATTTTTCTAAAAACCAATAAGAAGGGCCCAAAGAGCAGTTAAAGTTTTAGTTTTTTTGATTCGTGGCGCGATTGATTCCAAACTCGAGTCACGCTCAGCTGCATGAAAATTGAACTTAGCTATCTAATTTCAAAGTTCAACCCAAGTTTGTATGAAAAGGCATAATGTCGGCTAGCTAACAACACCGCTCAAGTCGAAATTTTGCGGTTTTGACATTTTTATGCCATTGGATAGATCTTTTCACTGCGCTTCTGTTCACCAATACACACATTGAATTTCAACCAATCACAGTTTTAATTTCAGCTTTAGCGATTTCAATTCTGTGGACTTGTGCGGGGTTGAAAAAACAGTTTTTTGGTTCACCTGAAAAGTTAGGAAAATCGATTTACGCGGTGTTGTTAGCTAGCCGACGATAAGCCTTTTCATTACGACCTCAGAAGACCACCCTATCAAGCAGTGTTAGGGTTACAACTTTTACCTTATGCATAGCCTAACTACTTGAAAATTGTGTGCATGTGCTAAACGATATGTTTAGACGTGCCTCAGAGTAACCCCTTAGTATTCTAATTAGTGGCAACGGACATGCAACTTATTCCATAAGGAGCACTAACTACTTGAAAATTGTAGCAGTCACATGAAATGTTTAGACGTGTCTCTGAATACCCTTATAGTGCATATAGAAGAGAAAGTGCCCTTGGGAATAATGCGCATTTTTCTTGGATCTTAATAAGTGCCACCGGGTCGGCGGCTTTGGCGTGTAGGTACTAGGATGCTTTTAGGTAACTTTACATTCTAGTTTATCTTCTAAACTTATAAAATCGTTTGTCCTGTCTGACTAAGTGACTGTTTTATCAACGCACAGCAAATACTAGCTTTCTAAGTCTAGAAAGCTATGATTTGGAACATAGGTTTATTTTATAACGCAAGCATGTACTAAGAAAGGATTTTTGGAAATTTCCACTTTGAGGGGTGGAAACGGGGTGTGAAAGTTTTTATTTTTTAAAGGTAACAACTTGAAAATTGGAATGATAACTACTCATTATAAATGATTAATAATGATATGTTTCAGGTTTTTAGATTTTCACATTTTAACTGGTTCATAGGGGGTGATAGTTTGAATGGGCGTATCGTTTTTTTTAAAGACTCCACGCATCCATAGGTACTGGTAACAGATAGTTTTATATATAACTAGCTACTGCCCACGGCTTCGCCCGCGTGCAACCCGGATAACGGAAAGAGCTACTCTCGATGGAAAGTAGCTCTTTCCTTTAAGGCAGCGATCGTAAGAAACGCATTCGCTCGACCGTTTTTCGTCGACTTACGTTGCTAAAGTGGTCTCCACAAAAAAACCCTTATATTTCAACGGGATCATATACCGAGGTACAACCTATGTCCATACTGAAGATCCATTTTAAATATCCATACTGAAATATTTTTTGAAATCGGATCAGTGATTTCGGATATTACTTCCTACATCCAAAATTACAAACCTTACTTCATTATTATATAAGTATAGATTAGTTATAAGGAACCACGCGGCTAGCTTATATGCAGTTTTCACAATCTTTATTTATTCTAAGTTTCATCTAAAATGGTTAAGTAGCTACGACGTAATTGAACCTCAAACATTCAAACTTTCAGAACGTTCATCTGCCCACGCTAACTCTGCATTTAAATGATAGGGCGGGCAATCCCAAACAAGTTTGTAAGTGCCGTTACATCAGTCACTTTCTTGGTATTTGAGCTGTTAAAATGCTTATGCTGTGTATTTTTTACTGTCCCACGGTGGGAATCGAACCCACAGCATAGAGTTTGTGACCTAGAATAGCATATAGATTACTTTTTATCTGGTACCATGCAAGCGAAGCTGCAGGCTTATGCTAGTATTATTTATATAAGTCGTAGCCAAAACGTATAATCCACTCATTTACATAACCGGTAGCTGTTTTAAATCCTTGTTATATAAAGCAGCTAATTCAGCAATCCGTCTGTGACATATTCAATATACTATATATCTTTTATTATTTTACAAACCTTAATTTCTTTGTCAGAATTTTTTTTTATACACTTTACCAAACTCACTATAACTCCATCTATCCCTTATCGTTATACTATTTTGTCACAAAATGCTATCCACGGCTAAATCGATCGTGAAACTTATAATAGGGCGGCAGACATATAAACCAGTCATGCAATTGAAGTATGCGTAGCCAACACGAATGACACGCACGTGTCTGGAATGTGGAAGCTTGGAAATTATTATGCAAAAAAATTGGCAGAATGAGATTTTTTGGTTATTTTGATTTATATAATACACATAGGGCATTTCCTCACATACCAAACTCACTGTTCACGGTGAAACGTCAAAACGTTTACACGTGAAAAGATTGACACGAAATCTTACTTTATATCACAATATCAAACCAATGATGTCAACAAAGACTTGTAAAACCAAAAAATCATTTAAAATATTGAGGAATTATAGGCCTTTGTGAATTTTGTTGTTAAAAAAATATTCTGTTGCTTGGTTTCAGTTTTGCTATAATTCTGTAAACATAACTTTATTTGCTCGATAAGAGCAACGTTTACCTAACACGATCAAACAGAGAATGCAGAGAAATTATAGATCAACATCGTATCCAAATGTTACCGAACTAGCAATAAATGTAAATGTGTTGAGGGCGGCTCAATAAAACAACACAGACTTATAGAAACATCAGACTAAACTAATATATATTCTGTTTTAGAACAAAGTAAATTTTTGATAAATGCTAAAACACTTGACGTGTCTTCATCCCCTGTTGCAGTGCCCCTAGTCACTTGTGGTAATAAAACATATCTAAGAACTGTTCTTGAAAGCACACAAATCGATTGAAAAAACTGTATTTCAATTGGATAAGTAATTTCGGAGATAAACGGTAAAATTCAGTCATACAAACAAACTCTAAGAGTAAGAGTATATTCGGGCTCCCTACATCGCGGGGAGTAAGCAAACTACGTTTTTACCTGACTGAAGGAAGTTCATGTTTTGTTTCTTCGTACAGTGCACTTCGTACACTTGTTATTCATTATGGGTGATTATCCACATGAATATAAATTAATTTATTTATCAAATTAGTCTAACAGAACTTCTTGTAGAGTTTTATATTTAAAATGCTCTAGAATTAAAAGAAAAACGGAATCTTATACAATGTTGAGCTTGTTTCAATCAACTAACTTAACTGCTTTATTTTATTCCTGTCTAGAATAATATGCTCAATGCTCATATTATGAGTGCAGAATAATAACCAGTGGCAATCGGTACCATTTATGTCCCACGTACTCGGCACCATTCAGCAGATCGAAAAAGTTTTCCAATAGTTTACTTTACTGTGATGATAGAAAATAGTTGTCCTGGGAGACCGAGACTTAGATAATATTCTTTTATTGCAGTACTTCCTCCAGTTTCTTAACAACGAACTAGATTCAGTTATTACGCAGTTCCACGTCAGTTGGTTAATGGAAAAAGTAGTAAATCACCTTATGTTGTTGAAGTACATAACTTTAATAGAGCTCCTTGTAAAAGAGCTCATTTGGGGAAGTACTACCGACATACCTATTTCTGCAAATACTCACATATTTTACATAGATAACACCCAGTAAACATTTATCCCGCGACGCAACCTTTTGCGTCTCAGGCGGGCATTCGCCCACGGCGTCTCAGAGGTCGTCACAGAGTTATGTTTGGTTTGTATGGGCAAATAACTATAAATTCTATGGATAGGTACCTATCTATCATACCCAATATTGTATTGTCCCCATCTATATAACCCAATGTGTATGTAGGTGTACGTATTTCCAGTACACTGCATCTAACCTACCTGTGTGCTTGCTATGAACCGGCATTCAAACCGCCGTATTCTGAGATCGGACTAAGCATATCTTAGTTCTAGCTGATTGCATCACAATCTTGGGATAAACGTGTGAGCGTAGGTAGATCGTACTGCAATAATATATATGAAGAACTCAGTGACGTGGCGGGCGAGTAGCCAGTTGAGACGCAAGAGATGCGGGTTCGATTCTCGTTGCGGGACAAACGTGCGTATGTTCTGTAGATATTTGTTCCTTATCTGAGTTATGGTTGCACGGTACTCGTGGTTCCTATTAAGACACAGGGAATCTTAATGTGGGGGCAAGGCTATTTATGTTGGGTGTTTAGTTATTTAATTTATAGATCAGCGACAAAAGTAAATCAATTGATCTATGATAATGAGGTTTTATTTTCTATGTAATGTTTTTAGATATAAAAATGAGCATGTGAATATACACTCTTGCTTATGCGGGATAAAACCTTCACCTTTTTTTCATATGCCAATGTCAACATTCAATTATAGAAGTTGCAATCCCACAACAATTAATTTTAATTAAACTAGTTCATTAAATCGCAATGAATGGACTCTTCTACTCTGATCCATATCTCTATCCCCAAATCAGAGAGATCCGGGAATCGTTATTTAATATCAGCTAAGTTACGTTAACATCATGGCATACTATGCTAGTGTTACCGGCTTATTCAGTTCCGTTTCTTGGATTGTGTCTTGAATACAAAGGGTACGGTTTTAGCTATAACGCTACAGATTGAGTTGCTTGTAAGTTGGAAGCAACAATAGGATACCTAAATGCCTATTACAAATTTTTGTGTGAGAAAATATGAAAAAGTTGTGTAGGTGAAATTTAGTTTTTTTAAAGGCCTTGAAAGCTTTTATTACGTTGTCATACCATTCAGAGCTGTTTAAAAATTGACACAAAACATCCTAAAATACATAATGATTTAAGATTAAACTCATAAAATGTTCAGCTGTCCAGAGTACTTATAAAACTGGTTTTAGCCTTTTCTAGGGTTTTTTGTTCGTAATGAAACAATTTCCACTATGTATTTCAAACCTGGCTAAAGAAACGTGATATTTTTACAAAGTCAGCTACAAATATAATAATTTAACTATGACAATTCTGTGAGAACCAATTTTATCGAAAAGGGTATCCATACCCAATTTACCAGAGGGACCATAATATACAAAAAAAATATTTTTGTGGACAATTGTCAAATTTACGTTTTTTAATTTATTTCCCCGCGTAGTTTTTTACTGTATATGTAAGAAAATAAATAACATAGAGCAACGGATAACTGGATGCCCCAAGCAAATCAAAATGTCACCGAGTTAGATCAGTAAATGAAAAAATAGAACAAAAATAAATACATTGGTTTGGAACGCAGATGTTTTGCCGTTATAAAGCTTATAACTGTATGGTGTAAGGTTACCAAGTGCATGGCAATGCTATATATTAAGACCGCCCATTGTGCATTGCTTTTGTTTATTTTTTTGTTTTTTTATTATATTTCTGTTTGTACTATAAATTGGTTTTATGCACAATAAAGAGTTTATCTATCTATCTATCTGTATTTTACAGTTATATTTGCAGTTGCGTTGTTTGAGTATATACTCATATATTGGATAAATCCTTTCTCCCATTTCCTATTTTATCGCCAGAAATTAAAAAAAGTCAGCTAACTAAAAGCCGTTCCATTATTACCTTTCGACAGTCGGTAGTTTATGACTGTGTTTCCCGCGTCCCTAATTCAGTTCCCATTTAGGTGTTAATACGCGTAATAAAAATAGGGTCCTGATACAAAACGTAGGCAGTACGTGAACCTTTCACGGTACTACCCTTCGACACAGTAAAATTGTAACAGAGTAGGGCAACGTCAGTTTGTATCAGAAATTCGAAACCTGGTAACCTGGTTTCGACCATTAATAAACCCATTTGAAGTTCCCAGATAATTAATCATTTTAGTAGGTTCGCACTTGGTAGTGGGTATTACTATTAAGAAACGACGATAATACAATTTGTATTGTGAATTCGAAAACTAAGATTGTTTAAGAAAACACACTTTCTCAAACAATCTTATTGGTATCTAAAAAATGCCCATGAACTCTCAACGTTCATATATGATTTTAGGTTTTTTGCATTAGGTAAAAACCTTATTTCAAACGAGGAAAATTTACCTAGAGGTTTAACCTAATATTTTGTACTATGTCTCTACGACGTTTCTCCGGTCTACTTTACGTGAGCCGCAACCGCCTTTAGGGAGTTTTGAAGACTTCAAATAGGTATATTTATCGTAAAGACTAATAGAAGTAAGGCCAGTGTGATCCTTTTATATATTTTCTACAAGATTTTATAATAAACATCAACACACGCGGGGATTTGGTTCCCCTTTCCTTTGGCACGGGCGCGTACTACTATTTTATGCCACCAGGTGGTGTGCCAACTTTTTATGGATAAAATAATGCCTTTTAAAACTGTCACTAATATCTCTCACGATTTCATCCTTTTCCAATCAATCACTACATTTGTGTATTAAAATCAGTTTGATTGAAAGAAAATACAATCGAAAACCACCGCGGGGTAAACATTGACACGAACAATGGAAGTTTTAATACGCGGTGGATGCAGCTGCATTTTAATAATAGATTAACCCAAGTTCAAACATGGACCGCGCTTGTAATCTTTAGTGTACACACAAATTTAATTAATTCTGCCATGACATGAACGAAGGTTTTAACGTAGGTATAAAACAGAGGTCAAGCTTCATGCTCTTACTCGCAAAATAAACGAATCTGGTGGAAAAAGGTCCTGAAACGGGAAAGGTGATCTCAAACCGATGCAGAGTAGGAAGGCCCCTCATTCGATTGATGGAAAATTACAGATAGCCGTTGGATGGAGATGATTCAAGACATGAAGTGGATGTCCAGTAGTAGACTAATACAGGCAGGGTGATGATGAGTACACTGCATCATCTACCTACTCAAATGGAAGGTCACGCTGTTGTTCCTGACGCGTTTTGTATTTTCAATATTTTGTTTGTTATTAAAGGTGAAAGCGGACAATAACTAAAATGAACAAATGCAAAAACTGTGTCGCAATCAAACGTATTTGCATCTCATACCTGTTAACAGTGAGTTTATTGTATGATTTAAAATGTGGATTTTCAGGTTTTAACGTCACATGCCATAAGGGATGCTGCAATATATGATAGAATACCATGTCAACATTTTTTTTAAATATACAATTGTGTTTATAATTCAGATTTTGCTAGCACAAACGTAAGAAGCTTAGCCTCTGTTAATAATTCCGTGATACGGTCGTAGCTGACAGGTTTGACTCCGGAACGTGTACTTTGATATGGCTTAGTGAGGCGGGTTGGTGACACAAAAATGTAGTAGGTACATTTGTTAACGAGGGAGTTCACAAATGTGACATCCCTATACGCCAATCCGATCCAATCTTTCAGCATATTGGATAGCGAGCACATGATCCAGCGAAATTTCGGAACGTTTCAAGGCCATTTGATTCTTTGTAGTAGAACTTAAAACAGCATTATCATTTTTGCGCAATAATGGCCTTGATCAGAACTTGAACATTGTTAAGGCTACTTAGAGCTCATGGTAACACGTATCAGCTAGCAAAGCAGCTTTTTAGGTTGTACAAAGATGTAACGAATCTATTGCATTAGTGCATCTCATGTTATTTTAAATAATCTGTACTTCTTATATTTAATAATTTGTGTGTTTGTTTGTACCGAATAGGCTCTGAAACTACTGGACCGATTTTAACCAGTTTTTCACCTAAGCTAAAGTAACAGGAAGTAACATAGGCTATAATTTATTTTAAAAAAATTAGAGATCCTTTAGAAAATTGCAATAATGTAACCCAAAGTTGCAAAATTTTGCCTATAAAATTCATTGTTTGCCGTGTGCTGAGAAAACTATTGATTTTATATAAAAAATATTCTTTCTTTTCTTAGGCACTACCGCTTGGCACTGCTAGTAGAGTGAAGGGAAATTTTACTTTCCCGTGCCACTACTGGTAGTGCTACGGGTAAAAGTACATTTCCAGTGACACTACACTGTTGCCAGTAGTTTCATGGGAAATAATATTTCCCGTGGCACGAGTGGGCTATATAAAGGCTATTAAATCTCTAGATTAGTTACTTATGTCTATTTTTTGCAGATAAACTAACCGGTTGGTTTTATGTCAAATGTTTGTATGATCTGCAAAATCTCGGGCCTGGGTGTTTTTTTTTGCATAATATGTATGTCGGCGCAAAGGCGTTATTTTGCTTCTACAATGAGTTATTTAACAAATCATCACTTAGATTGTCAAATTACAGTGTGAAAAGTTGTTATTTTGACATTGTTTACCTTCTAAAACCATTTGTAAACTTAAATGATTGTAAATGTAGAAATTCAAAAGCTTGCAAGTAATTTAAACTTGATCGAACAAGTAGCTTGCTTAAGTTTGTGTTTTTGCATAAATACGGGCGACGGACCGAGTACGATTCATTCTCGCTCGAGCCGTCGGGCCGTATAGACCTAGAAACCCTCTGTACAAAGAAGAATAAATTAGAAGAACATCTTCTGGAGTTTACTTTCGTCGTCAACTATGAGTGACCAGCATGCTGGTGATGGTAGTTGCTAACGCCACTACCATTTTCTTAAACACACTTTTTTTAAAACCACCTTGGAGCCACCTGCTCCGTCATGTATGTATTTACAAAATACATACATGATATATCAGTCATATGTATACTTCCCATAATACAAGCTCTGCTTAGTTTGGGGCTAGATGGTGCTGTGTGGAAATCAACCAACATTAATTATTTTTTTATTATAAAGCCTCGCCATTTACATCGTTCGTCACTAGGGACACTATCTAATCAATGTTTTCGTTTTAGCTGTGTAGGCTGATATTAATGCGAAAAATGATGCCTAAAATATAGTTAATGCCTCTTTTTTAGCGTCTGTGGTTTTAAAATTGGCCTACATAGCTTGTTAATCTCTTCTTCTGTCATATTTGGGTTTAAATATATGATTTTGTTACATGGAAATTATTCATGGTCAGCAATGTAGAACAACGTTGTTATTAGCAGCTGATCTTGGATCTAATAATTAATTAAAATTTAGGTATAAAATACACGTAAGTACCTGGTGTTAAATTTATATGTTAGAATTTTTAAATTTAGGTAAAACTTAGTTATTAATTACCAGCCGCAGGATTAATTTTATTCCACACTTGAATCATGGTGACCTGAACAAACGAAAATATGAATTGTGTGTACAAACACCGCGCTATATTCACAAAGAAACACGTTGCCTGGAAGAGCTGGGATATTGTTATATGAAACAAAAGACAATAAAGCTCTCAACCAACTACAGCGCATGCCAAGGTTATGCAGTGGACGTAGCTTCACTTTACTTGTATCAAAATTAATTGTAGAAAAAAATCCTATCCTACTAATATAATACATGCGAAAGTCTATTAAACCGGCTTTGATGACATTTGAAATGTAGATAGTGTAGGATCTGGAATAACACATAGGCTAATCAAAATTTTAAAAATTTACCCTTAAACAGGCTAGTAAAATTTCTATGGAAAATGTTATTCCTTGGTATATGCGCTCAAAACTTGGTACAAATAAATTATAAAGTAAATTATGAATCATAATTTTTTATTTATACAAATCTACCGCTAGGGGGTGTGCAATAAAGATACAATTTGTATGGAAATAAATATTCCCTGGTTCGATTCACTCAAAAGTTAGTGAAAATAAACTTCAGCTTAAATAATGTCAACAAACATCCATCCTCACAAACTTTCGCGTTTTTAATATAAGTAGGATATTACTGTGAAGTTTCATCAAAATCCGTTAAGTAGTTTTTGCGTGAAAGAGTAACAAACATCCATCCATCCATCCATCCTCAAAAACTTTTGTGTTCATTATAGTACTAACTTCTGCCCACGGCTTCGCCAGCGTGATACCTGGATAAAAAGTAGTCTATTTGTTATTCTGATTACTAAACTACATACATATATTACTGTAAATATATATATATACCGTTTGTATAATAAATATAATAAAAATACCGTTTGTGATGAAATTTGATATGGACATAGTTTGAAGCCTGGAGACGGTCATACGCTACTTTTATCAACTTACCACGCGGGCGAAGCCGCGGGCAGAAGCTAATAAACAAATAAAGCAATGATGATGAGGCGGGCGAATAGGCGGTTGAGATGCAAGAGGTGCAGGTTCGATTCCCGCTGTGGGAACTTGCATGTTCTGCAGATGATTGTACCAGGCAAGGGTGTTGTAGTACCATGGTACTCGTGGTTTCTGACACCCACGATACTGGGAATCCTAGTGCGGGATAAGGAATAGGTATTTGAGCGTTGGGTGTTAAAAAAAACATTGACAAAAAAATTATTCTATGGAAGTTCCGTCCATCGCTCTTAACACTAAGTGTGAAACAAAGTATACATGCCGTCACTGTATGTACCTATGTAGGCGCTGCTTGAACTGGCCATCTTGCTTTGGCAAGATTGAATTTAATCACGATAGCAAAAAGCAATATTTTGAATTTCGGTTCTAGAAAAAGTTGATTGTCACTTTTAAAAAAATGTGCTATTAGAACTTGCGCACGCAACACAGGTAAGTAAATATAGAGAAAATGAATGCATGACCAAAATTATTCAATGTGTGGACGAACGAACCACCTTCTTTATCACGAGGTGTTATCGATTCCCAGTTTCTAGTAGATTTGGAAGAGTTACAAGCTAATTTATAAAGTTTAGGTAAGCCGATATTGAAATAATCACAAACTTTGATCGTTAAGCTTCGTTTCTAACCTCAATGTTGCTTTGCTCTCAAGCATATTAATAATGATAACGCTAATCTGGAGTTGGAAGTTCCTGTTCTTGTTCATACTTTTTAATTAATTTGTCTATAGTTACAATTCGGAGAAGTGATGTCTTTATAACAAAAATATTATATCTTTTAAATAAATTATAATTCTTTGGCTCACTTAGACCCGTATAAAGGTTGATCCTAAATTATTATTTAGAATATAATGATTATTTCTGATTTGTACTTTATTATGTTTTTAAAACTATGTATCAGTTTAAATCATACAACAATAGTTTAGTACTCAGTAATTATTTTAGTTTGAAAACTAGTAGAGCAAACCGAGAAATATTATGAATTTAACGGTATGGATATTTGTTGCTTTTCATAATGAACCGATTGGGGTAACCGACCTTTTAAACCGTTAGAACGGAAACGATCGTTCGTAGTATTATCTCACGGATAGGTATCGAACTATCAAACAATACAATATATATACCTCTACAATTCTACATATACTCATCCAAAACAAATAGGAGATTAACCGTAGTTCGAATTGGCAGGTTCTATTCTAGTTTAACCTATTCCTGGAACACCCTCGTCAGAAGTGTAGCAAGCTAGCCATGTACACAAAGGAGCTAATTGTTTGCAAGAGACGGCATCAGCAAACAACGCGACCGACACAATGTTTGTTTTTTACTAAACGTTTTAGTCTATCAGTCTGTGAACATACGTACCTAATTATGTTACTTTTTTTCTTAACAGTATTTATAACATGCTTCGGAAATTTCTCATTACTTAATTTGTCTAATAGTCTGTCGAAACAGTTTAGGTCAAAAGGGTAAAATTTAAAATGTAGGCACATTGATTATTTACCTCCGGCTGGCGAAGTTTTTTAATTGAGTTTCGAAATACGTATTCAGGTTTAAATCCAGTGGTTGGATTTTAAGCGGAATAATATATTTTCGTAAACATCTCGCCACCCACGAGTTGGGTCCAGCTGCTATAAATTTTCATCACATAATTAGGGTAAAGAAAGACAAATGACTCTCTTGGTTAGAACCGCTGTACGATTGTCACCCAGAAGTTATCGCGTGCAGCTCTACACAGATTTATTTGACCAGACAGTGCAGTGGTTTCTCCCACAAAAATAAAGACATTATCGAAGATCCACATCTTTTGCATAGCGATAATATCTCTTGAAACAATGTTTCTTAGAAATCAGAATTCAAATTCTACTAAACTTTCTGAAAATGATATATTAATTTATTTTATTCGGAAAACCAACATCTATAACACAATATTCATATTCATATTCATTTATTCATGCTCAAATGTACATCAGCTTAGGTGTTACATCAAAGTAGCTGTAGGGGAATACATGGACCCTGTAAGGGCCTATCCAATATCAATATCCTTAACAATACTTAAATAGATACAGGTAGCCAATAATAGGTCTTCACTGATAGCACCAGATTAGGATCATAAAATGTGAACACTAAGCTTTTCCCTACACGTATCTACCTACGACATAGACAGCTCAACCAATAATTACTCAAGATAAACTTAAGGTACTGAAGTATTAAACTTAAAATAAAAAAGAAAATTTTTACCGCCTCGCCTTGGGATACTCGTATGAAACATGTCAATGTCCAACAATTTACTGAAATCATTCATAGTCCTACTCGCCCGCAAAATATACGATTTTTTATATAGTTCGTTGAGGCTCCAGGCACACTCAGAGGAGGGTTGAACCTGAGGGTTCTCTGAGGAATATTAAAATGTACTTTGCTAAGGAGGTCTGGACAATCGATATCATTATAAATATTTTTTAACATGTATAAATAAGCAGGGATCTCACATCGAGTCCTAAGCGGTAAAAAATGGAATTGTTTACTGAGATTAAGGTAATTATTGGAATCATAGGGAATCTTAATTCTAAAGCATAGGTACCTCAAGAACCGCCTTTGGATACTCTCAATCCGATTGACACTTATATACTTTTATCAATACAACAAAAACTTGAAGACATAATTTAATTATCTATAATATAGAAAAAAAAATACCTACATACAAATCAAACTTTTTCGGTATTAGGATTCTACAAAAGCTTGGGTAGGGAGCATCATATTATAAAACTAAATAAGCTAAGTTTCAATAAAACGTACACGACTTTAACACACTGTTGGAATCTCAGTCCAACAAAGTGACTTAAAATATGAATTAAAACTACTCCAAATGTGATGTTACACAAGATATCGGACTAGATTGTGCAAAAAATATACCTATTTTATTTTTAACTGCAGCCTTTAGGTATAAATGAATAAATAAATAATGCTGGACATTTTCACACAGCATTATCTAGCCCCAAACTAAGCAGAGCTTGTATTATGGGAACTACATGACTGATATACTAAATACATATTATAACATAGAAAATACCCAAATGCGAGACAAATATTTATAGATCGTACAAACATTTGTTCCGCGGCTGGAATCGAAGCGTCTCAGGCGGGCCTTCGCCCATACAGGTCGTCAGAGGTTGTAAGTCTGCTTAGACCCACCGTAAAATGTTTTATCTTTGTAATTAGTCCCCATTTGCGATTTTCAAATATTACCGATTAAATATTACCGTGCTAAAATAACTGCATTAGAATCATGGTTTTTCAACACTCGTTGAGCATTTGAAACAACTCAGTTAAAATTTTGCGCAACATTTTAGACATTGCATATAACTACAAGATTCAAATGGACTTTAAAAACCTACTGCCAGCTTGTATCATACAATAAAGTTAACCACTATTCCAACAAATTTGGCACAAATACAGTGAAAGTAATAACGAAGTTTATAATTTGCATATAACATATACACTATATTGTAACCAGTTACTGTGTGAGCTATTATTGTTCCCTCCCAGTGTGGTTGTTGAAAGCCCTCAGAAGCTACAAGGTGCAATCTAAGCGAATGGTCTTAGGTTAGTGAGCCAATACAGAACTAGATGGCGCTAGTAAATATGCCCCGTTTCTAGATCGCGCTTTCGATGTGTTTTAGTAATGGTCAACCCAATCGAATAAGTTTACAACGGTTTTTTTAAGAGTAATACAAACCTGTGGATTTATCTCGTCATTTTATTTACTTGCCATCTCTCCTATTAGTTATTCAATGTTCAGTGGTTGTTAGACAAACTTCAACTCAGTATGTAGTGAGTTGCATACAAGGTGCTTAGATCTAACATAACTTTGAGACCAGCGATGTAGTACGAACATGTAGAGGTCGTGCTACAATTATGCGTAGTATTGCATGATTTATTTATGAGTTTTTTTTAAAGGAAAGTAAACATTCCTCACTTTACGTAATGATTGATTATTGGGAATACGCGAAATTTATTTTATATTCCTATTATTATTGAGTTAAGAAAATAAAGTGTACTATAAATTGTAAAAGAAATTAGGTGATCAGATATGACACGTAGTCGGAAAGAAAGACCGGCAGACAGACGAACATGGCGAAACTAAAATTGTTTCATTTTCACCATTTGGCTCCCGAACACTAAATATTAATGATGAGGCAATTTCCAGATCCCATAAAAAATCTAGAAAGCACTTTTATCGGTTTTCTTTATTCGTAGCTGCATTGCAAAAGTACAGTGCTCTAACGACCCTCTTTGGCTCCAAGTTTTAATAGCACCGCCACACTTTTAGGTCCCAGTTAAAGACTAGAACGAGGTCAGAAACACAAGGCGTGTGTGTAAGCTAACGAAATAATATGCGAGTTTGCTTATGCCACTTTGTGAATAGCCAATGAATTTTCGACTTAGCCACAGCTTTACGATCAGTCAAAGTCAACCTAAAAGATAATGCGTTTATTTTATGGATATAAATAGATTACTGATTATTTATTTAAATCTCAAAGAAATGAAGAAACAACATCTCATGGTTGCTTTTTTTTATTGTTTCTTATTCAACTTAGTAGTATCTACTTGATAGAAGTAACCTATGAAGTTTTTAACTAAAAGTTCCAACTAGTAAGCTAAATGCTGCAAAGGTATGCCCTTTGAATTTTTTTGTCAATAAAATAAAACAGCTCTGCTTGAGCAGACTACTATTAGTATTGTTCTACTATAGTAGAAGTAGTAAGTAGTATCTTAGGACTTTTAGTCGCAACTGTTCTGATTATAGAGTTCATGAAATGCTACACAATCTAAATGTATAGAGTGCATGAAATGGGTAAGCATAATCAGTTCAAACTACTTATACCTGTCAAAACATATATCAGTATCGAAATATATTGTCTGATCTACGGCACTTACCCACAACAACGTGTTTCGTGAATTTGGCAGGAGTCAGGAGGCATTGTCTCTAATTAAACTGGGATCTGGGATGTAGCGGTAGCGTAGAGCTACTCGATGCTGCCATGTTTTTGGTTTCAAGCCAACAGGCTTCTTGTTTAAATGATTCGCTTGTTAGCTTTTATGTTTTTATTTTGTACGGCTGAGACTAATTATAGAGATTTTGCTTTTACTGGCTTTTTCCTAGTTCGCTGCATTTGCGAGCAACTGTTTATAATTAATTTGAATGTATTTGGACTACTACATTATAGCAGCTGGCATTTAACCACTGTGGCTTTGCAACACATAATTTTACTACGTATAACTTTTTGATGAAAATACAAACAAAAATCTTTTTCTGGACTTTGCCCACTGACATACGGTATTGTAAATATTTGTAAATGAATGATCTACTTAAAGTAGTATGAATTGACTCTTACCAAATATAATAACATTTGTTTGCTTCTTCTATTTTGAATTTCATTAAAATAAACATAACTCCAATTATTATTAAGAAACTCAATTTCAAGACAAACTTTATCCAAGTTTCCAATCTTCACTGACTGTCCAATCTCTTAGCATCTACTCTACCGACTGCTTTACAACTGATCCCAATTCCACGACCGCGAACGACATTGATTAATGCACGAAGCACAGTCAACATGTTTGTTACCGTTTCTTGTGTAGGAGACAAAATAATACTTTTGAACGTTATTCTCATAATTATATAAAGACGAGAGGTATTTCATCAAGGAGTGCATGGGTGATGTATGTTGCATCTCACGGATTAATCATGATTGCCCGTACCGTTTTTTTTTAAATAGCGTGACAATATGTACCATCTGCTTGTGACTCGGTGAGGCGTACCTGCCATATGATAAATCTCCTAAATATACCATTTATTTTATGAATATAATATAATCCATAAGTTTTTCACGACAAATTACTGACTCAGCCAGCAATTGTAACACGAGCTTAATTGGTCGAATAATTTAAATTATGGGACTTAGATTATTAATTTCATCTGACTAATTTTCATAAAACTACTTCAAAGTCAACTCTTTCTTACGTACTTACTAACTTATACCAAAATTTACTCTACTTTCAAACCTCTATCTCTCTGTCTATGTTCGCGACGTCGATACCATAAATTTAGACAATCTTTTATGTTGTTTGTCTGTTGTAGTTTCGTGAGTTCGCACAACGTATCCTGTTGTTTGGGTTCCTAAGAGTGAATTACTACGCTTTACAAGGAATTCAGAGTCCACAGTGTGATTTACAAGGTGCGGTGCAAAATTCGATGACATCTCATAGGCCCTCCATAGAAGTAACATAGGCTATAATTTATTTAAAAAAAAATAGACATCCTTAAGAAAATTGCAATAATTTAACCCAAAGTAGCAAAATTTTGCCTATAAAATTCATTATTTGGCGTGCGCTGGGAAAACTATTGATGATACGTAAAATTGATGTACTACATGATTAAAGTACTCATTATTACCTATAAAAAGGGATATATGGACAGATAAACTATCATAGTTTAGTCACAATAGCAGCTTTTGTGTTATAAAATTTAATTAGATCGCCGGTAGAAACAAAAGTTGGTTACGTTTGTATCGTAGTATTAATTGTTACTCAAATAAATAGTTTTATCATTAAGGGTATTTATGTAACAGTAAAATACGTTTAAATTCATTCGAATCGGACATTTAATTTCAAAGTTATCACGAGTATAAATATGCAACACGCGAAACGCCGCGACGTTCCCTGCTCAGTAAAGCAGGCGTTGCCGAGGAACGGGAGCTAGGGGTTACGTCTATGAGTAAGGTACCCGCGCGGCTCAGACGCATCAGTAAGTATATATGTACAATACATATTGGCCTCGATTCTGTAGTACATTGACTAAACTAAATTTAAACAATCGCTATCTTTTACTGATAGTGCAAGCAAGAAAGAGATAGCTAAAATTTTAGTGCTGTCAAATTAGTCAGATTTAAGTTTTCCATACAAATTTAGTCGTGATATCAAAACATGCTGACTATAAACACGAAGAAAAGCGTCACGTAAACTGATTTGACAGCAGCACACAGCACTAAAATTGTAGCTATCTCTTTCTTGCGTACACTATCAGTAAAAGAGAGCGATAGTTTAAATTTAGTTTAGTCAGTGTACTACAGAATCGAGGCCAATATGTTTGTAATGAACCGATTGCGATAAAACTTGATAGGTACATAGCTGTTACTTATTATTTCAATATTCACACGGAATTGAAACTTCGCGGGTGAAACCGCGGGGCGCAGCTAGTATAAATATAAAATAGATAGGTGTATGTTATTATTTATTATATTCTGCTATAGTATGTTTAATGCATGATATTATTTAACACTTAAGCACTCGCGCCCTAATGTATAGCGCTAAGAGTCGCTACCGTGTCCACCGGATCCAGTCTAATATAGGACGATTTCTCGAAAAATATTAAATATAATATTGATATGTATTTTTTGACAGTAATAATATTCTAAAATAAAATAAGAAAAAGCGTTTGTTTTTCTAATACTACTATAAAGTTCTTATTCAAAATAAAAAAAAGATAAATCATTATTTCGTAAAAATATATATAAATCAGCTCTGAAAGTCAACAAAATAAAACCAGATTCTTTGGAACGTAACTATATACAAAACAACATCATTTAGTCACTTTTCAGGCTGTTGTATTTGCTGCATTGATAAAAGCACAGCCTGGCTCCATATTCTTTCAGCATTTGCCATTTCTTCGCCTTCGTCGCCGTTTTGTTCGGAATCAGTACCATGGTCGCTTACATCCAAATAGTCTTCTGTTTCTGAGCAATCTTCATTCTCTATTATTGACGACCTCTGTGCAGTGGGCGAAGGTCCGCCTGAGACGCAGAAGGTTGCAGGTTCGATTCCTGTCACAGGACAAATGTTTGTAAGATCTGCAAATATTTGTCTCAGGTCGGGGTGTTTTCCTATGTATAATATGTATGTATATACGAAAAAAAAAGTATTTAAGTAATATATCAGTCATGTAGTTCCCATAATACAAGCTCTGCTTAGTTTGGGGCTAGATGA
Organism: Perizoma flavofasciatum; assembly: GCA_958496245.1. NCBI lineage: Eukaryota > Metazoa > Arthropoda > Insecta > Lepidoptera > Geometridae > Perizoma > Perizoma flavofasciatum. The sequence goes on from OY292436.1 coordinate 5,978,037, forward strand.
TGCTGTGTGAAAAATGTCCAGCATTTATTTATTTATTTCTATTTCTTCATTCGAGCATTTTTCAATATATCTGAGCCTCAAGGACCTATTAGTAGCTATTTCCTATTATAAAAGCAAAAATAAAAATAAAATATAGGTGATGAAGTTATGGAAAAATCACTTACGTATTTAGTCGCTACCGGGTCCAATAAACCCTCACGCACTTTTTTACGTCCTTTACACTCAATTACAGAATGCTTATTGACTGCTGCAATCGTCACCCACTATGTCAAACTATCGCTAGAAAGTACTAAGAGCGGCAACGTGACAAACCTGAGGATTCAAAAGCTACCAAGCAAAATACGGACGACTGGGTCTGATAAACCCATTAGCGACTACCTAAGTGTTAAGGTAGTTTACACAAATTATAAAGTTTTCATCCATTCAATCATTCAAAATATGCACCTACGATATCTGTTTGAGATAGCAGTAAACATTTCATTTCATTTCATTTTCATGCCACCTGCTTTCTTGGTCACCAGTGACAAATGGTCAAAGAACGATTGTGAAAGAGAGAAAAAGAGAGAAAGAAGAGCCTCTACAAAGCACATTTAAATAATTGAAACGATTAAATGTGCCTTGTAGAGGCTCCTTTCATGCACGAATCACATGTTTTCGATGGGTTTAGAACATGCCGGTTTCCTCACGATATTTTCTTCATCTGAGAGCTTTAGCATTAATAATAAAGTAATTTAGGATACTTAATCTTTCTATTCGTTTTATCACTTTCCTGCGAATTAACTCGCTAATTCCTTCCCCAAATCTCAACTTTTCCGTCACTTGATAAAATCTCCGGGACTCACTTAATCTCTAGCGACAGATTTCTTTAGTATATTTTAAAGAAGATAAACTCCCAAGGCTCATGGAGGTAGACTGATTTAATTCCCCTTTTCAGCGTCACCAGTCTATCACAGATTGATTTGTGATAACAAATTACCTCCAACCAAAGGCACCGATACCTTGAAGATAGTCAGATCATTTTAAAAAGCACTTAATAAAAACAGGCTGTGTATTTTAGTGTGAATTTAGATTATGACGCTTCGTTTACCATAATATATATTTTTCTGTATCGTGCACGATTGTGAATCAAAAATCCATCCTCACAAACTTTCGCGTTTATAATATTAGAAGGATCTACGGTACATAATTTCTAAAAAAGAGACGACTTAGGCGTGGCAGGCGAGTAGCCGGCTGCAACGCAAGAGGTGTGGGTTCGATTCTCGCTGAGGGATAAATATTCGTATGTTCGGCAGATATTTGTTGCGGGTCTAAATGTTGTGGTAAAATAGTACTCGTAATTCCTGATACCAACGACACAAGGAATCCTAGTGTGGAGTCAGGACTATGTACCTATGTGTCGATTAGGATGTAATTTTAATAAACAGCTCAGTCTACTTTGATTGCATTGATTTCTTTACCATTCCATCACCCTTATTATCACAACAACAGCAACTCAACAGGCAAACAATTCGCTTCAAAGAGCGAATTGTTCGCTCTTTGAGAACGTGAATGCTATTTGACGAAAGAACGGTTCATTGTTTCTCTTCCCCGCTTGTGTAAAGTGAACCAGCTATCGTAACTAGCTACTCCACTGAATCTGCAACTCATCGAACTTTATCATGAGACAAATTAACACCATCGACTGCTATTTAACAAATAATAGAATTCGGAGCAAACACTTCTTTTATAAATTTTTCAGAGGAAAATCCAAGCTTCTGTTGTGCAATGTTTTTATTGATTTAAATTACTCTTTGATCAGAGCTAAAATTTATTATTTTAACTGTTTAAAATATTTTTTGCTTAGTAGAAAAACGACAAATGTACATTTTTCACCACACGGGCTTAGTACGCCCACAGTACTGTACTGCGGCTGATTACAGAGATCTGTAATCAGCCGATGTAAATATATAAGACTACTAAAGTAGTTTTATAATGACCTCTGATAAATGCTTTTGTTCATGTAGGTCGTGTGTCTGCAATCGTGCTAAAACACGATTGCAAATGATACACACGTCACACGTTGTAGCTGAACAAGCAACTGACCCACCGTTTACGAGAGTAGGCTGAACCCCGATATTGCTCGATTCTTCAAGGCTTACGAGATATGGTTGTAAATACAGTGAATAAAAATAATCCTTGTTATTTCAATGAATGAAATACATCTTGGCTTTGATTTTTCATCCGTGTTTATTAGTTTAAATAACGTGTATAGTATTAACCCGTACTATAACATTTTATAAACCAAATACTGAACATGATTTCCACTCGTATCCACTTACCGATGCGGAAGCTATTACTCACTACTAAAGTTCTCACACGTTAAGTTACCACAGTACATTCAAAGTTACCAACTAAAAGGACCGGTGGGCCTTGCTTCAAGAGCCAGGACCTCTTGACGTGAACTAGTGAACCCATTTCAAAGGGTCACTAAGCAAGGAAATGTCAGAAGCACGCATCAATATTAACCAAGGAGTGTAGAAGTGTAGAGTTTTCTTCAATCGAAATGGTAATATTGTGTATCGGAGATGAAATATATATGCGGTATTTCACAAGACTTGGTGATGACGGTTTTATTCCAAGAACCTTACTTCTAAATAGAATTTCTAACTGTATCAGCTCTTAAAAATAATGTAATTTAATATTTAGCAAATAGTTATTGCAATGTCTTGTAGACGTTTGTTTTTTAAGATAACTATTTATTTACAAAAATAATTATTTTTATTTAACTAAGTACTTTAAATACAAAATATGCTGATGCAACAGTTGAGCCATCTGAAGACCGTGCCCAACATATGTGGTTTTATTATTAGTTTTCATTGATACTAAGGGAGCCAATTTCTTCAAAACACAAATCAATTGTCTTCGAAATGAAAACTAAAAGAAATCCTTAATGATGTAAGGAACAGATGTATGATACCTACCGTTTCCATTAGTTGTTCACTCCCTGGCATTCACCCATTAAGTTGGGTTTGTTAGCTCACAGCAACTCACTGAGATGTTAACTCGTTAGTTTAACTTGTGGATTAATAGGGATTTAGATTATCGTTCTGTGAAGTCAACATGATTTGCCCTACATTTGAAATAAACAGGTCAGGCAAAGATTTATAAAACAAAATAAATACACTATTTTGTTTGAATTGCAATGTTTTTTTTAATTTTTGAAATGTTTTAGCCACGTAGATTGAAATTTAGGGAAAGGGCTTGCTATTTTTATGAAACAAATAAGGTATTTAGTAAAATTTCAAAAGAACACCATTCAATTACCAGAGGGTAGGCAGAGAGCAACGCGATTATTCACTTTCTACGATTTTATTTTACAGCATATCATAAACAGGTCAATTAATTTAAAAAACTGTACTTAATCACCATACGAGGGACACTAACTTCTGATTATGAGGTAATCAGAAGCTACGAATTAGGGGGATAGAAGCATGTCACAACATTATATTTATCCTTTTAACCCATGACATAAGGAGCCTGTATATGCGATTATTGCTTTAAGAGGGTGTTTGTTAATTTTTCAGTTACCATTTACCTGATCTGGAACGGTTGATTGGATTGTAATGAGGTTTTTTGCAATAGATTCATATATCTTCAAACATAGATAGATAGGATTTAGATAGGTTTTATTGTCGCAAGTTTCTAGGGCTGATATTAATGATGGGAAAGAAAACACGACAGAGGTTTTTAAATTTTGTAAAAAATTGTTTGTTAGCACTATCCGTGACAGGTTGAAAACCCTTTGCTTAATGGAACACACACCAATGGCATATTTCTTCGAATTTTCTCATTTTTCATTATCCTTTTTTAAGCAAGTGTTAAATGCGCACATGATTCTTCATGTGGAACAATCCATTCGTCATCAAATTCATTATTCATAAAAGCGTGTCTTTAATAGCAAGCGCAATTATAGTCCCCAGGTCACCGGGAGCTTACCTAATCCATTATGGCTCGTTTTTTTTCTTTTCAGATAGATACGTGGACCAAAGCACCACAATGTGGGTTGGGTGAGATAACTATGATAAATTGCCGTTATGACGTGGCCCGACCGACTGTATCGATTGTTTAGATAAAAGTACACTTCATAAATCATATTCGAGACGCGATGTACTTGATTAATATCCTGTGGAGCTGGGAAGATTTAGGTTTTGTTTTGAAGTCAGTAAAGTGTTCGTTTTGATATCCCGAAAAAACACAGTTTCATAGAAATAAAAATATTTTTATTTGTTAAAATAGCTACACTTGTTGTATCCTCCTTAGTTCACTTTTATAGCATTGAAAATTTGCTGTTACTTAAAACTACATATTTAAAATAAAAATATTATATGTCAAATATCTTGAAAATACCTACTATTTACTTATTTGTAGTGATGGTGATGTTTTTTAAAACTTGAGTTGTCATGAAACAAGCATACGGCTCAACTGTTGGTAAGCGGTTACCGTAACCTTATATTAAAACCTTGTAATAGCAGAAATATCACTTGCGCTTTAGACACATAGCCATTACGGGTGGAAAATCATATTTGCCTGACATTTTACCGGCACCCATACCCTTCAAACCGGAACACAGCAATGCAAGCATTACTGCTTGGCGGCAGTTACGTTCTGTTAAACGTATCTCCATAGCGTTGTCAAGAGATGGATATAGCGTTTCTCTCTGTTTGACATTAATTAGTACAAAATCATTCTGACATCCCGATATTATCAGAATTAAAACTGACAGGTTATGTGATCCTCGACGTATTTCATAGACGGAAAACCTCATATCATTGGAAATTGAAAATAAATTCCTTTAAGCTTTCAATTACATCAATCGGAAATATTGAGTTTCCAGAGACATGGATTTACATCTCGCCTACGACGAGTATATTGAACGTTACATGAAAACGGGAAAGTCCATATTTAAACATACCCGGTATCTTAGTCTCTTTATGTTACCATGGAAGTTGGCAGTAATATCGGACTGGACTTCCCAATCAATTTAATAATAATAATAAGTCTGAATTCCTGAATTCTAAACATAAATAACTTACATAATAATTTCAAATATTAAATTACAGATTTATTTTTTCTCATAAGTATGTTCAGGTGCCAATCAATTGAATAAGTTCATTCAATTGTTTCTTTTCCAAAAAATATTACAGCTTCCGCGTTATGAAATTGATCCAGTTACTTATTATTTGAACCGCAATTTACGACGAGACAATGAATTTGTTTTACATTTCAAATGTACTTGTTTAAGAAGTATTTTATTGATGAACATAATCATAAAATCTATTAATTGAGGAATGGCTACGGACCTAAATATGTATACATATTGACTTGATGAACATTTTCTACATATAAAGACACGCAGACGGGTCTACGTTAGTGATAATTCGATATACGGGTATATTACTCCGCGTAGGGTTATTACCTCTTATCTTAGCTTTGTTTAAATTTATCTAAGCACTTCATGCAACCGAACGCATCCCGAAAAATTGCATCAATGTTCCATTTATGCACTTCATCATAATTGGAATAAGAAATCATTTTATTAAATTTTCTGACATTTCTGTCATCTTTGCCATTTCTGTGGTACCAGTTCTGAAAGTATAAAAGTATTACCAGAAAACGCAAAAGGAATATTTATTTTTACAGAAATTAATTGTTTGATTCGTGTTACGTACCACCATACATTCTATCAGTTTTTGTGTGATTTTTTTTCAGCGGAAAAAAGTTCATTACTAGAACATAAAATGGTACTATCGAGTTAGTTGGTTTTTGGACCACGTGATAATTACTGTTAACACTTGTTACTTTGACATGCGTATCTGCCGCGATCACAAAAATATCACAAATATGGATGAATTTTTATTCATGACGATTTATTCACAAAAAAAAATATTTTGGTAGTTAGAAACGAGAATTGTAGAAAATTATATTCTATCTTAGGATTTCGGTCAAAACCGATAGCTGCCAAATGAAGAGTAACAGTCAGTTAGCTCAGGTCGGGCCATAAATGTCGAATCACCGTGATATAAGGGCGACAAACGACTCCAGTACTCGATTTGCCAAGAACAAAGAAACGGCTCCTACATTTCTTTTGTGGGGCGACGATAGTTGGCAGTCTATTACGGCCCCATTCATTCGGTCAAATGAGCTGCTTAATTTATCGTTCATTCATTACAAATATTCAATTTTGAGAAAACCTTGAAGCTGAGCTCTCAATTTGGAATGGTCTTCATTTAGTATACTTCTGTTGTTTTGCGGTTTCAGATTTTTTAGACTATTGAGAAAATGTATTTTAATAAAATTTAAAAAAAAATATCGTCAGTCCTATAATTTACTGAGTATCCTATCAAAAAAGTATTTTTGAAGACTGCTTCAAAAAATTACAATTCTTTGATTTTTGTTAGGTCTACGATATTTCGGTAAGAAGGCAACAGTCGTGGATTGAACTTCTCTGGAATACAGTGATTTTGTTTTGCCTATTAAGGTACCTGTACTTTTTCGGGAGAAGTCTCATTACACCTTGTTTACTCCCTATTTATTTAGTAGATACTTTAACCATGACTTTGGTTCAGTGTACGTGATAATCCCCGAAAACCGCATGCCGAGTTTTGTATGAAAGAAACCGGTAAATTTAACCAATCCAGCATTAAAATGTGTAGGTTGAAATAAAAGACCACATTTACGAGGCTTGTGAAACTGAATTATAAAGGAATAAACAAAAACATGCTTTTATGACTAAAAAGGAACTTCTTGGACCTAAGTATGAAACTAAGTCCACCGATCATACGCCTAATAGACAATGGCCTAGACAGATACCTCACAATTCGTTTTCTTTTCACAATTACGCAAATTTATAAAAGTAAAACTTGGCAGAAATCACGTAACATTTCCACAGCTAATGTCATTTCATACAATTCAATAATTCCGCAGGCGTTAACGCCAACAGAAAGTGTTATTTGTCTAGATACCCTTGTCCTTCAATATTTTGTGTCATTAATGAACACCAAGCTTGCATTACCTGTTGTACGATTAAGGCTCCTCCACATTTTGCATTGCATGAGTCGATACAAAATCACAAAAATGCAAATGTTAACGCAACTATTTGGGGGATCTAAGAGGGTAAAGGTTAAATCAACTTATTGTACGCGTAACATAAAATATTTTAATTTTTCAAATACACTTCAATTGAATTGTCAAACGTGACCAACCGAGTGACTTTCAGATACAGAATACGGAGGCAGTTTGTGTATAAGTCCACAACTATTTTTTTGCTGAGTTAGTTTTTTATTAATAGCTTCTGCCCACGGCTTTGCCCGCGTGGTACCCGAATAAAAAGTAGCCTATGTGTTATTCTGATGTATAAGCTATATTACTGTAAAGTTTTATTAAAATCCGTTCAGTAGTTTTTGCGTGAAAGACTAACAAACATCCATCCTCACAAACTTTCGCGTTTATAATATTAGTAGGTTTTTAATTTATTTTCCAGGGTAGCTGCCTATACCTACAGCATTCAATAAGCGGTGAGTCAATAATCTGCGACGCACACGAAAGCGGCAAAACGGCAGCAGTTTATTGCGGTCGCAGGTGCGACAAAAGCTATAAATTTCTAAGTAAATAATGCATTTATTAACGTTGATAATAAAGGTTTAGCTGCAGAGTGTTTACGATTTCGCCCCAGTTCGCTATTGACGTTCAAAAATATTCTCGTTTGCTGCACTCGTACAAGTTATTTGTGTGGTTGTAAATCTGTTGTGGTTTATGAGGCGCTAACAAAAGTTTTTACTTGTATGCGTCGTTCAAACTGACAATGTTACATCTGCTGCAAAAAACTTTCATAAAATTTAATGTTCTATGAACTTTTGAATTTTGGTTAGAAATAGTTTTAAAACATCTATTACATACTTAGTGTAATTTATTATAGTACTTATTTAATGATAATACTACTCTTATCCCCAAAAGATTTTTCATTTATACATTTCCTCATGTTCTCTCCTTTAAACCGTTTAAAGTAGGTAGGTACGTATCTACTCGTATGAAAGGAGTAGTAAAGCCACATAGTATGGCTCTAGGGCGCAGTCAAGAGTTCTCTGTTATGAGCTCAAAACAGCTGTGCGAAATTTTCACATTCGCTAAGAAATATAACGCGTCTTATTAGTTCACGTACCGCTTGGATTTTCTTACGTTCTGCCAATAAACAGGTAAAAAGTGTCGCGCGTGAGTAAAATGTAGTAGTTTAGAACTAATAACTGTGAAAACTGTAGAAATACAGTTATAATATTATCATTAATTGTTTCATCTTAGAATTTCCTAAAATAGTTATAGCATAGCGGAAGCCAGAGGTGTATTTTTTAACAGTCAAATAGGTTTATTTCAAATTCGAGTAGCTATGACGCAGGAGGAGCGGGTTCGATTCCCGCTGGGGGACCAATGTTTGCACGTTCTGCAGATATTTGTTCCGGGTCGGGGTGTTGTGGTACCGTGGTAACAGTAGTTCTTGATACCCACGACACCAGTGGTGGAATCCTAGTGTGGGATTAGGACACTAGGACTATGTGTCTGTTAGATGACATAAAAAAGCTAGTGCAAGAATCAGTGGAATTCCATAATACGCATGATTTTAGTCAAGCATCACCCATTTATCTATTGTTCTTATATCTGTTTAGGTATATGAGAAGCTAATAAGCATGTAGCTTAGCTTGCGTCAGTCCTAAAGTTCAACGAGGCAACTTAGTGGACTCTAAACTGGGCGTGTTTACTACTCTCAACTACACCACACAGTTCAGGTCACTGCACTTTCTTATAGCTCCATCTCACGAGATTGGCTGGTAGGTAATGAAAGTTTAATACGTGGTTTAAAGATACTTTTGAAGTTCTTACAGGCACTGCTGTGAATTTTAATATCTGGATAAAACTAAAATACAATGCCTGTCATGCAAAAGCCACATCAGTGACTTAATGTGTGACTTAAAATTAAAAATAATAATGTGTGTTATGCTTAGCGTAGCTTCAGAACAGTGTTCTCTGTATCTTTTGGTTCTCAAATGTCTTGTCTCAAATTTTCAAAATATGCTTCATGTTGTTTTGCAAACCATGCACAATGCAAAAATTGTTGCCAATCCGTGTGGTACAATAAATATCTAATTGAATATACTGGCTGAATATTTTTACGCATAGTAGAGTGTTGGTTTAATATTGTTTTATTTCGTCTCACAAGGTGATAAAATATCATACTTTTCGGCTTTCCCGGCCTTAAGTAGCAATGAATCGATCTAAAAATGTCAGCTTTTCCGAGATGAAACAAATCAAAAAGCCTATAAAGCATTGCCATTTAGCTTAGCGAGGACGATTTTCCATCGTTTTCCTTCGCCCTCGATATTTCCTCAGTTGTCAGAGCTCGAGTCGGATCGGCTTTGCTCCTAATCCTTTACTTACCCTACCTGATCTTGTTAGCTTTAAAGTCGCCCTTTATATTTTGCTGTTATAAAAACATTTTTTTTTATTATTATTAACAAGAGTGCAAAAATGGGTTGATACTGTCTATTAAATTAAAAATATATACCTAGTTGAAAAATAATAATAGTTAAGTAGATAGTTTTTGTGTAAATTGCTGAATTCGCTCACTGCATTTTTTTTTCAAAATCTGTAATTGCATGTCAAAACATCTTCAAAGGTTAAGCACAGTCTCCTAAGAACTTTTTCCTGTAGCTACAAAGGTTAAGGTTAAGCTGCCCTTACTGCTCGAAAATACACTCTGTATATTCACAGCATAAAATTTCCAATATTTTTTGCGCCGTCACTGAAACGTCAACTGCGAAAATATACCAGCAAGTAAAGCAGTATCATTATGACTTGCAGCCACACCCCTGGCCGAAGAAACGACCGCTATCTCATCACGTGACTGAGCATTTGATTGTTTAAGACTAGAAGGAAAACGAAACCATGGTTGGCTCAGCACATTACTCATAGTATTGTATAGTTTTACTGATTTTTATGTTCGCACCTACCTATTCGTTATCTCTTTAGTCTGCTTTACAGATAAGTTAGTGATACGACTTGAGCATAGGTGATATACATACGAGTACATCTATAGGTAAAGTCACGCTTGTTTCCCGGAGGAGTAGGCAGATACCACAGATTTCCATTTGCTTTGATCCTGGCATACCTCTTTTGCTTCATTGATCCTTCATTGATCAAATTCTTCATACAAGTTCGGCGGTTTAGTGTATTAATAAAGGTTATATTTATGTTGAAAACAACTCGTCCCGTCTTTTAATGTTTTCTAAGTATACACGCTTTATAAACGTGAAAGTTTGTGAGGATGGATATTTGTTACTTGTGTCTACTGATCGGATTTTCATGAAACTTTACAGTAATATAGCTTATAAATCAGAATAACGCATAGGCTACTTTTTATCCGGGTAACACGCGGGCAAAGCCGTGAGCAGAAGCTAGTATATACTAATATTATAATGAGGAAAGATTTTTTTGTTTGTTTGTACCGAATAGGCTCCGAAAATAACCAACCGATTTTAACCATCTTTTCACTAATACAAAGCTAAATTTACAGGAAGTAACACAGGCTATAATTTATTTTAAATTTTTTAGAGATCCTTAAAAAAATTGCAATAATGTAACCCAAAGTAGCAAAATTTTGCCTATAAAATTCATTATTTGGCTTGCGCTGCGAAAACTATTGATGATACATAAAAAAAATGTACTACATGATTAAGGTACTCATTAACTATAAAAAAGTCCTCGAGGGAATATATCTAATATCATAGTTAAGTCACAATAGCAGTTTTTATGTTCTAAAATTTCATCAGATCGCCGCGCCGCCGGTAGAATGAAAAGTTCGATACATTCGTATCGTAGTAAGAATTAATCTTATACAAATAAATATTTATATCATCAATTTTATTTGTGTAGCAGTAAAATACTTTTTAATTCATTCGAATCGGACAAGTTATCAAGAGTATAAAATTGAAACTTATGCGGGTGAAACCGCGGGGCGTAGCTAGTATATAATAAAAATATCAGCATATACGTTTTTACTGCTTGCACATCTCTTACCTTGCAAATTTCTTACCTGCGGAGTGTAGCTAGATTATAAATTCTGTTATTACATTCACCTTTGAGCCGGATGTCAATGTGATCCAAAGTAGTACCCCAGATAATACCTGTGAATATTTCAATATACCGCATACGTAATTGCATATACATTAAGCCAATGTCTATAGTAAGTTGGTTTCTACTTGAAGATCAACAAAGGAAATTCTTCTCATAATGTTCCTATTTATGTTTTAATATTCAAACGATAATACGTAGGACTACATAAATAACAATATGGTTATGAGTAAAGTGTCCTACTAGTGGTAAAAAAATGTTGCAAGGACCCCTACAAAAATGCGTTTTGCAGTTCTCGTTAGTTTAGGCTACTATTTTTCTAACTTTAAGTTTGCTATCATATTGATGAATTGATCCATGGCTGCAATTACGTGCAGCCATGACGTAACTGTTATTTTATGAACAAGATAGATAGATAGATAGATAGATAAACTCTTTATTGTGCATAACACCAATTTACAATATCAACACAGAAACATAGTAAAATGAAAAAAAAAGAAAAAAAAACAAAAGAAATGCACAATGGGCGGTCTTATCGCTGAAAGCGATTTCTTCCAGACAACCTTAGGATGGAGAGAACTATTTAAAAGAATGACGGTGCCTGAATAAAAGTGTTATGTGATATATCAAATCAAATTGAATATAGTAAAAAAGTTAAATATAACGTAAAACATACCACACAAAAACTCAAGAACATGACGAAGACTGCTGTAAGTAAAATAGTTTGACACGATCTTTAAATGAATGCAGTGATGGAGCATGCCTGATCGATACCGGCAAAGAGTTCCACAGCCGTACAGCTTGCACGGTGAAAGAGTCAGTGTAGAAAGAACTACTGTGCACAGGAGTCTTTAGAGAAAGAGTTTCTGATGACCGAAGTGAACGAGAATTGGAGAAATGAAGAAACTCAAAGCGTTCTTTGAGATAAGAAGGAGCGGAAGGATTAAACAATACATTATAGAGTAATGAGAGAATATGAGTATTCCGGCGAAGGCGAATAGGAAGCCACTTGAGCTTAGTACGGAATTGGGAAACGTGGTCATATTTGCGAAGACTAAAAATATATCTGATTGAAAAATTTTGAAGGCGCTCCATTTTATCAAACTGTTCCTCAGTTAGATCCAAGTAACAGATGTCGGGGTAGTCAAGAATCTGTGCAAGCGCAACTTTTGTGGCAGTCGGCAGAAAATTACGGAGTCTATTTAAGGACGCCGCAGATGCAAACGTCTTGCGACTTACTGATTGAAGTTGAGGACCCCAAGTAAAGTTTTGATCTATAATAACACCTAAATTTTTGACATTTTGGCTGTATGATACTATAAATCCATCGAAATTAACTGAAGGAATGGTGGTCATATCTATTTTAGACATCATACGAGATCCGTCAACCAACATAGCCTGTGTTTTACTAGGGTTTACTTTCAAACCATACATCTTGCTCCACTCAACAATCATACGTAGATCACTGTTGATGATCTCGATTGCATCAGAAATATGGTCATGCGGAGCTTGGCAATAAATCTGAAGATCATCTGCATACAGGTGGTAGGAGGAAGAGAGATTATGTGATATAGAATTGATGAAGATTGCAAATAGAAGAGGAGATAAGACGCCGCCTTGAGGAACACCAGCAGTGAAGCTGCACCAAGATGAAGATGATGCATCAAGACGCACCTGCTGCCGACGTCCAAAAAGATAGCTATGAAACCAGCGAATCACCGAAGGAGAAACGTTAAGGGAGTGAAGTAGAACCAGGAGAATATCGAAGTCGACGGTATTAAAGGCATAGCTAAAGTCAAGTAAAGTCAATACTGTTACTTTGCCGTTCTCCATACCGAGACGAATGTCATCGGTGATTTTGACCAGCGCAGTAACCGTACTATGACCGGGTCGAAAGCCAGACTGAAAAGGATTGAGGAGGTTGTTTTTTGTAAGGAAGAAGCTTAATTGGCGGTGAATAAGACGTTCAAGAACTTTTGATAGAAAAGGTAGAATGGAGATCGGACGGTATTCAGAAAAGGATTTTGGATTTGGTTTTTTAGGGAGTGGAATGACATGAGCATCCTTCCACAATGCGGGGAAGTCGCCATTAGCCACAGAAAAATTTTGGATGTGGGTAAGTATGGGAAGAAGTTCATCAAGGATAGGAGTTATCATATTTCTGCTTATACCATCACCTCCAACAGCATTAGAAGTACCTAAGAAAACCTAAGAAAACGCCAGACCTTAGCAGGATCCTCGTTTTCGACAGAAGAATGGATATAACGGCGTTGAGCGTCCCTACACACCATATTGCAGTGATTTCGTGACCGGAAGTATTTAGCCTTGTTAGATTCCGTTGGACGACATTTGAATTTAGATTTGGCGACAGCTTTTTTATGCATCAGCACCTTGATATCATCAGTCAGCCACGGGGCAGGGAGATGCTTTATTTTGATAGATCGCAGAGGAGCATGATCATCATAAAGTTGCGTAAGAATTGTATTAAATAAGTTGATTTTGGTGTTCATACAATCAGCCTCGATGACAGAAGCCCAATCAATAGAGTCAGCGTCTTGACGAAAGTCTACCAAGTTGATGCCACTAAAGTTACGCTGCAGAATAATTTTGGGTTTGACTTTAGGAGGTCTAACTTTATACGAAAGGTAAAGTAAATCATGATATGAGAACTGATCGGCCATGTGCTGACCGTGCTTAGCAACATGAGTCGATGAAGAAACAATAATTAAATCTAATAGAGAAGGGGTTGAGTGAGGAAAATGATGAGTAGCGTTAAGAGGGAGTAAATGTAAATTGCTGGACCTAATAATAGATTCCAACTTAGAAGAACGTGAATCACTTTTAAGAAGGCACGTATTGAAATCACCCATGATAATACCTCTAGAATGACTGTATAAGGTAGTGAAATCTTCGAGAATTTTTTCGAAAGAAGAGAAGTAGTTAATACGCAACGAGTGCATGTAAAAGACACCGAGAAGGACTTTAGTATTATTGAGAATAATTTCAAGAAGAAGGTGTTCACCAGAGTTTGCTGGTAAAGGCTGTGCAGATACACTTACTATTGAAAACTGTATATGGGAACGGAGATAGATAGCTACACCGCCAGCACCAGCACTGGTTCGATCGTTTCGAATAAGTACAAGCTGCGTCGTATAAAGCATTTTAAAAGTAGATTCAGAGATTTTATATTTTTCCCCCAGTAATTTACAAAAAAATCCTGCAGTAATCTAGTTAGTCTCTTTCTGCATTTACTGCCAGGTAGATAGTATTATTGAAGTATGCTCAGCATTCACGTTGATGCGGCGTTGACTTGTGAAACATTTTAAGGAGTAAGGTATAAAGTATAGCTAGTAGAAGTATCTAAACTCTATATTTTACAACAATAAGTTGACCTAATTGATATTAAATAATCAACGCAAAAGTTACTAATAAAACGACTTTTCTCATCTTGGACACAATATTGTTGCAAAGTTACGTAAGAAACTGAATTAAAAGGAAACCTCATTTACTCCCACAATGACAATGAGTTTATTTGCCCAACAAAAACTAATAAAGGAGACATTTCGTTTCGGACATGTTTGGAGTTGTTAACTACCTATGGCGGAACTTGCACTACATTTTCGGTATTTTTCTGTTTATTGAATGTGTCTCACTAAATATTTTTATGCGTAGAACACAAACCCAATATGAATACATACGTATTTATTTTTATTAAACTTATCCTTACAGAAAACATACAGAGCGGAAGTAAACATAAACAGCTATACTTATCTATATACTAATAATAAAGCTTGTTTGTTGTTTTTTTTTTTTTGATTAAACGCGCTATTCTCATGAATTAATAGTCAGATGAAAATAATTCTTGCCCGAAGAAAGCCGAGAAGAAGCTCAATTCTTGAGGAAGGATGGCTATTTAACATCACGCTACGACTCTTAGGAGATGAGCGAAAGAAGTAATAGCGCGAGCGAGCGACGCGACGCGGTGAGTCGGGGGCCGAGGGTGGCCGTGGCACAGTTAATTTTATATAAATTTAAATATGTGCCAACAATTGCGGGCTTGATCCCGCATATTAGCCTCTAATCGGTAATGCATTGACCAATTACGCCATGAATCGAGTGACGCCGAGCCCGTTTTTCTTGACAACTTTCTCTTCAGATAAACGTTGATGGATGCTATTTTAAGGTGTCTCATTCGGAAACATTCCTGTTTAAAGTTCGAAATTTGTTCAAATGACGAGAGATGTATTGTATTATATAATTGCATTTTACTACTCATATAAATGCAATTATATAATACAAGTTTGCAAGTTCGTTGATGTAATTTGTTAGTGATTCTGCGGAAATTACTTGAAATAAATAAAATTTGTTTTGTTCATAAAGTACTGATAATAAATAAGCAATTTCTCACTAGTAATTCGCATAAAACTAATGGTTCGAAAACGTGACAACTGAAGCGAAAACTTGCGATAAAAGTAATCAAAGTGTCGTTAAAATTATTTTAGTACGCCATCATTCCGGGAACAATCCTCGCAGAGCACCTATACAAGCCAAATCTGATGACTTATTACAAAAGTGTTATTTTTGAGCCCTTCTAATTAATTAAATAATGCTGGACATTTTTCACACAGCATCATCTAGCCCCAAACTAAGCAGAGCTTGTATTATGGGAACTACGAGTACATGACTGATATACTACTGATATACTTTTTTTTTGTAAATACATACATATTATACATAGAAAAACACCCAGACCTCAGACAAATATTTACAGACCTTACAAACATTTGTCTCGTGACAGGAATCGAACCCGCAACCTTCTGCGTCTCAGGCGGACCTTCGCCCACTGCGCCACAGAGGTGCACCCTCCGAACTGAAATTACTTTCAAAGATGAAACATATAAAGACGAAAAATTTGAAAGTAGTTTTTTTTATAATAAGACAATTAATTACATATATAATTATCCAAACTGGTTCTGGGAAAAGAAAATTAAATATTGTTGACGTTCGCTCCGAACACCAATACAGCCCGATGATTTACGACTGTTTACAAATTAAACTTCAGCACTAAGCTAACACAATTGATGAGGCATAAAAAACATATAGAAGGGTTCGATACTGTTAAAATTTTCATTATATTCGTTTTATATAAAAATAAGGTGCTCAGCCCTTTAATATTTCAATGCATAGTCGATTGTGTTAGCTTAGCGCTGAAGTTTAATTTGTCAACAGTCGTAAATCGAATAGGCCGTATCGAAGATCGGAGCGAACGTCAAATATTTGTTTCATTTTTTCGCTATTGCGAAACAGTTTTCAAATTTATGACACTCGACTCGTCTAGTGCCCTGGCCCAAGGGGCTTAACCTGAAATGGACGCAGCCGCCGACGAGGAAAATATATTTCCAAGTTTACTGGTCCATAAATAACTGTAGAGTGACAGGGCGATGATAAACTCCCGGCCTGGAGTTCATCTCACGTCGCTTACTGAATATTGAGCGAATGTTAAGCCAGTTGTAATTTTTCCGACACAAATGAACTGCCCATTGTTCTAATTTATTTCCGATTGTTAAAAAGTCTATACTTGTAAACAAACTTTTATTCACACGTAGTAGTTTAACGGCTAGATGGATTTAAATATAAGAGGTATCGTTAGATGTAGCGTGATTCTAAGAGTGGTAAAGGCTATAATAAGAACATGGAATGAAGAGTCAACGAAAAAATATGGTAGTCGCCATGTTTAATATAGACCGATAATTTGTCTTACGTGTAAAGTTATTATAGTATTTATATCTTAGCTATTAACTCTGATATTATCTTTCAAACCTTCGCGATTAGGTAACAATTATAATTTGTATTCGGCTCTGATAGTATCAATGAAAAAGTCTTGAAAAAAATATATAAATTCAAAAAATGTGGTAAGAAGGTATTATTATATATTTTTATAAGGTATTTTTTTTTAATGTTGGACATTGGGAGTGGGTCATAGTGAAAGCAATATGGTCTAGCTAGTTTGATAGCCTAGATCAGTGTTAAAATTCTACCTTTTGTTTTGTTGAGCGGTTATAATTATCTATAACCACCACATTTGTGCAGATAGTTGTTTGAAAGATATTAAGTTAATAAAAATCTAATTCGATAAAAGAGCAGCCGGGATTTCAGTTTAAGAATTTACCTTCGATTTCATTTTAAAACAAACCAATAAAACAAGGTTTTCTATCAAACATTTTTAATTGTTTTTATTTGTATTATTCTACCGTAAATTAAATCCATTGTTCCTATTACAAAGACTGGCCTTATTATTTTGGGAAAATTTGTTTTCCAGAGAGGACGTGTGGTGTCTTGTTACTAAAATAATGAGTATATACGTGTTTTGGGACTGAAATTGATGAAATAATTATTCCCAATTTACCCTTGTTGCTCCGATATTCAGACGTACTTTTTTATTTTACTGTGCACAAGTTTTTACGCAATCTCTGGATTTGATCGCATGGTACCAAGGTAAAACGTAACTTAGGTGTTGTTTTTGGTCACCTAATGTGAAGTTCATTCATATTTATTTAATCATAAATTTTAGGAACTAACATCTGTACCTTCAACTTTATATTTTTTCAGAGTATTCTACTAATAATATGATTGTGAAAGTATATATATTTAGATGTTACTCATAATCTTTGGATGAAATGAAGTCAAATTATACAATAAGATATCTCAATCTTTACAGTTATCTCAGCTTAGAATAACTTTTTAATCTGTTACCACGCCAGTGAGGCAGAGTTTAGCACATGCTAGTGTACCTATGTCATAAACTACCTATTAAAATTAATAAGATTATGTTTACCTACTTTTATGACTATGTAGTTCGCATAAGATGAGCTGATACCGGTTTTAAAAAACAAATTAACCCCAGTGAGGTGTTGTGAAAAAAGGATTGCTTGTTGCTAAATACTCTAAATTTTAAAAAAACTTAAGCATGCACTTTTATAATGTTTTAGTCAACATTACAAACTAATCGACAAACTTCAGTTTGTCAAACAGGTAGATATTTTTCTTAAAACAATACAAACAATGTATCTGAAAGTTTCCAATAGTACCTCTAGGTATTCTTTTAGTTAGTGTTTATTCAGCGTACCGGATGTATTTTGCAGTTCTCCTAAGACTCTAGGAATAGTGAAAATAAATGCAGTAACGAAACAAAAATCAAATCAAAATATAAAGAAGAAAGGATATTATTATGACTATATCACCTACTTTACTATTCTCCTGCTGACCTTTCGTTGACGGTTTAGAGGTCTTTCCATGAGGAATGAGGAATGAGGTCTTTCCATGGTCGTGAGAAGGGAACCACACAGTACATTTTTATATACTGCCCGAAACTGACTTGGCCTTGCCACTCTGCCCTTTGCGCGAGGCTCGATTGTATAGTAACATCAGTGGGAGCGGTGGTGTGGAGGCAGCTACCCGTTCTTCATCGCATACATCGGTGACGTAATGCTGTGTTCACACCGTGCTGAACGAGCCGCTTTCCAGATAAACCTGAACACTATTCTGATCAGATGTTGTGGCATTCAGTAGCGGTCTGCATGAAGGTAATATCTCTCATCCCTGGTCTCGGTTGAATTCAGATGCCGGCTTATCTCGATTGCCTTACGAATTTTTCGGACTACGAAGAACTACTCTTTGGCTAAAACCGAAGTTTTATCAAACCGTATGTAGTGAAACAGTTCCCGTCTCACGACAGTCGAGCGTGGTTATGGACGGTGTTCATGACGAAGAACATCTAAACTAAAAAAAAAAAAAAAAAAAAATCACAGACATTTAAATAATAATTTATCGCGATCAAATGTGGAGACATGTATAAAATTTATGTGTTACATAATAGCCCATTGGCAGCGTTATCGCTTTCAGCGATCTCTACTAGACCATTATTTCTAGCAATAGTTTTGGCTAAAACTATACTTACTTTTTATCCATTGTTAAGGATTTTCAGCTTTGTCCAATCTAGAACTGTGAAAAGAGTTATTTTATTGATTAGCAATAAATATCATGGTGAGAGACCCACAAAGATGTTTTTTTTATATTAATTAGTTGTAGAAGGTTTTAAAACCATACTGATTAGGTATACGAAGGTACATGCATACGAGTAATATTTCATACTCAGGACTGTTGCTTCGTAGATGAGGCACTAAACACTATTATACTATGGAAAATTTCCTGGAAATCTGCTCTAAATACTGTTTCAAGCAAGTTCTTTTGTCTCAATACTCTTTGTTTACCTAACAATTGTACTAAAACAATACAAAAAGGTCCGAAATCTACCAACAACCTATGCTAAGCCATGAGCAAGTTTTAATTACGTGGGAACGAGTTTTGAAGTTACGTGGTGACTGTTTAGTAATCTGTGCCGGAGGTGAGTTCCACTGAAGGACTGTACTTAATATTATTTAATATTTATTCACTTAATAGTACTTTTGATACTTTCCGCGTTGCACTTATATATACTAATTGCTAATGACGTAGCGGCTAGAACTATGGGCAGTCAAATAACCACCGCGGGGGAAACAGAAGCTACGCTACCAATGGTGACGTCACGTTTCGCACTTCGTTATGTAGAGTATGAACCACATGTGAACTTATTCAAACTCAATATTATGTTTTAGGGTTCCGAAATGAAATGGCAATGCCAATGATCTTTTTTATGCACCCCCTTTCTACATGTGAAGTGGGGTATACATTTTTTCGTCGTATATTGTAGGATAACAAAGAATAGATTTAAAAACAAATAAGAGACTTGTAAAGTACGTAGAATAGTCGTATGACATGCTTAAACGACAAATATTAAAAGAAAAGGAGAAGAAAATATTGCGACGAAAATGTCTTACAGGTTAAAACTGCAATTAAACATTTTCGCTACAATTGTGCAAAATCCTGCGCATGAAGGATTCTAAGAAGCATTTATACGAGTCCTCACGGTTCGCGAGGCGCGTCTCCTAATCAGATTCACAGATATTTCATGTTGTTAAAATATCGCATGAAACTCATCATCATGTAGGTAAATCTGTAGAGTTATAACGTAACACATTATCTAAATTAACCTGATCCCATATAAATATGTGATATCCCGATCGGATAAGGTTTTTGTTACATGCTATAACTAGCTTCTGCCCACGGCCTTGCCCGCGTGGTACCCGGATAAAAAGTAGCCTATGTGTTATTCTGATGTATAAGCTATATTACTGTAAAGTTGCATCAAAATCCGTTCAGTAGTTTTTGCGTGAAAGATTAACAGACATCCATCCTCACAAACTTTCGCGTTTATAATATTAGTAGGATAGGATGAATAACTGCGTGATTGACAGACTGACAATGCGCCATATAGTCCCACAGACCTAAAATCTGTAAGGATTTTAGATCCTAGAAAAAATCAACCTTTAGGTGCAGAGGTTCGATGTATAGAAAAATATACGCGATTACATTCGTGGGCGTATTTATGCACAACACAACCCAACGCGGGACATCAGTACAGATCTAGATTCCCTCACATAACACATAACGTTGAACAACACTGAATTGAAGGATTGATGTCACCCAAGGTGGATCGAATGCGGTTTGGCGTATCGTCAATCGTTCAATTTGTTAAATAAAAATGTACCTAGTTTACATTAGAAGTATTCGGGATGGGTGACCGGTAGTGACATTCGGAACTTTAAGGCTCCGAGGGGCTTTTAGGCGTCGGTTTTAGCTATTACAGTCTTCAACCCTTTAAACATATTGCGAAGTACGTTATACGCTCTATCGAGCATTCGCCTTTTCGATGTAGATTATTCTAGGGTTAAGCCGAATAATATCGAATGCCTTCGTGGGGTATTTAGTACTAATGTACTGGCGAATAAAGTAGCCACTAAGATGGCCGTAACATTATCGCTGAACCCATTGATACCCTATGACCATTAATGTTCACTGTCCAAGTTACCACTAAGATGCCCGGCCAGCGCGGTCACCCAAAATCCTCCATCTTAACCTATCTTGGAGTTTACGCTTGACTTCCTTTCAAGGCTGACAGTGTAATAGTCGCATACATACAAAAAGAAAAATTAGACGAAAACATTGTTAACAAAGTGGTTAGAAATTATTTACTAAACAGGTTTTTATTGGTATCTATAATAATCCTACTACTATTATAAAGGCGAAAGTTTGTGAGGATGGATGTTTGTTACTCTATCACGCAAAAACAACTAAACGGATTTTGATGAAACTTTACAGTTATATAGCTTATACATCAGAATAATACATAGGCTACTTTTTATCCGGGTACCACGCGGGCGAAGCCGTGGTTAGAAACTAGTAAATAATAAAATTGATAATACCTATAAGGTATGAAGAAGTATTTTCTCATCATATCTTTTTTTCGTCGTGTTACTATGATTGCGAATTTTTAAGAATTGACTTAATTATTTATTTAAAAAGCATTTATGAAAATCATTCACATAGAGAAATATTATTTGTTAGACTAAGTAGATACGAGTACAATTTTATTATTGTTTCAACAATACATTGAATTCCGCGACGTACATTCAAAGCATTATTATTTATTGGAAAACTTGGCTTAGCTTGCAGTAACTATCTGAGCAAGTTAGTTCTGTACTGCCTCGGCTAAGGGCTTGGTGTGTTAGTCAGCGTAAGACCACAGATAGCTTACATATTAAAGTTTGATGATCTAATATTACCAGTGAAATCGATTGTCACTTCTAGTATGGAGCACACGTAGGGACATAACAATAATATTTATCGTTTTGGACCAATAGAAAACATTTGGAAATTTTATTATAAAAAAAGAACCTATCTTCTGACTATGTCTAATATATGTTATACATTTATGACTTACGTAACTCAACATTTCAATGCCATTATATAATATATGACATTATATGTATTACAACATTTATCTGTATGGTGTTCTTATTTTCTACACTTTTTGGTTACCACAACTCCGAGTCTCTAATATTATGACTAAACCATTTCGACATAATTTGGACCAAATCGTCGCCAACTGTTTGCTATGCAAAACATTTGCCAATAATTGTTTCCAATAACACAATTAGACAATTATACCTAGATTTAGCCCACCCCATCTGAATTGAGCTATTGTTATAATAACTACTAGCTTCTGCCCGTAGCTTTACCCGCGTGATATGTTGATAAAAGTAGCGTATGACCGTTTACAGGTTTCAAACTATGTCCATATCAAATTTCATCACAAATGGCTCAGCGGTTTAGCCGTGAAACGTATAAATATTTCCGATACAATTTTACTGACTTAATTGATACTTATCGATATAATTATTATGACCATTATGACGCAATATTATTATTAATTGTAAACCATGTGTTCTCTGATGTATAACGGTCCAAGAGCCCGTGACGATCAGACCTTCGTTATTTTATAAAACCTGAAAGTGTATCTGTGTATGTCCCTAATACAGATAAAAACGATCCCCGACTATGAAGTTTGGATTACGGTTACTTTATAAGATAACAGGTAGCAAAGGTGTATAAAATTCCACCACATTCTCGTCAAAGTATAAAGCTCAGTTTTTATATATTTTATTAGGAGTAATATTAGAAATTACCTCGGCCATTGTCAGACACTTAGTACGGTTGCAACCCCTTGTTGACACCCTTAAATTATGATGAATTATAATTATACTTACGTTATAGTATAAAAGCTGAATTTTATATATGTTACTTGAGGAACTATCGAAAGATGTTTTTATTTATTCCAAAAACTATCGTGAACTTGACTATTCATATTGTAAAAACGGGAATTTTCACGCACTGCACTATCGGTGAAGGCACCGACTAAGTTTCGACTCATTCCGAGAGTCTTCATCAGGGTGAGTGGTCGCCACTTCCTCATCTGCGTCGCGCCGTGCACTACATGTTTTCTTTTAATTGTAATTAAAATTAACTTTTAATTAAAATAAGTTTAGTAGTTTTTGCGTGAAAGAGGTTTATTTTTACCGTGTTGTGAGTGTTCGAACCAAGGAATAAAAAATCAATACTAACTTTACGACCTTAGTAATAGTTCATACTCCCTTAGGGTATTTTAGATAAAATAAATTTTGTATTTCATTATTTACGTCGACGACTTTTGTGGTGCTGGCCAAGGCGCAAGTTGATTCCTGCAACAGAACAAAATCAGATATTTTGTTCCAGGTTCATTTGTGTTACGATGGTACTCTATCCCACGATGAAGGAAATCCTAGTGTGGGGCTTTGTTTGTCACTATTGGGTGTTTAATTAAGTATTTATTGTGACAAAATATCAAAGCAGCCTTTTTTTACATTCGTACTTCAGTAGGATGAGTAGTTAGTTGACTCACTTTATTGCTGACTGTACAGATTCTGATTCTGATTTGTACAAAAATTTATTTTAAACTTAAAAGTAGAATGATTATAACCACTTAAGTACACCTATTATAAAGGATACACTTCAATAAAGTCAAAGAAAAATACTACAAAAGATTGAACAGGTAACATAACTAAGTAGGTTCTTAAGTGCTTGTTCGTATGATCAATTATTTTAAGTGCACTGATCAACTGTGTATTAATGATAAGTAGGTACATAAGCGCCTAGATACAATCAGTCACACAAAGGATTAAGATTTTTATACCTAGTACATATACCTTCTCCTAATGGTAGGTTTATAAAATTAAACTCTGGAGATCCATGATCTCAGTGTTCTAATCATTAAAATCGACAAAACCATTTGGTAGGTCTCGAGAGAGGCGATTCCCAGTTCTGACTCACAAATTAAATAATATGATAAGTCTCCACTCCCAATGAATTGGATATTTAGGAACTTTTCTTTGAACATCGGAATATCAATATTTTTTTCGGTTCGTTACGTAACTTTATTTTGCGATTGTTTGTTGGGCCTTCTGACGGTGCTTGTATTTGTGAACCCATAAAAATACTACTTATTATGAACGGCTGTGGCACAACGAAAATCTTTTTACATACATACATACATACATGCATATAGTCACGCCTGTTACCCGGAGGGGTAGACAAAGACCAAGGATTTCCACTTGCTACGATCCTGGCATACCTCTTTCGCTTCATTCATCCTCATCACATTCTTCATACAGGCTCGGCGGTTTAGTGTACTTCTGACCCGGCCTTTTTCTAAAATGTCTCCAATTTGGTCAGAGTACGTTCGCCGAGGCCTTCCTCTACCAACTATCCCATTCACGCTCGCCTTGTATACGTGTTTTATTAACTAACTTTCGTCCATCCTTTCTATATGCCCAAACCATCTCAACATACCTTTCTCAACTCTCGTTACTACATCTTCATTCACTCCACACTGCTCTCTTAGCACGCTGTTCCTCACTCTATTACTCAAAGTTACACCACACATACTTCTCAAAGCTCTCATCTCCACTGCATTCACTCGACTTTGATGTTTCTTCTGCCATACCCAACTTTCACTTCCATACATTAATGTCGGCACTAACACTCCTTTATGCACGGCTAGTCGTGCCGTCTCAGACAATTGCCGGCTGCTCATGAAGGAGTGAAGTGCCCCATTCACTTGATTTCCAGCATTCACTCTCCTTTCAATATCTTTCTCATGCTTCCCATCCCTAGTAAATAAAGTCCCCAGATATACAAATTATTTTACTTGTTCCACTCTCTCTCCGCCGATCACAATTTCACATGCATTTGTCAGATATGAAATTATTATAAAACGCTATCCTTGTATTTAAGCTTTGTAAACACTGTCATATATTTTGTATTGAAATATGCTCTGTGGTTCACGAGCATATTTCTGTGCAAAAACACTTACACACTGGCAACACTTCTGAGCTAAACTCAAAGTACCGAATAAAACATTGTGATGTTTGTTTACTCTTAGTAAATTGATGAGATTTCTTTTATATTTTATTACAGTTCATCATTATAAAATAATTCATGATTTTTGAAATATTGTACATATGTATACTTTGCTTTCCTGATGTTTTTAGTTTCTCAAGTGATAGTTCATGGTATGTTGTTGATGGAATGTTTTAACAAATATTGTAGTTCAAATGATTATAAAAATAGCACACAAATCTTAGAATAAGTTTTAAAAGTGTTTCACCGTATTATATTTAGCTATAGTTATAATGTTCAGAGTTATTTTCGGTAACATATGTATTCGTCTGTGATTGGTTTAAAATGGCGCTTTGCTTAATGAGGTTTGAAGTGTATAAAAGCCGAATGTAATTCTATGGTTGATCAGTTACGGATCCACTGCAGAATACGGAGCAAGTTAAGTACTTTGTTATTCACTATTGTTACCTGTTATTATTATGGTCTGTGATTATGTTTGATGTTTTCTTGGTATATTCTTATTTTCTGTGATTATGTTTATTGATTATGTTTGATGTTTTCTTTGCACCAATACCTACTTATTACTGTTCATTTATTATAATTGTTGAAAATCTTAATTGTTGTTCTTATTGCCATGTATTAATACAACTATTCTATAAGATGAAGTAGTTGTTGAATTTGAAATACACCATGAATAAAATTACTGTTGTTTACTTAAATTGACTGGCTACAATCTTTTATATAGAAACTTCCCTATCTACTCTGGTTGTAGGTTTTTAAAATGACAAACATATTTAGGTTTGTCATTAGTTGTATTATTCAATTTAAAAATAATAACTTTAATATTCGTAAAATCTCTATATTCTCATTGCTCTATCTATTTATCTAACATATTCATACATTAATCTTTATCAAAAACCATTACTTTCGTCTTACTCACATTAACTTTCATCCCTTTTCTTTCAAACGCTTCATGCATAATTGTTACCATCTCTTGTAACTCATCCACCGATGACGCAAGTATAACCTGATCATCGGCGTAGAAAAGACATTTGACGAGTAACTCATTCATTCTTAATCCAAATTCACTTTCTTTCAAATCTTTCAAAAAACTGTCCATGAATAGATTAAACAGCCATGGTGACGCTATACATCCCTGTCTAACACCCTTTTGGATGCTAAACCATTCAGTGTTTAACCCGTTTATCCTTACGCAAGCACTGGAATCTTCATAGATAGACTTTAGAGCTCGAATTAGGTTGCTGTCTACTCCATACATTGACAGTACCGACCATAGTTCATTCCTCATCACTTTATCATAGGCTTTTTCCAAATCCACTAAAGCGCAATAGACCTTTTGACCCTTTGCCAAAAACTTTTCGGCTATGCATCGCAAGGAAAAAACCTGATCCGTACATCCCATACTCTTTCGAAATCCCGCTTGTGCGTCCCATATTTTCTCATCGGTTTCTTTCACAACTCTTTCAATCAACACATTCAATCAACAATTTGCCGTCGATGCTGAGTAGGCTAATGCCTCTGTAGTTATTACAGTCTTGCTTTGAACCTTTTCCTTTGTAAAGAGGTACGATGCCAGCTTTGCACCAGTCACCTGGTACTTGGCCGGTGTTCCAGCACAAATTGAAAAGGCGATACAGCTGACTTACTACGACGCCATGTCCAGCCTTCAGCATCTCGACCGTTATCCTGTCATACCCAGCAGCCTTCCCTGATTTCATACTTTTCAAAGCTTTCACAATTTCATCCATAATAATACTACTTTCATTTTCGATTTCATCATTCATAACTGAAGAAGCTTGAGTCTCCTCTCTTTCAAACAAACTTTCAAAATACTATTTCCATCTCCTTAATATACTTTCTTCTCCATTCACTATACTTCTATTCTGGTATATGATCGAGTTCAGCTCTGAGGTTTGATTTTTTCCTCAGCGAACTGATTTCCAGAAAAACTTTATGTTCGTCTGGAAATCCTGAGACAATCTTCTGTCAAGCTCATCTTTCTGCTCATCTTTAGTGGTTAAAAGAAAACCACTCCTTTCACGATCTCTTTCAATCTCTTATATTCATTCCTAGCTTCATCCACATCCTCATTTGTAGCCTTATTCATTCTTTCATTAGCTCTAACTGCTAACCAATCTAACCATCCTTTTTTCTTCTCACATACAACCTTTTGTATATCTCTATCCCACCAAACATTCTTCTTATTAATCATATTGCTCCTTTTACTAACACCACATACTTCAGAAGCCACACTCACTACATTTTCTTTAAACGATCGCCACAATTCTTCAATCTCACAAATATAATTAAACCTAACAAACCTTTCACTCAATTTACTTTTATACTCATCTTTCACTTCTTCTCCTTGCAGGTTTTCTACTTTTATTCTTTCGGGTACACTTATGGGTTCTTGTACCAGGTGTCGCCATCCTTTGAATAGACTCATTAATCGGCTCATAACCAGGAAGTGGTCAGTATGAATGCCGACCCCGCGATATACCCTAGTGTCAAAAACGTTCTTTCTCACTCTTTCATCCACTATTACAAAATCAATCATACTTTTTCTAACATTCTTCGCCTCTCGAGTGTGCAAATGAATCTTTTTGTGGTCAAACATGGTGTTTGTTACACAAAGGTTCCACTCCAGGCATATCTCAAGCACACTTTTACCATTATCATTCACTCTTTCGTCACCATACAATCCAAGAACTCTTTCAAATCCATCACGCTTTACTCTCACCCGTCCATTAAAATCACCTAACATTATTAACCTTTCATTATCCTTGCATATTTTCAGGACATCTCTCAAACTCTTCCAAAAATCATCTTGTTCGTCCTGTGCTCGCTTAGACGCCCCTGTACCTATGTCCACAGGAGTATATCCTACGACAAAGATACGGGTTAAGCCTACTTTCATTCTGATCCATAACAATCTGGCATTCACCTCTGTGGCGACCTCTGTGGCGCAGTGGGCGAAGGCCCGCCTGAGACGCAGAAGGTTGCGGGTTCAATGCCCGCCTCGGGGCAAATGTTTGTATCTGCAAATATTTGTCTCGGGTCTGGGTGTTTTCTATGTATAATATGTATGTATTTACAAAAAAAATGTATATAAGTAGTATATCAGTCATGTAGTTCCCATAATACAAGCTCTGCTTAGTTTGGGGCTAGATGATGCTGTGTGAAAAATGTCTAGAATTATTTATTTATTTATTTATTTATTCACTCATTCACACAATCAGCCATTCGCGCGGAAAGTATAACACCCACACCCTGGCAAGCTCTGTCAGTACTAGGTACCCCAGACCAGTACGCCGTGTTGGGTCCATGCTTGGTGGTGTCACACCCATTCCGCTTCGTCTCATTCACACAAAGAACATCAATCCGTCTTTCGTCCATCATCTGGGACACCTCATTCAATTTTTCTTCCATGCCTCCTCCAACATTCAACATAGCAAAACGACTCTCCGTGGACCGCTTTTCGCCCTCGCGAGAAACGAGACGTGACGGGTGGCGGACCGCGTCGCCGCCATGCGGATGATTTAATTTTTCAGAAATCTCCATTGCGTTCCCACGAGTAGTAGGGATCGAAAGGTCCACCCCCGCAGAGCCCTTTACGGGGGTAAGGCGGATCAGCGCTGTGTCCTGTGACCGCCAACACAGATATCCTCCGTTAAGAACCAGACCTCCCTCTGGCTACGAATCCCTTGGCACGGGTCGGCTGACACCTTGGATTGGGGTTTTCTTCCGGGTATGCTCCCTGAAATGTTGGTTTGATTTCGGAGTTGTCCTTCTCCTAGACGGGTTGCAGACCAATGTGGACGAAGCCCATCTCCGCGGCCTAATAAAAAAAATCCAAAAAAAAATCTTTTTAATAGGCCAATACCTTCTAAATTATTTTACCAATTCTCATTCACAGAAACTTAAGAAGGAATCAGTGATATGACAACGCCAAAAAATCATACAACACCATGAGCCACCCATTTTTTTAATATTTTTGTCCTGTAACGTCATTCCTCATTTTCAATGCCTTAAAACAGAGTTAGGCCACGCAAACGGTTGGATGCTCGTTCGCCGGTTGGCGTACTTCCAAACGACGCTTTTAGGTATCAAACTGGTTGCTGCTGACTACCGGTACTTCGCCATCATTATTAGACTGAAGGAGTATCTAGAAGCATCTTCAGTCTTATGATGCCTTTGAGGGAGGCCTATACCTTCCCCAAAGTGCGCAAAACGAACGGTCTTATCATGTACCTCCATCCACTGACTTTTCGCAACCTAAGATCCAACAGGTCGCGGGCCATACTACGCTGTATCATCAGGCTCGTCACCGTTCGAGAACTTTTAGTTTTAAGTTATTACTGGATAAAAAGGTCATACTACAAACGTGCTTAAAATATGTCCCTGTCACTTTTCTCAACATTTGTGCGCGAAAATGCAAGCATGCTAAGCAAAAGTACATCAAAGCAGTAACCGACACGTTGGTAACCTGAATAATACGTGAATGCGCCAAATTGAGTGTATACTTTGTTGGTGCAATGCTTTGCCACTGTGCACACTGCAATAGTATAGTATCACAACACTGACATTAGAGAAAATGTTTCTAGAACAAACATGCCATTATTCTTTAATACTTAACACAAATTTACAAGTTATATTTTATCATTATTACGACTATACACGTACTTTATTTTTCTTCTGCTGATGTTACGTTTACCGTTTAAAGGTCCTTCCTTATGACCACCGTCCACGTAATATTCTAAAAGTATACCAAACCACGTTAACTTCAAATACAAAACATCTTAAATATAAAACAATCAAAAGAAAATGACAAGACAAAGATTTAAAAACAATAACAAGGACAATTAAATACCCATTGAATAAGAAAATGATATGATGGAATGTTCAATAGAGCTGTTGGCCTAGTGGGTGGTACCCCACCATCCTATGCGGAGATTGTGGGTGCGAACTCGGTCGTGCTCGAATGGTTTTTTCAACTCAAAATCGGTTAAAGAAAACATCTTGAAGAAATATGTTGGTATGCCCTGGAACCGAAAATTCGAAGGGATGTGCATCGATACATTAATGTATGGAAGTGAAAGTTGGGTATGGCAGAAGAAACATCAAAGTCGAGTGAATGCAGTGGAGATGAGAGCTTTGAAAAGTATGTGTGGTGTAACTTTGAGTGATAGAGTGAGGAACAGCGTGCTAAGAGAGCAGTGTGGAGTGAATGAAGATGTAGTAACGAGAGTTGAGAAAGGTATGTTGAGATGGTTTGGGCATATAGAAAGGATGGACGAAAGTTAGTTAACAAAACAAGTATACAAGTGCCTCGGCGAACGTACTCTGACCAAATTGGAGACATTTTAGAGAAAGGCCAGGTCAGAAGTACACTAAACCGCCGAGCCTGTATGAATAATGTGATGAGGATGAATGAAGCGAAAGAGGTATGCCAGGATCGTAGCAAGTGGAAATCCTTGGTCTCTGCCTACCCCTCCGGAAAACAGGCGTGAATATATGTATGTATGTATGTATGTGCATCGATTAGTGTTCGTCGATGGGCTGGCGACCTGTAAAGAAGAATGCTAACTACTTGAGAAACGCGATCATGTACCAAATGTAATGTTTGGACGTGCCTTTGACTACCCCCTACTCGGTATTCTCAAAGATCTACGTACTGGATATGAAATGGCATACAATATGTGTCGACCTCTATTTAATAAATACTCGTAGAAAACGCAAAAATCATGCCATCAACGACACCTCACTTGGATTTATCACTCTCGCTTTACAAGATTACCCAAAACGACATTGACGGATTGACTCCTGATCTATCTATCTCGTTTTAGCTCACCTATTGTGTGGTTCTTCATCTCGTTCTATCTTTGTGGTAATTAGGTGGCGCGGCACCTGCATTTATTCGGGTCAGCTGGATAGTGCGAGACTCTATCTAGACACAATGTTAATGCCACAAGATTGATGGATGTTGGGGATAAAGTTCTCAGTATATAACTCAGAAGCTTTCTTTTTTTGGTTGATTCTTTTTCAGATTTCTGTTAAAAGTAAATCAGTCCAAGTGATGGGTGCCCTACTGTCAATTGATAAAATGGTTTTGTTAGCGACATGGGTAAAATTAAAATAATGAATCTTTTAGTAGGTAAAATTTAGCTTCACGTACACTAGCTTCTGCACCTGGCTTTGCTCGCGTGGTAGCAACAAAAATAATATTTACAAACATCCTCCCTGCATACTGTTAGTAGGAGTTCTGTGTCACACTTTTCCTAATAGATCACTAGGTCTTTTGCGAGTGGTACCATTTAAAGTACCTATGAGTACTTTATTCGGTACTACTTGCACTAGTTTTACTTAGTCTCGTCTTTAGTACTAGTCTTACCACTATACGATACATCAACAAACAGAGGCAACTAAAAGCAATCAATGGAAATAGCTCTAAGCGTCCAAGATAACACCCGATGCGAATTGAAGTCACGTCGGCTGAGCGTCCACGGCACGACGCACACATAAATAACGCTAATGATATCCGATTGTGTTCGGCTATAGGGAAAAAGAGAAAAACTCCGAATTTTCCAACACAATGTAGGTACAAAGTTATTTCAACAAAATATTATGTTTGCACGCATTTTGTTTTCATGTCAAAGCTCGGCTTGACGTGACAGGGGCTTGGTAAAACATTGATGTTTTACCGGAAAAGCCCTAATCATACAGAAAACGAATCACACCATTCTATGACGCGGTATTTTATGCGCTGTATCTGAACCGCACTGAATTAAGTTGAAGCACGTAAATAATGAAAACTGGGTGAGCTTTTGACAAAGAGAGCTTAAGGTGGCATTGCGCGAGAGCAGAATGTTCACGGCGCGGAGAGCTCACTTTAGCAATATTATCTAAAAAGCTGAAGTAGCGACGGTATTTTGTAAGTGGGTAATTTGTGGTTTTTTTTTTCACGGTAAAACCCGTGGTTGATCAATCTGTTCTGTAATGTCTAGTGAAACTTTGGATGGGCTGACCGTATGTACTGTACATCCCGCATCCGCAACGCGTTCTGTTTGGTTTGAGCCTTAAGTTCGTTATTTGGTCGACTTGTACGTATGACTTGTTTTGATGTTTTGTCTGCGAGCATTTTAGTGATCACAGAATGGCTCAGAGAATCAAATTATCATCCTGTGTCTACCTTTGTCGAGTTCAGAAGTGATGCTTTTAGAAGTCAGTCAGTGGGTAAATAAATTCCGCTTCGTGATGTGTATCTACTCTGTA
Source organism: Perizoma flavofasciatum (assembly GCA_958496245.1). Taxonomy (NCBI): domain Eukaryota; kingdom Metazoa; phylum Arthropoda; class Insecta; order Lepidoptera; family Geometridae; genus Perizoma; species Perizoma flavofasciatum. The sequence continues at coordinate 6,010,359 of OY292436.1, forward strand.
TTAAGTGGAGAATTCTGTGACTTTAATCCTTTTCAATGGACCTATTTACTAATAAGTTTTTTATTCAAGTTTGACCTGAAAGCAAATTATTATGTTTATAAATGTATGTACCTATTTTCTAAGAACTGAGATTAATGTAAGAACTCTATAAGTACATAAATAAACGGAAGCTTTTTCAAACCTCAACATTTAAAATAGCATGTTTTAAAAGCATTTAAAAAACTATAAATCGGTTTCTTCAACAGTTTTTTATCCGCAAGGAACGCAAGGAGCCGTTTTGTATGACTTCAAGAAAAGCTATATCGCCACTTGTCACTTGCAGCACGAGTTAAGATTTTTTAAATTACTTTGTATTTTCATGTATTTTTTTCGAGCATCGCAAAACGAACTTTTTTAACATCAAGTTCTATCATCATACTTGGAGAACAATTTCATCGCAAATAACCTGCCAAGACATGAAACTTTCTTCTTGGTACTGTTCAAATTCTGGCATCCCTTAAGCATAGCCGGGACCGGACCAACGTACGACGAACGTCAATGTATGACCAACAATCATAAAGTTTATTTTTTAAAAAGAGCAATTTTCACTAGCTACGCCTACAAAATAATGACTTTAAGGTACGGTATGGCTTACGCAATAGAATCATTGGGAAACTAATAAATTTCTAATGAGCTTGCATACATTTGGACATGCTGATTTTGTAACTATATTTTTCTTTGCCATTTAAATCACTGAGTCTATATTCCTTTTATAGATCTTCCATACCTACTATATCCACGCCTCGCCTCGGTCCCAGTTCGGTCTTACAGAAAAATGTTTTTTATTTAAGTATGTATTTTCATTCCTTACATACGTGGCAACCTAAGCTTAGATCTAAAATTAAGTACGACAGCTTGTACAGCTAGTACTAATATTTTCTATCGGTCTATACATGGTTTAGTAAGATAATAAAATTAAGCATATATTTTTTAATGTCAAATTTTAAAAAAAAACTTGTTAATGGTGTGCGAAATAATCATTCATTTTTATTTGTTGGTGAAAGAAACAATTGTTTTTATAGAGCATTTGCCAATAACTTGAAAAAAGGAAACTACCTAGAAAAACTCACGAAAAATCTGTTATTGGTGATCGCGTGAATTGCAAGATTATCTCATTACGGCTTTAGCCACAAAATCAAAGGGATCGGGCAAGGCAAAGGGAATTAGTTAATTATGTTAAAGTAAATGAACGTTTATAGAGTTGCATATTGTAGGAATGTATTTCAGGCACGTCTTCTTGCTACGCTTCGTCGACGTTCGACATAAATAGTCCGTTTGATTCTACCTTTGTACTGTAACTAACTTATTTGAAATTGTCTCTATTCTAACTTACGAGATCTCGTGCGCTCTTGAGTGACAATTCTCAACATTTGAGATAATATGCTAAGACATTTCGAATTAGAGTTGAGGAATAAGATAGGGATAAAAAACTCGAATAATTAGGTTATAGGGCTGTTATAAAATTATGAACGACCTCGTCAAATTATCTTTTGTATTTTCGTACTAGACAACGCACAAAGATATTTTTTGTTCTCAGAAAATTTTGTCAACGCTTACAGAGCCACTTTAGCTCGATAAGTGAAACCTAAAAATATACTCTACGTAAAAATATTATCATCTCAGTTTGAGTTTACTATATTTCGCAGTTTTGTTTGTATGTATGATAACCATTTGTAAATCGAGCATTACCTAATTTGTATAGTGACTTTATCATTCCAACAGAATATCATAATTACTACGTTGTTTTGCGGTTGTTGAAAAATACTCACCTGCACCTGAGACTTATATATTTTTATTTTGTAAATTGTAAAAATCCAAGCCAAGCTTCCTTCTTAAAGTTTCTTGTGCCACTATAAATTCATGGAGGATTCAGCCTCAGTGGCTTGGATTTTTGCTTATAACTCGGTTCAGAGATTTGTGATAAAGTTTTCTGCAATTAGTTTTATTGCGTGATGGGTTACTTCGGCAAAGAAAGTGGATATCTTAATATTGCCAGTTTGACTACATATATTTGGGCACATAATGTATCTCATGTTAGGTGCATATTTTTGTTAAGAATTTGTTAGGTTTATTTTTAATATAAACCTTACAAATAAGGTCAGATACAGTAATAATAATAGCAGATCAAAAACCTAGTTGCTAGATAAAACTAACATAGGTTTTAAAATACCACTAACTAACTTGTCGTACTTGCGTAATAAATAGATCTACCTATATACATATCTATCTAAAGGGATCATTAGGAATGGAATTAGATTTTTTATCTAGTTAACTTCTTAGGTTAATGCAACATAACTACAATTAGAGTAATTGTGTACCTACATACAATAGCTATGAGTAGACCTTAAACATCATTATTCAAAAGGGTAAGTAGGTAATATGCAGTAAGATACTTTAATTCTAGGAACTAGACAATTTATTACCGTGCTTCTTATTAGAAGCTTCTCAGTAAATTTATATAGATAGGTGACCCATAAACCTAAAATAAGAATTCCCTGTCTTGTGAGGTCTAGTCCCCTCCATGGTGATGTAGGTAAATTATATGATAATTCAAAGATTTGGTATTTTACATGTTAGTAGTTACTTTATAAATGGGTTAAACATTAGGTATGGTTTGTAAATGTTTAGTCATCGCATTGTGTGATTGTATGTTTGAGTATCGTGTGTAAGTGCGTTTGTTTATAAATAAATAATAAATGAATAAATAATGCTAGACATTTTTCACGCAGCATCATCTAGCCCCAAACTAAGCAGAGCTTGTATTATGGGAACTACATGACTGATATACTACTCGTATACTTGTTTTTGGAAATACATACATATTATACATAGAAACCACCCAGACCCGAAACAAATATATGCAGATCATACAAACATTTGTCCCGCGGCGGGAATCGAACCCGCAACCTTCAGTGTTTTATTGTTATGAAGTTCAAGGTGTTTTTAGTGTTTATCAAAATATACCTGGACCCGTATCAAAATTTATGTTACTATTCCACGTAAGATAAATTTCTGCTGACAACACAATGCTTATTGCTTTTTTTATCCATTCAACAAACTGGCAATAGAAGGAGTCCAACATTGGGCGCCACTACAGCGCTGCTGAAAGTGGCGCCTAGCGCAACGCAGTTACTAACGACGTCCAACTACAAAGCCTCAGAAATCAATACTGTACAGCCAAACGCTAATTAAAACCGCTCGAATATCAGTTATGACAGCACAATCGTGCTCATCAATAATCACTGGGCACATCACGTCCGTACAATCACGCAGGCCGACTATAAATCATTGGCATTCGTAACGTTGTTGTGGACGTCATTACCCGCCTAATTTGGTGGCGTTTCATGTGTATCAAGTGCTTTTGGGTTTTATTCGGGAGCCTTTAGGTCTCGAACACAGTGATCCCTCGTGAGTGCTAGTGTTGATTGGACAGCAGCGGCGAGGTAGCGAGGTGGCGACAGTACCAAACAAAAACAACAGTTAAAAGAATAAGACGTCATACATTTCCCGCTAGTACAGTCAATTAGTCAATAGCTTCCACCTGGTAGTGATCTGGATCAGTTGAGCTATCTATAGATCGTTTGCAACGGTCTTTAGATGGCTAGCTGTTTCATCTGTTTTTTTTTATATACCTACTTGTCAATTAGTAAAAGTGCACTAGATCATAATGACAAAATTAAATATCGAACAATGTGTTTTCTAACCATTAGCGAAAGATTCTTCAATCAGTACTTGACGCAAGATAATTTCAGATTATATTAAAAATACAATAAATTTCTAACATGATTGTTATAACTACCGCTGTAACCGGCTTCGCCTAGTTTTTACTTGTATTTTGATCTGAATTTTAAAGTAAAACTAAAATAAAGGTACCCAAAGTTTTTTAACAAAACGCATGATAATGCTGTGGCATTAATAACAGGATGTTATGAAACATTACCTATCCTTCTTCGTCCCAAATGTCAACAGAGCTAAAAAAACTTCCGAAAAGAAAAAAACGTTATGGCGACATCAATCCGGAGTTTATGATGCGAGGAGATGGCTAATGAGCAGTGTGGGGTGCACAAATGAATGTCGTGTGAAGATGAATAGCTGCTAATTTCCTCGAAACAACAATAATAAGCACTTTTACAAATCTTTACGTTTCTACAGTTGGAGGGTGTGGGAGTGGGTGTGGGGGTGAGTGTGTGCGGGGATTTAGGTGGGCGTGTATTTGTGAATATTAGTGTGATGGTGAAGTATTTGTGTGATCTATCTATAAATTAACATATAAATTAACTACATTTTAGCATAAAATATTTCTGTTAACATGAATAAAAAAGTAAATGCATAGGTAGGTATTTGAAATGATATACACTTCACGTGCTTTCTCAAATGAAACCAATTTCAGACGTGCAAGGCGCCTCGGTTAACTATTTGTCACAAAATATGAAGCTACAAAAATTCATGAAATCGAGGTGCCTTGGAAGATTTTCATGCTATTTATATCTCTAGGTACAAGGAAGCCAGTGCGGAAGGAAGGCCAACCACCAGCAATTTCGTCGCGCAAAATAAATTCAAGAACTCACTTCTGGCGATTTTTAATGCGAATTTTCCTTTGAATTATTCGAAGTAGGTACCTGTAGAGACTTTAGGTGTTCGGATGTGTTTTTTAAGGATTCTTGCTGAGGATATTCTTTCTTAAAGTACCTGAAGTACCTGATTACACTCTTTATACAATTTTAAATAAAACAACGCAAACCCTGAAAAAGTTTGTGAAAGAATCGAGGATGGAACGATATTTCACTAATTGAGTTTTTTATGTTTTTATTCAATTTTCGTATTTATGAATATAATCTTGGACGTATTTATTCTTCGTCAAAATGAAGCATATACACCCATTTGCAAAAAATTACATAAAACAAATAATAATAAAAAAACTATTTAGTTGAGATGTCTATGGGTATGTAGTATGCATTAATAATTTGAAACTAAAACATTAACACCGAGGTACATACTGAGTATAAATTATATTTTTATAGCAAAGCGCAGAACAATCTACCCGAGCAATATGCAGGAAGCGGCGTCAACTTATCGACAAATAGGTATTACCCGCTTACATCAACTAGCCCCGGGCATCGCATTCATAAATAAACTGACCCATTTCAGCTCCGAATCAAAAACTGCTGAATAGATTGAATAGGTTCCCAGTATAATTCAGCTCTAAAAGTAGCCACCAATGTCCCACGTAGGGATACATTTACATAAAATACAAACGTCATCTCTTCTTAGGCGGATTTTGTCCACGGCGACTAGTAAAAAGCGGGCACGTGCTAACAATTGCTCTTACCTGCTTGGTGTAGTGTTTTTTCCAAGTGCGGATAATGTTTTTTATGGTTGAAACTGTATATTTTTCTGTTCAATCGACATAAAGTTGATATAGGCTGTACAAAAGACATTTAGACCTTTGGCAGATCAAACGATATCGTGTGAATAGCATCACTACTTTAGTCACATTTCAGCCTATTGAAGATAATCGCTGTATTTCTTAAAAACTTAACTCGCAATTTTATTGTGGGTTAAAAAATATTGTTTTATATATGTTTTACATCTTGATATGACTATATAAGACGCAGAAAAACTTTTAATACGAATCTACTTCACTCGTTTTCCTAAAATACTAAAGTCAGCGTTGAGAAACGGGACACACGTGCTAATAATTGCTGTATAAAACTACCTACAGCTCCAACTTTTACGCCCTTTCTTACCGTAGCTTACATACATATTATTGTCATATTCTCTTTTTATACTGATGATAAATTTACCACACTCTTTATTAAAACTTCACCCTAAGGCCACCTCAGGATTAACTGGTTACTAACCTAATGCGAGTGATCGGTCACTCGCGTTAAGTTAGAAAACTTGATGAAGCCTAAACTTTTGGATGCTCTTGGAAAAAATAGGGTGTTAGCCAAACGAACTTTCTACTCGTATTTTAGTAAATATCGATGTTGCTAATAGGATATTAAAAAATGGGCATGTCACGTGATCCCATTTACATTGCTTATGTTTGTCATATCCATACATTTCTATTTTTCTGTTAGCGTTATTGATTGTAGAAAATCAACTACGCTACAGACAGGTGCTGTTAAAAAATATATGATTTGGGGTTTGACTCAATATGTTACTGTTAGGTTATTGAATATTATAGAGAGTAAATTATGTGGGTACCTTTATACTTTCCTATGTGGGTAATGTATGTAAGCAAGTAAACAAACATCCACTCGAGGCTGTTTGTGCAGTAAATGGACCGCTGATGTTGAAGAGAGGAGAAAATACATATAGTTTCGCAATATCTGTAAGTCTATCTGTGTCTAACATCCCGATTTTGCAGATTGAATTTGGTTTAGAGACGTGTTTTTGATATATACGCTGCTGGATAAAAATAAAAAACTAGTGACTTCATTATTTGCACTCATAAGTTTATTTCAAGTTTAATTGATTATTTTATGCTTATCATTATATATTTTTTTGTTACAGCTGAAAATCAGGGTTGGGTGTAAACACATCCAACACATGCTGAGCTGAACACCATTATGGTATAGACTACATCCAATAGCCTTAGACACATGAACCGAAAAAAAATTGATTGTGTTCGTTTTGGATATAAATAGGTACCTACATTTCACCATTCTACCTTTACTTATCGGCCTATGCATAACTTTTACCTTCATTATTGTTTGTGTCAAATAAACGTTAATTATATTTTATTTTATTCTATATCACGCCCACGGTTTGTGGGTTAGAAAATCCCGCTTTGCGAATGACAAAGCTTTAGCTACGCCATAGCGTCCTCAATCGCAAAGCGGAAAGTGACATCTTTGCCTGAACTGAATCGCTATAAGACTTCATGGTTAGGCCCCAGGTATCTAAAAGCCGCTTTTTTTTAATATGAAGTAATTTAAAACTTCAATGTAGATTATCAACTAAACAGGTAGTATTCGGTTGGAACTCATCATCATCATCAGCTGAGGCGCTACAGCCGCGGGTGGGCCTTGGCCTGATCCAGTAAAATTCTTCAGCCGGGTCTGTCTTTTTTCGGTTGTAACTACCATCAAAATTTTGTTTACAGTTTTAAAAATAAAACATTAGCATATAATTAAAAATAAAACGTTAGCAACCAGGAGTAAACCTAATTGAGTTTATTATTGCCTATTTCAACTTTGTACCTAGCTACCCACCTTGACATTTAATGCCTTAAACCCTTGGAAGAGACTAGCCACCCACGACACAGGGAATCCTAGTGTGGGGACTAGTAAAGCTAACCTGTTTGCCGGTTGGGTAACGAAAGCTGTTTTGTAACTACCTGCTAACATAGGCACTACCTACATTTAATGATGTATTGAGTTGTTTTCGTAACTAAGTTGGCAATTAAGCACCTGTGTAATAGTATTTTAGATCAAATAAACAAAAAATATTATTATTATTAAAAAAATACGAAGGACCTACAAACAATAAAATATCATGAAAAAGAGACACAAATAGCAAATATGTTTGATTCTTCATACAACGATACCGTCTCTGGATTGCATTGTAAGTTAAAGAATGGTATAATAAGTTTAAAATGTAAGAAACCCGCAGTTTATCAAGCTTGGTTCTATATGCTCAATATTATTGAATTAATAACAAATGACACTTCGTATTACAGCCTCTCTAGGCTAAGACTCTTACTCTCTAGGCATTTATCCGCATTTATACATCAGGTTTTGATTGTTTTTTTTAAATCGGAAATCGTATCGTATTAAATCGTATTCATTTTTCTTCATTTTATGCATTCTATGTTACTTTCGTGATCAAGATCAAGATCCAATGATACCTTATTTATCTTAGAAGTGTATTTATCCACCAAGCCGTTTAGGCTACAGGATAAGCTAATAATCGAGTAGGGCTGTTTGTAGCCGTCATATTAGATTTCTTGACACTTTATATAATTATCCTTTATGTTAGTCCCGTGATCAAGACGAATCCAATGATATCTCATTTATCAAAATCCATCATGCCGTTTAGGTAACAGCGAGAGTTAAAAAAACATACATACATTACACATACACCCGAAAAATATAACCCTCCTTTAGGTCAGTCGGGTAAAAATGGTTCGTGTATGTATTTCTTGTGTGTAAAACTTGTGTGTTATGAATTTCTTAAAGAGTATCAAAGCTTTATGTTCTATGACTAAATCTAATCTTCACAGAAGTTCTTGTTAGAGCTCAACTAAGATAGATCACCACCCAAAGTTCAATTGTGCTTAATTTGATATTTAACTTAAAGGTCTTCTTGCGTTGTGAGTGTAAATCTACACGAGACATTTTCATTAGTGTTGTAATTCTTGACTTTAATTTACCAGTTGGCCGCTTCGATCTGGGGCGCTTTCAAAAGTAAGAGCGGACATATTTTCTCCACTGCGTTTATAATCCCTCCTCGGGAAACACTAGCCTGCTAACGAACTTAGTTCTAAGGTAAAGTTTTAATTGCTCCCCGGCAAATCTCAGTTTATCTTTTCGTGGTCTCTAGGAAACAGCTTTGTTGACTATAAATTCAATTTGAGCAAGGCGGAAAAGATTACCAGTTTATTTATAAGGAAAGACGGATTCAGGTACGTGTACTTCTAGAAATGAAGTTCGACTTTGTGGCATGCCTCACGCTGCGGTGACGTTCAAAAGGCAAAGATGAAATAAAACCTGAGATGACGTCCCCTTTAGATGTCAATGAAACTAAGAAATGTCACGGCCAAAAAGTCTAATCAAAGTTCCCTAACTAATCGATGATAACGACCACGCATCTAATCTCGTTCAAGGCAAGCAGAATATTTGTCAATATAAAGGTGCCCTTAGACTTTGTCTTCATTTTATCACCTTGGAGTCACGTACAAGAGGCCGTTACTTAAGCTGCTAATGAATTCTTACCTTGTTTACAATAAACCAAAAAGCTTTTATGAAGCTCATTCATTAAAGGTATCTGCGGATTATGCGTGAAGACGCTCAAGAACGTGACTTTTGAGATTTTACTCAAAATTGATTCTGTTTTACACCGATAAGCAAGAAGGCGAGAAGCAAAGGGTTGCGTGATCTAAAATATTATGTGGAAGTTTATGGTGTTTGACCTCGATGCATTGTTTTACGGGAGGAAGTTATGAATAAGTTGGGCAAAGAGTTTGCGTTACTATAAAAAAGGTTTGTGTAAATTTCGGCCCATATTATTATTGAAAGGTTTTTACAAGAAAAATTATTGAAATACACGTAAATACGTACTAATAGACAATAAAAAATTCAAAAATCGTGTTTCTTTTGTAGCTAAACTATTTTGTTTGATTACTAAATTCACGTTATTTTTCGAATCCAAAGAACATAATAATATGAATTATGTTCTTTGTTTGTTTGAATTAATGAAAGAAAGTTTTTTATTATACAGTAATGAATTAAATACAATAAATAATAATATATTAAAATTTAAGGCAAAATGGTTCAATATTACGTATTAGTTAACTGTTACTAGGTAACATAACTGATATGAATGTCGATAATACTAGTCAACCCACATCTATTAACTAATTCACCGAATAGGTTATAAACAAAATACATATTTCCGTTTAATTCTTGTAAATTAAAAAAGTATGCATTTCTTGTCAGAATATTTGTATTTAGAGGAATATTTATAGTTAACTACACTCGTTCATAATCTTGTCGAAAACTGTCATTTTGGTTACATAATTGCAGATATTGTTGTCACTGGCGAAATTAATTTAATACGGGTGACAATTTTCTAAGTGATTGCAACAATAAACATTAATGTCAAAACATTTATTATGACTTTGTCAAGCATTTTGTTATGTGCATATTATCTCAAAATTAGATGTGATTTGCCTAGTAACATTTTTATCGCCACTAGTTTTCCCTCTGGTCAGGTCTGTTTTAGATTATTTAGTCTTACATAGTCCATTACCAGTAACTTTAAGCTATGGTATTATAGTATCTGGCAGAAATCGATTCTAAGCGATACATGGAACCTTTAATTTAAACAATCCTAGTAATACTATAAACGCGAAAGTTTGTGAGGATGGATGTTTGTTCCTCTTTCACGCAAAAACTACTGAACGGATGTTGATGAAACTTTACAGTAATAAAGCTTATACATCAGAATAACACGTAGGCTACTTTTTATCTGGGTACCACGCGGGCGAAGCCGTGGGCAGAAGCTAGATTAATATATATTTGGTTTATTACTTTTATAGTGTACAATAAAATATTTTTAAATAAATAGTTTCAATTACACGTTCTTTCTCCCCTTATTATTTATATACTATTTAAAAAAAACAGCAGGTTTAAGCCCGCTATAACCCCTGACTTTATAGATAAACTTATAAAATCAGGCAGAGTATGCTAATACATAAATAATCTGAAACAACTTAAGAAACAAACAAAATCTGAACAGCCTGCATAAGACAACCAACATGTTCGATGGCAGGTAGTTAAAAAAATAATGATAATTATTATAACAACCTACTTAAGACTTTTGTGATATTAATTAACTCAAAAGAATTCTCTGCTCAGTCACTGTCTAAATTATTTGAGAAAGAAAGAGAATAGCAACCTAAATTTTACACTGGACGATCATTACCGTCACAAACAATCCTGTCATAAACTTTGTCGCAAAACACATCATAATCACACCAGTTTTAGTTTCTTTTAGAGTGTGGTTAGGAATGCACCCTCGACAAGCGTATACCTACTCCGTCAACAGATTAATCGCTAAGATAACGCTTGGTTCTATAATTCTGGATATTGCGGCGATATTGTATATAATTTTACTATTTTTGTATATTATACGAGGCTTATTTAACTTTGAATGGCAGTAATAAGGTACCTAAGTCGCAAAATATAAGAACTGGAAGACTCTACCCTACACAGAAACCACACTCTACTTATGCCTATCTCCTAATTATAAAATTGTTAATGCGAATGTTTGGATGGTTGATGCTTTTTATCTTCGTAACGTTGAACAATTTTAGATGAAATTAGGCATAAATATATTCGTTGTTTGTGTCTCGTTCTCAAACAAAAATACTCTACTGAACCACACGGATGAAAGCCAAAACAGAAGCTAGTAAAGAATGCATTTTAAAAATTAACAATAAATTGTGCATTCATTTAAAAGAAGCCTAGACAACTGCTAAAGTTTATAACGAAACACTCAATACTTTAAGCTGAGTACACTCTATCCTTGCGTAGGTACAACCCTTGACTACGTAGGTACAAAAGCACTTATGAAGCTACTAAAACGACTCAACAACAGTGTTATGAGCACTTCACTTGTTAATTTTGCCTAACATTTTATTCAGATACTAGTTTTTCCCGCGGCTTCTCTTAAGTGAATCCATAGAGTATTGAACATGTCGGTGCAGTTAATCCTTCTAATATTATAAACGCGAAAGTTTGTGAGGATGGATGTTTGTTACTCTTTCACGCAAAAACTTCAGGACGTCTTTTGATGAAACTTTACAGTAACATAGCATTAACATCAGAATAACACATAGGCTACTTTTTATACAACGCGGGCGAAGCCGTGGGCAGAAGCTAGTAAACACAAAAATAGACACCCAAAAACACATAGTCCTGACTAAATACTGGGATAGTGTCATAAGTATCAGAAACTACGGGTACCGTGGTACCATAACACTCAGACCCGGAAGAAATATTTGCAGAGTATGCTAACAACAGTTTAAACAACAGTTAGTTCGCTCAAAGCTCTTACTTTCGTTGTTGAGTCAGCAGGATGGCCCAGAGTTATGAATAATGTAGAACCGCAGCAAAATTATAATATATTCTGGATTTATCTATTCGTGTAAAGTACAAAGGGCCTTTGAATATGTAGTGTAGTGTAAAGTAAAATATAAAGAGACAAATTGTTATAAACAAGCTTTTAAATATACTGAACGTTACATTTTTCGACCACTTTATTACATTAATAATGCGGCGATGGCCTTGCAACGTGGAATGCTAACTACTTGCAAAGTGCGGGCATGTGCAAATATGATGTTTAAATTTGCCTCTGACTATCCCCTACTTGTTATCCTCGAAAAACCTGAGTTAGTATCTGAGGATACCTATTACGGAGAATGTGTTATTTTTTTGTTTATTATTTTTATCTCTTCAGATTCTGGTTTTTGGACAACAAACTTTACAGATTACTAATTACTTTACGTAACTTATTATTCGTAATAATTACGTATTACGAATAATACTTAAAAAAATATTTGCAGGATTTAATGTAGCATAATTTATTCTACTAAGAGATACCTATAATTGGCTGTATAACTTCAATAAACTAAGTATTTTTTTTGTATACTAAGTGCTGTTGGTCTTTTCAATAAAACAAAATAAAATAAAACCAAAACATACCAGAAAAGATTACCATTGAAAATCACTTTTGAATGTTGACACTTTCTGGTGCTCCATTTTATGATACCGAAATCAAATTGCGAAAACTTGAAATTGAGTAACCTTATATAGATTCATCATGTATGTCTGTCTTTCTGCCCGCCCTTGCATCACAACCAACTTTTCGCTCAGTTTTAAGCATATCAAGATAAGATGTAATATGAGCCGTATCACTTGAAACCTAAGTTTTTGCAGATTTTGCATTGTAGTTATGTTATAAATTTTTTTGTCAGTGTAATATGATAGTTTTGTTCATGTTATCGTAACAATATTTTGTAGAATATCTATAAAATTAATAACTTGTAAGTCTAACAATATTAAGAATATTTTTTTTTTGTTAAGTTATGTGTTTTTTACCCTGACCACGGGGTCGGCCCAGGCGGAGGTGGCGCGACGAACTCTACACATTTTTGATATCCTGGCCAATCGATTCACATGACCGCGAAGAGTGGAAAAAGAGAGGGGAGGCCTTTGCCCTGCAGTGGGATCGGACAGGCTAATTAGACAGATAGATATTGCTGAAGTACGACAAGGAAAGACACTACTCAATACTATTAGGTATCAGTTATATATTGAGTGAGCGAAGTGAGCGCGAAGATCTCTAAATCTTCTTGGAAAATCCGGTAGATTTTTTTTTCGACGACAACTGCCGAATAAAATCTTGATAAAATTTGGTAAATTTGGTACTATGTAGGTTACACTAACATAAATTTAAAATCTAATATGGTAGGTGTAGGGCAGGGCGGGTTTTTGAACTATGGGATCTAAGAGGCCCAAAAAAATTAAGTGGTCTTGTAGGGTGTAGATTGAAACGAAAAAATATGTAAACAATGCGAATCATTTTTTAATTTGGTTTAAGACTTTATAGTTTTTGATTAAGAAGGAAAGGATTAAGAAAGTCTTTAGTTTTATTTAAAAAAAAACAGAACCTGACGTCGTCGGTAGTAAGAAGACGCTGAGCTTTCTGTTTTGCGTTTTTTTTTGAATGCTTGTCATTAACACATCATCATCGAGCCCAGCACACAGCAATACTTGCAGGCGAAAATCGTTTTAACAGATAAAAGATTCTAAACGAAATTCTAAACGGGAATGGCGAGTAATGTCGTGATATCTGTTTAAATTAATTTATAAGATGAACTTGAACTTGAAATATGACAATACATACGAGATATTTCTAAAAATCTCGTATGTAGGAGATGTTTACATGTCAAGAAATGGCAAGCAAGTATAATCTTGACTTATGTCTAGTTGTGTTAACAATCACACATGGCGATTATTACCCAATGAGTATCAGATAACATTAATGCATACGATTTTTTGTTATTTAAGAAAACAAAAAAAAAATCGCAAGCAAATGTGATAATCGCCATCGATCTATTTGAAATAATTGTATTTTTTTGTGATACCTTAGTCTAGAAACCGATTTTACACAGTATTGCATAAGGCCTCACCGAACACAGTAATCATTTTTCCCCTATATAATCCGTTGACTAACAACTGCGATACCCGACCACGCGCGTGTGACAACGACCACTTAATTAACTGACACCAGCATAGCTGTAAACACCGCCCATGTAATGTAATTTTGTTTTATTCTCAACCACTGATAAATTGGGTGTGGAGGAGCCCCGACCGCGGCGAGTCGACCAATATTTTTCATTACTATGCTAATTTCATTGTACCAATAAACGCGACGTCCCACTCCGAGCCACAAAGAGGTTAGCCGTAGCCTGTTTCACGTTTTTAGTTTTTACTGTGTCCGCTCGCAAAATTGTATTCACCCAAAAGGTCGCTCCGGTTAATTTGAAATGCAACTGGGCATTTCTAGTTTTTCACAGCGCGCCGGTTGCTTTTAAACGACAGGCAATAAAATTGTTGGCAGTACATTAACGGTAGTTAGTGCCTTCGGGGAGTTTTTAGTGCGTTCAATAGTAAAAAATAAACATCGTTGAATTTTCGCTTTTTAAAATTATTTTGCTCTGCAAAGTTGACCTGTTTCTGTAATCATCAGTAGGCGAGGCTGAAAAACAGCGTGGCTGAGTCCTCGACCTTTTTACTCACATACAGACATACCTTCTAATTATATCTATTATTTTAATCACCAAGTTATAAAAAGTATTATATTGTAATTAGGCTTGGTATGTTTGTTAAGTGTAAGTAAATAAATGACCTTTTTTTATTTAATGATGCGTATCTTTCAGCTAAAAGACTGCTTGTGTAGAAAGCAAAAACCAAGCCTTGGTTGAAATTTATATTATGGATAAATATAGCGGTGCTGGCCTTGTGGGTGGTACTTCGATTTTCGATGGGATTCGAAGTTCGTGGGTTCAAATCTGTATGTGCAAAAAAATGAATGTGCACTATAAAACGTACTTTAAACGGTGAAGATAGACATCTTGAGGAAACCGACATACCTTAAAACCAATAATTCGAAGGTATGTGCTATCAGGTAGTATTCCAATAAGTGTCAATGGGCTTGCAACCTGTCACGTGAAAAGCTTACTACTTGCAAAACGCCGGCATGTAACAAACGTAATGTTTAGACGTGCCTCTTTACTACCTCCATTTGGTATTCTGAAAGAAATATGCACTATGTATCTGAGGATATACATCATGGGGAATACAGTCGTGAGAGTGTTTGTTTTGTTTTTTGATATCCCTGAGCTAATAACATTACACTCACTCAATCAATACCCAAACACCTGCATTCAAGTAAACATGCACCGATACTGCCAATCTATTTTGGTACCTAATATTGATCATACAATCGCACATGATTCAATAGATCAGTGCTATTAGGGGCGCATAGCTCCGGTCAGTCACGTAGAGCCCAAGGCGACGGCATCCCTCTGTTAGGTATTTACACGGAGTAGAGAAAACAAGTGGAAACGCTCTCAATCTTTATAAACATCCACAAAAACAAGTTGCTTCCAGCAATGGTAGCTAGGTAATATAATGACCGCAATTTTAAGCAACGAAGAAAAAAATGGTGGTGATTGGTAGTAGCTTATATACTACTTAAGTGCAAGCATTCGTCCCATCTGATGGTAAGTGGTTACCGTAACCTATGGACGCTTGCCGCTTGCAACACCAGCCCGCTGAGCACCCAAGACAACGTTTTGTCTACAAAAGAGAAGACAAAAACTATTTCTGTCGCTTATTCTGTTAAACAAAAGAGAGGGAGAAAATATTTTTTGTCTTCTATTTTGTAGACGTTGTCTTGGGTCTTCATGCTAAGCTGGCTGAGGTATAGCATGCGCGTTGCCGACCCGAAGACATAATGGTGAACAGTCACATGTGCCTGTAATTTCACCGGCACCCATACCCTTCAAACCGGAACACAGCTTTGCGAGTATTACTAGCGGCAGAAATAATTATAGCGGCAGTACTTCCCCGGTCGATCTCTTTCACAAAGAGCTCAGCTACTCTTAATTAAAAACATTTGCCATAAATCAAATAGGTACCTACCTTTTTCCAACTACAACAATGAGCATTGCTCGAAATCATTTTGTAAGAAGGCGTAAGTATATTTTTTTTAAACTTTTTTTTTTTTTTTTTGAAGGGGGGAAATGCCACGCATCCCCCTTCCGCCACGGGGGTGGCGAAAGGGGGTATGTGGGACTCTAACCCACTAAAACCCCCCTGGTTGACGTCGCCCGCCGTAGTGGGGCAAGATGGGGTCGCGTTAGCATTCACCATCTTACCCCGACGGGTGGCCCAGGAACCACCCAGGCCCCGGCCATGTGTGGGGCCGTGCAAGCCGGCGGAGTCCCCCGACTCCGCCAGTGACCCCACACTCGTGCCCTGAAAAGGGCGCCCCCTCCAACTTACGCTGTCCCTCACTCCAAGCCTGCCCGGTATGGGAAACCCTGCCGGTATAGCCTCGAAGATCATTGGGACGCGCAAGCCCTCATCCGCGCCCTGAAAAGGGCGCCCCCTCCAACTTACGCTATCCCTCACTCCGAGCCTGACCGGTATGGGAAGCCCTGCCGGTATAGCCTCGAAGATCATTGGGACGCGCAAGCCCTCATCCGCGCCCTGAAAAGGGCGCCCCCTCCAACTTACGCTGTCCCTCACTCCGAGCCTGACCGGCATGGGAAGCCCTGCCGGTATAGCCTCGAAGATCATTGGGACGCGCAAGCCCTCATCCGCGCCCTAAGAAGGGCGCCCCCTCCAACTTACGCTGTCCCTTACTCCAAGCCTGACCGGTATGGGAAGCCCTGCCGGTATAGCCTCGAAGATCATTGGGACGCATAAGCCGACCAGAGCAGCGAAAGCCGCCCCGGCCCTCCTTCCACAGTGCGCCCTGAAAAGGGCACACTCCATCAAACGGGCCCATAAAGGGCCACGCCGACCCCACGTCCGCACCCTGAAAAGGGCGCCCCCTCCAACTTACGCTGTCCCTCACTCCAAGCCTGACCGGTATGGGTAGCCCTGCCGGTATAGCCTCGAAGATCATTGGGACGCGCAAGCCGACCAGAGCAGCGAAAGCCGCCCCGGCCCTCCCTCCACGGTGCGCCCTGAAAAGGGGCACACCCACCCCGCAAGACGGGACCACACCGGGCCCCGCCAAACCCTCGTCCGCGCCCTTAAAAGGGCGCCCCCTCCCACCGGAGCAGCAGACACCGCCCCGGCCCTCCCATGGTGCTCCTCCACGAGCCCACCATGCTGCCCCATCCGCTGTGCCCCATGCGGCTCATAGGGACACGCGAAGGGGCCCCCCCGGTCGGTCCATTAGTTGCTCGACAATAAGATCCCACGTATGAGAAGTTATTGTCGAGCTTAAACGAGGCGCACCGTCCCATAGGCTTCTGTTCACCCCGGATCCGTCTGATCCATAAGTGACCAGAGCCCACAGGCACACGAGAAGGTTGACCGACATGGCACCCCATATTTTTTTTTTTTTTTTTTTTAAACTGCCTTTACGCGTCAACGCGCATAATTCTGAAACATATCTTACATTTACTTACCACTTATTTTCTTTATTAAAGGTAGATCTCAACTCCATAGGCATTGGCTATACAACACGTGTCTCACTGCCCACCCAACAATATTTTCTAATTCGATTCTCTCGAACCCTGTGGGCTGAGGTATACTAGTATGTGAATCCTGTTCGTGAGACGTGCTTTACTTGCATTACATCTAGGCATGTAGAGTCTACCACGGTGACGTCATGTATTATTAACTTTTCACACTAACATAAAAGAACTAACTGATCATAGCTACGCGTAACCAGAGAACTGGCCTTATCTGGGTTAACGCATTAGCATTGCCATTCCTCGTGGCAATGTAGCTAGCTAAGAAACATCATCTACGATAAGTTCCAAAGAAATAATAATAATAAACTCTATCGGATGTCTTAACCCAACCAGGCTCAGGAAATCAAAGAATCACTATGCAATTATTAAAATGATTCAAATGAGAACGATTGAGATAGTGTTAATTATGCTGAAATTAGTAAAGACACAGTTAAATGCTATAAGACCAAACTGTTCTGACAGACACGAAAAAATATGATTATAATTTTCATTATAAGTGTCTGTAAATCCTATAACTGTTAACTAGTAACGATCATTATAAACTAATTACCAGTTTACATTTACATCGACGATCTTGCACTTTGCAGATTAAAACTCGGTGTGCTAAAATATAAATTTAAGAAAAGTTAATTTACTCAGTATCAGTCACAGAACAGAAAAGTAAAATCGATTCCTTAAAAAAACGAATATATATTCGATTTTCAAAAAATGTACAAGTAAACGTTATTTGGGAAAAACGTGTATTTTTTCAGCGATTTAAATTTTGCATGACCAATGGACGTGAAGTGACTTTTTTCTAATTTAGGGCTGTACACACGACATTCTTTATTCTTTATTTGGATTTTACGGATCCGTTTAAATATTATAAAATGTTATGTTAAATGGCTCCTATAGTGAATCAAAATAAAAACTCGAATTTATGCGTCCAATAGTCCCTATAGCCTAGCAATAGAGTCAATGAAGTGTTTCAACAAACAAATAAAAATGTGTACATTTTCTAAAGTGGCAAATAAGCATAATCCCATCTGTTGGTAGATGGTTAGCATAACACTAGATAACGTCTATTACCACGCTAACCATCGGTAACCCGTAACACTAGACGTTGCTAACCCTGAAACATAACTTTAATTTGACCCCCCATACCATTCTTACCGGAACATAGTCAAACGAGCATTACATACCTACCCGTCTTATCGTCGGGTAAGGGACGCAACCTCGAAAACGAAACACAAACCTACGTTTTCCTCAGCGATGTATCAACAAGACATTTTTGTATTTAGCGCTGACATCTCATTCCAAACAAGACAACTGCTTAAAGAAACTCATGAATCATCGGTTCATGCAAGGAGAGGGCCGGAAGCTCGCTGAAATGTCCCGTCATCCAGGTCGGGCCGGATATGGAACGTGTATTGTCATGTCCTGGCACTAACGATCTTCACTTAAAGAGGTTTCGGACCGTGCTCAGCTTTAAGAGCTCAGAGGAAATGGAATGAAACGATGACAAACAATGTAATTTTATGTTTAAAGTATATAGAGGTCACGGTATCACTATTGTGTTAAGATGTTAAGGTGGTCATGGATATTGTAATTTTACACCTACTTATTGTTCATGTTTTTTTTGTGCCCTTTTGTTTTGGATAATGTAAGATTAATACACTTCAAGAACCTAGTGTCTAGACGAACGAAAATAAATAATTCTGGACATTTTTCACACAGCATCATCTGGCCCCAAAGTATGCAGAGCTTGTGTTATGGGAACTAATGACTGATATACTATTTATATATTATTTTTTTGTAAATACATACATACATATGCATAGAAAAGAACCAGATCAATAAATTACTATTATAACGAATCTTATAATAGTAATACTACTAATTAATCTAACATATATTATAAGGTAATACTAACCAACTTACTAATGTATGCCTACATAGTTTGTTAATTTAAAAAAGAACGTTAAATAATGAAATAAATCAAAATATATTCTATTCATATTATTGAAGGAGACTATCATTGACTATTTAAATTTCTATTCTAGCATTTAAACTGATTCAGCTGTCGGTACAAGATTGCAAAACCCAAACTGTTGCATTTATAATATGAGTTATGAATTAAATACTTTTCATATGCTATGGTCATAGTATGGCACAGATATTATAATGCTATACGTATTGGTTTTACAGTATAACTCGGATTTCGACAATAGAACAAATTCCAATTGTCCAAGTTGAATGTGCCCGCATGAATGCCTACTACCAAGTTGCAATCGCATCGCATAATCGATAATCATGGCAAATGTTGGCAGTACAAGATCTACGGGTGTCCTTTTGATGTGTTGGATCTAGATTTCAAAAGAATGAAAGGTTTTATCGCATTCAAACGAAACGTTACCGTGGCCTGCTAAAAATCTATATAAGCTTCGTTTAGGGTCGTTATCGTGAGTCGTTCAAATCACAGTTCCAGGGCCCAAACCGACATGTTTTAAAAGTTTTCTCAAAACTGCGATAGTGGAACTAATAGACTTTAAAGCAAGCTTTAAGGATCACGAATACTTTAAAAGCTTTTTCTTTATTTGAGCTAGCAACCAAGAAAAAACACCCTAAAATGTCATTACCCTCCTGTTCCAAACGACTAGTTAGTGAATTATAGGGTTGATTTTTATACTATAATTACCCAAATCGCCGAAAGCAAATTACTAAACCGATAAAATAATTATAAAAGAACAGTATTATGAGGCTTTGCGATTTTAAAAACGAAAACGATAAAACGATGGAAAACTAAAGATAATCGTATATTTATTTTTGTCAAAAAAATAGCTCATTATCCTCCGAAATAATTGTAATATAATTTATTACTACTTTCATAGTTAGTCATAGTTCGTGTTATGACCCTGCACATAGCTCATGCTTCGCCACTATACATCAACAAGGTAGGCCGTGCGTTCACTCGATCAAAAAAAAATCAATATCGCGAAAATTTTGGTGCTTCGTCAGCGTTTCATCTCATTTTTATCCAGTGGTTTTTGATGTGAGTAAATACTTAAAAGTTGTTCTTATTACCTAGTCTGCATCTGCACCATGATATATACACACCTATTGTGTCTTAGATTCGTAGAACGCACGCAATTTTAATTAATCAGGTTTATATGCAAATTATTCATTATTCTCCAATTCATTACTCTCCATTTTCCGAAATAAAATTCTGGATGGTAATGAATGAGTGTGGAGGTTAATGATTCTTTACAATTTTAACGCTTGTGCAAAGCGAGTCAAAGAATTTTGTCGAAAAAAAAGTGAGTTCTTCGCTAAATTTTGTTGCATACATAATATCACGTCAATCTTTTATTTTATTTTGTTTGAATGTCCGTTGAATCCAAACAAACTTATATTATAAATGCAAAAGTGGTCATATCTGTCTATCTTTTCACTTCTAACCATTACTCATTATTTACAAACTTTCAGTACGCTCAGTTATGCACATCGCGAATACTCAGTTTCTTATTTCATAGACAAAGATAGCTAAAGACAGGTTACGAAAACGACAAAAATATCAAGAAATCAAACAGAACCAAAAACGATATGAAAATGAAGAAGAAAAGGATAGAAAAAGGAGGTAATACAATTAAAAGCATAAAAGATATGATTGCTAGAGTTCAACGTGATCAAAGGTGAAAATTGATGAAGAACTCTCAAAATTATTTACAACAGAAGCAGAAAGAGCTTTAAATATTTTAGTCTAGAATTCACCACCTGTGCACGAGTCCGACAATGCCCCTGAGATAGTAGAACCTAACCATTTAAAACCAGATCCCCTTGCAAATGCACACAATTCCGAGCCCACTCCAAAAATCCAACGTAAATAGATAAAAAAATAATTTGGCCTATTTAGTTCTCACCGAAAATATCAATACAGAGCTATAAAATTATTAAAAGATTACAAACTGAAATTGTCAATTTGTAGAAAGAAAATCATTTAGGTAATAACGATAGAGAAAAAAGAAGCGACACCAACAAACAATTTAAATTAGAAGAATACTGGATGATACTTCAGAGAAAAAAGTTAAAATAATATATCGAAAGTGGTAAGATCGAAGAAGTGAAGATAAAGTTGGGGTTCGATGAAACTCTATGTCCGGGAATACAAACCAAATATAAAGCACTAAGTAAGACTACCACAAATAAAATTTGCTGAAGATTTTGTACAACCAAACAAGACAATGCTGATCAAGCACAAGCTTATATCGAAAGTTCCATTTCCTATGCGAAAAAAGGTAGTTGCACGAAAGATACAGTCAAACGAGAAAAAGCAACAGATGGCCAAATTTGGTGGCGACGACGTTGGGTCGTTCGAAGATTTTGTGGATTTAATTCAGACGAAGGTCCATCATATCAAGCTACCAATAATTTTCGAAGAAAATATAAACAGGCAACAATTGTATGATTAATCAGTATTGTCTCTTTTAAGTTTTTATTTTATTTTGTTTTTGTAATAATATTAAATAAAAACATATTATTTAATATTATTACAAAATTTTGTTTTTGTACTCGTAGCAATATTTTTTTTTATCGTGAGATTCCGAAATTTCTTAATAATTTCATTACATTCCTAAAAGGTCATTGCCTTCCAGGTCAATTTTATTACCTTCCACTCCATCATTACTTTCCGTCGATTTATGAAGAATGTATTGGAAGAAAAATGAGGCCTTCCATAAAACATAATTCGACATAAGTATTAGAATAAAATTATTACGTTAAACTTGAAAAAAATACAAAAAAAATATTTTGATGAACGACTCGCGATAACGACCCTTTCTTTACCTTTAATACTTTATGACTTTTGACAGATGAGTTTGACGTCCCATGACGACCGTGGCGAAATGTATATTTCACACTATTTTTTTATATGTACCCTGATTATTAGTTCGAAAGTATGAAGTATTTTTGTGAGGTTGTACAATAAAATATTCATAATTAAAACTCAAAGTGCAGTTAAGTTATGCCTTGTACCTAGAGCTTTGTGAATACCTATGTAGATAAGTACTTTTACAAGAGCATACCTTTGCACTTAATTGTCGCCCAGCTATTGAGTAGGTACCTCAACTGCTCCATTGAAAACTACGCTTACATATTGTGAACTGGCTCCCGGCCAGGGATTATCCGAGCTCCGGTGCAATATTTGTGTCTCACGTAGCCGGCACTATTCAGGGGATCGAAAAACTTTTCTAATATTCTGGTCGAGACGAAAATACTTCGCGAAGATTTGACTGCTGATCAACGTGACTACTGCGAAAAGTAGTCAGAATTCTTTGTTTTATATTCTTATAGTTTTAGAAGATATTGTGCTTCGAAGGGATTTCTTAAAAAAACTCAAATAATTGTATTAAAATAAAATCCATCGGTATTATTTATTAAACTTTATAAATATTTCATCGGCTTGTGTCAGTTAATCGCTACAAATTGAATTCTTTATAAATACTTCGATTTAGTCAAGGCTCATTGTAAGAGTAGACACAATTCGTTGACATTCGTGATAGAAAACAATAAACCAACGATAAAGAGAAAATAGGTACTGGAAATGTTCGTATGTTACGGTTCGATTGCAAATCGTTGTGAGACTTGGTGAGTGGCAAGTATTAGATATTCTTTCTATGCGTCTAGTAGGAAGATTTGTATAATGAAGGTATTAAACATTATTTCCTTTGTCTAGCTAGTGGTTAAAACAGAAAAATAAATATGGTTCTAGAGAACAATTGAATAAAAAAAACACGAGCACTTGCAAAGTATAAATAAGATCTGACACTGAGAGACAGACACTGCAGTCTAGCTTTGGATTAGAGTTTATTCTTCCTGTCATTTCAGAAAGACACTGTTGTACCGAAACTAAACTACTTATATCTGTGAGTTTTATTCCAAAAACTAGTAAAATTAAAAAGTAGTGCACTGCGCGACACGGAGGGAGCAAGTCGCGATCACTCACCCTGATGAAGACTCTCGGAATGAATCGAAACTTAGTCGGTGCCTTCACCGATAGTGCAGTACGTGAAAATTCCTGTTTTTACAATATGAATATATCTGTGAGGCTAAATTACGTTTTTATATTAGCAAATTTTAGTTTTTATATTATTTTATATTTTATATTACCTTTGTTAAATTAGCATTTCTAAGAATGGGATAGAGATTTTATGGAAGCAAAGGTCGCTCTTCGAAGTTAGAAGCTTTTAAGGACGTCGATTATCGGAGCTTTTGCTGTTCAATTATCTTAAGTAAACATCTTCAACTTTTGCTTTTCGATAAAATCCTTATCATTAATGTAATTACAGCGCACAGAAGAACTGATGGGTCAAGTTTGGACGAATTCTTCTTTTTGTAGAATCAATATGATCATCACCTGTAGACGTCCACTCCTAAACATAATCCTTTTTGCCAGCGTGAATGTCGTAAGCACTATGGTCTTGCGCATGCTGTTATAAATTCAAATTTTATAAGATTGCGTTTGAAATTTGTACTGCTACTTTTGATGAGTTAATATAAATAAAGGAATCACCTAAAGTTTATGAACGCTGAGTTCACCGAATATGAAACACATGATGGTAAATGTAACAGAAATACTCACCACATAAAGGTCTTTCTAGTTATTGTTGTTATCCACATTAAGCAAACGGCTCAAACTTTCGTATCAAAGGCTTCACGAGCGAAGTCACAGCAGAAAGGAGCCCATATTTTCCTGCCACGATAAGACTAAACTCCTACTCACATAACACTTAACGTGCGTATAGTGAATGGAGGTAGTATGAGGCTACATAAATTAGAAGTACAAATTACGCAAGTTTATTAACCTTGGTGTATATTCATGAATGTCCCAGTAACTTACCTACTCGAGTTAAAACGGTTTGTCGAGCAAGAAACTTCAGTTATTAGAAGTAAACATGTGTGTGCATTTACACTTATATTATAAGAGATAAAGTTTGTAAGTTTGGATAAAGGTAATCTCAAAAACTACTACATAGTCTGTTTATTATCCCGTTAAAAAAAGGTATTTTAATGGTGAGAAATTTTGCAACGTAAGAAGACGACTCTGTCCGCGCTAGTCCATCGCTGAGCACGTTCCAGAGTTAGAGTAAGTTAGAGTAAAAGAGTACTACCTCTCCTTGTGCAATTTACTATGTATATATTGTATGTATGTATCATTTGACGACCTCTGTGGTGCAGTGGGCGAAGGCCCGACTGAGACGCAGATGGTTGCGGGTTCGATTCCCGCCACGAGAGAAATGTTTGTAAGATCTACAAATATTTGTCTTGGGCCTGGGTGTTTTCTATGTATAATATGTATGTATTTACAAAAATATATATATACGTAGTATATAAGTCATGTAGTTCTCTTAATACAAGTTCTGCTTAGTTTGGAGCTAAAAGATGCCGTGTGAAAAATGTCCAGCAATATATATATAGTACTCATGTATTATAGTAGGTTTATTAAAATTAGTGCTATTTCTGTATTTTTCCCGTGTGCGTACACGTACCCACCACTATTTATAAGTTGTCCCTATCCTCAAAGGTTTGCTGGAAGAAAACTCTTGTTAGGATTAAGCTCGCATTTGTACATGTCCTATATATACGCTTTTTGTCTGTATTATATGTGTATACATTATTGTACCGTTAAGGCAGCGTTCCTTTATTCTATAAAGAATAAAGGAACGCTGCCTTAACGGTAACAACTACTCTTTATCCGGCACTGCGCTGTAAATAATAAACGGCGAACTCGGTGGCTGAGTTACAAATAGTGCGGGTTCGATTGCCGCCGCGGGACAAATGTTTGAGTATTCAGCAGATATTAGTTCCGGATCTGAGTGCTGTGGTTCCAAGGTACTCATAACCACGATACAAGGATAATTAATGCTGGTCGTTTTTCACATAGCATCATCTTACCCCAAACCAACTTTATTATGGGATACATCATACAAACATTTGTCCCAACTAGCGTTTATAATTATAATAATTGGTTAAGTGGGCAGTAAGTGCCTGCCTTTGATTTCATTTGAATTTGAGTCAGAATTGGCAGATGCCGTTTCATCCTACATAGCCTAGCAACCATTCTTTAAGCATATACTCCTGCAATAGCCCATTTTATCAATATTTCCAATGGTTTCATCAGTCGCCATCCACAAAATAAAGTTTTTATATTGTATTGTACAAAAAGGTTAACTTCAGCTCCACAAATGCCTGTAAAGGCTCCAGGCATAAGCCTGAGATTTTAAATAAATAATAATAAATACTTAAACACCCAACCGTCACGGGTTCCTACACGTTTATTTTATTTTTTAAATAAGTATTATTACTGGTTTCAATTCCATGTTCCTACGACGTAACGTAAAAGACATCGGCTTTGGAAATGAAATGGAGCCAGGTGGAACACATTGCGAGACGTGGTGGTAGGTACCATAGTACCCGAATAGATCACTGTATTAATATCCGTTCAGGAAACTAGCTGTGTCTTGTATGTCTTAACCTTCGTCACGTCGCGTCGTCGTCGCGTACCTACCTACTTAGGTCACTATTAGCACTATTAGTACCTACCTACCTACACAACAAAAAACCTACCCATTATCTGCTTTAAAACTAATGGATATTATGTTTCCAACAAGCAGAATAATATGAAATACGCGTCAGTTGATAACAAATACTTTATAATATAATATTATTGTCATGAAGGCAATTTCAATATAAAAATAACTTTCTGGTCCCTACTTGACACGTACCTTCTCATGAATATGACGACAGGTATCATACACACAGGTAGATATTACAGCGGTGGAAAGGGGAAAATAAAGTGTTTCATTTTTATTTGTCGAGCGGGAAATTCGTCTTTGAAAGTGTTTACTTCGACGTGAAATAAAACTGCGAATATGTTCAAAACGTCTTTACTCGTCGCGACTCTGAATACGACTCTGCAAACATGTTTTTTTCTATTGACATATTCAGAAGTAAAACATAAAAAGTGAGGTTTTTTCATATAGGAAGCGGATACCTGTCTCGCCTGTTATTGCTTACTAGTTTGAACACCAATATTTAAAAATACAGGTGAATAGGTTGAGGTGCCGGTAGACAGTCTTTCTGCGGCCACCTGCTTTAGGTAGTAGTGAACTGGCCCGGGTTAAAAATGGGTATTTAAAAAGTAGAACGTTCCCCACATCACGCTTTCACCATCGTCATACGTGTCGCATTAAGCCGATTTTTATTACAACTTCAAGAAGCTTAGAAAAGTATAGATTAATATACAGAAAGATGAAAGCATTGAATAATGATGTTTTTACGTGTTTTACACTTTTGAAAGGAAATATGAAGAGGTTTCACCTTTTATACGTTTTACTAAGGAGCTGGCTGGTTTAGCTCGGCTTTTATAAAATATAAAAAGCTTCATAAAAATCATGTGTATCCTAGTCTACTAACATAATAAATGTGAATGTTTGGAGTTTTGGATGTTCCAACCAATATTATAAATACAAAAATTTGGATGTTTGTTGTTAACAATCTCCGGACCGATTTGGATAAAATACAGTTCATGGTATAAAAAAAACATAAGTTACTTTTATATGGATACAACTCGGGCGAAGCCGTGTGCAGATACTAGTTAAATTAATTTATAAGTGTCCAAGATGTCAACTCGGTCAAACACACAACAGCGCGCGCGGCCGCGGGGAGCGGACGCGGGGGCGCGGCCCTGCGTCCCCCCACTCCTGACCCCGCCGCGACACTAGCCTTTAGACCGCACTTGAGCGCGCACGCACGCATTACTGTACCTACTATATTGTATCTACAACTTCAATAAATCCTGTAATATCAGAAGAATCTATCATTCACCCTTTGTTCACCGCTAACAAGTTCCCAACGTGGGGCTCGAACCCACGAACCTGAATCTTCGACTTGCAATCTTCCCAACGTGGGGCTCGGAGACTTCAACGGATGGCGCCACGGCCTGGAAGGCCAAACTACGTAATAAGATCACCGTCAAGTTAAGTAGTGCTCTCCTAACCTATCCTGCACCTTGAAAATCCTCCTTTGATCTGTATCGGAGTGAGATTATTCTCTGAGTGAGTAAATAAATTAGCATTTCTTTGTGTCACGCGCAGGTGTCCTTGTCAAGGTTGGAATCATTTCCTTTCTTGTTTGAATACCTGCCGGGCGTATGTGTTTATTTGTGTTTTGCAGTTTTTCTCTCGCAAGTGCATAATTGCAGTGTATTCCTATTCGCCGCTTGCTTGCAATAATTACATACTTACTCACGCGTTCACGATTGATTTCCTTTGTTCTGATTTCGTCTACGCGCCATTTTGTTTCGCAGCGCTCATTTGCGACGTAATCATATCACATAAAATGCCTTCAAAATGCATAATATATGATAAGGCTGGCTACTATTCTTAATAATCTCATCTATTTCCTACCTATTTTTTCGTTACTTCCTAATAAATTATAAAATTAAATTGTATTTGGACAGAAATAGGTTACCTACCTACATACGTTTCTGTGTGTTCGTATATGCTTGAACCTAAAACATTATCAGTATTTTATGACCCATCCTTCTTCGTAAGCTCATTTGCTAATTACGCACATGCCAGCTACGCTTACCTTTCTACCTACGCCTGATCATAAAACCGTTAGGTAGCTATTTATGGCCTTATCTTTCTTTCATTTTATGCCCTCTTTTTGCTGAATAGGCATCCTAAAAAGTCTAAACTTAAAATCAGTGTTCATTCGTATGTTATTTACGCGAAGTACCGGTCAATTCCAGGAAATATACTTACGCGAGCGCCGCGTCATCAAAGTGACCGCAGCGGCACTGGCTGGCGCCGCTGCTACGATCATTCGCCGCGGCCGTATACCGTGCCACGTGCTTGGTCGTGCCACGTTCGTGACGTACTGCCACGTGCTGACACCGTACCTATCTACGAAGACTGGACCGCCTCTGTCAACGCTGGTTTGATGCACAAATTACGTTATCTAATTCATTGATTTATTTCCGCCCATTAATTTAATTGTAAAATCTTTGTACGTTCTGTTGAGTAATTTCCATTGTCACAATGACTACTTACAATCCTCTTGATAAGCTGGAAAGCGAAGGTTCTTCCGCTTCGATTGATGCTGCTGAGGTAAAGAGATTGATTAATATGCGAAGATCAATAAAGGGACGAGTTACTAAATTTGAAAATTATGTATCTTCAATACAAAAGGTAAAAGCAGAAGATCTTAACAGTTTACAAATAAAAGAATTGTCCTTTCGTTTGAGTAAGACTCAAACTCTGTTCTCGGAGTTTGATGAAATAGAAAATAAATTAGAAACTTTGTCAGGAGAAACTTTATCTACCGAACGTGATGAGATTGAAGATAGGTTTTTCCAATTGATTTCTCTTGCTCAGGATATCATTGAGTCTTCTTCAAAGGTTCTATCTAAGCAAAAAGATGGGAGCAATCACTCTTATAGGTCTGCTTGTACTAGTTGCCATCACAATGCAATCAAGCTACCTACGATCAAGCTACCTACGTTTGACGGTAACTACTTGAAGTGGCTTGAGTATAGGGATACCTTTGAGTCTTTGATAAATGTAAATGAATCGATTTCAGACATCAATAAATTCCATTATTTGCGGTCTTCATTAGAAGGAAGTGCAACTATTGTAATAAAATCAATTGAGTTCACTTCAAACAATTATAAAGTTGCATGGAATCTCTTGTGTGAACGATATGACAACAAGAAGATTCTGATTAATAACCACTTGAAGGCGTTATTTAACATGGATCCAATAGTTCGTGAATCTCACAAGGCCATCAGATACCTAATCGATTATTTCTTAAAAAATTTACGTGCTCTTGAGAATTTAGGCCAACCTACTGACAAATGGGATGTTCTCATTAACTTCATTATTTCCTCAAAATTGGATTTGGTCACTTCAAAAAAATGGGAGGAGTTTAAAAATAATTTAACCGACCTACCATCATTATCAGACTTTATCAAATTTTTACGCAATCGTGCAGACATTCTTGAAACCATGTCCATCAATCGTAATGATTTACCTAAGCCTGAACCAAAAGTAGTAAGGGATAGGGATCAAAGAAAAGTAGAAAATAAAGCTCAGAGAACTATGTTTCAATCCAAAAGTTCACATAGTTTCGTAACGTCTTCTGGATCTAAATCTAGACCTGCTTTATTGTGTCCAATGTGCAAGCAACAGCACAAAATAGTAGATTGCAACGTCTTTAGAGAACTACCTCTTGAAGTTCGGTCACGCGAAGTCTTGAAGTTAAATCTTTGCTCGAATTGTCTACGGAGGGGTCACGTTGTAGCTGATTGTCGCTTGATAGGTACCTGTAGAGAGTGTGGGCTAAAACATAACACGCTTTTACATTCTTCTGTAGGTAGCGTCACTGCCGCAGAATCCGCGCCGATTCTACCGAGTTCAGTGTCGCTGACCGCTCAATCGGCAAGTCAGGTTCTATTGTGCACAGCATTGGTCAAGGTCACTGACCCAGAGAGTAAGAAAACTTGCCTTGCTCGCATTCTTCTCGATGCGGGTAGTCAGTCAAGTTTCATAAGCCAAACCCTGAAAGATAAAATGGGTATAACTAGTAAACGAACAGATTCTTTGATTGTATCTGGCATAAACAATTCACGTGTTCCCATAACAGACAGCTGTGAGTTATCCATACAATCATTAAAGCAGCCATTTGAAGTTTTTCTGAATTTTTATGTAGTGTCTCAAATAACTGGCTACTTACCTAACGCGCCTGTAGATATTACCGGCCTTAAGTTACCAGACAACATACAACTGGCTGATCCAAACTTCCACCTTCCTTCCGAAGTTGACATACTGCTAGGTGCGGAAATCTTCTTCGACGTGATCTCTCCAAATCAGATACGGTTAGGACACAATAAGCCCATTCTTCAAGAGTCCAAATTAGGTTGGCTAGTGGCAGGTCCTCTCCAAGGTTACTATCATAAAAAACCTAATCCAATTCATTGCAATTTCACCAAAGAAATAAGTAATAATTTTACGAAGTTCTGGAATCTTGAGGAAATTCCATTTTCAGAGCTTAAAATGTCACCGGAGGATGAATTTTGCGAACAACATTTCATTGAAACCACAAAACGCTTAGATAACGGTAGATTTTGTGTTAAAATTCCTTTTAGAGAGCCACCAGAGCAAGCGCTTGGTAGTTCATACTTGATGGCTGAAAGGCGTTTCTTTAATCTTGAGAAAAAACTTTATAAAAATCCTGTTCATAAAGTACAGTACACTAAATTCATAAAAGAGTATGAACAATTGGGTCATTTATCTAAAGTGCAGAGGCCGCAGTTTGGTTACTTCTTGCCACATCACTCTGTTATGAGAGTAAGCAGCGAAACCACAAAACTACGTGTGGTTTTCGATGGTTCCGCTAAAACTTCATCAAAAAAATCATTAAATGACATTCAGTGCATTGGCCCAGTAGTACAAGATGAATTATTTAACATCCTTATTAGATTTCGTCAGCATAAATTCGTCCTAACGGGAGACATAAAAAATTTTTATAGACAGATTTCATTAGATCCTTCACAAAGGCATTTACAGCTTATTCTTTGGCGAGACGACATGTTTGACCCCTTGGAGACCGCAGAATTAAAAACAGTAACGTATGGTACTGCATCGGCTCCATTCCTAAGTACGAGGTGTCTCAAACAATTAGCGTTGGAATGCAATAATCCCATTATCTCTCAAATAATTAAAGAGGACTTCTATATCGATGACATGCTGACGGGAGGGTCAAGCGAGGACCAGCTATATGACATTTATGTCAAGGTCACGGAAGTACTTAGCTCAGCCTGTTTGCCAATTCATAAATTCCGGACCAATTGTCCTCAAATACTTAAAGAAACTATGGAGTCCGCATGTCTTGATTTCAATAAAGAATCTAGTGTTCTGGGAGTCTTGTGGGCACCAGACACTGATACATTACGATTCTCAATAAATATTGAACATGATCAAAATAAAGTCACAAAAAGAGAAATTTTGTCAAACACTTGCAAAATATTTGACCCTCTAGGTTTATTAAGTCCCTGTTCAATTGCATTAAAAATATTAATACAGAAATTATGGCTTTTGAAACTTGAATGGGACGATCCAGTACCAAACGACATTAAAAACGTCTGGCAAAAAATGATAAGCAATCTTGATATTCTACTTTCAGTGTCTATACCTAGACATACTTTCTGCTCTTTTCCAGTAAAAACAGAGATGCATTGCTTCGTAGATGCATCGCAAAATGCCTACGCCGCATGTGTCTACCTAAAGACAACAGATACCTCAGGTAACATCAAAACCCATCTTCTGTGCGCTAAGACTCGTGTCGCGCCGATAAAGCCGATTACGATACCGCGTCTTGAACTATGCGCGGCTCTTCTCGGAGCTCGCCTCGCGTCTAAGGTGACGGACGCACTGCGTTGCACACTTGATCGTAAATTTTATTGGTCTGATTCCACCATAGCCTTAGCGTGGATCAAATCTCAACCTAACCTGCTTAAAGCATTTGTTTGCAATAGAGTAAACGAGATTCGTGAACTGACAGCTCCAGCCTCATCTGTGTGGAGACACGTTCCCACGGATCTTAATCCCGCCGATATGGCGTCACGAGGTGTAGAACCTTGCACTATAGCGAGTTCTGATTTGTGGTGGCGCGGACCTTCCTTTCTCTTAAGTCCGGAAACAGAATGGCCCCAAGCGCCTAACTCAAAAATCGATTTGCCTGAAGTAAAAACTAAAGTTCAAGCTCATCACGTGACTGATATACATACCTTGGTTGATTTTAATAGGTATTCAAATTCTAATCGATTAATAAGAATGTATGCTTATGTCTTTAGATTTATAAATAACTGTAAGACTAAAAATAAAGATACAAGTCCATTACAAAATAACGAACTTGACAATTCTCAAAACTTTTTGATAAAGATATGTCAGTTAGAAACCTATTCGTCAGAAATTAATACTTTACAACAAGGAAAGGAACTTAAACCTAAATGTTCTATGTTACAGTTGGCTCCCTTCATTGACAACAGTGGGATCTTACGAGTAGGTGGTCGCCTTCATAATGCTACACTCAGCTTTGAGCACAAGCACCCTGCCTTACTAGATGGCCGGCACTACTTCACACAACTACTCATGAGATCCGAACATCTTCGCCTCTTTCACGCTGGCCCGCAATTGCTCCTTAGTTCATTTAGAGAACGGTATTGGCCGGTCGGTGGCAGAAACTTAGCGCGAAGTACTGTACGTAAATGCATAATTTGTACCAGATTAAAATCTAAAACTATGGAGCCATTTATGGGAAGCCTGCCTTCAAAAAGGGTTTCTCAATCTTTTCCTTTTCAGACTTGTGGTGTTGACTTCGCTGGTCCTTTCATGATATCCAGTAAAACCGGTCGCGGTAACAGAATAACAAAATGCTACCTATGCTTATTCATATGTTTTTCTACCAAGGCAGTTCATTTGGAAACGGTCAGCGACCTCAGCACCCAAGCCTTTATTGCAAGCCTCAAACGATTTATAGCTAGAAGGGGTAAGCCTGACAATATCTGTTGTGACAATGGAAAAAACTTTGTTGGGGCAAATAATGAATTAGGTAGGGTATTGCAGTCCAGTCTTCGTAAACTTAAGGACTATTCAGCAAACGAGGGCATGAAGTTCAGTTTCAATCCACCTTATTCAGCCTCTTTCGGAGGCCTTTGGGAGGCAGGCATCAAAAGCGCAAAGCATCACTTAAAGCGCATAGCAGGAAATGCTAGTTTAACTTTCGAGGAGTTGAACACGCTCTTTACGCAGATCGAAGCGATCCTCAACTCCCGACCCCTGACTCCTTTAACATCTGACCCAAGCGACCTTTCCTCTCTTACCCCAGGGCACTTCCTCATCGGGCGGTCACTGGTGGCGCTGCCATCACCCCCTGTGACGGAGGTCAAGACGCGGATCCGCTGCAGATACCGTATCGTCGAGGGGATGCGCCAACAATTCTGGGCCCGCTGGAGAAACGAGTACCTATCCGAACTACAACAACGCTATAAAGGGCGCAGCCATAACAGAAATCTTGAAGTTGGAGATCTAGTCGTCTTCAAGGAAGACGGTCTCCCCCCGCTTAAATGGAGGATTGGCAGAACGCAGCGCCTTTACGCGGGCTCCGACGACGTGTGCCGCGTGGCTGATTTCCGTACGTTCAGAGGCGTGGAACGACGCGCTGTGAACAAGGTCTGCCTACTTCCAATTACCGACATCAACCCCAAAGACGAGGAGACGAAGATATGTTGAAAGCAACTCTTTCAAGGCCGCCGAAGATGTCCAAGATGTCAACTCGGTCAAACACACAACAGCGCGCGCGGCCGCGGGGAGCGGACGCGGGGGCGCGGCCCTGCGTCCCCCCACTCCTGACCCCGCCGCGACACTAGCCTTTAGACCGCACTTGAGCGCGCACGCACGCATTACTGTACCTACTATATTGTATCTACAACTTCAATAAATCCTGTAATATCAGAAGAATCTATCATTCACCCTTTGTTCACCGCTAACAATAAGTATGTGTATAAAAACGTTTAATTTAAAATTAAAATGGTTTACATACTGTGGGTTTGTTAAAACAAGATTTTATTATGATCATAAACAGATAAAACCTTGACTGATTATGCCGATTGGACGTGGCAGTTAAGATTGTTTTTATTGTAACTTATATGGGACAAACGGCCATCTAAAAAAGGTCCAACATAATCGATACTAAAATACCCTACTCCAATAACTACAAAAATTCCAATTTCGAAAATCCATTCACGAAGTGCAAAGAAACAATACCGTTGAGATAGGAAAAATAAATTCACAAGGCAGTCCGCTCGAACACAATACGTAATATTAAGCAGTAAAGGCACTGGGAAATAGAGTGTTCAAAGAAACACAATACAAATAGCCCGCTTTTATAAGAATACCATCGCATATAAACTCTTTTTCATGCCTATAACCTGCCTATATGCTTCACGTGATCCTTGCCTGGGACTCAAACTTTGCCAGTGAAAGCAAGACGCATCAACCTTGCTCGCTTTTGTGATGCATTAATAAAAACTCATTTAGTTGTCTTTTTTTCCTTTCGACTTTTTCTTTTGGCATTTGGGATCTTTCAACACTCAGCTATTCATAGCCTGCTCGAATAACTGGGAATTATTTTAGTAGTGTCTTTACTGCACGATATCCGTCTTATTGGCTCGAACCTTATTCATTGGCAAATCCCATTAGCATAGAAATGGAAAACATACCTCATTGGCGATCAGTACCCTCTAGAATTACTTATGTGTCTTGAGGGTAATAGGCTTGTGATTTAAAGCAGGTATTGTTGAAAATTGTGTGAACTTTTTAGATCGTGAGGTTTTGTTTTTCAGGGTGAAATATAAGTGCCATGCCACATATTCCTTGGTGTACAGTTTGGTAGCGTACAATACTCAAACAAATCTGTTGTGTGCAACTTCATCGCCAACCCTAACGCCATCATGCACTTTTCTTTGGTACGCCTAAACGTAGTGGTTAGTTTTTCTATGGGTACGCTCATCACGAACATCGTATATCAGAATGTGACGTCTCCAAATAGCGCTAGGTGCTTCGGTCGTGATGAATCGGTGTCAATGATCAGATCAGAATGGTTGGTGTAATTATTATAAACTCATGAAAATAAACTGTTTTCATTTTCTGTAAAGACTGGATTTGTAAAATTCAAGTCTGCTTAACAACTGCCGTGGATCAGTTCGACACATGACCTGCCACTCTCTAATCCTATCCGTGGAAGCTTGTGAGCATGGAAGTGGTGTTACTCTTTCACCAAAAACAACTTAACGGATTTTGATGAAACTTTACAGTAATATAGGTTATCACATTAACACATGGACCACTTTTTATCCGGGCACGGGGCGAAACCGTGGGCAAAAGCTAGTTAATTGATAGCTTTGCATTAAAAACTGGTTCGATGTAATTCTTGAGATCAATGTAAGACAATGTATGGTAATATTAGAAATATAAGTATTTATCAAAGTATTTTTAAAAATGTATTTTTATATGACATGTTTGGAGAACAAAAATCTTGCCTAACACTTTTCATCTTCAGTGTCAAAGAAAAGGATTGATGTGGGCACTTTTTTAAAGGTACATTTTTAATTGATTCGTGAATGACGAATCGGTTATGTGTCGAACCGGGCCACAACTTTGAAAGTCACTGGGGCATGATGGAAGGAGCAGTAGACTCGAAAACAAATTATTACACATTCTAGATGCTTACCTTTTCCATACTTTCTATGGATACAGAAACCTAGTATTACTTGTGACTGTACAAGAACTTTATACTGATAAACATCACCTGTATTTACTATAATATTGTCTTTGGCTATATAAACCTATTACAACACATACTTAAAACAACACCTGCTCTCTCTTGGTGCAAGGATTAAACTGACCAATACAATAACAGACCTCTATAAGTCAAATTGTTGCAATTCTGTATGATAACGTAAATTGCAACATGGGTCAATTACGATGAGATAGAAATTGCCGATTATTTCGATTCGAAGAATGTTTATGATAAAGAAATTAGAACCAACACATCAAACTCACATACCTTGCCTGTGTCTGCTAATCCACTCCAGAAATCCGTAATAGTTTTTCACTACTAAAGTTGTGACGCGAATTTTCAGTAAAACGAAAAGCCGGCCGGCGGTGGTCAGTAATTACACAGGGATATCACTCTTATTTTTTTCGACTCAACAGGTGAATGAAGGTTTGTCAAACGAATGAAATGACCGCGATATTGACAGCTTGATGTCTTATCGAGGCCTAGCTGGACGTAATTTCACATCACAACAAACATTTTTCATCGAAATAATCTGGACAAAAATGAAGACAAAACAGTTTCTCGTAGAGGTTTGCAGTGTTGTGTCCATTTTGCACGTTGGGTGAGTGTATGAAGGTATTCGGACTTCCATCGTTTCCAGAAATCCTGTTGGAAACGTTGAATCAGTTGCCAACGGCTTAACCGGTTTATGTTAACGGTAGCAAAATCAGCATCTGGTAGAGCGGTGAGAGGCTCTAATGTCAGAAAATGACCGGGCGTCAGAGCGCTTACATCGTTCGGATCGGAACTCATAGGACAAAGAGGACGGGAATTAAGCATCGCATCAATTTGTACAAATAAAGTAGTTAACTCTTCGAAGGTCAGACATTGGTTACCTATGATGCGATATAAATGTGATTTAACCACCTTAATTTGTATTTCCCACACACCTCCCCAGTGCGGACTCGACGGCGGATTAAAGCGAAAGTCTATCTGTTCTGTTTGGGAAGCATTTGCCATGTGAGAATCAAACACTGATTTTGCACCTACAAAGTTGGTTCCCCGATCAGAATGGATTATGTTGACGCGCCCGCGACGCCCAACGAACCTACGAAGAGCCGCAATGAAGGCGTCGGTTGATAAATCGGAAGCTACTTCGAGATGAAGCGCTTTTGTGGTGAAACACACAAATAGGCATAAGTAAGCTTTAGTAATCTTGGCACCTCGATGACGACCCGACTTAATGGAGAATGGTCCGCCATAGTCAACGCCAACCACAGAGAACGGCTTCACTTGGTTAACTCGAACTTTGGGCAAGTCACTCATGAAAGGTTCTAGAGGAGTAGGATTTGTCCGATAGCAAGAGATACACTTGGACAAGCAGCTGCGAATGGCGCGTTTAGCTGAGAGAACCCAGAATTGCTGCATGAGCAGACAATGCATGGTGTTAACGCCTGCGTGGCAATTCTCACGATGTAACGTCTCAATAATTAAATGAGTCACTACTGAATGGCGTGGGAGAAGTGCAGGATGTTTGTGTTTAAACTCTAAACCAGAGCGTGACAAGCGGCCGCCCACCCTGAGGATTCCATGCTCGTCCAGAAAAGGATCAAGTTTTCGAAGTTGTCGT
Source organism: Perizoma flavofasciatum (assembly GCA_958496245.1). Taxonomy (NCBI): domain Eukaryota; kingdom Metazoa; phylum Arthropoda; class Insecta; order Lepidoptera; family Geometridae; genus Perizoma; species Perizoma flavofasciatum. Next base: position 6,047,915 of record OY292436.1, read on the forward strand.
GGGAGAGGTAGCTTATTTTTTAGCCGATCGATGTCCTTTTGGAAATGTTGTGCTTGAATATGTCTAACGATGCATGTTAACGCTGCATGATTCTCTCGGCGCGTCAGACAAGAAACCCTTTTTTGAAACTCATGATCGTTGGTACGCGAGTTTTCCATAAATCGGATGCAATAACCGATGATTCGTTGAATTTTCCGGATTGAAGAGAATTTTTGCAATAAGATGTCTATAATGTGATCACTTTCCTGGACTATAAGAGCCTGAACGCGCTCCTCATTTTGAACTTCGGTTGGATTCTCGCTTATCTGAGTGGAGGGCCAGCATTCAGATGACAGAGCTAGCCATGATGGTCCCGACCACCATAGCGAGCTTTCAACCAGTTCCTTGGCGTTCATGCCTCGTGATGGTATATCTGCAGGGTTGTCAGCCGAACCTACATGGTTCCATCGGGCTTCCGGAATGGTAGTCTGGATATGACTGACTCGATTTGAGACGAAAGTTTTCCAACGAGAAGAGTGGGATCTAAGCCATGCCAGGACAACCATGGAATCAGACCACGCAAATAATTCGCTAAACAGAGGTGGAAGTAAACGATATGTCTGAATGATGAAATGCATGAGGTCCGACAACAAGACCGCAGCGCACAACTCAAGGCGTGGCAATGAGATACGTTTAACCGGGGCGACGCGGGATTTCGCACATAGCAGAGAAATATGCACGGTACCAAGATTATCTTCAATGCGTAGATAAACAACAGCTCCGTAACCAGCCTCTGAGGCGTCTGCAAACCCATGAAGTTGTGAGTTTACGGTATTTTCCACAGAAATACAACGCGGTATTTTCAGCTGTGTTAGGCTAGGCAGTTGGTTGAGATAAAGTTCCCAGCGAGACACTACTTCCTGTGGAGGAGTCACATCCCAATCAATGCCCAACAGCCAGAGTTTTTGAACGAGTAACTTGGCTACAAACGTTAAGGGCGAAAGAAATCCGAGAGGATCGAATATCCGGGCCAATTCACTTAAAATTATGCGTTTGGTGCAGTTCACTTTGAGCGGTGTGACCTCAAATGTGAAAACGTCTTGAATGAGATCCCATCGCAGTCCTAAAACTTTCACACTCATGGTTTCTCCAATATCCATGGAAAGAAAATCGGTGAGGCAGTGATCTGGAGGTAAATCAGCAAGCAGCTCTGGCTTATTACTAGCCCATTTTCGTAGCTCCAAGTGACCGCGAGCCAATAGCGCGATTGTTTCCTTCTTCATCATCTGAGCTTCGGATAGGACATTACTGCCACAAACTATATCATCTATATAGATGTCCGAGGACAGAACTTGAAATGCTCGAGGAAAGTCACTGCCTTCATCAGTCACCAGTTGCTTAACGGTTCGACAGGCTAAGAACGGAGACGATGATACCCCATATGTGACGGTATTAAGACGATATTCTTGAATTGGGAACTCCTTATCTGACCTCCAGAAGATCCGCTGGAAATCACGATCCCGTTCTCGCATCTGGATTTGCCTGTACATCTGACGCATGTCCGCTGTGAAAACTACGAAGTGCACTCGAAATCTAAGTAGTAGCTCCAAGATGTTGGGTTGAAGCTTAGGCCCAGTTAACATTTTCTCGTTTAATGAGACATTATTTTTGTCTCGAGCAGACGCGTCGAAAACCACTCGAAGTTTTGTGCTAACACTTTCAGGACGAAGGACGCAATGATGGGGAATATAGTACTTACCTTTAGAAAGTTCGACAGAAGGCACACGACTCATGTGGCCGCTTTGCAAGTAATCTTCCATAAAAGCAACGTATTTTTCGCGTAAAAGGTGATTCTTAGAAAGAGTGCGTTCCAAAGAGTGAAATCGACGTAAGGCTACCTCTTTGGAACCGACAAAAGTACATTCTTCTCTTTCTTTGAACGGTAAAGCAACGACATATCGTCCACTACTATTACGGCAAACGGTTTCATTATAGAATAGTTCACAATACTTTTCATCAGGAGTTAGCTGGGAGGACTCAGGAATACTTTCTAGTTCCCAAAACTTTTGAATTTCCTGTTGAAGTATGTCTTCTTTAATAGACACGAAGGAATTCGTGATAACGTCGCCTTCACAACCTACATTTCCAAGAAGTAGCCAACCGAAGACGGAATTCATGGCAGAAGGTTCATTAGAACAACCACTGATGTTCCCTGGGAGGAGAACAGAGGAAAATACTTCTGCACCAAGAAGTATATCAATGGGGCCAGGTTTATGATAGTCAGGATCAGCGAGAGTTAAATGCTGAAGATGGCGCCATGACATTGGGTTTAAACGAGTGCAAGGCATATCCCCACAAATATTGGGCAAGGATAGGGCGTCGATGTGAAATAATGTTTTCCCGTTGAAACCTATCTCCAACCTCACTGATCCTGAAACCGAAGCTTTGAATTGACCAAGGCCACGAATTTTACGTGTAGTCGGTGAACGATAGAGTCCCAAACATTCAACAGCACGGTCGGTGATAAAATGAGCCTGGCTACCCGAATCAATTAGCGCTCGAAACGATTGGAATTTACCAGCTGTGTCCCGAATGTCAATTTGTGCAGTTGAAAGTAGCACCGTACCAGTTTCTCCCAAGTTGGTAAGTACGTTATCGGCGATGTTTTGGTTTTCTTGGAATGATGCTTCGGCTGTGTTTGTATGTTCTTCGACTAATGTCGGTCGGTGAAGAAGCGTATGATGCCATTGACTACATTCCCTACATCTAAATATCGACTTGCAATCTTTAAGATTGTGTGAAGATCGTAAACAGTTAAAACACCAACGGTGTGACGTTGCATATTCAATTCTATCGTCGATAGATTTTTTTAGAAATTCGTCACATTGAGATATTGAGTGCGATTGCTCACAAAATGAACATTTGGGCGTTAATGTAATTGAAGGCGCTGGACCAGAAATCTTTTGAACAGGGATGGCGGGTTCAACGTTGCGCTTTCCAACTTCGTTCTTAGTAGCTACAAAAGCTGATGCCTTTTTGGAAACGTTGACTGAGGGTGTACTTGTCGTGAAACGTGATTTATCAACAGAAGAGCGATCGTGAGACGAAAAATGAGTGTCACGCATTAGGGCTTCACATTTGGAGTGAAGGAACTCTTTAAGCTGTAGATAACGAGGTAACTCTATCGATGGATGTGATTGTTCGTACTCGTACCGCGTTTTAGAATCCAACTTTGATAGAAGAAGATAACACAAAATGAAATCCCAATGTTCAGTAGGAAGCCCGACTCCCTTGAGAATTGTAAGGTTTTCATGAAACATGTCCAGTACTCGACGAAAGTCATGAGGCGAATTCGATTTGATGGTGACATTCAGCATCTCCTTCCAACACGTGAAAGCCAGTTCACGCTTATCACGATAACGGGTGACAAGTGTTTTGTATGCTTCTTGATAATATGAACCCTGTACAGGGAAAGTTTTAACTAGTCCCAAAGCGTCACCCGAAAGACTCGATATCAAATAATGCATGCGTTCTGTATCTGATAAGCCATTATTATTATGAATGAGCGAGTCAAATATATCATAAAATTCGGGCCATGCCTTAATGTTGCCGGAAAAGGTAGGAATATTTATCTTCGGAAGTTTCACCTTGAGCGAAGAGTTGTTGCTCGTGGATTGGAAGGAATCATTGTGAGCGTTGACATCTTTAGAAGTAAGTTCCCGATGTATAGCAACAATTTCAAAAAATACCTCATCGAAATTGATACGAATCAAGTCTTCGCTATCATCGGTTGAGCCATTATCTATAATAGACAAGATGTCTTCGTGAGCTTCTTCGAATTTGTTATGTAGTTTATGAACTTCCGTGAAATGAGCAAAAAGCTATTTAAAACAGAACTGTCAGTTTTTGCTTCCTTGGCGACTTCAAGGGTTCGTTTTAAACGGTTTAAGGCTAGGGTACGCTTTCGTCTTAAAGTTGGCAAATCAGCGCAGCTTAGTGCCTCGGAATCATTGGAACCTAATTTAGTCCTTTTGGATGAACTACGCCTTCGATTCAATTTATAAGACATTTCTAAATAAATCCAAACTGAAAGTTCGAATAAGAAACAACAGACAAACAAATTATGAGAACCAGTTGTTTCACGTTACAACTCTGGTATCGGATACGTTAAAATAAAAAGCAGTTGATAACCGTTACTTCTCGTCACAATCGTTATTGTTATCGTTATATTATTCCCGACACTTTTCTGTGAGACCGTTACTTCACGTCACAATCGTGATAACCGTTACTTCACGTCACAATCGTTATTGTTATCGTTACTTTATTCCCGACACTATTCTGTGAGAATTGAATGAATGACAAGAAAATGACTACATCTATGTTATACACCAGCAACACGAAATAAACTTACCTACCCTCGGGTTAAATAATGTAAATGAATTGTGATTTTGGCCAAATAGATCCACTTAAGTAGGTTAGATATTGAGAAAACGAATAATAGATCTATTTAAGTAGCAGGAGATGTGCACAGGACGAAATTGTTAATTAAGAACTACCAATGCAGTAACGATGATCAATTAACAATTACGGTGATTGGACAATAAACAAGCTTAGTGTGTGGACGTTGACTCTAAAGCGATCGGTATTCGTTATCGATAAATGACACGTCATGAAACGTATCTCGTCGGGGCCTCCAAAAATGTTGCAATTCTGTATGATAACGTAAATTGCAACATGGGTCAATTACGATGAGATAGAAATTGCCGATTATTTCGATTCGAAGAATGTTTATGATAAAGAAATTAGAACCAACACATCAAACTCACATACCTTGCCTGTGTCTGCTAATCCACTCCAGAAATCCGTAATAGTTATTCACTACTAAAGTTGTGACGCGAATTTTCAGTAAAACGAAAAGCCGGCCGGCGGTGGTCAGTAATTACACAGGGATATCACTCTTATTTTTTTCGACTCAACAGGTGAATGAAGGTTTGTCAAACGAATGAAATGACCGCGATATTGACAGCTTGATGTCTTATCGAGGCCTAGCTGGACGTAATTTCACATCACAACAAACATTTTTCATCGAAATAATCTGGACAAAAATGAAGACAAAACACAAATGTAAGAAATATTTGTTTTTTTTTATATTTTTAGGATTTATGTATTGATCGGCCGATCGACTGCAAGTTATCTTCTAACAAGGATCTGTTCACTGCAAAAGATTCTAGTAAATAATACTATACAGCAAAATATGTACAGCCCACTAGGCCAACATGGCTCTAAAATTAGAGGCGAATGATAAGGCGTAATTTTTTAATATATTTTATACTATGAGCTGCAATTCACACATAATCACATTACCCAGCAAACAGCGCAGCGCTCTATCCGTTATAAATAGCAGCTGATTTCCTGGCAAACAAATTGAGGGATTATTAGATGGAACCGGTAGCGCTGGCCGGATGATCAACGAGGGAGAGAATTAACTCAATCAGTAGTCGGAGAGTCATGGCATAACATATACTATAGAAATTATTAAATACAATAATAAACACCGTGTCCTAAACGTGGGGTCAGGACAATGTATGTGACTGTTGGGTGTGATAGTTACCGTGGGACATAACACCCAGACTTGGAACAAATATTTGCAGATCATGCAAACATTTGCCTCAGCACCACTCAGATCGCTCTTAGAGATAAGGGGCCCAATGTATCACCACCACAACCTAATTTATAACTTATAAGACTATGTAAAGTGTTTTTTTTATACTGGTTTATGCAAGAAAGAAAAACAAGCAAGAGTCTTCGACGACGAACAAAAGTTCATAAATAGTTTTCAACTGTAGTTTCAGAACAAAAGCTACTGCCAGTTTTCTAGAAAGGGCGGTCCGTGGCGTCTTCGGTCCACCTACGCAAAAGCATTCTTTCGCACCAAAATCGTAAAATTTTCTGTCTAAAAACTTTTCCTTCGTTTTTTTTCACATAAAAGCACTGGCGCAAATAACGCAAGTCTGGGTACCACCTAGACCTACCACCAGAATTGTAGAGATAATAATAATGACTCTACTAAGAGGAAAATTTATTGAAAGATGACTAATCAACCCTACCTTAAGGCTTAAGTTTTGCCATGTGAGGAAAATATTGAGAATGTGAGCGCTCGTACTAACTGTTTACGCTAGGCTGTATGTAAGTAGCAGTTCATTGAGTGCTAGTTTAAAATGTTCCGTCCGCTTTTTCGAGAAATAAAATTTTAGAGGTCGAGGGCTAATTCCCAGCTAGGCTACCCGTCTTTGGTTTTTTTCTAGGTGAGCGTTGGCCTTTGAAATGTTACCAGAGGGGTTTGATGAAAGATGTTCGAAAAAACTTGTCAACTAAATCAAGACTTTTTTGTTATTTCCACTAGGAAATACCCAGATAAAAGCCAGCTCTCTGGACACGCGTCGCTTCGACCAGTTACCTTAAAGAAATTTTGAAAACTCGAAGGGCCCCAGTTCCCTACGGACTCAGAGTCTTAACCCCAAAAGGCTCAAATAAGTAAGCTCTGTCGAGACTTCTATATATGCGCCTCTTGGAATCTTCTGCCAAATCAGTCGCTGCACCGGCTCTAACTGATGTTAAATATACACGTATGAATAAATGTATATATACCTAATATAACAATAAACAGAATTGAATTAGTTTGTAACATTGACTAACCAGAGTGAAACAATGAGACAAATAAGCGGACGTTTTACCCGTCTCACTTGACATACTAAGATCATACATATAATATATATATAATAGATCTACGTGAAAAAGTATATGTGTTTTTCCACGCATTGGTTAAAACATTGGTTTTGCGCAGTTAGATAGGTGAAGAGATTGCTCTTCACCTATCTAACTGCGCACTGGGAACCCATACATTAGCCATACACCACTTCCCGGATACAAACATCACATCATTCTTCCCTTCAATTGACCGTTTCAACCGGAACAGTAAAGCGCCAACAAAAATATCCGTAACCTGATAACCGAGGCCCTGTGGACCGAGGTAGATGATAAATCTTCATTTGCCTTGTTCGCACATCCGACCCGCCCTACCCAATTAGTTAACCCACCGTTGGCTACCTACGCTCGGATATCCTTGGTCACCTTGTACAGAGCCGTAGACGGGATTGCATTGCGGTTTTACCCTCAAGGTAATAAAGAATATGAGTACGCATGTTTCGAAAGTAGGGGCAAATTGAGAGGTGGGGTGAAACTGGCTAACCTGGAAATCCTGCAATCATGTGGCGCGTGCAAGGATTACATTTACGAGAAAACTTTGCTGAATATAAAATCAAAAACAGATGCTGTGGTTTATATATAAGTGAAGAAATCCTAAATGGTACGAATTTAACATACAAAACTCAAAGGCACATCCGTTTCCTCAAAAAAATCAACAGTTTGTGTCGATCCGTGCGAGAATAGTAAAACCTGTGCAATATAGGTGTAAAACAAATTAAAACGTCGGCAATAACAAAGAACGGAGAGTCTCTTGAGATGAGCTTTCAGTAAGAAAATGACTATGGAAGAGCATTTCACGGGCCACAAATTTCACCGTGAAAACAATCGTAAAGTTTTTATTACTGAAACATTCGCTATTGATTCACGGCCAGTTCGCGGCCCGAAACAATAAAAATACTGACTCAATCAACCTACAATTTTATGGGCACTAGGTGAGTGAATTTATTGTCAGAAAGACGATAAATAAAGTTGATAATTTAATTTACACCGCCATCTAAATGCCACTTAGATACGCTTTCGATTGAACGATTCATCTAAATTAGTAAAAAAACAACTTTGAAATGATCAGTCAATAATGTAAAATGAGGTATAAAACTCTACAAAATATACAACTCAAATAAGACCACAAACGAAAGCTTCACATCACACACTTTCACAAATCACACTTTTGGTTTACACTAGTGCGCCGACAAAAACGTCCCCTGATCTCTCACAGTGAAACGCTACAAACTGCTATACTTACAAAAAATGTAACGTGGAACAAGAGCCCACTCGAGAGTTCACAAAGGTCATTTGACATCATACGGTAGTAGGCTTCGCAACTGTCCCCTGCCTCTGTTGTTCATTTTTCTTCCCCTTTCCGGGCCAAACGGTAAAGAGAAACTTAATTGGAGGCTTTCCCGCTGACTCTCAGGCTCAATGAAAAATTACGAGCTAAACGAGCACACGCTAGGGAATTTTGCGCCATTCTGGACGCCTAGAAAGAAATGCTGCGTCTTTGCTCACCCTCTTAAACTTAGATAAATGTAAGCTGACGAACGTAATTTCAATGAAATATACTGCTCATTAGAGTACTTGAATGAACTCAGGTCTTTTAATGGATTGTTTTAAAAATTCTGTCTGAGATGGAACATATTGTAGGTAATTGTCTTTTATATTTCATAGAATTTTTCACTTCACTTCTTGATTATGGCTTTTGTAACAGTCTGTTTCATAGAAACTTGTCAAATGTCAAAAAACTGACCACAGACTGTATCTGCCACCAGTGTACAGCGCGCTAAATTATATTTGCAACAAATGGGAAAATTATGTTTGTTTTGAGTATGAATATATCATGTGTATATATATATGTATGTATTATAAATAGGTTATTATTATTATCATAATTATATATGTACCCAGTTGTCCAGCGATCTTCGTGGCATCATGAAGGCCCCGTCTGAAAACCAGCGCTGCACCTGACCCTTAGGTTCTGGCGCAGCATAATGCTGAGACGGGGACCTATTTGACCCCACGCAACACAAAATGACGTACCTACTTTCTCTGTTTTTCGTTTCGTATTATATGTTAAGTACCTGTTTTGTGTTTATCTGTTACTATTTGTTGTTTCTTTTGTGTTGTTTGGGGAAAAATAAATGTATTTTCTTTCTTTTCTTTCTTTCTTTCTTTTCTAATTTGACAAAAACCTTATTTTTATATTGAATTAATTAAATGATTTTAATTTAGAAAAAGCCTCGGAAAGTAACTGCGATGTGCTCGCAACCTGTTATGCGGGACGATAACTACTATACAAAAATGCTAAATATAATTTTTTGACGTGTCTCTATTCCTACTTGGTATCATCATACTTCTAAGCAGGTATGTAATACCTGAAAATGATTACATTCGTGAGCATATTTGTTTTTGTTTGTATCGTTTTTATTACAAAAATATCGAAGTATGGCATTCCCAACGATATCGCATAATAAATCTAAAACAACCCCACTTTTATCAGTACCTACGTAAAAAGAAAACTTTCTTGCAAGCTTTATAACAGGCTTAGGACTAGCAGACTTAAACTAATTATGAAATAACTTAAAACAAAGCGGCCTAATTTTCTTTTTAGCCTTGAACAGCGAACGAAAATTTCGCATAATATACATCATCATGCAATCTTTCAGTTTGCTACACCACACTTTGCTGTGTCTCTTAAATGCCTTAAAACCAAAAAAAAAATATCCACAGTGATAACCTATATAGTTATAAAAATATATTAAATAATAATACCTGGTACTTTAACCTGAAGCAATAAATACGGCTCACCTTACCTGGCAATATACACCACTAAAAACAAAAAGGCTTATTAAAAAAGAATGTACTCGTATGTCCGTCCACGTATTTTTGCTTCCGGGTTAATCGCTGCCACGTGAGTTATGTAGTCCACTAAGAGAAATCCTGAAAGCGCAGTAATGAGGATCAAGCCTAATCCACCAGCTGGTGGATGTTGGTTAACCAATTACGATGTTTTGTTTCTCGATTTCGTATGCAGAATACGGTCTTTTGTTAATCCCCTCCAAAAAGTCTGCAGCGCTTTGTAGACAAATTGGTTAATCGTTCAGACTCTCCCACAAAATTGAGATCTTGTAATACAAAATCTTGGAGCTTAGGTATTTTACGTCTGGGTGTTTTCTATGTATAATATGTATGTATTTACAACAAAAATGTATATTAGTAGTATATCAGTCATGTAGTTCCTATAATATAAGCTTTGCTTAGTTTGGGGCAAGATGATGATGTGTGAAATTGTCCAGCATTATTTTATATATTTGATATTTATTTATTTACCCATTTCGTTATAGTTACATAACATTGGTATGTCAAAGTAAAATAAGTAATTCTTACTCTAAATTTATCTTCTGCGCATGCCAATCAGAAAAGGAACAATGCAAGTATTCATGAATATTGTAAAAAGGGGCATTCATAGAACTCCCTTAATTTAATTTTAATTTCGCTAGGAAAAGCCGTGTTTTTTCTAGAATAAATTCAGATATTCTATAAGATAGAATATCTGAATTTTGTAGCCAGATTTTACGTTTTAACAAGTCTGGTTCTTAGAACTTGTATTTTTTTGTTTTGGGTAAACTTATCATAAGTACACTTTTTTATCAATGACTGTCGATAATTCCAAAACTAAAAATATATGCTCCTAGCTACAGAGAACAGAAAATGAATCCTTTTTTGTCTCTAGGTATTATAGGAGGGTACAAAACAAAATAGTCGATACCAGTAAAAACACTTGACAAATTCGTATAATTTTACCTCAAAAACTTGCCCGTTTCTATCACTAAAAACCTACCGTTGTATCTGTGGAACAATCCAAAATTTATAATTTTGTATGGCAAAATCGGGAATATTTTCCCGTAAACCTGTGAAGTCGTGATGCAACATGTACCTACGAGTATGATAGATGACAGGTACAATATCTGTATTGCTTTGGGAATTCGTATAATCCTAAAAATGTTTGAATAAACTGCTACAGTTAAACTATGGTAAAACGTACTAGAATAACAAAACAAAGGTTCCTTCAATGCATAAAGAAGAGCTGTAAGTCTGGTATTAGAATTTTTAAGAATGTGAAACTTTTGGTTAAGAAGTTCCTTCTAATCTTGAATGAGTTTGTCTTAATTTTTATAGACCTTTGAACCAAATTATATTTTTTGGATAAATAAAACAATTAAACATAACTGAATTTATTTATTCGTTTCTTACATGCCTCATATTACTTATTTACATTTTCATTTATCACAATGTCACAGTCAATACATATAAGTGTTATGTACAAAAATTCTACAAAATTCGACTAGGTTAAATTTTTATATAAAACTGGTAAACATGTAGTCTTACCTACAACAAAGCAAATCATGGCACTACGAAATGAAAATATCTTCAGTAGAGGATTAAAATAAAAAAATAAATACAATGGGTTCTGCAACAACGGTAGGTACTTTTTCATAATAAAAAAAAAATACCACACCAAACGCGGCCCAGCTGCGGACAGCCTGTACGAGGAAATCGGCTACTAATATTATAAAGAGGTAATATTATAAGTTTGTATGGATAATTTTTGATTACCATTTGTATGGTAATCAAAAATTATTTCATCAATGTTTAGAATGTACTTTAATGGTGGGCATAGGCTATATATTATCCCGTTAAAATAAAAGAGCCTTTCGTGGCGACCAATTTTGCAAAATAGGTCGACGAAAAAATGGTCGAACGAATGCCTTTCTTACGAGCGCTACTTTTCATCGGCTTCTTTTATATGGACACCATGCGGGCGAAGCCGTGGGCACCACACCAAGGCATGTGGTGTTTATTCGTGGTAATATTTACTTACACAATCTTATCATATTTTTACACTTATTTTAAAGATGGATGAGAGATATGCGTTTTTTTCATAAATCAGCAATGCAGTTCCTATTATGCTTCCTATCAATAATTCTTTTTTTGGCTGTCAGAACTTTATAAACTGATAGATAGATAGATAAATATGCTTTATTGCATAAGATATAGCAAGTACATATTGCTAATTAGCGTTTTCTGCCATTACATTTGTAAAGAGTGGGGCGTAGGGCGTTTGTATAAAATTTCAGAATAGAGAAAAAAAATGAGTCAACGTATGTCATGTGACAGCCGCAGCTGGGACACAGCAAAATAATATAATTAAAAATATTATAATTTTGATTTGATTAAATATTGTTTGTTTTAGTTCGTTTTTTTTACATAAAATTTACTATTTCCTACTTAATTGTTTCTTCTATGCACTATATTTAACAACTATTTACATCAGTATTTTTTAATGTACAGCTGACAATTTTTATAAAATATTAGATGTTTACACAACGTTCATACACAACTTTCTGGCCCTGGTATTTCTTCTGCTATTAAATGCTCTCGCCTGCTTATCGTCATAGTTCCTGTTATAGTTTTACTCGACACTGATACTCTTGGAGACTTCAGTATCTGTAAAGAAATATATTCATCATTTTGATGTTTTACATCTGAGGAGAGAGACATTTTAAGGGGGACTTGAATTGATAGATAGATAGAATTCTATGAAAACGAAAAACTGAGTTTTATATTGAGTGCGTGAATTCCTAAAACTAGGCTTGCGAACAACAAATTGACAAATATTTGCACCAAAATGGCCAATATTTTTGTATAAATGAAAATCTGCGTGAAAACACCAGTTATACCTACATGAATTCTATTTTTATTTACTTTGACACGGCAAAGTAAAAAAAAATTGGTGGACTCTCAAACAAAAACAAAAATACTAACTTTAGTTGTCCAAATATGATAGATAGGCAAAGTTTTATTTAGTCAATTTTTATTTAAGACTGAAATGTTAGTGATTTTCACTTAAAAACTGCTCAAACTTCAGATTGTGGACTTAAATAAATCATATTTATGAATCCGCATTTCTTATCGCGAACAGAAGAAAAAATTTCTGATTACGAAATTATATAAATTCATAAATCTTGTTCACTTCAGTGATCATTCAAATCTTTTTGTATTGTGATTTATTTTAGCAAATCCCTCTGGTCAAAGGGGATCACAGATCAAAGTTCTAAAAAAAACATCAATCTAGCTTTCTAAAAAATACTAGTCACTCACAGATCTGGTTTCCTCTTCATCCGTGTGTGCAGAGCGCTCGCCCCACTCGTTCCCATGGAGTGCACCATTTTTGATGGCGCCGTCTATTCCACACATCACGTTTGGAGGACACCCGTCTAAAATAACGGGTTGGAATATGATTTTTAAAGTTTCCGAGAGTGAGAATTGGAACGATTTTAACAGCCGCCTGTAAATTGGATTGGATAATTGGAGTTTTTTTAAGGCGTGGGAATTTGTCAATGATGATAGTATTGTGATATAAAACGAGGTCACTATATTTTTTTAGTAAGCAGACCTGTTTATGTTATCACTGTTCTACTATCCATATCATTACCGAAAACACAAATAGTTCGATTCAACATCAACAAGAAAAATAATAATATTATCAAATTGTTCGATTGAACCAAACTTATAAATAAATCATTTATGCAACTTAAAAGATGTATTAAATGTAAAATATGAACATTTGACAACAGAAAACAAACAAACTTCACAACTGGTTTTCCGCGGCGCAAAGTTTCTAGCAATTTATCGTTCAGGACAGAGTCGTAGCTAGGGACTTTAGTTGGCACTATGAAATAAATATATCATTTTCACACCTAGCCTAACGAATTGGTTAGTCGTTATTTCGTTAGTCAAAAGGGTCTTGAAGATACCTTGGATGGCTTCCCATCCGAATAAAATGCCAACGGAACTGTTGAAGCCAGGCACAAATGACGTAGCCTCAGTTAAAAGTAACTGAATCTTAAGAAAAGAGGAAGACGGTATTTTTAAACTCTTCAATTTTCAATTTTGGTTCTTCTTTTTGCCCCAGCCAGCAGCCCCCGTAATTTGTATATAGCTATGACCTATGCGACGTTGCTAGTTTTACGTTAGAGCTTGAAATAATCCACAACCGCAGAACTGGTTGGAACCAAAGTGCAAATTCAAGTTCTTTCGCTAAAATTGACTCTTAAGTTTAAAGTTGGCTGAATTATTTCAGCCACGGAAATATATTAATTTGAAATTATAAAACCAGAGCATTATTATCTACTTTTATGTTTGAAACAGGGATTTTCAGTCAGGGGAGCCTTTATTACCTGACAGTGGATTCAGAATATCGGGCTGGGCATGTTTCGGTGGCTTCAACGTGTATGCCACAACATACCGCCCATCGCCAGCGTTTATTTGCAATTCTGAAGACAGTTGCTTTGTTGGAGATCTGCCTCTAAAATTCAAAAGAAAAAAACAATCAAAATGAATATTGCTTGTAAATACAAAGAGAATACATATAAACATTAATAAGAATTCTTACCTCTTTTTTCTAAACAAATAACCAGTGACGATTGCAGCTCCACAAGAACAAATGAGTATTGTAAAGGTGATTGCCCAGAATGCTGTTTTTGATACCCCCGCCATAAGGTTACTGCTTCCATCTAGAGGACATATAAGTTTTAAAGAATCAAATACATAGAAAAGAATAGCTTTATGGTAGTTATTACCTAAGGGAGCGATTCGAGCCCTAGCAAACCCCCTCATGAAAAGTTATTTTAAACGCTTATGTTATTAATTGGAATTTGACTAGAATATGTTTCTTCTTATCTTAGATAAACCAACTAGTAGGTTTCTCAATAAATAAGTTTATAGCATCTTTTTTTCTTTATTGCCGCGACGAAAAGCAGTTTTTTTACAATTAAACAAACCAAGTCTAAAACTTTAAGATTCCCCACAGCGTTTTACTGTTTTAAAGTAACCGAGGCAATTCTATGATACGGAACTATTCCGTGGAAGTTTTATTTTATCTATATCATAAAATAGAGAGGAAGCATAAAGCCGATGTTAATATTTTACGAGAAAAAGAATGTTCAAAAAAGAAATTTATGCAACCAAATACAAAAATAAGGTTATTTCGTTGTATAACTGAAAATAAGAGCCAAACTACTATAATATACCCAAAAATTTATTTTATAACTTCAAATCATTTATAACAATACTGGTAATCACTTTATTGGCGTAAATTACGATGTGAATCAAGTAATTAGATATTATCCATCTTTGTCTAACAGTTCACTCAAATTCCGTTTTTACAATATGACTAGTCAAGTTCACGATAGTTTTTGGAAAAAAAAGTTCACTCTTACTTGCGCATGAGCGAGACAGTCTTATTAGCAGGTGTAGATAGCTTGGAATTTATATGACATTATCATCCAGGAGATTGGGCCCTCATTGTCTATCTATCAGTACGTAATTGGTATAAGCGCCAGACTAGTTTTCGAGTAATTTGGGTAATTGGATCTAGTTAGGCGTACGACGTGCTTAAGCAGAAAGGTTCTTCAAAGTTGGCATTGAATCTTCAAAGTTAAAGAATACATAATGAATGTAACATGTAGGATTCTTAAGAACTGTTTTAAAGATAACTTTCAAACACTTTCAGGGTTAGGTAGTATGATTTAATGCCCCAATAGTTCTGATCCTATACTAGGATACACTGTGTCGTGGGCCGAAATCAAAAATCAAAGGAAAAATTTGTAAAGTAAACATTACGTTTGTTCCTTATTAGGAACTTTTGTTTATATGTATGTTGAAACTATTTTCATCTTCTTGTCCTTATCCCACATTACGTGGGGTCGGCACAACATGTTTTCTTGTTGAAACCATATTATCTTATTTTAATATATGTTCATTAAGATCAGCAGTTTTATCATCATACGATAAGTATTTCCTAATACACCGAAGATTTTTTACTATGACTGTGAGTACGAGTACCATGGTACTACCATAAACTCAACTTTGAACCGCAGTTAAAATAAAATCTACACCACTCGTCTAAGTCAACTTATGATACTCGTCCGTAGAGCCAAGAAGCTCGTCAAATATTACAGCCAATTGAGACATTAGAAAGCAACGAGCAAAGGTGCTAGCTAGCGGAAAAAGTGACGGTACAAGATGTTTTCGTACTGCACTATCGGTGAAGGCACCGATTAAGTTTCGACTAATTCCGAGAGTCTTCATCAGGATGAGTGAACCCTGATGATGTAACGTCTGTAGATTGTTTATCTAATCTTAGTTCACAGCTTTGATTTTTTTTTACTGCCTACGGGGCAAACAAGCTAAGCCTACATGTTGCTAAGCGGTTACCGTAACCTGTGGACGATTGCAATAGAGGTATCACTCGCACGTTGCCGACCTTTAGACATAAAATGTGAAAAGTATCATGTGCCTGTAATTTCACCGGTACTCATTTCGGCACTATGTCTTTTGCATAGATCCTTATTAGCTAGTTTGAAAACTTTTGATCCTTTCAACCAGATTTTACGATCTCTCGCTGCGATTAATACTTTTTACATAATTAAATCAAAAAAATGAATGAATAAGGCTATCTTTAAATGTATAAGTCTTCATTACACAAAGGTTAGCTGGAAGAAAATGCTAATTAGCATTAAGTTCACCTATGTACTTGTTTTATCTTGTGCAATAAAGCATTTATTATCAACCTATAAATAGGTACTAAAGTTAGTCTAAAATTGTGACTGAAATGGTTACGGAAACCTCAAAGTAGATTTCAGAGACCAATGCAATGATACCCTACAAAAAGGGGGCAAGAAAAGTCAAATTTCATACCCCACTTCACGCGAATAAGTTACTTTTATATAATAATATTTTCAGCTTTTCGTTTTCGGGTTAAAAACGCGTATGCATATCTTTATACGTTTTAATCTGAAGCCTCATTTGCGTATTTATAACAACAGTAAAACTTAAGCCTCGATCGCATACAGGTCAAAATAAGTATTCCACTCACAAAATTTACCAAATTGTTTAAAGTGGATGAAGTCAGTACACTGACGCAGACTTAGTTGTGAAAGATATATAAGAATTGGGCCTCAAAGTGAAAAATCAGGATATGACACATGAACTAACAGACATACAGACAGATGGACATAACTAACCTAAGTGTTCCGCTTTCGCCATTTGGCTTTGGAACCCTAAAAAAATAACAATGATCAAAAATAGTCATTGTGTAATACCTGTTCTTCTTTCAGGGTCTTGATACGTGAGTGCTTGTAGCATGATCCTTTCGGAGGCGCCTTTGTCGTTTCTCGAATGCACTGTCAGCCTTAGAGCGTTCCCACTCGACCATAATACTGTTGCTGGCACAAGAAAAAGTGCTACGCCATCTATTAATACAAAACACAGAACTCAAGCTAAAAATAATCTCAAGCGTATTTTGGGCGTTTGACAAAAAAAACCGAAACCATCTCAAGAGAAAAATAAAACGTGTGGGTTAGATTCCTGTAGCGGGACAAATGTTTACATGTTCTGTAGATATTTGTTCCAATTCTCGGTGTTATGGTGCCACTGTACTAATAGTTCCTGACACCCACGATACAGGAAATCCTAGTGTGGTATCAGAACTATAATATAAAAATGTTGGATGTTTGTTTATTTATTTTACATAGAACTTATAGTGTTTATTTTTTTAAGTGTTCGTCTTTGAGCAGATAAATGGACCTTAACCTCATTACTTTTTAATTATTCTGAAAGCTATGATAACCGATGCTACGAAAATTCTTCATCTTTAATAGACAAATTCTAAATAGAATAGCTCTGCTTTGAATTAATATAATGATTGGATGTTCGTCCGTGAATTATTTCTCCATACAAACTTCATCTTCACGCTGCATCCTCTATCGGTAGAATTTTGGAAAACCCTTTCTAAATGCACTTGTGCAAGCCCAAAGAAACATACCCTCCAAATTTCAGATTGCAGGACTCACGGTTGTGCATTGATTGTCAGTAAGTAATTCAGTCAGCCAGTGTCATGCACCGATATTATATACATTGATGATGATGATAATCAATTCACTTTAACTTATGTCTCCGATTCAGTTGCAACCTCTTCCGAAAAGAGTTGATTAAAATAGAAGTAAAATAAAGGCTTACCAGTTTCATTCGCAGTAACATTGAACCGTATCGTCCCACTCGTTGAATCCAAAGCCTCTAACACCAGTAGCTGTGGAAGGCCACCGTCGTACCCAGTCACGCAGCGAACAACCAGAGCATCCCCAAAGTCATCTCTAATCGAGTCTTCGATCCAGTTAGATCCGTTTCCGGATGATATCGTGCAGTTCCGAGGCGGGGATGGTCGAGCTGTGTAAATTTAATTATTGTTTCTAACGTGCTCAAAAAATAAGCGTTATAAATTGTTGTGTGTAAGCAGTCGGTAAAAAACGTACATAAATAATCGTTAGTTCGCAAGACACAAAGCCTTACGTCTTTTTTGCATGTTGTAAGAACGCAGTTTTTTATGTACCGCAAATAATCTATTTTGTCGACTCAATTAACAGATAATGTTTAATATTTGATGAATTTATTAATGTAAAAAAAATCACTAGAGTGTTATCTTCGTATTATCTATTCTTAGGTTATCAAAGATCTTTCTTGAATTGTTCAAGTGCCCAGATAAAATTTTCAAGATTGTTATTTGCTTTCAAGTTAAAACTCTCTAAACTCATCGGTAAATAAAATCAGGTCTTCAAATTGATTTCTTACCCCTATAAAGATGGTTCAACAGGCTTTACAAATATTTGCAATGTAAACTTTGATTCAATTGGCTCCGTCAATAGAAATTGAGAAAGTTGAAGGGGTTTAAAGTTTATCGATTAGTTCAATAAACCGGTTTTGTGGATTTTTTCTTCAGGGAAATTATTTTGGCTTACGCCCACGGACTCGTTTATAGTGAGATGATAAACTGGTTGAAATAATCTGAAACACGCTCTGTGGTTGGCCACTGAAGTTGGCATAGCACCTTGGCAAGTCAGCGAGCCTTAATCTCTTTCACTAACTGTTGTAAATCGAAACAGGAGTGCACTTTTGTTCAATACTGCTATGGTTGTATAAAACCATTTTCAACTACGTATTTTCTTTGCTGTTTTAGCATGTGAGTTCTGCCATTGTTATTGCCAATTCTGTAAGATAACTAGCAAGTTTTACGATGCGAGTTGACAGCGTACTTTTCTTTCAGAAGTTATTTTCTTTCTTAGAGAAAGTAACCCGTTCAATGTATACTATGTATGGGTGTATATGACGGAAATTCGTTGAACAAAAGTAGCTCTCATTTACCTGTTTTGGGGACATCATAATGGTTATTTATTTAAGGTTCTTGACGTGAAGGTATAGAAACTAGTAATTTCATTTATTGATGGTTCTTAATACAAAGCTTTTCTTTTCTGTATTTTCAACCTAGTTCAATACAAACCTGCTGGAACAATCTGGAACACGCATGGTTGCGCCTGGCTACCCACTGAGTTAGCGCCTCTGCAGGTAAGCGCGCCGTAATCTCGCTCGCTAGCTGGTGTGTATCGGAGCTCGCTTACACTTCCGTTTACTGTCCCTGAGGATGAAGTATACGATATATAGTATACCTTTGAAATATACAAAATATATAAGAATTATTTAAAGCTATTTTGATTTTACAACTCGAGAGTAATAAATTCGGTCCATTGAAGGTTTCGATGAGAGACAAAAGTAAGTTTTTTTTAAACAAACACATTAAGTACTGTAGTTCGTATGATGGGTGTATTCCTCGGGTAAAAATAATAAATAAACAGCCAACGGACGGATGCAAAGTCTACCACACTAGGCTTCCCAGTGTCGTAGGTACCAGGAACTACGAACATCTTGTGGTACAACTACATTGTACCACAAAATCCAGACTTGGAACAAATATCTGCAGAACATTTGTCCCGTAGAGGGAATCGAACCCGCATCTCTCATGTAGCAGTTGGCTATTCACCCGCCAACCCACCAGCGGTCGGTAAATTATTCGACATGGCCTACATATACAATAAAGGGCGAGTTTTTCAGGCGAAGTCTGTAGGAGTTACGGGCTCGATTTAGAAAAAAAATAAGATCAGCTTTAATATTGCTGATTTCAGATTTTTCAGAAAAAGTAAGATCAAGTAAAAGTTTTTTTTTGCATTTTTGTATTTTGTTTGATAATAAATAAATAAATTTGATAACTGTCTTTAATAATGTCCAGCAGTGGACTTATATAAGCCGATGATGATGATGATGATGAAATAAATTTTTGAAAAACTATTTTTTTTTAATTGAGAACTTATTTTTTTATTTAGCCTGTAACATCTAACAACACTTTTAGATAACTCTCACGGTTATAGACTTCGGCCCTGAAAAAACTCAAATATATACGGATTTCGACTTGCTACGATTCAACATATCTAACAATGACAGACCTCTTTCACTTCATTTATCCTCATCATATTCTTCATACAAGCTCGTCGGTTTTGGATAATCTAGACTTGGCATTTCTTAAGAAAATCTTTAATTTAAACATACTATTCATAGACAAACACTGAGTAGTAAATTATTATGCTGTGAGTTCAAACCCCTATTTATCTAAAAGTTATGCAAGACTCTATCACCAAAACCTCTAAATAAAACTGTAAACGGGGATTGTCTGCTAAGCCAAGAGATTCCATTTACGTAAACAGTGCGCTTCGTTACACATTCAGGGCATCAGACATGAGGTGCTGATTGAACTGTCTCGATGCGACTGAGTGTTAGACGAAGGTACTTTGAAAACTTACATTTAGGAATGTGCTTTGAATTAGGGATCCGCTATACTTATTGCAGAATTAAACTTGGTAGAAAAACTAAAAAGAGAGTTTTTCTCTATTTTTAGCCCATTGTTATTCAGCAGTTTTGTGTTCTGTTACCACAAAAAATTATTATCACATAGTCCAATTCACTGCTGGTCATTTTGCTTGAAACTGTGCTCCAAAACACAGAAGTTAGGGGCCCATGACCTTTTCCAAGCCGAGGCGGGCATAAAAAAGAAACGGATGAAACATTCCATTCTGTATGTAATTACAAAGTTATTTGTTTGAACTTACCATATCTCGCAGGTGATACGTTGAAGCTCTCCCCACTATTGTTGAATTGCCAAAAGAAAGTGACGTCAGCGGGATCAGCGTGGATGGCACAACGTACGCGCAGCACTTCGTCAATTGCTGCACCTACTACTTGAGGAGTCTGTTCAGCGCAGACTGGTGTAACTGTTAATTTAAAAAGAATAAGCACTCAAGGCAATGCCAAAAGTAGGAGACTAGAGCACAAGTAGTCCTTCAGCCATCATAATTTACGGCAGTGTACTCGCCGCTGAAAATACGTACGTACTCGTCACGGTACTCCGTGACAAACCTGGTGGCATGATACAAAGTAATAGGTGTTGAAATGACACTTAAATAGTCAAATCTATAGTGGCTAAAATTAAAAAAAATTAAATAGATAGTAAGTACGTTAAACATTTTCAGATCTCAGCATTTACTGTTCATGTTTAACATTCGCTCGGCCTTCTACATTACAGGCATAAAATAACGATAAATTAAAAAAAAAACTCCAAACAGCGAGGTTTCCTGTCATAAAACGATAAATATAAATCATGGGAACAATTATTTTGGCAGTGCCCGAATTATTTCGTCTTCCCTCTCACGGCAATTAAGTGTGGGGTTGCCTGTTACCGTCCACGGAAGGAAGCTCGCCGTGTATATTGGATCCGCCAATATACACGACTGTTATAAATCAACCGACGGACACAGTTGTTGATTTACGGATAGCCGTATAATTAAGGTGTAATCCTGGATATCGTTGGCTCTAAAAATGCTAGACCTTTGCGTGGATTTATCATTTCAAGTGAATAATAAAACGATCAATGGGTCCACACCCTAGACGCTTTGATATTCAACTTTCTTTTCACAACGTTCAATTGATATTTCATCTCAGAGGGTTACACATTATAAATTTATAAATTTAAAATACATAAGTTTAGAATCAAAGATCAAAGATAAAGTCAAAATGCATAAATTCAAAACCTAATGGTTATAAATAAATTTTAATTAATAAAATCTTTACGTTTTTATAATGGTAGGTTGGCTCAGTAGTTCATGGTAGATCTTGGTGAAGCAAGCCATACAAGGCTTAGCGGGGCAAAGTTAAGATCTTTTGGCGGAAACGCACCCAGGTCTAACACGGAGCAAGCACACTTGTGTACAATAAAAAACTAATATTTTATGTATTTCAATCATTATAAAAACCGTACAAAAGGGATGTCAAATATTTATTTCAAACTTTGAATTATAATTATACGTATTTTGATTGTAGGCATTCTAGATAATACGTTTTTGATATATAAATATTTGTATTTTAGTTTTATGATATTTATCAGTGGGCCCTGTTAGTGTACGTGCACTTTATTGTGTTGCTTGAAATATATAGTAGGTACATATAGTACATATGTATAAAACATTAATAACAGGTAGTTTCTTTTAACGGTACTAATCTTATTTCAACCGTTATAAATAAAAACGATATACATTTAAAATGTATTTATTTTAACCATTAGGTTTAGATTTTTTGTATTTTAAACGTATTTTGAAAACAAAAAAAAAAATACGCTCACGACTGTATTTGCCATGGTAGATATGCTCATCCGGTCAACATAATTTAAATCCTCGCATATTTTGTCTCCAATTAGCAAAGACCCTTACCCACTCGATTGGAATTAATTTAACACAAATTGAGGAAATATTTCGCAATAATTCTCCAGAGTTCCCAAATATTTTGGATATTTAACTTTAGCAATTAGTGAAATTGGTTTGAATCTTTCCAAATGGAATTTTGTTAATCGTTTCCAATAACTCAAGAACTAAATCAAAATTTCCATTAATCATTTTGTGATTAGCAAAATTAGTCAGGTAGGTAGGTATCCATGCTTCCATTAAAACTAATGAGTAAAGTGTGTCTTTTCAGTTTCTAAGAATTCAATTCAATAACTATAATTTATGCGATTTTGAAATGACAATGCAAACTAAAACGAAATTATTTCAGCCTTAAATCTAATAAAAGTTCTTGTCAGTCTGCAAAGTGGCTCATTTCTCTCCATTTCATTCTATTTATTTTTGTTGAAGGCAATAAATAATTAGAGGCACACTAGAAACAGTGGCAACCGTTTATTATACTAGCGAGTAAATGTATATTTAGGATTTGCAAGGAAATGTATGCCATGCGGCGAATTAAAACAAATCTCTATGAATAGAAGCTACAGCAGATCGGTAGAGAACGGCAGGCATTAATATAGGCAATCATTTTGATGATTTAGAGGCGGTGGTGCCTTCGTGCCAATTACTATGCGGGCGACCGGCCGCGGAAGGAAGTCGGTACGTCGATCCCGACCACAATCATTTGAATACTATTCGTAGACACATCGGTATTTATAGGCCAGTAATTCATACGTGCCTCCAGTGACATTTTATGGGCTGACTGCTAGCCGTGTGTCCAATGTAGGTATTTAGGCACGAGTGTATTACGGTTATGTAAATTAACTATCTAGTGTGTACGTACTTGAATTTGATGGCCACACTTTGCCTCTAGTAATGTTGAGTTGCAAAATTAAAATAAAGATGAGCTCGTTCGAGGGCTTGAAGCTTATGTTACCTTTTCAATTTGTTCAGTGCGAATAATGCTTTCATAATTTTGGTTTTGTTTCGATTATCCGATATTCAGTTATTTTTTTTGGACTTTGTTTTATTTAAGTTTAGTTTCAATAAAGCGTGTATTTGGATGAGGATCTTTAGGAAAACAATTTTGCATGCCCATTGAAGTACGGAAAAGTAACTTACATTGTACCCGTAACGTGACAACTTCGCTTGAAGTCTCTCCTCTTAAGTTGGCTGCTTTGCAAGAGTACACGCCAGCTTCTCTTCTTGTTACCTTCTGAAGGACGAGGGATCGAGTGCTGACAATGATGCCGGAAGACATATTTTGTATCACTGGCCTGTCCTAGAGTGAAATTGTAATTGAAAACATCAAGCTTATTTTAGTCGACCATTTGCAATTGTCTTGAGATGACTAAGACTATTTCATCTGTATATTTTGTTAATAAATGTACTAACCATTCTTTCTTAAAATATTAAAATCTACGCTAGTTGCGAATTATAAAAATATAATGTTTAGTTTTGTCCAAAATTATGAAGTGAATTTTGGTGTTAATCTTAACTTCCAAGTTATTTGATAAACAATTTAAAAACGAATTTACATAAAAAATACGATTCTAAATCTAGAACAAATTAATCACCAGAGCCATATTTAAGGGATGGAGCGCACTATAAATTTTACCATGCGATTCCCTGCAGGGCTAAATTACAGTATAAACTTTGGTTATTTCAAACTTACGTTATGGTACCAAGATATCCGATGCTCCCTTGGGTTGGCACGTATATTGCACTCGAAGTATACATCATCACCTTCTTTGATATCTTGAGGGTTTAGAGTGCTGCCGAGTGTCAGCGAGACTAGAGGGCTATCTGAATGAAAATATTTTCGTATTAAACATACAAGACGATTTTAAATGAGCTCAAATTTTCATGAGCGTCTTGAATTTAATAAGGCAGTAAAATAAAATAAACTTAATAGCAGGAGAGTTTAGAAGATAAAAATAAATTAATAACTTGAAAAACTTGCTTTACCTACATAAAAACGTTTATTATCGTTAACAATCATCCGTGGTTATATACAGGCTGAGTTTTCTCGACCACCCTCTGAGGTGAAAATCTAAACGGCTATAGTTATAGAAAAATGTTGTTAGGAGTCACGGGCTCGATTTTGATAAAAATAAGAACTGCATTTTAAAAAATCCAAAAAATCGTTTATTTTCCGAGAAAAACGATTTTTTGATTTTGTTTTTTTTTTTGCGTTTTATTATCCTCTACCTGATTATTAACAAATACTTGAAAAGAACTATGGGTCCAATGTTGTTGGAACACTTAAAAATCCTTTTTTTAGTTTTTTTACAAAATGTATACAAAATGTACCTACCTAACATCAGCTATGGCAATCAAATGCAAACAAACTATTTTGTTCGATATTTGAACCATAAAGAGTATCCTCTTCCTGTTTGGACTTGGTTTTGGTTTGGAAAAAATATTAAAATTTCAAAATTCTAATTATAAAAGATGTAATGTAGTAGCATTGTAAATTAATTGCGCGGCAAAAATAGTAAAAAAGGATTTGCTTACGAACGAAGAGAAATTTGATGTACTCAAAGGTTATTTTAGAAATGATTGCAGCTCAGCTCGAACAGTGGAATGGTTGAGAAATACATACCCAACTCGACATGTCCTTTCAACAAAAACAGTGCGGTTAATGGTGAGGAACTTGTCCCAATACGGAAGCTATAAAAAACCGCGCGCTGCAGGCCGACTTGCTCCATCAGTAAACGAAGACATAGAAATGGACATTTTATGTTACGTAGAATGTTTTCCCAAAGCGTCAACACGGACAATAAATATCAGGAGAAGTTAGTTTGAGTCAAAGAACAGTAATGAGAATTCTCAAAAAATATAAATACAAGTCCTACGTTGACGGCCGTGTCGTACAAACGCTACACGTTGGTGACGACTCAAGGAGAATGTTATACTGCAGATGGATCGAACATCACATAGTGCGTGACATTGATTTTTTAGGAACCGTGATTTGGTCAGATGAAACCAACTTTTCCAACAATGGTAAGTAGTAAGTGCAGACTATTAGCTAGCATTCCCTTCGTGGCAGGACTAGAAATTGATTGATGTAACCAATCTTATAATTTTTAGGACAAAAGCCTTTTTTATTTACAGGCATGTACAACCGCCGCAATAATAGATACTGGTCCCGAACAAACCCCTTCAAAGTCACTGAGAGCGGCCATCAGGTTTGATTCTCTTTTAACTGTTGGTGTGGGATTATGGATGGTAGGGTAGTATCTGTCCAATTTTATAATGGACAGACACTACCTATTAATTTTAATATAATGACAAACGCTATGCATGGTGGCGTTAAAAACGAGTCCGGTTGTGCATTCGTCAACAAGGACGTCACATTTATTATAATAAACATTGTATGTACCTACCTACATGAGTAAGTTTTTTATTTCATACTTTGTTTTTCTACACCCAATGAGCATCCATACTAATATTATAAATGCGAAAGTGTATCTGTCTGTCTGTTTGTTTACGTTTTCACGGCTAAACGGCTGAACGGATCTTGATGAAATGTGCTAAGAAGATGTATTGCATTCGGGGAAAGAACATAGGCTACTTTTTATCCGGGTACCACGCGGGGGAAATCCGCGGGCAGAAGCAAGTGTAAGAATAATATGAAAATAGCGCCTATACCAAACCTACCTTAGTAAATTTTTATCATGTGTTCCATTTTCAAACAACTTAAATGATGTTCGTAATTGGTACATTTAGAAGCAATAGTTGTACCATTCCTTGCTCAGGTTTATTTATGTATCTTCTTAGAAAACTCAACCAAAGATTTTTAAGTGTTCCAACAACATTGGACCCATAATTCTTTTGAAATATTTGTTAATAATCAGGTATAGAATAAAAATCTGCAAAAAAAATCAAAACATTTTTCTCGAAAAATCAAAGATTTTTTTGATTTTTTTAAGTGTTGTTCTTATTTTTATCAAAATCGAGCCCGTGACTCCTAACAACATTTTTCCATAACTATAGCCGTTTAGATTTTCGCCTCAGAGGGCGGTCGAGAAAACTCACCTGTATATGTGTATCAAAAATGTAGGATGTTTGTACCAATATTAATTAATGTTTGTAATTAATTGATATGTATCAAATTGTATAGTGCGTCATTATTATCATTATTGTTTAGCCTGTATTGTCCCACTGCAGGGCAAAGGCCACCCTCCCCACCATCCAATCCTTTCTGTTTCCTGCTAGTTGGGCCCAGTCCTTGATGTAAGAATCCAGCTCATGCCGCCATCTCCGCCTCGGCCTTCCATGTGGTCTGTTTAGTACCCAGTCTGTCATTGTTATTTTAAATAACAAAAATGAATAGGTACTAACATACAATGTTGAGTTGCAATTGGTCGTCTATGGACGTCATTGGAAGACTGGGATTGGCTGCTACACATTTCACCGTAGCTCCATTGTCTGGCGGCATAGGAGTAAACAAAAGAGTGCTGACTGACCATGTCTCGTTCGAATGATCTGTCACCTGTGGACAAGTTAATATTATTCCCATTCATAAATTATTACAATACATGGTAATGCAGTATGACAGCGCTCATAGTTCCCATCTGCATGTCAAATCAGCATGTCATATAATTCATCATATGAAACGGGCCTCTTGGCCTTTTATAAGCAATTCAAGCGCTTAAGTAAAAAACAGAAGCTGTAAAATAGATTCATTTTCAAACTTTTCCACGAACATTCTGTCGCGAACTTTTTCAATAGCCTGCGTAGAACGTAAACCGTAGTAATTAAACTACCGTTCGCTCTAATTTCAATAGCCGAGCGCCGCAGGTAATCCCTCAATTAACTTTCATTGTAAACCCAAACACGCACTCGACTCGATTGTCACGCGGCCAATTCGCTCGTTGATGGACTATGATTTAGCGAGGAAGTAATTGCCTGCTATGGTAAGATGAAATAATTGTCAGTTTATGGAACCCAAAGGGGGCTTTAGACTAGCTAAAATTTGCTTACAATTTATTGAACTTCAATTTATTGTGTAAGTAATTCTTCACAGCTGTGATTGCATAGTATTACGAGAGTAAGAAAAGTGCTGACAACACATGCATACAACGATATTTTCTTTTTAGTTTCTGGTAACTCTGCTTATCTAAGATGTGTTCGAATCTAAACTCACCATTTTTCTATCAAAGCTCCTGTTATCCTTGTACCAAGTGATGAGCGCAGCAGGACGGCTGCCTTCGGCTACGCATCTTAACGTAGACGTGGAACCTGCTATCAGTTTCGGAGGTCTGTTGACCAGAGATACTGATAGAGGTGGCACTGGTGACAAGCAAATTTTTCTTTATATTGTATTGAAATTAATAACAAATAATAAAAATTAAATCCAATCGATTAAATATCCTACGTAATTAAATTATGATACGCAACACAACCATATATAAATTGCGAGTACAGTTTTTTTAAAATAAGTTCAATACACTCGTTCCTATTCTCCATTTATTTCGAGATTTCAGAAAGCTTTCAGCGATTTAAAAACAAAGATTTACTATGAAGATACACATGTAGTACGTAGCTGCATGTACCATAAAAGCTCCGCACGTAGCATGGCTACTACGCGTGTAGCACGGCTACTACGCACGTAGTGTAGAAAACACGCAGTCCCGGGACAAATATTTGCACATCATACAAACATTTGTCCGCAGCGAGAACCAAACCCGCAACCTTCCGCGTCTCAGGCGAGCTTTCGTTCACTGCACCACAAAGGTACTCCTAATACTCTAAAAGTATCCATAAATACCACAGGGTAAAAAAGAAAATAGAAAATATAGGAAAAAAAAAATATAACATAAAATAGTTTTTAATATTTTTTTATCAAATCCTAATGTTGCTTGTTAAGATTTTGAAACTATAAATACGAGTAGATACATAATAACTACTAAAATCCACCAAACATCAATCAGTTCATACGCATTCTTAACGTTGTTTTAATAATAAATTAGATTTACCGAAACATTAAAAGTTTTGCTACACATCCTTATTTAGTACATGGAAAAATATAAGACAATAAGGATACGCACACTTTGCAAGATTGTCAGAGCAACTTTTAAGCCACAAACTCAACGAAGGGTAAAATATAACCAAAGCACACGAAAACTTGAAGGATAACTTTTAGAAGCATATTTTAAGCCCATTGTTAAATGGGCTTAAAAAATGATTAACAGCGAAAAGAAAAAAAATACTTTGAATACGGCTCGTTAATTTCAAAGTAAATTTAAAATTTTCAGCTTTTAATGGATATATGCACTTAAGAGTGGCTTTCTTCTTTTAATTTTTTTATTGTTTGTTTCACAAAAAGTCTGCCTTCTATGTAACGTACCACTTAATTGGCCTACTATATTTTTACTGTCGTAAATTCAAATTACAGTCTGACATAAAAAGGATTCGTAAAAAGATTGTTGAGTGTACCTAGAGGCGTGTTTAAATATTTCTCTCCAATTATATTTTACTTGGTGGTTAGCGATTGGACGTTTAATTAAAAGAAAATATAATGTTCACGTAAAATTAAATAGCTAGGTTTGTGATTTAAATAGTGCGTAGTCATTTCAAAGCTCTGAGGATTAATAAGATCTAGAGATTATAATTATTTAAATACTTTTTGTTAGAATAAATTATTTTTTAGCTGGTATTGCAAATGTCTACAAAAGTTACGCATAGTTTTATCGATAGAAACAGAGACAAATGTATCTTGTGTACAGTATGCAAACTTTTGGGAGTTCTGCACTCCCAACAGTTTGTTTGTTTTGAAAATTTTTGCAAACAAAATTTACTGCACACGATAAAGTCCAAAACAATGAAAAACACCCAACAGATACATTTACAAAGTCCAGAACGTAAACTAAAATTCCCTGTACCGTGGGTACAAAAAACCGAGTACCATGGAACCACAACACCCAAACTCAGACAAATATCTTTAGAACATACAGACATTTATCCCACAGCGGGAATCGAACCCGCACTTTTTGCGTCGTAGCTGGCTTATCGCCCACGGCGCCACCGAGGTCATCAAACTTATGACACAGTACATTTAAGCGTTTCAGATTATCAGAAACTTGCCATTTTGCGACCTAGCACGGCCCCCAAATTAAAGACCAAGGCTGTATTTAACAGAATAAAAAGTTCATCTTATATATTTCTCGTAACTTACAGTTCAGTTCAAGCCTCACACTTTTCTCCTGTGGCGGTACTAAATTCGTATTCGCTGCTCTGCATTTGAATGTGCTGTTCAAGTTTTCCCTCTTTATATGCGGCAGTTCCAGTCTGTTTACCATCACGTGGGTATCAGTCTTCATCCCAATGTATTGAGGGGCTGGAGTACCGTTTATCCACCATGTGACTACAGGTTCTGGCCGACCTGTAACAATCAGTGAATAATATTAATCTATGGCTGGTTCAAGTGCATAGTAATTAATTTATAAGAATATATTAGTAAAAAATGTAGGCGTAAAGCAACATGACAACATCAAAACTTTCACATAGATAATACTAGCCTCTGCCTACGGCTTCGCCCGCGTGGTACTCCTATAAAAAGTAGCTTATGTGTTAATCTGATGCATAAGCTACTAGCTTCTGCCCACGGCTTAGCCCGCGAGGAACATAATAAAAAGTAGCCTATATATTATTCTAATGTATAGGCTATATTACTGTAAACTTTAATCAAAATCCGTTCAGTCGTTTTTACGCGAAAGAGTAACAAACATCCGTCCTTACAAACTTTCGCATTTATAATAGTAGTAGGATCAGTAAGATAAATAATAAAGGGTAGGAAAGTCACCTATAAAGAAATACTACTGCCATCACAAAAAGACAGCCAAACGATCAGCAAACCGAAACAAGAAAACAAAAATCTTCGACATCTGTTCCGCCCCCACAATAGGATCCTCAGGACGGACGTGTTCCTCGGCCGGTGAAAGGGTCACGTAGTCCACGGTATTGCAATTGTATTGGGCTTTTCTCTATTCTGCGGTTTACTTAATTTTCAAAAGAATAGACACAATTCGTGGGACAGGTCAGCAGTTTTGAGCTACACCGAATAAGTAATATTCGTCCAAGCGTTTTATAATAAATAAATTTTGTTTGTCTATACAATTTAAAGCATGTTTAGTACAGAGTACCGTTGTCAAGCTATTATTGATAATCTGAAAAGGCGCCATAAAATTTCGACAATTTAATGTCGCACTTCATAAACGTTGCTTTAAAAAATACCACTTGAATGAAAACTAGTAGAAAACATGATCTTATAATATCCCCAAAAAGTCAACCTTGGCAAATCCCTACTACTACGGGGCGGCGGGAACTAGAACAATACATTTATAGGTTTATACTGTAAAACGAATAGTTTGCGATACAACCTGTTTGTCGATATTGTCTCGATTTCTACGCCGTAGGGGCCAACGTACTCAGGTTTATTTTTTTGACAAACGGTCAGGTATTCAAGCTGCTGCATTAAAACACACGACTATTGCCCAGCATCATTTTAGCAGCTGACGTTGCAACTACATCCCAAATAGTAAGGCATTTAGGCAGCTGTAGTAATATACACGACTACTGCCCAGCGTCATTTTAGCAGCTTTCGTTGCAACTACATCCAAAATAGTAAGGCATTTAGGCAGCTGTAGTAAAACACACGACTACTGCCCAGCGTCATTTTAGCAGCTGTCGTTGCAACTATGTACATCCAAAATAGTAAGGCATTTAGGCAGCTGTAGTAAAACACACGACTACTGCCCGGCGTCATTTCAGCAGCTTTCGTTGCATCTATATCCCAAATAGTAAGGCATTCAGGCAGCTGTAGTAAAACACACGACTACAGCCCAGCGTCATTTTAGCAGCTGCCGTTGCAACTACTTTCCAAACGCATTCTACATACAGCATTCAGGCATCTGCAGTGAGCTACACGACTACTGCCCGGCGTAGTCGAGTATATTTTAGCAACCGTCGTGCGATCGTGGTTCAGCCCGTCTGAATTAAGATACCCTTAGGATTGAAAAACCTAATTTGTTTCGCGCGATTTATTAAGCCGCAGATAATTAAATATGCCTGATAGTAGGGTCAAAGTCTAAATTCCCGCCGTTCGCCCCGCTGCGTCATCACAATTGGTGAGCACACAGGCGAAGATAATCCGCACTGGCTCGACGCCAGCCGGCCATACTGCGGACTTTTCAATGAACCCATTCAGATGGAATATCTCTTCCAATGTTTCCATAAAAGAAATCAAGCAATAGAAAAAATTTACTCAACTGTTCGACGTTTCAGTTTTTTACTGTTTCTGAACCGGACAGCTTCGGATTAACGTCTTTGAATCGTAGGAGGTGGAGTTATTGTTATCTAACATT
The DNA here is from genome assembly GCA_958496245.1 of Perizoma flavofasciatum. NCBI lineage: Eukaryota > Metazoa > Arthropoda > Insecta > Lepidoptera > Geometridae > Perizoma > Perizoma flavofasciatum. Next base: position 6,079,740 of record OY292436.1, read on the forward strand.
TATCTTAGTCTGCTTTTAGATTGGTTCATTCTGGTTTGGGATTTTGTGTCTCATCACTATTTGGTATCTTTTTGATAGCATTTAAATACCATCATTAAACTTTCAAAATATACTTGAGCTTTTATAATTTTTAGCGTATAAAGATATCATCCATCTAACTAAGGTAGATGATTTATTTAAGTTTGAATTTAAAGCTATTGTAAGCTTTTGTTGTAACATTTTGAATTCAATTCCAGTTGACGACTGAACTCCGCGATGCGAGCTCTTTAATACATTTTTATTTGCTATTTCTATCATGAGCATTCAAAGGTTATAAAAGAATATTGCAGGTGCTTCGTATGAATTGCAATCGGATCATTTTATAGTATTAAATTTTGAGCAAGACCTCAAGTTAAGATTTATTATAGTGGTTTACCCCGATCTAAGACCTTGCGATAGTCAGTGAATCAGGTTGTATTCTTTTACAGTATAGATTTTGGTTTATATATAACAAAATGTTTATTACATTGAAATGTTTTGGCAATCGATTTACTAACGTAAAGAATGCGTCAGTGGTTTTAAATTTGAACAAAAAATAACTTGTTTATGCTAATATCATTAAGAATATCAAAAAAATGTTTTCATCAGTAGGTTAATGATGAAGTTGATTTACCTCCTCGTACTTCACAAATGAGAACCAAAGCGGAGCCTTCGATCAAAGGTCCCACAACTCCTGACACATCGGCCCCAGATTTATCATAGAGCAGCATCTGATGTGGAGGCACTGAAACAACAACACGCAATTTAACCGAGATTACTGTAAAATTAATGATAATAATATACATTTCTTCATACAAACAATGTATAAGTAGGCATATACAAAAAATACAGGTAAAACAACTAGCTATGTAAAGATCGTTGCAAATGATCCAAGTCACTACCAGATGGGAGTGTTCTCAAAATACTGGCTACATTACAAAGCTGAATGGCAACGCGCTAATCCGTTAACCCAGTTAAGAGCCAGCTTCGCGATGGCCCTAAAAAAGCGAAGTGTCCCAGTTTTCCAGAGTCATAATGTCATTAATTGTTGTTTGATTTACTGTATATGCATAACTACCTCTAACAAGGGATTTTTTTGCATAATTTTAAAACCTTCGTACCTTCTGCTGTCTGTTGCAGCGCTTAGTGACTTGTGGCCATAAAACATATCTAATAACCATCCTTGCTGTCACAAATCGACTGTAAAAAACTGCATTTTAATCGAACAAGCTGTTTTAAAGATTAATGGTAACATACAAACAAACAACCTTTAATGACAAATGCATAAAAGGGCTCCTTTCGTTACGGGTTAGTATATGTCTTAAAGAATAAATCCTATCCTACTTCCTACTAATATTATAAACGCGAAAGTTTGTGAGAATGGATGTTTGTCGCTCTTTCACGCAAAAACTACTGAACGGATTTTGATGAAACTTTACAATAATATTGCTTATACATCAGAATAACACATAGGCTACTTTTTATCCGAGTATCAAGCGGGCAAAGCCGTGGGCAGAAGCTAGTCAATACTAATTTAGCGCAGAGAACCACGATCGACTTTTTTATAGAGTCGAAATGCTGTCGGTTTACTGCAAGCAGTAATTAATCAAATTAATATCTTCATCCAATTAATACAAGTATAATTAAAGTACGAATCACCAAAATGTCGCAATCACGCAGAAAGCCGGCGTTCGGCGCTTGAGTATTGGCACTCACCGGTACAATCTAAATAAATAAATTAACACCCAACAGACACATACATATCCCTGATCCCCCTTTTCTGTGTCGTGGGTATCAGGGACTACGAGTACTGTGGTACCAGAATACCCAGACCCGGAACAAATATGTAGAACATGTAAGCATTTTCTCTTAGCGGGAATCAAACCCGCACCTCTTGTATCGCAGCTGGCTACTCGCCCTCCGTGCTTTTAAGGTTGTCAATGTTATCTCTGAGCAAAGTCGTTACCATACGAGAATCTGTCTTAAAGCAAGATCTGGTTAAAAATTACGCATCAAAAACCCTCAGTGTAAACGCGGCCAAAGATTATATGACGGCGCCCTTCCACTGCCTTCATTGAGATATAACATTAGCGAAATACCGTTTGATTATGATTCCACGCCATTAATACGCCCTTCTCCATTCTTGATGGTAATTGGATATTTTATGGTGTTATGAATACGGCTGATTATGTATGAGAGCTTGTGTGAGTTTTTAACAAAGATAATTTGCAAGCAGCAAATTATCTCTTGCCGCGAAAAGTTTAATAAATCTATATGGAGTTGTAAATGTTATGTGGCTTTTATAAATGATCTACAAGTTATTAGTTAAAAAAAAACACGCTCGCGACTTTATTTCCCATGGCCTTAGATACATACTGTGAGAATATCTTTGAAGATACCAAGTAAGGGGTAGTCAGAGGAACATCCAAACATTACATTTGGTACATGGCTGTGTTTTACATGTAGTTAGCATTCCTCGGTTACAAGCACATCGCCGCTTATTGGAACACAAACCAATGGCACATGCCTACGGATTTTTGGTTCCTTTTACAGTTTTGAGTACTGTTAAGAGCACATAAATAAAATAAATAATTGGTGTACGTCCAGGTTCAAACGACCTTCGAATCGGAAGTCAAGGTTACTGCCCACTAGGCCAACACTGCTCTTAGTTTTCATAGTCATCAAATATTGTATTTGCTTTGAAATATCTATTCCAGTTTTCTCAGAGTTTCATAAATTATGCTGAAAAGGTTATTTGAAGGGTAATAAATTAAAAAATATGCTGTTTCTCGGGTATGATGTCACGTAGCTGCTTGTTACGAACACCCATGAATAAAATCAATTTGCCGCCATATTTAACACAGCTTCTGCAATTAAAATTAATATGACAACCATTGAACAACATACGTCATTGAAGACTTTAATAGGTTCTGTGAATGAATTTTCTATTACAACGGTATAAAAGTGAAAACTTATCAGTGAATGTTTAAATCAATTTGGCGATTGAATTTGATTTATTCAAATCTAATTTCCTTTTAGATTTAACCTGTCTCCAGCAGATTTTATCTGTGTCATCGTCGGCGGCGGTGTTTTTATCAGCGAGGCAGCTGAACAGCTCCACAATCCCGACGACAGTTCATAATTAAAATGTCTGCGCGATGTCATCACGGCCGCGATGCTCCCGCGATTCTTCCGTAATGACTAAATTGATTCCCTGTCGGCGCCTCATAAAATTTTCATTATAACTTGTTTCTCTTGTTTTATCATGAAAATTGTGGGCCAACCAAACTGGAAGGAAGTATTTACTTCCTAGATGGAGATGAATTTTAGTGGCGGTATCGATCGATGTCTAGATTGGTACTTAGGTACGAGAATTCATCAAAATTGCACCTTTTTCCACTTTCATAACGTCAATAAAATTTATCAACTTGGGTTGTTGATAAATTTTATTTTACTTTATATATCAACTGCATCAAAATGTCAAAATTGTAATCTTCAGAAAAGTAAATAAATATATTTTGTATATGTATTTGTTGTATTGTATCAATCATCATTAAGATCATTTTTTTAACCTAGCGTTAGTATTAAATTATCATGTCAATAAAAACCCAAGTTGTTTTTGTAAGATGCTGAACCTTACCTATCACAGTGAGTCGAATCTGAAAATTCCTCGTCGGAGAGTTCTTGAAGTCGACTCTACACCTGTAGGCACCCTCGTCATCCAATTGAACAGAGCTGAGGGTGAGAGCTGCTGGTCGGGCCACCGTCGCGAAGTAAGCGCGAGGACCAAAAGCACCCGGGTCCGACCACTGGAGGGCACTGTTGAACGAACGGCCTCTGACGTCGAAACTAGAAAAAATATACATACTTGTAAAAGAACAGTTGAAATTCGAATCTATCCAAGGTTAAGTCAGCTATCCAGTGATCTCGAATCACCCGCAGGAATAATAAGGATGTATTTCATTAATTATTTAATTAATAAATTGTCCTTCACTACAACAGTCTTGCACAATTTAATTTATATTATCCCTAAAAAACTGTCAAATTCTAGAAAAAGAACGGGCCAACCGTCTGAAGTTTTTCAATTTCCGCTCTGGGTACATTTTCTCAATCTGCCGACCTCCATCCTAATTTATCAGGCAAAATGCTTTGAAAAAGATGATTTGGTAGTACACCCTGCTGTTCCCAGGTAAATTTAACGATTTAAGCAAGCTTTTTATGTCGGCATTATCCCCACAAAGCTTTTGTTGTGACCTTTTACTGTCTTCGAGATACTTATAATTTCAATTTTGCGTAATCGTTTCCTACAATAAACAAACGAAGGAGATTAAAATAAAGGAAATACATATTGTTGTAACATAATCAGATGTCCACTGGCTTTGCACTATTGGTATTTGGTTGGTTTGGATGAAACTCGGAATATGTAATAATAGATGTTTATCCAGGTACGTAAACCATGATCAGAAAATAATCTTGCATACCTCTATATTTTATCGCTATTTCATGATCTAAATTATTCAAGTTAGGAAAATTGAAAATTAATTCATCATCATCCAGCTTCTAGAAGGAAGTCCATTGATGGACAAAGACCTCCCTTGAAGATAGCCATGACAAACGATGTTTATCTACCTCCATCCACCGACTTCCGGCACCCTTTAAGATGTCCGGGTCTGACTGGGGTCCCAATCCCCAGTCAGACACGAAAAAAACTTGATTGTATGTCATAATCCGAAATTTGTCTTATTTCAGTATTATTTTACAAATGACCAATTTTATTATTCTTGAATAATGGCAAAGAATACATAGTTTTCACTAGAATGAATGCAAGAGAAAAGAAACTTGATAAGTCCAGCGTAATATGTGTACCCAGTTTCCTTTGTGTCTTCAGGCAAAATATGTTATGGTAATGTTTTATGTTCCCACTGGAACGCTAGAAAATGAAATTGTGTCTCATAGATTACATGAAACATTATCATTGCACAACCATTTACAAAGAAACGCTGTTGCCAAGAAACCCCTATTATATTACTTCCATTCTCGACTTGAAATGATATTCATATATTATATTAAATTCCGATCCTAATTTACAATATTTCATAGTTCTATTGATTCTGTTTTTAGTATTGTTCAAAGTTCCTTCATGTATTAGCTATTTTGATAGTATGCATGCTTCATTACATTAGAACAAGGAGTTACAATATATTACCTTCATATTGCTTTTATGACGGTGACCCTAAAAAATAGATTTTTTTTTCTATAGTGGGTTTTTTATAGGATTTGTAAGATCCAACTTTGTCCAAAAATAGGTAGTTATAGGGTAAACTTCGGTTATTATAAAATAACGCAAAACTTCAGACAACACAACATATTTTTATTATTATAAATTGTTGTTTATTTTAATTAATTATTTTAGAAGATATTCGTAATAATGTTGTCCAGAAAAGTTCTGAATGCTTTACTTTTACTAGAAGCGACGCACACAACAGGCTGCTTGGAACTAAATTTAAAATAAAACTTAAAAGATATCTACTTGACTGACAAAATTCGCAGGCAGTCTTTTACACGATACAAGTGCTATATAACTCAACATGTTACTACTATGATATTTTCAGTGGACGTGCTGGTCGTGTTTCCGGCGGCTCTACAAAGAGATTGTAGTTAGTTTTTATTTATTTTATTAAAGTAAGTACTTTATTAATGTTATTCAATGTAAGTGTCATTTATTTTGTTGGTGTTTTTTTTGTTTTTAATTTTATTGTTTGCGTTTTTAATTCATATGCTTCTTTTAATCCGGAAACCAAGCGGGCGAAGCCGGGTACAGAAGCTAGTAACTTATAACCGCTAGGGAAAAAACGCAGTGTTGGAAGGCCCTCCACCCAATGGACAGAGATTTTGCGGGAAGATCGTTCGTCATGACACTTTTTTGGCAAGGCCTATGTTCTGCAGTGTAATTCTACATTATAGTGTTGTTGATGATGATCTAGAGGTATATAACGGTGGCTATAGTACCAGAAAGGAAATCCTAGTTTAAGTGAAATTTACTTATGCAATATTGCAATCGAATCTGTATTGGCTGGGCATTGATCGCCCCTCGGACGTCCACAAATCTTCAGTGTGATTTCCTAACGAGCTAGCGACGTCTTAAGTGTGTTTCGCTGTATGTAGGTGTGTTTCTAAAGCTAATTGGATCGGTTGTGCTCGGCTTCCGTTCATCCGTTTAAGGTAGCGAGGAACGGTTCATTAGTCCCGACTTTATCCTATTAATTATAAACTTATTCAGAGTATTTATTGCAAAAGACGACGTAAGGCGAAAAGTTTATTGACTTGTACTGGCGCTTTCTCGCAGCGTAGGTGCTCAGCTAATATACAGACAAATTTTGTTGCCAAACAAAAAGTAGATCGTCTTTTTCTTACCTGTAAATAGGTTTCCCACCGCTCTTCCTGAACCACAACACCATATAAACACGATCCTCAGTGACGTCGGGTGTGACGTCACACGGCAGAGACGCCTTCCGACCCAGCACTGCATCGACGTCTACGGTTGATACTGTAACAAGCGAAATAGAGTTTTAAAACGCAATTAACTTTGTAATCAGGGAATTGTTTCAGCAGTGTACAATACGGTATAAATGTATAGAAAAGAGTTACAAATAGTTGGTATAACATAGAAGTATAATAATTTTTTTTAAACTATATGAGTAGCTGCATTCTGTGCTCTCGGTTTTTGAAAGTCTTTATGCGTAAATCTTATGTAGTCGCTATAAATCGTAGTCGTTTAACAGCTGTGAAGTCTACAAATTATTTAAAAAAATGTAAGATTACTTTCATGACAAGATGGCCCAATTTACGTTTCGGAAGTACGAACTTTAATTATAAAAAGACATAAAAACAACTTTACTACCCCCTTGACAGAAAAATGGCTCGAGACATACGACGCTTTCTAAGTTAATAAAAAAAAAACAGAGTTCAAGTGAGAAAGTGAAATTCGTATATAATTCATTCATACATAACAAAATTAATTTTAATGAAATTTTGTTTGTTATAATTTGTTTGGTTTGAACATTTAAACACAATTTTTAAAGACTTTCGAAGAAGGCGTTCTGTAACGTGAAAGATTTTGCAAGCCTACTTAGGCTTACTTGTGCAATTTAAATGACTAACTAAATCAAACTGTAGGTAGTAGGTACAATTGCGTGACTATTTACAATGTTATTAATATATTTAATATTAAAATTATTTACCTATACATTTATAATAAAGTTTACTTGTTTCAATTAATTTATTAATTGTTTTTTATTTTTAATATTGTTTACAATTTTTTGACTGACGTTGAATAAATTGATTATTCTAAGCACAAAGCACTGTTTTCGCATTAACAATAATACTGGACATTTACACTGCATAATTTATCTCCAAAATAAGTAGAACTATTTACATTTATTGAAGCAGAACAAAAAAGTGTATCAGAACTCGAAACGCTTGAACATGTCGACCGTGTTCTGTCTGAGGAAACCCTGAATCAGATCCACGAATGTTCACCCAAAATATACTTGCACTGTCCTTAATTTGAGCTAAGTGGGATTTATCATAGACTAGACTGATTCCCAAGTCTACATGGATGTTCATGCTTTTTTACTAGCTCATTTTTAGCAAAACTGCACTTTTATATGTATTTTTATTAGTCCGTCTATACATGCGGTAATCTTACTATTATAAATAGCAATGTTTGGATGTCTAGATATTTAGATGCTTGCTGCTAATAATCTCGGTATCGGCTAAACTGATTTGGATGGATTTTAGAACAGATATATATGTAATTTTATGTGGATAAAAGTAACCTATATTTTAAGGCTACTTTTATCCAGGTATCGCGCGAGAGAAACTGTGGGCAGAGGCTAGTGTAACAATAAAAATGGTTCCTGCGGCAAGGTGCCAAAACACTGAATAATATATATGATTCAAATTAAACTAATTAATATATCGCCAGCATTTAAATCTGTAATAATCTGCTAGTTTAAACTGTAATTTAATTTACATTACAATAGCTTATTAACCAGTGAGATAAATGTATGTATGTACGTATCGAGGTACGAGTAATCATTTTAAATAAGGAACGATTACATATTTGGTATAATTAATTACATTTCACCATACTCAATGTTGCAAGAAGATATCAGGGAATTTTCATATTGTACTTAAAAGGCTTCATGTCTTCATAAAAAACTCAAACTCATTTCATGTTTAAAAAGTAATCCATATGTTGATCGACTGTTGTAAATCAATGGTTCTCGCAAACATCACGTTACTCAAGAGTTACTTTCATAAAACTCTGGAAATTAACGCAATGCATTGATATAATAGATCGTATCCACCGGAAGTATGTGAGCCATGATTAACATTACTTTTGTAATAAAGTGCGAAGATGCAAGATGAGATTAATAGATTTGGTTTTTTCGTTAAAAACACGTTTTTTCCCATTTGACTTCGGAGCCACTATGACAGAGGACGTCATGATACATTACCTATGTACAGTCTTGTGGGTTTAGTCTAGTTATCAAGCAAGTACTTACAAGTATGTCTCATGTTGGTTGTACTTAAGTGCCCACCGAGCTTGTTTACTTGACTAGGACTTTTGACATACATAGTGCCTACCTAGTAAACAGACTCAGTAGGCCTACGTGCGTCAAATCTTTGAAATTCTACTGTCCACGTATATTATACGATCGGTTGCTACAACCAACATAAAATATAAAATAAATATAAATATGAAAAACACCCAACAGACACAAACATAGTCCTGACCCCATACTAGGATTCCCTGTATATCGGGTATCAGGAACTACGAGTACCGTAGTATCATATCACCCAGACCCGGAACAAATATCAAATATAACCTGGTAACAAATATCAAATATAAATCTGTTTCCTGGTATAGTAGGTATATTAGGTATATACCTACTATACCAGGAAACAGACAAATGGTAATGATTCCATTCCATTTGGACTATTGTATTGAATAGAAGATAATATTCGTACGAAACAATGCAAGCTGTTAGAATTTCAGCGCTTTGAACTATTGACCCAACTACAACAAAACAAAGGTGCTTATTACCTACCACGTTAACATTTACATACGTATAGGTAATAGGTAAGTCGGCACCGGTTACCTGCCGCATCGAATGGGCCACTCTGAAACGACTTCGAACACGCGATCATTTCAAGTCCAAATTCTCACAGCAATACTTTGCAGCCCGAATAGCACATTATTATGTTACACAAGATCGATATGTCTTAAATCGATAATGCGCACATTAAGGGCAAGACATTGATGGGAGCCGTCGTCAGTAATGGGTTAGTAATTTTCTACAGTTAGAGCTTTGACTCTGACATGGTTTAGTCAGAATGACTTTCATAAAATGAATAACTCAAAATGTGAATCTACTCTTTTTCATGGCAACCTTGCCCTAAAATATAAAAGAAACTTAAAACTACAAATTGAATTTATACTATAAATAGTACAGCCTTTTTATTCAGAGCCGTTTTATTCCTATTTATAATGCACTCCATTTCGCGCAGTAAATTCAGACAATCGCAAAAGACGGAGAGACGAGTCTTCTTATTACCTAATTGGTTTGAAAACTAGACTCGGTTCGAGCTGGAATAGTCTGGAGCACCATCTTGAATCGATTATTCAATTTGAATCCATCTCACGTGGAGATTCGAAATCGGTCAGCGGGGCCGCAAGGAGCCACACTGGCTCCCAGACGCTATGACAGCACGTGACATGACTTTGTTTCAAACTCTACACCTTTCGCACAGTATCAAGAAAAAAACAGTGATACTACTTAGGACATATTTTAAAACGTAGACATTTGCAGCCCTTTGAAAGATTATGATGATTAACGGTGTGTTAACAAGCTCGTATAGGTTTATGAGCTCGTAGAAAAGTAAAAGCCAGTTGCAAGTGGGACTCGCGCACTAATTGTTCCGTACCACCATACTGTTAACACAAATTCTTTGGAAAATTACAAGATATTTGGTATGTTTGAGTTGTTTGATATACATTTAAATTTGATTTGATGTTCTTATTTTTTATTATGTGCCATGATAGAGGCAAGTGCTGCAATTAACTGTAGCTGTGGAATGAGCTGTTTACGCTGAAGAACAAAAGGACCCGCTTCAAAAAAAAAAATTTCAACGCATCAGCAATGCCCCAGGTTTTGCAGATGTCAAACTAGCTACATTATGCGGTTAAAAAGATATAGACTTTGACAGACTGTTAATTTGTTGAATGATTTTTAGAGTTTTGGTTGTTGATTTTATAATTATTTGGTTTGTACATGTATTTTGTGAAAATTCAAACCGACTTCTTGTTACAGTTAGAAACATACTGACCAGTGACAAACAGACCGACAGACAGCGTAGGCTTAGTACATAATTTCTATACCTGTTCCGTTCCTCTATACATTTATACTCATTGACATAATGTCTATGAGTGTGTATCGTAATAAACTCAAAATCAGGAATATTCTTGTGCTACGCTACTTTAAGCTGTACTATGCCGTTGCCGTTGTCACACAATAGCTTCTATTGCTTGTACGTAGTTACTGAAAAACTGTTTTCTATTCCAGGTACATAACCGTTTTGTAAAATGTTTGATTTTACTTGTTTGAACTCGTGTAGTGTTCTAACTTTTATCAGATGTTTGTTTGCAGGTGGTTTCATTCTATTATTATTTTATTCCTCGTATAAATTCAGCTGTTTCTCTTGACACTACTGATAAAACAACCAATGAAGAAAAAAGTAGCATCTTCCACTTCAAGTGGTTACAAAGCATGTAACCATGTAACCCATCCGATCCAAAAGTATATGAGATATTCGTTATACGACAACTTACTTTTATTTTACGAAAATTATGTTTTACTCATTTTGAAAAATAAATGTCAAGTCGTTCCGTTACAATAATGTTGCAACCTCTTTCGACTTATCATTGTAAAGTTAGATACTGTATTGTTGATGAATAAATTGTTTGCGATATTTGCATATATTAAAAAAAAATGAAATAGGAATATGCCTTTATTAGACCGTAGGTACAGGGTTTTTGTTAAATATTGTAAAGGAATTGGTGATTTTTATTAATTATTGAATTGTGATAGAATTGGGAAAAAAAACGATCTAAAGAAAGCATGATTTAAAGTGACGAAAGAAAATTATGAAATGGTGCCTCTGACCTACTAACCTGCGCATATAAAATGCGCAACAATATTTTCAAGGCAAATCATCCATTCGTGTGAAATTAAAAAAATATCCAGAAAACTACTATGTAAATTTTTTAATTATTTATTTTCAAAGGTTTATTTTTGTTTGGTACCAAATTGCATGTCTGTTAATCTTTTTAAAAAAACGAACGCAACAAACATGCTCAGGACTAGTTATTTGCTTTTTAAAGTGTTAGGTTGCGGGTTCGATTCCCGCCACGGGACAAATGTTTTTATGAAAATATCTTCCTTGTTTTTAATATGTAAATGTGTTGATGTTTTCTAAATTTTTATATATTTTTTTGTTAATATGTATATGATTGTATATCTTTAGATGTAACGATTTGTTTTATCACTGCGTCTAAATGTAACATAACTAATGTTCCATTTAGACGCAGTGATAAAAAATTTGCTATGTAATGCAGACAAAGTCACGGGCAATCGCCATGAGTTATATACATTAGGAAGCCAATCCCAACGAAACGTTTTGCGTGACTCTTGTTTACGACACAAAAGCAGCTTTTGTCATAATTGAACCAACTATACAGATTAATAACCCGAAAAGATAATGAGGTAAGTATGTCACACGAATTTATTATTTAATGTGAATAATGTAGAACCCGTGTCAGAATACAGTTGGTTTATTAATTTAAAACAGTCGCGAATATGATGGGTGTTTTCTATGCATAATATGTATATACATATTTATTGTAATAGGTATGTACATATTAGATGTATAATACGAGTATGTACATACATTTATTATACACAAAAAGCACACAACATTTTTTTACAAAAAAAAATATAAGTAGCAGTTATGTAATTCCCATAATACAAGCTCTGCTTAGTTTGAGGCTAGATGATGTGTGAAGTCAAACATTATTTATTAATTTATTATTTATATATATGGACAGCAGAGTCCATCTTCATAATCAGCAAGAAATCATCCAGAACCACAGAACACGACGACAAACTGTCTTGAGACATCCACCGAAAGCTCTTCAGTGCTTCAGAAAAGGCGCTGTTAAGAATTGTCATTGTATTTTTGTACGTGTTACCACATTATCAAAGCATGATTGATATCTCCCTGCTGGATATAGGCCTGCCCCAAAAAGTGCCATGATGGACGATCTTGCGCTACCTCCATCCACCGAATTCCCGTAGCCTTTAAGATGTCATTGGTCTTCCTACATTGGGTCATCGTCCGGTTTGTGGTCATAGTAGAGAACCTTTATTCCTTGTAATTTATTGTACTTCAAAGGAAAAAAATCTTGCCCTAAAATATAAAAGAAACTTAAAACTACAAATTGAATTTATACTATAAATAGTACAGCCTTTTTATTCAGAGCCGTTTTATTCCTATTTATAATGCACTCCATTTCGCGCAGTAAATTCAGACAATCGCAAAAGACGGAGAGACGAGTCTTCTTATTACCTAATTGGTTTGAAAACTAGACTCGGTTCGAGCTGGAATAGTCTGGAGCACCATCTTGAATCGATTATTCAATTTGAATCCATCTCACGTGGAGATTCGAAATCGGTCAGCGGGGCCGCAAGGAGCCACACTGGCTCCCAGACGCTATGACAGCACGTGACATGACTTTGTTTCAAACTCTACACCTTTCGCACAGTATCAAGAAAAAAACAGTGATACTACTTAGGACATATTTTAAAACGTAGACATTTGCAGCCCTTTGAAAGATTATGATGATTAACGGTGTGTTAACAAGCTCGTATAGGTTTATGAGCTCGTAGAAAAGTAAAAGCCAGTTGCAAGTGGGACTCGCGCACTAATTGTTCCGTACCACCATACTGTTAACACAAATTCTTTGGAAAATTACAAGATATTTGGTATGTTTGAGTTGTTTGATATACATTTAAATTTGATTTGATGTTCTTATTTTTTATTATGTGCCATGATAGAGGCAAGTGCTGCAATTAACTGTAGCTGTGGAATGAGCTGTTTACGCTGAAGAACAAAAGGACCCGCTTCAAAAAAAAAAATTTCAACGCATCAGCAATGCCCCAGGTTTTGCAGATGTCAAACTAGCTACATTATGCGGTTAAAAAGATATAGACTTTGACAGACTGTTAATTTGTTGAATGATTTTTAGAGTTTTGGTTGTTGATTTTATAATTATTTGGTTTGTACATGTATTTTGTGAAAATTCAAACCGACTTCTTGTTACAGTTAGAAACATACTGACCAGTGACAAACAGACCGACAGACAGCGTAGGCTTAGTACATAATTTCTATACCTGTTCCGTTCCTCTATACATTTATACTCATTGACATAATGTCTATGAGTGTGTATCGTAATAAACTCAAAATCAGGAATATTCTTGTGCTACGCTACTTTAAGCTGTACTATGCCGTTGCCGTTGTCACACAATAGCTTCTATTGCTTGTACGTAGTTACTGAAAAACTGTTTTCTATTCCAGGTACATAACCGTTTTGTAAAATGTTTGATTTTACTTGTTTGAACTCGTGTAGTGTTCTAACTTTTATCAGATGTTTGTTTGCAGGTGGTTTCATTCTATTATTATTTTATTCCTCGTATAAATTCAGCTGTTTCTCTTGACACTACTGATAAAACAACCAATGAAGAAAAAAGTAGCATCTTCCACTTCAAGTGGTTACAAAGCATGTAACCATGTAACCCATCCGATCCAAAAGTATATGAGATATTCGTTATACGACAACTTACTTTTATTTTACGAAAATTATGTTTTACTCATTTTGAAAAATAAATGTCAAGTCGTTCCGTTACAATAATGTTGCAACCTCTTTCGACTTATCATTGTAAAGTTAGATACTGTATTGTTGATGAATAAATTGTTTGCGATATTTGCATATATTAAAAAAAAATGAAATAGGAATATGCCTTTATTAGACCGTAGGTACAGGGTTTTTGTTAAATATTGTAAAGGAATTGGTGATTTTTATTAATTATTGAATTGTGATAGAATTGGGAAAAAAAACGATCTAAAGAAAGCATGATTTAAAGTGACGAAAGAAAATTATGAAATGGTGCCTCTGACCTACTAACCTGCGCATATAAAATGCGCAACAATATTTTCAAGGCAAATCATCCATTCGTGTGAAATTAAAAAAATATCCAGAAAACTACTATGTAAATTTTTTAATTATTTATTTTCAAAGGTTTATTTTTGTTTGGTACCAAATTGCATGTCTGTTAATCTTTTTAAAAAAACGAACGCAACAAACATGCTCAGGACTAGTTATTTGCTTTTTAAAGTGTTAGGTTGCGGGTTCGATTCCCGCCACGGGACAAATGTTTTTATGAAAATATCTTCCTTGTTTTTAATATGTAAATGTGTTGATGTTTTCTAAATTTTTATATATTTTTTTGTTAATATGTATATGATTGTATATCTTTAGATGTAACGATTTGTTTTATCACTGCGTCTAAATGTAACATAACTAATGTTCCATTTAGACGCAGTGATAAAAAATTTGCTATGTAATGCAGACAAAGTCACGGGCAATCGCCATGAGTTATATACATTAGGAAGCCAATCCCAACGAAACGTTTTGCGTGACTCTTGTTTACGACACAAAAGCAGCTTTTGTCATAATTGAACCAACTATACAGATTAATAACCCGAAAAGATAATGAGGTAAGTATGTCACACGAATTTATTATTTAATGTGAATAATGTAGAACCCGTGTCAGAATACAGTTGGTTTATTAATTTAAAACAGTCGCGAATATGATGGGTGTTTTCTATGCATAATATGTATATACATATTTATTGTAATAGGTATGTACATATTAGATGTATAATACGAGTATGTACATACATTTATTATACACAAAAAGCACACAACATTTTTTTACAAAAAAAAATATAAGTAGCAGTTATGTAATTCCCATAATACAAGCTCTGCTTAGTTTGAGGCTAGATGATGTGTGAAGTCAAACATTATTTATTAATTTATTATTTATATATATGGACAGCAGAGTCCATCTTCATAATCAGCAAGAAATCATCCAGAACCACAGAACACGACGACAAACTGTCTTGAGACATCCACCGAAAGCTCTTCAGTGCTTCAGAAAAGGCGCTGTTAAGAATTGTCATTGTATTTTTGTACGTGTTACCACATTATCAAAGCATGATTGATATCTCCCTGCTGGATATAGGCCTGCCCCAAAAAGTGCCATGATGGACGATCTTGCGCTACCTCCATCCACCGAATTCCCGTAGCCTTTAAGATGTCATTGGTCTTCCTACATTGGGTCATCGTCCGGTTTGTGGTCATAGTAGAGAACCTTTATTCCTTGTAATTTATTGTACTTCAAAGGAAAAAAATCACAACAAGAAATAATATCAAGCAGTTTAACAGAGTAAAGTATTACGAGAAGAAAGCTTTGTAGAATCCTTATTTAACTTAAAACAGTGGAAGATTATGGCCAATGTTTGTCACATTCAAACTTGGGAGCTTACAAAGACCAAGTATTTTAATAAAAACTCCCTTAAAAGAAACTCGCTAAGAGTTCTCATGCCCGCAGTTAAAGGTGTACATTTGCATTATTTTAATTAAATTCTGCTACTCTAAATGTGATAAAACTTGACAAAAAACTGATTGAAGAAGACTAAAATGAATCAGTTTATTTAGACCAAAGAGAGAGATAAAATGTTCACAGTTTTATTTTTCTGTGACACTAATCAAAGTTCAAAAATTATAATCTATATTACTAAAATTTTAGTTAATATCAGACAACTATGAACTTTTCACTCACAAAAAAATACGGTAGATTTCATATGAAAGGGAATTCAAGCTGAAATAAAATGAAAGTTTTCCAAGAGTTATTATTTTTTAATAAAGGAGTAATAAAAATTTAACTAAACAATATAAAACTCGACTTACAACTGACAAACTAAGCAAGGCTGCGTGACCGAAATAAAAGGTACCTAGTCGTATATTACACAGCACAGTGACGGGTCAAACCAGAAAAGTCTATTCTTTCGCAACCGGGATTCTAGAGAGAGAGAGACATTCTCTTTTGGAACTAGTTTTGTGAGGGCGCACTAAAGGCCATTGATCACGCATATTACAAGCTACTTTAGATACAATATAACTGAACCTGATTACTAGATTTTAACATAAAGGAGCTCTCAGATACCTGTACCAATATTTTCTCCATAAAAATATAACCACCAAAGGTAACACTAAAATACCACTTGTGAAAATAAATCTGTGGTATTATAGCCAACAGAGATAGGATTTTGATGTTCTTTATCAACATGTAATGCGTAAGTTTGCATTACATGGTAATAGAGAACCTTGTTTTTTTTAAAGATATTGTTAGTAAATAAATTAATTAATAATGCCATGTTTTACACAGCATTATCTAGCCACAAACTAAGTAGAGCTTGTATTGTGGAACTGACTAATATACTACTTATATTTTTTTAAATTTGTAAATCCATACATATTATACATAGAAAACACCCAGACTCGAAACAAATATTTGCAGATCATACAAACATTTGTCCAGTGGCGGGAATCGAACCCGCAACCTTCTGACGCCTGACTTATATGGGTACTTTTTGATGTGTACTTATCTGCGCCTTAATGAACTTTAGGCCATGTGCCGCTCCCTTCGCGTTAACGTTCCGTCACTGTGTGAACAAACCTTCATTCACATCAGTTGACCCGTCACCCGGTACGTAAACAAATTGCCTTTTAATTCTTCCATGCGTGTTTAACAGTTGGATTACTCGATTAGCAACCCTCTCAAAATTCCTAACAACATTCGGAACTCAACATTCAGCACTCTTTTAATTGACCGCAAAAGGCTGTCTGATGTAAAACAGGAAAACTTTCTCACACAAAAATAATGTTTTGTTGAATTTAGAGTCAGTCAAAGGCGAATAAAACAATTATGGAAGATAGGGATAGGGTTAGTTTTTGTATGTAAATCAAGCTCATTATTAATTCGATAAAAATAATTAATCCGCCTTCTCTACAGACACTAATAGAATAAAAGTAAAAATAAGACCCACTTTATGCTTTTTTATTATTTCTATTTTTGGGTAAAAAAACAGAACTGTAAACTACAATCTCGCAAGGCTTTAAACAAATTGGGGTGTGACAATCGGATAGATGGATATGATAAACTGTGTTCGTTTTCGCCATTTAGCTAGCTGCAGTCGGACAAACTACATAATTATAATGAGTAGTTCTAAATCGTCGAGAAAACAATCTTTCTACTCCATAAAGCTTTTCTGGTTCTCATAGGATATATAGCAAATAATAAATCTTTAGATCCTATTCAACATAATCTCAAGCTCTATTTTACCGAACAAAAAGCCGTCACACCAGACAATCGAAAGAATTAGCGGCCACTGAACGTTTCCAGATAATTTATAACAAAGGACTGTCCTAAAAAGGGCGTTAAAAAGTTTCACCTAAAAGAGCACAAACGCTCTAGTCTTTATTCAGAAGCTTTGTGGAAGTTGACGCAGCCCACAGAGTATGTATTGTACAGAACCTAAACTCTGATTTGAACAATATAGTATATTATGTAGATAGATAGATAGATAAACTAGAGGTACAATGGGCGGTCTTATCGCTAAAAGCGATCTCTTCCAGACAACCTTTGGATGGACAGGATAAAATGGAATCAAAAGACGGTGGTGTACGAGTTAACCTATAATACATATATAGTATTAATAATAAATACCTACATAAATACCATAAACCTATACAAATCCTATATAATATACATATAAAAAATAATAAACGATTAACTAGCAGCTCTGTGACATGGAAAGGAAATGGTTTGTATTGTAAAACAACGTTGCCTCTAGGATCATAAGGAAAATTAAGTATTAGGAATGGCAGCACTAGATGTAAGGATGCGCCAACGACGATGCTTACTGACCTTACATAGTCAGTGCCTCATAGTCATATTATATAATCATAATATATAATATAATCAGTCAATAATTTTAAAGTGGGTAATCAAATGCACGTCCAAACATAACATTTGACATATACCCGCGTTTTGCAAGTAGTTATCATTACACGTGACAGATGGCAAACCCATCGCCGTTTATTAAACAAAACTATAAATAAAAACTCAATACTATAAATGGGCTATTTATATTTTTTGTGTTTTAAGAATTCAATGCTCTGTACGGTATCTAGTCTATGTCCGGGCTGCAAAGTGGGACCGCTCGGACCAAGTGTGAAAACGAAAAGAGTACTTGTATCTATGGGCTCTAATGCCGGCTCGAAAACTGCTATTTTTGATTTTGTAAATTCCTTATTTGGTTAGGGTTTTGAAAGGGTCGTCGTCTAGAAAGGTTACGATAACTACTTTTCTGTCCTTATTTTATTTTTTGCTCCGAATCAATGACGACAGATTTTACCAAACGAGTATAAAAATAGTAATACCTAAGCGTTTAGGATTTACTTACAAAAAAAATACAGAACAAATACAATATTGCAATATAATTTCGTATCAACCATAACTATAATAGAAATAATTGGACTCAAAAACACGCAACCTAATTATGATGTTACTGATTTGTAACCACTTTTAATTACACAACAGTTTTGGAGTGAGCTGGAAATAAATGATAATTAGCATTTAGTTCGTCTATGTACTTATATTATCATGTGCATTATAGCTTTTTATCTATCTATCTAAGAATAGCTTCGAATTTAGTCCACTTTTTAAAGAAAAAAAATACACTTTTTTCTGAAAAAGTAAAGCAAATGAAAAATCATTAAACAATAGGCGAATTCATTCATCATAAAAACGCTCAAGGTCATCAGAAAAATATACTCAAGGTCATCAGAAAACTATTTAAAGTGATATTAATAAAGGTATATAAACGTTATTATTATAGTTCAACTATCTGGGTTAAAGCATTATTATTGCCGTTCAACGTGGCAATACAGCCAAAATTTTGGGAACGCTTCCGTCTGGTAGTGATCGATAGATTGTTAGCAACGGTCTTTAGATATCTAGTGGTTTCATCTGTATTTTTTGGATATACCTACTAGTTCATAGTTGTATGAATAAATGTATGTTTAAAGTTATGTGTTTTTAAAGTGAAAACGATACTTTTGTAGAACATTTTTTAAATTTGTACCAAAAATTCAAGTACAGCACTATAAGCTGAAAACAAATTTTCCAATAAATTCGGACTGAGTGTCACTCGATTTATGGCAAAATTGGCCAACACATTGCCAATTAGAGGCGAAGAAGCAGGTGGTTCATGTCCCTCTGGATCGGATTTTTTGGTACACAATTAAAAATGTACTACATAAGTTTCGTTTCACTTTAAAATTAATTAACCTTGAAAACAACTAAAGTTGTAGTCATCAGTTGGATGGCTAGACCGCTAGTGGCATTTGGAACTGGTTTCAGTACTTCAGAGGATACGAACTTGCTCATACGAGCGAATGATCTATTATATTCTTATTGACAAACCAGAGATTTTCAGGACATTTTTAACCATTAAAAATCTTAAAAGTAGACAAAGCCGGTGAATGATTTTTTCACATTATTTTCAATTTCGATTTGAAATATTAAACTAAGCCAGCCATGTTCCAGCAAATTTCCTCTAACATCCAATTACTGATCCACTCCCGTAACTAATTCATACAGAATCGATGCGAGCTAACGATAGTTGGGTACATAATATCATATTGCAGTGCCGAGCTACAGCAATTGGGCCACGTACCCACCTGCTTACCAAATTCGTTCGGGTAGAGTAGGCAAATCCAGAAAACCGCATATGACTTGAGAACTTCCTCGGCCGTCCCAATTAACCCCTGGGAGAGATCCTCCCGGGAATTAAATAAAATTGAGCCCAATATAATTTAACATTTAATTTAGCTAAAGGATGAAATTTGGCTTAAAGGGGGGTACGTATTTTGATCTAGTGAATGTCGTTCTAGAGTATCAATCAATTGTCAAACTCATATTGGTAAACGTTCTGAGTTGATTACACGTAACGAGTATATGGTGAGACGGTAAAATGATACTAGGGCGAGTGAGTTGGGTGGTCGAATAGGGGCTTATACGTAATTTGCTATGTGTCAAGTCAGTTGAGTTTTGATGCAGTGTCGGTCTGAAATAATAGCAGATTTTTTTTAAAACAGAATTTCAGTCGGCTTAACCACTAATCACTTATAAAAAAGACGATGAAGGTAAAAGTACTTACACAAAAGATCCTACTATTCGACGACGAGTAAAAACGATTCAAACGATTACGAAGTATTTAGGAGAAGAAACCTTTCTTGCTAGGCCTCTAAACTGAGACAAAATCAAGACCAAGACTAGATTGTAAAATAACGTAATTAAAACACTTGAATGTTTTAATTTTACGTATAACCGTCTAGGCGGACTAAAAACAAAGTTCCTATCTGCTCTTAAGTACGAAATTGTGTAGGTACTATTTCGATAATTTGCTAGAAAATAAGTAGAAGCATTACGTCCCTCTTCGATTAACTTATATTTGAAAACATGATCATTAAAATATTTAATTATTTTCCTCTCTTTTTCTCTGAATTTTCTTGTAATTATTTAGATTTTGGTTTATTGTATTCAATAGACATAATTAATTATAGGTGCTTGTGACAACCTTGATCTATGCTTTTATTTCCAGATTCTATAGTAAGTTAACTCTTTGCAGAAGCCAGCGATGACACTAGTACCTGTTTTTTATTATTAATAATGTTATTGATACTTTTACCATTATTTTTTTCCCACCCCATAGCACCTGTATCACCACGTGCGGCCTGCCATGAATCCTGAGTTTTACCGATGATAAAATTACCTGGCTGTTTTCGTCGTCAGCTATCTGCTTTCATTAAAAGTTAGTTATTACAAAGTTCTAAAACCCTCGACGTATATTTCCACCATCTATTGCAGCGCCCCCTAACAACCTAACAAACAATATCTTATGGCAAATGCATATACGGGCTCCTTACATCTTATGTTAAAGTTAAACAATGAAACGTACTTATATTATGTAAAATATAAACAAAATTCGTTGTGAAACGCATTCAAAGTGTAAAGCAATTCCATTGCGTATAATAAAGTCAACCAACAAAAAGTTATACAATCTCACATTGCACGCGACGTGGATTGATGTGGGAGTGAAAGAGACAAGCGTATGGTCCATCCCTTTTACACTGCTGGAACATAGGCCTACGCATTTTCCACGTGTTTAAAAATAAATCCATATGCGTGTAATCTGTACGTTTTAATGGGATTAAAATGTGAGACAGCGTGCTATACGCAACAAAATACCACACGCTGCCTGTCTGAATTACAGTTTTCATTAAAAATCCTTTTTAGTCAATCTCATTTAGCTAAACTAGTAAATAGTTTAGGTAACTAGGCCATAATAAAGTAACTCCGCTCGTTGTTAAATTGAGCTTAGCAAGATAATCATGCCGACTGCGGCTGGTATAACATAAACAGATAACAAATATATAATTATTTATCTCTGGCATAAATAAGTAAATATTCCTTTACCCTACACTAATTGTTACTGCGTATCTGTAAAATATACTACAACGATCCTAGGCTATGTACATTGAAAAAGAAAAACATAAATTTTCTCCACAGTGTTCCAAATAACATCTTACAAGTGCCATTCCAAGTTCTTACAAAACGCAATTACCCACCTACTGGTCGCTGATAAAGTTTGCGCTACATAAAGAAGGCACCAGCAATGATTTATGTTGCCTTACGTCCAAAAGGCGTCGAGAAATTACTAAGTTTCCGAGACAAAATTTCTAAAATTCTGAAGAGTCCTTCCTTTTTTGGCGCTTTTACTGCATAAGCGGAGCGTCTTGCGTTATCTTGCGATAGAGAAACGGCGGCGCGGCGGCGGCGACTGCAGCAGCGGTAAGGGTATTATGGTGTTGACCTTGATGAATGGGGACCTAAGACGTGTAGTACTGCAGAAATTAACCAGCCATATAAAATGTGGTTCCTTAAACTTCAATCACAATATTGAACTACTTTCCAGAACTATATTGTGAAATAAACTTGTTGATTGCTGTATTGTTTATTTTAGTGGCACATGAAGCTTCTTACTTATTTGAGATAAGATCAGCTACTAACTATTATTTGTTTCATGCGTTGACACCGTACAAAAGTATATTCGGGAACTAGAATGTTTGTCTATGCATATAATATATACAATTTCTATGCAACAATGCTTATAGTGTCTTACATTTTATCATTCCGTTATTATCTGTAAAAATGGCTAGTCTCCATGAAATAGCCTATAAGTTTTTAAATCACAAGGATCATTAAGAAAAGTCAACTAATAAATAATTAGCTGTTTCATCTGTATTTTTTGTATATACTTGTACATTGTTGTATTATTCTTATTACACTTCATTTATTGTATAATCTCGCTGAAATAAATTTTTCACTACAAATTCAATATAAATTACGTCAAAATATTGTAGTAAAAAACATATAAAAACGGAGAACCACAAACCGCGGGGCAGAACCCAAGCGGTCGGTGGCTAGAGATGCAGAGAGAGGAACCTCCTGACGATGCGCACCGAGTCCAGAAGCACCGCCTTCTGAATCTGACCCTTGATCCAGCAACCTAGCGAAAGTCTCTTAAGGTGTTGGTCGAGGCTCTTCCCTATTAGTCCGTTCACTGATACGACTATCGGAACGATAATAGTCGAATCCACATCCCACATGGCAGTAATCTCGTGGGCCAAGTCTAGATACTTACTAAGCTTGTCCATCTCGGCCTTCACAAGATTAGCATCATGTGGGATAGTGACGTCAACGAGTATCGCCTGGCGCTCCGACCGGTCTACCAGTACGATATCAGGCTTATTGGCTGCAATAGTCCTGTCCGTGATGATAGACCAGTCCCAGTAGAGCATGGCACGACCATTCTCGAGAACCGTCTGCGGTACGTACTTATAGTACGGCACCTCAGAGCTGACAAGGTCGTATCGGAGGGCAAGTTGTTGGTGAATGATCTTTGCTACTTGGTTGTGTCTATGCAAGTACGCCGAGTTGGCAAGATGCGAACAACCCGAAAGCACATGTCTTAGCGATTCTCCGGGACGGTGCAGATGACACGTCACTTTTATTTAAATTAAAGCGACGACAAACCAATTTTGACAATGTAAACAATGCAATCTCTAAGGTTGTAAAATGGTTCAACGTTAACAATCTCCTACTTAATGAAAATAAAACAAAGTGTATTAGATTTATACTACCCAATGTTACACAAGTTAAAGCAAATATCAAAATCAAAGATGAACAGTTGGCTCTTGTGGACACCACCGTATTCTTAGGTATCACCCTAGATAATAAGCTTCAATGGGGTCCTCATATTGATGGGTTATCGAATAGACTTAGTTCTGCGGCATATGCTGTCAAAAAGATCCGTCTTTATACAGACGTTGACACAGCTAGACTAGTTTACTTCAGCTACTTCCACAGCATTATGTCGTACGGTATACTGCTGTGGGGGAGTGCTGCTGATATCAATACCATTTTTGTGCTGCAGAAGAGGGCTGTTCGAGCAATTTATAATATGGGCCCCAGAGAATCACTTTAAAGAAATAAATATAATGACATTCCCTTGTCAATAAATTTATGACAATCTGATGTATGTTCACAAAAATATTAATTTGTTTAAGAAAAAAAGCGATAATCACAATGTTAATACTAGAAATAAAGATAAACTCGCTGTTGCCACTTGTAGACTCCATAAAGTTGGTAAATCGTTTAAAGGGCACGGTGTACGCTTTTATAACAAACTCCCAAGAGATATACAAAAATTATCAATTAACAAATTTAAAAACGTAATTAAACAAAAGCTTTATAAAAAGGCATACTATAAAATATCTGATTATTTAGATGACAAAAACTCTTGGGATTGAAAATGCTCCAACTCGAACCTATTGTTTTGTAAAAGGATCATTAAAAAGAATAACCAGCCTTGTTTTCTTGCCTTTCTTTCCTGGCTTGGTCGCGGAGGAACAGGCACCTAGATAAAAACCGACGTTTCAAAGTGGTCCTTGTGATTTTATTGAATAAATGAATTTTGACTTTGACTTTGACTTTGACTTTGGTGACATGCTCTACAAATATCTACCGTCCCGTCCTTAATGATGTACTTTCGGTAGTAGTTCGTCTTAATCACCTCATTCATTGTGCCAGTTCTCGTTAGCCAGATAGAGCGGGATTAGGTTTTTGTCAACTGCAACGACATCACGATGCATTCCGTACTCGGCATGGAGAAAGT
Organism: Perizoma flavofasciatum; assembly: GCA_958496245.1. Classification (NCBI taxonomy): domain Eukaryota; kingdom Metazoa; phylum Arthropoda; class Insecta; order Lepidoptera; family Geometridae; genus Perizoma; species Perizoma flavofasciatum. The sequence goes on from OY292436.1 coordinate 6,104,310, forward strand.
ACTCCCTGAGATTACACACCTCACTGTTGTGGAGGTTTTTGGAATTTAAAAAGCCCCGACCACCACACTTCCGTGGTATGTACATTCTCATAACAGATGAACGCGGATGACGCATGCGGTGTGTCGTTAGCAGTTGACGAACCCTACAGTCCATTGCTTCTAACTCCGTCTGAGTCCATCTTAGCATGCCAAATGTGTAAATAAGTAGAGGCATAAACCAGCCGTTGAAGGTACGAACCTTGTTACCTCCTGACAAAAGACTGTTCAGTACTTTTGTCAGGCGAAAAAAGAAACGTTCCTTCACCAATTGCTTTACATCCCTATCAATTATTCCTAACGATTCCGACATCCCAAGATATTTGTATGTTTCGTCTTCGGAGAGAGATCTGAGATACATTATCTGGGAAATTTGAAGATTCGTAAAATTTAAAACTGCCCCTCGCTGCACTTGTATGACCGCACACTTTTCTACACCAAATTCCATGCTGATAGCGCTGCTGAATATCTGTGTAATATTCAGCAGCGTCAGCAATTCTGTTTTTTTTGGTGCAAAAAGCTTGAGATCATCCATGTACAGTAAGTGAGAAATTATCTCACCCCCTCTCCGAATTCGATAGCCAAGACCTGAATCCTTCAGCAGAGTGCTGAGAGGATTCAAGGCTAGGTAAAACCACAAAGGACTCAGACTATCACCCTAAAATATACCCCGCTCTATCTTAATTAGATCTTGCGGAGCAGGAGCATCTCATCGACTACCTGGATGACGAAGAACCGTGGTCATACATGATCCAAGAAAGAACCTTAAAGTTGGATGAACTTTATACAAGTCTTAGACTCTCTCTAGCCACGTATGAGGTACCGAATCATAGGCCTTCTTATAGTCAATCCAGGCAGCCGAGAGGTTGCCTCTGCTACGCCTGACCTGCTGGCTAATGGCCATGTCAATGAGGAGGAGGTCCTTAGTACCGCGGGAACCAGCCTTACATCCATTTTGAGCGTTTGCCAAAATATTGTTCGCAACAATGTGCGAATGAATTTTTACAGTTACTATGGATGTAAGGAGCTTGTAGATGGTAGGTAAGCATGTAATTGGTTTGTAGTTCTTAGCTTCCGCGGTACTACCGGACTTGTGGAGCAGGAAGGTGACTCCTGTAGTAAGGAAACTTGGAAGAGATCCGAGTTGGAGAGCTTCTTGGAACTGTGCAGCGAGTACAGAGTGTAAATAACGGAACCACTTTAGCCAGAAGTTGTGCAATCCATCCTGGTCCTGGGCTTTTCCAGTTCTGGGTCAAACGGATCACACCACTTACGTCCAATGGGCATATGGTAATAGCCCCCATCATTTTGATCGGTTCACATTCGGTCTCCACAACGTTAATCCAATCGCCCTCCGTGTGCTCGACGGGCGCAGACCAAATAGCTCGCCAGAAGTTATTCGCGGTTTCAACATCTGGTACGCACCCGTCGGATATACGTTGGTCGGGTTTCTCCCATTCCCGGTACACCTTCCTTTGGTCACTTTGGAAGTTCTGCCAGTATCTATCCACACGTTTTCTATAACGATGAATACGACTGGCCCACGCAGATACTTTCTGCTTCAGGAAATCTATGCGCTCTGTGACGCAGGCCATGTAATCTTGGGGTCGGGTTGCAGTCCCGGCAAAAGGAAGAGTCACAAAGCGCATCATCTCGGGGGCGATGATTTCCCCCTCTGAAGCAGATTAATTTTGCAATGAGGGTCCTGAACGTACTGATACGTCCCTCGATCTGTACTTGCCAGGCGGGAGCAATTCCACCAGGCCGCGCTGCTCGGTCAGTGTCAGGGAACTTAACACGGGCAACGCAGCATGCCGCAATGGCCCCGCAGTATAAAATCGAGTGAGTATCAGCTAGATTTTCGCTAGTCAATAAATACGGGACTAGCAAAAGGTTCAGAGCCCCTATTAATGCCAAATTTCGTCTGTGTGTTGGTAAGCGAGGTAAACGCGGCCTACTTTCTAGAGGTGCGGATCGATACGACAAGATCGCATCATGCAAAGCCCTCCTCAATTGCTCATTGTCATGGGTACTACCGTTGTTGTTTTCGTAATTAACATCATCAACTACGAAATCCATATGTATTGTTACCGGTGTTGGTTTTGCCGCAACCGGTTGTATTACTGTTGGCACCCGTTGCGAGTTGTTAACCACTAAAACACTCAACGTTTCAGATCGAAGCCGATCAAGTACAGAGTCATCCAGCATTTTCAACCGTTGGATAGCTTGCACCAGATCCGACAGCCGCTGCGCAGTGACAGGCAAGTTTGGTTCAAGGGCCTGAAACAGAGGTAACATCCGGGCTCCTCCCGCCTTTTGTAGCCTTATAAAAGGCGCGTATGGCATTTTGATTATTGTCGTTATTCCATCGCATGCGTCGTACAATGACATCGGTGGCGGGAACTGGGCGTGGGGCAGAGTGCCCTGCAAGTCCCAAGCCGGCCGACAGCGGTGGCCGTCCTCGCCGCACAGGTGGTGGCGGCGGTGGAGGCGACGGCGCTCAGCTCTCGTCGCTCGACGCGGTGGTGTCCGGGGGGGTTTCTTATTCCTCATCACCGGAAGACGATGACGAGCTCAGCGACGCGGGTGGCGAAGATGGTAGTTTTGTGCTGGTGGTATCCGCTTGTTTCAATTTTCTTACTTGAGATCTTGTTAGCATCTGATTTTTGTATGTATGACAGCTGTTATTCACATTGTCATTTCAGTACAAATGTTTTGGTAAAAATGTTGCAAAAATTATATGTTTTTCAATAGTTTATAAGTTCTTCTCCAAAATAGTTTTATTTGAGATAAATTTTGCTGCAAAAATGTAAATTAAATAAATATTTGCAGATCTCGGAAGAAAATTATGTGTTGTCAAAGTGGTGACACTTTTTTTTTATTATTATTATTAAATTCTTTATTGCACAAAAAAAGAGTGTACAAAAGGTGGGCTTAATGCTAAAAGCATTTTCTACCTACCAACCTCACAAGTTTACAAAAAGGGTTGGCGTGCTACCTTAAAAATAACAAAAAGGGAAAAAAACTACGGTACTATACAATATTATACACTTAAAAGAAACAAAAAATAAGATTAAAAGTTAAAGGTAGGTATATTATTATTATAGGAAACAGCTGACAACATAATGCTTACTTTACATAAATACATAAAATATATTTAAAATTCATTTAATGATAAATAAATATATAAACAAAAAAATATATAAAATAATGAATATTGGAAAAGAACAGATAAAATATTGTATTTTAAGGCTAGTGGGATGCGTTTTTTAATAGGTGTTCGTAAACCAGTCTTTTAAATACCTACAGGTTTACTAGGCACCCTTTTAATATTGATGGGGAGAGAACTCCATAGTCCTACAGGAACTACCTCGAATGAGTTGCCACGGAAAAAGGTTGTGTGTTGAGGAGTAGCTAGGAGTAGAGAGTCGGAAGATCTAAGGTTTCGGTCATGGGTGTCTGAGAGGAAGGTAAATTGACTTTTGAGGTATTGGGGGGATAGGGGATCATTAAGGATAGAAAAAAGAAGACACAGAATTCTCATGTTTCTTCGATCACGAATGTGGAGCCACTTCAGTTTAGAGCGATATTCAGAGACATGGTCGTACTTACAAAGTCCGAAGATGAACCTAATACACGTATTGAGTAATCGATCTTATTTATTAAGGTGTTCTTGGCTAAGGTCGAGATAAACAATATCAGCATAATCAATTATGGGTAGGAGAAGGGAGTTAACTAAGGATATTTTTGTTTTTATTGGGAGAAAGTTTTTAAACCTAATGATAAAATGAAGCAATGCAAAAAACTTACGGGAAACTTCTTTCACCTGTGCTGATCAGTTTAGGTTAGGGTCAGTGAGAATGCCAAGGTTTTTGACCACCGCGGTGAGAAAGGAATCGTACAGCTATTGTAAGTAAGAGGAGTGAGAGATGGTAGGTCGATATTTGCAAGCTGGCGGGTGCTACCGATAATGATAGCTTGGCATTTGTTAGGGTTGACTTGAATACCAAAGTTTTCGGACCAAGTTTTAAGCAGAAGAAGGTCATTATTAAACGCTTCAAGTGTAATATTGATATTATCAGCTTCCGAGTGGTGATAAAGCTGCAAATCGTCGGCATAGAAATGGTAATTGCAAAGAAGTTTAGAGGAAAGCATATTGATAAACAAGTATGAATTGATTGAAATAAGATTGTATGAATATTTTTTTAACTAATAAACTATTATAGTAAATTTAACTTTTTTATGGTATTTTTTTCACAGCAACCAAGTCAAAAAGAATCAGGCAACATACTCTACTTGTTTTTTTTAATATTTTGTATACCAAGCAGTTTATACACCGTTTTACGTTTACCTGTAGTCGCTCTGCTCATACCAGGCCGTGGCCTACCAGGTCTCCCATTGTCTCTAAACTGGAAACTTTGCGAGGCGGGTTTAACTTAGTAACGCCTTAAATATAAATTTCACAAGTTGCCGTTCTCGCGAATGAAGTTACGTTACGTCGTCGCTCAACAAGTTAACGTTAGATGTGAAATTTCAGTTTTCATAACAATGAATACGGTATATAGTCTTACTTTTTCATGACATTACGTTGAAAGTTTTGAAAAGCATTTATGTTCCGTTACCAATAAACGAGTTGTTTTTACACGTAAAATACTTACACTTATATTCGAAGCATTAATTGTGCTCGTTGTGCAATGTGCTGAAAGACTTTACCGTATAACGATACCTAAAAAACTAACTTCATACTTTCACATACACCACTTCACTCTTAGCAAGTTACCTCCAACTTTCCAACCTTTCAAACCGCTAAGAACTTTTAGAAAACCTAGCACTTGTATCGATAACTAACTCAAACTTCCGCTATAGCTTTCAGCTCGCAAATATTTATAGTATAGCTCTACCAAACCTTGGAAGTGTAGAAATTAGCCAGAGATTCTTCACTACATTTCTTAAGCAGCCTTAAAAAGGCAGTTGTTTTTTAAATAAGGGAAATCCACCTTGGATATCGTTTCGTTGCGGAGGCGACAGAAGGTTTATGCTGGACTCTTACCGACTGAACCCACCACCAACGCCAAACTGACGAAGTGGCACGCCGAATGAACGAAAGCACAATGCAATGACAGAACTAATTTGGCCGAAACTTTTGTATAGCTATACATTAGTTTAAGTTCGTGACCCGGAATAGTACAGGCTGCATTTATCTCAGTACCACAAAGCATTCAGAAGCTAGTATACTCTATATTTATTAGATTAGAACTCTCACAACGTGTCACTGAGTACAAACTCTGACATTAGATTCTGCTAGTTTATTTTCATCAAGTTTTAGAAACTTTGCCTTTTCATGTCTTCAATATTGAGTAAAGTGATTGATATTTGAAATGTGTTGAATATTTCCATCAAATATGAGCACTTTGAACTCGTGCTGGGTCTCGTCTTGGCGAGATGCACTGCGTTCCTCCAAACATTCTTGCTATATTTCCCGGGTGTAATGCCACAGTCAATACACGATAGTAGATCAAGTATAACGACTGCAGTTTTGACGCCATTTTTATAATAATGTCCAAGTCTTTGCCCGCTATGAGCCTGGATAAAAAGTAGTCTATTCAAGATCACAAACTATATCTATTCTGAATTTCATAATATTTTTATTATTTAAAATTTATCAAGCTTACAACACAACCAACCCCATACATTATTATATAAAATTGTGACAAGTGATGTATGATGATAATAATTTGACACAATTTTAAGGTAGAATCTTAAGTTTGACTTACTACTGCTTGTAGCTGTGGCTATGGCAAACTTGGAACAAAGGATGCCTTGTACGTCTAATACGGGACATGGCTTCGTACTGCGTCGACTCCAGCCAATTTACGCCGTCGAGCCAACACAGGCTAATTCAAGCTACACTACCGCACGGATCTACTGAATTTGTTTAACAAAAAACAGACTTCTGAACCTTCGTTGTATGACGGGCGAGTAGCCGCCTGTCCTATCCTATGGACAATAGAACCCGTACTTTGGGCATCTTAGCTACCCAAAGTACGGGTTCTATTTTCCATAGCGGGAGTCACGCACCTTACATAAAACCGACTTTCCTTAGCAGGAAAAGCACACCTTACATAAAACCGCAAAACTCTACCCGAACATAAATTTTACAGATCATGTTCCTCCGCATCATCAAAACTTTTAAAACTATCTAGGTGATGTGGTATCTATAGTATTCGTAGTTTCTAATTCCCACGATAAAATAAATTCTAGTGTGGGATTAGTGCCTAGTTTTTAAACTTGCAATATTATAGTTTAGATCAATTGTGAGCGCATAGTTTTCTGATCTGTCATGTATTTGGTTAAGATATTTTTGCATAACAACGAAATAAATTATCTTCTTGTCGTTTGCACTTCAAATCTACACTATCTACTTTAATTTTTCACACCATTTGCTATTGAAGTGATTCTTGAATATCTATTGGTTTTATTTATTGCATTTAATTGCAAGTACAATCCAAAGGATGAGGTACAATTCAAGGATGCTGAAAACAGTGTCTAATCCACACTGGCTCGGCCAAAATGCTTTTTATCCTGTTGTCGTATGACTTCTATTTTTGGATAACCATTTACCAAAGTGCTTTTTTACAAATTTTAAACCGTTGAACAAAGGCAAGTTTGTAATAAAGCTTACAACGAGAGATTGTTTTTCAAAATGTAAAAGGTATTACATAAATATCCGCTAAGTTAATCGATATAATTTACCACGACCGTTTTCTCTCATATATTGTTGTCGATGCTAACTATGGATGAAAATCCATAGTTAAAAATAAATAAAGCATTTATTTTTAACTTTGGATACTACGCCTGCTGTAAGCCTACTACTACGCATAACTAAGCTTGCTAAAATTAAACTGGCTCGTGTTTTTCGTAATGTTCCTTTATCTAATTGTTTCAACCAAGAAAATAGCTACAAAAATGTCACTGAGCCAGTAGCTTAGGCCGCAAACACCGAAAATTACTACCGCTTCATATCTACTCCAAAGGCCCAGGTGGCACAACACAGGAATGGAGGCTTAAACGATTTCCCTTCGCGAAAGCTTACCATGTTGCGGCAATAAAGCCTAGTTTTACCGTAAAACAGCGCACTTACTATGAATATTTCAGGCTGAAGCGCCGTACATTTTGTATGGACTGGAATCATCGTGTCTTCGATAGAGTTCCGTAATATGCTTGCTCATGCACTTGGAACAAACATCTTGAAAGCACTTTGCGAAAATAAGCCTTTTGTGGTGGTGTTGATTCAATTTCTTTTCAACAGTTCGCTTAGAATTTCCTTTTTTTTATTAGAGAAGCGAACATTTAAGGGAAAATAGGGTTGAATAAATATGCGGTGAAATTATGGCAAGTTTATGTACCTACAAAATACAGTCACGGTAATTATTTGTGCTGTCAAATCTAGAAATAAAAATAACGTGAGCATAATAAATTATTTCTAATCGTTTAGATTATCGGCAACATTTTTGAGCTACATAAGGCACAAGTAAGGCTGCTAAAGATAATTAATCAGTCTTTACATTTTGTGTGAACTAGTTCACACACGTTTATGTCAGTGATGACGCATCCGTGTGTGAACCAATATTTTTTGGCGCCCCAGCCTATCCACGCTGCGGATAAATGTGGCCTTTTAAATCCCTTAGATGATATTGTGTTTAGTTTAAACGCAGGTACTCCATTTGAAACCTTACCTCCAGCGACGACAACTGGGGCACGTCGAGTGCGTAATGCAATGAAGTCCACCCGAGTCAATTCCGTGCGGTCCCCTGCTATTACGTGTTAAATGCGCCAGAACAGAAATGTGGTTTGTCTGGTACGTGTGAGCCAGTAATGGGGGTAGGCAGTAATGCAACTGCAAATCCGGCTTGGAATTTATATAACTGTTAGATAGTTTGGCTATGGTGTTTCTGTGTTATATATTTGCACTTCCTAGCATTTATTATAACCCAACGGTAATTTACGATCAGAATACAAAAGAAAAAAGGTTCTATTGCTTAGGTCACCTCTAAACGATAAAGCCGCCCATTGTACATTAAGTTTTTTTATTTTGTATTAATTTTTCTTTGTATACGATTAATTCATTAATTCGTGCAATAATTATTTGCACATCCATGCATTTACAAATTAACTATTTTCTTTATTTCCTCGGAATTATTTCCCTCGAATATATCATATAGGACTTATCATAAAACCTAGTGCTGTGTGCAGGAGTTTCCAATAAGAAGTTTTCTGATGATCGAAGGATACGGGAGGTATGGGAGCTGAAATTGCTCTTTTAAATATAAGGGAGTCATGGGACTTCGAAGGATGTTGTATTGGAGGGACAGGATGTGAGTATTCCGGCGAAGACAAATAGGGAGCCACTTGAGCTTTGAGCGAAATTCCGAAACGTGATCATATTTGCGTAATCCAAAAATAAATCTAATGCAAACAATAACGATACCAAATATTTTTTATCTTCGTATCCTCTTTTACCCCATGTATATTTTCGAACTGGTTTCGAAGAATAACCAGTAGTAGGTACCTACCATTAACAGTGATTTCGATAACCAACTCAAGCATAAAAACACCAAACTTTTCTGCTTGATTCCTTAAAACCGTTTCGTACCCTAACTTTACATGGGTTTTCCGGATGAACGCCTTTGTCCGTATCTACGGACACTGGGTCCACAATATATCGTCTTTGTAGAAATGACCGGGTGAGAACCATAGCTTAGAAATAGAAGCTGATTCACTTCTCCAAATCACTTCATTTATTGCTATAGCTCTCGATTAGTAGAAACTTTCAAGTCGCAACTTATTTTTTTATTTATATTACTGTGGTTTGATGTTCAAGATTTTGTTGGGTATCTACAGTGTCTTTAAAGTATTTTGTTAATATTTTTTCAAAATTTGAAGCATTTTTATACAATAAAAACATCGTTTCTAAACACTTAATTTCCATAGTTCAGTCTCTAGAAAAGTCCTTTTTTTTCTCAATGACGTGTGTCATTGTAAGTTACCCTCACTATAATTTGATACAAAGCTGTATCAAATATAGGGAAAACAAACGATTCGCAGCTTTATTGTACACCTTATGAAATAAACAATATTATAGTAAAATTAAAGGTACAATGGGCGGTCTTATTTCTCTTCCAAGCAATTTTATGTGATTTTGAGTGAAGTAGTGCCAACAGTAATTAGCCCTTACCCCGCTTTTCTACTTTAGCTATACCAGCTCCCTTAAATCTAATTGATTCATGAGGCATATGAGCAAGAGATAAGACCTTAATAATGGCTGACACGCTACTTAATTAGTGACGATTTTAGCCAAATAGCGGCTTTTGTAATAAAAGTAACCAAAAGCTGCATTTACTTCGAAAACAGGTTTTACCTGATTCTTCAGCCGATACAAGCTTGAAAATAAATCCGTGCCAACTAAGCTAATCGAAAGAAATTTGTAAAAGTATTTTTACTTTTCATCTAGAGCGCGATTTATTGTTTTTTTGTAAATCTATTAAATGTTATGTGTTAACATACTTATTTATATAGGCTCATGAAGACTAATATGTTTAGGTATAATAAAGTGGGAATGGAAGAAGATGAGTGTGGGATAATTTTGTAGCGGGTCTAATTCATCAACCGGACAATGAGGGAAGGGATACGTTTGTATATTTTTCATCAAAGAACTTATTACTTTTGGTTTACAAAGGGCGAACTCATTTCAGAAATATGTTATGTTCCCGTAGAGATTTATATTAGTTTTCATAGGTAGGAATCTAGTTAATTATTTATTGGTAGGCTTGGCTTGTAGGAGCTGGGTTTTACAACGACACTGGCAGATAGATTCCATTGTCTCCCTTCGAGAGTCCTTGAGTCCCACCCAGCTATGGGATTAATAAGGGCTTACTATATTACTAGCATTCTACCCATTGATCGCTGCAAACAACTCAACAATTTTATTGTTGATTCAATTCAACAAGACAAACAAAAAAATATCAGATTCCACCTCAAACGTGTCTGCCAACTCTCTGCATAATAATGATTTACTGTTCATGTTTTTGAGTTTTAGAGCTATAAATCTTAACATTACAGCATTACGGGGGTGATAAGTGCCACGAAACGTATCATTTATCGTGCATAAAGTTGGCAACACTGACATCGTGGCGCGCGTGATTCCGCAAAAATTCCACCCCTGCGTTGAAGGTTTGTTTTTTCAAAGAATATATTTTTATCTTACCCCTGAGAGATAAGTTCGCGGGGAGTTTTATTAACGACAGTTCAGAATAAGGACGAAGATTAGGCTTTTCTATCATGTGCGAGTTTGCTCACTTATGTCAGTTTACGCTGTTTTGCGGTGAGGGAATAGCCCAACTTTGTTGTGGTGGCTTGCAGTTTGAAACTTGACTTGATAAGCGGTGCTTAGCTTTATGATTTTTTAAAAGCTGTACCTATTGGTTAAGGTAAATGCACTCACAATAAAATTTAGGATATCTGGCAACACTCGCAAAAACTTTGACACAAATTACCATCACCAAGGTGGTTGTCATTATGCATTTTATTTACTATACCTACTACGTGTAGTAGTTATAGTTTGTAGTAGGTACTTAACTAAGCTGATATGATTGCTGATTTGGTGTAAAGTGTAAAGTATTTTCTATCTATCTGTCTATCTACGTATTCCCATATCGGTAACTAATAATCCTTCCTTAGTTCTGATTACTTGTTTCTTCTGATTCTTTGGGATCAAACTACTTTTGCTGTAAGCTTCAGATAGTCTGCAACAATCTTTAGATAGCTTAGCGGTTTTATTTATATTTTGAACATTTTGATAAGAAGTTGTCGCTAATAATTTGTTCCTAACTAAAACAAAATAAAGGAACAGTTAATTACATACCTGCTCACAAGAGAATTTAACTAAATGGATAAAAATGTTAAATTATATACCTTTGTCAACCCGATGTTATATTTGGAGCACACTATAATTTATGTTCAGAGAACACTTTTCCCTACTTTCAGTATGAGAATACAAACAGAAAATATGTTTACCTACTTCATATGTTGTTATACGATGTTACAAGTGACGCGGCATGCCGCACACGAACATTACTATAACAAAGCTCAGAGGATGAAAAACTCAGGCATATTTTGTTATACTTTCATAATAATCCATCTTGAGTAAATGAGAATTGCAAAACGATTGATGGCACTTGAAATATTATGTCATAACAAAGTCAGTACACTGCTGTAAAATTATTCTTGCTACGAAATTTTTATAACTTGAACTATTTATGGCTCTCTGCAAGATATCACTAATTGCAATCATTGTTTTTTTTTATATAATACCTTCGTTTTCTTTACTTTTTTGGTGTTAAAAGTGTATCACGGCCGCTAAATAGACATTTCAATGCCCCAGCATCTTGAACCAGGCAACTAACGTTAATCTTGCTTCATGAGACCCACAGCGACTTGTATTAATTCTTCAGCGTCGTATATAGGAGCCCCATCGGTCAAGTTAATGCTACGATCCAATTGTTTCGAATGAGGAAATTGAAGTCTGTAAGTTCGTTACCGCAGCGTAAACCTGGGGAGCTTTTGCACCCCAGTTTACGTCTGTTTACTATAGGTAAGTAACACATTTCCGTGTTGACAACTTTCCTTTTATTTCTATTTTCTATTTTACTCGTACTACATAATTAAGGTACATGGGTTTGTTAGGGTTTAAAATCAACTGGCAAAAACGGAACCTTTATACATAACTTTTACGGGAAACATTCAGTCTCTCAAATCATCATCTTTTTTAAGTATTTTACAACTTAAGTGGAAAGCAAGCAACAAACAGATGGGCCGTAATCTGTTGATGGGTAAGAGGTTACGTTAACCTTTGGACGCTTACGACACCATAGGTATCACTCATGCGTTGCAGACCTTGAGCCCCTCACGGGTGAAAAGTATCATGTGCCTGTAATTTCACCGGCAACCATGCCGTTCAAACCGGAACGCAGCAATGCAAGCATTGCTGCTTGGGGGCAGAATTAGGTATGGTGATAGTACTTTTCCGGACGAGCTCTTCACAAGGAGCTCAAGTACTTCTTTGTTTGTAGTACAAAATATATTTATAACCATGATAGTTTCAGTTATAACCATTGTTTTGCCATGTCTGTCTGTAAGTGTCCAGATATATTAAATTTAAAAAAAATTGTGTATTTATCATGACAAGTTTGAAACAAAAATTGCAAAAGAGATATTTATATATATAAATTAGATATTTAAAATACAAATTTATTTACAGGCGTGTCATAACAACCTAAAAACAGAAACCTCTCGGAAGTTGAGAGATGCTGAACCATTTCTTTACTATAATCCCCCGACATACGACTACAAAGTAGTTAAAGTGGTCCTGTCCCACTGTTTATCCTTCTGCTTTTATCCTTCTGTAACAAAATATAAGGACCCAAAACAGAAATCACTTATAAGTGGAGATGACAGCATGGTATCATTGATTATGTTTTACCATTTTTTTTATTTAGGCCCCAACATAGGCCTCAATGTAATTAAATAATAACTTTAGATAAAAAGCATGTAACTTCGGATCTGTCATTTGACACGAGAAGTGTTGTGAAGCGACTTCAATGTGTTGTCTGTTTTCTCGCTTTTTTCCAGCGAAGTAAGGCAACCGCTTGTATGCGTTTTCCGTAATAGGTTGTTGGTGTGTTTGTATATTTCTCTGTCACCATTTATCTCCGAAACAGTTTATCCGATCCAAATGCGGTTTTTTTGAAATCGATTTGTTAAAGGATGGTATTATTGCTATAATCACTAAACGCTGCCATCGACGAAGAAAATCAATTCGATGACTTAACAATGTTGCAAAATTATTATTTTTACTCAAAATACACCATGTGTCTCGCAAGCTGAGTTGCCTGACATCTCAAAGGCAGTTTACATAGTCCTGGTCATACAAGGATTCCATGTATTGTATTAGGATCTACGAGTACCATGTTATCACAATAATCAAGCCAACTAATAAAATAGTAAAAAAAATGCTGGATCTAGCCCCAAAGTAAGCAGAGCTTGTGTTATGGGCACTACATGACTATTTAACTAGTTTTTTTATCACATACATATTATACATAGAAAACACCCAGACCTGAGTGGCGGGAATCGAACCCGCAACCTCTAGTGTATCAAGCGGTGTCATTATTATAATAATAATAAATAAATATCCATATGATACAACAGACACATAGCCCTGACCCCACACTACGATTCCCTGTATCGTGAGTATCAGGAACCATGAGTACCGTGGTACAACAACACCCAGACCCTCAACAAATATCTGCAAACCACGCCAACATTTGTCCCGCAGCGGGAATGGACCCGCAACCCTTAATACGTCTTGAGCCGGTGACTCACCCGCCGCGCTACTGAGTTCATTCAAGTTTCCAAATACTTACCAGAAACAAGATACACTACACATAAGCAAACACTTATGAAAAAGCATTCTCAACCGCCATGTATGTCCACGGGCCGCTATTTAAAGCCCCGTATAAACAAGTGTAACTTAATACTGTCTGTCGGCCATTGTATGCGAAGCTTTTACAATCGCTTCCGTGTTACTGTAACCTTAGCACAAGTTGCTAGCACTATCGTATCGGCTGCAAGTTCTACGCAAATGTAAAAGAACCAGTCAACACGGCAAGATCAAGTTGCGCTTCTACAGACAGAGGTCTTTGGGCACTGACTTTTCATTCCGGGCACTGACGGTCTCATATTTATTATATAAAAAACGTAGTATTCATAATATGGCTTTAGGTAAAGTTATCCTTAATTGCCTAATTAGTTTAATACCGGACTTAGCTAAAGTACTACTAAATTCCTTAGTTACGTGTACATTGTACTTAACATTAAATTAAATCCTACTTAAGTACGTGTTACCACTAATTGGTCGTCATCCGGTACAGAGTAAAGTTAAAATTAGACGCACAACTAGCCAAAATACTAGGCACTAAAATGATAAGCTCCATACGATCTCACGGTAAGGCATGTCAAGATACAAGATTACATCGTTGCCCATTGTACCTTGTCTATTTATGAATTCTTGTGTTTCTTTGTTGTTTAATAAAGAGTTTATCTGTCTATCTACACAAATATATACTAATATCTCGTATCTACTATACATAATATGACCTCATGCGTATACAATCCTTGGACAGGATATAAGATTTCACCTGTAATTTGAAATATTATTTGTTGTATGTTTCTATAAAGAAGTAATTCATAAATATTTATTATCCTACTAATATTATAAACGTGAAAGTTTGTGAGGATGGATGTTTATTACTCTCTCACACAAAAACTACTGAACGGATTTTAATGAAACTTTACGGTAATATAGCTTATACATCAGAATAACAAATAAACTACTTTTTATCCGGTTACCACACGGGCGAAGCCGTGGGCAGAGGCTAGTAACTCATAAAGAGAAGGAAAAAAGACCAAAGCCATCTTACATTTATATATATATTCCACTCTATTTCAAGGTTGTCTGGAAGAGATCGTTTTAAGCGATAACACCGTCCACTGTATTTTAATTGTATTCAGTTTTTATTTTATTATTTTCTGATGTATAGTACGTTTTTAATTCATTTCATTCATTTAAAGTCACACAAGGTGTAATCAAGAAGTCAAGTCAAGTCGAGAAAGACCAAAAATCTGGAACTGCCGCTTCTAAATACAGCTAGAAAGAAAGAGTTTGAGTACAAAACAGTACAGGGGTAAGGCACGTCGGGCACGTCTAATCCTATTATTCTGTAATAACGTAAATGCTTATACCTCAATCACACACTCTCATGACTTTTATCCGTATGATGGACATCCTCGATTATTATGCTCATAAGATCTAGTGATAATAGTGATCAATACGAAAAAGGTAGGTACATTATAACAGCTGTGAAGTACCGATGAAATTCGCCAATATAATGTTGTATTAGCCAAAGCATGATCTGTCAATGCTAGTCATCGTCATATCAAAGTTATAGAACACTTTCAAGGAAAAGCTTTGTTCGCGGTAGAGCTTCAAAATTTCACGGCAGCAAAGAATCCTCTTAAAATCTTAAAATTCGTGTAAACTTGAAGTAACGATCAATAAATGCTCACATTTTTTAACGTTAGGATATATCTTTTACTTTAAACTGAATATTTACCATGATTTGTGAATCTAATGTTTTAAGTAAAAATTATGTTTAAAAGTTATATAATGTTAGAATAGGTAGGTTCAACGCCCTCCAAGGTATTCTATTATACCTTGTCAGTAGCTATTAATGGCACTAGCGTGTCAGTTCTTGTCTGCAGACGTGTTACTTGGTAGGCTTCCTAGAAACATGCCGAACTATCTATACACGGAAAAGCAAAATAAATTTTGTTCGTGATGGCTTCAAAGAGTTTAATACAAAAACAACTAAATTTAATAACTGTTTTGAAATTTGGTAGATTTTTTCGTGTTATGCTAAATAAATGGTTTTCATTTTATTTTAAATTAGTGAGGTTGTTTTATTCTTCTCTGTAACGCCTACATAGATGGTTTGCTTTAGAAAAAAAATATACAAAGTAATTATAAAATTTAACAAACATAATCTAGTCTCATAATTTAGTGACAGCGTCCAAATATTGGGGATTATTTTACTATAACTTTATAACTTGGTAGAACGCATTAGCATTGCCATTCAGCGTGGCAATGCCGCCAGGATTTTGAGCTGTTTTATCTGTATTTATTTGTATATACCTACTTATACATAGTTGTATGAATAAATGTATTTATTCCCAGGAAAAAAGTATAACTTTCTAGTTTGGTTTTACAATGTTGTCAAGAAATTTCATTATCGCGTTCGAAAAAACCAGCCCATCAACGTACTAATTGAGTATTGATCGAAGTGTAGATTTAGCTTGTAACCTCTTCTTTTTTCCCTTGGGATAGAAATGACGTTGCGAACGTGCTAAAAGTCAATGTTGTCAAACTTTAACGTACGAGTATAAACGCAGTCTTTCATTTGAGAACCAATGGAACCTAATGGTCAAACATACGTATGTTTCTTATTAAAAAATAATTATATTATATCAAGGATAAAACACATTAACCCTCTAAATCGGTCGTCAAGATGGTAAAATATCGAGCCCCGAGCATTTTAGACCTATAAAGTAAACAAAGAAAAGCGTACTGTCATTGTTAGCGGGTTTCTAAATCAATTAGAGGCAAGGCGTCCCTGCCGGTTTAATAAGGAGTTACGACGACACCCGACTCGAGACATAAAATGCTGACCACTGGAGCCCAACAATGCCCAGATAATGGAAAATTGTCTGAAGGGATTTTTTTTATTATAACCTCAGTGTGTCCACTCCAGTTAGAGACGAGAATTTGTGGTCATTTTTAGTGCTCCGGATTTTTTGTACTTTATGGGTCAGATTCGTTAGCAAAGCGAACGATTTTCGCAGTTTGTTTTCAAAGAGATTCCTTTTTAAGTCTTCGTTACAAAGTTTGAAAAAAAATATGCCACTCGTGTCATTTGTCTGTATTTCACTTCCTTCTAGAGCTAAATAATACAAGCTAGAGAATTAACCTCATCTAAAACAAAGTACAAAACAAACACTGCGCCACTTCTGCATAAATAAAACGGGGAAGCAATAAAACTTCCTGATCATTTGGAAATCATCCCATCCCTGTAATAAATTAACTATTTTATGTCCGCGTATCTGTGGCGTGCGACTTCTCATCAATATGTCCTTTTAATGTCCATCTCTCACTTTTGGGGGTGCTGTATCATCGACCGCTACAAAAACCTGGAGATAATATATTTTTCCTCCTGTAAGAGATAAACTGTGGCCAGTCGTTTTCACTTTACCTCAGCGTTGAATGTCTAAACATTCCCTAATTCTTCTTCTAGGCTTGGTCGCACGCGAGGAATCAGCGTAAATTCACATTAAAATTTTAAATTCACGTAGTTTTTAAGTTGACGTTTCTTTATGATCCTTGTGTTTTCAGTGAATAAAAACTATTGACTTTGACTTTGAATCTAGAACTAAACCGAGAATAACACATTAGAAAGTAGCACTCGTGCCGAGCATAGCTTGAATGCATTGCTAACTAAACTACTAGAAGACAAAGCTTATTATTCTGTTGACGAGTTTCTTAACGATAAGTTTTAACAATGTAATTCAGTTACTAATTTACACCTAAGTTATTTCAATCATATTCATAAAATACAATAGATTTAAAAAAAAGTGAATTAAATTTAAAATATATATGTTTAAAAGGCTCGTACAAATTAATGTTTAAATTTTAAATAGTTTTAAGTTAAAAATTTTGCATGCTTTAAAAGTAGATGATGGAGTACACAACATTATTTTATAACATCATATATTGTACCCATATTCGCAAATAAAATATTTCATTTCATTTCACTCTATTTTACTCTCTCAACCCCGACGATACTATTTATTCATTGACATTAAGATCTACGAATCCTAATCTTTTATATTCTTAAGTTATAACACAAACTACTTTAGTCATAATGATATCTGCAAACAATTATTTGCTTGCATAAATCGTTTATATTTTATATTTGTCAAACATAATAGTAAATTGTCAAAAAATATTTAACTCGTAAATTATGTCGTCAATATAATATTTAAATTAACTGATTTTATTTTGTATTAACTTATTACTCCTAATATATAATAACCCTTACTTTAATGACTGTTTACCCTTAACAAAACTATAGCATAGGAGAGCTTTGCCTGAAAAGTCCTTCAAGGACAAGTCCGACTTAGATAAGTTGTTAGGTTTTTTATGGAAAGCCTGAAAGTTTTCTTGCTTACACGTTCGCTTGCATGCGTGTTTCTAACCTGTTTGTTTGCTTGCATCCTTACTTGCAGGCCTGTTTTCATATTGTTGCATGCATAAATACGTACTTGTTCTTTATCACGCTGAGTTGAAATTCAAAAGTCCTTTTGATATTTTTAAATAAAACATGAGTAAAAGTGTCTGTTTGTTTTTGGAGTGAAACTTCTGTGTTCTACTATTATTTCTTCTGTGCTTAAGATACTTTTATTTTTCCTGCACGTGATATACTGTGGCTATTAACCATTAGGCAATTTAACAGGAAAATGTTTTGTAAAGCGAGCCTACGGCGAAAATTGCAGTTTTGTCGAGTAGTGGACAAATTGTAGGCGTATGAGAGGTTTAATTACGGTTATTTTTCTTTGAAATTAGTGTTTTACCCAAGCTGTTGGCTCGGTTTATTATTACCAGGAGTGTTTCGTTTCAAATGTTTCACATGAAGAGAGAATTTCGCTCATTATTCCATAGTTTTGAAATAAAAAGCAGACTAGTTAGCATTTACTTTACTATAAAATTGCTGAATGTGTGATACGGATGAATACAAAAGTTTTTTTATTCAAGTACAATAATAAAACACGGTAGGCTAAAAATCTGATTTAACGCGTCAAAACGCGTAGCATTATATTGACAGAAGTTATCTTAGCACGCCTTTAAATCGTGTATAACAAATATCAACCTTTGATTGCAAACGACATTTTCTCAGCAAACTCGTTGTCGAGTGTACATTAATTTGATCAAATATTATAGATTGTTAACGTAGAAAAGAAGAAACTCTAAAGATAATGTTTTTATAATATTCAAAAGCAGTACCCTGAGAACAAATTGAAATGCTCAGTTGTTAAGCACTACTTACACCCAGGAGATACATAGTGCTTATGTATTATATTATATCGAACAAGAAACTTATTTACCCTCTTTACGATGATCGTAATGAAAAGTAAATTTCCGCGTATAGTTTAAGAAAACACAGCTTACCGAATACACTATTACAACGACACAGCTCATATAAAAGTTACTACACCACTAAAACTATTTATCCATCCATCTTGGAATTTCGTATTGAAAATATTTACCCATTTATTTTACAAGCTCCCAAACTATTACTCGTATGATACTCAAGAGAGTAGATACACGTCTAGCGGCGAGATCGACTTTCTTATTTACAAGGATTTTTTACCCACATGGGTAAAGAAAATGAAGGTGAGTGTTTTATTTTTTATCATTAGACAAGTTGGCCAAAGTGGCTAGGTAAAATAATCTACATACCCTTAAGTTATGGAGGTAAGTAAACTGTTCTAATAAATTGCCGTTCATGTGAACTGCTCCATAACATACAAAGTAACCATCATGATTCTAGATTTTTTACGCCCAACCCCCTATTAGAGGAATATTCCATTACGTTTCCGTCAGCAAAGTCAATTTCCCTGTACACTAGTTCTTAAGGCTTTTAAGACGCCCCCGAGCCTTACGCTAATTGATTTAACAGCACGCCAAGAATTTAAGGTCCCCTCAGCACGCCACTCTCGTCATTAAGCCACAAAAAAAATTACTCGATCTTTATGCAAAGGTTACGGCTCCAATAAATAAAGACTGAAAGAAACTTAAGGTAAGTTAATTTGATAAAAGAGTTTGCCGCACCAACAAAGGGACGTTTAAACGCAAGGGAAGCAGAAAACGACGGAAGAAAAATGAATGATTACAGCAAAAAGGGCCATCAAAACGAATGATAAACGAGCTTAATCCAAGTCCCATCCTTGTTTTATTACCATCGGACGATTGTAAAAACGTATTAGTGGGTGTTACCACACTACACGCGGCATACGGTAAATAGCTAGTCCACTACGTATTTATGTGTCTGTACAAACACCTAGATATGAATGAGATAAATCATCTGATCCCAGCCAAGCCGAAGTAGTAGTAGCCGTTTGTAGTTGCAAAGTATCAAAGAATTTCTACAAGATTAAAAAAAAACCCTTTGTTTAGTTTTTTACTATCTTAAGTTTTTAAATTTTTCAGTTAATAAACTACCTATTAACCTGAAAATTTAATTCCAGTTATACGTCGGTTCGAATATAAATCTCAACCAGAATATTGATCTGAATCCATTTTCTAGAAATTGGTCAAATTTCACGCACAAATGTTTACATTGCTCCTACAACTATCCAAAGTCGTCAGACAAAAGACAGAGACAGATATAGTTTATATTTTTACAGACAAAAATGTCGTCTAGGTGCTTATACTCCAAGCGCTAATATCTATAGTATTCTAGAAAGTCTATGAAAAGTGTAAAGACAACTGGCTATTCTTCGTGAACTACGTCATCAATGAACGACCAACGACCATCCCACGATCTATGACACTTAAGTAGACCTTTTTATAACCGATAGAAGACATTCGCGGTTATTTATTGGGCCTTTATTACCCTTGAATACAATCAAACAGGTTCAGTATTAAATATTAAGGTACGGATGTAACGTGTTTGGAGGAGCTTCAATTTCAATTTAGAAAGTCTGTGAAGTAAATACTTTTACGAATCTAAAATCAAAGAAATGAATAAAAAATGCTGGGAATTTTTCACAAAGAATCATCAAAGTAAGTAGAGCTTGTGTTATGGGAACTACTGACTGATATATTACTTATATACTTTTTTGTAACTACATACATATTATACTTAGACAACACCCAAACCCGAGATAAATATTTGCAGATCATACAAACATTTGTCCGCGGGAATCGAACCCTTCTGCGTCTCTGTGGCACAGTGGGCCTTCGCACAGATGCCACAGATGATGTCAACTTACTAAACTAAAACAATAAATTACTTACAAAATATAAAACCGATATTATACCTACCACGGAATAAGAGAGAATCATAAGCAGATATAATCCTACTAATTGTTAGGACTGTCCATTGTAATCAAATTATTATGTAATCCTTGTTATACGTATCTATTTTTAAGTTATTGCTCAGATGACAATTTGTTCGAAGATATTACTAATTTTAGATACTTAATTGCCTTGTTGAATATTGAATACATAATTCAACCAGTTGTTGATTTGACTAAGAGTTCTGTAGCCAATCAGGGGCTTTCGTTTTTAACACGTCACGTTTAGACTGGGAGGGAAGTGTAATCTAGAACCCAGTTTGTGTATTCGAGGCAGTCGTTGAGAAGTGTCGAACGGAGTAACAAGTGTAACGAAATATAAATAAAGGGTGAAAGTTTATAATCAGTGTTACGTGGTTCAATTCCACCTGATCTTCCCCAAATTATAAACGTGAAAGTTTGTGAGGATGTTTGTTACTCTTTCACGCAAAAACTACTGAATGGATTTAAATGAAATTTTACAGTAATATAGCTTATACATCAGAATAACACATAGGCTACTTTTTATCCGGGTACCACGTGGGCAAAGCCGTGGGCAGAAGCTAGTACGTCATAATTACTGATTAATCATTGATTTTAAGCTGTCTGTGTCATAGGTAGGTACGTGTAGGGAAAAGCTTAGTGTTCACAAGATCCTAGTATGGTGCTATTAGTGAAGACCTATTATTAGCTACCTGTATCTATTTAAGTATTGTTGGACATTGTGTTATAGCTGTTGGTTTTTCGAATATAAATAAATATATAAAATAAATATTCTGAGTAGGTATAGGTAGGTAAGTAACAATAATTTACTGAGTAAAAATCGCGGTTTGTTATTTTGTTTTATCGAGACTTTATAATCACTCATTTTTGAGATTTTCTTCTTGGATTCAATTTTATTGATTGTCACATTTTATTTTATTCCATGAACAATCTGTTGAGCCCAGGAGCTACATGATCTGACCCATCATCTCCTTTTCACCTAAGTACAAGCAGACGCACAGCTCAGTACAGGTGGTATTTTGTCAGTATTTCACGTATTTCTACTAAACGTACTAAACTACCTTTTTATGAGAACGGCGAAATAATGGAACACACTACCATCATCCACCAACAAAGGCGAGTTGGTGGAAGATGGTAGTGTGTATAGTAAAAATAATAGTGACTCCCGATTTGATTAATTTTTACACTTTATTCCATGAACACTCTTTTAAATCTTAACTTTGCATCATTAAAAACTATTCCATGCAGCACTAAACTTTTTATATAACCTGATAAGTGTTCGTAACAACAAATAATACTTTTTCGAAAACGGTTTTATTAAGTGATAAAAGACGGGTATTTGTCTTTTTACAACGAAGCTTTTACTGCAGACATGATTTTGTTTTTTCGTATTTTTATATCTCTTTTTAACTGCTAAGTACGAGACAGTAATTTGCTAGTTCGATACGGTTCAACTGCTATTTACAATATAAATTTTAAGTTCATAGGACTGCTATTTACAATATAAATTTTCCGTTCATTGTTGGGTAAGTAACCAGCATTTATTTTATTTCAGAAAACAAAAACAAGAAATATCAAACAAGTTATTTCCTACAGGCAATTATCACGATTACAAATTAAGAATAAATAGTTTATTAATATTTTACTATTTGGAAATAAATGGGACCCTAACTTTTATGAGCTGTAATATTACTGACTGACTCATTGATAACCAGCACACAGTATGTATGGAGCAGAAGGATTTTTTAAAATTCGAAAGGTTTTGAGGTTAGGACGGGAAGAGAAAGTTTGCATCAGTCACTATTTTTGTAGGACATATGTTTCAACAGGGTTTCAACAGAATTGCAACAAATATACGACCGCACGAGTAAGAGATAGCTTCGGATAGCCCCCTAAGCCAGCAATACACAAGTAAATAAAAGTGAGAGCTCATTACTCGTCTGGAGTTACTCGGAAGGGTCTCAATGGGGAAGTGAGAGGTTGTGAGTGTCCCGCCAGGCCATTCTCCCTTTGCGATGCCAGGAGAGGGGTGCCAAGTACCAGTGTGTAGTATTTACTTACCCAAATATGAAACAATTCACCAGTAGCTACTTTTAACGATTGCTAGAGGAGTAGACAGATAATTTTGGTACTCTTTTGAAAAAGGTACAAAGGAATACATGATCTGAACTATTTACATCCCTTCCAGTTGTGCAAGCGCTTGATAGATCAAGGTTGTTTCAAACGTTTTATTCCAAAAACTATCGTGAACTTGACTATTCATATTGTAAAAACGGGAATTTTCACGTACTGCACTACCACGTAGTGCACGGCGCGACGCGGAAGGAGAAAGTCGCAACCACTCACCCTGATGAAGACTCTCGGAATGAGTCGAAACTTAGTCGGTGCCTTCACCGATAGTGCAGTACGTGAAAATTCCCGTTTTTACAATATGAATTGTTTCAAACGTATTGTTTACAAGTGCTCTATGACTTCTGGTCAATTCGGATCTTTTAATATTAGCATAGTTTTTGCCCGACTGCGTTATTAAAAAGAGGTTATTACTTGTCAGTACTGCTTATTACT
Source organism: Perizoma flavofasciatum (assembly GCA_958496245.1). Taxonomy (NCBI): domain Eukaryota; kingdom Metazoa; phylum Arthropoda; class Insecta; order Lepidoptera; family Geometridae; genus Perizoma; species Perizoma flavofasciatum. Next base: position 6,127,698 of record OY292436.1, read on the forward strand.
GTCATAAATTCGTGACAAGAGAGATGGTGAGGTGAACTAATTTCAGACACCTCAACATCACGAATTCAAACAAATATGTTAATTTAAAGGTGGCTAATTCTAAGCATCTTCGTTCTTGACCCATTTTATAATAATATAAAGATTTGAATTAATACAATGCTATTATATTAGGAACTGTTATAGCGAAAATTATCTTAATGAAATCCACGTAAACGCAACCCGTGCGATGAAATTGCTTCGGCGAAAATATTGCTTTCGGAAGCTATAAAGAAAATTTTATCTAATGAGTTTCAGCATTAAAGGGCTTTAATGCGCTTTATTACTATCTTTAATCCCTTTATTTCATAAGAATATTTCGAGTAAAATATTATTCTCTCTTGATATAAATTTGCCCTGATCGAGTATCAAATTAGTATTACGTAAAAGTTCTATAAAGGTTATTTTTTTTTAGTTAGAATCGAATTGTAGTGATTAATTTAAGTTTCTTAGTAAACAGATATATTTGCGATGTAAATATTTTTTATAGTAGCTGGTATAAAAATAGCCTAGAAGGTTTTCCAGAAACACAACATGCAAGGAGTGGCTGAGAAGTGTATAAGGACATATACCTACTTTGGCCCTTAAACTATATTAGAATGGATATTATTTTTTGATACGATACTGTTGCTGCTGCTTGTTCATTGTCTGATTGTTACAGGCACAAAAAATGGACGTTAACGATTCCAAATAATTCTTGACTGAATAAAACCTATTGATTTTGACAATCGCTATCGCTATTAAATGTAATCATGATTTAATAACCTACGGTTTTGTTCCAAATCAGGTTTTCTCCTTGTCTATCACTTAAGAATAAAAAATATGTAGATAGCTTGGTTTACCAAAACCATAAACTGTACCAAGATAAAACCCGTTCAAATATAACGCATTAAGAAACAGTAGGTTTGCTGTAATTCCAATATGAACAGGCAACAATCTAGACCACTTAAATTTCATAGTGACATCCAAAAACAGTGACAAACGATCAAATCACAGTGCTAATATATCCAGCGGCATATCACCCCAGCTGGATTGGAGCGGCATGTATTATGGCCAGCTCACTGCAGCGAGGCCCGTGTCCCACTGCATGTGGACAGAACTGTGGCCGATGATTTAGGTGCTTTCATTTCACTACAGTTTAACTTTATTTTATACTCCGGTCGTTACCCTTTTGTTGTTTATTTGAGTTGATTTTGTTATGTGGGTCTCAGGTTTGTGGGTACCTAAGGTTACTGTTGGAATTTTACGCAAAATAATTGTAACAATCAAAAACCATTAAAAATATGTATGATCGTGCTGTAGGTGATAGTGAGATATTTGGGATTCATTGGGTAGCCTTTTTTGATGACTGAGGGTGATTTTCAAAACGGAAAACGATAGTACCAAATTACATGTATCTATTTCCAAATCTTTTTTTGGAAATGGACACGTGTTGGCATTCGTGTAATTTTTTTCATTTTTTCCCATTTTGAAAATAGAATAGTAACTAGAGACTTGCAAAATCTTTCTGGAATAAAAGAACTTATCCATATTTCATTTTACATTTCTCCTTTCTTCTGATGTCAACTTAGAAAAAGGCAGAAAAAAAGCTAAACTTATTACCGTGTCTAACAAAAATCTACGTGGTAAGATTAAATTCTGGATTATGTAATCACTCCTTTATTATGGTACAATTTAAAGTACGTACTTCATATTATATTCATTTAAAATGTGGTTATGGTGCGGTAACAGTTGTTGGCGAGTGCATGTTAATTTAGAGCAGTGTATCTCTAATTCAGAATAATGCATTTAAGCAGCCCTTTAATGTTGAATCGATGAAATGCAAGAACTGCTTCGAAAACAATAAATATGTATTTCGTACTTAATTCTTCACGCGAAAAACGAAGTCGTGGTACTCTTTAGATGAAGCCTTTGTTAAGTAGTTGTCTTCTACAAACTGTTGTTGTTGATGATGATGATTTTATTAAACATTTAAAGTCCTTGTACGAACCCTCTGATTACCTTTACTTGCTCAGGTACTTGTGAAAAGGTCACATCAAAGAGAACAGAAAACTAATTGAATTACCATCATTTCAGAGAAAGACGGACCTTTTGCCTAAAAGCGTTTCCCTTAATTTTTGTTACTACAAGGTAAAGTTCAGGCAAGCTGGGGTAACTTCTAAAACAGTTACCACAAACCTGCTTATCAATTTTAAGCATACCCTAGTAATTCTATTGGTGGGTAGTACCCACTAAACAAAAAAATAATATCTTTGAGAGTCGTTTTCCAACGAAACAAATATAAGTACATACTGCCTGCTTCCAAGCAATACAGAAATGGGTCAGTAATAGTCTGATAGTAACCCGCCTGAGTAAGTCTGGTACATATGCATTTTGTTGGTTTAACACGCTTATTTTGAACGAAAAACAGGTAGTTTGTTAGGGTTAAGCTCACCTATGTACATGTCTATATGTGAGTTTTTGTCTGTATTATCTGTGTGTACAATAAAGAATAAAGAAGAATAGTTTAGTTCCACTGTCTCTACAATAAGTATTTGAATTCCACTATCCCCTAGAGGCGAGACTAATCAATCTAAATTCAATAAATATTTTGGTGACGATGCGCGTCCCTCTGGTTTAGCACTTTCTCTCCCTTTTGTTTCTTAAATGTCAGGACGATAGAAAGCTAAACTGATGTTTTACAAGTATCTTAGTATGAGTCATGGCTTATAAATAACAGGCAATATGTCGCAGAGAAAAAACACCCACTTGGTTGTACTCATCACGAGAACGACTCGAACAAAAGATGGGCGGGTCCTGGCTCGTTTATCAGACCTATACAGGGTCTCACTCTAAGGTTTTATCTTTGATTTTTTACATGAACTATCTTCACGGAAGATATGTTTAAGGATTAACCGTGTGTTCACTGCCTCATAGCCAAATTCTGTAAATAAAAAGTCTCGCCTAACCGAATATGGCAATGATGATGATATGATACTGAGAAAATCAATATAGGAAAACTAACGGCTCAGGTGTCGCCAGTTCAGCAGTCGTCCGCGTTCAACGTGGCAACTCCTTTAGGCCATCTCCGCTGTATAAGGCGGGACCCGTCGCGTACAACCCGTGACACGCGCGCAAGTCCCCGCTTCATGCAGCGCCGCAAGTAAATAATCATTAGACCGTGCGCGTTTACACTCGTGTCGTCAGATTAATGGATTATTTGCTAACTGGAAAAACAACGTTTTGGTCAACAAAGTTGACAGCCTATTAACCGTTTGTCAAGGTTTTTCTGTGGAGAATTCGTGATCAAGGGTCGCTTAAGGAAGGTTAAGGGGCGCTGCGGAAAGATTATTCCAACATTTCAATATTTAGTATGTTCGCAACTATCATGACGCTTGCGGGCGCGTCACGCAGTAGCACTCATTGATTTTGAAGGAACAAACTCGTGAGTAGGATCTCTTGTCGGGTATCTGCGACGCATACCCGTAGCACGTACCACGTATGACGGGCAGCCAGCGCCAAGCAGAGTTACTCTTGGTTTTTGAAAAAACTGACCCGCTACACGCGACTAGCGCGTGGGTCCCGCATAACGCACCGGGCGATACATGAGGGCATTACATTAGGGCTCAAAATTTAATTAGCATACCTTCTAACCTGAGGAATGAGTGATGAACCTTTGCCTCGAACCACCTGGAAAGCTAGTCGGTATAATTAATAATACCCTCTTGCCAAATTATCGATTCATGATAGCGACCAATTTTTCTCTTTATTTCTCAGTAGTTTATTATATACTTTGACGTAAACAAAGGCTCAGCGCTAATCAGCAAATACATTTCAAGCGTTAAATACATTTTGGCAGCGAGTTATCCATGCAAATGCAATTTTGGTGAAAGGAATGTAAATAAAATAAGGGTATTTTGAAAAAGTTTGAAAAAGGTTAAAAAAATTCCAAAGTTTTAACCTTTTTTAAATTTATAATGCGTACTTAATAGGTTACTAACACATTGTTAACATGTTTATGCAAGAGCTCTATTGCCCTAGTCTTGGTAGTACTCGTAATATCGTATGAAGATGTCATTATTTAAGAGCTTGGCTAATAATTAGTTACTGTATGCTTGTTAGGACGTGGAGTATCGTTGTACAACTTGTAAGCAAATCTGAACCACCTCGGTGATTTTATGGGTTGCCATAGATTACTATCTAATGATAGTAAGCGATGGCAGCCCATAAAATTGCATATACCTACAAATGCGGGAAAATGGTTGCTTGATTTACAAATATTTGTCTCGAGTCTGGATATTTTCTATGTATAATACGTATGTATTTACAAAATGTATATAAGTAGTGCATCCTCCCCTTTCTGACGTATGGTGCACCTGGGACCTAACCATGAAATCTTATAGCGAGTCAGTTCAGGCAAAAATGTCACTTTCCGCTTTGCGATTGAGGACGCTATGGCGTTGTTAAAGCTTTGTCATTCGCAAAGCGGGATTCAACATCTTTGCCTGAATTGAATCGCAATAAGGTTTAATGGTTAGGCCCCTGGTCTTTGACCAACATTCAAAAATTGAAGCTCAAAGTTTGCCAACTTGCAATGGAGCGCAGCATTCTTGGAGTGAAGCACACATACCACATTCATAACACTGAGCTGCGCTCACACAAGCACAAATTGTCGATGTAGCGACTAAAGCCGCCAAGCTGAAATGGGACTGGGCCGGTCATGTCTGCCACAAGTGGGGCGACCAGTGGGCCAAGTTGACCACCGAGTGGTGCCCTGGCACTGCACGGAGATGTTGCGGCAGACTGAGAATGAAACTTTCTTATTTTTATGATCCTAATCCATAAAAATACCTTAGCCATTTCGCTTTTATTTATTATACCGGGGGACCGCCCACACACATCCCGGCTTTCGCTGTTTATTGAATAACAGGAATTCTTAATTCTGTCTGGGTGTTTTCTATGTATAATATTTACTCGTATGTATTTACAAAAAAATGTATATAAGTAGTATATCAGTCATTTAGTTCCCATAATACAAGCTCTGCTTAGTTTGGGGCTAGATGATGCTGTGTGAAAATGTCCAGCATTATTTATTTTTTAATTATTTCTGCGAAACATTTATTTGTACCGTGCTTTTGTGGCTAGGGTCACGTTGGGATCCTTTAGGTTAGGAACCCTACAAACCTAAGCTTTTCCACATTACTCACCACGCTTTTAATCTATAACCATTATTTAGATCACGAATTGGTTTGCAAATTTGTCTATCTGTTCCTAGAAAGCTGAAATCAATAACATATCTCTGGTTTGTCTCTGGTCTAGGTGTTTTCTATGTATAATATATATGTATTTACAAAAAGTATATTAGTAGTATAGCAGTCATTTAGCTCCCATAATACAAGCTCTGCTTAGTTTGGGGCTAGATGATGCTGTGTAAAAAATGTCCAGAATCATTTATTTATTTATATTTTAATGTTATCCATTAGTTTATCAGATGAATAACATAAGTGTAAAAAATAATACACATATGTTATAACGCTTTGAATCTACAACAATTTCAATCAGTTTGCGATTTCGTCCGTCTTTTCGTAAGAAAATTCTAAGCTAAATTCAATAACATAATTTATTGTAAACATGTTATTCAGAGTAAATCGCGCATTATCTCAGTTACTTAAATCATCGCCCCCTGTTATCAGCCCGTAAATAACTGAACGTCCGCATTATCAGGGAACATAATCGGCGATGTTCCGGCCGCGTTATTTCCTACGGCGGCGGTTAAATACACTTCCCTAAAAAAATATTTATCCTCCCGCGGTGCAAACAGTACTTGGTTTGTTGGTTTTGACTGTACTTTTTGGTGGCTGTTTTCTACAGAACCACATTTTTATAGAAAATGTGTTGTCAAAAACTTCGTATCTTAGTACTATTTGTACTTACCTCTTTAGGGTTCCGAACCCAATTCTTAAAACGGAACCCGATACTATCATCGCTCGTGTGTCCTGATATCTCCTTCAGTATTACAAGATTTCCTTAAGTATCAAATAAATGTATGTTAGACATTCTAATGATACAAAAACAGAAATGGCACAGTCTATACAAAATCTGTACTATACAAAATCTAAAACAACATTTTTATTGTCATTATCAGGCTTCGTTTTTGAAGCAGCTTGGAGACATAATATCGTTAAGAAATATCTCTCCATGTTAAATTTTTACAGGTTGTTGATCAATGAATCAATGAGCTTCAAATTCAATAGTCTACTGATTTTGTCTTACTTAAAACAACAAAATACATTCTAAAAATACATAAAAGCTTTCCAAGAAAGTGACAAAGTCATTTTAAAAACTATTCAGCTTTTGATTACCAAATAAATTCGTGGAAATTTATCGTTAAGTATTTAGCTAGAAACTTGATTTGTGAAGGTGTTAACCTTTTAACATTGAGTATGACAAGGTTACTGTTATCATTATCCAATCCATTTACATCTGTGACGTTATCAATAATCTGTACGTCAATTCAGACGTAGTTATGATTAATCTGTACGTCAATTCAGATGTAGTACATTATATTATACTTGATTTTTTAATAACTATTTATTAGAGATTTCACTCAATGATTGTCTCTGGCAAGTTCATCTACAATGGTGTAGACCATTGCATTAGGTATTACTTTTAATAATAGTGCGATGAAGCTCACATTGCCCACGTAGTCCTGGAATTCGTGGGCGTAGCAACTCACCGCGTATAAATCCCAGGCAACCCAAAATCACTCTTCGAAGTCTAAAAAGACCTCAGGAGACTTTGTGGTTCACGGCGGAGTTAGGCTGCTTAGACAGCCAGAAACTTCCACGAACAATGAACCAGTCAAGAGTGTGAATACGGAAAAGAGAGTCCACACACATACATACTGTAATAGTAGATGTAAGTTAAATGGATAAATATATAAATAAATTCATTATATTCTAAAAACTATCGTGAATTTGACTATTCATATTGTAAAAACGGGAATTATCACGTACCGCACTATCGGTGAAGGCACCGACTAAGTTTCGACTCATTCTGAGAGTCTTCATCAGGGTGAGTGATCGCGACGCTCTCCTTCCGCGTTGCGTCGTGCTGCCGCTCGTTGTGCGCGGTTCTTGGGACGCGCGAGTGGAGGGGGCCCCTTCAGGAATAGGTTATGGCGACGACGTGAGCAGCAGCGAAGACGATGTAGCACCACCACCACCAGCAGTTTTTACAACGCGGAGACCACAAGCGCCCCCTCCCCACTTCACCGATAGTGCGGTACGTGAAAATACCCGTTTTTACAATATTAATAGCCATTATACCTAATTAACTGTATGTAAATCTTAAATTTTTAAAAAGAAACGTGATTATCATCATGTTTATGATTGCCTACCACTGCATCGATGCTTATTCAGATTCAACTCAATAAAATCCCTTCATTCGACAGGGAACGTCATTTTTACTACAGAAAAAAGCCGTCGCAAACGATCCTTAGATAGATGATCCAAATCACTACCAGACGAAAGCGTTCCCAAAATACTGGCCGAATTGCCAAGCTGAATGGTAATGCTAATGCGTTGACCCATATAAGTTCTCCCAGCTCCCACCCTGATCTCTGGTCAAATAAGTTTAAAAAAAACATTAAAAATACAGACAACCTGTAACATTTTTCTTCATCGCATCGCTCTGGTAAGCTATAATCATAAATTATCAGTTATTGGACAATGAATTTAAATAACGAGCATGATATAAATATGACTGTCAGTTTAGACAGATTTGAAAGACAACTTTAGTATCCCTATCAAAATGCCCGATAGTCAAGGTAACTTGTGATGTCTCACCATCCTCAGACGGTAATGGCTCATTTTAGTAAATTACGAAATGCCCTTGTTAAACTTTCTAGATAATTTAACCCCATCCAGACTTTGTTGTGCATAATTTAAGAATTTAAATGCCCAATTTTTGGTGTCACTTAACTTGTTTGTGGTAATTTAACTAGAGAACACGAGATAATATAATGGAATGCTCTTCGAGACCTGAAAGTGCTAGGATTTACATAATAAAATAAATAACTTAATAATGCTGGACATTTTCCATACAGCATCATCTAGTCCCAAACTAAGCAGAGCTTGTATTGTGGGAACTACATAACTGATATATTAATTATATACGTTTTTTTTGTAAATACATACATATTATACATAGAAAACACCCAGACTCGAGACAAATATCTATAGATAATGCAAACATTTGTCACGCGGCGAGAATCGACCTTCAACCTTATACGTCTCACGCGGGAATTAGCCCACTGCGTTACAGAGGAGGTTATAATACGATAATATATTTTTAGATTATTTTAATAATAATAAATATTATACAAAGAAATTTGTAGATGTCTATCAATAAAATACTTTATTGAGCGCGTGGAATAATTCGTTTATTATATAAAAGGCTAAAAAGAGATCTTTTACAACATTGATGAAAAAATGTTTACCGTTCCAAACAACGTTTTATAAATATTTTTTCATACATAGTAATTTGATATAGAGGACGAATTTAATTTGAAAATAGTAAACGTAAAATTTAGAAGGAATAACCGTTGTAGGTACCTGATAGTTTGTCATCCAAAAACAAATAAAAACTTTTATTCGCCGAAACAATGCAATATTCATCCCGAGCCCAACCGTACACCAAATCCTCAATTGTTTACAATACGCAACCCAATACTCGCCACCGAAAAGGAATCAATCATCATTGGCAAAACAAATGGACACGAAGTGATGTACCAATATTCCTGCGACCACCAGGCAGTTCCCAGGGAGATAGCTCGGATAACTTAACACCGTTCTGTTCTCATTTGTAACCCGGCTTAAATGGATTTTTTTAGATCTCCCTCACTTTTTCTACGTCAGTTTTTGCCCCGCCTTATTTTAATTGTCTTCCCGAATTTTTGCGTTGTCAGTGCGTAATGGACTCAGCAATAATTTTGCCTAAACAATTTCTTCACCACACTAAATTAACATATAAAGTAAAAATGCTGGAATTTCCGCAGGCATGGTGTAATTTATGACTCTGTTACGACCAATAATTACAGTGAGTTTAAATTGTAAAATTGCAATAGCAATATGTTTTACAAAAGTAAAATTATTAACATAGCAATCATTTTTGTTATATTTTTTTTATATCATCTAACAACAGTGTTAATTACCTACTTAAGTAGGTAATTTTAAATGGCGAACAATTCGACTTCAACTCTTTTATTTTTCGTGCGCGATATAAAGAGTCGTTCGAACATTTTTATTGTCCTCGAATGATGCACGTTCTGGAGCACGTACGAGGCCAATAAAAGCGAATGACTGAATCATAAAAAGGGTTGAATTTATTGATTCGCATTGACGATGACGTTCAGAGAACAGCGATGAAAGTTCTCGGTGTCATTGCCACTTCGCGTCACAAGTACAGAACAGAAACCTATCATACGGTGCCAAACCTTTGTAACAGGAAATTTGCGTAAGAAAGATCTATTTTATACACCGTCATGCTATTAATCATAAATAATCATAAATCTTTATTTCACCAGAAAATTTGCAATTTATTGCTATATGAAGACTCGTGGCTCGTATGTACTCAATTGTGGCAAATAAAGTAAATAAGATAAAAGTTAAATGTTTCGGTTAAAATGAGAACGGCGAAGGAGTGGAACACACTACCATTATATGTATTTTCTGAAAAATACAATCTGGGTCTCTTCAAGTGTATTATAAGTATATTCTAGACTTTCATGCTCCATCGTCGGCTATATCATCACTTGCCATCAGGTGAGATGATGGCCAAATAAAGATATGTTATTGATTTAAAAAAAAATAGTTATAAATAAGCTTTTATCGTGGTTTATAAACGTACCTACCACTAGTTTAAACATACTAGTAATAAATGAATGCTTAGTATGAACAAAATTAGGTTGATTGTATAACATTGAGCACTGACTCTTATATTTGACTGTAGGTAGCGATGCCTATTAAAGTTTGTATACTTCTTACTCCGTGTTGCGATTGTATGTATGAGCGCAATCAATTTCCATATTACGGCATTATCATTTTGCAGTCATGATATTTCACTTAACACTTCCTCCAACCAACGTACCTACTGCTTAGAAATGTATACGAATTGTTTTAGTCTCCCATAGTGCCCTACGGGAGAGAAACAATTCGTTTTACTTACTTAGTTTTACACACAAACGTAAACCTAATGTATATTATAATAAGCTTTAAATAATAAAACTCATGGCGTTGAATAGTGGAATTGTATTATTAGTTTTGTTTGTGAAAACAACTGCTTATTTCGATATTTCAAACGATTATCTAAGCTGAACAAACAAATGATTGTTTATTCAAAAACATGAATCAGTTTGTTTTAATTTACCCATGTGTGGATAGCTCATAATGCTTGTTTACCTAATAATTATTATTTTTTGTCTCTAATGGAATAAAAGTAAAAAACAAATCAGTAGTCGGGATTTTTCAATATATTACACTACCGTAGTGGTACTTTGTAGCACTCCTACGGCGTAGAGCGCCTACAATCTTTAGTACCTGTTGTTTTTTAGTGAGCAGTAGAAATGGAAACAAACATTCCAAAAGACCAAGTCTGCAAGTAAAAAAAATGTTTTTAGGCACTGTTCTTCCGCTTCTGTTAGCATGACAAAAACACAGTCATTTGTGGTTATTACACATTCGCCAATATATCAAACATCCCCACAAAACAAAACAAACACCTATATGATGGACATCTTCAGATTTATATTCAATGCGTAGATGTATGGTTACCAAGTAGGTGATAAGTAAGCAAATACACATCCAATTATATTTGGCATATGCCGCCCACGTTTGCATAAAAATTACCACAAAGCGAATCATTGATCAAAGTTTCATTAAGTCGTAGCACACCCTAGCCACTTAGACCGTCTAGCAGAAAAGATAAATTAATCTGTTTAACGATTAATTCATTATTTTAGCACGCTAGTAAATTGTTCTTACCTCAGATTATTTTGTAGTCACGGACGGTCTGACGCGTGACCCGATGGCGCTGACGCCATTAAAACGGAATAATGAAACACCTGTGGTTTTCGTTGTATCTTAACACGGATTATTTTTGACTGGATACCGTTTCAGTATTATTAAGGCCCGAATTATAAGTTTTACGGGTCTTAATAGCGTTAACCTTTTTTATGATTTTTCCCGATGTTTCGACTATTTCATCAGCTGTGGTCACGGGAAGACTACTCCCGTATACTCCAGTCATCCTGTGGCCACGGCTATTACAATACAGTCGAAACGACGGAAACTGGTTGGGAAAAAGCAGTGATGCTGGAAAAGACAAACCCAAAAACTGATTTGTCTTTTCCAGCATCGCTAGCTTCACGTCGTGAATGAGTGCTCCCGTGTCTCCCCACGTTTTGTTCTTCCCGCCGTCCGCATAAAGCAGGCGTTGCACTAATAATTATGTGCATACGATTATTTCTTTCGTTTGTTCACCGCTTCCTCTATGCGAAACAACTTAACGGGCTGTTATATAATGTGTTCCATCGATTCGATTGAAAGTTTAAGCCGTTTTACCAGACTTAGGAAGAGATCATGTTTTCTGGTGTATTTATGGATTTGTGTAACGCAGAGATACTCCTTATTTCTCTCAGGTGATTTTATTTTCTTTTACTATTTTCCAAACTTACCGATGTAAGAAGGTTGTCATAAAACGATTGCAAAAAGGTATAAATAACGACTCTAATGTAAATTCAATCTAGCTTTTTATGTTTTTTTATTGATTTTGTATGTTAAAAACTTTATCAAGTTTTTTTTTCTATATATTGATTTTTTTTAGAAAAATAGTGCTTAGTATTGCAAACATAAGTCTGTTTTATTTTAAAGCTTAACCTTATCAATCAACTTATATAGTTACGTACTCATAGTATAATTTATCCACTAAAAGAGAGGTTTATAATTAAAAATCATGTATTTGTTAAGAATACAGCTATAAAAATGCTTTTTGCATTCATTTTACTGGCATTTGATCCTAACATTGCTACACATAATTCCTTACATTTTATTTCTGTCACTTTCATCGTGGAACGTACTTATTATTTTATTATTCAGATTCAAATTGTCAGGGTCATAAAGGTCTCGTGGCGCAAATTAAAAAATAGAGATTTCTTTTGATGCCCATAACAGAGGTATATTACAAATGTACCTTGGGTTTTGACACTGACAGCAACCACAATTAAGTATTCCCTCACACGGGAGCGTGTGAAGTCACACTAAAACGAGCGCCTTTGCGTGAATAAGAGATGTGATAGGGTCTTTAAATTTTCGAGGGCAGTCGCTGTTTGAAGGATCTTTATACTAGAGTCAATTACATACTACATCTCAGACATGTATTTTTCAATAGAACTGATACAAATTATAAATGGACTGAAACTCTTCTAAGACCTGAAAAAAATCGAAATTCGAACTTTCTAGATTTATTTATTTATCGACCAACAACATAATGTAATCGAAAACGAACATTACATAGAATAAATAATCTTTCTCTATTATTTAATTGAACGGACACCATCAATATCCCATGAAATTTTTGAAACGGGGTCCTTAACATAGGCAGAGATTAAACTACACCTATAAAATGTTAGTAACAACTTTCAAGCTATCTTAATTCGACTGAACTTCTATCGATGGATACGTAGCGACATTCTCGCAAAAAGGGTGTAAAGATAACCAATTACGAAGAAAGAAATCTAGAAACGGACCAATAAATCCAGTAACGAATCATGGTATCAAAAGGCCTAGTTACAGTAGCACCAGTTACGCAGCAGTGTAATAGGCAGCGTCCTTAAGTCGGGCGTAACTCCTGAGGGCTGTCGGCCCGGCATTGTGCTCCCGTATTAACGACTAACGCACAAAAGACGCCCGCTCGTATATCAAACTAACGTCACTCGAATGTCTTCCTTCCTCAGTACCGAGCCGCAAGAAACGTCCCTCCGTTTTTTTTATTGAGCATTTAGTATACTGGAATTATGGCACGTAAAATTCATGCGCGAATCGAGAGCTTATTTGTAAGTAACAATTTTATATGCACAATAGAATACCCTTTTATAGCTGTAGGTATATTTTTTCGTTACAAATATTTTTTATTGAACTTTATTTTTTATGCGTGAGGAATGAGTTTTGTGACGATTTTTTGATGTCTATAAAATATGCAAATAAAGTAACGGTGCGGGTCGTTGATCGAATACACCACGTTTCAGCAAAAACTGGCTCAAAATTGCAATGAACGACCAACCGCACTTGGGTATAGCTTTAAACATAAAATTCAAAATTCAAAATGAACTCTTCAGCTTAATTTTTATTATGGTATATAAAAATACATTATAAAGTAATCTAAATAAAAAATGCATTTTAATATACATTAAGACTGTGTTTATGCTAAAAAAGATTTTCTTGAATAATGGCCACTCTTCTTTTGCTTTTTGTAATATCATTACTTCATTTTTTTTGTTATAAGAGTACGCTTATAACAAAAAAAAATACTTTATAAAATAAAATAAATAACTGAGCAAACTCTGAAACCTATAAATCATAGTCTATAAGTAAAACAATTTCGTCAGAGCGGCGCAATTGTTATCCGCTGACTGTGAAAATATTTATATTCCCTCGAGCCAAGGAAGTTCCTCTAAGTTCGCTAATGACTTCTTTCTGAGTAGAAACTTTTACGAAACGTTGCTTGAAAGGTTTTCGCTATCTTTTTAAACAATAGTACAGCTTCATTGTCACCAAATCTTCCGGTGGTATTAATTATCGGTTCCGAAGATGCAGAAATAGCAGATGTTTTTGTAAACAGTAAACCCTAGAGTGGGTATATCAGCTGTGCTTGGTATTTTGCCACTTTTTTGCGGGTTAAGATCAATTTTTCAAGTAATTGGATCCTTTTAATAATGTTGAGCATGGTCAGGAAAATAGAGAGCGCGGGTCTTGTGCAGTGCCAAAAAGCTCACTGCGCTGAGTAACACATAGTAACAATTTTTTTTGTTACTTTGTATATATTTACTACATGTGCAATTGTATTGTCTTTATACTGATTTTGTGCCTGTTTTAGTTTGTCCTTAACCAGTTAACTTGATCCAAATGATAGAAGTAAGCTTAAATCAAAGTACATGAATCCTACCTGACTATGGAGACGAGTTTGCATTTACCCACATTTTACCTGTGATCATTTAAAATGTTTGAAAATACTAAAATACTCTATATCTTACCTACTCTTTAACTTTTTTACCTGCTACAAGTGATTTTTGATTAAATTGTGTCTAACATTAATGCTTGGTGGCAGAAATAGGTATGGTGGTAGACTTCCCTGATCGAGCTCTTTCACAAAGAGCTCTACTATTCTAACCACCGACTGTCCACCGACATCCCGTTCCTGCTACAAAAATACCGGTCCATCGGCTGAAGTAGTACCAGCCTGCATAGCATAGCGGCTGCCTCACTTTTGCAGCGCATCAGGGATGTATCCGAAGGCTTTCATGCGATTATGCGTAAAAGGTCGCTTCCCTACTCCAGCATACGCGAGGCAGTAGCAACGGCATCCTACAGATGATTGTTGCGCGAGCAGACTGTCCTATACAATACCGGTGGATGCGGTTTATGATGGGCTCCGTCTAATTTAATTTTAATTTTGATTTTATAATTTATTTTGTGTTTTATTTTCTATGTTTATAATGTTAATTATGGATCTTTATCTGTTATAAATGAATAATAATAATATTAGCACTTTAGATTATTTGTTTATTGAGGAAATTAAATTAAAATTCCAGCCTCAACACGAGGATATTACGATGCTCAAACACTTCCTAGCTTATATGGAGAGTTTATTGTAGGAAGACGCGACCCGTATATCACGTGGAGTTTGCTGCCATTGTGAGCGAGGATTATCGGAGGCACAAAGGGATACAAAAGGTAGTTTATCAAACCGTTTTGACTGATCTACGTCACTTGGTGAACATCTGAACTTGGCCACTCAATACCAGCCTGCATTAAAAAATAGCTCTATTGTGTTGCGTTTTAATTAATCATGGTTCGGATGTAAGCAATTACAAATCTGTAACTTTGATGGTCTGCCTGTTGGTACTTATTTATTTTATCGACCAGTTATGTCAAATTGACGACATTAGTTGCGATTTGGGCGAGTAGTCGGATTCAATAGCTGCGGGTTCGATTCCCACTGGAGAACAAATGTTTGCATGTTCTGCACATATTTGTTCCGGATCTGGCCATAGTGTTACCGTGGTACCCATAGTTTCTGTGATTCCCACGATACGGGGAATTCTAGTGTGGGATCAGGCTATTTATATGACTGTTGAGTGTTCATATTTAGTCATACTTAATTAATGATATAATACCGCTCAAGTCCAGTTCAAGGATCACAACAACGCAACGTGAGAAGCTACGGAAAAATCTCACAGTGCTAAACATGTATTTGAAATAAATCTAATTGTTTTAGTGTCGTAGTAGCTTCAGTAGGTTTGTACTATTATTTTCTCTGTGGCTTGGCCGGCTCGTATCGCGGTAATCGCAACTATATTTCACAAAACTTCCGAACAACTCCAAACTTTAATGACAATGGGCTGAACTTAGTCTTATCTTTTTCAGTGCCAATTTGTTTAAACGCTTAATTCCACTGAATACTAGGTCTAACGAATTAATTAGAAGAGAGAAGCAATTGCATGATTATAAATTTGATATTTAATAGTAAACCTATATTTTATACAGCAACAACCTAGATGATCCAATTCCAATTAATAAAAACCTAAAAATATATCCGACCTATCTGAGTATTCCAAATTTCAAAGCTAAGCCACTACGGTTTACCTATCTTAACATCCGCACCAACTTTTGCACAACACATCAAATATTTTGCAAAATTTTAAAACCCTCGAAGTGTGTTCCGGCGAATATTGCAGAGCCCCCTAGTGACATGTGACAGTAAAACCTATCTAAAAACCTAAGATGTGCAAACCGAATAAATCGTTTGGAGATAAATGGTACATACAACCAACAACCTCTTAAGGCAAATATATATCCGAGCTCCTGTTGTCAAGGGTTAAAAGTACGGACAGTAAATCAAATTAAAATTATTCATAAGATATTTTGTTTATGTTTCAGTTGGCGAACATATGAGAATATTTTTTGTGCACTATTTTCAGTATGCATCTGAAATTGTACTCCGTTATTGATAAAGGATTTTAGCTGGTTTATTTGCTTCAGTGAAAACTGGTTTGCTTTTATTATATGCCAATGTAGAGGGTAGGTATATTAAAATATTTTATTGTATTATTTATATTTTATCGAGCGTAATTGGGATAGGAATAGGAAGGCCTCGGCGAACCTACGTTCGCCGAGGCCTTCCTCTTCCTATCTCTCTGACCAAATTGGAGACATTCTAGAGAAAGGCCAGGTCAGAAGTACTAGTGCACTTATAACTGCCGAGCAAAAAGAATTTGATGAGTATGATTAAAGCGAAAGAGGTATGCCAGGATTGTAGCGAACGGAAATCCTTGGTCTCTACCTACCCCTCCGGGAAACAGGCGTGACTATATGTATGTATTAAATCGTAACAATCCTTTGTCATTTTCAACATTTCTTTATGATAGATTTATCGAAATAAAATTTTAGTAGTTTGGTATAATTTGGCATATGTTACGACTATAGTACAACGTACGTAAACTAGGATGAATAGTGATGCAAGGGTCAATAGAGACAAAACGGAGAGTACAATTCCTCCAAAACTTTCCTCAACAAAACCACTAATTACTATTACCTTCTGTCTACAGGAACCATTATATTATTATTGCAGAAATGTCATTTTCCATTTTGTCTCTATTTACCCCATTCTACTGTATTTTACTATTCTCTTGCTTACGTTTCACTTTCTGTGACAGATATATGCATTTTTAAGGCGGTTGCACATGAAACTACCAATCTATACTATCTATATACTATATAGGTTCAATTCCCGCCACGGGACAAATGTTTGTATCTGCAAATATTTGTCTCAGGTCTGGGTGTTTTCTCTGTATATTATGTATGTATTTACAAAAAAAAATGTATATAAGTAGTATATCAGTCATGTAGTTCCCATAATACAAGCTCTGCTTAGTTTGGGGCTAGATGATGCTGTGTGAAAATGTCCAGCATTATTTATTTATTTATTTTATTTTACCAAGAGGTAAGATTTGTTTGTTTGTACTGACTAGGCTCCGAAAATACTAGACCGATTTTAACAATTTTTTCACCAATATAAAGCAGAATTATTAAAAGTAACATAGGCTGTGATTTATTTAAAAAAAAATTAGAGATCCTTAAAAAAATGCAATAATGTAGCCCAAAGTAGCAAAATTTTGTCTATAAAATTCATTATTTGGCGTTCGTTGAGAACACTATTGATGATACATAAAAATTATGTACTACATGATTACAGAACTCATTATTATCTACAAAAAAGTCCTCGAGGGAATGTATCTAACTATCATAATTAAGTCACAATAGCAGCTTTTGCGTTCTAAAACTAATTAGATCGCAGGTAGAAACAAAAGTTGCGATGAAACTTGATAGGCACATATGTGTTACTTTTTATCCCGATATTCCAACGGAAACGAAACTAACGCGGGTGAAACCGCGGGGTGCAACTTGTAATATATAAACCATTCCCAGTAGAATATAGAAATTATATAAAAGTGATGAAAAGCATACCTAATTAACTAATTAGTAGATTGATGAACTTGGTTCGCGCGGATGCCTCTATACCGCCTTGACGCCTCAATACCACCTCAATGATGGATCGATTCACCTCGATACCGTGAATTAAGTCTTATTAACGTCAACTTTGATTAATGTAATGAGGTAATGCCAGTTTGCACTAAGCTCAGGCAAAGGCTTAAGCGTGACTTAATGACAGATTTATATGACAAAATGTCCGTAAGGACACTCGAATCTTAAGAAACTTAATTAACGGACTCTGATTACAAAAAATCTGGAACAAACTGATGTTGTTAACTAAATGGGCGTTAAAATACATTTAAGCGAAATGTTGTAATTTTCATGATTTTAGCTTTAAACATAAAATCTGTGACATAAAATCAGAAATTAAATTCCACTTAAACCTTATATTCCTCTCAAATAATTACAACTAATTATTCAAACAAAATATTTTCATAGTTCGCTCCTATTCTGGCGCTCCAATTAAAACTTAATTGAATATCTTAATTCGGAATAGGGATGCTATGTCCGTCGCGTCGACTCAGCTCATTAACTTCTTCAGAAACGCTAATTAAGTACTCTTTGAAGTATTCAACGGGCGATTTTGTCGCCTCCACCGCTGGATCTGCATCTAAATTATGCAATACAGTTTTAATTTACCATAAAACTTGCAAACCAATTAAAAGCATCTGAATTCTGGATCAGGCTACTGGCTGTTAAACGATTCTAAACGAGTTGAGTTATAGCGGACGATACAAATTTGTAAAAAAACATGAATAAATTTTCTATTTTAATTTTATTTTAATATAAACCATTACACCTCGTCTCTATGTTCTAGGACATGTGAGTGCTTCTCCCCAACTTTTTTAACTAGGTTTCCTGAAAAAATATCGAATTAAGATTTTTCTGAAATTGCTTGCACAATTCATGATTGATTTTGTGTCTACTTAATGTTAAACGAACAAGATATTTACCATCTGGTTGGAGATGGCTTGGACCACCCTTAAGAGTGGGTGGACTTCTACAGGTGTCGATGATGATGATGACATAGTATTATTGTACATAATACAATAATACTCGATTATAACGAACCTTATAAGTTTTCAAACTATCAACTATTATTTTTACTAATATTTATTCATTATTTATATGTATTTATTTGTAATATATATATATATATATATTACAATGGTTAGTGAGTGAGAAATGTTTCCTGATATTTCGCAAAATATCCCGTTTTAGTAAAAATTAAAACATTATTGTGTATTCTTGTAAGAAATGTCCACAAAACTTTTTGGAGCCGCTAGAAATATTTTTTGGAGTGAATTAACCCCTTTTGTAACAACATCACAATTCTGGAACTACTTGTATTATGTACCTATTTTAAAACTGTTTGAAATCGTTTCGCTCACCAAGCCACAATATATCAATGTTAAAGCCACTCTTATTAATATTATTTTATTCGTGTGTCAAAGTATTTTTCATAATTTTCGCATAACCGACAACTGTGGTTTCCGAAGATTCTCGAGTCACCACGAACCAACGACGCAGTGTAGGAAGGCCCGATGGGCCGGTGAAACTGTTAAGTTTGCGAAAATCGACATTAGTTGGTTCAAAACAGTTCGATTTGGCACTCTTTCGGAGATGTCTATCAGTCTGACTGCTATCTACTGATGATGGTGATTTGACTTTTATTTAACGTTAATGCTCCAAAATCGTTTCTGAGTTTGCCCAGCATGAACAAAGCTAAAGTCGTTTCATGATAAATCAAAACGCGTAAAGGCCTTGCGAAGTCATGAAGAATTGTTTCCGACCTTTATCTAATTTGGCATAGGGGTTCAAGGTGAACCTTACGCGGAACATAAAAAGAGTTAATTTGTTCGTAAATATGCTTTCAAATATTACCTACCCATACAAAAAGTGGAAAGGTACGTTTTAAATATATCAAATGGTGCTTTATATGGAATATTGCTAAAGCTAAGCAGCTTGGTGTATCCCTGTTTCAAAAAAAAAAAAAACACACTCACGCTGAGAATGAACATCCTCATATACATACTCAGTGCGTAGATCTTTGAAGATTACAAGTAGGGGGTAGTCAAAGGCATTATATTTAAGACATTTTAAATAAAATGTCCCCAAGAAAATGTAGAGAAAACCTAGCACAGTGAGTAGGTTAACCAAAGTTTTTTTTTTTATAAACTAGGATAGATAAACAAAATGTTAGATTTTAGACAGAAAACCTGTAACCCCATTTATATTATAAAATAAACCCTGTCTTTTGCGTAAAAGTAGGAAAAATAAGGACCCTGACATAAGTCAGAGGGGCAGTCTACATAGTACCATTTAGCGATGGCGGTAGGAAAATTAATAAAAAAATAAAATAAAAAACATTACATTTGGATATGACGCGTTTTTAGTTAGCATTCCACGTGACGGGTTGCAAGCCCATCGCCGCTTATTGAAACACTAACCGATGGCAAAAGCCTTCGAATTTTTGGTTCTAGGGCATGCCAGTTTCCTCGCCATGTTTTCCTTCACCGTTTTGAGCAAGTGTTAATTTCGAGTGGAAAAATCTATTCTAATCTATTGGTGCACGACCGGGTTCGAACCCACAATCTTCAAATCGGAAGTCGGGGTACCGCCCATTAGGCCAACACGGCTGTTCTCAATTTGCAGTTGCAAATTACGAGAAACATCCAATTTTATTACACAATACCTGCACCTAACAAACCTTACAGACGCTAAATCTGCGTGGTATTCATGAAAATGAAAATATACCTGCTAATAATATATTAATACTGGTAGTAAAAATCAGGTCGAAAAGATATATAATGCTCCACTGCCTCTCTCTCTCTTAAAAAAGGTATCTGGAACGCGGCTATGAAGGTGCAGTCATCATAAAAACTCTTAAAAATAATTGAGTTGGATGGCAATCGACTCAAACCACTATACTCAAATCTCAATTTATACCGCGAACATTAATTTGGATATTTTGTTGGGTATTTCGTTCCCATTATCGTTTGAGAGAGAAAATCTGAAAAACGGGTGCTTTTATGTTTTATTTTTGTCATTGACGTTGTGGTAATCTCAGTTTTCTTCCAAAGAAAGTAAACTTTCTGATTTGCTTATCGGCGCCTCGAATATTCACCTCAAGCCCGGAGCAGCTTCAATGAAATATTATGTAAATTAATAAACCAAACGTTTCATTTTTATTGTGCCGCTATCACATGGTCCAGTGGAGATAAGCTACTTAAATGAAATGAAACATAAAAGCTCTTATAGAGGTATTCTTATACTAAAGCCTAGAGTGGTCGCATACTAAAAATGTGACGTCTATGATATAATATGAGTAGGTAAAAAAGAAATCATTTTATTTGAATTCTTATTTATTCCATATTTAATCTTATTTTATAGTATATTATAATTAATCAAAAGATAGTTAGTATTTTTATACCTTAAATAAACAGCAAAAACAAAAAACCCGCTCTGATTAAGAAGTGAACTGCTTTAATTTATAATATAGGTCAATAAAAAACTATTTTAGAATGATCAGAGCTAGTTGATTTTCTTAGTTGAATATACTACGTGAGTGGTCGATGAAAAAACTTTGCAGAGCTCCTAATGACACAACCATGCATTTAAGACACTATACCCTCGCATTCGCTTATATTCGATTAATTTACGGACACACTGAGGGCTGCCTCAGTGTATTTATCCGCAAATTAACTGAATTTAAAGCACACGGATAATCAAGCGAATGGCACAATTTTTGATTTTTGTAGTCCGCGCCACCAATTTAGAGCAAATTGATCTATGTATACTCAGTTTAGTTAGTTTAGTAGACTGACACCGATGAGTCGAAAAAAAGACTTGCCCGTGGCTTCGGCCATATGATACCCGTATAAAAAGTAGTCTATGTGTTATTCGAATAACACATAGACTACTTTTTATACGGGTATAAAAGATTGCGAATTATTCCCGTTCCAAATTTCATTGTTTATTAACAACAATCAGCCAAACCTCTATCCTTATTTTTATGTTTCTTATATTAATAGAATAAGGTTGAAAGAAATAGAGTAAAACTTTTAAAACCTCAAAATACATTTTATTTATTTGATATGAGCAAAGTTTACTAAAAAAAGGATTTTCCCGAAAATTTCGATAAACTGGGCCAAAACCTGCTATGATATAAAAATAAATAAAGATATACGGTACTTATAGAAATCTGTAAAAGAGCTCATATTCCCGATTCCAATAAGCTAAACGATTTAAGAGACATATCATATCAACAATAATTGGAGTATTAATCTTGTTTATCATTTATCTCAGAGACCATTTAGTTCATCTACAGATATTATTATACTCAGCTGAAGAGAATTCAGTCAAATTGAGTCGTATCGAATAAAACCTTCAGACAACGTTATTAATAAAATATAAATATAAGAGTAAGTAACCAATCATATCAAACTTCAAGTAAAAACGAGGTGAAAAACGATCTGCGTGCGAGCAGGATTTTACTCTACTAATGAACGAACACAAACAGCGTATCAGTGACAACGTAATTAAACTACTGCCGGAATGACCGTAGAATTGAAAGCCAACATTTAATCGTGGCTTTGCAAACCGTATATTAGGGTCGGTAGACATGTGCCCATTTGAGTTCACACACAATCACGCTTTCCCGTTTCTATTTTAACGTTGTTTTGTAAAGCTTGAAATTCATTATCATCAGCTGGAAGATGTTCCAAGCGACATTGGTCTCTCCCAAAGAATGCCATGATATACAGAGATGCCAAACATTGTCTCCACTTACCGTTTTAGCTGTTTATTAATTTGTTTTAGCTATTTCCCTATTACATATAATACATATACGAAATCCTAGCAAGATATATATTTTTCAATAATTCCAAGTTTTTTTAATGCCAATCGATAATGCCCATAACTCTAGTAGAAACTACAAGTCTTATAGCATACCGTCGCATTTTTTTTCGAAAAAATAAAGTTCAATAAAATCGTATTAAAACTTAGACTTACCTAAAGAGCCGTGAAAAAAGTCAAGATATAAAGGTCTACGTAGAAAAACAGGTATTGTTACGTAGTGTTGACCTCAGATCCAGTGACCTGTAACGATTTCGCGTTGAACTGAACACGTTTTCTTTGAGAGCCATCTACTATTTATTGAGAATCCTTCGATAACAATAATCAACATGCTTTTATCTCAAATGTAAATAAATTTCGTAAAAACTTTGTAGCATTGCTACAGTAGCACCTTTTACATTAGGTAGCTTTATTTAAATTTAACAAGAAATCTCATAAATAAGCCTTCATTTAAAAAATAACATGCTTTACAATAAGTAATAATGAAATATTCTACAAGGTATCAAATAAAAATACCTTTGCTATTATTTATTTATTTATTTATTTATTTGTATTTTGGCACAAAGAGTCACATAGAAATATACATTGCTTTTTAACTAATGGTAACATTTACAAAAGACAAGGAGTGCCCAAAAGGAATAATTCAATATTGTAGGTACAATTTGAGCGTTAGCTAGGACTTACAGTGAACATATTATGTAAGTAGGTAAGGTATTAAGGTGACCTACCTGATGGGATTTCATTAATAACAATATTGTGACCTTGATCTTTGTGAGCTAAACATACCTGTCTATAAAAATTAGTGTTACATGGCGTAAAGTAAAACAGGACTAGTCTTACTAACAATGGAATAAGTTACCTTATCTTCTAAACTAATTAGTAATCATCCGAAGATAACAAAAAAAATAAAAAAAAGAGGTGCAATGCGCACTTTAATTATGCACCTATCTATCCGCGGAATATTATAAATGTATCCATATACAAGGTGGAAAGCAAATAGGTAGGTACAAACATTAATCTATTATTATATAATGCTATAGGTACTAGACAGTAATAAAACTTTCAATCTGATGTATGTATGTGTATATCAGATTATTCCATCATAGCAGATACCTAATTAATTACCTACATCTTTTGTACATACTTTGATTATTTCACTTTTAATACTATTCAATGAATTATGAAACAGATCGAGGTCATGAAATTCTTTGTTATAGGTATCGATACAGCGATAAAAAAAGTTATTACAAGTATATTTTTTATTCAATCTTGGTGGTACAAATATATTTAATTTACGTGAGGCACGAAGTGGAAGGCGAGCTTTTGAAATAAAATTGAGTTTGGATAAAAGTGTAGAAGAGTCTATTTGATTATTGATAATTTTATAAAGGGTGACTATATCAAATTGTTTACGACGATTTTCAAGTGATAGTAGATTGTAATGAGATAAAGAATCTGCATAAGATTTATGAGAAAGATGGGAGCGATAATTTAAGATTTTGATGAATTTGGTTTGAACTTTTTCTATTCGGTTAATATGGATTTTGAAATGGGGACTCCACACAGAACATGCAAAATCTAAGATAGAGCGTACATAGCTAAAATATAATATTTTTAGTGTTATAACCTACTTAAAAGGTTGAGTTATTCTATTAATAAAGCCTAAATTTCTGAACGCCCGTTTAATGATATGAAATGCTATGTGCGCATTGAAGGTGACTTGGTCATCCATGATGATACCTAAGTCACGAATATTCTTGGCTCGTTTAAGATCATTACCGCCAATGTTATAGTTATATAATATTTGAGAAGTTTTGCGAGTGTATGTCATCAAATAGCACTTGTCTGCATTAAGAAAAAGCTGATTGTTTCCACAATACCCCAACAATGATTCCAAATCCAGTTGTAGTTTATTACAGTCTTCTGTACAATTTATTACTTTAAATATTTTTGTGTCGTCAGCGTATAGTAAGTAATTAGAATATTTAATGGAGTCTCCAACATCATTAACGTAAAGTGAAAAAAGAGCTGGACCGAGATGGGAACCTTGTGGGACACCAGAGGGAATAGGTAGATAGCTGGAACAATAACCCTCCAGACAAACTGCTTGACTGCGGTTTCGTATATACCTCTAGGACTCAATCCATCGAAGCAAATTTCCGTGAATACCGATCTTTTCAAGCTTATTTAGGAGTAGATCGTGATTTATTTTGTCAAATGCTTTGGAAAAATCGGTATACACAACATCCACTTGATATCCCGAGTTCATTGAGTGGAGCAGGAAGTCTGTAAATGTCAACATATTTGATTCGACGCTTCTATTTTGTATAAAACCGTGTTGTTTGTCTGAGATGTGATTACGAACGGTGAAAGATAACTGTGACGTTACAATTTTTTCTAAGAGTTTACCGAATATACATAGTTTAGAAATAGGCCTATATTGCGTTATTTGATCTATTTTGTTATTCTTTGGTATGGGTGTTATAAGTGCCATTTTCCATTTAGCGGGAAAAGTTCCTGAAGATATAGAATGTTTGAATATATGCGAAATTGGCTTTAGCAACTCTTGGGCACATTTAGATATAAGAATGGGATGGACCCCATCTGGGCCAGCCCCTTTGTGAGTATTAACATGTTTTAATTCTTTAAGAACAACTTCATCATTTATATTTATGGAGTTTAGATCGATTGTACAAAAGAAATGACCGGAGTTCGAATTAGCAGTGTTATGTGAGTCATTGTTTTGTTGGTCTTTGGGAGAAACAAAAACGGACTAAAAATACTAGTTGAATTTTTCACAAATTATTTCATCATCAGACAACGTCTCTCCATTAAAAGACATTATATGAGGTATTTGAATTGTTTTTTTTTTTTGATTTTACATAAGACCAGAAAAAAATTGGGTGTTCTTTAATTTTTTCTTCTGAAAAAGTTAAATACCTATTATAACATTCACTTTCCATCTTACGATGTCTAGCCCTAAGAAGAGAAAACACACTATAATCATGTTTAAGACCATAAATTTTCCATTTTTTATGGTATTTTCTCTTCTCGTTGCTAAGCCTCATAAGGGACCTAGTGTACCAAGGTGGATATGAATTAGTATTATTGGAAAATCTGCACAAAGGTACAAATTGATCAATTAAGTCATCAAGAACTTGGTAAAACAAAGCAATTTTAGAATCAATATCGACCATGAGTGAGAAAGCAGTGTCCCAGACATATGAACGGAGACCTTCTTTAATAGAATCAAAGTTAGCTTTAAAAAACTTCCTCGTTTGTATGATATTATTAACAAGGGGAGCTGGGAGGTTAATGGAAATATCAATATCCAGGGCTTTGTGATGAGGATCTTCAGGAACCAGCTTGACATCAGGTGCATCTACACTACAGTGCACATTACAAAAAACCAAATCCAAGATTCTGTTATTACTAGCGTTAAACTTGCTATTGAACTGATTTAAAAGGGCAAGACTCATAAAATCGGACGTAAGACATGATAAATAGTCGTTAGTGGTGGTGATCATCATGCTATTTGTATTATCATCATAGCATCATAGTACCAGTTTGCATTAGTTACATTGAAATCTCCCAAGATAATAAATGTATCATTAAAGTTAGAGTGAACTAGATCTGTTACTCTGGAATAGAAAGATTCCATAAGGAACTCATGTTGAGAACCATGCGGTATGTAGGTGCAAATTATATGTAGGTATGTGTGTTCAGTTTGAGTGACTGAGGATGTGATTCTGGAACAGTTATTTATAGGGATACTCACAAGTAACTCATCGGCTGGAGGCGGCGCACACCAGCTAGCCCGCTCGACCGCGCACAGCTCACGGCGCACACCCAACATTACACTACCACCACTATTATGTATACTTTGTAAAAAAGTATACAGATTTTTTTAACAGCCTACAGACAAGTCTTAACTCCACACTAAGATTCCCTGTGTCGCGGCTTTCAGGAACTACGAGTACCGCGGTAGCACGACTTCCAGACCCAGAACAATTATCTGCAGAACATGCAAACATTTGTCCCGCAGCGGAAATCAAACCCGCACCTCTTTCGTCGCAGCTGGCTACTCACCCGCCGCGCCACCGAGGTCGTCAAGCTAAGCGGAGCAGAGATAGGTAATAAAACAACTATCACTTTTGGACGTTAAGACAGGAATAGATCATCATCTTGTTCTTATCCCACATTACGTGCGGTCGGCACAACATGATTTCTTCTTCCACTCTCCTCTATCAGCCGTCATCTCAATACTCACTCCTTTCTTAACCATGTAATTCTTCACAATAACACATCCATCTTTTCTTTGGCCTACCTCTGCTTTTATTTCCATCCACATTCATATTTAACATTCTTCTCGTAATAGACAGGAATAGATGCAAATTTGATATTGGTACAACTAAGGCTTAAAGTTCGAGACGTTACGTCTCTACCTTACTTAATCCTACTAATATTATAAAAGTTTGTGAGGATGGATGTTTGTTACTCTTTCACGCAAAACCTACTGAACGTATGTTGATGAAACTTAACAGTAAAATAGCTTATATATCAGAATAACATAGGCTACTTTTTATCCGGGTACCACGTGGGCGAAGTCGTGGGCAGAGGCTAGTATAGTATAAATAGAACCAAAAGCCATATTGGATATACAAATCGTATTTCAAAAGGGGCTAGCATGTGACGTGTGACAAAGCACGGTAACCTCTGCGTCAGCCGCAACGTTTTTCAATCGCCAGCGGCGTCCTGCGTATCCCTATATCTATTCAAGCGAGAGATTATAATGTACCTATCCATCGCTACGCTGTTTTATAGATACAATGTCGCATGGTAAACGTTTTGAATATACCCCTACAGGTTTTGTTCTGTCATATGCAATGCATTTTATGAATATGCTTGAAAATTTTAAATCCAAAACCTTACCAATGAAAAAGGGATCTTCTAGAACTGTATGCTTCATTGTCGGCCATATCATCTCTTACTATCAGGTTAGATTATGGCCAAATGAACATCTATTCTTTATAACAAAACACTATAGATCAAAACATCAAACGCATACGCATATCTTGCATCACTGGTAAAAATAAGTTAAGAAACTAACAATTACAATTCACGACCTTTATTTAAACATCCTCCAAACCGTTATATCGGTTACTAAGCACCAGAACTTCTAAATAAGTATCAAATCTTCTGTTATACGTAGGTTAAATCCTCGAGCTAATAAATAATTCAGCACCTTTAATACCTCTATAAAAAACGGCAGAAAATATTTTATGTGCCTGAATAAGATACTTTTGTATGATACAGGGCTTGTTTAATTCATCTTTTGTAATACTATCGTAAGCCGCATAACAAGAATCGTATACGCCATTTTGCTAGTTGGATGAGCTATTAAGTAGAATGGAATAAAGTTTTGTGAGTGTACTTTACAGTACTTATTTAAGCTACAATATTAATTTGGTGTGCAATAACGTATTTTCTATCTTCTATGTATAAATATAGATTTCTATAGGTTGTAGAAGACTAATGTCTCATTTACTTACATGGAGAGAGTTTCTACCTAGAATATAAATATAATCGATTATCGTTCATTGGTAGACGATACTCGCACTCATGTGTTTACATTCAAGCAAAAAACAAAACACCGCCTACGGTAATTTCATACGATACTCGCTTATGACATATCGATTTGTCTAAACCATGGACAAGAGCTATAGAAAGACCAAAAAACCAACAGCCGTGACTGACATGTACAAAAACTAAAATATGTTGGAGACTTCTAATATTTTTATCCTAAAAACTATCGTGAATTTAGTCAAATTAGTCATTTGTATTGTAAAAACGAGAATTTTCACGTACCGACCATCGTTTCGTCAGTGCACGACGCAACGCGGAGAAAGAGCGTCACGTTCACTCATTCTGATGAAGACGGTTGGAATGAGTCGAAACTTAGTTGGTGCCTTCACCGATAGTACGGTACGTGAAAATTCCCGTTTTTACAATACCTTCAATATACATAGAAGAGGCGATAATAGCCCTTCCACATCCGAATGTCGTACATTTCATATAAACGGGGCAAGTTTTTCATATTATTTCGATAATCATATCTTTGAGACGAGAAACTCTGTTCGTGTAAATGGGCCAAAGTCAAAGTCAATTTAAAATTACGTGAAATTAAAATTGTAAAGTGAATATACGCTGATTACGCGCGCAACTAAGCCTAGACGAATCAGGCTACAATCTCTACTTGTTTTTTTTTTAATGATCCTTCACTTAGCTTTAGTGAGCATTAGAAAAGATTGGTGGTTTTTAATTTATAACAGTCATGAAAAAAAAATCCTTTACCATGCTATAGCTATAACTTTTCAAACCCCAATTATTTTGGGTGGTTGTGCTGAAACTTTCCTGTAGTTGAATAAGTTGCTGGTTGCCTGATTCGGGCGGTTACCACATTATTTGTTTGTAGTAACATACTGTTTAACCACCATAAATTAATTACATATTTGCGCCGCCAGTAATTATGTGCGGGTACTCGGGAGTCGGTGCAACTCAATATGACCTAGTTTTTGCAGTTTTGCACTCGCAAAAATCACCTAACGTATGAACGTTGATTACTGAAAATGTTAACGAATTTGCGATTTACCAGTGACGTTTTAACGTCAGCTTTTAATGTTTTGACTGTCACATTCAACAAAAAGATGCTGTCATGGTTTTTGATATAGGTTGAGGAATAGTGAATCAAACGATTAAATAATTGATAATTGAAATTTTCCAAATTGAAAAATCAATTGTGAAGGCTGCGTCTAGTGCTAGTTTTCAAGAAAAAAAGCAATAACAGTAAAAAAAATGTGCCATGTTAATTTATGTGCAATCAAAATATTTTAAGTTATTTCATTACTGTGCTTAAAAACAATGTTAAGTTGCGCGAATAATTTGAAGTTTGGAAGCAAATTTTGCTAGACTACAAAAGCAGTAAGTACAATGACATGGGAACTACATGACTGATATTACTTACATATACGTAAAGATATTTTTTTGTAAATTCATTCATATCACCAGGCCCCGAGTCAAATATTTGCGGATCGTACAAACTTTTGTCTCGCGGTGGGAATCGGACCCGCAACCCTCTGCGTCTCAGGCATATGTATAACAATTGCGAAAACCTAAAACATAAAACTTTACTCATTTCACTATACACTAAAATCAGTGTTGAACTATGTAGTTCTATAGCTGTAGATTTTCACCAACTCTGCACCTTGCAAAGAAAACTAGGAAACCGTGGACACAGAGGGTCATCAGACGTTCCATTGAACGAAATCGACGCCTCAGCAAAGGCGTCTGTTACAAAGGTAACAGGACCACAAAAGCTTTTACGAGCAGTATGTGTGTTTAAATTCTAAATGATTAAATGAAGTACGATGGCTTTGAAAATATCATTAAAGCTACTGCTGGACATAGGACTCCCCTGAAGAAAGCCATGGCAAACGATCTTAGACTAGCTCCATCCACCAACTTCCCACAATCTTCAAAATGTCATCGGTTCATTGGGTAAATATATATCCGCTGCGGGATCAATGTTTAAGAAGAAGAAGAATAACTTTATTTGGAAAATAACAAAATTTAATGAACAATATGTTATTTAGATTTAGTTGTTAAATTAAGGTTGTTAATTTACTGTCTAGTGTTTTGTAGGTACAATTAAAATAAATGCCGGTAGCAATACAGTTTGAGAACAGTTACCCCCCGTGCTAGTTTATAACTGTGTTACGGCAAGGTAATAGATTCTCGCCCCATATATACGGGTCATATTATGTTGATCTTAAAAAGGAACTGGACAAGACAAATGTGTGAGTGGTTGTGTTGAGGCTCGGATACTGGACCTAAACAAGTTAACGCAGTATACCCTTACAAATCAGACAAAACATGTGCAAAAACAGCACATAAAAAGTTATGTATTTGTTTGTTTGTATGATTAGCAAATGTTTGTCTCGAGTCTGGGTGTTTTCTATGTATTTAAAAAAAAGTATATAAGAAGTATATCAGTCATGTAGTACAAGCAATAATACAACCCATAATACAAGCTCTGCTTAGTTTGGGGCAAGATAATGCTATGTGAGAATGACCAGCATTATTATTATTATTAATAAATAGCATGTAGGACATCCTCAGTGTCCCTCATTGGGTATACAGTCGTGAGCGTGTTTGCTTCTTTGTATTGTTATAATTAATTACTAATAATAATAATAAATTATTATTATTATTAATAAGGGACACTGAGGATGTCCTACATGCTCTCTATGTGATCTCTAAGGGTACCAAGTAAGGGGTAGTCAGAGGTACATAACATTTAGCATAAACCAGTGTTTTGCAAATACCAATACTAAATGATGTTCAAATAGGTAAATAACTAACACGTATTCCTCATATACTGTATTTCTCATGATTGACATCCCCAGATACACTACTCAGTGCGTAGATATTTGAGGATACCAAGTAGGGATAGTCAGAGTCACATGCCTCTGACGACCCTCCACATTTGGACATCCAAACTTAAAATTTATCACATGTCCTCGTTTTGCAAGTAATAAACATTCCACGTTAGATTATACATAAATAGATACAATTTAATCAGATTTACGAGTAGGTATCTTGCTGCCTTATCCTATCCTACTAATATTATAAACGCGAAAGTTTGTGGATGGATGTTTGTTACTCTTTCACGCAAAAACTCCGTAACGGATTTTGATGAAACTTTACATTAATATAGCTTATATATCAGGTACCACGCGGGCGAAGCTGTGGGCAGAAGCTCGTTTTGTATTAATATGGATCGTTTTTGAAGGAGCAGATTTTACTGTAAGAAACAACCTTTTCACCTCGTTACATCAGATAAATCCGGTCAATGCAAAAATATTTCATCTAACTTCTCGTTCGGGCATTCAACTTTAGACAAGAGAATATCTTTGGATCCAGATCGAAGATACGACACGTCTTTCAATAAAATGAGCCTTCAGATTTGATCAAGTGAATTTTAGAGATTTTCTATTCATCTTTTTATATTAATTGTGAAAACCAACTTAATATTTGTCTTTGTGCAGACGATAGACCTACACATCAATAGCTCTAACAAAAAAATGAAAGTTTTTGTCAGTGAGCTGATGATAAAAATCTTACTAAATGATATTGACTTTCAGACTTGAGCATTGTCTCAGTACCTAACTGAATCTACTCCCTGGTTATTACCCCCGTAATCTCATTTATCAAGTTTTTTTGTCTGTTACTCCAGTAATTTATCTCGGTTTATGACAGTCCTGGGGTTTTGCGACAGTATTTTTTGCCTTTTATCGCAAGCGCGTTATCAATCTAATTCGTCCTAGTAGGTACTTCTTTGACAACTAGTATTCCACCTTAGTTTGTACTTTGATTAATGTATAAAACCTTAATACTAGTAACTACAATAATATTATAATTACCCAATTAAATATGAGCGACAGGATGTTAAGATTTTTACTAAAAAATATCAATTTTATAACGGCCGAAACGATGGTTTTGAAGATATTTTTTTTACTAAAAAACGGGATATTTACCATGATTTGTGATTTAGTAAAAATTCATACATGCATTATTATTTCAACATCAAACTCCAACAGTTATATACATAGTTCTGATTCCTAACTAAAATCCTCTGTGTCGGGGTATCAGTAACTACGAGTAACATGGTACCACGATACCCAGACCCGGGAAAAATATCTTCAGAACATGCAAATATTCGTCCCGCAGCGAGAATCTAACTCAGCCGGCTACTTACCCGCTGCGCCGCCGTGCTCGACACGAACATACTGATATGTTAGTATTTAGGTATATTTTACAAGAATGAAACCGGGGACAGCAGCTAGTGTTTCATTCCGAAACTAAACATCAAGTAAGTGTATGAAGACGAACAATAACTACACCATAGCTGCGACTGTTGAAACAGTCGTGCGACAGCGGCTTAAAAGTGACCACTTTTAAGCTAAAAAAAAGTCAAAAGAAGTCATAGAGGTATAAACTAAAAAAAAATAAACGACTGCTCGTTCTAATCTGGCCATTATTCCAAAACCCATTTTAAAACATATGTAGGTGAGAGACACTTTAGATCCATCAGTTGTAGAAATGTTCGTGACGAGACAAAGTAATTGTTTGGCGTAGCGCCAATGTGCCAACATAGTGAAGACGGGCGAGGGCGAAGCTAGGATGGTCTCATAGGAGCTCTAAGTCTGAAAAAAAACGTGTTGCTTTCAATCATTGTCAAAACTCGTGTCACATAATTACATTAAAAAAATACTAAATTTATATTAATAAATAGCAAATGTTGTTCCTCGGTAAGCACATCACTTGAGAACGGCTGGACCAATTGGGCATTTTTGGTTTTAAATGTATGTAAAAGTCCGAATTAGGTTTTTATGAAAAGAAAAATTGGAAAAATTGCGAGGACTTTTATGTAAAAAACGTTGTTTGTTTCTCCCATACAAACTGATCTTGGTTATCGAACGTAGTGGTTACTTCCTGTATGGTTGTCGAATTTACGTATCGGTCTCTTTCAAGAACTGAACTACGTCTGTCGGGTCGGCTAGTTTTACTATATGTTATGTATGACAGTTGATAAAATACACATAATAATGAAGATGAACTTGCGTATTCAATGACTGGTTCTGGCGGGAAACCAAACCGCCTTTCTTCAAATTACGATACGATAGATTGTATTTTAAAAGCCGACGCAGAAGGTTGCGGGTACGATTCCCGCCGCGGGACAAGTGTTTGTATGATGCAAATATGTATTTGCCACAGGTCTGAGTATACAATACGTATATATTTACAAAAAAAAATCATATGTCAGTCATGTAGTTCCCATAACACAAGCTCTGCTTACTTCGGGGCTAGATGATGTTGTGTGAAAGAACTTTAGCATTAGTCCAGAGGTCGTCTTAGAACTTAGAATTTATATGGAAACATTTTACGTTCCTTTTGTATAGTGAACCATACCTCATTGTTATATATTTCAGTTTTTCCCTAAGAAAATCCTGACTACGTCCACTAAGACAGACTTGGTATGGAAATCTGGCCGAGGCAGTTAGAAACTCTTTCTTTCGTCTTCAATTGCAGTTAGGATATATTGTTCTTGGATATTGCCTTTTCCGGTTCTCACTTTGCCGACGTTCAACTTTATTTTCGTGATATGCTTTTAAAATAATTATTCTGAACATATATGTCAAGCATTTAAACCTTGTTAATTGACGATAAACGTATTCACTTAAGCAATCAAAAAAAATATCTACTATCATCAGCAGATAAGTGGATTAACAAGGTAGAATCAAAACAATTCCTCACAGAAACCGATACATATTCTCATATACTTTAGTCTATATAAAGACTACTTGTTTACTTAATTAATGTCAAAGTCAAATAAAATTGGGGCTTCCTTACAGTAACAAACTCAATTAGAGGCGCAGATTCCGTCATCTGAAACCTTAGGAAAATTGCCTTTTAAGATTTTACTTCACACCTTTATTAATTTATTCAAGACCACACCTTAAGCGTAATCAGTTCTGTATCTTAAGTGGTAAATAATGATGGTTGACAAGAAATGTTTACAAAGAATAATATATATTAATTAATGCAATTGTTTTTGCTAGCCTTGCGTGTTCCTCTGTGGGTGAAACTCTTCAATGTACGTCATGCAAAGCTTTTTGCGTGAGCTGTGGTTGCTTGACAGCTTTACCGTAATTAAACATAGAAAGTAATTAGAAAATAATCTTTATTTACTTTTAGTATAATCAGAGTTAGTTAAATATAATGTTGAAAAACAGGTACAATATCCAATAATCCATTTGAAAATTTGACGCCTGACAACAGTGTCATGGATTTAAAACTAATATAATAATCACAAATTGTTGTTAAATTATCTTAGGTTGGTCTCCAGTATAATTTCGTTACCATGGCGAAAAGCTGAAAATATTCTGATAAACACAAAAAGTCCAACCACGATTCCTCCCACGAGCACGAGCACGAGTTCATTTGTTTGTTTGCACAATAAATACCGAGAACGCCTAGTACAATTTTGTACGCCTACAAGAACGCCTAGAATGGGGGATTTTGGGGTCGTAAAACGATCTAACTAGGAGTCATATCTAGACGCATAACCAGAAAAATACTCTTCAGTGAAAAATATTGAACAGTTTCATGTCCATTGCGTTGTTAGAACGAAATATTACGTTTTGGATATCTACTTCTAGTCATAATGAAGTATTATTAATTGATTACTTTTATGAAAATTATGTTCAGGTGGTAGGAAAAAAAGGTACTCTATTCAGGCTCGAAAACCAGTAGGCACGCAACAGAACATCAGAAGACAAAAACTTCAGCTCAATAATAGAAATATCTACATCGATACTCCAAGGGGTTGACAAAGACAAAGAAATTGTCTGGCGTGCCGCCAGGCATTCTCGAACCTACAGTAAGGCACTAACAGGTATGGGATGGAAGGAAGCAAGCCGATCAAAGATTGCTCTGTTTTAAAATGGGAGCATTGCACTGTTGCTAGGATGGACACTTTTAAGCTAGATCTATACCAATTTAGGGGCATGAATAAGTCACTTTTTTCTGCTTTTGTTTGACTTTATCTTGGAGATAAGTAAAACAAAAGTCACTAAGATCTGGGGAGTTTTTATATTCATCCATTCTGAATTTAAAAAACAATGAAATCGTCCACATTTATACTCATTCTCATACTCATTTATTTACCGTAGGAACTATATAGTAGGTACACTTGGTTTTTTTCCAATTGATTAGTAAAGATGTATAAAATAAGTCTGGTCAGTTACAAGCCATTTAAACTGACAAGCACAGATTTAAGTGTTAGGGTCAAATAAATTCATTGATACTCTAAAGAGGTATTTTCAAATCACAATTACAAACTAAAACTAAAAAAAACGTTAAATAATTTTATGTCAAATCACAATTAACGTACACTAAAATTAAAATAAATTATATTTATGTCAGATCAAAATGTATATATACCAAAATTAAAATAGTTAGGTACCAAAACTTTGTTCATGTCACATCATTATTATCCTACTTTACACATCATCATTATTATCCTAGCTTTTGCCCATGGCTTCGCCCGCGTGGTACCCGTATAAAAAGTAGCCTATATGTTATTCTGATGTATCAGCTATATTACGGTAAAGTTTCATCAAAATCCGTTTAGTAGCTTTTGCGTAAAAGAGTAACAAACATCCATCATCACAAACTTTCATGTTTATAATATTAGTAGGGTTTGCTGTATAGGCGCATTGTCAAGTAATATCAGAATTTAAGCTGCTGTAAAGGGGCATTCAGTTTCAAAGAATTCAGTTTGTACCTATCACAAAATACAATTTAACAGGGAATAGTTATTTTAATTTAAGGTACTGCATAATTTGAAACAAATCTTATCTGATAGAAACTGGCAACACCGAAACAAAGCTTTTGTTGTTCCGATGGCAGAGCATTCGAAATAAAAATGTAAATTTGTTCGGTGCAGCTCTAAGGAATGTGCTTTCGGAATTCCAGATTATTTTCGAATAAATCAGACGAGTGATCGGATAATCAGACTATAGAATGGCGTTCGGTTCTTTGAGCCGCCACGCCGTGGTAATTTGTCACGCGGTATTCGGCTAAGGCTTGAGTTCACCAACAAAATAAACGGACGGTTTAGTCTTTTAGAGTAGTATAGCTTCTGTGAAAGAACTCGTCCGTGGAAGCTCTGCCATGCCTATTTCTGCCGCCAAGCAGTAATGTTCTCATTGCTGTGTTAGTTTGAAGGGTATGGTGCTGGTGAAATTACAGGCACATGAGATCTTTTATCTTGTTATCTCAGGGAGGCAAAGCGTGAGTGGTACCTTTGGTATTGCAAGCGTCCATAGATTACGGTAACCGCTTACCATAAGGTGGGCCGTTAGTTTGTTTGCCTCTTTAGTAGTATTAAAAAACCCCATTATTTATGATGACAGATTCTTATGAAAACCAGAAATTTCCTAGGACTTGGGTGTATTCATAGATTGTAACTTAGCCTGGGGTCCATGCCTGAATGTAGTGAGTAGAAAACTTTTTGCATCTGCAGACTCGCTTAAGACATAATTTTCTGCCTACTGCTACAAAAATTGCGCTCGCACAATCTCTTCTTCTTACTGTTCCTGACTACGCTGACGCCTGCTATCTTGACCTTACAGAGGACAAGTTAAATAAGCTTGAGCGTCTCCAAAATGTCTGCATCAGATTTATTTTTGGATTACGCAAATATGATCACATTTCAGAATGTCGCTCAAAACTCAAGTGGCTCCCTATTTGATTTCGCGCCGGAATACTCACATCCTGTCCCTTCTATACAAAATCCCTTGACTCCCTCCTATTTCATAGAGCAATTTCAGTTTCTTCACAGGTCCCATACCTCCCGTGTTCTTCGATCATTAGAAAACCTCTTAGAAAACTGGTAACTCCTGCGCACAACACTAGGTTTTATGACGACTAAGGCAGTGCAGTGCGCCTTTGGAACACGCCGTTTGTTTTGATAAGGAAGGCCCAGTCTATAGCCGTATTTAAAGCTCGTGTGGAGATATTTTATCTGGAAGAAACATCATAGTCGCACATTCTTGTCTTGCTCTTTTATGACGTCGTATAATGTGTATTAGTATTTATGTAAATATATATATTATATCTGTAGGTATTTATCTTAAAATATTTATTACATATGTATGTATGTCGTAGTTTTTTATTATTTTATAATTATTTTATGTCAAAGGTTATCTGGAAGAGATCGATATAAGTGATAAGACCGCCTATTGTGCCCCCGCGATAAGCTAGTAATTTGCTCTGCTTGAATTTGTAAGCAAAATATTACGTGGTGTACAATAAACAGTTATCTATCTATGTACTTACCTAGATCCTCTGCATCTTCACTCCACTCTCCAGAGCCGACCACGAGCATGGATATCGCAGCCACCACCACACATCGAAGCACCAATTTCAAACCAACAATATTCCACATCATCACTCTCACTTACTAATCGAACTATTTTATTTATTTCTATATTTCTTATTTTATCTTTGGCAACATTGTTTCTGTTATTATTATATTTATTTATTTTATACTGAAATTTGCATTAATTATTAACACTTGGTTTGATGTACAAAACTGGTAAAATTTTCTATAAACAATATAAGACCATCTCGGAAAACTTGAAGATTTGATTCAGACCGTGATTTTCGATCGGCTTGCATACAAAACTAAGTCAACGTTACTTCATTCAAACCTCCTAGCATTTTCAGAAACCCAAGTTATCTGCAAATATGATAATTAGATAATCAAGACTCATTTAAAAACAGTCACATACTAAGCATCCTTCGGTAGAAAGCAATATGCTTTTCACAGAGGGCCTATGTAGGGGTAGGTATACCTACTCCTCCAGTTTTCGGGGGTAATCTTAGTGCACCTTGTAGTGTTGCCACTAAATTGATCGGTATCGTCACAAATTATTTATCAGTATAATATCTTTTTTTTTCTATGATAACTAAAAAGTGTAATTCTCCTTCAAGAACAAAAACTTAGTTTTATATACCTAAACTAATTCAATTTACAGTATCGTCACGAATAGATTTGTCAAGTCTATCCATTCAATTATTCATATTCACTTATGTCCCCATTTTAATATAATTGTGTTGTCCCATTTTTACATATTTAATAGTTTGTCCATAGGTTAAATGTTTAATGTATTTCCTTTAGTATAGTGCGGTATCACGCACGGAATTTCGGGACACGGTTAAATATACTGTTGAATAATTCACGGCTCTTTTAGCGAAGCGGTCCCGGTCCACCTGCAGACCTGCAACAAAAGTATATAGTCCTCATTTATGTAGAGTAGGTATCACTGTATTTAGTCTATGCAAATAGTGGGAATTTTGAGTAGAAGTTTGTGATGATATGATATATGGAAGAGTCGTATCATAGGGGTGTTATATTCAAAATAAATTTTATCTCACAACAAGCTTATAGCCAAACAGCTTGTGATATTATAATGAGGAAATATTTTTTGTTTGTTTGTATCGAATAGGCTCCGAAACTACTGGACTGATTTTAACCATTTTTTAATCAGTAGAAAACTAAATTATCAGGAAGTAACATAGGCTATAATTTATTTTCAATAAATTAGAGATCCTTAATATAATGTAATGTAACCCAAAGTAGCAAAATTTTGCACATAAAATTAATTATTTGGCGTGCGCTGAGAAAACTATTGATGATACATAAAAATTATGCATTACATGATTAAAGTACTTATTATAACCTATAAAAAAGTCCTCGAGGGAATATATAAAACTATCATAGTTAAGTCACAATAGCAGCATTGTGTTCTAAAATTTAATTAGATAGCCGGTAAAAACAAAAGTTGGTTACATTCGTATCGTAGTATCAATTCTTATTCAAATAAACCATCAAGGGTATTTATGTAGCAATAAAATACTTTACTGTTACTTTTTATCCCTATATTCCCACGGAATCGAAACTTACGCGAGTGAAACCGCGAGACGCAGCTAGTCTGTTATATTTTAGTAGTAGAGCTCCTTGTTAAGAGCTCATCCGGAGAA
Organism: Perizoma flavofasciatum; assembly: GCA_958496245.1. NCBI lineage: Eukaryota > Metazoa > Arthropoda > Insecta > Lepidoptera > Geometridae > Perizoma > Perizoma flavofasciatum. The sequence goes on from OY292436.1 coordinate 6,167,069, forward strand.
GTACTACAACCATGCCTATTTCTGCCGACAAGCACGCATTTCTTTGTTCCGGTTTGAAGGGTGCCGGTTAAATTACAGGCATATGAGACTTTTCACCCGTTATATTTCAGAGTCGGCAACGCACGAGTTTTATCTATCTAAAAACACAAAATTAGTTTCTACTTTTTGACTTTAGTGCTAACGGGCATTAGTATCGTAAGTTGTTTTTATTACAAGTAGTTCTTCTTATTTACTTAAAAAAACTGTTTGTATGTAAATATTGTTCGTTTTTTGTTCAATTATTCAAGTTTTTCATCTGATCTTCTTCTGAAAATGCATGTTAGATTTAGTATTAATAGTTTAGTTTAAAAATATATCTTTATTTAGGTACTTAATTTACATGCAAGTGCTCGAAATTTAACCGCACGGTTCTTCTGGGGTGTGAAGTGCTACCTCGCCGCAACACAGTTTTTAACTAGCACGGGAACTAAAAAACATTTTTTTTTTGGTGGTATGTCCCTATTAGGTACGATGAAAAAAAAACATTCATCTTATCATAATATTATAAATACGAAAGTTTGGATATTTGTTGTTAATCTTTGTAATAGGTAAACTGATTTGGATTAAATTTGGAATAGGTATAGTTCGTGACCGATAATAACGCAAGCTCCTTTTAATCCGGAACGGATACCACACGGGCGAATCCGTAAGTAGATGCTGAAAGTATATTTTAAAGTCATTGCTCATGACAAGTAAAACAAGCCAGAAACAAACATATCAAACAACAAACACGCTAACGACTGTAATCCCCATGATGGATATTTTAGATCCAGTAAGAACATCTACGAGGATTCCAAATGGAGGTGGTCATAGCCAAACACCCAAACATTATATTTGGCACATGCACATGTTTAGCATGGTATTTAGCATAGCACGTGACAGGATGCAAGCCTCATCATCATCTTCTTGCACTTATCCCACATTACGTGGGGTCGGCACAAAATGTTTTCTTCTTCCACTCTCCTCTATCAGCCGTCATCTCAGTACTCACTCCTTTCTTAACCATGTCATCCTTCATCCATCTTTTTTTTGGCCTACCTCTGCTTTTATTTCCATCCTCATTCATATTTAACACTCTTCTCTTAATATGACATTCTTCCCTCCTCATGACATGCCAAATGCCCATACCATGCTAACCTCCTCAACTTTTTCGTCAGGGTTGCTACTTTCAAACTTCCCCTGATACTTACTTACTTTGTCCATTCTAGTAACTCCACAGATTCATCTAAACATTCGCATCACAGCTGCATGTTCTTTCATCAATCATTTTGGTTGCCCAACACCCCGATCCATACAATACGACAGGTCTTATGATCGTTTTGTAAATTTACCCTTTGAGCCTAAGGGGCATTCGTGGATCACATGTAGTTCCTGTAACCTGTCGCCATTTCATCCATCCCGCATTTATTATTTTCCTTACATCCTGGTTTATCTCGCCATCGTTCTGGATTAATGAACCGAGGTACCAAAAGTCGTACCAAACTGGCTGGGATACACCATCTAAGGTAATAGGAGTGAAATTGGAGAAACCACCGAAGTCACAGAACAGATGTTCAGTTTTGAAAGGATGCAAGCCTATCACCACTTTATTGAAACACTAAACGGTTGCACCTACCTTCGAACTTAGTGCCACAAAGTGCTTCTATAACATAGTGCTGAGTGGCGGCCGTTTTTGTTGTTAATCTAATTTTCTTAATAACTCGTACGTGTAGGTACTCCTGTATCCTTTATATGACACAAAATAAAATATTTGTATCTAACTTATGGATCGGTTCCCTCGCGATGATTTCCTTCAGTGCTTGGCACACGAGTTAAGCACCTAACTTATTTCAAAAGTTTAATCCTTTTATTTTCGAACGCAATCCTTTTGAATAGGGTACAGCCCATCAGGCCAAAATTCCTAAAAACAAGGCATTCCAATAAAACAATCATCATCAATAAAACAATTCATCTTGTTTGTTCCGCCACCCACAGTATCGAACACCAAACTCATTTACCTTTATTGTTTACATCTGTGATTGCGCGCAAAAACAAAACAGATTCTTGTGATTGTTCATCGTTACTACGTACCTACTACAGATGGATGATCCTGTATCAATGTGTACTACGAAATCCAAAACGGGCTCGCATCCTAACCTCGCTTTCATAACAAGTGACCCGGACCAAATCTCTTTGCGCAAAAGAAAAATTCCAGACTCCGAAAAACTGATAATGAATGAGCTTAGACAAGAGTTGTCTCTGTCCTTGGATTGTTTTCGGCGTGAGTTGAGCGACACCCTAAAGGAATTCCAGGAAAGTATGATGTCATCTTTTGAATGTATGTTGAAAAAACAAACCGATAACATACAACAACTGCACGAAGAGTTTGCTAAAATGAAAAACGATCTATCCAAGATACAAAAGTCAAACGACAAATTGCAACGTGCCCAAACTCAATTGACCTCTGATTTTAAACTACTACAAAAAGATAATGAAAACGTAAATGAGTATGTAACTCGCCTAGAAAAACGCATTGATTCCACGAATGTGCTGGTTTCGGAACTTTCGGAGCAATTGCGTCATAAAGATCAAGACGGAAGAAAAAACAACCTCGAAATATCTGGCGTACCACTTACTAAGGATGAAAACTTATCCAGTATTCTACACCGCCTATCTGTTAAAGTTGGGTTCCCGCTGTCTCCGGGCGATGTCGACTATATTCATCGAGTAAGACGTTATCTCCCTCAACAAAAAATAGCCAGCAGCAATGATAAGACCTCCCCTGAGAAGACCTCTGTACCCAACATTATCGTCAGGTTTACGCAGCGCAGGCGTAAAAGTGAGCTTCTGGCAGCTGTTCGTGCCCGCCGCGGCATAACAACAACTGATCTAGGCTTCGACGGCCCATCCTCACTGGTCTACGTGAGTGATCATCTTACACCGCACTACAAACTGCTGTACCGTCGTGTGCGCGAGCAAGCAAAACAACTGGACTTCAAATTCGTCTGGCTCAACGATTGTAAAATATTTATTCGTAAAAGTGATGTGTCTAAGGTGATAATTATCACAAAATAAATGACTTAACTAAAATTAAGTGACTGAAAACTTGAATGGTTGTTGTGTTTTAGTTGGTACTCATTAGGTACCCATACTAATTAATTGTGCCATTGAATATTTGTGTCAATCCTTTGCAAACTTAATAACTTAATTATAGGCAAACTCATTTGACTCTGTTTAGGGTTGTAGTTCTCTTTATTATTATTATTGTTTTTTTCTCACAACAAATCAACTGAAGAAGTTGTTAGGTACCTAATATTTCTTATCTTGTATATTGGTGGTACAATATGAATTTGTCAGACTCTTTATCTATCTATTATCAAAACACAAACGGGCTCCGTACCAAATCCCACATATTCTTATCTAACATTTTAAATACTAACTATGATATTGTATGTATTACTGAATCATGGCTTAATGATTCATTTTATAGCGCAGAGTATTTTGATAACCGCTACGAGGTATTTAGATGTGATCGTGATGAATTATCTTCCGGCTGCAAACGTGGTGGTAGTGTAATGTTAGGTGTGCGCCGTGAGCTGTGCGCGGTCGAGCGGGCTAGCTGGTGTGCGCCGCCCCCAGCCGATGAGTTACTTGTGAGTATCCCTATAAATAACTGTTCCAGAATCACATCCTCAGTCACTCAAACTGAACACACATATCTACATATAATTTGCACCTACATACCGCATGGTTCTCAACATGAGTTCCTTATGGAATCTTTCTATTCCAGAGTAACAGATCTAGTTCACTCTAACTCTAATGATACATTTATTATCTTGGGAGATTTCAATGTAACTAATGCAAACTGGTACTATGATGATGATACAAATAGCATGATGATCACCACCACTAACGACTATTTATCATGTCTTACGTCCGATTTTATGAGTCTTGCCCTTTTAAATCAGTTCAATAGCAAGTTTAACGCTAGTAATAACAGAATCTTGGATTTGGTTTTTTGTAATGTGCACTGTAGTGTAGATGCACCTGATGTCAAGCTGGTTCCTGAAGATCCTCATCACAAAGCCCTGGATATTGATATTTCCATTAACCTCCCAGCTCCCCTTGTTAATAATATCATACAAACGAGGAAGTTTTTTAAAGCTAACTTTGATTCTATTAAATTAGGTCTCCGTTCATATGACTGGGACACTGCTTTCTCACTCATGGTCGATATTGATTCTAAAATTTCTTTGTTTTACCAAGTTCTTGATGACTTAATTGATCAATTTGTACCTTTGTGCAGATTTTCCAATAATACTAATTCATATCCACCTTGGTACACTAGGTCCCTTATGAGGCTTAGCAACGAGAAGAGAAAAAACCATAAAAAATGGAAAATTTATGGTCTTAAACATGATTATAGTGTGTTTTCTCTTCTTAGGGCTAGACATCGTAAGATGGAAAGTGAATGTTATAATAGGTATTTAACTTTTTCAGAAGAAAAAATTAAAAAACACCCAAAATTTTTCTGGTCTTATGTAAAATAAAAAAAAACAATTGAAATACCTCATATAATGTCTTTTAATGGAGAGACGTTGTCTGATGGTGAAATAATTTGTGAAAAATTCAACCAGTATTTTCAGTCCGTTTTTGTTTCTCCCAAAGACCAACAAAACAATGACTCACATAACACTGCTAATTCGAACTCCGGTCATTTCTTTTCTACAATCGATCTAAACTCCATAAATATAAATGATGAAGTTGTTCTTAAAGAATTAAAACATGTTAATACTCACAAAGGGGCTGGCCCAGATGGGGTCCATCCCATTCTGATATCTAAATGTGCCCAAGAGTTGCTAAAGCCAATTTCGCATATATTCAAACATTCTATATCTTCAGGAACTTTTCCCGCTAAATGGAAAATGGCACTTATAACACCCATACCAAAGAATAACAAAATAGATCAAATAACGCAATATAGGCCTATTTCTAAACTATGTATATTCGGTAAACTCTTAGAAAAAATTGTAACGTCTCAGTTATCTTTCACCGTTCGTAATCACATCTCAGACAAACAACACGGTTTTATACAAAATAGAAGCGTCGAATCAAATATGTTGACATTTACAGACTTCCTGCTCCACTCAATGAACTCGGGATATCAAGTGGATGTTGTGTATACCGATTTTTCCAAAGCATTTGACAAAATAAATCACGATCTACTCCTAAATAAGCTTGAAAAGATCGGTATTCACGGAAATTTGCTTCGATGGATTGAGTCCTAGAGGTATATACGAAACCGCAGTCAAGCAGTTTGTCTGGAGGGTTATTGTTCCAGCTATCTACCTATTCCCTCTGGTGTCCCACAAGGTTCCCATCTCGGTCCAGCTCTTTTTTCACTTTACGTTAATGATGTTGGAGACTCCATTAAATATTCTAATTACTTACTATACGCTGACGACACAAAAATATTTAAAGTAATAAATTGTACAGAAGACTGTAATAAACTACAACTGGATTTGGAATCATTGTTGGGGTATTGTGGAAACAATCAGCTTTTTCTTAATGCAGACAAGTGCTATTTGATGACATACACTCGCAAAACTTCTCAAATATTATATAACTATAACATTGGCGGTAATGATCTTAAACGAGCCAAGAATATTCGTGACTTAGGTATCATCATGGATGACCAAGTCACCTTCAATGCGCACATAGCATTTCATATCATTAAACGGGCGTTCAGAAATTTAGGCTTTATTAATAGAATAACTCAACCTTTTAAGTAGGTTATAACACTAAAAATATTATATTTTAGCTATGTACGCTCTATCTTAGATTTTGCATGTTCTGTGTGGAGTCCCCATTTCAAAATCCATATTAACCGAATAGAAAAAGTTCAAACCAAATTCATCAAAATCTTAAATTATCGCTCCCATCTTTCTCATAAATCTTATGCAGATTCTTTATCTCATTACAATCTACTATCACTTGAAAATCGTCGTAAACAATTTGATATAGTCACCCTTTATAAAATTATCAATAATCAAATAGACTCTTCTACACTTTTATCCAAACTCAATTTTATTTCAAAAGCTCGCCTTCCACTTCGTGCCTCACGTAAATTAAATATATTTGTACCACCAAGATTGAATAAAAAATATACTTGTAATAACTTTTTTTATCGCTGTATCGATACCTATAACAAAGAATTTCATGACCTCGATCTGTTTCATAATTCATTGAATAGTATTAAAAGTGAAATAATCAAAGTATGTACAAAAGATGTAGGTAATTAATTAGGTATCTGCTATGATGGAATAATCTGATATACACATACATACATCAGATTGAAAGTTTTATTACTGTCTAGTACCTATAGCATTATATAATAATAGATTAATGTTTGTACCTACCTATTTGCTTTCCACCTTGTATATGGATACATTTATAATATTCCGCGGATAGATAGGTGCATAATTAAAGTGCGCATTGCACCTCTTTTTTTTATTTTTTTTGTTATCTTCGGATGATTACTAATTAGTTTAGAAGATAAGGTAACTTATTCCATTGTTAGTAAGACTAGTCCTGTTTTACTTTACGCCATGTAACACTAATTTTTATAGACAGGTATGTTTAGCTCACAAAGATCAAGGTCACAATATTGTTATTAATGAAATCCCATCAGGTAGGTAATACCTTACCTACTTACATAATATGTTCACTGTAAGTCCTAGCTAACGCTCATATTGTACCTACAATATTGAATTATTCCTTTTGGGCACTCCTTGTCTTTTGTAAATGTTACCATTAGTTAAAAAGCAATGTATATATCTATGTGACTGTTTGTGCCAAAATACAAATAAATAAATAAATAAATAAAAAACAAAATAATTTAAAAGAAAATGAAAAATCCAACCGCCACGTAAAAGCAAAATACGAAAGTAAAAGTGCCAGCACTTCTCAGTGTTGTCGAAGTGAGACTAGAACGTAACTTCACAATTTCTGCTGCAATCCAGCGCTTAACGGAGACACTGTGTTATTTTTAAAAGGAATTTTTGAAAGAAATATTCATCAAAGCTTTTAAGAAGCAAATACTTCAAAGGGACTAAACGACCCGTCGTATGTACTGAAGCGCTAATATAGTTTAGGAGACATTGCGCTCCTATTTCACAGCTTATGGCTTAGCGCGAATAGAACAGCTGGTCTACTTTTATAAATATCCAATCATCTACCATCAAGCTGATTGTGGCAATTTTAAGCCAAAACTTGCTTTTTATGGTTCCGTGGCCAAATGACGAAAATTAAAATGGAAACGGAAGTCTCTTCGTCCTTCCGTGTATCCACAATCCGTGTTTCTCCCTCAGTGATAGCGTATGTAAATAAAAAACCTATATAACTATATATTTTCATTTATGTATGTAGATTCCTTCCAATCTAAGTAACTAGTTATCACCCCACTCTTCATTACACAAAGATTAGCTGGAAGAAAATGCTAATTAGCATTAAGTTTGCCTATGTACTTGTTTAACTTGTGCAAAAAATCATTTTCTATCTATCTATCTATAACTTTTTAGTTTTGTATCCTAAAAGTATAAAACAAGTTAGGTCTTATTTGTTAGAAACTACCAACAAAAACTAGTCCAATAATACGAGTGGGTGGGACTTAAAGATGAACGAGAGAAATAGAGGGACAACACGTTTTCCGTAGATTTATTCGAAGCTTGTTTTCAATCAACACTCATTTGTTCTATAGGACTTTTACTCGTACATTATAGAACTAGGTAAGTTCGTTTCTCATAGCCACACCAAAGAGGACTAGCTATTCTGCCTTTCAGAATACGTGATACACAATAATGCTTCGTACTACTGAATAATACAATGGGTTCTATGACAAAGTGCATTTAATTTAAGATATTGAATCGAACGCCGTCGTTTAAGGTGGACTACCAGGTAAATAATTAAAATGATAAGCCTGTGATTGCTTTGTAAGTCATAATGAACTTATTATTTAAAATTGGTGCTCCAACCGAGTTATAATGATTTTTGTGGCAATTTTTATGGCCTCAAATCCTGGGGCGCTGTAATAAATGATAGAATATAATAAAAGGATAGTTTATGTTATAGAAAACCTATCGGAGGTTTTTGCTTTGTATGATTTTACTTGTTTAGTGATAAATGTATATGTTGGCGTGACAACGCGACTTATTCAGATTGCAAATGATTATTTTTACTCACGGCAGAAGGAGTAAGAGTTTGCTTTATTGTTTATATATTTGTATGTTTATTTTTTATCATTTATACTAAAAACTGCATATCGCTGTTTCAATTTTTCGCGGTATAACAGACATACATACAAACTATGCATAAAAATAACCATTTCAATTTTATTTATATTGTGTTTTATTCTCGTTTTTAGGCTTTTCGTGTTTAAACAAGTTTTGTTTTCGTTTAATTTTACGTCAGTTTTGATTTGGGAGGAAATTGTTTGATCATTGACAGGAAAATTTACAGAAAGTCTTGTTGACATTTACCTACGAGTAGCTCGTATTATATAAAAAAAAATACTTTTCTGATTGGGCGAATCGAGGTTGCCTTTATTCTCTTGAGGGATTGTTCATCAAAAATCGACTTAACTCTCTATACATGTATCTCTTTTATACTTTTGTTTCAAAATTGTCAAGATATATCTTATAGTAAACGCATATACAGTGTATTTACGCCGCTTATAAAAAAATCAAAAAATTATTTTAAAAAATGATGCAACGACTCAATAAAAGAAAATAAATGTTCTACGGATGGAGAACGAAGGGTGAATCGTAATGTGTAACGTCAATTTGTACTACGTAAATTGACGTTATACATTTCGATTTAACCTACGATTCTGCGTGCCTTCAGATTGAAATACTAAAAACTCAAATAGTTCCACCATTTTTTTTAAACAAGAATATAATGAGTCGATGTGTACGCATGGTATTTATATAAATTAATATGCAGTCTATGTTCATAAGTTCTTTGCTAGTTACTTTATTAAACATTTAATTATTTATTTATAAAGCGTCCTATGACTCAACTGTTAGTAATCAGGCAGACTTGATTTTAATTAAATTAAAATAAATTAAATTACCGTTACCTTTTCATCATTTCCTTTTTTAAACAAAATACAAACACGCTCACAACTGTATTTCATACCGAGTAAGAGGTAGTCAGAGGCACGTCCAAATATTATATTAGGTAAATGTCCGCGTCTTTGCAAGTAGTTAGCATTCCACGTGACACGTGACCATCGCCGCTTATTGGAACACTAACTGATATGTACATGCCTCGAATTATTGGTTTTAGGGAATAGAAAATATTTTCAATAAATAAAAGTATATAAACAATATGAACAGAATCTTCTACATAAACCTCCATTGGATATGTGTGTTAATATACAAGCAGAGGATATAATATTGTATTCTCACTTCTCACATAATTAATCTGTTAGTGTTAATAAATAATTAGTAAGACCTAATTAAACTTTCATAAGCGTACGCGTATCTTGATAACAAAATGAGCTCATATTTTTCACAGTACGGTTGGTAAACAATGTGTTTCATGCATATTAACTATGCTAAAAGCCGAACTTATTTTTTCCCATTCTTACCCTACTATAGTCATTAGTCTTTAAAACCTACCGATCAGCTGATAGGCATCCGTTGTGTGAAGAAAATAAGAACATACTGCTACCTTTTGAATTAAACTTTCACAAACACTGAAGTGACACAAGCATTGTTTGTTTTTTAACGTTTGAAAGTTTGTTTATAGGTTACGTGATGGCATGCGTTTGGTCATAGGCCGCCACGTGCGAGCTAGGCCGCTTCGCGCGGTGTACTGAGCATTCGGTTACCTTCTAGGGAGGGTTGGGCGCGCGCCGCCTTCAGGTGAGCTTTGTTGGTGAAGTTGGAAAGATGTGGATGTGCTTTTGGGAATATATTCTTAGTTTATTGTAAATACTAAAATATAATTTGAGTATATTTTAGGGCATTTGACAAGACGGAAGGATCACAGTTGGACCAAAGCAGTCTCGGAATGGTAGCCAAGAGTTAAGCGACGTCCTCGCGGCAGACCACCTGCTCGATGGTTAGACGAGAGGGTAGCAGTAGGTGAGCAGTAGATGCGGCTGGCAGACGACCACCAGGAGTAACGTAATAGAGAAGAGGCCTTACTCAGCAATGGGAGTTACCGGCTGATTGGATAGATAGATAGGTATGACATGAAATGATATTAACTTCGCAGTAGACCTTTTCACCGGATTCTGGATTTTTGAGTAGGTTATCTGTACACATCTTACCAATTTCAACAACAAAATTAATTATTATAAAATAATTTAATATAACTATACTGAATTAAAACCACTGAACCAGAGCAAAGCAATCATCTTTGACAGATTTTTTTTAGATAAAAATCTGCTACGCCTACTAAAATTTTATATAAAACTGGAAAAACGGGGAATTTGAAGCCGTGCGTAACCAAGATCGTTATAGTCCACTCGGTCGGTGTTCCTCCCGTATTAATTACGAATTCGTATCAGTGCGCTGACCGGAACGGAACTTCTCGTTCACTTTGTACAATCGATGGGTCTACCATACCACATCATACTAAGAGAAATTTGTTTTTTTTTGAAAGATTGTTCGACCATTTCTGCTACCAGGCTCTGCCTAGTTTAGGTATTAGTGTGTTGTATTACATCTCCGATAAGCTCGAATGCCTACCCATTTCAGAAGTAGATACCGTCATTGGATTTTGTATACCTCTTATGTAATTTATATGATCAATAAATGATTATTATTATTAGTTAAGTATATACCTATTCGTATTTTAAGACAAAACCAATAAGTGTAATGAGGTTACGACGTTTGTATTGTTAGGTTGTCGACGACCTCTGTGACGCAGCGGGCGAAGGCCCGCCTGAGACGTAGAAGGTTGCGAGTTCGATTTACGCAGTGGGACAAATGTTTGTATGATCTGCAACTATTTCACTCGGGTCTGAGTGGTTTCTATGAATAATATGTATGTACAAAAAAAAAACAAATATAGTTCCCATAACACAAGCTCTGCTTACTTTGGGGCTAGATGATGCTGTGTGAAAATGTCCAGCATTATTTATTTTATTTATTTATTTGTATGTATAAAAAAAACTCAGAATAAGCAAACTAATAGGTAGTAAATGTTAAATTTAACATTACCTACTAAATGTTTCTTTATAAATAATTATTTCAACTATAATAATATTCAAGCCTCCTTCTAATTTTTAATGGAATTTTTACGCATGAAAAAGCTTTTATAAAGCGTGTTTCAAATTAAAAATTAAGACAGTGATGGACAATATCGTAGCTTATAAAACTTTATGAAATGAAATATGGACTCAAGAGACATTGTCCAAAGCTACGACAGTTGTTTGAGTTCGTTCAAAATAATTATAAAGATCAACGTTTAATTAATTACTTAGCTTTATGTTTTGTCCGCATTTTATAAAAATATTAAATTTTTGTAAGAGACGATTTCGACACAATTCATATTATCAATTTTAAAAAGTCAATTTCCGATAATAGTGTGATATTACGTAGCTAGTTGATCTAATGATAGAATGGACGATGGAACTCAGGCAAACTGTGTTTTGGGTCATTTTGATCAGAGGCCCAATGATTCCACAACCAAGTCTCTTTAAAATAAAGTGTAAAGAATGACAGTTAGCTTTCAATATCGATTATGAATATACGAATGACGTTTTTGTAGGGAAGAGTTGACAATAATAAATAAATAAATAATAATAAATAAATAAGCCATTTATTTCAGATACAAAAAAATATTAACAATTTTCATTAATTTAAATTAAGTTTATATTTTATTTTTTTTATCAAAATTATCTATCCTTTAATTTATTTGCGGTCTGTGTGCTCTTCAGCATAGGCCTCCTCCAAATCCTTCCATTTTCCCCTGTCTCTTGCAGTCCTCGTCCATAACTTCCCTCCTGTGTTTTCGATGTCGTCTTTCCAGCGTTTGTGTTGCCTACCTCTGTTTCTTTTTCCCATTCTTGGATACCAGACTGTAACTCTTTTGCTCCACTTATCCGCACCTCTTATTGTGTGTCCTGCCCATCTCCATTTAAGAGTTTTTATTTTGTATGATACGTCTGTCAGTTTGGTCTCCCTCCTTATATCTGTGTTTCCTTTCCGATCTCTTCTCCTGAGTTGACAATGTTCTGAGTTAAATACTGATTTTGACGTTTATGAGATCGAGACTTATCTTTGACTGTTTTTTAAATTGCTTGTATTAATTTTCAGTTTGCAATTCTGATTCCTGACAAGTGTTATTCAAATTCAACAGAAAAAAAACCAAACCAATTTAAAAATCTTTACATTTCTTGTCAACAGATATTTTTATTTTTTATTTTTTTGCAACATGCCTCAGCATGTTGCTACTTCACATCGTTTGGGTGTAAAGCAGCGCTGATTTTCAGACAAAGCCGGTGCGGGTGACTTCACGAACGCCGATAAGTGCAAAATTCATCGAGAAAATAGAAAGAAAAATAATAGAAGAAAGTAAGTAATTACGTAGGTTCTATTATACTGTACAGTGTTCAGTGTGCGGTCATTTAGGTTAGAGATGTCAGGATAGCCATGGATACCGGTAAAAAAGATAAACAAACCTACAGCAACGTCGTAATGGCGTAGGTGCGTAGTTTAAGTAAGTAAGTGGTTACGAGCGTATTTGTGCTGTTAACAGTTCTTTTTTTAATGATTTTCTAAAGCTTATCACTGTTTTTTGGCCACGAATAGGTGGGGGCAGGTCATTCCAGCACCGAGACGCAGCAAATCTAAAGGACCCACGGAATGCAACGGACTTGTGTCTCGGAGTCACAAACACGTTCGTACACGCTCTCCTGTTGTAGAGAAAATATTCCTTTCTCCATATAATACAATTCAGGATTTAAAATATTATTTCATATTAGATAGCCCGAGGATAGCGTCACAAAGGTAACAATAATAAAATAATGCCCTCTTATTTTATACTATTAAGCATTTAATTTTGTTAAGATGGGGTGGAAGCCGAATTTGAAATGCCTTAAGTGGTGCAGACAATTATATCACTTGCAATACTATAGCATTCAGCTTTTTCAGTAAATGTTAGTCATTTTATTATTATAATCTGTGTTCACAAAAAATCTGTATCGATTTTTTGAAATATAAATCTCGTAATTTAGTTTTTAAAACTGAACGGTTAATAACTTCAATTTGATATTATAAGAACATATTAAAGGAATAAGGTATCTAATCGTTCAAAAAAATAAGTTGTGATACTAAGTAATACTTCCCCACCACCCCGTTGGCAGGTAATATTTTTCCGTGCATTATACGTATATGCTAAAACAGCTATTGATCAATCGGTTCAAGGATGCGCCTTAAGTTATCGTATGACAGTATACCATAACCATATATAAATTCTAACTACAGAACATTTTGAGTAGAACTGCATCAATTATCCCATTATTAGAGTGAGTACAGATGGGCAAATCCGAATCGAATTTTCCCAATGGGTATACGATTATGCATTGCCTGGGTTTGATTCGATTGCGGTCAAACATTTGGTGTTAATGTCATAGGTACGAACAACCTGTCCGAAAATAGAGCAGTTTACTTACATATTTGTTATGAATAATTTACTTAGCCATCTTAAGCCGATTTAAGCGCATGTTATTTATACTTATAAAGAAACTTATTCCCTTAGGCCCTAGATCTAAAGCTCAGTCTGATCACAATGGATAGAGATGTGGTGATTATATTATTTATTTTATCGTGACACTAGCTTTTTTTTATAGATAGAGAAAAATATATCTACTTCGATTTGATATGAGTTAAGTGACTCATTAATGTAAACTAGAAGCAACCTGGATTAACGATTGACCTACATTATTCGAGGTGTGGTTTCATAAATAGCAGTCATGATCGAATGTTTTAATTGCGAATTGCAATAAATCGTATAACACGCTCACATACAATATTACATAAACATAACGATGTATTTTAATATTATAGAACAAAATTTGCATTCAAACCATGAGGCCGGAAACAACTGCAGCAAACGCAGACACTACGCACTTAGTCGTCATGCACACTATGTAGAAGAGAAGTGTTTTATACACGACCCAGATCAGCACGTCAGAAAGTTGAAATACAAATTTCAAACGTAACATAAAATTCAAGTTAATAACACCTTGCATATGCTGCGACTGTCGCGTTTACTATATCAACGCTGGCCAAACAATTCGAAAAACGTTTTTATATAATTGCTTCGTCTGAAGTATTTTTAGGAAACCTGCCAACTAAGACTCTACTAAGTGATGTCCGGAATGACCTGCTATTTATCGATGACCTAAAACGTTTATGAGGGATTCGTGCCAGAGCTGATCTGCCCGCTTCCGCTATTGATAAACTATACCGTCCCGTGGAAATTTGTTGCGAATTTGATAATTGCAAACGGTGTCTGGGCGGTTTTTAAAATGGGCTCTATTTAGGTATTTTTTGTATCGTGTTAATGTATCTATTTCATGATTATCTTATTAAAAAACTATGAAACTTCAGGAAATCGACGTGGTAATTAACCATATTTTCAATTTAAACCACTAATAGTTTCAATTATTATTTACTAGTTTCTGCCCGCGGCTTCGCCCGCTACTTTTATCAACATGCCAATGTTGATAAAAGTAGTGTATGAACGTCTAGACTTCAAATTATGGCCACCAACTTTCGAGTGAATCAAACCTGGGAATATTTTTTCCATACAAATTTCAGAACTTTATTGCACACCCCCTAGGGATAGTTTTGTAAAAATAAAAAATATGTAATTTATAATTTACTTTTTAGTTTATTTAGAGTTTTGAATGAATCGAACCAAGTTTTACAGTTTTCCATTCAAAGTTTAAAACTCAATTACACACAATTACAATTAGTTTTGAAAAAAAACGTGTTTCATTATTTATTTTAAAGTTTATTTGTACCGAGTTTTGAGTGAATCAAACAAAGGAATCAAATTTTCCATAGAAACTTTACCACCCTGTTTACCTCCTTAGGGGTTGATTTTCGAAAATTAGATTAGCCTATGTGTTATTCCAGAACCTAAACTATTTACATTCCAAATTTCATCAAAACCGGTTTAGGAGTTACGGAGTTATGTGGTAACAAACATTCATACACACTTCTTTCGCATTTATTATATTAGTAGGATAGGATATGACTCTGATTTACATAATATGTGAATCAGAGCCTGGTAATTTATTATGTTAACAGGGATTCAAATTGGATCTTCTTAAAAACGTAAAGGTTTTTAACGTTTCGATAAAAATTATAAAATAATAATACTAGACATTTTCACACAGCATCATCTAGCTCCAAAGTAACCAAAGCTTGTGTTATGGGCAATTCATGACTGACATACTATTTAAATGATTTTTTATTGTAAATACGTACTTATAGAAAAAACCTGAGAAAAATATTTCCGGATCATACAAATAATAGTCTAGCGGCGGGATGCAAACCCGCCGCTGCATAAAGCTTTCATATCACGACACAGCAATAAAAACTACGTAGGTACGTACCTACTTAGTTTCAATGTTTAATACAGCGTAATTAACATAGTGTTGACCAAAGCTACCGTAATAATTCTCAATATGGTGATCAAAATCTACATGTAACTAAGAGTCAATTCATATGAAACGCTCAATTTGAGGGCCCATCGTTTTATCATTATTTTGGTCCATCTTTTTTAGAAGTCCAGTGCTAGACATATGACTTCCTCAAATAATGCTAGAGTGGTCTGGATGCAACCTCTATCTATCTTTTATGTGATAAAAGATAGATAGCGGATCTGTGAGCTATATGATGTGCCCGTCGCCACATAAACTTGCTCAATTACTGAGATTTATCTAGGGCAGAAATTCAATTTGTGAATAGAGAGACAAAATAAAACACAATTCGTCACAGTGCCAGTTATGCGGAAAATGTTCATTTAGCTTACTGATACTAGATACTTCTCAAGCACGCTCCGATAATCACTGATACCTCGATGAGAAGAGTGCCCGTATAATATAAGATTCAAGCCAAATCATCTTATTTGAAAGGGTACCGAGAAATCACTAGAAGAAGGAACGTCAAATACTGATGCATGAATGAATGAAGATACTTTATTGTACACCGTATGAAATTAACAAAGTGAACAATAACATATGTATTAAAATTTAACGTACAATGATGCGGTCTTATATCTTAAAATCTCTTCCAGACAACCTTTAGATGGAGAGGATTCTATGTGATTTTAAAAACACATAGAATCCTCAAATAATGTTTTTTGATATATAAAGTTTCTGAAGAATTAAAATTATCTCTTACTTTGGTATATTTTCAGTCAAACGTCATAGCAGGAACTCTCCTACTATTTAATTTTCTCCTTTACTGTTCAGTAAAGTACGTGGAATATTCGTAGTATTCCTTAAAGGTACAATTTAATGCAAATCAACAGCAGGCATTTACAGGCATTAGTGGAGCCGAAGCTAATACGAAGAAGCCTTTTTGCCTTTTATTATTATAATTATTTTATACTCAACAAACACATATATAGTCCTGGTCCCACATTAAGATCCCCTGTATCATGAAATATATATTTACCCATTAAAGATAAAGAAAATAAGTGAAAGAAGACAAGCAATAGTTATATTAGGTACCTACTCGCATTGGTACCCTGGTTATCAAAAGCTAGCAAGACCATGATGGCCAAATTGATTCTTGAATAGTTCCAATAATGATGAAAATTATATATTTCAACTTGGGAGTATAATATCACACCATCCATCCAAAGCTAAAAAGGCCAACTTGCTAGCTTGCGTATCTTTGCGAGTAGGTACGTAATCACTATTACCTTCTTTCACTAGATATGCGTAGTTGGCACTAATCATATTCATTCAACTATAATGCTTTCAATATTTTTGTAAAATGGTTCATTTAGGATTCATTCGAAAGGCTCTTTCTTGGTTTACGACCGACTTGGTTCGACTGTATATTGAAAACTTAATTTTGAGGGAATTCTAATACAACCAATTAATTATAGTTTTAGCAGAGCTTAACTTGATCATGCAAACAATAGCACCTAGCGCTGTTAGGTAAGACAAATGCTATGAAAGAAAATTTAAAAGCAAGATTAGCAAATAACAATTCTGGCAACCACAGCACTCTCAGGCATTACAATAAAGCGACTAAATACAGAATTATTAGGTAAAATTTTCACGGAGTCAGGGCCATATTTAGGAAGAGTAATTGGGGCTAAATCTCAAGGACTGCTTATGAGTATTATGACATATCATAAACTCAGCATGCCAAAAAAACAATAGCAGCGAATGCAGGTTTATTTTTAAATCACGTAAAACCTCTCAAACCATAATTCCTACTATCAAACCCAATAACTTTTGATCTACAACTTTTGGAAATTTAGCTTTTTTTCAAGAATAATGTATTTCCTTGAAATAAAAAGATTCCTTGAAAATTCCTATTATGACATAAGGCGTATCTTATTAGGATTTATACACCAAGAAACAGTTGAGTTTAGGCTGACATGCTTGCTCAAATTGCATGAAAAATAACCGATTGAGAACCCCCCCTTTTTGAAATCGGTTAACAAACTAAAAATAAGTCAAAATCATGGTAGGTACGAAAGCGTGAAAATAACCCAATATTCGAGTCAATACAATGCAATTGCGTATGTACCTTTTTTGTTATTTTCTGTTACAGAAATCAATATTTTTTTTAAATACATACATATTAGTAGGAACTATTGCTTAAACATTCTCCACCAGTCATCCTGGATGGACAAAAAGATTGTGTAGCGTATCATGATAATCCAAACAAGTATCAATTAGACAACGCTATATAAACATAATTTGATTACATGAAGGTATAACTATTTTTCTATTTTATTCAAAAATGTTGCCTTATTATGATAATTACATTTCAAACTGTACTGATTAAGAAGCCATACACCCAGTATTAGAAACGGGGTGTAGTAAAGTTGAGGATGCATCCATTTGGATGCATATCAGGATGATTTTCTCTTTGTATCCCCACTTCCATCAGGGAGCCTCAAATCCGCCCCTGGCCCAAGTCTTGCACTAACAGCAAGCTGGCGTAATTAGGTTAATCTCCAAAACTCGGGTTTAAACTAAGTAAAAAGGTTTTAAGATATTTAAATCCCTTATTAGTCATTCTGTTATTTTAAACCTACCGTTGCGTTGGTTCCAGAACCCAGCAACATTGTTTTACAACTTTGGCTAAAGTGTTTTAACACCTCGTGACAAATGAATTTATATTCGAGTTTAGTATTCGAGCTACGTTTCTGCCGTTCGAATTGATTCGTGTTTGTTGCGTTTATTATTAATTAATTGAGATGTATTGTCGTTACAAAGCAAGCAACTGATTTTATAAACCTCAGACTTACCTTGAAACAGCAAATTATTTGTTTCTAGTACTAGATAACTAGCTACCATTATAATGAAAAAGGACTAGATAGTCATCCATGACGGTTTGCATTCAAATGTGCTTTCTCATAAGCTATTAAAATTCATTTTCCAAAGGCGATGTTCTATACACATAATTTAAACGTTCTTCAAATAGAAACGTTTAAATTATCGATAACCCAAACTACTCCCAACAGTAACATCAACGTAAATATACGAGTTACCAAAAACTCGTAAAAATAAAGGTTGGAATGGTTGCAAGAATATATATTTTTTCATATCAATATCCTAAGCTGTCTTCGACGTCTCCAATAACGTCTGATATTGAAAACCATCAAACGCTCGGTGTCTGCGTATTAGAAAATATATCATCACATAAGCAAATAATCCGTGTTTTAGTGGTAAATATTGCCAGTCATTCGGTCGCCTACAGCATCTTAGGCCATTCAATTTGTCGCATCCCAGAGAGACCCTACTCAATACGTAATTGACACTAGCTTATCCCCAAACTTAGAGCCGCAATTTGTTCACATTTCTGTAAATAGTGACTTGCTATTTTCACTTACTATATCGACATTTTTTAAGAAAAAAATCATGTTTGTAAATAACTAAAATGCCAAACCGTTCTGCCCTTTTGAGACACTATTTGGGCATATTAAATATTTATATTGTAGCCTGATTTACATACATGGTCAACCTTTCCTCTTAGTCAACAATGATTTTGTGTAAATAGGACTTATAATGGTTCGTTTGTAAGCAAAACCAATCGTAGACCACATTCTAGCTAGCGTTACAAATAAGTAAGTATAAAATCCCGCGTAAGTTTCGATTCCGTGGGAATATCGGGATAAAAAGTAACAGTAGAGTATTTTACTGCTACTTAAATACCCTTAATGATAAAACTATTTATTCAAATAAGAATTAATCTATACTAATATTATACAGAGGAAATATTTTTTTGTTTATTTGTTTGTACCGAACAGGCTCCGAAACTACTAGACCGATTTTAACCATTTTTTCACAAATCGAAAGCTATTATTAGAAAGTAACATCGGCTATAATTTATTTTAAAAAAATAAGATCCTGAAGAAAATTACAATAATGTAACCCAAAGTGCAAAATTTTGCCTATAAAATTCATTATTTGGCGTGTGCTGAGAAAACATTTGATGATACCTAAAAATTATGTAGTACATGATTAAAGTTCCATTATTACCTATAAAAAGGGAATATATCTAAATATCATAGTTAAGTCACAATAGCAGCTTTTGTGTTCTAAAATGTTATTAGATCGCCGGCCAACGGCTTCGCCCGCGTAGTACTTGTATAAAAAGTAGCCTATGTGTTATTCTGATGCTTATGCATCAGAATAACATATACGCTATATTACTGTAAAGTTTCATCAAAATACGTTCAGTAGTTTTTGCATGAAAGAGCAACAAACATCCATCCTCACAAACTTTCACATTTATAATAGTAGTAGGTATATAAGTATAGATTTGAAACTCTGTAAGATAATATTTCACGCCCTTGAAAGCATAAAGTTTTGCTGCGTTCTATGTAACTTTGTTTTATAAAGCGATTAGTCATCCTTTTGTTGGCGATTGCGGGACCAAATTTTTCACGATGAGACAAATTTTGAGAATAAATTAAACCAGAGTTGTAATCTTGTGCAATAAAAACCAGGGAAAGGAAGGACTTACTTTTGTTTAGGAAGAGTGGGTACCTTCCACTTCTTAAACTAAATTAATTTGGCTAACTTTATGCAGAAGTGACAGAGAATTGAGCGGCTCTAATGCCTTTGTAAGATACTTTCTAACTTCGCATGAAACAAGCGCCCGTGATTGTTCATTCTTCGGAAATCATGCTGAGTTTTAATAAAATATACTGTTAATATTTTTATCTTAAGTGCTGTGAAAAGTCACCGTTCTAAGCACGATTGAAAAATGTAAGATATACCTAAGTTTAACTCTAGAGTTAAAGTCTATCTATCTATCAACATGTAAATAACGTTCCACTTGATGGTGTGATACCAATATGGGAATAATAGAGACTGATGCGTTACTTGTCTTGTAGAGCTACTTTCCTCGTGTCTATTGTAACTTCGTGACTTAAAAAAATAGAATACAAATATGGTGGTAAGCCAGTATATCCCGTGAAGACAAAATTGCTACTGCGACGTCATTATAATTACTTCATAATTGTATATTACATGAAAATTACGGGAATAGTTACGAGAGCGGAAAACGAAAGCACAAATCACGAGATAGCGGTCCCTTGTAGTGGCGAGGAAGTTTAAAATTACAACTTTGTTCAAACTCATTACTCATTCTTTTGTTGGAGGCGCCACTGCAAAATTTTATGACACGAATAACTTAAATTATTTGAACAAAATCGTTTTTTTTAAAGTTCGCGTGTTTTGGTCGAAAGTATGGCCACTGTATAAATATTTGAAAGTGTGTAAAAAAGTCTGTTAGTAACCTAAAACTACACTATAATTTGTATCAAATTAGTAATTGAGCTTACAACTTCTTATTTATCAACCGAGTACTAGGCTGCCCTTTTTGAAAGGTGAGTTAACCTATCTATAAAGTATTCGGTTCCATAATCTTTTAAAATAAACCCCTGAAAATGAAAGGCAGGTAAAACGTTTATGGGACTTTTCAGTCATAGGGTCCAAGGCAATGCACCAGCATTGTCCATGGTGGTGCAGATTCAGTAAATTACCGATTTTGCCTCCCGATAGCAAAAATTGTATCTTCTTTGCTTATAAAGTACTAACCTCTGCCCACGGCTTCACCCGCGTGATACCCGGACAAAAAGTAGCCTATATGTTAATCTAATGTATAAGCTATATTACTGTAAAATTTCATAAAAATATGTTCATTGGTATTTGCCTGAAAGAGTAACAAACATTCATCCTGACAAACTTCGCGTTTATAGTAGGATAGAAACTAACGTTTTGAATAACTTTGGCCTTTTCTTTCAGTAAACTAACAAGTAATATTTTGCAAAAAAAATGCATTTGAACGCAGATAAGCCGGTGCGGTGATAAATGGTAGCAAAAAACCAACAAATATTCTATTATAGCAAACATATATACCGGCTCCCTATGTTGCAGTCCTAAGTTGAAGCATTTCCCAGGTCATTTCAGGGGTGTCATTGTGTTACTGCATCCATTGTTGGTGCCACAACGATGTAAAGTGAGGCGAAATAAATTGTGTGCTGCGTTTAGCTATAGCAACTTGAAGCTAGCAAAGAACGTTTGATATTTCAAGCAAACGCATTTTAACATAGTATGTTCTACATAGCGCAAATTACTTATAACAAAACCCATCGTCTATGGGACAAGCCAATAATAACTTAAATATATTTAAAATACCCTGTCCAAATTACAACAGAAGAGCGTATTACTTTGTCAATGTATTTTTAGATGACCATTAATTACCCATTTGTAAGCTAGGTATCTAAAAACACTTAAATTATACGTAATGTAATTTAGGAACTTAATGTTGAAATTTTTCTTGCTATCTTATGATACCATTATTATTATTAATGGAATCACATGATTATAATTCCACCATTTATTAAATTAAATTAAAACTGAAGTTGTCTTTCACATAAGTTTTTAAGAAACATGATGATATTATATTTTAAATAATTTTAATTAATTTTCTGGCATAGATGCAAATTATTTACTCACGAACTCCTTCTAATAACTTTACACTGAGTACTCTTCTTTCAAGTCGGTCGTCAGACTAATTTAAGTGCTTATTAAGAATGCAAGTTTCAATAATACTAAAGTTAAACCTTGGAAAACGTTTCTAGCCTAAGACCACGTTCAAGAACGTCTTCAAAGTAATTATCCAGCTAATAAAGTTGAATTCAAGACCCAGCAGTCACGTGCTCGCTATAAAAAGGGGTGAACTCGGGTAGTCCGGATAAGTTGAGTTTTAGTATGTACAGACGTGAGTAATTACTTATTTATTGTGTCCAATTATTTTTAATCATATGAAGCATAATCGTTAGCCTAATCTGTTCATATAACGACCAGTAATCATAATCCTAGTAAATAATTAATCAATAATTTGACTATGACTTCAAAGATTTGTATAGGTGAAAAATATAGATATACAATATAGACAGATAGATAGATAGTTTTTTATTCAACACATACAATACAGCACAGACAAGTAAAAATGAAAAAAAATACAATTAAAAAAAACAGTAAATTACAAAAGAGTACATGGGTATTGTACTCTTTTGTAATTTAAACACACTGCACTGCTAACCAGCTCATTCATATTGCAGTGTGTGTAATATGAATGAGCCGTTATGGCCTAGTGAGCCCCCCGACCCAGACTTCCGATCCGGAAGTCGTGGGTTCAAACCCAGTCGTGCACCAATGGATTTTTCCACTCGAAAAATGTATGTGCGCATTAACCGTGCCCCTGAGTGCCCCCCTCAAAGATCTACGCACTTAGTAAGTATCTGAGGATGTTCATTATACAGTAGTGAGCGTGTTTGTTTTTGTTTTAAAATGTTTGATACTTCTAGATAACTGATTACTTTACTAGCTGTTGCCGTAATTAATTTTAACCGTTGTCCTGTAGGTAACTTTTGTAAATTGTTTATTGGTAATTTGCTTCGATTTGATTCGGCAGCGCTTGATCAAATTCACGGAATATACCTCTAATTAGTAATAATAACTGCTTTCCAGAAACGTCGTGCAAGCAATCTGGGTTTCATTATTTTTATGCCTTGTATATTTTTGGGTAAAAAAAGCACCTACTTACTTATAGGTACGTCTTTCTCATGAAAACGTTGATCAAAATTATTAGTTGAAAGTTAATCCGCACGTTTAAACTTTATATCCTCACTACTGTATTTCTCGCGGTGGGCATCTTCAGATCCATACGCAAATTAGTAAGTGACAAGAATTCAGAGGCAAGAGGTGCGGTATAGATTCCCGCTGCGGGACAAATGTTTGCATTATCTGCAGATATTTGTTCCGGGTTTAGGTGTTGTGGTACTCGTAGTTCCTGATATCCACGATGCAGGGAATCCCAGATCAGGACTATGTATGTGGCTGTTGGGTGTTTATTCATTTAAGTAAACAGTATATTGGGCACATGCCCACAATTTGCAAGAAGTAAGCATCCCACATGGCAGGTAACAAGCCAATCACAGTTTACTGGAATACTAATCAAATACTTGTTAAAACTTTTTATTATCAGCCAAACAAGTCCTAGTGACTTGTTTAGCGCTGTAACTGATAATGAAATGTAAAACGGCGTAACCAATTGCGATGCATTTTTTGTAAAAAGTTTCAAATGACTTCAAGAAAGTATCTTACATATATTTTAACGCTATAAGTCACTACTGTAATACATGATCGTCTATGACAACCCCGTGTATTATGACGGGTCATGCATATGCATAACACGTCGAGTTTTTAAAAATAAACTGTTTTGCAACTTTTGCACGTCATTTCAAAAGCCAACTAAACTCAGTTTACATCTTTAATATCTTTAAAACAACGTTCCAGTTCCAGCATAGGTAAACAGGGGCTAAAGTGCTTGCATCAAAATTAAAAGTGAACTTTCCAGCGCGCAACAGAATAGGTTTGACTTAAAACAATGTCCTTCATCTTCGCTTCTCATTTACCTTTCAACGTCGACGAGACAACACATCACAGAAAATAATGTAACAGTTAGATCACTTTAGTTTTGGGAAGGCATCACCGCCGAGAGACTCCCCAGTCTCTGCTTTTCGACCAAGGGAAAAAAGTCGGACAGTTTGCAACCAAAGGTAGTCGACGGCGACAATTCTAGCTGCGACGCACGAGTAGCTAAGCAGCTGTTTAGCTTTGGAAGATGCACAAAAAGTAGAGCTAACTCTTGAAAATACAATAAACGGCCAAATGCAAAACCTAGGCATGCCTACCTATATGTTGCTATACCCTAAATACATATAAAGTTTATATGATATATCTATACCTACTAACGTTTTATATGATGCTGGTATCAAATAAAATCAAATCAAATCAAATATTGTTATATCAAGAAAAAATATTGCACGGACCACTTACGAATAATAACTAAAATGCTTTAGCATTAAGTCCTCCTAGCACTACATTGTTTGTGCGGAAGTATTAAATAAATAAATAAATAAAAATATAACAAAACCATGTGTTATATTAATCTATAGCTTATTACATAAATTTACAAATTACTAAAACTGAAGTAGGTAGGTTATGAAAAGTTATTATCAAGCTTTTTGGCTATATAGCTGCGTGTAACGGCTACGAACATATATGTCACGAACGTTACGTTTTCAAACTCTGAAATAGGTACTTGACTACGATTTTATAATATTCCTAAAAAATATTATGTTATAATCTTAAGAAAAAAAACACTAGCTTTTGTAGTCATAAACTGAATAAGCTGGCTCGACTTTTACTATGTTTACATAGTGTTTGTTTTTCGTGTAGTTTCGTAGTACAAATATTTGAACAAACGTATCATTTTAGTTTGATATCCTATTTTAGTTAAATTTACAAAAAACTAGCTTCTGCCCACGGCTTCGTCCGCGTGGTACCCGGATAAAAAGTAGCCTATGTGTTATTCTGATGTATAAGCTATATTACTGTAAAGTTTCATCAAAATACGTTCAGTAGTTTTTGCGTGAAAGAGTAACAAACATCCATCCTCACAAACTTTCACGTTTATAATATTAGTAGGATAGTAGGATTAGTAGGAAGTAGGATGAGACGACTAAGCTTTGTTAGACTCGCATTTTCTTTAGCCGTGGGACATAGATCACTATGTCGTCCCACAAACCCGCTATCACCAAAGTAGTTTTAGCTGTTTAACAGAGGTTTTTAATAATAGGGGCCTACTAAACTGTTTTATTGTCTTTCGGCTCACCTAGGTGTTCTTCAAGCATGGGTTTAAAAAGAAACAGCTCAAATAGTCTTGATTTTTTACATAATTATGTTAATTATTCACAAAAGCCGATGATACTTTGATTAAACCTGTGGTGTTGCCATTGAATATATTTTGTAGATATATTCCCTCCTATCCTTATTTTATCTATATAATAAGTGAAGGGGTAATTGCCAGTGAGAAATTAAAGTTTTTTAAATGGTGAACACTAACCGGACAATGCAGTATAGGAAGATTACACCCCGCATATTGCGGTTTTTTAGAAAGGTATTATTTTTCTACCAAACTCTAAACTCCGCTTTTCCCTTTGAGCAGACGTGCAATCTGTAGATTACAGTTCCAAAGTGTCATGTGCATTTAAATTGCCAGGACTATTCCGAAGCAAAGACGGTCTCAAAGCAGCTCAAAAGTAGCAGTAACTCTTTGAAACGCAGTTCTTTTGAGGAAGATTTGCTCGCATAGCGTAGGTGTTATCTTAATCAGAGTGCCTTGACGGCATTGTGTGAGCTTCCACTTGGCTGGCAAGCGCGAACAATCGTTGTCAGAGAGGTAATATTTCTGCTCTTTTGAACCTCGTGCATTTAGGCTCGCGCGAAGTGATGGGAAAAGCTTGGGAAACTATCCCGAAAGTTCCCTTTAGAAGCCAATAATGGTCGAAGTCAGATTTCAACAATTTGTATATGTAGCTGAATAAAATGTTGCTTGACAAGCCCCTTTAGACCATGTGAATACCAGCCACCAACAATTAGGACGACAAACTTCCTATTCAACCACTGGTGAGTCGTTTGAGGTTTATTTTTGAAAAAAAAACAGACTGGTAAAGACATGCTAGATGTTTATGTATGCGTTGTTAATACCACAAAGGTACAGAACAAAATCAATGACTACATTAGTCTAATGTTCTCAAGCTACGTGCAAAGCAAGCAAACTCAATGCTACACTAGTTAGCCCGGCGCTAAGTGAAGGCTTCTTTCAAATGTGTGCTTGCTACGCTCCGCTGCTCCTCTCTGATGTAGAGTGATTGTTGATGTTTCAATTACAAGTAAAATGCTGCATACATGTGCTGCGAGATGAATAGGCTTTGATACCTTCCTGTGTACTTGTAAATGCCACACGGTTTCATGAGTTATCTTATGAATAGGATACGTTGTAACATAACACTCACGTTATGCATTATTCATTGCTTATCACGAATAAACACTTTATTTGTCTTGTAGCATACCTCAACTGACCATGCAAGAATCGGTAACATTATAAACCTACCCTGACCTTCATAATAGCTTGAATTCAGCTAATATACCTAATACTGCCCGGCTTACAAAAATTTTCGATGTTACTCAGGATGTTTTGTTATATATGAAGTACTGGAGATGTTTGCCTCGCATTTGTTTATATCTATTTATATAAACAATGCGAGGTAATTTTGAATATTTTTGTCATACTCAATCTAAGCTTCCACGATACAGGCAAGACCTAGTGCGGAGCTCATTGTCAAGCTTATAATTTAGCCTCATAATAAAGTATTTTTTTACTTGAAGCTATTGTTGGTTAGCTATTTAATATAAATATAGGTACTTATACATAAAAAATAATATATATGTATAAAATATACAAAAAGATTTCTAGGTATATTATAATAGACAATACATAAATTATATCTGTAAGTTTATTTATTTTGTTTATTTATTAAAACGTTATTATGCATGTACTTTTATTGAATATGTACCTAAATGATAAACAACATAATGTGGTAACCACATTTTGATGAGATACATACCTTCAGTATCTAAAGGTATCTATATAATCTCTTATTTGACTACTACTAAAGATAACGATCTGGAAGATATCACTTTTAAGCGATAAGACCTCTCATTGTACTTTTAGTCATATTAAGAAGTGTAATAAAGTATTTTCATTCATTCGTTCGTTCTAGTTTATATTAATTAAATTGCAACCAATATACACGAAAACAGTGATGATAATTTTCAAAAACTAATTAAATAAATAATAAATAATGCTGGACATTTTTCACACAGCATCATCTAACCCCAAGCTAAGCAGAGCTTGTATTAAAGGAACTACATGACTGATATACTACTTTATATATATATTTTTGTAAATACATACATATTATACATAGAAGACACCCAGACTCGAGACAAATGAATGCAGATCACACAAACATTTGTCCCGCAGCGGAAATCGAACCCGCAACCTTCTGCGTCTCAGGTGGACCTTCGCCCACTGCGCCACAGAGGTTGTTAAATTAGTTTGATACTACTCAAAATATATATATTTTACTCTATATTTTACTAATGCAAAAAAGTGAGACGAGGAAAGCGTAGTACTTCGTGCTCTCCATCGCACTTCATGGAAGTTGCAACTTTTTTACTATACCCTGTTATAATTTTAACGCCTTTGCAAACCCACCTTCGTTTTATTATAATATTGCTAAGCTTGGCTGCCTTTCAGAACACGTTGAGAGTTTCTGGAAAAAACATTTTCTTTGTGCTGTTAGTTGTGAAAACATCATGGGCGAGTATGTGCTCAGTCTGCGAAAAACATGGTAATTCATAAATACCAATTCAAGATTATTTGCTCCAACAAATATTCCTGAGAAGAGCCCAAAACCGCTGTGCCTTTTTCTGACCTAAAATGGTTACTGATTCGAACATAGAAGGCACTTTTACTTAAATTTAACTGCCTCACCACTTTTATTAATATAAGCCATGACGATAAACTGACTTCCTGTTATTTATAAATGCTGTGTCCGCGGTATAGTTTAAGTTTAGTTGAGTGTTATTCCTCTCAGTCTGTCATATATGAAAGAACAAGGAGAGCAGTAAACCAAAGCTTAACTGCCCGAGGCAAATCCGTTTATAAATAATACGGGCTAAGTTCATTCTCAAAAATATTAACATTAAAATTGATGGCGCATGAAATTCCTGACTTTCGTTCCCCCTTAAACATTTCAATAACAGTCAAAAGGGACGTTTGTCAGGAAAAATATAATTAAGGTTCATTGTAACTTAAGTAATTTGGCTCCATTAGGTATAAAAATAAACGTTTCAAGTTATCGAAGTCAACATGGACGCTAGACCCTCATTATTTGATATAAAAAATCTACTTATTTCTGATTACAGATTTTCTCTAAATTACGTATCAATAGTGTATTAGATAGATAAATAAATAAACTCTTTATTGCACACCAAAGCAAAATACAAAAAGACACAGGAATTCACAATAATATAAGATACAATGGGCGGTCTTATCACTAAAAGCGATCTCTTCCAGACAACCTTTGGATGGACAGGAGTGTATTAAGTCCCTGGTACTCATTATATGATGTGGATATTTGCTATGTTGGAAGCTCCTGGGTTTAAATGAAATAAAATGATACTTATTCAATATTAAAATAGAAACTAAATTGCGTTCCCGATACAAACAGTCGAATAATCTTTAGAATAATGAGAACACAGGTACGTTATCTACAATATTTGTTAACCAGAGTATATTTATTGCAACAAAACTGTTCCCTTAAAAAAAAAGTTCTTTTTCAAGCTTGTTTCACGTAGTAAAGCCACACAGAAAGGACAATTCTGTTTAACTTTTCAGCTAACATTAGCTTGGATGAGTTTCTTTAGAGTGGATTCACGTATAAAACAGGTTTCTTCCGTCTGCTGTCCGTTTAGAAAAGCTGGCGTAAAAACTTCTTTTTTTTCATTATATTCAAAATACCTAAATGATAGAGCATCTGCCTTTACTGCAGCTGTAGGATAGATCCACATAAGACGTGCCTTGCGGCTGCCCTAACCTAGTCAGTACCTAATTTCATAGCAGTAGAATAGAATGTAATTTATTTTGCAAAAACACGATACATAATAATAAATTAAAGACTTCATCTAAAGCGACAAAGTAGTTGCTAAAAAGGTGCCAACTTAATACTCGTCACTCTAAAATAGTTTGAAACTTATAACCATCCTTCAACAGGGAATGGCATTAATGTCGACGAGCAATGGTTCCAACAAGACACAGTGCACGCCACAATCAATTTATTTTAGGAATAAATTGCATAGATAATTCCGCGTAATGGTTCAGTGAATTGGCTTCCAAGATAAAACCTTTGTACTATTTTCTGTGGGAGTATCTAAAATCCTTAGTCTACGCCGACAAACTGTGGGGATTCTCTACACATTTTCCTACCTACTTTCCTACCTACATTCCTACCTACTACTTTGTAACCGTATTTATCTATTTAAATAATTTCAACACTCATACACATGCACATACTTACTTCACACATTCTTCATATACCTACACACAATATAATATAATATAAAATATTTATGTAATACCTATTACACTATCTACACTACGACGACGGACGAGTTGGCGTGTCATCCGATATTATATTGGAACCGCGCGATCGGCTCGGCTACCTACCTACGTGACCTGCGCCGTGTGACGTCACGCGCGCGTCACGGCCCCGACCGGTTCAACAACTCAGCGCGCGCGCGGCCCTCTCGCTGGCCCGCGCTCGCGCGACCGGCAGTCGGATGGAATCGCTAGCGCAACGCAAACGCTATATCGCCTTGTACGCCTCCGGCTATCGCAAATTGTCTTTACGTATTCGCTTTCATATTTCTTTCTCTCATATACTTTCATTCTATTGTGCTTTCTTACTCTGTGCCTCTCTCCTTCTAAACTTTAATAATAAATGTGCTGTGCTTGTGTCGTGTGGTCAGTAAACGGTGAACTGTATCTGGACTTTCAATACTTCTACCAACACCCTGGATCACACAACATACATCCTTCCACACAAACCTAAGAAGATAGGCCACATGGTAGACAACGTTCACTGTTTTTTTTTTTGCTAACATACGCTCTCATAAGTTCCAAATAAGTATGGTAGCAGGACATCCCCAGACGATCTCTTTCATAAAGAGATCTACTACTACTGAAATATTTTATTGTCCTTTTTAATATTATTAGACAAAGTGGAAAAGTCTAATGTGCCTATAATTTCTATAATTGCCAATACATAGCAGTACTGTTTGGCGGCCGAAATACATCTACCCCCGGATTATATACGCCCGCGCCGGTCCTCGGCTTTCTAAGTAGATGTTAAAATGAGTTTCCTTATGAAAGGCCCACTTAGCACCACCATGAAAGTTAAATGCCCTATAAATCATAGTGAGACAGAAGAGGCAGCGTGATAATGAACTGGCTTGTTAATAAGTAAAGTAGCTTGGCGATCTTGTAAGAAAGACAAGTTTCGTATCTTTTTTGATTAATTTGGTGAATCAAGGTTCAGCAATTTTTTTACTGTTCTCTGGAAAAAAATATATCTAAGGGTATTGTGACAGGTAAGTTTCTTTAGTTTCGTTATCCGACGCCGCTAATTATATATCTAGCCGCCCCGTGATATTATAATCTACGTTAAAGAGCAGTTAGGATGTGTACTAAAATTAACGGCGCGCCTTAACTGTTTTGAAATATTTTTTTATTAGCTGTTGACAGCGGAGTCGTGTTAAAAAAAACATAATCCCATACAAACTTTTACCTCTGTTTAAAATGTGAAATGTGCCTTAAAATATGAAAATCCAAAAACTCTGAAACAATAATTATTTATTTATGCTCATTAGCTGTAATAACAATTTTCATGTTTCTAAGAACAAATAATTTCATACGATTTTATAAGGTAGCTATAAGCGTTTATCTATTACTGACAAATAGGTATTCATGCAAACGTATAGCTACGCGATCTGTAGCTTAAAATTCCTGAAGCGTGTATTGATTCCATCATTCAGAACAGTAGTATGGAAAATTAGCGCAGAATCAAATTGCGTATATAACTAGCTTTGCAATATTTTTTCTTCATATTAAAAGTCACAACTATATCTTTATCTATTCTAATAAAGTTTTTATAATCTATTAACACTTGAATTTCTTTTCTATTGTTTTTATACGACTAAAGTGACAAACAAGCATACGGCCCACCCATTGGTAAGCGGTTACCGTAACCTATAGATGCTTGCAATATAAAAGGTTATTAAATATTAAATTATTAAATTACACGAGCGTGCTCACACTAGACTAAAGTGTTACTTTTTTATCGCCAGATAATTTGACTACCATAAATCATCTTCCTCTCGTTATCATAAATTATAACGTGGCACTTCACATTTTCTTCTTCCAGTCCATATTATCAGCCGTCATTTCGGCACTCTCATTTGGCCAGCCGATAGATCGAAATTCACTTTCAATAGATAATTGAAATCACAATGGCCAATATCCAATTTAGCTTAATATCACTCAATGGCAGTGGGCCAGAGCGGCCCGCAAACAGGATGAGAGCTCCAATCAGTCAGATGCTGTTTGCTGAAACTTGTCGGTCAGACTGGCACTTATACTTGAGCAGAAGGGTTCGCTCTGACCAAAGACAAGGTTCTTGAAATTGGTAACAAATTTAAATTTCCATTGCCATTTCACGTATCTAATTCAACATTACCTTTAGTTGGACGCTTCTTGTTGGTAGGTATAATGACGTGTTTTCAAATTTTGCGAGACAATTTTCCTGTTCCTGTCATCCAATTGAGTTGAAACAAAGATTCATATTGTAAAAACGGGAATTTTCACGTACTGCACTATCGGCGTCGCGACGTGCACGGCGCGACGCGGAAGGAGAAAGTCGCAACCACTCACCCTGATGAAGACTCTCGGAATGAGTCGAAACTTAGTCGGTGCCTTCACCGATAGTGCAGTACGTGAAAATTCCCGTTTTTACAATATGAATAGTCAAGTTCACTATAGTTTTTGGAATGAAATAAAGATCTTAGACAATTAATTTGCATTTTTGATCTAGGTCACAGGTCTAGGTAACAGTCCAACGAAAATGTTCCTTTGACTACTATGAAACCAGACCCGTAGTCCGTAGTTTTTTAACAAAATCTGTGCGAATTTAAAGCTTATAATTGACAATTAATTAAACTAATATTTCTCCCTACAATATATAGGCAGTTCCATTTTCCGCGAAAACAGTCTAGCTAGGTTCATTCTAAAACCCTACTCTTGTAGCTATCACAAGCAAACACCCACTTCAGTATGCAGCAACCACGACCCGTACATACGTCATCAACTTAAAAAATCCATTACCCCACGTTATTCAGTGCGAGCAAATGGATACACAAACATGCAGTGTAGTGGCATTCTTCAGAGATATCTCGCTCGCTGCAATTTTGCGAGACGGCGAAACGCGAAGCGACTTAAGTGGCTGCTTTGTCGCCTACGACGCGCCGGGAAATCCCTCATACGTAGGTACCGCTGCCGCATTACCTACAAACGGTGGAGCTTGTAAGAAAATTGGATAATCGTAAACGCTTTGCTGCCTGCCGTAATGGGATGGCTTTTTGTGCAGATATTGTGAGTGAAGAATGATAGAACTAAATAATCTTGTAGACTTTTATGCTTAAAAATCTAACCAGTTTTTATGCGCACTAATAAATAAAACTTCAATTGTGGAAAATATGAGAGCAACAAGATTGATGATGACAAAAATCTGTATTTAGTTAGACTCATAAACCCTATTACGGCAGTAATAAAAAAAGTGTCATAGCTGTAGTAGGGATAGAATGGAGCTTATGAAAAATACCGAGTTTAAAAAAGTTTTCTTCAATAATGAACTTATAGAAGAAAACTTTTTACGTTGTATGCTTGCATCCATGTTTTAATAGCTTAGTACAAAACAATTCTCGTTAGCTCCAACAGTTGATATTTTACGTGATCCATTTAACTTCTACCATTAAAAAACTGCACCGCCGACTCAAGCACTTCCATATCGCCATTCTAGTTGATTTGATTCAAATTGCGTCATAAAGTCGAGTGCACCTCGATCTGCGAGTGCGAAATTAAATGTTAACGAGGGTTGACCAGCAAATTAACCACGCCGGGGACGTAGCTCTAATGCAATTCTGCGACGCGACAAGCGATGTTCCGTTGCTGCCTTTTTACAGGGATGTGTTTTCATTTTTGTTAAGGTACTATGGAGTGTTTTGAATTAAAACTCCGTGTATGAAAAATTAAGGAATAAATCAAGTTTTTTAAGAAGAAATTTTGAACAGTATAAACATTAGTACGGGCAGCTTGTGGCAGCCGGAATTACGAAAATACATAGGTACATGTTCACAAGAGAAATATAAATAAAAAGACAAGAAATATACGAAAAATACAGTTGAAACAGCTAGCTCTACCCAATGTCAACTGATCCACCACTAGCACTACCAGATTAAAGAGTTCCCAAAAAGCTGGAGAGAACATACTTTCTTTTGGTAGCCTATCAAAATTATGTGTTTCTTTATAATATTGGTTTTAAAGTAATTTTTAAATCAAATTGACATCCCGCGGTTTTATTTTATATTTAAATTGTAGACCTTAGACGCTTTGCGTCTAATAATACTATCTTTATTTATGGTATACTAGCTTCTACCCATGGCTTCGCCCGCGTGGTACCCGGATATAAAGTAGCCTTTGTTTTATCTGTTGTATAAGCTATATTATAGTAAAGTTTCATAAAAATCCGTTCAGTAGTTTTTGCGTGAAAGAATAACAAATATCCATCCTCACAAACCTTTGCGTTTATAATGTTAGTAGGATTCAATCCTTGGTTTAGTGGCTCTGACAAAACTCGAGTTGAACTCGACTCTAAACCACGTTTCGTAATGATACCAATGATTAGGTTATATTGTACTATCTAGAATATGAGTTTAGAATATATCCATCTCACAACAGAGGTACATTTCATAGATTTCAATATTCCGCCCCATGACGATAAAGAAGACCCCAACGTATCCTTACAGTGCATTTAGAGCTGGTGCCCTCGTAATAAGCTTCTCAAATTCGCTAGCTACGGGCTCTACTAAAGTACTCCTACCAACCTACTAACATAAGACTCTTACGTCTGTCTGGGGGCAGGGCTGGACTCAGCTTGACATAATAATATACCGTGTAACGATTTAATTATTCGGGGTTTAAATATGCCGCGCCCGCCACCTGTATCCAAATTTTTCAAACTGCTCCTGAAACTTTAATTACTTAGTAAGTCGTTTTAGTTTTAAGTATTGTATTTGTTGACCTTTAAGTTTGTAGATACAAATGCATGATTTAGATGTTTCGTTCGATAATTTTACCGCCTTTTCCAGCCGATCTTAAATTCGGCTCTGTTATACTAAGTATAACATACTCAGTCTCAGCCACCTTTAAATTTCAATTCATCGTTACGTGGAACGAATGTAGGTAATCAGATTTACTGCGTCATCGTCATGCGTTTATATTCATCAGGATTTTGCAGAAATACAAAACAACACTTACTTCTGTTGGTATCAACGTTTATAAAAACTTTGTTTTTATTAATTTCGTTAGAATTTTTCAATTTGGCTAAATAAAAAGAAAACTATTTACAGTAACTTTGGATTTTAAGAAGTCGTTGAACGAAATTAATAATCGCGTTTTTAAAAACTAAATTTGAGAAGGTTGATTTTGGTAGCTAAAACTGTAGAGAAAGTTATTTATTATTTAATTATTAATTATTATCTACACTTGTTATGATTTATTCTTGTAACTGCTATTTAAGTAAAGAGTATGTGTGCAGAAAACTTCTGTGGTAATCGTGATCGGACTATTCAAATAGTGGCGACAATATTCATATTTTAACCGATATTGGCGTTGGATTCTTCGTGAATACGACTGCAGTATGCGTCGATACTTGTGTGAGATAGCTTCTACAGCTACGAATTCAAAACTTAGAGACTTATGGGTAGGGTTGAAATTACATTGAGGAAGAAGTTGAAAACCGTTGAAAGGTAGTTGGTTTCAGAGCAGAGAAGTATGCAATAAAGACGTCAATCTGTAACGACGGATGCAGCTATTATCCAGTAGATGCACTGAGTGCTTTACGATGTAAACGCGCAGGGAATAAAGATGAACTCATGCATGTAAAATTGCTATATTTTAGTACACTTCGATTTGCTTTTTCTCACGTCATTATGAAGACATATTCCTATGGGACTTGCAAAGACGTTGATTATATACGTATTGCAATATTTCAGTTTTTTTTGCCATTGGTTTAATGGTTATTTTATTTTATAGGTATGTAATCTTTATAGAAGCTCTCAATAGCTGATCGTTTGCTTTTTGTAGATTATTGGTGCATAATACTTTATTTTTCGATCCAGATCTTGTCAAATAACAAGATTGCTAAATGGAATTTGGTTTCAACTTAGTAAACATTATTAAATATCGTATTCCCCACACCTCCCTTGTCCATGAGCTGTACAAACTCTGATACAAACTCAATTTTAACTTTAATGCTTTGGCTTCTTTGTTCTCAAGTACTAACAAAGACGTCGAACACCACAGGTTTCACGAAAACAATAAAAAAGGAATCTGCTTCCTATTCCCGATTCAGATATTTTGCAAAACAACGGACGAAAGTACTTTATATTTCGCAGAATTTTCTTTTTGGTTGCAGTTGTACGTGATTGTACCTTATTAAAGTTCTAGTCGGACTGGGGAAGCGTCTGTGCGACCAAATCTTTAAAGTTCTCTGCTTTTTTGCATTATTTTGTTTTGTGGATTCAGTTTCAAGTTATATTTTACACTAAACCGCTGTTCCTGGTGCAATTTGTTAGTACCACAAAAACAAATACCCAGTGTTGACTTTAGCTGCAACCATTTGTGGACGCGCATCCCCTCTGCAAACCTACTTACTCACATTCCTTTGCAAATGTGAGCTGTATAAAACAAAACGTCATGGCTGCCGGTGGAATTGAATTCTGGAATAATTTTAGCGTGAATTTCCGGATTATAATAATAACACGGGTTGATAAACGTTTATTCGACGAATCTCCAGTTTGAGCATGAAAATGCTGTCTTGTCGAGAAAGTCGTAGCAAAAGTTCAAAGTTTGAAAATGTCTTGACGCATAAAGCAAAATGTTCTGGAAAAAGGTAGATTCTACTCCAATTAGTTGGTCGAGAGAAGTCATGCCTGAAAATAAAATATGACACTGTTGGTCTTAAGATAATAATATAAAATGGAGTAAGTTAATAATTTAACTTATCTATATTTTTAAACTATAGAACATATTATAGATTTTCATTGACTTAATTTCAGCACACGTGCTAGTGCTTACTATTCCAGGTACGTACACAATGAAGCCGCATTTGATGATCTCATAACAATAGGTGTCAGGAACAGACTCAGTCCCACAATCCAGAGTAATACCAGCCCGTGGTAAAAGCAAAGTGGCCGTGTAACGTTAGGTGCGTGCTAACGGCGTAAGTACCCTATTTTCCAGTACTTTGCGGTAAAGGAACCTTATTATTAGGCATGTTCAGATGTAAAGTCTTTGCGCACGGATGGTTGTAAACTAAAACGGTTGATAGATGTTTTCAAGGGTTTTAAAGTAAGAGAGCAACGATCTAGTAATAATGGTATATAAAATGTGAAAGTGGTATAAAAATAACATATTCGAATAAGCGGCAAAACTGGCCTTGCCCAAACTGCAATATCAC
Organism: Perizoma flavofasciatum; assembly: GCA_958496245.1. Taxonomy (NCBI): domain Eukaryota; kingdom Metazoa; phylum Arthropoda; class Insecta; order Lepidoptera; family Geometridae; genus Perizoma; species Perizoma flavofasciatum. The sequence continues at coordinate 6,204,146 of OY292436.1, forward strand.
ATAGAAAGTGATATCGCATTATTTGCACGCCATAAATTGTTCAATTCAATGAATAGGCATGCACCTTCAAATATGACAAATAATGGACAGTTTTATCACTAATTAGCTTCAGATGGAAAGTAAATAATACTTTTGAAAAAAATAGTTTCTTGCCACTGTTGGTTTTTATTGTAATTTTCAAAAGTTGATCTAAATATAAATATTTCAAGATCAGTTACCAGAGAAGCGTTGTTATTTTGTTTGCAAAACGACATGATTACTTGTGGTGAAAGATATTTGACTGAAAACAGCAATTAGGTACATATTTATATATATTATATTAATTATTATTATTATTATTATTATTATTATTATTATTATTAATTGACTAATATACTACTTATATACATTTTTTTTGTAAATACATACATATTATATATAGAAACACCCAAACTCGAGACAATTTTATGCAAATCATAAAAACATTTGTCCCACGGCGGGAATCGAGCCCGTAACCTTCTGCATCTCAGGCGGGCCTTCGCCCACTGCGCCACAGAGGTCGTCAAACCATACATGCAGTAAGTATTAATTTCAAATCCAGTGGCTTCACACACTTATCTGCTAGACATTTCCTCACGGATGGCTGACGTCTCTGTTTATCTGGGAAACAGTTCCGTGATATCTTGGCACGCTTGCTAGGGAGTTATGATTTAATTTTCATATATTTGGATTGGTTTGCTGGGTATGCAATTAAAGGCTTTAAATAACTTACAGTAACATATGCTGAATGTATGTAGTGATTCCCTACTACAGGTCTAGCTTACCTTAAAAAGAGATCCCATACTCATGTGAATATACGTATATTAAGTTACTGAAATAAAACATTTGTAATGTATTGTATTGTAATAACATCTTGAACGTAATTTAAATGGAAAGTTAAAAAATCACTATAATTCTGATACCTGCTTCCTAGTTACACTAACAACATGGTAATGACGAACGACTCGTTTTGACAGTTTTCAAAACATCTAAAACTTGAAATGGAAATCGAAAGGAAACCGATTTTCAAGTTATGAACATAGTTAAGCATTGCAAAACGAGTGCCATTCTTTTATATCCATAGCCATTTTGCTAGTGTAAGCAGGAGGCTAATCGGAGTGTGGATGATGATGAATAATAACTACCTCTATGTTAATGTTTGCTTGCTTGTTGCCATTCCACTTGCTCATCTTGATGGTATGTAACAGACTGCCAACGGATTCGACCTGGATACAAAGCGTAATATGTTCAGATCATGACCTATATACCTGTTCTAACTTTCATATTTCATCCAAATCGGATCAGTCGTTACTGATATTAATCTCAAAACCGAACATCTTCTAAGTACTATCGAATAATTATATACTTGCACATCACGCTGTTATATTCTACACCATACAACACTACACTCACAACACAACATACATTATAATCAATAATTCTAATTTCACAACACACACTCACACCTATACCTATATTCTACACACAAAGGAATATATAGTTTTATCTAGAATAGAATATAATTTACCAACCGTTATAGCATCATTGTTTAGATTAAGCTACAAAACTTAAAATATCATTTTCATATTATTTGTTGTCTATGTATAAATTTTGCATACTTAAGCAAATTCAAGCTAGACATTATTGCTAAAGAGAGTACACGGCGAATCATTGTGACCCTGCTATAATGGCTTTTCAGTCCTAGTGCGGGGAACAAAGGTAACCTAGGTACAATTTTTTACATTAATTTCAATTACTCATAATTAAGTTATATTTGTACCGATGCACCTTCTTTTTTAGAGCAATAAACTTTACTAAACTTTACTAATGTAGATTAGGGTAAGATTTTCTCGGTATTTTGATATATTCATGCTTTCCACTAAGCTGTAGAAAAACGTTAATATAGGCTGATGAAGAACGTCCAACCATAATCTAGAGGCAAAGATTGAATTCGACAACAGCCGCGGCGTAGAGTTAGATGCCTGTACTTATTCGCCTAATGCAATTTCGGTGAGCGGCGGTCGCAGACGAAATAAATTGCTGTGAAATGAAGTGCACTTCCCATCCAAACTTTCATCGGAGTGTGAACTAAGCTTTGAGGTTTTTCATTACATTCTGGTATGTTTACGCGTTTCCGTATTGCTTTGCTTGAATTATTATACCTATAATTAAAAAAGAAGCTACCCTAATGTTTCAAGGAGGTAATTAACTTATCTCATTGGTGTGACCAGCCGATTTTGATTACGCAACAATAAAAGCATCATCATTTTTCCGTTTCCAATGTTGATAAGGCTGGGTCTTTTGAATTTTTGCATTTTTATAGGACGATGATTATTTGAAAAAAATATTTTTATTTCAATAACAAAACTTCAACGACGATAACTTGCTTGCCAAATAACCAGACACTTAATTCCATCGGTAGTTTAACTATAAAAGTTTATAATAAAAGCGTGGACAGCAACATACAGTTTAATGTAATATTACTAAACAAATATGAGAACAAGATGAGAGGTGGCAATGCTTACGGATTAGATCCCCATGTAGGATAGGCTCACCGCTTTGACCCCAGTGGTGGAAAGGCTCACCACTTCGACCCCAGTGGTGGATAGACTCACAAATTTCATCCCAAATTTCATAGATAAACTCACAATTTGATCATGGTGAACATGATCACAAAGATCCTTCAGCTATTTTTTTAGTTTCTAAGGCCGGCTGGCTTGCAGATTTCATAGCCATCCAATGTCCTGGAAATAGGAGACGTTGTTCATAGTGCATTATCCCTTGTTACTTTGACAACGTACCCTACTCAGTTTCCAACTGGCTAACAAACGTAATGCACAGAAAATACCATGACCCCTTTGAGCTTTTTGAATCGGATGAAAGCTTGCTTGTCAATGTTATCCCTTTGGGGTTGCAAATACCGATTTACATGACATGTATCCTCATTAGAAGGTAAGTGCTAAGCTAAAGTTCTGTATGAAATAGTAGTATCAAGAAAATAATAAACTAATTGGTTGTCTCAGTTGGCAGACATAGCATTAGATAAGCGTTATTTTTTTATTTATGTATGTTTTGTGTTGATTTGTTTTTTAGTTAACTTAACGGGACGGTGTGGTCGCCTAGCGACAAATTTCTTCAATTACATATATATATATATATATATAAGTTTTCTAGGTTTTTTTTCAACTTTCCAATTTTTATTTTTGTGGTTTTTTTCAAGTTCATATGAGCCAGTGCCCAACTTTGAGATCGCAGACCACCCGAAGGCCTTCGAAATGGCCTAACTAGCCAAGACCGACATCTTAACAGGACCTCCAGAGCATGGAAGTGCTCAGCTTCAAATACTGCCGGTTACTATCCACATGGCGAAAAGTCACATAACCTACAAATAATAAGACTAAGCCACGAACGCTTCAAAATATAACTAACTAGATTCTGCCCACGGCTTTGCCCGCGTGGTACCCGGATAAAATGTAGCCTATGCGTTATTTTGATGTATAAGCTATATATTACTGTAAAGTTTCATCAAAATCCGTTCAGTAGTTTTGCGTGAAAGAGTAACAAACATCCATCCTCACAAACTTTCGCGTTATAATATTAGTAGGAAGAAGGAAGTTAAGAAATTATGTAGGTAACTTACCCTAAAAAGATCCTTGTATAAACACATGACGAACATGGTGGCGCGGCAGGCAAGTCGCCGGCTGCGACGCTCGAGATGCGGGTTTGATTCCTGCTGCGGAACAAATCTTTGCAAGTTGCAAAGAGTGTTATAGTACCACAGTACTCGTAGTTCGTAAAACCCACGACACAGAATCCTAGTGCGGAGTCAGGACTTTGTAGAATTGTGTCTGTTACAATGTTTTTTTTTAAATGACTTGGCAAAGAAGTTCGCATTTTTAAAGTAAACAATGTACAAAACCATAATAGGTTTTCTATACATTCAATAAGGAAAACGGATAAATCTCTCTTCAACAAGAGCTCTACGAACTACAACGATGTTGTGTAATCTACAGTAAAAAGTTTCGCACTCGCTGCACCGCAGTTGTATCAAGCTAACTACGGTGGAGTTGAGAAAAAGTAACAACAAGACGAACAACTATTCAAAGTGAAACTGCCCTAAGGAGCGAGTGGGTACGGCCGCACACCGAGTACACAGAAAGTATATTACCGTGAACTAATCCGCCAAGCGATCCTTTTGTGTTCCTGCTAGCCAACGAACCATTCTATAACAAGCCTCGCCCCAGAAAAAACTTATTATTTAACAAGGCATTTGCGCAAATGAATAAAGGCCGTAATAAAGCAGTAAAAAAATGGTCGTGTCGTTGTATTTTTGTGAATATGAGCTTAAAATAATAATAAGAGAAAATAAGATCTTCACTAATCCCCAAAGCATCACTTTGTGCACTATCCTCATTCTAATCTGAGCTTATTCAGACGTAAAACATAAAACGTGGATTATTTAATCACTCAGTATCAAACATTTAACTGATGAATCTAAACTACCTTCATTATTGGTGGTTCATCCATGTTTGGTTTTACGTTTCCTAATTCAAGCAAAGGAATGTGATGTCCAGGACTCCTTTCTTCTCCACAAAGTAGTATATTACAGCCAGGCCGCGACTTTATCTGAGTTTCCACCCGAACTGCGTTGGCTGGCGATAGAGTGAAAATAGTGGCACAATAAAACAGGGCCCGCCGACTATATCGGAGCTCTCGGCCTCTCCTTATCGGGAAACGGTTCCAGTGATTCATTGCGTATTTACTTACCGATCTCGAGTTGCAACTTGCACCTGACTTATTGAGATTACGTTGTTGCAGAAAAGTAAGTTGCGGGCGATACGGGGGTTCCTCGAAGTAAACCGACTTTGTTGAACCGCATCGATTCTTTCTATGCTTGCTCATTCCGTGGCATTATTTAACTCTATTTTTATATAGTCAAGAACGTGTTTATCGTCTTTTTGAAGCGGGCAGGAATAAGCCATATCTAGGTAGTTCAGTTTTTATTCAATTATAATATAACGATAATTAAAAACGCTACATACATATATACTTGAAAACACTATTACACTATTTTACTTTTAGAAGCATTTAAAAGAGTTTACTGCGTTATCATCAATTTCGGGCTAAAATCTATCTACCATATAACATAACTAAATAAATTTAATTAACTCCCCCTCTATGAACGAAGAAATATATTCGATATATCCTGTGAACATTAAAAATGGCGCGGTAGACTGCTCTGAGCTTCTGGAGCTAGTGGGACTGCGCACCGTCAATGCAGCACTAAGGACTCCATCCTCTTATTTATTATTAATAATATATTTTTTGTAGGATATATAACTTCTTATTTTTCTCTCTCTGGTTCGTTTTCCACATATAAATGTTAGCCTATAAATGTAAAGTTTGCAAGTTAGTAAGCTGTAAGTTTTCTCAAAGTTCTAAAATAAAATCATCTTAATAAGGACAAGTTATATGAACAATATACTAAAAGCAACAAATCTAAAGTGAAATTTAAATAAAGGTACCTTTTGAAACCCGAAAAAGGGTACCTATTGGTTCACTTAGCTTGAAACGGAATTATAAACAAGGTAAAATAATAGAAGATAGATAATTATTTTTTTTTGCGCGTGTACTGTTTTTTTAACTAATTCAGTTAATTTTTACTTATCTAACAAATGTATTAGGAAACATTATGCACCATTTTTTTATTTTTTTTAAGTTGTTCTGGCATGCAACTATACTTATTACGTATATTAGTATATATTACTTATAGTTAGGTTAGGTAGTATGCCTGTACAACTAATATAATGATAGGTAGTATAAGGTTGACATTAACTTTGATCTCCACACTAGGGGAATCCTAGTGAAGACCAAATAGCCAGAATAGGTTGAGTTTTATTAAATAAAAAGTAGCGCACTACACAATGTTCGTTACGCTTCATAGTAGGTAGGTATACAAGAATACAAGGATAAGAGAAATCTCTTCTATTATGATTCATTCAATTAGTAATATCTTAAAATTTATAGGTTGATTAATTGGGTATAATTTTATTTGTGTTCGAGTAAGATAGGCTTAGGTGCACTTAAGGTAGGTAGGAAATGTGTGTGTTTTTGTTTTATGTTGATAATTTAAGTACGTCCTTTGATCACCTTATTTATTTATAACTAACACCAATTGCCGTCATAGTCAGTTTTCAGAAGCCAAGTTGTGAGGGTCTTTTTACATCCCCATTTTGATAGTCCAAAGAATTTTAACATTCTGTTTAGCTTTGAGTACAAAAATGGTCCTAACCAAGCGAAGAACCGACAGAGAAACAATGTATTTCTAATGGGAGGTTTCCAGCGTATATGACGATACCTCATGATCATTTTAGAAGGGGCAATTTTATGGAATCTTAGAATTACAGAAATAATGAAAATCTGTCTAATGGTAAGATGCCTACGTTCGTCATACAGTGTTTTTGTAGGGTAGTAGAAGTTCTTCCTGTAGGCAACTTTTAGTACCGCTCTTTGGGCGCGTTCAAGTTTTAGTAGGTGAGTCTTGCAAGCGCCTCCCCATGCCACAATACAATAGCTCGCAATTGATTGACAAAGCGATGCACAAATGAGTCTCTTTATTTCCTTGCTGGCAATCGCCCTAAGCCTTTTGAAGATGAACATTAATTTGCGAACTCTGCCTGTGAGCGCATCTATATGGTTTCGCCATGGAAGATGGTCATCTAGTATGACTCCAAGATACGTGAGGGAACGAACTTGTTCCAGATTAGGGCATTTGCAATTTTCTTGGTCTTACCATAAAGTGTGCGTGCGTTGAGCATGAAAGGGTTAAAAATTAGGCTTTCACTTTCACCTAAGTAAACTTTTACAATACTTATCTAAACATCACGTACAATTATCTCTAAAACAGCCAACAAAAGAGTCAGAGTCATGTTTAGTCTGGCAAACTCCGGTCCCAAGCCACAATCGTGGGTTATTGAGTCCGGGCCCAATGAGGCAGACTCATCTCGTTTGGTCGAACCAAGCGAACGAACTGGGTATATTCAATTTTCAGTTTTCCAGTCCCGGGACGATACCCGCAATAATCTGAACCAATTAATAGATGATGGCAGGCTACAAGATAAAAAGGTATTTTGCTGAATACTTCAAATATATATTTTTTTTATTTGGTGATCCCTCGTCGATTATAGCTCGTTGTAGTCTGAAAAAAAGTCAGTCGAAGCGCTGTACTACGGGCTCCCATAATACGGTAAAATGAATAATTTGGCCAAGTGTAAGTTTTACTTGTTTCATTAGTGTTCCATTAGTGTGTTTGTTTGTCTGTTATAGTGTATTTTCAAAACGGCCTATCAGATTGTAATACGGTTTTATCCAAGATTTGTATGTCGCCAAGCATGGTACTTGAAAGATTTTATTGCCACAAGTCACTAGAGGCCAATGCAATTGATGATGCAATTAAAATTTTACAAAATTAACTTGTTCAATCCAAATATTATAAACGTGGAAAATGATAAACGTTTTAGAATATTATTACGACTTTACCATGTACTTTACTTTTCTCCTGTTGAAGTTTCGTTGACCGTTTAGAGGTCCTTCCTCAGTCGTGAGACGGAAACTGCTCACGACCGTCCAGAGTGGTCGCGGATGGTGCTCATGAGCAACTATGAGCGCTTCCTCATGAGGATAGTAAAGTACGTGGTAAAGTCGTAATAATATTCTAAAATGATACCAAACCACGATAATTTTAATTCTATGATGATAAACGTTGCCTCCAACCATTACCATTTTCCTTACCGGACATCACCTGAGAAAAAATACATACCCAGCGATATTAATAGCCCTGAAGTCTTTCAATTTCTGCCCGTCACGCTACCTAGATTGATTGATGTGAGGTTTCCCCATTCACTGATAAGAATCCCAATACTAATTTACTTTTTCCTTTTATTCGCTCCTTTCAAGTAAGTAAGCACTTCCTGAAAGGAATACCTACCTTCTTGTTTGAGTTTTGTGATGTTTCATTAGGTGCTTTATGAGTATCAAAATTATTGAAGACTAGCTACTGCCCTCGACTTCGCCCGCAAGGTAATCTTTTTTTATTATTTAAATAATACTGGACATATTTCACACAGCATCATCTAGCCCCAAACTAAGCAGAGCTTGTATTATGGGAACTACATGACTGATATACTACTTATGTACTTTTTTTGTTACATATTATACATAGAAAGCACCCAGACCAGAAACAAATATTTGCAGATCATACAAACATTGGTCTCGCGGCGAGAATCGAAACCGCAACCTTTTGCCTCTCAGACGGGCCTTCCCCCACTGCGCCACACGACCGTTTTTTCGTCTTTACCGTTTTACTTACGTTGTAAAATTGGTCTCCACGAAAAGTCCTTTTATATTAACGGGATAATATAGTCTGTCCACACTAAAGGTCCATTCTTTATATTGGTGAAATATTTTTTGAAATCGGATGAGTAGTTGCTATTGTATTTTTCCCCCCGTCTGTGAACACTTACCCACCGCTATTTATCAGGTGTCCCTATCCTCATAGGTTTGCTGGAAGAAAACTCTTGTTAGGGTTAAGCTCGCTTTTGTACATGTTCTATATGTAAATTTTTGTATGTATTATCTGTGTGTCTATTATCTTAAAGAATAAATAATAAAGAATAGAGTTTCGGACCTCTTTATTATATTATTGATATTTTACAATACTTGTAATCTGGTATGCTTGACATCACTATGCGAAGCCTTTGCGTGCGTCATGGGCGGTTAACAAAAGTCAAGGCTTAACTCATCCAGGAGTCATCCAGATTCAACTTTTGGTGCAAGTTATCTACAGTTGGATATGCATGCATGACACGCTACGTGAGTAGGTATCACAGTGATATTGGTGCCCCACATTCACAGATAACAACTATTGTAGTGTTGTACAGTGGCGCACAGCTGTCAGATTGCGTGACATCTACCTATGTTTGAAGGCACAGTCGAGTAGATAATTCCTTTTGTGGAGAGGGTAAGCGCTTTAACAGCAATGTGCTCGAACGCATGAATAGGGTCTGACAGGATGTATTAACTTTTGTAATTTAAAGCTTCAGCTTGCATGTTTTAAATTGAGGTTGGTGTTGGACAAAAAAAAGGATTGTTAGCTACGTTAAATTACAAAGGAGAGTATGTTTTTCTGTGATCAAAATACAGATCTAATTGAATTTAAGCTTGTTTTAGACATTGCCGTTTTAATTATTTAAAATAAGAGGCTTTGGAAAAGAAGCCACTTATCATAATTAACTTAGTATAATTAAGTTGGCAAGTATAACATGAAATCAGTTAGTCCTCGTATAAAGTTTGGTCACCATTATACTTAAACGACATGAGTTGTTCAGGTCCCAGGCTATTTATACGTTTGAGCCCTACGGGTTAAATACTGTTAGTTCTAGAAAAACAGCGTAAAAAGTTGTGGCAAAAAGCGCCATCCTTAAATTATTCGAGCGTGCACATACTCGCATCGCCTACATAACTGAGACTAAAGTGACGTATTTTTTAAACCCATTCGCAAATGCACGTCTCTTAAAAAATAAACTGAGCAAGACGCGTTAAGCTACCTTAAGTAAGGGTACCATTGCTCGATTCAAATCGTTCCCATTATTATACAGAACGAGTCATGCAATATGCTCAAAACAGAGTCAGAGTCATAATGACCCATCTAAACCCCATAATTTTTTGACGAATTTTGAAAGTTAGGGAGCAATGTATAATTTTATGCGCAAATGAAGTAATTCCCAAGAAAGTTTCTATGGCCGCTGTTTCTAATAGAGCGCCTAAGTTTTCAGAACGACATTAAATGGTTTCGTTTTCACCATTTGGTATCGGAACCTTAAAAGAGAGCGGAAAAAGCGCGGGCACGTTCCCGGCAGGACGTTTCGCACAGTAATGAAATATTTTATTGCACACCCGTAACAAAGGACACGCGGCCTTACAGAGAGCTACACAACAATGTACTCAAATTTTTACTAATACGCTAGTGTGCTCCGAGTTTTATTATTTAGAATCAGAATACTGAACGCTTGTAGGTATTTGTTATTTTACAAAAACAACACGGGTCCGTAGGTATCTTACTTATTATAAACGCGAAAGTTTGTGAGGATGAATGTTTGTTACTCTTTTACGCAAAAACTACTGAACGGATTTTGATGAAACTTTACAGTAATATAGCTTATACATCAGAATAACACATAGGCTACTTTTTATCCGGGTACCAAGCGGGCGAAACTGTGGGCAGAGGCTAGTATAATAATAATAATGCTGGTCATTTTCACACAGCATCATCTAGCCGCAAAGTAAGCAGAGCTTGTGCTAAGGGAACTACATGACTGATATACTACTTGTAGGTATACATTATTTTGTATATACATACATATTATATATAAAGAAAACATGAAAACATAATATAGGCGTTTGACGTAAAAGGTTGCTTATTTGCTTACACATTTATCTGCGAAACGGCATTTCGAAATGCGGTTATATACATTGGATTTGTGTGACTTAAAGGATGATTCTTAGGTTTTAACACCTATCTTAGGTCCTTGGTCCCTAGGGAGCGCTGCAATAGATAACACTGCAATATCGCTTTGGGGTCGAAAAAAACCTGTAATGATGTTTTAATTTATTCTAAATAAATAAATAAACACGCACAGAAAACACGTCGGGTGTCTTAAAACTTTACAGAAACGAACTTATTAATAGATTCGAACTATTTTCTTACCTATATTATAGCTGTTTGGAACTACGAACAATTTACATTTGTACAAAAAAAGCGTATCAATTTTCTCGAGTTAAAAATCTATTGGTGCACGACCAGACTCGAACCCACCTTTACTTTCTCAAAAATCCACCCTGTATAAGTATTTTAAATATACACAGAAAAAAATATTTAATAATGTAACTCTTCGTTACAATTTGTAATCTTTTGTGCCATAAAGAATGAAATATTAACCTTATCCATACGTCAACTAAAGAAAATTAAATAATACCCACATCTGTGAATTAGCATGAAAAAAACTAAAAAATGTCATAGCTTGATAATTCTAACAATGCAATTTGTTCGGCCGATGCACTGGAAAGGTCTTTGCAGGCGTCTGTTTCCATATTTCTAAGAACTCTACATAATAGTCCAGGTGCTCACACACGCAGTCCGCAGCCTACATACATGCAGAAACCTCATCATCTGAAAGAGATCGCTTCTTTTAGTTTCTATTTTTCTTACGGTGTACAATACGTATATTCATTCATTCATTTATCATAATTTATCATAATTGCTGGCTACTATAAAAAACAGAAATGTAGACCAAAAGATACCATCGTTCCCGGTGTGACCGGTGTGTTATAAATGGTATCATCACCGTTTTACGCAGACCGCAGCCACAGTCTTTCTGAAGCCGATCCTTAGTAGCTCTTGATTCAATTATGGTCTATTCACAGTTGGTATTGGCTTCTAAGTGAAGCCGGGAGCAAATCTAAAGCATAACATCTACAAATCTTCACTTGTTTGTGTGGCTTGTGGGGCGAACTTAGCAGGGCTTTCTGGTACAGTCAATAACAAAAGTACATTAAAACTTTCGATTTTTATAACTAAAAAGTTTTTGAACTTAAGATAAAATTATTGGGCTAAATAAATTAAATTAAACACCCATACTCAACAGACACATGCACACTAGGAGTCTCTGTATCGTGGGTGATACCCACGGAACTACTAAATAATAAATAAATCATAAATAACCGTAGTAATAAAGATTCGCCGTGTTTTTTAACTCCATTTCCTTAACAAGCCCGAAGAAAAGGAGTACATATTATCTATGAACTCAAACTGTAAATCTATTTTTGTCGCTGACAGTACATTTTTTCCGCATTCGCCCAACAGGAGCTTTACGCTGATGGGATAAACTTTTTTCCACTACATTTTTAGAGCCTATGAAGCTTGTATATTATTAAATTAATTTCAACCCTACCCCCATTATATAGACTTCAACATTAATTACATAAAGTCAATTAGAACTTCATTCATCATCGGATCCATTTTGGAATTCAATATTGTAATTACTGTCGATTGCACTATACAAACACACAAATACATCACGAACTTGTGCTTTACATGTCGGCAAAGCGACTGATTTACTGCTGTAGGTACGATGTCCCAATTCCAACAATATAGGTACGGACTCAAAGGTCAGATGGCTAATCAGTCTATGACTACTTCAAGAGATTCATTCAACAGCATGCTATTGGTTGAAATGATAATTTGCGAGTTGTGACCTAAAAATACTCTTCATAGGAATACACAGCTTCATAAATCATTATTAAAACAAACAGCCTTTTCCAGATTAAATATATAAAAAAGCATCTTATAAAGCTGTCGAACTCAAGGGGGTCATTTCCATCGTCATAAAACAAGGGTATGGCACGATCATTCGCATCTGCATAATTAAATAGGATTTTTTTGGTAGATACAGACACCCCGATTCGGTACCACTCGATTCGACTAAATCTTCGTAAATAAATAACAAAACACACTACAGTATTATTAAATTTTACATGTAATAGTCCTATTACTCAAACTAAGTAAATATAACTTGAGTCTTTATATTTAGTGCTTTCCCATTTTTAACCGACTTCAAAAATCATGAGCTGTATGTTTTTTATTGTATGTGTTTGTTACTTGATATCTTAGTCAATTATTAACAGACTTTGATGTTTTTTTGCTGTTGTATAGAGAATGATCCTGAGGTAGTTAAAAGGAATTAAAGTTTCCCTCAGGAATAGAAGTTTTATTCCTGAGGGAAACCGACTTCAAATAACGGGAAATTGATATGAGATTTCGTCACCCATCTTGTCACCCTTAGAAGTGGGATTTTTTTATAAAAGTTAAATGGGATCTTACAAAAAGAATCATTAAAAAAGACGAAAATATCGCATTACACTAAAAACAAACATACGAATTGGGAACCTCCTCATTGTTTAAAGTCGGTTAATAATAATTAAATCCTGATATTCGCAATACGTTTGCAGTCCCTAGTTAACATTGATGAGTTTTCGGCACTTAGTATGTACAAATTAAGTTTAGCTGTGCGCACATATGTTTATGTTGCAATCAAGATTAGAACCGAATTTTGTTAGTTGTATTTTTGTATGTGGTTGTAATGTGTTTTGTGTGTGTAAATAAATAAATAAATGCATATGTCCGCATAGACAGTGGATGTCGGTATAGAGTATGGAGAATACAGTCGTGAGCGTGTTTTCTTTTGTATTTTGTACACCACTGTCTCGTGTCTATGCGGTGGGGCCTCTCAACCAGGGTGTCTGAACAAATACCACTTTCTATTGGCGTTAACGCCTGCCGGAAGATTGAATTGAAAAGTAAGCGCGAAGCATTTGTTTGTGGATGTCGATATACAGTATGGAGAATACAGTCGTGAGCGTGTTTGCTTTTGTATTTTGTACATACACTATCTATGCGGTGGGGTCTCTCAACCAGGGTGTCTAGACAAATACCACTTTCTGTTGACGTTAAGGCCTGCGGAAAAATTGAATTGAAAAGTAAACGCGAAGTATTTGTTTGTGGATGTCGGTATACAGTATGGAGAATACAGTCGTGAGTGTGTTTGCTTTTGTATTTTGTACATCCACTGTCTATGCGGTGGGGCCTCTCAACCAGGGTGTCTAGACAAATACCACTTTCTGTTGACGTTAACGCCTGCGGAAAGATTGAATTGAAAAGTAAGTGTGAAGTATTTGTCTAGACTCCCAAATCATTCCGATCTTATGCCAATCAAATATTATAGCTAATTTTATAATCCGACCTGCCTGTGTCATATATTATTATTTTTTTAATGCAAAATACGCAGAATATTCAGATAGGATAGTACTACATATTAAGTTTGTAAATTAGTAAGAACCAACATTTGTTTGGAATTGAAATAATATACACATTTTCATTATTTTATTAGAAAATATGTATATTATTTTGTACCTTAGGTCGAAGAAGTTATTATCATATATGTATGTCTATTTCAACTTTATTGGTCCTAGATCGGTGGGCTGAATTGAGGATACAGGAAGAACAGGCGGAATTTTTCATGTTAGGTACTCTTGAATTTCAAATGAAGCCATACGAAATTGCTTTGTAGTAGTGGACCGGAGTTTTGATATATGAACCTATATCTGTGTGGAAAGTTACAAACACAATTACTGCTGAAGAATAAGAAATTAATAGTAGCTTCATTTATAATGAAGTAGCTTCGAAATGTAAAATCTATCTGAAATCACGCCTCTAAAGTTGAACAAACTTAAAAACCATGAATAAAAAATCAAATCTCCTCTCTTCATCTAGCTGGAGACTGGCTCCAGCCTAAAGTTGCCACGTTCAGCTGCAAGTTTCCGAAATGAAATATGCACATCGGAACACGAACGCTGCGAAAGTTTAAAACTTGACACCTGTTGAGGACTTCAGAACTAAATACATGAAAATTTGAGTACTGGAAATGAGTTGATAGGATTGTTAGCGACTCTGACAGATAAGATGCTTCACTATGCAATCGTAGTCTTAATCAAGATTTTTTTATTTTTGAGAAAATTTCTGATGGTGTACGTGGCTCTCCTTTGTATCTTTCTTAAGGTCCGGTCAAAATGGTGCAGTGGCGGTGGCAATTAAAGGGAAATGGTTGTCAAAGTTCATGTGATTGTTTGCCGTCGCCACCGCAGCCGCGTCCGTTTGACCGGGCCCTCGATTTTGACGTCTACCGTCCACTCTCTACCGTACTTGCTTCGGCAGTACATATGTATATTAAAATTGGAACGATACAGAGAAGATTAGCATGGCCCCTGCGCAAGGAGGGATGACACTCATTCGAGCCATCATCTCATTCATTGATTGTTGATAAAAACAAATGTCGGCACTAATTATTGACGACCTCTGTGGCGCAGTGGGCGAAGTCCCGCCTGAGACGCAGAAGTTGTGGATACGAGTCCCGTTGCGAGACAAATGTTTGTATGATCTGCAAATATTTGTCTCGGGTCTGGGTGTTTTCTATGTATTAAATATATGTATTTACAAAAAAAGTATATAGATAGTATATCAGTCATTTAGTTCCCATAATACAAGCTTTGTTTGGAAATGATGCTGTTTGAAAAATGTCCAGCATTATTTATTTATTCATTTACTAGTTTCTGCCCGCGGCTTCGCCCGTGTGATATGTTGGTAAAAGTAGCGTATGATCTTCTCCAGGCTTCAAACTATATCCACCAAGTTTTGAGTGAATCGAACCAGGGAATATTTTTTCCATACAAAGTTTAGAACTCAATTGCACACGCCAAAAGGGTAGTTTTGAAAAAAAATAAAAATACTCGTTTTATTATTTATTATAAAGTTTATTTGTACTGAGTTTTGAGCGAATCTAACCAAGGAATAAAATTTTCCGTAGAAAATTTACCACCCTGTTTAACCCCCTTAGGAGTTTATTTACTAAAATAAAATTAGCCTATCTGTTATTCCAGAACCTTAACTATCTACATTCCTAATTTCATTAAAACCGTAGTTCAGTAGTACGGAGATACGTGGATCAATGATTGTTAATCATTGACACACACAGACTTTCGTATTTATTATATTAGTAGGATTATTTACTAGCTTCTAGCGCGGGCTTCGCTCGCGTGGTACCCGGATAAAAAGTAGCCTATATGTTATTCTGATGTATCCGAAAGTTTGTGAGGATGTTTGTTACTCTTTCACGCAAAAAATACAAAACGGATTTTATTAAACTTTACAGCTTATACATCAGAGTAACACATAGGCTTCTTTTTATCCGGCTACCACGCGGGCGAAGCCGTGGGCAGAAGCTAGTAAGCTATATACTGTAAAAAATCATCGAAAACTGTTCAGTAGTTTTTGCGTGAAAGAGTAACAAACATCCATCCTCACAAACTTTCGCGTTTATAATAGTAGTAGGATTTAATGAACCAGGAAATAGCAATACGAGTAGCTTTTCCGCAATTAGGGGTACCTAGTCCTGGATAAAAGTACGGGCTACCTAAGCCATTTGGCAGCGGATTTGATCGGATCTCACTTTGTCGAAAGCAGATAATTGACTAGATACAAGCTAGAAGGAAACAAGTAGCTACGGAGTCATGCTACACCTACTTACTCACTACATATAGCGTTGTCTGATACGCGCTTATTCAGTTATTATTATATTGAATCATTCACTATTGTCATCTTAGAAAGAACAAACAAACAATGTTAATATCAACATGTAATTCCATTCTTAGAGTCATTATATCAGTACAGTCTCTGCAATAACAGTCTTATCGACTTATTTTTATAGTTTTTAAAAGAGAAAATGAAGATATCGTTTATTGTTTTAGTTCTCTTTATTGGATACAGTTCCGGACTTGTTGTCGTTTCCGATATTTCGAAGGTGAGTTTATATTATTCACAATATAAAATGCTAAGTAAATTTGTACCTAAATGTACTTTTTCACTCCTCGAGCTCTAAAAGTGTGGCATATTAACTAAGCGTAGGCGGACTAAAGTGTGGGCTAAAGTATTTTTTTATCTCGAGTATGGGTACTTTCTATGTATAATATAAAAAATGTATACAAGTAGTATATCAGTCATGTAGTATAATACAAGCTTGCTTAGTTTGGGGCTAGATGATGCTGTGTAAAAATGTCGAACATTACCTATTATAATTGTTTTAAATTTTAGTCGTTATAATCAACCGCCTACTAAATTCATGTGATAAAGACTCGGCTTTTCGATGTTCCATTTTTAAAATAATTTCTTTATAAAAAATATAAAGAACATATATTTTTTTATTCAATTATTTTTTGAAAATGGAACTGTAAGAGATCTAGACAGCTGCTCTAGCGTTTCTTGATGATCGAAGGATGTACTAGGTGAAAGAAGAAATTTAAAAAAATGGTATTGCCGCAAATTGAAAAATCAAACAAATTGAGAGGAAAGTGACGGTAACTTTTTATTTGAGAATGTCATCAATTGAAAATGAAGATCTTACCTCTAATATGGAAATGAAGCCGAAAGGCAAAGAAATAATTAAAGTTTTTTTTTTATTTTGTTCATAATTATTTTCTCGCAATCGAAGTGGAAAATAAACCCATTCATACTCGATTCATAGCTAAACATCTCGTATAAAATGGCTCGTTTTAGTCCCTTGTTAAACAATCTACTAGGTATTATGGCTAAGTTACCAGTTTGTTATCCACTAAAGGTTGTGCTGTGGTTGATACTTTTTAGATTTTATTTAATTCTTATCTTTTTACTCTTTTTCTATAAATGAGTTCACCTCGTTCGATTGGCACCACACTAAAGCTGAATGAAAAATCATCAAAAAAATAACCAAGCAGAATTTGTTGCCTGTATCTTCTAGGCATCATTGCGCGCGAGGAATCAGCTTAAATTCACTTTGATATTTTAAATTAACGTAGTTTTTAAGTTGGCGCTTTTTTATGATCCTTGTGATTTCAATGAATAAAAACCTATTGACTTTGAATGTGCAATACATAATTGGTAATTATACTATGCTTAATCTGCTTATTTCTTCATTTGCAGTTTATCAAAACAAATTTATCGGATTCAAATTCGAATAAGTCGCTATCTAGCGACTTATTTAATATATCTATATTAAAAGACCAAAACTTGAAGGAATCTATCAAATTAGACGACAATGAGGTTTTCCAGACAACGGGTGATAAAAAGAAGAGTCTGAACGAAAGAGCATCCATCTTTGTCAATCAGCCATTCAAGACTCTGAGAAATCAACGTTATAACTTGAGAACACACAATATAAATAAATCATTCATGATAAGTGAAAGATTACCCTTGCTCGATGTGATTCTTCCAAGTTCAGTGCACAGAAGCTCTCATAAAGAACTTTTCTTTCCAAATGCAAAAAATACAGGAAACCCGGGGTATATTCCCTTAAAAACTGAATATTTCGACAGAGAACTAATAAATAGGCATAATAATTATAAATATACATTACAAAATGCGGTACAAATAGATGCTCAAAAAAAGCCAGCCGTCAAACCCTACGAAAAAAGTGTGGATCAAATTATTAATCAAAATGTGATCGATTTGTATTCTAAGCTTCATAGAAATAATAAGAAGCCTCAACGCAAAATTTCATATGCTCGTCCTAAAATAAATTACAACTATGTTTTTCCATCGCCTTACCCAATGCATAAATCTGCCTACAGGGTGCCTTCACCGCACAATCCAGTCAATGTACTGAGAAGTTTGATTACAGACAGTAATGTAAATTTAAGTCCATTAGATCTGAACGATGAAGACGATCAACTACTTGAACGTTACATCAAAGAGACTTTAGAAGATTTTGATTTGAAAGACAAGGTTCATAAAAATGATCCAAAAAAGTGCCTAAAGTGCCGAAGATGTAAATCTAAAGGAAATGGAACAAAAGAAAAAGTTGTTGGCATTATGGATTGTAAATGTAAACATATCGATAAAAATCCAATAAACTCGAACTACAAACAATCAGTGAATCCATAAGCATCTTTATGAATTGTCTATTATTTTTGTTTATATACGATATAGGTCATTTTTGTTTGTTTCTTATATATACGTTCTCCTGATATATTATAATAAGGTTTTTGTTAAAAAATATATTTTCTCCAAAGAAACACATAATTCATATTTGGAACCGCAAGTTGATCAAATTGAGCCCAGGTCAAATTGATACGGAATGAACAAGCATTGAAACTGTATCCAAACAATTCCAAAAATGACAGTGTCGTACCTACATGAAGCAAAGAAAATATAAACTTTCACCAAGGACATGAATTCAAACAATTGAAACAAATACCGGCCAACAGCCACATTACTTAGTTCTGACCTCACACTAATCCCTGTATCCCGAACAAATATTTTGCAGATAATCCAAGCTTTTATTCCACAGTAGTAAAATATACCCTTACATCTAACGTAACAGCCGACTCAGCTCGCCACGTTATGACATGACCACTGCCCACGCATTTCAAAGGCTCTAAGCGTGCAGTTAGGACTGCATAGGACACGCTTTTTCCCGGCAAAGTGCGCGGAAAGATCTAAGATAGCGGGTCAAAGCTATCGAGAATGCGATCTAGGCTGCTCCCTACTAGCACACGAGTGAATAACGAACAGAGAGACTATTTAGGTAGCAACTGAACGAAACCAAACAGCCGTTTCACGCTGGCGCAGCCTGCCTGGTGACTGTACCACAGTTTTGATATAGTCATGAAAAAGTGTTTAAAAATATTGCCAAGCAATGCCCTGGCGGCATACGTGCTTTTTACCTTATTATTTGTCCTTTCTCATCTGTCCTGGTACTTAATAGATATGGTTGACGACTATGAACTCCTGATCTAAAGATACCAACATGAATACCAGATGTGATATGATTTGCCGACACGGCAGGAACATAAATCTAGCCCGATTACTGCTACGCCGTAGCAAAATGTAGCGGGTTGACCTAGCTGGTAGACAGCAGTGGTGACTCATTACGACCTTACGACGCGCGACTTGGCCTTAAATTATGGATGTGTACATATAGGTATGCGTACGTATGGATTTATTTAGAATCTCGTAGCACTCAAACGGCTTGATGGATTTCAGCGAACGAGGGTATCATAAAATGGTTCCTTATTCTAAATACATAATTTAAAGTTAAAAAAGTGGCCACCCAGCCTTTGTTGTCTCTTGTTTTTTTCCATAAAACACATTATCATGTATCAAATCACAGAACATTCTACGTATCTATGTATAATATGTATATATTTACAAAAAAAGTATATAAATAATATATCAGTCATTTAGTTCCCATATTACAAGCTCTACTTAGTTTGGGGCTAGATGATGCTGTGTGGAAAATGTCCAGCATTATTTATTTATTATTTATTATTATCCTCCTTCATACTCTGTGGTATCAATAGAAAGATCTTGAAATAATTTTTAAAAAACGTAGGTATTAATTTTAAAATAGAATTTATCCGATTAAACTGCAGACGAACTTTTTAGTTTGAAAATGGATTTCTTGTTTTGAACCCATTCATTTATTTTTGTAATGTTTAAACCCAAGTGCTTTATATCTGTGTTTGTGATCAATCAATGTGTTTTCTTTCTTTTTTTTCCATAGATAGCCATATCGTTGCAGAAGCCACTAAGAAGACAGGTAAATTCTTCTTTTCGCGTCACTCGACACTCGTTGTAAGTATATGCAAACTTTACTATGAACTATGCGCTCTGTTTGTTACTAATTCTTGTGCCAGTAGCTACCGTTTGTTGCTGCAAGAAATGAAAAGCAAACACTGTGCGCCAACAGATGTCCAGATAGCCAATACAGTGTGCCATGGAATAAAGATTGACCGGAAGGGACGTCAGATAGCGCTAAGTATCTTCCTAAGTATGTTTTTCGAGACCGTACTTACTTTATCAACTCTATAATAGGAAATTATACTATAGTGCTACCTACAAGTTAGGATGTTTCTAGCAAATAACTTCAACTTCGTAACGGTTTATCAGTTTTATTTTTAATAAACTTTTTTTTATATCAGATTCGGATGCGGAAATATTTAGATAATACGTGACCTGGAATAATACGCAGTTTTATTTTTTTATTTTGGTTTGTACCAACTCCAGTAGTTCCGGAGTCACAGGCTAGTAGGTACCAACTACAAGCCTGTTAACCTTTAAATTATCAACATATCAATGTGTTGGGGATTGAAAGGAACGAATCTCAGATTCCAGAGCAAATCATCACCGTCTTAGGAAAGCTGTCCAACATTGGCCGAAAACATTAAGTTTTTCGCTTCGTAGCCAATTGAGAAGGCAGACGTTAGCCAAACATGGCTCTACTTACATTTTCAAGTTTATTTTGTCGTTCGTAAGTACGTCAATGTTACATCTAGCAACTCTATTTCCCATGTTTTCTTAACAGTATTTGTCCAGGCAGATGACTTCGCTCGGACTTGGACATGGTAACGCGATGTTTGGCCATCAAATGGGAGTTTAATGACTTTTTAGGAAATAGTATTAAGTACCCACCAATCTATGTATTTTGTTACAAAATAATATAAATAATAATATATAAAATGGTCCTTACTTGTTCCCAAAAATGATTAATAGAACAAAGTGGTAGGATGAATTTGAGAGATGGAACCTCGCCGCAGTGCAGAGCACGAAAATCGGAATAATGTCGTGGATAATATGACAGGTTGACGTCCAATGTCGAATGACAACTATTTTTTTTTACTAAAATGGCAAACACGCATATGGCCCACCTGTTGGTAAGGGGTTATCGTAAACTATGGATGCTTGCAACACCAGAGGTATCACTCGCGCGTAACTCTAAGACATAACGGGTAAAAAGTCTCATGTGCATGTAATTTCACCAGCACCCATATTCTTCAAACCGGAACGGTATTACTGCTTGGCGACAGAAATAGGTATAGTGGTCGTACTTCCTAGAACGAGCTATTTTACAAGGAGCTCTACTACTTCTAAATATATATTATACTACTAGCTACTGCCCACGGCGGCCCGCGTGATACCTGGATAAAAAGTAGTTGATGAAAAGTAACTGTTACCCTTAAGGCAGCGTTCGAAAGAAACGCATTCGCATAACCGTTTTTTCATCGACTTACGTTACAAAATTTGTCTCCACGAAAAACCCTTTATTTTAATGGGAAAATATAAAGCCTACGTCCACCCTGATGAGTATTGATGACAGAATTTTTGAAGTCGGAATAGTAGTTTCGGAGATTACCGCCTACATTCAAACTTATATAATTTATCTGTTTATAATTATAGAGTAGATTGCAATTTCTCAAAAAACAATGCAAGGTCGGTAATCTAGACCAATTCTACAATATAGATAGGTACTTAGATTCAAACAGCTGTGATCTATTCTCGCTCACGACGTCTGCAAAAGAGCAGGAAAAACATAAACCGCATAATTACTGTCGCTGGTGATTTCCCCAGCGATGCGGCACGAGGACGTCCTATAGTAGTGTTTATATTTATACGATTCAAAAATAGAATTACTGGCCAGTGACAGGTTTTCTTTTTTTTATAGTCATGAAAGGTTATGAAACAAATGTTAAATGTGATTTCATATTGTTTAAATACTCCGACGCGAGTACTACGACGCGGCTACGCGACGCGCAACATTATACTTTGGTGGAACTTTGCCCCTATACATGTAGCCGGTTTTTATCTGAAACACTGTCATTTTTAAAGCATTCCGAATTTGCTACGTGATACCACTACGCAGGAATGCAATGTGCTACGAAGTGACGTAGCTCATTGATTCGACACAATCACAATTACAAAATGAGAAGTTTTCTGTGGCAAATTCCCTAAGGGGCTATAAGATTATAGCCATGACATACAACGCCATCTAGTAAGTATGAGGGAAATATGTTTGGGAAATTGCTACAGAAAACTTTTCATTTTGTAATTGTGATTGCGTCGAACCAATGAACTACGTCACTTCGTAGCACGTTGCATTACTGCATAGCGAATTCGGAATGCTTTAAAAATGACAGTATTTCAGATAAAAAACGGCTACATGTATAGGGACAAAGTTCCACCAAAGTATAATACTGCGCGTCGCGTAGCCGCGTCGTAGCACTTGATTTCACATACTCATACGTTTCAGTTTAGTACAAAAAGCAGTTTTTCCTTCAGATCTGTTCAGATTCCTATTTTAGCCCTTCAAAAAGCAGAGATTCCCAGTTTGTGTGTTTGTACGTCAATTACTCCTTGAAAGTTGTTCCTCCTTGAATTGTATTTCTTCTTTGCTATATCCTGGAGTGATCTCATGAAAATTGTTTAAAAAAATATATTAGATTACTTAATTAAATCGGAAAATTCATAATTATTAATTAAATCGGAAAGTACTTTTTCCAACAACCACCAGGTTCATCTCTCTTGAGACGCACACGATATTGTTGTCGGTTTTTTGAATTAAAAACTGTTTAAAATACTTTTCATCTTACAATACGTAAATATAATATATTTTGAAATAAAGGATCAATTCAGTTTTTTTTTCAAACCAATTGAAGTGAAGAAAATGAAGACTGCGCATTAAAGAAGATATCTTTGACTTTGGTACCTATCTCTTTCGTCAAACAGTTTCAACTTTATTCCTTTAGGAGCTTTTACGATCATGAAAGTCAGTGAAATAATGGAAAGCTAAAATTCCCTGGGAGCGAACACTATTTATTAGGTTTTTAAGTTAAAGAAAACTGTCAAACAAGTAACCCCCGGGACGAGAAGTTTCGAACGCCACTGAACTTTGTAAGTAAACGTCTTTATTTCTGATTTTATCGGGACACCATTGGCCTGGCTAGTTTACATTCGAAAGAAAGAAAATAATTAGAACTATTTCTAGTTTGTACGGAACGCTCGAAGTAAATAATTGTTAACTTCATCTTTCGTGAAATCTGTTTTCCCGTAAAACAATATCAATCGGGATTAGGGCATGCATTCCGAAATTCCGGAATTTCGTAATTCCAGAATCTCGAATAGATTTTTCCGATATTTCAATTCCGGAATTGAGAGGACTAATATCGGTATTCCGATATTAATAAGTTTTACTCAGTGATTGGCATTTTGCACAACAAAACGCAACATTTCTACTTTCCGAAGTCGTATAAAAGAAAAAAGACCATTATTAGTAGGATTGCTGCACTATTTGCACGATTGGGAAGACTTATTCGCACAAACCGACGACAATATTTTCCCTTAAACAAATAACGAGAAAATTTCTGAGATTATCGTCAATTTACTACCCAACTCTACAAGAATCGCTAGACAAGGAACTGGATAAATGCAAGATAATCCGCAAATATCCATCTGTATCTACCAATTTTGACTATGCAGGGTTTGTCAAAGAAGAAAAAACGATATGATAACGGAGGACAATGAGGTGTGCATCTGACAGAAGCATACAAATATATATTGTGTGTCCTGCCCGAGAGTGTTGAGAGTAAATAAATAGTATAAATAATGCTGGACATTTTTCACAAAGCATCATCTAGCCCCAAACTATGCAGAGATATTATGGGAACTACATGATTGATATACTACTTAGGTACTCGTATATACATATTGTTTTGGTGTAAATACATAATGATACATTGAAAAAACACAGACCCGAGACAAATATTTGCAGATTCATAAAATGAATAAGTAATATTATTGTTTTAATTATTTTGTTCATCTGTTTATGTGACAATAATTAATGCGTGCGTGTGTAAGTGTGTAATATCGTACTTTTTTTATTTGTATTCTATATTACTTAATGTTCATTAAAATACTGATACACAAGTTATTTGATCGTTCCTTTCATCAAAAAAGAAAAATTTAAAAAAAATTGTCAATTCCGGAACCAGTTCCGGAATTCCGAAACTAGGTCCCTAGCATAGAAATTCAGTTCCGGAATTGAATACCTTCCGATATTGCATGCCCTAATCGGGATGATCCCAGAAAATTATGAAAATAAAAAATGTGAGACTACTGTAGATACTCGATTTACTTTATATTTGTAAACATATCTGCAGGGAATCAATGAATGAATGAATGAATGAATGAATGAATGAATGAATGAATGAATGAATGAATGAAATGAATGAATGAATGAATGAAAATACTTTATTGTACACCTTAAGATACTAACGAAATAAACAGTAACACATATGATAAAAGTACAATGGGCGGTCTTATCGCTTAAAAGCGATCTCTTCCAGACAACCTTTGGATGGAGAGGATTATATATGATTTTGAAGCGGCCGGGGGTGTACTTTGTGTAAACTACCTTAAATTATATTATTCATAAGACATACTACAGCAGAATATAATAAATAATAACATATATACCAATTACCTATTATATATATATATATATATATATATATATATATATACACATATATATATATATACCCATATATATATTTATGTCTATATACATACGAACAGCAACTCAACAATAACAGGATCATAACGAACTATACCTTCTGGGATTGATAGAAAATTTTAACGCGAGTTTTAAATATGGCTAGAGACGAGGCCTTCCTTACCGATATTGGTAATGCATTCCAGAGGCGTACTGCTTGAGTCGTGAAAGATTTATCATAGAAGCTGGTGCTATGTGTAGGGGTTTCAAGCAGTAATGTACTTTTTAATTTAATGTCGATATCAATATTAATAATCAAGTTGACAAGGTATTTTCTTGTGACATGGGATTATCGTAGGGTTTTAACAATTATTCAAGATGACTATTCATATTGTATAAACGGCAATTTTCACGTACTGCACAATCGGCACTACAGCACGGCGACGCGGAAGGAGAAAGTCGCAACCACTCACCCTGATGAAGACTCTCGGAATGAGTCGAAACTTAGTCAGTGCCTTCACCGATAGTGCAGTACGTGAAAATTCCCGTTTTTACAATATGAATATGTGTATATATACAAACACAAAACAAAATTATGCAAACAGATTGTTTACTGGAGAATAGAGATTCTTGAGTTGCTAAAAGAAAGAAATATACCTATTGAGGCGCATCTTCAGTGCGGTACCTATTAAAATATGTAGGGTAGAATATCATGTTAATAGACAGTATGGATATTTTTATTCCTTATTCATAAGATCCAGCTTCTGAACCGATGTTCCATAACCAACTTGATTGATTGCAATAGACCCTTCACAATCTATATGCTAATTCATCATTGCATCCTATTTATGTAAATTACTATGTAAATAGCCACGGAAGATTTGCGTAGGTAATATGAGAACGTTTTCGCCTTTTTTTTTTAACTCGAGAAAAACGTAGTACCTATAACATTTTAAAAATTTCAAAACCTAACATTTTCTAAACAGAAAATACTGCCGTCACATTTTATCAGTTGTTGAAACACCTCTTAGAAGATCCACTCATTATACATCGCGATTCAATATTTTTGGAATCGAGATTCAATATTGATTTATGATAGGCAATTACAGCAACAACTGCCTCTTATATAGCTACAATCTTTATATAGCTAGGTACACGGTATGAACTTCATGGTAAACCTAAAAAATACTATGGAGTCTCTGATACTAAGTATGAGTCGACCCTCGTACTTGAACCAACTTTGATCTTTGTCTGAAGTTAAAAAGGGGATTAGGTTTCCACTTGAAACTTCTACGTTTTTGATCATTATTTTCCGGAGGGTCGGTTACGACACGAATTGTAGTTACGAAGTCTACGATAAGTGAAGCTTGCTTTCACCTCTTATCCTATGACAAAAACATGATTGGATGAGGAGCATACATAGATTCGATTCACAAAACCTTTACGAAATTAAATGGTTTTGAAACCAAAATGTAACGACTGGCGAGCCATTGACTGGCATTCTGTCGCATTGAGACAGCAGACAGTAGAGCACTCGACCACACTGGTTCTATCTACTGACACGGTTGTCATACACATTGTCAACATAACCTAGAATTAGGTAAGTACTTTTCTTCGGAGCTGTACCTAACTACCTAGGTATGTGAAATGGAATCGAAATGGTTTTCATCAAACAGAAATTACCAAAATGCGGTCCGTCCAACAAGCGGTCCTGCAACGTAATTTTCATTTTCTGTGACAGTCACAAGGAGCTATGGAACTGTCAATTAGGCCTTCGAGCGAGATTGCACGCGTTGAGCGATACGCCATCTGGAAATGTGCTTTTGGCTAAATGGCACAGTCACATACAGCTGCCTGTGTAGGTAGGAACAGCAGGTGAAACTGATTGGGCGTAGCTAGGGTGAGGCAGGCCTGGGCGTATGCAGGTGTTGGAGATTTTATAGGCGACGGTAACCACTATCTATCAGGTGGGCCGTAAGCTTGTTTGTCTCGTCATAGCAATAAAAAATACATAATGACTCAATCACACAAAAAACTGAATAGGTAGATCTTTATCGTTACTTTTTGAACATTTTTGCGTGCAAAATGATCGCCAACATCCATTCTGCCTACATCCATGGGTGGTAGGATTGGTTTCAGAATAAAATCACGAAAGAACGCCAATCAGAATAAAGCCGACACGGCACCGGCAGTATACACCATACCGAAACAATATTATTTTTTCTTAATTTCTGCGTTCAGTCCCCCTTCATTCGCGCTTCACTGGATCCGGCCCTGCGCAGCCAACGAGAGAGCGGTGCGAACTAATTGGTGATGCAGGTAGCAACCGTTGCCTCCGCACTCAGGGACGCACCGACGAATGATTTCAATTACCTAATTAGATTTTAGTAGTAGCTGCTACAAATACAGTGATTTTCGGAGCACCTGCGACGTAGGTAACTGCATGTATTGCATTATGATGAATTTATTAACCTCATTACTAACTACAAAAAAACTTACATAAAACGAATCCGGGCAGTCTTCTTATGACATTTCACATAGTAGACCATCTATAAAAATCAGGTAGTTTCGTTAAACATCTACGACTCCTAGATGGTCTATGGTAGATGTCATAGATTTATTGAGGTACTTTATGACGTCACATTTTTGTCTACACAACTACTAGGTACCATTACTAATCGTAGATTAGCTACGATGTCCAATCATGTGATAAAAACTAAGTGTAAAATTAAGCGTGGTTGAAAAGCCAGTTCTGCTCTCAGAGTTTATAGGCCGCCCGAAGATATTTCTTCAGACCAGTGGGGCTAGATAAATACCACTTTCTGTTGCCGTTAACGCCTGCGGAAAGATTGAATTGTATGGGAATGATTGACATTTCCGCAGCAAATGTCATTTCCATACAATTTTATTTTTCCGCAGGCGTTAACGTCAACAGAAAGTGGTATTTGTCTAGCCCCCCAGGTACCCAATATTCAAAGGGCATTCACATACCGGTATCAATACACATCATCGAACTTTAAAGCAACCGACACTATTTTGCATCACTGTAGAGACCCAATGTTTCATATGGCTCTACGATCCCCCAATTTGTCCTTAATTCGTGGCTCACCTCGACACTAACGAAAACAGGAACAATACTACATCACTTTCTAATGATCCAACTGAGAATACCTAGCCTGAAATTAACACTTCGCTAGCTAACCTAACCTGTATTTCTAATTATGCAAACAACTACCTTGGAATGCTTGGAATACCTTGTTCCATAAAGTGATATCATAGCTGTGCGTATGGTTTACTTAAATGTGCGTACATTTAAGTGGTTTAGGACATTGCGAGCGAGAATAACTTCCAATCCTGAGTTCGATTGGGTATTCCAATGGATTCGAATATTATCGAAATTTAGACCCTATAAAAACGGGTCGGGCGCAGAACGACTGTATCGCAAAACGACTAGTTATGCCAAAAGCGATATTTGCAAAATGACCGAATCGCAATAGGACTAGATCGTAGAATGTCTGAATAGCAAAACGATTGAATAGCCGAATGTAGCCAATGTACCAATGACTATGCATTTTATCGATTCTGCATTCCGACTGTATAGCGGCCTCTTAGTGACTGTATCGTTATTGTATCAGCGCAAGTCGCCGTGGTCGATGACTCTAAGACACGCCAGTCCTTGCCCAAATGCAGTGAGGCATGTTGTGGAGTCGCAGTCTTTAGGGGATGCCTGAAACGTCTTTGGGCTGATGATGATGAATTCTGTTAATGCAGATAAGCACTACGTAAGTAATAACAGAACCATACACGAATGAATCGATGAAATGTACCATACGTTCCTCACGCGGCAGTTAATACGGTTGCGAATTATGGCTCAGTTTAATTGCAGACGAATTCTATTAACGTTCGATGGTAGTAAACTGCTAGAATCGTATTTAATTTCGTAATTTTGGTGTACATAAGTTTGTATGACTTGCCCACGGCTTCGCTCGTGTTGTACCTACCCGGATAAAAAGTAGGCAGCGTTCGTAAGAAACGCATTCACTTACGTTGCAAAATTTGTATCCACGAAAAGCATTTTATTTAACAGGATAATATAAAGCTTATGTCCACCCTGAAGGCCCATTCAAAATATTGGTAAAATATTTTTTGAAAGAGTAGTTTCGGAGATTATACTTCCTATATATAAACTTACAAACTTTACCTGTTTATCATATTAATGTAAGTAGATATTATAGTGTAATTAAGCCGCTCGAAACTTTCGACATGAATGAACAACGGTTATAGTAGGGTCCACGACCCGAACGGCGCAGTTTAGGAAGGCCCCCCGATGGACCGTTGATATCTCAAAGGTTGCCGGAAATTGGTGGATGGAGATGGCTCATGACGACTCGTCGTCATGGCACTCTGTGGGAGGCATATTATGTGTAGCAGTGGACCTCTACAGACATTTGATACCGATGATGATGTTGTAATTTTAATGAATAAATTAATTTTGACTATTACTTTGAAAGTACGATCTTTCTAGACTAGACAAACCACTTTCTGTTGACGTTAACGCCTGCGGAAAGACAAAATTATATGGAAATGACATTAGCTGTGGAAATATCACGTGACAGCTGCCAAGTTTTACCTTGACAAATTTGCGTTAGCGTGAAAGGAAAAGGAAGCCCCCCAGGCAAGCTATTTTCATACAAACGTTCTTCAAGTCTTGTAGCGCGAGATTTGATTGTAGAATGTAGGGTCAGAATTGGAATTGTTAGATGATTTTTTGTTTAATTTAATACTTTATTCCACACAAACAATGTACAAAGGGAGAACTTAATGCTATACAGCATTTTATTAATCCTTAACGGTTGGAAAGAGAGGCTGGCGTGCTAAAAATACTAACTTAAACAAACAAGTCTAATCTTAGTAATTTTATAGCCCTTATCATCATTATTAGCAGCCTGTTAAAAGTATACTACAGGACACAGGCCTTCCCTTAAGAGTACCATGACAAACGATCTTGGACAACCTCCATCCAACCTCCGCTATTATGCAAAACTAATTCACAATAGTGCCAGTTCACACAAAGCTATTTGGCGTATTGTCAATACCGAAAGAGGTGCAAACACTCGCACTTCGGCGAGCTTTACAGATGCCGCTAAAGACTCCACAGGCAAAAAGTTTGAGTCCCGGAAGGCGGTCGCTGATGCCATGAATGCGAGGTTCGTTGGTGCGGCCGCAGCGTGCGGTGCGCCTCGCGCTCAGCTGTCGCTGGTGAGCGCGGCTCTCGCTGCCGCGCGCCCTCGGGCAGACCGCTCCTTAAGGCTTGTAAGGTTTACTGTAACTGAGGTGGTTCGCATAATAACATCTCGAATTCCTCGCAAACCTACTAAAGATATTTACGGTATTTCTATGGAATTGCTATCTACCAGCGCGGTACCTTTAGCCCCGTACCTGGCTGCCCTGTTCAACCGCTGCATAGAAGTTGGACAATCTCCGGATTCTCTTAAAATGAGTAAGATTTCACCTCTGTTCAAGGGAAAGAGCAAGCGAGAGGATAATTCCCGCGGTTGCTAAGGTCCTTGAGAACGGGTTAAGCACTCGTCTTACCGAGTACCTAGCGGTGACGGGTGCGCTGTCTGAGCGCCAATATGCGTACCGCGCCGGGTGCTCAACTACGTCGCTCACCCGTGAAGTCATTCATCGTGTGCTAGAGGCTTGTGAACGGAAACGGCAAGTTGCAGTTCTGTGCTGCGACCTGTCGAAAGCATTCGACGTCGCAGACCATAGCGTTCTCTCTTCCAAGCTTCAACACTACGGCATCTATGGCCAAGCACACGCGCTCTTGACAGATCTCCTCCGAGCACGATATCAGATAGTTGTGGGCGACGGTGGTGAGACGAGGTCTGATCCCTTAGGGACGGTGATGGGTGTGGCGCAAGGCTCGTCGGTATCCAATATCCTATTTTCACTCCTGCTAAATGACCTGCCCGAATACGTAACGGCAGGTGAAATTTTCATGTACGCAGATGACGTGGCCGCTGTCGTATGCGCCCAGTCCATTGATGAACTCGAGCAGCGGTTGAACGAGGCCGCTCTTCAAGTAGCGCAGTGGTTTGAAAGGAACGGACTCGTCCTGAATCTAAAAAAAACTCATTTTATTCATTTTTCCATCTCTGGCCGTAAAGTCAGAAGCCTGTCTGTTTCAATAGATACAAAACCCATAGAGCAAGTCCAAACGACCGCGTTTCTAGGGTTTCAAATTGACCGAGGCCTTACCTGGTGCACGCACATTGATAGGCTCTGTGCGAGACTGGGAAGCGCATGCTATGCTCTACACAGGCTGTCACGCGTGGTCTCAGCTGATGTGGTCCGTACCTGTTATTTTGCGACCGTACATTCGCTCTTGCAGTCCGGAGCTGAGTTATGGGGACGCGCTGCCGATAGGCAGCGTGCCTTTCGTATGCAAAAACGTGCTGTGAGGGCGATCGCAAGGGTGACGCGGATCACGTCAGCGAGGCCATATTTCACATCACTGCAGATACTTATGCTGCCTTCAATCGTGATCCTTCAGGTTGCAATGTATGTGAGGCAGAACCTCGACTCGTTTGAAACGCGTGGAGATGGGCACGCTCGTTACTACAACACCCGTGGCGCTGACAAGCTCGCCACGATAACGCACAGACTTGCCAAATCGGAGAGGCTCACACATGTCTGGGGACCTACCGTATATAACAATCTGCCGGAGCAAGTTACACAAGCACCTAGCCTGACATTATTCAAGACTCAATTAAAATCATGGCTTGTCGAGAGGGCGTTCTATAACTTAGAGGATTTTGTCAACAAAATCCGATGAGTACCTAGGTATTTAAATTATTAATTAAATCTGACTGTAGACCTACCTACTATTGCGTGACTATTAAAAAATTCATTAATGTTACTATTTCAATTATTTAATGTATGTTGTTTATTTCATTGTACATAGTACTTATTGTGTACGTTAATATTATTATTATTATTTGACTGACGTGTAAATTGTATTTACCAATAAATTGATTATTCTGATTATTCTGATTATTCATACTTGCTCTGATTTTTAACTAATAATAAATTCCCAACAGACACGTCTTATAATTCTTTATTGTACACAGAAATAGGCTTCTAGGATATTTTAATTTATTTTAAGCACAATAATGTAATCTGGACAATGAAAAAAAAGAAATAGGCTTCGACGACTTCTGTGGTGCAGTGAGCGAAGGCCCGCCTGAGACGCAGAAGGTTGCAAATCCGATTCCCGCTGCGAGACAAATGTTTGTCTCGGGTCTGGGTGTTTTCTATGTAAAATATGTAAGTATTTACAAAAAAATATATTCAAAATGCAAAATTTCTGGCATTATAAAATAAAACAGAAATATCAAAATATATGAGGTGAGGCATTTACAAAGGCGAGCTTAACCCTAAAAATAGTTTTCTTCCAGATAACCTTTGAGAGATAGAGAAGTGATAAAGTCATCGTGTCACGGTAGGTCCTCACAATTAGGATTCGCTGTATCGTGGGTATTAGGAACTACGAGTACCGTGGTACAGTCAGCATCAAAACTAGATCAACACTTATTTTGGATTTTTTTGATCTCTTCCTTCGGTTTTAAGAAACGGTAACTTGAGAGTGTACATATTTATGAGCCAACCAAGGTGGATCTTCAAATGAAGCTCCATTTTAAATGAAGCTCTACAGATTCCAAAAGTATTTGAGGTATAAGAATCGAAACGGCCTCTGTGGTGCAGTGGGCGAAGGCCCGCCGGAGACACAGCAGATTTCGGGTTCGATTCCCGCCGTGGGAGAAATATTTGCATCTGCAAATATTTGTCTCGGGATCTGGGTGTTTACTATGTATAATACTATTTATCTACAAAAAAAATGTTTTTAAGTATTATATCAGCCATGCAGTTTCCATAACACAAGCTCTGCTTACTTTGGGGCTAGATGATGCATGAAAATGTCCAGAATTATTTTTTTATTTGAAACTTATAATCTACCTTTGACACTGACTGTACCACAGCTCCCAGACCTAGAACAAAAATCTACAGAACATGCAAACATGATGTCGCAGCTGGCTACTCGGCCGCCGCGCCACCGACGTCGTCGATATTATAATATCGACGACGTCTTACGACGACGAAAGACTTTAAAATCGATACTTTAATAGTGTTTGTTTTTTTCAATTTAACTTTGTTCATCATACCATAATCTTATTTTAGTTATACTCTACTTTTATCCAGGTAGATACCACGCAAGCCAATCGGTGGGTTGATTCTAGTGTCCTAGAACCAAGGGTTACAGTAGGTACAATGTTACATGATTCTGCTCACGGAAGTGAAGTTTTCCTGAAAATAAGTCCTAATAACCAAAATTTTATCGTCAGGAGAATAATTTGAATTTATATGAAACAACCTTTAATCGGCTGTATTTTAGTCTGTGTGCCAATCTTAAGACTACTATTAAAATAAATAAATAAATAAATATAATAAGTAGCCTATGTTTTATTCTGATGAATAAGCTATATCACTGTAAATTTTCATCAAAATACGTTCAGTAGTTTTTGCGTGAAAGAGTAACAAACATCCATCCTCACAAACTTTCACGTTTATAATAGTAGTAGGATTACCGAAAACAGCAACTTTCTTTTTACTGACATTTTCTTCAGTAAAAATAGTAGAATTTTCGAAAAGCCGTAGAACAAAAGTCGTTACCTATTATGTGAAGAAGAACCCTTTTTCGATTAGGTATTCTAATTAAGAAAATTATTAATAATGACTAGAATTTTATTTGGAATTTCAAGAAAGTATCTACTATATCAAATTGAGTAAATACCTACTTAATCATAGCCATTGGCTTATAATAACACTGGGAACCTATATAATCTTCACTTAGTAACATAACTCTGTGACGATAATACTAACTGTCAGAAGCTTATTTTCCTTGTTGTGTGAAACATATTTTCATTAGATTTATCCTTTGTCACCAGAAGCATTCAATTGGTCTTTCGCTATCTCCCTCATCAGGACTTGAAGTTCAGAGTATATTTTTTCAAGCATCAGCAACCGGGGTTTTGTATTCTGAAAAAAAAACATTAATAGTTTCATATTCTCAGCATTGCTTGAAAAAAAACACTGTAAACTGGACTATTTTCTTCTGCCTTTGCTAATGCGTAGAGCCTGACTAACAAAGAATTTTAAATATTTGATTAATGATGTCTGTTTTTTTATATACCACTAAGGTGTCGAACAAGCATGCGACCCACCTGGGGGTCTAGACAATATATAGGGGGTCTATGGTGTGAGGATGAAGTGCAATGATAAAAGGTAGCATCTGTGATTAAACACTGCCCCGTCTCTTTCTGATAGATTTAATTCAACAGTAGAAACCAAACACTGTTTAGCTAAACCACTGTTAAGTAAGGCTCTTAGTGTTAACCCAGATAATAAGAAGCCAGGGGGTCTAGACAAATATCGCTTTCTGTTGGCGTTAACGTCTGCGGAAAGATTGAATTGTATGGGAATGACATTAGCTGTGGAAATATCATGTGACAGCTGCCAAGTTTTACCCTGACAAATTTGAGTTAGCGTGAAAGTAAAAGTAAGCATGATGTATTTGTCTAGACCCTTGATCACAAACAATGGCCTGGATTCTGTAGTACACTGACTAAACTAAAATTAAACTGTAGCTCTCTTTTACTGATAGTATACGCAAGAAAGAGATGGCAAGAATTTTAGTGCTGTGTGCTGCTGTCAAATCAGTTTACGTGCCGCTTTTCTTAATGTTTATAGTCAACATGTTTTGAAATCATGACTAAATTTGTTTGGAAAACAAAAATCTGACTAATTTGACAGCACTAAAATTGTAGCTATCTCTTTCTTGCTTGCACTATCAGTAAGAGAGTGATAGTTTAAATTTAGTTTAGTTGGTGTACTACAGAATCGAGGTCAATGTTTAATCCATTGCTTGTTTTTGTCTAATGATTCTTCTTCAAGTTTTAGTGCCACTGCAGGACATATGTTTTAATGTCTTGCAGATATTTGACTTGAGTCTGAGTATTGTAGAACTATGGTACTTGTATTTCCTGATACCACATAAATACATATTCCAAGTACATTACATAAATTAATACATAGGTACCTGAAATATAGGCACCAGCTTGACAGTGTCTTGAGAATTTAATTCTGTTTTAGGCTTCACTAATACTGTCAGGAAAAACAACACTCGATTCTGAAACACATAAAAGCATTTAAGTACATACATAATTTCTTAGGATGCAATTATTATTATTGAGTAAATACCTTGCAATTTAGTAAACAAGACTAAGACTTAAATACAGAAAAGAAAAACGTGCACAACAATCATTACTGTTATACATTACATTATGTTTACAACTATGTTGTTTTTATTTATAGTTAGTACATACCATTTTGATAACTTCATTGATGATAACATCGTCAATACTATTCCATGATATGAAGATATCTTCTTTGCCCCAAACATATTTAACCGAGCTCTGCAATCCCACAGTAGGGATGACTAGAAGAGTCTCTGGAATGAATAATTCATGACATAGATAAGAAGATAAATGCAATGCTGAAAACTGAACAACTTTAAACAAACTGAAGCCATTTTTTTATGTGTGTGCTGTTCAAATGTTTTTTTTCTGGTGTTTGTTGAAATTGAGAGTCTGTGTAATATTATTTTAAATAGTTAGAAGTGGAAAGTTATTCCTTAAGACTTCTTTTTTACTTTGCTGTTACTTTACAGTTTTAAAACAAATACTTTATTTGATTAGTGTACTGTGAGTATCCACTAACATGTGATGACTATCGTTTAGATCCTTTGTTTTTAATTGTAGGGCTATTCATTATTTCGTGTTATGACTAGATGGTTTTCGGTTCACTCACTTGTATTGTGCGCTATGTTCTGCCTGAAGAAGTTCAGAACAAATATTTGTCTGATGCTAATTTATAACCAACTAGCTTCTGCCCACGGCTTCGACCGTGAGATACCCGGATAAAAAGTAGTCTGTGTGTTATTCTGATGTATAAGCTACATTACTGTAAAGTTTCATCAAAATCCGTTCAGTAGTTTTTGCGTGAAAGAGTAACAAATATCCATCCTCACAAACTTCGCATTTATAATGTTACCTACCTGACTGAACGCTGTGTGTAATCCAGAAGATCGCAAGAAACGAAAATATCAGAGTTATGTAGACAAATGCTGATAAACTTATACGTATAAAACTGAACACCACAATGTTGAAAATTATTGCGAAAAAAAGCGACGTTCGAGCCCAAGAGTTTCTGTTTCTCTCGCTTTTGTATGTGATTGTAAATTTTCTGGATTTTGGCGAATTGGTTGAGATGTTTGATAAATAGCCCGTTTGCATCTTCAGTGATAGTTTCACACCGTTCACATTATCACACTCTATTGTGGTGGTAGTGTCCATCGTTATTGATCGCACATATACCTATTTATGTACCTATAGTTATTTATTTTTTTGTAAATAATCGTTTTCTTTCTAATGAGAGCACTCTCGCTCAGCTGTCGACATAACCTGTTATCAATATTTTTTTTGCGAATGTTGCGATCGTATCGATTATCACTTAAGGATGTATTTGAGATCGATTATTCGAAGAAGCGATCGATCAACGGATCGATCTAGTGAATTGATACCACAGACCAGTTAAAGTAAATCTTAACTGGTCTGTGTTGATACTAAGCTATTGAGCTTACAATCGATTAAAAATATAGATATTCTTAGCCCCAAAAATCTCAGAAATCATTAATCAATTAGAGAAAAAAAAACTGTTTCAATGCATACATCATTATTTGCAATAATTACTTGAATGCACACAAACATTAATGTCAGAAAATGCCAGTTTTTAACTTAATTAAACATAAACTGGACTCTAGATCTGTACGTAGACATAAACCGACATACACCGGGTATTACGAAACGTACACGGAAAAGAGCTAGATATCTTTTAATCTTACCTCAAAAATAACTAAGCAAGAGCCCTAACAACTAAAAAATGACCGCTCTAGAAAAAAACAAAATGACTGTACGGTCCCTATCTGTCGGTTTGTAATAAGGAAATCGAGAGAGACAACTATTGGAGAGAACGCCTGGCTTAATTATGAGAAAGGCTTATATGTTTACAACTTTAATAACGTTAGAAACAATTATAGATCAAATATTTTTTGTAGCTAGTTATTTTCATAACGTTTTTTTGTGAATCGATTCTTCAGACTTCAATTCGAATCGATTAAAATATCGTTTTTATTTGAGAAGAATCCCATCCCTTGTTTCTATCGCACCATCGTAATCGGACTGACGGGGCGGCGCACAGTGGGTCGAAACTGCTAACAAGCCGATATTTTTTTTTTTTTCAATAATTGAAAGTTTTTTTTACGCCAATCGGTGGAGCTCAATAACCCTATCAGAAAATATTCTATAATAAAAAGGACTTATTTTCAATGGTGTTTATCTGAAAAGGGGCAAGTGGATGCACTTGTGTGTGATATCATACGATAGGTAATAACCTATTCTATAACACCTGTGTTTTCAAACCTGCGGTGCGAGCACGGAGTTACCGATCGATAAATTTTGACATTAAAAATCGAGTAAATGGCACTAATCGGCACTATGTCGAATTCGGTAGCATGGAACTCCCTATATTAATCGATCGATAAATTCGACAAAAAGTACCGAATTTATCGAAAACCTCAGCATGTATCTTGGTTTTGACATTTGTTATAGTTAAATTATGTCGATTTGACAACCTTCATCGATAATTTTGTCGGCTTTGGAAAAGTGCCCGATAACGTTTATCGAGTCAATTTTAAATGGATTTTGGACATTGTTTGCTGATTGTGGGCGAAAGGAGGGTGCTTTGATACTTCGAGAGAATCATCAGGCGGCGTCTAAGAGATACCAATGATCCTCTCGATCTAGCAGACAAAGTTTCACGCGACTTTTTCTAGTGACTAAAATAATCGACCTTGTCCTTATTAAAGGAATTGAGGACGATCTGACAAGATTGCGACCCAACGGACTGATGTGCTTATTTTTGTAGATACCGTCCACTTAACTTATAGGTTAACCTAGGTATCTACTTGAAAAAACATTTTTAGGCCCTCACTGCTGTACGATTCTACACTGTAGGAAGCTACTAAAGAAACATTGTCCAAGAGTTTAACTTGGCGTGGGACAAAGGACTCATAATATAAGTTTCCTTTGCACTAGTGCAGAGACTTTTTCCAACAACATCAAGTTTCCTAGCCCTCTGTAACAAAGGAGGGACCATTGCACATGACTACCAGGATGCCTGATTGGAGGTTTGACATCGTTCCGTGTAGTACTTACGACGTTTATTTGTAACAGAACAAATAAACTACGTTTTATAATGTTGTTTATTATTTTGGTACCAAAACGTGAAAATCTCATTGTGTGTCAAATCACAGAGAAAAAACCACTACGTTTATGAGACAGGATACAGTACCTAGCCAATTGAACCCATTTTTATGGGCATTGCATCGTATTCCAATACCAACATGAAGAAATTATATAAAAATAAAAACAAAAAATACAGTCATGTCCTATTTGACATTACACCATAGATAGTCAAGAGGGGTCTTACGTGACAGTTTTAGCCACCTTGATCAAGTTGACACCCCCAAAACCAACTGAAAATCTTTTATTATCATACTACATTTTTTTTATTTGTGAAATAAGTTTAGGACAATAAGGCAGTACTAAAGGGCATTTCCAAAGTCGCTTGGAATTATTCTCGCATGCGTGTGTTCATAACATGAAACGACAGGAGTAAACAATATAACCGATAGAAGATTCACAGAGTATTGCAAGGATGTCTATATACCTTACCGGAACCCGGTTTTACTGTGATAACAATATCCCATATTAAGCATCCCAGTATTTTCGTGCCTAACCGTAACAGTATCCGTCATTATTTCCCATGCAATTTCATACAAAAGTTTCAAACTCCTAGTTTCCACAGGCTGTGTCGAATGATGAACGAATGAATGGTACTTTACGTGTTGCCATTAATTGAATCGATAAATTTTCGACAAATGAAAGCCCTCGACATAGACTATCGATCCCAGTCCCATGCTTCGGCCTGTCGATAAAATTCGATAGATAAAACCAGTTTGACGATTCGATAAGTTTATCGATCAGAGTCCCATACTTGCGCTGCTGCTGTATCGGTAAGTATTTCGTAGAAATCGACCTTAATAGATGTCATTCCATACAATTTTTTTGAACTTTATTTATTTTATCGATGAGTATTAGTTTTATGACAAAATGTCATAGAATAGTTTCTAATATGATTATTGAGCTCCACCGATTCATTCGCATAAAAAAACTTTCAATTATTGAAAAAAAATACAATGTCCGCTTTTTAGCAGTTTCGACCCACTGTGCGGCGCTGGAACGCTCGTGACACTGACAGTGGCAGAATAAATTACGACATATCTAAGATAAATTTCCATGTAGAACCTACATACCCCTTCCCAACTTTTCAAAAACGACTAGGTACCGATATCGATCACATTACATCAATCAATACCAAACTAGACCCTTAAAGATTTTTTGAAAAAACAAGAATTGTGTGCAATCTAGGCATTTAAAATCCATGGAAAGCATACCCCTTTATAGTATTACAATACGGTCTCCCTATAAACTGACACGACTTTGTCTGACAATCCTTTGATCACCACCACCACCGTCGTCACCGCGTCAGTTTATATGACCATAATAGCAGACTTACCGTTAGCATCTCTAACAAGTCTTTGAGACTGACTGTACAAAAGAAATAATCAAGAAGTGAAATGAAGTGAGACTGACTCACTTCTTGATTATGGGTGACCATAGCAACATGAAACTAAAACAGACGTCACAAAGACTGACGCAGGCTTTCGTGCTCCTAATCCCTAGTAATCTTGTGTCCTTGCCATTTGCCTCCATAAAGGAAGTGCGCCTTACCTGGTAGAAGAATTGATTTAAATTCTGGATTTTCATCAGTGCAACGACATGGAGGGTACAGATGATAATGCATGGGTCTTCGACTCCCTGGTGGGGTTTCTCCACGGTCCAGTGTGGAATGTGCCCCTACAGACGTTCATAGAAGAAAAGTCTTTACGTGAGTTTAAAATGCGAATGTATTGTGATCCTTTGTTATTAAAATCCATATTTTATAATCAGTAAATTTAATACAAACACCTGTACGTAACTATACCTACCCTACCGACCTAATTTTTGAATCATTGCAGCATTCGAACCTACTGACAACGGAGAAGTGCTAGATAGACCGGAATACAAGAAAATCCATGATGAATATCGGAATCTTGTGAGTGCCAGCTAGCTAGGTATTATAGGTACCCACTAGGTAAGGTAGTAACCTATGTATTCACCTACTACGTAATTATTCAATCAAGCAACCAGGATGGGGCTTTGCTGTTCCTTTACTATCAGGCGTTTTCGGGATTGGAAATATTTTTAGTGCAGACGTCTGTATAGTTTTTTTTTTAAATCCAGGTGGATGTCATGTTAAGCTCATTCATGGATGACATCGGAATCACAGCGGACCAGTTCGAAGCGGCCTGCAAGCTCTCAGCCAGGGACTTGGCCGGGCTACCTGCACATTTCCACAGGAGACTATTCGAACAAATTTGGGCTGCAAATGACTATGACATGTTCGTCAAGATGATGACTCATAAGAATGTGGAGCTACAGTTGCAGGTACTCCGCCAGCCAAGACACAGTAGACCTAGGTAGGGTAGATAGCCAACAGGCCTTTTTATC
The DNA here is from genome assembly GCA_958496245.1 of Perizoma flavofasciatum. Classification (NCBI taxonomy): domain Eukaryota; kingdom Metazoa; phylum Arthropoda; class Insecta; order Lepidoptera; family Geometridae; genus Perizoma; species Perizoma flavofasciatum. The sequence goes on from OY292436.1 coordinate 6,244,986, forward strand.
CTACCTCTGGAGTTGCAAGTAATTAGTGCCTCGCACGTCTTGCCTTTGTTCAGATCAATAAATAGTCATTTGAGTGACTAATATAAGATAGATTGGTTGGACACAAACTTTCGAAGAGTGCCGAGACAAATGCATTAACCCGGTATCAGATATATAATAGGGGGGCAGAGCAAACATACGAGTTACGAGTGAAACGTACAATAAAATTGCTTTACAGGCATTAGAACTGATTGAGAGACGGTTCGGCATGATGCCCAACATTTTCTCATCAGACACAGAAGACCTTGACACTTCACGAAGCGACGAGAGCGATGGCTGGCCTGACTGCGATGATGTCATGACGGAACTAAAGAACAAGTGAGTAGGTAACTAGGTAGGTGTAGGTACCTACTACACAAGTAAAGAACGAGCTTCGATTGGGCACTGGAATGGTCACATCCCTAAATCAGTGTTGTCGGCCTCCCACTCCTGGGGTAAGGAACCTAATTGCATTTAACCAAATATTAACCATTATTTATGACAGTAGTAACTAGCTACCTACCTACCAGGTAGCTAGTCACTACTGCCATAATTTACGGTAGGTACCTATTATTTTAAGTATTTTTAAGTTCTTCCGTAACCAACCTACTGATCGTTTTTCTTTTAGGTTGAAACTTGCAGAAGACTTTGACGAGACAGAGGAAATCGCAACAGTCCCGCCGCCAGCAGATGTTGTGGCCGAGAAAAAGAATCTATTGACGAAACTTCACAGCTTTGAAAAGAAAGAGGAAATCTCTGAAACAACTTTCTCTGTTTCCCATCCAGTAGAAGTAAAGAAGACTGTTATAGAACCGCCGAAACCACCGCCTAAGAAGGTTGAAGTAAGTTACATAACTTATAATTTACCTATTATGTAATGGGATGGCCCACCGCGGGTCTTTTAAATTCAGTTCCTTAAATAAAATAGGTACAGCCTTCCTAATCCTTGAAATAGGTAGTACCTAGGTATTCCATTTCCTTTTATGGCTTCTATATCCTCCACACACCTTGCCGTGGTCGTTTTGTGCTCCGCTTTCGGCCATTAGTTGTACTTTTTTAGGTTACCATCATCATCATCACTTACCATGAAGTGAGCCTTTGGGTCAAACGAAGATATATTCGGGATAAAAATGTCCTGCCACAAGCCTCAACGAATCTTCTCAAAATATTTTTTTTTAATTACGCGTTAACACAATATGCGACGCGAGTGGCGAATGATGTATGGCGACTACTTGATACTATTATGTGGCGAAAGACGTAGTGTGAAAGGCACGTTCGTCTCTCGCATCATCATTCGTCCCGCGTAACGCGCGCTCACTACGGGGCATTCTTAGACGTCTGTCAAAGTACCAACATGAACGTTTCGTCATGTGTATAAATAATTTGAATTTGAATCGACCACATGTAGTGATGCATTGCTACATGTGGTCGCTTGTCGCATTTTAACAGTTCTACTGCATCTATGTGATGATGTATCGGACGAATATTTATTATATTTGCAGGTGAGCGAGGAAGAAGTGAAAGCGCGTCAAGACTATTTGAAACAGCAACGGGACAAACTGCTCGCGCTGAAGAAGCAAGTCCGTGAGAAGCGCCTCGGTGCCGCCGAAACAGATAACGACGCCGCGACTGCAGGTCTATTTAACAGAGTCCTATTCATAAATTGTGCCATGGGATTTTTTTTATATTCTTATTCTTACCTGTTCAAACAATGAATTAATTTTACGCATGTCTGCGCTCAAATGTACTTATAAGACTGCTGTTCGCAGAAGGGATCTTTATCAACATAAATTAATTATGAATAATATGCTTCTGCAGGAGGCGAAGGTTCCCACTCCAAAGCCAGGCCGCGTTCCGCTCGCGTGGCGGCAGCGGCCCTTGCTGGCGTGACGCCACCGCCGCCGCCCGACGCGATGCAACTACGCCGCGCCCTCGCCACCAAGCTGAAGACTGAAGTTGTGGACACACGTCTTTAAAAGAGGAATTAACCTTTTGAATGGATGGCTGAAGCTTAGGTCTATGAATCGCAACGCAAAATGCCAACAAAATTTTAAATGATATGGCACGGACACGGCTGAAATTGGCTATTGTACCCTCTACGGCTCGAGTCTGATCTTGTTCCAGCAGTGTGCGGCTTTGTCACAAATCACGATTAACAGACCCAGGCCTCAGTAGGATAGTTTTTCAGATATGCGGTCGGGTCGGCAAGTGTTCATACCAACTATTACTATTACAACCTGACATCTAGCTAGAGCGGCATTTGAGGGAAGAGGATCATGCTCAGCAGTGGCTTACTACAATCGTTATGATGACGATAATGTGCATTTATTAGATATGAGAAACCAGTTTTTCATATTAATTTGTTCATCAAATGTTAGGTGTCTGGTTTGGTGAAAATTTGTATAATACTCGTAAAATGTAAGAAATATTTAAGTTTGGTGTCGTAGTTTTTAAATATGTGTTTTATGTTATCTTAACTATTATTTTTAATTCAATTTCTCTTCATATTATACTTGATGTGGAATCTATTTTAGTGTTGTTTCTGATAGAGGCCTTTAGAAACTACTAGACCTTAGACGGTTTAATTAGAGCCCTTTAATAGTTACAAACTAAAACAACATTTTTCGAATTACCTTATATTTATATTGCTTACTTAACTAGTGACATCATAATAATAGCATTATAGTAAGCTTATTTATTTTACACAACTTGCCAATAGGTACATCTATTTAATTTTATTCCGTGTATAAATTAGTTATGATGGTCGGTCATCCATCTAGACAGATAAAAAATAGTCATTATTACAGTCTACTTTCATCTAGAGCTTCGTATTTCAAAGGGGGCCTCTTCCACCATGAGCTGGAAAGTGCTGAGGGAAGACCTTCACGACAGATGTTTTCATGTATTACCACAACCCATTAGGGTGGTCGGTACCCGCCACTTATCTGCAGATGGTGGCAATTTTAGCCCTCGGTAATGTAGTAATTTCAAGGAATATAAGTAATCGTATAAATCTAATTGACAGCTCGATGTTATAGCTTATATTACACGTGGAATTGGCAGATTTCAAAATAAAATATTACAAAAAACGTTATTATTATTTACAATATATTCTGACAAATTCATCCCACGCGTGTGGTGTTTGTGTTCGCCTCGCTTTTACTGTGCGCTTGCACAATTATACAATTATAGAGTGCTATGGAAAGACAGAATAAATCAAAAGTATTAGACCGCTGTGTGTGACCATCATACGCAAAAAAAAAGTGGTGGTTACAGAGATCAATTGTTTTCAGATACATATTTAAATTGATATGTATTTTAGAGATGATACATAAGATTGTGTGCGGCAGAAACCGTTTCGATCAGAAAATTACGAAGTCGACAAAATAAAAACTAGTCACATGCGAGTACATTCGGATTGTGCTTCAAACCAATAAATAAATAAATAGTAACTCGTAAAGAGTATGAAGTTCCGGCAGCAAGTACCCCTAAAATGACTATAAAAAACAGGGTGACGCACATGGTGCTTTGGAAATTCGCGTTAGGATCAACATAGATATCAAGGTAGTAAGTGGTTTTTATAAGGAATGGTCCTTAGAACTTAGAATCGTAGCTAGCAAATAGAGTGCACCTCTATTTGCTAGCTACGATTCTCTGAGACATTAATCATAATCATAAAACAGAAAATTTGCTACAGCTTGATTCTGTAGCAAATTTTCTGTTTTAGAGTTTAAATTTAAAATTTCGTTTCCATCGGCCGAATGGCTGGGATGCGTCTGTAGATTCAAGAGGTTGATTAATATTTCATGTAAAAATATATTTGAATTACCTACTTATACGCTGGCCCTTCACATAGCGTATTCACGATTTCACACAAAAAATGCGTTGCCTGGTCAAATACTATCTTTGTTTCATATTAGAGATACATACGATCTTTTCGATTTTATTGAGGTTTAACGCAAACATTTGCACGAATACGCAAAGTGAAGTGCTTGCAATAACACATTATTCTGGCAACATCTAGTGACATGCGTCGAAAAATTCATTGAAGATAATGTTTTTATTACAAAATCTAATATTATTTACATATACGAGTGATTAAACGAGAAGTTTAAAGTAATAAAATTATATGGATCTTAATCAGATACTTTTATCACATACACATTACTTTTGCAATGTAAAAAGCTACAATCATAAGCGAGAACAGGAAAGTTTTGTTGAAAGTATAGAAAAACATAATACTGATATATTAGGACACATAAATCAATATTTCTACTCCCAACAAATTTATATGTTGCTGGTTACAATAAAAAAAAAACATCTAATTCAATTTCATAAAACTCACTTGTATGGACAAAGAACTGTCATCCACACAAGCTTTTCATAAAAAAGTTGAAAACACATTTGTATCAAATTGTTTTCAACCTTCCTTGTGTTCAAAACGCTTCAAAATACAACATACATAATATTATTATACAGTATACATGTTAATTACAGTTATATTTGTATGTTGAATTAATTTTACAGCAAATACACTTAGCGTAAATGACTGCAATCTAAACAAATCAAAACTACGTTAATCAGAAGCATGGTAAAATCAAGGAGATAAATCAGAAAAATCAAGGATTACGAAATGGATCAGATGAGTTAATTAAACAGCAAAACCAATTTTGCTTATTATACACCTAAATTATTTTATTACCATAGTTTGTAGTCAAAAACATGCAAAGGAGACTACTCGTTGTCAAAGCACAGGCGTAATTAATTACTCCTAACTTAGCATGAGTAACAAGCCAACCATATTGTCTACGGAAGAGAAGAAAAAACTACGGTTTATCCTTTCTGTCAGACAAAAAAGTGGAGTCACCTAGAATCTTCGTCTTATCTTTCGTTTTCAAAGCCGTTGTCTTAGGTGCTCATGCTACTGGTGCTGGTCGATATTCTGTATTGCATTTTCTAAAGATAACACTAAAACTGTTGCCATCCTGAAATATTTTAAGTGCTTTCAGATTTAGTTTATCTTTAGAAAATGCGACAAAGAAATGCTAAACAAAAGGTAACCAAGGCTAACTAAAAAATAAATATAATTTTGATATAGCGGTATCATAAATCTGGATCCAAAGGCAGCTCTTGAATTGTTTAAAAGTATCTATTGGTTTTCAGGTTTTACAGGCCCTTCTCTATTGTACCAGTGAAAGATAATAAGCCTTAATTTCAAAAATTTACAGTTAGACAAAATAAGTTCACTCCAGTATAGTACTCAGACTGACGATAAGGTTTTGAAATAGGAAGAAAAAAGGACAGTATGCATTCAATATTGTAGTTAGAGATTTTGCGTAACTCTGTTCATAGCAAAAAACGGATCCAGATCAATATACGGCAGATTAAAATATTCATGAACATGACAAAAATAATATCAAAACTATACTCTCAACAAATGTTGAGCTTTTGTGAGATTAATGTACACAAAACAATATTCATGTTAGTTTGGGAGTACAAAACACACATACAAAAATATAAAAATATATTTTACTGGTTTACTATTGATTATATTGAGAGAAGCTCCTATAACTACATTGATATAAATAAGTAAGATTTATAAAATAGCAAGCAGGATACCAGCACAAATATTGCAATCTCATAAAAGCTCAACTCCAATAAGCTTGAAATAAACTGTGCAAAATAAGGTCACAAACATCTAAGAAAATATTACGACCGCAGTGCAAAGTATTTTTGTGAAAATATTTTTTTTAGAGATCAGACAAGGTTCTAAATGTGATACGGCTGATATCTGTTCATGTAATAGACTAACAAGACGAACATCAAAACGAATCTTATTCGTAAACGAATATAAAACATCCTGATATACAAGGATATCGATAACGGAAAATGACATAAATCATCATCTAAACAAATATATGAAAATGGTTATATTTCGTATATTTTATTATTAACGATATTCACTTGTCGAGCATGCAGAATACCCTGTATATCAAAGAGAAAATAAAAATACGACGATATAACTTCTGAGACTACTTATGTATAATGGAAGAGTAACAAGCAAGGGTTTCACAACTCACGAATTGTGGTAAATACTTATCTGTTGAACAACCATTATGTAATTTTTAACTAAACAATACTGAACTTTATTGTCCACCCCATGCCTTGTTTCGCATCAATATGAACAGACCTCAACCCTATTTAGTAGCAATTCCTCAGCACATATGATTTACATCATAAAATACAATTGGTCAATAGAGTGTTTTATTATGTAATTTTCTCTCATAAATACATACATTTTTACATCGCGAACTTGGTTTATTTTTCTATTATTCCTATTTATTTTCTTTGTACTTTTCCATTGAAATCATTGACAAAAGTAACTTAACATTTACTTTAAATGCACCATGCAACCAAAGTTTGTTCTACATTCTGATGTCATCTGAAATAATTACGGTACAACGTATCATACTCGATCTAATCAAAGCAGAACACTCAAGTGTTAGTACTTTGTATATACAAATAGACATAACCCGGCTAGGTAGGTCATGCCCAGGACAGTAGTTTGTGAAAAAGTTGAATTCGTTTCAAAACTATTTTAAATTCAAGCATAATTGTGACTGCTAATGTTTTTACTGGAGTGGTTGCTATTTTTTTTAAACCATGCATTTTGTTCCAAACACTTTCTGTCCAAAAAAAGAGCATTTCAAGTTTCAGTTTGACAAGTAAATAATGACTTTCCCCATGATAACCCAATCTATGTAAAAACTGATCTCACCTCTTTGACTACAACAACTAGCATTCTGTATAATTTCTGTAGAATTATACAGAATGCTTTGATTTATACAGAAAACATTCAATCACAATAATGTGTACATTTATTATCAGAATTTTGCGAAGGTATGCTTACTTTATTCATTATCTCTATGAAATGAGTATGGCAAATATGTATTTGCTAGTATAAACCTCCTTACCAGAGATAAAGGCCCGCCGCGGACAACGGGCCATATTTCTAGCGTTTTTTGTAACAATGTCATGCACAACGCGAGTTTTTGCAAGTATTTCTAAAACCAGTCTCTTCTACCCATGTATGTACTGAATTTTAAACTTTGCATTTATATTGATAATTGTTTATAATTCTACTTTCTGCGATTGAACGTGATCGGAGGAATCAACTCATTAAGCATAACCACAGAGTTAATGAATGCAGCTAGTCTGCATTATTTAAATCAGTACCGCGTATCAAAACCACGAATGTGATGATACCGCGTTAAAAAGCGCGAATGTAATAAACCCGAGATCAAATCCACGATGTGAAGTGATAACCGATACCCGCGTTCAAAACCGCGAATGTTATAATCAAGACCGCGAATGTGTCACCTGATTCACTGGGCACGCACAGTCACAGCGAGGCGTGCGGAGCTTCGTTCCTCTATATTCCTTCAAAAGCGTGTGGGGCACTACGCGAGCCGCGGCCGCTTCGCGTCGCGCTCGTCGCTGCTACTGCTCGTGCCGCTGCCGGCTTCCTCCTCCTCGTCGGAGTCGCCGTCGTAGTCCACCAGGCCCTGCGATTGAGAACAACACGTTAAGCATAGTACTTAAGGGCTATCCACGCCTATCCTTGCCGTGTCTGTGCCGTGGACGGGCCACGGGGTCTGGACAAATACCACTTTCTGTTAGCGATAACGCCGGCGGAAAGAATAGATTGTAAGGAAATGATATTCGCTGTGGATATGATAGCTGCCAAGTTTTACCTTGACAAATTTGTGCTAACGTGAAAGGAAAAGTAAGCGTGAGCTATTTGTGTAGGCCTCCAGGGCGCAGTAAAATTTTAGTCTGTACATTTTGTATGAAATCAATCACACGGGCCGGCACCGTCATTGAAACGACGGCGTGATATTACGACCCGAGCCGACCACGGTAATGACATGGATATGTTAGTCAGTATGTGGTTAGCCAACTGCAACTTGAGTTCTGCGAGTTTAGCTGCAATCAGGCTAATTATAAACTAAACTAATCCGCGGTAACACAATGGCAATGGGAAACAACTCATTCTGAGGCCTTGCCATTTCCAAAACTGTTAAAACCTGAAAAGGGGACTCTTAGCGACCTTAACTTTCTAGTTTTCAAATTTAAAAAGTTTTATACATTGCTAAGCTTGGCAAAACGAGTGCCATATTGCCACAATCCCATGAATATTTTGTTAGTGTCCAGATCGGATAGGCATTGACTGGTCGGGTTTGCAGTCAGCTAACAAAGCAGGCAGCCATCGATTATGGTCGACTCCATATTTCTACCTCACCTAATGATAGTTCGTGTTGCCAATTTTACTCCGTACTGTATCTTGGGTTTCCCTATTAAGTATGGATGGCGCGACATAAGCGTTTACAATAAATTTCGTAAAAAAATTTAATTTGGTTTATTGGAATAGATTTTTATGTCTTCAAGATAGACACTTCAAGATAGTCTTCTTAGATAGGTTTGAATAGGATTGTTATCTGCAATGGATGATGGAAATACAAATAAAGAGGATTCAAATTTTCTTTTTTATATTTGCTTGTTTATTTAATCCACATGAGCATGGTTAGCTTATGTTAATTAATAACATCTATCAGGAACTAGTAAGTCAATCTTACATAGGTCTATGAAGTTGAGAATGAAATTAATATATATATATATATATATATATATATATATATATATATATATATATATATATATCTTTTCAGAGAATGTATTGCACCTTCCACCCTTTACAACTAGCAGGCAGTAAGCAATTAGCCATTATAAGAAATTCACATTCACTAAAACACCCAGTAATGCATTCTAAAATAACTTATCCAAGTTCTTTGTCACTTTCAAGTGATGGTCGTTGTTAAGATTGTTTTGGTAACATAGACCCGCGCGCTTTTCTACTTGAGAAGTATTCATGAAGTAATAACGAGTCTTGTAGACATACTTAGGTCCGTATTCCAAAACAAATCTCAAACTGAATCTAGGCTCAAGCATAATTATATTATTTTAGTTTTTAATGGAAATGGGTCTAAAAGAGTTTAAATTAGGTTTAAGATTTCTTATGGAATACGGGCAAAAGAGACTGAATTTGCAAAGAACTGTGACAGTTTAGTCTTTATCTCCATGACAGGTTGTGTGATGCCCCAGCACAAAGCGAAGTAGATATGTGAGGGAACTAAAAGTTTACCTTATTGAGTAATCTGGGCTCGGATACCTGAACATCTGCAAGCGCTGGCTTGGCCGTGGTCGTTGTCAGCAGTACCCTGCTCGGACCATTCGCAACGTCCGCGCTGTTCGTGCATACTTTCTTTTCCACGATTTTGCCTGTAAGGAATCATAATTAATAATTAGTGTACCTTCCTTTGATTGGGAAGGGCAGCAAAACCGCATAGCCAATAGTGTCGAAATTCAGTTAGACATTACTAGAAAACGACAAAGCTTGGCTTGGTTTGATAGGCAGAACAAACCTTTAACACACCATTCCAAAACCTTCCAGAGATATTTTGTACAAACATACCTGTTACATGGCTCCTTAAAAATAGTGGGCTTGGCGTACGCAGATAATGTTTGGAGGCATTTACCGGTAGCATCTAGTGCGTGTGGATGCGGCGTCCAGGGTCGCCTTATCGTCCAGCTCATCATCATCATTGAGCCACATCTCTTACCTATAGCATCTAGCGCGTAGTGTGTGTGCGGCGTCGCAGCGTCCAGAGGCGCCTCATCGTCCAGTTCATCATCATCATTGAGCCACATCTCTTACCGATAGCATCTAGCGCGTGGTGCGCGTGTGGGTGCGGCGTCGCAACGTCCAGAGGCGCCTCATTGTCCAGTTCATCATCACCATTGAACCACATCTCTTACCTATAACATCTAGCGCGTGGTGCGCGTGTGGGTGCGGCGTCGCAACGTCCAGAGGCGCCTCATCGTCCAGTTCATCATCATCATTGAACCACATCTCTTACCTATAGCATCTAGCGCGTGGTGCGCGTGTGGGTGCGGCGTCGCAGCGTCCAGAGGCGCCTCATCATCCAGCTCATCGTCATCATTGAACCACATCTCTTCCTCCTCATCTGGCTGCCGCGCCTCGCGTCGGTACCGCGTGCGCATTAGTGACGGCACCACCGCTTCCGTTACGCCTACGCTGCCACTTACTGTAAGCAACAATGTACTTGCTATTAACCCCAGTTTACAAATTTACAAGCTAACTAGATGTTTATAGCGCAGTACAAAATTGCATAGCAAGTTAACTAACTAACTCCTAGTCGCGCAAGTTTCACTTAGGGATCAAGTTTTTACAGAGACATGCATTTTCATAGCACTGTATCTTTTTTAACTTAGTCAACACCTTGAAGTATATTGGCAGAGAGAATTGGCCTAGAGCATGTCGCTTTCCTCTTTTTACAGATGTCAAAAAGGAGAGACTTGGCTTTAGAAGCAATAGTCGAGGTCATACTTTGTTGGCTATTGCCAACAAGATAAAGTTAAATTTCAGAAAAATCAATAGTTTATCAGAAAAATTGCTTACCTCGTTCTCTTTCCTTGAGTTTATCCTGATGCTGGTCATACCGCGTTTTCAAAGCCTTGAACGTCTGTACGTATTCGACATCCTCTAATATCTTTCCGTAGTTTTCTACGACGTGCGAACAGAGGGATTTGATGTCTTCCAGCTTTATGAACTCAAATAATTCTAGTATAGCTGAATCTAGTAGATTGTACCTGAAACATTATGACAGACAGTTTAACTTCAATACAATTCAGTCAGATAAAAAGTAAGCTTTACCAGGCCTTAAAGACCATGCTCAAAAACTGAATGGGAAATGAAATAAACGCAGGATTTGATTTTTGAAATAATGGGAATGGCTGCTTGTTCCCTGATTCTTCAAGAATTGCTTGCAAGGATCTGTAAAAAACGACCATACACGCTACGCGATGAGCGCTTTACTACTTTAGGTCATATTCAAGATCTTACCTGCCATTGTTTCTTAGGAAAGCGTCGACGACTGGCGCAAACAAGTTGCCTTTGATGATATATCTGTTGTAGTACTCATCCTTCAGCGCGATTATTTTCCGCATGAATCTTAATGCGCCGAGCACTAGGAAGGTGTGCGTTGACCTCATCAGGACTAAGATGCGACGAAGGAGATCCTGGAAATGTAACAGAAAACCTTTAGAAAAGGGACGCATTTGGATCTTACAAGCATTTTTGTTTGAGTCCAGAATACGCTATTTCCACGTTTACAGAGGGCATTCAGATAACACCCGTCCTCAATCTGCAACTATTAGTGGAGAACGCAAACTGGCCCCCGATCCCGATTTCAGTGTATTTCAAAGCGAAACACGCGCGCATGTGAATAAAAATTATGTACCTCTGATAAATCAACTTACAATCGCGGGATTAGAAACGCACGTAAAAAGCCTCACTTGAATCCACTATTATTAGGCGCTTGATGCCCCGCACTTAAGTACAATTACGCTAATAATGCGGTATACATATACCCCAATCAAAATATTGTTTCTTTGGAAGATGTTAAATAAAGTTGGGGACTGCAAGAGCTCATTAAATCATGCTCTTCTTCATCAACAACTCCCACGGGATGGAGGATACTGGAACACTGCTATCATAGTACTTCTCTGCTATTTCAAGGAGCTGGAATGGTCGGGGTCAGGTTAGAATGGGGACAATGTGAGCACACATCCCAATGCGGGATGTCAGTGCAGATCTTGGTTCCCCAAATTAGAATTAAAGTCATCATCATCATTGTACCTTATTCAGTATGCAGGTCTTGATATGGTAGGTGTGATGTTCGACACAGAAAGCAAGCAGTTCCAGGACTAGTCCAAGTAGCTGCACAGTGTGGTAGTCCTCTTTCATTGGCTTTTCTCCAGTCGTGTTGGCTAATAGCGGTGCTGTAGACAGATTAAAAAGGTTTTACTAGCTGCCACACCCTTAATTCCCCACATAGCTTTTTTTTGTTCAACTGCACGATCATTACACCTATTTTCTCATGTTCTGTCGAGTTTCATGATGGTTTGTCTGTATAACATCTTTGGATGGATTATGGATTTTAGAATCATTTAACACACATTTAATTTTTACTAAAAAGTATAATATTTCTTGATTCATCCATTTTATAGCTCAAGTCAAGTACCAAAGGATAGGGGGTAATATGACCAGCTTGCAAGGGTTATTGTTTTTGGATATTTGGACAGTAATTTGGAAATAATTGCTAGACAGGATATTTGGAAACACTTAAGCTTACAGAATAGACTTAAGTCTTTCTAGGTATGTGACAGGGAATTGGTATACTAGTCCATTCTCTTTAATGTATGCAACTGTGTTGAACTATCAGGGTGTCTAGACAAATACAACTTTTTGTTGGCATTAATGCCTGCGGTGAATTATATGGAAATGATATTAGCTGTGGAAATGACAGCTGACAAGTTTTACCTTGACAAATTTGCGTTAGTGTGTAAGGAAAAGTAAGAGGGAGGTATTTGCCTAGACACCCAGGACACAAACTTACCTATAAGGGTTTGTATACTGTGTTTGTAAAAGAAATTCAAGAAGTCTGCCTTTTCACTTTTGTTGACAGATGCTAGCATGCTTTCAGGGTCCAAGAGTATGCGTAGCACACCCATTAGCTGCACTGCACCCCCTAATTCAGGGTCTCTGTCCCGAAGCATCTGTTCAATCACTATATTTAATAGCATTTGCTCCTGAAATTATAACAGGCAAAATTATTAGATTATCATAACATTAAGGTCAATATTTAACCTTGGACAGACTAATACATACCTCTTCAGTATTATTTGCTTGCTGCAGTGTATAGTCCCTCACTACTGATGGTGAGAACTCCACAATGTATGTGAGTATGTCTATTGATGCTGTCTTGGTCTTTTGATCCTTTATACCTAGCGTAATCTCTAATGCTGGCAAGATCCCAAGAGTAACTAATGTCTTATAAAACGCATCCTTATCCTGTGGTTGTAAATTTTGTGAAAAATTACAAAACTCCTTCAAAAACAACACCAAATCCCGTCGTTTGGGATCAGGCGTCTTATTATCCATAAGCAGCTTAAACAAATCTGTTAAGAACTTCTCATCTTCTTCGATAAGTTTCACTATTTCTACCTTATTGAAGAATATAAAACTGGACAGTGTGCTTAAAAGATTATCCTCAAAAACTGTGGGGGTAGGTAAAACAATATCTTGTATGTATTGGACTCTGTATGTCTGATGAATTTTAGCAAGCAGATCTTGGTTCTTGATAGGAATGGCTTCACGGAATTTTGCCAACTCCTTTAGGTAGTCTCTGTGCTTTTTGGGCTGCGGCAATCCAGGGTCATATTCCAAACAGCCCACCACATCGAATATTGTGTCATCAGCAAACATTGTGTCAAAGAGTGTGTTTTTGTTTAAAAGGAATATACTTTTGAAGATCTCATAGAGATGATGCAATCCTTCAATATTTTCAATGTCCTCACACATGTGGAAGAGATTAAGGAGTTTCTTTATGTAGTGTTGGCTCTCTATTGCAGCTGCTAGTTTGTCTTTCCGGGCTGGGGAGACCAGGCAACTGTTCACCAGCTCACTGATATCCTCCAAACGACCCATTTCGCATGCTGGTAGTTCCACAGGTTGCACACTATCTGACATTTCATCAAATCTTTCATCTTCAGACTCTTCAACAATATCTTGTGTGATTTCAACTGATGGATCTTTTCCTTGTACCTGGAAGAAGAATATTTAACATTGTTAATGTGAAATTAGAGGTATATTTCACAATTCATGAAATAAGATGAAGGTGTTGAACCATGATACTAATGATAACATACAAAACATGTAAATAAACATACCTGACAAATCTTTTCCCATATTTCATCGCAGCCTGCTTTTTCTTGAAAACTTAATGCTAAATCAAAGTTGTCACCTTCAGACCACACTATCAAAGTGTCCTGTTGCTTTTGATAAGCTGTGTCTGGTTGTATCTTACTTTCTAACAGTAGGGATCCGTCTGATTCTGCTCTCACTAGCAGTGAAGTTCCTTTCAGTCTCTCCACATAACATGACGATACATGTCCTGTCCCTCTGTCGTCCCACTGTCTGTCCGCATTTAGAGCGTATAGCTTCACTCTTCGTCGTGTATCTGTCATGATCTTCAGTGCTCTACACACTATGTACTCAAATAATGAATCAATTATTAGGGCGCTAATCTTGTGCACCTAACCAATAGATTATGTATTTCCCATTTGTATAAAACATATATAGGTACTTCTGAAACAAGGAATAAGTAATTTAGGAACACAGGCGAATCAAGAATATAATTACCGTAATTACAATCTAACTTGTTCTTGAATTTGAATTAATTTGTAAGAAACACACCTAAACATGAGGCGGTACCGCAATATATTTATTGAAAACAGTAGCAATAACGAGTTTGAATGTCCATACCAAAATACATCTTGTAATTTACTTGACAATGGTATATTCGGTAAAATTATCGGAAATCACAAACAAAACAATACTGGCCGTACGACTTTCTTTACCGCGTTAACACTTATGTAATATTGTAAATATCACTAAGGAACATTTACACACATTGAAAATACTCAAATAGCGCGATGTTTACCGGAATTAACATTATAGAATCGTCAAATTGACGTACCTTCAAAACAGTACAACATCATATAACGCCATATTGGATTCACCACAACAACGCTTCAAAAATGAATGGATTAGAGAATGGGGTTCTCGTCATGAACCATCCATAGAGAACATATAAAACTAAAGGCGCCAAATTTAAATAGTTAGGTTGTTTTGCTTGTATATTGTCAAATAAACCTGCAACTCATATGAATGACTCTATAAAGTAAAATTGGTATAATTATTTTCACATATATGGGTTATAACTTACGTTTGAAAGAGAGAACAGACTCAAAAACTAAAACTGAAATATTATTTTTTTTACACTACAGACGAATCAGACGATGTGACGGTACCGTTACCACAGAACATCAATACGGACGGTACCTACCACAGATCATAACTCCTTGCGAAGACACTGTCACAGACTAGTCAGGCATAATGGACCATGGTTAGATACGTCTATAGACGTCTATATACATATACCTCAATATGTATATGAGACCTAAAACTAAAAAGGCTGGTCGTCCCGATACATTTCTAAGATTGTACAAGTGTGTACGGCTGTCTATCTACCTACAAATTAGTTTAAAAGGTATCTGATGATCAGATCACAGACTTCCATAATGCCATGATGTTCTACACTTGCGCATTAAGGGTGGGTCAACCTGTATACAAATAATAAGTATATGTAGTATCCTATTAGTCTGTGACAGTAGTGTTTCAACGTTTTGTGTTTGACCGGAACATAATATTTACTTACTACTACTGTATTAGAATATTACAGTATTTGAGTACTGTGTTATACAATAGTGAGAGTTACTCTTCGTGTATTCTTCAATAAGTAACATAACCACAGACTGCTAGATACTAACGCATAACATATGGTCTATGTTACTTACTGCCAATTAAGTAAAATAAGCCGAGAAGTCGTATGATAACAAGTTGATAGTTCTACTTTAATAAGAGTAGTAGGTACCTAACATACCTCTTTCTTTCTTTCAAAAGATACGAAATATTTGAGACTTAGATGATACCAGTCGCTAACCATATGTGTATGGCCTTCAGAGATTGAAACTCCAACACCAGAGCTTTCACTTTCATACAAACCAATATACCTAGTTTTGTTACAACTGAAACATTTTTGGAGGACACGGGTAGTAGGTAGTGTGCTCTTTTTGCCAAGGCTCTTCTACAGGGCTGATCTATCTGCCAACTGATCTACTTGACTGGGGTTAAATGAATCAGTGAAGTGAACACACTACCAACGACGTTCTCCTTCTCGAGACTCATATCCAAATAATTATATGTAAGGATATTCCTTCTTTGGTTACAATAAATACACTAATACCACACCTTTTAATTTTATATAATCTGTACAAGGAGGGATCTTAACTCAATAACTCATAACGAAATGAAAAATGAAATTATTTTTCCATTTTATCCAAATCTTCTCTTTGTTTTTCTATTTTTGAACACACTAGGGAGAATCACAGAACACATTATGAGAGAAGTGCGTAGTTCAATCTTGGAAAGGCGATTTTGAATTTGAGCAGAGGGCCTATGCTGAGTTACAAATACGTCAAAACTTGTCGAAACGCTGACCGTTTCGTCAAATTTGGTATGGAAATTTTATCGATAAGGTCAACGTTTTGTCATGTTATAAACTCAGCATAGACCCTCTGGTCTTTTCATAAGACTCTATTTGTGTGTAAATGTCATAGATTTCATCAATCATTAAACTGGATCTAATTTTAGTAGGTGTACTAGTGAAATTATGGTACCGTGACAGTTTTGAATTTAATTAATTTTAATTCAAATGTTTGATGTAACGTGTTTTATTTTAACTGAGCCCCTAGGCCGAGTTTGACAACATGTCAAAACGGAAACCGTAACGTCAATTTTTGTATGATGACAATATTTCCATACTCAATTTGAGTATGGAAATCTTGTCGATACTGTCACCGTTTCAACAAATTTTAAACTCAGTCTAGTCCCTTTGTAGGGACTTTCTAATTGAATGTTTTTTTAGATTTATTTAAATGTATTATTATTATTCTTTCTCTCAGCCTGATTTCGTATTTTCTATATAAATATATAGGCGATAGAAAACACGACAAAAACAAAAACCCACAACAAAAACACCCTTATAGCAGACGTATACGGGCTCCTTACGGAGCGTAGCGTATAGAAAAAAAGGTCATGGTGAAATTTTTCGATGTAAATATGTAGGTACAGCTAATATATCAATGTTTCGGTTTGACTAGTTTTGGTGTGCTAAGTATTAAAATTCAGTTATCAATTACTTATTTCATTGATATCGATTTTCCATTGCCTTTCATTCATCACTACGGCACGCTTATGTTTCAATTTTGTTTTACTCTATAATCCTGAAAATTAAGCATGAACCTTACGAAGCGGAAGCTTACCTTAATCTTTGACGTAGGATGAATTTTTTTTTAATCTGTGTCTTTGACTGCTTGCTTGGGTCAAAATTGTTATTGTTTGATTTGATTGTTTGTTAATTAATTTGACATTTGACATGACAAATAATGCGTCTGTCCTGCTTTGCTTGGCTGTCAAATTATCAATTACTTATTTTGATGTTTTGAGTTATAGATTTGTTAGAAATTCGCTCTAGAATCTGTTTTAGCAATAAATAAAAGTTTGAAGAATGTTCAAATAATTCTTATGTAAGCTACTGATAAGTGTAAGATCAAAATCTGGCAGTAATTAACGAACCTAACATGTGAGATTCGTTTCTTCCTAGTTCTCCGTTTACAATGTTTTTTCAGGAATGCACCGCAGTAAATGAACAAAATATTTATGTAATAGATCAGCTATATAGTTGTAAGGCTTCAAATAAGGAAACAAAGGCAGGGAACCAGATAAATTAAATTTTGACAGGTGTCACTTCCAGGAATTTTTCAGAAAAATCATAATATTTTGAATTGTTAACACTATAAATTTTACTTTTCTTGATTGTTGTGATGAGAAAAAAATCTTTCTAATTTCAGTATGATGCTGTGGGACCAATTATATTGTATGCATAGTATAACAGTGTATATGTTTGTATGAATAAGCAGTAAAATGTCCTATTTGAGTGCTACAGAAAATGTTGGGTAAGTTAAGTCTGCTTTGTGCACTGTTAATCTGTGTTTTATACCAAGGAGCTATTAATGATGTGATTAATGATGCAGAGCTATGTTGAGCCCTGCCCAATAGTTTCGTGAAAAAGTTAATTGAAACATTCCCTGTAGTTTATATTAATCAATAATTTTGAATTGTTTTAAAAACATACTTACCTACATGGTTTGTTGTACTTACTAAAATTGAGAGGGGTGCCAAGTGGGGAGGCCTTTGTTCTGCAGTGGGACTATACCTATAGACTAAATATTTTAATATCATAGTTGGATCTTAAAACTAAGCTACTTAACTCTTAACTTAAGTTTCTATGAAAAATGAAAGTCAAATTATTATATTAAATTATTGTATTTGTTAATTTCAATACTTGTTTATTTTTATTTGACAGATTCAGTGGTATCCCACAAAACATATCCGATGCTAGCTGTGCAACTCAATATAAAATGGCTGTTAATGGATTGGAAGGAGTTCCTGGGCACTGTGCCGAAGCTATGTACATACCAGATAGCTCAGGAGATGGCCAGCCATACATGAGCCACATGAATGATAACTTTTACACAAAATTTAAAATTGATCCAAATGAACTATATACTTTTCATGATTCTGATGTAGTTGCTGGTGAAATAACTGTATCTCATACGGAGGACTCTTTCGTCTTACCTGAAATAGTTGATGATAAACCTGAAATTATGAATGGGCCAAAAAATGAGGTTAATATTGTAGTTACAAATGGACATGTCAAAGAAGACATTAAAAAGAAGGTTCTCTCTAATGGGCATTACAATTTAGCCAAACAACCTCGGAAAGATGTTAAGATTTCACAAACTAAAACATCGAAAGCTAAGATTCAAATTATGGATATGAGAAAAGAACCTGTGAGCGATGCGCATGTAGTGAGCATTCACAGTCCAAAAGTTGAAACTTGTATGTCCCCACCAATTACAGTATCCAGTATTAACAGTAATCCAAATAACACTTCACCTGTGAAGCAGTCATCGGGTGAAACTTTTCTGGATGTTTTTAAAAGAGAGCAAGGTGTGGTTGAGAATTCCACTGTTACAGTGAAGTCTGAGCCGACATCACCTATGAAATTACCCTTGTCTCCTTCAAAGAAAATTTCTTCAGGTATGTTTCACTGATTTTAAGTCTTTGTATTGTTCAGTAAAACAACTTACATCCTCAAGCACTAAGTACCTAGTTTTCCTGTTATACCATGATCAATATAATTTCAAAACAAATTAATTATGCATAGAAAACTTCTGTTTTGTCCCTGTCATATAGCATTTGCTATATGAGGTTGTTTGCTTGACTGTTCCATATATCTTCAAAACGGCTTATGAGAAAATAATGTGCTTTTTGCAATGGATTTAGATGTTCATATTGTAAAAACGGAAATTTTCACGTACTGCACTATCGGTGAAGGCACCGACTAATAGAGCACGACGCGACGCGGAGGGAGCAAGTCGCGATCACTCACGCTGATGAAGACTCTCAGAATGAGTCAAAACTTGAAACCAGTATGGCTATTAAACAGGTTTTCTCGCCACAAGTCACTAGGGGGCGCTGCAATCGATGATGGAAAAATAAGTCTGGGATTTAATTTTTTTATAAATATTTTTAGATAATAAACAAATAATGCTGGACTTTTTCGCACAGCATCATTTAGCCCCAAAGTAAGCAGAGCTTGTTTTATGGGAACTAAATGACTGATATACTAATATATATTTTTTGTAAATAAATACATATTATACATAGAAAACACCCAGAACCCAGACCCAGATAAATATTTACTGACAAATAGATTAATTCTGTTTTGTCAGAAGCTTATACATAAATACATGAATCAAAATTAATGCGGAAGTTTTAACATTACTATAACAAAAAATTACACTTTTGGCTAAATGAATAAAATACTATAAATAATTTCGTCATACATTTTCAGGCAAAACTCCATTGACATCCAAACAGAGCATATTAAATTTTTCCCCAAAAACTATTGTAAATACAATCCTAATTAAAAAGGTGTATAACACAAAGTTCCCCTTTTAGCCAAATGAATAAAATACTATACATAATTTCATCATACATTTTCAGGCAAAACTCCATCGACATCCAAACAGCAACGCCGTGGCCGGGGTCCTGCGTTACATGAAGCCTTACAACGGATACCTCGTCGAGCTATACCGGTGCCTATCAAGAAATGGCATGCTCCCAGTGAAGAATGTGGTCCTATGAGCTCAAAGAAACGGGCATTCGGGACCTTGGATAGCAGTAGCAGTGAAGACGATGAGATGCCGGATATTGGTAACTGTTCTAAGTATTATAAATTTGATAAAGGTGATAGGCTATCTATAGTCAGTTTTGATTAGCAAAGTATTCTGAGTCCATAAATAGGGCCCTTAAACTGTTACATGCTTGCTTATAAAGAGTTTGAACTGTTGTTTAGCTTCTTTTCTTTTCATCTCGTGTTTTGTTTTTCTTCTGTTGAATTTGTGATTTCACATATCAGAATGAGACAGAGCAGTATTCTTAAATAATAAAATAATGACGACCGATGTGGCGCGGTGGGCGAAGGTCCGCCTGCGACACAGGAGGTTACGGGTTCGATTCCCGCCCTGGGACAAATGTTTGTACGATCTGCAAATATTTGTTCCGGGTGTTCTGGGTATTTTCTATGTATAATAAAAAAATATCTATCTATGTAATGTATTGTATTAAGTATATCAGTCATCTAGTACCCATAACACAAGCTCTGCTTAGCTTGGGGCTAGATGATGCTGTGTGGATTGTCCAGCATTATTAAATTTATTTATTTAAAATAATCAGTTTTGGTTGGATGTGTATAAGTATAGATGTTTGTTTACAAAGTTCATAACCTGTTAGAAATATTGAAAAAACGGGAATTTTCACGTACCGTATTACCGGCTCTCCGCGTCGCGTCGTGCACTACGTAGCGTCGCGATCACTCACCGATGCCTTCACAGGCGATCAGCCTGATGAAGGCTTTCGGAATGAGTCGAAACTTAGTCGGTGCCTTCATCGATAGTACAGTACATGTAAAATCCCATTTTTACAATGTGAATAAAAAAAACACGATAGTTTTTGGAATAAAACTGTTAGAAATAGGTTACTGTTTATCTGGGTACCTATCACGCAACCGCAACCGGAGGCAAAAGCTAGTATTTAAATTCATCATCATCATCACCAACAACAACAACAGCAGCCTGTAAAAGTCCAGTCCTGGGCATACGCTTCCCTCAAAGAGTGCACTGATAAACGATCTTAGGCTACCTCCATTCACCAAGATTTAATAAAAAAATGCAAAATGGTGATTATTTAACAAAATGAATAAAAATCTGAATTGCTGTCGACCAAGTCTCTGTGTCATAATGTCTCAATACCTCTAAATAATTTTCAGAAATCGGCAGTCGTCCACAGTGTATAGAAGAAATCGCCGCGGAATCGCGTAGCGCGCGTTTGGAGTTTCGCCGAGAAGCTATGAGAAAGCGGCTTGATACTGCGAACGTAATGCTCCGGATGGCTAAACGTCACAGCAAATCGAAAGCATTGTTTAACATTGTCAAGGTGATTATAAGTTTTATAACTACAGATCTTAATCGCGTTTACATTTTTTATTATTTTCCCGACGTTTCGTCTGCGTTGCAACAGCCGTTGACCACGGGTTGTATGCACTATATGGGGCTATTGTCGAGAAATAGGGTTATTCCACAAATCCCCCCTGAGAAATCCCCCTTTGGGGAGAAAACTGAACTCTAAAGGCAGTTGCCGCAACAACCCTAATATCATCTTCAGATTCAGAAAAGTCTATGTTCACATTACGATACATTAATTGTATAACCGCACGGCAAATCAGATGGCGACGCCAACACCTATTGTTCAGTGGATTCTAAGACGCAGGAAGTCTATAGCCGTCTTCACAATAAAAAATTGGGTATTATTAGGTAATTTGGGGATCCAAAAACTTCGGCCATATTAGGGATTTGATTCAAAGTCCAAGTCAATAGGCTAGTTCATTAAAACCACGAGGATCATTTCGAAACGTCATCTCATAATCTAGAATCTTTATTAAATCGTTCCAAATATTGATGTCAATCTTAGTATTGTCAAATTCAACAAAGACGTAAGCTTCTAGTTCTGAATATAGCTTTATATAAATTCCATACATTATCTTCATAGTTTTCTTCCTCCTCTTTACAGAAACAACTGAATAGTTGCGGAACGTCAGGCCTTCCTACTCAGACGGTTAACCATTTCCTAGCGATGCGTGGTATGCCTTCCTTATTTACTTCCGAAGAGCGGAGAAAACTCAGGTAATATGTCAATTCATAAGCAAGTAACTTCATATTACCTAGTGAGCAACTTGGAGTTTTTTAAGCTGGCAGAAGGCCTCCAACATTGTAACTTGCCCTCCAAAGCACGATAGCGTTCAGTTCTCAATGCCACTGCCGTTCACTTATCCAATATAGATATACATGTTTGACTTTAAAAAAAAATAAAAAAAAGCTGTTTGTTCGATAATACTTGCAGGGTGATATTATTTATTTAATTCTTTATTGCACTCAAATAATGTTGTAAAGACGCAGGTTTTATATTATAACCCAACGTCTCTACCTATAAAAACCTGAGCCTACCCCTAACCTATGTTACAAAAGGAGCACTTAATGTTATACAGCATTGTCTACCAGCGGTAAGCGGCAGGGTTGGCGTGCTAATCTAGATTACTAACTATAAGAAACAACATAGAAACATAAACATACCAAGGTGTCCAATCTTAGTGATCATTTATACTTATTTATAAATGATCTAGCTTCTGCCCACGGCTTCTCCCGCGTCGTACCCGGATAAAAAGTAGCCTATGTGTTATTCTGATGTATAAGCTATATTACGGTAAAGTTTCATCAAAATCCGTTCAGTAGTTTTTGCGTGAAAGAGGAACAAATATCCTCACAAACTTTCACGTTTATAATATTAGTAGGATGAAACGAGTAACAAAAAAGAAAAACACTGTTGTCTCTATGAAATGGGTACCGGGTCTGGGTGTTTTCTATGTATAATATGTATGTATTTGCAAAAAGAAGTATATAAGTAGTACATATATCAGTCACATAGTTCCCATAACACAAGCTCTGCTTAGTTTGGGGCTAGATGATGCTGTGTGAAAAATGTTTAGCATTATTTTTTATTTATTTATTATTATGTATTTATTTAAAATAATATAATATTATACGAAACCCAACTATTGTATTGAGTTTCAATATTAAAAAAGACCCCCAGGAACAACAATAAGTCAAAAATCTTGAATGAATTAATGAATGAATTAAAATACTTTATTGTACACCTTAAACAAATAACATAATAAACCAAATCTCATTTTAAAGAAAGTACAACGGGCGATCTTATCGCTTAGAAGCGATCTTTTCCAGACAACCTTGAAATAGTTTGGGCATTACAGGGAAACTGGATGGTCCGGCGGCGAAAGCGGATCATCCGTGATCACAGAGATTTGCTCCGAAGAAACGTGTACGAAGCCTTCGTTGCCTTGTGGGCGATACTGCCTCGCGCACATCACACTAGCGCCGGAGCAGAGGCTGTACGCGCCGTGCGCCGCCGTCTTCGCGGTCGGATCGCGGTGCAACTACCCGCTGTTGCCGCTGAAAGATCAACTGCCGCTGTGCGCTGAGCATGCGTGGAAGCGGGTATGCATCCGATACTGTCTTCTTACTGAACACTTCTTACATTTTTGCCCCCTAGACTTACAGAAACTGCTGCTGCTAATTTATGCTGAATTCCATCCCAATTTGTGGCTACTTACCTTATCAGCAGTGCAACCATATTAGTTACTAGCTTCTGTCCACGGCTTTGCCCGCGTGGTACCCGTATAAAAAGAAGCCTATATGTTATTCTGAAGCTATTTTTGTTACTTTATTACTGTAAAGTTTCATAAAAATCCGTTCAGTAGTTTTTGTGTAAAAGAGTTTTCGCGTTTAAAATACTAGTAGGATATACTTAATTAATAAGTAGTTCTAAATAAATGGTTTATCTATCAATCATCTATCAGAAACAAATACTTTTTTTACACAAATTAAGTGGTAAACATACATACGGCCTTCCTGTTGGTAAGCGGTTCCCGTAACCTATGGACTATTGCAACACCGTAGGTATCAATCGAGCGTTGCCGACCCTGAGACATAACGGGTGAAAAGTCTCATTTTCCTGTAATATCACCGGCACCCATATCCTTCAAACACGAACACAGCAATGCGAGCATTACTGCTTGGCGGTAGAAATAGGTATGGTGGTAGTACTTTCCCGGACAAGCTTTCACAAGCTCTACTAATTCAAAGAAGATTTAAGTTAAAGTTTGCCTTAAGAGGTTGTTTTGTCTGCTATCATTGCTGGAACCGCTTATTAGATTATAATGTGGCCTATTCCAATCGATGTGTATGTGTGCAAGGATGGTTTTAGATAAGTCGTATCAGACAAACAAATAAACAAATAAACAAACGGGAAAGTAATTGTTCCGTACAATCTGACTCGTATCTTCCAGGATAACTATGAGAAGCTGATCCGAGACAGCAAGCCTAGGAAGGTGGTCCGGCCCCGTGTGGTGTCGAGCCCGCGTAGGCCGAAGCGGCGTCGGCGGCCGCCACCGCCGCGCTCCCGCCCGCCCGCGCCCGCGCCTGCGCAGCCTGCGCAGCCACCGCCTGCCCTACCGCCACCGCCTGCGCTATCTCAATCACTCTCGGGTAAGGGGTCCTTTAAAACCGAGAGCTTCTCACCTCGACCCGAGTATTTTTTTATTTATACAACGCATAACTTTTTGCAGAGTAGTCGAATTTTGATGATTCTTTTTTCATTGGATAAGGAATATGCAGAATTTGGTCCCATGTAAATTTGAAAAAGAACTAAGTACTTTAAAGGTAATCTTTTAAGGGTAGAAAAAAGGGGATGATTGATTATTTGGTTTGTATGATCTACAAATATTTGTCTGACTGATATAAGTAGTATTTCAGTAATGTAATTCCCATAACACAAGCTTTGCTGATGCTGTGTGAATTAAATTGTAATGTAATTTATCTATCTGTCATTGTTCACCCACAAATTTTTTACCTATGAACTGATTCTGTTGAAACTCGGCACACTTATAAAAACACACACTTAGTAAATAAGCATATGTCCCACTGTTAGTAAGTGAAGTTGATCTGATGATAGAGACGGAAGACAATCAAGGGAACTCCTCAACGGTTTACAGCAACCAGTCGAGGTCTATTCGACACTCATGCTAAATAAATGTTTTTCATTTCATTTGCTAAGTCTGGCAAAATGAGTGCCATTGTCTGGTCCCCTTGGCCATTTTGTTAGTGTAATTAGGGAGAAAGAGTAGAGACGCTTGAAGTAAAATGGAGGAGGCTTTTACTCGTTTAGAGGTCCTTAATTAATAGCTGAGATTATTTATTATTATATTTAATTTAATGCATGAATCCAATAATCAGTTTAATTAAATAGTCTTCGTTTTTATTTGAATTAAGTAAAAATACTAAATGAATTTTATTTTAAAGAATTAAAGAGGTTGTATATTTATTATTAATTAGGAAGATGGTCCGATCACTGATTTTAACATAATTTATTTTACAGAAATCAATGTGTGCTCGAACTCTTCAGCCTACGATAGCTCGGAAGACACGCATTTAGGAGTTCTGAGTGAAAACGAATACACCGCCGCAAGTTATCCTCATGACCTAGGTCAGTGAAAACAAATCTTACTATAAAGATTGTATAACATCAGATCAGCAAAAATTTCCACACCAAACGGGGATTGAATTCACGCCCTTCCTCTCGGTACGGGCCCCCCGTACTCCTAAACGTAATCCTAAAAAAAGTATTTAGTGCCCACCAAATGCTACTATTTTGAGGATTCTCCGCAAACCCTACTCTTATAGCTCAGATAAATGAGTATTTTGTATTGTCTGTTCTTACAATTTTATAAGCTTTTAAACACCATCAAACTATTATTTTCGATCCTAAGGTTGCCTAGAAGATGATTATTTAGTCTTGTTTATTGTATTATTTTCTAGAAGTTGAAGTTGTACACGACATTTTGGATCCGTCTGTCCTCAGTCACATACCAGATGAAGCTTTCACAGAGTTCCTCAATCAAGGTATTGTATTAGGTCAGTCTCACAAGAGTATAAATATGTAGCATAGCATACCCATTGTTACTAACCTTGTACAAAACGAATATTTGCTAGACGATTAGCCTCTATGAGCTTTAAACTTATTTATTTCCTGGAAATGTATAGATTAGTCACAATACAGAGGATGACTAAGAAAATCCATTTTTTTTTTTTATAATTATAAAATTCACCTAATTGTTCATATACTGAAATTCACTGTGATTGGTTCATGTACTTATTACAGTATAGCGGACTTTGACAGACTAAAGAGTAACATCCGACCCAGTAAATCCCCGCGCAAAGCCAATTTCATTCGCCTTGTCAGTTTCAATTTCATCTAAAAAGGTTGTCAATTTCAACTAAAAATCATTCAATAACACTCAATTAACTGTGATGTAATTTGAATTATGCATGAATTATAAGCCGTCTGCCAGAAGCCTGTAGTACGGCTACCTGAGTCCACATGACACTTTCTGTTATGACTTTCAAGGCATGATACATTCGCTTTTAATTCATTTTTAAGATTCACATAACGTTTAACTTGAGCTTTACAATTATATGATTCATAACATTTTCATTATTTTTACGCAGCTAAGCCAGATGCTAAAAGCAAGTATTTGTGTAAAATGTATTTTCTCAGTACATTGCAGAGGTCGCGCCCAAGTTTTTGGCCGGTCTAAGTAGAGACACGCTCACCCTTCAACAACTGACACTAACTCCAAATTACAAATGGCTATTATTCTTCTATTACTGGTTTCTTTTCGGTCTTTCATTAACGGCTCACAGTCCTGAAAATGGCCAGTGTGACCGTTGGTAGAAAGGACCGGTGCGGTGAATGGTTGTGCCTAAGACCGCTCATAAAGCTTGACGCGCCCTATGCTTCCAGAAGTCTTATAAAATATGATACCTTTTAGAGGAAAGCGGAGCTTTCGGCGAGAGCTCCGAGTTGACCGCGGCACTTGAAGCAGTACTCGACGAAAGGGTGCTCGATGAAAGAGATCTCGACGAGAGAGAACTCGACGAACGGGAACTCGACGAGAGAGAACTAGACAACGGAGAACTAGAAGAAACTGTGCTTGAAGACGAAACTCTGCACGTGATGGATCACAGTATGTTCGTAGACTCACCGGACACTTCCGTCCAAAAAAATAAGGTACCAAAGTTTACTTCAAAAAACAAGACTAAAAAAGTATTTTTTTGCCATCAAAGTGCTTAAACAGGTACTAAATGGGAAAAATAATCGAATTACAGATTATCATTTTATGTGCTACCTACAAAAAGACATCACTATAAAATAATACTTAGCGATATAAACAGCTTTATTAATAACGGAATTAAGCTGAGCCCCCCTCTAACATTTTAACCTTTGTCCTAGAAGTATGAGCCAAAATCAATCAAGTAGCATAAAATAGGAACTGCCAGCGACAATAGGTTCGACGGATTTCCAATGAGGAGAGATTCCATAGGCAGTTTTTTTCATTCCAATAACATCCGATCCTGTAACTTTACGATCAAACAAAGAAAATACACGTTGTTTGTTCAGCTTTCAATATACCGGTATTATACTAATACCGGTATGTGCTTATACAACTAAAGCGTCATACAAGCATATGACCTACCCTTTGGTAAACGGTTACCGTAACCTAAAGACGTTTGCAATAACCGAGGTATCACTTGCGCGTTGCCGACTCTGTGACATAACGGCTGAAATGTCGCACGTGACTGTAATTTCACCGGCACCCACACAGCGATGCGAGCAAAACTGCTTCGCGGCAGAGAAAGGAGTAATATACATTAACTTTCCCGTCCAAATGGAACTTTGTCAGCTCATTCCTCCTTCTCATTCTCGGTCTGCGACGACAATAGTAAATGCTAACGATAAATATTCCAGATGGAAATCCCCGCGTCAGTCTCAATGGATCTATCAACAAGCACCTCTTCATAACAGTAAGGATGTAACGTATGCTAAGCTAATATACTCTAGTAACTAGGAACAAATTCGATTCATAGCCTCAAGAGTTGGAAAATATTTCTTTCATGCTTTAATTTTTGTATGTGTATGTGAAGATGAACAAATGTACCTAATGGTTTGATTAGTTTATTTGAGTTCAATAAGTAATACCATAGAGTGGTCTTATTCTGAATACACAGTTTAAAGTTTGATTTGAATTTTATGTATTGAGAATACGGACGGTTTTCATAGCGTTGGGTGATTCTATATTGTAAGTAGATTTCATACATTTCATTAATGGAGCAGAACAGCTTATAAACATATATCTTTACAGAAATATTCATTATTTTTTATAGAACTTCATATTAACCACTGTAATAATAATAATAACTTGTATGGATCGCGTCTGAATCCAGAGTTCGTGGGAAGTGTCGTATCACACTGAGTTAGGTTTGGTATTTTGAATGTATTGATTTTGTAAGTGTCCAGAAGCATTTTGTAGGCGATTTTTGCCTTAATTGTTGTAAATTAGCTTAGGTAAACTGTTAAAAAGTAGGAAAATTGTGGTTAAAACGTTGGATGTGGGTTGTGTTGTTGTCAAGTTGAGTTTTGTCAAATGAAGAATACTGCACAATGTATATCGATATTTAAAAATACAGCCTATTTTTCTCACTGTTTCAATATACAACTTAAATAGTCTTGAAATCTTTACATGGTCATGTTTAATGTAACTGTTCGACTTTCCTCTAACTGCCACCTAGTAGGATATCTTCTGAAGGAGATCTAATCATATTAAATCTTTACTAATACTTTAAAGAGGTGAAGTTTGTATGTACGGAAACTCCGACACAACTCATTTTCAAAAATTATTTCACCATTATTTAGAATGGACTTTTAGGGTGGACATATAATAATATCATCCCGTAAAAATAAAACGTGCTTTTTGTGAAGACCAATTTCGCAACATAAGTCTAGCGAATACATTTCTTAGGAACGCTACTTTTCATCGGCTACATTTTATCCGGGGACCACGCAGGCGAAGCCGTCGACAGTACATAGTCCTCTATAATATGACTATTAAAGTTTTCAGCCTACGTTTATTTTACCATCAGCCTGGGGTCTAGACAAATAATACCAAACACTTAGTTTCCTTTCACGCTAACGCAAATTTGTCAAGGAAATAATCTAGACAGTTTGTCTACATACCCTGTATAGTTTACCGCCTGGGCGTAGGCCTACTCCAAAGAGTTCCATGACGAACGATCTTCGGCCACATCCATCCATAGACTTCCCGCAACCATTGGTTTGGGGATAACTTCGCCAATTGTGAAACTATTTTAATGATTCTTTTTCAAGAGTGGTCTCATATAAATGTTATGAAAAAACCTATGGGGTGGATAGGGTGAAGAATAAGGGATGATATTTCATATAGTACTTTTTATCAACTTCCCGCTATTTGAAGTAGTTTTTTATTGTTTCCTAATTAAATATAGTGCTTTATTTCTCCAGCGGTTGGTATATCGATTGCTATTATACATCTGAGCCTGACAAAATGAGTGCCATTGATCTCGTTCCCTTTGCCATTTGCTTGTGTAATTAGGGGGCTGGCAGCATTACTTTCTACTTCGGGAACATAGAACGGCTTGCAGTCTTTAGTGGTATTGATAAACTATGTATTCTTCATTTAACATTGGGTTCAGGAGCGCTCGTCGATGAAACTAGTCGAGATTGGTTTACGAAATTATTGTTGGCATTGTGACTATTTAGCTGCACGAATACACACATCATATGCAAACTATTTCTTTTTTTTTTTGTGATTTTTGTTCATTCCTAATCCCTCAAGTTATTGTCAAATATACATTCAGAGGGTTAAATACCTCACACTTACTTTTCCTTTCACACTAAAGCAAATTTGTCAAGGTAAATATTGGCAGCTGGCACGTGACATTTCCACAACGAATGTCATTCCCATACTTGTCATTGGTGTTAACGCCTGCGGAAAGATTGAATTGTATGGGAATGACATTAGCTACCAAGTTTTACCTTGACAAATTTGCGTTAGCGTGAAACGAATAGTAAGTGTGAGGTATTTGTCTAGACCCCTGGTCGGTTTCGACTACAGCGGAGTGGAGCGGAGCATACGTAGCCAGCCAAACTATTATCCTATAGACAACCTGATGAATGTTATACTTCTCTTCAACGCTTTGGCTGATACCGGCTTAACTTATTAGTTATGTCCATACACGTTCGCTTTGGGCTTAATTTTATATCTCCATGTGACACGCGTATAGCGAAATAGCTTATATGACAGTTTCGGATGCGTCTACACTAAAGAGCCACTAAAGCGACTCCCATTTTAAAAAATACTAAGTACTTTGTATGTGCGCACATACAAATAAGGTTTTTTTTTCAAATAAAACCGATGTTATAAGGGGGGGAAGGGTAAACCAATGGAAATAATAGTTAGAGCTTCATCTTTAAGCTTTACCTTATCACAGTTCTCATGAAAATCAATCCCATTCTTTTTAATCTGAACGGAAGTACATATACGAAAATACGCTCTATTTAATAACCACGAGGTGCACGTCGCAATTGCCAATAAAAATCCCCGTAACCTGGTTTATTTCTCTCTGTCGCTCATCATAAGTTGACCGTATTTTTTAAATTAAACTGTTAAATAAAAAGATATATTTTAGACATCCATTTTCATTCAGATTGCAAAATAAAAAAGTACTGAAAAAGTTTTTATGATACTGACACCATTTTACAGTTAAAATATTAGGGTTATAAAATCTGATAGTCATTTAAAAAATACTTGATTCTTGACTAGACTTGACTTGATGCGCACTTGAGGGTTGAGTCGGTTTAGTTGCTTTGCTTTCGAGTGTAGTTATGATAAGGAACGCCTCTGCAGAGGCGTTAAAAATTACTTGAGACTTGACTAGACTTGTCTTGATGCGCACTTGAGGGTTGAGTCGATTTAGTTGCTTTTGAGTGTAGTTATGATAAAGAACGCCTCTGCAGAGGCGTTAAAAAATACTTGAGACTTGACTAGACTTGACTTGATGCGCACTTGAGGGTTGAGTCGATTTAGTTGCTTTCAAGTGTAGTTATGATGAGGAACGCCTCTGCAGAGACGAACACGCATTCGGTTTTACGGTGAGTTATCTAAGTTGTAAAATGCGTGCGGTTGTGCAAGACGAATTGAAAGTTGCACGCGTATTGTGAAGCTGAGAGCGTGCATGTTTGGTCATATCTTTATGTAGCTGAATAGTAGCAATGCGAGGTTGGTATAGTTTAAAACTACAAACATTTTACACAGGTCAAATCATAGCATAAAGTGATATCGATAATCTGACACTATCGAACACCGGTGTAAGTTAAGCAATAATTTTAATTGTAATGTAATTCAGGCCCTCTTCCACCAACGGCAGATAAGTAGCTGATCGATACGCAGGGTTGCAGATGACAAATTAATGTGTGAAAATGTTTACCTGTCGATGGTGGAGAAGGCCCACATACTTGTAATATGTATATGTCCTTTATTACATCTATCGACTTTAGTATCCATATGCAACATTAACTTGAAAATAGCCTTTCTGTCAGATTAAATCATCGATTTATTTTTAATATTTTATCTTTGTTTTCTAAAGTAAGTGATCATGAATTTACAATTTTAACTGCCGTTTACATAAATAGCTTAGGTAGGTATATATCAATAGTCTCATCGTAGTCTCTTAAGGACCTATTGTCGTGTTCGATATTAGGAAAATTTAGAAAGATATTCACGTGACATAGCTACGATTGGGCCTCTTTATCAAAAAATACAAGTGTTTTTATTTTTACCTGTTGAATTGTGCTAAGAGTGTTTAATCATGACAACACATTTGTCTCTTCAAAGGTACGAAATTACTATAGAGATATTTCAAGCTAAAGTGCCTATCTCAAACGTATTTCGTATATAAAGTTAAAGATATAATAAATGACTTTGGCTAACGTAAGTGAAAGGGCGCTCAATTTAAGCTTGGAATATCTCTACCGTGGCAATAGACACGTATTTTGAAACCTGTATCCTTTGAAAAGTTAGCCCTAGGTAGAGACATCGACGCGACATTGGGTTAGATCCGTTTTATATAACCACTTATTTTTCTCTCCTGTCACTTGTCAAGAGCAGCACTGATACAAAAGCCAAGTAAAGCCTTTATATAAAATACGTGTCGTCTTTGCATAGATCTAAAATAACCTGATATTATTTATACACATCATTCAATAAGTAGTTAATGTAAAAACGACTTCTTTTTAGTTACAATGATTAGTGAAATATTCGATTGAAAACCGCTAAGAAACCAGAAGACTGAATTTCTCACATAATGCATAACTTTAGCAGTAGGTATATCTACTATTTGAAATAACAATTTGCCAAACAGAATGTGATAGTCCAACCAAATAACCAACTTATTAACTCTCTTTTCAATGCTTTATAATATACCGCGGACTGTATATTTTTTATTGCATAATCACAAGAATAAACTGGTCAATTGCGTGCCAGGTCGCGCATAAGGCAGGGTTCCGCAGTAAGGAACACATTTTTGGCATTTATTTCTGTCACTAAAGTGATTACTCAGAGTTGAAATGAAATCAACCAAGACTTGGTCGGCTCGTTATAGTTCTTGAACTAGTGGACAGACCTTTGTGATAATTATCAAAGTAACTTTATACTACTAACGTGCTAGTACCTATCCCAGAACTTAACTGAACAGTAGTTCAGGAGCTTGAGAGTATGAAAATCAGCTCATGCAAACCATCCACTTTAGAGCCACTGAACTCGTAAACGCGTCGTCGACACATTTTTTGTTTTATCATGAATAGACCTTCATTTGACCATAATTTTACCTGACGGTAGCATGAAGGCCTCGAATATACCTATTTACTCTTACATTGAAAAGACACAGATCGCATATTTCAGGAAAGACAGTCATGATAGTGTATTCCATTCCTACGTTCTCATTATACTGGAACCAAAACGTTTATTGCGAATGAGCCATTATACTTACAAAACATTATAATAATTTTCATACGATTTCCAATGAGTTAATTCATGTAAGGGCTGCAATATCTACGTTCATTTGTCTGAAGCTGACACTGCATAGCTGTCAATGTCTATTGACAAACCAAAGAGGTTTGAATATAGGTGGTAGGTATACTACCAAGCCGATGAAGACATTTTCATGACAATTCCTTTCTATCAGCGACTACGAGGAATCTGAAAATGGTATTTGCAGACCCGGAACTCCTCTGTAGATAATCGTAGAATTTTTTTTTTTTCATTTTTTACGGTTTTTTAAGCCCACTGCTGGGTAAAGGTTTCGCCATTTTCTTTCCATGTCATACGGTCCATTGTCCTCTGGCCATTTGGATTCGAAGCCATCCAGGTTGTCACGCTACCTTTCGGCCTACGGCGGCGACATCGTCCGTTATTCGGCATCCACTGAGTGACTGCCTAACGTTCTGGATGCATTAGAGTCACGTGGCCTGCCCAATCCCACTAACCCCAGTGGTCTTATGTTATTCCAGTTTTGACACGTAGGTCAGTTTTTCTTTTTGATCGATTTAACTCTAAGAATGCTCCTCTCCATCGCTTTTTGGCAAATCTTAAGTTTTGACTTTTGCACTTCGGTCCAGGTCTGGGCTCCGTAAATCAAAATAGACAGAATACACGTCGATGAGTTTCCGCTTCAGTTTCACTGGAAGAGAACCCTTCATCAGCTGCTCTAAGGGCTTGCGGTTACTATTGCAAATTTCTTAGAATAAAATTGAATATCTTTATTGTACACCAGTAAATACAAAAGAATCACGAAAAAGAAATTATAATAATACCTAGTGATACAATGGGCGACCTTATCGCTGAAAGCGATCTTTTCCAGGCAACCTTTGGATGTACAGAAACTGGAAGAACAAATAAGGCGGCGTACAACCAACATTATAGAGACCGATAGAAGTTAAAAATGAAAGTTTGTTTAGTAGTTTGTTTTAAATATATTTTTTATTGAAAAAAAAAACTTATTTGAAAACAAACAGTTTATTTCTTTTTAGATTAGTAGAATTAATACCAGGAAGTTTGCAACTAAATGTAAGTAACATTAATTGTAGATACGGCTTATTTCGTTTATTAATAAGTTTCAACATTGTAAAGATCCTTCCATGTGATATGTAACTAGGTAGTCTAAGGTCAGTTAGGTAAATTTAAGTATTATTGTAGGTACATGGCATGCAATTGAACGGTTTATTTTGTTTGTTGGAATTTGATTACATACGAGTATAATTAGAAGAAAATATTCAGATGAATGCTTTTGCTTGGGTTTAATTAACTTTCTTTTTAACACGTCATTCATTATTTTTCGTGTAAACACCATTGGCGAAATTGCGCCTCCCTAAGCAAGATGTAATTTCAAAAAGGCTTTATCAAGCGGTTGAATAACAAGCTTCTAAAATATATCTATATTTTAAAAGCTTATTATTTCAAGTTCATTCACATTATTCAAACCCACTTCTGTGAATGTTATTTTATATCCCTATAAATAATAACTATCTAGTACCAAAATACTTAGTAGTTAAGTTCGTTTTGAGTCTGTAAAACTAAAAACAACAAAGACAAAAGTACTTTTCTTGGTTATCCTTTCGTTTGAAAATATTTTTCATCTTCATCTCAGTTTTCTTCATAAAACATTCTACTGTTTTAAAATTTATGTCTCAATAACTCGCAACGCAACATACAATCTTTCCGAATGGTTTGACTCTGTACATAATTGTAATCTCAGAAAATTATAAATATATTCGTGTCGGTGTGGTATAAATTCGTAAGGCGGTAATTGTAAAGTGCTACTACACTACTCAGATACAAAAGCGAATTCGGAAATTTCACTCTGAGAATAGAAAGTTCTATTTTGGTATCACCCATTTTATTCAAAACATTATTGTAGCATTTAAAACTTTCTGGTGGTGGGCTTTGTGAATCTGAATTTGCATTTGTTCTGTGGTGGGTTTAAGAAAACGCTACCTCTTCGAATGCCTGACAATGTTGACAGTTTATGTCCAATGAGAAACATGATGGTGTTAAAAAAGTGAAATAAACATGAAGAAATTTTGACTCTTATGCTTGGGATTTTATTTTATAAGAATATAATATACAATGTCTTTATAATAAACCAAGTATGTCACCTATGGTAAGTACACCCACGTGCACGTTTTATCATAACTCTGTTCGCAATCAGAACTAAATCCTTTGTTTTACTATAGTTGCTTTCCACCTGTATAATAAAAACAGCACTATCCTTCATTATCATCATCAACTGCCTGTAATAGTCCACTACGGGATATAGGCCTATTACAAAGTGTGTCACGTCGAATGGTCATGACCCACCGTAATAGATTTCTAGTAGGTGATCTTTAAGATGTCATTGGTCTAACGGGTAGGTTCCTTTCTACACTATATTTCTGTAATCGCCTTAATGTGTGATACATCCTCTTTATCAATTAATCGCACTTTTATATTTCGTTGTAAGGATTAGCGGGTAAGGTCCTCTATCTCGTTGATTTTAAATACTTAAGCATTATTACTAGGTACTAACTGACAAACACTAGGTACCTTGCAGTTTTTTTTATATTTTATATAACGTTACACGTAACCTATGGGTACAGTTAGGTATGTTGGAGTTTATCATGTTACCATTTTCATCTCTTCAATCTACACTCGAGAGGAACTAAATCGACTTTAATTTTCAAGTGCGCATAAAGTCAAGCCAAAATCAATGTTTATATTTTTTTAAATCTTTTAACTTCATAAAGATATCTTTTTTGATAATGCAATCTGAATGCAACTATTTTTTTAGTATAAAAAAACTTTTTAAGTTTTTGATTAATTTTCATGTTTTTTTTAATATCTACTTACTAGGTACGTTTCGTTTCTATCGATTTAACCCTTTGTATGCATTACGCATCGCATTTAAGGGATGACTTGATTTAGTTGCTCTAGATTGTAGGTTTCGATTAATTTATTCAGGATGTACCTAATTTAAATGTTTGTACCAAAAACACTATCGTCTGTTCTGGTATTGTGTATGATTAGATTATGAAATAAAATAAATACCATCCTATGGGTACAGTCAATGCACCTATATCCAAGTCCAGATTCCACACTAGGATTTCCTGTGTCGTAGGTACCTATCAGGAACTAGGAGTACCACGGTACCTGAACACACAGAACTAACTATTATTTGTAGATCGTGCAAACGTTTTCCCCGCAGAAGAATCGGAGTCCTGGCTTCTCAGCTACGTAGGTCTTCAAGAGTAGATAGTCCCAGTGAAGGTTTAGTAAAGGATTGGGTAATGCCAATAAAACAAATAGGCTCAAGACTGTTAATCCCCATGATGGGATCATCAGTAGGTACGCAGATCTGTGAGGATACGAAGTCGTAAGTAGTCAAAGACATGTCCAAACACATTTGGCACATATCCGCGTTTTACATAGTAGTTAGCATTCCAACATATTACCTAGGTACCAATTAACGGTAGACAAGGCAGACAACGCTTTGGTCGTTGGTGGAACATTTATTCCTACGGCTTGTTATATCGCATCGGCATGTAAAGATCCTCGTTGTTGTTTTTTCGGGTGTCCTATATGTGATGTACCTATTTCCATACTATATTTTTGTGCTCTTGTGGGATTACATCTTGCTATTTGCGTATTTTATACCTAGATAATATCTGCATCATAATAAAATAAAGGTGAATAAAGGTAAATAAAGGTAGGTTTGAATACCACCAGCTACCATCACCTTTATTCAGCCGTGTTTGGGCTTTGTGCGAACCCTAACACTTATTAAACAGCAGATTAGATTTTTAACGAAAATACCTAACAGATTTTTACCATCAATTTATTGAATGAAAGTATCTAGCCGAATTTCAAAGTTCTGGAACGAAAGTGGCTAATTATACGTAGAATAAGTGTAAAATATTTTGGGGACTTGTATAGGTCAGCAAGATAGGGTTCGTAGGGTATTGAAAATCTTGCAATTGAATTTTCTAGTAAATTAACTTGCTGGCTTGGCTACGCACATACCCTACTATCTGTCACCTCTCCGGTGTAACTTAAATGGATAGATTATATAAAAATAGTCATGGTCTCAATCACTTTAGGTATCTGCGTAGTTAGATATTTATCATGCATCAATCGCCAGATTAGAAACAAATTCAACGAATGGAATGCATAATTATGACGGCTGTACACGTGTCAACAGGGTCGTGTCAACAGGGCCGCTTTTGGCACCGTTCCTATGCACCTGATGAGGTGATGCACGTTTATTTTAGTACCGGCGATGATTTAGTATTATGAAGGTGGTTGCAATATTGTCAGTAGTCATGGCGAGTCTATTTATTCTACCATGGGCAGAAGTCTGGTCTTTTTACGCTACCGAATTTATCGTCCTATTAATCCTTAATTTTTTGCTGACAGTGATATATTCGATAATATTGTTGATAATATATCTATAGGAAAAGGTAAAAAAGGAACTTACACAACCATGTTAAACATTGTATTGGATAGGCTGACAATATTATTTACATGCCTACTTACCTATTTCACCTATATTTAACACGCTGAAACAATTTTTTTAAGTATAAGCTTCAAATTGTGTGATTTTACAGGAACGTGATACAATATTGAAATATCAGTAAAAGTTTATAAAATACTATAAAAATAGGTACTACTTAACATAAACTAAATCTAGTTAGCACAAGAAAGTCACATGATATGGGTTATGGATCTGATTGATACAAAAGTGCTATTAATAAAAATGTCATTAAGACTTTTTACAGCTCTTTTTACATTAGGTAGGCATGCAATTCATCGCATGCAATCTGAAAATGCATACGACAAATTGCATAATGCAAATACAGATAGCACATTAATTAGAGACAGAATGTTTTAAAATTAAAATTGAAAAACCACCCGCCTTTGTGAAAAGTTGCGTGCTCTCTTTACAATATGCAATGCGCATATTGTAAAGAGAGCTTTATGGCTACGATCCTGATGGTAAGCGGTTACTGTCGTTTTGATTCTGAAACAACAGGAACAGTTTTCAAAAGCGGCCAAGTTACCTTTCTCAGAAATGTAACAGCAGGGATCAAGGACAATGTATTGATTTCAAAACAGATAACTGTCCTTGTTACCTTCTGTATTATTTTCAAGAAGGTTCTGCGCCAAATATTCAGATTTTCTTTCACGGTGTAAATGGGCCGCACGCTTAAGCAGTGTTGTTAGTGGCTGTTGGCTTGGATTACAACAACCAGCTAACCACACTGCCAACGCGGACGGTCATACATCTTCACTCTTCACTCTTCAGCAGGTCAGATAAAGCTATCCCACTTCCACGGTCGATTCAAACTGTTGAAAGCCAGTGTGACCTTCGGATGAGAGATCACTCAGTCGTGTTTGGGTATCATTTGTCGGAGGTTGCACCTGAAATGTAAATTGTTCTATATTAGCCTCGTTCTATGAATTATTATAAGTCGACAGCTACTGTTTAGTTCAGGGTTCATCCCAGATAATAAACCTAGTCACGCTGTCGTTCTAGCATAATGCGTGCGTGGCGCAGTCATACAAATATAACATTCTAGTGGTGACCTATTAGATACAGTAATTAATATCGTATCAGCAGCTCTTCTGGCAATGCTATAAGTTATAAAGAGGACAATGACGACCTCCGAGAAGCCGGCTGAGACGCCAGAGGTGCAGGTTCGATTCCCTTTGCGGGACAAATGTTTACATATTCTGCAGATACATTTTTATGGCCTGGGTGTTGTGGAACCATGGTACTCTTAGCTATTCATTGGGGTCAGGGCTATATATGAGTGTAGGGTGTTTATCAAATAATGAAAAGTATATGTAATCTTGGTTAGTATATATAAATATATACCAACCAAGATTACATATACTTTTCACACCCTGTATCCTACTATGAAAGGGTACAGTAATAAATGAAATATTTATTTGTTATTTATTCGGTATGTTGCTACGCCTGCTACTACGCTGCCGTCAGTCGAAGAAAATTATCACTATTTTCATTCAAAATTCAGTCAACTTAACTTTAACTTTGAACCAGTCTGACTGCAGTATGGTAGCAGCATAAGCTAGGTACCTACCTATAGTCTTGCTCAATGGGAAGGTATGTATGCAAATTAAATACTTGTTATTCTTTGACTACGTGCGCATCCAGTTCTATTTTTAACCGACTTCAAAAAAAGGAGGAGGTTATCAATTCGGTGTTTTTTATTTGTGCCTGGATATCTTCGCTAATTGTGAACCGATTTTGATGATTATTTTGTTGATGTATAGAGAATGATCCCAATGAGGTCCCATTAAAGTTTTATTTCTGAAGGATTCCTACTTTCCCGAACTTGCCGAAACGTTTTTGTGGGCTATTTTACTTTTGTTTTGTATTCGAAAGAGTGTCATCCCGAGTTAGAAAAATAACGTAAGGAAGTCGGAATTTTGACGTTTAATCTCTTGTACACTTATAATACCGGTCAAAGAAACATGTACGGCTCTTACAATAAAGATTTAGCGAGTTGAAGTGGCAATGGGCAGGCTATATAGCTCTCAGAACCGACAATTGCCGAGGGAAAAGGTTATTTAATGATGACCACGAACCGGACGACGTAGTGTAAGAATGCCCTCCACCCGATGGGCCGATGACATCTTAAAGGTTGCGGAAGTCGGTGGATGGAAATGAGCCAAAATCGCTTATCACGGAACTCTGAGGGAGCCCTATACCTCTACATTCAGCAGTCGTCTTCTGCAAGCTGTTATAATGATGACGACTGGTCTATTGACAACAGCAGAGGCCTCCATCCGCAGCTTGCGTAGTCACCTGTCCCAAGCTTACGTTGCTCAGTCACTTCGCTTCCTAGTTGACAACAGTGATTTGGCCAGCTCTTGCAGTTCACTTCATACTTGAATTCTGTAAAACTATGCCTATACTTGCAAACCCGTATCCATTGTCGACTCAAAGAGGAAAATGTTGATATGTATGAGGTTATAAAAAAGTTCGTTGGTTAGATTGATTAGCCTACACTAGGTAAGTATTTGACAGAGTGACCATATAATAGTTATTGATTATTCTGTGCTAATAGTCTAGGCTGAAGTGTGACCTATTTTCTATGACTGGTCAGAAAATCGATACTGTGACCTACAAGTGGTACCTACCTAGCTTGAAGTTAAGTTACTATGCAGGTACTTTCACAAGCTAGGTGCCTAGAAACTAGAACTTGTTCTGATAGCCATTCAAAATTTTATTTGAATCGGATACCTACGACTAACTCTCACCAACCATTCAAACGATAATCCTAGAACTTGGATGTATTTAGTTTTACTCCAATATCGGCTAAGAGATGTTATTATGACATGGTTTGCTTTACATACTCGTAGGTCCCGGTTACTTAATAGATTTATTTACTACTAGCTTCTGCCCATGGCTTCGCCCGCATGGTACCTGGATAAAAAGTAGCCTATGTGTTATTCTGATGTAAAAGTTAAAAAAAGTGTGTTCTTCCTATATTACTGTAAAGTTTCATAAAAATCCGTTCAGTAGTTTTTGCGTGAAAGAGTAACAAACATCAATCCTCACAAACTTTCGCGTTTATAATATAATAGTAGGATGTTCGTGGACGATTTTTTTTCCAATTTTTCTCATGGAGTTTAATCCTATTCTGTTTCCGGAAATCATTTAGGAACTACGTTTTTTCTCCAAACAATACAGATGTGCACAAATTTTGATGAGTTAGTTCAGGAACAGTGTCGGTTGGGTTTTTTCGTCCAAATTTATATATGTTAATGCCTCAAGGCAATAACATATATATATAAAAAAAAGGATGAATTTCTAATATTTATGTCTATGATAGCATGTAATTGAAGCAAGCATCTAGGTTTGATTTCTTGTTTGTAACATATAACCTACTTCAGAAGTACCTAATGCGTAATGCCTATACAAGATGAGATCGAACAGAGCAGTGTCTTGTGGTATGGATGCACTATGAAAGCATTGTTTATCCATGAAAATGCTCTTTCCGTCGGTCAAATTAGTTTTCATTTTAACGCTTCTTCCCATTCAGTAGCTCGAACTCTAATGAGCTCGAACTCTAATGAGTTCGAGCCTAACTAGAAGTAGGTAGGTAGAT
This sequence comes from Perizoma flavofasciatum, assembly GCA_958496245.1. Taxonomy (NCBI): domain Eukaryota; kingdom Metazoa; phylum Arthropoda; class Insecta; order Lepidoptera; family Geometridae; genus Perizoma; species Perizoma flavofasciatum. Next base: position 6,286,186 of record OY292436.1, read on the forward strand.
AAAGTGGAAAACTAACTAGAAGTGGTTCACAACTACTCCTCAATACTTAAAAAGACATACATCAACAGAATTTTTAGTCGAATTTACAAAAATAAAACAACAAAAATAAAAATAATTTTATTCAATAAACAAACACCGTAATAAGACAAATAATAATAATAACACAAAAGGAGCTTTTACAATGTTTCATATAATTTTTTGAGCTACTAAACCTAAACATTTTGATCGTCACTTTTGTTTGTATAGTAATTACTCTAAAGGCCTTAATAGGAGTGGTAACCTCGTTTGTTTTTATCAACATAGAACACCGAAAACATTGAAAAACCTGACCTCATTACCAATAAAATAAATAAATAAATAATGCTGGACATTTTCACACAGCATCATCTAGCCCCAAACTAAGCAGAGCTTGTATTACGGGAACTACATGACTGATATACTACTTATATACATTTTTTTTTTGTAAATACATACATAATATACATAGAAAACACCCAGACCTGAGACAAATATTTGCAGATACAAACATTTGTCCCGTGGCGGGAATTGAACCCGCAACCTTCTGCGTCACAGGCGGACCTTCGCCCACTGCGCCACAGAGGTCGACAAATAACTATCGTTCAGAAATTGTTCACAACGGTTATCAATTATTGTTTTTTCTTGATAAAGAAGATAGGTGATCTTTTCAATTTAACACCTTTCACTGCTATATTTTTTTTTCTATTGTGAAATATTTAATATAACCTATGCAGTTGGCATTGTTACCAAGCCAAGTGGGCAAACTTGTAAAGGTGTGAACACAATGAGATTACAACACAAGGTTGCTTACTACGGCTTCCCCGGGACCAGTCGAGCCACACTTGACCCACTAACATGATTCCTATTTAACTTCTGCTCATTACTACTGCTCACTACAAATGTTAAAATTAACATGTTACACATGTGTCTTGATTGTCATATCTGTGGTGAAAGAATTACCTACAAAGAATTGGGTCAAAATCTATTTTTTTCTCTTGAAATTACAATTTTATTTAATCACACCGTAACACCGTATCATGCATAGAAAACACCCAGACCCGAGACAAACATTTGCTAATCATACAATTATTTGTCCCGTAGCGGGAATCGAACACGCAACCTTTTGCGTTTCAGGCGGGCCTTCGCCCACTGCGCCACAGAGGTCGTCAATCCTCATGATTTTCTTAAATGGAAAATTGATTTTCTAAATTTATCAGATTCTGGTTGAAAATGTATATGTTGAAATTTTGCTCTAGATGTTATCTCATTTTAGTTTTATCAAAGACTTAAGTGATATTTTCTGAGAGCTCTTTACGTTCTGGAAAAGACAAAAATTCTGTTTCACTAATTATCTAGTGAGCGATCTGTTTTTATTTTACAGTATGACGTCATTTATCGTATGCAGTTTTCAGATAGCATGTGATAATGTAAAGAGCGCTTTACTCTCTGAAATTTTAGCGCTATCGCATCTCCATGTTTCAACAAATACCTAGTCAGCCCGAAGCGTGAAGGCGGTCGCATAACTGTTGGCATTAGCTCAGTAAATCAACAAGGTCGTCTCGAAATAGTGGATAGATGGGAGCAAACATTTTTACGGTTTCTTGTCGATCACAACCCTATTTTCAATCTAGTTAAAAAAGTAATGTGGAACTGAGCTCTTAGTCATACTTAATTAGAATAGGTACGCTTCATTTTGTTGTTCTTTAACATAATTTTGATGAAAATAAACTTTTAGTTATAAACTTTTTCAATCGCATTTTATCCAACAACTCTAACAGTTGTTTTTCACAGCATTGAACAACATGTCTCGGCGCGCTGCTGCCTAATGACATTACTTAGAATGTGTCGCTAGTCAAATGGCTTTGTCCAAGATTTGATCAAATATTTTAGACGATTGCCTTGTGCCACACATTTTTCAAGATTTAAAAAGTATTTGATCGAATCGAACTTTCACAAGTTATGGAATTAAACAATGTTGCTAAAACATATTTTGATAAATTCTTCTAAGAACTTCATTAGATACACATTTATCGGCAATTCATTTGTTAATTTTTCGGCTCAAACGAAAATCTTAGATAACTTTAGATGATAGCTCCTTCGTCGAAATTGGTCGAAGTTGGTGTCTAGCCAAATATCTTTCGTCAAGGCACTCTTTAAGGAAGGTGCATATCCAGCAGTGAACTTCTATCGGCTGTTGAGGAGGTCCCCAGTCATACGTCGTTTGATCTATGATTAATGAATCAGCCTGTAGTTAAGTACTTACACCTACTAGTGAAGCTTCAATCTGAAGTTTATTGGGCTTTGATAATGGACTGCAATCAATTTCTTTCTCGATCTTTTCAAATGTTTGAATGTTTTCAAATGTTTTAATGTTTGTTTGTTCTTCAATACGACAAATCATCCAAATTAATTTTTAATCGAGTTGAGCAAGTAATATTTTTAAGAATTATCGATCTAGATACTAGTTTGATGGGACCATATTTACCATAGGTAAAGAAAATTAAGTTAAATTAAGCGTCATGGATGAAGAAGCTTTTCTTTTTTTAAATCAGTCAAACAATTATTATATGTAATATCGTACTACCTAGTAATACTAAGGTCTTAGGTCTAACTACCTACCTACTTGCACATTAGTAAATAATAAGATTAATAAGTCTTAAGTTCGAGTACCTATATAGATAATACAATTTAGTCTAAATATCATTGTTTGGTAACAAAAACAACCAACGTAGTCGAAATAAATAATGAATTTATTCATACTCGTCTAGTTTAAAGACAGTCACAGTAAAGTCCTCAGTGTACCCACACCAGTCATTACCATTGAAGGCTGTACGAGGGAACTGGCCACAAATACCATACCTACGCCTTTGTCAAATGCAAAATTATATACCGACAATTGCAAACAGGTGGAGGCAGGTATTTAGGTTGTTGTTTATTTTCTGTGCAATTGAAATGCTTGTGCCTTTAACGAACCAGTAGAATAAGTACCCAACCTTAACTTGCTTTTGCAAGTTATAATGTCGATGCTTGGACGTGGAAGTAACAAAAGGTATTTTTTTGTTTATATCTTGGCTTGTTAATCATATGATAAACTAATATAGTTAAAGAATTCCGACGCTCATAACAAAAAAATGTACCTAACTCATTTTTTTAACCTTACCTACGTCGGAAAAATAAACTGGTTTGAAATAAAACAACATAAAAGTAGGAAGAAAGCTGTAATAGAACACAAAAATTAAATAATCATACTAAAGATTATCGGGTATATCTTTCTGGTAATACATAAAAATATTGAAAATATTACTAACACAAGTTACAAAATGCACTAATACAAAAAATAATAAACAAAAATAGTGTAAGTACACAAAGGTTTTATAAATAATAAATGCACAATAAATAAAGAGATAGACAAAATATTCCTTTATAACATGATAATAAAATTAAAACAGGTAAAAAAACAAAATAATAACGAAAAATGCTTTTTTCTTAAAATTGCAAATAATAGATAGAAGTTAAATAATATTAAAACTAAACACACGCATAAAAAGTCATAAAATACAATAAATTGAAAAATACGGAACACTAAAACGGGGCATGGGGCACAACAGAGAGATCACTAGAGTTCATAAGATTTCTTATCCCCCATTTGGCAGAACAGCAGCGATGCTAGCCGCTCCGGGGTGTCGTACCAGATAGTGCATTTACAGTGTCAACTTTGCAAACGCAAACTTGCGCGAGCTTTGCAAACGCACTCCTGGCACGAACTCCGGGGCGTAATCAACTTCGATATCGATAGCCGCACGTCACTAAAGCGTCTTTCAGCCTTTCACATTATACGGAACGTCTATGCCGTTTCACTTATAGTCCCTATGATACTTGTCTTTATCTACATCGAATGATGTAAGTGCTAGCGTTTGTGCAATATGTTAGTGCAAGGAATATGTAAATGACATTAGTCTATTATATGTATATGACCGTCATGTGCCCACGTAGGATGCTACTCATATTGTGCACAATGCACTGGGGAATGTTATGCGCTTATTTATATTCTATGTTAGAGCTGGTGTTTCATCATTCAATTGACAGCTCAGGATGTCGATGATTGACAAGAAGGTCGGAATAGGTTGCTCTAGTGAATTATGATATGAAATTATTAGTAGCAAGCAACAGTAATAGATTAATAGGGGAATTACTAAAACTAAATTCAAAACTTATGCTTTTCCGAGGAGGAAACCGTTTGCAAAGATACGTTAAAAATGATTTCATCACTACTGGCATTTGTAAACATGATAAATCAAAGATCTTTGGCTCAATTTCGAAAGCTTTGTCGTTTTTAAATATTCAAAACGAAAGTGCCAGTGAAAGTGAGACATTTAAATAAAGTGCTTGATAAAACAGACGCGTAAGGTTATACGCATATGGAAATGAAAATATGCAGGTTCAGCGTAAAGCAAGTTTAAACTGGTCACAATGAAAAAAATAAATAGGCATATCGCCTTGAAATATTTCAGAAAGTTTTAAGACTTTTGGTTTTTGCTGGGTCTGAATGTATATGTATTGGACGTTTATAAAAAATATCAATTAAGTCGGTACTACGATGAGTAAGCGGCATTAATTAAATTATTAATCAATTTTATAACTCATCGTCTATGCTGTGGAAATCCCTGTTTCTATTGATAGTATGTCATCTGTTTGTTAGTTCTAATGTAGGTACATAATGTTTTGTAGAGAAACGATTAGATTCATGCAGGTTAAGCCGGGTTAAAAGCATTGAGAGGGGTCTGTAACTATCTACATAAAACGGGATTGATAACAGTATTTTGTTCTGTAGAACAAACTGACAATTATTATTAATAACTGTCTCGAATTATTTAACAAAATAATCTGAGTGATAAAGAATACCTACACCCTTTGTTCCACGGGTTGGGTTAGATAGTTTAGGAGCATTGTATAATTTCGTGTGCTGACCAATTCCCAATGAAAGACGCCCAGGTAAATTTAGGTTTTTATGATGAAGCTAAAGACTGATTTTGAGGCTGATAATCCGAACCGTACAACATTATATAAGAGTGGTACAGATATCCTTTAAATGAAATAATATGAAAGAGAAGCGGTAACCAAAATTAAAAAACCAAGGAAACAAATAATTTTATGTCTTCTCTGTTTCAAATATGTACCTAAAGCTTTTTCATCCGTGTTATTTTCTCTAAATCGTATAGTACCTACTTAATTTTTATAAAATTTTATTAAAAGACATTTTAGAAAAACGGGTGTTGATCATATTTACTTATATATAAAACTGTTATATCATATATGTCATTAAGTGGATATTAATCATCATCATCATCCGTGGCCAGATCAAGGTAATCGTAAACGTTGGTAAATGCGTCGTTAGATTGTAAAGAGCCAAGTGCGGCTCCATAAACTCATCCGATAATATGCAGTTGAATCCGAAGCGTTACGACGGACGTAGAACTACTCTAACTCTGCATGGTTAATATAACTTGAGATAAGTTCACTTTGAGAGAAATTTTCCATCAGATTTTGTGAAAAATAATTAGCATAAATACTTAGATATTTTTTTTGTTAATTTTATCCTTTATATTCATAAAAAAAATATTAATGAAAAATGATTTTGGACTGTACAATTTCAAGTTCAGATTTCCTTATAGTAGTTAAGTTGGAATTCCCAGAGTGAATTGTCTAGAAAATATTGTTAATCTATAATGACGCGCAAATGGTTTTCTAACGTAGTATCATGGGAACGGACCTTGAAACTCGACACGTGTAGCATTCTAGACAGTCACAAACATCAGTGGATCATCGATCATACAATTTATGTAAAAAGTGAGTTTTATATTTTCAGGGTTCCGTAGTAAAATGAGCAGCCTTTCTATCTTTCACACAAAATGCATTTGAGAGGTTGGGGGTTTTCACTGAAAATGTTTGAAAAACATTGGGACATTTTCCTAAATTAATTGAAACTCAACAGAATACAAATAAATTATCTAGTGACGTACTAACTCAGTTAGTATCTATCTGACCGAGAGTCTGCCAATCTCGACCAATCCTATCTGACTAAAGGCACAGGGCCAGGTTTTTGTGAAAATCGCCTCGTGTTTCAATAAATTTTGAGGTCTAAACGATCAATAATGGTATACATTGGAGTTATTGCTCTCGTCTATAATTTGAACGATTTTGTACGATAGTGCAAGCGATTGTTATGCCATTAGAGTGGTGTGTAGCTTGGCTTGAAACAAAGGTGAGTTGCAAGTAGGTCATCCTCGCGGCCTTGCCTCGCGCCGGCTTCTGACATCCCACTTGGACATGAGCTCAATTGTGTATTTCCATAGCCAATGACAAACTGTGCTTCAAATCCTGAACATAAGCCACTGCATGTGATGCTATACTCAAATTAAATATTTTGATTGCAAGAAAAATGGTTGTACTACCAAATCTCACTCTTTAATACGTAGAGTTCAGATCTTCAGAATGGGAGACATTTTTTTTGTTGATCCCTTTTAGCAATCACTTTAGACTCGTAAATTATTTTATGTGATATAATTATGGCACAATAAGTTTACGAGCTTATCGTATTTTGATCATAAAAAGCAGATAAAATGGATTGGTTCATAGTAATAAATCCGTGTGGGCGGCAGTCCTCGCAGCTAATGGATGCCTACAAAAATATGCACACGCCTTGTGCCGCGCTGACGTGATATATGCAACCGTTGCATTGCATTACCTAGTCTTATATGCTATTTTAAACGTATGTATTCATTTAAGTGCGACAGAGATGAATATATAGCTGGGGTAAATCATTGAAACATCCGCTCTTAGAAGTGATTGTAAAGAGCTTGAATACTTGCTAAGGCTCCAATACTAAACACGTTGCGATTATCAACGTACGATTTAATTTTAAAGGTTTATGTCACGTAGTCATCTCGAAGGTGTAGTGCAATCGGCTTGATCTGAACGTATGTCGTCTAAGAAAGTAGGGCAAATAATTATTAGCTCTCATGAGCTAGATAAGCTGCATTGTGCAATTATACCGGCATGGGACCGGGCGCTTGATAACCGTGTCCGCTCATTGTCGTTACACGCTATTAATATGTCCTTGACGCGGCTTTATAAGGAACCTTCGTGCTGTGGGATGCATGTTTATGAATTGCACATGATAGACATGAAATGCGTCGCTAGTTTACTTTTACTGCGAGTTGCGGAAGGCTCGATTCAATGAGCACTTTCCCCTTTCCAAACAACGTAGCATTAGCAAATGCCTCAATTGCATTTGCTACATTAGTGAACGAAAAAGTAGGTAGTCACCAAAAGTGGCAGAGTCAGGGTTTCGTTTAAAATGAAAGCACCTGTTAACGTCTAGCTCATAGCGAGTGGAACATTCTTAAAATTTTATTGATATTTTATAGTTGGAACGGTTATTGCGTCTACCTTCTGGCCAGCTACATAGATTGGTGAATAGAATGGAAAGGGTATTATGATGGCCGATTATTTGTTAGTAGTGTATTTCTGGGTAACCGGTGGATGTTAGTAGCAAGTTGTGGTTATGAGATTAGTATGTCGTACACGTGATGTATATCGAGATTACACACGTGCCAGTCTCAGGATGAGGGTATTTACATGGCGTGGAGGGGTTGGACTGAGGTCGTGGCCTCTGTAACTATATGTTTAAAATAATCTCGCCGCCGTAGGCGTAGGACTTGCGCAACACAATTGAACGTTCTAAAAGCGACACTGTCACGACACTAGAGGCACTTCACTGGATCGCGGGGCGTGCAGAGGCGGCGCGCGCGGCCGCTCCACTGCGCCGCGTTCCACTTTTCCTTCCGGCGGTGTAGCGAGCAGCGAGTTGGCAGCGGCGCGCCTTGCATAACCGACGACGGTTTCGCAAAGCGGTCGGTGCAGCGCGCCGGATTGAAATACGCGCCGGCTTTGCCAACGGGGCCGAAGCCTGACGCAACCCGCCACGAGACCCCCTCACCTGCCGACCCACCACAATTTCTTCGCCAGGTTTCACGCATATCACTTTCGCCGGCATTCGAGCTCTTGCGAGCTCACTTTCATTCCAGCGCAACCGCGCTCCACATTACCACCATTGTGATGAAGAGATCGCTCGCCACCGCCCATAGAGCGACGCAGTGGGCACACGAGCGGGACAGATAAGAACGCGCGCCAGCCAGATGCATCGGTAACTAGGCCACAACGCACTGCCATATGTATGCATTGATTGCATTCTATTTAGATCGTATTCATACGTGCACCTAACTCAAATGTTGCGCAAGTATCACGGTCGATTAGATGTTGGTTAAAATAAACTGACTATTTGCTGCAGTAACCGAAGCGCGTAAGGCCCGTGTGTCGGTTACAATAATGTCGCGAGCGGGCCTCGAGATCTACAAATAGACGTTCCATTTCAACAGCCAACTCACGGCAAAGCACGAAAACATTGCAGACACGTTTATGTTTTATATCGAATTGAAAACGAATGTTAATCGATTGGATGTTGACTTTATACCATTTATACCGACTTCATAAGTAATCATAACGTACCAGAGCAACAGTGTTCATAGATAATATTGGGAATCGGCGGCCTATCGATGTCGAAATAAATTGAAATGGTTATCGCCTCTACATAGAGAGTAATTGGTGTAGTTTTCGATGTCATGAATTGCAAATAACCTTTAGTTAATTTTGAGCAATTAGGAAATTAATGGCATATCATCGTCACGGCCTCGCAGCTGTCACTTTTCGCTCGTGTGCCGGTGGACTAATAAATAATATTTTAGTGTTAGCTGGTTTGCGCTTTACTATGCGAGCTCAAGGCCGGTGACTGTGAGTCACGCCGCCACACCGCCACACCACCGCACCGGTCTCCGGGAGCCGAAACTCAGCTCACGTGTACGTATAGTGCACACAAACATCGTACTTTGTGCAAGGAGTATAGACACGAAACAGCTGATTGCAGGCTATTTTGAAGCGCGAATAATGCAGTCGTTTATTTTTGTTTATGGGTGTTACATGTGTAACGCTTATTTATTTTTAGCAGGGTCTACGTAACTCTTGTTAGATAAATTGTTGCTCATGAACACGTTGTGATAGAAATCTTTGTACGTGAAGTCGTACTTTTGATATTCATGGTGACAATAGTAGTTACCTACTATTATCTAAGTGCATCTGTCATGAATAAAAATTACTTGCATTCATTTTGCAACCTGCGGTTTTTACTAAGCGATATAACAAGACCGATGTGAAAGTAAATAAGAAGGTACCTATTACTTTCGTGAATATTTTTAGCTCTGCTGATACTTCAACAGATGGTGTTACTGTCAAACCATTGGTATGATTTTTTTATAATATTTTTAAAATCGTATTATAATTTACCTCTTATCAATGCATTGTTTGTTATCGACTTATTATGTAAATATAGAGTGGGTACATAATAATTTAATTCACCGTGTTATGTATTTACGCGGTTGGCAGTTCGTTCGTTTGCATCAGGAATAAATTTTAAATAATTATCGGCTGTGTAATGTGCGGGCAACGTCCTACAAACTTTATAGTCCAAGCACACAGCATGAATAACACAACGTTATCTAAGTAGCAGGTTCTTTTTCTGCAAGAATAGATTGATTTCTATGATGGTAAATATTAATTTGGAAGAACCTTAGCGTGCGCTCTACGGTATTTCCTTTGGACTTCAAATATATGTTTTAGTTTTGGTTGTATAACTAAAATTTTCACGGTAAACTATGTTTTTTAATTATTCCTACGTTCATAGATTACATAAACATCAAAATGTAAAATGATTTTCGATTTACATCCCTCACGAACAACTTAAAATATCGTTCAGTTGATTTATACCTAGTAGACTCCTGAACTTTAGGTATTATAACTCTGGTCCATTTCGGTGTCGACCGAGCCGATAGGTGTATTTTGGTACTTGCTGGGCGTGACAGGTCGTTGGATCAGTGTGCTTTAATGCTGGGCCAAATGATGTTCACGTGTTAATTTATTTTCTGATCTAATTACTTTATAATATACCTCTCGATTAATTTCATTACTGTTTTGCTTAATTGTCGAAGCAAATTCTACTTCTCACCGGTTGGTATAATGGTAATATAATATGGGTGTATAGTATTTTTGTTACCTCGTTGAATCTAATTGATTTTAGTGAATGAGGTATCGTTAACGTGTCATGATCTTAAGAGTGACATATCTACATGGCCAGCCACTTTTAAAATCTTTGATTCTTTTTCATTTCTGAAAGAGATTAGTTTAAAAATTGTTTACACCATGGTAGTGACTGGATCCAATTTCTCGTAATTTCGGCGCCAGTCACTGGTTACATATAGACGGGATCTAAACAGTAAATTGGTTTGCTGTCTATTTTTTACACTGGCGGACGTGACTGTAGATTTGTTGGGACAATGTGTTCAGTAAAAAAAACTCAATAAAAAACTGGCAGAGGCTACCCAAACGCAACAAAACAATGCCAGTCGCACTGGACTAACTTGAACGGGGCATGGCGGAAGAAGCAACTGGGCCCGAAAATAGAAGTGATAGCCAGTCTGTTGGACTACTTGTGGGCGCAAAGTAAGTACAGCCCTGGGTTGAAACTAGTACCCACATAAGGCCAGCGTTACTGCCATAAGATCTTTTTGGGTAGGCCAGTAAGGCAATTTTATTAACCTTTATATAAACTGCACTGCAATTAAATTTCATGATTATTTTATTAGCCTAAAAAAATGCGCTCACAATTTGAAAATATCTTCCTTTTTTTTGGATTCGGGAAAAAAATAACAGTATAATCCTACTAATATTATAAACGCGAAAGTTTGTGAGTATGGATATTTGTTACTCTTTCACGCAAAAACTACTGAACGGATTTTGATAAAACTTTACAGTAATATAGCTTATACATCAGAATAACACATAGGCAAATTTTTATCTGGGTATCATGTGGGCGAAGCAGTGGTCAGAGGCTAGTCTCTATAATGTACTATAATGAAGGAGTTGTAGGTTAAAAACATTTTCTTCTTGTTTTCAAGGCAGGCACTACAATTGTAAGTTTTTCATTAAATATAAAACTGGATGATGTTTTTTTAACATTGCATCAACTAAAACGATTAAGCACCATCTTTTTGCACGGGCGTGCAAAAAGATCGCAAAGATCTTTCGAAAAAGATCGAAGAGTGCAGTCGTCCTGGGCAGGACGACTGGTAAAGAATGTTTTAGCATTAAATCCTCCTAACACTACATTGTTTGTGCGGAAGTTTTAAACAAATGAATAAAAGAATCAAACTTGAAGATTATTTATTTGAATTTGAATTTAAACGAAAAATACTTCAGTGACTAAATTTTTTTTTTAATAAAATTGTATTTGCGCAACTCAAAAGGAAATGAAACTAGCAGGAATATCAGACACTAGCTTCTACCCACAGCTTCGCCCGCGTAGTACCCAGATAAAAAGTAGCCTATGTGTTATTCTCTTGTATAAGCTAGCTATATTTCTGTAAAATTTCATCAAAATCCGTTCAGTAGTTTTTGCGTGAAAGAGTAACAAACATCCATCCTCACAAACTTTCACGTTTATAATATTAGTAGGATATTGCACGAACGTTACCGAAGAGCCATTAGCGAATATTCATGATTTCCTACAACTATGAAAGAGGGAAGTCAGAGGAGGGGGAAGCTGGCACCACGCCCAAGGACGCATAGGTTGCCTAGGGCGTGACCCGGTCAGGGCTAGGCTATCTAGCCAGGGCCGCTCTATCAAGGGCATAACATACAAACGTTCGGTAGATAACGTAAACTATGAAAAGGGAGACATTTATTAGGCGTCTGTAAAAATAATATTACGAAATTTTTTATGGATATAGGTAGCTAAATTTTGAAAAATCGCACAACAAAAGTGGATATCCATTATTTCTGGGATAAAATGCTGAATACAAATTATACACATGAACAGTAACTTTGACTCAAATATGCAACTAGAAATAATAGAAAATGATCATTAAAAACGAAACAAAAAAAAAGAAAATAATACACGACTCGTTAAAAACTGACGGTAACAAGTTAAACATGTTTACGTTGATGACCTATCATTTATCTATTTTTCTTTAAACTTGGCAGATAACCAAGGCGTCTCGTAGGCTTTTTGCATTATCAATACATTTTTCACCAAAAACTCAAATGACTTCGCTTATCCCGTGAATACTTTATTCCCCACTACACGCAAGTCTACAGGTGCTACGAGACCCTACGCCGTAGCACTCGTAGAACCTGACCTACTTAGAACAAGGGCATTTGACAATTACTATAAAACTAAATATGAGATAAATGGAAGCTTTTATAATAAACCTTGAAAATTTTATAACGTTATAAAATCTGAATTTTATTGAGGCTTCTTTTTATTGGTGAAGATCGAAATTATGCAACTTGATGATGGTTAAAATAACTATAAGATATAGTATCCAGCGATTTTTTAAGACGCTTTTGCCATTGGGTTGGTCCAATGTGATAGAAATTGTTTCTGTGATCATGCTACAATAATTTCCTGTATAGTTGTGCTCATGAATCGGGGGAAACACCTAATTATAATGCACCAGCTAAACGCCACTTTCTACGGATTTGCGAAAAGTGTACAAAAAATGGTGGTAATGGCATCGCGTGCTGTGAATTACAATGGCCGATCGCTTACGACATGGTTTAGAAAGTCGAGCCACGGTCAACGGTCCCGCAGCGAAAGTTAACGTGTGCCGGCCGTGCGTAGTCGCACGGTTTCGCAATCAGCTACTGCCGCGAACAGAAGTGGGAATGCTGGGAAAAGTGCTAAACATGATCATATTCACTATGCTGACTAAACTAGCTTATAAAACTAATATATTTAAACAAAGAACGTGTCAAAGAACGTGTCATTACCTTAATTATGACAAAATAGAACTTATAGAAGTAACAAACAATGATAAGGTAAAAAAACGCTAGTAAACGTAAAAGTGAAACTAATTTATATTTGAACAAATTTTTATAAGCCATGAGCTATGAGAATTCATTTGCAGTTATTACCTTGTACGGGAGAAAATTAAGCAGCTGTCAATGTCAATTCAAACGTTTGTATTTTTACGTATGTATATTTATATTAAATTGCCATTTTTTGAGCCATTGCTTATAGTGTTCCTTTAGTACCAATTCTTCCTCAGTTCGAAATAAAGAGCTTCGAAAAAACATGACTTCGTAAACCACTTTTATAATTGACTTTTTATCATCGCATTATTTCCATAGCTCGTATGTTAAAGATGAAAGTGATAGTAAGGTTTTTTATTTGCATTTTTGTGTATGTTTTGATTGAAAACCATCACCTCAGGATAAGATTTGGTAGTAGATTTGTATAAGTAGTGTGCCATATTTTTTATTTTATGCATGGGTTTACTTATCTAAACTTGTTATTATATCGATTGATATTTATATTCATTTGCGTATTCGTCGATACATTTATAATGCAAATATTATTTCAATAAATATTTGAATACTAACTAGTGAATAATTATAAACCAGAAATACGAGTTACAACTTTCTCATTTTAATTTTCTAGTATAAAACTCCAATCACGGTATTATTATTAGATTAGAGTGATTTTCTCAATCTTTTGTTATGTGAATTTACTTCGTGTTTATTAATTTACTAAATAAACAGTAATGAGTAGGTATAATGACTTGACGATATAATAATGCCCTTATCTACTCTTTGTATCATGTCACTAGCACTTGAACCACAGTATACTCAAAATATAGTTACAAGTGAACCATAGAATAAAGAACAGTTAGAACTAAGACACAAATCAACTGATCAAGTCTAAGGCTGGTGCGCCACTAGGCACTTTTCAAAGCCTAGTAACACATTAGAAAGGGGATCCAGGATTCCCGATGCACATGCGCATGCTCGTGATTTATTGGATTACCCCACCCTCCTGTGAGCCCGTTCCCTGGTTTTCCCTGACCTTCAACTGCATCCCGGGCGAGCTGCCATGCTTATTGCAAGGCAACTCTTGAAAAGACATCTGAGTGCACACGAAATGAAAACGTGAACTTACTCCTACATCATTTTTTTACTAAAGAAACAAAAATGAGATGGTATAGTTACTTGACGATTGAACAATGTCCTTGTCTACTCTATGCACTGTGTCACTAGGAATTGAACTATAGTATACTTTAAATATAGTTAGTGAATCATCGAGTAAATAATAGTTAACTAGGACACAAATCAACTTATTAAGTCTAGGGCTGGCACGCAACTGGCCCTTTTCGAAAGCCTAGTAACACTAGAAAGGGAATCCGGGATCCCCGATGCACATGCGCGATGCGCATGCTCGTGATTTATTGGTCTACCCCACCCACCTGAAACCCCACTCCCCACTTTATCCTGACCTTCAGCTACATCCCGGGAGAGCTGCCAGGCTTGCAAGGCATTTTATGACATCCCTTGAAAACACAACTGAATTCTGAAAACTGTTTTTTTTGTTGTTATAATGTGTATTTCTCAAAACTTATACCAATCTCATGATTCTGTGATACAGTTACGGGAATAGGAACGTAGATTAAAAAGCTCTTTTTTACCACTTTAAAACCTCAATCATGGAATTATGATTAATATCAAAGATTTTAAGAAGTTTAGGGCCGGTGCGCAACTAGTCCCTTTTTAAAAACCTAGGAACACTAGGAAGAGGATCCAAGATTCCCGATGCACATACGCGTGCTTGTGATTTATGTTTATGTTCCCCACCCTCCTGTGACCTCGTTCTCCGCTTTCCCCTGACCTTCAACTGCATCCCGGGTGAGCTGCCATGCTTATTGCAAGGCATTTTATGTCAACCCTTGAAAACTCATCTGAATGCAAAAAAATGTAGACGTTATCTATTAGTAATACGTGCATTTTTCAAAACTTACATTGGTCTCATGATTCTGCGAAACAGTTGAGGAAATAGATACAGAAATAATAAGCTCTATTAATCGAGTGAAGTACAAAACAAACTGAGTGAATTGGGGAGCGGAAAAATATTCTGCAATCAGCTCAGACTTCTACAAAGAAATCTATGAAAACGCAGAATTCAATTTCACCTTATCGTGTAAGTGAATGTAGGTTACATCGATAAATCCTCGACGAAGGTAATATCATAATAGGAAACATTATATCAACTCTGTTTACCACTAAATATGCTAACGTTATCAATAACTGATCGCGACACATTTTAACATGATTCTGTCGTGTAACATAAATACGAATACTGGTTTGAGCGGAATGTGAGCGGAGAAAGTAGACGCGTCCGCTACTGAGAAAAAGAGTTTTCCACGCGGTTTCACCTCGTGAGAGCGCTTCGGCTCCGTGCAACAAGTGATATGGCTAACGCGTTCGCGGTTTTACACGTAGAGTTTAAACGTAAGGTTATGGCAGCGCGAGGGGCGTAGGCCGATGCAAGTATAAGAGGCGAGCGCACTATCGGAGGCGCGGCGGACGACTGTGGCCGACCAGCTGCACAGAAATAACTGCTCCTTGCAGCCCGGCCGCTCAATGCACACCCCCCTCCCCCCTTCCGCGCAGCCGCACTCCCCTGCTCCAGGTCATGGCTGCAGAGATGCTACCCTCTATCGATCCAGTTGTTGCTTCCACAGCCCGGATGACCGTAACCTTCGCCACACCCGAATCAGGGTGGAATAAAAGAAAGCTGTAAGACTTCATCTTGAAGATTTATGAGAGCGAAAAACAACAAAAATATTACAAACCCTTTTTTTCCTTGAAAATAAATATTTAAGGACTTGGTCAGGTAAAAATGCGAAAATAATTTGATTTACTTTTTGAAATGTACCTACAGGTATAATTACCAGGTAATTACAGGTATAATATTATGGTATGGTAAAATATTACCAAAATGCGAATAAATGTGTTTTTTTAAATGGCACCCAAAAACTTGATTCAAAAGCGTTGGTTGTCTAACGGAGTGATGAGATGACATAGATAATGTAGTGATGAGCAGACGACATTGTTGTAAGCGTCGCAGGAAGAGCTTGACCTTGAGGAGTGGCACAGACAAAGGGGGGCATATTATCAGCAGTTAATAAAGTCAGGCTTTGGTTTAAGCTGTTTTTTTTCTAAACCATAACGATATATTTATAATATTACCCAAGGCATATTTCAGTAGGTAACTGAATATGAAAATGACAGTCTCATAAAATGTACAATGTTGCAACGGCCAAGGCTAGGTCATATCGAATTGTACTTAGAACTTGTACTTGCTTGGCACACAGTCAAGGTTAGTCCTAGCGTTCTTGTAGTAAATGATAAAGTAGGAAATTTCTTACCTCTTTCGCATCAGAAAACAGATATTTTATTGTAACGAACCATCTACTAACGGTCCTTGAAAATAAGCAGGTAAATATTTACTGCCAATATACTATATTTACTGCCAATTCCAGCACTAAGTCTCCTATTGAAGTAGGTAAGTATTTGTTACTTAACCTAATAAGTAAATCGATAAGAAAATCCAACATATTATACATATAAATCTATCATAATCTAAAAACCGATTTCTCATCACAAAATCCGGCATAGGATAACTCAAAACTTGTGTTACTTAACAGGCACGTCAAATTTTCAAAATTCCTCATCAATCTTCTGTGATATGATATTGAAATGGTCATCAACATAGATCAAAGCTCGTGTTACGACAACTGCCCTTGCCCTATAGTTGCAATGTAGGGTTCTGCCAGAAGAACTTGGCATCGATAATTTGGCTATAATCTTTGACAGACCAGCCAAAGATATTTAGACTTGAAGACGCCTGGTTGTATTTTTTTATATGTGTATTGTACGCAATCGATTTGAAACTAAGTGAAAGAATTTTCCTTATATGTCAGGTACCTTGTGATAAAATTGCTTGAGAATTATAGAAACTCGGAAGACTAAAGATTACTTGCCATATTACATTTGAAGCTAGCAAATAACAATAGCAAAACTTCTTACTTCTTGAAAATTATTGATAAGCATAGGTTTTAAACTGAGAAAACATAAAGTCACGGGGTGGTATAAAAAGCTATGCAGCATTACAGTTCACTACAGTAGAAAGTTTGGTAGGTAAATACACTGCAAAATTACATTTCATGTTATAATTTAAATTCCATTTACGGAGTCAGGAAACTTCCGATTCGGTAAGAAATGCAGAGAAAGTGAATGGATGGTAGCGGTCTGATAATTCCTTGTTGCCTGAAGCATACCCAGCGTGAATTATGGATCTGTAGCATACGAATACTTACACGTATCGTTACAGTAAACTTGGAAAAGTGTAACTGTAACTTATGTTCCGTGAATTATCTATAAATTTTTCTTTTGTTATTTATTCTGATAATATACCCTAGGAAACTGGGTCTTTTCTATCAGAAAGTGGGAAAATGGATACCGCCTTGGTCACGTGATTTCCTTTCCCAAAGACGGTAATAATGTTTATAAGTAAGGTATGTAACTTTAATAAATAACAAGATAGTTGCATTTTTCATGTTTTTTTTTGTATTTGGACCGCCTATTTAGGGTTTTGACATCTGAGTCTTGTGCCGGTCAGACAGACAGACAAGAAGGGCGGCGTGGGCTTGGTCATAGAACCCTATCCGGTACGGCTAAGGTACGAATCCTATAAGATAAGGTATCCTTTTAAGAAAGAGGCTAATTTTAGCCTCTTTCATTAGCAAATGCTAGGAGGCAATTTTAGATTTTTGAAAGCACATGTAATAAGTACCCTAGTATTTTGAATGAACGCAATCTGTCTATCCTCTCACACAGTTGCTTAACGTTTTTGCAGTACATACCTACAAACTAGACATTTTACAAGTACTGTCAGACAATGTTCAAACCGGTTTCTAGTAAGCTCCTACTGAGTAAAGCCGAGAGCCACAAAAACACAGAGTAATTCTTATAATCAGTGTTTCATCACTATGCCATCTGGTCAGTAAGAATTTATATATTTTACCCCGATTTTAAATGTAAGCTATCTAAGAGATCGGGAAAAGATAAAATGGCTGCGGAGGTAAGATATAAAAAAAACAAACACTCGGACCCATACTCAGTACACAGATCCGTGAGGATACGGAATACGGTATATCGAGTTTGTGAGTGATCATCACTGATAACGACATCAATGAGCGTCTGCTAGCGAGTCTTCTGAATGATATACTTTTATTGTATCTACTATGTCGGAGCACATTGCTCACGTAGTTGTTATTGAAACGAATGTAACACGCGAATGGCCAATGGAAATTATAAATAACAGATATTGACAAAGCAAACAAGCTTGTTTGTAGCGTGGGTAGAATAGAAAGGTTTTTCTCACAAATTCCGAGCAAAATGGTGTTATTACCTACTTGACTATTAGTTACATTCGATGATGTTATATTTTACTAATATAATTAAAAAATCCCATCGGACTGTCCTACATTTGACACAGTGATGCATCGAGATTTTCTAGTTCCAGTCTAGTATCTAAAATAACAAATAATATACTCAATGAGGGCACAGTTTTAGCTTAGGTAGAACCCTCTAAGTAGTATTAGTAATGATTCTAACTTTATAAGTAAACAAGTACTTATAAAATCTTTATAAGTAAGCAATAGTTATAATGATAAAGATTTAAACAGTTGTTTAGCTAAACAGTGTTCTCTTTTCCTCTGTTGAATTTGAAATGCCACATATCAGAAGCAGTGTTTAGGTACCCAATTGTTTAATCATTATACGTAAGGCCCTTACCTGCCAATCGGAGCCATTTTTCAGTCGACATTTAATTTTACTTATGTGAAAGTAACTCTAGATTATATTAGCTACATATGTATTATTTTCGCACCTTAAAAGGGTTCTACCTCTTGAAATACATAAAAAAGAGAGTTTCATAATAATTTAGGTACCATCGAAAAGAAATCTCGGGTAGAAAGTAAGACCAACGTGGTGTAGGATAATGCTGCCCTGACTGGCATGTTTGCTGCTTGTTTTACCACTGGTTTTAAAATGTTAAACTTTCTTCGGAATAAAAAGCCAAAAGCAACGAAAGTAATGTGATGAGAACCTATATAAGATTATGAAGAACACTGCTTCGTCAGCGCTATGGTTTACGAAAGTTTCCGATTATGAATCTTTCTGTTTCCAAGTTTTACGCAGAAGTTTAGACAAGTAGTACAAAAATACTTTTCAAGCAACTTTTTTGAGACCAGTTCTAAAAGAGGACATGAAGGCTTTATACCAGGGCCTTTGAAACCAAAGCGATCAATATAGTAAATGCCCCCGTAATTGGTAAATGCCTACTAACTTTATTGACCTTTATTTTGCTTTATTACCATTTCTAAAGACAAAGTTGAAAATTATCATTCTTTACTGATAATACGATAATAATTTGAATGATACTTTTTACGCCACAGATGGCGCAGTGGGCGAAGGCTCGCCTGGGATGCAGAAGGTTGGCAGTTCAATTCTCGCCGCGGGACAAATGTATATTTAAATATCTGTCTCGGGTTTGAGTGTTTTTTATATATAAAATATATGTATTTACAATATATATAATATAAGTAGTATCAGTCATGTAGTTCCCATACCACAAGCTCTGCTTAGTTTGGGCTAGATGATGCTGTGTCAAAAATTCCGGCATTATTTATCATGTGCCTGTAAATTCACCGTCATCAATACTTTTCAAACAAGAACAGCATTTTTTATATTTTATCAATAATAAACCTTCATTTTAACCTAATTGTAATAAATGGGGCAGTAAAGGCTTTCCGGGAACAGCCTGTGTCAGGGCCGTCGAAACTAGAGCAGTCCAGGACGTGTCAGGGAGAGGCTACCTATATAGGTTGGCATCAGGTCAGAGATATATTACAGGGGCTAGGTCAATGGAAGCGCTGACGTGGGTGAAACCAAACTGTTGAGTTGAAGTAATGTAGTTACTCAGATATGAGCCGGAAAAATAAAGCAGCAGAATCCCATTTTCAAGTCTGCGATTAGTCCAGTCAAAACTTAACTCAAGACTACTAGAATTTTCATCACAAAGTCCCTGTCGAATGGACATGTTTTAACATTTCACGTCAGATTTAAACGAGTAATGTAAATTTCTTACTTTTATTTTGCTTTCACTACACATTACTACCAGGGTCTGATGATGGAGTGTGAAGATGGTCAAAGGAAGAAAATGATGGCCTCTTTTGGACTCATTTGAATATTTTTTGAGAGCTGTTTGACAAAAGCTACCATGGTCTGTTCAACCCCTGACGAATGTAGTGGGGGCTTGAACTTTGTGGATACCCCTCCACACGAACGAAGTTTTGGGCAATTCTATATAATTTTCTGGAAAATTTGTTATGCCAATTACTTCTTGACACTATTTATCTTTACTATTTAGGGAATGATTATGCTTAGTTTTCCTATGAAATATTATTTAAATCGTAAAAATGTCTTTCGATTTTGTAGATTATACCTAGTTTGACACCAAATTAAAGCTTCTTTTATTTTGTCTTGAAAAATTATGTTCCATTTATTATCTCTAATTCAGTCGTTCTAACGTATGAACTTCATACATGAATGAAGAACAAACATGAAGTAAAGGTTATCAATATTTTATTGGGTCAGAGCTAGACTTGACTACCTATTACTGATGAGGCCAACTTGATAGAGAATTTAATTCTAGCGATATATTTGTTATTTTAGCAGTTGCTAGCATTTTTCCTTGATGCTTGAATATTGCGTTGAAAATCATTTTTTTAACTTCACAAAACTAGGTACTATTGAGAATTTTGTTAGGTACTTATGTTTAGATTTATGAAACCGTGTCACTAGAATTTATAAAAATAAAGTTTCAAGTTTTAGTAGGGACGTTGCACACTTAGTTTAAATAAGTAGGTACTAAAAGTGTCACAATAAAATAAATTATAATCAGAATAAAATTTTGTTTTAGTAACTAGTATGAATACTCATATCCCAAATCTATTATACCTTTACAAATACAAATACAAATACTTTATTTTACAAAAATAGTGTGTGCCTAGGTTACAAGTTTAACAATGAGCTCCGCACTAGGTCTAGCCTGTATCGCGGAAGCTCAGATAGCGTTTGACAAAGAAATATATGTAATAAGAGATAAACAAGTGCAAGACAAACATTTAAATTACTTCTTGGGAGTACAAAATATCCTGAGAAGAAACAACGCAAAAATAGTTAAGTTAGCCGGGCAGAATTAGGTTTGATTGGTCAGTGAAGGTGAGTGTGTGTGTGTGTGTGTGTATGGGTGTGAGTGTGTGTGTGTGTGTGTGTGTGTGTGTGTGTGTATGTGTGTGTGTGTGTGTGTGTGTGTATGTGTGTGTGTGTGTGTGTGTGGGGAGAAAGTTTGTGGATTGTGTTGATTAAAATTGTTATGAGATGGCAACCAATAAAGACTCTGTTTCATTGTAGTCTAGCGTGATCAGCCATTTTCTGATCTTAACTTTGGCACAATATAACGAGCATGATTTAAGATCGCACTTAATTAATGCACGTTTATAAATAAAAGGAGAGGCAAAATACCTAAAACGCTTAGCAAAGCTGGTTTTTAATTTGGGGACTGAGATTTTTTGTCGGCGTGCATTTAGAGGACTGGTCAAAGATGCACATGACTTATGGTACCAAAGAGCTGCCTTCTGAACATAAAGTTGACGAACTGTAAGTGTATCAGTTTCTTGGTGGAGGGATTTAGTAGGGTATCGGAAAGGTTTCTTAAACATTACCTTCAAAACAGACCTTTGCGCTCTCTCCAGTCTTATTAATGAGGTTTTAGCTGCTCCGCCCCAGACCGTTAAACAATAACAAATAACAGATTGGCAGAGAGCCGTGTACACCAGCATAAGAGCCTCCTTCATAATATGAATTAGTTTTCGGACGCGACCCGAGAGAGTATTTATGTGTTGCCTAAAAGTCAGATTTTCATCAAGTACGACTCCCAGATATTTTATAGATTCTACACGATCGATTGAACCGCAAATACAATTGATCTCAGGGGATGCATTTAGATTACCGCACTTGTGTATTTTAATATTAAATGATTCTGGTGGTGATGAAACTTGTGTTATGTGAAAGCAGAGATATTTCGTTTTTTCTACATTAAGCGTTAGTAAGTTTGCATCCAACCAAGTCGATACTAATGAAATTCCCTTTTCTGCTATATCAAAGGTTTCTCTCCAAGTGTCACCCTTAAAAATTATGGCGGTGTCGTCAGCGTAGCACACTATTTGCGTATCTTTGCTGTTTTTAAAAAGGTTGGCAATATCATTAATATAAACAGTAAAAAGCGTGGGACCTAGAATGCTACCCTGAGGAACACCAAAAACAATGTCTTGTACACCACTATTAAGATCTGCTACAGACACGCACTGTCCCCTGCCTGAAAGGTAGCTTTTGAACCAGTCCAAGGCACTCCCACGTATCCCAGCACATTCTAATTTTCTTAGTAAAATTATAGGTGAAACAGTGTCGAATGCCTTGGCCAGATCCAGAAATATCCCAATACATTTTTGACCTTCGTCGAGGCCAGAGACAACATGCTCCACTAATTGAGAAACCGCGTCTTCGGTCGATTTTTCCTGTCTGAAGCCATACTGAAAAGGCGTCAGTAATTGTTCTTGCTCTAGAAACTTAACAAGTCTTTTGTTTACTACCTTTTCAAGGATTTTAGAGAACACCGGAAGGAGTGATATAAGGCGATAGTTTGCTGGTGAAGTTTTTGAACCACTTTTATGGATAGGTACAACAACTGCTGTCTTCCAGCAGTTTGGGAAAGTACCCGTTGATAAGCTTAGGTTAATTACGTGAGTTAGGGGCTCTATCAGCAAGTGGGCTATTTTCTTTATCAGTGAGTTTTTGATGCCATCTAATCTAGGAGCGCTGTTGTGTCTTAAATTATTAATTATACTCTTTATCTCAACTGGGTCAGTGGGGGTCATAAAGAAGGAAATTGAGGAGTCTGTGTCAATGCTCACTTTAGCAGCTAGTTGCTCTTGGGTCTTTCCAGTGCGATGTAGAATGGAGTTGGCTAGGTTTTGGCCAACATTTGCAAAGTAGTCGTTACAGATGTCCAATGACTTCGATGGACAGGCGTTCAACTTTGTGAGTTCGAAATTGGCCTCTTTATTGTTTTTGAGTTCGCAAATTTTCTTTACCTATAACATTATTTTCAATCCCTCCACGCCTTATCTCACAAAATGTCTTAAATTTGTTCATATCTGCCATGCTCGATCCCTGCGCTCTTCAGAAACTCTCCAACTTTTGACACCTGTACACACTTCCTCATGCTATGATATAACTCATTTACAGTGCAGGCTGTCTGTCTATGGAATGAACTGCCTGTTACCATCAGACGTTCGAAATCACTACCTTTTTTTTAAATCCTTGGTCAAGGAGCACTACTTGTCCTCGAGTCACTAACTGTTTGCCTGATTCTGACTTATCTATGTCTATGTATCATTCATACAATAGTTTTTAGTAGGTATGTTGGTATTTTGATGTGTATAGGAAGTATGTAATCATGTAGGTATATTTTAGTATATTCATAGTATGTAGTACACCAATTAAACCCCTTGTAATCTTTAGTACAGTCCGTAACATCCAAAGGTTGTCTGGTAGAGATCGCTAATTAGCGTTAAAACCATTGTACATCTTTGTCAAAGTTTGTATCTAGTACTTATCTAAGTTGATGTATTATTTGGTGTGTATTTTCTACTAGCTTCTACCCACGGCTTCGCCCGCGTAGTACCCGAATAAAAAGTAGTCTGTGTTATTCTGATGCTATAATAATGTGAGGTTTCATCAAAATCCGTTCAGTAGTTTTTGCGTGAAAGAGTAACAAACATCTATCCTCACAAACTTTCGCGTTTATAATAGTAGTAGGACTAGTTTCTGCCCACGACTTCACCCGCGTGGTACCCAGATAAGAAGTAGCCTATGTGTTATTCTGATGTTTAAGATATATTACTGTAAAGTTTCATCAAAATCTGTTCTGTAGTTTTTGCATGAAAGAGTAAAAACATCCATCCTCACAAACTTTCGCGTTTATAATATTAGCAGGATCGATCTATCTAACTGTATCTACTTAATAATTTGCAGCATTGATAACACTAGGTGCTATAACTATAATAGAGTCCAGCCTTTATTTTAGCCAATTTGTTGATTTGGTAATTTATCTGACTAACTACTACCTTGAAAACCTTTCATATCCCTCTAAATTTTCAGTTTGGTTGGTAATCATAGTTTATACCTACCAAAACTATGTAATCTCTCTGCTTCCATTTTCCGTTTACATTCAGTAGGTAATAAATAATAATAATAATCATTGGCAAAGGAAGCTCAACCACAATATTTTCGAAAACCTCTTTCCAACGTGCGTACTTAGGTACCTACGTGTGTGCAAAGCAGACAGACAGGTATAAGTAATTAAATCACAACTTTCACCTTTAAAAATAAAAATGCAACACGCAAGTTAAAGATAACGTAGGTACGCACTTACTGAGTGGTAATTTCAATGTTTATTGGTGGCAATTGCCTGCATTAATTACTTGGCCGTTGAGTTGCCAACCACACAAATAAGTAGGTATGGGTTAGATGTACAAAATCCATGATTTACGCAAAACTAATTTGTAATTATGAAGTAGGTGCTTAAATAATATTAATTCGTGCTAAATTATACATACATAAGTTATACTAAGAAATAATATCAATAGTCTGGAATCTTTTGATTTACAAAGCTTCTTTTTTCTTGTTATTCTTCGACTGCCAAATCTTGAATTGCTGAAGTGGGACTAGGGAACAACTGAGATACCACCAGCTGTGTTCACTCCGCACTTATATCGAGAGAGCACAGTGTGGTACCCGGTCGTTCGATAGCCTGAAATAATATTGAAGTTCAATCCTCAGAGTTCATGCAGCTTGCAGAGCCATCTCTGTTTTTACGTCAGAACCACGTAGCTTGAAGGTTTGCAGCGCTGCTGGGTGTGTGAAGATCCGAACTTGTTTTGTTACACGTGTTAAGTTACAGAGGGCACTGTTTACATTCAAGCACATTCTAGAAGACATTTTATATAATAATAGAATAGGCACATCAATTTGCAACAAATCGGGTAGGTAAGCACTCGTCAATATTTAAAATATATGTTGACATATTCAATATTTTTTTAATATAATATTTTAACTTCCGAACCAGGTAGGTAGGCTTGTGTTGAATAAGTGGTACCTAATAATAATTCACCAATATAAAACACTAACACCTATAATTTTATAATACCTACCTAAGTACCTAGGTATATGACTTATTTGAATTTACATATTATCAGCAACTTTTCTTACGAATATACCTACTTAGCACTCGTAGGTGCATCATTAAACATCATTAGAAAATTAGTGAAACTCAAAACAACACAATATTATCAAGACTTATAGGTACCTACCTACCTAAAAACAGCAACATATACGCAAATAAAACTACCTACCTACCAAGCTATGTACTTATTTAGGGGTCACGCAATCTAACTCCGGTTAAGGCCAAGATCAAGCTCATGATTAATACCAAGGTCCAAGGTAGTTTTCTTTCAAAAGGAAGCGGGTCGAACGCGACAAGGGGTTCCGTCCGTCCCCACCGCGCTGCACTCGTTATTACCTATTCTGCGCCCGATCCCAGCCAGCCACGTGCCAACCATGACCTTGAGACCAACACACACATGCGAAAGCCCCCATCTTCCCGCACACTAGAAAACCTTTCACACCCACATAGACTTTACAGAGGGAGAAACACCTACCTACTTAGAAGGTAGGCGGTTATTTAACCGCCTCATTCTCCCTATTTAGGGAGAATGAAAAATGTTTTCTATTACCTATGTTGTTTATCTAATACCTACCTATGGTGTGCATTTCTTGAACACAAAATAAAGTTGAAAATATAAAAGAGTTGGCGGCTTACATGCTATTTTTAACTTTTTATGGTGTTAATTCCTTTCATATGCGAGCGGAACTTTTACAATCTAAATAAATAAATATGAAGAAAAGAAACATAACCCAGACGAAAAGTAGGTAAGTATCTAAGAAACCTAAGTAACTAGGTACTTGGGTATAAATGCATTAAGTGTATTATAAAAAACAAACCTACAATAATTCTACAAGTAAAAGAGTAATCCGAGAAGAGATCAACTGCTAGTTTGTCACTTATCTTGTCTCTGTATGTGGACATGGTGAATATGGATATATGGTGGATAAGTCAAAATTGTTCCTTTAAGGTTCTATATCAAAATATCAACATTTTGCACATAATAAAAAAATAAATCATCGTCTTGTTAAATGAATACTGAGTGGCTGCTTTATTTTTACCTAGTACCCCTCGGTAATAATTGATATATTATGTATAAAATTTACTTGATTATTCACATCAAATTTGATAAAATAACCCTATACTAGGATTCCCACAAGCTCTGCTTACTTTGGGGCTACATGATGCTGTGTGAAAAATGACCAGCATTATTATTTATTTCAGCATTATGTTTGTAAGATCTGCAAATATTTGTCTCGGGTCTGGGTGTTTTCCTATGTATAATATGTATGTATTTACAAAAAAAAAGTATTTAAGTAGTATATCAGTCATGTAGTTCCCATAATACAAGCTCTGCTTAGTTTGGGGCTAGATGATGCTGTGTGAAAAATGTCCAGCATTTATTTATTTATTTATTTATTTATTACTAGAACTAGACCCATTTTTAATTAGATACAAACCTAACAATGAGATATGTATAGTTTTATAGTTTGTGCACAGCGTGGCTAATGAAAAATCTTAAATATCTTAATTATTATTATTATTTGGCGAGAAATTGAGTTGAACCATCGTTTCCGAAAAATGGCTGACTAGATTCAGACCTGCAGTATGATAATGTTGTATGACTCTTAATTAAGTAGGGTTTTAATATGCTTAGATTCACAAACCTTCCGAGTTCTGCTGTAGAATGTCCTGATGAAACCTACCTGATATTGCACCTTTACAGTGTGACAGAACAGCTTATCTTATCGGCTTATCAGTCTTGGAACAGTCGGCAGATAGAAAGAAGTCTGATGCCCACTCAGGTTTTCTGAAATAGGTAAAATACTATTAGAATTCCATAATTAAATTAATAATAAATAATGCTGGGCAGTTTCACACAGCATCATCTAGCTTCAATCCAAGCAGAGCTTGTATTATGGGAACTACATGACTAATAAAGTAATTGCAATTGATTTCATCACCACACTGTCGCTTTCATTATCAATCACCAGGCTATTCTCGGGGCCACTGTATCTTAATTGGTCACTAACGAATACAGTATCAATAAGATATACCCCTTACGTAGATTACTGAGCCTTTGGTTTTTTTTAGGCGTAGGACCTAGCTCAATCTGTTTCTATCCCTAAAACATTAATCTTACGACATTAAGACATTTTAGAATGAATAATAATCCCACGTTTCTCCTTTCAAAATCAGCATAATATATTTTGTTATCATGAACAAACGAACACATTCGTAATTGTTATCTGTATTTGTGAGCATGAATGTTGTTATGGAAAACCTTGATGCGATCTCCACTCCAGTGCGGAAAACAACGCCTGACTCATAGTCATTCATATTATAAACTGCGACGTCAAACGATCTACTGAGTACTTATCTATACTGTGACTTCCTAACGTCACACTGTATAGGACTTCTACTCAGCGTTGTTCAAAATCTTAGTATAGGACCATAAAATTAGAAAGATATCAAGTTATCGCACGATTCTGAAATACGCTTCCATTTAATATTTGAAGATCTCTACTAAAACATATTAGATGCATCCTGTGTAGTACTTCAAATAAAAGTTATAACTGCACTAAATGCAGATCTATGTTTTTCGTAGAGCTATGCACGAACAAAGGCTGCCTGCAAACCATTGCAACGTTCTTGCGAAATATTGATTTATTGCTCACAAAAAATATTTGTAATCCTAAGAATGTAAATACATTCTTAGGATTTCTTATAATGTTATAACTTATAAATCAGAGTGCTGTTTTGAATCGTGGCACATTTATCAAAAAGTGAGTGAGTACGTACGTACATTATATGCCTTTCAAGGATTCTACCACCTATTTCAGCTAAGCTGACCATTTGTATTTTAGATGTATTTAAGAAGAAACTCATCTAGAGTTTGCTAGGTAAAATGTTTGAACAACTGGTCCAAAGCGCTGCCGAAAATGTGACATTCCTTATTAACAAAAAAATATATAAAGCCAAATTTATGAAATGTATCTATTTTTTGTCATACCTTGTTTGGCTATTTGGTTTGGTTTGGTTTGGTTGAAATGTATCTATTTTTAGTCAAACCTGGAATTGAACAAAATCCTCCTCCATCGCAGTTGCAGAACAATTTATCCTCATAAACATCCCGCCACTTGATTCCAGAAAATTAATTTCTATTAATAGGTAGCTCGCCCGGGGTCCTAGGTTCTGCGTCATCTGCCCACGCGGGGTGAGGGTGTTAAAATCAGAAAGGAGGGGAACGTTCCAGAAAGGACTTAGGCATGCGCAGTACTTAATGTCAGAGGGCAACCCGGGAGTCCGGGCTGGCCTGTGTCTAAACAGAATGTACGAGTAACTATAACAAAAAAATACAACATAAAATATTCATGTCGTTTTGCTGCTTTGTTTAAATAGACTCTAAAACTATAGTAAATAGTCCATTAATATTGGAAGATCCGTTATTTCTGTAAACATTTCCGCATATTGCGAAAAATCGGCGATACACCTGAGCTTATAAGCCTCTCAGCGAGATGCATGTGGATGAATCTAACGTAGATTCGTTAGGTCTGCTAAAATGTGTTCTATGTAAAGGCTACGAATACCTATGTAGAGGCTGGATTGATCTGCTTGGATTTAGGTCACAGAGCTTGCGCATTGGAACCTAGGTTTGAATGTCAGAGGTGAAGCTAAGGAAGGAAGTTTATTTGATAGAAAGTTAGAATCGGAAATACCTACTGGGAGGACTTTTTCTGTTTTATCAGCCTATGGTGTACTGAATTGCAACTCGAGGTCTATTCCTGATGCAAGCGAAGTGACTAGCATAAATTTAATTCCCCTACCCAGAAATAACTATGACTGTATTGTCCTTAAGAGTACCAAACAAATCGAAACCTTACAGTATGCCTATATTGTTTCTTTCTAATCTTTCTACTCGTACCTGTATGGGTACCTACCAAAACAACTGGTAGTACACATAAACTACCATATATGACAATTGCGGTAATTAATAACAAGAGAAGCGGCAATGCGACCCTGAGCGATACTTGATACTTTGCTGCGGTCTGACTAGGCACGACAAACACAAGGACTTAAATAAACTTTCTGCCATAGGATTAGGAGTGGATAATGAAGGTAATTTGCCTTGTCCTGGCATGTGGGGCTCTACCAGGATGGACGTTTCTTTACCTTTTTTCGCGTGGGAACGCAAAAAAATCATAAAATGCTGCTAGTCACGTTATTGAAGCCTGAAGTTATAGGCTCTTCCAATTGAAAAGTGATGTTTTTCAAATTTCTAGAAGAAATTTATTGGTACTAAGCTGCAAGCTACCAACGGGGTCCATTGGTGGTGGATAGTGAACAGCTATCAGATGTGATGACTCGTTACGAATATATTGAATAAGTAGCTCCCGACTAACAGAGGCAGGTTTAACAGGAAGGTGGTTGGAAGCTTGGTGGGTGGAGCAAAGTAAATAAAAATTTCCCCTGATGGGGGCAGCAGCCGTATTAGTACTGACAGAAGCAGAAGAATAATTTACTGAATTGGCTTCTGATTAGAATATTGTTACTTCTATTGGGATTCTACGATTGCCAATGAATTTCAAGTGTTTCATAATGCAAATGGTAAATAATTCATAGGTGTTTGTTAAACTTGCGTTGCCTAATTCTTATTCATTGATTCCACGTCATCTCCGCAATTATCAAAGTACTTCTAAAGAAAATTTACCTACAGTTACTAGTTTTTAAGTAGGTTCCCTTAGAGTGGATAAATCAGGGAAAAGCAGTCATATCATAACGCAATAGTTTTAAATCTAGTAAAATAGTTTCAAGTGGCTCTACTTTGCAAGAATGATGACCTAAGTGTTTTTTATGTAGATACTATTGTTCCGTTTGGAGCAGTGAGAACAGCAATCTCCGTAAATGTTTTTTTAAATTATATTTTTGAAATTGTGTCCATCGCTACGATACCTTGGGATTGAACCACTAGCAGACATTTAAATGTTCATCAAGACGTGATGGTGGAACCGATCGTAATCTTAATTGTATCTGCACGCTGCAAAGCTGAGGGCTGACGCTGAATTTTAATCCACTGACATGCTTGCATGTGCATTCACGAGAAGAAAATAAAAGACAAAATCTTGGGTAGTAAAGATTTAAAGATTGCTTACTCCCTATGAATGATATGAAAATGTTATTTTATAGTCCCTACTTATTTCAAAGGACTCAAACATCGAAACTCATAAGGAATTTCTCTATAGATCCTTAAAACGTGCTGTTTTTATAATGAAAACAAGCGTGCAGACGAGTAAAACAGAAATAAATCAGCAAGTGTGTGCTGGCCGCTCTGTTGCTAGGCGTGTTCAAGGTCTGCGCAACCCTGGCCGTGCCCCGCGCCCCGCTGCATTGCAAGCTGCAGTGTTGGTGTTGCCAACTAAGCCCTAACTCAAGTCGACAACTATGATCGAAAAAGAAGCCAGATGAGGAACATCTGTTATTTGCAACTAGTAGTCGTAAAAGATAATAGGTACACTACTTCAAACCCAACACTAACTTTTGTGAAATTTATTGCAATGTGACGGATTTATCTAAATAAGTTTAATAATCAGTTAATAAGTTAAGCTGTAAGTTTTAATATTGAATAAAAACTGTTTGTCGTCTGCAAGTACATATTATCAAATGAAACAAAAAAATATTTGCCGAACTCGGTGGGGTGCGGCGGTCGAGTAGCCTTTTAGTAACGAAATTTACTGTCTTGTGAAAAAAAAGGCTGAGGCATTTTTTTTCACAAGACAGTAAATTTCGTTATAAATTAACTAAAAAATATAACAGCTAAAAATTATAACTTGAAAATCAGCTGTAAGTAATCATGGTATCGCATATAAATTTAGTAATAAAATAACTATTGAAGTAGGCAACACTAGGTAAACGTGCACACATGGCCATCTCAGCTCTACACGCGCCAACCGAGAAAGGGTTCGCGCGTGTAGTGGTGTGCACGCTCACATCACATACACGATCTCTGATTAATGACGATGGATATTCTTAGTTTCTTACAAATTACAGTAGAGCTGATGTCGGTGTGCGTGAGCGCATTTTGAACTAAATGTGGAAACTGCTGCTGACGCGACATGTACGGAATGCATTCGTGCCTCTTGAACCGCGACCACGTGACTATACAAAATCTGTGTTTTTCAGGTTGGAATACGAGAGAAAAGGCAAATACTCTGTATACTGAGTAGTTTTTTAACTGAAGCACGTCGCGGTATGACGGCAGCCGAGCCGGCCTCTACCTATTTTATGTGGCGTCTTATGCAGTTATATGGTATACCTACATTCTCAAATGTTTTGCTAAATTTTACGAACACTGTTGACTTATTTCGAGGAAAAGCAGCTGAAAACAGCTTCCTGAAATGTTTGTAATTTTGATGATGCGGCAGCCAGTTCCGTATCCATAAATGAATTACATCATTATTTAAACAACCTCATTCAACTTACAAACAACGGAAGTCATGTGATGCTACAAGGTAAGATCGAAACATAACAAAAGAGCGTTAATAGATGCAAAAAAAACAGGCCATCTTTGCCAATTATCTTGAGTTTAATATACAAAACTTATTACCTCTGCATCCTGAACCTTATAATTAAATAAAAGCTAGATGTAGACCTACCTAAGTGATGCATGTAGGTACGCCGTTATTCAGACCGACTGGCATTCAAAATACCTACCTATGTTATCTAAGTAAATATGTAAAATCCTTGCGTGTCTGACTCACAACCAACGCACAACCTAAACTGTGAATCGTAAAGACCTGAATGGTATCGTTATTTTGGTGATGGAATATGGCCCTTAAGTAAAAACTGCAAGTGGACTTGGACGTCACATCGTTTTCTAAATTTCATTTATGAAAACCATGAATTATCTGAAAAAACTTAACGCCCTATATATAGAGCTGATAATAGAAACAGATATTTAGTACTTAGATTGCTGAAAAACCATAGGTACATATTATTTTTATATAGATATCTAACATAGGTATATATAATATTCTTGGTTAGATAATTTCTAAGTGCCAGATATGTAGTTTTAAAATGTGTCCATACACGTGTTTCCACTTCAAACACGCTTTGGCAGTTCTTATTGTTTATTTATCATCTAGATACTTATCACATCACGTTCACGTGCTGCACTCACATACAAAATAATAAAACATGTCTACCACCAACCAATCTATACTTCTATGGGTATTTCCTATTAGTCCATAAACATGTAAACCTAGGGTATAAGCGGTGACGGGCTTGCAACCTGTTACGTGGAATGCTAAGTGGATGTGGCGTAGTATGGATGTGAGGTGCAAGTCATGAGCATGTTTGTTTTTGATGTATAGAATCAAAAAACAAACTTAAGAGTAAGCAGGTGTAACAAATGATTTATGAATAAAGTTTTATGTAAGTTGTATAAAACACGATTTGTATTCGTATATAGTTATTATTCCTCGAAATTTTTATCTGAATCTTTTTAAATTAACGGAGTCATTTCGAAGTGCTTCTAAAATAGCTCTGAAATTGCTTGCGATCTGTTTCAATGTCATTTTATTATGATGGATGTCACATTAGCATTATCCGAAAACGCCATTGCCATGCCAAGGTTCCCTTTAAAACCCATTATTATCGTGTTATTCACGTGAATGTTACGTTATATCTCTGCAAACAATTTGTATGTAGGTAGGAGTATAATGCAAGGTGTTGTAAATAAACAAACGATTCGCCATCTTGGACGCCATGTTGGTTTAAACCACGTCACACGTCAAAATGACGCGTTGTATTGTATGTCAGCTGATATTTATGTAGGTAGGTAAGTATTTATTTTATGCAACAGGAACAATTTTATTAATTCTACTCATTTGAGTTTTCCTCATTTTCCCATGAAGCCAAACGAGGTAATTGCAATTATTTTAGGTATTCCTAAATTAAAAACAATAACGAATAGATCAGTACTTAATTCATTATAAATCGTCGATCGAGATCTCGGTTTATGCATGATCTATGATTGCTCGGTCCGGTTTGAATGAATACAAGAATAGAATACCTAGCATTATTGATTGAATAACAATTGTTATGGAATCAAAACACCGATGCTTTCATTAGAATCAACGCGTTGATTAGTCAAATTAAAAAAAAACAATACCTGTGTGTGATAATTTTCGCTATTTGGCTTACCCTAAAATACCACCAAAAACTACAGTCACTTTAAAAAACATAAGAAAAAGCTTGACACAATTGACACAAATAAATATGAGAAGGATCACTTCAGTCAGACAACAAAATAAAAACAGCTAACGTAAACAAACTATAATCAGTCTATCAATTAATAAGAGTTAAAATTTGAATCAAGTCTAGTCGGAGATGGTAATGATGGAGACAGCGTGTATTCATTGTTATTCAGGCACGGTTACTGGGTTCAAGGTGACGAGTGGGAGGCCTCATGTTTAGATATCTGTGTGTTTATTGGAATCTATCGCGATATCGCTTAAGGATTATGCTATCTAGATTATCTAAGGACAAGACGAAAAGATCTTTAAGACATTTTAACTTTTCTCACACTACATTGGGTTTATTCGGATATTTCGTATTCGGTTATACATATATTTCGGAACAATTTTACTAGATTGATGCCATGGCTTCCATACAATCTAATATCCTGACTTGGTCTACTTCGTCACATCTTTAACTCGCCCATGTTTACCGATAACAAAAAAACATATTTCAGCTGTTACAAAAAGTGTGTCAAATATATATGCAATCAATACATAAAGTATACGTCATTTTAGGATAAAGTAGATACAGGCGGGGCGTAATATATCATTTAAATATAAGCCCAATAGTTGGTAAGTCATCATGAGTTAATGATAACAGTGTTGGAACGAGAACTTAAATGTTTTTGTTGAGCAGTCTTGTAATTAGGCCCAAACTTATATGCCCTAAGGTGGATTTGAAAGGCTTGCTCGATATGCAGTGATTTTTGGGCATGTAGCAGTAAAATTCTGCTTTCATAGCTACGTTAAAAATCCTGTCACTTTAACAACTTACTTATCATATTCATATCAGGCAAATTGTTATTACATTTTGAATAACATGAGCCCGCGCTGGATTGACATCTCATGCGTTAAAACAAGAATTACTCTTGTACGATCTAAGTTCGATCAAGAATAAGCCCAGTAATAATGGTAATGCAATCTTCTTTATGTCCTTATTGATCGAGTAAAGTGAGATCTTCTTGTTAACTTAGACGCATCGGCATTCGTTTGTGGATTTAATCATGTTAGTCCGAGGATAACCGTTAGCGGTTAGTATCTTGAAATTTGACAGGTAATTAGGTTGCAAAAACATAGTTTGGATGTGATTATATACTTTATTCCAAAAACTATCGTGAATAATTATTAATATTGTAAAAACGGGAATTTTCACGTACCTCACTATCAGTGAAGGCACCGATCGGTGATTAGATGTATATGTTAAAAAATAATTTGGGGGTTTAAGGCTAGGGGTTGAACTAGGAAAAAACAAAGTGAAACAATACGGCCAAGTATCTACCATCTACCATATCTACCATAACATTATGAAAGGGCTTTGTTTGTAAATTTTATAATCAATGTTTACCTTTCTATAGATGTGGTTTTAAAGTAGATTCACATCTATCGTTATAGGAAGACAGCCTGACTTACTATCGCGAGATCTCAATTCCGGAACTACTAGTTACGTTTTCAGTTTCGTTCTTCCTTCTTAGTCGACTGCTCTATGATTCATATGATTATAATATATCCTTATAACTTCTCTGCTCTCTAAATATGATCTGCTTACGACCACATTTCTCCCATATTTCTATACCCATCCATAATATCTGCATTGAGAGGACAAGTATACAAAATAAATTATAAAGTGATCTGCAAAAAAATAAATACGCGCTGTACAAAAATTATGATGGATTTGAAAATTAATGAATGACACTAAGTCTAGTGTTATTCATTAATTTTCACGTTTGTGAAGTTCTTAATAGTCATTAAGAACTTCAGAACCGTCGAACTATTGAAAATACTGCTTGATGATTCACTACGTTATTCACAGATAAAAACTAACTTGTTTTAAATCCAATAATTACGTTTTAATAACCTCTCTGTTCCGCTCTAGAGACCAATTAATGGCGGAGGATTACTAATATTAATTTAGGTAGTTGAAAATACGCAACTACTCGTCGTATCCTATACAAATTGGAGACGAGTGGACATTTTACCAATAGAACCGCTTACGTTTAATGTTTTTTGACATGATCAAAATAAGGTATTAGCAACAGGTTTAGATGAGTTTTTAGTAGATTAATCGCCGCCTAATCTTTATTTTACACTTATCTTTGCTGTTCACCTTTGTTGGTTACCAGCAAGGATAAATCATTTTCTATACGTACTAATTCTAAAAATACAATAATTGTCTCGTCGTGATAAGGTAAAATATTTATGGCGACTCAATTCGCCATAAACATTTATCTGGACCAATTTCTAAGGTCCTAATTTTGATCAGTGTTCTTGGTGCCTGCGATTCCTCAGGTTCAAGATGATAGTTGAATTAGAATCCAGGAACCATTCCAACTCTTTCAGCCTAATTAGAAAAGATTCTCCCTGATTTTATGTTATGTATGTATAGGTATCACTGCATTTAAGCCCATTGCTCAATCTAACTCAAAATTGGTTCTTACTGTAATTTCACCTGAGTTTAATTTGGAACTTCCATTTGTAAATTACAGTTCAGTCTAAAAAGCGTTTGAAGTGGACCGTCTGGGAGCCCCTGCTCGCCTTGAACTCTGTTCGGCATTTTTTGCGAACGCCGCAACAGGATACGCGAGACAGCAAAGCCCTTAGGAACTGATATTCATTCTATGCCCTTAGTTTAGTTACTTGATGCCCTTGACGCATATAACTTTGGGAGCTGAGAGCCCCTTGGAATGCGGCCGATCATAGCCTTCCAAAATGCAACTTGCTGTTTGATTTGTAGTTTACGAGAACAATAATTTAAATGAAACTGTAAAATTGAGATATCGTGGTAGACAAGTGAATTAAAATGGTAAATGCAGGTACTTAACGATACAAGCGAATCAAAAAAGTCGAAAACACAATCCTATAATGCCGCTAGATCATATAGACGCAAAATTATAACTTGATGATCGTGACGCAGTGATAACGCTAAACATTAACTCTGATTGAGTAATGTAGAGGACATCGTTAGTTGAGGTGATATTGCACTAACTGTCTAAATATCTAGAACAAATATGGCGGCTAAAACACGTAACAAGATGCCTTTGATCATGCCGATTTTAATGATGCCATAATGATAGGAATCCCATTGTGTTATTTAATCACGCAAATTGTTGCTCTGAATGTTTTTTGCAAGTATAGAAATGCTTATGTGCTATTACGATAGATTACAAAACATTATTAATGAAATTAGATAAAGATATACCGATAAAAGAAGGAAAACTTACAGGACCTCGTGTTCCGAAGAGGTGTTGCATAATGGTTTACTGCGTGGCACAGGTAGCAAACACAATGCGATCACCGCAGATTCTGTCACGGAACTGTCCGCCGCTAAAGGAACTGGAACCGTCCGGCATCTTGTAAATAATCAGGTGATTTTGATTTCGAGTGCAAGATCGTGTATGCGTGTCGCGGTCGCCGGCCGGTGAGGCACTGATGCTTGGCTCGGCTCGCCGGCCGCTCCTGCATTGCGGCGCGCAGTCGCAGTCGCGCGCACATGACCTTGGCATTGAACTTGGCAATGGGCGGCCGGCGCGCACGGGGGGCGCCCCTCAGCGCTCCCCGGGGGATGTGATGCACCGCCAGCTGCACCGCCCCCCCTCCTCCCCGCCACCACCGTCCTTCCGCCACCTCGCCCGAATCCTACGCTATGTAGCCGCCATGTTTCTAATACCTTATGCTCTTTTCTATTGGTGGTTCGCAGTTGTGTTATATAGCTGACGCGGATTCGATGTATTGGCTTTGCAATGCAAGACGTTCTGCAAAATTTTGGAATATTTTCCTACGCTGGGATCATCCTCTGCAAAACAACAAAAAACCTATGCTATTGGGATCAAGCACAACGAAATAATCGACGTACCTATGTATGCTGGTGTGGGTATGATCTTCTACAGTACGTACATACTGTAATTGACTGTTGCAATTCAGACCATTCGACAAAGCTTTGAAGATGATTTGTGGTTTTTAAGTCATAGGCGATCAAAACTCATCTATTTTCTATTAATTTCCAGTATCGAATTGTCTTAGTCTTTGTATGATATACCTAATGTTACAAGAAGCATAAGCATAGCATCTGCTAGTGTGCACAAAAAACACAAGTGTATCGTAAGTGACATTTCCATGGAATCGAATACCTCAGAATTATTCCAGTACTTAATCGAATACTATTCTCTCTACTTCTCTCTGTGCTTGAGATAACAACTCCCGCCATACAACAAGCAGGCGGGCTATGTAAATAAAATTATGATCCGTCATAATTGCAAAAAGTTGTAGGTCATGTAAGAACGTAATTTACCACCACTAGCAGATATCAAATAACTTGGTGAGGATTCCCCAAGGTTATCTGAAAGAGAAAGCTTATAAGTGATAAGACCGCTCATTTAATTTAATAAAAGTTTTGTGTTTATTTTGTTGTTATCTAGTGGTGGAGGTACAATAATATTTTTCTTTCCATGTTCCAGAAATCACATTAGTCATGTTACTAGTAGGTATCTATTATAGTAGCGCGTAGGAGTGCGGGTTTTCGGATAGAAATCGAACAGATATTGTTCGATTTCTATCCAAAACCAGTGGGGTGGGAAATTTCTACCAGTGATTTCTACCAGTGGGGTGGGAAATTCCAGAATAATAGGTACGTCTATTTCACAAAACAATTATAACGTATTTCAAATCGATCTGCGTTTCGTATTTTCAAAAAAAGGAAGAGGTTATCAACTAGGAAGAGGATTTGTATTTTTACGTTTGTCGATGATTGTTCCTATTTTGTTGTTATTTTTGTTTTTATCATTTACAATAATTATTTTGGGAATACAAAGATAATCGGGATGCACTGTTCTGGAATATTCTGAATATGTAGATTCAAAATATTAGTACCTATCCGTATTCTAAAAAAATCGGACAAGTGCGAGTCTGCTCGCGCACCGAGGCTTCCATACAAGCTTGTAAAGCACTAAACATTGCTCTTACGATTTATAAGTCGGATTGAGATACAAACTTAACTTTGTAATTAGTTAAAAAAATGTTCGCCCATACATCGATATACGTCATAGTCAATTATCCAGCTGCAAGTGTAAGTTTGTAGTCACAAAATTATCGCTACAAACGGAAATTATTATAAAATTTATTACATCAATTTTATCAAATTGACGTGGCGTCCTCGTACACGAGTACCTAGCGGTAAGCTGGGACCAAGATCGATCATCATGCGCGCGCATTCCCTCCTCACCTCACCTCGTCTGTTCCCCCTATGTCACCCCCGTTCCGCCACTCCTGAGCGAAAACATCGGGAGCCCGGGACCTAGCAAGGTACTAGTAATTAATTGATAACTGTGTTATACCTGGCGCCATTTGCAAGCAATATTATTGATAATAAATTTACAAATATTTTTTCGGTTTTGCGCAGTGCCTCATTATTATGAAAGATTGAATGTGTACCTATTGAACATTGCACCAACAATATAACAAGTGTTCAGAGGATTTGATGCCAAAGTATTATCTTCTAGTCATCCTGGCTTCTAGGCGTGGTTTGAAGAAATCGCACATGTGGTACCTATTTCTCGAACACATAGCGTGGATAAAATGTTTAATGATTCAAGCTTTTTTAGTTAGCGTAGCATGAGGAAAAGACCGTTTCATATAAACGCTGTTTAGCTGTGGTATAGCTTTTGCTGTCTTTATCCCTTGCTTTTCACGACAGAGCACAGCAGACTAAATAAATTAGATTAAACGTGTGTTGAAGTGGAGCGTAGGTCCCTGGCAAACTTCTAGGTACTGAGTTAGATAGATAGAAAGAAGCAGAAATAAATAAAATCATAAAGCTCAGCATAAGCTGCTATTGTGACTTAACTATGATAGTTAAACATATTCCTTCGAGGACTTTTTTGTAGGTAATAATGAGTACTTTAATCATGTAGTACATAATATTTATGTATCATCAATAGTTTTCTCGACGCCAAATAATGAATTTTATAGGCAAAATTTTGCTACTTTGGGTTACATTATTGCAATTTTTTTAAGGATCTCATGTTTTTGGAAAATAAATTATAGCCTATGTTACTTCCTATGATAATTCAGCTTTCTATTAGTGGAAAAAATGGCTAAAATCGGTCCAGTAGTTTCGGAGCCTATTCGGTACGCTATATTACTGTAAAGTTTCATCAAAACCCGTTCAGTATTTTTTGTGTTAAAGAGTAACAAATATCCATCCTCACAAAATTTCGCGTTTATTATATTAGTAGGATAGTATAGAAGTATAGAAAGATGTACTGTTAAAAATGTTTTTAAGTTTACTAAGTTTTAGCACAACACTCGGAATTTAGTTACACGAGCGCACACATTGCCTTCTGACGATACACTAATTTTATTGAGCCTAGTAGTGGGAACAGCGAGTTTATCTTAGTTCTAGTGTTTACTTTGTGATTGTCGCTGGATTTCTAAACAGATTAATATTTTTGCGAACACTGCAATTCAAATATATGTTTGCAGCACTCCTCCCTTACAACAATGTGCCATTATGACATACATACATACATTTCCCGGAGGGGTAAGCAGATACCACGGATTTCCACTTGCTACGATCCTGGCATACCTCTTTCGCTTCATTCATCC
This sequence comes from Perizoma flavofasciatum, assembly GCA_958496245.1. NCBI lineage: Eukaryota > Metazoa > Arthropoda > Insecta > Lepidoptera > Geometridae > Perizoma > Perizoma flavofasciatum. The sequence goes on from OY292436.1 coordinate 6,326,452, forward strand.
TCATCAAATTCTTCATATGACATAATGCTGTGAAAGTAGCTGAAGTAAACTAGTCTAGCTGTATCCTTTTGACTACGTACACCACATAACTAAGTCTCTTCGACATGTTATTTATATTGGAGCTTATTTTCTTAATACCTAAACATACTGTGGTGTCCACGAGATCGCTGATAGAGCTGAAAACCTGTAAAACTATCTCCCGCATTTCGCCCGCACTTCAAAAAGATGCCCTATTAAAATACCCCTTTCAGCTAACTGTACTGGGAAAGGAAAAGTTTTTAGGCTTTAAGGAATTGAATGCCAACATCCCCTTTCGAACGGATTACGTGGGCGCCGTCGAGCGTCATACAAAGGCTCGTGGGCGCCCTTGTCCTTGTCACGGGATCGATCGGCGCGCGCTCAGCTGAGGCGGCCACCACCCCCCACCCGATACTTGCCCTACCCGCCACCCTCCAACCGATGCCCGCCCTGCCCGCCACCCCCCATCCAGTGCCGCCCTGCCCGCCAGCCCGCGTCAGTGTCTAGTCTAGCTGACTAGCTGTAGTTGTTAGGCTGCAGATACTTGCAGCTTTTAAGTCAGCGTTTTTATTAGCTGTAGGATAAAAGATTAAACAAGCTCACGATTGTAATCCTAATTAATTACATCCTCAGACCTATACCTACTCAGTGCATAGATCCGTGAGTTTATCAAATAGGGGTAGTCTAAGGCACGCTTAGCTGTTAGCATACCGCGTGATAAGGTTGTATGCCTATCGTAGCTTATAGGAACAGGAACAGATTCTCATTCTTTTGAATTTCTGTTTCTAGTGCATGCCGGTTTTACCGTTTCACTATAACTATAATACTACTACTTTTGAGCACGACTGAAAGACAAATCCTACTACTATTATAAACGCGAAAGTTTGTGAGGATGGACCTCAATCTTTCACGCAAAAACTACTGAATTGATTTTGATAAAACTTTACAGTAATATAGCTTATACATCAGAATAACACATAGGCTACTTTTTATCTTTGTACTAAGCGGGCGAAGCCGTGGGCAGAAGCTAGTGGTTGCATAACGTAATGACATCCGATAGTCAAAAAACCAAAAGCATTTCTCCTACGTCTCGCTTTCCCCAATGTCATTACCTTGATACCAATTATGAGTAGGAAGGTACATACTAACACAGTGGCCTCGATTCTGTAGTACACTGACTAAACTAAATTTAAACTGTCGCTCTCTTTTACTGATAGTGCAAGCAAGAATGAGATAGCTACAATTTTAGTGCTGTCAAATTAGTCAGATTTAAGTTTTCCATACAAATTTAGTCGTGATATCAAAACATGCTGACTATAAACACGAAGAAAAGCGGCACATAAACTGATTTGACAGCAGCACACGGCACTAAAATTGTAGCTATCTCTTTCTTGCGTACACTATCAGAAAAAGAGAGCGATAGTTTAAATTTAGTTTAGTCAGTCAGTGTACTACAGAATCGAGGCCATTATTACAGTATTATTGCCCAATTGATTAGATCCTCTACCCACTCCTTATTAGAATATTCCTATCTAGCCAATCTAGATAGCCATTATTATGCCTATAAAAACACAACAATAATCCCCAAGATGGGCATCATCAGATTTATACTACACACATCTGTGCGGATATAAAGGAGGGGGTAGTTAAAAGCATATCCAACCCAAAAACTATGATATTTACATGCGTTTTGCATGAATTCCATGTGACAGGTTGCAAGTCATTCACCGTTTATTGGAACTGATGGCACATGCCATTAAATTGTTGATTCTAGTACATGTCAGTTTTGTATCTTAAGGTGTACAATAAAGTATTTTCATTCATTCATTCATTCATTCATTCATGTCAGGTTAGAACAGACCTTCAGTGCTCAGTACATCGGGTGGTAACTTATTATTAATTCTGGGCGCCATCCCATAAATACTCTTAGATAGTAACAGTCTTAATAGCAAGTGCACAAATTTTAGTTAAATTTTAGTCAGAGGCAAGTTCAAATAACATTTTGACCTGAAGTAGGCTCCAAGTAATGCAAATCGTAGGCAAGTCCTACCAACATTTTGACCTGAAGTAGGCTCAAAGTAATGCAAATCGTAGGCAAGTCCTGCCAAAATTTTGACCTGAAGTAAGCTTAAAAAATAAAAGCGGTTCCTCTACTTCTCGCTTTCCCCAAAGACGCAAAGTCAGAAGCAAAGGCGGTTCTAACTTTCTAATATAAATGTAAATGTGCAGGTACTTCTTTGCCAAAAGTCGGTATATTGAAGGCACAAATAATACAACCTACTTTCTTAGTACATTCATGTAATCCAGGCCATATTCAATGCTACTAAATGCAAAAGTATGGATGTTTGGATATTTTTTACCGAAAATCTTCGTAGGTAATGCAGCTGATAAATAAAAACAGTACCAACTAACGTGACCCTCGAAGAGTGAAATGCCAGTCTGAACTGCATTATCCTTAGGAAATAAATGTAGGCGAGGCTCTTCGACTTAGGACAAATCTGTAACTAAAACATGTCCAAGTCTAAGTTTTCGTTTGTTTTTTTTTTATTGGTGAACGCAGAGTTATATATCCATCTGTTAATGTAGACAGGTATAAGTCACATAACTAATATTGAATGCGATAAATCTGGAATAAGTACAGATTTCGTAAAGTTAAGACCAGCCAAGCTACTCCACGAGCTCCGTTCGAATACCACAGGAATAAAGAAACACGCAACCGACCCCGCCACCGTCGAACCAGCGACCCCTATTACGGTAGGGAGGTGGTATGGGTAATTTTCCTGATCGGTGTAAACATCAACTTTTAACGAATTGCGTTGATATGATGATGTCTTATGGATCAATTTTTCAATGCTAAGGACCTAAAAATGCCTGTTTCCGCTGGCCGGCAATGGCTACGGTTAACAGAGACTGGCGAGACTGTACTGTCCGGTCCAAAGAAATAAAGTCAAACAGCGCGCACCAAAGGGTTTGTATGGAGAGAGTAGCGCTATTGATATACAGTTATAAATATAGACATATTAAATATTTTTTGTGTAGTTGAAATTATAGTACTCACAATAAGCCTGAGTAATTAATATAACACATGCGAACAAGCAGAGTAATAACGTAATCTAGCAATATCGACGAGTAAATTCGTTAGGTGACAGGTGAATTGAAAATACGTCACTCTTACTCCATGTGAAAATACGCGCAGAGCGAAAGAGACGGATTCGAGCACGAGACCAAATATACAAGAAAATGGTGATCTGACTTGAACAAAACTACTAAGAATTAAGTGCCGTGATTTACCTACTGAATTACATAAAAAATACTCTATCCAAAAAAGTTCAATAAACGTATTATTTATAAATATTATATCAAGTTATATTCACTGTATAAATATCAAGTTTCTTACTTTAATAGATATTGATAAATTATGTAAAGTATCTTCTCCGAAATTTTAAAATAGCCTCTTAATACAAGCACACCCACAGTTTTTTTTTTATTCGTGGGTAAGGGGTGGTCCGGTCGATGTAGGGGTGACACCCACGCCTCCCGCAGCATCCCCTGACCTAAATCCAAGGGGATGGGAAGGAAGACACAAGAGAGAGGGAGACAGTGATAAATCAATGCACTCTCTCACTCATGCATGCAGCGCATTTGTTATGGGTGCATGACAGAATAAACGGATGATATAAAGTGGGGATACTAACTAAATACATGGTGTCAAAATGTCATTCCAGCAGTTTACTTAAAAATTCATGGTTGGTAGGTAGCTCATTCATAAATCATAACTTATCAGATGCAACGCTCATAACTTTGATGGATGAATTATTCAAACTTTTGCGACCAAGACCCGTATACTGTTCAGGCTCTTAGACGGCTTTTTTATTATTTTCCCAACGTAGGTATTTAGACTATGGAAAACTATTATTTCTTTTGACAAGGAGCATCCAATGAAGGTCATTTGCAGGCACATATAGCTAGGGTTGGCCAAATCCGGAAAACTAAAAGACGTTGACAACGGGCAAGAGATATATCCCAAAGGCTGAAGACCAGCTCTTCAACCAGTGTCCCCCCCACTAACGGTGCCGAGATATGGACGCACTCAAAGGCCCACCTTTTCGCTCAAATCTACCTTCAACTTCAGTACAGTAAAGGAATGGAACTTGTTGCCAGCGGTCTCCCCGATAAATATAATCTTGGAGTCTTCCAGTCAAAAGTAAATTCCTGGGTATCTTCTAGTCTAGATAAATGTGCTACATCCTAGAGCACATCGTTTTCATAACTATGGTTTTAAAATCTTTTTATTCTTATAAATGTATGATTTCCTGTTCCGACTTCAGCGTTTTTGATTAGAATTTAAGTTTAATTTCAAATTGCTATTATGCAGTTTTGGTGTCATAGTTTTTTATTCAACACATACGATACAGCACAGAGAAGTACAAATGAAAAGAAAGAAAGAATACTTATATTGTTTAGACTTTTTGATCTCATCAGAGAATTCTCATCTCTTTGAATTTTTTTTATGTTTTAGTCTTTTGTGGCGCAGAGCACGTCTCATCATGAGTGGCCTCTAGATTGTTTGACTACCTACACGATAACCGGGTAATTTATTGCTCGATACCATTTTACTGACTTGCACGTGTTCGCGATTATTTCCATAACGTTATTTATATTATTAAAATTCTAATACTGTGAAGCCAGTCGCTGAGTCTTTTATCTAGAAACTTGTGGAGAGTAAACTCAGCGACCGAGTTTACTTCGAATTTGGGGCTATCTCGCCCCTAATTCGAATGATACTCTTATATCTCATGAGAGTGAAAGAAAGAAAGTAAAGCTCCCGGGCCATATTATCTACCTCCCCGATCCATCGCAAGAGAGTGATGACACTGTCGAGACGACCAGCCAGGATGTGCTTGGTGACGTCATGTCTTTTCAGAGTGGCTCTGCGGGCGGCCTGGATGCTGTGACTCCACAGCATCTAAAGGACCTGCTGTCTGGCGGTTCTGGCCATGCAGGTGGTAAGTCCTTTTAGAAGATGATGTTGTCAGGCCGAGCCAACAGCGAGATCACAGAGCTCCTGTAAGGTGCGAACATATGCGCAATTAAAAAAATGATGGCGGGATGGCGGGAGAAATTCCACTATTGATAAATTTAACACTTTGCCCTCCAACATTACCGTGGTAGATGTACAATTCGTCTCCTGGTTTCAGCATTTCTTGACGAGTCCTTTTTGACCATTTTATAAGAGAAAACTTCGAAATGTTGTGCAAAGTTCGCACAGATTGCTCAAAATTAATACCCATATATGGCTTACAATTAGGAAGGCTAGGACAATATAATAAAGAACACCCTCGTGTCGGTTTTGAATATAGATTTGGATAGAAGGGCATGGTCGTAGGTATCTCTGCCTGTCAAATTAGGAGGCTTAGATATTCGCAAAATTTTAAGTGTTGCTTCTTCTTTGGTAAAAAATGACCAAATTTCTGACTACATATCTTTCGGCGTTCCCTGGTAACGATCTCAAAATTTCATACCTTGACGAAGCTAGAAATGCTTGGCATGGTGCTTGTTCCAATACTGCTTTAGAGATTACCCCTAAATCTCTTTAGTCCGAACAGCAATAGGACGAGCCTCTGTGCGAACTGACGCGGAATTGTCTGTTACAAACGTGCTCAAGCTCCATGAACCGTGTTCGTCTCCCAATGTATCTAAATGGGAGTCAGGACTTTGGTTGCAAGGCCTTCCGCCACACAATACTGGTACTTTAATGGATCCTATAACATTCCGAGTTGTAGTTAGCCTACGGTTGGGTGCACAGTGCTGTACCACTCATCAGTGCCAGTACAGTACGGCGATCGAACAGTGGTCACCATGGATTATCGTGTACCAGGGCCACCGGTATGGTCTCTCGCCACGCTAGCCTTAATATCATACGATATCATACGCCGGGATTTTATCAGCGTTAATGTTCCAGCTGTTCTCGAACCGAATGGTCTGCTACGTGACGATTCTAAGCGACCTGACGGCATGACCCTTGTCCCTTGGGACGCCACATGCGTAGATACCCTAGCGCCATATCATCTGGAGGAGATATCAGTTAGAGCCGGGGCAGCGGCTGATTCAGCCGAGGATTTCAAGAGGCGCAAATATGGAAGTCTCGACAGAGCTTACTTTTTTGACTGAACTAGGTTCAAAATCACGCATCGCTGCGTCGCATTTAACAAGCTATCGACGACAAGAAGTAGTAGAACTCCTTGTGAAAAGCTCTTCCGGGGTACTACCATCATCTATTTTTGCCGCCAAGCAGTAATGCTCGCATTGCTGTATTCCGGATTGAAGGGTAGGGACATGGGCGCCGGTAAAGTTACAGGCATGAGACTTTTCACACGTTATGTCTCAGGGTCGGGAACGCGTGATACCTCTCGTGTAGCAAGCGTTCATAGGTTACGGTAACCGCTTACCAACAGGTGAGCCGCATGCTTGTTTGTATAAATAAGTCTGGGAAAATAGGTAAGTACCATTAGGTTCCTAGGTACCTACCTACTCAATCTTCATTACGTAAAAGTTAGCCGGAAGAAAATGGTAATTAGCATTAAGTTCGTCTATGTAGGTACTTGTTTTATCTGGCGCAATAAAGCATTTTCTATCTAATTATTATAAGGTAGGTTTTTTTTTAAGTTGAAATATTTGGTGTGCAATAAAGTATTTTCTATCTATCTATCTATCTACCTAAGTTAATACCTACTCGAATACTAGTTCGAATTATTGATAGGTATTGGCAACTACACCTTATATACCTACCTATCTACTTATCTTGCATATAAATGGCATAGTTAAGTAGGTATAAGGTACTTGTCGATCCAAAATAGAAAGACCGTGCTTCTTAAGTAGGTAGGTACCTACCTAGTTACCTACTTGTTAAAACATCAACAAAAAAGTGTTTATTCTGATGATTAGTGTACAGCGATGACGTGATTCGCGTAAGAGCTGCGCAAGGTGATGCTACCAAATCGCGTTCACTATTGAAGGAACCATTTTGTGAACCGGGAGCCTTTGCCGAACCACTAGTACCTAGTTAGGTATCTACGGTAAACATTGTGTCTTTTATCGTCGAAACATTCTAGGTGCACATTATAATGTAAATAAGTGGATACAGATTATTGGTAACTAACTATCTGCTTTGTACCTATGCAAACTCAGATCTATAGACCTACAGATACGCGTAGGTATATGTACTAATATAGATTATGATTACAAACATTACCTACCTACCTACGACGCGGACGTATCGATCAATACGCCCCAGATGGAGCATCTATCTGAAATGTTTAGATACTAATTAATTACCAACCTGTAGGTAAGTATCTTCTCTCGAAGCCACTCGCGGTACCACTCGCGTGACTCTGTATCTGGCCCTTATTTAGTTATTCGTTGGTTTTCTGGAGAGAGGGCGCGCGAGAGGAACTAGCCGACGCGGCGGTGCGCGGCGGAATCGCTCGGCCTCGACCTTGGCCGTCAAAGCCGCGCATGCGCCCCGCGTCATTGCCTCCCCCCGCGCCGTGTAGCCCCCTTCAATTATGTCATTATGTGCCGCGGCGAGTTGCGTAGGTATTGTTGCCAAACAGGAGCTCCAGATTTCGATGATCAAACTTGCTTCACCCTTTCAGTCTATTAGATATGCTGTTGAAAACACCAGTAACATAGGTAGGTAGGTAGGTACTTACATAACTTAGTTCTGATGGCAAAAAACGTAACAAGGTAGGTAAATCCGTAATTCCGTACTTACCTGCCATCTAAATAGGTTATGACTTCAGCGATAAGGCCGCCCATTGTGCATAGGTATCTTTTGTTTTTAAGTAGTTAGGTACCTACTTAGGTTAAACTAATTAGACTCCAATTCGAATACGAAGCAAATGAAATCTAATAATAATTCTCGCCTCGCTGTGCAGTGATGTAATCTCATTGTGGATTTACCTGCAAACGCAATGCATGGGCAAATACTTCACACCTATAGAAGAAGATACCTACCCTCTTGGTATCATAGTCAGGAAGTATAATAATCATGAGTGACAAATCTGGAAATATAAAAAAAATTCTACTTTCCATAAACCTGAAACATGTTTCATACAACAATATAACATAAAATGTTATAACAGGTATACAATTTGAGACAAAATAAATGTGAGCATAAAACAAACTAAACTTGCTTTCCTGCGAGGAACTAAATGAAAATCAATGCTACAGGCGATATGGGAAAACAGCATTTTTCAGATTCTACATGCTTTGAGTTACTACTAGTGCCATCTATGAATTCACAAGAAAACCATTATAACAAGTTCTACACACGCTGTAGTATGGCAACCCTCCATTTATCATCCATTACGAACCAACCTTACAATGTATTTTCGTAGCATTAGGATAGATGACGCTATTAAGCAAATTGAAAATCATGTAAATTCTTGTTTTTTTTTACTTTTATTTAAACTTTAAACTACTTACTTGATAACGTAGCCTACGATCACACTTTGTTATTGTTTTATGAAGCTTATTTTCATAAAATAAGTTTACTCATATAGTTAAAATACAAAAGACTTTATCAGTTAGTATAGTAACGTACGTATAAAACTTAGTATATTAAATAAAACATTGATTATGTACCTACATGATACGCTAAATGAACGCTTGACCAGAATGATTTAGCCCTGTTTTATTAAATATATAAATTTCACATTTTGGAGGAAAAATTTATTGTTGTAGGTAAATTTCCCTGTAAGTTGCCGCCTACGACCGAGCTCTTACTACTTGCACTCGTGGTATCGTTGAAACGTTCGTTGTTGCTTATCTCTTGCTTAGCTTCAAATTTTCTTATCCTGCAACGAAAATGTTACGATATTTGTACCTTCATAATGATTTTCCACATGACTGATAGCTTAAACAATCTTATTTGGAAAAGTCTTTCCCTAAATCCTCAATTAGGTAGATACCGAAGACTAAAGTTGGAAATAGTATGGATAGACAAAGTGAAGTGAAGTGTGAAGAAGTGCTACAATTTGTCAAAAGACATTAAAAATGTTAGTTTGTTGCGTATACGTTATTATTTAATTTCTAATTTCTCACAACAAAGAACTTAGATAAAAACTTGCTTACTTAGATTTAAGACACAAAGCAAGAAGTTTATTGGCAGGCGCCTCCGCAAACAGCCACAACATTAGTGACGCTATACAGCTCCAGAATATAACACCGGCTGCTTCGTTAAGCTGAAATTGAAATTACTTATTAAAATACCTACTACAAACATACATGTAGGTACAATTTTATAAGAAGTTGAAATGTTTGCACGTTAGTTTTCTCTTACAAAAGACACCAACGCGCTTTATAACACTACGTCGTAGAACAACATATAGATTACTGGTTACATGGACTATCTACCTATTGTAATAAACGATTAATTATTTTACCTACAAAAATTTGATAAGTAAAGTCATCATAGCACTATAGCCATGCGTGAACCCGGCCAGGTGGAACCGGGCTACTCGCACAATTAACTTCTCCAGCCAGGGTGTCTAGACAAATATCACTTTCTGTTGGTTTTAACACCTGCGGAAAGATTAAATTGTATAGAAATGACATTAGCTGTGGAAATGTCATGTGACAGCTGCCAAGTTATACCTTGACAAATTTGCGTTAGCGCGAAAGGAAAAGTAAGCGTGAGGTATTTGTCTAGCACCCTGGTCTGTCTAAGGCTTTTTCTTTCTAGTGTAGTGGCTATTGGAGTTAAAACTCCAATTGATTGAACTCGTAAAGTCACTGATATTAATAATTCTCTATGTAGTAAATGAAAAGCTACTTACAATATTGAAATAGTCGTTGTGCTGAGGATTTCGAGTGACGTACACGTTTCTGAGGATGATGATAGTGTGTGTCAGGTATAGACCGTAGGAGAGTCTGCTGAGGGGTACCCATGGGTACCAAGTTAGCATTCCTTTTACTAACGCTGAAATCAATATAATACCTTATGTAAATCAAATCTTCTTCGTTGTTTTTGAACGCATATTTATCAGGAAATGCATGTTCTATACTAATAGAAACCAAATAGCCCAACTAAAAAAGTCATACTTATACCGAATATGTGATGTAGGAACAGCTAATTTATTTTTTAGCTATGTTATTTGGTGCTAACGAGATGGTTACCGGCGCCTATGATATCTGCAACCATTCACACCAAAACATAGCAATGCAAGTATTATTGCAAGCAGAAATAGATATAGTCTTGGTATATTACCTCTGATTAGTTCTTTCACAAAAGATTTTTAGTTCTTCCAACAAGTTGAGATAAAAATAGTGATAAATATCCAAAGCCATTTCCATTTTTTTGGTTACAGCTGAAAATCAGCGTTGGGTGTAAACTCATCCAACACACGCTGAGCTGAACACCTTTTTGGTACAGACTACATTCAACAGCTTTATTAGACACATGAGCCGAAGAACATTAAAATTATATTGTGTTCGTTTTAGATTTAATACCTCTACTTGTTGGCTTATATATTTTTATCTTTATTATTGTTTGTACCAATTAAACGTTTATTATATTCTAATCAAAGCTTGTTCGTTTTTGTAACATTTATGATGGTCTACTTGTGCATAGTTATAGGTGACGCATAAGATATACTTACGCACTTGTCCAAACGCACAGCACATAACCAGTATGGCCACACCACAGGCCCAGGCTGGCCTGTTGAGAGCAGCGTATACAGCGCCTTCTAGCGGATGGTAGTCCCACCACAGGAATATGTTACCTGACACCATCACTACCAGCATAAGGATCAGAGCTGACACTGCGCCTAATATTGACCATCCCTGAAATATTTAAGAGACAATCCTGACACTGCGCAATGCCTATAAATTAAAGTAATATATATTATGTATGTTGGGAAGCTGAAATTCATAGGAGACAAGTAAATCTGGTACATAAATTTGTCAATTGATTGATTTTTATTTTTTATTTGACTAAACAGGAAAGGATTGAAAGCACTCTTGACGACATTTTTTTACAATTCCAAATAAAAATAGTAGGTATTGGGTAAGAAGGTGTGTTTGTTTGTCAATTACCATATCTCTGTACGTGTTACCATATCTGTATTTCTTCATGGTTCTTGGATAAGTTTCATCGCTATAAGTCACTAGGGGTTTAATGAGAAGACTTCAAAGGATTAAACCTTTAAGTTAGTGTAGTATAGTTTAGTATAGACCAAGTCGTGTAAGTGCTTCCTATAAAGAACATAATGGAACAAAGTGTATTCCCCATAAAGAGAGAAAGTAAGAAAAGTGTTAATGGACACATTCTTAGCGATACTTTATCTATAAAACTAGGTCAATGTTTACTTAACCTAGCATAGGCTAGATTACTAGGATACTCTTTTTTTATGTATAATATATATTTATATAAAGGACAAAAAAGTCACAAGAGGACGCTGCAATCGATGATGGATATAAACATCGGGGGTTTTAAAATTTTGTAAAAAAATAATTATTACGACGAGTAATATTTTTAATTTGCAAGTCGTTTAGTGGTAGGTTTGTGTAATATCTGGATTCTACTCGTATTTAAAGTTTTCCAGTGTAAACAAAAAGTTTGGTTCTTACTTTGGACATTTTTTTTGAACCGATCTTGTCCTTGTAGGTGATAAAAAAGTATCCACTGAAGACACCAACCAGATATGCAGCAAATCGCGTGTGGCTCTTGATGTAGTTTCCATGGAACTCTCTACTACCACGAGGGTTTGATACAAACCTGAAAATAGGAACTGTCATAGGGTACTTCTGTGGCACAGTGAGCGAAGGCCCACCAAAGACGCAGAAGCTTGTGGGTTTGATTCCCGCCGCGGGACGAATGTTTGTATGTTCGGCAAATATTTATCTCGGGTCTGGGTATTTTCTATGGATAATATGCATGTATTTACAAAAAAAGTAGTATATCAATAATGTAGTTCTCATAACACAAGCTCTGCTTACTTTAGGGCGGAATAATGCTGTGTGAAAATTTACTAGCATTATTAATATAATTATTATGTGGGCCTAAGTTCTCGTTCTTACACTCGTTGTGTTTACAATTTCATTTTGCTTTTTGTGTTTATTTGTGTGTACAATACAGAATTAAGAATAAATTCCAGCGAAACGGACCTTGAAATCTTAAGTAAGCCCATTATGTTTTAATCATTAAAGAAACTACTCCAAGTGGCAGTGTAAAATCAAATAATTACTTGGTTTGCATATTCAATTTGTTCATTATGTAATTTGAATAAATACCCCTATAAATTATAAAAAATCGGTTAACAACTGGTATTTATAATCTTGACAATGGTTGAGCAATAAATCGTGTTCAATAGTGTTTTTTTGCAACAAAATGTGACGGTGTCGACATGTTTTGCCAAGCTTTATATTATATATGTGTTTACAAAATCACTAGATTCTGAGTCTAAAATTCATGGTTGTCCCAGAATATGTATACTATGCCAAATGTGATAATTCTGCCCATAAAAGATTTCCTGAATTTTTAGCAATTTCCTAAATTACACTTTTGAGAAAATAATTTAAAAATTGTGCCTATCGAGATTAAAGATTAAACAAGTATAACACCAAGTGTTAATAAGTTTAACGGAAACAACGATGTTGCTATTTATTTTATTGCTTTGTTTTGTATCGAGCCTTTATCGAGCCATCTAGCTAGACTAGAAGTCTCGGGTTGAGATACGATACGGATACGAATGGACTATACCTCCGGACCAGTCGTATCCCTCCCAGCTTCGATCACCAACCAGTAGGGTGGTCATCAGACTTGGATTCTCCGTACTCTGATCCTCATGATGGATTCATGTTCTTCGTCATGCAATTAAACGTTGTTGAAGTTAACGCATTATAGCTGATACATTAGAATCATTAGAATCAGATTTTTACAGTAAAAAGCTGATTCTGCTATTTCTTCATTGAATGAAAATAGCCAAATTTAATTTATAATTATACCTTTTCGGTATACACACATATTCTGGGACACATTGTGTATTGTCTTGAGAAAGAAGTCTACAAGGAAATATAAGATAGGAAGAATTAGAAAACTATAATAATTATCAAGTAAACTGGTATAGATACACAAAACTAAATAGGCTCTGAATCATGGGACATAGGAAGTTTATCTACATTACAAGTTAGCCAATGCCTTTATGTACTTTTTAGTAATACAATCAAGATAAAGGCGACACAACTATTAGCAAATGAACAGAATACAATGGGGGCAGTCACGCGATTTTACAAAAGGAAGAAGATGGAAAAAACCTTTATATCTCCCCATCGGAAACGCAATAGAATGCAATGTAAACAATATTACATAACAAACAAATATATTTTATAGAATAATTAAAATTATAAAGTTTTTTAAATGTAAGGCACATGGGAATTTTCACACGTTATGTCTCAGGGTCGACAACGTGCGAGATATACCTATTCCTTACCAACAGGTGAACCGTATGCCACTTTACCACAACTTTTTTTGTATATAAAAGTTGTGGTTTTATTACTTTTTAATTCGTACTGTGGGTATGCACCCATGATATGTCGATGAACAGTTCCCTCGTATTGTAATGATCATGGTGATTGCAACGGTGGTTAAAGAGGTTGGGAAAGTCAAAATTCGTTATCCAAATTCAGACTAAGATATAGATAGACTAAGATATTGGGAAAGTTTAAAAAGTTAACCAAGTTTACTATGCGTTCGTTGTTAATCAGTCAGTCTCAAGATTTGCTAACCCAAAAAATTCACAGCCGAAAAAATTGGCGTTGACAAAACTTAATGAGAGTGTCAATTTCATTATTACTTTTGGTTTTTTACTCTATGATTGTTCAAGCTTACGAGTATGTACGGTTGAAAAATATAAACAAATGATTACAGCTAAGTATGCTGTAATCATTTGAGTTTTTTTGATACTGCTAAAGAGGCTTACAAATATACGGCCCAACTGTTGGTAAGCGGTTACCGTAGTCTATGGACGCTTGCAATTACAGAGGTATCACTCACACTTTGCCTCCCTGAGGTATCAAGATGAAAGATCTCATGTACTGGTAATTTCACCGGCAAGCGTACCCTTCAAACCTAGTATCCTATCATAAGTGCTATGAATACTCACTCAAAAGTAAACAACTGCACGGCAGACAGCTCGTACATGTAGGTTACCAATCCTGGCACAACGATGGAAGCTATGGTCACTAGTCCACCACAGATCAATCCGACTGCAGGAACGCGCTTGTAAAGCCAGTAGAGAAGAACGGTAACGATGAAGAAATGGAAGTCACAAGGTATGTACCAGGATACGACTATACACTGGGAAAAGGTTTACCGTTCAAAAATGTCTACAATGTTTAGTAGCTGAGATACACGCTAGGATCTATCACGTAGATCTATCACGATAGACTGATGATATCACAAAGGTTGCGGGAAGTTGGTTGGTGATCGGAGGCGGCCAAATATAATTCGTCTTAGCACTCGTTGGAGGTGTGATACGTCCAGCACTAGACTTTGTAGAAGTCTATAGCGTCAAGCTATTGTCCATGATAAGGATGAAATACAAATCAATATATAATAATTAAATTAAACACCCAACAGACACATATACATATTATGTGCATAGTCCTGACCCTGTGTAGTGGTTATCAGGAGCTACGAGTAACGTGGTACCAAAACACCCGGAACAAATATCTGCAGAATATGCAAATATTTGTCCCGCAGCGGGAATCAAACCCGCACCTCTTGTGCCTGCTATTTGCCCGCCCCTCCGGTTTATTAATATCTTTTTTAGCCACCAAGGTGGACTCGCTCGTAAGTAATATGTTGTAAGCAAAAGTTCATATTGAAATTCAAACTTACAATGTTCTCTGTATCGATGTAGTTATTGACCATAAGGAGATTTAGCCACCAATTCTTTAGACAAGCATCTGTCTCGACCGAGTTTACTCTGTTCCACAGCGGGCCCGATCCAGTATAGGGGAAAACTGCACATGCGTAGAATACCACTATTGCTAGGGCTACTACCAATCTGAAATAATTCAGGTATCAATTTATCTTTTAATCACTCATAGTTAAAAAGTAGGTCATCCTTAACTCAACAACTGCTCTGCAAATGCAATTTATCGTTTTAAGGTCGTAAGTAAATTTGAAATAGTCCGACAACATGAGAAATACTTATTTCTATTTAAAAATGGAACCGGTACAGTTGATTTTGAAAAAAAAAATGTGAGGAGGAAACAGTTTCCCCATAGACTACTAGGATGCTAACGCATCAGTGTCGCTTTCATTTGTTTAACAACAATCCAATTTTGCATTCTTGGCGAAAAGTTAGTCTAAGTAAAAATGCGAGTTTTTGCTGAGCGGGTTGCTCAACATTTGGCAATTGAAACGTGAGTAAAAAATATTTTTGTTAGCTTGTGAGCTTAGAAAGGACGAATGCAAATCAAAGCACAATTTATTTTGGATTATTGCTCTAATAATAATTGATACGAGTACTATCATCAAACCTTAGGTATCTCTTCAATATAACGAGGAGTGGATTGGGCAACTTCTTTACACTGGCCAGGTATGTGATCGCAAGAAAACCAGACAGGAGGAAAAATGTGTCCACAAATAGATCATCATGCAGGATAAGCATTCCTAAAGGCGATTTCGGAATCTGTAAAAAAGGTTGCTTGTAAGGATTCACTCCTAAAATACTCGTCACACAATTTCACAAATAACTTTCCATTTTACCTGATCTGATATGAAACCATCACTGATAGGCCCGGAATTGTGTATCCCAATTTGATGGTCCAGTACTATGAGACACATCGTCAAGTATTTAATACCATAGAATACTTCCAAACCCTCTTTCTTAATTTTCAACAAATCTTTTGCATTTTCCTTCAAACAGAATGCTTTGACAAAGGACGTAGCTGAAACGAAAATAAAAGCTTTTCTTTCATTCGTATGGTGAAAATGAACGAACTGTTGTTGTATAACGCAAGCATAATTTTGATCTAAAAATTAATAAAAATTAAAAATTTGCCAATAAATTGATACACCAATAAATGTAATGCCTACATCGTACTGTTTTCTAAAAAAGGAACTAGTTTTGTTTTCGTGCGTTTAAATCTTTTGTATGTAAGTATGTAATATGCGTGTAAATCGTACAAAACCAATTTATTTAATTTTTAAGTATTTTGGGAACGCTTCCGTCTGGTAGTGATCTGGATCAGTTGAGCTATCTATAGATTGTTTGCAATGGTCTTTAGATTTATGCAATGGCTAGCTGTTTCATCTGTATTTTTTGTATAATACCTACTTGTAAATAGTTGTATGAATAAATGTTTTATTTAATACTTCCGCACAAACAATGTAGTGCTAGGAGGACTTAATGCTAAAGTATTCTCTACCAGTCATCCTCAATTATGTTTTCTAATAACTTACTATTGCCATTTGTTTCCAAACCATTATCTCTGTTGATATTCAGAAATGTGCATATCAAACATATGCTAGCTAATGCTCCAACCGTACCCCTGAAAAATAAATCCAGATTGCAAAGAATACTGCGAATGCATGTAATGAAATGAAAATCGTGTATATAATTAATTTCATTATATCTATTGCTGACAAATGAAACGTCCACGATTTTATTCGATTTTTTTATAATCAATTTTTGAGAATTTGCGCACGTCCAATGTGAGTGCATTTTTTTAGTTAGAGTAGTGTTAAAACTACTCCTGAAAACTAAAAGTTCAGGTTACATCTACCCGCTGCACTCTTAGGGAGTATTTTTTGGAAAATCCTATTTTTGTGCGCTCAATCTTTATTTCAAAAGAAACAAACTCTCACGAGAATTGTGCGAATACTTATGTCGCTATATTTTTAGCTCGGTACAAAAATTAAGAAAGCTTAATTTCTTTCAAATTTACTACGGAAACTCACATAAACGCATAAAAAAGTCCACCATATTCTTTTCGATCGTCCTTTGTCTGACAGGGCTCCGTTATCGAGATATTGGCTCTGATTCCCGCGGTTCCAAGATGGCTGCGAGCGAGCATAATGCCTAGAAGTCGCTCTACTGTTTTGGATAGACAGGATGCTGGCACGCACGCGCCCCATGTTAGCTCATTTAGAGGATGTGAATGAGGTGGACGAAACTACAAATAAATACATAATTGAATAATTTGGAAAAAAATGCTGTCTTCTGTAACAACAACCTTAAAGACGACACCAATTTTACATACGACTGACACACTCCGTACTTAACAACATTAAATATATTTCTTAAATTTATTACAACTATAAAATTATCAATAATCAACCACAAATAGAATTATAAACAGGTGCATAGATTTTTATAAATAATGAGCTATACCAATACCTACGATTAAGTAAATATTTGCCAGCATTGGATTTCATACCGTGATTCCATTGCGTGCAAAGTAACTACGATTGTTTATCTTTTCTATAGTAAACTGTCCTCATTGTTGTACACCGTCTTATGTTCTGAGTCAATGCAATTACTTGATCCTCAGTTTATAGTTTAATTAGTGATTTAGGGTCAAACTGATTATAGAAATAATCACTCAAGGAAGAATATCGGCATCTACTTCAAATTCCCACGCGCTGCCTTGGGTGATAAACGTTAAATACATGGTTTGGCCAAAAACTAACAAATAGTAGTGACAAATACGGTTCCTATAGTTAACATAACCTACCAATCAGTTAATTTAGGTGCATTATAGAGTTTCAAATGAATTCAGGTAGATATTCTCGGGGTAGAGTTGTTTGGTAGATTATCTTTTGATTGTTTTCTTATTTGGTTTTGAATAGTTTTGAAATTGTAGCACTTTGTAGGCCATTGAAGAGACACTTCTCGTAAAATTTACAGTTGATATATAAGAAACTTGTTAATTTGGCATGATGAGTCAATTTCAGCGCCCCTTAGTGACTGGTTAAAACCTATTTTTAAACCATTCTTGAAGTATACAAATCGATTACAAGAACCGCATTTCAATTGGATATTCCGTTTCGGAGATAAATGGTTAACAGACAAACATGAAAACAAACAACCTTTTATGCAACGCATATACGAGCTCCTTACGTCACGCGTTAAAAAATGAGCATTAGAATCATACATCATCATCATTAACAATCTGTAGAAGTCAACTGCTACTGTCAACTGAACCTAGGCCTCTCTCAAAGAGTGCCATGACGAACCATCCACCGATATGCCGCAACCTCGGGGCCCGCACACATTGCGTCGTCTAGTTTGTAGTCGCCATTCGAAACCGGTTTGTAGTTACCATACATACCTCCATATAATCCAAAGCAGACTGATATGGATTAAAAGCATTTTCCACTTTTTTCCGTACCGTCTTATCAGTTCGTTCTAACACGATATCAGCTAAGCAGTACTTAGTGGTCAGCTCCGTATGAGTTTTGGCCCAGGGTATGTTCATGCATTGGTCGAAGTTGCCCAGTTGGTAGCGGTTGGCGAATAGAAGACCTTGCGGTTCTGATGACTGAGCATCCCAATCTGTATGACAGAAATTGAAATTCTTGCTTCCATCGGTTCTAGGTTCTTTTATAAGCTTAAAATACCAAATTGTTTCGATCATTTGCAGTGGATTCAATAATTACGATAAACAGTTCCAATTTAAATATATTGTGAATTTTATTTGCGTACTTGTAATTTTGTTATCAGTAAAATCTCTCACGAATTCGAATTCTAAATCACGTAAACTTCAAAAAACTACCTCAAAATGTACGTGCTTTACTTTTTTTGTATCATGAGGCACCAAAATGTTTCAAAATAGCCACGTTTAATTAATTTTCAAACGTCTTACAAAAAGGAGAAGGTTCTTAATTATGCTGTATTTTCATAAAATTTAATAATCATTGTTTTTTAAAAAAAACTCTTACCCCAAACTGACCATAGTGTGAAATTTTGCAAACCGTGAAGCATACGGTGAATCTGATCTAAACAAGGTTCTTCTTCTGCCGTCCATTTCTGATTGCTCAGTGAAAATAACACATCATCCAAATACACAGACGTTTCCTCAATTTTGACTTGTTTTGTCACATTTTTCTTATTCTCTTCCACTTTAAATAAATTTTCCTGAGTATCATTTTCAAAGATAAACGGAGTGGTGATCTCTGCGGCTTTCGTGCGATTGGTGACGTGACATTTTATTTTTGCAATGAAAATGATAATTGTGATGAGAAAAACACGTTTCATGGTTCATTCAACAGGGCTTTTAGCTAACTGAAGCCTGAATAGGAAGATTTTTTGTTTTATGAGAAAATAAGACTGCAATGAGAAAATGATTCTGATGACGTTTATTGATCTCGGATGCGTTCTTGCAGTAGCAAAATAACTTGCAAAGAGCTGCTCGTGTGCAATAATACAAGAAATATTTCTATTTTTTTTTAATGCGATGATTTGTTTTTCAAAATAGATTGGTTGTTTTCATCTGTCTAGATGTGGTGCATTATTTGTGTTTTAATAGCCACTCGTTTCGTGGCGGGGCAAGGTGTAGAGACCGAGGGTAGGTACATATTTTTTGACAAAACCACTACTTGTTGTTATAGTTACCCAAATCACTATCTATTGGTAGAGTCACCCAAAAGCGCTATCTCTTTAATACATATGAAACTACATAGAATTCGACGGTAATCATATTTATATTCAAGAACCTTTTTCGGGGTGCGTTTAAGGTGGGGTGCGAAGGACACTGTTGTTGAAAGATATCATAGATGGCAGTACTAGACTCACGATCGACGACGCAGGGAATCTCAGTGTGAGGTCAGGAACAATGTAGTGATTGCTGGGTATTATGTTATACTTTGAACCGTTCCATAGTTTCAGAAAATTAAGTCATGTATTTAATATTTTCAACAATACTCAAATGTTATTTTTACTAGATTTTTATTTAAATGTTTATTATACCTAATTATAGAGTTTTCGTATTTTATCGCTGGATTCTTGTAACACGCCTGAGCGAAGTGTCGACAGTCACGGTTAGTGTCAATTGCTTAAGCCAGAGTTAGTAAATTAATTCTGAGTTAATTTACTACACTGAGAGTTTTGAACTGCGTAATCGTCGAGTTAGATTGTCACTCAGATAAAATGCTAACCCGTTTATATCATCGTTTTTATCCAAAGAATATAGACCTCATTATCCAACTGTTCATTGGATCTTTAATCTTTGTAGCAAAGACCGCAACTTTAGTAAAACTAAATAAAAACTGCAGTATGATTCAATAATTTATTTTTAGACGCCCATACCATATTTACAAGCGCATTGCAACTACAAATCTATTTAAGTTAACTAGAGTAAAACCAGAAAGATAATAATGACGTAGACACATGATACCAAATAGTACTACATGAAATAACTTTTCATAAACGCATTGATTTAAAAAAGGAGAGGATCTAGTGACCTTATTTCTTAACTAATGAAATACAAAATTCAAGTTTTAAATATTCTTAACCATTTACTTATGCATTAAAACCAATAATTTTACAAATATAATCATCAAATACATATCTTATTGATGAAGTGCTGTTATGTTATAATATATTTTAAGATATTCGTGCAACAAATAGCATTTTACGATATTATTACGATTATACCACGTTTGTACTATTCTCGTCTGCTGGCGTTTAGTTGACCGTTTAGAGATCTTTCCTCATAAGCACCGCCCGCAACCACGCTCGACAGTTGCAGGAGTCGTTTCTCGTGAGAGGAGAATAGTAAATTACGTGGTATAACCTAAAAGAATACCAAACTACGATAAATTCAATGCCTTTTGTTAGGTCCTACAATGACATGCTATAATATGAGAGCGCTACAATCTTTTTAAATTTTATTTTAATAATTTGTTTTTTATATATACATGTATTCAATATCATAAATTATATAAATATTGTATTCTAAATAAAATAATTATAAATTATATAAACATTGTTTTCTATACTTAAACCTTAAACTAAATAGCGTTTTCGTATTTACATCTTTGGAACGCATTGCAAACCGCACACTGACTAGTCTTCCACTCGATTCGATATATTATTTAATCAACATATCTCATTAAAACTATGCTTAATTTTATCTTTGATAAATTAATATAATTACATTTTTTTACTTTAAAAATATACGAACAATAGAAGAATGTCTCTCATACTTAAACGTTAACATCAAACAGACACATATTCACATACTCCTGAACCCACACTAAGATTACCTGTGTCGTAGGCATCAGAAACTACGATTACTATGATGGTACCATAACACCCAGACCCAATATCAACACCCGCCTCGCCACTGAGGTCGACATTATGATTATTATTGTTGGTATGAGTTTATCTAATTTGTGTTACTAATTTGAAATAAAATACAGACGGAGTCAATCAGAGCAATAAGACAAAACCAAAGAAGCGAGTTTTTTAACAACACATTTGCAAGGGATTGATTTTTTTCTCTTCTGTTACTAGTATTATATTATCTGTGCTTGAATATTTGTTAGTACCTACCTATGAATACAAATATATATGCTTAGAATCATACAATATATTTTTACTTCCCATTGTTTGACTAGATTTTAGTTAACTTGACTAGAAAAAAAACCATTTAATCTATTTCGATACCTATTATATGTTGTTATGCTAATGGTACCGTTGCGTTGTTTGAGATCATTTAATAAATATTGAATTGACTAGGGTCATAATTGACCAACTCCTGAGATCATTACCAAGAATAAAACTTTGACTAAAGTGACTAGAAACTTTTATGACTTTAAAATAGCGACTAGATTTTTTTTGACTAGGACAAATCTTATAACTATTGAATTTATTATTGGCCTCGATTCTGTAGTACACTGACTAAACTAAATTTAAACTATCGCTCTCTTTTACTGATAGTGTACGCAAGAAAGAGATAGCTACAATTTTAGTGCTGTGTGCTGCTGTCAAATCAGTTTACGTGCCACTTTTCTTCGTGTTTATAGTCAGCATATTTTGATATCACGACTAAATTTGTATGGAAAACTTAAATCTGACTAATTTGACAGCACTAAAATTGTAGCTATCTCTTTCTTGCTTGCACTATCAGTAAAAGATAGCGATAGTTTAAATTTAGTTTAGTCAGTGTACTACAGATTTGATGCCATTATGACTAGTTTACGAAAAAGAACTAAGTAACACTAAAACTAGGTACCTACTTTTTAGATTAAAATGACTAGAAAATGACTAAAATACACGCTCAAGACTTTATTCCCCATGATGGACTTCAAATGCATACTTAATGAGTAGATCAGGATACCAAGGAGAGTGTAGTCAGAGGCACGGATATAATGACTAATATTTTTAAAAAGATTTTAGTAAATGTAAAGTTATAAAATAAAAGTTTGTAAAAAAATAACTGTTTTGAATATGACTAGGTTTTTGTTCAATATCTTATATGCACATATCTAGTAAAAATAATAGATACGTTATACAAAACTATAAATAATCAGAAATAAGAAAAAAAAATAGATAAAAATATAGAGAAAGAGGTAATGACAAGGTAAACGTAAAGTTTTAAATGATTAAATAAAAGCCTAAAGCTTTTTAAATACTCGATAACAAAAGTAACATCGATTTATTTAGAATAGTTTTTGTAGAAAATTAAACTGGACAAATGGGATACAGAGAGTTAATCTGAAATTTTTGTGTAGAAGCGTCTGATATGTTTCGAATTAAAAAGGAAAGCTTTCCGTATTAATTTAGTAAAATTTAAGAAAGTCGGTCTCCTTTTGACCCAAATCCACAAGCTGATGTGGCATGTCTGCTGAAACTTTAATGAATAGACTACGTAGGGCATCGGTGCATCTAAAAATATGCTTCGTACGATCGATATCTGGTGACCCATCGTGCGTCGCAATCGAATCTATGACTACAAGTATCTTGAAGTCTTGTGAGTTGAACGGCAATTTTTAATGTTTCATGATTGTGGCAATACTTTTGTGTTATATTGTATGTAGTTAGTGGCAAGATTTTTGTGTTACGGTGTATTTTGATTAGTTGCTCTGATTGACTTCATTTTTTTTGATAATCTTACACTAGGTACTTATCTATGTGTGATTAGCTTATTACGATCAGATACGTAATATGCTATATAGAGAAGTAGTGCATTTTTTAACATCCTTACAAAATGTACTACTTTTTCATTATACATACAATAAATTTTAATCAATTTTAAATTTTAAACTAACATATCAATTTTTGTTCTAGGTTTAAGCTACTCCACGTGAAATGTCTGACACTTACGTGATAAATATTTTGGAATGCTGCTGCAGGAGATCAAAATTATTTACAAATTATTAATAGTCTACAGAAAGATTTACACGTAATCTAAGAACACACGATACCTAAACTAACACACATTTTAAATCCTACTGGTTTAAGCTATGATCAAATGACTTTATTAAAAAATAATTTATTAATAAATATCGAAAACCTGTATGGTATTGTAAATGAAAGACGGCCTAGTTTAGACGTGCACCAGTGGTAGTAAATCTATGAAATAGGTATACGGGCAATTCTAAAGTTTATATTGAAATCTGCCCTAAAATAGACAAGATCGATAGCTAGAAGCTTCCTTGGAATAACCGACTCTTTGTCGATTATACCTCTAAGTATTTATAACAAAAAATGGTAAGCAAAATCTCAGTCACCATAACAACGATAATCATTATCATTACGATCAAAGGGTAGTCGTGATTTAAGAGAAATAAAAGTGCGAAGTGTCTCCATACCCACTGTAACCATAGAGCGGGTTAGACACGGGCGCGTACGCCGGGAATCGCGGCACTGGCCGCAAGACCCGTCGTCACCCTTCCCCCCATCCGCCCTCGTCCTCAGACCCCGTGACGTCTAGTGAGCGGGAGTCTTCTGACGAGCAGGAGGAGACACACCGAGTGCGGACGTTATCCCAGTTGACGTCCGGAGCCGGTGGGGGTATCTTGCCCCAGAAGCTGTTGAAGTTCGCGTCTCGGACGGGTTCCTGGTGAAAATAAAAATGTTAGGGCCTGCGAAAAACGGCGCGGCTGCGGCGGCGATCAGCTTCCCGTAAGTTTTCAAAGGTTGCCACACCTCCTAGGGAAAATCACTTTTCTAAATTAGGTTGGGGAAAAATAGGTTGGCTTCAAGTCATTTATTACAACGTACCGTTGGTTGGTAGGCCGGGTACTCCGGACCGTGCACCTGCCGGAATGCCGACGGTTCCTTCTCTGGTTCATTTTCGGGCTGCTCATGAGCCAGTAGGTGCTTCCTCAGGTACGCTTGCCGGCGGAACATCTTGCCGCACTTATGACATGGGAACCGTCCCGTGTCGGATGTTGGAGGCTCGCGGCGTTTGACGGCGCCGGGCACGCGAGGCTTGTGCCAGCGACGATGAGAGGCTAAATTGGCTGGGCAGTTGAACACCTGAAAGGGGTGCTTCTTAGTTTTATGCTCAAAACGAAGACTATGGCAAGGACATTAGGCTCTGATTTACGTCTTAAGCAAGGTCCATTAGCTACATACATAATTATGTTTTAAAATAACTAGGAATATAGATATGATTTTATTTAAATAATATAACCAAAAATTTTAAAAGTTCGTATATAAATTATAATATCTGTTAACCATTTACTTGCACACAACATGTGTCACTATTCCACTTATTTCCCAGAGATAACTACTAATATCCACCCGTCACGCATGGTAGGTACAACGTATCAATTAAGAGACGCTACTCCAAATATTTCGCCACTGGGACCTATTCCCATGGAAATGGCCCAAGTGTTTATGGTCCACCCTATTTTGTTCCCACAAGCTCGTCATCACACAGGATATCGACTCTTAATTGATGATAAATTGAAATGTAGATAAAATAATGGGACAAAATTGACATTACAGATTGATAAATTGATTATTACAAAACATAATCAAAAAAATATTAATAGTAACAGATACATAGCAACCCTATTACAACAATAAAATATCCAGCTGACATGATATTCATCTGTGCCGACTTTGGACACTTTCTACGTACCTAATATTCGATCACGCTATGGGACAGAGACGCGAATGGATTTGAAGAAAGGCTTGGCTTTCCTAAAGTTTTTTTTTTATAAAATGCATAGTAAACCGACGTAGAAATATAAAGAGTATTACCTTATCGCACTCAGGACACCGGTACTCGATATGCACGATCCGGGAGCAGCGATGCTGTGCCAGAGCAAAAGCGTCATTGTACAGTCGACGGCACAGCCTGCATATGTAGCGACCTAGCTTGTTCTCGATAGATGCTATCAAGGCTTTAGCCTCATCTGTAATCTCCACTACGTTGAATGCTGGGTCAATGTCTCCCTAAAACAAAATAATTCAAAACTATAACCCTGACCAAGTGTTCCTATCTATGATTTGTTTATCCAATAGTTTATATAGAAGCTACCAGCTAAAGATACTCTAATTACCCACCACACCTACTGATAAAAGCTTATAAATTAGAATGATTGTTCATATGAATGTTGACTGGTAATGCGATGTTTTCTCATGGTCACACTTTCTTTACGATTTTGAAATACTACCTAGACTCCATCATGGTCCTTCATTTCCGGCTTTACATTAGTCAGTAAAAAGCATATAAACATGCAAGCTTTCAGAAACCAAACTCTTATCAAACCAACAATTTTAGTACGGCTATTTATATAATTCCATGTTATTAACTTAATTTTTATTGCGACTAAATTGAACGTTTCTGCGCTATCTCAATTCAAAGAAAGCGTATTGAAACGATTTATTTACTGCTTAATGTATATGAGGCCTACTCTCTACTAAAGCATCTCTACATTTCGTAGACCGTTTATAGAAGATTAGACGAGGTTTTCCCATACTTGTTTCTTTTTTGTGTTCTTTGGCACTTGGGACTACTTTTTACTATATATTCTAAAATATATAGCTTTGGCACTCTCGTGTGATTCATTTTCTTGATGTCAAAAAAATGAAATTGAATTTAATCAAACCACGCGGTATGCGCTTCAGTGAATAGCAGACCTTAATGTGCAGTACACACCCTTTACGTAAGCGTCGCGGGTCACCCCCAGCACGTTATTAGTGCAAAAACACAGCACAATTACTCGATTTCATACTTGTTTAATTGCTTGCGATAAGGTAAGGCACCCTACTGTAATGGTATGGTAAGAACGTTTAATTAATAGTCCCTGTGCAACTAAGCTGTTTATTTGAAACATATCGCTTTATAGCGAGCTGAAAGTTTTAAGACCTTGTGAATAATATAAAACCGTGGTAACAGTGAGAAGTAATCCACCTTTTCAGGTGAACGAATGCGGCTGAAAAATGTGCGGTTAAAAGCAGAGATGGGGTTCAAAAATAACATCCAAGACCCATACGGCTAAATTAACTTTGACATAAGTCTTAGCAATCAGACACAAAAGTACTAAAACGCGAAGTGAGAACATGAAACTATGTCTTTATATTTTACCTTGCGTACCACCAGCGTCTCATCTTCAGCTAAATCGCGTATGATGGTGCCGGAGACAGGAGATGTTTTGTCTTCATCGAACACCAACCGTCTCACCGCCTTACTTTTCTTTAGCGGCTGTGCAGGCTTAGAAGATTTCTTAGGCCTATCCTCAACATCCTTTATTTCAACAATATCTGGCGAGCTTCTTTCACTTTTTGATGGCGTTTCAGGCTCTTTTGGCAGACAGCTTTTAAGTTCTTCAAAGAACTGTTTTGTGAATTTGAGCTTCTTTGCTTCTGGACTGTCACTATCGTTGGAATTCTCATCATCCTTTCCTTTCTCTAACTGGTCTGTTTCATTTGTTTCTTCAAAATGTCGAAATATTTTCGGTAATTTATCTTGAACGTCATCAGCTTTCCGTTTTTGTAAGAGAAGAGGAGGGGGAGGAGTACATGGAGGGGTTATTGGTGTAGTGGATTTTAGGGATAAGTCGAGAGGTACTAGTGGCTCATTGTAGTACGCCAAATACTGTTGTAAAATGGTTGGGTGTTGCTGTGGAACAAGGTCATGCAGATAGTTGCTGGATAGTCGGGATGTAGGAATAGTATATTGCTGATAGAACCGCGAGGTGGCTAGTCGATGGAAATGCGGTAAAGCCTCCATGTTTAAAAAATATCGTAATCTTCAGGTCTCCCCATTTTGAAAGGTTGCTTTGTCCGACCTCATTGATGTTGATTCACTTTTCTGCAACAATATAAAAAGTTTTATCGAGTCTGATAATAAAATGAAATTGTTATCTCTGTGGACAACAAAACAGGGTGCGAACAAGCTTTCGATTGAGCTTTCAGTGGATGAGTGGTCCATTTCTCTGATTGCGGCGAGCAAGGCGAGGGACGGTGGCCAATTCACATTACCTACGGAAAATTGCTCTTTTTCCGATTTACTAATCGGAAAAAGAGCAATTTTCCATCTTTGTGACCATTTTCTTTGTTAGGGGAGAAATGTTTTTTGAAATGACAAACTAATGTTTGCCAGAATTTAAAGTACGAATAAGATCTATTATATAACTTATGTTTCATCCAACACAACAACATTAGCTGGGTTTTGAACGGAACTTATCATATATCATTTTTGTTTTTTTTTTACTAAAAACATACATACATTTTCTTCCGTTTTGTGGATATGACAGTGATAAAGGCTAGTTTATTACCACCAACCGCAAGATGTTATCTGCTGGGCATAACGTGTGATAAATTATAATAGAATTTCCGATAAATCTAAAGAAACAACAAATGTAATTCCCGTCGCTCTGACATCGTCGCCAGTATTAAGAAACAGGCTCAAACTGTCAGTTCCAAATTGCGGGGGTATACTTAACCCCCGTTACCTAATTACAGTCAAGAAACGCTCCCACGGTCGCCCCCGATGCAACCCCCTAATACAATTTATTGTTTGCTGTGTAAATACCGTAAATATACTTTGGTTACGATCGGGTTAACGCTTGGTGTTTTTGTGCAATTGGGCGTTGTGAATTCTTGATTAGAAGTTTTGAATGTCGTAAAGGCACGTGCCGACTTTTCGAAACAGTTTCAGCTTAATGCTGGTAATTTGCTTTAGTTTTATTTTATTTACTAAACACTTAGTAAGTCGGTACTGAGGTTTTGTTTTTCTTTTATATTTATAGTGCATTTGTGCAAAACACACAGTTCATGATTCATTTCAGCAATTGTCTTTAATTAGGATTATGACTAGTTACGGTAACGGTAAGTTAATTTTCAAGTCAGATTTAACCATAACTCAAATGATAAGATATAATTTTAGAATCGGCTTGGTAAATTTATAACATCGAACCAAATTATCACACCTATAAATTACCTTCATCATTATAACATAGTACCCTATCAATACAATATTCATAGGTTTCACAAGTAGTGATCAAGGCGGGGCTTGCACTCACCCCGTCGTTGACGAAAGGTGTTAATTACTATATCAAGTTAAGGCTCCAAGTTATTTTATTCCCAAGTTTAAAGTCAATTAAGCTATGTATGCGTCAAGATTATTCACTCCATTTAAGCTTACGGCTGCTGGGATTTCAGACATAATAGAAAATTTATTATGTCTCGACCAATCTGCAAAATCGAGAGTTAAGAGCTAGTTAGCTTTTAACAGGCTTCATCAAACTTATAAAGCGCAACCACTTCCCAGACTAACTTCATTAGTTTTACACATGATATCTAACACTCTACCAAGTTGTAAAGAAGCTGAACTGGCTAATTTTGCCAGGCAAGAATATTACAATTGCTGGTATATTTTCGATTTTGCAATAAATACTTTATATACAGAACATATTTATTATTATTTATTGCAAAAGTATTTATGCTTTCATACTTAAAGAATAATACTACTGCTAAGGTAAATATACAAAATATACAGATTAAACATTTGAGCCATTAAGAGTTAGATTTACATACATTTATCATCGCTTTAGGGTTAAAAAAAACCTGTAATGATGTCATAATGTATTCTGAATAAATAAATAAATAACTTAAGATTTATTAATTTGACAAACTGAGTAGGTACAGTAGTTTGCACTAGTATCTTAAAACCTATCTTAGGTTGGTCTAGACACTACCTCTAGATTCTTGAAGTTTTATTAATCTTACTATACATACAAAACAATATTGCACCACAAAAGATGTAGTCAGGCATTGAGTTAAATATTATCTGTTTCAGATTAACTTATTCATTTTACTAGCATTAATAAGTTATTCCTTATTTAAAAAGGTACTCGTATGTGTCACGTGAGTTTATATAGTTTTTCTCAAGAATTATTTATCGTATTTACTCATAACTTATGTCTACCTACATACACCACATCAGTTTTGAATTTGGAACAAAAAACGCGCCGCCAATGTTGTATGAAAATCATGACTACGATTAAACTTTTTCTTTGTTTGCCTCATTTGAATTTGGATCTCTTTCATCGAGCAAAAATAAGTAAAAGAACCTCCCATAAAAAACCTTTTTTATTTCGTTGAATTTTTTTAAGAAAGACACTTTAAAAGCCTCTGCGGAAATGCAATTGCCTATTTCGCGGCCTCTACAATAATGTACTATTAAGCAAGTTATGGAAATCAACGTCATCTTACTATCTTAATACTATAATTATTAAAAATATGAAAGAAATATGAATAGAATGCTTGTTGCTAATGAATAATCATCGTAAAAGCTGTGCCGATTTTTTTAAAATTTGGAATAAGTACAGTTTTCACTTACTTACACAGCTTACTTTTAATCCAGGCACGACGGGTGAAGCCGTGGTCAGAAGCTAGTTTGCCATAAATACATATGATACCTACCAATCAAAATACCCTTGTTATTAACAACGAAAAGGTGAAAAAGGGAAATAGTATTTTTCTATTAACATCTGTAATACACTAAAAACCTTTTACGAAAATCATAGTTATGTCGAAAATTTGTTCTACCTAAAATAACTGAATGATATGACACCAATTCACTAACCACCTAACGTAACCTTACCAAACAAAATAAATACAATAACATAAATAATATTGCTACAATCGATACCGGCTTATTTATTTTCAATATTTTTTATGATTTAATATTTTTCCTATTAAGATATCAATATGATATTGTTTATTCGGACCACAAGTAGATCAAAATGAATCCAAACACAGTTAACTTACTATAATTAAACGAGGGTTAGGTAAAAATATATTACAACCCAGAAACTATAGCGGCTGAAGATTATTTAAAATTTAAAACACGAATTACTGAAGATTTTCAACAATGCTTCAGCAAAATCTACAAAAGACTGTTTTATATTATAATAACTTATAGCTTTATTTTTGCTCAGATAACGCACCTGCATTTCAATGCGTGGGGTGTTACTATGGAGAGAGAACTTTATATGACTCACCTTTGGTTGTTCCTCTGCTGACTCAGCCGGCGACACCCCTAGCACACGCGAAATTAAAAGAAAATGATTCTAATTTTGAAAAAAATTACTAATGCTGTTTGGAAGAAAAGAAAAAGTTTTGATTGTTTGAAAAAGTTTTGAAAATGGAAATATTTTTTATTAGAAAGTTTCGAAGTTCGGTCGTGAAGGTTGGTTGGCTATTAGGGGTGCGCGGTCCGCTCGGCGAGGCGGTCGGGATAGGACTGACTGATAGAACCTGGCGCGTGCAGTGGCACGAGCTCAGCCCTCGTGTGGGGTGTTTCAACCGTAAACTTTATTAGGTGCATTGTAATTTTCAATAGCCTATTTAAGCAGTGAAATGCAAGATCTAAAAAAAATATGACATGTAAAAGAGCTCTGTGGTTTTTCTGATTTCGTTCAAATTCACGGTTCTTACAAACATTTTGATAATGCTTTTGAAAAATTGATCTTATTGATTTATATATTACATGTAATTCTAATTTCGTTTAAATTTAAACATTTCAATGACATTTTCCAAAACGTGATCAACTATCTTAAACTTTACTATGAACTTTATGTGGCAACAGATTAAGTTTTATAAATTCTACCTAAGTACTAGGCATGCTTTTAATAATAGCTCATTATTACTACACCCCTGTTAACCTTCTTCCCAAGCCAAGCGGGTCCGTTTCCGATAGTGTTAGGCCACTAAATAATACACAATCTTTTCTTATCAATTAATTAATGTGAAAGATAAAAATAATAATAATAATAATAATGCTGGACATTTTCACACAGCATCGTCTAAGCAGAGCTTGTATTATTCCCATACTAAATGGCTGATATACTACATAAATACATTTTTTTTAAGTAGAAAACACTCAGACCCGAGACAAATATTTGCAGATACAAACATTTACATAAGATGGATGAAAAGTCGGTTGGTTGATATTTTCCAAGGAGTTCAGAAATTTTTCAAATGTTTATCTCTTCATGGTTACAATTTTTTATGCTTCGACTTGACATTATTTCTAGATTTTCTTACTTTCTATAATAACAACAAACCACTTTAACTACTTAAGCACCGATATTTAACAAACATAGTTGGACACAGGTAAGTGTAAAAATAACAGGGGTGTGCTATGGAGATTTACATTATTTGAAAAAGGTTTAGAGAAAAATCTTGCCAGGTTAACGCACAAAAATATGTAGTGACTCGTAAACAGACTGGCCCCCATAATACACTACAAGTGTCTATCGGTGTCTTGTTTTTTTTGTACCACAGGAAGGTGAATATTTCTGATGGCAGATAAGACCCGTATTGTCAAACTTCACCATGAGCTTTGCATCGGTATTCAACAAGTGATTGGATGAAGACTGATAGTATAGAATAATGGTATTTTTTGAAGGTTCAAGGTGAATTACGTATTTTTTTCAGTGCTCATTATTTTGCTTTGAATCAATTAGTCATCGTACTTACTAAAGGTTTTGTGAATAGTATCAGAAAAACTGTTGAGTATTAATGCAAAATGGTTGTTTACTCATTATATTTTATAGGTACTTCGACAACATATTTATAAATTCTGAGATTTTTACTTAACGAACGAAACGAGATACAAGCATGGTTGATTGGGCGGTTCATCACGCAGCCCGCCCAGGCAAGCCGCCCAATCCGCGGGCGCCCCGCCCACCATCGTCCAAAGAGACAAAATAATTGAAAGTAATTCAATTATGAGTACAATATTCAATTAAGACAAACCAGTACTGTAATCAGTGCTATTGTATGAGTTGAAAGCGACTAGTGCCAATAGCTAGCATGATTTTGATGCCAGTCGCTGGCGCGTAATTTTATTAGTGGCTTCCTTCTTGTGTGATATTCGCAGCTTTGGTATTCATATTAGACAGCTATAGTGCTCTGTTATTTGAAATTGCTGCGTTCAGTTGAGGTTCTCATATCAAGCTATTAAAAAGCGTCGATAAATTGCTCTATAATTTCAGTTATCATAACTTTTATTATGGCATTAAACACTATTTTCAAATTGTAATTTACAGTAATCATCAATCATATACGAAAAGCACCTTAATGGGCATTTAGCAAAGTTTCAAAAAAAAGTTTGAATAGACAAAAAGGAATTGTCTTTTGAAAATAGAATACAAAAGTACACAGACTGTACAGAGTTTGCAGTATTACGTTCATAGTTCCATTTAGTATGAAGGAAAATGCGTTTGCATTCTAGTGGGAGGAAATGTTTTCTAATCACACGATTAATTAAACCGATTTTAACCTCGCTGATAAAAAGACAAAAAACTTGAATACCACAACTAAGTACATACCGTCAGGGTAAAAAGTCCTCAAATCCCCTTGTAGCGTCCGGTTCGACCGCCTGCGTACTCAAACGTAGGTACAAGTTTTGAAAATGAGCCGTAGATTTTTATAGTAGAGTCTATATTGCACTAATCTATTTCTCTTCAACTGCATGCGTTTCTATTGTAAACAAATCACAAAAATGATTCATCAGGCTTGAGGGTTATAGTTTATTTTTCTCTGGCCGGGTTGGAGTTGATTAGTGGTTGGAATATACCATCACCGGAACTTGGAAGCCCTACTCACGCACGCGCCGGAAGTTGCGCCCGCGCATCCTCCGGTGTCACTTACTGCCGGCTGGACTGTACATGCAGTACTTAGTATCGATTACTTGTACTTTAATTAATCAAAAAGTGTAATGACCTCAATGTCAGCTGGTAGAATGACTGGTAACCATTCATGAAAGTGAGCGAAAAAAAATTTTTTGAGACGTAATTTTGCAATTGACCTACAGACTATGTATAGGTAGGTACTGTGTAGGGTTCCGAAATCAAATGCCAAAAATAGAACCATGTCCGTCTGTCTGTCCGTATCTATGGCACTACCCCTTCCCTCAGCTTTTTTGTTTGAAGCCCCCCAGAAACAACAAGTAGCATTCGTTAGGATTTGCCAACGTATAACGAATTTCCAACAAACATTTTTGTTTATATGAAACAACTTCGGGACTCTATCGTTTCGACACGTCTTGGGCAGTTTGTTGTTTTAGCGGGTTTTCTATGCTTCAATTCTGAACTGAAATTGTCCGTCCTGGATATTACAGTTATTATAATTACGAGTTTTTTACGCCTTTATTTCTTGACTATAGCTCCATAATAGTCCTTTTGTGGTCCAGTCACGGCTGTTGCAACACAGTAGAAACGTCGTCAAAATAATAAAAAAAGGTATTACAGTTATTGTTTACACCATATTTGATGCCTATATAAATTGTAATATTTATTACCTTTTTTTACCAATCAAGACGAGTATTTCCCTTGAGAGTATAACCTATGAAATATATCCATGGGAATTTACTGATTATCATTATTTCACACACCTAGGAAACACCTATTCCCAATCAGTCATGCCAATTTATGGATTTGGGAACGCGGGAGAGTGTTCCCATCGCATGCGTCACTTGTATATTCACACGCTGACAGTGCTTCCTGTTGATTGATAGCACGTCGGGAAACTTTATAACATTTCAAATGTGCGTCTAGTTTAAATAAAAAATGCTAGACATTTTCATTGACATTTATTTTGATATTTATTTATTTAACCATTTCGTTATACTTACATAACATTGGCATGTCAAAGTATACATAAAACTGAACGGATTTTGATGAAACTTTACAGTACTATAGCTTATACATCAGAATAACACATAGGCTACTTTTTATCCGGGTACCACGCGGTACCCGGATAAAAAGCCGTGGATAGAAGCTAGTGTTTGATAAATGAGAACAGAGAAACAAACAAACTAATATGCCATACACATAGAGGTATAAATCATGTTCTTAATCTTGAAATGTCA
The DNA here is from genome assembly GCA_958496245.1 of Perizoma flavofasciatum. Lineage (NCBI taxonomy): Eukaryota > Metazoa > Arthropoda > Insecta > Lepidoptera > Geometridae > Perizoma > Perizoma flavofasciatum. The sequence continues at coordinate 6,360,829 of OY292436.1, forward strand.
AAATGTACATAAGTTCTTAATCTAGATTTTTCCAATATGCATGCAAATCAGAAAATGAACAACTCATGCATTCATTAATATGATAAAAAGAATGGTTTTTAAAGAATTCCTTCAATTTAGTTCTAGATTCGTTAAGCGGAAGCTGTGTGATTTATTATAAGATCCTACTTGAGTACTTAAAAAATAATCTAGCTACTTTTAACAGCCCATATACGATTCCTCCATCTTGTGTCGATATTCTCATTGCTGAGGATTGTGATCTTTATTTAGAACACTGGAACGCAAATAAAACGCAAATTTTATTTTTAGCTACAAATACAAATATATTTATTTATTTACCAATTAAGAATGCTTCAATTTTACTTTTCTGGTGGTCCCCGCACGAGGGACCACCAGAAAAGTAAAATTGCCAAAAAAAAATTGCTAGCCTGTATCGCGGGAGGCCGGTTACATAGGATGCATTACCAAATTTACTAAGTCACTGTACCAGGGCAAACAACAATATAAAATAATGTATACCTACTCGAAAACTTTACATTTTACGCACTAACTATAATACCATAACTTTTTATATAATGAAGCAAGAACAAATCTTTGTACACCTAAACATCACTGAAATCAGATATCGCTTGCGTGGTTATGTGTAGTAATGTTGTGTGAGTGAGAGGATTTTACTATTTCTCTCCATCGGAATCTGCGCTCAGCGGATCGAATGGCTTTGCTCACACTGAAGTCGGTAGAGCAAATCTGGTCGCTCCAACGCATAGGGCTCCGTCTCCGCAGCCTCTTTCCTTACATCTTACATATAGGTACATACATATACGACTAAGTATACGACAAATATGGGAAACTTCAACCTTACGTACTAATCATTCTGAACATCAATTCAATTCCATTTGTTTTTTAAAAAGTTTAATAAGTAACTTATTTAAAAATTAACCTACTTAACCACGTAGTCTTAGGTATCAGGTGATTATTTTGCACATTAGTAGCTAGTAGTAAGTAGCTGCTTACCACTATTAGGTCCTCACACACACACACACACACATCGTAGGATATTGTTGTAGCTACCTACTAATTTAGAATTGATGTGAATTGGTGGCTGATTTAGGACAGATTTTGCATATAATACCTGTATGTTTTCACCAGCGTTGCCAGAAGGTTATTTTTGTAACCTTTTAGGTGATTTTTAACTACGTCAGGTTACTTAAAGGTTACACAACTCAAAAGGTTACTATTAGGTGATTTTCTAGAATTCGTAGTATTCATGGGTAGGTTTTTATTTTTTTACTTGAATATAAATTTAAACAGAACGTAGTAGCGCTCTTTGTTGCATATTTTTGCAATGTTTGCAAAAAATAGAAAAGCAAAAATGGGTTAGAAAAAGATAAATCGTGAAGTGCAACTTCAGTTGGAAAACACTACTAAATTATATTTTTTTCTGTAAGTTAATACAACCAACATCTGTCTATCAACCTACGGTACCTTATTAAAGGGGAAAAATAAGAAAGGTTACTTTTCACACCAAAAGGTTATTTTTTTATCTATTTTAGGTTACTTTTGTTTTGACCGGCTGGCAGCACTGGTTTTCTTTCCTATTGTAGTATTGTCGTGAACAAATAATATTTAAGTAACCTTATATATAAGCGTATTTTATATATTATTATTATTATTATTATGGTATCATATGATTTATATCTACCTCTATTTTAAGCAGTAGGTATATTTTTGTAGTGTGCATAAGTGCCTTATGTATTTTTTATTGTTTTCACTTGACATGCCACAACATCTTTTTGCACGCCCAGGATGACTGGTAGAGGATTCTCTAACATTAATTACTCCTAGCTATAGGTACATTGTTTGTTAAGAAGTATTATAATAAATTAAGAAAACTTCCTAAGCAATTTATATAAGAAAACAATCGTTATCCACCATCAACACAACGCTTTGTAATATGCTAACTTCCTTGCGTTTTTTCTGAGCTTCAACTACAATGAGCTCATAATAATCAGCACACAGCTTTTGTAATAAGAGCATTTTTTTATAGTTCTACTAAGGTAATAAAACAATAGACAAGTGGTCAGATTCCGTGGGAACGGCGACCGGAAGGATGTCTGTCAACAGGTTCGAGTACACCTTTCGTAATTGTTTCCTATGGGGATGTAATGAGTCTCACCTATGAGGGTTGGTAGATGGGAATAAAATACAAATCAAAATGTTGACATAGTTACAAATATTATGATCGTTATACCCGTGCTCTAAAAGCATTAAAAAAGGAGCTGAAAATAGTTTGCATAAACAGGATCTACTCGTAGATGGATGGCAAATAATGAGGGATCGGAATGACGACTGCGAAATCCCTGTCTAATAGGATGAATTCATTAGTTCTGCATAATCCCAGACTTTATTTTGTTTCAATAAAGATTTTATGGTAAGGCTAACTGACCATCAAAAATGCTCCATGACCATAAAACGCGCTGACATTTTATAAACGTAGATAAACCTACTCAAAGGTAATTAAGTTCAATATAAATTCTATGACTTACATAGATGTTTGAATTTTGCTGACAAAATACATCCCCATTGCTACTTAAGCAGTTTCCATTATCGGCATTTTACCGTTACTATCGAATTTCGGTATCGATTCGGACAATACCGTGAAAATCTGTGTGGGGAGCGCACGCGCCTCGAAGCGTCCAATCAGAACCCTCGTAACGACAGATGCGCACGCACCGCTATTGTTGTCCAAACTATCATTTATTCTATGTCTACTATTGTTTGCCGGGATGAAAGTTAGGGTGGCATGCGTGTGAGAGCAAACATATGAGCTAAACATTACTTTGGTGTCGTTGAAAAAACGGTAAATTATGATGCGTTGGAACGGCTAGTGAATCTGATAAGGCACGTTACGACGTTTGTAACACTCTGTACATAATACAGGATGCTTACAAAATTGATACCATAATTATGATCAATGGCTTTTCGAAATTAAAATCGGCATCTGCCGCAGCGAATGGGTTAAGTCACCCATGCCCAAGACGTATCGTATCCTAAAATTGTTTTTTGTTGAAAGTTGAAGAGAGTGAGGCAAGTTGAAGATGAAAGTCTCTAGTTTATAAGTTACTCACTGTATTAGTTAAGTTGCAAAGAATTTAGTTACATCTGAAATTGAAAAATAAATTATCTTTAATTATCTTTATCTTTAAAGCTCTGCCCCACTCGATCCGCGCCAGTCCATCGCTAAGAATGTTCAAGCTCAGAGTAAAGGAGTACTACCTCTCCTTGTGAATATTGTATATATTTATATATATTGTATGTATATATTATATACATATAGTTATATATATATATATATATATATATATATATATATATATATATATATGTATGTATATATATATATAAAATAATTTATACGTAGGTATATTATATATTTAGGCATATTAGTATGTTACAATTAGAATTTACCCATCTGTGTACACATTACCACCATTATTTTTCAGCTGGTCCCTATCCTCAAAGGTTTGTTGGAAGAAAACTCTTGTTAGGGTTAAGCTCGCCTGTGTTCATGTCCTATTTATAAGTGTTTTTTGTCTGTATTTTCTGTGTGTGCAATAAAGAATATAATGAATAAAGAATAAAGAAAGCGACCAAGCTCTCCTGTGTAGAATTGACCCAAGATACCCCCTCATCTCGTTCGTTAAATTCAAAATTGTTTATCAGACGTTGCTAGGCAACGCGCCCATTGCCCCGTACTCCCGTACCGTGCAGGTGTGCTAAGGATTTTAATCAACTGATTGGGAGTGACAGACACGCACACATTTACCCTAAACAAATAGGGTAGGTGAATCTACTTACATCATCTGTATCGATAATGGATTTTTTTAAAGCTTTTTATTTTATAAAAACTTGGCTATTTAGCCAATTCAAATTTATTTTGTTGTTTAGCATTATTTTTATCACCAGGCAAACAACGTTTTAATAAAAATTAAAAATTTTAGGATTTGTGTAAACTAATAAATAAATAATAATGCTGAACATTTTCACACAGCATCATCTAGCCCCAAACTAAGCAGAGCTTGTATTAAGGGAACTACGTGACTGATATACTACTTATAATATACATAAAAAAACATCCAGTAAGTACTACTTTTGTGTATATTCTAATTATTCCAATTTTAACAACTAATAGTATGCCCGATATGGCATTAAAATATACTTACCTACACACTAAAGTGTACCGCTCATGTCTAAGACAATGGTCGGACTTGGAACAGTCGAGATTGCTCTCACCGTTACGTTACACAGAAAACTCTGGCTTATATAGTACATTTTTATGAAAATAGCTATTGTTTTTTTTTACCAAAATAAAATGCCATTAGCTGTGCCAAATCGCCTGCCCTAGAGGCGCATAAAAATATTTCATGTAAACATGAATGGAGTCTTTATGCCATCCCCTCGGCATGAATCCTTCATAATAGTGAAGCAATTTACGGAGCATAGCCGACTGGATGCGAAAATAATAGTACTAACTCAGAAGTTTCTCTCTGACGATACTAAAACCGAACTAGATATTAGACAGATAGATAGAAAATACCTTATTGAATGTCAAATAATATTTCAGCTTAGAAAATTACTACAAACATTGACAATATTGTGCAATAGGCTGGCTTGCCGCTTATTATAAATCTCCACCACGGAACCTTTGGATGGCACGGACTGCACAAAAGATTACAAGGGGTTTAAATAGTTTAGTGTACTACATGCTATATAATACGCCATATACGTATACGATTACATACTTACTATAAATATAAAGAGCAAAATACTTGCTTATCTACCATAAACTATATTGTTACTGTAAAAGCTCAATTTACCACGTAGGTAATTCAAACGCTGACGAAAGGTGTTATGACTGACTCAGGTGCCAATGGAGCAAACAATACGGATTGTACGGCAGATTAAGATTTAGCCTTGTATAATTCCTAGCATGTACCAAGTAATAGTCTGCCGCTTCTTTATATCAATATATATTTCAGGTCCTCAGTTACCAGGTTTCAAGATATCTTTGAGAGGCATCAGCGGGACAATTGTAGTGTGGATGGATGGTGACAAATGAATACTATTGAAAATAAGGGGTAAAACATTAGGATATGGGCCATGTAGATTAAATATTATTATTATTATTATTATATGAGTAAACGTTAATTTACTAGTTAGACCCAGAATTTACCGCTCTTCAGCACTTTAACTTCAATATTCATATTATGGCAAAAGTATGCGAGCGATATTGAAACAAAGTTATCGTGAAAAAGCTCAATCTATATTAATTAAACCCGGCAGGCTTCTTTGAGGCAGTAAGTATGATATGTACAGTAAGTATGTATGTATGTTATGTATAATTCAATGATTTTTGCCATTAATTGTATGGTAACCCCTTAAGGTTGTGACTATCATACATAAGCAGTAGCGTTATAAAGCTAACATCTGAAAACCGAATCGAAGTGATGTAGGCCTGGCGAGAAATAATAAAAAGCGTGCATCGCGAGTCGTGCGCCATGACAGTGCATGCTGCGTATGCGCACGTGGCTGGCACGCGCCAAGCAATGCACCTTGCTAGCGTCAGCATAAAAAGTATAATTAATTTTCAGGATAATTTTGTATTTTTCCCGAAGCCATATTTTTACCTAAGTGTTTTGAGAAGAAAAGCAAGAAAAGTAAATAATAAGTGATGATCAAAAATTCAAGTCTATTGAATAGGTATTGAGCCTTGGTGTTTTTAATAAAAAATAACGTTTTTTTCGTGCTCCAGATGCGCGATTCTACCTTATCAAATTTAAGAGTTGTAACCTTTATTTGTATATATTTTTTTTAACAAAATTTGCATAAATAAACTTGTTTTGTGTTGAATGTGATTGCTATCTGTACTCTTAATTTTTTACAAAGAACCGGATTATTTTATTGTGTTTTTCGATGGACGGTTTCAAAGAGGGTGCAAGCACACCTATGTGTTCGTATTCTCTTCGGTAAATCCTACGTAAGTAATGTGATGGTGAATGATTTTTTATTATTACACGTTGTGGAGCTTCATCATTTGCTAATATTATAGTTGATCGGTCTGTAAGCTCGTGTTAATATGTACGGACAAAATAATAATTAAATGTTTAGTACCTGAATTTAATTTGAAGTCCTGTCTGACCTAAACCGGACAGCAGGCATCGCAACTCGTGGCTTCAACTAAATAAAACCAAATGAAAAGAGATCCTGACGATGCTATGAAATAACGGCTAGGATACATGTCCGCTACGCGACACCACCGTTGTATTTGATTGGGATAAGTATATAAACATAATAAAATCGTTCCATGGCACATTGACTGTCTCGTTGACTAACAATCAATGCACAGACTAATTTGGATCTGAAATTTGAAAGGTAGGTTTGGTGTGTATAATTGCACTAATAAAGGGCCTTTTCAAAATTCCATAGCGAATGCAGCGGGAAGATAAAGTTCTGAAAAATGGATATTGGCAATCGCACAATGCGCAAAATTAAATGTTGATGACAAAAAACACATTTTTTTAACTTTTAGGTAACTTAACTTTTATTTTTTAAAGCAATCATCAACATATATAATGAATGATCTTTTGATATTATTATTTATTCCAAATATTTTAAAAGTAGTAGTTCATACACAAGTACCCTCAGGTACTCATAAACTGGTTAGTGCATGACAAATGCTGGCACAATCGCAAAGGTGACAGTTGAAAGGTCTCGAGCAGCTGCGCGACCGTGATACGGGCAGGTGTACGCTCACCCTTATATCGTACTAGGTGGTGATGTATGCTCTACTTTGCTTTTAATTAAATCATTTTTATAGTTGATTTTTATGTTGTTACTTTTTATCATTATTTTAACATTTAAAAGGACCATAATTGACCCAATAATTGAATTATAGTTTAAAACTTGTTTTTTTTTCTCATGTAATAAAATAATATAAGTTAAGAAACAGTACCTACCCAGTTGGTATTAACAAAAATTTTACCTAGAACGAGCATCCAAATAAATACTAAGTAAAGTTTTAATTATCTAGTTTGATCGAATACTTACATAACTTTATAATCTCAAAACAAAATGTGAGTAATGAAGCTTACACGCTCTAATTTTCATCATTATTAGTAGTATGTTTTGTTGTATATAGAAATTGAAAAAAAAAACGCCTTTTGCTTCAAAATAAACCGAGAACAAAATATTTTTAGATAAACAACATGGTATTTTATCCAAAGTAGAGTACCTTCACAACCCTCTCTGATAGCAAAACGGCCATACAGCACACGGGTATTGTCGCCACTCGCCACTATATCTGCGTGGCCAGTGGACCGAGTGAAATGCGGGCTACATTATACTTTTCGCCACTACGCTCACTTGACGACTATTGTTCGTAGTACAAGTATTATGTACTTGCACTAGGTAATTTCAATACAAACCGGTTCATTTTAACTGCTCAATTTGTTTCTGCTTGTTTTTTTTCCTCTGCAAAGACTTAGGAGTGTCTTATTGGCAGGTTTCTAAGATAAAATCCTTAGTCAAGATGACGGGTGGAACCTAGAAGAAAATAATAAAAAACACACAACTATAAAAATATAACGAAGATTTAGGAAATTATGAATTTCTGGAATTCCTATAAGTGCACCCCTACACGTCTTAAGAAAGCAATCATAAAATAAACTGGTGTATATGACTATGATTTACTATGATTTAGACTGTACATTCATTATTATAGTAGTCAGTAAGAAAGTCAGCCACGCTACGGTTTTATATATAACATTTCTAGCTAATTTTGAACTATCCTTCCCTATCATACCCAATTGTACAATCTTAATAATCATCAAAACCAACACATTAAAACACCATAATTCACCTGTACAACTTGATACCCTTTGCTCCCCTAATTTTCTTGAACTTGTCTTAAAGAAGGGTGCAACAGGTGTTGCCTTGACCTGTTTCTTGTGGGGTGCCGCACTATAATGGAGTGCCATTTGCACGACGATAATATGGGGAACCGGAAATCGCACATTAGGTACATGCACAGTTGCAGTCAAGAAGTAGCCCAGTCAAACTTTCCCACTTGCAGATTCGAGACATGGTAGGTAATTGGGAACATTCTATACACCACCTACAAAACAGGGATTGGAAAGACCCTGGTAGCTATTGTCAAACAACTCCATAAAACGGTTATTTGAATTGATAACACGGCTATTTTCCCTTTTTTAACCTACTTCCAAAAAAGGAGGAGGTTGTCAATTCGGTTGTTTTTAAGTGTATATGTTTGTTACCTTATATTTTTGCCAATTGTTCAATGATTTTGTTGATTCTTTTGTTGTTGTATTGAAAATGATCCCAAGGAGGTCCTGAGGGATTGCTATTTTCCCCGTTAAATAAAAAAAAACATCATCATATTCTGGAATCAAGACTAGCCGAATCATTTTCTGTGGGATTTTTTTTAAATTTTGTTTTTATACGATAGAGTAAACAAAATAACAAGGGTATGTGAGGATCTGATGATAGAGTACCTACCTGCAGGATAGAAACCGTAAACGTAGGACTGCAAGCGTCATTGATTATTAATTATTACCTACTTCTATTTTGAATTCGATTAATAGTAATAGGAAACTCCTATTTTGGAGTTTCTCAATTCGTTCGTATGTTATTTTGTATGCTACGGTTTATTCAGGTAAACAGCTAGCTATCATATTATTAGAAAAGGTTAGGAGACGAGCACGATCGAAATTTTGAGATCGTTAGCAGGAAACGCCAAAAGAGGAGTTAGAATTTCATCAACCAAACAACCAGTGCTGTAGACGGAAGATAAGAACGCTGGGAAGGCTACACTTCAAATTTTGTTTCTCCAATTCTGTACATTTCATAAAATGCTGAAAAACTATAATGCTTGTTTTGATTTACGGAATCTCAAAATCGAAGAGTCTAGTGTATTGAGCGTTTTAGAAAAAAAATTAACAAACTTCTTTTTAAGTACCTACATTTTTACTGTATCTACAAAAAGGAACATATCCTCCAAATTAAAGTTTCTAAAATGAGCGGTATAAGCTGGTCTTTGGTAGAAAAATACTATAAGCTGGTCTTTGTTTCTCTATATGTCAGTGTACTTTGATTTTTGTGTTGCTCATTTGTATTAAAAGTGGCATGTTGAGTGCTGTATTAACAGGAAGCAATGGGAATGAGTCTATTATCGTAATTAGCCACGCAGCTGGGCCACCGCAAGCATTTCCCTAACATAAATGTTATCAGTATTTTACTAAACACGTGTATTCATCCATCTAGTGGGCTGCATAACTTTTGAAACTATCACGGATAAGAACATAATTTACACTAAAAACGTTTACCATGATTTGTGAATTTATTATTTTCCGGTATTTTTTAGTTGCATTCGTTATTTTATTCCAAAAACCATCGTGAATTTGATTATTCAAATTGTAAAAACGGGAATTTTCACGTACCGCACTATCGAAGGCACCGACTAAGTTTCGACTCATTCCGAGAGTCTTCATCAGGGTGAGTGATCGCGACGCTCTCCCTTCACGTCGCGTAGTGCACGACGTGGCGTACACGTATGTTTTTACGATATGCATTTGTTATAAAAATAATAAGCTTAAATAAGTTTATTATATACAACTACTGACAAGTAGGTATATACAAAAAATACAGATGAAACAGCTAGCCACCTAAAGATCGTTATATACACACTTTATTCATTTAAAGTTTACTTCGTCTACATATTACTTTTTTAACGACCTCTCTGGCGCAGGGGGCTAAGGCCTGCCTGAGACACATATGGATGCGGGGTCAATTCCCGCCGCAGGACAAATGTTTGTATGATCTGCAATATTTGTCTCGGATCTGGGTGTTTTATATGTATAATATGTATGTATTAACAAAAAAAACATACGAGTATATTATAAAAACATGCATATATAAGTAGTTTATCAGTCATGTAGTTCCCATAATACAAGCTCTGCTTAATTTGGGGCTAGATGATGCTGTGTCAAAATGCTCAGCATTATTTATATTTATTTATTTTCTTAATTACAGATGGGTTTAGTGAGGTCAAAATTGCTTTTGAACATTCGGAGCTTCGGAACATTGTCACATACAGTTAGCCACCAAAGTTGATTTATAATTTGTGTTTTAAATGCTCTTTTTGTTCGAATTTCACTTTAGATTACATATAGTTAAGGCGGATTTATAAATAAAGAACATTATTTAGAAATTTTATGAAAGGGTTTCAGAATTTTAAAAATATTTATCTGCTTTTTATCGCTGAATGTACTGTTACCCAAATTATCCGGTACCAATAGTTAAGTATAGGACAAACTAATAGAAGATTTTTCAACAAGGAACTAAAACGTCCATAAACGTCCATTTCATACGAAATGTTTAGCTTATAGGACTAGCTAATATATATTTATAAAAACGTTTGTCCTGACTGACTGACTGATCTATCAATGCACAGCCAAAACTACTAAGAAAACTGAAATTTGGAACATAGGTTAAAATTACATAATTATAAGGTCTTTATTTATTTGACTTATAATTATGTTATCCAATCGAAAGTTTGTAAAATACTGGAACATAGGTTTATTTTCTAACGTAAACATGTGCTAAGAAAAGGTTTTTGGAAATTTCAACTTTAAGGGAGAACTTTGTATGAAACTATTTTGTATTTGAAGTTAGAAACATGAAAATGGTCATTCAGCTACTGAGCATAACTAAAAAATTACATGTTTTAGAGTTTTTGGATTTCCACATTTTAAGGGAGGGGTGGGGTGGAGAGTGGGCCTCCATGCATGCAAAGCCGCTGGCAATACCTAGTATACTTTTGTTTTAGTCCCAAGTTAAACATTCTACTTTTCACTTCGATTGCGAGAAAATAAATATACTTATCTTTACTTTATATTATAACAGTAAACATTCTAGAGATTTCGCGACAATACCAATTTTTTTTAATGTCTCCTTTTTATTTATTTTTTATTTCTTCTTTACAAATGCACACTGATGCATAATATAACCAACGATCGCCAAGGAACGCTAGTGTGTGTGTGGAGTTCTGTAACTCTAAATACTCGATGCTGTAGATATCAGATTCTCATCAGTGTTCGGGCTCTCCAAAGTTCGTAGAGCTTCTCTCTCTTGGGTAATTTGTCCGTTCAATATTACCCACAGTTCTGTTGTAACGCATTTATTACTTTAAAAAAACGGATAAACAGTTTGAACATTATATAATTCCCAACATTTTCGTGTAATAAGCATTTCGATGGCCGTTTTCGTTCTAATTTTCTATCACAAAAAGCATTTATTTAATTTTTTAAGCAAACATATCATACTAACACGCTCTCAACTGATACTCAGTGCATTGCTTTTTGAGGATGCCCAGTAGGGGGTATCCAGAGACACGTCCAAACATTACATTTGGTCATGCTGGCGTTTTGAAAGTAGTTAACATTCCACGTGCAAGCCCATCGCTGCTTATTAGAACACCGGTGGCATTTGCCTTCGAATTCTTGGTTCTGGGCAATTATTATTTTCGAATATTTTTGTACAATTAAGTTAATTAGGTGTTTATATCATAGAGTTATTATATAAACAGTTTATAGATAACTAGCTTCTGCTCACAGCTTCGCCCGCGTGATTCCCAAAAAAAGGAGCCTATGTGTTATTCTGATGTATAAGCTATATTACTGTAAAGTTTCATCAAAATCCGTTCAGTAGTTTTTGCGCGAATGAGTAATAAACATCCATCCTCACAAACGTTCGCGTTTATAATAGTAGTAGGATAGGATATGACATTAATAACATTATATTATTTTCCAAACATTTCTTTGGACCATACATTATTACATAGAGAAGAACTCACCCGAAGATGACCAATCAGCCCTACCATGCGCCGTAAAGCCAAAACAAGCACATATTACCATACCAGCACAACTAAAAAATACAACATTTCTTGCATATTCTATTGACATACGAGTACGTTGCTAAACCAGGGGGTCTACTCTACAAACCGATAAACGATATATCGCTTCAATTATCGTGCTAAACCTACTCTACGTTACATCGTTTCGACTATCATTTGAACGAAGAAACGACCGACATTACTTTTGACAATCGATGTCGTAACCCTACTCCGGCATTACTAAAAACGATACGATAATTTGAATTTGACAACGAAACAAATGTCAATCGACGAACTTATCAACGATGCCCTTGATGCTATCGTGCGCATTATCGTTTCGGGTTATATTGTTGTGTTTTCTGATAAAATCATCTCCATTTCGTTTACCGGACTTCGAATCTTTTATACCTTCGAGCCCTGCTGCCTACTGGACTCTCTGCATTCTTTTCATTCGACCTCGGTCTGCTGCACTACGGACTCTTGATTTGCCTCTTGTTTTGGAATAATGGCGAGATTTATGCTTGCCATGGAAGCCATCCACGAGGAAAAGGCTTTACAAAAACAACATTTTAAAGTGACGAGGGACCAGTTGGATTTGAACAAAATTCCCGACTATAATTTAATCGGGAATTATAAACATAGTAAAAGTTTGTTTGAAGGTAAACTTGTTTTTTTTTTAACTTCATGATTTTTTAAATTAGTAAACAAAATTGTTGTTAAAATAGTGCTTTAAACTTTAATGCTGTGTGTACTTGTATCTTTTTAATAAACAAATTTGAATATTCACCCCGACGAATTTTTGCTTCAACTTCAACTTCTTAATTATGGCTTCTGTGGCTAGTTGTCACAAGAATTTTACTTGTAAAGTTTTCAAATCACAGGCGGGTTTGTTGATTTGACATTTGACGTTGTCACTTCATTTACTTTCATAGATAATTGTTATCATTTTGCCTAAAAAGTGAAATAAACAGTCAAGCAAAAAGATTTAGGCTTAATGTCTATTATCCAAGCCTTTAGATTTTCCTATCATTCGTTCCGAAGATTCGATACATATTGTCTATGCTTTCGACAGACGACAAAGATTGCGAACATTTTTGAGAGTAGGGTACGGCCGAATAATTCGGAGCACTGTCGTATCGTAACGATAATGTCGATATCGTTTTACGGAGTAGACCCCCAGCGTAGCATCATCGAAGCTACCGTTACCCGTAAATCAAATTTATAAAAAGTAAACTTTCTGCAAAAACTACTTCCGACCCCATTGAACATCTGACGAGGTGAATGGATTGGGGTGCACGAGTGATATAAAATGTACCTACTGTAAAGTTACGGCCACACAATTAAATTCCGGCACACATCTGTCGGCGTTTAGACAATCACGATACGTCACGCGATTTTATTCGAGGGCGAACGATTTTGATATTCTTCGATAGTTAAAAGCGTTTTTTTATCTCAAAATTTTCAAACATTATTATTTTTTTTTAAATAGGTAAGGATTTTTTTATCACTACGATAATCTTGCAATTATAATCTACGCAAATTGCAGAACTTTAACGAAGCGAAGCCTTAGCTTCCCCATCAGTCCAATAAAGATTTACACCGTACAACTTTTTCACATGGCATAAACAAACTCTCAACAGACACATAGTCCTGACCACGCTATAGTATTTCCTGTGTCGTGGGTATCAGAAACACGAGTACCGTGGCACCACGACACCCAGACCTGAAAAAAATATATGCAAAAATTTTTGCCCACTGCGCCATCGAGTTCAACACATAACAATAAACATCGTTCTGTACCTTTGTGTGCTCTATAGTCGATATTTTAACAGGAATACAGATAGAAAGGTACCGAACCTTTCTATTTGTATTTCTGCCACGCGCTCTGAAAAATAAACTTTACAACAAAAACATTTTAACCAGCGACAACGAATGAACATAATATGTTTGTACAAAATGAAGTGCCAAACCACTAGCTAGTAAAAAAAAAACAAATAAAATATAAGTTTTTATTTAAATTATAATTTAAATAAAAACTATTCTTTTAAGTTGAAATAACCTGTGTTAGAAGAGTTCTCTTCTCCCTCTTTTCTGCGGGCAAAGTGGATACTGTAGATATGCAAGTATCAAGACATGTTGTATCCGCATTAGTACTGCGACAGCTGCGTTGCTACGGCACGCACCCGCCGCATTCATACGCTAATGCGCCGCCTTTTAATTACACACGCTGATAAATCTGCGCGCGCGTGTCGCTTCGCTCGCGTGGACACCGCCTTATGTTAAAATACTCATAATTTATTATACCTATGCTAATGATATTGTTTTCGCGACATTGGTTTGTGGTAGGTTGGATATTTTTATTTATTTAAAAGAAATTATAAAGAAAAATACTAAATTTATTTGACACACAATATTAAAACAGAAGATACTGTGACGTGCGCGTCTAGCTGATTACGGTACGCTACCTCGACATCAAAATTGAGATTGAGGTATCGATTCACGACTAGATTCGTCCGAACCTGGTCTTGCATCGATAGATTATTCCACTCAAAAAGATAAAATGCGAATTAAAACGTGCTCAAAATGGGGACGAAAAACATCGTAAGGAAACCGGCATGCCTTAGAACCAAAATTCGAAAGCATGTGGTCTCGTGTTCCATTAAGCGGTGATGGGCTTGTAACCTGTTACGTGGAATTCTAACTACTTGCAAAACGTGGGCTTGTGCCTTATGTAATGTTTGGACGTACCTCTGACTTCCCTCTACTCGGAATACTCACTGAGTATGTATCCGAGGATATCAATCATTGGGAGTATAGTCGCGAGCGTGTTTATTTATTTGTTTTAGTTTTGTGGTTTTTATTAGCACGCTTATACTCGTATTGGCTTAACTTGTAACTAACTTAAAAAACAAATAATGTAATCAAATCAAATCTTGGAAGTCAATTTTAACCTACTTCTAATTGTCGTATAGAAATGAATTGTTGTGGGTATATGTTGTTCCGATGTCAATTTTATAATTTCTTATAGCTGATCTGATGATCGAGCGAGGAAGTGGGTAGTGGAACTCTTCAGTGACTTCTAGTAAACCCCTTGAGTTTGGGCTCATATGATTTGTTTTGACGAGTCCAATAGATTGGGCTTGGAAACTAGGGTCTGATGATGGAGCCAAGATGTGGACTATTTTTATAATTTTAAATGCGTGATAAAATCGTGTTTTTTTAAACTACACATTTTATATGTCTTTTTATGCCCGATGGACGAAATCGGTTGATGGAAATGGCTTAAGATCGCTTATCATGGCAGAGGAAGCCTATTTCCAGTAGTGGGCTTCTACAGAATGTTGGTGTTAATGATTTTTATGCATATTTTTCATACGTGCTGACCGTAATATATATATACGGTCAGCACCGTTTGTATTTCAAGAACTTTTACCTAGGAGTCGTAGTTATTTGAAGCTAAAAATCTGTGAGATTAATGGCGTGCAACAAACGCGGGGAAGAGACCCTATGGCACATCTAAGTTACTACTTTATAATTCTTATATTTATTTTTATTTTTACCCACTTTTTCAATAAATAAAAATAAATTATTTATTGAAATACGCTATGCTCTACAATTGTGGATAGTTTGGGGGTGATGCCTATTTTCGTGCAAGAATCACTCTGTTCCTCTCATATATAGTCTGTGTTGAGTACTCTATTCTACTAGCGCTAAAGTTTTTTTTTTCAGGTATCAACCAGGGGTACATCCCTTGCATTCAGTTCAAAATTAATATCGAAATTTTGTTACAAAGGGTCAATTATCCAGTTTCCAATCACGCAAAATAGTTGTTCATAATTTGGTCTAGGGGTGAATTAAAGCTGGCATTTGGGGCGAATTTTCGGCGTGAGTGTCGCACGTGTGCTAATTGCATGTTACATTCCACTCATTATTGCTTATTATCCTTCATTGTCATTGCTTTAATAGAATATCAATTGTGCCTTCTTATTCTACGACTATTATTTTGAACCGAAGTAAAGCTCTCATCCGATTACCATTACTAAGGATTTCTTTATTGTTCTTCGTTCTTTTACAGATGGTTCAAATGCCATAATAACATTGAATTGAAAACCGCATTCGATTAATTGACCCCTCAACATCTGTGTCTGATGATACGTATAAAAACAATAAAGTAGATACTTATATCCAGAAGGTGTGTTGTTTAGGTATCTGTGTTTTACTAGTTAGGTTTTTGTGTGGCTGTTTGATTAGGTACGATAAAAAATAACATATTATTCAGTGAAGAAAAAATATGACCATCATGATTAGTGGCAGGTTCTCTGAGGTTTTAACTAAGTAAAAACATAATAAATAAACAAGAATGTCGAAAACATACAACTTCAACTGTTTTCTTGTCTACTTCCGGTGACCCCTCTATTATTTTAGATCAAAGGCCGATATCTGAGTAAATATTCACAAAGATAAAACGTGATGTCAAGAGCAAAATGGACTTTAGTCCACGGTAGTGATTTTTGTCCTTGTCTGATAAGTTGAGATTGGTCAATATCCAAGGTAAGTTGGACGTCCGCAAAAGCTATTAGTCTTGAGTCCCCTGTAAAAGTTGAGGATTACCACGACCTATGATTTATTTAGGATATTCCAATCTTTTAAAATATGAAGGTCTTTTTCCTGTAGAATTCAGAGCCGTTAAGTGAATTCGAATCTTTCACGACTTTTGCTTTTAAATGATTATACTTAATTAAAGGTATTTTAAGCTGACCAAAAAGGAACCAGTGACATAAGAGAAAATAGTACTATCCAGCTACCTGATACTTGTTTTCATGTTTTATTTAAAAACGCCTTTTACAGATTTAAACAAAAAATATGTTATGGTCACTCTTATAAAGGAGAATGCTTCTGTAAATAAAATGGCGGACATACTGCCCATAGGTTTGATACTTGATAAATGTAGCATTAAAAATCCATTAGTCAACAAACCCTTTTGGACCATAACGTCGACTTCCAAAAAAATTGAACTTTTTGTAAGGAGATATAACGTCCACGAAACTATAACGTCGATTACGTTATGATAGTTACGAGTATGTCGCTTATCTGATGTTCAACCGATTTAGGACCAGTCAGACAATTCTAATTAATTACCATCCCGGCTGTATACGATACTCATAAGCCAGGGTAGCCATCTCATCATAATGGGGTAATATTACGATTAGATAGTTCAAACTAAGTTTAAACCCTTTTAAAAATACTCCTACCTCACAGAAAAGATTTTTGACAATTTAATATTTTTGACAAGTAACAATTTTAATAACAAGGGTAATTTTGAACATTGGAAGTAAAGTCAAAAAAAAATGTTTTAAGAAAATACAGTGCGATGACTATATTTTCTTAAAACATTTTTTTTGAGAACGTTTTTTTTATCTGTGGAACTGATATCAAAATAATGCAGTTAAAGCCCGTTGATCTCCATAGAAACAGTAATGTACTGCAAGGTGACAGTTCACAGAGGGCCGGAAGCCTAGCAAGCTGCAAAGTGGCCTACACCCCCAATATATTTAATGTACGAAATAAAATGTACCTATCTGTACAAACAACTACTACACCAAGCTATACTCCCTACACCTAATGGCCAAGCTGAACTAAACTCAATTACAATCGCAAAGAGTAGTATGCTATGTTGGGTGATAGTGAATAGAGTTTGTAATGGGTGTCGATATGACGTCAGCCGATTCAAAGTTCCGTTACCGTTTTGGTTTCACCGTTTGCACGCATGATTGCTTCCTGAAAGGTTCTTTGAATATAATGTAATATTCACATTGGTACACACAAAAGTAAAAACATATCATCATCATTATGGGCTGAGCTGGAAAATTTACAAAATAATATAAAATAATAAGATAGTTAAGGACAATCCATAAGTAACTCAGCTTTATTTAATGGAACTTAACATCACCACCATTCGTAAAACGTAATATTTATTATTACAAATAGGAATATATTTATTTATGCCATCGGCATTTTTCCTGCGTTTATCATGTCTGAAAGGCCACTTACGATTTCCACAGGACAGTTTCCCTTTTTTAGAAAACTGATGACTTTCTAATGGTCAGTTCGATCGACTACTACCAATATTTTTTCTATAAAAAGTAGCTTTTAGTGGCAAAATATAACGTACCTACGGAGGTCCCATTGTCTACTATAGCTACCTTCGAAGTATTAATGCAACCCCTGATACTGAGGGAGCAGTGCCTCCGGCTAGCATTATAGTGTTATGTTACAATATTACTTGCACTATGCACACAATTGTCCTGCAGGCAAAGTTTGAAAACAATAATATCTTCTCTAAAATAAATTAAATCCTACTAATGTAATAAATGCGAAAGTCTGTGTGTGTGAATGTTTGTTACCACGTATCTCTGTTTAGGTTCTGAAATAACACAAAGGCTAATCTAATTTTCGAAAATCAACTCCTAAAGGGGTTAAATAGGGTGGTAAAGTTGCTATGGAAAATGTTATTCCTTGTTTTGATCGAAAAATAAAATTTTATAAATAATAAAACACGTATTTTTTATTTTTCCAAACTACCCTTTGGGCGTGTGCAATTTAGTTCTAAATATGTTTTTTTTTATTATTTGTTCGATTCACACAAAAATCGGTTAATAAAGTAAAAATAATGAATTACGTATATTTTATTTTTACAAAACTACCCTTTGAGGGTGTGATTTTGATGAAACTTTACGGTAATATAGCTTATATATCAGAATAACACTGGCTACTTTTTATCCGGATACCGGATTTAGCGTAGCTAAACGACTTTTTTGTAAATTAAACAGTCTCAGCTGCCGAAAAGTCATAAAATCAAACTAAATTTTTCATGAGTAAATTTCAAGAACAAGTATACTCTTGATTTAATTTGAATTGTTATTCAAATGCCTTAATTGTTATTTGTCTGCACAGGCAGAGTTTATTAAAAGGTGTAGATAATTAAATTAAGCTTGTTTCTTTGACGCCGGCTCTTGGCTTATATTTTTACTAAGGGCTCTTCTTTGCTGCTAAAGGAACTAGAGATTGCAATACATTTTTTCTTTTATATAAAGCGTTAGCTTTTCTGAAAGTTTTGCTAAATTACAGCCATTACAGTCTAATTTTCTAAAAAAAAATAGTTAAATTTCCCATAATATTAATGTACTTAGTGGCAATTTTTATTTAAATATTTACTATCTAATGTCCCGTTTAAACTACCTGAAAATAATCTGATGAAATCTTTGCAATTTCATAATTTATTTTGTAACTATAAACTCCATTTGGTTAAAAAAAAAATGTGGCAGCACATTTTAACACCAAATTAAAATTGTTTTTTTACTTGAAAAATGATTACCCACCTATTTTTCCCATCTCTAACCCGCCAAGGGGTGATAATGCCGAAGTTTAAGGAGAGTAATTATCCTGGCGCGCTCCCGTCCGGACGGACTCCGGGTCTTCATAATCGAGCCAATTATAAATATAAAGCAATAAACAAGATCACAACTCTCTTAATGAAAAATTCCGCATCCTGTTATGGACTATATTTATGGTCAAGTACTGAAACGCTTCTTAAGATTAAAATAGAATTGGAAAGAGATGACGCTATATGCAGTGGACTTTAAAACTGTAATTTTCTAATCGCCCATTGAAAGTTAAGTAGCGTTTCAGAATTAGGCGGAAAGTGCCTATTGTTAACAATAAAATTTAGCAAAGTAATACAGCAAATATATATTTGCAAAAATCTTTAAGCGGATATGCGGTTTGAATAATTATTTTAATAAAAACCTGTGACCAATGAAAATGCTATGCAAGAAAGCCTTAACACGTAGAAAGTTAATTAATTAGCATGAAACTTAACCAAGTAGAAGTTTTCCACCCAGAAGTCTCACGCTAACAACTTGTAATTTTACCCAGCAATATCCATAATAAGTATGTAGGTATCATATACCCATTTGAATATTATTTGTAAGTTTTGAACTGTGAAATAAAATAAAATGCAAGTCTAGGAAGGGCTACTTTGTGAAAGAGTTTCACGGGGTACGTACTACCTCGGTATCTATTTCTGTCGCTAAGCAGTATAATGCGAGCATTGCTGTGTTTCAGTTTGATGATTATGGGTATGCTGAAATAACAGGCATTCAAGTTTGTCTCTATGGCAGGCAACGCATCAGTAATGCCTCTGAGTTATAGATGTCAAGGCCGTACGTCTGTTTGCCTCCAACATTAAGAAAACTAATTTAGAGTACATGGCAAGGGATGTTTCACCTGCTATGCTCGCCAACGAATTTGTAGAGATCCTCGAGTATTTACCCTTAGTATTTGTAGTAATTTGTTATTAATTATGCTTAAAACCTTTTCAATTATTTTTAGATGAAATAAAACTTATATTTGCGGCTTAATGTGCACAACTGCATAAACACTTGGAAAATCTTGGTACTTTCTACGAAATATTGTTCGCTCGTTAGAATTGCTGCAGTCACGACATTCTAAATACTAAAACCTTTCACAGGAGCTTACACGAATGACTTCAGTCAAAATGAATAATTATTTTAATTGCTAAAATGTCACAGTAAACCATGCTACCGTATGTACCATGCACCGGCATGCTACCGTAAACTAAATCCAAGCATTTTTGCGTATCACTGGATCTACCTTGAAATTGAAATGATTGCGGTTGTCGATATGAAAAAGCATCTTGTATGGGAAAAATACAGCACATTGTTCTGGATCAGGACGATGGCTTTTTAAGTATCATTCTAATACCATTAGTATTCAAAATACCAGAGAATTGTCTACGGAAGAGAAAACAAAAATTACTTTTATTTCTCTTTCCGTCTGACAAAAGAGTGACAGATACTCGTATAATATTTTTATCTCGCAGAAATAAAACCGTTGTCTTAAGTGCTCATACTTATGCTACTGGTACTGGCCTACACCTACTTTTAGCGTACATAATTAGGCTGGCCCAGACTTTGCTTTTGCCCAGACTTGGCAATCCGACTGCTTCCGCCAGCAAAGCACACCCAAAATTGGAAGCTAAAAGCTGAATAAAGTTATCTGCTATGAATGCCTCCGGGCACAAATTTCAATTATTGACGCATCCGAATAGTTCTGTAGGGGTCTCGGTGTACACTCGCATCAATAAAGTTTGCACAAACTTACGTGAAATACGTATCATCATTATCACCAACAACCTGTAGAGGTACACTTCTGGATGAAGGCCTCCTCTAAATCTTGGGCTACCTGTACCCTTGCAACATTTAAGATGTAATCGGTCCATTAAGTGAAGCGCTTTTTAACACAGCGTAGTTCAATACGTAGTCGCTATTCGAGAACCTTCCTCAGCGGTTTTCTGCGACCCAGAATATCCATATTATAATATTATATTAAAGAGGATTATTATAGAGGCTATGTATAGTCCGATTATTTGCATGCAAGCTCTTTGTAGCAGACAAATACATACTGAGTTGATCAGGTGAGTCGAGCTCTAAGCTGAGATTGTGTAAATTGTTAAAAAACATTCTTAAAAATAGATTAACGCATCTGCATTTTGAAGGACCGTCTGGTCCTTGAATGTGCTGTTACTTAACTAACTGAATAGATTTACTTGTATAACTATTGCCTCCTAGACAGATAGGAAAAGCAGCCATAAAAAAAGTGGCCTAAAATTACTAAGCCTATCATTTTCCAATCATGATTAGCTGAGTAAAGGTGCCTACAAATAGTTCTAATGAACGAATATGTTTCTCAATCCATCTTCTAACTATTTTTTTTAAGGACGAAGATTACGACTGTACATCAATGTGGGCGTATTCAACTCATAAAGGGGTCAAAATATTTTATTAGCCTTGCGATTTTAAACGTAGCGGGGTGACAACTAGATTAGGATGTGCTCGAGGCGGTCACGGCGAAATGCGACAAATCGAGTGTTAGGTTTGAACCACCCTTTCAATTCCAATGCAAACTTCAAACACAACCTTATTGCTCCATATTCAGGGATCAAATTTGTATCCAAATTAGCTGTAGAGAAATAAGTGTTAGGGGACGTTTTTCAATTTGCCTCGCAGTGGCCACGAGTGAATACAGCACAGATTGGTGATGTCAATTGCTTAAGATTTGAACACGCGAATAATGAGGCAGAATATTTGGTGTAACATTTTTTTTAATAATCCTTCGCAGCCGGAATAAGATAGATAATGTTGCTTTGTGCTAGCAAAATTTTAAATCTATATATTAGATTATTATATGGTTTGTTACCTATAATATAAGATTAAATGACTTCCTCGCTTACGTTATTTTGCTTACTCGGGATGACACTCTTTCGAATAAAAAACAAAAGTAATATAGCCCACAAAATATATTAGTCGGGTGGTCGTGATTCCATAAGATGGAGATGTTTTTTGAGTGTTACGGAAAAAGTAGTATTCCCTCAGGAATACAATAGGACCTCTTCGGGATCCTTTTTTTATTCAACAACAAAAGAATCATCAAAATCGGTTAACAATTACCGCAGATATCAAGTTATAAACATAAAAAAATTAAGTCGGTTAAAAATTAGGTTAACTTGCTTCGTTTAGAACTTCATAGTCTTTGCCGGATAGTGCACAGGGCCTACATATATTTGTTGATAATTAAATATATTATGCTATTATTATAGGTAATTATATTATATCACCCCAAAATCAAAAGACTTGTACAAAGTCATTGACGTACAAGATTATTTAAGATGCTTTTCTTAAAATATTCATGAAAACTTCCCTTACGACTTTAGACTCTCCCCTTTCATAATGGCTTGTTAAGTAATTCACCGGATAAACCGATTTTTATAAGGTCTACGCCTACACCACTGATATTCATGAAACCTATTTTGCACGTAGGTATGATATTTCGCTAAAAGTTTTAACAAATTTAATAATACACCTTGGTTATCTGCTTTATTGATATTATAAGTATTATACATATCCAGCTTTAATGTTGCCTCGCTGATCGGTAGGTACAAAAGACACAATAACTCTCTTCCAATAAGTGGAAGAGATCGCTTCTGAGCGATAAGACCGCCCATTGTACTTTGAGTTTTGTTAAGTTGTATTTATTTTCTTATGGTTATAAACTATTTTCATTCGTTCATTCCGGCATTGAATCTGCCATTTCACAAACGAAATAGTTTGTGAAATGGCAGATTCAACCAATTTTCATTTTGTTTGAGGCCAAAAAGGTTTTTATTCATTCTTCACTTGAAATCACGTTCAGCGATTTATTATACTTCACGGAAAATCGACATGAATCAACGACATTTAAAAGTGTAGATTCAATTCTAAAGACATGAAAATATTTTAAAATATCGAGATGTCAGGAACAAGTGGATAATTAGAGAGTCGGGCTGACATCTCAACAATGGTGCATGCTACTGCGTCAGCAACAGACCCACCGGTTACCGATAATGATTTCAAAGATTGTGACATTAATTTTTGACATTAATAATATATGATTTAGTAAGTATTTATATTTTGAAACAGTATTAACTATTTGCGCCTAGTTTTAGAGGCACGGCCCCCCCCACATGCAATAAATCGAGTGTTACTCCTAAACCACCTTTTACATTTTCAACAGAAAATATTGGTGAACGTCTTTTTTTGTAGCTATTTTAAATAAGATTCATTTTGGAGTTAAGTGATGTATGTCTATGTATCCAAGTAGTAAAAACACCTATTTTATGCATAAAAAACAAGGACACTAAGACCGTTATACTTAATGCTCTTATAAAAACCAGTCATGTGAATAGATTCAATACAAAGATTGTACGTAATTTCCTCTTTCATATGGGATTTTAAAATCTCCCTCGGATGCCTCCCTGGCTTTCTTTACCTATTCTGATGTTGAAAAGAAAATGCTATATAACTTAGGTCTCAGTGTTTCTCTAATTGACTCAATAAGTTGCTTGACTAGTTTGCAATTAGCTAGGTGATAGAAAAGCATGGCATTTTCACCGGACAATATAAACTAACTTTCAATAGCTTGTTCATTTGCATGAATGAATGAAAATACTTTGTGTTTTTTTTTTCTAATTAAACATGCAATCGCTTGTAAGCGATAAGACCGCCTGGTTTTATCGCTTACAAGCGATCCAGATAACCTTCGACATACTTATTATACCTGATTTAAAAAAACGGTATATTTTATCGTTGTTTAGTGCTTTCGATTGGAGAATACTAAACTACAGCAGTGTCAGGTAAAAATTGTCTGGGTTGCTCAGATTTTTGTAACATTTTGATCAGTTTTTTTATCAGAATAGTCCCGTACGCCATCTCTCATCTATTCAATCAGTGTGACCGTACCAAGTACACGGCGCTGAGAGGCTTAACTCTAGGCGCCGACACATCCTCTGGGATTCCATCCGTTCTCACCTGCTTGAAAAATTCAATGTTCAAAATACTGTGTGAAATGACATCGCTGTGAAAATTCCTCGGAAGACATTCTTTGTTTTGGTAAAATAAAATACATGCGAGAAAATTACATAAATGTGTTGACTTACCTACCGGTAAAAGCAAAGGATATATCGAAATTTTGAAACGCAAAAAAATAAGTACCCCCACAATTTACAAAGTACCGGTACTATAAGTAGCGGAAGGTTATTAAAAAATCATATTGAAAACCTAAACGTCACACAAATAGGCTATCTCAACCCTAAACAAAAATGTTGATGTAAACGGGAAAGAATGCTTCTCCCCTGATAGTTATTTGATATGATTTATTCATACGAACACAGCTCTCGCTCCGCTATCAGTTTGTTCCTAACCGAACTGGAAAATATGCCCACGGTGATGTGAGGGTATAATACCCACAAAGTACACACAGAATCAGATGTATGTGTACTATGTGGGTATTTTTTTAAAACAATGATAAATCTTACGGCCTACCACTATTTTTGGTTGTTTTGCAGACATCCCGGAACCACGTGGACCATTAAAATTCTACTGCTTTCTAAACTAATCTGTCGAATTTTAATTTGTATATTAAATTCAACCAAATTTATTTCTGAAATGCATAAAGTTCTCAAAATGATCTCTAGGTCAAACATTATACATACAGGCAGTAGCATCATTTACCTTCTACCATTTTAATTATCTGTGGTCCATTGCCATAACGAAAGTTCTTATTTTTTATGAGAAATAGCAGTTTGCTTGCAACGGTAGCGTATACATTTTTAAAACTGTAATCTAGAGAGAGCAGCGGTAGCAAAAAGGATGAGCAGATATGATTAGGGTACTATTCAGTTGGATCAGGAATAAACCCCTATTTGAAATGGAAGTTTATTTAATAGAAAATACTTTCTGAAATGTATTTATAAAGCCATTATGGCGTTTTTATTTTAAAGCTGTTCTTGACGGCCGCTTGTTATGCAAATGGAAATGTGGGGGTGTGTTGTGCAAGTGGGAATTGTTTATCCAACCAACTATACTGTTTACGCACAATTATGTACTGGTTGATTAAGTTCACCATAATTGTAATAGTTATTTAGTGTTACCATAAATTTTCTCCTGAGTTCAAAATATTTCCTACTTTTAAGCTACCTACACCAAATATAAAACTCCAATTTGAAAATATTTTGTAATAGAGATACGAGTATCTCTATAAGCACTGTATTCGTTATTCTTGAGTAGCGTCTATTTCCCAAGATTTAACAATGCTATTTTATTTAGACATTATTCCAAAGTAACAGAAATGTGTATTTAATAGGCACAATACAATCAGCACAACACAATACCTTCATAAAACCATATTACAATTTAAAATGATGCCCTGATTTATAAACTGGGTCTACGTATGTCAGGCGGCTACGAGAACTACACACCGCAAACCTAATCTACTAACAAGTAGCTTCTTTCAAAGTGTCTCTAAGGATTTAGCCAGCTTATCATTCACCTGAGCTTTGACAAAATTTCCCAAATTCCTCTCCAACATTTCCATTAGTTGAACAAAACGGGACAAAGGACTGCTGATAAAGTATTCACAATACGCCCCCGTAATCTCTGAGTGGAGGATCGTACCAAAATCCGCCCCGCCCATTACCACAAGCCGCTTACCGTTCCTATTTATGTATTTTGTAGGCATAGATACATTGTTAGTTGCAAGCCGAAACATAATTAGTATTAATGAACATTGCTGTAGGCAAAATGCATTAGCAATACGCTAAGGCACATGCGCGCCTGATTGATGTAGGCACAGGTAGGTTTAATTTGCACTATATTGGGACATTATTATAATTATATCAGACATAAATCGATCAGACAAGAAACATCAATCATGAAGAAACTATTGCATGCCTTTCAAATGGGTTTGAACCTCTACGAAAAAAACTTCCAAGAGTTTTGAATCTTACTACTATTATAAATGCGAAAGTTTATGACGAGGTTGCTCTTTCACGCAAAAACTACTAAATAGATTTTGATGAAACTTTACAGGAATATAGCTTATACCTCAGAATAATACATAGGCTACTTTTAATCCGGGTACCACGCGGGCGAAGCCGTGGGCAGAAGCCAGTAATATATTGTATCAAACACAATAGGGACTATTTTGTACCTAGTATATCTACCAAACGTTTTTTTGCGAAGGACACTTCCTAATATTCAGAAATCATTTCAATAACCATTAAGATACATCAATGTTTCACTGTCACTCTATTAAATCTATGGTAGAACCGGGTGGTCCATACTATGTTATCATCAAGAGAGGAGGGAAGGGGTTCCTGTGTGGCCGTATGTGCCATCCTGAGTGCTACATGCATATTTGATGTGTGCTTAATGCGCAGACCGCAAAGAGGATTGTAGCTGCCGCTAAATGGTGCAACTCCCTCGTTCGACTAATGTTGAGTACCTATGTACTTAGTATGGAGATATTCCATGCAGATACCAGCTTTAGTATGTACATTTTGAAGTAAAACATAAGGAATAGGCGTTAAAATACTTAAGTATGTATTTATAAGCCGTGTTAGTAAAACATAAAGTGGATTTTTATAACTGTGATTCTATTTGTCAAGTTCAAAGTCTATGTTTTTCCTATTTATGTAGACTATTATGTATGTAAGAATAATGAATTTAGACGTGGTATATGATTATATGTGGTATTGATCCCAACGTGATTGCTCATTCGTATGAGCCAGTGGCCAACTTTAATGTCAGTGTTAATACACTGACATTCGTACATGCCATGCCTTCGGGTGGCTTAATGGCCATGCCATGCCTTCGGGTGGCTTCGGGTGGCTCTAACATTGCTTAACTACTATCCAAATGGTGATCTAGCGGAAAGTGGCTTAACCTAGAACAGAACCAACAACTCATAACTGTAAAACCATGTTTGTACAAATTCATAATGCACTATTAGATAAGTATACCAAAGTACATATTTATCTAATAGTAAATAATGAATTTATACTTTGATATTCTAAAAAATAAAATCCGTGGATCCGATATTAGCCTGTACGCTTGCGATTCCCGAAGAATGTTCCACTTTATTAGATTCCATAAGCCCTATTCATCGCCCTCGTGCTTTTGAGGCATTACGTATTAGTGAATAATGCGATCGAATTCGATCTCGTATTACGGGGCTTGTGATCTGCTGATCATAATAGACTGCCAGCATTAGACGATTACACACGGGTGAGGTGCTCAAACTTTGATGAACAAAAAATAAACAAACACGCTCACAACTCATGGAGAAACGTAATCCCCGTGATGAAGATTCGCAGATCCATACACAGTACATAGACATATCTGTGAGGATACCGAGTAGGGGGCAGTCAGAGCACGTCCAAACATTATGTTTGGGACGTTTATGTTTTATGATTTTTTTATGTCCGCATAGTTCGGTAGCATTCCACGTGAAAAATAGAAGAAAACGAGAGAGGAAGCTAATAGACTGGTTCTCTGATAAATTGTCTAAAGCTATGTGAACTCATTCTATGTTGTATAACTCTACTAAACATAACAGTATTTACTATGACGGTATTTTAATCATACAACCTAAGTGTTATAGAGCACACACAGAGAATACAGACAAAAAACATATTGGACCTGTACAAAGGCGAGTTTGACCCTAACACGAGTTTTCTTCCAGCTCTGAAGATAGAAAAAGCTGATAAATAGTGGTGGGTACGTGTACATAAACGGATAAATTCTAATAAAAGTACTAATTATCACATTGAGTTAAATTATAATTACATACAATAAAAGCACATTACATATACGCAAAGGGGTAGTAATCTTTTACTCTAAGTTTGTTGTTATCATACAAAAATGTACCTTTAACTTTTAAGCATTTCAAGTTATTATTATTGATCTAGTGAGCAAAGATATCAGAGTCAAATTGAAAAATAACACCATTGCGGATTTTTTCAACTTGAACACAGTTTTCTTTAAGATTGAATTTACCTAATAAACATCGCAAGGTCTCAGTTCGAGGTGAACTACTAGTTATTCTTTGGTTTCGATTCAATAAAAAAATTGTTAGTCATTTGATGTCAAATTAATAATGTACCTATTGGCAGTTATCCCATATTCTTTAACAAGAGGTTAAAGAATATGGGATAATTTTGCTTTATAAATAAACGCGATACGTCATAGGGATCTATGTCCGGTACTGGACCAAAAATTTAATATTATGAATCATTATAGCCCAACAATAAAAGCTTCTCAAAACATGTTAAATATGTGTTATACTTAAACTCGTGTATAGCTAATGCAATTCGGACATATAGCGTGGGGATACTGAATAAACAACATGAGCCAGATAAAGGAGAAAATCAAGTAAAAAGAGATAGCCTTGGAGATAAATAAAAAGAAGGAATTTATTATATCTGTTGCATCGACATCATTATATGGTAATTTTCCAAAGACCGGTGAAAATTGTCTATGAAACAGCTAGCGTAGAGCTGCTACGTCGTAGACGTTGTATGGTTCTAAAAATATACAACGGAAATTTGTGGTGACTTGGCAGGACGTAAAATGCTGTCAACACGTAGATAATATGAATGCGTTCAGTAATATCATCGGATCACGTCCGACGATCACAACGTAACGGTCTTACCCATGGATGACAATCGAATACAATCGAACAAACACACTTTCTGAATGAACAGACGATGACGTTCCTGAATGCACTAATGATGGCGCAGACCCAGTTTATAGCTTACCTAGCATACCAGCTTATACACTACGCTTTTCCCATTTGTGTGCCTTGCCTTTTGATTCATTGTTTAGAATCACTGCATATCAAAAGATGTTTGCGCGCCCACCTGTATATGATTCCATTAAGAATTATAGGGGATCAGCCTTAAGCTGATGAACAATAAACTGAATTCTGACGTATTTGTTGCAACGGAGGAAGTTGTACCTACTTGTAGCAAATAAACGTTTGAAATATATAGATTATATGAGCTAATAATCAAATTATCATAAAACGCATTTGTTTAGGATCTCAGTAAATGTTCAGACACGAATTCACTCAAATATGTATGGCCGAGCTAAACTGAAATTCACATTAGAAGGGATCACTCAAAGAAGAACAGTCTTTGGCTACTTACCAAACATTTTATCATTCAAGGAAAGTAAAATAATTACTTGGGTAGCATCAGTAAACGTATTTTCCGACTTTTCCTCACAATACCTTACATTGACAACAAAAGTTAAGCCCTAAATGCTGCTGGACAAATCCTGCCTTTGTCCAATCTAAGGCTTTCATTCGACCGTCGGTTTCGGCTTAGCTGGCTTTGTATGGGCATCTTAATACTTGTATTGTCGGTGTAATTCTGAGGGTGTTCTGGGAGAACGTTCAGTGATAGGTGGATTGCTGCATATTTTCTTATCGATAATTTATCAAGTCAACTACTTCAATTTAATCGAGCACGTCTGTGCTCCATACACAGAAAGTTTTGAAAAATTCAACAGTAGTTTTTTACTCATCTGATTAAGACAATATTTTAATGCAATAGCAACGAGATTATCCACTACATCAGAAATAAAAAACTATTATATTAGGACTCAGCATCACAGAGTGATCGGTGCTAGAAAATTATGTAGTTATTTTAAATTTTTGAAAGAAGTTTCAAGCCGATTTAGATAATTAAGGGATCAATTCGGGATCATCTTTTATACAGTAAAAAAAACATTTGAGTAGGAACAACAACGTAGTTTTAAAAACATCTACGTGTTGCTTTGAGACGGTTTGAAAATGTTCCTTCGAAGTAGATCTAGTTATTGATCATCTTAACATCGGGTTTTTGATAATTTTACTATCAGTAAAAATACAAGGTCCTTTATCTTATTACACAACGTTAAAAGATCTCTGAAGGCATCGATTGCATTGTATTTATAAGCGTAGCTACCAGTCTTTCTAGGCGAGAGGAGATGACAGCCGATTTCCATGGAATTTTTCCATTACCTTGGAAAATTGCTCGCTCGGTCGGACGATTTATTATTTATCAGCGCACTTATGGGATAAATAAAGAATTGTAGACCTCTATAACTAATGAAAAAGAGGACTAACTTGTTTGTGCCTGATGATAATACTTTTCAGTATTTTTCTTACAACTTATATGTATCTTCCTACTTCTACACAAAGATCTTTGCGTAGAAGTAGGAAGATATAAGTCCCCCCTCCCCTAAATCCCTACAACCATCACTGTCCCTAAAAATCACCTTCCAACGTTTTAGTAAATCATCTACATTCTTTTATTTTTAACAGTCATTTTTAAATATACCAAGCAGTTAGCTTTCTAGCTGAAGAATACCTAACACTTAGTAATGTTTGTATTAGTGACCTTTGCCTACTCATATCTAGTCATATCATTCCAAAAAACCCAACGATATAGAAAACACTTTTTAACCGGTATAGAGATAATTATTCGTTCGTTTTGTCACATTTTTTGCTGGCTACTCCACTTTGGTCAGTGCTTGACTTTAAACCTCGTCCATGGAAACATCCATAGGTGCACGACCGAGTTCGAACCTATAATCTCCAGATTACCTATACCCTGACTAGGCTAACACGGTACCTGCCAAGTACATAAATAAATTATTTGAACCCACTTAGTATTTATACAAAACCCTCCTCTCATAAACACATACTAAAAATATATTAGCATGCATTAAAATCTACTCTGTTTAAATATATTAATGTCAAACAAATTCAAATTGCTATGTGAACAATTTATATCATATAATGATAAAAATGGGAAAGCACTAATTATCAGACACAAGTTGTTTTTAACTTAGTTTGGTAAGCAGGGCTATCAAAAAACATGTAATGTACTGTAGTGAAATAAAGATTTTTTATTTTTATTTTTTTATAGGTATGAAACAAGCAAGATGTTAGCTTTGAAGAACCACATCTTCCATGCATTCTGCACATTTACGCTTCTATAAACTTCCGATGTCCAGTTTTCCAAAGCCCAGTTTTCCTTTGTCCCGTGCGGTCAGTGTGGCGGTCAAAGGCGTTATAACGATGTGGTTGTCCCAAAGTTTTGCACTTGCACGCATGAGTGTCATCATTTTAATTGTTTCAGTAGGAGATATGCTGGTTTCTTATCTTGAGTAACAAAAAGGATACTGTGATATCTACCTAGTCTCGTTAAAACATGTAGGATCTTGACAAGCTAGCTAAATTACCTGCAAATTACGTTTATTTAAACTTAAACCCATAGTTGACAAGAAAACTGTAATATCTGTATATTTTGCTTATGTCCATTCTATCATCAACTATGCAATAACAGTATGGGGAAATGCCTTTCAAGTTGAAAGAGTCCTTATTTGCCAGAAAAGGTCTATTAGAATTATTCATAGTCTGGGCAGACTGACCTCGGCTAAAGCCTACTTTAAAAAATCTAAAATACTAACAGTGATATCCTTATTTATTTACCGGTCTCTCTTAGAAGTACATTTGAAAAAACATGATCTCCCTGCGAAACTACATATCCACAAATACAACACAAGAAATAAAGAAAAATTGTTTGTTCCACGAAAAAGACTCAAACCATGAAAAGTTAAAATCATGGTATCTGTTTAAAACTTGTCATGTATAATAAACTGTCCTTACAAGTAACGCAGCTTCCCTTCAACCAGTCTAAACTTAAAATAAAATCTTTTTTCGAAAATCACCCATATTACCGTGTAACGGAATACTTAAATTGTTCATTTTCTGATTTGCATGTGTAGTACCTAGTTTTAAGTGTGAATGTATACCCCTCTGACATGCCAATGTTATATGTTATAACGAAATGGTCAATAAATAAATTTGAATTTGAATTTGAAAGATTATTCAATCACTGACTGGCTCTGGCTCACTTCGCTAATGCTCACGTATATAAGTTGTTACTAAAGTAACTTTAAAATAAAGCTAGACTGCGAAATGAATTATTTATCAGTCTATGAAAATACAATTTCTTAGAATATTTACGTATATTAATACGTACGATAAGTACCGTATTTCGTTTTCACAGAAATAAAAGTATCTGGCCCAATACCTAGTAGGTAGTTCTGATGTTGAAGTTGTATAGGCCATCCGAAGGTCTCCAACGTGACTATAGCCGGAATCTTGTATTGTAATATCTGTGCCGAAATCAACATCCCAAAGCACGGAAGCGTCTTGTATTATAATATCTGTGGAAGAATTGAGTTAGTTGTAATACAAGTAAATGCCACATGGGCCACCCATCCAAATGGTGATTCAGGGACCAGACTACGAGTGCTTTCGTAATCATAATAGGTCACAAAATATGATTCATTTAAAATAGCAAATTATCGAACTTTTTTCGGTTGAAAGGCGCCATTAAACATCTGAGCGAGCAGAAAGGAACTTCCTGTTTTTGATCGTTTGATTTTGGTTTTTACACAACTAAGAAAAATGAATAAATACCCAACAGTCCCATAAGTTGTGCCTGACACTTAGATTTCCAGTGACGTAGGTACAGAACACCTAGATTCGGATCAAATATCTGCAAAATATGCAAACATTTCAATCTTCATTCAATTTCAATACCTTCTTCATTTCATCAATCTTCTATATAGTTAAATGGTCAACATTAGATGACTGCTACAATCATATACATAACCCTCTTTTTTTCAGAATTCAGAGCATTCACGAAAACAAAGCACCTATTTTAATTATAAAGGAAATAGAGGCGCTCAAACATGAGTAGGAAATGTCAAGGTTAATACGATAATACTGATAATGTCTGATGCTTCTCGAGTCCGCTGTATTGCATAACCCTACTAGCTTATCGCTCCCGAGTTAGGTACATATGTTATAAAATGTAATTAGCTGTTCTGCAATATTGGCTATCTATCTCTAACATTGCTTTATTAATTATTGTACACAAATAAACACATTCACATACGGCAGAATGAAAGGACATGTACAAAAGCATTAATAACATAATAATGTACCTAAGTATGTAGGTGCTTCTAGTTTAAAAAACGCTTAATTACAATATGCACACATGCACATACTATGCATAGGTTTACTTCGTAAAGGACATCTTTAACATAGATTTTGGGAATAAAGTCGATTCTGACGAAAAATAAGCATTTAAATTTATACTCTATGACAGACTTTACTTCATAATGCAAGCTTGAGACACACACACATAGTAGTCAAGCGCTAATGTATCAAACAATGTCAAAGGGAATTCATATCACATTCTTCGTCAATTCCCATAACCTCATAGTAGCCCGGTCACCTATCACTGCACGCCCTTTCAGAGCATACGATACCTTCATCTACGGGAAACTAAGCCTTAACTATTGAAGATACAGTGGATAATTGAATATAGAGAGTCCAATATTTGATTACGCACATCACTGGTCAAGTATTTATCAATTAATACAACATTTAATAGAGCAGGCATCTCCGTGACGCGTTGGGTGACATTCCATCCGTATGGATTGAAGTGAGCAGTTTGAATTGGGGGGTATTCAGGAGCTATATTAATACATATAAACTGGCAAAAAGAAAATGGTGGGTAAACTGGCATGCCCTTGTACAAAATAATTTAAGGTTGTGTCATCGATTAGTGTGTCATTAAGTAGCGATGGGCTTTTTTATTCCAAAAACTATCGTGAACTTGACTATTCATATTGTAAAAACGGGAATTTTCACGTACTGCAACTTCGAAACTTAATCGGTGCCTTCACCGATAGTGCAGTACGTGAAAATTCCCGTTTTTACAATATGAATAGCGATGGGATTTTTTATTCTTTTAACAAACTTATTAGGTAGGTACAATAGTTAGTGAGTAGTATCTTAAAACCTATATTATACGATACTATGCTTGCAACCGATCACGCGGACACTATGCATATCCTGTAACTATTATGCAAAACGTGGGCACTCGGTATATGACTCTAACACATCTAGATAAACTCTTTATTGCACATTAAAGAAAGACGTAAGTAAGGCAAGATATACGCTTCGAACTTAAGCGATGAGCTGTGTCGATTCTTTGTCCTAAACAATTACCTTCGTATTCGGAAGCAGAGACTGTTTGCCTCGCCACTGTTCAGCACGGTGCAGGTGGCTAGGCCTCATTCCCCAATCCGCGCGCCCTCGCTGCGCTCAACGCTCTCCTGGATGCTAGTCCTGACTGTGATTTATTTGCGGATGGATGGATAAATATTGTGACAGAATGTTTGAAGTTCTGTGAGTGTGATGTATGACTGAGCGTCTAACTAATTTTCTATTATTTTATTGTATTTTTGACATCTTTTTTAATTGTTATGTCTATTATTACTTTTTTAATTTTATTTTTTTACGGTAATTTCATGAATTATTTTTACTATTGACATATTATTTATGATATGTTAATATGACTATCTTTAATAAATGTTATTAGTGCAACAGTTTTAATTAAAATAAACAAATAAATATATGCCTCTGACTATCATCTTCTTCGGGCCAAGTTAATAGGTGTATTGAAAATATGTCACTCTCAATGCATGCAAAAATAGGTACGCATAGCGTGAGGAGCAAGGATTTGGGCACGAGAATCAGAAATAGGTACCTACAAATAAAATGGTCTAGAAAAATATTAAAATATTATATATTAAAACAAAAACCTGTTTTCTTAAATTTAGCTACAATTACACTAATTTACTTAAATTAGTGGAAAAAGATTTATGTAGAATAGATACGTTTTCTAGATTCGAATCGAAATGGATGTAATAAGGGGTTTAGAAGAGCCGATATTCACTAATTGTATTTCTATCTTTCATTTATTTTGAATATGCTCCAGTAATCACGATACAAAACATCAACATGCTTTCATAAAAAAATACCTACATAAAAATATTTTTTACAGTTTTTTAGCTAATCAATGCTTTGTCTTCCGTTTAATTTTAAATTATACATATCAGAAAGAGACAGCAGTGTTAAGTTAATCAACTGTTTAATAATAATTCATAAGTAAGGCCCCAAGTTAGTATGTTATTTTAATAGTTACTGAGAAATGATTAAAGTAACGACCCCTAATTTTAGCACTTTCTCCATTCAAAATTTAAAATCTTTGAAATAGTACCTTCTATCAGCACTAGCACAGCGTTTCACATCATTAATATCTTTTTCTTTTTTGTGTTTTGGTTGTGGTGGTTAGTTCGATTTTCGAATATTACACATTTTTTTTTTATTTTTTTGTGTAGGTCTTTATGAAGTTTCATACGAATTTTGAGGTTCGAAATTCAAATCACATTATTGGTCTCACATTATTGGGTATAATGAAATTCAGTAATTACAACATTATTGCCCCGCTCTAGGCACAGAAACGAATAGGCATTTGCTAGTATTTTTTGTTATGTTGTATGCATAGTAGGTTCGATATTTTTTAATTAGTAGACTTTCTAGTGGGAGCGATAATTTCCCATTCATTCGTGGTAGAGCTTTAAAAATAAAGTTTATGAGTTATTATTTTTACTAGTCTGTCTATTCAACAAACTAACAATACAATATACTTACCTCAAAATAACACTACCTCACATCACAAATGAAACGTACCCAGTTTCATTTGTATTGTTAGTATGGTGAAGAGGCAGACTAGGCACTTTAGTAGTAGGTAGGTACTTATGAAGGTTGTCCGATCAAGGGGTACGAACGGTTGGACAAGCATCATAGTATTTATTCATTATAGTGTAGCATACAAACTTTGTCAATGTGCGTGACGATATTTAATTCTACTTTCGTTACACAGGTGAATTAATTTTCAGGATTTTTTTAAACGCGTTGCCTAATAGCCTGTATATGTGTCTTTAAAATAAGTGTCTCCAGTGCATATCAAAACAAAATGTATTATGAATATTCAATATTATTAGAAACCCTATTCAACTTTCGATCTTCTTCAAGAGGAGGGTGCTTATTCTCGCGGCCCTTATCGTCAGGATAATCTATTCGAGGGTCAAATCATAGTAAAACGAAAATACGCAGACAAAGATTTGTCATCTTTTTTATGTGGCAGCCCACTTGATTATAAGGGTTATATTGGCTTTTGTATCACTAGAAGCTTATCCAAGATGTTCCCTAAACGCAAAGTTTTATTAGTGTCATGTGCATGTGCTTGTAATTTCAATAAGCCTTAAACCGGAGCACAGCAATGCCAGTTCACTTATAGTAACTATAAGTTTGCAAGTATTTTTCTGAATCTAAAATTACAAGACATCTTCTATGATGAAGCACTTAGTAATATATTTTGTCATGTCTTTTAAATGATTTTCTTAATGTTTTTATGAACAAAAATGATCTGCTGTATTTTATGTTACTATTATTGTCACTACAAGTTCACTAAAATTCTTTTTCATGGTCAATTTAAAATATAATAAATTTGTGAGTGCTGAATGAACCCTTGCGAATCTAATTTGCGCCTTTGGGACCTTCAGTAAAAAGTGGACTGAGTATTGCGTTAGATCTCATCGAGAGTGTTTCACAATATCTTGCGAGTTTTGTGATTTTATATTCTGCATTATGACTAATTTATTACTTATTAAATACGATTCATCAACAGTGAAAGCCAAGAGTGAATCGTCTAATATCACTTTATAAACGAATATGACTTGAAGTCTGAAGTCCAAGTGAATATTTAGTGTGTATGTTTAGAAAATTATGATTCGTAACTGTCATCCCGTGACCACGGCTGTTGCAATACAGTTGAAACGTCGGGAAAATAATAAAAAAGGTAAACGCGATAAAGACCCGTTAAACTTATAATAATTATGTTATCTAATCGCGAAAGTTTGAAAAATACTTTGGCTTGATTTTGTTTTATTTGTTTTTAAAGCATTTCAAGCGTTAATTATAACGTTTTTAAATTGTGCGAAACTGAATTGTAATCTTGAAAAGACAAATCTCCGATGGAAAGACGACCTCTGTGGCTCAGTGGGTAACGGCCCGCCTGAGACGCAGATGATTGCGGGTTGATTCCCGCCGCGGGACAAATGTTTGTATCATCTTTAAATTTTTGTCCCGCGGGTCTCGATATTTCTATGTATAATATGTATGTATTAACAAAAAAAGTATTTAAGTAAGCACATAGTATATAAGTCATTTAGTTCCCATAATAAAAGCTCTGCTTAGTTTGGGGCTAGATGATGCTATGTGAAAAAAATCTATATATAAGTGTAAAATTATTAAAAAATACATCTAAAACAAACAAAATCTTTATTATTTTATTATTTTTTAAGTTAAACTTTTATTTTTTTGTCTCGGATAAGTATATATTTGAACGAATTTTATTGGTCACGGCCTGGTAGGTACCACGCTGGAGAAGCCGCTGGGCAGATGTCAGTGTATAGTGTTGATGCATGGGCATCAACACTCTGTGATCTATAATTGCCGAATATAACCAAATTCTGGAATAACCAAAAAATAATTTTTCATCATGGTATGGTAGGTATAGAAAAATAATATACTTTACCTGATGAACGTTTTTATCGACAACTGTAGGTGCTTACCTACATTCTGGAATAACCACATAATTATAAAACTGATTCACCGTGGATAGATAATACACAAACGAACTCCATAAATTAAAAATGTTAACCAGTTGGTTCGCTTATAATCGCTCGAGCACAACGTATCCCACACTATTCTTTCGTCACAGACCTCAATAACACGTCCTGATATAATTTGTAATTTGCACTAGGTATTTATTATTTATTTTGCTTGAAATGTTTGTGTTCAAAACTTTGTGCTTTACTGTGCTGAGTTTTATGTTTTGTTCTGCTGCGGTTTTAGTAAAGGTGAGATTTAACTAATTGACTTTTCTATTATTACAATAAGAAATGGAACAAACCATTAGGCATAGTTTAAAATATACCTACTTATGTTAGACAATATTTTAGTTTCTGAGGTTTCAAATAGATGTCAAATTTAACATTAAGTAAGTAATTACTACTAAATGAAAAAAATACAATAATAAATAAAAATAAAGCACAATGTTATTTTGGTTAACAAAAGGCAATCATGATAATATTATTCGCGCAAAAACAATAGAAGATAAGTAGCAACATCGTTTACACAAGAATGATAAAGTCAAAATGTGATATGTCGTATACGACGTTTTGGCACTGCCATGGCTTTATAATAGTCTTTGTAAATGCGCCGAGTAACCCAGACGACACTAAACTTATCATACCTATTTCGTTTAGATAGTTTATCTTCAAGTGTGATGTGAAAAGAAATGGTTTGTTGCAAATAGGTACCTACTAGGTTTTTGCGTGGCTTTAAAAGTGCAAAAATGGTAAGATTTATTCAATTACTTTCGACTTAACTTAACTTAACTTTAGTAAGATACAAAATAGTCTCACTGCATTATTTACTACAAACTTACTTGGTTTTCTAGAAAATAAAATACTATTATATCTGCGTTATCTACATATAGGTACAGCAGTATATTTTTTACTTATTATCATTCTTGAACTTGGCACTGAATCGATCCTATTGTATTGCGTTTGCGTGCATTGTTTACAATGTTGGTTTGACATAAGAAAAGTCGTTTACGAAGTCTGTTTAAAAAATTGTTTTTCCACACGAATTATTTTTCCGTCAAAAAACAATATTTTTGTATAATTAATATTTTTAGGAAACCCCTTCAAAAAAAGTTTGTATTATTGGAGCTGGGATAGCAGGATTATCGACAGCCAGATACTTGAAGGAAGAAGGGATAAACTTCACAGTTTTGGAAGCTACACAATACGTTGGGGGCACTTGGCGATATGACCCTAGGACCGGCACTGATGAGAATGGACTACCTTTACATACCAGCATGTATAAGCACTTGAGGTAAATACCTACTGAGGCTGTAACTAAACGAACATATCAGTACATTTTAGCACATCTATTATTAACCAAAAATAAATGCTTTTTAAACTTTGAATGACCTCATACCAAAGGCGTTTACGAGGCTTGCTAGAGTTAAAATATGAATGAGATTCCTAAGTACTTTAAGAATTTTGGTTTTTTTTCCACAAAACAACGAGAATCAAGCAAGTAACAATGCAAATAGTGTCGTGTCTATAATAATTACGACATCTGTCGAAAATAAGTGGAACTTCAAGCGATAGATGGGTTCTAATGGTCCAAGTTATTGTAACTCAGACTTTAGAACCACTTGGTACCAAGTTTAAAAACCACGATTTTTCTTGTATTTAAAATAACATACGAGGTAGATACGTATGTTGTTTTAGTAACTAACAAAAATACTAGTACCAATTTTTACCATTTTCAGAACTAATTTACCAAAACCAACAATGGAGTTGAGAGGTTTTCCCTTACCCGATGGAATACCATCGTTTCCTAGTGCGGAGATCTATTACAAATACTTGCAAAATTATGCAAAACACTTTGATATTGAGAAACATATACACGTGAG
Source organism: Perizoma flavofasciatum (assembly GCA_958496245.1). Lineage (NCBI taxonomy): Eukaryota > Metazoa > Arthropoda > Insecta > Lepidoptera > Geometridae > Perizoma > Perizoma flavofasciatum. The sequence continues at coordinate 6,400,722 of OY292436.1, forward strand.
TAAATAATTTGAATAGTAGTAGTCTTGTGCATCAGAGGCGCCCTCTATTCCCGCCCGTAGGCTTACGAGACGCTACGCGTCGTGCATGATTTCGGAACTAAGTAATCGCGCCGCACGCAGTAGTTTGGTACGCTGCTGTATTTACGTCACAATCATAGTCACGGGAGGGTAGGGGGGGCGCTAGAAATTCTATCATCGTTGTATGAATATGGGCGTCAATTAATAAATTAATAAAAATACTGTGATTTATACCACAAGAAAATAAAAGAAACAAAAACGTAATTTAACTAAAAGTACAACAGGCGGTTTTATCGCTAAAAAACGATATCTCAATGAAGCTTCATCTCAATTAAGCGGAATCTTTGCAATCGTAAAAATGGTTGGCGGTGCACATAATAATATACGAACTGCTAGATAAATAATTTATCTAGCAGTTCGTACATTATAATATATTTATCTTTTTTAGTTTCTTCACAACGTTGTTTCTGTTAGAAGACAAGATAATACATGGAAAGTAAAACATGAACACGTGAAAACAGGGGAACTATTTGAAGAAGAATATGATTTTGTTGTTGTGGGTAACGGCCATTTCAGCAAACCTAACATGCCTGTTATACCAGGAGATGACTTATTTAAAGGTAAATACTGTGGAGGATGCACAAATGGTAAGATGTGTTTCACGAAGCGATGATCACAACACAGTAATGTGAATCCATTATCATCCCCCTGATACTACGTACTAAGTAGGTATCTAAAGTTTCTCAAACTTCTTGAACTAGAAAATGGCAAAACTTAGGTCTAGCAATCGTCCCCTCTTCTGTGAACATTTATAAGCCTGTCAAATTCGTCGTTTCTCACTACTATTGTTAGTTATGAGGCTGTTGGGGCGTTTCTTGTCGTGTGTACCCATCCTAATATTGTCCATACCGTTACTCAATTCATTCAATATTCTAAGGTCTTATTTATTAATTTCAGGAACAATAATCCACAGTCACGACTACCGCCTCCCAGATGCGTACAAAGACCGGCGCGTCATGATCGTCGGAGCCGGTCCCTCGGGTATGGACATAGCCATAGACGTGGCGGCCATCGCCCGGACACTAGTCCACAGCCACCACTCAAAAGTCAACTTCAGGACCGTATGGCCTTCGCATTATAAGCGGAAACCAGATATAAAGGAACTCAGGAAGAATGGAGCTGTGTTCGTTGACGGGACGTATGAAGAGGTGGATCATATTATTTATTGCACGGGTAAGAAGTATGCTTTATGGCATCAATTGCATCAATTAGGTACACATTTTTCTTATGCAGTTCAAGAGAAGTTTAGGGTTATTTATAAATATTTACTTTGCTTATCGTTTTTACTGTGGTACAAACAAAAACACGGTCATGAAAAAGGAAATTACGGTTTGGTATTTTCTCATCCGGACAAAACTCCGACAAAATTTTACCTGTCTTTTTTATATGAATCAATACCTACTTAATTCTTTATTAAAAAGAGTACTGACAGCATATAAGGTGGAAGTAATGCGAATACAATCTTCATCCTAATATATCTCTGTAAACAAACAAGGTGACATAAATTAAAATGAATACCATCTCTTTGTCGGGTGGACAGCAAACTTATTACAAAAGATATTAAGCTAAAGCAATGAGGACAATGAATAAGACAGCCTGCCCTATTTTCCATACTTATAACTCTTGCTGTTCCAGGATTCCACTATGACTATCCATTCCTAGACGAGACGAGCGGCCTTACGATAAACCCGCGCAACGTGATTCCTTTGTACAAGTACATGGTGAACATCAACGAACCCAGCATGATTATCATGGGGCTGGTGGTGAGGGCGTGCCTGGTCATCTCTCTAGATGCTCAGGTATGACGCACTTTTGAAAATAAATTATACGCTATTAGGATAATATCCGAAAAATATACGAGCATCACTTACAACTTTACTAACTTTGTGAAAGGCGGCACGGTGTTGTGCTCCTTCCGGAAAGCGTTGGTGGGACGATCACGACCTTTGACAGAGAGTGGTAAGAAATATTGAGGGAAAGACATGGTTGCTGGGATTTGGAAAAGACCTGTGACCCGCAGGAGGATGATATACCCACGTAGATGAAATAAAAACGGATACCTTTGCCGCAATCTTTGCACGCCTTATTTTAATAATGGTCTTTAAACCTAAATCCTTTGAAATAATGAGAAGTTTGGTAACACATATGAATGCATTGGTGAGATGTGAGTGACATCATTGTGCAAGATATTTAACGATTGTCCATACATACATACTTACTCAACTAGAACTTTGAAAAATCCTCATTTTAATTATTTCATTGTTGACTAGATTGTGATTGAATTTGATTATGTTTTTATAAGTGAATATTATGATTTCTTCAACCTTACGAAAAAATATTATTTTAATTAAATTATATTTCATTCTTATAACAGATCAAAAAAAGAGTTACTAAGCAACCTATACAATCGAACTCAAAGTTGCAGCACCCTAACGGGGTTCATGTACCTACCTACTTCCTTATGTATTGTTTTAACACCTATACTAAACTGTGTACATGGCAGCAATAAATATGAACATCCCCTTCGATGATGGGGGAAAGACTTGTTATCATGTTTTTTTAGTTATTATTGCAATCACAGCATCATTAAAGGATTTTAATATTACCACCATCATCATAAACTGGTAAATACCTACTGCTTCGAGTCTTCTTTGATATCAGGATGTTATAATTATTTCAGGCTCGCTACACCACATCATTGGTGAAAGGAAACTTTAGTCTACCTTCTCGCGAGGAAATGATGAAGGATTGGCAGAAACATGCTGATGCCCTCAAGTCCAGGGGTCTTCCACTGTCTTTCTTGCACGTGTTGGCTGAGAAAGAGGTATGCATATTTTCTTACATATCAGAAAGGGTCTGAGAAAGAGCGTACCTACGTATTTTACTGTAGTGCACGAAATATTCTATGGAACCACATACTTCAAGAGAAGCAAAAAATAACCAAAGACGTTACAAGTAGATTCTTCTGTATCAATGATGACTATGACTATGACGAAAGAAAGTCTACATAAAGCTCTATCTCGATTAGTTTGACCACACTAGCTGAGTGAAGCATCAGCAAAAAAAGCCATTTGTTGGCTGATTCTTCTTGAGTTTATTCACTTAGTTTTTATTACGAAGATTCTAAGATCCTTATGATCTAGATGAATAAAACCTACTGTCACAAGTTTCACTTTTCTAATTGTGTTATCTGAACGAATTGAGCACCGCGGCCAGTTGGCAATAAACAAAGTATGTAATGAGTAAAAAGCATAAACTTTTTAATTAACAAAATAAGGGACTTTTGAATGAGAAAGTACACTTTTCATTTTATTGAATGATTGGGTTGCCGCACCGACTACAGCGTCGTTACATGCTTCTTACATTATGGTACAACTTCACAGATCCGGGATAGCTGAATATGCATTTTTTCTGAATTTCAGGATCAGTACTACGCAGAACTTTCAGAGGAGTCTGGCATAGAGCGTGTACCACCGGTCATGTTCAAGATACGAGCGGCTGACATTGAAGCCAAGCTGCATAGTTTGTACACGTATAGAAACTACGTATACACAGTTATAGACGACAACTCATTCACTAGAACGTTGGAAGTGCCATCAGCAGTAAATAACAGTTTAGCGCCATAAAGATCCATCACTCTCCTGGGCGTAGAGATACGTAAACTCTTCAATTCAATAGGATCGTTCAATCAGATCATCTAAATCAATCGCGATGAGTTAATTTAATACGCAGTCATTTTGCATCGCGCTTTTATTTCATATTCTAATAACCTAGAGTTCAAATGTTAACCCAGCATCACGCAAATGGGTTTAAGTGCTATTACTTTTACTTGCTTTACAAAATACGCTTTGCGTCCTAGTTAATTATGAACTAACAGTGTCAAGACTTATTCCGAGGAGTGCCGACACAATAAAATGGGAACACGAACTTTTTCCCCAGTGTTCCCCAGTGGGACCGAACTAATGGAAGATAACGGAAATAAAGGTGACCCCGAAACATGTATCTATATGAACTTTGAAGGGTCTGATTCCACCAATAAAAACGACAACATTAAATGTAAAATAATATTTTCAAGAAATTCCTGATAATATCTATTTTTTCTAATAAAATTATATTACTTATACGTACAAAAAGTTTAGTATTGCTACATACATTTGATTTGTTAACTTACATTTTATTTTTTATACGTAGGTAAGTACTTAATATTTATTAATTTATTAATGTAAATAATAAAAATAACAATTTACAAAATACTGGTAACAGTCAGTTATGAATAAAACGTTAACTATATAATAAAATTTGTGTTTTTTTTTACTCTTAACCATTAAAATTATGCATAGAAAAACTGGATCGAGACTGAAAAGCAGTCTCCATTCAGTTTGTGATTTCTAAGTAGAAACTTAGATATACGTACTCGTAGTTTGTACGTTCTGTGTTCGTTACAAAATGTTTAATTTTCTCCCTACAAAAAAACTCACCAAATTTTTTAAATCGTCTTCTATAAGTTGACATTTTTATAATGATCTTTGTGATTTCAATAAAACTTACTTTGACTTTGACTTTAAGAGTCCAAGCTTAAATGTTACATAGTAAATTTTTTGTCTCAAATGCCAGTGCAGCAGGCAGTATTTTAATTAATCTCCGAAAGTACATTAGCGGCAGAAATAGATACCTACGGTGATAATACTTTCCCGGTTTAGTATAATATATCAGTAGAGGTAACATTTTAAACTTCAATAGGACAACTCATTTCCCTCCCAGGGTTATACTTTCTTTCATACTTGTAGTCGTCAAGAACTGTCCACTCGTAGTCTCTGAAGTTGAGGAAGTCCTCAAGTCTGTTCTTCGCGTTAAAATCTCTCATGGTTATGAAGACGGGAGGCACGCGAGGGATACCCGCCTCTTCAGTTAGATTGCCAAAGTATCGGTCCTGAAATATTGAAATTATTATAAAACAAATAGGCAGGAACTAGCTATTTCAAGCCTTTAAGCCTGGGTACCTATTGTTTTACTTATAGTTTGGATTCACACAGTAGAAATTAGCTCAGTTTTCAATTTCTCCAGTGTTAAATAATTGAAACTATTGTTTCAATTATTTATTTGATCTACATCTATATTATCTGTAGTATTATAATAAAGTGGTATTTTTTTTTGTTTGTTGGGAAAAAGTCTGTAAAAAATATTTCACTTGATAGTAAGCACTATAATACTATCCCTGAATAATATAGACTATATTTTACTTTGTTAAAAATAATAAGTTAACATTTCTTAGAAATAAATAGTCAAAAAAAAGCGCTGCTTAGCTGCTTTATAATAATAATAATAATATAATAATCATTTATTTTGGATTCGCGCGACCGATGTGGCGCGGTGGGCGAAGGTCCGCCTGCGATACAAGAGGTTGCGGGTTCGATTCCCGCCCTGGGACAAATGTTTGTACGATCTGCAAATATTTGTTCCGGGTGTTCTGGGTATTTTCTATGTATAATAAAAAAAAATATCTATCTATTGTATTGTATTAAGTATATCAGTCATCTAGTACCCATAACACAAGCTCTGCTTAGCTTGGGGCTAGATGATGCTGTGTGGATTGTCCAGCATTATTTATTTATTTATTTATTTATTTCAATAAAAGAGAGCAATAGATTAAATTAAGTTTAATTGGTGTACTAGAGAATTGGCGGCATGAATAAATGAATGACAACACTTTATTGTACACCTTATGATACCTTTTGGGGTTGACTCTGGTGAGACTCTGGGTCCGTAGGGAACCGGGGCCCTTCGCGTTTTCAAAATTATTCAGGGCGACTGGTCGAAGCGACGCGTGACCAGAGAGCTGGCTCTTATCTGGGTCAAGCATTAGCATTGCCATTCAGCGTGGCAATGCGGCTAGTATTTTGGGAACGCTTCCGTTCGGTAGTGATCTGATTCAGTTGAGCTATCTATAGATCGTTTGCAACGTTCTAGCTGTTTCATCTGTATTTTTTGTATATACCTACTTGTAAATAGTTGTATGAATAAATGTACCTTATGATTTAAACAAAATAAACATTAACACATTATGATAAAGATACAATAGTTGGTCTTATCGCTTAAAAGCGATCTCTTCCAGACAACCTTTGGATGGAGAAGATTATGATTTTGAAGTGGTCGGGGGTGTATTTTATAATTTGCGGCATTATAGTTTGGTTAGCTAGACCCTTCTTACCATGTCGTCACCTATAACGTTGACATTGACAATCTTCATGCCTCGTCGCTGCGAGTCGTAAACGTGGTCGAGCCAGCTCTTCAGCATTTCTTCTTGGGGCGGTGTCTCGGCCTTGCCCGCGGCGATGGCTGCTGCGTAATGAGCCTGAACAAAAAAACCAGTCTGATACAGGAAAGTATAAAAACAAATTTATTTCACAACCTCTCTAGCGCAGTGGGCGAAGGCCGGTCTAAGAGGCAGAAGTTGGCAGGTTCTATTCCCGCCACGGGACAAATGTGTGTATGATCTGCAATATTTGTCTCAGGTCTGGGTGTTTTCTATGTATAATGTGTATTTACAAAATATAATCATATATATATATATATATGACCACCACTGTATATATATATATACAGTGGTGGTCATATAATTAGAAACACTTAGTCACTTGGTAGTCTTTTAATGTAACCAACATTATTAATTCAATTAATTGGAGGTAATAGTTTAATTTACGAAATCACAATGTACATTTATATCTCTGGGATAATAATAAGCAATAACATTCAGACAACCAATACAATAATTATAAAAAAAAATTAAAACAAAAGTATCAATCAATATTCTTAGTACTGGCAGTCGGACAACTAATTAGAAACAAAGTATGACTAGGTTCTAAAATTGAATTTTAAAACTAAAATTCACCTTTCGGAATGTCACCGCATTATGCGACGGGATTGGTACTAAAAGAAGACACACGAAACAAAAAAATAAAATGACGATGCCACCATTACCACTGCTAAAAATTCGATGAAAACCGATAAATATGGCTACAGATATTTATATGTAAATGTTATCTTACCTGAGCATCAAGGCATTTGTTGATGATCCGCTTGGAAACTCCCACAAACATCATGCTGGGGTGTTTGATGTTGACCACGTGGTTGTATAGAGGGAGCACAAATTTGCCTGTGGTGGTAACTCCACTTGTCTCGTCAAGGAAGGAATGATCGAAGTTGTAGCCTGGAAGACAACAAAACATAAGAATGAATAATTTTGTCCCATTATTTTGAGTTTAATGCACTTAGAGCGGGCTCGTTTTTTCTAGAAGTAATGCCTTAGCTTTTACAGTTTTTCACAGAAACGAGACGTCATTCGTATTCGGCTGTAATTGGATCCCGGTGTTAACAGACCCATTCCACTGAGTGTGCTCGATGACCCTTCCTCAAGTTGAATTTTTACCTGCGACTACGGACGCAAGGAGCCGGTATAATTGATAGGTGTGAAAAGAAATCGTGATTTTCTATTTGTTCGTATCGGATTAGCAAAAATGTAAAATGACTATTTATTTGCTAAAAGGTCCGATATTTTGTTGTATTTGGATTAATTTGATGCCAACGCAACGTAATCTTCTTATAACTTTTAGCATAGGAGAATAGAGTTTCTGCAAATACATATTACACGATATTTTAAAAAGCATGTCACGTACGAAAATTCCATAGATTTAAAAACCTTCAGAATAAAGTTATTTAGTCATTTGTATGATCGTACAAATGACCGTACCTTTTTTATGAAGTTATTACCAGTCGACTTTAAGGAACGCAATCGATGATGATAAATATGTTTCATTTTGTAGAAAAAACATGACGTCGTATTGTGTGCAGTAAATATAACAAGTAGTTTGTCTCTAGAAGTCTCTACAAATCTCCACAGCAAGAAACTTTCATGTTAGTAGGTAGAAATATGGTTTGTATATACTCGAATCATTCGATGATTATAGCCTTTATTGTAAATCTGTAAACCAATTATGTATGCAATTAAACGTATGGAATGATTTATTATAAACCTTGCTGCAAATTATTATAGCAATAATCAAAGTTGTTTATATGTTTCTAGAGTCAGTTTTTATTAATTTTGTGATAATCTGCAACACGGATTGTAAAACAAAAGAATAAAATTATGTATTTAAAATAATAAGTTAGAAATAAACTTTATATCGATAAGTATTTCTCGTCACACCCCTTTATAGTATATGGCGATAAAATAACTAAGAACTTTGCTTGAAACGAGTACAAAAAAATCGGCCAAGTGCTAGACAGATTAGCATATTAAGGGTTCCGTATCATCACTACACAACTAAAAACACCGAACAGACACAAACATAATCCTAACCCCTGTTCCTATAGAACTCCCTGTGTCGTGGGTATCGTGGTACCATAACACTGAGACCCAGAATAAATATCTGCAGAACAAACAATTGCCCCACAGCGGGAATCGAACCTAAAATTCTTGAGTCGTAGCTAGCTGGCTACTCCGACGTCGTCGTACATAAGAATATTTCATCATTTAACTGAACGAACTGCCCAAAAACGAGATGGCATTTTACAACTTATGTAACTATATTGTATATAATTATTATAAAATTTACCCATCTTGGGTATACATTTGTTGACTTTTATAATATATGCAGTACAGAGGTAATACGCAGTGCAGAAAGACCCCCACCTAATCGACCGATGACATCTAAAAAGTTGCGTGACTCAGTTGGATGGAGGTGGCTCAAGATCGGTCGTCGTAGCACTCTTTGGGGGAGGCCTTTGACTTCTACAGACATAGGATGATAATCATGATGATGAATATTTAGAGTATTTTGACAACAACAGACTACAAATAAAATCGGCCAAATGCGTGTAGGGCTACGCGCTGTGTAGGGTTCCGTAGTTGCCCTTAACTTATATTTACTACCTGTTTTTACACAACTAACAACTTCGTCTAAGTAATTTTCAATAGAATTTATACAAAAAATTCCTTTTTACTTCCCTGAGTACATTTTACGTAGATACCTATTTCAATCGCTGTTGAATCCTGTGAATAAATAATGTGACATAAAATTGGTTAAATAGCAAAAAACAATGACCTTGTTAAACACGTGTCACGTACTGATTCGAACTAAAGAGTCCATGACGTAAGTTACTATTATAAAAACATAATTAGTTTTATACTAAATTAAATTTCATTGTAAGAAGTTGCCAGAACATATTAGTCTAAAGTACAACAATGCTTAACCACGATTCAATATTGGGTTTTTTGCACATCACCCAACTAAGTACCTATTACTAACTTTAGGAATGGCCTAAACTGCCCAACTAAAAACACATCTTACCTACTTAGAACTTTGTCAAAAAAGAGACTATATACGGTACATTCAAAAAAAGTAAATCCACCGATGATATATTGCAATATTCCAATCAAACACACAAAAATACTAGTTAACCCGTATATCCTACTAATATAATAAATGCGAAAGTCTGTGTGTGTGTGTGTGTGAATGTTTGTTACCACGTATCTCCGTAACTACTAAACCGATTTTGATGAAAATTGGAATGTAGATAGTTTAGGATCTGGAATAACACATAGGCTAATTTTCGAAAATCGACCCCATTGGGGGTTAAATAGGGCGGTAAAGTTTCTATGAAAAAAAAATGTTTGATTCGCTCAAAACTCTGTACAAATAAATTTTAAAGCAAATAATGAAACACGTATTTTTTATTTTTCCAAAAATACCCTTTGGGGGTGTGCAATTGAATTCTAAACTTTGTATAATTTGTAATCCTTGGTTCGATTCATTCAAAAGTTGGTGGACATAATTTGAAGCCTGGAGACGGTCATATGCTACTTTTATTAACATACCACGCGGGCGAAGCCGCGGGCAACAACCAGTTTTTATATTTTACCCGTCAGCACAAAAGGGAAGGTTAAGTTTTTCAGGTGTTTGTATGTGTGTATGTCCCTTAGCTCTCGCTGTAGCCTAAACGGCTTCATCAATTTTGATAAATGAAGTGTCAATGGTCTTGATCACGGGACTATATAAAAAGTGACAAGAAATCTAATATGGTGGAAACAAACCGCCATATTCGATTTTCATTGAACCAATAATCCTTTAGCTCATTCTGTACCCTAAACGGCGTGATGAATTTTGATAAGATGTATTCATCTTGATCACGAGAGTGATATGGAAAACAACATATCAAGAAATACTATAGGATATAATAATACAAAGTGTCATTTGTTATTAAATTCTTACAGGAATATTAACCAGTCTTAAAAAACTGCAGTCAGGTTTCTTTGTTTTTAAAATGATTACTTGTTATATAGTAGGATATAATTGAATAGAATAGAAAATACTTTATAGCACACCAAATAACACATCAGCTTAGCTAAGTACTACAAACTTTGACAATGTTGTACAATGGGCGGTCTTATCGCTAAATAGCGATCTCTACCAGACAACCCTTGGATGGACGAACTGTACGAAAGTTTACAAGGGGTTTAATTGGTGTACTTACCACACAGTATGAATATACTATAATATACACAATATACCTACTTAGTTACATACAAGGATCAAGCATAACTTTTTACAAAGTAGCCTATTTGGATGATTATTTTTTCAAGTATAATATGAGTACCCATTGGAATCTCAAGACGGATAATCCTTGGTTATGTTGGTACCCTATTAGTTGTAGGTTTATTTTTGTCAATAAATATTTTCATATATTCTTACCCGTGGCAAAAATAACATCATCAAACTCCTCAAAGCTGCCATCTTGGAACATAGCGCCAGTGGTTGTAAACTTCATTATATCAGGTTTCTTGATGTAAGTCTTCGGTAAGTCAGGCTGGTTGTACGCTAGATGGTGGCTGTGGACTAGTTTAGAGGTGACGTTGGAAAGGTGGACGGCTAAGTCTAGGCCGGAGGAACCTGCACCGACTAGAAGGACTCGACGGTTGCGATAAGGCTCAGGTTCTTTGTAATCATGACTGTGGATCATCTTGCCTGTAAATATGTAGAGATCATTAGGTGATATTTTATTTTACTTATGACACAAAATAATAATTCTTACTTATCAAGTCTTACGGCCAATAAAGGATTTTAATTTTTTACAACTTCCGCAGTAGAATTTTCCAAACGTATAAAATAAATTGTCAAAGTGTAAAATGTACGCTTAATTTTATTTATCTAGTGTATAAAATGTACCTAAATATAAAAAGGGCGCGCGGAAAATCGCTTCATTGTACCTAACATCATCTGATGGTGTATAGTACAACACACAAAAACAACAGCAACGTTTTGTTCGGAAGGGACTCACTCAAAAAAAATAACGCAACTTTACAATCGTCATGATTGGACTTCCTCAGATCCATAGTTAGTTTTAGGACGTAAATCTGTAAGGATACCTAGTAGGGGTTATTCAAAGACAAGTCTTCACATATTTGGCATTTTGAGCTTGATAGGTTATTTTCGCGATATAAAACCTTAATTTGGCTTACATGGTAGAATGTAGAGACAAAATAACATAAAAGACAAAAAAGTCAAAGTTTAGCTGGAAGAAAATGCTATATAGTATAAACTCACCTATGTACAATACTTTTTATTTGTGCAATAAATATTTTTCTATCAATCTATCTATCAATACTAATATTATAAAGAGGAAAGAATTTTTTGTTTGTACCGAATAGGCTACGAATCTACTGCACCGATTTAAAAAAAAAAACACTAATAGAAAACAAAATTATCAGGAAGTATAAAATCCATTATTTGGTGTACGCTGAGAAAACTATTGGTGATACATAAAAATTAAGTCACAATAGTAGCTTTTGTGTTCTAAAATTTAATTAGATCGCCGCCGGTAGATTAAAAGTTGGTTACATTCGTATCGTAGTATTAATACTTATACAAATAAAAAGTTTTATCATCAAGGGTATTCATGCATCAGTAAAATCATTTTGATTTTTATTATTTTTCATGCGGGTGAAACCGCGGGGCGCAGCTAGTCTATTTATAAAGATATTATTCCTTTCTTTACACTTCATGCGCCTCGCAAGCACCATTTAATGATACACTAGCAGCTATTGAACTGACACGTGTCATATCATATCAGTGTTTTTATGTAATTCTGTATTTGAAATAAAACACTGTGGGAGCACCGTTTCTAGTAATTTGTTCCAAGCAAGAAGTGTTGTCTGCGATGCTTTCATCTAGTAAGTTTATCAACTTTTGTGAGTGTCTTCTCACATGTTTTCGATTTTGTCGCTCTAAGACTGCCCTGCAGTTTTCTGACGATGTTTTTCATCACTGAGAGATCTTACGTATACTTAACGCACAAGTTGTTTTGCCCTAGATCTTTAAGCATACCTTCAAACCCCTCCTGCCTCGCTGTATTCGACCAGTTTACGATGTTTTCATTCCTTCACTTTTCCCCTAGATGGCAGTTAATAGTTTAACTCCAAGCATACCTTCAAACACCTCCTGCCCCGCAATATGCGGCCAGTTCACGGATCTGTACTCTCCACTTGCGATGATCACGTTATCACAGAATTCTGTCTGACTCTCTTTAGTATCGCTTCTCATATATGTGAGGCTCCATCGATCTCCCACCCTTGTGACTAGAGTTACTAAACTTCTGAACTGTAAACAAAAATAATAATTACAGTTAAACGAGTGATATTTTATATGTCACGAATAAATGTTTGCATGATCTGCAAATATTTATCTCGGGTTTTTTCTATGTAGAATATATATGCATTTACAAAAAAAGTATGTAAGTAGTAAAACAGTCATATAGTTTCCATAATATAAGCTCTGCATAGTTTCGGGCTGTGTAAAAAATAACCAGCATTATAATTATTATTCATTTAGAAATCAATATCGGATTTTCTGAATTTATTGAAATGAATATAAAGGGCCATTTCTAAAGGTATTTTTGAACTATGCGTCAAAGATGGGCGCGTATAGTCAGCAGAACAACTTTGAATTGTGTAACAAAGTATTATTTGTATCCACAAATTTATAAGTTCCGGAAATAAATATTTTTGTATATTTTCATATTATGCATAAAAAGCGTTATCGGATTTATTTATTTATTTGTATGGATTTAGGATGTCCATCGTTCATTAATCGTGCTGTTTTATTACAGCACTACATTTTATCCATTGAATACAGGTAAAATGTTTTTTGCGTCTTCTTTTGTCCAAACTGGTAGTCTTTTATTCTATACCAATAAGGCACGATTTTTTTATTGAAAAAACTGAAAGTTTTTCATTTATTTGAAAACTACTTCAAACCCAGAGAATAAAAAACCATTTAAATAATATAAAAATAGGAAAAGAAGACTGTTCTCTAGCTTTAGTAGAGACTACAAGTAGAAAATAATGTTTAGTCATCGAGATGAGATGATGAGATCAAATTGAGGGTTTCTTTCTCACAAGAGAACAAAATAAGAACGCCTAAAGATAATTATATAAAAAAAAATTTAGAAAAAGCAATAATTTCAATTTTAATAGAAGGACAAATTTGCCTAAATCAAATTTAATGATCTATTTTAAATGGAAATAAAACTATACGCTAAAAGCCATTGGAACACGGAACAACTCCTAATTTTGTAGGAAAAATCCATACATATCTTGAGACATATTATGACTGTTCTAATCAAGTTATTCTTAGGAAGGATCAGCAGTTCCACATGCTTTAGACAAATATAAATCTAGCAGGTCGACTCAGTCCATATTGATAAGAATCCGGTATCATTCTTCGAATACAATTAACCAGTCAGGTACCTACATAATAAGACAAACAGGTTTCCATACTAGTCTCGTGATTCACGATATTGAGACGGATTTAATCTGTGATTTCTTATTTTGTTTTTATTTACAGAATATTTTTAGAATTCCTGTAAATCTTATAAATGCCCAGTAATGTTATCAGCACACACTTTATTAAATTTAGCAAGTGAGAGCATTATCAACATCAACAGTATATCGAAGTCCATTGCTGAACAAAGGCATCCTAACTTTAATTAATGTTCTTGGGCTACACACCGACTTCTTGTCATCGGTTCATTGGGTCCCAATCTATCTACACTTCGTTAGCCGGTATGTGGTCGCCATTCAAGAACCTATGCCCGGCGGAAGAGAGAATAATGCAATATTTTCTCATTACGTTCATTTGGAAAATTTAGCAAACATCAATGTGAATTTCAATTTAAGGTCAGTAAGATTTTTTAAACTACGCATCTTAAGTAGAGAAAAAGAATGTCTGACTGAACTAGATTTTTTAGACATTGTGCTCGGTATCATATTATAATCTCTATCCGCCTATTAACTCTACCATTACTTAGACTGGTTGTAGCCGGCAGAGTCCGGTATAACCCTCTGCCTATCCCAGATATCTATGTGGATTTACTCAAGGAAGGAAAAAGATGAGAACAATTTTAAGTGACTCACGAAACCCTTCAAATCGAGAACAAAAAAACTTATTATTTTGAAAGTCAGAAGGATACTCGTAGTTGAGGTTGACGTAATCGTTAAGAAATCCTATCAGTTCTGGGTACCAATTTCCTCACACATTGGAGTAATACTTAGTTAATGCGTAGCACGTTTCATTTCCGTTTGTAATCCTGTGACTGTGTGAATGAAACATGGTGGATTTATCGTAGATGACAATTCTAAATGATCGGAAGTATTTTTTGCGAGACTGTTTTGTTTTGAAAAAATATATGTCGTAAGTATTTAGTTACCTACTCCAAATAATATGTATTATAATGTTTTTACTACCTACACCACCATTAAAAATTAATGGGTAGGTATATTCAATATCTTAACAATAAGTATAATAAGTCCGAAATAGATGTTTGTTGCTAAGATTCTTCATAATGGCTGAACTGATTTGGATGTAATTTTGTGTGGGTATATATCATGACGTAATTTTTATTTTCGTACCACACAGGTAAAGACGTGAACTCGTGATCATCTATAACTGCCCATGACGATGATTTTATGATAGAAAGACATGAATATAAGAACGATATTAGTGTGCTATAACATGATAAAACTTACTTGAATATTATCTAAAAAGCCGTATTTCTTAGCAAAAGCCTGCAGATACTTGTGCATGCAAGCTCCCGTGGGATAGGTCGCCGTTCCTTCCGGGAATGCAAAGTCGTAGTACTCCATAAACTGTTTGGGTGTATTCGTTCTAGAAAACAATTCAATAACCACTATTGTAAAAGATGATGTTCGATGTATTATAACATGTATAATCATCCTACTTAAAAATAAATACGATTATAGAAGATTTCAGAAATAATTGGGGTTATTTGATAGTTTTTCACGGGAGCTTTCCTCCATCGCAAATTACCTTAGTAGCAAAACAACATATTTTATACAGTTTTAAACAATTACGTATGTAGATAATTATTTATATTATTAGTGACACAAGTGCTCACTACATTGAGCAAGTTGAAGAAGCTATGGGTAGAACCGACAATCGCTAGAGAATAATTTATTCGAATAGCGACCAAGAACCGGATGAAGCGGCATTGTACGATACCGCACTGAACCGATGACATTTTAAAATTGAAAGTAGTAGGTAATTTTACTACTTTCAATTTTAAAATGTCATTGGACGAATATAGGACTTTTTCAAACTAATGATCCATTTTTTTTCTAATAAAATCGAAATGCTCACCTTAAACCTTTGTACTGGCTCGTGAAGATCGGCAGTCCGTCTTCATCTACGCCTACGTGTGGGTCAAACCTCCAGGTTCCCCCCACATCTTTGGTAGCTTCAAACACTTTGAAATCAGCTCCATATTCCTTCAGGTACCTGGCCACACCCAGTCCTGAGTAACCTGCTCCGATGACGCAAGTTCTGGATGTGGTGTTGGGCTGAAACAAATAATAATAAATAAATAAAGGCTAGGTCTAGGCTTGGTCACGCGCGATGAATCGGTATAAATTCACTAAACTTTAAAATTTAAAATTAACGTAGTTTTTCGTAAGATATCGTTTCTATATGATCCTTGAGATTTCATTGCATAAAACTTTGAACCGGTCGCGGTGGGCAGAAATAACCCACCCTTGGAAAAGACAAAACTAGTTCTTTATTTGCAGCGCTGCCTTTTCCCCAGAGGTTGACACACCCTATTGTCCGTAACCCCCCAAATAATCTATATTCAATCTTGTACGATAATTAGGATAATCCTAATTACTTTTTGATGTGTTTTCATTGATACGTTTATAACTTATTTGAATAAACTGTGTCAATGAATTGAGTGCATGCTAATGGGTTAATTAGTTTTGTATAATTGGTTTATGAAGTTTTTACTAAAAACGGAACCACTAGAGTAGCAAAATGTAGAGTTATTGACATGGACTGATTTTCTTACGCCATTGAGATTCGTTAACATCCTAGTAGTCTGTGTTGAGAAGTGTGAATGGATGGATTGCAAAATGTGTTTCAACTAGCAACTAACATCAATTAATTAGATACAACTTGACAGTTTAAGAAATAACCGCCTACACATACTAAAAACCACAGTTTTAGGCAGATTGAGTAGTACAGTATGCAGTACTACTACTTATACATGTACATATATAGAGGTATTATACTAGGTTATATATTTCATAATTAAGTTTGCCATTTTATGGTAATTATCATCTAAATATGAGTATTTTATTAGTTACACCACCTCTCTTCACATTCTTTTAATCGAATCTTTCTTTACAAAGGTTGTCTGGAAGAGATCTCTTTAAGCGATAAGACCGGTCATTGTATTATCGCTAAGATTATATGTTAAGTGATGCTTGAAATCTGGTGTTTGCAATAAAGAGTTATCTATCTACAGTAATAAAATAGATAACTAATAGGGAGAACGGTTTAGCCTTGGGGGCCGTTACATTGCCTGTTATTTAAATGAACAGGTGGATTAAGTTGCCTATCACAAAACCAGTCGCATTTACATCTGTGCATATTTTCAACGTTAAGAATGGTACAATGCACAATGCACCTAGATATGAGCAAAGCAAAGTTTAAGGAAAATCGTACCTGTTGCTATGAAACGAACGACATAAGTTTAGTCATAGTTTTATAAAAAAGTCAAACAACAAATATCTATAGCATATTCTGCCTAAGTAATAAATAATAGCTTGCCAACTTGTGCCATGAACAAGATGCCATGATTTGTTACCTAATTTGTAAAATTTTGACTAGGTATAGTCGCAGGCAATAATATGTAGTTAGGTATGCATTCCGTATTTTTTAGTAATATTGTTTTGTGCTAGCTACATAAAATGAGCTTGACATGCATACCGTAACTTTTTTACATAAAACAGGGTCAATTTTCTCTAAGCTTCCGTGCCTTAAACAATGCCTCGAGACAAGTCATTAATCTTAGCTTTCTAAGTTATTGCGACATCCAGGACAGATAACACGACAAGCAGGTTTAAGTTAGCCCTATGTTATGTAAGCAGATAAGTATTATTTATTACATAACGGTAAGTCGTGCCAAATAAACCTCGTTTTGAAGTTTACTTGCTCTTAATTACGTGAATAAGTTAGTACGATCTCTTTTTTCATTTGTATATAAATATCTGAGAAGTTACATGATTATTTCTGAAAATCTGTAAATAAATACTTCATAAAGCTGGTTAAAACTATTTTAAGGGGATCATTGGTACAAGGTATCTGCGACTAATAAAACAAGCTCTGGATATAGGACTGATTCTCCACTGACAACAAGTCAAACAAGCAGTATCTAAAGTACTGTCTGTCCGTCGACTTCTGTCAGCCGCTGTATCGACTACCTATCTATTAAGCAATCAAAAAATATACAGCTCTACCTCCAACCTTACTATAAATCATAAAATAATGAGTGCTTTTATAGTAAAACAAGTTAATAAAGGCTCATCGAGAATTCCCACACATGAACCTAAAGCCTTGACCGACAATCCAACAACAATGCTGTTGTAATTTCGTCGCGTAACTGCCAAGGATTACCAGTCATCGCATAACCAATTTTGGCCACAATCAAGCGTGATGCATTCTGTAATTTTCCCAAAGAAAAGCCTCTATCTCACAGAACGCGAGGTGATCTGTTTCATATAAGATTTAACCACTTCGTTTAATCTGCATCTCCCCACGTTCTGGGAGATTAATGACAGCTTAAATCAAGCAAAAGCTTATGGATTAGCTAGTTAAAAAAAAACAACCTAAAGAAAAAGCTAATTTCTTTGATTTTGTGGAAGTGTCACAACGCGTCATCACTCGTCGCGTCCGTCTGATCAGAGCCTTAGAGGGTCGTGTCCCGGTGGTACTACCCGGTGGAGAGATATCCCCCTACTGCGTAATATAACCGCATCGCAATGGTTCACTACCGCCCCGCAACCGACTACTGTATGGCCAAGCCATTATTATGGCCGTCCATAATTTAATTGCGTGCGTGACACGAACGTCCTGCCTGCTACAAAACTAGTACCTACCTATCCAGTTTGTACAACGATTAACTCATTCAATGGTTAATAAAAAACTAATGTTGAGAACGTTCTGACTGCCTACTATTACTATAGTCATTTAATAAATCATACAAACAGTACAGTTTTTCAAAATTTGGAAACCCCTATATTTTATTTCAATCATTGATTGCAGCGCCTTGGCTTGTTGCGATAAATAAATAAACACCCAACAGTCACATACATAGACCCCCACGCAAGGATTACCTGTACGGTGGGGTTCAAGAACTAGGAGCACCACAACAACACCCAGATCCGGAACAAATATCTGCAGAACTTACAAACATTTGTCCCGCAGCTGTAATCGAACCAACGAGGTCGTCAAACCTATGTAAGAACTACTATTATAATATATGTGGTAAGTACCAACCTTGAGGACATGCAAATTGATTGCAAAAACGCATTATAAGGCATATGCCGATTCAGAGATATAATGTAATGTAACAGACAAATAAAGATCCTGTTATGGCAAATGCAAGCTGCCTTTGATTATGTAATCAAAGACAGCCGCCTGTTTTCGCGGGTAGATACGATTCTATTGATCGATGGACCGATGCCTCTACCGACATTGTAAAGGTTAGGGGCAGTCGCTGGATGAAAATGGGCCAAGATCGTTCGTCATGACACTCTTTGGGAGAAACCTTTGTCCGATTTGATGAAACGATTCTATAGCTAAATTTTTATTATCCTACTACTACACCTGCCTACGTATGAACGATATTTTATCTTTACGCACAGTTGATTACTTTTAACCATGCGGAAAGAAAATGGCACTTACAAATATTTAGATAAGAACATACGTAAATCTTTTGTAAAAAAAATATAGGTAAGTTATTATGCCTTATACCTTTACTTAAAATACTAACATAATAATTATTGAATCACAAAATATTTGGCCGCGTCTCCGTCGTCGCGCGTTGATGTCTTTTACACCCAGAATTTAGTCGTACATTTCAACAACAACTCTACCTACAAAACCTAGGTGACGGTAAAATGTCACCGCCGACTATTGAACAGCAAAATGCACCTGTTACGAACATGTGAAACTAAACACAAAGACTAGAGACGGATATATAAGGGCGGGATAGGGGATCATGGAATCATTCCGCAATGAGCTACGCATACCACATCATCACATCTATTGACATAGAAAATTTTCTAAACAATCAAGAAATCAACATGCTTACCAACGAAGCCGAAAAAATCTACAATTTGACGCAGGATGAAGCGATCGAGTTCTCGCAATCACAGATGACGACAACCTCAACACAGAACGTGAAGCCAAAGGAGGAGATGGACCCAAGGATCTATTGGAATCAGACTCAAAAGAAGATCTGAAAGCAACGACGACACAGAAACGGACAATGCAACTGAAACAAGCACCCACAAGGTACTTGCAACTGTAGTTTCATTTTGCCGAGGGTTAATTCCCACTGAATGAGAGACGCACACTGCATTTTTTTTATCACATCCAGTGTGAATTTGTTTAATTGTTGTACGATCACTGCCGACAGTAACGTACTCAAGAATGCATTCAATACATGCAATTTGAGAACACTTGTGTTCTTTGGATCGTATAGTTTTGCCAAATTTGCTGTTGTGCCCCCAGTTCTTTGCGGCGGAGATTTAAATGATGTGGTAATGCGTTCTTCGTGTTCCAGTATGACGAGCGATGACTTTCCAAGGAGACAGTTTAGTTCGATAGGGGTTATGTTGTCTTTGGCCCACTATGCAATACATTGTGCTGTTGAGGACGATCGCTTTGTCCAGCGTCAAAGTGTAGATTTCTTCAGCTTCGTCGGTGAGCATGTTGATTTCTTTATTGTTCATTGTTTAGAAAATGTTCGATGTCGATAGATGTGATGATGTGGTATGCGTAGTGCATTTCGGAATGGTTCCATGATTCCCTATCCCGCCCTTATAAATCCGTCTCCCGTCTTTGTGTTTAGTTTCACCTGTTCATAACGGGTGCATTTTGCTGTTCAAAAGTTAGCCTATATGTTCAACACGTTATTTTGATGATTACCTACTAGAACACAGTTATTAGTCTTCCACACTTTAAACAAAATCAATTGGTTGCAATTAGATGTCATAACATTATCTTCATGAACGGAACAATTAGATACTGCTAAAATTTTAAATGAATTTAACATTTAAGTAGCAAAATAATTAATTTAAATGTTTGCCTTGCACCTGTTTATCTTTTATTATTTATATTTCTTTGTCAAACGCTATCTGAGATTACGCGATACAGGCTAGACCTAGTGCAGAGCTCATTATTAAACTTGTAACCTAGGCACACGCTATTTTTGTAAAAAAAAGTATTTTGTATATATATTTTGTATTTGTATTTGTACTTACAGCAACCTACAAAATCGCAGATACATCATGCGGGCAAGCCGGTTGAGAAACTTCCCATTTTCATATCTACCTAGATAGTACCTACTACAAACCGACAACAATATTGTTCCGCAATCTGCACGACTGCACGAAGACAATACCTGGTTCCTCTACCTATGTAGCACATGCCAAAGTAATTAAGGAAATGTGCTATTATGTTTTATTGCTTATTATTATAAGCAGTAGGTAGTCCCGAAAATGTCTAACATGATAAAAGAAAGTTAGAGATCGTCATGCAGAACTAAAACGAACAAAACTAGCTAGGGGCCTACTAAGGGTCCGGTCGAAATTTCGCGGTGGTAGTGGCGGGCGGTGGCGTTCAATACATTCACGCGAATTTTCACAACCAATTGGCAACCATTTCCGTTTAATCGCCACCGCCACCGCCTCTGCCACCGAGTCCGTTTGACTGAGCCCTTTACTGTCTACGATTGATTTTATATCAAATACGTTATTTTCCTGAGGTCATCATCATAAACAGAAGAGTGCCATGACGAACGATCATGGGCCAATTGGGCCACCTGCAACCTTAACCATGTCATCGATCCATCGGGCCAGGGAGCCTTCCCAAACTGCATCGCCTGTTGTCCTGCAACTGAGGCAGTCTAATAATAAATCAATAGCTACCTAGATAATAAGTAGGTACTTAACACTCATCTAAGTAACCTCTGAGTACCTAATCCTATCCTACTAATCCTTCATACTATATATCCTATCCTACTAATATTATAAAGGCGAAAGTTTGTGAGGTTGTTTGTTCCTCTTTCACGCAAAAACTACTGAACGGCTTTTAATGAAACTTTACAGTAATATAGCTTACACATCAGAATAACATAGAGGCTACTTTTTATCCGAGTACCACGCGGGCGAAGCCGTGGCCAGAAGCTAGTAAGTTATATGTATTTTGTTAAGATGAAAAGCGAGTGATCATAATTAGTGAGGACGAATAACCCAGTTCTGAATAATTGCAAAACAAGCTTGTGCACGAAGATTTTAGATCGAATAAGGTCTAATAATAGGTATTTCAATATATACATACTTTATTGTTAAATGGTAGATACCATACCTACAGGACTTCTACCATGTAGGTATGTAGGTACATCATATATGCATACCTATTATATAAGTAAGTATATAAACATAGGTAAACAAAGCGAAATTTTCCGTTTACATTAGCTAGGTAGGTACCAGTAACTACTTAGTAGTTTCAGTTATTTGTTATATTTGTCTTTACCTAACATTTTTTAACCTAAAGGTTATGTAAAAATAACAAAAAATATTTTATTGACTTTTATAGAAAGTTTATTGAAATATTTACCTACCAGAGAGAGTCCATTGGTGGCTTCCAAAATTAAATTCACCAGACAAATAACCAGCACTCCCGACCACAAACGGCTCGCCATTCTTTCACTTTGACTAAATTCAAATTATTTTTATTTTCGAATTTTGATATCTTTAAATTAAAGACGCGTGAACGGCCAGCGCCTCAGCGGTGCAGTGGAATCAGCGAACTTCAGCGAAGTAAGATCAAGTTGTAGAGGGCTGTTTGTAGTAGGGATCTAACAGCCTTGGCCGTCAAGGCTTACTGACTCACATATCCTACCTTTTTATTTATTGCCCGCCCATACATCGTATATACTTATACGTAACTAAACGTAGGTAGTATGTATGATGTAATGTACCGAATTTTTATCTATGTAACGAAAGAAGTATTTAAACATAAGACAGAAATAATTAACACAATTTAAATATTAATTGAGAATTAATAAATATTTAAACATAATATTGTTTTTACTAATTTCTTACCAATGACAAACACAACATAGTAATATATAAAAATGTAACAATGACACGATGTAATCACACGAGAACAAAACAAAATGAATTTTAAGTTACCGAAATGGCATCAGTAGGGAAAAATCTACATGGCAAAATAAATATTTTGTTTTAGTATTCCTGAAAGACATTCTGGCTCATTTTGGCTGTAAGCACTATAATTCATTTTGTTCTCGGCTGAGAACATTGGGTCGTACTCTTTAGCACCCATTTTTTGCATGGGTCTACATGACTGGAGCATGTTTGCTATAAATAAAAATCTGACGTTGTATTGTCTACGAATTAGTTCATCTCCAAAACAAAAACGTAATCTGATACAAAAACGTAAAGCAGCTGCTCTAACTTCATAAATAAAAACTAATCAACATCTACGCCCATCGCGCCGCCGCCGGCCGTCTCGTCTAGTAATATAAGGGCGATACACGTGTATGGTGCATACCCATCCCTAAATAGCTGAATATTATAATCAGAGATCACCAACCGTCAACCTAGTGCACTGAAACATGGTAGGTCGTAGCAATAGAAATTAGAATCTCTGTGATGCTCACAGCATACTAGAGTTCTAGAAATTCAATATCCTCTCCACACAGATTTAAAAAAAAATATCCTACAGACCTCTCCAATAAAAATAAAACAGCGGTTCTAAAGAGCTGTCAGTGTTCAACTTCAACTTCAACTTTTATTTATGGCTTCTGTAGTAAGAGTTGCCACAATTTTGCCAATGTCGTGCCGACAATATTTAAAAAATTAAGGCGATGGAGAGGAGTTTACAGAAATTTGACCGGCCATCAGTGTTCAATGCCACCTTCACTTCACTTCTTGATTAAGGGTGTTCAATGTCATGCTCTTCAACTTCAACTTCTTGATTATGGCTTCTGTGTCATGCTCTTCAATCATATTGTCAGTTGCAGTTGTCAGTATCCTAGTTAGCCCCGAAGTTGGGACTAGAAAAATGGACGTTAAGTTCAATTCTTACCCGCACTTCAAAACAAATCGAAGTATAGCGACGACGACTGTTAGTGTCAATAAGGAACGTAAACAAAAACAAGTTAAATAAGGTTAGTTTTTTCGTTCATGTTGTGCAAAATATTTCTTGAAACAAAGGGTTTTGCTACATTTTTATTCATACTAGAATAGTAAGAGAAGAAAAACAAAATGTCTCAGGATACCAGTGACATCTCTGACCACAAGGTACTCATTTTATTTCAATTAAAAGAAATGAATGGGTAAGTGAGCGCGTAGTAATTTGATGTCGAGTCCTCTTTATTTTAGATTCCTCCAGTGCTAGAAGATCTTGGAGAAAAGGTGAAGGACTACATCCTCAAGCCTGAGCGGCTTTCAATACACCGCTGGGAGAGGTCACAAGGTCACTGGCACCGCGAGAGTAATGTGAATTCATTGTTCCGTTTTTACGACGATTTCGATCCTGATACAACGCTAGAGGTGATTTTACGAGAAAATACATTTCTTTATTCTATGCATAAGTTCAATAGATTCATCATCATCAGAGTAAAGAAGTCCATTGCTGTATATTGGCTTCCAATGAGTGGTTTTCCATCTCCAAACTCTACACGGACTTCCTGCACCTTCATGGTTGCATCTATTAATCTAGCGGGGTATTCTAAATACTTACAACTCCTTAACTCATATTATAATTCAAAAGTTTGTGTGGATGTTTGTTCCTCAATCATGCTAAAAGAGCTGAACTGAATTTAATAAAGCTATTTTTTTCAAAGTAAATTGACATACTCATACTTTTGATTTAGAATAACAGAATATCAGGTAAGTTGCTTTAATCACCTGGTAAGCTAAGGAGGAGTAGTAAGGAAAGAAAGGCAAGAAAACAAGGCTGGTTATTCTTTTTAATGATACTTTTAAAAAACATTAGGTACCTACATTTTTTATAGATCATTTTCAATTCCAAGAGTATTAATTATCTAAAAATAATGAGATATAGTAAGCCTTTTTATAAACTTTTTGTTTAATTAATTTTTAAATTTGTTAATGGATAATTTTTGTATATCTCATGGGAATTTGTTATAAAAGTGTACACCTTTCCCTTAAAACAATTTACTATCTCTAAGGAGTCTACAAGTGGCAACAGCGAGTTTCTTCCAAGATCTATATTTCTAGTTTTAACATTGTGATTATCACTATTTTTTTATGAACATACATCAGATTCTAATAGATGTATTGACAAGGGAATGTCATTATATTTATATTTATTGCTTGTCAAAGGCCTGTATGTATTTATACAAACTTCAAATAAAAACAAGCTCTTTTTGAAATAGAGAGACGATTTTGTGTGTAAACTATTGTTGTTATTCTAGGGAATAAGAGATCTAGCAACAGGAGAAATAACACATTTTGAAGAGGTACCAATACCAGATGAAGATGAGGAAGATGGTATATCCATGTCTAGACCACCCTTGCCTCCAAGCCAGGCCACAAGAGGTACAGTTATCCAGAGCCCGTTTCTACCAGCTGGGTTTGAGGAAGAAATGCTCAATAAGATGCTGGAAGATGTTGCTTCGGAAGCCAAACTTGATCTGCAGAATGAAGAGCCAGGGATGTTTTTGGGAGAAGGTACTGAACCAGTATATTTTGGTTCTATTGTGAACTTTTCCGAGGACAAGATGGAACTATTGGCTTATGCATGATAACATAGTTAATTTTCACAGATTTTTAACACAAATTATTTATACTGTGAATGTGCAACATTTATAATTTAAATGTTAAAATTTATTTGCTTTTTTAGATAAAAGTAAATAGATTTTCAACTATTAGAATATTAAATAGGTGTAAGCATAATTATTATTGCATAAATTAACTCTAGGAGTTAAGCTTTTACTAGCCAAACAACCCCTTAAAAAACAAACTCTTATGAACAATCAGCTGTGGAAGCATAATTATTTTAGGCTTTTTATTTTGTTTTTATATGTACTTGAAAAATCAAATTGCCTATAGTTCTAATCCCACGATCTGTGGTTTCAGCGATGACCATAGTGTGCCAATGTCAGCTCATAGAGGGTAATCCATAAATCACAGACCATGGGCAGCCACCTTTATATGGCGATAGATGCTTGTTGATTGTTGAAACATTTTCCAGATATCCTATCAACGGTTCCCGGATGCAATGAAAGTGTGTTATTTGCCAAAGATGGCTTCACACTTCTGAATGAGGCAAGTCAAGAGACACAAGATGTGCCGGAGGTTAAAGAGGAAATTGAAATTAAGATTAATGTAGAACAGAGTAGAGAGGCTGTAGATAGCCATGCACATTTATTGGGTGAGTTTGGATTGCTGACATATGATACTAACATGGTTGTTTTTTCATACTGAAATTAAAATAATGTTCTTGGGTGGGATTTTTTTACGTATACCCTATACATGTATTCGAATTTCATATTGGACGTCCGTTAGCGTCAGTCACGTGTCAATTTACGATTCTGATTAGAAGCAATAATGTATATTACAATATATGTATATAACAAATAACACATTATTTATTCACAACCCACCCAACCTTACTAAAACCAGGGTAGACTAACTACTACTCACATATTTTTTAATTTATTGACAACCTCTGTGGCGCAGTGGGCGAAGGTCCGCCTGGGACGCAAAAGGTTGCGGGTTCAATTCCCGCCACGAGACAAATGTTTGTATCTGAAAATATTTGTCTCAGGTCTGGGTGTTTTCTATGTATATTATGTATATATTTACAAAAAAAATGTATATAAGTAGTATATCAGTCATGTAGTTCCCATAATACAAGCTCTGCTTAGTTTGGGGCTAGATGATGCTGTGTGAAAATGTCCAGCATTATTTATTTATTTATTATTGCATTTTCAATCAAAATCGTTTATTTTTAAACATACTGGATAGTTAAATTGCATTTCAGATTTCTGGAAGTCAGATGATGACTTCCAAACACGACCAAGCAAACAAACTAAGAGTACTGAAACAGAGACAGATTCAGCTGATGACAACTTCCTAGGGCAGTCCATCATAATGCCTAATATAGAACTGCCCGAGCTACCAATTCTGAACATTACCAGCTCTAATGTGAAGTTGGGAGCTACTTCCACGGAATGGGCCGAGATGATAGACGTGTCCTTGCCAGTGCCGGAGTTCAGACAGAAGTTGAAGGATATGGCTCATACTTATCCGTTTGAGTTGGATAACTTCCAAAAACAGGTGCCTACATATACCTATCTTATATCTGCTAAAACCGGGTTCCAATAACAGCCGTTCGAATGACATTTCGTTTCTCTGTGAAAATTTTGACATTGAATGAATGTAAATATTTTTTTGTACACCATAAAAACATAACAGAATGAAAAAAATCTTGTTCTTTTGAAAGTCAAATGGACGGTCTTATCGCTTAAACGCGCTATTTTTCTAAAGCAAACTTTGGATGAAGAAGATAAGATTCAAGGAAAAACGAGACGTCGTCATTCAACAATGTAATTGAAACCCTACTCTAGTTCGCTACTAGTTCATAGAAAACTTTTATAAGGCATAAAAGTTTTCTATGAACTAGTAGCGAACCCTGGAGGGAGTTTATTGGCCGTCCGTAGGATATGACTTCACCGCTACCGGGCCCGACACCCAAACGTGCCTTCCGAGGCATGGTAGGGCTCAGTTGTAAATATCGCCAGGTCATCCATCTAAATGTTGTTTGACTGTGAAGACCACTAAACAATAGCTTATGAAATACTTTTCGATACATCTACCCTTGTTATTTCTGCTGTCGCCTAGAATATAATTTTATCAGCCAGCGGCCGCACTGGCAGGCGTCTTGGCTGCTAGGCGGCAATTAATAATAATAACAAAGAATGGTCTGACCAAAAGAATAGACCATATTTTGTTAGTAAACAAAAATAACTCATAAAACTATATCAGTCAACAAGGGCAAATAAACTTATCTAATACAAAATACACATTAACCTATTTTAACACTAGGCAGGAGATCGGCTTGAGCACTGCCAGCTATTAGACTTGCTACGATACATTGTGGCCGCATAGGCAAGTCAAGGCTAGGCGCTTATTTTGAAGTTTTCAAGAGAAAGTCGATAAAATAGACGGAACATTCAGATTCTTCTCTACACGGATCTCGAGTCGCGAGACTCCAAGCACAGCTCCAAGCGTGCACTGCGGCTAGTCCGGCCATTTAAATGCGTTGGTTGCCGAAGCAGCGAGACAGAAAGCAGGCCGTACGCAGCCTCGCAAAGTAATCTTTATATTAAAACTAGTACGTCTAAACCTGCGGGTAAAAAGTAGCTGTTGTTAAATCAGCGTTTAAGTATGAAAGGCATTCACTCGAACGTTTTTCCGTCGACTTGCGTTGTAAAATTGGTCTCCACGAAAAGCCTTTTTATTGTAACGGGAGACTGCGAAGTCACAGAAAGTTGTTCAAGTAATGTTTTAATATTCCAGGCTATTTTGAAACTAGAAGAGGGTCATCACGTGTTTGTAGCTGCCCACACATCTGCCGGAAAGACTGTCGTTGCTGAATACGCGATCGCCATGTCTAGAAGAAACTGTACCCGGTATGAGATTAGAACCAATACATTTGTCAATGCTTGCTTCTGCTCATGTCTTTTATAGTTCGTGACCTACAATAACGCATAGGTAGCCGATGTGGGTTTTTTACAACTAATGTGGCAAAAAAGCATTGGCCCACCTATTGGTAAGAGATTACCGTAACCTATGGACACTTTGGAAACTTGCAACACCAGATGTAACCTGCCGACCTTTTTATTCTATTTGTTATTCTAGCTCACGAACTATACTTATTCCAAATTCCATCTAAATCGGTCCTGCCGTTATGAACAAACATTCAAGCATCCCTATTTTGACATTTATAATATTAGTAGGATTTAGATAACTAGGTTTTATTACTGTGTTGTGGGTATCAGGAACTACGAATGGTTATCGTCGAAACTTTAAATTCTCCAAGATTAAATCCTTTTCTTTATTTTCTTAAGCTCTGAATCCAAAAAGTGGGGACATTGTTGGGCTGATTATTAAATAGCACCTAGATGGTTAACTATAAACTGAAGTTCCAATAGATAGATAAACACCCAGCAGTCATATACATATCCATCATCCCACACTAGAATTACATATATCGTGGGTATTATGATATCACAACATCCAGATCTAGAACAAATACCTGCAGAAAATGCCAACTTTCCCGCGGCGGGAATCGAACGCGCACCTGCATCTTAACCGGCTACTGGCCCATCGCGTTTAAAAATAAAAAAACAATGTTCCCTTACAGAGCAATCTACACATCCCCTATCAAAGCCCTGTCGAACCAAAAGTACAATGATTTCAACAAGTTGTTCGGTGAAGTCGGCCTACTGACGGGCGACCTGCAGATCAACTCGACTGCTACCTGTCTCGTGATGACGACAGAGATCCTGCGCTCCATGCTGTACTGCGGCTCTGACGTCACGAGGGACCTCGAGTTTGTCATATTCGATGAGGTCCATTACATCAATAATGCTGAGGTAAGTTCAACTCCGAAAACTATCGTGAATTATGCAAAGATATTATTATATTGCAAAGATTTTTTTAACAGTCACATACACTGTGCTGATCCCAAACACTAGGATTCCCTGTCTCGTGAGAATCAGGAACTATGAGTGCTTACTATGATAGATTGATAGATAAACTCTTTATTGTGCATAACACCATTTAACAGTTCCAAACACAGAAACATCATCATCAGCCTATATTAGTCCACTGCTCGACATAGGCCTCCCCTAATGAGCGCCATAGCGCCCTGTCTTCAGCTTGTCGCATCCAGCATCTGCCTGCAGTGTTTCGCAGATCGTCATCCCACCTGGCCGGAGGGCGTCCTACACTACGTTTGCCGAGTCGCGGTCTCCACTCAAGAACACGTTTACCCCAGCGGTTATCGGTTCTTCGCGAGATATGACCGGCCCACTGCCACTTCAGCTTGCTAATTCGTTGAGCTATGTCGATAACTTTGGTTCTCTGACGGATGTATTCGTTACGAATCCTATCCTTCAGAGAAACTCCGAGCATAGCTCTTTCCATAGCTCGCTGAGCGACTTTGAACTGGTGGACCAGCCCTATCGTGAGTGTCCACGTCTCAGCTCCGTAGGTCATGACGGGTAGGACGCACTGATTGAAAACTTTTGTTTTCAAACATTGCGGTATGGATGATGACAGAAACATAATAAATGATAAAAAAAAGAAAAGCACAATGGTACTAAAACTATTGCGACTACTAACGTGTGAGAGTTATACAATTAAAACTTTATTGGATTATGTATTATCTATTTTAAGTTTATTTAAAAGTGTTTTTAACAAATAAATCCGGACCTCTAATCCTCTTCACAAATAATTCCGAACATCTAAACGGTCAACCAAACGTCAGCGGGCCAACCATGATCTCTTAGAGCAATATTAAAACAATATTACACTTCAATTTCGTACCATAACCTTCAATAAGTAAGCTTACTTTAATATTATAGAGGCGAAGCAGTTTTGGTGACGTCACCATGATTTGTTCACTCAAAGCGTACCATGATGTGAGTTTTGACAGCAAGTAATATTGTTCTTACGTCAAATCTAGCAGTGATGAAAAAGTTACTTTTTCGCGGCGGAAACAATATTGTTTTTCAAATTATAGCACAACTAAGCGTTAAATTATCCTAAAATGCAAGAAAAACGAGTTTATTTTCACAATATTTAATACAGAATATGGTAAATTGGTAAAAAGCACTAGTAATACAAAAAATGTGATTCCGTTTTTGGAAATTTTGAAAGTGCAAATGAGGTTTGTTTTACATTATTTTTTCAATATTTGTCAGAAAGATGTATATTCTCGATATATAAAGAAAATTTTAGATTTCTTAGACTAAATACGGCAAAACTTTAGACAAATAAAATTGATTTTAAGGCAACTAAATGTTAGAAGTTGATTCGTAAACGTGTAATTCGGAACGTGTTCCCTAGCAATTGTGCGAAAGTGATAACGCTATACGAAATCATGGCGTTGACTCGCTCTTTCTTATGGAAATAATAGATTATCATTCATTCTTTCAACTCACTACGCAGGAATAAAACAATAATGTTTAAAAAGTTCATGGTACGAATCAAAGTAATGTTGCTACAAGCTTAAAACAAAACGCTCCTGAACCATGATGGTTTAGTAAATGATTGTGGTAGGCCTACAGGAGAAGAATAGTAAAATACGTGGTATAGTCGTAATAATATCCTAAAATTATACCAAACCACTATAATCTCATCGCTCGGTCACTAACCGGAAGTAGTAGAACTCCTCGTGAAGTGCTCGTCCGGGTAAATACTAACACCATAACTGTTTCTACCGCCAAGCAGTTACGCTGCCAGCATAATTGCTGTGTCCCGGATTGAAGGGTATAGGTGCCGATGAAATTACGCGCGCGTGTAAGGTTACGGTAACCGCTTACCGCTTGCTTGTTTGCCACATAAGTTGTATAAAAAACTCTAGCCATACATTAGCTCGCAGAACCAACAACCGTTCCAAACTTTCGCATTTTAAAATATTAGTAGAGTAATATTCACTCATTTAGATCAGCTTACTAAAACATTATCTTCATAAAAGTTTCATTTTAAATTTCCAGCGAGGCTATGTATGGGAAGAGGTACTAATTTTGCTGCCAGCCCACGTGACCATAGTGATGTTGAGTGCAACTGTACCTAACACGCTGCAATTCGCCGACTGGGTCGGACGGACCAAGAAGCGGAAGGTGTATGTTGTGTCGACGCCGAAACGACCAGTTCCGCTGTGCCATTATCTTTACACGGGTAAATAAAATAAAATCCCAACAGCCACATACATAGCCTTGAGAATTATCTGTGTCTCTGGGTAGTTTTTTCTAACCTATCTGATCTCGTCTGCTGGGATAAAGTTTCCCTATCCATAATTATTAGTGTTTTATTTGCCTTCTTCACGTTTACACTGCGTTGCGGCTACTGCCTTTATTTTTAACGATTACTCCATATACTCTCCCTATCCTTCCTCTAGAGAAAGACACTACTTAATTAGATATTATAAATCTTCCTAGCAAGGATACCTATACAGCCTTTCCTAAAACCTTTTTTTTCCTATATGATTCTTTGTAGCTTGAAATAAAGTTTTTTTTTATTTATAAACCTTTAAAAAATAAAATAAGTTTTTCATATATCGATGGGCTTACTTTCTGGAGGGCTGTAAGTTTTTCTGAAAATAAAATTTTAAAAATATGCTTATTGTGTTTGTTATAGGTTCCGGTGGAAAGTCAAAGCATGAAAGGTTCAAGGTGATAGATCAAGACGGAAACTTTCTACTGCGAGGATACAACGATGCATTAGCCGCGAAGAAATCCAGAGAAAACGACTTCAAAAAGAACTTTGGACCTAAAGGTACCGCTGATTTGATATCATGCTAGTCATCTTCACACAGCGCCGACCCGAGACAAATATTTGCAGATCATATAAATTTGTCTTGCGGCGGGAATCGAAACCGCAACGTTCAGCGTCTCATGCGGGCCTTCGCCCATTTTACCCATTAACAGTATGACAAACAATAAAAAAACACGCGCATGACTACATTATATCCCCCATAATGTACATCCTCAAATCCATTCTCAGGGGGTGCATGCATTACTTTTTGCATAGAAGCATATTGTAAGCCCAGCGCCGTTATTGGAACACAAACCGATGGCATTCCAAATGCCGTGGGAAAAAAAGACATATCGCCAGACTATTCTTTAATATTAAATATTTCTACAATGTTTCTGTCTATAATTTTAGTGTTACAATACATAAGTAATTCTAGACATTTTTCACACACAGTCATGATCTAGCCCCAAACTAGTCAGAGCTTGTATTATGGGAACTAAATGACTGATATATTACTAATATAGTTTTTTTTTAAATACATACATATTATACATAGAAAATACCCAGACCCGAGACAAATATTTTCAGAACATACAGACATTTGTCCCGCGGCGGGAATCGGACCCGCAACCTTCTGCGTCTCAGGCGGGCTTTCGCCCACTGCGCCACAGAGGTCGTCAAAATCCAATAACTTTGAACATTATGGTGTGGGTCGTATGTTGTAAATTGTATCTTTTCCAGGTGGAAAGCAATTCATGAACCCAAAAGCTGAACAAACTATGTGGATTGCATTCATAGATCATTTGAAACAAAAGGACAAACTGCCTGTTGTAGCATTCACTTTATCGCGAAATCGGTAAGTGCCGTGAGGGAAAAAACAGATTTAGATTCAGTTTTGTTTATTTGCGATATGGATTACAGTGTGCAGTACAAAATTAAAGTAGGTACAGCCATGGTCAGTAACCTACTATCCTACTAATATTATAAACGTGAAAGTTTGTTGTTCCTCTTTCACGCAAAAACTACTGAACGGATTTTGATGAAACTCTACAGTAATATAGCTTATACATGAGAATAACACATAAGCTACTTTTTATCCGGGTACCGTGGGCAGAAGCTAGTAATTAATAAATGGTAAGTTATTTAAGAATTAAAATAAGGGTATTTAACATGTCATGAAAATTAATAAAATCGAGTGTACAGTGAGTAAAATGGTCATTGAGAAACCATATCAACTCTGGGAGATAATTTTTGAATATCACCGTGTGACTAAATATCAGCAAATGGCCGGTAGTAACAGAAGTTTTTTCTTAAAAAACTCATCCGTGATTAATATTCTTACACCTATTATGACATCAATTAATTATGAGTGCTCTACCATCATCATTGGTTGATGCCATTCACTTTTGGGGATCTATATCCTTCCACAGGAAGCTTCCTGTGGAAGTCTACTTCTCGATATAAGCCTCCAAAAATGGAATGGCGAACTATTTTGAGCCATTTACCGAATTCCCGCTCTCTACCACTCGTACTGAAATTACTCAGTGACTTTTTGAAACTGACTACTAACCTACCCCACTGACATTTTAACGTTTCACGGAAATTTGATAGATACTTCATAGTCATTGGTGATCTCTTTGTCATTAGCGATTTCACGATTATTGAAGAAATTCAAAAATATAATCGCTGGGCCCTTTGATGTTCGGAACATAAAATTTAGTTTGCTTCTAGCTGTGACCAGAATGCTGAGAATCTGATGTCCATTGATTTGACCACTGGCAAGGAAAAGAGTCATATAAAATCGTTCTTCCAAAGATGCGTTCAAAGGCTGAAAGAGCCAGACCGAAAATTGCCACAAGTAAGTTACCCAAACTTTGCTATTTCAACGTATAACTTATTCAAAATGGATACAGTTTTTAATGATTTTGCCTCTCACACTTATGCAAGTGAGAATATAATTTGATTGCTCGAAGGTCGAAGAGTAAAGTAGATTAAAAATGTATGTTCAAACTAGGCTCTGAACACGGCTCGCCCGCGCGTTATCCGATTAAAAAGTGAAGCTGTGTGTTATTTTAGGTCACGAAACAGCTTTTCTGAACTTCATTTAAATCGATTTAGCTGTTACGGAGATTCTGAAGGGATTTTCCGGAATTCCATCCTGAAAGGTGTAAAATGTTTGTATAAAAAATCGTTTTTCTACAACTTACAAACTTGAAACTTGGCTCTAATATTCTTGAAGACAACTGATAAAATGTCATAATCTATTTGATATATTGCTCAACCTACCCCTTGAACGGGGTGCAACGGGGTGTTGATGTTTATATACGAACTATTTAATGAGTGGTGCTATTTGCTTGAAACCTAAAATTACCTTAAAATGAACATAGCAGAATAATAAATATTAAAAACAGTAAATTAAATTCAGGATGAAATAACTGGGTATCTAATACGAGTGAAATAACAATAGCTAAGGTTTATATAGCTACTTGTATTAGAGACGGAGGAAAAGGCAGTAGATAAAATTGACTTTTCAAAGTGATCCTTATGATTTTAATGTATAAATTAATTTTGACTTTGAATTTTGATTGTTGTTCTGTATTAGGTGATGAAACTTCAAAGAGTGCTAGAAAACGGTGTCGGAATTCATCACAGCGGCATTCTGCCTATGCTCAAGGAAATCGTTGAAATGCTGTTCGCGTCTGGATTTGTAAGTGAAACATTTTTATTTAGGTTTTAGTTGGTCATTTCGTTGCGAATAGGTTCTTTCCTAACCTACTGATATTGTATCGTTCGTAGTCGACATCAGAAGCGAGAAATTAAATTAAATTTATTTCATAAAATGTGGTACAAATTACAGATGTCAGCTGAAAAATTGGTCCTGCGCATTTCGCTTAAAGACTAGCATGCAATTTTTTAAATTAGTCATTAAAAAAATTAATACAATTAATAAAAAAAAACATTATATGTAATGTCATAAACTATAAGTAATAATATTATATAGTATGTCCAAAAACTCATTTAAATTATAAGACCGTGGGAATCAAGAACTAAAACCATGGCGCCACAAAACCCAGACACGGTACAAATATAATGCAGGTCATACAACCATTTATCTCGTTTATCTGTCAACTCGCTCGCCGAGCTACGGAGATTGTCACGGAGTACTTACCTAGGTACCTACTCTATTCTTACCCTTTTCTGCTGCGAAGCAATAATGCTCTCATCGCTGTGTTCCGAGTCGAAAGATGAGTGCTGGTGAAATTACAGGCATACAAGACTTTTCACCATTATGTCTCTTTGTCGTGGTGTTGCAAGCGTCCATAAGTTACGGTAACCGTTTACCAACGCAGGCCGTATGCTTGCCATTTGTTGTATAAAAAAAACTTCAATTTACAATA
Organism: Perizoma flavofasciatum; assembly: GCA_958496245.1. Classification (NCBI taxonomy): domain Eukaryota; kingdom Metazoa; phylum Arthropoda; class Insecta; order Lepidoptera; family Geometridae; genus Perizoma; species Perizoma flavofasciatum. The sequence continues at coordinate 6,436,371 of OY292436.1, forward strand.
ATAAGCCGCGATTGAGCCGAATATATTATAAATGCTAAATTTTGTTGACTATTTTGTAGAGAGATGAAATGTGTCTGTTGAGTGTTTATTTATTTATTACATTGATATTTCAAGGTGAAAATTCTGTTCGCGACGGAAACGTTCGCGATGGGAGTGAATATGCCCGCCCGTACGGTGGTGTTCGACGAGACTACAAAGTTCGACGGCATCCAGCGGCGGACGCTAGCACCCGCTGAATATATTCAAATGGCAGGCAGAGCTGGCAGACGAGGTAAAACATTATATGTATAAATCTATTCAGAAAAGGCAACCTTCCAAGAAACAAACGGATAAACTTTTGAAGATACAAATAAATAAACCTTCGAAGAAACAAATGAATAAACCTTTGAAGACACAAATAAATAAACCATCGAAGAAACAAATGAATAAACTTTTGAAGAAACATGCATCAATAGATTTTTTTCTCTTTTCGCTCAAATAATTGATGTGCGCATTAACACGTGCAAAAAATGTTGTAGGAGATCACCCATCACCATGTGGAAACCGGCATGCCCTAGAATCAAAATTAACGAAGGCATATGCTATTGGTTAGTGTTCAATTAAGCGGCGATGGGCTTGCACCTGTCACGCGGAATTCTAAGTACTTGCAAAACGCGGCCATGTGCCTACCCCCTAGTCCCCTACTTGATAGTACTCAATATATTTATTGCTTTCACATGGCAGGTACATAGATGGTGCTTCTAAGTAGGTATTCTCAAAGATATGCCCTGAGTATGTATCTGAGGATGTCCATGATGGGTAATAAAGTTATGAGCGTGCGTATTTTGTTATTGTATTGCTTAACCAATATACATTTATCTCTTTCAGGATTGGACGCGACGGGTACAGTTATAATAATGTGCAAAGATGAAGTACCTGATCTGGTGACACTGAAAGGCATGCTGATGGGGATTCCGCAGAAGCTCTCTTCACAGTTCCGTCTCACCTACGCTATGATACTGAGCTTGCTACGGTAAGAAGTCAGTAAATATGATTGTTTTTTTTTTGTTAATAATAAAAAAAATTCTCTCACAAAGATTTTTTAGATTAGGTATACCTATACCTAATCTAAGAAAAAGAGAAAACTTAACTATTTGATCCCTGTAATTACAGGTAATAATAAGATGTTCATACATCTTATTATTACCTATTGTTCATACCATTTAACATTTGTCCCGTGGCAGAAGTCGAACCGGAAAACAGAGGTAATTTTATTATTAATACTTAGATTGTTTCCACAGGGCTGAAACAGTGTCAGTGGAAGGCATGATGCAGCGCTCGTTCCGCGAGTTCAGTCAGATCCTGCAAGCGGATAACTACAGGAAGCAACTCGAACTGGCTGAGAAGGAGTACTCGGAGAAGTGTAGCACGCCCCTCGCCTCACACCTCACGCCTCTAGCTACCTTCTACGATATAGGTATATCTATTTAATGATTTAGGTACGTTTAATAGCAGCACCCCTAGTGACTCGTTAGAATCCGACCAGCCGTTTCAGATATAAATAGTAACAGACTTACAACTAACAAATAACCTCTTACGGCAAACGCATACAACGGCTCCAGTCGTCGCAGAAAAAAAAAATATGGAGCATTTAATAATAAAGAGATTTTAGAATAATTTATTGCATGTATATTGTATAATCCTCTCTGGGGGGCTAGACAAATACCACTTTCTGTTGTCGTTAACGCCTGCGGAAAGATAAAATTGTATGGAAATGACATTTGCCGCGGAAATGAAGAAAGTGGTATTTGTCTAGCCCCCCAGGGCTCGATAATGACCGAAATCAATTGATTATATTTTGTTACGATTAAATGAATGTTTGATCGATAGGTAGAATAATAATATATACAATTTATAGCATACTTAAGAAAAGTGCAAAATAAAATATTTAAAAAGGAATAAAGCCATTGGTGGGCTTACCTTATGGTTAAAAACGATCTCTTCCATACAATCTTTGGGTATTTGTTTCTCAATCAAGCCGTAATGGCTAATCGAATCAGATGAAAAAGTGCCTAGCACATAACTTATGTCGACAAAGACGGTTGGGCTACCGCAGGGGTGAACCCTGGAGACTTAACTGTAGTGTATCCCTAGTATATGTAGTGAACCTCTTTTTCTTTCTTTCTAGCCATATTCAACCTTAAATGTGTAGGCCTCCTTCATATGATGCCACCTCACTCGGTCCTGTGCGGTCTCCATCCATTTCACTCCAGCTGTTCTCCTGATATCGTTGTACCAACGCATGTTTCATCCCACGGCCTCCATTCGGCCAGTGCTTTGCACCATGAGCCTTGTTTTCTGGCAACGTGACCAGCCCATTGCCACTAAAGTTTCGCAACGCGTTTGATGACGTCTTTGACTTTAGTCTGTTCTACTAGACCTAGTGAACCTAGTGTATCTAAATAGCTATTTAATTTTACAGCGATAACTTACATAGATGTACTGAACGATATAATGCCGATACTGCTCGGTCAGGCGAAGGTGGCGAAGGAAATAGTCCCGGGGAAGATTTTGATTATATCTTCGGGTCCGTACATCAATCAGTTAGCAGTGCTGCTGAATTCAAGCGGTAAGTGTAAAGTGCGTCTTGGGATACGAAACTCCAGGAACATATTTAATTTTGATTTTTTTGGAAACGGTTCCGTCTGGTCAGTTCAGGATCAGTTGATCTATCTATAGATCGTTGGGTATTCATATTGTAAAAACGGGAATTTTCACGTACTGCACTATCGGTGAAGGCACCGACTAAGTTTCGACTCATTCCGAGAGTCTTCATCAGGGTGAGTGGTTGCGACTTTCCCCTTCCGCGTCGCGCCGTGCACTACGATAGTTAGACACGATAGTTTTAAGAATAAAAAAGATCGTTGGGTATTTAGATAGCTAGCTGTTTCATCTGTATTTATTGTATTGTACATAGTTGTATGAATAAATTTTGATTTGACGTAGTACTACGTACATAATGCTCAATCACCCCCTTCCCGCTGATCAGACTTACCTCACCCCACTGAATTTCAATAGTAACTTCATTTGCTCTAAGATTAAGGGCACACGTCGTACGTGCTGCGTAAAAACTTCTTCGAAAAGTTTGATTCTGTATGACTATAGGTTCTAGTAGGTACAATTCTCCGTCCTTTATCTTTTTGTTAACTCTATTATTTAACTATATGTTAGTAGACAGTGAGTAAAAAAAATGCAGTTTGATGCAAATCTCGGTGTTTGATATACGGTTTTAAGACTCTTAAAGCTACTTATAGCATACCTAAAGCAAATTCGTGAAGGGCCATAATTTCGGTTTAATTAATGAGTATAGTCACAGATATTATAATTCTAGGTATAGTCTTGTTTAAACGTTTAATGTTGCAGGGCCTCGTCAAACTCCATACAAAGTACTAGTCCTGAAGACAGTAGAACAAGACACAACTAAGTACAGTTTCGATATGGAGGACAACTGGTACAGAATGCTTGGCTTCTCAGCAATGTACGACTATACCGGCACGGATCTTGGAACTCTAGAACATACTATTATAACGATAGCGCCGAGGAACATTGTTGCGATCACGAAAATGACTTTGAAAATTGATGAGAAACTGATCATACAGGATGTAGATAAAAGATCTATGCCGAGGTTGGTTTAACTTCACATCAATATGTGCTCATTCTTATCTGATACGCCAATTTTCGGGAACGGAGGCCATTATCTTTCAGTGGGACAGAACAGGGCCTAATAATCAAAATAATCTATAAACTGAGACAAGGCGGGCTTAGTTCTCCAAACCTCTTCAACATCTATGTCAATGATCTCATCGTGGGGTTGAGCAGCATGCATGCCGGCTATAGTATAGACGGCGTGAGTACCATTAACTTAAGTTACGCGGACGATATGGTGCTGCTCAGCCCAACGGTGAGTGGCCTGACAGAAATGTTACGTTTTTGTGAAACATATGCCACTGAGCATGGACTCATGTATAATAATAAGAAAACAGAGTGCATGGTCCTTAAGGCCGCCGGTAATTGTACCATCATTAATAATCATATTACCCTAAATGGCTTGATCATTAAACGAGTATCAAAATTTAAATATCAAAATATTATAATAAAAAATATTATATATTATAATATTCAAAATTAATGACCTTAAAGACGATGCAGACATTGAGAGGGAGCGTAGAGCTCTAGTAGTGAGAGGCAATATGGTGGCTCGCAGATTTTCCCGTTGTACTGAAGAAGTTAAAATCACCCTTTTCAAAGCTTACTGCCAGGGTATGTACACGGGAAGTCTGTGAGTCAACCATACAAAAAGTCGCTAGCAACTCTACGCATCCAATACAATAACGTTTTCAGGATGATGTTGCGACTTCCTCGCTTCTGTAGCGCATCAGGGATGTTTGCGAAATACCAAACTGATGGTTTTGACGCAATTATCCGCAAAAAAACTGCCTCCGTGATCCGCAGAATACGGGACAGTCGCAACAGCATCCTGAGGATATTATCTGATAGATGTTCCTCTTCATTCTGGGTAAGCCTTATCCGGAATGCGATCTAAATATTTTCATAGATTAGAGGTTATATTTTTATTTTAATACATTTTTACTAACAACTAGGTTAAGTCTATTTGTTTTTTTTATGTGCTACTTACACTTTCTTTCCTGGCTTGGTCGCGGAGGAACAGGCACCTAGATAAAAACCGACGTTTCAAAGTGGTCCTTGTGATTTTATTTTGACTTTGACTTTGACTCTATGGACTGTTAATTGTCTGAAATAAACAAATTTTATTTATTTAAAATCAACTAACGCATATATGAAGATCATCAATTAAGAAAAGCTCAACCGATTTGGCTGATATTTTTTGTTATGTTGGTAATTCTCAGAACAAGGTTTGTATGAAAGAAAAAAAATACCAATTTAATCGTTCACTTCTGAATATATTTTTTATGAATAGGTTCAAAGACGCACCAGTGGGGTCTACCTGCGCTAGCGCAGTGCAGGAGCTATCGCGGCTATCGCACGCAGTGAGGACCGGCGCCACCAATCTTGAACGAATCAGTTTGACCCAATCACTCGCTATAACTACAGGGGAAATACTACAGACTCTGGACACGATGAACAAATGTATAGTAAGTCAGAAATAATATATTAACATTTTTAAATTTTAAACAATATTAAATTTTATCAAATTTAATATGGTTAAATAAATAAAAAAAACGAATTTGCGTTTTTTTTTTAATTATGTGAAAATTTACTTCTTACAGAGTAAACTAGAAGCTCATAGGAAATCGACAGATATTGCGAACTTCAAATCGGAATTCGCAACAGTTTACGAACGCAAACAAACCGAGAGGAAACGTGACAAGTACAAGCGTCTCCTGTCGTTCGAGAATCTCGCGCTTTACCCCGACTACCAGAGCAGATTGCTAGTTCTCCGTGAGCTGAACTATATCGATGATAAGGATGGCGTTATATTGAAAGGTACCAATTCTTTTGGCGTTACTTGAATGCAAACAGGCTTGTGGAATGTCGACCACAAACAGGGCGACGCAGTGTGGTAAAGTCCCACAATGGGCATATACCATCTTAAAGGTTGCCCAATATAAATAACTATGTAGTTATGCCACGGCCGCCCCCGACCCCAGACACACCGCGTTGCGTCACCCGTCCGCGATATTACTTCGTTTTCGTTTAGCGTTCTTTCTGTTTTTTTTTTATTTTTGCTCGGCTCCTAATGGTCGTATCGTGATGTTAAATAGCCTCAAGAATTGGGCTATCAAATGCAAAAATATTTATTGCATTTGATAGCAAATCGGTCTGATAGTTCCAGAGATTAGCGCGTTCAAACAAACAAACTTTTCAACTTTATATATCCTACTACTATTATAAACGTGTAAGTTTGTGAGGATGGATGTTTGTTACTCTTTCACGCGAAAACTACTGAACGGATGTTGATGAAACTTTACAGTAATATAGCATAGACGTCAGAATAACACATAGGCTACTTTTTATCCGTGTACCACGCGGGCGAAGCCGTGGACAGAAGCTAGTTAGCATATATAATTAATATATAAAACACCCAGCCGACATATACTTAGTCCTGACTTGACACTAGGATTCCCTGTGGTACTACAACACCCAGACCTAAGGGTGCTAAGGGCCCTTTTAATCGGCTAAGAGCCTTGCAATTTAAGAGGTAGCCTATTGTGTTGAATACTAAAAAAACATTTTTATCATCACTTTAGGTAGAGTCGCCTGTGGAATGGCGACTAATGAGCTCATATTAACTGAGCTAGTATTTCGGAACGTGTTCACTGAAAAGGATCCAGCCGAGATAGCCGCGCTGCTGAGCTGCTTCGTGTTCCAAGCTAAAACAAGAGAGGACGGGAATCAGCTGCCTGAGAATCTAGCGGACGGTGTCAGGAGTATTGAGCAGATTGAATCAGAGCTGGGGAATATTGAAGCCAAGTTTTTTGTAAGTTGTTTTTAATCAACGATTATGATGAATAACCGTTGAATTAAGAACCTCCTCCTTTTTTTAAGTTAATTAAAATTTCATATTGTACAAACGGGAATTTTCACGTACCGTGCTATCGGTGAAGGCACCGACTAAGTTTCGACTCATTCCGAGAGTATTCATCAGGGTGAGTGATCGCGATGCTCTCCCTCGTCGCGCCGTGCACTCAACGTGATAGCACGCTACGTGAAAATGAAAAAAGTCATTTTGTAACAGGTCAGCCAATTCGAGGGGCAAGCCGAGAGGCTGAACTTCGGTCTCGTGCGTGTGGTCTACGAATGGGCGCTGGAGAAACCGTTCGCTGAGATCATGGAGCTAACTGACGTGCAGGAGGGCATCATAGTTCGGTGTATACAGCAGTTGCATGAGGTAACGAATCCCCGTGTTTTTTTAAGGAAAAAAGGTATATGTGCTTTATGTTATTGCTCTTAAACGGCGAAGCTAAACATTGTGAGGCAACAGGCATGCCCTATCGAAACCCGTTGAAACCCCCGGATATTTTCACGTGGAAATTTTATTTGCGCAATGCTAGTGTTTTTAAATCGTGAAGGAAAACGTCATGAGGAAATTAAACATGTCCAAGAACCAACGATTCGAAGACTTGTGCATAAAAAGAGCCTTTATGCACTGAATTCTTCGCGGTTCTTTCACATCGATCAATAGGCCCTTTTCAGAACCCACCATACCGTAACTTGGTCAGAAAATTGAGGTCTTCGCCAAATCACTTCAAACAAAATCCTCAATCGCCCACCACTCTTTATCAAAGGTACCGAGCTGAACCTTCCAACGCTTTCTCGACCGACCACGACGCCCCGCTTTCTATCAGGCTGCCAAAGTATAATGATAATGAATGGCAATTTTTCATCTGACTAATCTGGCCAGTCCTGTATACAATAAAAAAAGAAACAAATTATGTATTGTATCGTTTGCCATGACTATGATACGCATAGATTTCCACCCTAACTTGATTTTCTTCCCACAGTTACTAGTGGACGTGAAAGACGCGGCCATGCTGATCGGCGACCCGAATCTTCAAGAGAAGATGATGCTGGCGTCCACGGCCATCAAACGAGACATCGTGTTTGCGGCCAGTCTGTACACCACCGGCAAAGACTCTGTGGTTATCTAACGCGGCCAGTTTATACACCACCGGGAAAGACTGTAGGATAATCTAACGCAGTCAGTCTATACAGTTTACATCACCGGGAAGACTGATCGCGGCCATTCTATTCACCACCCGGAAAGACTGTGATTATATATCGCAGCCAATATACATACAACAAAGAAAGACTTACTGACTATCTAATGTGACCAGTCTACACTATCTGGAAGATAAATTATTTGCGCGGCCAATCTGCTCACCACCGGGAAAGACTCAATGACCGAGTGATTATATATTGCAGCCAATCCATCTATATACCACCGGGAAAGACTCTGATTAGATAGATATCGCGGCCAATCTATATACCACCGAGAAAAACTGATTTCTAACGCGGCCAGTCACAGCACTGAAAAACTAATGTCGACGCTAACAAATGCTTCCAAAGGCGCAGCCAGTCTGTCATACGCCACTGAAAAAGACTGTCATTCAAAGCTATCAATTTATGCTTTTAAAAGACTCTGTGGTTATCGAAACTTACAATTGCCTTATATCAAGTTCAAACCTAAAGTTCACCTCATTATATTTCTTGATTATATAGTTACCTCAGAAAACTTACATACTTACTTACCTCAGAAAGAAAAAGATTTACTTTATTTTTCTGATGTACTTCCTAATTAGCATGTAGAGTGAATTCTTAAAAGGGATATCTATTATAAATTGGCATCCATACGTTTTTTTATTATGTCACTAGTTCAACCCTATTTGTATTATACGTAATACGAAAATTTAAAGAGTTAAGGGTTTAGTCCAAAGTGTGAAATTAAAGAGGTATTGCTTGTATTAGGTTAATTGTACATCTACTAATTAAGTGCTACCTTATTATTAATATCCAAAAATGTGTTTGGGTGCCAGGTATGCACCCAATAATTATTAATTATTTTAATTATCTAAGAGTCTGTAGTATATTGTTTTTTTTTTTTTATTATATACATTTGTGTTATTAGAAATGAATCATTTTTATTTTTTTACTCTAAAAATTGATAGTGCATACTATTTTTTAAGTATGACATCTACGTTACCCTTCACCTAACCTATCCGAGTCTGATCTGCCCAGAAATTATTTTTCAGGCCAACATTAACTTTTTCAAAATGCATGTACTAGTAGGTCCTGCTCTGCGTCGAAACTAATTGAACTGTTATGTTATCGTTCATATTACCTAAGTTTGGTGTCAGACTGCCTGACTCGACGCAAAGTTAAAAAATACGTAGGTATATAAATTAATGAATGATTCGCTTTATCAGTTTCGTCCTCAATCTTGCCACTGTATTCGTTGCGTGCAATCAAGGCATATGTAATGTAAATATCAAAAATATGGGGACAACAACGGGAAAAACCCAGAGTAAGCGGTACCTAGTACCGCTACGTACGGCAATAATTGCTGTTTTTATTTTTACGGTAGATACCAAAGAAGGTACGCAGGCACTTACGACAATATGCACTGGCAGACCGTTTGATCGCGATCTCGTCAGATCACCCTCAATTCCTTGAATAAGGACGAGAGCGATTTCCTTAGTCATGCGAAAGAGTTGCGTGAAACTTTCGTCTGTTAGGTCGAAAGGGTCATTAGCATCTCTTATACGCCGTCTGTTGATCCTCACGAAGTCCCGACACGCCCTTCTCTCGCCTACAACCAGCATAAGATGCCCAAAATCCATTAAAATGAGTTCGATAAACGTTATCGGACACTTTTCCAAAGCCGACAAAATTAACGATAAAGGTTGTCAAATTCGACATAATTTAGCTATAACAAATGTCAAAACTAAGATACATGCTAAGGTTTTCGATAAATTCGGTACTTTTTGTCGAATTTAACGATCGATTAATAAAGGGAGTTCCATGCTACCGAATTCGACATAGTGCCGATCAGTGTCATTTACTCGATTTTTAATGTCAAAATTTATCGATCGTAACTCCGTGCTCGCACCGCTGTTTCGTATAATTATGACAGTTGACAGATACCTGATTGATGATACAAAAAAGACGAAGTCAAAATCAAGTTGATAGAACGAACGAAATCACTACAAAAAAGTAAGAACGAAACGAAAATTGATGATATTTGATAATTTAGAATCGATTTCATTGCGTCTATCAATGACTTGTGTAAAATTCAATTTTGAATTGATTTGTGTAAAAATTATAGTTGTGGGGTGTGATACATAGATAATAGCTTGTGAGCTGTATCTACGTACTACAAATTATTTGCAAGAGGTAGACCGCTCTGATGAGGCTGCCAAGATCAAGAGACTTCGTGAAGTAAAAACAAAGAGAGCTCAAAATGCTGGTAGACGAAGAGTTTGAGGAGGAGATGATGACCCCGGAGCGCATAGCTGCCCTGGGGTTCAAGCCTCAGAGTGAACACATCATGAACCATCTCCTGCCATATGCTGCCGAGTTGGACGTGGAGTCCAACAAATTCCTGGAGGAAGTAAAAACAAACCTGGCCCAGGCAGTAATGTTGCGTGAGATGAAACCTGGCTGTGGTGTATGGTCCTCCAGGCTTATGAGGTAAGTACTTTCAGAAATAATTATATGTACACTTTTTTTATGCAATACAATAATTTTATAATAAATAATCAAGAGCTGTATGTATTCTAAAAAGTCATAAGTATGGAGTCACCTAAATATAGGAAGCATGTCTTAGACAATGCTCGGACACTTCAGTGTATATGCTTGTATTTCTACCAAGAGTATTCTTTCAGAATATACTATAATTACTACAAAACAGCTCATTTAGCCTGAAGCTGTGGCTTCTTTTCAAATTGGTTCAGATGTTACAAAGATTATTTCAACATGCATCTATGCATATATTTGCTTTATAAATTATAGTGCTGTACTGGCTATACGAGCAGTTACAGGTAACATATAGATAGTACAGAAACTAAGGGGTTTTGATTTCCTTTGCTTATTATTTTAGAACAAAGCTTATATTTAAATTGTAGGTATGATGAACTTTATTATCTATCCCTTTTGTTTGGTAGCCTAGTAGTAATGTTACTTACATTAGATATGAGAATATTACAGGTAGGTCAGTTATTACCCCTGAATTAAATTTCCTCAACCAAAACACAAAATTATCCCTGAGTAAATTGTAGTAGTTATTTTAAAATGCTTCAAACAACAGCAAAACTGAATGTGAGATCTTAAAAAAACACAAGTTCTGCTATGTCATCCTGAGCCTAGAAAAATCTAGGCTCTGTTGAGAGAAATTGGCTTAAATTTACTTATTATAATTTATAAAATCTTAAATTAATTTATTGCATAAGTTGATGATTAAAGATTGTATCTTTAAAAAATATTCGTTAATAACCATGATTCACAGTCAATACAATTATGATTAAAATTTAATCTATATTGTCATTTGTTTTTTCAAAAGTTTTAAATTAGTTGCTAACAAAACTGACTACTCTATAATTAACTCAATATTTAATGTTTTACTTATAGGTAGTTTAGTGTTAACCTTTGGCAACTGCAGGCATGTTTGAAATATGCTGGCTAATACCCAGGGCTTCCTTAAAACTACCTGACCTTTCAACTAACTCTGTTGTTGTCTGACTGTAAAGTATATGTCATTGTTACACAAAAAGGAATTGATGAATAATTTATATATTCAATATTCAACCAATTAAATGAACATAAAATGAATAATTAACACACCATTATAAATTAAAAAACTTAAATTAATAGTCACTAAGAATATTCTGGTTCTATGATATTAAAGGTAATGTTTGTAAGTTGGAATGTAGGAGGCAATCTTCCGATGCTACTCATCAAATTTCAAAAATTCTTTAAACAATATTTTTTTAAATAAAAGAACTTTTCTTGTAGACCAATTTTGCGACATAAATCAATGAAAAAACATTCAAGCAAATTAATTTCTTATGAACCCTGCATGACTCTGTCTAACAGTAATAGCTACTTTTTACCGGGAACCTCGCAGGCGAAGCCATGGGCAATATACATGTGTCATTTCAAAATAAAAAAAATCACTGTTGAGCTAAACTACTGCTTAAAAACCTTGTAAGTAAGCATGAAGGTATGAGTTTGATGATTCAAAGGTAATAAGTATGATAGGAAATGAAACTATTTGAAACAGTACAAAGTAATTGGTCAAGTAATGATGATTGCCTACTACTAACCTGATAGAGTTGGTTAGTTATTATGTTATATAACAAGCTTAGCTATTTACAATTAGCTGAGACATGTCTAGGACGAGCAAAGTAAAAATAGAATTCTATTTGAAATCCCTCCCTATCGCAATCCTATGCCTATATGTGTTATTTCTATTATGTAATTTGCTTTTGAATGAACAACTGAGTTTGGCCTTTAGTACACCTGTAACTAATTTCTTTCACCACACAATTTTTATCTGCACAGTCTCGAGTCTTATCCGAGCCACACCTAGAAAGGGTTACCAAGAATAAACTGAATGAATGTACCTAATGAATGACACAAAGTGAAGAAGAAAAACATTGTGATGATAACTGATATGGTTCTGATTAGAGTAATCATCAGCAGCCTATTCAGTATCTACTTTTACAAGTAGATACTGAATATAGGCATCCTCTAAAATCCCAAAATAATGCCATAATGAACCATTTGATCCACTGAGTTCCAGCATTCTTTAAACACAGATGTCCCATATGTGACATTTTAAGAACATTACTCTGTGACATGTCACGAGATGTTTCACGATGATCGCCGCGTTGGTCTATTGTCTGCGTGACAAATAACGTTCCATACTTGTACCCACATGCCACATGGACAATGCCACAAATGTGGAGTCTTAGATGTCATTAATGTAATCATGCCCATCCGGCGCGGGCGCAGCTAACATAATTAATTATTATGACATCAAGACACATTTTCGTGAATAAGAATGCACTATGGAACAGACAGCCACAAAAATGGATTTAAAGTTCCTCACAAAAATAAAAAAAATATCTAAAAATAGAAACGACCTCGATGTTGCGGCGGACGAGTACCCAGCTGCGACGCAAGAGGTGCGAGTTCGATTCCCGATACGGGACAAATGTTTGTATGTTCTGCATATGTTTGTTCCAGGTCTGAGTGTCGTGGTACTTAGGTACTCGTAGTTCCCGATACCCAAGACACACAGAGTCCTATTGTGGTCAGAACTATGAGTATGTGTCTCTTTATTTATTTACATTTTACGCTAACGCTCACGTGAGAGGTACGCAACTACGCCCCCAAAGCATCTGACAAGTTGACTACTAAGTTGTTCAACTGTTACATTCTTCCACAGATACATCAAATTGTATGGCCTGAAGTTCAGCAAAGAAGATCACATAACATTCATCAAATTGGCGTATGAACTCATTCTGATACCAGATCTAGAACCAACCAAAATACACAAATTTAGCACCATGTTCATCATGCTTGCGAAGTAAGTACCCAATCAAATTATATTGCCTAATAACAAAGTATTTTTATTTTTTAATAAAAACATCTTTTTCATACAACTGAAGTGAAGAACCCACTTGTTGGTAAGCAGTACCGTAACCTACGAAAAGCTTTTTCACAAGTAGCTCTAGTTCCAATGGTAGAACTTATGGTAAGAAAGAATAAAACATAGAAAGAAAGCTTTACATGTTGAATAGAAAGTGCGTTGTAAATTCGGATTCGGTGTCACTCAGGTCATGTCGGAGTTAACAGACGAAGTTGCTATCTATTCTTTATTTGTCTACAATATGAAACTAAGGTTTTCATATTGTAGACACGGGAATTTTCACTTATTATTACGATAAGGGAAAGCACCATCTTACCGGTTTTTACCACCATCATCATCAGCAGCCTGTAGAAGTCCACTGCGTATATCTCCCAAAGAGCCATTCCCAAAGGGACTTCCTGCAATCTTTAAGGTGACATCCATCCATTGGATGGGGCCTTCCTACACTGCGTCGTCCGATTAGTGTACGCCAACCTTTATTTCCCGGGCGTGGTGTTTGTCGGTCCTGCAAACAATAATGGCCTGCCTTCAGCAATAGTACTAACTATTCAGCTAGTAATAGTTCTGCTATTAGAGTTGTTATTTCAATACAATATAGTTACTAAAACGCTGGCATATGCCAAATAGTTGGACTTGCCTCTGGGAGAGTCAGAGGCAAGTGCTCTGTATTTGCTATACTCTCGGATCTGAGTACTGTGATACATAGGGATGTAGAGAAACGAAATACTTGATTTAATTTTGTTTATTTCATTACAGAAAGCGAAACTTGATTTCACCCAACGAACTGACACTCCCGTGGCGCCCCCTCTTTGAATTGGGCAAGAAATTGTTCAAAAACAATGCCACTGATATTGGAATGTATCACTATCAATCGTGAGTACACAAACTATAATTTCCAACCTACCATCACTATGGCTAAATACAGTTTGGGTGTACGCTACAACGGCAATAGGGAAGCAAAAGTTTATCGAGCGAAGTGTCTTGAAATTATATATTGACGATGTGTAAATAGAGAGCAAGTGACAAAATTAAATCGACGTGTAAAACGAGCCGCAAAACATTTGAATTGTACACTCAAGAAGATGTGCGAAGATTTATAATATATATGTACGTTACGCGTTCCTCTCTCTGTCAAACAGTTTGAGTTTCTACTCATCAAAGTAGAATTTACATACTTCAATGTATGATAAGCGTCACCAAATGATTACCCCTATAAGGTTTAGAGATTGAACTTAATTGTGTTTTAGTAATTTTTAAACGGTAAGAAAAAAATTGGCCTTAATTCATTTTATTTTAAAAAAATGGTTTATTTTTAAAAATTTGGATACACTTTTATCCAGGCTTAAGCTACATTTTTGCCTCAAAAATATAAACAATTTATTGCTCTACGCTGACTCCAACTATCGCGCGACGACGCTATCTACATCTGGATTTTTATGCGATGATTTGAATATAATGAAGTATATGTGATTTGATATTTAAATTATCTTAGGGCCTAGAAACACGTGAACTCTGGACTGTGACGGTTGTTGCTTGCACCCAAACACCATATTTCTTAGGCTCACAAGTTTGATATCTCAGACTTAAAAAGCTGATACAGAAAATGACTCCGAAATTGTGTGTTTAGGGCAAAACAAACTGGTAAACAGGACGTCGATATTCTCCAGTTGATTCGCAAATTCATATCTGGATCAGGGCTCGATGACGCCCTTAACTATTTTGGCTTCGCAGAGGACGATAAAAAACTACCCACGTAATATAATGATGTTCTGGGGTTATGCTTTAGTTCGCACAGGTGGCAGATGGATTGGGTTCATTCATCAAATGGCTTGTGACTGATTGAGGCTCGTGAATTGCGAAGTATCCGAGGAAATTAAGTACATACTGAATAGTGGCATTTTAAAAGCGCACGCGTCGTTCTTAACAGAGCAACATAATCAAGCTAAAAGATTTTATAATATCGCAAAAATATCAAACCCAACGGGAATCGAACCCTTTTAGGCCATAATTCTTTGTATGTTTCGGCTGCCTGAGGGACTGGAACTTGTGGCTTACATGATCCGCAAACCAAGCGGCAGGTAGCGGGTTCTATTCTCATCGGAGTTGATAATATGGGATATTATAAAATTTTCAGATTACCCATAGATGTGAGTTACCTCTTTGAAAAATAAATAACCACGATCAGTATAGTCAACACCTCCATGAACTTTAGTGGCATTTACAGCTAAGCCCTTCTGTGCCTTTAAAGACACGTTAAGCTGCTGTTACTACCACATAAGTATAGTTACTATTTGACCTCGTCTGCCTCGCTCTTCGCCACTCGGTTAGTACCCAGCCAGTGTTTTCAAGTCACTTAATTTCTGTTCATTGGTGTAGGTTACTTTAGGAAAAAGCCAAAACTTACCCAAAAAACATGTATACCAACTATAAACAGTATTCTTATACCAATTACTTTAGACAAACCACTATTCGGTTTATTAGGTGTACTTAGCATTACCATGTAACTATAAACTTTATTATGAATAAAAAAAATGAATAAGTCTACCTAATGCTCTGTTTGCAATAAAAACATGTTGAGAAATACAAATGTAGGTGTCTTATAACTTTCAGTATTTTGTTCGTAATACTGACTTTGTTCCTAAATCATTTTCTATAGAAGTTTCATTTGCGCTTCGTATCATGGTGTAAAATTGTCATGTCGAAGGGGTGACAGGGTTGTACTGTGCATGATTTTTACTTGAATCTATAGTGAATTAAAAAGCACTTTTATTTCAGTTCGCTGGAGTATTCATTCGTATACATCGTGAAATGCGCACGACCGTAAGTTATATAGTAGATTAACCAATCTCCTATTACTATAGCACTCAATTTGGCGTATCATTAAGGTTTTCTGAACCAATTTTTTTATATATTATTAGTAAATTGTATTAAAATTTTTAGATATTTTGAGCTGTCAGCAACCAAAGAAATTTTGGACGAGATGTTGCCTCAAATCAATCCATGGTCATCTGAAGTGTACATGATTGGACAGCTGACTATATTCTTGCCAGTAGCTTTGCCTACTAAATTCTCAGAGTACGGCCACAAATTGTGGTTCGATGAGCTTATGGACTTGTGGGATACCTGCTACAGTGCTCCTTGTGGTGCTAATGTGAGTAGAGATAATTCAAAATTGTATTAGGGAGAATTCAGTATGTGTTACACGATTATTTTTAATATTTGCATGCTCATGAAGCATTAACATCCGCTTTTAAAAGTGCTTAAGATCCTACCATGTTTTAGCAAATAAACTGATTTCAATGAAAAAAATAGTCAAACCAAACTGTAAAAACGGAACATGTTTTATGACACTTGTTACATGTTTTAGGACATTTCTGTATAATCTAAAACTGTTATACTTTTGTAAAATGTATATTATTCGGTAAATAATTTCGAAAGTAGATTTTTCAACGAAATATTTACAAGCTTTAACATTTAAAAAATAAATGTATTAAATAATAGTTTTGCACCTTTTAAAATTAAATTTCAAACTATGATGGATATTCTCGTATTTCCAGGACCTCATAGTGGTGTTCGCAGGCTTAGCCAAGCGGAACCCTGGCGCGATCGACTGGAGTCCCTACGCGCCCAAAATATTCTCGAAGTTTCTGAGCTCACTACACTTGCCTGTCAGATACAAGGACATGCACGTTCAATCGAAGCAAAGTGGCCTTGGTGAGTTTATTTTTACCAAGCCTACGCCGTTTGTCTTTTTGTCTCGTTATATTTTGAACCGTAATATTTAGCTAGTTGACATAATTATTCACAGATTATCTACAATGGCATCTATCATATCATATCTATCATATCTTACAATGGCTTCACTGATTTGTCTCAGCAAATAAAACATTATACAAGTCAAAACCCAAATATACGAACCCTTTAGTGAGCAAGTGTGGCTCGCACTTGGCTGGTTTTGTTTGTTATCTGATTTGGACAAGTTACTATTTCAGTATTTCATTAAATATAACACAATGGAACGCATTTTACTTGATCGATATGTTGACTCAAAAACCCATATTTAATATTAGGATACGTACTAGCAGGAGAATACTAAAGTACGTGGTATAGTCATACTAATATCCTAAAATGATACCAAACTACAATAATATCAATGCTATAACCGATATGTCTCTAGACTTTTTGAGTAATCCTACTACTATTATAAACGCGTAAGTTTGTGAGGATGGATGTTTGTTACTCTTTCACACAAAAACTACTGAACAGATTTTGATGAAACGAATACTTTTATATTATAAAATAATGTTTTATGTTTTTTTATCCCAAAAACTATCGTGAACTTGACTATTCATATTGTAAAAACAGGAATTTTCACGTACTGCACTATCGGTGAATGCACCGACTAAGTTTCGACTCATTCCAAGAGTCTTCATCAGGGTGAGTGGTCGCGACTTTATCCTTCCGCGTCACGCCGTGCACTGTCTTCACCGATAGTGCAGTACAAGAAAATTCCCGTTTTTACAATATGAATGTTTTATGTATTCAACTAACTGTTCCTCTTTATATTTTTAAATTTTACTTTCAGACGTTAAGTACTTGGCCTCCTGGATAGTTTATTGCATAAACCCAGATGGAGTGATCCTAAAGCATCTCCAATGTCTCCTTGATGGAGTTGAAAGCTATCTACACAGTGCAAACTCAGGTTGCTGGTCCTACAGACTGAGAGACTTCATCAGGAAGATATCAAGAGAATTTCTGAACCGGTAGGCATTTCTGAACCAGAGGGATTTAAAAATAATTTCACTATTCTAAAAGAACCATACACATTTAGGTTTCTTTTGGACCGGCTGGGATTTTTAATTAAATTTATTATATGATCAACATTCTTATTTTACAGGGTACTGCGCGAACGCAAAAAGAAAAGCAAAGTACACTGGGAAAACAAAACACCTGAGTCGTACAAATTACGCGACGAAGACATCACTAAGTTCGTCGAAATGCTTCTTACCCCAACTTTACAAGCTGTGTACAACCGATCAGGAGCAGACGTTTCTATCGCATTGCAAAATCTAGCCACATTGAGGCCCGCTATAGTCATCCCGCCTCTGATAGACAGGCTTAGAAACTCTCTGACATCACTGACGGAACCACATAAAGTCACGGTTGGAATTGGAGCCGTCGCGTCTGTTGCCAGACCTTTGCTCCGAGGATCCGAGGCTGGCTATCCTGAAGGCCCTACTCACGTTGTACCTTTGCTAATGGCCTTACTACCAGGGCTTGATCCTAATGACATCAAAAAGACACTTGCGAGCCTGCACTTCATACTCATATACGCATGGATGGTGCCGTTTATAGACTGTAGCACGGCTCACGAACACTGGAATGATTTGACGGAAGAAGAGCTCTTGACTTGCGAATCGACTGCCCAATTCGAGGATTTCGTTCTTGTCTATTTAGATAGAGTGTTCGTGATCATTGAATCTAGCGTGTTGGAAAACGTAAGATTGGACACGAAAGATCTCGAAGTCTTTCGAAGCAAAACTGACGCTATTTTGGAATCGGCGATTTCCTCCGCCTCTACAGCTATCCTTATGCAATCATCGCCTACGATCTTCAAAGAGGCGTTACGAAAATTCAAGTCTTTCGCTACGGAATCAACGTTTGAGACTAACGTTTCGGGCAGTATGGTGGGACTACTCTTAAGGGTATTTGCAAGGGTTGATGCTGAAGCAACTTTGCATGCGTTTCTGCCGCAACTATGCGAGGAATTACTGGAACTGCTATCAGACGAAGCATTAAAAGATGATAATCCGTCACGGGATATACTGTACAGATTGGTTCTGTTAGGTTATGTCGTAGAATGCGATGGTCCTGTTCTGCTCAAGTATATACCCAATGTTCTACCCGTTCTGGACAGAGCTCTGAAACTAAGCAATAAATCAACACAAACGAAGGCTTGTGAAGTTCTTGCCAATATAATATGGCGCTTCTCGTGTATAGACGTGAAAGAATGGAGGAGCTCGGCTCAAAACTATGCGGAGGCGCCAGCAAAATGGCTGCCTATTAGGGAATGGGGCAAAGGATCCCCTTTGAAGGAGGCCTCTTTGAAGTGGCATATTCCAAGCGTGGAAGAAGCTAAGTGCGTCCAAATGTTGACCGATAGATATCTCAAGGCGGCTATGGAGAAACTGACCAAATGGTCAGAGGGCGCAATCACTATGGACCATCAAGAAATGCTACGAACGCTGACCATAATAAACGCGTCTGTGTCTTCTACGCTTTTATTCCCTACTCCAAATGAAAAGCCTAACTCTCTGTGAGTACCTTTTTTTCTGACATAAATCTTACATACTGCTATATTGTTGGGAGTTTATAATACGGTCCAATATTCGATTCGAATATCTTATAGATAAAATTCGTATCCCGCCTTTACTTTTGAAGATTTACCACCAAGCCTTAAGTTTCGTAAAATGTTCTTATATTTCAGCATAGATTCGCTGGTCCACGCAACCACGCCACTGTTAAATAACGGCGTGAAGCACGTGGTTACTATTGATGGTGAAAACGTCCGCTGCGCTCTCGTTCGTCTGCTGACCGCTGTACAAGCGCGCATGTTGGCCGACAAGTCCGACGATACAATATGCTTTGAAGCTCTTATACTGGTACTTTTATTACTAAATCAGATCTGCTAATATTTGTTCTTGGTTTTTGGTGTTGTGGCACAGAATACATAACCGTACTCTGTACAGAATGGACACTCAAATAGCATAGAATTCCCCGATTCCCCGACGGATGCGCGCTGCATCCAAGAGTTGGTGGCTGGTTCCAAAAACTAAATCTGTTTCCAATTTCATACAGATCTGGGATCGTCTAATTGGTAAAGGCACTCGAGCTGGCGCATACGACGCGAAGCAACGTATATTCAGCGCCTTAGAAAAGTCCATGGACGGTAAAGGCAGTGCCCCCAAGCAAGGGTACACGAACACATACGTGAGGATACTCGTAGCGGACGCGGTGAGGATCGCCGACGATACCAGGGGGGAAATGACCTGTGAATCCGGAATCACAGATACGTTTATGACGGTTCTGAATGCATTGTTCGAGCTGTCCATCAATACGTATACGTCGGTAAGTTTTCTAGCATTAATTTTTACTGGATTGACAATTAAATGAATAACATTTCAGATATTCAAGTTTTTATAGATGACTCGGAATTTATGCTCTCGAGTGTATAATAATATGATTGATATACCAAATATACACTTTTTTTGTAAAAACATACATATTATACCTAGACAACACCCAGAACCGAGACAAATATTTGCAGATCATACAAACATTTGTCCCGCGGCGGGAATCGAACCCGCAACCTTTGCGTCTCAGTCAGGCCTTCGCCCACTGTGCCATAGAGTTTGTCAATTACATAGCATTCATTAATGTACAGGTACGTGTAGCCGCTCAAAACCGCCTGACCTGGATGTTCTCCAGGATACCGTTCTCGTATCGACTGCTGATGCCTAAGCTGGTGGCCATCCTCAACAACGAGGATGGTGAAAAATCCCACGAGAGACATAAAGGAGTCCTGTTCATATTGATGGGCCCTAGAAACTCCCCGCTCATTAACAAACAGGACTGGGAAGCGCTTAGGCAGCTCTGGCCGGCTCTTCTGAAGTCCCCGCTCAGTGAGAAACAGAGTATACACAGGTAATTTTATACATTACGAAAAAAAATGCTGGACATTTTTCACACAGCATCATCTAGCCCCAAACTAAGCAGAGCTTGTATTATGCGAACTACGTGACTGATATACTACTTATATACTTTTTTTAAATACATATTATACAGAGAAAACACCCATACCAGAGACAAATATTTGCAGATCATACAAACATTTGTCCCGCGGCGGGAATTGAACCCGCAACCTTCTGCGTCTCAGGCGGGCTTCCGCCCACTGCGCCACAGAGGTCGTCATTTAAAACTTATGGTAATTTCGAAGACGCTTACGTCTGGTAAACGTCGCTTACCAGTATTAGTTTACGATTTAACATCACTTTATTTCTCATAAGATTTAGATAAATCGGCTTACTGTGTTCATATTGATGAGAATTATAAAATCCCCACTCATTAATAAACAAAACTGGCAAACCGGCATGCTCAAGACCTGAATTGCTCACAATTCAGAGTTAAGTGCCATCGGTTAGTGTTCCAATTAGCGGCGATGGGCTTGCAACCTGTTAGGTACGTGGAATGCTAACTAGTTGCAAAACGTGGACATGTGCTAAATATAATGTTCGAGCGCGTCTCTGACTACCTCCTGCTTGTTATGCTCACAGAGCGTACTAAGTATAGACCTGAGGTTCTCCATCATGGGGATCAAAGGCGTGAGCGTGTTTGTTTTTGTGTTTTATGGTAAGTTTTGGGGACGCTTACGTCTAGTCTGGTAGTCACTAGAATTAGTTGAACTATCAATATACGTATCGTTTGAAATGGTGTTTAAATTTCTAGACTGTTTTATCTGTA
This sequence comes from Perizoma flavofasciatum, assembly GCA_958496245.1. Lineage (NCBI taxonomy): Eukaryota > Metazoa > Arthropoda > Insecta > Lepidoptera > Geometridae > Perizoma > Perizoma flavofasciatum. Next base: position 6,458,062 of record OY292436.1, read on the forward strand.
TATGTATATATATACTTACCTGGATAGTGTTGTATTTATTACTAATTACTGTCCACGGCTTCGCCCGCGTAATACCCGGATAGCCTATGTGTTATTCTGATGTATAAGCTATATTACTGTAAAGTTTCATTAAAATACGTTCAGTAGTTTTTGCGTTAAAGAGTAACAAACATCCATCCTCACAAAATTTCGCGTTTATAATAGTAGTTGTATTTTATGGTATTGCAAATGCACATGTTTCACTATAATCAAGATATTATAGTGTTATTGTTTTCCGTCCCCTAATTAGACTAGCCAAATAGTCAAGAGAACGAGACAGCCACTCATTTTGAAATGCTGAGAAATATCCAAAAAAATTGAGCCGGAAATGTTACAGTTCTAATCTCTCTAACTTATTTGACTTATTCTACTGTTCGCTGAATGAATCTGTAAATGCTGCGCTTTATTTTACTTTATTTTAGTGTTATTAAAAATTATTTAAAAAAATATGTTATTTATAAAAGAAATTAGTATAATTATGGACTAAACTATTGTATTAGGGAAGGGGGGGGGCATGAGCAATTGCTCATGCCAGTAAGCAATTGCTTACTGGCAGATAAAGAGTAAAACTATTTGTTAATCATAGCTGATACAATTCTCCCGTGTTCACAGACTGGAACAGCTAATGGGCGATCAGATAAATCGTCAACTGCCAACCATCAACACTCGCCTCGTCATATCCGAGGCTGCAGTGAACGCTTGCAAGCCATTACTCAGCGAATCGCAACTGCAGGACCCGAAGTTCACTTCCCTTCTCAGCACAGCGGTCGAGAGGGAGAAGGCGTATTGGGATAACATAGAGAAAAACTATAAGGATCTATTGCAGGAGTTGGTTGATGTGGGGCATCAGAGTAATGTGTAAGTAGATTTTCTTTAAGGAGTGCTATTATAGATCTGCATATCCATCATACATAAGCTGAAAGTCGCGCAGCGAGCTATGGAAAAAGCTATACGCTATAACGCTGGGAAATAAAGGTTCTCGAATGGCGACCACGAACTAGATGACGGAGTTTAGGGAAACTCCCCCTGATGGACCGATAACATCTCTAAGGTTGCGGGACATCGATGGATAGATGTAGCCCAAGATTGTTCATCGTGGCACACTGTCGGGGAGGCCTATATCCAGCAGTGGGCATCTAAGGCCTTTAATGGGAATTACAGTCATACGTGTTTAAAGCTTTCTGACCTAAATTTGTTTTGCAGACAGTGGCGTCGCCTGGAATTAGCGATGCAAATGGCCACCTCTTGTGCCTCCCTTCAAACCCCCTACACAGTGGAAATGGTCAAGCTATGCCTCGATCTACTAATACACGAAGATATCACTGTTAGGCGTGCGGCGCTGAAGCTGGTTCACTTTATACTGCGGCAATATAAGCCGAAACTGAAGAAGGTGACGGTAGACCCTTATGAGATAGCAGGGTATGAACGCCCGAAGAAACGGACACCTGGTATGTGGTTCAGTTTATTGGCTTCTGTCCCCAACCTAGTTAAATAATTAAAAAAAATCTTTGTTCCCTTAATTATTGTAAGTGGTTGTATAATACCAGTTTGTAGCGAGTACGCCCACACTATTCTGTGTATTATCTGTGAACGGAAAAGGAACGTCACTGGTACGACTCCGTCTCGTTCTAGCTTCCTTTTGACCGGCAGTTGACTTTTGTATCCGTATGTGTCGATTTGGTGATTTTTTACGCATACTGCAAGTTCTAATTATAATAAAATAAATAAAGAAAAAATATATAGATAATCATTTATTCAAACCACCACAACTGACCAATTATATTTAAATATAAGGTTGATCTGAGAACTAAGATAAAAATAACATAAGAACAAAAAAAAATAGCTATGCTCTGTGGTTGCGAATTGACCTTAAGCTCAGCATGTGGTAATATATACATATTGCCATGCTGCAGCGTTGGTTTTCAGCTGAGACCAATGTTAGTTAGCGTGACACCTGGATAATAAAGCATATGTGTTATTCCAGTCAAAAACTAAATATATTCCAAGTTAAACCAAATCGGTTCAGAAGTTACGAAGTTTGGTAGTAACGGACTATTGTTCGTTAGAAGTACCTATTATTTTGTATGTATGTGTACCACTTAAATTTACTTATTCTCAGAGCAAATCGAACTTGTATCCATAATGTATATACAATGGTTGTCTGGTAGAGATCGCTATTTAGCTATAAGACCGCCCATTGTACAACATTGTCAAAGTTTGAAGTATTTAACTAAGCTGATGTGTTATTTGGTGTGCAATAAAGTATTTTCTATCTTCTATCTACAGTCAGTTTCGTAATTTATTGGAACTGTACCAAAAATCAATTCATCGTCCATCAGGTCTCTGATGCATAATACGAAATGCATAGTGGTAGGCTGGTGATGACTGAAACACAAAAACGCAAACTTTTCCGCTGCTGCCAATTTTTCTGCCATTAGTATATATTTTTTTCAGGATACCGGAAGGACTTGGAATGGGCCATGTGGTCGCAGGAGAATTTACCTCTAGATTATTCGGAGTGGGAGAAACCGATATTGAGGAATTCAGAAGCTGGTTTTTATGCTTGGCCTTTGAAACTAGAGGTGCGTAAAATTATATTGATAGCCGTAGTGCGTAGTGATAGCCTTGACCGACCGAGATACTAACGTGCCGAAGCACAAAAGCGCTCGATGGCGGGCGGGCGCCGTTTTTATTATCAAGAATAGTTAATTTAGCCATAATTTCATTTGATGGTAAGTAATAATGCTGGACATTTTCACACAGCATCATCTAGCACCAAAGTAAGTAGAGCTTGTGATATAGAAATAAATTGCATGACAGATATAAATACCACTTATATACATACTTATTCCGCTGCGGAAATTAAATAAACTTTATGCTTAATGTTTGCTTTTACAACAATTTTTTTTTCTTTGTTAGGCGTTGTGGTACCATAGTACTCGTAGTTCCTGATACCCACGACACAGGGATTCCTTAATGACTGTAAAAAAGTATCCAAAATCATTCACAGATGGCAGCACCAGCGGCCGAGCAACTATCCGCATCAGAAGATCCCGTTACCGCCGAGATAGCGGGTCACATCCGTAGCTTCTTCACGGACGAAGAGAAGGTTACCAATCTGGTTGGTTTCCTATCCAGTGAAGAAAAGAAAGGAAAAGACAAATTTAATGGTCTCCGCTTTACTGTTATGAGGGTGAGTATAGATTAGTGTAAAATAACAACACAGGGAATCCTAGTGTGGAAGCTTGACTGTGTTCCTTACAAATTGTGTGTAATCTATCTGGACCTACTATTGCCAGCTTTCACAGATTACCTAACCTTAGTATCTACTTGTGTGTTTTCCTTATGAAATAAAGATTTATGATTATGAAATAATAATAATATAAAGTAAAACATACAATATTTTCGTACCCGTTATGGTGATTTCCCCACACGGGATCTAACTATAAAGTTTGTTGTTCGCAATATACTATATCCAACACCGCCCCTAAGACAACGGTTTTCACGACGACAATGTGTAACAAACAACACAACAAATAAATTACACAACTAAAACAAAAGCACTAAAACACTATCATTAGGTATATCACAATAGTCACTTCACTAGTCACTGGGTATCGCTTCTTTATCGTTTCGATTTATTCACATTCAAATCTTGAACTGAACTATCGCTACGGGTCTCTTGCCGTGCTTATATATCCCGTTATAAACAAGGCCGCGTTCTTTCTAGTAATTTCTCATAGGGGGCGTGTCCCGCACGCTGCCTCGCGCTGCCTTGAATATTCGAGACACATTACTGTCTAATGTGCGGTTAGTTCCTCCAGACGATACTAGACGGTGGTAAAACAAGTAGTGCGTCCATTTAATAAGAGATGGCACTAGCGTACCGTAATTAGCAAAAAACGTACGTACGTTTGTTTTTTATACGTTTTTTTATACATTATTACCTTTTCTAATAAGAATAAGCATGAATACTTGTGAAAAATTAGCTATATTTAAATTATTTTATTTAATATTTATTTGTTATTTACTAGATATTTAATTAATTTCTTCTTGTTCACAATTAATACATTGAATCTATGTCTCTTGCAGCTTCTGTTCTGTCATTTCGGCGATGACATCGTGCAACTGTTCCTTGCTCACGCGAACAAGCACGTGGTGTCCACGCTCGAGACATCGCAGCGCTTCGCGGCAGAGGTCGCCTCGGCCGCGCTCAGAGCCCCCCGATATTGGACGCGCCCGCGACAGGCGCAGCTCTATAGAGACGTCCTGAAACTCATAAAAGCAGGTAACGCAGGCGCTCACTAAAACTGGGATAGGTCTGCAAATATAAAAAAAAGTAATATATCAGTCATGTAGTTCCCATAACACAAGCTCTACTTACTCTGGGGCTGGATGATGCTGTATGAGAATGCCCATAATTATTATTATTTGTTATCTCAGGTTTGACGACAGTGTCGCCGGAGTCGCTCGACGACTGGGGCACGTGCCTCGCGACCGGCGTGGACAAGCTGGATCCGCTGCGCGGCGCCGAGTTCCTGCAGGGCTTGGTGGAGCTTTGCGTGCCGCCGGCTAGCAGCGAACACGAGATGGACACCAACACCTCTTTCATCATCTGTGCGAGGCTTTTCACGTTACAGGTACCTAATACCCCTCCCCCTCCTATCGCCCTCTTTGGAAGTGTTCTATCGATCGATAATAATCTTAGATAGGTATACTTAAAATCAGATAATTCAACTAATAAGTATTATCGACGATCGAGCTTATTGCATTTGCGTCAATCCGAACTTTTTATCCGGGTAACACGCGGGCGAAGCTGTGGGCAAAATATAGTATTATCATAAACCGAATTAACAACGTCTGCACAAGTTTTAAAGGGAAAACAAACACTAAAAGACTATTCTTCTTTAGCTTTGGCTTATTATTTTTCATTGTATAATTTAACAATAAAACAATTTATACAGGGTGCACTGGGGACTCTAAAATGGCGCACGGCGAAGCTAGCCAAGCTGATCCTACAGAGACTTGACGCTGCCAACTTCATACAACATCCGTTCCAAATCGTGCGAGAATCTGTTGGCAGGTGAAGTTCTCATTGTCTTCGTACATCGGTAGCAAACCAAAATCAAAATTAATAGTATTTAAAGTATCAACCTGTGACAACCTCTGTGGTGCAGTGGGCGAAGGTCCGCCTGAGACGCAGAAGGTTGCGGGTTCGATTCCCGCTGCGGGACAAATGTTTTTATGATCTGCATTCATTTGTCTCGGGTCTGGGTGTTTTCTATATGTAATATGTATGTATTTACAAAAAAAAATATATAAGTAGTATATCAGTCATGTAGTTCCCATAACACACGCTCTGCTTACTTTGGGGCTAGATGATGCTGTGTGAAAATGTCCAGCATTATTATTATTATTCCTCTTTATTTATTTTTAATCTCAGGCTTATACCTGGAGCCTTTATAGACATTAGTGGAGCCGAATCTAACACTAAGAGGCTTTTTTGTACAATACAATATATAAAAAACGGTTTTTCGTGGATGGTGAATGATGAAACTATTGGATATATTGGGTGATAATCTGGACTATTGCAGGAGTAAATACTTAAGGAAGGGTTGCTGGTCTATGTAGAATGAAACGGCACCTGCCAATTCTGACTCAAATTCAAATCAAATCATAGGCAGGTGATAACTTGCCGTCCACTAAACGGGCCCCATAAGTGCCGCCAACGATAGGCAGCGTAGAGGCAACTTTGGTGTGGACGGCTAAAGGGTGTCGAGAGGTGTGCTGCAGTTTCACTAAACGCTACTCCCGGCTTTATGCCTTTAACACTTCCACCCTTGGAGCATAGGTTCCGCTCTTGCGCCTCCACCTCCGACCGGCCGGCTAAGGCAAGCCGAGGGTCAGGGGTCTCTGTCGATCCCAGGGAGTAATGGGGCTCCGCGGTATCGCCACGCACCGAACGCTCGCCACAAGCGCGCCCTGCGGGATTATTATTATTAGTATTATCACCATCAATGTTTTTTTTTATTTACTTGTATTTTGGCACAGTTTTTTAAGATTACCTTGCTTATTTACTAATGGTTGTATTCACAATAGACAAGGAGTGTCTAAAAGAAGTAACATATATTTTTTATAATAATAAAACCTACTTTATTGCGGACTTCACATAATGCTGTAGTTATAATTTGAGCGTTAGCGAGGACCTACAAAATAAATAAATAACTTCATACGTGGGTAACCTGTGGATGCTAATTAACATAAATTTCGCCATGTATTTGTATCTTGTGCAATAATTGCAGAGGCCGCGAAATACGCAATTGCAGGTCGAGTATCAGTTTAAGAGACAGGCAGTTGTCATTTCCTATAAGATACTTTTACAAAAGGCTTTCTATAGCTAATTTAGCTTCCGTCCTTAACCTGGTGATGTGCAGGCAATATCCATTTCACATCCAGCACTCATTTTTATTTAAGTATTTATCATCAAAATAACAGAATCGAGACGATTTTTTCTAAGCTGCCAATTTTTTTAATTTTAACGCATCTGCATACAGCCATTTAAAGCAACTTATATTACTTAATTTCAGTCTTCTCGTGACGATATTTGACACGGAGCTAATGTTCCCCGGCCTGGATCACAAATCGCGCGACCTGCCGTGCCTCGCGGAGTTCCTTGAAACTGTGATTCCAAGACTCGCCGCGCTGTACGACGAAAATGGGGATATTGGTAAGAATATTAAAAACCATAAACTGTATAGTGTGTAGGTATACACACTATAAAAGGTAAAAAAGTTCGCAATCATTTTGATTAATTGAAATATAAGGAATACTTTTTTTTTTTTAAATAAACGTTAAGGATGAATAAACTTTTATTTTTTATACAATTAATACTTACTTATATTCTCACGGTTCCGCGTATTGAGTATCTGATCTGAGGATCTGAGGATGTCCAACCTGAGGATCTCAGTCGTAACCTTCTTTTTTCTTCTTAAAATCGTGTCACTCACTGACTTCAGTCAGTCAGTCATGACAATCAATACACAGTTTACTAACCGAGTCCTAGCTGCGTGATATTTGAAGAGTAGGCAAAGGATATATATATCGTTCTATGCATTGTACATTGTATACAACGGCTACTCACTTCCTCCCGCCGGTCCGACTTGCCTCACTCCGCCCGGATCCATTAGTCTGGTCCGGTGGGGAGAAGCTAGTTTAATAAATAGGACATGTAGTCATTAGGATGTTGTATATAATTTTGAATCTTACAGTGATAAAGCCAGCGACATCGATGGTGTTGGATGGCAGCAGTCGTGACGAACCGAAAGCATCCAGTATAAACATCGCGTCGCCTGCAATGGGGCAAGTGGGCGGTATTGCGGTTGAAGTTGCTAGAATCTCACCCGACGAGCTAGTCGTTGATGATTCATCGCAGGTATAATATAATAATTTTAATATATATTTTACTATCATCCTCCACGACCCTGTGGCGCAGCGGCCATATATTTTATTTCACTTTGTAAACACCACCAAATTAACAAGAGTTATTTCTTGCAAAATGTCGAAACCCCGACATTTATTTCAATCATCAATTGCAGAACGCTCTCCTAGTGGCTTGTGACGATCAAATCTATCTAAAAACCATTGTAGTATTACAATCTGATCAAACAAACAACTTCTTATGGCAAACGCATGTACGGGCTCCTGTCATCGCGGATGAAAAAACTTTCACTGAGACATGTCTGAGTCTTTGCCTAAGCTTTCTCAACTTTGGTGCAGGCGGGTATATAGGTCCCATAACTGATGAAAAACCAACAATAGGACAATGTTTTAAATGGTTCAGTAGGTACTAGTATAGTTACTATACGTCCTTACGAATTGTAGTACTGAATCATCTCTATAATCTGCTGTTAAACCCCTTGCTTAAAGTCCTAATACAGCCCTTGCTTAAAGTCCTAATACAGCCCTTGCTTAAAGTCCTAATACAGCCCTTGCTTAAAGTCCTAATACAGCCCATGCTTAAAGTCCTAATACAGCCCTTGCTTAAAGTCCTAATACAGCCCTTGCTTAAAGTCCTAATACAGCCCTTGCTTAAAGTCCTAATACAGCCCTTGTTTAATGTCTTAATACAGCCCTTGCTTTAAAGTCCTTATACAGCCCTTGCTTAAAGTCCTAATACAGCCCTTGCTTAATGTCTTAATACAGCCCTTGCTTTAAAGTCCTTATACAGCCATTGCTTAAAGTCCTAATACAGCCCTTGTTTAATGTCTTAATACAGCCCTTGCTTTAAAGTCCTTATACAGCCCTTGCTTAAAGTCCTAATACAGCCCTTGCTTAAAGTCCTAATACAGCCCTTGCTTAATGTCTTAATACAGCCCTTGCTATAAAGTCCTTATAAAGCCCTGGCTTAAAACCCTAATAAAGCCCCAATACAACACTTTCTTAAAGCCTTATTACAGCCCTTGCTTGGACATCGAGGCGACAACGCAACGCGACTGCGGTCGGAGCGACTTGTTCTAACGTACTAACCAATTGACATCAGTGTAGGTAGCGTGCCTGCGACAGGCGATCAATGATGATACGACTTGCAGTGATCAGTCCCCCGATCTCGTCGCGTGTCGCCAGCACGCTGTCTGAACCCTAACTTAACCAGCCACCAGCTCAGTCGATACCACATAGCTTTGTTAGCATGACTTCTTTAGGGGAGCGTTCTGTCCATCCCAGTTTACTATAATTTCTTCATATTATTAATGTTATAGGTTGGTGACCGCGACGGGAATGATTCTTCATCAGATACAGAGAGTGCTCAGCTGTTCGACCCGCTCAGGCCGCCGCACAAAGTGGTGATGGAACTGCGACTGGGAGGCGACGCGCCTGCGCCCTCGGCAGGAGATCACGCCAGGGCGGCTAATTTGCTAACCACCGGTAAATTCATCACTACAAACCACTATTCAGACTGTTCTAGGACATATTATTATAAACTTACTCAGTTATGATTATGAATTTTCCTTTTATTTTCAATACTTTTTCTACAAAGAAAACTCCCAACGTGTATCGTGTACTATTGAAACTATCGATAAGTATGACTTCAAGGATGGTCTTAGATATTTTTATCACCAGATGTTACTAGGGGACAGACGATGGCAAACTTAAACGTTTTGTGATATCATTGTTGTTCCAGTGCTGCGGACATGCATGGGCATCACAGTGCGCGCGATGAACGCGAACCTGAGCGCGCAGTACTCGCTGGCGGCAGCAGCGTGCGCGGCGGCGGGGCGCGGCGCCGGCGCGGAGGAGCTGCCGCGCGCCGCCGCCGGCTTCCTCGCAGCCTTCGCGCTCGCGCACCACCCCGCGCCGGCCTTCGACCACGCGCTCAGCACCGCCACAGCACGCGCACAAGGTACCTGCCCTTCTCTGTCCATCATCGTTATGAACGCGAACCTGAGCGCGCAGTACTCGCTGGCGGCGGCAGCGTGCGCGGCGGCGGGGCGCGGCGCCGGCGCGGAGGAGCTGCCGCGCGCCGCCGCCGGCTTCCTCGCAGCCTTCGCGCTCGCGCACAACCCCGCGCCGGCCTTCGACCACGCGCTCAGCACCGCCACAGCACGCGCACAAGGTACCTGCCCTTCTCTGTCCATCATCGTTATGAACGCGAACCTGAGCGCGCAGTACTCGCTGGCGGCGGCAGCGTGCGCGGCGGCGGGGCGCGGCGCCGGCGCGGAGGAGCTGCCGCGCGCCGCCGCCGGCTTCCTCGCAGCCTTCGCGCTCGCGCACCACCCCGCGCCGGCCTTTGACCACGCGCTCAGCACCGCCACAGTACGCGCACAAGGTACCTGCCCTTCTCTGTCCATCATCGTTATGAACGCGAACCTGAGCGCGCAGTACTCGCTGGCGGCGGCAGCGTGCGCGGCGGCGGGGCGCGGCGCCGGCGCGTAGGAGCTGCCGCGCGCCGCCGCCGGCTTCCTCGCAGCCTTCGCGCTCGCGCACCACCCCGCGCCGGCCTTCAACCACGCGCTCAGCACCGCCACAGCACGCGCACAAGGTACCTGCCCTTCTCTGTCCATCATCGTTATGAACGCGAACCTGAGCGCGCAGTACTCGCCGGCTTCCTAGCTAACTCAACACGCAACACGTTCCTAACAAACAACACGCGCACAATTACTATTATAGTTACTTTATTCTCGTCTGATATTACTTTAGCATTGCCTCTCGTTGCGTGTAGTCGGTATGATATGTTTTCTAAATTATCAGTTTTTACACGCGACGACAGGAGCCCGTATTTGCCTTTGACTTCCGGCTTTAATCATGATCTTGTATTGCAGATCGCTCCTGGTGGGCTCGCCTCTCGTGCCTGGAATTTGCTCAGCCACTACTGTTCTATGGACTGCCCTACCTCTGTGATAACAAGGAACGTGCCGTGATTGCGGAGAATCTGGCTTTGCAGCTCATGCGGGATCCCAGGATAGAGGTAACTAGCTTCTTAAACACTATGGATGCATTCTTACCTTGGTCTATTTACGTTTTTAACGTCTAACGTAATTAATCAAAAGAAACACGTTTGATTGTTACACTAAATTATAACTAGTACAGCATACCTATTCACCCATAATTTTCAGGTCCAAAGCAAAAAACAGATTTAATGGGCAATAACTCTCAACACAGCTAATTAGTTTACTGCATTTTGCCCATCTGCTTCAACTGTAGATTCTACAGCAATCAAATTCATTTCTAGGTGCGTCAATCAGCTGCGAAGCTGCTAACAGGCCTTATGCATTGCCGCGCGCTCCCCGACGAAGACAAAACGATACGCGCCCTCACACGTAGCTGTCGATCAAATGAACTAGTCGAGAGACACCACGGCGTCCTCGGCCTTTGCTCTTACCTCAGCTCCCGACCGTACAGCATCGGGCCTAAGCTGGGCGATGTGTTAACGGAACTAGCGCGGCATACGAACGCTCCAGACCCTATACCTGCTACTATTAGAACGTCGCTGGCGGAGTTTCGACGCACGCATCAAGACGACTGGCAGAAACATAGAGATCAATTGACGGAAGAGGAGTTAGATTTACTAGCAGATCTTACATCACCGCCTTCTTATTGCGCGTAGATGTATAGACTTTTATAGCATACATACACCTGTTAGCACGCCTGTTAGACCCAATGGGCTCGAAAATAATCATGTGTAGTCTTGTGACGCAATATATTTATCTATTTTATTTTGAGGCCTTATCATGATCATAACGCTACAGAGAAACTACTTTACAGTCATTTTGGCAATCAATGTGATATTATTTCCCGTTTGCACCAACCAGAATTTGTTTTATACAACATCAACTTCTTAATTGTAGCTTATGTGGCTAGTTGTCACAATGCGTTCAATCAATCACAAACATGTCAAAATGATAGTTAAAAGTCAACTTAACTCAGTATAGATTTTTTGACACATTTCCATTGAAAACTGTCAAAAAATCTATACTTGGGTCTTGAGTTTTAGTGTTGAACTAGAAATAATTGCCTGAAAATCGATTGGTGCAAACCAGCGTTCAAAGCTCAAAATCGGCTCAAAACGATATATTTATAAGGGTATTTTATTTATTGATTTATTTATGAAACCAAATCCACAGCCCTTATTAAAACAATAATAATTTCTAAACATATTTTACAGCCAAAAACGGATTTACAATATAAAAAAAATAAACAGGCAGTCAAATTTTTCAAACGGACAATTGAAATAAATTGACAAAGTGTAAAAAGTACATACACTTAATGTTATTTTCCTACTTTATAAAATGTACGTAAATATAAAATATGCATAAATATATAGAATATAAACATGAATATATAAAGAAAGTAGTATGGTGTATATACTATAAATTATTGTCCTCCAAAATTGTGAAAATCTCTTTTTTAAAAGTTTCCTTGCTACTGTAAAATATATCGCATGTGTTGAACTCGTTGTTATCTTTTGTAGCCTATTAACTATAGAATACTGTGCATAGTTTGTAGATGAGTGAGAAATGGCAAACTTTGTATGTCTGGTGCAAACCTTGGGCATACGAAATTGCAAAACTCTTACAGTTAGTTCAGCTCGCTTAGCATGAGCACACAAGAAAACGTTTTGTCTACGAAAGAGAAGACAAAAACTATATCTGTCGCCTATTCTGTCAAACAAAAGATAGACAAAATATTTTTTGTCTTCTTGGCGTTGTCTTGGGTCTTCATGCTAAGCAGGCTGGACAATCTATGTATTCATTAGTTTCTGCCCACGGCTTCGCCCGCATAGTACCCGGATAAAAAGTAGCCTATGTGTTATTCTGATGTATAATATAAGCTATATTACTGTAAAGTTTGATCAAAATCCGTTCAGTAGTTTTTGCGTGAAAGAGCCTCACAAACTTTCGCATTTCTAATATTAGTAGGATTACATAGACCGTGAAGGAAGACCATATCCATGAACGTTAGTCGATTTTGAAGGTTAGGAAGATTATGGTTGTTACATGTTTCTTTATAGTTTTGAAAGTAATTTTGTGTTCTAAAATTTAAATGTATAATAAATTTATTTTGTATGCGTTCCAAGTCACTGATATATTTATGTTAAGTAATGCGAGTTCCAAACGTTACAACAATAACAGTAACAAGGATACTTCTGACATGAAAACCGTTTTGTTGTTTAAAGCGGGGCCGGTGTGTATGCCTAAAAGAACAGCTTCTACCAGCGTATCTGGTTACTCATACTTCGACATTTAGCATGATGAAGGATGATACATAGCCGAGATATTGGCGTCGATTCTCTATTACAACTTCATTTTGTCTATCGCTCATTTTTACTAACAGAACAAAATAAAGAGATAGCAACAATTTTAGTGCTGTCAAATTAGTTAGATTTAAGTTTTCCATACGTTTAATCGTGATTTCATAACATGCTGACTATAAACACGAAGAAGAGCGTTACGTAAACTAATTTTGCAGGAGTAAAAAACTTGGCATCCCTTTCTTAACTGTCACTCTTTTACTTATACTTATAGAAGTAAAAGAGTGACAGTTAAAATTAAGTTAAGTGCAACAAGCACTAGAGAATCGTCGCTATTTTCACCTAAAAGGTGGTGGTTTTTAGTGTGTTGAATTCATTTTCATTATAGGATTGTCCAAAACTAATTTGTTCACAACAATTCACATATTCTGTGATACATATTCACATAGGTAGGTAACTGAATAAACCAACACGTGGATTATTATAAATTGTGTTGTAAAAGTTCACCATAATAATAATATATTTCCTAGATAATTCCTTTTATTGTTTTTTGCTATTAATTTCATATCAATTTAGTTTTTATATTATGTAACAGGGTTATGGTAGAATCAGAGTTTTTTACAAAACCATCAAAACCCAAGTATTGGCCAAATAGATTCCCAATTATACCTTTGTTAGAAGATTTTCCTACGTTTATATTTCTTTTTTTTCATTTATAACTTCCATTCAATTTAGATCTGTTAACGGGAGTAGGTATTTGTAAATACTATGAATTAAACATACATAATTATATAAAATGTTATTATTTACTTTAAATAAATGTGTATTGATTAAATTGGTTTTATTACCATTTAAAGTAGTACCTATCCTACATGTATATGATGTTAAACAGATTTCACAAACGAAACACGACGTAATGTTTGATAATTTGCTAGGAAACAATTCTGTCAACTGTCGTGCGAATCCCGCCTCGCCTGATTTCTGATTCGACCAAACTGTAGTTTTAACAAATCAAAAGCACAGCAGGCAACATGACACAATGACAAAGTCCGCGTTTGCCAACATCAGTCCTAAAAGACTGATGTGTTGACAGAACAGTGTGGTTCAACATGACGCCTCTCAGGGTTAACTGCTCCATGGGTTAGAAGCTGTTTTATGGAAATAAAACGAAATAATTACTTTACAAATAAAAGTTTTAGTGTATTCCAAAAAAGTCTATGGAATTATTAAGTTTAATGAAATTTTGAACCCTATAAGTAATAAATTAACCTAAATTCCTTGATCAGAGCAGTTACCTACGGTCTTCAACATCTGAAACGGAAATATTTTGACATAAGTTAATAGATACTGACAACATGTACATTGCAACATAATTTTGTTGTTGTAATTATTAATTTCAAATGTGAAAGTATCAAAGTACCTACCATGTGAGCAATGCATGGGTGGACCGGGATTCCGCCCATCCGGACCTGCTATGATGTTATAAATGTCCAAGTTTGGAGGTTTGGTGCTAATCATCTCCATAACGGCTAAACCGATTTGGATTTTTGGTCATCCTAATTCGAGAATGAATCCATGTAACTCCACTGAACTTGTTTAGTTCCCTCGAAACTGTTTACACAGTCCATAGGTACATAGTGTAATAGTCATACATTTTTTAACTCATCAAAATATATACAATTGGTGCATGCCGCATAATCTGTAAATCCTAAAGGCCTGAGATTTTGAGGAAACACCAAATGGAACATTGGTGTGTAGGGGTGCAGTATTTGCCATCCCACGAAACTGTTGAGTTCCCGTCTCACGACCGTGCTCGCGTGGTCGCGGTCGACGCCTTTGAGGAAGGACCTCCAAATGGTCAACGAAACCTCAACATCAACTCATAATATCATCAAATAATATCCTTATTAAAACCATGATAATTACAATGATATGTATATGGCAGATGATACTCACTTTTACCATCACAAGCCACAATTTTAACTTTGTCTACCTTCGCAACTTCTTGTACTTCCCTGAACTCAACATCGTCCAGCATAAATGTCCAAACATTATCACAGAACCTGTAAAGAAACAATATTGATAAACCTTAAGATATTAAGGCCCGAATTCATAGTCAAATAGGGACTCCCCTAGGGGACTCTTCAGGCGCTATGTGAAAATTCAAGTGGAAATTCAACCTTTATGCACCCAGCCATAAGGTGAATGCTAAATTATGAATTTTGGGGGACTGTCCAACTTTCGACTATGAATTGAGGCTTAAGAAATTTATTCAGTATATGAAAACAAACAAATAATGCCAGAATATAATGGTGGGACAGTTTAGAAACATAAATGACAAATATTAATTAGAATGGCATACTTTTATGTAAAACTGAAAAAAAAAAACCTCATACACCTTGCTCATGTTCTTTCAAATTATGGTGAACATGATAATGGGACTACCACCAACTACCCTCCTCAGGGTCAGAAGGTTGTTACTTTGCTGTCAGAAACCTTTGGGGTTTTTTTATTTGGATCCTCCAGAGTTGGGTCAAGTTAGAAGGGGGGCAATGTGCAATAGGTATACCTCACTGCAGACTTTGGCCTCAGAAGCTGATGTCTTACCATGATGGGACTAAAAGATTTTAGGAAGATTTTTTTTTAAATATGAACATGTTCTTTTAAGTGCATCTTTTGAATCAATTTATGTGGCTTTGTCACTTATAATTTTTTTCAAAGATGGATTTGGGTATCTGGGACAACTACAAATTTTTATCCTACGGCAGCTAATAGTTTCTTAGAAAGTTAGGTATTGAATTTATAATTTTTCATACAATGTTACACTTTATTGTGAGGTCTTTATTTTGGTTTGCTATTTTGGTGATTATGACCATTCCGCCTCATCTTACAAGGTTTCGGTCATTGACTGAGACCAAACTTATAAACAAATCAAAAACAGTTAGTAAGGTTTGAACCACATCCACAGCACAGCAGTAAGGCGAGTGAGTGGTGCCTATGAAATGAAATTTGTCTTCAGTCAGAAACTATTATTTTAATAAGAATCTGACCCAATGTTTAAATTTATTTATTTAATAACGTGAAAATTAATGTTTCACTTCCACTTCCATCCTTTTCCGATAAGTATACATACTATGCACAAAAATGGATTCATAAGATGTTTATTAATTAAGTTTAAATTTGATATTATCAATACAAATTTACCTGTATGTGTTCAGTTTCCCAGCTTTGAATGTTAGCCTTGACTTCACTTTGTTTGATAGAGCCTGGTTTATGGATTTGTCGAATTGTAACAAAACTTTGACTGCTAAGGCAGGGGTGATCTGACCATACTATAATAACATAATTAATATCGTTATAGAAATCAGTTTACTTTGTAGGTACATAATTATGTTCACAAAATATAAACAAATATCACCAACCTGAATGAGTTCGTCGAGGCTTTCCTGAAGGGTATTTCCGACTGTAGTGTTTCTATAGAGTTGATAGGACATTTTGTTTTATATTTCCAAACAAAACCGAGGATAAATAATTTAAATACTTCGAAAAAAACTACCAAACTACGGCACGACGCGACCGACAGACTTTTTAGGTAGTTAGAATCGATAGATTATTTTCCCTGAGACTATTTGTTTTGTTCAGTTTTTTCTGGCCGAGGTAATACACAATACAGGCGTAGTATTTCCTAGTCTGTGATTATAATACATATAAGTATGTAATAGTATTATATTATCTGTGGCTGAGAATATTTCTCACAGATTGATAGGTAGGAAGAAAAATGCTTACGCTATTTCTAATTTTCTACACAGGGTTACCTACCCTTGACACTTGATTATAATCGCAATCAGGATTAGGCTCGATTTTTTTACTTTTGAATGTGACGTTTTTCTAGATTGGAATAGAGTTTGCGATTAAAATGTCAGGGAGACCGTATTGTACGTCCATGGAAAGCACAACCATAGAAACAGTGTTGCCAACAGTTAAAATAACTCTCCACCAGATTCAACATCTAAAACCACCAGAAAACCACTAACGAAAAACGGTTCTACTCTCATAGTCCACTAAACATTTTTTTAGTTATTACGAAAGAAAATAATAAGTAGATTAATAATAAGTTTCTTTTATTATTACGTAATAGGTACCTATTTATACTAAAAATCAATAAATCAACATACAAATAGCAAACCAACAAGTCAAGATCAGGAACATAAAAAAATATTCAATAACAACAGTTAACTCGAATATCCTTGAGCATCTTTGAAGTGCAACACTACATTCCAATTTTTTTTTGTATCTAAGCTTTTTTTATCGCTAAGCCACGAGAATGAGACCAACTCATTCTCATGGCTTAGCTGTTGAGTGATCTCATTTTCAGTAATTGAAACTGAATTGTAGCTTACCACTAGAAAAATCCACTAGCCACTAAAAACTAAATTTCGCCACTAAAAGAGGAGTCGAAACCACCAGTTTTAGTGGGAAATCCTAGTGGATTTCCCACTAAAACTGGTGGTTTCGACTCCAACCTAGTGCCAACCTAGTGGTTGGCAACACTGCATGGAAAGCATACGTTGGAGAGATAACCAGTGTTACAAACCATTTGGTTTGAATTATCTGCGTGTGCTTTCCATGGTCGTACAAAACGCTCCGTACAATCTAAACACATGACGGTATTGCACACCCCTGGAATGTACTGTACACCCCGGATTATGAACCAATATTCTCGATGCTCATTGGTCGAGAGTTCGTCATATCATTGACCTCTCATCGGTCGATCCGAAGTAGTCACATGACGAAGACGAGCCTCGTTTGCACTGACCAAGTTCTAATATGTTCAACCAAGAGTTGCTATTGATAAGTAATGCAAACAATAAGTTAATGTTGGTCTGAAAAATCCTTCCAAGGCAAATCCGTCTTGGATAGGTTTTTTTATTTTTTATTACCCCTCAGAAAAAGAGGATTGCTATCCGAACTTTACCCAACAAACTTAGGTTCCAAATAAATGAAACCAACCGGTTAGTTTAACTGCAAAAATCGATATAAATAACGAATCTACTTACATTAATTTACTAATAGCGTTAAATACTATGGCAACACAGCACTTGCCTCTTGATAGCACTCGCACATGTAAACAGAGCATGAAATTGGTTCGTATTCCACGGTTCTACAAAACTGGCCGTATAAGGTCAATACGTATAGGGAATGCACGCCCAGGAATGTACGCCCAGTATTACAAACCAAGTATTTGAAACCAATGGTTTGTAATACTGGCTGTACTTTCCATGGTTGTGCATTCCATGGACGTACAATACTGCGACTCAAATGTCACAGGCTAGATTATTTTTTAATAGAACGAAACTGTATAGCATTGAAATTGAATTGAGATTGCATCGAGTGTCAAGAATCGCCCTAGAATTGGATTGGAATCCCTCTCCCCTCACCATTTTAGTTTGTGTTTAATTTGTTTCGGAGAGAAAACGTTAATACTAGACATACTTTATGTCACAATTCTTGAAGTAAATTTATTTTATTTAACTGGCACCTATGTTTGATTCCTAACTCTATGGACACGAACGACCTACTGTAAGACCGACCAATCAGGGACAGCCTTCAAACAGTTGACAATTTAACGCGCGACACGACAGATTGTGATTTAAGTTCACTTCGATAGATTATAATCTATTGAAAAATAAAGCGTTAAACTGTAAGCAGTATGTTACGGTTCACAATCTTTCGACAGTTTACAATCTCGCGAGATAGATTGTAATCTAACGGTTTTTACAATTTTTACGCCGACATATACTATTATACATTTTCGAAAGCAAGTGCAATATTTTACAATAGTAGCAGCTCTGTTGGTGCATTGCCATAAAAAAAATATGATACGAGTATGTCTGTCGGGTAATGTTCCAATGTAACGATGGCGACAGGCTATTGGAAGTGGATGCTATTAATTGACTATACCTAAGCTAAACGTGGGAATCTGATAAAATATCAATGTATTAATAGAGGCATGTCCAAACAATTTTGGACATGCCTCTAACCATCCTCTACTTGGTATCCATCCTCACAGATTTGCGTACTGAGCACATTTTCACAGATTTGCGTTTTTGCGTACTCAATATATGGATCTGAGCATGTCCTGTTAGGAGATAACGAACGTCGAGTGATGGAATCGCAAACATGATTTTTTTCGAGCTGGTGGTGCCATATTAAAAAATGGCATCCATTCTGAAATCTAAGATGGCGAACACTAAGGTTAATCAAAAAATAGATATAGGGTGTGGTTTTTAAAATGTCATTTATTTATAAATCTAAGAGGGCTGTCGTAATTGATTTTGGCCGCGGCTCAAGGAACCATTATTTGTGTTTGATGTGCGAGGTTTCTTTTAATTTTATTTACTCTCCAGAATTTTCTAACAGACGGAATTTATTAACGGACTTTAAAACATTATGTTTATTGCAGGGCTTAACCATTTGTAATGTATTTTTTTGCTTACGTTTAGTATGACTTCATAGATTAGATAGGCGCTGCAATACGTGATTAAATACACATTACAGTAATCAATTATTTTAACAACAGTAATGTCCGTCATCTTGAAAATTGCTCCAAAACGATATCCATATCGATTATTTGAACAACACTAGTGGTTCGCGCAATTTGCCATTTATACTCTACTACCGAAAGGAGGGTGTTATGAACTCAACATTAGTTACCCTTGCCAGATGATTACTAACGACGACATCTAGATAGATTATACATCTAGTTCTGTTTTATGTACTTTTTGAGATATGTGCATAATTTATATGCACATATCTCAAAAAATGTAATTCTTTGTAACAAAATAAACAATGTGTCGTTTGGTCTTATTTTTTGCTTTCTAAGACCATATATTTTTATTTCTTAGAGCCTCTTTGAAAGTTCGAAAGTTATGAAATTTCGAACCTCACCGATTAAACTCTTTTTTTTTATTCTATCAGCATAACAGAGCCTCGTTGGCCAAGTGAGTGGTAACCTGACTTCCGATATATACATAGTAGTAATAGATCTAATCTAGTAGGTGCCTATGTACCTAGTAGGTACATAGGCACCTACTTTAAATAAAATGTGTGTAAGTACAGGTTTATTTATGTAACAGATACAATATAGATTATAGATAATTCGATGGTACGGTAAAATAATGACATTCCTATAGGATTTATCCAAATACCGTTTTATGGGATTCTGCTTGCAGACTTTTAGAAGAGAGTGAATTCTGCTGATCACTGATAGGTACATTCAGTTCTACAAACTCGCGAGATTGTAGAACTGAATGTACCTATCATTATTCTACTAGCAGAAACGTCATAAAGGGGCGTTAGGGAATAAGGGATGCTCGCTGGGTGGTTGTTTCCTTTCCAATTATTTACTAAAAAAAATACCTATCGCCAAAATGATCTAAAACGGCATAAAATAGTACCTGCCTACCTACATGCAAATTGAAGCCTCCTACCATGTACATAGTTTGATCCAGGTCCAATGAATCACCTGTATACATACAGTGTGGTTTAGGTTAGATAATTCTTCTTTTCAATTGGTTTGATAACTCTTCTTTTCAATTAAGTATAGTAGTAAGGTTACTCAAGTTCTTTAGTTACTTAATTTTATTCTACAGAGAATTTTGCGAACTCTGTACTTTGACTTAAAACAGGTTATGGTAGGTAGCTAACCTACCTACCATAATGTATAGGTCATAATAAATACAAACAAATTCAGTCGGATTTACAATATTTATTACAATAGATAAAAAATAAAACAATTTTCATTATTTTGCAATTAGCATAAATTTGACAATGTATAAATTTATAGAGTGATTGCTTGGCACCGTCTTAAGTAGTCAGAGTCCCTTGACGTTGAAGCTTGTAGATTAAAGGTAGGTAGGAAATCTGAAAATAAAGAAAATCAATAATTAAGGTAATTTCCAAGCGATAACCACTAGGACAAGTATCTACAATGTGTCAAGATGTGGCGCTCTCAAGAAAAGTAAACCCTTTTGTTTGATAGTTTTGTTCATAGAAAACATAGGCGAACTTTGATGAAAATAAAAACTGCTTTTTTCAATGATCTTATAATGTCTTTGTAGATTTTTAGAAGAGTGTAGGGTAAGCCTAAAACGCATTTCTAAAAACATCTTATTTCCCATCAACAGCTATTTACAAAGATTTTGAGAAAAACATCAATATTTGTAAAATACCTATAAAAAGCTCTTCTGCACACGGCTTCGCCCGAGTGGTTCCCATATCATACGGGTACCACGCGGGCGAAGCCGTGTAAGATTGACCGTGTACAATAAGAAGCCTACCTGTGTTATTCTAGGTCACTAGAATTATACCAGTCCCAAATTTCAACCAAATCGGACAACTGTTACTAAGATTTAGCAACAAAGATCTTAACTTTCAAACCCAGACATTTATATAAAAAAAGAAAGGTTTCATACATTTTTTTTATGATAGAGTGAGATAATTTAGGAACTCACCAAGAATCTGTCGTCTTCAGATGCGCAATCTAGTTCTTGCTTCTTTCCGATGATTGTTTTTCTTCATAGTGATTCATAATCTTTTTTCTTCAGAGTAATCCTCTTCCTTCAAAATAATCTTCTTTCTTCATAACGATCGTCTTACTTCTGGTCATCTTCTTTCTTCAAATTATATTTTATCTTCATAATAATCTTCTTTCTTCTTATTAATATTCTTTGTCCGTAATTATTTAATTTCTTCATAATACCTAATCTTCTTTTTTCATTTTAATCATTTTCCATCACAATAACCTCCTTATTTCAAAACGTTCTTCTTGCTTCTGATGGTTTTCTTTCTTCGCAATAATCTTCTTTCTTCTAAATAATATTTTTCCTTTATCATAATCTCCTTTCCTTGTATTAATCTTTTTTCATAATAATCTTCTTTCCTATAACAGGCCTATAACAGAAAGGCTAGATGATGATGATGAATCTTCTTGGTTCATAATAAAATTCTTCCTCCGTAATTATTTTCTTCTTAATCAACTTTTTCCTTGACAATAATCTTCTTTCTTCATAGTTAATCTTTTTCCTACACAATAAAATGTTTTTCTTTACAATGTTCTTTTTTCATTTTAAGTTATTTTCTTGCTTGAGTTTATTAAAAGTCATATGCAATCTTCATATTTTTTATATTTTCAAATATTTTGGTCATATTCTTGTTTTTAATAATCATCTTGCTTCTTGTGATATTTATTCTTCTTTCTAGTATTCTTTCTTCGCAGTCGTCTTTCTTCACAGTCTTCTTTCTTCGTAGTCTTCTTTCTTCAGTCTCCTTTATTTGCAGTGTTCTTTCTTCGAAGTCTTCTTTTTTCAAAATTGTCTTCTTTCTTATTGATTTTGAACATCTTAGTTTTTTATCATCTTACATAATGGCGAATATCATACTTTTTTCTTTCTTCATAATGTTTTTTCTACTACGTTCTTTTACATTATCTTTATAATAATCATTATAGAAGCATCTTTTAATTTCAATATTTATTGATCTTCTAAGTGTAAGTAAGCTTTGCTGAACAATATTGATTTTACTTTTAGTTTTTTCTTATCTCTACATATTATTTAGACTATTGCTTCAACACATTTTAATGTCTTCTTAGCATTTTTTGTGTCCAAGGAACTACGTTAAAACCCAGCCTTTAATGTAAGTAGTTTTTGTTTACTAAAACGGTATTACTTTCTTCAACCTTAATTCTTCAGTCTTCTTTATTCGCCGTCTTCTTTCTTCACCGTCTTCTTTCTTCACCGTCTTCTTTCTTCGCAGTCTTCTTTCTTCGCAGTCTTCTTTCTTCGCAGTCTTCTTTCTTCGCAGTCTTCTTTCTTCGCAGTCTTCTTTCTTCGCAGTCTTCTTTCTTCGTAGTCTTCTTTTTTTTAGTCTTCTTTTTTCGTAGTCTTCTTCCAACGCAGTCTTCTTTCTTCGCAGTCTTCTTTCTTCGTAGTCTTCTTTCTTCGTAGTCTTCATTCTTTGCAGTCTTCTTTATTCGTAGTCTTCTTCCAACGCAGTCTTCTTTCTTCGTAATCGCCTTTATCTGCCGTCTTGTTTCTTCACAATCTTCTTTCTTCGCAATCTTCTGTCTGCACCGTCTTCATTCTTCGCAGTCTTCTTTCTTCACCGTCTTCATTATTCACAGTTTTCTTTCTTCGCCGTTTTCTTTGTTTGCAATCTTCATTTTTTGTAGTCTTCTTTCTTCGCAATCTTCTTTCCAGGACGTCTTCATTTTACAATATTATTTTAGTCATCTGTTTTATTGATAACTTATTTCTTTTATTTTTACTCTTTTTTTCCTTTGAATCAGTTAAAATCTTTTACTGTTTTTTTTTTCATTTTGAATAGTACTTTACTTTTTTATTCTACATAATCATATTTCTTTTCTTTATTCGGTACATTTGTTTGTCTGTTGAACAATAAATTGATTGCTCTGTTTTGTATTGTATTCTTCAAGCCAGCATATTCCATGATTTATTAGTCAATAGACTGGTTTGTGATGTAACTTTCAAATAAACTTGATACTCATAGTGTTGTCTTGGTCAGTTGCCTGGTGAATAATACGAGGTGTCTATTCTGTCAACAAAATTTAATTAGTAATACTTACCTGGCATCAATATATCAAACTTAATTTCCGTTCAGTTATCATTTCTGATTCTTTGCTTTAGTTTAATTTAGTTTCGCTAAGTGTTAATTTGTTTAACTTGCTTTTGTTCGTCGTAACACTCCGATATTGGCCTCACTGGAAAATCTTAATAGCTGCCGAATCTGGGGACAACTCTTGTTTAAGCGTACCTATAAACTCTACGACTGACGATGCCTTCTTCAGGTGGGCTTCATTTACACCATAATTTAGTGGTTTATCTGTGAACAACTTTTTTTAAGTCTTCTATAGGGTGGCGCGGCGGCGGGCTCGTAATTTATTTTTTGATCTATTTACTTTGATAATATCATTGTTTTATTTATGTACCTTTTCTGGAGTCAAATCCCCATGACTTCATCGCTTTCCTCCAAACTGGGGACAAATATTATTGCTACCATTGTTTCTTACCTCAGGCACGAGAATCAACCTTTTTCATATATTCGTTTCTTGTACTTTGTTTTGCCTTGTTATATTTTTTATGAGTCTTTTTTCAGTGAAAATAGATTTGCATTACGTACATCACCTGAAATCATAGTTGCGGACTAACAACTTCTGTTAACATTTCTGACGATGCTTTTTAATCTGACTCAGTCAACAGGAGACTGCCATACTGCTTCCCTACGCCCTGCTCTCTGGTAAATGCAGATTCAAATTGTAACTTGCCTCTAATTGAAAAATCATGAACACACCTGAAATCGATGCTGTAGAATCTGGGGACAATTATTAGCAGTACTTATACCATTTCAGACGGTCAACTAACCAGGTGGACAGGACTTTTTCTTTCTTGATTCCTGCTAGACAGTGATGCAGTGCTAAAATAGTTAATTATTTGGATTTTTTTTAAGTCTTTTGGATCTATAACACCATTGTTTTGCGATCTAGGACTCCGCTCTCCTTTTCTTTAATAAAGGGACAATTCTATTTCTTTGTTCTAACCTCCTCTGAGGGCTCGGCTCAAGTGTATGCAACACATCATTTAACGGGTGTCTTTTTTGTTTTCAGTCTACTTGCAGTGCCATTTTCAGTGATATCCCATGATGATAAATCTGGAAACAACTCTTTAAAGTATATACCTTTCTTGGCGTTGTTATTGGCTGCTTTTCAGGACCTGGACTTTCATAAAAAAACTGCATCTGGGGACAATATTTACTTCCACTTTCCTTTTTTGTGAATACCTGGGGTAAATTTTTGATAAGGGCTTCTGTTCAGCAGTTGATTTTTATAGCTCGTTTTTTGTTGTGCGACGAGTTAATGAATTGCTTGAATTTCTACCGCTCTCGTTAGTTTGTCATCAAGTGGCTCTACTTGAAAACGACTGGGAACAACTTCAATTAGAAAGTTACCTTCTCTCATGCTGGTTTCACCGGATTCACCTTTTTTGGTTTGTAATTCTTACATCAAATTCTGCCATAATATTATCTATTGGTACTTAAACGATATTGATACATATTTTTGATAACTGCACAAAGTAGTAGGTAAGTACCTATATCACAGCCAGCTGTCTTTCCTTGTATTTTGTAACACAATAATCATGAAAACAAAAATCATCTGACGATTAGCTGGACAGGGCGATAACACGTGGCCCGTTCAGATCACATCACTGTTTTCTTTTACAAGTTTTGTGGTATACATTTATACTTAAATTTCAGCTTATGAACCTTTCATTTTGCTGGCCTTAATATATTTATTAAGCGTTTTCGGATACAACTTCTAAATAATATCGGTGGACAACGTGTGGTCACTGGTATACTTACTAGATGAAAAATTCATTTCTTTATAATGTTTACCATTTCATCTTTGCCTCTGTATTATTGTCTATTGTGTAATTTTTTCCAAGATCTTCTGCACCTGAGGACAAATTTTCAGCGTTCCTTACCTCTTCACTGACGTCTTTGTGGCTTTCAGTCTTGCAATTTTCCTTTGTATATATTGATGTAGAATTCAATTTTTTTTCCATTGGTCTTTACAAAATTATCTGAGGACAATACTTTATTGTTTCTTACCTTCCTGGTAGGTATTTCAATCCATAAGTCATTTCGTATTTAGGGTATTGTGTACAAACTTTCCCTGGGCTCCAGTGTACTTTTTACTTTACATTTTTATAATGTTTATATAGTTTTTTGGTTTTGCTTGCCTTATTTTAAAAGTGGTTTGATGAACTTTGATTATTTTCTCGCATAGGTACCTAAAAATGTATAAGTTACCTACTTACGTTCTTTTTTATTAATTTCTGCAAAGTGTCGTCTCCGTGATTGCTGGTAATTTGTTATTTATTAGGTATTTCTTTGTTCCATATAAATATTCGATAGGTGTTCAAATCACTTTTTACTTAAATCTAATGATGATGAAGGTGTTGACACATGAGGTACGGACACGAACAATCTTCTGCGTAACACTGATTGAATTGCATGTTAGATGCGACCTTTGAAGGACCAAGCCTGGCTAAGATATTTCTGGAAAAAAATGTCGTCGATCATTCCGTAGCGGATACGTATTTCCGTAGCGGAGTCGACGGGGAAATATCCCTGATTTGTCGAACACATTCTTAACCCTTGCGGGCAGCTGTAAAAAAAGTGGAGAAAGGTTCCGCCCTTACTTGACCATGGCTACAACTGCGGGTAAACGACCCCCGAGTTTCGTGCTGCTGCTTGACGTAGGTAGCTATCTTGGGACTTTCTGCCTTCAGTTTTCTACATTTCTATCTAAAATATTGAGAAAAACTTACCAAATTTACGAAGATTTTTGTAATATTATTATAATAAAACAGGCATGTGTTATAGTAGGTATCATGTAGGTAAGCATGTTCCATTAATGCGGTTTAACATTTAGCATTCAAATTGTATACGTAATCGTACCTTGAGAAAGTTTTAGGGCAATCCTGAAATGTGTTCACATGGGCCAAACAAAGGCATTATTCATGATAAAAAATATGAAAGACAGTAGATAAAACTCCCTTTGTATGGTTTTAAAGAGAGGTAAAAATTCAAAAGTAAGGTAGCATTCATCATAAGTAAAATATTTTGGTAAACATTTTTACCTAGTCCTTTGCATCTGAAAATATTTAGGTAGTCAAGTTACCTACATAATATTGTGTAGGAGCATGTTAGAAAAAAAATATAAAATACCTTAGAACATGTAGATTCTGAAACAGGCTGTCATTAAACCTTCCTACCTGTACCTTTAAACCTATATATTTATATGATTTTGATTAGGTATGTACACATAAAACCCTACCATTCTAATGTACCTACATACATACACATGCCAAGGCCTCCAATCATTTAAATGTGTTACCTGAAATCCTATACCTGTAAATGAATTCGATTATGAACACACGAACCAACCTAAAGTTGAAGTAAACTCTTTTACATGCCAGAATTTTCAAGCATTTAAAACTATCAAACATACAAAGTGCATGTATCTAGGCATACAGCGTTGACTAAGCTTGTTTGGTTATGCTTATCAAGAATAAAAATATTAATAATAAGGCACATGAGTAGGATACATACACAAAAGACAAAGAAGATTTATAAAACAGCACCGTTAACGCACACAACTACCATAAAGAATCCCAATGATGTTATTTTGTACTTACTACCGTTAAGTTAGTGGTCGCGTCCAAATGCTTCTGTACAAAAACGCTATGTTCTTCCAGTGCTTACACAATGCACATGCATTTACAGGAATGCGTTTATATACCATCGACATACAAATAACTAAGTGCACATTCCTGTTTCCTTCACCGTGCTTGCTAGGTCATCATGGCAGCGTCTATGTTAAAAAAAAATAAGGACAAGACACAAAATAATATAAATGCTAAAATTAACAAATTAATACACTCACAGGTTACAACTTCGTCAAAAGAAGCACATTTTACACTTAGTTCGTCAATGCCTTACATTCAGAACCGCCATAAGCTGAAGTCGCATACGTTTTTGCTTGGTTTCTAGCGCATTGTTAGTCACCCAACAGGCTGAGGAGGAAACCTGTAGTCAATACAATACGGTTACGTTTGCTCACCACCAGAAGAATCTCGGGAGTCTACAGTCTTGAGAACTTCTAACAAGTGATCTTTATTCGCGGTGGCGCGGATAGCGACGGCACCGTAAACAAAGCTAGTAGTGCTGGTGAGGTGAGGATTCTTGAGATTCTGTAAAAAATAGATTAAGATACCGTCTTTTTTGCGAAGTATTCTCGCATGCGTTGCGTGCGTAGGTTTCGTTGCTACCGATGATGCAAGTTCACTACTCGGTGCAGGATGGCAGACTCATGGCTTGCCTGCAGTGCAAAGGGGTGGTCATGCTGACGGCGACTCGGCACAGGCTAGCGGACCACGGGACTCAAGGCTCGACTGCAGAGGCGCGGACACGTAGACCACGACTCGGCGCAGGCTAGCAGATGATCATGGGACTCAGGACTCCCTGTAGAGGCGCAGATACGCAGACCTCGACTCGGCGCAGGCTGGCAGACTACGGGACTCAGGGCTTGCCTGTAGAGTTGCAGACACGCAGACGGAGATCAAGGATCGCTTGCAGAGGCGCGGCCACGCCACACGGTGAATACGACACGGCACAGGATGGCAGACCACGGGATTAAGGGCTCGTCTGCAAAGGCGCGGACGGGCCGTCCACGTCTCGGCGCAGGCTGGCAGACCACGACTCGGTACAGGCTGGCGGACCACTGGGCTCAGGACTCCCTGCAGTGGCGCGGATACGCAGACCTCGACTTGGCGCAGGCTGGCAGACCAGAGGACTCAGAGCACGCTGGCAGAAGTGCGGACACGCAGACCTCGACTCGGCGCAGGCTGGCGCACCACGAGACTCAGGGCTGGCCTGCAGAGGCGCGAACACGCCGTCCACGTCTCGGCGTAGGCTGGTAGACCACGGGACTCAGGGCTCGCCTGAAGAGTTGCGGACACACAGCCAACGACTCGGCGTAGGCTGGCAGACCGCGGGGATCAGGGATCGACTGCAGAGGCGCGGACACGCAGACCACGACTCGGCGCAGGCTGACAGACCACGGAGATCAAGGATCGCCTGCAGAGGCGCGGCCATGCTGACCACGTCTCGGCGCAGGCTGGCAGACCAGGGGACTCAGGGCTCGCCTGTAGAGTTGCGGCCATGCTGACCACGACTCTGCGCAGGCTGGTAGACCACAGGACTCAGGGCTTGCCTGTAGAGTTGCAGACACGCAGACCACGATTCGGCGCAGGCTGGCGGACCACGGGACTCGGGACTCCCTGCAGTTGCGCGGACACGCCGACCACGTCTCGGCGCAGGCTGGTAGACCACAGGACTCAGGGCTTGCCTGTAGAGTTGCAGACACGCAGACCACGACTCTGCGCAGGCTGGCGGACCACGGGACTCGGGACTCCCTGCAGTTGCGCGGATACGCAGACCTCGACTCGGCGCAGGCTGGCGCACCACGAGACTCAGGGCTGGCCTGCAGAGGCGCGGACACGCCGTCCACGTCTCGGCGCAGGCTGGCAGACCAGGGGACTCAGAGCACGCTGGCAGAAGTGCGGACACGCAGACCTCGACTCGGCGCAGGCTGGCAGACCGCGGGGATCAGGGATCGACTGCAGAGGCGCGGACACGCAATCCACGACTCGGCGCAGGCTGGCGGAACACGGGACTCAGGGCTCGCTTGCAGAAGTGCGGACACGCAGACCTCGACTCGGCGCAGGCTGGCGCACCACGAGACTCAGGGCTGGCCTGTAGAGGCGCGGACACGCAGACCACGACTCGGCGCAGGCTGGCGGACCACGGGACTCGGGACTCCCTGCAGTTGCGCGGATACGCAGACCTCGACTCGGCGCAGGCTGGCAGACCAGGGGACTCGGAGCACGCTGGCAGAAGTGCGGACACGCAGACCTCGACTCGGCGCAGGCTGGCGCACCACGAGACTCAGGGCTGGCCTGTAGAGGCGCGGACACGCCGTCCACGTCTCAGCGTAGGCTGGTTGACCACGGGACTCAGGGCTCGCCTGAAGAGTTGCGGACACACAGCCAACGACTCGGCGTAGGCTGGCAGACCGCGGGGATCAGGGATCGACTGCATAGGCGCGGACACGCAGACCATGACTCGGCGCAGGCTGGCGGAACACGGGACTCAGGGCTGGCCTGCAGAGGCGCGGACACGCCGTCCACGTCTCGGCGCAGGCTGGTAGACCATGGGACTCAGGGCTCGCCTGTAGAGTTGCGGACACGCAGACCACGACTCGGCGCAGGCTGGCAGACCGCGGGGATCAGGGATCGACTGCAGAGGCGCGGACACGCAATCCACGACTCGGCGCAGGCTGGCGGAACACGGGACTCAGGGCTGGCCTGCAGAGGCGCGGACACGCCGTCCACGTCTCGCCGCAGGCTGGTAGACCATGGGACTCAGGGCTCGCTGGCAGAAGTGCGGACACGCAGACCTCGACTCGGCACAGGCTGGCGCACCACGAGACTCAGGGCTGGCCTGTAGAGGCGCGGACACGCAGACCACGACTCGGCGCAGGCTGGCAGATCACGGAGATCAAGGATCGCCTGCAGAGGCGCGGCCATGCTGACCACGACACAGCATAGGATGGCAGACCACGGGACTCAGGGCTCGTCTGCAGAGGCGCGGACACGCCGTCCCCGTCTCGGCGCAGGCTGGCAGACCACGGGACTCATGGCTGGCCTGCAGAGGCGCGGACACGCCGACCACGTCTCGGCGCAGGCTGGTAGACCACGGAACTCAGGGCTCGCTTGTAGAGTTGCGGACACGCAGACCACGACTCGGCGCAGGCTGGCAGACCACGGGACTGAGGGCTCGCCTGTAGAGTTGCGGACACGCAGACCACGACTCGGCGCAGGCTGGCAGACCGCGGGGATCAGGGATCGACTGCAGAGGCGCGGACACGCAGACCACGACTCAGCACAGGCTGGCGGAACACGGGACTCGGGGCTCGTCTGCAGAGGCGCGGATACGCCGTCCCCGTCTCGGCGCAGGCTGGCAGACCACGGGACTCATGGCTGGCCTGCAGAGGCGCGGACACGTCTCGGCGCAGGCTGGCAGACCACGGAGATCAAGGATCGCCTGCAGAGGCGCGGCCATGCTGACCACGACACGGCACAGGATAGCAGACCATGGGACTCAGGGCTCGCCTACAGAGGCGCGGATACGCCGTCCCCGTCTCGGCGCAGGCTGGCAGACCACGGGACTCATGGCTGGCCTGCAGAGTTACAGGCTTATAGACCACGACTCGGTGCAGGTTGGGCACCACGGGACACAGGATTCCACTTCGTAAGCTATGGCTCTAAACCAAGGCTGGCCATGGCGTGGACTCGATGCCCGCAGAACAGTGAGTCAGGACTTGCCAGAAGGTAGCGCAGAATTCATACCTGGAAACACAGTTTCAGAAACAGCAGGCCAACACAAATGTGCTGTGCAGGCAATGATAAAGAGGCACGCAAGCTTATACCTTTTGACCTGCGGTGAGTCTTGCACGCAGACTAGAAGCTCCTGACCTCAGGACAACAAAAGCTGAAGGACCACGGCAACGCGCATGCTTGCACCTTCAGGACTCAGGGGTCTGTCTAGAAGCGCAGGCTCGCGAGTAACTAACATTGGCTCAGACTTCAAGCCCGCAGAACAGGAACTTTCAGGACCAAAGCCAGCCGAAGACACGGGCTCATGAGATTCAGAACACACTCGCAGAGAGACCAGAAGTTCAGGCACTGTCTGTAAAGACAGAGGTTAAAAGAGCTGGTCGCGATACGACGACATCTCCTAATGATTCAGGGTTCAGTTGTGAAAATGGCTGCACGATTTATTGGCTTAGAGTTGCTGGCGCAGGCTGCGGTTAAAGAGTTAGTAGCAAAATTATACTAGTTTGATTCAGGCATCGCAGCTCGCAAAGGTAGATTAGATCCCCAACAACGGTCACTCTACGCTGAGTGAAATGAGTGAAGGTGGCTCCGGAACATATATCGCTCGAGCGGAGCGCGCTTTCAAGTGCTATGCTAATTTATCAATGTCATTAGAGAAATTTTGCACAAGAAATTATTTTGGCCAGGCTACGTTTAGGACTCACAGACCGTAGTTGTAGCCAGAGTCAATCAGCAGTGCAATAAAGGCACGTACAAGAGCTTCAATGGTCTTAGGAGCGCTTTCTGCATACGGGAAACAGGACTAGCGGAGAAAAATTACCGATTTTGAAGCATATGCCTGTGAAGCAGCAGTGTCCTAGTAAGGTAAAGGTTAAATTGCGGCTGCTACCTGCTTAGGGTCATACACACTTGAGTTTTGGTGCGGAAACAGAAGTTGTAGGCAAACCTTGTGACAAGTCAGCAAGGATGATGACAGAGCCACTGTGACAAGGCTAAGGGATAGTGAGTCACGCAGAGTTCTACCGAGGCAGTAGCTTTTGATGGCGTACCCTCTGCGAAGACGCTTTAAAGGTGTTAAATCAGTCACGCCGATGTAGAGGTTTATTCAGTGCACGCTGTTTGGAGTGCAGACTAGTGCGCAGATTTGGAACCTGATCTATTAATACTATTACTTCAAATAATTATGAAACTTCACAAACTAAGTTATAATATAACCACTGATTGTGGTAATCATCTCGCCATTTTCCTTGTATTTTCCATAGAAGTTCGTTTTCAATTATTAACTGTGATAAAAACGACATATTTAATACTTACACTATTCACACTACGTATACTTATTTTTCTCCACATAACTGCCTCCCGGAGATAGGAAGCCAGTCGTGTCAGGCCCGCTGTGCGCAGGCAGCAGCGGCGTTGGTAGAGGCAGACCCCCTGGGCGAGTAAGGAACGTATCTCATCGAAACCACTGTGCGGGGCAGCAGGGGTGATGGCCAAAGACGCTGAGCTCTTGCGAGGCAGCAGCGGATCTGTCGAACCCACTGTGCTGGGCAGCAGGGGTGATGGCCAAAGACGCTGAGCTCTTGCGAGGCAGCAGCGGATCTGTCGAACCCACTGTGCTGGGCAGCAGGGGTGATGGCCAAAGACGCTGAGCTCTTGCGAGGCAGCAGCGGATCTCGTCGAACCCACTGTGCTGGGCAGCAGGGGTGATGGCCAAAGACGCTGAGCTCTTGCGAGGCAGCAGTGGATCTCGTCGAACCCACTGTGCTATGCAGCAGGGGTGATGGCCAAAGTCGCCGAGCTCTAGTGAGGCAGCAGCAGATCTCATCGAACCCATTATGAAGGTCAGCAGGGGCGATGGCCAAAGACGCTGAGCTCTTGCGAGGCAGCAGCAGATCTCGTCGAACCCACTGTACGGGCCAGCAGGGGCGAAAGCAAACTCTAGGCAGCAGGGGTGATGGCAGACTCTATGAAGAGCAATCGATCACGCTGGGCTCTGGCGAGGCAGCAGCGATTGATAGCAGTAGTACTTGACTTGTTTAGCAGTAGTAGCCAGCGGTAATTTAAAGATCTTTGGTCCATTTCATATATTATCTCATCTTTTAAATCTAGCTAAAGATAAAAAGGGAGAAAAACAACGTAATCAAACGTTACCTACAGTGAAAATGTAATACCTAAAATAATTTTAAATAGGGTATTAATTACTTCCTTCATACTGTTTATAAATAGGCAAGTTCAATTACCTAAATGATTGTTATTAAACATTTCATTTTCAAAACTGTTCTCTTGAGTATAAATGCATTGAATGATCTAAAAAAACGTCTACAACAGGCCATAAAGAAAGGAAAGCGGGTTATGACATCACAAAATAAAATTGAAAATGCAGAAGTCGTTTTACGGAAACGCTAGGCAAGTTCTAGAGCCGTTCATGCTTAGAAATATTTTGACTTTCTATTGTGTAGAATTATATTTAATTTCAACTGTCCATCAACACAAACGAGCTAAAATGTTTAATAAATAAATATTACCTAAGTTAGTAGGTAGGTACGTATTAAAAAATGTTACCTCTATATATTTTGAGACTTCCATTTGATTTTACAATTCTCGCCAGAACAACCCAGACTCTTCAGTTTCAATGTGCTATGTTTAGTTTATCGACAGGTGTTGATAGCTAATAAACTCCATTGTGACATAATAGTGTAGCTTGGAAAATGTTTTTGATAAATCCGTCTTCGACATTGAACTGCAGTGGATTGTATTGACGAGACGAAAGAAGCAATGCAGTTTCAAGCCCCCAATCTATGTGGCTTGACTATTATCACCGAGCATCCGAGCTGAGCAAACAGAACACGCAAAAGGCCAAAAATCAAAAATGCATACAGATAGTAATCTAACATTACTGTTCAAAATCAAAGAAAAAGTTGTATTTACATCAATTTGTACGAAAAACTGTACCTACTACAGAGACAGGATTATGTTATCAGGCTCTGCTACGGCTACCGTTCTTTCCGAAGATTAAATAACCATTAGAGCAGGTAATTCATACATACTTGGTAAATTTTACGTGCGAGTCGTTGGAGTTTTCAGGTCGTTTCACGAGGAACAATTGCAGGGTGTAGGTTATTTATTAAATTTCTCACTGTGCTTCAGTCGTTCAGCGATGAAGAATGGCAGACTCGATATTAGAAGGTTATACAAGTAGGACAGGTTTATCTCTATGAAGTGTAATCTTGCAGTTTTTATATATATCTTGTTTGTGGACTTTGATCGAAACCGCCTTGGTGCATGTTTATATGTTCATCGTTAGGTACGACAAAAATCCCCTCATTTTAGTAAAATATATTGTATCTACAATTGGATTATTCATTCACCTTGCCCCGTGTTCAAGCTAGACACAATAGAGCATGCAATAATAATTATATGATTTAGAAATACAAATTCTCCATTACGCCATACCTCATTGTAGATGGACAATGCACGTATAATATTCATGTTCTCGATTCATTGCCTACATAGGTACTCCATAAAAATGTTTCCATTGTGCATAGATGAGAGTGCTACTGATTCATCCATTTGTTTTTAAATAGTGACATACTGGCTTCTTTGTCAATAAGCTGTTCCAATCTACCTGAATAAACAATGATTATAGCATATCAAGGGCTAAAGCCCGTGCATTTGATAAAACGATATTCAAATACCACACAATTAATCGCAGTTCGATTCTGGCGTTGCATATATTCAATGGCGTTTCATTGAGGTAGTTGAACCAAGGCCAGTTGCAAGGTTGGTAAAGCTGCTACCGCGACCTCAAACACCTGTCGAGCAAAAGCTAAACAAAGAGAATAGGTTCCCCCGAAAGGAAACCTTTAAACGTGCCGTATCACGGCAAATATATATACAAGTGTATCATTTATGATTCCACATACCTTTTTTACGTTAAGGATAGTTTATAGAGCAGCATGATTTCAGTTTACATTATTTTCCGTTGATTTAATATTCCAGATATTGCGAAGATATTTAGTCCTTGTTTCGTTCCTTTCACAGGTACGATGTGAGTAATAATTCATATTTTATTTCTGATTAATGATACGATGATTCAACAGAAAAAGTTATAGATAGGTATGTATATGTGTAAAACACGATATTTTTAAATGCTTATGTAAGGAATTGTCTTTATCCAGATGATATTCTCGGCGTAGATGGGTGATTTCGTTTGTAATTGGTATATATTTTATTTTATTTGATAACTGCGTGTGCTATCAATCATTTATGTGCAAATTTAAAGAACAAATCTGTAATCAAAAGAAAGTTTAGCGGTCCCTAGCCGTCACACGACGGGAATGAATGTCAGGTGTGGTTTACATCTGTCGATGCTTAGTATATTATGGTTTATATAATATAGGTTAAAATAAACGTCTGATGTAATATTAATCTGAAAGCTCTGTGAGGCCAAATATTTGCCTAATTCAGTTCAGTGAGTTTCGTTTAAAAGAGATTAACTCACTTACCTCTACTCATTCATATCGCTATCCCTCAACGTAAATTCAGACACACAGGCAATCAGCTTCATAATACACCAGACGAGAGTTCACAAAGTTTCAGTCGAATATTTCCATCAGTTTATAGTTCGAGTACCGTGGAACTCAGCAGAGTTTAGGGTGTGTAGTTCCACTCAATGAACGGGAGCCCGGTTAGCCTTCACCGCATGAAGAGCCACCTTGCTTTCATAGATCTTTTACGTGAAGCTTGGTCACGACACCTTGTTCCGCTCCCATAGGTAACTGTAAGGTTTTCAGAAAAATCAGAAAAAAGCTCGGCAATGCTACATTTTCTATCATGCTGAATGTTTCTTTCTAATTTACTTGTTTTGTTAACTAATGACAGAATAATGTTACTGTTCATAAGAATAAATATTTTCATTGTTTATTTTAAAGGAATATGTACCTAAATTTTGACTAACAAGACCAACTCACCGTCACAACTATCCGTTACACTCCAGTCCCTATTATCTTTCAGTTCAGATCCCTATAATCTTCATATACTAGGGTCAGTTTATCGATCTCATTTATATCTCAGTCCCGGAAGTTTCATCAGCCCACATTCATAAGAATTGTTGTTATACATTTCCGTCTACAAGATTGTTTCTTCAAGTACGTCACGTACGTTAGCCTATTTGTTACATTCAATGCGCTTCGCAGTCTGGCGATTTCCTTCGTGTTCGTAGCTTTTATAACGTTCTTAGTGGATTGTGAAATATAAAACTACAAAGACCTGACTGTTACCTAAAAGTGAAAGTGTTGGTGCGCTGCGCACGTAGCAAGGTTCCATCGGGCCGACCGACGGAGCGCGGTGCACCCGTCGGCAATCGGTTTGCTCGCTCTCGCCTTCGGCTAACCAGATCTCCATCACATATCTGAGCAACACATTTGCCTGTCTGGAGGAAATGTTATTTGACAATAAGGGCCCTACCAATCAAATGTTGTGATAACACTAAGATTGTTTATAAATATGGTGAGTTATGAGCATTTACACGTCCATGGCCACTTTAAGAAATGACTCACCTAATTTATAATTTGGTCTAACTTCTTACGTTCGGAACCGTTTAACGATGTAGGGCAGCTGGGTGTGGGCTCGGATGTGATCTGGCAGCCGACAGCGAGGCCGAGCAGGCTTGCGTCGACAGGCACGGCCCGAGGCTGTTCAAAGTGTGGCACAGCAGAATTCTGGGCTAAAGGCATTGTTACACGACAAGGCGCCCGGAGGGGCCAAACAGTAGCAGGTACTAGATGATTCTAACTAATCATTGAAATCACGACGCAAACACCTAACGGTTACCTAGTGGGCTGATTGGAACCTCAGTCACGTGAGCCGTTAGCTCTAGTTCGGCGCAAGGGCAGGGCGGACGTGCCGTGGGCATGCGCAGCGAATGACGCAGCTCCACTCGGGATGACGCATATTCTCGAACGCTCCAAGCGGCTGCGCAGTACACTCCTTTGTCCTCCGCGAAGTGTCGATGAAGCGATGACTCATGGAATAATACATTTAGGTTTGTGGTGAAGATATATAAAAGTAAATCAGGTCACGACCATATATTTTCCTTATAATTCTTTTATTTTCATACTTAAACATACGTTACAATTTTCTTATTCAATATGAATAAAACCAAAATTCCAATTTAACTATTTCAGGATAGAATAAATTGAAACATTTACATTATTTTATACTAAAATTGAACTAAAGAGAACTAAAAATGCACGATACCGTTACAAACCCATGTGGAGTAAGCTCCGCGACGCCCCAGCGGCGACCAAGATGGCGGCCGTCGGATGCAGACCCACGCGAAACGCAATGGGACTGTAATTTAAAAACATCCTACATATATCACAGATACAAAAACAGCTTAGGTTCATTACCTAATCTCCTACTAATGAACTACCTGCATAGGCTTTACATTGTCTAATTCTTTAAAAAAACTTTCTAAACCGCTGAGATCATTCTTCCATAAATTATCGATTTTTTCCCGTTGTTGTCTGGCGAGCTCTTCTTCTTTTTTGCTTAGTCCGAGATCAGCTTGCATTTGGGCCCACCTTCTGGCACGTTCTCTTTGTTTCGTAACTAGCTCGCTCTCAGCGCGGGACAGAGAGTTGCTCAAAATGGCGATTATTCTCAAGTCGCGTTTTCTCTTTGTCTTGACGCTTATTGATTTACTTTTAACTTGGCGAACCCAGTTAGAGAGGGATTCGGTTTTACTTTCGCAAAAATCAACGATTGATTTCTCCTTATTAATGTAGCCCATGGTTAAATGGGTAGAACAGAAAACAAGTATGTAGTGGGTACACACCTGTATCCAACCAGGCACAATTTCACTTTGTCTGTAGCACTTCACACACAATCACGTCCACGTCGTCCTCAGGTTGAGCGGGCAATGCGGGCGCATGACGTCATGGTCTCTATTTATACCCAACGCTATCGAGGGCCGCGGGATGCCCGCAGCTGCGCAGTTTTTTCTAAAATGGCTGCCACGAAACGGCAAGGCATTGGCCGAGTGGAACCGAAGCGTTCCGAAAATAAACGAACTTAAATGGATCAATACTTTGTTCCGCATGCTGTATTATCAGCACAAAAAATACAATTCAAATTATGAAATTTTAGTTCGTGAGAATTCTTCAAGTTGGTGATCTATTCCACGGTGGGAAAGTCAAGTTACTTGAAGTAAGATAGGTAGGTAACATTATAGGTATAATGTTACCTATCTTCAGAAAACTTAAAAAATTTAAACGTCTTTTGCATGGTGTTTTTGTACATTTTATATAGGTACCTATATGTTTGGGTGTTAATTTATTTAATCTATCCTGAATTGGCTTACGCATAAGTTTCACTAGAAACGGGAGAGGTATACCTATTTACCATGATTTGTGAGTTCAACTGTGACGCCATATCGGTAAAAAAAATATCCCTATCCCGTTTTTAGTGAAAATTATGTTCATGAAAGTCTCAAAAGTTTAGCTTCCTAACTATATTCGCTCGCGTGATAGCTACTTACCGGGATATAAAGTAGTAAGTAGGAATATACCTACTTAACTTAAGTAGGTACCTACTATGCCAATAGAATATGAATAGTGTAGGTAAACGAGTTGGTTCTTGTCGAACTTCTTCATGCCCTTATCCCACATTATGTGGGTTCGGCACAACACGTTTTCTTCTTCCACAGTCCCCTATCAGTCGAACATTTAATTTTGTCGAATATTAACTTAATTGAATCCTGAATTGGTAATTTAATTAATTTGGATAAGCTATAGATTATTTATCAACTTACACATCGACAAGAACTTGTTTAGTTTAATGTTAATCTATTGATCAAGCACTTTTGCTTTCGCCTGTAGGAGTTTTTATTTGCTTGCCATGGCACTCGTAAGGGTGAACGATGCGATGGCGTCTAATTTTGGTCAAAATTATGATGGTATCTACCTACCTACCTATAGTAGATATACCTATTTGAGCAACGGTTTTACTTACCTAACCTTACTTTCCTGGCAGCAAGAAATATTTTATAAGACAGCTCAGCGGTTTTTGGACATAAAGTTGGTTTTTTGTCTTCATTGAACATCCATGTGACCAGTGAATCAAGTTAGATAACTAGGTATCTACATGAAAACATGTAAAAATTCTTGGAGATTTGGTACGTCGGTCGCGTCGCAAAAAGGCCGAGGGGAGTGGGACCGAGGGACGGACGAGGCACGGATGCGGGGTGAAGGAGGGAGAGAATCATGCGACAGAATATTGATCGTTGGAATGCCCCGCTCTGCCTGCCTGAGCCGAGCCGAGTAAAATATATACCTATAATGCCTATACCTAGGTAGGTAACTACCGACCTACTTATGTAGGTAGGTATCTATACGATACTGGCGGGTGCTGGTAATTTCTAAAATCTACATTTAGGGAGGTACCTACTTAGATAGTTTTGGTTCATAATGCTTCGTCACCGGTTATTTCATGGTCACCCTGCGTTTGGTTAGTGATCTGACCGGGATGAGGCACCTACGCCTGAACAGGGTCTCGTCTAGTGGCCAATGGCGATAGAAAGTGTACAAGTTTTATATCTCTTGGTTCTAGGACATGACTGTCACGTCGTCCGCGTCGCGTCGGCGCCGGCCACGCCCCGTGCGGGTTTCCTTAGTGTTTTTTCCACTGTTTGAGCACTAGCATTGCGCACCTACCTACCTCAATTTTTCGCGTGGAAAAATCCGTTAGGTTAGTGCATGCTGCATGCACGTTGTGATTCGAAGCAACGACCGAAGGTTGAGGTCTTGAATCGCTATGCCAGCTGGTTCTTAGTTAATGAGGTAGTCTAGGTAGGTAGGTACCTATATACACACATTCAAAATGCTCATTAAGTAGGTAGATAGGTACGTTATTAATGAATGACGTTTTTAGAAATATTTCGTTGGCATCTGCTTGTTGTAGTTGTTGTAGGTAGGTACCTACCTAGCTTACAATATGCGTAGTTAACAAAGCTTTTTATCTTATAGAATTCTGTGAATAACAAACCTACCTACCTATTTACGCAAAAGGTAATAGGTAAGTACTTAGGTACCTTTGTTGGTGTCTTTTAAACAAAGGCGTTTACGATTTCGCAGTATGGCATCAGTTCAGGAGCCTTGTTATTTAAGTAGGTAGATACTTTCTAGAAGAATCGGTTCAATATTTTAGCGCAGGTAAAAGAACCGAAGCTAGCAGGTAGAATAACGGTTTCGCGCAGGGTGAGGCATTGGTCTGACATTTAAATGCAAGGGCTTCCATTAACCTTCAGAAGGGAATGTTGTCGAAACTTTTTACTTCGGCCCCTAGGTAGGTATATATGTGAGCGACAACGTGGGAATTTAGGGATGGTAGCCTACCTACCATCCCACGTTGTAGGTAATAATAATACCACGTTGTAAGACCATGACCTTTTTTTAAACGGTTTTTGAAGGGTATTTTTACTTGCTACTTACCTACCTACCTACTTACGTGTTACTTAGGGGTTCTTGACCTGATTCCTATGGTTTTCATACAAATGAATTAGGGACTTAGCTACTTATGGACGCCATTATCATCATCAACAGCCTCCAGAAGTCCATTGCTGGACTTACGCCTCGCGAAAGAGTGTCATCAATTCATCATCATGCATGATATGTAGGTACCTACCTACCTACTATCTTGGGTCACCTCTATCTACGGTCCATCCTACACCTGATGATTCGTGATCTCCGGGAAAATTACTAGGTACCGACCCAAATAGGTAGGTAAGTATTTTTTTATTTCCAACCGTTTTTTATGTAAGTAGTTAGGTAGGCTCTTACCTAATTTTATCAACATTTTTATATAGTTAGGCAGATGCTTAAAATGTTTCTGTTAAAACTACCTATAAGGTAGGTAAGTACCTACTTACCTACCTAGTTAATGACTTAGGTAAGTATCTACATTAAAATAATCCGACCGATCTAATTAATTAAGTAGGTACTTACCTAGGTACCTATCTACCTAATGTTGTAAAGCTAACGTAAATAATGCTGGACATTTTTCACACAGCATCATCTAGCCCCAAAGTTACCTACCTTCCTACCTACTTTGGGCCGCAAATAGAGCTTGTAGGTATTATGGAAACCACATGACTG
This sequence comes from Perizoma flavofasciatum, assembly GCA_958496245.1. Classification (NCBI taxonomy): domain Eukaryota; kingdom Metazoa; phylum Arthropoda; class Insecta; order Lepidoptera; family Geometridae; genus Perizoma; species Perizoma flavofasciatum. Next base: position 6,499,035 of record OY292436.1, read on the forward strand.
ATATACTACTTAGATATATATAGTATTTGTAAATACATGCGTAAGTATTAAGTAAGTATACAAAATTGCAAAGACACAACCAGACCCGAGACAAATACCTAAGTACCTACCTATAAGTATTTGCAGATCATACAAAAATTTGTCCCGCGGTCAATATTTCATCATTGTCAATAATGAAATATTGACACGATGAAGTAAAAAATGATACTTAGAATAATATACCTATCTACCTACACGTTTAAAGTTTTAAACATGAGAAGAAACGTGCGTTATCGGCTGCCAATGTGGTTGAGTCAGAAATATGTTTATAAAACTATTATACAAAGTTTTCTACTATATAGGGCTTTCACAACATGGTTTTAAGGTTCAATTTTGTTCGGTATAGAAATGAGGCGTAAATTTAAGATAGCGTCAGCATGCCGTCGGCATTGTGTGACGTCACCCCTGCCTGGGGCAGCTGATGCGTGCTTTTATTTTTGTTAGCAGATGGTATGTACGTTTTTAACTAACAATTTTTTACGTCGTGTTTTACTATACTAGGTAGGTATGTACTACCTACTAATTTATGTCGTTGAATTCCACTGAATTGTTACCTACTAGGAAGGAACTAACAGTTTAGGTACGGTAGGTAGGTACTTACTTACCTAATAGGAATTAAGTTTTATCATTAGGTAGATACCTACCTACCTACTTTAGCTAGGTAGGTATACCGAAGCAGTCATACAAATATAGGTAGGTACCTTGTTACTGCCCTCAGGCTGAGGGCATCAGTGCCCACTGTGTCTGGATCCCACTGTCACTGTGTCAAGTTTTATCTGGTTTCGATATTTATTGGAAATACCTAGCTAGATAGGTACCTACAGAAGTACAGACTTACTTATGAAGTTTTTCAAATAGGTAAGTATCTACCTATCAAGGTAGGTAGTTACCACCAAGGTAGGTAGTCACCTCTGCCCTCTTTACGAAGAGTGCAGTAAGTAGGTCAAACATGTTTTTGAGAAAAACGCGTTTAAAAATATAATTTTTAATTTGTTGTAGCTTTAAAACTATGCAAGTTGTTGCAACATGCAATATGTCAAAAAAAGGGGAAAATAACATATTTTTATGAAGTCTATATTTTTTTAAATAATATTTAAGTTAAATACGATTAAATTCAATAAATAACTTATGCTTAGTATGGATTAGCTGACGAAGCTAATTTTCCTAGAAATAACTGCAGTAAGTGCCTTAGTTACTGCACTTATTATTAGAAAAATGACTTAATGCCATTTCTTTTACAGACCACAAAGTAAAATTACATATCTGACAAGTATCAACAATTACATATCAAAACAAAATTTTCATATCTGACATAATTTGACTCCTAATTTTGTTTGTCCGAATTACCCCATCTTTTCATCTCGTAATATAAAAATTGAAGCTCCTTTTTCATTATGTGAACTAAAAAGACGCATAAAATCAAAAGATACCGCTCCAGGTGTTGATAATATTTTTTATTCAATGATCAAACATTTACCAGATAATGCATATAACATCCTTCTTGCACTATTCAATAAGTTCTATTCCTTAAGTTTTGTACCTTCTCAGTGGCGCGAAATTAGTATCATACCAATACCGAAGCCAGGCCGTGACCCCTCATCGGCATCAGCTTTGCGACCTATTTCTCTTATTTCCTGCATTTGTAATATTTTCACGCTATGCTAACGAAAAGGTTGGAGTGGTTCATGGAAAATAGGAACTTGTTCTATGAAGAGACGGGGTTTAGGAAGTCTAGATCATGCCTTGATAATCTTACTAATTTGACAGCTGGAATATTGTTAGGTTTCTCAAAAAAACAAATTACATTAGGTTGCTTCATTGATATAGAAGATATTTTTCCTAATTTTTAGGTATTTGAATATTTTTAAAGTTTTAGCAGGATCTGGATGGAGAGTACATCACAAACATTTAAGAAGATTATATATTGCTATTATTAGAAGTCGACTTGATTACGGAAGTTTTTTATATAATAATAGTAGCAAATGTTTAATGTCAAAATTAGATAAAATGCAAAATCAATCTCTTAGAGTGATAGGAGGCTTTATTAAAACGATCCCCATTCATGCAATGGAAAGCGAACTCGGTATTCCACCATTATTCCTACGAAGAACATTCCTAGCAAGTAAATTTATGTTAAAAACGAAATCTCGAGAAAATAACATTACAAATAAGCTGTTATATGAGTTATCTCAGTATCAAAACAATAGGTATTGGCGTAACAAAAGGAAACCATTACTGTTATCTTCGTACGAGCTTTTAGCGGATACTCCTATTCATTCATTCATTCCAGTCGGCAGTTAGAAATTTTTACTATGAATACTTGGGTACGTAGTTTTGATTTGAGTAGCGTAATTTGTTTAAATATTCCAAATCTTTCGAAACCAAAACGTCACTATAATATGCATAGCTTAAAATCAATGTGTTACGAATTCATTAACCGACAGCACGGGGTCTCATTTCTAAGTAAAAAAGATTAGTTCGAAAAAATCTCAACAGATGGTGTTATAGGTATCGCTTTGTTATTGAAGTTTGAGAATAACTCGAAATTAGGTCCTAAAACATAATATAAATAGTGTGTTCATATTTAAAAAAAATCTCGTAACAGCTACGTACCTACCTTTCAAGTTTCATCGCTATCGGTTCATTCGTTTTTGCGTGAAAAGTAAATATTGCTGGACATTTTCACACAGCATCATCTAGCCCCAAAGTAAGTAGAGCTTGTGTTATGTGAACTACATGACTGATATACTAATTGTATTTTTTTTTGTTCTAAATACTTTCATATTATACATAGAAAACACCCAGACCCGAGACAAATGATTGCAGATCATACAAACATTTGTCCCACAGCGGGAATCAAACCCGCAACCTTCTGCGTCTCAGGTGGACCGTCGCCCACTGCGCCACAGAGGTTGTCAACAAACATATTATGTACCTACATATTTACTGTGCGTCTGAGCTGCGCGGGTACCTACCTTACTCATAGTCGTAACCCCTCCCGCGCCTCGGCAACGCCCGCTCTATAAAGCAGGAAACGTCGCGGCGGGTTTACCATAGGCGGCACGATTTTGCTTGTTATTGTAAGGTACCTAGGTATTACATTGTATGAAAATTGGCAAACAGATTCTGAACATTCAGTTATTACTGGTTTTTTTCAATGAGTCGAACATACCTACCTATTTCAATACAATCCTAGGTTCTAATATTATAAACGCAAAAGTTGAGGATGGATGTTTGTTCCTCTTTCACGCAAAAACTACGGATTTTGATGAAACTTTACAGTAATATTGGTCATACATCAGAATAACACAGGCTACTTTTTATCCGAATACCACGCGGGCGAAATCTTGTGCAGAAGCTAGTTAATAATAAACACACCAATACAGTAGATATTATAAAATCTGTGCCAATATCAAAACATTATTATCAACATACACACCCAACCACATCAAACATAGGTACGTATGTTTTGGTACCTACCCCAACATCAATAGGTATTCCTACCTACTTAATACTTTCGTTAGGTAGGTTTCTTTACATTTCAAGCTACCTACTTATACCTACGTATTTACAGACTTCACTTTTCAAGCAATTGTATTGAAAAAATATATTTATTATTTGGCTTAAATACCTACCTACTGTGTTTTATTTCAATTCATTTTCTTTTTCTACTTGTATAATAAGGTATAATCTATTACTGCAAGTAGGAAACCGTCTTCTTTTCCTAGTTGAATATTATGTAGGTAGGTACCTACATAGATAGATTAATTGTTTTTTTTCTCGTTTTAAAGTAGGTACCTAGGTAGGTTCCGAGTTGTAACATTCTCTTCTAGGGGAAAAATAAGTACCTAATCTTGTATTTCTTACAAATCCACTCTTTAGGTCTAGGGAGGCCTATGTCCAGCAGTGGACTTCTTCACGTTGATGATAGTGATGACGATCAAGGAATAAAGTAATGCAGCATCGACTGATGCTGCATTACTTTATTCCATACCAGACTTTATACTACCAGACCCGACTGGGTCTGGTAGTATTATAATTCTGTACTATCATCTAACCTGTGGCCGCGCCGACCTACGTAGCGGCGAACGCACGCGCGCCTTTTACTCGCGACCCGCACAATTTATAACGTTTTGTATTATAATGATTAAAACTAATATGAAGAAAACAATCAGTCTTTCCATTTAAAGACATAAGGAATTAAAAGCAATTCGAAGGACCGTAAAAAAAATAAGTTACCGGACTTAGGTACTTTGACTGGTAATTTGAAATAAAGATCTTTGCTCACAAGGTAGACAAGTCAAGAATCTGGGAAACCTTTTTGGGCATTGAGAATTCCAAATGTTCATAAATATAATTAAAAATATAAAATCATCGTAATAAATGCAGTATGTAATACATACTGCACTTTTAATAGTTGTCAAATAGTTTATTTACAACATACGAATAAAATGAATGCAGTATCTATTACATACTGCATTCTTTGCCAGAATTACATAATCATCGCGTTACCAAGGACGCAGTAACTTTACTCACTGCATTTTTCATAAGAGAGTTGGTCACTAAAAGCAGAGTTGCTGCATTCTTGCTTCCCGAGTTTTCGGGTTCCTGATGGAATTTTGATATGTGAGTGAGAACAGATTATAGAATTTGTAAGGCGATTCCGAATATGTAGCTAACTCAATTTAGGTAAAGAGGGTAGACCTTTGTTCGACATTGGAGTTCCATAAGTTATGAATTCGATCTATGTAGGTAAGTACCTACTTACCTATTAAAGATTACCTAACCTAGGGGATAGGCATAGGTAGGTAGGTAGTTATATGCATGCCGGTTTCCTCACAATGTTTTTCTTCCCCGTTAATCGTTTATAGATTTGGTTTTTAAAGAAATTGAAACATTTTAGTCGATCTTTGTATAAGAAAATCATTTAATAAATAAATAAATAAATAATGCTGGACATAAATAAATAAATATTTAATGTTTATATTTTTTAATAAATTTGCGAATAAAAATAAAGTTGCCATAGATGAACTAAGCTAGTACCGAGGTAGGTATTAACCTAATATTTTCTTAATTAATATAATAGGTAGGTACCTTGTTGCCAAGTTAATAAGGTACCTATATATTTCTAAATAGAGGCTAAAGTATCCTATGTGTTATCCTAGGTGTGTAACTCTAGTCCAAAATTCATCCAAATCGGTCCGACCCGACCGTTACGGAGATTACAAATATCCGAACATCTTAACATCCAAACTGATGTCTATGTAGGTATATGTATATTGGTATAATATTAGTAGGATACGAGTACTATGTAAGCGTTCGGCAGTTTGAACACTCACTCCACTAAAATTAGTAAACAAATATTTTTTTAAAATAGGTACCTACCTACCTACTTAACTAATGTACATATTTCCATTAAGTAATATAAACAACATGATAAGTAGTTAATCTCTAATGACTTAGGTATGTCTAAGAATAGCTTCAAACAAAGGATTTTCAACAAATTACCTGCAGTTCTGTAACTCAGATAGTTTTATCACAACAGTAACAGTAGCTACCTATCTATCCCTTGCATCTCCTTGTTTTCACACTGCCGCATGAGACATAATCAGTTTCTGAAACAAAGAACATAGTAGGTATAAAATACAAGCCAAGTGTGAGTCAGACTTGCGCCCTAAGGGTATCGTACTTTCGAATTTTCAAGGTATTTTGTACGGGGAGCCCCGTTGAGTTTTTTGAAGTTTTTACGTCCGAAAAACCAATTACCAACTAAGTAAACCAATTACATATTACTTGATTGTATAAATGAAGCCTACCACATAAAAAATCAGAGTTCTATAAGCAAACTAATAAACAAACATTATTAAATAAATAATCTTCCTCATTACACTCTGGACATTTTGTTCTACAATGTTCATTAAAAAATCAGAGTTCTATAAGCAAACTAATAAACAAACATTATTAAATAAATAATCTTCCTCATTACACTCTGGACATTTTGTTCTACAATGTTCATTATTTCATTAAAACTCATGAACTGCCAGTTTGTCGCACTTTCTTCGTTTAACAAGTTTGTACACCGTTATATTTATTTATATTTAGAGTAAGGTATATTATGTAATATTATTATACAGTTACTCACTGTAATGTAAGCAGACATCCGTGATTTCACTGTTTGGTGCCAACGGTGTTGTGTTGCCAGTTGACACAACAAATGCTGAGTTGACGCCAATTTGCGTCGTTGCATATTGGTAGGTATCGGGAGGCACATAGTTTTACTGTTAGTATTTAGGTATTGTTTGTTGTCTGTCTGTTTTATATTGTGCAACGTTAGCAATATATTTTTTTTCTTTCTTATGTGACACGCGTACAGCGTGAAACCCTCTTTGGGGCAGCATATATAAATTAGCCAGGCGACAGGTACTCTAAGATCTCAAGCATTCAACTACTTGGAGTTTGACATTGACAGAATGACATGGGCATGTGGTGTTAGCTTATATAGGGCGGGAATCTTTCAAGATGATACAAGAGAGACACATAAATGTAAAATTGAGTTTTATTCGATCTGAATAAAGAATACCTACATACTAGAAAAAGTTGAAGCGTTATAATTACTCCTCTAAGAAATATTGTTGTGGTTTTTATTCTTATAATAATCATAATAAAATCGGTTGACCTGATTGACCCAAACAACTAAGTCTAGAAAGCTGAAATCTGGAACATAGGTTTATTTCATCACGTAAGCATGTTAGCAATTTGGAAAGGATTTTTGGAAATTTCCACTCTAAGGGAGGAAATGGAGGAAAAACCTTAGGTATGAAAGTCATTGCTCTTTAAAGTAAGAAACATGAATATTTGAATTACAGCTACTGAGCATAAATACATAAAGACGTGTTTTAGGGTTTTTGGATTTTCACATTTTAAGGGGGTGAAACGGTGAAAGTAAGATAAAATATAAAAGTAACCTTAATGCCTAGCAAGCTAAGCATTTTTAACCTATTACTCAGTGAAATAAACTTAATCTATGGCAGTAATAAGGACACGGTTTTTTGTAAACAGTCCATTCTTGATGGTTAGTCAGCTCAGTCATACATTGTTTTCCGCCTCAGTGTATTCATTAAGGGTTCGCAAACCGCGCTGTGCTTGTGAGTTTAGACAGAAGATTTCTGTACCAGCATTTTTTGACTATTATTTCGAGTAGATTTAAATTCATATCCTAATTCTAAAAGTACACGTCGTAATGTCTCGATGCATCCGTTGAAATTTATCCTTTCCTTAAGTACATCTTTCAGACCATTTAGAGTTGGGGGTTTATTGAATTCGCTTTGGTAGGTACTAATGGTCTTCCTTATTATTTCTAAGTGGGCTTTTTCGATGTCACGCTTTAAACATTTACGTGGTTTTTTGTTTCTGTGCGGTGATCTGATCGGTGAGCCGGTTTCGTCTGCTCTCCTTTTTTCTTTTAGAATTCTTGATACTGTCTTTTGACTGACTCCTGTGGCTTGCGATGTCCTCAATCTAGCGTCTGTTACGTTTTCCACGCCTTCTACGGCCTCTTTCTTCATGAATTCATATACCAAAGCTATCAGCTCTCTTGCCTGAAAACGATAGCGAATTTTTATCATTCTTTATACATAAAGGAAATAAAAAGTAGACCGTTACAGTTAAAAAATATATGAAAAAAACTAATAATAATAATACAGTTAAAGGGAGTAAGATTTTCTTTTTTACCTGACTGCCCATCACTTTTTTCCTGGTTTTTTCTTGTTTGATTTGTGGTTCTGGTGAATGTCTCAATGATTCTGTTTTTATTTTTGCATTATCGATAGTTGAACTACTTGTCTGTTCTTCGTTCATTATTGCGTCTGTTGAACTACTCGGTTGTTCTTGCTTGATTTCTATCAATTCACCGGAAAATTTTTGTTCGATATTTGAAACGGTCGTTTCAATCGACAACATTTGGTTCGTAGTGAACATTTTGGACATCGGTTATTTTGTAAAATCAAGCGGGTGCTTCTTAGTCTACTTCCAGAACACTACTGACGGAGTATGTCTACGATAACATGACCTGCCCCTTTTATCACTAGTCGGCTTTACCTTCAGTCGTATATCAATGACGTTAAGGTTCAGTTTTGAAATTGTATGCCTCGATACTAGAAAAAGTGGGGCGGGGCCATGTTATAGTAGATTAATTCATTCAAAATGTACGTGCTTAGCGCATTGGAACAGAAGAGACAGTCGTAAAAGATCTAGATAGGGATTTCTGAAAATGTTAAATGTTTTCACATACCTAGCAGTTTCATCCTACGAAGTTTACATACATCGAAATAAGTAGGCGCTTTTTTAAAAATGTTTGTTTTTGCATATTAAAGTTTTTAGATATATTTGTGTCAAAACGAGGAACGTCATGGAACTGAATTTATTTGTAGCATTGTCTGTTTTATCGTTTCAAAACACCACTACAATGTAAGTTCCACAAAAATCGGAGGCATTCAAAGATTTTGTGAACAGCCATCAACGTCGTTCGTATAAAATTTGTGGGCTCAGGGGTGCAATTTGACGACCTCTGTGGCACAGTGGGCGAAGGCTCACCTGAGATGCAGAAGGTTGCGGGTTCCACCGTGAGACAAAGGACAATGGGCAAAAATATATGGAGTCTGGGACCACCCTCCAATAGCAATAAAATGTATATCGTTGGATAGGTCTATTCAACCGGAACAACTATTGCTATGACAGCTTTGCTGTTACAACTGTCCGTTCAACGATATAAGACGTATAAGATAAGTTTTGATAAAATGTTAAAATAAATGAAATATTTTTATTATAATAATGATTTACTATTACAGTAACATTAAACACACTGTTAAAAGTGTTATAGGGTCTCTATTCTGGTATTTAGGGTACTTATACAATTCGTGTCCGACCGACGACGTATCTTATGGGTTATCTATGATGACGTCATTTAAAAACATTGCTGGTGCATTAAACCCTTCATGAATCGCATACCCTAAATACCAGATTCTTGATAATGTGTGCACATGTCCTTCCTGATAAGCATGTACAATATTGTTCTATTATGTTGCCTTCATTTGGGTTGTTGTTTAATAATGTAAACGGCCGATTTAAACGAGATTTTAAACTCTTGCGACAAAAATATTTTAACAGAGCGCCTCACATGTTTGTAGATTTCAGAATTGCTGCAGCTGTTATAAACCACTTCCATGTGTTTCCATGTTGTTGAAGACAACGTTCACGCAGAAGATTTTCTAAACCATATAAGACGCAAAGTTGATGTGCCAAATCTCTTGTACTTGTCTTGTCTTGTAATGTGTATAGAAAACACTTGAATCACCGGCGGGCAGATTTACAACGACTCGAAGCTAACCCAAGGCTCACCGAGGATCGGACGAACATTTCACCAAAACATCAAAAACCTAGAGGTGACATTCATTGAATAAATAGGTAGGGCATTTTGACGAACATAATGGAAATGACATTAGCTGTGGAAATGTCACGTGACAGCTGTGGAAATGTCAAGTTTTACCTTGACAAATTTGCGTTAGCGTGAAAGGAAAAGTCGGCTTGATGTATTTGTCTACACCTGGTAGGTACTATTGATATTTCGTATTGCTTCCCTGTCAGCTTCCTCTATGTCTCGCTTCAAACATTTACGTGGTTTCTGTTTCTGTGCGGTCGGTCAGTATCGGTGAGCCGGTTTCGTCAGCTCTTCTTTTTCCCTTCAGCTCTTCGTCACTCTTCTTTTACTGGCTCTTTTGGATGTCGTCCATTTAGCGTCCATTACGTTTTCAACGTGTCGATATACCAGAGCTATTAGCTCTCTTTATCTCTTGATTATTTTATAAGCTACATGTACCCAAAACTAATTATATATAATATGACTTGAGTTTCTTACCTGACTGCCCATCACTTTTCCTCTGCGTTTTTCTTCTCTATTGATTCTTCGCGTTTGATGAGCTAGTGGCCTGATCGCTATTGAGATTTGCGACAGTTGAACTACCGGATAGTACGTCGTAGTTTATTACTTCTGTTGAACTATTCGGTTGTTCATGATTGAATTGATTGATATTTGGTGGTTCAACTTCTTCGGTTTTCGGAATTATCATTACAGCCGACAGCATTATATCAATTGTTAACAGTTTTGACATCGTTACTTTTGCAGAGCCGAGCGGCCAGCGCGTATCAGTTTGTTGTCGGAGCGCTACTTCCGGGAATCTCCACGATAACATGGCTTGCCCCTTTCAGCATCAGTCCGCTGTTACTTTCAGCCGTATATCAACCAGGTTAAAGTGTTGTTTATAGTTTTGTGCCTGTACAATAAGTAAGGAGTGGCGGGGCAATGTTATGATCCACGCAGTCATATACAAAATTTGCAGTGCTGCGAAGCATTAAAAGACGTACGGGTGGATCGGTCAGTTTTACCGAAGGTCGACATGTTTTATTATAGAAATTGAAGTTACGTTTAGTCACCATATCATCTTTTTATAAAATTTTACACGAGTCAAATTATATTTCACATACTATAATGTATAGCATTAAGTCCTCACTTTATACGCTGTTTGAGTGCAATAAAGAATTAAATGTAACCTTCAAGGTCCATTCTGACAGTCCATAGATTTAATTCTTCTTATCTTTTCCTCATAGTTTGGTATCCTGTTAAACTAAATGGGCTTTTGTGGAGATAAATGTTGCAATGTAAGTCGAAGAAAAAACGGTCGAGCGAATGCGTTAAAAGCAAGAGCTACTTTCATTGGCCACCTACTTTTTATCCGGGTACCACGCGGTCGAAGTTGTGGGTACTAGCTAGTAATGAATAAAATAAATAAATATAGCGAATGTCTCGTTACCTTGATAGGGTGGAGTGCGTTCGTGAGCTGCAGTCCGAGGCTTCTAATGAGCACAACGGGCGGTAGGTCGACGGTGTACAGACGGTGTAGAGCCTCGATCGCTATCTGCGTGGGCACGTTGTGACGCTGGCGCGACATCTCGTACTTTTGCATCCAGGACGGGTGGGCTGTTTCAATTGAATACCATCAGTTACGTATTTTAAAATTTAAATCAACTAATATACCACTTTTTCACATAGTTTATGTTATTCTTTTATCTTTATCTATGTCGCCATCCTTGCTTTTCTACAGATACTTTTCCCTAGCGAGCATAGCACCATAATAATAATATGTATTTAGTTCCGTAGAAACCGTGACCACAGATATTATAATACTGTATCCGTGACCAATTCCTGTTAGTTTACTTTTATTCTTAGAGTTTTTACAATATATTGCTAGCATGGACGCGTCCATTATTTCATAAATACAATTTATCCGGTACCCAATGTAAGTGACGAACGATAAGGCTTATCATGTTGTTGAACCGTAACGTTCATACATAATAATATCATGAAATATTCGCTTATGTACTACTATTTTGTGCAAGAATTTTCTATATATCTATCTACTTTTAAATGTCCAATGGCTCCACTCCAGGAATTACGGCTTAGGATGTGCGTCGAGTGTCAGTCAGTCAGTATGTCACTGAACGATTGTATTTAGTTCGAAGTAAGATAGAATTATCGCATCGAATTCTCACTAATACTAGCATTTCAGAGCGCGTTTGCAATCTTATTAGTATTTTACTCAGCGTTCGTAAAGTTCATTCTATGATACTCGTAGTTCGATAGACCAGTGCGGACTCAGGGATGAAAGATTACCTTAATAACCCAGTCGCTAGAAGGACTGTGCTCTCAAACGGTGAAGAAAAACATCGAGAGGAAACAGCCATGTTATATTGTTGTGTTATTTGATGACCTAGATTGCGCGGCGGGCGAGTAGACTATATAGCTATGACGCAAAAGGTGCAGGTTTGATTCCCGCTGCGGGACAAAATGTCTGTATGTTCTGCAGGTATTTGTTTATGGTCTGCGTTGTGGTACGTACCACGGTACTCATAGTTCCTGACACCCACAGGGAATCCTTGTGTAGGATAGGGATATGTATAATGTCTGTTGGGTGTTTTATTATTATTTATTTACAATACACTGTTTTCTTTAATGATAGGTAACTAGGCCCTGTTCAGGACCATCATACCACAATCTGGTAAGATTAAATGACCTTATACAGGCAGGGTACTAAGAAAAAACTGGTCACACGTCAAATAAATAATGTTACCACATTACTTAAAAAAACTTACTGATATCTAGTCCAGCGTAAATAGTATTCGACAACATTTCTGTAAGGTCTTTGACATCACCGAAGCCAAGGTTGACTCCTTGCCCGGCCAATGGATGCACCCGATGTGCTGCGTCCCTAAATACATTAAAAAACAATGATATGTATCGTATATTTATCAAATCGGAAATGGGTATTCATATCGTGTTTTTATCAGAAAAACGGCCATGTAATGCAAGTAATGAAACGAAAAAAATAAACAACAACATAATATGTAGGATACAGATTAGAATAGCAAGATTGTGGTGCCATCTGTTACAAATTAACTCGAGCAGTTTGTACGAGGCGTCTGTATCGTCTTGATGCTGTCAATAACAGATGGCGCTAGTGAAAAACTAATTGCAAAGCTATTTATGAAGAAATGGCACAAGTTGAGGAGTGGATAGAATATGTAAGTGTAACCTGTAATGTTATTAAATTCGTGCATCCCGAAAACCTCCAACATGACTTAGCGATTGTTATAGCACTATCAGTTCCCCATCAATTTAAATACTGGCTTATATTTTGTTAAGAACGACTAGGCAAGCTATAATAACCTAACTGGGTGACAGCGCCAGCTTTTGTCAACTAACTGCACCCGATCAGAGCAACTCGCGGGTGCGAGTTACTTTGTACTGTGCCCGAATCCTGGACCGAATTGAAACCGGCAACTGTCTGCCTACAGCGCCATCTCTTTTCAACTAACTGCAACATGTAGTAATCTGATCAGAGCTACTCCCGGCCCGATATACTTTGTACTGTGCCCAAATCCTAGAGAGAACGCGGCTCGTGACGCCTGGAACTATGGACCGGATTGAAGGCGACAGTTGTCGACAGCGCCATCTCATATCAACTAACTGCAACACGTAGTTACCCGATCAGAGCGACACCCGGCGCGATATACTTTGTACTGTGCCCGAATCCTAGGGGGAACGCGGCTCGTGACGCTGGAACTATGGACCGGATTGAAGGCGGCAGTTGTCTTGCGGCGCCGTCGGGACAGCCGACGCGGCGTAGCGCTGTTGAAACCCATGATGTGGCTGCGTCTACGCCACTACTGCGTGGGTATTCTTTCCACTGTGAATAGAAAATAACTATATTAAAATTTAATACAACATAATTTCATGAGCGTCAAAAGTGACAAATTTTATGGGAAACTTAGTAAGTATTCTGAAATAGATAAACTAGTTAGTCAATAAAGATTGTTGATGATGGTAGTCCGTGGTATGATTGTATTAACAAAAAACAGTATATAAGTAGTATGTCAGTCATGTAGTTCCCATGATACAAGGTCTGCTTAGATGATGCTGTGTGAAAAAAATCCAGCATTAGTATTTTTCAAACTTTCGCGATTAGATAACATAATTATTATAAGTTTAACGGGTCTTTATCGCGTTTACCTTTTTTATACTCCAGTCATCCCGTGACCACGGCTGTTGCAATACAGTTGAAACGTCGGGAAAATAATAAAAAAGGTAAACGCGATAAAGACCCGTTAAACTTATAATAATTAAATCCAGCATTATTAATAAATAATGCTGGATTTTTTTACACTAGCACTTTTTTACACTTTTAGTGAATACACTAGCTTCTACCCACGGCTTCGCCCGCGTGGTATCCGGATAAAAAGTAGCCTATGTGTTATTCTGATGTATAAGCTATATAACTGTAAGTTTCATCAAAATCCGTTCAGTGGTTTTTGCGTGAAAGAGTAACAAACATCCATCCTCACAAACTTTCGCGTTTATAATAGTAGTGGATATTAAATTATGGTACGGTCGTATGTTCGGATGTTTGTTACCAATTAACATACGCAGTACCGGGATAAAAATAAAACATCATGAGTGAAAAAACTTAACACGGTCAATTTGAGTAGTACTGTGCCACGGTCGCTCTCGGTCCCCAGCTCACCGTGTCGCATCACCCACCCTATTACTTCTTTTGCTCGGCTCCGAAGGGTCGTAGCGTGATGTTAAATATCCTATAACCTTCCTCAAGAATTGGGCTATCAAATGCAAGAAGATTTTTAAATAGAACGGTAGCATTCAAACAAAACAAAGCTCTTCAGCTTTATTATTAGTAGAGATATAGTATATCTTGGGTATTTTCGATTTATTATATGTAAGTATTTACAAAAAAAGTATATAAGTAGTTTAACAGCCATTTAGTTCCCATAATACAAGCTCTGCTTGGTTTTGGGGCTAGATGATGCGTGTGAAAAATGTCCAGCATTATTTATTTATTTATTTTATTTAGTATAGATAAGTAGGAAGTAGTATACCAAGGCATCATTGAGGGCATCAACGAATTGCTCTTCGGGCAGCTGAAGAAGCTGTTTAGCGTTGTCCTTCCAAGTGGACCACACGAGAGAGCTTCGATTCGAGTCCAGAGGTAATAGTGCGACTGGACCGGTGGGCAAGAGACGCTGCCACGCTGTCGTATTAACACTTTCCTGAAAAGTGAAAATATTATAAACATAAAATAGGGTATCACAGATTTTACAACAAATGTTCTGAACAGGAGACGACGAACTTTTCGTCTTTTTTTGTATGGAAATCTGATAAACAATACATTGGATTCCGAAACCTATAAAAATAGACACATACAAAGTCCTGACCTCACACTAGGATTCCGTGTCGTAGGTATCAGGAACTACGAGTATCGTGGTATCACAATACTCAGACTCCTAACAAATATCTGTAGATCATGCAAACATATGTCCCGCAGCGGGAAACTAACCCGCACCTTTTTCGTAGCAGTTGGCTTTACTACACTTCTGTGCCAATGAATTTGCAAGAAGTTTGGTTAGGCCTGCTGATTGACATGCAGTTGAATGAATGAATGAAAATACTTTATTGTACATCACAAAATAACAAAATAATCAAAAACTTAATATAACTAAAAGTACAATGGGCGGTCCGATTAAAAGCGATCCCTTCCAGACAACCTTGGGATGGAGCGACCCAATTGAGAGAAATTGAAATTTCGACTGAAACCATTATTATGTTTAGATGTGACTTATCTCGAGAACGACATATACGGGTTTAGCACTTACCTCTGCTAGATATAAAGTGGCTACTACGCCCATTTGATCATAATTCCAGGCGAGGTACTGCACACCCATCGCTTTACGAACTGCCGAGTTAGCTCCATCCGCACCGATCTGAGAACGGTATGCTATTTAGAGATACATTTGACCTATACATAGTGTCATAAGGCTGCGATCCAACTGCAGGAGACAAGACAACCACACTTGTTACGATACATGTAGCCGCACAGCAGGCGGCTTAGTAGTTGCCACCTTGACACCTAGCCGACAAGTCGGAATGAGTGACCGCGCCGCATCGCAGGCGTCTATAATACAGCTAGGCTTGCCACGATGCATGGTGGCCGAATAAGTGGCCGAGTCGCTAAGTGAGACGATCGTAGCCAAGCTTGGCGTCTTTCGAGAAAAACCCAGACACCGGTAGCATAATCGGTCGCTTCGCTGCATATGCCAGGCGAATCACGAGTTGACCGTAAAATTGGGGATCTACCCAGATTGAGTTGCATAAAATTTTAAACAATGGAGTCCCTTATACAGCAGCAACACACGGAGACCGCATAAGTTTCGTACGTTTCTGTACTTCATAAAATGCTATTTATTATAATTATATTTACAGTTACATAATTAATGCTAAGTACACCTAATAACCCTTATAATAGTTTGTCTAAGGTGCTTGTAAGTCTTTATTTAAATATATAGGTAAGTATAGTTTAATTCCGTAAACAATTGGTAATAATAACATCCCACAGAAGAGCACGGTAAGCATTCATACCATTGAATGAAACAGCTGGCCGTCACGGTCAGAAAAACGTGGAACTCGCATTCCATCGAATGATGGAGGAAAGAAAAAAAAACTCTTAAATACACTACTCAACAAAGTCTAGGGATAGGGAACAAGGGTATTTTAGTGTATATTTTTAATTCAACTTTTTTTTGTCCTAGATGTTATACATCAATAGAATAAAAAGCGTGCAAGTAAAAAAAATTAAGTTTAATTAGAAAAACTAAAATAGTGCCTAAAACGAAAAAAACAATTTTCTGTATATAACAAAAACATCTGACGCTTAAGTGAAAATTAAATGAAGAAACATTCTTTACAGCCACGGCCCTATATCGGCGTGGCATGATGAGTATCAAGTTATTAATTGTCGCCTGTGGAATAAGGCTCCATATTCTGGAAAGATGTGAAAAAAGTTCTTCTCCCGTGTTAAAATTTTGAGGTAGATCACTGAATGCTCTTCTCCCGAGTAAATCCCATGCATGCTCAATTGGATTGAGATCGGCGGACTGAGCAGGCCACTCTAATACCGTGATATTGTGCTCGCTGAACACATTCATCACCTGCCTTGCGGTGTGCGCGCGTGCATTATCCAACATGAACATTAAATCTTGGCCGAACTGCTGTTGGTGAGGGATGACCATAGGATGCACTACCTGCTCAATGTATTGCTCTGCATTCAAATTGCCTCGTATGCAAACGAGATGAGTTCTCCCACCCAGGCGAATTCCAGCCCACACCATGATCGTTCCGCCTTGATAAGGATGAATTTCCTGAGGATTTCGGAGTCGACTTTGGCGACCAGGGACACGCCAAACATGCACTCTCCTTGAATCAGGATGAAATCCGAAGCAAGACTCATCGGAAAAGAGAACACGTGCCCACTGATTGTCGGTCCATCGCAAATGTGAATTAGCCCACAATAAACGACGACGAAATCCAATTTCCACGTCGCAAAGCTGGAACTCTTAATGGTCTGCGAGAGCGGAGATTGACTTCATGTAATCTTCTCCTGGCAGGTTGTCTAATCATCTCCTGGCAGTTTGGTCACTGATAACCACTTGGTGCTGGGATTGGAGTCTTTCTATCAACTGGCGAGCTGTAATCTGGGGCTGCCTTCTTGCAGCATTTTGCAGAAATCGATCTTGTCTCTGGGTAGTATCTTCCTCGGTGACGTTCGGCTACATCTCCTGTAGCTCTGTAGCATGCCCATAATCGGTAAATTACGCTTGGCTGCGTGTTAACAGCGTCCGCAATATCGCTAATAATGTTGACTGCGTCCAGCTTCCAACAAACCCACAGCCCTAAGCATCTCTTAACGCGTTAAATGACGACGTGACATAACGCTTAGAATGTAAAAAATCTCGAAAAAGTGGGCGGTAATGGTTTTATCAAGAAAAAAATGACTCATCAACACTTTATGCTAGCAAACCCCTTACTCTGCGACCAAGTTAGGTTTTCTCTTCTTATTTTGAAAAGGTTTTGCATTTTTGTTATAATTTTTTGAATTTCGAAAAAAATATTTAATCCTCTTCCAGCCTAAATGTATAAATTTTAGTGGCTAGTACTTTTTTACGAGTTTTCACAAATAAGTTGAAGTATATTGCTTGTTCCCTAGACTTTGTTGAGTAGTGTATGACGTTCCCACTTCGAAATGTAGGCTTGCAATAGAAAACAGTAAAATAATTGTACAGATACTATTTGTGAACGTTTCACGAAACGGAACAATGCTAATGAACATTTCGGCATGCAGAATAACTTCCAAGAAACAAACTGTGCTTCACATTTTTAGGTTGAGTTTTTCGCAAGTAAAATTATTCGTTTTATTAAAACAACAACTACCAAGTTTTTTTTATGACAAAAACTTTTATTACGACATAAAAAACAACAAATTTTGCAGGGCTGTTGTGAAACAAATATTAATTAGAATAGCCTACTTATAAGTAAAACTGAATCAGAAGTGCCCCACGCACCTTGTTGATTCATCTCATTAAATCTGAAATGACTTTCCTTATCTATAATTCTATATTATACAAAGGCGAAAAAGTAGCCTTAATTTTTTTTTATTCCAGCGAATCTTGAAGAAAGCGAGAGAAGATGTATTTAGTAGGTTCTTTTCATTCGGATCTCTCCCGGATTTCCCGATAAGCTTCATAATCATGAACACCTGAGATAAGTACGCTTAAATATAGAAAATACGCATAACAAAGCTAACACACGTTGTTGCGGCATAATTATGAGTTGATTTGTGAACGTTCTTCAATACAGTTGTGTGTGGTGTAACCCGTACAATTCGGAACCATAGACAGATTTTTCTTAGCTTTGATCGTTTTGCAACAGTTTACTTTGGTTGCAAATTGCAATAAGTTCAGAGTTTCACCAAAGCATAAACTAAGACGCTAAAATAAATATTGTGATGTTTAAATTAGTTCTAATCCCCAAGTGTGAATAAATTCGATACACGTGTAAGAGATCTTAATTTAGATTACTTAATTGAAGTATGCAATGATTTTCGTCAGTTGTTGTGGTGTACGGTGTACGGCCTATATTAAAATGACAATTAATCGTAAGATAACTAAAGCGAAATAGAGTGAATTTCAGTGGTTCGTACTTTCTTTTGAACTATGGGAGGCTTGCGAGATTTAGTTAAAGAAAACAATAAGACGGTAAGAAAATTTTATATCCTACAAGAATAATATAAATTCCTTTTACTTACTTTTAGAGATGTTTTTGTCTTAAAGCTTTTTGAACTACTAAGAGCTTTTGGATTCTTTTAACTATTACTTTTTTGTAGAGTTCCTTTGAGAAATTTTATTCAATCTCTATGTACTATCTGGCCCATTTTGATTGTTTGATGATATCGTTATGCACTAATGGGTCTTCCACAGAGAAGTTCATAGCTCTATATGAAATTGATAAAAACAAAGAACGAACCGTGATGAATATGTTAGAAGAAAAATATCGTGCAAAACCCGTCAGCTGAACGTATGTCTAAACAAAAGTTAAAATAGAATGTTAAGATGTAAACTACACTGTAAGCTACTAAATACACGAAATATCTTTATATATTAAGGTGGTTTGAAGTATAAGATAAAAAACATGTGTAATATCGCAATGTCAGTAAACAGAGTTCAAAGATCATGGATTTGAAAGCATTGAATAGTGAGAGCCTAACAAATGAACCGAGTTGGCCTAATGAGCGGTACCATGACTCCAAAGGTCGTAGATACGAAGTGGATTTTACCACTCGAATAATTCTAAGGTGTCCGTTAAAATAGAATGTTAAGATGTAAACTACACTGTAAGCTACTAAATACACGAAATATCTTTATATATTAAGGTGGTTTGAAGTATAAGATAAAAAACATATGTGTAATATCGCAATGTCAGTAAACAGAGTTCAAAGATCATGGATTTGAAAGCATTGAATAGTGAGAGCCTAACAAATGAACCGAGTTGGCCTAATGAGCGGTACCATGACTCCAAAGGTCGTAGATACGAAGTGGATTTTACCACTCGAATAATTCTAAGGTGTCCTAGAGTCAAAAATAATTAGTATAAGTGATAGGCTTGCATCAAGCCAAATAGACTGCTAGCTACTATACAAAACGTGGACATGTGCCAAATATGATGTTTGGACGTGCCTCTGACCACTGCCTAATTGGTAACCCCATGGATTTACATACTTTATAGATCTAAAGAAGTCCACCACAAGAAAAACGTAAGCGTGTTTTCTGTATTAGCAACATGCATGTTCATGATCGAAAAAAACAGAAAATTATGCATATTTTGAGACAGGAGGCAGATTGAATTGTCAGGAGAGTCTTATGAATTTATATGATGACGACATATCTCAATAGTAGTAGAAAAGTGACAAAACCACCAACAGAACATAAATTTTAAGAGTAGGTATTACATTGAGCTGATACATTGTTCTGCGTATCATAAAATTCCGCATTGTGTGTTCTAATATTGGAACCTTGATTCTATTGTTTGCATGATTTTACTCACACAGCATATGGTTTCGGTCACTTTATGGCATCTTCGATAAAGCTCTTACTAATATTCAAGAAATTCCCGAAATATCATGCGGATTGCAATAGGAACCGTTGATCTACAATTTCAGTTTTAAAAAATAAACAACATCTTTATTATGCTGAACTTTATGCATTCATTAATTCATGCCATAGATATAGATTATTCATTAATCTATGGCATGATTTGTTTAGATTGAAAAGTTGAGGATAATTTTGAATATTTTGACAAAATCTTAGTAAAAACTTCACCAGAAGAATAGCTTACGCGGAAAGTTTCTGAGTAAATTACCTCAGGTTGATTTATTTTAGCACTCCCAATTCGGAACAGAATGTTAGATTTGTTTAGATTCATCGATTATCATGTAATTCGTGGTTTAACCAGAACTGTTTAAAAACTAACAACGTGTTAATGAAATTAGAACCAGGGCACTAAAGAATTCTTTAAATATTATAATAATATCGTAGGAGGGAATTTTGTGGCGCTGTCGTCACATCAAAAGATGTAAATAGATATACAAAAAAATAAAATAAAACGAAACTGATTTGTGATCCCAATCTACTAGACTGGACACATACGAAACACGTGTTAATTGCATACGATATTAAATATGTTACGTCAAATTGAAAAATTGGCACAATTCGAGCCGGTAACATAAATAAAAAGTTGTATTCGTGTGGGATTTCACGAATTGTGATTAAATAAATCGGCGGGGATGACACGGATGGGAGAAGTTTTCTGTTTAGTTTTCAGTGGTTTGCTTACGCTGATTCGGTATGATACGCACATACGCGCAACGGTATCGGAACGCGTCGCTTCGTAAAGAACATAACAAGAAAAATGACAAAAACAAAAAGGTTAATAAATCACACTCAAGATACCTTTGATGTGAAATTAAAACGTGAAGATACTGAAAGTGCGGAATAATTTCAATTTTATTATTTTTCTCCGATACGCGCGGGTGTTGGTTGTGCTTTTTCGGGTAGAGTTGAAATGCTGGAACGTTGCTCTTCCAAGAAGTGAAAAAAGTGTCTTATTACCATAATGATGTAATTTTGCATTTCGAGACTATGATGTCGAATTTTACTGTGTACTTTTTATTAACATTTTATTTGCAAGAGCTAAAGCGCGTTAGTGTAAAGAGCGAGGGTAAAAGCGACTTGGATCACGGTTCTTTTAATCCGTTTGCCGCAGCAGCAGCGGCACGAAATCTTGGTCTCCTGTAGTAGGAAACATTGTTGTTCCCCTGACCTGTTTTTTTTAGTTAGCTAGTTTAGCACCCATGAGTTTTTTTGCATTTTAATGTTTATTAAGATGAAGGTTTGGTCAACCTATTTTTATGTGTACAATTTTTTGATAGGTTTTTCGCGAGGACAGTTCGCGATGGTACGTCGGCATGAGCGAGGTACCGGAAGCCGCGGAGGAGGATTTGGAAGCGAGCTACATATCCAGCGACGAGTCGGCACATGGGCTCGACCTCTCTGAACGGTTGAGAGTAAAGCCTTCCAGAGACATTTGGGAGCTAGGTAAGATCAAATGTATTTTCCACTTACACAATCATGCTTAAAGATCATTTGGGAAGAGATAAGGTAAGCCAATGCCTTCTAACCAGACACAGAATTTGGTAGCACTTATGAACATTGAAACAACCCTTGAATCAAAGGAAATAGAAAGACTTTAAAGGCTAGCGAAAAGAGACTCTATTTATGTTGCATGAAACGAAGCACAAGCTTTTTGCAGTCACACGAATAATAAGAGCCCATGTTTTGGTTTTTCACAGAGGAGATTCAATACATGCTGAGCCATTTACCACACGCAGAAGAATTATCTTTACTAGTGGAAGCCGGGCAGTACGAAGAGATTATTACAATGGCCACAAAATCACAAGAGTGTCTGAGAACAACGGCCCTCTGGGCTTGCTGGCTTGGAAAAAGCCAGTTACTGGCCCACTTGTTGAAGTTAAACGATTTTGATGCAAATACTTCAGATGGAGCTGGCAGGTAAGATTGTCATCAGTTTGATTTTGTTTCTTATCGTATTAAAATTTAGGTTTGATTTTTCAGAACATGCCTTCATCTAAGCTGCTTGGTAGGCAGTCAAGAATGCGCAAAATTATTATTGGAACATGGTGCATGTCCCAACAGTTGGGATTCGTCCAGCGTCAGCGAGACAAAAGCGACACCCCTCCATTGCGCCGCAAGCGCGAAGAGCTTGGCTTGCGTCAAGGTAAACAGGATACAGACATGAAAGGTGACCTAATTTTTTGTCGATTGGGGATATTGGAGTAGTTAATTTGTATTATCACAGGTGTTGATAGCTCACGGGGCCGACGTGAACGCGGGGCTTGCGGAGCGATCGCCGTTACACTACGCAGTGCTTAGTGACGCACCGGAAGTGGTCAGCGAGTTGTTAGATGCCGGCGCATGCCCTGACACTATGCAGGTGCGTTTTGTTTATATTCGGTCCAAATAATTCTAGTGAAACAAACATTGTTATGATTATTCCCGGTTTTTTTCAGTTACTCTTAAAAACAGATCTACAGATGGTCTTAGCAAGATATGCCATGAACTTTAGCTTTTAAAATCGAAAACAGCGTAGAAAAAGTTCGCTACACGTTTCGTTTGTATTTCAAAGAGGTCGAAATGAGGCTCTGGCACTTGTCCTGGAAAACAATCGTGACTGTACGGTTATCTATGTCTACAGTTTATTTTCAGGTGTTTACGGAAACGCCACTGCACGTAGCAGCATCCCTCGGTTCCGCGGCCTGCACTAAGCTGCTCTTGGATGCTGGTGCAGATGTCAGAGCAGCGCTGGGCACTGGAAAAGCGACTGCACTCCATTTAGCAGCGGAAGACGGCCATGCGGAGTGTGCGAGAATGCTGCTTGAGCATGGTGCTCAGATTGACTGGCCGAATTTTAGAGGACAGACGCCATTGCATCTTGGTAAGCTTTTAGGAAAGGGTTTTAAAAGATGCCACAGGACATCAGCAGTATTTTGGAACACTGCGAAGTTTGATGTTAAACAAACAAGATCTTTGACAACGGCAAGGCCCATCCCGAAAGCCATCATTCTATACATCATTACATTGGGATAGTCTATACATCATTGGGATATTTTTTTTCTACTAGACTATATCTGGGAATACACTGGTTCTGGAAGTATTGAAGGCCAAAGACTATTTTTTTTAAATCCTACTTTATCCTATCCTACTTCCTTCCTACTAATATTATAAACGTGAATGTTTGTGATAATTTTTGTTACTCTTTCACGCTAAAACTACCAAACGGATTTGATGAAACTTTATAGTAATATAGCTTATACATCAGAATAACGGAGCTGAGACGTGGACACTCACGATAGGGCTGGTCCACCAGTTCAAAGTCGCTCAGCGAGCTATGGAAAGAGCTATGCTCGGAGTTTCTCTAGGATAGGATTCGTAACGAATACATCCGTCAGAGAACCAAAGTTATCGACATAGCTCAACGAATTAGCAAGCTGAAGTGGCAGTGGGCCGGTCATATCTCGCGAAGAACCGATAACCGCTGGGGTAAACGTGTTCTTGAGTGGAGACCGCGACTCGGCAAACGTAGTGTAGGACGCCCTCCGGCCAGGTGGGCTGACGATCTGCGAAAGACTGCAGGCAAATGCTGGATGCGAAAAGCTGAAGACAGGGCGCTATGGCGCTCATTAGGGGAGGCCTATGTCCAGCAGTGGACTAATATAGGCTGATGATGATGATGATGATCAGAATAACACACAGGCTACTTTTTATCCGGGTAACACGCGGGCGAAGCCGTGGGTAAAAGCTAGTATTTTCATAAATTAATTCAAAGTGTTATTATTTCTTTCGTCCAAACAATAATTACCAAAATTTTCGAATTTAAAGAAAGAAAGAAAGAAAATATTTATTTAACACGACATAAAATAATATATGTATATATATATATATATATATACAACAAATTTTGGAAGTTAGGATGGTGGGATAATTTGTGGGAATACATAATAATAATAATTTATGTTTGGACAACCTACTTATAAATACCTACCTATAACTGAAACAGAAATGCCCCACGCACCTTACTGCCTAATCCATCTACCTAGACACAACAGAATTTTCTAACAGATTACTGCAATTTCACAGAAAGGCAACGAATATCAAACTCAAACGCACATATCAGCATTGATTTGTGCGTGTGCCGGAGCATGCTCACACGCGGTGAGCGTGTATTACAATACGCGCTACAAAAAACAGCATTGTTTTATGTTCAGTTACTCGTTAAGATAAACAGTATGCGTAGATTTGTGATCTACGCATCTTGGTGATGGTGATACAGGGTGAAAAACACCCTGTCGAAAGTCACAGAACACGAAGTTTTTACCTATTAGTTAATATACTTATACATTGTGGAACACAAAAAAAATATTATACAGCAATTTTTTTTATACGGACTACGTATAATTTTTTTTTTTGTATAATATTTTTGTCCCCACACTAGGATGCCCTGTGTCGAGGGTATCAGGTGTATACCCGAACTACGAGTACCGTGGCATCACTACACCCAGACCCGCAACAAATATCCGCAGATCATGCAAATATTTGTCCCGCAGCGGGAATTGAACCCGTAGCACTTGCGTCGCAGCTGGCTACTCGCTCGCCGCGCCACCTAGACGGTAGCTGGTAATTGCTGATAAATTATGAAAATTGTATAAAAATGCGTGAACTAAAGTGTTTTTTCTGCCTCGTTCACAGCAACTCTAGCTCAATCAGTGGAAGTTGTGGAGTTATTAGTCGGAAAAAGAGCTGACGTCAGAGCCAAAGATGGCGATGGTCGGACTCCACTTCACGGGGCTATAGTCAGAGGGGCAAGGGCCTGTGATGTTGCGAGACTACTCCTCGCATCTGGGGCTGACCCGAACGCGCCAGACAACTTTGGATATACACCTGTACATATCGCGGCATTGAATGAATTCTCTGCCTGTGTCTTACTGCTTTTAGGTAAGTGTAAATAATAAATGATTAAGATTACCCATCTAAACAGTCAGTATTCCCACATGTTTCCATTAATCTGCTTATGATCATTCTAAATTTGGATAACAACATTGTGATGGTAAGATAAGGTACTTTAAAATAATAGAGCGTATTTCGCATAATTACCAATTACCTATACTTCACCATTCTCGTTTAGATTTTTGGCGTTAGTGGCGATAGGCAGTCGAAAGCTTTTACTTTCTAACGCAGTCCCTATGTGTTTGGGGTATTATTATTATTTTTGATAACTTTTTGTGGCTTTTGTGTCACTGCGGCCGTGACAGGCCTACCCCGTTATGAACCCCCGTTACGCCGGGGGGCGTTATATGTTTTGGGTAAGAGGTTGTTTGTTGGTTTGTGTTTTTTTGCATTTTACTTTTGATGGATTAGACGATTATCAATTCTGTGAAAAAAATCGGATCCCATAGCTATCGAACTCCTATAGATACTTTATACCTATACATTCTACTATATAGTATAACTAGCTTCTACCCACGGCTTCGCCCGCGTGGTACCCGGATAAAAAGTAGCCTATGTGTAATTCTGATGTATAAGCTATATTACTATTAAGTTTCATCAAAATCTGTTTAGTAGTTTTTGGGGGAAAGAGTAATAAACATCCATCCTCACAAACTTTTGCGTTTATAATATTAATAGATGTACATTCATGTCTGTCTCCCATATATTTTAGACTAGCTGTACCCGCGACTTCGTTCCCGATTGCGATCCCTGCATACTAATTATTCGCATCTGACCTCAGTTTGTCTCATATAAAGCAACGCTGTAGTCTGCGGTGAAGCACTCATATCAAGAAAGTATTTCTCAAAGACTCGAGATTAAAAAAAAAAGAATATCGGAATAAAATCGGTTAACATTGTCGAAGAAATCACGTAACATACCTACACACCTGTAACCTACACAAAAAGCATACAGACAAATTGAGAAACTCCTTTTTTAAAGTCTGTTGATAATAATTAAATTGTGATATTATTAGCCATAGTTACCTACGCTTGCAGTCTCTATTTTACGGTTTCTATTCTGCAGGTACTCTAATAGCATGAAATCCTCACGTGCCCACGTTATTTTGCCTACTCTACAAAAACAAAATAAAAGTCGCCCATCAAAAATGTTTCGGCTAGTCGTGATTCCATGAGATGATGTTTTTTCCCCAGTCCCAGTCCCGGTAGTCCCGGTAGTCACGGTAGTCCCGGTAGTCCCAGTCCCAGTCCCAGCTACCTACTCAGCGTACACTTCAAAGTGCGCTATAAATGTTACGCCAGCTTAAACTGAGACGTGAACTCGAAGGTTCCTATCTAGGCTATGTATAATGAATGATCGTTTAGCAATATCTGATTCCTTTGGAGTGGTCTGACTTGACATATACCTTATCCATTATGCCTATACGATAAAATGCGCTCACCAGCTTAAGATGAGCCGTACGTTCAAAGGTTCCTGTACATTTCGGGTTTCAAGTTATTTGGACCTATTACTGAGGCCTGTGATGTCTGTAACTTCTGAACTACAAACCTGATGACCATGAAATATTTACAGGACAATCTTGAAAGTACTTCCTTTCTAACAAAAAAAAATGGATGAAATCGGACTACGCGTTAATGAATTACAACTAAGTACACATTTTAACTTTCATCCCCTCTTCCATAATCGGCGCCATGCGTGATTAAGGTTCAGACAGAAAGACAAATAGACAGACCGACAAAAATGAAAAAAAAAAACATTTTTGGCTTCAGTATCGATTATAGAGAGCCACCCAATTTTTTTTTTCAAAATAACTTCAATGTACAGAATTTGACTTGTTACATTCTTATTATAGAGGTAGTATATAGATGGAGCTTTTATTCAACACGTACTGTACGCAGTTTGCGGCGTTTCGATTGCCAATTCAATCAGTCAGCAGCCGATTTACAGCGTTAGTACGTACAGTTCGCCGCTCACTTAACGTCACTGAACCAGACTTTGCATCCAATTTGCAGCTCAGAGTCAGCTAGTCGACAGTCAGCTGACTCTGAGCTGCTGTCCGCAGCCTTAAGGTATTTTCTCGTATCTTACAGATTACGGCGGCGACGTGACTCTTCGCACAAACGGCGGTGTATCAGCTCTGTCCTTCATCGTCCGACGAGTTCCAGACGTGGTGCCGCGGTACCTTTGCAAGTTCGACGACGCAGTGCACGTTAGCGAGCACGAGTTGGGGGACGTGGACTGTGAGCTGACGATCGACTTTAGGCCGCTCGTGCCTTCTCTGCAGCGAGGAGAGGCGGAGTTGCTACTGGCTTTCGTTGAGGCAAGCGTTTGTGAATCGGCTGGCCCAGTCTAAACTAATCAGCTAGGTTATCTTTATATGTCAAGCCAACGTTTCTGTGGATGACTGGTGGTGGTATTTAGAACAGCGCTTTCTTGCTTCGGGACACGTTAGATGTCGGTTCCGGATATAACAGTTATAAAGCTATGTCAGAAGCCTTCGAGTGACCTTAAAACTCCTGAGACCAGAGTTAGCCACTAGCGCATACGAACTAACTACGAGTACCTAACTAGTACATGTTTTCTTCTAAGAAAGCCTTATGGGAAAGGTTTGCTACAACCTATCGCTACAACTATTTACTTTACTTAATTTTGTATTAGTTTTAGTATTCTTACAGCATCTCAATCATACGCTCTGTTAACAGGTTGCTTGCCTGACTAAACATTTGATATGGTTTCAGGTCGGTCGAAAGGATATCCTGAAGCATCCTCTAGCTGAAACTTTCCTTTTCTTGAAGTGGCGAAGGATACGAAAGTTCTTCGTCCTTAGTTTTATTTACCACGCGTTATTCATATCTTTGTACAGCCTTTATATTCTGCGTAAGTTGATCTACATGCCTATATAAAGCTAGTGTGACTATTTTTTTCGTTATTTATATAGTTATTTTTGTTTCAGAGATATTCCTATGTGAAGAGGTCACATGCAACGTGCCGTCATATCTTCGGCCAGTGCAATATCTGATTCTGATCCTCAATTTGTGTTTCTTGGCAAAGGAGATCTTCCAAGCCTTCCTTGATTGGTCTGCCTACATACGACAGTGGGAAAACTGGCTTCAAATTCTTATTATTATTGGGGTGTTTTTGTGTACCGTAAGTTTTTGTAATTTCCTGGCTGAGAGATGGCTTGTGCGAATTGGAAGATATTATTCATAGGGCGCAGACATAGAAACATAACATCAGAAGTTTGATGTTTCAGAGAAATAATTATCTCTTTACATTATGATTAGTAAGGACTTCCTACTGGATGGACCGATGACATACAAAAGGTGGTCGGAAGATGGTGGATGGAGGACAAGTTCGTTTGTCATGGCACTCTTTTGGAGAGGCCTATGTCCAGCAGTGGACTTCTACAGGATGATGTAGCTAAATATTATTTTTACATGCTTAATGTTTCAGATACCAAACTGGGACATAGACAATGGAGTGATAAGGACGAACACATCAGATTGGCAACACGACATCGCTGCTATAACTATCTTCTTTTGCTGGTTCGAATTGATGATGATCATTGGAAGATTCCCAACATTTGGGTTGTATGTTCAGATGTTTACGACAGGTAGATAATATTTTAGAACGTCTTGAAATTGATGCTTTTACTGTCATTTCCTATTATTCATCCATCAATGATAGAACCAAGATTCGCAAATTTGATTACATATCTACTCGTAGTTTTGATGATATTTTAATTTTGTTCCAGTGACCGTGAACTTTGCGACATTCCTATTAGCGTACAGCTGCATCCTTATAGCCTTTGGACTGGCTTTTAGTGTGTTATTTAGCAACTATCCGGCCTTTCATCTACCCGCTGGCCTTGTCAAAACAGTCATGATGATGTCAGGAGAGTTAGAGTATGAGGATATTTTCTATAACAACTGCACGGATTCTCAGATACTCTATCCATTGACGGCGCATGGGATGTTCCTGATTTTTGTATTGCTGGTCACGGTTATACTGACGAATTTGCTGGTTGGGTTGGCTGTCAGCGATATTCAGGTACCGTGTGTATGGAGATTTTTCGTGCTATTCCGTAAATATCCGTGATTTTTCGTGCTATTAGAGATTGCTAGTTATGCAATTTCGCACTAAGAAGTATCATTTTAAAAGCGAAAGATCGCGGAAGAAACATTGTTAATCGAAAATAACCTACGATTAAGTGCTGCTTATCAGGGCAAACTTGCTTCTGTGTTCTGGTACAGTTAATATTATAGGGCTACTGTAGACCTATCACAACTTATGTTCTGTTTGAAAATTACTCAGTACTAAACGGCAGTTACTACTTAGTTTGTGAAAGGAAACTGTGTTTATTACAGGCTCTTCAAGAAGGCGCTGGACTGGACCGCCTAGTCCGACAAACGCAGCTAGTCGCGCACCTAGAGAGTATGCTTTTCAGCTCCTTGTTAACATGCGCGCCGAAGCAACTGCTTGCTGTGCTGAGATGGGGCGCTTTGCTAACTGCTTCACATATGCGCACATTAAATGTACGCCCAAACGACCCAAGGGAAAATCGAGTAAGATTCATCATATAGATAGCTTGCTTTTTATATATAATCCGTGAACTCATCAGCTAGTAGGTGATGAGTTCTAATCACGCCCAAATTTTATCGTACCTTAAAATCTTCGGAGGAAACCTACTGTATTCATGGAAAATGAACGGTTTTAAATTAGTGTAGTAGTTTCTGAGAAAGCGCGAACAGATTGACGCAAGGCTTCCTGGTTCCTGTATTCTATCTATGATTTCAGATACCAAAAGACTTAATAATGTCCATTTACAAATTGGTCGCCAGCAAGAAGGATACAAAGAGAAGTATACGAAAAAACAACAACTACGAGTTTAGGTTACGAAGATGCAACGACGAGGAAGACAGGAACAGACAGGTGAAAAGAAAGAGTAACCTATACGACCGCTACTCTGCAGAAAGCCAACAAGTAGAACGAAGGAGGCGGACCACATCAAACTCGGCTACAGATCCTTTAAATAATATTAACTCTTTTTCAATAAATGCAATACAGGAGATATGCATGGTTGATATAAAGAATCAACTGGCAGAGTTGAATAAAAAAGTGAATAAGCTGATAGAAGCAGGATTAAAAGGGGAGGACAAGTCCAGTGATGTTCAACCACCATGAGTGAATAATTGAGTAGGAAATTTAAATATGCCTCTTTTTCCATGAATAATTTTAAGTAAACGAGTCACTGTACATCTAATTGATAGTTCAGTAACATAAAGGCATATCGTCGGCTAACCAACAATACCTCGCAAATATTTTTTTCGTATCTTTTCAGTAGAACCAAAAAATGATTTTATCACACCACACAATATGTCAACAAAATTCAAATCGTTATGTTTTACGTGTGAATCGGTGTTTGAAGACCCTGAAGACTTATGCGGATGCTGTTTGTATTGGTGAACAGAAGCGTAGTGGAAAGGTCTATGCAATGCGATTTAAATTCCAAAATCGCAAAACTTCAACTACGTAATGTTAGCTAGGCGACGATAATACCTTTAAAACTAGAAACTATTACCAAATAGTCATAGGTTCGTGACGTGTAAGGGCACTTGGAACTAAATAGTAATATTCAATGAAGTCAACACAGTCATACACCACTTTAACTTAATTAATATTTCAACTAAGTAGTAAGAAAGTAGTAAGAACTACATGAAATAAGCTATATTTTTTGCAAATCATTGTGTTTGGATATAATCTAGGCTTAAGAATATGTAATCACCTTAGTGTAAAAAAAAAATATTATGTTTCGTGTTATTTAAGTTGTTATCCATGTATTTTG
This sequence comes from Perizoma flavofasciatum, assembly GCA_958496245.1. Classification (NCBI taxonomy): domain Eukaryota; kingdom Metazoa; phylum Arthropoda; class Insecta; order Lepidoptera; family Geometridae; genus Perizoma; species Perizoma flavofasciatum. The sequence goes on from OY292436.1 coordinate 6,530,011, forward strand.
TTATTCCTAGTTTTATTAAAATATCCATATTTAGTTTTTTTTATACAACCGCAGTGGCAAATAGCGTACGACATATACCCGCATAAGTGGTTACCATTCAATCTATGAACGCTTATAATACCAGAGGTAACACTCGCGCGATGCCGACCATACACCCATAGATACACAGATAGAAAACACTTCATTGTATGTTAAATAATATTTCAAGATAAATACTGCAAACTTTGACTATATTGTACAAGGGCAATGTTGGCGGTTTTATTGATAAAAAGCGATCTTTACCAGAAATTATTTAAAGAGAATGGACTGTAACCTACGAAAGATTACAATGGTTTAGATGGTGTACCACATACTATGAATATACTATGTTGTACACAATATATCAACATAATTACACAGCATAATACCTACATAAAATACTATAAATTTATTAGGTCTTGTATACCTAATAAATAACATAGATAAGCAAGAATCAGGCAACAGTTAGGGACTCGAGGACAAGTAATGCTTCTTCTTGAACAAGGATTTAAAAAGAGGTAGTGGTTTCGCATATCTGATGGCTGCAGGTAGTTAATACCAGAAACAGACAGCCTGCACTGTAAAGGAGTTATTACGATAGGTGTGTATGAGGGTTTCAGAAGACTGAAACCCTCCAACTTTCAACCTGCACTCTTGTGCAGGGGAAGTGGATGAATTGAAAAATTTAGGAAGATGAAGAAGAAATAAAAAGATATGTAAATATGTTCTATAACATATTTACTCATACCCAAACTATTAACTATTTTGTTTCACTTACCAATAGCTGACAGGTGTATGCGTCACCATTGCTCATTTTAACAATAGATTTTTGACTTGAGTCTTCTCCTTGTGGTAATGTGTACCCAGAAATCTTAGATCCATAGTTTATGTTCAGGTTTTTATTGTTAGTAGCAGAGAGCTCACTATTGATTGCATGAAGGAGGACATCATTTTCAACAATGTATGCCACATCATCATCCATCATTTCTTTGCTGCTGAATGAAATCATGGCATCTGAGCATGCATCCCATACCTGAAAAATCATAAATATAATTTCAAATGGGTATGTAAGTGATCATAGTTTTTCACACCTACATTAATTATTGAATTAATAATACTAATGAATTATGAATTGAATTAATTTATTAGTGAAATGTTGATATATTTGATTAAATTGCTTTAATCTAGTTTAATACTTTGATTACATGAGGCTGATATCTAAAATAAAAATAAACTGTTATGACCAGATATTGGAATTCATCAAGTGATTTCAATTTCAAATTTCTATTTATTTTGTGACTCATTAAGTCCCATAAAGTCAGTGTTATTATGTTAATATATCATTTAAAAATTGATTAAATGAATAAGGGCTGGCGCACATTAGATGAAAGGTATTGCAGAGCATGCCTGCAAAGTTTTCTAAACAAATCCCACATCAGGAAAATAAATGATGCACCTGCGTGAGATTACGCAAGCCTGCCCAAGTCTCTGCTAGTCAAGCTAAGCCATAGTCTGTATAGTAACAACTGTGTTACGCTGTGCTTCACCTAATGTGGCCCTTATATGCTTTTCTGTCAGTAGTTTGGACATTGAATTTTTAAAATATGTTTAGGTATTTGATAAATATTATTTATTTGGTAAGTTACAAAAACAATTATATTTACTTGCATATACCATACTGGCTGCAGTCTCATCTCCTCTACACGTTGCCAAACATTGATGGAGTTCATGAAAGACTTTGTAGATTGGTTCAAAGCAACCACCCTGTTGCTGTATTCTGGCTTCAGTTCAAACTTGCTCTCTGAACCACTTTCTAACAGCAGGACTTTCAGGTTAGAGAGTAAGGAATCTTTGGCTGAAAAAATAGGAAGGTAATTTTAAGATGTTTTTTCATTCTTATTTAGTCTTAAGGATTATATTTATTTAAAAACACATCAAAACAGAAAAATCGTGTGGAAACCGGCATGCTCTAGAAACAATTTTTTTAAGACATGTGCCATTAGTTAGAGTTTCAATAACAATGATGAGTTTGCCACCGTCATGTGGAATAGTTACTACTTGCAAAACACAGGAATACACCAAATGTTAAGATGTGCCTCTGACTACCTCATACTTGGTATCTTCAAAAGATCTACTGAGTTAGTATCTGAAGATCTTCCACATGGGGATTACAGTTGTGTTTGTTTTTTTACATTTCTTTCATTTTTAACAGAACACTTCTAAAAATGTATTCTTTAAACCAATGTGGTAACCAGTTGGTGATGCAGACTACCTATTATTATTATAATTCATAACTTGCAAAATTTGTTGATTTTTATGAGGTGCCAAATAAATGTTTTTTTAATGGTTATTTTAACAGTAGTAGAATCACACCACAATTTCATCCTAAGTTATCATAATGAGCCTAATGTCATTGATCTATTGGGTGAAGGGTCACCCAAGTGGTTATACTAGGCGGTTTTAGGTAAAGCTAGAACTGTTTATGATCTAAGATTTTGCACTTACCCATAGCACAAGCTAAAGTACAGCCGACCATACCTCCACCGGCGATAATAACATCATAGTTTCCTTTAAAGCTGTCATTCTCGACGGTACTCACTCTCCGTAAGCCCACAGTGGTCTTAGCAATGTTTATTTTTACGAATCTTGAAATGTTTTTGCTCAAAAACATTTTGTTAGTTTGAGGTTACCTGTTGCACAATAAATAAAACATTAAGCTAAATATCAGGTAGATAAACCGTTAGATTGTTCTTTCAAACCTGTTTTTCTATATTTTTATAGTTAACTTAACAAGTACCGACACACAAGTACCTATTAAAAATCTGTTTTATCTGAAATCGAACAAAATTGCGCGAAATGGGTAAATTTTGATACTGTGTACTGTGTATTGTTTGCAGTGTTGCCAGCGGGGTAAGAAAAGATCTTGTCAAAAGTTACATTTCGGTTCTGGTACGTGCCGGCCGCTGCTGCGGCACGCTCGCTGTGCACGTGCGTGTGTTCTAATGTTCCCTAGAGGACTGAACAGTGTCGGATTAAAATTAAAATTTTAATAGGATCCATTTCGGACTAATCTAAGGTTAGTCCGTTGTACAAAACACATCGTATTCCCGCGCTTTGTTAATGACCATCTTTTATGATTTCTAAGCATGTGCGTTATAAAACAAGCCTTCAACTCCATACATTTTATTTTTCAATACTTAACCTAATGTTTAAATATTATTTTCTCGGAAACTATTCCATTTCTGACTTTAGGAGTGGTATGGTTGGAATGGGGGAGTCTATCCCTTACACCCCCTGTGCTTTTTTTTAAACAAAATTGGTGTGACGGCTTTCTAAATCCTAACCGTTGGTTGTATTAACTTATAGAAAAATGGATGATTTCGACTATGTACTTAATTTTCCAAAAATAAAAACGAATAAAGATGTAAAAAAAAATCCAATTTTTCCATTCTTAGTGGCATTTAACGATATTACTTTTTCTAAACCATCTTTTCTTTTATATTTTTTGCCGACATTGTAAAAAATATACAACGTGAGCCGTCTGTTCGTTTCAATTTGGATTTATGTAAGAAATTAAAAAGGTATCCATGAATCCTACGAATTCCAAAGATTGCCTAAAAGTAACCTTTTTAGTTATCTAAATAACCTGACGTAGTTAAAAATCACCTAAAATATTACAAAAGTAACTTTCTGGCAACATTGATTGTTTTTTATGTTTGACAATATCACGACGATTTTTTATTTTGCTAGATGTGTTAATGTCAGGGAATACCTTTATCATTCTTACTGACTGAAGTGACAAAAAAACGCTAGTTTCATTTTTTGCCCTGCTTTTTCGTCTTTTATAGATAAAACATGTCACGATGCTGATGATGAAGACGCCTTATCGTAGATATCAGAACAAATACGTAGAATTTTTTCCAACTCCAACAGCTGAAGTTGAAAGTATAATTTTAGCGAAAAAGCACCCGTTAAACCCAATTTCTAAAACTATTTCGGGGTTCAAATTTCTTATTAGAATTTTTGATCAGAGATGCAGCGGGCTGGCTGCATGTGGATAAAAAGTATCAAAATTAGCAGTCACATATATTCACCTAGTGTGTAGAAACAAAGTCGGGTAAAACGGTATTTCGCGTGATCTCACTATCAAACTACAAGATATCTAAGTATCTATAAACAAGTTGGTTTCCATGACAGCAAATGCCACAACAACATTTCAATATATTATGGTAGGTACCTATTTAGCTACCTAAGTATTTCCTTCAATATCAGCTAAGATGTAGGTAGTAGGTACTTTTCTAGTGTAGTGTTAACGTAATGAGTCACTTCGGTAGTGTTTTTACAAATTCGTGTTTGAGAATCCCAGTGGATCCCGTTAGTAAAATGCCAAAGACTTTCTACGAGCGTAGGACCAAAAATGCAGTGCGGCCACAGAGTTCCATCGAAACTTCATCTTCATGCTCCATAGCGGCCGCCGATCTGGACGCAGATAAGCTGAAAGACTTTTACAAAAGTATACCAGATTACAACGATATTCATCACCTACCAGAAGATGAGTTTTATTCCACGTTGAAATCTCTGCGAGAGAAAAAAAAGATAATGTTAGGAATCGCTATAGAGCAAATTGACGACAGTAATGGCGATATTGATGAAACTTTGCACTTATATACGAAAACGCCGGATTTACCATGCTCGATTCCGAATAAGATTAAAACAAAGATGCATTCTACGTCGAGGAGAAAATCTGCTGAAGAAAAAGGAAATGTTACGAAGAACGATTTACGCAAAGTATCGAATCATATTGATTATTCAAAGACTAAGCCACCAGCAACTTGTTTGAAGCAACCTACTCAAAAGTCAAATCTAATCGATGACGATAAAAACCTGAAGAATGAACTAAAAATTACGTCACAGAAAAGCAATATCGAAAAATCTAGAGTTGAACGACCAAAGAGGAATCATTCTGCATGTTCTATATCTTGGGATGATAAAATAGAACCAAAAACAGAAGTGGATAAGAAATTCGGGCAGTACTTCATCGGGAAAAGGTACCCCTGTGTGAGTGGCCTCGATGATGATGATGATTTCAAAACACGGAGTATGCCAACTAGCCCTCTGAGGATCAGTCTTAGCCGATCGCCTTCGAGGAATAGGAGCATCACTATTCCTAAACCCTTCAAGATGACTGAAAGGTGAGGTTTAGTGGCGTAATTTTTAACAAGAGTTTTGTACGTAGGTACTTTTCTACTAACCCTCTTATTCGTAAATTACTCACTAACTCTAGCAGGTACCTAACTCTACCCCTGTCCTTTTCTAACACTAAATAACTTAAAAAATAAAGGATAGAGGCACGCAACTTGCGTGCTAACTGCTAAAGTTAGTGAGTGATTTTGAATAAGAGGGTTAATATCTACATTTAGATTAATACTAGCTTCTGCCGCGTGGTACCCTAAAGTAAAGCTATATTACTGTAAAGTTTCATCAAAATCTGTGCAGTAGTTTTTGCGTGAAAGAGTAACAAACATCCACCCTCACAAACTTTCGCGTTTATGGCTTTTTTCGCGTGGTTCATATCTAAATAATAAGCGACCTATATATCTATTCCAAACTTCATCCAAATCGGTTTAGCCGTTATAAAACTATCATTGACGAACATCATGATTATCGCTTTCACTTTTAATACGTTATAGTTATTCATCATCAGCCTATATTAGTCCACTGCTGGACATAGGCCTCCCCTAATGAGCGCCATAGCGCCCTGTCTTCAGCTTGCCGCATCCAGCATCTGCCTGCAGTCTTTCGCAGATCGTCATCCCACTTGGCCGGAGGGCGTCCTACACTACGTTTGCCAAGCCGCGGTCTCCCCAGCCCAGCGGTTATCGGTTCTTCACGAGATATGACCGGCCCACTGCCACTTCAGCTTGTTAATTCGTTGAGCTATGTCGATAACTTTGGTTCTCTGACGGATGTATTCGTTACGAATCCTACTCCGAGAATAGCTCTTCTCATAACTCGCTGAGCGATTATGCACTGGTGGACCAGCCCTATCGTGAATGTCCACGTCTCAGCTCCGTAGACCATGACGGGTAGGACGTACTGATTGAAAACTTTCGTTTTCAAGCATTGCGGTATGGGTGTCGAGAAGACTCCACGTAGTTCTCCAAACGCTGCCCAGCCTAGCTGGATCCTCCTCTTGGCCTTCTTCTCGAATTTTTTTTTACCCAACTGCAGAATCTGCCCATGGCACAATTTCGAGAAGGTGGCCATGTACAACCACCGGTCTTGGAACAATGTGGCCATTGATCATGACTTTGGTTTTATCCAAATACATCGGGAGGCTGAAGCTAGGCCGTCCAGCATCCGGTTCAGCTCCTCTAGCGACTCCGCTATTAAGACTATGTCATCAGCGAATCGCAGGTGTGAGATGTAATCGCCGTTTATGTTAATGCCCCTACCTTTCCAGTCCAGCATCTTAAACATATCTTCCAACGCGCTCGTGAACATCCCCCTGCCTCACTCCTCTGCGCAATTGAATGGGTTTAGACTGCTGGCCCTGTACTTGGACACTCATAGTGGCGGCTTCGTAAAGACATCTCGGCACCTCGATATAACGATAGTCTACTTGGCATCGCTGTAAGGATTCCAGAACAGCCCAGGTTTCGACGGAGTCAAAGGCCTTCTCATAGTCCACAAAGGTCTGGCTGATTATACTCTTCAGACTTCTGTATAATCTGCCTCACTGTGTGAATGTGGTCTATGGTGTAATATCCTCCGCGGAACCCGTCCTGTTCTGGTGGCTGGAACTCGTCGAGTCTTCTGGCGAGACGATTCGTGACCACTCGTGAGAACAGCTTATAGACGTTGCTCAGGAGTGAGATAGGTCTATAGTTTTTAAGGAGGGTGTTATCTCCCTTCTTAAAAAAGAGCACCACCCAACTCCCGCTCTACGCCTTTGGAGTTCTCCCACTGTGAAAGACGGTGTTAAAGAGGTTTTGTAGCTCCTGTATAACAGGGGCTCCTCCTGCTTTCAAAAGCTCTGATGTAATTCCGTCCTCACCGAGGGCTTTTCCATTTTTAAGCTGCATTTTTGAGTAGGTAAATGCAAGTAGGATAGTTAGATAAGGCACTGCATAACTCTAAGTACGTAGGCAATATAATGATAACAATGCTGGTCGTTTTACACACAGCATCATCTAGCCCCAAAGTAAGCAGAGCTTGTGTTATGGGAACTACATGACTGATATTATACTACTTATATACGTTTTTTAAATACATACACATTATACATAGATAACACCCAGACCCGAGGCAAATATTTGCAGATCATACAAACATTTGTCATCAACTTTTTGCGTCCCAGACGGACCTTCGCCCACTGCGCCACAGAGGTCATCATATAAAATGTACTGCACCAAATTGTTATTTCATATTCTAGGGACGAAGAGGACCGAATGGTCAACGAGCTTCGAAGCCTTCAGAAATCATTTTCCGATGACATGCTCCATCAAAAATGCAACAGAAAGAAGTTTCGGGCCAAGCCCGTTCCCATCGAATCAAGGATCCCACTTTACGATAAGATCCTGGAAGACCAAGCCATGAGGTTTTTGGGAAAATATTAGGAACACACTGTATGCTTCTTTTTAGAGACACTTATTTTTTAAAATTTTAAATTGCAAAGCCTTTAATAATTGCGAACGTTGGTTTACCTAGGTATTTATTTTTCCCTTTGGTTTTCTTTCTAACAACGGAGTTCATAATATGAGGTGCAGACTTTAAACCAATAAGTCATAGGTTTTACGAGCTAAAAAAACTTAATGTTAAAGTCAAAAGATTTTTATTCATTGAAATCACAAGGATTTTATGTAATAAAGAAACGTCAGCTTAAAACTATGTGAATTTAAAACGTTAAAGTGAATTCACGCCGATTCCTCGCGCGCGACCAAGCCTCGAATAATCAGGAAACAAACTCTGCTTGTTTTTTTTTGATGATCCTTCATTCAGCTGTAGTAGGTATGGTGCCAATTGAACGAGGTGAACACATTTATTTAAAAAAGAGTACTCGTCCAACAAAAAAGTATCATCCACATTTTCAGCAAGTAGGCACCTCCTTGCCGTCGAAGGTAAAAATAGTGTAGCACTATTTATTCTTTAGTCTTTGTTGTACATACTAACATGTACGTTTATCGTACAGTTTTTTTTGTATTCGTGCTAAGTCCTTCACTTCTATCATGACCTCTAGTTCACAATATTATCCTCATTTGAGAACGTAGGCACTTACATTAATAATAGCTATTAATAATAGGATATATTTTATCTTCATTTGCATATCATTAGCGTCGATCAACACCATTTTGCATTTTAAACCCCCTCACACTGAAGGTCAAATTCAAAGTTAAACTTGAAATGCATTAAGCATGTTACCCACCAAAGTACCTATGTTGAAAAGTTATAGAATACCTACCTACCTCTTTTTTAATCTTTTTTAATTCTAATTAATTAAGTACTTGATCATATTAGGTAGGTACACACAGATTTGAGTATAAACGGATACTTTTTCAGACGAGCCATTACAAAAATCAACAGCGAGGCGGAACTAAGAGCTCAAATGAAGCCGTTTAGCTTCACTAAACGAGAGGAGAAAGACTCTGGCATCTGCGATAGAGTAACTGACGCGCTTCCGAAAACCAAGAAGAAAAAGCGGTTCAGGGCTCGCCCTGTGCCAAAAAACCTCTTTTCTAACTATTTCTACAATCGCGTGAAAGAAGATGAGTTCTTTCGGTGAGATTTTTTACCTGAGTACCTATGGGATAGGATATACCTATCCCAGCATGTCTTCTAGTACAGTAAATTAGAAAACATATGACATGCTCAAAAAAGTGATAAATTAATACGCAGAGCTATTAATTTATCAGTTGAACTGATCGATTCCCATACACCGTTAAATTATCTTTGAATTGATTGGGTATGAAAAAAAAGTAGATTTAAAGTACCTATGCAGTACGTAAACTCCAAAGAAACATGTAGATGGGTTGTCTAGTATTTGGTAAAAAAACATGTACCAAAAGATCATGTCATTCTTTTAGCTCTATGAACAAGCGCATAAGAGCCGAAGAGATGTTCCGATCAGCCAACTACCCTGGTTCCATGGCAGCCCGTGACCGCAGCCGTCTTTCCACGCCAGCGGCCCATAGCGATCTACCGATAGACCCTTCTCCTGCAGTCCCTTCCTCCACGTCTTCTGGCAGAAGATGTGTTAGCCCTGTGAAGAAGAAGCGAGACAAAGGAAAAGAGGATTTTATAACTACGAGTCCTCAACCGTTCAGGTTCAATACCGCTGACAGAGCTTCTAAGAAAGTAAGTGTCTTATTTAGAATATTGTCTGTGTGAGTAGCAATATCTTTTTGCAAATTGAGCTCAGAAGAAAAATAATACAAGACTTAAACGCGCTTACAACTTACTTCCATGTAAAAGACTTCAATAGACTTTCCAGTTTAGTCCAACACTAACCACAAAATACATACATTATCATCATCATCATCAGCCTATATTAGTCCACTGCTGGACATAGGCCTACCCTAATGAGAAAATAAATACATACAAATACATTTATTTAAAAAAAAAATACAATATCAGTTGCTGTTTATTCTCACACATAGTCGGTATCGCAGGTGGTCGGTTAAAAATGACACGATCTCCCTAAAAAACACATTACAGAGCTACAAACGAGTACTTCAGCGAACTCACTGTAATACTTACAAATTTTCATTCAACGCGCTCCCCAGTTTTCTACAAGATTCATTATCATACAGAAAAATTCAACGCGCTCACCAGTTTTCTGTAAGATATTTTTACATAGGAAAGATTTCAACGCACTTTCTGATTTTCTACAATATACTTTTATATACAAAAGACTTCAACGCGCTATCACTTGTTGCAAGATTCACTTTTCCATACATAAGACTGCCAATGCGCTCCTATTACAAGCATGCACTTCAGTCAAACGCCTTCTATTCCAGATGCAAGAGGTAACCAAAAAGATATACCAAGATAGCAAGAGTACCGAAAGCATCGGCCTTGACGATGGACCACGTGCTCGAGCGTATTCAGCCCTAGAACTTCGCGCTTCAGCCGCTGGAAGGTCCAATCTTGCAGCGTTACTCAGGGCCGAAGCGGTGAGACAAAGATTTGAAATGGAATCCGCACGGAGATTGGCAGAACAAAGAAGAAGGAACGAAATTAAGCATCGGGACAGACTCTTGCGATCCAAACCTGCGTGGCATATGGTTAAGAACAAGTAAGTATTGTTGGAAAGGTCATCTAGTGAATACGTATAAAATCGTTTGTGTAATCTCCACTCTATAGGAGGCATCATCATCATCAGCATGTAGAAATCCACAAGCTGGGCATTATAGCCTCCCCCAAAGAGTGCCATGATGAACGTTCTTGGGCCAACTCCATCCACCAACTTCCCGTCAACTTTGAGATATCATCGGCCCGCCGGGTTGAGGGCCTTCCTGCACTGCGTCATCCAGTTCGTGTTTCCAATCGAGAACCTTTCTTCCCCAGCGGTTATCGGTTCTACGAGCTATATGGCCTAACCCATTGCCAATTCAATTTTTCAATTCTTGATGTTTGCGCTTCTTATATGTTGAATCCTGATTCGAGAACCTGCCAACTCAGATTTTGCACTTGAGGTCAGCAGATCGTCAATTCAAATTAGTTTCATGTAAATGCTACTTAAACGAGTAATTCTGGTTACTTGGAATCAGGTTGGTAGTAGTATGATTAATATTATTATGAGGCAAAGTATCGAATTTATAATTGCTTTTTCTATATATAATATTTACGTGTAATATTTTTTGAGAAAATATAATCGGTATGATCGATGTTGTTTTCGGTTGTAAAGTTTAAAAGGTTGCAGGATCTGCTGGTCCAATAATTTTAAACAAATATCAGAAGTCAAGAAAAATTACCAGGATTATTACTATTAAATAATAATAATGATGGTCATTTTTCACATACCATCATCTAGCCCCAAACTAAGCAGAGCTTGTATTATGGGAACTACATTACTGATATACTACTTTTTTAGTATACATTTTTTATTTGTAAATACATATGTATAATACATATAATACATAGAAAACACCCCGGGTCTGGGTGACAAATATTTGCAGATCATACATTTTTTTTTATTTATGAGTGTATGTATCTATGTACGTTTTGTTTGTCCAACCTTGACAACTGCCAAAACTTTAAATTTCGTAGGTGGGTAAGTGTAGGTAAAACGAATACAATTTTTAAGTTCGATTATGAGCTTAATCGGTTGGGGGGTTTTTAAACTAATAGGGTCTAAAACTAAAAACGGTCTCAGTCTGTGGCAAATTACTAGTTTATGTGCCTTCGCTTAGTTAGGCAACTAAGATTAGATAAAATTAGTGATAAAATCACTCTTGCCCTTCAATATACTTGTAATTTAGTTACTCATCTATTTTGCAGTTGTGAAGAAGACATTGCAATGCGCCTTCAGACGCGTCGTGATGAAGAACGAATGAGGCACGAAGAGTTTATGCATGAAATGGAGCTCATGTACGGACGAGTGCGGGAGCAACCCATGCTCTTCGAACGATACTACGCCCCTCGATCATTCTCCGCCTTAGACGCTATAGAATGCATCGATAGATCTCCCAGGAAAACGAGAAAGAAGTCTAACAAAAAATATTACAATAGTCCAACTCGGTCTAGGAAAGTTTCGATCAATGATAATGCTGAGACGTATCATGGCGATGTGGCAGAGTACCTTAATAGTATCAATATTGATGACAAAATATCTGATTCAGAGGTCAGTTTAGATAGAGGGAAGTTTTAGTTAGACCCTTCCTTCCAAAACATCTCATGTTTGATAAATAACTTGGATAATGTACAGTCCCGATCAATCTCTCAAATTCAATTAATTCGTTAAAGAAAGAGAAAGAGCCGAATTTGCTCGAATTTGAAAGTGGTTGTAAAATAATGAAATTATTGGGACATTTTCATTTATTTTTGTAAAACATGATTTTGTTGCATGGTATTTTAAACAAACATCGATGCTTAATCGTAAATCAGGATTTGTGGAACCCAAAATATCCCATTAATGAATAAAATATGTTGCAAAAACATACTGTATGTTTTATTTGCATGACTCATATAGTATGGTAGGTATAATTGTACCGACTTTAATATTTTTTTTTGCTTTGACCTCTAACTCTAGTACCTCAAAGCAAAAAAAAAAAAATTTTTTTATTATCACATCTATTTGCGAGGATTATTCCTCGTATCATATTATAGTATTGAGGATCCATTTGAGAAAGCTTGGCACGTATACATATACCCCTGGCTTGTTGATTCCGCACTGCGTGGGCCCAAATGATACGACGCCAACTAAGTAGGTTTTAGGTCCTTCTATGGTGTCGAAAATCTGAAATGTAAGAACATAATAGAACCCAAAGATTGTTATAACATATGTAATGAAGGATCATCAAAAGTATAATGGCCACTAATTTAGTAGGTACCAAGACGAGTCATACGTATAGTAAAAAGAACGTATGCAGCCAAGGAGCAATCTGCTAGATTAAGTACGGTCAAGAAACAAGTTAGTTCTACCTAGGCAGCAAACCGTTTATGTTATTTTGTGCCCTCTTTCACCTTTTACGACTGCAGAATCCGGTCTAGTTCGATTCTTAATCTTTCTAGGCTTTCTGGGATGGAGAAATCAACGTCAGTTCACCAATTCGTCAATTCACCTTAATCCTAGAAGGTAATTTTATTCAAATCGTCCTTGTGATTTCTCTAAAAAAATATACTAATTTTATTTGTTTTTGGCTTTTCAATAGCATAAAAAAATCTTCAGGAGAACTTTTGCGTTGGTTCCTCACAATCGGAAAAATCCTAAAATTCAGAGCAAGACTAACCTAAGACTTTCGGATCAGAAGTACTCTTTATAACTCTACTTCTTATTCCGTAGTAAGCAGTAGTGAAAACCAAAACTTCAAAGGCTAATAGATAAAACAGCATTCGCTTGGGGTTCACGCTTGGCATAGGAACGTTGTGTAATTAAAGCCTTTTTCCACCGATAGCACCATCATATACCTTCATAGCTGGACCTCCAGAATCTCCTCCACATGCATCTTTATTCTTCTGTGCGCCTGCGCATAGTTCTGTCTTGGAAACTTTGAACTGTTTGCCGAATGTATTACATAGGCTGGGAGGCACCACTGGTATCTAAAATAGTAATCAAATATTAGATCTTGAGTATGATATACGAAATAGACGAGACCAGACGGAAATACTTAACCCAGAAATAAAATATCTTAAATGCTATTTTATTTCTGGGTCTAGTATTCATCATGTTCGGAATACTCAAACGGGAATAAGAAAAAAATCACGGAGAGACCATATTACAGAGGTAGATTACTCACAGAAAGCACTTGTAACGTATGAGCTCGTTCTTCAGTTGTGATGTTTGTTTTGCCCCAGCCAGCTACGGTGATATGTTCACCCTCGGTCAGCGTTTTACGATGCTCTTTAATCCGAGGAAGGCATATTGGAGCTACGTAATCTAGAACCAAATTATTCACGGCTTTTGTGTATAAAAATGCCTGGTGATTGCAATACGTAGAGTAGCGAGACCACTAACCGAACAAACCGTTCAATCATGAAAGCAAAAGTTGGGACACAAAAGATGACACATTTTTAGAATTATAAAATGACACTTGCCACATATAAAAAGAAAATCCCTCAATATTCACAAGCTCTAAGTATTCGCTTAAACTAAGCATACCGTGGCAATAAGATAAACAAAAGAGCAAACGAAAATGCAGTAAATTATCAAGCTTGCTCGGCAAAACCACATTAAATTTAATTTAATTTAATTTCGTTACGCGAATGTTTGCACTTGAAGGTCCAGTTTCTTTGTGACCGTTACTAACCACTGATATAGCGACATTGAAATGTATCTAAGTGTTTTGTCCGCTGCTTTCATGCTACTATATACCTCTAAGTACCTACTGTTAAGTAGTTAGCCTACCTACCTAGCATATGCTGAGCTGACACCTTTTTGGCGCGACTTTGAACTGACTAGAATGTCTCGTTGGATCAAGATGTGTGCCGAGCATTTTTATTCAGTTCGACTTATACGTAGACGAAGTACCAATATTATTTTTTGTTTTAACTTTCCCTACATATTATTCCTATTGATGGGGATGTAAACAAAACTTGTTTGTTTTTTCTTTTTTATGTTGTGCCAAATTAATGTTTTAGATGTCATTACTGAATTGAATTAATCAATGAACGCGAATGAAAACTAAACTCACCATGTAGTTCCACTGGCTTGTTTAGTTCAATGACGGCGATGTCGTTATGGAAAGGCGGGTCCTGGAAATTTGGATGGATCGAGATGTTCCTTGGTTCTCGGTCCTGGGCAGGAGGCGCACAGACGTCTCCGTCGCAGTCAGGGTCATAACGAGAGTCGTATTCTCCCATACGGATTTTGGTTCTGGCAAAAGTAGGTTCGTTTAAGTACTTATGTTCAGTGTGAAATTGGTGCTTAAATGGATCGATGTTGGTTTCTCAACAACGTACCAGAATATCGTTTTGACTCTCTAATACGGATTTTGTCACTGGTAAAAGTGACGTTGTAGAATATGAGTAAGTGAAGTGTGTACAAACATTGTGTAGATGGATAGGTACATGGCTCCGTAGTCAATAAGGAACCCTAAAAAAGGGATCAAAATCCTAATTGGTTTAGCTTTTATTGCATTTTGAAGGACCAAACATCCATAGTATATAAATTAATTTAAAAATGCCGTGAATGTATATAAAATTCATGGCACGGCGTATTTTTTAAATATCTCTGACAACATACTCGTAGCACAGGTTGTCCGACGTTTTTAGTGTGGGCCACAGAGTCGCATCAAAAACTTTAGACTGAATTTAGTGCGTCATAACAACAACATTCCTTTTTTAACTCCTTATATGAACCGGGTAGATCATAATTATATAGGTATTATACCCATCTCAATTGATTGGTTTCCTCATCGAACAAATTAAATGTGATTCATAGTTACATACAGTGAGTAGGTAATAAAAATGTCAACTGTAATTTTATGGCTCTGTAGGAAGATAATGCAGAGAACAAATCCTCATAACTTGGATTTTACAGCTGACAATATTTTTCTTGGTATTTAAAAATGAAGAAGTGGTGCCGACTGAAATACAGTCTGCCTATAAAGTAGACCAAAAAGCTCGAAATAAGTTTTACCATGCCATGTTAAACACAATTTCTTACGCCAGGTATTAGATTTTTTTACATGGCTTCGATCGATAAAATTATGTGAGCACTGTACATCATTGCGCGTTGTCATGTAAGAGCTGCAAGTGTGAGTGAGAACTCTATATGCGCTGTTACGCTCACACGTTCTATTGCTGCACTTGCAGCGCGAAATTGCGTTTAGTATTTACTTAGGTATATCGAAGCATGGCAATGCAACTAGCATTTTGGAAACGCTTCAGTCTGGATGTGATTTGGATCAGTTGGACTATATCTTGAGACTTCTCTTTTGAATGGGAATCAAAACATTAAGAAATACCTATTTTAATAAATTCCCATTCGTCTTACGATAAGAACATACAAATCATTTTTTTAAAGAACTTCGCGTTCTTCAGTGCTATGATGAATGAAAATAGAATTAGTACATACCTGTATCTATTACAATAGAACCTAGTTATTTCGTAAGTACTTACAGTTCCATATTATCATAGTCTCCAAATTGTACGCAGTGCGCCGCGGTGACAACGTGCCGGTCCGAAATGAGCGCGCCTCCACACAACCAGTCCAGATCATCATCCACTGAGGACACCAAGTCAGAAAACAAATCAAAAGCCTACTTCAAATAACGGGAAGTAGATAAAAAGTCAAATATGAAATTTCATATTTGACTTCACTTAGGGGGTCATTTTTTTATTTATTTCAGATATATATATTTATAGCGTAACATACACACAAATAACCTCCTAGTTTTTTAAAGTCCGTTGAAAAACTACTTGGCATTGGATGCGTTATTTCGTCAGACATAGTAAATGCTCCTTACCTATGCAATTTATCGCATGCAAAGGTTGTCTGTCTAATGGGTGTGCAATCTGAAAATGCATACCACGAATGCATAATGTAAATAAAATATTTATGCATTTTTCTAAGCCCCCAACAGACACCTGTAAGTAATTTGGTATCAAAATACCCAGACCTTGAACAGCCGGCTATTCGCCCACCGCGCCATCGAGGTCTTAATTTTGTGGTACGTTTGCGTTTTTGGACCGCTAGCGATAAATTGCATATTTTCATATTGGCCCCTAATTTTCTCAACCAGTTTTTGAAATATTTGGGTGTGAAAATTTCGAGACCACAGCAATCAATATTGATGCCAGAGCGATCAAGAAAATAATGATTTGTATTAGAAAAATACTAAAAATCTGTTAAATTGTAAATAAATAAATAAATTTCGGGGCGATCATGCTACAACACATTCATCTTAATCACTCGCTGCATTATATTTTCATCCTAATTTGCTATTGAGATTACGTTATTTTACTTGTGTAGGTAGTTACTAAAAAAAAACACCATCAATACTTGTTATTTAAAAAAAAAATCTTCTGGTAGCTTTCTCTCGATTAAATCAGCCACTGAATATAGAGGTCTGGATCTGCCCTTATTTTAACCATTCTGCGTTGCTCAGCCAACTTCTTTCTCTCTTGCTTTTCTTTCAGTGTCAATATTTTTTGGAAGCATTGTTGTAGTCAGAACCAATCCAAACTGATTTGTGAAGTATTTTTCAAGTTATATCTCTACAACTTTATGATTATATTTGCTTTAGTTTCTATTACTTTTATTAAACTGAGAGATAGGCACGTGGATTTTGTAAATGCCTTAATGGTTGTAAATAACTTGACAACACGTAAAACCAACTCACGTAAACGTAAACAGGTTCACGACTGTGTCCAACCAAGCACGGTAGACATCCTTTCAAATATTTATAATATCCTTTTTATATCTTTTTTAAGATCTTGGATAATGGTCTAAAAGCATAGTCAGAAGCACTTCATACGTCCTCAAAAGGTACAACTAGACTCGGTTTTTATTCTTCTGGTAGCTTTCTCTCGATTTTATCCAGCCACTGAGCATAGAGGTCTAGAAGCTGCCTTTTTCTTAGCCAGTCTGCGTCGCTCGCCAACTTCTTTCTCTCTTGCTTTCTTGTATTTTTTTTTGGAAGCATTTTTTCAGAAACAATCCAAATTGATTTGTTAAGTATTTTATTTTAGTTATATCTCTACAACTTTCACTTTTGTTAAACTGAGAGAAAGTCGCGTGGATTTTGAAAATACCTTAATAGTTGTAAATAACTCGACAATACGTAAGATAAGCACGGTAGACATCCTCTCAATTCATCAAGATCTTCGATGATGGTCTAAGAGCATAGTCAGAAACAATACATAAGATGGACATCTGCACTTTGTAATATTTTATGACTTTCAGGTATAAAAAATGCTTCCTATTTACCATAAAATGAGCGATCATTGCCATATCAATAAAAAAAAGTAACTTATTCAATGATTCTGCTGAGATGCAAAACAGTAGAAAGCTATAATTTCTACACGATAAATATATCCCTATAAATGTTCTTATTACTGAATTGAAACATAAACAATGTGAATAAAATATGAGAAAAAATTACCATAGCAATCAAACATTTTCAATTCCAAAGCCAGAGTAATCAACAATTTACCTTTTTATCTCAGCACCACGGCAAAGCAGAACATGCCCGCCCCCTCGGTAGACAGAGCACAGCTAATGACAGCGCGCACGGCGAAAACGCACGGCGTTGGTCCAGAGCGATGAACAAAAACGCGCGGACACAACTTATTTTTCTAATTGAAGCGAAACTATTCATTTATTGCTATAATCTAATTTAATTCCATTCAAATAAACCTTTTGTTATGTTATAAAAATAAATAAAATGTCGTAAATTTTCAACAAAAAAAAGTTACGAACTGTTTTCTGAATCAAACTGGAGTTGGGACAGCCCAGAGCAATCAAGTTTTCGAGGTTGCCGATTTTTTAAAATATATTTACAATAAATTTACATAAATAATTCTTAGTGCCCAAGGTAGCTAACAAGCCAAACTATCCAACAAAAAACACCTGTTCAAAATTATTACTTTAAGGTGTCTCCACTGAGACACAGAAAATTTTTGTTTTGGAGATTGACACGGTTTTTGGTGACTATTGACTGATTTCAAAAAAAATTTAGTGTCATGTGTTTCGACTAGGACTTTAAAGATAAGCTTCAAATGCAAAATAGTAGAGAGTAGATACGTTGTCTGGTCAACCCATCCCTAGGGATGTTCCAGTTCCTACTAAATGTGACCAGACAACGTACCTATGGAACTTGCCGCAAAGACATACCTCTAAATAAATGGAAGTAATGACCGCTTGATTGCATCTGTCTGAAAGGGACAACGACACATTGGGTCACCACTATTTATACTACAGAAGGCAGTATCTCTTTTTACCTATTATACTTTATAGTTTTTTTTGTTGTTGCAAAGTGACATCATAAAAAGTTTAGACGAAGCTCTAATAAACAAAATCAAGCCAATAAAGCAACTTTTTTCGGTTTCCCGATAGCCTTCTCAAAAAATTTAATCCACATAATATAAAGTAAGTTTTTACTACAACACATGCAAACACAGTGAAAAAAACGATTATAAATACTAAATTAATAAAAACATGAAAGCGCTGTGAAGAGTATAATATACTTTTTTAATATACACATATTTTTATATATTAATGATTACTAACTATAATGATTTTAAAAATATGGGTCATCCATTCTTGTGCTTTTTAAAGTTCATAGATAAAGTTCTAATCCGATTCAAATTAAATATATATTGGACCACTTCGGGATCATGTTTCACAAAGTAAAGAATAAAGTGCCCAAGACTACATGCACAACATACGTGTACATACACGCTATGTTAGGGTCCCAAAGTTGCCACGTATTTAGTAAGTTGCCTCGGAAATCGGTCGAACTAACTTTACTTGGTAGTTCTTATTAAATGCTAGTCACTAAACTTGTTTTATACTTTTGAGACACAAGGTTAAAAACTAAAAGCCCTCCCCCCTGTTACACAACTTTAGGTAGTTTGAAGCAAGAACTCCTGGACAAGAACTTAAAATCAAAAAAGGTACAGCAAACTGCAAAGTGAGTGCAGTGAATAAAAATAATCCCTCATTTTACATCGTAAAATGAGATCATTGCGCAAAAAAGCTAATTATATTATTAGTCTTTGCATTTTTTTATATACCTAGGTATCCAAGTCGCACGATCCAAGGGAACTGCCCAAGAGCAGCGTTCTTGCCTCCAATGATTCGGTCAGCGACGCTCTCCCCACAATCGAAGGCATCCAGCATAGCCCAAGCTGGATGGTTTCTCGTTTTACCTGTATCTTTATAGAAAATCAACATCATTAGTTATGCGTATTGCGGAGCGGAAAACAATATTTCAAAATAAACAAAAGAAAACAGATAAAAAATTAAAAATATTTTTTACTAGTTTGTGCCCACGGCTTCGACCACGTGGTACCCGGATAAAAAGTAGCCTATGTGTTATTCCAATGTATAAGCTAATATAATAATATTACTGTAAAGTTTCATCAAAATCCGTTTAGTAGTTTTTACGCAAAAGAGTAACAAACATCCATCCTCACAATCTTTCGAATTAGTATAATTAGTTTTAAAATATTAGTAGGATAGTAGCACTTTTTTATATATTTACTAGGGCTGGATGTTTTCTGAGTAAAATATGTATGTATTTACAAAAAAAGTATTTAAGTATCATATCAGTCATGTAGTTCCCATAAAACAAGCTCTGCTTAATTTGGTACTAAGTGATGCTGTGTGAAAAAATAAAAATGTTGGACATATTTTCACACATCTAGCCCCAAACTAAGCATAGCTTGTACAAAAAAAAGTAGTATATCAGTCACCTAGTTCTTATAATACAAGCTGTGCTTAGTTCGGGGCTAGATGGTGCTGTGTGAAAATGTCCAGCATTATATTTTTTGAATGATTAAGATAATATAATATTAGAAGTAGTAGTAGCTCCTTGTGAAGAGCTCATCCGGGGAAGTACCACCATTCCTATTTCTACCGCCAAGCAATAATGCTGCATTGCTGTATTCCGGATTGAAGGGTGTGGGTGCTGGTGAAATTACAGGCACATGACACTTTACATCCGTTATATCTCAGATCTATATGCTAGTTTGAAAGTTTAGTTGTATAAAAAAAAATGTAACACACACAATTGAAAAAAACTGTGAAATGGATGGAGAAAATGAACAACAGCACGATAAATTAACAAAGTTATCAATCCGTGAAAGTAAACGTGAAAGTTTGTGAGGATGGATGTTTGTTACTCTTTCACGCAAAAACTACTAAACGGATTTTGATGAAACTTTACAGTAATATAGCTTATACATCAGAATAACACATAGGCTACTTTTTATCCGGGTACCACGCGGGCGAAGCCGTGGGCAGAAGCTAGTAAATAATAACTAAGTAAGTATTGTACAAGAATGTAGAAAACGGAAAGTAATACGAGGAAGAAAGTACTTGACAAATTCTTTTTTCTCCGATTTACGAATGCATTTTGTAAATAACTATGATGGTTAAGGGGAAATAAAGGCTGTTTTAATTTTATTTAATTGCGGTTAAATTTAATAAAAATTAAATTTAACTGAGTCTCCAATTCGTAGTAAACTCTGAAGACAATTAGCGAGTACGTTTCAGAACATTTAATTTGGTGCTACGAGTATGAGTTCATAGGAAGCTGTCGTTGGGAATACCCCGATTTTTGTAAAGTTTACCTGATTTCTAGAAAGGTTGTTATATTGTTGTTGATTCTTTTGTTGTTTTAGTCAAATAAGGAAATAAATTAATTTCAGGATTGGTAAAATTGAGCCTGACGGGTTTCAGCACAGAAATTATTGCTACGGAGCCGGTACCAGTCCTCTTCACTTTTGTGTGCCTTTGTGTTATTCTGATGTTTAAGTAATGTAAAGTTTCATCAAAATCCGTTCAGTAGTTTTTTCGTGAAAGAGTAACAAACATTCGCGTTTATAATATTAGTAGGATTATTAATTTCATTCTAACTAGACTCGGAACACAATTTCCGACTTTGGAAACACATTTTTAATAAATAATATTAAATAAATAATAGTATTATTGAATATATAACTTCCGAGCATTTATTTGAGTAGAACCCAATGATATAATCTACACGTCAGAATCGATTGTCTCACCCGATTGGCCGTATCGAAGGAAATCAGATAGCAACACCATGAAAATCTGAATTCTAGACAACATTTCGCACAACCTACCTAGAACTATCTAAGTAATTCTATTCTTTGGAAGCATTGGCTAGCTACTGGAAGGTTATTTTTCTTGGCTTAGTGCTACAGTCTGACATGGTAAATAGCGTACAAATATCGTTAGTTACGGTATGTGCCAGTTTAAAACAGTTAGAAATATTAAAAAATAAATTATAGTTATTTGTTTCGATAAAATTGAAATGTGTACAACGTATTGCTTTTTGAGAAAATCGAATCATGAAAACTTTTATTGAAACCTTGAATTACTCATTAGTACAAAATACAACAGTGTATGATGTGCAACTTGTGATTGCCATTTTCCACCCATTACCCAGCTCATTTTGTACAGCTGCTTACCATTCATGTTTTTGATATCAAGAACTTGTCCAACTTGAATAACTTAGTTGCGTTTTGTTTTCCTTATTCTGCTAAACCGGGTCCGTGCGGCATTTCGGCCTTAAAATGCTGATCCTACAGGCTTATACGCCAACTATATTTGTTATGTGTATATGCCAACCAGTTTGAAATTTAAAAAGCAATGCTCGCAGACGACGGATAACAACGTCTCATCGAGAGATTGTCTCCGTTATCATTCAAACATGTGAAGAACAAAGATTCAAATGCGGCTCTGAATCGCTGCTGACTGCTTGTGTTGTCTCGCATTGACACACAAGACGTCTTCTTCATCTGACGTGATAAATCACAGTTTGGATAACCATCTCACATACTTAAATGTGAGAGTGTAGAGTTTTCCACTGTTGGAAATTTGTTGTAAATCGTATCAGTGACAGTTTCTTTACGTGTTCATTTAAAACAATTTAGTTGACGACTTTGATTTGAACAATAGTATAATGTTGTTATTTATTACTTCCGTGACGTATTTGTTAGTGCCGGTGCTAAGCAGTAAGTAAGAGGATAATATAAATTAAATAGTTATAAAGTCGGCCAATAGTCAGCTAATGCCTGCATGACCTAAATACAAGTAGATTTTTACAAAATTTAAAACACCTAACGGGTTTTTCGAAAAATCGATATTGAAAAACCGCATTACAATCCGCGTATAAATACCTATATTGGACTGTAAACAATCGAATTGTAGGTGAAATATTTGACGCCTATCAGAGTGAAGTGAGGTTGCTGATAATTTGAGAGTCTAATTTGATCCGTCACTCGAAGGTCTTTTCGTTTGTTTGACATGGGATGAAATTAAATTATGTCTATTCAAAAATGGTAGTAAAATTGCGTGTCCAAGCGATCACGACCTCATGTTGTTGGCCAGTAGCCAACACTTCTAGCTCGTTCCATTTTTAAATTAGTAAGAGCTCGAGTCACATTTAAAACAAGTTAATTCCAAAGAGGTTGCAAACAAAAATCTCCTAACGTGTAGAGTTAACTCATTAATTCATTCAAAACGATTAACTACAAAAAACTGCATGGCGATCAGTTACGCCGTTTCTTATTCCATCATACCTATATATCAGCGCCCTCTAGAGTCTTGTGGCGATAAAAAAGGGGGATGATTCTACGAAACATATTGATGTCATACAAAACTATTGCAAAACACCGCATAGCAATCGCTGAAACCGTTTTGAAAAAAAAATGATAACAGACAAAACACCTACAAAAACAAACAAGTCGTACCCCAACGGGCCGCGATCGCGATTAGAAGAGATTTTTCAGATTTTAAGCGCTATTATTATGAAATAGTTATAATAATTGTAGCATGAATGATGAAAACAGACCTGAAGTTTTTCAAATTAGCTAAACATACATGTCACTTCAGAATCCATACTAGGTGTAATATTATAAATACGAAAGTAACTCTGTCTGTTTGTCTGTTACATTTTCACGCCTAAACTGCTGAACCAATTTTGATAAATTTTGGTATAGAAATAGATTTTTTCATTTGTGTTTGGAGAAAGGCATAGGCTATGGCTGCATTTTTTGATTGCATCGATTTAGAAGCTAATTGTTTGATATTAATTTCAACTAAGAATACCTCGTTTATAAGACAGGCATATATAAGCGTTCATAAGACAGGCAGACAGACGGTCGGAGTTAGACATAAAGTGAATACAATGTTTTGCAAAAATATTGGTCAATAATTTTACAATGTAATGTAACGCCATGTAATGTAAGTTTCAGACACAGTAACTTTTTTTTTGTTAGTAGTGAAAGAAACAATACAATGTGAAGTTTGAATATGGTTTTCAAGTATTCTTATAAAAACGAATAGTTTAGTTAGTATGAAAATTTCATGTAAATAAAGTTTGCCTTTTATGGCATGTCATTCGATAGTTTAAGTTTTAGGAATAGTTTAAGAGATAATGTGAAATGAAGACAAGTAAGTATTGCGGCGCTATAGATGACACTGGCAGTGCGAGAACGTGGATGAGGTAGGGCGGGGAGCGTGAGCCAAGGGTTGAAAGGCACTCATATTATCTACCTATGTCACCGCGGACGAAATCGCGGGCGAAAAGCTAGTGGCTGATAAATCTAGATATTTTCAGGGTACCACGGAGACAGTTGCAGTGACAGGGACACTCCAGGGACTTGCACCCCGCTGTCGCAATGCCAGCAGTTGGTGGACGAGATCACAGCAGCGGGGAGCCCTATGCCTATGCATATGAGAAATAGACTGCAAGATTTGGGGTGTGGGTTCACGAATGATGAACCGTTGGTGAGGAAATTAAGTAATGCTATAGAGCCGCTACCTATTTAAATAAGGTATTTCGTGTCCCTTATTTGTAAGTTTATGTTTGGTGAGGCGATGGTTTTTCATAACTTCTGTTAGAAACGCATGTCAGATTACCATACAAAAACGATTCCATAATCGAATCTTACGAGTTCCTTGTTATTTTAGCATTAAAAAAACCCGTAATACATCCCAGACAAAGGATAAAGCGTACCACACAAGACTAATCGTTTTTTGCTTGTTTGAAGAAACAAAATTTTTAAAAATACGACTTTAAAAGAAACCCTTAAACTAAAAAGTTATTAATATATTTTTTTAAAGCCTACAAAACAAATTTTAATTAAAACATTATTCATTAAATATTTAAACTTCAATACCTACTTAATAAAAAAATTTACATTCCAGGTCTGCTGCTCCTTCGACCAAAGCTCAGAAACAAGGCCATCCGTCACTACTTCATCTGAAATAGATGTCTTTGCCAATTGGGGTAGCGCTGGTGGCACAAAACGACCACGGCCTGACATCACCAGCTCCAACTCGATAAACCCTACTAGAAATATGAACGAGGAACCGCAAGATGTAACGAACCACCCTAATTTGGGTCTTTTGCCAAGAAGTTGTGGAATCATGTTAGAGGGTAATAAGATTGTTGGCGGAAACCGGACGCAGTTGTATGAGATGCCTTGGATGGTAATTCTATCGTATGACGTAGGTACGAAAGCAACTACTGAGAATATAAAACTAGGTATCAACGACCTCTCATGTTTTAAATTTTTACAGCTGGTCTTAATTAACTTAAGATATCCCTGTCTTTACAAAATCTGGCTAGGCGGGCGTTCACAGGCAATCAAGACGTTTTTACGTTATTTGAATGCCCATGGCCTCATTTTTATTTCATGCTTTTATTCGGGGCATTATCGTTGATCTTTAAAATCCACAAATCAAACTTATTTCTATTAAAAAACCAATACCTTCAAGATAGCAATCATATAAAATGTATATTGAAATGCCCCCTCATATATTATATATTAAGAAGATAGTTAGCAATCGGGTATGTAACAGGCAAGTTCTTACTAAAAACCTTACCTTACCGAAATAAAATGTTATTTACAGACTTTTCCCTCATGGGTAGTTTTGAGTTGTTATTACGCATCTTTTATCATGGATTATTATTGGATGAGGTCATCAGTTTTTAGGCTGACGATTGAAGTGAACTTTCAGGTGGTGAAAAAAAACAAAGTTGTGGAGGAACCCTCATCAACGAGCAGTACGTCTTGACAGCGGCCCATTGTCTCGAACAGGGAGTGGGTGTAACGTTAAGCAGCGTGATTCTCGGCGAATATGACGTGAGAACCGACCCTGATTGCGAAGTGCACGGAGGAAGGAAGAGTTGCGCGCCAAGAGTTGTGGTAGGAATGTTCTTGCTTCTACTATTTCTACCTAGTATTGGTTTTTTAAGTTAAAAATGTGCTCAGATTAGTAAGATATTGGTAGCAATTGGGATCTTTCAAAAAAAATAGCTCAATTATGTCCAAGGACACCTCAAGATAGTATACACTATTCATATCGAAACCTTCTCTCAACAGATTAAAACCTTTATAGCAAAATGCAATCTTGTGTAAAAGTTGCTTACCTTAGTTTTGATAAAACGGTGTCCAATGGTGTCAACATACAAAACAAGATTTTCTTTGTTTCTACGTTTGAGGTGGGAATAATGGAAAAGTAGAGTGTAGAAATCTGTAGAATTTATTTATCTAACTAAAGGAAAGAAACAAACGGAACTTGATAGATGTTTAAATTTATACATCATGCCGCGAAGCATAAGCACTCAAGACAACGTTATGTCTACGAAAGAGAAGACAAAAGCTATTTCTGTCGCCTATTCTGTCTAACAAAAGAGAGGAACAAAATATTTTTATCTTCTCGGCGGTAGACAAAACCGTTGTCTTGTGTCTTCATGCTAAGCAGGCAGATGTCAAAAAAAATAGTCTTTGTCATTATTTTTTTACCTACCACTATGGTCTTGGAAGGTTATTTGGAAGGTACCTTCATGGAGGATCAATGTTTTTATAATTGTTTCAGAATGCAAAGATTGAAGAAGTAATACCTCATCCTGGATACAAAAGGCAGACATTGTTCGACGACATTGCGCTCTTAAGGCTTGCTGAACCAGTAACCTTTACTAAGGGTGTGTAACTGACCGTAACAGTAACTAGTGCCAATAGTGATAGACAGTACGAGGAGTAACCAAAACCACGTCCCAAAAGAAAGGATGGGTACTGCGGAGATATGTTTTTTGTTAATTTAATTAATCTGCCCAAAAAATAAGTAGTAGTCGACAAAAAATATTTTTTTGGCAAAACATGAAAAACCCAGATATTGTATCATAATTTGTTATAACATGTAATATCACAGCTATTATAATACTATTCTAGTAGTAATATTATGTATAATATTATGTGCCGATGTTATGTACCTGTTGGTATTAGTGTGAAATTTGTTTTAGTCAGTTTAGAAAATCGCACAGATTTTACACTAAGGCGTCTAGCATCCGCCATGTTTAATTTCCTACGATGCTATAACCTAGGATATTATACTATTCCACTTAACTCGTAAATAACTGTAACCCGTGAAATTAATAAGCTTTTAACTATATTGTAGTCGGGTGAAAACATTGAAAGATGATAAGCATATTTTGTGCGAGTGTCGTAGAGGAAATACTAACTTAAACAAACCATTTCATGAGTGAGTGAGTTAAGAAGTTACCTGCCAACACTTGAACATGAGGAAAACACACTTTTTGTGGGTTGGTGCATCTTAACTTTTGTGTTTCAATAAAATATTTATGAGTTCATTCTAATACTCATATTACCTGATAACTTGGTAATATGAGTAGGTATAATTATATTAGTTGCGATCTAATGATCAAATGTTTTCAGATAACATTAAGCCGATATGCCTACCAATCACACAGATGCTACAGCGGGATGATCTAGATGGACTGATCAGTCTGGTGACTGGTTGGGGCATCACTGAAGAAAGGATTCAGGCACTTGTGCTAATGAGCGTCGGGCTGCCAATAATCTCCAATGAGCAGTGCCAAGCGGCTTACAGGAGGTGCGTTATAATGGAAGCTCAGTAGAGATATGCAAAAAAATACCTAATATTTGTAACACACTTACCTCCAAATGCTAAATGGCTCAAGTATCTACATGTTTGCAAAAAATATTGAAATTTTACCACTCAAATTAAACAACTATGAATAGATGGACCTACCTGAAAATGAGTTCAGAAATGCGAGTTTATGTCTTTATCCTACTTTACTATTATAAACGCGAAAGTTTGTGAGGATATACATATGTTTGTTACTCTTTCACGCAAAAAAGACTGCATGGATTTCAATGAAACTTTTCAGTAATGTAGCTTATAACATCAGAATAACACATAGGCTAATTTTTATCCGGGTACCACGCGGACGAAGTCGTGGGCAGAAGCTAGTATTAAAATATGGAAAAAGTGTAATTTTCGAAGAAAGTCTGTGCTGCATTTCTAGTACTATTTATTATATCATGGACAGTCTCAAATTGTCTGCAAAATTGGAGTTATTTGGATTGTAAAAATTAACAGGTGCTAGGAAACCGTCTTACTCTTTTCGCAGACATAATCCTGGTAATTTCTGAGATAAATGCTTGAATGCGCTCCTAGCTTTTACAAAATATTAAGAGCCTCTGACAGCATAATGATCATTTCAAAAGTGCGCGTTGATGTCTTTTGTATGTAATTTGGTGATGCAGAAGGCGAAAGCGGGTTGGTGAAATTACATTTGTCGTTGAATGCTCAGGGACCGAACCATGAAGTCTTATAGCGATTCAGTTCAGGCAAAGACGTCACTTTCCGCGTTGCGATTGAGTACGGTATGACGTTGTCAGAGCATTGTCATTCGCAAAGCGGGATTTGAAATCTTTGACTGAATTGAATCGCAATGAGACTTGATGGTTAGTCCTCAGGGGCCTAACCATCAATTCTTATTGCGATTCAATTCAGTCAAAGATTTCAAATCCCGCTTGACAAAGCTTTAACTACGCCATAGCATCCTCAATCGCAAAGCAGAAAGTGACATCTTTGCCTGAACTTTATCGCTATAAGACTTCATGGTTAGGCCCCAGGTCTGACTGATTGGGATATAGCTCGGATAATATACAGGTTGTAGCAAGAAAAAACTCTCAAGGAAAGTACCATTTTATGTAGGTAGTTAGTTTCATACTACACCCTGAACCTATAGGAAAATATATTACTTAGATAACATGTATTGCTTATTTTCTTATGGCATGTATTTAAATGATTATTTTAATTATGCAAAAACAGCAAGCAAAAAAATATAAACGGTCATCTTTTTTAATGATTGATCCTCTTTTGGTGAGACATAAAATAAATCAAATCAATCGATATTTTAATTTATTTTGACCTACAAAAAAATGTTTCAAAATAGCAAGGTGATTCTAGGTGCAAAAAAAATCATAACGTACTGATGTACTCCGTCATTAGATTCGTATTATTGGCTGTGCATTATCGACACGTGTCAATAATGTACGCATTGTACACCCAATTTGTATCTTAAAGGGATCAAATATTATTTTTGATATACAGATAAAATATAATAAATGCGAAAGTCTGTGTGTGTGAATGTTTGTTACCACGTATCTCCGTAACTACTAAACCTTTTTAGATGAAATTTGGAATGTAGGTAGTTTAGATTCTAGAATAACACATAAGCTAATCAAATTTTAAAAATCAACGAATCGAAAATCAACCCCTAAAGGGGTTAAATAGGGTGGTAAAGTTTCTATGGAAAATGTTATTCCTTGGTTAGATTCTCTCAAAACTAGGTACAAATAAACTTTAAAATAAATATTTTTTCCAATCTACCCTTTGGGGTGTGCAATTGAGTTTGAAAGTTTGTATGATTTTTTATTCTTATTTCGATTCACACAAAACTCGATTTAAATAAACTAAAAACTAAATAATGAATTGCCTATTTTTTCAAAACTACCCCTAGGGGGTGTGATTTTGATGAAACTTTACAGAATATAGCTTATATATCAGAATAACACATAGTCTACAATTTATAATGATATTGTGTGATTTGGCCATAAGTATCAATTAAGTCAGTAAATTTATATCGGAAATATCTATATCTATATGTTAGGGCTAAACCCCTGAGCCGTTTGTCATAAAATTTGATATGGACATATATTTTGAAGCCTGGAGACCGTCATACGCTACTTTTATGAACATACCACGCGGGCGAAGCCGCAGCCAGAATCTAGTTAAAAATAAATATCATTTATTTTAAAAAAAGTGTTCATTTGAAATTGCCCCTTTTCTTATTTCAGAAATAAACTACGTCTCTATAGTACTCAAATGTGCGCGGGTGGTATCAAGGACAAAGCTTCCTGCGGAGGGGATTCCGGAGGACCCCTTTTGTATCCTGGTATCTTCGGCTCGAGAGGGGTGCGGTACATCCAGCGAGGGATCGTATCTTTCGGACTCAGGACTTGTGGCGCTGGCGGCGGACTGCCTGGTGTCTACACCAGAGTTTCACATTACATGAAATGGATATTGGACAATATGCGTAGATAGGTTTTATTTATCAATAGCTGACCCGACAGACGTTCTATCCTTGAATGTGACAGAAACGTCAATTCGACAACCATAGAGGAAGTAACGACGACGTTCGACAACCATGATCAGTTTATTCGCTGCATACTCAAAATAGCGAGATACTTTTTTTTTGCTGCAGGAACGCACACGTTTGTAAGGAAGAAAGGATCAAAGTTTGAGTACATATTCCGGGATTTTTTTCCAATTTTTCTTAATTATAATTTTTTATTAATTATTTTGAACTTTGAACAAATGACGAGCAATTTTACCATTAGCATAGAAAAATGTGTTCATATTGTAATTGAAACGTAATTAAAAATGAGATTTTCACATACTTATTGTGAAAACGTGAATTGTCATGTACGGTAAGCATCACTAACTGATTATTGTATAACTACTAGTATGCGAAATATACCTCTACGAGTAAGAAAATTCAATCTTTAAACCCCAGAGGGGTAACAAGTTAGTGACGCTGACTGTACCTACCTACCGTACCTAATGTCGGTGATAGCAATTTCCATTAATTCTGAAATTCTCTAGCCATCCCGTCGCGTCTTTACAAATTATTAACTAATGATAGTTCTTGGAATAAAAAGTAATTGTTGGCTGTAAAGTTGTGTTGATTTATTGAAACAGTTTTACGTAGCTACCTACCAACCACAATATTTTAGGCCAACGTTTGGAGGTACTTATTAAATGGAAAATAAACCTGCCCCTGATGCTTAAATCGCAGTAACATGTTGGAATGGAGACTTTACCAATCGGAAATGTAAAATTTTAAATACGGTCATTAGGTTTTTATAAAAAAAGCTTATTTAGCTCATCATCGGATGTATTCAATCACCTGTGCCACCGGACAAAACTTGTGTTTACGGTTCATACCTTCTTAATCAATAACTTGCCTATTACTCGTAATAACATAATAGGTAGTTAAAGATGCGCGATGGTTTTCCCGCGAAACGGGTTTGATGATCATTGCCATCTCGATAATCTGGTTTGCAATTGCCACAATTATTTCACTCAACTCATTTAGATAGACAAAGTGATGAACTTAAAGATTCAAACGCGGTTCTGAATCGCCGCCGACTACTTGTGTCGTGTCGCGCCAACACGCAACGTCATTCTCATCTGACCCATGTGCGGATAACCCATCTTCAATCATATATAAATAACAATGAATAAATTAACTGATGCGGCGATTAACTCTTAAAAACATTGGTCGTTAGTGTTTTCCAATGTTGTGAATTTTATGTTCATCGTTCGCATCGTTGACAGGTTTTTGTTTGCGTGTGATAGTGATTTCTATGTATTAATTGAATTAGTTAAAACGATTGTGGGAAGATAGTACAATGTTATTCTTTATTATTTCCGTGACGTGTTTGATAGTGCCGGCGCTGAGCAGTAAGTAAAATTTTGTCTGAAATATCTACCACACTAAAAAGGCATGTCATTGTGTTGATTGACACATATTTATGTACTATTAATTTAGTGCTGATTATATACATACTAGCTTCTGCCCACGGCTTTGACCATGTGGTACCCGGATAAAAAGTAGCCTATATGTTATTCTGATGTTTACGCTATATTACTGTAAAGTTTCATCAAAATCTGTTCAGTAGTTTTTGTTTGAAACACAAACACACAAACTTTCGCGTTTATAATAGTAGTATGATAAGTGCCGTGTTGGCCTAGTGAGCGGTACCCTGACTTACGACCCGGAGGTTGTGGGTTCGAACCCCCGCTCGTGCACCAATGGATTTTTCCACAAAACATTTATGTGTTAACGGTGAAGGAAAGCATCGTGAGGAAATCAGCATGCCTTAGAACCAAAAATTCGAAGGCAAGCTCCATCGGTTAGTGTTCTAATAACCCGCGATGGGCTTGCAATCTGTCACGTGGAATGCTAACTTCTTGTGAAGCGCGGGCATGTGCCAAATATAACGTTTGGATCTACGCATCTGAGGATATCCATCATGGGTAATACAGTCGTGAGCGTGTTTTCCAATAGAGAGATTTTTTCTGATTAGTGCTTGTGAGTGAAGGCGCACTGTGGTCTCAAACAGCAAATATTAGATAAAATGAAAAAACTAAAACTGTTATGGCCTACATAAATAAATAATTAATCAATTGTTATAAAAATCAACATACCTACTTTCGGGCAAAGTCCACTAACACTAGGTAAACTTGTTTCTACATCTACCTACATAACTATAACTACATGTTATATGGGATATGGGTTTGTTTGGTACTGGAAAGTGTAAAGGCAGATAAAAAAGTAGGTATGTTCTTTAAGGTACAAAAGCACATACAACACCGACAGTGAACTAGATTCATATCATGTTTAAAAAAAATTACGTGTGTAAAGAACTTAGGTAAATAAAAATATTTGCGAACGGAAGCCATATATCACATACAAACTAAACGTTAATAATATGGAATTTCCAGGGTACCACGGAGACAGCTGCCGCCGTGTCCGTGACAGTACAGGGATTTGCACCCCTCTGTCGCAATGCCAACCCTTGATGGACGAGATCAAAGCCGCGGGGAGCCCTATGCCATTGCATATGAGAAAAAGATTACAAGATTTGGGATGTGGGTTCACGAATGACGAGCCTTTGGTAAGGAAATAATAATTATTATTATTGCTTGGCTTAGCCGGCTGGTCGGAGGTGGAAGCGCAAGAGCGGAACCTATGCTCCAAGGGTGGAAGTGTTAAAGGCATAAAGCCGGGAGTAGCGTTTAGTGAAACTGCAGCACACCTCTCGACACCCTTTAGCCGTTTCACCAACGTTGCCTCTACACTGCCTATCGTTGGCGGCACTTATGGGGCCCGTTTAGTGGACGGCAAATCATCACTTGCCTATGATTTGATTTGAATTTGAGTCAGAATTGGCAGGTGCCGTTTCATTCTACATAGCCCAGTTTATTACCAAATATTTTCAATAGTTTCATCAGTCGCCATCCACACAATAACATTTTTTTTATTGTACTGTACAAAAAGCCCTGTTAGTGTTAGCTTCGGTTCCACCAATGCCTATAAAGGCTCCAGGCATAATAAGCCTGAGATTTTAAATAAATAAAGAGGAATAATAATAAAGCCTTTTTTTATTTCCCCACCATCTAATTTTACAGATTATTTTAGGTTGCTATATATACAAACTAATGTTGATTAGGAACCCCTCTTTGTCCCTGTCTCTGGCCATGAGCATCCATTGTTTCCCAGCAGTTTCTATAATATCATATGTCCATCGTTTTTTTATCTTAAGGAAATAACGCAATAAAAAAATACAGCCATTTTATATACTTTATATTTGGATACTCGCAAAATAAATCTAAACCTAGGGTACCGCGGACCTAGAATCAAAAAATTTGGCACGAAGCAAGGTCTCACAGCAAAAGTAAAGAAAAAAAGTCCTAAAATAACAAATTTGTACTTTTATCAAATAAACATATTTTTTGTGATTACAAATCTTACATTAGCAGTTGTAGAATTGACCTTGAAGTATATCGATGTATAGGCGAGTTTAAGTTTTACGGGAAAAATAGCAATCCCTCAGGAATAATCATCGAAATCGATTAACAAATTTTAATGACGAAGAAAAAACTGTGTAAGTCGAATTAAGAACCTCCTCATTTTTTGAAGTTGAAAATAATAGGTAATTTCCTATGAAATTGCCGTTCTGGAAATGTTGATGTCACAAGCGAACCTCGTGGACGCCGCGCCCGGTTAACAACGCTGAAAATGACAAATTGAAAATTGAATTCTTAAACTACTGCTGAGCTTGCCTATGCATTGATGTTAGTGTCTAAACAATATTGGACCATTTGTGGCCGATTTGCCACAAATGTCTAAAACAAAAAAGCTAAATCAGATTAGGTACAAACTTCCATAAAAAACGCATTTTTTTTAGGTAAACAGTTAATATGGAATCATCCACAAAGACAATAATTGCAACAGGGTTCAATTAGGCTTGTCACTCGTTTATCACTGTCGCAACACGCTTTGTTCAGTGTGTTTGTGTTTTTATGCTCCATAGTGATTAGCAGCTGGGTTGTACCTCTATAGTTAACTATAACTATACAACCCAGCTGGTATACTATTCCCAGGTTCTACTAACCCAGGTTCTAGTATACTATTTTTATTTATTTACTCTTTATTGCACATTTAATTAAAAGTGAACAATAGGTGGACTTAATACTAAAGCATTTTCTACCAGCCAACCCAATTTGTTGCGTAACAACACTATAGTAATACTATAGTATTAATATATACTACTATAGTACATTTACAACTATACTACACTATAGTACAGTATATATTTGTAGAGTCGGACTTCAAAGTTATGACCTCAATGACCATTAC
This sequence comes from Perizoma flavofasciatum, assembly GCA_958496245.1. Lineage (NCBI taxonomy): Eukaryota > Metazoa > Arthropoda > Insecta > Lepidoptera > Geometridae > Perizoma > Perizoma flavofasciatum. Next base: position 6,564,210 of record OY292436.1, read on the forward strand.
GGTTCTTGTGGTTTTAAGTTCTCAAGGGTGCTGGAGTGGTGTTGGATTTACAATAACAGATTTGACCATTTTGGTTCTAGCACTATCGGAATTGCGACGGCTTTTTAAATCGGACCCCGCTGCTAGTGTCTATACAAAATATTCTCACTTCAACATAGAGCCAGTAGGACCTACCTACGTTATTAACGTAGCTGTTGTGAAAATACTTGCAATAAAAAATAGGCGTGTCAAACCTGAATAATGTATTTGTAGCTTATAGGGGCCTGATAAGGGTATCTAGGTACCTATATAGATTTTGCAAGAACTAATCAGAAAAAGGGCATATCGAATTTCCAATCATTTTTACTTGATATGAAATTAAATTTTAAATCAATTCGCTATGTGTTTTTATAACACTCATGTTTAAAAAAAATCAATGTCTTATTTATGAGGTTAGGTAGCTACTATCCTATCCTATATAATATATTCATTTAAATATTTATTTATTTGTTCATAAAAATAAGTCAAAAATAGCCGTCTATGTAATATGATGTCCATAAAATGAGGCATTTCCTATAATATAATTTTTATAATTTTTTTTAGCTTTAGGAATTACAAAATAGGCAATAGTAATTTGCTAGGATCAAGTTACAAACTTTTGTACCTTGAAGGCCGATTTCAGCAAATAACTGTTTTATTTAGAAAGCTTAGGGTAGGTTCTAAGATCACCTAGAAACTGGAGTATTTTTTAAAGTTGATAATTTAATTTTGTCTCGCTCAAACGTAAATCTTAAAATAAAATGTTTTAATCGTTCCGGACAGAAATTCCCAAAACATTAAAAAAATCATATCTACAAGAAATCGGGATACATACATGGGGTATTTTCAGAAACGGTTTGTTTATTAACATTCTGTATAATATTATAACGAGGTCAACATTTTTTTTTTTATTGTTCATTGGTAGAGGGAGCAGTAGCTCCAGTTTTTAACGGTTCAGTAGAACCGATTAAATAAAAGCTAAATTAAAATGGAAAAACCCATGACTACTCATTTATATTAATAAAACTATGTTTAACGACCTATGCAACGACTCCCCCATACCATGGATAAACGAGAAAAAAATAATCCATACTTTACGGTGGTGTTGCACGTGGGCGAAGCCCTAGGCAGAAGCTAGTTATTAATAATCTCTGCAACTGATTTGGATGAAAAGGATAACACTTTTGCTACTATTTATCCAGGTAGGTACAACGCAGGCAAAGCCGTGGGCAGAGGCTAGTACACAATAAAGTAAATAAGATACCTTCTAAATCATGTTTTTTTCAAACATCTTTTCAGGTTTGCTGTTCTGATAAAAGTGCAGATAAAATCACGCCCATCACAAACAGGCCAACCACATCTGAAATAGATGTCTTCGCAAATTGGGGTACCACCAGCAGCACAAAAAGCCCACAACCTGACATCACCAGCCCCAACTCAATAAACCCTGATAGAAGAGACATGGCCGATGGACCGCAAGATGTGACGAATCACCCTAATTTGAGGCTGTTGCCGAGAGATTGTGGGTCCATAGATAGCAACAGGATCTTGGGTGGAAACAGGACGCAGTTGTACGAGATGCCTTGGATGGTGATTCTGTCCTATGACGCAGGTACGACATCGACCATCATCGCCAGATTTAATCTTTTATCCGTTTTACCGAGTAATCCGAAGTTTCGAAGGTTACGACGACCATAATCACGCAGCGGACGACGCAAGCTGTGACGCAAGAGGTACCGGTTCGATTCCCGCTTCGGAACAAATATTTGTATATTCTCCAGGTATTTGTTCCGGGTTTGAGTGTTATGGTACCACGGTACCTTTAGTTCCTGATACCCATGACACAGGGAACCATAGTGTGGGGTCTGGACTATGAATGTATCTGTTGGCTGTGAAAAAACCTGGCTTGCTGGCTAATCAAGATTTGACTTTTAGATGGTGAAAACAAGCTTAGTTGCGGAGGAACCCTCATCAACGAGCGGTACGTACTGACTGCGGCCCACTGTGTCCAACTCGGAGGGAGGATGACGCTAAACGGCGCGATTCTCGGCGAGTACGACGTGAGAACTGATCCTGATTGCGAAGTGCTTGCAGGGAAGACGAGTTGTGCGCCAAGAGTTGTGGTAGGACTTTCTTTATTCTATATGTTTGTCGCTGAGTAGCACCCAGAAGGTGACCGTGTTGAATCATCCAAATGAAATAGTTTACTCATCAATCGTGACGGCTAAGGAAAAGAAGGTGTAAGGATTGGTAACATACCTATTGGCAGCAATAACATAATTGTACTGTGCTAGTTTAACTGCAGCTCAATGCGTTTGCGAGGATCACAGAATTCAGATCAGAACTGCTTTTTCTCAACAGATGTGGCCAGATACTAACTTCAAACTGGAACAAGTTTTTAGTTGCGCACCCAAAGTTGTGGTAAGACAGTGCCCCATGGTACTGTATTAAAACACACAAATGGTCTTATGATTTCCTTCGTTCGCATGTTTATGTAAGAAGGAATAGTTAGAAAGTAGATACTTTACATAGTATTGTATTTTTAGATAGAATAACATTTTAGAAATGCTTTGCTTGGAGGAGTAAACGGGACTTGATGGAACTAGAGTTAGAGCGCTGCACGAGAAAATTGTAGTCTTGGCTAAATTCTATGTAGTCGTATGTGGTTACTTACCCAGAACTTTCCTTCGTAGAAACAAAGTTTTTGTTTTTTTGTTCCAGAATGCAACGATAGAAGAAGTGATATCTCATCCCGGATTCAGAAAGCAGACATTATTTGACGACATTGCGCTCATAAGGCTTGCTGAACCAGCAGATTTTAATTTAGGTTTGTATTGACAAACTTTTATGAACGACTAGCTTCTGCCCACGGCTACGTCCGCGTAGTACCCGGATAAGAAGTAGCCTATGTGTTATTCTGATGTATAAGCAATATTACTGTAAAGTTTCGACAACATCCGTTCAGTAGTTTTTGCGTAACAAACATCCATCCTCACAAATTTTCACGTTTATAATATTAGTAGGAAGGATAAATATATATACATATAGCTCTTAAAATAAAATTGTTTTCTTGATATCAACGTTTTTGAAGGGAATAATATTTTAAGAGGGACCTTAAAGCAAAGGTTCGATAAACTTTTGCTTAAAGGTTTGCAAAAGGTATGGTACCAAGTACCTCAACAGGAAAAAACAGAACCCATATAGGGGTCCTATATGGGTTCTGTTTTTTTATTGTTATCTTTCTGACAAAACCCTTTTGCTGAGGAAAGGCTAAAGGTATCAATTGGAAATTAATACCACAACAAAGATGGGTTCTATAATTCGATGCATTGAAAATATACAACCTTACCATTATAATATCCAATATGTCTATGGAAAGAACAAAAATGAAAACATTTAGTGTTCTTATAGTAAGTACCTACTTCACAATTCTAAGATTGGGAATAGGAGTAGCTTTTGTGGCACATATAAAGGAAAGATTCTAAAATTAAGGAGTTTCGTCTACTTACCCCTAAATTGGGAGTTGAAGTTTGTAGGAAAAAGTGTCTGAAACTCAAAAATGCCTAAAGTTTTCGAATATTTTACAGAACGGAACTCTCGCTAGTTTCAGGGCGATGGGCACTAGCTTTACTCGCATTTGTCTATATAAAAAAACAACAGTGCTTCTATGTAAAAAAATGGCGACTAAATAAAATACATTTATAATTATGCTTGTATATTTGAAAAGAGGTTAACCACAAAGTATATAGTACGAGGAAAACATACGTCAATATTATAATGGTGGGTCGATGCACTTTAGTAGGAACACGAACTTTGTGGGTGAATTTTAGAACTACATTTGATAAAAGTTACTTATTTATAATAACTTCAATAGAAATGATACAATATATTGATATTAAACAATAGCTTCACCAAGATCTATAAAATCTTTCAGACAACATTGGGCCGATATGTCTCCCAATAACACGTGGTCTACAGAGGGATAATCTAGATGGACTTTTCGGAGTGGTGGCTGGTTGGGGCATCACAGAAGAAAGGATTCAGGCGCCTGTGCTCATGAGCGTCGGGCTGCCGATAATTGCAAATGAAGATTGCCAGGCGGCTTACAGAGGGTGCGTATCTATCCAAGTATGAAGCACATACAAAGAGTACAGTTTCACAAAAAGTTCTTGTAAAACTCTTGGCACCAATGCCTTCACGAAGGTCATATTGGAAACCCTTGTTTTATAGGAAAACATTTTGAAATAGCACAGTTGAGGTTTGTAAGTTGCGCATGAAAAAAAAAATCTTCAAAAACCTATCATAATGAAATTCAGAGATGCACGTTCATGTCTATCGTATGAAAAACATGCACGACAAAAGCTAAAAATATGTGTCATTTTAGACAGGAGCAGAAGTACGTTTAGGAGCGGAATTAAATATTTTAAAATAAATAATAAATAATGCTGGTCAATTTTCACACAGCATCATCTAGCCCCAAACTAAGCAGAGCTTGTATTATGGGAACTACATGACTGATATACTACTTATGTACTTTTTTTGTAAATGCATACATATTATACATAGAAAACACCCAGGCCCGAGACAAACATTAGCTTATCATACAAACAATTGTCCCGCAGCGGGAATCCCGCAACCTTCTGCGTCTCAAGCGGGCTTTCGCCCACTGCGCCACAGAGGTCGTCTTTTAAGTTCGTACTGTCATAAATTGTTGAAAATTTGCCTTCAGAACTCCACGTCTCTACAGCAAACAGCTGTGCGCTGGTGGCATCAGGGACAAGGACTCCTGCGGCGGAGATTCCGGGGGACCCCTCATGTATCCTGGACTTCTCAGCTCGGGAGGGGTCCGGTACGTCCAAAGAGGGATCGTCTCTTTTGGACCCAAGAGATGCGGCATTGGTGGATTGCCAGGTGTCTACACCAGGGTGTCGCACTACATGAAGTGGATTTTAGACAATATGCGTAGCAGTTAAATTTTATTTATGTATTCTTTTGGACTAGTCTTGTGTCGAACAAATAATGACGAGGTATTGCTTTGTATTAAAGTCATTGTTGACTTGTAAAGTATAGTTTTTGTTTTAATCCCAGCACGGTCAGTGGTATGGGAAGGGAATCCGACCACGAAACTGATGCTTCAACAATTTTCACGAACATCCTTTAAAAAAAACATACATACATCGACTGTCTTGATCTTTGCAAGTGTGTATGTTTATGTTTAGTACGTGGACTAGCGTAGTGGAATCCAAAACCATAGACGTGGTCCGTGCAAAAAACAAAACAGAGGAGATTAAAAAAAAATCGCAACCTTTTTGAGAGATTGATACGATCTTTTAAAACTTTTTTCATCAAAGTGATGACATCAACAAGACTGTGTTAACGTGTCAAGTGTCACATTAATTATGAGAACACCACCTAGTACACAATGAAAACGAACAAAATATACAAATAAAAGTTATCTATAACAAGATGTAGGAACGGTAAATCAAAACTAGTAGGCTTCGGAGATAGGCTGTGATGTGATGTGCGCCTGTAATAGAACGCCATGTGGCAATCCGTTCGAAGATGGCGGCGAAGCATCACAGCAGAAGGCACAGGGAAAGTCCCCTCAGGACAAGAAAAAAGAAGACGAGGTTCCTCCACCAACGGTAAGATCAAGGAAACAATACTCTTTAATACGAGCTTTTGCAAACGAAGCTTACCTCTCGCAAGGAGCGCAGCACTTGTTAATTCGTCCATGATTCAACCAACTTTGACGATTTCGCTGAAATTGCTGGCCCATTACACGACGGCGCATCTGCAAGGAGCCCCTGGTAATTGCACCACCACCACATGGAACAAGACGTGACCGTAGAGAGCCGGAAGGAATGGGGGTAAGTATAGGTAATTATCAATCGTTTACGATTGGTAAAAGTAAAAACAAAACGAAATAGCAGGAAATTATTGAATGGTTTCGCAAACAGGTTTTGACTGCCAGTATTAGGTACATTAATGAACATGTTAAAATCGCCCTTTTATTATTTTAATATTTTATATTTTGGAAAAAAAATACAGTTTTGTATTTTCACGAAGCTTTTACTAGCAAGTGTTTAATGATGCTATTTATTTATTTATTATGGCACAGAAAACAGAATACAATCAATTTAAAAGACACTAATGTTTTATTGAATCTATTATTTTTGACGACCTCTGTGGTGCAGTGGGCGAAGGCCCACCTGAGGCACTGGAGGTTGCGGGTTCGATTCCCGCCACGAGACAAAATGTTTGCATACAAACATTTGTCTCAGGTCTGGGTGTTTACAAAAAAAGTATATAATATGTAGTATATCAGTCATGTAGTGCCCATAACACAAGCTCTGCTTACTTTGGGACTAGATGATGTTGTGTGAAAATGTCCAGCATTATTTATTTATTATTATTTATTATTTGAGAATAATAGATAATAAGTATCTATCGGTAAACTTAGCATTGTTAAGTTTATTGTATCGAAGACATCATCAACAAACATAAATAGAGCTGCGTTATCATAAAAATTACTACATACACACTTGTCTCCACAAAAATTAGCAAACTGATCCCTGAAAAATAGTTTTTGAACAACCCATCCAACGACACCTCATACCATGGAGTAGAAAAATAAATGTTTACGTGTAGGGGAGGTACAAAACATTTTATTTTTATAATTTTTATTTTACAACTTTGTGGCGTGATTATTGTCTATAGGTACTCATGCCAAATTACAGCTTTCTGGTACTAAGAATTTCTGATCTAAGCTGCGGATAGACAGGCGGACGGACATGGCGAAACTATAAGGGTTTCTTGTTGACAACGGAATCCTAAAATGGGAGCTCATGTTGGAGTTATAGTTTGGTAGAGTTGGAGTGCACTATATCATTTACCACGCTGTTTATTTCACTCAAAACACTCTTTACGCGAGGAATGCTTATAGCTTAGACAATACCAAATTACTAATGTTTGCAAATCGGAATGTTAAATGGTGATAATGGTAATTGGATTAGCACAATGTTCTGTAACCTTATCATTTTCTCAAGCCATTCGATAATATACCTACTATGTGCCTCCTTTTACCAAGTAAAACAGTTTGTAAAGATTTACAACCAAGGATATAACAATAATGTTCCATCCAGGTGCAAAAAATAATTCAAACGTTATTTTTGCAACTCTTTATTTTTTTTCTGTTTCAGTTGCAAGAGAGAATTGACTTCCTCAAGAAACGTGCCCTCAAGTTGCTCTCCGATGCCCAAAAGTTGTATATAAAAATACAGAAAGACCCATTCAAATGCCAAGTGGTCAAAAGCACTGTCTATTTCAGCTTAGGTCTGAAACTCTTCAGTGATCTTGCAAGGCATTTGGCGCCTAAGCCATGTGGAAGTCAATTGTAACAGTTATGTCAATCTTTGGCTTTTTTGTCAAACAAATAAATCGTAAATTGAAAGTTTACCTTTTAGTAGTTTTTTTTTGTTTCTCGGTTCTAATCTCTTGATGAAATTATTACCTTCTAACTTATTATAATTATCACAGAAATTATATATTTATGGATAGAACATGTACCTATGTAGATAGACATGTGATAAAAATTGAAGGAAAGCTTTGGAACGGTTGAATGTATGTCTTTCAACTGGTCTTAAAACAAAGATTATCCAAAAGCAGCATTATTGCTGTTCTGTGTACGAGGCGAAGTGAAGCGAGATTAGCTAGAAATATTGGAAATTCGTCGAATAAAAATTCGACGAATTTCCAATGAAAACTTTTTTTTACTTCTAGGCTATCTGTGGGATAAACGACCTTTTTCTAAAATCATCGGTATGAATACCATTAGGTACGATCGCAAGCAATGATAAATTCCAATTACTCTTGCTTCACATATAAATAAAACATTGCCTACGTATTTTAATCTAAGGCTTGACCTTTCTACTCTACTTCGATATCAAGTATTCCCAGAATAAATATAGAAGCTGTAATTAGACAGATATGCACAATTAGATTAGATAAAATTAATGATCCTGGCTGCAAATTAGGCGATGGATGAACATAGTTGTATACATTTTTTTTTACAACTAAAGTGGTAAACAAGCATACGGCTCATCTGTTGGTAATCGGTTACCGTAACCTACGGACGCGTCCTATGTCTATAGGTCCACTGAGACACCTGAGATATAACGCTTGAAAAGTTACATGTGTCGGTAATTTCACCGGCGGCACCCATACCTAATACACTGAGTGAACTAAATTTCTAAATTATGCGAAGCCAGAGAAGGTAGCGTTAGTCGATGGGAGGTGACTACAAATCTACCATGATGATATAGAAATATTTTATGCAAAGTGAATGATCTGCTAAAACTCTTGCCAAATAGCCGAATGTGCTTACTTGTTTCACCCAGCCTAACAAACATAAGGAAAACCCAACGATGAAAACCAGTGGATGGACCGGTATCTATTATAATTAAAGCAAGCGTCACATCATACACAAGTCTACACCGCATTCGTGTTTTAAAAATATTTATTGTTGATAACCTTAAGTTTGTGGTCGGAGGCAAAGTCAGGGCCAGTTGACGAGTATCAGTCGCACACTGTCCGTCCTCACAACAACATACTCGTATTATTGATAGTTTTTATGTGTCTTACCAAAACACTATCAGTGCCATTTTCATAATGTTGTTTTTACATAAAAGGACTATCCTGATAAGTTGTGTGCTTGTGGTGTCTCTGACGGATGTCATTGGACGTAAGTACCTACGCTGTGCTTGGTCTGTAAAACCTGTATTTAAACTTTGATGACCTTACTGCAATCCAACCACAGTCTTCATAATTATTTGCAATATTAGGCGTCGTGTACCACTTGTTATATTTCTAGGGTTGATTTTAAAGATTGAACGGTTGGCTATTTATTGAGTGTATAGTTACGTAACTCAAAGAAACTAGTGGTTAGTTTTGCTCGGTTATTCTTAAAAACTCCAAATATTATACCCACTCCAAAGATTTTAAATAATTTCTTTTTTTCTATCAAAAAGTTATGGGGAAGTATAATAATCACCTTTAGTTTTTTTTGCCTATTGCGATAGTTATATTCTAAGGTTAATGTATGTATGGATAGGGTTACCAGATGTCTCACTGGAAAATCCTGACAAGAAGCCTGATTTCTATAATATGTCCTGACGTTATTGCCGCGAACGCGCGCGATGTAATGCAATTCTATGTTCAGTGTGCACATAGATTCACAGCGCAATTTAAGTTCATTTTGCTGTAGATTATTGAAATTAACAAATACTTTTCATGTTAATTGTGTTGATTTATTCTAGTATTATCGTTCTTACAAATAAAACTATATCGAACTTATTTAGTAGGTATTTCATTAATTTACCAAAAACCATTTTCATAAAACCCCCGGAATCCTGGCAAATGCTTAAAAATACTGACATGTCAGGACAAATCTTGACGTTTGGAAACCCTATATGTATGTAGGTATGTAATTAAATTTTCTGATATTTCATAGAGGTAATGTATAAGTAATGGCGTTACAGATACTTAATACCAATTAGGCGACGATAATCGCTTTCCATAAGGTGGGCCTGTTTGTAACATTAAAAAGATTGTACCTACTAACAATTTAAACGATCATTCCGATCCGATGACATTTCAAAGGTTGCGGAAAGTCGATGAACGGAGGAGGCCCAAGATCGTTCGACATGGCATTCTTTATGAAAGGCCTAACAGCAGTGGATCTCTACAGGCTGTTGATGTTGATGAGATAATCATTCCTATTATGGCAATGTTACCTATGTTTAGCTTTTTTATAACTTCCCGGTCGGCCTATAATCAGACTAACAGTCAATATGTCTAATTGTGTATTCAATGTTTTTTGGATCCAAATTGATAAGTATTTTTACTCGACTGCCCTTAAGGAGGGTAATGTTTTTCGGGTGTATGTATGTATGTATGACATTTGAGATTGGAGAAGAGTTTACGATCAAAATGTCACAACCTTTTTTTTTTTAAATAACTAAATTGGATTACAATTGAATTGAGATTGTATCGATTGTCAAGAGTAGCCTCGGAATATCCGAAAATGATTTTCCGTTAATTTCAGTGGACTGTAACGGCGGTGTGAGCTGTATCATGCTACAGGACTGCATCGGGCTTTACACCCTGCTGAAGCGAGGCACTACCCCTGATCTCTCCAAACTGCTGAGGAGTCTGCACTGCGGGTTCTCGGATACCATTCCCCTGGTAGTTTATTCATAAAATAAATAAATAAATAATGCTGGACATTGTCACACAGCATCATCTAGCCCTAAGCCTGTGTAAGCAGAGCTTGTGTTATGGGAACTACATGACTGATTATAGTAAGTACTATTTCTTTTTGTTGTAAATACCTACATATCTACATATATTTTCAAATAAAGATTTACTGTACAGTTACCGGACAATTTTGATGCGATTTTAATGAAGAACACGCTAATTAGTGTTGGACATCAGAACGATACTGGGGCAACAGATTTTTATTCATTGAAATCACAAGGATCATATAGAAACACGTCACTGACGAAAACGTCAGCGAATTCACGAATTTAAAATTTTGAACTGTATTTGCGCCGATGTCCCGCGAGCGACGAAGCCGAGGAGAATCCTGCTTGGTTTTTTTATGATGCTTCATTCAGCTATACTCGTTTATCTATACCTATATCTACGAGTATACTTAATTAAAAAGCGGATAAGTGCGAGTGTGACTTGCGCACCAAGGCTTGTATGTTTATTGTATGTGCAAAATAACATTAGGTACTCAAGTTCATTGAAAGCATCAAACATAAATCTAACGAAAATATAAGTTGGATTGAAAGGCAAACTTTCTAGTTCAAAAAATGTTCTCCCATACACTGATATAGGAGTCTCCAACTGAAAAAGGAAGTTTGTAAACGAAATTTCTTTTCATGTGATATTAACGGTTTCGGACCTTTCCCTTTACTTGTGCTGGACCTTGCTTCTTGCCATATTCTATGTCAACGCAACGGGAAGTACCTACCCTATAGGTTTGATTTATTTGCGAGTATCAAAATATGTCGTATACTTAAATGGCCGTATTTTTTTATTGCCTTGACTTAGAAGCTTGTATTTTTCAGAGCTACAAGGGATCATTGACCTACGTATTAGATATTTATTTCAACATGATGCCTACATGCGTTCCTGAACAAAAGAGTCTTGACAGACAGACATACATTCAGACAGAGTGACTATGAAGTGATCCTCTATGGGTTCCGTTTTTCCCTTTGAGGTTCGGAACTCTAAAAACACTTTTTTTCAGGTTTGTTGTCCTCCAGAATTTGCGAAACCTATCGGCGGGCAGTCTCAAGTTGATCCTCTATCTCTGCTGCCTACCACCAAGGTCTGCGGCATTCAGAACAATGATAGGATAACCGGAGGAGTTCAGACGGAAATCGATGAACACCCCTGGATGGCACTGCTTCGATATAATAAACGTTAGTGCCGAATGATGTTTTGAATCTCTTAGAATAGGTATACTAGATAACTAAAGAAAAAGTGTTTTGTGTCTCAACTAACTTCAAAAAAGGATTTTTTGTGTGCATGTTACAGTATCGACCTTCTTTAATTGTGAAACGATTTTCATTTTTTTTTATGGATAGAGAACGGTAAGATATTCTTCAAGGGTATATAAAAATTTTATGAAAAAAACCACCCCAAGGATGAAAAAAAAAAAAAAAAAAAAAATGATATATATATATAGTTATACCAACTCGTACTTTGTTGATCATACACGGTATCCCACGAGCACTTAGTTGATCCAATGATAATTGTTGATCCGAACCGCTATTCTTGATCCGTTTGTAACATGCAGCATACTAATGTGGCTCCGTGCTGGAGCCAATAAAGATGGTTGAATACTTATGGCAATAAGTGACCATTGTTGATCACATATACAAATCCACCGGAGACCAGTTGTTGATCAAATGGCATCAATCACAGACCACTTCTGACTCCGATTGGCTGATAGCAAACGCGACGTTGCAGTTCCTATCGGTAACTCAAATAATACTATATTAACCATGTTTCGATCAAACCAGCGAGGAATAGGTATCTACTTTTTTGAATGAATACGAGTACTTAGTACTCCTAGGTACTATTGTTAAGTACTTGGAAACTCAGAGTGGCAAATATTTAAATCAGTGTGGTATTAAAAAATAGCACTCAAACATAATAACGACCTTGAGTGCGTTCCGATTTCAAGCTTCCTATAGAATAACTTTATTTTTGCTGGACTCAATATCGCGTTAAGATTTAAGTGTGATTTATTTATACCTACCTACATGTTTCTATGCATATTGGTACCTCGGAACCTCTCGAGTTCAACTAATCTATAATGGAAATTATGGCTGCATTTGACTGATAATCACATTTATTTACAAAATAAAACGCAAATTTCAAATTGAGAGGGACTAATCAAGAAAATATATTGTGATTACTAATGCAGAAAAAAAATATAATTATTTTAGTACTTTAATAAATTCAATAAAATCAACATTAACATTAATTCATCGTTCTGTAACCTTATTATTATTATATTTAGATAAAGGTATTAGGTATTATATCAAAATAATGTTTAATTTGTATTTTTATGTTTATTTTTCACACTTTTATTAAGGCAATAGCACCGTCATTTTTTTTAAATAGTTCTCTCCATCCTAAGGCTGTCTGGAAGAAATCTCTTTCAGCGATAAGACCGTTCATTGTGAATTTCTTTTTTTTGGTGTTATTTTTACTATGTTTCTGTGTTTGTACTGTAAATTGGTGTTATGCACAATAAAGAGTTTATCTATCTTATTAAAATATCTTTTGGCAAAATGAACAATCCTTTTAAAAACTTTTAATAGTAAACATAATAACACTAAATTAGGGCAAATGAAAAAAAAATTGTTGTTTTTTTTTATTTTCATTAAATATGATTAATTTTACCAATGAATTACGCGGCACCTTACGCTTATGGGACAGTATCAATATACGCATGACAAACCTGATTCGTCAATTACACATAATATCGCACACCTTTCATTATCGCTTGAAATAACGATTGACTATCTGATTTGCATTTTTGATTTATGTTCCTCTGTCAATAACACTTGGATAGAACAAACACAACCGTCCTTAAATTAACTCAATAATACTTACATCAATATAACAATCAATGTAATCAATATTATAAAATAAACATGACATTTTCTCCTTAAAAAATAATATTAAAATATTTTTTGGTAAGTTATTACTTGCAAAAATGCAACCATTGCAAAAAATGCCCTATTAACTCTAATCAACAATAATTAGCATGATGGTGTTCTCAAAAGATTTAATTTTTGGCTTTAGAATCGATTATAGAGTGCCCTACCAAATGTTTTTTTTTCAAAATATCTTTAATGCACAGAATTTGAAATATTACATTCTTATTATAGTACCTATAGATAGATTACTCGTTACTTATATTAAAAACTACAGAGGCATTAGCCTACTCAGCATCGTCGGCAAATTATATGCGAAAGTGTTGATTGAAAGAGTTGTGAAAGAAACCGATGAAAAAATATGGGATGCACTAGCGGGATTTCGAAAGGGTATAGGACGTATGGATCAGGTATTTTCCTTGCAATGCATAGCTGAAAAGTTTTTGGCCAAGGGTCAAAAGGTCTATTGCGCTTTCGTGGATTTGGAAAAGGCCTATGAAAAAGTGATGAGGAATGAACTATGGTCGGTATTGTCAATGTATGGAGTAGACAGCAACCTAATTCGAGCTCTGAAATCTATCTATGAAGATTCCAATGCTTGCGTAAGGATAAATGGGTCATACACTGAATGGTTTAACATCCAAAAGGTTAGACAGGGATGTGTAGCGTCACCGTGGCTGTTTAATCTATTCATGGACAGTTGTTTGAAAGATTTGAAAGAAAGTGAATGTGGATTAAGAATGAATGAGTTACTCTTCAAATGTCTTCTCTACGATGATTAAGTTATACTTGTGTCATCGATAGATGAGTTACAAGAGATGGTAACAATAATTATGCATGAAGCGTTTTAAAGAAAAGGGATGAAAGTTTATTTGAGTAAGACGAAAGTAATGGTTTTTGATAAAGATGAACGTATGAATGCATGTGATCGGAGAGAGAGTGGAACAAGTAAAAGAGTTTGTATATCTATGTTTACTAGGGATGAGAAGCATGAGGAAGACATTGAAAGGAGAGTGAATGCTGGAAATCAAGTGAATGGGGCACTTCACTCCTTCATGAGCAATAGGAAAGTATCTGAAACGCCACGATTAGCTGTGCATGGAGGAGTGTTAGTGCCAACATTAATGTATGAAAGTGAAAGTTGGGTATGGCAGAAGAAACATCAAAGTCGAATAAATGCAGTGGAGATAAGAGCTGTGAGAAGTATGTGTGATGTAACTATGAGTGATAGAGTGAGGAACAGCGTGTTAAAAGAGCAGTGTGGAGTGAATGAGATTTAGTAATAAGTGTTAAGAATAAGGTATATTGAGATGGTTTGGGCATATAGAAAGGATGGACGAAAGAAGATTAAAAAAACAAGTAAACAAGGCGAGCGGAATGGGATAGTTGGAAGAGGAAGGCCTAGGCGAACATACCCTGACCAAATTGGAGACATTCTAGAGAAAGGCCAGGTCAGAATGTACTTCTGACCTGCCGAGCTTGTATGCAGAATTTGATGAGGATGAATGAAGCGAAAGAGGTATGCCAGGATCGTAGCAAGTGGAAATCCATGGTCTCTGCCTACACCTCCGGGAAACAGGCGTGACTATATGTATGTATGCAGATTACTCGTAGGTAGGTGAAATTATGTAAGTACCTAAAGTTGGTATGGTGTTTTCTTTATCTTGTTTTTTAAAGCTTGTAAAAACTCATTTTTCACTTAGTAGGTTGTTTATCATCATAATTTCAGTTATAAGACGTCCACTGCTAAACACAGGCCTCCCCATAAACTTTCAGAGCGACCGATTATGTGCAGCCTGCATCCAACGCCTCCGAGCAACCTTTACAAGGTCGTCTTTCCACCTAGAGGGGAGCATTCATACGCTGCGTTTTCATTTAGTAGTAGGACAAATAAATTACTTACCATCTTCTTCAATTCCATCAGCCGCCATAGTTTCACCACACACTTCACAACTATAAATAATTAATTATACACGATACGTACAGCCGCACAAGCTCGAACTTTTTATAGCAAAAACTATCGTGAACTTGACTATTCATATTGAAAAAACGGAAACTTTCACGTACTGCACTATCGGTGAAGGCACCGACTAAGTTTCGACTCATTCCGAGAGTCTTCATCAGGGTGAGTGATCGCAACTTTCTCCCTCCGTGTCGCGTCGTGCACTAACTTGAAACTACGCTTGCCAAAAATCTGATAGAAACCACGCATGTTTTGTCTCTGTTTAAATGCAACACTACATATAGCTTTTTCTAGTACTTAGATGCACTGTTGCCATACTTCTGTAATAAATTGCGTAATTTGTGGCTCTGGATCAACTATGTCTAACTAGGAGTTGAATATAAAGTGGATGAGGAAATGTCGGATTCGTATAAAATATTTAGCCGTTACGGATCAACAATCTTGTAAATTTCTCATGACGAGTATTTTGTTTCCCGATCAAATACGATCCACCGTCATGGCGGCCGGATCTGACGTATAGCGGTTTCATCACAATCGAACGGAATGGAGCCAAGGAATGTCACTCTAAATGAGGATCAACATATGTCTTGGCTTGTTACTGGATCAACAATTTACGAGAAGAGATATATATATACTATTCTCATTCACTTAGATTGAAGACGCATAGCCCTGCTGGAATGAGAGACAGGATTTTATCCATTAACTAGTGAAATTGCACTTATATGAATACTTTGCACATGTTACACTGGTAAAAATATGAAAAACTAATTGTTAAGGTTGGAGTCTTGTTCTGAATTACGAGCTCTACACACATGTTACGCACCCCATTTTCTATTGACAAATTTCAACCTATGTTTACAAGTCTTCGGTAGTATAGTGGTAAGTATCCCCGCCTGTCACGCGGGAGACCGGGGTTCGATTCCCCGCCGGAGAGATATTTTTGAACTCCCATTTTTTAATGTTCATGATTCTTTTTTCTGGGACGTTTTGATAAAAGATGAATATTGGGTTATTTCAGCGGTGGGAACGGGCTTCTACTGCGGTGGTGTTCTCATTTCCCCGAGATACATCCTGACGGCTGCGCATTGTGTTGGTAGCGATTTGCCTCCAGGATGGAAATTGTAAGACAATAATTAATTCCGCTCTATTTAGGTATGGACGGAAGATACCTATAAGTAGAACAAACATAGCCTTTGTTGTATTTGCGACTCTCCACACGAAAATAATTTTGTACTTACAGAATTTTATTTCAATAGTGGTCACTGGCCGGCCAGCCAGAGTTAGATTTTTTTTTTAGAAAATAACTTCGTACATTCAGAGTTTCATTTCAATAGTGGTCACTGGCCAGCCAGAGTTAGATTTTTTTAGATTTTTAGAATATAATTTTGTACTTTATATAATTATAATTATATATAATTTAGGTACAGAGTTTTATTTCATTAGTGGTCATTGGTCAGCCAACGTTAGATTTATGCATGTTCAATTAATATTTTTACTCGCGACGTAATGCGTTTGCCGTAAGAGGTTGTTTTTTGTTTGTAAGTATTTGTCTGTTACTATTTATGTCGGCTTATATAAACGTCTCATCCGATAAAAATGCAGTTTTTTCAATGGATTTGTATAACTTTAAGAATGGTTCTCAAATAAGTTTTAGAACCACAAGTCACTAGGGGTTACTACAATAACAGACGGTGGAAAACAAGTCGAAATATTAAATATTTTGCAAAAATTAATATGTTGATAAGAAATAAAAAAATCAAGAGATAAGTGTTTTTTGTTATTGTTTATTTTACCGAATCGTCCTTGATGTAGGTGTATTAGAAACATTTTTTCGGAAAGTTTAACGCCCCACGCCTTCAACTATAATATTATTTCCGTTTTAAATTTTATTCTAATAATCTGAAGAAAAAAAACTATTGTGCATTTTTAAATACAACGATGCGGTGATTTTTGCTCGGGCTAACGAATTTAAAACGGTTTGTCCTGAAAAAATAATATTTGTAACTTTAGCAAGATTACATTTCTTTCAGGTCCCAAGTTCGTCTCGGCGAGTGGGACATCGCGTCCACTTTGGACTGCGTAGAGGACGACTGCAGCCCCGCCCCTCAAGACATCGACGTTGAAGAGATCATCCAGCATGAGCGGTACGACTCAGAAGACGCCAACCAGTTGCACGACATTGCCCTGCTGAGGCTCTCGAAGAATGTACAATACAATGGTGAGTTAGGCTCAGCCAGGCAAGTCATGTGCGAACCGTACGCGGCACGCTCGCAAACAACGTACTCACTATGTTTTTTTACGCGATTATCGTCGGCTTGCTGCGTACTCAATACGTACTATTTGATTACTATATCTGCAACGGATACGATTACGGCTCTCTAGTGAGGAACCCGGCTTTAGAGACCCCGCAGGAGATACAGTTTTACTGCGACGACATGTAGGTACTGTCATGCAATAATCGCCCGTCTGACTATTATTGTAAAATTAACTGCCTAGCTAGACTATGTAGGTAGGTACAACGTTTGTCATTCATGACCCCGTGTTTATAAAGCGGTTTGCAGTAGGTATAATTATTATTTGTTCAGCAATAAAACTATATTTTAGTATAAAATAGACGACCGTTATTTCGTCTATATGAAATGTTACACTTATAGGACATCTCAAGAATTTATAATAACTGACAAATATCAACTCCGCGGGAATTGAACCCGCGATCTTCCAACCAGCAGTGTACGAGCACACTGCCGTTGCGTTTATCGTTACTGTAAGAGGTTCTTTGTCTGTTACCATTTATCTTCGAAACGGCTTATCAATGCAGAGACCTCTACTTTTTTATTTGCGTGATGTTCTTCAATATTTTTAGTATTCGTACCTTACCTAACTACTTAGGCCTATATAGGTATTATCAGAAGATTCTCATGCTGACTCTACCTCAACTTATGCATGGATGTGAGTGGGAACGAATGTATGAACGAAAATATTTTTAAAAATTATTATTAAAGTTGTTGGGAACTAATGTATGAAAGTTTTCTTTTCCGTGAACAATGGACTTGGATGTGGTGGGAAGTACCCTCAGATTGTACCTAATGCCGTTTTTGCAATAGGTTTTATTGTAATATATCTTTAAGGATTGTTCTTAGACAGTTTTTAGTTATCACCAAAGTCACAAGGGCTTTTTTTTATGTTGTAACAAAGTTCATTATTACAAAAGAAAACCCGAACGTGAACCATCCTTGAATACGTACAAATCGATTGCAAAACTGCATTACAGCCCCTAGAACAGACTACCTTGACCCACCTAACCTAGTAACAGACGAGGGCCCAACATCACCATGACAGTAACGGATGGTTAGGTCCTAATCAAAGCTACGCATAAGCCTAATCATAAGCCTATGAAAACATGTGTCAAAAACACATGTTTTCATAGGAATCTGTCATCATAATCGATAACTCACACAAAAACAAACAAACGCATAACTGGTAAAATAGTGGGAATAAAGCGAGGCTATAGAATTGAGTATGAAATGGTTTTAGTACCGAGTTAAACACTCTACTTTTAAGTTCGATTGCGAGAAAATAAAATAAACTATGATTGTATTCAAAGTTCAAATTTCGCGGCAAAACCAACTTTTTTTAAAATGTATTCTTGTTTACAAACGCACTGACGACGGCGACGCATAGGTACACCCAAAGATCGCCCATAAACGCTAATGCAGCACTTGCAGCAGGGTCGCTTTCAGTTCCATTTTCAAAAATAAATTCTAATAAAAAAATCCTATATGTAAAATATTTAATTTCTAAGAAATTATTTCAAAAATGGAACATCAAAAAGCCGAGTTTATCTATACTATAGGATCATTCAATTTAAATAATAACGAAATAAAATAACTTTCGTCCGTCTACGCTAAGCCAAAATGACACACTTTTAAAGCATGAGAAGTGAAAAATAACTTGTTACTATTAGCAAGTCCATGATAGTGTTTTTCACCCTGCAATATCTCATCCGTTTTTATTTACAGATTTCGTGAAACCAATTTGCCTGCCTCTAACCAACGAGTTGAAGCGAAAGAGCTTTCTCGGAGAGGACATGGAAGTAGCTGGATGGGGCAAAACAGAAAACAGTAAGTTTCAGACCTTGGATTTTCTTTCCATTCGTGCATTCTGTTTTTTTTAAGTAACTTGTTCTAATGAGGTGGCTTCCCACGGTCTATGGTTTTATGTATAATCCCGCACCAGCGTACCGCGGGATGAGGCGTCCATGCTTTGGATCTACTGCACAAAACGTTATTTTTCACTTGGCATTCATATTAATAATAATGGAAAATCACACAGCATCATCTAAGCCCCTAAGTAATTGGAAGTAATGAAGTCGTAATCGGGAATGACTAAATTACAGCTTGGAATCTCTGTATCCGCAAAGTCAGACGCCGTAGGAAGAGCCTCAGTGCGGTGCGTGACTGTCCATGGTCGTCGGCTGTGATCCGTGAAACCACGGTCCGTGGGAAGCCTATAGGAGCGTCTTTGTTTTGACTCTTTTTTGTACCTTTGGCAGAATCAGATTGCGGTTTTGGTAATGCCAACTGCCCCGACGAGTGGTCAGGTGGGCAGCATCCCCTCAGCTGTCTGTCAGAACTGCTTAGCATTTCAATAATCCCTTCTGATACGATACGATATGCTCAACTATACCTACCTCCTTTAACGCTGCTGCATGCTTATAGTGCAAAGCATGAATTAATTATATTATCACATTCATTTGTCTAAATACCAAAAATATATATCCATGCGTTACCCCTAGTGCGTATATATCTACCGTATTAGCGCATCAAAATAGTAACCACCATTCTTCTAGTCTTCTTGTATGTAAATTATTGTAGATGCCTACGCCCAGTCCCCGGGTGCTGTCTTAGACATACCTACTGCTACCAACTCACATATAATTCCTAGGCTTGGACATATTTTTTGCCACTAAAGTATTCCCAAGAACGCCGTTAACCTTGCCATTACAAATTCAATCTGAATCTTTCAGCCAGCGAATCGGAAGTGAAGCTGAAAGCGAGAGTGCCAGTCGTCTCGACCAGTCAGTGCGCCAGTGTCTTCCAAAGAGTTAACAGAGCGGTCCAAGACACCCAGATCTGCGCCGGCGGGGTGGCCGGTAGGGATTCCTGTCGTGGGGACTCCGGCGGTCCACTGATGGGTCACGCTCCGCAGGCCAATAACTGGATAGCTGTAGGTGTGGTGTCCTATGGACCATCACCGTGCGGCACCGAAGGATGGCCAGGAGTCTACACAAGGGTTGGAGCGTACGTGGATTGGATATTGTCTAAGTTGCGGCCTTGATATGACTGAGATTAAATTATGTTATAAGTTTATGATATCTCTAGATTTTTTCCTACATAATTGACTGTATTAATTAATTGAATTACTGTTATTATGTCCACATCAAAGCAGCCGAGAGTTCACTCATAATTGGGTGTGCACTCTTTTGTCACTTATAAATATGGACAAAAATGTTTTTTTTCTTCTATATCTCGTATTTATAATTTGTGATGCAGAATCACGTCAATGTGCCATGATATCATATGTTTTCTTGCCACTAAATGAAATATACTCACTGTCAATCTAAATTGTGATAAATTAAAAAATGTATTTGATTTTATGGTTTATTAAATGTTATATATAATGTAAATAATTTATGTATGATTACTTAGAATTAGAAAATGGCCTTATTTCTCATTCAATTCATGATCTTGCCAGCACCTCCCTATCACGCTATCCTTCAAGCCAATACATAACCTATCAAAATCTAGAATTCAAATTGGTTGAATCTAGTTAATACAAGTTTACATACAGCATAGTTTTTATTATACTTTTACGATTTAATTGATAAAGTTTAACTAATTATATGTATCATTTTTTATTAGATACAAACTTCTGCTCCCGGATTCGCTAACCTGGATAAAAAGTTACCACAAACTACAATGATATCGTATATCTACTCTAAAAATCCAAGTTGGTTCAACTGTTAGGCATCGTTCGCACGAGCGGTTGTTCAACATTTTATCGCACGTTATTTTTAACGTTTCGATTAGACATTACGCCATCTCCTGTGTGGGCGTTCTGTTACATCGGGAGTTTTTTCACGGTCTATAACTCCGAGTGCAAAGCGCCCAAGTACAACACAGGAAAATGTACATAGATGTTCGGAGAAGTGCTTAAAAAAATGACAGCCTTTTACGCAACGCTTATTTAAAACTCCAGTGCGAACTATGTCTTACAAGCTCATTGAAAACAATAATCCAAGCATTTAAAGAGGATAATGCAACATTCACACTTTCGCATTTTATAATAATAGTCGACTTCAACTAAGAAAATCAATCATCTGACATACATTATAGCACTTATATTTTCCAAATAGATACAAAATCTTTAAAAAACTCAGAATTGGCACGATTTTTTTACTTGTATACAATTTCCGATTTTATTAGAAACTTTTCAACAAGTCTTGATCTTATGTCATTCTTATTTTTGAGCCATGCACACACATTCAATGAAGCTTTTGAACTTATGTGATTTCTGTTCTTAAATTATACATCTTGTAGATTCAAAGTAAAAATACTTGCAAGTGTTTAAAAATACTTATAAACTTATACCTAAATAATAGTAATAGGTGTATAAATCATTTTTTTTTATTAATAGTTAGTATATTTTTATAGATGTGGAATGTGTTTACAGCACAGTGAAAAATATTTGAGATTCTTGTTAGTCAATACAAATACATAAAAAATGTTGAATACAGGAAAATATCAAATCAGTCACAATAATCTAATACAATATTAATCCCGCAAAATAAAAGGTACCTATTTATTTGGAATGTTAGATTTGTTTTTAATCTACAAGTATTTATTTTATTCAGTGGGGTTTCGTTTCGATATATTTTTTACTAGCCTTGTTTACCTGCCAATTTTAAAAATTATGTTACGTATTTTTATCTCACGAATAAAGAAGTTCTTTATTTGTCCGAGATTTTTAAATGCCAAGCTATTTTAGCAACCATATAACCACAGTTCAAATACATCCAATAAATATATTCTAAAAAACTACAAACTCGATGAATAATTTGTGCCTTTATTCACATTTGCCAAAAGTTTAATTCATCGCAATTTTCTTTTAAATCAGTAAAAATCTTATATTATATTATGAGCTTGGCACTGATTTAAACATTTATAGCCTTGTTCTCTTACATTATTTTAACTGTGTGGGACATTTAAAAATCAGCATGATTATGATGTGGTACTTACAAACAGTACTTACTAACTCTTTTGGCGAAAATATGTTGGAGTCTTAACATTTCATTAGCATTGCCCTTCAGCGTGGCAATGCAACAGCAGTTTGGGGACACAACCATCTGATGGCAGTCTGGATCAGTTGAGCTATAATTCATTTAGATGGCTCAATTGCTTCTGTTTATTTTGTATATTTTCACCCAAGTTGTTTTTGTTTATAAATGTTTGTATTAGTTTCAAGTCAGAAAAATAACATCCCACACAATTTTCCACTTCAGCTCCTAAAAGTATAGCAAGTCTTTAAAAACTTACGATGCAGTCGCGATTTCAACAGGTGCTGTCTGTATGATAGCTGACTCAGCAAGGTCTTCGGTATCATGCGGCTCATTTTCAACATCACCATTCAATTCCTCGACTGGTGAATCAGCTTCTCCAGTTCCATTCTGGTAGTTCGCTTCTCCATTCAACTGAGGTCCATTCTCGATTAGCTCTTGGAGTTTCTTGCCAAACTCTGGGTCTGTTTCAGAGACCCCCTTTACAAGTCTATCCTGGTGGTCTTCAGTCCAAGTTGGGTACCACTCGTTGAAGAGTTTAATCTGGAAAATACATTATTTTAAGTTAGTGCCAAGTTGTGAATGATAAAAAAGGTATAAAAAACAAAAAAAAAACAATTGTCTCTCATTCAAACGGTTTTGCCTTCACAAACAACTTCTTACACTTAATACTTATACTTAAAATCATAAATCGATATATCAATAATTTATTTGTTTTAGTTAATTATTGTAGAAGATATTTATGTTGTAGTGAAAAGTTCTGATCACTTTATACCTCTTCAAATCTTATCAATGATGTGAATGCTGATGCTGTGGATCTGTCAAGGAGCAAAACCCTTTTTAAAATTTTTAGACACGGCGGCGTTATAGAAAATTATTAATTTAGAAAAAAAAGCTCCCAAAAAAGTAGTATACTCTCGATTCTGATCAAACCATTTTCAGATTTTGCATTATTTCATTGGGATGTTGTCTATGTGACTGTTGTGTGTTTATTTATAACTAGCTTCAGCCCACAGCTTCGCCCGCATGGTACCCGGATAAAAACTAGCCTATGTGTTATTCTGATGTATAAGCTATATCCGTTCAGTAGTTTTTGCATGAAAGTGTAACAAACATTTATCCTCACAAACTTTCGCGTTTAAAATATTAGTTGGAACAAGCTTACACGGCATTGGAACAAGCTAACAGGCTTGTCATCACAAGTGAGACCTGCCAGTGTGGCAGCCAGGAGGTCAGGCTGGTTGCCCTTAGCTGCAGCTAGCACTGGGAGGAAGTCTTCCTTCTGCAGTTCACTGAACTCTCCAAACCACTGTAGTAGATACCGCAGCTGAGCTTCCGAAGTGAGGCCCTGTGCTGACATGGTGCGTGTGAATGGACGGTAATCACCTGAAACATTAAAAACACAAACTCATTTAAAACAATTCTCCTCCTAATTAATTAATTTGACGTCCTCTGTGGCGCAGAGGGCGACGGCCCGCCTGTGGCGCAGAAGGTTGCTGGTTCGATTCCCGCCGCGGCCAAATGTTTGTATGTTCTGTAAGTAATATATCAGTCATGTAGTTCCCATAATACAAGCTTTGCTTAGTTTGGGGTTAGATGATGCTGTGTAAAAAAATGTCCAGCATTATTATTATTATTTAATTGGTCCAAATGCAGAGGAATTTTGAGTGGATGGAATTCTGAGATTGGTGTATCAAGGCAAATAAATAATTCACCCACTTAAAAGAGGGTTTTTGTATTTTATGGGACAAACACTTTTCTTTTTAGGAATAATAGTTTTTAGAAACATCATTACAAAAAAAAAATTGTCACTCTTTGTAGATGTCATAGCCAAAATGTAATCCACTCTTTTAATAGGTTCAACTTGGACCACATTTATTGTATCTCACGTCAAAATCGAGTTAAATAACAGTTACTACAAGGCTACAAGGTCTACAAGGTAGTCTACAAGGCTAACAGGATACAGATATCATCGGCTAGCTAACAACACCGCTCAAGTCGAAATTTTGCGGTTTTGACATTTTTATGCCATTGGATAGATCTTTTCATTGCGCTTCTGTTCACCAATACAAACATTGAATTTCAACCAATCACAGTTTTAATTTCAGCTTTAGCAATTTCAATTCTGTAGACTTGTGCGGGGTTGATAAAACAGTTATTTGGTTCTCCTGAAAAGTTAGTAAAATCGATTTACACGGTGTTGTTAGCTAGCCGATGATATGCCACAAGGATTTCCATCTATATCAAAAACGAAGCAAATACAATTTCAATACAGATTACAAAATACAAAGAAGGTTTTAAAAATACCTTTCTAGTAACAGTGAAATAACCCAGCACATTCTCATAGTATTTAACAAAATGTACTCACCTAATTATGTTAGCCTCTATTGCCCGAGTCATTTTACCTTCCAGATAACAGATTTATGACTTATGGTACCCATAGAATTTATGACTTGCACAACTGACATTGGATAACTGTATCTACTTGAATAGTAGGTTTTGTTGCTAATCATTTGTTGCCTTGAAAAGGTTACCAATAAGCAGATTTGTTGTGTGTGTTGTTGGTGTTTAGCACTATACTCCATTGAGTAAAGCACATTCGGGTGTAAGTGTTCAATGATTTCTAATATAATATTTGTGAGTTAGGTTCCATTAGCCGCACAGCCAATTGAGTCTGTTTTTGTAGACCTTTTCCAAGAGTGAAAAACTTTCAAAATGTTGATGATATCTCAAGGAAAATTTCAATCAGGATGTTTATCTACAACTGTAATTGGAACCTGGGATAAATCATTGTCTTCATGTCAGCATGTCTTACACTGCATCCTGCAGCCAGCCATCATTCCATAGCCTGAAGCCAATGCAATACACTCTACAATCATTTATATGCCTCTGCGATGTTACTATTTTATGCATCCATTACATTATTCATGAAGTTTCTCACAGAAGCACTTTGTGAAGTAGGCTAAAGTCAAAGTTGCGTTGGTACATCACAAGGGCCGCAAGTGGAAGAGACTAAGCTCAGTCACTTTGAATAACTTAGGGCAACTTCACGAGTAGTGTAGTGAGCGCTTTACGATATGTTTAGCTTTTTAAGTAACTTACTCTCAGTAACTGATAAACAAACAGCAGTTTCCAACAACAAACTCATGTTTTATCTGTTTAGAACACTGATTTAAAAACTGTTAATCTCGGTGAATAGGTACCGATGTGGAAATTACTTTATATTGCGTTAGCTCGAGACGAGTCACGAATGAAACTGCGACTTTGCACGCAAGCCGCAAGGTAACTTCATTTCACCTTTCAACTTCTTATATCACATGCTAAATTTCACTTTCTACGAATCGCTTTGCATTTGTAATATATATTTTTTACGTAATTCTTGAAGTGGGTAGATATAATAGACTTGTTTTGCAGTGAGAGCAGTGCACTAATTTAATTCAGCAGTCAAGATTAATTGTAGGGCACTTCGATCGTAAATCTTTGGGCATACTATACCTTCAATACAACTAAATTCCTGCACTGATTATCTTTGAACAGAAGTGAAGACCCTTACTTTTTGATGTTTGTTATTAAAGTTCCAATAAACAATCACGAAACAAAATTTATTGGCTACGTCTTTCCTGTTTTTCTTTGTTTTGTTTCTTTTCTTTTCTCTTTTGTGCTGTCAGTGACACTGTCATTTTCATTTATGTCACTATGTCATTTCTTGAAGCTCGGTTGTACACCCCGTGTTGGTGTTACCTAATTTCTGTCTTCACAGAAACAACACACACAGTAGTTTCACTGAACTAACAGGTTTGCGCAATAAAGTTTTGCCTAGACATATGCATAAATATGCAAATGCACATCTGTGTAGGGGGTAGGATGTCATTTGCAGAGTACAGCAAGGACCTACTAGACGTTTCCTGATGCAGAATCTTTGAGCATTTACCACCAGAAAAAGAAAACCTTAGGCACTGATAAATTTATCTGTGGACTACCGACGGACAGTGGCTATGCATACAGACCCACTAAAACCTAGGTCATTTAAATGAGTTTTTTCACCTTTATGGTTTTATGATGCTTCTTGATGCTTAATCAATACTAAATAAAAAAAATGTAGGAACACAGGTAGTTCCTACTGGCTACCGCATAGAGAAAAGCATAATTGTTCAAACTTTTTCACCAAGAGCCTAGGTAGGTTACGTAGTACAATAATATTGTAATGGTTTTAGTGTTCTCTATACACAAAACCTGGCCTCGGTGAACAATGTCTTAGGAAAAAACTGCAAATGAATTTCACTCTGCAATTATTCTTAATTTTTTTTTTTTAGTTTTTTATGCTACAATAGATATCGAGATAGAAGCGATTCTATTGTAGCTAAGTCGTTTCCTAAAGAGTGTCAGACTGATGTTCGACATGAGACAGACTTACATCTCCAACTTCGAAAAACGGAACTTCGACAAGCTTTCATTTCGGCAGGGCCTCGTTTCGGTTTCTAATATGCCGAGTTACCAACATGGCAATTCGGTCACTAGATCTAAGCCATGAAGACAATTTTTGTATGGAAATCTGGAGAATCCGGCCAACAATTCAACGTGTTTGTAACTTAGAAAAGACCCTGGACAGAACTTTTCAAATTTCAGTTTGACACTATTTAAACAAAATCTGTCAAAATGATTCATAACAGTAAAAAATAATATGGCCTTAGTATAATTTTATAACCCACCTGCTTTCTCTTGCTTCATTATCATAAGGATTTATAGGATATCACAGACCGACAACAGTTTACATTGATAGAAAAAAGGACACACAAATAAAATTAAAATTTATTTATAAATAGAAAATAGCGCACCTACCTACCTATTACAGTAATTATACTACCTACGTTATTTCTCACAAGCAAACTTAGTGCTAATACCCAGTTAGTTAACAACATTACATAACTGGAACAAAACATATGTTTAGAAAATTTAAGCCTGTTCTTTTAGTTAAAACAAAATAATTTTTTTTTTCTCTAGAACTCTATATTATTATAGCGTTGTAGCAGCAAGAGATTTATTGCATTTAGATATGTACTTAATGGAATTAAGTTGGAATGGATGATGTAAGTACCTAATATTATGTGGGAAAATATTGCAAATCAATAGAAAAAGTTAATTAGATGTACCAAAAAAACTAACCGATATTTAAAGAAATTAATTCGGATCGGCTACAAATCGAAAATCGCTTCGGATCGAAAAGTTACGTTTACATTTTTTATCAGTGACTAGACGTTCTTTCTATACAAAATTATATCTAATATTTAAAATTGATTATTCATATTGTAAAAACGGGAATTTTCACGTACTGCACTATCGGTGAAGGCACCGACTAAGTTTCGACTCATTCCGAGAGTCTTCATCAGGGTGAGTGGTTGCGTGCACGGCGCGACGCGGAAGGAGAAAGTCGAAACTTAGTCGGTGCCTTCACCGATAGTGCAGTACGTGAAAATTCCCGTTTTTACAATATGAATAGTCAAGTTCACGATAGTTTTTGGAATAAAATTTAAAATTGATATTTAGGATAAGTTAGTATTAATTTATAACACCCTATTTAATTTTAATTTTTAATATTGTTTACACAATCACAGTAGGTAGACGATTTTGATCTAATATTTGAAATATCTAAGCAGTATTCTTCTGTTTAGTTAAATAGTTAACCCATTCATAACACTTATCACAATACGACGTTTTTGACACCGCGTTTCATTTCAGAAAGCTCGAAAAATATTTACATGCCTGTTAGCTAATATTATTATGTATCAAACAGGTAGTTAGTTATTTTCATCATTGCTAACTGAATAGTGAACATTTTACTTTCTACGGTCAAATGCACAAAATCATCAAACAAATAGTCACTCAATTTGTTTCCATGATAACAAATTAGGGCGAGCGCCGCTATGTAGAAAGTGTCTTATTTTCCGTGAGAATGGCCGTGGTCACCGTCTTCACCGTGACTGTGAGAATGAGGAGCTGTAAAAAAAACATAGTTTAAAAAGGGAAACTTAACTACATAGAACCCATGTAGGTACTCAATTATATAGTAACAGTATATTGCTGCCATGCTATTACGTTGTATATACCTAATTACAATGTTTAAAAAGGCCTAAACACAGATGCATAAAATCTAAGCCTAAGATTAAAATCTAAGATACATGACTGTTATAATTTATTGTACCTAGATAACTAAATTCATCAAACGTCAAAGTGTTAAGTTTTCGAATAACGAAAGCCTGCATTAGCATGAAACGGACATAGGTATTATAACAAATAGCTTCTTAAATCCTATCCTACTGTTTGTTACTCCTTCACTCAGAAATTACTGAACGGATTTTAATGAAACTGTTAGATAGCTTATACACCAGAATAACACATCAACTTATAATGATAGTACCTCACGTAGTATCCCTAACTAGTTTATTTGTGTTTGAACTGGTTTTTTTTTATTATGTAGATAAGTAGGTATCTGTAGGCTGTGCTATAGGTAAGTTATTTATGTTTTTAGGAAAGCTACTACTATAACAGAACCCTTTAATCTATATCTATACTTATAAAATCGTTCGTCCTGATTGACCGACTAACGGACTGATCTATCAAATCAACGCATAGCTAAAACTACTAAGTCTAGAATGCTTCACGTGTTTCAGGTTGTCTCAGTTTTAAAATTTTAAAGGGGGAAATAGGGGGTGAAATTTGTATTGGAGTATCTGTTTTATTCAAAGGTAAGAACTTACAAAATTGGAATTGTATAATAAATAAATAATAAAGTGTTTCAGTATTATTATTTTTTGGGGAAATGGGTGTTTAAGTGTGCATGGGATTATGTTTTTTTTATTAAACACGACTCCGCGTATGTTAAGTCGCTGGCAACAGCTAGTTGTTCTATTATAAGCTTCTAGACTTACTGAGTAATTGAAGTCCGAACATAAGGAAGAATCCGACAAGCGATGCAATGTACTGAAGGATGCCGGTTCTGTCGCCCTTCCAAATCTCGAAGAAGATCACGTAAAGTAGAGTTCCTGAAGCCAGACCCTGCAGGATCACTGATGGCACTCCAGCAGCTGCTGCACCTGCGCCCCCGACGAGAAGGATACCGATGCCAATACCGAGAGGGGATACTATGGCAAAAGTTGTGATGTACACGAACGACAGCCAAGTCTTGGTCCTGGTAGCGATAAGCTCTACACCGATACAAAAAGCGATGACCAGTTTGTGGGCAGAAATAGCTCCCAACATGTACCTGAAATAAAAAACAACTGTATAATTAAATAAATAAATAATGCTGGACATTTTCCACACAGCATCATCTAGCCCCAAACTAAGCTGAACTTGTATTATGGGAACTATACTTATGACTGATATACTTATTACTTATATACTTTTTTGTAAATACATACTAATTATACATAAAAACACCCAGACCCGAGACAAATAGTTGCAGATCATACAAATATTTGTCCCGAGGCGGGAATCGAACCCGCAACCTTCTGCGTCTCAGGCGGGCCTTCACCCCTGCGCAACAGAGGTCGTCAAATTAATCAATGGTTTAGAAAATTATAATGCTAAAACGTTGTACTACTTTTTTTCATTCAAATGTTACCGCCACTGTTCACTCTGAAATTAGCGAATTAAGTTCGCTAACTTCAGAGTGCACAGTGACGGTACACAGAGTACACAAAGCTGTTATTTTTCGGAGTAGCGTCATCTATGTTTGAGTAGTAAAAACAAATCGTAACAAGTTCTTTTCCGTAAACATTTTATGGGTTCAAACTTTGCTGAACAAGTAAAGCTACTCACTCATAGATGGCGTTGATTACCATAATATTTTTTTCTGTCTTCAAAAAGAAATTTTCAGAAAAAAATATTTATTTCTTACCAAACATGCGTTGTGCTGGATTCCAAGCCTACGGCCAGGCCTTCGAAAAGCTCATGGATAGATAGAGCTAGGACAATGAGTAGACCTCTCAGAGCGGATGTGACGTCATCGCCTACGTTAACCGGCATGTGACTGTGTCCTTGAGCGTGAGGGTGGCCGTGTCCGTTTTCATTGTGGCTTTCAAGGTCCTGGAAAATATATTTTTTAGTGTGAAAATAGAAAACAAAAGCAACGACACCTTGCTGTCCAAGCAAGGTGTGTGCCGGTTCGGGTTCGATTACCGCGGGCCAAATATCCACATAATAACATTTGCAGAACACAGTTGTCCTTCAAATATTTGTCATAGCATGTATAATTTAAGACCTATATAAAATGTAAGTACCATGAAGGTAATAAATAAATATTGTTATTACCTTCATATTTAGCAACACGATTCTAACATGCCCATTTTTACAATGAAAACTCCCGACGTGCATTCCATCACGTATTGCAACGCCTCCTACTGATTTACAATCGTATTAGCCGTTTTAGAGGTAAATAGTAACAGACAAACAAACTCTTACGAGTACGTCAAACGACCACGGTGCGTGGCGCGGCGAACGAGAAGCCGGATGAATGAGACGCAAGAGAATGCGAGTTCGTTTCCTTTTGCGGGCCAAAGTTTTTTAGATTACGTGTGTTGTGGTATCATAGTACTCGTAGTTCCTGATACAAGGAATCTTTAGGAACTTACATCACGGATAAGAAGAAATATCATTTACCTTTCCCTTCTTGATAGAATCTGGCTCAATCAGATCAGCAGTAGAGTTCGTAACGCTGACCTCACCCCGATTGCTTTTCCTCACACTCAAGTTTCTGACTAGAGGCGCGGCCTGGCCGTTCCTTTTCTCACGTCTGTGTATGTACAAATGCACCAACTCCTCCACCAGGTACATGATGAAGAAACCGCAGCATGTCAGTAGCGGCGTTAAGGAGAAATCGAAGGCTCTCAGAGTTCCACTGCCTTTAAAAGAGAAATAAATACTTTAATAAATACTTTAAATAAGGACGTTCGGCTCACCTCGGCAATCGGTGGTTTTCCATTGTTAGAACGTCACAAAAACACCTAGGTCTAAACTTATACTTTGAAGATATAAATATGTAGGTTAAGAGGTAACTTCCTTATTTAACCTTATGGAAGGACCTTCTGTATTTATTTGTTTTCAAACCGGAACATGCGTTGCTTGGTTGTATTACTTCCCTGTGCGAAATCTTTCACACGGAGCTCTACTATATATCTAAAATACTACTTGTAATCTCTACTGCTTCTAGATCGTGAAAATAGATCAATTGGTAACGGAAAAAATGCCAATTATATTTATTAGCATAGTCTAGGTCCAGTAGCTGGACGCCTACAGGTTTTGATAGCTGAGTTTCCGACTACTATGATCTCACATTAGAACTAAACCAAAAAATCTATTGTAGATCTACCCATGGCATGAAATTGACCTAGATGCTAGTCAGTTTCTTTTTATCTGCTATGTATTTTAAAATCATATACCGAGCATTCCCGAGAAACGTTCTTGTTGCTATTATATTTTATCCGTTATAAGTTAAGTTGCGGGTATATTGTTATTTTTGTAAGGTGTTTCAAGATTTATAGACAGTTAGAAAACAGGGTTCAAGCGAGTCAC
The DNA here is from genome assembly GCA_958496245.1 of Perizoma flavofasciatum. NCBI lineage: Eukaryota > Metazoa > Arthropoda > Insecta > Lepidoptera > Geometridae > Perizoma > Perizoma flavofasciatum. The sequence goes on from OY292436.1 coordinate 6,596,338, forward strand.
AAATCAATAAATTTGATGTGGTTCTGGGTGTGTTCCTACCTCAAAATGTTTTCATTTATCTACTCATGTAAGCGATCACTTAAGCAGTAAGACCACCCATTGTACTTTAAGTTATGCTAAGTTTTGTTATTAGTAATTTTTCATGTGGTATATAATAAAGTGTTTTATTCATTTATGGTGACGGTAGGTCTTTGCTTTACTAAGTGAATACCTATACCTACCTAAATTTTCAGTGCAACCGCAAACAATAGGTGTCTTTAGGAGAAAAGTTAAAAAGCACTATGTGCCTCTCTAAATTATGTATGTTTTATAGTATCTATTTATTTTAGTATAGTGTAATATAAGTAGGTACATTGTTTTGTTTCCCTCTTTTCTTTTGTTTTCTACCTCTCTCTGCCTCAAGGCTTGCAAGAAAAAATAAAGTAGCTAAGGTCCAATAACCAGTACCTATCAACGGCAAAGAAAGTGCGACCCTGGAATCAGCGCTAACCGTGCCTCGAGGTCGCCTGCTTTGGGTCGTTTTATTTTGTTTTCAACTTGGTGACTGCTAGCCGACAGGTTGATTTGTATTTCAAATATTGCATACAACCTTAAACTACTGCATATTTTTGAAGTTTATTTCTTTGTTATTCAACCAAGCTTGTTTCTAAAATTGTATATGTATCTTTGAGTTGGCTGATTTTAAGTTTATAGTAAAAATAAAAATAAATAAAATGAAAAAAGCCTGTCATGCAATTCATTAATTTATCTAAATAATTATAAGTTATGTTTTAATTGTTAATTCATTTATTTAATATTGAATAATTATTATAGTTTGTATGTTTATTTTTTTATGATTTTAATATAGTTAGGACCTCTCTCAGGTAAAGGCCTAAAGGAAGTTTATAGTAGGTACACAGTATGGATTTGGTATAATCTGAAATAAATGAATTAATAATAATAGTATCTCTGACTACATGATATTGCGTGTCGCACTATTATTAGTAACTAGTTTTTAGACAAGTGCGAGCGATATAGCGCTCTGAGGTTACCTGACTGTGAAACATTTCGAAATCATTACAATCCTATCGAGTTTCAATCACTTTTTACAAATCAGACATGGCAGTATTCCATATATTTTTAATGCATTGAATTAGAAGCTTAATTTTTAACAAACCTTTATATTTGGTATACTTAAAGAACGATCTTTCTTTATATATGACTTGTCATATCGTTAAAATCTAAATACGAGATAGACTTTACAAATAGGATACTACTTGCTACGTGTAATTTCTAGCGAAACCCAATCTAAGTTTGAGCTTGTATCTTCTGTTTCAAGAGAGTACTTAACAGAAAGATTGTACACTGGTAAAGGACATAGTGCATTTTGATATTATTGTTATATAAATAATATCGAGAACTTGGACATACCTATGTGACGCATTGGAAAGGTGTGGTAGATGAGTAGCGAGGTGAATGATAGTGTTGTGTGTAACCTCAAACTTAAGTTTCTAACCCAATTATTAAAACATGTTGGTCTGAGATTTTTGTCCATACAAATTGCCTATCCTTCTTTCAAGATGATTCCCTTATCTGTTCTTGAGAAAAAGGGTCTTGAAAGACAGATGAACAATGAAATGATTCTTTGTTGAAAACGGAACCCTTATGGCTTCTGTTTTTTTCCTGTTTAGGTACGGAGCCCTAAAATAGCAGAAACAAGGGTGATAAAAACAATTTCAAATTAAAATCTAGGTACATAAAAAACTTCGGAAAGTCGACGTTTTTTAATAAAACTTCCATGTGCAGAATTTTCTCCTTTCGGGTTGACAGAAGTCACAGTTCGGGTAGACAGTTGGTTCGGAATACATGTTCTCGGACATTCTGTACTCAGGCTGGGTCAGTGTCTTCATTCATAAAGATTTTTAGCCGGCATGACACGCCTAGTTTGCCTTAGCTTAGTGCACACAATCATGCATCGATTATCGGATTTTTTACTAGGAAAGTAAGTAGATTAGATAAGAAGAAGCGATATTCTCATGATTGCTTTACAAATCAGCTAGTGTCCAGGGCGGTCCAGTTTACAGTCTTTTAAATAAGACGCCTCGTTTTCCTACCTGCTTAACATGAAGACTCAAGACAACTTCTTTCTGTTTTGGGTGCTCATGCTTAGCGGGCTGGTAATAAGAAATAAATAATATGTAAATAAATAAAACACCCTAAAGACACACGCTAAGATTCCCTGTGTCGTGGGTATAAAGTAGTTGCAATATTATCGTGGTAACACAACACCTAGATCCGAAACAAATATCTACAGAACATGTAAACATTTATCACGCAGCGGGAATCGAACCCGCAACACTTGCGTCTCAGCCGGCTACTCCTCCGCCACAGTCATTGTCAATAATGTCAAAACTTTGTCAGGTGTACACAGTTTAACGTGACGTCGTCCATATACCGCTGTAATTGAAACCCGGAGTCAGCAGCTACTTATGAGTCTTACGACAGTCAGACGCATTATCTGGTTACAAAATGCGCTCGGTATCAGATTAGTATCGTAGGTAGGTACTGTTCATAATAATTTTATTGAAATTGGGAACAAACATGACTTTACACTTTGCTAAAATTAGTATCCGCCTCGACCTAGACAGAGTACTGCAGTCTGCATCGCTATACATACCTAGCTACTAAATATTATGTACGGACTAAGTAAATTATGCATATGTATGCAACGCCGACGCCATAGGCTTAGCTATGCTCGCTAAGTTCAAACAGGTCTATGAGATACGAGTTACGTCAGTTCAGCATTGAACAAGGAAAATCCGAAAAGGTGATTTAACAATCGTGGGAAGCTTTTAGCATGCTTTCAGGAATAGAGATACATTATGTTAAAGGCTAGCGGGACAAGCAGTTTAAGTACTGAGTGGCTGTTAAGCGATCACGTCGATTCGTAACTACGTTTTCATTGTCCATTTATATTACTCGACTCAAACTTTGAGAGGTTGGTATGATCTCTGAAGTCAAACGTTCATTTACACTATACTATCTATATTAATTAATATTAATGAATGGTCAAAATGAATGGAAAAAAGTATATAAGTAGTATATTAGTCATTTAGTTCCCATAATACATGCTCTGCTTAGTTTGGGGCTAGATAATGCTGTGTGCAAAATGTCCAGCATTAAAAAAAAAGAATTTATTGTTTAAAAAGTGTTAGCTTTAATGCACTTTTTGTGCTGCTTTAGCTATTTATTTATTTTATTTATTTAACAAAATCACACAGCTCTATGCTCTCAAGGAAAGATAACTTTAACTAACAAAAACTTTACTTACAACCAATTAAGGATTTACATTTTATTTACTCAACCAATTAATTTATCTATTACTACCAGATATGGCCCCATACCAGATTTAATGCTCCTTCGTTGAATCTGGTAAGCATGGCATTGCATTAAGAGACGCGGTCCGTTTTTTGAGCCTCAGTCAAATTGTGAGCGATTCATCGCGAGCATAGCTTTTTCACACCCAAATGTTTGTGTAAGATTGATTGTATCTGACTCATGCCTATGCATGCCTAAGGATGCCCGAATCGTATGGTAGGTCACATGTCTGTCTGTTTTGATGATACGGCGTACATCATCGATGTTTTTGTTGGTAAGTTTTGTAAGTTTGGATGTAAGAGGTAATCTCCGAAACTACTAATTCGATTTCAAAAGTTCTTTCACCAATGTTTTAAATGGACCTTCAGAGGAGTCATAGAGAATGCGTTTCTTACGAACTTTTCATCGGCTACTTTTTATTCAGGTACCACACGGGCGAAGCCGTGGGTAGTGGTGGTAGCTAGTAGGATAAATTTTAAGAAAACGGATAGTTCAACCATTGAGAAATTCTAGTTCCCTGCGAGGTTTGATTGGGGAGTAGGATCAAAAAAATGTGTCGCAAGTTTCAGTTTAAAGCTTTTATGTAGATAACATACTAAAACGCGAGAATCGTGACTAATACGCACGCCATCTCCGCCAACCTTGAATCCAAGGCTAAGTTGAACCATAACACCTTAAAAGAACCGGTTTGTTTTTATTTAAACTAAACACGACCTAGGTGATTGAACTTTTTCATAAATAACAACGATTTTATTTTGTTTTAATAACTGTTAATCGAAACAATATGTAGTTCACACAGCTAGGCCAATATAATTGTGTTTTTTTTATCTAGAGCGTTTCACAATTTGATAACCATGATGACTGCCTTAAGTTTAACTCGTTTTTTTTTATATTTTAGAGCCAGTCTCAGTTTATTCTTCTACGAAAAGGATGCGTTTACAGAAACGAAAAGAAAAGGATGCGTTTCCACAAAATAGGATCGATTCAATCCTATTTTGTGAGTTACAAAATAATGTTTTAGGTAAGTACTTAGTCTACTCACGTCCAGTTATTTGTTTGCATCAGAGAACGTTAGCTTACATCACAGCCTTTCTTTTCAAGCACTTAGCTTAGCATATATGTAGGTATTGCAAAAACAATGAGACTAATCATCCACTTTATATATTGAGGTATCTAACATAACTTTTTTTTAAAGTGACCTTGATTGAAATCTAATCATAATCTATAGTTAATAGAAGAAAATTATGATAATATGGACAATTTAGGAAAACAAAAACTAATTTTTTGCGTCGTAAATTTATCGGAGAGGAGCACATTTTCAACGCACGATCTCTCGGTCTTCAATCGTGAGAGGAGTGAACCGAGGAGGGAAGTGGGTCATTCGATTATCTAAGCGGAAATTAAGAAACAAAATAAACAAATTTTGATCTAAATTATTGAGGACGTAACCGAATTCAAGTGAGTTCGAATTGGTTAACGTAACAGAAGTTAGTCACATCTGAATCACACCTATAAGAATGTTTGCCAAATTTACGTAGGTATGCACGGAAAAGTATGGTACCATGTGAGATCTGCCGAGACTCGAGAATTATTTCGGTAACACAGCTACTGATAGGTTTGCACTGGGCAAACGTTGAAGGTAACGCACGGATGTGACATGTTATTTTAATACTAATGATAGTCTAAGAAAACTGTTACTAACAAAATAATCCAATGATAATTATTAATCTTTTTTTTTATTGAAATGTTTATTGAAGCAAATCTCCTACAGAACACTGAATTCAACTTACATTATGCAACTACAAATTGCAGTTAGTTAGTAGGTTCGTCTATAAAACAGTAAATGTTATAGATAACTTATAAAATATACAGATGTTTCTAATCTATTTGTAAGTGGGTTCGCTAGCTCCCACCCTAGGATCTTAAAGGTAGGAATTGAGAGCCTGAGTAAAGGTTTTTACTTAAGCTCTCAATTCCTACCTACTTAAAAGCTAGGTTCTCTACGTAAGATCAGTCTCTCATACATAACGTTAGGTCCACAAAAATATATTTATTTTGTGCTTAGACAGCAACCTAATCTCACAATTGACTTTACTTATGCTGTGTATGAACCTTATAAGACCTGGGGCCTAACCATGAAGTCTTAAAGCGGGATTTGACATCTTTGCCTGAATTGAATCGCAATAAGACTTGATGGTTAGGTCCCAGAGTCCAGTATTATAATATCTGTGCTTTAACATAGTTATTGCATTTTTATTTGACTTTTTTATATGTAAAAACGTGTTCTATACTTGGATTCATGTTTACGCTGACCACTAATGCAAATGTTTTAATTTAATTTGATACGAACAAAACGTCATTTTGATTTGGTTATTCTCTGCAAAACTGAACGCTAACAAAATTAATCAAGCACAAGTATAATATTTAATTTTCATTGTTAAAGTACTCGTACCAATTTTACTCTATATCCATAAATTCATAATGTTATATTTTTAGTCCAATTTTTTTTTGATTCTTAGAAAAAAAAACAACTAGCTTCTGCCTACGGCTACGCCCGCCTATGTGTTATTCTGATGTATATTACTGTAAAGTTTCATCAAAATCCGTTCAGTAGTTTTTGCGTGAAAGATTAACAAATATTCATCATTACAAACTTTTGCGTTTATAAATAATGCAGGAATAAATAGATAAATAATGCTGGACATTTTCACACAGCATCATCTAGCCCCAAACTAAGCAGAGCTAGTATTATGGGAACTGCATGACTGATATACTACTTATATAATTTTTTTTTTTTAAATACATACATATTATGCAAAGAAAAAACCCAGACCCGAGACAAATATTTGCAGATACAAACATTTGTCCCATTTGTCATTTTTATAATAGTAGTGAGATTCATTATTTGTTTAAAACCCTTATTTAGAATTAAAAAACATATAACATCTTTTTTTCTAACAGTTTGGTTATTTTATATATTTTTTAAATAATATTTCGACATATTAAAAATTATGCAAACTGATTGCATTTTTTATGTGTATGGGTGTTATTGTCCATTTATAAACTTATCAAATTGAATGCTAGTAATTGCAAATACCTAATAACGTATTGCTCGAAAATTGCTTATGTAACCATTTCTTGGCTTATCATAAAACGGTCGTAAGTAACGGCCGTTATCACAAGAGCTTGATATCAAACTAGATGTAAGTAAGATTGATTAGATTCAGATATCCGCAGGTTATTCTAAATATATAATAATGTAAGCGACTCTATATATACATAAAGAAATATAGATTAAGAAATTTTACGAATCAATTTTACCCGAGATGCAACAAACCGGTATTTGCGTTTAGGCAAGATGTTGTTAGTGTGTTTGTCTTAAATAGGAAGACCATTTTCACCGTAATGTGTCTTTTGGAATTTATTTTCAGGGAAGTTCCTTAGATACGATTAATCGAGGGTTTTTTAATTTTGTAAATACTTGAGAGGACTAACAAAACATATTTATAGGTAGGTAGGTAATTTTTTCAGGGCGGCTGGTCGATGCGATGCCTGATGTATCTGGGTCTTCGTAATAGCATTGCCATTCAGCGTGGCAATGCAGCAAGTATTTTGGGAACGCTTCCGTCAACTGATCTGGATCAGTTGACTGTCTATAGATAGTTTGTATCGGTCTTTACATAGCCTAGCTGTTTCATTTGTATTTTTTGTATATACCTACTTGTGCATATATAGTTGTATGAATAAATGTTATTCATTTCACTTACGGTAATGATTAGATACTGACAACTCCCAAGGGCAGAATGATCGAATCTATCGTGAGAAAATAAATTTTAGCACGATCGAGATGTTTACTAGTAATTTTTTCGTAGAACGTTACAAAACCCTTTTTGGAAATTTATATAGTAAAACGAGAATTTTCACATACCATATTATCGACACCAACTAAGTTTCGACTCTTTCCGATAGTCTTTATCAGGATGAATGATCACAACGCCGTCGTGCGTTGCGACGTGCACTCTATCACAATCCCTTTAAGTACGACTGTACAAAAAATTTACAGCAAACAACAGCTTTTTCGCATTTATAAAAAAACTTTCGAGTTGACTCCGCCTGGTGCGGTTTTCTTTATTGATTTACGGTACGATTCTGATGATTTTACAACAGTTTTTATCTGCGATTTGCTATGGTTGTGGTTTCCACGAAATTTTAACACAAGCTTATGTGGTTTTGAAATCCATATTGAATATTATTAGGCATTTGTCTGCAAGAGGTGAAAAATCAAGATATCAGTACAATACAGCCAATAATCTTGTTGATGAATGAAAATGTTTTAAATAACTGGAACCACTTATTTCAGATACTTATCTCAAATATTAAATATATAAATACCCAACTGACACATGCATATTCCTGAAGCCACACTAGGATTCCCTGTGTCGTAGGTATCAGGAACGAGTGATACCACAACACTGAGACCCGATGCAAATATTTGCAGAACATGCAAACATTTGTGCCACAGCTGGAAACTCGCCCACCTTTCATATAGGTCGCTTGCGAGGTCGAAGATTTAGGCTGCATCAGTAGCAATACAATTATTAAAATCCAGGTAAGGCCAAAGTTACTTAACTGTCTATTTTTTTTAATAGCCCTTTTTCAGTTTTTATTTAGTTTTTTTTTGTATTCATTGTTAATGTCTATACTGTGTGCCCACTGGCAAAGGCGTCCTCCAACCCTTTCCACTTGTCTCGATCTTGAGCGACTCTCGTCCATGTTCTACCTGTCTAGAACCTAGGTTAAAGTTACCTGCCTACCAATTTTTTTATCCATCTCGTCAATAACACGAAGAAGTTTATGAATGAAAGAGCCTTTGTTTTCTGAGTCAGTGATGCATAGCCATCCATATTGTACTTAAATAATTACCCACACATATATAAACAAGGTCACTCATTATGACGACCTCTGTGGCGCATTGCGCGAAGGACCGCTTGAGACGCAAAGGGTTGCGGGTTCGACTCCCCCCGCGGGATAAATGTATGTTTGTTATGCAAATATTTGTATCCGTTCTGGGTATTTTCTATGCATAATATGTATGTATTTACAAAAATAAGTATATAAGTAGTATATTAGTCATGTAGTTCCCATAACATAAGGTCTGCTTACTTTAGGGCTAGATGATACTGTGTGATTATTACTAATATTAATTGGCTGCAATTGGCCGAAAACAGTGGCTGTTTTTTTTATTAATTTGCACAAAGGTACAAATAATTCAAATTAAATAAAATGTCAAACTTGCAACACAGTGCCTCAGGCACGCCAACATGGGATCCTTCTATTTAACCGCAAACATATCGCAGTCAGGGAGGAAGCGCGGATTTAGCCTGTACCTTCTGCTATGCATATATAGTTTTTGGGAACTTGGAGGCGAAATAACTCGTTTTGCAGATCAGTAACGTCTATAGTGTTGCGGCAGGATAGAAATCGTAAACTTGTGGCTACAAACGTATCGCAAATATTGCGATTTGATTATAATCTTCAAACTTAAAAAAAGGAGGAAGTTTTCAATTCGTGTGATGTTAGTCGCCATGTTTTCTTCGCCAATTGTGAACCGATTTTAATGATTGTTTTTTTTAAGTGTAGGTTATGCTTAAATTTTTTCATAACATTTTTTTTAAAGTGTAGTTTTGAAAAAATCTCAATCAAAAAGACTTTTTACCAATTTCCCGATGACATCAAATATGTCAGCTTTTTGACATTTAATGTCTTATAAATTACTCTTAAAAGACATAAGACTAAAGACGTAAGTAATCTCATGTGTATTTCATATACAGGAGCTGGTTAAGATCGTTTGGGTTACGTGCCCAGGCAGATAGGGACAATCTAGAATACCGTATCTTGATGCAGATACTTGGACATGACATGACTTATGACACAAGAAAATTGAACATACGATCTCTTTGTAAGCAGGACCATTAAAATCAAATCAAATATATTTGTTGAGGAACAGATATAATGGCATACGATTACTATTGAAAAACGATGATGTCTGCAGAAGTATAAAAACTATGTCGCAGACACCAACGCCCAACCTGACCAACCCAAACCCACCTTCCAATCAACAAATCCCAAGACCAATTGGTCAATCTAGTCTAGCCCATAAAGTCATAAAGTCAGCCATAAACTCTTAATTATACTTGTTATCTTAAGTTTGTCAAGAAAAGGTTTTTTATGGAGAATGCGGATCTACTGATGGACAATTTCACACGTCACAAACAATAAACTTCTTTCAAACCAGTCGGTTACCTTAACGATTGTTTTATGACACCTGCATCATATGAAAGTGTAGTTCCGTTAAATGTCCCAATAATGGGGGACATGAACACTGCTGTTACATAAAAGTCGTGTGATTTCTAAAAGGACAAACGAGAGCGTTGACTGCTTTCGTATCTACCATAGAAATTACAATTACTGATAATAGCGACCTGATTCACCTAACCGCTATTTCTGAAATAAATACATTCAAATTAATTCCTATATGAAAACAATTCTATCTACTGTCTAGTTGCTACCCTCAAGGTAGACTTTTATGGACCGAAAGCTCATTCCACGTGATCTGAAAATGGGCTCGAGCTAGCAAGCTTAAATTATTCTTATAGCTATAACATTGGCTACATTTAAATGTAATAGGAAGTCTGCAAGGTTTAATTCAAATTGTGTTGCACAAATCTTGATTATATTTAGGGTTGCATGGTTATTGACTTAAAAAATAAAACGCGTGTCAGTATATTTAAAGACTTTTTAAAATAACATAGGACGCCCCTTTAATTTTATACATTTTAGTATAACTGATCACTTACTTGTAACATTTAAATGAGATATTACATACACAAAATATTACTATAATTTTAATTATTAATTTAAATTTATTCGAAACTTATTAAATTCACACGTTTTGTCTACTAAGTTCATTTGCACGTTTGTCTTAATAAATAGGCAATAAGCATACCTTATGAATTAGATATTCATACGATGATTACCTAATATTTTTAAAACAGGCAGGTTTTTTGCATACTATCTATCTATGACAGACCTCTGTGGATTCTTGGAAGTACATAATTATGTACTTACAAAAGTGAAGTATTTGTTACTGCTTAATTATCATGTAACGTTTATCAATTATTCACCTCTTACTTAGAAAATTTAGTACACATCACATAGCATTACTCGTGTAAACCTCTATATAAAATAATACGGAAATTCAAAAAGACCAATATCAAATTTTCATCGCTTATTTTTTCATAAAAACTATAGGGTGGCCCCCTATAGTTTTTATAAAACTTTTGAAGTATTCAAAAAATAATCATTTAAATCGGTTCACAACTGGTGAAGATTACGCGATATCTTCTTCAATCGCCGACAAACACACAAAAAAAAGTACAGACGAATTGACAACCTTCTCTATATGTTCTCTTGATCTATAATTTTGTTAGTAGTTACATAAATGACATAGTGTTAATACTTTTGCACACATTACAAACTCTAGCACAGGAACTAAATAGAGCCGCTTCTTTTATTTGCTCTATAGGTACCGTACTTAATATTTTTTTATTCTACACATTCTCTCAAAAAAACATTCACGTTAAAGCAGTGAGCGTGGACCGTCCACGCTAAGAATGAAAATTATATAAATTTTGAAAATGTTCCTAGGACCCCGCAGTCCATTTTCTTCGAAGTCCCTAACGGTAATAACCAAAAATATTAGGCATTCCGCTGTTGCGTCAAAATTATGTTGCCAACGTCGTAGCACCCATAGTATACCTACTTGTCTTGGTCTTTATGACAACAATGGGTAGGGACTTTCCCGTACAACAGAGTAGAGTTTATTTATGCAATACCTATCTGTGGCAATACTGTGTTAGATAAAAATCAAGATTTATAAACTTGAATTGATAAGCGGTGTTTTCCCGGAACTTAGGAGTTTCCTTGTAAAACAAGATTCAACTTGCCGTTTTAGCGTTTGGTTCTGCAAAATTCAATGAGGATAACGCAGAATATTCTCTTCAGATACCTACTTGTGTAGGTTTAAATAAAAAAAGACTGTTTGAATATTGTCCAGTTCCTACCTACAACCTTTTTCGATGGGTCTACAATGAATCCTACTGAACGGATTTTGATGAAACTTTACAGTTATATAGCTCATACATCAGAATAACACATAGGCTACTTTTTATCCGGGTACCACGCGGGCGAAGCCGTGAGCAGAAACTAGTGCTACTAGTATTATAAACGTGAAAGTTTGTGACGATGGATGTTTGTTACTCTTTGACGCAAAAACTACTGAACGGATTTTGATAAAACTTTACAGTAATATAGTTTATACATCAGAATAATACATAGGCTACTTTTTATCTGGGTAACTCGCGGGCGAAGCCGTGAGCAGAAGCTAGTATATTATAAACGCGAAAGTTTGTGAGGATGGATGTTTGTTACTCGTTCACGCAAAAACTTCTGAACGGATTTTGATGAAACTTTACAATAATATAGCTTATACATCAGAATAACATATAGGCTACTTTTAGGTATCCGGGTATCACGTAGGCAAAGCCGTGGGTAGAAGCTAGTCTTTTAATAATATGAATGAATATAATCCGTTTTCAGGCTGTCTTTAGTGGTAACCCTATTAAAGCGTGACATTGGTGACAAAGGCGGCGCTCGCTTATAGAATAATCAAACAATCGTAATAATAAACTATTTGCATAAATAAATGCCAATTTTATGACTACGGGTCGGAACAATAGACTAGTAAAATGCATAATTAAAAAGTAATAATTTATTCGAGTCATCGCCTTGACCAGTTTAAATTTTATCAGCGCGGTAATAAAGTATATTAAACATTATCAATATTTCATCACAATGATTATTAAATCACAATAATCCATCACAGTAAAAAAAGTAGTGACAGTAGGCAAAATGTTTTTTCCCAAAATTAAGTTTGTGAGATACAAAAGCGTTTATTTATCAAAATTAATTGCATGTTTTTTTTTAAGTTTTATACTTGTATGTAAATATAGGTACTCGTAGGCGTTTATTACTAACCAACAAACCACGCTGTCCAACTACATGGACGGGTAGTATTATTTTTTATTAACCGACAACCGCCTACAGAGGTTCTATAAAAATACCACCAATATTGTCAAAAAAATATATAGTTATTGATTTTTTATTTAAAGGGATTCAAATAATATTCCGTGAGCGTCCAATGCTCTGGTTCTCGGTGCTTGCCTTCATTGAATTGGTAATTAGTTAATTGTTTGGTTTGCGTCCGGTGCATTGCTGCCGCAGATAACCAACTGCTTCGGCAACGTTTGCCAGGAAAGTCTGACCAACTGCGTATACTTTCGGTAACAGTTTTCAATAAAGATCTGGCATGTGCTGGATGTGCGTAACTCGTGCCTTAATTTTAGGCGCTATGTAAGACAATCGCTTACTTGATTATGGTGATAATTTGATGGTGGTCTAAGTTGTTAAAAAATGTATTTTTTAGAGGCATAACAAGCTATTTTCTAAAATTATTTTGTTGTCATGTAAGAAACTATAATGTCTTGAATGGGAGTAAAGTTTAAACTGAATTATTTTATATTTTATACATGGGTATGATTAGTGCTCTACCATATATATAGATATATTTTTTTGGGATAAATTTTCCACTTACTAAATGATTAAATCCGTACATTATTGCGTCTGAAAAACTATAAAACAATCATACTATAACTTATTTGTTATAATGTTGCTATTGTGCAACAAGTAACATTGCCTATCTGTATTAGATAATGTCCTTTTGACATGAGCCGTTCACACATTCTAATGAACGTAACATTAAATATGTGTTGTGTAGGTAAAACATATTTTCAATTCACTTCACGTATTTTGAAATCTCTTTTTTTTGCATAATTTGAGTAATTCCTTTGAACTACTCAAATTTTGCTCCCACAGCACAGATGATACACACATGCCAGTGTTGTGTTGTTCCAAAATGACATTCGTCAATCATCCATCAATTAATGATTTTCAGGCGATTCCGTTTTGCATATTATTTTAATTGTATGCATGTAAAAACGTGTAAAATATTATTTGGTCCGTGTTTCAGTGCAAGAGCCATCAATATATGTAAATAGGTTATTAAAGAACAACCGCTCTGAAAGAGACCTACCTACAAATAAACGACGACAATCGCGGATAATAATTACTTTACATTTGCACGATTCCGGTATTTTTATGCAAATAGTCTTTGTTGGAGATAAGATTCCGTTTGAATTCTTGTATGTAATTTAAAACGTTTAAGTTTTATTCTACAAGAAGGTTGATACCTAAGTATTTAAAATTTAATCACCGGAAACAACTTTACAACATTGAATGTGAACTGGATAGAGTTAATTCAGGTTCGCGTAGCATTAACTAAAACAAATTATGAATTAAATAAATGAATGAATGATTAAACACTAACACCAGGACACAATTTTACAATTTTACACAAAAAAAGAGTTATTAAATCGTACAACGGGTGGTCTTATCGCTGAAAGCATTTTTTCCAGACATCCTAATCTCTGACCACAAAACCCACTAGACAGCGAAATCTAGCTTGGTGTTTAAATCACGTTTCCTTGGCATTTCTTTAAGTAGAAATATGTTTATGTAAACGAATATACTGTCCGAAAAAATTAGCTTTTAAAAACTCAACATATCGATCTACTTTTGTTGCGGACTGTACCTATTAATATACTATAACGTAGGCATGAAAATAAATTAATATATGAATATTTTAGTGACTCGTTATTGACGTAGGAATACGCCCGGATCAGACAGGGTTTAAGTTATGAACTGAATGTCCATGTATTTTTTAATAAATGTTTAAACTGAATAACTGAGCTTCAGATAAGTTATTTCATGCAACTACTGCAGCTATGACAAAACAACATAATGGAGACCACTCAAACATTTCGTAAGACTTTAATAGGTACTTGCTGTGGGTACGCAATTTTGAGAGATAAAAAGCAAGTCGACAAGTCTAATGAACGACGATCATTTAAAGCCTTGATTTTTTTAAGCATGCTTCCTTCAATAAAATAATATTAATAAATATAACTCACTCTGCAGATAGTCCACGTTATGGTCAACTTCTGGCATCAAGTGCATAAACGTTGTTGAGAGCAGGACGCCTCCTCCAAACGAGAGCAAGGTCATCACCATTCTATTAGTTGACTTGAGGTTCCCAGCCTCTTCAGCGGACACCCATTGGAACTTCCTGGCTAGCAGCAAAGGTGTCATACCGCAGATCATGGACGCACAGAAGAGCACCAACATAGAGATGCCTTTGGCCAAAACAACTCCTTCAGTTTCGCCATGTTCAAGGTCTTGGCTATGGTCGTGATCATGGTGGTAAAATTCTAAGTCTTCGGTCGACATTGCCACTGTTTTGGCAGGTTTCGGTACCGTATGGTTTCGAGTGAAGAACTTAAGTGGAGCTCGCGTCCTTGTGGAAGGTTTATATACGCGGCGTGGTAGGTTTATCTGCGCGTGCGCCGTCTGAGAACGACGTGCGTTTACTATGCGCGCCGGCCGGCCGGCAGTGTCAGTGCAATCCACTCCCGCGCAAGCCTCCGAAGCGTGGAGTCTGTTAGTTCTTCTGTGGCAGCGTAAAAGCCCCGTTCGCTAATGTTGTTGTGCAATTAACTTTTTTTACAGCGTCGAATAATATTGTGAATGATCTGCAGCTGATTGGTTTGCTTACTTTGACAGTAAACAAAAAAAAAGTATCGTTAAATATGTTATAAAGTGGTGTTTTTAACACTGTATTTTTAATATTAATTTTGTTAATATTCTGCTGAGTATAGCAGAATATTAACAACTATTTTAGGTTGCAACGTATTTAGTATCTTAAATAGTTGTCAAATCTAAATCCGAAAGCCTTTCGACGTAATACTATCTGAGTAAGTATATTTATATCAATATTTCTTCATGAAATCAGTCAGCATCAGTCAGTATGAAATCAGTCAGCGACATGGAGGCTATATTTTAACAAAAATCTACATAAAATCTATTACGGTTAAAACAGAAGATAATCTTTGACTACTTGCCAAAACTTTAATGTGTATATTACTTTTTTCAATATAAAAAAAACTGTTCAGCTTTTACTTAGGTTGTTGAAAAGGGCTAATAGGACTATATGCACTAAAAAAACGCATCACGTAAAAAATAGTTCATAGGTAGGTTTATAGATGAGTCTAATTCATTATGACAATGCAATATTTGGTAAGTGCTGATCAGAGCCCGTAGTTGGGCTCATTTAGTTTGCCGTTTCCATTCCGATCCAAATAGTTCATTGCGAATAAAATGCTTCCTTTTTCTTGGTTTATAATTTTTACTTTTGTGCCCTTTCTTTTAAAGTCAGAAACGTTAGATCAGTGACCGGTAGATGAAGTCACATTATGTCGAAACGTCCGTGTATGTATGACTAAGTAAACCAACTTGTGCCTCTTGACATACTTCCTCAGTTATTTGTTTGCATCGATGCAATGCTCATGAGTGAGTGTTCACTATACAATAATAAAGGAAAAAAATGGCGTCAATGACTTCGTAAAGATTACGAGAAGGCGGTGGATGAAATAGGCCACAATCTCTTCATTAGGACCTAATCAACCTATAAAAGGAAGTAGCTTCTGCTAAAGATTCTTGAGAGATACAAGTCCTGTCGGAAGAAACCAATAGATCCTTGTCAGTCAATCGTGCTCAAATAATTATTTACCTACCTACTTAGTAATAAATCCAATGCATCCACAAAGTAGGCGGTACAATAAGTTAACTACTAGCTTCTGCCCACGGCTTCGTACCCACGGTAATCGGATAAAAAGTAGCCTATGTAATATTCTGATGTATAAGCTATATTACTGTAAAGTTTCATCAAAATCTGTTCAGTAGTTTATGCGTGAAAGAGTAACAAACATCCATGCTCACAAACTTTCGCGTTTATAATAGGTATAGGTAGTAGTAGGATAGGCGATAAGAGAGTGCAAATACTTGGCTGAGTATGATTTATGTTTTCGTGTTCATGAAAACAATAAAACAGAAAAATGCAGACTATGAGTATGAATCAGGCATATGCGTTTCAAAAAAAATAGTTGCTCGGGAACGTTTTAAAGAAAATCTGTTCGCTCAACCCGTAAGCCACAACGCTTTAATAATCTATATTAAGCCTATAAATTCAGCTAAAATAAAATTACTTATGATCATTTATTTTACCTATAAGGGTAAACATAAATTTTATAAAAAAAAATTGTCTTATCGATATCATATAAAAAGGTTTTTTTTTTTTTTCAAAAT
Organism: Perizoma flavofasciatum; assembly: GCA_958496245.1. Classification (NCBI taxonomy): domain Eukaryota; kingdom Metazoa; phylum Arthropoda; class Insecta; order Lepidoptera; family Geometridae; genus Perizoma; species Perizoma flavofasciatum. Next base: position 6,613,072 of record OY292436.1, read on the forward strand.
TTTAAATCCTGTGACTTATCTTCCATCGTATTGCAGCGCCCCTTAGTGACATGTGGCGAAAAAACCCATATTATAAAAATCATCTACAAATTGAGTGGCAAAAAATGCATTTCAATCGTTTAGGAGATAAATGTTATATACCTCTACAAACATATAAACATACAAACACAAACAAACAATCCTATGACAAATACATATAGACGTATATGCGTTTCTTAAATCGTGATTATAAAAGGCAGAGCTATTAAAATAATGTAACAGCAATAGACTCTGTAGCTCTAGAGCTAGATATTTATAGCCTACCTAGGCACGGTTTCATCATAGCATCATAGCCTGATCTTGGTTTTCACTACATTTTCCGGTAGGTATTCATCAATCAGTAATTATAATCTATACGAATAGGTATATAATGCATCGCACATCATTGTCGTGTTTATGTTTAACATCAATATAATAATTATAACTACCAATACGTAAAAAACCTTAGCACTAAAATGTTGAATATAGCTACAGGTTTAGATTAAGGATGCCACAAAACGATGTATTAAGTAAGTTTGAAGTCAATTTGAGTTAGGTATCGCTTTTGTTATCATTACTTTCTACTTGAATAAAATAAAGCTGCTCAAGACGTGTCGAGACACGTTATGTTAGGGTACCGAAGTGGCCTCACATAGCTCATAAAGACATCATTGGAAATCCGTCGACCAATTTTCGTTGGCACTACTCGCTTAATTTTATTTCATTACTCTTTCACGCAAAAAGTACTGAACGGATTTTGATGAAACTTTACAGTATTATATACATCAGAATAACAAATAGGCTACTTTTTATCAGTGTACCACGCAGGCGAAGCTGTGAGCAGAAGCTAGTACTTCTATAAAACTGTTATTTTAGGTGTATCAAAATATTTAAATTCCACTGATTCGTATCAGATCATCAGATGCAGTGCAAATGGTTCCGTGATGTTTATTTGACGACCTCAGAGGTGTAGTGGGCGAAGAACCGTGTGAGACAGAAGCTTGCGGGTTGCGTGAAGGTTTGTCTTGGGCCTGGGTGGTTTCTATGTAGATTTATTTTTTATATAGTATTTAAAAACAAAATGTATATAAGTAGTATTTATCAGTTCCCATAACATAAGCTATCCATACTTTGGAGTAAATGATGTTGTGTGAAAATATCCAGTATTATTATTATTTTTATTTCTCAATTCGTGACCATCAAGGTAATGTCACGAATTGATGTAATCATAGTTTATGTTAGCCAGCAGCGAACCCTATCTCTAGATAGCTGTTAGCTAATGTAAAAACAGGTTTGGTGTTCAGAAGGATCCCCGCAATTTATAGTGATTCAACTAGTCAAATGCGGTCTTTTTGCAGTTTGTTTTAGGTTTTTATGCAGTCAGAATAAATTAAATATAAGGTACTCGAAACTGGAGAAATAATTTAAAAGTAAATAAGTTTAATAATGTTTAAGTAATTCCTAAATAAACTACAAAAAGATTTATTAAATTTTAAAAGTCAGGCGATTGGTCAGGTATCGTAGGTATCTACCATAGGTACCGTACCGTAGGTATCAGGTATCTACCTCCCTCCACGAAGAGTGGAGACGATAAATACGAATTATTTACTTAGGTTGTAGCAACACAGCTGAAATATAGGGAAAATAAGAATCTTAACTTACTACGTATAAATAAAAAAAATCAGATTAAAAATAAAGACTTAAAACTTAAGATATTTATTTTTGCAGATAATGCAGATAGCAGCAGTTACGCGCTTTTCGGTCATTAATTTCATGACATTGGGTCTCTCCAATCTCGTGTCGTGACAACAAACCAGACGGTTGCTCAAGAAACACGCAATTGAAGGTCACATTTGAGAGAGTTTTAACAAAGCAGGATATCGTGGAAAATGTGTCTGCCTAGAGTTAACACTACGTCACTTTTATAAAGTAACTAAAACTATTAAATGAAGTGTGTTTCTAATACTTAAAAAATACATTCAAGAAAAGAATACGTTTTATCTAAAGTCCTAAAAAAAATACCTGTTGTTGTTAGTTTGATAGTTCTTATAAATAGGAAAATGCTTTAACACATCTTTTTCCAACATTCGGTTCCACTTTGACACAATCACCCTATTATTATAAATAAATATATACCCAACAGCCACATACATAGTTAGGACCCCACATTAGAATTCCCTGGGTCGTATCAGAATCTTACGAGTACTATGGTACTACAACGCCCTAACTCGGAACAAATATCTACAGAACATGCAAACATTGGCATAGCCGAAATCGAACGCGCATCTCTTGTGACTCGCCCGTTGCACCACCGACCCAGTGAGGTATTTTTCCCGATTCATCAAATCAATTCCGTAGCGACCATACCTCCGTAATCGAATAACAATACCTAACAATACCTACCTCAGCCGGGGTTTTTGTTACCATAATATTAAGAGTAACATTTTTCTAAAACAGGTTAGGTAGATTACTATCTGATGGCAGCGATATCTGCCTATTAAAATTACTGTGCTAGACCTATGTTTGTATTTGACGCACTACCTATTTAATTTTTTGCTTTTTTAATTGAGGGCTTTGAAAAACCCGTTTCTCGGTTTAAAGCAATTATTCCAATTTTACGCTCAATCTTATGAAAACGTGACACGTGATCTATTGACAAACATTAAAAAAAATACATAACAATGACTTCAGAATAAAAATTGTTATTCTGCCTTTAAATTGAGATACAATACGAATAAAATCAATTTTACATGCATTTATAGCAATTTCTCGCTCAATTTGGTAAGTGCAAGTAGGTAGGTACAAGTGTCTTTATTATCTTTTGAAGTTTCATTCATTTCGGCGTTATAGAGTCAAAATAAGTAATAATTACTTTTTCGTATAATACTAAATTATAAAAGGTTAAGCGACCTTTACATTACAGACCTAGGGTAAACTATAATAAATGATTATTATATAAAAAAAAAAGATACGGTTAAAGGTTTAAAGTTAGAATTACCATATTGACAAACATAACAAGTTTATACAACTATTTTAAAAACAGAAAAATAAACAATTAAAATATCTGCATACTATTAAACGAGGAAAAGAAGTATGTTTATTACCATACTAGCTTCTGCCCACGGCTTCGCCCGTGTGGTACTCGGATAAAAGTAGCCTATGTGTTATTCTGATGTATAAGCTACATGAACTGTAAAGTTTTATCAAAATCCGTTCAGTAGATTTTGCGTGAAATTTCACGTTTATAATATTAGTAGGATAGTATTATCTATATATTACATTTTATGATAAAAATGTCATAACATAGGTCGTAGTGGTCCACAGATACTACTCCGACGTATCCTACCTACATTGAACGCAAACACTTACACCTCGCTTGAAGTTATTTGTTTTTATTATCTCGCTCTTATTTGTAATTTCAAGTTTTTCTTCTGCATTATACGGTCATCTCAAAAAGAGATTCTGAGAAAAGGCGCCAATTGCTTTGCAACTGGTTTTTTGAGATAATTTCGTACGCTGTTCGGTATTATTATGATTGTAGCTCTTAAAATGTTGCATTTCCTTGCCTGCTTTGCACTGCAATTAATTACCAGCAAGTCTATTAATAAATTATCATTAAGAAACATCCAAAGTTAGTAAAGTAAATAAGTACCTAACTACTACAATATTAGGAACCTAGTTACAAAAATATTAAAAAGTTAAAAATTATCTTTAGATTTCAGTGATAACATGATAAATATTGTACCTAGTTTGTCTAGATATTTTGGTTTGAAATTACAGTTACTCAGGAAGGTACATAAGAAACCGACACTTTTTCCTTAGTTTTAGTATGTATGTGACTTGCATAATCTGAAAAATAACACAGCCAGAGCTTTGATCCATCGATCATAAATAGACGCTCACTTAAGCTCAAATCTCGTTAAACGTCAATCTAATTTAGATATTAGGTAGGTAACTATTTAAAGAGTCAAAAATTACATCAAAAAAAAATCATTTTGCAATTCGATAGTTTAGGTAGTCTTGATCTCCAAAGATCAAAAATCTACTTCAAATAACGGGAAGTTGATAAAAAGTCCAAAATGAAATTTCATCCCCCATTTTTTCACCCCTAGAGGTGGTATTATTTCATAAAATTTATAAGGGACTACCCTTGAAGTATACCTCGATTTTAATGATACCTATAAAAAATCTTTAAAATCGTATCACAGTTGGCGAATATATCATGTAAACATACACACAAAAAAATACAGACGAAAACCTTCTCTTTTTTAAAGTCGGTTCAAAATTCGGTAGATATTCACAACAACACCTACCTAATAAAATATTCTCTCAAAAAATTGTCAAAGGTGATATCAAAAGTGCGTACTGTGTACCTCTTGTCCCGCAGTTTTGCGAAATCTTATCGCCCCAAGTATTCCAGTTTCCTCGAATAGTGACTGCGAGTTTGTCCAGCTCATGCCAATTATTTTGATACGAAGCCGTTTGAGGGAATCACGTCTATCGGCTTGAAAGTCTCTTCGGGATTGAATCGTGCCCGACTTGCCTTTTGTGATTGTGTGATTGATTTAGGTGGGGTGGGACGAAAAGTGTTTGTTACCTTTTAATGTCCAACGCTTATTATTAAGTAAATTTATGTTTGCACCGACACAATTTTATAGAACAATAAACTTTATCTTATCTTTTAACACTTTGTGTGACGAAATAAAACAATATTGAAAAACTAAAATGAAGAATACATAACATGTTCATTAATGAACAGGAATTTACATAGTGGCTTAGCATCCTTAAAAACCTACTTTACAATTTTGTTAAAATATTAGTTAGCTATGCTACAAGTATCATAATAGCCTCGATTCTGTAGTACACTGACTAAACTTAATTTAAACTATCGCTCTCTTTCACTGATAGTGTACGCAAGAAAGAGATAGCTACAATTTTAGTGCTGTGTGCTGCTGTCAAATCAGTTTACGTGCCGCTTTTCTTCGTGTTTATAGTCAGCATGTTTTGATATCACGACTAAATTTATATGGAAAACTTAAATCTGACTAATTTGACAGCAAAAAAATTTTAGCTATCTCTTTCTTGCTTGCACTATCAGTAAAAGAGACAAGAGAGAAGAGAAGCGACAGTTTAAATTTAGTTTAGTCAGTGTACTACAGAATCGAGGCCAATGAATCGTTTAGTTTTTAATATCGAGTTTTATTTTTTTAAACATGGAAAGAAATCCCTCAAATCCGAGGTATTTTACGCATAGCCATGACGTAACTGACTTTTATGAGCATTTGAATCATAAGGTTCAAATAAGCAAGAATTTTAATTGTCTGCGTCACAAAATGCATTTCTTATCCGGGTTCGACCCCATCTTAAATTAGTCGTCGTTATATCGTTGGTATTGGGATTTTTCATTCATTAATTATTCGTACCTTTTCACGACCCAATTACCTAGATTGACCCATAACAAATTGAGTCTTGTTTACGATAAAATGGGACGAAAATACATTATTTCTGTGTTTTTCCAGTTTCAATTTGCTTTCGATTTTATTTTGCGAAAAAGGTCTCATTCACGACTCGTTTCTATACGCGTAGCGGGTTATTGTGCGCCTAAAATCCTGTGTAACTATAAATACTAGCCAGGATTTTTTGTTTTATTGAATTTGCTTTAATCTCTTTTCAAAAATATATTGATCGCCATTGCGTCGCGGATAGAGCTTGTACGCCAAACAAAAGACATCAACGCGCGTGCATAGCATTTACCAAGACAAACTAATTTAGTAATAAAATTATAGACCTTGGAGAGACCTACTAACTTAACACATACACACACATCTGAAGTTTATTCAATGAAATTGTTTTTTTTATTGCAAATAAATAAATGCTTATAAGCACCTATTTTAAGTTAATGCTTTATAACGAAATCTTTATTTCGAATAATCGACTCAATCGAATATTTGTCTCAGGTCTGGGTGTCTTCTATGTATAATATGTATGTATGTATTTATTTATTGTTTATTTATAGTATATCAGTCATATAGTTCCCATAATACAAGCTCTGCTTAGTTTGGGGCTAGATGATGCTGTGTGTGTTTTATTTATTGTTCTAACAAGTACCTGGAGCCGAAAAAAATATTCGTATTTATCTACAGTTTTCGATAAGAGATATATTTATCACACATTTAACAAACGCTCTTGGATAATATTTAAGTTTTAATTTAGATGGTATCGTTTTGGTGTTTGGCTTATTATGCAACTGAAATAAATAAGTCATTTAATTTTAATCGGCTAACTATTGGTAAGTGCCATTTCTACGTTAGAAAGCAGTGGTCGTAAAACTATCACTCGATGGCTGCCGCTTCTACTTATATTAAAGACATGGGCTTGGATTGACAGGTATCCACACAAATCTCGTTAAAACGGTAAATATAGTTACTGAAAGTAGAGTAAATGCATTTATCTTGTTGATATTGAAGGATGCTAGCTTTATGCGGACGAGACTTGGCTAGTTATATCTTCTTTGCTAGGTAACTTTCAAACAAAAAGAGAAATCATACCTACTCGTACCTATTAAGAGCCACACGGTGCGCTGCATCACCGAATCACGAAAAAGTTGTGTGGTATATTATGTACCATATTGTTATAACCATAAAATTAAATTAATTTTCAAACTTTCGCGATTAGATTAATTATTATAAGTTTAACGGGTCTTTATCACGTTTACCTTTTTTATTATTTTCCCGACGTTTCAACTGTATTAATGTAAAAAAGGTAAACGTGATAAAGACCCGTTAAACTTATAATAATTAAAATTAAATTGTTATCAATTGTTGTTTGTTATAAAATATCAATGTATTGCGGTTACTAGTAAGTAACCTGGACTGTTATGTTGTATTATGTTGAAAACTATAATAGTAAAAAGTACAAAAACCTTTTGAAAAGAGTATTCATGTCAAGTAATACCTTCAGGTAACTTTTCCGAATCACAAACCTAAACCTGAAAACCTAGAACTGTTCGAATCACCTAAACCCACCTACTTAACAGCTCTATGAAAATTGTTAACGAAACAAAATAGAGTTGTATTTTTACATCGCTGTGCTAAATTTCATTAGAAATGGAAGTTAACCCGTTATTTTACCCGAGGAACGTGACTGCAAATCTGCATTTTCCTCGTCTTTCGTACGTGCTTGCAATACAATACGCCCACGTCACGAATACGCAGTGGGTATTCCCTCCTTAAGCGTGTGAATGCAGGTTTTCTTTTAATTTCGCCTTAGTTTTTACTGAGGTATAGAAATTTCCAACCTTGCAAACATTGCATGATGTAAGGCGTGGTTAGTTAACAAAACGCGACAATCTAAGTAAAACACAAACACGCCCACGACTGTAACTCACATGGTGTCCACTATCCTCAGATCTATACGCAGTCAAAAAGTCAAAAGACTTATTGGACCACTAATAGATGGTACAAACAAGCCTTTGAGTTTTTGGTTCTAGAGTATAGTAGTTTTCCTTCTCCATTTTGAGAATAATGTTAGTGCAAATTTATTGTTTTTACAACCTAAATGATATGTAAGACTAGCCATGTAAGCTACTAGCTTCTGCCCTTCGCCCGCATGTTACCCGGATAAAAAGTAGCCTATGTATTATTCTGATGTATAAGCTATATTACTGTTAATTTTCATCAAAATCCGTTCAGTAGTATTTGCGTGAGAGAGTAACAAACATACATCATCACAAACTTTCGCGTTTATAATATCAGTAGGATAGGATATTCTATTCTACCTTTAAAAATAGGACAAGGCAACGTTGACAGCCACCTAATTTTGCTATTAAAAAGTCTTATGTGCCAGTTTTTACTAGCACGCATACCCTTCAAACCACAATACACAGTGGTAGTACTCGTACAGATGAACACTTCAAAGTAGCTATATTAACTACAACTTACGTTATGAAGGTGAAAGAGTCACCCTGAACCAATATCAATATTATTCGTGATCTTTCTTTGTCTGAATTATATACTACCAATACATAGCAACCACAACAACACGTAATATGCGTGTATATTTTTATTCTTGTATCACGATAGTGGCCAATAGGTATTAGCAGATTATGTACTTATCTACTTAGTGCGTATCTTTACAGCGCGCGATATGAGCGAGATCCAGATTAACGGGCGAGCGATAGCGACGTTTAACGCTTAACGACCGCAATCGTAGCGGCCGTTACACTCGGCTCAGATTATATAAACGCGTGAAATGATAACGTATCTGTTTTCGTAAAATATTATTTGCAATAGATCTGTTTCTAGATGTCTAGCTTTCGAGTGTTCCTGCTTTTTCTATATTACTTTGTACAATCGACTCTACCATTTTTTTTCGTCTTGGATCCCTATGTATAAGTTACTATTTCAGAAGTCAAATAACAAAATTTGTTAACAACAAAATTTTTTGTAACAATAAAATTTGTTACGTCAACGTACCCGGGTTTTACACAGCATTCAAAGATTTTAAAAAAGTCGCTTTCTTAAAGCTCGACTCGAACCCGCTATATGAAAAAAAAACATTATGTATTTTTATAATACCGATCGAAAGTTTAACCTTTCTTTAGAAATTGAGACACAAGTTTCAATTCCTTCTCAAAAACATAGTATCTCAAATCAAAGGGACTGTATGTACCAAGGTAAAAGAAAGGTATCTACTAACTTAACATGAAAACATACATAATGACGAAAATAAATTAAACGGTGAACAGTTAAACAGACAAATGTTTTTTTTTTCTATATTAATATTATGGGGACATTAAATTACAAAAAGCCGACTTGCTCACGTGCTTACGTTATTTTGCTCACTCGGGATGATACTCATTCGAATAAAAACAAAAGTAGAATAGCCTACAAAAAATGTTTCGGCTAGTCGCGATTCCGTAAGATGATAGTGTTTTTTTTTAGTTTTACGGATAAAGTACTATTCCCTCAGGAATAATTGTTTTTGGACAAAAAGGTTCATCCAAAGGTTCTCTATACAACAACAACAACAGAATTATCAAAATTGGTTAACAATTGACAAAGAAATCAAGGAAAACATTAGAAAAAAATACAACCGAATTAAGAACCTCCTCTTTGTTTTTGAAGAGGTTAAAAATGAGATAGGATCTGCCTACCTGTCTATTGTTTTAGAATATGATATTGAAATTATTATCAAATTGACAATGCTCATGAATGACACGAGGACGTCAACAAATAGATAACTGTAACAAAAGTATGTAGATACCTACATAAATATAAATATAGAAAATACGTACCCCTGCATGTAGGTATGCTATTTGAAAATGAACTGATGAAATTCGTTCTAATTTTCCTAAGTAGATAGTTATGAACCTACCCAATTGCATCGTTATAAACCGTTATTGATAAGTCGCCTAATTAAACACGACACAACCTAAGTATCTGACGTGTATTCCATTGTATATTACAGCGCCCCCTAGTGACTTTTGGCGATAAAAACTATGCTTATAGTTTTACAAAACGATTGGCAAAACAAGATTTCAATCGGATAAGCCGTTATGAAGATAATATGGTAACAGACAGACAAGTAACTTCTCACGTCAAACGCACGCTGAATCACCTACAGGGTGATTCAGGCTCCATCTTCCAAATGGAGCAGGGTGATGGACTTCGTGGCCGCAGCCGACCCGAATCACCCCCAAGTATGTTCTATGTTCAGAAGCTAGGGGAAAAAAGATAAACGTAGAATAACGATTTTGTGGTGAAGCCATTGCAATTAATAGATTAAAATTTTAAATAAATTCAAAAGTTAAAATTTATAAAAATAGGAACAAAAAATATTATACATCCTAAAATAAAAATCTTAGAACATACTGGGGGGGGGAGGGTGTTATTGTGGGTTCTCCATCGGCTTTTTACTCATACCAACATCTAGCAAAAATCTTTACTCAGATCTTTACTAAATATATAATTTGGAACTTAGGTGGATATTTACCAACTTTTTAAAATGGGTAAGAATATTTTTTTAAATATAAATATTTTGGGTTTATTATTATATAATAGGTACTATGCTAATAAACCTAGAATAACCTACATTTAGGTAGGTACCATAGGTACCAAAATTTTATATATTGCCTTTTTTTTATTCAAATTAAATCAAAGGTTGTTCGGAAGAAATCGTTTTTAGCGATAAGTTATCGTTTTTACCGCCCATTGTACCTTGTCTTGCAAAAGAGATATATAATAATTAAGCACTATTTTTGTGTGCTGCCATCTATACTTACGTAGCAAAAGCTTGGATTACGTTATTTTTTCACTTGACAACGCAGGTTGTTCTACTTAATAGCAGATGGCGCTAAAATTAACCAATAACAACTTAGCAAACCAAACTGACATTAGATTAGATTAGTGTCAACAAAATCAACCCGGAGAGTCCGGAGTGTCGTAAAATAAATAGCATTGTTTCGTGTATAACTTCAAAAAAAATATTTTTTTGGTTATATGTATTAATTAAGTTTATTTTATTGCGCATGACTATTTTTATCGAAGGTCAGTGCGCATAGTCAAAGAAAGGATTGCGCATTCCGTGCTGGCTAACCTCATCGCATCGACCAGTGGAGCAGGCAGCTGTCAGATCAGAGCAAAAGCCTTTTGATCTCGACATTGTGCTGTATTTTGGTGCTTTGTGGGTGTGCTGAGTGAATTCGACTGTTTTTTGTTTTACATAGGTGCCAGCAACAAATTAATTCAGGTGGGTGACTTTTGTTTACTTAATACTGTTTAAAACTTACAATACAATTCCTTAGAAAGAATCGTTTCTCCGCTCACTTCAAGAAGAATACGAGCTAATCAACTCTGATAAATTAGATTAAATCTAAAAACCCCGAACTACCTATGTCCTTTCCTCCGGTCCATTATCTCATAGTCTGTTGTAGGTAGCCTAGATGATGCTGGTTTTGCTAATTTAGTTAATGATGTCATTGGCGGATATCATTATGCTAGCAACCCAATTTCACTTGAGAACCCACTTTCATACAAGTATACTTACAAAGATAGGTATATAATTTGTAGTTAGGTAGAGACAGGTATCTTGTTGGTCAAATAAAAGGTTCAAAGAAAATTAAAATAAGTATCTAGGACAAATACCTTTATAACAGTGGGCTATTAATAAAGTTATTCTATGCTATGGGTTGATAGATTCCTACATGTACATAAAGGTAACAATAACCTTTATGTACATGTAGGAGTACATAAGTGAGCAGGATTTTAAAATCAGAAGCCTTATATTGTATCAGGATTTTATAATGTATGAAAGAGAGAAAACCAAAAATATTTCAAATCAAATCATATTTCTTTTGTAAATATAGTACATAGGTTGGTAGGTGCTTAGTAGAGCTCCTCTATATTCTGCTCAATGATGAGTGCACAATTTAGGTTACCTGCATAAATAAAATGATTGAGGGAAAGGAAAAACAAAAGTAATTTTTGTCTTCTCTTCAGTAGACAAAGGTACCATTTTTTGCTAAAAGTAAATTCTTCTGGTACCTAAATACTCTTTCCACACAACCAAAGCATGGTACTTCAAGGCTCCATAAGTACTCTAGAACATAAAAATTATGTTCAATGGTTTTAGTCCCCCAAAACTCATCATTCAGCGTTTGCCTTATGGCTGGGTGCATAAAGGTTGAATTTGTGCTTGAATTTTCACATAGCGCCTGAATAGTCCCCTAGGGGAGCCCCTATTTGACTATGAATTTGGGCCCAAGACATGAACTCTCATGAGGGAAAGGAAAAACAAAAAAAATATTGTCTTCTCTTCAGTAGACAAAGGTACCTTTTTTTGCTAAAAGTAAATTCTTCTGGTACCTAAATACTCTTTCCTCACAACCAAAGCATGGTACTTCAAGGCTCCGTATGTGCTCTAGTCTAAGACATGAACTTAGAAGTAAAAAGGAACAAAAAAGGAGGTAAAACAGCATAACTCTATGGAAGTTATCCGAGTTACATTCATTCATGAACAGGAATATATATTTATAGATAAGACTTATCTTAGAATTTTCATGAAAGGCTTCCTGCCCACTAAATAATTTACTAATCATCAACATAAATTTTGACACATGAATGAGGACTTGTCAGTCAGATAAATTTGCCAGTTGGAAAATAAAATGATGTAACATTTAAAGGTTCAGGCTTAAAAGATTTTGATGCTAACTAAGTTTTGAATTCTGGTGTATGCACTAAAGAGTTATCTATTATATCTTAGTGTGAGCACTAAGAAATATATTTTGTCTGAATACAACACAAAAATTACTTTTCCTTCTGAGATAGAAGAGAGAGAGAGAGAGAGAGAGAGAGAGTCTCTTCTGTGAGAGAGTCAGAAATAATTTGTATCTTCTCGTCTGTCTATCTGTATAGACAATCTTTGTCTCCAGTGCTCATGCTACAGATGCTGTACTGTACAGATTTGAAATGAGGCTTGTATCAATAAGTTAAGTGCAACATAAGAGTGATCTTGAGTATGTTCCTATTTCTAAATTTATATTTTTGAATAACATTTTAATAACATAATTTAATAAAACTATGTAAACAAAGATCCTAGATATAAATCCCTTACATAACATAAAATTTAACACTAAAACTTTTTTATTGCAACATCACTCTCAATGGTCAGATTGGGACCACCCTCCAATAGCGATAAAATGTATGTCGTTGGATAGGTCTATTCAACCGGAACAACTATTGCTATGACAGCTTTGCTGTTACAACTGTCCGTTCAAAGATATAAGACTTATAAGTTTTGATAAAATGTTAAAAGAAATGAAATATTTTTATTATTAAAGTAACATTAAAAAAACACTGTTAAAACTGTTATAGGGTCTCTATTCTGGTATTTAGGGTACTTATACAATTGGTGTCTATAATGACGTCATTTAAAAACATTGCTGGTGCATAAAACCCTTCATAAATAGCATACCCTAAATACCAGATTATTGATATAATGTGTGCACACGTGCCCATCGTTCGCCTTCCTGATAAGCATGTACAATATTGTTCTATAATGTTGCCTTCATTTGGGTTGTTGTTTAATAATATATTACAATAATATATTCTTTGTCTTACATGAATATATTATTGTAAACCGCCGATTTAAACGAGATTTTAAACTTTTGCAGCAAAAATATTTTTATAGAGCGCTGCCTCATATATTTGTAGATTTCAGAATTGCTGCAGCTGTTATAAACCACTTCCATGTGCCCATGTGCTTCCATGTTTTTGAAGACAATGTCAGGCTCCATATATTTTTGCCCATTGTCGTTTGTATGTTTCTAGTTTCAAACCTTGTGGGTCTGAGAAAATAATGAAAACCTTGAAACATGCTATTACTGAGACTAGTATTTAACTGCACTGTTATTATTGAGTCATCACATAATGTACTATTTAACTTCCTATAAGTATGTAACAGACTGGCATAATTTTAGAAGGTGCCTCTTTCTCTAGGCCAGGTTAGTGGGGTCACTATGTGCGGTATAGTTCTCATTGTAAGAAAATAGTTAAGAAAGAATAGTTAGTTATCTAGAAAATAGTTTTTATGAAAAATAATTTGAAATAGTTTGGAAAACTCTTCAATCTACTAGTTTCCAATTACTCGGTATTACCCAGCACCAACAAAGTTTAAAAAATCCCAGGATAGGTAGTAAATATATACATAGGCCTAATTAATAAGCTATAAAATGGTCCCTTCCACTACAACAAGTTGAATAACATATTAAATAATATGTTTGATTTTTTTTACAAAATTTAAACACTGCCACCGAGTATATCCGTCGTCGCTCGCAGCGCCGCCTAGTGACTTGTGGCAATAAAACCTAGGAATCTATGAACCTTTCTTGAAGACATACGAATCGATCGAAAAAAAGCATTAGGCACAAAAGGATAAGCCGTTTCGGAGATAAATGGTAACAGACATACAAACAAACAACCTCTTATAGCAAACGCATTTACGGACTTCTGCGTCACGGGTAAACAGGGCCCCAAAGCCAAAGAGTTTAGGAAAAAACTGATTCATGCGGATGAAGTGTATTTTATGCTATCATTCGTAACACTACCAAACCATAACGTGTGCGTCATAAGTGCTCTAATCTCTTACGTAGTTTGTGCATATAGGTGACGTCATAAGTCCCAATATCGTTCGATAAACGTTCATTCAAATCTTTATCTATGGCATTAAATGCAATGTCGACTTTACATGGCGATTCTTATACTGTACCTGTACCTACTAATTTTAATTCCCAAACGCAAAGGGGCGTTATCTATGGGAAAACTTAACGTCGAATACTGAAAGACTACTTAAGGTGCCAAATTCAACATCCATAAGTAGCTATACTAGTTTCGAACACAAAATCATCATACGCCGACTATCACCACAACATCACACTGGCAAAAAATACTAGAAAAAACAAACGATTACTTTTCGAAAATATATTAATAACACAACAAGGTTCTTTAATAAAGTAAAATGAGTATGTCTTCAATTTATAGGCTTTAGCAGTACTGCGAGGCTTGATAGTTTCTACAAAACACTTAGCTTTAAGTTTGTTTTTCTACCGCCACAAACTAAACCGATTTTGCCTTGTTTTTTCACTGAAGCTAAATTTGGAAAAATATCTTTATCTAACTCTCCTTAAAACTTGCGTAGCGTTTCAGTAATTCGCCGTTATTAATTTTCATCCCTTCGTCGTCACACATACCCTCAATCACTACGGACTGTACGGACAGACGGACGATGAAGTCTTATCATAATCTCCTCGGTTTGACGACCTCGATGGCGCAACGGGCTAGTAGCTGGCTGCGACGCAAGAGGTGTGGGTTCGATTCCCGCTGCGGGACAAATGTTTGTATGTTCTGCAGATTTAAACCCACGAAGTTCCTGATACCCACGACACAGAGAATCCTAGTGTGGGGTCAGGACTAGGTATGTGCCTGTTGGGTATTTATTTATTTATATTTTTTGGCTACTTTTACTTGAAAGAAACCTTGAAAAAGCATACCTAACAGTTGATAATCAAAGGTGAACAAACTGTTAGGTAAGTAGCTAAAATACAGAGTCAATATCCATGATCCAAGTAAGGCACCAAAATAATTTGTTGTGATAAGTAAATCGCTACACTCCATTTAACATGCGCAGGTGGAAGTTAAAAAGTAAGAACTGTTAGTTTTATGTGTATTCTCAGAGAAGAAAGTTGTAATAGAAATCATAATACAAACGTATTGTCTCTTACTCTCACACTTAAAATCAAGTGAATAGTATAAAATGCTGAATGATCTGCAAATATTAATTTACAGGGAATCCTAGTGTGAGAGCTTGACTGTATTCCTTATAAAATTGTGTATTACCTATTTCCTATCTCTACCTACTAGTACCCACTTAGCTTCCATAGACTACCTAAGTACCTAATTGTAAATTTGGAATATGATTTGAATAGTTAGGTACTTCAATATACCACTAATATGTGTACATGTTTTTTCTTTACCTACTTGTGACTTTGATTTTCATTCTACAGTTTTTTCTTCTTTCTTTTTTTACCTGACCACCCTACAGATTCTACATTATTTAGTAATTTTTTGCTGTCTACGTCAGTGTGTCACACACTTTTTTTCTGAATGGACTTCAATGCTGCAGGATCGCAGATAGGGTTACCCGATGTCTCCCTGGAAAATCCTGACAATAAGCATGATTTCTATAAAAATGTCCTGACGTTAATGCTGCGAGCGCGGGCGATTGTACCTAATTATACATTATTACCTAATTCACTAAAAATCCTAGCATTTTCAAAAAACCCTCTGAATCCTGACCAATGCATGTCAGGACAAATCCTGACGTCTAGTAAACCTAGTCGCAGATGGTCTTGGTACTTATACGTACTTATACGTATTGAGAGAGAGACACAAGCCAAAAGCAGAAATGAGATATAAGCACCCCTTTAAGTAAAGTGTTTTTTTTTTCACAATTAACACAAATTAAAAACACAGGTTGCCTTAATCATTTTTGACTTTGAGCTCCCATTTAGGAAATATAGCACTGAAGTTGTGTCCCTCTACTTTGATACGTTTTATATTATGACCCAGTAACCAAACAAAGCATGACAAAATACCTTAACAAACCTACCTTTTTTAGATATATTTCGCTTATAAAAAGAATAATTTCTTGTAAGATACATAAAGAAAAGTTTTTTCCTAAAAACAATTAAAGGTTAATAATTAAAAATTTACTACTTTTGAAATGTGCTCTTTCATACAACTTCCCTTGGTCTTATTATCTCAAAAGCCATATTATTTAAAAACCCCCGCGACGATCGAATTCTATTAGTATTATTATAATTAAACTATTTTCATGTTTTGCGTTATTTTTTTAGGACCGTGTACCTACAGATAGACATAGTTTGAACTTGTACAGAAGCGAGTTCAAGTTCTTCGTGGTTCAAACTACAAGAGCTCATCTTCAATATTTACTAACCCCTAATACACAATAATAATAATGCTGGTCATTTTTCACACAGCATCATCTAGCCCCAAACTAAGCAGGGCTTGTATTATGGGAACTACATGACTGATCCTACTACTATTATAAAAGCGAAAGTTTGTGAGGATGGATGTTTGTTACTCTTTCACGCAAAAACTACTAAACGGATTTGATGAAACTTTACACTAATATAGCTTATATGCTTATGCTTATAGCATAAGTTGTGTGCTGCTGATACCCTATTTTATAGAGGAGTGAAAACTCTGAGGGATTTGAATATATTTTCTAAGTTCGTATCGTATACACTAGGTTATAGCCAACCCGTTTAGGTGTTTATAGGCCTCTGAGATGCTAAGCGACTGATATACTCGTAGCAGGGACCGACAGCTAACGAGACAGAAGCCAAAAATGTTTGTGGATTTAGTTTTGTATTTTCTCGATACAATAAATGTAAAAAGTTACCTCTAAAGTAATACTTGCGGAATAAATCACTAATTATTTTTATTTAATTATCTAAAGACTTACTCAAATACATAATAAGAAAATAAGAATTTGGTTGGAGACCATTTTCTGATGAAATGTATATTCGCCGGAGAAGGTCGAGTAATTTCAGAGCTAACACAGCAGATTCAGAGCTAATCTCATCAGACGTCCTTTGTGATATCATGTTATTTTGTCTAGAATTGCAAAGTGGAAATACATAAAAAAAATATAAAACGACGTATTTTATACGTTACGTAGCCATAAGGTCTTCTTCTCTCATTTTCTCGAACTATTCTGGTTGTTTGACATTTTCGAAAGAGAAAATAGAGAAAATTTCATGAAACTGCATCCGCATTTTGTACGGCTACTTTTTGATGTACAGACGCCGTGTCGTCTTAGCTTGGCCTCTGCAGGCATGGAAGCGCTCATATGTAATTAAATAATATTAATTTCCAAAGAACTTATATCATACATAGTGTCGCGAGAACTTTCCCTAGCTGAAGTCCAAGTAATAATCAATATTACTTGGGCATGTCTTCTTTATGGAAAATCAGCTAGTCTATTCCACGGTTTCGCCCGCATAGTACTAGGTTAAAAATATGTGTTATTCTAGATCATAAACTATACCTGTTGCAAATTTCATACAATTCAGTTCAGCCGTTTCGCAGATTATTAGCAACAAACGTTTAAACATACAAATATACATTTATAATATTAATACGCAAATCTATGGTCATGAAAACTATAAATTTGCGTTTCTCTCGTTTAAAACGATTGTGACGCTGACGACGGCCTGGGCTTTCCGGATGGTCAATTTCTAACAAGAGGTTGAAAAGTGGCCCATTGCAGTGTTGCCCATCATGTACCTATGAGGTAGGAGGAGGAAGAACAAATACCGCAAAATATATCAACAGGCGCGTATTATAACCAATTAAAACATCATTTTCCAACCAGCATAAAAAATATCATGAATCATATTTACAAGTTTAATTAAAACAGTGTGCAAACACTGAAAGTTACAAACGGTGGAGGGTAGAATAGTACTTGTTGGGGGATGCGCGCGTCTATTGATTTTCCGCTACAGCCTCGAGGACTGGCTACGCTGCTCCCCAGAATATTACGAACGTAAATG
Source organism: Perizoma flavofasciatum (assembly GCA_958496245.1). NCBI lineage: Eukaryota > Metazoa > Arthropoda > Insecta > Lepidoptera > Geometridae > Perizoma > Perizoma flavofasciatum. Next base: position 6,631,223 of record OY292436.1, read on the forward strand.
CACTGAGTATGAAATACAGTTCTTGATAAAAAAAATAGGCTCATAAACTTTAACGAAAACACTCAAGACTTATGAAGGGTTATACTTAGATCTATTCCTAATACACAGATTCGCAGATTATAAGTATTATTTGTAAAAATAATACTTATAATCACACTACATGTACACTTATGCAAAAGTGCACATGTAGTGCACTTTTGCATAAGTGGCCTTCCAACTTTTATGATCACCGTCAGTATAAGTAATGCGGTTTATTTAAACCTAGAGGTATTAATTATTAGACTGTTCGAAAACTGTATTTTCTTTCCATTTAGTTTTCTTACGTATAAATCTCAGTAGCCCCAAACATATGAGCCTAACTTGATCTTATTATCCGCTAATTTTAAGTCTATCGACCGCATAGATCCTTTCGCGCCGCTGCCATAAATTTTAATCATAATAAAAGTCTTTCTACCTATTTTTTATCAGGCCTGGCGGACGTAAACTTCGGCACCCATACAAAATTATGTGCCGACCCGAGCAAACCTGAGCCCAAATAGTCAGTGCTCACGTTCGAACAAAAAGCTTTCAAAAAATAAGAATTTGGTTTGAGACCAATTTCTGATGAAATGTATATTCGCCGGAGAAGGTCGAGTAAACACAGCAGATTCAGAGCTAATCTCATCAGACATCCTTTGTGATATCATGTTATTTGTCTAGAATTGCAAAGTGGAAATACATAAAAAAAAAATACGACGTATTTTATACGTTACGTAGCCATAAGGTCTTCTTCTCTCATTTTCTCGAACTAGAAATCTTGCGTTAAATCCACTCCAATTCACAGAGATACCGTGTAATATCTTAAAACAAGAATAGACGGAATCGGATCAATGGAAAAGCCTTCAGATCTGAACTTTATCCTGTTTTCACCTTTATCACCAAGACTGCCGAGTGGAGGGAAGACGCGATAAAGTGACCTATATACTCTAGTTGTATGTAGTCTAGTGGAATCTATTATAGAAAGACAAATCTCATGCCTATTACGATAATGGTATCATAATAGGCGATGCACAAAACTCTATTTTGTGCATAATAGATACATGGTTTCCATCATTAGTGTGATTTACATTGACATTTACTAATAATAATTATTGAGTCCTATCACAAATCTTATTGTGGACATATATTCATAGGCTTTCCAACTCCCGCGTCCAAGTAACATCTGCAGAAACTTTTCTTCAGGCTCGCTGAGCTTGTCCCAAACCCCTGGGGCATTTTAGACCGTGTAACTAAAGAGGCCATCTATATTCTGGGGGTAACATTACCGTAACTTAGAGCACTGTGTGGTACGTGCTTATAGCGCTCGCAACGCCAGTTTGCGATGTTATAACTTCGTAATTTGTAGGTTCTATTGTGTCGTTTTGCTTGTTGGTCGCTGTGCCCATGATCATTTTGCTATTAGATAACCCCGTTAGTAGTTCGAACGGTTTCATCAAAGGGAGACTAAGATTACCCGTGGTCCCATTGTTATGATGCACAAATAGGATGATCTCTGTAAAGTCGTAGGTCCGGTTAGCCCGGTAAATGGAAAATGAGTCTACCCATGAATTGACCTGCTCGTTGAACCGATAATATGCCTTAATTGCGATTTTCTGATACAAAGCCTGTGTTATTGAACTATACAGTTGATTAAATGGGAATGACTGAATTGCTATCGGTTTTTGGATTGTAGCATCAAGGTGTTTTAAGTACAACCGTAGAGAGGTGCTGGAAAAGTGCTGATTCAACAAAGTACGGAGTTTTTGACTGCTCATGTGTCGGTGATTCATAGGCATAATGCTACTAAAATTCATATTCTATTTCCATAAACTACATCGCAGTTACTAGTAATGTGGCATATAGGTACTTGCTCCATAGAGTTTCTAGACAATTTATTTTATTCACAACATAACATTAACACAGCAATAGAAATGGTACCAGTCGGTGACGTAAATAGCTATAATACTAACATTACAACGAACCTGAGAATCAAGGTACAATTCAATTCTAAGGTACCGAACTGTATGGAAATATTTCATGTTCAAGTTAACTTACATCAGCATTCTGAATCCCTGAAATGTTTGCTTTGTATTTACAAAGCAAACATTTCACATTTTTGTTTTATTTAAAACAGTACCTATTTACCAACATAACTCTCTCTACTATTTCCTATTGAGAAAAATATTCGTTGAGTATTTTCGCTCGGCGAAAACTTGATTAAGAATGTACTCGTAGTTAATTAAATACTCATAAACGCTGTTTAGATTTAAAGTAAAAAATATAAAATGTGTTTTTTTCTCGATTTAAATCGAGAATAACCTAGGTTTATACGATTCCAGTGCAAAAATCTAAAATTAGTGACAGCGCCGTGTGACAATTGGTGAATGAAATAAACTAATTTTTAAAACTAGAAAACTGAACAGCACATTACAACTTACTCAATATTTTCCGAGTTCATTGTAATATCGGTGATCAATAATCATCATAGGCACGTAAACTAGTACACCTACGTATTTGACTTGTAAAATGAACTTTTACCGATTAATGATCTGTATCTGCATCTAGTAGTGGTTTATAGATACATTGATAAACATCTACACAACACGCAATGGAATGGAGAAATTGATCGCTCATAAATGAATCAGCATGTGATAGTGGCAACTTTCAACAACGTTATTTTAACAACTATTCTAACGAACGACAATAATGACTTGGAAAATCGTACTATAAAATAACAATTTTGTTAAATCATTAAAAGTTACCTTAAACGAATGTTTTATATTCTCTATCATCTCTGCCTATTGAAGCAATATCGATGACTCGAAACATAATCGGAGTTGCTTAATTCGCAGGTATGTCATCCGAATTTGAAGTCTATAAAGTGTGTTTCAGAGCATCTATCATGTGTGAGACGACATCCGCATCGGCAGACCTAAAACACTCGAATGTAATCTTACCGCTATTAGAAGGTCATAAAGCCTGCTTCGAAAATATTGCCAGCTTGAACATTGCCAAAGTTTAAGTTAAAGTTTTAGCTTACGAACTCTCCCAAGTTTTATTTATGTAATTTTGGCATATGAAAGTATGAAGATTAGTGAGTTAGGCAGGATGAAATCGATTATAACCAAATTATTTTATAATGATCTCTTTGACTTAGAATAAAGCTATTAGTAGTAAGTTTTGGTACTTAGTAAAAATTAAGATAGGTATCTTATTTCATACAGAATTCCCTATTTAAGATATTTAAGGTAACGTCAAAATTTAAACGTATTTTGTAATTGGAATTCCTGGTTCTCGTCAAAAAGCGCGGATCAACCCTACTCAGCTTAGCATCATCGTGTTATCCGTATCAATGTTTTGCCCCACGAGAACTTACAAGGGTTCTCCTCAAAATAAATACCCTCAAAATAATATATTAGGAAAACAAACGAGGACAAGAGGAATTATTGTTGATCCAGTCATGTCATGTGTAACCAAGCTCATTAACCGAAATCGCGGTCGGCCAACAGTCCTGGCTGTTGGCTGTAAAGAAATGGTGAAAACGAGGTCTGTCCCCCTTCCTTTGTTCCGCAGCGTTCAAGGCCGTGCCACCCAGGGCGCCCGCTGGGGGGGAGCTTGATGCGTATTTATGCGATGCTCCGTAAGTTCATGGTTCAACAGAATTAGACGCTATAAATATAATAATGATCTTAATGTTTGCTGTTGTCTGCAGCACTTGACGAGTTACGTCATTTGCTCGATGCAAACACAGCAAGCATGAGAAGGGAAAGCACAAAACAGTTCAGCTATACTATTCATTTCATGAAATGTAGATATTGAATCGTCTGAGTTTTAACGGAAAGCCATAATATGTGGAAGGTGGATCAGATGGAAACTACAAAGTAGGCGCACGTCCGATTGCTGATTGAGAAAACAAAAGAACAAAGTTGTGTTCCCATATGCACAGCTCGAGCTAACATTTCAATTTACCTGTCTTTTGTTATTCTCCTGCCGGCGCTTTAAAACTGGGCTACGTTTTAAATATTTAACAACCGGCCTGTTTGTGCATAGCAGATTAAACTGCCCGCACGGATCCTGAAACTCTTGCTTACTTGTTGATAGAACTTTGTGTGATTTTTTATCATGGATCATGAACATGAAAGGATTTCAAGGAGGATATCCCACTTGGGTATGAGCAGACCTTGGGACATAAAGGTTTTCGAGAGTAAAATGGCTTCCGTTGTACACATTGAATTTTTTTTTAACTTGAAACATAAGTAACTCGAAAAGGACCAAACGAGTATGTATGAGCTGATAAAAAAACCTCGATCCTTATTTTCCATGTCGCTGCCCTGCCTTTATTTCGTATTCCGTAAAATTAAGGTGGCCTCGAATTAAATTAGCGTTAAATCGGTCCAAACCCGTTTCAACGAACCTATCTAAAATGTTACGATTCCCCAACCTTTTTATTTACTAAACTATTTAGTTTGAGATGTCTTTAAATAAAACTTGCGTAAAACTAAATTCATTCTTTGCAAATTGCAGTAGCTGACGTTTGTATGAAAGTCATTGCTCTTTTTAGCACATGAAAAAATGCAGCTACTGCGCTTAAATAAATAATGACGTGTTTTCCGGTTATTGGATTTTTAAATTTTAAAGGGGGGACATGGAGGGTCAAAGTACAAACTTTGACCCTCCAAAAACGATACTCCCACTTGTGTGGGAGTATCGTTTTTAGTTGATAATAGAAAATTGTAAATGTAACTACTCATCATACATAAATAATGATGTGTTTCAGGGGTTTTGGATTTTCACATTTTAAGGAGGTAAATAGGGGGATGTATGGTTTTTTTAACACGTGCAAAGCCGCTGGCGATACCTCGTTTTTATGGTAGACGGTAGACATAGCTTAAATGACTGTTCGTGGTCACCTCATGTGAATCTAGGGGTGACTACGGAACGAAATTCACTGGGCATTATAGTCTCAGTCCAGGTGCTTTTACACGGTCCATGTATTAGCTGGAGCAAATAATGGAGCGGGCTACATGCGCCAGCAGTATGAACGAGCTAGTATCATTATGTACAGTAATGGTACACTGGACCACTGGATGCATATAACCTACGCAAGTGTCATCATCTTCCTGATTGTCACCCTCAGATATAATAGACCTAGATTTTACTCAGTACACAGATTCATGGGGATACCAAGAAGAGTACTGGGTTTAATTTGGCACATGCTCGCGTTTTGCAAGTAAAAAAAGATTAAATTTATATTATTAAAGAGAATAATAATATAAATAAGAAAAATATAATTCTGTAAATTACACATGCCTACTTAAACGAGCATTAGTGTCTGAGTGTAAGTAAATGCGACGCACGATGTGACCGAGTGGAAATTCTCATACACGTAACTTCATTAACTAGTTCGAAGTGTATTTAAAGTGCAAGGTCACGCGTAACGTTAATATACAAAATATAATATATACATTATTTTGTACATACGTTACGAGGTCACTTCAGCACACTTAAGATTACGTAACGTCTGAGTTAAGGGGAGGATAATTTAAAGATGTAAGTTATACTAAGGGCTCTAAAACTCTACAGTTTCTACATATTGTGATGTTGATTGCCACTGCTGGATGCGTAGCGAAGGATGCATGTACCTATCCATAGAGTCGCATATTTTTTATAGCTTCGTTCATCGTAGGTGGAAAAGGGTGACGATGCTTTCTTGTATTAGTTGTAACGAGAGATCGATGGATGCTAGCGAGGGATGTCGAGGGATGTGGTATTAGCTACGCCAGGTACGGAGCAGAGTTGGGTAGACGACGTGCATGCGACATAGGGAGTAGACATGATGTCGCTCTGAAGATACACAAGGAAATGAATTACATCGCTTAGCTGTAAACAAATGCATCGTTTCTCTGCTTAGCCCTCTCGCCGCTCTAAGCAACGTTGCTTATCACCGATCGAAAGGCAACCTTATAGTAGATATCTAAGTACAGTCAATTTGGCAGCGAATAGACGGTTATTTACGACTTTGTTGATTGTTTCAATATAACCTTTATAATAACCTTTCGAGTGACTGGATCTGTAACTCTGCATCAGATTGTAATAATCTCCTTTAAGGATCGTAGAATTCTCTACGATCCTTAAATCAAAAGTGATATTTCGACTATGATAATGATTAATTAAAATAGGCTCCATCATCATTAGGTGACCCAAGTAAATATTATAGACAAAATACTTTTTGAATAACAGTTCAGTTTTCTGATCGAGACTGGTTTCTGGAACGTTTTTTCTTATTGTTCCAGAATGCCGTCAGCAGCGCCACCCCCCGAGAATGGAGCGGCTCCGAAGAGCGAGCTGGAGCAACTCCAGATGCGCGCCGGACAAGTCACCGATGATGTCAGTTGTAGTTTATATCGTTGGTAATAAAGAAAGTCAGATAAAAGCGAAAGGAGGTCTTATAATATTACCAGATAATGGTGACATCGAGCGGATGATGATTCACAACCAGATAAACATCGTAAATGTGGTGGAGAGAATCCAGTCATGCTGGATCATGCTGGAATTATGCTGGATCAGTTACCTAAAACTGTAACTTGAAAATACAGAAGTTGTGTTTCCAATCAGGAGCTAATCAATTAGATGATGATAGTGCTTGCTGTCTTAACGTGTTGGTCCTATTGATTGTACCGAGTAAACTTCTCCGAAGATATAAATGATTAAATTGATGAAAATTTTATTTAAATCTTTGTAATTTCAGTCATTGGAGTCAACCCGGCGCATGATGATGCTATGTGAAGAGGTATGTGCTCAATATACCTTGTTACTAGAAAGTAAAATCAAATTAATAAGAAATAATTAATTAAATCTCATCCATCTTACATGGATGTTAAACAATGTGGCCGATATCGTGCCACATAAACTAATCTGGGTTTTATGTGTTTGCTAACGACACAAATTGATCTACTTGTAGATTAATTAAATCCACCATTCATTATTGGGAGTGGAATAATATTGAAGATGTTAGAAATAAGTTCCAAGCTGAAAAGGAAATAAGGTCTGAGTTAGATATGAACACTGTATTTTAAGTAAACTCATCTGAAGTATGCTCAGTCATTGAGGATTCATATTGAAAGTGTGGATTTAGTTTTCATATCGAATTCAGAGCACTTACTTATTTCAAATCTCTAACCAGTACTGTGTGCTATATTTAAAACCCTGTATTAATTTTCCAAGCGTGCGAGATATCTGGATGTCCCCTGTCTCTTTAAAAAAACTGTGCGGTCGCATCTTTGAGCGTTTCAGTTGAATTGAAAATTGGTTCCCCCATAGTTTTAATTATGTTTAGTTGTTATTTTGTTTGTGATTATTTGTGATCATCTGTGAGAGAGGTGTTCTCGATGCGAGGGAGTGAGGGGTATAGCGGAAGTGTCCTGGATAGCCCCACGCTCGGTTGGTCTCCGAAGCCACCCCCGACCCCGTAGGGCGCAGCCTCTGCTAACCCTGGCTGTTGTGTTTCGATGTCGCTATTTATCATTTTGTTTTATCTATTTCTAAATGTGTATGTATCTATTGTAGCTATTCGTTAATTTGTTCATTTTGGTTTTCATATCCTTCATTGAGTTTTTATTTGTAACCATTATGTTGATATAACCATACATAAATATATGGGTGTTGCATGATCCGTGCCTTTGTGTCCGACAATGTTAGACCTCTATAGCCCTCTGTGTTGTTCGTAGTAAACTGTATATTTTGTGAGTGAGCCTTCCGGGCGGACCGGCCCTTGGAACTGACAGTTAATTAATTGAAACGTAACTAAAAGCTACCTCGTGTTATGAATTAGAATTCAAAGTAAAAAGTTAATTTTGATATTTAACCGTCAGCTCCCAATCTTAGCCCGATTGTTGTGTTAGGTTCCAAAGCATGAGCCATCATCGACCACTATAGACTCCCAAGCCTCTATACTATACCTAGTATGACTACTTCTCTGATATTAGTGTCCCCTAGTGTAATCCAAATGTGCGCTTGTCAGTCTGAAATAGTCAATCCATTGTGCTTGGGCTTGCTTCGAACTGAAAATTCTATAACCTGAGTTTACGGATTCCGCCACTGAGGCGGGACCACTTCTTTCAAACGCACTCTTTTCTCCTTTCTTTCTGTTGACGTTCTGTTAATTCTTGATTACCGTTCTCTTATGACTTTTTCGGCATCAATAACCATTCCGACATCTACTGATCTATGTGTGAATGGCCGTGGAAAGCGATCAATGTTTTGTTGATGTTCGTTCTATCCTGTTTTAGTTTTGTATCTTAGGTCTCTGTGTAGTGGCTGCTCTCTGTTGTTGACTGTATCTATTATGTTGTATGATTTCATGCCTTCTTAAACATTCACAATACTGTCAATATATGGGCGCATACACACCCCCATACCTGCCACTTTACTCCAACAAATATAATCGAGCTACACCTATGCAAACTCTCACACAATATACGAGTACAAATCAAATGTTAACATCGTTATTTGTATTTATATTTAGTTGTATATTTTAAAATAGGTACCAACACTTTTTTATAATTCTTTATTTTCTAGTACTACCCTTATTCGTTTAAGTTTAATATTTATTTTAACCGCGCCAAGATATAACAAGATATGAAACTTTCAAAGATTAAACACATACAGACATTACTCGTACAACAGTTGAATCTCTTGGGATGACGTCTTTGGTTAACTATAATCACTAAAGCATTTTTTATTGGTTCAGAAATTATAAATTATGACGGAAAACATCATCTCTAGTGAGTACTCGGAGTACCGAGTGGTACTCCGATAAAACATGTGTCTGTCCATAACTTACAGCTACATGAACGCAACACGAACTCACACCAGCCGCCTGTCGGCTGTGCAATGAGACTCCTCTTCCACTCCACTGTACCCCTCACAACTAACATACTCTCTGACTTTTTGTTTCTGCGGCGTAGAGCAAGGAGGCCGGCATTCGTACTCTGGTCGCGCTAGATGACCAGGGAGGTGAGTGATCTGCAAAATTTGCAACACTACATTATTTACATTTTTATCTATTTTACCTTTTTCGCTAACTTTGTTGAGCATCGTAGGGTTTTCAGCCGACCCGAAGAGGGCCCGCCGATGTAGAAGATAAGGGGGTATCGCGTCGGCTACGTATTCCAACGTCACTGCTAATCTAATGCAAAGGTGCGGGCATCCTCAGTAATTGAATCGTCGACATTAACGACTCACACACGGATAATAACACCCAGGAAAACCCACATCTTTGTATAGTTGATCGTAATGTAGATTAATACACCACTTGCACAACTTACAACGAGCTATCTTCTCCAACTCCAGGCAAGAGTTGACATAATACAAACTGTATCCGGTTCTACCGCAATTTATACATTCTGCATTTCAGATGTTCGTACTTGACTCTAAATCGACTACTTTACCTAAATCACATAAAACTAATCTAAATGAACGAGCAAAGTAAATTCGAAACGCTTCTCCTCAACGCACGACTCTTAACATCACACAGAAAAATCATAAATCATATTAAACTGAGCACAGATGAAACTGAATCTGGTTTTACTTGCAAGCTTTACTGCATGCATGTCGTTGTGGATGAGTAGTGTGTGTTAGAGGCGGCGCGCGGCCGGCGCGTGCGACGGCGCATGCGATGCGGAGTCGCACGCGGCGGCCGCAGCCCCAGCACGCTCGCACGCCGCCGCCACGCCACGCCCGTAGCGTCAGCCGCGCCCGCGCCACGCCGCAGCCCGCACCGCGCGCGTCCGTGCGCGCCTCCCTTGCCGGCGCACCGCACCCGACCACCCACACACCCCTACCGATATATCTCTCTCCTACCGATATATTATTTTGATTTGTATTTTATGTATAGAGCGAGGACGCCGGGGGGCAAGCGCTTCATATGTTGAGTCACCAGGGCGGTAAGAGTTTAACTTGAAACGTGGGTAGTCGTTGAGAACGTCTGTGTTTGAATGTGCAGTAACAAATTAATCTCTTTGTTTTTCTTTGACGTTTCTCTTGAATAACGACTTATCTGAATCGATGTTGCGTGTGTATTCTATGTTTCGATGGGGATGACTTAAGTATAGTGTAAATAGATACGCCCGATGGCCGTTCGTTGCTAATTGTCGCAAAAGACTGTTTCTATCTTTTGCTGAACATTTAATTTGAATGAGCTGCGCAATCTGTTTAGTTTTTCCGTTGGTAACATTTTATCAATTGGAACGCTTTTTATAGGTATATTTATTTATCTTTCCGAATCTCTCTCTTCTCGTAATGACTCTGCGTTACTGAATTGAATGCGCGTTGACCGATATCTGTTGGACGTATAGTTTATATGGTGTACGCCTTCATTTCCATGCAATAGCAGCGTACTGTTAATGTTAGAAGTAGGTCTGTAACTGTTAGCTCGATGCGATCTGTGTCTGTCTGCGAGGCCGCCCCTCGCCACTACATATTAGTTTGTTCATTTATCTTCTTCAACTAATTAATACTTTGCTATTTTCACGTTTCATTTAGGAATGGCTTTATGGAAACGCTCATTTGCTAAGTTGTTTTATTTAATTCCATAACCACCGCGGAGAGCAGGTCGTTGGAGGATCGCTGACAACACGCTCTCCGCACCATGACCATGTATATTGTTTTATTTTGTTTTATCAGTTTGAGTTGTGTTGAGTTCCGAGTTGTCCCGGCGCGGCGTCCGCGCGGCCCCCTCCCACCTTGGTGAGGCACTAGGGACCCACGCGCGCGCCGCTCCCGACTCCTCACGCATTCGTTTGGCGAGCTATAGTGACATCATTATTGTGTTGTAGAGTCACGAGGTGGGCATGAAAACCCTGGTCATGCTGGATGAACAGGGCGGTAAGCATCCAGTAGTACCTACCAAATATTTTGCATCACTCATAATTTAGTACAGCTTGTGTCTGAGATGCCAGTTCAGATAAGTTAACAGTTCTGTGAATGGCGATGATTTGAAATTAAAACGTTACTGATTGAAAATCTGCTAACGATTTATTAGTAATGGATAAAACGAGAAGGTAAAACGATTTGTCATGATCATTAATTAAATAAATACATTGATAAACTGCATCAAATGATCTCTCCTTCCACAGTTGAAAGCCACTCTGTGACAAATGGGATGAGATTCTCTGATTGAGTTAAACAGCGTTATTTTATTTAGTTTACTCTCACGCATCTAGCTATGCACGACTATTTCGATCTTGCTGTTGGTTGCATGTCTTTAAGTATTTTATGAAGTTTGAATTACAAATCTAAATGTTAGTTTTAATGAGTAAAGTAAACTTAATATCACATAAAAACAGCACATACATCATTTTGATCAAATTTAAAGAATTTTTAATAGTTTTAACCCGAGAAAGTGTAAGACACCCCACTAACACAACCCCAATAAAGTCCTATAGTTGCTTTAAGAATAGTATACTGAATGAGTATTGGGACGATCTAGAATTGCTTTGGTGATGAGATGAGCTTGCATGAGCTTTACTAGTCGGTGTAAAATTCAGCTGGATTACATAAAAACGTGGCTTACACTTAGCTCGGGTTATTGTCGAGAGAGCGTTGAGAATTTACAATCTTAATTCAATAGTAAAGTCAATTAATAATCGCGTTAGTAATTATAACATGAGTTACTTGAAAATCGCTAGGTGCTTCAACACATTGACACGTTTGATGACAAGGGCAGTGCTAAAGATTGTTTTTGTGTGTGACAGAGCAATTGGACAGGATTGAAGAGGGTATGGACCAGATCAATGCCGACATGCGAGAGGCCGAGAAGAATCTCTCGGGCATGGAGAAGTGTTGCGGAATCTGCGTTCTGCCGTGCAATAAGTACGTATTCCGCATGCTTATCTAATATTTCCACAGAGTTAGATTTAACTTCCACGAACAGCAGAGAAGGTTACTGAGTTACAGCCTTGCACGCTACAAACGAGAGGTCGCTGGCTCGAATCCTATCGGCCCATTCACTATTGTGTTGGGCCGACATGTTCGTTGTTAGGATGGACGACTGTTCGATTTTATTCGTTTAAGAGTTTTAGAGCCTTATACATTTTTTAACAGTTGTAAACAGTAAGTATTTGGTTTTCTAGTGTTGAATTTGAAATGAGACAGCAAAAAAAATACAATACGCCTGAGACGCAGAAGGTTGCGGGTTCGATTCCCGCTACGGGACAAATGTTTGTATAATCTGCATTCATTTGTTTCGTGTCTGGGTGTTTTCTATGTATAATATGTACGAGTATGTATTTACAAAAAAAGTATATAAGTAGTATATCAGTCATGTAGTTCCCATAACACACAAGCTCTGCTTACTTTGGGGCTAGATGATGCTGTGTGAAAATGTCCAGCATTATCTTAATATTTCAAAATATCATTACTTATGCCGTTTTTGAAAATACTTATATTCGGCGCACGTGACGTGCTTCTGGAATAGGATAGGATGACCAAGGTGGCGGTCGGAGTTGCGATGCTTTCGAACCAAAGATTTTGACCAACGCTGTAGAAGTTAGATCAAGCAACACTTGGTCAACTGTCCACAATGTGGCATGCCGGGCATCTACTAACTATAAAAAATATTGGCCACGTGGTTTTAGGATAAATAAGGATAATTATGTCAACTAGTAATTTTAATCTCGAAAGAGCCAAGACGATCTTCACACGCGAATACGAAACAACCCTTAAAAAACAGTGTTGGTGACACGCCGGGTAATATTAACTGTAATTATTGGCCACGTGGTTTTAGGATAAATTAAAAAATAGATAAATTTAGTTAATTTAGCTAGCATCTGTTATATGTATAACCGACTTCAAAAAAGGAGGAGGTTTTCAATTCATCTGTATGTTTGTTTTTCTGTGAGTATGTTACGCCATATCTAAGCCAATCGTGAACTGATTTTAATGATGTTTTTTTAATGGGTACTCAAGATTGAAAAAAATTGAGGATGAACTTTCAAATTGGACTTTTAATCAACGTCCCGTTATTTGAAGTCTGTTATTAAAAATTTTGTAATTTTGAAATACTTGCAATGTACTTTACAGGGGAGCATCGTTCAAGGAAGATGACGGTACGTGGAAAGGTAACGACGACGGTAAGGTGGTGAACAACCAGCCGCAGCGCGTGATGGATGAGCGCAACGGCATCGGACCACAAGCGGGATACATTGGCAGGTCAGTTTCAACCATTCTTAGCTTCTGATAAGGCATCAATATTCAATATTACCATCAATCAACGGTGACGACCTCGGTGGCTCGGCGGGCCAGCTTATCATTAGGCATCAATAATCAATCAACGATGGTGATCTTGGTGACGCGGTGGGAGAGCTTATTATTAGGCATCAATTTTCAATATGACCATCAATCAACGATGGTGATCTTAATGGCGCGACGGGCGAGCTTATTATTAGGCATCAATATTCAATATGACCATCAATCAACGATGGTGATCTTGGTGGCAAGGCAGGCGAGCTTATGAAAAGGCATCAATATTCAATATGACCATCAATCAACCATATATTATGTGGTTAAAGAGGACACAAAATAATATAAAATCAAAGTATGTTGCCAGGGCGCGGCTTAATAGGTTTTTTAAAAACTTTTTGTCTTTATCTAATCTAGCAGACTGTGTCTAGGCAGAAAATGTGATTTTGGTGTCAAAAGTGTTCTAATATCATTGTGTTAACTACTCTCATGTCGTTCCAGGATAACTAACGACGCGCGCGAAGACGAGATGGAGGAGAACATGGGGCAGGTGAACACTATGATCGGCAACCTGCGCAACATGGCGCTGGACATGGGCTCCGAGCTCGAGAACCAGAATCGACAGATCGACCGCATCAACCGCAAGGTAAAGTCTCTATTCAACATTATGCGACACGATGTTCGCTACACGTGATTTCGTTCATAAATCACGAGGGAATCACGGGCTGATTTATATTTGCATTAGTAAGTAGAGAGTTGAGTTCGAATATTGGCGTGTTCAGTTCGGTAAGTACAGGGGAGTTAAGCTTCAAGCTGATTTCGTTCCACTTCAGTAAACTGTAAAAAGTGTATTTCAGAGCAGGCAACGCATCGGCAGTGGTATGCAGATATTAATAGGTTACGGTAACTGCTTTTCATCAGGCGGGTTGTATGCCTGTTTGCCTGGATATAACATATAAAAAGTGTTGTTTCGACTACGTTTTGTTACAAAACACGTCGAACAAAATGGCGGGGTCGCGAAATGCCAATTTACGCACTGTACTAAACTCTCTTACAAGCGGGGGAATTGAGTTGTCGGGGTAAAGGAAACGCGCGATTGGGGTTCACTTACACGTAACTCGGCGAAAAAATAGAACGTTTCTACATTTTTTTCTGTTCATTACTTAACTGGCAAATTTCTGTCCAAACGATGATAAGAACTAAACTAATGCAAATTTAAATCTGCCTGGTTTGAAGAATTGGTAGTTTTATTTCTGATGTCAAAACATTTTTAAGGCTCGCGCAAATTGACGCCTAGTCGATTGCCTTCAACTTGTGATAATGAAAGCAAACGCTACGTCCAGACAAATTAAGCTACAGTGTGGCAATCTCCATAGAAATGCTACTGCAGTATTTGCTCGCCAACGCCACCACGGCAATTCGCGCGGGCCTTCATTTAGTTATTCAGAAACTAACGAACGCTTGTTACTCTTTTCAAATTCAAGAACGATATTATTTCTTAATATCTTGATATTGTGATTTTTTTTTCTAAATATTCGGTTGTATTTTTTCTTCGAGCCTTACTTAAAAAGTGTTTAAGGCTCGTAGAAGAACTAACTACCTATCTCTCGTGATATGGAGACCTTCAAAATTTATCCTCGATAAATCTTGACGAGTCTCATGTTCTTATTCATTGACATTCTCACCATTTTGTTGTTTGCCTTTCACCTTAGCCGTGGACGTGTAAAACCTGACTTTCTAAGCTTATTGGCCTCCAAAATTATATTTCGCTTATCTCTCAAGCATGTCCTATCGCCAATTCCTTGAAGTTTCTCGTAGTAATTAGAACAAATTGGCTGTTTTGAAATTATCAGTGTCGTAAAGTCATGGCCACCGACTACAAAACACGTGTCCACTAAACATTGTAGTCTCCATTGACACACTAACGAACAGTTTTGACCACTGTTCACTCATCTGACTAACATTCCGAACCTTACCATGTCACTAACACTGTCATTCGCCTCCGTTAACATTACATGTGTTAGAAACGGCGACTGTGCGAGACTATCACACTGACTGTAACTTTGTTGTACCACCTCTTTAAAATACATACATGTATTGAGTTGCTTATACCGACCACAGTCGCTGTAATCTTTACTGAACAGAAATGGAAACGAAACATGTTTATATCGTAGGGCGAATCGAACGAAACGAGGATAGCAGTCGCAAACCAGCGCGCCCACGAGCTGCTGAAGTAAACTACAGCGGCACACTCACAAAACATACACAAAGTCTCGTGGTTACTTATTATACGTTTAAAATCAATAGAACTCAAAATACGCCATTTTCATGACGCCATCTTAATATTGAAAACAAAATGGCGGCTATTCAGTCCTATTCTCATTTGGAACGGAAATTACGTTCCTTTAGACGCAACTGCGGTTTAACTATTTCTTTACAACCAAGAAAGCTAAAAGCGGTATATTTCTCAGATCATTGAGAAACTTCTATCGCTTTGGTTCGCATACGTTCAGTTGTGTTAAGATATATATGTTACAGCTATTGTGTGTGAAAGGAACGTAGTATTATTTCATTTTATTGTAAGCGGCATAAGTAAGAAAATAAAACCAAGTATGTATTTTGAGTCGCCAAAATAAAATCTGCTTATATCGCTTAAAGTGAAGCAGATCGAAGAATTTAATAAATTAATGCATTTTAGAAACAGATTAAATTCTTTGATCAAATATGTTATCTTATTAGAGTTCACGCAAAAAATGGCTTGCGAAAATCATCTATGAAGTTTGGTAAATATGTGCCATTTCTTTACTAGCTCAGTTTTACTGGAGTAAATTCTTATAATTGTTGCAGATACTTATTATTTTTGTACTTTCATAAGTTCATGTTTACTTTTAGTACAATTCGTAAACATATACATATTTTAATTTCTTTATTTACACTTATTTATGATAGCATAAGTTAAATGAACTGATAGTTCTACTTTTATTTGTACGTAGATTATTACTTTACTTAGTGAGAGTTCTGCAGCCATGTATCTTTAGGTACATCTTGGTGTCACATGTATGCTGATGATGAATGACGTAGCTGTTTAAATAAAAACAGTTTATTCTTCAAGCACTTATCTATCGAGATTAATTTATGTCGAAGTCCTTAAAACTTATGTAGATACGTCAAATAAAACAATATTTAAAATGACCAAGTAAGTATTATGACGATTTAATTTGTAAGCTTCAAAGATGGCGTTGCTTTGTCTCCGTAGTTGTTTTTAGTTCAATTTCTACTTTATAAGTACAGACCTGTTGATTTGGTACTACTATGTTGGTGCTAATTTGCAGTACATTGATTTTATGTTACAAAAATCCTAAGTATGTATACATTTGTAGGTATTGTACGTTGTAACCCTCCTCCCAATAATATCGTCACTACGAAAACCTATAGGGTTGAAACATTATTTTGAGAATTCGCATTTACCCCTTGTTAATAGTGTAGTGTTATTGTTAATGAAGCTAGATTAAAATGTATTATAGCATATTGCAAAATATGAAATTATTTAAATCCTATTTAACTTAGCTAAAATTTCACATTAAATATGACGCTAGTTTTTTTTTTGGGTAGAATCATTCTGTATTCGCTTACAGATTGGTAAAAGACCAATCTTTACCATCGGTGGTACCAGGTGGCTGATAGGTAAGCTTTAACGGAAGACTATGAATATATGTCGTAAAGCTTCGCCTTTTCTGTCAGCCATTTTATTAACATCAGGGGTTTATATGTGATTGTCCAGTTTGCCAGTCATCTAAATTCATTTTAAAGTGGCGTCATAAAAATGTATGATTGCCAACAAACTGGACATCGACAAATAAAAAAAGGCCCTGAATTAAAGAAGCATTGATGTTCTAAGTAAAGCCTGAAGCTCAGGTTGACCAAGTCAACCTTGATACTGATTAAAACATCGGTAAATGGTAAATTACAAGTTCGCGACGAATTGAGATCTCGATTCTACTAGTATATGCCTCGTCGGACAAACAAACATACTAATAAACGTTGTATTGTCCAAGTAGTCACACAGATCTTTGATAGCTTTGCTCGCTCGGTGGATAACTTTTAATAAGTATTTGTATTTACCGTATGTCTTTTTGAGAATAGCATATTGATACAAATCAAATAATTTTCAAAATAGTTAACGCCAATTTTCATGTAGGTAGTTTCTTGTATAAAGTTGAAGTCTACACGGTATTTGTGAACGTATCTATAGTGTATGAGTTGATATGTGATAATAGTTTGAAAATAAGATAAATTAATGTAGCTCACGGGATGATGGTTACTAGAGGTAGATTGAAAGGTTCGTTTCTGCATCGGATCTCGCAATACTTTTTTCATAGGAGCATTTATGTAGATATAATGTATATGTTTTTCCGAACTAACATACTTATTTAGCTTGTCCGCTGAAAACTAAATTAAAACCATCGAATATCGTTCTACAATTATAAAAAAGGGGGTTTCTGAAAAATCTGTTTTAAACATATCGAATACTACATACATATCTGCTTCTATGGAATAGTATAAATACATGCTAAATTGTACTTTTAACTAATCTTACATTAGCTTACATTAGATTAAACTTTAATTTGTAATAATTTATCTTGTAATTTTATTTATTTTTGTGTAACAAATAAATAATCGTTTATGAACATTTTATGTTATTTTTCTTTTCTTTATTTTTATTTATTTTTTAAAGTGGTATTTCTATTAAAATGTAGGTATGGCAGATAGAGAAACAAAGGCGGTTAATATAGTCAAATAATGTATGTAGCTAGGCATATACTTTAAGTAAATAAACAAAGTCTACATGAAGGCGATTATGACACAAATATAAACATCTCAACTGCGTACCTTCGAACGCAAACTTGACGTCGCGTTGTGACGACAGCGCTACCTGATAAATGGGAAAAAATCATGTTTATCAATCGCAGTTATCGGAAAAAATTTACTATTTTTTTCCAAGATAACTTAATTAGGAAGATAAAGTCAAATGACTGTCGTATCTGAGATTTAGATAGAGCGCATCACCATTTTACTTTTATTTGGAGAATGAAACACATTAGTAATGTAGTTGAAATTATAGTCATAATTGTTTGAAATTATAAAATTTTTACAATTCATAACACCACGAGACTACCTCACAAGTACACACAAACAACCACACCAACACGTCGTCGGTGACAACCGTAAGTATATTTTGTTTTTGTGCACATTTTTAAGTGACAAGTTTTTGAGTGTTTTGAGAAAGTTGGAAAGTCTTACATTTAATATGATTTAAGTTACAATGCCTAACTAATAAATTGGCTTTTAACGGACTGTACTGGCTTTGATCGATGGCTTCTATGGTTCTATCGATAGGTCTTGTCTAAAGATTATCCAACTTTACAACTGAAGTGAAAATAGTGCCAGTCATACTTAATTACACTTGCTGATATCAAGACTTGACTACAAATCAGGCACAGATCATGGAGTATTGCACTTGCAAGAAAATGATCACGGGCTCAAAGCCAGTCTATTCAATCTTCAAGTTGTTAACAGAGGATGTTCCGATTTTTCTAATGATTGCCATCGTTGACGTTCCATTTACTTGTGAATCAATTTACGTTTTCTTGTTTTTCGTGTTGAGTTCGTAACATTACCTGACCATTTTGGCAGCTCATTTTGTCCGAACGCCCTCCGAACATCAAATAAACAAGTCTTAATATTAGCTCGTCAAGTATGATTAATGACGCCATAGGTAAACTTACAAACGCTTATGAATAATATGTGTACGCAAACAGTGGTATGTTGCCTATCGGTTTGCTCATGCCGAATTAACTGCTTCAATAAACTGGTACAAATATCATAAATTAAAATATTCCTTCTGTATTCAGCTATGTCAACACTCAAACAATATCCAGATATTTGTATAAAACATCATAAAATATACTTTAATGTGGACGTAAGTAAACCTGTACTACCTACCTACTGATAACACATATACCTACTTAAAACAAAACCACTAAAAGGCTTTTCATTTATATTATATTCAATCTAAGCACAAATACGGGTACCTACTATCGTCAAAAGAACACATTTATATTTGTTTTGATTTAATTCTTATCCATTGAGTTATACATAAATTAAAAGTAGTGTGGAAGCGCTATAAATAAGTACCTACTAAGGTGACAAACAGGTACAACCCGTTCCTTTTTCCCGACTACCGTAGAGTATGTTATTCGCGCGTATCATGTTAGTATTTGTGTCTTTATTTAAATACCCAAATGAATTCACATTAGATGCACCATGATCAAAAATATTACGTTAATAATACTAGTGTCCTTTGTTAAGTTCTTTTCTAGATAACACACTGATATGGGTATCAAAATTAAGGAAAAGAACAATTTCAAAATCGTATATCGATTTTAACGTTTAATAACGTTATTACCTATTCAAAAAAACTGCAGTCGGTTTCTAGTATTTTTACTTGCATTAAGACTGTTCCCATAGTTGCTGAACTATTCTGTTCCTTAAATTTATCTGAAGAAGTTGTTCATACTATTTCTATCTCTTCCAGTTTTCGTTTAATCTAGGTCCAGCTTTAAGTTGTCACCTAAATCTATCGCTATCTTACTATGATGTCCACACTGCTGGAGCCCAAACCAAATTACCGGTACTTGCAATAACAATGTACCTAAAAAGTAACCACGCAGTACTCCGTAATAATTGCGTGTTTAACGCAAATGTTAACTTTGGTATAGAAGTTACTGTCCCGCCTGATGTGCATTATAAATTGGCGTGCACTGTATTATTAACGCCAATGACTAAAACGCTACTCGATATTTAAGTAGAGTTGGAAAGAGATGGCGCTATATGCAATGTAGAAATATGTTATTTTCTAATAGGTTTTAAGTATTGATTAAACTTTGCGTAGCGTTTATGTATTCGGCTGCAAGGGTACCTAGATAATTAATATTTTATGTTTATAGGGCGAAAGCAACGAAACGCGCATAGCCGTGGCCAACCAGCGGGCGGGAAAACTACTCAAATCTTAAAAACACCATTAAAAATTATATTGAAACAACTCAACTTTAACCCGATTAGAAAAAATCTTACACAAAGGTACCATTTCTTCGTCTAATAGGTATTTTCATTGTGATAATAATCTATCCTGAAACCGTTGTTACTTGAATATCAATGAGAATTGAATTGAAGGTTAAAACGGGTAATAGTTGAGTTTCTTTCAATAATAAAACGGTAAGTACAGTAATAAAACAGCAATAATGATTGTTTATATCTTTGAAAATGTCATTGAATGCATATCCTGTACTATCTGAATTATTTTACTTGGCTAATCAAGTTTGATAATGTATCCTATTATTACTCTAGAAATCGGCAGGCTCAAGGTCACAACACTCCATCGTCCATAGATGATCTGAGATATATTCTATAATAATAGAATCGTGCATAGATGACGTAATGCAATTTAAAAAAAACGATCAACTAATAGTTTGATTTAGCGAGTTCCTCACGGAACGATCAGTATGCACAACTAGTTGTGTCATCGGAACACCAGCCCAAACATTAGTTCCGTTAGGCACAACTAAAAATCCTTCCTGGGCGGATCCTCCTAATGGATGGGTGGGTGGCCGGATGGGTTAGGTTATTTTTATGACCACTTGGAAAGGGTAATGTCATATGGGACATTTCTATGTAAGGAAAACTTATAGCAAAACTAGTTCTACTAAGTTGTGTCTAATGGAGCTAATATTTCGGATGGCACAACTAGTTGTGCATACTGATTGGTCCGTGAGGAACACCTGGTTGATTCTACACATCCGCTCATCTTTGGTGGATTCCGGCCTTAAACGGATTATAAAACAAAAACTAATTAAATTAGTTTGTGACTTATGATTAATGACTTACATAGTTTAAAGACGATTTTATGCCCGTCTACACAAGCTAAACAAAGTTAAAGAAATGTCTGAGTGAGAGTTTTGTATTAAAAAATACCAAAAAAAAGTCTTTTAGCTAGTTTACACGAGGTTCGTAGCTAATGCTTAGTACGTGCTTGTATTTTATTATCTGTGGTACGTATCATTTACACTAACACCTTGCGTATAAACATGCTGATCAGACAAGTATTAGTGTCTAGTATTACTGAAAACGGCCAGTGGAAGTGAATGAAGCCGACCCTATTTACTAAGCGACTAGTAGACGACAAGTGACTACCCCACCACAATTTACTAAACACTTGACGCTTGTTGAGTCGTGTGAACAGCCACGACAAGTGTTTATATTTAATGACAAATTGAAACGGCAAGTCAAAACACCTTTGTCATTTAATTTTGATATCTGCTTTAGTTCCAATACGTTCGAATGTTGTGTTACTAATACCTTTCTGCTAATACTAACGTGTAAACGGTTACTTCTCACTTGTTGCTAAAACAGCTTAGTACTAAGCGCTTAGTACTAATGACAAGTACGAATCTCGTGTAAACTATTTGTCTGCATCAGCTTAGCGCAGAGGGGCATTAGTGTTGTTGAACTTGGATCTTATGCCAACCCCTTACCGCTTGGTAAATATTAAGAATGCAATAGTTATTCTAATAAGATTTGTTTGTAAACTGTACTTACCTGCAACACCAACTAATTATAATTTAGAAGCTATCTTTATCTTGCCTAATTCCTAAGACCATCGTGCTTTTGATCGAATTCGCATTAGATTCATTGTTATGATATGAACGAAGCTAATCTAAGTATAACCAAACTAGGGCATTAATCTTATCTCTTTTATTTTTTAAATAACTGTAACGTTTCAATTTATAAATTATTATGCATTTAATTTGAGAATGTGCCAAAATTTTGTATATTATCAATTATTTCCATTATTTCTGCGTCGCTAGCACATTTTTTATTAGCATTTATTTACCCCTTGGTGGCAATGAACAGGCCAATAGCTCGCAGAACCGACAACCGCTGGGGAATAAAGGTTCTCGCACGACGATCACGAACCGGACGACCCAGTATTGGAAGGCCCCCAGTGGCGACCTAGTATTGGATCCGTTCGTCGTGGCACTTTGGGGGAAGTCTATGTCCACCAATAGACTTGTACCATAAGCTATCGATTGGTGATAATCGTGATGAAACGCTTGGTATCGAAGAATATGTATGCGTTAGATTAAACAACTTTTTGCACTTAATGCACTGAATTCTTATCGTTTGCACTGTGATTACATTTTACATTTATGTACTTAATACAGTACCAAGGCTCAAATATATTATTTCGCACGTAGAATGCTATTACTAGACTAACAATAAGATCCCAGCTTGATAAAAAAACATCAAAATATCAGTGATATATAAACATTAGTGAGATTTTATGTTTAAGTATAATTAATGATGTTATCGCCATTTAAAATATTTGCTGAGATTGAGACGTTTCTCATTTTAATGAATCATTCAGCCTGAATTCATAGTCAGGGGTTGAAGAGTCCCCCAAAATCCATCATTCAGCATTTGCCTTATGGGTGTGGGTGTATAAAGGTTAAATTCGCACTTTAATTTTTACTTAGCGCCTGAACAGTCCCCTAGGGAGCCCCTATTTGACTATGATTTCGGGCCTAAAATGTGTGTTAGATTTGTTATTTTGTTGGGAGTTCCTAAACTTGTGTTTATTTATTTTATTTGGTGATTTTATTCACTGATGCATTTAATTAGAATGAGTTATTGCATTAGGCGATTCGTGTTTGTTTAGTCTGTAGTTCTAAATATTTATAAGCGTTGTTCACACGGATGGAATTAAATTATTATATACATAGATATATAGCCATCGCCAATTCCTTATAGAAAAAAACACGAACCCGTGTGTAACAACGTTTATCAATTTGTTTATTGTAATGTGATTACAAAATGAAATGCAATAGTATATTAAAGTATATCATAAAGTTGAACGTTTAAAACTTTATATCATTACTTAAAGTGTATTGTAAGTAAGACGAATAATGTGTACCGGCCTTAGGAGTTAAGATTAGTGAGTACTTGTTAAAAGGCAATGACTTGACAAAAATTAGTCTCGTTTGCGAGAGTACGCGAGTATAGTTTTTATCAAACGTTAACGTTAAGATTTTTCGAAAATTTCTCTGTCTCTTTCTCTCAATATTAGTTACTAAGAGTTAATAATATTCAATACATATTTTAATGAATAAAAACATATTTAAATGCTGTTACCTTGTATCATTACATAATGTTGTGGACACATAAATAGCGCCACTTCAACATAAACCACATAACTAGAAATCGTTGTTGGCATTATGATGTGTTCACAACACGTAGAATGGTTTTGTATCTGCTATTAAATTTATCAAAATTGTTAGTATAAATTACCGCCTGCATATTCTACGTCTGTTAAAATCAGCCTAAATACATAGTAAAATAAAATATTATATTTTCTTTATGAATATCTGATACTATAAAATGTTAATTTTTAATTACATTATTTGTTTAATTACGAACACTGTTTCATTTGAGGACCCTGCGCGTTATTGAAAATCATAGGTTATTTCATGTTTTTATTAACAAAATATTTAAATAGAAATATTAACATATGTACAAGGCAATAAATTAAATTCTCACAATACTAGGAACAATACGTTCTTGTTTGCACTAAATATACCCTACAATTTTATCACTGGTCTATGCTTTATTGTCAGTTTTAACATTTCACAATTCTACATATAATCTAAGATCAGTGACCATCTAGGAACACCTTCTTTTGTACAGAAACCAATTTGTACCAGGTTGACCTGGTACAAATTGGTATTGATTTGTATTGATACACATGGTAAGTTTTCTTGAATCACAGAAAAATGGCACGAGAAATTGCAACGTTGCCCTGGTAACTAATTTTCAATCAGTAATGGACTAGTTTTGAAATAGGCACGGGAAAATACGTCGTGTTTCACTAACATTTTTGTATGTGAAACACTTCACATACATAAAAAAATTTTTGCTTAAAATATCTTTGTGCTACCATAATAATAGCATCACAGCATGCTCATAGTGCATCTTCAATCACTAATGGAGCACTAATATTAAAACATTGTAACTAATCCTGGGTAAAGTATAGAAAATGGCAGGAGAAAATACAACTTTGCTATGGTAACTAATCTTGAAGAGTTAAAAATGTCGGTTCACTATACAATACTCATGTGTTGTGGATTTGGTGAGAAAGTTCGAGACAATAGATAATATATTTTTTACAAGTTAAAGAAAAGTATGTAAGAAAAGGGCTGTCTTATAGTTTCCAGAAAACTTTCGAGTATCATTTTAATCTACTTTAACTGTTTGTTTTGGCAGCAAACCCAAATCAAATCTTTTTCGTAGCCATACTTACAATACAATAAAATGATTACCCAACCACCGTCGGTCCTTAAACTCTTCATTTTGCTCACACAGCTGTTGACAAAAGAAAATATTTGGTTAGCACATCACACGGTTAGCAAAACAAACCTTCAATGTAGACAAAACTATCAATGTGTCTACCGATGGGAGACCGGCCTTAGGCTTTGCAATCGATACATGCATTGTAAACAAATTTTTTTCAAGCTATTTAGTTTTTGCTAAGATTTTTTGATTACATAAAATCCATGGAGTTCCCTTTGCGGAATGTTATTAATTGCAATTATGAGCCCGTGCTTATCCAGCGTGACTAACATCTAAGGCTGAATTGCAATTGAGCCGATTTTGTAGAATAGCTGGGTAGTTTCCATGAATTTTATATTTTTATTTTAAGCATAAGACCTTTCATTATTGACACTCTTCGGGGGAGGTCAATATCCAGTACCTGGCGTACCCTGTTCGTAAGCGGTTACCGCTTGCGACACCAGAGGTACCTATCACTTGCGCGTTTCTGACCCTGAGACATAATGATAATGAAAAGTCTCATGTAGGTAACTGTAATTTCACAAACACCCTTCAAACCGCAACACGGCACGGTATTTTCCCGGACGAGCTCCGCTACTCTTAAACTGCATAATAACACCTCACTGGTGCTTTCCAGGCCTATATCAAAGCCCTCACTAGAATTAAGTTTTTTTTCTTCTAACTCGCTCAGGGTTGCATTAATTAAGCTGAGGCTGGTACCTATTTTGAACCCAAGCAACACATCTTTTTCCTTACTAAACTTAAAAACGAATTGCTTGTGTTTATGGGTTAAAATAAATGTAATTATTTTCTTTCTATCTTTCTCACCAAGTTCAACGGTCACTTCCAGTGACATCATAACGGCAAAGCCAAGAATTGAGCAAACAAACTGCAGTAGTCCACTGCTCCTGCGCCAGACCTCGAAAAATACTACGTAAACCAGCGTTCCACACGCCAGACCCTGGAATCAAACGGTTAGTCTTGTAGGTATTTAGGTAAGGTACCAAAGTTGTAAGACTCTCAATCGCAATCTCATACACACCCCTAACTATTTCAGAATTCAGAGCAGACACGAAAATAAGGCGCCTAAAATAATCAAAATAATTACAAAGGAAATAAAGAAACTTAAAAATGAGTCGGACATGTCAAGGTAAATACGATAATACTGACAATGGTTGATGCTTTTATAGACTGAAATTAAGAGAGTATGTTCCTCTTAATGTAATATTAAGTTAGTATTATTAATTACTAGCTTCTGCCCACGGCTTCGCCCGCGTGCTACTCGGATAAAAAGTAGCCTACGTGTTATTCTGATGTATAATCTATATTACTGTAAAATTTCATCAAAATCTGTTCAGTAGTTTTTGCGTGAAAGAGTAACAAACATCTATCCTCACAAACTTTCGCGTTTATAATAGTAATAGCTCGCCTTTGTACATGTAATTTAATTCTGCCTTTTTGTAATTATTTATTTGTGTGTACAATAAAGAATAAGAATAAGAATAGGATTATGTGGTAGGAATGTAGTCAGGGAAACGTTTTAGAAATAAAACCCCTATGAAATAGTGTTGTGGGAAAATGTTTTTTTTTTCTAACGGGTTTTGGGGGTGTTCTATATTTACCTGTAAAATAACAGAGTAGAGTCCCGCTTCAACGGCACCCGCACCTCCAACTAACAGGATCCCGATGCCGATGCC
Source organism: Perizoma flavofasciatum (assembly GCA_958496245.1). Lineage (NCBI taxonomy): Eukaryota > Metazoa > Arthropoda > Insecta > Lepidoptera > Geometridae > Perizoma > Perizoma flavofasciatum. The sequence continues at coordinate 6,657,619 of OY292436.1, forward strand.
AAAAGCTGACATGAATGAGAAGGTGAAAATGTAGAGTAATGAAAGCCACCGCCTGGTGCCCGCCGCCAGCAGTTCCACGCCTATGCAGAACGCGATTATGTATTTGTGCGCTGATACCGCTGCGAACATGTACCTGGGAAAGTAAATTAGTATGACAACCTCGGAGGCGTGGCAGGCGAGAATTTCGATTCACGCTGCAGGACAAATAAATAAATAATGCTGGATTTATTCACACAGCATTATCTAGCCCTGAAAAGAACCTAGTGATTTGGGGTGAAAGAACCAGTGCGGTGAAAGGTTAAGTGCAACTCAGGGAGGCACCATGCACGAGTTACATGTCTTAGATTTTTTGGATAAAGGACATACCAGTTCCCTCATTATGTTTTACTTCACCGTGAGCACTGGTTTACTTCATCGATCGATCGATCGATCTAGACGCTAATAGATCGGAAGTAAAGTTTTTTGCATACTTTTGTGCTCTTCAACAATAAGGAAACCAACTTGTCCTCAAAACAAATATTTTAAGGCATGTGACATGAGCATGGAAATGAACTTGTGAGGCGTACTAAATTCTTGAATCCTCTCACCATGTCACAAGCCCCTTAACCAGGGTGTCTAGAGGTAGACAAATACCACTTTATGTTGGCTTTAACGCATGCGGAAAGATTGAATTGTATGGAGATGACATTAGCAGTGGAAATGTCAAGTGACTGCTGCCAAGTTATTCCTTAACAAATTTGCGTTAGCGTGAAAGGAAAACTATGCGTGAGGTTTGTCTAGACCCAGGGCCACCATATTACTTACACTGCATTTGCTTCCTAATGACACTAGTAAATGGCAAAAGTTTAGCAATGACTAGTAGGTAGGTTATGAATTCGAAAACATTTAAAACTGTAAAATAGGAATGTTTAGGTCGAGAAGTGCCCCCTTTTAAAGTTTTGGACATCGCTAAGCCCGTAAAAATAATAGTTCCCTATTGCCATTGTGTTAGTGTAATTGGTGGGTGACCAAGAAAACTGAAACGTCGAATGAAGGATAGACAACAATATTGTTTGTCCTGAGTCATCGACCTTTTATCAGTGATGATTATCCAAAGAACAGTCAATAACCTCAGGTATAAGTTATTGAATAAATTTCAAACCTATCAGACATCCAGGTCATCGGTAAATTGAATCATTTTAGAGATTATTAGATTTCGAATGTTGAAAAACTTTTTATCTATCTTATCATGCGGCCAATTGCCCAATTAGAGTTATTTTTTAGCAATAACATTATTATCATAATCTTATAGATTACGAATACCTAAAAGTGCTGTAGGTAATTATATGAAAAATCTGGTTGAGTTCTGCATTTTACGGTAATTTTAAAATATGAAAATTAGATGAGGCACATATAATCAATCAAATTCTTCAATTTCTATCGGCTGTCACTCAGTCCTCTATCTATTACATGCTCGACGACGTTAGATGATACCTTTATCTAAATGTATAGATGCCTGAGTGATAGCAACGGGAATATTCACTCGTGATACAGATACGTGAGGCATGCTTACCAAACATTACCAATTGAAGACTCCAATCCCACAGCTAATCCTTCAAACAGCTCGTGCACTGAAAGCGCCAGCACAATTAGCAGCCCTCTTAACGCTGATACCACAGAATCATCTTCCAACACCAGATGACTGTGGCCAGTACTCTCCATTTGCTTGGAAGACGGCACTTCAGGTTCTTCGCTTATACTCTTCCTGAGACTGAAAGGTCGTGTAGGGCTCGTGTCTTCGGGTTTTGTTGCTCTACTGTTGATGTACAGATGGACAAGCTCCTCAATTAAGTACATCATGAAGAAACCTCCGCACATAATTAGCCCGGCGAGGAATATCGGCATATCCGGGATGTCACCTGCATCTGAAAGAAGATAAATTTTTACCTAAATTAAAAAAACAGCAATTCACCAACATTCGTCGATCGAGACAACCGTTGAATGGAGAGGATAAGAAAAGACTGTAATAGTGCCGGGGGATACATAAAAATAATGGTAAACGATTGCAATTAGTAGCTAATGTTGAATAGTATTTAACTAAAATACTATGCAACATTACATGCCTATTATAATAAGTACCTACCTACCTATTCTATCAGCAGATTGTCAAATAGCCTTTGTTAAAGAAACTGCTGTGAGATAATTTTGGCACATTATTGATAGGATTTACAATCTGGTACGTGCAAGTGGGTGCGTTCAAAAAGGTTTAACTACTTGCGGTGGTAAATAAATATTGCTACTTACTTGATAAGATATCTGACTAAACGTTTTTTTAAGTTGTACCTAGATATGTATATGAAGAACAACCGATCAAAAAACTTAGGTTAAGACAGATTTAACGGTCAAGTTCTAAACGCTACTCAAAATTTAGGCACTTAGTTGGAAAGATATTATAGCGTTACACGAAATGTATGTATGAAGTCATTTTCTAATCGTCCGTTTCAGTATAGCCGTAAGTTATGTATATCCAGGTATACTTACAACTACTTAGCTCTCTACAATTTTATAATTCTCAGAGTTCTCACGACCTAAACGATCGACTAGGCGGCCTTTTAACGAGGATAACGATTCTATGTTGTGAGTTGTGACCCCAGACATGATTTTATTATTGAAGAAGCGCATTTTCTAAGAGCTTCTGGAATATCCCATGACATTTTACCAGAATTAATGGAAATTTGATGTCGATGATATTGGTACTATTAGGTAGGTACCTATAGGTATAGTATAAGGAACGTGTGAAAGCAGTCGAGGCACTAGAAAGGTCGCGAGACATTTTAGTTGAATCCCTTTATCTAACAGGTAGGTTAACCTTGAACCTACTGGCTGGCTAACCAGCCCATTAATTACACAAACAAAATGGTAAACGGTAACAACTGATTTTGACAGAACGACCAAATATTCTAATACCTACTAGAAAAAATACAGTTTTCGACCTAAACTTTCCCATTTTCAAGGTTTAGACGTTTTGAACATTGCTATACCTGGCTTTTTCCCATTGCCATTTTGCTAGTGTAATAGGAGAACATGTTTGATTCCGGAATCGTACATGTCCAAGAACTTTTAGTTTTAATTCAAACTGTATACCTAGTACTGGACACTGGACTGGACATTTTGCACACAGCATCATCTAGCCCCAAACTAAGCAGAGCTTGTATTATGGGAACTACATGACTGATATACTACTTATATACTTTTTTTTTGTAAATACATACATATTTTACATAGAAACACCCAGACCCGAGATAAACATTTGCAAATCATACAAACATTTGTCTCGCAACGGGAATCGAACCCGCAACCTCCTGCGTCTCAGGCGGACCTTCGCCCACTGCGCCACAGAGTACAGAGGAGAGAGGTACCTATTTTAGTTAAAATTTATAAACTAGCAAAATAAATGAAACTCATCTTTTATTATTATTTGTATGTACACCAATATTTTATTATTTTCTCCATCCTATAGTTGTCTAGAAGAACTCGCTTCTAAGCGAAAAGACCGCCCATTGTTCTTTAACAACAATATGAAAGTTGGTCCGCAAAATAAAGATCGTGACCGTTATTCAAAGTAATAATAAAATTGGCCCGAATTCCCGACTATTATTACTAAGTATATTAACCAATAATATACCTAGTAATACCTACTAACTAATGCAAATTTCCCAAAAAATTTGCCTCATTTCACAATTACTTGCTAATGTAGGTAATAAATATACCTAAGCATCAAAATAGACAATGAGACGTTGAGGACGACTATTTGTTTAAGCGCGGCGATGAGTTGTTGATTTAAGTATCTCGAGTTCCGGAATCATACATGTCTTCTAATAACACTAGCAAAATAGTAATGGCAACGAGACAGCGGCACTCATTTTACCAGGTCGCTAATTTGCGGATCAACATTTAATTTATGAAGAAGATCTATACAGGTGTCCCGTAAATCAACGTAATACATTGATAGGCTGAATAGTCTAATCATTATAGACCAGAATATCAGAATTGACCCCAGTAATGTATCTCTAAATTAGTCGAAGCTGAACCCTATTAACGAATCTTTGTTCGCCATATTTGATTTCAAACAAGATGGCTTAAAAGAGAATCGGGGGACAACGGGATAAAACTTCTCGTTGTCCCCCGATCTTTGGCCCCATCGGGGACAACGGAAAGTTTTTTAACCTAAAATATCGCTAATTTTCTAGATATTTGCATATTTATTTGGGAAAATTGACATTATTCGATTTCATTCATTATTCATGTTTAGTTTGACCAACCAGCAGAAGTTTTTGCAGCCCAATGTCCATGTTAAACAATGTACCTACCTTAGTTTAAAATCAAAACTCACGTGTGTGAGGTTATAGATTTTTATCATTTCAGATTGCAATGATCATATTTAACGTCAACTTATAAACCACGTGAATTAAAAAAAATAATCAAAAAATATAAGCTTCACTTGTATAACTACTCATAAATAACAAAAAAACAAACAATGTAATCAAATATTGGAAGTCAATTTTAGCCTACTGCTAACTGCCGTATCCAAATGAAATTTATGTGCATATGTAATTCGGATGACAATACTATAATTTATTTGGTATTTTGGAGCTGATCTGATGTTGGAGCCAGGAGCTGGATGGTGGAACTCTTCAGTGGCTACTAGTAAACCCCTCGAGTTTGGGCTCATATGATTCCTTTTGACGAGTCCAATAGATTGGGCTTGGTAACGAGGGTCTGATGATGGAGCCAGAAGGTGATAATGGAATTATTTTTAATATTTTTTAGTGCGTGAACAAAGCGTGTTTTTTAAACTACACATTTTTTATACATATAGTTTACATCGATGAATTGGGTATAGACCTATCATCATCCGCAACTATGTAGAACTATATATAACACTAGCTGCGCCCCGCGGTTTCACCCGCGTAAGTTTCGATTTCGTGGGAATATCGGGATAAAAAGTAACAGCTATGTACCTATCAAGTTTCATCGCAATCGATTCATTAGTTTTTGCGCGAAGAAGTAACAAACATATTACGAACAAACTAACTGATGCGTCTGAGCCGCGCGGGTACCTTATCCTAGCTCCCGCTCCTCGGCAACTCCCGCTCTTTAGAGCAGGGAACGCCGCGGCGGCGGTTCTCGTGTTGCATTTTTATTATACTAGTGATAACTTTGAAATTAAATGTCCGATTCGAATGAATTAAAAAGTATGTTACTGCTACATAAATACCCTTAATGATAAAACTATTTATTTGAATAAGAATTAATATTACGATACGAATGTAACCAACTTTTGTTTCTACCGGCGATCTAATTAAATTTTAGAACACAAAAGCTGCTATTTTGACTTAACTATGATAGTTAGATACATGCCCTCTCGGACTTTTTTGTAGGTAATAATGAGTACTTTAATCATGTAGTACAACATTTTTATGTATCATCAATAGTTTTCTCAGCGCACGCCAAATAATGAATTTTATAGGCAAAATTTTGCTACTTTGGGCTACATTATTGCAATTTTCTTAAGGATCTCTATTTTTTTTAAATAAATTATAGCCTATGTTACTTCGTGATAATTTAGCTTTCTTTTGGTAAAAAAATGGTTGAAATCGGTCCAGTAGTTTCGGAGCCTATTCGGTACAAACAAACAATCAAAAAAATCTTTCCTCTTTTTAATATTAGTATAGATTGGCTTTCTACGAAAAATTAAATATCGTTAACGAATACAAGAAATACAAATACCAGCCAATTGCGTGTCGGGCCACACGCAGTGTAAGGTTCCGTAGTTGCCCGTCACAATATGCGGTAAGTAAATAATCACTGTAAAGCCTATTTAACTCTGATGGTTTTCCATTAAACTTCATTATGTATTACTACCATGATTTTTTTCGCATATACAAAAACAACCGCTGCATGATAGTTGGCAGGGAGGACACTTGACTCTAACAAAAATGTTTCACATTAAAGCTTACTATATTTCACAAAGGGATCCCTGAATCGAAAAATGGTTTTCACATACTCGCAATATTTTTGAACGACCTATACAAAGACACCGCTCAGCAAAGCATAGACGAGAAAAAAAATCGCCCCACTTTGTTGGGGAGGGGAAGTGCCCTAAAAAAAGTTATTTTCAAGATTTTTTTTTTATTTTACCTACCTCTTTTTTTAAGTAAAGCCGTGGACAGCCAGATAGGCGCCTTTGGTAAATCCAAACTGATAAATAAGTCTAATTACAACACTAGTCTACAGTAATAGCTTCAATCCGAGTTACATTTAAACAGAGCCTTCTCCGTAGATAGATCATTTCGAAATCGAAATAATTTCACAAAGACCTCCTTTTGCAGTACTGCAAAAGGAGGTCTTTGTTAATTTTTTTATTATTCTAGATTTTAAGATATGCTATTTAACTACTGAGTTAAATAGCATATCTTAAAATTTAGAATCCTCAAATATGGAATTCTGTTGTGACACTAGAAGAACATATCAATCGAAAATTTTCCATGATAGTGGGATGTTTGCCGCTGCTACTGCAAAAGGAGGTCTCTGTGAAATTATTTTATTATTCTAAAATTTAAATTTTCTAGTATATAAAACTTAAAATTTTGAATCTAAAAATATGGAATTCTGTAATGTGACACTAGAAGAACATGTCAATCGAAGATTTTCCCAAAATTCATGAAATTGCCAATTATCTAGAAAACTAGGTTACCTAGGTTGAATTATTTATCTTTATTAGTAAGGCCCTGAGTACAAATAGAAAAGAATCTATCATTCCCTGGTATCAATCAATTCTTTGTTTATGGCCTTTGCGGGTTAAGGGGTCCGCAATTTCACCAATGTCACGTTGCAAGTTAGGCCTTTACACATCATTCCCTGGTAAATAAACTGGAAAGGAAACGCCAGTCGTAAGTTCACCTAACTTGTCTTCCTTGGCGCAATTTGTTATTTCTATCAACATACAAGCTTGCTATGAGGTAAGAATTTGATTAAATTCCTACACATGGTCTTGAACTATGTAAGTATAAATACACTAACCGGTGGGTTAGGTCTTGCTCAACTCCAGCCCACGGCTTCACACCCACAAGGTAAATCAGATATCCCTAGGCGAGAGGAAGGCATAAGAGAGTCAGAATGTGGGATGTAAATAAATGAAACTCACCTTGCAACAATTGAATATTTTCATCAACTTCAGGCAGGAGATGCATAAACGTGGTAGCGAACAGAACTCCCCCTCCGAACGCCAGAAGACCCATCACCAATTGATTGGAGGAGCGCAGGTTGGGGTCAGTCGACTTCGTGAACCAGTTGAACTTCAGAGACAGTAGCAGCGGCAAACATCCCACTATCATGGAAATGCCGAAGAGGCATACCATGGTAATGATCTTGGCCGTCAACGCATCTTCGGCCGATGCTGCAGGGTCGGTGGTGAAATTTAAATTCATTTTCGTATTCTGCTGCTGTTTAGCTGCGCGCGCGACGACGTATCTCGGCAATCAGTGATCGCTCAACTGAGCTTCCTGACGACGGCGTGCGACCGTATAGGCGAGCCTCAGCTGATAACAACTAATGATATGCTTGTTCAAATGCATCAAATAACCGGCCTGAGACGAATTTAAAGCCGCTTTCTAAATTGATGTCAGTGATAGATTAACCTTTTTAATTTTTAAACGCGTAAAGTAATAAATCCTCTGTGCTTAGGTGGGTACCTATATTACAATGATTCTCAGACTGGCTTTCCATAATAATCTATGAAATAACAATAGCCGTTAATAACATAAATTTTAAATTCATTTTTGTTGACGGTTCTTACCAAAAGCTACTTAATAAACTTTGTTTCATAAGTGCTCCAGAACTCAAGATTAACAAGTTAGGGCGAGGGAAAACAGAGCTTTCGTTATATTGAAGCCAAGAAAGCCGAATTGAAAATAGCTTAGGAAACCTCAATGACTTTTAAAGACCTATTCCATGATAAACATGGGAAAAATAAATAAATGCTCCCACTTTACATACCGTTAAAAAGTTTCTTTCATATGAAAATTTACTAGGTACAAGCACGACAAAATACTTAGCGATAGAAACAAAGGGATGTCGCGTTGCGATAGTGAACATAGCCTATCTATGTACCTACTCCATAATACCTCTATTTGGCTTGGCACCGACTTTAATAAATCAGTAAGTAGTAGATAATAATAATCTGTAACTTAATCATTTTTCTCTGTGTAGTGCTTTATTTGGTGCCATTTTTTTGTTATTTTTGAGTAATCGTTTTTTTTAAGTTTTTTTTTTGTTTACGAAAGCACGTCTGCATACCTAATTTTATCTTGATAAGCTATAGTTAGAGCAAGAATTCGGGTTGTTACACACGGACGGACCACTGGACGGACAGACAGGCGGAAATAACAAAACTATAGAAAACTTCCGCTTCAGAACCCAAAAAACAGCAATTTTCTTATCACTTCACAACATAAGTAGATAAAGTAAGTTCTTAGGTCAATCTATGCTTGAGTACTAAGGAGCATATTCTGTTTCATTGTCTACCTACGGTCCTACACAGAGATACTTATTGATTATATTATGTATCTAGGTACCTAGGTAAGTACATCTTTACAATAAAATATAGCTTTAAAACAGAAGGTAGAGATACTCGTACCTATTGTGAGACTTAAGTAGGTATATATATAGGATAGATATATTCTAATAATAAATTACATTAGATTTTACTAGAACAATAACAAACACGCTCACGACTATATTCCTCATGATGGACATCCTCAGATACATACTCAGTGCTTAGATCTTTGTGTAAGTTGACACTTTTTAAAACAAATAATTGCTAATAAATTACTTATATGCATAAAATAACCAATGAAAAAAAGCTTTTTACATAAAAGTTGTAAAAGGCTTGATTCTAATCTGGGATCTTATTTAGGGGTAGGCTAGGCACGTTACGAGGGAGAGGAGGGAGGAAGGGAGGAGGTTAGAATCTCCGGGCCTTTTACCCCTTTTGTGAATCATGATAGGTATCTAGCGAGAACTACAAGGGAGACGATAATAAATAGGGTATGAATGAATTAATGAAAATACTTATTGTAGGTACAAATAACTAAATAAACAAAATCTAATTGTTATTAAAGTACAATGGGCGGTCTTATAGCATAGAAGCCAGTTCTTCCAAACAACCTTTGAATGGAAAGGATAATAACAGTTTGAAAAGTGGCGGGGTACCTACATAAAGATAGTAAAAAAGATTACAACTAGTTAGGTATTTATATAAATTTCCTTACCTACTTACAAGTATCAATTGGGTAAATAAATAATGATGTGTTTCAGGGTTTTTAGATTTTCATTGAAAGGGGAAATGGGGCTCAAAGTTTGTATAGGAGTATTGTTTTTTTAAACACGATCCACGTGTGCAAAGCCGCTGGCAACAGCTGGTAAAAAAATATCTATACCTACCTACCTAGATTTACAATCTGGTACGTGCAAGTGGGTACGTGCCAAGTACTTGCGATTGTAAATAAATATAGTACATACTTGATAAGATATCGGACTAGATATTTGTTTAAGATGTACTTACCTAACTATCAGTAGGTAGTTGGACTATTAGGTACATTAGTATTATTAAACATTAGTTTAAGAGGATTTTTTTTTAAGTTCCTATCCAACTCATTCTTTATTTTGGGTTGTATCAATAGATAGATAGGTATGTTGCGCATCAACTTGTGTACACAAACTAATCTATAATAATAAAGTTGAAGAGTTTGATTGTTTGAACGCGCTAATCTATGGAACCAACAGTCGGATCACCTATTAAACATCATGCGAGCCGAGCAAAAGGGAAAAGTAAAAAATAACGTTAAGCGAAAACGAAGCAATAGCGGTTAGCAGGCGATGTGACGCGATAAATCGGGGCCGAGGGCGGCCGTGCCTGGCACAGCTAGTCATCAATATTCCTATTAAGGTAGGAATTAGATTACTCTAGCAACACAGCCCGTGTTAGTAGAATATTGTGGTAGATTATAGGAATCTTGTCATAGAACATTCATTTAATTGATACAATGACATAACATTGACTTACATATACCTACCTACACTAGCTGTTGCTAGCGGCTTTGCACGCGTGGAGAGGTGGAGACGTGTTAAAAAAACCATACTCTCCATACACACTTTCACCCTTAAAATGTGAAAATCCAAAAACCCTGAAACACGTTATTAGGTATTAATTTGTGATGAGTAGCTGCAGCTCCAATTGTCAAGTAGGTACAACAAAAAAACCAACACTCCCATACAAACTTTCTTCACCCATTTCCCCTCTAAAAATAAAAAATAAATAAAAAACTCTGAAACACGTTACTATTAATTATTATGCTCAGTAGCTGTAGTTCAAATTTCCATATTTCTAACATCAAAAAACAAAGACTTTCATACAAAGTTCACCCTTCTATTTCCCCCCCTTAAAGTGGAAATTTCCAAAAATCCTTTCTTAGCACATGCTAACGGTATAAAATATATTTTTTTTCCAAAAATCAGCTTTCCAAACTTAATAGTTTTGGCTGTGCGTTGATAGATCAAGATCAGTCAGTCAATCGGTAAAGTACAATAAACGATTATAGAAGTATAGTTAAAGATAGGTACCTAAGCATGCGTTTTTGTTAAGCAACCGGTTGTTGAGTGAGGTTAGTATAACTGCCTAGTAGGTAGGTTGTTTTGGTTTTTTGTGTTAATAAATGAAACTTGGTTCGTTGGTTTTATAAGCAGTAGGTATCTTGCTTGCATGCAAGCAATATATACCCATGTAAAAATGTAGTAGTGACAATGAAAAAGACATATTTTTACTTAGGGTTTTGTCTTGTTGCTTTAGTTAGTTGGATTTATTGGAGTTCTAATGTAGAATTCGACAATGCTGTAATATTTATAAAGAACAGTAATTTGCTAAAAGATATCCTCATACATCCCTCTAATACAACTTGTCAAAGTAAGTACCTACCTACGAAAGGTTTAAGATAAGGTAAAATAGTAGGAACCTAATATTTTCAAATGTATTAAATATTTGTTTAACCTCAAAGTATTTAGGTATGTACCTACCTACCTACCAGAAACATAAACACCAAGCCAATGCTAGAATACGACGCGTTTCGTCTCGACAATCAGAAAGTAGTTTAACTATTCAACACCTTTAAAAAAGTCTTAATCTGAATGCTTCTTAAGAAAGTATTAATTTGCAATTTCAGATCATCCGTTCCTGATCATATTAGTGACTTCTTACGTGGGACATGTCGAATTGAGGAGTGCCCACAGGAGGGCTATGCTCCCTGAACACCTGAAATCTATGAATATCAGCAGGGTGTTCTTATTGGCCAAAATACCAGATAGAGAAAAGTATGATATTCTGACTTTAAGAAATACATACTTGCTTTACAAAATGTAGTAGGTTAATTAGCAGGGTGTTTTATATTATTGATCAAAATACCAGGTAGAGAAAAGTATGATATTCTGACTTAAAAAATACAGACTTGCTTTCCAAATGTAATACCTACCTACTAAGATAAGTTTTTTTAAATAAACCGATTAAGAGCGAACTATGTAATAGAACATTTGGGTGGGATAGTTCTATACCTTACACTCTGGGACCAGAAGCAAATCATGTTGTTCATGTTAAGTCTGAAGATAGGGAAGATATGTTTTTACTTTCAAGTTTCATCTTATTACCCTACTGATTTACAGGTACGTTAAACAGAGGTCAATAGAAGATGAAAGCAACACTTTCGGCGACATCCTCCAAGGATCTTTCACGGAAAACTATAGAAACCTGACATACAAGCACTTAATGGGCCTCAAATGGGCTTCAACAGTCTGCAGCCATGCAACGTTTGTTTTAAAAGTGGATGATGATACAGTGTTCAGTTTAGAAAGGACTTACCAATTACTTTTGAAAGAAAATTTAGATGATACCATATTGGGTTACATGCTAAACAATACAAAGCCAAGAAGAAGCAAACAGAACAAGTGGTATGTTACTAATGGCGAATATTCTAGAAATTACTATCCTCCATATTTATCTGGATGGTATTATGTCACAACTCCAAAAGTGGCAGGAAAAATCACTGAGGAAGCGGCTTATCATCCAACATTCTGGATAGACGACATTTTGGTAACTGGTATACTAACTGAAGCTCTCAATATAAAATTAAAACAAGTGCCTGAAAACTATTGGTTGGAATACTATGAGTTATTAGAATGCTGTATAAATGACATGGTGAAGACACATATGGTGTGTGATTATGTGGTTGGACCAAACGGGAATAGAAATAATTTGATTTATGAATTTAATGATGCTGTGAGAAATTGTGATAAAAATTGTACAAAAAGACCAACCAATAGACCATTTAAGACATCATGTGTTGCTTACAGAGAAAGGAAAATTTTTAGTGACGGAGCTCCTGAAATACATTTTATAAGATTATAATGATTGAATTTATATTTTGTGCCAATGTTCACTCAGATAGTAGATAATTAATTTATGAATACTTAGGATAATTTTCCTGTGAAGCATCTTAAACTATTAACCTCCATTTTCGCCAACTAATTAGGGACACATGCATACCTCATCATCATCAGTAAATATTTTAGTGCCTGCAAAGACAAATAGGTAGTAGTTAAAGAATCTTTTAGATGAATTCTAAATTATCTGAGAATTATATTGAATATTAAAATTGAATTGGCTTAAATTGATGAAACACATCATATTTATTTAATTTCTCTATGATATAACTGATATAGGTACTTACTTACTAGAATTTAAAAAATATGGCACTCATTTGCAATTATTTAAACTATCTAAACTTAAAGCTAACAAGTAAATTTCTTAATTGATGTTTCAACAAAATATTAATGATTGTAATCATTCATTTTAAATTGAATAAAAGAAAAGTGTAACTTAACAAAAGGTAGAATATAACTACAGCTATATAATTGAGCTAGTTTTTTAAGCCATCATCAAGAGCTTAGCCACATATTCGTGATTGAACTGCCATTGACAGTGGAATCTTTGAAACCCTTCATTATGTAAGAGGATTGATACCATGTTGCTGTATCAGTTGATTGTATCTCATGGAACTCATAATCCTGATCTGTTATAGGTTCCACTGGAATCATACTGCTACCAACATCACCAAATATCTGGATGTTGTTACAACAGGAAACATTGTCAGGATTTTGAGACCGAAAGTCAATGACAACAATTTTAGAGTTCTTCGGTATCCTACAACCACTTGTTTGTTGGAAGTTATCGCAACTTATGACAGTGTCTTGACTGCCAATCGTCTTTTTCTTTAAGAAAACATACATGTTTGTCGGTGGCAGCTCGTTAAAGAAGAGTTGGCCAAGTTTCTCTTCAGTTACCAAAGACCTGTAACAATGGGTAGTATTAATACTTACATGTTACTATATCAGAATATGACACTAACCACCTAGGATTAATAGTTTCCGTCACGACGGGTGAGCTCGTTATACGGGCATGTGTCTATTTACAAGCAAAATTGGACTCAAAAAAAATTATAGATCAATCTTCCACTGACACGGCTCAATCATGTGTCACTATCAAACGCGTCATACCCCGCACCTCACTCATAATGTAAAACACTTTGAATCTACTTTTGGGCACTTTTATGTTCGTGCTCACGACTTGTGGTAGAAGTAGAAGTAGTAGATATCCTTGTGAAGGGCTTGTCCAGGGAAGTACTACCACCATACCTTTTTCTGATGCCAAGCAGTAATGCTGGCACTGCTGAGTTCCAGGTTGATGTATAAGTGTGCCGGTGAAATTACAGGCACATTAAACTTTTCACCCGTTATGTGTCAGGATTGCAAATGCGCAAGTGATACCTATGGTGTTGTAAGCATGCATAGGTTATGGTAATTGCTTACCAATAGATGGGCAGTATGCTTATTTGCCACTAAGTTGTATAAAAAAAAAAGTGGCAGCAACTATACCATTTGGAAGTTTATTACACTACAAAACAAAGATGAAAAGTATCATGTTCCTACACAGTAATGAAAGCATTTATGCTTAGTCCATTAATTAGCAGGTTGTCTCTTTAATTTCAAGTGAACTAAAATAAAGTTACCTACCTGAATACATTTCTATGTATTTTCTGATCGCTAGCAATAAGGCTGGAATTACATTGTGGTTTATGGCATGCTGTGGGCAGAAGGAGCCTGTAAACTTCCTTACAGGTCACAGTGGTGGCTCCTAGGGCTAAGCACACCTCATCAGGTAGGAAAGAGCTATTGATTTCTTGAAGAAGACTCTGAAAATAAAATAAACAAGTTATACTTGTTTATTTAGATAAAATGGCATTTTCTTTGTTTAAAGAAAATGCCAGACAAATAAGCTTTTAACTCAAGACTTAGTTGGAATTGGGATGAAGTAATTCAGATTGGTTTAATAAAATAAACAAGTATAATAAAGAAAATGCCAGACAAATAAGGTTTTAACTCAAGACTAAGTTGGAATTGGGATGAAGTAATTGATGCTAATATAGTTGAAACTTATTTTTACAGCATATCTACAGGAGATAGTACAAGAAATTAAACAGTTTGAGCTTCATTCATTGCACTTGCAAAGTAATGGTAATTCCAGAGTATCATCCTACTCTCCAACACCAACTCCAAACCTATGCAAACATGACCAAAACCAGCTCTCCGCATATTAAGGGTGAACTCCGAACCATCATACCCATGACAGAAGTTGAAGTGATAGTTGCAGAAGTGACTGCCTAATGACATTATTGCAAAGCTCAGCAGGATATTTCAGTGTTATCTTATGTTTTCAAGTTAGGTCATCCTAATCTAACTAGTATGGTAAACTAACTACCTACTCTATGCTAGAAATTACAATTTCTAAATAAATACTTATACCTAGAATAAACATTTTTACATAAGTACTCATTAGTTTTGGCCGCGCGCACTCTAATGTTTGAAACACAGGTTTGAGTGGGTTCACAAACTACTCAAAACCCCTTTGATTCAACGGAGCCTCTCTTAGATCTCCGGCCGATTTCACCGAATTTTGTCAAACGTTTACGAACCACATAACGGAGGTATTAGAGGGAGGGTTTAAACCAACCAAATAATTACCTTGAGCATAAAATCCATGTTCTCAAGCGCAGTAGAGGCAACGCGAAAGTGTCTCTCGGATTGGAAGCTCTCTCTTGCATCATTATCGTCCTCGTTGTTCAATTTCTTTTTATTTACAACTTGTTTCAACCACGTATAGGTGTACGGTATCTGCTGTCTTTGATACGCGATGAATTTCACCAGCTCCACTACAATATGCCCGCATGATATTGATGTTAACTGATCGCCTATATTCAAGTCTATCCTAATTGGCTTTGATAAACTTGCAGAATTCATGGTTTTCAGCAAAAAAAAATAAAGTTCGAGAGGTACTAACAACTATGAAGAATAATGATAAAGTTAAACGTAACGACGATATCTCCGAGCAAAAAAAAATCTGTGGTGTATGTTACATACCACACTAGGCACAGACTAGATAAAAGATACTACGTATCTATAGAAATTATGTACGTACGCTAGCATACCATCCTAGTAATCTGTAGTATGTACGAACCATAGACAGAGTAAAAAAAAGATGCGCTCAATGCATATACGTTGTGGGATTGAGATATTTTTCTTGGATAGTACAAATGATGATCATTTGTACTATCCAAGAAAAATACCTCACGCTTACTTTTTTTAATTTACTTTTACTTCCTGGCTGCCAGCGTATTATATTTTTATTAGCAATATTTTCACCTTCGGCGATGAAAGCAACGCCTGAACTGACAACTTTCCAGGACGTAGCATAGAAGTTATTAATGTCGAGTCGATGACCGACCTTTAATTAAGATCATACATCATACATGCGTTATACCATCATAATAAAGAGAGAGCTCTGTTTGTGGGTCGATTACATTACAAAGGGTACAAAAAAAACAGATAACTGTTTTAAAACAAACAGTTTTATTTTATTTTTATAATTATGATCCTTACTCATTACTATGTTACTAAATAACTAGATCATTTGGATAATGTTTTTTGTACCAAAGTTTGACAAAAAGTTAGAGCGGTTTCAGACTAGCGTATTTTTTTGCGCGTATACGGTCGTTTCAGCATACGCGCGCTACATTACGCGCTTCTAAAAACCATACTCGCGTAAACGGGCATATTTCGGCGTGTTCGCTCGCACCGGTGGTGTCGTCGTGTCAGTCTCAACTTGGATTCTGACGAAGAAACATTACTATTTGCGTTACTTATGTATATCCACTGCAATGTGAAGTTGTCAACTGAGACGCGTGCGTGCGTGGTCTCCGGCAGAGGGGGAAATGGGCGCGCGGGGAGGTTTCTCTCGCAGCTCGCACTTATACGAGCTTAGAAGCGCGTCAACGCTCGTACGAGTCGAGCGTGTGACAAAAGGCGCGCCTATACGCGCCTACATGCGCTTCCAAAAACGAGCTCATACGCGCGTATAAAACGCTAGTCTGAAACCGCTCTTAGAGACTTTGACCTTCAATATCTCCAGACCCAGTGAATTCCCAGGTATAGTCTAGTAGAAAAAAATATCCCAGTGATGAATAGAATATGACTGTGGCTTTCGGCTTGGTGATTGGGCTTATTACAACCGCTATTGTCAATCAATCTGCCGTAAAGTGCTGCTTTTGCACCCCAAGCAAGACTGCAACTTACTATTATAAAAGTCTTCAAGGAACAATCTCACTCACAGCTTGGAACTTAAAGTTCCAACTAAATCAATTTTCAACACACATAAATATATATTTTTTGGTGTTGACCACCGATTTTGGAGTTGAATAAACATAGGCGGTCTCATTACGAAACGTGGTTTAAGTCAAGTTTAAGAAAAAACTCTGGTTTAGACTCTGGTTTTATAAAATTGATATTACTAAAACGAGGTTTAAGCCAAAAACCCCGGTCTATCTGTGGTATATAATTAAACCAGCCAACCCCCTAGCTTATCTCTGGTTTTAGCTCAACCTGTCGTCTTTTTACGGATTTGAATGTAATTTCTTGTTGTAGAATAGAGGTTATGTTTGTGCACCTTCGATGATTCGTACTTATCTGATTTTATTTTGTGATTCCTAAATGACTAAGTTTGAAAATGGACTTGAATTTGATAGACGATACCTATGGATTTTGATTGTTGCGGTTTGAAGGACATACTGGCGCCTTGTCGCTTACGTTTCGTTTCAAGTAGTAAATAAACGTATTCTGTAACTTCTCAGAAAAAATATATTTTATTTTATTTTCAAAGAATGTTTCTGTTTATTTTAATTATAAGCTGACTGGTTATAGAAACAAATAATAAAAAAATATTTAATTCAAGATTCTTGAAGGAATGGAACGTTATCGATGTTTGAGGCATGCAAAGTCCAAGATCATTGGTTGTTGTCAGTGAATGATTGAATGATACACGTAGACCCGAGTTCTAGTTGGGTTTAGTTAGACCTCAGAAAAATCTGCTTTTGTAATCTTTATTACAAAAGCAGACTTCAAGTCTAAACCAACGGTCTATATTTAGACCTGGACTTAGTAGTCCTGGCTTAAACTCGAGTTTAGACCACGTTTCGTAATGAGACCGAGGGGGTCCTCATATAATCGCATATTATGCAGAAAGGGATATAACATGTAGACTTCGTCTTCCTTATTCATACTACTAGTAACAATATCAGTGCTCATACGTAGGTAATTCTGTATCAGTGCATCCTTTATCTTGGCATTGATATTTTATTGTCTCGTTTGTATTTATTTTCTGTCTATGGTACAACGAACGTGTGCGTGCGATCGTTGCACTGACTTACTATACTAGAGATGCTGAGATCGCTTGCAATTTCTAAACAACTGAACAGAACAATGGTAATATTGATATTTTGTGTTTATTTTTTTATATGTAGGTACCTATGACTGAAATACATATTATCGAATAAAATTGAAAAAAAACATGCCCACTTCAAATCCATCTTCAATTTGAAATTCCCGTTAGATAAAAGTTCATATTGGGCCATGCATGTTGCCAAATCACCATGTTTTACACTTTCTAATCAAAGATCTTGAAGTCTCTCGTAACCACCGCTATCCTCGCCTTTGAAAATTTCAGGTATAAACTCATTTTAAAACTGAATTCGAAGTTTAAATTACTTGGACGAAAATCAATAATTTTGACGTTTTTCCTGGCACGCAGTTGTCATGTCAATTCAAATTATTTCAAATAACTTTATAGCGTGATTTTGAGGCGATAATGTTTCGCTTGCAATACGTTTCGCAATTTATTGTAAAGAAAAGATATTTCTCATGTAGTTCCCCTTTTCATTCCGCAAAAGATATACGATTTGGCCCAGATGTAAGATCTTTGATGCTTCAGGGAGTTGATATCCTTGCTGATGCTGTTGCCATTACCATGGGCCCCAAAGGCCGTAACGTTATTCTTGAGCAATCTTTTGGGCCTCCTAAAATTACCAAAGATGGAGTCACTGTTGCCAAAGGTATTGAGCTAAAAGATAAATTTCAAAATATTGGAGCTAAGTTAGTTCAAGATGTTGCAAACAAAACTAATGAGGAGGCTGGTGATGGAACCACCACGGCAACTGTTCTAGCGAGAGCCATTGCAAAAGAGGGATTTGAAAACATATCAAAAGGAGCTAATCCTATTGAAATTCGAAAAGGAGTAATGCTGGCCGTAGATGCGGTAAAAGAAAACCTCAAGAAAATGTCTAAAGCTGTCAGCACTTCCGAAGAAATTGAGCAAGTGGCTACAATATCTGCAAACGGCGACAAAGCCATAGGTAAGTTGATTGCTGCAGCAATGAATAGAGTTGGTAAAAATGGTGTTATAACCGTTAAGGATGGAAAAACTCTAGATGATGAATTAGAAATCATTGAAGGAATGAAGTTTGAGCGTGGTTATATATCTCCATATTTCATCAATTCAAACAAGGGGCCAAGAGTGGAATATAATAATGCCTTAATTCTTTTCTGCGAGAAGAAAATATTCAACGCTCAGCAAATTTTACCAGCATTAGAACTAGCGAATACAAAAAAGAAACCATTAATTATAATAGCTGAAGAGCTAGACGGGGAGCCTTTATCAGTTCTTGTTGTTAACAAGTTGAAAATCGGACTTCAAGTAGCAGCAGTCAAAGCTCCAGGTTTCGGAGACTTACGAAAAAGTATCATGGCTGATATGGCGACAGCAACTGGAGGCATCATATTTGAGGATGACAACAACCTCATAAGACTAGAAGACTGTCAGCTAGAGAGTTTTGGTAAAGTAGCTGAAGTAGTTATAACAAAAGATTCAACCATTTTGTTGAAAGGTAGGGGTAACAAAGATGAAATTCATCAGCGTATTGAACAAATAAAAGAAGAAATGGTATTAACTACCAACGAATACGATAAGGAAAGGCTTTTGGAACGATTAGCTAATCTACAATCTGGAGTCGCAGTTTTAAGAATTGGAGGTTGCAGTGAAGTTGAAGTAAATGAGAAGAAAGACCGTGTTAATGATGCTCTGAATGCTACTCGGGCTGCAATAGCTGAAGGGATTGTACCTGGAGGTGGGTCTGCATTGCTGCGGTGTATTCCTATTCTGGCAAAGTTAAAAGCAGCTAATTCAGATCAGGCTATTGGGATTGATATTATCAAAAAAGCCTTGCGCACACCCTGCCTAACTATTGCCAGCAACGCTGGATATGATGGTTCTGTAGTAGTCTCAAAAGTGGAGAACATGAGCCATGACTTTGGATACGATGCTTTAAATAATGAATATGTTAATATGATCGAAAAAGGTATTATAGATCCCACTAAAGTCGTGAGAAGAGCAATAACTGATGCCAGTGGAGTAGCTTCTCTATTAACTACAGCTGAAGCAGTTATTTGTGATGCTATCAAAAAGAAGGAAACTGCTGCGCCTGCTGATCTTGCTGGTTTGGGCGACTATTAGTTTGACTTTAAGACAATTATATTGTTTTGCTTTTACTTTCAATAAATATTACTTTCAAGTAAATTTTTGAAAAAAATTAAAACCTTTAGCTTATTTTATTCTTTATTATACACACAAATAAATAATTACAAAAAGGCAGAATTAAATTACATGTACAAAGGCGAGCTTAACCCTAAAAAGAGTTTTCTTCCAGCAAACCTTGAGCTAGAGAGAGGTAATTATAGAGGTAGGAACGTGTACAGAAAGGAAATAATACTTAAACTACAACAATACTACAAAAAATAAATAAACATATAAGTATAAATATACATGTATATAAAAATAAATATATAGATATTACAAAACAAATACCATACATAATTTAGAGAGACAGATAGTGCTCTTTAACTTTTCTCCTGAAGACATCGATTGAAGGACAATCACAAATGACATGAGGTAGGGCATTCCAACGCTTAACCGCATAAACAGTAAATGAGTCACTGTAGCGGCTAGACGAGTGAGAGGGAGTTTTAAGGAGAAGGGATTTAGAGGTCCGACACGGCATACCGCGAGGAACCAGAAATTGAAAACGTTCACGGAGATAAGAGGGAGATAGAGGGCTGTAAAGAACCTTATAGAGAAGTGTCAAAACGTGAAGATCACGACGACGACGAATAGGGAGCCATTTGAGTTGGGATCTAAACTCGGATACGTGATCAAACTTGCGCAATCCGAATATAAAATGGATGCACAGGTTTTGTAGACGTTCCAGTTTGTTAAGAAGTTCTTCCGTGGCATCAAGAAAACAGACATCGGCATAGTCAAGAAGGGGTAACATCAAAGTTTGGGCAAGAGTGATTTTTCTTTCAAAAGGAAGAAACTTCTGAAGGCGCTTGAGTGACTGAAACGCAAAATGAACCCTTTTACTGACATCGTTAATATGACCTTCCCAAGAAAGCTGACTGTCGAAAGTCACACCAAGGTTTTTCGCTTTACTTGAATAAGGAATACTCACGCTGTCATAATAAACAGGAGGGATAGACGATTGATTGATGATATTTAGCATATAGGGACTGCCCAAAATCAAGACTTGAGACTTAGAGGGATTAACCAAGAGACCAAACGATTTTGCCCATGTTTTAATTTTATCGAGGTCTACATTTATTTGAGTAATACCCTCGGCTAAGTCATCAGCCAGAAATTACCTTGGTTATGGAGTTAATGAACACTGAGAAAAGGAGAGGAGAAAGAACGCCACCTTGTGGTACACCAGCAGTGATGTCACACCATTCAGAGCAGGACTCGTCAAGGCGTACACACTGCGAGCGACCAGAAAGATAAGATTGGAACCAAGAGATAACTGGGAGTGAAACATTTAAGGAGGAGAGAATAGCTAGGAGGATGTCGTAGTCAACGGAGTTGAAAGCACTGCTGAAGTCCAAAAGTACCAAGACTGTAAGGCACTTATTGTCCATGGCCCAGCGTATGTCGTCAGAAACTTTTATAAGAGCGCTAGAGGTGCTGTGGCCAGGTCTAAACCCAGATTGAAAAGGACTCAGCAGGCTATGTTGAGAAAGGAACCGAGAAAGTTGCCTACAGACAACGTTTTCCAGGATTTTGTATAGTGTAGGAAGGATGGAAATAGGTCGAAATTGTGAAACAGTGGTAGGGTTAGGGGTTTTAGGGAGGGGTAACACAAATGCCTTTTTCCAGGCTGTAGGGAAAGAGCTTGTCACAAGAGAATGATTAAGGATGTGAGCGATAGGAGAGGCAAGCTCAAAGGAAAGGAGTTGAAGCATCTGAACGTAGATGCTGTCAGAGCCTACAGCTTTTGTGGAGATGGATTTCAGGACCAAATGACTTCTCTCTCAGTAATCTCGTTGAAATTAAAAGGAGGGCACTGAGGCATGGGTAAGCGCGATAGGTAGTCCGAGGTGTTATATTTAATAGAGTTATCAAAACAAATAGGAGATTTAGAAAAGTGGATATTGATACTATTTAGATCAAGTGAGATATTGTTGGAATCGCTAGACTGCTTACCCAGCCCAAGAGATTTCAGAAATTTCCACATTTGCGATGTGTTACAGTTTTTAATAGAGTCGTGAATATGGCGTCGCTTTGAATCTCTGCACATCTTGGTACAACGGTTACGTAATTTCTTATAGGAGGCTAAATTATCATCAGTAGGGAACTTCTTAAAAAGCCGTTTGGCCTTATCGCGTTTCAACATAGCTTTTTTTAGAGACGGCGTTCACCAAGGAGCAGGGGTATGTTTGACCTTCACAACTTTGAGAGGTGCGTGAATGTCATAAAGTGCGGAGATGATATCACTAAAGGCTTCTACTTTATCGTCAACGTTATCAGCCACGATGACAGGGGACCAGTCAATTTTGCACGCGTCACAACGCAAGCACTCCAGGTTCATATCCTTGAAACTTCGAAGTAGGAGAGATTTGGGCTTACGCCTCGGACAGCGGATTTTATACGATAGAAAAAGAAGGTCATGATGGGAGAAAGGGGCAGTTAATTGACCATGTGTAGCCACACGATCAACACTGGAGACAATAATAAGATCTAAAAGAGAGGGAATAGAATGAGGGGCATGGTGGGTGGGAGAAAGAGGAAGAATGTGCATATTAACAGAAGAGATTAAAGAGATAAGTCTTTGGGCACGCAAATCATTCTTCAAAAGACATGTATTGAAGTCACCTAGAATAATAGTATGGTCGTAAATAGGAGATAAAGCTTCTAATTTTGTCTCAAGAGAGGAGAAGTAATCGACATGTAAGGACGGAGGATAATACACACCTAGAAGAATTTTAGAATGGTTAACTATAACCTCGATAAACAAATGTTCAGCGAAGTTGTGATACTCTCCTGGTGATTGGTCGATTACTTTACAAGGTATATCAGCTCGAAGGTAGATAGCAACTCCGCCACAACCTTGACCGATTCTATCATATTACAGACTACTTATACTTATCAGAGATCATATTACTTATTTTACAGACTTAGAATTCTTTACCAATTTATCCTGATTTATCTTTCCTGCTCCATCATCAGACCCTGATCACCTCTATTGAGCCAATTCTAATGAGCCCAAACACGATATATCTGCTATACGTTGGCGAGAAGTTGGGTATCCTGCAGATTCCAGGTGATGCCTCAGCATCAGATCAAGGTTACCATGTTCATGCAATATAATTGAAGTAACAGATAATACCAAATTTCGAATCGAACAGACCTGTGGAAGTTGCTCTCATCCCATCATCAACTATAAAGAGCTGAAGATTTTCAAATGGCTTTACCAACTTTCTTGAATCATAGCTAAAAATACTCGATCAAGTCACTTTTCAAATAAAAAAAAACTAATCAAAATCGGTTCATCTGTTTGGGAGCTACGATGCCGCAGACACAACACAGATACACACTAAACTTATAACATCCCTTTTTTGTCTTAGGGGTTAAAAAAATAAACCTTAGTTTATCATCTACCCGATGGTGGCGAAGCCTGTGCATTGGGGATGGAAGCGTTCTCTGAGATACAGTTCTATAACTAGTTCTGGGGACGGTGAACGTCCACACCGCTCAACTTCGCTGTGTCGGTGGAAAAGTTAGGCATAGTTTATAGTTTAAATTTAGTTATATTTAGTTTTTGGTAGCAATAATGCACGATTGTCTGAAAGAGATTGCTATAAGTGATAAGACCCCCATTTGTAGGACGTTGTGTTCCTCAACAAAGTAATTTTTCATTTCATTTCATTTTATCTATACTTTTTGAGAATTAAGACAAATAGGAGCATTCGATAGCTCAGGGATTTGCGAAGAAGTACATAACCTAGATTTAAGATCCTCTGTAAAGTATATTTTTATCCTGGTGTATGCAATAAAGAGTTATCTATCTATCTCTCTATCTATGACTAGCACTAAACGGTTGCTCTAAATATTCAACAAACAAACAATGCAACATTTTGCTATTGAGGCTCTTCCTGTGCCGATTCAGGGAAATTAAAATTCTCAAGGTTTGTATTTTTTAAATAGGTTTACTTCTACAAAAAATAGTTTTTTTACCATAAGCGCATAATTTTTTTTTTTTTTTTAACCATTGGTCTTGAACTGCAGAGTGAAATAAAAGCTAGAAAAATGAAGTCAATACTGTCAACTGAAACTGCCAAATATCAATAATTGACAATGACAGTTGGTTTTGGCGGTAAAAAACAGGTGTTTCTGTTATTTTTGTACTCATCTCGTGTTTACTGTTCAAGTAAACTTTTGGTAATATTTTTAATGTCTGTGATGTCTATTCAAAGGTAGTCAACATTTCAGTAAAGTTCTAGCAGTAGGAAAAAGAGTGAAAACCCTTATAAAAAGAAGTCAAGGATGGCAGGAGCTCTACAAAAGCACACTACCGTCTTTGAAAACGATGAATCTGAGATCTTGAAAATAATGCAAAGGAGCCCGAGTAATATGTCGGATGTTTCCGCTAAGAATTCTGATAATAACCTCCAATTGAATGGTAACCACGAAAATGCACCGAATAAACGTGTTAGGAGACGTATTCAAAAGTTTTCGGATTCTGATAGTGATATGGAAGGACAACTGCCGAATGAAAATGACAAGTCAATTTCAGAGGAAAACGCCAAAGCTTCTCAAAGTAGCGACAGTGATATAGGAAGACAATTTTTTAATAGCATTCCTCATAAATCTCGGATCCATAAAGTTAACAATGAAAGCTCAGCAGATTCAGATTCTTCAAAGTCAGACCAAGTAATACGGTCAGGTTTTAAAGAAAAGTCGAATATCTCTCCACATAGTAACAGTGATAGTGAAACTACCATTTCTAAAACCATTCCTCTAAAATCTCTAATCCCAAAACTGAAAAGTGCAAGCTCATCAGATTCTGATCAAGCAGGGAAAAATGAAGAACAACTAACAAGGATGAAAAATAAAAGAAATAAAGTGAAAGATAAATTTAAAAGTCTCAAAACTTCTAGAGAAAAAGTTGCATTAGCTGAAATTGAGTCAAACAAAAGTGCTAATAACAGCTCAGAAGAATCTGATTATGAAGCTAATTCCATTGAAATAATCAAACAGGTGGGTTTCAGACTGCCATACCTTGAGCCTCAACTAAAAATTATTTATAATATTGTAATTTTTTTTTTAAATACATTAGTCATCAATGAATATTTGTATAATTTTTTTTAGAAAATCAAAGATAGAATGTCTTTCAAGTCATCAATATGTGATCCTGACACATCTGATGAAGACACAGAAAACAGACAGCAAAAGTCCATGCCAAATCAGAAAAAAGAGAGAAGAATTAAACTGACTTCACCAAAGCCTCAGAGAGTGAGTATTTTCTTCTTTTAGGTCTACAATCAGTTATACTATAAGTGCAGAGACATGCTTTTCTTAAAAATACTGAGTTTTTAATAAACTCATTAATCTACCTTTTTTGTAATTGGCATCTTTTTCTATTGTTTGCTGTATTTCTGAGCTATAAATGATCCCTTTTCAGAAACTTTGTATAAAACTTGTTTTGTATAAAACTGCTCTATTTTTCATATGTCAGAAGTATCCTTGAATATTGTTGTACTGTTTGGAACCCGCATTATATAACATATATCAGTGACTTGGAACGCATACAAAATAAATTTATCAAACATTTAAATTTTAGGACACACAATTACTTTCAAAACTATAAAGAATCATGTAGCTACCATAATCTTCCTAGCCTTCAAAATCGACGAACGTTCATGGATATGGCCTTCCTTCATGGTCTTTGTAATGGATACATTGATTGTCCTGAACTTACTGGTAGAGTTTTGCAATTTCGTACGCCCAAGGTTCGCACACGACTTACAAAGTTGTTTGCCATTTCGCACTCATCTACAAACTATGCACAATATTCCATAGTTAATAGGCTACAAAAGATGTATAACAACGAGTTCAACTCATGCAATATATTTTATAGTAGCAAGGAAACTTTTAAAAAAGAGATTTTCAAAATTTTGGAGGACCATCATTTATAGTAAATGCACCATACTACTTTCTTTATATATTCATGTTTATATTCTATAAATTTTTGTATATTTTATATCTGTGTATTATTTATATTTACATACATTTTATAGTATGGAAGTAAAATTAAGTGTAGGCACTTTTTACACATTGTCAATTTATTTTGTCCTTTTGAAAAATTCAACTGCTTGTTATTTTTTTTTATTGTATAAAATGTAAATCTGTTTTTGGCTGTAAAATATGTTTTGTATGAATTATTTGTTTTATAATAAGGGCTGTGGATTTTGTTTAATAAATAAATAAACTTGAATGTAATACTTAGGAAACCATAATTTAATAACATTTACATTAAATTCCACAGATGTCTGCTAAGCAAGCCATGGAAAACATGCAGAAAATAAAAAGTGAATCTAACAGAATGCTGAGAGAAAAAGAAGTGTCACTACCCTATCACAGACCTAAAGCATTATCATTGAAAGATATTATGAGCAGACGGAAGCCAGCTGTATCTTCTGATGGGAAAAGTTTGCCTATCAAGATGAATGGGGAGCAACTCAAACAATATGCGTAAGTAAATGGCAGATGACCCCACTTTAGGAATTGTAGATAATGACAGTGCAGTATGTGTGTGGATACAGAGGTGTGTCACTGCATAGTCTTGAATCAAAGTTTGCCTAAGCTGCTTCCTATTGCATCACTATGGGTTCACAACAACTCATAGCTAATGAACTGTTGGTGCTTATAAAATACGCCTTTGACACAATGGACAAAGTCAGCATGGTGCAGAACTGTAAGTCAAATTTCAAGAAGAGACGAACCACCTCCTTGCTGTTGCTGATCTTCGAGATGTTTGCCCTGGATGCCTTTATCCATAATATTATGGAATTGTTTCAACCTTTAAGTGGAGTGTATCAGGAATGAATTGATGAGAGAGTATAGTTAAGAATTTTAATGTTAACCAACCTGATATGGGCCTTTCACAGAGCATGTTAATTGCGCAAACCTCAAGCGCTGCTATCATGCTGTACCGGTCCATATATGAGCGGATTAATGTAAATGTTTGATGTAGTCTATGATGGTACAATATAAATGACATCATAGAAAATCAACAGAAGTTTGTAAAAAAATAACAGAAAAAAATAACATGTATTCAATAAACCAACCCTTTCATTGAACAAACGATAAAGGACAAACTGTTATAACAGATATGTATTATAATACAATACTAGAAGAAAAAAAGTACTCTTTATTAAGTACAAAAAAGTTATGGAGTTATCTATATACTAATACTATAAAGAGGAAATTTTTTTTGTTTGTTTGTGTTGAATAGGCTCCGAAACTACTCGACCGATTTTAACCATTTTTTCACCAAATGAAAGCTAAATTATCAGGAAGTAACATATGCTATAATTTATTTTCAAAAAAATAGAGATCCTTAAGAAAATTGCAAAAATGTAACCCAAAGTAGCAAAATTTTGCCTATAACATTTATTATTTGGTGTGCGCTGAGAAAACTATTGATGATACATAAAAATGATGTACTACATGATTAAAGTACTCATTATTACCTACAAAAAAGTCCATGAGGGAATATATCTTACTATCATAGTTAAGTCACAATAGCAGCTTTTGTGTTCTAAAATTTAATTAGATCGCCGATATTCCCACGGAATCGGAACTTACGCGGGTGAAACCGCAGGGCACAGCTAGTTATGAATGTGTAAATGTATAGGTAACTCTTGTTTTACTACAGACAAATGCTGGAAGAAAGACAGAAACAAATGATGGAGCTATGGCAGAGTGATACTGATGAAGAAAATGATGGTGTTAAAACTGATGATATGAAATCAAATGATGGAATTGCAGTAGATGCGACTGTTGATCCAGTAGAACTTAAACAAATTGAGTTAGATACCATTGAAAATGAGCAGGAAGTAAATGCTGCTATTTTAGCTGAGGATAGTGATAAACTTTTTGACATTCTTAGCTATAGCATTGTTGAAAAGGCAACTATAAACCAGTCTAAAGAAAATGTTAGTAACCATGTCGTAGAATCAATAAATAGGGAGGAAGTTACTGAAGAACAAGATTCAGAAACAAACATGAAATTGGTTTTCAATGACTCTGAAACATCCATTACTGAGATTAAAACTGATGGAACATTTCATGTAAAAGAAGAAAGTAGTAATCAAAACAATGAAGCAAGTATAGTCAGTGACAAAAATAATGAACATGACGATTCAAACAACACCAAAACAAATACAGAAGTAGACAGTCAACTGATATCATTACATTATGATACTGAAAACCTTGACAGTAAATCTTTACATACAGATTTGCCTGCTAAATTAATTACTGATGTAGAACCAGAAAGAAGTGAAAAGACTGGCAGTAAAATTGAAAATATTGACACAGAAATTGAAGCTATGGAAGTTGATGCATTTTCAGATGACGACATGAATATTGAAGATATTGACAAAATCATTGAGAATGCTGAGTTTATTAGAGGTGAGGCGAGTTTTTCTTAATATTAGTTATTGTTAAGAAAAAACAATATAATTTTTATTTATTCATGGTATACCTCGTGTGTTCATAAGTCTTGAGACACAGTAAAACTAAAATATTTTTGGAGCTAAGTTGAGTATTCATTTATTGGATATTAAAATTAAAACTACTGACATCTAGATCTGTATTTAAAAATAAATCATTCAAAATGGCCGCCTTTGCATTCAATGCAGGCCTTCAAACGCGTGCGCCATTCATCTATGGCGGCACGAATCTTTTCAATGGGAATCCGTTTCGATTCTTTAATAAGGGCTCGCTTGAGAGAATCCAGGTTTGGGTGAGACTTTCTGCATGCCCTCAGCTCCAATTCCGTCCATAAAGAATAATCCAAAGGATTCAAGTCAGGGCTTGACGAGGGCCAATCTTCGCTCCGAATTAAGCCTGGCAAATTGGCCTCCAGCCAACGTTGGGTAGTCTTAGCTTTATGGGAGGGAGCAGAGTCCTGTTGGAAAACCCAGTATTTTCCAGCGAATAGCGTATCATTTAATGGTTTAACCACCGCTTCCAATATGTCGGTTTGGTAATTTTGTGCCTTCACCTTGACGCCTTGCTGGCAAAAATGAAGCGAAGTGACCCCCTCGTAGGAAACACCCCACCAAACCATCACACTTGCTGGATGATGAGTGCGCTGGACATTGCGTACAGATGGCTGGACGTCCTTTGAACTTCTGGCGTAAACCTTATTGTTCTGCCGGTTAAACTTTTCTTCCACCGTGAAGATCTTTTCATCGGTAAACAGGATATTTTTTGGATCGTGTCTCTTCAATAGGTTCCGACATCGTTCCAGTCGCAATTTACGAAGACGCTCGTTTAAATAATGCACTTTCCTTCGACTGTAGGCCTTTAGTTTAAGATCATATTTAAGTATCCTGTTCACCGATATTCGCGAAATGTTGGTCTGCAGAGCTAATTTCTTTTGAGTCCGGCAAGGGTTGCGACGAATTCGCTCTCTGATTACTTTGATGTTGGCGGGCGTCCTTATAAACCGCGGGCGGCCACATCTTCCACGGTCTTCTAAAGAGCCGGTCTCCTTGTACCTCTTTATGGTATAATACACAAAGTTCCGACTACATCCCAAACTTTGGATTTCACTAAAAACTTGCATTGGTTTTTTTCCTGCTTGAAACAGTGAAATTACAGTCGCACGCAAATCTTTTGTTGGCGCCATTTTCACGGAGAATGAAACAAATATTCAAATGTATATTTTTTCTGATTCAAAACATTCGAAATTTAAAATTTTAAAAGTTTAAAAAAGGTTGCATGAATTACTTTCTTTTTAAATTAATTAAATAAGTTCGTCTCAAAACTTATGAACACACGAGGTAGAGAGTGAATTGAAAAAAAAATTGTAGCATTATTATTTTATTTGTCATACCTATTTAAAAACAAATATAATAAAACTCAACAATTAAATTCTTCTAATCGGTATTTTAAAAAACAACAAAGAAGTTAATTTATAATATTTGCCCTAAATTCACAATGAAAATGTAATTTCTAAGTCCTAGGACATTATTCATTGACATTAGTCTTTGTAAACATAGTGGTTACTCCTATGAGTCTTTGCTGAAGGTATTGCGATGGCTATGTGTTTTCGCGCACACACCCAAATTATATGGCACTTTTTTGTTTACAGATATTGAAAACAAAGTCAATTCTCAAGTACTAATTCGAGATAGGCCACTAAACATAAAACCCACGTTGACTGGCGCTCCGGGAATGGTTATAGAATTAGATGACAGTAGCACTGTTCCAAAGAAGTCTGGTATGGAGTTACTAAAGGAACGGTTCACGTTTTTCGCCAAATTAAAGACCCCAGATGAGTTGGAAAGGGATAAAGAGAGAAGGTTAGTTTTAGTTTTAGCCTTTCTATAGGAAATGACGAAATTTATGTCTGGAAGAAATCGCTGTTTGCGATAAGACCGCCAATAAAATTAAATGTTTGTAATAGTGCTTATCATGTTAATTTAAGTCCTCAATAAATGGAGGTGGCCATACCTTGAGGGGGGCCTTAGTCCAGCAAAAGATAAGATGATGATGATGATGATGAAGTATCTTTTAAAAGCCTAATGTAGGGTTATGGCTGGACTGTATTCGGCTAGCTTAGTGACTCCCTTTTAGAAAACAAGCTTATGTAAATGGACGAGGCCCAGGCGTGTGAGCATAGTGGTGAAGTGGCTAAAGTCCTATTCATATTGTAAAAACGGGAATTTTCACGTACTGCACTATCGGTGAAGGCACCGACTAAGTTTCGACTCATTCCGAGAGTCTTCATCAGGGTGAGTGGTTGCGACTTTCTCCTTCCGCGTCGCGCCGTGCACTACGCGCTGCCGCACGTTGTGCGCGGTTATAAAGGCGCGTGAGTGGAGGGGGCGTTTGTGTTCGTAGCGTTGTTGTAACTACAGGTGGTAGGGGTGCTACATCGTCTACGCTACTGCTCACGTCGATGCAATAACCTATTCCTGGAGGAGCCAGACAGGCTACGCTCACTGTGGCAATGTCAGATTCGACTCCCCCGTTATCATGCAGTCCATACAGACATGACTTCCAGGCGGGGGGTAAAGCCCATCCACGGTCTCTGTTAAAGTTTGGTAGACGACCTATCTCGATAGCTTCGCGGATCTTGCGAGGAACGAAAAACTTTTCTCTTGCCAAGACCCGGGCTTTATCAAAACGGATATAGTGCGTCGTACCAGTGACCAGCGAATGCTCTGCTATGGCGGAACTGTTGATATCTAAGTTCTTCACAGCGCGTATGTGTTCGGTGAGCCTTGTAGAAATGTTGCGTTTTGTCTCGCCGATGTAGCATTTACCGCAGTCACAAGGAATCTTGTAGACACCGGGGACACCTAATGGGTCTCTATCCTTGGGAGAACGTAGCAATTGTCTCAATTGTGTCAGGGGTCGGAATATCGTTTTTATGCTGTACTTTCGACAAACAAAAACAATTTGAGCGTCTGACAAACAAAAACAAGCAACCAGTCGTGGCAAATTGCCCCATTAATGATGACAAAACGGTGATTAATTTATCAACTCTAGTGGTGTCAGATGATGTAAAAATGGTATTATCAAAAGGTCTTAATTTTGCACCCACTCCGCATAAGGTACCAGTTGAAGCGATCATTTCTAGCGTCGAGGAAACCATCTCGCGAAACAAAATTCCTGCGCACGACGCTGAGTGCTTACGACAAGATGTTGCGTCTATGGTGCGGAAAGCCAAGTTACCTAAACCCAATATCACAAAGCCCGAATGGAAAGCCCTGAAGAGTTTGCGGGATAATCAGGACGTACTGGTGCTCCCAGCAGATAAAGGGAATGCGACTGTTATTGTGGATACAACGGCTTATGAACAAAAAATGCTGGAATTACTGGACGACGCCACAACTTATAAACGAGCCACAACTTATAAACGAGCCACCTACAATCCCACAGCTAGGGTAACTAAAAAGTTGAAGGAGTTACTTCAAGCAACTTCTGACGACTTGTATGAGCGATTACGACCCATGAATCCCACTTCTCCAAAGATCTATGGCCTTCCTAAAATTCATAAACCCAATTGGCCTCTTCGCCCCATAGTAAGCCAGATAGACTCACCAACGTACAAAGCAGCGCGCTTTATGGCGAATGTACTGCTTCCATTCACAGGAAAAACGGATAGCTACGTGAAAGACTCCACCCATTTCACACAACTGTTGGATGGAATAGTAATACAGGAAGATGAATGTATGGTGAGTTTCGACGTAACCTCTCTGTTCACCAATGTACCGATAGCGGACACCATTACTATAATTCAGGAATTATTGCTACCTACTTCAATACCTATCGAGTACATGAAGGTGATTGAGTTTCTTTTGTCTAGTGGCTATTTTATGTGGCGGGGTGATTATTTTCTGCAAATGGAGGGTGTAGCGATGGGGTCTCCTATAGCTCCGGTAGTCGCAAACATTTTTGTGGAGTGGTTTGAGTCCACAACGCTGGAAAATGTACCTTTTAAGCCAAGATACTGGTGGCGGTATGTAGACGACGTGTTTGCCATAATACATAAAGATAACATTACACCGTTACTTACACATTTGAACACCAGACACCCTAAAATCAGTTTCACTGTGGAGCGTGAACAAAACAAAACTCTGCCTTTTCTAGATGTGTTGGTCAAGCGAGAAACTTCAGGACGCTTCTCACATTCGATATACCGCAAACCAACACATACAGACAGATACCTTAGAGCTCTCACCACCATCCAGCACACCTCGCCTCTGTACCACGCACTCTAATAAATAGAGCTCTTCGGTTGTGTGACCCACAATACGTGGATGCTGAACTGTCACATGTGAAAGAGGTGTTAGAGAGAAACGGCTATGGTTGGAGACAAAGTTTTCGGATCGCAAACACGTCTATGAGGTCACGCAAGGCATCGGTAGAGAGAGCTGTAGCATACTTACCATTTGTTAAGGGAATAACAGATAAAATCGGGCACGTCTTACATCGAAAGTACAGCATAAAAACGATATTCCGACCCCTGACACAATTGAGACAATTGCTACGTTCTCCCAAGGATAGAGACCCATTAGGTGTCCCCGGTGTCTACAAGATTCCTTGTGACTGCGGTAAATGCTACATCGGCGAGACAAAACGCAACATTTCTACAAGGCTCACCGAACACATACGCGCTGTGAAGAACTTAGATATCAACAGTTCCGCCATAGCAGAGCATTCGCTGGTCACTGGTACGACGCACTATATCCGTTTTGATAAAGCCCGGGTCTTGGCAAGAGAAAAGTTTTTCGTTCCTCGCAAGATCCGCGAAGCTATCGAGATAGGTCGTCTACCAAACTTTAACAGAGACCGTGGATGGGCTTTACCCCCCGCCTGGAAGTCATGTCTGTATGGACTGCATGATAACGGGGGAGTCGAATCTGACATTGCCACAGTGAGCGTAGCCTGTCTGGCTCCAAGACAATTCCTGACATTTCAATACTAACCTACTTATTATTGTTGAGCACTTTTGTTTCAGACACAATAACACTTCGAAAACCTAATGTCTAGACAAACCTAACATAGGTTATGAGATACTACCAACTTACTTTTGTACATACTTAGTTTGTTAAAAATATAAATCTAAATCTAACCGACTGCATGTATACGGTTTTCTCGTAATTTCCTAAACAAAGGTTGTATGTATGTGTATGTGATACCACAACACCCAGACTCAGAACAAATATCTGCAGAACATGCAAACATTGGTAATCGAACCCGCACCCCCCACAACCCCTATTGCGTCACTGAGGTCGTCTCGCTGCTTAATTTAAACTTACGAACTTACAGAATAAAACCAGGTAATCAGCATTGGAAACTAAAACAAGAACTCGAAGAGCAAATGGCTGTGCAGAGATCTCTTGAATGGGGAAAACGTCACGAAGACGAAAAGCAGCACCAGAAAGAGTTGAAAGAATTAAGAGGTGAAGAGTCTGATGATGAAAACGATATAGACAAGATTGAAGCCAAGTTAGAAGGTGAGTTAAGGGGAGCGGTTCTTGACTACCCTGTCTTTCTTGCATGCATTGGCGGCGAGAATATGCGATAGCATCCTAGTAGCCTGTGATATGCTATTATCGTCAATATGCCACGGGTATCGTGGTGCAGTCGCGGCGCCGTGCCAAGTTAGCATCTCTAGTAAGCCTGTGCTTGCCAATCTGACGATGGCGCGGCGTGGAAAGCGCATATCAATCAATCATTTGGGGTCATCAAAGCTTTTTTTTTTCTCGGAAGATGCGTTCATTTTGTTGTGTTTAAATGTTCATTTAATGTTTTGTTTGAGTTATAGAAACAGACAATTTTGTACAGGGGCAGGGCTTCCAAATCGGAAATTGAAATAGCCACCGCCAAGATCTTTGCTTGTGTAGCAAAGTTGTTATCTTATTTATTATTAGTTCCTCACACAGAGTTCCTAAAGCTAAACGGTCCTCAGCTGAAATCTTAACAAAACGCAATCACGACGTTTTCAAGTTCCTACGATTTGTACAAACCGGTTTGATTCGATTTTAAGTCGAGGCTCGCCAGTCGCCATTTGAGAAACGCCGAATGTATTATCAAAATGCCACAAAAATCATTTAAATTTGGATCTGCTGATAATATTAAGTTTATTGAACTCTATCTCCGTTACGAGTGTTTGTGGAATACAGAACATCAAAACTACAAAAATCGTGAGTCTAGAAATGCAGCCCTCATTGCATTTGCAAGAGAACTGGGAATTGAAGAATTTGGCCCAAAGGAAATATCAACAAAAATAAAAAATATGAGGAGTCAGTATTTGCAAGAGCGGAAGAAAGTCAAATCTTCTATGGAGAATGGGGCCGAAAACGTTTATGTTTCTAAGTTGCCTTGGTACGATGCCTTGGATACATTTTTGAGAAAACCTTCAGAATTTCAGACAACCTCAAATCTGGTGAGTAGCTATGTACTTGCATAATAAAAATACAGCAACAGCTTGATTTATTATATTTTTTTTTAAACTAATTTTGCTGGCACTTGTACATACAGGGTATCCCAGAACTTACAGGTATGTTAGGGATCATAGTCCACCATATCATTATGGCAAAAACAGCTGTTTTTAATAAACATCCAAGCCATGTAAAATTTTACATGCATACTCACCTTTTTCAGGTTAACTAACATACATGTTCTGAGATACCCTGTTTAAAGATCAAAGTTCTGCCACATCTAGGAAAATTCCATCTCGATGCTAATGCTGTCTGTATGAATTTCATCCATTCTTTTTTGGTCCTAGGTACATTAAAAATGCATTACTTTATTAATTTATGTTTTTAAATTACAGATAAAAGAGTCTACTCCGATCATTCCTAAAATTGAATTTGATGTATCAGTGGCTGATGCAGATGAAAGTCAAAGCTTCCAAGTTGAAGGTGTGGATATTGATATTGTCGAACTGACACCAAAGCCCACAAACACACAAACTAATAATTCCAGAACAAGGGCATCAGATATAGACACAGCTATAAGTAAATTAGACACCCTAGAAAAAAGGCCCAGGCAATATGAGGATGATGTGGATGCGTTTGGGAAGTATGTCGCATCCAGCTTACGTAAGCTTAGTGAAAAAAATATTGTATATGCTCAAGATGAAATCCAGGCAACACTCTCTAAATATAAACTAAGAAATTTGAAGTAATTTAACTACTATGCCGGAATCTCCGAGAATCTTCTAGAGCTGATGATGACAGATAGTGGTAAATGCTACAGACAACAATATGAGTACAAATGGTTCTTTTAATTATACATATTAATAAACTAGAATTATATTATTATATTTATGTCTTTTTTAAATTGATTAGACTTGTTATTCTATTATATTTGTTGACATGTCTTAAAGAGACGAAGCAGTATTTAGAAGTTTGTATCATTTCAAATTCAAAAGAAGAAAACTTACCACTATCCAGCTAAATAACTGTTTAAAATCTTTTCACGTAAGTATGTTAGGTATAGTACATTTACCTACCACATTAAAGCAAATGATGAGACTGACGGATGTTAAATAAATACTTATTTTCATTTTAAAAATAATGTTTGTTTTATTCAAACCTTATCCTCAATACTGTTTAAACAGCTTACAAAACCTCAACCAAGAAATAGTATATTATTTCTCATTCTTTCTATCACATTGCAATCAGCTTGGTATTCTGTAAAATCAAATTGCACTTAGACGCCGTCAAAGCCGTATGCGAAGTTTGAGAACCACTTGACAACCATTTCCCTTTGATCGCCACCACGTTAGTTTAACCGTGCCCTTTGTTATTATTGACACAAGTCACAAGTACAAGAACTTGTTTTTTTTTTTGCTGTAATTATCGTTTCCTTTTGTTTTTTTTTTCTATATATGGTACTTAAATATTTGAAATCACAAACTTATAGGTATTTCCTATTTTGTCTTTTATAAAAACGATGGTACAAGTGCTTCTAGTAGGTAGGTACCTTATGAAAATGCGTTCTTGTATCACGGAAGATTTTTTAATTTAATACAAAAAGTGTTAGATACGCACTGTACTCATGCCTGCGTTGTAGTTGAGGCTGATTTTACAGTCACTGACTGTTAAATATGCATCACATTATGTAGCGTCTAATACGGATAAACGTACATTTAAATTTTCGCTGTTCATTGCAACCGAACTCGCGTAACACAATAGTGTTAAAATCACGTAACTCACAAACGTTTTTGCAAAGAGTGTGCAGAAAAAATACATGTAATCGCCTTAATATCAACCAACAACGGACGTCCTGCGCGCTACGTATATCTGTTTGTGCCTAGCTCTTTTATGTAAAACAGTCACACGTTCACTTTTGGACGGGCATAGACTTCCCCGAGATTTCTCGACTAGAGCCGCCTCCTTCCCACGACCTTTAGAATTTCATCTGGCCGTCCAAGACATCGTCTTCCAGTTTCGTGATCGTAATAGGTCAATTTTAATCATAAATAGGTACTTACAACATAAAATATATCTAATCTAGACATTGAATCTAGACACATTTGGATGTGTCCCAAAATATCAGATACAGCACACTCGAACCCGCACCTTAAATTGGTTAATTTATTGTTTGTTTTTATTAATTCATTTCAATTCAATGTTTTCTCTTTAAAAAAAAAAGGTCTTTTTTGTTTCAGAAAATGAAGCAGATGAGTCTGATATTGAAGAAGAATTGTCAGAAAATGATATTGAAATGAAGGATAAGCCAAGAGTGAAGAATCCTATGTTAGAAAATGAAGCTGAGGAATCGGATTGTGATGAAGACGTAAAGGATGACGGAAATGAGGAAGTTGAAGAAAACGAGGAAAATCAGCATGATGGAGAAATAAGCGATGGTAACTTATCATCAATCACATCATGTTTATTCTTTCGCACGAGATCTTTCATACAATTTATCCATCTTTTTATCAGCCTACACCTACTCTTAAATCATGGATAGATTTAGAGAGAGAGTGTTACATAAATCCACATTTATGTAACACTCTCTCTTCGTAATAATAGGACATTTTGTCTCATGACATGCCTTCAGTAACTCATCAAACTCGTTATATTAACAAAGAAACTACTGAGGCTGGAAATAACTTAAAATTCTTCTGGGCTCTTATGGACCGACCTTTGTTAGTTGTTGGTATACTAGACAGTATTTTTTTTCGTTGAGAACGTCATTATTAAAGTTGTAGGACCATTATGTCTATCTGGGTCAGACGATTCAACAAAGTAGGTCCAAGTGCGACAAAGGAATCAGACGACTATCCAACTCGGATCGCGTTCGAAAAACTTCGTCATTTATCTTTTCGATACAGGAGCCTAAGTGAAAACTCTAATATCGTCAATAATAAGACTTATTAAGTTAATAATAAGTCCACGTGTTATTAATCTATGCTAGTGTTGATATAATATGGCACTGAAACTTGGTAATAAGCTCAAGGTCGGTGAGCTATGAAAAGATCTATGCTCGGAGTTTCACTACTTGAGATCGATGAGATCTGTAGAAAAACAAGTCATTCTTAGAATTCGCAAGTTGCAGTAGGTTGTCGATTTTCGGCTATATGGCCTACATATAGCCGAAAATCGACAACCGCTGGGTAAGAAGGGAAGAAGGGTTTTCTAATGGCGACCACGAACTGGACGATGCAGTGTGAGAAGGCCCTCCACTTGATGGACCGATGACATCGTTAAGGTCTGTGGGAAATGGATGGAACTGTCCCTTGATCGTTTGTATCGTTTGTTTGTATCGTCAAGTATTTTTATTTAATGTTTTTCATTTTCAAACTTCTACGGGTCTAGGCTTTTGTTGATGATAATGCTGCTTTTTTATATTCAGGTGATGATAAAGAAGAATGTGACGATGAAAACGATGAAGATGACGTATCAAGTGAAAGTGAATCATCAGAATCTGAAGAAGAACAACCAACCACAAAGAAAGGCAGGATTCTGAAAGCATTTGAGGACTCTGATGATGAAGAAATTTGTGTTAAAGTGACGGAAAAAGAAATAGGCGAAACAAGATCAATTGGAAGTGTGGACTTGTTGGGTAGTCAAGCAATTTCTCAAGGTATTTTTTCTAAGCTTTAAATAATAGATCAAATATATAATGCTGGACATTTTACTCAGCATCATCTAGCTCCAAACTAAGCAGAGCTTGTTGGAACTACATGTCTGGATATAGAGGTACTATTTATATCTTTCTGTATCTGCATGCTACAGCAGATAGCTCCCAACGGGTGGACCGATTTCTATCCGATTTTTTATTAAAAGATGTAGCATCAATCTATCACATGTCCATCTATTGGCTTAAATAATGGTGGGAAATGTGAGATATAAAATAGGTTTGCTTCTTGACTAATGTTATGATATGGTAAAATAAATAAGATACAAATTTTATTACTAAAGAAGAATGATATAATTCATAATGCAGATAAAATACGCAAATAGGGTACAAATTACTAAATGGAATTTCCAGCGAGATCCAAATTAAGCATGCGCTATAATTTTTTTTTAAATATATCTTTGGTATAAATATTTTTTTATATATCTACAGTGGCCTACTACGGCCAATCTGCTGGTAAGCAATTACCGTAACCTATGGACGCTAGGTATCTAGAGGCGCTTTGCTGACTCTGAGACATAACGGATAAAAATTCTCATGTGCCAGTAATTTCACCGACACTCTTCAAAACAAAACACAGCAATACGAGAATTACTGCTTAGCTGTAGAAATAGCGATGGCGGTAGTAGTACTTCTCTGGACGAACTCTTTCACAAGGGCTTCATGAAATCTATCGTCACACGTCCCAAAAAGGCGCTGCAGTGTTTGCTACCGATATTCTTCGTAAATGGTGCATCGTGCCCATTTTTGATTTAGATGTACTTTAATATCCGCACGAATGCTACTTTTTATCCAAACCGTACGCAGAAGTTTGGTATAGCTTCATATAATATTCTATGTTTTCAATATTTCAGATGATGTCCTCACGCTGGCCCAAAGAGACAAATCAGTATCAGAAGACCTATTTACAAGCCAGGGTAGTAGTTTAGTCGCATCACAAAAGGAAGCCAAATCGGAACCCCAGGTTGTGCCGG
Source organism: Perizoma flavofasciatum (assembly GCA_958496245.1). NCBI lineage: Eukaryota > Metazoa > Arthropoda > Insecta > Lepidoptera > Geometridae > Perizoma > Perizoma flavofasciatum. Next base: position 6,697,345 of record OY292436.1, read on the forward strand.
ATAGTTTAGGAAATGATGTGGATCTGGGCACCCAAACATTTTCGATACTGGATTCAACTAATAATGCTACTGAGGAGATGTTGAATTGTTCGGATAAATTGAGTGTTATTTGTGAAACTCAGCCTTGTGAAGTGAGTATCTCTTGAGCATACATGTTTTCATAAAACTTTCCTGTTTTCGAATACCAGTTTTAAGTAGTTTTGTTAACGTTTCGACGCTGTTTTGGAAGCTCTTAATCTTGAGCACCTCTCGACATATATATATTTTAAAAAAATCTTCTACCGCTAATTCTGAACAAACTAGTTATTGAGGTCTGTACATTTTAAATGATTTGATGTTGAATTCACTTACAAATTGACGGATTGCAGTTAATAGAAACGTCCATTTATATTCATTCAGAAATTGTTGATTTTTCAGGACAATGTAGACGCGGTCGCCGCTATGTGTTCCGGCTCCTTCTCGCAAAGTCTACCCCCATTACCTGTTACCCAGACCTCTCAGTCACAGCCTATAGGCGAAGATATCTTAGCACTTTGCACTGGAAAGTTTTACGAAAACGAATTCATATCACAAGTAAATAATAATAACCAATTGCCGCTCGGAGCTTCACAGGAATACGACAGTGATAATGATAGTCAGACTGTTGATAAAGTTCAAGAGACTCAAGGAAATAAAGCTGTATGTAAAGGCATAGGAACAGACAGTGAACACATAGTAAATTCGGAAGTTAAAGAAATAGAATTAATCAGCACAGATTTGACAGTGCAGGAAAGTAAAAAAGTACTTGATGAACATCTGAAATCGATTCTAGATGAGTTGGATGATCCAGCATTCGATATGCCTAAACCGAATAAATTCTTCTACGGTGCCAAAACACAGAAAGGACCTGAAGATTTGCATACGGGCAAAGAAGTAGAGAGTCAGCTGGTCAAAAAAAAGTTCATAATTGATTCAGATGAAGATGAAATCAATGATGTTAATGTTAGTGAAACGAAGAAAAAGAAAAAGTTAAAAAAGAAACGAGAGAAACGCGCTCTACAAATATCAGGTACTTTTTTAGATAATATAATTAAAAAATATACACCTGATAGTCCAATACATACTCCTGACCCCACACTAGGATCCTTAGTATCGTGGGTATCAGAAACTACGAGTTCCGTAGGTAGTACCTCCCAGACCCCGGGAACAAAATATCTGCAGAAAATGTAAACATTGTTTCTCCGTAGCGGGAATCGAATCCACTCCTGTTGCGTCTCAGCCGGCTACTCGCCCGTCTCGCTACCGAGGTCGTCATAATGTTCTTGATTTTTACCAAAAACATCTTCAATCACACAAAATGTGTGAACTTACCATAGGGCAAGAGTATGATCTAAGTTAGAACTGCACATAACTTACCTATTCTTCAGTTAATTAGTATAGAAAAACAAAGTATTTCACGTAAATAGTAAACGTTTCCCACTCATCGCAACTGTCTCGCGCGATCATTGAAAGTGCACTCCAAGTACTTAACATAATTTTGCTGTAAAACTAATGTACGTACGTACATCACTGTACAAAAAGCTCTCTATGACTTTCTATTTTTTTTTTGTTTTCAGATGATGAAGAAGAAGACGAAGATGAAGTGGGAGAGGAAGAGTTTGAATCGGAAATAGAGGAAGATAACTCAGAACGGCTTGTTGAATATGACTCTGAAGAGAATGAAGTAAGAATTCTTAGTCCAATCGAATATGTAGTGCTCTAGACAATGACGTAGTGGCTAGAGTCTCCGACCTTTCGATCGCAAGATCGTGGGTGGGTTCAAATGCCGTCGTACACAAATATTTTGTTCCATGTGAAAAATTTATGTTCACAACTAGCGCTCGAAAACCTGCATATCTTAGAACCAAAAATATATGTTGAACCACAAAGTTCTTTTCAGTTAGCGCCCTTAGTTTTATCGGTATGCTGCCTTGAATATATTTTTTCGGCACAATTTTTTTGTAGGTGCAACGTGAAGTGGCCTAGTTATAGACCTACAAACGAATTAAATCTGTATCTGAAAATAAACCGTAACATACCGTTTCTTATCATAAACAGATTGAAGTGAAGCCGCAAAACCAAAAACCCCTGAAGAAAAAGCGAAAGGCATCAGAATTCTTCGAGCAAGAAGCAGAATTGACGTCTGAAGATGAATGGGTCGGTTCTGGAGACGAGGACGAAGCTGGTCTGGACCGGATGGAGCGGGAGGCTGGCGATGACGAAAGCTTCCACCAGGGTCGGCTACAGAGGGAGCTGGGCCAAATACACATGTAAGATATTTGACGACCTCTATGGCGCATAACAGGCCTTCGTCTGCCCGAGACACAGAAGGTTGCGGATTCGATTCCCGCCGCGGGACAAATATTTGTATGAACTGCAAATATTTGTTTCGGATCTGAGTGTCTTCTATGTATAATATGTATGTATTTACAAAAATATATCAGTAGTTTATCAGTTATGTAAATCTCATAATACAAGCTGTGCTTAGTTCGAAGCTAGATGATGGTATGTGAAATGTCCAGCATTATTTATTATTATTATATATCTCTGTAATCTCTTGATTGGTTATGCTACCAAGCTTTTTGGTGAAAAATAATTATAAACATAAATAATTATAAATTATAAATTAATGAATATAATTATAAACATGAATGATATTCAATTTGCATATATACATAGATAATTACGTTATACCTTTAACACACTATAGGCTTCTTTATATTCAACAAACATCCAAACTTTCGCAACTTTGTTCCCCTTAATGGACATTCTGAGCGCTTAGATCTTTGAGGATACCAAGAAGGGGATAGTCAGAGACAATACATTAGGCACATGTCGGCATTTTAGTTCGTATTAATCATATTATAAGATATGCGATTCAACTAAAGTCATCTCGTCGTGAAAAAGCCCAGTTTTAAAGAACCAGTTTGGTAAGTAGATTCAGCGTGCCAATGTTATCTAAATCGGTTCAGCCGTTACAAAGATTCTAAGCATCGAACATCCATCCAAACTTTCGCATTTATTTTCTATCTAATCAGCCTACATTTATCCACTGCTATGTTAATGTGGGCTGATTAGATAGATAGGATAGTAGAATTACCCCTTGATTGGATATGCTTTACAGTCGCTTATTAATATTAAGTAATTGAATTATTTTGTTACCTTCACTGATCTTGATTTGACAAAGCCCCTATACAGTTGCAACTTTCTAACTATCTTTGTAAATTTTAATTGTTTATACTTTCTTGAATTGACGTGACTTGTGATCCCACAGCATGAATAAATATGAATAATATGAATTGATAGCTCCTTTTCGAACTTTTCAGGCGTGACGTTCTAGACCAAGACAAAAGAGAAGTTAGAATAATTCAGGAGCTACTGTTCGAGGATGGAGATTTGGGAGGCGGCGGTCGAGAGCGCAAGTTCAAATGGAGGAACCTAGGTACAGACCGGGAGATCTCCTAATGTCCAATATATAGTCATTTAGTTCCCACAATACAAGTTCTGCTTAGTCTGAAATAACTGCGGTTTGACTTGGTTTCCAAAATTCAAATTAATGTTGTTTTTGGCATGCTGGAAATGGCTTATCAGATTGTAATGCGGTGTTCTGCAATCGATTTGTATGTCTTCAAGGATGGTTATTTGATAAGTTTTATACAAGTCTCTCTGTAATGGAAAAACACATCATGGTTTTCAAAAAACATTTTATTTTTACTTGTTCACAGATGGTGATGAAGAAACGGGCACAGGTGTTGATGAGTTTGGTGATACGCAGGAAGAGGAATTCGAGTCTGAGGAGCAATGGAGAAAGCAGAGGCATGAGAGGGAAACGTTCCTCAGGCAAATGGTGAGAATACCAACGAAATATATGTAATGAAATTAGTCTATACTCGACGACCTCTGTGGCGCAGTGGGCGAAGGCCCGCTTGAGATGCAGTTGGTTGCGGGTTCGATTCCCGCCGATGAACAAATGTTTGTATGATCTGCAAATATTCGTCTTGGGTCTGGGTATTTTTATGTAAAATATGTATATACTAGTAATTACAAAAAAATATATATAAGTAGTATATCAGTCATGTAGTTCCCATAATTCAAGTTCTGCTTAATTTGGGGCTAGATGATGTTGTTTTAAAAATTAAAAGCATTATTATTATTACACTGAATCAAATCATTTACATTGTAAAACGGGATTTTACAAACTGTAATTAAATGAGAATTTTCACGTAAAGTACTATCGGACAAGGGCGAGTAATCGCGACGCTCTCCCTCCGCGTCGCATCTTGCACGGCGTGCTACCGCTGTTCTTGTGTTCTCCGTTGGTTGGTGCCTTCACCGATAGTACTTTACGTGAAAATTCCCATTTAACATCCGTTATTCTTTTTTTTCGTCGTTTTTAATCCTTTCTCTGACTACTAGTCGGATTGTCTGATTTTTTGCATGTGATAGCACAATTCATGAGGAAGGTTGTAGGCTATTTAACATCACGCTAGGATCGAGCCGAGAAAAAGAAGCAATAGCGCCGGCGGGCGATACGAATCGGTGCGATGGGGGCCGAGGGCACAGCTAGTGATGATATAAAATTGAGGTGTCATCAAGCTGATCTAAAGGAGTGGGGGGGGACGTTTATCGATATAGGGTGGACGACTGAACTCCTGGTCTGAAAAACTTGTATTCAATGAAATATTGTTGAATAAAAAGCCTGTTTTCTATGTTATAGAATAACAATAGTGAGCCTGACGACAGCCTAAACGTCAGTATTAACAGAACCACTATTATAAAAGCCAACCTGATGTCCAAAACCATTTCGATGCTGCTCGAAGAGAACCAACCTGTTGCTGAGAAGACTGAAAGCCTGGTGCTGGAAAGGAAGACTGCTACTATTACTAGTCCTAAGAAACCTTTCTCCTTATTACAGGTATGTTTCACATAGTTTATCGTCAATTACTTTATCAACTTAATATATATACTAGCTTCTGTCCAAGGCTTCGTCCGCGTGGTACCCATATAAAAAGTAGCTTATGTGTTATTCTGATGTATAAGCTATATTACTGTGAAGTTTCATTAAAATCTTGTTGAGTGGTTTTGCGTGAAAGAGTAACAAACATCCATCCTCACTAACTTTCACGTTTATAACTCTCTACTACTATTATAAACGACTCGAAAAAAAATGTGCGCATTAGCATGTGTTCGAAACGGCGAAGGAAAACATTATCGTGAGGAAACTAGAACCAAAAATGCGAGAGCATGGAAGAGATTGCCGTTTGCAATAAGAACGCCGAACACTGTTCCGTGAACGGGTTATGGTTAGCAGTAAATATAGTCCCTATGTAAAAGTTAAATATATATTTTAAATTGTTCTTTTGTTCTTCACACATAATAGGGAATTTGTTTATTTTTGTTCTATGACTTTGGGAAATTCAACAAAAATCAGAGGTCTATGCTGAGTTTATGACATGTCAAAACGTTGACCGTATCTACAAAATTTCCATGCAAAAATTAACAAGTTTTAAACGTATTTGTAACTCAGCATAGGACTTAGGTGTCAGCTAGTTACATAACTCGAAATTTAACATCTTGTACGTGCCCGGCTGGATGGCCTTTTTACATTGCTCCTTCCTCTTCCTCTTCCTGGGGTCTAGACAAATACCTCACGCTTGGTTTTCCTTTCATGCTAACGCAAATTTGTCAAGGTAAAACTTGGCAACAGTCACGTGGCATTTCCACAGCTAATGTCATTTCCATCCGCAGGCGTTAACGCCAACAGAAAGTGGTATTTATCTAGACACCTGGTTGCCATTCGGGAACCTTTTAATCCGAGTTCTTTTAGCTATAAAGCCTGTCAGGAAGGTTCTTAACTTGCTAATTCTGATAGCTATGCTAACTTGCTATTCTTCTACTGATTTTCGTCGCATAGTAAGAATCCAGACAGCTCATTCTTAATATGTGGGTAGATCAATTTTTTTTTGTCCAAGCCCTGTGCCAGACATTTGTATATGTTTTCCCCAAAAAGTATGGTTGTTTCTACAAAAAGTAAATGTTTGCCGAATAATTAATTCTGTATTTATGCAATTAGAACAAGTTTTAGTGAAAAAACATCAAATTTTACTTTTATTTTGGTGGTTGTCCGAAAGACGCAAGTATCATTTCTTATTACAACTACCTGTCCCAAGCCACTATTAGTCTGCAAAACTTCGAACAGTGAAAAAATATTCTATTGTCACATAAAATCTAATTTGTCCGCAATAGAAAACCTTTTTTCTTAGTAAAAGCTTTCAATAACATTTTTATTGGTCCCCCTATTGACAAATTTCAGAATTATTTCGTTGTCCCTCAAGCTTCCTGCGTATTGTAGGTCCATCAGACAACCGCCAAAAATTTTAGTACGACACAGAGATGGCGTTATTATCTCTGCAATCAATAAAGCTATCGAAATTAGAAGCGCGACAACAAAGCCGTCTTTTTGGTTTTTTGGATAATGTAATTAAAAACGAAAATAAACAACAGCCAATATTTAAGAAATATTCCTGTCAGGACAAAAAAACGTTGATCGACCCATGTATACCTTTCTGAATTCTGTTATTTCTATTTCCAGCAAAGCTACCAAGGGTCGATACTAAGCCGGGGCAAGGGCGCGCTAGCCAGGCTGGCCGCGCTAGCGACCCCCTTGGCTGTTGACGATGACGCCCCCAAAGGCAAGTCCGCGGCTTCCAGCAGTGGCAGGAACTTTGTCTTCGCTGCCTTAACTCCTGAGGCACCAAAGGTAGGTCACTTTTTAAACACCGACGCAAAGAGAGGTTATTAAAAGTTTAAAGCCAGGTCAGAAAATAACAATATCAATTTTGACCGAAACTTTACCGAGCCAAAGATTATAACAGCATATTATGCATACAACTTTTGAGTTGACAAAAAAAAAGCGAAAAATACATGCTTACGATGTTATTCCCCATGATGGACATCCTCCAAGCTCTGATTCATACTCAGCGCGTAGATCTTTGAGTATACCAAGAAGGGGGTAGTCAGAAGTACGTCCAAATATTATATTTGGCACAGCAGCCGCGGAAGTGGGGGCAGAGTGTGCCAAATGCCACCCTAAAATCACATAGGTACCCGCCTACCAAGCTAGGCTGTTGGCAACCCAATAAAGATTACAATTTAATGTTGTCATGGTTAGGTACTAGTGGTACTCGAACGTCGGTCAGGGTCACTAGCCTACACCATCAACTCTCTGTTTTTTTAATTACTTTTTTTTCCTTTTGCATTCTATAGCAGCGTTAAGTACAAAAGCCGACTATTAAACTGCGTCTCATCTGCGTGTCTTTTAAAAGGCGCAAATTCAAGGCAGTATAAATCCTGCGCAGAATCGGCACTGGACTGAATTGTATGAAACATTGTTTCTGCGCTGTTTGACATAATTACAATATTTTTATCTAATTTCAGGTGACAAAAAGGAAAGCTGAGTCAAATTTAAGCACTCCCAAATTAGTTAAGAAGATGAAAACTGATGATAAACCGATCATTTCCAGAAACAGCTTACTAGATCACATGAAAGTGTAAATGTTTTTATGAAACTTGATAGCACGAATCTACGTTTACTATGAGATAAACTTATTTAGTCAACTACCTATTTGTATTTTTAGTGAATAATATAGAAATTAATTAAGAATAATTGATATAAAGTATGCACTAAAATAATAAAATATTTTTTATATGCCATGTTCTTAGATTAATTTTTGGTCACAAAAAAAATTGCTATAAACTTGGCGATGCAACATTTTAAAGTTTACGTAGGTCTCACAATTATCAGCGACAACATAGATTGAACAGCATCCTTTCATCCAACTAACGTAATTAATTTCATGCTAATAATCTCAGTAACGGGTAGACCGATTTGGATGAAATTTGGAAATGTATAGATAGTTCGAGAACTAGAATAACGCAAAGGCTACTTTTTATTCGGGTACAGCGTGGGCAAAGTCGTGGGCGGAAATTCTAGTAAAGAAGAAGTTTATATTACATTGGGTCTCGCATATTTATCTTCGAGGTTCACTCTATGCAAGTAGGTATTGTAACTGGCCAGTTCCTTTTGAAGTATTTCTTCCTATTTATCCTATAAGGGTAAGTACATGGCTTATTTGAGCTCGAGCTCGACGACTGCGAATCGACTGAAAGAAAACGAAATCTAGGCACCCTAAAAATTTCTGCGAAAGATAATAAAACATTAAGCAAATACATGGCTTATTTGAGTTCGAGCTCGACTGCGATCGACTGAAAGAAAACCAAATCTAGGCGCCCTAAAAATGTTGTCTGCAAAAGTTAATAAGACATTAAGCAAAGATGTCAAAGAAATATACAGGCAGGAAAGGCATTAACAACCTTTTCTACCTGTATATTTCTTTTACACTTACATAAATTTATACGACTGACAACGTGTCGCGGCAAACTACTGAAAGACAAAAATAAATTTAAAATTTCCCGCGCTTTTTTTACTAAAGGGTTGGCGAAATTTCGTTAGGGTAGCCATTACAATAATTTATTTGTTCCGATCTAGACATTCCGATGTTCCTAGACGGTCGATCCGGTCAACACTCGACGTTGCAGAGGGTCAATGCTGAGTTTTGCAACATGTCAAAACAGTGCCCATTTCGATAATTTTGTGGAAGTCTGGTTGATACGATCACCTGGTTATGACTTGTTTTTCCTTACCGTGGTCCCAGAAATAATACGAAGTGGTTAGAAAAAAAATAGCAACAAACGACAAATTTGGTTTTATTGGTTGCTTGTGAAGTTCGATAGCATTCGCGCAGTAACGCACAATGGATGAGATTTCGAGCTACCCTTTCAAAGTATTTTTGAAAATTAAATGTTTTTTTTTGTATCAAAATATTGAATAGTCTAGTAGTCACGGTTTTTCTTTTGCGAAAAAATACCATGAACTATGATGTGTTTAAACATTCCAAATGTATACGGAAACGGAAAACAGTTTTTTTTAATAGTAGATTCAGACAGTCTTGACATTTTGCCTGAAAGTTACCGATGATTGATAGGTTTGTGTTTATTTCCTATAAAGACGTTCGTTTCGGTTCAGTTTAGCAACGGCACACATGATCAAGCCTACCAAGCTAGATACTTATCAACAATACTTAAGGATTCTCCATCAAAAAATTGTATCAGGGTGTTGACCACTAAAGGGCAATGGTATAATAATAATAATTCTGGTCATTTTTCACACAGCACCATCTAGCCCCAAAGTAAACAAAGCTTGTGTTATGGGAACTACATGACTGAAATACTACATACATAGAAAACTCCCAGACCCGAGAAAAATATATTCTGCGTCTCAGGCCCGCAACCTTCTGCGTCTCAGGCGGGCCTTCACCCCACTGCGCCACCGAGGTTGTCTGGTCTATGTTATTTAAATTCAACAAAAAATGCATTTTTTTTTAGTCTGGCTGTTTTATATGTATAATATGTATGTATTTACAAAAAAAAATATATATGTAGTATATCATACATAGTACAAGCTCTGCTTAGTTTAGATAATGATGTGTAAAATGTTCAGCATTATTATTATTAGTAATATTTTTATTTTAGATTACCTGGAAGTTACAAAAAAAACTGAGTAAGGACAAACTTATAATGCTTTAGCATTCAATCCGCCTATTGTTCACTTTTAATTAAATGTGCAATAAAGATAATAGATAAATAAATAAATTAATGAGGTCTGATTTAGTAGGTTATGATTTTTTTGCACTGTAAATTTTAAGTATTCTTTATATAGTAACAATTCTATAGTACACATTTTAAATCACCAAGTAAATATGTGCAAGGAAGCTCCTTGCATTTATTTGAATTAGACATTTGTGTTGTTCAAATATAAGGTTTGATAAGCTGTTTCGAAACTACACAAAGCTAATTGTTGGTTGGTATTTCGTTTTAAGGAGCCTGTTTTTATGCCTATTGATAGGGAAGGCTTTAACTTTATCCAAATATGTTTTTGGCAAATGTAACAAAAGTTTAGAGTAAATTAAATCGGCTTTCTGTCTCTAATGTCGCACGCCGGTCATTAGGGTTTACGTTTACTGGATGGGTCTTGAAAGTGTAAGTGCCATAGCTTACAGTCCTAATGTTAACTTATTTATCTCTTAATTATTGATTTTTCAAAATAAAAACAACAGTATTCTTTATCAGCCAGGGCTGCCAGCTCAAAAATAATTTTATGCTAAAATAAATAAATGCTAAGAAACAAATTTGTGCACCTACCGACCATATCGGTTAACATTTATAGTAGCGCGCAACGTAAATGGAGAATTATATTGTAGGTGCGCAGAATGAAACAAACACGTCTTAATTAAATATGGCTAAACTAGCTTAACTTGTTATCGTAATAATCCTTTTGCAACAGAGCACACATAGAGTTATATTTTAAAAGTCAATTGAGGTGTCGGATAATATCGTCGGTGGCCAATCGTATAATCCAGCAGATCATGTCTAGGCAGATCGTGCCACTTCATAATTTTCCCAAGTATTACTTACCCAAATTTATAAAATAGCTAAATAAAGTTCAGGCAGATCGATCATCGAAATTTAATTTTGATGATTTGGCTGACTAAACGTTTAGCTACTTCGAGATTACATAGCTGCTAGACGTGGGCTAGGCATATCAAGAAGTAGGTACTTCTAAACGTGCCACCAGAGAGGCGTTGACGGCGCATTATTTAAATTTCTACCGTCATGGCATGAAACTTTTTTAAGGGTATAGATATCTATTTGATACAGAGCACCTCAACATGAGTAGCTTAGGTTCATAATGAATAACAGATCATATACAGAGCACTATGAGTCCATCTGGTCATGAGCGTATAATTATGTCCCTAGAATGTATATAATAAGTGCGGGAGCCAGAAGCGCGCAGGAAGTCCTGAGCGTTGCAGGTGGGAGGTGGCGAGCGAAGCGAGCCGGTGACCTACGTTGTTAACCGAAAGAAGAGTGCGGTGAAGCAACACTTAGGAGGGACGACCTTAAGAGCTTCTAGCGGGAGCCTGCCCGGAGTCCCTGAGACCCGTAGCCCTACATGTAGAAAATCACAAAAATGATTGTCCTGCAATGGCAATCCTTTTTTTGTCTTGATGTTGGTGGCATTGTAGAAAGAAGTTACTTCCGTCCGGTTTTATTACCTCCATGCTTGCTCTTTTGTTTAGTTGTTCTGTCCCTGTCAAACTTCAAACAAACCAGCTGTTTATTCCGCAGTCATCTCGCTCTGTCATTTTTGTGCGTATCGCGACGCATCGCGTACACCCGGTTCTTCTCCGTTCGGTTCGGTCGGCTCTTTTCAATCAATGCTTTTTTTTCTTGTGGCATTGAAGGTTCACGAAATATTCTAGTCAAATAAAAATCGGTTAATAATCGCTATAGTGCTCCTGCTAAAGGACGTACTAAACTATCGAAATGGCGAAGGAAACCAATGAAATCAGCGATCTAGTCAAGAAGTGCAAAATTCTTCTGTTGGATATTGAAGGAACAACAACATCGATCAGCTTTGTTAAGGTAGGTCCAATGATTTACCGGCCGGTGTTTGGTTTATGGGCAGGTTTACAGTAAATCCAGCCTGTATATTGTAATTTTTGCCTCTCAGCCCTGTTTCCCTATAATTAGATACGAAAAAGGTTCGTGTTTTCGGACTCGCAACATGGAGGACGAAATCAAAATGGTACCCCTTTTTGTGCTGCTTTCATTGTCGAATTTACCACGTGTTATAACATAGAAAAACCTTTATTTTCCTTTGGAATGATTTCGTTATGAGCTGGATAAAGCAGCAACAACATAAAAATTTGTTACAGCAAAAAGTATCTTACGATCATCGTGAAATGTTTTGTTCCTTTGAAGCTCAAAATTGAACGAAATCGAAAACCTAAACGGACACACCCCATAATTTAAATCTTGATCTGTGTTTGTAGTCTGAATGCTAATTTACTTTCGGTAAATTCATCGAAGTGCGTTACCAAGTACGCACTACCGGCTTAAACAGCTGTTCAAAGCAGCTGGCTGGTAAAAAATGTGGAACACTATCCTCTTTCAAGAAACATCAAGTCACTTTAGGCTATCCTTATCATTCTCATGCGTGTTACACGATTAAAGATAGAGCCAGATAGAGAAATGTCTTAAGTAAAATCACATGCATTGTGATGATGAGATTGCTGCTATTTTGTTGATTGGAATGTTACTGTACCTACCTTAAATGTTTTAGAGAAACATTAATCTAAATTTACTGTTTCCATTTTATCAAGGGCTTTCATTTATTAGAGGATGTTTTTTCCATCCAAAAGTTGTGAACCAATAGACTTAAATTTTATGGTATTTTTTGCTAACAAAGGCCTGGCTCCTGTTACTGAACTGTGTGAAATAAATCAAACTTCTTACTTTTTATACAATATGTTATCCAATGATTAGGGTTTTAAATAAGTACTTACTTAAGTATACAATAGGTACCTAGGTAGGTACTCCACAAAAATGTGAGGACATCAGTAGAGAAATAAAATGAATTTGATAAGATGACTGGTGCTTCAACAAGGATGAATTCAGGAACCATTGAACCAATCTACTAGCATACTGAACAATCCGATGATGATTCAACAATGTTCTGATTAACACTGTAGGTTTCAACTGTAATATTTCAAGATTCAGACACCTCAAATTGCATCATCATCAGAACTTGACTGATATGCTAAATTTTAACTCAATCGGATGAAAGTTAACGAGTCAATGATTCTTCATTCAATTTTAATACCAACTTATCTTTTATCATTTCTATGTTTTGTACTCGTGACATAATTTGTCCTCATATTTTATTTCATTAGCATGCATAATGGTTATATTTAAATACCAATCTAATGTTAGAAGCTTATGGGTGGGATCTAGTAATACAGATAGTTCTTAATTACCTAAACCTAACCACCTAAATATAACACTTTTCTTTCTATTCATAAACAATAAATAATTTGATTAATTTCTTAAAAATCTAACAAATTGATTTGATTCAAAATTAGTGATCCGTTTCCTATGAAACTTTATACACATGATCATACATTATGAAAATGTAAAAGAGTGTTCCGATTTCACTTATATTATATTATTTTAAACATGTCTATTACATGCATAGATTTTTATTATACTGCTCATGGGTATAAAGTTTCATAGGAATCGGTTTTTAAAATTTTGTAGTATCAATATTTGTATGTGTGTATGGAGCTCAGAGGAATAAACACTCTTAAATAAGTTTTATCGCAAAGGGATGCTGCAAATAGATTATGAGAATGTACGTCATGGGTTTTTGCATTCCTCACGATTTCATAAAATGGAGGTTAATTTGAATCATGGTTTAAATCTCATTCAAAAATTCCAGACAAATTATTTATATTCTGGTTACCGGGTAAAAGGCCACAACCCAGACAATCCTTCTCAGGGTTTACTCATTCAACCAGGTTGCCAAAAAAAAAAACCTGTATCACTCGGACTAAATCCAACATCCTCTTTTTCATAACAAACATGATCTTAGTCATTCATACGATCTTCAGCTGAGGGAAGTCTAGCCACGAAAATTAAAACAACATTCTAAAATGCATGGGCATGAAGCGCAATCAATAATAATTATCGCAGACTGACAAACATACCTACGCTACGTATTGATACGTAGGGTGGGGAGATGAAATGTACCGTCAGTATCCCGGTGAATTCATCCCACCCTTCGAAACTGACCCCCGTGCCTCTAATTAAACTCCACGTATGGTATTGACTATCGGATTAGCGTATCAAAGGGTTCCTGATGGATTGAATAAGGGCATAGGGAACTCTATAAAGATCAAAAGAATTCTATATCAAGCATCGAGCTGCGCTATGGCACAAAATAAATGGTCACTGGCGAATGGTGATAGGTGTTTCATTTATTCTAACCAATTACCAATTGTAATGCATTTTTTTATTGTATTTTAAGACTTTCAAGAAGTGTTCTTACTCTTAAGCTGGTTTTCTGCCCACATAATATTCGCGAAAATGTTTAGCGGCGACACGGGCGGCTCTGGCGCTGCAATTGCAATACGTTATTCATATTATATACCTACAACAGACGTCAATTCTAGTACTATTCACAAAATCCATTGGCACAACCAGTGCGGTACCTTCAGCCCGTGGACGTCATTCAGCTTAGGGATGCTTCAGCGTTTCAGGGTGACTCACACCACCACTGGTTGCCTCAAAAGGTTCAGCTTTGGTTTTGAATTGGGACTGGTCAACAATTAACTTGGGGTGTTTCTAAATTTAGACCCGTATTCGGTATCGACGTATCCTGAGGCGCGGTGGCACAGATGACATAATAGTATATCGTACAGAAGTTCCACTACAAACCTAACACTTCATCACCGATCTGGTTCTTTCTGGTCACTTGATGCTTCGTAAAGAAACATTGTGCCGCGTTGGCTGAAAGAATCTCCCAAGGAGGGTCAACAATATTATATACGAGCAAGGGTACAAAGACCATTCCCAATAAACCCTGCTTGGGAGGGACTTTGTACCCTTCAGTTCTCGGGCAACCTGGTTTTCTGACGGCGTTGTCCATCATCCTTGTAAAATAGACCTGCAGTGGAACGCACGTGACACAGTAAAATTGGTCAGCGCTGATTATGTAGTTTATTTTCATTTGGTAAAATTATACTACACTCTCAGCTGGCAGAATTCACGCATCCGTTAATAATTTCTGGGGGTTTCCCGCAGAATTTCTGATGGTGAAATATTTGCTCTAACGAAGAGAGCAAATATTTCTTGATTCTAGGTAGAGATATTATAGAGAGACAACAAGATACGAGCAACTAAAAAAAGTTTTTTTACTAGCTAGTTAGACCTCACAATTGATGATAAACAGACTGACTGCGAGTCCGCCGAGAGTTTAAGCATCAAGAGTTGACAAGCAACCTGCCTAAGCTCTACACTGAAAGTTGATAGAGATGTGATTGGTTGGAGAGACACAGGCTGGTGGGTCGTTCTAGGTCGTTCGGCTAGGTAAGCTCGCTATCCGGTTTGAACACCAGCGCGCTAAGTTCGTTCACCCACCGACTTGCCGCATCGTGGACGATGCCGATGCAGTTTCACCAGGATATCACGTTATGCTAAAAATACCCACTTACGATTAACTTTACCTTAGAACCTTTGGCTAACTTGCATGTTGACTTTATCTTTATCTCTGGGTGACGGACACAGAGCAGTGCCACGTAGGGTCCATCGGGATGATCTGAATGTATCTTAGTTTTAAAATGTGAAAAGTGAAGCTAGTACAAGCGTGTTAGAGATGCTATAAAAGTTTATAAGCAACTTTTATAGCATCTCTAACACGCTTGTACTAGCTTCACTTTTAACTAACTAACAAACAATGTAATCAAATCTTGGCAGTCAATTTTAACCTACTTCTAATTGTCGTATTGAAATGAATATTTGTATGTATATGTAGGGATGGCAATACTATAATTTGGTATCTTGGAGCTGATCTGATGATGGAACCAGGAGGTATATAGTGGAACTCTTCAGTGGCCACTAGAAAACCCCTCGAGTTTGGGCTCATACACGGTTAAAAAGGATTTCTTTGAATAAGAAAGACTAATTTCTCGAAATATTTGGTTATTACAAAAAAAAAAAAATTTTCTTAGATAAATGCAATATTTTTAAAACAAAAATACTGCCTATCTTTTTTGAAGACAATATTTTTCTCAATTTTGTTCTTACTTGAAAATAAATATGTTTATTTCACGACTTATTTTATGTCGTATCAAATAAATATCAAATAAATGTGTTAAATAAAACAATATGTTTCTTGAATTAAATTTATTTATCTCGTAACAAATAAAATAAAATGAGATATTTTTTTACTATTACGAAGAAATTATTGTCTAGCGTCTATAGGGAGAGAATCATTTTCTTGGAGGTAATAAAAATGTCTTAATGGAAAGCAATTTATCTTTCTATAAGAAATCAGTTTTTACCGTGTATGATTCGTTTTGACGAGTTCAATAAGTTGGGCTTGGTAACGAGGGTCCTATGATGGAGCCAGGAGGTGGATAGTGGAATCCTTTTTTATAATTTTTGGCGCGTCAAAAGCGTGGTTTTTAGTTTTTTTAAAGTACATATTTAATTTTTGTCTGTCCAATCTTTTTTCGTTTTCCAACGATAGCGTTGCATGTAATTAATTAATTATGTATTGTTACTTATTTGAACTATTTTATGTAATTTATTTATACTGAATAATAAACTTATATCCTGATAGGTACTTGTTATGAAGTAACTTCTAATAATTACATGCACACTTTCTTAATTTACGAATTATTAGTACACCCCCGGAAATTCTGGTTGTCTGGACAAGATCGTTTCTAAGCGATTTTCTGTTTAAAGATTCTTTATTTCTCAAAGAACATAATTATAGTTCACTTAAATGAGAAAACAAAACTTTAAAGTACCTACTTATAAGTACGTATCGAGTTATGTACGTTTACCAGGCAAATAGAAATAATAATAATAATTAAAACACCGATTTATGACGCTTAAAGGTTAAGAGATGTCTCGAGTCCTGCGAGTCCTGACTGACGTAGCACAGCATTTGGGGACAACGAAATTTGTTTTCCAGATTGAATATTGCATTTGTTGAAATTAATCTCTCAGGCTACAGTGCTAGGTTTTAGAGAAAAAAAACTAAAGCCCTTATTTTTAGAGAAGTGCAATGAAATCATTGCTGCAGAATGTCAGTGGATCTGCAGATGGCAATAGATTTATGTGACTTTGAGAGAACATGAGAAAATGAGAAAATGAGAGAACATTTTATTTTTTTTAAATCAAAAATGTTCTCTTGTTGTCATTTTAGTTTCACAAAACGATAAACTTTAATTTTAGAAAAAACAAGACAGTAAACCATCATCATACACTAAACAAAACTAACAAACTGGGAACCAAATCAGCACTTCAAACCGAATTAATGATAATTTTGAGGGTAGACTCTGAAACCACTAGACGAAAACAATATGACAAAACTAAATCTGTTCGGATACACGAATTGTATCAGACCTGAATGCAGAAACAATTCGTCATTTCACTCAAAATGATATTTTTACTAATTTAGTCAGAATATTCTTCGAATACCTTCTCTGTAATATTCTACTATTCACCAGATACAAATAATCGTTTTCGTTACATCACTAGTTTTGATGATGAACCGCAATGGGTACGAGCTAGACCTTAAATGAAGTAAAAATATAAATTTATTTTGTTTTCGTTTTCCCAATTTTAATAGAGCACTATGGAGTTTTTAATTTATTAGTTTTTATTGTGATTGCTCTCGCATCCGTCTACCGTAGGTATCACATCTCCCTAACTCACGCAGGTCAGACTGCATATCGATTTTCAGATCTCCCCGCCCGCTTCCTGATGGAATTGAAATGCAGTCTGTGTCTACATGACTATACAAATTAGTTTGATGAAAATAGCCGGTTGCTGTAGCTAAGAACTTTCTCAAGGCACGAGCTGGTTTGGTTGAAGTTGTATGAATAACATCAACCAACACTAAAATATTCATTCTAATCCATAAAGTTATAATTTGTGCCCGTAATTATAAACGCTTCTTGCGCTATCGGAACATAAAAAAATGTAGTGGCTATTACAGTTGATGAAAGCTTTCATTCAGCTTTCGATTTATTAGGTTTAGGTAGGTACAAACCTGTTTCCTTGAATACACCCAGACGGCTTGCTATGAAAGTTCCCGACTTCCTTGCAACCTACCTACAGAAATCGATAGAACGTTGGCGTTTCGGTCCTTACCTACTGGCTAAGAGAGCGTCGTTCTCGAGTCCCGACTTATTATATTAAGCGAGGTTTCTCTAAGTCTGGTCTGGTCTGGTAGGTACTCATAGGTAGGTATGTCTATTCAAGTGGCTCTTTTTTGTAATAACAATAATATACTGTCTGGCCTTTGAGGGCTTAGAAACAAAAATAAGAGTACCTTTATATGTGGGAAAGTACTACCTGAGAGGCTGTGACAATAGGTGCGACCCTACCATTGTCGTAACATTTTCTAGGAAACAAGGATTTAAAGTTAGCCGATTTCTGCGCACTGAATCAATGATAACTAACTATTGGCCTCATACATAAGCTCAAGATCGCGCGGCGAGCTATGTGAAGAGCTATGCTCTGAGATTCACTACGTGATAAAATCCCTAACCATAGAAGGAATCATAGAAAAACTTGTCACTGACTAAGAGATGGCCCAATTTCGTTCTTTATGGCACTTTTGGGTCAGGCCTTTGTCCAGCAGTGGACTTCTGTAGGCTGTTGTTGATAATGATGATGATGAATTAATAGGACCTTATTTTATAAAACTAAATTTTAAATATAAAACTTACTATTAAATTATGTTGTTTAAATATTTGATTCCGAGTAAGTAATTTTACTATTTCCGTAAACGGGATTTCGTGTTCTTCAAATAAGGCTGATCATCAGTTAGTTTTCTTTTAAACAATACACGTTTTTCAATTGTTATAGGACAAGTTGTTCCCTTACGCTGAGGAGAATGTGAAGCGTTTCCTCGAGAGCCAATGGGAGGACGAAGATGTAAAGGAGGCAGTGTGTGCGCTTCGGAAGCAGGCGACTGAAGACCAAGAAAAAGGCGTTGACGGTCTGGTTGTCATTCCTGGAGAGGTAAACTTTATTTTGGCTGATATTAGAAATAATTTAATTAGTAGTAGTACAGCTCCTTGTGAAAGAGCCGGAGAAGTACTACCTCCTATTTCTGCCGCCAAGCAGTACTGCACGCATTGCTGTGTTCCGGTTAAGACGTTATTTCTGCATCGAGGTTTTACCATACCAGGGTAAAATCCACACAGCGTTGATACGTGGTTCTCTCCTCCCGCCGCCGTCTAGTCTCGACCCGCTTTAAGAGGTCCCTTCTTCCTCAAACATGTAAACTGAGGAATGAGTTTCCTTCTGAGGTGTCTCGGATGAAATATAACGTAAAAAAAATGTAAAGAGTCCTTCAGAGCAGGCAACGCATCAGCAATGCCCCAGGTGTTGCAGATGTGAATAGGCGACGGTAACCGCACACCATCAGGTGGGCCGTATGCAAGGTGACGGTCTTATTACAGGCACATAATACTTTTCACCGTAATGTCTCAGGGACGGCAATGCGCGAGTGATACTTCTGCTGTTGCAATTGGTGTGGTCTTGTGTTGCATGTATCTATATAGGTAAATATTGTATTAGTATGTATATAAACATATAATATTATATTGTATATATATTATATATGTATTGTAAAATCGTTTTCATCTCGAGTTTTTCGACTCGGTTTTACTGAGAACCCGCCCTGAGACTCTCAGGGAAAAGGTTGCTCAGATTCCCCTTCATCTATATTTGATCCCCCCCGATTAACAAAAACTGTATACCCAAGAACTTTGCTAATAATTGTGACTGTGTGAATAGCTGCTTGTTTCTGGGTGATTTCTATATTTATGTGTGAACTTAACTAACTTGTCGCAGTATCTATGTAAACTCTTTGCTATTATTCCTGTGGCGCCTACTACAATAGGTATGACTTCAGTAGGTGTTTTCCAAAGTCTTGTTATTTCAGTTTTTAATGCATGATATTTACTAAGTTTTTCTATTTCCTCCCACTAAAGGTTCGATACTTCAAATTTATGTTTTTTTGCCAATGTCCAATAAACATATTGCACGGTGTTATTTTGCCGCTTAGTGTAATAGGTGCCAGCCAGTTTTTCACACCCTGAAACAATATGTTGCGTGGTCTCATCCTTTGTTAAACATAATCTGCATCTGCCATCCACAGATCCTGTATCGCAAATATTGATGATTCTAACCCTGGCGTTATTTGTTGTTTTTTTATCCATGTGAATGAGGAAGCTTTATCTATGTTTTCTCTATCTAAAACTTTTTTATAAAATTGACCATGAAGCGGCTTAGTTTCCCATTAATTTATTTTGAATTTTAGTACTGCCTTTTTTATTTCTGCATCTGTATAGTTTTCTTCATTTTCTAAACCTATTTCTATTATATTTGCTTGCTTGATTCCTTAAGGATTGAATATTTTATTTTATCTTTATCATGTTTAACTATTGCCTTAATTAAATGATCTTGCTTTGCTTTAAAGTAGCTTTTGTATTTGATAATTTGTGTTTTATACAACATCTCTTAAGTTCGTTAATCCTCTTCCACCTTCCTCTACAGGCAAGTACAATCTTTCGACCTCAGCTTTTTGTTGATGTGCTTTATTCATTGCCAAAATTTTCCTAGTTTTTACGTCCATTTTTTTAAAATCACTTGTTTTATAATTTATAATACCAAACGTGTAGAGCAGGGCCGGTACTGCATATATATTTATTGATCTCAGCAGGTTTCTAGTGTTGAGATGTGATTTAGTGAGATATTTGACCCTACGAAAATATTCTTTTTGGATCTGTTGCCTAGCTTCATTATGGTCAATTTTACCAGATTCGTGCACTCCTAAGTACTTATATTGCTCATCCGTTTTCAAATGCTCAAACTCCTCTCCGCTTAGCAATATGGCCTCTTCCTTCATGTTCTTGTCTCCTACCCTTTGCCATGTGTAAAACATTACACTTGCTCAGCCCAAATTTCATCCTGATGTCTTCTGTAAATATTCCTGTGCTATCTATTAAGACTTTAAGATTGTTTGCATTATTTGAGTATAGTTTAAGGTCATCCATATATAATAAATGATTTATGATACTATTATTTTTCAATTGGTATCCTTTTGATTCATATTCATTTAATACATGCGAGAGTGGGTTTAAACCTAGGCAAAACAGGAGAGGAGATAGAAAGTCACCCTGGAAAAATCCCCGGCGGATGTAAATGGGGTCAGTGGTCATTCAAGCATTCGCACCATAGGCTGTCATGATAACATTCCACGTAGGTATAACTATCTCAAGGAAACCCTTGATAGCTGGTGGACATTTATATATATCAAGTACTTTGAGTAACCACTCATGTGATATACTATCAAAGACTTTCTGATAGTCAACCCACCCCACACTTAAGTTTTTCTGGCACTGGTGTGCATCTTCAAGTATGGCTTTATTAATCATGAGATGATCTTTGCAGCCCCTGGCTCGACGCCTATATCCCCGTTGTTCTGGTGCTAAGATGTTATTTTTATCGCAATGTAAGTAGAGTTCGTTAGCTATCACAGATGTCAACAGTTTGTACATTGTTGGTAGGCATGCTATTGGGCGCCAGTTTTCGGGATCCTCAATGTTTTCATTTTTCGGGATCAGAATTACCAATCCTGTGGTAAACCCCTGGTCAACAGGTTCGATTCCTTTCATAATCCTGTCAAACAGCTGGACTAGAAATTTATGAGTACTTGTTAAATATTTAAGGTAATAGTTTTGTATTTTATCTATTCCTGGCGCCTTCCAATTATGAATCTTTCTAAGAGCTATCTTTATTTTATCCATATCAATTTCTCTAAACTCATGTTCTTCATCTACATCCTTCATCATTTCCTCCACATCTGTGATCCATCTCGCAGTAGTATTGTATGGCACGGGTTCTGATAAGATGGATGACCAGAATATTTGGACCTCACCTTGAGATGGAATTTGTTTTGGGATTTGTTGTTCACCGTTTAAACTTCTATAAAATTTATGCAGATTTTCTTGAAATAATTTATTCTGTGTTTTCTTGTCATTCATATCGCTGTATTGCTTTATTCTACCTGCTAATGCTTTAACTTTCTGTGTATGTAACTCTATTCTATAATCTAGGTCCTGTTCGTTTCTTATATTATATTTATCAAACAAATTTCCTCTAATTCTGTTCATGGTTCTACTATTATTTCCTCTCTTAATTTCTATTAAACGTGCTAGTTCTTTTCTAAAAGCTTCTACTTTTTTCTTCAGTCGTATTTTCCACCGTGGGTCTCGTTTAGGTTTTCGCGTACTCTGAGGTGTGTAAGATTTTTGATTATTGGCGCAAATTAATGTTTTGGTAGCCGAATAGATGATGTCATTTATTTCGCGTAGGGACGTATTTGTTATTAGTAGACTAGGCAAGAAATAATTTATTACATTTAAATTTTGAATAAATTGTTTGTTGAAATTAAGTTTCGGCAGAGTTTCCCTGCTCTCCACTGACATCTCTCTAGCTTCGGCTAATGTCTGTAGAAATTGTAGGATAAGTGGGTTTTGGTCCTCACTTACTTCGATATCTGGATTGTCAGGGGTCTATTAGTTGATCTGAAGGATCTTCCTGTGTTGTATGCAAATCAAATGTTTCTAATTGGGGAATGAGTATGTCTGGTGTGCGTGTCATGTTTGCGGCGTGATGTTCTCGCTAGATGTCTGTGTTACTGTGACTCTAGGTGATGTTTGAATGTTTGGGGAACTAGGTGCAGACACCGGAGACTCATGTGTGCTTTGTGTGTTAGACTGTTCTGCTTTAGTTTGAATTTCATCAAGAACTTGGGTTGATAAGACTTTACGAGATATAATGCTTCTAGCTTGATTTGATAAAGTGTTTGTTACCTGTGAATTTACGTATTTTAGGGTTTTGAGGGTTTCGGTCCTTGAATAGTTTCTCGAAACGTTTTATGTAGCCAGGCCCTCCAGCTCTGGCTTTGAAGAAGCAGAACATGAGCTCATGAAGTTCTGCTTCTGACCACTTTCGTCTGGCATCATCACTAACTGTAGCTGAATTTCCTGTGGTCACTTCTAGTGCACCGGCAGAGCTTGTGGGGCATACATCCCTACTCTGCAAAGTATCACCAGGCATAGATTGGGTAGTCTCGCTTTGTTCGGGGTTCCCGACAGAGGGCCGACACCTAAACCCTCCGCCGATGGTTCGTATGCTGCGATGTCCAGCATCAGCTCCAGACGTGCCCCGGCGATCACCCCCGGGAAGCGGCCATAAACGTTCATTACTATTACTCATATCCCATAAAGGGGGGTTGCCATTGCCTTATTAGCTTGTATGTTTTTATTTTACAAGTGTCCCCCTCCCACGTGGAACTAGTGTTCGTTCTGGACGTTAAAGGCTGGACTTGGGGAGGGATATTATATATATATATAAAATAGGTAGGTATATGTTATTATTTATTATATTCTGCTGTAGTATTTTTTATGTATGATATTATTTAAGGTAGTTTACACAAATTATAAAGTACAACCCTGGCTACTTCAAAATCATATATATTCCTCTCCATCCAAAGGTTGTCTGGAAAAGATCGCTCTTAAGGGATAAGACCGCACATTGTACCTTTATCATATTGTGTTACTGTTTATTTTGTTTATATCTTAAGGTGTACAGTAAAGTATTTTCATTCATTCATTAATTCATTCATGCTTAAGCAAATACGGGTTAATTGCTATGCACTTTCAAATTGTATTCGAACCGCACCTTGTGATGGTAATACAGTGATAGCGCAAGTGCTAGTTTGAGTACTATTTAGAAATGCATATAGTTTTACGCTCCCAGTTTATCATTTCCGAAGATAAACGAAAAATTCGGACGCACATCTTTATCCAGTTTTTATCCACGGCAATGGACCTCTGTTTCGTTCCCGATCGGTTGCTTGTATGACGGCTCACATTGCTGTATGGAACTGCTCATGAATTACACACCTAACGATAATTTTCAAGTGCTCAATACAACTGCGAAACAACATATTTTTACCAAAGGTTTGTATTTCTATATGATTCGGCCTAAAAAGTAAGTTCTTATGAGTCCAAGGTTCAAAGATATTCCGTTAAAAAAAGTTTCGAACTCGACCTTTGAATATGCCTTGTGATGGGGCCTGCTTAATTGAAACCGGCAATGTATTCCACAGGCACTGCTTCACGATCATGACATGACTTATTTGACATGCCTTGATAACTGTAATAGCCCGGAACGACAGAATTACGTACCTCCGAAGCACTGAATCGCACAGTTGCCATTATAGGCCACCCATCCATATATTGACCATGCTGAACGTTGCTTTACCTAGTTGATCTTTTAAGAACGAACTTCGCCTAGTCCCGAGAGGAATGTCTCACGTGCCCGTACTGCAGGCATACTTTAGGCCCGAAAATGAAAGCACAAGGGTTCACACTCATTGCTTGGAAGTTGGAACTTTTAAACAAAGAGCGTTCATTACCCCTTTTTTACCCGCGACGCCTTATCTAAACCATTATCTTCGGCTTGACTGGTTGTAAAGTGGTTTTTTCGTTTGTTATGTATGACTTCAAGGTTGGTTCTTACTTATTTTATCGCTACAAGTTACGGGGCGCTGCAATATGAGAATTCCCGTCAGAGGTTTTTAAATTTAGTTAAAATTTACTTATAAATAAATAAATAATGCTGGACATTTTCACACAGCATCATCTAGCCCCAAACAAAGCAGAGCTTGTATTATGGGAACTATATGACTGATATAACTTATATACATTTTTTTTTGTAAATACATACATAATATACATAGAAAACACCCAGACCCGAGATAAATATTTGCAGATACAAACATTTGTGCCGTGGCGGGAATTGAACCCGCAACATTCTGCGTCAGGCGGGCCTCCGCCCACTGCGCCACAAAGGTCGTCGTTTAGATTCAACAAAGTTTTAAAACATTCACTGTGAGCTGAATTCAATTTCAATGTCCAATGCCAAAATGAAACTTCAATAAATTGTCAATGAAACAATTTATATTCAAAGGTTATCTTTGGGGGTCAAATAACGCCTATTTAGTCTGTACGGGACGCGTAAACGTCATAGATTTCCATGGACAATCCGTCAAAATTGGAGTGTTTTGGTGATGATCTCAGTGGCAAGGCCAGAAGCCGGCTGATGTAATGAGGTGTGGATTCGATTCCCGCTGCAGGACAAAATGTTTTCATGATCTGCTGTATCTGTTCCGGGTCTGGGTATTGTGTTATAGGATTCTGAATTCTTGATACCCAGAACAAAGGGAATTTTAATGTGACTTTAGGTTGCTGTTCTTAAAACTTTTTAACACTTGAAGACACAAAGAATAGAATAGAATAGTATAGAATAGAATAGAATAGAATAAATGTTTATTTGGCACAAAAAATAATAAAGATAAAAATACATAAGCCGACAAGTAGAGGTATTAAATCTAAAACGAACACATTGTAATTTTATTGTTCTTCGGCTCATGTGTCTACTAAGGCTGTTGGATGTAGTCTGTACCAAAAAGGTGTTTAGCTCAGCATGTGTTGGATGAATTTACACCCAACACTGATTTTCAGAACCAAACAAAGAATTTTTGCAGTTCCGGCTTCGCCCCTGTGATACCTGCATAATAAAGAGTTGCTGGTCGCTCTGCTGGTCGTTTTTAAAATCCTTTTGATTTTAATGAATGAAACCTATTGACTTTGACTTCGTGTACTGCTCACTTTTACTTACGGATTACGAATTTAGGAGCCAGGCAGGAGTACGTCCATAGGAATACATAGGCTTATGATGTGGCTATTTGTGCTATTGCAAAAAAGTAATTTTATTAAGGTACAAAAACGGCTAGGAAAACAAAGGCACGTGCAGTGTTCGTCTCTTGCTAACATATTTCTTATAATTTTATTTTGTTTCCAGGATGCAAGTAAAGATGAGCAAATAGAAGGCTTGGTAAAGAACGTCAAGTGGCAGATATCAGCAGACCGCAAGATTGGTCCATTGAAGCAGCTTCAGGGACTCATCTGGAAGGAAGGATACGATAAGGGAGACATTAAGGGCCAGTACGTATTTTTAACAAATTTAAAAGAAAAGGAGCCTTCCCCTTTCCTCTGTTCGAGTGCTGTGTATTTTTGTTATGTGTAGGGTCGATTACACTGTTATGGTTGGTCCTATTCAAATAGGTTTTATTTACTGTGTAGGATCCTGAAGTGCTCCCATAAAATCTGTACATCCTACTACTATTATAAAAGCGAAAGTTTGTGAGGATAGATGTTTGTTACTCATTCACGCAAAAACTACTGAAAGGATTTTGATGAAACTTTACAGTAATATAGCTTATACATCAGAATAACACATAGGCTACTTTTTATCCAGGTACCACGCGGGTGAAGCCGTGGGCAGAGTATAGTATATTATAAAGAGGTAATGTTTGTATGTAAGGAGTAATCTCCGAAACGACACATCGGATTTCAAAAAATATTTACAAATATTTAGAATGGACTTTCAGGGTATATAATTCATCCCGTTAAAATAAAAGGGATTTTCGTGGAGACCAATTTTGCAACGTAAGTCGACGAGCGAATGCGATACTTACAAATGCTACTTTTCATCTGTTACTTTTATCTAGGTACCACGCGGGCGAAGCCGTGGGCAGTAGCTAGTATTTTTATAAATTGGATTAAAACTTTTCACTTTCAAACTTTTTTTGCCATTTTTTCTAGCATTTTAGATGGTCGATCATATCTTTAGAATATTTGGTATGCCGATTACTCCGGCCTCACAGGGAAACAGGCCATTTGAATAGATTTGTCGGAGTTTATTACTCCTGAAACAAACATGAATTGCGTTATTCAATAGCAAAGTCAAGATCAGAATAGTGTATGTCACGAGTCTTTCGAAAACGGTTTACTTTTGATGTTATTGTTTCACCTTATTGTGATGAATACACAAGATTATTTAATGCAAAAGGTGAGGTCCATCCTCACATATGGACCTCGCCTTTGGCTATCAATTACAAAATTTCAGCTGCTAACCAAAACTCTTACAAATTCCAGCGTATACGATGACGTACCTCCAGCTCTCGAGTTATGGCGCTCCACTAAGGGCCAGAAAGTCTACATCTACTCTTCAGGTTCGGTGCAAGCCCAGAAGCTTCTCTTCCAAAAGTCCTTGGCTGGGGACATGCTGCCACTTATCGATGGCCACTTTGACACGGCTGTGGGTGCCAAGCAAGACGCTGTAAGCTACGCTGCTATTGCTGAGAAGATTGGATGCAAAGCAGAGGAAATACTTTTCCTTACTGACATTGATAAAGGTAAATTTGGATTTTTTTAGAATTATCTTGCAGTATCTTGCTAATTTTGAAATATCTTGCTAGTTTTGATCCATGAATCATCAAACTGGATCTGTAGAAGTTTCGGTATGATGGGATAGATATGGTCTACAAACTCAAATACCTGAAAATGGCTCAACGGATTTATAGAATTTACCAGGGTTTTGGGGACAGAACAGCAGTATTCTTCTCTTCTATGGACAAAACTGTTGACTTGAATCTCATACCAAGCCTGCTGATCTGTCCTTATGCATACCAAGGGTTGAGGAGCTGTTAACGAGCTAATCTACGAGTTTTTCCCGCGACGTCAGAAGCCCATATATTCAATTGACGTAAGAGGTTGTTTGTTTGTATGTTATCATTAATCTGCGAAATGATTGAAAGAAGGTTTTTTTGCAATCGTTTTGTATGACTTCAAGGATAGAACAGAGGTTTCGTAGCCACAATTCACTAGGGGGCGCTGTAATAAACGATGGATAACACGTCAAGGATTTTGAAAATTTGCAAAAATTTACTTGTATTTATGATTGTACTGTTTGTTTCCGCAGAGGCGGAAGCGGCCCGCTCGTCCGGAGTCCACGCCGCACTAGTTAGCCGCGAGGAAAACGCGCCGCTGCCCGCCGAGGCTACGGCTTCCTTCCCAGTGCTGCACTCTCTCGAGCAGCTGGCGCTCACCAACAAGCGCAAAACTGACCCTCAGGTGCAACCCCGATGATTAATCCGCGCTTTGCATGACACTTACAGTTATACCATACAGTGATTGACCACAGAACTAAACAAAATTTTACTTCCAGAAAAAAATATTAAAATATGCTTAAAATTTTAAATATGGAAAAAGTGGTAATGACACTGTTTTTATCGGACTTGATCGTCGACACCGTTGAATGCGGGTCGTGGACGGTGCTCATGAAACGACCTTCGACGACCTCTGTGGCGCAGTGGGCGAAGGCTCGCCTGTGACGCAGAAGGTTTTGGGTTCGATATTTGTCTCTGGTCTGGGTGGTCATAGAAAATGTATAATATGTATGTATTTACAAAAAAAAATGTAGTTCCCATAACACAAGCTCTGCTTTGGGGCTAGATGATGCTGTGTGAGTTTTGTTATTTTATTTTCATTATCAAGAGCTACTTAAATAGCTATGAAATGTCAGCGAAATCAATGGAAATCATGTTAATAAGCCATATTTTTATTTTTACACAAATATCTTTATCACTTATTTATATTTTTTATTAAACTGCATTGGCCCAAAAATAATCAAGTTAAGCAGACTGCGGTGCATATCCTAAAATATTAAAAGTATAATTTAAAGGGCATTAGAAAAATCCTTTTTACTTTGTTCATGCAAATTTATCATGTGGATCATGTCGATCCATGAAATGTGTGAAATAAAAAGAGCTTCCCAGCTGCTGCAAGGTGCATCTGATCATTTCATCATACCAATACCTTCTCTATTGATCAAAGGACATTAAAAAAGCACTAGTGATGATGAAGATTTAAATCGTAACTGACCACATTTAATTTTTTTTTCACTGAATGGTATACTCTAAAATTTGATTAACTGGTGCCTGTTGTGGCTATGTGGATGGAAGGTGAGTGTAGGTAGATGGTTATGTTTTTTTTGAGCTTGGGTTTAAGGTGATGGAGGATTTAGCTGATTTAAGGGACCAATTTTTAAGGCAAACAAAACCGAGCTATCATCCGGTTTGATTTTGTTGCTAGTGTTTTATCAGGTTGGAAGCAAATTAATTAGAGTTAGGATATTTAAAGTTTCTGCTTCCATTTTATTGATTCTAAATTGTTTTTACTCTACTAGCAGCTAATCTACTCTATGCCTTGCTTGCTTGTTTCTTGCCCTATATATGGTTTGATCTATTTTGCAATATTATGATGTTCTACTGATGTATTTGATTTATGTGTGTATTAAATTGTGAAAAATATCATGGGTCCTATCCATTGCAGACAACCGAATATATTGTTACATCCAAAGCTGTAATAAGTAATTATAAGTAGAAATATATGTATTTTAGTATCGGGTTTTGTGCTGATGGTAATTTTTATATTAGGTACTGTACATGTTTGATATTATTGGGTGTGTTAACAAAATGTTTTAATAAAATACTGATCTATCAGACCTATTTTGTTTTAGTCATTACCAGCAAATCCCTTTTATTAAACGGTTTGGATTATCTAAAGGGTTTTTGAGGTAAAGCAGCAAATAACCTCACTTACAACTATAAACAAGTTCCCTTTTCAGTTTCTGGTAGAGGCCTCTGTGGCCTCTGTGACCTCTGTGGCGCAGTGGGCGAAGGTCCGCCTGTAACGCAGAAGGTTGCGGGTTAAATTCCCGCCACGGGACAAATGTTTGTATCTGCAAATATTTGTCCCAGGTCTGGGTGTTTTCTATGTATATTATGTATGTATTTACAAAAAAAAAATGTATATATGTAGTATATCAGTCATGTAGTTCCCATAGTACAAGCTCTGCTTAGTTTGGGGCTAGATGATGCTGTGTGAAAATGTCCATCATTATTATTATTTTTATTTTTTTTATTTTTTAGAGGCAATATTTATCGACATATAATTTGGTTTTTGTATTTTTTTTTGCAAATCAGGGTTAAATTCAGACAGTATCAATATCTTGCATAGGTCATGTAGAAGGTGCCTGTTATCATTAAGTACTACATTCGTGAAAACATCTACCTACAATGCCTGTATAATATATTCAAGAAATGGCGTGATATATTTTTTTACATAGATTATTTAATTTTCTAAATAAGGCTTTGGTCCTATTCACGTAACATTGCTCTACTATAAATGTCAGGCGCAAATATATTGCAATTTTGTGATAAAATATTACGTTTTGCAAGTTTCAATTAATTAATAAGTTGTTTTTAAACTGATTCCAGGTTGAAGAAGTACCTGCCAAAGTACCCAAGACTGACGTTCAAGATGATGTTAAGACTGCTTCCGAAATCGAGACAGTAACTGACAAAGCCAGTAGCAGCACTGAATCTAGTAAGAATATGGAAACCGCAGTTGTAAAAGAGAAAACTGAGGAACCAGAGACGATGGAAGTAGAGGAAACTCCCGATGCTTTAGCCATAAAAACTAAAATTGACAGTGCTGTTGAAACTAACAATGGTACTGATGAACTTGCTGCTATTACTGAAAAAGATGTTCCAATGGAAGACGCAGGCGTGCATTATCCCACTGTGGCCGAAGAGAATGCTGCTGTTGAGACTAAAGTCACCAAGGCTGATTGTACAGAAAGCAGTGATAGTTCATCCACTGCAGAACCAGTCGCTGATGATGGTATCGTTGTAGATGTCTCTTCTACAGCAATAAATGAGAAAAATACTTTTGCTAAAATAACTAAAGCAGAAAACTCTATTACGGAAGATACGGTAGTGGCTCCTAAAGCTCTAGAATCCAAAGTAGAAGAGGCATTGGCAAAAGTTGAAGCTAAAGCTAAAATGGTCGATGTTGCTACGTTAACCGATGATTCAGCCGTGGAAAAATCTGCTGTTGAAATTAAAAAAGTAGATGCAGCTACGGAAACTGCTACTGTGGAACTACCACCTAAGAAATCTACGTCTGAAAAAGATTTTGTTGAAGAAATAAAGGTGGAACCTCCTACTAATGGACCGAAACCCGTAGAAACGCGTGCGGTTGAGGCGGCAGTGACAGAAGCGGATGTAAAACAAACTTCTGTCGAATCTCCTGCTGTAAAGGATACCATGGATTCGCTCACCGAACCCAAAGACGTAGAAAATCCTTTAACTGTCCATGCTGCAGAATCTAATAAAATAGAAGCTGATACGGCTAAATCTATTACCGAGAAAACTACCACTGCTGGTTCTAAGACTGAAGAACCTATCATCGTCAAAATACAACCTGAAGATACCATAGCTATAGATGATTCTGAAGCGAACACCAAAGAAGCCAATGGCACTGACGACAAAGACACAAAAGCCATAACATCAGATAACTCAAATGGCTTTAGTTCCTCAGCTGCCATTGAGTCTGTAAAAAACTTAGACGTGAAGGCAGTGGATAAACATGAAGAAATGGCTATTGAAGTTGTAGTAGATGTAACTGACCAGAAGAATGCTGCCGACGCATCGATTATTAAGATTGATTCGGTTATTGAGGAAATTGGAGAAAAGACTGAATCGAATGAGACTGAAGTTAAAGTGAATGAAGAGACAGTAGAGACTGTTACGGAGCCAAAGGAACCAATCGAAAACCCCCAAGCAGAAGCTGTAATGAAAGAAACTTCGTTTTCTGTTGAAATCAAAGACATCACTGATGATAAGCAAAGCCTCAGTGAAGTAACTGAAACTATTGACGACGTGGTGCCCATTGTTGAGGAACCATCTTCTAACCTTGAGGAAATGGAAGAATTGCAAAATGCAGGTGATGTACTGGAACAAGAATGCGATGAAATCCTTTCGAAAGTACAAGATGTCACCAATTTGGATTACATGCCAGCAAAGCCTTTGCATACTATCGCTGAAGAAATGGAAACAGAAAATATGGATACAAATGATATTGTCGAAGGAATTCTAGATACTGAAATGGAGCTTAGCATGAAGCCCGAAGATATTGATCTTAATACGGTTCAAGAAATTACTGAACCGAAATGTGATAGCGACGAGAGAATCGGTAAAGCTGAGCCCGGTACCGAAAAATCAAGCGAGACGTCTAAAGTTGAAGATGTTACTGAAGAAAAGATGGAAGTTAGTTGTGATTCGGAAATCGTAACTGAGAAACTAAATAAAAACAAATACAACCTTGATGCTAATGAACCAACCGAGGAGAAAATGGAGACAGAAGAAGTAGCTGAACCTGAAGCTGAAGTAGAATTAGAGAATAAAGTAGAGGCAGAAAAAAGTCCTCAGCCTCAAGAAAGCAAAAAACATACAGATGTACCGATAGTCGTTGAAACAGCGGCCAAATGCGATGACTCTGAGCAGACGTCAGAAAACAAAGAATCTGAAAAAACTTCAGTAGCCGTAACACAAGAAGTAGAAAAGAACGACCCAAAAGATACTAAAACGAATGATGCCACAGAACCTAAAGTCAACGGAAAGACTAACGGTGACGCCAACGTAAAACTAAACGGAAATTCCAGCAAAGATGACGATTTAAAGTCACGACTTACCGCAGAGAAGGGCAAAGAGAAAGTAAATGGTTCTAACGGCGATTCTGCTGATGCTGAAATTGGTCAGGGCGACAATAAAGTGGAAGCCGAAACACCTGACATCAAAGTAAAGACGGTCGCCACAGACGAGGCGCCCGCCCCAATAGAGCAACCTGTGGAAGCATAAATTGATTCGGTGAGTTCTTTGAACATTTATATTTATCAATTTGAAGTATGCTATGGACGAAACTAGAAAAGCAAGAACTATTCATGTAAATAAGTAGTATAAATATATGTGTATGTATATAAGTTGTTTAAATATGTATATAAGCAGTATATCAGTTATATAGTTGCCATAACACAAGCTCTGCCTTGTTTGGAGCTGGATAATGCTGTATGAAAATGTCCAGCATTATTTATTATTATTTATTTAAAACGAGTACTGCACCAGACTACAAGCGAGGTCGGCATTGAAGCTATACTTCTTTGGAAGGACATGGTTGCTGGTGAAATAGGCAAATTGGCTTTCGCCTTAGTCTATTTTTTTGGTTGCATGTCTGAGACATCACATGCCATGCTTCAGGAAAACATCAATCCAGTCATTATGATATACTTTTTTGAGCATGTTGTTCATAGTCTGTAAATATTCAAGCAGTATTCACTTACATTTCTCTATGTTTTCAGTGCCGGAAGGGGCAAACATCGGGAGTCGCAGCATTGTTGGTTCACATCAAGACTGAGTTGGCTTCCGTACATCAATCGTACCGTACATCACTATTGATTTACCGTCATTTGTGTACACTGCTGACGAAAATTATTCCGTATGTATGTGACCAGTGAATTATTTTGGTGTTTCATTTTGTTGAGTTGAATCTGTTGATAAAAACAACTGAATGTAATCAATCTTCAAAAGTCTCGTATATTGTTATAGCCAATTGTTTATTTACGCAGCAGATTGACTCTTCAAACATTATTATAAACTCTTAAGAATGGCTACCTGTATCTGATTCTGTCAGGATTATATATGAACTGTTTGATACGCCGGAAAAGTTAATAAACTTAGTTCAGATGAGAAGATTAATGATTTACATTGAGCGAGTCACGAGTTTTTTAATTTAACTGCGCTATAGAATTTACAAAAGTGTAAATTCAATTTATCAAATGCGAAAAAAACTGGTGCCATTTCAAAATTATATTTTGTATATTTTCACTTCCTAGAATAACGAGTAGTTTTGATGTAGTCAGTTATTGGTAGACATGTAATTTTAACTTCGACGTAAGTAAAATTAACTAGTAGTAAGTAAGATTTTGTCATTCCTGAATTTTATTCATAAGTGTAATTGCGATTTATTGATTTATTCGTACTTTAATATTTAGTGATACGCCATATCTGGTGCTTTTAGGCCGCGAGTCTACGCTCTAGGAAATTCTTACTGATTGACCAAAGTTTGATCACTTTTATAAACTTTAATGTTTTTGTTATTCGTGGCTATTGTTAGGCATTTTTGATTTGAGCGCGACTTGATATTTTTTTTATGAAACGTGACTGCTTGACTATTTTTCCGCCTGTCTAGTCCACGCATAAAGCATCCCAAATTATTTTAAGATAACCATTATTCATAGGTTTAACTGCTACCGCGATTTGCTTGCAGCGCCCAGTCTTATATTTTCTTCCTCGTGGATCCGCGGGCATAGTATACGTATTTTAACCTTCAACTGAATTAATTGCAATCCATCGGCCAGCAGTGTACACAAATATTGCTCTTTATCTTATAGGTATTAGTAAGTATTAATTGTAATGTGATTCTTAATTATCTTATGTGTATGTATACCTTAATATAAATACTCGATTTCGATTTTACCTTCTGCCAAACTCTGTCCCGTTTGAAGTTGGTTTCGGTAATTGGTATTAAATGTGATATACAACGTGACAAGACTGTTAGTGATTGTGGATAATGGAAGGGGCTGTGTTTATTTATTCGCGAGGGTTTTTTTGCGCATAAAACTGCATTTACGTACGTTTGATTTATTTTATTGACAAATTGAGCGTTTTAATTTTCTTATGATTTATTTGTAAAGACGCACTGGGGTTTGACTTCAAAGGGATGCTTGACATTTTGGTTTGTATTTAAGAATTTTGTGCTATGACAATTTGCTGCGGTAGGACCATGGAGTTAATAAGAAAGTACGTACTATGGTTTTACAAATAATCGAGTACAAGCATCGATTTTTACCGCTGAACAAAGTCTGCTATTTAATCTAGTCGAAACATTTTCGAATCTCGAGTTCCCATTTTTTTGACTGATTTGTATTTAATTATTGGTATTTTATTTAATAAGCTTTAATTTTGGTTCCTGTATAACTTAGTTTTAAGGTAAAGAGAAGTGTGAATGTTTTTCGGAAACCAACTTCAAAAGGAAGCATGAGCATTATTCGTCTTCTAGACTGATTTTTTATTACTCATGGTTGTTCTATGATGTATGTATCTGTCAATAAAACTCCACAGAAAAAACGAACTAGACAGGAATCAAAACTACTTTGTTTGTATACATTATGCATTGTATATACAATGCAGC
Organism: Perizoma flavofasciatum; assembly: GCA_958496245.1. Lineage (NCBI taxonomy): Eukaryota > Metazoa > Arthropoda > Insecta > Lepidoptera > Geometridae > Perizoma > Perizoma flavofasciatum. The sequence goes on from OY292436.1 coordinate 6,732,138, forward strand.
TCTGTAAAAAAATCATAATTAATAATTTTAATAGTCACTACTAATGACGTTAAAATATAATGGACTTAGAATATTATGTGTTTTTTTAAACCTTTTAGACTGCAGTGGTCTAATACAAATCTTACATGAAGTGAAATAGGTAAGGAAGGTGTCGTATCCCACAGAACACTTTAGTGCTTTAGAAATTAAAAATATAAACAGTTCACGTTTTCAAACAGAGCTTAAATCAAAACAGCATTGGTTGTAGATGGTGTAATCTTGTCCCTACTGGTTTCGCAATAGCAAAATATACATACGTAACTTCTTGCATAGACCAGAATTTAAAATTCACTTTACATAAGATTTTATATAATCTAAATGTATAATATACAGCTATGTCTACAGTTACAGTGTTACAGTGAAATTGGATGTTCAAACCCAGTAGTCCCATATTTTCACAAAACTGAAGTAATAAGCATATCTTTCGATGTAATTCTTCGACAGGTTGGAATTTTTAAATATTTTCTCGTGATCTGCTCTGGTAACAAACAACAGGAGATTATGATTCTGTCCTCCAGTCACTGAAAGGACCTCGAGTAACATCAGCTTTCTTGTCAATGAAAATTGTATCGCCATTAAGCACTTAAAAATCTAGAATGCTCTGAAGAACTGCGCCCTGCTAAACACAAAACTAGGAATATCATCGGATAGGTTGCGAATTTCGTACACCGGTATCGTTGGCAATATTTGTGATAGCAATTATATCTTTGGTAATGCAGAAGGAATAAAATATCGGTGTGCTGCTGTCAAATCAGTTTACGTGCCGCTTTTCTTCGTGTTTATAGTCAGCATGTTTTGAAATCTCGACTAAATTTATATGGAAAACTTAAATCTGACTAATTTGACAGCACTAAAATTGTAGCTATCTCTTTCTAGCTTGCACTATCAGTAAGAGAGAGCTACAGTTTAAATTTAGTTAGTGTACTACAGAATCGAGGCCAGTGACTCAAATTTACCATTGCTACGACCTATAAATTGGTGTGGTTAAAATAACGTTTTTATCTAAATAAGTAGGTACATATGTACCTTCTTACCTTACCTACTATTTTTTTTTAATACCAAGTTCGAATAAACTTGCGCTAGTAACGGAAGGTCTTGGAGGTGATGTGAGGTTACGAATACAAAGGGTATAGAAACGCACAGTGCGGTCGGACACGGGCGGCTATTCTCAAAGCGCTTTCGTGTACATACCTACCGACCTCAGTGAACATATGCTTTGTGGCATATATAGTATAGTCACGTATACTTTGTTGAATGGAATTACTGGTCCTTCCACAGACTTATGTATTTTTGACTGGTGCATGTATTTTCTAATTGCGCTGCACAATTTGTAAGTCTCCGAGAAAAATATCTTGAAGGTTAAGATTGTGATATTGATTTCCTGTCACCTAGATTTAAAGACAGACAAAAATGCTATAAAGGTCATCAAAGGTCAAGGACATCGAAAACCCGATTAAACTGATGCGATGGCGATGGTGATTACTGCCACCGTGTTAGTTTGACCGGGCCTTAACGTATGTAGGTATCAGTTCTCACTTCTTTGTTTCACTTTTTTTCAGTTTCACTTCTTTCAGGATGTTCATGATGATGATGTCGAGAAGGTTACTGCTTTCTGATGGTCTATTAAACGAAATTTAGTTCCTATAGGTGGTCTATGTTGAATTTACAACAGAATAGAACTGTAGTTTATTTGACACAACAAATCACAGAAAAGACAAAGAAATAGATTTTATACATGGAAATCTACACCTGTTGTTGCGCCATCCGTACTCAATCTTAGTCCGGAGTAACATGGGCACAAGGATTATCATTAAACGAGTATGAAATAATTAGGCGACCATTATATATGTCTATCTGCTACGCTTGCTGACTGCAAAAGCTAAGAGTCAATGATGATTGAGGCTAATGCCTCCCACTGGAGGAGATAGGGTTATCCCGACCGACCCTAGCTCTGATCACTAACACTGGTCGTGCCTGAGTGTCAGGTAACTTAATTGACGGAGTTCTGACATCCTACCATTCGCGGCGCTGGACACCCGCAACGTGAGCTCTACTATGTAGTTCCCACGCCCTTAGCCATGCCTACTATTTGTTTTCCAACACAGAATCGATCATACCCGGAGAGTTACGCACTCTCCCCAGAACAATACTATCGGTCGTTTCATCATTCCAACTCTTAACATAAAACGATCTAAAAACATTTACCATATACCTACCAGTGCAACGCTGGAGTTCCACCTATTCCTATCAGATCATTCTCACTGGTAGGGATTAATGCTTTGGGAAAAGTTATTTCCACTGTTTCCTTCCATTTAACTCCATCCACCACGATTGTAACCGTTTTAACATGTTTTTGTAATTCAAAATGGACCCTCATTTTATTAATTCTCGACCGTTCTGTCCCTGCTTTCATAATAGCCGCCGGAGACGGGATGACGTCAGGGATTCCTGTGCACGCGCACTTGCCTGACTCACGTTGCGAATGCAATGTGTCACTAACGAGATCGACCGATGCCGACGCCGACGCCTGTTAATGTTCCAAGTTAGTAGGTACCTAGCTTTACCCACATGATTTTACTTATATTATTGGAAAATGAATCTGTCTCGTTCACTGGAGTCACTTGCGCTTATCATTCTCACGTAGGTACCATAGCTGCATAGGTTTAAATACCCTGGACTGGAGGACTGTATTCAACATTTGGGTTTGACATCTGGAGGTCATGAGTTCCTATCTACTTATTCTACCTTACAGAATTGAAACTACGATGGCTGGAGATCATAATAAAAAATTGGTAATACGGATACCTATTTAACACTGGTTTCTGTCGATTTTGCCGACGTTTGCTCTTCATCATGTACACCATCCGCAACTTTGGAGTTAAAAATACTTACATTATCTTAGTTTAAATATTTCTAGAATTGTAATTCGCTTTACAACTACCTATGAATGTAACATTTCAAAGCTCTGCAAGCAACCTACATAAGTAGCCGTAATATGTATCCTTATCCAATTAAATGTCTAAGTTATTGCCTGGGAGAGTTGTAGAGTTGGTCTGATGAATAAAACGAACGGACGACATCGAGAATGGGGCAACCGGTACCTACGGCACAGATTAGATGATAGTTACTACGCCTACGGCCGGCGTCTTGCCTGTTCACCACAGACCATGGAGTAGTCACTGTGATGGACTTGTATTTGTGTAGTGATGCGCTGTATAACCGCCCCCGCCGCCCTCCGTGCCAAATTATTCACTTTTCGGTTCATGGCTGCACGGTGTTAGGTCAGTGATCAGATCAGGTGGAGGTAAAAGGGCCTAGTGCTCGATCGTGATAGAAGCAGTGTGATGGAAGGATTCAGCACTTGGTAGGGACTCCTTTTTATGCACATGTCACGTCTTCGATTGTTTGGATATAGGACATGCCGGCTTCCTCACAATGTTCGGATCGAAAGTCCACTAGTGCTTTACATTAGAGAAGGTACCTATTCGTTCAGACGTTGTCATAACTTTCTGAGGACTCTTACTTAGTTCCAATTATCTCTCTACCTAGGCAATATTTAGGAAAAAATACGGAAGAGACTGTAATCTCCCCGGCCGACATTCTCAGATGTACGAGATCATCTAGGATGTGACTTAGGTCAGGGCACATCCAAACATCCTATTGATTTAATTAATACGAAAGTAATTATTGTTTATTGCTAATAATCTCCTGGATTAAAAGGAGGCAATTTGGAATTAATCTGTCATGCATAACGTTGAACAACACATATAGTTTAGATTTTATCCAAATACCACTCTATCGTGCACTATTACAATGAAATGAAGAGATATCAGATGCTCCCAGCATTGATTGTCTGATACTTCAGTGTCTAAACTCCATTGCACTAAACAAATATCACGCCTTCAAGAAACTAATATGTCACGCGGGAAATTCAGTGTTTTGCATACCGCTGTGTCTACGGGGCTTGTTTCGTGGAACGGACTTTATTGTCCAACTCTATTATTTTGCCAACATATCTAGTGTCAACATACCTAGGGGTGTCAAAAGCAGCCTTCTTATCTCTGTGGTACTATTATTTATTCTGTGCTCTGGTACCGTACTTCCGTATACGTGGTTTTTATGGAAAACCGGCACATCACTATTTTATATAACTTGGCTGGTAGCGAGCGAGGCGAGGCGAAGGCGAGCCTTGTTGCGTTGCGCCACGCTCTCGCTGCGTCGAATCAACTCGTATACGAGTAATACCTTCATTCGGTATACCGAATGAAGGGAAATTAAACCACGAAGAGCGTATTTTGCACGCTACGTAGATACTGTTTCATTACTATGCTCTTTCAGTTTATTTATCAGCTATTTAATACGATGGGTTGCATCCAGTAGTGTATCAATGGTTTTTTTATAAAGACGTGCTCAAAACGGTGAAGAAAAACATCGTGAAAAAATGGTAATGCCCTAGAACCAAAAAATCGAAGACAAGTGCCATAGGTTGGTGTCAATAATCGGCGAACTACTTGCAACCTGTAACGTGGAATGCTAACGATTTATGGAAATGTTATGTTTGGACTCGCCTCTGACTACCCTAACTTGGTAAACTCTCGGAATTATGTACCCCAGTAGGTACGTGTTAGATCTGAAACCTCTATCATGAGGATGACATTCGTCATCGTGTTTGATTTTTGACACGATTAAGGCCGTCTCCTATTGAGATTACGTAGCTATTAGGTAACATCTTATAATAATTATTATCACTGCCGATATAAACAAAGATATGTTTAAGTAATAATAGTTATAAACAAAGATATGTTTAAGTAAAAAAATATTTCTTCACATTTCTTCTTTATACGTAACTTTCTTTATCTTTTTTTTATACCAGACAAAAGTAAAAAAGACCAGACAGACGTATTGCGCTGACTCTTGAAAAACACTGAATTGGTTTAAACATAAGGTACCAAGCCCTAAGATGGCCCACATTTTGGCATATAGCTATAAACTGGTGAAATTAGGTTATTTACTAATATAAAATAGTAAGTATTAAATAGTAAGTAGAATGTAGGTCCTTTATATGCCAAAGCAGAATATATCTGAAAATTCACATTTTTTTTCTACATTTTCGCTGTAAAAAATCATTTTTGAAAATCATCGACTGTGGGCCACCTTATACACTTAGTGGTCTAAGATGGCAGTATTAAATATTAAATTCAAAAAAGTTAATTTAAGGTTTGCTTGTGTTTTTCATTAAAAAATCACTTTGTATAGAGGTTTATGGCGAGGTTTAAGTACCTTGTTCTGAATCTACTTATTTTTTTGTCATGGGCCATCTTAGATCTATTAAAACTAAAAATAGCCATAAAACGAAAATCTTTGATTTTATTTAAAAAACGATTACACTGTTCTTAGTTATGCAACTCATTTTTAAAATAAAAATACAAAAATATAAAAAAATGGTAGGTTTCCTGAGTAGCCTATCTTAACTTTCATCCCGTATTTATATATTATATTAATTTCCATCATGTTCTGGTTGCAATCTTGTTTTAATATAGTGTTTCACATTAAAATTACTTGCTTTAAAACCATTCTTTTATTCTAATGGATAATACGAAATAATATAATTCACAATAATATAAATTGCCCGGGCCATCTTAGGCTTATATGGAGTGAACCATCATAGGATCATTTTTAGTAATGTTTAAAAAGGCAAAAAATTCACAATGAATAGGTAAAGTTACGTTGAATTAAATGTACAAAAGTTTATTCTTCAAGGTCCACTAGTTAAAACAAACGAATACAAACTTGAAACGCCAAAATAAAATATATATTTACCGAAGCGAGGTTATAACTCGTCAAACCGACACGACGTCACTAACAAACTGATGTCCTCTGTCAAAATGGCGGCTTGCTTCCGTTCGTTTGCAATTGCCATTTTGTTTATGGATGCGTTCACACATTTCCGCGAAATGTTGATGGTTTTGAATCAGTGGAAATACATTTTATTTAAAGTGGGCTATCTTATGCACCGGACCATCTTAGGGCAAAGTACCTTATAATTAAAAAAAAACATTAATATTAGTTATATATTATCAAAAATATTTGATTGCAGTCACACCAACTATCTTCACATTCGTTTTGATCAAGTCCATCCAAAGGTTGCTTGGAAGAGATTGCTCTTAGTGATAAGGCTGATGTGTAGATGTTTGGTTATTGCTAATAATCTACGTAACCGCTGGACGGATTTGGCTAAAATTAGGAACAGGTATAGTTCGTGGAGTGACCTAACAGATTCCGTCTCATCCGGGTACCACGTGGGCGAAGTCGTAGGCTATCTATTTATAATTTTGTAGTCGACAAAAACTCCTTACTTACCTTCGTTCGTCACAAAAAAGTGATGCTGTCGTTTTGGTGTTATACACCAAACCGCTTTCGTTTCACTATTTCGCTTTCGCATTAGCTAACTTTTGGATGGGCAGTTATTTAAGTTAATGATTAGTAGGCTGGTTGCGCCATCTCCACTCAGTCTGCATCGAATGCTGAATGGATTTGAGGAAAACGTTACCGAGGTCGTAGACCGTAGAACCTACTAGTTTGGAGCTATATTATAAAGTATTCATCAGAGCTTCAGACGTAGGCGTGCGGTTTCAGTCCGCAACTTGATTTAGATTTATTATTAGCTTGTTTTACTTAAAGCTGTGTGAGGTACCTCAACTTCCAAAACGGAAGTCGTGAGTTCGAACCCGGTGGTGGATGGTTTTATTAACGCAAGCTCAAAACGGTAAAGGAAAACATCGTGAGGAAACCGGCATGCCCTAGAATCAATAATTCGAAGGCATGTGCCATCAGTTAGTGTTCCAATAAGCGTGAGTGGGCTTGCAACCTGTCACGTGGAATGCTAACTACTTGCAAAACGCGGGCATGTGCCAAATGTAATGTTTGGACTTGTCCCTGACTACCTCCTTTTGGTACCCTCATAGATCTACTTAGCATATGTTTGAGGATGTCCATCAACGGGAATACAGTGTTTGTTTGTATTGATTTACTTCACTATGAAGCTTTAGCGATTTGCTGTAAACTTAGTTTGGACACTTATAATACAAAAGAACTGAATACGTAACAAGGTTTTCAAAAAATCCCTTAAGTGCAAGGCATGCAATGATTTTTGATGTGCCTAACAATTACCTACCCTACGCGAATTAATCCGTAGGCATCGGCTAGTTCAAACATATAGCGATATATGAGAGCGTTTATGTCAAGCAAACGTGCGTTTAACCGCTTCCCTGTAAACGCTGTCGTACATCGCCATATGTTTGAATTAACTGAGGACCGCATCTCCGTAAATATTTATTTCCTACCTCATTTTCCAGTACCTGATATTTAGTTCCTCAATCAGACTTGTTTCGAGGAATGGTCAAAGATTTACTCAACCGCGTGCGTAGCGAACGTAGAACATGCTACGAAGACTTCTCCAAGCCCCGCTACACAATTAACTACATAGCCTTGAATATGCAAACTCTAGTTAATTAGCAAAAATAAACACAGTCCAGTTCGTCAAAGAGTGCAGTGGTTCATAAACATGTTTGCATGCCTCGCATCGCCGGCCAGCGGCGTATCGCTAAAGGATTTTTTCCAACTACCAATCGAAAAATGGGATTAGTTACCTTATTTGTTTATATAACAATAGTAGTATTTAATTCGATCTACCCACTTTTAAAGATTTTTGCACATCTTCACTAAAGTCGTAAAGACTTTCTTAGTGACAGTTTATGGAAACTTGTCATTGTTGGACATCAACTTAGTCGCTGTCAAAGTTTATTACAACAAACCTAAGATATTATAGTATCTTGTTATTAGGTATAAAAGATGTGGTGAAGGCCGTATTGGCCTAGTGGACGGTACCACGACTTCCGATACGAAGGTCCTGAGTTTGTTCGAAACTGACATACCCTGGAACCAAAAAACAAAGGCCATGAGACATCGGTTACCTAATAGGTATTCCAATAAGCGGCGATGGGCATGTGCCAAATATAATAATAAATATATATAATAATAAGGAAGCTGAAGATTTTTTTTTGATTGAACGCGCAAAACTAAGGAATTACCAGTCGGATTTGAAAAATCATTTTGCATTTGATAGCTTAATTTATGAGGAAGGTTAAAGGCTATTTAACGTTACGCTACGGCTTTTAGGAGCCGAGAAAAAGAAATAATACCGCGGTGGGCGATGCGACGCGGTGGGCTGGGGGCCGAGCGCGGCCGTGGCACAGTTTTTGTAAAATAAGAGTATCGTTGTGAATTTGTGTCAGTTTACAAATCCTATCCAATAAACTTTTTTCAGACATAACAGCGCAGGCTCGCTGAAAACCCACGATAGCATAGTACCTAAGCACAAATGCATGGTTATAAACGGTTTTCGACTTAACCAAGAGCATCGGAAAACATATTTTGTACCGCTTATAGAGAAGTTATTGATTAACTTTATGTAGCATAAATTGCAAACGTGTGGCGTGTGCTGAGTAGGCATTGTTAATAAAAAAAAAATAAACAGCCATTTTCAGAGTTCCTAAACGGAGTGTTATATTACCTATTCAAAAGTTTGTAAACTAAAACGCTTACAAGATGTAGTTACCTAAATGTGCGATTATGCATATCGAAATAATTATCTCAGCACCATTTGAAGAGTGGTACGAAACCACTTCTTCCTTTAAATGTCCAATTGTAAAACTAAAAAAAAAATAAAAAAAATTACACGTGACAAATGTCGAGGCCAACCTCTGCTAACCAATACATTTGTTGGTCTCAATAGAATGGGTTAACCAATTTATGTTTTCTATTGGAGTCACAGGGTCAGTTTGAGTTTTCGATTGGAGTGACAGGGTCAGTTTAAGTTTTTTTATTGGAGTCACAGTTTGAGCTTATTCGTGGTGAGAGTACCGACCCCACAGCTGTCGAACTTCATAAAGGAAGACCTTGGCCTTAGCTTAGGGAATCGTCTATCGACGTTTCCGGGGTCGGTTATCGAACTTTTGAAATAAATGAATTAATCCATATTGTACAAATGGGAATTTTCACGTACTGCACTATCGGTGAAGACACAGACTAATTTTCGACTCATTCCGAGAGTCTTCATCAGAGTGAATGATCGCGATGCTCTCCCTCCGCGTCGCGTCGTGCACTACGCGCTGCCGCTCGTTGTGCGCGATTCACAGGGCGCGCGAGTGGAGGACTTCGCCCGCGTAAAATTAATATACCAACGTAATCCTATATCAATATCGATTGATACAACTAGTCAATACCTAATTAATTGGATCAATCGGGTGTTTGTTGCTTACTTCTCCGTAACTTACTACTTCTTCGAATATTTTCATCTACCCCTGTAGATATAACTCAGCGCGCATCGCATCTATGCAAGCGCGTTTCTGTTACCGTGGTCGAATGCGTAGATCCGAGGCACCTCTATACCCTTGGCCATACAAACTCTTGCATATTCCAGAACGGGCGGTGCGTGCCCCTGTGTCCTCGGGCCGACCCTACGCCCGCTGCCCTCTCGTCCTTGCACACCCTTGCAAAGCTATTGTGGATCACTTACATTGCACGCTGAATTTCAAGAAAATTGCCGTCTGGTGAGGTTTGTTTGGGAATTATTGGGAAAGAGAGATGAAAGTTCAAGTTGAGTAGAATTATGTTGAGATACTTTTTATGTTCCTACTCCCTATACAGGGTTATTTGGTTTTTAAACCAGGCCGCGTACTAAGCCGGAGATTGTTGGCTCGATTCCCGACTGGGTTCATATTTTCGGCATATTAGAAAATCCTATAATATCTTCCAAGGTGCCCGATAATATTTTCCTTCCACGGGCGCTCATGAAAGTAAACAAGTTTTCCTAAAAAACATTTTTTTAAATTGTTTTATTAGAAAATTCTGTTTGGTACAATCGTTAAACAACAAATGTTGAAAAGTTCGTGTAGGTACAAGTGCCGCCACAAGGCACAAACAAACTACCGTTTACACAATCACGGCGTATTCAGTTAGTCTCGCGAGTCACGAATGACGAGGTGAACGACGAGCGCCACATCATTGCCACAGATTTGTACTAAATAATCAGCATTCTTCATTCGACTCGCCACTCGCTTCACATGTATACCTAGATCCAGTATAACATAGGATACCTAGCTAATCAGCTAAGAATCTAATAAATCTATTAGGTTCTTACCAAAAACTGTTGATATTTGCAAGTGATTTTTTACACAATTCGAAAACACCCTGTTGTGTTTTCCATCATCATCAGCAGCACACCCTTGTGGCGATACAACAGCGAGTTCCTCATGGACCAACCAGTATGCACAACTAGTTGTGTTTTCTTATCACCTGCCCAAATAGATATTAGTTCCGTTAGGCACAACTTGGCACAACTGATTTGATCCGATTCGGATCGGTTAGGTTGTTCTGTCAAGTTGTATCTAAAGGAACGAATATTCGGGTTGGCACAACTTGTTGTGCATAGTGATTGGTCTGTGTGGAACACCTGGATACAACCTATCTAAGAAACATCCTTGAAGACATACTAATCGATTGCATAAAACCGCATTATACAATCCGATACGCCGTTTCGGGGATAAAAGTAACAGACAAACAAACAACCTCGTATGGCAAACGCATATACGGCTCCTGTCATCGCGGATAGAAATAAATTGAATGAAAATAGGCGAAATTCTAGATGTCCTTACAGAATAGTATACATATAAGTAACCTATTAGCTTACCAGGCTTTTTCTTATTTAACGTCCGACAGACGATTATATAACCTTCCCGATCTCGATAACACGGCGGGCTGGTGACTGAGTGGGCTGGCTGAGACGCAAGTAGTGCGGGTTGGATTCCCGCTGGAGAACAAATGTTTAATAATAATAATAATAGATAAAATAAGGAGGTTCCTCTCTCTGCAGCCCTAGCAACCGATCGCTTGGGCTCTGCCCCGCGGTTTGTGGTTCTCAGTTTTTATATGTTTTTTAACTACAATGTTTTGATGTAAAGTATATTTGTACTTTGTGTGTACTTTGTAGTGAAAAAATATTTTAGCGAGATTATATAATAAATAAACTGTCATAATAATAATAATACGTGAAAGTTTGTGAGGATGGATGTTTTTTACTATTTCACGCAAAAACTACTGACTTTCGGATTTTGATGAAACTTTACAGTAGAGGTAGTATAGCTTATACATCAGAAAAACACATAGGCTACTTTTATACGAATACCACGCGGGCGAAGCCGTGGGCAAAAGCTAGTATAGCATATAGCTTATAATAGTTTGCATGTTCTTCAGATATTGGCTCAGTGTCTGAGTGTTGTGGTACCTGGACCCTAACCATCAAGTCGTATTGCGATTCAATTTAGGCAAAAATGTCAAATCCCGCTTTGCGAATGACAAAGCTTTAACAACGCCATAGCGTCCTCAATGGCAAAGCGGAAAGTGACATCTTTGCCTGAACTGAATCGCTATAAGACTTCATGGTTAGGCCCCAGGTAAGTAATCGTAGTTTCTGATACACAACACAGGGAATCCTTAGTGTGGGGTCTGGACTATGTCTGTATTGTAACTGTTGAGTGTTTATATATATATTTTATACCTAGGCTAGGTACCCAGGCTAAGTATACATAATTAAGTTCCTAACTAGGCACTGAATTCTTTAAGACGTCTTCTTCAAACTTGGCACCTACATTGCATTTGATGCAGTACACTAGGCCGTGTTAGCCTAGTGGACTGTACCCCGCCTTCAGTTCTGAAGGTCATGGGCTCGAATAGGATTGAGCACCGACGGATTTATCATCTTGAAAAGTTTTGTGGGTATCAGGACGGAAGAAAACATCTTGAGGAAACCGGCATTCACTAGGGTATAGAATATTTCTAGAATCATTCGAAGCGATGGGCTTGTTAGCTTGTTATGTTAGGATGGTTTTGCGTAACAGTTAGCCATCCACGTGACAGACGTGGATGGCTTACTGTTACGTAAAACCATCCTTAAAATCTTATAGATTTCTCTCCATCCTTTGCATGGAAGATCTTGACGACCTCTGTTGCGTAGTGGGCGAAGACCCTCCTGACATGCAGAAGGTTGCGGTTTCGATTCCCGCTGCGGGACAATGTCTTGGCTTTGGCAATTTTCTATGTATAATATGGATGTAATTTAAAAAAAATAATTATATAGGTAGTATATCAGTCATGAAATACACAAGCTTTGTTTACTTTGGGGCTAGATGATGCTGTGTGGAAAATGTCCAGCATTATTAATAAATATCGTTTCGATTCAATAGCCCATTTTATTATACGTTACTCGTATGATAAGTTTTCTTTAAATTGTTATTTTATTGTAGTACTTTCCTTTGACTACCCTCTACTTGGTATTTTCACGAAATGTTACTGAGATCTGAGGATGTCCTCCATCATAGCCAGATTTTTCATGATTCATATTGAATACAATCGTGAGCATTTTTTTTTAGTTTGAAATTTATAGTAGTAGCTTCTACCTAATCGTTTTGGTTGTGAAATTCCCATCGGGAAAAAGTTCCAGAAAGTGATACTTCCTTTCTCTACAATCTTAAGTTTATTCTTTCATCTATACTTCTATGAAGATCAGCATTTCAATATGGGGTTTAAACTGCAATCTCTCTCCTACTAATCGGAGCATTTAGTACCTGCCTACTTTACGCAGAAAGCAGGTTGCTAGCGCCGGGGCATGATATGAGTGTTGTGTAACTTGATCGACTGAACATTTAACTTCTATGCTTGGTCGTGCGCGAGGAACCGGCGTAAATTCATTTTCGAATTTTAAATTCACGTAGTTTTTAAGTTGACGTTTCTATATGATCCTTGTGATTTCAATGAATAAAAACCTATTGACTTTGACTTTGACTGGTTTGCTCGCTATTGACAGTGTCGAGACATCATTGCAGCACAGGCACAATACATTTTTGAATTCGGTATACGTTTCGAAAAGTGTGTGTTATGTGGAGGCAAATGGTTACTGTCTCTTGTTTATCATATTTTTATCTAATGCCAGATCTGATGGAACACAAGGTATAGCTGACCCGTTGCCTGTCATCGGAGGCAAAAGATTCAACTACTAATATTTAAACAAACATCAACAAAAACAGAAATTTACAAAACTCATTAAAAACAACGGAAAAGTAACACAGGGAATAGGGAATTGTAGGAATAAATGCGTGATGATCGACGACGGTAGCATGAAGGCAAATGAAGACTCAATAATTACCTGCAGTATGCACGTGTGAGTGTAGACAGCAATATTATGCTAATGAGAGGACATGATTAGCGCCACTATTTTAGATTCGGTTTGTTATTGGCACGAGTAAACGCCTGCAATCTGTTTTCTATATGAAAGGGGTGAAAAAAGTGAAACTGAATTTTCTCTAGCTATTTACTGCTGCTCTCTAAGCTTATTCTTTCTTATAAATAACAACGCCATCGTCGAGTCTACCTTTCTCCTTTTCTAATAATTCGGCGCGGGTTCCGTCTATTCCCACGCAGCTTTCTAATTTTCGTTTGACCTGATTTTATTTCCACGTCTGTCCTTCCTAGTTTCAAGTAGTTAGCGCGTTGGTGCTCTACCTACGATTTATCTTGTAGGCACCTTGGTATTTAGGTACTTACTGGAAAAATGTTGTGAGTAGATGAAATTATGAAGCCTTTATTAAAGTCCTACCAGCCGACTCGTTCGTTTGTAGTGTTACTGATAACTTTTTACTCAGTCTACGTAAGGCGGATGTGGTTTAAATATAATTATCGACACCTACAGCTATGTTTTCTATATATGTATATCAATGAGTATCCGCAAATAGCCATCAAATGCACCTGAAGTTTTAAAGGTTTTTTATATAAAGTTTTTTTATATTAGTGAAGTATTTTTTTTGCGTCAGTAAATTCAATTTTGAAACTAAAAAATTGTAGCGCACTACCATCGTGCAAATCGGCCACCTCTCACCAAGATAACATAGCGGTAGAGTTAAAACTTCTTTCTCAATACAAACTATACGAGTTATCGTGTCCTATCGTTACTAAACCGGGTTTCGTGGTACAGAGGTAGCTGTTTTTCTGATGCGATCACAAACCGGTTGACCATCGGCGTAATGACGGCACGGCCGTGGCAGACATACTCAGAATGGGATAAATGTCGAATACCTACTTTGCATTAGTTGAAATAGGTATCACTATTGTAATAAGGCTAAGAAAATTTGCATTACATACGAATATGCCAATTCTCGATTTGAGCGTAGTCAAGGCTTTTAACCGTTCTTGTGTTAAGTATTGAAGTTGATTAACAGCCTTGATGTAGGCCTTCCCCAAAGAGAGCAATAACTAACGCTCTTAGACTACTTTTATCGACCTTCCATAACTTTTATGATGTCCTCGGTCCATCGGGTGAGGGGCCTTCCTACGCTGCGTCGTCCTGTTCGTGGTCGCCATTCGAGAAACTTTCTTCCCCCGCGGTTCTGCGAGCTATGGCCTGCCTTGTGCCACTTCAACTTGATCAGTTTTATCAGTATTTAGTTGGAGTGTGACCTTGTTGGGTCTAGTTATAAATGTTCCTAACTCTGTGCAAATAAAGCGCGAAGACAGCTGGGCTGTGGGCCGAAAGGATTTAAATCCCGGATAGGAAGGACCTTCACTTCTGATACCTATAGGTACAAGATTACCCATTTTTAATTTATTTTGTTTTTTTATATTTTAGTTTATGTCTTTGTATGTTGTACTATAAAATGGTGTTTACACGTAAAAAAATATACCTAACTACTATCTATCTATGTATATTGATCTATCAGTCTTGTGAACTGAATTCCTTCATCGTGCTGGTCCTTTTTAGTTACTAGGTCCTTTTACCTCAACAGAGGAACAGAGATAAAACAAGGTCCAATTCTTGTTGATTAGGAATCGTTCCTAATTTTGTAGTGCATAATGCATAATGTCATGTCTGTATAATGTAAAAAAAATTGTGTCTAATAAAAACTATTATTAAATTATTATTATTACTCACTCTGCATTCAGTAACCATGAAATAACCAGTGCTACGACAAATGAACAACGAATAAAAGATTACATGTTGAGTCGCCAAACTACGGCTTAAAACAAAAATGATCACGATTTCATACCCCACCTGACTTCCTCAGATCCAGACTCAGTACCTAACTGTGCATTATCCTTTAGCATACGTCAGCAACTAGTGTTAGTCGGAGGCAAGTCTTAGCACACACCAAAAAGTTTTAATCGGTTTGATCTTTGCCAAATCATTTTAAAGTTTATTTAAATTTTTAATTATTTTATTTTTAGGCGCGTACAGATTAGTACTTACTTCACATAAAATATTTATAAATTTACGAAAAGAAAATTTGAATTTTGAAGGCTTGAGATTCGAACTCCTAATTAAATAGAAGGCTTCAAAACTAAATTCGTCCCAATTATGAAAGTTGCGTATTCAAGGATTTATAATTTTCCTGGAGAGTCTAAAAAGAACTTCGAACTTTTTAAGCTCACGTGTTCAAATACTTTTTAGAGCAATTTCGAAATTGTGTTCTATTTTTAAAACCGTATTATACAAAAATGAAGCCATCGACAACCACGGCGACTTTTTGCAGCGATACAGTAGTGATATCGCCGCAAAAAGGTCGCGATACAGTTGGGATTCTCTCTCTGGCCTTGTACCTGTGCCCAAGTTACCATGATTCTGTATAGCTGCTATGGCAGTACAGTCGCGATGCAGCATTTTATTATTTTATAGTTGCTATGCAGTAGTGACTCAATTTAGATGCAAGATTGAAAATGTTCAATGCAACTGTGTTGTCCTGTCTACCGCCGGTGCTATGTACATACATACGCAGCTGCGGGCCATGCCCATTCATTGATGATTCTGCATCGCTGCAGTAGCGATGTTGAATCAATACAATGCGATTGTATAGCTACTGTATCGCTTCTGTTGTAAATGCGACAAGCGACGACGTGTAGCAGCTCAGTCGCGCGTTCACAGAATGCGCAACCGAACCGCCCTTAACGGCATGACCAAAGATGTATAATAATGACGTCTTTGCGTATGTATCAAAATAATAAGAAATATGTAGGTAGGTAAACTCTAACATCCATAGTCTTTCCAAAAAGTCAGTTTAGAGATATTAAACTGATTCTACTTGTACTTAATTTAAAAACTTGCATCATAGACAAAAGGACATAGTGGGTACTTTCACATAGAGTCGAAAGTGAGTGAAGCGGGAAGTTCCCCGCCGACGCCATATTGGACTGGGATTGAGTTCCATTGTGCGCTGCTTCACAGACTAAATAATAATTACTAGGGCGGCAGCGAGCGGTCGCGCGTTCTGCCACGTGCTGCGCACATCTGCCGAGCGAACGACGTTAAGCACCCTTCGTAAATACATCTCTGCCTACCAGAACTCTCATTATTTGGTACATTTGGCAGTTTAGTCGCAGAATGTCCAGTTCGTACGCGTATCAACTCTGAGAGCAATGCTGCACGAACTTTTTCGATTCGCAGAATGTTAACTCATAGAATGTGCAAGGAATCGTCATTTTTTCGATGGGAAATGTCAAAACTTATTGACATTTCATTTTGTGTTTTCTAGACAATTTAAATTTACAATCTTTGTAATTTTTTACTTTTATTTTGTCAGCTTTGACATTGCCTGTCACTTTGGCTGTTAACACCTAAAAACCAAAGGGACAATATAATTTTTTAACCGCCGAAATACTGCACATTTTCGGTGTGTGTACCCTGAGTATTATTGAATAGGTCTCTGAAAACAATTATTGATTATAAGCTCTCGTCCAATAACTTAAATAGTTTTAAGACACATAACGTGTCTGGACGTCTTGGGCATTAATTTATTTTTTCCATGTTTACAAGGCATATAAAAAATAACATTGTGTGACAACTCTTTGTGTTTAGACGCAAAATTTTTCTTTCATTCGGAGCGTGAGTGAATGATGGCGAATTAGTGCATCCAATCCAATGTTGTTGGATTGGTTGCACTAATGAATGCATTCATCACTTTTGATACGTTTTGTGTTCAGACGTTTTACTTAAATTGAAAGATGCTGAATGAATGACAGAAATAAACAAAAAGTGAATCGTCTGATATCACCTAGGATTATAACTATCTATGCGATAAGTCGTCGACGAATTGCTTTCTGAGATTTTGACATTATACCTCTATGCAAATTTGAAGTTTGTGAATTGGACTTTTGTAGACTAATGATATTGGCATATGTACTCAATCTACAAGTTTTGGTCTCTGAAAATTTGAAAATATTACACTTTCTTTCGCCGTTATATTTCCGAAAATACGAGTACCTTCAGAAATCTAAATTTCTTCAGAAATATCTTTTTGAAATGAATTATACTGAAATGAGATATTTAATATAATTAACGCGAGAAAACAACAAAACCGTTGTAATAAAACCGATACTTACTTACAAGCGCGCTCGACGCGCATGCGCGAGTGAGGGTCCTGCCCTCCCCTTCGTATTACGCACTCTATTTAGGGGCTGATAGGTACAAAGAACAAGTCGGGCCGACTGAGGCCTATCTATTTTGGTCTTACTCCGGAATATTGTCATAGACAAAGTTATTAGATTCTGAACGCTCGTTCCCTGACTCTGAACGCTCGCTCGTAGGACGAGATAAATATCAGCTATATAATGAAGGTGAGGAGGAAAAATTAAATTAGCGGGATAGTGCACGGGATGGGTCAGGAATATTGTAGACAGAATAAAGTTTAAAGGAGCTCTGAAGTCTAATAAAGTAACAATAATAATGCTGGACATTTTCACACAGCATCATCTAGCCCCAAAGTAAGCAGAGCTTGCGTTATGGGAACTACATGACTGATATACTACTTACATACATTTTTTGTTGTAATCTCATAAATATTTCTTATCATAGAAAAACACTCAGAACCGAGACAAATATTTTCAGATCATACAGACATTTGTCCCGCGGCAGGAATCGAACCCGCAACCTTCTGTGTCTCAGGTATTGCTAGTCTTTCTTGGTATTGCTTGGTAGTTGACTGAAAAATATAAGAATCTGTAGAAAGTTAATATTGCTTGGTAGTTGAGTCTGTAAACTTTATGTAGTTTTATAGTTTGGTTATCTTCTCAATTTGTAAATAGCCTTCAAGCTAATCCCAGTGTGTGGGCCATCAGTAACCAAAGTTTCTATACTTATCTATGTATTATTTTTGGATAGGTACATAATTATATTTAACTAGTATATCAGTCATGTAGCTCCCATAACACAAGCTCTGCTTACTTTCGGGCTAGATGATGCTGTGTTTAAAATGTCCAACATTTTTTATTTATTAATTATTTTTTGTATTACTCAGACAGCAAATTGTAGTTGTGGTGAGTAACCTCGCAACATCTACTAGTCGGTAAAGCATAAAAATAAATGATACGGAGGAAGCGCTGAGAAAAGCTGATGAGGGAAACTCATGCGGAGGGAACGCACTCACTCGCGAATGCCATCAACTCAGCGTTGAGCGTTCTAAAAAATGACATAAATACTATTATGTAGGTATGCCCTATCCTATCATAGTTCCTATTCTATTCTACTATCTTATCTTCTTACTAATATTATAAACGCGAAAGTTTGTGAGGGTGGATGTTTGTTCCTCTTTCACGCAAAAGCTTCTGAATGGATTTTGATGAAACTTTACAGTAATATAGCTTACACATCAGAATAACACAGGCTACTTTTTATCCGAGTAACACGCGGGCGAAGCCGTGGGCAGAGGCTAGTTGTATATAATATAGTATATTCATATTATGTGGTACTAATACCGTGAGGTTCTGTGGTGGGCTTTGAAAGAGAAAGGAGTGTCTGGAAAATACTTGCAGCTCATTCGAGCTATGTATGGCAGAGCAAACACCCACGTCCGGTCCGAAGCTGGCGTCACTGATAAGTTCAATGTAGGCTTGTAGGCTTGCACCAGGGATCGGCTTTAGGCCCTTATTTGTTCCTCTTGGTTATGGATGCGCTGATATCAGACATATAGGAGAAAATGCACTTGAGGTATAGAAAAGGCTGATAAATGGCAAGTAAAATTGGAGAGTGTTAGACTGAAGATCAGCAGAACGAAAACTGAATATCTGTTCTGTGACCTCGGTGGTCCATCCAATTTCACTCCTATTACCTTAGATGGTGTATCCCTGCCAGTTTGCTTCGACTTTCGGTACCTTGGTTCATTAATCCAGAACGATAGCGAGATAGACCGGGATATGAGGAACAGGATAAATTCGGGATGGATGAAATGGTGACAGGTTATAGGAACTACACGAGATCCACGAATACCCTTTAGGCTCAAAGGAAAAAAATACAAAACCTGTCGTAAATAAGACCTGTCGTATTGTATGGATCGGAGTGTTGGGCACCTTTGGTTGCCCAACACTCCGATCCATACAATTTGTAGATACATACGTAATATTAGATATGAATGTGAATGAAAATAAAAGCAGAGGTAGGTCAAAGAAAAGATGGATGGATTGTGTGAAGAATGACATGGTTAAGAAAGGAGTGAGTACGGAAATAACGGCTGATAGAGGAGAGTGGAAGAAGAAAACATGTTATGCCGACCTCACGTAATGTGGGATAAGGACAAGAAGATGATGATTCATAGTATGTGGTACACCACTTAAACCCCTTGTAATCTTTTGTACATTCCGTTTGATTTAAAGTTTACCTAGTAGAGATCACTAATAAGCGATAAGACCGCCAATAGTACAACTTTATCAAAGTTTGAACAACTTATCGAAGCTGAAATATTATTTGGTGCGCAATCAAGTGTTTATCTATTATTAGCGGGTGAAGCCGTCTTCACCCGCTTGGTACCCGGATAAAAGTAGCCTATGTGTTATTCTGATGTAATAGTTATATTTCTGTAAAGTTTCATCAAAATCCATTCAGTAGTTTTTGCGTGAAACAGTAACAAACAAACATCCTCACAAACTTTCGCATTTAAAAAAAGTAGTAGGATGTAGTTATATTAGAGGTACAAATCGAACTAAAGGCGGGCCCAGTTATCATCATCAGCTAGAATAAGTTCACTGCTCTCCAGGCATCTTAAAAAATGCCATGCCATGATAGTGCATAGAGCTACTTCCACTACGACAGATATTGTTTGTTTGTGACTATTTATTAGTCAAGGGATTGTTGCAATCGATTTGTATGTCTTCAAGTATGGTTCTTAGATATGTATTATCGCCACAGGTCACTAGAGAGCGCTGGAATCAATAATGGAAAAACACGTAAGAGGTAAAAAAATATGTAAATTAAAACTTATAATCAATTGAATTCATCGTTTATAAACAAAATTCATTTGCCCGGCAGCATCCAAGAAGCTCAGTGTGACCTTTACCCGGGGCGGCTTCCGGCGGCGGCTGGCGGCTGGCACTTCCGGCTGTGGACGAGCCTCGATAATGACTGATACAGGCAGAAGTCAGAACGGGAAGCCACTCGAGCTTTAGGGCTTGAAACAACAGCTGCACACGGAGACGCTATAAATAAATAATGCCGGTCATTTTTCACACAACATCATCTAAAAAGTAAGCAGAGCTTGTGTTATGGAAACTACATGACTGTAATACTACTAATATATTTTTTTTGTATGTACATTCATATTATACAAAGATAACACTTGGGTGTTACCCCAAGACCAATGCTTGCAGATCATTACAAGCAGTTGTCCCGCGGCGGGGATCGGGTTCGCAGCAACCAGCAACCTTTTGCGTCTCACGCCAGCCTTCGCCCACTGCGAGGCGTTTTTACGGAAGTTCCATGGAAAAATCAATAAACAAGTAAATTTCAAATTAACTAGAGCTCCTTGTGAAAGCTTGCCCAGGGATGTTCTACCACCATACTATTACTATTTCTGTGGTCAAGCAGTAATGCGAGCATTGCTGTGTTACTGTTTGAAGGGTAAGGGTGCAGGTGAAATGACATTCACATGAGACTTTTCACCCGTATGTGTCAGGGTCAGCAACGCGCGAGTGTTATCTCTAGTGTTGCAAGCGTCCATAGGTTATGGTAACCGCTTATCAATAGGCCGTATGCTTGTTCGCTACTTTTGATGTATAAAAACAATTTGAAAACCTGTTAATATATTTTCCAGCACGTATTGCAGCGCGTTTGGATTTCATAACCGATTACAGAGTGATGTGTGGCGATACAACTAAAAAAGTAAATATTTTTTGAGTGTATTTGCTTCTGGCATGTATGACGTCACTGCACAGGGTTAGCAGACTACCAGCGCTAAGTAGGTACCTACCTAGCATTATGCTGAGCTAATAAGTTATACTTATAATTATTCTAACTTATATATATATATTACCTATCCCACCATCCTAACCTCGTTCCAATTTTTTTTTTATGTATGCTAATTAAATGTTTTTCTTTCTTTCTTCTCTAACTTAACAAAGAACTATCCTTGAAATTATACAAAACGATTGAAAAAAGATAAATGCTAAACAGCCCCCTAGGTGAAGATATGAAGCGGACGTTATTTGGTTCAGTTTTCATAATAAAATAGCCATACCGGCTTACGATTGCATTTAAGAAAAAAATTACAATCTCTTAACTTTAGACGGAGACTCAAGGTGTAAAATTTTATTTTTGCCACAGGTTTAAGTAGCCCCAACATTTCGAAAAAAAAAATAGTATTGTAGTTAGTGTTCCAATAAGTATAAGCCAGCACACAACATTAACCTCTTCTAATACAAAATGTAAGTTTTGTAATAAATTTATTGACGTAACCAAGTGTTCTCTATGTTCCTAAGGTTTTATAAATGAGTATGAGTTTGTAGTAGAAAATTCGAGTCAAACAGCCCCCGCTGAGTCATCTAAAATACTGGCGGATGCTAGATCCTGGTTGGAGGTTAGTCATACCACGTCATACCATACCAACCGAGTTAGATGGATAACTGTACCTACATAAATGCCAGTCATATTTATCGTAGTTGTTGAAGTATTTTTGCAGAAAATTGTTTGCTTGATTACCAAAATTAACTGTATTTCCAGGAGTTTAGAACTAGACTGATTCATTCAGATAAGATTTTCATGGGACTCCCCTGAATCCACCCATTCTCATTCCCTTTAAGAAAAATCGTTAAAATATTACCAATACACATTCTCTCTTCACATTCTTTTAATTGAAGTCCATCCAAGGTTGCCTGGAAGAGATCGCTCTCAGACATAAGGCCGTCCATTGTATCATCACAACCTAGTTTTAAGATCCTCTGTAAAGTGTTTTTTTTATCCTGGTGTATGCAATAAAGAGCTATCTATCTATCTATCAATACACGGAATAAGTAGGTAATCAAAATCTGCCTGAGACGCAGAAGATAGTGGGTTGGATTCTCACCGCGGGAAAAATGTTGTATGATCTGCAAATATTTGGCCCGAGTCTGGGTGTTTTCTATGTATAATATGCATGTGATTATAAAAAAATAAATTATAAGTAGTAGATTAGTCATGTTTTTTCCATAATACAAGCTCTGCTTATTATGGGGCTAAATGATGCTGTGTGAAAAATGACCAGCATTATTATTATTATTATCATAAAAATGAGGACAAAAAATAAAGCCGTTGAATATATCTTAGAACCCTTAATGTAGGTTTTTCTTTTCGTAACTTTGCGAGCATAGGTCTGTCCATAGTCTATTGCGCGACCTTGAGCTTAATGATAAAAACACAAAATAATAAGGTTTCATGAAGAATACCTTCCTACTTATTAAGAGCAGTTGCACATATTATCTTTTCACAACTCCGACAGTAAATTACCTGTTGACGGTACTGCCGCCGGCCACAAATTGATTCCACGAAGGCTGACCCACGTTTCAGTCCTGAAGCGCAGCCAAATTAAATTAGAAAATATTGATCAAAAATGTTTTTGATCTATAACTTTTGAAACTATCTAGAACACAATTTTAACTAAAAACTCACTACTCACCAATCACCGTAAATATCCCGTTTTTAGTAAAAAAACTATTATTGATGTGTTAAGCAAAACCGAAGCTTTTTTTAATTGGATCTTATTTTTATTGCTTATGTTGACGAGTATGACCAGGGTGTCTAGACAAATACCACTATGAAAAGATTGTTTTGTATAGAAATGACATTAGCTGTGGAAATGTCATGTGACAGCTGCCAAGATTTACCATGACAAATTTGCGTTAGCGTGAAAGGAAAAGTAAGCGTGAGATATTTGTGTCTAGACAATAAACAAACACACTCACGACTGTAATCCCCATCTTGTAGATCTTCAGATCCTTACTCTGTGAGGATATCAAGTAGGGGGTAGTCTGAGACACGTCTAAACATTATATTTGGCACATGTCCGCGTTTTACATAGTAATTGCGTGACAATTTGCTAGCCCATCGCTTTTATTGGAATACACCATTTTGAGCGCATAAATTGTCTTCCAGGTTCAAACCCATGTGGGACCAAATTCAAAGTCAAAGTCAATAGGTTATCATTCATTGAAATCACAAGGATCGTATTGAAACGTCAACTTAAAAACTAAGTGAATTTAAAATTTGAAAGTGAATTTACGCCGTTTACTCGCGCGCGACCACGCCTAGAAGAATCTGGGGGTCTACTCCGTAAAACGATATCGACATTATCGTTACGATACGACAGTGCTCCGAATTATTCGGCCGTACCCTACTCTCAAAAATGTTCGCAATCTTTGTCGTCTGTCGAAAGCATAGACAATATGTATCGAATCTTCGGAACGAATGATAGGAAAATCTAAAGGCTTGGATAATAGATATTAAGCCTAAATCTTTTTGCTTGACTGTTTATGTCACTTTTTAGGCAAAATGATAACAATTATCTATGAAAGTAAATGAAGTGACAACGTCAAATGTCAATCAACAAACCCGCCTGGGATTTGAAAACTTTACAAGTAAAATTCTTGTGACAACTAGCCACAGAAGCCATAATTAAGAAGTTGAAGTTGAAGCAAAAATTCGTCGGGGTGAATATTCAAATTCGTTTATTAAAAAGATACTAGTACACACAGCATTAAAGTTTAAAGCACTATTTTAACAACAATTTTATTTTTAATTATTAAAAAAAAATCAAGATGTTAAAAAAAAACAAGTTTACCTTCAAACAAACTTTTACTATGTTTATAATTCCCGATGAAATTATGGTCGGGAATTTTGTTCAAATCCAACTGGTCCCTCGTCACTTTAAAATGTCGTTTTTGTAAAGCCTTTTCCTCGTGGATGGCTTCCATGGCAAGCATAAATCTCGCCATTATTCCAAAACAAGAGGCAAATCAAGAGTCGTAGTGCAGCAGGCCGAGGTCGAATGAAAAGAATGCAGAGAGTCCAGTAGGCAACAGGGCTCGAAGGTATAAAAGATTCGGAGTCCGGTAAACGAAATGGAGATCGTTTACCGGACAGAAAACACAACAATATAACCCGAAACGATAATGCGCACGATAGCATCAAGGGCATCGTTGATAAGTTCGTCGATTGACATTTGTTTCGTTGTCAAATTCAAATTATCGTATCGTTTTTAGTGATGCCGGAGTAGGGTTACGACATCGATTGTCAAAAGTAATGTCGGTCGTTTCTTCGTTCAAATGATAGTCGAAACGATGTAACATAGAGTAGGTTTAGCACGATAATTGAAGCGATATATCGTTTATCGGTTTGTAGAGTAGACCCCCTGGCAACAAACGGAAAGATCGGAAGACGGGGTATAGCCCACTAGGCCACCGAAGCTCTATCATATAAGACTGGTCATATTTGAGTTCAACTCCATAAAGTATCGTGAACTTGACTATTCATATTGTAAAAATGGGAATTTTCACGTACTGCACTATCGGTGAAGGCACCGACTAAGTTTCGACTCATTAGATCTAGTCTTCATCAGGGTGAGTGGTCGCAACTTTCTCCTTCCGCGTCGCGCCACTCCTGATGAAGACTCTCGGAATGAGTCGAAACTTAGTCGGTGCCTTCACAATAGTGCAGCACGTAAAAATTCCCGTTTTTACAATATGAACTCCATAAAGAGTTAATTTGACTACTACTACTACTAATGTTTGTATGATCTGCAAATATATGTCTCGGGGTCTGGGTGTTTTCTATGTATGTTGTATGCATTTATAAAAAAAGTATATAAGTCGTAAAGTTCCTATAATACAGTTAGGGACTAAAAGCTGCTGTGAAAGTGTGTCCAAAAAATACTACTGCATACATACTCGCTCATAGACGCATATGAAAGTGGACAAGGCAAGTATTGCAAAACAATCATTGCGGTATTTCCTTATTTGGGGGAAATTAATTTTATATCTCTAAATAAACAGATATTAATGCTTACTGAACCTGCCTAAAGTCTGTTAAACGAACAAGAAGTTGATTTCGATATATTTAAACAGCCTATCAGATTTACAAAGAAAACAGCGAATTTTTACCACCATTTTATAAATTTCGAAAATTCAAGACCATACTAAATATAAAGGTCCTATTATCTACCTATTGGTACCTTGTACACCTATTGTAGGATGACTCTACAATAGGTATACAAGGTATAAATCTAGGTATATATTCTAAGACGGCCTATATAGCATTTGAAGTAACTAAGCGTTTATGTGAATACGAATTTTCCAGCGCTTATTATTCCAGCCCATGCATGGTGGTCAGACGGCCGCTACCAATATTCGTACAAAATTAGCTGTTAATTTATTAAATTCTGTTTTTCGCGTTTCATGATCCATTTATAAACTGTAACACAAAATGGCGGAGTTGTCTCGAAATAGATTTTCCTTTTCCTGCTATTTGGGAGTTAAGGATGTTTCTAATCTGCTTAGATCAGCCATGATAATTAGCTGGAATCTCTTTTACCCGTTTAATATATTTTGCATTTAATTATTAGATTGGTTGGTTCTGGATATGTTTGTCGATACCTAGATGGCAAAAGTGTGAATCGAGGGACAAAAAGGAATTTTAGTTACGGGGGACACCGTGAAAAAAATCATTTTCCTGATGGAAGCCGAAATAAGATTCACTCTTAAAACAATTAATCGTTAGCTGGAAGAAACTGCTTGTTAGCGTTAAGTTAGCCTATGTACTTACTTGTAAGCTTGTGCTTAGTTTAGCTTGTGCAAAAAAGTATTCTCAATTTATCTATCACTAGCTGTTGCCAAGCTATGAAAGTAAGAAGTCGTGTTTAATAAAAAAAAACTATACTTCCTACTCCCATATAAACGTTCACCCCCCATTTTCCCCTTAAAATTGGAAAATCCAAAAACCCTGAAACACACACTATTTATTTATTATAAGTAGCTACAAAACCAATTCTCAAGTTCCTACCTTTAAAAAACCGATACAATTTTTCACCTCCCCATTTCCCCTTAAAGTGGAAAAATCCAAAAATCATTTTACGTCATAAATTAAACCTATGTTTCAAATTTCAGCTTTCTAAACTTAGTAGTTTTGTCTGTGCGTTGATAGATCAATCAGTTAGTTTAGATATAGATCAGATAGATTTTATAAGTATGAATGTTAGTCCCATGATCAAGACGAATCCAATGACACCTCATTTATCAGAATCCATCAAGCCGTGTAGGGTACAGCGAGAGCTAAAGAAACAGCCATACATACATACCTATACCCGAAAAACATTACCCTCTTTTTTGGGCAATTGGGTAAAAAAAGAGACGCTGTGTCTTATCTTAGAATAGTGGTGGCATTTTGTAAATAAATAAATAAATATTAACATATACGTACCGTTTGTTTGTGTAAGTTCTGAGATTGTTTGCGTAAATTCTGTTACCAATGGTTGTTTTTTTTCTTTCTTTTAATGTAGTTAATTTAAGTAAATTTGTAAGTAGGTTAATGTACGACATAATATTTAGAACCTTCTTTGGGAGAAGCCAATGGCTCTTGAAATACAGTTTTTACTAGTTCAGCAGCCTATGTATTCATAAACAATTTGTAACATTTTATTATGTCAATTAATATTTAATTATTATTATTCTATTATTAATTTGTATTTATAAGGTTTGTATCTGTCTGGTTTTCGGAATAAAATGTTTAAGGTTCTACGGGTTCTAATTAGAAACCGGTTCACCTGACATGATGATAAAAAAACATGGTAAACAAATAGGATATAAGTATGTTAATTTCTACAAAATTTATAGAAGTCCGACAAGTTTTTCCATCGTTGATAGCAGCGCTCCCTAGTGATTTGTGGAAAAAACCTACCTAAAAAACCAACGATTGCAAATAAATTGCATTACAATCCGAAAACTATTTCGGAGATAAGTGGTAAGAAATTCTTTATTCGGAGACAAACAAACAAATCTCTTATGGAAAATGCATATACAGGCTCCTATCGCCTCGGGTAAAAACAGTCAGATAAAAAAATGACTAAAAATTATATAAAAAATGGGCAGAAGAAACCTATGGCAAAAGTGACAAAAATAGCACATTCAACAAAGCCTATTTCTGACTGAAAGAATTTCTGACTGCATATTGGTTCTTTATAAAAATCTTAGCTCAGTGATTGTCCAAGATATTCCAAAAAAAAAAGCGTCGCTTATTTAACAAATCCAAAAGCGGGGAAAGCCAGAGAATATTTGTTCGGTTTCGCTGCAGTGGCCTTAGCCACCCGCCATCCGACCTTCAGCGTCAGTTGGCTGCAGCTAGAGCTTTTTTACTGAATCGATCAGTTTTGTAGCATAAGAGCAAATCACAACGTGTCGCAATGAAAGCTTATCTTGGATTATAAATTAATCAATTCATTAATATTATTATAATAAATATCGGTCTTATTATGTGGCTGGATGATTATAGGTAGCCTACCGTTCACTCCGCACTAATTCAGAACATCAATCAAATTCTGGTAATCATTTCACAAGTCTCAATATAATATTTTGTGTCAGTCTACTTTCAGTCCGTTTTAAATCTCAATTTTAACGTTATTTCTAAGAGGTTAGTCAATTGTTTTTAAATGAACAAAGTATTTGACGTTTATCATATAGAGATGATTAATGTCTTTTAAACTAGTTGTTGCCCGCGGCTTCGCCTGCGTGGTATGTTAATAAAAGTAGCATATGACCGTCTCCAGGCTTCAAACTATGTCCACCAACTTTTGAATGAATCAAGGATTACAATTTATACAAAGTTTAGAACTCAATTGCACACCCCCAGAGGGTATTTTTGAAAAACAAAAAAACAAAAACAAATACGTGTTCCATTATTTACTTTAAAGTTTATTTGTACAGAGTTTTGAGCGAATCAAACAATTTTTATTTTTCATAGAAACTATACCGCCCTATTTAACCCCTTTAGGGGACTATTTTCGAAAATTAGATTAGTGTTATTCCAGATCCTAAACTATCTACATTTCAAATTTCACCAAAATCGGTTTAGTAGTTACGGAGATACGTGGTAACAACACACACACACACACACAGACTTTCGCATTTATTATATTATAGTAGGATACGAATATTGGGCTTCAGACCAAAATCTTCATTCGACCCTTATCCACGCTCGTGGATAAGGGTCGAATGAAGATTTTGGTGGAAAAGTGATAACACTTTTAAAATCCTCTGCGCTTATTTGGTCTCCCTGAATATCCTGACAAATATTTACAAAAGTCATAATCAAGAAGTGAAGTGAAGTGAATATGTATCCCCGACAGTCCCGAAAGGTGATAATGCTACGCTTAAATTTTGTTTTGCTATAGGTCACAGGTTTTTAAACTTGTTTTTCCAACCGCCCAGTTTGAGAATAAAAAAATCCTAGCGCCCCCAAAGTGTTTAAACATAACAACCTATACTTTCCCCTCTAGACCGCCTTAGAGCCCCCAATATGTTCTAGAGTCTTCTACCGCCCCTCTGAAGGCCTCCAGCGCCCACTTTGATTTCTGTCTGTTTTCAGTGAATTGAATGTTGTTTTCAGGAAAACTTGTTAATTTTCATGGACAGAATCTGCCTTTCGGGAAAGCATTATTCTGGTTCTGTAACGTTGAGTAATCAAGCCTTATAAAAATAAATGTTGTATAATCGCGTCCCGAGGCTCCGTGGCTCTGGTATTTTGACGTAACTTCCATGCTGTAATTTGGCATTTTATACTTTTCTATAAAAAATATCAGTTCTCGTATCCATTTATTCTAAAGGTCATGGGCCCAAGTCCAGAGTTGCGTGTTTTGATAAGCAACTGCTTTGCGCATTTTCCAACTGCTATAAACGTATTACGAAACTAAAGTGGAGCTGGGCAGGATACATGGCAAGATTTGATAATGGCAAGAATAGCTACACAAAGGGGCTTGGCATCTGTGAAGGACCACCAGCTAGGTGGATGGATGACATCTTTGCCGTTTAGGGTAAGACATGGATGTGAAAGGCCCAAAATAGACAGGATTGGCGTTTGATGGATGGGGCTTATGCCCAGCAGTGGGTTACTACGAGCTGTCAATGATGATGATGAAGGAAAACATAGCAAAGATGATTACCACGATGTGTAAGAGTATGCTCACATTAGATACTTACTATAAAGTAGAATACTTAATACAAAGGTAGGAAAAACCTTCTGTTTTTTGGCTATACAAAATTTCTCAAGAATTAATGGTTCATGTAATGTCGCATTTATTATTTATTATGTGTACCATAGTACACATAATAAGTATACAGTCAAATACAAAATACAACAAATTAATTAATACAATTTCGATCTAGACAATATTATGACAATATTATTTGTAATATTGTCATAATATTACAAATAATATTGTAATATTATGACAATATTAATATTCTAATTATGATGTATGCATTATTTTGATAATGCATACATCATAATTAGAAGGAGATTAAAAAAAAAGGAAGTTATAGTATGAAAACAGGATAAAGGGTTTTGGTGACGAAAAAATGAATGGAAATGGAAATTTCCATAATGACAAAGAATATTGAATGGTTTCTAGCACAAGGCGACCGATCCAGTCAACAGCTCGGCCGAGAACTTTGTTTTAGGGAAATGCCTAACTCAGATGAAGTACTAGAGCTCCTTGTGAAAGACCTCGTCCGGAAAAGTACTTACCACCATATCTACTTCTGCCGCCAAGCAGAATTGCTGTTTTATTCCATAAAACTATAGTGAATTTGATTATTCATATTATAAAACGGGAATTATCCTGTACTATCGGTGAAGGCACCGACTAAGTTTCGACTCATTCCGAGAGGTACGACACGATGCGGAGGGAGAGGGTGGCGATCACTAACCCTGATGAAGACTCTCGGAAAGAGTCGAAACTTAGTCGGTGCCTTCACTGACAGTGCAGTATTTCTGTGTTCCAGTTACAAGGATATGGGTGCTGGTGAAACTACAGACACATAAGACTTTCATCCGTTGTGTCTCAGGGTCGGCAACGCGCGAGTGCCACGCTTGCACATCTCCGAGGTTGCAAGCGACCATAGGTTACGGTAACCGGTTACCAATTAATAGTTAGGCCGATCCTTGGTAGTATAAAAAAAGATTTCGAACTAAGCTCGGTCTTTTATTAGTTGATTCGGCCGAGGATCTCAAGAGGCGCAAATATAGAAGTCTCGACAGAACTTACTTATTTGAGCCTTTTGTGGTTGAGACTCTGGGTCCGAGGAGAACCGGGGCCCTTCGCGTTTTCAAAATTCTTTCAGGGCGACTGGTCGAAGCGACGCGTGACCAGAGAGCTGGCTCTTATCTGGGTCAACGCATTAGCATTGCCATTCAGCGTGGGAATGTGGCCAGTATTTTGGAAACGCTTCTGTCTGGTGGTGATCTGGATCAGTTGAGCTATCTATAGATAGTTTGCAACGGTCTTTAGGTGGCTAGCTGTTTCATCTGTATTTTTTGTATATAACTACTTGTAAATAGTTGTATGAATAAATTTATATTCTGTTGTTAGTAGGTATTTTGGCGAAACACGTTTGACTCATATACCTCTTAAATAAATAAAATAAATAATGCTGGACATTTTACACACAGCATCATCTAGCCCTACATGACTGATATACTACCTATATATTTTTTTGTAAATAAATGCATATTATATATAGAAAGACCCAGACCCGAGATAAAAATTTACAGATCATACAAACATTTGCCCCGCGGCGGGATCGAACCCACGACCTTCTGCGTCTAAGGCGGGCCTTCACCCACTGCGCCACAAAGGTCGTCTATGTACTAAGTCCCTCTTGGGACCTCATGTGACCTTTTTGAACACTTAAGGCATTTAGGGTCCAAAAGCCCCCGACGAGTCGGGTTTTAGCGTGATTTTAGTTTTGGTTAAAATTCTGCTTGTGTGACTTGGTTAAGGGCTAAACCGCTACCCTAATTGATTAAACTACCTACTTATACTTAATTTATTTATTTTATAAACTCCTATTAACTTTTTGCATACTAACCGGAAGACTTCCTATTATCTTTTGGCCACGTGAATTATATTCAGATACTTTCTTCTGCCCATGGCTTCGCCCGCGTGGTACCCGGATAAAAAGTAGCCTATGTGTTATTTTGATGTATAGAGGTATATTACTGTGAAGTTTCATCAAAATCCGTTTAGTAGTTTTTGCATGAAAGAGTAACAAACATCCATCACAAACTTTCGCGTTTATAATATTAGTAGGATAGGAAGTAGGATTTCAATTTTCGAATAGTCTAGAACGTCTCAAATGTCTTTGCTTTATTTTCAACGTTATATCAAAACAAATAAAGTCGTCAATTCCATAAATATTCAAAGGAAGCTAGGGGTTTCCTCAGCTGTGTGACTTTTCTAGATCGTTTTGACGCCCATGTTTGAATCATAATAATAATCAGAGCTGTTTTATCGTCGAAATATTTTATATTGACAGGGTGTTCAAGCCACCAAGAAATATCTATCCTAAAAATGTTAAGCGCTATTCCAATCAATGGTTTTATTCAACAAACTAAACTTGATTCAACGTGCACCCGTTTATTTCTAAATTGGTCAGATTTGACGCACAAATTTATTTTGCTCTTCAGCTATCCAAAGTCCGTAGAACTAGAACATAAATGGGTGGAACATTCAAATGGACCACGAGGTCTTCTACGTCTCAGTTGTTTTTGGAAAATTTAGCAAAATTTATTGCCTTCTTCTTTTAGGCTTGATCGCGCGCCTAGAAGCCTTGGGGGTTGTATTATTGTTTTGTAACACCGAGTGTTCATAAGTTTAACGATGATAGAACTAGATGTCACCACTAGTCGATTAGAACGCGCGTTTTGTCAAGTCCCATACAGACTACCCGAAGAAATTGTAATGTGTCGGATCTACAGCCAGCTTAGCATGAAGACTAAATAGAACGGTTTTGTCTACCGCCAAAAAAATATTTTGTCCCTGTTTTTTGTTTGACAGAATATGCGACAGAAATGGTTTTTGTCTTCTGTTTCGTAGACAAAACGTTGTCTTGGGTGCTCATGCTAAGCGGGCAGCTCTGCAATCACAGACGTACAAGGGATGCTAAAGCATTCTGCTATCGACAATAGGAAACGGGCCATTATGTAGTTGCACGAACGACTTCGGAAACTTAGCGGTACGAACACTGACCAAATGGCTAGTTCGTACTTCGATCTCCGACGTTTCGGTGTACAATTCAAAATCTCGTTATTTCGTGTGAAATAAAGGAGACATAGGTACTCACGAGCGTTTTTGTTACCGCTGGCACAGATATAATAATACTAGTACCGCTGGACTGGACTGTAAAGGACGACCCGTTACAGTTCGACTGCGACTACTGATTGTAAGAAGGTTACACAATTTATTAAAGTGGACTTAAAATACTGATGTTAGGCTTCTAAGAATATTATTTTCTAGAATAAACTACCCAAGACGTGTCGAGACACGTTATCTTAGGGTTCCTAAGAAGCCTCATGAGAACTTCATTATCATTAGTATTCCGTAGATCCAATTTTCGATGTCAAATTTTAAGTGTTCCGTTTTTGCCATTTCTTTCGCACTTAAAATTAAATATTTCCAAAGGTGACCTACATTTTAGATATAAGTAGTTATTCTTATTTATTTGAACTCACGCCGGGGTACCCACATCACATAGCGCATCAATTATTTACAGACGATAATGTAGAGGTGCCGTCGATAATCTGAAGATAGGTACAATAAATTTTTTTTCATTCATTCATTCATTAAAGTTTTGAGAAATAACAAAAATTGAGAAATAGTATTTTTATTCATTCTAATTTTGAGTTAATGTAGAGGTATAATCTCAAAATTAGAATGAATAAATCAAAATACATTAAATTTATTGTACACCGTAAGAAAAATAGATACAACTGAACAAAACTAAAATAAACTTAAATGGGCGGTCTTATCGCTTAGAAGCTTAGATTATGAACAGTGGCCTCGATTATGTAGTCCACCAACTAAACTAAATTTAAACTATCGCTCTCTTTTACTGATAGTGCAAGCAAGAAAGAGATAGCTACAATTTTAGTGCTGTCAAATTAGTCAGATTTAAGTTTTCCATACAAATTTAGTCGTGATTTCAAAACATGTTGACTATAAACACGAAGAAAAGCGGCACGTAAACTGATTTGACAGCATTACACAGCACTAAAATTCTTGCCATCTCTTTTTTGCGTATACTATCAGTAAAAGAGAGCGACAATTTAAATTTAGTTTAGTCAGTGTACAACAGAATCGAGGCCAGTGAGTACTTACTAACGTCCTTAAGTTTTTCAGTAGGGTTTTCGACCTTAGTAGGGCGGTCCACAAATTACTGCCGAGGCTGTACTCTATTTGTTGGCCTAGTGGGCTGTACTTCGACTTCTGATCCGAAGGTAGTGTGTTCGAATACGGTCGAGCACCAATGAATATTTCAATTAATGTGCGCTTAACACGTGCTTAAAAAGGTAAAGGAAAACATCAGAAGGAAACCAGCATGAAGACCTCTGTGGCGCAGTGGGCGAAGGTCGCCTGAAACGCAGAAAGTTGCGGGTTCAATTACCGCCGCGAGACAAATGTTTGTATGATCTGCAAATATTTGTCTCGGGTCTGGGTGTTTTCTATGTATAATATGTAACTATTAGTGTTCCAATAATGGCGATGGGTATCAACCTGTCACGTGGAATCTTAACTACGATGCAAAACGAGGACACGTGCCAAATAAATGCCAAAAGCCGTAATATTAAGACGTGTCTCTGCCTACCATCTATTTAGTATCCTCACAGATCTGCGTACTGAGTATGAATCTGAGGATCTACATCATAGAGATTGCAGTCGTGCGCGTATTTGTTATGTTTCTGCTGGTATTTAAAACACAGCTAGGTATACATTTTCAATATCTCCACTTGTACATACGTGTATATCCTACAGTTGGTAGATATGTATGCCTACATTAAGCGCCTCTAGGCATCTCCAGGTAAGGATAGTATATTATATTACCTACCTGCTTATGTATTTTGTAATCAATGTACCGACTAATATTACTTACATGAAACAATACCGACTAATTAGGAAGGTAGATTTAATTGTGTTGATGTATCTAACTAATGTATAATGGTTGAAAAATGTATAGTAGTAGAATTTATGTGCATATTATCACGTGATAATGCAAGCTCCTAAACGGTGAAGGAAAACATCGCTAGAAAACTGACACGCCCTGACCAAAATTTTGGAGGCATGTGCCACTGGTAGTTTTCCAATAACAGATGGGCTTGCAACCTGTCACGTGGAATACTAACTACGAGTAGGCAGTATGGAAAACGTGGGTATGTGCCACATATACCGACGTATGTGTGTGGATGTTCCTTTGATTACCACTTACTTGGTATCTTCAACACGTTCCATTGTTATATTTGGCACATGCCTGCGTTTTGCAAGTAGTTAGTATCCCACGTGACACATAGCAAGCCCATCGCCGCTTATTGAAACAGTAATCGATGGCCCATGCCTCATTTAGATTTTTTATTCTAGGGCATGCCGATGTTTTCCTTCACATTTCTAAGCATATTATGGTGACATAATTTTTTGGAGTGGATTATTCCATTGGGTTTCGATGCCACGATCTCCAGATTGTAAGTCTGGGTACCATACCATCCACTAGGCCTCGGCTTTTAAGAAGTTAAAAATTCCAAAATTTTGTTTTTGCCATTTGCCACTGATTAAAAAATGATCACAGGACATACCAGTTACCTATATAACCACTTAAATTATCGTACTACTTAAATAAACGCGAAAGTTTGTGAGGATGGATGTTTGTCACTCCATTCACGCAAAAACTACTGCACGGATTTTGATGAAACTTTACAGTAATATTATACATCAGGATAACACATAGGCTACTTTTTATCCAGGTACCACGCGGGCAGAGTCTAGTAACTCTAGAAAGTTAAAAAATAAATCTTCATCCGTTACCTAAAAACAAAAATAAAATCATGATAATCTGTAAAACAATAAAATTGCCCTCATTAAAATGTAGCGAGGCAGACAATGTGACCGCTACGAAGTGCTACGAACTAGCTAAATCCTATCCTACTAATATTATAAACGCGAAAGTTTGTGAGGATGGATGTTTGTTACTCTTTCACGCAAAAACTACTGAACGAATTTTAATGAAACGTTACAGTAATATAGCTTATACATCAGCACAACACATAGGCTACTTTTTATCCGGGTACCACGCGGGCGAAGCCGTGGGCAGAAGCTAGTAGTACAGAATTATAGAGTGAAAGTTGCCGTTTCCCGCGCATTGTGTTTTGGCGGGAAGGTATTCTTGTAAAGGTGAACACACACGAGCCCAGCAGCTATGTGTGACGCACCGACTGACTGGCGCCACCTAGTGCCATCTGCCGTAACATAGAAACGGTTCTTTGTTCTTCTGAGATTCTTGTTGGATTCCTATACATTATTTCTCAACAAATTTCATTATTATTTTCACGAAAATAGACTGTTAGTTTATTATTATTTTGAATTTTTATCGTTTCCTTCGCTTACTGTTTAGTATAAGTAATTCTATACCGAACGTACTTATCCAGTAGAATTGGATTGGTAAAGTAGGTAGTTACCTTAGAAGATAGTTCATCGACAAAATTTAATATAGGTAGGTATAACATAAGTGAACAAGCAACAGACATAACCTACATAGTCCTGACTCCACACCAGGATGACCACTAGGATCACTGTGTCGTGAGTATCAGGAGCTACGGATACTGTAGTACCACAACGCAGACCAGGAACAAATATCTGCACAACATGCAAACATTTGCCCCGCAGAGGGCATCGAACCCACACCTCTTGCGTCGCAGCCGTCTACTCGCCCGCCACAATACTGAGTCCACATAAACCCCTACTTAAAATCGATTTTAGTCTTCTACCGCATGACTCATAATCAAAATGTAGGTACAGCTGAGTTTTACCAGAGATAGGTATTATAATAGGTACGTTTTACAAAGAAATCTTGTCAGTAGGTGTTTCTACTTTGATGGCTGAAAACAACGGTACATCACTCAGTTTAGTTAGAATTACTTCCTAAGATTTAAAAACTCTTACATTCTTTCACTGGCATTTTACTGGTCAACCTGCTTTATGTCAGCTTTCAGTTTTAACCAGCTGGTTATTTATGGTAGATACGTACATGTACTCAGAGATAAGTCATCATTGTAGGTAGATAAAATGCACAATAAAATATATCAGCAGATCCATAATTAGAGCCATCCATAGCAAATCCAGATTATGATGAAAATAAGTAAAATAAACGAACACAAGGCAGTTCACATCTCACTCATTGAAGCTCCATCGTGTCAACAATAAGGCCATACCTATAATGTGTTAAATGGAACCCGGAAAACTACATTCGCACAAAACGCATTCCAGTCGCTAGCGACATCTCTGAGCCGAGAGACAAACTTTCAGCCTGAAATACGTTTACGATCTTTATTATCGGCAGCGGTAATGCCACAAATTTAGTTCTTGCCCTACAAAAAGCGTTTCTCCTTTCTTAATAATAAGAATACGATGAGTTGGTAGTCGGTCGGTTGGCGCTCGCTAGCTCGATCCACACGGACACGGCGCGCCGGCCGTGTGTGCGTAGCCGAGCGCCTGTGTGCGTGCGCTCCCCTCCGCACCTCCCCGCACCTCACCCGCCTCTGTCCGGGCCACGAACGTAGCTTTCTGTTCACTTATATAACGACATACGTACATAACCCTGGTAAATAATATACGCTGTGAATAGCGCTCTATGTGCTGCCACCTAGCGGAGTGGTTTGGTTTCACGCGAACATAGCTCACGGAGTATTATTACAGTGTTTTTCAGATTTTCCTTTCCCGCCATAACATGTTCTTGTACCATTCTCATGGTGCCGACTTGATTTGTAGTAGCGCAATGGTTTTTCATGGTTAGACGAAACTTTCATACCTAATTATGAAGGTTGGAACTAGAAGGTTTATGGCAAAGCAGGACCTACCTATCTACCATTTTATACCTACCTGCTTTAAACTGATCACCTTAGCACCTAAGTAAGATTCAGGTAAAGAAAACTTAGGGTATTATATTATCTGTGACTTAGGTAATATTCTGTGTAGGTATGTACCTACATTTAATACGTAAGTAGATTAAAATAAACAAGAAACCAGATTATGAAAATTTTAGACTACATAATGAAATTTAAGCAAATGTTTCGTAGACTGGATGTCGTTGAAGTCTTTTCCTTATTAAAGTAGGTATACAGTTACGTTTTCTTCTAAAGCGATGATCATTTTGTGAAGATTGTAGTTAGAACCAACACTGGAACCCATTTTATTTAAGGTTAAAATATGACTGGTTTTCCTGTTTTTTTCTTCTACGAACCATTTCTTCTACGAACTCTCATTGAATGTTGTTGACTATTGGCAAGCTGATTTCGACTTTATTGTCAGTGCGCAAGGTGGTTCTAGCCCTTTTTATTTAGGATCTTTAGGAACGTTAAAAGTCTAGTTATTGGTCCAGTTAGTGTATTTATATAAATAAATACATTTTATACATACTTTTTATTACAATTTAAATGCTGAAAAATATTTCTCAAATGATCTTGTCAAGGTACGTTAGCTTGTTAAATGACATTGAAATAAAAAAAAACTTATAGGTAATAAATAGGTATAGTATACTAAGTTGGTATTATTATGTACGCTAGTTCGTATTAGCCGTATTAGTTCGTATTAGCGTTCGTATTAGTTCGTATTATATTGGCCTCGATTCTGTAGTACACTGACTTAACTAAATTTAAACTATCGCTCTCGTTTACTGATAGTGTACACAAGAAAGAGATAGCTACAATTTTAGTGCTGTGTGCTGCTGTCAAATCAGTTTACGTGCCGCTTTTCTTCGTGTTTATAGTCAGCATGTTTTGATATCACGACTAAATTTGTATGGAAAACTTAAATCTGACTAATTTGACAGCACTAAAATTGTAGCTATCTCTTTCTTGCTTGCACTATTTGTAAAAGAGAGCGACAGTTTAAATTTAGTTTAGTTAGTGTACTACAGATTTTTTTAGCATCAACATGTTTTCATTCTACATGAGAATAGAACCCGGGACCAACCGCTCTTCCACCCGCCACGCTCGGAGAGCTCAGTCGCAGTGAGTTAGCTAAAAATAAAGTTAGCATATCATGTCAATAGATGGCGCTACAAACAAGTTTAATCTTGCCATTAGTTGATACAAGGTTGCTCGCAGTCGCAGTCCTTGCGTCGTATTTTTATAAGAACTTTTATCTTGTTTTTTTTCTACATTCTTCTCCATTATTTATACTTCTCTACCACTCTCTTACATAATTCAATTCTCTGCTTAATTTCATGCGAATGTTGACTAGGCACTTGACGTTCCTAGAATATTGAAACGTGAGTCATTGGACGGCCCCGATACAAAAGTTGGTAGGTATCTACCAACTAACTTTGCCGTGAAAAGTTAACTACAGTAAATCACCAAAAATAAAACTATCATTAATTAGATAAGAAAATTATATCTTCATACCTATCTAATTTAAAATAAAATTACGATAGGTCATATAAAAGTAAGATCATACCTTATCTTATAAGAATACCTTTGTAGCGCAGTGGGCGAAGGTCCGCCTGAGAATCAGAAGGTTGCGGGTTCGATTCCTGCCACGGGACAAATGTTTGTAAGAACTGCAAATATTTGTCTCGGGTCTGGGTGGTTTTCTATGTATAAGTATTTAGGTATTTTTAGAAAAAAAAGTATATAAATGTAGTACCTATATCAGTCTTGTAGTTCCCATACTAGAAGCTCTTGTTAGTTTGGGGCTAGATGATGCTGTGTAAAAAAATGCCTAGCATTATTCATTTATTTATTTATAAGTAATGCCAAAGGTTGGATGTTTGTTACTAAACATTTCCGTAACAATTAAATGATTTGGAAGAGGTATTTATTGTCTGTGGCTGTTCGTAAAAAAAGCGAAGACGTTTTGGAAATCAGTAAAAATGTTGTGTCAAACTGTGAAAATTGATGAACTTGCTGATGTGTTATCGACGATAAAAAATCATTGACTTTGACATACATCAGAACACGCAGATGCAGTTTCTTCATGTTGGCATCTTGGAATATAGACTATCCAGAAACCGCGTACCATACAAATTTTACAAGGCAAAGTGAAGCTAAAAACACACTGCAACGCGCCATCGTCCATAGGTACTACGCGAAAAATAGT
The DNA here is from genome assembly GCA_958496245.1 of Perizoma flavofasciatum. Classification (NCBI taxonomy): domain Eukaryota; kingdom Metazoa; phylum Arthropoda; class Insecta; order Lepidoptera; family Geometridae; genus Perizoma; species Perizoma flavofasciatum. Next base: position 6,771,917 of record OY292436.1, read on the forward strand.
AGACGACCTCTGTGGCGCAGTGGCAGTGGACGAAGGCCAGCTTGAGACGCAGAAGGTTGGGGGTTCGATTCTCGCCGGAACAAATGTTTGTATGATCTGCAAATATTTGTTTCGGGTCCGAGTGCTTTCTTTGATTCTATGTATAATATGTATGTATTTAAAAAATATGATTATATAAGAAGCATATCAGTCATGTAGTTCCCATAAAACAATCTCTGCTTACTTTGGGGCTAGATGATGCTGTGTGAAAAATGACCAGCATTTTATTTTTATTAGGTATCTACTTATGAAAGACGTATGATTGGCGGTGTATTCCGATTCATATACAGACTGATTAGAATCAAGGAGGCCAAATCAGACTCCATTTGCTGACTCGCGCGATGCGCTCTCTGTTTAATCTTTATTCTAAAAGTTCGGCATTGAGTGGGGCGACCAGCGCGCGGTGGCGTTCGCCCCGGTCAGTGTTGTAGTCGAGCTACTGATGCGAGATTTCTTATGCACCCAACCATCCATGACTACCATCGAGTTTCGGCGCCTCTGTCTTGCACGAAGCTCTATGTCATTTCAAAACATTATATGTATTACTAGCCTTTGCCCACGGCTTCACCCGCGTGGTATCCGGATAAAAAGTAGCCTATGTGTTATTCTTCTGTATAAGCTATTTTACTGTAAAGTTTCATCAAAATCCGTTTAATAGTTTTTGCGTGAAAGATTAACAAACATCCATCCTCACAAACTTTCGCGTTTATAATAATAGTAGGATAGCAAGTTAAAATGGTTAAAACTTGACAAAATCTTAAATAATAGTGTCATTTTATTTTAACTTTGAGCAATGTCATATCAATAGAAAAGATCGAACATGGAGTTTGAAATAATGACCTACTTAGGTCTTCGTCTAAACTAACACCTAATATCTAACGTGAGAAGTTCTTATTCATAGGTCAAAATGGCGTAGGTACGCCATTTTGTTGTTTTTGGTATTCGTAAAGCAGTGTTTGTGTGAAATTAAAAATTTGAAGGTTCTTTGTTTTCTGTAAATACAGTTAGGTAATGGGAAACCCTGAGGAGTTTAAACAGTAAAAAGACATTTAAATAGACATGGCGCAAGAACTTCAGTCAAAGCCAGAACAAATAAAAGTACTTCAACTAAATACCTAACGACAATTTAGCTCATATGTATTATATATGTATCGTTTTGTGGAATATTATTGATACATTAGTATTATATATAAAAGTGAGAGAAAGTACATAAAAAGAGTATTATGTAGAGCCGATATCGTGGAAATCGTTTTTTTTCACTCATTAAATGCATCTTCACAGTGAAGGAAAAAAACGCGAGAAAACTGGCATACCAGAAAGTTAAAGGTATGTGCCATCAGTTAGTATTCCAATAAGCGGCGATCGGTTTGCAATCTGTCACGTGGAATGCTTGAATAAAAACTTGCAAAATGCGGGCATGTGGCAAACTTAGTGCTTGGAAGTGTCTCTGACTACCTCAAAGATCTACGCACTGAGTATGAGTATCTGAGGATTTCCATCACGGAGAATACAGTAGTGAGCGTGTTTGTTTCTGGTGACGCTATTAAATAAAAATAAATAATACCTCTGATTAGTGCTTACTCCACACTAGGATTCCGTGTCGTGTGGAAACTACAAATAGGTACCGTGGCACTACTACAATCAAACCCGGAACAATTATTTGCTGATAATGGTAATTTTGTGCTTCGGGAATCGAACTCCCATCCCTTGCGTCTCAGCCTGGTACTCGCCCGTCATGCGACAGAGGTCGATCCATTACCATATCTTGTGAAGCGCATGCGTAAACGAAAATTGTCTCTCACCCGGTTTAACTTTGTTTGGGAGAACGGTCACGCAGACCGTTTTGGCCCGGTCCGGTCCGTTCCGGTAAGAATATGAATAGACGCACTCCAGTAGCTTTTTGCCGCTCGACGGATAGAACCGGAATGTACCAGCTGTGTAATAATAATGCTGGACAATTACACACAGCATCATCTAGCCCCAAAATAAGCAGAGCTTTTGTTATGAACATGACATTCTGATATACATGACTGTTATACTACTTAATTTTTTTATAAAAACATACATATAATACATAGAAAACACCCGGACCCAAGAAATATTTGCAGATCATACAAACATTTGTTCCACGTCGGGAATCGAACCCACCTTTTGGGACTCAGGCGGACCTTCACCCACTGCGCCACCGAGGTCATCGTGTTACCGTAGACTTACTATCTTACGTTTGATTTGAGTTTCGATCTTCCGCTTCTATTGTCTACATCTCTTTTGCAATTTGATTTTAATTTATTCTTATTTCTACCGGGTGAAATCGGCCTGTCTGACCGCTTCCTAAAGCTACATCGGGCTAAAATTAGCAAGATTCAAACTTGCATCCGTCCATTCCCGACGCGCGCTGTATGACGAGACGCCTCTATAGTCAATGCGCAACTCTTAGCTCTGCGTCATTCATTACGGAATGTTGGATTCTTTGGAGAAATAAAACGTGAAATAACATATAAAATGAGAATAATTTTTGGAATCGTATTTTTTACTTACTTATTATTATTATTATTCATGTCTATTATTTCGTCTCGGGTCTGGGTGTTTTCTATGTATAATATGTATGTATTTACAAAAAAGTATGTAAGTAGTGTATCAGTCATGTAGTTCCCTTAGTACAAGCTCTGCTTAGTTTGGGGCTAGATGATGCTGTGTGAAAAAGTCCAGTATTATTTATTATTATTATTATTTATTCGTTTTGCCAACAAGTATTAGGTGAATATAAGTAAAGTTTGTGTGCAGACATTTTTTTTTGCATTCAATACGTTTTTATTTTTTTCTAGGTTGGTAAGACATTTATTTATTTAATATGTAAAATATATCATTAGAAGAATTTTTATTCTTCTGAGTTAATCAACAACAGTTTCATATATTGTCATCAATCCTTTGTATTTTGCTCTGCGCAGGTTTTCGAATACCTAAGCCCACTACGAATGCAACTCGAATTATTTTCACTTAAATAAATGTTTACAATATAATTGGTAAAGTTGCTTCTGTGATGTAGATAGACGATCTCGGTGGCGCCTGAAGGACCGCCTGAGACACAGAAGGTTGGGTTCGATTACACGGGACAAATGTTTGTATGATCTGCAAATATTTGTCTTGGATCTGGGTGTTTTTCTATGTACAATATATATGTACTTACCTAAAAAAAACGTTGGTATATAAGTTAGTTTATGGCCAGATAACGCTGTGTGAAAAATGACAGGCATTATTTATTTATTAGTTGGGTACCTCGAGATCAGCGGTCAAAAACATTGTACAGTTCATGTGAATTAACTCCCAACTAATTTGCCTTTTTTTTTAGCTCGTAGCCGTAGTACTACCGTAGCATGCTTGTAGCAAGGTGATAAAAAGTTTAAAAGCTTTTTGAATACTTGCGTAAATATAGGTTTATAATACCTATATTGTGTATAAAACAATAGCACATACCCGACATTAGATTAATGGTCGGAAATGATTCGAATCTTAATGATCTGGCGAAAAAGGCTCATTTAAACTCAATTCATTAATACTTAATTTTATAATATTTTATTATTATTAATATAAAATATTAATTTAGGTTTAGCGTAAGCTATTATTATTTGTGTACAATAAATAATAAGGAAGATAAGACCTTTGTGATAGTCCGTTAGTTTAAATTCCGTTCGAGTTTACCTCGAATTGGACTCGTAGTTATAAGTTGTTTGTTATCCGATCGCTGGAAAAGAGGGCTTACTAACTGTATTTTTTCTGTGGCTGAATTGGAGTGCCGGCTTTAAGGCAGTTTATTTTGGCTCTCTTTTCATACAAACATACTTCAGCGCAAGCTTCTTGCAGCGCAAGTTTTGATCGTAGCGTTATAAATTATAATTTAACTTGTAACAGATAGAACACTCCAAAAACGATGCTTTGTTGTTAATCAATATTAAAATTGAATTTTGTTGTTAATGACATGCACGTTTACTAGTTTTAATATGAACTTTGTAAAATGCATAAACTACCATCAAACCGAACCGATTTTGGGGAGCTGTGTCAAAATTCGCGCTGCTAGATTTGAAGTACGTTTGTATGAAAAGGGAGTTACAATATCTTAACGATAATAGTCAAATCAAATGAGAATAATATCTTTTTATTTTATTCAATTTATCTGCTTTTGACTTGCGAGTTTTCTTCGAAGCGGACTAGTAGTCTCGTAGTTAGGGTTTGTTTGTTGCCAGAGCGCGGGAACAGAGGCCGTACTGGTTGTTGTGTTTTCTGTGGCCGTATCAGAGTGTCGACTTGAATGATAGCCGAAGACGAACTGAAGGGGAATGACACCTTTTTGAGCATGCTGCCGCCAGATGGCCGCTGTCGGTCATACATTGAACGCAATGTTCTCGCGCTGCGCGACAGATGACGTTGGCCAAGAGATGTATCTGATGCAGATTGAAATTATTGTGATACTTTGTGAAACTAGCTTCTACCCACGGCTTCACCTGCGTGTGTGTGTTATTCTAGGTCATAGACAATATTGATTCAAAATTTCGTCCGGTTCCAACGTTAAGGAGATTATGAGCAAGTGAGAAACACATCTAAACATACGTAGTGATGACTTCGATAGCGCGGCGGGTCGCCGGGGCGGGTCGACGCAAGAGGTGTGGGTTCGATTCCCGCTGAGGGACTTATGTTTGCATGTTCTGCAGATAGTTCCTTTAGGCGTTGTGGTACCACGGTACTCATTTCTCCCTATACCCATGGACACAGGCAATCCAAGTGTGGGTTCAGGCCTAGTGTCTCTTGGGTGCTTATTTACTCAATACATAGGTATGTACTCAATACATACAACGATTAATACGCCTACCTATCTAAAATATTAGGTCTAGGTGCGTCTAATTAGTTTCGGCCCATTAAAGTCCTAAAAAAGAAAGTCGCAGTTTTGGGATAGTAACCAACTTCTAAATAGGTAATAAAAATATCTAGCATGATAAAAGACTCAACGTGAAATTTCTCAGTGTGTAGTTAAACTAGATTTAAATGGTACCTACACAAGCCCTAACCTCGCCGGTCTTGCCGCTGGCTGCAATCTCTCCTAAGCAACATTTAGAAAGTATGATAGGCTTATGATGGTAGGTACCTACCTACCTAATGATTTAAATCAAAAGGTCAAAGAAGAAAAAACATCAAAGAGTATTTGAATAGCGCCGCGACAGTACCATCACCCTGACCTGAAGACCCTTGCGGTCATTTCGATTCGCTAACCATGGACTTGTTTCGCTATTGTACCAGCTACCAGCCTCTCCATTCCAAACCCTATTCTCAGAAACGAAGGCATAAATTGCATTGTTATCACTCGGACTGATAACGAGCAAACGCCAGTCAACGTAGAGCCATAAACGAAAACATATGTTTATCGCGTCCCGGGAACGAATCGAGACGATGACGTTTCGAGACGGCTACCCGCGCTAAAATAGGTTAATGAATAAGATAGTTCTATCGGAGACGGAAGAGTTGGCAAGAGCTTAATAGCAAAATATGTCAAATACGCGCTGACAAAAAGAGGCGTTATTTCAAAATACCTATTTCGGAATTTCAGGACCGAAATCAACTTCATAACAATTAACGATACGACCCCCGCCTCTAAATTCCTCGCCCCGAGCGTGCCCGCTATACGTGGCGATACGACGCCTTCGCATAGATAGAATAGAGAGCGGTTTCGGAACGCACCCGCACAGGCGAGAGACGCACACAGCCGTCCTTCTGTGTGCCTGTGTCTGTACAGACGTGCACACTGGCGTCGCCAGTCCGTACGTACGTGCGCACACAGCCACGCCGCCGGTGAGCGCTGTTCACCGCACTCTGTGAGCGCAAACAACCATCTATAAGGCCACGCTATAGCTGACAGAGGAATGCGCCGCGCCTCAGGCCGGTTGCTCGACATTATTTTCTTTGTTCCATTTCTTTCAATTTTCCTTACCAAATTTCGAAGTAAAACCTTTGTTGGGTTTTACTGTTTTTTTTTCGCGTTTACATTTGGGGTCTAGAATGGGCAAGCTGAAAATCGATTATTCTTTATAATGGATAATTGAAATGAATTATAAATAACTTAAGCATTAAGTAAACTTCTCATTATTTATATCCATCATCAGGATATCCAATGTACCTAATCGTACAACTTACTCTTTTCAAAAATGGGGTAGGTAGGTAATGTGTAAGAAATACTATCATCTTAGGCAGTTTAAAACTACGTCTACGATTACGATTTGTATTCGTTATGATGGTGTAAAGGCAATAGGATTAAAATAATTATTTAACATTCTTGATACGCTGACCTCCATGTAAAAAAAAAATCGGGTAACCAAACCATTCTATTGAATAAAAAATACATTTTAACAAAATGTTGAAACCGCTGACATGTATTTCCATTGGCCGCTTTCAGAAATTTTTAGTAAGAAACATGAACACATCGAGTTAGTTATCAAATTGTAAAAAAACCTTTATTAGTATTTTATTTTAAATTCCTTATAATGATTAACCAAACACTGGTTATGAAATGTATATTTCCTTCATGAAATGTGCAATTTTAAATTCAACAGAAGAAAAAAAGAAACAGTTTCGCAAAACATAATTTTTTTCAAACTTTTTAAATAAGCAAGCTAGTTCTGTTTTGATAAATAAAAAAAATAGATTGTTACAAATATATCAAACTTTTACCTAAGTTTTAAATGAATAGTTCCATAATGAACCATACACACACAAAGCTTTTATATATGACGGAGTAACGAGTTTTTTTATTTAAAATATATATAAATTTAAGGTTTGACTAACTCAATATAGCTTCAATGACGGATTACTTTGTACTCTATATTTTAGTAAAAGAACGAATTTGATAACTCTTTCTACAACTTTAAAAAATCTAAATTTAACTTCCCATACAAACTAAATCGCGAAATGGTGTATCGGCTTGAGGCGCGGCCCGCCCGGTATATTTCCGACATAATACCGCTGCGTCGAGCGATTACTACTATATATTCTATATACATTTAATAGCTATACAGGCGCGCATAGAACTGGCCGTACTTATGTGAGCGCTGCGCCGCGCGCACAGCCAGCGCTGTAGCGCTTCGTAGCGGGACACCGTCTAGTCATACCCGAGTCTCCAGCGCTTCACCGAGACGCTTTCTAGGTAGTCGGCTTATTATTATCGTAGATTGGCGTCGGCGCAACTACACGGCGTTAGAAGGACGTTCCGTTTTAAATATCAGGTTTTATTATTATGAAGAGCGGCGCAGCGGAGTGCGGACGGCGCGCGGCGGACGGTTGCGTGCGATAACATTTGACATTCGTAATTACTCGAGCGCGGACGGCGGCGGGCGATGGTGGCGAGGCCGGTTCGCGAGCATTCCGTGCTCCGCGGGGCCGGACAAAGAGGTCGCGCGTTGCGTCAGCATTCTAGCAACAACCGTCCCACCGTCGGTCGTCGAAGACGCCGTCCGTGTGTCGGTCGACACCCGCGTTCTGACAATATTAGGGTTGCCGACTATTTAGGCCAAAATATTAGTAGTTTTGAGCAAGATATCCCATAAATATAGCAGACTAGTTCTACCGTGTTCGCTACGCGGGTACTCTACGTCTCGAACTATACAAGTATTTCAAAGTTGATCAAAAAATTCCAACATCCATCAACACTTTCGCATTTATAATATTAGTGGGATTGGCAAAAATATAGGAGTTTTCTAGTTAATATGGCAACTAAATTTAGGTACCTACCTACTGACATTGACAGATCAACAACTTTCAGGAATTCGAGCTTTTGATCTATGATAGATAATGCTGTATTCTAAACTTAATTGTCAAAAATACATTGAAATACACGGTAATATCCCTAATATTATCATGTATTTCAATGTATTTTTGTTGTAACAAAAAACATGTTTTCTATGTCATGAAAATATGGTGGTTTAGCATGCGATATTTATCCACTTGAAAAAATATTCCTAGTGAATATTAGAGCTTCTATTAACGTAGTAGACGATATCATATCGAAGGGTTGGCAACCCTAGCCGAAATACTACTAGCCTTGACTAAAATCGACATAAGTACTGTTCGTATCTACGGGTCTACGCTTCCGTGTTCGACTATTTCGTCAACCTCGTTGGTGCGACGGTCGAGTTGCCGACTGAGATGCCTAAAGTGCGGGTTCGATTTCCGCTGCGGGACAAATGTTGCATGCTCTGTAAAAATATGTACCGAGTCTGGGTGTTGTGGTACCGTGGTACTCATAGTCCTGATACCCACGACACAAAGACTAATACGTGGGTTCAGTCAGGATACCTGTTGGGTGTTTATTTAATTGCAGATACAGCGCGACTCTACCTTTACTCTCCCTGACACCACTTTTTGAGTACACGGGTGTACAATGACCCTTGGTCCCATTATTTTATATGCCTAAATATTTACTAGCTTCTGCCCACGGCTTTTCCCACGTAGTCACCGGATAAAACATAGCGTATGTGTTGTTAGATCACGAAATAAACCTATTCTATATCAAATCGGTTGGTTCATACCTTTCGAAAATATTGTCAACTAGCTTCTGCCCACGGCTTCTCCCGCATGGTACCCCGATAAAAAGTAGCCTATTTGTTATTCTGATGTAGGTATATAAGCTATATTAACAAACATCAATCCTCACAAACTTTCGCGTTTATAATATTAGTAGAATATAAAGTAATGATATATTTTTTTTAAGAAAACCAGCAATGTAACTATAATCAAACGCTGTGGGACAACAAGTACCTACCTAGTGAATATTTAACTGATATATTACCCGTGGACCCATCAAAGGGTCAAGTCAGTAGAACAACGGGTGAAGAATAATTGAAGTTTTTCATCGCAACACCCACCGTAACAAATGATTGAAATTTTAGTAAATATATTTAACAAAATAGTACTTAAGTAAAACGACAAAAAAATGGTTCTCTAAATTCTGTTTACTTCGTATTTTCCGAATGACGGTAATGAGTCTGAATTCGGATCAAAGCTTTCGAAGTTGGTGCCTTAGGATGGCGGAATAAGGTCGACTCTAGGTCGCACGTCTGCCGATGTCAAAGAGCAGCTAGAATAGATAACTCGCGGGAGGAAAACATTGAATGTAGAGTGTTGTTGAATCTGTGGCGATACCGCACCGCGACCGCCTCGACTCGATAACACGCGAGCGGTGAAACCTCGCATCACCATCTAGAGTTCTTCGCTTCGTTGTTCAATTTGCGGCGATATCGCACCGGGACCGCCTCAACTCGATAATACGCGAGCGGTGAAACCTCGCATCACCATCGAGAGTTCTTCGCTTCGTTGTTCAATCTGCGGCGATACCGCACCGCGACCGCCTCGACTCGATAACACGCGAGCGGTGAAACCTCGCATCACCATCTAGAGTTCTTCGCTTCGTTGTTCAATTTGCGGCGATATCGCACCGCGACCGCCTCAACTCGATAATACGCGAGCGGTGAAACCTCGCATCACCATCGAGAGTTCTTCGCTTCGTTGTTCAATCTGCGGCGATACCGCACCGCGACCGCCTCAACTCGATAATACGCGAGCGGTGAAACCTCGCATCACCATCTAGAGTTCTTCGCTTCGTTGTTCATTCTGTGGCGATACCGCACCGCGACCGCCTCGACTCGATAACACGCGAGCGGTGAAACCTCGCATCACCATCGAGAGTTCTTCGCTTCGTTAATCGGTAGTAGCGGATAAGTCTCGTCGTAGTCGTAGGAAGCTGTTTTGCTGTAGTACGCTTACATACTAATTTTCAATATTATATACCTTATATTTTCTATGTATTTATATATTGTGTAGTATATCACTGTGTGTGTAGGTATGTAATTATACTATTTATCTAGTACATAGTTTATATATCGTATTGCACTCTCCTCTTGTAATTATTATTACGTTTATCGTAACCATTCTTATAATTACGTACCTGCATTCCCCTTCATCCCAAGGTAATCTGGAAGAGCTCGCTTTTAAGCGAAAACACCGCCCATAGTACTTTTAGTTATATAAGTTTTTGTTTATTTTGTTATCTTGTGGTGTACAATATAGTATTTTCACTCGTTCATTCAATCATATTTTTATTTTTTCAATCATTACTATACCTACAAATTAAATTTTAACATAACTTTTAACTATGTAGATAATAAGATCTGAGTATGGTTCCGTTCATAATAAATATTTTGTATTCTATTCTATTCTAAAAGCACCGGCGGGCTTTACAGCACGAAAACGATGAGGCTTTCACTCCAATTTTTTGTGGTAGGTAAAATTGGTGAAATAAATTTTTAAATTGAATAAGTAGTTTCGGAGATTACCCTATATCCAAACTTACACACGTTACCTCTTTATATTATTATACTATAAATATGCAGGAATATTTAATTTTCGAAAATATTTTAAGCTTCGACGTGTTTCCCATCGTCTATTGAAGCGCCCCCTTGTGACATGTGGCAATCATACTAATATTATATACGTTAAAGTTTGTGAGGATGGATGTATGTTACTCTTTCACGCAAAAACTACTACGGATTTTGATGAAACTTTACAGTAATATAGCTTATATATCAGAATAACACATAGGCTACTTTTTATCCGGGTACCACGCGGGCGAAACCGTGGGCAGAAGCTAGTAATCTATATTCAAGGTAGAGCAACGTAACGCTCGACAAATGCTGCACGGTGCGTCCCTCCAGCCCTATTTTACGTATCTTAGCGTTTTCGATAGTTGGCAAACTAGGGCGATCGTTTGTCTATACGTAGGTACATACTGATTATTGATAAATAAATAAAAAATGCTGGACATTTTTCACATCACATCTAGCAACAAACTACGCAGAGCTTGTATTATGGAAACTACATGACTGATATACTGCTATATACTTTTTTGTAAATACATACATATAATATATAGAAAACACCGAGAATCGAGACAAATATTTGCAGATCATAAATACACCTGTCCCGCGGCGGGAATCGAATCCAACCTTCTGCGTCACAGGCGGGCCTTCGCCCACTGCACCACGAGGTCGTCATTGATCATTGATAGATTCATGGTAACATGTTGTAGGTTTTATTCACGTGAAATGGGTATTCAATTTCATATTTTCAAAGGTAGTATTTATTTTTGTGTTGTTTTATTGTGTTAAAGGTACTTGTCTAGACAAACTCTTTCGCAATTGCGCTTTTAATACTTTGGCGAAATGTATTTTATACCACCATATAATTTTAGCCACTATGCAGCAATGCTCTCATTGCTGCGTAGTCCAGTTTAAGTAAAAAAAAATATAATTACAACTCATATGGCAAACGTTTCGGTCCACCTGTTGGTAAGCGGTTACCGTAACCTATGGCCGATTGCAACACCAGAGTTATAACACGTTGCAGACCCTGAGACATTCTGGTGATGTCTCATGTGCCTTATTTAACCGGCACTTAACTGTACCCTTCTAACACAGCAATGCGGACATTACTGTTTGACGGCAGAAAGACGTATGGTGGTAGAGATTCCTCAGACAAGCTCTTTCACAAGTAGAGCTCCTTCTAAAGTACTTCTTCTGACTTAATTATGGAAAAATAAAGAATCTTGCAATTGATGCTTATTTCTCAGAGACTGTTTCATACGAATCCATTTCAAAACCAGTTTGCTCTATCTGTGCCTACATAGAACAGTTATTGTTGTAACAAATCCAGTTCCAATCTTACAGCATTGAAATAAGGATGGTTATTGTGTGGCAGTATCGTGGTTTGAACTGTCAAAATTATATAACTTCTACGCCCAAACTTGCTTCATGCACCCACAAGACACCTCAAATTAGGCTGAAGAATAAATACTGTATCATAAAACATTCGTAGGTAACTTCTTTAAAATAGTCTTTCTAGACTACAAAAAGTTCAGAAAGGTTTCAGTTCGGGAAGGTTTTCCAAAGAAAAGAAGAATTAAAATGGACGGAAAAAAGGCAAGTTTTTATTCATTTTCTTTGGAAGGTTTTCTGAATTAGAAATGGTAGGTGCCTAGAATACCTTTTTCTTAAGAAGACGAACATTTTTGACAGAATGTCAGTTTTTTCCATAAGTTTCCCAAGGAGAAAAATAGAATGGAGTTAAAAAGGTTACTGCGCTTTCATCCAAATTCCTTGAAATATGTTTCGCTATAGAGATGGTAGGTAGAGTCTACGTATTTCTAAAAGATAAAAATACTTAACACTTTTTTTTGACATTTTTCACACAGCATCATCTAGCCCCAAAGTAAGCAGAGCTTGTGTTATGGGCACTACATGACTGATTTACTACTTATATATTTTTTTTTGTAAATACATACATATTATACATAGAAAACACCCAGACCTGAGTGTCGGGAATCGAATCCGCAACCTCCAGTGTCTCAAGTGGGCCTTCGGCCACTGTGCCACAGAGGTCGTCGAAAACACACGACCACGTCGTACACTTAAAAATATTCTTCAAATAAAAAAAATCTTCCCAAAATAATGTATGGAAATGGGTAAAGCTTTAAGTTCGTTGACTTGTTTTCATCAATTTTCTGACATAGCTACGAGTAACTAGATTTTATAATATCCCGAAAATTTAACCCGCGACCTAACGCGCCTTTCGAGCGGGAGGTTGGTTATATAGTTTTTAACTTTCTAAAAACTATATAACCGTAGCTATGAGTAGTCGCGAAACAATTTTATAAATTTAGATCTTGGTTGATCCAAAACCAAATGGGGACCCATACAAAACACATATTTATCAATAATATTGTATTTTGTTAAATAAGATAAGATAACGTTTATTTGTTCAAGAATACAGTTTAAAAAAAAGGAGTAAAATTTAGTGGTTACACGGTACGGTATCCTTACTGCGCGAGTCCGACTCTTACTTGGCTGGTTTTTGAGTAATTCAAAACCAACTCTGTTCAGCACCGTTCACTTTAGGGCCGCAATTGTTTGAAAAAGACTATCCCAGGAACACCATTTTATACCACACGTAAACGTCATCAATGTCTAACAAATCACGCACCCAGATGTTCAAGAATATTGTTCGAAGGTCCAAGCAAAGATCATTGCGAAAAGCATAACTTGAAGCTACCGACCTTGGGAGCACGGAGCACAGAAATCATCGCATGTTAGAGACAGAGCTACCACGCGTTCAAATAGAGGCGGTACAGAAACACTGACTGGTGTGAGCATTTTCAATTCCAAGAGACTTGGATGAAGTTGTTAGTTGTGGAAAACAGGTGGTAATTATAAGTTTATAGGCAACTACGGAGCACTGTGCGTAGCCCAAGACGCACTTGGCCGGCTTTTGTTTATTATCCTCTATTAATTTCTAGTATAGTGTCAACCGAGCGAGTTAAAATTATTCATCGAGAAACCCACTAATCCGCATATAAACTTCAGTGGCTCTATAAAATAAATCGTTTTGATGGGTCCCTATCAATAGGTTTTTCAATCATTGAAATCACATGATCCTTCGAAATGTCAACCAATAAATTACATAAATTATGTGTATTTTAAAGTAAATTTACGCCGATTCCTCCGAGTGCGCGACCAAGCCTAGTAGAATCAGAACTGTTAGAAGTTTAGTTCACAACGCAGTCGCTAGGGGCGCTGATCAAGTTTTCTTTGCAAGCAGCACGAACCATGCTCGTCAAACTACCAATGGAAGTTCTGTTTTAGCCAGAATTTTTTCGCTATACGGTACTGCTAAGCTTTTTCCAAGGCTTTAAAGCAAATAACATCAAGGTATTACAGTGAAGAGCTGTTAACACTTTCACGGCTCTCTCATGAAGGAATACGGTTACATTTTCAGCATAAAAGTAATTTTCATTGACATCAAATTGAATGCTTTAGAAAGATGTGTCAAGTAAGGTCTGATCCTCGTAAAACTTTCTTAAAGACTGAAGCTTGGATTTGTTTTCATAACTCAAAACATATGTTCTTCAGATTCAGATTATAAAATAAAAGTTGCTAAGCAGGCCAGATTAAACCAGTTTCTAAATAACAAACTACACAGACCACGGTAAATTGAGCCGCGTCAAGGAAAATGGAAAGTTGCTTTGGAAACAGCCCCTACGATAACCGTTATAAGGTGCAAAATGCTAGAGTTCATAGCCAAGGCTTCTGCGCTAGATTTTTTTTTAGAAAATAGTCGTGAAACAAGCAAGTTCAATAATTACTAACAGTATAAACACAGAAGACGTAATGGTACAGGTAATATTCAATTGAGGTGTGCCAGAACGGGTGGGGACTGGGGGCGAGATGTACTTCCATCTAAAAATTGAAAATACGACTTATTACCACTTTTAGTTTTTCGTAGAACTTGCTCAAAATTGATTGGTGGCGTCGCTCATGATTTATTTATTTTATTCGGAAAACCAACAGCTATAACACAATGTCCTTAACAATACTTAAATAGATACAGGTAGCCAATAATAGGTATTCACTGATAGCACCAGATTAGGATCATTAAATGTGAATATGAGGCTTTTCCATACACGTAACTACCTACGACATAGAGAGCTCAACCAATAATTAAGATAAGCTTAAGGTACTGAAGTAATTAATTTAAAACAAAAAAGAAAAGTTTTACCTACGCACGAAAAAAGTTGAGTGATAGGCACCGCCTCGCCTTGGTGATACTCGTATGAAACAGGTCAATGTTTCATACGAGTATCACCAACAACTTACTGAAATCATTAACAGATGATGAAGAACTTCTAATTACGAATTCAGAAATGTCTGCAAATTCGACGAAAAACAGTGGTAATTCATAATTATAACAAACACCAGACAGTCACAAATAGTCCTGAACCCGCAGTACTGTTGTAGCACAACACCTGACCAGGAACAAATATCTGCAGAACATGCGAAAATTGTTCTGTAGTGGGAATTGCACCCGCACCTTATGAGGCTCAACTACTCGCCCTCCATGCCACCGAGGTAATCGAGAATTAGCCGTATTTTCCTCCAAGGATCAAGAAAATTTTCATAACTTTTTGTGCCGAAACTCCAACATTTACATACAAAGTAAGCTACTCAGAAGTCACACCAAGAGCAGTCTAATCAACAGTAATCAACAGAGTGACGACAGCAATAATTAACGCGACACACACGAGTAATAATGAACTATAGAGCGCGTTTGAAAGTGTGAGTATAGGCACGAGTATGAACACTCGCAAATAAAAAATAAAATGGCATTAACAAGTAAACTTTGCCATCGTTTAATAATTTTTTTCCAATTTTTTTCCAACGTCTATTTAAGCGCCCTCTAGCGATTTGTGAAAATAAAACATATCTAAGGATCATTCTTGAAGTTAAACAAATTGATGGTGAAAACCGCGTTGCAATCGGATAGGCCCTTTCGAAGATAAACGGTAATAGACAAACAAACAAATAACATCTTACGGCAAACGCTTTTCTGTCGCGGGTCGTCGCGGGTAAAAAAAGAGAGTTCTATGAAGCACTCTTTAATATCCATAATTTTGGGAGTTTGTGACTATAAAATTAATAGCAAACTACGAAACTTGCTTACGGTTCTACCTAAGACTTGTTATATTCTCTGAGCGCGACACACTTAACAAATAAGTGGTAGTATTCAAGTATAGAGGTTCGGGATCAATTGCTAAGTCCCTGGACCTGCCTAAAAAATATTCACAAGCATAAAAACAAACCAAGTGCGAGTCAAACTCACGCACTTAAGATTCCTATTACAATCACACATACAATGTTTTACTCACAACCCATACAAGGTGTCTGTATGCGTTTAGGGTAAGAAACTTTTTTAAATAATTAAAAAAAAGTTTTTAACCACAATAACACGCCAATTAATTGTTTGTTTTATTTTTTATCCGAAATAATCACAGATTGTTTTTGTTGCTATCGCCTTGTATGACTTCAAGGTGGTTCTAAGATAAGTTTAATCGCCAAAATTCACTAGGAGGCGCTGTAAAATATGACAAGGCGTTACCGATTGTCATACAGTTTTTTTTAACATTTTGTAATTTTTTAAGAAATGTTCTTAGAAATGTCACTAGAGGACACTACAATACGTTATGGAATTACGTGATGTATATGGGGACAATTTATTTATCTTCTTGTTAAATACAAAATATTATTATAAGATGTAACTATTTATCTATCTTCTATAATAGTATCCATATAGATCTTATTCTTATGAAGTTATATCTTCATGATTTGAAACTTTTGTATTTAAATTTTTTTATATTTTGAAAAAAAATAAAAGTAGCTGCTTGCGAGGATACCCTCAATTATTTTACGACGCTGGTTATTTTTCTACAAAGTACACCAAAAATCGCAATCAAAAGCTTTATCTACTGAGTTACTTACCTGCAAGAAGCAGTGTGACCAGGAGAAAAAGAGGTGTGAAAATAATAAAGTCGTAGCATAAAAACTAAGTATTCTAATTATATTAAAAAGAGGTATGGATGTTTGTCATAAAGAATTTTCGTAACGGTTGAACCGAAAATAAAATTTGGAATAAAATCTCTACCCCTTAGTACACTAACACAATAGCTTTGGGCAATTACTCATTTAGAAGCTTAAGAAGTCCAAAATACCAAAACCAGAATTAGACATTGCCTTATTCTAAGCAAACGGTGTCATTTTCTCAATCCCATAGCTATTTTTTAAATGTTTTTTATCTGGATACCATGATTATAGCCGTGAGCAGAAGTTAGTATTTCAATTAATGTAGAAGCCTCCTCAGAATGACGTAAGTATTAATAGCTATTTCAGTAAAACATAGATTTATATATAAAGCAATGACGCACAACGTGATGCTACAGGAAAAACAATCTTTGACACTGTATATAAGTCACATAGTACCTAACATGAGCATACAATATTTTAAATACTTGAGACAATAGTATGAATTTCTAGATCTCACCCCATTTACTCTAGCAAAGTGGAAATGGATAACGACTCATATTTAAACTTAGCAATGTGAAACTTGAAGAATGGACCTTATTAGGCCAACATTACCTTGACCTTTCCCATTTTCAAGTTTAAGATTTTTTGTATATTGTTATAGTTTCAGTATTTGGTGGTAAACCTAGTAAAATTATGAAATAACGGACCTTACGGAACACATCAATTGCCTGAAGAAGGTCACTGTTGGGCATAGGCTCCAAGGAGTGCCATGATGAACGATCTTGATCCATCTCCATCCACCGACTTACCAACCACCTTGAGGTGTAATTTTCCATCGCATGGGGGCCTTCTTACACTGCGTCCTTCGGTTTGTGATCATCATTCGAAAACCTTTCTTCCCCAATGGTTGTAATGTATGAACCTAATTATAGTTTATTGTTTTAATATTATTGTAATATATGTTAGTATTTTTTTTGTAATAAAATTCGAACCATATGCTCTACCGTTCCACTCTTAAATACACAAAGGTTAGCTGGAAGAAGGTGCTAATTAGCATTAAGTCACGTATACATTTTTTTATAATGCAACTAGCTGTGCCACGGCCGCTTTCAGCCCCCAACCCACCGCGTCGCGTCACATAGCCTGCCCGCGCTATTTCTTAATTTTCGCGTAATATTATATAACCTTACTACCTTAATCTTAAATAGCCTATATAACCTTACTCAAGAATTGGGTCGTCACATGCAATAATATTTATTAAAATCCGAATTGTCGTTCCTGAGATTAGTGCGTTTAAACAAACAAATTTTTCAGCTTTATTCATTAGTATAGTTATAGATAGTCTCGTAGATAAAGCATTTTCTATCAAAAATGATCTGCATCATATATAGATGCATACGTTTGTTAGTGATTTTTCATGTATGCAGGGATGACAAGGACACTTGTGACCATAACGGCTCTAAATAATAACATAATACGATAGTACAAGGCGTAAAGTAGATATCGCATTTCAACGAAATTCAGGTAGGTTAATTTAAAATGATCTGTACTTTAATTCCGTACGAAAGTAAATAAAATGTGTGTGTCATTTAAATATTTTGGACAGACATTTTACAATAAGTACATACAATATATTGTAGTTTTTGCTCCAATTCGTCAAAGCCTTTGTAGATTTCAACGATGAATTTCAAAGCTATTTTAAAGTCATCGAACTCTTGATGATGAGACGCCATACCAGGGCCACAAAACGTTAAAAATAAAACAACGAAAATAAGAACTTGTGTCCCTACATGAATGCTAGGACACCTTTGTATTTATTAAAAAAAATAGTTTAATAGTAATAACTGTGTTCAATAAAATTCATTAACATCATCATAAGTCATAAGCTAATGGAAGTATTTTATGTTAAATCTAGCTCCTAAATGTGTCGTACTATTCATAGTCGCAATTTGAAAACCAAATAAATAGCCCAAAACATTGTCATTCCCGTACCTATAAATAATGTTTTAGTCAATACAATAATGTAAATGTACTTAAAAAACATGACCTGATTTGACAATCATCGCACTGTAAAACAACACCGCTAAGTCAGCATTTGACAAGCTTGTGTCTCAAACTGCTAGCGCAGCGAAATGTGGCTCCGTTGCGCAGGCGCAGGCATTTATGTCCCTTGCCTTTTGTACTCTTAAATGTTAGCTAATAAGGTTGGAAATGGTTAAGATGTTATTGGACACATTTTAAGTTTTGCAGCTTGGCACACGCGCACCTTGCGCATAAAATAATCGTATCTTGAAATTTAGATATTTTAGGGATAATTTATAGTTTGGCTACGTTGCATT
Organism: Perizoma flavofasciatum; assembly: GCA_958496245.1. Lineage (NCBI taxonomy): Eukaryota > Metazoa > Arthropoda > Insecta > Lepidoptera > Geometridae > Perizoma > Perizoma flavofasciatum. The sequence continues at coordinate 6,790,737 of OY292436.1, forward strand.
TATGATTTCAGAATGTATTTTCATAGTACTCTCAATTGTATTACGAGAAATACATTTTTTAGGCATTGGAAAAGCAAGAAACATGAGAATAAAAATTATGTGTCGTTGATTTAGTTGTTATTGATTTTAACGTTATTTATGTACAAATACGTATAGATATTCGTACATTTATACAGTTTACAATAAATGAATGATTTACTACAGGCTATTATTGCAATTCAAGCTAGCCTGTAAAATATTGTGGAACGTCACGCAGCTGAAATAAATTTCACGGCTTAAACTACCTAGTTGAGATTAGAAAATATATATGAAAGATAAATTTACATCAACTTCAAACACTTGTACTAAGTTATTGGTTTGAAATAGCGTGGTAATTATTAAATGTTGAAATATCGATTGAAATATTGTTTTTGTGTACTGAATGAATGCATTCAGTTTAAAATTGACGCCTGTAAAATTTTCTCGACGCTAGCCGTATTGTCGGCAGCAATGATATCGATCGGCGCACTCCTCATTGCTGTGATGCAACCATCGCAACATCGCACTTAACTAATAACACGAGGAATGTATTGCAAAAACAAAGCCGCTTCTCAAGACACGATTCGCAAAACGACCACCTAAACACAGTAAGGGCGTAGTCAGAAGGCAGCCAAGTGGCGCACTCTCGTGAGAGATGAACGAACAGATAAATCTGAACACTACCTTAGTAATTTTACGCATGTTCCTCTAAAATAGTACATTGCTGCTTTTTGTCTGTAGCGGTGTCATGCGTGCCGAGGAATCGCCGCAATGTAGCTCGTACATGCCTTGGCGCACGTGAGAGTCGCCATTACCAGAGCGTGGTGAGGAGAGCATGGTCGCAGAGCTAGTACGTCCTCCAGCGGCCCTCTCTTCACCGCAACGCAAATCGTTGAAATCAAAACTTTCACGCTACGAGAGCGCTACGAAGTTTTACTGCTACGAACTTCCTGCTACGCCAGTCGTAGCGCGCCATACTCAAAACTTTGCATAGAAAGCTTTTTTATTTTGTCACTTTCTGTTATCAGCCGGCTGAATACACGCGCTCGTTTTATGAGAGCGATAGGATTCATATTTCAATGCTTAGCCAAGTGTTTATTGTGTTCGTGCTATCAAGTGACAATACGACACCCGTGTCGCTTTGCCAGCTTCTTAATCATAATTCTATAATTACAAGTTTGTAAAACTTTTAAACCCTTAATGACGTATTTAATATCGTCTATTACAGCGTTCTTTTGTGACTTACGGCGGTAAAACCTATCTATGTTTCATCTTTGAAGTCACACAAATCGATTTGCAAAAAAACTGCATTTGAATCGGATAAGCCGTTTCGGAGTTTAATGGAAACGGATAAACGAACATACCTCTTATGGCAAAATCATATACTAACTCTAATTTTGTCGGATTAAAAAGCAGACGACTGTGTTTTAAGTACTGTCTATGTACTTAGAATATAACTATGAAATTGTTAGTCAACTACATCGAGTTATTTGAAAACGTTGAAACGCTGAAGTAGTTATGCGAGTTAATAAAGTGAAAAACATGGGTATTTCCAGTGAGCAGCGGCCGCGCGCGGGTAGATAGGGCTGGCGAGCTGGCGCGGCGCGGCGGCGCGATGGCGGGCTCTCGGTTTTGTTGTTCGTGGAAGCAAGTCGCAGGTGGGCCGATCGAGCCCGAGCGGCCCCGAACGCGCGCCGAGCGGCCCCGAGGCCGACCGCCACTCCGCTCGCCTCACGCACGCCTCAGTCTGCGCTCGGCAACCACCCTGCTCGCCAGTGTCTGTGACGCCGTGCTGTGACATATTTTGACAGTTGTTATCGTGATCGTGTGATGTTTTCGTATCGGAACTATGATGTATCCCAATGAAAATGTGGAGTGATTTTCAAGTGAGTACTCTTTTTATATATTAGTTTATAAACCTTATTAACTGTAACTTTATTTCTGGAAGACACTTTTTATTGAGTTCCAAGATGTTCAATAAAACATTGAAAGCCTGGAACTAGGACTCGAAACCTTGTTAAAATCACAGCAAAGAATTAAAATGTTTCGTAATTAACAAATTGACTGTTTATACACTTTTCAAGTACCTTTCCATCTTTCTTAAAGAAGTGGGTAGGTCTTTTTCTTTATTAAATGCTAAGTAACCGTGTCTCGATAAAAAAACATCTAGGTAGTTTAAAAGTAAATTTGTTAGTGCTAACAAATTGAGGGCATGAGGGTTGATAGGGTTATTCAAGTTATTGTGATAAGTATCTTTCATTATTTTACATAGGTACTTTTTGTTAAGTCAGTGTTACATGGATCATATATTTCTACTCTTAACTTTTCGCCTAACATTGAATATTGTAAAATTAGGCAACATAGAAAGGTCGCATACGTCACATAGAACCTGTTTCCTAAACTTTTAATAATATAATAAAGTACATTTCTCTGAAAAATATTATTGCAAGATGTTCGCGCCTTTTTGAATCTGACAGCTCGGCGCGTTTCCGGCGATCTGTCAAACGCCATGTGATAGATAGAAGGGCGCATTCGGTAGAGTTTTAAATCAAAGCGCGGTATTTGAGTCGAATCTCGATAACTGCGCGACGGCACCCGCCCGAGGCAAGCGAGAACTCGTCACAGAAATACGTAGCTGCAGTCGTCTCGTTCTTGCGTGTAGCTCTGTTTCGCTCTCGCATCGGGTGTTTTTGTGTCGAAGCGGGTTTTTTGTTGGCTGCGCGAGGCTGACGAGGCGGCCCGCTCGCTCGACTCGACTGACTCCACATTAATTATCGCCGAGTTGGCTAGCTAGCACGAACGCACTTTACTTTCTATAATGCTGGGTTATCTTTTTGGTTCGACTTTAGTTTTTCATTTCTGACAATGTATATTTCCCTATGCCCGGTCTTTTGTTTCACACAGCCATCGATCAGTTATTTTGATAGATTATTGTTGGTCGCTTGCTAGGGAAAGTCCCGAAACAAACCTTCTTTGCTCAAAATATAAAATTTTGGTATGAGAATCAAACCCGCTATCCAGAGTGCCCATTCTATCTACCTATATGCCGTTTGACCAGTCCTTCCGTGCCTTTTCTTCTGGCATGACGTCATCGAGCTGTGGTCATTTCTCAATAACTTAACAAGCAACTCTGGGTTGCAAAACTTTTGAAAATTTTGAAAGAGTTAGCAAAGTTGGGTAGAAGAGAGATCGCGTCACGAGTATTGGGTTTTGAGCGAGGCGAGGGTGCGTTGCCATGGAGATAGCTAGGGCGCCCCGCCCAGCGACTCGGCCCGCCTCTTTACAGAAATAACACATTTACTCTTCGTTTAGCAGCACTGCTGAATGTTCCGGTGTGATGATCCTTCTTGTGTTTTATAGTAAACACAAGAAGTTGTCCACACAAATAAGCAATCATAATTATTTTGAATGTATGTACTTTGAGTGAAAACTAAAGTATTTTTTATTCGTCACGTCAACAATAATTATACCTTGCTATCGTAGTACTGAAGTAAGAAGGAAGAAATCTCCTTGCTACAAAGTTTGTTGATTTGGAAAGGGATAAAACCAATCCAGAGAAAGGCACCAAATACTTTCGGTTGTTTACGCATTAGCATTGCCATTCAGCGTGGCAATGCGGCCAGTATTTTGGGAACAATTCCGTCTGGTAGTGATCTGGATCAGTTGAGCTATCTATAGATCGTTTGCAACGGTCTTTAGATAATACATACTTGCATATAGTTGTACGAATAAATGTGTTTTTCTTTACATGATATCTGCTTTTTGTTTGTCTTTTATAGACCATTAGTATTTACGGTTTTTCATCCAAATCGGCTTAGCCGTAACGAAAATACTTGGCAACAGACATGAAAACTTTCACATTATAACATACTAGCTGCACCCCGCGGTTTCACCCACGTATGTTTCGATTTTATACTTGTGATAACTTTAATAGAATACAAAAGCTAATACAAAAGCTATAATAATGAATTAAAAAGTATTTTACTACTACTTAAATACCCTTGATGATAAAACTATTTATTTGAATAAGAATTATGCGAATGTAACCAACTTTTGTTTCTACCGGCGATCTAATTAAATTTGAGAATACAAAAGCTGCTATTGAAACTTAACTATGATAGTTAGATCTATTCCCTCGAGGACTATTTTGTAGGTAATAATGAGTACTTTAATTATGTAGTGCTTAATTTTTTATTTATCATCATTAGTTTTCTCAGCGCACGCCAAATAATGAATTTTATAGGCAAAATTTTGCTACTTTGGGTTACATTATTGAATTTTTCTTAAGGATCTCTTTTTTTTTAAAATAAATTATAACCTATGTTACTTCCTGATAATTTAGCTATTAGTAAAAAAATGGTTAAAATCGGTCCAGTAGTTTTGTAGCTTATACGGTACAAACAAACAAACATAAAAATCTTTCCTCTTTACAATATTAGTATAGAAGTAGGATATTTTATTTTAACTAAAAATTCTCTATCCAAAGACGCATCAGTACATTTAACAATCACAACCCAACAGACCATTAGGACCAAAAGTGCTACGCAGGGTCCTCTACGAGACCGCTACGAAAGCCAAAAGATGTCAACGCGTAATGCGTTGACATCATCCTGTTGCAATTTTTGTCACTTCCGTAAAAATGTCGTTCTGTTGTCGACGAATCTGATTTATATTGATTTGGTAAGTACAAAAGAGCAAACATTTTATAGGCCCAAACTAATTTTGAAAAGTGTATCAAACATTTTAAAAAGATTGATTATAGTAATCAATCTTACTATAATCAATTTTTAACATAATTAAAAAAGATTAAAAATCTTTTTTAATTATGTTTTAAACGTACACTCAGTATGTTTCAAAAATTATTAAAGTTACATTCTTTGTAAATAAACAACTTGATAATTATTGACTAAAATTATGATAATAAATAAAATGAATTTTCAAGTCCGAATGTATTTTAAAAACATGAAAAGACAAATTCGTGGCAAGTTTCAAGTTTAATAAAATAATGTGTACTAATTATAATATAACATGATTTGTCGATGGAATAGTAAAACGCCCTCAAGCTACTCAATTAGCTGTAACTGTAGGTACTGTAAGAGTTATTTTTCACATTGTTATTGTTAATTTTTACCATATTTTTTTAAAGGTTTTATCGTAATTATCCCGTTGTTTTATTATGTTTATAATCATGATCGTTTCAAAAGTTTTAATCCCTATTTTACTTCGTCTATTAAAATAAAACACTGAAGATACATGTTTAAGGTTTGGATCCTTTTCAGGATTTTATAATTCCTAAATTTTAATACATGCCAACAACTACATGAATTTATTTAATAATATTTTTAAGCTTTTAGTCAGATTATTGAAAGTTTCATAAGTATTTCTCCAACTTTCTACGTCAAGGAACTTAGTTGAAAGTTGTTACTCTGGTAGGCCTAGGGCTAGGGGATGGGGTGTGGAATGCGACTTGTTGCAATCACGTGCATCCGGTGAGAAACTATTTGCAAACTACCCTTATGTACACCACATTGTTGATAAGATGCGGGCTCGCGTGACTTCAAACTTTCTGACCTTAAACACGAATATCAATCTTGTTGCAATGCTTTAGAGTAGAGTTTTGAGTATATAACGCTTATGCTTAAGGAACTCGGTACTCTGCCGACAGCAATATCGTATCCAAAGAAATATACCAGTTCGAATTTATAGGTTCGTAGACTTGCCTTTTAGTTTTCTTGTGGTATTGCAACGTTTTCGTGCTTTATAGTGGCGTCCTTAGTCATTGAAACTTTTAATAAATAAAGAGATATATGCAGCAGAGAGCTTTAGGTACATTGAAGTGTTATTAACCTTTACAACTTAGAAGTAAATTATTAAACCAATCAAAATGGCTTATTAAAAGGAAGATTGTAAGGCAGAGTCATGATTACGAAGCATTTTTTATCGAGCAAACTAAGCATGATTCTGCTATTGTTCAATGGAAGCAAAAGGTTCTAGTTTTTAAACAATGTCTTAGCATAGTACAAAAGTGAATGGGATTTTAGGGATTTTTAATTACAGAATTTTAGTTCTCGTTACGCAAACAAGTTATTCGTATCTCATAAAAGGCAGTTTCGCGATAGTTCCTATCTAAGACGCCTTTTGACAACCAATATTTCGAGCAAGTAGATACCTATGATTTCGGCTGGGTAGATAAGATCACATTATTAGTATGAGTCAGCAACGTGACTTTCCGCGTCGGAGCATCGCGTTATAATAACACCTTTATACACAATTACCGTTAAATCCACGGCCGCGATGTAAACAATCGACCACGTGTAGTAAAAATAATAGTAAACTCATAAACAAATGAATGAATTAGCCATAGACTACGTCACTGGCGAAGACACGCATAATAATCGTTTATGCAAACGAGCCTAATTATGTAAAGCATTATGAACCATGCCAACATGTTTTGACATACATTAACGGCCAATTATATGGCCATTGTGTGACTCAGTGAACTTGAAAGACATCACAATAATATAGGGCATCGACATTCAAACTATTGAGTGACGCGGGTGGTAACAACACCTGTTAGAAAAAAATATACGCGAATGAATGTCAGGTGCACCGAATTAGACACGCGATATTTTTATAACATTTGTATTGCGCAGTCGTGATGAAGCCTCTTTTTGTTGCTTCTCAATATTTATTAATGGTTTTCATCGCACTATTATACTACTAGTTCAGTACTCAATTACTTTGTAGTATTATTTTTTGTTGAGACAACTGTTTTAAAATTAGTAGATAATTCGTCCATTCATAAAATTCTTTGCCGCTATTGCAATTCTGATATTTACTATGTATCTAGCAAAATAGTTAACTAGAGCTTACCGAACTAAGCTCTTTTTCGAAAATACAGAAGACGTAATAAATCAAACGCCTACACGGATCGTAGAAAATTGAGAGCACTAAGGGATAATAATAATCTTTAGCATTCGCGGAGCGTCTCCCGGTTTCACGCACTATATATATTTCCCATGGCCTCAATGTCGTAGCTCGACCCAATTACGTCTGGCAATAAAACAATATATATGTCGTTGAACCCTCCACTTTCGTGTACCGATGCCTATGTAAACATTGCATGCATCTGACGGCCCGGCCGCGGCGGGCGGGCGAGACGTTTCGACGCCAATAATTTATGTAAATTCACGTCATTGTACAAGAGTGATGTTTTTATTATTGCAATCTCCTTTTGACGGTCAAGTTCGATCATCGAAAGTGTGCTGTAGCCATACAAAAAGTTTTACATTCTCAACGGTTGTTTTTCATAAAGTTAAGTTCGTCGTGAGCAGTGCATTAATCAATTAGTAACCAGTGGATAGAAATCTTTTAGGATAAAAATGTACATTATCAGATGCTCTATGCCTGATGGCATTCGTTGTTATTTTTATACAACAAAAGTGGCATAGGTTACCACCTATGGAAGCTTGCAAAACCAGAGGTATCACTCGCGCGTTGCCTATCCTGAGACATGACGGGTGAAAAGTCTCATGTGCTTGTTTAAATTACAAAACAAATATAACTTCTATTTTTAATTGTACGTACTATAAGTACGTATATATTTACTTAACCGTACTTGAACTGTAACTTCTTTCAACAATCTATTCAATTTGTCGGATGCAACGAAACTGAAACAATGTTTGTAGGTACTTACTTACGTAAAACAAATTGTGTCAATGTAAATAGTTTTGCTACGAGCGGCACGTAGCGTAATACCTATCTTGTTTATAATTATTATTAGAAATAATAATAGCCTTGTTAACTGCTTCTACAAATGTATTTCGTAGGTAGTTACTATTAATCACTTATGAATGAATGGTTTTTATTATTACACGGTGTCTGGTCTACGATATCAGTGCGTAGTAAACGTCATTTTATAATCATAAGCTCATAAATAAACATGGTGACGTATCACAATCACGGGTGATCAGTGATCGGAAGCGCGGCGCGTGCGCAGACCGGAGGTATGTACCTAAACACGGATAATTATGTAACAAATTATGTTTTGACATTCAACGACAGCGACACATTTAGCGCGGACATTAAGTGGATCAATGAACTTGAGCCGTTTGTTGTGTCGTTACGCAACGATCAGCGTTTGAGTGAGATTAATGCGCGCGGATTATGGCACGCGATACATTTCAATTTACATTCCGTTTCATTCATGCTTCGAGATAATGAAGGTGTACTCGAACGAGTTGTTGCTTGCTTTTACTTGTAACTCCCGAACAGATTCCACCGTTTTGCATATCAATAGCGGCATTCATCGTCGTCTTGCAAGAGCGGACGTAGCTATTTCTGACCGCAAGTCTTCATCGTCACTTTTCGTCCGCACGTTCACTGTCATTTACCTATGACCATATCGAGCAAAACACAAGTGCGAGTAAAGTTCCCAAGAAACTCGTGTTTACTTGTCGATGGTAAACATAATGCGGATGGTTCTGAAGATTGTACTATTAGCTTCGTGTTTGAGCTCAAGACGGAGGGGTGAAGGGTGTACGTCTTCACCCATTGACGGTTGAAGCCCCGCGACACTTTCACTGCTCCGTTATTGCAGTTACTACGCGCCTACTGTGCAGCGGGGAGCACCACCCCACTGCATTTACCCCTCGCCACCCCACGTAGGGCACTTACACGAGGGGGCGCTTTTAGAAGCTCACAATACATTCTATCTTCTATTTTTGAAGAGACCGTTACTCTCTAAGATTAGGAATTACGGTCCGAGAATAGCAAACGACAAGACAAAACCTCGACCTTACAAGCGATAGTATCTGTAGAACGGGTTAAAGTGGGACAATGTCACCCGTGAGGGCTCGCCATTATTTGCGTAGACACGTGTGAGCGGCGGGCGAGTGAGTGACAGGTGCCCAAGTCGTGACGGAAGTTTGTAAACAGCAGCGTCCTTGTTCCCGGACGCGGGCCGCTGCACCCGCCCGCGCCGAGTCACGCACAATCTACCTCCGCGTGTTCCGATATCAAATTTCTCCGTTCTATCAATCATGAATGAAAACGATAATGCTACCCAATCGACCGTGACAATCGATTCGATTCATATCTGCGCGCACATACAGGTGTTTAATTAATGGTGCACAATAACAAACTATTATGTCACGCGTGATTCTTTCAAGAGCTATGCTACGTTGGAGATATGTTTTTGCATTGTTGTTGGTGTAAATAGAATGATAAGAGTGGAATGGAACAGACGGCCGGCCGGTCGGTGGTGGCTGGCTAGGCGAGGAGGCGAGGCGCGGCGGGCGCGGCTTTGAGGCGGGATATCGGCGCTGATTGATGGGCGATAGATAGTCGCGACTCGACATTGAACCCGTCTGCCGAGCGGTGACAGCTGGTGCACCGCACAGTAAAATATCTAGTGCGGACTTCCGCCCGTGACGTCGACCCACTGACGGGTTCCCTCTGACGTAGCACCTACGTAACACATTTATTATTCTTTCTGTTTACACTATAAAACATCCATTTACATTGTTATTGTTTCGTGGGGTCGTCGCCTTATCTCTTTATTGCTTTATGGCTCGTTTGCGCTTATGGCGTATGTACCTGTCTCTCGAGACATCGGAACGAATGATATTGTCACTGGTTGTGAATTAATTTGCGTATGATTATGATAATTGACATGACCCTTTAGTTTTATGTAATCATTGAGTAATAACATTGTGTTATTTAGCAACCAGAATTCTATTCTGTGGTACTACTATATAGGTGTGTGGTAGGGAATTGATAATGTTCGTTGTGAGTAAACCTTGCTCCCGGGACTAATCTTCTAAGTGCGTAGCGGAGTCGAGGGTACATCACCCCGGCTGGGAGGGTTCATTAAAAATTCATTCTTATTTCGTAGCTCGCACTGTAATCAGCCACAAGGGGGGGTGAGCGTACAGTATCTACTGATTTATTACTTTGAAATCAAACCTAGCTAACGGACTTATGCTAAGGACGTAGACAAAAAATATGAAACTAGAAAAAAATACATCAAAAATTTACAGTCACATAAAACTATTCAAGCAAATACTTTGAATCAGATCATGAAACTTTGCATTTTCTACTGCATCTTGACTAACGAGAGTGCTTAATTGATCCTGTAAAAAATACTATGAATTTCGAACGATTAGTTTTAACTAATCGCAACATAACATGATCTTGATCGAATACCAAATATATTATTTATAAAGGATGCAAATACTAAATCTACAGAAGAATAAACTCAAAAAATTCTAATATTATATAAAGAAATCATAATGACCTATTTAGGACTGTTATGACTGTCCTTAATTATGCAAAACTTATGTGAAACAACGCAGCTTATACCGACATTATAGCCATAGATTTTAATACAGTTCTTGTCTATGGATATTCTGCTAAAAGTGTTTTAAAGTCATCAACCTCAGTTGCTTATTGCCTCATAAACTAAATGTGATGTAGATGCCATTCATAGGAAAGAAAAAAACACTCTTTTCTATAAATGGATAATTACAGTAATGTTAGATGAGAGTGTATGTGTGTGTGTGTCGACATATTTCCCACCCTGTGGTGGTGGGTGGCTGCCTCATTCTACCCTTCACCCCGTCTCTATTATAGCCACTACCACCTGAAAATACCTACTCGAAACTAGAAACTACTATCTCAAAACAATTTTTTGTTAATTTTCAAGAAAATATTTACAGCTTCAGTAAATATTTCAGTGTTTCTATGATTAAGTATTTTTCAATTTTGTAAATGTCTTTCGAAACCTCAGTACAATTCCAGCTGCTCATTAGTATTCAAGTTTTTAGCAAACATACTTGGAAAATAATGTGCCTTCGCGAGTGCAATAGCCTTCCGCAAAGTGTACACCGTAGTGTGTTCTTGATGTACATAAAAATAATGTTCTTATTTCTCATTATATACATTACAATAGTAACATTTCAACTCGTGAGAATTGCTCGTGAGAGTTCGAGTCGAATACAGAATGGTAGGGGAGTTTGGAGGGAAGTTCGCCCGCGCAGCCCGCCACCCCCGCACACAAGGCTTCCCCATCTCCCCCTCACTCCTAATCTACTTTAGCCCTCCCGGCGAACTCGAGTCTGTGACGTCACTACTTAAAGGTTTTTTTTTGAGAATGAAAAAGTTTAAGATTTATTATTATTGCATATTTTCGTCGCTCATTTTTTTTGTGTTACAAGGTCACTGCATAATTAAAGCTTACGCATTAGTTATTTTTGTTAAGAGGGCGTTATTTTTCTGAGATTTATGAATGTGAAAACACATCACGTGACATTGGTTGCACAAATTGAAAGTCATACCAAACGATGAGGTATGTATGGATTAACCAAGCATCCATAATAATAAAGATTTAAGAAATTTAAGTTAATAAAGGGAAATAATAATAAAAATGATTTATTCATGAAAAAATGAAAGTAGTATTTTTTTCAATTTTAGTCAAACTACATAAAACCAAATAAATTCATATATAGTTTATTGGCATAAAGAAGAACTGCTTGTTTTTCAAAAAACGTTTTCACACCTACCTATACACTTGATTGATACGATAAGAATCTTCTGTATGCAAGACAACATTTTTTTATAACAGCTGTCCTGAACCGGTTGTTGAATAAGATGCGGTTGTGCTGCACGCATCAATCACAAATGAGCTGATAGGCGCCGGGCATTTCCCTTTTCATCTGGCACTTTATTTAATTAATCGGTCGCCGCGGGCGACTACGAGCGGAGCGCGTGCTCGCACTCAATCGCACTTACCGTTAAACTAAACGCTACAAACTTACTACATTTACCGTCGTCATGATCGGATTATGAATGAGCCACTTTTGATCTAACTTTAATCTATATCCGAGTCTCGTACTGACGTCGGTCGACGCTCGCGCGCCTCCACAGTCAATATTATTATTTGTTCCCTTCTCGATGATGATCACTCTTTCTTTATTTGTTTTCATGCTGTTTACTATTCGTCTGAGTGGTTGTGATCGCGTGAACACAAGTTGTTATGTCATGTACAGCTAACAATGGTGATTTTCATTCGAAACTGATCGTCAATGACAACTGCAATGAGCCGCAATAAAGAACCGTGTTTGCGGCTCACCGACCGGACCTTTGTTCGTTTATCCATGCGCTACCGAAACAGGTGCCGAGTTTTATGGGGTATTATTTTGCAGTTGATGGGATTCAGCGTCAAAAGATCATAAATAAACAAGTCAACCTCACAATAAGTGATACTGGCCCGCATTCGGTAGCGAGATGCCCGTATGAATGCCCATAATTCTTCTTTTCGTTGCGTCTACCATTTTAATTATTTAAAAATGAGCTCTGTTGATGTTTGTTTTAAAGCTTGTTCGTGTTGAGTAAGAGAACGTGTCGAGCGGGGCCACTGCGTATCGCATTGGCTCAGCGCTGTATTTCTCATACAGAGTGCGATGGATGTCGCAACAGTCGTCGATCGGCGTGTAGCAAGATGTCGAGGCGGGTATTGGGCACAGAGAGTGGCGCTGGCTCTACTGGCACGTCGACTTGGACGGCCGAGCGCAAAGCACGCATGCTGGATGCGCGTGTGTGAGTTACGTCAACGCGCCACTTTCTCCATACTTTCGTCGCTGCTAGTGCACTAAAAAACCGAGCTCACTAGTAGATAGCGACTATTAATATACGATGCGACGTCGCATACTCTGTCGCGCGAAACGATACGGAATTATTGTTTTCTATGCGAGCACGATGTGCGTGTGGTTTCCACTATACAGTGACGCCCGCACTATAATAGCACGGCGAGGGAGAGTCGCGACTCTCCTTATGTAGTAGTTTTATACGAAAATAATTTTAGTAGTTCAACTACTGTGAGATCATAAGTGGCAGTAGCGATGCGGAGACGCTAATGTTCCTTGCAAATATTTAAAGTCAATTCAGCACTCACACCGCGCCGAGGTATTACGGTCCGGACCTGGACTAAGTATTTCAGTCTTTTGGTCTCACCAATTTGCGCTAATTTTGCGGCAGAGTATCGAACAAGTGAATTCCATTTGCAGCCATCGCGCGCTTGTCTAATTAAGCTCTGTCATACTCTTCGAAGGCTCTATTACGATCCGCCTCCAAACTTAGAGTAGACTATAACGCATTTGTTATTCAATCAGAGATTCCTGTTGGAGGAAAATGGTTTTTGTGCTGGAGTAGTAAGGTTGATAGCGCGAGGGTGGAGTGAAATTCAGCTCGGTGTGACAATTACGGCGATGCGGCCCGCCCCGCGCCGCCGCAATCGATAGGCCTACGGGCGAGCCCGGGACAGGCGGGGCCGCGGTGCGGGCGGGGGATGGTCATTACTTATGCAAAGCAGCATCGGCTCTGATGCGAAGAGCTGAGCCAGTAGCGGCATCACCAACGACTCATCAAGTAAGAAGCCAGATCAGAGGCCTACCGAAAAAAGTGCTACAGAAAATAAGTCCTAGACAAAAGTTGCTTCATAAACTTTACAAAATTAAAATCATTCTTAACAATGACAAAGGCATACCGTTGTATCAGTACGTATAACACACAAAAACCGCGCTATTGCTTGGGGGGTTATCAATGCTTGGGGAACACCGGTTCTGTGCGCACTCCCTTCGTTCGCGTTCCCTTCACGCTGTTCCATGGGAAGGGTCACCCCACTTCTATCTCCACTTTGTATTGAATAAAACACATTTATATTTCAAAATAACGTACTACTTTACTTGTCTGTGAATAGAGCTAGATCACGAATCCCATAGTTCATGGGCGCAAGAATATCAGCATTTTTGCGATATAAAATTTCAGTTTTCTGAAGCGATGATGTCGTCTTAAGCTGAGCTCATGAAAAGCCGGCGTCCTTACTCAGCGAGAGCTTTCGTGATAAAGTTTGCGCGCAAAAACTCATTCCCGCGCTTTATAACTTGTGAGTTTTCATGTCGAGTGGGGGTTTATGTAGCTCTCCCTTCCCTGCAACCTTCGCCTCGAGCTTTATGTACATAATGAAATAGGCAGCTACTGTTTAGTTCAAGTTTCAACATTGAGAGCACGAGCTTCATGCTGGGTACACGTACCAACCCTATGTCGCAACTTAAGACGAAATATTGTAAGACATGAATTCGATGGCTAGGCTCTAAAATAGGAATAGGGTAGTATTGACTACATCTATCACGAATTGGGAAACAAGTTCAATTAATAATCTTAAATTCCGAATGCTGCCGCATCGGATTAGTTTTTTGTAATACGTTATTCAAATTGATTCATTTCCTTTTTTTTGATACCGTACAAAGTAGTGTATTTGGGAGAAAAAAGGTTATAAACGTGAAACAATATTAAAGCCGTACGTACCCTATGTCACTCTCATAATTATGACGCGCTGAACGATACCTTATTTTTTGAAGTTCATCAAATTGGGTGTAATCCTACTAAGGCACTCGTGAATATCATACCCTCCAGCATGCCAGTCGGAAAACGAGATTAGCTATTTGTATAGAAACCAATTCATTATTTGTTATCTTTGTTTTGTTTTACAATTATGTAAAGCATTTGATAACAACTTTGTTTGAAACATTTTGATCGTAAAACCAAAATATAAAACATCAATTCGTAATAAGGCAAATAATTGCAAATCAATCACTATTTAACTACTCAAGCATCTTTAAACATCAATAAAAGCAGGCAATAATCGAGCACGTTCGTAGCTAGCAAGTGTACGGTATCGCGGCTTATCACTCGTTATCAGCCTTCAAGGTGACGCTTGATGTAACGAACTCGATTGCACGCCGTCAGATACATTCAAGTATTATGTGATTTTTCAATTCTTAAACGGTTTCACAATTTCTAACATGCGAGATAATCAATGTTTATTGGCAGAATTAATTGAATTTTCACCACAATTATTATTTACATAATTATCAACGAAAATGTTACTAAATAAGAAAAGGGTACTATGCAAAAGAAACGACCCACGATTCCGCCAAAAGTTTTCACATGTTGAGCGCCTCTTGTGCAATTATGTACCGTAATGCCGGCAAGGCCACGTGCTCGGTTGACGTTAACAAAGTTTCCCGATGTGGAGAAAACTTTGTGACATGTGAGTGGTAGATACTTACAATATGTGCTCCATCCACCCTCCCGCTAGCGAGCCTGCCGACGCCGGCTCCGGCGTCGTGACTCAGCGGCGCCCTCGCGCGACGTCGCCCCGTCTGCCCCCATGGAAAATTTATACCCACCCTTTATATAAGATCATTACAATCTAACCAGCATAAACTCAACCTTACAGTCTCTCCACAAAGCTCTTTTCTCTACGATTCCCTCGAACAAGACAAAGGAGATCACCAATTTTGCCAAAAACAAACTCTAACTCCAGGGGGATATAGTTTGTAATTTATGTGGCGATACGGTCTCACGTGCTTCGAAAACGCAGGGGTGACGTCACAGGGTAACAGTAGCGGATCATCAACGTATACTATTTTCGTAATTACACTGAAATTCATTACTTGTTTGCATAAAGGCTAAAAGTATGGGTACAAGTCCTCAGTTTATTATTCTACGTAGTTCTTAACGCTTCGAATCAGAAATTCCTTACTGGAATTCTTTTTAAGAGTCCTTTTTGACTCTACTTAAAATGAAAAATAGAAGATCGTGTAGAACTGACAACGGCTGAGCTCTCTAGCTCTCCCTTAATTCCCCGGCTGGCGCGAGGTGGCGCGTCTAGAGAGCGTGTGCTCTCTCATCTACTTAATTCGTCCTTCGCCGCAGCCCCCTTTATTCTCCCTGTAGCAATGCCGAGAGGGGAGGACGCTCCCACTAACCCGAGTTGGGCCCCCCTTATTTATGCCCGGTGGAGGCGGGTGGATGAGGGGGTCATATCGACGTCCGCACACGCCACGTCGATGTACGGGTGAATTAAGAGCGAGTCGGCTTTCATTTTGCTAAAGCTTCCACGCTCGTGTGCTCGCTTTTCAGCCCAGTGAGGCGGTGTGCACCTCCTACGCAAACGTTTCTCGACTCTAAGATGGGTGGATAAGGTCACAAGCCCCAGAGATACCTAACCCGCCTTCAGCGTTTTATAACTTCAGAGGGCGAGGAGGCGGCAGTTTTTGTGGAAGGACTTTTTTGACGTACGTTTTTTATGTTTTACTCCGCTAGGGTTCGCTACGATAACGACATCTCGTAGAGGGTGGGATGCTCTCTGGTAGAAGATACATGGAGCGAAGCTGTAAAAAGAAAGCATGGAACTTCTGGAAACCGAATGTTTTTTTTGAAGATATAAAATATACTTCTTGTTGAAGATATAGAATATACTCCCTGTTGGGCGAGTCCGAAGTTTGCGCTGGATCGGAATAGGAGAAAGTTAACTTTGAAGCACTGTCAAAACTATTTTGTCAAGTTTCTTAGGGGATGGAGGCGAGTGGGTGGCTAAGTCTACGCACAAAGTCTTCAGAGAAAGTGAAATTTAGTGCAAGTTCGGAGAAATACAACTACTCGCCTCCCATGTCCTCAGAGGAACGACTTGGGGGGTGGCAGTCAGCAAAGGCGGCTTTTAACAATAAGGTGTAAATTCGCGCGAACATTTCTCTATTCCATATCATTTTCTATAACATAGCAATTCATAAATGGTTTCCCGGCCATTTGCCTAAAACTCTGCACATTAAAAAATTACTCAGTAAATCTGAGTAATTTTTACAACAGTAAAGAGGTCAACAACGAATTATTAGCAGATTTTTTTCCTGATCACTTAGTATAAGGTTGAACTCAGCGAGCTCAGTTCTTCACAAAATGCCAGTTGGCTTTTAATTTTGATAGGTAATAAGGAGTCTTGTGTTCGTCTTTGTGCTGTGTCGTTCTAGTTTGAGATATGGTCTCGTATTCTCCAGACGTTACCGTCACGCTCATATGAGGCAGGTTAAAAAACGAGTGCGAGGGCCTTCGTGACGGTTGAATGACCTTTGTTAAGGTGTCGGTTTCGGGCAGGTTATTTAGTGCGGAGCGGGGTGGCTAGGTGGTGCTGTGGGTGATCAGGAGGCGCCCCCGGTCGGGTCGCCGGGCAACGGCAACTGGGTCACTCCGGGCCTGCCAGCCGCCCACCAATTATGTACACGCTCGTTACTGGACACGCGTTTTTCAATCACATCCATATTTAATTGGGCATCACGAAGCTGGAAAATGTGTTTGAACCGCCATGTTTTACGAGAACTTTATTTGAATTGCGTTACGTATTATCAGACAATCAATACATGCAAATATTTTTCGTACTTATTTTGGCGAATAATCACGAATTTCTTTTTGTAATAATTTATTCTAATGAGCTTCCAATATATGAACTATTAGTTGGTACCTTAAATCTCATAAAATTGTTGATAATAAGAAGTAAAACTTGTTCTTCATTAAAAGTTTTCACAAACTTTAATATGGAAAGTAGATTGAAGCGAGCTCGTTTGCAAAGTTGCTCGCTCGCGGGTACACTGAAATCTTCCGGAACTCCTTACAAGACGGAGCTATGCCCTAACTTGTTGCATGGATGCACTGAGGGTGAGGGGTGGGCGCGGTGGTGTCTTCATAGTGAATGGGCGCGAGATGTCGTGGCCGGCCGCCACGTGCGCGTATGTAGATGCCTCCATTGATAACCGTGACCTCGCCCTTATCACCCGCCTGCCGATGACGTGAGGATTTCCAACGAGCTGCTCAGATACATGAATACAGCCTACCCATGTAAATTAACGTTCCTATGCGGCTAGAGGCGAGTTGGATTCCATTTGTTGAAAGGCTTACCAACAACGATTGGAATGTTAGCCGTAGCACTAGCAATACCAATACTATTTGCACTGTGTCAAGCTGAATAAGGCTCTTATAAACTACTTCACTTCACAAGACACCACAAAAAAATTAAAAACTTTGTTCGCAACTCTATCCTAAATCACAACATGGACTAACGTCATATGAATGAAAATGTTGAGAATAAGTTAACTTTTCAGCGCACACTCGTAGCATTCATCTTGTACTACGACAGACCATATAAACAACAAGATACGGTAACTTCCTTAGCAAAGTGTAATAACGGGGTCGTTTGTATTCGTGGGCAATTAGCATTTAGCGGAGAGCGCGGGCGGAGCATAGCAAGTGCAGCCTTGACATTGACCGTCGCCCTAATGTCGTAGCATCGATTGTCCCGCTGAACAAAACCATCTCCGGCCGGTACATAATAGTGTCGAACGAAGCGATGAATGAGCACATTAGCAGAGGAGCGGTGCGACCGGCGGCGGCGGCGTGAGCGGCGGTCTCGGCCGCGGCGCAGAGTCATTACGCGCCCCCATTAATCACTGCAACAATCGGCCGATATCTCGCTATTTACAAACGCGGGAGCACGTGTTCACCGCTCGTACTACGCCGAGTGTATTGACCCATTTAGATAGCTCGACCTTCGCGCGGCCATTGTGAGCGAAAAACATAAAAATAAGTTTTATTGCGGCGTCGTTATGCGTATCGTTGCGCGGGCCACCCGTCACGCCCGCGCCGCCAACAGCTGATCGCTACGTGACATTTTTATTTTATTCGCTCTCTTCCGGGGATTCTCCGAGATACGTGCCAGTGACGTCATTATCAGCCCGCCTACGCTCGCGGCATCTGATTTATTATCTTAAACGCGCGCAATGTAAACTCCACCCTGTCGAGTGGTGTAATTTATGTTGCCACATAATAGTATGCACGCCAGTCAACCAATGTCAGTGTTAAGTGAGCAGGAGTCGCCTCAACACCCTCTGGGTTTTAGTTCTACTCATTCAGAAAGCAACGTGTGGGAAACAAAAATGTAGTTTTTTGCGTCAGTTGCATTTTCATTCGATGAGATAATGACACAGTCTTAGCCGCTCGGTGGTTCCACACTCTGTAAACAATTTTCACGATGACTTTAGAATAACCTATGCCAGCCGAGTGTTGAAAGTTCATTCGCCCCTACGAAAATATAAAACGACGATATTTTTGTGCGAGGACATGATTTCACAAAGTCGTCCAGATTTAGGTTATGTATTATTTAGCTCATCGTGCCTTATTGAAATCAAAAGAAAACTCTTTACAAGGTTTGGTAAGATACTCTATTCACGAGTTGGAAACTAACAACAAATACCAATAGAGAAAAATTTACAATGAACAGTTACATGGAGGCGTATGCTGATGCCGAGGAGGAAATCTCGCCTCTCAGCCGACATTCCGATCATTCAGAGCCTGACCGGCTTCGAGGAAGACTGTGCGTCACAGGCAAAAACTAATATACATTTTCCCTTTCAACTCGCTTAAACTTGTTGAAAGCTACGGCAACCGCACGCGTACATACATCGTAAACAATGCATTTCGGGGATTCCCTTACTTTTTATGCGGGATCACATTCCTGAGGGATTCCTTTTGTTAGCTCCAATGACAGCCTTTTTCACTCGTCACCTTGAATATTGACATTGCATAACGGTACACGCCATGGATTATGAGCTTTTAACAATGACTATTCAAACATTGACTTGAAACAGATGATCGTACATAATGGACGGGGTTAATGGTGCTAGTTCAATTTAAGCTGGGCTTTTTAATAAATTAATGTTATTTTTATTATTGAAAAGTATGAATTAATATAGGCACACTTGTTCAGTTGGGTTTTTGTATTCATGATAGAAGTACATATTTAAGCATAAAGTTAAGTCTTTACATAGTTAGGAGTACCTTGACTCTTCGCATCAAATGCTCTTTCGACAGGTTCAGTGTGTTCTTCGTTTACTAATAAAGAAGTATTAACACACTAAGTATACCACATCGATTCAAATAAAGACCATTGTTAAGTAGATATCTTTAAAAGCATCCGTCAACCATAACAAAAATGAAATCCTTGAATTCGCGGCGTTAAAATGCCAAAAACGACACTTTCAAAAGAATTCAGCACAGCATAGCAGTAGCCAAAGGCGAGAAATAAAAAGCTCACAGAAGCACGGCACAGAGCTGGTCGCGACGGGCCACCAAACAGGATGTGGGACTGGTTGCGCGCGCACACCCACACCCTGCGTGTGCGCATACGGCCCGCCCGCACACATGGATCCGCGGCCTCGCCACTCGCCGCTCGCCGCCG
This sequence comes from Perizoma flavofasciatum, assembly GCA_958496245.1. Lineage (NCBI taxonomy): Eukaryota > Metazoa > Arthropoda > Insecta > Lepidoptera > Geometridae > Perizoma > Perizoma flavofasciatum. Next base: position 6,810,880 of record OY292436.1, read on the forward strand.
CTCACGGAAATGTGCGTGCCAGCACCAGCCAACAGGGTTGCCAAACATCTATTATTCAGCTGTGCATTACGATATTCAATTATATAAACGTGTGTGCCAGTGCCAGCCGGCAACACCAACTACATATCACTACGTTAAACACTCTCCTCTGTGTGATAGACAGTGTTCGAAGTAAGCTGACGCTATTTAACTGGACAAGATAATTAAGTACTTGTTTGTAAGTTTTAGTAGTAGTTTTTTTATATCAAAATATATATCGGCTAATAGAAAGTAGTTAAGTAATGTGATTTTCTATTAAAAAGATATAGATCTTTTCAACAGTTCAGGTAATATCATAAATGAAGCATAACTAGAAAATTAAGGAAAATGTAATAATGAAATAACCACGCAGTATCGGTTTATAAACAGATGAGAACGTTGGTCAGTCGGATTTATTATGTCACCTATTTATTGATGTGGCAACCCTCGAGCAAGGCTCTGCCTTGATGCTTGCTTTGCTCGCTTTGCCAACACAACTCGTTAAGTTAACCATTTTTAATTCTCCGCGCATTTAGTCACCGGTAAATAGATATTTTTTGCATCAGATATCAAACTTATTCATACCTAGGTATTATGGCAAAGGGAAAAATACATTTAAATTAAGGAGTTTGCTCTTAACAGCTCCAAAGTTTTGTTGTAATAATAATGATCATAATTTTCTTGAAAATTCAGCTTTTGGTGTGCTCATCATGGTGCTTTTATTTTATTTATTTATTATATAGATGTAGGTAGGTACATATATTTCAAACTTATGCAGGTGAACTTGTAATAGATTGAGCTCTTTTAAGATACATATTTCTTTAAGCTACACTTTGGTCCTCAATTTATATGCTTTTCAAAGTATATAGGAGTATATGGATATGAATACTAATGAACGTTTAAATATCAAAAATACCTTCTAAATCAAACTTCAGATTTTGCAAAGCTCAAATCTATCACAAGTTCAATTCTAAACCTAGAATCAATGAAAAGAGTTTAGCCTTTTATAATGTCCATTTTTGTGCACCAAGATAAACGATGAGCAAACAAGGAAACGAATTTCAACACGAAGACAAGTGACTTTTAAAATGTATAAAATATTGTGAACCCATCCATAGCCGCAGGTGCTTTGACACGTGTCATATAAAGAACATTACAATACAATACAAGCGTACCTACGCCAAAATACATAGGTACCTATAACCCTTCAATGAATGAACTAACACAGACATTGGTCACGTGTTCTATTGTACATAAAAGGAGTCTAATAGCGTATACTATCGGTCATTCAATCACTACCCACCGGTACTTCGAACGCAATCTCTTGACTCTCCATGGTTTTGTTTCATCAATGAAAAGCAAAAAATAAAATAAAACCTTTACTACAGCGTAAGAATCGTAAACAACCCTCCATATTTTCTCAGTACTTCTGCCGGCAATAATGATAAATTGAGTAGGTACGCAAAACTTTACATTTCTTAAAGTAAGCCAAGAAATAGGTAAAACAAACATACATAATTCAAGAAAAATATAGATAAAAACAATGCCACAAAACTATTTCAAACCTACCTATTTGTAGATTTGAAAATTTAGATAATTTAGAAAGTAACTCATATTTTTTGATGCAGAAGCCCAGCTCCATAATGCAGCACCACTGCCACACTACACCCCACGCTATCTTCCCTGCTTTATAAAGCGCTATAATATTAGGTATAACGTTCGTCGAGCTCGCTTCGTGCAGTGTAGGTAGCTGTAGCGCTGGCCGGCCGCTACGCGATGTTATTATGCCTTGTCTGTGTGCGGCGTGCACGTGCACCGAGCGCACACACGTATACAGCCCGCTCCCCTCGCGCCTCCCGCCCCCCGCCGACCCGCGCACGCTACCTCGACAAGGCTTTAGCGCGCTGTGAGGCAATGCCGTTGCCGTGCCACCATCTATTCGGTCTCCACAATGCCATAGAAAGTCTCCGTACGACTCAGCGGCGACCGAACTTTTCCTACCTACCTTCTCAAGCAAGAGGGGCTATTATTGCACCGCTCGACGGCTCTACCTCGACGTACTTAGGTATACGACTTCTCGGCGCATAGAGTATATTTCTTTATGGTTGTTATTTTGAATAAGCACTAACTCCTCGACGCTAGCGAACGGTACGGTTATAAAATGCCGCATATACGAGACTGGTGATAAAATAAACGTCTGACGTTTCCAAGTTTCAAGCGGAGAGAAGCAGAGACGCGTTGCGCATCAGAAAAAGAACTTTACGACGAGATTAGAAAGAGCGCGCGAGGCGGCAACGTCGCGTTAAGCCGCGTTCCAGAGGCACGGAGCGGCAACGCCGAGCGCCAACGTCATTTACTAAATTTATTTTCATGAGCGCGAGCGCTGGCGACGACACTGCTATGCTACATAGAATGGCTCCGGCTCTCGGGCGCCGCCGCGTGATACCAATATACCTTGTGGATATTATCTATTTTTGCATATTGAAACTAGTTGCGCGCGCCTGTATTTTTTCTTTATTAATAGTAGCGTTCAGAGCATCTATGCTGAGTTACAAATACGTTAAAAACATCGATACGGTCACCGTTTTGACATGTTTTAACCATTGGCATGTAGCAATCGTCCGTACAATGAAACGGCACGTTTTCCGCAGAGCGATAAAGGGATGACGCAAAGTGATTATTTGCAGCGTTGCGATGAGTGGTCGCTGAGTCAACGGAACGGCCAGCGCTACATGGAGCTAGCCAGTAGGTATTATTAATATCAAACGCTGACTTCACTTCACTGGAAATAAATATCATTTTCATTATTTAGGTACGAAAAAGCTCAAATTTAACTTGTTGTTTGCTGTTATGCAACGATTAAACTTACTCTTGCACTTGTACTTGCACGTAATGAAATATTAGGTATGTTCTCAATGAATGAATGAAATATTATGTTCTGATGGTTTTTTTTGGCACCACTCTCAGAATTTCATTAAAAAAAAGCAGAGTGTATTGTCTAATTCTTCTAGGCTTGGTTGGTATAACGCGAGGAATCCGACAGTTGACGCCAAATATTTCCAAATCATTATTTTGATTTCAATGATAAAATACTTTTTGTCTTTGACATAGGTACGTAGATTATTCCATAAATACCTTAAAACATAAAAGAGGTACCTGCCACTGCCTTTACCTACATATGTACAGGCAGTTTGGCGAAGACGCGTGTGCCACCTAATTGTCGAGGCAGGTGCTGAAGCATCTGCCGCCTGCTGGACTTGCCCTTTACTATTTTCTTTTTTATTTCACGTTCGCATCACATCGCTTTAAATATACGTATACACCGAGCCTCAAAGAAACAAACGCCCATCCCTTCTTTAACTAAAGCGGCAATGTATTGGCAATAAAACGTCTCGCTCGACGTAAAAGTCAACCCTCCACATGTGCACGTCCGTCATTTATCCAGCAGCAGCTGGTAACTTGATAGCTAGTTATTCTAGTTTGTGGGAGGATTAACCACTGACCGAGTCCGTGCAAGTTAGCTCTAGAAAAGATAAAAAAGAATGTGCCTCGGTAGAATGTTCGGTTAATCTTAAAGTCACGCCAGTACGGACGCAGTTGGAGCGATATCTTCTACCTGAGCGAGCTCCGGCGTAGGGGAAACGCTCCGGGAGTGCATTGTGTTCCAAAAAAACTGAGAAGGGTCGGATCGAGGATAATAGCGCACAGAACTCGGGAGGCACCCCACCAGGTATACGCGGTCCGTATGCCACAGCAGCGATTTGAACTTTTTGTGACAGTATGTTGTACGTTGATCCGCAGTCTAGATGAAAAACGACCAGATAGATCTATAGAAAAACTAAGAACCTCTATTATTACTTAATGAGAGTTTTTTAAATATCTGTGCGTCTTTATGAACTGTGAATGACACCTAAAAAAAGTATACTTTTTTTTAATATAATGTGAGTTCCATTTCTAGTTTTTAAACGTCACACAGATACCGCAGTACCGAGGAGTAAAATCCAGACTGTTAAAAATGTGGCTTTATCTTGTTTTTCATACAGTGTGACACACAGTGCCATCTTGTAAGCTTCAGGAAACTAGCCCAGTCAGCCAGATAAAAAAGAAAATCTCTTACTGGACATGGAAAATATATTGTGAAACATTTCTGCGATCGATTCAAAACGGCTTGGATCAAACGAATTAAAAGCCGATATAACTTACCAATTGAAAAGTGTGACCTAAACTTCTTGTTGCCAGTTTTCCCATCGTTTTCCGGCGGCCACGCGATGCATTGCGTCTGCTTACGGTACTTTCACCAGACGACCGACGACCGCCTAACCGAACGACACTCGCGCCGAATCTACTCACCTTGTCCAAGCAATATTTTTTGGTGTTTTGGTTCAAACTCGAGCCTATGAGTACATTACGTATTTAGTTCGTTTGGAAATTAAAACGGCACTTCATTATTTAGGCAAAAATAGATAAAATAGTACTTGATGAATTCGCGATGATTTTCTCAACAGCTCTTAATTTATCTCTTATCTCTTAATCTTAATCTAAGCTCTTTGGAAGTTGACTTGACTACTTGATTATGGCTTGTCTCTTTGGAAGTTTCTCAAAACTAACTAGGGCAAAGAAGGTTTCGAGCTCCTAGTGACAAATTCAATGTCACTAATGTCAGAAGAGTACCTATATTAAATAGGTATAATGTCCGTCTTTCGTGGGCGAAATAACAAATGGTTAAGTTTTTGTATTGCTTAACTTTCCTAGTTATAGTTATTATATAATTATATGATCTTATTAAAAGTGTACTTTGTGGTATTGCAGGGCTCGGGCGGTGGGTGCGGCGGCAAAAGACGCGCCGGCTCGCCGTGCGAGGGCGGCGGCAAGGTCGCTCGCTGGGAGGACTCGATCGCGCGGCTCGAGGCGGTGGCGGCCGGCGCTGGTGGCGGCGAGTGCTGGCGCGGCGACGAAGAGGAGCGGCGCGCCTGTCGCCGGCGCTGGTGCGGTGGTTGGTGCGGCCAGCACGACACCATCCGCGCAGAGAACGGCAAGTCTTACCTGGAGCTGGGCGGAGCCGCGACGCGCGCCTGCTGCGACGGCCGTGCCGCCGGCCGCTGCGCCTCGCGCCGCTGCTACCGCGAGAGGCGGTTCAAGATGATGAACTTGTGCGCGCTGAAGCTCGCGCGTCTACGTCAGACTGCGGACCCTTCCCTGAGGCGGTCGGTGCTGGTGTGCAACACGCTGCGCGGCATCGAGCGTGAGATGGAGCGCGAGAGCGTCGAAGAGGCGCCCTCGGAGCCGCAGACGTGCGTGGGAGCGGGCGTCGCGCGCTGCGAGCTGCTGAGCGCGCGCGACCCGGCCGCCGGACGCGCCACGCCCTTCCCCGCGCCGCCGCCGCCAGACCGCGATTCCGGCTACGGCGACGAGGAGACGCGCACCATCGACTGGGGCTCCGTGCTGAGCCTCTCCTCCCGGTCAGCGCTGGACCCCCCCGAGGACGCCTGGCCCGACGACTGGGGCTGGAGCGAGGACAGCTTCGTGCGGCTGCTGGTGCCGACGAGTTAGTGCTTGGCGCGCGGGCAGGACGCGCCCGCGCCCCTCTGAGCCTGTGATACGCCGCCGCCGGCCGCCGCTCGGCACATCTAGTCGAGACGCCGCGCCGCCCGCGCCCGCCGACCCCGGCCCCGGTCCCGTCGACGACGCTCGCGCCCGTCGACCCCGCGCCCGTCGACGACGCCCGGCCGTGGCGACGCGACGCAAGCAGTCAGTAGTTAGTATTATGTAATTGCTAAAGGGAAGGTGCTAGCTTGGGACGTGACGCAGGACTTGAACGCGAGCCGAGTTATTTTTGATAGTTTTATTTCTTTAAGTGAATTCCAAACCGAAACTAAAAAGTGACTTAGCTAATGACGTTATTATTATCGTTTAAATTAAACATGGGTGTTTGAAATTTTGTTGAAATTATTATGTAAATGATTAGGTAAATGCTATATTTATTATTATTTCGTTAAAGCAGAAAAGTGATAGTTTGAAATTATTTCTGTCTTGATATTTTCTCCCAATGTATTTGTACAACGATAATGAATTTGGCTTCATAAGTTCACTGTTATTTGCAATATCTGCATCCAGTCTGTCTGTGATGGTGTGCGGTTTCCATCTTGAAGGGAGACATATGGCTTCAACTGTCTTATTCAACAGAGTCTTCAGGAGACGCAAGCCCTCATTGACCAGTTTCGCTATGAATGTATTTAATGTGTGGACATGTGCCGAAAAGATAATAGTAGGAAAACTCTAAAGCCGAGTAAAAACAATCCATACAAGTCATTAAGAGTGACAAACTCGACATAGTACATAAAAATGTACGTAATATAATGAACTTTCGATAGTGACACATCCAACAGCAGCATAGAGTAATGGGATGTCAATTAAAACGAGCCTTAACAACTGACTATGAAAGTATCATCTGAAAAAATCATGCATTTAAAAAGCTAGGAAATCAGCTGCCTATGGCATAGGTACTTAGTTCATCCTCACATCGGAATTGAAAGCTCTGTCCTCTCGAATGCCTCTCAACGAAGTCTCGCCTAACAGATAGTCTTAAGAAATTATTATGAAGTAACTAAATTATCTCATCGAATAATTTATTTACTAATACTAACAGTGAATTACAGTTCCTATAAGCAATGTCAGTAAACTATTAGAACAGTGGTAATTTATTTGGATTTTTTATTGTAGTTTTTGTACAGTTTGTTGGGAGGCATTCGATAAAGTTTGTAGTTTGATACGCGTATGGAATGACGATAGCAGAATGCAATGAGATTTGACAATTAAATAATAAGGATTGATAAACAAACAGTAAAAGCTGGATTTAAAACCATAACCCGTGATTCCTAATAAGAGAGTAAAAGAGAGAGACTCGAAGGAGACGATTCATCGAAATAGTCATAGATTGTAATAATGTCTCTCGTTAGTAACATTGGGTTGTGCGCGTCGCGTTATTATGGTTTGTTATAAAAATTGTATCATTAGGAAGAGTGGTCGGAAGATGAATTCAATTGGTTTTATGCCCATTTTTAGAGCAGGTAACTTTATACCAATAGGTTTCCTAAAAAAAAATTAATACCAATTGTGATGAGTATAGATAAAATTAACTATTGTATTTAAGTAAACCTGAAACTTGTTTTAGATCTTAGTAGAGTAGATATGACAATGTTTATCTGACCACAATTCTAATGATACTTAAGCAGCTATAGCGTACGCACCACGACATTGGAACTGCATGGACCAAACACCTAGCACGACATTTAAATAGAGCAAAGTACAAATTTCCCTAAGATGCATTAGTTAGTGCTCAGGCGCATGTTTGTCCACCGTTGTCAATTACTCAAATATTTGAATTGTGATTCGGTAGCTAATGAGAGAAACTTAAATAGTGTACATATTATGGAGATGGGCATTATGATGCGATTATTCGCGACCTTTGTAAATATAATTGTAAAGTAATTTTATTGATATCGATGTGGATTTGTCGGGTAGCTCAGTGGAAGCCTCTCGCTGCCAACGTTTCGCACAGTGTTGTATATTACAACCTTATTCTGTCCAATACACTCACCAAGTAAAGTTTTACAAGTTACATACGCATTCGATTGTAATATATTATGTCACAAAACTGTATTGCCAGTACAGACCAATATTTAACGATTTTTAGTTTATAATGATTTGTGGGTTCTGAACTCATAAGTGATGCACTGAGTTAATGGTACGAACAGCTCAATGTTTTTTTTTCTCGTGGATATTAAATTGAAGATGTCCGTATGGTTGGTTGTGATGGATTACTTAAGTAAGTTACGACTCTTGGGCAAATAGTTTTTTTTCGCGTAGGTATACCTACATTATTATATTTTACAATGTATTTACTAACAAAAGTCTGTAGTCTTCTAATTCTGTCTCGTAATTTTGCAACGTTTCACTTATAAGAGTACTTAATTTATGTTCTCACCCCATTCAGGACTGATGATTTTTAAATGTATGTGACAGAATTAAATGACCCTAATTGCTTGCAGTAGGATTATGTACGATCACAGAAAGTTGTCGAACCAGTTTTTTTACTTGCCTTTTGAAAATCTAAGCAAAAGAGCTGATAAGCTTTTGATAGTCAATATAAAATTTATCTTAATTTGAAGACATTTTATATAAATAAAATATAGTAAACGTTTGACAGTACATTTCTTGGGTCGTACTGTAAAAACCCCATTTTATCCTGTCATTTTCATAAAACAGCCAAATAGTAACCATTTTCTAATTTCTGTATTTTCCTAAAATTTTTACTTAATATATATAAAAAATCCGGCAATTTCCATGTATAATTGTGTAAGTATTATATGTGGTGAGCACTCTGTATTGTATAAAATACTTTCTGGCTAAATAAGATTGTGTTGTCATCTGCACCTTGTGATGTGTACCCCACCCTCGTGGGACATGGGACACTCCATGTCTCATGGAATGTGTTGTGACCCTCAGCAATAAAATTGTTATGACAGTAGACTCTTTGTTCCATCCGTCTTCGCGTTGTGGTCTTTCAAAGAAACGACCTCAACGATTACATACGTAACTTTATCTGTGTAAGTGTATCCTTAGTTTTCAATGCCATTGGTTACCAAAAAAATGACAGGATTTCTAATTTAAACGTTTGTGAATATATTTTAGAAAGAAAATACTCTCGTTAGAAAATTGTGAAAACAATTTTGAAACTCCATTTTGCACATCGAATTGTTAATACGTTCCTCAAGTTAAGAGTTTTTCAAAATTGTTTCTCTAATTGTCTAATGATAAAATTAATTGTAATATAATATTGTTTAAGCCGTTGTATCGAAAATACAAGAACAGGAATAATTTTGTGAAACAATGGCACAAAGAATAAACATAAATATTATTATATATAGAAACAGAAATGTGGATATAAGAGCAATTTTTATAATAAATATTTACTGTTGAAGACTCTCAGACTTATTATTTTTAATTAATTTACACCTTCCTCTTCAACAAAAGCTACATTACTTGCTATATCAACTGCTCGAACCTCAGAGTAGGAAATCGGAAACTCGGAAATACTCAGAATGGCATCCTAAGTAGGAAAAACCCTTTCTCCATTCGGTATCACTCAAATATATTGAATTAATGTACAGACAAACGAATGCAAACAAAATATTATAAATAGCTTTCCTGTGTTACGTTAAGGTGGTGGTCGGTGGAGATGGAACGTGATCGTTCGTCGTCGCACTCATTACGGGAGACCTATGTCCAGCAGTGGACTTCTACAGGCTTCTTCATGATTATGATGACGCAAAACTATTATAAACGCGAAAGTTTGAAAAATCCGTTCAGTAGTTTCAAAAACTATTTCGTAAAAAAAATACTGTCGGATTTTGATGAAACTTTGCAGTAACAGTGCAGACATCAGAATAACATATATAGTCTACATTTTATCTGGGTACCACGCGGGCGAAGCCGTGGCCAGAAGCTAGTATGCGATAAAAGTAGATTAAAAGTTTCGACAGTAGTGAATCAAATATATCTAAAAAAAACAAGGCTAAACTTTTATTTCCTACCAGTACGATATCAGGCTTATTGACTGCAATAGTCCTGTCCGAGATTATTATTATTACAATAATTTATAAGCGCATGTACCAAGCGGGAGGAAGCGGGTTCGAATCCCGCCGAGGTTTAATGGGTGTTATTTATAAACTATCTACGAAGATAGTCTACGGAGATAGCCTATCGTCATACACACATAAATGAATCATTCTCTTGTAGCTACTGGTTTATACTTTGATTCTACTGAAGATGTGGGCGACCGGAAGTAGGCGGTCGGAAATTGACTACAAGTGGGTTGGTTCCTGCCTACATAAAAGGGCAAACGTAACTGACAAATCTTTTGAAATATACACAAAATATGCAATCTCCGTAAGTGATTCTCAATGCAGTAGATTTTGGTGACTCGGAAAGAGTTTTGATGACATTCTGTAACTATCTTTGACAAAAAACAAGTCTTTTACCTATATAGTCAATAGCTAGCATTCGCATATTTTGTTGCAAAGTAAATATTTTTAAATAATTATGTGTGGAACTGATTGGTATTATTGTAAGATGACTATGTAGGAACAGTCAGCAAAAAATATATATATTTTCGTTTTTAACCGAATTCTACGTTTTACAGAAATATTTGAGTTATAAAAATCGAATCTGTTAATCTTCTTTTATAGCTATCTGTACCGTACCTGCTTTGATGGTGAAGCCTGATACGACTTCTTTGATGAGATAAAGCTCCAGTTTTCTTCATATTTCGTATCCCTTACCTGGCGGCGTAGTGGGCCTACAATCTCCGACAATATAGAACCATCTCATATTTGCTCCATACCCTCTAGTGAATATAATTTAATCTGTACCTACCCACAGAACTAAGCACCTAACAGTAACATACTAGATAAGATGCCCTACAACACGAAGACGCAGAACAAATATTTGCCGATCATTCAAACTTCTGTCGCGCCGCGGAAATCGAACAGGCTACTCGCCGCGCGTTCCGTGCCGTGGGTATCAGGAACTACGAGTACCGTGGTACCACAATACTCGAAACAATTGTCTGGCGTGGACGGTCTACGGTCCTTTACTTTAGCTTCTAAATATGATTTAATTAATTTTCTAATATATATATTTTTTATCTTATAATAAAAATAATAATAATAATCCCGCAGGGCGCGCTTGTGGCGAGCGTTCGGTGCGTGGCGACACCGCGGAGCCCCATTACTCCCTGGGGTCGAAGGAGACCCTTGACCCTCGGCTTGCCTTAGCCGGTCGGAGGTGGAGGCGCAAGAGCGGAACCTATGCTCCAATGGTGGAAGTGTTAAAGGCATAAAGCCGGGAGTAGCGTTTAGTGAAACTGCAGCACACCTCTTGACACCCTTTAGCCGTCCACACCAACATTGCCTCTACGCTGCTTATCGTTGGCGGCACTTATGGGGCCCGTTTAGTGGACGGCAAGTCATCACCTGCCTATGATTTTATCTGAATTTCAGTAATAATTGGCAGGTGCCATTTCATCCTTCATAGCCTAGCAACCATTCCATAAGCATATACTCCTGCAATAGCCTAGTTTATCACTCATATTTCCAATAGTTTACATCAGTCGCCATCTACAAAATTCCGTTTTTTTATATGATAATGTAGAAAAGGCCTCTTAGTGTTAGCTTAGGCTCCACTAATGCCTGTAAAGGCCCCAGGCATATAAGCCTGAGAATTGAAATAAATAAAGGATAATAATAATAATATAAGCCCTTTATTTTAGATAAATTATATACTTAATACAATATTTAATATTTTACATGACATCTGCATTATTATCTGTTTGCCCTTTTTTGGCAAAGGCCTCCTCCAACCTCTTCCATTCCTCTCTATCTCTCGCTTTCCTTGTCCATGATTTCCCTGCAATATTCTTTAGCTCGTCCTCCCACCTTTTGAACTGTCTCCCCCTTTGCCGTTTATTGGAACATTTTGATCTTATACCGAGGCACAGATATTATAATACTTGTAGGTATCCGTTACGGCCTACCAGATGGAAAGCTCTACCGTTCTCTAGTCTCATCTGCAACACCAATGCTGATGCGTTAAAGTACTAAGCAGGTGAAAGGCATAACGACTTCGGTCACATGGTGGGCGAGTAGCCTGAAACGCAAGAGGGTTCGATTCCCACCTCGGGACAAATGTTTGCATGTTCTACAGATATTTATTCCGGGTGTGGGTGTTGTGGTACCACGGTAGGTACTCGTAGTTCCTGATACCCACGATACTCGGAATCCTAGTGTGGGGTAGAGACTATTGTTGTGACTATTGGGTGTTCAATAAATGTAGTAAATTAATACATTTATTAAAATTACTACTTTCTGCCCTCGCCTTCGCTCGCGTGGTTCCCGGATAAAAAGTAGCCTATGTGTTATTCTGATGTAAAAAAAAAATGCTGGACATTTTCACACATCATCATCTAGCCCCAAACTAAGCAGAGCTTGTATTATGGGAACTACATGACTGATATACTACTTATACACATTTTTTTTTGTAAATACATAAATATTATATAAAGAAAAAAATCCAGAATGTTTGTATCTCCAAATATTTGCAGATACAAACATTTGTCCCGCGGCGGGAATCGAACCCGCAACCTTCTGCGTCTCAGGCGGGCCTTCGCCCACTGCGCCACAGAGGTCGTCATAAGTTATAAGTTATATTACTGTGAAGTTTCATAAACATCTGTTCAGTAGTTTTTGCGTGAAAGACTAACAAACATCCACCCTTTCAAGCTTTCACGTTTACAATATTAGTGGGACAGAATGTAGTTATGTACCACATCAGCAAAATAAGATCAAAATTGGGTTATGTTCGAATGAAAAACCGCAAGAATAACATTGAAAATTGTATTTCGTATAATTAGATATTTTTACATAAATAGAAACGATGAATGCATATAACCAGAAATTAATTATAAAAACTAATATCCCCATGATGGACATCCTCAAATATATCTTTGAGAATACCAAGTAGGGGCTTAGGGGTAGTCAGAAGCACATCCAAACATTACATTTAACACACATGCCCACGTTTTGCATAGTAGTTAACATTCCACGTGCCATGTTGCAAGTCCATCGCCAGATACTAAACACAAACCGATGACACAACGCTTGGAAATTTCTGGTTCTATTTTCCTACACCGTTTTGCGCACATATTAAGCACACATCAATAGAAAAAATTGTTTTAATCCTTTGGATTAGAAGTCGGGTACAGCTCACTAAGCCAACACGGCTACGGCACCTACCTTCTTACACAATATATTTATATAAATGGATAATCAGGCTCCATGCAAAGTTCTTTTGTGTTTCCACATATCGCCTGAACGTCTGAAATGTCAAAGAAAAAATTTTATGGATATCGAAAACTAAAGTTATCATTGTACGTGGGGTACTCAGAAAGTTTTGAGAAACTAAAAAACTAACTTCTACGGATAAAATATTTCAATTAAATCTTTTCAAAGAACTGTCCACCAGCCTCTATAGAAAGTTTCATGCGTCTGAACCAATTTTCGAAACATTTTTTCCAGTCCGCCGCAGATACCTCTTCCACGGTCTTCTCGAACGCTGCTAGCGCGTCTTCCGGCGATGAAAACTGTATCCGTTATAGCTGATTTTTTATTTTAGGGAATAAAAAGAACTCACACGGTGCCAGATCAGGACTGTAAGGAGGGTGACCCAAGACTCTGACCGGTGTGGTGTCCAGGAAGTCCTCGTTTTGAGCGCTGAGTGCGCGGGCGCGTTGTCATGGTGAAACAGTACCCCGCGGAGCCCAGAGTTCAGTCGCTTGTTGCCCATTGCAGGCAAAACTTCTGGCAGGCATTTTGTGGTATACCATTCGGCGTTGATGCTGCTTTGGTCTCGTAATGGAATTGAAACCAGATACTCCGTCAAAGTGAAGAAACTAGCGATCAAAATTTTCCCTGTGCTTCTCGATCGCTTCACTTTCGTAGGTGTTGGTTCATTTTGAAACAGCCAAACTGTCGACTGACGCTTTGTTTCTGGAGCGTATTGATAAATCCAGGATTCGTCACCTGTCACAATGTCGTAAACGCGCCGAGGCGAGCCTGCTTCAAATTTTTGAATAAATAAATATATCACGGCACCACTCCACACGGGCCTGCTTCTGAGCTTCGGTGAGGTTGTGCGGCAAAAAGAAAGAAACTATCTAAACTAACCAGCGCGAAACTATCCTCCTCACGCGAAGGTGCTCATGTAGAATCTTGTGAACGCTTCCCGAACCAATTTGCAGTGTATGTTGAATCTCTTCGTATGTAATTCGCCTGTTTTCTTGAATTATTTTTTTTACTGCCAGCACACTTTCTTCCGTGACAGCCGTCGTAGGACGACCACTCCTTTGTTCATCCCCCAAAGTAAGGCGACCGCGCTTGAACTCGCTATGCCAATGGTAGATGGTTGCTTTTGAAGGTCACATTAGGCCACATTTAAAATCGTAGAAAATCATCGCACGAAAATGCTCTCGATGCAGGTCCATTTTTAACAGAGACACGATAATTTAATTTGACTCTCGAAAAAATGTTGAGGGAAATTCGAAATTCAAACAGTGGTATTTTAACTTTTAAATAACCAATTTTTTTTTAAAAAACTTTTTTTCTCAAAACTTTCTGAGTGGCCTGGTATATGATGAAAAATACTGTATAAATAATAAAATATCGTATAAGAAAGTTACGCTATTTGTTTACCAAATACTTATGTATAAACTAGGTAACTTAAATAATAAAAAGTATGCTTATGTGCTTTTCTAAGTCACGGACTTATACACCTTTTAAAAATTTCATCATAATTGGTTCAGCCATTCGGGTACCACGCGGGCGAAGCTGTGAAAAGAGGCTAGTTAATGATATAGTAGTAGGTAAGTGATGCTAATCTTACCATAAAAAAATCATCCCATCTCTAGCAGCTGGTAGATGGTCCAGGCAAATCCAGATGAATACATTGAAAAAAAGGAAAAATTAAAAAAAAAAAGTTATGAACTCTTAGATTATTTAATTAAAACGAGTGTAAGAATACGAGAGAATAGTTATGAAAATTAGAGGCAAGTATATTAGTTAGTACCGCTTCATAGGTCTTTTACTCAGAATGATTTTTGCCAAAAAATGAATGAAACGAAAATATATATTTTTTTACTAATTCTAATCGGTTCTCAACAAAACGCGTCGAAAACCACCATCTAAATGTCTCTGTTTTAGTACCACTAGATTAGATACTAAAGTAAGTATTTAAGTGCTACCAAAAATTACATTTAATGCTCGCTCTCAATCGCAAGACATAATGTAACCAAAACCTAGCCTGACTTGCAGGTAGGCAAGGTGCTAAACTTTTGGTGTTAGAAACATAAATCGTCAAAACCAAAAAAAGAATGAATCCGCTAAAATGTAAAACAACTTCGCTATCTAGATCTTGCTTGTATTTAAAAACACTCGGAATAGCGTTCCCCCTACCTTTTGTTTCTCAAATATCAGACAGGGTGAGCGAACGCTATTGCAAGGTGACGCTAAAGGTGTTAAAAATGTTTTATAGCATAGTTCAAGATCTTTGAAAAACTAGAATATCAAGAATTTTTAGTATTTTTAAGTCAAATTTTAAGCTTTACATTCACACATTCGATCTCTTCACAATGCTGATGCCGGTTCAAAAAACAAAGCATTAGAACGGGAAACTCTTATAAGGTCATGTTGTTTGAGTGAATTAGGTACAATTAATTAAAATATTAAACAATATCTATATTATATTTGTGTGCTTAATATCGACGTTTATTGGAAAGAGAATGAATGAATGAATGTAAAGCACAGACTAAAAATACTTAATGTTTCTAACAAAGCTACACCATCGCAGTGGCCCATGTGCATGTTCCTTACCTAAAAGCAGTTCCACAGACGTCACATTCATGAGGCTTCTCCCCAGTGTGGATGAGGGTATGGACGGTCCTGGCGTACGGTCTTCGGAAAGCGGCTCCGCATATATCACAAATATAAGGCCTGTAAATTTACAAGTAGGTGTAAATATAACGAAAAATTCAAAGATACTTAAGTATTAGACGACGTATGGACGTAGTCCATGATCGTTCGTCATGACCTCTTTGGAAGAGACCTTAACCAGGAGTGAATTTCTAGCAGCTGTTGATGACGATAATGTGTCACCAGTTGGTGTTCCAATAAGCGGCGGGGACCTTTCTCATGAAATGCAGACTACCATGCAAAATATGGGCATGTGCCAAATATTGTTCGGATATGTCTCTGGCTAACCCCTTCTCCCATTCGCAGATCTTTATCCTCACAGATCTGTACACTATCTAAGTAGGTATGAATGTTCATCATACGTAGGGTATACACTAGCAAGCGTGTTTTTTTCGTCATTAAATCAGGAAAAACATGTTGGAAAAGGGAATATTCAGCTCTAGGCTATTGTAGTAAGGATTCTCCTTGATAGTTTGGATTTACCACGAGGAAAAAAATGAGGGTTCTTTATAATTTTAACTATTTTTGTCCAGCACTAGAACTCTGTTGATACAAAAACCTTACGATTGAGATATTTTTTATGGTCCCCTACAATTAACCCTTCTAGATACACTAATATTAATAGTATTTCTAGTAGTTGATTTATTAGTAGTATTATTCTACTTTCGCATTTATACTAGGTATATTAGGTATAAATGCACCTACCTATATATTTGTAACAGCTGAACCGATTTGGATGAATATTTGAATAAGTAGGTGATCTAGAATAATACACAGACTATAAGTACATACTTTTTATCCTTGTACCAGTAGGTAGGTAGGTACTAAAGCTAGTTTTTTTATAAGTAAGGAAGACCGTCTGACTAGTAAAATTGTTTTATACTTAAATCATTATAAACAAATGCACAATTTTTTTGAAGCAAGAGATCCAGCAAAACATTTTCCAACTTGTTTGCGGTAAATCTTTCAATACCCTAGCTTCAGTTTGCGATAACCAGCGCCATCTATCTATCATGACACTCAACTGAGCTTCACGTATTTTCCGGTAGAGGAGCTAATGCGTAGTTACAAGGCAAAGAGGTTGGTATACCAAAATATATTATTTTACAGAAAAAAAACATCCAACAGTTAGGTAATACGTAGTTCTGACCACACACTAGGATTCCCTGTGTCGTTGGTATCAGGAACTACGAGTAGGTATCATGGTACAAAATTACCTACAACAAAATTCAGGCCTGGCACATATAAACAGATCATGCAAGAAATTTTATCGCGGAATCAAACCTGCAACTGTCTCAGCTAGCTACTCGGCCACCCCGCGTTGTGTGCTGCATGGAAAGAGTTTTTAGAGTTCTAAACTGAAAGGGTGCGAACGGCACCCTATATTTACTAAGCTTACACCGCCGTCCGTTCGTCGGTTTATCTGTCACAGGGTTATATATTTTTAACCGGACCTACTAAGTTGTGGCTAGCTGTAATCTTCCGAGAAAACTTGGTCTGCCATCTAGGTATATAAATACAAATGAAATGTTCTAAAGTGATGCATTGATAAGCGCAACTCTTCAAACTGGATTGATTTTAAAGAAATCGTAATAGTCCGAATTAGGTGTTATGGAAAGAAAATTTGAGAAATTGCCCGAAATATGTAAATAAAACGTCGTTCCCATCTCTTATACAAACTGATCTTAATTGTCAAATGTAGTGGTTACCTACTTCCTCTATGGTTTCTAAGGACACAGCAACGTCGGTCGAGTTGGCTAGTGGAAAATATAAACAAAATTTTACAAGTCAAAACCTAATGCAACAATAGTTGAAAAAGTGCAGACGGTATTTAATGTTTTATGATTATTGTACCAGCGAGTGCCCGGCAGTTTTACCAACTCAGAAATCTTCTTGGGCGTGCGCACAACAACTCACTAAAGTTTTATCGCAATCGAATGAATAGTATAGAAATGAATAGTATAGGGGAAAAAATGAATGTTCCTGCCATTCATTTTTTATACATACTTAGTATAGATAGAATATAGTGAGACGGAACCCTTAGCGCAAGAGTCCGATATGCACTTTGCCGCTTTTTTTCTAGGATTGAACATGTTAACCTTTGGTCCGTGTGAATGCGTGCGTGCTCACGCAAGCGTGCAGCAGCAGTGAATGTCTTCGGGCAGGCAGCGCACGCGAAGGGCCGCTCCCCAGTATGCGTTCGCCGGTGATCGTCTCGCTCTACCTACCACCGACACCATTTCACATGCATTATCATACGGAAAAAATACTGGGAACTAGAAGGAGCTTCGCAGTTCGCAGTGCCAATGATCTTACAATTGGCTATAAAATAGGTAGCAGTTAGCGCAGGTTAGTCAATAGTTAGTCAACGTAGGAATGTGCCGATCAAACCGAATGCTGCGTCTAGTTTGGGCCTAATTCTTGAATTCTTTCACAAACGATACTCGATATAATATTGCGTCAGTCTACTGTCGAACCACTTTCAATCTCAGATTTTCCGAGGGAAAATTATATTTTTTTGTGTAGAATACCCAGTTTTACGTGTGATCGAGACTTTAGTTTGAGTGATGATATAAATGCTGCGAAAATTGAGCTTGTGATGGCTAATCTCGAATCTAAAAGATAGTCAAGTTAAAGTCGATCTCAAAACCAAAGGTAAAAGAGGTATGTAAAAATGAGGGTTCTCTTCAAAATAATTAGAGTCTTGTACAATACGTAAACTTTGAGATTCAATGCTGAGCAAAAGTTGACCGATACAGAATGACATCGATACTTGATTTTAAAATAATAAGGGGATCGGAACTCTATAACAGTACCGTATAAGTAACTTTTTAAAATTATTAAAAACCTTGACGTTTTTTCCACCCTCTTTATCAATGCCCCCTAGTAACTTGTTGAAATAAAACCTATGTAAAAACTATGTGGCAACACATTACAATCCGATAAGCCCTTTCGGAGATAATTAGTCAAACAAACAAACAATGTCTTTGAGGGTAAAAATAAATGTGTTCATGACTTTTCTCCCCATAATGAAAATCCTCAGATACATAAACAGCGCGCAGATTCGTGAATATACCAAGTGACTAGAGGGCGCTGCAATCGACGAAGGAAAAACAAATTGCGAGTTTTCATATTAAAAAAAAAGTGAAACCAATTTGTATCACAGTTTAAAATTTACCTTAACTTTAAAAGCCTTTGGGCAGAGATCACAAGGGTAGGGTCTTTCTCCAGTATGCATCCTCATATGAATAGCCAAGTGACCGGACTGGTTGAAGCGACGACCGCAGATCCGGCATGGGTAGCCCTGGTAAAAATGTGGACATTGTAGATTGTCTTCATGTAGGAACGGCAACGGTAAGAGTTAGGTTAATACTTTTTTGGCTTTATTTAATTCATTGACTTGTTTTTAAACTTTTTAAGTACACCTGTTCGATTGTCACCACACTATAGCTGATTGAAGGATTAAAAAAAAACTAAGCAGAGTTTATTGCCTGATTCTTGTTAGCGCGTGGAAAATAATCAAATGATAAATTCACGTAGTCTTTAAGATGACGTTTCTTTATATCCTCCTTGTAATTTCAATGAATAAAAACCTTTTGACTTTGACTTTGAAAAGGTGTTCCTAACATATCCAACAAACATAGGAAATCCTGGTGTGGTATAAGCCACGCGATGGTTTGGTGATAGGTGGGTATGCGAAAGTTTGTTTAAAAGTTTTGCAGAGGTTTTCATGACAACGTTGGCGTAAACCAGAAAAACTTAAACTTGTTAACTTAATTATCTTGAAGAAAATATAACAAAATCTCTTTATTACAACTAAAAAAAAACTTAAATAAGCACTGCGCAGTGCGCGTCTCGTTTTTCAGGAGATTGAAAAATATGCGATTGCCGTAAGAAAATATTTGAAACAACAAGTACTTACCCACAAATTGTTCTGCGGATTTTAAAGTACTTTTTTGAGTATTTTTCGCCCAGCAGTGGGTGAAGTCGGGCTGTAGACGATGATGATGATAATATACATTATTAATATAATACTCACTGGTTTGGAAACCTTATGCATCTTCTTATGCGTGTGTAGAGCGCACATGCTGCCCAGCACCTTGTCACAGTCTTCGCAAACGTACGCCGTTAACGGAGCACCTTCTGGCCGATCCTCGCCTCTTTTGTGTCGATACAGTTCCCTGCATAAAACATCATAGCAGATAACGGTAGCGATTATGGTTTGTGTTATTACAACTTTAAGGCACAGTTACAGCCACGGTATAGGCCCAAGTTGAAAACAAAATATCTTCATTGCGAAGGATCTATCCTATGTTTGTTTTAGTATTATATAAGGCCTGCTTCTTGGAATATCGTATTTGCTGAAACCCGAATTTGCTAGAATTTATGTAGCTTTGGCCATTCTTTTCCTACTGAAAGACAGCGACTAAATAATAATAATAACAATAATAATGCTGGACATTTTTCACACAGCATAATCTAGCCTCAAAACTAAGCAGAGCTTGTGAAATGGGAAAACTACAGGACTACTTGTTTTTTTTAATACATACATATTATACATAGAAAACACCCAGACCCGAAATAAATATTTGCAGATCATACAAACATTTGTGCCGCGGCTCCCTTCCACTTTTATGCTATGGTATCAGCCCAAGTAACAACGGATAGCAATCCTATTCTCAGCTAAAAAATACCAAGAACAACTGCCAATAGTTGCAACGGACAATATAAAGTACCTAGGTGTATATTTCGATAATAATCTAAATTGAAAATAACAGATCAAAAATTAATTAGATCGCACTAGAAAACGAATCTACGTATTAAAAAACTTCGACATGTCTTGAGTCTTAAATCAACAACCAAAGTTGATCTCGTCTTACCCAATCTATAATAACTATACACAGTATGGGGAAATGCAGCAGAAACCCATCATATTGCTCTAAAAAGAGCTCAAAGAGCACTCCTTAAGGTCCTTCAAACCTAGGAACCTAGGTACGAGGAATGCTCTGTGGTCAATGTAAGGCAACTTTTCATTAAAGCAACATTAATAAGACAACATTCTTTAGTAACTGACCATATACTGGACAAGAGAAGAGAAGGCAAAAGAAGAAGACATGATATTTAAATTGAAAAAAGTTAAAACTAATTTTGGTAGGAAATCTATTGCCAATATTGGTCCTAGGCTGTATAATCGAATTCATAAAAAAACATTTTTTTTCTGGTAACTATAATAAAAACAAATATTGAATAATTCATTGCTAAAACTGAACTATAGAGAAACTGAAGAGCTACTTAAAACTATCGAGTAACCTATCGCAACAAATAATAGTCTACACCTAATGAGTCCTACATCAAAATTTAACAACACGTACCTACCTACGCACTGTACATAATACAACTGGCATTCATAATTATATTTATTTTAGAATTTAGTTAAATCTTGTAGTAATATTTTTTTCCATCACTTCAAACCTTTTTTTCCTTTCTGTAGCAAATAATTATTGAGAGAGTCCGTCGGCGAGTCCCATGACCCCGCTTATACAGGCTATTATATAGACCTAGTGCGGAGAACAGAGCTCACCTATGGTACGATTTTAATACTTTTCTGTGTAATTCTTAAGATATTTGTAAGTACCAAATGTAAAAATTTAAGGCAATAAAATAATATTATAGCATTTTTTACCTGTACTTTAATCAATGATATGTACTAGGAGAATATATTCCGGTCTTAGAAGAACCCAGAAGAACGTAATACGTTTCCTAGTTGGCACTCAAGCCCAGAAGTGCTGCATTCGACGAGAGAGTTTAAAATTATAAACTATTTTTTGTGAAACTCTACTACTAGCGCCATCTAGTAGCTTTAAGAAAGTGTTGGAATAATATTATTATTTTCTCGGATTATTTGAATAATGAATTAACTTATTGTTCGTAGCAACTTTGTAGCATTAGGTTCGCGTTGAACTATTTTTTAATGGAGTGATTAAAAAAACCAATTGAGTTGAAAAGTAACGTTGACAATTTTTTTTTAAACTGTACTATTTAACTTCTAGTCAGATTTATTAGAACTAAACTGGATATATAAAAAAATAGTAAGTTAGATGTAATGTTGTTAGTTAAAAAGTTCGTAACTACTGCGTAGCACTTTGCGCGCGTTGAAGTCTTTTTAAAGTAAAATGATGTTTGATAATTCTTCAATTTATTCTTTGACTGATGCAATAAATTACTTCACCTTGTTGTACTGACACCACACTAGAGCTGATTGGATCATAAAAAAAGATCAGAGTTTGTTGTCCGAGCCTATAAGGGGCTTGGTCGCGAAGAATCGGCGAAAACTACTAAACTTAATAAATAAATAAAATTGACTTGTTTATAAGCAGACGTTTCTAAATGATTCTTATTTATTTATTGCCTTCATGCACATAACATAGTTTGTATAGGATTTAAGTAATACATTAAATAGGCAGGTAGATACATAAGCCCTGTAAGGGCGCTGCATCATGATTTCTTCTGAATTCAATGAATAAAAAAATATCTTATTTTACTTTATTTTTCAATTGGTAGTGTCGGAAGCGGTTTTTTCAATGTTATTTGCGATCTCAAAACGCATGCGAAAACTTGCATTATGTTAAGACACATCGCACCAATCAGCCGGGTTATGACGGTCGCACATAACCCGGCTTTGCTATAAATTGCATAAGATAAACACATTGTAAAGAACAATTTAGTAACACCACACGACCACACATATTATAATACTATACTAGGTAACACTAAATAAATTAAGATGGATGGAGGTAGCTCATGCATTATCGTTCGTCATGACACCCTTAGAGTTTGTTCAGACGGGCGTCAGTTTTTCGTCATCGCAGCTGCATTTCCATACGAATTTATGCCCAGAGATTTTTTTTCTTTGTTTTTGTTTTATATTGGGGAAGTGTCGCGTCGCGTCGTCGTCCTTTATCCCAGCAGTGAACTTTTACAGACTCCAAATGTCACCAGTCTTTTATATCACTACTGCGGTCGGTGACCCAAAGTCTGTGTTCTACCTGTAGTCCTATTACTTACTACAGGTACTACATATTATGTAAATAGATTATTAGATTTTTTCTGTTGTATAAATATTTTTTTAAGTTAGGTACTTGTGCTGAAATAAATATATTGAATACTGAAATAAGTTGTCATACCTAGCAGTAGCAAACAGCTGGTTACAAGAGCCACAGTTCCACATCTTGGTACTGCTGGCAGCGGCGTAAGTCCGGCTTCTCCGCACATTCCTAGGTCTTTGGCAACCGATTAGATGCGTCTTCATGTCTTCGGCTGACGAGAACTGCTTTCCGCAAGTGATGCAGGTGAAACACACGTCTGAAGATTTTGAGACACATAGAGAGACTTCATTGTTCAAAGTGTTGGCAGTCTGAAACAGGGTAGCTATATAAATATTATGTATATTTTTTATTTCTTTAATTCTTTATTGCACAATAAATAAGAATGTACAAAAGGTGGGCTAAAGGTTTACTTAATGCTAAAACCATTTTCTACCTGCCAACTTAAAAGATATTCTTTAAGAAGAATGTATTTACATTTGTTATTGGGCTAGAATAATTGTTATTCTGAATGACGTGATATTCAGCCAATCCAATGAAAATCCTTCTCTGACTATAAAATTGTGTATACAGCTTTAAATTTTTTATTGTACTAAAAAGTCGTAGAAAATAACTTAATTGTAGGTAACTAATACATAACTGAATTCAGGTAATCGGAGCATTATTTCCGTTGTCCTCCCCTTCTTCGTCCCCGATGGGGTGATAGACAGGGAAAATAACTGTGTTTGAATTTCAAGAACTGTAACTATTATATTATACTACGTGTTGTTTGAATTTCAAGAACTATAACTATTATATTATATATTTTCCAAATTTCGTCTGAATCGGGTTTGCCTTTACGAAACATCCTCTTAATTTTAAAGGGATGGTAAATTGTATGATATGATTTAAGGTAGGATTTACCTCATAAATACCATCTTCTCCATAACAAGTAATACGATGCTGGTCCAAGGACTCTCCATCCGCGAAGAGGCCGCTACAGATGTCGCAGACAAACATGGTATGCAGTCGTCTGCTCGTGACGCTGCCTTTACCATTGATGTCGATGCAGCATAGCTGTTCTGAGGAAATAGACGAGGTAATGTCGCCAGTCTATTGTGTACCCTGCCTGCGGTCGGTGACTTACACTCTGTTTTCTACCTTTAATATTATGTAGATAGTCTGTTAAAGTAGTTGTATTATTATGTTTATAAATAAATGTATAGCAGATACTGACACTACTACAATACCCCACACTAAGATTCCCTGTGTCGCAGATATCAGGAACTGCGAGTAACATCCCTGGAACCCTAAACCCGAAACAAATATATGCAGAGCAAGCAAATATTTGACACGTAGCGGGAATAGAACCTTGCCCTGGATGTCGTCAAATAAATTTTACATTTATTTGACGACATGACTATCGAAAAATTTCAAAATATTAGCTATTTACTTTACCCATACCAGTAGAAATAGCCCTAGGGTCGCAGTTATTCAGTGGATTTCCTCTTTTAAAATAATTAATGGATAACAGAGCCAGAAATTATTCTAGTTTTTAATCAAAACCGCAGTGAGACTCTGTGGTAGGTACCTGCAGGTTCGACTTCCAAAGCAGTGGAGAGCACACGCTGGCATACACGACAGCATAACCAGTCCGATTCAATATCAGCATTGTTATTGTTTGCTTCTGAAAGTATAATAAAGCCTGGCGTGAAAGCTGCATTAATAATAATCAATGCAGCAAATATAGGTACTCTTAATTATAGTTAGGTAACAAAAAAAACATAGTTCACGCCGATATTATTATAGGTAGGCTTCTTTAATTGTTCTCACCACTTGTTTCAGATGTTAATGGCTGAAGTATTTCATGTGCTTGTTCCGGAAGTGATCCACTATATACTAGATCAGCTTCTGTGATATTAGCTGAGGCGTGGAAAGCTATAGTATGATCCAAAAGATCAGCCTCTGTCGTAAATATATCATGGCAAATCACACATGAATGTAGAGCTAACAAATCTGGCCCGGAATTATCAATTTCCTGAAAGAAAAAACTTTTTTACTTACTAGCTTCTGCCCACGGCTTTACCCGTATGTAAAAGTAGCCTATGTGTTATTCTGATGTATTAGCTATATTACTGTTAAGTTTCATCAAAATCCTTTCAGTAGTTTTTGCGTGAAAGAGTAACAAACATCCATCCTCACAAACTATTGCGTTTATAATATTAGTAGGATAGGATTGGAAGAATGCACCTGTCATACTTTGCCTGAAAACGAAACGAACCGGAAGTAGAGTAGGTAGTTAGTTTCTTAATTTTATAACAACCTTCGACACTACAGTTGAGAAACAAGAGTTGATCAAAAACAAATATCAAGATCTAATAGATATCTAGTTAATGCCTGAATAAATTATTGAACTGAAAAGTGCATGTTTTGAGTTTGATCAATCTAACCTTATTGTTGATTGCAGAATCTTGAAGCGGTATCAAGAACTGGTTGACTGTATTCTCATCAAGCAGTGTTGGTTCATAATTCAACAAATATTCAGATTGAACTGAGTAAAAACTTGTGTTTGTTGTGTTATTCGAACTGTTTTCTTGCATAAAAGTGCTGTCTGTACTAAAATATCTTCCAGAATTATTCGAATGGAACGATAACGGATTAGAAACATTGTTAATGATGGTTTCATGTGTAGCATCAGGGACATCAGAACATGAATTTTTAGTGAGGAGAAGTTCATCAAATGTTTCCGATAACTCCTTGTATGGGTAATCAGGTGGATCAAACATCATTTTTATATAAAACCTGAAAAAAAACATGTTTTCATTTTGGTATCTCCCTAAGTGAAGTATTTCAGTAGATACCTGCCTATGTATTTACTACTTGTAGCGACATCTCTCGCCTCACCACTGATTCATCAACACGGAGAGAAAAACGAACTACCTATTGTATAAGCAACGTTCAATCCACAGACGGTTCTCCAATTCGCACTCTCCGAATCATACGGAAAATGCGAATTGGAGAAAGTTTTACATTTGGTGGGTTAAACATAATATATAGGTAGGTAATACCTCCCGACAGTAACTGTCGGTCCTAGCCACCTAGGACCCCGGGTAAGTGGATCAGATGGATAAACCGAGTGGAAGATCTCCCCTTTGGAAATGGAGCATCTACCGTCTTCTCCATAATACTTATAAATTAAGTGTTTGTTACCAACCAAAGTAGGTTACATATTAACTAGGTTAACATTAAACCTACCTATAATGTATAACCGGTGAGTCAATGTGTAGGAAATCGATTTTGTGGTGATCTTCTCGTACGTCGTGTTTCAATGTCAAACGAAAAGATTCGTAAAGTCAATCTAACATCTAAAATCAATGTCATGTCATTATGTCATATCAGTGTCTGTCGATGTCAGTTAGTCAGTTTCTGATGCGGCAACGGAGCTGTGGTTGTTGCTGCTGTTTGTTTTTGTGATTTGTTTATAAAATAAAAAGTAAAAAATGAGGACTGATACAGCACCACCGTCTACAGAAAAACCAAAAATACCGTTACCAACACTTTCACAGATAAATGCTGATCGAATAACCCAGGTATGTAGGGTTATAACTCTGAATTTCACAACATCGTGTCATGAATCCTACAAATTTTCGAGCTATGTGCTTGCTAGCCGGTTTCTGCTAATCATGAGTACCTAATAATTCTAAATTACTAACTACTGTCATACTAGGAAAACAGTATTTTGCTAACCTCATTCCCACTCCAGTGAACTTCAAAATACATCTTGTTTTGATTTATTATGGGCTTATTATTTACTAGACACTCTCTACGGCTTTGCCTGCATGGTATCCGGATAAAAATAGCCTATGTGTTATTCAAAGTCATGAAATATACTTACCTGTTCCAAGTTAAATTCAAATCGGTCCAGCTGGTGTGGTGTGGAAATATTTAGTAACAAACAAAAATAACTTCGCATGTAAGTATAATATTAGTAAAATTTTTATAAAAAAGGTTCTAATTTTCATCCAGCAGTCTGGTTTAGACTGGTCTGACATCTTCCAGGAGGAAATTGTAGATATTGAAGTGCTTACATTATGAAACTAAAAAGGCTACAAAACCAGATAAAAACAACTAACAGAAAATTTTCAGTGTCAATGGAGAGATGTAAATTTAAATAAAATCGTCAAGTGTTTTCTCATTGTTTGTTTGTAATTCTTAAAATAATTAAATGTTCTCTATATTCTGATGAGTTTCCTTTAAGGGTGCAGGTTACACACCAAATACTATAACTTTTTTTACCACTTCCCCTCAACAATAATAATAATAATAAAATAAATAAATAATGCTGGACATTTTTCACACAGCGTCATCTAGCCCCAAACTAAGCAGAGCTTGTATTATGGGAACTACATGACTGATATACTACTAATATACTTTTTTTTGTAAATACATACATATAATACATAGAAAAACACCCAGACCCGGAACAAATATTTGCAGATCTTACAAACATTTGTCCCGTGACAGGAATCGAACCCGCAACCTTCTGCGTCTCAGGCTGACCTTCGCCCACTGCGCCACAGAGGTCGTCAATGAATGAGTTATTGAAAAATTTAGTTTTTAGCTTAGGTATTAAAATATTGTGATGCATTGGTTGGATACCCTACCTTACCTACCTAATAAAATATATCATTTTAATCTAAAGAACATACTTACTAATATTCACATGACTTGGCTGGGTTCACAAATATCACCTTATATTGTAAATAATGCAAGAAATTTAATTTAACCTACCTCTAAGTAGTAAGGTGCCTAACCCAAACATTTGCATGATGAATTTAGTCAAGTACAGTGATATCATCTAATAAACTAGCCTAAGAACCAATGTACTTGTATTCAAGCAAATAAAGTTTTCATTAATTCATTCATTCGGGCTAGGTTCCACTACCAAACAAAAACCACTAAGTGGGTATTTCCTAAATAACCCACTATTGTATCCAAGTTGTTAATTTAAATAAAAACCACATGTTTTGTATTTTTCTCACATCGATAAAGAATTATCGTAGACATTGAGCATAGAAATTCTTGGAATTTTGTTTTACAATAAGTAGAAGAGACAAAAATGCTTTATTGTAATCAGTTAGTATTATTATGACCTGTTAAATATAGGAATTATGTTTCACAATATTTTGTAAGTCTATAATGTAGGTACATTGAAGTGAACCTACTAACTTGAGCATACATTTCACTGAATATTAGGGGCCTACTAGTGTTAGTAACACCCTTGAACAAATCTATGTAACTCTCCTCATTGAATTGTGCTAAATCAACATGGTTGCTTCAATTCCAGCTTGCCAATCAGTACTGGTCGCCGGCTACTAAAGACCATCACTTACCTTATGATGCTGATATTGTGGAGTCCATATACCAAACTGAAATACTTGGATCCAAGTAAGTATTTTCTACTATTTTCAAAATGATAAGCAGATTTTTCTCAAAACACTTTCACCTTTTCTGGTCTGAGCCTAACTGATTCAAACAAATGAAACTCATAGGGTTGATGACCTAATAATAGGAAGCATTGACCTTTTTTCACAATTTTTTTCAAAGTTACTGGCCACTGTCTAATGTAAGCAATGATTTAGTTGTGAGTACAATTAATCTTGTAAAATTTATAAATTTAGTAAAAAACCTGATGCTTACAAAATTTGCAAAATTGATTGAAATAAAAATAAAACAACCTCACGCCTGTATTCCCCGTGATGGACATCCTCAGATTCATAATCAGTACAGTAAAAATCTTTGAGGATATCTAGTATGGGGTACTCAGAGGCACGTTCAAACGTCGCATTTGGCACATGCCCACGTTTTTGCAAGTCGTTAGAATTCCACATGACAGGTTGCAAGCTCATCGCATGTGCCAGATGTTAATGTTTGGATGTATTACTCCAATTGGTATCGTCAAAGATCTACTCACTGAGTATGTATCTAAGGATGTCCTATATTGGGAATATAGTCGTGAGCTTGTATGTTTGTTTTTTTTTTATTTGGAAATAAGTAAGTTTTCATTCAAATTATGATTTATCCTACTAATATTATAATATTATAAAGGCGAAAGTTTGTGAGGATGGATGTTTGTTGCTCTTTCACGCAAAAACTATTGAATAAATGTTAATGAAATTTTACAGTAACATAGCTTATACATCAGAATAACATATAGGCCACTTTTCATCCGAGTGCCACGCGGGCGAAGCCGTGGCCAGAAGCTAGTCAATTAATGAAAATAACCTAGTTATCACAGTAATTAAACTGAAGTATGTCATTAAACATTTTAGAAGATGCAGAATGTTTTTTTTTTCGTAATTTTCTGGCAAGAACAATAGGGGTAGCTAGGCTAAAGAATATTGGTATAATAAGTAATTAAACTTTTTCATTCCTACAGCTTTTCAGTTCGCCGTATCATGATGCTAGAGTTCTCTCAATACCTGGAGAACTACCTATGGCCGTACTACGAGGCCGGAAAGGCGTCGCATGCGCACATGATGTCCATCATTGCTATGATCACTGAGAAGTTCCGCGAACGGGTGCCGGCTTGGCAGGTTTGTATATTTAAAAAAAAAACTATATTTTTATATACATAGTTTACAATAAACAGCGGCCGCGAAAGTGGGGTAAAGGGGGGGGGGCAAATGCCCCTCCTAAAATCACATAGGTACCCGCCTACCAAGCCAGGGCTGGAGTTTGAAGGGATGACCAAATAAATAGTCGAATTTTACCTACTCAAGACTTCCATGAGTGTTGTTTAACACATTATAAACCTAATAACCAATTACATAGCAAATGTTGTAAATTACATGGTATGGTGGCACTTATATAACTATATCGCTTGATAACGCATGGCCGCAAAAAGTAATTGTGCACTATGGCCCTTACAATAAAATTATCTTCATTATAGGGCTGTTCATTATATGTCTATGCTGAAATACATTCTCTAGATAAAGTATATTTTGTGCATTTTGCATATAAGTTGACGTCTTTATCCTTGTGATATCAATGAATAAAAACTAAATGACCGCAAATTAAAATAAACAGCAATATGATTCGTTGAAGATCAATATATAGGTCAAGTATAAGTTAACTATAAGTTCCTGAATACGTAGGTGGGTCTATTTTAAATGATTTCGGTGCTCGGCGAATCCTTAGTATTTTTAATAAAGTTATTATTTGGTGTTATTACTACCATTTCAATCTTCCATTGCAGGCGTTCCTAAAGAAGCCCGAGCATTTCCCCGCGTTCTTCGAGCAAGTTCTGCAAGCGAGCGTGGCGGAAGACGAAGCCGCCAGAAACATGCGAGAGCAGACCGGTCTACTTCTGTTCCTAAACCATTGCTTCGGCAGTATGGAGGTGCAGCTATGCAGGGACCAGGTTAAGCGGCTTGTATCGCTCAGCATGTGGATCAGCTTGCAAGAAGGCAAGTTTACTCACTTTTGTTTACTTTGTTGTTAGGGCACTGCAAAAAAAATCGCTCACACCTGTAATCCCTATGATGAACTTTATCCTGTCCTAGTTACTAATATTATAAATGTCAAAGTTTGGATGCTTATTGCAAATCTTCTCCGTAACGACTTTACCTACTGATTTGGATGGAATTTGGAACATTTATAGTTCGTAACTTTGAAAAACACATAGTTTTTCAAAGTTACGAACTACTTTTTGTATACTTTTTGTCCGGGTACCATTCGCACGAAGCCGTGAGCAGACTAGTCAGTCTATCAAAAACCGTAAATCAGTACGTAGATCCTTAAGTTTATCAAGTAGAAAAAAATTGAGAGCCCTTGAACTGAAAATTCGAAGGCATCTACATGTGGTTTGCACCCTGTCACGCGGAATGCTGACTATTATGCAAAACATGGACAGGTGCCAAATATAAGGTTCTATGTATCTCTTGATTACCCCTTACATGACTTCCTCATTACCTGAAGACATCTATAATGCAGATGAAAATCGTTTTTATTTTATACTTGAATGTTTTATCATCACACAGGGAGGAGAAACCAAGAGTTCAAAGCAGTGCCAAAATGGAGAAAGTATTGGCGCGCGATCCAGAAAAAAGACAAACCGGAACAGATGGAGAAACTAAATTGGGAGAGACGATACCTCCAACGGCTGATGATCAAGTTTATGAGAATACTAGAGAGCATTCCCGAGGATGGTGATGTTGACCCTCACGCTATCAGGTGCGTTTCCATTTTTGCTGAATACAGGTTGTCCCGAAATGTGTATATAATGCCGGAAAGAGGTCATTGACACCATGGTGGGGAACATTGTTTGTTCTACGACTTATTGGATTTCCATGTTTTTCATTTGTATTTTGTATTTGTATTTATTTATTCCAATATTAACAAAGATATATTGTATGCGGAATGTTACATAAGGATTACATTATTACACATAGGTACACAAATCACTTAAAACTACACAATAAGAGAGACAGAACCAATAACGAAAAAAAAAACAATAGGTAATAATAATTATATAAGATATATATAATATAAATAATATAACAGAAGAAGAGATAAGATAAGAGAATGTCAGATGTTAGTAAGGAGGTTGAGAACTTAAAGATCGTCAAGGGAGTACAAACTCTTTTCTAGTAGAAAAGACTTGAGTTTGACTTTGAATGCAGTTTTCTGATGAATGACTGATTTGATATGTAAAGGTAATTTATTGAATATTTCGACAGCTTGATATTTGCACAATGTTTTGTTATGTTTAGGTTAGAAGTTATTTTGTTCTTAAAATGTTTTCTTCGACTGTTTAATCTGATGATATGTTCCTCTGGCGTTTCATATTCATGTAGGTACTTTGCTAAGAAATTTATGAGAACTTGTACATAAAGACTTGGTACTGTCAGAATCCCTAAGGTTTTAAAATACTCTCTACATGATTCTCTCTGAGAGATTCTTAGTATTGTCATTCATGAAATTACTATCAAAGTTTCCATACTACCTGCTCTTAAGCACATCCCTAAAATCAACAAAACAGCTGTTTAGTTGACTTTTGAGTGTGACGTGACAATGGCCTCCTTCCGGCATTATATACACATTCCGGGACAACCAGGGGGGCTAGACAAATACCACTTTCTATTGACGTTAACGCCTGCGGAAAGATACAATTGTATGGAAATGACATTAGCTGTGGAAATGTCACGTGACAGCTGCCAAGTTTTACCTTGACAAATTTGCGTTAGCGTGAAAGGAAAAGGAAGCGTAAGGTATTTGTCTAGCCCCCCTGTACACATAGTTCTGACCCCACACCGGTATTCCCTTTGTCACGGGTATCAGGAATTAAGTGACTTTTTTTATCTGACACTTCTGAACGTGACTTTTGGAAATTGCTTAGCCTGGCAGTATTAACATCTGTGTTCAGTTTATAGCGAAATTAGGGGACCAGGAACAAAAACAGGTTTTTCTTCTTGCGTCTCAGCCGACTGCTGACCGATGCTGGTCTGAGGACACAGTATGTTGAGCTGTACTTAGTGTTCCGTATTCTGTACCTAGCCTTAGGGGCCCACTAAAGTGCGTCGCAAATGCAATCTCTAGGCGCCGGAGCGCCTGGTACACTTGCCTGACTGGATTTTGAGATAACTTAGCTACTGGCTGCAAATCCAACATACTAACGTATTTTAGTTAGTTTCCATATGGCCCCTCATATGGTCATTCAAGCCCCTAAAGGCAGGGGCGATTTAAAAATCAACATCAGAATTGACCACAAACGTGTTTTTATAGATACTGCGAGCGTTTCCTCGAGCTGATGATAGACCTGGAGGCCCTGCTGCCCACGCGGCGTTTCTTCAACACGGTGATGGATGACGCGCACCTCGTAGTGCGCTGCCAGCTGTCAGCACTCGCGGAGCGCCAGGAAGGGCAGCTGTTTTCACAGGTCAGTCATCAGGGTATGGGTGCCGGTGAAATTACAGGCACATAAAACTTTTCACCTGTTATGTCTCAGGGTCGGTAACTCGCGAGTGATACCTCTGGTGTTGCAAGCATTCATAGTTACATACGGTAACCGCTTACCAACAGGTGGGCCGCATGTTTTTTTGCCACTTTTTGTATAAAAAAAATCACTGGAAATAGAAAGAAAGAAAGAAAAACATTTATTTGCTAACGTTGCACAATATAAAACACAAAATACACACACGGGATTTACACAAACAATGTCTTAGTAATAAACTATGTGCCTCCCGATACCTACCAATATGCAACGACGCAAATTGGCGTCCAGCTCAGCATGTGTCAACTGGCAACACAACGCTGATCTTCCGTTGGAACCAAACAGTGAAATCACGGATGTCTGCTTACATTACGATTTGTAAATGTATATAATATACCTAACTATAAATAAAAATAAATATAACGGTGTATAAACTCGTTAAACGAAGAAAATGCGACAAATTAGCAGTTCATGAGTTTGCATAAACTCATGCACATTGTTAAACAAATGTAATAGGCCCTGTATTTCACTCTTTATGACCAATCATAAAGAATGCCACCAACAGACTTTCGCCACCCTCATCCACTTTATGATGTCATCGAGTGGGAGGCCTTTCTACACTGCGTCGACTGGTTCGTGATCGCCATTCGAGAACCTTTCTTTCGCAGTGGTTGTCGGAACTATATGGCCTCCCATTGCAATTTCAACTTGCTAATTCCTGGTCTCACTAGCCAACCAAACCTTAACTCCTATAAACAGTACTAGAGCAACAGTATACATATTTTGTCGTATACTTATTAGGCATGCTGGTCTAAGAAATTGGTTGACTTTCCTTTAAAAACATTTTTAAAAACATTTTTAAAGGAAAGTTGACCATAACAATACACTAAATTTAACTCAATAGTTTTATTTAGTGAGATACACATAACGTGGATGATTTCATCTTGCTCTCAAGAAATCAGGGAATATGTGAATTAATGTGATGAAGGAGTATGAATAAAACAAGATAAACTTAATAAAATCGTCACTATCATTGTATTTATTTGCGAAATAAACAAAGTGAAAATAAATGCTGTATCTAAGTAATTATTCGTAGGTTCTTTAGTAAAGATTTAAAAAAGATATAATTCATAGGAAAATCATAAGATTGAGTTACTTAGTAAATACCTATTATTATTTTGTCTTAAATATTAAATGGCTTGTTTATTTGATGATTTTTAACATAATCTTTCTAACTTACAATAAGAGAGCACACCATACAGTCAAATGAATGCTTTTTATACCTAAAATCACTTATAATTTCTAGTAACTGCCAACTATATCAAATGCTGGACGGAAATTCTCGTATTTTTGAGCTACCTAACGAGTAAATGTTGTCAGTCAAATTTATAATATTTCTGGGTCTTCAGTTCAATTAAATGCAAGTGTGACTATTGTCTTTTAAAAAGGTTTTAACAGAAAATATTATTAAGTATAATGATTGTGAACATGTTAAATTCTTACAAATTATTAAGTACCTTTGTGAGCTGACATTTTAATTTAATTAATATAATCATGGTATAAATGATTTATCATTTTAATTAAAGCTAATATCAGTGTATATACATTTTTATATATTAATAATACATGTTTCCCCTAGCTAGAACATACTTTAGAAGGCACATTCAAAAGCCCTAGATAAGAATATTTAGATGCTAAAAACTGGTCCAAACATTTTGTTAATTGTATTAAAGTGCTTTAACATCATTGCAGTTTAATTATAGTTTCTATTAATATGCACATTCATTTTGATAATTACAAAAGTTTGCATTTGCTGTTTGTTTTTGAGATTCATAATATTTGACTTATTAAATTTTCTCCGTGTCCTGAAATTGGAATATACTGCCTATTCATTAATACTATAATTCTAACCTTAATTTTACTGTTTCGATTTGGTTTAAATGCTAACTTAGGACCAACATTTTGTTATTAGTTCGCCAAAGCTCCCAACAAGAGTAGAATATTTTTAATTAAATAAAAACTTATCTGCTTAGCATGTCCAATCTGCGTTAAATATTCACATAAATGGCTCTACATACGGCCTAAGCACCATGATCCCAGATTAACTTGGAACTGACTGGCTTGCAATGTTATATTAGCTTTTATCGTTAATTAGGTTCATAACGGCTAAGATGCTAGTTTGGTCTTCGACTACAGCACTGGGTGGTCTCTATACTTACTCAGTAATAATTCCCTCCATTCATATGAGTCATCTCGTCACCCCACTCCCCCGTAGGCACCGGTTCCGCATAACAGCAACTCTTGCGCAATAAGAAAATCACGTGGTTTTGTCGCAGCACGCACACATAGAATATCAATATTGCTTGCATCAGGTTCACGAAGATGTGTGCGTATATCAACTCGTCGTAGTTGAGCCATGAGAGCAGAAGAAACAGCCATGCTATAGTCATGATGAGGAACAGTTGCAGGAAAAGGTTGAAACTGAAAAAGGAAATAGGTACTTACAGCGACCAGCACAAACTTTGACCAAATATATTTTTAGACTCAAACGAATTAATAGTTTAGGCTACAACACGCTATGTCGCCGGCAAGGACGCCGGGCTTGCCGGCGCGCGGCGTTGTGGCCGGCCGATGTTAAACCGGCAGCCGTGCCGCACAAATGAGCCGAGAGTATGACCGCCGGATTTTCCACGGCTGCAATGGCGATGCTGACGACTAATGTAAACCACTAGCGTCAGAGACTGTCCCAACCGAAATGATTCTCCGCGGCTTTCTGCCAGTTTTTGGGACTCGTGCCGGCGGCCTTTTGTGTTTTAGCCTTTAGTATTTACCACCCACACATAGTGAGGACTCAACGCCAGAAACTTACACATTATAACTAGACTAGAAAAGTTACATGTTTTTTTGTTTGTTGGTGGGTTCTTTTCTGTCATTTGACGTCCAACAGAGAATAAAAAGGTAGTGTGGTGGGATTAAGTGATTGCAGAGGCTCCTTTCATAAATGGGAAGTCTTGTTTATTACAAACAAAAATGTAAACAATAAAAGGAGAAACTTTACCATCCTTTTAGCTTATGATGAATTCTCCCATATATATTAATCCTTTTTATGATTTTCAAAGTGGTCACGTAGAAAAACACGTTAAATATTATTGTGAACGCCACTGGGGTGAAGAATATTGCAATTCCTAACAGCCCTGAAAAATAACATTAAGTTGGTTTAGAAATTATTTGAAACAGATTTAACCCTTAACAAATTAACTTTTATTAGATATAAAAGGTGCCTTTATTAGATAGCAGATATCCTGCAGGTATCTATGTAGTATGAAAGCTAGCCAATAATGCAGGCCTGTTTAAAATAGCTCAAAAACCTTACCAATAGTTTCCTGTTCGACATCATCAATTAGTATAGAAGACGAGAACTGCGTTTTCATCTTTCTGTTCGGATTCGAGCCCATGTCGAGTAGAAAGTGCGCACATATCGCCATAGCGGCCATAACTGCTACACTTGTCCAAACCACGCTCGAATAGTAGCAGTATTTACGCACGTCTGTCACTCGTAGGAACACGTTTCTAGACCTGGAATATTTTAAAATGGTATAGACATATTAATAGGGTTACGCTGTTGTAGATTGCAAGAACTATAGCTCTTTTACATACTCAATTGGAAGACTCATTCCCAGTTAATTTTGTCACAACTATGGACAAATGAAAGGCACTGCTGTTAATTGACCCTATACTTTCGCCTGTGGCCCAGATCACAGCATACTTACAAAAAATTGTTTGCCAATTTATAACTCTTTCTAGCTATGACTTAGCTCTTATTTTATGCATAAAATAATAGACAATTGTGGAGCTGAGATTTTTCCAGCTGTTGGTGTGGCCTTAGACTAGACCGTTTTATTACCCAAAACGTCCTTATGATTTTATTGCGGGGCGAGTACAGATGTGGAATAAATAAAGAGCAGAGGACATACTATAATAATCAACCTAATTTCAATTTTAAAACACAGGATTGCAGATGCTTGTTTGTGTACTTACTTGAATGTTTTCCATATGTAGAAGCCAAAACTGTTTAACCAGAAGAAAGCACTCAGTAGGCTGATGTATAAAATAATATCTGGAAATGAATATAAAATGATATCAGAAGACTCTTATGACAGTACTCTGGCTAATAATACCTTCAAAATTGCTTTAAGAGTTACATTTTCTCCCTTTACTTTAACTAACAAGCGCTAGTTTCTTCAATTAGTTCTCATGAAAATGAAAAAATAAAGTTTATTACCTGTGATCATAAAGCTGACATGATTACTAAACTCGGTGAATATCCTGACTAAATCAGCAGCTTGGCTTACAATCAAGCTCAACATTATTGTTGTTATGATATTTCCTGCCAAATCTCTCAATGTAGGCAGGACAAAGTATATTATGGCCACTAGTAGATACAGAATCATTGCTATAGCATGAAATGTTGGGTTCAATACTTTCTTCAGAACAAAACTTGTGTCCTTCCAGTTTATTTTTACTTCAGGTACACACACCATTGCATACATCCCTGTCATGTTTGTGTTTGATGTAATAAAGATTATCTGTAAAACATTATAGACATAGACATAACATTTATTTCCTACCACGATAGCACCACAACATTATAGACATAAACAGTTTACTTTGTTCATGTAAAAATCTTGGACTTGCTGTGTAATTAGTGAAGTCTAATCTCATTGCAAGATAAAAAAAATGAAATAAAATGAAAGCTATCTGTAATGAGTAATCACATTATAACCCATACTGGGAAGAACCAGGGCATTGATGAGATTGAGGTTAAGCTTTGTTGTAAGATTGCTATTTGAAAGCTCACAAAGAACATTATCTGGGGGTATCCCTATTTGGGGTTTGTTTTGGAGTAATTTCAAAGCTCACCTTATCCATACAATATTTGTCCTGCATATAAATGTGAGAGGTTGGCTCCTTTACCACTGGTATTGGTATGTTTTCATGCAAACTAAATGTGTTGCTTGATGGTTCGTCACTTATACTATCAGAACTGTGCTCATGGTGGATTAGATGATGTAGCCTTCCATCAGTCAGCAAGTTCAGTCTGAAAATGTCAAATGAACATTTTGTAGGGCAAGTAAAATCTACACTAAGAAGCTAAAGTATTCACTTTGCTCTGGCTCCGCTGTGGGTAGTGCTGTCTAAATAAATTAATTCACTCATCAGTTCTGTATCTAATTCTTGACTTAGACAGACTAGACAGAAGACAGAATACACAAGCCAACTACCAAATAGACTTTCACATTTATGAATCAGTTTTATACATACTCATCTTCCGATTTTAGATTCCCCAAAACAAAGATAGGGCTCCGTTGTGTGGTCTCGCAGTCTGGGAGACCATGCACAAATTGATAATACTTTATTTTACCATCTTTTCCATCTTCAGTCTTGAATTGAGGTTTCCATATACCTGAAATTTTATAAGCTTAGTATTTTCTAATAGCTACATCAATAAAAGTCAGATAGAGGCCACAACCAAAGAAGAGGTTTGTAGCTATGTAAATGACTATAAGCAGCTACCTAGCTGCTTAGCTAATAATACAGAAGTTATTGAATTGCGGTGTGGTAGTAGTGAGTACCTACTCGTAATTTAATATGCATGCTGGTTACCCAAGAAGGAAATAGGTACTTACCTACAA
Source organism: Perizoma flavofasciatum (assembly GCA_958496245.1). Lineage (NCBI taxonomy): Eukaryota > Metazoa > Arthropoda > Insecta > Lepidoptera > Geometridae > Perizoma > Perizoma flavofasciatum. Next base: position 6,849,248 of record OY292436.1, read on the forward strand.
ACTTATTTAAGTGCAGTACTTACTTGACTTTTAAAGATTTCGTAAATATACATAGTGCAGTCAATATTGTTTGATTTTATGTCTTTTAATCGTATGTACTTACTTTGATTGTACTGTTCAGCTAATCGGCAAACCGAGTCGACCATGAGCTCATTGTTTTCACAACATTTATTAATCTTTATAGAGTTCTGCTGCTCTGATAGATCATTGAGGTCTGTGTCTACTACTTCGGCACGAGAATTGTGCGCTACCAGAAGTAAATACAACAATCCAAATGCGAAATACATATTGATTCGTTAAACTAAAAGTGCAAAAGTTACGTCGTTTATTTATAGGACGCAGGATAGAAAACACAAAATACGATCACATTAGGAATAGTGATAGAAGCATTTTTACGGAGTTAATCTAGACGGTACGTGACGTAAAAACAAAATTAACTTTTGTAAACAATAAACCCTCAAAACTCAAAATCGTAATGAATGTAGAATTTATGACAGTTCCGCGAAGTTCCGTTTCGTTCGTTTCATTGCTTCTGTCTACTTGCTTTGATTACTCCGATCAGACAGATGACGTTTGACGTATGTATGTAATGTGATGTCACTGTCAGTTTAGTTTCTTTTGACAACATGGCAACGCACGATCAGTGCATACTAACTTTCCAGTCAGCAACAAGTACAATAATAATAATAATAATATTATGCCTATGAAATGTAGTAAGTACGTATGTTTAAGGAAGGACTTCTATTTTAATAGGTAAATTAAGTTGAGGAACACTAATTTACCTATGGATGTACCTTATTTATTTATTTATTTATTTATTTATTAACATATTAAGTAGGTACAATAGTTAGTTAGTAGCATCTTTAAACCTATGTTAGGTTTGTCTAGACACTAGGTTCTCGATGTGTTACTGTATTTGAGATAAAAATGCACAACAAAAACATCAGTGAATTATAAGTAGGAGTAATAAGTAAGGAAAGTACTAAGGGTTTTTTTTTAAGTATAGGATGTTAGTTCCTAGTAGGTAGATAAACTAGGTACTATCTTGACTTGAATAAACCGATATGTATGTGCTAGCAGGTTTAGAGTTCTAGGGGTAACATTTTGGAAAATAACTATTTGAGTGCACTCTTACTCCTACACATCAAAAGGAACATACTCGTAAGTACCCGCCCAATTATTTACATTATTCATAAGATAGACCTACTTATTTAAATAACATTCGTCAGTCACCAAAAAAGACCATTGCGATTGTAAATTATTTTTATTCATAAATATTCAAAACATGCTTTGATTACATATAAAGATATGTTTGAGAACTTTGGGGTTTAGAATAAGTACTACTAAACCCAAATACTCATTACATTTTGTTGAAGAAATTAAAGGAGATGTTTAATATAATACGGGAATGTTTATTTCAAAGCTTTGAAGGTGCATACACAATCTGAATACCTACTTACAAAAATATATGTTTGAGTATTAAAAAGGATACTTTTTATAGAGTTTATAACATGTTACCTTCTACTTGAATTAACACACAATTTAATAAATTATCTGCTATTTCTAGTCCCTGATTCCTGTTTCTACTTAATTTATTTATGACATTTATCTCTTTTACGTACCTAATAGAATTTACAACAGATTAAAATCTTAACATTAATGTACTAACTACAGGAGCTCATTGACATAGCGTAAGTAATAGAAGGCAATTCTGCGTATCTAATTTAAAAAATGAAACACCAAAATGTGCCGACCCACTCGTAAATACGCTTTTTTCTCTCATCCATGGTGACCATTAGCTGCTGTAACCCCTAGATAGTACGCGATAGGCGTATCGCATCCATTTAAGAAACGAACTCATCATCAATAAAGACCAGTGTAAAATCTAAATAAATTCCTCTACAACGATGAACTACTTACTCGTAATCTATAAATAGGTCTAGAAAACAATAAGGCTGATAATAATAAGTAATAACGTTATCAGCATAAGTAGGTATTTAAACAAATCTAACTTTCGCATATATGCGAAAGTTAGCGTTACGCATAATCGCTAACTAATAATAAAGTACAGAGCTTGCCGGTTGTGTTTCATCTCCTTACGTAAAAAATATTTCCACTTTGTCTAGGTACCTACGCTGATAGGCGTAAATACCTACATATATATGGAGAGTTTAACCCTTAGTTAAACTCGCCATACTTATTAACCTTAGGGGCTCGAATTCGAGTTCAACAAAACATGCAATGTGGCCATCCGAATTTATTTCTATATTCGTTGATATAAGGAATGGGTATAACCAAGCTTTACATCTTTATAATTCAACTTAATAAATAAAGCATAATCGAGATTCTTTTGACTAAACTCAAAACATCTCTAACATTAAAAAAATAATCAATTCTATTCAAAATGTACCTACGTTCTATGATTATAACATTGAGTTCAACGAACATTGACTTGTTTACCTTTAAATAATCGATAAGTGACCTTACTTTATAACCACTATTCAATGAAATATTACTTGGAACCAAAATAATTCCCGCCTCTATTTAACAATTCAAACAAACTGTAGCCACTAAGTAGTATATTTATTAAGTTGTCTACAATTTGTAGCCGACGATGGCTAGAATCTTGGTGATTCAGTCACACATTAGAGGGCGATAGATATACTCAGTCCTTCGGTTCTTTAAGCGCAGGTGCAAAAGAACATAAAGCACAGAATAGTTAATTATAATTAACGTAGGTAAGATACGGCACGGACGCGTCGTCATCTCTTTAATATTATGTAGGTACATACTTTAGAAGCGCTTTGGTATTTTGCGCTTATTTTAGTATATACTCTTGCTTACGGAATGTAAGACGGATAACTCGCTTTGGTTGCTTGAATAAAGCCAAAGTCCACTCTCAAATGTAGGTACTGCCTGTGATATCTAGTTTCTATTCACATATATACACTGGTTTTCCACAATCACTAAGCCTTATTTACGGCCACCATACCTAGACTTTAAAGAAATCTCACTGTTCTTAAAACTTGGTGACCAAGAAATTAGAACCGAATTTCCAACTGGAGTGGTTGAAATTAGTTGAGCCTGACCTCACCAGTGTCCTCGGCTAAGATCTGCTGGTCATCCAAGTCGTCGTGCGGGCTGAGCTTATCAGCCAGTGGGCGGGTGATCGGTAGGCAGCAGTTTTCACTCGCCAAGCCCTGCATCGCGCGTCTACGTAACACCACCAGTAGAAGGAATATCACCACTCCTTGCAGGCAGTTGAACGTGTCCATTATTTTCCTGGAAGACATAAAGAAATGAGGCATGAAATGAGCATACTAAAATAATTGTGAACATTGTTATTGTGTTATTTTTTCATAACTCTTTACGATACTGAGATCCAGTTATTGAAAAGATTCTGTTCGGTAAGTAATGCAAAAAAAAACTTACCAAATAATATGCGACTCTCCATGAGCGAAGCTGGCTATTTCGAATATCCACGATATACCCATAACTAGAAATAGTTTCAGAGATAAGAGAAATCTGAAAAAAACGAACCCTTGAATTATCGAAATATGCTAGGTACCTACCTCATTTTGAATTAATGTGCGCGACCGACCGACCGTTTCTCGTAAAATAAAGGACGAATTACACACTCGTCCTTTCTTAGTCACCCTGCTTTTGGTCAGTGACCTGTTGACGTACGGTGGTTTTATCTTTCGGATGTTTGGAAACTTACTTATGCTTCAGATTGTTCAATTTGTTAACATCATATTTGATTGTTTGCTGCCATAAGTTGAATGAAGACATCGCGAATAACAGTATGTTTGCAGTGATAAGAGCAGCGATCGGTCCGTAGAAGAATATCCATGTTTCCGTCCTTCCTGAAATAGAAATGATAACGTGTAAATTATTTTATCGGGCAATCTGAAAGTAACTGTTACTAGATAGTCTACATTATTAATATTAGCAATGGGCAAAAGCCTTCCCACGTCCACCAGGACGTGGGAAGACTTTTGCCCAACAATGGGACACTGAACTGGTGTTCCTCTCACAGGCGTCCAATTGGTCCCGCCACATTCGTGGTCTACCATAGTCTACAATGTATAATTCGAAGTCATTGCCAGCTATGTAACCAACTACTATAAATTTATTTTCGGTTCTTGTCTTATTATTCCCGTCTATTTTTACCAATCACGCTCCTTGATGATTTTGAATTGAAACATTTCACCAGCGGTCATAAGGCTATTTTCAGGGCCACCATACCAGCCCAAATCTAAAGTTAACTTTAATTAGTTAGCATGGTTGGTGTCAAAATTAGTGTCATAGCTTTGTCCCCCAAGCCATTATGCTAGTGTAACTAAGGGGCTGGTCACTGACCCGAAGCTAGAAATAATTAGTAACACTACAAAATATTAGATAATTTTGCTTCTCTCAAAACAGACAGGCGTTCTTAGCTCACTATTTCTTAAAGACAGATTCGAAATAGCTTTACATTTAAATGTAAAATAACTAAAGGCTACTCACCTCTGAACCAGCAGCTACCACTTCCGATGCCTGGTTTCCAGTGGTCTCCTTCGACAAAGTTGGCGATAAGGGACACTATGAGGAGCAGGATGGGACTGCCCCACGCGTAGCAGCTGTACAAGAAGTACTGTTTCATTTCAGTCTTCTTCATATAGCTTGCATCTCTAAAAATAACAAAAAAAAAACATATTTTAGGAAACAAACAAAACACGAAAAACATGGCGCGTGATATAGGTATTTAGAAATCAGAATTTATTGAATTGATAACGAGATTTCCCAATCTAAAGCTGGATAAGTTCTGCTAACAGCTAACTCACAAGTTAGAAAACGTTTAAGTTGCACATTTTAAATGAAACTTACTTGACCGATCGGTACATATTAATGCATATCACGTTCATCCAGAAAAATGTAGCCATCATCCAAGAGTAAACGAGGAACCCTGAAAATAGTTTAAAGAAAATAGTAATTATAATTTATATCAAAAAAGTATTATCAAATTATTGTTCAATAACCTACCAGTTATCGCGCAAATTTCGCCCTTGAAGCCGGGACTGAGTTGCAATATTCCTAGTGACAGGAACCCTAAAGCCATGCTGATACACATACACATGTAGCACAGGCCTTGGAGGTCTCTGGAAACACAAAATATTTGCTAATGGAATTACATTACAGACAAGTCAGGATACAAGTTAATATTTTCGGTGTAAAATTATTTTGATATTTAAAGGAATCCGGCCTACTGAGCGGAAATTATCACTATCGCAGCCAGTATGTATTCACTAACGCTTGGCCACTAATTGATCATGCTCCGTCCCTGTGCTAGCACTAATTTCAAAACTAAACGATGAGGTTGTTTTTTTTTCTTTATTTTTATAGTTTCTCCATCATCAGATTAGTTCGCTGTATCCATAATATAAATTGTCAACAACTCAGTCAGATAACAGGAATTGCGTCAAAATATCGCAATGTATGAAAAACTTAAACAAATGCTTTTTAAAGGTTCTACATATTTTAAGTGTAGTCTTATAGTTACCTCATTTGTGGCAGATATGTGTACACTGCTAACGTGACCATCAAGAAGATAACCGAAATGAGTGTAAGGATCCCGCTCGTCTCTATATCGTTAGTCCTCGTTATCTTCTCAAAACAAACCAAAGCAACAGGTATTATTGTATCATTTTTGTACATTTGTCCGACGCAATATCTAAAACAATGCAATAATTATTTTTTCTGTTATGAACAAAGAAATAATTTTGTCTTCCACTATTGGTTTCGAACAACAGCAACTGTGTTTGGCAAAAACTGAGGTCTACCCACCACCCACCCAAAGCACGCGCGTGTTTTGTGTCAACGAATAAATTAACGAAAATACTTTATTGTACACCTCAAGAGAATTGCAAAACAAACAAAACTTTACAAAATTAAAAGTAAACTAGGCAGTCTTATCGACGTGACTTCTATATTTTTTGGGTAATGGCAATGCTGTGTTATACCTTTTTCCGTAGCATGACTAAGGCAGGTAGATCCCTCTAGTGCAGGTTTTGTACAAATGGATCTGTGTGTAATATGGTAACTTACTGCGAGGGGTCTTCGACAAAAGTAAATCCTGGAGCATCCTGCGTGGAAACTTTATCTCCATTCAGAATGATATCCCGGAGGAGCATGCGGCCATGTGTACAATTCATACTGATTAGCTTCTGGGCTCCACATGTCCTCTGCGCGGTTATAATCTCGTCGTTGAGACAGCATTTTTGTTTAGCTCTCGTCTCAACTGATAAAAATGTTGAACTACTCAGTACAAGTAGAAATATTAACTCCTGAAAATAAAAATCTAAATTAATGATGTTTTGTTCTTGCTTAAATTATTTTTGTTTATGAGCGAGATTTTTAAAAATATTTGAAAATGCCGTCCTAAACGGGACACCTTACTATATGATTATGAATCACTTAGCAACGCAACTTAGGTACGTATAGTTTGTTATTTGATTACTGAACTAGGTCGGACACCAATAAATTATTGGCTGATGATATGTAAAGAGGCTAATATGATTGAAGACTTGATGCTAAGGTCACTGCGAATTATATGAAAATTAGGAGATAGCAGTTGCATAAAGTTTAGAAATTATTTTGGAGAATCACGCTATGGTTATCAGTTTCAACTTGGTAAGAAGCAATGAAAACACAAATTTGAAGTCAACTGTATAAAATCCGCGATCCGCGCTTATCAGCTCAACGGCACTGCGACACTAATTAAAAACATAACATGTAAACTATGTTTATTAAGACTATTATGTACAAATTAATCTCTGGTTCATGCGTATGCTGGGTCACACACATTTGTTATCGATAACGATGGGCAGGCACATTACACGCGGGTTCAAGTGATAAACGTCGGATGTGTGAATCTATGAAAGCTTATTTTGTTTGGTATAGAAAACCTTCGAAATTAAATGGTATGGATAGAAATGTATCTAAATTCTAAACATTTATTTTTTTCTGCATTGATAGTCAATACGTTTGTTACAGTAACACAGTACAGTTTCAGTTTGAAAACCATTTTTGTGTTGTTATAGTTTTAGATGTATGCTCATGAAAACTTGAATTAATTAATACTTACCTTTGAAGTGCCTAGGGTAGCTACATTTTAACGTTTACATCGCTGCAGCGATTGCACTGTGGCATTGATGGACGGAACCCTCAGATAACGTTATCGTATCTTATTCCATTGCAATTGAGTGCTTATAATAGGATGCAGTAATTTTACTTTGACTTTTAATATTGCTACTGGCTAACACTTAATAGGTATGCACATTGAATCCTTCCTACTAATATTATAAACGTGAAAGTTTGTGAGGATGGATGTTTGTTCCTCTTTCACGCAAAAGCTTCTGAATGGATTTTGATGAAACTTTACAGTAATATAGCTTATACATCAGAATAACACATAGGCTACTTTTTATACCGGGTACCACGCGGGCGAAGCCGTGGGCAGAAGTTAGAAGCATATAAGCCAACTCTCGACGATACTGAACAATAAAAAGACATGATCTGAGCGTCATAGGATATTATAAGGAGCGCTTACCAATTTCATAGAATAACAGTGAAACGGTAATGGTAAAGTAATATTACATTATGTCAGATGATTTTATCTATAGGCATAATGCTCATATCTGCAAGGTAAGTATCTACACTCTGACGTGTACATTTTAATGTAATTCTAACCAATCATGGTATTAAGCGAATTATTTAGTGCAATGTTCCGAAAAAGATTGCATTATTTTTTTTTACTTTTACTTGCTTACGGATTCGTACTAGAAAATAGGTAGGTGCTGTTAACAAATAATGCATATCAACGAAGGCCAATGAGAGCTTACTAATATCGAAAAAAAGAAACTTGGACCAATCTTTCGTTGGAAATACTTACACAACGTGTTTTTGACTTCTTGTTCACACATAAAAGTAAAAAGGTATTGGTATGGTACCCACCCCTATCTACCAAAGTGGGCAAAAATATTTTATTAAACTAAAAGCTCTTGACTTCGTACGTGCGAAGGTTTTGGACACAAATAAGCACCAATTTCACCATCTTAATTGATTTTCTAAAATGTCTTTCTCAGTAACATTCTACATCACATAACCGAAAACCTTTGGTTTTCGTTTTAATTTAAACTTTGCATGGATTGACAGTCAGTAAGTAACTCGGTAAGTCGACTTACCTACAATTTTGCTAAATGTATACTTCGATGATATTGTTTACCAGAAACTCAAAGATATGTGACAATGCAAGATTCTGCTTCAAGCTCTGATTCTGAATCAAATCAACTTGTAGTTAACGCAACAGTAATTTCGACTTTTTGTTATTTATTTGTGAAATGATTGACTTTCCTAAAGTGCACAGATAAATTGTTAGGTCTAAAGTTATTTGCCCTCGAGATAAACGGGATAGGTACTACGTACTGATTTAGACTGGTTTGCAGTTTTCTCAAATTAAGTATTTATTTTTAGATCTTTTGAGTGACTTGCGTATTGCGAATTTGCAAGTAAGATGCGACTGCATTCACGAAGTTCACAAATTAATGAGGAAAGTACTATGACGTTCATACGTATTTATAAATTATGTACCAAGGTATCGTAAGACGCTGTCATCCCTTTAATGTCACAATTACTCTCAGCTCACAGATTCGGGATTAGTTAATTTTGTGCAGTTTAAAAAAAAAAGATTTTAAATCATTGGCGAATTAAAATGGATAAGCGTTTTAGCACTTTTTACAACCAAAGCTTAAGTACACTACCCTCCACTACCCTCCACATTAAAAAAAATCTAGTGGGTTCTCCAGTGGATGCGACTGTAGCACTGAATTATAAATAAATATTACTTTATATGTACTCACCTTCATATTTACTGTGATTGGAGACCACTCTCGTGTTAATTGTTAACTGATAATATTTGTGTCGTCGCGTGCGCCGCGTCGTGCCTCGACTGACCGAAACCAGTGACGTTCTTGCTACGGTACGACTAGAGCGACGAGTTACGACTGTCATAGTATAGGGATGACCCGATACTACAATAATCGATTTGACTTTAAAGTTATTTAAATAAATAATAGTTAACGTACCGATTAAAATGACTCATATGTACATTTCTCATTACGTGAGATTGTTGATGACTTAGCATGAGCACTAAGACGACCGTTTTTTCCAGGGAAGAGAAGAAAACAATCTTCAAAACAAAAAGAGAGACTTATTTCTAACTTCTCTTCCACCGACAATATCTTAGGTCCACATTTTATCGGTGCAGGTTGCAAAGTATAGGTACGAATCGATACAGTAATCGATTTGACTTTATTTAAATAAATGTATTAAAGTACCGATTAAAATGACTACATGTATGTACATCTCTCATTACGTAAGATGGTTGATGACTTACTTAGCATGAGCACCAAGACAAGCATTTTGTCCAAGAAAGAGAAGAAAAAAATAACTACTTCTTTCCGTCAAACAAAAAGAGAGGCAGAATAATTTCTAACTTCATCGGCAATATCTTGGGTCCACATGATATTAGTGCAGGTTTAAAATATATCCATCTTTTCTAAAGTGTTGAGGTTAATTTTGACGAAAACGTGGGGTTACGTTGTATGATAGAAGTTATGTAAGAAAACGTTTCATTGACCGTTTAATACCGAATCATTCAAATAATTTGTTAATTTAAAAACGGTACCTATATACGTACGGATTTATTGAATAATGATGATGACATGAAATATTTATGCTTATTTTAACATCTACATTTAAAACATATAAAGGCGTCCGTATATTTTGGTTTGCATAACATTAGGTCTAGGTTGCCAGTAAGCCTAGATGGTCCCAGGTCTCGATTGGACTAGTTATCCTGACGTCTTCAACTCCTAGCGACTAGGTAGTTTTACTATATCACAATTGGACTAGATAAAAATATGACCAGATAGCGTTATGACTACACAGTCTATTGTTTTTTAAGGTACAGTTACATACAATTAACTAGTGGTTCAACAAATTAAGGTAAATTTAGTGCCTACCTTAATTGGATTAGATTACAAGTGGCTCAAAAAAGTAGTTGTCTGTATTGTCAATTTTTTTTACACAATTTTAAAACCTTAGCGACGTGCCTCCCTGACGTGACGCGTGGCGTTTAAACCTACTTATCGCCGATCCATCGTCAATAGTCGATGCAATAGCAGCGCCCCCTAGAAGCTTGTGAGATTGCAACCTCTTTAAGAAACATTCTTGGGATCATATAAAATAATTGGTAACAGACAAACAAAAACCCCAAACCAGTGCCCAAACGCAACAACGCATCGTCGCGTGTAAAAAAACAAACACACACACTCACACGTGCGCACACACACACACAACCATACCCACACACACACACAACCATACCCACACACACACACAACCATACCCACACACCCCCACAACCCCACACACACCCACACAGACACACATACACACAGCCACACATACACACAGCCACACATACACACAGCCACACATACACACAGCCACACATACACACATACCTACACACACACACCTACACACAGAAACATACACACACACACACACTTTCGCATTTTTTTTTTATAATAATTTATTTATTTGACCATAACTTGCTTAAGGTAACATTCCATGTACTACATGCTAAGTAGGTAGGTAGGTACTAGTTATTAACTTATTAGTAAGTATGTTTTGATACCTTGGCTCATACAGATGGTAAGTATCTATGTTAACTGCGATCACAGTCATGACATTATAGTAGCGAGTACATGGCCGAGCTCTAACTCCTAACTAGGTTTCCCTGTGTTTAGGATATCAGGACCCCCCCCCTGCACCTGGTAAAATATTGCATTCATGTGGTAGGTGACAATAAGATTATATTACTAGCTTCTGCCCACGGCTTCGCCCGCGGAGAAAAAGTAGCCGATGAAAAGTAGGTAGCTCTCACCGTTAAGGCAGCGTTCGCAAACTTTTCCTCTTGATTATTATTAGTGTAGATTCTAACTCTGAACGAGTTAATTGAACTTTGGTGAACTCAGTTTTCGAAAAGCCATCACTACTTACTTAACTTTGAATATTATACATAAGCTTCACTTATCTAATGGGCAGATTGGACTAAACTGTAACCTATATCTAATATGATATTGATTGAATGGATATTTTCTTATTATCAATAACGAAAAACGAGACGCAATTAATTAATAAAAATATTTTATCTTAAAAATCTGCTTAAATCTAACCCTTTTGAATCTATAAAAAAATACGATTCTGATGTACAAAGCAAATTTTCTTCATTAGCATAGGGTTGCCAAACCTGCTTACCTTCAAGACTAAACGGCTATTTATTATACGCACCTTAAAAGTACTTATCTAGACATTTGTAAAAAAAAAACAAGAATTACCTACTCCTAGTAAATTAAGTTCATATTTGATACTACTAGGGTTTACTTTTGATATTACTAGTGTCTCGTACTTACAAACAATTCACTAATTAATATTATGAATGCTATTTTCTCGTCAAAATAATACCAGTTTTAAGTATATTATTTATGTTAAACTAAGCAATACAAATTATACAAGACAAAATAAATAAAATTTAAAAATATGACTAGGTTGTGCATATTTTGCATGGGAAAATAAATTAATAGTAAAACACATTTTCAAAAACAAGCTTTTAACCCTGAGCGCAGCAACCATGTCATGGTAAAACTTAAAACCAGCTATCATAATAAAATGCGTACACAAAAAAAAAACGTTTCTGTGATGTTAACCGTTGAAGATTTCCTTTATCTGGAGCTAATCCTGGATGCCGATTCAGGTCATGCTTACCATAAAAATGCATCGTCATCGGAACTGAATCAACATGTAAAAAATCAATTTCGTAGGATAAGAAGAAGTGGTTCTAATTCAGCTTGCAAGATTTGACCCAAACAAACAAACAAACTAACATACAAACATTGCATGTTAAATAAAAGCTTGTAAAAAGCTAAAAAGAAAACTGCGCGCACGGAAATATCTATTGGAAGAATTCAAAAGTAGAAAACAAGTTGGAAGATCTAGGTTTTTTAAAAAGTGACGTATATAGATTTTGTTTTCAAGCAGTTTAACGCTATGCTGAGCGACTGGTAAAGCTGGATTCACACTAAATCTTCCCAAGGGATATATACAAAAATTTACAATAAACAAATTTAAAAACGTAATTAAACAAAAACTTTATAAAAATGTTTTTAAAACTTTATATTATTTAGATGATAAAAACTCTTGGGATTGAAAATGCTCAAACTGGATAAAAAAATTAGGTACATATTGTTTTGTAAAAGGATCATTAAAAAAAATAACCAGCCTTGTTTTCTTGCCTTTCTTTCCTGGCTTGGTCGCGGAGGAACAGGCATTAGATAAAAACGAACTGATCCTTGTGATTTTAATGAATAAATTAATTTTGACTTTGACTCACATGTCATGATGCATCAGTAGATATATCAGAAGCTTATCGGCGTAGTTTATTTTATATTTAGGCGTGCCCACTGACGCCTATTGACTTGTCGCAAACTGCTCGAGCATTGATCGCATCAGTGGCAAAGACCTTCAAAATAACTGTCTGAATCGAAATCCATCATTGTGTTAATCCGTTCACTCCGAAAGCTAGGACTGTAATGATTCAAGATATCGTTAGAAAGCAACACGATACGACATATAGTCGAGCATGCTAGCTCTGAAGTCAGAGCGCATAACAACACGGTAAGTAAGTCTAGCTAATGTGAATCCAGCCTCACGTCTTTCTCCATATCTATTCTTTATTGTACACACAAATATATATACACTTACAAAAAGGCAGAATTAAATGACATGTACAAAGGCGAGCTTAACCCTAAAAAGAGTTTTCTTCCAGCAAACTTTGAGTTAGAGAGAGGTAATTTTAGAGGTAGGATCGTGTACAGAAAAGAATAATAAAACAATTCTTTAGTTACTTAAAACTACAAAACATAAACCATACATAATTTAGAGAGACAATAGTGCTCTTTAACTTTCTATATATCTTTTAAGAAAGAACAAGTTGACCCCGAAGTGTATTCCATCAAGTATTACAGCGTCCTCTAGTGACGTGTAGCGATAACACTTATCAAAGAACCATCCTTGAAGTCATACAAATCGATCGCTAGTTTAGACTAAACCACGGATAATAATAATAACCACAGTTATTATGAATTCATAGTGTTATGATACTATACGTATAATAATATCTGTGGTTTAGTCAAGCAGTCCACGGTTTGGCTGGCTTCGATTTTTTTTGTTCGCGGTTTTATCCTCTTGAATAGATTTTATCGGAACAAGTCACTAGAGGTCGTTGCAATCGATGATGGAATGTGAAACGGCGTAACCGACCATCATGCAGTTTCTTATCATCGTTTTATATGAATTCAAAAAAGGGTTTTAGGTAGGTTTTAACGCCAGACGGGTTTTAGGTAGGTTTTAACATGTGGCGACCTCTGTGGCGCAGTGGGCGAAGGCTCGCCTGAGACGCATAAAGCTGCGTGTTCGAGTGCCGCCGCGAGACAAATGTTTGTATGATCTGCAAATATTTGTCTGTATGTATATAATACGTATGTATACTTCTTTTGCAAAAAAAGTATATAAGTAGTATAACATTCATGTAGTTCCCACAACACAAACTCTGCTTACTTTGGGGCTAGATTATGCTGTGTGAAAATATCCAGCATTGTTATCATTATTATAAGAGGGTTGCAAACCCTAGGTTGCTACCCTTGTACGTGATTGAAACGTACGACGGGGTTATAATGTTTTGTAAAAATTAACTTGCATACTTATGACTTGCAAATTTTTAATGTTCGTTCATTGGTACAGATGTATGCCCAATTATGTTGTCAGCTTCGTCGTCATTTTCCAGGAACATCTCAACAGGGCCCGATATGCAAGCCAGCCAACCACGATTGTACATAGCCCTTACCACTCGCTTACGGAATACTACTATGACTAGGAAAATCCATAGACCTTGCAGGCAGTTGATTATGTTCAGTATTTTCCTGAAAATACAAACATAGTTGAATCAATGAAACTGTAAATGATAGCTGATCTAGGCCAAAATTGGTCCTGTCTATTGTTAAAAATAAGGTTACTAAGTAGACTTAGAAGTGGTTCTTATAATAAATAAATAAATAATGGCGGAGATTTTCACACAGCATCATCTAGCAGAGCAGAGCTTTTGTTACTGATTCATACTTATAATATTTTCTTTGTAAATACATACATTTTACACATAGAAAACACCCAGACCCGATATATTTTCTGATAACATGTTTTTTTTTTACAATTTGTCGTCCACTCCAATTCTCCTCGACAATTGAATTGTTGAAACAATTCACTTCCAATTGTCAATTAAATTGTTTGAATTCAACTGTCATCTCAAGGTACCTTATGATCTACCTTTATCATTCCTAAAAGTAGCATAGCTTTTACATGTTGTGTTTGAAAACAGTTTTGAAGACTCTTATGTACTACTAGCTGATGCTCGCGGTTTTACTCGCGTAGAATAGGTAATTGATAGGTGTAATAATTGCATGCCTTGCACCCTTAAGGGCTATTTTTACATACGTATTCAGCTCTTTTGTATATTAAGTATCCAAAATAAGTTGAGGTGTAGCAAATCGCACCAAACTACAAAACAAACTTAACACACCATTCTACGCCCTTTGAGGGGTAGTTTAGAAAAAAAAATATTTGTCTTTTATCATTTGTACTAAATAATATTTATGCCGAGTTTCAAGCAAATTGGACCACTCGTTAAAAAGTTCCTATACAAACTTGGACACCCTCTACAACCCCTTAGAGGGGTAGTTTGGGAAGATAATTATATTAGTATTTTATCGTTTGGATTGAAAAATATTTATGTGAAGATTCAAGACTGTAAGTTCAAGGAATACCATTTTTTCATACAAATGTTTTAAGCTCTTTTCACCCCCTGAGGGGTAGAATTTTGTAAATTCCTTACTTATTGCACCCTTACACCATAAGAGGAATATACCCTCCAAGTTTTATGCTTCTAGAACTTATGGTTTAGGCTGTGCATTGATCCTCCAATCAGTAACGGAACAGTTTTATATACCCCTTTTCTACCCCTATTAATTGATATTTATGATGAAAAAGCGTATAAGGCATATTACGTTGTCGAAACGGTACAGCTTGAGTAACAACAAAAACAAACAAACAAACGATTCCATCCATAATGTGAATCACGATTGTAATTCACATTATGGAGATCCTCAGATCCGTACTCAGATCTGTTAGTAGGGGGTAGTCATAGACTCGTCCATACATTTTATTTGGCACATGACCGCGTTTTGCATTCCACGTGACAGGTTGCAAGCCTATCGCCCTTGGCAGTAAAAATTGTTGTGCATATTTTGCATCCATTGTTTGTTGATGACCGTAGATTCAACTCGAATCATTCTCATTTTGTAATGTCCTCGAAAAGTTCAACTAGAAGTACCAAACAGTCTAGTTGGAGTATATCTAAGAATATGAATTTACTCACCAAATAACCAGTTCCCTTTTGTCGAATATTTCGACTAAATCAATTATCCAATATAAACCCATTACAACGAAAAGTTTAAGACTCAAGAAGAATCTGAAATAAATTAAAGTCAAGATTAATTAAATTACGATGATGATTGTGTCAGTTTAAAGGTTTTCGCACACATTTCAGCCCCGAAACGGATTAGTATGCGACGCATGTTCTTTGTCTCCATACTTCAACGCATTATTATTGCCACCGTTATTATTTTTTATTCTCATTTTTAATTTGTAATAAAATGAAAAATTATATTTTATATTACTGATATATTTCTTTATTTTGGAGATTAGATTAGGTAGGTTTTGTCTGTATTTATGTGAGTAACTATAGATAGATAAAACGTGACTTATGCTAGATACATATTCTAGGCTTTCAGCTGATTTCAGACCAATGCGTACGACCGTACGGTACGGATTGTCCGCCTAAAGGCTGACATGTGTCTCGGCTCCAGAGCTTTGTAGTACGCATTGCTCTAAAACCAGTCGAAATTGAACATTACTAATTATTGCCGAACTTAAACCTCCTTTTTTTAAAACCGTTCAAAAACAATCGACTCTCATTAAAAATAACAACGTTGTTATTTGTGCCTATTTTTAGTTAAGTATTGGTACCAAGTGGTCACTGGTATTCATAAATATTAATTTAAAAGTTATTTTTTACCTAATGAAAAAAATCTGCGACTTTTTCCGTCAAGTATTATAATAATAATTATTAAAAAATAATGCAGGACATTTTCACACAGCATCTAGCCCCAAACTAAGCAGAGCCTGTATTATGGGAACTACATGACTGATATATATTTACAATATAATTATACTTATAATATATACTTATTTTTTTTATTATTTATTTAATACTTTCACACAAAACAATGTAGTGCTAGGAGGACTTAATGCTAAAGCATTCTCTACCTATCATCTTATATATATTTACTTATATATATTTTTTTGTTAATACACACATATTATACATAGAAAAACCCCAGACCTGAGACAAATATTTGCAGATACTAACATTTGTCCCGCGGCGGGAATCGAACCCGCAACCTTCTGCGTCAGGCGAGCCTTCGCCCACTGCGCCACAGAGATCGTATTGCAGCACTCCCTAGTAAAATGGCGTTATATCTCAAAAACTTTCGTATGACTTTAAGCCATACATACAAAACGATTGCAAAACACCACTTTACAATTGGTAAGCCATTGTGGAGACTGATCAGACAAACAAAAAACCTTACCCCAAAATAATAATTATACCCGAAACGCATTACAAGCCCCTAGCGTAGCGGGTGGAATTTTTTCGGTAAGTAATCATACTACTATTCAATAATATAAAGTAAACTCACTTGTATTTCAGCATCGTTCCTTGACTAGATGCAAATTTATTACGGCAAAAAAATAAAGTAATGTAAACAAACATTATAATGTTAACAGACATAAGAACTGCCAACACGCTGTATAGCCAATACCATAATACGTATTCCGATTCCTCCTTATCTGTAAGAATTTAAATGTAAAAGTTTAGGATTTGCTGACAGCTCGCCAAATACACAAGTATTTGGTAACTTCACAAGATATCTTCTTGAAATAATGCATGAGTATTCAAAAAATTTAAAAACACAAATATATAAAACAGTTTGCAGTAATAGCTTATGTTTTATGTATACGTATAAGTATTTATTTAGTAATAAGTACAATACTTTAGAATAACACATTTGTTACCTTTTCTGTTGAGGACAGATTCTAGATATGGGAGATCTCGATACATAAAAAAAATGTATCAAGTGTTTGTACAGTCGATACATTTTTTTTTATGAACTTGTTTGTAAGAAAACAATAAAAAAAAAGGGAACCGCAGTGACCAAAAACTACAACAATTTTAAGAAGGTTTATAACTATAAAGAAGCGTCGTTAAATTGATTTAATTGTACTTTTTATTTCAAGAAAATATGTTGTATAGTTATTGCATTTAACCTACTCTTTACTTTTATTGGCAAACGATAAATGCAATTACTATTGCAGTAATCGTTCGCTAGTAAAAATAAAGTCGTTGACGAAAAATAACCTTAATAATAGGCAGGTACTCACCGAACCAGCAAGAAGTAAGTCCTATACCGGGCTTAACATGGTCTCCGGGATGAAAGTTGACAATTGCCATACTTATCGTGATTACTAGTGATCCTCCCCATGCAAATAAAGCATACCAAGTAAAAGTTTTCCAATCGCGACTACCAGCAGGTGAAACCGATCTGCAAACATGTTTAGAGGTTTATAGTGTTAAATAGAGCAATAAAAATATAAACAACATAAACAAATATGAACGACCTGATGCTCAACAGCATTTGTGTAGATATAGCCGTTGTCCAGAAAAACGAACTTATTAAGAAATAATACGCCAAAAAACCTGAAAATTAAAAACAATAAAAGACGACCACAGTGCTTGAGACGCATAAGGTTGCAGGTCCGATTCCCGCCGCGGGACAAATGTTTGTATGATTTACAAATATTTGTCTCGGGTCTAGGTGTTTTCTATGTATAATATGTATGTATTTACAAAAAGTATATAATTAATATATAAGTCATGTAGTTCCCATAATACAAGCTCTGTAACAATGAGAAGAACAATGCGGTAGTATACATTAGTATTGTACACATTTCGATATGACAACCATTTCCCTTTAATAGCCACCGCTGCGCCGCCACCGCGTCAGGTTGATCGGACCCTTACAGTACCCCGCCCTCTCACCACATCTCGAGGTGGGTTAAAACTTAACGGATAAAATACAATATTATTCCCTTACCTCTTGCTGCACAGAGGTTCATATCATCATAGTCCGTACCCATCAAAGTTATGGTTGAAAATAAACAAAGTCCAATAGCCAAGCTGCCGCATAAGTTGATTAAACTTATGCCTAGAAGGTCCCTGAAATTCGGAAACAATAGACTATTTAATCTTGGAAATACATCAAGGTGAATTTTATTAAAAGTTAATTTTACATATACTCGTAGATCGGAAAACAAAATATTAAGTGTTTTTTTTTTTTTTTTTTCAAAATTTTATATCCCCGACGTGTTTTTCATCGTCTATTGCAGCGCTCCGAGTGACTTATGGCGTAAACCTATGTAAGAACCATCTTTGAAGTCATACAAATCAATTCCAAAAACCGCATTTTAACCGGATTAGCCATTTCGGAGATAAATTGTAACAGACAATCAAACATCCCCTTATGGCAAATGCGTATACAGCCCGTATACGCGTCCCACCCTTTTACGTCGTTAGAAAAAAGCTTATTGGTGAAATTGGGACTAATATATACATAACAGATTTAACTGTATAGTTAACTGTATATTACGGCTTCGTCTGCGTGATATCCGAATAAAAAGTAGCCTATGTTGTGCTAGATCACGAACTATATCTGTTGCAAATTTCTACCAAGTCAGTCTAGCTGTTACGCAGATTATTAGTTACACATATACAAACTTTGACATTTATAATATTATTACGATTATGTTTGAGTAGTTATTGAAAGATAAGATGTCTGATTAATACTAACACAATTTAAATTACCTGAGTTCACTCAGAACAGAGTATATAATGACTGTCAATGTGAGAAATACCACGGACACCAGATAGATGTATCCGTAAGGAAACAGTTTAACTTTAGCATCAGCGCAAACATATCCATTTTTCCAACTCATATTTTTCTTAACATTAATAACATCGTTTACGCAGTATCTGAAAGAAACATTTTTTTAGTAAAATTGTAATGTGCTCATCTAATAATTTTCTATTTTTAGAAATTTCTGAAACTAGTTCACTATGGTAACGTAAACAGACGACCTGTTATCGGTAAAGATACTGACTTACATATTTGTTATATCTTCATGCGACGATCCGCCGTTTTCCTGGACGATGTCAACCGTTCCGTTTTCATTAAAAACGAAGTACGAGTAAGGCAATTTTATGTAGCCGAATTCGCAATGCAAACTCGCTGGTTCGGTATCGTTTCTTTCTGGTTTAAAGCACACTGCCTTTCCCTCAACTTTTTTTAATGAGATAAAAAGGCCTGGCGTGCAACAAGTCTTTTCGGCAACACCAGCTAAAGTACCAGCAAGCAAAGCCAAGACACAGAAACACGTTAGTTTCATCATCATTATTTTAATAACACAAAACGATTCCCATACAAATATTGTATTGTTTGTTAGTTATACGTTTTCAACTCGTACGTATAACTTATTGAACTTGCATACGAGGCACGCGGGCGTATGCCTCTGGCCGCGTCTTCAACTGAGTTCAATGTCACGCCTATACCATAAACGCAAACTAATTTAGGAATGAAGCTAGCCAGCCCAACAGAGAGATTCATCGCATAGCAACTTTATGCAAAAAAAGTGTTGTCTCTTTTACTCCGATCAAAACACTGAGCATTTGGTTTCTTTTGATCAAAATGGTAGGATATACCATTTTGATAATGGTAGGATAACCAATATTTGGCATTACACGATTGATATGATTATATCAATCATGTTATGTCCATGAAACACCTTTGTGTTTCATCATTGAGTTGTCCTAGCACTTTCTTAAAGCGCACGGCGGCATTTTTGTTTCACGTTGAAAGGAGTAAGCTCACACTCCTTTCAACGCGAATCAATTCCAGAGTGGCTAGTGCTAAAGGGCTCTTCTAACTGTTTAGTTCAATAAAAAAATTAGTTTGATAGCAAAACTGGTTGCAATGCACTATTATTTAGGCTGATGCGCGCATGGGGCAGCAACTCATCCATCCTGTCGTACTAATATTATAAATGTCAAATTGTATATGTTAAGGTGTTTGGATATTCTTCTTCTTGCCATTGTCCCACATTACGTGGGGTCGCCACAACGTGTTTTATTCGTTCACAGTTACATCCATAATTTACGATAGGGAATCCTAGTCAAAATCAAAAGGTTTTTATTCATTGAAATCACAAGGATATCTTAAAGTTTCTAAAAAAATCTACTTATTCCTAAAAAAACTTTAAAATTATTTCTTTCTTACTTGAAAATAATCCCATATTTCATACTTTGCAAAGCCTTTTTAACTTCATCCATACTCACTCCCAGCATCATACCCATGTCTACTGGTACACTTTCTATAACACCACTTCGATAATTCTTTATTCTTTCGGACATGTACAAAGGTGAGCTTAACCCTAACAAGTTAGTTTTATTCTCCTCTTTCATTTACTCAAATATCTCTCCCTACCCGGAAAACAGGCGTGAGTTTATGTATGTATGTATTTCTTCCATCGTTCTTTTATTTCTTCATCGTCCATCAAAATCTTTCCTCCATCGTATTTTATACATTTGGCATGTATCAAATCCCTTGCACTTTTTTTTCTTTAGCTCTGTTGTTTGGGTTTCTGGCCGTGAGGGATCTTTAGTGATTGGTACATTTTATCCTGCACCTTGGCCCTTGAAACTGTAATTATCTGTGTTGCTAATGCAACAAACGTATCATAACGTATCCGATTTGGATAAAATTTTAAACATGTTTAGTTTGTAGCCTAGACTTACACATAGAATACTTTTTATCCGGTTACCACGCGGGCGACGCCAGTTTACAATAATCTGAAGCCCCGTGCGCAGGCCTAGTGGATGAATTTGTTCACAAAATAAAAAACTTTTTTACCTTCTTTTTTTACATTGATAAGTAGGTAAGAAATGAAAGTACAATAATATAACGACTACTTATATTTATGTGAAGGGTATTTCTGAGAAGCTTGCAAAAATTTTTTAACTAATCTCGTTCTATAGCAAAATTCTCCCCGAAAGGTAAACACAATATTTACTTGTTCAGGGAGTAGAATGAAATGAGTTAAAAAACAGTTTTACGCTAGATATTAAGGATTACGTGGAATTCGTTTTGGGTTAAAGTTTCTTTATTTATTTTCTTCATTAATAAAACACAAATTCTTGGGTTCAAACACGCCTTAGTTGACTTGTTATTTTTTATTTGCCATTATAGGGTCCTGAAGGGGCGTTTCCAAGGTCTGATTCGCAAAATATATGTGCGTACTAACACGTGTTCAAAACGGCGACGGGAAACACCGTAAGAAAACCGGCGGCATGATCTTAAACCAAAAGTTCGAAGCCATGCGCTAACGGTTAGTGTTCAAATAAAGTGGCGAAGACAAGGAATACTGAGTAATGTAGCTAAGGATGTCCGTCATTGGGAATACATAATACATTTCCATTTTAATAATAATAATAATAACACGGTGGGTGGCGTAAGCGCAATGGTCTTGCGTAAAAAATTTTTTATATAACCTTTCAATGTCGTCTGTATGGTTTTTTGGTGTACTAATTTGACTGTTGTTTTTTGTCTTTTACCACTAGTTAATGACAGGGATTTGTTTAGTAGTATTTATATTTATATTTTAATTTGATAATAGATATATAACTCTTTATTGCATACACGAGAAATAAAAAATGATTTTCCGTCTAAAATTCTTATAAATTAAATTACGGTATTACAAAGGGCCGCCTTATTGCTTGAAAGAGTTCGCTTCCAGGCAAACTTGGGATGGAATAAATGACTAGATGGACTAAAAATTATGTGAATAGAGGAAGGCGGTGTAACTGCAATTAAATAACTTAAAATATTATATGAATATTACAAGATATTAGGGATAACGTAGTATAATATATAGCTAAACAGTATATATACCTGTTTTGGTACTATTATCTTAATATGCAAAATTTTATATATTACTAAAGACAAAAATAACACTTAGTTTAGGAATAATGAGGGGTCGTTAACCACATTGTTAAAAATATACTGTGACTTAGCATTTTTGATAGCAACAGGTAAGTCGTTACATATTCGGACCGCATGCACAGTCGAGTTACTAAAGAAAGTAATAGAGTTAAAAGTACTATAAATACATATTTTATAAAAGTAAAAGGTTTTACAATATTTACAGAAACATGTCACATATTCTATACACTTACACGTAGAATATTTACATTTACTTAAATGGAGTATATAAATTACACAGGTGAAACAGTTGAGGCATTTCAAGACCGTCGCATTAGAGATAACGTTTTACCAAGTAGGTACAGTAATGCAAAGCAGTGCTTTTACAAATTCACCGATTGCGTCGTTAAACGACCTCGATGGCGCGGCGGGCTGATCGCTGGCTGAGACGCCAGAGGTGAGGTTTCCATTCCTGCTATGGGATAAATGTTTGCATGTTCTGCAAATATTTATTCCTGGTATGGGTGTACCCACGTACAATTATTTAGGGCACTAAGTAGCAAATAAATACTATTAACAATATCTATCAGGTATACTTTGGTGGGGATTGATCCTATAAAATGAACCCTAGTCTCTTATAACTACTTCTTGCAGTTCTGTATTCTTCTCGCCAGTCCTTAGCGTGAGTGTGTTGTACGATTCCTGGGCCAAGAAATATTAGGATCATTAGGATTGGTAGCTGGATCCTACTATCCACGCCACTACCTTGTCCGCTAACAGTCAGGAATAGCGGAGTCGGAGACTGGGGGCTGTTTGTTATTTTTCACCCACTTCGTGATCCAGCGCGGGTTGGTAGCTAGGGCACCAGAACCTCGTCCGCCAATCGATCGCGGGTGCACCATGGACCGTTGAGGTTGGCTTGGGTCCCTGACATACATTTTGTAACTCCTTGTACCCCCCCGGTAACAATCAGCTTTTACAATTTGTAAAAAGTAAAAAGCTGTTTTTTTTCGACTTGTTTCTAATGGTCGTTCATAGGAACATCTGTGTGTTGAATTACATTTTCTTCGCCGTCGCTGCCTGCCGCCAGGTATGTCTCGATGGGTCCCGACATACAATCCAACCACCCATGTCTGAGCATTGCTTTTATCACTCGTTTACGGAACACCACTAGAACCAAAAATATCATTGGTCCTTGCAAGGTGTTAACGACATCAAGAATGGCCCTGTAATAGACATATGCTAATTTTATTCCTCTGTAAATATCGTTATTCGAAAAATACATGTATTGTAATCATTACGATGATGATTCAGAAAACAGATACTTGAATGATCTATCCGATTGATCCGATCAATAATACGTACCAAACGATGTGTGTTCCTGACAGTGACCCGATCATTTCAAAGATCCATAGCAAGCCCATAACAATAATTAATCGTATTGTCATAGTGAGTCTGCAAAAGAAAAAAAAAGTTACCGTTTGGTTGTTACAGTCCATAGACATTTTCAATTCTGATTTTAAATGTTATTTTTTTATTTCGTTTTCAGTAAACATAAATGGTGTATGAACATACGTTTTCATCTGAATTTAAAACAGAAAGATCACTGGCTTACTAAAATGAATTCCCCTAAATCCTCTCGCTGCTGACATGGGGCATGGAGCCTAATAAAACGCCATGACAGCTTATAGTACCTAGGTATCCTGTTTCTTCACCACTCACCTATAACGTAGTGCCCTTATATGACCTGATGAAAACGAGTGCCGCCACACGATTGTGGAGGTGTAAATGAATATAAAAATGTTGACACATATTAAAATTGACATCACGCTGTACATGTAATACCATTGTTGTTCCTTATCTGAAAAAAAAATAGTTAGCTACTTACCTACTTTAAAAAGTCTTGTGAAAATATTTACCTACAATGTACTAGGTGTATTGTGAAACTGGTGACATAAGCAATGAGCATGCAGGTAGAATTAGCATCAAGAAGGCCACAAGATTCCTTTTAAGGTGCTCAAAAATTAAATTTATTGCATATAAAATAAAATACGAGTATGTCCAAAAATGCCAATCCAGAATGATTCTCATCGTTTTGAGTGGGCGGGCATCAAGTGCAATAATATAACATTGCTCATTAAGCTTCATTACATATGCACATTAAGATCATGCCTGTATCGATTTACCTAAAAACCAGCAGTGATTCAGTCCAATACCGGGCTTTGGATGTTTTCCTGGGTGGAAGTTCACGGTGGCCATTATCATGGTGAGGCCAGTTGGACACCCCCATGCGTATAAAGCATACCAGCCAAACTCTTTCCAACCATGATCCACTATCGATGGCTTTCTGTTGAAAAACAATAAACAGCTAGGGTTTTCACTTACAAAAGACAAAAAAACCCATTCATTAAGCTTCCCGCGTTCGCGTTCTACGTTATTTGTAAAGTATTAATTCGATTACCTAGTGCTTCTCAAAACTTGGATAGATATTGCACTTGTCCAGAAAAAAGCAGCTATTATGAAGAAATATGCCAAAAATCCTGAAATAAAACAAAGCTGAGGTAGGTATATCGAGTTGAATAAAGTGATTGTCAAATCAGTGCGAATAATTTAGAGAAATGTTAGGTGTTACGATAAAATTAACTGGTTCACGTTCACCATGAAGATGATATGGTGAATTGGGGCTAGCTCTAACAGGTCCTATAATTCGTTTACTTACCTCTTGCTGCGCAGAGGTTCATATTGGAATACTGCATTAGCTTCATAATTGATAATATTCCAAGCCCTAGAGCCAAACTCCCACAAAGATTTATGATGCTCTTACCGTGCAAATCTCTGGAATGAAAGTAAAATCATGTTCTGGAATGAAGTTGGACTAAAAATAAATGCAAAGTGTTATTCGGACTCGCGCACTAAGGGTTCTGTGGATATTTTGGTAAATATTACTTCATCATGTATTTTGAATACATTTTTTAAAAACATTGTTAACAAAATATCTTAATTAAAACTTTTCTATACAAATATTTTAAGCCAATACTTATTAGCGGTGATATATTGTTTGTGAAATTTCATTGTAATTGCGTAGTACTTATTATACTTTGTAGAATCACCTTAAAATTTTGTAACATTTTTAATTGATTTAGTCAGATCTTCGAGTCACATTCACATGGTTGTAATAAATTTGAGTTTAGGTTTGTATGTAACCTTCACCTCTTGCCCTTTGTTATGGCTTATTTACGGGCAGGTGTAGTTTAAAGAAACCCATTATCGCTACTTATTAAGGTAGCTACCCACGGTCAGGCGACGACCTCAGACAGCCACTGGCCGCGAGGTTCTTCTCACGGTGCGTAACTTTACAGATCCAAATATTCCAAGCTTTAATTCAGTTATTTCCGAATGCCAATTGAAAGAGAACGTATCGCTACAGCGGATTTGACGCACCGCTACGGATGCGTCTGCTTTACCATGGACGAGTCTTTTCCCATTTTGCCCCGGCCGATGCGAGGATGCGAGCTCGTGCGAGGTAATCCGTATAATAACAGACCGTGGGAAGTTAATCTTTAGTTCTAACAATATTCCACCTTAGTTCTCTCAAAGAGGCATAAATTACGACAGTCAACGTGAGAAATACCACGGAGACGATCATGCAGTATCCCAATACCCTGTCTGGTATTGGAGATGGTTCTTCGTCTTCGTAGCATAGCAACGCGATGCGCCTGAAGGCAGTTTGGTTTTTGTTCGTCTCGTTGCCTGCGCATGACCTAAAAGAAAATTAAATTTTAAAAGGAATTTAATGCTACTTCTACACTTAGTGATGGCCCTTGTCACTGTGCTCATCTCATACAACACAATGATTTATGTACATACTAGCCTATGTGTTATTCTAGGTCACGAACTATACTTGTTCCAAATTTCATCCATATTGGCACATCCGTTATGGAGATTATTAGCTAAAAACATCTAAACATCCAAATTTTGACAATTATAATACTATCAGTGAAGTAGGATTATTAGCAACACATAAAAACTCGAATTGCTACTGCTGTAGGTATACCGCTGTATTCATGGCTTAACCTTTCAAAATAACGTAAACATGTTTTTAGCTTAAGTTAAGCTTAAGCTTAAGTTGTTTGTTTGTTACCATGTATCTTGAAAACGGCTTATCCCATTGGAACGTCGTCTTTTGCAATCGATTTGTAAGACTGTAAGGTTTTATCGCTAACACGCTAGGGGGCGCTTCAATAGACATCGGGGGATTTTAAATTATGTACATAATACTATGTCAACGAGCATTAAGCTATGTGCATTCAGGGTCTGCGGGATCAATCACGGCTTTGTGATTAGTCGTTTTCTTATTAATACTTACAAGTCAGGTCCAATTATTTTCGGGCGTAGATTAGGAAACGGAATTTCTATATTTCCTTCCGAATTTATATCAAATATAGCTACTCTAATAAACTTTGGGCATTTAAGCCGTAAGGGTGCTGTGTCGTTGCGGTTCGGTATCCAGCATTTGGACATTTTGTAGGATATAAATTTTCCTGGAGGGCAGCAAGCAATATCTTGATTTTCTACCGACGACGCTCGGTCTGAGATCGCCAAAACAATAACTATCAGGAACACAATCATTTTGTTCGATATTGTACACATTGAACAGTTTGTTTATTTTAAACATAACTCTATTTAATACACTCTAATTTTCAACATAGTTTCACGATTTCAGGAATTAATTACATTTTTACGGACACCGAGTTTGAATTAAATTCTAAAATAAGCAAACTCTTATTTGCTTCTCATAAAATCTATAAATTTCTGAAAAGAGCAGATCACTGAAATTAAAGTTTGTAAACAAAAAAAAACCTTTGTACAGATACGTAAACGGTACGAAGTTTTAACCAGTGTCTCGCTGGCGCGGCAGCTACACTCGCAATTCAATAAGCAACTAAGGTAAAGGCTCGCTGTATAGCGAGGTAGCAGTAAAACTTACGTTATTTTTATAAAAATAACGTTTGTAAGCAATACAAAAATATGATTACGGATGCCTATAGATATATATACCTTATAGTCAACAAATTATTGTTGTCGTGTAGCGGAGACGACGACCGTATCCCTCTTATACCTTATATATTATAGAGTGATGAAAAAGCCCGAGGGCCGTTAACCTTTTTACCTAGCCAGTGAAACCAAATCATAATAGAAGGTACTCACGATGATTGATGTCATGGAAATCTTTAGTTGAAATTGATCTCGCCATTTCGTGGCCCAGTCATAGCATATGCCGACTCGATTTCCGAATTAGGAGCTCGCACCACAGACAGCGATTTTCAATGAGCGCTAACGAAATGGTTCGACGCATTTTAAATAATGTTGTACAAGTATCAAACAATATGTTTTGTTTCTTTGTTACAGCTCCTGAACATGCTTAAGTTCTACGCTCGGTTCGAAATCAGCGATGAGACCGGAGACCCCATGACTGATCGAGACATGACGCTTCTTCATTATTCAAGAATAACATCTTTGCAGGTATTGCCTCATATAATGGTTTTACATTAATGCTCCGATACATAGATAATATACTAATGGGTTTATATTTTATTCAGAAAGCGGCATTCTCGAAATTCCCAGACCTGCGATTGTTTTCTCTGGCTAATGTGGCAAGTGTCGATACACGGGAATCTTTACAAAAACATTTTGGAAATTTAAGGTGAGAGCAATTCGTTTCATATTATTCTTCTATCGGTGTAGTATGAAGTATCAGCTACAATATAATTTAAATCTTCTTCTAGCGATAAAGCTCTTCGAGCGATTGCCACATATCTGAACCTAGTGCCACCAGAAGGAAAAGAAGATGTAGCATCTTGGCATAGATTGGACAAAACCTTTCTAAAAGAATTATTGGTATGTAAATAATTTTCCTATATATTATGATATTTTCATTCAGGTTACCAAGGTTGTTCGAAGATAACACTATTACCGCTCTATTTGAATTTGTAAGCAACAAAATATGTGGTATACAATCAAGTGTTATCTATATATCTATTCATATTTAATAGTACTATTCATTATTTTGTTTTCAAGATATCACGCCATGAACGCCGCATATCACAGTTGGAGGAACTAAACTCAATGCCGCTTTACCCCACAGAGGAGGTTATATGGGACGAAAATGTTGTGCCCACAGAAATATACAGCGGTGAAAACTGCCTTGCTCTCCCCAAACTAAATCTGCAGTTCCTTACTCTACACGATTACTTACTAAGGAACTTTAATCTGTTTCGTTTGGAGAGTACATGTGAGTGGTTTTTTTTTGTGTTATTTTACCTTAATTATATTCATATTTCAAAATGTTGAAGGTCGACTGACGATACGATGGGTTGAATGAATTTTATCATGATTTATGAACTAATCAATCATTGCTTTAACACAATACCTTTTTAAATAAAGTAAAGTAGGGTTTGTACTGCATACCGCTAATAAAGTAAAGTACTTATGTTTAAGTACCCTAAAATGATTAAAGATTTCAAAATAATTAATATTTTGCTGTTGTATTTGTAGAATTTAAGATATATTACGACTGTTCCACGTACTTTACTATTTTCCTGCTTTTATTTCGTTGACCGTTTAGAGGCCTTTTCTCAAGAACACCGTCCACAACCACGTTCGATAGTTGTGAAGGTGCGTCCTACGGGGCGTGACGTGCGCTTACGGCTGTGAGACTAGTAAGGCCTCGTCTCACTCAGTAGCATTCAAAATGTACGAAGAAATGGACTCGCTTTTAACTTTTTATAAATACTGCTGCACAGAAAAAAAACCGTGATACCTTCAATTTTGAGAGCGCGGTTGTCGTAAGCGAAATGGCCAACGCGCGGCTCGTCCTTACTTCACTGAGCCTTCTCTCTCATTTTTTTTCATTGAGGCTGGCCGTGCGGCTCAGCGTTCGCTCACGCAAATATTCCCGCATGGCCGCAGGGAGTCGCGTGGCCCTAGTGCAGTTGTGACCCGAATTGCAACTGGAACTGACTTAAACTCTTCATGCAGCTGAATGTATAGTAGCACCGTGGCGGGTGGTAATTAGGAGGCAGTGACCGGCTCCTCGTTGCTTGCGTAGGCGACGTAAGGACACGGTGTGCTGATCATGTCGCTCTCCGGACCGAAACACATACATAGAGCATGAAGAACCTTGACACGAATAAGTCAGCGCTCGTCGACTAGTGATGAAGAACCGCTCGAAAGCTTATAGAGCTGAGCCAAGCCAATTTCCTCTCTTACGAGCATGGTCACAGACTGCGCTTATGAGGAAGAGCCTCTAAACGGTCAACGAAACTTCATGTCAGCAGGAGAATAGTAAAGTACTTGGCATAGACGTAGCATATCCTAGTTTTTTGTATCATATGTAAGAAGTTACCGATTTACAGCTATTTTATATGTTCACTTTTGTTTCACAGACGAAATTCGCCAAGATATTGAAGACGCTGTATACCGACTTGCACCATGGTAATTTTTCAGGATGACAGTAAATTAATTTTATATCATTTGATTGCATTATTTAGTAATTCAATTTTAAATTGGATATTTTACAGGCGTGCTGAGGACGACAGCGTTATATTCGGTGGGTGGGCGCGCATGGCTCACCCCATAAAGAGTTTTGCTGTCGTGGAGGTAGCTAAACCGAATATTGGAGAGAAGGCGCCTTCCCGAGTCCGCGCAGACGTATCCGTCACTCTCAGCGTTCGCAACGAGATCAAGCACGAGTGGGAAAGCCTCAGAAAGCACGACGTCTGCTTCCTCGTCACCGTAAGACCGACTAAAGGAATTGGTATGCATTATTTCGATCAAGAAGTAGATAACTTGTCTCATCGAAATTTACCCTTTTTACGTAATTTACCTTACGTAAAAAGGGTAAATTTCGTTAAACTAGCAAAACCCTTTGATATCTACCCAGTTTAGTTGGTCAAAGGCCCTGTCTACCTTCAAAGAACTTTATCACTGCTGGACATAAACCTCTTCCAAAACGTGCCATGACGAACGATCTTAGGCTAACTCCATTAACCTTATTTCCGCAACAAAACGATGCCATCAGTCCACCGGATGACAGATTTCCTACACCGCGTTGTCCAAAACGAAAAGAACGGAAATGTTTCTATAACGAGTTATCTGTTTATTTCGCTTATCAGGCACAAAATACGACTACAGAAAAAGCATGACAGACCAAGCCGGTATAGTCTATGTGAGAGGGTGCGAAGTTGAAGGCATGCTGGACGCTTCGGGGCGCGTAATCGAGGAAGGTCCGGAGCCGAAACCAGAACTAGAAGGCGATACTAGAACATTCCGGTTACTGCTGGACCCTAACCAGTACAGACATGATCTTGACCGCGCCAGCAAAGGCACTGAGGTAAGTATTAGAAGTCATCAGCTCATCTTACATATGTTAATAACATCCCAAGTGTACTCACAACAGCAATTTTACACTTTACATAGTTATATGTCATCGCTCGCGACATTTTCGACGGATGAACTGAGAACACTCGAAGAACCGAGAAGCTTTTTCATATAGAGCTTTAGTCTTTTGGTTATAGACTCCATCATACTTTATTCTATAACTCTTCTTCGTGTTCCCACTTTAAAGCGGCCAAAATTTAGATGTACCTTACCTACAAGGAATTTGCATAATTTAAACAAGCTGAAATACTTGTTTTCTTCTAGGATGTTTACGAAACATTCAACATAGTGATGCGCCGTAAGCCAAAAGAGAACAACTTCAAGGCCGTACTTGAGACCATAAGAGAGTTGATGAACACAGAGTGCGTGGTTCCTGATTGGCTCCATGATATCGTACTGGGGTACGGAGATCCAGGCCAGGCGCATTACACCAGGTAGCACCTTGTTCTATGTCCTTTTACTTTGTTTCAGGAATGTGACTCTGAAAGAACATTTGTATACTGTTTCTTTGGTGAAATAGTTTGAAATTATTTAGTGGTATTCAGTTTTCTTTACCAAAGATACGCCTAATGCTCTGTGTGTTCATTCATCTTTGTGGTTTTGTAAAGTCCTACTTATATCTCAACAATCCGGTCTATTTTTCATTATACTAGTTTATATTTTTGCCTTTTTTATCGTAGCTCTCTTTTACATTTTATTAAAAGTTTCCTTACCAGCTATAGCACTATAAAATGTGAATGTTCTCTGTACAGGATGCCAAACGAGATAGCTACCCTGGACTTCAACGATACCTTTTTAGACATGGAACACCTCCGAAACAGCTTTCCAGGATACGAGATCAAGGTCCAGACAGATGATCCACGCAAATTAGTCCGTCCATTCAAGTAAGTCATTTACATAGCAAGTAATTTGTTTCGCAATATTATTCCGTATCTGCTTCTTGACTTCCATAACTAAAATTGTTTTTCTTTTAACTCGTTGATATTTATAGTGATTTAGTTCTATATTCTGTCGCGTCTGATTATTTTCTTCTTTTCGCCTTTGTTTTGTTATCCGATCAACCGGTTTCTTTCGTGCTTTACCGTTTTTCCTATCGGTATTTAAGTAAACAAATATATTCCTCCTAATCGAATGAAGAAATCTCGGTAAGTGTTTGCGCGAATATTGGTAGGTGCTCTTCGCAACGGAGTTCGTTAAATTGGCGCTTTTCTTTGAAAAAAGTATCTCTTAATTTTGATTGATAAAGATTTATAGCACTATCTGGATAGTGTTCCTAGCTTATAGTTCGGCCATGAAGCAGAATACTGACGCCCACGAAACGATATCGTTTTCAAACTAGTCATGTTTATTTTTAGGCACGTATTCCACTATTAGTTTCATAAATAATTATTTAACCTTGACTGTTCGCCACACGGTATATTGAGCTAATTCTTACCTGCTACAGGAAACCGAAGGTGTGAGAAAATACCCCTTATTCTTAATGTATGTTTTTTCAGCTTCAGCTTCATTATTAGTATAGATTAGATTATTACTGATAATTTGTTTTTTGTTTCTTTGTTGATTTGTTTGAACGCGTTAATCTCTGGAACTACCAGTCGGATTTGAATTTTTTTTTTGCAATTGATAGCCCAATTCATGGCATAGCTAGTTTTTACCATAAAAAGTATACATATTAATTGGTTTCAAAAATGTATCTGCTAACTTTAGCGTAACCTATTTTTAGCGTGTAGGTAGCTAAAAATTTTAATGCTAGATTGTAATATTTTTCCATCATTAGTTGTCTCATAATTTAGTCTTAGGCTGCATGTTTAACTGGGTAACCAGTTGGTGACGCTGAATTTCCATGATCATATCCCACCATCTCATTTCCAACAAAAACAAGCAGACGCAAGGCTCCGTACCATCCATACCTCGTTACCTTATTATTTTTCGAATTATTTTTACGGACACAATTTTTCGTCCCTGTGAACAATCGAATCGGTAACACACACGCATAACACACATCACTGGATTATACAACGGATCGAAACCCTGGAAATCGGAAATCAGCCGTTACGAGCCTCATTTGTTTTAGGTTGACATTCGAGAACGTAGTTCGGAAACAGCAACTCGGAGAAAATGCTATGGACGAAGATGAGCCGAAGAAAGTAATTACCGTGGAACCCCACGTCCAGCCTAAAAGAGGACCATATCTATACAACGAGCCTAAAAAGTAAGTACTCAATAAAAGTAACCAATCTAGTTATTCTAGATTACGATCTATACCTTTTCCAAGTTTTATACAAATCGGTTCAGCGGTTATAAAAATTATTAACATCAAACACCTATCCTTACTTTTGCTTTTATTATGTAAGTAGGATTATAATACCAAATATCAGTAACTTTTTCAAATGGCATCCTGATCCTTAAGATAATGTACATTATAGCGGCCTTATACGTGTGTTCTTGAAAAATATTTTGAAAGTAATCAATTCAGTACCATTTTATTTTCGGGATTCCTAAAATAGCACCATAATCATATTTTTATTCATGCTCAACATTTCGATTAGTTTCAAACTAATACGTTAAGGTAGGTTGGGGCTTACTTAATGGAAGAATGTCTCCTCATTCTCCAACAAAGAATGTTGCCCTCGACTAAGGGCAAAGCTCTCTAGCCAGTAATACTGTCTGCCAATTAGCTGCGGAAGGACAGACAGACAATTTTTAACCATTGACTGAGAACAGGATTTTGTACGGTTTTGCGGTACAGACGTTAAATACGTTTATTTTTTGCGCTCAAGGATGTTGAATATGTTGATTGTATAAGGTGTAACAGAGTAACTCCAGAAAACGGAATGTCCCGACCGTGACCGGAAAAGGCGAACTTCTGGATATCGATTCAAAATTCCGTATTTTCATCGTCACGATTTCACCATATTATAACATTGGTTGTAATACAAAGTGAAGTTATGAACGTCAATGCGGAAATGAATCATTCATGGTCCAAAAAACGAAATCACGAGTAATTACTTTAGGCGGTATTCTTGCTTTGTACTCGTATTTGGTATTATGTACCTTTGTAATTCTGTTTACCAGGGTGTCTAAACAAATGCCTCACGTTTAGTTTTCCAAATTCGTCAAGGAAAAACTTGGCTGTAGCCGTGGCATCTCAAAAGCTAATGTCATTTCCATACAATTCAATCTCACCGCCCGCGCTGGCGTTAACGCCAACAGAAAGAGGTTGTTGTCTTAGGGGGCTGGTTGTTAGGTAAGATAGATAAAGGAAATTACTTAGATACGTAATATACTTTGTCATATATTAGTCAATCAAGATCCTATGATGTCAGTCTAGCAAATTGCTTTGTTGATCCGATGACTATTCGATGGATTAGCCATCATCACATAAACCCCGAAACACGTCTTTATTTATTTATGATGAATAGCTACAATTCCAATTTTCAAGATCCTACCTTTAAAACAACCAATACTCCTATACAAACTCTCACTCCTATCCCCCCCTATCAAATAAACCTGTATTCTTTTTCAGCTTTCTAGACTTAGTTGTTTTGGCTATGCGTTGATGGATCAGTCAGTCAGAACAAACGATTTTATAAGTATAGATTTATTAGGACAACTAACACACATTGTCACCGCGCACACACAATAAACAGATACAAAGATTAGATAGTGCTCCCGCGAGGGCAGCATGCGCAGTATAATAGACACAACAAAAAGTAGATACTTAAAAACATAAGGTAATGTACATAGGTGCAAAATTTTGGACAATAATAGGACATTAAATCATCTTCAAATAACGTGAAGTTGATAAGAAGTCCAATAAGAAATTTCATAACCTTTTTTTTCATCCTTGGGGTTTCATAAAATTTATATGGGACCAGCCCTGAAGTATAACCCCCTACCCATTAAAAAAGGAATCACTAAAATCGGTTCACAATTGGCGAAGATATCAC
Organism: Perizoma flavofasciatum; assembly: GCA_958496245.1. Lineage (NCBI taxonomy): Eukaryota > Metazoa > Arthropoda > Insecta > Lepidoptera > Geometridae > Perizoma > Perizoma flavofasciatum. The sequence goes on from OY292436.1 coordinate 6,884,004, forward strand.
GTAACATACATATATATTAACAACTTTCAGTTAATTGAAGTCTGTTGTTACTTGTTCGTAAAAAAAATACTATTTTGTTATTAGGAACAACATTCTATTCACGCCGACGCAAGTGGAAGCGATCCGTTCCGGGATGCAGCCGGGCCTCACGCTGGTAGTTGGACCACCGGGGACAGGTGAGCTTATATAACGCTTATTTCTGTCACGAACAACTTTTTGATCACAATGTTGAGCTTATATCATGCTTATTTCTGTCACTATCAACTTTTTGGTCACAATGTTGAGTTTATATCACGCGTATTTCTGTCACTATCAACATTTGGATCACAATGTTGAGCTTATATTACGCTTATTTCTGTCACAAACAACTTTTTGATCACAATGCTTAACTACAAATATCATGTGATGTTTGCATTGATAAGGAGCAATGCTTGTATTCTAAAACTATTTTTTAACTGAATCTAGACTCAAACATATTTTTAGCCACGATCTATATATGTTCCAAATTTCACTCAAATCGGTTCAGCCGTTATATTTAACATTCGAACATCCAAACTTTCGCATCTATATTATATTGATTTTAAATATTCATGGAAAACTGTAAAAAATCGTGTTTTGTACTGTACTAGTTTTAGAGCTCAGACGACCTGGCTCCTAATTAATTTTAATTGGGAAAACAAGATCTGAACTGACGCCCTGGATTGACAATATGCTCCAATCCAGGGCTAGCTTGGCACTTACGTCAGCTAGCTACTTGCCCTCCGCGTCACTAAGATCATCACTTCTATTTTTTTTAATGTTTCACCTATGCGATACATGGTGTTTATAAAAGATCAAATTGCGTAGGTAAAACCGACGTGGCCGTCCAGATAATATCGAACCTGTACCACAACTTCCCGTGGCAGCGCACCCTCGTGGTGACCCACAGCAACCAGGCGCTCAATCAGCTCTTCGAGAAGGTGGCCGAGTTGGATGTCGACGAGCGGCATTTGCTGCGACTCGGCCATGGAGAGGAGGCTTTGCAGACTGACAAAGACTTCTCCAGGTGAAGTAGACAATCTATTGTCTAACCCTCTTATGCATAATCACTCACTAACTTGTATTTCAACTATTTAAAAATTTGATTAGGGTTTTTTATTATGATTAATTTATATTATAATATGTATTTATATGAATAATATTAAATTTACCTGCTTTATTTACATCGCTATATTAGTTGTTGCTGCACTATCTTTGAATTTTTTTGGTTACAGCTGAAAATCAGCATTGGGTGTAAACTCATCCAACACATGCTGAGCTGAACACCTTTTTGGTATAGACTACATTCAACAGTCTAATTAGACACATGAGCCGAAGAACAATACAATTATATTGTGTTCGTTTTAGATTTAATACCTCTACCTGTCGGCTTCTGTATTTTTATCTTTATTATTGTTTTTGCAAAATAAACGTTTGTTCTATTATTTTCTATATCCTAACTCTAGTAGGTCGCTAACCTAAACCTGTTATTTTCTTACACTAAACAAAGGATAGAGGCGACTTTCTGCACGCTGCTTAAGTTAGTGAGTTATAATGAGAGGGTTGGTTTTATAATGCGTAGCTGCCTTATCATCTTTCACATATAATTATTAATCGTTTCACAAGACCGCGAAGAGTGGAAAAAGAGAAGGGGGCCTTTGCCTAGCAGTGAGATCAGACAGGCTAATTCGATTAGATTAGATCTATTCTATTCTATCTATATGAAGCATTGTCATGAAGGAACAAGCTGACCGTATTGTTCCGCTTAGGTACGGCCGCGTGAACTACGTGCTAGCGAAGCGGATGGAGCTGCTGAGTCAGGTGGACCGGCTGCAGCGCGGGCTGGGCGCCGGCGGAGACGCGGGCGCGACCTGCGAGCTCGCGCACCACTTCCACGTGTACCACGTGAGGCCGCGCTGGCGCGCCTTCTGCGACCATCTCGCCGCGGACAAGGTTACCTACCGACACTTATAGACTCAATCAAACAAATAAAATGTTCACACACCACACACGAACACACGCCCACTGACCAAATAGACCTAATGTTGTCCCGGCTTACTAAAAGCATTTTTGATGTTAGTCAGAATGTTTTGTTTTATTTTTTTATAATTATTTACAAATGTTTGCCTCGCATTTGTTTATCTCTAATATTTTTTTGGCATTCTCAATCCGAGCTTCCGCAATACAGGCTAGAGCGGAGCTGAAATACAGCCTAGTGCGGAGCTCATGGTCAAAGTTGTAATATAGGCACATACTATTTTTGGAAATAAAGTATTTTGTATTGTTACTTTATTTGTATTCATTCCTTAGTGCGTATCTATTTTTTTTTCTTCTTAATTATAGACATGGATTGCGTGACTCACTGACTGAGTGACTGTCTAACGCACAGCCCAACTGTAAGTCCCGAAATTTGGAGGGTATGTTCGATTTGGTGTCTATGTAATGAACAAATCTTGCTTAACTATTTTAACCAGATTTATGTAATCCGATTCAGTTGAATATTTTCAAAGTGTATCCAAAGTAGTTAAACTAAGGTCAAATAACTATGCAAAATTATGGTGACAGCGAGTTGTTCTAGATGGTGAAAAACGGTGGACGAAGGAACTTCTCGATTAATATAATAGATGAAAACTATGTTTGGGCTCATTTTGATCAAGTTACGAATGTTGCAAAAGAGTTATTTTCGTTGCAGACTAAATCTATTGAGACGATCAGTAAAGAATTTCCATTCCACGAGTTCTTTGAAGACGCGCCAAAACCACTTTTCCCCGGAAAGTCTTATGACGAAGATATGGGAATAGCCAAAAGTTGTTACCGGTGAGTTTAAAGCAAAATGGCAGATCTTGTCAATCAGCTCTCAGTTAAATGGTATTTGATAAAGTAATAAATAGGTAGTTATAATACCTGCACCTTTATGACATGGGAACTGTTCTGTTGCACAATGTCTAAGTATAGTATAGTCTAAGGGTTGGTTATTCTTACATAGTAGCAAAAGCGGGTCAATATGGGGAACATCTCGATGAAGTGAGTCCGATGTCTTTCAAGACGTTAGTAAAATGGGTATAAGCGCCATTGATTTTATTAAGGTAGTAAAATTAATTTATTGTTAATAAATACTCGTATTCATGCCAAGATCGTAACTATTCCCGGCCTGAAACATTCAAATTTTATGTGTTTTTTTTTTTTCTTTACGTCGTTTCTAGATATATCGTGCATATTTTTGAAGAACTGGAGGAATTCAGAGCTTTTGAGCTGCTCCGATCTGGATTGGATCGTTCGAAGTATTTGTTGGTGAAAGAAGCGAAGATCATTGCGATGACGTGTACCCACGCTGCGTTGAAACGGTCGGAACTGGTACAAATGGGTAAGTGGCCGTTTAGACAATATTTGGATGATTGCAACGACATTTACTTGGAACGACATGCCGACGCCGACGTTGGGATGATTGCTTGGATTTTTTCCTGTCTAGAAGGTAACATTCTATTAGGCGTTTAGCGATTTCGCTAGTCAAAGTCAAAGTCAAAATGTATTTATTCAATAAAATCACAAGGACCACTTTGAAACGTCGGTTTTTATCTAGGTGCCTGTTCCTCCGCGACCAAGCCAGGAAAGAAAGGCAAGAAAACAAGGCTGGTTATTCTTTTTAATGATCCTTTTACAAAACAATAGGTTCGAGTTGGAGCATTTTCAATCCCAAGAGTTTTTGTCATCTAAATAATCAGATATTTTATAGTATGCCTTTTTATAAAGCTTTTGTTTAATTACGTTTTTAAATTTGTTAATTGATAATTTCTGTATATCTCTTGGGAGTTTGTTATAAAAGCGTACACCGTGCCCTTTAAACGATTTACCAACTTTATGGAGTCTACAAGTGGCAACAGCGAGTTTATCTTTATTTCTAGTATTAACATTGTGATTATCGCTTTTTTCTTAAACAAATTAATATTTTTGTGAATATACATCAGATTTTCATAAATGTATTGACAATGGAATGTCATTATATTTATTTCTTTAAACTTTTCGCGAAGTGATTCTCTGGGGCCCATATTATAAATTGCTCGAACAGCCCTCTTCTGCAGCACAAAAATGGTATTGATATCAGCAGCACTCCCCCACAGCAGTATACCGTACGACATAATGCTGTGGAAGTAGCTGAAGTAAACTAGTCTAGCTGTGTCAACGTCTGTATAAAGACTGTTTTTTTTTGACTGCATATGCCGCAGAACTAAGTCTCTTCGATAACCCATTAATATGAGGACCCCATTGAAGCTTATTATCTAGGGTGATACCTAAGAATACGGTGGTGTCCACAAGAGCCAACTGTTCATCTTTGATTTTGATATTTGCTTTAACTTGTGTAACATTGGGTAGTACAAATCTAATACACTTTGTTTTCTTTTCATTAAGTAGGAGATTGTTAACGTTGAACCATTTTACAACCTTAGAGATTGCATTGTTTACATTGTCAAAATCGGTTTGTCGTCGCTTTAATTTAAATAAAAGTGACGTGTCATCTGCAAAAAATACAACCTCATGATCGTCCCTTACAAGGTGGGGTAGATCATTAATGTATACTAAGAACAAAAATGGTCCAAGAATTAATCCCTGCGGTACACCGAGTAACCAGAGACCCTGGAGACCGTTTTCCATTTACATCAACTCTTTGTACTCTGTCACTTAAATAGGAAGTGAGAAAGTCTAGAGCAACGCCCCTAGTACCATAATGGTGTAGTTTCCTGATCAATGTGTCATGGTCTACGCAATCAAATGCCTTTGACAAATCACAAAAAACGCCTAAAGCGTCATGAGATTCCTCCCAGGCATCAAATATGTGCGATATTAACTCAATACCAGCATCAGTGGTTGAGCGACCCTTACTAAATCCGAATTGCTTATTATGCAGTAAATTATTTAATTTAAAATGTCTTTGCAATTGATTTAAAATCAGTTTTTCAAAAATTTTACTAAATGTAGGAAGTACTGTTATAGGTCTAAAATTACTAGGGTCAGAACATGTACCCGATTTGAAAAGTGGAGTTATTTTACTGTGTTTCATTAAATCAGGGAACACACCACAGTCAATACACTCGTTGAATATTAAAGCTAGTTCGGGCGCAATAATGCCAATCAATGATTTCACAACGCAAACAGAGATGCCCCAGAGGTCCGTGGTTTTTTTAACATTTATGAGTTTGAAAGCTTTTATGATGTCATCACTATTTACATGATCAAATTTGAATTGTATTTTACATTCTGTTAAGTTTTTTTTTAACAATGACTCTGCTTCTATGGGAGAGGAGTTTAAGGATTTTGTGGTAGAGACTGGAATGTCGGTAAAAAAGTTTTCGAACGCATTAGCTACATCACTATCCTGATTGACGGTGGCATTGTCAATTTTCAAATTAAACTTATTGTTCTTAGTTGTGACTCTTCCAGTCTCACTGTTGATTACTTTCCAAGTGGCTTTTACTTTATCTTGGCTATTTTTAATTTTTGAACTCAAATGACGAGCTTTTGCTTCACGACAAACATTTTTAAAAATTTTACAATACTTTTTGACTTGTTCTTTAAACTCCTCATTAAAATTATATTGTTTTTCAGCATAAAGATCATACAATTTCTTCCTGCTTTTATGTATTCCCGCTGTTGCCCAGTCACTGAACTTTTTACCGTCAGAGACCATGATCGATTTCGATGTAAAAATTGAATTGAACACATCACTAAATTTCTTAAAAAATGTGTTGTATAAATTATTTGGATTAAAATTACCATATAAACATGGAAATACAGAAGTTAAATTCATTTTTAGTTTGTCCAATCGATCTTTGGTCATAGGTATACAAGTAATATTTCTTTTTTCAAATTTTTTTGTTTGAACCTCTATTTTAATTATTTGTCCAAGATGATCCGACTTAATATTACTAATTAAACTCTTATTTAAAATTTTTATGTTGGCAAAGATATTGTCTATACATGTGGCCGAAGTATCGGTTATTCGAGTAGGCTCCATAAATTGAGGTTTTAAATCAAATGATTGAAATAAACTAATTATTCTAGTATTTAAGGAGTTAATTTCTAGTAAATTAACATTAAAATCTCCGCACGTAATAATATATTTATTTGATTTAGATAATTTAAACAACATTTCTTCCATAACTTTTTCAAAAATGTCAAATGAGGCAGATGGTGGGCTGTAAACGCTTATAACTATGAATTGCTCCAACTCTATGCAAGCAACTTCAATGTGTCTTTCTACAGAGAGGTGGACTATATCTAAACATTCTCTAAATTTTATCTGTTTATTAAGTAGGATTAATGAGCCACCACGTATAGCATGTAATCTGCAGAAAGAACTACCAACTTGGTGATTACTGAAACTGAACATGACCTCATGGCTTCGCAGCCAATGTTCTGTAATGCAAATAATGTCAATGTCATTTGAGTTCATGTACAGTTCTAGTTCTAATTCTTTACAACGAATTCCTTCAATATTTTGGTGCATCAAGTTGGTATATTTCACATTTTTATTATTTAACAACTGTTTGTTTTGTTTATTTTTTAAAAAAATATTATTTGACTTTTTACCTCGTGTGTTCATAAGTTTTGAGACGAACTTATTTAATTAATTTAAAAAGAAAGTTATTCATGCAACCTTTTTAAACTTTTAATATTTTAAATTTCGAATGTTTTGAATCAGAAAAAATATACATTTGAATATTTGTTTCATTCTCCGTGAAAATGGCGCCAACAAAAGATTTGCGTGCGACTGTAATTTCACTGTTTCAAGCAGGAAAAAAACCAATGCAAGTTTTTAGTGAAATCCAAAGTTTGGGATGTAGTCGGAACTTTGTGTATTATACCATAAAGAGGTACAAGGAGACCGGCTCTTTAGAAGACCGTGGAAGATGTGGCTCCCGCGGTCTGTAAGGACGCCCGCCAACATCAAAGTAATCAGAGAGCGAATTCGTCGCAACCCTTGCCGGACTCAAAAGAAATTAGCTCTGCAGACCAACATTTCGCGAATATCGGTGAACAGGATACTTAAATATGATCTTAAACTAAAGGCCTACAGTCGAAGGAAAGTGCATTATTTAAACGAGCGTCTTCGTAAATTGCGACTGGAACGATGTCGGAACCTATTGAAGAGACACGATCCAAAAAATATCCTGTTTACCGATGAAAAGATCTTCACGGTGGAAGAAAAGTTTAACCGGCAGAACAATAAGGTTTACGCCAGAAGTTCAAAGGACGTCCAGCCATCTGTACGCAATGTCCAGCGCACTCATCATCCAGCAAGTGTGATGGTTTGGTGGGGTGTTTCCTACGAGGGGGTCACTTCGCTTCATTTTTGCCAGCAAGGCGTCAAGGTGAAGGCACAAAATTACCAAACCGACATATTGGAAGCGGTGGTTAAACCATTAAATGATACGCTAAAATACTGGGTTTGCCAACAGGACTCTGCTCCCTCCCATAAAGCTAAGACTACCCAACGTTGGCTGGAGGCCAATTTGCCAGGCTTCATTCGGAGCGAAGATTGGCCCTCCTCCAGCCCTGGCTTTAATCCTTTGGATTATTCTTTATGGACGGAATTGGAGCTGAGGGCATGCAGAAAGTCTCACCCAAACCTGGATTCTCTCAAGCGAGCCCTTATTAAAGAATCGAAACGGATTCCCATTGAAAAGATTCGTGCCGCCATAGATGAACGGCGCACGCGTTTGAAGGCCTGCATTGAATGCAAAGGCGGCCATTTTGAATGATTTATTTTTAAATACAGATCTAGATGTCAGTAGTTTTAATTTTAATATCCAATAAATGAATACTCAACTTATCTCCAAAAATATTTTAGTTTTACTGTGTCTCAAGACTTATGAACACACGAGGTAGTGCTAGAGATTTCCTCTATTGTCGTGTCTGGTAATTTAAATGACATGGAATAATTTCCAATGTCTGGTTTTCAATTTTAGGACAATGCTCAAAAAAAGCATTTTGGTTAGCCAAGTTTTTGGCTGTTATACTAAAATAATAAGATAGCGAAACAGCTATCTGTCGTTTGTAAAAGTTAGAAAGGTAGTATCTACCTTTGGTCAAATAATATGTTTTACTAACAACACTGTTAGAATCAATTAAATGAATTAATTTATTATTGCATGATATTGTATGCAGAGTCATATTTAACTTATATCTAAGATCATTTTCTGCTTGTGGCAAGCTGTTGCTATAAGGGAATGTGAACATTACAATTTTATTAATTTGTAGTGAACACAGAGTATCAAAGTATTTTATAAGTTCTGATTTGTTCACATTACCCCTATTTCCAAGCCAAATAATCAGATTTGATTCACTGTCAAATTCATACTTTGAAATTATTGGCATAATTTCATGAAGGCTAGAATTAGGTACACAATGATTTATGACTGAATGTCCCAATTTCATAGTCAATAACTGGCCCATGTTTTTTCCAATTTCATCGCTGAACATAATAGTAGTAGAAAAGTAAACAAACAATCGGATTGTCATAAGCTATAGAACGCTATAGTAATATCACATTTCGAAAGCTATCTCAATACCATACATTTTTAGTTTTCTATGTGTTAACAAGAAGAAAGTCCACTTGGCTAAGGTGTTTTACTCATAGGGATAAGCTCATGTTTCTATATAAAAAGCGTGTTTTGTTTGAAATGTCTTTAGAACTCGCATCCGTACGTCATTAATTCCATAAAAACACAGTTCCATATGTAAACTGGAACACAGCAATGCGAGTATAACTGCTTGACGGCTGAAATATGATGGTAATACGTATTCCTAGCGCGCGTCGGGCGTGCTCTTTCACTAAGAGCTCTACTACTTCTATTAATAATAATAATAATAATAGATAATTTATTTCAGGCAATACAGTAAAGTAGGGCTCATAACATAAAAACCTGAAAACTGATATACATATAATTATATTAAACAAAAACTTATTAAGCATTATAAATAGGCATTCTACTATATGGTGGTAAAACCCATATTAAAACGAGATAATCCATTCAATTGCTTTCTTCCGCTTGATCATTGCCCATTACCGGGTATCAGTATTAGTACATTTGTTTTTCAATAGCGGTCACGAATTCAGCACAAACAACATTGTAAAATGGTGAATTCAATATAAAATCCGATATTCAAAACAATTTGCTAGAAATATATAAGCAGATTATTTGTTTATTAGGACTGTTGTGAGAAGTCACGTAGAGGCATGCCCTCATTCGTGGCATTTCAGCGCACAGTACTACGTGAAATGAAATGAAATGAAATGTATTTATTGTGCAAACTGTGTACAAAAAAGATCTTAAAGGCTAGGCGAAACAACAGCTTATCCATCAATCATGGACATACAATATTTAACTTATATAACTAGGTAATTTATTGCGTAAATAATTCTTTAATGTCATAAAATCATTTTTCTAAGAGTCACCTACGGAGTTTTGTCTTAAATATACTAGTAGGCAGTTCTCTTATGTCTCTAGGAATTTTATTATATACTTTTATGGTCATGGTAGAGCAATTTTTCCCACTCAGCGCAATTTTGTGTCTGTGATAGTGTTACACAAAATATTATTTTACAACCAAAATAAATTGGCAGGGAATGTAACAAATGTCAAATATAATAGATAATATCAATGCCGACAGGAAATGTCGAAGTGACTTTACAATAAAAATACAATATGGCAATTAGAAAATGGCAGGGAATATCACATAAAATATTAAAATGATAGGAAATGTCTTAGTTACGAGAAATAAATATAGGAACTATATGACTCATAAACTACTTATATATATTTTTTTAATACATACTTAATATGCATAGAAAATACCCGGAGCCAGACAGAAGACAGAAAGGTCAAAACTATAGGAAAAGTTATGTCAAAGTGTAAAGAAAAAATATCTATGTGATTAATTCCCATATAACTACGCTGAGCCTGATAAACAAACCATTACAGGCTTCAAATACGACAACATACTGATGGAAGAATCAGCCCAAATTCTGGAAATCGAGACCTTCATCCCGCTGCTCCTGCAGAACCCGCAAGATGGGCGCTCGCGACTGAAACGATGGATCATGATCGGCGACCATCACCAACTGCCGCCGGTCGTGAAGAACATGGCTTTCCAGAAGTACTGTAACATGGAGCAGAGTCTGTTCACGAGGATGGTGCGGCTCGGGGTGCCGTACGTGGAACTGGACGCACAGGGCCGTGCTAGACCCACGTGAGTACACTTAAGTCAAATTCTAAGTCAATAGGTTTTTATTCATATAAATCATAAGGAACATATAGAAACGTCGACTTAAAAACTACGTGAATTTAAAATTTGAAAGGGAATTTACGGCGATTCCTCGCGCGCGACCTAGCCTAGAAGAATCAGGCAACAAACTCTGCTTGGTTATTTTTTTGATGATCCTTATGTCAATTCAATAGATAATTATGTAGATTGAAGACCTCTCTGGCGCGGTCGACGAGTAGCCAGCTGAGACGCAAAAGGTACGGGCTCGATTCCCGCTGCAGGACAAATGTTTGCATGTTCCAGAGATATTTACTTTTGGTCTGGGTGTTGTGGTACCATGGTACAGGTAGTTTCTGATACTTACAATACAGGGTGGCCTTATGGGGGTTGGACTAAGTATGTTGTACACTGTATGGACACTGTTGGATGTATATATTCATTTGTACTTAAAGATAGACTAGCCTCTGCCCACGGCTTCGCTTGCGTTGCATTTGGTAAAAGTCTATGTGTTAGCCTATGTGTCATTCTAAGTCACGAGCTGTTCCAAATTTAATCCAAATCGGTTCAGCCGTTACGGAGATTATTAACATCAAACATCCAAATAAATGAACATTCAAACTTTCGTATTTATAATGTTACTAGGTAAAACTCTTTCTTGTACACCTTAAGAAAAGTAAGAGATTTCTATAACAGTTAGTACAAAGATTAATTAGAAATGTACAATAAATTAGAGGTGCGGGTTCTATTCCCGCTGTGAGACAAATGTTTGCATGTTTTGTAGACCCCATATCCATCGCATGTCGCTCCGGTACTCATAGATAGTGATGCCCACGACACAGGGAATCCTAGTGTGGGACCAGAACTACGTTTGTATCTGTTGGGTGTTTTTTTTTTAAATTTAATTGTATAATTATAGAGTGATCCATCTTAATAATTAAATCTTGTCATAATTTCTATCATTACTCGTATTTAATCGTTGTGTTTATTGTTCACTGACAAGCCTTAACGACAATGTTTATTGTCAGTCTTATATGTATGTAGGACACGAATGTAAAATTACGAGTTCATTACATTTGTTCAGTGGTCATAAGGTTGGAAACAATGGATACAGTGTCGCACACTATAGAAGATCTTTAACCTTACGCGTTTGGGCTGAGTCTCTACAGAACCCAGCTCTCCCAGTAGGGTGATTTAAACCGCCTGGTATCTGAATTAATTTTTGCCTTTACCATTTAACTGTTGGTCCTGACCGTCTACACTAAACTTAGGCCAAGGCTTAGGCGTGTCTTGGTGACAAATTTGTATAAAATACTAGAGAAAGAATATTTTTTTTGAATTTTTTTTAAAAATTGGTGAAATACAATAAAAATAAACAGACAAAAACAAACAAAAAAAGTGTCTATATTTTGTGTTGCGTGGAACGGCCCGCGACTTCGTCCGCGTTGCGTTTTTTCCATACATTCTTCATCTTCCCACTCTTCCCTCCAGCATCCCATAATAGTATGCTGTTACATGAGGCAGTCACATTTTACACATAGGAGAAAACATAAAACACTACCTAAGTTATCTGCATAATATACATACTCGTATATTGATGATGTCTGTAAAAACACGCATAAGTTGAATGTCATGAGATACGCCATACAGACTATAGCTTAGTGTAGCCTTAAGCTTAGTGTAGACAGTAGTCCTAGTTTAAAGTTAAGAATTTATTTACATGTTTTTGTATTTTAAACAATTTAACGCTCCCTTAACTTTAACGAACTGAAGTGGCGCAGTTAATATCGAATCTCTATCGAGCGAATTATTGGAATAAAATGAAGGTGCGGAATTGTATTTGCATAGTTGGTGTGATGCAAAGCAGTTTTGATTTTGCGCACCATTTTATCTATTGATCGATGGGCAAATAAATTATCTGGTAGAATCTGTAGTGGCTTCGCATTCTGGGATACTATAACCTGTTTCCATAGAAACTATATGACACATTATTTTGGCCCACCCATAGTTGCCGAGGCTAGACGAGGCATTAGTCGGTATTTTGGCGTGATGGTTTCATCCTATTTTGACTAGAACAATGCTCACTCTGAATTTGGGTATCGTTATTCAAACGAACGTTTTTTAACAAAAAATTTTTCATGTTATTTACACAAACGATTGCCATTTCGCGTGTCGAGGTTTTTTTTTATAATAGACCTAGCCTCTGCCCACGGTAAGGCCCGCGTGGTACCCGAATAAAAGGTACTCTATGGGCTATTCTCGTTCACGATCTATTCCTGTTACAAATTTCATCTGAATCGGTTCAGCCGCTACGAAGATCATCTCTTACTTGGACGCGATACATTTAGTTACTCTTATTTATAAGTACCTAGGTAACATAATAACTTGAGTGCAGTATACACGTATGGTTTTCTTGCATCAATATTATAATATCGAGCAGAACCTATTATTATAACATTTAAATTTACTTCTCACATTTAAAATTGAATTTATACTTGATGCCGTAACTGTCGAAATTAGACCATGGCGTCATATACTTATTCTTAATCCGGTACCTATCAAAATCTCACAGAGCGAGTACTGTGTACATGCTAAAAGGTACGATAACCTCTTTAATATTATACTATACACGCAAACATATTGGTAAGGTAGTAACACGTGTGTAGAAATATATTTCAAGATTATATCCCTTCAAGATAAATAATGAATGAAACGTCTTGTTACTTTAGCAGCTGGCCTTATGGGCCTCAATAGCCATATAAGCAATTCTTTGTTTGTTGAAGAAAGCGGATGATGCAACAAACAAAAAATTCAATATTGCTCGTGATGGAGATCCTTAGATACTTAGATACGCATACTCAGTGCATGCATCTTTTAGGAAACAGAGGCACGTCCAAACATTACATTCGGCACAAGTCCGCATTGTGCAGGTAGTAAACGTGAAACGGGATAAAACATCCTGTTCATCATGTGGAATTCCGTCGTAAATGTGTTTATTTTTTGATAGTCTTTTGGCATGTTCGTTTTTTCCAATAAAGTGTGCCGAGCACACATGTAATCCGGCACGGTCAGCAAATATTTGCTCGCGAGTCTGGGTTTTGTGTTGGCGTGCGTATATCTACTAAATATGTGACCAAGGATCATGTAATTTCTACGTAATCCTACTTATATTATATCTGTGTATGTTTGTTGCTAATAATCTCCGTAACGGCTAGGTAGATTTGGAAGAAAATTTTGAACAGATAATGCCCTATAAAAGCACATAGGCTACTTTTTATTCGGGTAGCACACAGGCGAAGCTATGGACAGAGGCTAGTATATCATATTTTTAGCCCTCAATCACTTAACAGTTTTACACTTAGGCATTAAAAGAATTTTATAGACTGACATAATCAGTGCCATGGTTTTGTGCTATTCTGCATTGTTATCAGGGGGGTGGGGCTTTTATACTACTGTTATTCATTTGACCCTTCATTGGCATCAACGGCCACTGCTTCTGCGATCTTCGGCTGCCTCCATCCACAGACTTCCCGCAACCTTTACGATGTCATGACCGTTATCCAACCTTTTATTTTCCTCACAGAATCTGCAACCTATACCGGTGGAGGTACCGCGCTCTGGGAGATCTGAGTCACGTGACACGGCAGCCGGAGTACCGCGCTGCCAATGCAGGGCTCCGTCATGATTTCCAGCTGATAAACGTAGATGACTTCAACGGCGCCGGTGAGACCGAACCGAGCCCGTATTTCTATCAGGTATGTACATGCTTTTTTTCTAGAAAAGATAAATTTATTTAACAAACAAAGATTACAAAGTTCTTGATGAAGTGGTAGAAGTCATAATTGGTAGTTATAATTGGTTTTGTTATAAAAGGGTAGGTAAGTACATAAAATCACATTATTCTCATCCCCATTGGTTTCGCGCTATATTTTATATTATATTCTATTCTTTATTGTACACACAGATAATACAGACAAAAAAGCTTACATATAGGACATGTACCAAGGCGAGCTTAACCCTAACAAGAGTTTTCTTCCAGCAAACCTTAGAGGAAAGGGACAGCTGATAAATAGCGGTGGGTACTTGTACACAAACGAAAAAATATATTCAATAATAGCACAAATTTTCATATAATATATAATATATACATACAGTGTAAATATAAACATAAATACATACATATATATATATATATATAACTCAAATTATTCATACATACAATATATACATATACCTAACTAATAGTGGTTTCGGCCTTCTTGTTGGTAAGCGGCTACCGCAACCTATGTACGCTTGCAGCATAGTATCACTCGCGCGTTATCGACCCTGAGACATCACGGGTGAAAAGTCTCATGTGGCTGTAATTTCACCGGCAGCCCTTCAAACCGGAACACAGCAATGCAAGCATTACTGCTTGCACAGGCAGCATGGCCTTTTAACCGTTACCGCATTATCATCAAGCAGCAGTTCGTCTCATCTCATCCTACTACCGCACATAGACAGTAGCTTTAAAATGAGTGCATTTTTTATGCCATTCCTATCATCCGCAATTCTGACCACAACTCTTACTATGTTGCTACTTGTTGTTATAAAACAATAGATGCGATCAAAAAACAATAGATTTTATCATGTACGATAACAATAGACATAATCAAAAACGCCGTTGAAGTCTTCAAAAACGTGTGAACCACGTTTTTGAAAATTTCGTAAATTTACATCCAAGTCTCAACCATACCCATTCAGGGACCAAAAACCACGCAGTAAACAATAAGGTACTTTTTTATACGAAGCTCATAAGAACCGTCGAAAATTCCGCAGACATCTGCGTCGCGGCGTTAGTATCTTTTTGTGAATCTAAAGATGGTGATCCATCAGCGAGCCAAAGAAGTAAACCGCCAATCTACAACCTTAAAAAACCGACAACGGACTGACTCGCAGGCCATGCGTCCATGCTTGACATGTAAAGACAGCGGTGTATAATATTTAAATAGTCGAATATAGACTGTTTGGCTCGCTAAGGTAGTTTTAGCCCCTTAGGTATGTATATAGGGTATACGCGAGCCGGCTTACCAACTATCCTATCAAAACATAAAGAATAATATATTATTTATTTCAGACAACTATGATTGCATTTCGGGTCCATAGTTATAGCACAAAATACATAAGTACGTATAGAATGGCTTTACCACATTTACCTCACCCCGCCTGACAATTATTTTGCTTTAAGCACAGGGGCATACGAGTACGACAACGTTGTACTTTAAGATTGTTTACAATCTTAAATTGAATTGACACGGACGTCACTCATGACCGGACACGCCGCCATGCCGCCGGCGCCGGTTTGCCAATGTATCACCCACTTTACCGGTCCCTGACTTCGATCGGCTAAGTTGGCTCAGTGAAGCGGTTATTCTATTTCGGGCAGACAATACAGACTGGAACGGCACAACACTCGTTGCCTTTTTTATCTGAAGCTTTGCCATGTCCTTGATTTTTGTTTGTTCCTACCAACAACCGACACGTGGAACCTACACTTGATTTTCATAAAGAGATTAAGAAAGTTGGATTGTATACCATTATTGTATAGGCTGATATTATTTCACAACAATAAGAAGCAGAACACTAGAAACCAACAATATTTCGCTCGTGGATTTGAACTCTCATTTAATGACGTTTTTATCCTAAATAACTATGCAATGAGACACCCTGTATTATGCAAACATTGCATATGAGTTTAATTAATGTCGTTGCCCTTGATCTTGGCTTTTAACTGAGTTTGTATTCGAATAGCGTTGTTCGTATTTTGACATTATCAAGAATATGTTTACCCGCGGCGTGTGTCTGGAGCCGCATTTGGCGAAAGAGTATATTTATAATAAATAATAAATAATGCTGTACATTTTCACACATCATCGTCTAGCCCCAAAGCACAGCCCAAAGTAAGCAGAGCTTGCGTTATGACTGGTATACTACCTATATATATTTTTTAAATATGCATATACATATTATACGTAGGAAATACCCAGACCCAAGACAAATATTTGCAAACCACCTTCTGCTATGACTTAAAGAACGATTCTTAGATATAATATATTTTTAACACAAGTCGCCAGGGGGTGTAGCAATGGAATGTAAAAAGGCGTAACCTATTGTCATGCAGTTTTTTCTGATCGTTTTGTGTGACTTCAAGTTGTTTATGATTGGCTTGATGTCGTGAGATTATAACAATTTCACGAAAACACCATAAAACAATATACATAATTGTTGTAACAGCTCTAGATATATATCATTGTTGGGCATTCGTATTTCCTTTGATAGACAAAATTTGCCGAAGCATCTAATTTAAATCGTAGTACTATATATAAATATTGTCATAGGTATTGTCACTAGGCTATATAGGTAATCAAAATCATCAAAAAAATAACCAGTCAGAGTTTGTTGCCTGATTATTGTCACTAGGCTATATAGGTAATCAAAATCATCAAAAAAATAACCAGTCAGAGTTTGTTGCCTGATTCTTCGCGCGAGGAATCGCCGTAAATTCAATTTCAAATTTTAAATTGACTTAGTTTTTAAGTTGACGTTTCTATATGGTCCTTGTGATTTCAAAGAATAAAAACCTATTGACTTTGACTTTGAGGACGCACACAATATGTGCGTGTTGTTTACTTCAACATTTGAAAACTTGGTGGATGTCGGTACATTCTTGGAAAATAAACTAGTAGTTTAGCGGTAGTTTAGATTTAGATGTAACCTTGGTAGATATCAACAAAACCCAATCATAGAATATAATCAAAAGTGATCTCAGAAACTGACACATACGTACATCATTTAGCGTTCCTAGAAGTGATTTTTGTTCTACAGAATGTTCGTGAAAACTTCAATTCTTACATATTAATAATATTCTACCGAAAATAGAATAGAATAGAAAAAAAGAAAGAAAGAAATATTTTTATTTGGCAAAATGGAAAGAAGACTTCTGCTTTGTACTAAAACAGGTACCCAGGTATTTATAACAAAAATCATAAGAAACTGTTACCTACCTTATTTTGTTATAGTCATAAGTTATATTGCTTGAACTTATGGCTATAACAAAATCTGGTTACATAACGAAGTAGATATCTATAAAATAAATAACTCTATGCACCTAAGCAGTGCCGCTATCACAAAAAGGAACAACTTCAGATTTAAATACAACTTTCTGTAATAAAATTCAAATTACCTTTAGACTTATTTTAGGGCATCCTGTATATTATTAAATTGAGAATATGCTAATACCGAACTTAGGTCATCGTCAGTATTTACATAATCTGACAGTAATAATATAAATGTAGGTTCTTATCTCTTATTCATCTCCTCTCTTATTTGTATTATTTTATCAAATTAAAAAACAAGAGTTCAAACGTCGCAGATTTTTTTTTCGAAAATACAGTTTATTCATACAACTATGTACAAATAGGTTTATACAAAAACTACAAATGAAACAGCTAGCTTTAGATAAATACCATTGCAAAGGATCTATAGATAGCTCAACAAATCCAGATCACCTACTCTACCAAGTATTTTTGACAATTCTAAACTTGTTTTATGAATGATTAACTAGTTTATTGAAAGCTAGTTTGTATAGCATCCTGTTACATAGAACGCTAGCAAATATGTAAAAAGGGGGCATGTGCCAAATTTAAAAAACAATCACGCTCATGACTGGATTAGCCATGATACATACTCAGTCTGTAGGCCGTAGATCTTTGAGGAGACCAAGTAGGAGGTAGTCAGAGGCACGTCCAAACATTATATTTGGTAATGCCCGATTATTATATTTGGTTTGAGCTTGCATGAAACTAGTTATCGGAATATGAGAACTGAACAAAAAGAGCCCTAAGATTAACATAACCTGTTTACAAATAGTCCGTTGAGGCCTTCGAATTTTTAGTTCTAGTGCGTGCCTATTTTCTTTCCCCAGTTTTGAGCACGCGTTAAAGCGCACATCAATGTTTCGAGTGAAAACCCATCAGGGCACGACGAGATGATCCCGCGACTTTCTTATCGGAATTCTGAAGTCGAGGTACACCCCACTAGGGCAACACGGCTCACTACTTGTCAACAAAAACTTATTTTTACCCGTGAAGTAAGGAGCCCGTATATATGTTGGCCGTGAGATGTTTTTTTGTCATTCGACTTTCACCATTTATTTCCAAAACAGCTTCTCCGATTCAAATACGGTTTTACAATCGATTTGTATGTGTTAACGGATGGTACGGTTTTATCGCCACAAATCTCGTAAAGGGCGCTGCAATAGACGATCGAAAACACGTCGGGATTTATAAATTTGTCTGTTACCAATTATGTCCGAAACGGCTTATGCGATTTCAATGCGGTTTTCTATGTATAATATGTGTGTTTTTACAAAAAAAAGTATATATAATTAATATAGTTATCAATCATATAGTTCCCATAATAACTATATGATTGATAATTATATTAAAGCTCTGCTTTGGGCTAGATGATGCTGTGTGAAAAATGTCCAGCATTATTTATTTATTTATTTAAAATAAATAAATAAAAAAAAACTCCGTAAAATAACTCCGGTACTTAGAGCGACTTGATCGCCACAAGGGGGCGTTGCAATAGATAAAATGTTGCTAAAATTCACTTGTGTATGCAGAATCTAGCGGAGGCTGAGTACGTGGTGGCTGTGTTTATGTACATGCGGCTGGTGGGCTGGCCTGCTGAGCGCATTTCCATGCTGACCACTTACAATGGGCAGAAGCATCTCATCCGGGACGTGATCGACAAGCGATGCGCTGATAACCCTCTCATCGGCAGACCGCACAAGGTACGACTTTATTTAACAATATTATGTAGAATAGAAAATATTTATACACACATCTTACTACATAGGAAGAAAAGAAGGAAGGAAGGAAAACATTTATTTAGCACGACATAAAAAAATACAACAAATTTTAGAAGTTAGGATGGTGGGATAAATTTTCAGAATAATAATAATATATAAGTAAGAACAGTCTAGTTATAAGTATAACTAAACAGAAATGCCCCACGCACCTTAATGCCTAATCCATCTACCTAGACAGTTAATGTCGCACCAAAAAGGTATCAGCTCAGCGTAATGCTAGGTAGGTGGCTACCTACTTAGCGCTGGTATTCTGCTGACCTTGCGAAGTGACGTCACAGACGCCAGAAAAAAACATAGGTTGTTAAAGTTATGGCATTTATGGCAAGTCTGGCCCATTCGCACTAAACTCTGACAGCAACTGAGTCGGTGCCTCTCTTTTATCTGACGTAAAAAGAAAAAGAAGTATTTTAAACGACTTCTTAAAAACCGTAACCGCTCAAACTCTAGACGCGCCTCGAATGCGTCATTCATGAACGCTGAAAAACTGGGTAAATACGCCACGTCGGTCGGTTGCCGCTAATTTATCGTGGGCTACGAGCTAATAAAAAATGCTTTCTAGCCAGTTTCTAAACTAGGTTCGGTTCAAAATTAGAAACAGATTATTCTGCCAATTAACTCGTTATTCCTTTACGATCACCGCAGACGTTTTTATTGAAAAAAAATACCAGGAATCTTGTGCGAATATAAAGCGGTCACGTAATTTATTGACCGAGTTAAGCTGGTAGTTTCTAGATATATGTTGCACATAAATACAGTTGTAAGTAGGTAGGTAGTACACGCGCGGAAAACCAATCCAATAATAAATCCTAATCTAGACGGCCAAAACTGTATATTCTGATTGAACGTGTTTATGTGCGACCACAGCGATCACTTTAAAGGGAATACCTCATTACACCGTCACCGCAATTACACATGACAAGGAGTGCGAAAAAACTGACCTGACCATATTTGTCTGGCAGGTCACCACAGTGGACAAGTACCAAGGTCAACAGAACGACATAGCACTGGTCTCTCTCGTGCGCACCAAGGCAGTGGGTCATGTGAGGGATCTGCGCCGCCTCATTGTGGCCGCATCTAGAGCTAGATTGGGCATATACATCTTCGCGAGGGCTAATCTCTTCAAGAACTGCTTTGAGCTACAGCCGACTTTCAACCAGGTAAGATGGATTACAAGTTAAAGTTAATCGTTTGTATTGTACATTTTCAATATACATTTTCTTCATAAACAACTACTTCAATGTCATGAGTCGTTTCTGTGTTGCGTATTTTCTGCCATGAGCCGTACAAGTTAATCGTTTGTCTTGATATACATCTTTAAAAATACAACTACTTCAATGTCATGAGTCGTTTCTGTGTTGTGTATATTCTGCCTTGAGCCGTATTAGTTAATCGTTTGTTTTGATATACATCTCCTTCAAAAACACAACCTCTTCAATGTCATGAGTCGTTTCTGTGTTACGTATTTTCTGTCATGAGCCGTACACTTAATCCTTTGTATTGATATACATCTCCTTCAAAAACACAACTACTTTATTGTCATGAGTCGTTTATGTGTTACGTAGGTAGGTATTTTCTGCCATGAGCCGATTCCGCTTTGACTAATTTGGCATTTGAGATATCTTTAATTCGTCCTATAAGTATTGTACGTATATTCTAATGATGATCATGGCTCAAGATTCATTAGTAGTTGTATTTATTTACCCAACCAAAAGACACAATGTACTTTTTAATAAAATCTATGCACTAAACACAATTTTGAAAATTATTTTAATATTTTATACAAATCAGCAGTCGTGCTAGGTCGTACCTGTGACTCATGCAAGTCATGAGCTGTTTCAGTATCACGCTTTATTTTTTTTCTCACCCTGCCCAGCTGCTGGAGCGATCACTTCAACTGGAATTGGTCCCCGGAGAGCGGTATCCGGCTCAGCGCGGCATAGCCGCTCAAGTCCCGCCTGAGATGGTGCTGAGTGCGCGGGACATGCCTCACATGGCACGACTCGTCTACGACATGTACCTCGAGCGAGTGCAGCATGCAACACATCAGTACAAGGTACGTCCTCTACATCATCCACTTTCTTAATTCTTCAATTCCACTGACAAGAAGCCGACTCATGCAACTAATAAGCTCTTATTTATATAGGCACACATTACACGTTACATAATAACACATAACTAGGATACTGTTTTGATCTGGTTTAGAACAAAATTTGGGCGCACAGCAAAACAATATTACAGTGTTGAGCAGACAGCATACTTAAATTATGCTATAAGAACAAATTAATAAAAATAAATAACAAAAACAAAGCAAATGAAGTTAAAAGTAATCCAATAAAATACCTACCTACCTAATAAGGTGCTGAAGACGAAACATATATTAAAAAACATAAATTATATTAACCTATCTAGCTAGTCTAGTCAATGGACCTTAGGGTTCGAGACGCTACAGTGACAATGACTTAGATGACGCTACATCTAAGTCATCGTTACATCGGTACATGGAACTTGACCACGAAGCACGCTTATTTGATAACAATAACAATATAGAATTAAATGACGACCTCGATGGTTCGCTAGAGTCGCATAATATGTACTTGGTCTGTGGGTTGTGGTATCATGGTACTCGTAGTTCCCGATATCCACGATACAGGGAAACCTATTGTGGGGCCAGGGCTATGAATGTGTCTGATTTGGGTGTGTATTTATGTTTTTATATCTATAAATATTAAGAGTGACTGCGAGATTCTAAGAGCACGCTTTACCCTATCTACATAATAGCAACGAGTCATTGCTGTTATGAGTCGTTGCTGCCATATAAGTAGTTTCTGTCATGTCGAGTACAACACAACAGATACAACTTATATCTCAATAATGTGATGTGTCACAGTATTGAGATATAAGTTGTATCTATCATGTCATGTGATGTCTCATCACGGTGTTGCTGTTATGAGTCGTATCTGTCATTCGATATTCGGTCGTTTTATTTCAAATAATTGCTGATCGTTTAAAAAAAACAGAGTTCTAGGTACTTTTCAATATATTTTTTATTTTTACCAACTAACCTGTAACGTAAAAATCTAAATTCTGCTGCAACGTCTTTATCAAAGTTGAATAATTTGGGAAGTATATTTTCTATTCTTACCTTGAACTGAACTTTATCATCCAGAAGTGCTAGTTGGTTCGTGCATGTAAATTCTATGATAAATATTTGTACTTGATGAAATTTTGTGCGAGACTTGAGTTTTAAATTGGTTACTATTAAATTCGCAAACCAACTTTGTTTAAGGGGCTTTAATTTATAAACTGAAGAGATATTTTGGGTGTGACAGCAAATTTATTGGAAAATGAGCATTTAAAACTCACAATCTATTTTTGTTGTTGACTGTATCTACATTAGCTCATTAGACTATAATGTAAAAAACAAACCGACAATTTTGTTTACATATTCTAAGATTATGCGCCGTCTGAAAATGTTTACGTAGAATTCAGTAATTTTTTAGAAAGATAAACAAAGATAACCAGAAGCCTGGGTAGGCTAAAAGTGAGTTCATATGAGCTAGTGTCGAAATCCTCTATGTAATTTTTAACAAAAAGGTATTTATACAGCATAACGGCAGTCTACTGACGATCCATTTTTAATCCCGATTCCTGTGGAATTCTTCCAGTTTCGTTTTCCTTTTTTCAGACGGAAGCATTTCAAACTTTTTGAGTTGAATATCGATTAAGACGTTTATGTAATCGAGACTTTAGTTTGACTGTGATATTATAAATACACGAATAAGGCTCCTGGTGTCGAAGTTTCCAGCCTGCTTAGCATGAAGCCCCAAGAAAACGGGTTTGTCTTCCGCAGAGAAAACAAAAATATCTCATTCATAGACAAAACGTTGTCTTGGTTGCTCATGCTAAGCGGGCTGGTCACCTGAAGACCTCTGATACGACTGTTATAGCCGAGACATCTAACCATGATTTATTAATATCTTAAAGTACTTTTGATTCGCTCCTAAACTGAAGAAACAGAGAATGCTCTGACATAATTACCAAACGTATTATCTTTTTATTATATAACTACCCATCACAACGCGCCGAGAGAAGCATTTTTTCTAAATTAAAAACTCCGACTCGTGTAGATTTATCTATTGCGCCCCCTAGGGACGTGTGGTATATAACATTTAATACACAACGGTAAAAAACATTCTTTCAGTCAAAAAGCAATTTTGGTAACAGAGTAATTTTTTGTACAAAACCTCTTACCCCATACACTTAATGGTTACGCTGATGGTGATGGTGATGGTGGCGCTACGGTGACAAAAATATTTAAGATTCTGTCTTTTTACCCGTGACAACCGGAGGTCGTATATGTGTTTGCGATAAGAGGATGTATGTTTTTCTGGTATCAGTTACCTCCGAAACAGCTTATCCGATTGAAATATGTTATTTTGTAATCGATTTATATGACTCTTATTCTTAACTAGTTTTTTTTTGGTACAACTTATTAAAGGGCACTGCAATAGAGATGGAAAACACGTCGAGTTTTTTTAACTTTTTGCTAAAATACTATTCCTTCCAGGAGAGTCGTCCATCGTGGTCCGCCCCGGGCACGGAACGCGCGGCCCGCTCGCAGCAAGCCGCGCACTTCGTTCCATCGCACCCCGGTGCCGCGGCCGCCGACAGTGACGATGAAGATGCGGTCCAGCCGCCCGCGCCGACGGCGACCTTCACGCCCACCGAGATCGTCAACGAAATTGAGGCGCCAGAATCTTAGAATAAGTAATAAAGCATTTTTCTGATAATAAACTTTTTCTTCTTATTGCCCTTTGTCCCACATTACGTGGGGTCAGTACAACATGTTTTCCTTCTTCTTGCCCTTTGTCCCACTTTACGTGGGGTCAGTACATGTTTTTCTTCTTCTTGCCCCTTGTCCCACATTACGTGGGATCAGTACAACATGTTTTTTTACTTCTTGCCCCTTGTCCCACATTACGTGGGATCAGTACAACATGTTTTTTTACTTCTTACCCTTTGCCCCACGTTACGTGGGGTCAGTACAACATGGTTTTTCCAAAGTTTTACCCGTGTCATCCTTCACACAATCCATTCATCGTTTCTTTGGTCTACTCTATCACATTTATCTCCACTCTTTTTGTCGATATTTGTAACTCCACATTATCATCGCATCTCAGCCGCATGCACCCGTCTTTCATCTGCCCTTTTGGCCCAACATTCAGATCCATAGGTACAATACAGCTTGTGGGGCGGTCGTGGATCACACGTAGCCTGTGGGCCTGTCGCCATTACATCCATTCCACGTTAATTATATTCTTCACGTCCCCGAATAATCCCTCCATTGTTCTGAATGAATGAATCTAAGGCAATAGGAATTAAACTGGAGGGACTACCAAAGTCGCAGAGCAGATGCTCAAATTTCGTCCTGCTGATATTCAGTTCAATACTCTCCAGGATTTCCATTTTCCCATTGACATTTTCCCAGCCTACACTGTAAGCTCGATCAACATGTGCAAGTTCTTAAGCACACGATATTAATTATTGTAATGTTTTGGCGTACCTCTATGAATGTATTCCCCATAATAGCAAGGGTAATCCCCTTTCCAATATGAGGATTAATCGTCAGTAAAATCTAAGAAATAGGTTATTCATTTAATTTGTATTTATTTCTCTTTGATTCTGGCTCTGAGTCAAAATAAAAAAACCATTGCAGTAATGAAATATAAATTTTATTAAAATAAAAAAAGACGATTTACATTTGCCTAAATCTAGAAGAGACCCTCGATCTCTCCCGTCTCTGTGTTAAGATCGATATCGTAGATGCTAGGCCTGGTCGGTAGTCCGGGCATTTTCAAGATTTCTCCTGCCATTGGGACTACGAAGCCAGCGCCTACTGAAACGAAGATTCCATTGATCTTGAGAGTGAAGCCGGTGGGTGCACCTTTGACGGCCGCGTCTCCAGTCAGTGAATTCGATGTCTTGGCCATGCAAATCGGTAACTTATCGTAACCCTGTGAACAAGAAGAATATATTAGAACGAATGAACCTCGTTCAAATGGCACAGCACTATCGCTGAACGAAGAAGTATAAACAAAAGCGTGTTTGTTCTATGATTTGGTCGCGAGAATTCGACGTATATTTATGTATCAATGAGTCATTTCAATGAATTTATGAACCTATTGACTTTCAACCATTTCATTAGGTAACTATTTTGAGTACAGTATATGTACTTATAGTATTTAAGACTAACCTCTGCCCAAAGCTTAGCAAATCAAGTAGCCTGTGTTATTCTAGATCATGAACATTCCAAATTTATTTAGATCATTAGAAACGAACATCCAAACTTTCGCAGTGGAAACCTCGATGACCGCAACGAAACTACATCATATTATGCATATGCCAGAGCATATATAACAGCTATATATGCATATGCATGTACCAATAGCATATTTGATATATGCTAAGACATGTATAAATATGCTATTATATATAGCGTAACATATTATATATGTGGTTTACGAGTAAAAACCAGAGAAAATATCAATGTTAACATTGAACTACTACCTGAACTAATAAACTTTATCGAAACCAATAGATGACTTGATATCGACAGTCGTCACTAAGATCAGTAGCAATGATTCTATGGACCATGATGCACCGAATAAAATACTTAATGACAGTAAGAAGAATTGCGTGTTCCTGAATAGCGGCTTAAGCGTTATACCTAGTGCATAGTATTTATTCATAATCTGAGTTAGAGCAAAATCACCCATGTGTCGGCCATCATAAAGTGGCTTTACCTTCTCAGTGAACACTTTAATCTTCTCCAAGACTTCATCCGTGTACTCAATCTGTCCCGCTCCGTACATCTCCGTCGCTATCAGTTTGATTTTATCCTGAATTGAGAGATCAAGAGGGTACAGGTACTCGAAGTTGTTCACTTTCTCGCATGCTTCAATCACGGCGTCTGTAAATTAATGTTTATTTTACAAAATACATTACGTCATGTATTTCTGACGTCAGTTGATTAAGGTAATGTATGATCAGTAGAATAAACATAATATCTCTTATCTTATTTCACCCGAAACCTTTGAGCGATACACAAACACGCAAAAACTTGCGACGTATCGCATTCGAATCTCATCAAGTCGCGAATATTTGTGTCGGCGTTTTACAACATTTTACATCCCAATTACACACATAATTCAAGATTGTCTATAGTATCTATAAACATTTCCAAGAAACATTCGCTGTCTTTAGACTATCAGTTGTAAGTTAGAGTAGAGTAGATCGGAGAGTAGATTATGCCCTTTTTGCAGCACCAATAATAATTAGACACCAAGCAAATCTTTTAAATTCACGAAAATCCATTATTTCAAAAAATAAGTGCATTGATTGCGAATGTTGTGATTGTACAATAACTTTTCTATGAAAGAAATTGGTCATAAATTTGAGCTGTTGTCGATGTTACATATTAGTGCTCGTGAATTTACCTGCAAGGTCCAAAGCCCCTGCGCCGCCTTGAGCCCAGTGGTCACAGACCACGGCCTTGAAGGCTCCGTTGTCGACGGCAAACTGTTGAACCAGATTCAACTCTGCTTGGGTGTCGTTACTGGAAGCAAAGACTTCATTACGACATTGACTTGATCCGATACTCCTATCATTTTAAATATGTGCGATAGCTAGGTGAACATAGCTAAAAGTAAAGAATCTTAGAAAAAAGTAGGCTGTTTATAAGAGACATTATAATCCTGAAAAATCTGTTTGTCTTCGACTGTGTACATGATACAAACATCAGGCATAGTTTAGAAATATATTTATAAATAAGTGGACCCTAGTGGTTTTGTGTTGCATTTTGCTGCCGTATTTTCAACAGACTGTTAAGTAAATTGTATATCTTTAAATATGCAACACAATGTTACCGCTTACCTACTAAATTTAACTTTGCAGTAACGCTGGCTTTGAGAAAACCCAGAAATGTTTTGTTGCTTTCGTTGAGTTAAATACCGCTATTACCGACAGCTTCCTGCACTCCACAGTCCTAAAATACTTTTCCATTACCACCAATGTAAACAGATATTTCTTTAATGACGACCTCTATGGCGTGTCGGGCGAAAAGACAGCTGCGACGAAAGAGTTGGATTCGATTCTAGCAGCGGGACAAATGTTTACATGTTCTGCAGATATTTTTTCCTGGTTGGGTGTTGTGGTACCACAGTTTTTATAGTTTCTGATACCCACGATACTGGGAATCCTAGTGTGGTGTCAGAACTGCATGTGTCTATTGGATATTTTTTTTATTTATTTAGGTACCCATGTCTGTTGACGGCGACCACGACCGGAACTCCGAATTTGTTGCCGTTGCTGATGTGCTTGCCCAAGTTGCAAAGACCCTTTTTCAGCAACTCTAGGTTTTCCTGAAAATTAAAGCGTAAGGAAGGAATTCTTAAGATCAGTCTGCTTGTTTTTTTGGTGATCTTGCTTTAGGTTATTATTGAGGTATTATGGCGCTGAAAAAGGCAGTGATCCATGGTTACGAAACTAGTCTTGTGTGGTAACCAGAACAAATTTTAACCCGGGGCGGGTTCCACGTGCCAATGTCTTCAAAGTTTTGGTTCTGTATTCCCATACGAAACCTGCGATAATACCTGTAAGTATAATAATATTTGTGGTATCGTATAGCAAAAAGTGATGAAGAAGGGGAAAACATGCCAATTTAAAACCAAAATAGTAATTTCGTCATGAATGAAAACGAAAAAGTGGCGCATTCCCATGTTTATTAAGTGTTCTGTATACTTTTTTTAAAATGAAAAGTATTTGATTTGATATTTATTTACCTACGCCTGATTTAAAAATTAAAAATCTTTATTTTGTAATTGGAAATATCTGGACGTGTTGTGAACGCTATTGGCTACCCGCCATGTAAATTAAGTAGGTAGGTAGATACCTACTATACACATTTAATGTGACACGATTTTCCTGGCTGGAAAACCCGTTTTGATAATAGAAAACATGTTTTTACAAGATTTTTATAACATCCCATAAAAGGCAGATGCCTCGGCGGGTTATGAACCTGCGAACTCTCACTCGATATGTGGGGTCATATCGACCAAGCCACAAGATCATTACTGGTCTGGTTGAAATTCTTCGAATGTTCCGGTTCGGGAGGTTGAATATTAGAAAAATCTTGTGATTTCCCTTAATTGTGGCACAAAGTGGGCATTGAAACTACAGGGACCACATTTTTGGGGTACCGTGCTAACGAAACCTCATTACTGAGCCTACAGTGTAGGCTCACTGTCATCCGCGACCATTGTGGTACGAAGCCCCTTAGTGCACAAGTCGCACTCGCACTTGGCCGGTTTGTAAGGCAGGTGATCAAACAAACTTCGGTATGTTACTCATACCTACATAGGTAGGAAGTAAACATGCTGATGAAACTAACATACGAACAGCAGACGAGCGATCATATTACAACAACAGATGTGGGATGTGTAAAATTATGTTTGCCACATGTGTAGCATATAGAACCTAGCTATTGTTACTAAGTGTTTGACGAAATCTGTGGAAAATCTGTGATATAAATGGATCTTCTAGAGAAAGGTATATAAAAAGTGCTTTTTCCAAAAGAAATCAACAAAAAAACACTTTCAGTTAGCTTTAGGTACCTCTAGGTATATTTGCATTGGACCCCTGCTACCAGACATTGTAGTTCGTTCAATTTATTTCTAAAATACAACATACACCATAATTAAGCGGCGATTGGCTTACACAACCTTTCACATGAAGGCTAACCACTACTAAAACGTGGACGGACATGCCAAATATAAATTATGTTTAGACGGGCCTCTGACTACCCCTTACATCCTCACTGCATGCTGAGTATAGATTTGAGGATGTCCGTCCATCATGGTGATTACAGCCATGAGCGTGTTTTTTTAAAGCGACATAAAAAAAGGAGCTGTTTCTATGTTCGTCTGTATGTTCACCGACATTACTGTCAATATCGCTTATTGACATGCTTGGCACCGACTTCAAACACATCAGTAGGTAGTGCTTATAATAATAATCTGTAACTTAATATTTTTTATCTTTTTAGTGCCTTTTTGTAGTTATTTTTGAAGTCGTTTTAATTTTCTTTTTCAAGACTTCGTTTATTATACTTATGTAAAATCCTCTAACTTACTCTAATGACAAAAACAGATTCTGCATGTGGCTTGTGTACCTATCACACAGTGATTGTTCGGAGACCTTGTATCATTTAAGGCCTCAGATACAATTGCTCATAAATTGTAGACCTATACAATACCTCCCTCATCTGCATCCTATTATCTTTTATTGTCCTTACTCATTTAATGATTTACTCAAAAGCCTGGCGTCATTTATAACTAATTGCGCCTCTTAAATAAGTAGGTATATAATTTTACTAAAGTTTACAGAGAGATACCTAGGTATCATAGATTCCGTGAAAACTAGTACCTGCTAAGCATATCGAATGGCTAACAGATGGCTTGTGTTGATGCAGAACGAATCATAGCACTAACTAGGTACGGATATAAAACAATTTT
The DNA here is from genome assembly GCA_958496245.1 of Perizoma flavofasciatum. Taxonomy (NCBI): domain Eukaryota; kingdom Metazoa; phylum Arthropoda; class Insecta; order Lepidoptera; family Geometridae; genus Perizoma; species Perizoma flavofasciatum. Next base: position 6,913,767 of record OY292436.1, read on the forward strand.
AATATGTTGTAGAATGAGTGTTCTTTTTGCTAAACTACACTGATAGCCCTAAAAGTACCTTCATAAAAAACAACACGCTCGCAACCATTATCCCCAAGATATAATCCCTAAGTAGGACATCTAATACATATCCGTGTGTTATTCATAATAGTATTTCAGAACCTAGTCACGAAGAAATTTTATCGCGAAAGAGCGAAATCCGCTACTACAGGTATCCATTATAATTTAAAGGAGATATCAAACCCATGTTTGCATACGTAGATTAAGTTACTGAAATAAACATTTGTGAAGATGCCAAGTAGGGAATAGCCAAAGGCATTTCCGAACATTATATTTGGCACATACCCACGTTTTGCATAGTAGTTAGCATTTCACGTGACAGGTTACAAGGTTTCGCCGCCAATTGGAATGGCACAGAATGAACCCATGGCACAGCCTTCTAATATTGGAGGCGGGTTTCCTTACGAAGTTTCCCTTCACTATTTTGAGCAAGTTTGTTATGCACATAATTTTTTCGAGCGCCAAAATCATTAAGTGCACGACTGGGTTCGAACCCACGGCCTCCAGATTGGAAGTTGGGGTACCGCCAACTGCAATTTAAGGTTTCTAAAGTGAATTAATAACTAGCTTCTGCCCACGGCTTCACCCGCATGGTACCCGGTATAAAAAGTAGCCTATGTGTTATTCTGAGGCTATTCTACTGTAAAGTTCCATCAAAATCCGTCCAGTAGTTTTTGCGTGAAAGAGTAACAAACATCCATCCTACCAAACTTTCTTGTTTATAATAGTAGTAGGATTTATAATTCAATTAAAGAACTTGATTTGTTATCCCAGAGAAGTAGTTGGTAGTGAATGCTAACCTGCACATATACATCATGGAGCGGTAGTCCAGGCGACACCGGCGGCCCTCCTCCGTGCATCTTGAGGGCGCGCACCGTAGCTACGATGACGGCGCAGTGAGGCTTGTCGCCGCTCGCACGACACTTGATGTCGAAGAACTTCTCCATACCTACATGCGTTACAAAATAATAAAAAAATAGCACGATTACCTATACAATAAATAATGAGTCATAATAATAATAATAATAATAATGCAGGACATTTTCACACAGCATCATCTAGCCCCAAACTAAGCAGAGCTTGTATTATGGGAACTTCATGACTGATATATGTATGTATTTTTTTGTAAATACATACATATCATACATAAAAAAATGCTAAACATATTATTATTTTTGTGCGTTACATAACCACTACATATTATTATATTTGTTTTGACCATTCTGTGCACTACCAACACATCTTTATCCACAATACACAAAGGATTTTTGGAAGAGAATGCTTTTTGGCATTAAGTTCGCCTATGTACTATTATTTTAGGCAATAAAGAATTTTCTATCTATCTATCTATACCTGGGCAAACAAGATATAAAGAAAAACTTTTTTTTTATAGGAAAACTTACAGCTAGTTATAAATAGTGACTACTTATTACATTAATACATGTACTGTACATGTACCAGTGCTTAAGGCCAATTAAAACTTTACACAAATTACTGTGCATAACACCATTTTACAGTACAACATACAAAAACATGATAAAACAACAACAAAAACCAGAAATGAGCAACGGGTGAAAGCCATTTCTTCCAGATAACCTTAGGATGAAGAGAACTATGTAAATGAATGATGGTATATCTTTTAAAAAGTCAATAAGCCTTACTGAAAGATTTAAAGAGAGGTATGGAGAAAGAACATAAAATACAAATTGAAATACAATACTTTTTGCATATTTATTTAAAAGCTTATTTAAAAAAAATGGCTACTATTGTTCTGTCAATTCAATAACTGAATGAAGGTTCAGTAGTTCCCTACATCTTTTGTTCCTTTGCTGGTCATCATCAGATTTTGGAGTCACAACTCCAGTCGAATGCCATCAAAACTGAACATTTGATCTCAAACTGATTTTCAAAATCAATCAGTCATAAATCAATCATCAATTAATTGTCATAAATCAATCAAATGAAATGAAATTGAAATTCATCTTCTACCCAATGGTATCCGATACCGCTTCAGAAATGCTTATCTCCAGTTTGTTTTTATTTTTTTGACGACCTGCAGTGGCGCGTTGGGTTAGTAGCCGGTTTGGAAGAAGTACGGGTTCGATTTTCGCTGTGGGACAGATGTTTGTGTGGTCTTATTAGTTTCTTATACCCACGACTAAGTGTATGATTAGGTCTTGTCACATACAAGTCCGGACTGTTGATTGATTTTGTGTTTGTTGGTGAACTGGGGTAGAATTTATGGAATCCCAGAAATCTACTGAACAGATGGTTCACGATACTTAAACCGGTGCCGCACCACTCGACTAAGCTAATAACTTATAAGAAGTTTAGAATGGCATCAACTCTTACCAATATCAGATCCGAAGCCAGCCTCTGTAGCGACGTATCCGTTCTCCCGAGCGAGTTTCATGGCGATCTTATCAGCGAGGATGGAGGAACAGCCGTGAGCAATGTTGGCGAAGGGCCCCGTGTGGACGAGCACAGGGGTTCCTTCGAGAGACTGCATGAGCGTCGGCTCGAACGCATCCTTCAAGAGAACTAGGAGAGCTCCTGTCATACCCTGCAGACACAAATTATCATCATACAAGGTATTTTTTTCAATTTATTACGTTTTTTCCATCAGCGCTCTCTGGTGACTACTTCAAAAAAAAATAAAAAATGAAACTGCATGGCAATCCGATAAACCGTTTCGGGAATAAATTATAACAAACAACCTCTTATGGCATAAGGCATAGGTAAAAGTGAAATCCAGATTAAAGTTTTTTCGGAATTTTTTGTACATTTTCCGTGACGCTAACTAATTATGCCAGGCATTATCGGGCCCATAACATCAGCAAGCGTTCTTGAAATCATGTCATCAAAACCATTTTGATACCTTATATCGGTGGTTAGAAGAAAAAACTACATGTGAGACAGTTGTAAGGCCATTTTGTATTTTTGGAACCTTTATGTCATTCTATTTAAAGATCGATTCGCACCAGACGGGAATAATTCCCACAAGGCATATGCAATAAACCACCAAGGCTGATACATTAAAATAATATCGGTATAAAAGATGGATTTTACGCTCAAGTGGTGATGGAACGGTCAAAGTCAAAAGTCAAAGTCAAAATGTATTTATTCAATAAAATCACAAGGACCACTTTGAAACGTCGGTTTTTATCTAGGTGCCTGTTCCTCCGCGACCAAGCCAGGAAAGAAAGGCAAGAAAACAAGGCTGGTTATTCTTTTTAATGATCCTTTTACAAAACAATAGGTTCGAGTTGGAGCATTTTCAATCCCAAGAGTTTTTGTCATCTAAATAATCAGATATTTTATAGTATGCCTTTTTATAAAGCTTTTGTTTAATTACGTTTTTAAATTTGTTAATTGATAATTTTTGTATATCTCTTGGGAGTTTGTTATAAAAGCGTACACCGTGCCCTTTAAACGATGTTTGAGTTCGTTATATGGTTGAACTCTACAATATTGTTTGCTGTTCCTATGCGCTATAATAATTGCCAGAACCTCCACCGCAAAGCCGTTGTGTCTACCTACCGGGGTTTCAGATTGACATACTAAGATTGCCTGACTTTCAGCAATAAAGCCGATCATTATACTTTTTAATTCAGGATAACAACAAATCGTATCACGGGTTTACCTACAACAAATTGTTTGACCCAAAAAAACGAAAAACCGTTTAGATTTTATTGTACGGATATCTGAGTTCCAAGGATTAGTTTCATAATACCCACCAGTTCCACCCCACATTAGTCCCACAGCGGAAATAAAACACACGCCTCTTGCACCTCAGCCGGCTTTACGCTCGTCGTGCCACCGAAGTCTTCGACCGACAATAAATAGTTCGAACGGAAGAACGTTTCGTTTTTTTTGTATTAAAAAGCTCCCAAGCGAATGTATTCTATCGTTTTGAGAGGATTATAATAGCAGGCATAAGCCTTACTAGAGGTAGAGCTGGTGGAGATTATGAAACTAACTCTTTATTTATTGTGAAACCTCTAAAGCTAGCACCTGTGCATTCTCGGTAGCGAGTTCATTCTTACCAGGTCATCAGCAGTGACAGGGTTGCCACTCTTGTCTAGTGCCACCACCATGCTCGCGAGCCGCGTCTTGATATCCTCGACGTTGTTCCCCAGCGCCAGGATGGCCATGATCTCGGAGCGAGTTCATTCTTACCAGGTCATCAGCAGTGACAGGGTTGCCGCTCTTGTCTAGTGCCACCACCATGCTCGCGAGCCGCGTCTTGATATCCTCGACGTTGTTCCCCAGCGCCAGGATGGCCATGATCTCGGACGCTACGGCGATGTCGAAACCGGTTTCACGGGAGAAGCCCTTTTCCGTGGGGGATTGACCCACGGTGATCTTGCGCAGGTATCTGTCGTTTAGGTCGACCACTACAAGAAACATAGGCTAATCAGGTATTATTACATTTGAATGTATCCCAAAAATTGCGATTCTCCGGGACTCAAAACCTCTTAAAATCTTCGCCTCTAATCGGCAATGTGTTGACGAATTCCGGCTGAATTTATAGGGCACTCTATAATTCTATTTATTTGGTATCTATAGGTGTCTCTCCCGTAGAGACTGGACTGTTAGAGAACCAAGCTTTCGAATACTTTGAAGGCATTCACAATCTGGCAGTGAGAACATTAGAATAATACAAGCAAATAATCGTTAAAAAGGAGAATCCAAGACCCTGTATTCACTATTGATAGCATTATGGAAATAAATGCTTGGTATTTTGTAAGACTGATGGATAGTACAAAAACGAGTTCTTTTTCACTTATGAAATCTGAATCTATTTCAAGAGAATATGTTCTCTTATGAAGTTTAAATATGTCTAGACTTATACCACAATGTTTAGCGCTTACAGTGTGCTAAAACATTACAGAATTCCCATTATTTTTGCACTGAGCAATCAACCTACTAATTAAATTAGAACCGAACCAAGTGTTCAGACATAATATTGTGTTCAGTGTTTGAGATAAAATTCGGCACATGTCTGCAGTCGAACATTGCAAGGAATCCATACAGAGGAATGATATCATAGCACATAAATTCTGCAAACCAAAATGGATAGATAACATCTGTTAATAATTGCTTAATTGAGAATTCCCAGTTCGATTAGCTGATTTCATGAATTTAGCTGCCCGTTATAATGTCAGTCCGTGGAAATGATTATTATGGTATTTTCCGCGAACATATTCAGCTATACCTAAATTGCGATGAATTGCGATGTAACAAAATCGCAAAAGACAAAACTGATTTCATAGTTTGATTGTTATCTGAGCGAGAATAATTCCTGTTGACTTTTTACACAGTTGTCTTATAATTCAAAATTACTGATGAAACGCGTTAGTTCTTAATTCGTAAAAATATAAGTTCATACATCAGATTTACCTCTGTTCCACATAATATTCGCAGTATCAATGTTCAATCTCGCGAACTTGGTCTTCTCTTCATCCGTCAAGGAGTCAGGGTTAGTCTTCGTAATGCCCAATCTCTTTAACCTTCTCAGTTGGACGGCAGAGAATTTTCTAACCCCCTAAAATAAATTAATGGTGAGTTGGTGGTAACATAAGGAAATCGTAAAGAGTGGCTTTCTTTTATCCATGTGTGGATAAAAGAAAGCCACTCTTTCGGCTTCGGGCTAGTTTCAGGAAACTATACATAACAATACGAAGTAACATTTTTGACAAATTGAACTCTAAGCGATGTGCCATCTGTATAACATTGAAGGACTATAAAATAACACTTGCCTCGAATTAAATTTAGTAAATCTCTATCTATTCTCTCTAACGAAAATGTTCCTCATGAATTCATCTTTCTACTAAAATACATTATAAGGTACACCCCCGGCCACTCTCAAAATCACAATAGGCAGTCTTATCGCTTTTAAGCGATAAGATTCAGATTCAGATTTGTTTATTTGCGAAACATGGATTACAATGTGTGGTAAAAAATAAAGTAGGTACAGCCATGGTCAGCTCACAAGCATAAGACTGCCTATTGTGCCTTAAATTTTAATATGTTGTTTGTTTTGTTGATTTCATAAAGTATATTCATTCACTCATTAATTATTCCAGCTTTCTTTAAGGGTAAAATTATGTTTTTTTTTAATCACCTTAACTTTGGGCACAAGACGGTCATAGAGTGGTCCGTCTTTCTGCGTGAGCTCGTGGAAGATCCTGGCATCCATCTGAGCGGCCAAGAGATTGTTGGCGGCAGTCACCGCGTGGATGTCTCCGGTCAAGTGCAGGTTGAACTCTTCCATAGGGATAACCTGTAAGATTCACATTTTAAATCCTATTAATATTATAAACGCAAAAGTTTGTGTATGTTTGTTACTCTTTCACGCAAAAACTGAACTGAACGGATTTTAGTGAAACTTTACAATAATATATCTAAAATATCAGGATAACATTATAGGCTACTTTTATACGGGTATCACGCGGGCGAAGCCGTGGGCAGAAGCTAGTTTAAAATAATCAAAAGAATTTGTAATGGTTTTTAGACAGGTAGCTGTTTCATCTGTAGGTATGTTTTGTTTAAACCTACTTATACATAATTTTATAATAAAAAAAATAAAAAAATACTTCTATGTGAACTTCTAGATTCCCTTATGGGCGTGGTTCATCGTGAAACATATTCTAAAATTTCTAGAGAACCATTCTAGAAGACAGATGATGGATATCCAGATCTGTGCAACTACTGAAAATGTTTACTGCAAATCTTTAAAAGTGGCTTATCGTTGTTTTAAATACAAACGGTAGATTATTAATTTGTGCTTCATAGCTTAAGGAAGAACGATAGGTAAGTATGACGACCTAAGTGGCACGACGGGCAATAAGCCAGCTGCTAAGTAAGAGGTGCGGGTTCGATTCTCGCGTCGGAACGAATGTTTGCATGTTTTTCAGATATTTGTTCCAGGTCTGGGGTTTTTGGTACCGTGGACCTCGTAGTCCCTGATATCTACGTAGGCTAATAGCCTCGCGATGGCCAGGGGACAGCCTGGTTTTCAGCCCCATCGGGAGAAAACAGGATTTAATTTGGATTTATTTATTTTTCCCGGGGAGCCCTATGTCCAGCAGTGGACTACAGCCACTTCTAGAAGTATCTACTACTTCTAGAAGTGGCTCCTTGTGAAGAGATCGCCCGGGGAAGTACTATAATACCACCACTCCTATTTATGCCGCCAAGCTCGACCGCTGTGTTCCGGTATAAAAGGTATCGCAGGGTCGGCAACGCGCGTCGCAAGCGCCCATAGATTACGGTAACCGCTTAAAAAAAGGTATGCTTGTTTGCCATTTTAGTGGTAAAATCAAAGCTGTTTCTGTTGAAGAGTTACCTGTGAGTAGCCGCCGCCCGCAGCGCCGCCCTTCACTCCAAACGTAGGCCCCTGACTGGGCTGGCGCATACACGCGAAGGCATTGCGGCCGCGGTGCGCTCCCAGAGCTTGAACTAATCCCAGGAGCGTCGTACTCTTGCCTTCTCCGAGGGGCGTTGGAGTGATTCTAACGAAAACATATACAATATGTATGTATGTATATATGGTAGTATATCAGTCATGTAGTTTCCATAACACAAGCTCTGCTTACTTTGGGGCTAGATGATGCTGTGTGAAAAATGAATTTATTATTATTATATGAATAATTATATATATATATATACATATGACGACTTCAATGATGTGACAGACGAGTAGCAGGTGTGTGTTCGATTACCGCTGCGGAACAAATATTTGTATATTCTGCAGTTATTTGTTCTGGGTCTGCCCGGTACTGGTAGTGCCTGATGTCCACGACACAGGGAATCCTAGTGTGGGGTCCTGCTATACCTATATGTGTTTATAAATCATTTATTCATTTAAACAAAGTCACGACTTCTTTTGTGGCGAGAAACCGAGTTTTACATTGTTAGTAGGTATATTTTTTCTAATGAAGACCCGCAACTCAGGACCTCGCTTCGAAAATGCGATTTTTTGTATCATCTTGTATGACTTGAAGCCAACGTGCTTAGATAGGTTTTATCATATGTTAGAGGTTTTAAAATTGGGCAAAAAAATTTAAGTCCAAACCCTTAATGAAATGTAGCCTGTGTGCTAATTCAGAACACAAAAATTATGTTTAATGGTTTACTATTTCTTGGACTATTAAGCTACTAGAAACGGACAAATTCAGTCAGCAAGTAATTTTTTGTAACATTGTATTTTTACATTTATTTTAATGATGTGAAGCAGGACGTTAAGTTCAGCCGCCGAATAAATTTTAGAATTTTTGGGTAGTTAGGTATTTTATGGGTGAACTTGATATTTTCCTGAGGATAAAAATATACCTGTGTCAAAGAAACATCAAATTAGACATGTATAAGGACCCGGTCAAACTGACTCGGTGGCGGTAGCGGTGGCGAAGGCGATCAAAGGAATTAGTTTTCAAAATCTGCGTGAATAATATTGATCAACACTGCCGAAAGCGTCAGTTTGGCCGGGCCCTTAGTGTCCCGTAAGCATAGGGTGCAGAAATATAGCCGCAAAAGTGTAAGGTAAAAGTTACCCTGCAACGACGATGTACTTCCCGCCGCGTTGTTCCTTCAGTCTGTCCAGTACTGCGAGCGATATCTTGGCCTTGGTGCGTCCGTACTGCGACACTTCGTTCGGGATCAGACCGATCTCTGAGGCCAGCTCGCTGATGTCCTTCGGTTTCTGCGAGCGGGCTATCGCGATGTCGCTGTCATATTACAAGAGGTTTAAAAACCAGTTTCATTAACAACTTAAAAAAGACTTCCTCACACTTCAAGTTCTTTTGATGACGCTTCAATAAAATATAATGTAAGTACGGATGTAGAATGTATGCTACTCGGTTAGCTTAGTTTCATATGAGCTATGTTCTGTTCTGTGTTGGGTCTGGGCTTGGTGTTTGTCCAGCATAGGCAGCATTGTAAGCATAGGCATGGTCACGTGCAGGATTACCTCGGAGGCGGGCGGATGGGTGCAATGCGCAGCGCGCGCAGCGGCCAGGCGGGCGCCAGCAGGCGGTCCAGCTGGCGGCGCGCAGCGAGCACGGTGTTCTTCATGAGCATGGCCACGGTCATGGGCCCCACGCCGCCAGGCACGGGCGTCACGTGCGACGCCACTCCCAGCGCCTCCGCGTACGCGACGTCGCCCACTAGACGCTGACCGCTCGCTTTCGTTGAATCTACAAAACAATGGTAGTAAAAAATAACGGAGAAAGAAAGAAAACTAATTTATTTGTCCCCATCATAACATAGATACAAAAAAACAAAGACCGTAAAATATTTTAAAGGGACCCGTATCGCATAAGCACCACTTACTTGTAAAAGGAAAATAAATGACAGAATTATGCATTTAATGTCGGAAACACATAAAAAATCATTTAAAATCCAAAATGCGTCACATAAGTCTGAAGAGTTTTTTTTACATAATCAGAGTTAATATGCGACGTTACTTTATTAAGACTTTTAATATGGCTTTGAACTCGCGAGTTATTTTGTCACCAGTTTTACATTTCAACTAAAAAAAATATAAATTGTTACCTCTAGAAATGGTTTCACCATGAGCTTTGAAGAAATCAGTAATCTTTTATTTCTTATTAATATTATTTTGGCTGATGAGCAAATGCTTAGTGTCTTTTTAATTAGACGTCTCACACTGTTACTTCTGATAACAATCCCACAACCAGTCCTTGTTATTTTGTAAGTAGAATTTTAAAATAAACATCCCAATTAGTTGATACCTCATTATGCAAATGTGATGTTTGAAGATAAGGTTTTTATGCACTTACCCCACTGCAGTCAAAATGTATATGCTTCATGAACACATACCTACTGCCCTCTGTGCTAATAACATTTTTGCAAAAAAATTAAACATAACTTTGCATGTTTTAGTTTATTTTGTCTTACATCAATTAATTTTGGGCATTTCACTAAATTTAAGATAATAGATAATTTTTCATGCTCACTTAGTCACTGTAATTTTGTCAACTGTTTGCATTTTGCCTTTGCTTAGGGGAATGTGGATGAGTATTGTTTTATCAATATTTTGATTGTTCTTCCAGTTCCGCTCTTTGTCGACAACCCATGTTGTTTACAAATGAATGAATTACTACATAGTTTTGTTTTCATTTTTGCCATTTATAAAGTTGCGGTGACTTCAAATACAAGCCTACCCTACAAGCTTGCCTCTAACTACCCCTACTTGGTAACCTCTAAGATCTGATCTAAGATCTGATGATGAGAATGTCAGTAATTTTTTCAAGAAGCTATCTAGCGTAACCTCCGCGACGGATGCAACGCTGGTAAATTAGTAAAGGTTGGAACGACCATTCTTTCGAATGTAAAGTAAATCACTGGATCCACTGACTAACTATTAGGCGTGTGTGAACATTACACTGAACTAAATTGGAAGAAAGAAGGAAAATTCGTCACTGAGATGGGCACGATCGCGTTCGAATTCTGCAAATTAGCTATAAATAGTCGTCTCGCATGGTGCTTCATCGCCAAAATCAGTTTGAATCCTAGAGAGGCTCTGCTGAGCTTTCAAATTACACTTGAAATCGTAAGAAATCATAATTATAATCATAGTTGTAAGAAATCATACTACGAAAATCATACAAGTGATGTAGACACGCAATTTTTTAAATGACGCCACAATATAAAAATAATTGACAGCTAGATGAAACAGTCAAAGACGTTTTATAAATATTTTTATAAAATAATTACAATATTTGAAAACATAATTCAAATATTGTAATTATTTTATAAATATTTTTAAGAAAGTGGCCAGTTCCGGAAACATATAGTGCGCTCTATGTTTAGTAGTGTCTGGTATTGTCCCTATTTTATTGAAAAATGCTTAATTACCTGGGATGGGGTTGATTCCACAATCGATAACGATAGCTCCGGGCTTGATCCATGATCCTCGGACCATCTCCGGTTTACCGATTGCCACCACCAGAATATCAGCTGTTTTCGTCTGAAAAAATCGCATAATTTTCAGGACATCAAAGGAAAAGCCGTGTGGTTGAGAATTAATAGATTGGTAGACAGTTAAAGGAAATCAACAAATTGTAAAGCAAAACATCGAAGACATCATATAAACATTGGCCTCGCCACGAGAATCGAACCGGAGGTAAAGCGACTTGGCCGTCTACTCGCTTAAAAAATGTAACCATTACTAACCAATCGTTCACATGTTTGTCTGTTACAATTTATCTTCCCCGATTGAAATAGGGTTTTATTTGTATGACTTCAATGATCATATTTTATTTGTATAGAATTATATAAAGAAAAAAGTCGCGGGTCTTAGGGCCCGGTCAAACTGCGGTAGCAGTGGAGATCAAAAGGAAATGTTTGTCAATTGGTTGTCAACGTTCGCGTGTATTTGTTAATCGCCATCGCCAATGCCATCGTGTAACTTTGACCGGACAAAAAGAAGAAAAAGCAAAAAATCACTAGTACAGTTACGTACAATCTCACTCAAGTTCTTCGTCTTAGAGTGGCAAACGGTAACAGTCGCGTGCTCCCACTTCAGTAGCTCCGACACAGGTGTTCCCACGATACGGCTCCTGCCCAGAACTACTACATTCTTCCCAGCGATGGTTGCGCCGGTCCTCTTGATGAGTTCCACGCAGCCGGCCGGCGTACACGGAATAAAGCCGGAGAAGTCTCCGCAGGCTATGCGACCCTCGTTCACTGTATTCAAACTGAGGAAAAAGTTCATTAGATAGAGCATTATGGCCTATGCTCTTCTCGATACAACTGATGCAATTCTCTCCATTTACTAATTACCCAAGGCAATCTCTTTTAGCGCCTTATAAGATATGACTTTCTTTTATCTGGTTCATGTAGTACGGCCTTCCTCTTCCTAGTTTTCTAAAGTGCAAGGTTAAAATTCTACTATCCTAATACTGTCAAAGTAGGTGTAGATGTTTGTTGCCGATAATCTTTGTAACGGTAGAATGATTTGGATGTTTGGAAATTGCTTGTTATCCTGGTACCACGCGAGCGAAGCCGCGAAACTAGCACTTTTGAGTATTAGGGCTGGTAATTTTTTTGCCTCTTTAGTAGTATTATTAAAAACTTTTCGTTCGTTTTTATCATCATCAGAAACTTTGTTGTAACAGCCATCCCCAAAAACAGAAACGCTTTTTTTATTCTCATCGCCTTTTTGGCCGCTTTTTCAGATTTGCAGATCATACAAAGATTTTTCCCACAGAAAGAAATCAAATAGAACAAGTAATTCTTGTGTCTCAGCCGGCTACTCGCTCATCGAGATGAGCCGTGTTGCTTATGCAGATACATACCGTGCGTTGTCAGATACGAATGTAGAAAGCATCGCTAGATGATAGAAGATGAACTTTACAAAAGAAGATCATCCTCGTCTCACTAGTTCGGCTTTGAACAAGAACGAGATACTTTGTCAAATAATAATTCAACATACCTACATATACATACACAATTCAACATACCTACATATTATAAAGAGGTAAAGTTTGTATGTTTGGATGTAGGAAGTAATATCCGAAACTACTCAACCGATTACTCAAAAACGGTCGAGCGAATGCATTACTTACTTAAGAACGCTGCCTTAAATTATAAAAGCTATTTTTCATCAGCTACTTTTTGTACTACGCTGTAGGCAGTAGCTAGTAATAATACAAAGTTGTTTACCCATCCACATCCTTGTCAGGAGACACTGCATCCGTCACACGATGATTATCGATAGAATGGGCGGAGTCTAGTGGCATTTGAACGATGATGCCATGAACCGATGGAGACTCGTTAAGGAACGTCACTTTCGAAAGCAGCTAAAGAAAGAACAGGATTAGGTGATGAAAATACCCAGAGCATTGAAGTTATCGTGGTATTTCAGGATATTATTACGAGTATACCACGATATTTACAATCTTACGTTTCGCCAGCGGTAGTTGAGACGGGAACTACCCGACGGGTCTAACGATCGTCGAGGGTGTCGGACTGTGCTCATGAGGAAGGACCTCTAAACGTTCAACGAAACGTCTGCAGGAGAATAGTAAGTACGTATTTAGATCAATACCTCTCAATTACAATAATTTAGCGACCTCTGTGGCGCAGTGGGCGAAGGCCCCTCTGAGACGCAAAAGGTTGCGGGTTCGACTTCCGCTGCGGGACAAATGTTTGTACATTTGTCCCGCAAATGTCTGGCTGTTTTCTATGTATAATATGTATATATTTAAAAAAATATATAATTAGTAGTGTAAGTAGTATATCAGCCATGTCGATCCCATAACACAAGCTCTGCTTACTTTGGGGCTAGATGATGTTGTGTGAAAAAAATGTCCTGCATTATTATTTATTTATTAATATTACGTATAGTTAAGACTATACGTAATATTGATCTAAAATGAAAATACCCGTCAAAGAAACAGGACCTGCTTGATTCCTCTTACAAATACTTATTTTTGCTATTTTATTTATGACGCAAAGAGTGCGTTCCGTTTCCGCTGTGGAGCAAATGTTTGCACTTTCTGCAGATATTTTTTCCGGGTCTGAGTGTCGTGGTATCGCGGTACTCTTAGTTCCTGATAACAGGGAATCCTATTCCAAGTCAGTACAATATTGTGTCTGTTGGGTGTTTTGTAACACAAAATACGTGAAGCTACAAATATTTCACTCTCTCTATTGATCATTTGGGTGGTTTTATCGTTCATTGGGTTCATTAGAAATTATTAGCTTGTTGTGATTATACAACGACAAAATTAAGTTACATCATACAATAGCGCGTAAACAGTTTTACTGACTGATACGAACAAAATAATACGAGTATGTACGTTATCGGAAAAGTCAAGAGAGCAACTAGGCCTTTTATTATTATGTTAGTACCTTATAATAACATACACGCTCACGACTGTAATCTCCATGATGGACATACTCCGATCCATACTAGCAGATTCGTGATGATAAAACGTAGGAGGTAGTCAGACGCACGTCCTAACTTAATATTGAGCACATGGCCACGTTTTGCATACTAGTGCGCATTGATACGTGTTCAAAACGGTGAAGGAAAACATAGTGAGGAAACCAGTAATGCAAAATTTTTTTGTGGTAGAAGTGGCGATAGGTTCGCAACTTGTTACGTGGAATGCTATCCTATATTAATATTGCAATAATTTCCCAAGCCATAAAATATTGATGCTGTGTGAAAAATATCCAGCCTTATTATTATTCAGTATTTTAATTTTCCAGAAAATAGAGGAATTTTAATTGTTGAAGTAATTAACTTTTTTCCTTGTAAACAGTAGATTGAGAAACTGACCTCAGTTTCTGTAATATCCCGCGGCAGGCAGATCCTCTCAGCCGTGATGCCGATATTCTCAGCAGCCTTCAGCTTCATCCGGATGTAGACATTGGAGTCTTCCCGCCCGCCCACTTGCACGATAGCAAGCTTGGGCTGGAAGGTAGGCAGCTTCGCCTTGGCCTCAGACACTTGCTGACGAAGCTCATTCTCTATGGAACTGAGCAGCATTGGATTAGAAAAAGTCGTGGGTGGCATGAATTACGAAATTAAACGTTGAAACGATAGACTGCTACGCAGTCACAACCTCTAACATAATGCCATATAGCCAGAACATTAACAGGTAAAAATCCTTTAACGGTAAACATACAAAAGATAGAAAAAAATACAGGTAAGTTCGGATTTTTTTTAAATATCAGTGGATAGGATGATGCTTTGGCTGTCGGAGATTCGAGTACTCAAGCGACATAAGGTGTTTATATATGTAAATGCTAGCGAACCGCCTCGGCTTCGCACGGTTCATCCTTATTTTCGACTGTTCCGGTGGATTTTACAAAAAAAATACTTCTTTTGCTCGGCTCCTAAGGGTAGCGTGATGTTAAATAGCCTTTCTCAAGAATTAGGCTATCAAATGCAAAAATATTTTTTCAAATCTGACTGGTAGTTCCGGCGTTAGCGCGTCCAAACAATAATTTTAAAAAAACTAAGAAAAAAAAAACAAATTCTAAAGTTTTACTATTAGTTTAGATATAGATGAATCGTAATAGCTTGGCCTAATACGAGCTGCGTTTCGTTAAATAAATATCAGTGGAAGGAAGTCTCTTTGATCAATGAAGGGTGATCATATTTAATGGTTATAGAAAACGAGACGGATATCTGAATTCCAAGAAATTATACACCATGAAATTGATAACTACCGTGCCACTTGAAGTCCTGAAATAGGTTCTGCCACCATTTTGGATGAGTAGTGGTCCCGTGGTCCGTTCAACTTAGACTGATAGATCAAAATAGCTGATCAATAGCGACGCAGGTGACCTTCCGTGATAACCCCAGGAGATACAAACACTTCGAGGTTATTCTGTTTCCAATGAGTTTGATACAATCCAATAAATATCAAAGGGTATATGTAAAAAAATAATGTACACCTCTTCTGCGATGTCTGTGATGAATAATTTATGATTAATATTAATGTGGCGGACAGAGTAATGAGTAGAATAAATTTTGTAATATTTTATTTATTAAAAACGCGCTTGTCGCCTTAGTGCCTAAGAGAACACCTATTTTGCCAATATCAGTACAGCCAATTTCACTGCAAAAGGCACCGATTCAAAGTATTCACTTGTACGCATCTTAGAACCACGAAAACAGTCCACTTAAAGCAGAGCCCGAGGAGTTACATTTCACCACAATAGAAAGCCTACAATTATTAAATTTAAAATAATAAAAGCGAATCCTACCGTAAACAGTCTTCACTAAACTTTCTCATAGCAGATGAACTGAACTTTCTTACGAAACTAATCATTATTTTAGAACAGGGCTGTATTTGTTTACAACACATTTGGATTGGGTTAAACATGTTATTATTTTCACAGACACAATTGAACTCATAGGTCATTAACGTAATTAGAGATAAGACTTGAAACATATAAGAACATTATACCTATGTAAGAAAGTAGCATTGCATTGATAGTGAAATCTCAAATTCACTTAGTTCATAAGCCGAGTATTCTAAATGATCCTGGTTATTGATTTATTATAAATTCAGTAATATAGCTTATACATAAGAATAACACATATGCTACTTTTTATCCGGGTACCACGCGGGCGAAGCCGTGGCAGAAGCTAGTATTATATATTATTATACTGACTTAGTTGTTAACTTTATCTGAAACTATGACCAAGGCCAGTCGTGCCGGTAAGCTTTTATCGAAGCCATTCCAAGCAATTCCTTATCTATTAGCTATGAAATAGTAACAATGCATCAACAATTAAACAAGCGCCTTATCTATAAAGATTATTAAACAGGTGATATAACCAATGACATAACCAATACAACAGAAGAAATCAAAACACTGTAAGACTGTTTACATTTTTTATAAGTAAGCATCTATGTATTTATTTCACGTACATGTTATAAAATGAAACATTCTTCAATAAAAATGTACAAACAAGCAACAAAATAGTACTTACATCATTATCGTATCACAGTCTTCTTTGGTCTTCCACATGTTTTGTAATTGCGTCACTACAGCACATTTAAATAAAACACTACGATTATGTCAATGGCGCAGACGATTACGATTAATTTACTGCCCTAAATAGTATCATCTTTCCTTTACTACTTTCATAGGTATGCCTTGCAAAGAACATTTACAGTGGCGTGCCACTAACTTGACAAACTGCCCAAACAGGTTTTTAACCGCAGTCACAGATTATAGGTAAACTTAAGGCAGAGTCCGTTTGTTTGTTTAGTATAAACGACCTCGAATTTTAGGCAAAACAGTGTGTTTATGATTTCTGACATAAATAAAGTATTTCATGATGTAGCTCTTATCAGTTTACTCGACTGTATAAAAGTTGGTTTGAGTTGTTAAATTAAAATTAAATTAGTAATATGTATAACCTACGTAAGTATTTTTGACCAGTAGTGGCACAAAACATGTAAGGAAAAAGAAATAGGAACACAAGAATGAAAATTAAAATAAAACATTTCGTCAGATTTTATTTCAACGTACTTTTATTTTCAGAATACTAGATTACCTTACAGATGATGGTCACAATATTCTAGAGTAATACTTACATGCACATTTCAAATACCTAATTATCGCACAAATCAAATGTTTGTTTGATACAACTTAGCAGGTACTTAAAAACTAACCATGAAAAAAGCAACACGTGGTTTTAAAAGTAAATTAATGTTCTTCAGTCTTCGAAAGAGATTAACGTTAAGGAAACAATAAACTATCAAACTTTAAGTAACGAGATAAATCACATAATTATCACGGCGTAAGGGGGCTCAAACACAATCTTTCGGTCCCAAGTCAACCGCATTCGGTGCCCCGCTGATTAGCGAACGAGGATCTGTGAAATCACCTGTCAACCAGCATCGACAGAACCTAAATAGATACTTTAAAAATACTTTGACTCAAGTTCTTGTGAGGTAGAGTACAAAAGATGGCAAGCACTATGGAAAATTGTATTCAGCACTTAAAAAGCTGCAGTGATTCTGTACCTATTATGATGTTAAATAAAATAAACGCATGAACGGGTAACCAATCTTAAAAAAACATAAATCAATTATACATGTACTAACGTACTTAGACGCAATAGAAAGATACATAGTGATCAGAACTATTTTCCGTTTGATTAACGTTTCCAATATCCGAGTTTTTTTTTATGTTACATCGAGGCCAATAGGTATACAGCCCGCCTGGAATGCGTTTTAAACGTACACTATTATTAGTATTTACACAAAGTAGCACCACTATGTTTGTGCTTGCTAACAGCCTTCTTTGGAACTAACAATCACTTCATATTTTTAATGGCATTCTCCTCATATAGGATCTCCTATATCCTAGTAGTCATCTAACTTAACCCATACCCGGATAAGATGGAATCACTTCAGTCATACATGAGTATGACTGAGTCACGTATGAACGTGACGTTAATAAACATGTAATAATGAATTTAAAAGCTTGACTTTTACAGATTTAGTCATGCTTTTTGTGTATTAAATTTGAAAATAAATTTCAGCTATCATTATAACCGTCTTTCTATACATAGATTGAACGTGACGTTAATAGCGGGCATCTTTACTTCAGAGATATTGTATCAAAAACTCTGCGTAGACGGCTACACTTTCTACAGAAACGTTGGAAGATGCCTTTTTACTACAAATGAGTGAGACACACTTACAAAAATAATTATATCGAATGCGTTATTATACACCCGCCTTCCTATATGGGCGAATGCGGCACGGCGCGAAAATAAATCAATCCAACGCTAAGCGATGCGACGCCGCGTTCTTTCTTGGCCGTCCGCTGCGTCAAGCGGCACCCGCACGCGTGTCGCGGTTCTGTTTTTGCATAAATCAAGAGCACTAATGCGTGGCGCAGGGTACTTCGGCTACGCGTGACTTCCCGCGCGGGCTAGTTTCCTTCAAAATCAATGACCACCGCAGCGTGAGACGGGTCGCACGCGTCATTTTAGTACTTTTTAACACCGCCCGTACATTGTAAAATCACAATCACAAACGAATCGCGTTCGCTTCGCGCCATGCTCCATTTGTCCATGTAGTACACTTCAACCTGCGTTGACTAAAATTTTAGTCAAAGCTAAAAATTAAATTAATTAATTTATTAAATTGAACTGTCATAAATTCGTATACCAGTTAAACTGCGAAACATGGCCGATCTAATTTAGATAGTAAGACATGTCGGTACCTATGTTACGAACAAATAAAGTAATTGTATTTGTACTATTTGATATTTTCAGGCCGCGCCGCTCCCGTAGAAGTAACATGACACTGACAGAACCACTCCGTGTAACCTGCCACAGCCACATTACCGCCGGTAAAGTTTGTCTGAATGATAGTTTAGTATTGGAACATGTGGAAATCCTCCTCTTTCTCCGTATGCGCGTTACTGTAGAGATGGATGCGCATTGCGTGCATCGGCATCGGCCCGGTGCCGCACAGCTTGCAGATCAGCTCGGCGGCGGACGATATTGGAGTCCTGAGAAAAACGTTGCTCATTAAGGTTCGATACTCAAAGGATGCCGAGACAATATTACTAAGCCTTCGCAGTCCGTTTGGCTGTTACAGGACTATCTTTTTAACCCCCGACGCGAGATCTGTGTATCTGGCATCAAAGCTCCCAAACGGATGGAAGCGATTTTTATTTATAAATTAGTCTGATTCAGTTTTTTTTTGTTTGAAAGATGACTTGGTCGAGAGTTTCTTAGTTGTGATTCAAGAAAACCTGTTCAGCCGTTAGAAGATAATCAGCTGTTTTTCTTGTTGAAGGGATGTGGTGACTCATCCCATGTATCTTAGCAAGCCACCAGGTTGCCTAGCAGCCTGGCCCCTTAGACAACAACCACTTTCTGTTGACGCTTGCGGAAAAGTTGAATTGCACGGAAATTACATTAGCTTTTGAGATGTCTCGTGACTGCTGCCAAGTTTTTCCTTGACTAATTCACATAAGCGTGAAAGGAAATGTAAGCATGAGGTATTTGTCTAAATACCCAGAGGGTCAGGCCAATGTACATTCGCTTCGTAGCTTTTCTTATTTTACTGCAGCTATTGCAATGTCAGATGGTCAGGGGTCTAGACAAATACCTCACGCATAGTTTTCCTTTCACGCTAACGCAAATTTGTCAAGGAAAAACTTGGCAGTAATCACAGCTAATGTCATTTCCATACAATTCAATCTTTTCGCAAGCGTTAACGCCAACAGAAAGTGGTATTTTTCTAGACACCCTGATTGCCTATCGCCTAGTGTTCGATCCATACATTTTTAAACGATAACGAAGTAGCTACGATTCCAGATGGTCTGATTGCCTATCGTAGCGGGGCGGTATGTAACTACGAAGCGAATGGAAATAGTCTAGGCTCTGCGACCGCGAGCGCGGCCTGAGGTAACGAACCTGCCAACGAGCAGCTTGAGGTTGTCGTTCTCTCTCTTGAGCGTCATCAAATGGTCCCTCGATACGGGCTGCAGCTCCTGAGGCGCGTGCAGCGGATACACCACGGATCGCTCCACCATCTCGGGCACGGTGATCTCGAGCAGCTCGTCCTCGGGGACAGAGCGCCACTCCCACGCGCTGGGCACGCTCTGCGGCTCACGGTGCTTGCGACGCTTCTTTAATAGCCTGACAAGTTAAAAACAAAAATGGTTTATTCATAATTACAAGTTACGTAATATAATATATGGTTAGGATCTCATTTGTTAAGTTTAAGTAAAAAAAGAGTATCAAAAGTAATGTAGAGTATCAAAACTGTATCAAAAGAGTACTCTCTTTTCTGTGGTTCGTACACATTATTACACGCGATCCTATCACGTAATTAATTTAAGGGTATTTACATTTTTTACCCGCGACGTATTGAGCCCGTATATGCGTTTCCCATAAACGAGAACACATAATAGTGCTGATCTGACTTAACTTAATTTGCTCTCAGCGGAGATCAACAAAGCGAATTGACACGGACGTCATTGACCATTGGCCGGCCGACTGGCTTTAGTAACTTGTGGCCAAAATCACAAGACTCTCAACGATTTTTTTATGTTTGTTACAGTGACTTCAAGATCAGCGGTGATATAAAAAAATCGATATCCTGGTCACAAAGCTTTAATGCGTTTCATATGAACACTTACTTCATCACATTCTCGCGAATCAGTTTCGGAATGCGTCGGCACATCTCATCATCGGCTGTAGGTACATCCTGGCCTTCTTTGCAAAACATCATAGTGTCCATGAGATGGCGCGTATGATTTATCTGTAATCAATTAAATAATTATATATATAAATATTTTTTAAAATTTTAAACAGCGCCTTCTAATTGTCACTAAAATACTTTTATATTTTTTTTAATTATTATAGTATTTTGTTGCATAAGATTTACAATAAATTTTGTCAGACAAAAAGAAAAACCGAAGCAATTTAAGACCTCTCTTCCGCAAAAAACGGTTGTCTTGATGCCTGCAGTGGTGTTTGAGAACTCGTAGCATATCAACACTCACCACTCCTATGTCATCGATAGAGAGGTCTGCGTCAATGTTGAGGAGCAGGTCGTGTTCGGGGAAGTACGGGGCGCCATCCTCAGCACTGCCCAGTCCGCACAGCGTGCTGACGTAGCGGGTTCCGCTCATGTCTCGACGTAGTTCCGCCCTTTAAATTAAACAAACTATAACTATAACGTGCCCTTTACTTTATTTCTACCGCCTAGCAGTAATGCGAGCATTGCTATGTTCCGGTTTGAAGGGTAAGGGTGATAATACAGGCATATGAGAATTTTCACATGCTATGTCTCAGGGTCGGCAACGACGAGTGATACCTCGGGTGTTGCAAGCGTCGATAGGTTAAAGCACTGTTTCTCAAAGTGGGCGATAACGCCCCTAGTGGGCGCGGGAGGACTTCAGGGGGGCGGTAGAAGGCTTTAGAATATATTGGGGTCGCTAAGGCGGTCTAGAGGGGAAAGAATAGGTTGTTATGTTTAAAAACTTTGGGGGCTCTAGGATTTTATTAATCTCAAGTGGGCGGCGGGAAAAATAAGTTTGAGAACCTGTGGGTTAAAGTAATCACTTACGAACAGGTAGGCCTTATGCTTGTTTGCCACATTATTCGTATAAAAAAAATGCAATCTACCACTTGCAATCTGAAAAGGCATGCGATAAATTGCATAGCGTAAAGGCAGATCGCACATAATTATATAGACAAAGTGCTTGCCGCCATCGCTCGCCTGTGCGATACATTTTCATAAAGACTCGAGTTATACAAAACAGAATGTGACAAGAAATTATCTTGCCACTTCCATTAGGATAATCAATGAAAGTGCATTTTAATCAGTAAAATATTTTGAATTACACTACATGAATTTCAACAAAAATATCAACAATATTTTAGGATTTTTGAGAAACGCTACAATAAGCCTTAAATAAATAGATAAGACTCTAAACGACAATTTCATAACCGGAATGTTTGCCACAATAAACCATCTAATCAAATCGTAATTTCAATTTCAAAAAACTGTTTACGTTACCTAAATTTACCTAAACTTTGTTTGAAAAAAATAATACAAAAGAAAATGTAATTTTCATAATAGTATTTTCTTTATCAATCAATGTTCTATCTATGCAATCTTTTAAAACGCTGGCGACTCCGCGTATAAAGATAAAGATTAATTTATTTGCTTCAACATAATGTAGATTACAGTTGTAGGTCTTAAATATATTAAATGTTTCAATTATTTTCTACCTTAAAATTAGGCATGCAAATATTTAAAATGATGTTTGTATGAAGTGAATTGTTCATAAAATTAAATTATGGACTTGCTTCTAGAACTTTAAAGTAGATATACTCCGTGAGCTGCAATCAGGATACTTGTAATGCGGGTAGCACGACAGCGAAGTCGGAAGCAGAAGCTAGTCAATAAACTTACATAGGGCAGAAGATGAGGGCAATGATGGCCGGCAGTCCCGGGATATTGGGCATCAGCGTGGTGTGACGCAGAGTCAGCTTGCTGTTCTGCTCATTCTGACCCACATTGGCTGCTACTATCAACCTGAAACAATCATATACTTTTTTCTTTTTTTTTCTAAACTATTGTGTCTAAACTATCTCACGTGACTGCTGCCAAGTTTTACCTTGACAAATTTGCGTTAGCGTGAAAGGAAAACTAAGCGTGAGGTATTTACCCCTGGACAATGTATGTATCTGTTGGGTGTTTATTTAATTATTCTATTATTTATTTACCTTTCATGTGTTTCTTGCGGAGCAGTGTCGAGTAGCACTGAATTGACGGAGTTCCACTCAATCGTCACTTGTTTCTCGCGGCTCGCGTACATCAAAGTGTGCAGCGTCGATTCCAATGGACTGTCGATAATAACCTCATCAAGAACGATATCATCTCATTTTCATTCGAAATTCGTTTAACATTACTCAATACATTTATTGCTTTCACATGGTAGATACATAGATGGTGTTTACAGGTAGGTATCTCACATGAACACTGTCTAAGGATAGCAACAGATAGGTAGGCAGACTGAGGTTTTGTGCAAATAAAACTAGTGAGTGCAATGAAATACAGTTAAATAAATAATGCTGGTAATTTTTTACACAACATCAGCTCGCCCTAAACTAAGCAGAGCTTGTATTATGGGAACTACATGACTGATAAACTACTTATACACTTCCTACTTAAAATCATAAACGCGAAAGTTTGTGAGGATGGATATTTATTACTCTTTTATGCAAAAACTACTGAACGGATTTTGATGAAACTTAATATTAATATTGCTTATACATCAGAAGAGCACATAGGCTTCTTTTTATCCGGGTACCACGCGGGCGAAACCGTGAGCAATAGCTAGTATATCATAAAACCAAAAAATCAGATCCATTTCTACCTGAATGGTCCTTTCAGACAGACGTCCGAGTTACATTCTTTGGGGGACGGTGGCTCCACCTCGCGGAGCTGGCTGTAAGCGAGCTTGGTTTGTTCCTTGTTGAACGCACGTTTCTGAGCTAAGTTTAGCTCGTTCGCTGTTTGCCTCAGATCGTGATTCATCTGTGAAACCCACCCATCACTATAGATCACAAGCGTTACAATGGTTTCGTCAACCCAAAAGCGAAAGCATAAAACATTAACAATTAAAGGAAAAAAAGAGACTCGATGACCATCGACAAGGAGTCGGTGTCGGTAGGTACTCTATAGTCCGACGCTGCTTTGCAAAACAATAGTCGGATTAACGCGAGTCTACAGTTATTATTTTGTAACTAGATTGTCTAGTGCGCCTCAAAATGGCTAGGCGGTCTGGCGGGGAATAAATCTTTTAAATGACGACGCTGTAGGCCCCAAGTTAAACCGATGACATCCCATAAATTGTAAGTCTGTGATGGAGATACTTCTTCTAGTTGCTGATGATCACGAGTGTAGGTACCTTGGATTCGTAGGTCTCCTCACATGCTATGGCGTGGCCTTCCCCCAGTAGTATCTTGTTGACGTCTAAGTTTCCGCCTTCGGCCAGAAGATCGATGGCTACCACTCCATGGACGACCGAGTAAACCTGAATAAAAGATAACCAATAAACATAAATATTTAGCTTTTTTATTTAGTACCATAAAGCCTGAATAGAGTTATATTTTCTTTATTAATTTCTTTATTTGCTTGGTACAAAGCTTTATATAGACTGTTGAAAAAGATATTCCACTGTAATATTAGTAATTTTAACACAATTTATATTCAATTTCTATCTACCTATTATTTTCATCTGAAGACAAAAGACTTCAATAAGTACATCCTACTCGTGATATTCTACGATGCCGAGACTTGGCACTCAAAGTAGAGCTAATCCACCAGATAAAGGTTTCACAACAAGTTATGAAACGGGCTACGCTCGTGGTTCCTTGGAATGATAAAATGCGTAACGAGATTATCCTACATAGAACGAAGGTCATCGACATACTCGTAGCTCTAAGGATTAGCTGTAGTGGCAGTGAGCTGGTCATATATGCCGAAGAACCGACAACTGTTAGTGTAAACGAGTTCTTGGCGAGCGCACTAGTAGTGTGGAGCGTCCCCCCACAAGGTGGTGGCAATAAAGTATTTTCATTAATTAATTAATCTGTGATGTTACCTTGCCCAGCAGAGGTCCCCTAGAGCACAGATCCCTGAAGTAGTTGATGGTTACGTTTGTCCAGTGGCCGTGAGGGTCGAGCAGGGGCGGTGGCGCGAGCCCGGCCAGGCGGCAGCGCATAGCCAGCGGCGGCGTCTGCTGGCACAATCCCTCCGGGAGTGCGCGCAGCTTGGACGCGGAAATACGCGCGGACATCGCGCCGATGTCTATCAACAACACCTGAGTAAGGGAATACCAAAAAGATTTGAAAACCCCCGACGTGTAAATCCATCATCGATTGCAACGCCCTCTTGTGAAGACAAGACCTAATTGATTCCAAAAAAACTATTATTCAATAGTCAAATTCAAATTATTCAAATTCAATAGTCTTAGAATAACATCCCTTCATCAACCAGAAAAGAGATGATGATCTTAAAACGGCTGAACTTGAATCATAGCTAAGAACACTCACGATCAAACAAAAAAATCAAAATCAAAATCGCTTCATCCGTTTGAGAGCTACGATGCAGACACATACACAAATATACACGTTAAACTTTTAAAACCCCTGTTTGCGTCGTAGTTTAAAAATATACGGCTTATTACCACAGCTGTGTTCGCAACAACTGAGTGATGTGTTGATAATAGACAACTAGGAACGAAAGGTTCTCGAAGCCAACCCGTATACCAACCGAAAAAAGCCTTCACACGATCAGAGTCTTGACTGGACACTGTCGCCTCCAGACGCACATGTTCAAATTAAAAGTACTCTGTAATAAGACGGACGAATCGCCACTTCATCTATTAGAAGAGTGACTGACTAGCTTCTGTGTCCAAACACTTAACTAAAACAGGCGCCTATGTTGGCTATGGTTAGCTACAAACACCTGTTTTTCATTATACCTCCTTAAGAGAGACTTTATTTAGTGTGCAAAGCGTTCGAGTTCTTTATTCCTTTAGGACGAAATGACCTCAGTGGCGCAGCAGACGTATTACTCGCTGAGACGCAAGCGATGCAGGTTCGATTCCGGCTGCGGGTCAAATGTTCGCATGGTCTGCTGTCAAATATGTTCTGTGTTTGAGTGTTGTGATACCATGGTACTCTTAGTTCCTGATACCCACGACACAGGGAATCCGCGTGTGGCGCAGGACTATGTATGTGATTGAAGGGTGTTTTTGACAAGCTTTTATATAACTTGCAATGTTTGTATGTTAGTTAGTTTGTTTAGGTCAAGTCTTGCAAGCTGAATTAGAATCACTTCCTCTTATCCTACAGAGTTGAATTTTTACACGTTGGTTCAGTTCCGATGACAATGCATTTTTATGGTAAGCATGACCTGAATCGACATCCAGGATTAGCCCCAGATAAAGTAACTCTTCAACGGTGAACAGCACAGACACGAAATTTAGTGTACGCATTTTATGATAATAGCAGGTTTTAAGTTTTACCATGACATGGTTGCTGCGATCAGGTTTAAAAGTTTATTTTTGAAAATGTGTTTTTTATTATTAATTTATTTATGTTTAAGGATTACCTTAACCATGCTGTTAGGCAGCCGTTTCAACACTTTCGCTCGGCATATCCCGTCACTGTACGGCACCGCGTAGATCTCGCCGCATTCGATGTCGTCCGTGTGAGCGATCAGCGGAGTCTTGTTCAATATGCTGTGAATCTTGTACAGGTCATTGGCTGTGGAAACGTCGTCGTATTGCGCCCAGAAGTCGCTTATACTGCTCAACTGTGGAAGGAACGTTAAGGAAACTCAATTAGAGAGCCGTTACGCAGGGAAGCCATTTGCGAATTGTACCGCTAGTCTTGAAATTACAAATGACAGAAAGATAAACGATGATTCTGAAATCACGCAGTAACGCTTTAGCCTATGGATGCTTGTAATACCAAATGTAAACTAAAAAAAAAATGCTGGAAATTTTTCACACAGCATCATCTAGCCCCAAACTAAGCAGAGCTTGTATTATGGGAACTACATGACTAATATATTAGTTATATACTTTTTTTGTAAATACATTTTATTATATATAGAAAACACCCAGACTCGAGACAAATATTTGAAGACCATACAAACATTTGTCCCGTAGCGGGAATCGAACCCGCAACCTTCTGCGTCTGAAGTGGGCTTCCGCCCAATGTGCCATAGAACTCACGCGTTGACTCCCTGAGGTATCAAGATGAAGGATCTCATGTGCCTGTAATATCACCAACAACCATACCCTTCAAACTGGGACCCAGCAAATCACATGCAGGTAATTTATTTGCATAGAACATAGTTAAAAATTACAGATAAAAAATACTCATGGCAGAAACATAAACGATGATTCTGAAATCTTAATTTACCAAAAGTCGCATTTTTTATGTACTCTGTCATGCAGTTAGGTCCCTAAGTGGGGCCTTACTGCATGACAGAGACCTAACTGCCATATAATAAATACTGGGTTTCTTTTGGTTTTCGTACAACGTAACGTACTTATAAAGGTCAGTGGACATGGTTAAAGTAAAAATGCCAGCCACGGAGCGATTTCGAGTGGTAGGGGGCGCTCGTAATAGCTCATCTGTGACTAAAATGTGATTATTTTAGTCACAGATGAGGTTCTAAAAATGCGAACCGATGTGCTAACATTTAGTCACTGAGCGATATTAAAAAATATATACTTAGCCTGTGTTTTGGTCCGGTCGGTTATTGATCGTATATACGCCTCGCTTGAAGCGAACTGATAGGTATTAGTTACAATAAACATGTCTTACGTAGCAGATTTTCAAGGGGAAGTAAGTTTCGTCAATATCCGGCAGGCGCGGCACCATCCTGCCCAAGTCCTGATCTAATTCACTCTGTTGCATTTCACGAGAGAACGCTTCCGCTTTCTCCGCTCTGCAGATGAAACATGTTTTTAATGTTACTCGAAGGCAAAATACATGGTGAAATTATAATAATAGCCCAGCAACCATTCCTTAAGCATTATACTCCTGCAATAGCCCAGTTCATCACACAATATATCCAATAGTTTCATCATTGGCCATCCATGAAAGAACGTTTTTTTATGTATTGTATTGTACAAAAAGGCCTCGGCCTTAGTGTTAGCTTCGGCTCCACTAATGTCTATAAAGGCTCCAGATATAAGCTTGAATAAAGTTATTCATAAATTTAAATAAAGAGTAATTTTCCACACAGCATTATCTAACCCCAAAGTAAGCAAAGCTTGTGTTACAACCTTTTGTAATTACATACATATTATACATAGAAAACAGCCAGCTATTAATGGTAGACAGTTACCGTCGCCGTACCTTTTTTACTATTTCTATATTTTTTTAATATAAATGTTTATGTCTTTATAATTAAATTAATTATTCATTTATACAGTGATTTGTTTTTTAATACTGTGAATACTTATAATTTATCTGACTGACGTATAATTTAAATTACCAATAAATATGCGCCGCCTGCTTTGAGGACTATAGGCACAAATTGTCGCCGATTCTCTTGTACAATACAACAACTAAACTTAATTTCAACTATATGCAAAATGACCAGAAAGTGCAGAAATAGTAACGTGTGTGTCTGTCTTTAGAGCGAAAGGAAGGTTGCACTCACGGTAGCAATGGGACTCGAACGTCTATTTTCAGCTGCCTTGCTTTTATCGCCTTATAAACCGGAAGCACCACTTCACCCGGGATCGTGGGGTCCTGAAAAAAAGCTCGACTGTAAATTCATTGACTGTTTTTATAATGCTACTGCCACACTGCAGACAGCAAAGCCCAAAAATCATTACACTAAGTGAAATTATAATGAATTGAGTGAACTTTTTATTGCAAGGAACGTTAATACGCACTGCAAGTATACGCCTTTCCGGCAAATCTTTCAAAATTCATTCAGTTGAATAAGAATTTTCGATGACTCTTAAAAAAAAGTTCAATCATACACTTCAACCGGTCGCAGTGTGGTAGCATGCTTTGCCAGCGTTTCTCTCGAGTGTGTTTAGAAGAGTGATGAAATAGTTATTAATTTATTGCATTTAGTAAGTCTAAAAAAATTATAAAATCTATTAAATTTAGTGATGAAACACGATCACTGTTTCATCGTACTTACACCACTGTCTCGGTCACGCCTGTGTGAGCCACCGAAGCCATCGTTGAACGTCAAGAACACTTTCCTGAAGGTTAAAAGAATCAACTATCACTACGCCATTTTCTAACCATAGATAATATATCCATCATATTCATCCTCATTGCGAAAAAATTACTCATGTCATTACTCAGTCCAGCCATTAGACTCGTTGCCCGCGAGACCATAAAACTTCGTTTTGATAGTGATGTTCAGGAACCATCGATATCGATGAATTATCGATAACTCAGGGTTATCGATAATTCAGGTCGCAATATGAGCGCACCAGCTTTTTCGATACAAACTCGCAGAGATTAAAATATCTCGATTGGGTTGTTCGGGTATGTGTATAAAACAAAAACAAACGTGGGACAAATATTTGTATGATCAACAAAGATTTTTCTCGGGTTTGGGTATTTTTCTATGTATATCATGTATGTATTTACAAAAAAGTGTGTATAAGTAGTATATCAGTCATGTAGTTCCCACAATACAAGCTCTGTTTAGTTTGGGGCTAGATACTGCAGTGTGAAAAATGTCCAGCATTATTTATTTATTTAAAACAGGGAGGTATAAATAGGTAACTCCTTAGTCTATGATATCATTTGTAATTTTTTTAAATTTGTACGACATGGCAGCAACAAAAATCCGCACTAGACGAATCTTAAAAAAGACGGGCTTAAAAGAGTTACCTGTTAGTGAACACGACACACACACACACACACACACACACACACACACACACACACACACACACACACACACACACACACACACACACACACACACACACACACACACACACACACACACACACACACACACACCCGAACATATTTATATGAGCTTTTTTAGTTAACTTTATTACTTATATTTCCTTATTTACTTTATAAGTTGTTCCTTTGATTGGAACTCTCAATCCTTTGTATCGGAGGAGGGCGTTGGTGTCTGCGACACAGTTTTTATACTTCTGCAGACATCATCGTTTTTCAATAGTATTCGTATGCCATCGTTTCTGTTCCTCAATAAATATATTGGAATATTTGAAAAAAAAAAAAAAAACAGTTCAAACAATGTTCTTTTTATAATTTTTTTATAACTGATTTGGAGCAAATTCGAAACGTTTACAGAGGTCAGAATGATCGCTGTATCCTTACCGGCTATTTGTGTCGAAGATGACTCGAGGCTCGTCTAAGATCATTTGGTGGATAACGTTCTTTATGGCCGTTGCGTACACCTCGCCCGGCTGGTTCTCGGGGAAGTTCTTCAAGTAAACCTGACAAATTGGTCATATTTACTAAAATCACCAAGGGCCTTAACATCATATAAATATTGTGACGAGCGCGGCCTAGCTAACTACGGTACGCTAGCACCATCTCTTATCAAGTGGACGCACTACTTGTTACCGCCATCGATTAGCATTAACCGCGCTAGAAAAGGACGGAAGTTTCCAGAATGTTTGGGACGGTACGAGATGGAGCGGAGCAAGGCATACGGGCCACGCCCCCTACGAGATTGTTCTGGAAGACATCTTACGAGATATATAAGCGCGGCAAGCGGCCGGTAGGGTCAGTTTCTTTTCAAGATTGGACAGTGAATTATTTGAAGTGATTCGAGAGCGATATCCAGTGACTAGTGAAGTGACAGTTGCGCTAGTGTACACTAGCAAGTGATACAGTGTTTTTGTTCCAATTGTGTAGTTTCGTTGTGATATTTGTTTTGTTGTCATTTTTACTGAGTGATTTATTAATACAGTGTTTAATTGGACTTAATTGTAACTAAATACTGCTTTGCCTCTTACATCATTTGCATCATTTCGAAATTCAACAGGAAAAACAATACACTGTTTAGGCTAAGCAACTGTTTAAAAATCTTTATAATTAAAACTTTAGCGATAAAAAAAATACCCAAGCTGTTATCTTTCCTTTTGAATAAATAAACAGACAACAAGTCTGTTTATTGTGAAAACAACATGAAAAACCAAAAACTATCGTGAACTTGACTATTCATATTGTACAAACGGGAATTTTCACGTACTGCACTATTGGTGAAGGCACCGACTAAGTTTCGACTCATTCACCGATAGAGCAGTACGTGAAAATTCCCGTTTGTACAATATGAACATGAAAAACATTATACTTAAACGAGTGACGCTGAGTCCGAATTTATTGGGGAATTTTTATTCAGCTCACTCTATGTATACTCTATGTATTCCGCTATGTATAGCGGAATTGATCAACGGATTGCGAAGATACGGGTTCGAGTCTCTCTGAATAGGAATTTTTGGAGCACATTTAAATAACAGATCAACAATAACTTCTTAAAACCATGCGAGATCGTTTGAGACGAGAAACAATCTAGCTAGGTTTATTTTGACCTGGGATTTTGCCAGATACGCTGCAGGGAAAATTCCAGGTAGAAAAAAGCAAACTTAGATTTTCTTAGCGTTTACGAGTAATTTTAATGAAGTAAACAATATGATACCGTGTTTCTTGGATCCAACCCGCCAAGCACTTTTACAGCATCACGCTCCCTTCCTTCGTCCAGAGATACTTGTATAAAGTATTGTGGGTAGAACGCGCCCGCTAGAATCACCTTAAAACAAAAGTAATAATAATAAGGTATACCGAATGTGACAAGAAAAAGAAAAAAACTTTAAACTTCCATTAGATATCCATAGATCTTTACTCAGTACACAGATACGCGAGGATACCAAGGAGTAGTCAGAGGCTAGGTGCCTTGACTAAATATTATATTTGGCACATGCCTACGTTTTGCGTAGTGAGCATTCTAATTTCCATACTGTGGCAGGTTGAAATGAAATGGTTCCAGAGCATGTCGGTTTCCTCACGACATTTTAATTTGCCGTGTACACTTAAGACTGGAAAAACATCATTTGTAATTTTAGAATGTAAAAAGATTGCGACGACCTCTGTAGCGCACTGGGTGAAGGCCCGCCTGAGATGCAGAAGGTTGCGGGTTCGATTCCCGCTGCGGGATAAATGTTTGTATCATTTGCAAATATTTGTCTCGGGTCTGGGTGTTTTCTATGTATAATATGTATGTGATTACAAAAAAATATATGTAAGTGGTATATCAGTCATTCAGTTCCCATAATACAAGCTCTGCTTTGTTTGGGGCTAGATGATGCTGAGTGGAAAATGTCCTGCATTATTTATTTATTTATTTTATAGATTCTTTTGGTTTGATTAAAGGGGCCGTCTGTGTATCTGTGTTCGCCATCCGTGTTGCACCTACCACCGGGACGTTTAAACTAAGATTAAAAAAGTGGTTACTAGAACGACCTCAACGAGTTTTACTTGTTACCCGAAAGCTAAAATTATTAATATTATAATTATGCAACGATTTTTAGATAGCTAGCTGTTTTATATGTATTTTTTGTATACTTGTACATAGTTATATGAATAAATGTCCATAAATAAGAAATACCTTCAACACCAGTGGTATTTCGTTCTTCGCCCAGGGCGAGTTGCCCTTACTGGGTTCGATGCCCTCCCTGGACAGTCTGTTTTTGAGTTCGCGGACCATATCGTCAGTCTCTCGCAGAGAGCGCACTTGCACGTAGAACCGAGCTGCCCAGTGCCCTTCGCTGTTACCTTGTTGCCTGAAGTAGTTCTGATTCCGGAGATGACTCCACACCTGATTTTGAGCACGAAAAATTTCTTATAATGTCCAATCACACGATTAATTTAACTGTTCCCTATCCTAAGTATTTATTGCATTGTAACCGTCGCTAGAATGTGGTCGATGGAGGTAACTCTTTAGGGAAAGCATGCCAAGTAACGTAAAAACAGCACTTACACAATGTAAGATAAATATAACGTCAAAAACAATCGTGAATTTGATTATTCATATTGTAAAAACGGGAATTTTCACGTACCGCTATCGGTAAAGTCACCGACTAAGTTTCGACTCATTCCGAGATTATTCAACGCGACGCTCTCTCCTCTTCTATTGAGTATACGACGCAACGCGAAGGGAGAGCGTCGCGACCACTCACCCTGAGGAAGACTCTCGGAATGAGTCGATACTTAGTCGGTGCCTTTACCGATAGTGAGGTACGTAAAAATTCCTGTTTTTAAAATATGAATAACGTCTTTGCATAATAGTTATCATACCACGTGACAAGGTTGCAGGTCCATCTCTGCTCATGTGTGTATGAATAGAATAATAACTTGCCTTGTAAACATTTAAGAAGGCGATGCAGTCGCTCGTCGAACCGTCGGCCCAGGTTAGTTTGGAGTTGAAAGCGTTCAGTCTCTCGCGGAACGGACTGCTGAATACATTCTTAGCAGACATTGCAGCAGCTGGAACGCATCATGAGAATTCTATTACAAGGAAACCTCCTAGGAGTTTCTATGAGAGAAAGTTATAAATCTACACTGATATTATAAAGAAGTAAAGTTTGAAGTTTATCTCACTTGATTAGTTTCAAGGTGAAATTTAAAAAATGTACCGAGTCCAAAGCTTGTGCTTAAGCTTTTCTGACATTGGTGCAGACAGGCATCATGTCATGGTATTTTTTTTATCTAACGTAAGTCTTCCTGTCTCAGAAAAAAAAAGGTTTTTTACTGGCCCAATTATGTGCCGTTGATTTGTGAATGGTGAGTCTGCTAATGGCGACAAAGTAAATATATTGTGAGACAACGACTTTTTTCAACTCAATCCGAGAGTCTTACCCTTATAGACTCTCGGAATAAATCTAAACAAGTCGATGTTTTTAACAAAAGTAAGGTGAAAAATCCGGTGTTTTTAAAGTAAGCTATCCTTTTTCATCAAGCAGCACATTTTAGAACTAAATATTAGATATGGGAGGGACTACGAGTTACTATTAGACACAATACCTTTCTTTGCTTTGCGCAGTCTGAAGAAAACATCTGACTCACCCATTATAATGCTCTCCTCCAAGCATCCAAAGATATATCCCAGCATAATCAGCTTGGATACTTTCACGTCGAGGGGCAGTTTAGCCATCAGACGACCCAAGTATGTGATATCACCGTCATTCGGGACCCACTCATCGTCAAGGGTTTTTTTTAGAGCTCCGATCTACGGGAAAAAAAACAAAATAAAATAGAAACATGGACTACTCTATAATGCCCGAATGGGATATTCGGTGTGAAGTCATAAATCCTAAGACACCGGTTATAGCGTAAGTGATATATTTTATTGTGCGCCTACTTGTTTTACATACATACAATGTTTTTTTTTGTTGGCAGAGTAGGCAGAGGCTACAGATTTTCACATGCTACGATCCTGGAAGACCTCTTTTGGTTTATTCATCTTCATCACATTCTTCATATAGGCCCGTCGGTAGTTACTTGTTTTATCTTGTGTATTTCTATCTACTCGTATATATCAATGAAGCAAATACTTAGCTCAAGATACATATTAGTTCGTCATATTAAAAACAACAGCTATACAGCAGTTCACTTAAGTAATTTAAACTGTACAATACATGCTTACATCTTTCTTTTACTTTCTGACGACCTATGTGGCGCGGTGGGCGAAGGTCCGCCTGCGACACAGGAGGTTGCGGGTTCGATTCCCGCCCTGGGACAAATGTTTGTACGATCTGCAAATATTTGTTCCGGGTGTTCTGGGTATTTTCTATGTATAATAAAAAAATATCTATCTATGTAATGTATTGTATTAAGTATATCAGTCATCTAGGACCCATAACACAAGCTCTGCTTAGCTTGGGGCTAGATGATGCTGTGTGGATTGTCCAGCATTATTTATTTATTTATTTATTTCTAAATTTAATACTATATTTAATTTGCAACATAGCCCAACCTTTAGGATAACTTGTTCTATGTTCGTAGTCAATTTATTTTGGTTATGTTGTGTCCATGAAGGCAATAAATTTATTTTCTTTCTTTTTGGATTTACCAAAGTTGAGTATAAATAATATGCATAACAGTGTATCAATTCATAAATAGGAACCAAATCAAATCATTTATTGGAACAGAAATAATAGTATGTCTGCTGGCTATCTCTGGCTGAGTCAGTGCTAACATAAAAGGAGAGACAGGCTTCTTTGGGATACTTCAGTAGAGATCTGTGCCCAGCAGTGGACTACGAAGTTCTGGTGACATTACCTCTTTCAAGACCAGCAGTGTGCGATGTATGTTAGACATATCTGGCGGGTCGATCGCCAAAGCTAAGATATCGCTCGGCGGGCCCATTTCCAGCATCTTAGCCAATAGCACCAAACGCTCCAACGGACACCGTTTGATTTCGGGCGTGCCCTCTTCTGGTAAGTTTTGCTGTAAAATTCAAAATGGCTAAGAAAATCTCGAATATAAGAGTTTCTTGCTCGCCATTTGGCTTCAGAAAGACAAAAAGAAAGACTTAGATTTTAGAGTGAATATCTAAAATAGAGGACAATGGAAGGGTTACGAGGAGGCCTATTTCAAAAGGCATACAGACGAAAAACTAGAGGAAGGTGAGACAAAAGCACGTGCGATGCGCGCAAATTTACCGCAGCACATTACGATAGCATTGTCGTCGATGAGTCTATGATGATGAATAATTAAAAAGCTAACATAGAACTAGTCGTTGAAAAGATTATCAAGCTGAATAAAAAGCTTACATTTAACTTATCGTCGACGAGTCTATGATGATAAGTGAGAAGCTTACATAGAATTTATCGTCGACGAGTCTATGATGATGAGTGAGAAGCTTATAATAGAATTTATCGTCGACTAGTCTATGGTAAAGAGAGAAAAGCTTACATAGAACTTTTCGTTGACGAGTCTGTATACGCGGCCGTCCCGCACGCGACCCGCGCGCCCGGCGCGCTGCTCGCAATTAGACTTGGCCGCCCACGATAATTGCAGCGACGTGAAATTAGTTTGATCGTCTGCTACGAGCGTCTTCATCAAGCAGTAATCAATCACTGGCGAAAAGAGATACATCAGGATAGTGTCATAACTTTAGAACACTCAGATAGTGGTAATAGTAATTGTTTATGAAACAGTGGCAAAACGACAGCCATTTACTACGACCTTCTGTGTTCTGAAGTTGCCGTCGATGTCGGGATTGTACCCTAGGAGTCAATTCAAATTAGCACGAAAGCAAACGGAAAAGCTAACAAGTTTTTTCCCCACAAAATTAAAAAAAAATCTCTATATAGTATTTCAACGCCCCTAGTGACGTGTGATGATAAAACCTATGTAAGAACCATCAAGGATGGGCATACCAATAAATTGAACAACAAACTTATTTCAATCGGAAAAGCCACAGAAAATTATTGTAAAGGTGCGTACCATTCGGAACAAGACTGCAGACCGCAAACGACAGCGACATTGTAGCCACAAACTGTCAATTCAACAGAAAGTCGCTTGAAAAAAGGAAAAGGTACAGTTTCCATTCACGCAGCGGACGGCCTTAGTGTGCAACCTTACCGTGTATTGAATGAACCCACCGTATTTGATGTCAGGCACTGTGATGGAGCTCTCTGCAATGTTGGTGGCCAGTATAATCTTCCTGGAGCCTAGCGGAGCACGTTTGAACACCCTCGCTTGTTCGTCGGCCGTGATTGTAGAGTGTAGAGGTAGGACCCACCACTTGTAACGGGCACATTCAGCGCCCGCTAATTTCTCCCTAAAAGTTTTGAACGTTAACCATTGTGTATATCCGTTTTGTGCGTAAGACCGCACATTGTGCATTTTTGTTTTGTGTTTTATTACGTTTTTGTTTGATGTACTGTAAAATAGTGTTACGCACAATAAAGAGTTTATCTATCTTTTCTATATTTGTGGAAAACAAAGTCTGTCAGTAATAAATAATAGACAGCCAATGGCTTACCTAGTCCTGACCCTACCCTAGGAATCCCTCTGTCATGGGTATAAGGAACTACGAGTACTGTAGTACCATAACACCCAGAACCAGAACAAATATCAGCAGAACAGGCAAATATCTGTCCCGCAGCGGGGGTCAAACCCGCACCTCTTGCGTCTCAGCTGGCTTCTCCCCGCGCGCACTGAATTCGTCAATGATGATATAAGTATCATCTCTTACCGTAGAATCTCATTGGTCAAGCACATGTATAACTCTTCAATCTCGAAAATTCCCGGCAGGAATATCAGGACTGATGACAAATCGGCCTCAGTGCGATCCGTGTATCCATCTTCTTTCTGATCGATGGCTTCGAACGCATTCAGCAATTTCACTACTAAGTGGTTCATTTCTGGTAAAATGCAGGGTTCGTTATTTTTTGGTGCACATTGTTGAAGTATCTGAAACGTATTAAAATGTAAAATAAGTAAAATAAATAATGCTGGACATTTAAACACAGCATCATCTAGCCCCAAACTAAGCAGAGCTTGTGTTATGGGACCTACATGACTGCTAGACTACTTATATATATTTTTTTGTATATTATTATATATAAAACACCCAGACCCGAGACAAATATTTGCAGATCAAACAAACATATGTCCCGCGACGGGAATTGAACCCGCAACCTTCTGCGTCTCAGGCGAGCCTTTGCCCACAACGACACAGAGGTCGTCAATAAAAAATACTGAGAATTAACACAGTTTTTGGCCTTTTTTGTGTACGCAACGATATAGAGATGATGCAAACTATGATTTAATAAGTCACTTGGAAGAACCGACTCGGCACGCGCGCGCTACAATTCTAAGTGATATGAGATAGCTCTATTGGCTGGTCCACTGTCGAAAATGGTTGCCGGCGGTGCTCATATATTTATTCAATTCTTTATTGCACACAATCAATGTACAAAAGGGGGACTTAATGCTGTACAAAACTTTCTACCAGACGTCCTTGGCAATGAAAGAAAAAATTATACGAAATTAGCTGAGCATAGATCAGAGGATGTCCGTCACAGGACAGTCCGTGTTTGTTTTTAAAACTTACAGCTCCAAACTGCTTGAAATCATTCAAGTAAAACGTTTTCACATTGAACATTTGATTTGTCTTCTCAATCTTGACGCATTCCGCGCTCTGCAAGCCTTGGGGCGTGGGTATCAAGAAATAGTCGGAGAACGTGCTGGCCCGTATTGTGGCCGACATTAGCACGACTTTGACGTTTGGCGACACAGTATAAAGAAGTTTCTTGACGACCAGTAGAAGGAAATCCATTTCCTGACCACGTTCGTGAACCTCATCGAGGATTATGTGAGTGTACTCATTCATTGTTTTGGCACCAACTGAAATTAACACAGATTATAGGATAATAAATAGGTCTAATAGTATGTCTATTATGGGGTTTTCAATGTTATGACAGGATAAACAGGCATACGATCCACCTGACGGAAAGCGGTTACTGTCGCCTACTGACATCTGCAACACCTGGGGCATTGCTTATGGGTTGCCAGCAGGCAACTACCGGTTACTTAACTACCGGTTATTTGATTGGTAGCACAACCACCCAAATTTGCCAAAATTTCTGAACGAATTATTCAATTCAATTGCAGTTTGTGGTAATCTATGCAGGGATTACGCCGATTTTTATGAGGCTATAATGCGGCTAAATTAAAGCGTCAGAAACCTCAGAAGGCAGCTCATTCCGCAGTTTATATGTTTTTTTTTAGAATTATATTATTTTTCACAATCTTAGTTTCAGCTGAATTTACTTTTATCAAAGACTAATGGGTTGCCCCGCGATGTAATCCACGTTGCGTTTTTGCATTATTTTATATCTAATAAGCAAGCTTAAATTTCACTGTATAATTTTCCATTTTCTGTTTATTTACAAAAAAAAACTTTTGTGGCTTGGTTAAAAAAGATATCTTTATTGACCCTACGTCAATCTCAGGATAATGACGCGTCTTTAAGGGAATTAAAAATCTTACTAGCATCTAATTTTAAGTGGGGGAACTAAGATCTTCTGCACTCGCATAGGGGTGTATTTCTCCTTAAAATAACTGAGGAGGGCTTTGGGTTGATAACAGTGATGTTCCAATATCCCTGCATGTGAATCAATCCATTATGACAAACTTTTTATCCTGAGGGCCTAACTGATTGCTCCAGATTAACATACCATCACTCACAAAATTGAGGTGTCGTCGGTCATTAAACAAAACATCCAATTATTATTGCCTGCATTATGAGATACATTCTGGAATCGAGTCATTCTAATCCACGCCTAAGTACTGTCATTTTTTCTTTACTTGTTTAAATTTTTGGAGTTTTTGTCGATTTACGATCATGTCTGTTCCATCATTCTCTGTTACTTGCTCAAGATACAGTTTCTTTAACCAGCCCATACTTGAGTGCAGTTTAGTGAATGGCGCAACAAAATCAAACCCATTTTGTTTTTTTTTTATGATTCTGAATTATTCTATATTTTAAAAATTCTAATAAATTTGATTTTAAATATTAAATTTTATTGAATTTTAATTTGATTTTAAATTTTAATGAGAGTTTGTCATTCCTTGACCATTATAACTATAAAAAGTGATATTTACCAAGTTTCTGAAGCAAGACACCAGTAGTCACATAGCTTATCCTGGTATCAGTTGAGGTTTTGTTTTCCAGCCCCACCTGTAAAGATCACATTGCTTATGATATGGACCATTGAGAACAATTATTAGGGGATTCCCTAGCCATTTGCCTAACATAGAAATAATTACTAGTATTGTTATATCAACCACACAAAGTAAATTTATAATATGACATGAAGTTTCCTAATCATTATGAAAGAGAAACTGATAACACATGCATTCCTTAACACACAATGTGAATAGTGTTGAAATGTATAGTGAAATTATTAATTTATTTATATTATTCTAAAAATAATAAAAATAATAATGATTATAATAATAATATTGTTCTAAATCTATAATTATGATATGTTGAAGTTGTTATTAAAAAAATAACCTCGTACTTTAGTACCCGACTTATAACTTGGCGTTATCAATAAATTGTATTGTATTGTATTGTAATGTTATTGAAGCAATATCAGATAACCAAGCTTTACTCCAGAACTGAGCTTTTTCCCAGCTGTATGTTTAGTTTACCTTCACATTAATTATGGTTTTCCTTAACATAAGTATTGTTTGACCGTTAATACTTTTGTACAACCATGGATTGGAAGTGTAGAAATTCCCCTACCTGATCAATCACCTCCCTGCCTCCCCTATATTTTGTATACTAGGGAATTTTAGTGTGAGAGCTAGCAATAAACTACAAAAAATAGGTAGGTGCTTCTTCTTATAGCAGTGATAATCTATATTATATTATAATACCACTAAAGTGGCAAACAACTATATTGCCCACCAGTGGTAAGCAGTTACAGTATCCTGTAGACGCTTGCAATCCCAGAGGTATCACTTGCGCATAGCCAACCCTGAAACTGGTGTAGTCACATGTGCCTGTAAATTCACTTGTAGCCATACCCTTACAACCGGAACACGGCAATGCAAGCATATCTGATTATGGTTTACGGTTGCTTAAATATGAACAGCGAGTGCTTTTTACCTGATAACCAACAAGTCCACCAACATCCCACCCCCTCTCTTGAGCTACTCGCTTCGCAATAGAGATAGCTGCAATCCTCCTCGGCTGAGTGACCACTATCTTGCAAGCCTTGTGGTTCTGGACACAGTCGTCAAGGATCCATTGAGGTACTTGTGTTGTCTTACCACAGCCGGTGGGACCTTCTATCACCAGCACTTCCCACATTTTGATACTGCTCAAGATCTACAAGAATTGGAACAATAGAAATGGTGTTTGGATTCTTCGACAAGTTAGAAAGTGATAAAGATATGTAAAAGACAACCAATAACTAGTAACGGAGTAACAATAGTTTGCAGGAAAAAGGTGGATGGAAGTTGCTAAAGACTGTTTGTCATGGCACTCTTTGACCTTTGTCCAGCTGTTGACTATTTAAACCTAATTATGTTG
Source organism: Perizoma flavofasciatum (assembly GCA_958496245.1). Lineage (NCBI taxonomy): Eukaryota > Metazoa > Arthropoda > Insecta > Lepidoptera > Geometridae > Perizoma > Perizoma flavofasciatum. Next base: position 6,954,467 of record OY292436.1, read on the forward strand.
ATGATTTGGATGAAGTTTAGAATCTATTAATGCAGTCTTCATTTTACCTACCTACCATTCCTTACTGTGAGCATGGGTCAGGATTGACGACATTGAGGATGTCACAATGTGCTTATTGAGGTGGGTTCCTACAGTCTGTGATGAAAGCCAACAACCTCAGAAAGGCGCGCACCGCACCAAACCTCTTCCAACTGTGTGTGACTTTACAGATCCAGGAATTATAATGTTAAATTTAGTCATTCCTGAATGGCAAATGAAAGAGAATGTATTGCTGCAGTGAAACCGACCATCACTGATGCATCTGCATTACCATGCCTCCTTCCATGGTATGCCAGAGCGAGCTCATGCAAGATAATCCATAAAATTATATATGGTGAGAAAGCCACAATTTCACTTACCTTTTCCTTATAGACATTGATGGCTAGTTTATTAGTGATTTCTTCTTTTTTTGTAAATGTGTATTTGCTATACACCTCCGTCATAGCCTCTTCGTTCAATTCTCCAATATTCATAATGGATGCTCCAATCAATGTCAGTTGTTCCAGGGAATCCAGACCTTCAGACATGCTTTCAAACTCGCAACGTTCTGTTTGTCGCTACATAAACGAATGCCATTTTTTGTTTTTTTAAATTACAAAAGTATGTTTGTAACACCAGAAATGTACTACAAATCTTAAACTAATTGGTAAAGTTGTCCAAAAATGGGGAAATAGGAACATCAATATTTTTCAAACATGTCATTATAAATAAATTAAACATATAATAGGTATTGGATACTGAACCCTGAGCTCACAGGAGAACCAGCTTTATGTAAAAACTACCATGTTTAAGTGGGTCTGCCTAAATATTAGACTAGAAAAACAACATTTATAGTGGCCCACCATGAGCAAAGTGGCAGAAGTAAATGGAGGCTATGGAGGCTATGGAAGCCTGCTAGAGAAAGCCCAGCAGTGAGGCTGATAATCATAGACTAACATTATCTGATTTTAATTAAACATGAAATCCTCAGTAGTGAAGCAGATATTTGTACCTGGTCTAGATGCTGTGATTCCACAGTACTCGTAGTTGCTTATATTATACCCACAATAAAAGGAATCCTAGTGTGGGGTCAGGACAATGTATGTAACTTTGGAGAGTTACTTTAAAAAAAAGGTATCTAGCCGTTTTTCTAAGGAACCAAAGTGTTTAATTAGATAATTACCCTCCGGTACATCTCAGTTTCTCTTTGGCGAATTTCCCTGGCGTAATCTGTTCCACTTGGAACAACCGAGTGGCGATGTTCCGCCTTCCTAGTCAGTTCTTCCGATGTGTCGTACTTGGAAATGTTAACGCCACCAGTCAAAGGGCCTCGAAGTTTTATCATTTGGGAACCTGAAGGGCACGGGTTGTTGAGAAAAGCTCGCACCTCGTCCATATTTACGGATCTTCAATCCTCGAATTTCAAAGACTGATTTGTGTATTTCTAATTTCTAATCTAGGAATGTATCCGCGTTTGTTTTAGGAGTTGTCCACACAAAACAACAAAAATTACGCGGCAAAACAAACTAAGTTTCTCTTCATTTTATTCACAGAAGTAGGTACTGTAATATCAAAAAATCTTTAATCTGTGCTCTTCTTCTTATATAAAAATAAAATTAATAAAAACGATTTTTGACACTTTTGAAAGCATTATCATACTCTGTGTTGTCTGTGCTACGTAATTACATACCTATTACTTTTGGCACAGACCGTGATCGCAGTCTATGTACATTATAAAACGTTTGACTGCTGAATGCTCTATCCACAGACTACTATATGTCCACAGACTACTATATGTACCACTACTATATGTACCAGGGTACAGACTGGAAACTCGACAGGCGAGGGGTATAACGCTATGACAGGGGCACGGGGGACGGGGAGCGATACACTAGAAGTCGCCATTTTCCTAGTGTGTTGCAAGTAGAGAAAAATCTAGGGAGTTTTACGATCGACTCGACGAAGAAGTTACACACATGGCAATACCTATTGTAGGGATGTACTTAGGCTTATTTTTTGAAATATCGATAAATGATGATATTTTCTAGAAAGCACTTTTTGCCGTCCAAATTCATAATTTTGAAATATTATCAAATTATGAATTTGGTCGGCAAAGAGTATAATTATGTATATTATATACTTATGATCGATAAAATTTCTAGCAGATTTTTCTTTCATATTTTATGATTTCAATTATAATAAAACACTTTCATTTATTTAGATTTTTATTTCAATAAAAATGTAGGTACAACAATGGATAAGAAAAACACTCCACATTCTTAAAAAAAACTTTTACGTATCTACTATGTAAACTGATCGATGAATTTCTACTAAATTATAAATGTATAATACACTAGTTTCTGCCCACGTGGTATGTTAATAAAAGTAGCATATGACCGTCTCCAGGGTTCAAACTATGTCCACCAACTTTTGAGTGAATCGAACCAAGGATTAAAATTTGCTCAATTGCACACCCCCAAAGGGTAGTTTTGAAAAAATAAAAAATACATATTTCATTACAATTTACTTTAAAGTTTATTTTACAGAGTTTTGAGCGTACCAAACAAAAGAATAACAATTTTATTAACAATTGTAGTTTTAACTATAGTTCCTATGTACTGAATTTAGAAAATATTTGTTATGAACCTGTGTTAGAAACAACAACATTCTTCTCTGCAGATTGTGTTTCTTGTGTTGATGTTGATATTTCTAATCTTGGATCTAAGCAATATATGTGGTCACGAAGATGATCAGGCAAACATGCACCAAAATTAATATTACTCCCTGGAAGAAACAGATATTTTAATTTTTCCGTTAAAAAGAACGTGGACGGGGGACGTGGACACCCTTTGGCGAGGTAGGTAACCATATTATTATCATAATAAAGAACTATCGATCTTTTATATTAGGTATGGGACATCACTAAACCGCTTTCAAAACATAACATATTAAAATTTACTTCGGAGAGGGACTAACCGGAATGGTTTTGTATGCCTCTTTCAATTTCTTCTTGAGAAAATAATGTAGGGTAAGCATCAGGAGTCAGAACAAAGCGGTTTCCATGTGCCGGTCTTTGTCTCATGTACTTGGCTTCAAAATGTTTTCGGCATATTCTTCGTCGTAATACAATTACATTCTTATTTAGCTTGTATAAGCCAGGATCGTTTACGGCTTTTAACCATGTCTGCAATCTTTTCTCGCTTCTTGGAAAAGCGTGAAGATTCATAGTGCTGGTACAGCCCGAAACGCAACACTTGTTCGACATGGATGCATGTAGATATAAACTAAATCACAGAAAACACACTTATTCACAAAAAGATATATATTTACAATGAAATCTAAATTGTATTCCTAAAAACAAACAACAAACAAAGTATGTAGGTACATTACATATGTTTTTGAAAGTTGTGCTAAATATTTCTGAAATTTTACATCAGATCAAAAAAATTATAATCTGTGGTCAGAACAGTACGGATCGTTCGTCCATATTCGGCCCGGCCGGCCGCGCTCGGCCGTCAACGACAAAGATGGATGAAATGCCCTCTCTATCGCCGACGGGTCTAGTGTATCAAGCTGTCAAAATCTTAGCGTTATTTTTTTTTTAATGAAGATTACGCACAGCCAAAACGCTGAAATTTTGAACATAGGTTTATTTTATAACTAGCTTCTGCCCACGGCTTCGCCCGCCTGGTACCCGTTTAAAAAGTAGCCTATGTGTTTTCTTATGTATAAGCTATATTATTGTAAATGTTTCACCAAAATCCGTTCAGTAGTTTTAGCGTGAAAGAGTACAAACATACATCCTCACCAACTTTCTTTTAGTAGGAAGTAGGAAGTGCTAAGGACTTTTTGAGATTTCCGCTTTAGGGTGGTATATGGGGGAGGGGTGAACTTTGTCTTTGTTATTTGAGGAACATGAAAATTTTAATTACAGTTACTTTTATACAGTTTGTTTTTATATATAAAACAGCTATAAATTAATAGTGCCAAGTTTAGGGTTTTTGGATTTTGATATTATAAGGGGGGAAATGGGAGTTGAAAGTTTGTGTATAGGAGTATCGGTTTTTTTTTGAAGGTACGAACTTGAAAATTGGAATTGTAGCAACTCATCATAAATAAATGCTAATGTGTTTCAGGGTTTTTGGATTTTCTCATTTTAAGGGTGGGAAATGGGGATGAAAGTATGTACGGGAGGGTTTTTTAAAACACGGCCCCACGCATGCAAAGCTGCTGGCAACAGCTAGTATATTCATACAGTTGTTTGACGAAGATACAAAATAATTCGTATGGAGCGTAAGGGGACGAGACTAGGGAAGGGCGAACCCGAGCTGGAAGGGTGAACGCCACCGTGTTAGTAGCTAAGCATAGCTATTGGGACACGATTTTTAGGGCTAACGCATGTTTGCTTTATTTATGTGGTTGCGGGTTCAATTCCCGCCGCGGGACAAATGCTTGTATTATCTGCAAATATTTGTCTCGGGTCTGGGTCTTTTCTAAGTATAATATGTATGAATTTACAAAAAAATATGTATATTAGTTTCTACTATCAGTCGTGTAATTCCCGTAACACAAGCTCTGCTTACTTTGGTGCTAGATGATGTTGTGCATTATTTATTTTAATTTACTTTTTATGAGAGCCTATTTGAAAAAAAAACTTATATTTTATTCAAATAAGATCAAACAGCTAGCTATCTAAAGACGATATTGCAAACGATTTATAGATAGGTATCTATTTATTTGCAATAAAAATTCCCTCTATACTTTTCCAGTTTCATTATAAAATAATCTCGTCTATGGACGCCTCGTCGCGTTGCCCGTCGATATGAACGTTGTAGAATCTCAGTTTAGCCGTCTACGATCTCAACTATGTAGTTGAATGAGTGACAGTAAACCATCGATCGATGCGTAGATTCAACGTGAATGGTTGATTCTACTAGTTTATCGTCTCGTCGCGTTGCCCGTCGATATGAACGTTGTAGAATCTCAGTTACTGTTTAGCCGTCTACGATCTCAACTAGTTGAATGAGTGACAGTAAACCGTCGATGCGTAGATTCAACGTGAACGGTTGATTCTACTAGTTCGTTTATTCAACGCCCATCGCTAATTACGTCCTAATTTCAGTAAAATGTTCCTATTGATATCATTTTATTTTATCAATTGATGTGTTTTTTCTGAATACCAGTATATATAAAAATTTATTCTGTGGAGCGTACATTCCCGCCATGTTCCGAGTTTGTATGTACGGCGCGAATTTTCCGAACAAGGCAAACACACCCAGATAATAATTAATTAATATACCTACATACACAAAATACTGGTTGTGCTTTGTAAGGTCGTGTTTTCCCTAGCGTATAGGTGTCCCGCCTAGGGCTCGGGTGGCGGTTCCGATAGTATTAGCATAACCTGCAGATATTGCTTGCTTGTGCTGCTTAGACTGTCAATTATGGTAAACCCCAAACAAGAAATTATATTGCATGGTCAGCTATTGATGATCAAGTACCTACCGAACGACTCACTACTAGATGCTTATAGGGAGAATGGGTATACCGAACACATTTTCGGCCATTGTAATGGAAAGAAATGATAACATTAGGTGCAATACATACAGATATATATTTTTAATTTGTTCACATTAACATACCTAGGTAATAAAAATAGCCAAATCATTAATGTAAATATTTTCGTAGTTTTCATATAAAAATTCGAGCCGTTCTAGTAATTTTTGATGCATCAATCGAACATCAAAAATAAAAACAAAAGTTAACCGCACTATATGATTTTTTAATAGATTGTGGTGGAAGAATAATCCGTTAAAATTAAAAATATTAATTTTTAAAAATAACCTTTCTTTCCTATTAGTTTTGCTTAAAAACAATACGATTGAGTAAATCATTTTCAGTAAACTTATTTTTGGTTTAACTACTACCCCCAGAGCCCGTATCACAGGTATTACAACAAATCTTTCGAGCATCATGAAAATATGAGTTTCTCATCCGCTAAGCGTGCTTTTCCAACGAATATTATAAAAGCGAAAGTGCGGATATTCAGATGTTAGTAATTAACATCCAAACATCCATACTTTCGATTATTAGATAATCTCCGTAACGGATGAACCGAACTTTTTAGAACGCAGACCATAAAAAGTAGCTTGTGGTACCTAATCTAGACACTCGATTAACACAAGCTACTTTTATGCGGGTACCACACAGCAGAAGCTAGTCAGTCATATAAAATGTCCGGAAACGTCCAAACGAAAACAACTGATCTACTAAATCATAATTTTATGCATTGCATACAAGACATCGATTTTTTATCCATCAACAGCATAATAACAAGCAAAGACCCTGTGCACTGGGCGTATTTTATACAAGCTTCATGAAGGCGCGTTTTTTTTGTATTTATTGCATTTATAAAAACGAGCGCAAACATCGCGTCACAGTTTTATCGAGGGGTTGGCGTTTCTACGCACTGCATCGATGAAATTGCGCTTTTGTAGTGATATAATCGCGTGACTGAATTTATGGAACGTACCTATGCAAAATTAAACACGTTACGAGTGTATTAAATACGCCGTGTGCATAGGTTCTAAAGTACCTACCTACTTAGAACAAGCCTTTATTACCTTTTTGTTAATTGTCGACATAAATGTGACACTTATGCTATCTATACTTCTTTGGTTAGGTATAGATATCAATTAACGTTGTTTAGTACTGTACTGAGTTATCTGTTTTTTTTGGTATACTAATATATGTGTGAGAATACTCTAAGCTGTGTATAATGTTATGTTCTTTAGACAAATAATAAAAAGGTCTTCGACGGCAAGGTCTTATTTATTAACTTGTCAAAAACAAGAATATATTTAAAATCTACCAATAATAAATATAATAATAAATAATGCTGGACAATCCACACAGCATCATCTAGCCCCAAGCTAAGCAGAGCTTGTGTTATGGGTACTAGATGACTGATATACTTAATTACATAGATATATATTTTTATTATACATAGAAAATACCCAGAACACCCGGAACAAATATTCGTCCCAGGGCGGGAATCCAACCCGCAACCTCCTGTGTAGCAGGCGGACCTTCGCCCACCGCGCCACATCGGTCGTCAAATGACCCACACAAATTTGATTCTATACATCTGTGAACATATGAAAATATTGAGGAATAAGGTTTAAATCATGTTTTTTGTGCGGCATGGCATCCTGTGGCGATCTTTGTTTTTGTCAATCTTACACTTATGATTATGAGCTTAAACATCTTTTTCATTTCTTACATCGAATGCTAATCACAATTTTGTAATAATATTGATTAATTTTTAATAACTAATAACAATCACAATACGTAGAAACTTCATTTACATTACGACGACCTTGATGGGCGGTGCAGCGGGCGAGTAGCCAGCTGTGACTCAAGAGATGCGGGTTTGATTCCCACTGCGAGACCAATGTTTGCATGTTCTGCAGATATTTGGCCAATGATGTACCACGGAAGTCATAGTTCCTGATACAACTACAATTATCATTATTATTAATTTACCAACAATAAATAGATTACTTACTTAAATTTTAAGACCTTAAACCTTGGCCTGTTCAGCCCAACATAATCCTACTAATATTATAGGATGGAGTTTGCTAGTATGATGCTATTATGACATAAATTAAAAATAAGTAATATTACCTTACCTTTATCCCCCTAATATCAGAATATTGGACGAATTAAATACATAAAAATAAAAATAAAATACACAAAACCAACAACATAATAATATCACTAAATTAAGATTAATGTTTGTGCTACAACTCTAGAAAAACCACCGTCCGAATAATGTTAAACATCGTTATGGTTTAAATATTTAAGTATTATTATAATTCAAAAGATATTAAAAATCAATCCGGTAATAAATAAATACAAATTATTTATAACCTGATAATTTAAAATGATATACCTGATATTATAAATGAAACAAACAATAAAATGATGGGAATTCTATGCAGCTATTTAGTAGATTGAACGTGGCACTGATTACTAATAGGTCACGTCACAGCCTCCCCCCCGTGGGGGGGGGGGGGGGGGGGAAGGGGGGGGGGTCCACATTGCATCGTGTATTGTTTCGCCCTCTAGTGACTTTGAGTACGTAGTTTTAGTTTTTGCTTGTGGCGATCCAACTATTTTAGAATCTCCCTTGAAGTCTTAAAAAAGCATGAAAAACTGAATTACAATCGGCATTCATTTAAATGATCACAGAGAAACTAATCTCTTACCCCAAACGCATATACTAACGGGGTCCTTGGGTCGCGGGTAAATATTAAAGTATCGTACACTGAACTAAAAATAACCATGACAATTTCAGCGCTCTTGTAACTATAAAATACTGCAAAGAACCAAATTACCTTACTTTATTAATATAAATTAAGAACTCGTTAACTTGGGAATCAAGGAACAGTTCAAACCACATCATAAGCATACATGATATTTTTGATATTGTTATTTCGTTATGACTTAGCTATATCGAATGTAAGACTTTTTTGTCCCATCAGATCTACCTGAAATATTTTTAATTTTCCTTAGAAGGTTGGATGGACCAACCGAGAATGCGTCTATCGAAGCCGCAACTGAAGAAATTTATATTAGGTGATATGTCTTCGGCCCAGGCGACTGATGTTACCATACGGCGGTGGCCCTGAAAGAAATTAACGAATAGCACTTAGTTTTTATATTAACGTTTTTTAACTTTTGTCTCAGACGCCAGTTTCCTCACGATTTAATCGGCCAACTGACGCCTAGCAGTGGTCGTGAGAGAAAATGGTATTTTGCATCTGCCTGAGGTTGTGGTCGGTTTCGTCCATACGCCCGCGCCGCTTTGAACCGCTCAAAGCCTTGTGAGATTTTAGAAATGCCCAGCATTTTATTATTATTATTATTTAATTTTAATTGATATATCCCAGTTATTTTTTGTGGACGTGGGTGACTCCGCCCGATGGTCGAACGACATCGTCAGTGGATTACTAGCAATAACCTTTAAGAGGAGATGAATAGAATACGTAACAGTAAGTACAGGCTAGCTAGATGTACACAAAACTTAAAGGTCCCATAAGTGGCATACTGCAATTACCTGTCTGCTGGAGCGAGGCAAGCGCGCCAGCCGTTGCCCCTGCAGGTCGAAAAGCCTCACTTGCCGGTTATCGTGCGGGATTGCAATCAGACCGCCGCTGCTCACCCCTACGCGATTCACGGACGAATCCGATCTGATGGTAGCTAGTGCTGATCGCATATTGCGCACGTCCCATACCTGTGATTATCATTAAAACATATATAATCACATAGTAAATAAACAGACACCATACATAGTCCTGACCGCTCACTAGGGTTCCATTGGTAATCCTAGTATATTAGTAGTAGTATATTCCTAGAATTTTATGTTTATCATAGGCCTCCTCTACAGCAGTGGACTTCTAAAGGTTGTTGATAATAAAAAAATTATACCCATGATACAGAGCCCGTATATGCGTTTGGGAAGAGGTTGGTCAGTTGTTTGTATACACTGTTACCATTTTTCTACAAAACGGCTTATTTGATAATAGTACGTTTTTATAGCAATAGTGGTTCTTAGATTTTAACGCCACAAGTCACTAAGGAGCGCTACAATTTGGTAAAAAGCGATGGAATGAAACAGCGGAACTGATTGTGATTACCGTCACTAACAGTATTGAGCATGTATTTTTTTAAGCATTCATTCATTTTAAAACAATACTCACCTTAACAGAGCGATCATCAGATCCGGAAACTACTTTATCTTCTCGTGTGAACACAGCTGAAGTGACGCTCCTGTAAAAGAGAAAAGGCTGCATTTGAGCTCATGCTCGAATCATTCAAGCTGAAACGGCAAAAACCTAACGGCCGCAATTGACAATTAGACACTGCGAATTATATATGCATGACTTGCGACTGCGCTGACCTTTCGAGCTGTGATTTAGGTATGATGGACTTCAGCTGCGAGGTTGTATGTTAGGTTGATGCCGACTAGTTAAATGACTGAGTTAACTCATGGCTAGCATTAGATTTATTTATTTAACAAACTGAGTTGTTACAATAGTAAGTTAATAGTATCATAAAAACAATGTCTGTTTTATCTAGACCAGAGGTTCCCAGACTTTTTTTCTCATAGACCACTTTCAAAATTTAGCTGGTTCCGGTGGGCATGTGGTACAGCTACATTTCTACTATATTTCCAAAACTCGACAAAAAATGTGAAGATTAACTATGGAAATTTGCGTTGCGGCTGAGTTCCAACCACGAATGGGGAGTTTTAAATATGAATTGTGAGAATTTATTAATAGGTAAAGTCAAGCAAACATTTTAGTTCTTCACTATCGAAAGCAGATAAATTTTCGTGGACCCCCCGCTTACGAATTGTAAGCCCCCGTCGAGTCTCCCGTGGACCCCCCGGGGGGTCCACCTGGACCACTTTGGGAACTAAGGATCTCAGTGTTATTGTATACGAACCAAAAGCTCACAACAAAAACATCAGTAATAAGTACAGCAATAGGTAGTTAGACATTGAAATGAACATTATAATTAGTGTAGGTACTTAATTATAATAAAGAGCGATCGCATAGAAAAATAACGACACCGTCACGGAATATAATGCAGCAACCAAGCCATTCTGTTTGACGCATTGATTGGCGTTTTAAAATGATCCTTCTGGTTTTAATTGACAATAAACTTCTGACTTTTCGCAGACTGAAGTAGTGCGCATAATTTTCGTTTATTAGACGGCTATCTCAAACTAGTTGTAAACTCACTCAGTGTGCCCTTGGAATACTGAAACGGAGTGGATCGGTTCACGGAAATCCCACAGCCGGAATGTCGTGTCCCTCGAAGCAGTGACCACGAGACGCGAACTGTGATGGGCTGAGGCATGTGTCAACTCATGATCGTGCCCTGTGAAGAATTAAAGAAGAATTGTGTGAAGAACTAAGATAATACAACGTCAAATAATCTATTTAATAGGTCCAGCCACACGAAAATGTCAGATCGGCGCCTGCAAGGCCAAGTCAGCTTTTATTTTACAATCAGCTTGCACTTGTTTTTTGGCATTTGTTTTCAATGACAAACATCGAAAATAAACCGACCTCGTCAAGATGCCACCTAGCGAGTATAGTATGCGTTATTTCAATAGCTAGCTGCCTTTATCATCTTTGCTAGAGATTCGTTCAATTAGTTAGAAAATTTCTCATAATAACACGCCGCTCCAATCGCGTTAGCAGGTGAATAGTAAAGTTCGTAAATATATTACGACTATACGTCGTAATATATTAATTATATTTTTGCATAATTATATGCGATGCGATACCAAACAATGTGACAAACAATTGCCAGTCTTACATACCAGTGAGGATTTGCAAACAGTCGCCAGTCTCCACGTCATACAAGTTGGCAGTCCTATCCCAGGACGCGGTGATGACATGATCGCCGCCCGTCAGCCAATCAGCGGCGACCACAACGCCTTGATGGCCGATAAGTTCTGTAAGCGGCGTGCGGAGTACTTCGGGACGGTCCCCACCTTCACCTAGGCTTTCTTCACCACCACCTTCTAATTCTTCTTCAGATGATTGGCCTCGCTGGAACACAACATATTAAATGAAATACTGGTTCCAAAGGCTCTTTTTATTTGAGAGCCGCGTTGGCTAAGAGGGCGGTACCCCGACTTCCGATACGGAGGTCGTGTGTTCGAACCCGATCCAGCTCCAATTATTCTTCCACTCAACACTGAGTATGTCCATCATGGGGAATGCATGAGCGTGTTTGTTTTTTGTTTTGTATTATTAATTTTACAGTCATTGGCCTCGATTCTGTAGTACACTAACTAAGCTAAATTTAAACTGTCGCTCTCTTTTACTGATAGTGCAAGCAAGAAAGGGATAGCTAAAATTTTAGTGCTGTCAAATTAGTCAGATTTAAGTTTTCCATACAAATTTAGCCGTGATCTCAAAACATGCTGACATGAATACACGAAGAAAAGCGGCACGTAAACTGATTTGACAGTAGCGCACAACAGTAAAATTCTTGCCATCTCTTTCTTGCGTACACTATCAGTAAAAGAGAGCGACAGTTTAAATTTAGTTTAGTTAGTGTACTACAGAATCGAGGCCATTATGTTATTATGAAGTGCCTGGATGAGAGTGACAGTTAGGTAATTATTATATCAATAATTTGGCTTACCGGCAAATCCCAATTGACAGCAGCTTGCCATACATGAGCAGTATTGTCGCCACTGCTAGTGAGAGCAATGTCTCTGTTTGGATGGAACTTTATTGAGTTGACTGATCCAGCATGTCCTGTGTACTGGAGGAGACATTTCGCCCACTCCACGCTCCAAACACATGCTGTGTGATCTGAGAGTAGGAATAATATTTTTTTTTTTAAATCACGAAACGCGTCCAATGTAATACTTTCAGGATGAGGCTAGCGCATTTTACAAAAACGTGTCTTAGGAATGGTGGCGCAGACCAATATGAAGAGCTTTCACACCGCATCTCTGATGAGCAGATGAGAGTTCAGGGGAGTCACAACAGTAAAAAACAGAACTGTTTTCAGGATAAAACAGGTTTTGTGCAGGGTGATCAACCTAAACTGGTCATCTTCGTTCACAAAATGTCTTACTACCATTTAGTAGGAGATACCTATCACAGAATTTATTAAAAAATCACTCAATGAATTTATCTGCTAACAAAGATGTTACTATTTGTTCAAAATAAAAACATTTGATTTGACTAAACTCTGCTCACAGACATTATGCACAAGGGTTCACAAAGACACTCGCTCAAACAAAAATATAATAGAATAAATGAATTGTCATTCCTTTGCTAATATGCAATATGCACATTGATGGAAATATGCCATCCTGCATCTGTGAATTGGTTAAGAGGGCAAACATTTGCACACATATCATGTTGGATACCAACTTAACAGGAATTCAAGTTGGAATTAAATAGTAATTAATTTTACTGAATTTAAGTTAATCAACATTCATAACATTTTTTTTGTACATAACAGGAATTTTGATGAAATTCTTGCTTCAACATAGCTGACTGAAAACATGACCTCATTCAACTATTTAATAGTTCTTTTGATTTCCTTTTCCATGTTCAGTAAAATATTTACTTCATAAGTACATTTTGGTATTTTAAATGTTTTTTTAAGAGTTATGTTGGGTAAGTCCGGGCGGTACCCCGACAAGGTCGTGGTTTCAAACCCGGGTGAGCACCAAAAGATTTATCCACTCAAAAAAATTATGTACAGTATAACTTAGAAAACCGGCATGCCCCAGAACTAAGAATGCGAGGGCATGTGCCAACAGTTAGTGTCATCGATAAATAAATAAAAATAATGTTGGTATTTTTACACAACATCATCTAGCGCCAAAAGCAGAGTTTGTGTTATGGGAACTTAATGACTGATATACTAGTGATTTTTTTTAAAATCCTTACTACATAATTAAAATATAAAATAAGCGGCAATGGGCTTGCAATCTATCACATGGAATGCTAACAACTTGCAAAACGCAGGCATGCATCAAATGTAATTTTTGGACATGCCTCTGACTATCCCCTATCTCAAAGATCTTCTCAGTTTGTATCTGAGGATGTCCACCATGTGGGATACAGTCGTGAGCGTGTTTGTTTTGTTTTTTCATAATCTAAGCTATTCCACTCTTGGGCAATTCTCTCACCCCTCCTCCGGTCTTACCCACCAACATAAAATGATGTAAATATTAATTTTTTTCAACAATATTTGAACACCCTGATTGTAGCCCTGTGTGATGATATAGAATACCTTACCAGCAGAAGCTGTACCGATGAGCGCTTGTCCTGGTCTTGCTGACGATACATCCCATATGCCGTCCTTATGCCCGGTGAACTCTCTGACGAGCTGGCAACTGTATGAGGGTGCCTTGAAACTTGACACTATTTTACTGGTCTGTACTCTCAATTTGTGACTTGCTTTTACCTTCTGCGAGTTGCTTTGGGATACTGTAACAGGAAAGATGTACAAATTAAATCATTTTTTTTTATATAGCTTATATTTGCTGGTTTTAGCAGGACAAGTCAAAAACAAAATGCTTAAGGTATGATACAGAAGGCGGCAACAGGGGACTCATAGACTCATTGTTCTTGATAACAACAACACAGGAAATCCTAGAGTGCAGCGGAACAGAACTTTGTATGTGTTAAGTGTATATTTATTTAATTAATTCACTGCCAGCTACGATCCGCAACCATGCTTTTAATTTTTGAATTCTTTTATACATCAACAATGTACAAAAAAAGGACTCAACACTTACTTAATTATACTTTTACATACATTTAACTTTAGAGGTTTTTCCTGTAGCATCAAATTCAATGTAGTCCAAGTTTTGTTTGTCTCCAATATAGCTTTCTCTTTCCAGCTTCTCGCTCAGTATATCAATTTTTTCTTGTACTGAAACCATTAAGGAAATGAAAATACAATGATGAAACTATAAGTGTGTTAAGTAGTTGAGAACATGTGCAATATCCTGGATATTGCATTGCCACTAAACTAGAATTCTTGCATAAAAAAGTTAATAGGATCTCATTATTCATCAAGACATGCTATTTATGGCTGTAGAAGCTGATTCCTTGAGTATTTGCTGGGGAGAATAGAAAACCAGAATAACCAATTAATAAGTAAATTAAAACATGTAAACATTATTATTAAATTATGTAAAAATAATTAAATTTGTAACTAGGTATATTATTTAGTAACATTGTAAATAGTCATGCAATAGTAGGTACCTACAGTCTGATTCAGTTAGTTATTAAATTGAATAAATAAACCTACTTAGTGGATTTTGCTTGAAAATCCTCCACGTTATAGAACACCCTCTCAAACCATGATTTTAATTTAGTCTATAGTACATGTTAGGCTAGGTACTTGTCCTACATAAATAAATTAATAATGTGGAATCCATTGTTTACCAAAAAAAACACATTAAATGTTGAAATAAGTAGAAGCTTCTAAGTAGTTCTCAGGTAATTACTAGCTGTAAAGTAATGATTCTTACTTACAATTCAAGTTTTCATTGTAGAGAAGGTCAAATTCCTTTTCGATCTGGGAAAATAATTCATGAAGACGTAGCCTGAATACTGGTGGGATAGAAGTCTCGGAATCTTCCATTTTCAGCATTCCATCTGAGCCTTCGGAGAGGGCCTGGAGTCTTCGTTTGCTAGATTTCATGGTCTAAAGGAGATGAACAGTAGATTCTATTTTCCTTTACATGACGCAAAAACCGTATAGCAATACACAATAAAAAGAAAACGTATGTACTTTACATGAGGGCAAGTAGAATATTTATTTTGCTAATTAATAATTAAAAAATCCGCTATAATTCATGAATTTCGATATGTTTTTTAGTTAGAGGAACTAAGTACTAACCAGTAATAACCACTACGTTTTTCTTATAAAAAAATACTCTGTGGTTTTTTAGTTCGATGTTAAGACCACAGACTACTACTAGGATGACGATATGCTATCACACTACTTCGTGTTCCTTAGCTTTATGGTAATTTAATTTATTTGGTTGGCACTTTTGGCGTCTGCGTTAATAATGATGTATGTCTAGTATAGTCTATGAATGGCTAAAAAAAGAAAAATGGCTGGTGAGTAGATACATTTTTGCCAACGTAAAACTTTATTTTAACCGTAAAACTTAATTTATTCACTGCTATGTTGTTTACAGATCTTTATGCCAAATATAATTGTACTTATTGTCAAGAAGAAATTAGTGGAGTGCGAGTAAAATGCGCGGAATGCCCGGATTTTGATATTTGTTTGCAGGTAAAGTAGCTTGGCCACCATTTCTGAGATCTGTTTTGGCGCAAAATTCAAATTTGTCAAGAAACACTCAAGCTTACTTCACGAACTTTTTATTTATTTTCAGTGTTTTTCTTATGGAGCTGAAATTGGGCAACATAAAAACGACCATTCCTACCAATTCGTTGTAAGTAAATATAATTTGAAGAGATAATGCCTTGTTTGAATAAGGAAAATATTGTTTACCAAAATTATGCATATTTCAGGACTCAGGAGCCTTCGGCATATTTTTAGGGCGTAGTAGTTGGTCAGCAAATGAAGAAGTTAGATTATTAGATGCCATAGAACAGTTTGGATTTGGCAATTGGGAAGATATAGCAAAACATGTAGAAACACGGACCCCAGAAGGTATGGTAGAGCCATTTAGTGAAACTACAATGAATGAGATTCCAAATTAAATGCCACGCTAATCCACTAGCAAGAGCGCTAGTTGAAAATCCAAGTGATACAAAGCAGTTGAAGAGGACAGATGTCCTGGATATCCTACTCATCTAGAGGGATGAATGAATAATGAGTTTGCATACACATGCAACTTCAACTCATTCGCTTATAGTTGTTTGTTGTTAATAATCTGTTTTAAAGTTGAACTAATTTGGTTCAAATTTGGTATAGGCATAGTTCATGACTTAGAATAACATAAAGGCTACTTTTGCTACCACAAAAGCAAAGCCATGGGTAAAGGCGAGGCTGAAAAACAGTGTGGCTGAGACCTCAACTTTTTTACTTACCTACAGACATACCTTCAATTTATATGTTTAAGTGTAAGTAAATAATTACTTTTTTATTTTATTTATTTGTGTTTTTTTGCAAAACTACTAAGAATGAGAATACAAGCTGTTATTCTACATTTTGAAAAATTAAATTACAGAGGCTAAAGATGAATACATCACAAGATACCTGGATGGCAGCATCGGGCGGGCTACATGGGGCAATGTGGAAGGCACAACACGCCCCTCCCTGCATTGTGCGGACCAAGATGAAGGCCCTCTTGGTCCAACTGCTGTCTCAAGACTACCTCACCTTGCAGTGACTGTTGAAGAGGCCTCACAGCTCGGTTACATGCCTAATAGAGATGACTTTGAAAGGGTAAGGACAAAACTGTCTTAAATATAAAGAAAAAAATTCCATAAGTTTAAAGCTTCACCAAGTCTAATAAAAAATGTTTGTTTGTTCATTGGAATCACATCAATTATCAATAATTTAGAGATGTTAATGACCTAAACTCTATTTACCTTAAATACTTAATACATTTATTGCTTTCACATGGTAGGTACTAGAAAATAAATAACATTTTGCTATAAGCTAGTCCACACAGTATTTCAGTTACATAAGCATCTTGTTAAACCGATTGATATAATCTTGTGTCATGTGCTTCAGATGCACCAAATTCTTCCACCACACTGGATTTCTGACCATCGGTCATAAGTCCCTGTTCTGGGCCACTATCACATTCACTGATCAAATGCAGGATGACCGTAAAAGATGACCATCATTTGTTGTCATTAAAAAAATGAACGACAGGAAGATAAAAAAAACTTTTTTAATGTTTCAGGAACATGACCATGAGGCTGAACAGTTGATTTCAACATTATCTCTTAATTCAGAGGATGATGAACTAGATATAGGTATGATACATTTTACAAGTAATAATAATATAAATAAATAATGCTGGTCATTTTTAACACCTCATCATCTAGCCCCCAAACTAAGAAGAGCTAGTATTATGGGAATACAAATAATTACATATCATAGATAGAAATTTGAGTAACATAGGTCGGAGGACCGATAATCGCTAACTTGTACTTAAAAGCCGATATAATATGTTTGGTTAAGAGGTTTGTTTCTATGTGTGTGTTTGTTATCATTGTCTCTAAAACGGCAATTATTATGCGATGTTTGAAATTGCTTTGTATGACTTCCAAGTTAATAATAATAATAATTAGTGTTTATTTTATAAATGTACTTAAAACCTTGTATGATGTACAGTTGGTTCTTAGATAGGGTTCATCACCTTAGCTCACAAGAGCACAACAGAGTCCACACAGAGTGTGGCGTTGCAAAAGACGTTGGAATGCGAAACGGCGTAACCAATCAATTTTGATAATGATTTTTTATGTAATTGTTTTGTATGACTCCATGAAAGGTTTTAAGATAGGTTTTAACGCTCACTTAATTAGAAAACGCCACCATACTTTATGGAATAGATGCGAGGGTTTTAAAATTTAGTAAAATCAAGTTGCATGATTATAGGTTTTAGCAAATTTAAATTACCTTTTGTATTACTTTTTCGCTTTTCGGTTGACTGTAACTAACAGAGTGTTTCGTAATAAGAATATAAGGATTTCGTTTTGTGATTCCAGCTCTAAAGCTGTCCCAAGTGGACATCTACACCAGAAGGTTGCGCGAACGCACGCGGAGAAAACGGCTTGTTCGCGACTATCAACTAGTGACACTCTTCTTCAATAACCAAAGAAACAAACTGAAGACACTTGCGAAACTTTCGAAAGAGAAGAAGTATGTGTAACATATAGCTGTATAAATAATGTTTAGGGTTCCGAAGTCAAATGGCAAATACGGAATCCTTATTCATTCATTTTATTCACATCCTTTGAAACATTGCACATTCTTGGACATGAAAGATTAACAAAATTAAGTATATTTATTATAGTTCCATCATGTTTGTCAGTGTGTCACATCTCGATTCGTTCAGTTTAAAGCGCTTTCACTTAGAATGCAGTGCTTTTTTGTGAGATTTTTGATTCAATAACACTATAAGAATGGATCATGGGTGTACTAATCTTACTAATTATAAATTCCAATGTTGCTTATAATCTCTGTAATGGCTGGGTCGACTTGAATAAAATTTGGAATAAGTGTAGTTTGTGGCCACAAAGACTTTTATCCGGATGATTTTTTATCGTGGGCAGAGAATAGAATAGAATAGAATAAAAAGTGATTTATTTGACACAACAAAAATTTCGCTTATGAATTAAAGATTACTAGCTTCTATTTCACGTGTTTGTTACTCTTTCACGCAAAAACTACTGAACGAATTTTGATGAAACTTTACAGTACATAGCTTATACATCAGAATAACACATAGGCTACTTTTTATCCGGGTACCACGCCCGCGAAGCCGTGAGGCTAGTTATAGATAAATAGAAAATGCTTCATTGCACAAGATAAAATAAGCACATAGGCGAACTTAATGCTGATTAGCGTTTTCTATGACTTATTACAAAAATAAAGAAAAATTGATTAAATTAAATAACTAGCTACTTAAAATAGAAGTAAAGTAATGATTCGTATTCGCAATAAAGTATTGTTCGTATCTGCAGAGAGTTCACGGAGCGCCTCCGTTGGACGTCGCAGTTCTACGGGCGCGCGGAGCAGGCGGGCGTGGTCGCGGGAGTGTGGCGCGAGCGCGAGCTGCGCGTCCGGCTCGCGGAGCTCCACCGCTACCGGCTGGCGGGCGTCACGCGCGCCGAGGAGTGCGCGCACTACGACCAGCACGCCGCGCACAGGAAACACCCGAACGGACCGCAACTCGACGTGAGACCGACCTACTTGGTACTTGCTTTTAGCCCTGCGACGCGCGTATAACGCCAATCTTCACATAAATAAATCAATAATGCGGGACGTTTATCACACGGCATCATCTAGCCCCAAACTAAGCAGAGCTTGTATTATGTACATGACTGATATACTATTTTATAATACATACATATTATACATAGAAAATACCCAGTCCCGAGGCAAATACGTGCATATCATACAAATATTTGCCAGTAAACGAGTAGCTGGAAATAAAGTCGGTGTGATACTTTGTTTATCTCATTAAGTGACGGTTACCGCCCCATGTAAGCAACTCTGCAATGTGATATAGTAAGCGAATATTAGAGATTAACATTATAACATAAATTACCTTTTTAAAAACTTGAACTCTGGACAATAGTAGGTAGTATAATTATTTCTGTAAACTTTATTATTTCGTTTATACGGGGGGCTTGATCGCGTTTAACTTTTTATTATTATATTGAGGAAAATAATAAAAAGATAAACGCCAAACCTGTATACAAACTAAAAAAAATATAATTACAGTAATAATTATACAACTATAGAATTGTATATAATCCGGACTTCGAGTTGGAAGAAAGCCCACTGACATTTATATTGTTTATCTCTATTGCTCTCGTACTGTATTAATAATATTGCTGTTCTGCTGCGATAACCGTGTCTTCACGGCATAAACAAAGTGTGTCAATAACCTAAATTCTTCCTGCTCCGCATTAGGACTTATGAAAAAAAATTATAGTCAAACCATATAAGATACAGACAGACAATCAAATGAAGATTGACGTTAAGCGTAGTGTTTACATTGGCATATTCATTATATTTTATTTTATTTTTTTCTTAGATTTTTTTTTTTATTTAGTTTTATCAAAGTCCTCGACTTAAATATCATAAGTCACAATCTTAATTGAAGTCATTTTAATTTGTTTTATTCAACTTTTTTAAAACATTTTGATAATCATTTCCATAAATATTTTATGCATGGCTCTAAAAGTTCATGCTTCATTAAATCACGCTTAACGCTTTGTGCGGTGTTTTTGTACCTTTATAGGTAATGCATATCTAGAAAAGTTGATTTAAAGTCGTTAGGTAGGGTGGCCTTGAGCTTGATAAGCTTGATAATGAGCTTCTCCAATGAAGACTAAGTAAATCTATTTTATAAGTAAAATAGAGATGAACTGTGAAATTAATCTTCAATACGTTTAATAGTCGTTTAAGCGAGAGGCAGGTAGTCTATTTTAGCGCTTTGTGTCATTTTGTTGAAGGATACACATTAGCTGAATAGAATATAATAGTACAGAATAAGCGTTTATTGGTACAAACAAAAACACAAACGAAGCTAGCACATTTAACTAGGTATTAGAATTATTTATTTCAGTATTATAGTAAGCTTACAATCTCAAACACCCCAATAAATCTTTAATATTATTAAATTAGATAAATTTCCGCCTTTCGATAATATTTAATTACTTAAGAGGTAGAATTAAATATGACACGACTATAGATCCACCTTCTTTTTCGATTTATGATCACCTCTTTACCCTAACAAAAGTCTAGTTAAAATGTTCTCCACCGCTTACTTAGACCGTTTCTAGTACTATCTAGTGTCGTACATGGTAGGGTTTGATCTCGTATAACTGTTGTATTCGCCAGGGCAGCAGTGGGTGCCAGGACACCAACCAGACAAAAGATCAAACGCCGAACAGCTTGCAGCAGCTAAGAAAAAGGTAAGAAAAAGAAAAAGGAGCCACCGTTTCAAAGTCATAGTCAATAGGTTTTTATTTATTGAAATCACAAGGATCATTAGACATCAACTTAGAAAACTACTTGTATTTAAAATTTTAAAGTGATTTTACGCCGATTCCTCTTATCGTGTATTTTACCACGTGTTTTAGGGTATGTTGGTTTTAGGGTATTCTAGGGTGTGTGTTTTAGGGTAGGGTAGACGACCTCTGTAGCGCAGTGGGCGAAAGCCCGCCTGAGACGCAGAAGGTTGCGGGTTCGATTCCCGCGGCGGGACAAATGTGTGTATGATCTGCAAATATTTGTCTCTGGTCTGGGTGTTTTCTATGTATAAAATGTATGTATTTACAAAAAAATAAGTATATAAGTAGTACATCAGTCATGTAGTTCCCATAATACAAGCTCTGCTAAGTTTGGGCTAGATGATGCTGTGTGAAAAATGTCCAGCATTATTCTAGTCTATTCTTTATTCTTATGTCGCAGAAGCTGCGACAACCTGAAGCGCCTAATGGTACCGGGGAAAGGTGGGAAAGCCCTAACCTAACGAAGGACGGGCCGGCTCACTGATATAAACTTTTCCGTTTACTTTGATTTGCAAAAGAAGTGTCATAGTTTTTTCGGAGCAGTGTTCAAAATCCACCAAAGACCTCACGATTTTCAACAGTGAGGGAGCGACGGAGGATATTGAAAACTCTTTTAGACTTTTCAAGATTAATAAATAAATAAACAGTCAACAGTCTCATACACAGTCCTGCCTGATCCCACACTAAAATCCATATGGCTTGGGCATTAAAAACTACGATCACCATGGTACCACAACCCCCCAGACCCGTTGAACAGATCAATCGTTGGTTCATCATACATTTTTCCGAGCAAATATTAAATGTAGTTAATATTGTATCGACAGAGACGGCGAAAGCGGCTCAAGTTCCACCAGCCCAAAGTGCACACGGGACGCAAGTACCGGATGTGGATGCTCCAGAAAGAGCTCATGCAGCGCCGGCTGCTCGACCCATCTACTGACCAATAATGAGATACAGGTACGCTACGTCATCTACTGACCAATAATGAGATACAGGTATGCTACGTCATCTACTGACCAATAATGAGATACAGGTACGCTACGTCATCTACTGACCAATAATGAGATACAGGTACGCTACGTCATCTACTGACCAATAATGAGATACAGGTACGCTACGTCATCTACTGACCAATAACAAGATGCAGGTACAGTGTGCGCCACGAGTCGTGAGCACGAATATGACCTGTTATCTCCGAAAATTCGTCGGTAACTGTTTATTACAAGCTTTTAATTAACCTGCCGTGTTAGTTAGTATTATGGGCATTTATGGGTCAAATTGAGTTTTAAACCAGTTATCTCCAACCGATTGAGCTTAAATTTTACGATGACAATGCATGATAAGCAAAGTGACATTAATTTAAATCAAATATGGCGGACTCCCAAAGATGGCAGAGCAATTATTTATTATGCACCCCCATGATATGGGTATCAAATGAAAGGGTTTGCTGAGAGGAATACGATTTTTTTAAGAAAGCTTGTTAAAAAAAAAAAATTTGACTAAATTGCGTTTTTTGGCAATCGATTTGAATGACTGGGTTGGTTCTTAGTTTTGTTACCACAATATATACAAGAGGGCGCTGCGATATATACGATGAAAAACACGTCAGGTGATTTTAATGTAATTAAAATCACCTGACGTAAATATTAGTACTTTAGTCAGAGCAAAGCTGTCTGTTTTTAAAGCTAGAAGCTCGAGATGGCCGTAAAAGCATTACTTTGTCTATTTATAAGCGCTTTCATTTTCAACTTGCTTCTTCCTTATTCTTGCATCAAACAAAACTAATTAGTTGACACCGCAAGCCAATTCGTGGCGTCAATTAGTCAAAATTATAAGAAGGCTAGCGGAACGGCCTGTGATTTCGTCCGCGTTAAGTTTTTTCCATATGTACATATTTCATCCTCCCGCTGTACACTCTAGGGGTGGAATTTCGGAAAATTCGTTGTTAGTGTTCCCCTATATATCAAAAGAAACATCCGATTGCACTGCAACGGCACAGCCCTAGAGACCTGCAATCATTGCAGATCTCTAGGGCTGTGCCGTGAATAACCAACCTGCAAATAAATAGAAGATAATTGTTATTATGACATCAACATTGTATATTGTGTTATGCATTTCATAAATTATCGCTTATTGTGTTAGTATTTGCGCAGTTTGTTGAAACTCATTCAGTCCATATAAAACTCATAAACAATTAGAAAAGAAGTGTTGCTAAGCCCGTTGAGCAGTCTGTAGGAAAATTGCAGGTTTTAATTCAATCACGTGTTTGTCGTAGTCTTTGCTATTTACATAATGTAGTGTAGTGGAAAAACTAACTGATGTAATATTTGCGCAGCTGTGCACCGCGCTGAGTCTCCAGCCAGCCCAATACATCACAATGAAAGGCGTGCTCCTCCGTCGACCGACCAACGACAGTGACTTGGACCACACAATCCGCCATTACTTGCAAACGGCCGGCTGGATACGGAACTAGAACAGCCGTACTATCGACGACGTAAACGCGTTCCCGATACTGGCGAGAATCTTGCAACAGTAGGTTGCAAGAGCTGACGTGTCGATGGAAGCGTGTTATGCCCTCGATAGTACGTAAAAATCAAGAGATGTAAATACTTTTAGCAGTGTACAGACTATGATGATTCATAGTGACGTCAAAAGACTTATAGCAGAGCTATCATACGTATATAGAAATGAAGCCCGATTGGCATTTTTTGAGTGTGTTAGTAAAACGCTTTAGAAAAGTGGTGTAAAGTTTTGCGCGCTTCAGCGATTAGTATTCTGTCTATGGTACTTCGTTACACTACTTGTACTTAACACTATCATAAACACCGTTTATGAGCGAATAATTCAATTTAGTTTGAGTTGGTTCAAAGCGAACCAAAAAGATTATTATGATGTTGTTTCTGAGACCGCATGTCTAATGTACGTATTAATAAAACGAGCTCAACCCTCGAGGGTATCGAATGCGTTAACCCCATATGTTTTGTTTATTTGTTGCACTTGACTTCGATTTTAGTACATATAAACATCAAAATTGACCTCAAATGTCTGTTTCAATAACTTCAATAGTATAAGGTATTTTTTTTTATAGAATCGGGACTGGAATATTTGTAAATAAATTATATCATAAATGTATTTTAAAAAGATAAAATGTTACCTAATTTGTAAATATTTCTAATCAGAATATTAAATGTCGTTATTGAAGCAATACTTCAAGTATTTAGGTAGTTAATTTATGTTTCAAAAAAGGTTAGGTGAAAGTTATAGTCGTGTATCACCTGCGTTATCACTTCTACTAGGTATGTAGAGTAGGCATTACAAAAAAATATGAGATTTGATTCTGAGTTTTAAAACAATCCTGATTAGTATTTTTTTCGAGCAATTAGAATCATTTCTAAATATATACACCAAAAACTTGGATTATTCATTTTGCGTAAAGAAATTTTTAATTTTTCGAAATAAGTACGGGTCTACCTTACCTTCATAAAAAAATTAAGTAAGGATCCAAATGCTAAATTATTGTAGAAGTTAGGTGTTTAGATAAATATTTATTGAAAACAGAAGTGGCAATGGTGTTAAACGATGCATATGTACATGGTATTATAAAACAAAAAAAAACAATGCCTATATAATCATTAGGGCGTGATTACAAGGTTTGATCTAGGTAGTTTGACTAAGGTTGGCCTATTTTTTTACTAATTGCCATTTGCAATATTTGCGATCCATCAATGATCCAAATTTAACGTTACCATTTTGTATGGAAAATAACTAAGTGGCCACTTAGGCGTGTTGGAAAAGAGGTAGAACAGACAGATCTGTTTCACTAAACTTAAAATGTGATTAAACTTAAATACAACATATTAATAAGCTATCACTTATCAAACGTATGGTTTGTTTCTGCAACTTAGTAAATCTACCCAGATCAATTCGTGTATTCTCGCCTTTAGATAATTGTATTAAATGAATGTGATAGGTTTTATCTCGTAGAAGGGTTAGAAAAAGAGTAACCTTCTATTTGGGGATTAACGATGTCGCTAGTAGAAGAGTAAAACGATCATCTTGACTTGACATCATCTCATGATGTCATGTCAGATATTCAGAATATTCAGAATTCATCCATACCAGATATATTTTACATGTACTTAGTCAAGTCTTATTAACAAACAAAATATATAAGGATGTTAACAGATTTATATGATTACAATAATGCTTTGAATAACACTTCATGAAGGTGGCCCAAGATCGTTCGTCATAGCACTCTTTGGGAAGGCCTACGACCAGCAGTGAACTTCTACATGCGGTTGATGATGATGATGACGTCAACTCCATAAGTATTCGGACTGTGTTACTAACGACATTTCTTATCGCTAAATATAATGTTACTTTGTTTTACCCCTCAGGTCTACGTTATGTATATAAGCTTCGTTGTGTAAAAAGTCTCTAATTTGGCATCTTTTCGTTCAGTAATCTGAGCACGTTGTATACATCGAAGCACCAAATAGTATTTAAGCGGGGATCTTTTGACCTCATTTAAGAAAGTTTTTAATTTCTTCACTGTCATTAACTTTATTATTGACTAACTTTCAGAGGTCAAACAAAGTCCAATGTTATTCAACTGTTAGGAGTTGTAACAGTGGCTGTGTTAGATATTATCTTAGATAAATTATATCACTGTAAATAATTTTATTGTGTTGTATTATAAAATCATGCTTAAATATAGTACCAAAAACTTTCCTCATTAAATATCGCACATGTAAAGACATAGCTAGTATAGTAATTGTGCTTATTATGATTCAATTTGTGTATAGGATAGATGGGAAGGTTTTTACTTTGATCTCTTGTGAAGCCTGTTTTAAAATGCTGAAATACCAATAATCAATCATTTAATTGAGAACTTTTCAATATAGTAGGAAACTGGTTCCTTTCGTCTTCATTATTGTCAAATCGATTTCACTAAAATGATGTACCTTTCTGAATCCGTGTACACTAGGATTTCGGATGTAGGTCTACAAATGGCCAAGATATATGCATATGAGTGTACTTAACGTTTTCGAAATCATCTGCCATGGATTTGAAAACATACTATTTTTAAACTAATCTAACAATCGTAATCGTATAATGTAATAATTTGATTGTAATTTTTGGTATTTTGAATCGGGCTGTTAGAAAGTATGTGCCTGCATTTTATTATTCTTTGGGGCGGAAACCCCGTGTAATTTTAAATTCAAATTCTCTTGTTTAGGGTTATTGGTTTTTTGTAGCGCTAAACTAGAAATGAATTCGGTGTAAGAACGAGGGAAATATTCATAGATTTTAATCCATTATTATATCCATGTATTTGCTCGTTATTTATTAGACCTATTTTTATTATGATAAGGGCATGTTCTCAGTATCATATTTTGTTACAATATCTGGATAGATTCTAGATAACTCTGTATTTGGTCATAGACGTTTACTCATTAGACCAAATATTTTTTTGTAAGTGCACATGATTAAAGTTTTTTTTCATGTTCTAAAATGGACTGATCAATATTTCGAAGTCTCGAGAATTTTAGATATTTTGCTCTGCAAATAATATTATCTCGTTGAAAATATTTCCCTATAAAATGGCTCAAATTTATAAAAGTCCAACTCGTAATTTCTGGCGTAATCTTAATAACTAAAAATAAAAAAAATATATAAAAATCAGTTGGTTTTACTTGAATCACTTAACTTTTGAAACATTTGGTTTAGGCATATCTTCTAGAGAGGCTGGTGCCGGCCGGTTTTTGAACCAAGGGTGTCTTAAAGCCTGTGAACAAAATCTTTTTATAAATACTCACCTAAATCAAATTTATCAACAATTTGAGCACACTCTCTAACTATATAGAAATGCTACTTTGTACACCCGGACGAGAAAAACTAAGTTCTGCGCCGGTAACTTCAAAAGTGCACCCAACATATGCCGGCCCGCTCATACATGCGTGTCTCAATCACATCTTTAAAAAAGGGTGCAATTGTAAATCATATCGCAGCAAAATAACGCTCTTAAAGCTCGACTGATTATTCACTTAAGGCCCACGCAAATTGGCGCGATGGCGGTATCGCAGCAAAATAACGCTCTTAAAGCTATTCAGTTCAGGCAAAGATGTCACTTTCCGCTTTGCGATTGAGGACGCTACGGCGTTGTTAAAGCTTTGTCATTCGCAAAGCGGGATTTGACATCTTTGTCTGAATTGAATCGTAAAAAGACTTGATAGCCCAGTAGCATTTGCGTGGACTATGCCATATCCGAGGTGAACTTTGATAACCTTTTACAAACAAATTGATCGCCATCGTGGAGATCTAAATCTCCACGATGGAGACACTCGGAATCATGCTGTGTGTGTCCATCGTGGGAATTACAGGAAGTGGCATATTCGGGAAGTGGACTTTATGCCAGTGGTCAATGTAGTAATATGCCATTTTAAGAAGTGATCATTGTGGAGCGGTGTTTACCTCCTTAGCCGATATTCTCTTATCAGAGTCATACATAATGAATGACTTGATGAGATTCAAGGCGTTGGGCTCCACGCCCGGTAGCAGCTCTGGCCACGGTGTTGGTGCGGACTCAGGGAACGTGATCTTGTGGAAGTCGGGTAGGTCCACATGGTGCGGCCAGGACTCTTCCGTGGGGGTCCCGAGGTGCTGGAGGACTATGGCTAGCTGTTCTATGTCGGATTCACCCTATAATATGGATCAGAATGTAAATCAATGTGGAGGTCGTCAATTCTCAGTAGAACTGACCTCGTCTTCTAGAGTTTGTGTCTTGTCTGATGCATTGTTTATCTGATTGAATCTTTTGCGGGCTTTCCAATGGGTGGAGGAAATTATCGCCTAAGAGAACCTGCGTATATCTTAGATCATAATACAATTATACCTTCCTTCTTCCTTCACCAGGTGGATGAATGGATATTTTTTTCTCTTCAGTCTTCTAATGCAAGGATGTAGGTACCTGTCTACAGCCAACAATGAATATTTATCCGAGCGAGTTTGTAAAGTTGTCTGAACATCCTGTACATCCCCGTTACATCCCGTAACAAAAGACAATGTTACTTCACACTTTAAGAGCTACACATATCTACACTGTTTTCTTGCTGTTATTTCCACCCTTTAAACGTGACGTATTAGTGTGTTTATAAATTTGTTACTGATAGAGTAGAAGAACTTACCGCAAATAACGGTTGTTTTGTTATCATTTCAGCAATAATACACCCAATAGCCCATAGATCCACCTTCTCAGAGTAAAATCTTGCGCCATACAGCAGCTCTGGAGCCCTATACCATCTGGAATGACAAAAACCAACCTATAATATCTGGTGAGTGCGTAACTACTAATTTACACATTAAATGTCTGTCTTAGGTAGGTACCTTGTAGCCACTTGATGTGAGTAAGGTCGTCCACCATCAGGCCAGTACAACCGTGCGAGACCCATGTCTGCTATTTTGAGGATACCCTCGTGGTTTATCAGCAGGTTTGCCGGTTTCAAATCCTAAAAAAAACTTTTAAATATGTGCTCATAGCCCAGAGAACCGGTCAGCGTCATTATGGGTAAAGTTGTCTAGGTTCGTCAATAGAAAGTTGTGTTTAGGCAGTGTAGTGTGGTTCTTTGAAGGTTATATTCTCGGCAAATGTCGAATATCCTCAAATGCGCTATAGAGTTACGCCTAGGATTACGAATTACGATAGATTGATAATGATGGCCTTACCCTATGCATAACATAATGCGCATGCATATACCGCGTGCCCTTCAGCATCATCATCGCATAAGTTTTTACCCTCGGCAGCGTCAGTTCTTGCTGTTTATGATGCAACATCTCCCATAGTCCTGAGCACATGTATTCTAGTACTAGAACTAAGCTGGTGCCTCGAGGGAACATGTCGTAAAGCTTTATTATCTGAGGAAGAGCAATTGCTGTCGATTATCACCTTATTCTAAAAAAACACCTATGTAAATTTACTTCTGTTGTTCATAGATTTTTCTGACGTTTCGTATCTATTTTAGAAGCTCTTGATGGTGGACCAGCGAGTATTGGTCTCAGTTTTTAAGTATTGGTATATGATGTCCAGTCTATATTGACTGGAGTTTCAATTCTGTGATTATCAAGTATATCTAGAGCCGAAGTTTCTACAGAACTTGGTCCTACGACGAAGAAGGTAGCTCATTGTATTATTATAAGATAAAGTAGGTACCTAGCTGATTTACCTACTAGATTGGTAGATACATACTAGTGGTAAATCATTGACTTGGGAATTTTTGTTTAGATAGGAACTCTCTATAGGAGCTGCAAGCAAGTTAAATACCTACTTACGTATTTACACCTCAGCAGCTGCAAAGCCTTGATCTCTCTCATCACATTTACTGGAATCCCATCCTCAAGGTTTTTAATGAGAATCTTCTTTAGTGCCACTTCACGACCGCTCTGTATATGCTTCGCTTTAAACACCAAGCCATGAGCCCCCTCTCCTATTCTACCAGTCACTGAGTAATTACTGATTTCACTATCCATATTCTAATATTTTTAAAATTTGGATTGAAAAGAATATTTGAAATATTTGTTTTATTTGTTGTTTGCGCGTGGTTTTGTGCGAAAAGTTGACAACGACAATTGATGTTAAGCGCGTAGTAGTTTTTTCCTCAATGCTATGGATTAAACATGTGGTTATTTACTCTATGATCAGTTGATGAAGATTTGTTGATCAGTTGTTGCTATGGTGACGTGGTTGCTATGGCAACTTCCAACTTTGAACTCTGAGTAGATATACCTGTCGCAAGGGTCAATTCTTGTTTCTATAGTGTTACTTTTTCATATTCAAGTAAACATAAAGTGGGAAAGGTTTTAAAAAGCGTAATTTTACATTTCATTTCTCTGATACCACAAAATAGAAGTCAGTGTTACCTATACTTTATTATTTACATTACTTGTATTATTTATTCAAGTGTACCATGATTTATTATTCCACCGGTATAATGTATTTCGTTACTATCTTCCGAGATAGAAGAACGCATATGCGTTCCTTAGTTCCAAAATGGAGCTGCGTATAATAAGATTTGTGTTATTAGTTTTCTACTTCTTCAATGTGGTTGAAGGAGCACATATTCTTGCTCTGTTTTCTTCTCTATCGTTTTCAGACCACCTAGTTTTCAGAGGATATGTTTCACTGCTCGCACAGCGGGGTCACTCCATCGTTGTAATGACACCCTACCCTGGACACTTACAACACCTAGATGCAGAAAGAATCGTGGAATTGGACGTTGGGAAGGAGTCTGCACCATTTTGGGAAGAATTCAAAATGCTGGTTTCGAACACTGACGACTACTACCCAAGGATTCGATCTATGAACGAACACTCGCTCAAGCTAGCAATAGCACAGCTAAAATCCAAACAGATGACTGCACTTTTCATCAATCCAAACATAAAATTTGACCTGGTGGTCACAGATGCAGACTTTCCGGTTCTCTATGCAGTTGCTGACAAATATCAGGCTCCACATATTGCTCTTACCACGTCCAGTGGTAAATTACATCAGTACGAAGCCAAAGGAGTCCCAGTCAATCCAATCCTATATCCAGATGTCAATACTCTTAATTATGGCTATCTGAGTAGCTGGCAAAAAGTGGCAGAGTTTCGTCGGTACCATCAAGCGAAAAATGAATATTATAACAACTATCTGCCTCTCTGTGATTTGGCAGCAAAGAAAATTCTTGGTTTGAAGAGGGATCTTCAAGAGGTGGAGAAGGATATTGACCTGCTGTTTGTAGCCAGCAGTCCTCTGTTGATCGGGAACAGGCCTGTGGTTCCTGCTGTCGCTTTTGTGGACCGTATGCACATTAAACCTGGTTTCAACTTACCTCAGGTAATGTTTTAGGACATATAACAAACATACGACATATAACCTAATAGGAGATTTTGTGTCGAAAATTACAAAACAGTACTTTTTGTAATTTTCGCCACTGTGCCACGGCCGCCCTCAGCCCCCAGCCTACCGCGTCGCTTTGCCCCCCCCCTCCGCGCTATTACTTCTTTTGCTTGGCTCCTTCCTCAAGAAATGGAATATCCATTGCAAAAATATTTTTTCAAATTGTTCCAGAGAATAGCGCGATCAAACAAAAAACAAACAAACTCTTCAGCTTTATTGTCAGTATAGATGATTTGGCTGACAGCAGCGGCAAACCGCAGGATTGAAATCAAAAATCATACGTTCTGGATTTATGATTACTGATTTAACAACGCATATCTCTATATATTTATTTTGATGATAACGATCTAGAAAACGATGTAGATGAGAGCGAGATTTTCACTAAAGACTTTGAAATGTTTTCAGGACCTTCACGCTATGCTAGACGCAGCAACGAAAGGCGTGATATATTTTAGCTTAGGCGCAATCCAGGAGTCAGAACAGCTGTCACCGCACATGCTGCAAACACTGACGGGTGCCTTCAAAGAACTTCCATACACTGTGCTGTGGAAGATCGCAAACACCACAGGGATAAGCAAACCAGATAATGTTATTTCATCTCCTTGGTTTCCACAGCAGGAAATCTTAGGTGAGAATCATGGGTTCGCGAACAAAACTAGGTTTAATTATTAGTGTAAGTATTGCTTACACTGCTACGTTAATTGGACCGTAGGAGTGTGGTTTACGATCCAGTAGTGTTCTGGTTCATCAGCGCTGTTAATAACAAGCCTTCAAAACAGATCCGGGGTCTAAACTCCTACTACAATAATATATCGTGAATCGAATTATAGATACACTGGATTTAAAACTTTTCTCTAGCTAGAAGAACATGCTAGCTATGACGCGTAGCGTATTGTTTGAACAAGTGGTGAACTATGACAAATATGAATAGACTCATTTGTTCGCCACAGGTTCTGAGGCCACGTAAGACTTCCAATAAGGTCATTTTATTTAGGTACCTACAGTTGATCTTGATACAATTATAAGTCTATTTTCAGCTCATCCCAACGTAAAAGCTTTCATAACTCACGGAGGCGCGCGGTCTTTAGAAGAAGCTGTATTTTACCAGGTGCCCATAGTTGGACTCCCGTTGGTCCAGTCTAGGAAAGTATTCATTAGAGAGATCACGAAACATGGCGCTGGTGAAATCTTGGACTCGTATTATCTGGATAAAGAGACAGTCAAAGCAGTGGTGACGAATGTCGCGACTAATCAAACGTAAGTAACCAGTAGGTACCTACTTAGACACCTTCGTACATAGCTGGTAGGTTACCTTAGATACTAGAGATAAGCTCACCCCTGTTCCCTATTTCCTATAGGGGTAGGCAGAATTATCTACTATCATCGTGGGGATTGAATAGCATTGGCCTCCTGATTGTACAATGGGTAAAATAGGTTGTTTTGGCTAGATTTTTGTACTGAAAAAATCTTGATAAGTACCTACCTAACTGAATAAAATACCCCAAAAAAACAAGTATGTATTATCGAAAATGTTCGCCTTGCATTTCATTTTTCTACAACTATAGGTATTGTTCTTTCAGCTACAAGAAATCGATGATTAAGCTCAAGGATGTGGTTGTCAACCCAATAATATCGGGCCCAGATAATGCCCTTCTATGGACCGACTATGTTTTGAAGAATGGAGGCGCTCATCATCTTCGCTCGCCAGCCGTTTTCACTACATTCATAAGAGATTACATGCTGGATTTCCTTAGCTTAATGTTTTTAATAATCTTAGTAGTTGTTTACCTTATTTTTGTCTTGTTACGTTTATTTAAGCGACGGTTACTCGGTGTTTCGTTAAGAAAAGGCGGAGTCGGCTCAACAGGTAAATTTAAAGCACTGTAAAGTGCTCTAAATTTATCTGTAGGTCAATTAAAATATTATTAGAAGTATTATAAAATACTGAAAAAGTGTTTTCATTCGCTAAATTCCAAAAACTTATATAGTTACATAGGGAACTTAAAGTTTAACTAAGGGCCCGGTCAAACTGACGCGGTGGCGGTGGTGGTTGCCACACTGCCACCACATCACACCACAAAATGGTTGCCAATTATTTGGTTGTCAAAGTTCGCATGTATGTTTTGATCGCCACCGCCACCGTCACCGCGTCAGTTTCAACGGATAACGTAATAGTAACGGCTTGACTTTGGTGAACCTTAGAGAGGAACTAAATACGTATCCCTAACTAATCTGTGCTAAATACTACGTTAGCTTGCATACATTCTTTGATTTGAAATGGTTCCTTAATTAAGTTTTGTACTATACCACCATCAAGTTCGATCTATTCTACCAATCACATGTTTAACTTTAATGTATCCGAACACGAAGTTGGATCCTAATCTTTGATTCGAATGAAAGATCAAGTTTATTGACATTTGAACGTCTGTCAGTCACTGACGCTAACTGGTGTCAGTGTCAACTTCAATCATCCAAAACTTCACAAACGCAGTAATTTTTTTTTAATTTTTGTCGTCGGCGTCCGCCGCGTAGTTCTATCACAGATTACTAGTAGTATGCTTTATTTATTTTCTGAAATTCCGTAGAATTTTATTCAAATGTGAAGTGTTTCTGATTGATTTGCAAGAATGTCTGATACAAGAACATGTCCGGGCCTCTACTGCGGCAGAACAGCGTTTGAAGACGGATCGTGGAGTGACTGCGGCGCCTGCCCTCGAGGATTTCGCACAAACGCATCCAGCTACTGCCAGCCGTGTTTCGATGCGCCTTCGCTTTACGACTGGCAGTACCTAGGCTTCATGGTGCTACTGCCTATGGTGCTGAACTGGTTTTTCATAGACTTGGGCGCTATTGGAAAAGGGTGTGTTACTTTGTGCATACACATGTTGCTATTCTGCAGCTCTGGTTTTCAGCTGGGACCAGTCTTGCCGCCACGAGCATCTTGAAAGCCTCTGCACTCTCATAACATTGAGAAGAAATACATGATCTGCTACAATCATTCCCATTAATTTTATTACTGACTGAGAAATAATAATTTTAATTTTAAAGGTACCATTCGAAATATGTTCAAATGATTAAAAAGTTACATAAGACCTAGACTTATTGTCACATCAGTGAAATTACCTGAAATCATGTACTGTATATGTGAGGCAATGAGTATTATAATATACAAATAACTAGGTACAACTTTATTTTTTCAGGAAAGACAGTCTTATTCTCCAACACATTTGTGCCTTCATAGAAGTAGTAACGGGTGCACTGACTGCAATATTAGTGCTGGCACCTATGGGCCACTTTGATTTGTATGTTTGCAAGCCCAAAGACTTGTCCGATTGGTACACATTGCTGCACAATCCACAGCCGGATTATAAAGAGACCCTGCATTGCACCCAGGAGGCTGTGTATCCATTGTAAGTATCAAATGAATATTCTGTTTTATGATAAGGAAATAAAGCAGTCAGCATTGAGCTGTGTTGGCCAAGTGGGCGGTACCCTAATTTCCAATCTGGTGATTGTGGATTCAGAAAGTCTTGCACCAATAGATTTTTCCATTTAAAAAAAAATAAATATGCAATTACTCTATTTCAGGTACACAATCATTCTACTAATCTATGTGTTTGGTTTGCTGATGACACTGACGCTGAGACCATGGCTGGTGGCTTGGAATCCCACACATTGTGGCCAGCGAGCCATTTACTATGCCATGTACTTCTATCCTATACTTGTTCTTATACACACAGTAGCTGCAGGCTTGATATGTAAGTTTGTTTTTAATTCATATTATCATCAATTTTTTTATTATTATTATATCCTTGCAATTCGAAACTGATCCTAATTTAAGTGTTTTTCATGTTAGAGTATGTCTTAGTTCAGTGTGCCTCTTGGTAAAGGCCTCCTTCAGTATGTTCCATTGAGATCAAACTCGAGAAACTCTCCTCTAGGTAGGATCTTCTGTGGGTTTGATCTCATCCTCCCATCTCCGGTACTGTCCACCTCGGCTCTTCTTGCCATCTCGGGGATACCAATTGGTGAAGATTTCATCATTTTTGCATGTTGTGTTCTAGAAGAATGTACACCTCTGCTATTCTTCGTAATTTTGATCACTTGCAAGTATTGTGTAACATCCAGTTAAGTAAGCCTAATAAAAGAAAAAAAATGTGTCCCAAAAATTATGTTTCAACAGTCATCGGCAATGCTTTTACCATTGCCGCCATATATTAAGTAACGCTGAGTCTGAAATCATTGAGCACTTTCTATTCAGCTGAGCACTAATGTATGGTTGTCTCATTCTTAAATATGTCATACTCAAAGTCTTATTGCAACATTAACCTATAACACATGCATTCGGTTTATTCACGAAGTTTGCCTTTGCTTTTTGAATAGGTGTTCATGCACACATATATTTTTCAAGTGGGAAATCTCTTAGTGCACAACGTGGTTCGAACCTAGGACCTCCGGGATTGGAGGTTGGGGTACCGCCTGCTTGGCTTGGGTCTGTAGCCATATTTCTTTTAGTCCATTATTATCTTCAGATTGTTTTCACCAACCAATTGAAGTATACAGTCAGTATAAAAAAAGTGATTCTATATTTTATTTATATAGTATCGTCATCAAAACTAACTGTATAAATCATTTTTGCAGATGCCTCCTTCCCTTACATATTCATCATCATATCAATGATGACTTCAGCGTCACACTTCTCAAGACGCGCCGAGCAGTCAGCACCAGGACTTCTTATCTCGTCCATCACCGACACGAGAAACCTGATAATCTTATTAGGACATTGGATAGTACACGCCTATGGAATCATTTCACTCACTGGATTCAAAGAGCTATGGTACCTGTCGCTAGTGCCGGCTCCAGCAATGTTTTATGTTCTCACCGCTCAGTTCACGGACCCGGTAAAGATTCACAGTGATTGACAGTCTCACCCGGCGATCATCAAGATGGTGTTGAACTAACATTTGTGCCAGACTGGCTGCGCCAGTTTGAGAATGACTGGTGTGCGACCAAATAATAACTGGGGTGCGAAGTGTTGCAAGCGATCTCATAATCGGATGAGCCTATTCATTAATATGCAATACTCTACTGCTAGTCCGACCTACATCTAAGTTTTTAGAATAATGACTACCAATAGAGAAGCATAACTAAAGAAACTAGACGCCTCTAGTAATAAAGCCCAATCTATCACTCCTGTCTGGTGATATATTTAGCTAAATAAAGCATGATTTAGTTATGTATAAGTTATGGTAAGTGAAAAAACATTGTTATTTAGGACAAAGAAAGTTTTTGCAGTAAATATTTTTTTTCTTAATTTGCCTACTTTATTCTTCAAGTTTTATATAACTTGCCGCGGAATTTACCTTCAATAAAACCATGTCATGAATCCGGAGGTACTTCCTTAATACTTAATTATTAATTGATCAAGTATACTAGGACAATCCGGCGTTTGTATCTTTGTTGAATAACTGCCGAACTGTTTATTATATTTTGACGAAACTTTGTAAATTGATTTTGAAGTTCGAGCTTAATCGGTAAGGGGGTTTTGAACTATGGGACCACGATTTCTTATTTAGATAATATTTTAAGGTGTGCACTAAAGTATTTTCATTTATTCATTCATTTAATTAGTTTTTAACACTATTGCAAAATTTATTAAAGTGACAATAGGCGGACTTAATGCTAAAGTATTTTCTATCAGCGTAGGTTCCTAATTTGTTGAGATGGCGGTACCTGTAGTTGGAGTACTACAATTCTTTCTACCTTTTTATGTTTGTCTCTACAATTAAATTCGAAAACAGTGATTTTGATTAAATTTTCATGCTATTTTATAAGAAATGAAAAAATAATCTAGCCAGCAGGTCCCGAAATTGGGGAAATTGGTCGTTCATCTATAAATGCAAAGTACTTAGATAATACCCCGAATACCTACTAGGTAATATCACATTATTGTACAGTTTGGTAAACCCGACAACGGGCTGGCAATGATCCCAGGCCAAGGATACTGATACCACAAAACAAAGCCCGTAGCGAGATAAAAAGAAACGGCCACTTACGTAGGCGGTACCGTAATAAGCGTTTATTCTTCGACTTGCGAAAAGAAATAGCTTTCAACGATAATCATTTATTTGTTGGCTCGTCCTCTGCATATCTCGCAGAGATCTGACTCTGCATAAGCTCATCTCGAGTTTTGTTTTTACGTTTCATTCTTACCCGCGACGCTAGGAGCCTGTTTATGCGTTTGCCGTAAGAGGTTTTTTAAACACCCAACAGACGCACATCGTCCTGATACCACACTATGATTCCCTGTGATGTGCGTATCAGGAGTTAGAAGTACTGTGGTACCACAACAATTAGACCCGAATCAAATACCTGCAGGACATGCAAATATTTGTCCGCAGTGGGAATCGAACACGCTCCTTTTGTGTCACAGATGACTACTGAATGAATGAATGAACTTGTATTACTTCAGGGATGGTTCTTAGATAAGTTTTATCGTCACTCAGGGGCGCTGCGATCGACAATGGAATACATTTCGGGGGTTTTAAAATCTTGCTCTTATAACTTGTTTAAAATAAGTAGACCGTACATCATCGTCATCAGCCTGTAGAAGTCCGCTGCTGGACCTATGTCCATCGTTCATCTTTGTCTATCGTTCGTCATGGCACTTTTTGGGCTAACTATTTCAGCCACCTTGAGATGTTATCGGTCCATCTAGTGGAGGGCCTTCCTACACTATGCCAGTCCTCGTGACCTGAGAAGAGTTTTAAATATTCATGTGGATGAAAATAAAAGCAGTGGTTGAGGCTAAAAGAAACATGGATAGATTGTGTGAAGGATGAAATGGGTAAGGAAGGAGCGAGTACTGAGATGACGGCTGATAGAGGAGAGTGAAAGAAAGAAACATGTGTCGACCCCACGTAATGTGGGACAAGGACAAAAGAGGTTGTTGTGTACTGCGTATTGCCTATATTGCAAAGTCTTTAAATCCTCCTGACCATTTTCAACCTTGTAGCGTAAAATGAAAGTCTAAAGTCGCCCGATCTAAGTCACAAAGTAACAATATGATTGATCTTTCGTGATCGGGCTACAAATCGGAATAATTCGTGAGTACTCCACATAAACCCTCAAATCCTTGTGGGTCTACAGACAGAATTTATATTGGTTTTGGTCAGTTGTCTGTATCAAAAGCTAAATATCATTACATAAATATAGATGAGTTACTTTCTATACCTATGTTTGGAATTAAAACTTCAAACAAGGCACTATCGAATATATTTTTTTGCATGCCCTAGATCCAAAAAATAGAATATGCCATCTGTTAGTATTCCAATATGCGCCTATGGACTTGCAATCTGTCACGTGGAATGCGAACTACTTGCAAAATGTGAGCATGTTCTAAATATAATGTTTGAACGTGCCTCTGACTACCCTCTAGGTACCTGATATCCTGATACCAGCATCATCTATCCCCAAAGTAAGCAGAGTATACTACTTATATGTATACTTTTTTGTAAATACATACATATTATACATTTATTAATACTTCTGCACAAACAATGTAGTGTTAGGAGCTAAAGCATCCTCAACCTGTCATCCTAAAATGGTGTGACATGTCAAGTGAAACCAGTTAATAATTACATTGACTATGTTTGTACTGACATACTCAGTCAGTACAGTATGTGAGGATGTCCATCATGGGGAATACAGTCGTGAGCGTGTTTGTATTTTAGTACTAGTCATATTATATATTTATTACTGTGTAAAAATGACCAGCATTAATTATTTATTTATTTATCTATACTAATATTATAAAGAGGAAAGAGTTTTTTGTTTGTACCGAATAGGCTCCGAACTACTGGACCGATTTTAACCATTTTTTCACCAATAGAAAGATAAATTATCAGGAAGTAACATAGGCTATATATTTTTAAAATTAGAGATTTCTAAGACAATTTAAATAATGTAACCCAAAGTAGCAAAATTTTTGCCTATAAAATTCATTATCTGGCGTATGCTGCGAAAACGATTGATACATAAAAACATGATTAAAGTATTCATTACTATGTACAAAAAAGTCCTCGAGGGAATATATCTAACTATCATAGTTAAGTCACAATAGCAGCTTTTGTGTTCTAAGATCGCCGCTAGAAACAAAAGTTGGTGACATTCGTATCGTAGTATTAATTCTTATTCAAATAAATAGTTTTATCATCAAGGGTATTTATGTATAAGTAAAATACTTTACTGTTACTTTTTGTCCCCACGGAATCGAAACTCACGCGTGTGAAACCGCGGGGCGCTCGTTTATTATAATCAATGCCCTGCGTAGCGGTTTAGCTACGTCGCGCCTACGCCGTAGCTAAAGGAGATTCAATTGGATTATTAATTGTATACCTGAAACAAAAACACGCTCACGACTGTTATCCTTATTATTGTCATCCTCAGATCTGTACTCAGTATGTAGATTCGTGAGGTTACCAAGCAGGGGTAATCCCCTGCTCGATTAGCTCGATTGCTGGGTAATCCTCACGTCGAAACATAAGAATTGGCGCGTGCCTACGTTTTTGCATAGGAGTAAGTAATTTTAATACCTACCTACAATAGTTCCATGTAAACTAAAAGAGGAGAGAGATTTATTAAAAACTTGTAAAAAAAAATCTTATTAAATTCTTATTTCATACCTCATCTCTTTCTGTAGCCTAAGTTTTAGGTACTTATTTGTAGGACATTATTTTTACCCTTTTCAATTCGTTAGTTTCTGCTTTGTTTATTGTAAACTTAGTGCTCGAAATATTTGGTCTGCGGTTGTGGAAATGAGGGTTTCGTTTGTTTGCGGTTCGAAAGTGCAGACAATGTCCAGCAGCCTTTGTGCCTGCACCTGTTATTAAAACTCCTGCCAAGCGTGTTCTGTGGGATGAAGGTATCTTAGGTTGCATAGTAGTTGCACATGCTTTGCATAGTATTATGGCCGCGACTAATACCAGCGACTAACTAAATTTGATGCCCTAACAGTTTCGATTTTTAATCTTGAATGTTTCTGCAATCCGTACTTAAAAAATACTAGGGTGCATCAATTTGGAATTTAAAGTTCCTAAAATTCCTTACTGCATCAAAAAGGGCATATAAAAACTAAAAATTGGTAATTTTCTTTTTAGTCGACTTAAAAAAAATAAGGTTCTCAATTCGACTTTATTATTTTTAATTTTTAAACTAGCTGACTAGCCCAACCATTTTTTTAGGCTTTTGTTTTATATTCGAAAGAGTGTCATCCCGAGTGAGGAAAATCATAGTGATTTGAACGTGTTTGTAACACATTTAAATCATATTGACGATCATTTTTGTCGAACATTATTGTATGGAATTCTTGACAATACGGTCACCGTTTGGACATTTCTAAAACTCGGCATATACCCTTATGACTCGCGATATCTTTTGTCCACATAAAAAAGGATCAGTCGTTTTTATCGTCTCGCTTGAAACCGTCTACATCGTTCATCCACATTGCTGCAAAATCTTATAGACACAAACAAACACCACTCCGCGAAATGCGTCATTACGACTCGGCTGAGGGCTACGCAGCAAAAAGCGACAAAGTCGCTTGATGGCACATACAACATATCTGGCGACACGTGTCCAGAGACATTTGTTCGCTAATAATCTATACCAAGTTTACTTAATTTTCGTACTGAGACGTACCTACCTCGCAGCGTTAATCTAGGACTGGCACATGAACTACGTAGAAACTTCGTTTTTTATAACTTCATCACAAGGGCTCGATCTAGGTACTTACATCACCCGTGGGATGAGTTTGTCCAGTATAAATAGCCCAAGTAAGTAGGTACATTTCGTAATATTTTTCGAGGGCTCGAAGGAATGACGAATGTGTACAGAATGAAAAGGCTCTGCTTTGTGTGCCGCGAATATTAAAGAGCGACCGCGACTTCTGTAGCGGGACATGGGCCGTGACTAATAGAAATCTTTTTGTGTTCGAGATCAGAGGTTTGGGGAAAGAAGTGGATTCCATTACCTTCGTGTATTTACTTAGGCTCATCTTATTACATTCAGGAATATATTTAAGGAACATCATATAGGTAACCTAACCTTACTATTTACTTGCCAAAATTATTGAAGACCAGTTTCTGCTTACGGCTTTGCCCGCGTGGTAGTGGGGTGAAAAGTATTGAATGTGTTGTTCTCGGACAAAACAAAACATGGAACATCACCGGCTTGTCCAAAATGTTCAATCAGCCAGTATAAACAAATGGAATATGTCCAAACATTCATCATAATTGAACCAACTATAGGTACTAGAACTTGGTGGGATAAACCACCCGGTCTTCCTTTGGAACTGGTATTCGGTTCAGTCGTTGCAAAGTTTATTAATATTAAATAATCGAGTAAGTATTAAATGGGTAGGATTTTAATTGGAGAGCCAACTTCACATACCAACCTACCTGCCTACGATGTGTGATAGACACGCATGTTGAATGGAGAGTGGTTTCAGCTATTCACAAAACTTCGAATTCGTTTCAATAACATGAATAGGCATCATGAGAGATTTGCTTGTATAGGTATTCGAACCCAAAAAAATATTTACATCAAAATCCAAAGCCCCCATGTAGGTATTGGAAAATAAAACGCGCATACATTTCTAGCTAGATTGCAAAGTATTGAGCACGCATAGAAATGGTTTTATCACAAAACTGGACTGCAAATTCAGCGCTGAAAATGTATAAAATGAGACGATGCAGCGCTCTGAAAGCAATGTCGCAAACTGGAAACCTGTGAACATTCTGGAACATTGAATACGAGAAATAACGAGTGAGGCCCAGTTTTCAACCAGCCATCCGCGTGCCTGCTTTTGAATACCTACAGCAGATAGGTATGTAAATAAATATATTTACAGCTACTTATGTCTGTCTATTCAGACAGCTTTGCGAGCCTTCTGTGGTACTCTTCATTTTGAATAGGTCGTGTTTTTATTCGCGTCCAGTACACATGAAAAGCCTTTGAAGCAAAATAAAATGGATTAAGAATCTAAGCACAGATATTATAACACTATACTTTGTAGTCTATGAACCAAAGCCTACTTACGACCTCTATGGCGCAGTGGGCGAAGGCTCGTCTGAGACGCAGAAGGTTGCGGGTTCGATTCCCGATGCGGGACAAATGTTTGTATAATCTGCAAATATTCGTCTCGGGTCTGGACATTTTCTAAGTATAATATGTATTTACAAAAAAATAATTTAAGAAGTATATCAGTCATGT
Organism: Perizoma flavofasciatum; assembly: GCA_958496245.1. Lineage (NCBI taxonomy): Eukaryota > Metazoa > Arthropoda > Insecta > Lepidoptera > Geometridae > Perizoma > Perizoma flavofasciatum. The sequence continues at coordinate 6,996,995 of OY292436.1, forward strand.
ATGTAGTTCCCATAGTAGGTACAAGCTCCTATTTAGTTTGGGGCTAGATGACGTTATGTGAAAAATGTCCAGCATTATTTATTTATTTATTCAAATATTCTTCTTAAACATCCTAGACTTTTACTAGACATGTACCTACCCAAGTAAGTGACAGAGTATTTATACCTGCTTTAAAAAAGGTATGAAATACTCTTGTGAGAAGCTTAAGTGCTAACTTCTTATTGGTGTTAGTGCGGATAAATTGGATTCCTTTGCGAACAGCAAAGGTACCTATCAGACACTTTTTATTGCGCGAAATACCTCCGTAGACGTCCAATAACAAATGCAATTTTCTGTTTACAGCACCAAATAAACTTTTAGGTCGTGATCTCAGAGCAAAAATAAACACGAGAAAGTGTAAACGTATGAACTGTAATAACATGGTCTGAACCTTAAAAACCCCTCAAATAATCTTTAATTCTTTAATTATTATTAAAAGCATTAATCTCAAGTTTAGAGTTGATCTCAAAACGCACTTAGAATATCTACGAAACTTGATTTTGTTGGAAAAAATCATACTACAGTCTCTTTATAGGTATATTATACCTACATACTTACGATGGTCAACATAAGGCTATTTTCAACACGAGTTGGTATCAGCAAATATTGTATCTCTGAGGTCGTATTAAACAATAAAAACTTTGTAGATTTTCTTAAGGCAAAGGTTTTCGTGATAACTGTCTTATAAAAGCTTTGGAGAGTTAGACAGTGATCTAAGTATTTTTATCGTCTACTGGGGGTCATTATTATTTTTATTGTCACGATATAAAAGTACTTATAAAGCTTTCTTTGTCCATATTCTTTTTCAAATTAAAGTAGAGTTTGACATTTAAGATGAGTTGACTCCCCTGTGGAACTACCATGATCCCCATCATGGTAGTTCCACTTACCTAACTTACCTATCATTGATATAAACAAAGATCTTAACTCTGCAATATAAAAGCAAAACTTGAGAGCGGGCGTCGCCGACGAATCGCTAAACCAGCAAGTTCCGAACGGCATACTTTACAAGTTAAATTTTATTTGTGAAAGTCAAGAAAGCTTTTTGAAAATAACGTTCCAGGCTTCGAACATCTGATGTCGAAGTCTGTGGTTCTTACTTATCCTACTTCTTACTAATATTATAAACGTGAAAATTTGTGAGGATGTTTGTTCCTCTTTCACACAAAAACTACTGAACGGATTTTGATGAAACTTTACAGTAATATAGCTTATACATCAGAATAACACATAGGCTACTTTTTACCCGGGTACCACGCGGGCGAAGCCGTGGGCAGAAGCTAGTATTATATAGGCATAAAACTGTTTTCGAAATAGTGGAACGTAACGTGATATCGTCCGCGTTAAGGGTTTTGTGTCTTCTTCCTTCTAGGTGTGGAATTCCGGAAAACCCTTTCAAAGAACACTTTTACGTGATCCTCCAAATCTCTGGTTTACGGTTTAGGCAGTACCTACGTTGATTGTAAGTAAGTTGAAACGCAACGATTTTATAAATTCAGAAGAACATTTATATAATACCGAAGCGGTCGTGGCATGACTTTCCGTAACCGCGTTCAGCAGTCAACATTTAGATAAGTGTTTTGGTGTTAGTGACGACGACGTTTTAAACAGCGCTTTTGTACTTCGGAGGGCCCGGTCGGTCCCGGCCAAAACATTCGGAGTCTTCGGAGTTTCGGGCAGCGTATGAACTCCAATACTAGCTGGTCTGTAGCTTATATACGAAACTATACGAACGACCCTTTAGGTATTCATCAAGAGAGCTATCGGAAAGAGGATTACATTTATTAATCTCCTGTGGTGGCCGCCATTTTACCTATTCGAGAAACAACGAGAATTGATTCCCCTTGATAATGCAGGTTTTTCTACCTTGGACTTCGTGCAGGATTTATCTGCAGTGAAATAAAGCTGTTGCTAGGATAGGTGAGCTTATACATCTCGAAAGGTCTGCCTCATAGGGAGGTTCTAATGAGAAAACCATTGAAACGTTTTCACTATTCACAGCGTAGGTAGATATACCTACATGGATTTGAAATCCTTTTAGTTTCTTACCTTTTAAAGCGTTGGGAGTGTGATGGATGATAATATACAATACTATTTACTATCAAGCCTAGCTCGGGAAACGAGGGTTAATGGATATACCCGTACAACCCCATGAAAATCCTACACGGGTCTGGACGTTGTGGTACAATTGTGCAATATTATTGTACTCGTAGTTCCTGATATTCACGATATATGGGTTACAAAAAGTAAATCTGGCGACTTCACGACTATTTACTAAACTTTTGTTGTAGAAAAAAAAGTGTAGTATCAGAAACCGAGAAAGATTTAAGCTGGATCGTTTTGGCGCCACTAGAACCCCTTATATAGTGAATATTCAAAACTAATGTCGTTTCTGTTCTTAAGATTTTCAGTACAGACAAACAAATAAAAAAATAAAATTTTGCTCGATTAGATAGTTACATAAATTCTTTACTGCACACCAAATAAAAAAACATAAACTCAGCAATTTATTTTAATTCACATTGATGCAATGGGTGGTCTTATCGCTGAAAGCGATCTTTTCCAGACAACCGTTAAAAAGACTAATAGATTATTATAATAAAATGTTATGCTCATAAATGTAATGTCGTCTTTCGTAACAAGATGTTACTCGTATACCAAACATACTTTCATTTCTAATAACTATTACACAGAGAAAAAGAGTACTGTCTCTAATAAAATGTTGATTAGTACTTACCCAAAGTGAAAAAGTCATGAACTGGTATTTTCCAACATACTAACCGTTTCAGTTAGCTTTCCCATAACCAATTACAACGGTAACCGCCCACGATATTGCAGTCTACACAGTGAAGGCATGTTGTTTTTTTTAATTTACAAGCTTTTCGTTGGTAAGTATCTCTGGATAATATTGCGGGTTAGATAACTGCACTCTACAGGGTGTCCCGGAATGTGTATATAATGCCGAAAGGAGGTCATTGACACCGTGGTGGGGAACATTGTTTGTTCTACGCCTTTTTGGATTTCCATATTTTTCATTCTTGAAATGACCATCATCCTACCTGCTCTTAGCACATCCCTAAAATCAACAAAACAGCGAAGTCGTCACACGAGGTCATTTACCTCGGGTGACGTCACACTCAAAAGTCAACTAAACAGCTGTTTTGTTTCCATATTTTTCATTCATGAAATGACCATCAAAGTTTCCATCCTACCTGCTCTTAGCACATCCCTAAAATCAACTCCAAAATCCAAAAAGTCGTAGAACAAACAATGTTCCCCACCACGGTGTCAATGACCTCCTTTCGGCATTATATACACATTCCGGGACACCTGTATACAGCAGCAGTAAGAAATGTAGCAAAGAGATAAAAAAATCGACTTCAAGAGTGAGTTAGACGACCTCTGAGGCGCAGTGGGCGAAGGCCCGTAGTATATAAGTAGTAAATCAGTCATGTAGTTCCCATAACACAAGCTCTGCTTACTTTGGGGCTAGATGATGAAAATGCCAAGCATTATTTATTATTTATTTATATTTATTAGTTATCCCATTATCTCTGGCTGTACCGTTCTGTTTACCGACCTTACCTACTTAGACCTGATTTTATCAACTCATTAAATTGCAGGAGTTGGGTGCTACGTAATCAGCAAACATGAAATACCTTCGTGAAACGTGCAATAATTGTTTGCAAATTGCGGGAGGTCGGTGGATAGGTGGCTCATAATCAAATGTTTTTCTGTTTGAATGGAGCAAGTGCCAGTAAAATGACAGGCATATGAGACTTTTCACCCGTTATCAGGGTCGGCATCGCGTGAGTGATACATCAGAAGCCACAAGCATACTTATTATTCATTCGGTAGGCCGAATGCTTATTTGCCACTTAAGTTGTACTTATATAAAAAAAAACATTCGTCATGGTACTTTTTATGGCAGACCTAATATCAAGCTGTAGAATTCTACAGGATGATGATGATGATGATGATGACGACGATGATAACACCACATGAACACAATGATAGTCTAGTGTTCATGTGTTGTTTATTCACATTTAATGAACCAACTTTGTCGATAGAATTTTGTGAAAAATAGGTACGTTTTATTTACAGCTTTAATGCACATAACATAGTTTGTATACTTAGCTCTTAAGTAATATATTAAATAGGCAGATAGGTACATGAGCCCTCTAAGGGCGGTGCAACGTGAGTTCGATAACGCAGATGCAGATGTCAAATACAATATCAAATACACTAGAATATGTACATAGTACGATGAATTCAAAACGAAGATTGCTAACATTATATCGGTCGCCAACTTATGTCAAGTTTCCTACGTCAAGTATGAATGCTAGCAACGAACATGAATTTCATTGAATGGCATCCAATTTCCACCGTATCCATCCATGTACTCATCTCATAGAGAATCCATGTTTAGCTGGACAACGTACATAGCATGTGACTGTTGGAAGTATCTATTTATTGAGATGTGCTGACATCTCGTTTTATACATCTCGTGTGCATACATGAGGTGTTTGGCTTATCTCTTAACTATCCGGCAGAAACCAACAAGTTCCTGTGGGCGATACTTATAGTAGATGCCCTCTGTGGCGCAGTGGGCGGAAGCCTGCCTGAGATGCAGAAGGTTGTGGGTTCGATTCCCGCCGCGGACAAATTTTTGTATGATCTGAAAATATTTGTCTCTGGTCTGGGTGTTTTCCATGTATAATATATATGTACTTGCAAAAAAAGTATATAAGTAGTATATCAGTCATGTAGTTCCCATTATCCCATCCCATTACAAGCTCTGCTTAGTTTGGGGCTAGACGATGCTGTGTGAAAAATGTCCAGCACTATTATTATTATTATAGAGGATGCTTAGATGTGGATTTTGGTGTACCCTAGGGCAGTGTTCTAGGTCCGACACTATTTCTGGTGTATATCAATGACCTCTGCTCCTTAGACATTACCGGTCAATTCTTCACCTTCGCAGATGACACTGCAATCATCTTCTATGGTGAGAGCTAGCAATCTGTTCGACTGATTTGCCAAAAAGGATTTTGATACAGTGAGAACATGTTTAAGGATAAACCTGCTAAACTATCAATACTGCTAAAACAAAATGTATACCCTTTAGCATATAAAAACGATTAGATTCACCACACCCAGCTAGTTGTTCACAAACGCAAAGACCAAGGAAATTGTAAATGCCTTAATCTGGAACAGCTTGGTTCCCTCAAGTTTCTTGGAGTCATACTAGATGAACATCTTACATGACGAAACCATATAGATGAGCTCACAGGCAGAGATAAAAAATGATGTTCATCTTCAAAAGGTTTATAGCGATTGCCAGCAAGGAAATAATCAGAATAATTTATGCATCGCTTCGTCAATCAATTGTGAGCTATTATACTGTGGCATGGGGAGGCGCTTGCAAGACTCACCTATTAAAACTTGAACGTGCCGAAAGAGCGGTACTAAAAGTTGCCTACAGGAAGAACTTTTACTACCTTACAAAAACGATATGATAAATGTATACATCTTACCATTAGACAGCTTTTCATTATCTCTGTAATTCTAAGATTCTATAAAATTGCCCCTTCTATAGGTTCTTCGCTTTGTTAGGACCATTCTTGTACTCAAAGCTAAACAGAGTTTTATATTTCTTTGGACTGTCATAATGGGGATTTAAAAAGACCCTCACAACATGGCTTCTCAAAACTGACTATGACGACACCGATTTGATGTTAGTGATAAATAAATAAGGTTGTCAAGCGACGTAATTAAATTACCCATATGAAAGAGAAACATCTCAAAATAATTACACACACATTTCCTACCTATCTAGAGTGTACCTAAGCCTATCCTACTCAAACATAAAAAGCATTGTACCTAATTAATCATCCTATAAACTGCAAGATTAGAATTAGATTAGAAGAGGTAATATAATAATGTCGTGTTTTATTGTGACGAGCAACTAAACAAGCATATAGTTTAGATCTCTCTTTTGTTTGTACTCTTGTATACCTAATTTCTATGAAGCGTAACGAACATTGTGTATATTTAAAAAAACTCAATCTATTCTGGATATTTGGTCTTCACATCACAGTGAACCAGTGTGGAGATCAAAGTTAATGTCAACCTAATACTACTTATCATTATCTTAGTTTCTACAAGCATGTTTATAAGCAATAAGTAATATATATCTCGATGTATATTTCAAAACTTAATACTAGCAACATAATAAATAATAAACGTGACAGAAATATAAATCAATATCATGCTGAAAGCTTGACCCAACTACATGTTATGTTTGTTGACATGCACTGCTTTCAGTCGGACATAAACTGCATACTAAAATTATGAACACATTTTATATTGTGTTTATTTTGTAGAACAGTAATTTTGTTCTTCCTCTGAACTGTAGATTTACGTAAACCACTCTAAGTTTTATAGGCATGCACTCAAGACACCGCTTTTTCAGTTAATAATGTCAGGATAGATAAATTTAAAAATATATATATTTCATCTGGGATCGTCGTAGGAAATGATAGACATAAAGCTGTTTGTGGTGAAAAGCCTCTGCACATCACAGATCACTGATTAGTGGTTAGTCAGAGCCTAGCCTTCTGTTCGCAGCAAAAATATTCAATATTCGTAGCCAATATAGTGGATAGGGGGAGGGGAGTCGGGTGAGTGCCCCCCCCCTTGCCCTCCGACCACGGCCGGTCCATTAAACCCCCTCGCGCGTTTATTCGCCGGAATAGTGCGCAATAAAACGCGAGCACCGACCGTCCACTGGCCACAGCAAAAAAATACAACCTAAAATGATTATTCTTCTGGATAGATACTCGGGATGGACTGCGTTTTTATATGCGCTGATAAAAATACTTGAATAAACTCTAGGGTTTGATGAGAGGCCAGTGGTATTTGAATAAGGTAATAGTTTTCACATTAGTGAATGAACCAGTGAGCGGGAATGTTAAATAGATAAATAAATAATAAATAATGCTGGGCATTTTTCACACAGCTTCTTGTATTATGGAAACTTCATGACTGATATACCTACGGCTTATATACTTTTTTTGTAAATACATACTTATTATACATAGAAAACACCAAGAATCGAGACAAATATTTGCAGATCATAAAATCATTTGTCCTGCGGCGGGAACCGGACCCGCTACCTTTGCGTCACAGGCGGGGCTTTGCCCACTTCGCCACAGAAGTCGTCATATGGTTGCATTTTCACGCTGTATAATTTTTTTTTTTTTTTTTAAATGAATCAGTCACGGCTTTAAAACCCTGTTTAGTTAAGAATATCTTACTTCTACCTCTAGAATCTGCTTAATACCCACCAATCGGTTTTTCTATTCCAGCCCAATATAAAGATAAATGGATGTTTCGCAATTTTCCGCACAGTTGTTAAAAGCTCGCATGCCTAGCAAAAATGCAATTTTGTTTTGCTATAAAACGAACAGTAGCGTCAGTTTGTTTCAGAGATGTTTTTTGTTTCGTGAAAAAATTAACGTTGTGCGTTTGTTCAGCCTGTCACACACAGTTGCGAGGCCGGCACAAATTGGTATAGATGCTGTTGAAATTTCATAGAATGAATGTTTTGATAGACACAAGTCACAAAAAACCAATCACTCAAATTCCAACCTAGATTCGTAGACAACTCTTACAAACTTAGACACCGGCCGGCGTGGCGTCTACAACCATGGCAACAACCCATTAACCACTAAACAATTTGAAAGCATTCATCATTCCCTCCTTTTACACCAGTAATTTTACGTTTCCAAGTCAAATTAAAACAGTGAGAATTTAATTAAATGTGGTAATGGGTGCTTGGTAAAATCGTAGCGGTCCGAGAACCCACTGCATCTGACTTAATCCTTGTAGACAGAATTAATAGGAAGGTGTACACGAAGTAATGTTGAATGGAATGGGGTATTATTTCTGCAGCTGCATTTCAGTGGCAAATGTGAAAATTGAAGTTGGCACTCCATATTTCGAAAGTAAATCTCGGTAAACCAAACAGGTAAGGCAAATAGGGTAAAATTTTAATTGGAGTTTAGTGCTGGGCAATTATTAGCTTCCTAAGATAAAAAATCGGCTTCCAGCTTTACCGAAAAATACATTCCCAGCTTTTATCTCTAACCTCACAAATATCATCATTTTCTGTGTGTTTCTGTAGCTATGTTACGTACCACATTGATATAGTGCCTAAAAAGGCGCTATTTCTCCATTTCACTTGTCGTCAAAACGAAATCTATTTCAGCCATCTTTATAGCGTTGCTTGGACAGGGCGAAGATTACACAGCAGAAATATTAAACATCCCAAAGAATGAGGTGTCGCACCGTGTCTGTCCCAGGGGAAATGAAATTGCAAAATATATCTCTGAGCTGGTCAACAAGAAAGCAGATTTCCGGTACCTGTTTACCAGCGCTTGCCAGCACCGATGTAGGTAACGATGTCGGAATTACAAGCGCAAAAATAGAGGTAATATTAAAATGGGCAACCCTCCCATGTGACGGCAAATCGATAAAGTTCTCAGGTTAAAAGAAGTTTTTTCTACCAAACTTTCATAACTTTCAACTTGACGACCTCTGCGTAGCGGCTTGCGAGTAGCCGGCTGTGGTAAAAGAGGTGCGAGTTAGATTCTGACTACGGGAGAAATATTTGCATAATTGCAGATCAGATTGTTCGAGTTTAGGTGTTGTACTTACCATGGTACTCGCAGTTCCTGGTACCAATGGAATAGAGATCCTAAACTGGAGTCAGAATTATGTTGTCATATTATTCGTCTTGCCGATAAAAATGTTATGGCCTCCTATTGTACTATTTAATAGATGACTTTTTTGTATAAGACTAGCTGCGCCCCGCGGTTTCACCCGCGTAAGTTTCGATTCCGTGGGAATATCGGGATAAAAGTAACAGTAAAGTATTTTACTGCTACATAAATACCCTTGATGATAAAACTATTTATTTGAATAAGAATTAATACTACGATATGAATGCAACAAACTTTTGTTTCTACCGGCGATCTTATTAAATTTTAGAACACAAAAGCTGCTATTGTGACTTAACTATGATAGTTAGATAAATGCCCTCGCAGACTTTTTTGTAGGTAATAATGAGTACTTTAATCATGTAGTACATCATTTTTATGTATCATCAATAGTTTTCCCAGCGCACGCCAAATAATGAATTTTATAGGTAAAATTTTGCTACTTTGGGTTACATTATTGCAATTTTCTTAAGGATCTAAATTTTTTTCAAAATAAATTATAGCCTTTGTTATTTCCTGATAATTTAGCTTTAATTTGGTAAAAAAATAGTTAAAATCGGTCCAGTAGTTTCGGAGCCTATTCGATACAAACAAACAAAAAAATACTTCCTCTTTATAATATCAGTATAGATTATCGTGTTTTGGGTCCAATAAAGTGTTTATTTATGAATTAAATTTGTCGACCCGCCCGCTTCTTGGGCGATTGCTGGTAACTGTCTGCGGAACCTGATTTCGGTCCCGGATGCGCCCTGAGATGGGAGTGAACGTGTCTCCTGCAGACTCCATCCACACCTCTGTTATTAGATTCTATTTACGCGATGGGATTGCTTTGTAGGCTTTCGATCTGTACCTACGTGAATCGGTACTATCCTAACTACAAGTATGTTTTCCATCTCCGCAGACTTCACTACCGGTTCACATATAAACTTTTTTGGGTTTTAATACGTAGATTTATAGATTTTTCTTCAAATGAGATTTAGAACACCAATAAGACATTGACATAGTATATTTGTTTCAAACAAATGAATGCGCCTGAAAATAGGACACAAATAGTATTTATTTATTATCAACTAACTTCTACCCACGGCTTCGCCCGCATGATACCCGGATAAAAAGTAGCCTATGTGTTATTCTAATGTATAAGCTATATTACTATAAAGTTTCATCAAAATCCGTTTAGTAGTTTTTGCGTGAAAGAGTAACAAACATCCTCACAAACTTTCACATTTATAATATTATATATATATTAGATTGTTCTGGAAGAGACGTCATACGAGATATATAAGCGCGGCAAGCTGCCGGTAGAGTCAGTTTCCTTTCAAGATTTGAGGGCGAATTATTCGAAGTGATAAATAAGCGATATCCAGTGACTAGTGTTGTGACATTTGTGCTAGTGTTGTACCTAGTGATACAGTGTTTTAGTGTTTTTATTTTAATTGTGTAGCTTCGTTGTGTTATTGGTTCTGTTGACATTTTTATTAAGTGATTTATTAATACAGTGTTAATTTTGGTACTTAATTGGACTTAATTATTTTATCCCGAACCCTAGCACGTAACAATATATATGCATAGATTTATTTTCAAAATTAATAAATATTATGCATCAACAGTTGGAGAATCCTGTATCTTATAAATGTGGAGCAAAACAGAACCTTCTTTTTTGGGATGCTACGAGTATATAAGGTGTATAGGTATCCCAGTCAAGCCATGATCCATTGCGTTGGATCACGTTCGAAATTTATTGGCCTCTAATAAAACAGAACACATTTTCTGCATTCCGTTGTAACGTGCTCTATCCAGGCTCTACCCGCGGGACGTAATCACGAATAGATTTTATGTTCTATTCCTTTGGTGCACGAAAATTCGGGTTCATTGATTACTATTGCTAGGTTTTCGGGAAATGAACGTCAAGATTGGGAATTTAGTTTTGAGAGCTGTCTTTTTCACCTTGTTTAACAATTCCTATAATATTCGATGGATTCGATAAGCGAGGTGGTGAAAATTCCGGGTTGTCTATCCGAATTTACGTGGTACACAAAAATATAAATTTATCTGAATTTACACCACACAACCGTTTTCTGTTAGGGAAATTCGGTTTGGAGCGCTGGGCACACAATTTATCTCAATAAGTCATTTCAGTTACCCATCGCCCGAGAACATGGTGTAGATTAATCCCTCCCTGTGGGGGCGCAATATTTCTTTACCTTTTGGTATCGTTTAAATTATTTCAGTAGATTTTAAAACTTTATTTCGTTCATAGTAAAGTACACGAACAAGTTCAGAGCCCTTACGATAAATACCTTAAAACTAAAATAGGTACATATATTTATATGGAGAAAGCTGTTTGTTGTTAAGTATTATGCCCGCATGTATCTATGAACTTAAGTACCCATGAGTGGTTCATAAAACATCGAAGTACTTACCAACCCTTCGAATTGTGCAAGCCGACACTGAACCCATTTCCTGTTATCCAATTGTATCGAAGATAAATTTATAAAATATATATTTTAAAATCGGTGCGTGAGTTACTGACTTACTCACTATCATGCACAACTTGAACAGAAAGGGTCTTAGCTTCAAAACATTTATAAATAGTTGTTTAGTTAAACAGTGTTTTGTTTTCCATTGATAACTTGAAATTACATATATTTAGTTAATAATATGTCTAGAATGAAATATTTTTTCTTGTGTGCATAAAAAAGGATTATCCGAAATTCCTCTTCAGAGAGTGCAACGGGAAAATGAAGTTTGTATGGAAAAAACTCGACACGAACGAGGTCATAGTTAAGAGTAAAAATAATAAAAGCTAAAGGTAAGAATAAACTATGATTTTTATCCATAAGGAGACCGTATATGCCTTATGAGGTTGTTTGTTTTGTGTTAGTATGTTTGTCTGTTACCATTTATCTCCAAAACGGCTTATCGGATTGTAATACGGTTTTTTTTGCAATCAATTTGTTTTAAGGAGGATAGTTCTTAGATAGGTTTTATCGCAACTAGATGCAATAGATGATGGAAAAAACATCTGAGGATTAAACATTTTCCAAAAAATATTTTTATGAGAAATAAAGAAAAAAAGATTGAACATTTATTTGCAAACGTTGCACAATAGTAAACCAACAGACAATACATACATGGGATTTACACAAACAAATACCTAAATACTACCAATAAAACTGTTTATGTGCCTCCCGATACCTACCAATATGCAACGACGCAAATTGGCGTCCAGCTCAGTATTTGTTGTGTCAACTGGCAACACAGCACTAATCTTCCGTTGGAACCAAACACTTAGTGAAATCACGGATATCTGCTTACAATTACAATTAGTAAATTTATATATTTTATAATATACCTATAAATAATAAATTATGAATAACAATATGACGGAAAACAATTAGGTACCCATTAGTCAAAAGTAGTTGAAAAAGGGGGCAGACGTAATATAATATGAACTAGTGTACTAACTAGCAAATAAACGAAGAAAGTGCGACAAACTGACAGTGCATGAGTGACTTTACAATGTTCATGATATATCCAGAGTGTTATTTATTTATTTTATTTTAAAAATTGGGAAGAAAAAAACAAAGAATAAAAGGCAACGACTACGATAAGCATGCAACTTTGTGGGAGTTTGTTTTAATATAACTACTTATAATTTGAGAGGTATAATAATAGCTAGTTATAAAATGAATACTTCGTAAGTGTTCATATGCTTAATATTAGAATAAATATCGTCATCATAATATATTATGATGACGATATTTATTAAAATATAGTTAGTTAGTTATAGTAAGTTATACGTTGCAGTTACTGTAGGTCGAAAAAGCCAGATAGGGGTACTTGGCAGGTTTCCAAACAATATGACGTATATCAAAAAACCCGGGAAGCCTTTACTAGGCTCATTTAACAATAAATATCATGCTTGTTACGTAATTATATCTGCTTTTGGAGCGAACTGTGTTCCAGTTAAACGTTGGCTTCATATTTTGATTCGAATTACGCAAAACCTACAACGTAGGTCTGAAACTCGAATCTAGTGTATTGTAGCTGCAGTTTAGCTTTATGGTATTCTATTTAGGCAGATACCATACCGTTTCTCTTCAGTATCTCTGTATATTGCTTTATGGTAAGCAGCTTAAAAAAATGCGGTGAAATACGAATAAATTTATTCAGCGTCGCAAAATTGAAATCTCAGGTGGTCGACTTGCCCGCTTGATAGTACGACCAGTCTCCGTAGAACTCTCTCACCCTCTATATCCTTTAAACTAGCACTGAAGTATTTTAAAAAATACCGGAGTTCTCATTGAATTGGACAGGTATCATCTTGGATTTGTATTCCGCAGGCCACCTTCTACCGGCCAGTGATCCGATGTGATTTTGTAAAATAGAAGCTGTACTTATCCATATCGGTTCAAAGTTTTTGTTTTTGTGTGTTTCCGTTGATTTTAAGAGAACGTTGATATTTAATTACTGTTCATGATACAGTCTGTTAATAGGAGATTAGTAGGTATGACATATTTGTATAGGTAAGGCCATTATTGTTTATTTGATGTAGAAAATTACGCATGGAGTTCAGCTTCACGAAACAGCTCATACCTACAACAAATATAGTTTAAAATATGTAAGTAGAAACCTACCTATAGTGTTTTGTAAAATGTTTTATGGCAACGTGTCGTATGTAAAAGAAGGCATAAGGCTGTGTTGGTAATAAAAGCTTCGATACTGGGTTGAGACGGATTCCGCTCAGCTCAAATAAGATTTGTAAGAGCGTGTAAGTCGGTACATAGAGGGGGCGACGGCGCTACGTTGCACAGAATCTACGAAAGAAACGATAACGGGAGAAATTGCGAATAGTTTCGTTGTAGGTACTATAGTCTATACGCTCAATCATTTTGTTTGATGTGGAGCAAGCGAAATCAAATTGAAGCGTTTTTATTTCCAGCACAATTGGATTTATTTTGTCAGCAACTTTTCTCTTCAATCCATGTTTTCCTATAAATGAAATGGATTTTCTGACACCTTTTTTAATTGCAGGATTGTATCTTAATCTTAAAAAATCATTTTTTTTATAATCTAAACTGTGTCGAGTTTTTTTTACTTGTCTTTATTTTTCTGTTGATATTATGTATAATTAGCTAATAACAAACAATAATACTTTTCACAAGTACTACTGGAAGAATCAAGGAGTGTTTTCTAGATGTGACTAGTTTCACAACTCTAGAATCGCAGTATATTTTGGCACATACGAGTAACATGTGTGTAGTATAGAAGGCGCGTCTCACCGGATATTGAGGTATTGGGAATAACCATCGAAGAAATTGGATGTCGATATTTACCTGCATGTATATACGTAATGTAGGGTTTCAGGTGGCAAATCACTTGAATACAAAGTTTTCTAAAATACTGGCAACCTCGTATGACGATCGTAATAAAAACAGTATTCGATGGCGTTAAGCAGTTGATAAATCAAGTCAGATTCTATGGTCGTTATATAACGACCATAGAATCTGACTTGACTTGATATGACGGTGCGGCTATTTGGGATCCCTGACTTAAGAGATACTGGAGAGTAATGAGATCAGGGGCTGAAATCTATAGATATCCCAAGATGAGTTTAATAAAAAAAACCATTGAGTAGGTGCCAAATTTAAGAGAAGTTGGCCAAACTACACAATAATTTGTAGATACGAGTATTATAGATTTCTAATAACTTCACAGAAGTGCAAAAGTAACGTACCTGTTTTGTGCAAATCATCATTTTGACAAAATAAAACTAGCGAAATGATTACGCCAGTTTCGTTGCAGCGTTATTGAATAACCACATAATTTAAATCGATTGCGGTTAAATACTGTTCAAACATCACATTGTTCGGAACGCGGGATCCATCGATTTGATGCTAATAACAAGTAAACAGGCTAGCACAAATTTAACAAGCTATGATGACGTTTATGATCCCTCTGTATTGAATTTAAGAAGACCTGACATCATCTCAATAAAAAATATATTGCTTTAAGCAATCTCACCCAAAAAATAATAAAGCGGATTCGTTAAGACAGCGGGCAGCAAAAGCTTTATTTACGTTTAGAAACTCATTTGCCGACGCGATGGTCGAAATAAAAAGCAACTTAACAGCTTGAAAAATATTATTTCAGTAAACGTGGACGAGGGAGGCGTGTAATGTCCCCTAATGTGCGCGTAAAAAACCCGCCGGCCGTGAATTCTCCCGAATAGACCGAATTTTATGCAAATTTCCTTCATGATCTTTCGGCATTTGACGCAGATTAGCGACGGAATCTTCGACAGTATTATTGTCTGGGAACTTAGCTGTATTACAATATGTTACATATTCTTGTTTCAGTTTTCGAAACATACACCATTAATAAACACTGTTTCCCGTAGGCATGGGCACTCAGGAACCATCTATTCTAAAATGAATTATTAGGTACCTTTTGAAAACATCCCGAATAATAGACTACTAGTACTACACAGTGATAAGCGTGTACATTAATAAGCTGTTAAGTTCATTAAAGTGTAGCAATATATAGATATATTAGAACTATCGCCAACGGACGCCGGTGGAATCCATTTAAAAACTCATTTCTCACAGTCACGTAGGTAATGTTATAAGCTGTCGATCGCAGGAACCCCTCTGTAGCTTCCTTGTAAAATAAAATAAACTGGATCATAGACAACTAGATACGATTGAACTAAAATTAACACAAAGCTCTCGATGAAGTCCGGTTACGTGTTTGGAATAGAATACGCTGCCGCTGCACTGCAGGTAAATACAAAAACAAAAGGCGAACCTAATTTTCAATAATTTTTTGAGTTGTTTCGGGTAAAGTCTCAAAACGCTTGGTAATAAAATACAGTAGAGGTGAGTAATAAATAACGTCACGATGAAAAAATCACAGTGATCTGAAGTCAAATAGTATCACTGTAATTTGTCGCAAAGGAACAATGTTACGTATGTCGTTCCTTCGTGCTCCAATCGCGCACCGTTCCAAGCTATATTATCGTTCCTTCCTACTGACTGCTCTAATGACGCGCGACTAGCGGTAACTACGGTTAGTTTCGCGCTTCCTCGGCGTCTGTTCGTGTTTATTTCACTATAACTATCTTTATAGAGTTAGAGGGTAAGTAGGTACCTGTTTTCTAGAAATGGCAGATGAGAACAATCTAAATCAACTTTTACGTTATACACTCATTATCGTATTTGATATTAGTTGGGATAAGGGACTTGAATGTATGTGTATTTTATAAAAAAAATTTTTTTTTTTTTTTTAAAGATTCGAAATATATATTTAAGTTGATAAAAAATAGTTATATACCTCTAGAAATAGTTAACTACATACGGCTTATATTATAATTTTTGTGAAACAGTGCCAATATTCAATTTGTGCAACTCAGTCCTGAGCCTGTGAGCCTGGTATTTCGGATCATTTAAAACAATTTTAGACATCTCGTTTCTCGTGCGTGACCTGATCGACGTGACAAAGTCACGGTGATTTTTCACGCAAAATAACGCTTTTCCTCACCTCTAAAATACAGTTCATAACTAGGTACGGAGTCGAGCCATGGGTAAAGTACTTAATACATGTACTTATTACCAATGGTTGATTTCTTTACCTACATTTCCAAAGGCATGGGCAATGAGATTTAAAGTGTTGCAGCATAAATATACTTGTTGTATCACTATTGGTACAAAATATTGTTTGTTTATAAGAAACTTTTATTTTTTCTTCTTTTTGTTTTGTTATTACATTAGGTTACCTTATTCATAATTCATATTTCCACCTGTTCCTTCGATGTTTTGCTGTAAGTTATTAAAATATTCTTAACTTTTTGTTCGCTCGTTCTACGTCCGAAGAAAAGCAGGTCGTCACTTATTTTTTTTATAATGTTGAACACTACTCTCATTACTAATATTTTATAAAACCATAGATTAGACTGCTCATGTCTCTGTAAAAAAATAAAAAATATCACAGCACATTGATGTGTACTACATTATGCCAGTCGACTGTACTGTACAGCTGGCACGCGTGTGTACAAGACAATCGCGCAAAAGGACATGCATTCACTGGCTTCCTGATAAACATGCGGTTTGCAGCTTCAATAGCCCATTGTTAGGTATCTAGGTGCCAGCAGACGGGCAACTAAAAGCACCCAGCAAATTTAAGTTTATAATAACAGCAGAATTACATTAAATGCAACATGAATGCCGTCTGACAAAAAGGATCTAAAGTGTAAGTGATTAATGATAACGTTTTTTTATACGGAACTACGGCTGTTACTGAATACTTCAGCGTAGAACCTTTACGTTTTATTCTGAAAATGGGTTCATATCTGAAGGATAATACAATAATTAAAACAAAGTTAAAATGCACAAAGCGTTGACATTTTTTACCGACTTCAAAAAAAGGAGTAGGTTCTCAATTCGACTGTATATTTTTATCGTATGTTTGTTACTTGATATCATCGCCAATTATTAATAAATTTTGATGATTCTTTTGTTGTTGTATAGAGAATAATGGTGGTTTCATGTAAGTTTTATTCCTGAGGATTACTATTTTTGTCAAAAAAACTGAAAAATAATCATTTTATGGAATCACGACTAGTCGAACCATATTTTGTGGGCGATTTTTCTTTTGTTTTTTATTGTCTTTATGTTACGCGATATCTTCCAATTATAAACTGATTTTAATGATAATTTTTATTGGTAGAGGGTATACTTCAACGGGACCTTCATATACATTTTATGAAAAAATCTTACTCCAAATGGTGAAAAAATAAGGGACTTCATATTGGACTTTTTAACAACTTCTTGTTATTGGAAGTAGGTTTTTATTAAAAAAAAAAGGTTTTTTACCAGAGTTTTATTGCTTTAGAGATTTTGTTTCAAAATAATTGATGAAGTCGCCTGTTTGCCAATCTCACTCAACAGCTCACATGGCGTGCTATGAACCATTCACTAAACGTAACTGGCAGTTGGTATAGCGTTTCAGATGATTAACGTGCTAGTTATCTCGTGTAGTGAGCGGAAGCTTGTTATTGTACAAACTTTCAACTAACCAAGCTCTTCTTTTAAAGTGTTTCTAAAACAATGCCAAAACGTAAGTAAATATTAAGAAAAAAAGTTATATTATCCGGATATTCGAGATCCGGATACACCAGTGGGGAGACCTAGGTATAGATTTTCTCAATAATCCATCTCTCGTCCTTCGTGTATCGATCGATGAAAAAAACATGTTTGGCAAGAACCTATTTCACTTATAGCACTAAATGACTCGGAAATCATATCAAATTTGTAGTCTTTTGAGTCGAACAAACTTTACCACCTCGGTGTAGGAATTCGTTATAGATGAACTATGGTGTTTTACAGTAATACTTGGGAATATATATTTTAGTTTTCAAACAGAAAATAACTATAGCCAGTCTGAATTGTTTTAAAAGCGCAACGACAATGACCTGAGCAGCGCTAACTTGTAAGTTACAGACTCTTGAATCGTAAAAATATACTTGAAAGACTGAACTAGGCAGAGTTTTAATTAAACTAGTTAAGTGGTTTATTAAAAAGTGGGTAGGTACTAGTTGGTGAAGGAGCGGGCAAGTTCCGACCTTTTCTTTAGATACCCTATTCAGTGCACTACGTTGTAACTCACTTTATTTTCATGCATTTCAGTCGTTCGCTGCAACCGCGTAATTAAAGCTACGAGTAGACTTGATTGACGGGCAGTTCCGCAGTGTTTGGGCTTGTTTTTTGATGCTGAAATTCGCATTGGGTGTTTTTCGGACTTGTGCTAGTTACGGACATGGATAGAAGTTTAAAATTGAACTGGACACCATTCGATAATCTGAGTGCTAGAACTTAATGATTGCTAGCTCAATGCTGAGCGCAAGCTGACGTAAATTTTTATTTTCCTGAGATTAGACGTATACAAACGTCATTAATATGAATCTCCCAATTTAGAGTTATGTGACGTCATTACTTATGTTTATTGTTTTAAACTTTACGTTGAATAATTAACTTTCAACGCTACTTTTATTGTAAACACATCTTGTCTTTCCTATTGAGTTCAAACAAGCGAATAAGGCTTTTGCCAGCATAATAATTTAGATATTGTTTATTATTTTTATATTCATTGATTTTTCCATTACTGAGTCCACTTTAACTATTAACTTCATTTACTACGAGTTAAAACAACCAAATAAATTCTATAAAAGGATTTTCTGAATGTTGCATTGTTTTGCGAAAAATAATAGGTGAGTTAAAGCAATGAAGTGAACAAAAGGTGTTGTTTGGATCAAGACTGCTGCAGTCGAGCGTGGAATTATGGACTAATGGCTGCCGGCATTGTACTTTCACCTTATCCAAGTAGAAACATCCTATAAATATGAAAACTTTATAAAATAGTTCCCTGAGGGCAAGATAGCATAAAGTTCAAAGAAAATGTATTCTATATCTATAATTCAGTATATTTTTTTGCAATATAATATAGCTTAAATACTAGGTATTCAAAGATTTAGACATTATGCACCCTGTATTCATAGGGTTTAATACCCATCCCATTAGTATATGTACAAAGCTGCGTACAATAATAAAAATTACAGTATATTTTAACAAATGACTATACCTTACGTCTTAATAATATCTATCTATTTAATTAATACTTAAGTAGGTATTTACCTACTAACAAACTTAAGTACTTTTTTCAAACCAACAGTCCTGACCCTTCACAAAGATCCCCTGCGTCGTGGGTATCAGCAACTACGAGCACCATGGTACCACAACACCCAGACATGGAAAAAATATGTGTGGAAAATGTAAACATTTGTCCCGCAGCGGGAATAAAACCTGCACCTCTTGCATCTCAGCCGTCAGCAGTGTTGACTCGCTCGCCGCGCCACTGTAGTCGTGGTATTATTAAACGAGCCTGTCTTCAAAATGGTCTTTAAACTGTAATAACATTTCTGCATTATTAGTTCTCAAAGCTTTTTGATAAATGTTTTCAAAGTTAGTACTTTGATACAACACAAATTAATTTTTCATAGCTTAAAAACCCTGTAACTATATTCCATTACGTAATGCAGTTGCCCCTAGTGACGTGTGGCTTTAAAACCTTTCTAAGAACCACTCTTGAAGTGACACAAAACCATTACCATTACCAACGGTTATGGTTAATACAACAACATTATCATTTACTAGGTTTTGAATACTGTTTATGTTTATTTTACGCTTTTTATTAAAAGCAATATCTACGTAGAAGGTTCTAAGCTATGTAAAGGTCACGGGGTCATTACAGAGTTGTAAAGTGGACTGGAGTAGCTTTCGAGAGCTTTACTTCCTTAGGTGGGTGAGGGCGTTAGTAACGTTTTTATTGCGTAGCATTAGGGATGGACCGCGTACACACTAGAAAATATTTGATCAATGGTATAAAAATGTAAGAGATACAATGTTTGATAATTTGCTAGGAAACAATTACTCTGTAGTTTCAACCAATCAGAGCACATCAGGCAACATGGCGCAATGACAATGACAATGTCCGCGTTTGCCAACATCAGTCCTAAAATACCTATGTGTTGACAGAACAGTTTGGTTCAATATGATGGGGTTGACTGCTACTGCTCGATGGAAAATGTATAAATTTTATTTAATAACAATAATAAATTAGATTGTTGTATAGACTAAAGCGGAAGGTACTCGAAATATTAACGAATCAAAATGAACAACTTACGGAACTTCTTTCTGATACAGATAATTTTAAATGTGGGGTCAGGAATAGGTGTGTACCTGACAATGTTATGTATTACTTATTATGTTCGGATTTAACTGAAAATTTAGCATTTTTCAATTATCATTTTGATACGGATGTGTATTTGCCCCTCCCTGCTTTGATCTTTGTCGGTCGTAGACAACTTATCGCCAACATTTGTCTGGTTCTTACCGTGAATTGTACTTTTCATGATCACGACCGCAGGAGTCAGCTAATTATTCAGGGTAGTAAAGCGAGTAGAGAAATTAACTTTATGGGTTTAATGTTCGAAAATTAACTTTCTTTGCTCTTCAACGTATTCATTTTCGTAGTTAGAAGTTATTTTATTGCTACTTCAATTCAACTTACAACGTTCAAATATTACAAAATTCAAAGTGTCATTATTTTTGCGCATCTATATTTTGATTGCAATGATTTATAAAAGAAATTTATTTTATAAGATCGCAAGCATCTTTACACTAAACTACATATATATTCCTACATATACATATATTGTGACAATGGAAACAAACATACGCAATCACTGCGAGCTCAGTGAAAAATGTAGTCTCAAGTGAACCCACTCTGCAGCCGAGTGAACCTAAAACATCACATCTAGAGAAAACATTGGTATTTCTTTTGGCGTATAGTTTTAAAATAAAGCTCAGTGCACATGCGTACATTTTGCACTCCACCGCTAGAAAATAAATCGGTATCAATAAAACATATATTTAATCACGCATTGCAGCGCCCCTAATGTGGCGATAAAATATATCTCAGAACCATCATTATGCCGAACGCATATACAGTATCCTGTGGTCGTGCGATAAAAAGTACGAAAAAAAATGAAATGCCTTTTGGCTACGGAACTCTTCAGTAAGGGTTTCCAGTCATGCACTAAAGCTTAGCGCACACTGGTGCGACCACGGTCACGGCCAAGACTAAATTCAAGTTTGTACGAGTCGTATGCGGCTAGCCCGGTCTTGGCCGACGCCGTGGTCGCACCAGTAAGTCCCTGTCGTGCGACAGGAAATGACGAAAAATGCGCCGTCAGTAATGGACACGTGAAGATGTTTGGTACTTCCGGAAAGTAACCAAGAAAAATGTTACCAACTTAGTAAAACCAGCCAAGTGCATGTCCGAACACATACAGTGTAGGGTTCCGCATTCGAAAAGTGTCTTAAAGTGTTTAAGTTTTGAGGGAGTACATTTTAGTCTGCGCCCCCAGCCAACATGAAACATAGAGGATAAAAAAAATGAACTCGTATCTATTTATTGTACTTAAAAGTGTGTTTTTTAGTAAAAACAGAAGCACTAGTCAAAGCAATACTTCTAGCTGGAGCAGTCATCCAATTTGCAGAGTTACGCCGTTGTTAGCGCGAGAAACTTCCGCACTTGTTGTTTCAAAACTTCTTGATTTTATACGAAAACATTCGGTGTTTTTTCCAAAGTTCATCGATTATTTATACTTTGGAGAGTTTTGGTTGTGCATACGAAGTAGTAAAATGGGTAAGAACTTATATATTACGTTGGCATAGGTTTTGTTTTTTTAGAGTTACCTACGCCAACTCAAAGGTTGTCTGGAAGAGATCGCTATTAGTGTGGTACACAATAAAGTGCTATCTATCTATCTACGTCTGTCGAATTTATTGCAATTGGACTCTGTTTGTTGTAATCTCCTTATTAACACAGTAGCACAACATCAAATTACATACAAATCACACAGCATCCTTTTTAAGTCTAACAAACTGTAATATTTAACATGTTTGATTGCACATGTTGCTAATAAATGGAATTTCCTTGTGGCTTTTATAATGAAGGGAAAACTTTAAGATGAATGAAAATACGTCAAAGTAATAAAAGATTTTACCTTCATCCTAATTTAAGTGTAGTGTACTTGGTAAGTAATAAACATGTTGCTTTTCTGCCAAGTTTTTAGTACAGTGATAAACTTTGTTCCCCTGAGCTATAACAAGCTACCTATACAGGTAAGAATCAAGGGAACGAAATGTAAATCTAGCACCTTTATCTGCATAACGGTTTATCAGATCGTAATGTGTTTAATTTTTTAAATCATGTCTTTAAGGATGTTTCTTATATAGGTTTTATCGCCACATGTATCTACGGGGCAATCAATGTTGGAATTACACGTCGGGGATTTTCAAATGTTGTAAATATTTACTTGTTTAGTAACATATCAGTCAGCTTAGCATGTTGTTAGCATGACGTGTTTCAGATGTATGTGTTTCCAACTATCCAAGCTGCCTAATTGTAACTCCAAGAATTAATGAATATATCAAAGATTAAGTTTCTTGAAAATCCCTTCCAAGCAATTCATCACACAACTCATTTGTGTACTATAGCTGGTTGTCTATAGCTCTTTGAGTTATCCAAGTTTGTTGGTTTGTCTAATAAATATCTACTGTTCCCGTCGAGAGGAGAGGTATATCTTATTTCTGAGGTAGGACAATTATTTTTACTAAAAAGTTTGAATGCAAGCTTAGGAGTTAGTATTAACGCTGCTGAGTTCACTTATTTGAGATCTTTAAAATTTAAAATGTATATAAATAAAAAGTTCGTTCTACTTGATTTATTAATCTCGTCTGTCGTTGGGAAAAAAAGCAGTAAGCTTATAACCAGCAGTGGGATATTTTTGTCTGAAATAATGTTCAAGTTTTACGACCTCAGTGGCGAGGCACCGAATAGCCGGCTGAGACACAAGAAGTTCGGGTTCGATTGCCGCTGCGGGATAAATGTTTTAATGTTGTGCAGATATTTGTTTCGGGTCTGAGTATTGTGGTACCATGGTACTCGTAGTTCCTGATAAACACGATACAGGGAATCCCAGTATGGGGTCCGTACTATGTATGTGACTTTTTGGTTTTTATTATTATTACTAGCTTCTGCCCACGGCTTCGCCCGCGTGGTATCCGGATAACAAGTAACCTATGTTTTATCCTGTATAAGCTATATTACTATAAAGTTTCATTAAAATCCGTTTAGCAGTTTTTACGTAAGAAACATCCATCCTCACAAACTTTCGCGTTTGTAGTAATAGGATTATAAGTTGTCTCCCTTTACCATAACCATTAGTGATTAAGGTTTGATTTTCATGATCTTTTGTTGAACTAAGCGATCGATAAACTACAGACAAATATAAATAGCCTTGAAGGCTGTCGATACAGTGCCCTCTCAGCCCTCTTTTTCTTATTTTGCGGAGTCTGAACCACTTTGCTCCGAATTGGGACCATCAAATAGAATGAAACGTGTTATTTGTGAAAGGATAACAGAACAGCCTTTGAATAATATTCGTGCCAATAGACGCAATTATTTCAATATAAAATGCTGTTTTAAATAATACACCAGAAAATCGATTAACTTAAAAGTTAAAATACGATGAGACCTTTAATTAAATACCCACACATTAAAGCAAATATTTATTTTTCCTTGTTGATTTCCGATAAAAATAAACAAATACAAATAGGTAAACGGATGTATAGAATACATTTTAGAATTTGATAACCGTACCCTCTTACAGTCGAGTTTCAAATTCACTCATCCGTAGCTCGTCCGTAGCATCTCGTAGTATCTCATAGCTATTGTCTTGCTACGGCGTAGAGGACAATTTACTCAGTGCTTACATATGAAATTTAAGCAATTTTCAACTTCAAAACACTGTTAAATATAGAACCTTACATAAACGGTATAAAGAACTTCATCCATTTTGTAACACATATTGTTAATTTAGAGTAAACGCTTTTCATAACAAACGTAAATCAAATAGTAAATCTATAGCAACTACGCTACTTTGATCACTAGATCAAATCAGGAAAAGTATATGTAAGCTAAAATATCATAATATATTATTAAAAAAAAAACAAAGAAACAAAGAACAAACACTCTCACGGCTTTAATCCCCATGATGGGAATCCATCAGATACGTGCTCGCTTAGAACTTAGGTCTGTGAGGATACCAAATAGGGGTTAGTAAGAGGCATGTCCAATTATCCGAATATTATATTTGATACACGCCCACAATTTGGGCAATAGTTAGCATTCAATATACAAGTCCATCGCCGTTTATTGGAACACTTATCAATTGCACGTGCCTTGAAATTTTCGGTTCTAGGGCAAACATTTGACTGTCTGACCGAATTTAGTTATTTTAGTGATTTTCATTTGTTACAGATTAAATAAAATCTATTCTTTTAAATAAGTGCAATTTAGAAATAATTGTAAGTGAGTATTAGGCTACACATTTAACCTAGAATTATGAAACCCTGACAACATCTCTTTTCCAGTAATGTTTTCTTAGATTCAGCATTGTTATCTTCCTTTCGTATGTCCGTGTTATGGTTCCGTTGTCAAGACCGTTACAAATACCGAATTTATAATTATAATAAACATTGTTTTAGAAAGAATGCTCTTTTAAAAACGTCGTCCACTCAAAATCTAAATATCTTGCTAAAATTTTACCAGTGATACAAATGCTTATGGTCCCCGTTGGCTATTGGATAATTTCCTTTTCATTATCTTTTTAGTCTGCAGCTTTACAACTTCCCGATGAATTCTGTATAAAACTGTTTATCCACAACAGACAAAGGTATATCGACAAAGTTCTCATCGCTTTGTAATTTTAAAAAGAGATAAATGTTTTCATTAAAACGTTCGCTTTGAGTCTAAGGAAATAGTTTACAATTCTTTCAAGGAGATCAAAAAACAAATGACTTGAACGCATAAAAGTGCTGAAAATATTAAAAAAAATATGAATTATTACGTTTATAGCAAAAAATATAAAGGATCGCCGCGCCAATATGACGACCTCTGTGGTGCAGTGGACGCAGGGCCGCCCGAGACGCCGAAGGTTGAGGGTTCGATTCCCACCGTAAAAATGATTCTATGTATGAATTTACAAATGAAAAATGTATATAAGTAGTTTATCAGTCATGCAGTTCCCATATTATAAGCTATGCTTATTTTGGGGCTAGATGATGCTGTGTGAAACTGTCTGGCTAAAAAAATAAAAACAGCATAATATGCGTCGTCTAGGCAAAGATAAAAATGTGGTAGTTAGAAAATTGTGCATTACTTACTTAATATTATTTACAACTTTTTGCGTCATTCTCAAGTTAAGCAGTGCTTCAGTGTAAGAATCACTTTGAAACGTAAATTTTACCTATTGAATTGTAGTTTTACACGTTCATAAATTAATCATTTTTTGCCAAAGAATTCTGATAGTATAAAATTCTAATAGTAAATTAAATAAAATAACTCAGGCGATACGCCTGAATAGAAAAGTAAGCATAATAAATTCCCGATAGCAATCGGTCGCAGGCAGGTTCTCTGGTACCTGCTTCGAAGGCATCGCGAGACGAGTAATAAATAGTGATCGATGCGACGCCCGATGCCAATATGCCCTGCACTGTACTGTATATATACTGCACTACTCGTACCGGGAAGTAAAGTTAGAGAGCTATTTCTGTTCGAAACACACTCAAACAGCTATAAACGACTGGACTATATCATATAGACATCTAGTTTAAAACTATATTTTGTAAGTCGAACTTTTTAATTGAAAACTGGTATCCTGAATCTTCTTCCTGAAGACCTTTCTTGCAACTTCGTGAATAAGTACTGTACAACCCATTATAATCATACCAACGCAAGATAAGGTCAATTCTTTGTAATTTGCTTTTTGTTTTACATAGAAATAGCTTGTTCTGAAACCACTCTGCTAGGGTACTGATACAGAACGGACGAACAGCGTGCCGCATCGATAGTCGTAAATTCGATATATGACGCGGTCGCCGACAGTATTGGCGCGGTACTGCGATGCGCTCCAGTATATTAACCACATTATCTGACCCTACATCAGCTGCTTACTACTCTGCAGCATACGCACGATAGAGCAAAGAATCCACATATGTATGTGGACTCCATTTGCACTTAAAATACGAGATTAAAGTATTCTTACCCGCGATTCAAGGAGTTATGGATTTGGGTGTGGATGTTCGAATGTTAGTGTGTTTGTTTGTCTGTTCTCATTTTTCTGAAACAAGGATTCGCATTCCACACGCTTTTAGAGAGCGCTGCAAAAGATAATGAAATACACTCTGGGGGTTGTAAAATTATATTAAAATTACAATATACTCTACCCGTTTGTACAAAACCCAGAACATGTCTTTGTAATAGATTTCTACCACAAAATTATTGCCTGAATTGGAATTGCCTAAGCTTAGTGCCGACGGGTATTAAAGCCTCATAAAGACTTCTTCCAACAGATCTACCTTACACATGATACTGCGAATATGTTGATTATAGATAACAAAGGCACAGTTGGAATACCATTACCAAAACTGAGGGACTCGACAAAAAATTTAAATAATGGCACGGCCACCGAGCACCCCTTGCACGGCAACAGCGTGAAAATTGGCATAACATTTCCCCCCAAAAATATAACGCGTAAAATGAAACACATAAATCGAAAGAAAATTCCGCGGTGCGGCATCCGAGGTAATGCTTAACTACAGAGAGTAATAGTAGTGGGAGGTAAAAAGCTTTACCCTTTCTAAAACACGCAAATAGAAGCGGTGGCGTACGCTTGGTTCGGCTGGCACACACACACACGCCTAACATACCTACGGAGAATAAACGTCGAGAAATGGGAAAAAAGTTAAATATGTATGAGTGTGGGTAAATACATAAATCGGTACATAGTCGTTTATATAGAAATAGCTGAAAGGCGCGGGTGGCAGGCTGCGCTGTGCTCAGTCGCGGTCCATCCTCCCCGGTCGCAGCCGCCCGACGCGGTGCCACTTCCACCCGATCTGGTACTTTTGGCGCGAGTTTTCTTTACTTGAAAATTTCATAAAATATACTTCTGAACAGAAAAATATGTGGTGACAAACTTCAATGAACAGTGTTAGTGGCACTTGTGAAAGTTTTGGCACTTTATCTGGACTTTGAAATCACATGTTCAAGTAAGTATCTAAAATAGTTCTAAACTTTTGTTGTAGTTATTTTAAATTGATTTAAAACTAGGTTATATAATTTTGTATTCAATTATTATTTTTGTTCCATTTTAACTACTAATAATATAAATGAAAAAGTATGGAAAATACCTACCTAAGTTGGGTTCTGTGTTCTTGAAGGTCATCTGTTAATGACCTTAATGCACTACCTACTTGTTTTTTTTATGTAGTATCAAAATCGCAAGGTATTAATAATAACAATTGATGCCAATTAACTAAAACAAAATATCTTCTGTTAAATAACATTTTGAAATAATATGTGATCAAGAGAAAAATATATTGTTTATAAACTTTTCATACTTACTTAGTTAGTTATTAACCTAAGATATTAACAGTCCCTAATAGGGTTCCGTAATAATAAGTATCTGAACATTTTGCTAAAACTTTGCATACAAATTTTCTCTGAACCTTTTCAACTCGTTAACTACTTAAATGTCTGCTGCTGAAAAAACTTAGCATTCGGGCGATTTGGAAAATATTTTAAAAGCTTCTGATTTTATATAAACGTGAAGAAGATTAAAATTAAAATGACTTTCTGTAACATTGCATTAAATTAAAAGTTTTAAATTCGATATATCACTGTTTTATTTCGAAAATCTACCTAGAATTTTTGTTTCTAATGTTTAAAATGCAATTTGCTAGGTTGTATAAAATCCATCGATTGCTTTTGTATCATATAATATTCCGCCTGAGACGTAGAATGTTGCGGGTTTAATTCCCACCACGGGTCAAATATTTGTATCTGCAAATATTTGTCCCGGGTCAGGGTGTTTTCTATGATATAATATGTATGTATTTACAAAAAAAATTTAAGTTGTATATCAGTCATGTAGTTCCCAATACAAGCTCTGCTTAGTTTGGGGCTAAATGATGCTGTGTGAAATTTTCCAGCATTATTATTATTACTAGCTTCTGCCTACGACTTCACTCGGGTGTTACCCGGATAAAAAGTAGCCTATGTGTTATTCTGATGTATAAGCTATATTACTGTAAAGTTTCATCAAAATACGTTCAGTAGTTTTTGCATGATAGAGCACATTAAAATGCAATGTGCTAGGTTGTATAAAATCCATCGATTGCTTTTGTATCATATAATATTCCGCCTGAGACGTAGAAGGTTGCGGGTTCAATTCCCACCACGGGATAAATATTTGTATCTGCAAATATTTGTCCCGGGTCAGGGTGTTTTCTATGATATAATATGTATGTATTTACAAAAAAAATGTAAGTTGTATATCAGTCATGTAGTTCCTAATACAAGCTCTGCTTAGTTTGGGGCTAAATGATGCTGTGTGAAATATTCCAGCATTATTATTATTACTAGCTTCTGCCTACGGCTTCACCCGCGTGATACCCGGATAAAAAGTAGCCTATGTGTTATTCTGATGTATAAGCTATATTACTGTAAAGTTTCATCAAAATACGTTCAGTAGTTTTTGCATGATAGAGTAACAAACATCCATCCTCACAAACTTTCGCGTTTATAATATTAGTAGGATTAATATGCAGGCAATTCAAACGGATTGTGCCCGAAAATCTTATTTTAATAATCAAGAAAGATCAAAACAACAACGTAATACTTAGGTATTACGTTGTTGTCCTATATTTTGCTTCTTCAACCAAGTTTCATTTTAGAATGAAACTTGGTTGAAGAAGCAAAATATAGGAGTCGGTTCTCAGGCCCTCGTTAAAATTGTACACCTCAATAATTCGAAAAACATTGCTGTTTTATTTCACAAGGTTACGAAAGAGAAATTACGAAAATAAAATAAAAAGAGGAAGAAAGATACTTATATAATTTCGCTTAGTTTGTCTACTGGCAATTTAGGAAATTAAAACCATTAGTTAGCTGTGCTCTCATAATCAGATACATAGGTACTTTGTATATAAGCTTAGCCTATCATAATATCTGGTAAAAATATATTCTGTTAGAATTGATCGGTAAAAAACACTCTGATAGTCGGGCGTGGTGGGTCTCATCAACTCGTAAAATAAATAATAAAGTGAAACGTTGTTGAAATCAAGTATTTGTGCTTCTTCTTGGCACTTATATTAAGTAGATAAAAATATGGTTGAATTGAAGGATTTTTTTTCCAGAATTTTAGTTCCATTGGAAAATTAATGCGGGTAAAACCACGGGTGACTGCTAGTAAATAGTAAAAGTTGTAAAACCTTTAGCTCGGGTAGGTACACCACAAACTAACGGGTTTGTTCCACACAGCATCTTCTGGCAGACTTAATGAAAGCTAACTCATCGCAAACATTGGGTTTCGACAATCCAGCAATGTTACTCGCTTTATGGTCTATCTCAAAATCAATAATTTAAATAATAAATAATAATGCTGGACATTTTCACACAGCATCATTTAGCCCTAAAGTAAGCAGAGCTTGTATTATGGGAAATACTACTTACATACATATTATACATAGAAAAAAGTTCACCAACTACGATATCTGGGCTTAGTGATTATAAAGTACCTTATTATTTATCTAATAAGTAGGAACAAAGTAAAGTTGTAAAGTATGATCTAGTCTAATAATATCTTTTTCTGGAGCTAAGTTTTATTTAGATCTACAGTGATTTGTACCTACCCTCCACACTAGTGATCAATGTAGGTATGTAAATAAATTACTCGAATTCTGTTTTTGTTCCAGGTACAATGAAAACAATAAATATTTTGTTAATCGCTATATTTGGTAAGTACGTTTTAGTTTAAAAAAAATATTAAAGCTGAGTGGAGCCAAATAAGTAAAGTCAAAGAATGGAATGTTCTATTTTTTATACTGAAGGTGGTTATGTAAAGGAGATAACTATTGATTAAGCTCTTTCACTCGATTTTCTAAGTTAAACTTTAAAAATAATCATGGAGGCTTACAAACATTTTGGGTTGTGTTGAAATATATAAAATTTATTAAATTTAAAATATATAAAAAATATACAGCAGCTTCCACAAAATGATTCTGTGTGAAATATCTCTACTTTTTGTGTCATTTTAAGCCTGCCTGGGCTACCTGTCCTTACTTGTCACAATTTATCATGTTAAATGGACCAAATGCTAAATTAATTACTCGTGTAGGGATTTCTTTATATTGGACTTGTGTTATCAGTTTTTATTGCGCCTATGTTTTTATCCAGTCACCGTATAGTTTTTCGCCTGAGTATTTTTATATTTTTTTTTAGTTATAGTTTAATTCATATCCAATTCTATAGATAAAATGAAATATTCTCAAAAATACCAATCATAAAAGTGGAAAAATCATAAAAAAATCTTCGTATTAAAACTTTTACAACATCTTAACAACACTGACGAGCAGTGGTCCAGTAAATAATAACTGCGTGACTCACAGTCCTCATGCACATTGCATAAGGACTGTGAGTTAATTTGGTTGCGCAGGTGGAATTCACAAGTATGAGGCTATCTATTTCATAAAATTTAAATCTAAAAATTTTTGTTGGCACTTGCACACACACACCTACATTCCACATTGCAACAGTGCTTCCAAATAACCCTCCTTCATAGGTTAAATTCGAGCATACATCATAGTTCCGCGTAAACTCATAATAAATAACTGTAATTTCATACAGTTTAGTGCAATGAAGTAATTAATTGAACGGCGAACGCAGCACCGAGTGGAGTGTGATCGCTGGCGACAAATTGCCTCTCGACACTTGAGCCACAGCCAATGAGAACAGTTTAGACATTATAATTTTATATTCAAGTTTAGTTGAAATCCTTTATCTCTACTCTATACCATCTACGACAAGATCGAAATCTGTTTTACCTCTACATAAAAACACGGACCACGAAGAAGGTGGCGAGACGGGATGATCTATAACTATACTAGTTCTAACTAACTGCGAACAGCTATTATAGACGCCTATGGGAGTGACTGGACGGTGGCTCAAGATCTAAGTGAATGTCGGAAGTGGGGGAGGCATTTGAAAATAGGGCAACATGGCCTAGAAGTACCGAAGGTCTACTTCTCAAAAGATACAAAATAAATAAGTTGTATCGCCACAGTATTTTTTTATTATATAATAAAAAAAATACTGTGAAACTCTATAGACTAATGTCTATAACTAATGACTAATGAATAAACTCTATAGACTAATGTCTATAGAGTTTAGGTGGTTATGCCATTTTTGACTTGTTTCATTATTTTGTACTAGCTTTTGTCCACGGTTTCGCCGGCATGGTACCCGGATAAAAAGTATCCTATGTGTTATTCTGATGTAAGTATAAGCTATATTACTGTAAAGTTTCATCAAAATTCGTTCAGTAGTTTTTGCGTGAAAGAGTATTAACAAACATCCATCCTCACAAACTTTCTCGTTAATAATAGTAGTAGAATTGTAAATAGATTGCAATGTTGTGTAGCTATTTCTAAAGTAACTGTGCTAAAGCCGTTTCATATTTCCGAACAAGGAAACAATTTAGCCAGGAACGTTTTCATGGTCGACATTTTGGTAAAAGAGTGGAATTATCATTGAATAGTGCTTCACAACACTAGTAATTTAATTGGGTCAATAATTCGGGTATTTAGATAGAAGAAAACTGATACTTTTAGGTCTTAGAGTATTTATGCATTGCAGATAAAAAGACTAAAAGTTTAGTACATAGGTCGATTATTTACCTTACAATACAAGCTATGTCGAACATTATCACGAAAACCTATAACATAGCTTCGATCCTAGTTGTTAGGCCGCCGCCTAAGAACGCGGACGACAGAGTTGGCTACTAGCTTATATGAACGAATAAACGATTCGATAATGGCTCTTACTTTGAGCCCTCAGAAGAAACCCTAAGATTATTACTAAACGAGATATAATAGTAATATTTTAGACGGATACGAAATGAAATTTTCCAGTCCCGCCTCTAACACAAATATTATATTTACCCTGGGTAAATATAATATTTGTGTTATTGATTATTTTCGGAAAGAAGATTAGTAAAACAATATATCGAGTGGCCGATGACGAATTAGGCTGTACCGTTGCTTTTTGTTTCGTGCCTTTTCGCAAAATGTTCACCCATTTATAATGTGGCAACCAGATCCTAACAACTAAATATGTTGGAGTATTTTTTCTGTCTTATTTGTTTAACTCTACTGTTATAATTTTCAGTATCGTAACCGGTTTCAGCGTTAAATTTCATAAATGAGAATTCATATATTTCATCACGGGACAAATGTTTGTAAGATCTGCTATTACTTGTCTCGGGTCTGGGTATTTTTCTATGTATACCTCGTGTGTTCATGTGTCTCAAGTCTTGAGACACAGTAAAACTAAAATATTTTTGGAGCTAAGTTGAGTATTCATTTATTGGATATTAAAATTAAAACTACTGACATCTAGATCTGTATTTAAAAATAAATCATTCAAAATGACCGCCTTTGCATTCAATGCAGGCCTTCAAACGCGTGCGCCATTCATCTATGGCGGCACGAATCTTTTCAATGGGAATCCGTTTCGATTCTTTAATAAGGGCTCGCTTGAGAGAATCCAGGTTTGGGTGAGACTTTCTGCATGCCCTCAGCTCCAATTCCGTCCATAAAGAATAATCCAAAGGATTCAAGTCAGGGCTTGACGAGGGCCAATCTTCGCTCCGAATGAAGCCTGGCAAATTGGCCTCCAGCCAACGTTGGGTAGTCTTAGCTTTATGGGAGGGAGCAGAGTCCTGTTGGAAAACCCAGTATTTTCCAGCGAATAGCGTATCATTTAATGGTTTAACCACCGCTTCCAATATGTCGGTTTGGTAATTTTGTGCCTTCACCTTGACGCCTTGCTGGCAAAAATAAAGCGAAGTGACCCCCTCGTAGGAAACACCCCACCAAACCATCACACTTGCTGGATGATGAGTGCGCTGGACATTGCGTACAGATGGCTGGACGTCCTTTGAACTTCTGGCGTAAACCTTATTGTTCTGCCGGTTAAACTTTTCTTCCACCGTGAAGATCTTTTCATCGGTAAACAGGATATTTTTTGGATCGTGTCTCTTCAATAGGTTCCGACATCGTTCCAGTCGCAATTTACGAAGACGCTCGTTTAAATAATGCACTTTCCTTCGACTGTAGGCCTTTAGTTTAAGATCATATTTAAGTATCCTGTTCACCGATATTCGCGAAATGTTGGTCTGCAGAGCTAATTTCTTTTGAGTCCGGCAAGGGTTGCGACGAATTCGCTCTCTGATTACTTTGATGTTGGCGGGCGTCCTTACAGACCGCGGGCGGCCACATCTTCCACGGTCTTCTAAAGAGCCGGTCTCCTTGTACCTCTTTATGGTATAATACACAAAGTTCCGACTACATCCCAAACTTTGGATTTCACTAAAAACTTGTATTGTTTTTTTTCCTGCTTGAAACAGTGAAATCACAGTCGCACGCAAATCTTTTGTTGGCGCCATTTTCACGGAGAATGAAACAAATATTCAAATGTATATTTTTTCTGATTCAAAACATTCGAAATTTAAAATTTTTAAAGTTTAAAAAAGGTTGCATGAATTACTTTCTTTTTAAATTAATTAAATAAGTTCGTCTCAAAACTTATGAACACACGAGGTAATATGTATGTATTTACAAAAAAGTATATAAGTAGTATATCAGTCATGTAGTTTCCATAATACAAGCTCTGCTTAGTTTGTGGCTAGATGATGCTGTGTGGAAATTGTGCAGCATTATTTATTAATATTATTATTTATTAAATATCTGCTCTTTATTCAATTTTGATTTCCAATAATAGGTACCTAATATATTCTGCTCGGCTAATTGCAAACCGAGATATACATACATATGTCTCTTCAGGTCTAGTCGAGATAATGCTACACGTGTCAATTTACGACTCCTCGATTTTCAAGATTCAATCCAAACAGATGAGTTCAATTATAGAAAGTTGGGGCACGTTCTAGCGAAAATTCCGAGTCACGGTTTTCTCTTGTAATGTAATTCTTCAAGACTGTAACTACCTTTACCTGAAATCCTTCAAGACTGTATCACTTTTAAATGTTATATTATAACACAATGTGGTATTAGGTTGAAAAAGCTCGATCAATATTTTCCCTAATTAATAATGCTGGACATTTTTCACACAGCATCATCTAGCCCCATAATAAGCGGAGCTTGTATTATGGAAATTACTTGACTGATATACTCCTAATATAATTTTTTTTGTATATACATACATATTATACATAGAAAACTATCAGACCCAAAACAAATATTTCCATATAATACAAACATTTGTCCCGCGGCGGGAATCGAACTTGCAACCTTCATCTCAGGCGGGCCTGCGCTAACTGCGCCACAGAGGTCGTCAATTGTACCTCTATATACATACATATTATATATAGAAAATTCCCAGATCCAATGCAAATATTTCCAGATCATACAAACATTTGACGACCTCTGTGGCGCAGTGGGCGAAGGTCTGCCTGAGACGCAGAAGGTTGCGGGTTCGATTCCTGTCACGAGACAAATGTTTGTAAGGTCTGGGTGTTTTTATATGTATAATATGTATGTATTTACAAAAAAAAGTATATAAGTAGTATATCAGTCATGTAGTTCCCATAATACAAGCTCTGCTTAGTTTGGGGCTAGATGATGCTGTGTGAAAAATGTCCAGCATTATGTATTTATTTTATTTTTTATTTTTATTTATTTTTCCGGCGGCGGGAATCTAAACCGCAACCTTCTGCGTCTCAGGCGGGCCTTCGCCCATTGAGTCGTCAATATTAATGGAAATACAACTCTGGTTTGGATGGGGCACTCGTATTTTGTTCTTTACTGTCATCCCCTAAAACATAATACAGGTAATATCGCTAACATGGTGCTAATGGCTTTCATTTTGTTATTGTTCCCTTTATTCACGGGGACGATACATTTCAATTAATATACAACATTTTTGTATTTATGTTAAATGAGGTTAACGATGTATTTGGTATCTAGTTATACAAATAGGCAATTTGTAGTGAAGTACATGAGTACCCGGAAATAGAGTATATAATTCAATATACTTAGTTGAAACCTGCACGAGCGTTCAGGTAAATGAGAAATTATGAAGTAAAAATTACATTAATTCTTACATCTCTGGCTCAACTAAATTGAGCAACATATGAAACTCACTCCGCCGCGGAATATGTATGGCTTTGCAGAATCCAATTTGGGCGTGCAATAAAAGAACGACGTGCAGAATTTTGCATCGTTTATACCGGCTGCCGGTATTATATCGTTGCTGGCGTTATTTTTATGCCAGCGTTCATTAGTGTAATGTGAAATAAATGTGTATGTTTCTTGGAATTAGCATTGTTAAGCTAATAAAAAAACGAGAAAGCAAATATGTATTTCTGTGTTCTGATAACGTTCAAATATGATTTGCACCTTTCGTCTCCTTATTGTACGTACAAATAAACACAAAAAGGCAGAATAAAATTACATGTACAAGGGCGAGCTTAACTCTAAAAAGAGTTTTCTTCCAGCAAACCTTGAGCTAGAAAGAGGTCATTATAGAGGTAGGATCGTGTACCTATTCCCAGTTTCCACTACTAGTTTCGCCACCACTGGTAACAATCGTCATGTTTTAGTTACTGAGACTTATGTTCGTCTGCACTAAAGTTCACCAAAGACCCAGCCCCGTTTGAATGGAACTTTAACAGCTCCTAAGTTGATGTCTATTGACAAGTTTATATAGAAACTGTCACTAAGACTTGCCTAAGTCTTTGCTTCACCTGTTTTGAGGTTAGTGCAGACGGGCATGCATAACTTAGAGACAGTTTTTCCAATAAATATTTTCCTAAGTAACCTAAACGCTGTAAAAGTTTAGTTTCCGTATTCCGGAACGAATAAAAACTGAATTCAGACTAGCATAGCATAGATTTTTCGTCAGTTTTCAATGAAAATATATTGTTAGTGTTTCGCGGGTATCAGGAACTAAGAGTAGGTACCGTGGTATTACATTACCCAGACCCGGAACAAATTTCTGCAGGACATGGAAACATATGTCCCATTAGTAATGCCAATACATTACTGAAAATTAAGTTATGTGGCTTAGTAATGGCAAAATAAAATATTAACCACATTAAAAAAAAACTGAGTGTTACAATACTAAAGAGTATTTTAAACATTTAGACGATCTCGTTGGTGTGGCGGGCGAGTAGCAGGATGAGACGCTAGAGGTGTGAGTTCGATTCCCGCTGTACGTGTTTGTTAGTTGGTTAATATTTCCTCACCAATTTTACAGTACCCTATTCAGATTAAGGTCAACGCCTACAGAAAAATGTAATAATAATGGAATGCTTGTATAACCCACTTCCTAAATAAATACGAACCTTTTCTGCATATATGCTCTTCAAACCAAGTTGCTCGTAATTTCTGAATAAAAAGATAGTCCAAAAAATTGCGAGTTATTGTTATCATACTCTTTTAAACGGACTTACGTAGATTATAAATAATTTAATAACTTTGTCCCGCTGAGAAAACGTTATATATGTTATAATAGAAAAAATATATTTTTTTAATTGATACTGTGTTTATTAATGTCCCCTGAATTAGTAATAGTATTAAACTAGCCTCTTCGTACGGCTTTCCCCGCGTGGTACCCGGATAAAAAGTAGCTTTTCTGTTATTCTGGGTCATGGATCATATCTGTTCCAAATGTCATCCAGCTTTTGCATTTATATATTTTATTATATTTTAGTAGCAAGAAGATTTGCTTGCAATCATTTTATCAGTCCTCTGTATAAACAAAACAAAATTTCGCGGCTTTTTTTAGCATTCGATTAAAGGTCCGCAGTTTGTAGCACCTATTCATTGGGATCCATTGATGTCATAAGTATTTTCGCTGCCGCGGTTGTACCGTCTGGAAAAGGAGGGCAAAGAATCGGATGTCTTTTTGGGGTTTCGTAGCCAAAAAAGGAACCGTCGACTCTTTGTCTGTAACAGCTACGTTTTTTAAGAATACAGGGGTTGACAATTCGCCGCTACAAAACAAGTGTATCAAAGTTAAAAAAAAACAACTAGATTTCTTCCCTGATATGAAAAACGAGGGAAGTTTGTTAAAAAATAATAGTAAAATCATTATTTCTATATTTAAGGAACGCTAACAGCTTAGGATATGTTGTAGTGGTACTTATAACATTATTTATTTAAATTTATGGTTGTCTGATGTCCGTCATCGAAATATACCAGCACCTAGCGGTGGCAGGCGGTGCTTTCGATCCGGGCGCGACACCGACACATTACGCTCTCAGGGCGTCACCACGCTTGTTGGTACGGCCACAGATACAGATACCACAGATAATACTATATGTACGGCATTTCTTTGAGCTTAAATTCTCAAGACTGTTAAAGTTAAATTCGGAGCTTATTGTGTTCCCATTATTGGGAACACAATAGGCGCACTTAACTTAAGTAGTCAGTCCAGTCTTCACTGAATCGTAGAGCTTCGATGACTTAGCAAGGTGTACCTACTCCCTACCTGACTACTTCTATAGGCGCAGCGCGGGGCGCGGAGTACCTACCTACTATCTGCTACCTACTTCTTCCGACCAATAATTTTATATATACGTATGAACGAATATGTACATCCAAAGGTTGCCTGGAAGAGATCGCTCTCAGCGATAAGGTGTAGTATATTTCTATATCTAACTTTCTTTATAGGAATGATTTCTTGTAAATACCCACGTAGGATGGAAGATACTGCTCCAAAGAATTACTCATTCATAATTTCCAGCCCTCCTTTGAGCTATAATCGACGGAAAATCCATGTTTCGGCGTATTTCACCTCAAAAACATTATTACATGAGACGAAAGAGCAGAATTTTCTGATCTAAACTATAAAACCATTTTTCATTTTTAAGCACTATTTTTAGCTAAAAATGTTTGTTTTCTAATTGACAGATTGACACTTTCTGTCAGTGTTCATCACAACTTTATTTTTTATTTGGTTGTTTTGTGAAAGTTTGCATATAAAAACGAATGTTTGCAGAAGGTTATATATGGAAACTTAATAGAACCTCTATATTCAGTCTAGAATAACACTAGCCACTCACACTCCAAATTCAAACATAAAACTTCCTATAAATACGGCATTGAGCAGACTCAGCCGGCAGTTCAGTTCTGACTCTAGAACCATAAAGACCTAGAAAAGCCTATACCTTGAAGCTGCAGTGGAGCTCTGACTCTAGAACCATCAGAATACCTAGAATCTAGAAGAGCCTCAACCCTGGTCAGAATCCTGACGCTGAATCCTGACGCTGAATCCTGACGCTGAATCCTGACGCTGAATCCTGACGTTGAATCCCGACGATGGACACTGACGCTGGACACTGACGCTGGACCCTGAAGCAGAACCCAGAGGCTGAAGACCTGAAAGCCGAGGACTCTGGACACTGACGCTAAACACTGACACTGGACCCTGAAGCAGAACCCAGAGGCTGACGACCTGAAAGCCGAGGACTCTGGCTAGCCTCATACTTCCGCTTGGACCTCACCTGCTGGGCTCTGAAGACTGAGCTGTAATCAGTCTGACATCAGGGCGGGTCCACTTCCTCCTCGCCCTAAAGATATTCTCCACAAATTTAACAACATCATTTCTTCAGGTCAACTACACTTCACCTCCAGTCAACGCTTCGCACTGCACCCGTCGGTCTTCTCTCCGCTATACTTCGGTATTACGTCGTGTAGTGTCCATTAAATCATTAATCATCACTAGGTAGGTAGGTTATAATTTTTGATTAAATATTGTTAAAAATCTTTAATACCCTTTCTTTTCTTAAGATTTAACTTGCCGCTTACAGCCCTTCTCTTGAAAACCTAGGGTAGGGCTGTAACGTGACAAAGGCCGTCCATTGTATCACCACAACCTAGTTTTAAGATACTCTGTAAAGTGTTTTTCATCCTGGTGTATGCTTATAATAAAGAGTTATCTATCTATCTATCTAATATGTACATAGCTTCATTCATCTTAAACTAAAAAAAACCTGGGGACAGGCACACCAAGTACCTCCAGGATTTTTGACGAAGTTACTTTGATATTTTCATGGCGGAGCCTTTTATTCTTAGTTAATCCCACGTCAGTTTCAAACAACTTTATAATACACACCCAGATACCAACCACAAGAAAAATTAAACCTTGTTTCTAATTATTCTTGGCTTATATGTTTATTTGTTAGCATGGTTACGGAACCCTTTCATTTTCGTGACTCGGCACGTATTTGATTAGTTTATTTTCTAGTTGGCGTTATGTAAGCCTGATGACCGGGAGTTCAAAGCTCTCGTTTGCGCGCGGACGCGGGGTTGAAAACAAAAGATGCTCGTTTCCTCAGCGGCTGAGGCAGGCTTGGGGGCCGCGGGGCCCCGCCGCAGCCCTACAATGGAGGCATTGTTTGTGCCCGGTGACAGGAAAAACTCCGACCTCCGTGTTTCTGTGCATCTTTTATTTCATTTTTTCATCGCTTTTCGCTCCTTTGACTATGTCGGGAGGAAATCAAAGTTGTTTTGAAAGCACTTTCTCGGGATATTACCTTTTGCTCGGGATCAGTTACATGAATCTGTCGGTTTGATCTAAAATTTATTTATAACACAAACAGTTTCGTTATAAAAAATTGTATTATGTCTGCTGCTTAGTTATAGTGTATCGAATAGACGGAAAAACCTGTCCAAATCAGAGCAGCATTTTTTGTTTGCAGCAAAACTTTTCCTCTGAGCTTTTATTAAACTAATATTTGCGGTAAACAAAGTTGGTTATTGGCGATAGTAGAGTTGCTATGTTTTATAAAAGTGCTCAGCAACCTCGCCTCCGGGCTCTGCGCTACTGGGTCTGAAATACAGTGGGCAGCGGCAGCGTCGGGCGCCCGGCAACCGGCAGTAGTGTATCCGCCGGAAGCCCCCCACTCCCCGCCTGACCCTTTCCGCTCCTGCTCTCACGACTCTTTATTTACCCGTTTTTCCTTATCAAGCCGTACCATTCGTAACACATTACCGAGGATCTTGTTGGTGAAATTGAGGTTATTTCATCCTTACCTATGTGTGTAGTGCGATGTGGTCCGGATTTAGATTTTGTTTGGCAACTCCATTTCTGCTAAGCTCATTTCGGATGACATTAGGGACTTTCTCGGCTGTATGATTGGAATATATCTGTCTAACTATGACTTTTGTGTTCATTTTCTCTCTCTTTTCTTTTACTGTTACTAGTATGAGTTTATGTAGGTATTTGAATATGAAACGAAACGTGCTGATTTTGGTAAAAATACTTATGTATCGACTTTGTGTTTTTTGTTGTTTCCAGATTGTTTTTACTAAACACATACTCAGCTATGATAAAATGGTAGATATATTTCCGGGGCGAACGTTAGTATGAACCTTACGAGAAAACCTACACGTGCCATATTTTTGTAGATAACTCATACTTGAGCCGATTTCTGAAAAATAATTTTATTCGCGTGTAGAAAATGAATAATAACTTTTATTATTCACTGGAATATCCTTTCAACAGAGCTGTGTAATGCTGTTTGCAATATCAACAAGGAACATCATGAATTATTTACGAGCATAAAGATTGTTCACTACGGGTCTACGGTACTACGACGTAGGTCGTAGCACCAAAGTGAATTGATAAATATTTATATGCTGTTGAAGCAATTATAATTTATCAAAAATCAACTAACTATATCAAATGAGCTTCTCCTCGTCGATTTTAAATTCAATATGGCCGTTCTAGAACATGCCAGTTACCTCCCGATGTTTTCCTTCACCGTTTTAACTCGCACGAAATTTCTTCGTAGGGAAAAATCCATGTCAGAGTTAAACTGTCAAATTAGTCAAGACCCTTAAACCAAACCAGACCCTTAAAGTTTAGCGTATACTAACTGGCGTTCCAAATACATATCAATTAAATTTTTTATCTCCAAAAATAGCCTACGGAACCCTCAACCTACGTACCTACTCATTTGCTTTGATGCAGAATGTTTTATTTTGAACGAACACCTTGTTCGTTCAAAATAAAAATAAAAACCTTTTTTTTACATGTTTTACCCAAATGGGTTTTTTGACGCTTAGGGGTTTCTCAAAACTTGTACGATTAGGTCGATCGACGCTACATTATAAGGAAGACTTTTGTAAGAACTATTAATTTATACTGTGGTATACGAGTATGCCTAACCTCACTGCATATTGTTTCACCAATATTTAGAGAGTGCTTTATTTCTGCCTCTAAATTTTTTTGCCAATGAAAGATAATCCTATAAACGATAATCATGGATTGATAGATTTGTATTCCATCTGATAATACTTCATATCCTACTAATATTATAACAGTATAGATGGTTAGGTTTTGGATGAAATTCAAATTGGTATAATTCGTGACTTAATTACACATACTTTTTATTTACTTACTATGAGGGCAAATCTGTTAAAAGAAGCTAGTTCTACACACAGCAAGGTTTAAGGAAAAACTCGGCACAACATTTTTACCCAAGCTGGCCCTTTTTGATTAATATCTAAGGCCCATCTTGAGAAGGGCGCTCAGATTTGGCAGTTTTTTTGGGTGGATTAGTCTGACCCAATACCCCCTGATTTTGCCACCTTCCACTCAAGACATTTCAATTTGTTTCTTTTAAGTTTTGATGAGTGACTTTAAAGGGTTGAAAAATGCTTTGATAAAGATCTCAATGTTCTTGGACTTTTAATAAATGATTTTTGTTTATTTGTCGTGCGAGTTCTTTCATTTCGTAGAAACGCTTAGTTGATAAACAATACTATCTGATCCAATCACATTTTTGTGAATTATGTGAAGGTTCTTAGATAAGTTAAATTGCCACACGCCACTGGGGAGCGCAGTTATAGATAACAGAATTATACTTGTCTTTTTTAATTTATTAAAATGAAGTATTAATTTGAAAATGGCAATTCGAATGTTGGTAAAATGTAATTTATTGGCTTGGTATATATGACATTTCACTTCTTGTTTCTTGTAAACGTCCAACCAGGCATAATAAACTAAACATGAAAGAAGAATTAAGTTATTTATTTTGAATCGTAATTGGAAATTTTATTAAACGAGAGCCCTTAAATACAAGCAACACCAGCCCTCTGTGGTAACGTAAATAATTTTAACATAATATCCAAAATATTTCAATTATTCGATGACCCAAAGAAATATTTTGACTGTGTGTTTCTGTTTAAAATGGTTTTTTTTGTGGTTTGTTAAGGCCAGAGATTATATGGTATAAATGTACATTATTAAAAGATAGGAAGGTGCGTATTTACGTAACCAGGGTTTAATACCTGGTTTTTGCTTCCAAGTACGCCGACCGGGTAAATACTTGCAAGAATTTCAAGGTATGAAAT
Source organism: Perizoma flavofasciatum (assembly GCA_958496245.1). NCBI lineage: Eukaryota > Metazoa > Arthropoda > Insecta > Lepidoptera > Geometridae > Perizoma > Perizoma flavofasciatum. The sequence goes on from OY292436.1 coordinate 7,039,944, forward strand.
GATTTCTTACAACAATATAAATAAATCATTCAAATCATTCGCATGTCAATCCAGATACCTATATTCAAGCACCGATTGGTTTCATAAATGAATAATTTGAATATTTATTTTTATAACGACAAGGTTTAACTTTCTACTCAAGTATTTTCGTATGGGCTCAGGCAAGGTATTTTACTAGGAAGTGCTTGAAATATCGCTTCTTTATACATTGCTTTGATACTATTTTGTAGGTAAGTAATCCTTGCTGTCTTATAAATGAGGTTTCAATCGTTCTTATGAGTTAGAATTCTTTAATTTAAGTATTTTTTCAAAGGCGTCATTATGTTCCTTATGGACAAGGATTAATTTCAAATGAAAGTATTTTCAGTACTGCTAACCAATCAAGTGTCACAGAGTATGGCTCATCCCTAAAAAGAACTACTTACGTTACGGTTTTGCGTGGCTTTACATATGTTATCATATTTTATTAGTACTCCGACCAAAATTAGAACCTATGTGTAAGGGTGAAGGTATCTAATGTCTGTCCATCCGTCCAATGTTACCTACACATGTCCGGTTTTTTCTCCCCGAAAAAATAGATTTTAATTTGGTTTTATTTGATAAAATTTCATCCACGTACAGTGTTGACAAAATTGACAAATTTGAAATTTATGCGAAAACTACTCATCGATTCATGTCTATTTATAGCACCAAAATCATTTTCTTTACAGCAAATAAAACTATTCGGATAGAGTGAGGAATTATTCACCGTAACGCATTTTAAATAAAATATAGTTATTTCGGGTTTATGAAAAAAAAACCTACGTTTATCCAACCAACCATCACCGAGCAATCGATGTAACAAAAAAATTTACTGCCCCGATTTAAGAACAGTCTTTTGAAGTCAGTTAAGAGGGTATGAAGATATTAAGTGTCCCAAACACAGTAGTGATTGCCAACGTACAATATTAATTTCGGTTTAATTAATTATTCAATATTAATTTTGAAGGAAATAAAATTATTATAACAACATTTCAATAATATAGTTAATTGGATGGTTTTAAAAATCCTCTAACAAACCTTTCGTGATGAGCTTTGTCAACAGTTTTATCAATGAACGTACGAGTAAATAAGTGTAAGATCTAAGTTTCCCAAAACTTCAATCCAGTACCTATAACTACCAATTATTACTTATTTTGCGTCGATGCCAGTACCTATAACTACCAATTATTACTTATTTTGCGCTTTTATCTTGGACGTTATTCACTTTTTGTACAAAATTGTATTTTTCAGTTTCAAAGTAAGAAATGTAACGATCTTATGAGTTCTTCTGAATTTAAAAAAAGTCACTCTAGCACGGAAAACATGAAATGAGTTCTTTACTTACATTTCACGCCCAATAATAACGTTTTACATTATCAAAATAACTCACAAGCAATATCTGTGGAGCCTTTGCATTTCCGCCGGAAATCGATTTCTGGAGACTCCTCTCTCATATTATTAGATGTCTATCTGCTTCCTATTTATGAACGGTTGTCGACAAATGGGCTTCCGATAACGAATTGAAATATTACATGAGATCAGATATTATCAAGGGACTGGAAAAGCTTTCATGTTGTTCGAACACCAAGCAATGAGTACTTTTTTCTAGTTCTTTTTAAACTATAATGAGAAAATTATAGAATACTCTATTCTGCCTTTAATTTCTAAAATTACAGACAAGGAGATCACATTTTTAAATAAAGGTATCATAAAAGCGGCGGCCGGAGATATCGGTACAGTCAAATAATTCTTTATTATTTGGAAACTAAAACTTCTTAAGAAACTAGAAATAAGTGGTTTTTATTCATTTTGTATTCATTTGGTTTGTACTTTTTGTTTATCGAAGTAAGTTTTTACTTAACACGGTAACATCCTTTGAACATGGAATATAGTCCAGTCAAACATACTTACTCCTTTTCTATTTGCTCATGTTTTCACAAATACATGAAAACCAGGATTCGCGGTTGTTCGCTCTTACGGCTGCGATATAAAGTTCAGGTTAGCCTGAAGCTGTACCTAAGAGTAACGGCTAACAAAGAACGTTGCGCAAAAGTTAGACACACATGAGTGTAACTCGGGATTCTCATCTCATGCCCACGTCAATAATTGGAGCGGTTGTTCATGTATATTTTTTTTATTTGTGCAGTGGTGCTCCCGCCGGGGCAGCATTGTTCGCGCCCGTCCGCCGCGCCCGCCTCCCCACCGCCTGACGTAAAACGGTTCGTATTTTTCATTGTTGCTTTAAAGCCTTATAGGTTTTGCTTTATTTATGCCCTTTATAACTCCGTGGAAGATAAATGCCGGCGATGTTCTGTTTTTGTCGCTGCTTAATGGTTCTGCCATCTGCGAGAAATGGATTCCAGTTTTATACTCACCTCTGATCATTTCTATTTAGATGGATAATATCTCATCCCAAAGCATTTTTTTCTATGCATGGTAACCTTATTCTACTAGATTTAGTTTAGTCAGTAGTAGATTTAGTTTAGTCAAAATTTATGGAAAAAACCGCTATAAAAATTATATAAAATGTTTGCCCAGCTGTATAGTTTATTAAAATATTCAGTTAGGTAAAGGAGCGTATTCACAAAATTGTGATGCATCGCAGTAAAAGCATGAATTTCGAACCGCATTTTAGGTATCGAAAATTTAAATTTATTCGACATTCCTTGAATAGACAGCTTGATGCGTCCCAAATTCGATAAAGTGCAGTGTCCTTGTCCCAGAATTCAATTTTTGTCTGTTTACAAAGAAGTATTAATTTTCACAAGCAATTTATGAACTTAGATATAAAATATTGCTTACAAGTAATATAATTGTATAAATATATAATGCTGGAAATTTTCACACAGCATCAACTAGCCCCAAAGTAAGTAGAGCTTGTGTTATAGGTACTACATGACTGATATACTAGTTATATAATATTTTTTTGTATACAAACAAACAGATCATACAAACATTTGTCCCGCGGCTGGAATGAACCCGCAACCTTATGCGTCTCAGGCGGGCCATCGCCCACTTGCGCCGCAGAGGTCGTCAACGCCTCTCTGATATTATAGTGCTTCCATCGAATTTATCATCGGGTTATTTATCAAAAGCAATAGTTCCTGGTTATGAATAACCCCTTCAAATTAGCGTACATAGACTGTGGGTTACGTAAAACCGTCAACGCTGGACCGCTGAACACATGTATTACACCGGGCTTATCTCGTATCCGCACTACCAGAATTTACTGTTATGGACTCATTCCTATCGACGATGGCTTATCGTTATCACGTTATAGATGAGATTCTTGTTGATCGTTTGTAAGTGGATTTGAATCATATTGGCTTTCCTTTTCTTTTGGTTGGAAACCCAACCTTTTTTGAGAAGATGGTATTTGCTCAATTATTTAATTTAATCGCTCACATAACAGATAATCGATTAGGACATCGCTCCGCTGAGAAATAAATACGATAGCCCCTACATGGATGGCTCGTAAAATCTTACAGATAACGCCAAGTCGCCGGAAAAAGCTCATGACCGTTCGTCATGACACTTTTTGGTTAATCAGAGGTCTTTGGTCAACAGGTTGTTGATGATGATGACGGTGATGATTTAATATTATACCTAATGATAATCAGCATACAAATGATATAAATTATTGATTGAATTTCCAGAATAAAACGAGTAACTTTGAGGTTCGTAAACTGTGCACTTGTATAATATTCTATATGTACCTACTGCAAACAGCTCCCCCGTTAAAACCTCTCAGCTTATTAGGTGTCGTAAAGCTTCCAACTTCGCTAACAGATTTAAGTTATGTTTTATGCAGATCATCAAATAAATCGACGTTCAATAAGTCACCATACATCTCTCAATCGGATTATAATGAACAGAGAAATAACTCGTAGGAGTAATTTCTCTGTTATGGAATCTTTGCTATAAGCGTTAAGACCGCCCATTGTACTCCCGCGATTAGCTTTTAAGAGACTTGCGTTGGATGAATTGCCCATACAAACGTAATAACATAGTCATCTGTAATTAGAGCTTATTTCCACCATATTATGTTATTATTTGCATTCGAATAGTATTTATCTACGTACCTTGCTATATATTTTTTCAAAATACTTACCTAAAATTAAATGTAAACGAATCGAATATTGGATATTTTTACGTCATACATGACATGTTTTCTTCTTACTTGTTTCGTATTAAAATCAACAATACCTTACGTGGCTCAATCTACAAAACAAAAAAATTCTATGTCTCAGTGAAGAAGTCCACCTTAAAGTAATAATTTTGAATAGGAGTTTTTTTTGTTGGATAGTTTGGCTTGTTAGCTACCTTGGCACTCAGAATTATTTATCTAACGTTATTGTAAATAAATTAAAAAAAATCCGAAACCTTGAAAACTTGATTGCTCTGGGCTGTCCCAACTCCAGTTTGATTCAGAAAACCGTTCATAACATTTTTATGTTGAAACATTACGACATTTTATCTCATTTTATCAAAAGCTCTATTTGTATGGAATTAAATTAGATTATAACAATAAATGAATAGTTTCGCTTCAATTCGAAAAATAAGTTGTGTCCCCGCGTTTTTGTTCATCGCTCTGGACCAACATGAATCCGTGTTCACATTCCTAGCTGAACGCTTTATCCAATCAGTTTTTTTCGCAATGCGCGCTGTCATCAGCTGTGCTCTGTCTACCGATGGGGACGGGCATGTTCTGCTTTGCCGTGGTGCCGAGATAAAGAGGTAAATAATTGATTGCTCTGGCTTTGGATTTGTAAATGTTTGATTGCTATGGTACATTTTTCTGATTTGTTATTCACTTTGTTTATGTTTCAATTCAATAATAAGAACTGTTTTAGGGATATATTTGTTGTGTATAAATTATAGCTTTCTATTGTTTTGCATCTCTGCAGAATCATTAAATTAGTTACTTTTTTTGATTGCTATGGCATTGATGATCGTGATCGCTCTGGTCAAAAAGACCAGAGCGATCACAAAAATTAATTTTATGATAAAAAGGAAGCATTTTTTATACCTTAAAGTCATAAAATATTACAAAGTGCAGATGCCCACCTTATGTAGTGCTTCTGACTATGCTCTTAGACCATCATCGAAGATCTTGAAGATTTGAGATGATGTCTACCCTGCTTGTCTTATGTGTCGAGCTATTTAAGACCATTAAGGCGTTTAAAAAAACCGCGCGACTTTTTCTCAGTTTAAAAAGTTTAATAAAAGAACTAAACAATTATTAAAAGTTGTAGAAATAATGCTTCCAAAAAAAAGACAAGAAAGCAAGAGCGAAAGAAGTTGGCTGAGCAACGCAGAATGGCTAAAATAAGCTTCTGGCAGCTTCTCTATGCTCAGGCTGATAAAATCGAGGGAAACCTAAAGAATAAGAATGAGAATAATTAAAGAATAAGAAAAAGTTTTGATAGTGTTTTTTAGTAATTTTTATACTTAACCTTAGTAAAATAACGGTATCCAAATAATAAATTAGGATGACAGTATATAATGTAGCGTGTGATTTAGATAAAAGTGTTTAGATGGCCTAATTGCCCTAAACTGATGTGGTTTGACTATTTTCCAAATAAAAAAATTAACTGATTTATAGTGTTTTTTTAATAAAAATCATGCTTTTGTTGATGGCTCTGGCATCAATATTGATCGCTCTGGTCTCGAAATTTTCAAACCCAAATATTTCGAAAACTGGTTAAGAAAATTAGGGGCCATTATAAAAATAAGTTTATTTAGACACTTCCTTTTCGAAATAAAAATACAGAACAGCAATAATAACAATATTTAAAAAGCACCAGAGCGATCAACCAAATACGCTGATTTTGAAGATTGACCCACGTATCGTTTGGTTAGGTAAGTACATAGATTATATTGTCTACATAGTTACAGAATATCAACACAATGTGAAAAATACAACAAGTTTTCATTCATCCCTTTTGGTATTACGGAACACCACCAATTTTATAACAAATTCTGAACGGCTAATATTGCTATCGCGCAAGCACAGGCGGTGCATCAGTCAAAAAGAGATATATTTTTGGACACGCATCGAATTTAAGTTATGAGCGCTGTACGCCGGATCCTTAATTTGCTCTATTTGAAATCGTAAACAACATGTTATGTGGTGTACAATAAAGACTTATTTATCTATCTATCTATCTTTGTTGTGGTATGTAGATACCTTAGTTTAAAGTCTATAAAAATACTTTCTTAAATTATAAGTGTTGATGATGTTGATGGCGCGGCGGGCAAGTAGCTGCGACGCACGAGATGTTCTACACGTTCTGGGTCTGGGTGTTGTGGTACTACGGTACTCGTAGTTCCTGATAACCGCGACACAGGGAATCCTAGTATGTATGTGTAGATAGATAGATAGAACATTATCTTTATATTTATTGCACAAAATAATAGTGCATAGGCGAACTTAATGCTAAAAATCGTTCTCTCCCAAATAACCTTTGTGTATTGTGGAAAAGATGTGTTGTTAGTGCAAAGAATGGTTAAAATAAAAATAATAATATTTAGTGATTATGTAACGCATTTGCGATGAAATACACGTAGATAATTAATAATAATATTTAAACACTAAGGACCTAAAATAAATTTAAAATAAACTAATAATTAATAAGTACATGAACCCACCTTTTTAGATTGGATAGGGTTTTTGTTACAAACTGTTTAGTTGAGTGAATCGTAAAGTGGAAGCGGTTCTATGAAACTGGCTCTCTGTTCGTTGTCTACTCATATCACATGTGCATGGGATAGTCATATGAGTCATGTGATCATGCACGTTGTGAATGAGATTGTGTTAATTAAAATAAATAACTAAGTAAATGTGCTGCCTGTTTGACAACTACTGTTAACTTTGTTACTAAGTAGAAATAAGCGTGTTAACTTTGCTACTCAATTAGGTATCTATTTGTATAAGCTGAAAGAGTTCGTACTATGCACATAAAATAATAAATGAGCAACCTTTTTTTTGAGTTTGTAGGAGTGTAAAAAACTTTGGAAGCATTTTATTATTTTATAAGCATTTTATTTGATTACCAATTAAAATTGGTCAGACATATTTTCGAGGCGACCTTTGGGACCGTAACATAGCGTGAATCGTCACGTCTTGGGCAATTCTACTCTTTTGCCAACTTTGAGTGATGTAATAAACGATGAAGATACTTTTGATATCAAGACGTTTTTAAGATAATTACACACAGTATGACCAACAATGCAGGCTTGCGAAAATTTATGTTCAACTAAGAGAAATGACAGCAATTTTAGAGATAATTAAAAACTTATTCAGGCAAGTACTTGTTATTTGCTAAAATAATAAACTTAATGAAAAATAATTATATGTACCCATATAATTATTTTTCATTTATGAGTTTTTTAAAACTAAGTAAACAGTTTTTTAAAACTAGGTAATTTAAATTTGAATTAGTGTTTCAAATCAAAGGAAATCTAGGCACAAATATATTAAAAAGTAAAAAAATACAAGTTACCTAAGTGATAAAAAAACATTTACGAAGCTAGATAACAACATAAATATGTATGTTGTAGCCGGAATATGGTAACCATTATTCTTTCGTGCTCATCTATCATCGCTGGGCAGCAAAACCTGGTTGTGTGAGTAGAGTTTCCTGAAATGAAAGTAAGTTAATCATTCTACTTAGATAAATGGAATACAGTAACTTTTACATTTATGAAGATACAAGTACCTAGAACTTAAACATCTATCTAGCATAAAAATCGGCAAATGAGGCTAGAATGAATTGTAGCACCTAATTTTCTTGTGCTTATTTACATTTAATTAACATTAACATTAACATTTAATCGGTACTTTTAAAAAGATCAATACAAGCAAATATAACAACAGATAAAAATCAACCTATTAGAATATGCACATTTAATGTAAGATCATTGAAAGCAGAAAATAGAACACTGGAATTAGAGTATGCGCTCAAAAATATTAAGTATGATATAATTGGCATATCTGAAGTAAAAATTCTAGGCCAACACATAATTGAAAAGGAAAAATATATATTAATGTACAGAAGAGATAAAAAAGGGATAAACGGTGTTGGTTTCATAATAAAATCAAATCTTAAGAAAAACATAATCAATTTCAAGACCTTTTCAGATAGGGTAGCCAGATTAGATTTGCTCTTTGACAATATTACTATTAATATAATCCAAGTATATGCCCCGACAGAAAAATCAAAAGAAAAGGATGTAGAGACGATGTATAAAGATATTCAAAAATCCCTATCAGATACTGGAAGAGACACACTCGTCATCGGAGATTTCAATTCAAAAATAGGGTGGCCATTAAAAGAAGAAAAGGATATTTGTGGACCTTATGGATATGGTCAGAGAAATACTAGAGGAGAATTGCTAGTAAATTTCTGCCATGAACACAAACTTATTATTACAAACACATTATTCAAAAAACATCAAAAACAAAAATGGACATGGAAATCACCGGATGGAAAAACAAAGAACGAAATAGATTTCATATTAGTGAAAGACAAGAGTAAAATAAACAATACCGAAGTAATCTCATTAAAATTCCCATCAGACCATAGAATGCTACGAGTAACCTACGATATCAACTTACCTAACAAGAAGAATAGAACAACATTTAGACAAAAATGTAAAAACTACTCATCTATAGAGGTAGAGCTGCTGAAAAACCTAATAACTAAACGAATACCAAGCCCAATATTAAACGACATAAATGTATCTTACAAAAATACTGTCACCGCTATCAAAACCTGTGTTGCGAAGCTTCCATTCCAACAAAACAATTTCAAAGAATCTAATATATTGACAGAAGAAGTGAAATTAATGATTACTGAAAGAGAAAGTTTGAAAAAAATATATCCGAGAACAAAAGAACAAAAAAATTGTCTAAAAAAACTATATTATAAAATAAAAAAGAAAATCATAGCTAACAAAAGAAAATTGAAATTTAAAGCTTTAGAAAATGAACTGGATAAGAGAAGCTCTACAAAGCAAACTAAGATTTTTTTCGACAGTAGAAAAGAGTGGGTTCACTCAATAGCTACGAAAACTGGACAAAAAACAACAAACAGACGAGAAATTTTACAAGAAGCTACAAAGTTCTACGAAAATCTTTATTCTAGTGAAGCAAACTCTACACCTCTCTTGCATTCAGATGAATGCATACCACCTATCCCTAATCTACTACCAATTGAGTTGGAGCGCGCGATGTTAAAACTAAAGAAAAATAAGTCCCCCGGAGAAGACAGAGTTACTACGGATGCTGTTTTCGCTATGCTAGAACCCTTGACGCCACACTTGACTGATTTGTTTGATGCTATTTTGATGAAAGATACGATTCCTGATGACTGGAATAACTCAGTAATAACCCTTCTCTATAAGAAAGGCGACCCGAACATAATTGACAACTATAGGCCAATCAGCCTGCTACCAACTTTATACAAACTCTTCTCATCAATTATACTTTATAGAATAACCAAGGTCTTGGACGAACAACAGCCACGGGAACAAGCCGGATTCAGAAAGGGCTACTCAACAGTGGATCATATCTTCACATTGACACAATGCATAGAAAGGAGCACCGAATACAATAAGATTCTTTACATAGCATTCGTAGACTACACAAAGGCATTTGACTCTATCTTACATCCTCATCTTTGGAAAAGCCTGGAAGAACAAGGAATAGAGAGCAAATATATAAATATATTAAAGACAATATATAAAAACTACTGTGGTAAAATAAAATTGGAGACCATCGGTCAACCGTTCCATATAAAGAGAGGCGTAAAACAAGGGGACCCAATATCGCCAAAACTATTTACAACTATCCTGGAAACACTGTTCAGAAAGCTTAATTGGTCAGAGTATGGCATTAACATAAATGGAGAAAAACTTACTCACCTTCGTTTTGCCGATGATATCGTTCTTCTAGCAGAAAACCATGACCACATTCAAAAAATGCTCAGCACGCTGGACACAGAGAGTCGTAAGATAGGTTTATGCATGAACTTGAGTAAAACTAAAGCTATGTCAAATGGAGACCATAAACTTATCATACTGGAAAGCGGTCAAGTGGAATACGTCAGAGAATACGTATACCTTGGACAATTAATCTCATTCCAAGACGCCATCAGGAAAGAGGTGGATAGGAGAGTCGCTATATCATGGAAGAAATATTGGTCGCACAAAGATATATTTAAAAGCAAACTCCCTATCCATCTCAAGAAAAAACTGATGGATAACACTATACTTCCATCACTACTCTATGGCTGTCAAAGTTGGCCTCTGACCAGAGATATAATTCGGAAAATAACGTCATTCCAAAGAGCCACAGAGAGATCAATGCTTTGTTTAAAATTAAAAGATAGAGTCAGATGCGAAAAAATCAGACGTATTACGAAGGTCACTGATGCAGTTAGCATGCTATGCAAGCTAAAATGGAAGTGGGCCGGTCATGTCGCTAGAACTAAAGACGGACGATGGAGCGAGCGAATCCTGCACTGGTACCCACGAGACACGATACGGACGAGAGGCAGACCAAGAAGAAGATGGTGTGACGACATCGTAGAGGTAGCGCAGAACACCTGGACTCGAATAGCACAAGACCGACTACAATGGAACCGTATGGAGGAGGCCTACGCTCAAATTTGGGTGCCAAAGTAAAAAAAAAAAAAAAAAAAAAAAAAAATATAAATTTGAACAAGAAAGAATGTATGTAGATTAGATCATTATTTGGAAATAAAGGCTTTATTATTATTATTATTATTATTATTATTATTTTTTATAAAGATCCGTCACTATATATTTTGTTTTGGCTTTGAAAACAATAGGGACTGATTATTAATGTGAAAAATTTATTTTAAACGAGAGTTTTCTTTTTGTGGTGTGGTGTCATGTTATGGTGCTTCAAAGTCACAGAGTTGGCATTTTACCGAAATCATTGTAAGGATATTGCTGTCAAGCTTCTCGTGGTATGAGAACGTGTGTCTAATAACCTGTCAAATTTATGTTACTACTAGCTTCTGCCCATGGCTACGCATGCATGGTATCCGGTTAAAAAGTAGCCTATGTATTATTCTGATGTATAAGCTATATTACTGTAAAGTATCATCAAAATCCGTTTAGTAGTTTTTGCGTGAAAGAGTAGCAAACATCCATCCTTACATAATAGTAGTAGGATCTAGACAGCATCAAAAAGTAAAAAATCTAGTTGACGGTAGCCCCATAGAAAAGAAAAGCTTTTCATATTGTAAAAACGGGAATTTTCACGTACTGCACTATCGGTGAAGGCACCGACTAAGTTTTGACTCATTCCGAGAGTCTTCATCAGGGTGAGTGGTTGCGACTTTCTCCTTCCGCGTCGCGCCGTGCACGTTTTTACAATATGAATAGTCAAGTTCACGATAGTTTTTGGGAGAAAAGCTTTTATTAATCTTATGATCATCTACCTACCTGTGTTTTGTATTCCATTTTTTCCAGTCTATTCTTTTGAAGCGGTCTGTTTCTCGTAACACATGAAAGGAAATATACAAAACAGCGTTTATCCGTACGAAACCAAGTATAATCAGTGTGATGAATTGACGCGTCGAGGCATTAGAATATTCCGATGTATCCGCAGATGGCTCATCGATCATCGGTGTCGATCATCTCCGGGCCTTATGAACAATTCAAGGTGTGAGTAAATCACACACGAATTATTAACGTACTTATGAGTACATCTGTGTTCCGATAGAAACACGTTTAATATACGTTTTACTTAGCTTGGGTTTCGGGCTAAGGGTCGTGGGTGTGAATGTGAATAAAATAAACGCATACCCATAAGAACTAGGTCATTGCTTCGGCAAATGGATGAATAAAAGTATCTACCTCTATAGAAAAATCTTTTCCGCAAAATATGTCTTCGATAAATTTTGTAAAAGCTCTATGTAATTCGAGAGGCAATACATGCGAGAAGGGCGCTTACTCAAAGTACTCAAGACAATGTCTTTTTATGGTTTGAGTGGTAAGTGGTAACCTATCCCTACCGTCGAGTGGTATGTAAGCACCTCAAAGTGGCATGTGATAGGTGAATGTGCATTATTGCCTGAGGTAACAGCAACGTTTTGTTGGTAGAGAAGAGCACCTTAGTTAGGAATCAAAATCCAGTAGTCCTCATAAAAGATACGGCCTCAACTTTCTTTGAAAATACTGAAGCATTACAAAATCGCTGCGCTAGAATTAGGAAAAATGTATGTATATGTTTTATTCTTTGGACGATAATTATGATGTTTGTAGATATCATTATTATTATAATTCAATGCGATTTTTTGGGTTTCTCTGAAATACTTAAAGGAAGATTTGTTTTGTTTAATTTGAATATGTGTGTGTGTTGTATTGCAAATAATATGTGTTTTTGGAAAATGTTTTATATCTATATAATCCATAGGGATTTGTTGTAATCTGAAATAAATGAATTAACAATAATAATAATTTCACTTGATGGTAAGTATAGCCTACGATGGAGCAAGAAGGTCTAGAAGATCTATTCACTCTTGCTTTGAAGCGACCCAGATTGTATATTACAGGAAATACAGATTAAGTATCTTACTAGAAAAACAGTAGAAATACAGATGTAGTATCTTCCATTACTTCGCCGTTTTCATATCTTATGTATAAATCATATTTTACAAATAACCTTACCAGTGGTTTTTGAAACAAATCAAGGTTTTATTTCACAGATGTCGGTGGGCAGGATTGCACGGGGTGAAACTCTACGGGTTCGCGGGAGATGGTGAGTACCAACTTGTGATTTATACATGCTTTTGTATCACCAAAATGCCATTTGTATGAAAAATGCTTTCTACATTTTCGATACTTCACATGGGATGTGGTAATATTTTTTCGTGCAGAGGCTTTATGTGGCAATAGTTGATTCATTTTTACAGAGCTTCAAAGTTCAAAGACTTACATTGTTTTATAAATTATTTCAATAACAAAGAATATAATTTTGTATTTAGGATGACTCTTTATTAATTTGCTACCTAGAAAAAGTAGAGAAATTAGATTGAAATAGTAAAACCCTAAACTGTTATTTCCACGCTAAAATAACATAATTTAAGCGTACTTGACAAACTCTTCAATAAAACGAGGAAAATGTTGAAAAAGCAATTTACCACAACAAATAGTGATTCGTTCGTGAAAAACGTTTAGAGTGGCCACTAGAAAGCTGTTACGCAACATGAAAATTAAAGAGCGTATTCGTTGCGAAACGTATCTCATTATGGGTGATTAGGGTCGATGTATATCCGGCTTTTAGAAACTTTTGTTCGGGAATCTAAGGTTGTCTCAGGATATTTTACCATATAAATACACTTTTTAGATATCTATATCTGAACGGTGTTATTTGTTTACTGAGGGACGCAGTGAATTCTTCCATCGTTGCATTTTTAGGTTCCGTGCTCAAAGGGTGCCAACGGAATCCTATTACTAAGCTTGCACCGTCTGTTGTCCGTCTGTTTGTCACAGGTCTGTTGCTTTTAAACTATAATAAGTAACTGAGAGCTTAATAATACGTATTTTGTAAAAATTAAATAATTAGATTTTTCAACGTCTTTCAATGTACCTCTAGTTTTATTTACCTTGGGTTGATAATTTACATAATTTACCATAAGACGTTGAAAAAGGCGATTATTTATTTAGTTACCGAATAAACTATGTAAATATTGTGTGGGATTTAAGGAAACCTTGATGCGCTAATCGAACTTTGCCGGTTCTTATATTTAGAACTCCGGCTTTTCCGGTTATTCATCTGAAAGCACTACATGCAACGGAATAAATTACTACAGGCTATTTGTCGAGCACTTGGTAGCACCGAGCCAGTGCCGATCCGTTCCATTCAATTCCCACCAAATTTAATTGCAACTGAAGCCGATTACGTAGATTATTCTGTCATTCAATTATCATTATGTTTGCATTTTCTGCTGATATTTGTCCTGGATCTGAGTGTTGTGGTACCATGGTATCATACATAGTTCCTGATACCTACGATACAGAGAATCCTAGTCAGAACTGTGTTTGTGACTGGTAGGTTTTAATTATTTTCCGGAGTTGCAATACAATGATTGTTCAAATTCAAATATATTTAGTAGAATTAGTCTAGAATTACTAATATAGATAACTCATTTCTACACGTTTTTATTTAACTTAAACAAAAGCTGCTATAACTCGTTAGGTTCAGATGGATAGTATGTGTTATAATATCTGTGGTCAAAGTAACATTCTATTTTTAGATTAGTTAATCAAAATGGAATTGATATAAGGTATAGAAAGTTAACGTGATCACATTTCGATCGCGGAGCCGTATATGCGATTGCCGTAAGAGGTGGTTTGTTTAAATGTTTGTGTGTTACCATCAATCTACGGCTTATACGTATGGAATGCCGTTATTTGCAATCAATTTGTATTTCAATCCGATAAGCCTTTTCAAAGATAAATGATAACAGACATTCAAACAAACTACCGCATATAATTATGAGCTCGTTTCGTGGCTGGTGAAAAATTAAAAAGTCAATGCGACGACTTCTAGTCAGTTATGTAACCATAACCGACCCAGCTTTCTTCAAAATCTTTGAGATGATCCAAAAAGTTGTGACAAGACCCATCAAATATGACGAGGGTGTAAACGTCTATATTAGAAATCATAGTGTCATCATCGGATAATAGGATAAAGGAGCCACTGTGACTCTGTCCTTTCCGGAAAATCAAACGCCATTTGTTGATATAATCATTGCTAAAGTAGCAGAAATGTAGTAAATACTATTAATACTTATGTTTTTGGCACTAATTGCGGACCTGAAGTAGATTTTTCTAAACTCTAACTAAAATATAAATCTGGAATACGTAATATACCCATAATAGACTTACCCCGATTACTCCGCGAAGTTGGGTGTTCAAAATTTAAAAATATTATTTAAATCGGATAAGTTATCAAAAACATTTAATAAATATAAAACCCAAATGTATTTTGACATTTTGTCAATGCTCAGTAAAACAAAATAATTCAGTTTGTTTTTGACATGACAGATTATTTAAATAATAAATAATATAATGCTGGACATTTTTCACAAAGCATCATCTAACCCCAAACTAAGCAGTTTGTATTATGGGAACTATTATGACTGATATATTAATTATGTATACGTTTTTTTTGTAAGTACATACATATTATACACAGAAAACACCCAGACCCGAGACAAATATTTGTAGATGATACAAACATTTTTCCCGTGGCGGGAATCGAATCGAGCTTCCGCCCACTGTGCCATAGGGGTCGTCAAAAAGCGTTCATCTTACGTAAAGTTGATTGTCATTGATGTAGGAACCGTGGGTTCCAATAACAGTCGCAAGCGGAATACGTTGACAGTTTTTCATAGAGAAACGAGACGTGACTCCAAGAAATAACGGAACGTCGTTTAGTTGCCTGAAGACATCTGTGACGCAGTGGACGGAGGTCCGCCTGAGACGCAGAAAATTGCGAGTTCGATTCCGGCTGCGGGAAAAAAATATGTATGATCTGCAAATGTTTGTTTCGGGTCTGGGTGTTTTCTATGTATAATATATAAGTATGTATTCACAAAAAAAATGTAGGTAAGTAATATCAGTAATAAATCATATAGTTCCCATAACACTGCTTACTTTGGGGCTAGATAATGTTATGTGCAAAATGTCCAGCATTATTATTATTATTATTATTTATTTTATTTTATTTACCTACTATTGTAATTGGGAACCGCCCTACGAGTGGGGTACCTATATACATTCATATCTACGTACCTTGATGTTTTATCAGCAACCGATCTTTAACTTAACCACTCTCCAGACTCGTAAGAAGAAAATCCGATTAGTCGGTAGCCACGACCATTTATGAAAGTTGTTTTTGGTTATTTTGCTCGATGCTAAAAAAAGTTGCAACTAAACCTCAAATGATTTAGGAAAGCGGGAGTAAACTGACATGAGATGAAATTGAATAAAACAGAAATTAAAAAAAAATGTTATTAGAGTCCTAAAAACCTTAGTTAGACAAGGTAGATCACATCTCGACGCCGATCAGCCGTGGTTTTTACTTGTTCGGGCAACCTACCTTACAAAACAACAAAACTTTTAGACTATTCCAAAACTCCGACATATTATATTAAAATTTCAATCATTTCACGGTTTTTAAATATCTACATATTCTTGCTTATTATCAAACGTATTCTACACAGGTTCTGCGAACAAAGAAGTTTTCGGCGTTTGGCCCACGCTCAGCGAGAACAGAAAAGTTTACACGCACTGCTTATATTACGAGAAAACACGACTGAATTTCAAGGAAAAATATATTGGGTAGGTACAAATTGTATTATATTACTTTAGGACAAAGTTTTACTCTAAATTGTATACATTTTGTACCAAGAACATCATTTTAAATATTACCTACAACAAAAATTATAACATTATATAAAATATTACAACTAATTATATTTTATTTGTTTGCAGGAAGAACAAAGTAAGCACTCATACGAGCAGATCCGTAAGAAACTTTCAACGCATAGGTAAGTTAGTATGAATACAACTTTGATAAAATACCGTTAAACCATAATCTCGCCTGCCAAACTGCTTGAAACTTATCACAAAATTATTTCCCGACTTTAATACCCGAAAAAAGTTCCTCTAAAGTGAAAACATTGATTTATTGTTTATCTTCGACTTGAACTTTCTTTTATAGTATTTAGATTTAAACAGAATATTTTCTTTCTTTTTTATAAAATGTTGGTGTTTAACAAAAGGAAATCTGTAAGAATAAACCTTTCATCTACATTTTAATGTGGTCTTACATGGGGAAATTCAAGCTTAGTCAATCTAATGCTTCTTAATGTGGGTTCATAAAATATCTTGTTTGTTCGACATTAAGTATAATGGAGGGACTTCGATGCGGCCTAGCCCGCGTGGCTGACGACATGCTCGCAATTTCGTCCTACTTTGTCTCCATTACTTGCTGTCTCGGTCACAGAACAAATGAGAAAACACCGAGTGGTTTCGTTTTTTATTGTTTTCGTCGCAGCGAAAAGGCAGCCGTTATCATTAGTTACTCGATGCGATACAACTGGTCCGAACAATTAGTGGTGAAAAGTCAGTGATTAATACATGTAACTGTTCTGTCTGACGTTCATTTGTCTTCCTACCCATATTGTGCATGTGAAATGAGATGAAAAACATTTGGTCCAAATTAAAAAAATAACAAATTTGGTTACCGATCCTATGCCCCATAATTAGGATACTAAAAACAAAAACACATATACTTATCCTAATTAAAATTAGAACTGAACATAAATGTCCCACCCGGTGGTTCTTATCCATCTAGGCAGTTCAATGTGCGTCAAAAAGGTGTCTGCTCAGCAAATGCGAAGTAGCTACCTACTTAGCCCTAGTATTCTGCTGACCCTAAGCAGTGACGTCACAGACACCAGAATCAAACACCACTCTCGGGAACTTGAGTGTGTACAGCATACATACAGAAAGATACTTACACCATGTGTAGTCAAAGGCTAGTTCGCTTTAGTAAAAAATCAAATTTATTTAAATCTTCGTACATACAAAAATAACTGTAATTGTCAAAAATGTGCACCAGTTTCCACACATACGTGAAACAGAGCAACATAAACGAAAGCATTCCAGTTTTGTCTGTTTATGAGTTTCTCTAGTTTTCAAAGGGAGAGATATTGCGCAGCGCGGCTCGTATTTGAGGAACAAGAGTGTAATTCCCGGGGGTTTTGTCTTGCGGCAATGCATCCTACAAATGAAAAGATGCCGGCATTCAAAGCGAACTATGCATTATTAATTTTTTCTACTGAAAGTCCGTCCGCTGCGAAAACTCACGAGGGTAACCGACTAATGGACTTTTAAACGAATTTTGGCCTCATGTTCTTTAGAGTCAAGCTAACATGTGCCAAGTATTCCGATCCCGCAGAAGTCAGGACTATCTATTTACGCTGGATACCGCCAGTAGATTCGGTAACGATTCGTTTTAATTTCGCTCTCGGGACACTTGAACTTTGATCTTCGGATCCGGGTGACGTTCCCGAGATTTCAGTATTGCGAAAGTTTTAGGAACTGAAAAAGGTCACTAAACTACTTGCTACTTATTTTGGTCAAATACAACTTAAACTCTTAATGCCAACAGTTGAGTTAATAAGCAGATGTAAAACAACTTATTTTCATACTTAAGGATTCCTTTATCTTGCAAACTATATAAACTCATATTAGAGCTAATATTAGATACAAAGTATTTTATTTATAGTTATGTTTTGTAATAAATGCGGGCAGTCGCTTTGTGTTCATTGAAGAACACAACCGCGACACAATGGGCTCGCAAAGCTTTGAGGGGATGAGACATTGCGATTCATTCGCGCATTTAAAAGCAAGACTGTAATTTCACAGGCCTTTGTCTCACCCGGCTCGGCTTGGGACGGCGGCTTGCAGAAAAATATGCGCATTCAAAATGGATTTTTATCGCTTCTCAAGTGGTAGGCTTTCGCGGTGAAGTCTGCTCACGTTATTTAAGAGCCTATTTATGCGGTATGTTGTATGCTGGGCATACGTTTCAAATGTAACTCAAGTTTGTGTTTTGCGAGCACTTTGAATTCCCATTCGTACTATTGAATTGAATAGAACTTTTGGTAATTTACCATAATGTTGTGATGTGATCTACCTTCTTCTTTCAGTAATTAGTAGATTTTCCTTGAATTTTGAGTGATTAAACAGTCTGGGTGATTTTATCATGAACCATGAGTTTTGTCAGTATTCATACATGTGAGTACATTTAACTTCCTGACCTGAAAACCGTAATAACGCCAAAGCTCGAGAGTCTCGAGTTGGCGTGGTAACGAGACTGTCGTCATTTGTCATGGCATATATTACATGCTTGTTTGTAAACTTGCATTCAAGTTTAATTTAACTGATAACAGAACATTTTCAACATTTTCAACAGACTCAGTTGTTCGTGGATATAGTTTTGTATTCGTATTTGCTTGAGAATGTTTATTTAGGCCATAACCGAAAACGAATCTCTTCTACGTAGGTTTGATTTTTAAGATTATGCTTGTTTACGCCGCCGATTTTGTGCACTACTTGGATTAGATCAACACGCTTTTCGGTTTTAAATTTACGATACAAATCGTTTATGCAATGTGTGGCCTTATTCAGATGGAGCGCATGACTGGGTCACTGTACTCTTGGAAAGTTCACAGTATTGATTTTATTGCGCACGCCCGAAAATATAAATGGAATCTGCGGCGCTGTACAGAAGTGTCCATTCATCTATTGGTCATGAGTAAGAACTCAAGTACTTGCAAGTTTACGACACTATCTAGCTATGTATAGGTTCTCTCCGTAGTTTACAATTACTATTATATGATTACAAGCTCACTCTATCTTGTATTTACGTAGCGTAAAACAAACTTATCAGATTATCAGTCCCTTCAAATTTAATTGAATTTCGATCATGTATCAAATCGAAATGAATTGCACAGCTACCGGAACCAATTATTGGCTTACAATCCAATCTACGGCATTGAATGAAATTAATCTCAAACAAATAAACTCTTTTTCTAACAGAATACTACGTAACACGTCTTTAAAACGGTCAAGGAATACATTGTGAGGATACTGACATACCCTAGAACCAAAAGTTTGAACGCATGTGCCATCGGTTGGTATTCCATTAAAGTGGCGATGGGCTTGCAACTTGTCACGAACGTGGGTATCTGCGAAATGGTTTTAAGGTTTAAATGTGCCTCTGATTACTCCCTACCTAGTATTCTTACGGATCTGCGTTCTGAGTATGGACCAGGACTAAAGTCGTGCGCGTGTTTGTTTTTTTTGTAGCTTTAATATTGTCATAATTAGGTACCTGCCTTAGCTTTTATAATAATTATTATGAAACTTTTTCACAGAACCATCC
The DNA here is from genome assembly GCA_958496245.1 of Perizoma flavofasciatum. Taxonomy (NCBI): domain Eukaryota; kingdom Metazoa; phylum Arthropoda; class Insecta; order Lepidoptera; family Geometridae; genus Perizoma; species Perizoma flavofasciatum. The sequence goes on from OY292436.1 coordinate 7,059,967, forward strand.
GAGTTTGCGAGACAGAGACCCGATTGCAGAAGTTTCCTGAAATGCGATCTCATCCATTCAAACCAAAAGTAAGCTAGTCTTCACTAGAGCACCGAAAATGAATATAGTACATATTTTACTCTTTCCAGTACATAAAACCAGATACCAACTGGCATTTGTTTGCGACAGGATAAACTAACTTCATCCTTCTGCGATAACTTTGTATTTCTCGGGAAAACTCCAGACAGTTCTAACGTCATATTTATCAAGTTTATTTCCGTATGTTGAATGATTTTGAGCCTTATGTAGTGGGTTGTATCGTCGCGACATCCTCCTTATGCAATGATTAGACGCCCGACGTTGGCTCGGCCGACGACCCCGGCTCGACTTTGACCCACTTCTTACTCAAATTTTCGCGTCTCGTCCCGTTTATCTATACCGCCATAACTTTAGCAGGTGCTGGGTGCTAATTAAAGTATGTGGTTCACTAGTTTGAGAACCGTTATTGATTTAGTTATCAAGGTTTGAAAGTGTTTTAACACACACAAGGGAAATCACAAGATTTATAAAATTCCAAATATTCAACCTAGGCATCGGCGCTTCGAGGTAAAATATCCCAAAAATTTCGATCAGTAACGATATCGTGGCATAGTCCTCGCGTACCAAGCGTGAGGTCGCGGGTTCGAATCTCGCCGAAGTAATTTTTTGGATATTATAATATCTCTCAATTGAATTGCTATCGTTATTGTGACATCTTTATAGATTAATAGAATCTAGTTTAAAGTTTCTAACACACCAACTTTGTTTTCATGTAATGGAACTGTATGATTGACATTCCATATAATCACACTCCGCCTGCACTCTTTCAATGTAATGTTATATCATCTGTATGCCTGAGCCTTTATTTACCACTGCGATAACTTTCAAAAGTGCTGTTGCCTACCCACTCCAAAAGCCTTTCCATTTCATATATTATGATTTGAAACGTTTTCGATTACGGCTGAAAAAACAACATAATGTGGGCCTACGGTTCCGTAAAGGGTTTTATATTTTCGTATTTTAGAGATACAGATAAACCAAAAGGGCGATAAACCTATTTATTTCACTATACTTTAAAGGCTTATAAATTAGAGAATGACGAATTAACAAAAATATTTCTTGTATAGCAGTAGAGTAAACTTTCAAATGAAAGCATACCTTCTAATTGATTTTGCTCGCGCTAATTGTTAATAACTAGATCACCCTTTTTTTTTCTTATTTCACCTTCAACAGTTTTATAGCATATTAAAAGTTTTATAATAAAAAGACAGCAAGCAACCGCCCGCCCTACGTTCAGCATTCAAACTTGCCCATATTGAAATGTTCAAGAGAAGAACTTTTCCGTACTAATGTCTACCCCCGAGTACAAAATAAAAGTTTACCATGTACAAGTTGATGAAATGAACTGCTCATATGTATTTATACTTAAACATTTAGGTACTTTGTTAAAAAGATTGCAGCGCCCCTTATGGTGACGTGGGGTAATCTTTTGCATAATAAAGTATTGATTTTTAGATGTTTGTTACCAACAAAACTTTGTAACCGCTGAACTGATGAGGCTGAAATTCAGATCACCTCGTCACTTTTTATTCGGGAACCATACGCAAGCGAAACCAGTGACAAAAGCTAGTTTTTTCAACTGGTTTCTGTCACTACTAGGTATTGTAGTAAAGTCAAACACACTGCTGCAGGCTTTGCTGCATAGAGCTGTATAAATTGGAAAAATCAGAAAACATAGTAGACAAGGAATATTTGTGATACGCTGTCAAACTATTTTATTACTCTTTCATCACCCAATACTGGAAATGGAATTTAATCTCGCTTCGTCCCTAGCGAAATTAATTACAGATCACTGACGATATACATTGTATCTGGTCCATTCGGCCAAACCATGTTGGAAAATATAACGGTATAATTAAATTTGCCTTATGAAAAAATCATGACAATGAAATGGTCTTGCATTTCATTTTATAATCTATATATACATATTATATAATAGTTAGGTAGTTATCTTAATTCTATGATATTTGCACGAACGGCCTAAGTGAAATAAAGTGAAATACATATATTTATTTGTTTTATAAAATTAAACAGATTGTAAATGGATCCATAGACTCCCGAACTAATAAAAACTGTATTTCATGTGGCTTCTCTCATAATAATATTTATTTAATAATAAGGTAGCTGATCGTGAAGTATTAAAATGTTCAAGTGAAAAACTAGTGTATATTAGTGTGTATACTGTAAAATAATATATAAATAAATATAAATCAATTTTTTTCACATAAACCAAGAAACAGACTTTTCCTAATTAGTTTAGTTGAGATAGTTTATTCCCAGCAGAAGCCTTGCGCACGTATGTAAGCAATTAGCAAAGGTTCCGAATAAAAGAAGAGTTGGACGAAAATAATTCCGTTCGTTATTCAGTCCCTGTGGAGCGTAATTGGTAGCTCTTGTCGCACTGTGAGGCTTTACATCAAACAAACGGCCCAAATTACAGCCTTTTCGTTTGCGCCAATTAATAAATTGAACGATTTTTTTCTGTATTGCATTCACGTAGAAATTGTGTCAATTTGTCCACATGACCGAATTAGTAAAACCCGAATTGGGAACATTTTATTCATCTGAGTTTATACTTATTCTTCATAAGAGTTTGAATTTTTTTTACAGGGCAAACCACACCAAGAGTGGAAAACATTATTCTTCGCGAATAGCGTGTGATGTTTCAAAGGACGTCCGTATAGAAATCTACAGGAAAAGTGGTGGTGAGTAAAAATCACCAAACTACGTAGCTGTTACACGCCGTATTGATTACCAGGCAAAAAAACCTTCTATGTAAAAACCTCAATTACATATAAGACTAGTCGACCTAACGCCAAAAATGACATAACCTTAGTGTAATGTAGGTACTTTTTCAATATTAAAACTTTTTGAATTTAACGAAGGAAACGAAATCCTAACAAAAATCGAATTGTGAATTCCGCAAAGCCTTTATTTAGGTGAACTGATTCAGCACAGTACATTTTTCTCGTGAATAGGCTTGCCAAGAACTTACACATACGAATAGGTCGTACTCTAAAAGCGAGCTCATAAAAAAGTATATCAGCGAACATAATACATTAAAATAACGTCGCGGGAACAGAGGCACTTAAGAAAAGGTACAGCTATATGACAAAACCATAAATGTTCCTTATTTTTGCTCTCAACAAAAGCTCTTATTTAGGTACCTATATAATGTTGTTATTTCTTTTGTTAATCGTTCACTAGTATAATAATTCTCTTAAATCTCTTATTATTATAAATTATAAACGACCTCTGTAGCGCAGTGGGCGCCTGGGACGCAGAAGGTTGCGGGTTCGAAATGCTTGTATGATCTGCAAATATTTGGCTCGGGTCTGGGTGTTTTCTATGTATAATATGTATGCATTTAAAACAAAACAAATATACATAAGTAGTATATCAGTCATGTAGTTCCCATAACGCAAGCTCTGCTTACTTTGGGGCTAGATGTGTGAAAAATGACCAGCATTATATTTTTTTTATTTATTATTATTATTATAAGCCTGATGTTTCCACTGCAGGGCAGAGGCCTCTCTTCCCCCTTCCACTAGTCTTTATATTGAGCTATTTCTAGACAGTCCTTATTGTAGGAGTCTACCTCATCCCGCCATATTAACTTAACTGTTTACAGTAAAAAAAACAGGCCAAGTGTGTGTCCGGCCACGCACTGTGTAGGGTTTCGTAGTTTCCCATAAAATTATACTTACAATTAACAACTTCATCTTAATAATTTTCAATGGAAATTGTACGATCTTTTTCATTTTACTTTTCCCAGTAAATTTTATAAGTTGACCGACTATTACTCGTTTACTCTTTTAACTTCGTTATGTGTATACCACTGCCGTTAATTTTTTAGCACTTTCAGCCTTAATATTTCGCAAAAGGCTCTTAATCTAAAATCGTTTCGAAACACCCACAATATTTTTGAACAACCTATCCAACGACACCCCACACCATGAGATAAATGATAAATAAAATATCTCCTGTTTACGTGTAGGGGAGGAGTGTAAATATATATTTTTTTTCAAGATATTATTTTACTACTTTTTCTGCTTTATTAATATTATACCCATGCAAAATTACAGCTTTCTAGTACTAAGAGCAAGGCCGCGGATACATAGACAGAAAAACAGACGGACGGACATGGCGAAACTCTAACGGTCTCATTACGATACGCGGTCTAAACTCGAGTTCAACTCAAGTCCTGTCAGATCCACCAAACCAAGGTTTAAATATACCTTATCGAAAAAAGAGTACTATTGCAAAGTTACTAAGGTCTAGAGTTTAAAGATAAAATAAAACCGCGGGATGAGCATTTGATTTAAAAAACACTTCTAAACCAAAATAAAAAAGAAACACATCATTTTGATTGGCTACCAAAATAAAGTAGATTCTCAAAAAGATTATATTATATCTACTTATTGAGTGTTTTCTCTCTGACTGTCATTGAATAACAGGTTATCTATTCGCTATGCAATTTATTTATTCACTAAAAACGAATAAAAACTATCGGAAAAATAAATAAACGGTTTCGTTTAAATATGTTTATCTGTTAATCACTGGTATTTTAATAATATTAATAACCTTTTGTGAACCGGAAAATTCGCTTTCGACTATGATTCAAAACAATAAATAAATAAATAACCCTAGAGCCTTGAGGCTTAGCGAAAGTAAATAATTTATCATTTCTTAGAGGAGTATTACCCCTCCCCTCCCCCCATTCATCGCAGGCCATAAAACATTTATTCTACAAAGCTTACTAAGACTTAAGTCGCCAGCCCACCGCGGTGAACCCGACACATTTTCGGTGAACCCGTTCAAAATAGGAGGGATACCTGATACTGACACATACTCATACACGAGACACACGGACATTTTGCGTTTGCAAAAATTAAGCACATAGCGCGAATAATACATGTCAAATCCACAGATCGTAAAAATGAACTAAAAGAGAGCAAGTATGCATGGTGGGTCAAAATAAATGTCCGTGCTCAGCGTGCGCTGGCTGTGGTGCAAAAGTACAGACGTGCACTGTGTGTACGTGCTCTGCGTCCGTTGGAATGGACCACACCTTCAAATGTAAAGTATCCTATAAGCCTACCGCAGATACATAGTGACTTATTGCGTGATTTTTACTTAGAGACACATTTATTTAGAGCTAATGCTCTAAATAAATGTGGGAAAAACTTTCTAGCTAAGAATACATTTTCTTTCTATAAAGCATATTGGTACCTATCCAAATACGATTCACTGGGAGGAAAGGATAAAAACCAGCCGTTTTCCATTCCATAAAATAATGAATGGATTTCGTAAGACTTAGTACATTCCCATAAAGTACATTTCCACCCGCAGATGGCTAAAATGGTTTCCCTCCAGCCACCAAGAAACAAATATATTGCGATTTGCTCCTTCATTTTCTCGGAAGGTATTTTATTGCTTTGGGGTCTCTCATAAATTCCACACTCACTCAGAGAGAAAAATAAGGTCTAACCGGGGGCTTACGAGAAATTGGTGCGAAAATTTCGTATTAGTTTATTCTTATCACATAAAGCCCGACAGTCGTTTTACCTTTGTACGAGGAACCGGGAGATGCAATACACTCCTTTATTATATTGTGCTCCGTTTTTCTTACGTATATTGTCCTAACAGCCATGTGAGAAGAACGTGAGGTATTGATACAATCTAATATAATAAAAATATAATGATTTATTTTTATTCAGACAACATAATCCAAAAGTGTTAGTAAGCTTAAGATAAAGGCTAGTACTTAAAAACTAAGACAGATTTCGTCCTCCGGGAAAGCTTCCTCACCAAAGGACATGCATAATTGTTTGCTATTTCTTTTAAGATGCTGTCGTTGCTCGCGCGCACTCTGCTTAGCAGAGAGGCAGTCTTTTTCCGCCATATGGCGTCAAATGTGTCGGTGCGCACATCGGCGAACATGCCTGAAGACTACAGAAGCGCGGGAGCCGCAACAGCGTCCTGAAAGCGTTATTAAATTGGACCCGTAGAGCGTTGAAGCCTTTTGAGTATGCTGAAACCACAGAAGTGCATGGATGTACAGGCTTAAAAAGGCTAATTTTTACAGCGTCTGTAAATCGTTCGAATCTGCAGGCCTGCATGTTGACCCTGACTGACAATGCTCTGCGTTCTTGTTCCATATTGGCGTAGTATTACAGGTTGTCGGTTACGAAATACTGAGGTATTTAAATTCAGAAACCCTATTAAAGCGTAAACCATAAAGTGTAACAGGAGTAATAAGTGGGCCATTTGGTACCTGCCCTAATGACCATAAACTTCGACTTTTTCACTTCTAAAGAAGTTCATGTGAGGCCACATAGATAGATAGAAAATACTTAATTGCACACAAAAAAACACATCAATTTAATTAAGTACTACCACTTTGACTATACATAAATATATAAAATTGATATTTATACTTGTTTCGGCCACATATGACTCGCAGCGGCAAAAGTAGCTTTCGGACTGCACTAACTGAAGTAACTAATGAGTATGAGATGACAAAAAAAAATCTCTACTTTTTTTTCATATAAATAAAAAAACCTTAGGTATCCAGTCAGATAAATTTATTAGTCAGAGGCGCGTACAAACATTATATGCTCATATGTCGCACATGCCCACGTTTTGCAAGTAGTTAGTGAGTATTTTACGTGAGGTTGAAAGCCGTTCTCATTAATCCTTCAATAATCGACTGAGCTAGGCAATTATTTCGTTTAATTATTAAGCTATGTACCCAGTTGTATATTATTTTTCTGGGCGTTATAGATACATAGATAGATAGATAACTCTTTATTGCATACACCAGGATTAAAAACACTTCACACAGGATCTTAAAACTAGGTTGTGGCGATACAATGGGTGGCCTTATCGCTGAGAGCGATCTCCTCCAGACGACGTTCGTATAGACATAATTTAAAATAATGTTATGTATAATAAAGAGCTTATTTATCTATCTAGGCCAGGTATATAAATGAACATTTGCTGGATTCGTCTATTTTCTATCAATTTACTCAAATAAAATATAAATCTGTGAGTATACAGAATGATTTAAGCATAATGATACAAAAGAAGCAAGGCAATGGGGTCCCCATGGCCGACCCAAATCACCCTCTACACCCTCATACGGATAGTTGAAATATTTTCATCAACTTTTTAATTTTATATAAACCTTTTCTTCAAGAAATTTTAGAAATCAGCACACAATAATAGTCCTAGTAACTATAAAAAATCATAGAACATATATGAGAGAACATATACGGGGTCCCCAGTCGCTCCTTTTAGACTATGTGCCTGAATCAACTTGTATCTCGGCCGGTCGCTGTTCTACGTAAAGTTCCGTAAACGGAGCGAAGTCGGTAGTCTACCTCCACTAATTATAGGAAACTAAAAATACAAAAGGTACTACAGGCTCTTGCAACCTGTCACGTGGGTGTTATTTCCAAAACGCGGAAATGTGCCAAGTGTAATGTTTGGAAGTGTCTTTGACTAGCCCCTACTTGGTATGTTCAAAGATCTACTCATTGTGGATCAATTATCTTACTTCATCTGAGGATGTCAATTATACTCCCCACAGTAGTGAAAGAAATAAGAATGAAAGAAAATAAATTTATTTAACACACATAGAGAGGATATTATGTTCCTTCCTGAACATAAATATATATACATATGTCGGACCTACCGTAATAGGTAGGTACCTGAAGGCACAAAATTATCTAAGTACTTAATGGTACCTAATTCGACGACCTCTGTGGCGCAGTGGGCGAAGACCCGCCTGAGACATAGAAGGTTGCGGGTACGATTCCCGCTGCGAGATAAATGTTTGTATATTTTGCAAATGTTTGTCTCGGTTCTGGTTTGGGTGTTTTCTATGAAAAATATGTATGTATTTACAAAAAAAGTATTTGAGTAGTATATCAGTCATGTAGTTCCCATAATACAAGCTCTGCTTAGGGGCTAGATGATGCTGTGTGCAAAATGCCCAGCATTATAATTATTACTTAATCCTCTGCGCAACGCGTGGGCCAAATAGGTCCTGTGTCAGCATATTATGCAACTCCACATCACCATGATGTGAGCGTGTTTTTTTTGTTATTATCACTTTAGTGTACACCCTAATTACTGGCCGCTCAGCTTCTTGGCCGGCACAGGGTTGTATCTTTATTATAACGCAGCTTGTTCACAGAATACGGAGATTTTTACAGATTTTTTTGCAGATACGGGTTGACCTCTATCGAATTAAAAAAGTAATAAAAACTAAAAAACAAATATACTCATGACTGTATTTCTCATGATACATCCTTAGATACATACTGAGTATATTTAATACATACATACATATCTACATATAGTCACGCCTGTTTCCCGGAGGGGTAGACAGAGACCAAGGATTTCCACTTACTACGAACCTGGCATACCTCTTTTGCTTCATTCATCCTCATCACATTCTTCATACAAGTTCGGCGGTTTAGTGTACTTCTGAACTACCATTTTTTCTAGAATGTCTCCAATTTGGTCAGAGTACGTTCGCCGAGGTCTTCCAACTATCCCATTCACCTTGTCTACTCGTAAATTTAATAAGTTAGCCAAAAATGATTGCGGGAAGTCGAAGGATTGTGTCGGCCCAAGATCATTCATCATGGCACTCCTTAGGGGGGGGCTTTGTCTTCTTTTTAAGGCCGTAGATAAAAATTATGATGCACTAACTCAAAAAGGGTATTTATTTACTTACCTTTTATTAATTTAAGCTTACCCTCATACTCGGTTCGAATCCAGCTGAGGGATAAAAATGTTCTGCAGATATTTGTTACGGGTCTGGCTGTTGTCAGACGACAGTATTCGTTCCTGATACCCACGACACAGGGGATCCTAGTGTGGAGTTCAAACTATATGTGTGTGTTGAGTGTTTATCATCATCATCATACAAACAACGTGACTAAAAATGGAACTAGCTTGTTTTGTATCAAAGATTTTATGTTTATATTGTGTGGTGAAAACCGCTGAGTGGTCGGTTTTATCAACCGATTTCAAAAGGTGAGGTTCTCAATTCGTCTGTATTTTTTTGTGTGTATGTCTTCGCCAATTATGTGCCGATTTTAATGATTCTTTTTGATTGGTAGGATGTACCCTATCACCTATCTTGAAGTGTACTTACTTCGAGGTTGGTTCCATATAAATTTTATAAAAAACGTTCCCTTAAAAAAAAATCATAATGGACTTTTTATCAACTTCCCGTTATTCGAAATCGGTTATTATTTTTTCCTGAAAAAATAATACTTATAGGTACTATTCGTATTGTCTATGTGAACCGGTTGTTTTTGCACCTCGTTCACGCTAGGTTCCCCGCTCGAGTAAGCATGATTGCGCTTCTGTGTGCCCAATTGCTTAATTTAGTTGACAGTATTAGCACATGAGCTGAGTGGCGATACAGTCTACTGGACGATGCGATAATGTTTACACAGTAGGACCAGTGCAATAGCCAACGGGTAGATGGGATCCATGAGAATACAAACAAATAGCCCGGAGCTGATACGAAATTTGTGTGATTTGGTGCCTGCGATGCGTTCCTTTGGAACTAGAATAAAAGTGAACGGGTATCTGATCTGAGATGCATCCAATTACCTTTGTGTTCGACGGTTTTATTTATTGTTTTGTTGCGTTAAAAGTGTTAACTTATAAGAAATCTCAAGATACTAATTTTGGACGGACTTATCAAAGTAAAAATATTCTGTTTGAGCTTACTGCGTGTTGCTTTAATTATTAATGTTCTCATCATGCCTATTTTATGAACCATCTTAAAAGTTAATAAATAAACGAGAGTAAAACATATTTATTAATCCTACTAATATTATAAACGCGAAAGTTTGTGAGGATGAATGTATTTTACTCTTTCACGCAAAAACTACTGAACGGATTTTGACGAAACTTTAGAGTAACTTTTGAAACTTTATATCTTATACATCAGAATAACACAAATGCTACTTTTTATCCGGGTACCACGCAGCGAAGCCGTGGACAGAAGCTAGTAATAATAATTCGCTTCTCAATAAATGTGGTTATGATGAACCATTCTACCTTGATCATTTCTGACGTGTTACGTATTCGCCATGTATAGGGGCCTCGATTTGGCGACCTACAAACGGCCTGTTGGACAGTAGATTTTTTATACACAGACAGTATGTGTCGCATGGTAATGTTGATTTGGAGCCCAACTTATGGCTTTTATTTTTCCACCATCCTCCGACTTCCCGTTTTTTTTATTTACTTATTGCTTACTATATCTTGCAAAACGCGAACATGTACCAAATGTAATGTTTGTATGTATCTGAGGATGTGAAACATGTGGATACAGCCGTGAGAATGCCGGTACAATGGACGTTTCCCAAGTGATGATGACGTGAGGATACATAAATAATTATTGTTATTTATGAAAAATAATATATATAGAAAGATATTAGGCATGTGTTCTGTGCAAAGGACAATCATTCGAATTGTTCTGAATATTTTTGGACCTAATTTTGGTTCCAAGTGTGGTAGCTTTGCTTCACCAAATGAAAACTTTTCAAATTGGAATAGTTCGCCGGATATTCGCGCGTTGGCATCCATCTTTGCAAGGGTGAGTCAGGAGTGGGGGTAGAAGGGAGGAAGGGGGAAGCGTGTGGGAAGTTGGTTTTTTCGTATGCCAATACTACCTCGCTCTGTGAACAACCTATTTGTGAGCTTTGATGGAAAGCTTGGGTTAAAAAGTCGACGCAGATAATTTTCGGCTGTGATCTGTAATTTGCTATGTATTTAAGTTTTCAATAAGGACATACTGATATGAGCACGTAAAATCCTTCATTGAAATGTGATGAATGTAATCAACGAATTGTAAATAGTTTTTTTTTACTTAGTAAGTCGATTTTCGATTCTTCTAATTCTTTAGATTCATATACAAATAATAATAACGAATAGATACATACCCAACAGTCACTTACATTGATCCCACTCTAGGATTTCCTGTGTTGTGGATACTAGGAACCACGAGTACCGTGGTACCACAACACCTAGGCCCGAAACAAATATCTGCAGAATGTGCAAACTTTGTCTTACAGCGGGAATCGAACCCCCTCTTGTGCCTCAGCCGGCTGCTCGCCCGCCGCGCCACCAAGGTTGTTTCCAAGGTCGATAATATGAAGTACCATTTACCAGGATCATTTCCTACATAACAAAGAATAAACTGTTCAAGTAAGATTAAGGGATTTATCGATAAACATACGCAAATAATAACATAGCCTCTGAATCAAATCAAATCAAATCATTTATTTGCAAGAATACATATTTTTTAATTAAGGTCCTCAATATTCAGAACCACCTCTTTTGTAGTCGGTCAAACTATCTCGGAGTTAAAAATATTTCGTGTGTATTGAATAGGTAGGTACTTTTCCTAAGTTATCTTCTTAGGTATCAGCTCCAGCTATCTACTTATACATATGTCTTTACGTCAACGTAAACTTTGTGAGAACCGACGTGCAAGCATTATACGTACATGTTATAAATAATCTTGCTTCTGTCTAACGTTCTGTCTCTGTCATTTCTGGATAATGAGTCAAGTGAATAATAAAAGAGAGATTTTATGAAAATGTAGTAGTATAGGAACAATTTTATTAGATATGGAATAAAGAAATTGAATAGTCTGCCGAGCTAATTTTATGTAAGGAAATTGATTTTGCTATTCTCAGACCTAGTAAGTATATATTGGACTGTTATAGAACAAAATAATTTGTTCTTGGAAAACCGAAACATAATTAGATATGTAACTACTTAGTACTTTCCTACATTATAAAATATTGTTTCTATTCGTTACTTCATTCATATTTCTTTATCAAAATACAGACTTTAGTTTAGTGTAGTCGAACAGTGCGCATCAAATTGGTGTTTCGGGCACTAAGATAATTATTTATTATTATTTGTTAGGTATATTAGGGCTCAAATTAAGTGGGGCAGGACACGTGGCCAGGTGTGGTGATGACAGGTGGAGTAGGGTGCTTACTGAGTGGTGATCCCGAGACGGTAAAAGGAGCGCAGGTCGTACACCGGCAAGATGGGTCGACGACAGTAAAAGCCGCAGTTCAAACACGTGTCTGATTGGCACAAGATTGAGGCGGATGACACAATCGAAGAGAGGCCAATGGCCAGCAGTGGGATGAGAGAGGCTTAACATAATGATAATGATAATCTATTACTGTCCATTTTTTACACTATGTAGGTATTCCTTTGTTTATGAGAAGAGATAAGCCGAAGCCATCGGTGCTTCAGTTTATCCAGGCAATACAGACTCTACAAAGCAGTAAACTTTTTTTCCCGGTTTTACGATTTACGATGTTATAAATTCTGAACGAATGCGGATAGTAAAACGAAGCTGAGTGAATTTTTCAACATGAATCCCATTCCCGGTAGCTATGTCATTTCATCTGTCTGTTTACGTGACTAGAGAGAGACAAGAAAACTCTATTGTTGCATAATTTGCATCGTATTAAACTACGTCATGCATAGTGTTTTGTAATGGAAACAAATGGACTTTCTTCTTGAACTGTCCTGTCTAGGTTTACGTTTATTTGTTTACTAGCCTTTGCCCACGCCTTCGCCCGCGTGGTACCCGGATAAAAAGTAGCCTATGTGTTATTCTGATGTATAAGCTATATTACTGTAAAGTTTCATCAAAATCCGTTCAGTAGTTTATGCGTGAAAGAGTAACAAACATCCATCCTCACAAACATTCACGTTTATAATATTGGTAGGATAGGATAGGATGAGCACGGGGTCTGCAAAGCGCGAGTGATACCTCTAATGTTGTAAGCGTCCCTAGTCTACGGTAACTGTTTACCAACTGGTGAGCTATATGCTTATTTGCAACTTCAGTGGTTTACAAAAAACCTTTCTTATATAAATTATTTCAAAACCGGAATGAAATGAAAATAACCATGTTTAACATTGATTTATTCACTGAACCTAAGCCTTTAGCAAGGCAAAGTGCAGAACATCCTCATTATACAAACAATTTGTCAACTACCTACGCCAAACACTACGAAGACGATTCTGAGAACTTACGTAAACTTACGTTTATTTTTCCATTTATATACATAACATAGTTATGTTTTTTCAGTTACACGGTGCTCGTTAGTGAGGAAAACGAGCACAGTGCGCCCGTTCAAACGAAAACGTTTAAAACGCTCTTCTGGTGAGTATGTTTTATTCTTTTATTTGTGAAGCTCGGCTTAGTTTTTTCTACGTAATGTTCGTACCTACTTTACTGGGGGAAAATTTAGCATTATGCGTACAAAATGTTTGACACTCATCCCTAGGTATAAAAGTAGGCAACTACAGGGAGAACCTTTTTGACAAGACCCATAATAGCACCTAGCAAGCTTGATCTTTTCTGCAAGTCTGGTAAACCTAACAACTAATTTAGATAGATTTTTTAGAGTGAAAATATTTATAAATATTTTCTACAAGCTAGTGCTTGTACGACTAGTGTCGTTAGTTTATAGTTAGTTAGTTTAAAATAACATATGATTATTGATTGTTTTAATAAAATGTTTGTATAGATTCTCGTCCCGAGTTGGTGTACACTTTCATAGAGCAAGCAGTTCAGCCTGGGGTGCAGGTGGCTCTGAAGTGTTCAGCTGTCGGCGAGCCACCTCCTCGGTTCAGATGGAGCCTGGATGGACAGTCGATACCTTCGCATCATGGGTGAGATGAGCTACCCATCCCACTATTATTTCGTTACGAAAAATATCAAAGACGGGAAGAACCCTAGCATGGAAATATCGTGAACGGTTTCAAGTACCGGACAGAGTCAGGCAGCCGCCAGCTTTGGGGTGAAGCCACTCCCGCTGGACTAAGCGTTTTATGTCATTGTCAATTAGCCATAACATGCAAAAAAAAATGCATTATGGGGTAATCCAATAAAATTGAGCTAAAAACAATACCTATGTTATAAAGAAAATAAATGGATTCTATTACTATCACATGAAAGAGTAAAAATAATATCTTGAAAATCCGTAGGAGTTTCCAACTAAATATTGTGAAAAACAAGGTAGTTTGATTTTTCTACAGAGTTTATATTATCAAATCATAAGATTTATTCTAGAAGTCTTATGTGTTCAAATAAAAGCTCTTTTAGATACTTAGATCCAGATCCAGTGGCCTCTTAAAAAGTTTGCTTCGTTAGGTGCTGTAAATATCGCAAAGTTTTTATGAGCAGAAGCACAGAACCGTACTGGCAGATGGCCAGGGTGATGGTTAGTCGTGTCCACTGTCCAACGCAGCGATACTGCCTTCGTTATATATTACTTTGCGTCTGTCACATTATCACGTTATGGACGTTTATATCATTCTTTTGCCAATTTTTTTTGAATAAACTTTTTAATGTTTCTCCGACATTTTGACTATGATTGCATTGCAACAGCCATGGGATCCTAATTGGTAACAGAATTTAATCACCTTTTATTTTGTGGTAAAAGTGAGTTTTATCGCTGTCCATTGATTTAATACCGGCCATTTTAAATGAGTCTAATGCCCGTTTGCACTTAGCTTAAGTTACAACTGAGGGGTGTGTTACTGACATAGAAATCTGCTTCTAAGGAGTACGAGACGTTAGCCCCGCACTTTTGCATTTTCTGAATTCTGATACACACAGTGAGCCCTACACTGTTGATATTGCAACAGTGTAGGGCAAACTTCTCGCACTCACTACTAAGACATTTCTTAACATCGTACACCGCCGTCTTTTGATTCAATTGTATCCTGTCCATTCAAATGTTGTCTGGAGTTATCGTTAAGCGATAAGACTGGCCATTCTACCTTGTATGCTTATGAATTCCTGTGTTTTGTATTTTAATTTGTTGTGCAATAGAGAGTTTGCCTATCTATCTGTCTTATTCTTTACCTAAAATAGAATTGATAAGGTTGTGTCTCTTTCACAGTGCCATGATAACAGAAGGCCGAGAGAGCGGTCCCTCAGGTATCGCGTCCAGTGGGAACTACGTGCTTTCAACTCTGTCCTTAAACAGTGCGAGAGTAGAACATGGAGGGCGGTACGAGTGCAGGGCCACCAATCCTCATGGGAACGTCGCGCATGCAGCCCGCCTGAATGTTTACGGTAACATATTAATTAAAAAAACATATAAATCGTTTAATAAATTTATACGTAAACTATTCTTAAAATCTCCTAGATTCCTCTACATACAAAGGTTGACCTTCCATTTTTACTTTTATCAAGTTAAGATTTTGTCTTTTTTGTAAAAATTTCTTGTGATGTACAATTAGTTAAGTTCATTATTTTTTTAATTCATAATAAAATAATATTCGTTGCTATTGGAACATCACATGTCGAGTATTTACATACAAACTTAGTTTTCGCATCGCATCGTCTAAGGGTGAAATTTCGTTTCAGGACTTGGGTAAGTGAATGAGACATGCAATCATCAATATATATAGAACTGTTCCGTTATTTATTGGCGGATCAACGCACAGCCTAAACCATAAGTCCTAGAAGCATAAAACTTGGAGGGTATATTCCTCTCTTATGGTGTAGGGGTACAATAAGAAAGAAATTTGGAAAATTCTATCCCTAAGGGGGTGAAAAGGGGTGAAACCTTTGTATGAAAAATGTACTCCTTGAACTTACAGTCTTGAAACTTCACATAAATATTCTTCAATCCCAATGATAAAAGTCTTATATAATTATTTCCCCAAAATATCACACAAAGGGGATATAGGGGTGTCCAAGTTTATATGGGAACTTTTTAACGAGTGGTCCAATTTGTTTGAAACTCATAAATATTATTCATTACAAATTATAAAAGACAAATACATTTTTTTTCTAAACTACCTTTCAAAGGGGGTACAATGCTATGTTAAGTTTGTTTAAAAACTACTGTTTGTAAACTTAGTTTGGATACTTAAAATACAAAAGAACTGAATACGTATCAGGGTATTCAAAAAAGCCCCTAAGGGTGCAAGGCATGCAATTATTTTTGTTGCACCTATCAATTGATTTGATTTTTGGAGTTCAATCCATTAAGATTATTCCTACAGAGTGAAGTATACCTAATCACGCGGTGCAGTAATAGCTGACACAGCCCTTAGAATTATTTATCAGCACTTGAAATAGAGCCGCGTACATAGATGGTGCATGGCGAACTGATGTTACTGCTAAAATATTTAATTCGAGCCAGACCACTTACGTAACGAGTAAAGAACTTCAATGGTAATTTTAACGTAACTTTTTATGCAAATGCTTTTACTATGTCTGATATTTACCATGATATTTCGGCACAGTTGCATGTACCATGGTCACAGGAGGGACTGAAATCTTTGCGGGTGGACGTTATTGGCAGAGGAATCGATCTACCCTCTTTCTTAATTTTTTTTTGTGAACAATACCACTACCAGACTATTTGTTATGGATGATTAAATTATCAAACAGGGCATTTGACTGATGTGGGTCCCTAAAGCTGCTTCCTTCACACAAATCAAAACGAAAGTCCTAATTATAACAAACAATGGATCTGCGTCCTAAGTATGGATATAAGGATGTCCATTATGGAAAATATAGTTATGCGTGACCATTTAATATTTTAAAACAAGCCAGTGGAATTGTTTGAATTAAAATATAAACTGGCATATAAACCTAAAACTCGATATTTCCCGTTGAACGTGCCGTCAAATGGCAAATTATACAAGCGAGTAATGAGTGCGATTAAATTATATCCATCAGCACAAAATCAAGAGAGGCACTTTTGTACGAGATAAACATGTTTTTCCATAACGATACCTGTGATATCAACAACAGAACCCAATTAGTAATTACATTGATGTGAAAGATCAATCGGCAAACGGTAGAGCGTAAATAGACTACGGCAGCTTTAATTGTAATTTTACATGTCAAATCCATTCATACCGGACCCGGACATCATAGTATACACAAACATTTTCGATCATGACTTGTGCATGATCATGACTTCACGTTAGCATGACTTGTGTTTGAGCAATTGAATACGAAATTATGTTTTAGGTTTTTACAATGTTGTTATACATTATAATTTAAAAACCTTTGAACGGATTAAGTAATCGCGTTGTTTTATTTCAACACGCTTATAGTAGCTTCACATTTAACAAACGAACAAACAATGTAATCAAGTCTTGAAAGTAAATTTTAACCTACTTCTAATTGTCGTATCGAAATGAAACTTTATACTGAGCTAGGAGGTGGGTAGTCGAACTCATTTGGGTAGTCGCTTATATAAGCTTCACTTGTAACAAACGAACAAACAATGTAATCAAGTCTTGGAAGTAAATTTTAGCCTACTTCTTATTGTCGTATGGAAATGAAACTTTATACTGAGCTAGGAGGTGGGTAGTCGCTTATACAAGCTTCACTTGTAACAAACGAACAAACAATGTAATCAAGTCTTGGAAGTAAATTTTAGCCTACTTCTATTTGTCGTATCGAAATGAAACTTTGTACTGAGCTAGGAGGTGGGTAGTCGCTTATATAAGCTTCACTTGTAACAAACGAACAAACAATGTAATCAAGTCTTGGAAGTAAATTTTAACCTACTTCTAATTGTCGTATCGAAATGAAAGTTTGTACTGAGCCAGGAGGTGGGTATTGGAACTCTTCAGTAGCTACTAGTAAACCCCTTGTGTTTGGCCTCATATGATTCGTTTTGACGAGTCCAATAGATTGGGATTGTTAACAAGGGTCTGATGGTGGAGCCAGGAGATGGATAGTGGAAGTTTTTATATTTTTTAGTGCGTGATAAAAAAAGGTTGTTTTTTAGTTTTTTCAAGCTACACGTTTTATTGTGCAAAACTTTGTGTTATCATTATTATTCCTGAAGGCTTTGTAACTTTCATGGTCGCTGTTAGAATAGATATCAGGTGTCTCAATAGACCGTAAAAACGATTAATAGCCTCACAATTTCTTTTTTCAAAACTCGATTTAAAAACTCGAAACTTTCTGATACTATGTCTTGAAGTGTAACGGTGTTTCATGGGGAAAATGAAACAACACGAAGAAGTAAGATTAGTAGAGCTTCCGTGAAAGGGCTCGTCCGGAAAAGTGGTACCATCATGCCTATTTCTACCGACAAGTTATGTTCTCATTTCTGTGGGGCATATGAGATCTTCTATCTTAATATCTCAGGGAGGCAACGCGTGGTATTGCAAACGTCCAAAGGCTACGGTAACCGCTTACCACCCTAAGGGCCGTCAGTTTGTTTGCCTCTTTAGTAGTATAAAATAACACGATTATATAATCCGTTATAAAATCTTCAATTTACAATAATTGAAGTTCGAGTTTATATAGTACTAGCCCACGGCTTCGCCCGCGTGGTATCCGGATAAAAAGTAAACTATCTGTTATTCTGATATATAAGCTATATTACTGTAAAGTTTCATTAAAATCCGTTGAGTAGTTTTTGCGTGAAAGAGGAACAAACATCCTTACAAACTTTCACATTTATAATATTAGTAGGATAGGATTTGACACAGGAAATACTATACAAAGAATAATGAATTTTCCATTTATACGTATTGGCGGCAAAAAGATGCATAGTAAGTTAGTTTCTAGGCAGGGAAAATATTAAAATGAAATCCAATCAATTTATTTAAATTACACGTGCTATGTAAATCATGCCAGAAGATTGTTGGTCTTTGAAAGCTAGGTAGTTGCACAAAAAAAAACGGTTTTAATTTACCACCTCTTAGCCACAGCCAGAATTTAATAATTATAAACAAACATGTTTCGTGAATTCGGAGCACGCATTCAGCGGTCCTAACAAAATAATTTTGTACCTGAGCATTATTTTAACATAATATGATAATTGTCAAGTAAAATGATGGTGTGATTTGCATAGGCCTGACGTCCGCACTGGCGGGACTCAGTTTAACCTTACTACGACTTGGATGCTGCTAAGTTATTTATATATATTTATATATATATAGCCCACGTAGTACCCGGAAAAGTAAAAAGTAAAAGTATTTTAATTAGTAAAAAGTAGCCTATGTGTTATTCTGATATGTAAGCTATATTACTGTAAAGTTTCACCAAAATCCGTTCAGTAGTTTTTGCGTGAAAGAGTAATAAACATCCATCCTCACAAACTTTTCTCGTTTATAATATTAGTAGACGCTTCTTTGTACACGCGTTGTAAGGAGCCCGTATATGCGTTTGGCGTAAGACGTCGTTTGTTTATTGTATCGGATTGTACTGCGGTTTTTAACAATCAATTTATATAACTTCAAGGAAGGATAATTTATAAGACATTAAATGACAAAAAACCGACTTCAAATAACAGAAAATTGATAAAAAGGCCAATATGTATAATTTCATCACCCATGTTTTCACCCTTAATAAAATGTAATGGGTTAATGGGTTTGTTTTAATAAAATGTATATGGGACCCTTGAAGTATAATTACCCTTTAAAAAAGAATCATTAAAATCGGTTCACAATTGGTGAAGATATCGCGTAACATGCATACAAAAAACATAGAGACGAATCAAAAACTTATTTTTTTAAGTCGGTTAAAAATAATTAAATTGCAATATTTGCGATACGCTTGCAGTCGGTTTGTGGTTTATAGTTTACGGTAAAAATAGTAATCTGTTTATAGAGGTATGATCGGAATCATTTTCTAAACTACAACAAAAGAATCATCAAAATTGGTTAGCAATTAGGAAGATATCAAGTAACAAACACACACGATTTAAAAAACATACAGCGGAATTGAACCTCATCCTTTTTAAAGTCCGTTAAAAACATTATTGGAGTGCACGACATCACGCGGAGGGAGAACGTCGCGATTACTCACCCAAAAGAAGACTCTTGGAATGAGTCGAAACTTAGTTGGTGCCTTCACCGATAGTGCGGAACGTGAAAATTCCCGTTTTTACATTATGAATAGTCAAGTTCAAGATAGTTTTTGGAACAAAATTCACTTGTTTACTGCAGAAAAAACTTGTTTACAACGTTTATAGAATAACTAGCTTCTGCCCACAGCTTCACCCATATGAAAAGTAGCCTATGTGTTATTCTGATGTATAAGCTATATTATTGTAAAGTTTTATCAACATTTGTTCAGTAGTTTTTCGTGAAAGAGCAATAAACATCCATCCTCACAAACTTTCACGTTTCACGTCCTAACGTAGTAGGATTGAAAACTTTATTTTTTGTAACCCCTGTAAAAACAACCTGTGCTTCTATGTTGTAATTTGTAATTCAAATGCATTTGGCATCAAATTAGGAGCTGTCAAAGTTTAGTAGTAACGGGTAATTTTTGTATATGCAAAGGCCCGCCCTACATCCGCGCTTTGAGCTCTGTAAAGGCCGTCGCCGGCGCCGAAGTCACAATCTGGTGTCCCTACTACGGATTCCCTATTGAGTGAGTACACATTTTAGGTTTGACGTCAGAAGGTCTATGCTATAACATGTCAAAACGGTAACCATATTCAATATCAATGACAAAAAAAGAAGATAAGTGCCGACTTTCGCACTTTGCCGACTCGACAGCCCGCGAAAATATACTAGACATACTCTTATAGTCGTCAAAACGCTAATGATTGCATAAAGATTATTAAAAAGTCGACAGTATGCGAAAGTCATCGATAAGCGATTAATTGCATAGAAATTTCCTAAAGTCGGCACTCTGCCTGTATTGAATACTGCAAAAGTCGGTAAAGTGCGAAAGTCGGCACTAAGCTCCGTAATCATTGAAAATATGTCCATACAAAAATTTACAAATAAGCCATAGTTTTGACAAGTTTTTAACGTATTTGTAACTTATAGGCCATCAGGAAACAATCTTTCGAGTTTTGCTACCTTCACTACTGACGAGTCTTGAAGAGCTACTTGAGTGATAATTTGTAGCAATTTGAACTTTTCAATTGCTACAAATTATCTACTATTTTTTTATTTATTTATTTATTTATTATAAAGTTTGGTACTTGTTATACCTGCTGCTAAAAAATAAGTTCGGTTCACTTTAATGTCTATATATTTTATAGCTGATGTTGTTGTTGCACGCCCCTAAAATACTTTACGGCTCCACGTTGATATTGGCCTTGACAAACGAACAGCGGCAAGAATATAAAAATTCACTTACTACATTGCCCTACTACAATATGTATGACGCAGCTTTCCCAGTCCGGGCACGGAGATATCGGACCAAGTCGGTTATTATCATTACCCGCAGAATACGAGAACTCTTGTTATTGTGTTTGTCTTGTAGTATTTACGCTGCGGTAAAAAGAAAAAGGCCAAATATTCTGAAATTATGCTAGCTTGCGCGATTAGAATCTTAGTGGGATTCTTGTAATGAGGATTGCAAGTTGCCTTCCAACTATTTACTGTTATTTTTGTTATTTTTGTCATCGCGTATGATTTGTGATGAATTTTCATCTAGCTCTGTGAAATGGGAAGGAGGAGCGGGTGCTGATCCACGGTATCACCAAATTGATGGACAACTGACGATTTCAAACGTAGACCGTAATCGTGACAAGGGTGGTTGGACTTGCTCCGTTGTCACGCCCGGAGGAGAACTGGCTAAACGTGAGGTAATTTAAAACCCTGTTTATATTTACCTTGCTTATTTTCCCGCGTATATTATAACAGCGCGACAGAATAAAAAAAATACAATTTTCCGCCTGTATAAACGAAACAGTGCAATTTCGTCCCAGTCGCCTCTTTACTGTATCGAACCGTCTTGACAATGCAGGTGTCTCTCTAGGGTTATACCTCTTGAATAAGCGAGCACCTACATTGCTCCTACAGAACCATTTCTATTTAAACTATGCAACATTCATATACCAATTTGCAAGGCCCGACAGCTATGAATTCTACAGGCTCCCAAATAGTCGCTGGATGCTTAATAAAAGTCGTACGATATTTTGTCTAGAACATCTTTTAGTATTTTCACGGTATTTTTGTTACAGGTGCAAATTTCTGTTGTTTCTCCGCCAGTATTATCTCCAATAACATTCCCACCTGGGTTGAAAGCTGGTGATAGATCACAAATAACTTGTACTGTTACATCTGGAGATATGCCGGTGTACTTTTCCTGGTTAAAAGATCAGATACCGATTTCAAGCGCCCTCCAAGTAGATGAACGAGGGGCAGAATTTTTTAGCATGCTCCTATTCAAAAGCCTGACAGCAGCACATAGTGGGGTTTACACATGCGTCGTCACCAATACTGCTGGTAAAGCTAACGTTTCCACTGAGCTGGCTATCAAAGGTAATTTATGTGTTTTCTCTTTATTTTCTCGATTTGTCTTTTAGCTTCCTATGATAATACTGTTTTTGTCTATAGTTCCTCCATATTGGCAAATGGAGCCTTCTGATGCAGCCGTTTTATTGAACGGTTCATTGACAATCAGTTGTGAAGCAAGAGGCCATCCTACTCCAACTATATATTGGACCAAGTTCTCTGGTAAGATCTCATAAAATCTAGCAAAATGTTTAAAAATAATGTTATCGTAACTTTGTGATGATTCTAGTTTATGTTGTTTTCCAAAGGTAGCTCTGAGACTTCTCTAGGTGGAGTAATAGATCCAGTAGTCCTTGGAAATGGATCTTTGAGACTAGAATCAGCGCGTGCAGAACATTCAGGAAAATATAGATGTAGAGCGGATAATGGAGTTCAACCTGCGCTTTCTAAAACCCTCAATATTCATGTGAACGGTAAGGTTAATAGAAAGAAAATCTAAATAAAAAATGCTAGGACTGGTTGATATATTGTTTATGTTTTAGAACCGGCAAGATTTGAAACACAATCAGTAAATGTGACATCAAAGTTGGGAGACACAGTAAGACTGATTTGTGTGGCTCGTGGAGATGCCCCACTGTCCACGTCATGGAGTCACTCAGGACGAGGATTACCCAACTCAGATTATAGGTAAAAAACATAAACTCAAGACAACGTTGAAAGCACCCAACAGTTGCCTGAAAGAGATTACTTCCAAGTGATAAATCCCCGATGATGATTCCCCCGGTGATTCCCGCCCACTGTACTATAATTATGATAAGTTTTTGTATAACAAAAACCATTTATATTGTGTGTTATTTTTTTATGATGTTTTAACTTGTATAAACGTGTATACTTGAAACTACTTTTATTGGAATTGCTTACAGAATGAGCATATCAGAAACAAGAAGTGCCGAAGGTTTGCGAAGTGAATTGGTCATAGAAAGAGCAGATAGAAGAGACTCAGGAGTCTACAGATGCCAAGCATCTAACCCTTATGGAAGATCAGACCACTTCGTACATTTGGCTGTTCAAGGTATTGTATAGATTTATATTTAAAAAAAAAAAGTTCCTTTTGAAATTAACTCAGTAGTTATCATGTCTGTAATGGTAGTAGGGATGTTGCTCAATACTCAATACTCAATACATTGCTTAGGTACTATAAACCTGTGCTGTGTTTAATTGGTGAAGGAAAACATCGGCATGCCCTATAACCAAAATATCGAAGGCATGTGCCATCAGTTAATGTTCCAATTAGCGGCAATAGGCTTGTATGTATGTATGTATGTGTGTGGACTCCCTTTTCCGCATTTAAACTCTTTAGTTGGTTCATTGTGCGTGGGAGTTTTGGCTAGTGGGTTAGCCAGCCCAACTCCGCCCAGAAGCACAGAAGTTTCCTGGGGTCTTCACAGGCTTCGCGGAGTGACCTTGGGTTGCCAAGGATTTTTGCGCGGTGAGTTGCTACGCCCACGCATTCCAGGATTACGTGGGCAGCTGATTCCTCTTCGGTTAGACATCCTCTGCAGAGTGGGCTGTCGCATCCACGTGCGCAGCTGAGACAATGGCAGAGGGAGGAGTGGGGCGGGACCTTCTGTGAGTGTTCCTGATCCTCTTCTGGCCAATTCGTCTGCAGCATCATTGCCAAGTGATCCACTATGTCCCTTAATCCATTGTAGAGTCACTTTGTTTTTCGCCGAGATTTTCTCTAGGGCTAGGTGGCACTCGTAGACGAGTTTGTAGTTACAGCTGTGGCTTTCCAGAGCTCTTAGTGTTGCTGTGCTGTCGGAGAGTATGCGTATGTTGTAGTCTTCGATTTCTCTCCTGTATATCGCGGTTGCGGCCTCGGTGATGGCCACACATTCACATTGGAAGATGGAGCTGTGTGTGCCTAGTGTCATTGAAATGTTGATGTTGAGATCCATCGAGTGTACTCCAGCGCCCGTTCCTTGTTTGGTTTTTGAGCCATCGGTGTAGACACGGACTTCATTGATTCCTGATTGATCTCTTAGGTCCTCGTATAATTATATGTAGTAGTGTTTTTGGAATATTCGTTGTTTGGAGGTCTTGTCACATGGGGCAGCTAATAGAGGCTCATGTGTAATTGCACGATCCAGGATAGCCGCATGCAGGCTTCTAGGGTTGCCCCATAGGCCCTGGTGTTGGAGCCTCAAAGCGGCCATAGTTGCCTCCTGCTGTATGTAGAGTTCAAGCGGGGCTAGGCCTAGAATGATCTCAAGTGCGGCCGTCGGGGTTGTTCTCATGCAGCCTGTAATGGCGGAGCATGCGAGTCTTTGAAATCGTTGAAGCTTGGCGATTACGGTACTTAATTCGGTTCTGGTCCACCATACGATTGCTCCGTAAGTGAGTATTGGTCTTATCACGGCCGTGTAGAGCCACATGGTTATTTTCGGGGAAAGTTCCCATGTTTTCCCAAGCATTCTGCTACATTGAAAGAAGGTTGTGCAGGCTCGCTGTATTTTGTAGTCAAGATGTTTATTCCATAACAGTTTGTTATCTAGGATGATCCCTAGATACTTGACTTCGTTAGTTAGTTTTATTTCGGTGTTAAATAGCTTCGGAAGTCTTAAGTTTCCTAGGCTCCGTTTGTGGGTGAACATTATGAGTTCCGTTTTTGTGGGGTTGACCGATAACCCATGACTTGTGCACCAGTTTTCGATTGTTTTAAAAGCTGATTTCATGAGGTCACATATTACGTTCTCGAAATGTCCAGTCGTTAGGATAGCAAGGTCATCTGCATATCCCACTGTATACAGTCCTCGACCATTCAGTTTCTGGATGAGTTCGTCTACAACTATGTTCCATAGCAGTGGTGAAAGAACGCCACCCTGTGGGCAGCCTCTGGCCACTATACCTCTGGTTGTTGTGTTAACAGTGAATTGTATAGCTCTGTATCTGAGCATATTGTTTATCCATTCTGCTAGCGTTGGGGCTACGCCATAGCGTTCTAGTGCCAGGCTTATGCTGTTGAAGGATGTTTTGTCAAAGGCGCCTTCTATGTCGATGAAGGCACCCAGAGTCGGTAACTTGTTGGTAAATCCGTCTCCTATTCGTGTTACCACGTTATGAAGTGCTGATTCAGTTGATTTATTCTGACTGTAGGCATGTTGATGTGGATGTAGGGGCTTGCGCAATAGAGTGCGCCCTCTTATTTCCAGGTCACATAGCCTTTCTAGTGTTTTGAGAAGGAACGAAGTGAGACTTGGTCGAAAGGATTTCGCCAGTGTGTAGTCGCTCCTTCCTGGTTTTGGGATGAATACTACCTTCACTTCCCTCCATTTGCGAGGTATGTAGCGATGGGCAACGCAGCCTCTGAAGATGTTAACAAGATAGTCAGCCAGTAGGTCGCCACTCCATCTAAGGAGACCCGGAAATATCCCGTCTAGTCCTGCTGATTTGAAGGGAAGGAAGCTGTTGATGGCCCATAAAACCTTTTCCTGATCGATGAGGTCATGGGCTACGATCCAGTCTTGGCTACTGGATGTTCGTTCGGTGCGCATGTCCCATTCGTGATTGTCTGTAATCTGACACCCTGGGAAGTGTGTTTCTAGCAGCAGTTCGCTTGTTTCTGCATCAGATTTTGTATAGGTCTTGTCTGGTTTCTTGAGACATCCAAGTGTACGCTCAGGTTCGCTTGATAGTATGCCTTTCGTTCGTGCTGCATGACTGGTGCTTTCTATGCTTGTACAGAAGCGTTTCCAGCATTCCAGCTTCCTAGTTCTTATACGTTTTTTGTAAGTTGCTTTAGTGGATTGGTAGTTTTCCCAATCCTTGATTTGGCGAGTGTTTATTGCTCTGTTGAACAGACTCCTTACTTTGCGACGTAATCTCTGCAGTTCGGGGCCCCACCTGGCAATAGGCTTGCAACCTGTCACGTGGAATACTTACTATTTGGAGAACGCGATCAATTGTAATGTTTGGACGTTCCTCCGACTACCCCCTAATTAGAATCCTCAATGATCTATGATGAGGATGTCTATCATGGAAATACAGTAGTGAGCATGTTGTATTTTGATTTTGTTGGGTCTACATATTTACGTTATGTCTTATTCTCGTTAATCTTTTGTTAGTGTGTATTTCGAGTGTGATTGTTCTATAATTATGTATTGTTTGGGCAACATAGACAATCTTATTTTATTGCAGAGCCGCCAGAACCACCTGCAAACTTCCGTGTACTAGAAGCCACTTCTAGATCGGTAAGATTGCAATGGAGAAGACCGTACGATGGGAACTCCCCAGTTCTAGGCTATGTTGTGCAATACCGCAAGCATGATTCCACCAGCACTGATTCCTGGAGAGATGCCGATACACATAATGTATCGGTTACTGCGCATCCTGCTGATTCTTATCCTGAGTGAGTATTCATTCATTTAATTTGCGTCATGGTTTCTGTGGTAATTTTATTTTTACCTAGAGGTAATTTTTATAGAATCCACAACTCCACCAAAGATCGTTTCCCCAACAGATCATGATCGTCTGAGGCGTTTCCCCAGTTTTTGGATTGATATTAAAAGATCGATCTCTTTTTATATTAAAATTCTATATTATTTCGTATGTACAATACAGTTAAGAACTATCTATAGATTCTAATGCTGGACTATACATAAAAAAAAACATGAACTTTACTTGTTCCAAATTTCATCCAAATAAACCCAGACGTTATGGAAATTATTATCAATAAATACTTACCCAAACATCTGAACATCCCAACATTGGCATTTTTATTGAGTAGGATAAATTAATTTGTTATTTTCACTCTGTAACTTGCTTAATTACTTGAGATGAATTTAAGAAAATCAGTATTTCTCCCATTTAGATTTGCTTCTAGAATAGAAGGGGCCACGATCTCTGGACTAGAACCGGCGACGGCGTACTTAGTCCGAGCTAGAACCGTCACTGCTCAGTTCGCGTCGTCACATACTCGAGCATTACTTGCATTGACGTTACACGAGCCACCTTCAAGGGCACCGCTAAATCTTCGCGCTTCTGCTCCGAGAGCATCAACTATTGAACTTAGTTGGCAAGTAAGTATTATTGAGATTGTGACAGCGCTGTGGCGGTGGCGAGCAATAGATTCCCGCGAACTTTGACTACCACTTGACAACCATTTCCCTTTAATTACTACCGCCACCGTCATCACGTCAGCTTAACCGGGTCCTTTCAGGTATTAAAATAAGGTTATTTGTGTTGTCCTCCGTTCTTCGGCCCCTTTGGGTGACAGCGGGTAGTTTTTTCTCGCTGTCCCTTGACTCACACCTTTTGAAACTTTTTCTAGTTTGAAAACAAAGATGGCGAAAACGAATAATCCAAGGCAGATGAAAAAACCGCATAAACTATCCAAAATCATTATAAATAAATTACACTAGGATTCCCTCAACTGTGAATTTCAGATACTCTGATTACGACGGTACCAGTTATGGTACCGTCGTAATCAGAGTATAGTAGGTCTGGGTGTTAACCCAGACCTATAAAATATCTGCAGAACACGCAACCATTTGTCCCCCGCATCGGGAATCGATCCTGCACTTCTTGCGTCTCAGCCCGTTATTTCAAAGGGTTCCAGACACCCAGTACGAGCCGTTTTCCAATCTTGCGAACAATATTATTAATAGTTACTCTGAAATGGTGTAGGCGTTAGGTTCAACATGACTCACATGCAAGAATTTGCCTGAAGCGTGTGTTGTGTAGTACCTAAGTGATTTACTAGGAATATCTTCCGGCTTACGCTTGACACATTAGGACATCTTGTATAGTTACAGGTATTGCATATACCTCTACTATACCTTGCGCGTACACCCTTGTGTGCACACAAGGCTTCATCTTTCGAACGAAATTGGCTAGTGACTGATTCTATTCGCAATCGTTAAAGGGTATTGTTCAGTTTCCGTCAGGGCTATACACGTTGTGAACCACCTTGGCACGTGAATTTATTATTATGAATTTGAGTGTTACGTTTCAAGAATTTAGGTCATGTTTTAAAACGTTTATTTCTTTCAGTGATTTAGGGTTTTTTTTTGTATCGATCAGCAGATAACTTACAGGGTAAGCTGGGGTGTCAATAAGTTTTGATGATCTAAACTTGAAACTTGCACTAAGGTACTCTACCTCAAACTAAAATTTTTGAAGTTGCTAGTCACGTCGTTCACAAAACATATGTATCAAGGCTTTCGTCTAGGAAATGTTGCCTTTAAATCAGGATTAGGTAATTGTTATCTTCTGCAAAGACGATTTCTCGTTATGAAGCTGAAAAAAAATAAAAAAAAATATGTGTTAATATGTCACCAGGCTCCACCACCGTTATCTTGGAACGGAGAACTCCTCGGCTACACAGTCTGGTGGTGGGCTTCAGCGGACGGATCTCTGAGTGGAGGCGCGAACGTTGGCATGGAGTTCGCTACGGTGCGAGGTCAAATCAACAAGTACACCATTGAAGGGCTAGAGCATTACACAAGGTTTATATAAGAATTGTTTTATCCATTGAACCAAAATACTGTATTAGCACAATTACCTTTTATAAAGTATTTTGCCTCAATGGTTTTACTAGCAATTACAATTTACATACATCTGTTCAAAAGTGTGTCAGCATATCCCACATTCATTTTGTGTAATTTTAGCAATCAGCAATTGGCGGAGATCTCGGGACAATACAATAAATAGTTATCAACGAACTAATATAAACTATTTCACGGTTAACGACAGATTGCTGTCGTGATCTTGGTCGCTACTGTGATTGATTTGCAATCGTGTAAAGTTACATAATTGCCCCGATAGTCTTAAAAAATCTATTGGCAGCGAAATGTGAATTCAAACCACCTGTTTTACTATGAGTTCATTCAGACTTGCTGGCATTTCAGATACTCAATTAGTGTGAGAGCATTCAACAGTGCTGGCGCTGGACCTGCATCAGGGCCTGTCAACACCTTAACAAAAGAAAGCGGTATGTTTATGTTTTTCACAACCTTTTCATGCTATGTTCAAACTGAAGCATCTTCCAAATATAATTTCGTTAAGTAAACAAACATACACTCAGAGAATACTCAGAATAAAATAAGGCGGTACGGTTAAGCCATTACGGCGAGATCGATTCACAAAGTAATTTCCTGAATTCATTAAGCAGGATTTCTTGTAACGCCACGTCTGTGCTAAATTATTTGAATTTAAATAAGTAACTAAATAATTTCATCGCATAGTATTTCATAATCAGTTGGTAACCTTTTATACAGTGTATGGCAAGATAAAAGGGACTGTTAAGGGTTAGATTTAAGGAAGGCCTAGGTGAACTTAGATGAAAATTAAAATCACATTTTAGAATTATCGAAAAGTCTGCTTAAAATGTAAATTCTCTTAAAAAAAATAGCAGGAGATCTTTTAAATAAAAAAAAAACAAACGACAGTATGGCAATTGAATCACAATAAAAAAGGCGGCATATTTGAAAAAAAAATAGTGTTTTCAACACCCGAATAAAACACAAAAAGTAGTAAGAATTATTGCCATATGAATCAATTGCCAAAAAAAAAAATGAAAAAATCTGTATAAATACCCTGTGACACGACCACTTGTTTGTGGACATTACTTGCTTTTCAAACTCTACGAACGAGCTTCTAATAAATTGTCTTTCGATCCTCAGTGCCTTCAGAAGGTCCTCGCGGAGTCAGATGCCGGGCGGTGTCCCCGCAGAGTCTGAAAGCGGAGTGGTCGCCGCCGCCCGCCCACGCCCATCACGGAGCCTTGCTGGGCTACAAACTGCTCTACCGACCGGAGCATAGTGAGTTTATGTAAACTCGGCACTGCTATGCTCTTTGGAAGATGGACGGATAGACATCCGTCCACGTGTCACTGATATTTCCTTTAGTCAAAGTCAAAGTAAAAATTCATTTACTCATTGAAATCACAAGGATCGCTTTGAAACGTCGGGTCAGTTTTGAGGGTATCATGTAAAGAAAAGGAGGAATTGATTGATATGATGCAACTTCGGGTACGTAACATCGTTATGAAGTCTAGACTCGTTAGTCTCGACACGTTTTGGCTACTATCACAACAATGGATCTATTATGTACAAAGAGTTTATTTTTTAATCTCGAGCCTTTATAATAAAGTAAGACCAAATTTATGTATTTTACTATTCTGTGTATCTATTAGTACTGTGTAACAACTGCCTTACTAATAATGATAGCACAGAACACTTTCAATGTAGTTTCGATGGATCCTTAGTTATTAAAAAAAACAGCCAAGTGCAAGTAGAACTCGTGCACAAGGGTACCACCAAACAATTAAAACACACGTTTTTTGTTTAACTTGTTAACTTCTAATGACGGTTTAAAAGGTTCCGTTAAGTAACGTTGATAGGTAATGTTACGTATTCGATTCACATTCACTACAAACACTTTCCACTGACTGCTTCCAATTTGTTAGATTAGAAGGACATCCCTATCTAATCCATTTTTTCCTGTGATGTCCCTACCCTATTTCCCCCTCTATACCAAATTAGCTACAGTCGTGCAGACGCGAAACTTTTACGCAAATTCAAAAACAACATTAGTAATTGAAATCCTAGATTCCTAGCCGCCTCCAGATCCACCTTTGGGTAAGTCCTCTGTATTTCGAGCACGTAGCCCTAAAAACAAATAACCTTAGTGATGGTAGTATTAGTGTTTGCTTGTAAGCTGAGTAATGGTAGTTGTTTGTCGGCAGCGACGGACTGGCTCGAATGGGAAGTTCGCAGCGGCGGTGGTCTAAGTACAGGAGCGGGGGCGGAGGTCAAGCGAGTAGCGGGCGTCGAGACGCTCCTGCTTGCACTAAGACCACACACCAATTACACGATACAAGCGTTGGCGTACACTGCATCTGGAGACGGCGTGCCCGCTCATCCTATACATTGCACCACACAGCAAGATGGCAAGTTTTACTCCAAAACCTAATCTTGTAAACACGGGAATTTTCACGTGAGAATTTTCGGTAAGGTACTTGTAAAACGTACAAAGTATAGGAATACCTCAAAATCAAATAATGAAGAAGACCGTCGAAGTTTTCGACCTTTGTGGGCGAAGGCCCGCCTGAGACGCAGAAGGTTGCGGTTTCGATTACCACCGCGGGAAAAATATTTGTATGATCTGCAAATGTTTGTCTCGGGTCTGGGTGTTTTCTATGTATAATATGTAGTCATGTAGTTCCCATAATACAAGCTTAGCTTAGTTTGGGGCTAGATCATGATCGCGAAAGTTACCAGCATTATTTATTTATTAATGGGTTGAAATAAGTTAACATCTTCAGTAACAGTTAAATTATAACACAATTCAAAATCATCGTATATATAATACAAGCTCTGCTTAGTTTGGGGTTAGATGATGCTGTGTGAAAAATATCCAGTATTATTTATTTATTGTACCTAGGCAAGGTATGTTTGTTAAAGTGTAAGTTAGTACCTTCCATGAGCATCAGAAGGACCTTGTTGGCAAATAAGTTTTATTTTGTTCATCAGCACCGGGTCCACCAGCGGCTGTGAAAGTAGTAGCGACATCGGTAACATCATTGTCTGTGAGCTGGCTACCGCCGAGTCGGCCGAACGGACCGGTCCTTTACTACACCGTCTTCTACCGAGAGCTTGGCAGGTAAAATGATGTCTCTTTTCGACTTCATTAATTTCTTCATTTACATTAGGTTTTGAGATGGCACGTGACTGCTGCCAAGTTGTTTCCTTGATGCGTCAAAGTAAAACTAAGCTGAGGTAATTGTCTAGACGCCCTGATATCTTATGATTTTGATCCTTTTCTCTCAGGGATAGACCTCCTCAAACAAGTACAGTACAAGCAGAGAGCGGTGAACCTTCGGTAGGATTAGGAGGTTCAACGGAACTTAGATCCCTATCTGAGGGTTCCACATACGAGGCGTGGGTTGCAGCACATTCCGTGGTCGGGGAAGGTGAACCTTCTGCACCTCAGCCAGCCACTACCACTTCCAGAGGTTCGTTGAAGTTCGGTCCTCGTATCACTGGTTATATCTTAATCTGCGGTATGTCAGTGCCCAGGTTTTATTTTATACCTACTATACATAACATAAATTAGTGCATTACCAACCTACTTACATAGCTACAACACTAACATAGCCTTTTAAGTTATACTAACACAAATGGACCTATATAACTGTCTGAAATTTTAAAATAATTGAATTGAATTAATTGTTATGGTACCCAAAAAACTAAGAAGGTTTGTATGGGTCTGGGTTTTTGATGTAATTGTGCATTGGTACATAATTATTGTTTTTTACGCAATACTGACTCCTTATAATACATAGATGGAGAAGAGCTCCATAAATTATTATCCACTGCTACCACAAAATATTTGTATTCTTAAGTATGTTGTGGTGGTCTTTTGTTATAACCAGCATTATAAAACGCCTAGGTATCACCAGGTATCAGCATCTTCACATTTCTTTACAGATAGAAAATAGCCAATATCGATAATAGATATAAAGAATCTTCAAGTCTGTTTTTTTTAATTCGAAACAGCGACGAACTAGTAGACTTTTTAAACGTCAAACAGCCCAGCCGGAATAGCGTTCT
Source organism: Perizoma flavofasciatum (assembly GCA_958496245.1). Classification (NCBI taxonomy): domain Eukaryota; kingdom Metazoa; phylum Arthropoda; class Insecta; order Lepidoptera; family Geometridae; genus Perizoma; species Perizoma flavofasciatum. The sequence continues at coordinate 7,092,930 of OY292436.1, forward strand.
CACTTTTTATTGTTTCTCTAATGTCAGACAGTGAGAGAGAAATTAATTCCGATATTATTTCGACGCTTTGCCGATCGCTGTGATCGGCATTTATGTTGTCAGTGGGTGCAAAAATCGTATCGTTTGGCGTTTGGGCGCGAGTTGCGTGTGGCCGCGGTCTTCGGCTAGCGTGCAGCGCCCGTGGGGAGCCACCTCCTCGGGCTCGATGGCTGCGAGCCGACCGCCCCGTCACGCACGACCCACGGACACATCTCACACCGCACGGACATCTGGCGATACACGGTAACTATAACAGTATAATTGGGTAGGCATGTCAAACACCAAAGAGCGCACCAAGGAGCACAACTTCTTATTAGTCAAATCACTTATTCAAATAAAAGAATCAATTATTACATAAATAATAGCATTCATTTTATAATTGCAATTTTAAGAGATGACAAAATTAATAAGTCAAAAAACTTTTTTTTTCGGTTTAATCGAAAATCTGTTCTGTATTGTTTTTGAGGTAGTTTAAGCATCTGACGACATCGGTGATTCCCTCCAATTAATGTTTGCAAAACCTGCAAGTATAATATGTTCTGGGTATGTGTGTTGTAGTACTTGTAGTTCTGACATCCATGAGTCACATCGTAGGTAACTGTTGAGTATTATGTTATAGAAGTGGACGCATCGACTAGTGGAAACTATACTTGTTCAGCGCGTAATGCGTTTGGTTCCGAAGAAGTGACGTATAGAGTGGAATGTGCCGCGCCACCGTCCGCACCCACCCTTACCTTGGACCACGCGGCGCACAAAGAAGCGATACTTACCTGGAGGACCACACACCATCCTTCTGCACCACCTCATGGTAAGTTATGGAGACACATCATGGTGCTCTTTTCATAAAAAAGTACTTCGAGCCATAATAATATTTTTTATACGAGACGTTTATCGTTTAATTACTTCATCGATTTACATATGGCTGTGTTGTCGCCAAAACAGCCGTCACTTCCGGTTGACTGGAGTTTACGGAACACAGAACAATAATAAAAGAGATACGAAGCGCTAGTCAAGGTAGTCAAGAAACGATAGGATTTGCATAAATTACCCAAATTTCATCTTCAACGCACTGCAAAATCGGATCACGATGCAACAGGAATTTATCGTTAAATTCCACAGCTCCTTTACTAACTCTAGTTACAATAAAAACTCGTGTACACTAGGATTGATGAACGTTTGTTTGGTGGGCGTTATGATGAGCCCCCTTTTGAACTGATTTCATTTCCACCCGCGGCGTTTTAGGTTTATCAGATGTTTTTCTGTGAGTGTCTGGTGTAAGCAACATGAATGGTGTAGCGTGATTCAATGCAAACCGGGAACATGGTAGTAAAACTGAAATGTAAAAATCCTTTATTCGCTTACAACTTGCCCTATTCGTAATCACAAGTTGATTACTTGGAAAATGTAACTCTCCACCGTGCCTTCTCATCGTTAGAACGATGTTCAAGGTGGATGCTCTAAATCTATTCATTTGTAATCTGTTTTGTTTCTGAAAAAGTCTTCAAGATCTTAGGTCAACTTTAACTACAAAGTAATTACATTTTTTTTTCTTTTACTGAGTATTCGTGGAGCAAACAACTAATAATTTAATCAATATCATATTCCTGATCTCTGAAAATATTCGTATATCGGGAATGGAAATAGGTGTGCGAGCATTTTCAACAAAGAGTTTTATATAGAGCAAGAGGCTTTTCGTTTTTTCTGTTGAAAATACACACGTGAGGCAGACCTCGGAATATATTTTCCATATCACATTCTATCAATCTCTCCATCCGATCCGAGCATAATAGCTCAATTTATAAAAAAAATCGAGACGTAGCGCTTGTGATCGATTTGTAAAACAAATACCTGTACTTAAGAGTGAAGGTAGTTGGTAAACGTTTACGAGTTTTATGTAAATAGGAGTAATGGCATATGGGACAAAAGGGGTGTTTACATTCGCATCCCGTACAACTTTTGATTGTTTTTGGGACGTGCTCTTATTTCCTGTTAGGAGTATATACTTATCTGTTTGATATTGCTTTCATTATAATAATTTGATACTCGTATTATTGCTAAGTAGTTTTATGCGCATTAAATAAAGTACGCTGGGGATTCCTAATTGGATTGCCTTACTATGTCATCATGAACTCACTTTGATAAACATTATACTATCGGCATGTTTATTTACCTATCTGTCGACTTTTTGATCTACTAGCAATAGCAGCACAATGTTTATTACCCGTGGTGCTATTAAGCTTAGCTTATGTGTCAACGGGTAAGGCTCCTAAATATATCTAAATAGTCTGGCCGCTAAAAAAGCAAATGAAAATTGTAGCAAATGAACAATAAATGACATCAAATCATGTTATTTTTAAGTATATACCTAGGTATAATAAAGTGTTTGCAAATAATATAAAACTACGATGGTTAAACGATAAGAATCGCAAAGGGTTCGGAAAGAATGGTGATAGAAAGATGCCTATACCCAACGGTGGGTGCAGACGGGCTAAATGATGGTAAAATATTGTTTAAAAGGTTTCACCATCTGGTGGACGCGTGTTCGCGAAGACTTCTCCGATGTGATGGAGCCTGTCTCCATCCGCGAAGAAGAAAGGCAACTCGAAGCCGGGGGCGAAGCCACTAGCGTGGTGCTGCGAGCCTTGGCTTGTGGAGCGACGTACTCGGTCAGGGCTGTGGCGCATTCAAGAGCTGGCCCTTCGCCCCCTTCCGTCCCGCTGGTAGTGAAGACGAAACCTCCTGGTAAGCTACTGGTTACATTTTTTTGCTACTGCATACATCAAGCACTGTTTATTTGTACTCATTGCTCTGTGTACAGTTGACTTCCTCGGCAAGGTAGAGCAATGGGTATTGCTTATCCATTCCCACAGGTATATTGTGAATCGGCTCTGAAGAACTTCGTTAAAGGGTCTAGTGCTGTTTACCTATAATTATTTATACCTACATACAGTAATTTTATTTATTGAGAAGGTTTTGCAGCCGTTCAAAAATAATTTGAATTATTTTGTTACCTATACTGACCTTGATTCCCTTAAACAGCTGCAACAACTGTCTTATCTTTTTAATTCTGTATTTTTCATTGATTTTCTGAAGATCTCATTGATCTGAAGCCCAATCCAATATCGTATTTAAAAAACAATCAAAGTAAAGTCTCATCTGATAAACCTAAAAATTGGTATTCCACTCAATAATTACAATTCTTCATAAAAAAATACGTCAAAACAGAGATTGAAAGTGGATCGAAAACCGACTGACACAATACTAGAGGTATATCGAGACTCGGTTGTGGAATAAATACGAGAATCGGATCTCAGGGTGTTGGTTTCAGATTATTATTATTACATTACATATTACATTATTATACTACATTCTCGTATTTTATTTTGTTGATAATTATTAAAATGTAATTTTCAATAACTCTGGATATAAATTTGTGTCAGTCTGCTTATAGTCGAAATTTTGTATTTTAAGGTACCGTACCTCAAAATGAAAAAAGGAACCCTTATAGGAACACCTCGTTGTCTGTCCGTCTGTCTGTCTGTCAAGACCCTTTATCACAGTAACGCCTGAAGGTATCAAGTTTAAGTTAATATCAAATATGTAGGTCTGCGGTCCCTTGAAGCTGTAAAAATATCAAGCTTCTAAGTCAACTTAATTAAAAAATACAGCCAATTATGCCTTATATTTGGATACTCTCAAAGTAAATCTAAACCTATAAGGTTATACCTAGAATTTATTTTTTTCCTTTATTTTATTTTTGTAGTATTTTAATGAAACTTTCTGTGTTTGTATTTATTTGTTTTGTATTTTGTCACCTGTTGTGTTGTGTTAGTGGTTAATAAATGTATTTTCTTTCTTTCTGTTTTTCTAGAATAATAACATTAGACAAGATGCAAGGTCTCACAAAACAAGTAAAGAAAAAAAATGTTTTGTAGTTTTATCACATAAAAACATTTTTTCGATTACAAACTTACATTTGCAGTTGGGGAATTGACCGTGACTAGCCCACTGGTTATTGATTAGTATTTGGTTTTCGTCCAGTTCTGGTATGGGAAGGTGGAGGAGACCAGCATGATAAAGAGGAGGTTGCCGAAGCTGCCGTGTGGAGCAACAGCAGTTCCTTAGCATTGGACGCTCGAAGAGCGGTGCGGTGCGGCGCTCGCCTTGTGAGACTGCAATGGAGACGGGCGGATGCAGTCAGTGCGGCTGCTTGGAGAGACGCCGACCTGACCTCGCTGCATCATCATCGAGAGGTTTGTTCTTTGGCATGGCACCGGTTCTTTCATTTTCACCCTGAGTTAGGACAGTGATCTGACCAGCCCCTTGACTGCATTAGCAAAAAAGCAATGGAGACGACCTCGGTGTCACGACTGGCGAGTAACCGGTCGGCTGCGAATGCCGGAAATTGATTCCAGCTACGGGACAAACTCGAAATATCAAACTCGATATCGATTATCGATTAAGTTACATAATAAGGCAACGGTGCCACCAACCTTCTCAAACACGTATCGTGCGAGTCTTTAATTACCATTGTTACGATCTGTTTATCTAGAAGCTAATTAGAATCTCGACGGGTAGCAAGCGGATGTAAACTTCCTGTGCAAACAAACTTCACACTCGTACCTATCGTATCGTAAACGACTAGAAAACGATAGATACTTAAGTGTTAAGTAGGTACACACTTAGAAACAATATTCAATTATATCCTGGAAATAATAACCTACATAACTTGAGGACCAATAGAAAACCAAAATCCTTTTATTCGCCAGAACAATCAAAACATTAAGACTCACATTTCACAATGCTATGATCCACCTCTGGGTTAGATAAAATATTTTTTTGCGAACACCAAGTAACCTCACTTTACCTTCGAGATTCCCTGTAGGAAGAAAATAGAAATATGTTGATTAGGATCGGAAAGGAAGGGACGAACGTGCTTCATACTTGTATCACTTGTGCTTCGCTGAATTCCGAGATTGCCAAGAGGGTCAGGAAAGGTGTAGAGGCTTTCCTAAACAAATTGAATTTGTTATTTCCTTATCAGATATCGGCAAATGTTCAGAACTGTATAACATTTTGTTACTAAGTAATCACACTTATTCCTATTTATCTCATTTGTTTCGATGTTTTATTCGAATAGTTTCTGATCCGTGTGGGTGGTTTAATTTATTTACGTACCTAATGAGATATTCACAATACATTGAATCAGCCCTCCACTTTACTTATCTCTTTGAGTAAAGTTGATTTGTTTTGTTAATTCAGAACATAAAAATACGCAGAAAAACATGAAAAAAAAAATCCCGGTATTAAAAAAAAAATCAGGAATATTTTTTTCTCTAGGACAAACGTTTGCATGATCTACAAATATTTTTTTCGCATCAGAAAGCTAATACACAGGCAGTCATTTTATCTACGAAATTACGAAAGAGCTTTTACAGAAAGCTTATCTGTTTTCATTCCGACAAAAAATAAATACTACACTAATCGTTTTTGTCTTCTCCTTCGTCAGCAAATTCTTTGTCTTGGATGGTTATACATGCTACTGGTGCAGGATGTACTACTCGTAGTTTCTGACACCCAAAACACGAGTACAGACTATAGGGTGTTTATTTATACTACGATGGGCGGTGGTCCTATCGTGACTGTTCTTTTATAGAGTTCGTAAAATGGCACAAAATCTAAATGTAGAGTGTACGAAATGGGTATGCTGTTTTATCATAGATAATGATTTCAAATCGAAACTTTAGTAACTAACTGGAAACCAAATACTGGATCAATATTTAAATATTGGAAATAAGGCTAATTTAAATACAAAAAAGTGGTAATTTAGCCGTATTGTAAAATTTAATTTTTCGAGACAATCGTTTGTACAATCCGGGTGTGTCTCCAGGTGGTGATCGGTGGCCTTCCAGCCGGGGCGTGGTATGGCCTCCGTCTATGGACTGCCACTGAGTCCGCTCGGCACCAGGCTGTTATTTACGCAGCTACCACCACACATTCCGGAGGTAAGATGGCGGGTGACTCTCGAAAACTTCATTAATCTTAATCCATGCTTTCATTGCGAAAGCTTTCTATGAAATCAAATCTGCGTTTTTGTAAGACTAAGTAATCTTCACATTTTTGGTTATAAAAGGAAATACCATGGTTTCCTCGCGATGTTTTCCTTTTTTTTAAATTACGTGTTAACGCGCTAATATTTTTCAAGTGAAAACAATAGAATAAACGTTTATTTGGCAATGAAAAAGTAATGTCATAGATAGGCCGACAGCTAAAAGTAGAGCCACGTTCACGTTCTTTTTAGGCTCATGTGCCTAAAAAGGTAAAAGCATTAGTTGCATGTGTTACTATCACACAACGCTGGTTTTCAGTGGATAAATCTACTGGTGCAAGACCGGCAAAACACTTACCTATGTTCATATTTCTGTCCAGAACGTCTACGAAGACCAGTGTCGTTCCAATCAGAAAGCGTCCCGATGATAACAGCAAATGGCAACGCTGACGCTGAAAAGGTTCTTGGGGCAGTATCCTTTGCCTTCGCTGGTCTTGCTGCGCTGGCTGTGTCTGCTTTAGTACTAGTACTGATTGCTAAACGAAGGTAAGTTGGTAATTAGCTAAGAGTTTTGCGTGAATAACATTTGTAAATGAGTTAGTTTACACATAATTTTGGCTGTTAGTCATTTTTAATTTCCAACCTAAATGTTTTTGAAGTCGTGCTTAGAATAGCAAGTTTTCCCTTAGTTTATATATAATAATCTAATTTCCACAAAATAATAAAAATATTTTATTGATCGTAACGCCCTTTGTATGTTGTGCCTACCAGCAAGATGTTTTACATTAGGTTTTATTGGATTTTACCAAACCCATCTGTTTTATTTACTTACGACATTTTTATAAAAAAGCCGAGTCATAGGGCAAAAGTTATGTGAAGCATGACCCCCCTTTCAGTAATACATAATGTTGTGAGATACCCCAGAATATGTATTCTATCCCGTATTTGTAATTTGTATGATTTAATGCCAGAGACTCAGGTAATACATAACATCCATTTGTTAGCATTTTCCCGTCAGCGTATTATAAAATCCCATCGGAGCGCAGTGAAACGGTACATATGTGATGCACTGATCAATACCGTTCCAATCAAAATGCACTCTGCAACATCTGCTATTCCGGACGAATGTTTTTTTTTACTGAAAAATTGATGGCTTGATTCGAATCAGCTTGGCAAAGTCGTTATCGAAAAGCAAAATGCATTGGTAGCCAAAGCAATTTGCCAGAACAAAATAACTTTTCTAGCTGGAATATAAATTTCTTATTGGTATTGGGATTTTGCGTTCAATATAAAACTCAGATTTTTAGTCGTTGCATTATCTTCAAAAGTGTCCCAAGTCTATCTAAGCTGCATTTATAAAACAATCTACTATATCATAAATAGCAAAATCTAGATATCTAACGTTTGCAGCGTTAAGGTGAGACAATTAAATTGTAAATCTGGACGATATCGCAAACTTATTTCTGAGTAGAATAGAATAGAATACGTTTAGTAGCCGGAACAATAAGGTCAATAGAAGTACAATAAGGTTTTAGAATGAATAATTTTATTATGTGCAGTTACGTTCTACCTTAACTAGGCATGTAAATGTAACTTAAATTAAAGATAGCAAAATACCACTCTCTGTTGGCGTTAACGCCTGCTGAAAGATTGAATTGCATGGAAATGACATTAGCTGTGGAAATGTCACGTGACTGCTGCCAAGTTTTACCTTGACCGATTTGCGTTAGCGAGAAAGGAAAAGTAAGCGTAAAAGGAGCTAAAGGAGCGTAAAGGAGGACACCGAGTGAAAGTTATTAGATAGATAGAAGATAGAAAATACTTTATTGTACACCAAATAACACATCAGCTTAGTTAAGTACTATCAACTTTAACAATTTTGTACAATGGGCGGTCTTATCGCTAAATAGCGATCTCTACCAGACAACCATTGGAACGGACTGTAAGGAAGTTTAAAAGGGGTTTAATTGGTGTACTTACCACATATTATGAATATATTATAATACACATAATATATAATATACAATATACCTACATATTTACATACTTACATATTTACATAAGTTATTATTACCTGTTTAGTATTTTTTATTGCAAAATTCGTTTCAAACTCCAATAAAAATAATAATGAAGATAAATGACGACGGTATTGAGAGCGAGAAGCCTTCGTAAATCACCCGCGTGCGGCTAGGGTTGGATTAACCGGTTTCAAAAAACTGGATTACCGGAAAAACTTTGAACATGTAAAAAAAATGGGATAGTCCAATTTCATGTAATTAAATAAACATTCTACAGTGGTCTTAACTCATTTTATGGAGAAAACTAAATGTTTCTCCGCTACAGCCCCGGGTTCCCATTACAGTCGTAAGATCGCTGTTTCGTTTTTTCATGAAAAAAATAACAAGTTTATCAAATTTTTCGTAGAGAAACAAGGCGTCGTCGATTTATTACTGCAATAAGAAAGCCTTGTTGCCCTAGACTGTCAAAATGCCGCAGAACAAAACAAGACCGGAATTTTACGGCTGAATACCTCATAGCCGGAAAATTCTAGCTTTAGCGTCGATCAGCTCTACTCGTGCGACCTATTTCCAACACAATCATCTGAATTTTACATGCCGCCGTGTGATTTATGCTTAGAAAAATATTCAATATCGGCAGCTTTCTAAATGAACGATTGTTATGGAAAACGTTTTTGAGAAAAACAGTTTTTATTTATTTTATTATTTATTTGGGAAAAGGCTTCAATATTAATGCCTATTCGCCATTCTCTGTATTTGAAATTCGAACAGGTCACTGGGTTTTGTATATTTCCATTTTATAATAACAAAAGAGCAGGTCAGCCGTATCATTCAAGACAGGAAATAGCTGAAACAGGAAAATTTAAATTTATTCAGATGTTTTATGATGAAACATTGACTTGTAGAAAAAGTTGATGGGCAGTAGAGTTCAGGATTACCAGGAACAATAATAACAGGGACACTAAAATACCAGTCAATTGCGAATCGCAGGGTTTCGTACAACCACACAATATAAACACAAATTCATGAGAAATTCAATCACAAGATTTGCATTTTTTCAACTATTTTATCATGAGAACCATCAAGCCATATTGCGATAATTGCGAAATTCAGGCAAAGATTTGAAATCCCGCTTTGCGAATGTCAACTTCAACTTCTTAATTATGGCTTCTGTGGCTATTTGTCATAATTCTACCAGTGTCCGTTTGATCCATGATACATTCATGAACAATACAGAGGGTGTGAAAATAAGAATATGGTCGGTGTAATGATAGAAAATCGACCAGAATTTTGTAACCAATTTGAAATTTCTAAAACAAACATATAAAACGACACAAAGTTAGTAGTTAGATTTGATTAGTAAGTAGAATAGTTTTTACAATTTTATTTTATTCATAATGTCATAGCGCCCTCAATCACAAAGCGGAAAGTGACACCTTTGCCTGAACTGAATCGCTATAAGACATCATGGCCTCTGAACTTAGAACTATGCATACTGTACGGGCTCCTTACGTCGGTAAAAATCATCTTTCTCCATCAGTACGCTGTGGGTTTGCACCGCCGCCACCGAAGAGGAGACACGTCGCTGCAGTCACTCCGTCGCCAGCACCGACAAGTCCGTGTGTCCCGAGCAGCAGAACATGCGGAACTGTCAACACGACTACAAACACGATAAGCTGTCGCCGGCTTCTGGTAAGCCTTCTCCTTGTCTGTCGTGTCACCGTTTTCACCTGCGTTATGTCTGTGATCTGACCAAACTGAGATGGCCATGAAAAGGTATGGTGGCCTTGAGAAGTCGTTATCAATCGTTCTATTTCGGGACAACAATATTTTATTTTTCGTGTTACACTAACTAAAATAATAATTAATAAATAATGCTGGACATTTTCACAAAGCATAATCTAGCCCCAACCTAGTAGTGCTTGTGTTATGGGAACTACATGACTGATATACATTTTTATTTTGTAAATATATACATATTGTACATAAAAAACACCCAAACCCGAGATAAATCAATACCTGAGATTGCATATTAAAACCATTTGTCCCGCGGCCGGAATCGAACCCGCAACCTTCTGCGTTTCAGGCGAGCCTTCGCCCAATACGCCACGGAGGTCGTCAAAACCAAACAAAAACCTTTGTTTAAAAATGTGTCAAACTCAGCCACAAGTTTATTTCACCTTTTAATATCTGGGAAAAACACAAAAAAATATTTAAGAAATGCAAAAACTTTGACCCCGACGTGATTTGAACACGCAACCTTCTGATCTGGAGTCAGACGCGCTACCGTTGCGCCACGGAGTCGATGTCTTGTTGCTCAAAATTTACTGTCTACTCAAATGTTATTTAAAATCACTGTTTATATTATTCGCTTTTCATATTGTATTCGTTCCGGAAGACAGTCATTTTTCACGAGACTGATTCCGGTAAATATAAACCAGAATAATATGGCACGCACTATTGGGATTACCTATCACAGATTAAGTATAGAAAGGTCCGGCCCATGATAGCACGGCGCACCCAACTGCAGGGCCAAATTAAAGTATATTTATGTGGCGGCTTTTCTGACACTACATTATAACTAAATAAATTCAGAAATTCTTTTTTCTCCGAGTTATACAGAGTGTGGCAAGATAATGGCACTCTCAAAGACAGATTGCAGGCAGATATTGCGCAGGGTTTTTGAATGTTCTTGAAGTTATACGATTTGATAGATGGTAAATTAGAGGCAATTATTTCGGATAGAAAATATTCAATTGAGCCCTTATAGTTTCAAGCAATTTAATTATGAACTTGACTGTACTGTTTTCAAAAATCCTAAAACTACAATTGGTTATTTTTCATCACAATGGAACGAAACTTTTTAACTACCAAAGAAGAAGTACATCTTACCACAACATGTTTAATTTTATACTAGTTGCACCCCGCGGTTTCACCCGCGTAAGTTTCGATTTTATACTCGTAATAACTCCGAAATTAAATGTCCGATTCGTATGAATTAAAAAATATTTTACTGCTACATAAATAACTTTGATGATAAAACTATTAATTTGAATAAGAATTAGTACTACGATAAAAATGTAATCAACTTTTGTTTCGATCTAATTAAATTTTTGAACACAAAAGCTGCTATTGTGACTTAACTATGATAGTTAGATATACTCCCTCCAGGTTTTTTTGTAGGTAATATTGAGTACTTTAATCATGTAGTACATCGTTTTTATGTATCATCAATAGTTTTCTCAGCGCACGCCAAATAATGAATTTTATAGCCAAAATTTTGCTACTTTGTTCGAGAAGTACTCCGTAAGTTCGAGATCCGTAATAAAATTGCAATAATGTATGCAATTTTTTTCTAAATAAACTATATTCTATGTTACTTCCTGATAATTTAGCTTTCTATTGGTGAAAAAATGGTTAAAGACGACCTCTGTGGCGCAGTGGACGAAAGCTCGCCTGAGACGCAGAAGGTTGCGGGTTCGATTCCCGCCGCAGGACAAATGTTTGTATGATCTACAAATATTTGTCTCGGGTCTGGGTGTTTTCTATGTATAATATTATTATGTATGTATTTACAAAAAAAAGTATATAATTAATATATCAGTCATTTAGTTCCCATAATACAAGCTCTGCTTAGTTTGGGGCTAGATGATGCTGTGTGGAAAATGTCCAGCATTATTTATTTATTTATTTAATCGGTCCAGTAGTTTCGGAGGCTATTCGGTACAAACAAACAAACAAAAAATATTTCCTCCTTATAATATTAGTATAGATAAAAATCAAAAGGTGAGTTTCTATATTGACCTTTCTTTTTCCGAAATATTTTTCTCACAATGTTTTCTTGGGTATTCTCTGTAGGCCATTATGTGAAGTCATAATTTTGTACTTAGTATACGGTAGTATAGAGGCTTCAGTCCGTCAGGCTTGATTGATGCGTGGCGGGACCGTCCCTCCGGGCCTAATGTGTGACAGTTGCTTATAATGGATGTATTATGCGAACGTATGAGCCAACTCTTTTATTTTTTTAAAGATCATCATTATTTATTATGGAATTTAGCTAAAAAAATATAATTCAAAAATCGTTGTAAAAAATTTATTGGCTTCTACTACTAACGATGTAGCTTATGTATGTTCGATGAGCTTTTTTTTCTGAAAAGGAAATATCCTGAAAATGTAATTGTGCTTATCCAATGGCTCCACCTATATAAGAATGTGAGTCTAAGTAATTTCAGGTCGGAATTTACGCACAAAATTTAACTTTGCTTCGTTCGAAACTTTCTTAAATCATAGAACAACATAATATGAAAGTTTCCGCTCCAAACAGATGTGTACAAGATGAGCCAATGCGCTACATATGCCGTATTTATAGTAGACGCAAGTATATGATTCTGGCTAGTTCGTGAACGTTTCCGCTCCAAACAGATGTATACGAGATGAGCCCATGCGCTACATATGCCGCGTTTATAGTAGATGCAAGTATATGATTCTGGCTAGTTCGTGAAAGTTTTCGCTGCAAACAGATGTGTACGAGATAAGTCCATACGCTACGTTCGCTGTCGGCGGGGAGGCAACGGCAGCCACGCTCGACCACACTCTGCAGTTTCGCACGTTTGGACACCGTGACAACGATGCGCCGCCGCACCGGCCCGGGCCCTGCAGGAAGCACCCTCAGCGGCACCGCGACCGCGATCGACCTGATGGTACCTTTACCACTTTCCCGATTCTGTTTATACACACAACAGTCCATTCCTCACGCTTAGTTTTCCTTTTACGCTTACGCAAATCTGTCAAGGAAAAAACTTCAGGGGTCTCATAACGAAACGTGGTCTAAACTCGAGTTGAACTCAAGTTCTGTCAGAGCCACTAAACCAAGGTTTAAATAGACATTATCGAAAAAGTAATATTATGGCAAAGCGAATAAGGTCTACAACCGCGGGCTGTCAATATGATTTACAAACATTTCAAAACCACAAAAAAATACACATAATTTTGATTGGCTACCAAAAGAAAGTAGGTTCTCAATAAGAGGTTGAATTATGATAGAAATAAACTAGGTGACCGCCTGGTTTATCTTTTAGCAGTTATTTATCATCAAACCTTTTTTTGAAACGAAAAATAGACTGTCGGCAATTTTATTTTATCATTCAATTTTAAACTTTGTATGCTTCGTTATAACAATTTGTTTTGAAAAATCAGGATTCAAAAGTCTGGTCTAACTTTGAGAGATAAACCACTGATTTAAACCACGTTTCGTAATGAGACCCCAGGAGTCAGGAGTCACATGATATTTCCACAGCTAAAGTCATTTCCATACGATTCAATCTTTCCGCAGGCATTAGCGCCAACAAAAAAGGTATTTGTCTAGACAACCTGACCCCACTAGGGTTCCCTGTATGGGGATGAATATCAAGAAAGTACGAGCACCATGTTGGCAAAACACCATAATCCGGAACAAATATCCGAGAATCGAACCCTCACCTTTTGCGTCTCGCCACGCCACCGTGGTCGTCAATCGATTTAATAAGACCTCAATGCAAGTCGTTTTATGATTACCTTAGCATGATTAGTTTAGGTAATCATAAAAATCTGACAAAATATAAACTACGAGTTCGTCTAAAGTATCGAAGCTGTGGTTGGATATCATTTCAAGAGGGCTCATTACCTTTGGTTTTCGTCGTTTTTGCTGATGTTTCTAACTTAATCTAAGTAGATGTACATGAGGGCATGACGCGATGCTTATGTGGCTTATGTTTATGTATGTTACAGTGGAAAAGCATCATTCAGACTGCGAGCTTCAGCAGCTGAGCCGCTACGAGAAGGTGCGACCGCGGCACTGTGCCGGGACCTCCTACTGCGTACCACTGGCTCATCATGGTAAGCTCCTACCTCTTCACAAGAATCCTTTATATTTATACTTTCGACAACCTCGGTGGCGCCGTGGCCGAGTAGCTAGCTGCGATGTTTGATAGTTTAAGAACTCGAGCTTTGAATATGCCTTGCGATGGCCCTGCCTAATTGACAGTGGCAATACATTTCACAGGCACACTGCTTTAACAACTGATGCATGATCACGGGAGGAACTGAGGATTTTTGCGATAGGATGTCGTTGGCACACTGTTTTATTGCTAACAATACAGTTATTGCCTTTTTTTATGAAAATGTTCATAAACATGATAGTTTTCAATGTTATAATTGTTGTCTTATTCATAAAATGAGCAAATACATATGTTTTGTTTGTCTATATAAAAATCTTGAGCACGACAAATCGATCTAGGTTCTATGGATTTCCGCCTTTCGAATCAGAATTCTGAGGTAGAATTCCATTTTTTTGGAGTTGTAAACGTTTTGTTAAGAATATGATACTTAGTACGTGGTTGACAGGTGCCGGTCCAGGCAGCGGCGGGGGTGGGGGAAGTGGAGGCGGATTCTCAGAAGTTTATGCAGGTGACTCGAGCGCTGAATCCGGACCTGGATCTCTCTCTCCCCGAACTCACCACGAGCACAGCTAGCGCCAAAACAAATAGAACCTCACACCAGAACATCGACTGTAGACATCTAGATGTTCAAGAAAATATGAAACTTGGATAACGTAAGCGTTTATGTGTGTATCTTTTTTTACATAAGCTCTCAAAAACACCGAGTTTTGAGTGTCACAACAAACAATGAAAAGTGCTGACAATTGAAAACAATAATGGAACAAAAATTATGCCTTGTAACACGCCCAATGTGAATCACTCTAGAAAACGAAATAACGCAAATGTGCTACTTTCTAATAAATACACAAGACAAAGATACATTGAAATCGCAATAAAAACTCATATTACCTATATTGCTTACAAGCTTACCACATTGGTTATTATGATTAACACAGTCAAAAGCTCAATAAATTTCTGTGTTGACCTTTGAATTTTTGAAAAGACTTAATTTGTGTAGTAATGCGATGGTGTTTTATACAAATTCGAGGTAAATGCCTCACCTTGACCCGGCGAACCAACCTCAATCCAGCCCCAATAATCGCGTGACTTTGGTCAAAGCCGTAAATTTACCTTTGTCCGTTAATCTACTAAAGTCATTGTTTTTGTTTGTAAACAAATAAATATTCGATAGTCACTGCTGCATCGTATTGATATCATATTTTTCTTGTTAGGAAAGGTATTTTGCAACGAAACTGACGAAAACAATATTAAATCCTATAACAATAATGTAATAATAAGGCACGCAGTTGTCTGAAATCATAATAGTTAGGTAATATTTTAACAATAGTAACTTATCAAATATTGTACTTAAGTTATACTTACTTGTATACCTTTCATTTTAGTTAGATATTTCTTAGCAAGTGTGACATTATTACTTTACATTATAATTAACAATACTTACTAAAGATTACATTCTTGGATAAATGTACCTATGTTACCTAGCTAAGATAAAAAATCTATTAAACAACTGTCACTATAAGCTAGTTAGTTGGTACTTATTATAATATTCTACTATTTTATTTCCTAGAATGTAAATAACTTACCATAGTACTCTTATGATAAAAAGAAAATTATCTTTCGTACCATCCAAATAGTAACTTAGTCGAAAGTGGATTGTTTGGTACTACTAAATTATTCAATGAAACCTTTACATTTAACTTTACAGTATTAACATACATAGACATTCTACCTAAGATAGGAATTAAACCTACCATACGCTTTACACTGTCTTTGTATTTTAATGCAATATTACCTATTGCATTAAAATACAAACTTGTGTTCATATTTCATTTCGGACTATTTTCTTCATCATTGTTACGTTTATTTTACGTGATGATTGTTTTAGTACGTTCATAAAGTATTGTGCAAATAATATTCAACGAACAAATTAGTCTCTCAAGATAATGGGAAGTGCATAGAGAAGGAAGGAACTAGAAAAAGTCATTAGGTATAGATCTAAGTTGATAATGTTGGTACCTGCACTTACATAACTGCAGCCAATGCTAACAGAGGCATTATGTGTTGTGTTCCAAATAACCTTGAAAACGTGTTAATTCAGCCTGAATAATAACTGTTGTCTCTAACTGTAAATATTTAACTCTAGTCAGACTGATATGAAATATCTACGTTATTTCGGAGCTTATTTGTAAATACATTATGTAGATATCGTACGAACTCTAGTCAATTTTTATTGATGTTTTTAATGACAATATAATTGTATATGTAAATAAATAACAGAAAAAGCTAATTGATGTGAAAAATGGTTGATGTAATATATATCTTATCAAAATACAGTATTTTTTATTTTTAAAATAAGGTATACCAAATCCAAACGATACATTTGCAGATGCATAATGCTTTTATCTGTAAAAATAATATGATTCAAAATTCAAAATTATATTATATTTCGTAACGAACACTTTTTAGGAATATTATTCACTCATTCAACTGTGAACTCACGAATGAACTTCACTCATTTTCGAACATTAAAAATAATAACGCATCCCTAGTAAGTCTGTGTATAGCACTTTAAAATACACTTCCAAGGACTAATATTAAAATACTATTTACTTCACGCATTTTCTGCTGGCGTTTCCTATGATAAAATGAACCGAAGCGCCATAATTTCAATTCTACGAATCACACTTTTACATCTGGATATTTCATGAGACCATTTTGTTTGACATCTCAATGTGTAATTTATCACATTGTTTCACAACATTGGTCGTCCGGAAATTGGTTGGAAAAGTCAAATGTGAATCTTTCAATCTACATTTTTTCGAAATAATGTTAAAAAGGACTTTTTAGTTACGCGTAGGTAGATATTTCATCCATGTTTTTTTAAATATGCCTATGTGTAATTTGTTACACTGTTCAGAACATTACATCGTTAGTCGGATAAGTCAAAATAATGTAAAAAAATACCTTAAAGACACATACATAGTCCTGACCCCAGACTAGGAGTTCCTGTGTCTTGAGTTCCAGTAACTACGAGTACCTATCGGCCGTGGTACTACAACACCAACCCTTTATTGGCGGTTGAAAAACGCAACATTGTGTCTTCGGGATTCCTAACCTGGTGGATTCCAATATAAGGCATTCCGGGAACACAATCCGAAAACGGAATCCCGGACGCTCCCGATATTACTTTACTCGCTCAAAACCTCCCGCAATGCCGATGAAATTGCATTTAACATTGAAGCGCTTAGCTCAAATTTACCTAAACGAGGTAAAGCAAAAATTTCGGTCAGACAGAGGTCATAAAATAGTTGACGCAATTTTTCTCGTTGTCAGTCGGACATTTCAGTTAACACAAAGATCTTGAAAAACGTAGTGAATCTTTTCAATACCAACAATTTGGAAGCACAGCAGGTATGACCGAGCAGGCTTTAATATTTTTAACATAGAATAATCTGGTAATTTATTGTACAAAAAAGCCTCTTAGTATTAGCTTCGGCTCCATTGATGCCCGTAAAGGCCTGCGTTGTATTGTAAATGAATAATAATGGTATTAACGTTATTAATATTTTTTGTTCCAATTGAAAGATAATTTACCTATACAACGGTATTTAGATGGCTTGCTGTTTCATCTGTATTTTTTGTATATTACCTAGTTTTACATAGTTGTATGAATAATGTATTAACTTATTATGTTAATGTATTTACCTATTATGTTCTTCAATTTAGTTAGGTTAGCTCATTATCAGTTCCAACAGGAGGGAACTTTGCAACGACCAAGTTACATAAGTACTTACATTATCTTTTATATTTAATCCATCCTAGATCATATAAGTAGGAAAACGCTGAAAGATAGAACTAGTGCATACTAAGTTCGAGAATCAACCCTCGACGCTAACATTTTTTAGACTTTTCCGATAAAATATTTTATAATCCGTTCATCTAGTGGTCAGTGAAAAGGGGGAAGGGAGTTAAAACCCGACTCTTTCGTGCAACGAGTCCATTTAACTAGTCTCCCCATTGGGGAAAATGGGGGGGGGGGGGCGATGGCGTCCACGTTTGTACAGGAAAAACGCTCTCAAACAAAAACACGAATTGAGCGCTCAGTGCGAATCGAAAATTAATTACAGCTTTGAAAGCTTTTATTTTTCGCATTTCCATGTGAGCATTTGCATGCATCGACTCTGCATAAACCTTTACAATAACTAACATTGGAGCTTACTAAATAAAGCGTTTGTTTTAAAAAAGCTGTTCCGTGCTTTGTTACTCGTTAGCTATAAGAATTACCTACCTCTATTATTTGCTTTGCATTCTTAATATAGGGCAATTTCATCGATTGTGTTTTCGTTCTATGGCAGTTTTGATTCAGGTTGGTAAGAGTACCTTATGGAGTAATAATTAAGTATATCGAAACCCTATCTATAGATAGAGCTTCGATATTGGTACTAACATCATACGTCAAGTACTTCGATGCCACCTACTGAAATCAGTGTGAAAATTAACAGATTCCAAAGAAAATTGCTATGTAAATTAATATTGTAAATATTTAGATATACACGGTGCACGTCTTGGATCACATAAATGGATCCACTAGCCATGAACATCTTCTGACATTACATTCAGCTAACTAAATAATTGTTTATAAATAAGGCATATATACAATAACTAATAATAAATCATGACTTGGAACAATAAAAACGATTTACAAAAATACAATTTGACTAGTCATTATCAGTTAAAAATTATAGAGGCAGATAGGTTGACTGTAGGTAGATAAAGAAGAACTAGAATAGGATATTATTTAACACAAGTTGTGCTTATACGTCTATATGTCTTTATTTCACAGATAAAAAGTGGAAAAGGAAGTAGACAGCTGTTGTTTGACTACGGAAACCAGTAGTTACGTCGTTCATCTCAAGTGTTGAGTAATAAAAAATAAATAACGCTGGACAATTTTCACACAGCATCATCTAGCCCCAAACTAAGGCGAGCTTGTATTATCAAATATTCGTAGATCATACAAACATTTGTCTCGAGGCGGGAATCGGAACCGCAACCTTCTGCGTCTCAGACGGGCCTTCGCCCACTGCGCCACAGAGGTCGTTAGTGAGACCAAAGGAGTGCTCGCTAGGTAGAGAGGCTACCTACCTACTGAAACTTTTATACCTCTTGGTATAAGAGGCCCACCTACTTAAACTTGTGCTTAAACGACTCTGGATACTAATTCTAGTTTTATTTTGACACCATGTTGATGTTAGAAATTTTTATTTCAATTTTAAATGAGTAATGTTACTGTTACGAGTAACTACATCATTAATTATTCATTATTCAATAGATATCTTCTAATTGAAAGGTAAATACGTAATTAATATACCTAAATACTCACCTATTCTTTATTTGAGTCACAAAGAAAGTTAATAACTAGGGAGGTAGTTATAGATATATTATTTTTTATTTACATAATTATGGTCTTGATTACAAATAACTTTTATGTCTAAATGTTTTATGTTTTTAATCTTTCTTGATGACTACGTTACTTGAAACTTTTAAATTGCAATAACAATTATGGAAGAAATGTGCGTTATCTAGGTATTTGAAGACAAAGATGAAAAGACAGAAAAGCCAGCTAAGCCATAAATTAATTTTATTTCATAAATATTTAAAACAAGGTACAACGTTTCGTCTACATTTCCAACGTGTCTACAACGGTGTAAAGCTCGCGTGTTTGTAAGCAACGTGTGCATCTAATTAGTAACGTAGCATTCTTTTCTTGTTGCAGCCCAGCACGACTACCTGCAATACCCCTCGCCCTGCAGAAAGAGGCGGAACGCTTCGGCTATCTTATTCGGCTGCTCCTCGAGCACCATACCGCTATCCGATATATTCAACCAAGAAGTCTTAGAAGGTTCCAGCCTCCCATTGAAAGTTACGGTATCATCGACGTGCGGAGACAGAGAGCCAGTTATATTTAGGACTGGAACTTTTATAGTTTTCGTTTCCCGAGCTATATCCAAATCGGTACGACGCAAATAAGAGTCGATAAACATTGACAGATTGACAGAATTCACTTGAGAGAAACACTCTTTGTAAACATGAGACAGATCGTGATTTCGATCCTCGGTGCTCCGGCCGAAATGATGCCACATGAGATAATCCAATGCACCCTGTGTCATCCCGCTAGAACGCAACTGTCTGGTATTAATTTTTTGGTAGAGCCATTCGGTCCAGCCGGCTTGAGTGGACGTACAGTTGATCAGAGCCATGGCGTCCACTCTTTGCGGATTAATGAGCGCGTAACGCGCCAATATATTGGCACCCGCACCGACCCCGAAACCTATGAAGGATCTAATACCAAAGTGCCCAAGGACAAAATCGATTTGCGAAGCAAGGACATCCATAGAAGGGTAAGTATAATCTTCTGGAAGCGGAGCCGCCCCCTCTTCTTGACCCGGTGCGTTGACATGGTAAATACAAAATTTGTCTAATATGGCTCGCATATCGACAAAGTTGAAGAAAGCTTGAAAGTTAGCAGCATAGTTGAGGCCAAGGTCGTGGTAGGTGAGTATAGCAGGCTTATTGCGGTCCCCTCGCACGGCCACCAAGATGTCCCCGCGGGAAGTCCTCACCCGCTCCTCTACGCATGCGCCGTCGCTCTGGAGCCGCCTGTCCGATGGATAATGCAGCTGGACACTTTTCAGGTCATCAAAATTGTCTGAAGACATCATGTTGAGCAGGGCTATGTTTTCGTGGACTGTTGTTGGCATTTTTCTCAAGATTCCTCCAAAGGGAGATCTCATCAAAGTATGTGCAAGTCTTTTGTTATCGAACAGTTGACAACTTCTTGTGAACTGTTAGCTTTCTTTTTTATGTTAATAAATGTCAAATTAGGTATATTAGGCGTTGCTAGCGATGCTACACTACACTATTCGAATAGTCTCTATTACACAATATGTGTTGTAAATAATGTTCTTAAAACGTTATTTGTCACTTTATCACGATACATTCACTGTTATATTGTTTTATACTGGCAGTTTTAGTGGCAGACTGCGTTATAAGTGGAATTATCGCAGGAAATGGTCAATAATTCCGCGGCCGGGTGAGCGTGAATCCCTCCAAGTGGCCGGTTCGGTACTGCTCGGGAATTTCCGTAATTGTTCGGCGGCTGTAGGTCTGGGCATTCGCGCAAACTTCACGCGGAACTTTGTTGACGCCATCATAGCGGCACATGCGTGATGAAGCTCTGCTTCGATTTTTGTTTGAACTATTATTATTTAACCGCCCGTAGCCGACTTCGCTCTACTCTAATAATAAGCAATTATTTAAATATTTTTTACATAAAAAAAATAGCGCATATCAATCGCATAGATGAGTAAATATATTGACTAATGGATATTTATTATTATTAGATACTTACCTCTATTTATAGAATATGTACTTACCTACTTAGTCCCATGCCTTACCACAACCTTAGTGTTTTCCCTTTTCTTCCTTGTATCCTATGTAGATAAACGAGTTGACTGAGTAAACTGCAGGATACATTAACGTGGGCACTCAGCGGTCCTCACTCTATCCGGGCAAATACGTCTTAATAAGATATTTCATTGAGTTTCTCTTTTTCTATTCGATTTCTATATATTGACAGATATCCCAATTGAATTTCCATTGAGTTGCTTTGGGGCAGTCTCGTAGAGACCCTTAGCTCATTAAGCTATTACCTACAAACAAGAACCACTAGGATTTTTAAGGAATTTGATTTAGAACCGAAAGTAGGTATAACTTAGAGATAATGAATGATTGTATTATAAAGCGACTCATTAATACATAGCATACGTAATGATCGGAACTTTACATCAATGGTGATTTGGTATAGAATTAAGGTGACCCATCAAAATTATTAATTTAATAATTAAATTACTCAATAATAAATTACTTATGCGTTTTGGCTCCAAACAGGATTCCTAAAGAAAGGAAAAATATCCCAAAGTAATAATACCTAGTTGATTTATTACTTGGTCCGATTAGGTACTTATAATACCTACATGCTTTAATTAGGTTAACTATTTCATTGAAGCTTATGAAAACCTATAAAGACGCTAGCATTCCGAACAAAGCTCACGCATTAAGCTATGAGCAATTTACTGGCTTAATTTCCTGCAGGCGACGACGGGCATAATGCCTAGTTTAGAAAAAAAGCTACCTCAGAGCTTCTCGATTAGCACATTTTTCGTAGTTTAGCGCCATAAATCTGAAACCTTATTTATTCTTAGGACTCTAGCAATTAATGTACTCATTTTATAGTAGGTACCATGTAGGTACCTAAAAGGCTGCTCTAATAGAGCCATCGTATATTATATATATTAATATAATACACTATATTACTCATGATTGTACTTCAAGAAAGAATCGAAAAATCTAATCCAAAAGGCCAGATATAGATAAATATGTACATATATATAAAATACAGATGAAGCAGAAATCGGAAATCAGATGAGATGAATGATTTATATACGTATATAGATCATACATCTCAACTGATTCAGATTACTACCAGATGAAAGTGAAGGTCCTGAACTTTATATAGCTCTGATATTGGATAAGGTACTTACTATAAAAAATCCAAATATTAATAACAGGTAGGTATTTATTGGTGACAAACAGTTCATATCGTAGGCTACTTTCCATAAAGGTGCCTACAGTATAGGTTCGACCTATACTATATGACCCTCGCTAATTACGGGTAATCACACACTTTTTAAAGCGTTGCACCTAAATCTAGGTAGGTAAATAGGTATACAGGTGCACTGTATCTGACATGCAAAGATAAAATAAAACACGAAACCAACATTCCCATTTACGAGTTCTGCTTTGTATGAACGAGTCAAAGCTTTTTGTGCGGAGTTCCATAAAACAATGAAATAGTGCAAGTGAAATTACAGAAAAATGGTGCTCGTAAACTATACTTCGCTGTTCATTGTTCTGTTTTGCGCTTTTCGAGCGGTAAGTTCCTTTTGTTCATACTATTTATTTTTAAACTAACCTCGACAAATCTAAATAGGTGGTTTAGTTTCACACAGCTCTTATTTTGCGATTATTAATAGAGCATACCTTGTTCAATTAATATTCGTAAAATAAAAGCTGTCAATTAAACATAATATAGTTTTTTAAAAGCTTTGTCTTCAATGCTATCTACTATTAAAAATGTCGATAGAGGCAGGTAAAAGAAACAAAGGAAATAAGATAAATAGAGATGTTAATCATATTTGAAAAAAAAATACTATATAACGTGACCTGTTTCATTTGAGCTTTGTAGTCTTTAAAATATAAATTAATGTTTGGTTTACATTCTTCCTCCGGTATGAAAAGCCACTCTGTTATACTGACAAGGTTTAAGTTTTTATAAACTGTAATGCATATCTTAAAACCTTATTTATTTTATTACTTTATTTACATATACAGTGGTGGTCATATAATTAGAAACACCAACCCTGTATTCTATTTTCATTACAAATTAACATCATAACTAATTTTTAACGTGCCATAGAGGGCTCCTACGTATTTTTATGGATGTATCGGTTCTTTTAAAGTATTACTATACGAGTTTAGTAATAACAAACAACAATTTTGATATAAAATATAACATTTTAATAAAAAGTCTATTAAAATACATGGACTAAAGTGGACAACTAATTAGAAACAAAAAAAAACAACAATATAAACATTAACTAAGTGAACAAAACTACATTTAATTTGAATAATACTCTGAATACTACATCCAAAACCGATTAGTACTGTTAGTACTTGGTAGGGTACCCTCTGTTGTCGATTACAGCTTTACAACGACGTGGCATTGATTCTTTCAGTTTTTCACACGTTTCCAAAGGAATACATCTCCAAGCTTCTACAAATGCGTCGTAAAGTTGGTTGATATTGGTGATATGCTCATCCGACAATGTTTTCTTCACAGTGTGCCACAAATTCTCTATCGGATTTAAATCCGGACTATTAGCAGGCCACTCTAACACTGTCACCAATTGTTGTCTGAGAAACGCTTTAACGCTGTTTGCTGTATGCTTTGGATCATTATCGTGCTGAAAAATCCAATTCACTGGCAAATCATCTGAATATGGGATCATTATCTCCTCCAAGATTTTTTTGTATTGAAACTGATCCATCAGCCCTTCAATCTTTCTCACGGGACCAACTCCGTATCCGGAAAAGCATCCCCATACTTTAACATTTCCACCGCCGTGCTTAACTGTTTTTATATTGTACTTGTTATTCAAAGCCTCGTTGATTGGTCGCCGTACGTATCGTTTTCCGTCGGAATTTACCAAATTTACTTTAGTTTCATCTGAAAACAAAACTTTTCTCCATTGATGAACAGTCCAACTGGCATATTTTCTAGCGAAGGCTAGACGATTTTCTCTGTGTCGCCTGGTGAGAAGTGGCACTTTCCTAGCAAGTCTTCCATACAAATTTCCTTCAACCAACCGTCTACGGACTAGTCTTGCGGACACGTTTCGAGGGTCGTCTTGTGAAAATACTTCTTTTCGTATAACATTAGAACCTTTAAAGGGATCTGTCTTAGCCAAACGAATCATAAGCCTGTCTTCTTGAACGGTGGTCTTCCTTGGCCGAACTTTTCTAGGCACCTTATCGGATGTTCCATGTTTTTTGTGATGTGCAATGGCGTTAAATACCATCTTTACGGAACACTCTAAATGATCGGCGATCTTTCTGTAAGACCATTTTCGTTTAAAATGAAAGTTTACTATAATTTTTCTTGTTGCTGCATCACAGATAGATAGATAGATAGATAAAACATTTATTCGTTGCTACAGACACACACCAATATACATTTTATTGACAGTAAGTTTGTGTTTGTGTGTGTTGCAGTACAACAAAAAGGCCATGGCTCAGTGAACATTTTTTGCTTAAAAGCAAAAACACTGATTTTCAGCCAAAAACCTGTTGAGACCAAGTAGAACGAGTTGCAAGTCTTGTTTTTACCCATTTTTAATAATTAAATCTGACAAAAGGTAACAAATCCGAATGAGTAAGAAAAGGCGGCAAAATGCATAATGCGGTGACATTCCGAAAGGTGAATTTTAGTTTTAAAATTCAAATTTAGAACCTAGTCATACTTTGTTTCTAATTAGTTGTCCGACTGCCAGTACTAAGAATATTGATTGATACTTTTGTTTTAATTTTTTTTTTATAATTATTTATTGGTTGTCTGAATGTTATTGCTTATTATTATCCCAGAGATATAAATGTACATTGTGATTTCGTAAATTAAACTATTACCTCCAATTAATTGAATTAATAATGTTGGTTACATTAAAAGACTACCAAGTGACTAAATGTTTCTAATTATATGACCACCACTGTATATCTACAACAAATTGTTAGCAAACTTACGCGAAATACCAAGTAATAAACCCTCTTAAGTACCCTTGATAATTCAACTAATCCAGACAAATAAGTTAATTCAATATTAATTTATCCTATTTCAGAGAGGAGAAGCGCACTTTCGCATCCTAGCTCCTGAAATCGTATGCCCCAAAGATGAAAATTCTGTGATCGAGAAACCAAACTACATTGTCATCACGTAAGTCCTATGTGTTACCATGATAAACAATAGTAGTAATTAAAACAATCAAAAAACACTTGATTATCAGCAGCTAATTATTGACTTATCGGTTCGATGGTAGAGTAATAAATTCTTAGATGTAATATCTATGAACTTGATTCTCAGTCGGAAAGTCGGGACGGTAATAAAAGTTCCATTACGGATTTCATGATACTTAAGCAGGTTTTACAACTAATAAAAACGTAGACGGGTTTTTCACTGGGAATTATCGGAAGGTCTCGGAACGTTCTATGTTTTTAATTAGGTAATGTGTGATACGGCTCGTCTGGCCTTAATTGATTCACGAAATAAATTAATTAATTACCATTGAAGTAATTATATTAAGAGGCTGAAACCTGTTGCGTTGTTACGATCAGATACGCAACACCCTCGACTCAAAGTCTCCACGATGCCATGCAATGCGCCGGTAACAGATCACGATGGAATACCATTGTCCAAGAAAAACTCTACCGGAGAAGGAGTTACTACCCTCAGTATTCAGGATTACGATGCGAGAAGGAAGAATCATAACAATACTAACAAATCACAGCATAGAAAAGTACCTAGGTATTTAAAAAAGGAATTCTTACATAATACCAGGTACAATGGCAGGTCTTTCTTACTGGAAAGAATAACGCGAAGTTAAAGTTAGAATGCTCTATCGCTTTTATGTGTGGACATAATGTAAATTAATGTATAGCCATGAAGCGGATTATTTTATTTTTCTGGAAGGCTTTTTCGCAAGAATTTGCTTTCGTTCGTCTCTTTAACAATTTAAATTATCTTGTCATAGAGAACAAACGTAGTGATTAGAGCCTGAGGTGTTCAGTGATTCATGACTTTACGCTTATGTTCATTCCTTAATCGTCATTAAAATTTAAATAAAATACTGCTATTACTTTATTTTTTTAGGGTCCCGTACTTCAAAAGGCAAAATGGAACCCTTATAGGATCATTTCGTTGTCCGACTGTCTGTCTGTCTGTGTGTCAAGACCCTTTTTCTCAGGAACGCGTATCAAGTTGAAATCAATATAAAATTGCTTCACGAAAGAAATTAAATAAATTCTTAAAACTTATGTCTGCGGTCCCTTGGAGCTGTAACTAACTAAAAATATCGCAGGCGGTTTTCACACATATTTTTTTTTGTGAAAAAAATGTTAGTAGTATCCTTAAAAAAAAATGTTCAGTGTTTTTATTTCACTATTTTGTCGGCGTGAATAATATACCTACTCATGCCAAATTACAGCTTTCTAGTACTATGAATCTCTGAGCGGACAGACAGAGAGACAGACGGACGGACGGCGAAACTATAAGGGTGCCTTATTGACTACGGAATCCTAAAAACTGAACTTTCTCGAAAACATCTGCTTGAATTTTGTAATTAAATTGTTTAGTTGTATCTATTTCTCTATGTAAAACGTTTATATCATTTTATCCTCATTATCCACTCAAATGTGTTCATGTTTTTATTAATCGCGTATATGTAAAAATCCTTAATTACACCTTAATCCTAGTAAATAGTATTAAATAGTAGTATCTTTACAAAATGTATATGTAACACATTTACTCTGTTAAAGCGACGCAAAATTCGGTTCAATATTACCGAATAATTTGCCGATTTTTTTATAATTTACCCAAATATTTTTTTTTAAAGTTAGTCATATATGAATTTTGCTTATTTTAAATATGTTACAAGTCTTCAAACCGAAGCCGATGATTTAAAGTTCGCATGGACTGTGCGCTGGGCCCATCTTGAAGCGCCAACGCAACGATTCACCCTGCTACTCTGGCGCACCGTGCGAGCTTTGGAATCCCAGTTGAATGGACCTCAGCCTGACCCATTTGCTTTTGTTATCAACAATACACAAGTACGTGTAGTTTAGTAGACGTTTTCTACACGACTTCGCTCCCGAGGTATTGGAATAACAACAAGACATATTTTTTTGTTAAAAGTGTAGTTTTCGATTAACGATTTACCGATTTACCATCGATATTTATCTATAGTACTTATATATAGCAGATATTTATCTTCTAATACAGAAATTTCGATTAAATAGATATTTTGGGTCCTGATGTAGTGGTACC
The DNA here is from genome assembly GCA_958496245.1 of Perizoma flavofasciatum. Lineage (NCBI taxonomy): Eukaryota > Metazoa > Arthropoda > Insecta > Lepidoptera > Geometridae > Perizoma > Perizoma flavofasciatum. Next base: position 7,120,686 of record OY292436.1, read on the forward strand.
ACGGTACTCGAAGTTCCTGATTCCCACTTTACAGGGAATACACATGTAAAGTCAGGACTATGTTGGGTGTTAAAAAGATATAGTTATCATATGTTTTCTAGTCTTCGTTACGGCGCGATTAAATAATTCTTAACTACATTTTTTCAAACATTTCAGTTGCTAAGTGGGGTTGACTATGTTTTTAACATCACCAGCACTTCAGAGACGAATCCCAATGTATCCACGAAATCATTCCACATTGACAACATCAAGGGAGACCAGAAGCTAATCGTAGAAGGACGCTCCGACAAGTTCTCTGTTTTCCTTGTCGGTGGTGTCAAAATATACACTGATTTGGAATATACGTTGGTTGCTGAAGTCACAACATGTACTTCTATTCAAGATTATCATGTATGTTGCATTGAGTTATGTTATTTTTAATCACATAGACATACTAGGTAAAACATCTGAAACATTCATATTGTAAAAACGGGAATTTTCACGTACTGCACTATCGGTGAAGGCACCGACTAAGTTTCGACTCATTCCGAGAGTCTTCATCAGGGTGAGTGGTTGCGACTTTCTCCTTCCGCGTCGCGCCGTGCACATCTGAAACATAATAAACTCTACGCACTGACTCTAGCCCTAATTACCTTTTAATTAAATAATAGTGTCGAATTTTTGTTTCCTCGCTGATGACGTCATTTTCCAATTAATTTCAAGTCAGATGTTACAGATAAAAACAAACACGGTCACGACTGAAAGACATCCTAAAAAATATACGCAGTGCATAACTCTTGAAGGATACCAAGTAGGGGGTAGTCAGAGGCAAGTCCAAACATTACATTTTACTCCATATATGTGACAGACAAGCACCTGAAAACCCCGCACTGAAATATGCGAATCAAACTTTCAAAGAATTCCCTATCAATATTCTAGGCAAGCATTGTAAAGAATTCACAGTATCTCCGCCTTGCAGTTTGCATGGAACGTCGAGGCGTCTGGCAACATAATATACGTAGACGATATATCAGGGTGGAAGCTGGAAATACCTCCGTACAGTCTGCGGGTCGGCGAGCTTTACTACGTCACATGTCGGGTGTACCGGAACAGCAGTCTCGTTACACAGGTACACCTCATTTAGGCCCGAGTTCACCAACACAGTAACGGGTAGTTCCCAATCATAGCTTTTCGACACATGTTTTCATAGGAAGCTGTCATCATAGTCGATGGTTAGACTTGGCTTTCTGATTTTGCTTGTGAACTCAAGGGCCTCGAATCTCAATGAAGTTGACGACTTCGATGGCGCGGCAGACGAGTAGCCATGCACCTGATTCCCGCTGCGGGACAAATTATTGTATGTTCTACAGAAATTTGTTCCGGTAGTTGAAATCTGTTACCGACACAGGGAATCCTAATGGGGTCAGGACCCCGCGTGGGTGTTTATTTAGAAACAGTTGAAGTATAGAAGAACCATGTTATGAAAAACAATGATCTTTTGAAAACTATCTATGCAATCTACTCAAATCAAAATTATGAAAAGAAACCGATTGCAAACATAATTTCAATCAAATACTTAATTTAACTCAAAATGCCAGCCAAATTGACTGATTTCAATTAAAAGTTTTCAAATGAAGCTTCTGCTAGCAGCTCATTCATTGATTTCAGACTGAAATGACGTTTCAAGTTTTGTACAGAGAGCTAAAGGTGTACCTCAATATGGATTTGTTATTTGTGACCAAAAATAACGCGTTTACTATTGAAGCGATTGTGGAAAATCGTGACTTTTACGAAGAAGCTCCATTGGTAAGTGGTTTATTAATTAAATTAATGAATACCTAAATTAAAACCAACAAACTTGTTTTAAGTTGGTTCCTATCCATTGTTCTCCCTCGGTTGAAAATTGGACTCTTTATATGAAAGTGGTCAAATAAAAATCGCGACACGGTGCATTTATTCATATTGCTTTTCATTTGTATTCATAGGCAACGTAGCTTATTATAGCTGTGTTTATATCGTCTAAGATACAATGTCGTATATGTTTTTTTGTTATGTTTAAGCTAAAATGGAGCTGCATACATCTGGATGAACCATGTCAGAATTTTGAAAGTTCAGAATCGGAAATTCTAATATTTCCTACAGGATTTTCTGAAATCGGACAGTGAAGTATCCTCTCTCTTCCTTGTTATCTATTAAGTCACCGAAAAATCAAAAAACTATATTAACATTTGTTTATGAAAAACGTCGATCACCAGCCTTTTGGGCTGCCTGCGGTTGGTGATTTGAACTCCATTTTTTACCTGCAGTTAAATAACATCTGGAAAAACCCATTTTTTAGGTTAAAGATCTCTGGGTTTACCCAGCGAAAACTGGCTTTTGTATATAGGTATGTTTGTTCCATCATTATCTTCTTGTCCTTATCCCACATTACGTGGAGTCGGCACATATTTTCTTCTTCCACTCTCCTCTATCAGCTGTCATCTCAATACTCACTCCTTTATTAACCATGTCATCCTTCTCACAATCCATCCATCTTTTCTTTGACCTACCTGTGCTCTTGTTTCCATCTACATTCATATTAACGCTCTTCTCGTAATGTGACATTTAATGTTGCACCCGTCCCTCATGCAACAACCTTTTCTTTGGCCTACTCTTGTTTCTATCTACATTCATATTAACACTCTTCTCTTAATGTGACATTCAATGTTACACCCGTCCCTCATGCAGCAACCCTAGTCCATTTCTCAAAGCCGCCGGTTGCTGCGTCTGCGCGTCGCCTCGCCTTTAAGTACGTTTATTTGCCCTACGATAATTGCCTGAATCATTTATTCAGTCTTGAAGAAACTTGATAAGTTCGAATATGACCTTAATTGGTACGGGCGTTTTTGAACAATGGGGTCGCGATATCTCAGTTCGTGCTTAGTTAATTTTTTACTGTTTTTTACATTATAGTTGTTATTTACTATGTTGTTTTACAGATATGAAATAACACTTCTTATAACCGTACACGCCCAACGTGCTACAGCGAACGCAACGGTTATCGTAGTGGAACCCATCCTACCAGTAATCCAGGTAGCTATTTAAATCAAAGTAGATCCTTTCATAGGTAGGTAATAAACTATTCCAGTTATTCTAAGTATTGGTGGTATTTATAGAAATTAATCCCTTCAAGGTTTGAAAAATGATCTGTGGTTATATTTTTATTTTATACCTACGGAATGCAACTTAAAATGTAACAAACGCCTTTGTCTTATCGGGTAGGGTACCTTTTAATAATAAAATGCGAAGGTATGTGCCTTTACTCATAATTTTGTATCGGCTTTATCGATTTGGGTGAAATATGTTATTGTTATAATAGTAGGTACCTTGAATAGGCTACAGAGCGCTTTTTAGTAGTGAAACTAATGCGTACAAAGCCGCGGGCACAAGCTTGTGATACATACAAGTGTCTATAATTTACGGTAACTACTTACCAACAGGTTGGCCGTATGCGTGTCTGCTACTTTAGTTATAAGAAAAATAATAATAGCTAGCAGAGTTGGAAATACGCAGTTCTCTTCAAGATAAGTTATGCTACAAAATAATAAAAACCTTCTTAAAAAAAACAAGCTTTTAACCCTGTGGGTGCAGCAACCATGTCATGGTAAAACTTAAGACCAGCTATCATAATAAAATGTGTACAAAAACTTTCCTATTGCTGTTGACCGTTGAAGAGTTCCTTTATCTGGAGCTAATCTTGGATGTCAATTAAGGTCATGCTTACCATAAAAATGCATTGTCATCGGAAATAAACCAACATGTAAAAATTCAACTCCGTAGGATAAGAGAAACTGATTCTAATTCAGCTTGCAAGATTTGACCTAAACAAATAAACTAACATACAAACATTGCAAGTTAAATAAAAGCTTGTAAAAAAGACTTATCAAGTTATAGCAATTTTCATTTTGACAGATACAACCTCTAACTCGGCTTTTGAATGAAGGAACAAAAATATTGCTGGTAGCTAACGCAAGCAATGTTGCCCCTGCATGCACTCTTACGTGGTACTTTGCCACTCAAGAGCATCTGGCTTCATTTGGCGAAGAAAATGAGTGTGATGATTGTCAGGTAGGTACTATCTAGTAATGAATAAGCCATTTTACAACTAAACCATGTGTACAACCAAAAACGCATGTATTAACAGTTAGTTTTCCAATAAGCAGCGATGAGCTTGCAATCTGTCATGTGGAATGCTAACTACTTGCAAAACGCGGGCATGTGCCAAATGTAATAATTTGACGTGCCTCTGATTACCCCCCTACTTGGTTTCCTCAAAGATACACGAAATGTATCTCAGGATGTACATCATGAGAAATACAGTCGTCAGCGTGTCTGCTTTGATTGTTTTGCAATTTTAGATAGATTTATTCAAACAACCACAAATTAAAACGAACATAATTAAGTTAGGTTGACTTAAGAACTAACATAAAAATTATATGATAGTTACCAGGATTACAGTAGATAACTAATCTACTAAATTTGCTGGTGAATTGGTCTTCACCTCAACATCGTGCAACAACTTTTATTCCCCCGTTACACCACTGATGGGACTCTTGGGCCACCAACATTTACCGACTTCCCGGAAAACTGTTTAACCATAAACCACCGATATAATAAAAAACACATACATTACAGCATGGTGAAGCTTTATCAGACTCTCTCACGATATTCTCCCTCGAAGAAAATTTTCTGAACGAAATCACGGATTTCACGAACGAAACAGAGTGGAGGCAAGTCACAGCTGAAATGGAAGCTACAGGAGGAAGAGCCAGATTTGTAGCTGAGTGTGGATGCTCCCTCACGTTTAGCTGCAGGACTGAAGGCCTGGTTTTTGCTGATATTCACTTTCAGTTGAATCCAGCTCCAATAGTTGCCAACATCAAGGTTTGCGTTATCAAAACACTATTTACGTGAAATGAATTGTATTTATTGTGCAAACTGTGTACAAAAAAGATCTTAAAGGCTAGGCGAAACAACAGTTTATCCATCAATCATGGACATACAATATTTAACTTATATAACTAGGTAATTTATTGATTCAAAAATTCTTTAATGTCATAAAAACATTTTTCTAAGAGCCACCTACGGAGTTTTGTCTTAAACTAGTAGGCAATTCTCTTATGTCTCTAGGAATTTTATTATATACTTTTATGGTCATGGTAGTGCAATTTTTCCCACTCAGCGCAGTTTTGTGTCGGGGCAATTTAAGCCTAGTGGGATCTCTATTTTTAACCACAGAGTTATTTTTATCTTTGTAGTGGTTAAAAAATGAAGCATGCTCTTTTACAAAACAGCCAATTTGGAAGATGTAGTTAACGTTAGGAGTTTATGTTTCTTAAAGAGAGGCTTACATGACACTAATGGGCCTATTCCAAAGACGGCTCTTACACACTTTTTTTGAATGATGAAAGCTCTTTTGATGTGCTTAGAGTTACCGAAAAGCAAGAGACCATACCCAAGTACTGAGATGACGCGATTCCAATTAATATGTTTGTCCAATGTGATATCAAGGAATCTTATCTCGTCAGTCTTTTCTATTTTTTCATTTCTACATGTCAGAGTGCTATTATTATTATGAGAATTAATGTTATTATTATAATTTTGAAAATGCACATATTTAGTTTTTGAAATATTAGCTAGTAAATTATTACATTCCAGTAATCTACCACTGATTCAGCCTCTGAGGTAAGACAGTCAATTAGAGTTACATCCTTCTTCTCATCGGCAACTACAATTGAGACATCGTCAGCAAAAAGAACACATTGATTCTTTGTGATATTCGGCAAATCGTTGATATAAACAAGAAATAGCAACGGACCCAGAATACTGCCCTGTGGCACACCAAAATTATTTAGTTTAGCGCTAGATTTAAAGGTAGTCGATAGCATTTTATTATTATTTAAGTTTTTAACATAGTTTGTATGATAAAAGTATAACATCTGTTTCGATGAAATGTACCTATCTTGCTTGCCTCCGGTGTAAAAGATCCCTCGTGATCCCTGTGGCGATAAAACTGTCTCAACACCACCCTATGAGTTTGAAACAGAAAGTTGTGTAGGGCCACACACATTAATATTTACAATTTTATTTTCAAGAAAAATCTTGTTATTATAGCCCCATCGCTCTACTATTTACCTGCGACGGCTGTAGCATTTGCTACCAAAATTGTAGCAAATGGTAAATTGTAATGGTTGTAAATTCTACACAGACAGTATAGTCAACACAGATTTCCTTCAGAGCATGAGTAATGAAAAATAGAATTAGATAATAAAAAATACCCTGTTCTTCAGATCACACCCGAATTTGGAACAGCAATGGAGACAGTTTTTCGGATCAGTAAGGTCTCAGCATCAGACCCCGACAAACCACTGCTATACACGTTACTTTGTAGCCTTGGGAAAGAAGCCACACTAGTGCTGGGCACTAATTTGGAGCATCTGACCGTAGACACCTTCCTACCGTTTGTTGGTAAGCGTAAAAGTAATGGTTTGAGAAAGGAAAAAGCCAAAAAAAATGCATTTTTCAATTCTATAAAACTAAGTAGGTACTATAAGTACGTGAGTAGTATCCTAAAACCTATTACCACTGTATCCTAAACAAAAGTTCACAATGAAAAAATAGGTAATAATGCCAATAAAAACATGAGTAGGTAGGCATAGTGTAGGTGCTTATTATAATGAAGAGATTATTTATTGAATGCCCAAACTTCAAATTAATTGTTCCAGCTGCTTCTGGAACTGACATTTGGGCGGTAGTGTGTGACTCGCATGGAGCCTGTTCCTCAAGTAACGTGATGACCATACAGTTAACCTGTGGTGACGCTCGCTCGAAACAACTCTTAGTGGAAGACATGCGTGGCTATGTCTTACGGTGTGAGGTGATGCTGCTAAACCAAGTCGTACGGTCTGCTGTGGTTACTTATTTGGTTAGTTATTTACGTACAGCGATGCACACGTTTATCTGTGTTGATTTCTTGTGTTTTAAAATACTTACACTTTTGGGAAATACTTATGGGCTTTGATTTTAAATTCCAAAAATTTCGACCTGACTATAAATCCAGGCCAGATCTGGCCGAGTGGTTACAGAACCCTGAATAGGGTTCTATAACCACTCGAACCCTGATTTTCATCTAGGTTCACGACTATTTTAAAGAAAAAAGCACTGATCATGGTGATCGTCATATAATGGGATTTATAAATGTCAAAGTTTGGACGTTTAGATGTTCGTTGATAATAAACTCTGTACCGACTGGATCGATTTGTATAAATTTGGAACAGGTATAGTTTGTGACACATCGGCTTTTTATCCAGGTGAAGTCGTGGGCAACACTAGTAATAAATAAATCTATCATATCAGCACATGCGACTGATCACTCTGGTCAGTGATGTTCCATAAGAATTTGTATTTATTTCAGAACGCAAATCAAGAAGAAGCTTTAGCTGATTTCACTAGAGATGTTCTGGAAACTCTTCACACTGAAGATCAGTGCTTGAAAAAGCACCGGGATTACTGGGCGATGCTACACTGGTTGGCCAGTGAAGGCATTGACACAAATGCTCTGGAATAAACTTTAACCATTAGGATTAGGGATTCGATGAGAATTCCTACTCTCCTACTCTAAGAAACGCAGGATGTGCCTCAGCACTACTCATACTCATTTATTAGAACCTTGGGAACTTAAAATACACCCACATCCACACACACCCAAACACACAATACACTATCATATAAAATAAACTAAATTTAAAACTGGCTCCTACCTACTACATTTAATAGGTAGTAGCTAAATTTATATTAGTAACTAAAACATGGGCTTATTAACTATCTATAACTCTACATATTCTAAAACACAAGTTACACTATGCAAGGTTTCAAGTACATTTATAAAATACACTCAACTGTCTCATATAAAAGACGGTCACACATATTAATTATTACATTGTAAGTGTACCAATGTAAACCTTTTTTTTGAAAATAAATATTCTTTATTATTATTTATTATTAAAGTATACACATAATTGCATTTAATACAACAAATTGATATAAAATATAATAAAAACTTACGTTATGTTATGGTGGGGTCCTAGAAATAGACAATTATTTCCCAGTATAATTAGAATTGTCTTCTCAAAGACTATTTTGTCCACACGCTTCGACCGCTTGGTAGATACCCAGGTAAAAGTATTCGTAAAATTAGTAGTAACGTTTTATTCAATTATTTCGTTGTAATGCATTACGAGTCCCTGTATTGTTCGTCCATGGAATGCACAACCATGGAAAGTACACCCCTGGAAAGTACGGCCAGTATTACAAACCATTGGTTTCAAATACTTGGTTTGTAATACTGGGCGTACATTCCTGGGCGTGCATTCCCTACACGTGTTGACTTTGTACGGCCAGTTTTGTACAACCCTGGAATGTACAGCCATGGAATACGAACCAATTTCATGCTCTGTTTTCATGTGCGAGTGCTATCAAGGGGCAAGTGCTGTGTTGCCATAGTATTTTACGCTATTAGTAAATATGTAGATGTAGTAAGTAGATTAGTTATTTATTTCGGTTTTTTGCAGATGAACTAACCGGTTGGTTTTATTTATTTGAAACCAAGTTTGTTGGATAAAGTTCGGATAGCAATCCTCCTTTTTTTCCAAGTGGTAATAAAAAAAAACCTAATAACCTAACCAATCCAAGACGGATTTGCTTAGGAAGGATTTCTCAGGCCAACATTAACTTATTGTTTACATTATTTATCAATGGCAACTCTTGGTTGAACATATTAGAACTTGCTCAGTGCAAACGAGGCTCGTTCTCGTCATGCAACTTATTCGCATCGACCAATGAGAGCTCACGGATATGACGAACTCTCAACCAATGAGCGTCGAGAATATTGGTTTGTAATCCGGGGTGTACATTCCAGGGGTGTGCAATACCGTCATGTGTTTAGTTTGTACGGAGCGTATTGTACGACCATGGAAAGCACACCCAGATAATTCAAACCAAATGGTTTGTAATACTGGCTGTACTTTCCAGGGGTGTGCATTCCATGGTTGTGCTTTGCACGGACGTACAATACAGTCTCCCATGCATTAGATTTATATAAAACTCTATGCCTCGTAAACCTTGATTCCGAGCCATATCATAGTATTTGTTTTACATCTCCTGAAACACCTAAGTCATCAAACTACTTTACTTTAAAGTTACACTATGTCGAGTAAATAAAATAAGGAAGAAATACTGAAGATAAAATAAATGTAAGTTCCTATCCTAGAGCTCTCATAGGGACGCTTGTTAGCGATACAATTGCTCTAATACGATACGATGCGACAGAACAATACTTACCAGAGATATAGGTACCTATCACTGCTGTAACACGGAACAAGAGGTAGCGGATATCTAAAGATATCAAAAAAGTTTGCAATCCGTTTCAAAACTTTGCGAAGCCGGTTTAAATTTTAACCGTCTTCGCACGGGTCTTCCAAATTTCCGACTTTTCCGGTCAAAGTTTGCAAAAATCACTTGTGCAAAACTTTGTCCGAACAATTACGAACATAACAAAAAAAACACCAAATCTGTTTTCAAGTAATGATCGTTCATACATGCGACAATATTTTTTTATTTTTACATAGAAGATTATGTAAATAATTATTTAAATGTCGGTTGAAACAAACCATATTATTTCTTTTGTTTTTATGTATAAAATGAATTCAAATCAAAATCACATTTTTTTTTGTATTAGTGATCCTTAACCAGGAACTATGACTACCATGGTACCACATTATCCAGCATTACATGTGCTGGGAGTAGCGCGAAAAGTATTGGCACCGTAATGAAGCATTAGCCGTCTATGAGTGGTGTCAATCTCAAAATCTAAACTAAGGTACCTCTCGTCTTCGTCTGGCATGCCCTTTCTATTTAATAATCCTACTGTTCTAATTATCTATACCTGCTAATGGAGAACCTACCTGCGTGATAAGCTGCAAGCTTGGGATTTCAAGGCCAGTGTGACTTCCTATTATTTTGTTAGAAAATGCAATTATGATTAAATATTATTATTTAAACATCACTTCATTTAAGTCGGTATGAAAAAATCTTTGATATTAACGAGTTTTTAGTACATTTTGTTTAGGAAAAAAAAAATACCGGCTTAAAATCACTGGAAGTTGATAAAAGTTCAATAAGCAATTAAATCCCTTATTTTTTTACCTTCAGGGATGGGTAATTTTATTTATTTTTTTAAAGGACCACCCTTAAACTTTACTCTACCCAATAAAAAAAGAATAATTACAATCGGTTCACATTTGGCGAAGATGCGTAACATACACACAAAAAGACCCATAGAGAACCTTTTTTGAAGTCGGTTGAAAAATAGACTTTGCGACACTAATAACAAAAGTAAAGCACCTACCGCTATTAAATACGCACATATACACAGTCATAAAATAGTAAGTCGAGGTAAACAGTTTAAAAACTATTTTATTCCAAAAACTATCTTGAACTATTCCAACGAACCGCACACAAGAAGCGGTAGCGCGCAGTTCAAGACGCTATGCGGAGGGGGAGCGTCAAGATCACTCACCATGATGAAGACTCTCGGAATTAGTCGAAACTTAGGCGGTGCCTTCACCGTTAGTAAGACACGTTAAGGTTCACGTTTTACATTTTTTTTGTAAAATACTGATAGAATGTTACCTACCTCCGGTCTGCTACCAAACAATCTGCCTCCGTGGACCAAACACTCATAAGCATACAACGAAATTTAGGGCTTATAAGTAATATTTACTTTATGTATCTTTAATAAAATACAATCTTAGTGTCAATATTTAATTGGCTTTACCTTCTTTTTAAGTTTATTAAGATATTTTCAAGTGTATATTTTCATCTTTACCAGGAAATTATTTTTATATAGACCTCTTCTTTTGTAATTATTTTTTCAAAATATACAACGATTTTCAAATCGTTTATGGTGCACGCGTACCAACGGTTTTGCGACCATCATATACATATACCTAGATGTGGTTTGTACCACACCTAAGTATATGATACGTCTACCTTCACCGTTAACGAACCGATGCGATCGAGAAAACAACAGTCTCTGTTTATTGTTTCTGCTGGCTCTTGTCTGTTCTTCAGAAATGTATACAATATACTAAAAATTAAATGTATACAATATTTTGTTGGCCGTCTGAGCACTTTTTTATTTAAATCTTATTTTATTTATAGAGGATTTGTTTACAGAACTTAATCTCTACGCTTAATATCGAATTTAACCATTTTAGCAAATTGGGACTCACATTTTGCTAAAATATAGTAACAAGTTTCAAGTCTGAGCAACCTTCAGGTCTTTGCTTTGTTTAGCCATATTTTTATTGACAAGAATGTATAAGTTACATTAAAAAGGACAGATTTCAAATTCAATGTATTGTAAAAAGCACCTGACAAGGTAGGTCGTCCCTTCTACGGATTACTTACAACTTCTAGTAAAGAGCTTAAGAAGCCTCAAGTCGCGTTACTACTTTCGGCTTTTGGAAATCGATTTATGGGTACGATTGTAAAACAGTCATATAGGTAAAACTGGTACTGAATGAAGAAAACAAAAGAATTCCAAAACAATAGGGATAGTATTTTTTTACAAAGTAGTCCTATAGCCCCGTTTATTTTACGTTTAAAGATCGTGTCTACATAATTTCCAAAGTAGAAGGAACTTCAGTTTAAAGAGTAGGGAGGATTCGGGATGATTAGGGAAACGTCAACATAAAAAAAACATCAATCGGACAATAATTTCCAAGAATATGGCTAAGGTTCGTAGAAGCTCGTAGCATCTTCGCTACGCGTTGGAAAGCTTGGAGAAATTAACTCTATGCATAGTCAAATAGTATAATAAATCTATGCATACATGTACTCTTATTGCCTAAGAGTTTCTGCCCACGGCTACGCCCGCGTGGTATCCGGATAAAAAGTAGCCTATGTGTTATGCTGATGTATCCTAATAATATTATAAACGTGAAAGTTTGTGAGGATGTTTGTTACTCTTTCTCGCAAAAACTACTGAACGTATTTTGATGAAACTTTACAGTAATTCATTCCGTCCTTTATCGTTCACATCAATTCCGGTCCACAAGACTGCCCATTGTACAACTGGGATTTAATTTTGGAGATAAATTTTAACAGACTCATACTACAAATAAACAACCTCATGGCAAAACGCATTTACGAGCTTCTTACGTCGCGGGTAAAAATACATACATAATCTGACTAAAATTCAACTCGCTTGGCAACAAAAAAGATGCAATGAGGTAATAACAATCTTCCAATTCTAGTTATTTCAAGACAATAGGAATTAGACCCCACCCCTATTTTGGGGTGCAAGCGTGCACGCAGGTAGAAAGTGCTTATAAAAGCGAAGTTCTGTTGATTTTTTGTCATTCTTTTTTTGCACGTCTTGTGAGTTCTTGTTTATGAACATTGGTGTAGTGGTTTGACTATTTTCACAAAAATTACAAGTTTTAAGAGAGTGTTGTTAAGTTTACAGTGACATAGTACCTAACTACGATGATGAAAAAGCAGGTATGTTCCTACACCTATTCTGTAATAAATAAGTACTTTGAGAAAAGTCTCTATTTAGGAAATACATCAAGTTGTGTTGTTTACAGAAAAACTCGGCACAATCCACCGACAAACATGACAGAAGACGTGGTAGACCTGCAGGGAAGAACAGAACACCACTATCTCTCGTAAGTTTATACTTTCAAATATAATTATTTGTTCAGTTGGATTATTCCTTCTTCAAAATAGCCCACTTACATTTTGACGTCCCAACATCCATTCAGAATTTTGGTTAATACTTTTTATTAATTAAAAATTATATAATTACCACTTTCACTAATGCTCTATCTCAATGAATGAGTTCACCTTGTTCAATTGGCATCTAATGCTACTAATGCTGAATGAAATGATCATCAAAAAGCGAAGCTAATAATATTCCTTGATTTTCTACGATTGCTCGCAAGCAAAAAATGGGGATAAATTCACTTTAAAATTTTGAATTCATGTAGACACATTCATGTACCTAATTCATTAATAATGTACGATTATATAAGCTGATATTTCTATATAGAAATAATATGATCATTGTTATTTAAATAGATATTATGATCATTGTAATTTAAATGAATAAATATCTATTTGGGATTGATTTACCTTGGTAAGCATAATGTAGAGTACAAAACTATTTGCTTGTGCTTTGCAGGAAGAGCGACGCGCGCGCAATGCTCAGTATGAAAGAGAGAGAAGGAATGAAACAGCTGATGCGATGTCGCAGTTAGCTGAAGCTGCGTGTTGTGATCCCCAAGTAAGCTACTTTACTTCTCATAATTTAACTTTGTGGACGTCCTTGGTGGCGTGGCGAGCGAGTAGGTGGCTTATCGCAAGAGGGTTCGATTCCCGCTGTAGGACCAATGTTTGCATTTTCTATAGATATTTGTTCCTGATCTGGGTGCTGTGGTATCTTGATACATATCATCCCCACATTTTGATACAAAGGGGATCCTAGTGCGGGGACTGCACGTGACTAGGACTACCCCTAAGGACTCCAATAAACTAATTGATGTAATTAAACTACGCTGCCTCTATAAATCTTGGACGTAAGATTGTAAGACAGATGTTGGACGTAAAAATAAATAGGTAACTTATGAGGGTAAAAGTGCCTACTAACCTTTAATTTGTTCATTTTCAGATTGCTAACGCAGAATTACTAGCAACGGTAATCAGTCAGCTTCAAAGACGAGCCAAAACTAAATTGCCTCAAGATATCGAGGACCTGAAGCGTGCCAACGAAAACTTGGAATCTCAAAGTAAATATTATTGCGTTTTCATTTATTTTACTGTTTTTGAGTCAAACTTTTCAACAAGAACTAAGTACCTAAAACTGGAACTTTTTAGCGCTTTCCTCATTTTCTCACAACCCTCTTCAAGGTCATATTTAAAAAGGCATTTTTAAATATAATCACTCAGTATTTTATTTTATCTTTTCAGTCGCTGCTCTTCAAAGCCGACTGGGGCAAAACGTTGATGTCGACGACATAGGTGAAGATTCCAATGATTGCGTGAGTAATGTTACTTAGTATACCTACCAAAAATGTTCTAAACAACAATTGCGCGTACCACTCATAGAATATTTTGGTACTCTTACGCCACCTCATTGCATATAAAATGATTCCACAGTTTTAGTTAACTAAATCTCTAGGTACCTACATTATTATAACCTGTCCCATTCCATATAATTCCATTCCTACTATAATGGATATTTTGTTTTCAGAACCCCGATCCACTGAGTGACACCTCTGGATCCAACTATCAACAAGAAGAAACTAATCGAAGGGCATCTAAATCTCAAACAAGTCGAAGCCAGTCAGACATTCCACCCATGAAAAGTGTAGTGCGAAGGTCCAATAAAATTGTGAGTAAGATTAAGGTATTTATTTAAATTTAAGAATATTAAAACCTATGTCAGGTTTATCTATACTAGGTCCTTGAAGTGTTATTAATCTGAAACAAAATGCCTACCTTCCATTTATATTTTCCATTCCTTGTATTTGCATTCCTTAGAAATAATAGAGCCAATCCTAGCTTTCTAGCTAGAGCAAGGTTTTTTTGTAATAGTAATAAATGTGTTAAATTACTGTCTAATTTCAGAGTAAAATATCTGAGTCAAGCACAGTGAAAGAGAAGATCAACTTTGAAACAGACTCTGACACCCAGTCCGACTCAGATTCATCGATCTCAGAGTGGTCTGAGAGCGAGGAAACCGAACCCACAAGCTACAAACTAAGGAAAAGAAGTCAGAAAGTATCAGAACTGTCGGAACGCACGACTTCTACATATCTTTTCGGGACTGAATCGGAAACATCCCAATGTGAAGCCGCAACGAGATCGCACAATGAGTATAATTCCGACGATTCTAACCAAGCGGTGGCTTCGGAACTATTCCGTACGTCGGAACATACAACGAATGTGACGAATGATGCTCTCTCGGCTGTAATACCTGAGAACGAAGAGAACACAGCCTATGACGACCAGACGGAAACCGCGCTGTTAAACATACTAAGTAAGTTAAAAAACTATTGGCATCATACTTAAGTAGTACCTAAATAAATTGAGTTATATCAATTATGAATCCTCTAATAACCTGTGATGCAAGAGTATGGGTTCGATTCCCTCTGCGGGACAAATGTTTGTATGTTCTGCAGATATTTTTCCGGGTCTGGATGTTGTAGTACCACAGTAGGTACTTGTAGTTCCTGATACCCACGATACAGGGAATCCTAGTGTGGTATGTGTCAGTCGAAGACAAAAGTTTTAAAAATTTGAAACTGTTCAAAAAAACTTGCCTTTAATCGAAGAGTTGACCAATCCGTCGTGAATTGAGTAAAACTGAGTCCGAATTTCCTAAAAAAAAACATTCGTTTCAAAGCCTCGATGTTTAGCCTAAGGTAAGATCCGGCTTTAGACAAAAACTGATCCAACAAATTGAAGACCGCTGTTGCACCTCTTTAGAAATAATCCTTATAATGTATTTTTTTACAGCTGAAGGAGAGAAGCAGATAATAAACGAGTGGCTTGATTGCAGCGAAACTTTGGATGCTACTGATCTTGAAAATGTAAGTTTTGTTTAAAAATATTTATACATAACATTTCTAGGTATGTTACAAACTTAGTAGAGTTACTCCGATAACCCTATCTTAAATGCATTGCAACCTATTAGGCTTGTCCACACATGGCTTAAGTATTCTATATTCAAGTAACTTGCCTCTTTGAATTTTCATCTAGCGCCACGACGTTCGACATTATTTATTTTTTATTTCATGTGAGGCAGACCAGTTCGATCGGACTTGAGTCATAGTTTAATGCATGCTATCCCTAATGTTATATCAAGTTGAAAGAAATATTGCTTCATAACTAGTGATGGACAAAGGAAATCTCAATTTTTTAAACTACTGTTTGTTTTGTTTCAGAATCGAGTAAGAAAGTTTTTAGATTTCGACGATTTCTTGCTGGATATCAACGTTTAATATTACCATTAACGGGTGTTACCTTCGAACCTCAAAATCTAGTCTACACAACACAGTGCAATCAAATGTGTGCCTAATGCCTTACTGTAAGAATCGTGATATTTTAATTAAATAACATGTGAACTTTAATAGATGATTGATTTAATATGAACTTTAATTTTTTTTTATATATTTGTGCAATTATACACCTGTAAACCTGGCAGGTACTTTAGGTACCTGCCTACCTTAGGTAGGCAGGTACCTAAAGTACCTGCCTACCTAAGTAGGCAGGTACTTTAGGTATAAAGTCCGCATAAAGAGCGCTGATACCTTTTTGAAAAGGGTCATCAATAGAGGTGGAATTAATATATCAGACTTCACGTTATTATTGGAGCGGTCTGTAGATAAACCGTAGGTACCTACTGAGGAGCATAGATAAAATTAATTACGTTAGGTAGAGAATTTTCGGTGAAATAACTGACTTTTCAAAATTAATATTCGTCTGTAGTGTGTAAATTGTATGCGCTGTTAAATATGATAATCTACCAGCACCCTTTTACTCAGCAAACAGAATACATAATATCCTAAGCATCGAGGTTTTAACATCGAGGGCACTTCATTTTGCCAGGAGTCCAAAAGAATCGCCCCTTTTCGAAGTTTTGAACGTTGATGTCTATTAAAATGATTCAATCCTCCTTGGAATTTTGTTAATGTACTCTTAATAGACGATAAGAAGTCATTACGAAGCTAAGAGAAACGCGATAAGTGTTGATAACATGGTTAGATAGATGGCCAAAATAATTCCTAACTATACAGCAGCAAGCATGAACAAAGGAGCTGATACATAAGCTAAGGTTGCATGAAAGCTGTAAGTACCTACTATTAATATGTCTATAGGTTAAAAACTAGGTATAATTTCCTTTTTTAATGAAACACTCAAATTAAACGAGTATTCATAAAATTATATTCGATAAAAACTATTTAGTCTTCCGAAACAAAGCAGATATTTTATGGGAATTGAAACTAAACGAAAACTATCGAAAGTAATAATAAACAAAAACTAACACATCAATACAGAGATACTAATATACAAATACCTAGATCGGTAAATAAACACACATTTATGTTGCACGGTAACATTTCGTTACTTACTCTACTGAAATCAGTATGTTTGTTTAAGAAGACTATACTTAAATCTATGCAATTTAGTTTTCTTCTAAATCATATACAAATAATAAAATTAGAATATCGTACGTGTGTACGGGTCATACACACGTACTAAGTAGCTTTAGTTGAGTTTAGCTTTAGTCAAGTTTAGCATATTAACTTAAGGATTTTTTAATTTATCAAATTACTGTAAAATTACCCAAATATGTACTTGAATACACTTTAACAGCTACGTCAAATTACGATTTGCAGATATTTTGAAGGAATGCTAGCCAGTGATTTTAAATCAGCGGGGCAATCACACTAATCTCTATGGCTGTCGAGATGGAGGCATGGCATTAGCGTGATTCGATTACTTGTCAAAATCACAAGTTTATTTCGTTCATAGACGGTACTGGCCTTCAGTTTAGTCTGGGTCTGGGAATCAAGCGATGGGTAATCAGTGTAATTGCAATTTGATGGATGGGCCATTCAAATGGGGAACTAGAAGTGTCAAAATTGATTGCCATCTCGATACCCATGGTTTAGCGTGATCGATCCACAGTTTCCTTTTTACTGACGATTAAAATTTTGCTATATTTTGTTACACATTTTTTTTTTCAAGTTTTGCAAATATGTACAACTATTGTTCTAGATATACCGAATTGGCGATTCGGTGTACAAGCCCTGCACACTCAGAAAAACTATGATGTAATAATAAAAACATTTACCTACCAACATAACGTTATTCTATGAATTTAAAAGAAAACTAAATCTAAACGTCATTATCACTTAGCACAACATTCAATTAAAAAAAACCTTATAGAAAATTATTTTCATTGATAGCCATCAAGATGAATAATCAGCGGAAAATAAAATTATTTAAAAAAGTCCTCAATGATTGTGTTATTTAAAAATTCACTGACGATTTTCTTCACAGCATATGTATAAAAAAACATAATCCTAATGTCCTACTACAAAAAGCTAGAGCTCACACAATCTACGCATTAATAGACATAAAAGTCATCAACTCGGACATTGAATATGCAGTATTGTGCTCGTAACTTGGTTTATAGGAAAGTTCTCTAATAATACTTCCAAAATATAATTGTTATCTTGAAAATCATAGACATATGAGGACTCAGCCCACCCTAACTTTTTTCGCTATTTGTGTGTTCTCGTCCAATTGCCGGACAAGAGAATGGACAATAATTATTTACAAACCAGCTGTAAATGCAGTACAAAACATGATTTTCCAAAAGTATTTCATCCCACAACTAAGCTTTTTCGCATAACCACGGCGGCAATAGTCGAGCAAGGACAGTGGGTCTGAGGTCTAACCATTAAATCAAATACCTCAAATCAATTACCTATGGCTGATTTTATGGATCCAGTGTTTCGAGCCAGCAACTACTGGATCAGCATTGATTCAGCATGTGCACTTGACATTTGACTTGATAGAAACATATTTTACCTACTTAAGGCTGGTTTTATGGATCCAGTGTTTTGAGCTAGCAATTACTAGATCAGTATTGAATGCAGCTTGTACACTTTACATTTGACTTGATAGAAACATGTTTTATTTGCCTTCAGTGCTCGATAAGCACTGGGTTAATTATATTTATCCTGACTAAGCTATTGGAGCCATGTTCAATTGAACTGTATTTATATATTGACGCCGTTAATTTTGAGTTTCTTAACTCGCCGCGTGGTGCCTTCTCCGTCGGAGCTGTCTGTGTCATGTGAACTGCCCTCGGACTTGATGCCGAGCCCTAGTTCGTGCGCATCTACGTAACTACCGGTTTGTCTGGCTTTTTCTAGGACGCGTACTGAAAGAAAGGAGAAACAAAAATAAATAATAATAAATTATTTTATTCAGACAAATTAGTCCATTTTGTTAGTACAGTTAGTAGAAACTTAAAACTAGATCTAAAAAACCTAAAAAAAGATTGGTACTTAATAAACTTAATAACTAGTTGCGATTTGGTCCTCTGGATGAGTTTCCATACCAGAGGACATCCAAACTGTTCTGCAATAGCATTTATGATGCTGTTATTGCTCCCGCAGAGTCAGCTCAGTAATGAGGCTATTTTTTGGCGTCAAAGGTGTCGGTGAGCGGCTCAGCGAACATACCCGACGCACTGCAGAATCGCGGAATACGCAACAGCGCCCTAAATGCGTTGTTATTTTGAAACAGCAGGGCTTTGTAAGTCTTTTGAGTATAGCTGAACCACAGAGTACAGAGATGTTGAACAAGGTCACTTTCAATGCATCTCTACAGACATATTTGTCCCAACTGATAATGTTCTGCAGTCACTTTCCATATCGCCATCAACTTAAAGGTTATCATTCAAGTATCATTCATTAGAATAATACTTGTCTGACTTTGTTTTAATTCTAATTAAAAACTACCAATAAGTTTTTTGATCACTGATTGCACCATAACACCCCCTAGTGAATTTGGCGATAAATCCTATTTAAGAACCACCCTTAAAGACATACAAATCAATTGCACAATACCACAATAAAATTGTATAAATTGTTTCGGAAATAAATATAACAGACAAACAAACATACAAGCTCATGTCATTCATTTACCTGGAACAAATATCTACACAGCATACAAACATTTGTCCTGCAGCAGGAATTGAACTGGCACCTCTAGTGGCTCAGTGAACTGCATGGCCGCTTTGTCACAGAGATTGTCAAATGTCCCCAAAACTGCTCTTTTTCTGATTATACTCACTTTGGTTTTCCAGTTGATTGTTTTGCCGTTTCAGATCTTCAATGTCCTGCATGTGGGAATTATTTTTCCGCCTCATGAACTGAATGTACTCAGCTGCTTTCTTCAGGATCTGGGCCCTGCTTGCCTGGAAGTTTTTAGACTACAATTTGTATTGATTTAGTTATTGATCTCAATATTCATTATACTCAAATTCTGGGATAATAAATGGCAAGCATGGTTGTATGAGCAGCTCATATTGTGATGGGGCTTAATAGGAAGTTTCATTTATTTCTATTCTTTAAACAAGAAACAAAATATTTTCCTGCAAAAAAAAAAAAGGTGATGGCTGGAACAATTGAGATGAAAATTACAGGTTATGCGGTGTTCATGCTGACAAAATTATCTAGAGCCATGAAATCTATCTCATAGTTGTAAGAATACAGCTAACAAAAATGCATAATAGGGCAAAACATTGGTTTCTCCCACTATGTAGCCAGCAACTTGCCATGTTTTCACCATCAAATCATTAGGTACATCTACATATAACATAGATAGCATGAGATGCTTAGGGGTCGTCTACTAGTTTACAATAAAGTTAGGGAAATCAACTTACCACTTTCTCATTCTGCAATGCAGGGACAGCTTCCCTCAATGATGTAAAGCTGTATTTTATGTGATCTCGCCTTTTCCTTTCCAATGCATTGTGGTGAGCGCGTTTCTCGGCCTTAAATATTCCAGAATATAATTGAAATGATACTACAAAATTTTATCGTAAAATATAAATATTTTTAAAGCGCAAAAGGAAGCGCCGTTTCTCATTTTTTAACTAACACAAGTGTTGTACCTGCGAGTAATATCCGCTCCCGAGTATGTTTCTAGAGTGCGCCCGGGAATCGGAATCATTTTCTGCCTGAAATTTTTAATACCATGAATCTCTGTCAAAATAAACGAAGCAGATATGTAACCTGTCAACAATGGAAAACACCCACATCACTTTCGATATCAATGTCACGATCGTCGTCGCTCATCATTTTGATTACTATCCAAAAACTGAACGCCGAAATAAACTAGAACACTATCATGAGTATATTCATGTGAATACAATGTAATTACGAGAATCAATTTCCAAAAACAAAATTTATAGTTTATTACTTTAAAGCACACAAAAGCTATATCACGGAAACGCGTCGTGCGCGTGCGTGACGTGACAGTGACAGCTTCAACACAACAGACAGACATCTGACATTAATATCCATTTGACTTACCACCATAGATTTCAAAATCTGTTCATTATTAATAGGATTAGAATTTGAGGGCGCCCCGCTGTATTTTTTTTTGTTTTTTCATATGTGGCAAAACTATAATGTGACTGATATCATTTCAGTCAGAAAAAAATAATTTAATACCTACTATTTTATTTCTTTTACAAAATATTACACATTTACAAGTCAAAGTCAAAATCATAATCTAAATTCGATTCTTAAATGTTATATTTTAAGGAAATTTGAAAAAAAGATCTTTGTCTGAACTTTATTATCTGAATCTATATCAGATAAATTAATAACGAATACTTAGGTAGGTATTCGTTATTAATTTACAGGTGCATGCCTAAATAATGTGGTGCTGCTAGTACTGTTTTTGAAGGTATACCATGCATGATCACATTTACTACTCGGGCCCGTCCGCGCTAAACTTTGACAGCTCCTAAATATATACTTCTTTACAAGTTTCTATAGAAAATCAGCTACTAAGACATGCCTAAGTCTTTGCTTTAGCTATACGAGTCTGGTGCCTGAGGAAGGGCGCTCGGAGTCGGGCTAAAGTTATTCTCAACAGACCCTCAACGCACCATCTCATAAAATGTGTAAGTACCTCAATTATTCATACATAATTATTTAATCATAAGATCTACTTTAGAAAGGATTTTAAAACATCTAGAATACACATTAGTTGAAAACTATAAAAACATTAGTAAGTTACAGCAGCTATCTGTTCAATGGCTTTTATTGGTCGATAATAGTTTCTCTGCTGCTTTTCTCGCCGGCAAAACAAGTTGACATTTGATGAATATTAATTTCCTAGCAAAGTTATTTAATGTTTTTCTTGGTTTCGACATTAAAACCCAAAAATATTACAAAACAAAACAAAATTTTAAGCTGAGAAAATACCTTTCTTTTCTTAGGCACTACCGCTTGGCACTACTAGTAGAGTGAAGGGAAATTTTACTTTCCCACTACCAGTGACACTACACTGTTGCCAGTAGTTTCACGGGAAATATTATTTCCCGTGGCACGAGTGGGCACGAGTGGGATATATTATTTATGTCTGTTTTTTGCAGCTTAACTAACCAGTTGGTTTTATTTATTTTGAACCCAAGTTTTTTGGATAAAGTTCGGATAGCAGTCCTCTGTTTCTGAGTGGTAATAAAAAAACGTAATAACCTAACCTATCCAAGGCGGATTTGCCTAGGAAGGATTTTTCAAGCCAACATTAACTTTTTAATCTTATTTTTTTATCTTACTTTGATATACTTAGTATTAGTAGTGCCATTGGTAATAAGGTAATCTACGGGAGATTTTATAATATGTGTTTAATTAGCCAATAAGAATAGTAATGGCACGGGAAAGTAAAATTTCCCTTCACTATACTATTAGTGCCAAGCGGTAGTGCCTAAGAAAGAAAGTGCAGAACAGACCTAGACAAACCATGACAATATGACAGATACAGACGAATGTCATTAAAAATCTTAGTTCTCTTTTTGGCCACTCTTATTATACATAACTAGCTTCTGCCCACGGCTTCACCCGGGTGATACCCAGATAAAAAGTAGCCTATGTGTTATTCTGATGTATAAGTTATATAACTGTAAAGTTTCATCAAATACCGTTCAGTACTTTTTGCGTGAAAGAGTAACAAACATCCATCCTCACAAACTTTCGCGTTTATAATAGTGTAGGATAATACTAGGTATTATATCATTATAATAATATTATACATCATAATGTTATTCTATGCCCTTGTGAGTTAAAGTAAAGTTACTTACTATGTACTTCGTAATCATATAACTACAGCGTTTTTCAAGATCTTCAACAATCGTTAGTGTACGGCCGGCGCAAAGAGATATCTACTACCACAGACTAGTTATTACGTACAAGAATACCTACAACATAATCGTAATTTGCTTTTGCTTTTGCCACATAACCTAACCGTATCCGGTCGTGAATACAAGTACTTAAATACTTCATAATTAGGATACGAAAGGAACTAGATTATGTAGGTATGAAATAGAAGCGCGCGCGCGGGAAACTTAGCTTGATTTAGTGTAAAAGAAAAATTTATTTTGTTTCATTTAGTTGGAAAGAGGCAAGGCATTTAATATTCACTACTGTGAACTCCAACAGGGAACTCCTTGACAGATCAATAAAAATCCAACAATAAAATGGAAAATGAAAAGCCAGTGGAGCCGATGATATCAATAGATGTGAACTGCAGTGAATTCTACAACAAAATACACGATGAAATAGAGTCTGACTTAGCACGAATCAAAAAGAGTGTGGCAATTGTGAGAGACCTTAGGAGTAAGTTAAACCACACTATTTTGTTGTTTTTATTACATCTAGTTAGAAAATAATAATCAGTAGATCAGTCCACTGGGGATAGTTAGGGATACTGCTCAACCTATTAAATCCCCACTATCTTATCGGCTTAGAGTAGTGTGAGAACTTTACCTTCTCTTTCGTTTGACATTTTCAGTCTCAGCTGCTGAGATGGAAGTGGAAACAGCAGCTCTGAATCACGCAGAATTGCTTCAAAATATTGAAGAATTGGAAGCAGCCAACCAAAAATTCGAAGAAGATGTCAAGAACTCGCAAATTATATCATTGTGAAATAATAAAACAATCTCTGTATTTTTTATTTTTTTATTAGATTTAATTTTTGTAGGTCCGCTCAGACCCGATACAGATATTTGCAGATCATACAAACATTTGTCCCGCGGCGGGAATCGAATCCGTAACCTTCTGAGGTCTTCAGCGTTCAACGTCACAGAGGTGGTCTGAAGTCTGAGCCATAGACCTGGCATTGATGTTTATGTACCTACCTTCTTTTACGTCCAGCATTTTATTTAGATATTATACGTATTATCCCTTACTATCTATACAGACAACTGCTGAGACATCCACTACCACAGACTTACTAAAGATGCTAACGCATACGTTACTATTCTATTGCATTCTATGCATCAGAATCTCTAGTAAGTCTGTGGGTAGAATAGAACGGGAACGTGAGTGACTGACTGAAGTAGAGTTTTATTTTGTAGGCAAAATTCGAAATGTGTAAATATTCAATGATCCTGCTGCTCACCGTGCTTGTAGTGGGTTTAAATGGGAAATTAAAAAAAGGTGCTTCTCCTCCTCATTGTACTCAAGTAACCAAAGGTAGGTTCAATTATAATAATAGGTTCAGTAGAAGTTTGATTAGAATGAATGGTTTGAGTAGGTAGGTACCTACTTACATTAGATAAGTGTTTATTGTAGAACCAACCAACCAACTAAAAATATTTTTTTCAGATACAGATTATCAGTCGTATTACAAACTGGACTATCCTGTTGCATACATAGTGCCAGGTCAACATGAAGTGTATCAAAAGGTCGGTTTTCGTAAATTATAGGAAATATAGTAGGTAGTAGTAGGTCTTAACTATCTAGATACCCATATCTAGCACCAGACTGAACTTAGCTGCCCGTGTTGTGTTGGTATCGTAGATGAGTGGGCAAATAAATAGGTACAGCTTGTATCAGCATATCGTGGGTCGCTTCAATGGAGCACAATGAGCACTGGGCTCGACCCGTGCATCGCCGATCGCCGCGCCGCCGCCCGCCGCGCCGTCCGGGGCCGGGACGTGGCATGGCCTTATCTTGTGATTTGTGCGGTGCCAAGCTAGGTTAGAATGCGGGTAACTAACACTGTCTTTCAATTAGGTATCCTACTCCACACTGAGCAGAATTTCGTGCGGAAGAGGTGGACAGGATTTAATAAACTTTAGCAGTTAAGGACACAGCGACTCAACTTACAATTTGTAAGTTGAGTCGCTTATCGCTTTGTAAGTTACAAAGCGATAAGTAAATATTACGTAGACGTAAGATAGGTACCTATGTATCTACCTGCTTGTAACTACCTACTTGGTTGACCTCGGTAGGAAATTGAAGGTTATTTAATCGTCAAAACGATCATGATCCTTGTAAATTAGGTACCTACCGACCTACCTACCGATCTACCTATCTACACTCGCGAGCAGCTGAATCGACTCAACCCTTCAAAATTTACGAAGTGTTTTTTTTTCAAAAATGGCTGGAATAATGAGCATAAATTCTTTTATTTTTAAAAGTTTAATCTTTATGCTTCAAAATGATACCATTATTGTAAAAATCTACCCACTACTTTTTAAGTTAATCTGGTTTGAATGGAAAGTCATTGAAAGTTAAGTTAATAAGAGTAAATATAGGGTTGATCAAAATTAAAATAAAACGGAAAATGTATGTTTAACAATCAAGATTTATTATCTCAATACTTGGTGTTGCCTCCCCTAGCTTTGATAACAGCTCGAAGGCGGTTTCTCATCGAACTGATAAGTTTTTTGATCAGTTCTTGAGGAAGCCTTCCCCACTCCTCTTCCATCTTTAGGTCTTCGATGCTTGTAGGCGCCGGATTTCTGGCTCGTACCCTCCGTTTGAGTTCGTCCCATAGATGCTCTATGGGATTGAGGTCAGGACTTATTGCTGGCCAGTCCATGGTCCGTATACCAACTTCATCCAAGAACTGACGAGTGATTCGTGCTGTATGACACCGGGCATTGTCATGCATTAACAGGAAGCCGTCCTCGATGAAACCTTCATAAGGCAAGACATGGTCGAGAAGAATATCTTCCACATATCGCGCAGCGGTCAGACCGCCTCCTCGGCCTCCACCAGGGATGAAAATGAGCTCCGTTTTTCCTTCCAGCGAAATGCCCGCCCACATCATACAGGAACCACCGCCGTAGGCTACTGTTTCGGCAAAACAACACTGCGCAAACCGCTCGCCTGGACGCCTGTAAACCCGAGCTCTCCTGTCACTGCCATGTAGACACACTCTGCACTCGTCAGTGAACAGGACTGACCGCCATTGCTCAGCACTCCAATCAATGTGTTCGCGAGCAAATTCAAGGCGCGCTTGGCGGTGAGCTGTGGTCAATTTTGGGCCTCTGGCAGGCCGTCTTGGAATGAGGTTCGCTTCTCCATTTGATTGATAGATACTCCTCGAACTTCTCTGAGCTGCTGCTGGACAGAAACACCAGTGAGATGACGATTTCTGAGACTTGTCGAAACGATAAAACGGTCGTCTCTCTCAGAAGTAAGCCTACGCCGACTGGTGTCTGGCCTCCTAGAGTAAGAACCAGTTTCTTGGAATCTTCTGTACACCCTCGACACAGCAGATTGGCTCAGGTTTAGTCGACGAGCGACTTCTCGCTGGCTAAGGTTCTGTTGCAGCAAAGCAACAACTTGAGCGGCTTCTTCTGATGATGTATCCATAGTAATTTTAAATCAGCGATCGTAACTTGCGTAGGTGTGTTTAGGTTCACGTTTGGTAAGCGACTGATAAGCATGCTTTTTTTTTTTTTTTTCTGAATGGACTTTAATGCTGCAGGGCCGCAGATGGCCTTGGTCAGCGTCACCGGACTACGGCGAGCGCAGAAGGCGCTCAGCCTGTAAACAGTTAGGATGGGGCAACTAGCACAAGGGCACCACTTAGGTACGGACCTCGGCTTGGGCCGTTGCCAGAGGGGGTGGAATAGGAGAGAAACGCCCCGGTACATATCTGTACCGTGAGTAGGCGGAAGTGGGGACTCGTCGAGCCCGCCGGCGGGCTCGGTGTATCTGTGGAGTGTTTGCTCTGTCGGGACTTGATGACGTCACCACCGCGTTAGCGGTGCTGATGGGGTCATCGGGGTCACCAAGAACGTGTCTTGGTCTACGGAGGGTTTTCAACTCGGGTGACTCGATCGAGTAGTCGGGGATAGTGGAGATTAAGGGGTTCGGGTGGGATGAGGCCAGTTCATAATACCGCTGAGAAGCGGTTTTTATGAATTTGGCTATGGACTCGAGCTTGGTGTCTCGGTGGAGATCTATGTTGCGCGAATACCACGGCGCACCGGTGGCCTTGCGCAAGAAACGATTTTGGACAGCTTGGAGTTTTTTGACATGAGTGGAGTGGCCGAAGGCCACTGCGGCATATGTCATAATAGGGCGGATGCACGTTTTGTAAAGTGTCACCTTATTTCTAAGGGACATTTTGATAAGCATGCACTGCTTGCAGGGTGTTTTATAGGAGGTTGCAACGCGCCCGCGCAACTACCGCGTCGAGCGCATTTTTGATGCATTCACGAATATAACGATATTTAAAAAAATAACTGTACGAATTTAAATGATTGGTTTGTTATTATAAAGCCTAAACATCAAGCTACAAAACAAATTAAAAATTAAATACATTACTCAAGTCATTTTCGAAAAAAGTTACATTTTGTACTTTTTGTAGGGGTGAGTCGATTCAGCTGCTCGCGAGTTTAGTTAGAGGCGCTAAAGGATAAAATGCAAGCTTAGTAGAGTAGTAGGTACTTATTATTATAGCACTTCGTTTTAAGTTTATCACGGTCA
Source organism: Perizoma flavofasciatum (assembly GCA_958496245.1). Lineage (NCBI taxonomy): Eukaryota > Metazoa > Arthropoda > Insecta > Lepidoptera > Geometridae > Perizoma > Perizoma flavofasciatum. The sequence goes on from OY292436.1 coordinate 7,148,312, forward strand.
TAGGCATAGGCAGGTAGGACCTAGTTCGTACAACTCAACTAGATATGATTACTGTTACCGTAAATTGGTGCAAAAAATGCGTCGGGGGGGAAAGGAACAGGAAAACTCACAATATCTTAAATAATTAGGTAAGTATAGAAAATAAAAAATCTCATAGAATCTTAAAAGGATAGGTATAGTTTAATCTATACTTATAAAATCGTTTGTCCTGACTGACTGACTGATCTATCAACGCACAGCCAAAACTATTTAGGTACTAGGTAGGTATATCTAGAAAGCTGAATTTTGGGACAATTGTAACTAGTACCTAGTTACAATTGTCATTATACCTAAAATTGAAACGTGTTTCAGGGTTTTTGTTTTTTAATATTTTATGGAGTATTTTAATATTATTTTTGTGTGGGAGGGAGTATAATATGCAACACCGCTGGCATTAATTAGTAGATACATAAATAAATACAAGGGAATTTATCTTACAAACTTATCTTGGAACTAACAAACCTACCTAACCAAGAACCTACTAAGAACTTACGAAAGAATAAAGATGTATAAAAGTACCCAAATAAATAGAATATTTTTTATGCTTCTAGATGTACTGCCTTAACCCCCCCACAGTGCACAAGGCTGTAACTACCGTCTGTGACTGGGCCGCCCCCTCTCAAGTGCAATTCACCCTGGGCGATGACTTCGTTCACGTAGTGCGCCAAGACCCCACGGGAAGGTTTCTTGGCAATGCCGTCATCAACACCTACCAGCTTTGCGGCCACAACATCTCGCATGTGGAACAGGGAGATGTTTTTATAATGGAATTGGAATTCTAAATGATTGATTGTTTGTAAAAGGTATCTCACGGTATTTTTTATAATACGTGAATGTTGTAAATGAGCAACTAAACTACACATTTTAAATAACATTCACGTATTACAAAAACCCTACCTGACTATGATAAGTTGAATCAAATCAATAACTATAATAAACTTAATTTTTACAATAGGTGAGTAATTAGATCAGTAATTAAGATAAGTAGCTAACCGTGTAACTAAACTTGATTAGGATAAAATGATTTTGTTCAAGAATTAAACGTAACTTTAATCAGAATCGCAACATATTTTGATTTAGGTCAGTAAATACGAAACATGAAATTATTTCCTTTTTTCCTTGTGTTGTTCCTAGCTGATTTTGCTATTTCTACACTTCTCATTGACTACGTTGGTACAGCTACGCCATAAAAACTCGGGAAGTTCACTTTTTCAAGGCACCTTACTCCATTCGACCGATGTCGATAATTTATTGACAACCTTTAAAAAAAATAGCGATTACAAACATAATACCTAAGTAGTTAGCCGAGAGTAGGTAGGTAGATCCCTACTTTTAACCTTAACTTTAGACTAGGTCCTTGTATTTAAGTAATTGCTCAAAATAACATGTTACTGCAATACCTAATAACTATTAATTTTAAAAATGACGAGGCTCGACTTTGTATTTTTTAAATGTAATTAAACATCTTTTAATCTTAGAATATATCAAAGTAAAGATACCTTATAATAAAAAGATTGGTCCCTACATTATGGACCAATCTTTTTAGGTAGACTAATTTCATCTTAGACCTAATAGATAAGTAGGTATCTATTATGCCTACCTATTATGAAATTCCTCGAGACTGATAACCTCCTCTCCTACTCTCAATATGGTTTTAGAGCCAATAAATCGACAGAAATGGCAGTCACAGGTTTAACTGACCTTATTGTCAGCAACTTAGATAAGCGTTAAAAGTGCGTTGCCATATTTTTAGACATGGCCAAAGCCTTTGACACGGTTTCGATACCCATCCTCTTGAATAAGCTATAAGGGAGAATATAGGGATAAGAGGAATTTCTCTACAGTTATTCCAAAGCTATTTATCAGACAGAACCCAGTGTGTGTCAATTGACAAACAGGTAAGGTAATGACACAACTGTCTCCTACGGTGGCCCTCAAGGCAGCATCTTGGGCCCAAGTCTTTTCCTACTTTTCATTAATGAAATTTGTTTATACAACCCACCAAATGGCCAGATTTTCACTTTCGCTGATGACACTGCTCTTGTTTTTGAGGGGAAGACTTGGGATCAAGTACAATGCTACGCCGAACAAGGACTTCACAATGTGATATCCTGGCTTGCCAAAAACGTCCTTACCCTCAACTTTGGGAAGACTAAATTTATCCCATTCACCATTCTTAAGATCAACATTCCCTCTCTCTCAATCCAGGCCCACTGTTGCAATTTTTCAAGCAACATTAAATGCGACTACCCGTTTCTGGAACAAGTATCCACAATTAAATATCTTGGAATTTTTCTTGATAGCCAACTAAACTGGATACCACAAATTGAATCTGTAACATCTCGTACCCGTAAACTTATTTGGATTTTTAAAAACCTTCGACACGTTGCCAATCTCGACATACTGAGAACGGTATACTACGCTCTCGGGCAATCGGTCCTTAGCTACTGTGTCTCCGTGTGAGGAGGAGCTTGCAAGTCCCATTTAATCAGGGCCGAAAGAGCGATGACATTCAAGCCTTTCCGCTATCGCACCGCCCTGCTCTACAACGATTGCAAATTGTTATCAGTTCGTCAACTTTTTATCCTACAGTCCATAATTTCTCATCACCAAACGCTCAGCTACAATCCTACTCAGAGTATGTCTTCTCGGTCTTTTGTAACTAATCTCACCAGATGCAATACAGCATTCGCACGCCAACAGAGATATTTTATGAGATCGTATAATTACAAAAAATTGAACAAATTACTAAACTTCTACCAATTACCACTCTACAAATGTAAACGAATTGTTAAAGATCAGGACTACAACTCAACCGAAAATATTTTAGTGGCTAATAAATTAAGTATTCATATTATCTACTCACTTATCTAATTTCATTTTGTTTGTTATATTTATTTATATTCAAAACCTTTCTCCACGTTTTTATTATCTACAATGTTAACTTTTGATGATTTTGAATGATTAATTATATTTACCTATCTGGATAGATAGGTAAATATAAGCGTGTAATAACTACTTAATTTAAGTTATTTTATTCGTATTATTATAACTAGTATCCCGGCGGAGGGCATTGGTACACCATCACACAGGTAAACCTAGTTTGGGTACCAATGTTATCCATCAAGGAATGACATATATTTAAGATCTGATTAATATTAAGGATTGTTTTTTTTTCATGTAACTGTAATGTTTGTAAATCACAATAAATTTCAATTTAAATTTAAGACATAAGAAATATATATCAGTTGAGATATCTATAGATTGTTTGCAACGGTCTTTAGATGGCTAGCTGTTTCATCTGTATTTTTTGTCTATACCTACTTGTAAATAAGTAGTGGTATGAATAAATGTATTATACTTTTTAACTTAAAAAAAAAGTATACGTATATTAATCTTATCTGATTTTGTTATACATATAGATAACCTATCTACCTACTTATATAAATATACTTAATACCTAAATAAAGCAGTTCCTTAAACATCAAGCTTTTAATTTGTGTTTTTTTTTAATTTTCCGAATACAAACTATGTAGTGACAGTACTTTGGAATAATAAATAAGTTAATTTAAGTGGCCGTTAGGACGCATATTATTTTGTAAATTGAAATGTAGTTGCTATGCCAAGCACATCACAGCTAGTCATTGTAACGCGACAGACAAAATGTGTCGCAACGGCAACCATTACGTAGGCTTGTAGGTTAACCAACATAATACGTTTATTTTTGGCATTTACGAGTGTCTTACGAGTTCTCTATTATAATTATGTTCATAGTAGATAGCACCAACAATATACGGGGGGCACTGGCTAGCAGATTTATCAGTCCTCTGCAGAAGCTATGTATTAACCCCAGTGCCGAACCTACATTAATTAGTAAAATTGAATGAATAAGTATTTTTTTAAATATAATTTAATGAATAAAATACCTTAGGTATAATTTAATTCATTCACATGGATGTGCATCATAAACAAGTGTGTATTGTATAGCCTGCTATTCAAAAGCCACTTCTAGTTCCAGCCCACTGCATTTATGTTGTAGAATGCCGTTTCGGTTTTCACTTTTACGGGTTGCAGCGATTCCCAGTGCTCTCTCGAAGCGAGAAAGGCAACCTCCTAAATCGCTAATTTTTTTTCAAAAACACGCTTTATTCATGTACCTACCTACATTAGACAAGATTATTTATTGATAATCTATTGATTGTTCTGTGAAACTATATTTCGAACTAAATCAACAACGAACTAATTCTTGACTTAACTATTTGAAGTCCTTGAAAACAATAAGCTAAGTGACCACAAATTATAAGGGTGTACATTCTCTAGTCGAGCTTTAGCGACGTGTTTTTCTTATAAACACGGCATGTTATTGTACAACCAGAGAAACCCAGCGGCACTGATTGGCACCCACCATCGATCGTACATCATTCCATAAGACGAGGAGGTCTTTATTTTATTTTCAATGCCTAGGCGAAAGTTTTTTAAATATGAGCGATTAAGTACCTTTCGACCCTTTATGGTGTCAGTTGTAGGCCTACAAAACGAAACGTAGTGGTATCAATGCTTTTTCCCTTTAAGGAGAAACTAACAAAGCGCGGGTTTAGGAATCTTCAAAGGCCGAATCAGCGAATTCGGTGATGCATATCAATATAATTGGTAGGTAATCGATATTTAGGTACGGATTATACGTGTTCTGTTGTGATCGTTTCTTATAGGCATCCCTAGTAGAAAGTATAAATTAATTAATTTTTACGATTATTGAAGCTGATGTTTATAACTACCTACTTACGTAGTAGGTAGCGTACTTAAACCTACAACGAGATTCCAACTTGATTGCATAATAAAAATCCAGTAATGTTAAGAAATCGGCAATGGGTAATACCTTGCAATTTACATTAGTTTTTCTACTAATTTGGTGCAGTTGTTATGGTTTTTTAGCTCGTAATATAAAGTTTTACGAATACGGTAAGTAGATAGTTTTTTACCCTACCTAGGTTTTGAATACGGTCTATCTATCGATATATATTTTTTTTCGTAGTACCTAGGTATTCAAAAGATTAAGTACCTACTTGACGTAGTCTATTCGCTGCATACTCAAAATAGCGAGATTCAATTTTTTTGCTGCAGTAATGCACACCTATGTTGAATTTAGAGATTCAAGTACATACATCAAGTACATTAGAAATACCTAGTTCTAAGTATATATTATGTTACTGTATTGTTTGTAGGTATACATTATACCACATTATATTATTTATTAAATATCTATTTTATTGTACCTACTGCAAATTATTATTTTTATTACAGTTACACCACCTCTCTTCACATTCTTTTAATTCAAGTCCATTCAAAGGTTGCCTGTGGTATCACTCTCAGCGATAAGGCCGCCCATTGTATCATCACAACCTAGTTTTAAGATCCTCTGTAAAGTGTTTTTTATCCTGGTGTATGCAATAAAAAGTTATCTATCTATCTATTCACCTAAGCAGGTAGTGAAAGTGGACTAGACTCCTGCTACATAATGCGCAGTGAGGCTTAGGAATCAAACTACATTAGGAATAATATATATTATAGCTTGTAGTTTTTAGTAGGTACCTACTCACCTACGAAGATTTTCTACATAACTATACCTACCTAATATCATACATATTTGTCTCGGGTCTGGGTGTTTTCTAACTATAAGGACCTAATATTAATGTATTTACAAAAAAAAGTATATAAGGCGTATATCAGTCATGTATTTCCCATAACACAATCTCTGCTTAGTTTGGGGTTAGATGATGCTGTGTGAAAAATGACCAGCATTATTATTTATTTTTAACTAGTTTAGGTTAATTACAGGACAACACGTTAATGGGGAGCAAATATCCTTTATTTACAATGGGATCATACCAGGATTCAAGCCCATTTATCAATTAATGAATGTGACGGTAAGTGATGAAATGCCTAGTTCCTATCTAAGAGCTGATCATGAACTACGCTGTCCAGAGTACCTAAATAATATTTTAATCTGCCCAACAATGAGACCATCCTACTTCCAAGACCTGTGAAGCTGGTAGACCAAGACTTATTGGCTAAAGAATTGTGTCATAAGTATTAGTAGAGCTACATACCAAAGTACCTACCTACTCTAAAATGCCTGCTTGCACAACTACTTAGTATTAGTTATTATAATATAGCTGCTATACGCTCAAAGACACCTCGACCTGTACGTACCTAGTACCGTGGATAATGTAATGAGGGAGATAAATGTATCTAGTAGTAGTACATCATGCACTTTTATATTTTCAGTCACAAAAAGAAGACCTGAAACCAGAATTCACATATCTACGCGTAGAATACTATAATCTGATGTCAACTGTAAAAGTTACCTATGATCCAGAGACATTTACTTTAGATTTTCACATAAAATTCCCCTTTGTAGACACGCTTCTAGGAATAATGGGTTATTCCATGCCAATATAAAAAATACAAAGAGTAAACATGCAAGTAGTGTTTTGTACAAAATTTTAATTCACTATTGCCGACCAACAAAAGTTATGTCGTCAATTGTAAAAAAATAAAAATAATAAAGTAAATTTCCTGTTGTTGATGGCCTAAAAAGTTTGTCAAAATGTTATGGAGTTCGTACTGTTAGTCCCGGGAGCGCATGTTGATGTCGTCGTGCCGCTCTCGTTCCATCTCGCGATGGTCGCCGGAGACGCGAGCTCCGGCTGATGTGCCAGCCTCGTCGTGTTCGCGCTTGCCCGAAGAGTGCGGCGCTGAAGGTGCCGATTGTACTAAACGCCCCATCAAGCTAGCGCTCTTGTCCTTCCGCGGCCTCGTCCACTCGTGTGACAGAACACGGTCCAAGGTCAAACGAAGAGTAATGTCGGGCTCAAGGATATGCCGCACTATAGACTTAGCTGCCGGTGAAACCGTGTCTCTTATTCTGCTTCTAAACACCCAGTTGCGTGACATTTGGTCCTTGAGCAGTTTTCGTAGATTAGAATCATCGAATGGCATAGACGCATTCAGCATTATGAATAGAATGATGCCGAGTGACCAGACATCTGCCAATTTCGGATTATATGGCGTCCCACTTACAACTTCTGGGGCAGCATAAGCGGCAGAGCCGCAGTAAGTCTGGCTGAGCACGCGTCTGTTTTCACCGTCAGTGCAGAATCTGGCGAAACCGAAATCTGCTAACTTAACATTGTAACGCCTCGAAAGCAAAATGTTCTCGCATTTCAAATCTCTATGTGCTATATTTTTGCTGTGAAGGTATTGTAATCCACTGGCCATTTGTCTGAACCAAAGCTTGGCTTGGTTCTCTGGCACGACTCCATTTCTTTTGATGAAATCGAGTAAATCTCCATTATCAGCATATCTCATGAATATAAAAACTCTGGGACCTCTTTGTAATATACTATGCACTTGGATGATGTGAGGGTTTTCAATCTTCGTCAAGATATCGAGTTCTCGAGGGAAGAACTTTTCCAAGAAGTCTCTGGGCGCTTTTTCCTTGTCAAATATTTTACACGCAAGGTGCATGCGCTTGGGGCTAGAGGCATCACAGTACTCCGCGAGGTGGACGGTGGCGTACGATCCTTGCCCGATTTTTTTGCCGATGAGATAGCCTCGTTGTTCCAAGGCGTTGACCTCGGAGCTTCGAGGGCTGAGGCGCTCAGCCATTGAGCTCTATCGACTTTATCCTAACCCGTTTAGGATACATTGGACATCTCACTTCTCGCGTATGTAAAATGTTTCAGTGTTCCACCTGTCAAAATGCTTCTTGTTTTATGATAACTTTTCCACACAACTCTCATATAAGAGAGCACAATTACTAAACTAGGTACAGTCGATAAAATAGCACGCACACAATTTTGTATAAATATTACGACATCACAAGAATTTGGATATAAAAAACGCTTTCTCTAGTATGAAATCTTCCAAAAAGATGTATCTGCTACATTGATGACTTTTTCTTTTGTTTCTAAAATTGAAATGTTTGTTTTTCGGACTAGCCAGAAATAAATAGCTAAAACTTTTTGCTGACTAAATTACAAAGAGGTTAAAGTTCAGAACAAAATAAAAGGTCCAAAAAGTCTCTTTCCGTATTTTGAGTTTGTAAAGCTAATCTCAAAGGTTTTTTATCACTTTACTTTCTTACATCCAAATTCACATGCGCTCTGGATTTGGACCTACACAAAAATTTTGAAATGCCCGCTTCTCTTCCTTAGTACAACCGTACTTAGAAATTCGTTCACTTGATACTTCGCTGTGAAGCTCCATCTGTTTTTCGTGACTGGTTGGGATCACATACTACTACTAAACACATGTTGGGATGTAGGTTTACACCTCAAAGAAGGAAATCAACTCATTGTCAATCTTTGAACGTGAGTAAAGTTATCCATTAAAATCTACCAAAGAAAACCTGCATAATGTCCTCATCATCATCATCATTACAGTATATGTAAGTTTTTTGTCTGTATTATCTGTGTGTACAATAAAGAATAATTTAAGAAAACACATTCAAAAACAAGCTTTTAACCCTGAGCGCAGCAACCATGTCATGGTAAAACTTAAAATCAGCTACCTATCATAATAAAATACGCAAACGAAATTTCATGTCTGTGCTACTGACCGCTAAAGAGTTTCTTTATCTGGAGCTAATCCTGGATGTCTGTTCAGATGGTCTATGCTGAGTATAGAACATGTCAAAACGTTGACGTATCGACAAGATTTCCATACAAAAATTGCCGAAACGGTTATCGTTTCGACAAGTTTTTAAAGCATTTGTAACTCAGCATAGGCCCTCAGGTCATGCTTACCATTAAAATGCATTGTCGTCGGAACTGAACCAACATGTAAAAAATCAAATCAAGTAGGATAAGAGGAAGTGGTTCTAGTTCAGCTTGCAAGATTTGAGCTAAACAAACAACCAACATACAAACATTGCAAGATAAATAAAAAGCTTGTAAAAACATCTTACAGTCAAGCCATTTGCATGCCCTGCGTTTTGTTCGATGACGTCATACAAGTCATGCATTCTACCAGCTGTTGATTTAACTTCTCTAACTATGATTTAACTTTAGTTATAGACGAACGGCAGTTATATATTGACAGTGACATTCACAATATTTGTAAATAAACTTGACAATGACATCGTACTTCGCCAAGTTAGAGTTTCTGTATGTAGTTAGATTCAGCAACTTAACTTTATCCACGGCTCAAATATTTTAACTCTTAGGAGTACTTTACATAAAATATAAGTACATTGTATATTTATGTACCAAATTTGAAGTCCCATTAAAAAATAATCATTAAAACCGGTTCACAATTGACGAAGATATCGTGTAATATAGACACAAAAAATAAAGACCTTTTTTAGTCCTTTTTAGTCACTTGAAAATTAACTCATTGTCTAAAAAGCGATCATTGTACGATGAAAGGCGAAAACACCATTAGAGCATCACCTACGAATTTCCTGAAAACGTCAACTCGAGAAAACACTATTTTATATCTAGATAGATAGATAAACATTTATTCAAACCACCACTTACAAATTATATTTACTTAAGAACTAAAACACATTATTAATAACTAAAATAGAAAGTACAATAAAGAAGGCTACACAGTGTGGTGGTGAATCGGCCTTCAGCTCAGCATGTGCTACGACATGTTGCCATGCCGCAGCGCTGGTTTTCAGCTGAGACCAGTGTTGACCTCACGGACATCTTGACACATTCAATAGTATTGACATCTTGACACGGGTCGGAATAATTGTACACAAAAACTTAAAACGATAAATACGATTACAGAACAGCAAACGATAACATCCTTACAACAAATATAAAATAAAATAAGCCTAGGGATACAAACAGATAAAACATAGCAGTCGAGCTCCAACGAAATATCAAGATATTTGGAGGAGGGAGAGTCGGAGAAATAAACAAGAAAATCCTATGCTAGCTTGATTAATTTAGTTGCAGTTTAAAAATATGTTGTTATAAACGATCAACATTAATGATTTTTATCTACGACAGAAAGTTACACCAAGATATTTGTTTTATGGGCGGAAAATAGTAATTCATTAGCTGCGTTTACATAGCATACGGGCTTTATCACGTGACCTGAATTGTGCACGTGAAAGACATCATGCAACATTAAAGAATCACGCCTTTTTCCACGCGCTTCCCCGCAATAGCTGCCCTTACACGTAGACGCAATCACGCGCGATTGACTTGGGGTGATAGCATACACGAGAGAGCTTGTGCGTCTGAAAGCTTGAGCAAAGTAAAACATGTGCGTCTAAAGTTAAGGTTTTGTCATTTTAGTGTGCCACGTGATCAGTCGCGCGCGCATTATTTGCTTATACGCCACGTAGCTTTGCCTTTAGACGTAGGTACGCGCCGCGCGACTTGTAATAGCCACCGTGTTTTTTAACCTTTTTAGTGACGAAACCATGGATATCTGTGATGCTAGTTTCGCGAACTTCTTACCGATTTTTTGGTATAATATGACTTGAATATGATTCATCACGCGGAAAAGCATGAACCGCACATTCACACGCAGTCCTTTGTCAAAATCTTAACGTGATACCACGCGCGTTTACAATAAAATTGTCATTCACATACCTATAAATGTGGACTACTACAAATATATACTCGGTATTAGATATAATACACTCTTACCCCCGTGCAATCAATGCAATCATGAAAGACGAATACCACCAATTACCTCCATAATACAACTTTTAACGAAATTTTGAAATTATTGTTGGCAGCACTGGCGTGGCGGGTAAAAAAAAATTGGTACCTATTTTGCCTAGTCTGTCTGTGCGTATTTTATTTTTATTTTGGTGATTTTATGAAGTTAATTTATTTAATCACTATCAACAAGTCTACTAACTACACGATGATGAACCAATATATGAAGGAATTGGAACAGGTATGTTCTTACCTAGGTACTACTTATACACTTAAACAGCTTTAATTTAAATATTGAACTACTCCAGAATTTTACCGTTTTATTTTTTAGGATCCATTTGATCCTGATGAGTTTGTGGAAAGAATGGTGAGGCGTAGTATGCAGGAGTCACAGCTGGGAGACGATCAGTTCGATCCAGAAATGATTCATGATATATTCACTCAAGCGATACAAGACCTTAAAGTAAGTTTCTCCTTTCCACTGTGAGATTATCGTAACAAGCTACTTTTTAGTAAGGTATAGCAACTTTTCGTACGAATTACCAACATGGCAGGGTCAGTCTTGGTCTATGAGCACCAAGGCACAAACAACAAAGAGCAACAGTCTACGGAAGAGAATACTAAAATTACTCTTGTTTCTCCTTTCCCTTAGTCAAAAGAAATAGATAGAAATAATTACCGTCTTCTATCGGCAAACCCTTGTCTTCGGTGTTCATTGTGCTAGAGTTTTGAGGCTGCCCAAAGGCCTCTGCTATGACTGCTATAGTCAGGACCAACATCTCACCATGCTCTGTGAACGATATAAGTGCTCATTTCTGAATGTCACTATCAGTTACATGTGTAAATGGTAGAATTTTCCTAATACCTACTGATAGTTTGATAAGGGCCTAAATTATTTTGTGTACTTCCTGATAATCTGACAGCAATATTATAGCCAAGCTGATAACTAAACTTTATTTTATTATGCTCAAATTATTTGCATGCCTAAAATGGTAGAAATAGAAACCAGAACCCTGAACCCAGAACCCTGATTGTTGTAAAGAAATGATTATGATAAATTCTAGGTTCTTCAGGAACGTCAGGAAAGGAAATGTGCTAGGTTACAACAATCTGTGCAGGAGGAAGAGAAGTTGTATGGTGCTAAGTTAGCTGAAATTATGGAATTACATACGGTGAGCTACTTATTCATGCACTATTGCATGCATTCATTACATTTAAGAATCATGCATTCATTAGATTTAAGAGCCTTGCCCTTGTTGTAAAAGATGTAAATCCTTTATTGTCTATATGAAAAGTTCATTAGTTAAAGCCATAAGTCCTTAAAATCTAAGTGGTTTTGTTAATAAAAATTTCGTTTAATTCTAAAATTAGATATAACATTCATGCATTCAGCTTTGCCCTTGTTGATGCAACTAATGCAATTCCCATCATAAAAGTCGCTTCTGCAAATGCATCTTGACTTTGACTGATGTCTTAGGTAGATAACAGTTACTTCTGACATACCCAGTTGTAAGTTAATCATCTGGAACTATTTCATTGCTTAGCAAGTGATTCCCCCCATTTTCAGAGCTTACTCTGCTAGCTAGTTAAGCTAGTAAAGCTGCTATTGACTTCTGTGTCACCTAATTTGGGTATTGGTTGAAAAGGACCAATGTCTTCGATATCCTGCATAACTAGAAGGAAGAATGACTAATAAGTCTGAAAACAAAGCGCCATGTATATGATTCAATTTAAAAAAAATGTCAGCTAAATTGAAGAATTACTAATTACAGCAATGTGTGAACGTGTTCAGTTCGCTGGATGAGCGCATGTCCCGTTGCGGAGGCAGGGCCCTGGATGTGGGTGAGAAGCTGGGTGCCGCGCGAGCGCCGCGCGCCAGGGCGGCTGCGGCAAGGGACTTATTGTCTCACTTAGCTCAGTTCTTGAGTCCAGGTCCAGTGCTGACTGATCTTTTCAGTGATCCTAGTAAGGTATGATTGATATAAAATGCTTGATTGTACAGCACTAGATAATATAAGAATAAACAAAACCTTAATGTAACAAAAATACCACTGGGCGGCTTTACCGCTTAGAAGCGATCTCTTCCAGGCAATTTTTTTTTAACTTTTTAAAATATTTTATCTTTTAATAAATGTTATCTGTTATCTTGCTAGTTTAAGAGCTCTGTCGTAAAAACTTACATATAACAAATTTCTAGCTTTTTGAAGCAGCAGATGTCATTCAGAAGCTCCACACCATAGCTCAAGAATTACCCCCTGAAAAGTTTGAAGTCGCCAAAAAGAAGATTGAATCCAAATATGACGACATTGAGAAGAATCTGATAGAAGAGTTTGTGAAGGCTCAGAATCAGAGTAATTTGGCTCGGATGAAGGAAATAGCCAATATCATGACTAACTTCAAGGGCTACTCGCAGTGTGTCGACGCCTTTATCGAAACTAGTCAATTGGTAAGTCCTAAAGAACCAAATCATTATGCAGGCTTAGCATGAGCACCAAGACAACCGTTTACTCTGCAGAAGTAAAGACAAAAATTACATCTATTTTTTTTCCGCAGCAGTAATAGTCTGTTTATTTGCGTTTGTCATAAGAGGTTGTTTGTTTGTTTGTTACCATTTATTTTCATATACATGCATCATTTATTTATTTATTATTATTTATTTATTTATTAATAAAATGTGCTATAAAGATTTTTAAATATAAATAAATAAATAATGCTGGACATTTTCACACAGCATCGTCTAGCTCCAAACTTAGCATCATTTATTTATTTATTTATTAATAAATAAATATTTATTTTTTATTTATATTAATAAATAAATATTTATTTATTTATTTATTAATTAATAAACTAATTAATAATTAATAATTTAGACGATGCTGTGTGAAAATGTCCAGCATTATTTATTTATTTATATTTAAAAATCTTTATAGCACATTTTATAAAAAGTGAACAATAGGCGGACTTAATGCTAAAGCATTTTCTACCAGCCAACCCAATTTGTAGTGATTGGCGGTAAGCGTGCTACAAATTTTTTCAATTTTTAAACACAATATTATTTTATATATCCAATCACATTTACTTAATATATGTAATTATATATTTATAGGAACTTATACATATCATTGTTAAATAATATATCATTGTTTCCTGTATTAACCCCCAATAACCGGGTTTGCAACAAAGTAAAAATAGAGAAAAAAAAAAAATGTGTTCCTTGTGTTCTGTTGACCAAACTATTTTCTTGGATGCTCAGGTTACTAGTGCGGGATGTTCATTGTCTAAACTAGTCTTGACGTTTTTCTAAATGAGTTTGTATTCAATGCAACTGGCATAGCTTTGGGTTGTTTTGGGTCAGGTCAGAAGTGGGATAATGCACAATACACCCCAATGCGGGGCGTCAGAGAGCAGAACTTAGATCACATAGAATTTGAAGGCATAGTTAAGAGTTCAAAACTTGACTAAAAAGTGAAACTTGCAAATATTTCAGAACTCCCTACATGGTAAAGATATATTCTCAGCAGTGCTACCGCTATGCAAGGAGAACTATACAATCATCAGCAATGTGTTCCCGAATCCTGAGCAAGTTATGAGCAAGTTTGTACTGAACATCTTCCTTCTCAAACTGCAGAAGTACATACAGACTAAGCTGGCTGATAAGAATGATGTGGAAAAGTATTTGAAAAACCTTTATGAGATGTATACCAGGTATTTGTAAAGCAACATAACTACTACAAGTATAGTTAGTTAGTTTACCTTCATAGGCACACATAGCCTTTTATAAATTTAGAGATTATTAGCTACTGCCATACTTCTATGTTGTTGCTTATGACATGTACTCATGTTTCATGAGGAGCTGGCCGATCTCTCGCCTGATCTCCAAATAGTTGCATTGAGTAGGTAGTATATTTCATATTCATATAAAATTTATTTACCTTCTAACATAGTTATGGATCTTGGTCTGAAATAAAAAATATTATTATTATGGCCTAGCCTGTGTAAAAGTAGCATGTTTGTCTTAAGAGGCCTGTATAGGATGAATTGCCCATACAAACGTAATACCAAAATCATTTGTAATTAGAGCTTGTTTCCACCATATTATGTTATTATTTGCATTCGAATAGTATTTATCTACATACCTTGCTATATATTTTTTCAAAATACTTACCTCAAATGAAATGTAAACGAATCGCATTTTGGATATGTTTACGTCATACATGACATATTTTCTTCTTATTTGTTTCGTATTAAAAACAACAATACCTTACGTATCGTTTGATTAGGTACATGGATTTTATTGTGTAGTTACAGAATAACAACACAATGTGAAAAATACAACAAGTTTTCATACATCTTTTATGGTATTACGGAACACCACCAAATTTATAACAAATTCTGAACGGCTGATATTGCTATCGCGCAAGCACGGGCGGGCCTGCATCAGTCAAAAAGAGATTATACCTCTATATATTTTTGGTCGCGCTTCGAATTTAAGTTATGAGCGCTGTACGCCGGATCCTTAAGTCACAAACTTTACTTATTTAAAATTTCATCCAAATTCTTTCCAATTTCTTTGTGAAGATTGCTAAAAATGAACATACTAATATCAATTTTTTGAATTTATAATAGTAGGATGCATGGTTCATATGCATCCTGCATATGAACCATCGGTTGGTTTTTCTAGAACCGGCGATGGGCTTGCAAACTTACTGATCTATGTACTGAGTATTCAATCAGAGGAGGAGATCTGAGTAATGAGGACAACAGTCGTGATCATATTTGGTTTTTATATTTGTACTTTGGCACTGTTCTGTGCACTAGTCAGTAAGCGGTTACCGCCGCCGCCGATTTTCACATCTGCAACAGCAGGGGAGGGAAGGGGATGAAGACTCAGAATGAGTCGAAACATAGACGGTGTCGTCTTCACCGATAATGCGGTACGTGAAAATTCACGTTTTTACAATATTAATAATCAAATTCACGATAGTTTTTGGAATAAAACAGCAGGGACATTGCTAAAACATTGTGTGCCTTATGGCGAGGTTGAAAAATTTTATGTGCTTGTAATTTCACCGGCACGTATACCCTTCCAACCGGAAGGGTTGCACAGCAGTGCAAACATTACATTACTATTCTATTCAGAAAACTCTTAATAACTTTTTTACTTTCCAGCACCGAGCGAGTGTGTGATGAGCTAGTAATCGCTGGTTTAGTGTCAGCCGATGGCAACACTTCATCCGGCGACTTACGACGCGAGGCCCTCGTCAACGGTGCTATGGCGGGTGCCAATGATGGTTACGCTTCCTTAGAAATCAGGAGATTGAAGGCAGTGCTGGCAAATGCACTACACAGATATTATGCTGAGAAAGTGCATGTCAAGAAGCAGATACAGGGAGGAGGGTGGGTTATCTGCTATTCCTGATACTTAATATGTTTGTGATCAATCAACAATCCAACGATTTATCCCATAAAAATGCCTAGTTTGGAAATGGTATTTTGAGGATTTTCTGTCATTTTCTACTACTACTTAGGTTAACTTATTTATCAAAGCATACATACAAAGTAAATAATAATTAATTTAGAACAATTGGGATTTTGACGTCAATTTGCCTGTTATTCTAAAGGTGCCCACGGTATTTATTATTACCCACGGTTTTTTATTTATTTTTGCCGCCTGAGACGCAGAAGGTTGCGGGTTCGATTCCCGCTGCGAGACAAATGTTTGTATGATTTGCAAATGTTTGTCTCGGGTCTGGGTGTTTCTATGTAAAATATGTATGTATTTACAAAAAAAGTATATAAGTAGTATATCAGTCTCCCACAATATAAGCTCTGCTTAGTTTGGGGCTAGATGATGTTGTGTGCAAAATGTCCAGCATTATTTATTTATTTTATATTATATTCTATACTTGTAATTTCAAGAGAACATAGCATAAAAGGAAAATCGCTAGAGCTGTGTAAGTTCAAAAGCCCTAGTTGACCTATTTAAAGCCACTTGCTCCAGGGTTTCAAAATTAACTCTTAGTTAATTTACTACACAGTCAATTTTGTAATGCGCAATTGCCGAGTTCGAATCTAATCCAGGCCAAAATTAAACCCTGCGTGAAGCAAGACAACCTTGTATATAATACCAGTTTGTATTCAATAATCTTTTCCTAATTTCAGTTTCCAAGAGTTACGACGCGATCTTCAAGCGGTGATAGGAACCCGGGCTAACATTAATATAGCGCAGATAGAAAATTACGGTGGAGAAACATTTCTGAGTGAACCTCTGGTGCAGAAAATGTTGCAAGACGCGAAGACATCGTTTACCAGATGCAAAACTGTGAGTCCTAACCATATTACCAATTTCAAAGTGACAATAAGCAGGCAGAACTGACACCCGCTGGGGAAAAGATAGAACGGACGGTACGAAAATTTATATGTAATAATATGGAAACAGAGATTCTCACAGAACAGATAAATACTTATATACCCACGACATAAAGTAGCCTGTACATTGCCCTAAGAGGTCGTATGTTTGTTTGTATGTTTGTCCTTTACCATTTACCTCCGAAACGGCATATTCGATTGAAATGCGGTATTTATAACCATTTTGTATGATTTCAAGGATGATTCTACGATAGTTTTTATCGCCACATGTCACTAGGTGGCGCTGCAATAAACGATGGAAAACAAGTCAGGGGTTTTTTTTTAATTTTGCAAAAATGAACCTGTTTTTATTTGCAGCTGTGCACTTCAAACGAACTTCCGGGTACATCTGTAACATTGATGGAGGTGGTGATCCAACATTTACTTATTGAACATGTTGACTATGCGCTGGATTTGGGCTTACAATCCATACCGATCGCAGAAAGCAAGTCTCCACCTCAGGTAAATCTTTATTACTTCCTTGTTGGGCAAAGGCACACCCAGTCCAGTATCGATAAATGTATGAAATAATCGCGTCCGTAATTACCACATGCAAGGTTTGTGTACGCGAGGTTGTGGCGTCCAGTTCGCCCCCCCACATTCGTGGTCTGCCGAGACGCCCCTCTTTCTGTGCCAGGGCTCGACGCCGTGGCTGAATAGATTTGGGTGACATTTGAAATAGGTATTGTTTGTGACCTAGAGTAACATAGTCCACTTTGGTAGGCAGAATAAATAATAATAAAATATACTAGACATTTTTCACACAACATCACCTAGCACCAAAGTAAGGAAAGCTTGTGTTATGGGTACTACATGACTGATATTCTACTTAATATATATTTTTTGTAAATACATACATATTATACTTAGAAATCACCAATTAAACAATAATTAACATAAAAGTTTTATTATAGTATAGATTAATGCGAGATGCACGTATTGTACATAATACCATAATACATTAGTGTACATAAAATATAGATGTTTTTTTATAAGAATTGAAACTAAACATTCATATTTGAAAACCACAGAGATCGAGTTGTTTTTTTTTTCAGATCTACTTCTTTGACATCGTCAAACAAGCAAACCAAATCATAAGAATGTTTGATGAATCCATTTTACCTTGTATCAGGTATGTACTATAATTATTAATAGTAAGTATCTCTGAGGGACCTCCACCCAAAATTGAAATGAAATAGTTCATTTGCGAGAAATATGGTTACAAAGATCTTAAAGAGATTAAAGATCCCATAGATGGATGACTGCTTAAATATTGTGAGAAGTCGGTTGATTGATCGTCATGGCACTCTTTGGGATGGCCTAAGCCCAGCTGTGGACTTTTAGCTGATGATGAAATAGGTTTTCGCTACAGATACTATACTATCCTAGCCAGTATAATCCTAGTCAGTAGTATACATTGCGTCATCCGGTTCGCCATAGAATCTTTAATCGCCAGCGTGTTTCGGTTCTACATGCATTGTCTCTTCAACTTGCTAAATCTGAGAGCTATTTGAATATTTATTTTATAAGTCTCAGAAAACCGATCTTTTAACCAAAACTATGTCACTACGATGATGCTTGAACATTTTCTTAACTCAATTATGTCATTGCCAATTTTAGTTCATCACCAAAACTAAACGAGTGCATGCAGAAGAAAAATGTGATAATGGAACAGCTTGAAAGCAAATTGGACGCGGGATTAGAGCGAGCTATCGTGGCCATCGTCAGCTGGGTCAAACTGCACTTGCAAACTGAACAAAAGAAGACAGATTTCAAGCCTGAAGGGGATATTGATACTCTCGCTTCTCCGGTAAATGCTTTTTATTTTTTATTTTTAATAGTGCTGAACTTTTTTTTTCACACAGTATCATCTAGCCCCAAACTAAGCAGAGCTTGTATTATGGGAACTACATGACTGTATACTACTTATACTCGTGTACAATTTTTTTTTTAAGTTTTTTATATTATACTGCCCCGGCTTCGCACAGCTACTTCCAAATTTCCGACTTTTCCGGTGGATATTCTAAAAATCTTATTTCCTACAAACCTTTAATTGTTTTATTTTTGTTGTGTTAAAAATAATTAATAACACAACAAAAATAAAACAGCCAAATTGATCGGTGTTAGTCTCTGGAACTAACTTTTTTTATATACTTAGTAAAATGCGTTTTGTATTCAGGCGTGCACAGCCGTGGTCACATACCTCAACAGCGTAATGGAGAAGGTCCACAGCGGCCTGGAAGGGGACAACTTGCAAGCCGTCACGTTGGAGATCGCCGTGCGCCTGCATCGCGTCATCTACGAACACCTACAGAACTTCCAGTTCAATTCTGCGGGTGAGTGCACTCTAAACAGGGGTTTGAAGGCGGACGTTGAATGAATGAATGAATAAATTAAAATACTTTATGGTACACCTTATGATATAAAATAAATAAACAATAACACATTATGATAAAGGTACAATGGGCGGTCTTATCGCTTAAAAGCGATCTCTTCCAGACAGGACCTTTGGATGGAGAGGATTATAATTATATGATTTTGACGGCCAATTCAACGACGGATGTACTTAAGAATTTGTGTAAACTACCTTAAATAATTCTACTATAAATGCGAAAGTTTGTAAGGATGGATGTTTGTTACTCTTTCATGCAAAAAACAACCGAACGGATTTTGATGAAACTTTCCAGTAATATAGCTTATATATACATCAGAGTAACACATAGGCTAGCCGTCGCTTCGCGTGGTACCCGAAATAATAATTTGACTTGTGTCCGTTTTCGCATCTCGACTTTTGGAAGACTGTACAGAATGAGGGTGTCATAGAGAGCCACATGCTCGGCAACAAACTTATGTGTCATGTTCTAAAAGTCAGGAAAAATATAATAAGTAGGATAAAATTTACGTTTTCATGCGCATTTCTTCGCCTTGAGAGTGCAGCAGAGAATGAGGCGAGTCTCTGTTGTTAGATCCGATCGTTGAAAAGCGGAGACTAGTATTTTTTGTTCGGTCCTTGCTGTCCGGCCACAGTAAATTTCTTCAAAATTTTTCTCCCTTTAAAATTATTATGCCGAAGCATAGCTAAGGCTCTGGGATTCTTCAGTAGTTACTGTGGGCTGGTTGTTAAAGTGGTGTGCTCCCGCAGGTGCGATGATAGCGATATGCGACGTGAAGGAGTACCGGTCGGCGGCGTGCGGACGCGGCGGACGCGCGGCGCCGGGGCCCGCGCACGCGCTGTTCGACGCACTGCACGCGCTCTGCAACCTGCTGCTCGTGAAGCCAGAGAACCTCAACCAGGTCTGCGAGGGAGAGACGCTGGTGAGCACAACGATCACAACATTTTTAAAATACAAATAAAAATTATAATTAATAATATTTTAAAACTAGTTTCTGCCCGCGGCTTCGCTCGTGTGGTATGTTGATAAAAGTAGCGTATGACCGTCTCCAGGCTTCAGACTATGTCCACCAACTTTTGAGTGAATCGAACCAGGAAATATTTTTTCCATACAAATTTCAGAACTTTATTTAATACCCCCCGAAGGGTAGTTTTGAAAAAATAAAAAATACGTGTTTCATTATTTACTTTAAAGTTTATTTGTAGTGAGGTTTGAGCGAATCAAACCAAGGATTAAAAGTTTCTATAGAAACTTTACCAGCCTGTTTAACCCACTTATGGGTTTTTAAAAATTAGCCTATGTGTTATTCCAAAACCTAAACTATATACATTCCAAATGTCATCGAAACCGGTTTAGTTGTTACGGAGGAATGTGGTAACAAACATTCACACGCAAAGACTTTCGCATTTGTTATATTAGTAAGATAACTTAATTTGTACTTAACTGCCACTGACATCCCATCCACGCAGACTTCAGTTCCTCCAGTGATCATGGTAATTCCAACTGTACCGAAATGTAGGGAAACATTCAAACTCACGAATCATGGTATATATCGCATTTTTGGTAAAATGTATGTTTTATTATATTATAACCATGAAAATTTCGAAAGGTAAAAATATCAAGTTCTTTGTTTATGACACCCCACATGATCTGATATTATCTCAAAAACCACTGATGGAAAAGCCAAAATCGGGAATCGGGGAGATCACAGGTTAGAGTCCCACCGAGAGGGTGATATTTATGAGATGTTTTAAAAAATTGAGTGTAGGATAACACTTTATAAACCATATAACCAAAAAAACAAGTTACTCGAAGTTACATTGCTCGGGATTGCATATGCCCCCATAGCATGAACACCCAAGAGAACGGTTTTGTCATGTGTCTCTTTTTGTCTAACAAAAAGGAGAACAGATTTAATTTTTATAATCTTCACGACAAGACAAAGTGCTTATGCTAAGCCTTTTGAGATAGATGGGTTCTCAGAGGGGAAGACCGTAGCTGTGTAGGCCTAGTGGACGATACCTCGACTTAGGACAGGATCGATCCGAAGTTCGTGTCTTTGAATCAGGTCGTCAACAAGTTTCCCACTCGAAATCTGTGGCATAATGTTCTTGCCCTTATCCCACATTATAAGGGGTCTCGATAGGCACTACATATTTCCCTTCCACTCTCCTCTATCAGCCGCTATCTCAACACTCACTCATTTCTTATCAATATCAACCTTTACACAATCGATCCACCTTTTCTTTAATCTTACTCTACTCGTACATTCATATTTAACACTCTTCTGGTAATATGACATCCTCCCCTCTCTACAACGTAGACATACCGCGCTAACCAATTATTCCTCAACTTTTCCGTCACTGGCGCTACTTTCAGACGTCCCCTGGTATATGTTCCATAATAATCATGTATTTTGTAACATAAAGTTTTGTGCCAGGACTGAGTGCGTCTAGATGGATTCTTTATTTAGCCGTCTCCAGTTGACGTAGAGCTGAAAATGTCTTGTCTCTATTTGATTACTTTGTGCCAGTTATTTTATAGAGTGTTTCTCAACAGGCGGAGTTGGACCACTCGATTCTGCTCAACTTCATACAACTGCGAGCCGATTACAAGAGCCACAAACTATCGACCTTCCTGAAAGGGCTGACTTCATAATGCCAGAATGCATAATGTATTGTTATTTATTACGTATCAAGACGATATGTTTGCTCGTTATATTGGTAAGATATTATCACAGTATTTAAGAAAATAATTATTTATAAAAAAAATATATTTAAATGTTTGAAAATAAAATGTAAATCGGTTTTCAATAACAAGCAATTTTATTACTTAGCGCTGACTGGGTGATGTGAGATGTCGATCTGTAATACTCTTCGGTTTAATTACACGTACAATAAGTACCATTAAAAGCATTTCTGACTGACGTGTAAACAAAGCTGATGTTTATCTAGGTTGCTGTCGCCGGATGACCTTATTCGTATTTCGTAATGCTCTAAAACTAAAATCGCCGGCGCATAATCTACGCTGATTAATTTGACTAGCAGTTTCGGCCGCGGCTCGGTAGGTATCTCGTTGTATAATGCAGAGCGTTATCAGCGGTATCTATACGGCTTCACTACGTCCATTCATAAGTTCTCCCCTCCACAGCGAGCGGTTCGTTATTTGAATGAAGTTTGTGTGTGTGCGTGCGACGCGGGCGCACCTATGTCTGTGTCTGTGCGCTGCGCCAGTGTCGATCCAACCGGCCGGCAGTCACGACCGCCGCCCGACGCGTCGCGAAACCCACCCTCGGCTCTACAGTGATATGCCCACTTGTTCTGTGCGAACCCCCCATTCATAAACATACGATACTTCAGTGTGATACTACCGCTAATCTGGATAATATAAAAATCGAAAGGTAAGCGCGCACAACGTATTATGTTTATTTTCATTCAAGCTCCGACGCCTACACTCTAGAGCCGGCCGTGTCGCGATTTGTGAGCGACGAATTTACATGTTATAAGTTCATTCATTGGACGTTGGGGTCTATTTATATTATTATCGTACGTGTGATGTGAATAGGTGATTAGAGAGTCTCATTGTCACGAGTGGAAGATACTGAGTTGATTCATATAGATTTGTGACTAGGGCTCGCTTGAGTCGGCAATTGAGGTATCGATATTACTGGTGATTTTTTCTCGGTCGATCGAGTTATCTAGGTGAGTTGGAGCCCTCGTTCGTTCCTTTTCGAGTGGCGTTTTTATCCCGAGACTACCTGCGTGCGCCCGAGTCGAGTGCTCCGGTCGCAAGTCGATCCCGCTTATGGCATCGCATCACCATGCAACACCACACCTTGACGACTCGCGATTCTGAGAGATGCTTTTTGTCTGCAGTCGCCGCACCTTACCTATTTATAGGTAGGAAGATTGTTTCATACACCCACGGGATTTATTTCACAATAATTAATTTCATACAAAATTGTTATCATCAACAATGTGACTCAACGATAAAGCGATGTAAAGTTTACGATTCTGTTTGTTGGATTGTCGAGAAAATTTCCTTTTGTAATAATAAGTACCTAGTACCTAAACGATTAAATAACACTAAATCAACATTGTTCTTCAAAAGTGCCATGTGACATAATTTATTAAAATTATCTTGTCACCTCACGCAGCTGTGTATCTAGAAATCATGATAAGACTGTCTAATTCAGAGAGCATCCAGCAGTGGTAGGCTATTTTGATATACGGCACATAAACGGATGATAAGATTGTAAGAGTGATGGTGGCCGAAGACTCAACTTAAACAAGGGTCATCTTCAACCATCTGGCAACAAAGATACTACACAGAACTAAAAACAAGCTTTCAGTAATGTTTATTGCATCAAATACCTTTTGCAATTATTGTACTTTTAGTAATCCTACAAACTTATTGTCTTATAAAGTAACTCCCGAGAATTTTATAATGCTTGCAAGCTCTTAGCTTTCTAAGTATAAGAATACTTTTTAAGAATTTGTTGAAAGCATTATTTACGAACAAGTATTCTTGAATGTTATGTAGAAATAAATCCCGAATGCACGTTAGCTTGAACAATACTCAAATATTCTGAATTTAAAAACTTGAGAATATAATCCTTGAATGTCTGGGGAATCGCTGCATATTATCGATCTTGAAGTAAACTGTATTTGTCATAAACTTGGGATATTTTTATTTTATAAACGGTCTATTGGAATAAACCGTGACTTTGTCCGCCTCGAGTTTTTTCCATGTAAATGTGGGGTGGAATTTCGTCATAACATTTTTAGTTTCAGAGTTGATAGTCAGTACTCTACAACCCAGTTGCATTTGAAGAATCTTTTGACCCTTAGAATGTCTTCAGACGGACGGCAATGTTACGTCAGCGCAGCATTTTCATACGAATTCGTGCTCGGCACTTTATCTTTTCTTTTGTTTTATTTGGTTATGTCGTCGCGTGTCGGCGTTTGTCAAGCGTCTGTGTGAACAGAGATTTTTTTAAAGGTTTTTTTAAGATGCCAAGTTATTTATTACCTTGAAGGTAATAACGCCTGACTTTATCCCTCTGTTTCATTCTGTTAAGGGTTGGTTTTCGACCATTCTTTCTCAGTACACCATCAAAAGGAACCTTCCCTCCAAATTTCAAGTCTCCAGGACTTTAGGCTGTGCATCAATTGTCAGTCAGTCAGTAAGTGTGACACGTAAAGACTTTGTTATGTTTGGAAAATTAAGACTAAGGTTTCGTTGATGTTCTAGACTAGGCCATTATGTGTCTTTATATTCGCCTTCTTCACAGTGACCGTTGCTGGGGAAATAACCAGTGTGGAACCAGTATAAGTCTAATATGTTTGTTAATTAAAATCGAATCATAACTTTCCCACCATTATTGTTGTAAAATATAACATCTTCGAGGCAGTACCGCTACAATGTTCCCATAAGGTTATCACACGATATGGTTCGTCCATTTGGTTCTGATTTTTTTGGACCGGTTTTGTTAAAATCTTACGTTGTGGATTCTTATTAGTCCAGTAAATTGATTAAAATTATTGCCTTGAGCCACCTCTATCCATGCACCAACTTCCCACGATGGTCCAACAGGCGATGAACCGATTATATCCCAAAGGGAGCCGTACAACACTAAGTCGAAATTACAAAAATAATACGACAAAATTCAAAGAGGGTGTAAGCGGATGAATATCTACGGGACCCTTTTTTTTAAGGGGGGGAAATACCACGCATTCCCCTTCCGCCACGGGGGTGGCGAAAGGGGGTATGTGGGACTCTAACCCACTAAAACCCCCCCGGTTAACAGTCGCCCGCCGTAGTGGCGCAAGATGGGGTCGCGTTAGCATTCACCATCTTACCCCGACGGGTGGCCCAGGAACCACTCGGGCCCCGGCCATGTGTGGGGCCGTGCAAGCCGGCAGAGTCCCCCGATTTCCGCCAGTGACCCCACACTCGCACCCTGAAAAGGGCGCCCCCTCCAACTTACGCTGTCCCTCACTCCAAGCCTGACCGGTATGGGAAGCCCTGCCGGTATAGCCTCGAAGATCATTGGGACGCGCAAGCCCTCATCCGCGTCCTGAAAAGGGCGCCCCCTCCAACTTACGCTGTCCCTCACTCCAAGCCTGACCGATATGGGTAGCCCTGCCGGTATAGCCTCGAAGATCATTGGAACGCGACAAGCCGCGCAGCAAGCCGACTAGAGCAGCGAAAGCCGCCCCGGCCCTCCCTCCACGGTGCGCCCTGAAAAAGGTAAACCCACCCCGCAAGACATGACCACACAGGGCCCCGGCAAGCCCTTATCCGCTCCCTTAAAAGGGCGCCCCCTCCCACCGGAGCAGCATACACCGCCCCGGCCCTCCCATGGTGCTTCTCCGCGAGCCCACCATGCTGTGCCCCATGCGGCTCATAGGGACACGCAGAGGGGCCCCTAGGTCAGTCCATTAGTTGCTTGACAATAACATCCCACGTATGAGAAGTTATTGTCGGGCTTTAACGAGGCGCATAGTCCCATAGGCTTCCGTTCACCCCGGATCCGTCTGTTCCATAAGCGACAAGAGCCTACAGGCACACAAGAAGGTTGACCGACATGGCACCCCATATCTTCGGGACTCAAGCCAACCTTACTTGCAAACGGTACCTAATCCTGCCCACCAAAGGTTATAGTGAACTGGGCCAGGGTGGTGGGCTCACTACCCTAAAGGCCTGTTGCAGTAAGAAGAGGAAAGAGAAAATGCCTAAAATATTTAAGAAAGAATCTAAGTCTAGGAAATTGCAAACTTTAGTGGACTTTATTTACAATGAAGCTGTCGGCAGTCGGTCATCAGTTTCTAATCCTATCATCATCAACAGCATATAGAAGTCCACTGCTAAGCATAGGTCTCCCCGAAAAAGTGTGACGAACGATATTAGTCTATCTCCGTCCGATTTCCCGTCTCCTTTAAGATACCATCAGTTCATCGGGTTGAGGTCTAACCACACTGCGAAGTCAGATTCGTGATCTCCCTTCGAGAACATTTCTTACTCAGCGGTTTTCGGTTCTGCGAGCTTTATGACCATTAAAAATCATTATGTAGGTACTTATACACTTATTGCCTAAGTAACTACGATGCTGTTATGACTGGGAATCTTCCATTTGTAATCCACGTGCGATTATTCATTTTTGTATTGCATCTACATCGTCAAAAACAGTAGCGTAGGCAGTTTTCAATTATTGCTGCATTGCCATAACTTCGGGTTTATCGGCAGAATAAATATTTTACACGTGATGGATGCACAGCGTGAAGGCTGTTATGGTTTGCATGATATGCCATGCCACCACAACATAATATTCTGTTGTTTCTTAGATTTGGCAAAAGGATGAGCGATGTTATTATAGAGTTTCAAAGTTTTCTAATAGGTAGGTTGTTTAATCGTATTCTTACGAGCGACTAACTACTTGCTCTAAACCCTTTACGGTCCAGAGATGTGATGAACCTCATCTGCTAGGACTATTTTAGTCGCATATTTTACAATGTGGTCGCAAATCGGCTGCCAATGAAGTCGTTAGGTAATAATACAGAAAAATTGGTATCAAATAAATTATTCTCAAACCCTTTTGAATGAGGTATGCCACAGCACTGGCAGCGCGTTGTTGTCTGAGTAGGCACTTGCTGCGCCCAATTTGACAAATGCAGAGCCGTTTTGTTTGCAAGCGAAAGGTATTCAAACTTTTTAATCTCATTTGCCAGTGTTTTGTTTCCAATATTGCACTGCACTTTTGACGTGGCAGGAATAGTCGTAAAACCTTCACAAAAAAATACACGTAATTCTTATATTTATCAGGGATATCAGTTCTTTAAAACCAAATACATTTGGCTGTAAAGAAATGATATCTTGAGTCAAACAATGCATAGGGTAGGTAGGGATATCCTTATTACGTAGTCGATTTGAGTATTGTCATAGAATAATTCATTGGTATTGTTGAGAATTCTTTGGGATCATTAACACCATATTAGTCGCTACTCCGTAAGCATGGACCTCTGAAATACCTACCTGCTAAATCCCTTTTTGTAACCTTACGTAGGTACGTAAGGTTACAAAAAGGGATTTAGCAGGTTTAGGTACCAAGATTCTTCAAAATAATGTAAAATACAGTTAGCAAGCCTAGATCAATGACGCTATTTTTTTTTTATGTTATCTAAATCGGTACCTATTCAAAACTACATTCGCCGTCATGGAAAATTTTAACATCACTCAGGTTTGCCGACGCATTGCGCTAGGTACCTACTATATCATTTTATCAGAATCAGACACCTACCCGCCTGCTATCTTCGTACATAACTGAAAGCCACACTTTGCCAATTGTGATTTTCACCACGGTAGTTTTCATTTCATTCAGATGGCTCTTTTACCATTGCAGCAAAATTGAAACCGAAACACATCTAACATGTATAGGTATCTACTACCTAACCTTTATTTAAAAAAATATTAAATATATTTAAAAAAAAAAAAATATTAAATATAAAATGTTTTTATAATAATATCTGAAACAGCCAGTAACATTCGCTCTCAATTAGATTCGGTAGAGGTATCCTATCCTTTAACGTTTATCATTGGGCCCTATCGCAATTTAAAATGAAGATCTGCAAACTGGATCGCCGCTAGCGCCAATTATTGGAAACTTAAATACCCGTTGGACCGGTGTAGCAGAAAACGAACAGAAAGTTAATTCTACCCTTACACGATTATTCCTGCGTCTCGTCTGACAAAAAAAATGTCGATCAACATCTGACGGGCAAGTCACATCATAGCCATCACAGCTGAGGTTCGGTCGGTGCACTATAGGTGCGGGGTAAGAGGGAGGCGGGTGGAAAGGGCGCCATCTGCGCGGGCGCTGACTTTTATG
Organism: Perizoma flavofasciatum; assembly: GCA_958496245.1. Taxonomy (NCBI): domain Eukaryota; kingdom Metazoa; phylum Arthropoda; class Insecta; order Lepidoptera; family Geometridae; genus Perizoma; species Perizoma flavofasciatum. Next base: position 7,176,724 of record OY292436.1, read on the forward strand.
TGTGCGTGCGCCTCATTAGCTTTTGCGAGTGTGCGTGTAGGGTGCAGTACACCTTGCACGCAACGGGACCCTGCCCGAAGCAGGTAGAGGCGTCTTGCTCGCCTGCTGACATGATTTGGGACGGATCTCACTTTCTCGATGCGAATATGGGTTTCGAACACGCCATGCTATTATAGACGATGTAGAATATGCAACAAACGTTAAACTTATTCTTGAATGGCTCTAGGCAAGCCAAATCGATCCTCTCATGCTATCTCAAATCTGAGAAACCAAAAGTTCTCTAACGAAAGGAACTCATTTAAAAAGAGTTTGTGAATGACACACAAACTATTATTCTTTGCCACTTTGTACTGATGACTAATCTCAGAAATCTAGTCACTTGATCACGTTTTTAATTGTAAACAGCGGGTATAAAGCCAAGTTAGAGCGGCCAATATGAACATTTCTGCAATAAATTACACATGTTACCTACTCAGGATTTATTTAGGAACCCGAAAAGAATCTTGCCTCAAAGTTTATTATGTACAATCCTATGATCAACAGGTGTTCTCATCGCGATTCGATTTTGCAGTGCTACTGCCTTTATATCTAGATGATAGATCCATAATACTCCAGTCAACCCGTGATCACGACTGAAATTATAATTAAAGCGATAAAGACCCGTATAAAACTTATAATTTTATTTATGCACAATATCACCCTGTATTAAAAACGATATGCTTATCAAGCAAGCATGCCAATCACTAACTCTATCCAGAGCTGGCACAGTAACAATTCAGTCCAAGTACTAAATATAGTACAAAATAAAACAACTGTCTCTGCCCTTCATACACCCAACCCTTATAGCATATTTGAACCCTATAGCTGAATATATAGTGTCCATTTTTATATGAACCCTGGGGACTATTAAATTGGTTGACGCGGTCGCTGCGCGGGCGCACCAGAATTTTTAATTATGAATTAATTAGTATAACGATCAACAACATAAGCTTGCCTAATCCCGATTACTCATTTTGGTTATATCCAAATATTTTTTCTGGGCTCTTTATTAATGCATTTTAATTTAAGTCGAAACCTTACCTATTATTTTATTTATTATACCCTCCTGTAGGTACCTATAACTTAAATCTTTATGATAAATGATGTATGCCGTGTTTACGAGATAACCTATAAATAAGTAGGCTAAGTATGTTATAAATACGACAATTACATTATAATTTTGTTAGATGAAGGGGGGGTCAATTTTCTACCTTTCGTTTAATAATAAATGATGCATCTACCTATAAGTATTGAACTGGACATAATGTATGCGTCTCGTCGCCTCTCGCCCATACTGAGGTCGACGACTCTGATAAATAATATTAAAATTACTCTACCAACCTCGTATCTATTAACATCGCAGCCCACGCACGCACAATTATGTGAATAATTAAATTTCTAGCCAAATATAGGGTCAAATTTTAAGAGTAGCAATAACCTAAATGTTAATGCTCTAACACTTGAACTCATAGTCGGGGGGTGAAACGTCATACAAAATCTGAGGCTGAATGTTGAATTAATATTTTTTGTTTTTTATAAACAACCACTAGTGAATCTCCAGAGTTTCATAAATCTAATGACGTGCGTGACATTAACAGTACTTGTTTATGCCGGGTACAGACTGGTGAAACGGTATCATGCGATGTAACAAGCAATGAAATAATTTGTTGTAAAAATTGAAACAAATCCACAAATTTGAACAATACTTTCCAGTAGTGGTATGTTTGGAGGACGGAATTCGGGCTTTCAGCATCCTGCCGCTAACTTCAGTCAATTAGGGGTTTGTTTTGTGAAATGAATAAAGAGATTGGATTGCCCCTAGCTTTTATCTAGCTGCTAAATGAGCAGCTAGATATTAGAAAAGCATATTTTCTATCCATGTAGGTTGGTCAATTTTCATTTTTCAGGTTGGTCCTAACCTTTTGTGATTACAATCAGCGGTTATGATTATACTAGCTTCTGCCCACGGCTTCGCCCGCGTGGTACCCGGATAAAAAGTGGCATATGCGTTATTCAGATGCATAAGCTATATTACTGTAAAATTTCATCAAAATCCGTTCAGTAGTTTTTGCGTGAAAGAGTAACAAACATCCATCTTTACAAACATTCGCGTTTAAAATAGTAGTAGGATTTGCAGATTATGTACTATGTGAACAAATTAAAATATTTTCTTGTTACTTGTATAACTACACTACTGACTTTCAGAAAAGCATAGTATGTCGATTTGACGTCGTCTTAATACCTCGTGTGTTCATAAGTCTTGAGACACAGTAAAACTAAAATATTTTTGGAGCTAAGTTGAATATTCATTTATTGGATATTAAAATTAAAACTACTGACATCTAGATCTGTATTTAAAAATAAATCATTCAAAATGGCCGCCTTTGCATTCAATGCAGGCCTTCAAACGCGTGCGCCATTCATCTATGGCGGCACGAATCTTTTCAATGGGAATCCGTTTCGATTCTTTAATAAGGGCTCGCTTGAGAGAATCCAGGTTTGGGTGAGACTTTCTGCATGCCCTCAGCTCCAATTCCATCCATAAAGAATAATCCAAAGGATTCAAGTCAGGGCTTGACGAGGGCCAATCTTCGCTCCGAATGAGAAGCCTGGCAAATTGGCCTCCAGCCAACGTTGGGTAGTCTTAGCTTTATGGGAGGGAGCAGAGTCCTGTTGGAAAACCCAGTATTTTCCAGCGAATAGCGTATCATTTAATGGTTTAACCACCGCTTCCAATATGTCGGTTTGGTAATTTTGTGCCTTCACCTTGACGCCTTGCTGGCAAAAATGAAGCGAAGTGACCCCCTCGTAGGAAACACCCCACCAAACCATCACACTTGCTGGATGATGAGTGCGCTGGACATTGCGTACAGATGGCTGGACGTCCTTTGAACTTCTGGCGTAAACCTTATTGTTCTGCCGGTTAAACTTTTCTTCCACCGTGAAGATCTTTTCATCGGTAAACAGGATATTTTTTGGATCGTGTCTCTTCAATAGGTTCCGACATCGTTCCAGTCGCAATTTACGAAGACGCTCGTTTAACTTATGCACTTTCCTTCGACTGTAGGCCTTTAGTTTAAGATCATATTTAAGTATCCTGTTCAACGATATTCGCGAAATGTTGGTCTGCAGAGCTAATTTCTTTTGAGTCCGGCAAGGGTTGCGACGAATTCGCACTCTGATTACTTTGATGTTGGCGGGCGTCCTTACAGACCGCGGGCGGCCACATCTTCCACGGTCTTCTAAAGAGCCGGTCTCCTTGTACCTCTTTATGGTATAATACACAAAGTTCCGACTACATCCCAAACTTTGGATTTCACTAAAAACTTGCATTGGTTTTTTTCCTGCTTGAAACAGTGAAATTACAGTCGCACGCAAATCTTTTGTTGGCGCCATTTTCACGGAGAATGAAACAAATATTCAAATGTATATTTTTTCTGATTCAAAACATTCGAAATTTAAAATTTTAAAAGTTTAAAAAAGGTTGCATGAATTACTTTCTTTTTAAATTAATTAAATAAGTTCGTCTCAAAACTTATGAACACACGAGGTATATAAATATAGGTATAATACATTTCGATATTTAATTATTAGCTTATTTTTTGTTTGATTAATAATTATTTTGATGTTTATTATTAATTGTATAATCATCATCTAATACATATCTCGTATGTCGTTACCATATTTTTATATATATTTAAAGTGTTTATTAATAGTTTAAGTCAATTGTCTGTCTATATTGTGTTGATTGTACGACGCTGTCCCTATTTGTTCTTATAGTTTCTGTCCATATAAAGGTTTTCTAGAAGAGATCGCTTTTAGCCACAAGGTAGCCCATTGGTTAAAGCTGTTATTTCTTTACAATTCTTGTATAATTGGTGTACAATTTAGATATAATCTATCCATTTATCTATCGACGTAGATAATACCACTTTTCTGGGGAGCTCGGAATAAAATGCCAGAAAAGTAGATACAGTGACTGTACCTGAAGGATGCAACACAGTTGAATGCGTGGCCGAGAGCACAAAGTGCTGCTTGTTCTAAAACCGTTCTAAAAGCGCTACTTATGGCCGAGTACGTTAGCGTATAAAAGGATGCTTGAAATTTTGTTTACATCCACATCAATCGTTTCACAATTACGGCTGTCGGCAAATACCTAAATACCTACTAATGTTTATGCTATGGCATTCCTTTCTACGTGTAAGTGTTGCGTTACAAGTGGGTGTCGCATCATGGCTTAGGCCAAGGTTTCTTATTTGAATGCGCATTGAAGACAATGTGATAAACTTTGAATACCCACTACAAGCTTATACTTTTTATATCAAACTTTGTTATTAGGACGGAACTGCAGTTGATCAAATGAGTCCAAACACTGCCAGTCTATATGTAAAAAATGATGAAAATCGTTGTAATAGGTAGAACATCGTACTACTACGGCACTCATTCGGTGTCACTGGTTCTTTCGTGGTCATCCTACGTAAAAGGTCAGTAACCAGGTTGAGATAGATCAAACTTAATGGTAGTTACTACGGGTATCTACTCATAAAAGAAGGGCCTAGTGACAAATGGTGAAAGAACCAATGTAAAATGATTAGTTAAGCGCAAAATAATAACCACGTGATTTTCATTAAAATATGCAAGCTCTAGCACCTACCAAGATAAGTCTGCAGTTCAAGTACTTGGATTCCTAGCTTTAATTTCACACATTAGTCACAGAGCTATGAATGACGGCGGGTCGAGGCGCGGAGGGGCCCATGCTAAATATAGAGTGCTCAATAACAGGTGCTGTATGTATGGCCTACCCTCTCGCCCACGCAAGACATAGGAGTAAATTCTATCACAGTACAATGTGTAGGTATAGATATGTCAGAGCTATGTATATATAAATGTCAGTGCTTTTCTTGTAGTATCAGAGTACAAAAATGTGTAAAATGGGAACTTTAGGGGATTGTGCGATCAGTTAGATCAGTAATGTTGGTATGCACCACCTGCACCTGGTTAAGGAAAGTGAAACTACAGCTTTCCTGACATTGAATAGTGCTTGCATTTGCATATTGGATGTAGCAGAGTAATTAGTATTTTCTAAAAGAAACGGCAAGTTTGCAGGCAAAGAGTCTTTGCAAACCTTTTTATTGTCCTGGTTCCACTGTTGGGCTTTCTTGGACAAAAAATAACAAATTGCTTATTGAAGAAGCCTTGGATTTATTTTAAGATCTTTAAGGAATAACTACACTAATTCGGAATTTGGTAGGTACGTTACATTTCAGGTTTTCTTGAGATGTTTGATGTATTTTGAAACTATTGGTGCACTACCCGCATAGCCGCATTCGAATACCCGGCCTATAGGTCAAAAAGAGTTTCCATCTCCTCAGCTACAGAATACATAAAAGTACTACGTAACTCAACTCATGGTAGCTCTATCTTTATTTGAGTTTGTTTTTTCCGGATCTTAGGATATCCATACAAGCGCCGATTGATCCGCGATTATCCGTGTCTCCTGCACCACGGAAACGGATGTTACTCTTTTATTTTTAAACCTAGTCGGGATACTTTTTAAACGATCCTAATGATACACTCAAAGTGTTTGTTATTTTAGTATAAAGGAACTTGATTCATTTTCGTATGATTTCCCTTTATGTGCCGAGTGATGATCACTGGATGATAACAATGAGGGATTGTGAGGTAGTTAGATAAACAAAAGATTCAGAACTTCTTTTTACAAGTGAAGTTTCAACTAGGTCACTGCGATCTCCTAGTAATGTTAATTTAATCTATATTTATCATCCTTTTTACATGTAAAATGAGTGCAAAGTGTGAGAAAAGATGAGATTGCGAGAAAGGTAGAGTCGTTCAGTAAGAAAGTTTCATCCTACTATCCTACTAATCCTACCTTTTCTGTGTTATGTGGGTGAAAATGGGGGGTGAAAGTTTGTATGGGAGTAGTGAGCGATTTATTTTTTCAAACACGATCCACGCGTGCAAAGCCAGTCAGGCCAGTCCATCACTCACAGCGACTGGTTCGAAAGATCAATAGATGAATCAAAGACTGCCCGAGCGAGTTCACGCGAATATAACTGAAGTTACAGAGCACGGCTTCTTGGAAGACGGCCGGCGTCTGGCATCAACAGTTAACTGCATATTTGCCAAATGTGGCGGAATTAAATAGCTATGCTTTATATGACACACCAATGACAAAGCTCATTCATTTTGCAAGCCCTTGGACATTTCAGACTGAAGTTGTGCAAATTGCGTGAGGTGAGAAGCTATCATTTTTACTAAAGTCTTCGATAGCAAAGATGTATGTGCATATTGCACTTCACAACCTACTGTTTTTTGCCTACTTGCCATCACAAAACGGGTTCTGTAGAACTCTACAGACCAAGCAGCCCGTGCGCTTTACAATTTTACTTATTTTTTTTATAATTTTTAACCTAACTAAAATATAAGGGTTACGTTGGAGGCTGAGGAAACTTACAGTATTCTTAAGCTAAATTAATCCTAATTTCCGGTAAAAAAAAACAATGCAGGAGAAATTCATCAATCATAATTTGCCGCGTGTTTTTCTTGGCGGATGTCCCCACGACCCTGAAGATGAGTTATATTTAGATGCACTACAGCCCTTCGGCAGTGCACTCTGAGACATAACTCACGCGATGTTTAGACTTGCCTGCCGGCGACTCATGTTCACCACTTTGATCAACTTGTCAAATTTCGGTAATTTACTTTTAGGAATGAATAATTTTTCGTAGAACATTAGATCATTCGAATTCATACATTTCAAAATCATATGTAAACTGGTACATAGGAGGTACTTACTCATTGAGGAAAGTTCTGATTAAACCTTGGATTGATAAACTGGCTGATCGATCTCAATTTTATCAGCAAACACGCAAATGTTATTAATTACCAATGTATTATCTACTAAAATAGAACATTTTCTTTAACTGTGCATTGTACATAAAAAGGCATATTCAATGACCCTCTTTTTTGGCTGCTGCTGCTGCTTCTGGAGGAACATAGCCTTCCTGCTCGTCGGGAGTGTGCGGCCAGAACGTAGGTCTTTTCACGGGGTCCAGCGCATCGTTAGGGTACATGTCGTAGTACATTTCCATGGTCATATCTTCGAGCTTTGGTAAAGCTTGCACTCTAGTTAGTTCTTTAGAAACACTGAAATTAAGTAAGGATTTGGTTTTCAATCAAATAGTTTGGCAAAATTCTGTTGAAGACATAGTACCACTAAAGCCGTGTTCTCCGCGGGATAAGCGGTTTTTTTTGGACCACATGGTGGCGCGGCAGGCGAGTTGTCAGCTGCGACACAAGAGGTGTGGGTTTGATTCCCGCTGCAAACAAATGTATAGTAGTAGTGTATGTAGTTCCAGATACCTATAATCCTAGTGTGGGGTAAGGACTATTTTCGTGTCTGTTGGGTGTTTATTATTATTATTTACTTAGAATCTCAGGCCTGTCTGGAACCTATACAGGCATTAGCCGAAGCCAACACTACGAGGTATTTTTGTATTACATTGTCAAATATAAAAAAAACGTAATCATGTGGATGGCAACTAATAGAAACTATTGGAAAGATTGGTAATAAACTAGGCTATTGCAGGAAGTATATGCTTATGGAATGGTTGCTGGGCTTAGAGGATGAAACGGCACCTGTCAATGTTGACCAATATTCAGCTTGATTTATGCAGGTGATGACTTGCCATCCATTATAAGTGCTGCCAATGATAGAGAGCGTAGAGGCAACGTTAGTGTCGAGAGGTGTGCTGCTGTTTCACTAAGAGCTACTGCGGGTGCTTTATGCCTTTATCACTTTTTCTTATTATTATACCTGTCAATCAGTGTTTGCTGCTCTGCACAAAAAGCCTGGATCTCTGGTTGAAGAGCCTTCCACTGCTCGTCTACTTTAGCTGACATAGAATCAGCAGGGAAGGGAACTTTGAAGGACTCGTATGCAGATTTCAGTTTATCTACCAGACCCTTTACGGGCACAGATTTCTGGTACTCCTCCCAGTTTATTTTCGGAGGTTCTGGTGGATTTGCTTGTACTCTGAAAATGTATGTAAGCAAAGTCACTTTTAGAGAGAGGTTAAAAGCAAAAACTTGTTGATAATTATCAAGCCAAGACAAAAAATGCTTGTAAGAGGTCTTAAGAAAGTTATTTGCGTAAGTTCGTTTCTTTGTAGGTAAAACTATTTTTCAATAGTCTATTGGAATTATCATCGTAATGATAATGTGTGAGTAGCGTCATAAAAATAGGTAGTCAATGAAAGTTGACCTTCGGAAGTACACATCAGCCTTTCCCTTGAATGCAAGGAAGTTAGCTTTTTGTTCAGTTGGTACTCGTTTTTCCAGCTCTGCCCAGTTCATTGCTGGTTTTGTGAATCTCTTAGCCATTTCAATATAAATTTAGTAGGTATCCCAGATTTTCTAAGAAAATGATTCCTTGACTTGACCTTTGATGATCCTAATTGTCATGTTGTCAAATGTATAAGATAAAATTTATATTTGACAATATGACAATCAGGTCATTCACCTCATTTGTATACGACGAAATAGGTAGAGGTCCTACTAGTGGCGGGTTTGTGGGTCGGTTACAAAACGCAATGCATAACCTAAGTCCCCAAACCTATAGGGGCGTAGGCCCCAGCCAGCGTAAATAATAATCCGAAATGAAGTTCATTCTATGGATATTCTGTGGATAGCCATCCCAAAACCCAGCGCTGAAAACGAGATGCTAAAGATTTGTGAGATGCTAAATTCGTCTGCGAGGAACCTAATGCGAAAATGCGTAAGATTTCTGCCACGCTCATACCTATACCATAGGTGGGAACTGCGACGATAATGTGGTGTATCACGGCTCTATCTCATTTTAGTTTTTTTTATTACCTTAATACCTACATGTGAGTCACTTTGTTGCTTTCAACCAAAAGTATCTTCTACCATTTTCCTGCCTGTGAGTGCCTTAACCTACGTTCGGTATACCTAGAGCTAGAGACCAGTACAGTTTCTACCAAAACAAAATTGGCCTGACGATATATTCTTCTTAGCTACCAAGCATCCAGTTTTAGATAACATTCATGTTTTGTTATATCTAACTTATTAGTTCTCGGTAACGTTATCAGTGGAGTGATTAGATATCAGATAGCGTGAGCAAAGTGTTGTTATTTTGGGTAAGTAGTTATAGCTTACCTGGTACCACAATGCCAACCAAAAATAATTTATTTTGGTTAGTATGGTTGCGTCTAAACTTTGTCGGAAAAAAAACACAACATACCTAAATGAAAATAATGCAAAATGGGTAGACCACGGAATGTATCGTAAGTATTTCAAATTAAAAAAAACAAGTTTAGTCATGATTTCATGTTCTGAGAAAAAAAACATGTTCTGTGAAACATGAATGTTCGATCATCGTTAGATTTTGGATAAATAAAAACCTAATCATAACCAAGGAAATAATTACATTTAATGTAATTAAGTTCCTTCGTTATGATGAATGAAGGAATATTGTATTTTATTGGATCATCATAAAGCTAGGCCGTAGAGCGTAGAGATAGGGTCTCTAAACAGACTCATCCAAAGCCGATGGGAAGCCCTTAAATGCACGTAACAAACGAGCGACAAATCGACACACCACTTCAATTACAAGACAATAATGTGACTGGCGTCAGAATGATCGCCTCGTATCCGGCGGATATTAGTCGTAGCGACACGACACCGGCCCGACTTCAGAAGCGCCGAATTCTGCCGACGACACTTTTACCGCATCGCAATGCTCCTGGCCATTCATAAACAAACTTACTCACTCACCCTGTTGAAAATGTTACTGCTGAAAACTCACCTTTATTTTTTTCTATAGAAGAGTGACATTCATGTAGAGCGCATTATTATTAAACGTGGCAGCAAGGATCGCTTCCGGCGGATCAACTCATTACGTCTGAAAAGTGTTAACTAATTCCGATCACTTTGATGAGATATTAGTGGGGAGGGCGTCAAGGGATTTGTGGTTTAATGATAAATACCTCATTGTCACTTCAGTAGAAGGGTTCATAAGTACAGGCCGTATTTAATTAAAGTAACACGAACATAAAGTAACCCTTCTACCGTAGGTACCCTTTACGGGCAGTAGCGAGGCATAAAAAGTTAAAAGCAAAAACTTGGATGACCAGCTTCTTACGATGTAAGTATTGCAGCAAAATTCGATCTCATGGAAGCCATACAATTTCAGAATAAATGACGAGTTTGTAGACAAGAAACCGCTTCTCAACAAAAAACAAAAGGTACACCAAGAATTGAGGAACAGGTTCAAAACCCTATTCATGCTCGCGGGAGCGTTTTTATTTCAGTCGGTCGTTCTGTCTCTGTCGTTGATAAATGTGTATGAAGAAGATGCAACATCAAAATATAAAGTAGTATCATAGGCCGATCTTGACTAAACAGTTTCGATCCTTTGTTGCGGTCTACTCGTAGCTAGAGGTTTTCTAAAATTGACCTCATGAATCTTAGTTTATTCCGAACTCTATAACTATATGAACAAGAAAACTAAGCGTGAAGAAAATCTTAAACGTGTCTCGCAATAAAAAACGAATTGGACCTTAGTTGCATCGCTGTTACTGTTACATATGACTGACTGACTGTTCAGTCAGTCGCCTCTGTGGCACAGTGGGCGGAAACCCGCCTGAGACGCAGAAGCTTACGGGTTCAATTCCCGCCATAGGATTTTTTTTTGTATTTGCAAAGATTTGTCTCAGGTCTGGGTGTTTTCTATGTATAATATGTATGTATTCACAAAAAAAATGTATACATGTAGTATATCAGTCATGTAGTTCCCATAAAACAAGCTCTGCTTAGTTTGGGGCTAGATGATGCTGTGTGAAAATGTCCAGCATTATTTATTTATTTATACTTTCGAACTGACATTCATCGTATTAATTATCTTTCGACGGACCCTTCATCGATATTTTAATCTTCGAAGCTCTTTATGACAGTCTCTTTGACTACCTACCAGCAATAGTAAAAGGTATGTGCTTAGGACAGAACTCCCCTCAAGCCTCAGCAGCCGAATGATTGATAAATTAACCAACCAGTAAAAGGATTGAATGAAGAATTAATATTAGTTATGCCTTTGAATTGATGTTTATTGTTTTACTTGTTCACAGTCCCAGCATGAAGCTGGAGTGGGCAGAGAACGAGTCCGACTATGGGCTCGAAGAGGCCGCGTTCTACGAGGGCCCGCCGAGCATTCCGCCGCCACCGCGCAAGCACGTCTCCTTTAGTCTCAGGTTGGACTTGGTGAGTTAATCATTCACAGTAGAACGTCCCCGGAGGAGCTCTACTACTTCTATAAATAGGTGTAAGAGACAAAACTCGTCTACGTCTAGCAAATGATGTACGTTGTGAGAATCCTATTTCAACGTCGTACCTAGCTAAGTGTTTTATGCATTACAAAATTTAGTATTACATGAACAGCGACTGAACTTGGTTCCATAAATTAATAGCTACATAATCATAAGAAATACTCTGTTTAAAACTTTATTAAGAAATCAGGTAAATAACTTTTATCTACTAGATACGAGTGCCTTGAATTGCTGTGAAAATGGATAGGTTCACTGTGAGTTGTACCATCTTTATCTAAAAAGAAAAACATGAATTGAGGACGTTTTAGCAGGAAATATATGTAGGTAGGTAGTTATTTCTGATAGAAAACAACATTCGCTGATGTAACTAAGGGTTTATTTGTGGAATAAGCCTATCTATTCTCTTATGCACCATGTTTGTGCACTTCACAAACATGGTGCATAAGAATCAGCTCAGCTCAAAATATTAAATAATGATATGCTAATGCGTTGACCCAGATAAGAGCCAGCTCTCTAGTCACGCGTCGCTTCAAAATTATTTCAGTCGCCCTGAAATATTTCTGCGTCCCAATACCAAAGGCCTTCCCCTCTCCTAAGGGGCAAGTGTCATGCCGTCAGGTTGCTTATCATCGTCACGGTTCGAGAACAGCTGGAAAGTTAACGCTGGTAAAAGTCTGCAGCGTGGAGAGAGATCCTACCGGTGGCCCTGGTACACGATGATCGCATTGGTACTGATGGGGGGACACAGCACTGCGCACCCAGTATTAAGTATATGAAGTATATTCCTCAACTATAAGTACATCAAGATTTTTCGTATAAAATGCAGGAAGTCCGATCGAACGGCTATGGGAAAGGCGAGAGCGTGAGTTATACTGAGTATGATTTAGAAAATCCGTCTGTGTTAATATGACGAAAACACTGGAAAACCTGTTTTGAACCAAGTATAATGGAATTGTAACGGTATGTTAGGTAATTGTAGGCATGGTTTTTTTCGCAAATTGGTCTTATCATCGCCAATAAAATAACTGTAAAAGCATTGTATCTCCACAAACACTACGAGGGTTAAAACTTCAACAAAGATTAGAGCTTTCATGCTGTATCAGAATATAATGTATTTATCTACTAGAGTATAAAAAGCTCTAGTCGATAAATACACAGCAAATTGCAATAAGCATACTAGGCATTAATTTATACTAGAAACTAACTGGTTTACGTTTCCGATGCAAAGACACATCGATAGTACCTAGTCCTCGTTTCCAATAGAAACAGAAACTCGTTAATGTTAATAGTTGTGTTTACATGGAACCTGGTAAAACAGGGTTACCTACTAGTGCTACTTTTCTTCAAGATAATTAGTGTAAGAAACTAGATGACTACCAGAGCTTACGTGCCTGACTCTATGTAGCAAAGGCTTTGTAACACCAATCTTGGGAATCACTTGTAAGAGTTCCTACTTCTGCCGTTTTGAGGTCTTTTTTCCCATAATATTGACTCGTATTTCAAAATGACCTCTAACTTTAGGTTCTCAAGTTTATTGTGGTCAGGGTGGGTAATCTATGTCTTGACGGGTGGAGCCACCCTCCGGATGTGCGCTCGCGCAGCCGACCGTGCTGTCGTTGTCAACTTTTGTTCTTATTGGACATGCAATCTGTTTAGATACCTCTACTTTAATTACAACTTGACCAGTTTTTAGTAAAAAAAATCAAGATAAGAACTTGGTTGATTTTTATGAAAAACTATTAAATGTGACAATCAACCATCAAAACAAAAGGTATCGGAAACGAATCCCATGCACAGAATACATAATAATAATATGTCCCGAGTGTAAAATATGACCTATTTTAATGTACACACCTCTATATTTTACTTTTTAATATTTTATTTTAAACCTGTCCGTGACACTGACGCTTAACTTCACTAATGAGTTTAGACATTAGCTCATGAGTATGAAAGAAAAAGCATAGTGTTTACGAACGTGTTTGTTGTATTTGTATTGCTCTTTAGTTGTACTTACTTAAAAGTAAGAGAAGCTAGCTCCATATTACCTGCAATTTTTTGTGAACTGAATCCTGAAAAAATCGTTTCATTAGTTTTCATAAAGTGATAATCGCAGCCGCAAATCGAAATGTCGGTAGAGAAGGAAACGTCCTTTATTGTTTACTCAGATCAAATTAAAGACTTTAAATGGGCTCTCCTCTTCAAAGAAAGGGTTGGTTGGTTACTCATAGGGGTAAAATAAAGATTCTGTCGAAAGTTATGACGTTAACACCTCCGCCGCCGAAGTGTCATCATAAAGAATCGCTTGTGACATGATTTATTTTATTCTTCGAAGACAGACAAATGTGTTATACCTACCTACTAAATGTATGACTATCAATTTGAGCTAAAGATTAATGCATTAATGACATATGTTTTTGTTCGTTATAAATCTTTACAATAATTAATAAATAACTGCGACATCTTACCTGCATACTCGTACTTTTCTATAATATCTCTATTCTGCGTAATTCGGAGAAAAAATATTACCGATTATTATGGGTGTGCTTCAAGGGTGATATTGTTGGATGATTACTTCGTTGTATCTATCACCTTAGCTTGTTATGGAGTTAGAATTAGCCACTTCATCCGTGCGTGTCTCATTAGAGCTACGATATCCGGTTCATAATTATTAAAGGGACTACCTTACCTACTTACTGGCTACGTCCGCTATGGACAAATTTGATGTGATTTTTCTGTGATTATGGGGTAACTTTTAATTCGGATCATTGTAGGATCGGGTATGAAAGGTAAAAAGTAGTGTTTATCAGTTATATTTTTATAATATGTCTGTTAGTATCTAAGGTATTTATGTTATGGGCGTATTGTATTTTTATATTGTTCATGTTGCTGCCTGAAATATATGTTTATTGCTCAGTATTATTATTATTTGAAGAAAATTTTGAGAAATTCTTATATTTGAAATTTACTGTCTTTATAACAGCAATTGAACGTACATAAAACAAGATTCGAGCGGTTATAATTCCGATAACAGCTTAACGACTTGTTGGGCGCTATTTTGTAAATATCAACTGCTACACAAGGTACAACTCGCACGTATTGCATAAGTAGGAATTTAAAAACGAATACCATACATTTTGAAACAACTACACCAAAAGCGAGTACTTTAAGGACATTAGAAATACTAGCAAACCTATCCATGTTCAGGTATTTTGTCAGGCAGTCCAATCAATGACATTAAACGTATAAACAAACAAAGGCACTTTTTTTTAATCAGCATAAAGCCCTATACTAAGCAGAGCTTGTATTATGGGAACTACATGACTGATATATACTACTTATATATATATATATATATATATATATATATAAGTACATAGGTACATAATATACATAGAAAACACCCAGATGCGAGACAAACATTTGCTAATCATACAAACATTTGTCCCGCAGCAGCAATCGAACCCGCAAATCTTCTGCGTCTCAGGCAGGCCCTTGCCCACTGCGCCACAGAGATCGTCAACCTAATTTTCTTATGTGCTATGCCCTCGAAATGATTTAATAAAAATTTAAATACGGATAGTTTCCGTAAAAACTTAGATTTATTACAAAAGCTGGTTTTACATGAACATATAAATCAGAGAGCGTTAAAAAGAACCGACACTTGACATATTGTGACAAGTTCAAGCCATCGCGCACATCATGACGAAACTAGCGACAAATCGACTATTAACCTGGCTCGTATGTTATCCACATCCCTCAGAAGGATTTGGAAGAAATCTTACTCACATTATTTTTACTTATTTAAAGAAAAAGTCCTGTTTCTTTTTTTATTTTCCAAACGGTTAGTTTTGCTTTCATAAGTAATTTGCTTGATGTACGCGATTAACCAAGTTTCCGTATCTTCTTTTGAATACCTTCATTGGACAAAAGCTGCCTCCCTTCTCAAATTCGAATTTCCTCCAATCTACAACTTTGTAATAAAGTAACGTTAACCCAGCCTGCTCGCCACAGCCTGTGGGCGTCGCTTGCTAGCCCCGAGCCGAGTGTGCTCAAGTGGTGGAACAGGCAATCACGTCACTTGAAAACTTTATTGTCATACATTCCCCTCTTTACGGTCTAGTGACTAACCCCTCACACTACCCCTTTTCATGAAAATAAACTTATGAAACGAGTCAATTTGTTGTCTTGTATGAACTTTGGCTTTGATTGTTACGAGAATATTGTACCTTCTTCTGTCTTTTACACAATTTTAAACGTATTGAGACTCTCTCACCCCGGTAGAACTCCGATAATCAGAATTGTTTTTAATAGGCACACTTTTGTAGTTTACTTTCTTTTCCGATAACGAGCATTTATCAATCGACAGCCAGAGTAATATGAGGTGTAACTGAATTGGGTTCGTGCCCCCAATATCGATAATCACGTGCCAAGACAAAACAGTCAGGGGTGAGACCCCACAAGTACGGACGAAAATACCCCCGTAGATGTTTACGGGTTAATCAGTGTACACGGCTGACTGCACGACTACTTCATTATTCTGCCATCTGTGTAAGGTTACAGTATTTGTCAAAGGATAATTTTAGATGAAGTTCTGTAAGGGATAAATCGTACTATATTTTCTTATGATGCTATGAAACTTGTTTGTAGTGATCCGTTTCTAAACGATTATTAGTTTTCCATCTATTTATTTTATAAATTAGCTAAGATTATGTTGGGTATAACTAACTAAGTTATGAAAACAGTGTATAAATATGAAAATGATAATTTACCCGTAATTTTAAACAAAGATTTAGCAAGGAGGAACTAATTGTAGCTTCAGTACATTCTTAATAAAATATTTCTCAGCATGCAACTATTATTCAAAAATAATTATAAAGGTTTGTATGCACCAAGCTAAATTCAATTTACCTGTAAGTCTACCCTATTAAAGTTGTTTCTACTTCGCCTCTGGCCACTTCATAGGGTCCCATAGTTCAAAAGTTATTTGGACAGATTGCGCTTGATTGGATCGAGAGGGGGACCTGATTCGATTTTGACATTTTTATTGGGTAATATTGATATACTTTGTGATTAGAAGCCGTGTCATGGACTACGAAATTCAATTGAGAAGGGCCAAGTCAACAAATAAACCAATCTATATAACACTGAAATCACAAAGCGGAACAGATCGACTTTGGAAAAAAACTCTTCGTATTCAACGGTTTTTCTTAAATTGATGATTTATTCTTCGAAATAGGACTAAAGTTAGATCAAAACGTTATGAGCATTGTTTTTATACAGTGAATATTTTTAAGCGATGCATGTCCGAACAGCGAACGGAAGCGCGTCTGTGTGGATAGAATAATGACTTGTCAACTTATCCTCGCCGATGATGCCGTGATGGAAAAGTGATTTGAATAAAATTACCTACTTATTATATGTACCTACCTACTTATTTTAAAATTCAATGTGTTGATTCTGGTAGAGTAAGTTATAAAATCTCAACATAATATGTTGATATTTTGGTATTTATAATGTTCGCATTATAAATACCAAAATACCCAAAATTAAAAGTAGTAGTAAATGATGATGATGATGACACAGATGTAAAACCTTAGCCTATACTAGTCCTGAAACTAGCACATAAAATTCTCTTCAGTGTAAGTTCACTGTGAAAGAATTTTCTAAAATTCATAGAGGGTGTATTGAACATAAAATACCAAAGTTACACATAAAATTCCAAAGCGCTTTATTTTTATTAGTATAAATAAAATTATGTAAATTATTAACAAAACCGATCACGCGATCCGCTTGATCGTGATTGATCTGTCTGCACAAGATCGGGTTTAGCGTGATTGACCCCCCATGTCGCCAGGTGCTAGTGTCTTCCCTTAACAAAATGTGTTGTATTTTGAGCAATTGTTAAAAACTCCGTAAGCGTCACGCCCAGAAATAATTTCAAACCTATTTTCTTTTTGTAGGGACCTCTATGTTATATAACACTCTCGCTGACTTTTTTAAACCCTTGTCTACCAAGTTGGTAGATATGTGGCTGTTGGTAGTACCAACATCAACAGCTTTAGTTCAGCGGTATATCCTAGGACTTTTGGGTGCGGTATCCTGGTAGACTGCCTATATGCCTACCGATTCCAAATAAATCAATTGATTTCGTTTCCGATTAGGAAACAGTTGAAGGTGTATTTTCTATTACTTATTCTTCGTCGTATCAACGTTTCGTGTTTGGTCACCCTGCGTTAGGCAATGATTTAACCAGGTTGAGGAATGGTGCCCTTAAAAAACCTTATTTTCCTACTTTCAAAAAATAAGTAGGTTTTCAATGATTCGTATGTATATTTTTTTAAGTTTGTGTTTTACGCGATATCTTCGCCAATTCTGAAATTATTTTAATGATTTTTTTAATAAGTAGGGTATACTTCATGTATAAAATTTATATGAGGTCCACTTATAAATTTTATGAAAATTCCACCCCTAAGAGTGAAAAAATGGGGGATGAATTTTCGTATTGGACTTTTTATCAACTTCCCGGCATGTGAAGACGATCTTTATTTTTTCCTGAAAAAATTGTCATGTGAATCAACGAATGAATGAAAATACTTAATTGTACACCATAAACAAATAACAAAATAATGGAAATTTTATTCTTATGAAAGTACTATAGGCGGTCTTATTAAAAGCGATTTCTTTCAGCCAACCTTTGGATGGAGAGTATAATGATTTTCTCGTCGGTAGCCTAGCTGGCGGGTTAATATTACTAATCTATTCATGTTTGTGTTCCAGTGCGATGAGGGTGGTGGCGCGGCAGACTGCATCAAAAGCGAGCCGCAAGATGCGGAGGAGCCCCGTGCGATGCAGAAGGTGCCTTCCCTCTCCGATCTGTCAGACCCCGAGGCTTCACTAGGTATGTTCCTAACATGTCTGTGCATTGACTTTCCATGGGCTCGTTTCCATCAACACACATCCTATTTCCTACGAATATTTATTTATTTATTAAGACACCAAACATAGGCTAACACTCCGCACACACAAAAAACATATACAAAGGTGTTAGAAATAGTGTTCCCGCAATTAGAGGGCATCACAGAATGCGCAGTACCTCTATATAGGTACAACACGACGACAACTAAAACAAGGTGCTTAAAAATATGAGATAATGTACAGAGGTACGCAATTATGAGCAATAATTAACTACATAGAAGAACTAAAGTGGGTATACTGACTTACTTATAAAATAACAAAATGTTGCAAAGCAATCACTCTCGCTGGCATTTGTAAACCAATGTCTACCAACAACTTACCACACTTAAGGAAATTACAAGAGTTTATAATATTTTAAATGCGAAAGTAGGGATGCGTTTGCTGCTTATAAACTAATGTAACGACGAACCGATTTGGATAAAATTTTGAATATTTACCGTACGTAATGTAGAATAACATAAAGGTTATTTTTTATCTAGGTATATACCATACGGGCGAAGCCGTGGGCAGAAGCTAGTTACCTTTGAAAAAGAAACCAGACCAATATGATCTCGTTTACAAGACCACTAAAACAGTTTTAAATATACCGCAAAACTACTATGGACTTTGCCTTGTACATGGTGTAGGTAAGTTTACTTTACCTAAATTCCCTTATTCGGGCCAAATAAATACCAAAATATTATTCTACATTAGCTTGTGTATCTAGCTAACCTAGTATCTAGTAGTTTTTAAACTAGCTCCTCGATCGAGGGGACAATATCTAGAGCAGTGATTTAGCACGAGGTCCCAATGCAGATGCGTTTAGTTAGACAATGTACAGGATACGAACGGTATATTGCTTTGGATAGTTAGGACATATTCTGAGTTTGAAAGGTTAGAATCTGTAATGGACTCTCTAAATAACACTATTATCGGTTTCCATTAAACGAAAAGCATAAAATAAACGGTATAACCGTAATCTGCTGCTATACTGGTCAACAATGGGTTTTGCAATAGCAGCCTCGGACTAAAGTCAATAATATGTGTCAAAAATACCAATGCAAGCTAAGCATTCGTCATAATCGTAAGCATACGCGTGTATGTTTCTTTCACGTAGTATAAAAGTGCAATAAGTGTAGGTATACTTCCAATAGTTGAGTGACAATGGGAAGACCATATACCTTGCAAAATCGACAACCGCTGGGAAAGAAAGGTTCTCGAATGGCGACCACGAACAAGGTGACCAATGACAACTCAAAGGTCGTCCGTCATAGCGCTCTTTGGGCGAGGCATATGTCCAGCAGTGGGCTTCTACAGGCTGTTGATGATAATGATTATGATGAAGCGTACTTGCCTGCCTACTTTCAAAGTCATGTATCTGAAGTATATTTTCTGTGTACTAAAATCATGTAAAGGCCAATTTCCTCTGAATCGTTTTTGCTCGTGCATGCTACACAACGAGAGCAACCGTTGCAGTTTCTTTGATAAAAGTAACAATCCTTCTTATCTATACTTACTAATATTATAAAGAGGAAAGATTTTTTTGTTTGTTTGTTTGTACCGAATAGGCGCCGAAACTACTAGACCGATTTTAATATTTTTTTCACTAATAGAAAGATAAATTATCAGGAAGTTACTTCCTGATAATTTATATTAATAAGCTATAATTTATCTTCAAAAAACATAGAGATCCTTAAGAAAAGTATAATAATGTAACAAAATTTTGCCTATAAAATTCAATATTTGGCGTGCGCTGAGAAAACTATTGATGATACATAAAAATTATGTACCACATCATTAAAGTACTCATTATTACCTACAAAAAAGTCCAGGAGGGAATATATCTAACTATCATAGTTAAGTCACAATAGCAGCTTTTGTGTTCTAAAACTTAATAAGATCGCCGGCGCCGGTAGAAACAAAAGTTGGTTATATTCGTATCGTAGTATTATTTCTTATTCAAATAAATAGTTAATCATCAAGGGTATTTATGTAGCAGTAAAATACTTTTTAATTCATTCGAATCGGACATTAAATTTTTACCTCGAGTATAAAATCAATCCTTACGCGGGTGAAGCCGCGGGGCGCAGCTAGTAAATGTTATAAATTTAAAAGTTCGTATTCGTTGCTCGTTGTTTGTACTAAACTGATTTGGATGAAGATAGGAATAGGTATACTACTTCGTGTTTTAGAATAACACATAGGATTAGGTTACTATTTACATAGGTACCACGCAGGCTAAGGTGAGTATGGGTAGAATATAGCATTTTTATGTAAGTAGCGCCGGAGGCCAGGCACTCTCGGTTGCTTCAGACGATACTCGTAGTATCTTCGGAACTTTACAGTACACTTGGTTTTGTTAAATTAGTAATGATAGCGATACATACATAAAAATCTGGTCAGTTATTAACAACCATTAAAACAGACAAGACCATGATTTCACAATGGGTTTGATAGTTTATCTTTACATATATTTTTTAATGTTATTGAAGATTAGGATTGTTCAGTGGCTATACCTATTACGAGGTCTATCTCCTATCTCTAATTCTAAAACACGAACCGTTGTCTTGATGCTTATGCTAAGCCGGAATCACCTATAAGCTACCTTCCTACTGGTTGATCTGAATGTTTCAGTTCAGTAGGTTCTCTTGCAGCAATTAAACTAGGTCACATCGCGGTTTTATAACTGTGTTGCAAGTTAGACCTAGGGAGACTAGGTATCCGCTAATGATTAGCAAATAGGTGTACGAATAGGATAATACGCCGCATCCTTATTACTCCGGGTGCAAGTCGGCTCTTTCATAACCCACTTTATATCGGTTTAAAATCCATTTACAGTTTGTTTTAATTTAAATGCGACAAGAGTGAACTTCTAAACTGCACCTCGTATAGTCACGGTCATTTATTCGGAGACAAAAAAAGAAAAAAAAATCCCATCAATAAGAAACACACAGGACAATATAGTATGAGTTTACATATTTCACTTACAGTATATTTAATACGCCGCAAGTTTTCAAACTGGATTTCTTCGTAGTGGATTTAAGCAATATTTCATTACCATCATGTGCATACGAATATTAGGAGTGGTACGAAAATAGTGTCTACGTCACACTCAATCGGCTGCCAGGTGATCTGTCGATAGATTTTAAATTAATTGTCTTTCACCACGAATATTTTGCAATGAGCTTACAACGAGTTATGTTTTACACAGTTGAACTTGCACAGAATCGTACGGTTGCGTCATCATCTTATTATGTGCCTACTACTGAAACTATCTCCCGACCCTTAACCATCCCAAGCTTGTGCTATTAGTACATTTTATATTAAAGTGTAGTAAATACCAATGAATTCTGAATATATTTGAACCATTCATCAAACAAACAGTTAGCGTCAGTCGTCAAGCTAGTATTCAAGCTGTAAGTACCGATTAATAGCAGCAATATACATTTTGGTTTATTTTTAGTGACGGTTTAAATATTTTTTTCAGAATTTTAGTTTTTTCATCTTAGATATGTGATGAAACACGTACTATTGTAAAGAATGATCTGGATTATACGGGCACAATCGCGTTTAGCCTCGTAACTTAAATTCTCCCTAATCTACGGCACAGACAATACTATTAGTCTACTTTATAAGTGGGACCTCTACAATTCAACGTAGTACCTACGTAGGACCTTTCAATTACGTAGCACGTAAATATAAAGCGTAATTTACATTTATTCACTAGACAACTTGAAAGCTTGAAACGTGGTAGATGTAGGTACTCGATCGTGTTCAGTTTAGCACTTTCGATTTCATCTGCCAGATATTGCTAATTAATGTGAGGTGGATGAACCGAAGTAAACATGGATAATATGGCTATAGATATCGCTTCAGGGTGGCCTGAGCATACGGGTCCATTGTCTTTCTGTCTGTAAATATAAGTTTGTCGTGGGAACATGGCGACGCACACAACACTTTCTGCGTTCATTTTCTGCTTATGAATTCACATCAAAATTTCAGTCGAATTCATATTCAGCTTATATTTTTTAATTTTTAATGTATAAATTGTACCTACTTAATAAAGTAATATATGTAGTAATAATCATTCTATAAATTTTCACACAGCATCATCTAGCCCCAAAGTAAGCAGAGCTTGTGTTATAGGAACTACAAGACTACTTAAATACAATTTGTTTTGTAAATATATACATGTTATGTTATACATAGTTATACCCAGACCCGAGACAAATATTTGCAAATCATACAAACATTTGTCGAATCGAACCCGCAACCTTCTGCGTCTCAGGCGGGCCTTCGCCCACAGAGGTATAAATAAAAAAGTAAATGTCAATAGCTATTTTAAAATCTACCAGTATCAATGCAGGAACAAACAATTTCCGGATTTACGAAGTTCAGTCTGTTATTAGGTAGGTATACTAATTAATTTTCAAAATACATTAGTTACAACATAACTGCACAAACCTACCTACACCTTCACAAAATTATGTGTTTGAAATAATAACTAGATAGGTACCTACCTAAATCGAAAAAGATATAATTAAAATCACTTTAAAAATAAAATTATTAGTCATCAAATTATCACCGTAAATGAGCGGAATTCCACGACGAGAGCTTAGAAAAATGTTTCACGATAAAAATACTATTATTGAGGACTGAATAAATATTAAATATTATAAATATTACTGATAAGTTGATCGTTTTAATTTTTCCCACAGAACATCAGAAGACGACATCATCTAAATATATAAAAAACTGTTCCGTTACTGACTGGTCGATCAACACAGAGCCTAAACCATCAGTCCTAGAAACTTGGAGGGTATATTTTCTTACGGCATAGGGGTGTACTAAGAAAGGAATTTGGAAAATTCTACCCCTAAAGGAGTGAAAAGGGCTTAAACCTTTGTTTGAAAAATCGTATTTCTTGAACTTACAAACCACATAATTCTTCAATCCAAATGATAAAATAGTAATATAATTATTTCCCCAAACTACCCCTCTAAAGGGTTGTAGAGGGTGTACAAGTTTGTATGGGAACTTTTTAACGAGTGGTCCAATTTGCTTGAAATTCGGCATAAATATTATTTAGTACAAATGGTAAAAGACAACTACATTTTTTTTCTAAACTACCCCTCAAAGGGGGTAAGATGGTGTGTTTAGTTTGTTTAAGAAATCTTTAACACTTGGTGCGATTTGCTATAAACTTAGTTTGGATACTTAAAATACAAAAGAACTGAATACGTATGCAATTATTTTTGATGCACCTATCAATAATCTATCCTGCGCGTGTAAAACCGCGGGCATCGGCTATACCTCTATTTTATAATTTGGGTAGCTTTTCTACCTAAATTATTTGTTAGTCCTGGAAGGGAAGCTCTATACCTCTAAGCCTATCCATCATACACATGTCATCTTTAGCTTTCAATATTTGTTTTTTCAAATCCCATCAAATGTTTATCGGTATGTTTTTGAAAATAAGTAGATGAGTCTACATTATTGCATAAAATTCGGTTATCTGAAACTGTTAACTAATTGAGCTATAAACAAAATGTTCGACAACAAAGTGGTAATCTTTACCAACAAATTGCGCTTCTTATCACATAGCGAACGAGAACAATGTTATGCTAGAAATTCAGCGTTATCTGACTGACTCACACATCACGAACAATTTCTGTGAGCAGTGTGAACTGAAAGGGTATTATTGCAGTTAGAATGATTTTATTACTACAAGGTATTATAAGCTCCCAGGACAAAGACAACGACGAAAGGACAAAAATAGAAGACATTTTTGTCTTCTTCGCCGTAGACTCAAAGGACAACCACGAGGGAAAACAGTGTAGTCCAATAGATTCTAATGGACCACGGTAGCATTCCTATGACCAAGGAGTTCGCTGGAGTTCGCTTGAATTCGGTGGACGTGGCTCATTCATGACCATTCGTCCTGGCATCTGTCGAGGTATATATCCAGAATTAGACGCCTTCCAGCAAGCCAGAGACTATCATTAGTAAGTTAGAGTCATACAAACTTCAAAGAGGCTACAACCTTCACCTGCATACCTATTCAATAATTTAGTGCTATTTGTTAAATTAAGCCCTCTTTCAACATCCTATTAAAATAACACAAAATCTAAACATAGTTTGATCAAAACCAAGCGTAGAATCGATGCAGCTACCTAATAATCTTTGCAGCTCATCTCTTAATAGCTGCTATAATTAGCCTCTTTACAAATTCCTAAAACTCAATTATCGCTTCTTTTAAGCCTGAAATTTCAGCGAGCAATTTCGAGCGTGGTACAGCCTACTTTTAACACAAAAACAGAATTAAAAAATAAGCAAAGCAAACCGGTAGCCAACCAAGCTATCCACACACGATACCTATCTCAAAAGGATGTTGCGGTGTCCACTTCCCTTGCACTGTTGATCACTCTACAGGATGTTGCTAAAACTGTGCGTCTCACACAAATTTGTGTATTTTTGCTTGCGACATTACACAATTCTCCGAAAATGTAATAGGTTTACTAACATTATGTTTTAGGTTGAAAAGTCTCGTTCATTCATGAATCGGTGACTTTGCTGTTTCGACTCAAACTCAAACTCATCATGTTATGTTATGGAGATACTTGATTTTATGAATTACTTTTGAAGTCGTGAACATAAAACAGTGCGATAGATCAGTACCTAGTTATTTCTATTCTGAATAGTCCCATAGATACGTACAGCTAAATTACCAGCTTACCCTAGTTTTTAATACTTGTATCTATCAGTTTACTAGGAATGCATTCGCAAGCTTAAATGTTTTTATTCATGATATGAATTTAAATGTACCCTATAGGAAATTGTCGTGGACTGGACGTAACATAATACCCCACTCAACCATGGCAAGGTGCACAGTTTTTTACGCTCGATTAAGTCAAAACCTTGTCTAGAGTGTCACCACACATTTATTTATGAAACCAATCTCATTTTGAACTCTATCTAAAAGCCTGCAAAGGTGACTGTGATTATTTTACATGGCTATGTCACATGGGAAGTGAGACCAAATACGATCCACTTGTGTGTCGTAGGTACAATGGCAAAACGCAATCAGTTGAGAAAGAATATTGTTAAGTACAATTTGCTTACAATGATAAATTTACCTAAGACTAAAAAAAATTAAATGTGAGTTACCTATATACTCGTACCTTATCTAAAATTTAGGCAACCAACTTCGGTGCTTTAACTTAGCTTGACACGTCTAGGGGAGCAGGTAAATATATCCCACGTTTCTCTTTATAATTCTTCACTCCTGAAAGTTTCAAATACATGACGGTTTATAACATTCTGAAATATATTCGAAATGAAAACCCAACTTTGTAGGTAACTCAAAATATCGCTAAATGAATGGCCAACGCTCTTAGCACAAATCTAATGTTAGCTTAGTTCGCAACTTTGCCAACAAAGCAACAGACTATTTCTGTCTAAAGCCAGTTTCTGTTGACACAAGTAAAATTCACATGAATGCCTACCGCGTTGGCTCAAATAAACACGTGTTCGGTCATGCACACAAGTCTGTTGCTACGACATTACAAACGCACACATAGACTAGTTCATTCATAAAGGCAGCTTCGATTGGCGGGGGCGAGGACCGAGAAGTCGAAAGCTCCAAAGAGTTATGTTCGCCTGGTACCGAACATGGACCAGTTGGCGGACATGTTTCTCGCGTGATCTGATCACTAGTTCTATAGTTTACAGATGCAGACTACGTATCTGTCAAAACAAGATTCCTACTCCTGAGCTTTCCTGTGATTCTATGCCTCAAATGAAACGTAAGAAACAATTCGCCTGATAAAATCTTAATAATAATATGAGCTTTAATTTTTTTATTTTGTAAACAAGTAAAGGGCACATAGAGTATCGGATCACCAACTGATGAATCGCCTTCTTTGCAAATAATGGACTAGGTACTTATGTAGGTACAAACTATGCTTTTCAACGTTTATGTAGGTATTTATTGCCAACTTATTATACGTACCAACAAACTCGAAAATATTGGATACAATTAATGAGAAAGCCAGAAAAAGTTAAGAATAATAATGCTAATGAAAATTTAGGTAAGGTTTAGTAATAAGATATCCCGAAATAAAACTTCTCAATCTAAACCATTTTAAAGTATTTTAGACATTTTTAGACATAGTTTCTTTTGTAAAAGTAACTTTTTGTAAAATAATAGGGCTGGTTGCCACTACGTGCTACGCAATAAGAACATTGCTACGAAGTCCCTACGAATTCAAAACCAAGATTATACCTAATGTAATTTTCATTAATGTAACTATCATTTGGACGTGTTGCAGCTTAGGTTTTCTCAGCACGTATTACGCTGCTCATGCGCATCTAAAGTAATTCCTTGCCACCTCGCGACCACTCCTCTTTGCATACTAATCTCACAGGCCTAGTGCTTCACGACTATAAATTTCATATTTTTAATAAAGTGAAAAAAACGATCCGTTTATGTGGAACCTTTGTTTGTAGAACCTTAAGACTGTCTTATTACGGATTGAAGGTATATTACGGTACCTAGGTAACTGTGTAGATAATTATTGCAAATGAGTTCAATTCATTTACTCTGAATTGTGGGTAGGTACCTACTCGTACGTAGTAATTTTATCGCACCAACGCAATTTAAAGGTCCTTAAGGTAAGGTAAATCTGTAATTTTACTTGAGTCTCAACCAAAATCTGCAAAGCGTTCTCGCACATTCTTTTATATTATTCTGAAGTTTGTTCCTGAAAATATGATTTATGGAGGCGATAAATCCATTGCAGACTCGTTATGATATACCAGAGACGTTTGAAATCTTGCCAACTTGTGGCCAATTATTACCAACGTTCTTTGGTTGTACCAACCAACCAATTTTTTTCATAGGTACCTACTTGCAATTTTGTTTATTAAAAATGATTAAAGATTTAAAGATTAAGGTAGGTAAGTATTTTTTATAATCTGCATTCAGATTACCTTCATGAGCTTTATGAAATTATCACTCAATAAGGAAGGCCTATGTAGGTACCTACTCATGCTACTAAAACTTATGTAAGTACGAAAATAGCTGACGAATCAACACTCGAAAATGGACCTACATCTAACGAGCAAGTGCACTATATAAACTTTACTACACTCTATCATTGTCAATATCTATGCTCTAAAAACGTACCACGCACACGTCATATGCGCCTACGCAAGCTTTGAAAGTTAAGCCTGCTGGCTCCATCTCTACGTGAACGTGAGTAACGCGTTGTTAACGATATTGATAGGCTCGCGATGTAGTTCCACTGTGCGTCGCTAGATGGCGCTTGTTACGCCGGTCAATGTAGTTCTGATACCTTACAATAGAGGGCGCAGATAAAGTAACCCTTACTAATTGTTCGTTTTTAATGTTTTTTCTTATGGTATCCATTTACATGTAGTAACATAGAATATTAATCTGTTTATTTAACTTCAAAATCAAAAATCCTAAAGTCTGCAATGAAAAAGGTAGGTACCTAATTTTATTCTCAAATTCGCAGTCAACAAAATAAATTCTCTGGTTGGGCATTTATTTTTTACTGCGAATTTAACTAAACATATCCTGCGTAATTGGTAATTTACGCAGGATATGTTTACTTATCAATCATTAATTAATTAATCTGCCATTTAGATTCATTATGCCATAAAATAACTAAACTAGAAGAGACAAAAACAGGCTCCGATGTTGTGGACCGTTGTTTGTGTGGATGTGACGTCACAAAACTCACGAAGTGAGAGGGGTGGTGGGGGCGGCAAGGCGTGGGAACCGCGCGGCAGGTGCGCGCGCGCCGGCCACTGATCCTGAACACGCACACTGATGCAGACGCACCTTCACGATATACCAGCACACATGTAAATACCTACCCACCCTGTCAGGAGGTGCCCGTTATGTTTCGCTTTTCCAATAGGTAGGCAGAGTTTGATCAGCATCACTTAACCTAATTTGGAAGACTACCTTTTTTAGCTCATGTCATTACTTCTACAGCCGAGAAATTCTATTGAACAAAGTGTTCTAACGGCATAATTTATGACATAACATGTAGGTACCTAGGTACTAAGCTCACAAGTTGCTTACTTATTGAAGATTTTTTACAGTTGTTTAAAACAGTTTAAACAGTATCTTTATAAGTAAAGCCTCTAGTGTTTCACATTTTGATATCTGTAATAGTTTTCAATACAAAAGTCTCATTACAGAATGTTTGTTCCTAATAAACAAATTATATTATTTTATTTTAAACTTTCTTATAAGGAACCTTCTAAGCGCGAGGTAACTAACTCAAACTGGTCCGATTTCTCTAATTCGAGCATTTAAGAAAAATAAATTAGTTTAAGTAAATCAAAAATTTATAAGCCGTCTTGAATTATCGTGGTTTGGTATCATTTTAGGATAATATTACAACTTTACTACGTACTTTACAAGTCTCCTTCTTTTGTTTTATTATGCGTATAGAGGTTCTTCCTCATGAGTACCTTGGAGCGTTGTATGGTCGTTAATAATATGACACTTAGGTTTCTAAAAAAAAAACATCTGCTGCTATCACACTGCGACCAGTCGGATGAAACGATCCCAAATCAATCGATTTAAAGGAGCGAATAAGTTAATTATTTGAAAAGCTTCGCTTTGACAACAAGCGTCCAATACTCACTATACGTAATGCAATAAACTGAAAAATTACTACTAAAAGCTGCAATAAACTCGTTTTCTGCCGTAGACTAGTTAGAAAAAACCTAAGTTAATTACTGCTAACTCATTTACAAAGTGGCCGCGCAGAACGATATTTACTGAAACCGTAGGTACATAAAAACTACAGTAAATAGAATGTCTGTCCGTCATAATATTAAAACTGAGCTGAAATAAAATATAGTCTAAAACAAAGAACCGCCTCGAACGCAGAAGGTTGCGGGTTCTTTTCCCGCTGCGGGACAAATATTTGTGTATGCAAATATTTGTCTCTAGTCTCGGTGTTTTCTAAGTATATAAGTAGTACCTATATCCCATAACACTAGCTCTGCTTAGTTTGGGGCTAGATGATGCTGTGTATAAAAGGCCAGCATTATAAAAAAATATCTTATTTAATATCGTCATTATGTACATCTGTGTTTAATATTGTCATTATGTCTGTGTTCATGGCTTCGCCCGTAAGTCATAAAAGTAGCCTATGTGTTATTTTAGGTCACGAACTCCTGTTCCTTATCGGTCCAAACATCCAAACTTTGACATTTATAATGATACTTAGCAGGATATTATAGGTATATTTACTTATCAAAATATACAATATAGCAGTAAAATCCTGTCTGATTTAAATAGAGGACTATTAATAATCACTGAAAACTTAAATTTGTGTATCTACTCCAAATTGAAGTTTTCAGTGATTATTTAAGAATCGATGAAAAAAATACACGCTCACGTCTGTAAGCCCCATGATGGACAAAATCTCTCAAACGTGATGATGACGACGTGAAGTCACGGTAAATCGCTAGCATGCAATAAAAGTGGAACAAAATTAGATTCCTGCCGGGACCAAAAGGGAATTCTGCACTTTGATGTCGTGTAATGAAGTTCACCTCTTTCTCTTTACGGTATAGGTCACTGGCTTTTAAGTTACGAGGTAAAAGCCATGATATCGCTCGTACTAATTTTTTTACCCAAGGAGAGCATCTCCTTGGGTACTTGGGTCTTTTACGTAGGCGTAGACAATGGTTTATTAGCTCATTAGTATTTGTGAGGTAAAATGGTAAACAAAATAGCGTAAGGAGATTGGCATATTGCCCTAGAAATACGAAGAAATTTAAAGGCATCTGAGAAACAAAGTCATATTTTTATTCATTCTTCTTTATCGTTGCGTTACGGTTATTTCTTAATCGTTTTTTTTTCTATCTATCCAAGTTAAGCCATGGTGAATCTAGTAAAGACATAGTGAGTAATAGCCACGAACCAGTGTGGTAAGGGGAATTAGTGCGCCATGCTCCAAAAATGGAAACGTTAATATGTTGATTCTTAATTCTTTTGATCAGGCATATTTTTGCAAATGCTTTTAGGTCTTTCTTAGCAAGCTCAGATCAGAACAAGTTTTCTATTTAGCAACGGTAGAAATCGTGTAAAATTATCAATAACCTATTGTCTAAATGTCTTTGATCCGTGCTGTCCCAGTAACCTGACTGGACAATTTCCGGCGTTTGTTGGTACGCTGTGAAATCAGTGTCTATAGTATACACTTTAGTTCAAAGCGTGAAGTTTCCATGAAAATAGTCGCGTCTACTTTTCATTTATTTTCCACTTCGAAAGTTCATTACCCAAAAGTAGTTTCTTTTAAGTTATGGCTCCCGTGAGAAAAAATTGCAATTAAACATTTAACGGTTACTTATAATAACTAACACTGAGTAACGTGTGCATTTAACACTACGCGTTCATTAACAATAAATTAATCAAGCTACGAGTTCCGTAGCGCACGCCTCCAACACGCCCCGAGCTTTAGATGCTTCTAATTACTTTTCAAGACAAATCATAAAACCCTGACTAATAAAGTCAGGGCTTGGCCGCCTAGAAAGAATGTTAGCATTTTGCAAAGATTTTCTAATATCTCAAAAATTCAACCTCGCCGGGATCTTGTGATTTCTCTTAAGTGTGAGTTAACACTTTACTAAACTTTAAGGTAACAATTGAATAAAATGCTTCTTACTTCTTTTTTATAAGTCCTTTATCCTTAAAGGTTTACTTAAACCTTTAAATTTTGCAAGCAATTGTGTTATACAGAATACGAATTACGAATTATATCGCTATATCAGCTACTGTCTATCTAGAGATAAAGACACGGAAGGAGAATTTAAAATCTCTCCACATTGAGCTGTGGTTTTACTCAAGCCCGAGGCGCGCGAGACTGCAGCCAAGCTGACCGGATTTCCCATACAATTAATGGTTAAAATTATGTGTAAATCGACATTGTGATATTTATCGTAGAGGCACATCGATTAAAATAAATAATGTATAAATCAGCGCTTGCAATTTCTGTATATATTCCAATGTTTATCCAGCTAGATCATGATTTTGTTATTATCTAGAAAAAATATGGAGGTAAGTTATTCATCCATATTTTTATCTTTAGACATATAGACATATTTAGACATATATTACTTTGCCGATAATTAAATAAGCACGTATGATATAAGTTAACAAAATTATGGATCAATACCTTAGTTTTTAGTTTCGAAATCCAGTCAGTCCATTCGCTTTTAGTGTAAGTACTTACCCAAAAGTAGTATTAGACTTTACTGAAATTAATCCAGATTAATTTCAGTAAAGTCTAATAAAAGTGCAAGGGGCTAAACTTTGAGAAACATGTCGAGTTTCTCAAAGTTTAACCCCCTTGCACTGTAATCCCTCAACAATATACCTACTTACATTTAGTCTACTAGATACAGGCACTAATGAAATAGCCCGTTCGCGTGCCATCCAACTAGCCGTTAACTAAAAGGCGGCTAAAAGCTTTCGTAATTGATTTAATACCTAGTTTGTAACAATAGCGATCGCTGCCGATAAGACAGGGTCTTAGCAATTAAGACTACAACCTTCTTAAATAAGCATAATCATTGTACTTATTTCATTTCTAAAATTAATTGTTTTTAATTGTTGCTCTTGTATTTTTATAGCTCTGGTACTTGTTATAAGTTGTAACTGCAATTATTGCAATATTTACACATAATATCACCGCCATCTTTGCAGTGGCTGTCGGACATTTTACTCAAACAGTAATATTCAAGTTAGCAATAAGCATAGCATTACAGTATAATCGGTAAGTGACAAGTCTAACTCAAAGATTGCGTGTGCGCCGGTACTTTGCGTCTCATCTGCCGGCAATGTCGAAACGATTCGTGGAACTGCAGCCTAAATTACGATTCGGAATAATGTGTCATCATGATACCGAAGAAGTCTTCTAAAATAGTGACAGAAACAAGAGGAGACTGTTCATTTGTTCTCCTTTTCGACAGACTTCCCAATGATAAGTTAATTAAATTGAAGCTAGTAGCATCGGGACCACATTACGGGCTCGATATAACATATAATGTTATATGTTATATGGGTGTTTTATAAGATTGTGTGAAAGTACTATATGGTTTCCGTATCATAGCTGTCCAGCTTATGAGTTAGATCTCATTATCAATGAGTCTATTTTGTATAAATAAAGTGGCAATTTCCCAGTGATTAAAATGTACTTTGATTTTAATGGTACTTTAGTAGAATGTCCAACCCCTCGAAACTTTCTAAAAACCAACAATAAAATTACAAAACACCACCCCTTTAGATAGTGAGCCGCTATTGGTCTCTCCTCTTCCTTTTGTGCAAAATGATTTATTATATAGGTATGTAATTTAAAAAATAACTGTTTTGAACACAAATAAAAAAAATCAAGTTACAAATGAAAGGTTTCCATGATCATCTTGATCATCTTGTTTTTGGGAGTAATATGTCTGCTTTTAGAAAATTACAACAGAAAATAAATAAATCTTCTTTTCTAATTAAAATCTCGCTTATTGTCAAGTGACCATTTATTTTCTGGTTTGCTAAATTGTCTTTAATTAATTCTAATTGAGGGTCCTTTGCGAGGAATTCTACTTAGGACAAATGCCCGCATCGGTGCGCGCAGCGGGTAAACTCTACCCTCATAAACCCACACAATACTTGTAAATTCTCACGAAGAATACAGTATTCCACTAATATTTCAAAAATATATAAATTCAAAAAATATAAAGTTTAAATTATAGTAGATTAGTATTATTTTAGTATAATCACAGATATACGTAGACGATGAAATGAATATAACATACTTTAGTATTTTTCTTTTTAAGTTCTTTTTCTCATGTAGTTCCCATAACACAAGCTTTGCTTACTCTGGGTCTAGATGATGCTGTGTGAAAATGTCTAGCATTATTTATTTCATATATTTTTTCCTGGAGACTTCGTTGACCCTAGAATAATAATGTTCTTACTTATTTATATACGTAGTATTACCTAATTTACTAAAATCCACAGAACATTTAAAGTGAAGAGGAAAGAATAAACATTGTACTGTTAATCCAGCTTCCTGCTTCCAACCATTAAGAAATACGTTACGACGAAATCGCTACATTTCCCCGATTACTGATACAGATTACATTTTGAGAAAGACAACAAATTTAAATGTAAAACGTTCGGCTATATTTACTTCAGAAGAAAAACGTCGGTGTGGGAGCCGCAAACGATACGATACTCGGGCTACTGTTCGTTGCGTCGCCGTCTAAGATTTCACTAGCTAGAAATCCGGTGGCTGTTTTTCCGGGCTTCCCGCGCATCCACAATGGCGATGGCGTCCCTTCCGGCCAGGTTCCCGCCAAAACAGAAATAGCCTGACCCAGTTGCGCGGGAGCACGTCCGGCTGCGCGCGCACACTGTCTACGATCTGCATTTCCGGTCCGCGTGTCATTTTTGTGGATTATGATTTTTCCAATCTGAAACTCATAATGAAACACAGTGAAAGTTATTTGAACTAATTTCGGGATGTTAAAGCGATTTTATTTAAACTTACATCCCGTCTCACGCAATTTTTTAAGCATTTTATGCTTATGCAAGCTATAAATAGCTTCCTTATAGCGCTGTATCCTTATGTTTTAACTTGTCTGCAAGTAATCTCAACCTACCTACAACAAATTTGGTTTCCTGGTCAACATTTTAAATTCCATTTATGATCGAATATTCCATTATCATTACTAACTTTTTATCCAATTACGATTTAAATTATATTATTTACGATTAAATATATTACCTACACTATAATTATAAAAATCATTCATGGAAGGATACATACATTAAAAGAAGTAAGTAGACATCAGAAGGGCACGTTACACAGTTGTTTGCATAACCATAGTTTTTAGAGCGTAAAGGGAGTTGCCTCACGAGTTCTGACCTTGTTGTGTGAGTATGTATTCGAAATAGAGTAGCTGGATAAGGATTGGTAACCTAGTTTTTGAGGCCATTAATTCACTAGTATATGGCAAAGTCAAGCTCTATGCTTTCGATGGGAAAGTTACATATTTTTTAAATATCTGGTCCTCTAACTGTTAGCTTGCCATTGTCGAATAATGATATGTTCTAAAACCTGGTTGTTATATTCACTTGCAGTTGTAGAGACAATAAGTCAAATATTGGCATAGAACAGCAAAGACTAATGTGTTGCATAAAGGCCTATATTAGGCACCTCTGGGTAAATATAGGATAATCTTCTTCTTCCTGAATATAATAATAATAATATTGATACCTAACACCGGGTAAAAAATATTGCATTATTTACTGACTCATTCATTATTCAATGAAAGTCAACAGCCTAAGTCGTAAATACTTATTTGGATCATCCTGCTTATTGTAGTATTAGAAAAATCCAACCCCTAATAAGTGCAGCGGGAAGATGAACTTTAAATGGCAAAAACTCAACGTTGACGAAGTCACGGGCGTAAGCTAGATAGAATTTGTCAATTCTAATAAGGTGCTGAATTAGAGATCGCAGTTTTAGCTCTCACTGCTAGGGTTAAAACCTACTCTAGGCTGAGGAAATTAAACGATTCATTTTGATAAAGAATAGTTTTAACTGAAATGCCACTTTACAACCTAGATGGTTGGGTTGTTGTACGTAATATGTTCTATTGTTTCATCGATTCTATTCCAAATCACTTAAAGGCGCAACGCCTTGTCGTGCCCTCACCACCAACGGAAGTAGCTGTTACGAAATTAATGCAGCTGTAATTAAATAACAAGCTACCGCTCGCTGGCCGGTCGCCATGTTGTCCTGTCAAAATATAACTTCTGACCACTTTGTGAAAGAATGAATCCATAGACGAATTATTCCCTGTCACCCTGCTCTGTCCCCCTAGGATGATAGTTGGGAAAAAAAGTTCAATCTGTTGAGAATAGTAAAGAGAGAAAGCCAGGTCTTTGAGACTAGGCTTTTCTAAAAGTTTCGCAATATTTCTGAGTGCAGATTCTTTTTAGGCTTAACAATTATCACCTTTGGTAATTCAGGAAGTACTCCAAAATATATATATTCATCGACAACAAAGACCATTGTTGTCACTTAGCTAGAACAAAAATTGGCCCGTAGCGAGATAAGAACGCGGTACCTTTGTCGGTTTAGTTCAAAGGTTGCGCACGCGTCTCAGACATGTTCGAAGAAAGAGAGGTCTGGAGTTCGAGTCCGGCTAATCAAGTGCTGATACGTCGTATTTGGGCGTGATTCCTGGAAGTTAAAATTTTACGCGACAAATGTGCATTTTTTTCTGTATATATTGCGGAGTAAGAAATATCTGTGTCGCAAAGCTCACCCAAATGAGCATGCTGGTAACTCGTGGTACATTCTTATGTAAAAAAGAATTTCCTGTGTCAAGATATTAGTTACTTGCTCTCTCTCCATAAACAGTCAAGCGGGGCATACTATTTTGAATCGCTTTTGCTCCCTGTAGCTTGTAACGCCAATTAGAACTGAGTGGAAGGTGTGAACTACTTCAATGGACTTAAAAAAATAGGTGTAACACCAACGGAAACTTTAATTAGACTAAAACATGTTTTATTCTGACGATATGTACCTAATAAATATCGATTGGTTACTGCTAAAAAAACCTATTTATTAAGATCCTAGTTGAAGGTAAGAAGCTGAAGGTGAGTTCACACTAGAGAAACAGTACTGAAGCAGAACATTAAGTAGAAGATAAGCACAATAATAATCCTCGATATTTTGTTACAATTTAATTGTAAAATTTACGTGCGAATACGTAACATTACATCGAGTAATCGAGATGCGAAATTTCAACGAAGTTAGCATGCTAAACTAGAAATGTTATAAGTCGCGAGCATTTCATGGAACACAGCGTCGAGCAGAACATTACATGAAAAGCCTTTTTAATTAAGCTTTGGCCCGTATCGCTGCCAGCACATTGCAACCAAATGTATACTCACCTTAATACGTAAATAAAAACTAAAATATTACATCTGAAACAAAGTAAAAAGGCCAATATAGACTAAAGCCGGCCTCAGACAGGCTGGATGCTTTTTTGAATTCTGATCCGAAATCCAGATTATAAATTCTGAACACTCGGAAATGCATACAAATTGTAGAATCAGAAACATGTGCAATATTTTCATACATTTTGTAGGAACGAGCACACTTAGCCCGAAATTACGATTTTTATGGATTTTCTTATTTTTGCGCTAGAAGGGAGCTAGACGGCCGGCCGGCGGGGCATGAATAAATAAATAATGCAGCGTTGTTATTTTCTTTGCGATGCTTATTGTGATGCTAGCTGCTATGTAACAATTCATGTATTCCAATTCTGAATTCAGAAATAAATTCCGGGTGTCTGAGGCTGATATGTGTAACCAGAGATACAGTATAGTAGCGGCTCACTTCGGATTTAGAGGTAGTCGATGGTCATTATCTGTGTTATCTGAGCTTTCGATCACCACGAACGACGGCCGCCTCTCGACAAATTGGTATGTGTTCATTGTACCATTCCTCGGCTGTGTTCCTTTTAGATTTCTAAATTACTATCGTTTTATTAGTTTTGTCGATCAAATGTTGGGTGATAGTATTAAAAATACCAAATACCTACGTAGCTGATGATAAAATTGTTTAGGAAGATTAACAATTAAGATAGTGTTTTTATTTAGATGATGGTAAAATATTTTATGTTTAATTTTATGTTCTACTATTGAAAATGTATCTTTGACCGCTTTCGGAGATTGTTTAATTAAACAAATTACCATGGCACAGTGCAATGGTTGGCTCACTCTTGCTTATTCTGGAGAAGTCCTAATTGAAAAACTTAAAGCTATGCCACCTGCCGTAATCGTATAGCCCGCGATACCTGTAAAGAGTATTTAATTTAACGTGCTAAAAAAAGGTATTGATCAAGAATGTTTGATTGCATTTTAGCCGTTTTTGTTCAGCTATGAGTCACCGTCACTCGGCTGCGTCCTAGACACACCTGAGCTTGAGCAATGAATGTAAAATTATATTCAGTACTTAACTAATAGCTCTATTTATCTGCAATTATTTACAAACCGACTTGTTTTAAGGTGTTTATTTGCATACGCTCATATCATAGGTACTTGATTAATAAATACCTAACATGACTCATTCTCGAGATACCTTCGGGTGTTGAAGTTGGCAGTTGCCTGCTTCTGTCAATTCTTTTTTAGGTTCCGAAGCCAAAGAAAACTTCACCCTTATAGTTTCTTCATGTTCGTCCGTCTATCTTTATTTTGGTGTGTCGCACCCTAATTTAAGTGTATAGGTATCGAGATAATATTTTGTTGTAAGGTTAACAAAAACATATAGAATTAAATGTTTTTGTTAACCTATACGAAAAAAAACTATTGCAGTCCCAAAGACATGTAAAGTTTGGGGTGATTTATTCTCATCGCACCTCCCCATATCGTGTGTCATTGAACAGGTAAAAATATTTTAATATTTTTAAATGTTACCTTAAACACTTTTTATTTCCTGAAAATATAAGCATTACGATTTCCAAAAAAGTTTAGGTAGTTACGAAAATCCAATGAAAACTAAAAAATATTTTATTTTTCGTAATGATCTATCATGCATTAATTCACTTTTTTTTAGGTTGATAAATATTTATAATTCAGCCAATTGCTTATTAACAAATCAGTGTGATCAAAATAATCGAATGTCTTCCGCCTAATAATTACATACATACACAGGAACTGCAAACGTACTTTATTCTTAAATCCGTGCTGCACAAATGGGTTCTAATTTATTAAGTACTAGCCTCTAACCACGGCTTCGCCTGCTTATTTCTCAGATATAAATAGCCAATGTTTTAGTCTCGGTCACGGAAATTTGTTTTCCATATAGTATGAATTGTTTGGATTAAAATAACATTTTATTTACCAGAAACGTAGATCAAGTGTGGGTAAAAAAGACGTGTGCGGTAAAAAAATCGTCATACCTTAAACAACCATTCTATAATAAACCTTTATTACAGAATGGTTGATTAATTTAACGATGGAATTTCTGCAATTTATAAAATACTCAGAGGTAATTTTTAGCTATATAAGGAACGATTAACAAACTGGGGTCTAAAAATTGTTATAAAAGCATGGCATTACCTCTATATAGCTTTACGAAACAAGATGACTTTAGCTCTGAGCCGGCTGCAGTAAAAGTTACCTGAGATTATCTGAGATTTGTGCCCTGACTAGGTTGGCTATATGAAACCAATCTAGATGCAAAAGGTTGAATAAACCTCAGAACTATTCGCGAATCAAAGCTTTACTTAGACTAGGTTATAGTTTAATTTTCTATAAAGTTTTGTAGTGGTTTAATATTTTCGGTCTGGAGTAGAACCGGACACTGGTCCATAGTACTTGGGCGGCAGGTGTTTCGAAGCAGCCTCCTCCCACAGTCGGCGCCGGCGCAGTGCTCGAGAGATCAATGATCTAGTCGAGATTTACTTAGGTATTATCCACCTGGCTTAGTAGGTAGATACTTGAACGTTCTGATTCTCTAAGTTATGCAACATATTAACAGTGCGCATTGATGCTACTGATATCGAGTCTAATAAAAACAGGGACTTTTTAAAGCCGGGTATTATTGTTTGTCTTTATTAGACTTTTTAACGTTATCTTTAGTGGGCTGTAATGCTTTTTTGGGGTCAAACAAGCATACGCATGGTATTTTTTTTATTATGTCATGGCATTTTTAATAACATAAAATAATACCACGCTCCTTTATAATGCTTGCTTATTTAAGCTAAATTTATCACTTCTAAAAACCAATCAAACTAACATCACGCTCTCAACTAGTGCCGTGATTACATCGGCTATATACCGACATCGATAACTTTTATCGATATTAATTGTAATTAAATAGTGCGCAATAATACGTAAAAGGCGTTACTAAATCCCGTGAAGACTACCGGATAAAGCCTTCGATTTATCTATTTAAAAGCATCTTCAAGTCTTGAGAAAAAAATGAATTAAAATTCAATTCGGAAGCCCCTATCTGTTTTATGGAGCTGGAGAGGAAGTGTGTAATAATTTTAATAGTGATACACCAGCACTAGGTTTTTTGTCTTAGATCGATTGGCCAATAAATTTACAGAGACATACTTAGAACTGGGTAAGGGGTCCCAAAATACATCTTAGGACCCCAGGCCATCCTCATCTGCACATGGTGCACCCTGCTAATCGACAGACATCCAGGCTCTGGACCAACGTGGCGAGTTGTGTTTTAACTCCCCCTTATGTTAAGTACAACAATGTCATGTCAAACTTTTGGGGAGTCCTATGCCCAGGTTGTTGATGATGATAATAATGAAGATACACTAACAACTGGCTTTGTTTGACATCATTTTATGCGGCGATTATATCCTCCATCCTACGACTAGTTGTTTTAAGTACTTGAGTTCAGTCATGAATTTATTAGACTATATATATACTTTTAGTCCTCCTTACATAGCAATTTTTGATCAAAATCCAGCATGATCTATCTTTCCTTATGTAAATCGTTCTATGGCTCCTACATGCACAGAGTTCACTTGTTATATCTCAATGTAATAACATGTTATTACGTGTTATTACTGATGCCGTTGACCGCTGCTCGACCAATATCTCTCCGGATTATTCCTATGGCCTAAACATATTGGACTGTAGCTGCCTTGTTATAATAAAAAGTAAATTACCTATACCATTCTACAGCGTAATAAGTAAGAATGGACCAAATACATGCAGATTGTCTTAATTTCAAATAACTTATCAATTCCACCACCATGGGATTAAACATACATTTAGTCAACAATCAAATGATAAAGTAAAGTATGGGTGAGCTATGGTACTTTTAGATCTGCACTTCGAAAATCCACAGTTCCTTTTGCTAGCAAGTGAGATGTTTGGTCATAAGTCAGAATAACAGTAAACAGCTTTCTTGTAACCAAAGTTTTTTTCACCTCTTCTGAAATGCTTACCGAATACGATATTAATACCCATCTGAAAGTATATTTCATCAATCGTCTGTAGGAAGGCACTGAAAGGGTTAAAAGGGGTAAGGCGGACGTTATTTATCACAGAGATACGTAATGTGTTTAAAATTTATTTGCGTTTTACATTGACGTCGCTCCACTTAAAGAAAGGTAAAAACAGTTTTGTTGAATGAATTAAAAAACAGTCAATGAAAGTCTATTAATATTGTACGTTAACATTTGTATAGAATATCTTCGATATAACGCAGAAGGTTTTCTTTCGCTTGTGTTATTCTGTTAACCTAAGATTTTTCAAAGAATTCACGATTTACTCTTATTGGTAGTTATGGGTTTCCTATTATTGGTAACCTGTTGTTTTCTGTTACAATCACGTTTTCTATTGCGTGCATACCAACAATTTGGAAAAGAATGATACCTGGTCTATCCAGTAACGGTAGCTCAAAACGTGCGTCTATACATAAACAGCCTACACGCACACAAAGATACTTAAATGAATGGATGCTGCCTCTGATGATTACAGACAGGGCTACCAAATAACTTTTCCCGATCAAAATAAGGTAGGTAGTGATCATTGACGGTGCATTTTTTAAATTGTGAATGTAAAGGAGGGTGAATTTAGTTTGAAGAAAACGCCGATTTAAATGCTCCAATTAAAAGGTGAAAGCTCTGATTGATACGTAAGAGAGACCTCGGGTTTTGTACAGCCCTATAAATAAACAACGTTGATTATTGCGCGTAAGCGTCTTTCCCACGGCATGCGAAACAGGTTTTAGCTCGGAGATACGCTGAAATTTACCAGCAATATTGCCAGCTTTATCATAAATGCCTGAATCTAGCTACATTGAATAGCCCTAGTGACCATTTTTTTAAATGTTATTTGGAGACAAACAAGCATACGGACCGATGCTTGTTTGCCTCCAAAGATACAGTGTTGGAATTTACCTACAGAAAGAAAAAAAACAGGATTTTAGAAAAAACCAAGGTCATGCATGACTATTCATATTGTAAAAACGGGAATATTCACGTACTGCACTATCGATGAAAGCACCGACTAAGTTCGAGCAAGTCGCGTTTGCGTTCAGTCGCGAAATGAGTCGAAATCGAGTCTTAGTCGGTGCCTTCACCGATAGTGCAGTACGTAAAAAATCCTGTTTTTACAATATGAATAGTCATGCATGACACTGAATGAAAAAATATATTGGTAAATCAGTGGCGTCAATTTTCTTGTACTCTAACTAAACTTAATGTTATAAAATCCGCTCTCTTTTAGTAACAGTAACAAATAAAGATAAAGCAACAATGTGAGTGCTGTCAAATTAGTCAGTTTTTATATACGAGTTTAGTCGTGATTTCAAAACATGCTGACTATAAACACAAAGAAGAGCGATACATTAACTAACTTGGCAGGAGTGGAATTCCTGCTATCCCTTTCTTGTGTGCACTATCAGTAAATAAGAGCGACAGTTTAAATAAAGTTTAGTTGGTGTACTAGAGAATCGGCACCATTGAATATGTTGATACATATATTTATATTAGTTAAGTTACATATTATATCAACTAGGTGCATACCAATAAGAAAAACCCCTCTGTTGACTACCGTCACCAAAGATTTCTACTGCACCAGGCGCATTGCTGTTGCGATGCCTGCCATTATGAGAAAGTTAAAAGTTATTGTATCTACAATTTCACCGGCAACCATACCCTAAATCTCTCTAAACACAGCAATGCGAGCATTACTGCTTGCCGGCAGAAATATGTTGTGATGCACCCCCGGACGAGATCTTTCACTAAAGAACTACCTTCTACTACTTCAAGGTTAAGTATTCTAACTGCACAGCTTTAATATTTTTTGCATCTGTAACATTAAAAATGGCTATCGTTAGCTTTATTTTCATATTGTCAAATATAAAAGCTTATTCTTTACAGATAAAATGAATTTGGAAAAATTGTTGTGCTATGATGATTTACTACTATTGTCGTATTTCTTGGTCTAATCAAGTAATTCTGAATTAAATCAAGCCTTTTTCATCATCTTTCCGTTCCCCGTTCTTCAACTAAGAAAGTGGCCGAATAGCGACGATTTCAGCCTCAGTTTGAAATCAGTTGGCCACACTGATCACGACACTACCTAAATTAGTACCTCGGCGACGATTTCCTGTCTCATTTTAACTCCTTCTGTTCTCCTGCTAGACGGATTTTATGATCGGATGTTTCGAAGGCCCCCAAGACTTGAATGAAATACAATTAACGAACTATAGGTTTCGTAAAATGTTGAGCCACTCTGCATTTCAAACTGTACTTTAATCTATAGAACTAACAAAGTTGTTTTAGTTGGTTATTAACGATTCAAATGTTGCGCCTACCTTACCTAATAACTATACCTAATGTATTCGTAATATTGTTCGTTGGTGGAGGCTATTTTCATGATTAATTGGAATTTTACAAAATCAATTGGAAAAAACTCAGTAAGTTTTCGTGAACGTTTCAACGTTTTATGCAACTACCTGCAATTTTCACGCTGCAAACGTGTTCAGTCCATAACTTTTAACTTTTATTTTCACTGATGCTTATTTCAAAACAATAATTATGTTAACCTATACCTAGACGCCGGTTGAAACGAAAATCTCATCGTGCAACTGTAAAAAGCAATATGTATGTTCCAAATTATCTGTAAATGTTCTGTGTGTTTCAGATAAAATCTTTAAATTAATGTACAGATTGATTAAAAATTCATTCAGCGTAGTAGCTATCGTATTTACGCACATACATAGAGTAGATAGCCTCAAGAGACGCAATGTTTGATAGTTTGCTAGGAAACAATTCTGTCAACTGTCGTGCAAGTCCCGCCACGCGTGCTGTGCTCTGATTGAGCAGGCAACATGACGCAACGACAATGACAATGAGAATGTCCGCGTTTGCCAACATCAGTCCTAAAAGACTAATGTATTGACAGAACAGTGTGGTTCAATATGGCACCCGAGAGGTGGTTAACTGCTCGATGCGTATACAGCATCAGTTTGAATTTGGAACAAAAAACGCGATGCCAATGTTGAATGGAAATCCATTGCCGACATGCTGGGTGCATGCCCAATAATGGCTACAAAAAATAAAAAAAAATCTTTGTTTGTCTCATTTTAAATTGGATCTCTTTCATCGAGCATGGTACCTTTACAACAAATGCCTTTACCTTTTGGCATATGCAGTACCTATAATAAAAAATGAAAAATTGTCGATTATGCAAAAGGTCATCTCAATTCTGTATAAATAAATAAAAATGAGTTCCGAAGATTCCGAAAGTTAAATTGATATAATAGCACTCCACCAGATCTAAGGTCGGAAGCCAAATTAGCGAAACCTGCTTCCAGTGAATTTAAAAGAAAAATACGTTAAGGTATAAGAAACTTTTTTATTTCCTTTAATTTTTTGAGAAAAGCTATGGTAATGGCAATTGCCTATTTCGCGGCCTTACTTTTGTACTTTATTTTTAAAGGTGAGAAATAAATGACAGTTTATGTAACTTCAGTAATTTATATGAACGGTGGATTATAGAACCATTATTATTTCTATTTTTTCTATTTAGTTGATACTAACTATATTTAGTAGAAGGAATACTTACATCAGTTTTTTCGTTCGATTTAAGATAAGATAAAAAACGTTTATTTCGTGTCACAATGTTTGAGTAATTAAAAAAGTTGTGCTTGACAGAAAAAACGGCCGCCACTCAGCACTATATGAGTACTCTGTGATAACGCTCGCGCTGGTCTTCCGTGACGCGGAATGACGATGAATTGTGAACGTTTTCCAAACTAGGTATCTGTCAGAGAAAATAATCTTACATATTCCATAATCAATAATCAAATTAATCTATCTATAATGGAAAAATCGTCTATAACAAGTTAATTTTGCTAAATGTTAAAACTCTCGACATGTTTTTGATCATCTATTGCTGCACTTCCTAGTAAAACCTAT
Source organism: Perizoma flavofasciatum (assembly GCA_958496245.1). NCBI lineage: Eukaryota > Metazoa > Arthropoda > Insecta > Lepidoptera > Geometridae > Perizoma > Perizoma flavofasciatum. The sequence goes on from OY292436.1 coordinate 7,221,108, forward strand.
TTAAGATCATAGAAGACATACAAAACGATTGCAAAAACCGCATTACAAACCGTTAAGCTTTTTTGGAGATACGGGCTAATTACATCGTGGGTAAAGATAAAATAATAGTAGTAATAATGTTAGTTCATTTAGTACACGCTGTGGCATCCTATAATTTGAGGAACACGGGAATATAAGAACAGAAAAATTATGTTATGTTAGAATAATTGTGATTTTTCTGTTCGATTTAAAAAAAAAAATATGTTGCCATAGTAACCTTCAATCTTGATAACTTATTGATAATACCTGTAAAACTAGTTGTCTACAATCATTTTGAAGGTAAGCTATCAATTCACTTTACCGTGACCCCAGGCCCTGTCAGTTTGTATAGTATTGGTAACCGACACGGGCCGTTTAGTTCCCGTCATCGCAATCAATGGAGCCTAGCGGCATGCACGTAAGCCGGTCATTTGATGTCTACGCTCCACTTACTGATCATTCAAGAAACGCTCACACGTACACAAAAACTACAGTTACTTCACTTCACTTCTTTTGTGAAAACTACAGTCACTGGGAGCAACATACATGGACATATCTTATTTTCAGTGAGACAAAAAGTTTTTCATCTTACATTTTAATTTAAAAGCTTTCCAACTGAAAATATCCCCTGGCGACATCTCATTAAGCCCGTCAGCGGTCGTAGCCGCTTTGAAAAATGTCTCATTTAACCCCGACAGTCCTTTAATAGCTGAAGGGTTAAACGCCACAAATAACCGAATACGGAAGTGGGCGAATGCATCGTCAACTCAGCTTTTTTTAATAGTTTTAATTAGGAAATAGTTTAATTTTTATGAAGTGTGAACGTGGTTTTAGCTGTCTACGCCTCGACCGATGGCAAATTGGCGTGAGAAATGGATACAAATATTAGTGTTGAAATGGTTAGCCGGAAGGTCTCTGATAATAATAGGATTTATCTAATTGGCAACAATAAAGTTTTTAATTTATGACTTCACAAGCTTTATATCTTGTAGTGGTTCAGAGGAAACTAACTTATAACGCTTCTGGAATTTCTATCCTACCCTCAGCCAATGTTAGCTGAGTACATTTTAGATAGGTACCTACCGTTGAAAATAACAAAATAACGGATTGACATAGAGTGTCATACAGCATAATAAAAACACGTTATTTTATTTTAAACAGTTAAATAGGGTCTTGAGGTATGAACCCATTTAGAACACGAATAAAGATACTAGTATTGAATTTCAGTTACACAACAGACGCATCGTATAATTCCCTATTTGAAGCTGTCAAGTGACCACGCCTCTTCCTCTGCTAAAAAGATGACAGTTACTCATTATAATAATATCACCCCTTATATACTCATACAATCTATTGTTACTATAACATGGGGATACAAATCATAAAAATAAAATTACAGATACATACATAAACATATATAGAAATTATATTTAGAATGCTTGTCCAAAGAATAATATATTTTATCTGTTGTTTGTTTCAGGTAATCTATTTTGTTATACTATTTGAACATGAGAAAGAAGAAGAGTTCGAGATGTAAAAGGTAAGATGTGCTTTCATCTAAGATCAAATAGGTATTAGCTTAGTATTTTTTATTACCAGCGATGTAAGGATTTCGAAAATGATCCCGTATGATATCGCAAGTATCCCGATTGCCGTAAGAGGTTGTTTATTTGTTTATTTCAGAAACGGCTTATCTGATTTAAATGCGTTTTTGCAATCGGTTTGCATGTCTTCAATTAAAGTTCTTGGATAGGTTTTATCGCCAGAAAACACTATAGTGTCGCCTATTTTGTATATTGAGACGACGGAAAACACGAAAGAGTAGTTTAAATTATGCAAAAACTTATTAATTAAGTTGTTAACTCGTCGCCGTGCAAATAACACATATATAAATCGTCATTATGAAATACGCAATCTTTCAATATTTAACCACTTACAAAAATTATAATTGAACTTATAAAAACTTATAATTGTTTCATTATATGCGTTATTTGAAAGATTGCGTATTTCATAATTTTTATTATTTTCCGACGTTTCGACTGTGTTGCAATAGCCACAGGAATAGGTCACGGGATGAAAAAATATAATTATGTTAACTCATCGCGTAAGTTTAAAAAATAAATGAACACACCAACTGGACCATGCACGCATGAGGAGCAGTGGTGTGCCTCAACCGGTCCGTCCATTCACTGGCCAAGACAAGTTCCGCCTCATTGATGCTTATTACCGACTGCTCTTCTAAATTAACTAGCTACAAAATTGATTCTATGGATTGTAATAATACAGTACGATTCAATAAGAAATAAGCGAGAGCTCTGATGGGCGCAAACCTAACAGGAAGAGGTTCCAATTCTAAAGCTTCATCAACATCAAAACATAGTCTACAAAAGAACACGATAGTTTTTATCTCTTAAATATGATTTTGAAAGTAGTCGATATTATTTATCTACAGTTTAAACTCAAGCGCTATAATGGGTGTTGTTTCTTGGTAGTTTATAGTACCTATTATTCATTTTGATAATTCATTTAATTTGTACATTTCTGTGATGTGCAATAATTAAAAAAAAAGAATATCTATCCATCTTTCTAAAGAAACCGTCAAACAAGTAAAACAAGTTAGCAGTTTCGTAAACCACAAGATAAATCGGCAAAACCCGCGAACAGGTGAGAGAGAAACGCTTTCAACACTTGGGATATTTTCGCCTAAACTATATTTAACCCGTCATTGGTGGGTTTAATTTTATGTTTTGGAAAAACAAAACGGGCCTCTGACGTCTCTTGAAAAATCACCGCACTCTTTATGATTGATTATTTCTTAAAACTGGAAACTGTGAAACGATCACTGTCGCGCCAGACACAGGAATATTTAAAAGGGTAATTTGTTGATTTGTCGAAATCAGAGTGAGAAATAGTAGTTGTTTCGTTTATCACAAAGAGGGTTTCAAAACAAACTTTTGATAATAACAAACCAATGTTTAATTAGATAAAAATGTATGGACACTTCAATGAAGATCAGATAAATACGGGCTTATTTCCCACTTCTAGCACAAGATTCCTCTTGTGAAATTCTTAACTACTTATTATGAGTAAGGATGTTTAATAACTACTTAAATGATGGCATGCTAACTACTTACATAACGTACTAATAAAAAAATTTGGACGTGCCTCTGACTATGTCTGAGGATACTATGTAGGGGACATAATATCCTCAAAGATCAACCCGCTGTATGTATACAGCCGTGAGTGTTGATTATTTTTGTTGTTATCTTTGTTTATTAAAGAAACGTTTATTTGTTCAACTTTTTTCGTTAGTGTCAAAAGATTGTGTCAAACGTGTGACATTTAAGAACGCATTGGCTGACAAACTTTTAAATGCATTGCAATTGACAGGTGTATGAATGTTGTTTACAATGTTATTAATGCGAGGTAGAACTTAAACATGTATATTTTGTGACCCTTGACAAGCAGGTATAAACTGGCTGCTTTCACATGGACACATTTTATACGTACCTGTGAGATTAATCGTATATCTACTCATTTAATAAATCTAAATAGGTACATATTCGTACTGGCAATTTCCCTACATCTTAATCTTAGTACCGACAATTCAACTTTCGAACGGATATCGAGAGAGGCAAAGCTGAATGAAGTTGGACAAACAGACAAATAATAATAATAATAATGCTGGACGTATTTCATACAGTATCATCTAGCCCCAAACTAAGCAGAGCTTGTATTCTCCTTCCGCGTCGCGCCGTGCACTACGACGCGGAAGGAGAAAGTCGCAACCACTCACCCTGATGAAGACTCTCGGAATGAGTCGAAACTTAGTCGGTGCCTTCACCGATAGTGCAGTACGTGAAAATTCCCGTTTTTACAATATGAATAGTCAAGTTCACGATAGTTTTTGGAATAAAAAGAGCTTGTATTATGGGAACTACATAACTGATATACTACTTATGTACTTTTTTTGTACATATTATACATAGAAAACACCCAGACCCGAGACAAATATTTGCAGATCATACAAACATAGGTCTCGCGGCGGGAATCGAACCCGCAACCTTTTGCATCTCAGGCGGGCCTTCGCCCACAGACCTTGCGTCACAGAGGTCACAACATTTAAGTGTTTCAATTTCATTCTTTTATTTTAGTGCTTACGGTGCAGGTGAGGTGAAAATAATATCTGATTAAGGGGTATGCAAGACCAAAATTAGCACATCAGTGCAACTTCATTTAGTCAAAGTGTATAAAAACGAAGGCGATCACAACTGTATAATCCATGATGGACTTTCTCAGATTAATATTCAGTGCGTAGATCTTTGAGGATACCAAGTAGGGGGCAGGCACAACACGTCCAAACATCACATTTGGCACATGCCCGCATTTTGTAAGTAGCCAGAATTCCACGTGACAGGTTGCAAGCCCATCGCCGCAGTTAAGGTGTTTACATATGAAAATACATAATTATACCAAGTCTTATTTTCGTAATTTAATATTATGTGAAGAGATTGTTTTATTTTTTCGTTTTTTAATAGTCTGTTTTATTATTCTGTTACATAAATATATATTCTAAATGTTAAATTACCTGCATATTAATTAGTTAAGATATTAAGCTTAAGAATAATGTATATACATTCTCATTTAAGTGAACTGTGTTCTTTTGAGAAATAAATTCTTTAAACTGAAACTGAAATAACACGTCCATAGAACATTTATGATGCCGGAGAATGGCACAATGACTTATCCTAAAATACTCAGTTTTGGTAACGCTCTTTCTCTTAGTATGTAATTTAATATATTTTAAAACTTAACTGATTGTACAAAACAGCTTCAATATTTTAATGGTGTCCGAAACGTCGGTAAATAATTATTTAAAATTAAAAGTGGCATTATGGACAAAGTGTCCGAAAATATTGTGTCCGAAAAGTCAGCAAGCCATTTATTTCGTGCCTAACTTTAGCATAATGCAAGATCGTGGCGCTTACAATATCCGGTTTAACAATAAAAGTTAGAAAACTAAGCATTTTTGCATTTACTCTCTCAAAAACGATGCTCAGTTTTTACTCGTAGGTAATATTTTTCCCGACATTTTATCACTAATAGCTTTTTCTTTATGATTGTTTATGCATAAAAGTTAAAAACTGTCAATACATTAAATGAAATGATAACATAGATTTTATTTCGAAAATTTTCGAACTTTTCTACAGAGAGCTCATCCCAAAAGTTATACATATTATGCATGTACAAAGTTACTAAGGTTGAAAGCTTCAAGCTCTACAATAACTGAACATCAGCAAATACAAGTTTATTTTTGCTATATTTTTTTTTACAAATCCTTGATGTGTTTTCCTTCGTCTACTATAGTGACCCCTAGACTAGTGGCGCTAAAACAGAAAAATCATCCTTAACTCATACAAATCGATTACAAGAAACCCTATTTCACTATCGGATTATTCGTTTCGGAGATAAATGGTAACAGACAAACAAACAACCTCTTAAGTCAAACGCATAGACGGGCTGCTTGCGTCGCGGTTAAAAAGAATCTTTAAATAGGAAAATAATTAATAAAAGAACACCCTAAATAATATCTTCCGTGTAACACGATACAATAATCGCACCCGGCTTCTCTTGCAAATCGTATCGAGTGACGAAGACAAATCGCTCGTGTATAATCGTAAATATACTTTTTTTATCGCGAGCCATTCACAGGACCGACTATATCCGGTGAGCACCATATTGTGGAGGCAGGTAACACAAAAAAATTGCTCATTATGACGAATTGAAGATTACAAGGGAGATTTAACTTTAAGCCAAAGTTGGTAGAGTGGAGGATTCGATGTTTCGGGTGAAGGTTGCATTTCTAAGGTATACCAAATTTGTAAAAAGGACGCTCTTTTGTGGCTACAGACAGTGTGGCACCGAAGCTTTTTTGTTTGTGCGAAATACTTGCGTTCGTGAATGGATGTAGTAATCGGTTCCGAGAAACTCGGATGCGTTGACCGACTGTGGCACAAGTGGCTGTAATGAGCTACTCCTTCATTACCATTTACATGCAATAAAGTCTACCTTCTGTTCGTTTCGTGCGGTTTCTTAGCATATTGACTAACGTTATTTGAGGTGAGCTTAAAACAATCCTATATGATACAGTTTTACTGAATGAGACTCAAAATAAAAATTCTACCTGTAATCTAAAATTAAACTGATAAAATAGCACATTGAAATGAAATGAAATCAAAGTTTAATCAAAATAGAAAGTAACAGTACACTAAAGTCGTTATTTCTATCACATAAAACATGAAACTTGATAATAATATCTACTTTACTCAATTTGGACTCTGGACAAGTAACTAACTCAGATTTTTATCGTTTGAAAGTAGGTGCCTACTTGGGACTTTCTCCATGTATAGTTAAATAGGCAGTCTGACTAAGCATGCGGTCTCGCCACTACAGTTTCACAACTAGGTTTCTACTTCAGATAGCTACTTATTATGCCTAAGATAAGTAGTTTTACGAGCAACATTTATAACACCCGATGTGCCGATGACAATTTAGCAAACAATTAAAAAAGCAATACGTCACCAACAAAGTAAGAGTACGTACTACTATTACTTTATTATGCTTATGAAAATCAAAATGTTTAAGTTTAGTGGAAGAAAACAGAGGAAGCCCCGATTGTGTTGGTATTAGTTCGATATTATCGGTGCAAGGTGCAAGGCGTACGGACCATTATTCAAAAATCTATTTTCATTGTCGTAAAGACACCGTCTGAGACATGTTTTACGGATTTCTTACTGTAGATTCTTTTGTATTTAAGTCCTAATCGCAAACTGATCTGAATTATGGATATTTAACATCATTTGTTAGAGCCTGTTGTAATTTTACATAGTAATAGAAAAACTACAAAATTTCTCACGATGTATGACTAGGGCGTCGTTTTTTAAACTTTTTACTGAATTACATAAGTTAGTTTTGTATGATTCTATGATGTGCATTAGCATACTATTAAAATGTTCGTGTGTCTTGTGTTTTTAGAATCAAGTTGGACCCATAAACCATAAACTGATGTCAGCGAACCATACTTTTCCACAGAATCGTGACGCTACTCCGATGGACAGAGGTCTCCATTCACCTATTACTAGATCTTCGCACCTCACCAGTCACAGAACGCATCCCATTCATGACAAGCGAGTAAATCAACCGAGAACACTCGTACCCTACAAGGTCTAATCGAGGGCGTTTCCTCAAACGGAAAACAACTTTCTGTTGTCGATGGTAAAACCACTCTCGTACGGACTCGCTTTGAGTTACGACTTTTTTCCATATCTATTTCTGTGCAAACACTGCTTTGTTTATAAAAGGCACTGAGTGATTTCTTACAGGCTAGAATCGGGCTTTTTTGTGGTAGCGTAGAGTTTAATATCCAATGTTTTTGTAAGAGAGTTATGTCGTTCTATACGGGAGGCTCGATTTTATGAATGAAGCGCAGCGTTGCGAGCGGAAGCAGAGCCGGCCGTGGTGCGGCTTTCCCGCAGCGGCCAGTTTCATTAATAATTAAAATGCAGCAACTGGCGGAATGACCGGACGCAGAGATGATTTCTAGTAGCTCTCGGTGAGCGGGCATAGCTTATGAGTCTCAATGCTGAGTTTTACAGCATGTAAATTCGGTCACTGAATTGTTTGATCGAATCGGTTAATTTTGGTATGAAAATCAGATCGATTCGGTCACCGACTCGGCATGTTTTAAATATGACTGCCCCCTGTTCTAGAGTTCTAGTCGCCTACGAGCTGTTCAACTCGTACTTACCTCCCGATTGCGGCATCCAATGTAGCTTTATTGAAACATCTAAAGTTCCGAGACGATCTCAAAAAAAAACTACGATGCTATCAAATGAGATGCGTAATATGTATCATTAAACGGTAGCATTCGAAAGTAGTTCGCCCTGGGTAGATGACGGCGCAATAATTTAAAGGTAACGGTCAAAGTAATTTTTGACCGCCTCATTTTATCATTGCGTAACGAGAGGTCTGGCCTAGACGAACAAGCCGCGAGAGCACACATTATTACAAAGTTGAATAAGGATAGATTGTTTAGAGCGAGAGGACAGAGAATGACGAAGCTATAAAGAAATGAGATAGATATGGTAGCTAGATACTCGCATCCGGCCGGCAGCGGCCCACTTCCTGTCGCGGAATACGAGTTAAAATGTCCTGCGAAAATGTAACAAGCTATCGATTCGGCACCATCGCGCTTTGCAAATTTAAATTTAGAATGCAATATATGTATTGCAAAAGTATTAATGAGATGATAAATCATGTTTTCGTCACAGTTTTTGACATCAAAACAATAAGTAGGATCAAAAAACCAGAAAAGTACACACAAGAATAAGTGATGAGTTAAAATAACTGACCACTTATTCTTACTTAAATAAACAAAATAATTAGTTTTACATCCGTAGCCCACATTGAGCCTAATTGTTAGCGTCTTTCTATCTCTCGGCCTGCTCTTAACTTGATTAACCCAATAAAGGCAACTAGGTATTTGAATCGCTAGTACAATATCAACCTGATTGCCTACATCCTTCGGCTTTGTCATGTCCCTACTCCAGAAATGTGAATTATTTGAGGCAGAAGCTCAGTTAAGGTCCGCTATATCATCATTTTTAGAAGTGTTTACTTGATATATCTGCATCGTTTTTAAATCAACTACAAGTAACCAATTCGTCAACTATGTATTTTTATGTTAGAGGGTTTTATTACGCCTGGCCTTCAAATAAAAGGCTCAATTTTAAAAGGATTATATTTTATTTTTTGCAAAGGCAATTTGTTTTGTGGTTGTCCTGTGGCCAATCCATAAGAGACTTCGAAAATTGTATTAAGCTCATATTAGTAGGTATATTTTGTTCTTTTTGGTCATTTAACTCGAGCACACAGTACAAAAACTTTCAGAAGGTCGCGCAAGTCGACGACATCCCTACGGACGGAAGCATGAGGCGCCCACGCTGCACTAATTGTGCTACTCTTTTTGTTTAGTCGCGCACTCGACTAACTCGATTACTGCAATCAGAGCGAGCCCTTTGCCCCCGACGCCCCTTCATCTGTGACCACTAATAACTGGCCTTCCTTTGTATAGTCATCTTGGTGAACAATAAAGTTGCATTTTACTATACCATATATTTTTGATGTAAACAGGAAGACAAAAGGTGACTTCCATCGAAGAAGACACTTCAGATTTTGACTCCAAAGCGCTTGTCCCTTTGTAAATTGGCCTCCGCCGCGTGTTTTTACGGACTAACATAATATACCTAATTCTATGGTTTCTTGTACACATTGCTCAAAGATTAATTGAGATTAGGCAGATCTCAATACATACATAATAGCTTGTTTACCCTATCAGATGCTTTTCAGCAAGATTAGCATGAATCTATGCATGGTGTACGCAAAAAAAGAAAATACTGACCTTACTAAAATAAAGTTTAAAATTGAAATAGATACCAATTTCAAGCAAGTTATAAAATGTAGAGTCAACAAAATGTTTAAAGTGCCTACATGATATGTCTACTCAATTTAAAACATTTCATTAATTACTTCTATGTTTTAGTAAAATAAACTTATGTATGTTATAAATATAAAAGTTAGTGTAGTAAGTCCGTCAACCTGTCATACCACATTGTCGCGTCAAGTCTCTCGTTTATGAATGAACTCACAGATCGAGCGACTTCCGGCTAACTGTTGAGATAGTACGACACTCTTCCTGGTTCCTGCTATGGTATCTTTAATTACGACGCCAGCATAAGCAGACCGGTGGTAATCTACACCAGTTTTAGCCAACTTCACTTCTAATGCCATGAAACAGAGTGCAGATTTCATCCGATATGTCGATCGATTGGAGTCCATTACAACTTTATCGAGATCGTTCGAAATATGAATAAAGATATTCTAAAAGTGACCAAGCCGTACTGGCCATCATTGAATATCGGACCTTACGCTTCTTTGATTATGGTAAAATCTAGATCAGAATAATCTCGTATGCTAGTGGTTCGCATCCTGCAGAACACGTTTTTTTCTTGCCTCCTTCCCGGCGTTTCACCGTTACGCAATATATCGTAAATAATTAGCGGAAGGCCAGATTCCCGTGTCTTATGGAGATGGCAATTATCGAGTTTTTCACCGGATGTTTCCTGCTGGCCTAACAGTGCCTTCTATACATGTCCGATTACAGAAAGTATAACGTAAATGTCATTATTATAAACTTAGAAACTAATTACCTGTGTATCCATAGAAAGCTATTAGAAAGAAATTAGTGGTGTTATTGACTTTCATAGTTTAAGAAACAAAGGTGGAAGTATTTAAAGATGGAGTTTGACTCCGACAGCTCTCGACTTCCATGACTTCATTTTCATCGAGAACAATAGCACAGTCATCCTTAAAGCTCTTCAGTATTGATTAAAAAAAATGGATGTCAACTTCTAGTACTTCTGGATTTGCCATTTTCCGGTAATAACTACTTATTGCAATCTGAGCGTGCGTCGATTGATCATGTTGTCACGCATGTCTCTCTTCAGTCTTTTCAGTGGGGTAATTACCAACTAAAGGTACAACTTAGTTTAATGGTACGCATTGCTGTCTTACATCAAATTACAGAATTTACTTCTCAGTACTTGTACTTATTGTCTCAGTACTTGTATTTATACCACCAAACATTGTTAACTTAATATTATCCATTAACAGATTTCGATCACCCGATTACAGAGTTGTAATGATCGTAACACAGCCGACTGGAATTAAAATACGTTTAACTACAGATTGATCTGACAACGAGCTCCGAAACCGAACTTTCTCGTACCTATCTCTTTTCGAGGTTCTCACGCGACAAAATTAAAGCAAGATTCGGTCAATCAAACTAATTTATTCATCTGGCCAAAACCGCACCTACATAGAGTTATCACAAATGAGCGTTTTTACACGTGGTTTTTGATAGGTGCGCCGAAACCTGACCGCGGCTGACCACCAGACAATGACGATCTGTAGCACCTCCGCGACGGCAGCTGACGCCGTAGACTCCGACGGAGCATTGCCAGCGAGCGGAGGACAACTTACGATGGTTACTTTATATATTCTCACGGCGGCGCTTGCGCCCAACAGATATATAATGTTGCAATGAAGACCGGTCGGCCGCGTTTCTGACCTCCACTCAGACCTCGATTAGAAAAGAATAACGAACGAATTAAATAGAAGAGTAGTAGATATGTTAATCACTTCGGCCGCTCGTCCGCCGATAGCCATCAAGACCACGTCTCATCGATTATGATGCCTGTTTATATCTGTAGCTTATTCAAAACATTATCATTGGATGAGGTCAACAACCTATTCCAATGGGTAAATTAATTTACCTTTTAATTTAACATAAGAGTGAAATGCCTATTTAATAGCTCAAATATTAAGATTAAGAATTAGCATAGATTTTTTAATGAATTTTGGCAATTCCATGATTTGAGAAAGGGATATTTGAGAAGAAACTTTTAATTTTTTACATAAATTGGTTATTTATTATTCCATCAAAACACAAAATAGCTAACTATCCTCATAACAGCTGATTGAATAATTTATAGATGTGATCTTGTTTTACATTGGGAAATATTATTTTATTTTATTATTTTTTAACTTTTCGTATGCTTACATCAATATTATTTGTAACTATTTACTTATTGACAAGTACACTTGGTTACAGTAAATTATGTAGATTAAACTTAATTATAATTATTAAACTTATCTAAAAAGACAGTTTTTTTTTAATATTGTCCAGTGTCGAACATGAACAGTACAGGGTATGCACTCATAAACGATTTAATGCGTGTCAACGCTTCGGCATGAAAATGTCGGAGATCGTATCGAGGTAACTCAAGATGGTATCGGCGATGCCTCCGTCCCGACAGCCTCCACTATCAGACTCATCTCAACTTACTGCTAAGACGTAACTGAAATATACTGTCTAAATTAAGACACATTAAGAAATACGATCGAGTACGCCATATTCTTTAATTAAGAAACGACAGCTGAAAGCTCGATGCTTTATGTTATTAAGGATACTTATGTAAAATACTCATCAACGTTTCATTAATGGTCAATGAATAACACTAGCATTGGAAATGAGTGTAAGATTTTAAACACATGATGATCACGGAAATTATGAGAATAGAAGATTGAAAACTTATCCAATACTAGCCCCTGCCCACGGCTTCGCCCTCGTGGTACTTGGATAAAAAGTAGCCTATGTGAATGTTGAGCTGAAAATCCTATGCATTATAATAATAAATGTCCAAAATAACATACCATGCTTAAAGCTTATCGACTGATAATAAATGTACGATGGGGATCCTTTCTCTCTCATTTAAAAAATGGCACCATAAAAGATAACATTCATAAGATTCTAACAATAAAACCTCCACGGTCCGACGCAAAATATGAGTCTACGCTGAGTCACAAGTTTGTTTCTTCTGAACCTTTGACGTGACTGCGTCTTGTTAGCTCAGCAAACACTATTAATATTATGGTCAAAGGACAAAGTTTTAATAATAACTCATAATCTTAGTCACAATTCTATGATATAGATAGAACATACATCCTTCAATATTTTTTTGCATACCTAATTATTTATCAAAATGTTTCAGTGGATAATATTAGCACATATATTTTAGAACTTTTTATACATGCTCTATTCTGATGATCTATCTGTTGCAGACCTATCTCAGGCTATTCACAGATTAAATTTGAAGAACCAGCAAAAAATGTGCTTTTAAAATTATTACGTCGCTAGTTAAATATAAATTCAAGAATTGCTCTAAATTTCTATACAAAAAGAAAAGGAAACTATCGGCACAGATATTATAATACTATACTAGTAGAATCGGCAAGAAAAGACGATAGCGTCATTCATTCATATCCCGAGTCTAGAAGAGAAACAGCCGCACCCAAGTGAAACCCAATGAGCGTATCATTCACGTTTATGTGTAATGAGGCGAGCAGTTACCACATTGTGTGCTCCTAACCGTAGTTCATTTAAATCAAAGTATTGAATGTCAGCTAGAGAGGCTTTATGCGTAGTCACAGAAGCTTGTCCTGCGGTCGCGACTTAAAGCTAGTAGGATCTTTGTGCACGCTTCAGTTTACGGTCACAAAATATTGGATGAACTACAATTTCAAATACACACACACACGATTGGACAATTTTACATGACCGGACTTAATATGGCTGAGCCCATAACCTAACATAATTTAAATAGATGCTATCAGCGCTGTTGTTTCTACGAAGGAGAATAATTTAAAAATAGATTTAAGTAAAAAATATACTTGGTGTGTTAAAGGTGTTGGAACAAGTTCCGTTGACAAAGGCCGTGTTGACATTATCGAAAGCAAGCTCAAACAGATTGGACCTCGGCTTGCGTGTTTACAACTTGTATATTTCGAAAAGTAAATTGTCTTTTGCAAGATTTCCTCGAACAGTTTAAAGAATAAAGAGAGAAACAATTACTATAGACACAATCAGTTAAATTAAGTCCATACTCACTCGTTCTTATCAGAAGGTAATCCTTTGTCTGTGCTCGTTCACTTAACTGATTTATTGAAATCCTAAGAAAGATAGATTTACTCTTTATTGTACATAACACCATAAAAAAGAACAAAAAATATACAACTACATAACCATTTCCAACGCTCCATGTTAAAGTAGATGGTCAAAAGTATACAAGGTTAAACATCAGGTTTGCCAAGGGATTTTTTTCGCTTTTAAATAGATAATAATTGATTTGCCTAAGCATGACTTACTTAAATTTGACTAAAATTGGAATATTTACCATTATTGTGGGTTTGAATTGTTCCCAATATTATGGCACAGTTTGCATATATCGTGATCACGGGAGGAACTGAAGTCTTTGCGGGTAGATATTAGTGGCTGATGAATCAATCTACTCTCTTTCTCACTCTTTAATTGTGAATGACTACTTAACTTAGTCAAAAAACATTATGTAGCAGGTTGTTTACGTAGTTATGATATTACTAACATTTTATTATGCTAATATCGCTACTAATAAACAGTGTTATAAATAAATCAAACTCAGTGCAGTGGTTGACCTTTGATTAAAAAAAACTTCTATCTTTGATATATGAAACTACATAGACTCAATTTCATGAAAAACCGTCTGATCACATTCATGCTGTGGTTACGTGTAGCGTGTAGTGTAGAGCTCCGTTCGATTCCCCGGTCGTATTAGTTTTGGTATGTAGAGGAGGTCTGATTATGGTGGTAAGGAGTTGGAGGCAGCGGATACGCAGGCGCAGGCGTCAAGCGATGATCGCGCGATATGAGCAGTTGCGTCGTGTCGCGGCGACATCGACGAGGCTTCCGTTCCCGCGACCGACTCCGTGGGAACCGCTTTATTTTCGTATTTAAATTCGACCCTCATTAAACTGGTTTGGCTCAATATTCGCTGCCTTCTTTCGACGCCTTATACTCAACTTTTTATGGTTCCGTTCGACATTTACTGTTTGTGATTTTTTTCCTGAGTCTAGACTGCGGCGAGTAGTGGCACAATGAATCTTGTCTCTGTGCTCTACATAATGAGATCGTGAATTTCTTTATTTAGTAATGCACAATAAATCATTGAGAGGAACGTGTATCGAGGTTCTCATGATTTATGATGTACCAATTTATTGGAAAGGTTGTATAGCAGTAGGTAGGCCATGCTTTGAGCGTCGGGTTGGCTGGGTTACATCACAGGTAGTATTTTGTTTTATCACAAAGTTATCACCAACACCCATAACTTTAATATACAGTGTTCTAAGCTGATGTTAATTTAATTTGGGCAATATAAATTAATGGATAGAAAGAGAACCAGTTTTCAATCGGTGGCTGTTGGGAAAACGGATCGTATCGTGTAGCCATTATATTTAATTAATACAGGACGATTTATGTCGTAGATATGGTTGCGTGTAATTTTTCTCATAATGTCGTATATTTAATGTACTTAAATTATTCATGTTAGACTTATGATTATAGTTTTTCGTGTTGAATGCACGAAGTTTCATAATATTGGTACCATTCATCTGAATATTCAATCTAGTTGGAATCTATAACATAATGACATTCACAGAGTCATTGTCTATGACTTTAGTTGTTTCACGTAATATAATTTCAAAATCATAATCGCATTTTAACTTATTGCAAATAAGGGAACATTTGTAGACGAAAGCTACGAAAGACAATAGGAAGAAAAGACATAAACGCGCACGCCGTACGTGTCACTTTTATTGTTAGTCTTGAACACAGTCTCCTAGTGTAAACAAAGTGTACAATATTTGTAAATAATTTTAATATGCTCAGTTGTAAGTCACTATAGGTCACCAATAATAATAATAAGTGTTGCCTTGATGAGAGAGAGAAGTGGAATAATCTAGTTGATGTGTTAAGACCAATCGGACCAGCTATATAAATAACTAGCTTCTGGCCACGGCTTCGCCCGCGTGGTACCCGGATAAAAAGTAGCTTATGTTTATTCTGATGTATAAGCTATATTACTGCTAAAGTTACATCAAAATCCGTTCAAAGAGGTATGCCAGGATCATAGCAAGTGGAAATCCTTGGTCTCTGCCTACCCCTCCGGTAGTATGTATATATGTAAAATCCATTCAGTAGTTTTTGCGTGAAAGAGTAACAAACATCCTCACAAACTTTCGCATTTATAATATTAGTAGGATAGGATTAATACCTTGCTATTGGATTATTCATATACTAAAATGACGATCGCTTCCCCACGGTGTCACCTTACGCTCTTACATGGGTAACCCCGCGTTACAGTCAGAACTTTTTTTTTAGTACTAAACCTTACTGTTTTCCCTCAATACTTAAAATCGTTTGCGACTTCTCTAAGTTTATTATTCATCGTGAATATTTTCGATACCACATCATATTGCCGTTATAAGCCTTAAAGTTGTTGGATAAGGTGTGTTTTATGTTGTAGGGTGATGTATCGGATACCGGAAGGACGTATTGTATAGGCCTTCGCTACCTGTTGATAATATTCATTGTGAGTGGAGAACGTGGACAATACGCTATTGCTAGCGATAGATTTGAAGCTTTTAAAAGCATTCCATCGATGAGTAACACTAGATAAATTCTTTATTAGTAGCAATAGACAGATTATAATCCTCATGATGGACATCGTTAGATTTGTACTCAGTACGCAGATCCGTGAGGTTACCAAGTGGGGAGTAGGCACATCCAAATATTATATTTGGCACATACCTACGTATTGCATAGTAATTAACATTACATGTGACAGGCTGTAAGCCCATCACTGCTTGTTAAAACACTGACCGATGTCATAATATAACATATAATATTATATTATAATATATGCCTTAGAATTACGGCATCTTGGGCATGCCAGTTTCCTCGCGATGGTTTTCTTAATTGTACCGAAATATCGGGGAACATTAAAACTAACAAATCATGGTAAATATCCCGTTTTTTGTAAAAATTATGTTCAAAGCCATGATGGAAAAATCAATTGGTGTATGACCGAGTTCGGCCATATTGTTACTGCTTAACTTATAATTAGAATTGAAAAACAAAGTTTTCATGTTCCTGAAAGCAAATATACAAGCTCGTTAATCATCCACAAAATATCTCGATCACTAAGTTCTCTAAAACTCTTATGGCGGCACCTTTCTGGCGTCAAAGGACAACACTTATACGCCTTTAAAAGACTAAACTTTTAAATTGCCATCCATTTATTTCATATTTATATCCGCCATTTTTCATGCGCAACGAACGGCGCATACGCAAATGCAAGCCATTAATAAATAACAGAAACACACAAGTACATTTGATGTTTACGTCACCACGTATGATGTGGATGGTGTATATGTGTGTGAGTATTTCCTCTTGTGATATCTGTGTGGGCGTGTGAAGATGCCGAAGGGGCAGGTGCGGAGGGGGTGGGTGACTTCCCGCGTAGCACCTGGTGCTCAGGGTTACATGCTTCCACTGGATCCCATTGATTTGTGGCAAGATGCAGTTGTACTGCTCTGATTTATCATTTATTTTTAGTGATTTATCAAGTGTGTTACAATGCATTCAAATCCATTAAACTAAAAGCTACAAAATCAAGTTTTTATCTGCCAACTATAGTTCAATATTTTTGAAAAATCATGTTAAATTTCAAAATTAATAACTTTAGTTAAATTCTCACATTATTTCTTGCTTCTCTAACATACTTTTCTAAATTACCCAGGAACTCTGCTATTTTATTATTTACAGTTCGCACAAAACAAACTGCCAAAAAACTTAGATTTAGGACATGTACAAAGGCGAGCTTACCCTTATTATAATTTTCTATTATATTGTTATTTTATTAACTTAATTTGATCATGGGTGTCCCAACATTCTCCTTTTATTGATCTCTGTGAGATAATTATGGCAAGTCGATGTATGACGCTCAATTTTGGAAAACACTAGAACAATGTAAGGTGCTTGGACCGGGCAAAGCATTCAAGCATCATGACGACAATACCGACCACATCCTCTGTTTGTGCAAGTGAAAGGCAATTGTTGCTTTTTATTTGTTTGAACAAAACTTTTGAAATCATGTTACGTTATTTATTATCGATTTTAACCCGACTGCAGTGTCTTAAGCGTGGTTCTATAATCTTAATATTCTATATTGGACTTTTGTTATACTTTATAAATTCTATGTTACTCGCGTCATCCAGTAAAATCCAATGACACCACATTTATTAAAATCCATCAAGCCATTTAGGCTAGCGAGAGCCAAAGCAACAGACATACATACTCATATTGTAAAAACGGGAATTTTCACGTACTGCACTATCGGTGAAGGCACCGACTAAGTTTCGACTCATTCCGAGAGTCTTCATCAGGGTGAGTGGTTGCGACTTTCTCCTTCCGCGTCGTAGGTAGTGCACGGCGCAACCACTCACCCTGATGAAGACTCTCGGAATGAGTCGAAACTTAGTCGGTGCCTTCACCGATAGTGCAGTACGTGAAAATTCCCGTTTTTACAATATGAATAGTCAAGTTCACGATAGTTTTTGGAATAAAAAGACATACATACATATGACGACCTCTATGACACAGTGGGCGAAAGCCCCCTTGAGACGCAGAAGGTTACGGGTTCGATTCCCGCTGCGAGACAAATGTTTATATGATCTACAAATATTTGTCTCGGATCTGGGTGTTTTCAATCCTACTAATAATATAATAAATGCGAAAGCCTGTGTGTGTATGTGAATGTTTGTTACCACGTATCTCCGTAACTACTAAACCGGTTTTGATGAAATTGGAATGTAGATAGTTTCGGTTCTGGAATAACACATAGGCTAATCTAATTTTCGAAAATCAACCCCTAAGGGGCTTATACAAGGTGGTAAAGTTTCCATGAAAAAAAAAAAACAAAAAAAAAAATATTTTTTCAAAACTACCCTTTGGGGGTGTGCAATTGAGTTCTAAGCTTTGTATAAATTGTAATACTTGGTTCGATTCATTTAAAAGTTAGTGGACATAGTTTGAAGCCTGGAGACGGTCCAGGTCGGTCGGGGCTACTTTTATCAACATACCACGCGGGCGAAGCCGCGAGCAACAACTAGTGTATAATATATACGATATTATATATTTACAAAACAAAAGTATATAATTAATATATCAGTCATGTAGTTCCCATAATACAAGCTCTGCTTAGTTAGGAGCTATATGATGCTGTATGAAAAATGTGCAGCATTATTATTATATACCCGAAAAACATTACTCCCCTTTGGGGTAGTCGGGTAAAAATAAGAACACTGAATCAAGGAATGGTAAATGTAGTGTGTAAAACACTGAGTTAACAACTGAGTAAATATTAGAAAATTACAATCATTCGATCTTGCAGAAATCTCTATGAGGCTCTGTCAAAAAAGTTTTTATTAATGGAAATCACAAGGATATTTAATAAGGTAACGTATAGAAACGTTACCTTATTAAATACGTGATTTTCTTTATATGAATTTTCCCCGTTTCTTCGCGTGCGTAAGCCGGTCAGGCACCAAACTCTGCTTGATTTTTTTTATATCCTAGATTTAGCACGGCGATTTTCTATCCAAGATCACGGTGTCGCTTTTACAAATTATTATCCATAATTATAAATAGTAGGTCTTCTAGGAAAACAAGTAGGTACTATTTTAGAAGAGCCAATCAAAGATTCAAATAAATTGTTCCAAAACTTTCCACTGTCATGATTCTCTAGTCTTAATGATTTTGTCCAGATTTCGATATTTTCATAACTCCGGAAACGGCCGATCAAAATGTTTGCTCGTGACAAAGGAACTCATCCACGTGTCGTCGTCCAAACATTGACTCGCCGCACCCACAGTCAGATAACAATACCGTGAACAGTACCACCATGCCCTACGCTGCTGCGCCACACCTTGGCCGTTCCTTCAATATTTCAGATTCTTGCAAGCTAAGATCAATCCAAAGGAAAAACAATTATTATAAGTTAATGAGCATAGCCTTTATACTTTGCTTTTAAAATTTACAATATTGCTACATTGAAGGAAAACGTAAAATTCAATTAAAAATCAGTACAGTCCCGAAGGTCTTGTGCGTAGTGTAAAGCAGGCACTTGAAAACAATATGATTACAATGATGCTTTCGTATATCTCTAAGTAAATCTATGAATGAATAGTTTTTTCTTTATGGTAGACCCCAAAAAAACTAAGGGTCTTTAGTAATACTCCGGACGGTTCTACGCAGCGCAATATTTACTACGCGTCCCGTCCCTTTCACTTCCTCTGTGGCGGCGACAACCTGAGCCTGAGAGAGACTCCACTATACGAACCTGTTCGCGAGACAAGGACAGTGGATTCATTCATAACCGAGTCCGCCATCCGGTCCACGTTCTGATCAATCACTTCATCTCCTTCTAACGTGCAGCCTCTTCTCAAGTGCGAGCAGGTGCCACCGGATGCATAGCGACACACCGGAGCTTCGATCGGAAGCTCTTAAAAATCTCGTAACATTTCACTTCCAGTGAAGTCGAGTTTCGCGGTGGAGCAATCTTTTACGGTGATAAAGGCATAGTGAAAAATCTAATTGCGTGTTGTTTCATTGAAGCATGAATTGGTCGGGTTAGTGAGCAGATAGTCGCAATTGGTGATTTTCGTAAGCTCGCTGGGAGTGAGACGTAGCGAGCTTCGCCCCTCCGCCGGGCGCCCATTCAGCCGCGAGTAGTCGCGCGCCGGCCGCAGTGAAGCACGCGCGCCCTCTCAGCCTGACTCTGAAAACTCTGGATAAAAAACTACAATTTTGAAATGACCGGTTCGAAGCACGAACGCTCGCGTACGGCCTGTGTTACGAGAGTGCTTGCTCACTAGTGATTTCTCTAATTGGTGCATTTGAGTGAGTGACGCTGGGAATGAACGAGGACGCAGGATGGACTATACGATACCCCAAATTGCATTAAATGGGTAATTGGTGCACGTCATTGGATAATGGATTCGGCTCATCTACCTATCATATAATATAAATTCCTACCAACGAGCGTGGGTTGTCGCTTGAATTTTGCACTCGACTCCAGGCTCTTTGTTTTTCTGCCGATGCCGTTCCATTATTTATGTATAATACAACAATACGATTTCTGTTTTCATGAGATGAATATAAAGCTTAAATTTAACAGTGTTTACCCTGTAAGCAGTAACATAATTGGGTTTGATATGCAATGATTGATATTCAATATCATTGAACGACACGAAAATGCCTCTTAAGAACCGTGATAAGAATTCCAATGGTTTTGTTAGGAAGTATATAATATGTACCCATGATTTTATGTTACCTTCATCTATTTATTTATCGTCAATCTCTATGTAAACTATCAGCAGTGTAAACATTTAAAACGGTTAACGGCCTATTAAAATAAACTGAAATGCGAAATGACGCTTACCTTAGCGCTTAATTAGCTGGTTAATTAATTACGATTAACGCACTTGTGCCTTGTGGCACATATTAAATGCCTACTAGAGTTTAACTTTGAAAACAAAGAGCTACAAAGTTAACTTTTAGTTTTTTACCATACATAACCAAAACCCAAATAGATAATGAATTTTCAAAAATAATCGTTTAGGGGAAAACTTAGAGAGGTGGTACCTAACTAAATTAATTAGATAAGAGCAATTAATTAAACAAAAATCAAAAGATTATTTAAAAAATATTATGGGCGTATTAATGAAAAGTTAATTCGTTGAAATTTCAGACTTTTCCAATAGAACTTTGCCCGTTGGCTCATCTTTTTTTCTAAAGCCAGTATCTGGGATAAACGTTTCCAACACATCAAAGTACCTTTGCGAACAGCCAGAGTATTCCAATTACTCCAATTTTAGCCTTTTTGCTGCTAATTCCCTCGAAAGAATTCTCGATGCGTTTTCTTAGGCGATGCGGCTCAGGCAGGTACGCGTTATCAACCACACCACAGCTTACAAGGTAGTTAATATGAAAAGCCACAGCTAACCGTGGGAATGGAAAGACGTGTTAAACAATAGCACACAGATAAGAACATCGTCAGACCCCATTTGGGGTATGTACCTTAAGTAATTAAAGGCTGGTTTCCATTATCCACTTCGCTCGAGTTTAGTAGCGATGAGTCTTAGCCCTAATCGGTTTTAGAATCAGACATTGCAGCTTACTAAAAAAAAGGAATAATATAAATTCCAATAAATGCTTTAAAATTACTTTGACCGATTTAAATAATAACCAACCAGTTTGCGAATAATGAAACGTGAATTGAATCTCATTTAATTCAAGGGCAGAATAGCACCCTCCCGCAACGGATACAGGTGTAGGTATTATGTTCGCCATTTTATAAATCCTTATATAACTTTTTACCTTTTTAATTCGTAGTACTTGAATTCAGAAATTAAATAGCGTGAAAAATCACCTGTCAGTTTAAAGATTGGTAAATTCAATTCAACAAGGACTGTAAATTGGTGTTGTGCAAAAAAATAGTCCTAATAAT
Source organism: Perizoma flavofasciatum (assembly GCA_958496245.1). NCBI lineage: Eukaryota > Metazoa > Arthropoda > Insecta > Lepidoptera > Geometridae > Perizoma > Perizoma flavofasciatum. The sequence goes on from OY292436.1 coordinate 7,243,187, forward strand.
TTGTTCAATTCAATTTAAAACAACGCTACCAACTCTACATTATTTCTCAAACAATACTTTAAGAAGGATGATTCAGTCCACGAATTGGTTTATTTTAACGCATTCATAGAAATATGATTTGTTGCTGAAAGTAAATATTTCGTGTTGCTGCTAGTCACGCCCGCTTGCCTGTTGCCAATTCTAGCTAACAATAACATGCATGCACGCACACATATTTATTTACTTATGTGTGTGCTTACATTATTTGCTTGTAAAAGGTTTTGCCCATGGTTTTAGAAATTCAAAATTACGTACCTGTCTCTTCTTTTTGACCGACCAAGTTGTTTTTGGCCTTTCTCGGGAGGCTCGCATCGCAGGCTATTGCAGCATTTTGTATAACCAAGCAGAAGTGACGCCATAAATTGGGATTGGGTTTCGACACCTGCTTCGAATGGTAGAGAAATTGGCAAGACAACCGGGAATTTGGTTTTTACCCTCGAAGCAAGAATCTGTTTGGGTTAAAATGTTGTTAGTTCGTATGTACACTTGTTTTTTTTGTCAGTTTATGAAAAAAATGGCTTTACAGATTGTAATCGTCACTCGCATCATATAAAGTTTCAGGATACTTACCTATATATAGGATATAGGAAATAGGATAAAACCTTAGATAGGTATTAACACCCCACGTCTCAACAAACGTCGGGGCTTATACATTTTGAAACAAAATCTTGTCCGAAATTTCGTCACAGGCAAGTCTGTTGACGCCAAAGATAATGAACAATGCTGTCGGTGCCTACCGTATTTTTTCAGTTTATCTATGAATTTCAAAAATGATTCAAAGTTAAGGTTGTCTGTCAACAATCATTTATATTTTCGTATTCGGCCAGCGCTCTGTCCAGTCGAAACCAACAACGTCGAATTTTCGCAGCCAGCGAACCGTGCCGCCCCTGACTCACAAAGTGCGTTAAACTGAGCGCTTACATTAAAATATTTCCATATACCTACAATACAGTCCCCTATTCTGAATGACGAGTACAAAGAATATAGGTATTGTGTATATGAAAGTCTCTCGGTGATGAAGGTTGGACAAGTCAAAAATAAAATAAATGAATAAAGCTGGACATTTTTACACAGCATCATCTAGCTCCAAACTAAGCAGAGCTTGTATTATCGAAACTTTATGACTCATATACTTATATACTTTTTTTGTAAATACTAACATATTATACATAGAAAACACCCAGACCCGAGACAAATATTTGCAGGTCATATAAACAATTGTCCCGCAGCGGGAATCGAACCCGCAACCTTCTGCGTCTCAAGCGGGCCTTCACCCACTGTGCCACAGAGTTCGACAAAATGATATTTTTACTTGCACATAGTTATTATCAATATGGCAACAAATACGGGCCTGTGATGATCATTTGGCTTGTCAAACGTTCGTCATCAGGGACATGTTAACAATTAATATGCAACGTGTATTATACAAGACTGAGTGAGATCGCTAGTGACTTTCAGATGCATAATAGGGGGCAGTACACCAAAAGTCACCAGAAGTCGATGAGCAAGCTACGTATGTGCTCAAATGAAAACACTCGTTATTACCGTATCGACATTCAACTGAAGTGTTCATGCTCATGTAAATTTTGAATCTTTAGGTGTATTTGAACACAAGAAGTGCTAAGCTTATTCTGTACTCTGTAGCAACTCTACCAGTACCGTCCCAACAAAAATCGCGGCTTGCCATTATTTCGACATATAGAGCTGGCTCAAAACAATGTGTTCGATGCGTAGGTAATAACATGTTGCTTGCTTGTTGGCAAATCTACGTGTTTATAAAAATGTTGCACATTATTTTACAATAACATTCAATACGTTCACAGCTATTGTTATTATTAGATAACACATTTTTATATAAGGTATTTCTCGCCAAATCCTGTTATGTATATTCTAACTGAAGCTAGGGTTCTCTTCAGTTAGTATATAACACTTACTAACTCGAAGGGAGTATTTCCCTTAGTATCAAGTATCAAAATTGAAAGATAGGTACTCAACTTTATTATAAACTAAGTATAGGTCCTTACTCTGATTTAGAACTAAGCCCATGAATTATCGGTCTCATTACAAAAGGTAGTCTAAACTCGAGTTCACTCGGGCCACATAACCAAGGTTTTAATGTAGGCATCATTAAAAAAACAGTGTAATTGCAAAACAACTAAGGTTTAAAGTTGAAATATAAAATAAAACCGCAGTATTTCCATTTGACACGTCACAAGTTCACAACCACAAAAAAATACACGTAGATTTTACAAAACAAGAGTAGTACAACTATTTACAAGTAGGTATATACAAAAAATACAGATGAAACAGCTAGCCACCTAAAGACCGTTACAAACGATCTATAGATAACTCAACTGATCCAGATCAATTGAAAGTTAGCATTCAAAAATTTGGTAGATAGACTAAGGTTTAAATTAAAATATTACCAAGTTTAAAAAAAAGTTATGTACAGGCAGGCACAAATTTTAAACAGTTATTTGGATTAATTCGGGTGCAAACGCAATGCTTCATCTCATTCGCACTATTGTATTATAACTCAAAAGTCAAAAAATTGGTTGTGATATTTTTAACGAGTCGTTAACATGGTGTTAATAGGCGATAATGTCGGTGTCGCGCTGACCCGATTCTGAGTGATGAAATCTCAGAGCTCGGTACAAAAGGAAACTATAGAATTTGATTTTATTTATAAACGGTATCCTTTGTCTGTATAGTTTAGCTTTAATTCAGCGTTCTTTCTCCCAGTCTGTCTTGTGTGAAGTAAAGGCTAGAAAATGTGCTAAACCGAGGCTAAACCACAGAAGTAATAAGGGCAAACTAATTTCACAAAAGTCAAATCTTGCATTTTTGTTACGTTTGGAAACAATTTTCTTTTCTGCTGAAGATTTTTGTTTTAACCAGGCATGAAGCGCGTATAGCTGTTAGTTCATAGTTCACTTATTGCTCATAGGCGCGATCTATAGCTTACTAACGATCATACTCTGACATGAAGATCGGAACGAAATAGCACAGGTATTTAAAGTTAAATTAATTCTTCCGTATTTTCCCACTTTTAGTGACACATTTGGTTTACGAGCATCGTAAATTCCCGGTTAAAACAGAATTAAATGTACATTTAAAACCACTCACTTAACAGTTCTGGATTAGGTAGGTTTCTTATAATGGTAAGGTATATAAACTTTATATGAAATAAAAGGTTAAAAAAAAAACCTACAGAAATGTACAGAACTAGGTCCTTCAAAAGGTTTTTCTTGCACTTGCTAATAGTTAGTTACCTACATAGTTCACCTACAGAGACTGATTCTTTAATTTAGCTCTAAAGTGATGATCAATAAGTATAGGAACGTATACACGAGCAAACCCCTATATACCTAACGTCAAATGGCGACTATGACTCTGAACTTAACCTCATACCAACAGAATTAACATACAAAAGTAGGCACTGAAAATGCATTAATTTGAATGTCTAATGAGTACCACTAAGTATAACATTTATTTTCCTAAGCGAAAAGTTGTCCATTCAATTTGAATGTTTAGTGGGTTACCTACCTACCTTTTTTTTAAATTAATTGTGTCGCACAATGATGATAAAACCGTGAAGTATTCATGATGACGTAGCGTTTATTGCGAAACACAATACAAGCATATTGAGATATAGAATAACTTCTTGTATTTTCTAACAAAAACACATGAAAAGTTTATACAGGGTAATAATCTCTTCATAAAACCGCGAACGCCATTTTGTTGAGTCACTCGGTGATAATGCCGCCCACATGTAAACAAAATAAAACTTTTTAATTTGTCTACGGGTTGTAGTGATTTTTCTCGCAAAGATTTTTCTCGCGGGAGTTGCGTGCGTTCTCAGCGCATGCGCGTAGGCGTTGGGAGGCGTTTGCCAATCGCCCGCAGCGCCGCCCCACGCTCCTCTCACGCCTAGTGTGAGCACGCCTTACTGCTATCTGCATACTAGACAATCCCTCAAAATCTCTAAATTTATCCCACGAGTAGGCAGGCTCAACGCACAACATTACTCTAATTAATAGGCGGCTCAAACTCTTGTCCTGCAACCAACCGAAATATTTGGCATTAAAAAACAGAGTTCCAGATAAATTGTAACGAGTGTTGGGAATAAAAAAATGACATTTAGTAGCCGAGAAGTATATTTTGTCTTAAACTACTATGACAGGACAGGTATGATAAATGTGATGTCAGACCTCGAACATAACTCTCGCGAGACACGAGTCAAATAAGCCTCTACAGAACGGTACCTGAAATTATATTCATAAAATGTTTCATAATAAGGACAGGTTTTAATATACGCATATATTGAAATCTCATACAAAGTGCTAAATGAACTAAATAAACGCGTTGCAACAATTATCAACAGCATATTTGTTTGTGAGTAGCATGAAACATACTCCTTAAAGGGGTCTAAATGGTCGGTTAATTTTTTGCACGTACTGGTTTTAATTATAATGTTTGCACTTATAAAAGCTATCTTACGAACACCTATCGTTATTTATTATCGGTAAAGTTATCGAGTATATTAATTTTATCGTCTAGCTAAATGAGCATTTGTTTAATGTAAATGAATTAAAAAACCATTCTGCGGTAATGACTGATGAATAGGTATGTTACGAACTTACAGGTGGTCAGACTGCTAGTTTTTTATTTCTAACATTTTTTAATTTTTGAGTTCGTTCGAAACTTACAAGCTTTCCTTAATAAGCTCTCATCTCACTTATAGAGTAGATGGAACTATCTCGCACCAAACACACATTTAGAAAATTGTAGAAGTTGCCTGTATAAAAATTTCACGTAGAATTTTATATAACGCCTGTAGAATTCAGTAGTGGAACATGATTTAGTAGCAACAATAAAGGCGAGTTGCGATACGGCCCGCCAGTAATAACGTTTTAATTGAACGGTCGGAGGTCAAATCACTTGTGCTGTGTCTCGTCGCTGCTCATCTTACATAGCTGCTAACCAATAGAAACGTGCTTCGTCTGAATACGCAAATTTAAATCGTGTACCTTTACGTAGTAGTAATTCTAATTCAAGTGCACAAACACATCAGCTAACAAATGTAACATGCAAACATTATTCTAGCATGCATTCCAAACGTCTATTTACGAAAGCTGCTCAATCTATAGCATTGTTCACGCTGCGCGGCCGAATTGTTAGCTTTTGTTATATCACATTGTTCCACATTTGAACGTGGCTTCATCACTATTCGGAGAAGCATCCATTGTCGCCATGTTTGTTGATGTGCAATCGACAGAACCGCGCGAATCTCCGAATTCAAAACACGCATTGACGCACCGCGGGAACAATCTTCTTGTAAATGTCGCGGAAAACAAACTGAAATTCCTTCGGATAAACTTTTTGCGTTAAACAACTATACTGCCACATTCCTATGTCAATTGCGTGGATAGACTGTCTCAAAGAATCTCCTTCAACAAAATCAAGCTCCTTCGAAAAGTAATAAAAAAAATAGTTTTGCGTGATAGAAGCAAATTCCAAAACAAAATTCCAAACGGCAATGTTCATTGATGATCTCAACATCTTTAATAGACCCCGCTAAGTAAATCCACTTAATTTAAAATATTGAATTTACTGTTCATCTTTAAATATGCGGGTGTCCACTATCCCATTTAGGGGTCGAGGATAGGGCAGAGGCTGACCCCTGTTGATCTTGCTCTAGAGTGATCTCTACAATTGACTCGACACCCAACAATTGGGTATTACTAGCATCAGAGATTCCGCTGTAGACTTTAATTGTTCTCGTATAACTCCGGATTTAGAAATTGAAAAAAATTACCAACATTATTATTAAAGAGTAAAAAGTAATAATCACTGCTTTTCTTTGAAATTTTAGTTCATATAATAGCAATTATGACTATAACCGTCTGCCCCTGGGTTAATTTTGACATATTTTATTTATCTATACTATTGTCATTTACGACGGCTAATTAATGGTAGTAACTCTAAAATAATAAAATTATAGCAAGTGTTTTCTTGTCCATATTTATTGTCAATCTGGCTAACGTAGAGCATGTAAACATATGAATGATCACTGTATCATTGGATGTATCATCAGACAAATCGAGACAAATGCGTTATGGTCTCATCGAGACGTGGGGTGACAAATTAGGCGCGACAATCGAGTTAGTTGACCCGAGGCCGGCCAATCTCAGCCTCTCGTGTGATTAACCACACAGACTCGAGCAGGAGCTAAAGATTTATCTACGCTACCATCTCCATTAAAGCAGATGTACTTGCTCGGTAGCTTCACAGAAAATAAATTAAATAATCACAGCAAGAAAATAAAATGACCTGGTTTATGAAACCCACATTCATTAAACCGTTTCATGAATATGGGCGTAAATATCATATAAAACTTGAGTTGAAAGTCAGAGCAGATTTTAGTTTCATTTGACCGTAACTGAAGTAAATTTTGTAGTAGTTTTCAATGCCAAAAAATCTGTATTTCAAGTAGTATTTCCTGAGTATTTTTTTTTAAATATAGAATAGGTTTATTTAATTTACAAAAAATATATTACTACTGAAACATAGCCATCTAAAGTCCGTTGCAAGCGATCACGATAATTGTATGTCTTATATACTATGGCTAGACTACTTAAATTTTTATATATTTACTCTGCCTTCTGCAAAAAAGTATCTTTGATATTGCAATTGAGTGACCCAGGAGCTAATTTCATCCACTCGCTTCCTTAATAGGCATAATCATCGACGTCTGCCATCGACCAGAATGGTTTTTATAAAGGTTCTTATGTGTCAACACATGTAGAGATGTAAAATTTTCGGTCATGACTCTACGGTATGATTTAACCCGGCCGTTCCCTGTATCTCATTTAACTTGCTCCATGTGATTTTATAAAAAAAATGATGATAATCATATTTTCGAGTCACAGAAAAGCACTGTTTATTTCCAAGTAGGTAGGTATTATTACTAATTTAACTCCTGACATCACCTGCTCAATTTACTCGAACCCATATCACGCAACTCGACCGTGATAAATTAAGCACAGTTCAAGTCTCATGACCTGTACAATGCTGTACATTTCACTGAGCTACAGAATAGCAGTAGCTACTGATGTTATTTGACTATTGTCCTCCAATATTGGAACGACTTTACAATTGAATGCGAGTACTCTTGATACAATTGAGATCGACTTATACGATTGTGACTAGGAATGTAATATAGGTACCATATTTTTAGCCTCATGTGAGATGTTTTAGAATCACAGTATAGAAAATAAAAAGATTTTAAGTCTAATGCTGATTTCGATTAGGAGCTCCGAATTAAAATGTAAAAATTTGTAGAATAATAATCTAAAATCCTTCCACCAATACCTTTAATATTCGTGAGAACGTATTAACAAATTCAATGGAGTTTATTAAAAAGCGTTGTATTATCAAATCAATATTTAAGTAGTTACTCAATACATCCACAAAACACTTTGGACCCCTTCCGAATGGTTAATACAACGAAATGAAGATGTTTACTGGTACTTAACCCTTGAACCCCTGTCGTGGTATACATATTGTAATCGTAACCGCTTTAACAATTTGTTACGGTTTGTGTGTATAGGAGATGAGAAATATGAATAAATTAATAAAGTAAACATCATTTATCATTTTCTGATGATAGGAACATAATATTTATTGAAAACAGTTGACCCCATATTCTTCATACGTGACTGTCAATTTTAATCAAAGTGCTTACTTAGTTTTGTCAATAGATACTTTCTCATTAAAAATAATGCTCGACTGGATAATATAACATTATCCAGTCATTAGGTTACATTTGCAAAGCTCTCGTCTACAAGCTTCATAAAGTCTACGAGGGTGGCAAATGGTTATTGGCGACGCATTAAATGCAAACGTAACAGTTGATACTTTTTTTCTGCGTTACCTGCTCTGAAGGACTCTACATTTTTTTTGAAGCGGGTCATGTTTAATTTTTGCTGAGCATGTTAAAGCAACTCATTCCACAGTTTACGTGTATGGGGAGAAAAAGGATCTCGTGATACTTACTTTTTCACAAATCGGTACTGATATTGGACGCATTGTAATTTGCGTAACGCTGTGCAAACTTCCATGATACTCGATGGCAAAAAGTAACAAATAGTATTGGTTTTCTCTAGCCGTAGTAGTAGTGAACTCATTAAACGGAAAAGTACTTTTAACTGTTGTTCTATCTATATGCAAATAATGCACTTCGACACAAACCACTTAAACTAGCAAAATTGCTCGTCACGGGTCTGCGGTCTCTGTGGGAACGACGCGACGACCCGCGGCCCGCCTGCAGCGGGGGTAGAGGGTGAGAATGAGGGTGTGCGGGGGAGGGTAACTTTCGGGGTAAGTGGGGTACCGGGCCGGAAGCGACTGTGTCGGATCGTTCACCTGTGGGAAATGTTTGCTACAATTTGAATATCGGTCCGTTGAGTAACTGCCCTGCCTGGTAGAGCAGTATTGTAGTTGTGACGGCATCGATCTTTATTTTTAAACTATATTAGATATCATTTATTTTCTTACAATCTACTGTAGTTGTAATTCATCTCATGAGGGCAAAAACAATGGAGTCTAGTATAAAATTCAGCGATTTGAAGTTATGTGTTCCCACCAACAGGTGCCGAAGTAGTTGCAAGTGAAACATGAGCAATAAAACAATCATAAACGCTTCTACCGTGACGTGATAATAACTTTGACAAAATGAAGAACAGTGAAGAGTGTTTAGACTGAATGGAATACAAAACTCGAAACAGTGTGATATTTATTGTTCTTATTAAAGTAAAGAGTATATACAGTGTACAAAGTTAATTGTAAATAAATATTCATAAAGACTGGAAAATCGTTTTGCGTCAGGCCTGTCGGGCGTAGTTTCGGACATAGTAATACCGCAGCAGACACATTACGGTGACGGCGGTCATCGCAGGCATGGGAATCAAAGTTATGATGAAAGCTTTCAATAAGCCAAAAGGTAAGTTCGTCTAAGTACCAAAATATAGTTTTAAAACAAGACCAATGTACATGGCTCTTAAAGCTTCGTACAGTCAGCGAAAAGTAGATTTTCACATAAAGTTGTATTAAGTCTACGGTTTCCAAATATTATTGGAACTCGTAGACTTAATATAACTACTTGTTATCTAAAGTTACAATTTCTTTGGTAAATCCGAAGAGGAAATGCATCTAACAATTTATTTTGTTAATCTTATTTTGTCGCTGACAGTGACTATACCTGTTTATCAACTACATCAGCTCATCATCGATTTTACAGCTCGTCGGTTCTATCTAGATCGAAATCATCAGATCCCACACCGCATACACAAATGGCTTCCCAACCGCTTTTTTTGTATTTTGGCGGAAACCATACAAGGTCTACCACCATGCAGGCTTGCACGTCCAAAGTTTAGAATTGCCTTGAATTTATCTGTGGGATGGTTACCTACAGTCAGATAGTTAGTAGCACTTATTGAAGATGAAATTCATAGACGATCTTCAGTTACACATACTTACACACGTCACCTGCGAGTATAATGTATTATCATTCAACATTTTTGCTAATTAGATATAGCTAATTGTCGGTAAGTAGAACAGCTCTAACGCAGATTAATAAGGCACTATTATAAGGGATCCTAAAAACGCAAAGTAAGTTTAAACTTGCGTTGTTTAAAAGAGCATAAAATCTAAATTTGTGTTCTTAATCTCAGCTTAACATATGGTTGTTGCCTATAATGCCCAAAAGAGGCAATATACCCAAAGATCTATATTTGAATTCTCTTTTTATTGGTTATCTTGTTTGCCACTTTAGACTACTAAAGTGGCAAACAAGTAAACGACCCCCCTATTTGTGAGGGGTACGTAGCCTACGGACGCTTGCACACCACAAGAATACGTATCACTCGCGCGTTACCGACCCTCAGACGTACTAGTGAAAAGTTTAATGTGCCTGTAATTTCACCGGCACCTGAACCCATAAACATTTTTCCCGTTTAAACCGGAACACAGCAATGCAAGCATTTCTACTTGCTGGTAGTACTTTTCCGGACGACTTGTGCAACAGACAATGAGCTCTACTACTCTTAAAATTCCCTAAAGTCAAAATATTTAATCCTACTATCCTATCCTACTAATATTATAAACGTGAAAGTTTGTGAGGATGTTTGTTCCTCTTTCACGCAAATACCACTAAACGGATATTGATGAAACTTTACAGTAATATAACTTATACATCAGAATAACACGTAGGCTACTTTTTATCCAGGTACCACACGGACAAAGCCGTGGGTAGAGGCTAGTTTATTTATCAGTATTAATGCCTCAATATTCTCGGTACAATTAAATAACAAAGTCCAGGGTAAGTTGATGGATAGGATAATGATTAACAGTAACACAGTCATTATAAAGATCCTTCGTAGTTGTGCAAAGGAGTGACGCAACAGCAGTACTGACGCTCTCGGTTTCACGTGCACTTGTCCCGAATGTGAAGCCGCCGGAACCGAAAGAAAAATAACGAAAACATTAGTTTACTGTATAATTGCATATCGTGTATCATACGCTTAATAATCGAGTTTAGATTTCTTTAAACGTGAATCATTATGCGTTTAAGTCTACGTAATGTGACACCGTGAACACAGATATAATTATACCTCTATTATATGACATACCGGACTCTTGTCGACGCCAATATATATTTATATTGGCATATATCAATATATATTGGCGTCGTTTATATTCGCTTTATAGCTTTATCAAGAAGCTATTGTTTTTTTTTCCTTCATGTTTTAAGTTCAAGTTTTTTAGAAGTATACAAAATAATGTTTATGTGATTAAAATAACATCATATAGACTTGCTAAGCCATCAATCAATTTGGTATGATAATTACCAGTAAACAAAGCTAAACACTTGCAATATTCATTTCCTTCGATATTTATAATACATATCTATTTGGAAATATCGCGTGTCCGGTGGCCAGGGTGCCTTGTGCAACCACCGGCCACATTACGGTAATTACCAGCTCCTCGTATGCTCTGATGATCTTGAAAGTAAAGACCTTGAATGCGTGCTCATAACCTGAGAACTAAAACAATGTTTGTATACAAAGGCTATTCGTAGACGGGGTCAGGCCAATTGCATTTGGATTTTACGAGCCCGTGAAAGATGTAATTTTGCGAGAGAATAGAGAAGAAATTAAATGTATGGCATTGTGTTGATTATATCATGCATTGTTGGCATTCCTTACCAAAACTCCAACATATGATGAACAATAGCCCTGGACACACTATTAAACACATTTTTTTATAAAACCCAGGAGTCAAATGAAAAGTCCTTGAAGGTCCACTTTAACATGAGTCAATTCAAAGAGATAACTCAAATTCTCGTTAGACTCCTTCCACCTAGTTGACTGAAAAGTTCGTCAAGCGTTTTCTGCCAGGAGGTAACACCTTCGAGCTAACAATCTAAACAATGCAGCCGGTCAACAGTAGCCGAGAATCCTTTCTCACATGGGACGAACAATGGCTATCGATGAGGCAACAAACGGCGGATTTACGACTCAAAATTCTTGATGCCATAAAAAGTCATAACAATTTACGAAGATAACAAAGAAACAGAGGCATCTAGTACGGGAGCTAATAACGCACATAGCTAAGGCGCGGGGGCGTCCATTCATGCCGATGATTGGTCCATCCGGTGCGCGCTCAATGAGATGATGCGACCGCGCACCGCTCGCTGCCACCGCTCGCTGCCACCGTACGCTGCCTGCCGCCTCTGTCATTGAGCAAAGACCTCTCGCCTACGTTCGTGATTAATGCTCTACCATCCGAAGATAACCGAGTAAAACAGTTCCTGACTACTGCTATAATAATGACAAAGGTATATTCTTCTCGAACGGTCAAATAAATTTGAGTACGAAAGTGAATATGCAGCAAAGCAATATAAACATTTGTTATATACATTAGCATTGACAAATTATAAGACCTTCAATAAATGACCCTAAGAACTAAACAATGTGTTAGTTCCTGCTTCATAAAAAGGCCTTACGAATACTAATGTACAAGTGATACCTGTGCAGCAATACGTACGCAAAACGTTCATTTTCCGCGTCAATGAGCAGGGAACCGTTTGAAAATAGCATTTTTACCGCATTATGAAAGAACCCTCCGGCATGCTTCAGCGAGTGGAAGGGTGATATGACATCGTTAGAAGAATGTTTAAAATACTGTCATGAATTGTTTCACACGATAAGAGCCGTGATATTGACCAAAATTCTAGTTTTTGTCTTGTGTGGATTGTTCGTCTTCTAATTTTGTTTTTACTATGCTATGTATGTTTATTTATTTAACACGAAGGTGCTACCATTTTTAATTTTACTCTACCTATCGTTAGTAACAGTGCATTTATTGCAATTATTGAGATGTAAAAGAAGGCGATTTGAATGCGAAACAGCGCACGCGCCGCTCACGTCACGCTACGTTCCAAGTTCAAACGAACAATGGAGTCAATAAAAATGGTGCGAGCTTTTGTTCTGGATCGCTATTGTGCCAATCGAAAACCCGACTATCTATTAGAATAAACTCAAATACCTAACGGCAGCTATAAAATAAGAGGATCCAAATTCACCCTGCACTGCCGAGCAATAAGTGTTTACGGCCTGTGTAGATAATGGTACAATTAACATAATGAAGCTATTGCATTTACATTGGCACCGATGTCCGCTGAGTTCCTGGGCGCAACAAGTGTCAGTTAAACATTCCCTTTCGAAGCACCCTTATTAACCACCTGTTCCCTGTGACCACTGAGCATTTACATTGTGTTCACCTATATAAATATGGAACGGCTGTTGCGTGCGTTATTTCTTTCCATATCTCGATTGCTTGATAACAACACAATATTTTAACTTTACCTTGTAAGAAAATGCATGACTTTTTAACCTTTTTTAATTTAACAAACGAGATGATGTTTTGATTTATTTATTTGGTGTGGTCCAGTATATATTTCAAGAATTTCCGAAGCAATGTTATGATACCTTGTCTGTTTTCAAAACAGACACACTTTATATATTTAAGTCTCAACAATAATGGTTTTAAATCTGAAATAAATCATTATTTTAATTATCAGTAGGGATTTTATTATTATTATTATGTATTTATGTTATTATCTACTCTGTAAAACTTGACGAAAGTGCTCAAAGTTGTCCCAACAGTAGAAATAAATGACACTTTGAAACTACGAGTATTTGCTGTCTTATTGCCAGATGCATTAGATGGATGTGGGTCTAGCCAGTTTTAATTATTTTAAGTAAAAATGAGCTTGAAACTCCTAAAGATTGGAGGTCCTTCGAGTTATTTGGCCGCGGGCCACGGTGCGCATCTCCGGTCCTTTGTACTGTTATCTTCGCCATTCACAATTCGGTCCACTGCGATGGTACTAATAGGTACATTACCTAACTTATGTTCAGCCTCGAAGCGCCCCAAGACCTCGATCAAAGATTGTGAGGCGATTGTTTTACTTCAACAATGCCTGATTCTTAGTACCCATGCGGAATAGATAGGATATGACGTAGTATCACAATGACCATACTAAAAGGCTTCAAAATTATTGGCAAATTTATTTAAGCTATATCTTCTCGCTGAGCTCCTTAACCTATACAGGCATTTATATAATTCCTTGAATGAGGATCAAATAGTTGAGTTTAACTAGTGTTAATCTAACCTACTAATTATACTTACTAATATTAAAAATGCGTAAGTATGGGTTTTTAGTTGTTTGCTGCTAATAACCTTCGTAATAGTTCAATCTAATGAAACCTTATTTAGAAGTAACGTCCATCGTGATGGTGAACATAGTACCTAGTTAGCATTATTTATCGTATAAGTGCGTGTTTTTGACCTTCTAAGTTCTTTATTAAACAGTCAAATTATTGACGCGACCAGGAATAACGCATATAATTTTTATCGAGCACTCCCTAGCACCTAAGCTTCTTACGCAGTATTTTGTAGACATTTTCATTATAGTTACTAAGCACCCAACAGACACATACATAGTTCTGGCTCCACACTAGAATTTCCTGTGTCATGAGTATCAGGAACGAATACCGTGGTACCACATTGCTCAGGCCTAGTCAGAATATTTATTTGTATCTGTTAGAAGAAAAATAGCTCAACGCTGTTGAGTTCTTGTTCATCATGATATGCAATCTTGATCCATGACTTGGAAGCATTTAATACAATAGTTTAATGAAGTAAGATTGCAAATCCAAGGTAATTATTAAGCAGGTGTCATTAAAAAGGACGATATAAAAATAGCGGTCTAGAAGCAACGGATGGGAGTCATCGGAAACTTACGGCACAATTAAACCGAAATCACTTGGATTCATTACTTTAATTACGGAAACGGAAGTCTCAGCTTGTAGTTTTTGTGCTGGATCTCGAAAAATGCCATTCCAGAGCCAGCATTTTATTTATGAACATTCGTCACAGTGATATTATCCCCGTTGTACTAATTGCCCGGTTCTCAATTGGACGTTTCATTCTTCATTGAAATTATATTTTTACACTGAAAACTACTTCAAAACTTACACTTTTGTAGGTACCTAATTACCTACAAAAGTATACTTTTAGCATTCCTGAAGTTTTTGTTGAATAGTGTTGATGGTTGAATACTGCCTCAAAATAGGAGCTTTATTTGATTTATGTTTATGACTTTTAGTTTTATTCTAATATTTTGTCTTACAAAATATTTTCTACATTTACTTCGGCGCCTTTTCACCTTTGAATAAAAGTATCCTTGGCCTAAACACTTGTAGTTGTATAAAGTTAACGAGCACGGAGGCGGCTGCATATTTCTAAAGCATCGAAATCATTTTGACTAAACTACTTTTCTTAGGTAATTTTAAAATAAATAAAACATAACATTTTATTTTGTGCGGTGACTTTGATCTTACAAGATTTATTGACGCTTATAAACCAAATTACAATTTAATATCCAGAGACTGTTTGATCCTTTTCAACTGTCCACTTTACAGATCAATTATAGTTTCATTTTATTTTACCCATGAAATGAATTCGGACGCAAACATTCACTAAATAGGTATGTTATCCACTTTTATGTTCAGTAAAATTATTTGTGAGATCGTTTGTTTGTGAATATAAACGTCTTAGTCCCAATTCACTCTCTTGAAGCTAATGATTATGCTTAGGTATATTATACTGTATTTCATCTAAAAAGATGTCTAGGTATATCATTCTCGTAAATAGAAATACTTCCAGACGAACAAAGGAATAAGAATTTATTTTATCCTGTATGTAGGTAACGAATCCCTAACAAAGTCTGCTGTAATATGCCTGGATAAACAGGTGTATTTTGTTGTGTTTTCTTTGTAGAAGCGAAAAAAACAATTTTATTTCCAAGCATAATGCGAATATTAGTAGTAATTAATAGACACCAACTTTTACACACAACAAACGTTTATTAAGGAATCATAACTGATAATTAAAGATACTTGTACGTTAATCAATTGCTTTGCATATCAGAAAATTGCAACATTGTAACAGTAATTTTCAACTATGTTTAACTACTTATTAGTAGTTATATTGTAGTAAGTATACCTACTAACAACAGTAAGCAAAACATGAAGTTTATATACTTAAAAATTAGCACTAAGTAAATACAGATAATTAAAAAACGTACTTTACTCAAATTTTTACAATACATTTTATTAATATAAATATCGCGTAGATCCGTGAGGTTCCTAAGTACGTGGTAGTCAGAGGCACGTCAAACATTATAATTGGCACATGCCTACTTTTGGCATAGGAGTTACAATTAAGGTACATAATTTTATGCACACTTTTTTTTTACTTGACATTTTATTTCGCAATGTTATTCCCATCCCCAGAGTAGAAAGATGCGAATATGCACAATATAGTCAATATAGTCATGAGTCAAGTGCAGCTGCAAGCACGAGAAATATATATATCCTGACTATAAAGTATACACCAAGTAAATCACAATGTGAGAGTTGATCGCAATTAATGACCTCGTGATTCTCGATCGCTAACACCTTGACTTGATACGCTATACCAATGTTTAGGTAGATATACGTGGAGGGTAGCAGGTGAAACTTTATCAAGATGACAGCGATTACGGTTGCTTAAGGCTAAGCCATTGTTAGGGAATAAGGTTAACAAAGTTGAAAGCTTGTGCGAAGATGAAAACGAGTTATTGTGCTTTGTTTATCACTGAAACTATAAAAAATGATAAAAATGAGAAAAGAGTTCAAATAAGTTATCTCTACTTATATCAATCGAGATAACAACCTGCCGAGCTTTGGGTAGCATGCACTTATATGGCAAAACATTTTCTAAAATCTTAGTGTCGTAAATAATTTATTTGACGATAAGACAAGAAGCTAATGCCTAAGGTGATATTAAATAGAGAAAAAATAAAAATGTAAATTACATCAAAGGTTCAGCTAGAGCTATCAGAGGCAGGGCAGCGACCGTGGGAGAGATGCACAAATCTCCGCATCTCAGAACTGGTCGGCAGGTGCAAGCCACCACGCACACAGGCATCACCACACCCACACACTCGCAAAGAACCAGGCGCACTTATCAATGAAGTTACGTCTCACACACATGCAACATTCAATCTGGCTTGTTTATCTCTGATTTATTTTATTCGAGATTATAAAGTATCAAAAAGTCGACTATTAATTTGTTCTCCGGTGCTCGGCTTAAACGCTGTAGATAAAGTAATTAATCCGGCTGATAAAGATCTTGATTGTACAACTACATCATGAAAACCGGACCAATTTTTCGTGATATTATAATGAAATTTGTAGACATCAATCTTTTTGAACTACCAGTCAACTCTAGCAAATCCCTAAGCTCTACATATTTCAAGGAATTAGAATGAAACGTAATTAATACATGTACTTTTATATTTAAAAACAATATATTTAATGCACTATCATTTACATTGCGGATGTGTTGTGATCGCGCAGTAGGTAGATAGTTGCCTACTGTTCATTCATACACGCCATGAAAAACAAATCGAAATAAACTGGGACATGCCTTAGATCCGATTTCACGTCATCTTTTTATTTACATTAACTCGTAGTTCACTTTGTTCCATCTAAATAAAACCTGATCTGTTTTATTCTTTAAATTGTTTTTGTTAAATAATGCTTATCGAATTATCAAAATATTCATCACTGGCTACTGCCCACGGCTTCGCCCGCGTGGTATCCGGATAAAAAGTAGTGTTCGCAAGAAACGCATTCGCTCGACCGTTTGTTCGTCAACTTACGTTGCAAAATTGGTCTCCAATAAAAGCCCTTTTCTTTTAACGGGATAATATATAGCCTATGTTCACCCTAAAAGTCCATTAATATAATTTGTGAATCGGATGCTTATTTTCGGAGATTTCCCCTTTACATACAAGCTTACAAATTTTACCTCTTTATAATATAAGTAATTGTATTCACCATCATTTTTGTTTGTTGCAGATATCCCGTCACAGGTGCCGCCGCTGACGCCCGGCACCAACAAGAAGATGGCCGAGGCGCTGAAGGCTACCTTCGCCTCTTGGGAGAAGGAGCAGCTGCGTCTCGGCGTGCCGAAAGGTGAAAGACAAATTCTCAAAATCATATATCTATCTTCTTAGTAGAATCATTCCCTTTCGGGATTCTAAAGTAATGTCCTGAGTCATTCTGTATAACCCGATACCTAGTGATAAAGCTATACATACTCGTAAGTAATGGTCTAAAATGAAATAAAAACGACTGCTACCAAATTCTAAATTACTTTGAGGATTACCTTACACAGGTAACAACGAAAGCCACTGTCTAGTGCTTAGAATAGGTAGCTAATCTAATTTTATGCGTAACTATCATTTCTAGATGGCGTTGCGCATAAAACACGTTTAGTACCACTCAAGATCTAGTAAATGCTTAGAATCATTTCACACTGTGAAGTTTTGTCATTATACATAGCTGTGTGAAGATTAGGAATGGAGATAACGGTTCTTTCATTTATGCCTGTGTAAACATCGTCGTTTCATTAAAATCGTTCAATATCGCTTTATGATCAGGAAGAAACAGACATTAAACCACATTTAATATAATTTTAGACATCACTCGCTCAAGATCTGAGAGATGAATAAAGCTCTTCTAAAATGCTTTTATTTCTGTAAGACAAACATTCTTGATTAAAATATGAGATATATTTTTAATAAGTTAAAATATAAACTTAAACCGTTGGGATATTAAGCTTCACAATAATTGGGCTTTTTTTGGGAGGCAATTATGCTAGACATTTTCACATAGCATCATCTAGCCCTAAAGTAAGCAGAGCTCGTGTTATGGGAACTACATGACTGATCTGCAAATATTTGCAGATCATACAAACATTTGTCCCGCGACGAAATCGAACCCGCAACCTTCTGCGTCTCAGACGGACCTTCGCCCACTGCGCCATAGAGGTTGTCAAAATGATACGAAGAAGAGACTCTTAAGAAATATTGTCATTCACTGTTTCAAGACATGTTTTATTTTTTCTTCGTTCAATTTACTGGTTACAAGCAAAAACTGTTAGTGTAGTGTGCACAACACAAGGCGTACGATACAAGACAGAATTTGCATATGGTAATGCAAGCGACGCGTTATTGTCCCGCCAGCCATGCGCCAGCGCCACACACTCCGTCTTTGTTGGTGGCACTGGCAGCGTTTCACGATATTTGTATTGAAACTTGGGTAGATGATGCCAATTTCTTGGCTTGGCCGCAAGCCCACCAAAGTGGTCAAAATGGTATTGCATTTATGCGCATCGATTAGGTTTATGTATACGCTCAGTTTAAAAATATTTTTTTAACTTAATATAGAACATATTTATTTAACTTAATATAGTCCACGATACAGGACATTTTACCCGTCAAGGTGGATTGCCAATGCCGTTTAGGTTAGTGCTGATAAAATTTTCCTTGACGAATCGATAAGAATTAAATACATGCAGTGTACAACTTGTGGTGTGATAGCTCGCCCGGACTGAAATTGATAATTATTCGGAATAGAATGTAGAAAACAATTGATATTCTAATGCTAATAATGATAACAATAGCTCAACCCTGATCGACCCGTAGGGTGTTCTAAACTCCAAAGTACCAGTCTCAACAAACAGAAACGAAAAATACGAGTAATAAGGAATAAAATTATCTTTATTATGATGGCAAAAGAATCACATGACAGGTGGAAGGTCGTCGGCCGTTTGCTGCGGAGGAAGTGCGTGCGTCTGTGCCGCGTCTATTCGCGCTTCCGGTGCGCCCGCGCATCTAACAAAATGCGCATTCACGTACAAACCACGCTAATATCAAACAAATATCGTGCGGCAATAGAACAAAATCAGTACAGCAGCAATAAGCTGAGTATTATCCTTCGACAACACTTTAACCCAAGTTATGTAGCTTTTTTAATATTTGTAGGTGTGTACGGTTTTAAGTCAATTTAATGAAATTAATTAAATAATCTTTTTTTCTGCAAGGAAAAAAATCGACTTTAAATAACGGGAAGTTGATAAAAAGTCCAATATAACATTTCATCCCTCATTTTTTCACTTTAAGGTGTGGGATTTTTTCATAGAATTTATGGGACCACTCTTGAAGTATACATTACCTTTTTTAAAAAATAATCTTTAAAATCGGTTCACAATTACGTAACATACACACAAAAAACATACAGACTAATTGAGAACCTCCTCTTTTTATTAAGTCTGTTGAAAAGAGAGAGGTTTCTTACCCAAGTTCTGTCTGTAGCTCTCTAAACTTTAGACAGATATTCGTCCAATAACCAAAAAACTTGTTACAAAAGGCCAAAGTTAAATAAATTATGAGTAGATAATTTAGTAATATGGATAACTTGAACACCAGAGAGTATAATTGAGAATTATAAGAGCCGAATAAGTATTATCTTCAGATTATACGAGGTTCTGCAACAAATTGTAGTCATTTAAAATACTTGTAGCCTTATCAAAAAGCATTTTATCATGCGTTATAAATAAAATGTAATCGAAAATAACTTGATTCGTTAATTGTTCAACGTTATAAAGTGAGTAATAAACCCGAATTTGATAATGCCTGACAACCATGCGGCTCGAATGGAAAACATAAAAAAACCCATGCCCTTCTTAATTTATATTTTTACAATTTATTGCAAGGTAATGTTGTGTTGTTTCTCTTTAATTCTTCAAAAGTTACTAATTCGTAAATACTTATTAGGTGGTACTCAAAATTATAGAATAATAACTCGCAACTGGACTTTATATCTTTTGGTATCTACATTCTACTATCCTACTACAATTATAAACGCGAAAGTTTGTGAGGATGGATGTTTGTTACTCTTTCACGCAAAAACTACTGAACGTATTTTGACGAAACTTTACAGTAATATAGCTTATACATCAGAATAACACAGGCTACTTTTTATCAGGGTACCACACGGGTGAAGCCGTGGGCTGAGGCAAATATACGTATAGATCTAATCTAATGTACAATCAATAAACTAGGTACTCAAAGAAGCAAAATCCCCAAATTTGCGTATAGCATTCTTTACCATTAGTTATCTACCTTTATCAGATCGAAACGAACATTAACGTGTCTCGATCACAATCATCCCCAGTAACTAAAAGGTGAGCTGTCTCAGGATGTTAACGATAGTAGTATTGCGCTTATCTGATTCAAGATAAGCTGAAAATTTTTTTGTTTTGGAGTTTACTTACTAAATATTATTAAATAAGTAGTAGATTGTGCCCTAAGGACCGAAAGTAGTGGATTTCCACGAGGGCGAAATATTGAATCGAGAGCGAGTCATTCTTATAAAATCATGATCGCTACGAAGGATTCAATGTCTAGAAAGTAACATACTTACATAAAAATGTTCTAAAGTCGTTATAATACCGCATAAGATTATTCTTATGCGGTAAAATGTAGTAAAAATTATTGATTAACAATTTTGATGTATTTTTATGAAACAGTGTGTCGAGTGAAAAAAAAACTTAACATAGTTAAAGTACAATGGATGGTATTATCGCCTAGAAGCGATCTTAGATGTGAATCTTAAATTATACTTCATAGTTACAAAAAACGTTTTTCATCACTATGTCGGTCTACATTTGTCAGTTAGAACAAATTTTGATCTAAAAACGTTGTCGAATGTTGATATATTTAAAATACCTTTTCGTTTTCTCCTATTTACTTGTAATGTAAAGTAAAATGTATCTACTAGAAAATAGCATGCCAGTTTTTTCTTCCCATTTAAGTTGATTGAAGGTACGTTTTCCCAGTCATCGGTCTCTGCAGTACAAACATTGAACAGTCTCTCCGGCCACCGACTAAAAGCCATAATTAAACTAATTATTCATTAATAGCCAGCTCTCGCCTGACAAGGGAAAAACACAAGTTGTCGACACAGTTAATTTATAAAATAGCTCGTTCATTTTACAAATCAACTGCAGCAAAAAAGACGAAAAGTGCCGATAAAAAAACCGTATGGCATACGGTTTTTTTATCGGCACTTTTCGTCTTGTTTCCCAAAGTAGTACCGATGACAAATCCAACCGATGAAAAATACCGATGACATTATTATAATAATAAATAAGTTAAGTTCTTACTAAGAAGAAGGTTCCTACATTAACAGACCACGCAACGCAATCAAAGGTATATAAAGTAGTTTTTGGCCATAGCTTTTTAGATATGAAGCTTTTGTATTTAGATGCGATTAGTGTCCTGTCCTATTTGAAAAGTTAGCTAACTGCTCTTATCGGGCTATGTTCCTCAGTCTGAGAGCAATTTGTGTCATCGTAATTCCATAATTTCATTTGTATCGATTTAACTTTTTCTGCACTTTACTAGGCCGGTTGGATGTCGGCTATGCGAAATGAAATTTAAACTATGCTACTTTGATTGATAAGTTTTCCTCCTCTGAGTGTGAATTGTATCGGTTTAGAAAAGTAAACGAGCTCGTACACCAAACTAAAATATCAATAGTTCAAAACAAGTCCCAAAAGAAAATCATTGTATAAACAAAGTTTGCAATACAGACAGTTCGGTAGGATAAAACCTAGGTATCTCCAAAATCATTGTGAAATAAATCTGACTAATCGGTTGCCACTAGCTTACTGAACTGATAAGTAATAATAAGTACGTTATATTCTGTACAAAAAAGTAGTTTACCTAGTTACTGTTTCATATTAGAAATCCTTTTCCTAAAAAGAGGAGCAATTTGTAGGCGCATACATTTGGGCGTGAAGGTCGAGCTGTTTCCGGCGCGTGCATGTGGCAAGTTCCGTTGTTGGGCAAGCGGGTTCGCCGCTCGGCTAATTGTTCATGTTGCAGCTCTATCCGCCTGCTATTGTATGTTTTACTAATGTTTTATAGGGAATTCTAATTAGGGCTGCCCATACTTTGATCTTGCCCTCATAATCTGCATTGGATTGGCTTCTAAATTCTTTGAATCTAGTCGATAAAAATGTTTAGCACGCACTTTATAATCTAATTAAATTAGTAACTTTTATATCAATGTTCAGTTAAGTAAGATAATATTACGTAACAGCAATCTTTCATAGGAAATATTAGCTTAATTTTCGGCATTGAATAATCTCGAAGCCTCACAGAATGAAGGCTTGTACTGTCAAAAAAAACAACTTCTCTTCTTACATGGGTATTCCCACAGAACAACAGGACATTACCTTCTCGGTATTTCCCACATCCATGCCAGACAAATTCTAGCAAATCCATTGACATCCATTACAAAATAATAACAACAAAAGTAGAAAACTAGAGCAGAACAACAATTACAACAATTGTCAGAAATATTTCAGTTTAAAAAATCAAAACTGCTTATTTACACTGACTGTAACAAACGGTTTTGTATTTTCAACCGACTTCAAAAAAGAATATTTTTTGATAGATTCTCAATTCGTCTGTATTTTTTTTGTATGTTTGTTACGCGATTTCTTCTCCAACTGTGAATCGATTTAAATAATTATTTTTTAAATGTGTAGGGTATACTGCAAGGGTAGTTCCATATACACTTTATGAAACAATACCACCCCTAAGGGTAAAAAATAGGGGATGAAATTTCATATTGGACTTTTTATCAACTTTTCATTATTTTAAGTCGTCTTTTTTAAAGAATAGTTTGTTTTTATTTCATTGTAATTTCTCCAACAGATCCTCGACAATGGAGCGAAGCGGCTGTTGCTGCGTGGCTCCGCTGGGCGGCTCGCGAGTTCTCGCTCGAAGGTGTGGCGCTTCAGCAGTTCGCACGTGCGCAAGGCAAAGACATCTGCGCTATGGGACGCGAGGAGTTCGTGGCACGAGCACCGGCCTTCATGGGCGATATACTGTGGGAGCATCTCGAGATTCTACAAAAAGGTAAATAGTATCAAACTTACTTTTATATAGTTTACTAGCTTCTGCCCACGGCTTCTCCGTGGTGCCCGGTTAAAAAGTAGCCTACGTGTTATTCTGATATATAAGCTATATTACTGTAAAGTTTCATCAAAATTCGTTCAGTAGTTTTTGCGTATAAGAGTATCTAATCTATCCTCACAAACTTTCACGTTTATAATATTAGTAGAATGTTGATACATGCTATTTTTTTATTTCAATCAGATGTAGAGAAGGAGCGTTCTCTGCTCGCCAACGTGCCTCCCAACATGTACGAAAGCAACGTTTGCCTGCCCGAGCTGCCGGACTACATCCCACCGGCCCACCACTACAACAACAACAACAATACTGGTAAGTTACTATCATTACTATCTCATCAATAAACACTAGATGCTAGATAGATAGATAACTCTTTATGAATGCATTCATCAAATTTAAAAAGAAAACATTAAGTAGAACAAAATAAATAGTTACAACAGGAATTAAACAAATAGCACTATATAATTTTAGAGTAGGTAGGTACCAACAAAAGGCTGCACATGTTGCATAAGCAAGCATGTTGTATGAAAACTGCCGCTTGTACCCAATGCATTTTTATTCAGCTATCTAACAGAAATTTTGCGGCTAAACTTTTAGAAAGAGGGTGTACCTACGAAACCAAATCGAATGCGTAGAAATAGTTGTCGACACACGCCACTGTGTAGTGATGATTCATGAACCACAAAATATAAAAATGGTAAAATATATCTTATCAGTTATTACCTATATTTATTTATGTGCGTATTGTAATGAGTTCTTTACATGGCTGGCTCATAAACCCATGAACTTAAGAAAGCACTTCTCCATTTCCTTGCAACTTTATAACCGTAACGGTCATGTTGTTTGCTTAACATTGTTGTCGAAGAACAAATAATGTATCAGCTAATAAAAATAATCTTAACAGAGGCAAGAAATTCAATCTATAAAGGCTCTACAAATTTCGTAGCACGAACAGATTTTTTTACAGATGATGTTGGTTTTTTTTCAGTTGATAAATAAACAACTATCAGTCTTGAACCTACAAGAAACCTTGCAAAATAAGCAACAAGTGAGTCGTTTCAGTCTCCAACCACCCCTGTATCGTGTCGTAAAGATAAGGAAATCGGTTGCTTATCTGCTTGGTAAAGAGAGCCTCATTAACCGTTCACGATAACCCAGCAATTATTATTACGAGCTTGAAATCAACCCTACAGCCGATAATATAAACAATAATTTGCTGTTTTTACTGCGTTTCATTTAATTAAGTATTCCTTCTAATAGTCCGGGTTTATTGTCTAAGGGCCGATGTTTCATTACCCTGATTTCTAGCCATTACTTAAAATAAAGTATAAACAAATTCATAAAGAAATAAACCGTTTCACTCTAGTTCTTGATATGTAGATCCAGAAAAAAACAGGTTATATTACCCTCATTATTTATTCCCGCGAATATAACAGATCCTAACAAGAGCTAATCCTTATAATTTGAAGAGTTAATCTCTTCGCATCACCGGTTGATTGCCACATAAATTTTAAAGGAAACACATTATGCAACGACACACGGGAAGTCTTAAAGTCTAGTTTTCGAGGGATATGTCTCAAATTACATAGGTACTTAGAATTCAAGGGGCTAATATAATTAATCAAACTTTAAAATCAGGGGTGGCTGCATAATCTCACGAATAAAAGCCCATTTCCATTAGATATAAAACTGCGTGTTTATTGCGTTGTAAATCATGCGAGCGGGATGTTTTGACTGGACGACGCGGCCGCCTGCTACTGAAATAATAAATTAACCAAGGAGACAAGATGTCCTCTAGGAAGTCGTTAGCACGGGTGGTCTCATGGCTTTCAGACGTTTGGACAACCAATTTACACGTCCACTTGCTCTTCCGGAGAGCATCTTTCATATACTGCGTGTACAAGCAAACTTTATTTTACTTCATAACGATTATGTTATTCATGGAGTTGAGTTTTCAAGTGTTATCGGTGTGTTTAAGGATAAACATAATTTGCATTAAAAAAGGTAACAAGTGTGCCCAGATAAACCCTTCTGTTTCGTCATGAGTTTTGAGTTACGAATTATTCGTTTATCTCATTAAATTTTGTTTTTATATTTCGCAAATCACAATAGTTGGATATAGCAGAATAATATTTTTCACTGAAGCATCAAATAAGTATTCACATATCGCACGGCACATCGTTTCCAGTCGGGTGCGCGAATATGGCGTAACTCGGCCGACCTTGGCGCAGTTTTTCCGCTCTCTTTCAGCCACTCCGAGGCTGGCTGAATCTTCTTCTGCCTTGTGCCACTGTGTCATCTTCGCAATTTTCGGCAGACCGACCGTGACGTGACCAAGAACTTGCAAAAACCATAAACACAGCAATTTACGAAATTGTGTGATGAATTATGTTTTCGAGTAGGTAGGTAATTTACATCCAATTACGTAACTATAGTTAGAATGATTTTTCTTTTTATAAATATTTTACAATAGTCAATTGCATCTTACACCTTAAATACGTATAAATTGTGTTTCAAAGTATTGAAACACAATTTATACGTATTCAGTCCCCCATCTCTATGAAAAGAAATATAAGTGGGTTAACAAATACAATGGTTAGTACCAAATGTGATATAGGTACCAAAAATAACATTCTACAGGGGTATTAAAATATTTCTGGTTGCGCTTCAAGTCACTGTTGTTATTGTTCATGTCTATGACAACTCTTCTCTACTAATCTAGTTTTATACTTGCCCGCTTAGCTTACCCAACACAACGTTTTGTCTACGAAAGAGAAGACAAAAACTATTTCTATCGTCTATTCCGTCAAACAATATACTTTTTGCTTCTGTTGACAAAATATGCTAAGCAGGCTGATACAAAACTTGATCAAGATTGCTAGACTCCGCCTACAAGATTTAACTAGCTAAGGTACTTTAGAATCATATCCCTCCATTTATTTGGTCGTTGACAGGTAAAGGGAGGCCTTTGCCCAGTAGTGGAACGACATCAGTTAATAATAATAGACAATTGCTCTCAAGGCTCGAAAAGTTGCAATTACTTTACTTCCAAAAAGTATTTTGCTAGATTTAACCGCATTTGAAATCTTTGGATGACAGAATACATATAGGTAATATAATAGTTAGACTACGATTTATGTGCATTTGGGTATATTTTCGTGGTAGTTATGCCCCTACCATTTGTTTCTTCACCTCCGTCAGTAGAATGTTCGCATGACCTCAGTGTCCAGTCTACGCGCACGCTTGCTACTCATCTTTGCCATTGTTCTATTTACTTCGGCAGCAACTTGAAAGTTCTGTGTCGTGTCTATTCTTTTTCTATTTTATGGCTTTTGGAATTCGGAATATTTATACTTAATATTTATTTTTAATTTTAATAGGAAAATTGGCTTTACACCAGTGGATGAAAGAAAACGGTCTGATAGAGTGAAGTGTTTTTGTGAATGAACCAATATGGCGGATTGGGATTCCGGATAAGAATTATTATGTTCTTACACCCCAGTTCCCGGTCAAATGACCCCGCAGATCTGGAACCGCTGTATATTTGGCGCGGTGAGTCTAAATATGACCCGTATAATTTAAGATGACTCTGATTTGATTCTGTTTTTTATGGTCAGTGTACCTCATTGCAATTTTTGAAACCTTTTCTTATCAGTACTAAAGACCTGCTGAAACTGTCTTGGAAATTCGTTTATGAAACATTACTGCAAACGAACATTATGGTTTCAGCAAGAGTGACTAGGTACACCGCCTAATTTCTCGAGTCGTCCTCGCTTCAACTCGAGCGTTACAAACCAATGTAAATAGGCTGATGTATCTGAAGGTTAACGCAAAAAAACACAGTATTTATTCAATATTTTGCAATGCACTCGTATTAATAAAGCATGTAGTTATATGGCTGATGTTCTGTTGGTGCAATTCGTGGCATCCGCGCTGTCGCAAGGGGCAGCGATCGTAGCACATCCTCGCGCTTGCGCACTCGCCGCTAATCGCCGGACGTACTCGTGTGCCGCGGAACAACGTTGCTAAATCAACAACAATAATGTCTTAGGCTGAAAAATTTCATGGTCTTGACGCTCAGTGCTACGCCGTAGAGTATGTCGTGCGCGTAGGCGGAATCTTCTGACCGTACATTATCTCATTAAACATATTTTCTTTCTAAGGATTTTAAAGTGCATCTTCAGCATTATTGATTAATTTATAGGAAATTGTATCACCTCGTCTTAACCTTTGATACATATTTCTTGGTACCTTTTCATGTCTTAGAAATAAATATTTTTTAAATGGCGTTTCTGTATTATTTCTGTAGCCCAACAAACACTTTTTGTGTTCAACGAACATATCATATAAAATTATAGTAATTAAAATCTGAAACTAATTAACATCGAAACGTTGATGGCCAACCACATCCATAATAAGCTTAAAATACGAGATCATTTAACATTCTATATCGGCAGTAAACTGCACGGTACGTCCTTATTAGCCCATTAGCGTGTATTTACGAGTTTTGTTTGCATCGGATGGATTACGCGCCAGCCAATCATAATAATTCTATAGAGTAATATGACTAGAACATAAAGGTATGTGCACACAGAGTTTAGCGTTGAACAATATCTTCCCCGCTATTATTTCTTTGATTTATCAATTTCTAGTCGTGTCAATTCGCTAATTCCCGACCATATAAAATAGCTGCAGCTGTTTGTAGAGACTTAGTTAAAGTGGCTCTGCGTTCTCAAAAAGTTTCTTTGATTGTTTTAGCTTTGTTGAGGAATTCAAGTAAAACAGCTAGGATTCTGTTGCGGAACAGTTTCATGGCAAAGTCCTGTATGCACTCGTACTAACAGCGATGTCGACGCAGACATCCTGGCTGTGATTTATCAGAAGGCTGAGGCCCCGCCCCGAGCCACCTGATATCCTCATCCTACCACTAACCAGCAGTTTTTATCCATCATTATTAAATAATTGGGTGTTACAAATATTCTTTATTCTCAATGCGATTTATTGAGCTCAAACAAAATTTAAATCTTAACATCTGGATAAAACCAAATTGGTAATTTGTAACTAATTTCGAATAGTTATATCATGTAATTATAATTTGGCACAGAACTGATAGAAGACCTCTGTGGCGAAGGCCCGCCTGAGACGCAGAAGGTTGCGGGTTCGATTCACGCCGCGGGACAAATGTTTGTATAATCTGCAAATATTTGACACTGGTCTGGTTGTTTTCTATGTATAGTATGTATGTATTTACAATATATATATAAGTTTGTATATCTGTCATGTAGTTCCCATTACACAAGCTCTGCTTAGTTTGGAGCTAGATGATGCTGTGTGACAATGTCCAGTATTTTTATTATAATTTTCATAGAATCAAGTTTATTTGATTTAGGTTAAGGTACTGAACAAATATAAAATTATATATAATAATTATATATAGAACAAATATTATACGATGACTTAATTTTTAAATTTTATATAAGTTGTCATCAACAACCTGTAGATTATCACTGCTGGACATATGTCTCCACTGAAAAATGTTATGATAAACGTTGTTGTGCCACCTCGATCCACTGACCTCCTAGATCGAGGTAGGACAACATGCAACCTTTAAAATTTCATCGGTTTATCGGGTGTAAGGCCTTCCTTCGTCTTCCAGTTTGTGGTCGCCCTTTTAAAAATATTATTCTGCGCCGTTTAGTGTTGTTGATTAATCAGGTTCTTTGTATATTAGTAGCTTCTCTGTCTTTACTCTCTGACCAACCTCACAAGACAAATGATAATAGGATATTGTGTTAACATTTAATATATTGAGTTAATGGGTTTTCTATAATATCAATAAAAATATACGTGTCAATTCGTTTCGAGCGGTCACTTCCTGCGTCCATTGTGCTTCAATGAGGGAGCTTCCGGTGCAACCCGACACACACTCCTGCGCACGTGCGCAACCTTTTCAAATATCCAGCTACCATTTTTCTTAGAGGATGTTAGAACAGGGTAAGAAATCTAATAATCACGACGTAAGCGTTTTTTGTGATTTCACCTTTATAAAAGATTCTTAACACCTACAAACCTTCATTGGCTTAATTACCTACACATAATAGTTTAGAAATTGCAAATGGCTTATAAATCGTGGCTATGTATCAAATACTATCGTGATTTACAACTGTCCATATAAAATAAAGTCTCTGACATGTCATATGACACCACAACAATGCCCAGAATGAACATAAAAGACTACACGAAAAAGGGGATAAAATGACAAAAAAATCACCTCAAGGATTGGCACACGAAAAGAGCAAGGGGTGTTTCTTTGATATGCGCATTTGTAGGGTACTCGCAAACTCAACCCTAAGGGGCTCTTGTGCCCCAATAAGCTTGTAATAAGGACCCTTGCAAAGTACCCATTCAATCAGACCTTTTTCCTTCAGGTGTCCTTGTTAAATACCAAATCGGATTTGCTTGTCAATGTTATTGTACTCGAATAAAGGGTAAGGGTCAGCTACTAAAAAGGGTCTCTATTTTTCGTTCAATGGTTTATCGCAGTCATTTTACAGCTATTTTAATATCGACCTCATCAAAATGCATTGATAAAATTCATGGGCATATTAAAAAGTTCGGTCGCTTTTATTAATCTAAGAAGCAATCGGCTGAATGCTATCATGTTTGGGGATTTCTGTATCTATTGATCTTAAATGTCTACGTACATATATTTTAAGATTTTTTATTGTGGGTACAAGTTCATGGGCATTGGTTGGTTTTTAAACTCATCTCAGTACCTACTTCAGAAACAATCGGGTGAATGTTATCATGTTTGAGGATTTTTGCATCTACCTCTATAGGTCTTACATACGTTTATAAATGTGAACTTTTTATTTTGCTGGCACAACATTCCTATTTATATGATATTATATGTTATATCAGTAAAGTAGCGGCGTGGGTGGCGATTCGTGGAATTTTACAAACAGTGAACTCCACTTTGATAATGTACGAGTATTAAGAAATTGTGTGTTATTTTGTTTAAATTATAATAATAATAAATAATAATAATGCTCGACATTTTCACACTGCATCATCTAGCCCCAAAGTAAGCAGAGCTTGTGTTATGGGAACTACATGACTGATATACTACTTATATTTTTTTTGTAAATACATACATATTATACATAGAAAACACCCAGACCCGAGACAAATGAATGCGGATCATACAAACATTTGTCCCGTAGCGGGAATCGAACCCGCATCCTTCTGCGTCTCAGGCGGACCTTCGCCCACTGCGCCAGAAGTTGTCAAACTACTTACTACAAAGTATTTTAGTACAAAGTACTAAAATACTTCGTATTTGGTAGGTAGGTATTAAGATGAGCATTTAGCAACTAGGGAATTACCGTGTGAACATGTAATTTGATATCTAATAAAGGTATACCTTCCACCCCCCTGAGTTTTTGAAACTTTTGTTTAAAATTGTGAGAACGAAGGAGTTTCGCATACCCAACCTGTTTCTATGCCGATTTACACTTTTGTAAAGTACCGACTTACACGTAGTTAGATCAATACAAGTGTCTGATTGCAGCGCCGACAAAGCCCGCTCGCGGCGCTTTGAAGTGCCGAATTCAATTAATTGCCCTATTTGCGGCACTCTCTACTTATTGTAGAAATCGTAAAAACAAATACTTGCCCAGGCTTCATCATCCGTTATTAGTTGGCGCGTTTAAATTGTCCCCTTCGTAATCTCGCTTTGGATGAACTGTTTAATTTTAACGTAGGTATAAGATTAAAAACAAAAAGTAATTCACATATATCAAAGTTATGCAAATTGTAATTTTTATACAAAACCACAGTTTAAATATGTATTTGTTAAACTTTGTTCCCGATATGTTATCTATGCTCGCGAGGGCGGGCGGACGGCGTGGGCGCATGTCCTTCGCTGTACTGCCCCTAAGCATGCCTACTATCATTAATTCTGTGGCTTCAGCTATCGCAATCGCAACAGTGTCGCATGTTATTGGAATAATAATTCATTGTTTTAAAGTTTTTGAATAAGATAAAATTATCTTAACTGACATTGAGATGGGTATTTATAACGAATCCGACGACAGCCAACAAAAATATACTAACTTTTAAACTAGTAATAATACTTTATCGCAGATAAGCAAAATGATTGCTAGTTAATATCTAAACAACTATCTATTAGAACCATTAGGAGCGATTGTGGTCAAATGAATGTCTATTTAAGAAAAAATATGCATTGAGTCTATTTAAAATATAGAATTCGGTCTGAATTTATAGATAGATAAATGTCGTATCCATCCCGCGCGATCTCGACAGATGACGGAGGCCGAAAGATATAAATTATTGGCACCGGAAATGACGTCCCAGCACGCTCCAATTTAAAACACATATTGCGGTGAAGCGGGGCAAGTTCCGACGATAGAGTGATTTGCGTAATGCACAGGCTGAAAGACACCTTACATTGTCAACAATCAATGCTCAATTAGTTAAGCATTTTATTTAAATACAGTATTATTTTTTCAACCAAGAACAAAATTAAGGTTAACGAATGTCACAACTCGTATCCTTAATTCAGCGGAAATAAAAATGTTATAAACCCGGCCTCATAGAGAATACATTGAAATTCAAATCAGAATTCAATCTGTTTGATCGACAGCACCGGACGCGCTCAGCTTTTTAATTATTGCGAAGGTTATAAGTGTTAACCCAAAAAAAGCTTTTATGTCGTCAATAATCGGATGTTAGTGATTATGTGTCACCGTTAGGTACGTACCTTCTCATTATTTATAAAACTCGTCGGTATCTGTGACAGTTCTGGATGAAGTATTCCCAATCCCGAGCCTTACAGATTTATGGAGTGTTTTCAGCGTTTTATCTAAAAAAGATTGTTTATCTTGGACTTCCGTCGCCTGCCGCAGCCGATACGCTCGCTAACGCTTTATTGTTTACACTTAATGTAATTCAAAGCAGGGAATTCCTGGGTATTTTGTATTTTTAAATTTAAACGTGGCCGATGGGAACAGAGGCAGTTTACTTCTTGAATATCGATAGAAGTCGGTTTATTTCAATCTTTTTACGTTTTTGCGATCGATACTACACCTATGCCATACGTGATCTGTCTCTTTCAACGCCGTCTGTTTTGCATAATATCTTTTAAGACGATCTGAAATAGTATGTCATAGTTGTTTGAAGTATCGGAAAAACTGCTAGTTATGTACCGCGTTTGAATGACCGTGATATCATGGTATAAAGTATCTATATTGAAAAACTCACTTTGTTCTGTCGTGTTTGATGACCGTGACGAACGACGTCTCTGGTGGAATATATCATTATATTATGTAGTTAGGTATATCTATTGCTAAATGGAATGGAATATAAAAAAATAGTTGCGTCAAGATCCAAGTTAGTTGATTATTTTTATACTCTTGTAATACTTACTAGAGAGGAGAGGAGGCTCAAGACTGTTTTCCTTTGCACTGTTTTTGGGGAGTTTATTATCCCATTTATTTAGAGTGATGATAGTAATGAAAAATAAAATACAACTTGTGATTAAGATTTTCTCCGTATTCTTATCACATTCATCA
This sequence comes from Perizoma flavofasciatum, assembly GCA_958496245.1. Taxonomy (NCBI): domain Eukaryota; kingdom Metazoa; phylum Arthropoda; class Insecta; order Lepidoptera; family Geometridae; genus Perizoma; species Perizoma flavofasciatum. The sequence goes on from OY292436.1 coordinate 7,276,325, forward strand.
GCGGTGCCTATTTCCTCATAAGACAGTTGCGTCACGCAGGAGATTGCTCTAGTTTTCTATCGAAGACAATATCCGCAGGTGTTTATTTCCCGGTGCATTTGTTCAATGTGGAAAATGATGGAAAACTCATTTCCGTGCTATTTCCCGCCGAGAAGCGCGCCTCTATAATTGAATTGCCTTGCCTGTGCCATAGACGAGTTTATTGTAAACTTAAATGCTATTAGGTATGCAGTGTGCACTCCGCCTTCATTTTGAAGCTTGTCCTGTTGAAGATCGATATAAAATAGGAAGCAAAATTTTGCTTTCATAAACTCTTATGTAGAATAAGATATAATTCCACTCCCCCCCCCCCTCGACATCTTAATAAAGACTTTGCAAGCAAGCTAGAATGGCTGAAACATTTGCAGTATTAAATAGATTTAAGAATGAAATTATTTTAACCGATATTTTAACTTACATTTCTGGGCTCAATTACTAATGCTAGAGACAGTCTATATTAATAAAAGTACAACTCATACATCAAAAACCTTACCACACACAACACATTATACCTGCTTAAAAAGACACACTAAAAAAACGGCGTCTTCTTTCCGACGGGCGGCGCGTCGAAATCGCTTCCTCCGGTAGACAATAGCCCTCTATATCCGGTTGAACACGTGCTCAGGTGGCTATTATGTCCCACTCGACCCCTGCTTCGATCAATTGTGATTTTCTACCACCCTCTGTAACTTGACCCGGTTCCAAAGCGTCAGACCCGCCCTTAAGCTCGTGCCCTCCCACCGAATCGTATTCCTTATCATCGTTGTATCAGACATTGATATTGCGACATCTGTCTCAATATCCTCTCAGAAACCATTGTCAACATCCTGGAAACCAGAGTTCAATATCAGCTGAGATATTTTTTCCATCTGTCTAAGGTATATCATTTGATGACAGCGAGACGCTTATACGAGTACTATACAGCCTTTTGGGAACATGATATTGTTGCAAATCCATACTCTCGATTTTATATACTAATGCATCTCGTCACATCATATAAACAGGTAAATGTTTACAAACATGTGTTTTTCTAGCATCGATTGGATGACAATAAAATGAACCTTCCTAAAATGCATACAAATTAACTGCAAAAATTCGGATTACAATCCGATGAACTGTTTCGGGAGTAAATGGTAACAGAAAAACGAACAACTAACCTCTTATGGCAAACGCATTCGGTAGCCCGTATGCACATGAACATTGACTCTTTTCCGTCGTCCTATGCGCTACTTATCAGCTGTTAGGCTGCTGTCTTCAAATCTACTCGCTTACATATCAACTTATCGGTAAGTCGAGGCTGATTTACATTTGTAGCAAGATTGAAAACTAGCTTGTTTAGCTTGTTAAATTCAAACATGGTACAAGCTAGTTAAGCTTATAAATCGACGAGTAGTACCAGTACAATACATAATGCTATTCAAATTATACACTGTTTTCATGTAATACAATAATTTTATTATGAATCTTATCGAAATCGTAAGTCCGTCATATTCGTAGATTGTTAAATTTTGTAAAGTCTTAAAGAGTAAGTTATTATCATGTAGTTTATTTATATACACTCAAGTTTTCTTAATTCCATGTGTATCGTTCGTCTCAGCCAGGTTGTCTCAGATCAGACAATAGCCAACGTCAAGGTTGAGTGCGTAACACTCGTTATTATAACGTAATAATGATCCACGACGGTTATATACAAGTACCACTACGTGAATTTTGCAAAACAATCCTTCACACTTCTGCCCAATGTAGGTTATAATTTTGACATTTTGTTTAAAGCCCAGTAGGTATTTGTACAGTTTATAACTCATCTATAAATTCTGGAACTCGCAGAGCTTTGTTTCAAATTTTGGGCTGCACTTGAAAATTTGCCTCAGGCTCTTAGTGACCTGTAAATTAAAGTTTTCTTGATAAACCTAAAAAAAAAAAGCATCAAAACTTAAAATGTTAATTTACTTTTGTCGCTCAATTTACCATTTCGCTTAAGGATAATGTAAATATAATTTCTCCAGCTGACGTTTCGTGATCGTCTGAAGGTCCTTTCTCATGAGCACCATCAGAGACCAGCGGGGCGATCACACTAATTTCCCATGGCTGGTATCATCGTATGGGATGAATCGTATAACGCTAATTTGTAAGCTGGATGATCCATAGATGGACAATGCGAATGAACAAAATTAGTTTCATATTGGACGTTCCGTTTTTGGATGGATGGACCATTAAAATAAGGAACTAGTGACAAAATTGATTGCCATCTATGAGTTAGTGTGATCGCCCCGCGGCACTCGACGGGGAATTGACAGGAATCGTTATTTACCACCATAATTTTATGACGCTTTTATTTCCCATACAAAATTACGATAGAAAGAGCGATCAGCTACTTACGCATAAGGTTCTACTTTTTATTGCATAAGGTCCAAAGAACTATAGGTACTATTCTTTTTGAGGACTACCTTTGCCCATAATGACTCGAAAAAATCTAGTTTCAGATGTTCTGGTACAGTGGTCACGGTCATCGGTACCTACCTACGCTGAAATGCGTCACCATTTCCATTAACTTAGTTCATTATCTACTCGGCACATCGTTCTTGACAATATAATCATTTTGTTTTTATATTTGCTGGAAACAATGCCTGCTGAATAGATAAGTATACTTACTAGTAGTATAGGTATAGCACGGAACATGGAAGTAACTCTAACAATTTTAAAGTACAAGTTTTTGTGAAACTGCTATAAATTGCCTCACAATGTTACCACTAATAGGAAAATCTTGTATAACTTTTAGTAGGTACTGAACTACTAAGCATGTTCGGTAGAATTTCAAAATACAAAGTTTACCAAAAAACAATATGTTACTTTAGTAACTCTAAATAAAAATACCTTCATTTATAACGTTTTTATCAGTTTTCCTCAATATATAAATATTACTTAGTAATATTGCTTCTGTGGGTACAGAAAAATATTTCGTCTGAAAGTCTGAAGTTATGTAGCTAAGTACCTACTACTTACATAAATATTATTTAGTAGCTACATACTTTCATATTAGGAAAAGGGCTTACTATTTGTTTATTCTTTGTTGCTTGTTTCGTACCTAATGTAATATTATTATAGGTAATATCCGAAATAAGCAAAATGTGAAAGCTATAAATCATAAATGATTTGTGCTAATTTCTATACCATCACAAAGGGGGGGTTAGGCAGGTTCGGCAAAAAAATGAACGGTCGCAACAGTTGGTTACGCGGGCCGCGGCAGCAGGTGGCGCGACAGGTCTCGCCAGTCGGCCGTACTCGGCTTCGCTCGGAATTGCTCGCCCGCTTTTCCGCTCGCTGCCGCCCTCTCGGTCCGCCCGAAAGCTCTCAGTCGTTGATTAGGCGCGCTACGACGCGGTGCTACCGATTTCGCTCCGTAAGCTCGCACTCGTCCCTCCGTAACGCGATATAATTATTAATAGTTCAAGTTTACTTTTATTATTTTAATTTTGATAGTAACTTGTTAAATTAAATTGACTATATTTCATCTGAAGTAATAGGTAAATAAAGATTTATAAATCAGTGATGTGGTGTTGAAAATCGTAATATTTGACGGGGGCCGGTCCCCGGTCCGCCATGCTGCTGGTAGAGACGCCGCGAGAAGCCGCCGTTCCTCCGTGCGCGGCGCCCCTTGACATCCCTATGTCTACTCTTACGAAGCTGAACTTTTCAGACTATAGTGCCAAAGTGAACAAACAATATACAGAGATCCCGGCGGACGCTAGAGACGTCGATACGCGGTTGAACTATGAACAGGCGCTCGCGAGTGTAACTAGGCTTAACTATGAACAATCAGTGACGAGTAACGGCAAACTGCATTATGGTGAACAGAATAGGCTCGCGTTTGATCCTTCAATGGATCCCATGTGCGATCCTTCCTATATACTCCCAGGTTAGTTATATCAAAACATAAAATACCTAAGTACATACCAATATCTTTTCACAACATTTATTTTTTTAATTCTTCAAAATCTTTGAATAGTCCTGAATTAACTAAAAGCATTTTAATACAGAGGTTGAGAGATAAATAGGTCGGAAACATAAAAATCTAATAAAATCTTCCTTAGATCTTATCAATTTTTAAAGATTTTTTATTGGGTTACTATTTTGTAAAACCTAAATATGTAATTTTTTCATCAAAATGTGCTCCAAATGATTCCGGGACACGAAAAACTAAATCATGTGTTAACGTGTAAGTGTTAACTATGAAAAGTTTTCTTCCAGCAAATCTTAAAGGATAGCGAAAGCTGATCAGGCACGTGTACACAAAGTAATTATAAAAAAAAATAGAATAACCGTTGCGTTAACCACTGGGTTATTCCAAACTACTGAGCTTGGAATACTTAAAAATAACAAGAAAAATAACCTAAATAGATTGGTATAATGTTGCTTATTTGCTCTTATTAATGTCCATGTTACTACTGAAAGATTTTTTCCTCAAACTAATACATGCTTTATTCTTCAGTTATTGAGCTTATCTACGTTCATTAAAATGCGGTTATCGCATGTACTCGTACCTACTCAGAAAAACATGTTAATATTAATATCATAATTCGTCATGTAACGTCACTAGCCATGGATGGATTATTTGCATTCATATATATTTGTATAAAATCCATTTAATATAAAACTACATACTTTTGAGGTAGAAAGATGGAAGTAGTTTTTATTTGGAATAGATAAAATTCAACATGAAATATAAATCAAAGTTCATTCAATTTATAAGCGTTGCGGCGCTTCATTGAGAACTCTCAAGCTCTGGAGCGGAAGCACTTTCGCCGCCGCCATGTTGGATCCGGCGGTGGTGGGGGATGCGCTGGCGCACCTCGCGGTACTTCCGCCGCGTGACGCGCACAAACGAGCTTTGCAGTATTGTCACATAGCTTACATTTGCATACCTAGCTTACGTGAAACCAATGTAAACTTGTCGCAAGATGATACAATAAGCAGGCAACAATAGTAAGAATATAAATTATGTATGAATAAAACAATCATTAATGCCGTAGAGTCCTTACTGACTTAAAGTTCATTGAAAATTTTAAACCCTAATATAAATCTATTGTGTTGTTCTCACCTGCGCACTAAATCAGTTCTTAAAAAAGTTAATATTAATGATAAATACAAAACACACCTGTCCAATTAGCAAATCAGAAAACGATTTCGTTGGATTCTAGAATAATTCAGGGTTTAGGATTTTGAAATATAAACCGAGTAAACGTATTCTGCAGAAATAAATTAACTAGAAGCAACTATTAAAAAAAAGTATAAAAACATTACTTTAGTATAGTTTTATTTCTTTATTAGTATAGTTCAAGAGTGTATGTGCACCACCGCACGTGTGTATGAATATGCATACAATTCCTTCAGATGTAATCACTGACCCGTGTCTGTCTGTCATTGCCAACATCGCAACGTAGCGAATGGTCACTGCTCATAAATGGTGACCATTCGGAGGTAACGGTGCAGGTCGCTCACCTTTCAGTAATCGCTTCCTTCCTTTTACAGGTAAACGCGAATCCCATAGTTTACGTGATTGAAATTGTAATTTGCAAAAGTTATAAACAATTTAAAATATAGTGTTGATTTGTTGCGCAGATTTGACTCAAAAGACAATTTAAATTGAAAGGTTGATGACATCGTTATAAAAGCTTACTGGTAAATATTCGCCACTCTCTCCGTTCCTGAGCTACCCTCATCTATTCTCGTTCGGCCACGCTGACGATGTCGTTTCATCATCGTTTTATACCGATATTCTTTATATTTCATTCAAATCTCTGATTTTATAGAACCTAAAGCATTTAAAAAACATACGTCTAATAATAGTAGCTCAGCTGATCATACCTGCCACAAAGTAGGGCATAAAACCATAAAACGCATTATACATATTTCGTTGATTAATAAACTATAGAGCCAGTATCGTGGAGGCAAGCAAACACGTTAGAAGCACCTGTCTAACAAACCCGCAGATGTGCCGCACATGACCCGCGACATGTGCCACCCGCTCTATCACTATCGGTTAGGTATTCTAATGGACACCATATTTCTGCTCATTAGCAAATATAAAAAGCGAATTGACGTCGTTATCTTGCCACTTTGTCTTTCAATGTCATAACTTTACATAAAATATGTGATAAGAAATACACCCATCGATTGTAGAGTTGGCATTATTGTAAACTAGTTGTTGCCCGCGGCTTCGCCCGCGTGGTATGTTAATAAAAGTAGCATATGACCGTCTCCAGGCTTCAAACTATGTCCACCAACTTTTGAATGAATCGAACCAAGTATTACAATTTATACAGAGTTTAGAATTCAATTGCACACCCCCAAAGGGCAATTTTGAAAAAATAAAAAATACGTGTTTCATTATTTACTTTAAAGGGGTCGATTTTCGAAAATTAGCCTATGTGTTATTCCAGATCCTAAACTATCTACATTCCAAATTTCATCAAAATCGGTTTAGTAGTTACAGAGATACGTGGTAACATACATTCACACACACACACACACACTCAGACTTAGTAGGACAAATGTTTAATAATATTTGCACATACAATTTGATTGTTAATTTTTCCACAAAAGTATACTCCAGTTATTTTTAATTTGAATTTGGAACTGCTGTAAAATTTTATTCGCAGTGTAAAATATTGTTTGATGTTAATCGCAGTAGTTCTAGATTCGATACCCACACCACTAGACTTATGTACATCTACAAAAAGTGCTAGTCGACTCATTATTTTGTATCCTAACAGTAGAAAAATGATTAGTCGAGCCATCTCTGACGTCACGAGCTCATCGCCGAAGACACGTAGCTCGATTCATTCATAAATGTATATGGACTTCCGGCAGCCGCGCCTCGGCGTCGTAATCCAGACGAAAATTTTTAATCGCTTCCCGTTCGACGCCGCCCTTGTTGAATCCACTTTTTAAAGTTTTTTTAGTACCTAATTACAATTGGCTTCGATACAAAATCACACGCGAAACCTTATGATTCTCACAATTCTCACGATAAAACAGGTTGTTACATAATTAATATAAAATGCGATGAGTGTGAATTAAATAACAGAGACTTGGAGACCTGTTTGGCGAAAGTAATGGGACTCGTACAAAATAACCAATGGTAGAGATGCCGTAAAAGAAACTCAGCGGTTTTTTCATAGGCAATTTGAAGATTGTTTTTGCAGTCGTTGAAATATCTGTGTAGCAAAAGTTTTGTATGCGTAGCAAATTGAAAGCGAACGGTAGAATCACTATAACAATTATAGTTATTACCATATTTCAGTCACCTTCTCATCAAAAAAATCATATTCGTGTTGTAATCGCTTATTTTTCTCGTCTTGCGTTCGATTAGTGATCTGATCAGGTTAGGGTATGGTGACCCTAAAAAGGGCCTAACAGTAGCCGACGGTGAAAATCCAGAAAGGTGAAAAGATTCAGTGCGCCTTAGAGACTTAGATGTGTGTGCATGAGACTTATCTCATGCACACACATCTTTGAATTTTAATATGTCTATAAAGAAATTAATTCGAAAAAAAGGGCTAGTTGCATATCATCTGTAGAATGGCTGTGACGTCAGTGGGTCACGTAGTAGAGTAATTGATGTACCCGCGTCGCTTCCGCTTGTAGCGCCGGTACATCCTGTCTGCAATTTTATGTCTCACAAAATATCAGTTCTCGTGTTCAAATCCCATTCATGCTTCCTGGTTTCAGTTTGAGTTTGCTCTTTTCACTTCACATCACGTCGGGGAGACCGATTTACTCGAATGTCGAAGTCTGTAGCTACTCTATGTTTCGTATTTTAGCCGTTCGTTGTTCTTAGCTCTGCTTTGATGTGATGTAACGTAGCTCAATCATCAAACACACTTATCAGAGTTCTTCAGAGATATACACATACCGGTTTCAGCGGTTCTTTTCAAAAATGTGTGATAATATTGGAATATATAATATATACACCAACTACGAAATGTTTCATCCCTTAATATCCACTTATTATTCGGATGAACTCATAATCCGTTCCTTTGACTTATTAAAGGAACATTATATTTATTTTCTACTCAAAATAAAAAAAATAAGCTTTAAATCGTCCAAAATTATAATAATAGTGTCGGTTTAAAGTTTTCCCCATGGCGCATGGCGGTTGCAAGCGTACCTACCTCAATGGTCAGTGAAAGCTTGCGGGTTGCACTGCACAGGATGGCCAGGGCTACCAATATTACAGCTTAGACCAGACCTTACCTCGATTATTTAATGTACCTCTGGATATTTATATTTTTCTTTGCCACGCATTGTATTGTTTTTTCCTATTTTAAATATAACACAACAGTTCTGTAAAATCGATTGGAGATAATGTTTTGGAAACTTTGACAAAGAATGTGTAAGGTATCGTATTACTAGTTTTCAAACTTTCGCGATTAGTAAACATGGTTGTTAGTTTTTATACTATCAATTATGTTTATAACCCTTTTTAGTAAAAGTTTAAAGAGCTTAAGAAAACCGTAGAAAAATGTTGCTACTTTACCTTCATTTCATCTTCAGATTTGGAAAAAAATGTTTTTACATTACGACAAAGTACATAAATCGTATCACTGTACTGCAAAATTTGAACGCGATGAGATGAATAGCATTAGAGATGTAGACGTCTTTAGTTAAGGCAGATATGACAGCCCTACTGAGCCGCCCCTCAACAGCATGGTTTTTGTAACGAACGTGCGCGTGCGCAGGTGGCAGCGCACCTGCCACACATACCTACTGCCGACTAACGCCACAGACACGGCATAATGCACGCGATTTGCCATTTTTAATGTCAACTTGATTAGGCTCTTAACGCAATACCTACTGCCGAGTTAGTTCATGCATGACACATATTGCAAAGAATGTCACGCTATGAGCAATTTTAACGCTATTGGTACGTACCTATACTACGTAGACTAAGTACGTACTCATTGATTCTATTACTTAAAAAAATAAGATTTTGATCCGTTCATTAATCCTTAACTCCCTCACAAACCATATTATGATGCTGCTTATAAACCGATTCAAACTTACTTATCTGATTTAAATACATCATGTCTGTCATTTCATAGCTCTATGTTTTATTAGGTCTAGACAATGTACTAAATAGCTGATCGATTTGTCGAGCTGTGTGAAGGTTCCATTAGATTTCCAGCAATGGTTTATGAAGCACTATCTGCATGAGTACCATTAATCAATAAATGCCACATTTTTAACTTTTTAACAATCAAATCTCCGCTCCGATCAATCGATCCACTGTATAATTGAATTACTTATTATTGTTTAGAAACTGATTCGACATTGGCTCCGACAGCTTGATTATTAATTAATGCCAACGTGACATTCGGCCAGATATTATTGTTAGTCAGAAATTCTGAAAATGATTATATTTTAGATAAATTGTACGTAAAATATGTTTTTGGAATAGGCACCTATCGCTTCCGACACGCCTTATTACTGGCAATAAATATCGGTGAATCTGGTCTTGGTATTATCCAGTAAAATTTGTTAACGAAACTAGTTTACATCTCAAATTACGCATATACGTACAAAATAATGGTTTGAATTCGACATTTGCAGTTTTCTTGTGCACAATATTTTTCCGAGGATTGTCATACTTGTTAGGTTTTTGTACATACTTCTCTTTCATATTAATAACTAAGTTGCCAAACGTTATATTAAACGAAATGGACGATCTAACAACACTCAACGTTGAAAACACTCGTTTCTAGAACATGCTTTTTAGTAGAGGACACAAATCTTTACTAAGAGTTGAATTTAGTGAGTAAGTAGATCAGGAACATTGAAAATAACTCAAAAAAATATGAAGGGTTTATGAACTCCAAAATCAATTTCATAGATTAACTAGGAAAATACCCTAAAAACTGGGACAGAATCGATGATGGTTGAAATAAGCAGAAAAAGCGGCACTTATGCAATGCGTAACTTTTAAAGATTAAACGCTTCCTGTCGAAAGATGTTCCAATTTTGAATTTGATTTAACTTCGCTTCGCTGACAGCAATTTCCTTTTGACTTGTCATTTTTCACGGAGTTATTTTTCATGTTTTGTATTTTTTCTGCTAAATATATACGCCTGCTTTTTATATAAAATGATTGATTTTGAACTGAAATCATACACATTGTCAGTATTACGTCAATAAATAATACTTGTCTACTTATATAACTGTTTGATATTTTCTACTATAAACATTAATGAGTGAGCATAAATAGATAATTGGTGATTAATTATTAAGGCGAGAGCGTATTTATGTCAAAATATAGCAACATTTTGGACGTGCAGCAATAGTTCTGTCGTCGCGCTGTCAGCCAGAGCTCACCTGCCGGCATTGCTTCTAATTTTAAAAATTCATATTTTCCGACTTCCGTTCCCGAATGGGAATTGGCGCGATATAAGCGTTGACTTCTTTCAGTTCGCTCGTTTTACACGACGATATTTTACACAATCAAGATGTATGTATTAAATCTTGTCTTCGTGTGCTACAATAATAATGATATACTTGTAGCCCACTTCAACAAAAAATATAACAAAACTTCTAATATATTATTAGATTACCTTCACCCAATGCTCGCATTATAGAAACCCTGTAACATAGATTCCTAGAACAGAAAGTATTTAAATGTTGTAAATTGTTGTTATCTTATTTGGGTACCTTGTTACCTACAAAGAAAGTACCTACCTAGGTACTTGCTTCGAATTATTCCAGCACATTAACTGGTTGCCAATAAAAATAATATTCGACAAAAAGTATTCTGTCATCAAGGCGACAACATATGGCGAGCTTAGCGCGTGCTCTTCGACAAAAAAAAACATTTTCGCGGGTTTCGAGTTTCATGGACATAATTTATCAAAAAGTTTGAGTCGTTCCACAGCTGTTCCGAGGTCTAAGGTTACCTACTCTCGCATGTGCTTGCGCCATTATTTAAGCCTCCATCACGTGTTGAGATAATGATCTAAAGTTTCGTTACATCTGATGCCTAAAATATCAACTCACACCGTTTATCTAATTGAAATACATTCAATGTGAGCTCAATTGAATGATGAACACTGTACCTAACCGTCGTTTAATCATATGTCATCCAGTTACAGCGTTCGATAGACCATAAGTAGGTAGAGCTCGCATAACTGGCTATTCGCTCGGCTCTCGTTAAATTGTCGTTTGAGTTCCGACGGCGAGTTTAGTGCGAAATAAATCTTGAGTCTGTGATTCTGCGGTTGTGCGCCAATGGTCGAGGAGAGTGGCGACCTTTCGACCTGGCGGCTGGAGCGCGAGGCGTGGCCGCGCTCGATTGGCTCGCCCCGCCCCTCGCGACCTGCCCCACGCCTCCACACTCTCTAGCTGATGAAAAGCCGATTCTGCAGCGGACCGCGGTTTTTTCAGTGAAATAGGATAAGAAATATTTTGTTTCAGTGACTTTTGTCATTATTTTGAGTGACGTTTTTACAAGCGAAACGCCCGCATGGAATCCATACTTAATTGAATCCCGCGTTGCTCTCGTCAGAGATTGAACAGATCCCGGCAGCTAATGTCAAATAGTTCCCAAAAATATTATAAATAGTCCTAAAACGCTTGTTATACTGTTCCATCCGTATAATTTATTTGGCCAGTGTTGTAGTTTACTGCCACTAATTTGGATTTAAAAGCAAAATGCTTAAATTTAGTCCGTCCGTGAGTCATAGGTACCCGGATTTTTCCTCGGTTAAAAGCATTGATTTTTGGGTACTACCTACTTAATACAAACTGTAATCCAAAAACATATTTAAAAATACATTTTTATCACAAAGGTGCATGTTTTAATTAAAAATGAATGAGGTTCTTTGAACCATATTATAAGGCTTCAAAGGGCTTTAGCTAAAGTTAGTTTAGTTAACGTTTGTGCCAACGAATCGAAAGATTGCCAAGGAAAATTACAGCATGAAACTTCAGGATCCGGCTTGTTGTCACACCTTTTAAGCAGTATTAAGCAAAAAAATCGGCCTAATAAAAAAACATTTCGTCAGTTTTAAAAGTCGGTCTGAAATCACTGAAATTCGTAAGGTTTTATATTTCTCAATTTAGGTTTGTGCCTACAATAAACTTGAATGTTCCTATTGTTTACAAATAGTTTTCCTCAAGATAATGGGTCACATACCTAAACACAATACCTACTTTTGTACAATTACAAGTTTATTTTAAACAGCGTGAATTTCTTTGTTTCCAAGTAGGTAAAAACGTCACACGTGAGTTACGACAGGTCGGGTTCACTCCCCGGAGAGCTTTTTACGTGATTCCAGTCGTTTTTTCTCGGATTTATTGATGCTATTTCAAAAACAAAGGGAATTGTAATTAGGCGCTATTGCTTCATTAAAATACTTCAATTTGTTCAGTTGACAGCAAGCGGTGATTTGTTTGCATGTCTTCGTTGTTAAAAGGTAATAAGCAATGTTTTAAAAGAATAGTTGGTTCTAAAAACAAATTAAGAACATTCCTGAACATTATTTTCAATTTAAAACATCACCATCAGCATATTTTAAACCGATGTAGATAAATACCCATGTTATTCCATAGTTCATATTCGATTTTTTAAGGATCTTTAATGTGTTTTACTTATATATATATTTTCATAATAGTTTTTATATGGGTCTTTAACGCCTTTAATTTATTATTTTAGGCAAGCCTAAAAGTAGACTCTGCGATGCAAGGTCACGAACAATTCCTACTTGTTATGCCTGTTATAAATTTCATCCAAATCGGGCCAGTCGTTATGGAGCATCATATTAGTAGAAAAGTAGGATTAGTAGGATTTTCCCAATGTCTGCCTGTAGAAACATACACCAACGGATACACAGATTGAAGCTACCGTCGAAATACGATTGAAGTTTATAAAAGTATTTTATTGATGATCGCGAAAGTTTTAAAAATACTACTGTACCCAGATAACAACAAAAAATACTTGAAAAACTGATTTTTCAATTATGGAATAGGTGCCTGTAAAATATGATCAATCCTCAACTGCCTTAAATATCAAATTTTATAAAATCTTATCCTATCTTAGCATACCTATATAATTTACTCTTGATAAAAAACTCAAACGAGCAAAATTACGAAAGGAATACAGAAGCCACGTAAACAAAACAATGACATACGTGCGTGACAAATGGTCTGGGTGCAGTGTAGCGTATTCGGAATAAAAAAAACATGATATATCACGCACAATGGACGTGAGAACATTATCACGGCACGACGCGACGCGACGGTCAACGGTCATTTTCAACTGAGTGACAGCTCGCTGTGAATAGGTCCGACGACTTCTCGTTAATTTAGTATCGTAGAGCCACTTGTTAGTAGCATGTGAGAGCGCAAAAGTAGACAATTGGTTGGTTTCTTGGTAAAATAAGTAAGTAAATATTTCAAAATAAAGCGTGTAAAGACATGTTACAGTTATAACTCTAACCCAAGTTTGTCCAACTAGGTAGTTTTGGGAAAACCCCACCAGGAAAGTCCTTAATGAGCGAAGGAGTAGGTAGGTCTAATCCGATTCCAAATAGTTTAGATATACGCCTTTGTGGTTTTAACTTCCAGTCCAGTATTGGAAAAATGCAGTTCACTTTAGTACAGTGTTGTCCAGCGTTGGAAAAAGACAGTACACGGTACACTGCGAAAAAGCTAGCTTGCTCATTCATATTATACTAGCCTATATATAACATACTAGCTTCTGCCCACGGGTTCACCCGCATGGTACCCGAATAAAAGGTAGCCTATGTGTTATTCTGATGTATAAGCTATATAACTGTATCGTTTCATCAGTATCCGTTCAGTGGTTTTGCGTGAAAGAGTAACAAACATCCATCCTCACAAACTTTCGCGTTTATAATAGTGGTAGGATGAAACAAACAATATGATATATTGTAGATTGAACGGCATCAGAGCAATCATCAAACGTCATACCCAATACATACAAATATATACCTAATAATGTATAATAGGTATAATAATCCTACTATAATATAATAAATGCGAAAGTCTGTGTGTGTGAATGTTTGTTACGACGTATCTTCGTAACTTCTAAACCGTTTTTAATGAAATTTTGAATATAAATATTTTAGGTTCTGAAATAACACATAAAGTAAAAAAAAATTTGAAAATCGATCCCTATACAGGGGGTTATACAGGGTGGTAAAGTTTCTATGGAAAATTTTATTCCTTGGTTAGATTCGTTCAAAACTTGGTACAAATAAACTTTAAAATAAATAATGAAAATCTTTTTTTTTTCAAAACTACCCTTTGGGGTTTGCAAATAAGGTCATAAGCTACTTTTATCAACAAACCACGCGAGCGAAGCCGCGGGCAGAAACTACTAACAGAGCAAATAATATGAGTACAAAGTATATTCATTTTGTTTTTCTTTGGTTGTGTGATCATGTTCGAGAGTTAAATTATTGTTCACAATTGATTAAATTCGTCGGTAAACATGAAATCAATATCAACGCTACGTCGTAGCAATGTGCTACGTATTAATCAATTTTTCAATCTCATCTAGTATTTTATCACTTCAGTTTGTTGTAGAATTATGTTCTTATGTGATTTGAAAAGATTGCAGGAAGATCCGTGGATGTACATACTCACGAAATAACTAGAAGAATCACAGGTTACGGAGATTTAATAGTTCTGTTCTCTGTCTGGTCAAGCGCATGATGTGTGTTGTATCAGGCGCGTAGTCATATTGCAGGGGGAAGGGACGCGGGGTCGAGGTGTGGGTCCGCAGTCCGCATGCGCAGAACAAAGGGCGCGCCGTGAACCGCAACCGTCGCGCTTCGCTGCCGCCGCCGCGCGCCGTTGCGCCGACGCACACGCGTCTACTGATTTTTTTTAACGAAAATTGGTTTTGCCGCGATATGATCTAACTTTTTCTCCGAACACAGTCGCTGTTCTTTAAAACTTGTTCCCAGAAATACCATTATCACCTTTTAAACAGATAGCAGAGGTACCTATACTTTAAGAACTCCGAAACAAAGGGCTTGTCTTAATACGCCTAATTGTAAAATGGGTAAAATTCTTTGTTTAGGACGACTTTCGAGGATATGACTCAATATACCTACTCGTATATTTACTAAAAACTAACTACTCGCATAACGTGGGAATGTGATAAATTTAATGTTTAGACGTGCCTTGGTATCCACCAAGGTCTACGCACTGAGTATGTATTTGAGGATATCCAACGTGGGGAATACAATTATAACCGTTTTTGCTTTTTAGTACTACGAAAAACTATTGAGTACTTTTGAATTGAAAATAATTGATAGCATTTAAAATGTACAATACAAAAAAGTAGTTTTAGTTACTAGTTTATGTGATACCTTTAACCAATAATTTGCCTATTATACCTCAAGAATAACTATATTGACGACTTTATAATCATTTTAATAAGACGGCTATACCTAAACGACAATACCAACTTGTTCCTTCCTTCATTCTGACGCCCTGTTCTCTTACTTCCAGGTGGCTACACGACCGGCGGTCCCCGCGATACGAGCTCCTACGGCTACTCAGAGGCGGGAGCGGCTGCGCCCGCGCCTGCGCCCCCAGCTACCTCTCCCCTCGACGAGTACTACCAGCCGGAGTACTCCCCGGCACCCCCGGCGGCCTCCGCGCAGCCCTACCTCGAGGAGTACTACCACCACGCGCACGCGCACACACAGCCGCTGCTCACACACGAGCAGAAGTACCAGCCGCACCCGTACACGACGAAGCCTTATCCCAGAGGTGGGTTTACACGTCAAGATAGACCAAGAACTATCAAAAAGCCTTTCTTGTATAAGAAACTCTCAAACTGGGTCTGCATGCAAATACACGGCATTAGGTTCTCTCCTCTGAGGTCGTCGACAGGAACGATTACTTTCTTCATACACTAATTTTAAATACATCTAACAGTCTTATGCGTAGTCACCACAATTAGGATTCTATCCACCACAATTGTAATCCAAACGTTTTCCCCATAGCGGGAATCGAACCCGCACCTCCTGCGCCTTAGCCGCGCGGCTATTCGTCTGCCGCTCCACCAAGGTCGCCCTCTATATGAGCAGTGTATGAAACCATATTTCTACGGGCACTATTCCCAGAAATATGTAATCCAAGGAGGACATTGTAAACTCTATTATTAGACCTGACTTCCATAAATCTTCACGAGAACCAACAAGAATCTATAACAATTTGATAATGACCGCGCCATAAATCTCAAAGTTAAAAGAAACAAAAACCACAGGCATCTTCATTATGAAAGATCACAAGGCAACAATTAAAGGGACTCGGTCACTAAATTAATGAAGCTATTCGGTTTCAAGACTCGCGTTTCGTCGACGAATCTCTCGTCTGCTTCATTAGTTCTGCGGGTATAGCGTTTCTGTGATATTTTCACATGTGTTGATGGCATTCATTAGCAACTCTTGTTTGTATTTTATTTCCGACTACAAACAATCTGCATCTTTCATAACAGTTTATTTTAGTAATGTATGGTTAAGTAGTGAATGGCCCTCTGGTACTTAAATGATAAATTACTCGTCTCGAGTTATAACCTCTAGTTCCTTTAGAAAGTATATGTATCTCTATAAAATGATGTTGTTGTAACCAGCAGGAAATCATACGTAGCTAGTAACGACCGTTTTGCAAATGTTAAGTAAATCAGAAAAAGTTAAAAAAAAACCTTATGTTAGCAAGGATACTGGTCAATTTTTTCACCGACGATAAATACGTCCTCAAATCCATACTCAGTAGGATATGAGGGTCTACTGGTATCCTCACATATTTTCCTTCACCGTTAAAAAAAAGTTGGTAATTTTCATACAGCATCATTTAGTCCCAATCTAAGCAGAGCTTGTATTATGGGAACTACATGACTGATACTTGCATACTTTTTTTGTAAATAATACATAGTATACATAGAAAACACCCAGACCCGAGACAAATATTTGCAGATCATACAAACATTTGTCCCGCAGCGGAAATCTAACCCTCTCACTGCGTCACAGAGATCGGTTGAGTTGAAGTTAATGCGCACATATTAAATGGGAGTTTGTAGCTTGTACCTTCGGAGCGGATGTCGGTGTACGGCTCACTAGGCCAACGCGGCACCATAAAATAAAGTGTATTATTACATCCAGGTGGTGGCGGAAGGTACGGTGGCGAAGGTTATGGTGAAAGTTACGCGCCCGAGTACGGCGGCGGCTGTGCTGAATGGAGCGAGTGGCCGAGCGAGCAACATGCGCTGATCCCTCAGGACAAGCTGCCATATCCCGCGTCGGGGCCTTGCTTCACTGGTGCGTGTACGGTTGCTAATATACTACTTACCTTAGGTTCCTATCAATATATGAAATCTAATCTGTAAATAGTCTACGTCAGGTTTCTCTTTTAAATACTGAAAAAAAACCACTTTATTTTAAGGAAAAAAAATGAACTAAAAGTCAAATTTCAGTCGTAACTGGATGAAGTCTCGTTTTACGACTGCGTAACCAAATTGAATTTGAATTGAAATTAGACTGTGGTTACAAGGGTGTAATTAAGAATCACCAACAGAATAACCAAGTCCAGTTTTTTACCGATTCTTCTGTTGCTTCGGTGGCGAGGAATCTATGTAAATGTGACGTATCGACGTGATTCTTGTAATTCGAAAGGGAAACGAATGATTTAAGAGCTTTAGGTATCCCCAAATGCCTCGTACATCGTAAAGCAAATGTGTACAATGTGTGCAGGTTCAGGGCCCATCCAGCTGTGGCAGTTTCTACTGGAGCTGCTGACCGACAAGAGCTGCCAAGGGTTCATCTCGTGGACCGGCGACGGCTGGGAGTTCAAGCTCACCGATCCGGATGAGGTGAATAAACTATTCCTTTATTCGTTTTGTATGACTTCTTTAAGATATTATTACCACACGTCTAAGGAAAATACCTACTAATATTATAAATGCGAAAATTATTATGTTTGATGCTCGTTGTCTCCGTAACGGATGAATAAACGGGTATAGTTGGTAACTCATAGGCTTTCTATTAGGGTACCACACTAACGAAGCTGTGGGCAAAAGTGGTACATGTATTAAATCAGAGTTTTGTTTCATACTGTGATTATTTTATTTAGAGGCAAAGGGGCATTATTACCATCAAAATAAACTTGAAGAGTCTGTAATTTCACATTAATTCACTTGCATATCCTTGAAACGGGAACACAGCAATTATTAACTCCCGCAATTTAAAATAGACATGTTATTTTAACTATTTTTAGGGTTCCGTAGTCAACAAGAAACCGTTATAGTTTCGTCATGTCCACTTGGCCGGTTTTTTAAGTATATTTTTATGATGCGCTACGGGAATGTTACATAATACATGAATTGAAGTAACACGTTGTTTCATCCCTGTTTCATCCCCTAGGTGGCTAGACGTTGGGGCATCCGTAAGAACAAGCCGAAAATGAACTACGAGAAGCTATCCCGCGGACTGCGTTATTACTACGACAAGAACATTATCCACAAGACTGCGGGCAAACGTTACGTGTATCGCTTCGTGTGTGACCTACAGAGCTTGCTCGGGTAAGTACCGTCGTTGGTTGAGAACTATCAATAATAGTTGGGCAATACTTAAGCATTCGACAACAATGACGGTTCTCGATTCGCTCGAAGATAAGTTTCATGGTTTTATGATTATTTAGGAGAAAAAAATACTTAACCTAAAAAAGAAAAGCTAAGAACGCTAGCTGATATCTCACATAAACAATTTTTTCAATTTACATGAAAATTATGAAGAAATTTAATTATTTTGAAGAATTTTAAATATTAGAAAATATTGTTTTATATTATTGATTCAATTATTAATTTTTCAACTGATTCTATTTACTAATTTTAAACATGTTTAATCAGACAACTAACCGGTTGAACATCGAGTTTCAATTTTAAAGCTTTTTTATTCATATGTTTTTGTTTAATATTGTTTCAGGATATCCCCGGAGCAACTGCACGCCATGTACGAACCCAAAATGGAGAAGAAGGACGACGACTGAACCCGCCGCGGCGCGCGCCCGCTCGCTGCCGATCGCAACGCGCCAAGCGATCTCACTCAGCTTTTGCAAAACAATAACTCTAAAAGCATCTTCTAACTCTATGGCTCTATTACCCCAGTAGATTTTATTCACTTGCTTTAAAATTACTTTGTGATAAGCAAATAAATAAAATCTTTTTAATTGAATAGGATCTTTGAACTATGCTACTTTTTATGTTTCGTATCAACGATTGTTATCAGGCTGCAAACATTTTATGTTATTTTATTCATTGTCGGTTTTGATCTCATTCAGCCACCAGTGTAATACTAACGGTTAGAAATCATGGTTCTTATTAACATAACTATTAATACCAAACCAATGGTGCCTTACGTAATCACAATGTTGTTTGATAATTATTATTTTCATTGCCAGTAGATGAATGAATTCGGCATGCACTTGTATTGATTAGTTACAATGAAACAATAATAATTAATGTTCAGTTTCCCAAAAGAAATCCTTAAAGTAATATAAAACAACGTTTAAAATATTGAAATAAAAACTTTAGTGCGTATTAAAATAGTAAAATTCTGATCTAATTATAACTGTAAATATAAGTTAATTTTGTTATTTTATAAAATTAGGTATTACAGTAGGTGTTAAGTGTTGTATGTTTGATTCGCAAATTGTTGCAATTATGCGATTAAATTAATGCATAGTCAGAATGTGAATGGACATAAAGATTTTTATATGATACATTAAAATTAGTCCAAAGATTTTGTCAGTCTAAATTCCCACCAATTGGTAAAAAATACAAAAATTATACGTTAAAGAGATGATTCTGATTATTCATCAATAATATATAAAATACATTTTGAGCTTGTTCTAGCAAAAATAATTCAATACTTAAAGGTAACTGTTATAAAAAATATAAAACTCCACAAAAGAAACCCTGTTTTAATTCATATTTTGAAATAGCAATACCAGGGTGACGTCATCAAGTCACTGATCTCGTGATTACGGATGGTAGGTAATGTCTTACTAGTATGAAATTAAATTAGTTGTATTATTTTCAATTTTTATAGCTCCTAGCATACACCGAAGATATTTCGATAAGTTTATTTTGTAAAAGTATTTTCCTCCATCAATATCATACTTTACCTTTTTGTCTTGTCCAATGTGGTAGGTAGGTACCTAATATATTTGTAACTTACTGGGTACTTACACGGTGCTGTTTTGAAACGGAACATGATAATGATAATAATAAATGTCTTCCCCGCCTAACCAAATTATAGGTCAAACTTATGTTTTGTGGGTAATTTTTATATTGCTCAAGGTTTGCCATTTTTACTACTATACATATGTGTTATGCATTGCAAATCTTGATTATAAATATAATACCGTTATATACGTACTATTATTACAAAATAATCTGAGTAGAAAAGAATAGACCATGGTGTAATTTATGAACGTTATAAGCTGTAAGCGACCGCCATTAAAAGTGAGACATATTTTGTAGTTGGCCAAATTTTTGAATGTATAGTGTCGTTGTATGTAGGTATTGATGGAAGATATAAATTTAAATATATATATTTACGAAAATATTAAGTTTTTGATTTATGAACGATCCCAAGTCCACTTGACTTGCTAGACCGATAATTCCTGAAACACGAATGAATTCACTAACACGTTTAGTTGAAGATAACACTCCATCATTCTCATTATTTAAATTACACGCGGGGCAAATGCAAACGATGTCAGTTGAAAATTTTACAGAAACTTGCAAAACTATTGCTCAATTTTATGATTTATCGAACATACAAACAAAAACTGTGGTATAATAAACCCAACCCAACAAATCTAACCGTTGTTGATGTCCTATAAGAGGCGGAAATCTTTACCGGAAGGAAAAGCGTTGAACATTTTGATCGCTCTACCGTGCACAACGTGTGCCTACATATGGTAGAGCGATCGTTTAACAGCCTCAGGTGTCACAATGAGGAATTAAGAAGCACTAACGGAGAAAATCACGTCTGGCCATGATGAGTGTGCACAGAAAACTTACAAGAGTTTCATAATAGATCGAGAAGTTTACAAAAACCCCGGAAGATTATGTGGCCACCGGCTGTCGGCCGGGGCGACGCCCTTGTATGTATTATGTATTTTTGTTTGTCTAACGATAACTGCTAAAATACTTGATGAAACATCGTTACAAACTACATACCTACCTTACATAAAAAATCTATAAATAAAACTAAAAAAAAGGTAATAAAAAAAAATATGTTCTATTAGGTATGAGCTTAAAACTTTGGACTGGAAAGCCCTGAAAAATATAGGTAGTCCTTGAACTAGGATTACGCCGATTATCCGATTACCGAAAGGAGGATTATGAGTTTAGCAGTCGCATTTTTTTTTCGCACGATTCTGGTAATTTGTTAGGTATGTACCTACTTCTATTTTTTTTGTATGTACTAAAAATAAGAACTTAAGTACGAGTATTTGCTTTTTATTCCAAAAACTATCGTGAATTTGGTAATTCAAATTCTAATTTGATTTCTAAATTTAATTTGTTTTTTATCGAGTGCACGACGCGACGCGGAGGGAGAGCGTCGCGATCACTCACCCTGATGAAGACTCTCGGAATGAGTCGAAACTCAGTCGGTGTCTTCACCGATAATGTGGTACGTGAAAATTCCCGTTTTTAAAATATGAATAACTTGTTTGCTTATTTCTTAAACCTATAAGGCCTAGGGCAAAATTAAAAATGCGTCGCATTGTATGCATTAGCCGTTTGTATCGTACCTAGGATGTTCGTAATTCCCTAGTAGTAGTAGGTAAGCCTGGGGGACAAGACAAATACCTACCTCACGCTTACTTTTCCTTTCACGCTAACGCAAATTTGTCAAGGTAAAACTTGGCAGCTGTCACGTGACATTTCCGCAGCTAATGTCATTCCCATACAATTCATCTTTCCGCAGGCGTTAACGTCAACAGAAAGTGGTATTTGTGTAGCCACTGTGCTATCGATCATAAATTTTAATCAGACCGAACAAAAATATACCTACTGTTGCTGTTATAGATCATGGCTATGGCTATTTTCATTTCCTCCTCCTAAAAGCTCCTCCACCTCGTATTACGTCTTCTATCGTTTGAAATGCTTTATTTCGAAAGTTCAAAATTATTCACCTTTCCAGGAGCTGTCAGATTTTTGTAAAAAACACTTGAGCGTCGACAGTTTTGGCGCGTTCTGAAAAAAACAGGCTCTGGCAAGCAAGCCCATTCTACCAAAATTAAAAATAAAAAACGCAGCCTTTTTTGGGTTCAGCACTTACATCCACATTTATCGATTTTGACCAATGTTTTAGGTATATTTTTAAGTTTCATGAAGGAATAGCATCCTTTTTGAAATTTAAGATGGTAGGCATTTATTGAACGAGCGAGCGAAACGAGTAACTATATCTGAGTCAATACGGTGATTTACGTATGTTTGTTTGTCCAACCCCTTCTTCAATCTTGATGAAACGTAGTAGGTAAGCAGATTTTACTGATGCTAAAAATAAAGAAAAAACACGCTTACGACTTTATTCCCCATAATGGACATCTTCATTTACAAACTTAGTGCGTAAATCTTTGAGGATACCAATTAGAGGGTAGTCAGAGTCTGTCAGAGGCACCTCCAAACATTACCTTTGGCACATTTCCGTATTTCGCAAGTAGTTAACATTCCACGTAACAGGTTGCATCCCGTCGCTGCTTATTGGAACATTTACCTACTCCTAGCACATGCCTTCGAATTTATGGTTTTATGGTTTCGATGGCATGCCGGCCGGTTTCCCCACGATGTTTTCCTTTAACGTTCTGGGAATGTGTTAATTCGCACATAGATTTTTCGATAAAATCTATTTCAAAAATTGATAGTAAGAGTCCCTGTATTGTACGTTCATGGAATGCACAACCATGGAAAGTACACCCCTGGAAAGTACAGCCAGTATTACAAACCATTGGTTTCAAATACTTGGTTTGTAATACTGGGCGTACATTCCTGGGCGTGCATTCCCTACACGTATTGACCTTGTACTCCCAGTTTTGTACAACCCTGGAATGCACAACCGTGGAATACGAACCAATTTCATGCTCTGTTTACATGTGCGAGTGCTATCAAGGGGCAAGTGCTGTGTTGCCATAAATTAATGTAAGTAGATTAGTAATTTATGTCGTTTTTTGCAGATAAACTAACCGGTTGGTTTCATTTATTTTGAGCCCAAATTTGTTGGGTAAAGTTCGGATAACAATCCTCCTTTTCTGAGTAGTAATTAAAAAAACCTAATTTAGGTTAGGTACCTATCCAAGAGCATCGAGAATATTGGTTTGTTATCCGGGGTGTACGTACATTGCAGGGGTGTGCAATACCGTCATGTGTCTAGTTTGTACGGAGCGTATTGTACGACCATGGAAAGCATACCCAGATAATTTAAACCAAATGGTTTGTAATACTGGCTGTACTTTCCAGAGGTGTGCTTTCCATGGACGTACAATACGATACGGTCTCCCGATAGTAACTGTAAAGTTGATGTAAAATAGAACAGCCGCAACAAGATTTTGTAGGTTATGAAATTTATTAATTTGTTGTTTGTTGTGCTGTGTTGAATGAATAGAATTACTTGAATTTGACTTGCCTTTGTGTAGCTACGTGAAGAAAACTAATCAAAATGAGATTGTCACCGGTTTTAAACAGACAACATATTGGTTTTATGTTCAAAAAGCACTGGGTAGTACAAGGCAATCGAGTTACTATCGACACTCATGTAGAAGATTATCTAAAGGCGAAAGGTATCAAAGTAGAAGACGCGCTTGAATATGTGAATAAAAAACCGCAAGAACATGAAAAGTAAGTTCACACATTGCAATAGCATTGATAATATTCATTGATAAACACAACTTTAGTCTGTTGTCTGTCCTCATTACAGGTTAAACATAGTTGGACCCTACGAACAGCAACTGCCACTTGATGAGAACCATCCAGAGTACAAAGCGCGACCATGTTACACGCTCCGGAACACTGGCGTGCTCCTCGAAGGCATCTCTCAAGCACAAGTCCTCACCAAGACTGTCATAGCTGAAGGCAGACTGCCATCAAAGATAGAAGAACTAGCAGAACTGCCAGCTCCTAAAACTATTCACGAAAATATTAAAAAAGCTATTCTCTCAGCAAATGTATTTGATTGTGAACAGAAGAAACTGCCCAAAATAAAAGAAGAAGCCAGACCAGCTTATAATTTCCCTAGAATATTGGGAATTACTGACAGAAGACGCAAGTGAGTTTTGCAAGACAAGTTTTTACTTTATAATACATTATCCTCTACCCACAGCTTTGTCCGTGTGGTACCTAGACATAAAGTAGCCTATATGTTATTCTAGGTCTAAATCAGTATAACTGTTCCAAATCGGTTCCATTATGATTAACAGCAAAAAACATCCATATTTTAGAATATTTTTATAAGTAGCATTCAAGTGCGCATGTTGGTAGTAGGCATCATTACAGAACACCAACCTTAATAGCCACATGCACAGTATTGTCGACACTAACTTAGTGGGCTTTATTGTGTCTGCCTGCTGGAAGAGGGGACCCTGGAGCATGTGATCATGTACTGCACTGGAACAGAAGTTGCTTTTTTTGTTACTCTTCTGTTCTGTTGTCTTGCCAAAATGGGCCTGAGGAAGCTATTGGATGATGCTCCATGGCTTCCAACCATCAGCTTGCTTGCCAAGTCTTAACAATACTGTTACCATTAAAAAATTGTTTTCCAATAAGAGTTAAGCTGAGTAGAGTAAACACAAAGGGAGACAGTGCTCAAAACACACCACTTTGGGAAACTCCCACCTAGAAATAGAATGTTCAATCATTTTGATAATTGTAACCTCTAAAAATTTCCTTACAGTCAAATCCTAACAAACAAACTGCTGCAACTGGTTGAAAAGAGCAATGACACAGAGGTGACCCAGTCAAAGTATGTTGTAAATGATGTTGAGAGCCAAACAGTGTTTGATAAGGAAGAGGACCTAATAAAGTTCCATGAAATATCAAACATCCTTGTGACCAGCAACAAACCAATTCAACACAACACAGAAAAGGACATACCTTTTGTGGCAATCCCTGATCTGTACCCAGTGAAATATACCATCACTATGCCCCCAGAACACTTTTATGAGGAATGTAGCAAATACCGTATGTATCTTGAAACAATGCAGAAATACCTTATTTCAATAAACAGCACATACACAGTCCTTATCCCCTGAAGCTGCATTTACGACCATCTGGACACTAAGATTATGCGCTTATACCACAACACAAAACATTTTTCATATGGTGGAAATCTTATGTGTCACATGGCAAAGTACCTGTCGCCTCTTAAGGCCCCGACAAACTGAGGCGATGGTATTGGCGATCAAAGGGCATAGGTAGTAGTAGAGCTTCTTATGAAAGGCTTGTCCGGGGAAGTACTACCACCATACCTATTTCTGCCGATAAGCAGTAATGCTCACATTGCTGTGTTCCAGTTAGTGCTGGTAAAATTACATGCACATGAGACTTTACACCCGTTATGTCCTAGGGTCGGCAACGCGCGAGTTATACCTACGGTTTCGAAAGCGTCCATAGGTTACAGTATCTGCTTACAACCGCTATGCTTATTTGCCACTATAGTTGTGTAAAAAAAAGGGTCAAGTGGTTGTCAAAGTTCGCGTCGATGAACTGATTCGCCACTGCCACCGCGGATATTTGATATCTGGTGTTGATTGATCAAAGAGACATGTAAAGTGGTTTTTACAGTTCGCGTGAATGTACTGATTGCCAACACCACTGCGTCAGTTTGACGGAGCCTAAGAGGTAATTGGTTACCACTTAATCTATCTTGGTCCCAGCTGCTTTTGTTCAGTTACCAGCTTGAGGTATGGTTACCTGTAAAAGAACTTGAAACCTTGAATGATAAAAATACATAAAAATATAAATAATTTTTTTTACAACTAAAGTTGCAAAAATGTGTTGGCCCACCTGTTGGTTAGCAATTACCGTAACCTATGGACGCTTGCAACACCAATGAGGTGAAAAGACTCGGTATGTAAAGAGGCAGTTGTTATATGCATGGAATATCTTCTAGGACATGACATGCTGGTCAGATTAAATACTCCCAAATTATTTGTGTAAATTGTAGTGCTGCCCTACAATGGTTAAATGTAACAATTACAATGTATCTTACTGTTTTTTTTTACATTTTATTTATAAAAAAAAAATACTGTTTCAGCTATCCGTCCAACAGTCAGTCTGCGGCACCCACACACTACATGGCTTCATTACAACAGTACTGAGGTCCACAACCTCTTTGAGACCCCTGTGACACCCCAACAAGTACTTGGAAGATCTTTAACGCATGCTTTCACTGTTGCTTCTGCATATGCTAAGCAACTACATGGGGTATGTATAGTTGTGCATTTTCTTCCACTATGTAAATTGAAAACTACCAGTGCATTATTTCATCTAGAATGTATTATAATAACTTTATTCAACAGGAGGATGTAAAAGATCTGCCAGAGGCAATCTACCTCAACTGCATCCAAACAGATGGAAAAAGTTTTCATTTTGGCGTTTTGGAACTAAATACCCTGAATGTGGATGGATCAGAAGGCATTAAAAATGTGTGGTACTGTAAGAACAATATGAAGCTCTTTGATTCAAGCCGGTACTTCGGCGGGAGACCCGTTTTGGAAAACTATAACAACAAAGTTTACGGATATATCAATGCATTTTATAACTCTTAAACTTACATTTCTAGTATAATAAATTAGTTTTTAGATTAGTTCAATAAAATCGTTCACAAAACTTTTTGTAGATTTTTTCAAAGTCTTATGTGTGATTAAAAGCAAAGAATCATGATATGTATTTATGTATATATCCCATATTTACAAGAACATAAATACATTTATTTTCCTTTTAGAATACACAATGCTTAAACGTACCGAATCACTTTGTACATTAAATTATAGTAAGTTAGGGAAAAAATGGAACAATTAGTTTAACTCATTTCTCCATCGTGAATTTTTGCAGTCGACGTCTTCTCAGTTCCTCCGCATCGGCATCAGTCTTATGTCTGAAACAATGAAATAAAAAAAATATTTGGAAAACTATTCTATTTAAAAAAACAGCCTGTTGCTGAAGTTTAAAATGTTGTCGATACTACAATCAAAAGACAATGGTTATACTCAGGCCGACAACTAGAAGTGGGTAGGTGAGCATGAAATGACAGTGCGCAAAAGTCGATTTAGGTCTGTTTGGTGAAATGAGCGGGGCGCGGGGTATGGCGCGTTTCATAGAGACGCCTCGAACTTTTGCAAACATTGGCTAAGCGCGGGCTATTGAATTTTTTCGAGTGCAATAAGTTGCTCGAAAATTGTCACTTGCGTGAAATAACCCCACTCCGGAATTCCGTGCTCATCTCAGTTTACCGTATGATTAAAAATTTAGAACTCTTTTGTGTATCAAATGATATCCCGGATGGACGTCAATACGCGGAAGTAAACAGCGCTGTTTTGTAAAGCCGCTAGCCGTTGTGTGAGCGCTGTTTTCAGCGAATTAACGTTTTGTCTACGACATAGGTACTATGTTCGGTTCAGCAGAATGTAATTCCTCACCTACTAGTGTGTACAGTATCGGTAGCGTCGTGCGACGTGCCAGGCACCGCGCCGTCGCCGACGCCTGCTTTGCTCGTGGAGGGCGTCGGCTGAGGCTTGAAGCTCGATGTCGTCGGCACTACGTCAGGTTCCGTCTTCAGAGTGATAGGCGTCGTTTCAGTTTCAGCTCTATTCATAGCAAAGAAAAATATTTTTCTCAAGTAGCGTGTGGCAGAGATGTGAATTATATGAAATACAAAATGAAAAACACCTATTTTTATTTTGTTTATAAAATTATTTTTCAAAAGCATTTATTTGCACGTATTTTATTTAAAATACTTTAATTTACATGTACATTTTGTATTTGTAAAATGGAAATTGCTTTTCTTGATTTTTTTACTTCATAATTTTATATCATTTAATTTCAACGAAAAGTACTTGTTTATGAATGCAACTCATCCTTAGTGTTACCATTAATACCAGCATGTTGGATGCCACCAACAAACAAATATTTGCAAATCGAATCACAGGCTTTACTTGACTTGACCATTGTAATACTACAATAGATTTGGAAACACTTCAATATTTAAAAGATGATGAAAATAATTTAGATTCAGAGAATAGATATCCAAATGTAAAAAAAACTCCTTAAATATAATACTTGTTTACCAAGTTCTACTCCTGTTGAAAAACTCTTTTTCTTTGGAGAAATGATAATGAGGCGACATAGACGGAACATGAATAATAAACTTTTTGAACAAACTAGTGTGAAAATCAGTGAAATAAATAACATGAAAATGTTCACTTAATAAAAGGCATTTGATTTGAATAAAGGTATAATAAATACAAAATGGTATTTCAATACAAATAAATACCAATTTGTATTTCAAATAGTAACATAAATAGGTATTTGGCTTTTTGCATTTAAATACTAACTAATTTAACTATTATGCATATCTCTAGGTAAAACCTATCTAATAACCATGCTTGAAATCATACAAATCGATTGACATTTAAATCGGGCAAGCCTTTTCGAGATGTTAACAGACAGACATACAAACCAACCACTTCTTATGGAAAACGCATATAAGGACTCTTTCCGCCGCTGATAAAAATATCAAACGATAGTATTCATACTCTAAACATATAAAAGCATTGTAGGACGCACTGAATTACTGGAATATAAGGAGATAGAGAAACGTTACGCGCGCATAACACCAGTTAGTTACAGTACGAAATAATGAACCAATAAGAGTTTACCTAAATGCGGAAAAGGGAGTCCACACACAAACACACATACATACAGTACAAAATAACGAAGGAGGATAGTGGACGGTGAAAAGGGACAATTGGAAGAATTTGGGGAAGGCCATTGTTCAGTAGGGGACGAGATATGTTAATTAAAAAATAATATGAAAAATAGTTTAAAAGCAGAACATCCAAAATAACAGACTAGAATGCATGCCTGATATGAACAGTAAAATCTGATCTTAAATTATGAAAAAAATCTAATTGTGTTGGTGATAGGCTCACGTTATTTTTCACAATAATGATGTTAACTTACATAAATTCGGTCTGCGTAGATACAGTGGTTGAGTTTTGAGGCAGGTTCGCTACCACCGTGGAGTACTGCTGCATCAACAGAACAGACGCGTCTAGCATTGTCTGGATCTCGCGAAGCAGCTAAAATAAAATAATAATACTGGTCATTTTTCACACAGCATCGCCTAGCCCCAAACTAAGCAGAGCATAAGGGGAACTACATGACTGATATATTACTTATATTCTTTTTTTTGTAAATACATACTGTCATATCATACATAGAAAACATCTAGACCCGAGACAATATTTGCAGGTCATACAAACATTTGTCCGCGGCGGGAATCAGATCCGCAACCTTCTGAATCTCAGGCAGGCCTTCGCCCAATGCGCCACAGAAGTCGTCATGTCTAAAAGTGTCAATGAAATGTTAAATTTTTCTTCTTCTTAAAACTGCCATAGGGCCGCATGTTGGCAGTATGATAAGTAATGGCATGTTTACTTTTGTAAGTCCCTTCATCAGTGCGTTAAAGGACGACACACGAAGCCGGACAAATTGACTATCATAGTCAGCCTGTAGAAATCCACTGCTAGATATGGGCCTCCCACAGAGTGCCATTTCGAACAGTCTCGGGCCACCTTAGGGACAACTTCCCATCGGTTCACCTGGTGAGAGCTTAACGTTAATTTACTAGCGGTTGTCGGTTCTGCGAGCATATAGCCCATTGCTACTCTAACTTGCTAATTTCGAGAGCTAAATCTGTGACCACTGATTTCCTCGTTTGCGATTCTATCACATAGTGGAACTCCAAGCAATGGTCGCACAACAGGTTATGGCGAGATAGATCTCTCCATAACCCGCTGTTAAAAGTGTGAAAAGTTAACGACCAAATCTCAGACCCGCTGTGCGACCTTGAGCTTATGAATGAATAAGTTAGAAACCAAGTCTCAGTGCCATCACAACAAGCACTGATGGTAGACTGCTGCTGGACAAATTGAATTATTGAAGCAAACGTGCGCGAATGTACGCGCGTCGCGGTTATTTTATTCTTTTATGTTTACCGTCAAACGCGCTTCAATGTTCCTCCTTTCATTTCCCTCCATGCGCTGCAGCTCGGCGGTAGTCAGGTTGGCGAGAGAGGCGGGTCGCGGTGGAGGCGGCGGTAGCATCCCCCATGCCATCATCGCTGGGAGGTAATATTTAGTTGTAATCTTATACTAATTTAATTAAAATTAAAACGCATACGGACTCCAGACGTCTGTCGCAGGTGAAAATTAAGAGTTTAAAAACGCTCTTTTAGCATGAAGAAAGAAATTGACCATCGTTTCCATAGTGAAAGTGATCTTGGTTTTTTTGGTCACCCTGCGTCAGATTAGTGACTAAGATGAAAGAACAAGTGCTGTGAAAGGATACAACACGTCTCCCAGAGGCTCTTTTTATGCACATCACACGTCTTAGAATTGGTTCAAGGACATGTCAGTTTGCTCACACTTACAAAATGCGCACGTTAACTTTTCCGACTAGAAACATCAAAACATTTATGCAAGACGGTATTCGAACCCAAGACTTTTGTATCTTAAGCCGGGATCACTAGCCACTGCATTACCAGAGTACCACGTGATCTTCAGTAGGTACTTCTACTCGTAAATATCCTTACTACAGCTAAACTAAACTTACCAGCATCAGAAGATTGTATTTCATATGACACTGTCTGAATGGGTTTACAACATAGAACATGTTTTTGCATCCTATGCAAGATACCCTGCATCTCTTTCTGGCAATTCTTGCAACGAGCCCACAATCCTGTATTCTTTGATTTAATACAATCGAAATGCAGCCACACTGGATCCTTACTTCTTGGCATTTTATTTTTTAAGACAGAAAATTAATTATGACAGAATATACTACACAGGGCATGGAATAAAAACGATCTTCGTAATGGCCTTCACGTTTTTATCAACATGATAGTTATCCATTTATATCTTGATAAATATCTTCCATTCTCACTATTATTCTGATTAATACTGATTCTGACTATTATCATTATTATGATAAATGTTCAAACATTTATCATAATTATCATAGTTAATGCGCCACGCGGTTTAAGAAAAAATGAAAGTGT
Organism: Perizoma flavofasciatum; assembly: GCA_958496245.1. Classification (NCBI taxonomy): domain Eukaryota; kingdom Metazoa; phylum Arthropoda; class Insecta; order Lepidoptera; family Geometridae; genus Perizoma; species Perizoma flavofasciatum. The sequence goes on from OY292436.1 coordinate 7,307,737, forward strand.
CTTGTAAAACCGTATCGGGAGCTATAAAATGGACGAGTGAAATGATGCGACCAAATGACTTATTCCTACCACAGAGACGCGTCCAAGTAGTTCACTCGGTGCTCCTTTCGCCAATCCGAACGTCTAACTTGTCTGAGAGCACGTACCTACTCAAATAATCTAAGGGCCAAGCATGAGAGAACGATTCACGTAAATTAACCGTAGCGTTACAGTAACAAATGTCAGATTTTAGCCAATGACATCGAAATTGCTTGAAAGTGTTTTATAGACAACTAGCCTCTGCCTACAGCCCATGCGTTATTTTAGGTCTCAAACTATACTTGTTCCAAATTTCAGCCTAACGGCTAACCTGGGATATTTAGCAACACACATCCAAACTTCCGTATTTATAATATTATCAGGATCATTGATCTGCTGCCGCTGCTGTGTAATGTACTCACGCGGCGGAGGCATGTTGGGGAAGGGCGTGTGCGGCGGTGCGGCGAGCGCATGTGGCGCGGGCGCGGGCGGCGCGGCGGCCGGCGGCGGGCTCGGCTCGGGCACGGCCCGCGCAGCACATTCAGCCGACACGTGGGGCACGTCTGCTGCCGCTGCTGTGTAATGTACTCACGCGGCGGAGGCATGTTGGGGAAGGGCGGGTGCGGCGGTGCGGCGGGCGCATGAGGCGCGGGCGCGGGCGGCGCGGCGGCCGGCGGCGGGCTCGGCTTGGGCACGGGCGCGCGCAGCACGTTCAGCCGACACGTGGGGCACGTCTGCTGCCGCTGCTGTGTAATGTACTCACGCGGCGGAGGCATGTTGGGGAAGGGCGGGTGCGGCGGGCGCATGTGGCGCGGGCGCGGGCGGCGCGGCGGCCGGCGGCGGGCTCGGCTCGGGCACGGGCGCGCGCAGCACGTTCAGCCGACACGTGGGGCACGTCTGCTGCCGCTGCTGTGTAATGTACTCACGCGGCGGAGGCATGTTGGGGAAGGGCGGGTGCGGCGGTGCGGCGGGTGCATGAGGCGCGGGCGCGGGCGGCGCGGCGGCCGGCGGCGGGCTCGGCTCGGGCACGGGCGCGCGCAGCACGTTCAGCCGACACGTGGGGCACGTCTGCTGCCGCTGCTGTGTAATGTACTCACGCGGCGGAGGCATGTTGGGGAAGGGCGGGTGCGGCGGTGCGGCGGGTGCATGAGGCGCGGGCGCGGGCGGCGCGGCGGCCGGCGGCGGGCTCGGCTCGGGCACGGGCGCGCGCAGCACGTTCAGCCGACACGTGGGGCACGTCTGCTGCCGCTGCTGTGTAATGTACTCACGCGGCGGAGGCATGTTGGGGAAGGGCGGGTGCGGCGGTGCGGCGGGCGCATGAGGCGCGGGCGCGGGCGGCGCGGCGGCCGGCGGCGGGCTCGGCTTGGGCACGGGCGCGCGCAGCACGTTCAGCCGACACGTGGGGCACGTCTGCTGCCGCTGCTGTGTAATGTACTCACGCGGCGGAGGCATGTTGGGGAAGGGCGGGTGCGGCGGTGCGGCGGGCGCATGTGGCGCGGGCGCGGGCGGCGCGGCGGCCGGCGGCGGGCTCGGCTCGGGCACGGGCGCGCGCAGCACGTTCAGCCGACACGTGGGGCACGTCTGCTGCCGCTGCTGTGTAATGTACTCACGCGGCGGAGGCATGTTGGGGAAGGGCGGGTGCGGCGGTGCGGCGGGTGCATGAGGCGCGGGCGCGGGCGGCGCGGCGGCCGGCGGCGGGCTCGGCTCGGGCACGGGCGCGCGCAGCACGTTCAGCCGACACGTGGGGCACGTCTGCTGCCGCTGCTGTGTAATGTACTCACGCGGCGGAGGCATGTTGGGGAAGGGCGGGTGCGGCGGTGCGGCGGGTGCATGAGGCGCGGGCGCGGGCGGCGCGGCGGCCGGCGGCGGGCTCGGCTCGGGCACGGGCGCGCGCAGCACGTTCAGCCGACACGTGGGGCACGTCTGCTGCCGCTGGAACCACAGCCGTAGGCACGCAGCGTGGAATATGTGGTTGCAGGGCAGTTTCTTCGCACCTGTCATTTAAACGATATCGCATTAGAAAATAAAAAAATTGGGTAAACTAAAATTATAAAAGTTTACATGGGAGTTAGGAGTATCGGTTTTTTTTACCGATACTCCCATGTAAACCTAAAAATCAGAATTGTAGCTACTCATCATAAATAAAAAGTGAATTGTTTCAGGGTTTCTGGCCTTTCACATTTTAAATGGGTGGAGAAAGTTTGTATGGGAGTGTAGGTTTTTTTAAACATGTTTAATCAAAGATAAATAAATAAATAAAAACACGATGTTAATTAATTTCTACATTTGATACCTATTATGTAAACTCAAATGCGAATAAACACGGTAGTTTGTTCATTCGCTATATTATAAATCCAGACACAAGGTACCTATTTATATTTTGTATTTCAAAATATTTTTCTAACATACCTACTTGATTAGTTAATTGATTGTTCAATATATATATTAGATAGATAGAAAATAAAAATTACTTTATAAAATTAATGATATTTTCAAAAAATAAACATTTTTTTTTATACAGTGGTGGTCATATAATTAGAAACACCAACCCTGTCTTCTATTTTCATTACAAATTAACATCATAACTAATTTTTAACGTGCCATAGAGGGATTCTACGTATTTATATGGATGTATCGGTTCTTTTAAAGTATTACGAGTTTAGTAATAACAAACAACAATTTTGATATAAAAATATAACATTTTAATAAAAAGTCTATTAAAATACATGGACTAAAGTGGGCAACTAATTAGAAACAAAAAAAAAACACAATATAAACATTAACTAAGTGAACAAAACCACATTTAATTTGAATAATACTATAAATACTACATCCAAAACCGATTAGTACTGTTAGTACTTGGTAGGGTACCCTCTGTTGTCGATTACAGCTTTACAACGACGTGGCATTGATTCTATCAGTTTTTCACACGTTTCCAAAGAAATACATCTCCAAGCTTCTACAAATGCGTCTACAAATGTTGCCTGGTGAGAAGTGGCACTTTCCTAGCAAGTCTTCCATACAAATTTCCTTCAACCAACCGCCTACGGACTAGTCTTGCGGACACGTTTCGAGGGTCGTCTTGTGAAAATACTTCTTTTTGTATAACATTAGAACCTTTAAAGGGATCTGTCTTAGCCAAACGAATCATAAGCCTGTCTTCTTGAACGGTGGTCTTCCTTGGCCGAACTTTTCTAGGCACCTTATCGGATGTTCCATGTTTTTTGTGATGTGCATGGCGTTAAATACCATCTTTACGGAACACTCTAAATGATCGGCGATCTTTCTGTAAGACCATTTTCGTTTAAAATGAAAGTTTACTATAATTTTTCTTGTTGCTGCATCACAGCTCTTGTTTTTACTCATTTTTAATAATTAAATCTGACAAAAGGTAACAAATCCAAATGAGTAAGAAAAGGCGGCAAAATGCATAATGCGGTGACATTCCGAAAGGTGAATTTTAGTTTTAAAATTCAATTTTAGAACCTAGTCATACTTTGTTTCTAATTAGTTGTCCGACTGCCAGTACTAAGAATATTGATTGATACTTTTGTTTTAATTTTTTTTTTTATAATTATTGTATTGGTTGTCTGAATGTTATTGCTTATTATTATCCCAGAGATATAAATGTACATTGTGATTTCGTAAATTAAACTATTACCTCCAATTAATTGAATTAATAATGTTGGTTACATTAAAAGACTACCAAGTGACTAAGTGTTTCTAATTATATGACCACCACTGTATATTATCATAAAACTTAAAAATAAACAAGCTTACTTTATTGGAGCTTGTTTGCGAATGTTCTGTTTTTTTGTTATGTTGTAAAAAAGGTTGTTAACTTTTTAAAGTGACCTTAGCGCACCTTTTTAGCTTTGAGGTGAGGTTTATAAGTACAAAGTCTTGATTTATAAGAGAGATCTTTCACTGTAACACGAAAACTTTAAAGATAATCTAGTTAAATAGTTAATGGTAATGGTTTGAGCACGCGATGTCTAGAACGAGGATGAACGCGAACTGGTTAGAAATAAAGTGAAACGAGCCAGCGGCCGCGGAAGTGGGGGGCAGAGGGGGCCAAATGCCCCCCTAAAATCACATAGGTAGAAAGTCACGGAGTACTTCCGCGGTCCCTGAAACGAGCGAATGTGCGTCAATTGCTTGTAATGCAAAATTGCGTAATCGTAACGTTTTCGGTTTTACTTAATCCGAACAAATGTAGTTCATTTATTGTACGTACGACATATTACTCAGAACTTTTGATGGGAGAAGTCACTGGTTCCTGAAATACCGTTTTTACTAGTTCAGGAGCCTAGGGAGTCATACTTATATGAATCCAATCAATATTAATTCAAATGAATATATTTTTACTTTTACTTTTTTTACTCAACAGGCATAGGTGTATTATAGTCCTGATCGCACATTAGAATTCCTTATGTGTCGGGGGTATAAGGAACTACGAGTACCATGGTACCACACCACCCTGACCCGGAACAAATATCTGCATGACATGCGAACATTTGTCCCTCAGCGGGAATCGGACCCGCACCCAGCGGCCGTGGAAGAGGGGGGCACAGGGAGCCAAATGCCCCACTAAAATCACATAGGTACCCGCCTACCAAGCCAGAGCTGAAGATTGAAGGGGGGACCAAAAATATTTGCCCCCCCCCCCATCCCCCCCCCCCCCCCCGGTCACGGAGTATTTCCGCGGTCCCTGCCTGCACCTCTAGCGTCTCTAGCGACTTAAGGTGATCAATGAAAAAATATACCAGGTGAACTAATCCAACATTCGGTCTCTGGCCGGGAAATGTTTTTGACATTTGATAATGATTCAACGTTTTAGTATCACTAGTCGAACTAAGCATTATACTACTATAATTATTAGTACTTAACTAATTTGGACCTTTCGAGGAACGTGTTCAGGCGACCAAAACCACTGATAGGATGAAGAAGATTGTAAAGTATTTGAGTAATGTTTGTAAAATTGAGTCTGAGTAATCAGGGTCTCAATGGCATTCAAGGAAAATATTCCAAAATAAACAAACACTTTTATGCAAATTGACATAATCAATAACTGCCGTGCGAGTTACACATGATCATAATTAACACGAATTCAGAAGACCTTGACGAACGGATATTAATTTTACTTCGCTACTATTCTATATTTATTCAGCAATACAAGTTTGCAACTCATAAAAGTGCCTACGTTTTTTCTTGAATATACGCTTGCATAGAATTTTCGTTGAAACGACGATAAAGTATAGGCACAAGAGTTTATTAATGACACATCAAGTAACAGGCTAACAGACAGGCCCGCGATAACTGATCTTTTAAAACCGTCTCTCTTACAATAGGGGCATTGCGTACGTTAGTGATGTTATAGTGGATAATGAAATCGCAACACGTACCTATCAACTTGGATAGTTACACACTAGATGTCAACATACAACGTCAACGTCAATAAACTTCACACAAGATATAATCAAATCTATTGATATAACGTTTATTAATCATAAACTTGTAGGTACATATCTTTTGTATTAAATTTTTAACAAAATGTTAAACCTCCTTCGTGCACATCCTACTGGATTTAGGTACATCTAGAAAAAAAGTGTTTTTAAAAATCCTGCCAAGGAGCTACATGAATACCTAGCAGCATGCATTATTTATCCTCCTCTTACACCCAATGTATAACTGCGATGACTCGTCCTAGTATTCGGTAAATAGGGCAAACGACTACTCCCGTTAGATATAATATGAGTTTCAAGCGGGTTAAACCTAGTTACTAAAATATGAATTATTTCCCTATATGAATTAAATAATGTAACAAATAGAATTAATCAGTTCAAGGAAAAAGTAATAAGAATACTGTTTCACACATATTACCTACCTTCATGTAGAGAAACAATGCAACAATTTGCTAAAGGATTAAAAATTGTCTTGATGTTTTTGAAATAATAATATTTACTATTGATTGATTCCTTTGAAGTCACCACTGTTATTGCACTGTTTGATAATTCCGATCAAGCTCAAACTAAATGTTCAGCATAAATTTCTGGTCGTGTTAGGAAACTTATCTACATCATGAAGCGCCTCCGTGACAGATCTGATAGGGAAACTTTGATGCTTGTTTAATCTGCTCTTTGTCAGTCTATTTTATTCTACTGCATCACTGTTTGGGGTGGGGCGGCTAAGACGCATCTGATCAGTCTTGAAAGTCACACTCTCCCTCACTCCAACCTCTCCTCCACTCCCACAGCCAATGTACACACACACACACACACACACACACACACACACACACGCACGCACGCACGCACGCACGCACGCACGCACGCACGCACGCAAACACGCACGAACGCACGCACACACACGCGCGCGCGCGCGCGCGCACACACACACACACACACACACACACACACACACACACACACACACACACACACACACACACACACACACACACAACTAACTATCCAGTATCAATACAACTAACTCAACACAATACAAGTCACACAAGTCGTAGTAGTGTCTGTTTCTCATCATTCTATCCAAAGTATTTTTTAAAAATAATATAAACATGCGAAAGTATAGATGTTTGTTACCACTATACATACACTGTATAGTGGTAACAAACATCTGATGATGATCTTCTTCATGATGAAGTGGAGGATATGTACGAGGACATATCCAGAGCCTTGCACAACACCACTAAGGCTCACTTCAATTATGGGGGACTTTAACGGCAAGGTGGGAACGCAGAATGGCAATGAATCCCGAATAGGCCCGCATGGTTATGGAGTTAGGAATCACAGGGGGCAAATGCTTGTCCTTGAGAAAGAGGGGCTGTTCTTAATGAACTCCTTCTTTAAGAAACGGCCCCAAAGGAAGTGGACATGGCAAAGCCCCGACACTGTGACTAAAAATAAGATCGACTTCATCATGACGGATAGCAAGCATATATTCAGAGATGTCTCAGTGATCAACAGGTTCAATACCGGATCTGATCACCGACTGCTCCGAGGCTCTCTGAATATCAACTTGAAGCTCGAAAGAAACCGTCTGATGAAGTCCACGCTCCAACCTAATCCAATCCAAATCATGGCGGGCACTGAGAAGTTCCAGCAGCTTCTCGGTGATAGATTTGTTGCCTTGGAACCCACTGATGACGCTGACGAGACCCTACACAATCTGGTCGAAACGATAAGGGACAAGGGCATCAAGTTCTGCCAAAAGCAGCGTACTGGCAAGAAGTCCAAACTCTCGGATGGGACTCTCGGGCTGATGACAAAAAGACGGGAAACCACCCAAGCGACTTCGTCAGAGAGGTCAGACCTGAACAAGCAAATTGCGAAGATGGTACGGCGCGACCTTCGGAGCTCCCTAAAGAGATAAAACCCTCCTTAAAAACTATAGACCCATCTCACTCCTGAGCCACGTCTATAAGCTGTTCTCACGAGTGGTCACAAATCGTCTGGCCAGAAGACTCGACGAGTTCCGGCCACCGGAACAGGTTGGGTTTCGCGGAGGATATGGCACCATAGACCACATTCACACAGTGAGGCAGATTATACAGAAGTCCGAAGAGTATAATCAGCCCCTGTGTCTGGCCTTTGTGAACTATGAGAAGGCCTTTGACTCCGTCGAAACCTGGGCTGTTCTGGAATACTTACAGCGATGCCAAGTAGACTATCGTTATATCGAGGTGCTGAGATGTCTCTACGAGGCCGCCACTATGAGTGTCCAAGTACAGGGCCAGCAGTCTAAACCCATTCAATTGTGCAGAGGAGTGAGGCAGGGGGATGTCATATCCTCGAAACTGTTCACGAGCGCGTTGGAAGATATGTTTAAGATGCTGGACTGGAAAGGTAGGGGCATTAACATAAACGGCGATTACATCTCACACCTAGGATTCGCTGATGACATAGTCTTAATGGCGGAGTCGCTAGAGGAGCTGAACCAGATGCTGAACGACCTAGCTTCAGCCTCCCGATGTATCGGTCGTGGCATGAATTTGGATAAAACCAAAGTCATGATCAATGGCCACATTGTTCCAAGACCGATGGTTGTACATGGCCACCTTCTCGAAATTGTTTCCGAATATACTTGGGCAGATTCTGCAGTTGGGTAAAAACAATTTCGAGAAGGAGGCCAAGAGGAGGATCCAGCTAGGCTGGGCAGCGTTTGGAAAACTACGTGGAGTCTTCTCGTCATCCATACCGCAATGCTTGAATACGAAAGTTTTCAATCAGTGCGTCCTACCCGTCATGACCTACGGAGCTGAGACGTGGACACTCACGATAGGGCTGGTCCACCAGTTCAAAGTCGCTCAGCGAGCTATGGAAAGAGCTATGCTCGGATTCTCTCTGAAGGATAAGATATGTAACGAATACATCCTTCAGAGAACCAAAGTTATCGATATAGCTCAACGAATTAGCAAGCTGAAGTGGCAGTGGGCCGGTCATATCTCGCGAAGAACCGATAACCACTGGGGTAAACGTGTTCTTGAGTGGAGACCGCGACTCGGCAAACGTAGTGTAGGACGCCCTCCGGCCAGGTGGGATGACGATCTGCGAAAGACTGCAGGCAGATGCTGGATGCGGCAAGCTGAAGACAGGGCGCTATGGCGCTCATTAGGGGAGGCCTATGTCCAGCAGTGGACTAATATAGGCTGATGATGATGATGATGATGATGATGATGATGATGATGATGATGATGATGATGATGATGATGATGATGATACATACTTTGTAAAAGCTGAAGCAATTTTGACTAAAAGATACATATCGCGACCTAGGATAACCTGTGCTACTTTATCTGGATATCACGCCTGCGAAAACAGAGACAAAAGCTAGTTTACAATAATTTATAGGACTCCAATACAAAGCTATGGGTGGCCATGGTCACCCTCGCTAGGATAAATTGGTACAGGAAAATCGAATAGTGGGCTGTACCAACTTCTTTATTGTAGTGCAGTTAGTATGAACAATGTAAGAAGCAAAATGTTGCGATTTGTGTTTATTTTAATAATTATCGATTTATTAGCGGGTTATTCAGGTAATATGTTTTTTTGCAATGTATGTTTTTTATCTATTGTGCAACGTTTAAAATAAAAATATGTTTTATTTCTTTAATTCTTAAAAATGTAAAATATGTATGATGTTTCCACCGCCCTCCGCCGGTCCACCGCCGAACGCGGTCGATGCTCATGATGAAGAGCTACTAAATTAGCTAGGTACGAAATATCAGCAACACCAAACAATAACCAGTGGTAATTACCCGTATTTACAAGTCACTTATTAATATTTCATCGGTAGTTTTTTTTTTGCCATTTCATGGATAATATGTTATTATGCAATACGTATTATTATTATTTATGAAAAATATAAGACCCGAAGATAAACGAAGATTGCCGAGCCGCATAATGTGTTGCATTTACCTATCAGTGTAGAGGGCGTTGTTGGTTTTTATCAATAGATGCTTTTTGTAAACAGTGAAATAACATTACAATTTAAATATTGATTTTATTTTTCAGTTTCTTCAACGTACGATGTACATTTAATTGCTTTTAAAGAACATAGACATGTTATGCAAACATCGCGGATTGCGCTCAATCTAGACCTAGATAGACCTTTTACGGTAAACATTTTTTCCAAAACACAATTATATAGATTACTTTGTAAAAACTCACTCAAAATGTTCTTCAAAGTAAGACTCAAGAAATTACACAATGTCAAAAACGTCTACACTTTTGTGAATAAGATTGTAGCTACTGAAGTGATGAACAGTACTTGGAAATGCATGCTCTCCTATTCACCTGATGATATTGATGGCATTGAATTCCAACTCAAAGTTAAGGTCCGAAAGAATTCTACCTATAGCGAGGTTGCAACCTTATCAGGTTCTTACGGCTTCAGAACGGTGCAGAGTTACGACGAAACGACTACTGATAAAACGGTTCACGCTACGAAACATTATCAAAACACCACAAATAACACGACTAAAGGCAAAAATAGAGAGATCGGCAATACGATACACGACAACACTACGGCGCCCGAACAGCAGGCAAATAATGTACAAGATATTTCCAACACAAGCACCTTGGTAGTATTTATTGCTGTAGTCATCACTCTGGCTGTAATCGTAGTAGGAGTTATCGCAGTAACAGTGTGCAGGAAGATTTGTCTCCAGAAAACTTCTGTCGAGGAGTCTGGGGCGAGACCCGGCAGCGGGGCATCAGACACTGTGTATGAGGAGCTGGACTTGGTTGCTTACAAAGCGGATCGGACTGAGGACCTCGCTAACAGGCCGCCCTTCCCGTTGACGTTTGAGAGAGAAGAGAGCAAGCAATACATACACTACGATACGCCGTACGACCACAGATTCACGCGACGTGTATAAGCACCTAGTCAAAGACAGCACAATGTCCACGTTTTGAAGAGACTTTAACTTCTTTATACACTTACCAAATTGTAAATTATTTCGCATAAATGCGTCTTGACCTTGATTTTTGTCATATTCCTGCTTTCAAAAACCAGTACTTTGTATTTTGCTGTGTATATGTAGTAAGTATGTAATTATGTAGGTATATTGTGCATAATATAGTATATTCATAGTATGGTGGTACGCCACTTGCACCCCTTGTAATCTTTCGTACAGTCCGGTCCATCCGAAGGTTGCCCATTGTAGAACATTGCCTATTTATTATTTATTTATTTAAAGTTTGTAGTTATCTAATTTGAAATATTATGTGATGTGCAATAAAGTATTTTCCATCTATTATTGCAAAAACCTTTTTTCGTGTGAAGTGTAGAAACACATCTTTGAAAACATACTGCAATGTTTAATAATAAGTATATGCTATAGCATATAATTTACAACTTTGATACATCGATCCCCGCCGCGGGATTTTTTTTTGTGTTAGCTGCAAATATTTGTTTCGGGTCTGGGTATTTTATATTTTTGTATAAAATGTAACAAAAAAAATAGTATATCAATCATGTAGTTCCCATAACACTATACATAGGCGAACTTAATGCTAGATATCATTTTCTTCCAGCTAACCTTTGCGTAATATGTAAAACAGTCTTGACACTACGTCAATACATAGAAAATACCCAGACCCGACACAAATATTTGCAGCTAACACAAACATTTGTCCCGCGGCGGGAATCGAACCCGCAACCTTCTGCGTCTCAGATCTTCAACTGTATCAAATTTCAAGAAGGGCACACTGCGGACCGATGGATATCATCGCTACCATCAGGGATAATATTTGTGATCAGGGTTTATCTTTACCTTGTGACGAAAGAAAAATAAGTCACTTCAACCGATAAGTCTCGGTCGACAATAATGGTCAAGGTCACAATAATAACATATCGATATTGATCGAGTATATCCTAAGCCAACAAAGCCAATTACTTTTCAACAGACTTCAAAAAAGAAGCGAGGTTCTCAATTTGACTGTATTTTTTTGTGTATGTTATGAGATATCTTCGCCATTGTGAACCGATTTTAATGATTCCTTTTTAATAGGTAGGTCATCGAGCACAACTCCCTGAAGTATACCCTACCCATCGGAGTTATCGATGGGTAGGGTAAACATACAAGGGTGGTCATATAATAATTTTATAAAAAATATCCCACCGGAGGGTAAAAATGGGGAATGAAATTTTATATTTTGTTTTAATAATTATTATGATTATTATATTGGACCTTTTATCAACTTCCTGTAATTTGAAGTTGGTTTTGATTTTATCCTGATTTTTTTATTAAGATGCCTAGATTTTACCAAAATATACAAGCACAAATTAATTGGGAATGGTCAGGGGTGTACTTTAGTAATCTTCTCAAAATCACATAGAGATGGAGAATACTCCATCTAAAGGTTGTCTGAAAGATATCGCTTTTAAGTGATAATTTAATAATTATCATATATAATAATTAATAATAAATAATTTTAATGTTGTTGTTTATTTCATAATAGGCTCCTTCAAGCCTCACCCTTAGTTTGGATTTTGCCGGAAATACGTTGATTAATTACTCCGTAAAGTAGCCTTTGTGCTTATTTTATCAGCATCTCTTCTTTTGGTAAAACGTTTTTTTTATTCTTCTCGTAGACTGGTGGAAAACGGATACACATGCCGTTTTCCACCTCTGACCTCTAGAGTGCACGCACGCCTCATAAAATTATTTCAATATTTGTTTCGTCGTTGCGAGTTCGCAGTACCTACAAAAAGTATTACCCGTCATAAAGTATTTACCGGTGTGCATCTCCTCTCGACAGATGATGCACTCGTTGTCGGCGGCCGCTAGCTCGTCGGCCGTGGCGTCCGGGTACAGCGTGTTCATGTTGCGGATGGCGCGCCGAGACAGCACAACGTCATTGTACGCTTTCTTGAAGCTCCTGCAAACATGACTAAAATGAAATATGCCCTTCATCTTTCGACGAGCGGAGCGGCGTTTAAATCTCGCAATTCTGATTGGGCCGCACATCACGTTATTTTGATACAATGCTATTGTTGCGTTCAATGGGAAGTAATAACTAGTGTCGTTTATCAAAACCTGCACATAATCAACACCAAATAGGTAGGTTGCTAAACTGCATACAGAAGTGATTGTAGATGGCCATGAAAAAATACCTGCATAAATGAAAATCATGCAATGTTAACAATAAGTGTGTATTCATTTATGATAATTGCAAAAACCATTAAATTGTTTAAGGTTGGTAGAGGTAGCATTTTTAGGCATAATCTTGGCATTGTGTTTTATTTTGTTACATAATGCCTTTTAAGTTCCATACATAGGAATGTAGCTCCGTTTAAATAGAAAAATAGAGATCCTCTATAACTTACCTCATTGTTTCATACATAGGTCGGAAAGCAAATAGTGGCAGGGTGTATATCCTGACCATGACTGCCACAAACCCAATGTAGAGCAGTACTTTAAAGAAATTTATGGCCAGTTCAGTATAAAGTAAAACTGCCGCTTTGCTCTCCCAAGGCGCATCCCAACGCGAGTCAATGGCATGAAGAACATACTAGAATAGATAGGTACAAGTAAGATGACATTGATTGTAACATAGCAAAAAAAAAAAACAATAACATTACTTGTAACTAAACATATAAAATACCAACAGTCAATGAACTGAGATCACCCTGATTTGCCAATGTTGTAGGTAAAGCCTGAAACTTAAGCATTTGTAGGTTGGTCTTAGAAAATCTATGAAATACTAATGCTATAATGTGAAACCTCAACATAATTTAATGACAACTAAATAATAATGTATAATTGTATTGGTCAATAGAAAATTGCCCAAGTTTCAGGCTTTGATCATAACACAAACCCAAAACTTGTATCAGTAAATTCAAGACCAAATTGAGTAAAACAAACATGTAAACAAACTTATTACCTTGATCAAGATATTGACTATCATTATAATCAATATGCTGTATTCAAAACCAAAGACCAATTGTACAGATGGTCCTTTAGAAGCAGTGAACTGGTATGCGTGGTGAATGAAGTAGAAATCTGCATGTGCCAGGAGCATTAGTAGCGAGATAATTCTTATATGGAACAACCAGCCTATTACAGGGCTTCTCTCCATCTGTAAACAGAACACAATTATATTTCACAAAACAACTGGAAGGAGGAAATGGAGGCTTTTGTCCTACAGTGGGGCTAGAACACAACAAGCTATTAATAGTAAATATTATGGTACCATCAAATGATTTAGGTATAAAAAACTCATATTTCAAGATGAATGTTATATCAGTTTTTCGTATATTATGTCAATGTTGGATAGCTTTTATTTTATTTATAGTGTGCTAGCTTCTGCCCTCAGATAATTCGCCCTAATTATACCCAGATGAAAACTTTTCTATGCCTTGTCTTGAATAACCATTCAAGGTCACAAACTATACTTATTCTAAATATCATCCAAAATATTTCAGCTGCTAAGAAGATTATGAGCAACAAATATACAAATCACTAGAAATGTATTTAGTAGCTTATGAATTTGTTAAACACTACAGCTACTATCAAATGCCAGTAGTACAACACTAGCAAGATATAAATATCTATCTATTAACAAAAATAAAAAATGCTGATAATCAATAAATAATAAGTTATACATTCACAAGAATTTTGTTTTTGATGAAAATATTCTACTTCAAATAACAGGATGTTGATAAAAGTCCAATATGAAATTTTATCCCTTATTTTTTTGTCCTTAGGATTGGTATTTTTTCATGAAATTTATTGTTGTGTTCCCTTAAATTAAAAAAAAAATAAAGTTTGTTCACAATTAGGGAAGATACAGAGTAACAAACAATCCTCCTTCGCCGGAATACTCATATTCTCTCATTACTCATAATGTTTTGTTTAATCCTTCCGCTCCTTCTTATCGCAAGGAACACTTTGAGTTTCTTCATTTCTCCGATTCTCATTCGCTTCGGTCATCAGAAACTCTTTTTTTATCTAAAGACTCCTGTGCACAGTAGTTCTTTCTACACTGACTCTTTCACCGTGCAAACTGTACGGCTGTGGAACTCTATGCCGGTATCGATCAGGCATGCTCCATCACTGCATTCATTTAAAGATTGTGTCAAACTAATTTACTTACAGCAGTCTTCATGATTTTTTGTGTGGTATGTTTTATGTTTTATTTTATTTATTTTTTATTACTATATTCAATTTGATCTGATATATAGGTTAAAATATGTGAGTTTGTATATGTATATATTTATGACGTAGGTATTAATATATATTTAGATATAGGTGTTAGGTATTATATCAAAATAATGTTATTATTATTATAAAAATGTTTAATTTGTATTTTTATGTTTATTTTTCACACTTTTATTAAGGCAATAGCACCGTCATTCTTTTAAATAGTTGTCTGGAAGAAATCGCTTTCAGTGATAAGACCACCCATTGCGCATTTCTTTGTTTTGTTTTACTATGTTTCTGTGTTTATACTGTAAATTGGTGTTATGCACAATAAAGAGTTAATCTATCTATCTATCTAACACAAAAAACAGACAAATTCTCCTTTTTCGAAGTCGGTTGAAAATAAACTTACATAGTCAACTCTGTCTTCTGCTAGCCAATGGAATGCTTTCAGGAACAGTAGTAGGGTAAACAGAGCAATGAATTTCGGATTGAAATCATCTCTGAACACAGTGAATGCTAGGCATGTCTCTGTTATGGCATACCATGACCTTTCTATTAAATGCTGAAAAACAATTGTACATAAATATGTTTACAATATTTGTAGGAAAAGTCTATACACTAACCACTTCTTGAATGTGAACATAGTAACAAAATAGTATAAACAAAGCTTGAAAACTCTTATTTAATAGTAAGCCACATATTTTATGATTGTAAATAGTCCTTACCTCAAACTCGGCCGGTCTAAGTTGACCAAAGAATATTTTCCTCAGCAATTTACCAACTAGTAAGACTAATATAAAAGCCTGCAAATACATGACCTGAAAGGAACAAATAGATTTTTAGGTTTGCCCTATAAATTGGATTTTTTTTTAAGTTTTACTGTAAACACTTTTTTTCGCAAAACATTTTAGAGAGGACCACTATCTTGTATTTCATATAATTAGTTTTATATATCCTACGTATTATATAAACTCAACCAGTTAAGTTCATACTCATACTTATAAATACTTACATATAAATACTTGACAAAAATATGTCCGCCTCTTTGGATTAATGTTAGCAGATGGGGCTAGAGCTGTTATTGAGCTGATACAGTTATGGAGTAATTATTAAGTTTAAGTTTTTATTAATAAGTAAATAAATAATGATACCAATCAATCCTTTACAGGTATTGCTTGTAACTTGGTTGAATGGCATCATACAGGTGGTACAAATTGACTTTGCAGATCATTTACAGCTGTTTTGCCAATCAATGATACATCAATGTTATTAATATATTTTCAAAATAAGTTAGGTGTGAGGAATGGCACATAAACACGTTATCATATACTTACGGCCATGCTCGGGTTAGAATTCGTCAGGTAAACTATCGAGGGATAAAACTGCTTCTTCTGATAGTAGGCATTGCCGATCACCACAGTAGTAAGGGCAATACTTATCACAGTAGCAACAATAGCCTTCATTTTGATGCTAATTGATTGGACGCCCGCACAAAAACTGTATTTAGTGTTGTAGAAATATTTTTAAACTATCCAAAAATCCATGAACGTCAGTAAATACATTTTCAAAACATCTTTCTCTAAATTTTGCCAGAAAAAAAACTAATTTTGACGTGTTCAATGTTCATTTGTGTCACAAAATTAGACACAGACTATAAACAAACAAAGACAATTCCGATTACAAAACTACGGCCCCTTCACACGAGACTTAATTTTAAAATTCGCTATCATTCTTTTAGCCAGCAAAATATTTTTTACGTTTCATCACGCGTTTCACGTTTGATCAAAGAACGAATTCAATTATTTTCAACTTCAACTTTTGTTTATAATTGTATGCTAGAACAGCTTATATAAAAAAAAAACATTTCTTCTTGCAACACTGCGATTTACGTCAGTAAAGTCACGGTCAGATTTTTCTCTTTTTAGTTTGTATTTTGTGAATGAATGAAAGCAAAAATTTATCAAGACGTGAATGAAGTGAAGTCTGTAGAACAAAACATTTTTTATCTGTCATGAGAAGTAAAAGCAGAAATGGAGGTCTTTCGTGTGCCTTGTTGTGAAAATTATCTAATTCGCTTTCATTTGTCAAAATGGAACTCGTTTTAGTGTATCATTATTTCTAACAACACCTGTGGACACCTATCTTCAAAAGCGACCGGTACTAACTTCAGTAAACGTAGTGGCTATTTCCTTGATGCTTCAGTAAACGTAAATGCCGCGTACCTACTATACTTTCCTTTTACCTTCGCAACACTGCTTGGTGGTGTAAATTATTGGATTTTTCTGGACGTGATAACATTACTGTTTATTATATGCAGAAACGCTAATAAGTACATTTGATTAGGTTAGTAATAATTCCAATGGCATGCGCAATTTTGTTGATTGCTTGCATAGTCGTCCGTCAGTGTACGTATGACTATATGGATTAAACAATTATTATAAATAGGTACAGTAATTGGCGTTCTAGTACCTACTCGTTTGTAGATTCGTGCTGTTTTATCAAGTTTATCAATATGCTAATATCTGTGGCCTCTTTTCAGAATTGCTTTTGAATCAATATAGATCCAGTTCCAGCTGAAAAATGGTAAGTCCATTTTATACCACTTTCCACTTACTAGAAATTATTCACTTCACTTATTCTAACCTACATGTACCTCTCAATGTATAGTGTAGAAATAAAATGTCATTTCAGGAAAAAATGAACACCAACTTCAAACAAAAGGAATTTGATTAAAAAGTCCAATATGAAATTTCATACCTCATTTTTTAACCTCAGGAGTGGGTTTTTTTTTATAAAATTAACATGAAACTACCTGTGAAGTATACTCTGCCCATTAAAAAAAGAATCTGTTTTCAATAAAATTGGTACGCATAATACACACAAAAAACAGACAGACAAATTGTGAACCTCCTTTTTTGAAGTGGGTTGAAAAACAAACAACACTTTTAAATAACTATTGCTAGACCCTTAGACTTGGTGCATATTGAGTTACCTACCTATAAAAGCATCTATGATGATCCTACCATGTGAAAGCAACCATGTGTAAATTTATTGTGTATTGAAATAAAATATAAACTTAGAAAGAAAGAAAAAAGAAAATCTATTTATTCTTCCCTAAACAACACAAAAGTTAAACAAAAATAATAATAAACACAAAACAGATACATAGAATATTACATAGCAAAACAAAAAACATGCAAACTAGGTACATCATTTTGTGATGCATGGGGTCAAACAAGTCCCCGTCTCAGCATTATGCTGCATCAGAACCTAGTGGTAGTCAGGTGCAGTGCTGGACTTAGTACATAGGTTTATAAATCACTCTGTTGATTACCTTGTTGGTATGGTGAGTGAGTATGAATAATATGAATTATATTTATTTGCAAGTAGCTGGCTGTGATGCAAGAAGTGAATGTTTGATTCCTGCTGCAGAATAAATGTTTGCATGTTCTGCAGAGATTTCTTCTGGGTGTTGTACCAATGATAGTTATAGTTCTGGATAATTTATGTGATTTTAGAACATGGAACAATGTCCAAAATAAAAAACAACCTACTATACAGAAAAATCCTAGAGGGTAAATGGGGTCAGGACTTGGGTGCTTGTTTCTTCGATTATTATTATTTTTATATATATTCAACAGCAGGGAGATGATCCTCCTTACCTGCCCGTAGGCACTGATGTCAGTGCCAAATACAAGGGTGCTTTCTGTGAGGCAAAAGTCAAGAAAGTTGTGAGGAACATTAAATGTAAAGTAAGTTAATACACTCATGAGTTTACCCTCATTTGCTTAGATTACTTATAATACTCCATTTATTTTAGGCAACACAGTAAAGTACATGTAAAACAGAACCCATTATGATAAATACCTTAGAACTAAAAATACATTTTATAATAAAATTGTACCTATAATATAAAAAACATTTACCTAGCATAGACTGCAATGTAAGCATGGCTGGATTTGGTAACTAATCCTGGAAACAGATGGAATTATAAATTCTAATAATTAGAAATATTCCCAATACCTTTATTCCATAGGATTATATTATATCCTACTTATATTAAAAATGTCAAAGTTAGGATGTTTGAGTGGTCCTTTATCTTAGTACTCAAATTGAGTTCAGTTGGGGCATAAGGTGATGATTGTTTTTGATATCTCTATTTTCATGCAAAACAGTTGATCTCAATTTTTTTTTGCCCAGGTGACACTTAAGGCAGGTGGCTCACTCACAGTGAATGATGATGTGATCAAAGGAACTCTTAGAATTGGCAGTAATGTTGAGGTTAAACAGGACCCTAAAAAAGAAGCCATTGAAGCCATAATCACAAAAATACAGGATTGTAGCCAGTATACTGTTGGTGAGTTTGCTTGTTATATCTGCCCCCTAATAATAAGACTAACAAAATGACAATGGAGAATTGGAGACTCATTTTAACAGTCTTAGCAAATGGGTTAAAAATGTTTCTGTATAGTGATGTTATTTTACAGTTTTCGATGACGGCGACATAACCACACTTCGACGGTCAGCCTTGTGTCTCAAGAGTGGACGACATTTTAACGAAAGTGAAACATTGGATCAGCTGCCTCTCACCCATCCTGAACACTTCTCTACACCTGTAATAGCTGGTAGAAGAGGAAGAAGGGGAAGAGCACAGTATGATTTTCCTTCATTTCACAAGACTGATTTACATACAATAACAAATTACAATCAATAACAATAAAATCAATTATAAAGTAATCAGTCAATTCACAGTTTAAACCTTAAGTACGAGAGAGCTCAAACTTGAAGTTTATGTTCCTTGACTTTTTTCATTATAGATGTTTTATGATGATGTGATAGTAACCAACCTTTATAGTAGCACAGCCAGGTCTGACTACTTTAATTGTATCACAATCAGGTATGATAATCTTTATTGTAATACAGGTCTGATGATAGTGATGGTGAAGGCCCCTCTTGCCCTGTGAAAGCTGATAGTGCGGAGCGCGAGCCCCACGTCGGCCGAGTCGTGCTAGTGGAAGTTGCCAGCGGGGCCGAGAGACGTCGCCCGCAGCAGCCGGCGTTCCCCGCCCTAGTGGTTGCGCCCACTGCACAGATTAAAGTCAAGGAAGACTATTTGGTGCGCTCATTCAAGGATGGACGATAGTAAGTAGCTTTGAATGCATTGGTTGCTTTGACGTAAACATTCCTGATTTGTAATAAAGTAAATCGAGTCAATAACTAACTTACACACAAAATATATGTTGCTTGTTTTAACAATATGGAATTCCGCCATTGCAGTTACACAGTCCCCAAGAAAGAGGCTCGTGAGTTCCGTAAAGGCAGCGCACCACTGGAGTGGGCGGGCGTCGAAGCCGCCCTGCAGTACATGAACAATGGAGTGTTGCCGCCACATTGGGACCGCGATTCACTGTTCAACGAGCCTAGGAATACTTCAGATGATGTATGTCCGACGATAACTGCCGAACCGAATATTTAAAAGTGTGAAAAATTAAGTGATATAGATTATCAGTTGAGTTACACGCTAATAGCAGGCCGTAAGGACTTCCGTTGCTTTAGGCGGAACACGAGCGCAGGTAGCGCTTCACTCAGCGCTGCGGTTCTGTTTTCGCAAGTACATGACGCGTGGTACTCACCTCATGTAGCGGCAATTATTTATTTTTAAGAAACCGACCCGCGACTCGCGAGGCGGGCAGCCCGCGCCGCAGACGCGCGCTTTTTCCGCTTAAGGCCGCGGACAGCCTAATCATTACCCGGATGGATTTAAACTTCTCTTTCTAACACTTTTTCGGTCCATTGAATAGGTAGCCATCGTACACAGGGTACGTTTTACTAATAAGTGTAAAACCCTAAATTATGTTATCTAACTTATACTTTTAAATGTCTTTGTTTTAGAGCTCTGATGATGAGCCTCGTGAGGAGAAGGATCATTTCGTCGCGCAACTGTATAAGTTTATGGATGACCGCGGAACGCCGCTCAACCGTAATCCGACTATTGCCAACAGAGATATCGATTTGTACAGGTTATTTAGGGTGAGACTTTCCATGATAAATCTTTGCCAAACCAGAAATATAAATTTTATTGGTTAAATATTTTATGATAGCTTATTGCCAGAGGTGAGGCATTTTTAATGAAAATGCTACTGTGGAGATAAATCAAAGTTAGTGGATTTCACGCCGATACATACAGATGCCAAATCTAGAAGACCCGGACAACAAAATTTTTGCATTTTTTAAATTCGTGCATTGCACATAAAAAATACTTTTATTTTAGGTGGTGCAAAAACTTGGTGGTTACAATAGGGTCACGAATCAGAATCAATGGAAATCAATTGCTGATAAGATGGGCTTCCACCCAGTCACAACAAGCATCACAAATCTTTGCAAACAGGCTTATAAAAAGTAAGTACTAAAATTACCTAAAATAAATTAATTATAAATTAATTTAGTTATATAACAATGCAACGAAATTTGATGAACTTTCATTCATAGATTCTTGCACAGCTTCGAAGATTTCTACCGCAAGTTAGGTGTGACGTTAGTCGCCCACCCGCGAGGCGCACGAACGCCACCTGCCGGTCGTTCATTGATCCGGGACCGCGACAAACAGCCTCCTACTTCCTCCTCGGCTTGTTCCACGCCTACAGGACCCCCCAGCCTGGTAAGTTAATGCTTTTCTTGTTTTACTCGTTCTTTCATTACCAGATTTCTATAATACACATAATAATCTCTTGAGCGTAGTGTTTGGTTCTGGCGTCTGTGACGTCACTGCGCAGGGTCAGCAGAATACCAGCGCTAAGTAGGTAGCCACCTACCTAGCATTATGCTGCGCTGATACCTTTTTGGTGCGACATAAAACTGTCTAGGTAGATGGATTAGGCAGTAAGGTGCGTGGGGCATTTCTGTTTCAGTTATAGGTATTACTTATAAGTAGGTTGTCCAAACATAAATTATTATTATTATGTATTCCCACAAATTATCCCACCATCCTTACTTCCAAAATTTGTTGTATATATATATATATATATTTTTATGTCGTGTTTAATAAATATTTTCTTTCTTTCTTCTTTCTTTCTTTCTTATTTCTACAATCTGTGGCACAGAAGCATATACATTCGTATCAACCGCGTAGTTTCGGAAACGAAGAATAGCTTGACGTTTATTTATAGGCATCTGAACAAAAGTGATTTTATTTCAGCGCGGCAAAGACAATTCAGATAAGAGCGAGACAGATAGGGATGACAAATTAGAGAAAGGAGATAAGAAAGAGAAGCCTCAAATAAGCGACGAAGAGGACAGCGCTGATAACCAGCCGCTCATAGTGAATGCACCTAAGTGAGTGTATCTCATTACGTTATCTTTGTTATAAGCTAATAT
Organism: Perizoma flavofasciatum; assembly: GCA_958496245.1. NCBI lineage: Eukaryota > Metazoa > Arthropoda > Insecta > Lepidoptera > Geometridae > Perizoma > Perizoma flavofasciatum. Next base: position 7,329,800 of record OY292436.1, read on the forward strand.
AGTCAAGATTAAAAGTAAAATAATAATTCTGTCGTAATAACTCTTCCTTAGCACCTGGAATTTTGTGTTCTTCCACGAACTCAATATAAGCAAGAATTCTCATGTCTTTAATAATCTCCACAGATTATTAGAGAAAGAAACAGAAAAAGAAAAGGCGAAGGAAAAAGAAAAAGAGAAGGAGAAAGAAAAAGAACGAGAGAAAGAGAAGGAAAAAGAAAAGGAACAGGAGAAAGAGAAGGAAAAGGAGAAAGAACAAGAGAAGGAGAAAGAGAAGGATAGTCACAAGGAGAGAGAGAAGAGCACGTCGACAACCACTAGTGAAGAGAAAGTGTTAGTGATCAAACCGCGGCCGCGCTCTCTGTCTAAAGCACGAACTATAACGCCGGTGAAAAGTGAACGGACGCTTAAAAGGAGACCGCTGTCGTCCAAAAGTTAGTTCATTCTTCATAATTTTCCATAAACAAACATGGTCACCGTTAAGCGTAGAAAGTCCTTTATTGATTATGTTAGCTGTGACCAAAACAATTGAAACAAAAAATAGTTCCCATCATACATTTCTCAATTTTCCTGCATGAATAACTGCTGTAACCAGAAACATTTTCCGGTATGTTCCGGATAACCAGAACAACAGTAACAAAATTTTGTTTCCATCAACATTTATAGAATTACCATTTATTCAATAGAAACAATAGTTCCCATCAGCGGCCGCGGATGTGGGGGGAAGAGGGGTCAAATGCCCTCCCTAAATTCACAAAGGTACCTGCCTACCAAGCCAGAGCTGGAGATTGAAAGGGTGACCAAATAAATTTCCCCCCCCGGTCACGGAGTACTTCCGCGGTCCCTGGTTCCCATAAAAATGGAGGAATTTTGCTACCAGGACACTACATCCTACTTTCGTGTTCTTTTTTATAGGTGAAAGTGCTGCTCCCAGCGTGTCGCGCGCATCGAGACGGCATCATGTCTCCACGGATAGTGACAGTTCTGTGTCGGGAAGAGCTTCAAGGTAAACGTGTATACCTCATACTTGGCTTTGTTGGTAGAACATAGCCACTAAACACAGTATTCACAGTTGCAAAAATAAGCATGGACGAAAGGAAGTGGTCCAGAATTTCATGTTATAATATTTACGTTTTTCATAAGTTTGTTTTGTTTGTTTTTCTGTTAACTTATGTCTCCAAACTGACTTATCGAATTGTTATGCGATTTTTTGCAATCTATTTGTGTGTCTTCCAAGGATAGTTCTTAAGTTGTATCGGAAAACACGAAGGAAATTTTTAAAAATTTGTTAAAATTAAGTTGTCTATAGTCTTTTAAGTCTTAACTTTAACAACGTTTTACTCAGATGTGGACTTCTCACGAAGAAGATGCAAAGTCGTCGCAGCCAAAGTGCTAATTCTGCTAGCAGTGGCAATACTATAGCTTCGAACAGCAGCAAACGTCCGCGGAAACGGAAGACTACAGAGTAAGAAACCAATAATACATTTTACTGGAAAAAAGGTTTTGTCAGGTTTTTTAATCTAAGTTGAAGTTTTTAATCATTTTTTTGCTAAAACTAAAAAAAATATGAGTTTAAATTAAGAGTACATGCGTGAGGATCCCGAAGACGTCCACAACTGAACGTGCCCAATGCAAAGTCTTGAGGCAGCTGCCTAATGGTTAATGGAGCTCCATTAACCAGCTTCATTTAACTGTTGCAATGTCATCAGTCTATCAGATGAAGACTAAGAAGGTTGTCTACTATATAGGCTACTACTATGATAGAATTAATGTACGCAAATTGTAACTACTTATATCACCACGCCCTTCAAACATGGTCATTATTTTTCAGGACGTCAATAAATGAACCAACCACTTCCAGGATAGTTTCTGGTGTCAAAGCCCAAGTTGGTGATAAACTGAAAGTGTACTATGGGCCCACACAATCGGAGTCAAAGGTAAATTACAAACTGCTATTTTGTGAATGAACCATATTTTATTGTATTTGTTTTATGACCCGAGAATGCATCAAATCCATTCTTCTCAATTTTTTTACTCGAGTTTTACAACTTCTGCAACTTAAACACGTTATGACGCTCATTAACGGCCTCGTTTTGAGGCAATTTCTTGCAGCAATTGTATAGCCGTTACAAAAACAAAAAGAAGCAAAGAGATGTATACAATTGCAGCAAGAAATTGCCACAAAACTAGCCCGTTTACGAGTGCCTTTATTTTCCCTTCCAAATACATTTGATCCTCTATGATATGTTATTCCTCCTGTTTTGTATTCCCTCTGTTGTGTTATGCTTTGCGAATTCTAACACATAAGTAATACTAGTAAAAGAATTATCAACATTTTTTTAAGGTTTTACGAAAGGTCGAAAAACCTGGAAGGAAGCTCGCGCGTCCGTTGCCTTCCAGTAGGACATCACAGGTTAAAATAATAAACTTTAATATTGAGGTTTATAATAGATAGGGTATTTGACTGTTTTCGGAAAGTGCCTTTGATGTTGTACGGTAACAATATTTTTATTTTATTTTTTAATGAAATTTGAGTAAAAATAGCACTTTCATTTCAAATTCAACACTATGACTAAAACGTTGAACACCATCGTAGTTTTTGCGAGAAATTCGTAAAAAAAAATTGTTGTATTTCCTGTTAGAATATCATCACGATGTCCTATGCACGCCATTTGACTCACATTTAAGTCAGTTTCAAACTCAAATATTGAAATAATCTTGCTATAAAACAATATCTGGGTTTCCTGCATAGCCCTTCATATTCAGAATGTTTGTCAGTGTCAAATACCCTATGGCCTCACTATCTCTCTAAATATGAGCTGTTTTTTTAGGTTACCTATGAGGCAAAGGTGATAGAAATATCTGCGGAAGGCATGCTTCGTGTGCATTATACTGGTTGGAACACTAGATATGACGAGTGGATCAAACCACAGCGGATAGCCGTCAATGTGTCGCAACATGAGGCTAGGAACAAAAAGGTACATACTTCATGTTACACTACAATCTATAATAACTATGGAAATTGAGTACAGCGTCATTCTAATCCTTATTTTTTTCCTATTAGGGATCGAACATGAGCAGACGCGTTAGAGCTAAGCGAACGGAAGGTAATACTATCGCCAATACATAGATCTGAAACTAATGTGTATTGAAATAACGATACTGATATACAATTTCCCATGATAATATTAATTTGTAAAAAAAAATGTGTTAATTTTTAGAATCTTCCGCCATCTCCGATTCTGATACCTCGGACAGCGACGAAGATATGAAAAGACCTCCCAAAAAGCTGGATGAGAAATCCAATGCTAGCAGTAAGTGATAAAAAATTGTTTTGCCGATTGTTTAATAACTAGTTTAATCTTATTCTGATTCTCATTCTCATTCTCACAGCTCCAAGATCAAAGGATACAAAGTCGAGCGACAGCAGCAGTTCTAGCAAGACTCGCAAAAGACCCGTACGAAATGTCTCGACTCCTACGAACGTATCGCCGGCCAAGAAACCCCGCCCTAATGCGCCCTCTCACCAAGGACGTGACTACGACCTCAATGAAATCAGATCTGAACTGAAGGGCTTCAACACCGTCAAACAAGAACAGGAAGAAATTAAACAAGACACACATGTGAAGGATAGTATGATAAATCCAGCTCAAATACCGATTCCTCTAACTGAGCCCCTTCCAGAAAAAGGAAAGGAAGAAGACGTTTACGAGTTCAAAGAACCTGAACCGTTTGAGCTAGAACTACACGATGAGAAGAAAAAACGGACGCATCGTATCTTCGATGATATGTCTCCCAGCAAATACACGGCCTCTCATTCCAAATCTCTGAGCGAAGAGATTAACGAAGACCCGATGAAGCCTCGAACGACCAGCCTCAGGTCCCCATCTCTGTCGCCGTATAGAGACTTCGCTGGTACTTCCGGCATCGGAAAGCAGAGCCCCGAAGACGACTCCAAAGATGACATCTTCTCTCTTGATGATGACTCATTCCACGGAGACGGAAGCTCTGGACCTACTTTCGAAGGGTTCACCCCGGCTAAGAACCAAGAAACGTACTCAAAGAAGAGCAAGGTTTCTAAGCTAAGACAATTGATAGATGATTCACCAGATAGCCCCGCTGATGACGAACAATCATCAGATGATTCTGAGGATATCACTATGAAGGAAGACGATGATGATGATGATGAGTCAAAATCGGTATCTCCTACTACGGAAAGCACTACAGAATCAAAATCATCAGCGTCTTCCGTTCAAGATGAATTAAAAGCAATGGATGAAGATGAAACTGAAATCAAAGAAGAAGGAACTAATGAATCACCAACCCCAATGGTTATAGATTTACAAAACATTCCTAAACCACCAAATAGTCCACCACCACTACAAAATATTGACATACCCATGAAGATTGAAGTTAAGAAAATCGAAATCGTTAAGAAGATTGAACTACCCAAAAAACCTGAACCTGCCAAAAAGTCAGAGTCGCCTAAAAAAGTCGAACCTCCAAAGAAGATTGAACTCCCTAAAAAAGCTGATCTCCCTAAGAAGGTCGAACCCACTAAAAAAGCTGAGCTCTCGAGAAAACCAGAGCTCTTTAAGAAAAAGGAAACTCCGAAAAAAGTAGAATCTGCTAAAAAAGAGCCCACTAAAAAAGCTGAACTTCCCAAGAAGATTGATGTGGCTCTCCCAAAAAAGGTTGAAGTGCCTAAGACTGTTGAACCGTTCAAGAAGATTGACGTTCCTAGGAGGCTTGATACCATCAAGAAAATTGAAGCGACTAAAAAGTGTGAGCCTCTCATAAAAGTGGAACTCCCTGAAAATATAGAACTGAATAAGAAGATTGAGCTACTTAGGAATATAGAACTCCCCAAAACCACTATTACTCCACCTGTAATAGCCAGCACTAGCATATTAGCAGAAGCTAAGGAAAAAACAGCAGAAGAAATAAAGAAAGAAAATCAAATCAAATTAATGTCAATACCGCTACCCTCATCGGAACCTAAAGAAAGGACTATCAAAGTTACTCCTAAAAAATTGGATCCAGAGCCTTTGAAGACGAAGCTTGAACAGCCTTCAAGTCCTCTCATTGACGCTGAAGAAGATAAATCCGAGCCTGACAGTCCAGCGCGGATCGACGTACTACCCGAACCACCTCCTGGGTTCTTATTACAATCTGAAGGACCAAAAATTGCCGAAAAACTTCTTAAAGCTATCAGCAGTGCGAAAAGACTATCCATGTCTCCACCACCGGTCGATAACCGTATCAGACCTGTAACTCCCAAGACGGATTCCTCGAAACCTGCAACTGATAGCAAACTGTCGCCTATATCGCCTGAACCCAGGACCAGTCTCACAAAAACTGAGCCAATCAAACCTTTGGTGAAGATTACAGAGCCAGCTAAGAAAGACGATTCGTTATTCGGAGAGTTGTCTAACATCATGGACACTAAACTGGATTCTTTAGATATAAAGAAAAAAGAAGGATCTTCGACTCCTAGGTTGCAAAGTCCTTTGAACATTCTAGAGAGGAGGAAGAGCGTTGCGACGGACTTACCACTGAGTGTTGTCGCCGGGAAGAATAATAAGGTTCTGAGTGACACCATACAAAAGTTGTCGAGCCAGATCAATCAGTCTGCCGCGTCGGTTGCAGCAGCTTCGGTCGCCAACATCCCGCTGCCATCTTCCTCCATTCCTTTCCTATCTGAAGATAGAAGCGAATCTAGTGACTCTGACGATTCTAGTAGAAGGTAAGATTTAGTTCTCCAGTGTTTATACCCTTCCAGCTTTTATACTGGGTTATTAACCCTGGTTCCTACGCTCTCGATGAACACTGGCTCTATAAAATCCTGTTCCGTAGTTAGCTCACTTGTTTAATTTTTAAAGAAACTTTCTTTTTTACCTATGTATGTATTTACAAAAAAAAGTATATAAGTAGTATATGAGTCATGTAGTTCCCATAATACCAGTTCTGCTTAGTTTGGGGCTTAATGATGCCGTGTGAAAAATGACCAGTATTATAATAATAACTGCCTGTGACCACCTTTTAACAGTGTGTCCTATGAGAGTGTTCCATATTCAAACTGAGAAAATCTATCCTGATGTGGAGAGCAAAAAAAGCACTATGGAACTGACATAGTAAGAGAAAAAACACATCCTAGCTCATAAATGAGTGAATCGCAGTGAAACAAATTGGAGTAGGTTTACTTCCGAGTAAACCTACTCCAATTTGTTCATTTTATTTGAAATCTTGATTGATAGGGATGGTTTTTAGATAGATATTATCTTAATAATAATATTCATTTATAACCATTCACTAGGAGGCGCTGTAGTAAAAGATTGAATACATGAGTCAAGGGGGTTTTAAACCTTGTAACAAATTACTTTTACAGTACATACACAGCATCATGGTGGATGACATAAATTGAGGGAGGCATATATCCAGCAGTGGGTGGAGTCGGGCTGTGATGCTGACGACACTACACATACATTTGTACACATTTTAACACTTTATTTGTTTTATTTTCCCACCAGCCTATTCTTGGACTTTTGTATGTTGTTCCGATAAAATGTTTTTAATTGCCTTTTATTGAAAGCTTTGGTTTTATACTAGCTGTACCCGCGACTTCGTTCGCGATTGCGATCCCTGCAGACTAATTATTCGCATCTAAACTCAGTTTGTCTCATATAAAGCAACGCTGTAGTCTGCGGTAAAGCACTCATATCAAGAAAGTATATCTCAAAGACTCGAGATAAAAAAAAAAGAATATCGGAATAAAATCGGTTAACATTGGCGAAGATATCACGTAACATACCTACCCACCTGTGCTCCTTTTTTGAAGTCGGTTGATAATAATTAAATTGTGATATTAGCGATAGTTACCTACGCTTGCAGTCTCTAGTTTACGGTTTCTATCCTGCAGGCACTCTAATAGCATCAAATCCTCATGTGCCCAATTTTTTTTAGCCTACTCTTTCGAAGAAAAAACAATAAAAGTCACCCACCAAAAATGTTTCGGCTAGTTGTGATTCCATGAGATGATGATGATGATGTTTTTTTAGCCCAGTCCCTGTCCCAGTCCCAGTAGTCCCGGTGGTCTCAGTAGTCCCAGTGGTCCCAGTAGTCTCAGTAGTCCCAGCTAACTACTCGGTGTACACTACAAAATGCGCTATAAATCTTACGCTAGCTTAAGCTGAGACATGAACTCGAAGGTTCCTAAATGATCATTTAGCAATATCTGATTCCTTTGGAGTGGTCTGATTTAACATAATATGCCTTATCCATTATGCCTATACGATAAAATGCGCTTACCAGCTTAAGATGAGCCGTACGTTCAAAGGTTCCTGTACATTCCGGGTTTCAAGTTATTTGGCCCATGTTACTGAGGTCTGTGATGTCTGTAACTTCTGAACTACAAACCCGATGGCCTTGAAATATTTACGGGACAATCTTGAAAGTACTTCCTTTCTAACAAAACAAATAATGAATGAAATCGGACTACGTGTTAATGAATTACAACTAAGTACACATTTTGACTTTCATCCCCTCTCCCAAGGGAACCATGCTGAATTTCGGCATAAAAAGTATCCTAAGTCCTACCCCGTAATATGAACTCAAATCATGCCAAGTTTCATTTGAATTCATTCAGTAGTTTCGGCGCCATTCTCGTTCCAGATTCACAGACAGACAGATAAAAACGAAAAAAATATACATTTTTGGCTTCAGTATCGATTATAGAGTGTCATCCAAATTTTTTTTTCAGAATATCTTCAATGTACAGAATTTGACCTGTTACATTCTTATTATAGTATAGATTGTCACAGAAACTCTCTAATTGGTTGTGTTATCGGTATTGGTGTCGCAGGCTAATCATCGACAAGCTATCCTTGGAAGAGTGGAGCAACGGGGCTAGCTCTGAAGCTTCTCGGGCCGCGCCATCAGTCGCGGGCAGTGCGGGCTTGAGGGCGCTACACCTGGGCAAATCGCCGGGCGAGTGGAGCGCCGGCGAATCCCTTCTTATGTTAGAAGACGCGTGCAAGAACGAGAGGAAACATAGTATGTTAACTTACCAACATTGGTTTTATTCAGTGTCATCTTTTTATTTCGAAACAGAAAAACTGTTTCGCATGTGCAATATTAGAGGCATGCCTAAAACTTAAGACAAAGTTGAAAATACTCACTAGGATCATTATTTTGCGCCAGAAATAGATTGCTAGTAACGGTACCTATCATACAAAAATGTATTCTTATTTCTCATTCTGTGCGAGACAATAGTTATTTCTGTTTCTCATTTTTTCCCGTCGGCCACAAGAGAGACAAAAATATGTTTGTCTTCCCTTCCGTCGACAAAACTGTTGTCTTGTGTACTCATAGTACGGGTGCAGTATAACAGCGGTATCACTTTCAGGTGCAAGCGTAGTTGTAGCCGGCAGCGGTCGTGTCGCTGCTGCCGCGAGTACGTCCACCGCTCCTGTCTCGCAGCCAATAACAGTGCCCGCGCCCGCTATGCAAGAAGAAGACAGCAATATATCGCTGCTGCTCTGCGAAGAGACGATTCCTGGATCACCGGCGCCGGACGCGGAACCGACTCCGCCGCGACAGCGACCGCATATGCCCTTCGCATCGGCACCCCCACATCATCTTGCTAAAGGTTAACGATGAGACAGAATTCGGTGAAGCTAGCCGTTACGCTGAACTTCAATATATTATCAGGCTAAGACATCGATTCTCTAACACCAACATTAAGTTTAGTACACCAACTAAACTTAATTTTATCTACCGTCTAACGATAGAAAGAGCAACAATTTTAGTGCTGCCAATTTGTCATATTTCAGTTTTCCATACAAGTTTTGTTGTCATATCATGCTGACTATAAATAACCACGAACAAGAGCGACACGTAAACTAATTTGACAGGAGTAAATTCTTGCCATCTCTTTCTAATGTGAACAAAAGTAAAAGAGAGCGACAGTTTTGTTGGAGTTCTAGAGAATCGGCACCACTATCTCCGATCTTCATAAAATGATTCCGATAAAACGGCGGGGGAAAAAAAAGCAAGTTACATTATATCAGCGAAACAGTACCCAGTAATGAATTACCCCCTGAGAGATGTGTAAAATCTACCTAGTACTAAGTACAAAATCTAGTATCATGTAAAAATTCCATCACGTTATCTAAGCGGGAAAAAATAATTGTGTTAGATGATCGTCGTGGGGAAGCAGCATCGCGTCCGAGCAATGGGTGCGGCGGCGATGCGGTGGCAGAGGAAGTGGCGGCGCCGGCGGCAGAGGGAGCGGGCGGCAGGGCAGTGGCGGAGCGTCCGGCGGGATGGGGCCGCGGCCGACTGCTCCTCGAAAACACGCCGCCCACCACGCCCGACAGCAACCGCAGCAGTCTGGAGATGTCGCCTCAAAGGTATACTTCCAATTATAAGCCATTAATGTTTTAGACACTAGTCTCTGCTCACGGCTCCGCCCGGGTTACAAACGGGCGGAGCGCCCGGCCGACCGCTCGTCTGCATTCTTAAGTTAAAAGGTTGTCGATACGACAAGATTTGCATGCTAAATTACCGAAACGGTCACCGTTATGACATGTTGCAAAACTCAGCATAAACCCTTAGATCACGCGATTCCCGTATGCCATCCTGATTTCATGTATTATTGCTTTAGTTTTATCAAAATGTTCATGTTTTCAGAGAACGACGTATATCGGAACGTGACAGCCCCTCAGAGCGCAAAGAGGAAGAAGACGAAAATAGCCAGCCCATTGATGCGTCCGTGGACATGGACAAACCTGCTCATAGTTAGTACCTTCACTGTATAATTTCATCTTGTAATGTGATTGATACGATCATAAAGCACAATACCGCTAATCTATCAAAGCAGGGGAAACCAACGACAGAATCCGCTCCGTTAATTCTATTTTTTTATTGAAAGTATGGCTAATTAGCGCTGTTATTTTGTTGATTCGCGGATGGTAAGTAGCTAATTTTCACTATACATAGATATAATAGTAGATAGAGGCACAGATAGGTGTATAATATGTGTCTGTTGAATGGTAAAGAGGTAGGCCATCATGGATGCGTGAAAGTTGACATAACTAAGATAGGAGTGAGTCTTGGGATGGCAAGTTGTACAGAAATTTGAGTCTGAGTGCTGTGGTACTACGGTACTCGTCATTCCTGATACCCATGACATCTAAAAACCTTGTGTGGATGTTTATTTAATTATATTTGTTTGTCTTTCATAGCATTGCCCTCTTTTGATGTAGTTGCTGCTTTGCGAACCAACAGTTGCTTATAAAATATTTTGATAAACAGACAGTAGATCTCGCAAGGCGTCAGAATGTTCGGCGGCGGGCGCGAGCGCGGGCGCGGGCCGCGGTCGCAGGCGCGCGCGACGCGACACCGACGACCACGGATCTCACAACTCCAATAGCACGGCCACGCTTAAATACAACTTCTTTGTGGAGCTGGGTAAGTTTACTTTCTACCATCAACAAAAGCTTTACTTTTCGATATATTTCCTGCAAGACTGCCTTGTAGTAGGCAAAAGCAATGTAGTTCAGGGGCCTTATTCGCTATGACCATATAAACTCGTAACGCGGGCGCGTTACGTTAAAGTCGTGGAATTCGCATGGAATGGTATTCTCTACGCCAATGTCAAATTTAAAACGCGGTGAGGTGCGTTACGTGCATGTTTTGAACTGTCAAAATAACGTGTGTCGAGCTAGCGCGTTACAAGCGCGTTTCCAGTTTTGTTGTGGTAATTGATAGAGGTTGGTTCTACAAGAAGTCAATGAGTAACACGATTTTTTAATACACGATAAAAATATACATATTATATGTGTTTTCATTCAATAAATAGGTACTAGGTTGTGGTAAAATTGTTGTATAGTTTGGAATTGCAGAATCCCATTTTTGCGTTGTTGGCGCCTACGTCTTTCAAAGCGTCTTTTTTAAATATTTTTTAGTAAAAATTGTTCGCTAGTAATTTGCGATTGCGAGGTTATCAATTTTTAAAAATCTGTGGTTAGTATGTGGACAGAGCAAAACAATTTTAATCTGTGATGTGGACAGTCAACTCAAGAGTACATTTCGTTCAAAAACCAGAGTATCCGTATCTTTAATAAATATTAAAAAATAATAAAATTCATTTGAGGTTAATTTCTTATAAAATTAAACGAAAGTATTATTATAAAAGGTTAGGCAGTCCTTCATTGCAGATAAATTATTTTGAGATGAAGTTACGAAACTAATAATTGAAATCTAAAAAACCGCTTTAATTTCCGATACGAACGCATGTAAAATTTATGAACCAATCGCGTGAAATCGAAAACTAGAAAATATTGGCCATAGACAATCTATCGTGGGGCATACAGAATACAATTTTTGAATTCCTTGTCGTGGCGCGTTTAGGAAACACGTTTGAGTTATGAGCACGTTACGATTACGCACGTTATTGGTAAGGAATCTCATGTGGCATAGCGAATAAGGCCCCAGTAGCTAGACAATGAGGCCGTTTTTTTATTATTATTATTATAATAGGTTTGTGTTTGGATGCACCTGCCTGATGGTAAGCGCAGTTGTAACCTATATTTAACACGCCCATCCAGAAGATGCTTATTAATTCTTATTTTGAAGATACCCAAGTTATATTATAAGTTATGTTTATAATAATTAAACAATTCAGTTTCAATGAACAGTCCCTCAGTTTGCCATGACTAACGTTCTTGAGCCACTTCCATCCACAGACTCGGCTATATTTAAGGTGTTATTTTTCAGAGAATCTTTATTTCCTAGTGACTCGGATTTTCTTTACAATCGTCACTATGTGTGGGAAACGACAAGGTTGCATGGTAACTTATCTTGGGCTATAGATAGATCAAAATATATTAGTTAGACATGTCGGTGTCAAGCTTTATAACTTCCACCTTAGTTTTCAGTTGCTTAGTCCGTTAATATTCTAATTATTTTATTAACTATTTAGATCCAACATGGGACTGCCAGACCCGTATCAATGTTCTGACGACGCGTCTCTCGGATCTGCGTAAAACTTACCACTCAGTGAAGGCAGAACTAGCGGCCATTGACCGACGACGCAAGAAGTTACGGCGGAAAGAAAGAGAGGGTAGGTCCATTTACGCTAAAAAAGAACACGCTCAAGACTATTTCCTATGATGAACATCCTCAGATCCATACTGAGAAAGAAAATCGTGCGGATATATCAAGGGAGTGGTCATTTAAACTAGGAAAGGTTTTTGTAATTATTTAATCTGTACTGTCCCACTGCAGGGCAAAAGCCTCCTTCCACTCTTCTCTGTTTTCTGCTAGCTGGTCACAGTCCCTGGTGTAGGAATCCAGCTCATCTCGCCATCTTCACCTGGGCCTTCCACATGGCATTGTCTGTTTGGGACCCAGTCTGTGATGGTCTTCGTTCACAGCTCGTTTGGTATACGACACACATGTCCGTCCCAATCATATTTTAGTTTTGCCGCTTTTTGAGCGACATTATTGAGACCTATCTGTGCGTAGTATCGCGTTTTTAACGTGGTCTGTAAGTTTGCATCCCAAGATACTGTGTTCCATAGCCCTCTGGCACACCCCGAGGCTGAACTTTTGGCTGTTAGTGAGTGACCAAGTCTGTGCAACATATGTGAGAATGTTCATGAGCCTCCGTTTTAAGGATAATGGAAGAGATCCTTTCATAAGGTGTTTCATGGAGCAATAGCTCCTCCAGGTATTTTCCTTACGTTGTGCAACCTTCGTGTAGATGTAGATTAACCTCCTTAAATTACTTTTGTTCCAAAATACTTAGAAACAATAATATTTTTTCTCTTTTTCAGCTGTGAAAGCCGCGAAAGCAGCTTGCGCGTGAAGGGGCGTCCACTTGAAGCATCTCAATGCTGTGCGAAGAAAGTTTTATCGTTTATTCGTTTTAGAATAGACTGTTTCTATCTTAGTTCTTGCTAGAGAACAGTTGCTCTTTGTTTCGTAGCTCTTGTAAGGTGTAAATGTAATGAATTATTTAGTGCTCGGATGTGATGGCGGCTAAAACTCGCGAGGCCGTTTGTTGTTTCTCTTTCGAAACTTCATTGGATTGTTCACTCTCCTTAACTGACTTCAGAAAAAGGAGGAGGTTCTCAATTCGGCTGCATTTTTTTATCGTGTATGTTTGTTACTTGATATCTTCGCTAATTTATAACCGATTTTGATGACATTTTATTGTTGTATAGAGAATAATTCCAAGAATAATTCCTTTCCCGTAAAAGTTAATATGTATTATTGTAAGACATATTGTTTTTTATTTGTAAGAGTGTAATAACGTAAGCACGTGAAGATCTGATGATAGAATAGCTGCAAGATAGAATAAAAAGGATAAAATTGCAAACGTATCGCGATTTAATAAAATGATTATCAGCCAACTTCAAAAAAGGGAGAGGTTCTTTATTCGTGTGTATGTTACGCGATATGAGAACCGATTTTAATGGGTATGGTATATTTCAAGGGTGTGGTTCCTTTTTATGAAATAGGGTGAAAAAATGGGTGACGAAATTTAATATTGACTTTTTGTCAATTTCCCGTCGTTTGAAGTCGGTGTTTTGGCATGTAATTATAAATATAAATCATAAAGTCTTATAAATCACTAGTTAAACAAGCATATTTTAATAAATTTTTGTTTTTTGGGGTTCCGTACCTTAAAAGGAAAAACGGAACTAAAGTCTGAAATTACTTGTTAATTTGTAGTTTTATCAAATAAAATAACGAAAGTAGAATAAATGCAGTTGAAATGTGAGCTTTGAGAAGTATGAGTGATTTGACTTTGAGATAAAGAGTGAGGAACAGTATGATAAGAGAGTGTTGTGGAATGAAAGATGTAGTGACAAGAATGGAGAAAGGTAGTTTGGGCATGTAGAAAGGAGACTGACGAAACATGTATGTAAGGGAAGCGTGAATGGGATGATTGGAAAGGGTAGACCCGGCAAACGTACTCTAATGTCACGTGACTACTGCCAAGTTTTGCCTTGTCAAATTTGCATTAGTTTGAAAGGAAAACTAAGCGTGAGGTATTTGTCTAGACCCCCTGAGTCATGTTATTTTTGCAGTATGGTTGAAAACACCTCTCTTTAGATTGTATGTTTCTTCAGGTGTATAGGCATCAATAGGCATGCACTAAGAAGAGTGAAAGACGAAGATGAAGTTTGTAAGTATTGGAAAAATACTCTGACGCGTTCGAGCCAGGTGTTCCCCACAGACCCATCAGTATGCCCAACTATTAGATCCGTTAGACACAACTTGGCAGAACTAGTTTTGCTATAAGTATTCATATCATAGAATTATGTTCCATATAACAGTACCCTTTCTGGGTGGTCATAAATAAAAACCTAACCTATCCGAGTTGTGTCTCACGGAACGAATATTTGGGCAGGTGTTCCCATGACACAACTTTTTTTTTTGATTTTGATTTATGTAGTTGTACTTTACCTGCATTTGCCTATTTCGGGCGTCTGCAATAGGGTACTTACTAATTATAAACTTTCGCGATCAGTAAACTTAAGTATAAGGATCTGATATGCGTGTAGTTGCGGCTATTGCCGTTGTTTCTTGGGCAACCCGTGACGACGGCTTTTTTAATATGTGGAAATATATGTAGTCGAAATGTCAAATAATAAAAGGGTTAACGCGATAAAGACCTTAAAAACATATAATAATGTTGGTGTGTGTAAATAAATAGTTTGAGTATTGAACTACAAAGTAGGCTTTGATATTTTACTGTAGACTTGATGGATCAGAATTATACCACAGTGTTAAGTGGACTATTATTTATTTCCTGGAATACATGTGATTGTAGGTTTACATAATAAACATTTTAACCACTTAAACTCATGTTTTTAAAGCAGCCTTATAGAACCCTCGAAATAGTTATAACACTTGAATCAATCAAGACAAATATCGGTTATGCTACCATTCACGATTTACTGATTAAGACTAGGCAATCAAAATTTTCTTGTTATGTGCTCGTATTCCAGAACGACCTTCAACTCGATCTAGACTCCGGTAATTATTTTTTGACAAGTATACATACATACTGTCAACAAGTTACTCTCTCGTGAATCTAAGTCAAACAACGGGGAGCGAGAATTCAAAAAAAATCCTATCGCTTACCATTTACAATTCATCAATAAAATTCCATTAAACAGCCTATGTACTAAAATTTTAGTCAAAAATGTTTCTATTTCAAAAGCTTAACATAATATTTTTATTCTTACGTCATGCTAACTAATGTTTAAAGTTACCACATTATAATAAAAAGCTGAGGCGGTCTGAATCTGCCTATGCTTTTGCAATATGGAGATAGTCAATGGATGTAATGTACTAATTATTTTACTCTTGCGCTTTTAAATTGCATTTCCGTACGATAACAGCGCTATGAACCCGCGCAAACTGGCGTGATGGCGATCAACTTGCGTACAAAAGGTTGCGAAGTTCGCGTCACCCCACCCCTTCGTAGAAATGCTACTGCAGTATATGATCGCCACTGCCACTTGTGAGTGCGGACGTACGTAACGCTCATTAGGAAACGAATCGCTCTGGTTGTATTTACAGGCATTAACGATTGTTCCACATGGTCGGAAGCGCGCGCGCGGCCTTTAGGTTCTAGTAGTAGTTGGGGTACTGCGGCCAGGGCGCGTGCGGATGGTGCTGGTACGGGGTGGGGGGCTGCTGGTAGCCCCACGGCGGCTGGTAGGGCTGCGCGTACTGCTGGTCGTAGCCCTGCGCGGTGGCCGGCGGCGCCTGGTAATACGAGTTGCCGGACGCAGCGGACGCACTCGTCGCGGTCACGCTACCGCTTTCCTTCTTCTTCACGTCGGCGACGCATCTGTAACGATAAGTTTGTCTAGAAACAATAAGAAATTACTAGAGAACTTAATGTTTGTAAAATTTAAAAACCCAACGCCATATTTTTTTTTTATGGCGAATAATTAATTTATGTGTCCCAAAAATTCCAATCGAACGGGATTCAATTCCGCATCTTCCCCTGTAACCGGGGAGACCGCGGTCTAATCCAGGGAGGAACTACATCTAGTTTGACGCTTCTTCAACTAACCCAAAAGCTATAACTTTCAACACCTATTGAATGCTCCAAGTACTACTTACTAAGTTGCCTATGATAAACATAAAAAGCTACGTTATATGACCGCTTCGAACTCCTAGTATTCAATAGTATGCAGTATATTTATGTGCTAGGGGGGCAATGCACAATACACCCCAATGTGGGTAGCTGATGCAGATCTTATATATTTTTCCCAATAAATAATAGAGTAAAGTTTAGGTTGGTATCTTACGGCGGAGGCGGCGGGTCGTGCTTTTCCTTGCGTGCGCGCTTGCGCAGGTGCTTGGAGAGAGCGCGCGCGTGCGTGTGGGCGTGACGCGCCTGCGCCGCGCTGCCGAGCTCCTCGGCCAGCTCGCGCCGGCGCCACGCCATGCCTGCGCTCATCTCCGCCTCGGCGCCCTCCTGCTTCTCGTACGACTGCACCAGTTCTGGTACATAACAAAACCATTGCAAAAGTTTGCACTATAGGTATGAAGAATGAACATAAAATAATAATTAAACATTACAATATGTACATATTTTTGTATAATACCTATTAGATACCCAAATATATTATTAGACAGATGTGGAGTCCAGCTATAAAGTAATCAAAGCTATTCTTTATTGTACACACAGATATCACAGACAAAAACTTACATATAGGACATGTACAAAGGCGAGCTTAATCCTAAAAAGATTTCTTCCAGATTTTTTTAAAGGTTTGCCTTTGAGGATAGGAACAGCTATAATATACCTCGTGTGTTCATAAGTCTTGAGACACAGTAAAACTAAAATATTTTTGGAGCTAAGTTGAGTATTCATTTATTGGATATTAAAATTAAAACTACTGACATCTAGATCTGTATTTAAAAATAAATCATTCAAAATGGCCGCCTTTGCATTCAATGCAGGCCTTCAAACGCGTGCGCCATTCATCTATGGCGGCACGAATCTTTTCAATGGGAATCCGTTTCGATTCTTTAATAAGGGCTCGCTTGAGAGAATCCAGGTTTGGGTGAGACTTTCTGCATGCCCTCAGCTCCAATTCCGTCCATAAAGAATAATCCAAAGGATTCAAGTCAGGGCTTGACGAAGGCCAATCTTCGCTCCGAATGAAGCCTGGCAAATTGGCCTCCAGCCAACGTTGGGTAGTCTTAGCTTTATGGGAGGGAGCAGAGTCCTGTTGGAAAACCCAGTATTTTCCAGCGAATAGCGTATCATTTAATGGTTTAACCACCGTTTCCAATATGTCGGTTTGGTAATTTTGTGCCTTCACCTTGACGCCTTGCTGGCAAAAATGAAGCGAAGTGACCCCCTCGTAGGAAACACCCCACCAAACCATCACACTTGCTGGATGATGAGTGCGCTGGACATTGCGTACAGATGGCTGGACGTCCTTTGAACTTCTGGCGTAAACCTTATTGTTCTGCCGGTTAAACTTTTCTTCCACCGTGAAGATCTTTTCATCGGTAAACAGGATATTTTTTGGATCGTGTCTCTTCAATAGGTTCCGACATCGTTCCAGTCGCAATTTACGAAGACGCTCGTTTAAATAATGCACTTTCCTTCGACTGTAGGCCTTTAGTTTAAGATCATATTTAAGTATCCTGTTCACCGATATTCGCGAAATGTTGGTCTGCAGAGCTAATTTCTTTTGAGTCCGGCAAGGGTTGCGACGAATTCGCTCTCTGATTACTTTGATGTTGGCGGGCGTCCTTACAGACCGCGGGCGGCCACATCTTCCACGGTCTTCTAAAGAGCCGGTCTCCTTGTACCTCTTTATGGTATAATACACAAAGTTCCGACTACATCCCAAACTTTGGATTTCACTAAAAACTTGCATTGGTTTTTTTCCTGCTTGAAACAGTGAAATTACAGTCGCACGCAAATCTTTTGTTGGCGCCATTTTCACGGAGAATGAAACAAATATTCAAATGTATATTTTTTCTGATTCAAAACATTCGAAATTTAAAATTTTAAAAGTTTAAAAAAGGTTGCATGAATTACTTTCTTTTTAAATTAATTAAATAAGTTCGTCTCAAAACTTATGAACACACGAGGTATATTGACTTAGCATGTAGGCTGCAGTTTGCTGATCTTTGTCGGGATGAGAATCATACGAGCTAACTTACCATCTAACTCCTCAAAGGGAACTCCTGGCGTGTGCAGTGCAAGGTCAAGTCTCTGCATGTACAGTCTGTGGTTGAGCGGGTCTTTCACGATGGCTTCATCCAACACCTTCCTCGCGGCTTCCGGCTGCTGCCTCACGTGGAACAGGAACCGCGCGTATTTGATCGAGAGCGAGGAGGCGACCGCTTTGTTCTTGGATGCGGCGGCGATGTAGCTTTCGTACAGTTGCGAGCACTTTTCCAAGTCACCACGACGACGCTCCAGGTTTACACGTCTGCCGAAATGTAAATTAGATTTTGAAACATTCATTCGGCGTGATCTACATGAACGCGCAGCGCTGCTGAGCTGGCGCGCTCCACTCCCAACATTAAATCGCAGCTATCCTTCCATATATTATGTATATGTTAAAATTTTACACACACATAACCAGATAACCATCAATGCAAAGCATACCAGTATTGTATTGACAAACACAACGCAGCAAACTTTACAAAAAGAAAGTCATCCACTTTAAAGTCAAATTTAGTAGATATTTTCTTTACTATATTTAGCATAGTGTGCCTAGTTATTTATTTAATGAAGGATGGGAAATTTGTATGGACAAAAACCATGCATGTTTTAAACTAAATAAGTTGGGTTAGTTTGATGACCTTTAGATTGACCATGCAATTTTTTTTTCACTTAAAGATTTTTTCTATTTCTTTTTATTAATTCCCTTTCTGGGAACGTACTCTACGCACACAGATACAGTTAACGAACAGACGACACGCATAAGGGAAGGATATTATAAATTTTACGAACCGCCGCCGGCAGATATAACTAAGCGTGTGTCTGACTTCGGTGTCTGTCTATTGTGCTGTACCTGTACTGAATCTGCACTAGAGACGGGCATGTTTTCTCAATGCGGTCGAGTATCTCGGCCGCCTTGATGGGGTTCCCCTGCGCCTCCTCAAAGTGCGCCCAGTGGAGATGCAGCTCCGGCTTGTCCAGGTGGTGCACGGTGCAGGCGCGCTCCAGGACTTCACGCTCCACGGGGATAAGCTCAGGGTTCGTCTCTGAACGCTCCTCCAGGAACTTAATCAGCTGTTGATCAAATAAGTCACTTTGAAATATGATTTGCGAGAACCGACCTTGTTTCCTAATCTGAAAGCTGTTTGTGATCTTCTGGCTCTAAATTGAAGGAAATCATCCTATCCTTCTAATATTTTAAATGAGAAAGTTTTGATGTTTGTTGCTAAATATCTCCGCAACGGCTGAACTGGTTTTAAACAGCAATAGTATCTGACCCAAAACAACATAGGGTACTTTTTAACCAGGTATTTTGCCGACGAAGCCTTGAGCTAATATTTATTAATTTTTACAAATAAATCATGCAGAACTCAGGGCGCAAGACTGATAATTGATAAAGGTATGATTTTTGTAGAATTAAGAATTTGTAGAGTAAGCAGTTTTACACAGGTTCAAGTAATCGATTTTATCACCTTAGCGACAGAAAACCAGTTGGTGATTATGATGATGATAGAGGAACTCACCCGTATCCAGAACTCTTCGTACAGCGCACATGCGATCAGACACCGCTCGTGCAGGATAAGAGCACGTTTTAAAGTGCCATGCTGTTTCTCCCACTCAAGATATGCCTTCCAGTTCTTCAGCTGACACCGCTCCAGAGGTTTCACGTGAAAGTATGGCCGTTTGATCTGTTAGTAAGCCAATGTAACTTTAGTTTTCACTTCTTAGGGACTGGGACATCCAGGTTTGGCAGCCTATGAATTTCTACACTCTAAAATTTTGTAAAGATGATCAACTTACGCCTTCCTCGAAAGTCCACCGCGCCGCGACTTGTTCTCCAGTAGTCTTGTGCACCTTTCTGCGAGCCGCTATGATGCGCTCCTTGATTGCTTGACCTTCCTCTTCAGATGCCTGACAAATAAATTGTCTGCATTACATACCTCCATTTATATATGATTGGGGGGGGAATAAAACTAACTGGGAAAAACAAATGACTAGTTATTTTATGAATCAAATGTGCTGTCTCCAATGCACGGGAAGCACCCGAAGCTTTATTGCGCATGATGAAAGCCTTGGTCTAGCTACAAAGGTTTTCTCTTCGCATCGAAGGCAATTTCAAATTGTAGACTGTATTATGAACTTTTTTTAAACTGAGCTTTTAAAAGTTCTCCAAATCTTTCCTCCCTGTATGTTCACTCACAAATTTCCACAAGTCTTCCTGCAGGCTTAGTATGAGCACCAAGACAACAGTTTCGTCAATAAAACAGAAAACAAAAAATATTCGTCTTTCTCTTGCGTCTGACGGAAAAAGGGAATCATTTTTTCTCTTTGTAGTTTTGGTAACCTTGAAGTATTCCAAAGTTTGGAAACATGCACTAGCAATACGGTCGGTCTTACGATATGGTCCTGCGGCTCATCCTCGCCGGGCGGTAGGTCGAGCTGAGGGGGCACCGCGCCGCCCGTCTCGCGAACCTCTGTGCGCAAACGAATCAGCTCCGCCTTCTCCACTACACCCGCTGCCGGCTCTGACATCACATGCTCTTGGAAACTGCAACAACATAAACATTGCTAGAACAATGTTCAACGTAAACAAGATCGTTTGACGATAGTTGTTGCTGCTTGGTTTTTAATCACGTATTGTTGAATTGGCCAATCGAACAACTGGTGCAATTTTGAGCATAATGCTGAGCGAGCTTGGCGAGCTCTTATGTGTAACACACGTTTTTTCGCTAGGCCACGAGTCCCTATTATTTTTCTCTTATCAACACATTTTTCGATGCAAACCATAACATTCAGTATAGTATGACTTTAAACAAATTTAAAAAAGGCAAATCTTTGTAATTGAGTTTTCTATGTATAATATGTATGTATTTACAAAAAAAAAATATAAGTAGCTTATCAGTCATATTGTTCCAATAACACAAGCTCTGTTCAATTTTGGGATGCTGTGTGAAACTGTCCAGCATTATCTATTATCTATGATCTATCTATTGATATTTTCATAGTAAGTCTGAAAGAAAAGGTAAGCGAAGCTTCTTGATTTTCTACAAACTTGTCAAAATGCGAGCTGTATCCAAGGGTGGGTGTAGCGAGCAACCGATCGTAAATGTTAGTCACGTTCAATGCCGAGCCGTTTTCCGCCTCCCACTTGATGAAAGACTCCCAGAGACGATCCGAGCGGAACTCAAGACCACAGGCATCTAAAAACAAAGACTCATGGATTTTTAAACAATAACTTTGTAAGAGCCCCTAGCTCTTCCAAACATAAGTGAACGTAGGTAAAATAGTTAACACAAAAAAATACATTATTAAAACTATAGTGGTTGGAAAAAATATTTAAAACTTGAAAATACATCGTATCAATGTTTTTCGTACTATATTTTTTCTGACGATAGACCGGCAGTATTCGACAGTCCACCGTCGAACGCCCCGCAGCAGGCAGTGCTCATAATGAAGAGCTACTTAATTAACCACGAAACGACAGCAAAATCGTCTAAAACAAGTGGTAAGCTGTATTTTCAAATGTTCAAACACAAATAGATTTGTTGTTATCTCTCACCTATGGCTCTCTCGTATTGTGATCTTAAGTATGCGTGGTCTTCAGCCCTTGTAGTTTTAACGTGATTCAGATAGTGAATCCACAGATCCACAGACAGAGGTATGGCTTTCAATCCTCTTTCCAACACCTGAAACATACGAGACGTCAAACAGGAGTAAAGGGCGGCCGAGCGTTGCCGCGCATCCGACAACACTTACGAAGCAAGGGAATAATCAATAGCATTGTATGTCCATAATTATGGATAGAACAAGCGAGCCGTCGGGTGTCCTGGCAAAAGGTGGAACATACGCGACGCCTCGCTTGCGTTTATTAATTATATTAAAATGTTTGGCTGGGCATATTACACCTGTTCGCTTTCGCCGCGACGACACTGGCTGAGTTCCCCGACGTAGTCTCCCAGGCTTACGCCAGACTATGGCTTTATATGAAGGCGGCAGCGCTCCATGCTATCATGGAGTATATCCAAGCTATCATGGATTTGGTTAATAACTTAAATTATGTTCCACCATTCAATATCATTCAATGCCACTTACTTAATTAAATATGTACATGAAACAATATTACAATACATCATGCGTGTACAGAGTATAATAAAGATATGTACTAGATTATAAAAAATACACCATAACAAATATATCACTAAAACCAAATTGATGTGACTTATAAAGAACTCTCCGGTGCGATCTGATGACTTTGCCTTATGAGCATTGAGGGCCTCGTTGCACTGTTGGGAAAAAAAACAATTTGCAAAATACCAGTTATGTCTAAAACATCAGAATCCAATTTCTAAACAATTACAATTTCGTAAAAACAAATTAATTTGCAAACAGTGTAGGTATAAATATAGCTGACATAAAAGTATAATAGCGATCTAACTACGCAGGCAGCACTAACCTCGAGGCACTTCTTTTTACTTCCTTTGCGTTTCTCATAGTCAGCGTACTTGCGCCAGTAACCGTAACAGTACGGGTAATGCGAGAGGAACGCGTCGTAGGCCTCCCGCGCCGCCTCCACGTCGCTCTGCGGAGTATCACCCGCCGTTAATATCCATCCCCAATATGAACTTCACACATCACAGAAAAACGTTGATCAGTTGGCCCTTGCCACTCAACATGGTTGTTCAGTTCTCATCGCTTCATAAAGCAAATGAGATTAGCAATGGTTTTCATCATTTCATGGAAAAAATCAAGTATTATGAAATTAAAAATATCTTTTGACAGCATACCTCTTGGTCTACATATTGCAGCAGATACGTCCACCCAGTGAAGTCGGCGGGATCGTCGTTGACTACCTTCCAATACTTGTCAAGCTCAGGCAATACTTTCTTTTTGGGTTTCTCATCCACTGATGATCTTTTTTCAGAAGGCACAGGTTTGCTCTCACCATTCTGTTAACAAGAACAACTTTTCAAATTTTTATAACTATCTATGGCAGCGCTCTTAGTAGCTTGTTTGCCTATAAAACCTATCAAAGAACCATCCAAGAAGTTATACTAATCTAATGCATAAAGCCGCATTTGGATAAGCCGTTTTGGAGATAAATGGTAAATAATAAAAACAATCATCCGCATTACGCATATACGGGTTCCTTGCGTCGCGGTCTAAATTATGGTGTACGGCGACGTACATTGGTTTTACTGAAATCTGCAAAATTGTGTTAGTACTTGGAGTGCACTTTCAGTAATCCCGCGATATGACTGAGAATTGTTTACTATTTACGTAAAATACTTTGTGATTGTGAATAAACTTTAACCTAATGTGAAACCTATTTGTTTCATTTAAATTATCTAAACAGTACTAAAGAGTTCTAACTTGGATTGTACTCTAGAGCCCCATGGTAAGTTGTATGGTTACTAGGACTGTACATTATGAAATAAGCTTGTATACTGTGATTCAAGTTAAGAAACCTGTATCATCCCCTGCACTAAATTGAAAGCAGTTAAATTAAAAGTAATTTATGTAAATACAAAAACAAAAAATACATAGACCTGAATTTCCAAAGAAAATTCTCTTTTAAAAAATGTGTATGAGACTACCTTAGCAATAGCTAGTTTCTTGTTAGACAACTCAGTTTCAGATGTGGGTGAGCCAGGGTCATAGCCATCCCCTTCACCATCAGGCTTCCTCTTGCGAGACTCTTTGGGTTCCTTCTTGGACGCTGGTAACTCATCTTCTGATACAACCTGAAAATATTTTTTATCAATAAGTGATAAAACTTGTATTATATTAAAATAAAAAGCCTAACCAGTTCAAAGTGGGCCTGTTCTAGGGCGTGTTAGCTGCACCAATATCTTACACAGCTACCCGTCCATAGATTAACTGATTAAAGAAAGTGTATCTTGTACATAGCAAGAGATAATGATGGACCAGACATAACCATACATCATAGCTGTGGACTTCTACAGTCTGATGATGTTTTTTATTATTTGTATAGAAATTTTCTACCATGAGAATGAAGCACATCTGAATTACGAAAAGAAACCTTTGGAACAATGTTCCATGCATCTATTTGCCCACAAATGCCCCTTTTTAAAAGACCAACACCATAATTGAAGATCCAATATCATAGCCTGAAGTGACAGTAGGCTGATCATAAACCTGCAAAGAGCCAACTGTTGGAATATAGATACTATCGCATCCTGTGTGTGGAGTAAACTTCATAGACTAGATGTGTGTAAGCACCTTTTGACGACCTCTGTGGCGCAGTGGGCGAAGGCCTGCCTTAGACACAGAAGATTGCGGGTTCAATTCCCGCGCCGTGTTTTCTATGTATAATATGTATGTATTTACAAAAAAAAAGTATGTGAGTAGTATATCAGTCATGTAGTTCCCATAATACAAGTTTGCTTACTTTGGGGCTAGATGATGCTGTGTGAAAATGTCCAACATTATTGTGGTTATGTCAAAACTCTACTGTCTGTGCTCTCCATTAATGGTGTCAGGTCGTGTTATATTTTCTTAATATATATCTCTAACTCCAAAGCTAATCCTTGTTTACTTTACTATAATTCCATCAGGTTATGGAACAATAATTATCACCAACAATCATTTAAATGGGTTTTTGAATGTGTAGTCAGACATATAGCCCTCCCCCTCTACGGCTACATGGAGTAATGAGTTGCACAGGGAACCCAGCAACTGGAAAAACTAACTGCAATAGATAGATGTTGATGAACCAACCTCAGTATCAGCTGGCAGCTCTGCTGGCTTGGGCCCAGGAAGTTCATCATCGGACACATTCTCGGCATCCTTCACACTGGGCTTTTGAACCTCAGGCAGCTCATCTTCAGATACATTCTCAGTTTCTTCAGCACTTCCCAACTGTTTATTTATAAAAAAAGTTGAGATTTCATGAATTTCAAAGTCAATGATGGTTTTGAATTCAGGTTTTTTTAAATTTCACATAAAACATATTCTATTACAAAGACTAGCTTCTGCCTAGAGCTCCGCCCAAAGGTCTTTCTTATAATGATTACTAAATAGAAAATAACAGATTTATTTACAAGAGGTTAGTGCCTAGGTCATAACGAATATTGATTCCTAATTTCATCTAAATCGGGTCTGCCGTTATAGAGCATATAACAACCCCCAACACCTTACTTTCGTATTTAAATTATTGGTAAGATAGATACGAAAGTTTAGAAGTTTTGATTTAATTTACCTTGCTCTTCTTACTGGCTTCAATAGTTTCTGACTTGATTTCACTCTTTATGTTCACAGGAGATTTCAGAAATTCAGATTCCATAAAAGTTTCTTCAGATTCCTCAGCCTGTGGTTCTTTCTTCACCTAAGAGTTGATTAAATAACTAAAATATGAACTGCTGTCTTATTGCACACACCAAAAGGAACATCCTCTTCACATTTTTGGTATATGGCCTTACTTTCTTAGCTTTGAGTTGAGGACAGTCAAGTCTAACCATTTATTACTATGACAGACTAGCTTCGCCCGCGTGGTACGCGGATAAAAGTAGCTTATGTGTTATTCTCATGTTGCTATATGACTGTAAAGTTTCATCAAAATCTGTTCAGTAGTATTTGCGTGAATGAGTAAACATCCATCCTCAAAAACTTTCGCGTTTATAATAGTAGTAGGATTAAGATGTTGTTTTTTGACAGTTTGTATGGCTGCTGAGGAGAAAAGGTTCTCAAATGATTACAGCAAACCGGACAATGTATTGTGGAAAGGTGGTCACCCAATGGACTGATGACATCTCAAACATTGTGGGATGTTGATGAATGGAGGTGGCCAAAGATTGTTTGTCATAGCACTTTTTGGGGGAGGATTGCTGTGTTCCAGATTGAAGGGTATGGGTGCTGGTGAAATTACAAGCACTTGTGTTGCAAGCATCCATAGGTCACCATAGCCGCATACCAACAGCTGGACCCTATGCTTGTTTGCCACTTAAAATGTATAAGAAAATGCAGTGAACTTCTGCAGGCTGTTGATGATGATGCAATGTACTGTACCTTGGTTATTTGTTCTGATAGAGGGAGCTCATCATTTTGTATAGGGGCTTCTACAGGCTCTGGCATTTCAACTTTGGGTATCACTTTCTCTGCGGGAGAAGTCTTTTCAGGCACAGTCACTTCCATTTGTTCTTCAGATGGCTCAGGTGGTGGTATCTCTTCATTCACTTCTGGTAACACCTGTTGAAAAGAGAAAAGTTTTGTAAAAAATAAAAACCATTTTTTTCTCCATTCATCCCTGTTCTCATACAAATATATTGCAAAATTAAATTTTCATATCAGCTATGCTGCTTCAGTCAGAGGTAAATGTTAACAGACAAACTTTCAATGAAACAACCTTAGCATTGGTGATAAATAGATTTCTAAAACATCAACTAATGGAAGTCATACAAACTGATTGCAAAAAACCACATTTAAATCAGATAAGCATGTTCTCAGATAAATTGTAACAATCAAACAAACAGCCTCTTCATAGGTACAAAAATAGGTTTCTGAAGTATCAACTAATTGTTGAGCTTAACATTATGTGATCAAAATTACCTTTCTTATATCAACAGCTACAGAATTCTCCACAGCAGATTCAGAGTTCTCATTAGATGCATTTATATGATCATTGATATCATTCAACATGTTATCATCATCTGATTTGTTCTGTGCATCCTCGCCGTCGCCTGGCAACTGGCAGCTAGCTTCGGACTCACTGGCATCAAAATCTGTTTCCATCTTCGGTTTGTCTGCAGCATCACCGTCAGACGCCAGCTTGCTTAGCTGCGAGTCGACATCAAAGTCGTTTTTCAAAGAATCGCTCGGAAAGGTAACGGCGTTGTCGCCCACATCGAACGAGTCCGCATTGAAGCCACCCGTGTTATTTTCCAGATAGTCACCGACGCTGCCCGTGGACAGTTCCACAGCATTCAGGAAGCCTTGGTTCGAAGTCGAAGACTCATCCGCGACTCCGGCGTCGACGCTATTGAATTCACCTTCCGTCAACAAATGCGAGAGACCGTTTGAATTTTCATTGATAAGAGGGCCTTCGTCCGTCTCCATCGCTTCATCAGTCAGGCACTTCTGTAAATTCAACAATGCAAGGTGATAGTCAAGCGTATTCGGGGGAAAAGGTAAATTATATCAATAAAATAACCTCACAATGCTTACTTGGTTGTCGGAACTGGCCTCATCTTCCATTTTGGACAAACAGAACAGAAAGAAAGCAATGAATACCCAATGAAGAGGTCTTTGATATCAAAGTCTTGAAAATTCTATAACTCTAATCTAGACTTGAGAACGAGTTGTGTGTGTTCTATTGTAGATCCTATCAAGATACAAGATTTTTAGAGAAATGGTTTCCTTCCGCCGCATCCGCAATAGGCTTGTAGAAAAAGTATCGATATTTTTGAGTGATATTAATAATGTTACGTATGATATATCGATGTATCGATTTAAAATTCCAGGTATCGAAAAGGTATAAAAATCTATATTTTCAGACGAACAAATGAACATTTATAAGTACTTGTAAATATGCTAAGCATTTACCGGCGGATTTACACAAGTGGAATAATGTTTAAAAAAAACTCCCCCCTTTAAATGTTAAAATCCAAAAACCCTGAAACATGTCCTCATTTATTTATGCTCAGTAGCTACAATTAAATTTTTTATACAAACTTCCCCCCCCCCCCCCCCCCCCCATTTAGACATTTCCAAAAATCTGATGAAACTTTTCTGTAATATAGCTTATATATCAGAATAATAGGCATAGACTACTTTTTATTCGGATACCACGCGGGCGAAGCCGTGAGCAGAAGCTAGTATACCATAATTTTAGAACGTCAATATTTATTTTAAAATTCGATTTTTTTTATTAGAAATATCAATATCGATATTTTTTGGCACTACCTCATCCCTAATCAGGAACGCTCACATCCAGACTTAAAAAGCCAGCTTTTTTTCTTTTTTTTTTATAGACTAAAGTGCACTCGCTTACTAGGGGTATTTTATTTATTAGTAGTTATTTCCTTCATGGAATACAAGATACGGATGTTAGAGAGAGCATGCATCGCTAAAGGTAGTTTAAAAAATGTTCTAGGTATAGGGTATAGGTAAGTCCCAGATAGAATAGTGGCTGTAGGTAATAGTCATAGAAGAAATAACCACTACGTTTCATCACAGACCGTACAACTAACCACTATTTTTCAAAGATTAAGAATAGCGATCGCGGACTAGGACTTAAGGAACAAAATTTTTTGTTTGGTTCTCTAAACGTAGTGAAGCAAGAACAACAATTTGCTTTACCGACCGATGTCTCACGATGAAATCCGAACGATCTGCGATTTCATTTCGCTGTGATTTTTGGAGGAAAGTAGCAGTGTGTAAGTTTGCATAAACTTAATTATACACATACTAAGTACTCATTAAATTTTCAATGCCTACTACCTTTACTACCTACCCAGAATAAAGATAGGATAGTATTTGTATATAGGTACAATACGTACCTACCTACCTACCGTAATTGATGAGGCCTTAGATGAATAATTTATCTATTTATATTTGTACCTACCTAGTTCTAATTTTCAGGTTCACTGTCCAAGCACGAAAGAGAAAATGGTCCGTAAGCCAGGGGTGTTTTTATCAATATCGGCTATGTGGGGATCATAATAGGTTTACAAGGATAGCAATAAAAACAAACATATTTAGGTGTTTTTTTACACAGCCCACATGCGGGCTGTATTACTGTCCCCATTTTTGTCTATTTTTCCCCCTTTTTTCGCATTCTCTAATATCAATTATTAAATGTTATTTAATGTCATTGACAATTAAATAAATTTGTTAATTGTGACATTGTGATTGAAAAAAAGGGCTGAAATTCAAATATTTTATCACTTGCAATTAGCTGATGATATATTCTATGTAGTGGTTACTTGCTCAGTGGCAATAAAATGTTCCAAGCACATATAATTTAGGATAATTCTTAATTAATGTTTTCTAACAACATAACTGCATGTTTTAATACCGTATTTGTTTTAGGTAGGCCTTACTACCTTACTCTTCTAGAGCTTCTAGTAATTCTGTGACGTCTCGCATGAAATAATACTAATACATTTCTAGTAACTCTTTTTGGCAATCTAGCAACTTTACGCAAGATATCTAGCTACTGGCTAAAGGCAGCAGTTGGCAGCACGTGTGGAAGTGTCACAGATTAAAAATATTTGCTTCTAGGGAGTGTGTGTGAGTGGAGACGTAGATCACAGACTACTATATGTACCAGCGTAGATCTTATAGTGATCAACATCAAGAAAAGTACTATTAAAAAAAGTACTATTTTTCAAATTTAATAAAGTGCTGAATTGAATATCAATCAATAACAGTTAAATAAAGTTATTTAAGATCCGGATTGAGTGAGATAAATCATGTTTGGGTTAGGTTCTTACATAAACAAAGCTGTTACAATCGGACCAAGTTTAATAACTCAACATACAAGGGTAACCTCTCATCTATTGCTTTTATCAGCAAAGCCATGAAAAATGAAATTAATATAGTATTTTCACCCGTAGTTACTTAAAATTTGAGGAATCAGTCCCTAAAAGAATTTCAGCAAAAAAAAACTTGTATCTCTGAATTTACAGAACACTTTCATTTTGAAGAGGAGATGGCCTCTCCCACTGCATAAAAAAGGAGGCAAGCCTATAAAAATGAGAGGCAGGCATTTTGTGTATGACCTAGTCGAGGACACAAATATTGTGAAGAAATCAAATCTTCAAGTGGTTTTGAAAGAGTTTGTTGCTGGTAAGTCCAGTACAATTTCCTCAGTTTCCCTAAAGACCTCATTTAATTTTTTGACTTTTGATTGGGATAGGGTATTATGTGTTTTCTCCCAACTCGCAGACATTATTCGGTAGAATATTATGTAGTTGCTGAAATGTTATTAAAAATGGTGAAATTAGATTAAAATGTTTAATTCTTTACAAAACTTAATCTCTACGCTTAATGCCCTCCCGAGGGTAGCATGTTCAAATTGTGAACAAACCCTCAGGCACCTATCATTGCAGGTAAAAAGACAAACTAATGAAATTCTGTACTAAAAAGGAGAAGTTTCTAAATTTGTCTGTATTTTTTATGTAGTCATGTATAAATAAATAAAGATAATATTATGTAGAATTGTTTGACACAATAATATATATACTCTATGTATACTATAATTACAGCAAAAGGGGTTTTTTTTTGTTTGACCAAGCTATTCTCTGGAACTATCAGTTGGATTTGAAAAATCTTGTATTTGATAGCCCAATTCTTGAGGAAGGTTATATGCTAATTAACATCACTCCGAGTCAGAAAGAACGATAAGCAAAAACATGCTGACCATGGTCAGGCGATGCAATGCAGCTTATACATTTCTCATGTTCTCGTGATTTTGAGAATCCTCACAAAACTTGTGGAGTATTTACGTCATTAACGTCAGTTTCGAGAAATGGAAGGTAGATCGTGAGAAGAGTTGGATTGTTTCACTAAAGTTGAGTAAATCTGTCAATGAGAACTCAAAAAATACCAAAGTGCGAAAGTCAGGTTAAATTGATTCAAGTAAATCTCGAGGTGATGTCTTCGAATTTAGAATACAGGGGTAAGACTGATTTGAATTTGCCCCATTCGGTTTACACCACTAGAAACGATCATACCTAGCTTAGACAAATCTCAGTGCGCTGATAATTTCCTATTATATCTTTTAGGTGTTGGCTCAGTTGGAGATGTAGTCACCATGCCACCAATGAAGGCATACCGGGATCTGTTGCTACCTGGGTATGCAGTATATGCTACTCCTGAAAACCTGGAGAAATTCAAAGCTGATGAAAATAAGTCGAAGACGGAAGATGCATTCAGTTCTCCATTTGTGCAGAGGGTAAAGTATGACCTTATTTACTTGATATATTACTTTAGTTGAAAGAAAACAGTGATTGGAGTTTCTTTTGTTGGGTTTTTACCTGAAACTTAAGGAGCCCGTATATGTGTTGGCCATAACAGTTGTTTGTTTATGTATGTCTGATACCATCTCCGAAAACATTATGTGCGTCGTCAGCGTTTGTGTGTTGTTTCATCCGTGAAACTACAGACTGGCAAACCGTGGGAAGCCATCTTAACAAAAAAGTGCGTTCCGCTGATATGACGCCATTGTTTCGAAATTGTGTACAAAATATCGTCAAAATATTTATTTTTACTTACAGACGATAAGGGGCCTTCAAAACTTAGTGCTACAAATAACTATGAGTAAACTGGAACCTTGGACTTTAGAACCGTGGCATATCAGGGCTTCATTCCGTAAAGCCGGCTTTGTGGTGCCTGAGCATACCATTAAAATGCCACCTATTGAAATCAAAGGACCTGACCTAACACTGCAGGAGAAAGAATTTTATGTTACTGTGACGGTCAGTTATTTTTATTATAGTAATTGAAACAAACCAAAAGAGAAAAGAATTGCTTAACAAAGGTCTAACAATTCTACTTAATTCTGAAACAAATCCCTAGAATTGAATAGAATTGAAGTAGAATAATTAAATTAAAATATGTATATTTATTTCACAGATTAACAATGCAGAAAGAGTCAATGTTAGATGCAGAATTCATCACTGGGCAACTGGCTTGGACAGAATTCCATGGACTGAGAATCATTGGAACATGCCTTTAGAAGCTCTCATACCTGAACAATCAGCAGTCTTATCAGAAATGCCTCTACGTAAATAACGTGTTAATATTTCATGCTGTAGCCTTAATACAAATAATAATAAAGTTTGTAAGATAATGATCTCTTTGACTATAATCTATGCATATTAAAGGAAGAAATGCTCCTGCTGAGTACAGCTTAATATTCCTGTATTCCGAACAGCGTAATATTCCTGATCCACTCTACTGTAGTAATATCTGATAGCAACCCTAGCGAACGTAAAGAGAAACTCGATTTAAACCATTCACTGTTCGCACAGTTTGCGCCGGTTTGTGCACAGACTAATTTTACTAGTCTAGGGATACTATGTTCCGACGACGAGACGTCACGTTTTTCTATGCTATGAAATCCTGCCAAAAGTTTTTTGTAATTTTCACCAAGATAAACGAGACGTCATCCGGTTACAACTTTAATTAGAACCCGGGGTTACTTAAGTACGAGGTCAGATAACTGTGACTATTATAGGATTCAAGTTACGGCCGTCTCTAAGTAACGTGTCGTTTCTAAGTGAAAATACAGTTATGTCATCGGAACCCGCCACCTGCATCATGAGCGGTGAAAAAAAACGGTGGTTAATTTAAAACTAGAATTTATTATGCTAATCTGATTCATAAATAATAGACAAATAACTATAAATTAATTATACCATCCAACTGATTACTGAAATTGAAAGAAGTAGGTAAGGTAAATGATCAAACGTTCAATTGTTATAAAAGCACAATAATGCTTTATGGAACGTTTAGTTCAGCTTGCTTATCTTCTAAAGCTGCAGAATCTTCAACGCGCTTTTCGATATAACCATCCTCTCGATCTAAGACTTGCTCCACTTGCTCCTGAGTCTCGGCCTGTTGTTGGTCAAAGGCATACTGCTCAAATTCCTGCTGAGCTTTGTCATAGAGCGCGGGCTGCTCGAACTGCGGTTGATTCGGGTCTTGCTCCATATACACCGCCTGCTGTTCATACCCCTGTTCGTAATTTGTCGCATATTGCTGTTCGTAATGCTGATCGTACAATTGCTGCGTTTCTTCGTGTTCGTTTATTTCTGCCGGATAAGTACCCTCATCCTGTTCCGCGCCTTGGTAATACGTGTATTCTTGGGTCGGGGGATAGTTCTCATTCTGAGCGTAATCTGCATTGTACGCGTCACCTGCGTCTTGCTGGCCGTATGTGTAATTAACATCCGCCTGTTCTGAATAAAACATTTCCCTATTTTCAGCGTCAAAATCATCGATGCCTGAGTTGTCAGGAGTGTTTTCAGTCAACATCTGCGGCACTGGATTGCCTTGCACGATAGTACCATCGTCAGTCATGTAGTTCTCCGGATCTATACCTTGACCATGTTGCATAACAACTGTCTCATTAGGGGCAAATTCTTGAGTATTTGCTTTTTCAGTGTGATATTCCTTTTCTGTTTTAATAGCCTCTTGTGAAATACTTTCTTTAGAAATTTCTTCTACTAATTCATTAGTATTTATGACCTCAATCGGACTATAGTCGTTTTCTTCTTGATTTATAACTTTTTCAAGTTCTGTATGATTTATATCCGCTTCTGTGTTTGGAATAAACTGCTCATACTCTATGGGGTATTCTTCTTGCTGTTGGAACTCTTGTTCTGGGTTGTTTTCTTGGTACTCTACAATATTACCAGGATAGGCGACTGCGTCGACGTTATGATCATCAGGCATGACGTACTGCTCAGGTTGTGAATTGGTATTACCAGGATAGGTGAATGGTTCAACGCTTTGATTAGCAGGTATAACATATTGCTCAGGTTGCGAATTGGTATTATCAAGGTTCGCGAATGCTTCAAAGTTTTGTTCAGCAGGCATAACATATTGTTCAGGTTGCAAGTCGTGTTTAGATTTTTCATCGACTTCAGGTGCGTGTTGTTCGTATACTTCATTTTGCGTTTGTTCGTAAAAGTTGGCGGCATTTTCGGATTTCAAAGAAAAAGCACTCGCAAGGGTTGGATCAGTGCTCGGTATTTGGTCTTTGTTCTCGCTGATTGTACAGTTTTCTAGGCTTTTCAGTTCATTTTCTACTAATAACTGGCCCGATACATCTTTTTCTGGTATATGCTCCTGATATCTCGATGGTAAATCTTCCCGTTTATAATTGTGCATGACATGATGATTATTCTTGGATCTATGTAGGTTATTTCTGCAGGTCTGTTCTGTATTCTCGAAATTATTATCTTTGCTAGGGTATTTATTGATTTCATCATCTGTTCCATTATTTTTAAGTTCTTCTAGAATATCGTATTTACTTTTCCAATCGTCATTATCAATATCGTCGGGCTTTATTGAAGAAACCGGTGCTGGAATCGGCGGCGGGGCGACCTCGAGACCGTCATTATGGAAACGTGTGCTTAATTTGGGAATAAGGATATATTTCTTACTTATTTCTTTTAAGATTGACGTTTCTTCTTTAAAGTTTCTTGGAATATCCAGTTGCAGGCTGTGGTAACCGGGGCGAGTCAATTGGTGATTCACGTGGATCATCTGCATATCATTTCTTTCTACTTTCTCTGGTCTGTAGGCGTGGCGGTTGTATGACGACGGTAGGAAGTAATCTCCTTGATATGCATGAGGCTGTAAAGGAAAAATAAGTTAGTAGTTGTATTATATTTACCTATGATACCGAAATTGTTTTTCGTTACGCTTACTTTCATCTATTATTTTTCTTTCTATCTTCTCGATGAATTTTGCACTTATCGGCGTTCGTGAAATCACCCGCGCCGGCTTTGTCTGAAAATCAGCGCTGCTTTCACCCAAACGGTGTGAAGTAGCAACATGCTGAGACCAAGCCTTTTTGGCATGCGGTGCTCGAGAGACTCACTTGGCACAACAGTACCTACCTGTGAGGAAACCTAACTACCTACCGCAGACTTATACCTTACCTACCTACATGATGTTTTTAGTAGGTATCTATCTTTTTATTTTACCTGGGTGTCTGTTTTAGTGCAAAGTTGATGTCTTCTTTCCGTTTTGCCAAATAAAAATATTTTCTTTCTTCTTTCTTTCTTTCTAATAGTAATAGGTAAGGTATTAATTACCATTTGACGAAGCTGAACTGCTGTTGAGCTATAGCGCATCTTGTCAAGTCTTCCCAGAATGTAGTCATTCCTGTCCTTGCGTTTCTTATCCTCTTCAAGAAACGTGTCATATTGTTTCCTCAGAGCGTTGATTCGATCTGATTTGACCCTGCAACAAATAAAAACCCTTTGATAAATTCTTCCACTCTTCATCAAGGTATTCGTTGGTAATTTTTGAATTACTTTTTATTTGTTTTCTTCCCCATAAGTAGGTGATCAATACAAGCGAATTCTAAATAAAAGCAAGTAGACTGGCATGGCACCAATGTAAACAAAGCAATGCCGTGCCGACCTTTGCTAAGGTTGGCAAGGCTTTGAAACTTGGCGCATGTTGTTAGCGATTCCGTAACTTACCTACCTACCTATCGCAAAGTGAACGTTCATGCTTAGTCAATTTCTTTTACTAAAGGAAACCACTTATCTTCTATAGAATTGTATGTTTCATCATCTATAATAAAACTGTAACAGGGTCTAATTCTGTACATTTAATATATTTAGAAAGACATTCTATAATCGATACTGATGCAAAAACTGTATTTTATTTTTCTTGTCGCTGTCGATTTAATGTTATTAGAGTGATATATTGAAAAATACCTGCCTACCTACGTTGCGTAGGCTGCCTATATTTATGAATATTGGTATTCATCTCCGTACAAAGTGTTAAGACCAGCAGCCAACAAGTATTTGTCAGCACCACTAACTAGCGTTGCAAAGTAAGTAAGCAGCTATTCTGTAAAGATGGACGTACGATGAAAGTCGACAAAACTGAACAGGATACATTGCGGATAAATTACTGTTCCTTGCTTACAACATACAACTGCTAAGTTTTAGTTACTAGACAGTTTATTATGGTTGATTCGATCTTCCTACTTTATAAACTACAATAGTATACTATGTACTATTGATATTACTACTAATGCAAAAAGACTTGATTAAAAGACTGATTTGATTCTGATTTTTTATAAATTACCTATGAATTTTGCAATTCTCGGTCTAGGTCTCGGCCATAGCCAAAAAAACTAGTCTCGTTCGGACCTTCCTTAGTACCCCATACTAGGATGGGTTTTGATTGAATTGCAAGTGTCAAAATATTAGGCATAAATGGCCGTATTTATTATTTTTTGATACCTATCTAATACGAGTATACACCCAAACCCGAAAAAATATCTTCACATTTTGTAAACATTTCTCCCGCAGCGGTAACCGAACCTTGCGTCTCAGCCGACGGCTGCGGCTACTCGTCCGCCCCCGTGCCAACGAGATCGTCGATGTAAGTAGCTGGACGATTGATTAATCGCATCAAAAGTATCGCTCGACTCTGCGAGCTACACATTTGCAAAATCTGATTTATAAACGTCTCAATGTGTGTAAGTGCACTATGCATGGTGTCAGCCACCGCCTGGTACAATACCAGTCGCCATCAGCTCTGAATAGCACCATAGAATGCTAACTTAAATGACCTCCGACCTTGAGGGTGCTTCTTGTTTGTGCCACGAACTTTGATAGTAAATGTTACGATTTGAATAAAAAAAATAGTTTATGGTAGGTACCTACCTATCTAGTTATTATTGTTTACTAGTTTAGATACTGCTATAAAACTGCCCAAGACGTGTCGAGATGCGCCAGGTATGTTATGTTGGGCCCCGAAAGGTAGACGTAGGTTAGGTTATTAGGTTTATTAGGTATTGTAGGTTTATTAATGTACCATTTTTATATAAGTACCTAATATTATGGTATCGCAAGCGTACCTGAGGTAAAGTAGGTATTTCTTTATCAACACAATTTATAAAAAGTGATAGGTAATAGGCGGACTTAATGCTAAAGCATTGTCTACCAGTCAGCCAAATATGTTCTATAACTCTTATAATAAAAACACAACAATAAAAAACATAATATATATTACATAAACTACTATACTTTGAAATTTACTCAAAAAAATATGAATAACTGTAAATATCTACTTATAGCAGAAATAATGTACTAGGTAACTCGGATCTTATTACTCACGCACGACATAAGATTTATTTTAATCAGGGGCCGACGACTAAATGACGATTTGATGGAGTGGCGATAGGGTCTTTTATAGCATCTGTAGTGGCCAATATTTTTATGGAGCTTTTCTAGAGACAAGCCATTACAACGGCTCCCATCAAACGATATTGATAGCGCTATGTGGATGATATATTCGCCATTATATCACATCTGAACACTGATGTGCACTCAAAAATACAATTTACGACTGAAAGGGAAAAAGATGAAACCTAGTCGTTTTTGGATGTACAGTGACCCGGGTCGGGTGGCGGTCTGTCACATTCGGTGTAGGTATCTACCTACGTGTAGACTCCTATCATCATCCATATGATCTTATATCCGTACCCTGGACGCTTGATAAGCGGGCTCTCGCCTAAGGTCCCTAAGGACGGTGTTCCTCTAGGCGTACCATGTGTATAGTATTCCGTGCAACTGTGGCAAGAGCTATGTAAGTATAAGTAAGTACATAAGATAAAAAACGACGCAACATTGCTACTATACTGACGGAACACATACGCTCACAACATGATTACAAAACATGCTCTCACCCAGGCCTCGGTTCTCTTCTCTAGATACATACAGTTTAACAAGACTTAAATTTTAGCCAGACAAAAGTTCATGAATTCCTGAGGCTATCGAGATAAACCGGCATCCGAATTTCAATCGAGACCAAGGAAGGGCAATAGCACCTTCATACTTTCATGGAAACCGCTACTACATTCGCCCTAAGGTACAGCTGATCAGGATAGTGTTCAGGTCTGCCGGGAGAGCGATCAGCACGGGGTGTGAACTAGCCTTACGTCGAAGATGCATGCGACTAAGAACGGGTAGCCTAATTCCTGCCACAGCTCGCGCCGCACTCCGCCGCAGCCGTGCGCAAAGAGCAGAGCGGTGCGAGGCCAAGTCAGTTCAAGACCCTCACGACCGTCGAGGGTGGTGTTCATGAGGAAGGATAAGCAGTCAACGAAACGTCATCTTAAAATGATACCAGACAACGATAATTTCAATGCTATTAACTAGTACCCAGTTAGGCCTTATTATCAATAAGTGTCTGTCTACTCTATTATTATTAACCTGAACCCCTTATACTGTGACGAGTGGAATTAATCAAGGATAATTTTATCGTTATGCTCAGTACTTATTATACCTACCTTAAACCTAACAGTTGAAAAAAACTTACAAACAGCCGATACGGGTCTTCACTTTCAGCATGGTGTGATAAGCTAAAGACGCAAAGTTTTAGTTAATTTGTAAAATTAAACACGAAATATGAGTTATAGAGGAAATAACCAGATTCAAAATTTGACAAGGAACACGCCTATGAAAGAGAAAA
Source organism: Perizoma flavofasciatum (assembly GCA_958496245.1). Lineage (NCBI taxonomy): Eukaryota > Metazoa > Arthropoda > Insecta > Lepidoptera > Geometridae > Perizoma > Perizoma flavofasciatum. The sequence continues at coordinate 7,368,213 of OY292436.1, forward strand.
AAAATCTAATCTGTGTTCTGTAGGTAGTACTTCTGAGGGTCTATGTTGAGTTAATAACATGTCAAAACGATCGTATCGAGAAGATTTCCATACAAAAAATTACGAAACAGTTACGTTTCGACAAGTTTTGATCGTATTTGTAACTCAGAATAATCCTTCTGGGCTAAAGTCACAGAATAGGGACTAAAGAAAATGCGTATCACTTAGAAGAGGTAGCATAGTGGAAATAACCACTACGCTATACCTTTTACCTAGCTATGCCTGTGGTAATTTGATAATTATCTTTACCTTTTGACAGCTAACTATATCTACACATAGAAAGTAGAAAGAGGTAAAGTTTGTATGTTGTAATTTTGGAAGTAGGAAGTAATCTCAGAAACTACTCATCCGAGTTCAAAGATTTTTTCACCAATATTTAGACTGGATGTTCATTGTGGACATAGGCTTATATTAAGTACTATAGTTAAAATAAAGAGCTTTTCACGGAGACCAATTTTGCAAAGTGAGTCGATGAAAAAACTGTCGAGCAAATGTGTTTCTTACGAACGCTGCCTTTTTATAATACTTATACTTTTATCCGTGTAGTATCGGTAGTTAATAAATACGGTAGTTTTAGATTTTGAATACGGCAACCCTATATTTGACACTAGCTTCAGTCAGTTCAGACCGTAGTTCTCCTCCTAGTCTGTGTCAAAAAAATCTTAAAATATTTGGTCTGTGTATTCACAGACCACAGATTTCAGAGTATATTATGTTCTGTGGTTCATTTCCTTTAGAATTTTGTGTTATGAAACGGAAAATCGAAAATAAAACACGATTAAAGGATAACTAGGATGCTTTACGAAACAGAAAGTTTTAAAAGTTACTGAATATTTTTTTGTAGGTATATGTTATCAATCTAAAACATAATACAGCTATAGAATGACGTGAAAAATAACCTCAAGTTTTGTATTTTTAAGCCTTTTGCTAAATTATTGTAATATCTCTCTCTCAGAATCCATTATCATTAAAATCTAAAAAATATAATTGTAGGCAATGATCCACAAATGGTGGTACAGGTTTGTGCGGAAAAGGACTAGGCCTATCAATGAGGATGTGGCTGTGCTTTGGAAGCGGCGTCTCAGCATAGCATACGGGCTACTGGCGTGGAATGCGTTCGGCCTTGTAGCATACAGTGCATACAAAGGCAAAGCTGACTGGGCACATTACTATGGCATTAAAACTGACGATGAACAAACTCAGAAACCAGGTTAGTACTTACCTTTTGAAAACACCATTTAGAGATGGCTTTTAATTACTAATTAAATTGCACCTGTCTAATGTTTCCTATGCTGTATCTAATCTGCTTCCTAGTATTAAGTGAAATTTGATGTTTGTTACCGAAAGTCTGTTATCATTAATGTTATGGGTGAACTAATTTGGATATAATTTGTTGTAGCTACTTACCCAGATATAACAACGCTGATGTTGTAAACTCTTTTATACACAATGTAACTGGACCTTCAGTTATTGTTACTGTAATTTTCTTATAACTTTTGAATTTAAATTGTGTACATTTCATTACAGCTCTTGCATGGGCCAACACCTTAGGCATCAAAAATGCTAAAGTGGTAAAATTATCTGGCTTCCAGAAAGTAGGTGAATATGAGATAATTGAAGGAGAAATAAAAACAAGTCCAACAGATACAGAGGAACTCACAGAATAGAACTAGACTACTGTTACTTAGATTAGTTGTTATTATTTAATGCTTCATTACACAAATCTTGTAAATATACTCAAAAGTTGTTGTCTCTATTTACCCAAAGAAAAACTCAAGTACAAATATAAATATTTACTATCTAAAAGGCACTTAAAATTGACAAATTACTCTTAGTAAATAGATTTAAAAGTCTTTCTAGAGATTATAATAGCTGATTCTAATACATCATTAGGTATTACCTACATTTAGATCACAGCTCAATAAGGCAAATCAAAGTTGATTCAACAATTTGTGTGTCCCTGGTATGAAATAGCACGTCGTCGCCGACGCCGTTCCATTTCTTGTAACAGTGCAGATCTGAAATTGAATAAAATTACTATCAAGAAAAAGTAGAATAATGGACAAGCTTTTTGACCAACTGTACCCGTGTGCATGAAAAGGAAATCAGGGAGACAGATTAAGATGTGGTCAGATGACCTAATGCAGGTTGCTGGGCCACTATGGACAAAAGCTGCACAAGATAGACAAAAATGGCAAGAATTGGGAGGCCTGTGTTTAAAGGATACACTGCGAAATCTGTAGAGAAGGCTTATAAATATTGGAATTTGGGTAGGCCTTGAATGGGCCCCCAATGATGGAAAACGGCATCATGGCAGATCCAGGTTGTGATGAGACAAACTGTACTTATGTGAGAAGGATTGCTTTTCATAAGCACTGTACCATTAAGTGGCAGAGTAGATAGGGAGGTGTTTGCACTTGATGCGACAATGCAGGGCTTATAATAACAATATCACATCCTACTTAAATTCATTAGTGAAGCTGTTATTATGTATTCTCACTACGCAAGTGACTTATTTACCGAACGTTTAACAACTTTTCCGTGAAAGTATGGTGAAAAGATTCAGTGCCTCTAACACTACAGTGAGGACTGCCTTTGACATTTGAATTCTAGGACATGTCAGTTCCCTTTAATGTTAAAAACATTGATTTAACTAGTGCACATAAAAAAATATGCATACATTTTTTGCACTAAAAAATTCATTGGTGTACAATGGTGGAGGGGCGTTCATTTTTAGATTAGAGTCTCTCTATAATTATTATTTTAGTAATGTTTTTATTTATTCAGTAATAAATAACAGTCACATACTCCTGAACCCAAATGAATCCTAGATAGGACCAACGGTTCAAGTAAGTAATATTCGCGTACCTATACTGTTCGTACTTCATGACGATAAGCTGCAGCTCCTGCTTGTAGAGTCGCGTCAGCATGTCCGAGAAGCAGTCCAGCTCGCTCAGTCGGAACATGTTCCAGCGCAACTTGTGGTCCAACTCTTGATCAGCTGGAACAAATGATGAGCAAAATGTGTTGAGCTATTGAGCAAAATGTATGCGCGAATCATTCGTGGCTTCAAAGGACTCTGTGCCACTGAATTCAAAAGTGAAGCACCCAAAGTATGTTGACTCGTAAATACGCCTCACTCACACACTCAAGACTTGTGCGAGGGTGGGACACGGAGCACAGAAGCGCTCATGTCTCTCAGAAGCTGCCTACGACAGACAATCCTCCAACCCGCCAACTCCAGACCAAACCTACGCAAACTCGACCGATCCATAAACGACTCTCCATACATCGAAGGATGTACTATTAGTTAAATAAAGCGCGGGAATACTATGTGTGTTATGAATTATTTTATTTTTGATTTGCGAATTTGTCTCCTGGATCCCGATATGATATACATGATTATAATGGCCCAACCTTTGACTGCTCTGAAAAGGATTTTATTTAAATTTAAAAGTTAGTCCAACATTGTTCAGTCCACTAGGGGCATTAAAAAACACAAGCACGAGCCGAGCGCAGCGTGCCGCGGCAACGGCCGGCGAGTGTCAGAACCGAAATGGACCCTATTCAAATCTTAATTTCAATCCGACACCGTTCAGCCCACTAGGCACATAAAAACATAAGCACAAGCCAAGCGAATAGGCGTGGCATGCGGGGTCTGGTGAGTGACAGAATCGAAATTGATCTTATTCTTATCTTAATTTTAGTCCGACACATTTCAGTCCACTAAGGAACACAAAAACACAAGCACGAGCCGAACGCAGCGTATTGATGCACTTGTTGGTGAGTCATAGACCCTTATTTAACTCTACTTCATATTATTTGTGGAAATTAGGGGTATAGGCCTCACTCAAAATTTGATCGTATTTGAATTTTTCAGTACTTAACCTACAAACCTACGTCATTTCTCAGAAACTATTTAATTCCTTACTTTGGGAGTGGTACTGTTGGAATAGGGGAGCCCATCCCTTCCACTCCCTATCCTTTTTTTACCTAAATTCGTGCGACGACTTTCTAAATCCCAACCGAAGCCGGGGCCAGAGATTAAAGAGTGTGACCAAAGAAGTTTGCCCCCCGTCACGGAGTACTTCCGTGGTCCCTGCTTCCAGACAACCTTAGGATGTATCTGTGTGTAAGAGGTTTTTGTACTTTTTTATCAAATTGTAATGCAGATTAAATCGCCACAAATCTAGGGGCTGCTGCAACTGATGATGGAATGTGAAACGGGGTAAGCGATTATGCTTTAATATGTTAAAGGTCTTGCCAGCGGAAGTGGGGAGCAGAGGGGCCAAATGCCCCCCCCCCCCCCCCCCCAAATCACATAGGTACCCGCCTACCAAGTCAGGGCTGGCGATTGACAAGAAATCCCCCCCCCCCTCCGTCCCGTCCCGTCGCGGAGTACTTCCGCGGTCCCTGAGTCTTGCACGTCTTTTTACCCTTGGAGTAGACAATGAGCCAATGCGGTATCTCCTCCAACAGGTAGGGCGGCACTAGCGTCGGCACGTACGGGCTCACCAGGTAACAGCCGCCGACCAGGCAGGGGTGTGCGTATGTCGTCTGCTGAGTTATTTCACTGCAATAATACAAGACCCATTATTGGCGAAGTGGACTTACCAAAACACAGCTCAACTATTAAAGCGTAGTATGTTTAGTGCACACGACATGCAATGCATGCTTATTTTACCAGCGACGACAGGAGCTTGTATAATGAATTTGGAGCCTTATGCGTCAGTCTATACAACCGATTTGTATGACATACAATAATGGTTCTTAGATAGGTTTTGTCTCTTAAGCCACAAAAGGTGCTGAAAACAATGTTAGAAAACAGTTCGGGGTTTTAATTTTTTTTGTAATGTACTTCGTCATTTGTAGTCAAGTAGTAACTATTGGCCTCGTAAACTCAAGGTCGCGCAGCGGTTGCTTGGAGTTTCACTACGTGATAGTCCGAAACGAAGAAATCCGTAGAAAACTAAAGTCACCGACCTAGCTCTAAGAATCAGTTAGTTAAAGCGGCAAAAGGCGGGCCATGTTGCTCACCGACAACCGCTGGGGAAGCAAGGTTCTCAAATGGCGACCACGGATCGGACGACGCAGGAAAGCCCCACCCAATGGTTCTGTTCAGGAGATCCATCATGGACTTCTATAGGTGTTGTTGACGATGATGATTAACTAAACACTGTTTTTTTTATCTTTCTGATATTTATCATTTCAAAGTCAACAGTAGAAAAGAAAATCTTTAAAGGTTCTGGGTGTTTTTTTAAGAAATCGATTTTAGATTGTTTCAGTTATATCGTAGCCTTTTTACGCAATTTTAGCACGGATATAGTTAGTTAGAATTTGGTACCAACCGAATTGCTACCAATCTTTTATTTTCTACTGTTGAATTCCAGATGACACCTAACAAAGAGGCAAAGCAGTGTTTACACACAGTCTTATGATCACATTAAATTTGTCCACATAAATGAGATGTTGTGTTCACTAGTTTTAGTAATTACACCGAATGTTATGAGGATATTTCAATAAAATATGAATATGAAAAAATACTTGAAGTAGTAGACTCCGTGGTGCGGCGTGGAGACTCGCTGCCAGGGCTGCGGCACGCTCTCGAGCGGGTGCGTCCAGTGCGTGGTCTGCGTGTTGTGGTCCATGTAATAACGGCGCCCGCGCAGCGTCCGGTCCGCCGACCAGCCTGGCGGCAATGGCAGCTCGCATTCCTCAGAGCCTGCGAAATCTGACGGAACTGGTTATAGACTTAAGATGATGATTCCGAAGCCAGCGACAGTCGACACAAAAAGTCGCGGTATGACCCGACCGCAGCTGCAGACGGCGCGGCGGCTACAAACTTTCAATTTCATATAAAGTCCTATAGGAAGCTGTCGTTTAGCCACTGATTAATTAACAGTAATACTACTGGCGGCGGTCGCTGCCGCACTGCCTTCGGAATCGTACATGAAAGGTATGATTCGGAGCAAATCGCAAACCGCAGCGACAATGCAGCTTTAAACAATCAATTCCATAAAAAGTTGCTGTCTATTATGCTACAAACGTTAGTCTAAAATTTATTCCGTAGAGTGTAAAATTAGCTAGTCACAGATAAAAAATAAGAAGCTATATAGAAATTAGATTTCCGTTGGTAAAACATATACTATGAGCCAAGTGTATGATATTCAGGAATCTTAATTGTATCCTCGAACGCTAAAAAACCAGCCAAGTGTGAGTCGGGCACACGCAGTGTAGGGTTCCGTAGTTGCCCATAAACTTATATACTACCTGTTTAGACAACTTCAACTTCAAAAACAACCGTTTAGCTGGCAGGGGAAGGGGACACTTGACTCTAAACAAAAATTAGCACTTTAAAGCCTCATATTTCGCAAACGGATCCATGACTGAATCGTAAAATGGTTTTACGATTCAAAAAACACCCACAAAAATATTGCTGGTTTCTTAATGGAACACACCCGCAATATTTTTAAAAGATCTATCCAACAACACCCCACACTATGAGATAGACGAGAAAAAAAATCCCAATTTACGTGTAGCGGAGGTAAATGTTTTTTATTATTTTTGTTTTAACACTTAGTCGGCGTGATTAATATGGTATACATACATTATACATTTCTAGTACTAAGAGTCTCTGAGATAGGCCGCGGAAAGACGGACGGACATGGCGAAACTACGGAACCCTAAAAAAGGTTTTATTACTAGCAGGCTACACTACCTTGATTGCTTGAGATTATACTGCTCCCGTGAGTTTTGTTATGGTAAGGCAAGACAGATGTGTTGACATAATTGGAATAAATTGGTGACGATTGGCTTGCTGGGGTATAAGCTGTAAATAAGGAAAGACGACAATGAACCAAGGAATAGTACTAAAAATAAACTTCAGTTAATTGAAGAATAAAGATCCTGTATTCCTGTTCGTCCCACCAGGTGAGGCCGCGGTGGAATGAACGGGAATCTCTCACTTAGACTTCTCGTTTGTACAACTCTGGTGTGCATTGTGCAAGCAGTTCTCAGTCAATTATGTTTGTTTGATAAGCTTCCGCTTTCATCAGAAAATGTTCAGGTTCAGGTTAAAACCTGAACTTTAACTTGTAATCTTAGTTAGAGCTTTTGTCCGATAGATACTCTAGTATGATAAAATCGAAAGACAAAACTAATACAATTTGAAAGAATATCATAACTTACATTCTGTGCAGTTATGAAGGCGGATGGAGTGTGGAGATGGAGGATGCATCCTCGGAGTAAGGCTCATGTTCGAAGGCAACCTTTGCATACTGGACTCTCGTGAGCCATATTGCTGACGTTTTTGTTGTTGAACCTGTCACAAAAAGTATAGGTAGGTATATTGTCAAATTATAATTTTATGCAATTAACCCTCCATTGTCATAAGACCTAGCAGGCTGTCCCCACTGGTAGGGATTATGAAAATTTTCGAAAAGGTTAGTATCTTCACCCACTAACAATTTTGATGCCAGTCGGTGTAAAAAGTAAAAATACCTCTCATTAGTCAGATTTAAGTTAACCAGTTTAGTTGTGATTTCAAAACATGCTGAATAAACACAAATAAGGGGACTACTAATTCTTGCATGCACTATCACTCTTGGAATGAGTCGAAACTTAGTTATTGTCTTCACCAATAGTGCAGTACGTGAAAATTCCCGTTTTTACAATATGAATACATATACAACCTTAAGTTACAGGTAAAAATAAAATATGTAGAAACCAAACCTGTTGCTGATTCTGATAAATAGGATCTTCTTGTCGGCTGTAATATCTGTAGCTTGTTTGTCGACTAAATGACTCATCTATTTCATTCAGAGTGGATTGAGAGGCCTGGGAACCAATCAGTCAGCATATTACAAACATCAAAGTGTCTTAATAAATTTAATCATTATTCAGTTTTCATTACCACATTAGCATCCAAATGATACTGAGAATTGTAGCTGTTAGACGTACTGGCTGTGTCCGAACTTGTAGATAAACTAGCAAACCTACAAAAACATAATGTTATCTGTTCTTCATTACAATATCTAAATAAACTATGCAGGTTTGACCTAAGATTAGCTGGCCGTATAGCTTGCAGAACTGACAACAGGAATGGTTCTCAAATGGTGACCACAAACACAGTATGGGAACGCTGATGAGCTGTAAAGGTTGTCAGTGAATGGAGGTGGCCCAAGATTGTTCATCACTTTGAACAATCTTGGCACTTTCTGAGGAAGATCAAGATTATTCAAAGTGACTTCTGCTGGCTGTTGATCAGGTGTGACCTAGTGGCCAACAATGACTGTTAGGTGTAGCTCGAATCTATAAGTAGATTATGGGTGAAATTCAGTTAGAGACCTCATGTAGCTAAGACAGTAATCTATACTAATAATAAAGCTGAAGAGTTTGTTTGTTTTTTGTTTGAATGCACTAATCTCTGGAACTACCAGTCGGATTTAAAAAATATTTTAGCATTTAAAAGCCCAATATTTTTGGATGGTTATAGGCTATTTAACATCACGCTTCAACCCTTAGGAGTCAAGCAAAATAAGTAATGACACGGTGGGGCTGGGGGCCGTGGCACAGCTAGTGTTATTATGATATTAGATTACCTGTGTGCTAAATTTGGTACTGACTCACTAGGAGTATATTTTCCAGCATGACCACTCATAGTCTGTGCTTTGCCAAATTTATTCTCATGGCTACTGGGCACTGCATCACTCGCCCCGAATGGCTGACTTCGAGGCCTTTTGTTATGCTCAGTAGTCCAGACATTAATAACTAAAATTAAAATTTAAAACCGTAAAATATAGCAAGAACAGCGTACAAGCTTTAAAGCTTTCAAAGTTTGATGAGTTACATGTACAGGTATGTATAAACTTTTGTTACAAAGTTATGTAGGACAAAAAAAATCTTAAAGTTACAACTTACTAGGTAGATCTGGTGGGGTGTCCTTTTTTATATATTTTCCAACCACTCCTTCCTTAATAGCCTTTTGACCCTTCCTCGATATCATTGTTTAGAATAATTTACCCACGATAATTAAGAGAGGACTAGTTAATAATTAATTACTGTTAACTGTTGACATGGTCATCCCTTAGTATCGTTCGTTTTTCGAAAAAGTACTCAAGTAGTGTTCTAGATACTCTTTTTGCATGACATTGACAGCATCTCTCTCTGTAAGTCTGTGCCTATGCCTAAAATCTTTGATCTGTGCTGTGCTACAGTCAGTGTTGCTACTTTGGGTTGCCGTGTATAAAGCGAAAATTGCCGTATATTTGAGGAGTGGTCGAACAGAAAGTCACTTTTCCACTTTTTGAAGATTCGATTTTTTTTTAATTAGTGTTGGCAACCCTGAGATCTATCGTACATAATTCACATTATTTTGTATTGGCTTACCAAATCAAGCCCTCATAACATCAAAGAAATCGTCATTACGTTCGCAGGCACTCATTCCTACCTGCAAATCGGGTATTTGGGCGCGTTGAAAAGGAGCTGAAAGTGCATCCCACAATTACTACAAAAGAAGAGTATGATGAAATTTACTCAAAATTTGGAAAATTACACGTCTTGGGAAACGATTGGGACTTGTATAATGTCAAAGGTCTCGAAAATGCTTTCAAAAGAATTGAAAGGATCCAAAATTTTAAAAGAATATGTATCAAGTTATCAATCCAAATGGCACTGTCGAAGGCAGAGTATAATGCTACGAAAATTATCGATTCAGCTCAGGGGACGAGCCAACAATTAATTTGCTCAAAAGACGCAAATCTTTTCAGAACGTTTCATTAAGGACACTGCGGATTGGACGTGTGATTAGCAGTGCCAAAAAGTATGACGTGATATCGCTGCTGACAAAAATATATGGAGAGAATTGGAGGAAAAATGAGGATCTGGCTTGGTATAACCAAATATTAGACGGGTAAGATTATAGAGAAATAGGTGACGGGGATGAGATGGGAGAATCTTGCGAATGTATCGACATCGAACATTGCCCTGTATATATATAAAAATATAATGTGTATCTTATTTTGAATTAAGTTGATTTCGTACACAAAATCGTTTTATTTATCTATCATAGATGTTACATTTCCATAGGTTTCCCTATCAAAAGGTCACTTCTCCATAAAGTGGTCCAACAAAAAGACATTTTTCATTTAATACCAAACAAAAAGTAACTTCTGTAAATTTATTTTGCAAATAACGTCGAAACTCTAAAAAATATCTTAAAACTAAATTTGTCGATTTTTTATCTAATTTGGTGCAAAAAATTAGCGCTGATAATAAACCTACACATTTTTTTAGTTTCTGTAAAATTTGTAAAAGTGGAAAAGTTACTTTCTGTTCGACTACTCCTCATTTTACACAATATGTATTTCATATAAAAAACTATTTACTCAAATCTTGTCTCATTAAATCTTCAAGATTACAGTCATTGTTCTTTAGGCAACTAGAAAGGTTTTGAATCCTCGCAAACATATCAAGGGTTGCGGTCAGCTTAAAATTAGTGCAGTTTGATTTCGATTTTCTTCGAATTCTTTGTTTCGCCTATAGCATATCGTTGATGGTAGAGGTTACAAGCCGGTTTCATGATTCTTCACCTGAAGACATCCTATTTTTGAACCTGCACTGATTAAACAAAACCACTACTTAATGTGCAATAAAATGTAATGTATGTAGCAAATATAATGTAGGTGCACAAAGTTCACACGAGACCATTATGTTTTTGGAAAATATGAAACCACTAGTTTCTGCCCGCGGCTTCGCCCGCGTGGTTTGTTGATAAAAGTAGCACATGTCTGTCTCCAGGCTTCAAACAATGTCCACCAACTTTTGAGTGAATCGAACCAGTAAATATTTTTTTCCATACAAATTTCAAAACTTTATTGCACACAGGAGGTGTGCAATAAAGGGGTAGTATTGTAAAAAATAAATATGTAATTTATAATTTACTTTATAGTTTATTTAAACCGACTTTTGAGTGAATCAAACCAAGGATTACAATTTTCCATACAAAGTTTAGAACTCAATTGCACGCTATTTTACCCCCTTAGGGGTTGATTTTCGAAAATTAGATTAGCCTATGTGTTATTCTAGAATCTAATCTATCTATATTCCAAATTTCATCAAAACCGGTCTAGTAGTTATGGAGATACGTGGTAACAAACATTCACACACACAGACTTTCGCATTTATTATATTAAGTAGTATAGGATAATATTATATTATGGAAGAGGCCATAAAATAGGTATGTTATAAAACGGCTTTAAAAAGGCCCATCAACCAGCTGAAAGCCACATAATTCTATACATCATTGGGATTTTTTTTCTACTAGACTTACCTGGGAATCCACTAACTAGTTCTGGAGATATTGAAGGTCAAAGTCTCAATTTTCTTTAGTTGAGTTCTTTATTGAAATGTATTTCAAGTGTTTTTATTAAAGTTTCGTCCACACAAACATTATTACTTCCTTACTTACTATTAGTACATAATAGTGCAGTAAAATAACTCAGAAGTATACAAACAAGTGACAGTGTGAACAGTTGCAGATTCATCCAACAGACAGTTGGAAACAACCTAGGTTCCATAAGTCGAAAAAATTGTGAATAAAACAAGTTCCGTTACTTCGTTCCTGTCAAAAGTCTTGTAATAGTATTGCCGTTAATGGTACGGTAGTGACCACTCTGCCATAATGCCAAACATCACGTGTTTTGGAGGCCTGAGGGGCTAGACAAATACCTCACGCTCAGTATTCCTTTCACGCTAACACAAATTTGTCAAGGTAAAACTTGGCAGCGGTCACGTGACATTTCCGCAGCTAATGTCATTCCCATACAATTTAATCTTTCCGCAGGCGTTAACATCTACAGAAAGTGGTATTTGTCTAGCACCCCTGATTGCCGTACAAAACGGCAATTACCGTACTATCGGCAACACTACTGTGCTACCGTAGCTTCATCGAGCAGTTAACCCCATGTCTACCAGAGATACGAAACGAAGTACACGTAGTACGCGGTATCGAATCAAATATATCAATATTGTACATACACATGAGTAGTATCGCATAAAAAGTATTGTACTCATGAATACTGCCATGAACAAAATTATCGATACTTTACATTAGACAGGGGTCTTCAAACTACGGCCCTTGGACCAACACGAGAGCTCACTGCCCGCGAGCACCACAATCTGGCCCGCGAAAGCTGGGTTGGCGTGCCTAATATCCAGCCCACTCTTAAATGTATGCGGTGTACCTCGATAAATCATATCAAACAAAGTAATCGTACAAAATTATAATCGGACAAATTATTTTATTTATTTATTTTTGAATTTTAAGAAAACTTACAGCTACGTACATATGAAATTACTTAATTAAATACCTACATGCAAAGTGCATGTAGGTAGGCTGAGGGCCAAAATGACTGACGACATATCTGAATTTTGTGGGTGATGGTATGTTAATCTGATGAGCTAGCTTGATCTTGGCCCTTGGAGCTTTCTAGAGCACTAACGTGAAGATACAATACGATACTAAACTTGCTATAAAGTACTAATACCATACTAATACCAAGGTGTGGACCACCTCTGTGGCGCAGCGGGCGAAGGTCCGCCTGAGACGCAGAAGGTTGCGGGTTCAATTCCCGCCGCGGGACAAATGTTTGTATTATCTACAAATATTTGTCTCGGGTCTGGGTGTTTTCTATGTATAATATGTATGTATTTACAAAAAAAAATGTATACAAGTAGTATATCAGTCATGTAGTTCCCATAACACAAGCTCTGCTTACTTTGAGGCTAGATGATGCTGTGTAAAAATGTCCAGCATTATTATTAATATTATTATTATTATTAAGTACCGAACAGAAGGTACCGAGTACAAAGGTATCGATATTGAAATAACTATCCTAGTACTCGATACTAAAAAAACATTCTGTGTCTCTATGTGCTCGTAGTAAAATAGCCTTTGCCACAGCCTACTTGGATGCTTAATAGGGATAAACATCATCGTTAAGAAATACATCGATGGTTTGAATTATCGATATTTGAAAAAAAAGTCCATGTACCGAAACATCGATGTTTATTACTGAGTATTTTTTTTTTTTAATACCTACCAAACCCAAATTGATTGTGTGTGTATGACGATGGGTGAATTAATGGGAAATAGGTTAACAAAAGTTTAGCTGGCCAGATTGTAAGACATTCATATTAATATATCATTGATTTATTTAAAAAATAGATTTTCTGCGACGGTGTTCTAACACAACACACTTGAAATTGTTAGGTAACACTATAATTCAAGTAATTATTATTTTCTAAACAGAACCTCGAGATCGAGAAGTAAACAAATCAAAAAGTTGTTAAATGAGCTAAGCCAAATGAGTTGTCTTTTTATTTATTTAGTTCAGACAGTGAACTATTGGTTTTATTTCCATCTGTCAATAATATTCGGAACTCCTTTGAAAACTAGTTTATTGGATTTTATCAAATCTACATAATTTACTTCGTAAAATTGGAAATACTAATTGGTGACGTTATAAATCGAAAACATCGCCTAAATTACATCGATGGTTTCAGATTCAAGACATCGATGGCATACATCGGTTTTTAGACAAAAATATCGATGTTTCAAAAACATCGATTTAGTATCGTTTTCATCCCTCCCTAATGCTTAATGTCTAAAAGCATTGATCTCTGCTTTGCCTACTGGTATAGTAAACATAACCCTCCCCCGTTCGCTTCAATCATTCTAATTTCAAAAATGTTTTACCTTATTGGTTTAGGACTTGGTGACGCCAAAGATATTACAGTCAAAGGCCTGGAGATTGTTAAAAAGTGTGACAAAGTATATCTGGAAGCATATACCTCTATACTTACAGTCGGCAAAGATGTGTTGGTAATAAACTTTTATAATTTTTTTAAGCAAGGGTTTCTACTTGCTGATCTGGCTGGAACCGCTCAGTAGGTACACTACTTAGTCTTGTGTTTGCATATACCGCAATCACATCGGCTTATTTCCACTCACGAAAAAATTAAAAAAGCCAATTTGCCACAAAACATGCTTTAATACAGGTGATTCATGCAAGTTGGTCTAAAAGAAACAGTGTGATAGAAGATACTTTTATTCCCATGTATTTTCTATGATTTTGGTATTTCAACCGCTCAACTGTCAGAGCATTTTCTTATACCTACAATATTGAGATATTATATTACAGAGCAATGAAATGTATAATATTCTTTGTCCTTTTAACTAAGGAAAACTGTTCACAACTGTTCATTACCTCTCTATTTAAAAACGATCCATCAAAATGTAATTGCACAAAATGTTATCTGAAAATGAGAGTGATCTAGATAGGTCATGAAGAAAATGAATTTTATTCATGAGGGGTTGACCCCTTTGTTGATATTAGACAAAGGGGTCTTTCATCTTGCTTGAATCACCTGTATATTTAACATGAAAAATGGTATAATGATTTATTTAACATGGATAATTCAGTTACCTTTATTTAAGGAGCCTCCACCCCAAAAGCATTTGGGTCCACACCTGACAAACAAAAATATTTTAGTGGTTACCTTGATAAAGCTTGCCTTAGTTTGGTCAAACTCCTCCCAAACCAAATTCCTGGATAAAGTCTTTCCTCAGCTGGGCCAAGCCCCCCCCCCCATAGTAACTTGTGGTTTTAGCACCACAAGTCACTATTTATTGGGCACTACAATAGACAATGGAAAACATGTTCAGGGTGAAATTACACAAATTTTTTTTTGTCTATATTGTGTACTAGCTTGTGTTATGTATTTTAATAATAATGTATGTTTTTGTGTTGTAGGAAGAATTTTACGGAAGAACCTTGATAACAGCTGATAGAGAACTTTGTGAAAGTAGTATAGATGAAATACTAAGAGAAGCCAGAGCCCAGGAAATAGCGCTGTTGGTGGTTGGTGATCCTCTTGGTGCTACCACACATACTGACATGCTCTTGCGAGCAAAGGACTTTAGGGTTGAAACACAGGTAAAATTAATTCACAGATTCTTCATGTATGTATGACTAGTGGGATGCTACATGACTTTGCCTGCATTGAGTTTTTCCTTACAAACTTTATCTTTCCACTGCACCATCTAGGGGTGGAATATCAGATAACCCTTTGTTAGCATACCTCAACCCACCAAAAGTAACATGCCATGGTCTCTGCAACTTACAGTTACAGCTATGTTGTGATTGTCAGATTGCTTTTTATATATGGATAGATCAACTTTAAAAAAAAAGACAAAAGTCCTGACAGAATTCTGAAATTCGTCAATAGGGGGACCAATAAAAATGTTATTGAAAGCTTTTAAGAACTAAGAAATAAGGTTTTCTATTGCAGACTAATTAGTTTTTATGTGACAATAGAATATTTTTTCACTGTTCGAAGTTTTGCAGACTAATAGTGGCTTAGGACAGGTTGTTGTAATAAGAAATGATACTTGCGTCTTTCGGACAATCACCAAAATAAAAGTAAAATTTGATGATTTTTTACTAAAACTTGTTCTAATTGCATAAATACAGACTTAATTATTCGGCAAACATTTACTTTTCGTAGAAACAACCATACTTTTTGGAGAAAACATAAAATGTCTGGGACAGGGCTTGGACAAAAAAAAGTTGATCTACCCATATACTTCTCATGATGAACCATGAACCACTAATATGAACAATATTGTAAATGGTTTACTGAACTCTTTAGTTTATACTGTTAAGTGCAGGAAGCAGCTGAATCTAAATAAATAAATATGATGGCGTATCAGCTTTTCCAAGGAGCGTCGAGGGCAGGCGCGAGTGATCGGTTGTAAGTTGTAAAACACCAAGCCATACCCTTATGACATCGTTTTACGTATGAATGGAATAATGGCGAAAGGAGTGAGTATTGAGATGATGTCTGATAGAGGTGAGGGAAAAGAACACCTGTTGTGCGGAGCCCAACAGTTGGTGTATAGCTATAGTGACTACACCACTCTAACAAAATAAAATAATACCTAACAGTCACATGCTCTCTCCTAACACTACTAGAATTCCCTGTCGTGTTTATCAGGAACCATTACGAAGTGTCGTAAAATTTACGCAGTCTGCACATTTGGCTCGCTGTCGGGCCTCTAATTAGCATTAACATTAATGATTAGCTTCACGTACTTACATAAGCTTAATAAACTTTTATCGCTTATGTAAAATGTATCCTACTAATATTATAAACGCGAAAGTTTGTGAAGATGGATGTTTGTTACTCTTTCACGCAAAAACTACTGAACGGTTGTTGATGAAACTTTACAGTTATATAGCTTATGTAATATAGCATAGGCTACTTTTTATTCTTATACCACGCGAAGCCATGGCCAGAAGCTAGTTTTTATACATCCAAACCACGCTAAGCCGCGCGTCCACGTAAACAATGCTAGCTAATCTACGAGTACATATTACCAGAGACTGATTGTGAGCAACACACTATCCTAAAACTGTAGCACTGAGGTTACAACTTGTCGATCGTATCGACTTTAGCATAGAAATCTGGACGTTTTGGTCTTCTGGGGTATGTCTGAAAATTGTTCAGCACTTTGAAAGAACGATATTGATTTTTAGATTGTTCACAATGCATCAATAATGAACGCAGTGAGTTGCTGCGGCTTGCAGCTGTACAACTTTGGAGAAACAGTTTCAATACCATACTGGACAGAGAACTGGAAACCTGATAGCTTTTTTGAGAAAATTGTTGGCAACTGGTCCAGAAATTTGCACACCCTCTGTTTACTGGGTAAAGGTCAAACTTGATTATTTTTAACCTCACAAGGAGCCGGTATATGTTTTATGTTTTCGGGGTAGGAGTTTGTGTGTTACTATTCTAATCTGAAACAGCTTAACAAATTTTAATGCAGTTTTTGCAACCATAATAATTATGATAGGTATAATGACTTTAAGGATGGTTCTTACAAATGTTTTATCGCCACAAGACACTAGGAGTAGGAGCTGTAAAAAGCGGTAAAATGTATCGACCGATTGTCATGTAGCTTTTTGTAATTGTTTTGTACGACTTCAATGAAAGGATCATACGCTATGCGTCACTAGAGGGCGCTGCAGTACGTGATGGTTTAGAAAGGGGTCATTTGCGCACAAAATTAAACATTCAAAATAAAAAAATATAAATACAAAACACACACGACTTTATTCTCTACGATCGACATCTTCAGAGAGTAAATCTTTCAAGATAGGTACCTACTTGATCTTGAAATCTTTCAAGATCAAGTAGGGGGTAGTCAGAGACACGTCCAAACATTATATTTGCCACATGCCCGCGTTTTTTTTAAGTAGTTAGCATTCCACGTGATAGGTTTAAGCCTACCGCCGTTTATTGGAACACTTACCAATGGCACATGCCTTTGAATTTTTGGTTCTAGGGCATAACAGTATTTTTCTTCAACGTTTTGAGCACGTGTTAATACTCGTACGTACATATTTTTTTTCGAGTGGAAATATCCTGAGTATAGGGAGGCCCTTACCCAGCAGTGGGTGAAGTCACGCTGTGGATGATGATGATGGAAAAATCCCTTGGTGCTCGACCGGGTTTGAATTCACAACCTGTGGATCGGAAGTCGGGGTACCGCCCACTAGGCTGACGCGGCTATTCAAGATCGTCATAGATTATTAAGACTAAGAAAATTATTAACCACACACAAACATTAGGATGATTGGGAGAGATTACGAACTCATGAGGTATTTTATGCCTCTATAAATTGTACTGTATGTAATCAAAGCAATTTATTTATTTTTATAAAATTCCAGATATCAAAGTGAAAGAACCTACTGAAGAATCATTGACAAAGAAAGTCCGCCAGTACATGGAGCCAAAGTTCATGTCGGTCAAGGAAGCTGCAATGCAGCTGGTGCAAATTATTGAACATAATACCAGTTCAGGTATAAAATTTCCTTCATTATACTAGCTCTTATCTAGGACCTAGGGTAGGGTCTTCAGCATCAACTTTAATTTAGAGGAAAAAAAATGCGGAAGTAGGTATGCATTATTGACGACCTCGGTGGCGCGGCGGGCAAAGCTAAAGCTCCCAAGAGCCTAAGAAGTACGGTCAGATTCTCGCTGTGCGACAAAATGCATGTTCT
This sequence comes from Perizoma flavofasciatum, assembly GCA_958496245.1. NCBI lineage: Eukaryota > Metazoa > Arthropoda > Insecta > Lepidoptera > Geometridae > Perizoma > Perizoma flavofasciatum. Next base: position 7,386,380 of record OY292436.1, read on the forward strand.
GTAGATATTTGTACAGGTCTTGGTGTTCGGTACCATGGTACCCGTAGTTACTGATACCCACGATACACGGAATCCTAACGTGGGGAATTGTATGTGACTGTTCGATGTTTATTTATTATTATTACCACTTGAAGTTTTACTAATGATAACAAAAAAATGTATACCAAGATTTCGCCCAATAAATGTATTAATTTTTTCACACAAAGCAAAATCAAGAAGTGAAATATTAGGAATAACTAAGACTACTTGCGGTCTGCCGATATAACAATAAATTTAAAATGATTTCGAAATAAAATAGGAAATATTCGTTTCTCAGGTATCCAGAAAGACAGCACAGCAGTTGGTCTTTCCAGGGTGGGAGCTCCAGATCAGCAAATAGCGGTGATGTCGCTTGAAGCGATGCAGCAGTGCCATCTGGGCTCTCCGCTGCACAGCCTCGTTATCCCTGCACCCCAGTTACACCCCCTAGAAATAGACTACTTAGCACAATTCAGATAGTACCTACTTGGGGCATTTTGTAACATAAAAACGCAATAAATCGAGATTAATTATATATTTTTTATTATTTACAATCATTATACATTATTTAAAAACTGGATATTAACAAAATTCGAGCCGACATGATTGTAAGAAAAACATAACATTCAAACTAATGTTGGTCCACAAAGCTACCACAAAATACATACTACGACATAAAATTATCAAAAAACATTTTGTGTGTCAATCATAAAAGGTACATTAATTTATTATTTGGTCTAGGTTTCATCATGAAGCATCATCATCATCATCATAATTATTATAAATAAGTAAATGAAAACTACATTGATTCAATATACAATTAACGGAATGTAGAGATACCAACGTCACTTCAGATACTCATTACATACCTATAATATTGGTATACTTACATACATCAAACTTTTCTAGATAAAACTGGAAAATGGTGGGTCACATTATAATTAAAAATATTAAGACGTATCGCTTACCTAAATTAATGGAATTTTACATCATGTAACACTAGGATCGATTCTTAGCATAACAATAATATACAGTCTTTAGACTTATGTTAGAGGAGTACATAATAGTTTTAATAATATAATATTTTAGACTATGAGAAAAAATATGTAACACGTGCTCTCTATTCATCAAGCGAGATTACAAATCAGTGAACTATATAAACAGACATTGATTTAGTTAGAGTATTTAAAAAGGTAGGTTGTTCAAACGGCAGAGACCTGTTGATCGTCTTCGTCGTCGTCGGGCGCGTCCTGGTAGTAGTCGTAGGGGCGCGTTACGCCCTCGTGTGAGTGCGCGCGGCTGAGGCGCTCCATGCGCGCCACCTGCGCGGCCAGCGTGTAAGGCATGCGCGGCGGCGGCACGGGCCGGCCCGCCGAGCCGTGCCCGCTGTCGCTGGAGGTCGCCGAGCCAGTCTTACGCAGCGCGAGCGGCATGTTCACAAGCGACGTGACGCTGCTGCTCTCGGCCGAGAGGTCCACCGGCAGCGGCGTGGGTGTGTCCGAGTGCGAGCGCTCGTGCGCGCTGCGCGGGCAGCAGCCGCCAGGCGCGCCCGTGCCGTCGCGCCGGTGAGCGCACGGCGAGGGACCGGACGGCGCTGGCGCCGGCGGGCCTCGCGGCTGATGCGGCCGCGTCTTAGCGGGCTCGGATAGAGCCAACAGTTTCCGGACGGCCTGCGGCGAAGCAGTGCCGAACTTGTTCCCGGCGAAGCTCTTCTTGCTCTCGCTGGCCGAGGAAGCACTGCTCGTGGTGGACAGCGAGGGCGAGGGGTGACGGCGGCGCGGCGCAACCGCCGCCGGCACTGCGCCCTCACACTCCACTGACAGCGCGTGTAGACGCTCCTCGTCCGTCTCCACGTGCATGCGGTTCAAATACGCTTTCACGCGGCGAACCATTTGTGCTTCCTCAAACATCTTCTTAGGGTTTGGTACATTGGTAGATTTTTTCCTTCTTTTGACCGTCACTTGCCCCTGTTGTGAGCCACCCGGAGTACACATGTTGGTGAGGGTCCTCACTTCTTTTGCGATCATACGCAGTTTTTCAAAATTAACCATGCCCTCAACTCTTGTGTCATTTCCTAGATGAATGAATGTTAAATCCTTTTTGACGACTGGGTAGAAAGGTACCACTGGTGCTCTGCCTTGCTCTCCTGAGACTAACTGTCTATATTTAGACATATTTCTAGAGGGATCCATTAGCATTTGCAAATCTGTGAAAAGCTTGTAATATTTAGTTGGCAACTTTTCCCATGTCATTCGCATTCTAGAAACGGCGCCGTGTCCCAATCCCGAAATAATGGCAAACATTGAGTTAAAGTTTCTGTACTCCTTACATTGGCGAGCCACTTTAATAAACTGCTTGATAATTTTTGATCTTCTTACAATATTTTGCTCATTGACCACTTCAGTCACAACCCAAAACATTTCTTTGTTCACAAGTTCCGCAAACTGTGTCAACATTGGTGTCCCATATCTGCTTTTTAGCTCAAACAGGTCATCAACATATTCTGTGCTTTCAATCTGGCAAAATATGCAGAAGTCTTGTAAGGTCAATTGCGTAGCTACCTCAACAGCATTCAGTTGCAGAAAATGAACGACGCTATCCCTCAGAAGCTCTGGCGCCATTTCATCAGGTACTAAAGTTTCACTAATTCCATTAGTTTTCAAATAATATCTAGAGCTCAGACCAATACGATCTGCAAGGTTTTGTAGTTGATCAGGTAAGCGGTGCTGCTTGATAATACCGCCGTGAGCCACAGACACTTCACATAAACAAAAGTTTGCACTAGAATCAGTGATGCCGAACTCTTGTAGAGTCAGCATAACAACTTCTCGGGCTGTTGTTTCTTTGTGCACTAGTAGATATTTGCAGGTCTGATCTGCTCTGTATACTTTCAAGACATGCTCAGGATAATCTGATGATTGATATTCATCATAACAGATGGATATTAAATCTGGATTGCTATGTGAGTTATAAAAGGAGGAGCCAGCATTCACTTTAGATTCAGAGTTTGATAGAATGCTGTCATCACTGTGTAAAACATCTGTGATTGTATTTTTGGGAAGGATGTTCATTTTCATTAAAGCTTTCTGGAGTCTTCTCTTAGGTCCCAGTGTCATAAACCCTTTTTGGGGTTCCTTCTTTATATTCATAGGTTGTGGTTTTTTTGTGGGTGATTGGAAGACAGGGTTCAATGTGATGGGGTTTTCACAAAGCAATTCCGCAGTGGACAGTCTCGCTCTGGGATCAGTTTGCCAGCGCACCATATTAGCACAACCACCTCTCTGTCTGGGAGAATTCTCAGGTTTCTTTAGCATATCCTTGAAATCAAATAGATTACTTTTTACTGTGATGCTTAAATGCGTAGATCCTGTAATTATTTCCATTGCTTTTGCATGACTGACATGTTGAAATGATTGCCCATTTACTTCTAATACTTGATCTCCTCTCTTTAGCCCAACATCCTCAGATTTGGAATGTTTCTCTACTTTTTGTATAAATATCCCATAGCCACGTTCATATCCTCCTATAATTGTGAAGTTAAGGGGTTCATCTCGGGTGGGTCTTGACAAAGTGATGCTTCTTACACGAGCCTTGGCTGAACAAGCCAAATTCAGAAGTCTGGACTGGCTTTCCATTTTCTCTCTTTCAAGAGACATATCAAAGCATTCAAGAAAATCCATCATACTTGGGTCAGTTTCAAAATCAGAAAAGTGGTTACTTGCCCAAAGTGATACCACTCTTGTGACTTTATCTCTAACAGTAGGGTCCGAAAACCAGGCAAGAAGTTGTTTTGCAACCACCAAAGGGCTCTCAATGAAGGTTCTATGTGTAAGGAGAAAATCTTCTACATAATTTGTATCTCGTGAGTTATCTGCAATGAGCTGCAACATGAGCTCATCAGGAGTGCCTCTAATGACTACATGTCCTTGTAAGCGACTGGATTCTCCAGCTTGCCCTCTGAACTCTGTTACTAAAACAACAACCCCATTTTCATTTTCATGACGTTTTATGTTTTCTTCTCCTTGATGCAATATACGATAAAAGTCATCTTGTGTGACACACACAAATTGGCAGTCATCACACCTGGTTGTCATCACACCCCTATGATACAGTTTCTCCAAAGTAGCTTCAGCCATCCCAAAACTGTCACCAACATTGAGATACTCAATTTCACCATTAGGGTGTTCAATACCCACATGACCATTGATGAGAACTGACCATGAGTCATGTTCTTCTCCATCATTCATCACTACAGTCCCAGCTTTTTCAACTACAGCAAAAACCATTTTAATGCACAGTGCTCTCCTCACATTCAGTGTCATGTTGGTAAAAGCTTTCAAGTGCTGTGTAAATTCTAGCAGTATATCAATATCTTCATCAGTTCTCTCAGTTGGATCCTTTTCAAGGCATTCACGGACTGCATCTCTCACAGTGAGGCTGTCCATGCTCTCCTCCAAGTCTTCTTCTTCATCAGAGTCCACAATAGACTCCAGGAGGCCAGAGAGGTCCACCTCCATGTCCATGTCGAGGGAGCTATGAACTGAAGTCATTGTGTCACTGCCGCTGTATGCCGAGCTGGTATCACTTGCATTAGAGCACTTCAATGTATGGGGGTACAGCTCTGGACTGTGACGGCCTCCACGCCCACCTCTCAACATTGTGAAGTTTCTAGCCAGTGTGACTGATTTACCAGCTACTGAAAAAACAAAAAGATTATTTTAATTTTATTAGTCATGCAAGTTGCCTACATCAATGACAACCAAAGTTTATATCAATGGTTGTAGGTATATTTGGAGTTTTATTTGTGGTAAAAAATTTGAATGAAATCAGACTTTTTGTCATGGTTGCTAAATAGAAATAGTTTTTTGGTTTCACCCATTTTTGTTTCATTTCTGACATTGATGTACCAGCACCGAACTCATTCATTTACGCTTCTATTTAGAAAATAAGTAGGTAGTTATTTAACAAATATGCAAGATATATGAAATTACGTCTATATAAGAGAAACGCACAAGTCAACAGCAACCAATTGAATAGAAATGCAGGCACAGGGTACTTTCTTTTCGGCTATGGACAGACTTACATGAGTGAGATCAACAGACATCATCCATATTGTTATTGTTTTTTAATTTGATGCTTGGATACAGTAAAACAATAGTATTACGTGTTTTGTAACAATGGAAATATATTTACGTTTCAAACCTTCACAATTTCTATTTATTTTGCATTCATGGCGGAACTGTCAGCGCTTCCATGTTGCTTTCTAATTCCTCTCCAATATTTCAAATGAACGTTTGATACTACGCTCTTGAGATCTGTAGCACTCTATAACAATTTAAAATTAGCGATAAATCGCTATATTTTACACACATTTATATCAATATCAAGCGAAGATAAACCACAAAAAAGAGCAACTTTCTTCCAAACAGGCCACAGCAAGGATGACCATAGAGTTCTTTCATAGAGCATAGAATAACAGACCAAGCACAGACATTATACCATCCAAACTGTGGAATTAAGAGTCTGTTGACTTGATACCAGAGACAACAAATCAACGACCGACCACACCGCCGCGCTGCCCTCTGCAGTCGGCACGCCATGCGCCATGCCAGCCAAGTCAAAGCTTCGAAACGGCGCTGCGCGCCTCTCATAATGTACATCACCCTACACTTAGGAGCGTCGTTCACTGGTAAGTAGAGGCGAGGTTGCGTTGGGGCGCGCCGCTTCGATGCGACCTCTTCTCGACTTACCAGACGCGTACATAATTACTAATATAATTAGTGGACTAATCTAAATGCCTATTTCACTAGATATTTGATTGGTAATTTAATCAAATTGTCTATCAATATTTGTGGGTTTAATGTCAAAACCAAGAAAACCATTGGAGAGATCTGCTAGTAAATTATTATTTAACGTTATACAGTTATGTCACCGAAAAAAAACAGCCGAGAAACCAACTATCGACCAGAAAAAAGCCACTGAACGTGTAGCTGCTGCAATTGGTGTTTATCAGTGTTTTTATGATATATCTAATGCGTTAGATATATCATCTTTCTACATGTTTCTTATTGCTTCATATTGTAAACTATATATTGAATTTACATTAAATTTATGGATAAGATGATAATAATAAAATGTTTTCGTGAGCCTATGATCACTGGTCATTGTTAGTATGATTAAGAAATTTCGTACTTTTGAATATGAACAACATCAACAGCCAAGTATTCTATATGATATAGAATTAAGCTTAGTAAAAAGGCAAGTGACAGCAAAGAATGTAAAATGTGTCTTCGACAGAACTTCTGCATTTGACTATGACTCCTAATTGTCTAATTATGTTTAACTGATTTTTTAAGTGACATAAAAACGATAGCTTTATTGGCTTAGATAGTTTCTATGGTCTGATTACATCGTCTTTTATAGATCAAACATGCCACGATACTGATGATGATAATGACGATGCGCTCTTCCTAATTAGATATCAGAACAAATTGGTAGAAATTAATGCAACTTGATGAAGTTGTGACTGAATGTCCTGTAATTTTAGCCCCCGTTAAATCCTATTTCTGATAGTGATTCGAGGTTCAAGTCTTATCTAATAGAGCTGCGGCAGCCAGCCGCTCTGTTGGGTGAAAAGTATCAAAATTAGCAGTCACACTATAATGTTGCTACATATGGAACAACTAGGAAAAATAAATCGGCGCCCTCAAATTCTAATCATATTATTGAACGTAACCTCCCGATCCGTCAGATTGTGCGGTATAGCTTGTGGCCTTTGAAAACAGCGTTTGAGTATGGCTTTTATTTTGAGGACCCGCTTCATGAGGGATTGAACCAAACGGGGTATCAGTAGTGACTAGTGCTTGATCTCGACTTGCATGTTTTGTAATCTTAATTTTTACTCTGTAGGCGGAAATAAGATTTACGTTGCAGAACTTTATAATATTAGATGAAATTTATTTTCACATAATCTATTCCAGAACTTCTTGCAGGACATAAATACTTTTTTTTTAATATTATAATATTGATAAACTGTAAATTATACAATTAAGCAGCGGTTTATATCTATCAATCAAAGTATAAGTTGGTCCACTGAACATTTTCTATCTCCATCTATTTTCAGAAGTAGGTACTTTTCTAATTTCTATGAGTGTAGCGTTTTCGCAGCAATCCGTGATGATGATCTTTTAGGATCAAAAATTAGTAAATTGATCGCTTCGCTAAAACTGCAGAAACCTAGAAACTATCTTGTGAAAGTGTATGAACCAAAATATCCTTGTGCGGAGCGTTGTAAAATGCGTCCTGTTTCTCAGTCGAAACGGATGGTGAGCGATGGCGAGATGATAGATATTTGGTGTTAAAATTTTTACTCCGTGTCATCACCGCATAGGTTTCCGATTACGTCTAAACTGGACAATAACTGTTTCGTATCATTGTTTTATGTGTTTTACGATAAAAACTGAAAATTGTCGGGTGATTAGTGTAACGAAATTATTGTCATTGACTGACCGGCTGATATAACACGAGGCTTGTATGTATAGTGACTTCTGCCTTCAGTTATTCGTGACACGCCTCAGAAAATAAAACTGAATTTGTGAATCGGTTTGTTACTTTCCGTATTTGTGTCATTTTATCGACAAAGACGTCTAAAAATTACGTAACTGTTGTGGAATCTTGAAGTGTGTCTATAGTATGGCCTGAGTGTGACCACTCCATTACCGTCATGTGTGACGAAGGAATGTTTGTTTAGGCTCTAATATTGTGCTCCAACCTTAAGGGAAGTGCGCGTTCATCTTGTGGATTGAGCCAGATCATGACACTATCCGAATCAAAACTATTGTCGCATTGATCAGAATCTACCTATCGTCATTTGGGCCATTTTTTTACTGCCAAAATGTCTTCGGGAACGTTTGTGGACAGGATTGATCCTTTCGCCAAGCGGTCGTTAAAGAAAAAGACCAAGAAGTCTCAAGGTTCTTCACGGTACCGCAACACGCAAGACGTGGAGTTGCAAGCTCTGCCCCTGCTCAAAGGTGAGTCCTCTCCCGGCGTCACACGCGCTACTCTACTCTACTGACACACAACACATTCACACTAAACTGTTTCACTAACAATAAATATTATAATTATTTATTCAGAATACATTATGATACAATATGTCTACAATATAGAAAAACACAAGTGAAAATGAGCACCACTGTCTTTTATTTATGTCACACTATCTATTTGTTGACTATGGTCTGATTAAATCTGGTCTCAGACCCACTAATGACTAAAAAAAAAACCATGCACAGTGATAATCTTTCTAATTACCATATTACATACATACCTACTCTGATTCTATATCTTAGATTTCTACTTTATACCTACAAAAACTAGGATATGTTAGAGATTTTGATACCCTGTTAAGAATCAAAAGAATGTGAAGGCTATCTATGTACCTACAAAGATAAGCTCTTCTTTGCTTCCTGCATGCCAACACACGTTTCGTTATCAATATGAATGTAAATAGGGTTACTGACCACCTGATTTTAACAACCAGCCTGAGCCACTTAAATAATAATACAAAACATACAACAGTCACATACATCATTCTGACCCCACACTATGGTTTCCTGTGCCATGGGTATCCAAGTACAATGTACCACAACATGAGACCTGGAAAAAATGGCTTGGTAACTAGGATTTTTCCTGTCAGTTGCTGATTTTCTGGTCCTAAGAGCCACTAAAGTACACTTGTTTTGTATCAAATCCACTAAATTTGCTTTAGATATTATCAGTATAGACAGACATACAAACATATTGTGTTATTGATTGTGGATCCCTTTTACTGGTCTAGCCGCTAGACTAGTAAAAGGGAAGGATGGGAGCGCTAGACTCTAGCTCTTTGCATGTCATGGCTGTTCAAACTAAATATTTGAAGTAGATTTGTTCTATTGGTTGGACTTAAGCATCACCAACTGGCTTCAGCTTAGCTGCTTAGGCTACATAAAAATATACCTCCATGAGTAAAATTTTTTTGGGAAGTAACTGATTTCGAAAATACATTTTAGATTAGATTTTCAGGGTGGATGTAACACGAGGCTATGTATTATCCTGTTAAAATAAAAGGGCTTTTCAAAGAGACCAATTTCGCAATGTACGTTGTTGAAATAATGGTTGAGTGAATATGTTTCTGACATATTGTGAATGTGTTCGCTACTTTTCATTGGCTCCTTTTTATCCGGGTATAATGCGGGCGAACCTGTGGTCAGTAGCTAGTAATTCAGAGTTAATTTGATAACCCTTAGCCTAACTGTTACTAAGTTAAAAGCATTCATTTGGGCGGGACAGAGTTTTTGATCTTAATTTTAGCACTAGTCTCTCATAATTCCACTGCCCTGACGTTGCTGCCACATAAACAATTGATAGCCTTAAAATACAACAGGTATTCAAAGCCCCTAACCCATTGACACAAAATAAATTTATATCTTTCTTGATCTCACTATTGTTTCTGGTTTTGGATCTAAAAAGTGAGATAAGATAAGATTTTAAGTGTGACAGAACCAGGGGAGTAAAAAGTGACTAGAATTTAAGGCTTCTATTGTGTATAATCTGGCAATGTCTCAGATGCCCATATATGCATGTATGGGATTAGAATGCACACTACAAAGAATATAAATAAATAGATGAACAAAGAGTTGTTTATTGTTTTCCAGATGTACCAAGCAGCGATCAAGAAGAGCTTTTCATTCGCAAACTGCGCCAATGCTGCGTGGCTTTCGACTTCATGGATCCTGTGGCGGACCTCAAAGGCAAGGAAATAAAGCGCGCCACACTAAATGAACTTGTTGAATACATCACCGGCGGCCGTGGGGTGCTTACAGAGCCTGTTTATCCAGAGATCATTAAAATGGTAAGATTATCAAAATATACCATAAATTTCAACCCCTAACTAAAAAAAGGGTTCAATTTGAGGCCATAGTATATCTTTATCATTGATTTTAATGTCTATTTTAAACCTATAATGTCGTACGCGCCGCCACCAGGGTGGAAACCTTAAGGGGGTGTGGGGAATGTTTTGGGCATGGAGAGATTAGAAAAACAATCATTATAATGTGATGATAAAAAATATGCATCACTGCATTAATAGTACAGAATTGTATTTCTATGGTAACCTGCAGGGCGATCACACTAACTCATGGCTATCGAGATGGCAATCAATTTTGATACTAGTTCCTTATTTTAATGGCCCATCCATCCAAAAAATGGAACCTCCAATATGAAACCAATTTTGTTCATTTGTATTGTCCATCTAAAGCTCATCCAGCTTACAAATTAGTGTGATACGATTCATCCCATCCAATGCTACCAGCCATGAGAAATTAGTGTGATCGCCCCCCTGGTTAGATTAACCTAAGGTTAAATAATATTATATAAGAGCATCATTATAAAGATAAATTATGTTACTATCAAGCTTGTTGTGTAAGCTATATATTCATTGATGATGTAGGTTAGCCCTACAATCTTCAATAATAGTAGCATGGGAATTACATCTACCTATTTAATTGCAATCACAATGTTCACAAGGATCATGAGATAGTTGCTGATAATGAATATCAGAACACCAAGCTATTTCTTATGGTGCTATGATTTTTCATAGCATAAATGAAAAATTAAAAAAAAAAAAAAAACACATCTACTGTGGGTCTTTAATTCTTTGCTCATCTTATTAGCAACCTATTGGTTGCTTTGTGTACAAACATAATACTTTTGAATTAAGTTGGACTTTGTTGTTGTCATTTTTATGTTAAGAAAAACCACAATTTGTTTGTTACCATTATCTTGAAAACGGCTGAATGATTTTAATGTTTGATTGTGTAATCTGTTTTGTGTCACTTTAACTTAAACAAGGCATAGCTGTTAAGCAAAAAACTTAACAGAATGTTGTAAGATATTTTAGTAGTATAGATGATGCAATGCAAAATATGATTTTAATATTCTTGCAAACTTATTCCATAGATATCGGCTAACTTATTCCGTACCCTGCCTCCAAGTGAAAATCCCGATTTTGATCCTGAGGAAGACGACCCGACTCTGGAGGCCTCCTGGCCACATCTCCAACTAGTCTATGAATTCTTCTTGCGTTTCTTGGAGTCTACTGATTTCCAGCCAACCATCGGCAAGAAAGTCATCGACCAAAAGTTTGTTTTGCAAGTAAGTTTCTGGTTGCTCATTTTATAAACAAAACCTATCATAAAACAAGCATACAAATAAAAAGATTTAATTACAGTTTTACTCTCTTTGAGCACCCTCATGATTATGTTCGCCGACGAAGTTTTCGTATATTGAATCGAATTGAGATAAATATTTTAAAGTAATAAACAGCAAAAAGCAAAGTAAAGACTTTTAAAACAAGCACATTTGTCACTGTAAGATGATTCAATACAAGATGATTATAGAGCCAGATGGTGTATGCATATTTTTTGTTGTTATTGTTTTTTATTGGCAACTGCTTCTGAACAGTTCTGTATTGCATTAAACATTAATCAATCTGTGATAGAAACATACGGCTTTTTGCCAGCAGTAAGAAACTTATAGATTATGATTCCTATAGCCTTTTAGTTAGGGAAGCAAGTTCTAGTATAGCTACTTTAAAACCCCGTATCAACCCCCTACTGCCTCCGTATTTTTCCATATACATACTATCAAATTTGTGGAGGCGCCCTATTCCAAAAGCATAAAATAGCTTGTCTGAGGCCGCGGTCATAGCAAGCCACCTGTTAACAGTGCTGCCACGGCCTTAATGTTTTGTACATTTATTTTTTACTAGCTTCTGCCCACGGCTTCGCCCGCGTGGTACCCGGATAAAAAGTAACCTATGTGTTATTCTCATGTACAAGCTATATTAGTGCATAATTTCATAAAAATCCGTTCAGTAGTTTTTGCGTGAAAGAGGAACAAATATCCTAACAAACTTTCACGTTTATAATATTAGTAGGATTGCACGCCTAGTTTGGGTCTCGCAGCTAACCATATTTAATAATCTTGGGCATTACTTAATAACCGGTAAACAAAAAAAAAACAATCTGTTTGGAACCAAAATCCTATACAAAAAAAACAAAATATATCTAATAATGTCGGAAAATTACATTTATTTATATTTCACTTTTCATTGAAACGAAATGTAGATAGCTTAGAGCATTTCTGCCCCAAGAATGTCGATGGAGAAAGGTGTTGAAGATTTCAGTATAATCATGTTGTTTGTTACCTATCATTTACGAGTATCTTGGTTGAAAAACGCAATATTGTTGGTTTAAAATTATAGGCGAACCGGCTTATAGCCCTATTCCGTCAACTAAACTATACTGAACATATTATTTTCCTGATTTGTCAAAAATATGATTTCGACTTAGTTTGGGTGCGGGAAGATATAAATTGGACGCATAATACTTTCAGCATTATCGTACCGAGCAAGACGCCACTCAAGATACATTGATGTATGAGCGGATATGGCCTTTAAGACACAGATCAGAATTGAATGTGCAATAACCACTACTTACCTATCTTTATGACAGCCATGACTTATCCTCTAATACTGCTTAATATTTTATGAGAGATCTTAGATCATTCAAATCCTGAAATAGTGAAACATGAACATGTGAGACTAAAATATTTTCTATTATCTACCATCTTCAGCAGATGATATGCATATTATCACAAAATTATATTTGAAATAAATGGCCTGGATTAGTAAAGATTTGGGTACTTTTTGTACGACATGGGAATGTCTTTTAAGCGCGTATTATTATACTATATATTCTATGTATAAGTGTGTCTGTTGTGTATCTAAGTGGGATTCTCCATTACCTCGTAGCACCCAATGTGAATTTTAAAGGCTCCTACTGCCTACTCCTATCGCTTCGTTATTATCGCAGCAGTGGACATGCGTCCTAATACAAAAATGAACTAAAAACAGATATCGCAAAACGCATAACATTATTTTTATTATCGACCATTCTAATCGTTCGTAGCTGTGTGGGGGAGTCTTAACGCGTGTCCTCGTGATCCTGATAGTGACATAGGATAGGTAAGTAAGGTCAAGGTTTTATGGTTTAGCTGAGACGATTTCAAAAAGGTTCCCATGAAACAGTACCTAAACGGGATTTTAAGTTTTAAATTAATTCATTTACAAATTTGAATTTGGATATTCCAGACGAAAACTGCCTGTTTGTGTGGTAGGTAGCCATAGGTAAAGTCAAGCTTACATTAATTTTGCAATAGGTGCTTTTAAACAGGTATCAGGCCTATTGCGATCTAAAACAAGATCTGTGATGTAAAACGGCGTGACCGATTGAAATTCAGTTTTTTGTAAACGTTTTGTTTGACTTTAAGAAAGGTTTTTTAATAGGTTTTATCACCACACGTCACTATGGGTGCTGCAATACGTGATAAAATACACTAGGCAGGGGTTTTTAAAATTTGTTTAAATTAACTTCTGTAATGAGATGAAGATGATAAAAACCAAGGATTTTAACGAACCCCTACATAAAAACCCCTAATACATACAAACAATAGAATAGAAAACTATGTTGGTAGGTATTTGTTTGTCTGGTACCATTTATCTCCGAAACGGCTTATCCCATTGAAATGCTGGTTTTTCGCTATCGATATGGTGTATTCAAGGATAGTTCCCAGATAGGTTTTATAGCTACATGTCACTAAAGGGCGCTGAAATCGATGGTGACAATAAATCAGAGATTTTCAAATTTTCAAACTCATTGGTTGTTCCGATTTATTATAATACTAGCCTCTGTCCACGGATTCGCCCCCGTGGTACCCGGATAAAAAGTACCCTGTGTGTTATTTTGATGTATAAGCTAATTACTGTAAAGTTTCATCAAAATCCATTCATTAGCTTTTACGTGAATGATTAAACATCCATCCTCACAAACGTTCGCGTTTATAATAGTAGTAAGATTGTCCCGTTAGAAAATGTTTCAATGAAAACTAATAGTTTTGTTTGTGAAAAGCTTTTAGATTTGTTTGACTCTGAAGACCCGCGCGAGCGCGACTTCTTGAAGACGGTGCTGCACCGCATCTACGGCAAGTTCTTGGGGCTACGAGCCTTCATACGGAAACAGATCAACAATATATTCTTGCGATTTGTTTACGAAACTGAACACTTCAACGGCGTCGGTGAACTGCTAGAAATACTTGGAAGGTTAGTAAAACTATAAATTAATCAAACAATATTAGTAAAAGAAAATAATATGTAAAAACGAATGGTTGTTTCTTACGCGAAATTAGTAAAAACTAACTCCTGTTCTATAGAACAAAACTAGACTGTCTACAAATTAAAGGTACTTGGGCTTCTCGGGCCCATCTGCACTAAGGTAAAAAAAGCTTAAGAACAGACTTAGGCATGTCGTGGCTGGCATAAGCTTTTTCGCACGTTAATTCATAGAAGGGATTGAGGGAGGCCTATGCTAAAAGGCACAACACAGTAGGGAAAACAGAAAGCTGGTGTTGAAACTTTCACTAAAATTCAGTTAGGTAGCAGCACTTGTAAACAAAACAGTTCGTTTGCATAAAAAGCTAACTTATATTTTTTGTATTATTGTGTCAGCGGAGGTGTACTACAAAGATGCGTCAAAGTGCTGTTTCTGTTTCAGTATAATAAACGGGTTCGCGCTGCCGCTGAAGAGCGAGCACAAACAGTTCCTGGTGAAGGTGCTGCTGCCTCTGCACAAGGTGAAGTGTTTGTCGCTGTACCACGCGCAGCTCGCCTACTGCGTCGTGCAGTTCCTCGAGAAGGACGCCACGCTCACCGAGCCGGTCGTGCGCGGACTGCTCAAGTTCTGGCCCAAGACATGTTCACAGAAAGAGGTAACAACATCATATCTTTAAATATATATATTTGACAACTTCTGTGGCGCAGTAGGCAAAGGCCCGCCTCAGACACGGGCCGCGGGTACGATTCGCGCCGCGGGACTAGTATTTATATGTTCTGCAAATATTTGTCGCAATAATATGTATGTATTTCCAAACAAAAAATGTATATAAATAAATAAAATAAATAAATAATGCTCAGCATCATCTAGCTAGTCACGTAGTTCCCATAACACAATCTCTGCTCAGTTTGGGGCTGGATGATACTGTAAGAAAATGTTCAGCATTAAAATACATATATATTTATATATACGAGCCTCTGCCTACGGCTTCGGCCGCGTGGTACCCGAATGAAAAGTAGCCTGTGTGTTATTCTGATGTATAAGCTATATTACTGTAAAGTTTCATCAAAATCCGTTCAGTAGTTTTTGCGTGAAAGAGTACAAACATCTATCCTCACAAACTTTCGCGTTTATAAATGTAGTAGGATAGGATCATATAAAAATTAAGTTTCTTTGTTTTTCGAAGTGGCTTGGAAATTGAAGACTTACAAAAATCTTATTGTAATTCGATTTTTGTAAGTCTTTATAGATGATTCTTTGATAGGTTTATGCGCTAGCAGTGCCTATAGCGCGCTGCAACCTATGAGTTCACCGCCTATTGTTCACTTTTTTAAAATGTGCAATAAGGTGTAAATAAAAAAATAAAAAAATGAGTTGGTAAAATCGCGGCATTGCAATGCATGCCAGGCAGTCGCTAGTTTTTTATAAATTAATATATTCTGCCCTCATGATATTTAAAAGAGATACGAGGGATGCAACTCCCTCCCTTTTAAGGGGTACCTGAAAAGGAAAAAACGGAACCCTTATAAGATCACTTCGTTGTCCGTCCGTCTGTCAGTCTGTCAAAACCTCTTTTTTTTAACTGACTTCAAAAAAAGTAGGAGGTTCTCAATATGTCTGTATGTTTTTTTTATTTCGTGTGTATCGTTTTGTTTTATTGTTTTTTATGAATTATAGTTGTTGTATAGAGAATGAACACACGAGGTGGTCCCATAAAAGTTTTATTTCTGAAGGATTGCTATTTTTCCTGTAAAACTTAAAAAAACATCATCATCTTATAGAATCACGACTAGCCGAAACATTTTTTGTATTTTTTTACTTTATTTATTTGGGTAAGGTTAAACTAACAGTGACACAATAACAAAAATGTAACAAACATTGAAAAGAGGAACCACAGACAAAAAGGGGTACTCGAGGGGGGGTCTCGAAGTTGAAGCCAGAAGAAAGAGCCTAAGCTCGCTTCATACCCGCACTTCTCAAACAGCACATGTTAAAAGTGTAGAAGAGTGATGATAATGATGATCAGAAACAAATAACTGTGTTACCAACCCATTTACCACGGATTTCTTAAATGCAATAAAAGTGCATAGTAAATTTCTAAATTCATTCAAAGATTTATCATACAATTTGTTTAAAAATAAGCTGACGTAATGGTTGGGGACCAATGTTTCTATGACATTAAATTATTTATGAACCTCGACAAATTAGGCAATAATGATGTTATCACCAATAACTAGGAGTGAATTTGATTAGATTAAGTTGTTTATGGTAGGTAGGTATTAGTTATTGTAATTTTTAATTCAAACGTTAGGGCATAAGTTCTGACATTTTATAATTATTCTTGTATTTAAATTGATTCTCAATCTACCTTTTGATAATTGCACACCATTTGGATGGTAGAATATATAAGGGCCTATAAAAATTGTAATGTATTAGCTTACCTATATTCATGCAAATGAATATTCTGATTTCTGAAAGTTTTAGATACAATGTCTTAGCCAATGAAAAGTTGATAGTAAAAGCGTATTATTATCTATTTTATAATATCCAGTAACCATAATCTTTTGAAGGTTTGCCGCAATGTCTAAGGAGTAAAATTTAATGTTATATTAACCAAATACCCGGAACATAGGTGAGCATTGACCGGCATTAGTACGACAATGGGTAGTGTAGAACAAATGACATGGAAAACGGCAAAGTCCCAACTTTGTATTCTCGCGGATCTATCTACTAAGCATAGATCCAAGGATGTTTATTACGGGGACAAAACTTCTGGGCAAAGGTCTTCAAATCTTGCCACACCGTGCGGTCATAATAAGACACCTGTGGATGTCATCTATCAGCGCTTAGCTGAATAGAAAGTGCACAGTAAATCAGACTAGCATAATGTCCCACCGTACATCAATAATACTTTGTTTAAAATTTTCCTTTCATGTCAATTTTTCATAGACAACTGTCGATCTTACATGCTGGCTGATTTATTTTGGTTTCATTTCTAAGAATAAAGTGCAGATACCACATACAATGTTGGGAGTCGGTTTTTAGCTAAAGCCAAATGCCGCCCTTTTTCGGCATCTTTATAATTTCCTCATGTCTGCTTCAGTAGAATTATTTATTTTGCTAAGGCGGTATCAGACGATTCACTATTGCTTAATAGTATTAATACCATTTATAATCCATAAAAGATTCGCTTTAACGGTGCAGTGAAATCTTCCGCACATCGATTATCCTATCGTTGGCATCGATCACTAACATCGAAAATTAACGACATGACTCATTTTACAGTTTTACGGATAAATATGCAACTTCTGTTGTGTATCGTTCAGATAAATATATATTCTTTCACTAGAAATGAAGCACTCTGATGAATGGTCTAATATCGCCCTTACAGACGTGGCATAACAACCCAAAAACTTTTTCAGGTAATGTTCTTAGGCGAGATTGAAGAAATATTAGACGTGATTGAACCGGCTCAGTTTGCAAAAATACAGGAGCCGCTCTTCAGACAAATAGCTAAATGTGTTTCAAGCCCACATTTTCAGGTAAATAGTATTTCTCAGACTCCTCAAAATGTATATCCTAAAAGATTTGAACCAAGGAACGAGTTTATAGGTGCCAACAGTCATCGATTCTTCATTGAACATTTGATACTTTTTCTATTCAACATTTGATCTAATTTTGTGTCGCCATCGTCCGAGTGTCATAAACCTGGAGTAACTATTTTTATCCAAACGAATGATGGCCTTTGCAAATTGTTTGTAAACTTGTTATCATTTATTTATTAAATACTTAAGCACAAACAATGTAGTGCTAGGAGGACTTAATGCTAAATTCTCTCATCACCAGTCATCCTGGGCGTGCAAAAAGATGGTGTGGCGTGTCCAGTAAAGTCAATTACATAATTATTAAGTAGGTACTATAATTGAATTCCAGGTAGCAGAAAGGGCACTGTACTTTTGGAACAACGAATACATAATGTCGCTAATGGAGGAGAACAACCACGTGATCATGCCCATAATGTTCCCCGCCCTCTATCGGATCAGCAAGGAGCACTGGAACCAGACAATCGTGGCACTCGTCTATAACGTGCTCAAAACATTCATGGAGATGAACTCCAAGCTCTTCGATGAGCTTACTGCTAGCTACAAAGCGGAAAGGCAGAAGTGAGTATGGCTCGTGACTATTAATATTAACAAGATCTAATGCTGGCGTCTCCATTTGGAATGCATTGTGTGTAGCTTAATTCTTTGAAAGAGTACTTTGTGTTGAAGGCAACAATGTTCCAGTGTCACATCCCCATTGTGATCCCATTATTAGGATGTAATATCGTAGAAATAAATAAATTATAAAAAGATCCAACAGTCATTAACCCCACACTAGGATTCCTGGGGTCATGGGTATCAGGAACTACGAACACGGTGTTATCACAACACCCAAAAAAAATATCATAAGGAAAAAATATCTGCAGAACATGCAAACATTTTTTCCGCAGCGAGAATCGAATCCACACCTCTTGCGTTTAAGCCAGCTACTCGCCCTTGAAAAATGTCCTTATGTCTGATAGTGACAGACCCAGTGTGGTAAAAAGATCAGTGCATTTATGAACTAGCTGCAAAATATCTGTTAAGGAGTTTATATAAATGTTTGTTGGGTTAGTGAAATGTGATGAAGGATTGTTTGTCGACTGTGGAATCAATAGTTAAACTCCAATAATCTCACCAGTAGATTAAATCAGGTCATAAATAACTATTTGGGGCTTTAACTCAGGACTTCAGACCTATATCAAAGTGTGAGGGCGTTAAATGGGTAGCTAAAACAAAGCGTGTGGTAAGGAGACATCTCATTGGTCAGTGGATCAGTTTAAAGTTTAATTCTAGATCTGCTAACCAATGACACGCCTTGCATACTCGCTACAAGTATGCAACAAGCTGCATCTATTTTAATATAAAATTGTCTACACTCACTCAGGGCCTTAATTATGAATTAAGGCCCTGAGTGAGTGTAGATTTATATTTTTTGAGAATAATTCTGCAGTGTTTTGTTCTGTCAAAATAAAACACTGTTAGATGAACTCAAGGCCCTTAGTGTAGTGTGTGATGTTAGTTTGTTTGGTGTTTGTCTATGTTTAGAGAGAAGAAGCGCGAGAAGGAACGCGACGAGCTGTGGAAGCGGCTCGGCGAGCTGGAGATCAGCCACAAGCGGCAGCAGCCGGCCAACTGATGCGCGCGCCCGCGCCCGCGCCCTCCCCGCGCCCGCGCCCGCGCCCGCGTCTTCCGCAACACATGATGAGACCCTTTCTTTAACACGACTTATATTCATATTTTCTATGCGATTACACTTTTGTTAATGACGTTATTAATTTTTGATACCTCTGTTGAATACGGTGGTAGTTCCGGTGGTAGTCGCGGAGTCGCCGCCGGTGTCGGCCGCGCCGACCACGGTCGCTGCGACTCGCGGGTCCTGATAGTGCTATGTCCGCATCCGCATCCGCGCCCGCGTCCGAGTGCACGATCCCGTTTTTACTATCGATTACATAACATAGGTCACTAGTTTACTTTAGTATTTCTTATTGTCGTTAATTGTTTGAATAAGTTCGAGTTGTATGTATTATTGCATGACAATTGTGCTGCATTTCGGATCACCGATATTTGTTTTAATCGGGCACCCAGCTTTTCGGCTGAATATGATTGTACAAAAAAAACTATGATAAAAAAATATAAGATTTAATAATGTTAGTGAGGGGCCGCCCGCTCTGCCCGTAGATCGTTGTATGGATTTTATTTTAATTAGATGCTCGACTAAAATAATATGTAATTTCGTCGTACTATCATTTTGTATAGTTACATAGTGTAAATAGGCATTTATTTATTATAAATTTATAGCAGTGTGATTTTTATACCTTCAGCTGCGGGAGTGGTCGGAAGCCGTAATTGGACAAAATCGGTCAGAGCGAGTTCTGCGAGACTATTCATGTATCGTGCCGCGTGCGTACAGGAATGCCAATCATTTTAATTTGGTCATAGTGTAGAAGGATCCTATTATATGAGATAATGTTAAGGGAATAGTCATTAATTTGTATGATATTACTTGTAGCTATTACTTTTTCTATCATCAGTATATTCGAGCGCGGGCGGGCGCGGTGATAGTCGCGTCGCGTCGCGTCGCCCGGCACCGCCCGCGCCTCTGTATATACCACGCCACGCCACACCGTGCGACCTAGTCTAGTACGCACTGTGTATCTATGTACACTATGGAGATGTTTGTTATGTAAAATGTATTAACATTGCAAAAATTATATATGATCTTATATACAAATTACTATTATAGAACACGGTATGAAAATAAAAAAGTTGACTCACAAGAATTGAATTTTAAGTAATCGTAGTGTAAGAGTTGGCGACCCGCCGTATGTAGCTAGCGCCGGCTTGCTCGCTCCTCGTCCGCGCGGGCGGTTTAGTTCTACTCGAGTAAGGCCCTCGAAGAACATACGAATATATTGGTGTTTGTCAAGAGAAGGACTACGCACGGCGACATAGTCGCACCCTGTGTAGATATTTTAATTATAACTGCACGCTATAGTTTAGCCTTTCTCTAGATCTAAAAGAATACCAATACTTATTTTCTTCGAGGATGAAATACCTCTAAAAAGGTCATAGGGTTTTATCATCTACCCATTTAGTGAAAAATATTTGTACTATTCTTTTGAGCTAACGTCCCCCTAGTGATTACCTACTCAGTTGCGTAAACTGCATTGGAAATACACAAAACATTTGCACGTTACTCAGTTTTTCATTTCAATAATCAGGCTGAACACAAGTAAGTATATAATAAAGTATAAGCTTTGACCTAGACATTGACTTATTAAATACCAATGTGTTCTGTAACCCCTAAATAACGTTATTAATGGAGCATTGAACTCCGTCATCAGATCGATACGTCGCCAACATTGGCGCATCGCCATGACTACCGGCACACAACAGCAACACTGCCTGCTCCACCTGCTCCACCGGAACACCTGGTGGCATTCCGCATTAACCCACGCGTGTCTCGCACGTTCCTTAGTGCGTGCTGCTTATCAAACGATTTTGGGTAGCTAACTTATTTTTACATTTATAAATATTGCTTTAACTGTTTTGAATAAGGTAAAATGAGACTAACGGGAACTCGCGCGTACACGCGAGCCACCACGGTGCCTAAGATGCCCCCGGGGCTGGTGGAACTTATGGAAGGTCTGACCAAAGATGTGCTCAAAAACAACCCGACCAACATCTACGAGTTCTGTACCAATCATTTGGAGAAGTTACTCGAAATGAGAGATGGGCCATGTGAGTTTGTATTGTGGTAACAGAAGAAAATATTATTTCTATGATAAATAATTTATTAAGCTCATAACTTAACAATAACTTGATAGGTTATTTTAAAGAAGCGTTCGTTAAAATTCTATTAGAGTGCCTATCTTGACTGAAAAATATCGCATATTTTATATAGAAATAATATTGTGTTTAGTGTGTTGTTTACTAAAATATTATTACAGCATCCAAAAAATCACTGACTCTTGAAGAGAAAATCTTTGTAGCTCAGAAAAAAGTAAGGCAAAGAGCTCAAGAACGTCAACAACGTTTTGACAAAGAACTGCAAAGATATTTTAAACACGACGAAACCGAGATTGTTAATATGGAAGGGAACTCAATTGAAGAAGAAATCATGTCAAATCACAGAGCGCCTGTTCATCACGAGCAAGACTTGTCACTCGCGTCCGAAGTAGAAATATCACACGAGCCTTTAACTGACAATTCACTCACATTCAAAGACTCGAATAACGTGTACGACGAAAATCCGATTAGTAAATCTTCAACGTTGAGTTCAGTCAGCAAAAGTACATTTATTGACCTACTAGGTAATGGTCACGAACACTGCGATAAAGAAGAAACAGATGATAGCATTGAAGCTCTTAAAATTCATATCGAAAATACTGATGAACCTATGAAAGGGAACGATAAAGTTGATGTCAAAAAAGATAACACAGCTATCGATGAAAACATTGATATATCTTCTCTGAATGATGGTAAAATACAAGAGAATATTCAAATATATTTTATCGACACCAGAAATGTCAAAGAAGAGCTTAATCTTGTGGTACAAGATTCTGCAAAAGAACTCGATAGCACAAAGGAACCTGAACAAGAGAACCAAAATGAAACCTCCGAAAACCACAATATCCATGTGAATAGTGAAAGTGAATCCAAAGTTAATTTAAAACCGTTTGATAAAGGAAATGAAATCCTAAAAGAGGATGAACATATTGGTTATGAGATTGAACGAGATCAAGTTGATAACTGTGAAACTCAACATGTAACTGATCGTAGCAATGAAGTTGTCAAGGTTGATGCGGAAGACTCTACCATAAAAACAAAGGACGACAACGTCAATGTTGATAAAACAGTAGTACTCTTGTCAATTTCCGACGTGAATAAGAAAGTTCAAGTAGCTGACGTTGTTGAAACTTATACAGAAAATACCTCTAAATCTTTGGAAGATACTGCTCGACCAAATGTATTTACTGACAGTGATATAATTACAGTTCATAAAAACTCAGACCCTGACGAGGGCTTTGTACAGATGACTGAAGAAACAAATTATGAACATCCGCAAGCAGACGTAGAACAGTCGTGTATGACTGATGTGAAAACTAATGATGAAGAGATTATACCACTATCTCTCACAATGGATAAAATAAATTCGCAAAATAGAACTGAAGTTGTGAATGCACATGTCAATGCTCATGAAATTATTAAAGTTTTTGAAAATAGTGGTGAAAATAGTACTACTGAAAACTCATCAAAGATCATGCTCGCTTTGAATGAACATAACTCTCCTGCTGACGAAGCAAAAGTGGATGAAGTTTTTGAAAACTCAAACGTTAAAAACGTTCCAAGACCGGATAGTGCAGAAACTAATGATGATGATAGCATAATAGGATCAGACTTAACGAAAACTAAAGATGATGTACATCAAAGCCATAATGAAAATGGACAAAATAATATGGATCTAGAAACAGCAGCAGTAACCATACAAAAAGTGTTTCGTTCTTTCCTTTTCAAAAGTAGAAATTCAACTTTTGAAGATATAACAAACGATGAAGCAACTTCATTGGAAGAAAATAACGAGAAAAAGGTAACAAAATAAGATTTAACTTAAACTTATTCATATTTAAGTTGGTCTCTAGGTGTCTACATAGTAGGTATGTGATTTATGTGAATTCAAGAAAAGTTATTATTTTATTTTGTTCTAGGAAGAGTATTTCGCTGCTGCAAATCTTAGCCAAGAAAGAAGACCATTAGGTATTACCAGAATGGACACAGTTTTGCAAACTGTGAATGAAGAAAAGTCACTTTCTCTGTCCACTGATGACTCCTCTACTTTATCTAGCGCCGCTACTACTATCCAAGCTCATGTCAGAGGATTTTTAGTACGGAATAAATTAAATTCTTATAAAACTGTTTCTACAAATTCATTAGTTAATTCTAATGAAATGTTGGACACTGACACTGAACAGCAGAGGAGTAAAACAGTCTTGAATATTCATATTGTTCCCGAAGAAGGCAATTACCTCAGCAGGGATGAAAGTTTAATAACTTCAATGGATTTGTCACTAGATGGCAGCCCTCCTTCTTCAATCAATTTACATCCTTTGAGCTATGAACAGGTAAGCGAGCGCAGAAAACTACTAAAGAGAGAAGACGCTATACAGTCCATATCTCCACCGAGCAATAATAGCGGAAAGCTAAGTGAAGAGTCTGTGAAAGAAGTTTTAATTAATGAGAATGATGTTACGAAAATAGAGAGTAACATCAACGAAAAAGAAGATCAGCCTAACACAGAAGAAAATTCCTCAAGTACTTTGGTAACCGATGTTAGTGCTGCGACTGTAAGTGGCATTCCCAATGAACAAAATAAGATAGCTAGCATAGAAACTGCCCGTGACACGCCGAATATACAAGATGAAATTGCTAACACACAAATTACCCGTGACACTTCGAATATACAAGATGAAATTGCGAACTCAAAAATTAGTCGTGACACGTCCAATGGGCAAGTTGAATTAACTAACATACAAATACGTTATGGCACGTCGAATACACAAGATGAAATAGCTAACACAGACATAGCTCGTGATATGCCAAATGAAAAAGATGATGTAGCTAATACAAAGATAGCTCATGACACGTCGAATAAAGATGATGAAATAACTGGCACAGAAATGGTTCATGACACGTCCAATGAACAAAATGAAGTTGCTAACACAGAAATAGCTGATGGTAGGCGTAAAAGTTATATGAGTTCCGATGAGTCTGATGTAATCACACCTTTTGAGGCAAGCCCACGAAGCTTAGTAGGTGATTTTGAGAGTACTTCTAAATTATTGCACTCGGGAGAGTTCCACGACGTTGTCCTCCCGACCAAAGTGTCGCGCGGTGATACAACAGTCGTCCGCGGTGAGTGAAGACATCTATTCTAATCAGGTGATAATGATTTCTGTTCTATCAAAGCATGAAGTGCCAAACGCTTCATTATCTTACTGCTTTTGTGTAGAGACTTCTATTGTGCGAGTCTTTTTTTTTTACCGACTTCAACCGGACAAGTGCGAGTCTGACTCGCGCACCGAGGCTTGTACGTTCACCGAAATTAGCATTACTCAAGTTCATAAACTATGAAAGCACCAAACATTGCTCTAACGAAAAGGTAAGTCGGATTGAATGACAAACCTTCCTTCCTTTTGAGGTAGGTTTCATGTTGGATTTTTTATCAATTTCCCGTTACCTGAAGTCGGTTTTTGACATTTAATGTCCTGTAAGTTATAAGTTATTATTTCATGTTCGTATCAGGCACGTATCTTACGGTACCTATCTTAATTATTTCGAATTTTAGATATAATATAGGAGTAGATTATTCCACCTTAAAGTGATGAGTATGTCAGTGCAACAATAACGGGTGGTAGGTCCTAATCAAAGTTTTTTAACGCACGTTTTCATTATAGTCGAAGGTTAACTTGGTCACAGATATATAATACCTTGGCCATCCGTTTATGGCCCGTAACGTAAGGGTATGCGTATATACGTTTGCCATAAGAGGTTGTTTTTCTCCAAAACGGCTTATCCGATTTAAATGTTTTAGGAACCGATTTGTACGACTTTAAAGATGGTTCTAAGATACGAGTAGCTTTTATCGCTACAAATCACTAGGGGGCGACACTAAAGGCAATTAAAATGTAATTTGGGTGGAACTACAGGTCTAGCGCTTAACTGAGTAGCACCGCTACACTACAGCAGGAACTCAGTTATGCGCTATCACTTAAGTATCAGCACAGACCAGTTAAAGTTAACTGGTCCGTGGTATCAGGTACGTAGTACCTACCTTATAAGAAATAACTTTATGAGTGGGATACGTTATTAATTATATCTTTGGAACTCAAGGTGCGGCAGCAACAATAATTACCTGTCTGTAAATTAGACTAAATCAGTGGTTTAGTAAGTACTTTGTAATTTTATCAGTTAGAGCGACACGGTTAGCGCGGCGGAGGCGTGCACGGACTGGTTAGGGATACACGTGTGAGATCAGTGAACAGATATATAAGATATACCTACATGCCTTTGTATCTCGCAAGGGTAGTCTGGCGGCTGGCGCTGCATCATAGTGGCCTTTTATATAAAATCCTTAGTAATAGTACATATATACCTAATACTCACCTGTAATAGGAAGAGAGAGAGGAAGCGTAGAACAAGCGCGAGGGGTCTGCGCCGCGACACACCGCTCGCCTCCAGAATACTGTTGTAGGTATGCTTTGCGCCACTTGGTGCACGTAGATGTTGGCAAAAGCTGAAGTAGCTGTGAAACGCTATGCTTGGCGACATGGCCGTAAGGTGGCAAAACGTGCTAACGAGTAGCTCGTAATAGATTTTCTTTGTATCTGTAATCAACACTTATAAGAAAATTAAGTAAAGTAAACTTGTGTGCGTGCATAGAAGTCTTGTAGAAATAAATCGGTAGCTATGTAGGTAGTTAGCTAATCATTCGTAGAGGTGTTAGGGTAGGCACCTACCTACTGTACTAATTAATTAGTTTTTGGATAAGTACGCGTTGGTATGTAGGGCATTTTTGCTGCTTATTTTCTTACATTATATTTAATTTAACTTATAAATAACTAAAATTATTTCTTTTACAGATTTCAAGGATGCGTTGGCATATATTTTGCTTTGGAATACTTCGTAATTTAATGGTTATTTGGTTTTTAAAAGGCTTACCTGTACCTCGTAAATGTTCAAAAAATAAACACTAAACAGTTTGGATAACTGCAACTTTTCCAGCCTGTTGGAGCTATGGCGCTTCGAGCCAAAACATCCATAGTATTTCGACCTGTGTGACCGGATCTTGTCGCTGAGTAGTTACATCACCCTCGTACCAAGGAGGCGACCTCCTCGACCCCCGCCAGTGTTGATATATTTGGAATATTATAAAATATTCGTAATTTAAGTAGGCAATCAAACTTATACGTAGTGCATTAAGATTGTATGTTGATAAAAGTTATACCCATGAAGATATTTTACCCGCACCTATTTCAGTTTTATTGCAGGCTATGGGAGAGATATTATGTAAACTCGATCTCAAAGAGAAATTCCAGAATTGGAAGAGATGTGGCATGTACATAACCAGGGTGTCACAGGCTTAAAGACACTTAATTTTATCTTTAAACTAAGCTTGACCCGTGACTGACCGAACATAGAAAGAAGAAAAATATAATCTGTAGATATCATTATGGACATCATATATAATGATACCTTCAGATAATACTATAATCCTTAAAAATACAAAAAGATCAACTGAAACTAAGAAGTATCTTCAAGATTTAAAAAGTTGTTGGTAGGTAGGTATTTATGTACTTATTAGATGTGTTTTAAATGTAGTAATAGGCGTGGGAGTGGGTCACTCTTATTGTTGTCTGTAGTATTTTAAACACAAAAAGCACTTAGGTAGGTACCTAGGAACTTTGAATTTGTCAAAGACTTGGAACTTATACATTCTTCATATAAATAAATGAATGATTTCATGTGTGCGTTACTGCAGCAAAAAAAAGTGGAATCTCGCTATTTTGAGTATGCAGAAAGTTAGAGCCCATTTACGTGTAAATGTGCCCGAAATTTCAAATATGTGCCCCCCGCCGTTTTTGAGTTATTCAAGAAATTAAATTTTGCTGCAGTAACGTTTTTGTTAACACGAATTTTGTTTGTGGTTGAGCTAGAGGAATAAAACGTATATGGAAAGATAGCTTTCAACTCGTGCCAATTGTGCCCTACATCTTGAATTTGTGCCCCCTAGGACTACGGAGTTATTTGAGTTTTTGCTGGCTGAAGATTTTAAAAACTTCGATATCTTCGAAACTACTGAGCGCCCAATAATGAAGTTTTATGGACACATCTACGTTAGTTTGTGTCTATTCGTGCCAGTTTTATTATCATACAAAAATATCATGGTCACGAGTTATAAGGGTCGGAAGGAAAACCTAAAACAGCTCCTAGCTCTCGAACCATAAAACCGCTGAACTTACTCATCTTGTGTAATTTCATAAGCGCACTCTTAGTAGTTTAACGACTGTAATGTTGCATTATTTTGACCTCATATAACTCGAGTTTCCTTTGAGCTGTTGTTTTAAATGCAAGCCTATAATTAGAGCCCATATTCAAATATACGTACACAAAATTTCAGCCATATCCATGCTAGAATTAGAGTTATTTGTAAAAGCCTGTATGGTAGTATTTTAGAACATTAACCGATCATATTCGAATGACAGTTAAAAATTGAACCCCCAATACATGACGCCTACCTACTTTAATGTTCACTATATCATTTTGTGTTTAGGTACAGCCCTCTAAAAAGTTTATTTTATTATTAATTTGACGTCATTCTCTATAATATTTTACCATTATTTATTTTCTTTAAATTAAGCACCGATTTTTCAAATCTCAGATAAGTCTAATAACTACCTAAATAATAAAAATATAACGTCTGTTTATGTCAATTTTTATATTTTTGAATCACTAGATATCTAAGAAATAACTATTCAAACCATATTTTCGACCTTCAGAGTGGTGAGACAAAATTAAATATGTTCACTAGACATTTGTTAGAGTAGGACAGACTACATTTTTTATAAGGCAAAAACTTTGTTTATATTCAAATGTCATTGTAAATTTATGGTGCGTTCACACGCTTGCGATTGACGTCCTCCATGCTTACATTGCTGTCAATGACTGCCGTGCGTCCGTGCGTAAAAACAACTTGCTTGGTCCACCGACGCGCGCCGGGCTCGTACACGTACACGTAAATGGGCTCTAACTTTCTGCATACTCAAAATAGCGAGATTCCACTTTTTGCTGCAGTAACGCACACTGATTTTATTTATCAGAAATAAATTGGCGCCATTTTTTCTTCTCATGTTTTGTCAAGCTGTAGCTCGATTTAGGCAACTTCGATGTTTGTGACTAATGGTAGGAAAGTACCTGTTGGTACCGTTTTAGGCGCCCTAGCTGTGCTCAAAGTTACGCCGTCTACTGGTGATTAGGTAGCAAACATATTTGAAATCACTTAGATCAACCTACTCTAAAACCCAAGTGGTGCGCACGCAACTTAACTGCTGTCCAGTAGGCACTACTTACCTACTTAGGCAAAACAATGATTTCGTTAATAAGTAAACGATTGCTGTTTCCTAAAGGGTTAGGTTCATGAACATAGTAGGTAAAGATAAATAGTAATAAAACAAAACTTTAGTACCTATCAATTTACATCGCGGCTTATTTTAGGTTGACGTTTTTTATTTTACGTAAAATATTGTACAACAGTTGAGTAAACCAGTTTTAGAGCTGCCTCTAAATTTTGTTTTTTTTACGAAACTACATTTTGACAGCTCTAAACTTAATTTTAGAGCTTATAGGTTTGTACCAAGCAAATTGCCACCAGGCTATGCGATACGTATCATATAACTGGTTGTGCAATATCGACTCACACGACGTGTTATTTTACAGGTATGGCCAGAGGGTAAAAGGAGCGGAGGGTATTTCTATGCTGAGTTTTGCAACATGTCGAAACGGTGACTGATTCGATATTTTTTTTGGAAATCCTATAAACCGATAACCCTAAAAATACCTTTTTTAAACCTGTGAAGCTATAGCAGCATTAACCAAACTGAAGACCATATTTGTACGGTCACAGAAAACCCAACCATGGAATGCACAGCCAGTATTCCGTGTAAATGGATTTGAACTATGTGGATGTGGTTTCCATGGTCGTATAAAAGACAGTAAATACTTTATTGCACACCAAATAACACATCAGCTTAGTTAAGTACTACAAAGATAGTATAATATATGCAATATACCCCCGTATTCTGTGGACACTATTGTCGACGCTCAATTGTCGAGAGTTTTCAAATCCCTAATTGGTCGAGGCGAAAAGTAGCATGACAAGGTGAGTCTCATTTATAGTGTGCTAGTTCTAACATTTTCAACAAAGGTTTGGAATACTGGCTGTGCATACCAAGGTCGTCTATTGTTGGGTCGTGTAATTCATAATCACTCGATACTTTTTTTAGTCTTTGACCACAGATAAAAAAAAACTTGCTTTTTTTTTTTGACCACCTTGTTTTTGTTTTCCTTGCTTGCACACTAATTTGTAATTATTTGTGATTTTAGCAACTTTGTACTTTTAAGGATTACTATAGATGGCACGGTAATTTGTTGTTTATACTATTTGTGTGTGTCCTTCGGAATTCAATTTAAAATGCCACTGCCCCCAGCATTAGCCGCACGTCTGGCTAAAAGAGGTATTCTGAAACCAAACTCTGCCCCTAAAAACAACGGTAACGACCCTAATCCTGTCCAAGTTAATGAAGAAATAATAGCGGAAGACTACGACTCCAAACCCGACGAAAACGGTTATAACAAAAAACAATTTTGGGAAGGTATAGAAGGTGTGAACGTTGATCCTATCAAGGGCCATAGAGGGTGTCCTAATAAAAGCAACATTTACCATGAATGTTCCATGTTTTGTGTTATAAAGTGGAAGCAAGGAAAGCGTGTGCCCTCCGAGGTTTATCTAGAAGGCAAACGTAAAGCTTTAGAGTTGTGGCCATTACCACATGGCTGGGAAGAAGTGTATGACGAGGGTTACGGCCAGCATTACTTTTGGAATGTACACAACAATTTGGTGACTTGGTATCCACCAGCAAACCCCAATGCTGTGTGTAGCGAAAGTGCTGCTCACTTGCGTGAGGAGCGCTTGCTAAAGGAGGGTGACGAAAGTGATGACAGCAGTGAGGCATCAGACCAGGAAGTCCCGGTTCCGCCCCACAAAGAGAAAAGGAAGGAACGGCGTGAAAGGGAGAAGGAATTGGTGCACCATAGAGACAAAAAGCGACCCAGAGTCAAAGATAATGATTTGGATCCAATGGACCCTGCTTCCTATTCAGATATTCCAAGAGGAAAATGGACATCTGGGTTGGACACACATTTGAAGACAGGAGTAGATAGCACTGCTTCAGGTTCTTTGTATCAGATGAGACCATACCCTGCCCCGGGGGCTATACTTGCAGCTAATGCTAAAAAAGCTACTCCACCTCCATCACCTTAAAATCTACCTATTTAAATTTCATTATGTACTGACATAAGCAAAAAAATGTACAAATAAAAATGCATGAACTGAGCTGATTGTTCTATAATATAAGGCTAATTTATGCAAAATTAAAACTGCTAAAATGCTTTCCATCATCAAATGCAGCGCCCCCTAGTGACTTGTGATGATAAACCTACATAAGAACCAGACTATTTTATTGTTCCACTCAGTTGTTTTCTGTTTATTACCCTTTTGCAGTTGGCAGAATGATAGGATTGTAATTGTCCATTTTTTTAGATATGAGTCCGGCATAAGAATGAATTTGTATTTTACTAATAAATGCTGGCCCAACTTCAATTAAGTTGAGTAGATTTTCCTGTGTACATATGTGTTTTGAATTGTGTAAATAAAAGCCAATTGTATCTATGAACATTTTATTTCAAATCATTTAGCATTTCATTTCCTTAAATATATATTTTCATAAAACTATGAAATGTTTTGTAATCAAAATGCAATTTTCATAAAAAGTAGCAAGTCCATTTCATTCTAATAATTATAATTGTTTATAAAATTAGTTTTACATTGTAGCAAATACAATAAAGAGATTATTTGATTTTCACTAGGCTAGTTAAGTATACTTTTTACTGGAAGGATAATTATCATATTAATATCTACAGCAAACATATAGGTCCTTATTACATTTGAGTCTTATCAATAATTTCAGATGTCATGTTAAATATTTGCAGTATCTTTACAATAATTATTAGTTTCCATTTATGTGCTCTGTTTGTTGTGTAATTTGATGTAAGAGGTCATCAGACGTAATCACTCCAACTGGGCTCTGGATATTTGTGGATGCATCTGTGGGGACAGTGAAACAAAAATATTAGTGTCAACTCAATGATAGTACCTATTTTCATCTGAGCAAGTACAGCCATTTCCGCATGTTTGGGTAAAATTAATTCTCATTTTTATTGACAAGCCAGTGGCATATAGCTTGCCTAGTCATTCTTCAAAGGAGAACCAAAGTTATCAACATAGATCATAGGACAAACTAAAGTGGGAGTGGGCCAGTCATGTCTGCTGAAGAACCAACAACCTAAGTGAACGGATTCTTGAATGGAGATGGAACCTAAGCAGACATAGTGGGCGCCCCCTTTCGGTTAAATGGAGCGGCGACTTATGCATTTCGAGCAGGGTGGCTGTTAGCAACTGGATGGGGGTGCGCCGACTCAGTCGCGCGACATAGATTCATGTCTAGCAGCGGAAGGTGATTGGTTGATTATAAATATTAGCACCAGCACGGTTTTGTCGATGGAAGAGAAGATTATAATAATCATATCTTGTTTGATGAAAAGTTGAATATTTTTTTACCCGCGACGTAAGGAGCCCGAAGGATGGTTCTTAGGTTTTATCGTTACAAGTCACTAGGGGCGCTACAGACGATAGAAAAAATTTCAAAATTTGCTAAAAACTTGCCTTTTCTTCCATACACAAAACTATTATCTTGGTGCTAATCCTAAGCTGCAGTACCATGCGTGGTATTTACCAGTTTTGACGAGTAGCACAAATGGCGCGATGTCGAGCATCCGTGAGACGAGGCCGAGCGTGGGTTGTTGCGTGAGGTCCGCCTTATAAAACTTCTTCATCGTGAACTTGTCCAGCGGCTCGCCCGTCGAGCCCGCCAGATAAGTGAGGCGCCGGCGCGCATTGTCCGCTGTAAATACGCCGCTTACACTCCTGGAATTGTTCAAAAATCTAGTTTAAATGAAATTGAAAACTTAAAATAAACTAATTCCAGCCTCCGCTGTGGGAAATATTGTCGTATGTTCAATTACTTGAATTTACTACAGTTTATAATGTAGGTATTTAACGCCAATGATATTTAGACTGCAACTGAAACGCTACGCCATGTTCTTAGGATCGCGACGTGTACGAGTGGAACGGTACGTCAAATTCACCCGCACCAAACAAACCACAGGAATATTATTCCACGCATTCCTATACAGGAATAGGTGGGAACAGATAAGAAACAATAAATAAATATATGACAAAATGGTTCCTAGTAAATTTTTAGTCACCCTGTGTTAGATAGTGGCTCTTAATACCGCATATTTTTTTATAGTGGTTACAGGATTCAGTGTGCCTGCAGAGGTTACTTTTACGCACGTCTTGGGGTTTTGCTTTTTGTACCCGTTTTTTCACGAAGTTGAACACAATAGCAATATTATATCCCGATGGAAAAATAATATTGGTTCTCCACGAGATTCGAACCTTTGGATATTAAGTCGTGGTCACTATATCGCACTATCAGAAACAGTTGAAATACTTCTTAGGCAGACCAGAAGTTGTTCTGGAAAAAAGACTACCTCCCGTAACAATGTTCTCTGTAGGTGTTCCTAGGATAAGCGTGGTTCGGAGGAATCCAGCACACCATTGAGGTTTTATTCACTAAGTTAAGCAGAAATAAAGAAATACATACACTATCTAACCAATTATGTTATGGTTACACTTGTTAGGTTTTTCAATTTTGGTGTTGGATGTAGTCCAGAAAAAATACAACTAGGTACACATAGATTATGAGGCAAATAACAAGGAGTAGCATTAGACTTCATTTAAAATTTATAGAAAACAGTAAATATTTGCATTATTGCTATAAATTTGACATGTTTGGGTTTGAGATGAACTTCGAGTGAAGTGTTAAGTCATTGCTGACTATTATTTGTCTAACAAAATATTCTTGCAACCTCTTTGCGTTTCAATCATGGAGTATGCAAAAATGCGTTAGCATAGTATTACTATGTGATGCAAATAAAATAATTTATCAAAAACTAAACAACGGGAAGTTGATAGAGTCCAATATGACATTTAAGGAGTTAAATGTCATGTTTTAAATCCTTAGGGGTGCGATATTTTCATAACATGTATATGGGACATGGGACCACCCTTGAAGTAAGTAAACCCCCATTAAAAGAAGAACCATTAAAATCGGTTCAGAACTGGAGAGGATATCGCGTAACATACATAAAAAAAACCGCATCTAGATCTGTTTTTTTGAAGTCAGTTGAAAAGTAATTTTCATTATACAGGTCCCTAACCATCAAGTCTTATTGCGATTCAATTCAGGCAAAGATTTCAAATCCCGCTTTGCGAATGACAAAGCTTTAACAACGCCGTGCCGTAGCGTCCTCCATCGCAAAGCGGAAAATGACATCTTTGCCTGAACTGAATCGCTATAAGACTTCATGGTTAGGCCCCAGGGGTTAAATTCGTATACGGGCTCCTTGCATCGCGGGTGAGAATGGCATCACGCGCGATTAGATTGTTTGGAATCAACACATGGAGGATGTAACGCTCCCGGATGCGTACCCTTTGTCGTCGAGCACGGCCAACAGCGGGGCGCGGCTCTCCCGCAGCGCCGCGAGCGCCTCCCTCGGCGTGCTCGTGTGCTCGATGCTCGGCACCGCCTGCGCCATGTCCTCGCTCAACGGATGCTCCCACCATCTGGATAATATTCAAATAGAATTGTGACACCAAGCAAGGGGTCTAGACAAATACAGCTTTCTGTTGGCGTTAACGCCTGCTGAAAGATTGAATTGTATGGCAATGACATTAACTGTGGAAATGTCTCGTGACTGTTGCTAAGTTTTACCTTGATCGATTTGCGTTAGCGTGAAAGGAAAAGTAAGCGTGAGGTATTTGTCTAGATCCCAGTTGTTAATTAGTTTTAGCCTACGTTCAGACACGGCGGGTACCGTGCGATTTTAGAATCGCGTGGGAACCGCGCGGGTCTTATTTATACTAGTATTGTCGTCATCGTTCAGACGTAACCGCGCGGTTAGCCAAGCCGCGCGGGTACCGCCAACCAACCGCTAGAAAATAGAATCACGCGGCGATAAATAGAATTAGAATTCTTTTTTTTAAGAGTAACCACAGTAAACATAGTATTTCTTCGTCGACTTCCATTTTGAAACTGACGTGACGCTATCCGCGCACGCCAATCGCTTACTAACCGCCGCTGTCTGAATACATATCGTAATTTTGCGGTTACAAAGAGCGCGATTACAAATCGCGCGGTTCCCGCGTGTCTAAACGAGCCCTTACGGAAACAGAACTAGAATTCCTCAATTGTCGAATGCGCTATCGATGCCTTTTGAACCGCGCTTATCTAGATAGTAAGATTTTCGTAGGCGTATAGACCTGAGGATCTATACTGAGTTTATAACATGTCAAAATGTTGACTGTATCGACAAGATTTTCATACAAAAATTTACGTTTCGACAAGTTTTGAAAGTATTTGTAACTCAGCATAGACCTTCCGAAGTCTCGGGATGCGACGATGCGGTTACGGATGGTCCATACTTCCGGAGTAGTCGTTCCTCGCCCATCTCAGCTCAACCACCAACCATCCTGTGGGTGGTCAGCAAACCTGGATCCTCCGGACTACCCCCAAGATGGATTCATGTTCTTTGGCTTATCCAAATAAACGTTGTTGTTACAGCTTGCTATAACCTAATTAATCTTAGGGTCTAAGCCAATGTCTTTTCGCTTCGTAGCTCATATATTTTTTAATGCCGTTATCGTCAAAAAAATTATGGAATTAACATTAGATCTCGCCAATGCCACGTGGTCTATTGCCCTTTTATGATTGCTATTGGTCAGTTTTTCATGATGGAAATCTTTCCACGAAAATGGAAATTCCTAGAGAAGCTGATCTTTTGATTAGATCTTGAGATATCGGCAAAGAAAAACCGGGAGATGCTTATCCTTTTAAATGACGGGAAGCTTTTGTTTGATTTTTTTTTATTGAAAAGAGCATTAAATCACATAATAATTAATAATACTAACGTACAGACCTAAATTGATTTTCCAATCTCGGCACTTAACACTTTCCGATTGTTTTTTTTCATTAGCAAAATAGGATTATACATTTTCTATAGACCTTATGTAAAGCGATCTTTCCAATTATTTGTTTGTTGGGATGCTAGTTAAAATGCGTGAAGCTAGACAAGATAACCTACTCCTACCTACCTACAGCATTATTTCCTTAAGGAGTTTCCGAGGAAAAGAGCTGGAATCCTCAGATTTCACTATTTATTTATTATTTGTATATCGTCCGACCGCGATAAACTTATCG
Source organism: Perizoma flavofasciatum (assembly GCA_958496245.1). Classification (NCBI taxonomy): domain Eukaryota; kingdom Metazoa; phylum Arthropoda; class Insecta; order Lepidoptera; family Geometridae; genus Perizoma; species Perizoma flavofasciatum. The sequence goes on from OY292436.1 coordinate 7,422,410, forward strand.
AGCTTGCTCGTGTCATCTCAATTATCATCATTTAACTTGTTATCAAGGCCACGTGTTTAGTATAAACACTTAAATAACGTTAACCAGCAGATAAGATAAATATTCGGGTTAGCCTTTTGAACTATGAAATAAAGGAAGAGTGGAAAATGCTTCGCGAGATCCCTAGATCAGAGCAGCGATATCTTCAATATGAAACACTAGCTTCTGTTCACGGCTTCACCCGCGTATACCCAGGTATAAAGTAGCTTGTGTGTTATTCTAGATCACGAACTATACCTGCTCCAAATTTAATCCATATCAGTTCAGCCGGTAGAGATTATTTGCAACTAATATATAAACTTTCACATTAGGTATAATATGAAGTACATAAAAAGCTATCTTAAGCCCCGCTGACTTGGCGTTGTTTCGCAATTTCGATTTCAGTAAGTAAGTATATGAGATAAGACTTTTATTTTTAACACATAAAATTTGCCCACATTATTAATCTTAAAATTCCCGAGAGCGAAAACACCATTTATTTGTATTTTTCAAACGCTATAAAGACCCGTAAAAGTTATAATTACCATTTATTTGATCGATGCATATTCTCGATAAGAAAAACCTTTTTCGAACACGGTACTGGGTCATATGGATGCTCCTTTTTAAATAAACAAATAAGCCACTTCGTTATCAGTGACACAAATATTATAATACATCAGTGATATTATGTGAATAGGTCACTCATTCATTACGTTCGTGTATCTACTGAGGAAGTTACAACAAACAATAACAAACACGCTCACAACTGTACTCTCCATGATGGACATCCTAAGATACATCTCAGTGCGTAGATCTTTGAGGAGACCAAGTAGGGGTAGTCAGAGGCACGTCACGTATATTTGGCACAATTGAGTTAGTACCTGGATATTTATTTATAAAACACTAACTACTTGACTACCTCTATGACACAGTGGACGAAAGCCCGCTTGAGACGCAGATGGATGCAGGTTTGATTCCCGTCACGGGACAAATGTTTGTGTGATCTACCAATATTTGTCTCGGGTCTGGCTGTTTCCTATGTATATTATGTAAGCATTTACAAAAAAAACACGCTCATGTCTGTATGAACATCCTCAGGTACCAAGAATACCAAGTAGGGGATAGTCAGAGTCTCGTCCAAACATTACATTTGGCACATGCCCGCGATTAGCAAGGAGTTAGTACTCCACGTGACAGGTTACAAGCCTATAATGTACACAAATAAACATTGAACAGGAGGCAGAATGTTACGGTATGCACAATATTTTCAACATCACTACATTTATAATATCACTAATACATACATAGCAAAACCGCAAACCACCGCTAACTAGCGGTGGTCTCTCACTAGGACGGTACGTGCACCAACGCAGTACGTAATAAATTCCAGTGCTATCAGGGGGGCTAGACAAATACCACTTTCCTGTTGACGTTAACGCCTGCGGTAAGATAAAATTGTATGGAAATGACATTTGCTGCGGAAATGTCACGTGACATTTCCATACAATTGTATCTTTCCGCACAATTGAAGTACACAGTAGGAAGTAGGATTGCTCACGTAAGTTTTTCATTTTTGGCGAGAGGCTTGAAACTGCGGGCCTCCATCCACTGGTCCGTAATGAACTTGGTCATGTAGTTGCGTATACTGTCCGGCAGTAGGACCACGCACTTCTGACCCTCCTTCAGAGACTTGGCAGCTTGGATGGCGCCCCACATCGCCGCGCCACTGCTCCCACCTGACAAGACCACAGGGAATATTATTCCGACTGATAAACAAATTACCAATATAATATATATATATTTTTATTTGCTTTTTGTGGCTTTGGTATCACTGCGGCCGTCACAGACGTGTTGTGATCGCCAATTGTTTTACTTTTCCTCTCAGGGGGCGTTCTAAGTTTCACCGCTTAGCCCTGCTGCTGTTAGGAACTGTAGGATATTTTTGGGTGTGATGAGTCTTAGTTCATCTGGGCTAAGAATGTGTCTTCCCAGATGAAGGCTACGCTTATGTATCAGTGGTCCTCACTCTCCAACAGATGAAGGCGCGATTCGGCCGCCTCATTGCAGAATCTGCAGGTTTGTGTAGAATAATAAGTTTGTAGCATCTTAAAATTTGTTTTTTTTTTGTGTAGGTATGCCCTACATCTGGTGATTAACGTCTGGTAATGAACTATAAACAGTAGATTTATTGCATTTTTACCGTTTACCAGTTTTTTTACCATCTTTCCCTTCAATTAAAATAGCAACAAAAGTTGCTACCTATTAAGTAACTTTTTGGGTTAGTTCGATGTCGCGCAAGGTCATTTGGGTGTGACAGATTTTAGAACTGAGCTTCTGTACTTTAGAAGTTGTTATAATATCAGTCTCGGTTAGAAAACGTCTTTAAACTCCGACACCAGAGTTGGTCACTAGCTAGCTCATAAGAGCTTACTTCTGCCTAACAGGTAAGTAATTACCTAGATAGATAAATTATTTATAGTGCATAACAAAATTCGCGGTAGGCATAAGATAAAAATAAACATCCTGACTCCACACTAGGATACTCTGTGTCGTGAGTATCAGGAACTACGAGTACAGTGGACAATGAGTAGTCTATCGCTGAAACATGCAAATATTTGTCCCGCAGCGGGAATCAAACCCGCCTCCAAGGTTGTACAAAAACATGATTAATACAACAAAAGAGATAAAAAATGGGTAGTCTATCGCTGAAAGAGATTTTTTCCAGACGTCCTTAGGATTATTAAACTCATTTATTTTTGTATTGATTCATCTTCTCTGTAGCACAGTGGGCGAAGACTCGCCTGAGACGCAGAAGGTTGCGGGTTCGATTCCCGCCGCGGGACAAATGTTTGTATGATCTGCAAATATTTGTTTCGGGTCTTGGTGTTTTCTATACATATAATATATAAATAATATGTATTTACAAAAAAAATATATAAAGTAATTAACAGTCATTTAGTTTCCATAATACAAGCTCTGCTTAGTTTGGAGTTAGATGATGCTGTGTGAAAAATGTCCAACATTATACTATTTATTTATATATCTTCGGCAGTTTGGCCGTTGTTAGTGGCAGCATGAACGTTTCAAGTCGGAACCGTGTTTGAGAAATCATTTACAAATCACCATTTAAACATTTTTGTGAATCTACGAGTACGTTTGTCTATACTAATATTATATGTAGATGTAAAGTTATTAAGTTTGTATAAAGGGGATAATCTGCGAAACTACTTATCCGATTTCAATAATTCAACCCATATTTAGAATGGATTTTGAGGGTGGAAATAGGCTATATAATTATCCCGTTAAAATAAAAGGTCTTTTTGTGGAGACCAATTTTCCAACATAAGTCGAGCGAATGCGTTTTTTATGCGAACGCTATTTCTTATCCCGCGTGGTATCGCGCCCGCGCAATACCACGCGGGCGAAGCCGTGGGTAGAAGCTAGTTTGTTTATAAAGAAAACTTACATCTGCTTTGATTGAATTGAACATTGATTTTCATAACAAATTCGTCAAGCACAGTTGATAACATCGTCAAGGTTTATGTAAACGACCGACAACATTCAATTTTAATTAAAAATCTATTTTGTACTAACCTAACCGTTTTGGTATACATATGACATCATTTTCAAGTCAAAAAACTGACTAACAATTTGGTTTTCCAAACACTAAGACAAAGTATGATGTACTTAAATGAAAAAAAAAGTGGTTTTAAAGAATTTTGTAGAACACTTCTATATAGGTACATACATCTTCTATATAGGTCTTATGATAATAATTTCATAAGACCGCGGAGCTTCCGTTGCACCCCAAGGGGGGCAAGAAAACCCTCTACAGGACTAACCATCAAACAATAATCGGTGTATGGCAAAAAAATACATATCCCGAAACCTTTTTTTATTACCGAGTTAATTTTGATAAACCTCGTTTTGGAAACAATCGTATTTTTGGTTATATGATGAATTATAAAATTATATTGATTTTAACTGCCACGTACTAAACAAAATTGGTGAATAAAGAATATCGTAATGAGGCCTTCAGGCCTGACATACCGCAAAGTAATCCTTCTTTCTCGATGAGTTTTCGCGCCATAGGCAGGGACTTCTGGTCGTCGGTCTTCACCCATTTGTCCACAACAGTCCTGTCAAGTGTCTTCGGAAGAAAGTCGTAGCCAATTCCTTCCACCTACAAAAAATAATAGGTACATATACTACACGAACGGAAGTATTAGAGCTCCTTCTGAAACGCGTCCGGGGAAGTACTACCACCACACATATTTCTACCGTCAAGCAGTAATGCTCGCATTGCTCGAAGGGTATGGGTGCCCGTGAAATTAGAGGCACATGAGACTTTTCACCCGTTATGTCTCAGGGTTGTAGACATGAGTTCGATATATCGAAACGTAACTTATATCGGATATGGGTTAGATATCATGCCATATCGATATTTAAATCCACATAACCGATATCATGAAAACTAATTAAAACCTCAACTGTTACTAAAGACACGAACAAAACGAAAACTTCACAAACCAAACGAAACGACTTAAGGAGCGAATATGACGTAACATTAGCCATAATTGACATTGATGTACTAAATAACTGTATAAGTTTGCGTTTGTCGTTTCGTTGTAAGTTTGCTTATCTAAAAATAATGTTTACGTTTGAAACCCCTACAACTGATATCGATATCTGAAAACCGTTTTCTTATCGATATGCAAACTGTATATCGGTTACATAACCGTTTGCGGGAAAAAACGAAAACGCCCATGTCTACAGGGTTGGCAACGCGCGAGTGATACCTCTGGTGTGGCAAGCGTCAATAGGTTACGATAACCGGTTACCGTATGTACCGCCGTATGTTTATATGCTTGTTTGCTCGTTTTTTTATGTTTTTTTTTCGTGGAAATATCATGGAACTTTAAATTGCAACTAGTTACGAGGCCGGGCAGATCTTCAAAAATATTCCAATTTGTTAAACGAAAGTCTAAGTACTACTACAGATGTACTAGTTAAGTTAGTCAGAGTCGCTGAGCTAAGCCGCGGACAGGCAGACAGACATATGAATGCACATAGCGAAACTTTAAGGGTTCCTTGTTGACTACGGAATCCTAAAAATGGTAAACTTGATCTACTCGTATTTTTGTCACTCAGTGAGTTCTAAATAGGTAAAGTCGTACCTACTTCGTTCGTCATGCCACCATCTTTCTTGGTCACTCTTCTTTAGATAAGTGATCAGTTATGGGAATGAGATAATGATACTTTGTAAACTTGAAAGGTTTTGGACATTGCTAAGCGAATCAAAATTGTCATTTTGAATAAATGAAGGAAAATGCTTTGTTGTACACCATAAACAAAATCTTATTAAAGTACAATGGGCGGTCTTATCGCTTCTAAGCGATAAGCATTGTACCAACTTCTGGATGGAGAAGATAATGAGGGAAAAGATCCAGAGCCATGATAGGATTCTGTGCGCAAAGGCTGCTTGTATGCACATGGCACGTGTGCATACAAGCAGCCTTGTGGTTACGAAATCATCGATTTGAGATGATTTCGTAACCACAAGATAAAGTCTGTTTACATTAAATCTTGACCTGGTTCGCTAAATATTATGATGTTAATCGAACACGTAAAATAATATTTTGATTTCAACATCAAAGCACCTACATTCTTTTTCATTTATATCACAAGCAAGTTACGATTATGTTTTATAAGAAAATCTAAATAAATTAATCATACGACTGTGCAACTTTTAACATAAACTGGGCATCGCAGGTGTGCCTATACTATACGCTACTAGTATAGTACTATTATATCTGTGTTATACGTAAGCCTTTACAAAGCCGCAACCGTCCATGGCTAATATTGTTACTCTCTATCTATACTTGTCTTGTCTCTCATGAGAACGAATGTGACTAGCAAAACAGAATCGTGGGTTCGTACAGAACTTTTAGTGCAAGAGTTCGACTAGTTGGGTTTTTTACCTCATACATTTGCACATCGGTCTCATTAAGTTCTTCCGGCTGCGCCAGTATCGAGCCGTAGGGGTCAACGCCGACGAGCACGCAGTCAGGGCAGCGCTCCTTTATCTTGTGCCCCACGCCGGACACCGTCCCACTAGTCCCGGCACCTATCACCACCATGTCCACGGCATCGTCTAGCGACCACAGGATCTCTTCGGCGGTGCCGTCGTAATGCGCCAGCGGGTTGCATGGGTTGTTGTACTGAAAGGTTTCACCATTTATAATGTACTAAAGTAGGGCTCAGAGACTCACTGCCGGTGCGGCCATAAAACGTGGGGAAACAAATTTCACTCGCGCTCGTAGGTTTTATTGACAGCCTAATTATGTTGTAATGACCAATGTGGGGTCGATAAATAAAATAAATAAACGTTGTCTATTTATAGTTGCGGAAATTTACTTAACCCATGCCGCGCACAACTCAAGGCATGCAATCAGCGGGTGACCATCTTATGACAGGTATTCCTACGGATTTTCAGTTTTACAGAATACTTAAGGAACAGAAATTTTTAAATTAATAATATCAGTAATAATTTTAGCATTTGAGCCTATGCGGAAGAAACACTAATCGTAGGAAGGTTATCAAAACACATTCCATACTAATGAGTTATCGAAAAAAAAAAAACGGGCTTGCATGCCAATATGAAGTTTAATCAGGCTCTTATCAATTTATGACGAAATATTAATTGGTATTTGTCTTTGGATAACAACCTCAGATTAGTAAATATCCAATCATCTTGTTTATTGTGGTATTGGATCATCATTATGACCAGCCTGTAGAAGTCCACTGCTAGACTTAGGCAACCTCCGCAAACTGTCATGGACTTGTATAATATAATAAACAATTAAAGGCCTCTGACAAAGGCAACTATATATGTATAACTATATAGAGAATATGAGTTTCTTTGCGCCTACCTGATCTAAAACCACAGCATCAGGGATTTCTTTAGCAAGTCGATGAGCAACCATAATGTTGCTCTCTGGGGAATCCCAGGCAGCCTCTGTAGGAGTCCTAATGATCTCTGCACCCAATGCCATGAGAGTGTTCACCTTTTCATCTGACATTTTCTCCGGTAATACTATAATACATCTGTATCCTAAAAAGGGTGAAAATACAGTACATGAAATCTCCATTGGAAAAAGTAATTTTATTTAGGGTTGTCAGTAGGGAATTTGAAATATTATCATTATTAAATCATTTAGATATTTCAGCTTTTCATCCATAGGTAACACAATAGTACTGTTTATTTTATGATGTTTATTAAAAACATAAATTATGATGCAGCATTTTGTGTGCATATTGCAGAAATATAATATAATCTAGTTACTATGTTTAAAAACTTGAACTGAGACAAGCTTTCACTTTACTTCTTGATTATAGTTTTTTTATGAGACATGCCAAAGCATGTTTTTCAAAGAAAAATCAGTGCTTGTCATCAAAATGACAAGCACTGATTTTTCTGTCATTCTGAGGTTTCCGTAACAAGCTAATTTGTACAATATGTTAAAACCCCAACATTTATTCCATCATCTATTGCAGCACCTGCAGATTATTATTTTTTTGCGCTTACAGAATCATACACTCCCGAGTGACCATGCTTGATATCATCTGAACCATTCTTGAAATTATACAAAGAAGATTGCAATTTTATTCTATTCTAATACAGGTCAGTGTTTTCTTTACTTATTTTTTTCAAGGATCTGTGTAATATGCATTATTGTCTGAAAGGGTTTGAAATTGTTTTTATTCTACTTATAAAATGAGTGGTACCTTTGACAGCAGCAGCAAGAGCCAGTCCTATGCCTGTGTTGCCAGAAGTAGGTTCAATGATAACAGACTTGCCAGGCTGGAGCACCCCCCTCTCCTCAGCATCTAAGACCATCCGGTAAGCAATCCGGTCCTTCACAGAACCTCCCGGGTTCATGAATTCACATTTTGCATCTGAAAACAACTCTTTATTTTACTTATTGCAAAGAAGTAGTCATTTTTTAAAATAAATACAATAAAACAGACAGATAAGATAAGAAAATAATCATGCTTCTAGGCAAAATCACCATCTAATTCTAATAGGGAGAACCAAATCTCACTGACATTCCCCGTGTATTGGCAAGGCTTAGTTTTAACCTTGCCAATACACCCCAATGTGTGATACCCATGTTCCCCCACATACAGCATAAATAAGACTGTTGCCAAATAAGAAGTTTTGAAAAGAAGGTATACTTACACATTTCACATTTTATTCCTTCTTCTTTGGGTATGGTGGTAAGCTTCACCAATGGGGTGTTTCCAATAACATGGAGGATATCTGGATGGACCTTCTGATTTCTGTCTCTAAAATAGAATAGGTTAGGTATGCACCTCTATAAGCTAAGATCATTTGTAAACAAACAAAAAATTTTAGGTAGGTACTTACAAAGCCCGAACGATATGTGGCAAGCTGCTGAGGTTAAAAAACTTCCTTTCTCCATTGTCAGTGCCATTCTGTTTATTGTTAGACATTTTGTAGATATTTTTAATACTTGTGAACAAGTTTCGCTGAACTTTTGTTTTTTTTCGAACAAGTAGGCAGACCACGGCAATATTATATTATAATATTTTCCGGGTTATATCACTAATAACAGATAAAAATTATACGAACTACGTGCTAACGTTAAATTTAACACAAACTTACTACGGAAGAACAACACATTTATCAAAGTACTCTGTGAACAACACATGGAAATTTTATTTATACCTAATTTTAAAATTATTTATCGCACAAGATCGCATGTAGGGATGCCGATCTGAGATCAATTTTTAATCGAAGAATCGTATTATTCGAAGAATAGATAAAAAAATATCGATTTTTTAATCGATCTTGAGCAATGGATCGATCCAGTGAATCGATCTCAGTCACCCATATTTTTATTTTTTTAATAGATAGGATAGTAGCGTTGCTAGAAGGTTAATTTTGTAACCTCTTAGGTGATTATCTACGTCAGGTTACTTTTAGGTTACACAACTCAAAAGGTTACTTTTAGGTGATTTTTTGGTAGGATTCATAGGTAAGTATTAAATTTCTTACTTGAATATAAATTTAAACAGAACGTAGTAGCGCTCTTTGTTGCATATTTTTTGCAATGTTGCAAAAAGCAGCAAAAATGAGTTAGAAAAAGAAAAATCGTGAAATGCAACTTAAGATGGAAAACACTACTAAATTAAAAAAATCTGTAAGTTAACACTACCAACATCTGATTCTGTCTATCAACTTTTAGTACCTACATTATTATAGAGAAAAAATAAGAAAGGTTACTACTAAGTGAAAGAACTTTCCGGATAACGTGAACGTGGATAACGTAGTTCTTTCACTCCACGGCAGAGTGAAGTTAAATGGACCACACAAGGTGATAGGGTATGCTGACGACCGATGTGGCGTTGCTCGGGATTAACAATGATGAAGTTGCCGAAGCAGTCCGGTGTTTGGAAGAAAGAGGAAGCTGCGACTATGGGTCTCAAGATTAACTTGGACAAGACTGAGTACATCCTCATGCGAGGTGCTAGAAACCTCCAACAACGACGTGAGGACCTCAAGGTTGGCAATTCGTTATTCACTGTGACGGATACAAACACCTCTGACGAATCTGAAATATGAGTCCAGAACACGATTCGTTGCAGTGCAGCATTACACAAAATCCTGGTGTCCAGGCTTCTTTCCCGGAAAACTAAGATCCGCATCTATAAGACGATTATTTGCCCGATCTTAATAAATGGGTGTGAAGCCTGGACCCTTACCAAGAAAGAGGAACATTAGCTGCTGGTAACAGAGAGAAAGGTGCTACGAAAAATCTTAGGTCCAGTCCAGCGCGAAGATGGCACTTGGCGGAGTAGAAAAAGCGGGAGATCGTCGAACTAGTGGTCAAGTCGTACTTTCCTAGGTATGCCGGTCGGCCGTAGACAAGTCGGCCGTCCCAGATACAGGTGGAAGGATGAAGTGGAGAAAGACCTTCACTCACTTCGACTCTTTCAGTCCTCGCACCGAACTGGATGGAGGTGGCGCACGACAGAGATCGTTGGCGTTCTATTGTGTCGAAGGCCAGGCTCCACTTCGGAGTCGATGCGCCAGGATAGTAAGTAAGTGAAATTTCTAACAAGACCCAAACTAACCGCGAGCTTGTATCTTTTCAAGAGAGTAGGTACTTACAGAAAGATAACAACTTGAAAGTCATATTGCTATTCATATTGATTTTGATACTATTATTATATTATACATAATACAGATAAATTTGGACATATGTGACGCATTGGAAAGAAATGAGGAACGCGATAAATAAGAGAATTAAATCGACTTTCGATTCATTTACTTCCTGTTTCGTATTATTTGAACTACATATAATATAAGGAGAAAAAAAAAACAAATTAAAAAGTATTTTAATTCATTCGAACAGTATTTTACTACTACATTTGACGACCTCTGTGGCACAGTGGGTGAAGGCCCGCCTGAGACGCAGAAGGTTGCGGGTTCAATTCCCACCACGGGGGAAATGTTTGTATCTGCAAATATTTGTCTCAGGTCTGGGTGTTTTCTATGTATATTATGTATGTATTTACAAAAAAAAATTCGTAGTATATCAGTCATATAGTTCCCATAATTTGTATTATTCCTAATTTGTATTTAGCCCCAAACTAAGCAGAGCACAAGCTCTGCTTAGTTTGGGGCTAGATGATGCTGTGTGAAAATGTCCAGCATTATTTATTTATTTATTTATAAATACCCTTAATGATAAAACTATTTATTTGAATAAAAATTAATACTACAATACATGGGTTACATTATTGAAATTTTCTTAAGGATCTCTATTTTTTTGAAAATAAATTATAGCCAATGTTACTTCCTGATATTTTAGCTTTCTTTTGGTGCATTAAAAATGGTTGAAATCGGTCCAGTAGTTTCGGAGCCTATTCGGTACAAACAAACAAACAAAAAAATCTTTCCTCTGTATAATACTAGTATAGATGGTATAGATGAATTAAGTTTTGATTTAATGGAAGAATACTTTTTGAACAATAAAGACATCTCTCGAAGTTTGCAGTGGTATAGCGAAAAATATCCGACAAACAAACACCTTCTCCTCACGTTTTAAGGAGGCTTGTGAATAATTTGAAAACTTTGGGACGTTTTGATCAACGCAAAAGACAACCACAGCAAGAGAACCATACGATCAACGACGAAGAACTTGACATTTTATTTTACTTTTCGGCTTTCCCGAAGATTTCAGTGAGGGAGAGTAAACAAGAAATTGGAATTTATATTTTTGATTTTTTTATTCAAATTAGTAAAATACACTGTGTATTAAAAAAACATGGGTTTAGAGTTTTGTTGAAGGACGATTGGTTCAAAAATTACTTCCGGGTGATAGAGAAAGGATACTAAATTTCTGTTGTAATATCCAGACACACTTGCTCGAAGATCCAGATTTTTTGGATAATTTTATTTGGACAGACGAATCTAACTTTAGTAATAACGGGATGTACAACCGCCACAATTATCGTATTTGGTCTAAAGAAAAGCCCCTACGAATCACCAAAACGAATAACTAAGTGCATTTCTCATTCGACTGTTGGTGCGGAATTTTAAAAAACCGGGTTGTGTTAATCCATTTTTACCATGGAACCTTGAACACAGAAAAGTATTTAGAAATACTTCATATTTTAAGATATGAGGTAATAAATCTCTCCGTGGCGGAGCAACAAAACTTAATTTTCCAACAAGATGGAGCTCCAGATCATAATAGTCGGAGAGCAGCAGAGTTTTTGAATGAATGTTATTCTACTTTGATTGGTACAAATGGACCGATTAGATAGCCGGCAACATCTTCAGATCTAACACCGCTAGATTACTTCTTATAGATCTGTTTGGCGAGTTTCAAACAGAATTGAGACATACCATATCGAGTATTCACCATAATATGATAAGAAAATCAACAGGCAGCGAACTTACTAAAAGATTGATGATTTGCATAAGACAAGAAGGATCACATTTTGAGCATAGTTTTAAGTATGTTTTTAATTTGATTAAAATGATTATTTTTACGTTATTTTATTTACTTTTATCGTTTCTTTTAAGATACTATGTTACTTAAGAGGAATTATGATTTTTTGTCTATTCTTTCAATTGGCATCATGAATATACGGACTGTTTTTTCACATTTGAGTTGGTTTGATTCCCAGACAAAGCAAGTCATTTTTAGAAAATCTTTGATTGCAGTATTACTAACTTTTAAAAATAACATAAAGTCTTCTTACAGCAAAATATCCTATCTACAATATTTAAGGTACTTTCTCTTCAGGTCGCATAGTTTTGGGACGCCCTGTATACTTCTTAAGCACATTTAAGTACAACCAACTATCTTTCTTAGCCCGCAACCTTTTGTGCCATAGGCGGGCCTTCGCTAGTGACAGGAAATAAGGCAGTATCACTAATGAAAAAACGCCCTTAGGACTAGGAGCGTTTCCAAAGTTGTGTGAAATGATTATGGCATGCGTGTTTTCACACAAAACCCACATGTGTGAATAAATCTGTACGACTTTCGAAACCGTTCTGTTCTTTAATATCAAATGAGCAAATCATACGAGATTTTAGATTTAGTCTGACAAATCAGCATTATACCATCATAGTCATATTATCCCAAAGTAAATGAGAGTGTTTTTTGGTTTATCGATGCAAAAATCGATTTTTTAAAAGAATGACATCCTTAGTAGCACGTGCACGTGTTGCCCACCGTACCATAGAGTACATAACCACTACGCGTACGCGTAGGAGACATGGAAGGACTAACCAATAGAATCAATTTAAATACGTTTTGCATCGCAGTATAATACCAATATAAGAAAAGTCAAAAATGGTATTCTCCTTGTTTAATGGTTTTGTCTTGTCGTCAGACGTAAAACCAAATGAAAATTATAATAATAATAATGTAATACATTCATATTATACATAGTAGATAATATTAGATAAACCCTCTGTAGATAACATTTTCTACCCACGGAAGATTCACATACTTGTATTATAATATCTGTGCCATAGTACTGCAAAGAGTATCGGAAATAGTATCAGTGTGATGTAAGTATCCATAAGATATGTATATTTACCAGAAACAGTATCCACCAATATTTTCAAACCGAAATCTGCGCATACTGTTCATCTTATCTAGTACTTCTGTGCTAGTGCCTAACATTAAGGGAAAGTAGGTAGGTACATAATTGCAACTTTTATTTTTAGACATAAACATAAATGCTTTTTTAGCGCGCAATGTAATGCACGCAATCAACTGTGGCTATGTTGTGTTGTTGTTCTTGTACAGGACTGTCAGGACTGCGGCGGCGCCGGTGGGCGGCGGCGGCGCGGTAGGCGCCCCGGGGCGGCTGATGACGCGGATGGTGTGAAATAGGCAGTTTGTTTGCGTGCTTCGGCACATGGCTAAATAATATTTTAATACTAAGGTACTGAGCCCTAAGATGGCCCACATTTTGGCATATAGCTATAAACTGGTGAAAATAGGTTATTTACTAATTTAATCGTAAGTAGGACGTAGGTTTTTTATATGCCTAAGCTATATTCTGAAAATTCATCACTTTTCCTACATTTTATCTGTAAAAAAAAATTTTTGAAAATCATCGACTGTGGGCCACCAAATTAAAAAATAACGTGAATTTGAGGTTTGCTCGTGTTTTTCATTAAACAATCACTTTGTATAGAGGTTTATGGTGAGGTTTACGTATCTTGTTCTGAATCTACTTATTTTTTTTTGTCTTAGGCCATCTTAGATCTATTAAAACTAAAAATCGCCATAAAACCAAAATCTTTGATTTTATTTTAAAAAACGATTACTATTTTCTTAGTTATGCAACTAATTTTTAAAATAAAAATGCAAAAATATAAAAAAATGGTAGCTTCCCTGAGCATATCTTAACTTTCATCCCGTATTTATATATTATATTAATTTCCATCATGTGCTGGTTGCAATCTTGTTTTAATATAGTATTTCACATTTAAATTACTTGCTTTTCAAACCATTTTTTTTCCTAATGGATAGTACGAAATAATATAATTCATAATAATATAAATTGCCCGGGCCATCTTAGGCTTATATGGAGTGGTCTATCATAGGATCATTTTTGGTAATGGTTAAAACAGCAAAAAATCACAATGAATAGGTAAATCAAGGACACTATACGTTGAATTAATGGCACAAAAGTTTATTCTTCAAGGTCCACTAGCTAAAACAAACGAATAAAAACTTGAAACTCCAAAATAAAATATATATTTACCGAAGCGAGATTATAACTCGTCAAATTGACGACGTCACTAACAAACTGATGTCTGCTGTCAAAATGGCGGCTTGCTTCCGTTCCTTTGGAATTGTCATTTTGTTTATGAATGCGTTCACACATTTCCGCGAAATTTCGAATAAGTGGAAAAACATTTTATTTAAAGTGGGCTATCTTATGTACCGGGCCATCTTAGGGCAAAGTACCCTTTTAGACGGCCCGGTCAGTTGTGTCTAAACACAACTGACTCAAAGCCGTGTGCGTTTGAGTTTGATATCCATTGCATTTCAACAACTTCAAATGCGTACCTACTTAATCTGTTAGGTACTAGATAGGTAGTAGTAGAAAAAAAGTGTCTATAATATGTGGCGTTTGGCCACCCAGAACTGAAGTTTATTATTTTCATATTTTGATCTCCCAAAACGTTTTTTTTATAACCTACAATGGTTATTTATTTAATTTTCACTTTGTGAAAAAAGGTAGGCAGATCTAAAGGATGTTTCCTTCCAAAGTCGTGTGCAATTATTATCGCATGCGTGTTGTCACACAAAATCATCGTGTGTGAATAAATCCCTATGATTTTCGGAACCGTTCTAAAATATTAAGCGAGCAAATCGAGCTAGACTTTAGGTAGTTGAACAAATGAGCATTTGTGCCACCATAGTCATAGTTTTCTAGAGTACCTACCTACTTAGGTAGGTACCTATCTAAGTAGGTAGGTACTTTATCTTAGGCAAGGTACACGCGATATTTATCTTTTTATTTTTTGTCTCAAAATTATTTTTATGATGAGAAGTTATTAGCTGTACCGTTTTTACCCGACTACCGTAATGCCCCCCTGACCCATTGTTAAAAAACCTCTTCCGATTCATCTCATCTTTGAACTCAAGAATTTTATTATAAAGTATACAGTACATATCTACCAAGTTTCATTTAGATTGAATGGACGGTTCGGCAGTTATCATCGGATAAACCAAACATGCATGCAAACGCCCGCGTCGTTTTTCCAAGGAGACTCGGAGATCCCAAGATCCCAAGTAGACACTAGCTTCGCTCACTCGATCATTTAAGTAATAGGTATCTAGATGATCGGCTTAATACTCAATACATTTATTGCTTGCCTGGAAGATATCGCTGTTTTTACTTTTTTCTATTAAACGATTGTGGTATTTTCTTCTTTTTTTTGTTTATAAGGTTAATTCTCGACCTAAACTTTCCTATTTTTAAGTTTTAGTGCTAATCCTGGTCAAATCAGTCTCATGATATATCCAATGTTATAATTTTTTCAGGTTGAGTTCAAAGTTAACAAAATACGTTAAATCAGTATTAACATATATAATCCTATACAGAATGTTCCCGAGAACTACTATGTTTATCCCTAGGGAGTGATTCTCGAGAACAACAAAATTAAATGTTCTACGAATATTGAGAATTCGAAATTTTTCACTGAAGAAAATAAATAAAATAAATAATGCTGGACATTTTTCACACAGTAGTGTAAGCAGTTTTTTTTGTTGTATAAAGCAAATAAATTTATTGTTTTAGGTATGGTTTCCGATGTCAAACATCTTGTTCGATTAAAATTAGTCTTAGAGTTGGCACACATTCCGAAATAGGTACAGTTGATAAACGGATGTTTCAAACAATTTCAAATTATTTTCCTGAAAGTAATATTTTAGAAATTTATAATTATTTTTCTGAAAATATTATTTCGTGGTTGGAATCAACCTGTTCACACTTAAAATACCTACCAGTTCCAGGACACCCTGTTTATGTTTTACCTAAACCTTGTAAATTATCATCTTAGCAAGAGAATAATATGACGTCTTTAAAACAGTGTGCCGAAAGAGTTAACTAGGTCTTTTTATTTACACGGGAATCAACATTTTTCCACATTTCGTGGGCTAGAACTTACAATTATATTCTTCAGTATTTTTTAAATGTGCAATTAGAGCTCTCTTTTGTGGCTTCCCACAAGATCAGGTAGGTATTTTATGTCATCTCAAAAATGTGGAATTATTATTTGTCTCCCATTTATTTATTATTAACTCCGCGACAATAGAGCTATTGGTACGTATTTGTTTAACACACAGCATACGTTTTATGAAGATAGAATTAGCTATTGTTTTTCGGACAAACATTACATACATGTACATGCATACATTCATGTATGTATGCTTGTATATATAAAGTATCGATTTGTCCAACTTGCTTCAGAGTTCTCACTCTCTTCGGTGGTTTGATCAATAATTAGGAACCTAGAGACCTCCCTGAATACCTCAGTTGTTAAGTATCTAATCCAAGGAATGCTTACAAAGCAAAACGATCGAATAAAATCTGGTAAAAAAATTGTACATCTCATTTTATTTACGACAAGAAGTAATGTTAAAGTAGGTTCCTATGGTAGAAATATATGGCATTCTAATCTCTGACACAGAACATCGAAGTACCTAGTTTAGGTAGTTACATTTTAGTTCTGGGAATATAAACATATGGTTAATTCCTTTATACTTTCCATCAGACGATTTTTTATTCTGAACTTATCTCTATACATATCCTAGGTTTATAGTAGGTATATTCTTTAATTAATACGTTAACTAATTAAATAAACGTTAGAATTTTATAAACTATTTTGATGTTTGATGATAAAGTCCAGCATAATATCATCCGTGATGATGCCTTTGGGTATGAAGCCTGAAATAAAAAATAACAATTAATTTCTACTAAAGTCCTCTCAGAAAAACGAAGCGACCCACAACAAAATTATGGGGCATTTATCAAGATAATTAAATTAAAAAAATAATTAAAATAATGCTGGACATTTTGCACACAGCATCATCTAGCCCCAAACTAAGCAGAGCTTGTATTATGGAAACTACATGACTGATATACTACTTATATAGGTACTTTTTTTGTAAATACATACATATTATACATAGAAAACACCCAGACCCGAGACAAACATTTGTTAATCATACAAACATTTGTCCCGCAGCGGGAATCGAACCGTAATCAAATGATTTCCAGATTCAATTCTATAACTTTTGTATACCTATCAAATTGTTGTCCCTCTTGAACTCCTCGACGATGACGACAAAGGGCGCGATGTCCAGTATCCTGGACACGAGGCCCGCAGTAGGGCTCCCTCGGTTCTCGATGATCTTGTAATATGTTTTGATGAGATGTCTGTTCACTGAGTTATTCAAGTCTAGCGGTTCACCCTTCTGTTTCGGGTTGGTCGCTTCAGATCTTATACTTTTCTTCGAGATAACGCCTTTTAAAAACCTGAAGCAAACATTTTGATATACGAATGTTCCTGTTTGGCACATGAAAATACTTTATTGTACACCTTAAGATACAAACAAAATAATACTGTTTTTTTGTTAAATTTTGTTCACATTATGATAAAGGTACATTGGGCGGTCTTATCGCTTAAAAGCGATCTCTTCCAGACAACCTTTGGATGGAGAGGATTATATATGATTTTGAAGTTTATGATTTTTGCCACATTATCGGCTGTAGCGACATCTTTCGCCACATGATAGAACTAGTTACATCGCATCGATGAAGAAGGATTTACAACAGTAGGTACTGATATAGGAGGCGTAGTTACATGCTACCCACAGACAGCGCTATAACGAATCATACAGCATTGGATCTACAGGTCTGGATCGCTCTAGCGACTTAATAGCATAATCTGGACATTATAAGTACCTCCCGACAATAGCTGATGGTTCTAGGACCCCGAGCAGGAGTTCTCCATAGGGCCTTGACAGACCAAGAGCTAGGTGGATGGATGATATCGTTGCTCTACAGGGAAAGACAATGGATGCAAAAGCCCCAGATTCGACTGGAGTGGCGTTTAAGGGAGGAGGCTTATGCCCAGCTGTGAGTTACTAAGAGCTGTCAATGGTGATAATGATCACACAGTGCCGTCTAACCGTTGGCCATAGCACAAACAAATTGCTGACCCTGTAAACCGTAGCAAAATATACACTTTACCATGCGCTATATAGGTTCAATATAAAGGACAACCTGCCTACGTTGACCTCGAACTTTTAGGCAACTGTAGGCTAAGGCCAAAGTAAGCTGAGGTCACCGTAGTCAGGTGATTAGATCCTGAAATTATGTAGGCATGTACGTGTTGTCCCTATAAATAGGATGCGACATAAAATTAACTAACATTACTAATCATAGGTACATAGTTATACATGGTCCTGATCCCACACTCGGATTTCCTATGTACCACAAATAAAATAAAATTCGTTTATTTCGGACAATTTACAATCCATAGAGTGTTAGTAGCACATAACAATACAAGAAGACAAAATACAAGAGAACCTAGTTGTTAGTATAAAGTATTAAAATAAAAGTATATCCTCTAATCTATGTACCGGACCCGAAATTAATATCTACATAACATGCAAAACATTTTGTACCGTAGCGGGAATCAAACCAGCACCTCTTGCGTCTCAGCTGCCTACTCGCCCACGCACCACCAACCTCACAAACTCTCGAAGCATGGGATGAAGAATTCCATGCAGAGCAACCGTTTCAATGGCAACAATTTTATTTCAAGTAAGCTACTATCAATATTTTGGCCCGTTTCTTTTCGTGAAATTGTAAATATATCAAAAATTATTTCAGGAAGTACAACAACTGTTCTGTATAACTGTACTCACTTATTATATCCTAGAACGATGGCGATGTTGTGTTCAGATCCCATGGCAGCAAGAGCATCATGCACCGTAGCATCCTCCAATACATGTGGAACCGTACGGCACATTTTCAAATTCGATATTGATCTATTCCACCACCTAAATAAAATAACAGACATGAAAAATTATACATACACCCACACCCACACACCCTCACACAATACAAGTCATACAATACAAATCAATTGCAAATAAACACAGATTAAGTGCGTGTGCAGACCATAAACTTATATATACAATTTTTTCACACAACTAACGACTTCATCTTAGTAATTTTCATTGGAATTTGAACGAAATTATCTATTTTACTTCTCCAAGTGCGGCATAACTACAAGGGTTCCTTTTTACCAAAAAACCGCTTTTCAATCGGAGCCGTTTCGGAGATAAATGATAACAGACAAACAAAAACAAACAACCTCTTACGCATAAACGGGCTTCTTACGTGACACGGGTTAAAAGAACGAACGAAGCAGCCACTTACATAAAGTCCCGTTCAGGCGGCTCCTTGAAGAGATGGGCCTCCATCCACTGGTCGCACACAAACTTGCTCATATAGTTGCGAATGCCGTCGGGAAGGATGACCACCACGCGCTTGCCGGCCCCCAGGTCCAGCTCCTTGACCGCCTTGATGGCACTGTACATCGCAGCGCCGCTACTGCCTCCTGGGGATACATAACAATCATCATCAGATGAAAGAATTCACAGCTGAACAAAGGCCGCTTCCAAAATAAGGCCACACAAACAGTGTTGAGCCACCTCCATCCAAACACTTCTTGCAATTTTACGAGGACATCAATAGTCAACATTGTGTATCTGAAACGAGGAAATCTGTAAAAGAATTAAAGTCACCGAGATAATTCTTAGAATTAGTAAGCCGAAGTGTTATATTACTCGCAAAACCTAAATTCGCTAGGAAAGAAACATTAAAATAAATAAATAATGCTGGTCATTTTCACACAGCAAAGTAAGTAGAGTTTGTGTTATGGGAACTTTTTGACTGATATACTACTTATAAGTACACTTGATAGCAAAAATTCCGGGTCATCTTAAAAAACCTGAAAATCTCGAAAACCTTGAATGCCAGCTTAGTGAAATAAAATTTATTTGATAGATAATTGAATACCTATAATTACCTATAATTGAAAAGTAATGAAATTTATTTGCCAATAAGTATTTTATTAATAAATAATTACTTAAGGAAAAAAATAATCAATCTTATCTCAATACAGAAAAGGATGCAACACGAATTATAAAATTAAATTACTAAAAATTTTAGGAAATTTTAGTACTTTGTGTTGCATCCTCGTGTTGCCAATACTGCGGTCGTGCGGTTTAACATGCTTTTGTACACCATGTTTCTGATCAGATGTTGGGGAATATTCTCCCATTCCCATTTTGTTACTAAAGGATGTATATATCGTCCTAATCTGCGTCCGTGCTCGCTACTCGAGAAAAGGACAAGTTATGGTTTGTTCCTCGAAATGCTTTCAAGGACGCAATGAGATACCACGTCTTCCCTTAATTGGTATAAAGTTACATCCCCCTTTAAAACAATAGGGCATTTAGAACTACGTGAGAATATAATGTGTACTACGGGGCCCAAGGTTAACCGTAGAGCCTAGAGGGAATACAAATTGACTCTACGTGAGTTTAATGATGCTCTACCATATCTCTTCGTCTTGTGGCGCCTTGCGAAAGGCGAGTATGGCATGCGTTTCATGCAGGAAAATTAAAAATCAATGCCTATTTTGTAACTGCGGATGATAAAAACAGCTGCAACTAAAGCTAATCGAGACCCTTAATAGTATATAAGTAATACCTAAGGATACTTTTGTGGTGGACGTACCTTATAGTTAGTAATTCGTAGGTGTAGATCAGATTAGAAAGTACATTTTACGCTACTTTGCATAGATGAAGCATGATTCTTTCTTACCACATAGTAATCCCTCTTTTCTTATAATTTCCCGGCACATGTTAAAAGCTTCGCAATCATTCGGTCTCACTACTTTGTCGACCAAAGAT
This sequence comes from Perizoma flavofasciatum, assembly GCA_958496245.1. Lineage (NCBI taxonomy): Eukaryota > Metazoa > Arthropoda > Insecta > Lepidoptera > Geometridae > Perizoma > Perizoma flavofasciatum. The sequence continues at coordinate 7,443,493 of OY292436.1, forward strand.
TTGTCAAGAACCTTTGGGATGAAGTCGCCTCCAATCCCTTCAACCTGAAAATGTATTTTTCATTTAACTGTATTTAAACAAATGGGTGTGTCGCTTTTTTTGTTTTTGAATAGAAATGATGCAATGATTTTTATTTTTTGATTTTATTTATTATTTTGACATTTTAGCCAAATTTTATGTGTTTATAATTTTATGTAATTTCAAATACGATTATTACAATTGTGAATGAATAAATTAAAAGAAAAATGATCATATACATCTACCTACATGCAATTGTGCCGAAATCAGGAGTACTCTGAATGTGTCTGTTGAGTGTTTAAAAAAAAATTAGTGTAGTTTGGCAATTCGATAAACTTACAAAAAACAGCTTAGGCTCTCCCTTCTCGAACATAATGGAGCCCTGCGGATCGACGGCCACGACGACGCACCCGGGGCACTTCTCCTTGATCTTGCGTGCGACGCCAGCCACGGTGCCGCCCGTGCCGGCGCCCATTACAACCATATCCAGGTGACCCACCGCCGCGAGGATCTCCTCGGCAGTGTGCTCGTAGTGCGTCAACGGATTCACATCGTTATTGTACTGAAAAATGTATAATCGTTGCTGCTGATGCCAGGCTAATCGTTGCTACTACTTTTCAATTTCCAACACCGCTCGTAGCTTGCGTCGTCGTTGTAAAGGCCTGGTCTAACTGACGCGATAGTAGTGGCGGAGGCGATCAGTACATTGTATTGGCGCGAAATTTGAAAACCACTTGACAACCTTTTTCCCACCACTGTCACAAACAAACAACTTCTGATGGTAAACGCATACACGGTGTCCTTATGTCGCGGGTAAAAATACGTACATATTCATGTTGTGCTGGTAAGTGTTGTAGTAGGTACGTAGTTACCTGATCTAAACTTATCGCATCAGGATTTTCTTGTAATAGTTTCTTGGCAACCGAGGCGAAGTTGTTGGGATCTCCGTAGGGCGCCATCGAAGGGGTCTGTACCACCTCAGCACCGAGCAGGCTGATCGTACTCATCTTCTCATCAGAGTTCTTGTCAGGCGTGACGATTGTGCATCCATAACCTACGAATGAAATGGTAAGTATTAAGTAACATTATTTAAGAATAGGTAGGTATGCTAAAAGATCGGTCAGAACAGTTGAATGAGCCTTGTATATCTGTGAATGAGCTAAGAACGCGGCTCTGCTGTGATCACAAGAGAAGAAACATCCAAGTGTGAAATATTGTTTCCCAATATTCCCAATATTTCCTCGAAATATTGGGTCAAGTAAACAATTTATTTAATGCTAATGCATTAAATATTAAGTAAATTGTTTACTTGACCTTCCATCTAGAGGAAGTAAAGTAACGAGTACGTTTTATGGCCTTTTATGATAATTGTTCATGTCTCGCATCTTGCATCTCGGACTAAATGCTCAGTAATATCGGATATGTCACTATAGCAGCTGTCCTAGAATATGTTCCTACCTAGCTTTTTTAAGAAAGATTATTCTACACAAAAAAATTTTGTTCTATTACTTTTTTATAATTTGGCTAGTGTCATCGAAAAAATTGTTGGTAAAAATCTGCCGTTTTCGGTAAAATCAAATATTTAAATCAGCTATGTTGATTGACTGCAAATATCAAGTTCGTTTAGGGTTGGCATAAAGTCGCAAAAAAACTGCATCAGCTGAACTGAAGCTGTTTCAAGAATTTCAAGCTCACTCGGATGACACTTTCGAATAAAAAAACAAAAGTATAATCGCCCACAAAATGTTTCGGCAAGTCGTGATTCTACCTCGTGTGTTCATAAGTCTTGAGACACAGTAAAACTAAAATATTTTTGGAGCTAAGTTGAGTATTCATTTATTGGATATTAAAATTAAAACTACTGTATTTAAAAATAAATAATTCAAAATGGCCGCCTTTGCATTCAATGCAGGCCTTCAAACGCGTGCGCCATTCATCTATGGCGGCACGAATCTTTTCAATGGGAATCCGTTTCGATTCTTTAATAAGGGCTCGCTTGAGAGAATCCAGGTTTGGGTGAGACTTTCTGCATGCCCTCAGCTCCAATTCCGTCCATAAAGAATAATCCAAAGGATTCAAGTCAGGGCTTGACGAGGGCCAATCTTCGCTCCGAATGAAGCCTGGCAAATTGGCCTCCAGCCAACGTTGGGTAGTCTTAGCTTTATGGGAGGGAGCAGAGTCCTGTTGGAAAACCCAGTATTTTCCAGCGAATAGCGTATCATTTAATGGTTTAACCACCGCTTCCAATATGTCGGTTTGGTAATTTTGTGCCTTCACCTTGACGCCTTGCTGGCAAAAATGAAGTGAAGTGACCCCCTCGTAGGAAACACCCCACCAAACCATCACACTTGCTGGATGATGAGTGCGCTGGATATTGCGTACAGATGGCTGGACGTCCTTTGAACTTCTGGCGTAAACCTTATTGTTCTGCCGGTTAAACTTTTCTTCCACCGTGAAGATCTTTTCATCGGTAAACAGGATATTTTTTGGATCGTGTCTCTTCAATAGGTTCCGACATCGTTCCAGTCGCAATTTACGAAGACGCTCGTTTAAATAATGCACTTTCCTTCGACTGTAGGCCTTTAGTTTAAGATCATATTTAAGTATCCTGTTCACCGATATTCGCGAAATGTTGGTCTGCAGAGCTAATTTCTTTTGAGTCCGGCAAGGGTTGCGACGAATTCGCTCTCTGATTACTTTGATGTTGGCGGGCGTCCTTACAGACCGCGGGCGGCCACATCTTCCACGGTCTTCTAAAGAGCCGGTCTCTTTGTACCTCTTTATGGTATAATACACAAAGTTCCGACTACATCCCAAACTTTGGATTTCACTAAAAACTTGCATTGGTTTTTTTCCTGCTTGAAACAGTGAAATTACAGTCGCACGCAAATCTTTTGTTGGCGCCATTTTCACGGAGAATGAAACAAATATTCAAATGTATATTTTTTCTGATTCAAAACATTCGAAATTTAAAATTTTAAAAGTTTAAAAAAGGTTGCATGAATTACTTTCTTTTTAAATTAATTAAATAAGTTCGTCTCAAAACTTATGAACACACGAGGTATAAGATGATTATGTTTTTTAAGTTTTACGGGAAAAATAGTAATCCCTCAGGAATACAACTTTTAGGGGACTACCTCGGAATCATTCCCTATACAACAACAAAATAATCATCAAAATCGGTTAACATTTGGCAAAGATAACATAAAGCCTAATTGAGAACCTCTTTCTTGATTTGAAGTCGGTTAAAAACAGTTGATCCATTACATTTTTTCAATGCTGGAACAAACTGTCGTGTAGAAACTGTCGCTTACTATATTATTATATAGTATATAATATATTATAGTAAGCGACAGTTTCTAAAAAGTAAAAATTATCAACACACTTCAACGTTTTTTTCAACTTATTGATTTGCCAAGCAAGCCTTATTAGTACCGTGACCTATTAAGTACTTTACTTTAAAAACAACTTTTTTGACTTTTTAGCAAACTTTTAAAAAAGGAGTATAGAAACCGTAAACTTGGGACTGCAAGCGTATCGCGAATATAGCGATTTAATTATTATAAACCCAGTTTCTCAACTTCTGTGTGTTTTTTGCATGTTACGCGAATCTTCGCCAATTGTGAACCGATTGTAATAATTCTTTTTTTTAATGGGTAAGGATATTTACTTCAAAGGCAGTCAGAATAAATTTTATCAAAAAAAGGGGGTGATCAAATTGCATATTGGACTTTTTATCAATTCCCCGTATTCCGTGACATAGTTTCAATGCATAATAAAGGGAAATCTTTCTGGAAGTGGAACCCTAAAACTTTGCATAGCCTAAGCCCGCTTCATTGTTTAGCTAAAAAAAGTAAATCAGTAAATCATTTAGTAACCAATGTAATAAACGTAACTAATGGTAGAGTCCATGGAGTTTCGGAACGTTTCCTGAACATTTTTCTCTAAACATAATTAACTTGTCACCTGAAATTAGCCGTGTGTGACCTGCAAAATGTTGCTGATGGCTGACACACAGTCAGTCAACTATGTTTACCGGTTGCCTGATAAAAGCGGACGGACTTTTCCACATTTGGAACTATGCGCATAGATAACACAATATTTTCGAAAAATAATCATTCGACAGACACATTATATAGTCATCTCATTGTCGATAACTTGAATTGAAATTCACGTATCGATAAAAAGGAAACACCGCTAATCCACGTCAATGTAATTTTTAAAACAGTCACCTTTTTTGAGGCAGTTGTGTTTGTTCGTCAAAATTGCGATTGAAAGTTAACCGAAGGTAGACTGATAAATCGAAAATCGTATTAGATATAAGATCTGATTTCTATATATTATCTAAAGATGATGATGAATTTCAGACAGGACAGGATAAGTCACATTTTTCATTCGAAGATGATGCAGAGCGCCTAGGTACTTACCACAAACCGCAGCAGCGAGAGAGACGCCGATACCAGTATTCCCAGAAGTGGGCTCGATAAAACGGGTGCCCGCCTTCGCCAGACCCTGCTTCTCTGCTTCTTGAATCATGGTGTAGGAGATGCGGTCCTTAATGGAACCACCCGGGTTCAAGAACTCGCATTTTACATCTGATAAAAAACATTAAAATTGGCCAAGTCAGACTCGTGAATTGAGGGCTCATAAACGCATAGTGGCAGAGCACAAATATCCTAAAATGTGTATATAAAAAACAATGCTGGACATTTTCACACAGCATCATCTAGCCCCAAACTAAGCAGAGCTTGTATTATGGAAACTACATGACTGATATAGTACCTAGATATATTTTTTGCGACAGGAATCGAACCTGCAACCTTATGCGTCTCAGGCGGGCCTATGCCCACTGTCCCACAGAGGACGTATATAGTTTCATGAAGTGGAATATTTATAAGGTCGAATGAAAAAAAAACTAGCCAAATTGAGTTGAACCAGCGTACGGAGGATTCCGTACCATAGGAAGGTCTCGTGAGGTTTAGGTACTTGGTGACTAATTGTTTATTTGGTTTAATTTGAGCACTTTTACTTGGTTTATTAATATTGCATAGAAAACCCGTAAAATTAAAGAAATTTGGAGTGGAGTTTATTTAATTTTAGATTTTAATAATACCTGGCCGTAGAGATCTACCATCAAATAGATTATAGAATGCAACCTACCTAGTTACCTAAGGCACAGATATTATAATACAAGTCCTTTGATAAGAACGGTGTTTAGTTACGTATCGTTCTTCTATGAAAAGAGAGCTTAACTGATTGTGTGTTCTCAGAATGAAATATTAATATTGAATCAACATATTTTGATCGTCATATATCTTGACCAATCTAACAGCATTATTAACTTTATTTACTACTAGTTCCTACTTACACACTTTGTAAAAATGTAGTAGGGCTAATATCTCGGTTTTTGTTTTGTGGTCTATCCATTTACATTACTGCCATAAAATGGCTGGACTGCATATTATGCACTCTACTTAGGTACTTGTAAGTAACAAAAAATATATTTAACAATATTTCCCTTGTTAGCCGTAAGTTGTTAATTGCTGAATCGTAGATAACTATTTATCGCGTCTGCTTCAAAATTCTAAGTATTCTTGTATTCTATGTACCATAATATAGCACGAAGAGGATAAAATCATCGTCCGGCAAGTAAATTGCATGCGATATTTTACTCTATTCTACACTAAACATGAACCAAGCGTGATTGTTTTATCATTGTTGCACTAATTATTTTGATAAGCAACTCATAATCAAGGGCTGGTTGGTTTACTTACATATTTCACATTCGATTCCATGGTCTTTAGGTATCCTGTTCAGGCGCACCATTGGCGTGTTGCCGATAACTTGCAGGATGTTGTCATAGATCCTGTAATTGTGAACGCTGTCAAGAGAACTGTTTCAGTTCTAGGTCATGATTATGAATGTCGTAACTACATAAAACGGCTGCCGGAATTGAGTTGTGCTTAAAATAAAGCCTAGGTACATTGTAGTCAAAACTACTTCAGAGCTGCTGTGCAGTGAAGTTTAGACTGAAAATAGAATTCTACAATTATGTTTATGAGTAACTGGTTTGTCTTTCTGAGCGGATTTTAGTTAGTAATTTAATACGTTATCACAACACTTCTATAAAGTAATTTCTAAAATTCATAAAAATCTCTAAGCTTTCAACTATATGGTTATCTAAGCCTAACTGACCCTCTTAGTAATATTTTTTCAAAATTTTATTAAATGCGATCAGTAATAAAAAAAAGTACGTATTAGCAACATTACTTTGCTTGTGATCCAACCTTCTATGCCATACTGGTTAAGTTTTGGGGGGTGGCAGGCACATACACCGCCGTGTTTCGCTTACCTACTCGTATGAAAGTTTTTTCAAATAGGGTACGGAACACTAAATAGTTTAGCTTCTAAGTCCTTCATCAGTAGTTACGTAGACTAACACAATAGCTTACGCGCGATTATTATAACATACCTTGTATGGTTTTCCATTTTGTGACGATAGGATGGTTTTGACAGGTTAAATAGACTCGATTAATCAACACAACATCGAAATGTCTGGAAAATGATAAGCAAACATTGTCACTTTCCTATTTATACTGCCTTCATATGGAAAAGACAGATAAGTCATAGAATGCACTTTATACTGATTGAAAAAAGGTTAAGGACCGAATGCAATAGCGAGCAATATAATCCAAACAATATGAAATAATAAAAGTAATATGGTCAGATTTTCCCAAAAGTAATTTGGTCAGATTTTGTGAGCGTTTAGTTGGACTTTCAAAATCATTACATAATTGACAGAAGACTACTTTACTACTTATTATTTGCTAATATTAGTTAGCACATAATAAATTAAAATAAAACACCTGCCTTTTACCAAATGGGGGCAATTTTATCTATTGATATAATTATGACATAATTATCAGCTCATTCATCATTTTTCAATTTTAAAGCAAAAACTCAACAATCAACAATCAGGACGTATCACAATCACAATATAAGTCGATCCGATAGTATATATTACATCCTACACTCATTAATTTCGATAATGAAGGTTTTTTATTACGATTTTAGAACAAAACTGTTGTGTACAAACAGAGAAGTGTGGAGAAGCTCACACTCGCGTTCGCGCCGATGCGGATGTAGGACTGAATCACTAGGATAATGCTGCGTTTGTACTGCACTTATATAGGTAAGTATATAATATACTTACCTAGCACCACCAGTTACTTGTTAACACTGTAGGTATAGCACTCGTTGCAAAACAACGATTAGCATATTATAAAGGCACGAATCAGGTAGACGATTGAAAAACTTTTCATTGATTCGCGGTTAAAACAATTAAACATTGTGTGTAAAGCTAAGCGAACCTGTATACGTATTTCCTTTATTTGTATCCTACCTATGATTAGAGACTTACCATACCAACATTTTAATATTAAAATATTCATTTCATCAAAGTACAACTTTAGGGTTTAAACTTTAAGGTATAAAGGGAATTTTTTATTAAAATAAAACAACTGAAATCCCAATAATCTATATATTTTTACTTCGAAATGATGTAATTAATTTGTTTGTAACAAAGATCTATCTTATGAAAAACGAGTTAAGTATAAAATTAATCTAAAGTTTTTATTACAATGAGGTAATAAAAACTACTTACACCTCTACATTGTAATGAAAAGGTAAGCAACCAGACGCTTAGAAATGCTGAAGGTTGTCATGGCTGATCACTTAAAAGCCCTTTTATGACTGTTTTATTCCTTCCTACTTATTCATTATATAGATCACACAATTCCATCTTAGTAAATTTAATTACACATAGAGACGATGATAGAATATTAAAGAGTGGTTGATAGTAAGATGAGTTCTCTTCATCTTTAGGGATTCCTTTGTTAGTTAGGTAAAATAAACGAACAGTTCATCTGTTTGTACATAGTTTGTGGTTATCAGCAATGACAGGAAGAGAATCACAACGCAAGTGTACGCATACCGTTTCGTTGCATATTATGAGGTATTATTGTGGAATAACTCGTTTGTCCACATAATATAAGTACTATAGGCAAAAAAATTTTCTATATTTATATTGCGATATCCGTAATCCGAAAGGGCATCGGAAAATTTTTAAACTTGGCATACTGGTCCAAGGGATATCTGGATCAGGTTTTTACCTTGTTCGTGTTCTGTCTCTTGTTAATAATATTAATAATTTATTAAAAAAACAAAAGTTACAAATCTAGTTCTCTAACAATGGTTTTGATAATATAAACAATTCAGGTTGGAGAAACATAGGTGCTCCTATGTTTATCCCTCCCTAGATGTGTAGATCTTTATGGTACACAATATTAAACTAGTGATACAAAAGGCTGCTATCTTAGCAATCTCTTCCAGGCATTCTATAAAATAACTATATAATTGTATTCAAAACATAATAAAAAATGGCAACCCGTCCAGTGTGTTTGTTATAGCCGTTACAACTCGTGTGTAAGCTCGAGTTACCACGGTTCTTTCAGAGATCCAGCGAATATGTAGTCCAAAACGTCATCGCCGGTGATCACGGCCACTGGTGAAAAATGACCTGAAAGAAAATGATTGTAGGTAGGTCATTCAGTACCTAATCAATTGGTACGAATAAATAATCGATGTCATATATCAACATGGTGTCTTCTGTCCACTGTATCTGTACATTGGCTTCCCTTCAAGACTACCATGTCACTCGTCTTCATTATCTTTGGACTTACAGTGAATAAAATAAAAGAATAAAAGTAAATTGAAATTACTATTGACCAAAAAGAGCTACCTACTACAATTTTTCAGAAGCTCTCAATCATGACTTCATTGCATAGTAAACTTTTACAGTGAATGACAGGTTTTTTTTTTATTTTTTAGATTATAAACTATTTTGACTTAGCAACATTATGCCAAAAGAACTGACATTATATGGGCGTGTTATTATTCTTACAGCAAAACCATTCCATAATTATTGACATGTAACCCAATAATTTTAATATTATTGTACTTGTCAATGGCTCTTTACAGCAGCTAATATCATTTATAATTACTAGTTTTTTTTGTTATACTTTCTCTTTTGCATATACATTTATATTTTTTTGTTGGACAGTGCCCTTTTACAGCAGCAATTTAACCTTTTCTTATAGTAACCTAATTATGTAAACATTCATAGGTATGTAAGTAAAATACTCGCCTGTTTTTAGCACCCTTCCAAGTCCTACAATGTAAGTTTTTCGACGTAACCAAGTGTACTGTATGTTCCCATGGTTAAAATAAATGAGTATGAGTATGAGTAATAATCACCACCAGTCCGTATCAGTCCACTGCTGGGCCTCTCCCAATACGAGCACTTGGGCCGGTGTTACGCTCTCGCCGCCGTCTCTCTTAAATAATCGCTCCACCTTGCCGGGTATGGCCCTCACTATGTTTTTCAAGACGCGGTCTTCACTCAAGAACTCGTTTTCCCCAACGTCGTAGGTTCTTTGGCTTATATGACCAGTTAGTTGCCACTTCAGGCTGCTAATTTTCTGGGCTATGTCGATGACTTAAAGTGTATTTTTCTTTGAGTAGGCAAGAACTTACTTCCATCTTTACAATCGTTTCCTATTACCACAAAAGGAGTGATATCCAGGATTCTCGATAGACGACCAATAGTTGGTATGCCCTTTATCCCGTTCAAGGCCAGTGTGAAGCAGTGTTTTACCAAGTGGTCTGCCACTGGCGAGTTGAAGTCCATACTCTCTGATGGTTGCTGAGGGAACTTCGTTGGATTGGTTGCATAGTTTCGAAAAGTGTCTTTGGTAACAGCACCAACAAAAAATCTAAAAATAAAAACAATTGTCTTTTTACAATACTCCAAAAATACCAATCTCGTCGGGACTAAAACCCCCTACAGGCTGCAAAAGCAAGGTAAAACGCAGGCCGGTAACGATCCCGTTTCTAAATTGGTATAGCACCCGCGTACCGAGACGTTCGCGGGCGAGTGTCGGCAAGGTTGAGATAGTATGTATGTATGTATTTACAAAAAGTATATAAGTTTAACAGTCTTTTAGTTCCCATAATACTCTGCTTAGTTTGGGGCTAGATGATGCTGTGTGAAAAATGACCAGCATTATTCATTTATTTTTTTATTTGAATTAGAATTGGGATATCTTTTGATTTCCTTTAAAAACAAAATAATCAGCAAAAAATGAATAATAAAAAGAATATTCTAATATCGCCTTTTCTAACGTTATCTTTAATGCTTTGACCTTATGACTTCTCTAGTGCATGTTCGACGTGGGCGCATTTTTACATTGAGAGTTTTTTATTGGTCCATACTCTATTTTAAACTCTAAGTAAAAATCTCTCAAATGCTACTCAGGGAAACGTAATAAAGTAAAATAATCGTTTATTTCGACCAAAACTATTACAAAACTGATGGAATGAATTATGTAATAGATGTTCAGACGAGCGTTTCCAAAGCTCTGAAGAAAACTTGTGATCGCTTTTTACGCTACACTTATTTAAAAAACTGCGCGGCTATCTATATTGTGGTACACTAGCGCCATAGTTAGTAGTAGTAATGTTTCTCGAATATTCGAGGCAGCGTGCGGAGAACAACGCCCCCTACGAGTTTAAGAAGAAACGCGGCCTTGTTTACGACGAGATACATAAGCATGGCAAGCGACCCGTTGCGATATTTCAGTTCTTTTTTTCAATTTGAATATGAATAATCAAAGTGATAAAAGCGATATCCAGTGTCTAGTGAAGTGACAGTTGTGCTAAAATATTGTTATAGTGTTTTAGTGCTTTTGTTTTAGTTGTGGAATTCTGTTGTGTCGTTTGTTTCGTTTAAAATTTTATAGTGTGATTTGCGAATACATTGTTCCTTTAGTGTACAATTTGACTTAATTATTTTAGCTCGTAACAATATGAATAGGTAACTTACTCTTTACAGTCGATTACTATACCGATGTTCAAGCCTTTCATCACATTCAGTGCCTGCCGACAGGTGGATATATCATTAATCAGTGGGTATTTCATCTTCAAGTCTAAGTTTGTAATGGGTTGATCCCACCATCTGTAATATAAAAAACTACGTATAGTAACGATGCTGATTTATTAAGATAACTGTATTTTTTCTATGTAGGCTACTTCATGGTATGATGTGGTGGATCCAAGAACAGGAACGCTTCCATCCACTGGTCGCACACGAACTTGTCCATGTAGTTTCGAATTCCGTCGGGTAGGATGACCACAATACGCTTGTCTGCTCCTAAATTGTATTGTTTGGCCGCATTGATCGCTGCAACCATGATGGCGCCGCTACTGCCGCCTACGATCCGATAAAGTAAATTAGATAACAAGCTAACTATAATGAACATGCATCTTGTAGGTTTTATTCACTATAGGCGTGCTGATGTGTTATTACGAGTATCAAACGATAGCAACGAATTTAATAAACAATTTACCGCACAATAAGCCTTCTTTGACAGCCATTTCTCTAGCCATCAAAAACGCCTCTTCATCAGTTACCACTTCGTAGCCATCAACTAATTTTACGTTGAGGTTCTTCGGCGCGTCTTTGCCTCCTATACCCTCTATCTAAAATCGCATAAAAGTTAGTTCTATATTTGCAATACGTATATCATCCTACTAATATTCCAAATGCGAAAGTGTGGATGTTTGTTGCTTAATATCTCAAAATAGGTATAGTTCATGACCTAGAATAATACATAGGCTACGTTTTATTCGAATATTTCGGTTAGTTAGCATAAAATTGATAAATGGATTCACCTGAAATGTGCAGGTCAAAAACATTTTATGTAATTATCTAGTCTATTGTATCAAAAGATCGCACACGAATATGTTAATTCCACAATATAGAAAAAAAAAACATTTTTTCGTCAAATAAACTTACCAAAAATGGGTGGTATTTGGCTCTCTTGTTGACCATAGTCGATCCGTCTGGTTCCGCAAGTATCACCAAACATTCGGCACAGTTCTCCTTCACCCTCTTGCCGACCCCAGAAATAGTGCCGCCAGTGCCTGCCCCCATGACTAACAAATCAATTTTATTTTCCAGAGCGGATGTTATTTCCAAACCGGTTGTCTTGTAATGAGTATCGGGGTTCACGGGGTTTTCAAACTGTGGTACGAAATATAGGAAGATACAGTCATATGTAACGTCCTAATGAAATAACTGTATAAAATTTCAAAATTCTTCCTGTCAGAAAGTTTTCCTTATCACGGTTAGCACAGAGCCAGGTGCGCGTCACTGATAGATTCGTAGAGTTATAAATAGATAAAAAAAAACAGGACTACGAATATTCTACAGTAACTTCTCAAATGTTTGTCATTCATCTAATGAACTATATTATAACGTTGATGGTTTACAAGGTTTATTGATAGATCAATTTGTTGCGAGGGTGATTAATAAGATGTCTGGAGTTTTGCGTGTATAAAGGCATGGTAATATAAAACTTGCGGTTATGTAGCTTAACTTCAAGTTCCTTACCTGACCCAACATCATTCTATTCTCCGGATCTAAAGCTATCACTTTTTTTGCCGTCTCCTCTTCATCCATGTTGTCCTTGATTTGTATGACTTCTGACCCGAGCAAACTTATGGTGCTCACCTTTTCAGCCGAGTTCTTTTCTTTCGTCACTATGATGCATCCTTTATCTAGTAAAGAAAACGACGGTTATCTTTTAGTACGAACAATATGGATATTCCACCAATGTTTGGAACAGTGGTGGAATATCCATATTGTTCGTACTAAAAGCGAACAATATGGATTGTGTATATAACACATAGAAAAAGATGAATGCGAGTTCCACGACGTGACCGGCCAGCTGTTTCATTCAATAGTGTGAATACTTACTATATGTAAATAAATAAAATAAGTTCTGCTGAGTATTAGGTACCTTACCTATATATTTAAATAAGGAATTAATACTTACATGCACCTTAAACAAACTACTATTAGGTTTATTTGGTGTACCTACTTAGCCTAATTTTATAACTGTAAACTTTGAGTGTTTCTACGTATGTTTGTTTGTCCAACGATAACTGTCGTATCGTTTTTTCAAGGTACCTAGGGATTTTCAACTAAAGGGTCGCAAAAGCTTTGTTCATGGCAAATGACTAATAGTAATAATATGGGTTAGACAGGTAAGTACTTACTTGAGTATCCAATGATAAATCAGATAGAAATTGGAAAATGTTTTTTGACACTTAAGTACCTATATTTGCACCGACCGCGTCTTGAGTCCCAATTAAAAAGTGAGTAAAGGGTCGTGTTCTAAATTTGAAAAATAATATTTTAAATATGAAACGTTTGACGCTCCCCTAACCCCCCTTAAATGGAGGGGAAAATAAAAATTGAAGCGGTTGAAATGAGGGATGAAACTTTGTATGGGGAACTAATTATTTATCATAGTAGAGATATAAAAAATCATCATATTTATACTTTTGAAAAAAATAAAGAACGTTTTTGACAAATCAAGGTAAAATAGGGGTGTTAGTAATTACCTACCTTTTTATACCTTCGAGTATGTATCTAAAGTCAATCTATAGGTGGGTAGATCAACTTTTTTTGTCCAAGCCCTGTCCCAGACATTTGTATATGTTTTCCCCAAAAAGTATGGTTGCTACTCCGAAAAGTAAATGTTTGCCGAATAATTTAGTCTATATTTATGCAATTAGAACAAGGTTTAGTATAAAATCATCAAATTTTGCTTTTATTTTGGCGGTTGTCCGAATGACGCAAAGTATTACAACTACCTGTTCTTGTTACAACTACCTGTCCCAAGCCACTGTCCCAAGCCTGCCAAGCCTGTCCCAAGTCTGCAAAACTTCGAACAGCGAAAAAATATACTATTTTCACATAAAAACTAATTAGTCCACAATATAAAACCTTAGTTCTTAGTTCTTAAAAGGTTTCAATAACATTTTTATTGATCCCCCTATTGACAAATTTCAGAAATATTTCGTTGTCCCTCAAGCTTCCTGCGTATTGTAGGTCCATCAGACAACCGCCAAAAATTTTAGTACGACACAGAGATGGCGTTATATCTCTGCAGTCAATATTGAAATTAGAAGCGCGACAACAAAGCCGTCTTTGTGGTTTTTTGGATAATGTAATTAAAAACGAAAAATAAACAACTTGCCAATTTAAAAAAAAAACCTGTCAGGACAAAAAAAGTTGATCGACCCAGGTACTATAAGTATAGTATATATAGTGAGCGAAAGCTTGCTTCATATTATATATAAGTAAGTATGAGATAACACTCAATCAAGGGGATCAAGGGGCGAAAGAAACTCATATAATCTGCCTTCGATTGGGCCTCGTTGGGTCTGAGAGTGTCACAAAACAATATGAAGCATCTCTACTACTTATTGTCTCTAACCAACGATCAGAATCTACGAATTTATATTAGTAATTATAGTAAAATATTAAAAAAATGTTGTCTTATGGCTAAAAAAATTGACATCCGAAATAAATTACGTACCTCCAAAAATGTTATAAAATCTACTTGGAAAATCATAAAAAAAGAAACTGGAAAAGGCACCACAAATCGTAATGTAATAGAAAATATAACTGGTTTTAAAAATGAAATTCTTACGTCACCTTCTGATATTGCCAACCATTTCAACGACTTTTTTGCTCAAATAGCAACAAAATTGACAAGAGATATTAACAAATCAGATAATGAATCTATAAAATATTTAAATAAGTTTATAGCACCTAATTCTAATTCATTTGTACTCGAAGATATTACCCCGACTTGCGTTATCAAAATTATAAATCAACTAAAATGTAAAAGTTCATGTGATCTATGGGGTATATCAACTTTAATTATTAGGAAAATAAAAAATGAAATCGCTACACCCTTAGCACTTGTAATAAATCAGTGTATACACAATGGTACCTTCCCTGACGCGCTCAAATTGGCTAAAGTGATTCCATTATACAAAAAAGGCTCTCGTTCTGACTCAAATAATTATAGACCTATTTCTCTTTTGCCAGTGTTTAGTAAAATTTTTGAAAAATATATTTCAAATGAGCTTTATTCATTCATAGAAACCAACAAAATCTTAAATAGCAGACAGTTTGGTTTTCAGAGAAAAAAGAACACCAATCAAGCCATAGCTTCTTTAATAGAGAGAACTCTATGGGATTTGGATAGCCGGAAAAACACATACGGGCTTTTCTGTGACCTATCAAAGGCTTTTGACTGCGTCTGTCATAAAATTCTTGCTTTAAAATTAGAGCACTACGGCGTAAGAGACAGAGAACTATCTATTCTCACGTCTTACCTAGAAAATAGAAAACAAATTCTAGACTGTAATGGGCAAAAGTCAAATACAAATAATCTCATTAAGTCCTCTCCATCCAAAGGTTGTCTGGAAGAGATCGCTTCTAAGCGATAAGACCGCCCATTGTACTTTGAGTTTTGTCTATTTTAGTTTTGTTATTTTTATTTTCTTATGGTGTACAATAAAGTGTTTTCATTCGTTTATTCATTTCATTCATTCATTCATTCAAATAATATTTCTATGGGAGTACCTCAAGGTTCTATTTTAGGGCCTCTTCTGTTTATACTCTACATAAATGACATTGTAGTTTGTGTAGAAAATGAGTTAGACATAGTGCTTTTTGCTGACGACACTACCGTGGTAGTAAGTGATAAAGAAAAAGCAAATGTATGTGTCAAATTTGATAAGCTAATAAGCAACATCAAGGACTGGTTTAATTCTAATAATTTATTACTAAATGTAGAAAAGACCAACATTGTAAGATTCTTTTTAGGATATAGACATGATAATGAATTGGTTAGAAATACTATTGAAAAACACTTTATGACAACTCTTAGCAACATAAAATTTTTAGGACTATTCATTGACAGTAAACTAATATGGGATAAGCAAATTGACGCTCTTGCTGGGAGACTAAAATCAGCTGTATACGCAATAAAAACAATAAGAACCCTCAGTGATATAAAAACTGCAAAAACTGTTTACCATGCGTATTTTCACTCTATTATGACGTATGGTATTTTTGCCTGGGGAAACGCTTCTCAGTCTAATAGAATTTTCATATTGCAAAAGAGGGCAGTACGTTCTATTTTGCAAATGAAAAAATTAGAATCTTGTCGATAAAAGTTTAAACAATTAGATATTATGACAATGACTGGAGAATATATTTATCAGAGCCTAATGTATGTAAAAATGAATATTAATAAATTCGATTTGAAATGTGACAACCATATATATAATACTAGAAATAAGAATAATATTTGTCTTCCCAAACACAGACTTACCAAGGTTGGTAATAGTTTCTTATGCATCAGTATTAAACTATTTAATAAATTAACACTTGCTCTGCGGAATACAGATGATGCAGATTTTAGTATAAGAGTTAGAAAATTGTTACTGGAAAAATCTTATTATAATCTTGACGAAGCAATTGCTGATGATCTAAATAGTGTTCACTTATTTAATATTTGTTTTGACATGTTAATTTTGTATTTTATTAAACTAATAATCATGCTAACCTAAGTTAAGTTATTACCTACTTAAGTATCAAAATAGCTAAAATGATGTATACAAATTGACTTTTCCAAGTGTACTGTATGTATCTAAATGGAATAAAATATTTTGAATTTGAATTTGAATTTGAATTTCGTCAGCACGGACGAAGTCGCGGGCGGAAAGCTAGTATGCTATAAAATTACCAAAGAGTGTAGCGTTGAGTGCTATCGCGATGCCGGTGTTCCCGGAGCTGGGTTCAACAAACGTGGTTAAATCGTGCACTTCGTGCTTATGTATAGCATCTTGGACCATAGACTTGCCGATCCTGTCTTTGTTCGACCCACTCGGATTCAAAAACTCGCATTTTGCCACTAGAAAAAAACACTGATTGTAATGTATGTTGCTTCGGTTGTCGTCGTAATTAAACATATTTTGAAATAGACAAGATAAATGCTCTGTGGCGCAGTGGGCGCAGGCCCGCCTCAGACGCAGAAGGTTGCGGGCTCGATTCCCGCCGTGGGACAAATGTTTGTTTAATCTCCAAATATTTGTCTCGGATCTGGACGTATTCCATGTATTTACAAAAAAAAGTATATAAGTAGTATATTGTCATGTAGTTCCCATAATACAAGCTCTGCTTAGTTTGGGGCTAAATGATGCTGTGTGAAAAATGTCTAACATTAATAAAAAAGAAAAAGGTACAAATATTTTGTTAATTGAAAAATTAAATGATAAGGCATCTTAAACAAAAAATAACTTAATTATTAAGTTAATTTTTGTTCATTTACATATAAACTTACCAATTTCGCAGAACACTCCGTGCTCTGCAGGAATCTTGGCGAGTCGAATAAGTGGAGTTTTTCCAACTATGTCTAAAATGCTGTCGTAAACTTTTGGAACGTAATTTACCCTATAACACAATATTATTTTTAGTTTAATTGATATTCAAAGGTAAGACTGCCTTGTGCGGTTAAAAGGTCTTGACTTCTTAATTATAATAGCACAGATATTATAATACTATAGAAAGGAGAAAAAACCGGGCAACTACGAGTCGGCCTCGTACACTAGGGGTTCCGTACTACCACACAATATTAAAAAAATAATTTATTTGTACTACAGAATAATTCATACAACTACTTTAAAATTTAAAAACTAACAAAAAACCTAGTTATATTTTTTGCCGTGTTACTCTCTGGTTACACTACTACTTATTACTACTTATTACTTACTGGTTATTTTGTGAAAATGACAACTAGCTTATTACGCGGCAGAGGCTTAGGTCAGAGTCACCCTTTGAGTAAGGAACCCTAAAATCGAGGCTTAACAGCGGCTTTAAAATCATATTAGGGGGATTTCCAAAAAAAGAGGGAAATACTCACATCTGAGTGCTAGATATCACTCAGATGCACTATCTAGCACTCAGATACGAGACAGGAAGTTTTGTTAACGATGTCCCATTAGGCAAATCAAAAACTATGCGTATATATAGGTACTTACCCCATCATTCTTCTGGATTGTGTATGCCTTTTCATGGTGTTACCTTGTAACTTGGCTAAAGTACTCATCTTTATTTAACTTACAAGTCTTGGTGGTGAAAAGTGGTGAGTGTTTATTGTATTTAATAATTTTTCTTCTTTTTATACAAACTTTTTATGATTAAATTAATAAGTAGGTAGGCAGGATAAATACATATTTTTGCCATTATTGTTAATAACGTTGAAATTAAATTACGATAGTTATGTAAATAAATCTATTCTATTAAATTTTTATACCTACTTTGATTACTTTTTATTAGATTCAATCAAAATACTAAAATGAACAATAAAGATTGCATAAAGCCAAGTGTAAAACTTAACTATAATTTATGGTTCCCTTCTTAGCCAAGCTTTTATCTAATTACCTACTATATACTAGAGTAAACTTTTTAAATTTTAAAACCCTCCTCCCTGTTTTCCATCGTATACTGCAGCACCTCCTAAGTTACTTTTGATGATAAAATCTACCCTAAAAATCTAAACTAAACTAACCTATACTAAGAAAATAAAAGCTGGACGTTTTCACACAGCATCATCTAGCCCCAAACTAAGCAGAGCTTGTATTATGGAAATATATGACTGATATACTACTTATATACATTTTTGCTTTGTAAATACAAACATAGAAAACAGCCAGAACCGAGACAAATATTTGCAGCAGCAAACAAACAAACACTCATACAACAAACGTGTTTTGCATCGTCTATTACAGCCTCTAATGACTTTATGACGATAAAACCTATAGAACCATACTTGAAGTCATTTAAATAGATTGTATAAAACGTTTTACAATCGGGTAAGCCGTTTGGAGATGAATGGTATTGGATGGAGAGCCGACAACCAAAACAGACATTTTATAAAATTTAATTAAGACTGGCGACACCTTACCACCAACCGATTGACTCCAATTTTTATTGTTGTATTGAAATCATAGCCGAACTGTTTACACTAAAACCGGATGGTGATACGTTTACCTATTTTTTCCACTCCATAACACCTGAATCCAGATGCGGTCTGCCTGATCGACGGTTTTAAGAAAAAAGGCCCCTCAGGTTAGTTGAATCCTGATTTTTATCGATTTGTCGTCAGCTCTTAGAAAACTGACGTCATGCGTCGCAGGTAAAAAAATAAAAATAATGTCCTAAGTTCATCAGCTGAAAAACGAGCCAATGCTTGAGGGCTTATGAAACAAAAAATAAAACAATTGTTTTCTAATAACTCTTTTGGGAAAAGGTTATAAATTTTATATGAAAATAAACCTACTATTTAGTAATCTTCATAAGGAGCGCGTTGATGTCTTCTGTAAGGACAAACATCGTTGCTGGGAAATCTGTTGCATTTAAGACTTTTTTCCGAAATGAAATACTGAATAAACAAATAAAAATTATACCATTTCATAACGTAACAATATATATACGTATGTAACGTATTGTACTTGTAAAAAACATGATATAAATTATTTTGTCCATTGAGTTAAATTATGATCAATGTCATCTACAACCTGAGTAGGTAAGTACTTAAACACTATTATTTATTTCTTCATGTGCTTATCTTCAGATTATTAAGTATCCATTGTTTAAAATCAATGAAAAGCATTAATATTGTGATTAAAGTACTTACATGAGTCGAACTAAATATATTAATAACTACTAAAAATTATACTTTTAAACACCTATGATACCTGAAAGATTCTGGACGTCAGCGGATAGAGCTGGCTTAAGACCGTTTGTCATGGCACTCTTTGGGGAACGCCTACGTCTAACAATCAACTTCATGAGGCGAATGATGATGAAATAATGTGTGGTTATTTTGTCATTGAACAATCATGTAAATACTTTTATTAAATAGGTAGGATGCATTGAATTATTAAATGTAATTTACATACTAAAACATGTTAAGTCATTTTGCTATAGCTATGTGCAATGTGCATGTACACACAATAAGGTAAATGTGTATTGTTTTGTTTAAGCGCAATTCAATTTCAACTTCAATACAATTATTTAAACATTTAAACTTTGACATTTATAATATTCATAGGAAAAAGACCAAAAAACCTTAGGTAGATATTAAATATTTTTAATTAGTATTTTTATTCTTCTTATACTATACCTAACAACCTTTTTTCTCGACTGGATCTTATGATATATAAAATGATTACATGACAGCGTGTCACACTGGCTTAAGGCGGCTTCCAATTATATCCGTAAAAGGATGACTTTTTTCAATGTTAAGCCGAGGCAAACAGGCGCATGGCCCACAAGAAGCGGTCGAAAGCACCGTATAAGTATAAAAATAAATAAATATTTATTAAGATAGTACATAAACAACATAAATATAATTATTAAAATTTAATGAATATCGCTGAATTATTTGCTGCATTTGCATTTCAGATATGTATAACATTTATGAGTGTGAGGCAAATTTGTCCACTTCGTTGAGCAAATAAAACGTTAATCAAGAGTAATTAATGACACATCAACACGATAACAGACAGACAGGCCCCGAAAATAAAACTTTCAAAAGTTTAACAAGCACGTCTTGTCAGAAAACAGACGATGATATAATTAATCTTAATTGCACTTCTCGTTTCTCTGTGAAAAACCTTTTATAATTGTTATTTGGTTTTTAAAGTGTTAACTTACACTCAAACCGAGCGAAAAGTCGCTGGTTCGACTCCTACCGAGGTTGATCTTTGGCATATTATAAAAACGAGGCGTCTTCCTTTTACGGCTGTAGTTGGAACCCGGGATCACTGACTTACAATCAACGCATAGTCTAAAACTCCTAAAGACCTGATATTTAGGGCATGTTCCTTTTGGTTGTAGGTCTTGTCAAAAGGTCATCAACAAGTGATTTATGGGTTCGATTCCATTCTCAGAAAGAAAGAAAGGATGCACTAAGAAAGGATTTTCCGAAATTCCGTCCCTAGGAGGTGCATCGGGAAATTGAACAACGCGAACGAACTCACGGGCGTTTCACTAGTGTGCAATAAAGTAGTTCAGCCATTCGATATCAACAAGGCACGAGCTTTAAAGAGTTCATTCCAATCCTAATCTTGGACCACACACTTTGAGACACGAAAAAAGTCACTAACTCATTTCTTCAATCCCCATGTTCAAGGCTTGGCGTCGTAGTTCTCATAGAGCCAATCCCAGAAGGCTATTCGTTTATCTTCAGGGTCGGTCCGCAGGGTGAAGTTACCGGTGATGTCGAGATAGTTGACTTGCGAGGTCCCGTTCACGGGCAACCATTCGAAGTCAACAACCGACTCGTAGTCAACAGGTGGCGTTGGATTCCTAAACAAGAACAAACAGAAGGTGAATAAGACAAAACAGAAAGTGAAATTCGTTCAATAACTCCCTGCACTAAACCACCAATAACTAAGTTTAAGTTTATAATGTAAGTAGCCTCTGTCTATGTCTATTAGTATGCGGAAATACGCGCTATGCGAGGACATATTCGGGGAACGAATCCTAGTTTTTTCTACTAATATTAAATACAAAAGTTTGGATATGGTTATGTTTCTAATAATCTCCGTAACAGCAATATCAATTCGGATGAAATTTGACATAAATATTGTTTATAACCTAGACTATAATAACACATACTTTTTACCTGGGGGTCTAGACAAATACCATTTTCTGTTGTCGTTATAGCCTGCGGAAAGATTAATTTGTATGGAAATGACATTAGCTGTGGAAATGTCACGTGACAGCTGCCAAGTTTTACCTTAACAATTTTGCGTTAGCGTGAAAGGAAAGGTAAGCGTGAGGTATTTGTCTAGCCCCCCTGGTCTGCCAGCTTGGCTGTCGCAGCCGTGGGCAGAAGCTATCCTTATCATTAGATAAGGGTAGCTAATCTAATATATCGATTATCTAATGTTATGGAAGGATAGCTTCTATCCACGGCCTATTGGATTAGCAATAAGTCTGTCTGATCCCTCTGTAGGGCAAAAAATAGTTTAGCCTACTATCTATAATTTTAGAAAATGGTTAGATTTGAGATTCTATTACTACTAATCATAATCAAATCAGCTTGAAAAACAGTATGATAATGGCAATCCAACAAAAACTTTGTGTGATCTAATAAAACAAGCATATCTTGTAAGTATATCCTACTAATATCATAAATGCGAAAAATTTAATAGGTATTTGTTGCTAAATATCCCTAACAGCTGAACCGATTTGGATGAAATTTGGATCAATGCTATTGCTTGTGCTAGAATAGCACAAAGGCTACTTTTTATCCGGGTACCAGGTGAAGTAGTGGGCAGAGGTTTTGTCATATAATGCCTTATGTTCATACGCTCTTTGTTACATTATATAACATATAATTTGAAACCAGGCCGTAGACTGCAAACCTCTCTGGCAATGTATATATTTGTTCCGGGTCCGAGTATTGTGGTACCTTGGTACCCGTAGTTCCTGATACCTACGATACAGGGAATCCTAGTGCGGGACCAAGACAATATAATGTGACTGTTGTGTGTCTATTTATTTAATTATTGAAAAAAACATTGAATGTAGCTTTTACTTAGCCATTGATTAATTAATAATTACAACGACAATTTGCGGTCTGCAGTTGTCGCCGACTTCGGAAGGATGGACTTACCCATATTTAGCAAAGTTAGTCCACATCTGAACCATTCGTCTTGAGACGGCCAGCTCCGTGGAGTCATCGTCCAGTCGATAGTTGAGCCGGGAGAAGTAGAACAAATAGCCCATCTCGTCGCCGTGGCAAGCGCCCGGGTGCGAAATGCCTAGCATACGTTTGAACAGTCCCAGGGCTCCATCGAACGCGAACCGGTACAGGTAGGTTGGACTCGTTCGGTTCGTTGCGGCTGCGAGGCGAACCGTTTTCATAATTGGTCTCAAGAACATCACGTCTGTAAATAGCTGCAAAATAAATCGATGTTTTAAAGAATTTAAAAATGCTGTATTTTGAGTTTCCATGGAATCAATCAAACTTTGGAGCCTTGCAAGAAAACACCACATCGCCCAAACAATTATCTTTGTAATCTAGCTCTGAGTTATACAATTCTATGACTATATACTTAATTATAAAACTTAATTTGATGAGACCGAACAACCTATTCTGATGGTAGAGACGGAAGGCAAGCAACTTTGTGATGGATAAATTGTATGCTTAATCTGAAAAGCTCGCCTAATTACATATAAACTTATCTGAATGGTATAGTTACTTAATTTTGACCTAGATGGATGTGGTTTGAGGTACTAACGTCAATGAGGTTGTCGATATGCCTCATGTCGACAGATTGGTGCTGGAAATAGAAGGCGCGGATGGCATCCTCGATCTTATCCGTGACGGTCTCGTTGTGGATGAGCAGTTCCGGCGGCACCACGCGACGGAACTCTTGATCCAACTCGGTCAGGAGTTTCGGGTAGCGCTGAATACCTGATATGAAATTCCGAAAATCAGGTAACCATAATAAGCACGAGCAATGTAATTCTGAGCAGAATGTTGGTTCGATGAAAATTAGGTAAGAGAATGAACGCACTGCTTTTTGTAATGGCCACGCATCATCAATGGGCCTGGTGTTGCAGATATGTTTGTGGTTTATAGGATTGTTTTCCTATTTTATCGACTCATAAACTGCTTTATGATGATGTTGATGAAGCCTATGTCCAAAAAGGGACCATGAAAAATACATGAAAACGACTTAGGACATGTATAATTCGGCCTTACAGCTGAGAAAAGTAGAGTTCTAGCTCGGTAGCAAATTATAAACACAGCCAGGGGTAGGTTGTTATTATTATAATGGTAGCACTACGTAATTAAATAAACGGAATAAACTTATCAACTCGCTATAAATAAAAGCGGCTGCTCTTGAAATTCGCGATTGGTTTCAATCGAATAGGGAAGTGGCACACACAACAGTAGAATTGATATTTGTATCTCAATGTGTGTTATTATGTAAATCAGCAAGAGTGCAGGCCGGTGTCTTTGAACACAACACAGTTAGTCGTTAGTCTTATGTCATGCTTTCGTTTTTATATAACATAACAGAATATTGTTATGTTAACAACTAATTTATCTGATCGAGTGTTTTACGGATCTTGCTTTTGAACGGAGCAAACCTGATTCGTGGTAGTCTCAAACTATGGTGGTAGAGAATATTGAGCAATACACAAAAGCAATAAGACTGCTCATTCTAGATACATTAGGTACTCTGTTTTTGTTATATATGTAATACAAATATTCTGGTCTAAGTAGTGGAAGTGTCTTTTGCATATTTTTTATTTTCTTAATTTGTTACAGTAAAATCATACAGTTATTTTAGGACGTTTGGTCGAAGCGAGTTGCTGCCGGGAGAAAGCCCAAGGTAGACACGCGGATAGATCAAGATATATGATTTGACCAAGACTAAGTTCCAAGGTCCAATAGCGGATGTAGGTAGAATAAGGACTATAATGCTTCAGCGTTTGATTTATGGAATGCCCCATTGACTCCAACAAGGTTTCATAACAAGCGTGATATCTCTGGGAGGTAATATTGTTAAGTCCATAATTATGATTTAAATATTTTACAAGACCTATCGATTACGATAATAAGTATGCACGCCTTTCCTTATGATATTTATTACACTTATAGCTCCTTTTATATCGTTGGTTACACCTACTTACCGAGCCGGTATTTATACTGTCAAAAATGTTAAATAAAATTATGCTTACAGCATTTAGGAAGTTCTAGAGAACATGGCTAAATGTTTCTAAGTTACGCAACTGGGTTATTGCGTTTTTGTTTGCGTATTTGATATATCCCCTCAGCTTGTGAAATAAATATTGGTCAGTGAGTCAGAGAATCCGTGAGCGATTCTCGAAGGAGTAAAGATCCGCTTAACCTACATCCCGATCTTAACTATAAACAACAAGTTATGTAAGCTGCGTGTTCTGTAATGGGTAGAAACATAGAATTAGCAGACTTTCTCCTAGTTGGCCTTGTGAGTGGTATTCCTACCTTCGGTCCGTTGTTTTCGGTCTTGGGTTCGAACCCTATGCGCATTAAGACAAAAAGTGAAACAAAACATTGTGAGTAAACCGGCATCTTCTAGAACCAGCAGCATTGTCATCGGTTAGTGTTGCAATAAACGGCGATGGGCTTGCAATCTGTCACGAGGAATGCTAATTGGTACAACACATTTACGTTCTGAGTATAGATCTGACGATGTACATAAGAACAATCAGACAATGCGGAACAGGAAACTGTGATCTTCGACAGATTACGTAAACACAACCGAGCTATCATGGAAAGGTAACGAGTGCGTTTCAATTCTACAGGGCTGTCCCAAACATTGACTTTGGCTATTTTAATTATACCCCATGAAATAGGTACATGAAAGTAAAATCCATAAGAATAATTTAACAAAAAAATCCGGTAAAACCTCACCAGTAATTTACAAATAAACATAAAAAAATATAACTCGAAAACTACAGTGATTATGGGTATGTAGTTACATGGGGTATTTGTAAATAGGTGTCAAGATTTTTTTTATATCAATGCTCGGACTCTCAGCTCTCTATACTAAGCTGAATATTATTTTATAATTTGCGAACTTAGTTTCCAACCAGAAAATTTACCAATTGACCGTTACTCAACATTAGTTATCTGCGAATATGGAAGGGAATAGTTGACAACTATCGCTGGGTAGATAAGCTGGCTGGTAAGGAAGGAAGGGCAAAGGCAGAACGGGTCCCGCTCACGAATTGCAAAACCTTGTCAAGGATATCCGCTGTCGCTAATCGCCAGTCGCAGCTATGAATCTACGCAACATACTAAATTACCCTACGATTAAACATAGATACATAGTTATGGATATTCCTAAACGAATATCATGCAGTTGATCAAATCGGAGTGATTGAAATCAGGCAGTGATAGGTGAATTTCTCTAAAATTTTATCTTTTATCAAATCTTTTTAATCTTCAAATCATACAGAACGTGTACGTAACGATCGGTGTGATTATTTAATGATGGTTGGTTCATAAAAAAATGTTGTAAAACAAAGATGCATAAAACGATTTCTGACTTTGAACAAACCCTCGTAAAAAACCAAAACAAATGCCTACTTAAAACATGTTAAGGAAAAGTTGTAGAGTTAGGGCAAAATTGTAACGCCGTGGAAATTTTACTTCTGGCAGAGCATATCTACCCACAAAGCACAGAATGACCAAACGTTACAATTTTATAGTTCCCGATGCGTAAGAGGTTGCCTCCAAAACGACTTATTGTCGTATAAACGACGATTGCGGTTTTTTGGATATGAATCAATCTGTAGAAATTCAAGGATGGTTTTAAGATTTTAATGACACAAGTCGTTAGGGGCGCTGAAATACATGATGAAAATGAGTATGAATTCTATTCTTTTTAAATTCCTACCTTTTTAACAAACCTTTTTCTCAATTCGTATGTACTCGTATGTTTTATTTGTAATAATATTTTGTGAACCGATTTAATGATTCTTTTTTATAGGATCTTCAAGGGTTCTTTTTATCAATTGCCCGTTAATTTAAATCGGTTTTTGCCATATAAATTATCGTATTATTGAACGATACCAACAATAAGAATATAATAGTTACGAAGCGAATGGATATATGCTGGTCCTCTGGTAAGCTTACGTCGAAGCAAGATAATGCCCTCCTGCGCATTATAGCCAGTCAAGAACGGCACGTCAGCTCCGGGCAGGGTGTCTCTCGGAGCCTGCGTGAGGAACGCCTCCGGGCCTTCGGGCTCCAAGGCCGGTAGGAACGGAAGCGCTACGGTGCTCTGCAGGTCGGCAGACTTGCCAGGCGTTCCCACTGCTATTCTAGCACCTGCTTTGACCAGCAGCTCGCTTGGAGTGGCGCGGAGATAGCCTGCGCCAAAATGCAACGATTGGTTTTAAAGGCACATGAACTTTTACGTTATATATATATATAACATACTTACTTATATAGATTTAAACAGTTCTTTACTTTCGTGGAATAGCAAGGTGCCATTGAGATCATTGAAGATTTCGAGGAATGCTTCGATATCATATGATCTTGATCTTTGACTCAAATTTTTTCGTACTCGTTTAACTCGTTATTTTTTTTGCCAAATAACACTTTAAGGGTTTTCGTTCATTTTACTCAATTGAATGATTCTTTTAGTTCGACTGGCCACAGTTTGGTAGACGCATAATCGAGGTCAGTTACCAAGCAGTTCAGCAGTGTTGTTGGTGTCGATGCCGAGCTCCTTGCCGAGTTCGAAGGCGCGCGCTCGAGGTCCCTGCGCCAGCGCCCACGGGGCCAGCGCCACTCCGCTCTCCGCGATCGCTCCATGGAACAGACCCTACAAAACAAATTCATTCAAACACACCTATAGAAGGTTCTAAGTGCTGATAATGCTAGCTTGATATGAAATGAAATAATTTGTTGCAAATATGGGTACATAATAAATGTAATTCAGATCGTTACATACGATTTAAATTTGCATATTTTGGTACTACTTGGTACGGTCACTCACAATCGTTACAGCATATGAAGCTATTAATTTTAAATAATGATTCTTACTATTATATTAGAAAATTTCTTTTGTATCCATATTTGCAATAAATTATTTAATTTCATATCAAGCTAACATTATCACCATCCAAAAAAACTCATTCCTTGATGGACAACCTCAGAGCTTATACTCATACATTACAAGGTTACCATGTAGGTTTAGTTAGAGGCACGTCTTAACATTATATTTTGAACATTAAATCCCCAAATTAGTCAAAAACTAAGAAGCCAGAAATCAAGAAACAGTTGTCAACAGAAATTTTTAATTTGGTTTATTGTAAAACAATTCATACATACGATTAAATTAAACTAAAATATATTTTATTCAGATTTTAAAGACTTCTTTACATCTATTCACATAATACCTCCTACCTTCGAAACTCACAATGCGACTACAATTCATGTTTTCTATATATAATTTGGCAGATAATTTGTAGTCACCTATTGTTATGCATCACTTAATTAACGATGCATTTAACTGTACTGTACCTGTACCTACAAACTTTTTCCTATATTAAGATGACCTTCAACGTAAACAGCAGTAAATCTCGTCGACTGTCACTCATCTAGAATCCGATAACTGCGTTGCCCAACCGTTTACATCGATCGATCAATATCTGCGGTTGCAAACTTGCAACTGGGTTATAGCTCTCTTATTTCGTTCCACAGGCTAATCGGAACCTTCATTTTGTGGGATGTGGAAATGAAATACCTATTAAATTTGAGAGTACATTACTATTTTACTTTGCGCCGAATCTATCTACCTATTGTAATGAAATAATTGTACTGCAACACCATAATAGCTGCTCCACGCTTTACGATATTCATCGTATAAGAACTATGTATCTTTATTAGGTAAGTAAGTAGATAATAATGCATGGCTTAGATTCTTGCAACAATCACGATTTAAAATGTGTGTAAAGATTTACATCTTTAAAGCTACCTATAACAGTAGGTATAAGTACGTTAGGTTCTTAAATGTAAGAATAGTTTTTATTTATTTCAAAATAGGGTTGTAGAATATGCTTAAATGTTATTTCTGGAAAGTGAAGCCATACCAACTTCTAGCATTTACAGACTTATTGTCACTTATTACTTATTGGGCGATAGACATTCACCTATATATTGAGACGACTTAAGATAGATAGGACACTGCAAGACGTAGTGATGACAGATTGAGACAAGTACTGAATGGTGGCCGAGGAGTGGTTACAGAAACGTAAGAGGTCCGACAGCGAGATGGACAGATGAGATACGAGTATTCAACGTGTGTCAGACGCGGACCGTGGATGGTTTAGACTAGCGCATGGCCGAGGTGAATGGCATAATTTCCCCCCTAAGGTGGATTTTTAAGGGGGGAAAATGGAATATTTTTTTTTCGATTCCGATGCCGCAAAAAACGTATATTACGACACTCTCAAGGGAATCAAAATTTATATGGTACTTTCCGTTGACCTAGAACTATGAAATTTGGCAAGTAATATCGTCTTATACTACAAGTACAGGGAAAAATCTGAGAACTATACATTTGTAATTGCTCGTGGTTTTGGAAAAAGAATTTCGGGAAAAGCTTGAAAAAAACTGCGAGACTCAATTTCTGAACTATTTATAATATGTACCTACAAATTTGTACGGAACCCTCGGTGGGCGAGTCCGACTCGCACTTGTCCGGTTTTTTTATCATTGCACTTCTTATCAATTATTATCAAAATCGGTTAGCAAACGTTAAAATTTGACGTTAACGTTTTTCTCCAATTCGAGAAACTCGATTCGATTTAAGTGTCAGTTGAATGACGAATTTGATTAACATAGGAACCGCCAATCGCCGGTTGCTTGTGTACTGAATCTCCCAGTAGATCGAGTTACCTTCGAAGCCGGTGAGAGCATGTGCAGGTGTACGGAGACCGCACCCGCTGACTCGCCGAAGATAGTGACGCGGGAGGAGTCGCCGCCGAACGCCTCGATGTTGTCGCGCACCCACTTCAGCGCCATCACTTGGTCCTAAGCAATACATAAATAATTATATCATCAACATGCTGTACTGTTCGGCTAGTCACTATTTATAGTATAACACGCATAATACCCGGATAAAAAGTAGCTTATGTATTAAGTTAACAAAATGGGCCAGCTAAATAGTCTCCTTAAATGCTGAACGGAGGCAATTTACTACAAACATCCATACTTTCACATTGATAATATTTGTAGTATTTATATAATACTAGCCGAATAATATTATCTACAACGTATATAGGCAAAAAACATCTATAATTAACTAAAAAATAAGGTCGTCTCTACTTTAGGACGTGGTAAATTATCAGCGTTATCTTCTTGACAGACGAACCCAATAATCGGTTCTATTGACGTTACAAGATGTTGCAAGCTTCTATTTGATCGTCGCTCCATTGTAATATATTAGCCAACTGAATACATTGCAACTGAAGGCCAATCATTTAATCACAAAATAAAACGGGCTAAGTGCGAGTCAGGCTCGCACACTAAAGTTCCGTACAACGCCACAATATATTCTGTGTCCAAGGTATTTTTTCGGGGTTATGACTTGTTGAAAATTTTATTTATTTATTTATAAAATAAATACTTTATTGCACATTTAAAGAAATTTAACAATAGGCGGACTTAATGCTAAAGAATTTTCTACCAGCCAACCCAATTTGTAGTGATTGGCGGTAAGCGTGCTACAAAATTTTAACTACAATATTATATTATACTTGTATCTAATTACATAATATACTTACTTAATATATATAATTATATATTTATAGGCACTTATACATAAATAATAGTTAGAAGGTAGGGTAAATAAACTATGAATACAACTCATCTAGGAAGTGTTTGCGAGTTAATCTTTTGAAGCATTCTTTAGAGTCTTCTCTACCTTTTTAATTAAAAATGGTAGTTTATTCCAGAGCCGGACTGATTCGACAGATTTTGAGAGACTGATTTTTATTGTCTCTGAGAATATTGTAGCACATTTTCTGTGAAAACTCAGCTGGCTACAATTATGGTAAAAAGTATAAGATAGACAGAGTGCCAGACAGACGGACGGGCATTGTCTTAGTGGAATCCTTTGGGTACGGTACCCCCAAAACCGGACGATGTGTACACAATCAAAATGTTCATCTCTATCAGTCGGTTGGTGAATTTCGTATAAAGCTATACAAGTGCGTAACGTAAACAAGCATTCATTTCCTTCCACCAAATGTATCGAACTTGACCAACATAACTAAACCATGACCGTGCAACGAAACATTTATAGGTAACTACAAATTTAATTACTTGTACTATGAAGCAATTTTATATTTATCTCATTTCCATGTAGATAGATAGGTAAATCATTTATTTGCAACTACTCATGAATTAAGTAGGTACATCACATGGGTACATGATAGTTATGTATAAATTAGCCTAGTAAATTTATATAGTAAATTTAATAATAGAAAGGAACATACCTAATGTAAGTAAATCTATTATCTATGTGGCTCAGTGAGCGAAGGCCTGCCTGAAACGCAGAAGGTAGCGGGTTCGATTCCCGCCGCGGGACAAATGTTTATATCATCTGTAAATATTTGTCTCGGGTCTAGGTGTTTATATAAACACACAGACACGAGACATACATACCTATTATAGATATGTACTATACGTATGTATGTATTTACAAAAAAATATATATATACAGGTGAGTTTTCTCGACCGCCCTCTGAGGCGAAATTCTAAACGGCCCTAGTTATAGAAAAATGTTGTTAGGAGTCACGGGCTCGATTTTGATAAAAATAAGAACTGCATTTAAAAAAATCCAAACAATCGTTAATTTTCCGAGAAAGTTGTTTTTTTGATTTTTTCTATAACTATAGCCGTTTAGAATTTCGCCTTAGAGGGCGGTCGAGAAAACTCATCCTGTATATCAGTCATTTAGTTCCCATAACACAAGCTCTGCTTAGTTTGGGGCTAGATGATGCTGTGTGAAAATGTCCAGCATTATTTATTTATTATATGATTATTTAGATGCTATATAGTTTAAGTTAAAAAAAAAGCTAGATGCAATTAGTCAACGATCATATATCGTGATTTATATAGACTAGCGGTGATACATAGATGTCAGTATTACGACGACGTGACCCATGGCAGGTAGGTACTATCACAGACTAGTTAGGTATACTGGTACTGCCACAAAGTACCAGTATATCTAACTAGATAAAATACAAACATACCAACTACTGTTTTACTTAATAACTACCTATAATGGACATTCTCAGATGTATAATATATCTATACCTTGCAACACCAAAGCCAACCCTGCCAACATAATAGTAAAATGTCTCATCAACCCGTCACATGGAATGCTAATTACTTGCAGAACGTAGGCATGTGCCAAATATAATGTTTGGGTGTACCTCTCACTACCCCCTACTTGTAATCTTCAAAGATATCCGTACTGAGTATGTATCTGAGGATGTCCATCCTGGGGAATATAGTCGTGAGCGTGTTTGTTTTGTTTTGCCTCATGTGCCTGTAATTTCAGGACAGTGCACATTACCCTGGGGCACCCTGTACTAAATGTGATAAGTACCTTAAGGCCCATATTCCCAGGCACTTCATCGTTCTCGAGACTGAGGAATCCTAAAGCTCCGAGTCTGTAGTTGAGAGTAACGAGCACCACCCCAGCGCCGACGAGATGGTCGGGCCCGTAGAGGAAAGCATTGCCTGAGCCCACCGCAAAGGCACCACCGTGAATCCATACCATCACTGCTAGTTTGGGATTGTATCTGGTAATCAATAAAACGGTATAGTAAGAAAAAGTGGGTGCATCTAAAATTACCCTATTTTCATTGGACTTCATTCATAAATGTTATCAAATTTTAAAACCTCTCAATGGATTTTGCCTTCATCGATTGTAGAGCTATTGTGAGTTGTGGCGATGAATCTAAGTATCACTGAAGACATGCATTACAATCTGATAAACCGTTTCAAAGGGAACAAACAAAAAAACACCTACTTCATAAGGCAAATGCTTAACAGTGAAAAAAACACCTATTTTCGGTCTAAAATCTGCTGTTTTAGGTACGGTACCAGCATCAAAAATGAAGTTTGCTTAAATAAAAAAAAAGTTTATATAGATATGTCAAACAATTCCCAATAATTTTCCTAAAAATGAAATGTTGACTCTTAACCTTTTTTCAGGAAAAAGAAGGTTGTGTAGGTACATATATTCTGAGGACTCTGTCGAGCCTTTGTGATTGTTTCTTACCCAGATATCTTGTCAGGCAAAGCAGGCGTGTAGACGTTAAGAAACAGGCAGTCCTCGTCACCCTTGTAAGTGTCAAAGAGCATAAACCGGTGAGGACACACGGCGCCCTCCTCCAAGGCATCTCTGATCCCGGACCACGACTCCAGCGGCGCCGGCGGCCGGAACCGTAGGGAGCCTCGCGGTGGCTGTGCGTACCTGCAGACAGGTATTATTATTATAATAATTATTATTATTCAGGAGTTAAAATTGAGTACCCTCAGTTAACTTTTACAAAAACAGACAATTTTAAAATAAAGTGCCCAAGACTCTTTATGTCAGGGTCCCGAAGTTGCCTCATCATAAACTACTAAAATTATAATTGAAAATCGGTTGAACAAAGTTCCTATAAAGGAAGTTTGTTATAGGATCATTAAAAAGAATAACCAGCCTTGTTTTCTTGCCTTTCTTCCCTGTCTTGATCGCAGAAGAACAGGCAGTAGATAAAACCGACGTTTCAAGTGATCCCTGTGATTTTAATGAATTTTAACTTTGACTTTCATCTATTAACTTTGTTTCATATTTCTAGAGCACAGGAAAAAAAAGTTAAGAGGTAGGGACACAACTTTAGCTACTTCGAAGCCTTATATTTCCTGGACGGGGCATAAAATGAGAACTGGTTGTCAAAATTTGAAAACGATTATTAGAGACCTATTCAATAATATCCCACACGGTGGGGCAGCTGAACAGCTGCTAGTGTATTGTGTACCTAATTCCTTTGAAGCTGTAATACGGGGTCTGCTCAGTGGTTCTGGTGACGAGCCGCCTCCCACGTAGCGCCCCAAGCCGCGTGGAGACGAGTGGTCCCCCGCCCACTCGCATGCGGTCTACCAGAGCGTGCACCAAGCGCGCTGCGCGGGCTGGCACCGTTTGCAACCTCCGCAGAGCATGCTTCAAGCCTACTGACTCGCTCACTGTGCTTGACAGACGACGCCATGCTCCTGACACCTATGCCAAGATTCAAGATGTTAATTCCAACAAAAACCAAATTAAGTTTAAGTTAAGTTAAACAAAAAACGTATACTATTAAAAAAAGAGGAGAAACTAAAAACTAAAAAAAAATACATAATAAAGTTTGTTCTTGAAGCAAAGTGCCGCACTGGCGGCATTCCCTCGCTGAATATTTTTTTTTAAACTTTTGGTACTTTGTCCCCATGGTCCTAAAATCTCGCCAAGCGGCGCAAAAATATAATCACTGTCAAGGACTGCATATTTGCGCCGCTTGACATTTTCAGCTGCTTCCACCATGGCTCCAGCTCTTATTATAGTTCCACTGAGATGCAAGGGGGCAATGTGTCGACACTTGACATCCCTCACGTTCCCACTCCGTGGGAACCAATTTCATACCATCGGGCCTCTTACTATCATCACGCGCTAAGCCCGCGCATTCCGATATCTGCTCTTTTTGCGATGTGGCCATTTTGAGACCTAGTTTTTTTATTACCTAGTCTTCTTCCTAGCCCAATTGCGATCAAGCTCGACCCATAGATGATAAACTGAAATATTGTGTGATTAAAATAATAAGCCCACAACATTAATGTTAAGAATTACCTAGAACTTTGCAGGACAGATAAATAATAACATACTACAGTTTGTTATTTATCTAATTATGTATTTTTTGTGTGTACAACAAAGAATAAAGAATACTTATTTTCGTTATTTTAGCCATATTACCTATAGTTACTTAAGTTTTGTAATTTCCAAACAAAATGCAAAGACAACTGCATATAATACATAATACAAATCAATAGGTCAGTTTTTACTCAATAGGGTAACTACCTCGAAACGTTTATAAGTAGCTCATAAGCACTATAATCAGTGGTAATTCAAAAGCTTTAGCGTGCGTTTAAGCGAAGTGTTCAGCTCATTTAGTAAATTCAAGTCTAAGAAACTTTAAGTGCGGTAAGTCCAAATGACCACACGCGTTGCCCTAGCAGTTGACGTGATAATTGTTGGTGTGGAATAAACAATTATATAAATTCCACGCGGGCGAAAACATGGGCAATAGCTGGTGTATTATAAATGTCAAAGTAAGTATTTAGTCATGTATTGTTATATTTACATAACTAATTTACAAATTACTAGGCTAGGTAGGTATTCTATTGGAACACACTATAATATAATAAAAGGGCACTATAAAATAATAAAAAGAATTAAATTAATTCTGTTGACTTTTTGAATTAATTTAATAGATTAGGGTTTGAAGTAGCGTAGCTGGTCTAATTTATGAAGAATACCGGAGTATATAATATTGTTGGGTATAAAAGCGGCTTACCGCTACCTTCTTAATTTCGAATATTAATTTAATTGAATAAAATATAATAATAAAATACATTAAATATCAAAAAACCGACTTCCAATAACAGGAAGTTGATAAAAATCCAAAAGGACTGCGTAAAGAAATTAACTACCTGTTTTTTTAATTTTAAGGAACCTTGAAAAATTACTCGTAAAAGAATGAAAACTGATGATTTAGATCACTTAGGTTTTTATAGAATATGTAACCACCTTTGAAAAATACCCTACCCATTAAAAAAAGAATCATCAAAATCGGCTCACAACTGGCGAAGATACACAAAAAAACATACAGAAGAATGATTATGATGAAAACCTCCCCTTTTTTGAAGTTGGTTGAAAATATATTTATTTTCATAACATGTTTACACTGCCGCTTCCGTATCCGTTTCTGTTTCTGTTTCTGCTAAGATTTTAACCAGACCAGAAATTGAACCTGATGTTAATAGCATCTGGTTCAGTTTCTGCTTCCGTTATGTCACTTCCGTTGCATTGCTATCTCTTGGCTAGCATTCGATAGCGTACAAAAGCGGTACTACAAACCTATAATTGCGTCGACTAAGTTGTGAATAAATTCTGTTTTTTTTATGACGCAATATAAAAAAAAATGATGGATGACCTTTGCTACAAAATGTTAAACCTTTCGTAATCAACGCCTATCGATGCAGTTATAATTGAAATAGTAAAATTATTATTGCGATAAAACAAACAATAGTTTTGATGCAAGGACACCAACAAAATTCACTATCACATTATAGTTGGTTGACTCTAAATAAATAAACGCTGGACATTTTTCACACAACATCATCTAGCCCCAAACTAAGCAGAGCTTGTATTATGGGAACTACATGACTAATATACTACTTAAATACTTTTTTTTAAATACTCTACCATTGAATAGCGGATCCTACTAATATTATAAACGCGAATGTTTGTGAGGATGAACGTTTGTTACTCTTTCACGCAAAAACTGAACGGATTTTGATGAAACTTTACATTAATTTAGCATACATCAGAATAACACATTGCTACTTTATATCCGGGTACCACGCGGGCGAAGCCGTGGGCAGAGGCTAGTACAAGATAATATTAAGTGTAAGTAGAACTATGTAGCTAAGCACTTTTATACTTTGCAGGGGATGACCTCTGTGTAGTGATTGTATTTAGGTTCCCCCGAAAACGAAATAAAAAGATTGCAGCAAATTGAAGTATTTTCGGAATATTTTATTTGATTGTACGTATAATCATATGGCAGATCTGTCGATTTCATGTGAATGGGAACGTTGACCTCCCTGAGTGTGAAAAGAAAATGTTTTTAATACACAACATTTCGCCTATCAATTTTTATGGGCAAATAAATTGAAAGTAAAGCGCTTTGCGAGCTCATCTCCTGGTAAGAGAGATTTATTGATATTGTAAAATAAGCCGACAAAGCCACGCAAGTATTTCGGTCATGGCTTGCAAGAGAAATTACCGATAAAGGATACATTATCACAAAAAATAATACTCATTCAGTTTTTTTTTCATACCTACTCGTGCTAAATAAAACTTATTATTCTTACGCCAAGATGTTGACAAGTGTTTGAAAAAAAATATTTTGGATAAGTATGTAAGAATGAGAGGTGAAAGTTTGTATGGAAGTATCGAATTTTTTTAAGAAAATTGAAAATTGGAATTGTAGCTTCATCATAAATAAATAGTGACGTGTTTCACTATTACTATGACATAAAATATTAAGGATAATCTACTCAAAATTGGATGAAAGTTCTGCGAGTATTTGATATAAATGATGTTAAGTACTTAGCTATTTACTCAAGAAACCGGGTTAACAAAAAGATTAGCAAGCCTTGATTGATTCTGAGAATCACTTAGCATAAAGAATATTATGAAATCGTGCTCATTAAACACGGTTCTAGCTGAAGCAGAAGCTATTGATTGTATGGCAGAAGCCCCTTAGTTCGAGACACCTTCAAACATTAAATGTAAATATGAAACCACAGACCAACTGCGGCCGTAAGCACTTCACTCGGATTTCAGAAGAAAAAACTCATATAGTTTATACATTTTACATCGCAAATATTGAATACAAAAAAGGTAGGTACGTGTTCTATACATAATTACCTATATATAGGTAATTAATTACGTAATTACCTATATATAGCCTTTCCCGGCAGTATGCCATAAGCATGAAAAAATCCTTATTTATTTGTAACACGCCAATAAAAGGCCTTGTCTCGGCGTGCAATGGCTTATGTAATGTTAAATTGAATTCGAGCTATCTTGCATGCCATAGAATAGTAATTTGTATCTTTACCACATTTTATAGAGTAATTTTGGTACCTAAAGAATGTCTTATTGCTTCATTTCGGAGGCAATTTGCTGTAACAGCAACTTTATTTAATCCATGGAAAAACAATTCCGCCCAATTAAGTTTGAGTACCTGCATATAAATACCTTACACCAACATACTCTCTTTAGAAACTATTTTTCGTGTCTAGGTACTATAACTAGGTCTAACTACCTCCAAGACGGCAAACAAGCAAGTCTTTAATATGAAGATCTAATTTCTAAACCAATGAGTTTAATCACGAAGTCATGTAGCTATTTGTTCTTCGGAAGGGTCATATTGGTTACGTCATAGGCATAGTTATCTTACCTACACTAAGAAGGTTTAGGTGTGGTATCGTAGCGCTTACACTTCTAGTTGCTCAAAATAGCCGTTTATGACAATCCCTGGATGATTCTTGCGACACACAACGTGCTTGGTATTAGAATTTTTAACTGTAGAGCGAGGCTGTTTACGCAAACGAGGTGAAATCCTTTTGTCCCACTGTTGAAAGTTTGTGCATGTAACTCGATGTGTGTGCTACCTGAGTACATAGAAAGGGGTGTCAATGTATTGTGAAACGGCTATGCAATACGGGCACAAAAGTCTAAAAGAGTTCCATGCTACTTCAAAGTACTATCTTCTCGTAGACAATTGGCTCTATTTTGAGTTCACACTAGGACAGGCAAAAGTTGTTATGAATTGAATATTTTGCTGTTTTTAATATTTGCCGCGTTTGTTTTACTTACGATGCCCGTAATCTACTTTTCCTACCTGTAATGTATACCTACTGCTACTCTACTGCGTAGAGAATTGCGTCGAACAAGCGCGTTTAAATCTTTTGTATAAAAAGTATGCGCCAGAATTGCGTCTGGCACAAATAAAACAAAATAAAAAATTGTCGGCGAAAATAGGCAAATATTACAAATTCTGATAAAGTGACTACAATTTTGCACCACTAGAGTTATATAGACTGCAAAACCTGGATAGATCAAAGTACTCGTAGATATATTCCTCAATCATAAGAAATAACTATTTCATATACCTACTTAGAGCTAAGGTATAGAACAAATTAATCTTGAATGGCCAACTCTGACTGACTAATGAGTAATGACTCTTAAGACCATGGGGAATGGTGGGTACCAAGGTTTTTTTAATAACACCTGCGTCCATTGACTCTTGTTTTGTTGTTGTACATACTATACTATCTTACTGCTTGAAGTTAAGTAACATTGTCTGTGCTGAATGGTGGTGAGAATGCTTAAACCGAATTGTTTGCTTTTGTTTACTGGGTCTGGGTGTCGTTGTATCCAGGTAGGTAATCGT
Organism: Perizoma flavofasciatum; assembly: GCA_958496245.1. NCBI lineage: Eukaryota > Metazoa > Arthropoda > Insecta > Lepidoptera > Geometridae > Perizoma > Perizoma flavofasciatum. The sequence goes on from OY292436.1 coordinate 7,482,362, forward strand.
AGTTCCTGATACCTATGATAGGATCTTACAGGGAATCCTAGTGTGGGTTCAGTGGGCTATGTTTTGTGACTGTTGGGTGTTTATTATTATTATTTGCCATTGCAAATTTCTTGACGTAATTGATGTGAGATCGAACCGTTTATTGCTTAGAGGTCCTATGGTACCAATTTAAGTACCTATTTATATACCTTCATGGAGTTTAGACTGGTGGCAGCATTGGCGACGACATCCCCGAGCGTGGCAGGTGGCAGGGCGTGGCTGCGCAGGACGAGAGCACATGCGCAGACTATTGCTGCGCGCCACCAGCGCACGCGCATCTTGCTCAGCGATACCCCGCTAGGCGTTCCTCGGACTCTTGCACAAATATCTTGTAACGACTGTTGATCAAAGTTGGTGTTGGATAAGATACATAAGTTTTCCTATACTAAAGTATGCCTTCATTAACTCCCGTAGATACCTACCTAATTGCAACTGACGTTAGACATGTAGATACAGCTTACATTTTTTTAATGTTATTCCACAGGTGGTTGCGCCGCCGACACTTTAAAAATCCAATAATACAAATGGCCGGCGCGGCGGTAGCGCTGATTAACTATTTCCATAAGGCGTAAAAAAATCAGCATTCGTCGTTGGATCAATATTTTCATACAAAAGACATCAACGCGCGCGCTCGTTTATGAAAACTGCGTTGTACCACACGTAGGTACTGTTTTGTACTATTAATATTCTGTAATACTACCTACTTACCCTAAGTACTTAGGAACGTACTTAGGTACAAACGATTCTCTAGATAAAATACCTACTTCGACACGGTTAGAAAGGAATTAATACGTTAGGGCCTAACGTATTATTTCCTTTCTAATGGGGGTGCTGTCACCAGCAGTCTTACTTAGTGGGTAACTACTTTTCTTTACTTTTTTAAAGTAGTTACTTACTTTTTAAGTGGGTGTGTACCCTACGAAGGTTACTTCATCATCATTACTATAAACATCATTAGATGTCCATTGCTGGATATAAAGGCCAACTTAAAGAGAGCCGTGACGAACGATCTGGGGCTGTCCGCCGACTTTCAGCAACTTTTGGGATGTCGTCGGTCCATCGGATGTGGAACCTTCCTATATCGGATGCGTCTCGTCCACTTGCGAGGTTCCTACTTAGGTACATACAAATATAAAAACCATGTAGCACTGACACACACATACACACGGTCTAGGTAAGTCAAAACAAAAACCCGGAACTATTACGTAGTTGTTAACAGTTACATCACTCGAAAGTGCACCCTTCTGGTGCAATTTCCCTAGGTTATAACGGTTTGAGCCATGGCGTATATATAGTATATACGCCATGGCTCAAACCGTGGCTGGTCTGGCTACTAAATTCTGTCAGAAGATAAGTTAGACATAAGTAGTAAGTTTTGATAGTCGTTGTCATGTCATTATTTACCTCATGATATTACTTCGTACATACCTACTTTTTTTTACAAATACCTCCTTCCTTGGTAGGTATACTTTGTTAGTTGTATAAAGTTTCACTACTGTGATGTGTACGAATGTTCGAGATTAGATCTTTGAATGCTTCCGTAAAAGTAAGTAGAGACGCTCATTACTCTATCGTACGTTTTTTACAGGGTTATTTGTAAACGATAATCACTTCCATTCAAACCAGCAACTTATGTTCAACCACTTTTTGAAGTGTGGCTTTTTATACATTAATCATTCATTAATTCTGTAGGTAGGTACCTACAGTTGATTAATTTACTAAATTTAGGAACCTAATTCCAACTACAATGATTGTACCACATTTGGTGCTATAAATCGGTTCAATAGTTTACTGGGTTACCCGCTAGAACAAGATCTGCTAATTTAAGTACCTACCTACCTACTCATCTATAGAAATAACTAGGTTCATACCGGACCTCGTAGTCAAATATAATACTTTATACCTAGGCCTAATCCAACAGAATGATAACAAAGTAAGCGAATTACATAACTAACTACATACCTACCTACTTCTGATTAGCAAACATTTACTTACCCAAATGTGTTTCTGCGCTAATTGGCCGCTCACACACACCACGTTTTAAAAACCTAAACTTAACTGTTAAAGATGAAGCAGATGTGTGACAATTCTCTTTTTGCTTTATTCGTATGATAAATAGACCGCAAACGTCGTGTTTTTTTTCGAGTTATAACGCGCGTTCGATTCTCAGTGCTCCGTGGTTCACTACATAGAAGACGTCGCCGCGGCTTCGACCGCTGCGCTCGCTGCCTGCGCTGGATGGAGGTGGAAGCAAGCTGTTACCAAACAGTTCCCTCACCATAGCACCACACTGTTATCCAACATTCTCAGTTCCAAGCTGACAGTAAACGCATTTGCAATTCCGACATTTCAATACCTATCACACACTTATTTCAATAATCATTCATGATCCTAATATGCAATATGAATAGACCTAATGATCATAAGAAAATTTGAACTGTAGCTACTAATCATAAATAAATAATGGCGTGTTTTAGGATTTTTACATTTTAAGGGTGGGAAATGGAGGGTGAAAGTTTGTATATGAGTAGTATCAGGTTTAGGTAACAAAAATAAATAATAACATGTACCTATCAGCGTTTTTTGTTTTACAATTTTAAAGGGGAAGGGTGAAAGTGTGTAAGGGAGTAGGTATGGGGTTTTTTTTAAACACGACTCCACGCGTGCAAATCCGCTGACAACAGCTACAAAGGTGAACTTAAAAACAAAACTAAATCATCACTGCTCCTAATATATAATATAGGTAGGCACCTATATTAAATACCTACGTACCGGTTAATTTTACTTATGTAATGCTATTGGTCATTTATGACCCTTTATAGTTAGAGCCATAGATCACCTTATGGTTCGAGCAACATGCTTCAGTGACCCCCGGACCGTTATGGTGGTCCTGAAAATGATTGTAAACGAATCCATGCAAATCAAAGAACTAGTGAATTGACTTTTTATAGGACTGAAGTATTCGAATTCCACGGTTTTGTCCTCATAACCACAGATATATAAATATGACGGTGACATCTGATAGTAGACTGACTTTGACAACCAAATAACAAAAAAAACAAATGACGTCATTTAATATAATTTAATCTAATCGTTTGTTGGTTTGCTAGCTTGTCTTCGCATCTACGTAGTTTCTTACTTTTCTTTTTGTAATTTGCCGAATTTAAATCCTTTGTGTACAGTACAGGTTATTTCAAAGTATTTTTATTCGGTTGTGCCGAGGCCACCAAGGTTTCGTAGTTATATTCACCCATAAATTAGTTTGAACGTTATTAACGTTGCTAGAAACAAAACAAATGTCGACAATTCAAGGCCCTAGTGCTCCAAGTACATCGGAAGATCTACCGCCGCCATACTCTGCCGTAGTCGCGAACCCTCAGTATGGGTTCGTGGCGTCCGGCGGTGATCACTTCTCAGCTGGCCCGTATCCAGCACCCAAACAGTTTACGCCGGCCGGGGTGTACCCTCATCCTGCGCCGGGCGTGTATCCTCACCCGAGTATATCTGTGACAAACGCGCAGCCGATGGGCGACGGGCCACCCGCGCCGCCAGCAGTGCCCGTGGGCCTTGTGCTACCACCTGCGGTGGGCAGCGAACCCACCACTGTTAACTGCTTTAACTGCGGCAAAACTGTCACCACTAGGGTCACTTTTACAACAGGGTGGCACACTCATCTTGTTGCAGGCTCTGTTTGTGTGGTCACTATGTGAGTCATTTATATATTTCACAATTTTATACAAGGTATTGAAATTATTTCTTTGAGTTAAATACTATGCTGCACAATCCTAATAACATGGCATATTTCAGCTGCATCCTTAATATCATCAGTGTTTACATAAAAACTAACAGATCAAAAAAGTAGCCTATGTATTATTCTAGGTTGCAAACTGTATTTGTTTCAAAATTAATTAAAATCAGTTCAGTCCTTACGAAGGTTCTTAGAAAGTAACAAACATCCATCCATACTTATTACAAAATTAGTAAGATTGAAACACCAATGAAACATGCACAATTACATACAAAGAGTGGTGTATTATGCCATTTGATGCATCTACAAATCAAATGTAAATATTCTGCTCATTTCCAGCCTACACCCAACCACAGCATTGGGTACTGTTCATCTGATTTCTGTAAATTATCTTTCCAGATACTTAGCACTATATTAATATTTGATTAAAAGGCAATAAACCTATTGTTCTAATGGAGATTTGTTTTGTTTTCAGGATTTGCTCTCTATGCTGCATGGGTCTTATACCATACTGCTTCGACACATTCAAGGATGCTGAACACTATTGTCCCAACTGTAATGCCTTTATTGGAAAAAGCAATAAATGCTAAGCAGTTTACAAACTTTTATACCTTGGCACCTACAAACTCTGCTAATTTGAGTCCATAAAATTATTGCTAAGAGTTGATTGGAAGCACTATGTTGTTGCTACAATTTTTTTTAAATTATAAAAGTCAATGTTTTCATATTTGCTGAATAATCTAATCATTAAATATTATTAGTATGTATTTCTATTTCAAGGTGAAGAAACAAGATCTACACAGATAAGTAGTATTATAAAATCAGTGACAGCATTGGACCATATAGTGCATTGTCCCCCTAACTTACCTGATACGGCGCAACTCTTTGAAATATTGGAGGGGTGGATGGCAGTTTTATTTATACCAGGGTATCTAGACAAATACCACTTTCTGTTAGCGTTTATGCATGCTGAAAGAATGAATTATATGGCTGTGGAAATATCACTGCTGCAAAGTTTTGCCTTGACAAATTTGCATTAGTGTGAAAGGAAAACTAAGCATGAGGTATTTGTCTAGACCCCTGAGGTAATGTTGATGAAAGAGATCATAACTTTAAGAGTTGTGGGATGCACAGAAGACTAATATGGCCTTGATTGGTGCCTAAGTTAATGAGTTTTTTGTGAATTACTTGCTATTTATTTATAGTAGATAATTGTAAAATGGGATTGTACTTTAATATATTTTTTTATCAAATATTTTTGGTATTATAGTATAACAATTTAATCTACTTTGTTATTTTAAATAAAATGTAAATATCTATTGATATTAAATTAATCTGATTTTATGTTAAAATTAACTAGAGTTTTCAGCTGGTAACCATGGTGAACATAATTAAGCTGGTTAGTATTTCACTTAATTATCTTCACCAGAAAACTGCAAGAAATGTTATGTGAATGAAACTGACACAACCCGCATCATCCTCTTGTTTTATTTAGTGGATAGCAAACATGGTTTATTAACTTGTTCCATTATGTCTGCCTTATTAAGGTTAAGCTTTGATATTGTAAAAATAACCACCTAAATAGTATGAAAAAATCTAATCATACTTTGATTGGATTCTGCTACCTTTCCCGTCTATTTTAGTACCTTTGTTTGAGGGCTGAATGTGTGCCTATTGTTTACAAGGAGTAGCAATTTCAGTAAGATATTTATTCCTTAGACCTGTATATTCTTAAATTTTAGTTTAAAATAGCCTTTTATTATCTTAACTATGTATTAACATTCCAAGTAGTTACTCCAATATTTGATAAGTAATGTATGGTCATTTTTGCCATAATGTTTGTTATTATTGACTGATAGAATTAAAATCAATAAAAAAAAATACTATATTTTCTATCATATTAAGATGATAAAACCAATGTCCCTCCATTTCAGAACATGAGCTAGGAATTTTTTAAACTTGAATGCATCAATTTATTTAAAACTATGTACGAGAGGAGGTCCAAATGTCTGAAGAATGGGAGAAATGTAATTAATAAACAAAACAATTTTTACAATTCAATATAATTAATACCTTTGAGCTTATAGTACATTTTTCGGATCCGGAAATAAGCTTAATAATCAAAGAACATTTTACTCCTTGGTCTCAAAAGAGTCATATTTGCCAACTAACTTCTTCATCTTGACTTTCCCTTTATTTTTTTCAAATTTTGAAATTAATAATTGTTGGGGGCCAGGCTGAAGGGAGGGTGGGCAAGCGATTAAAAGCCACACTGGACAAAGCAACCATTGCAACTTTGCTCTTGTGAACCAGTGTATTGTCTTACAAAAGCAACACACAACTTAACAGTGCTGACTTCAACACTTCTGAGGGTGCAGTGTGCCCTTCTTACGCCACTGCACTAACTCCGGTTTGGACTTAATTTCAAGGTGATTGATGAACCCAAGTTTCATCCCCAGTAAAAATCCACTCCAAAATAAGGAAGATTAAAAGTTTGATGCATAAATGCTGGTATCTGATCCTCCTACTATTGCAGAAAGCAGTTTCTTCCAAAAAGCATCTTCCAATATTAATTTTTCAATAATATCTGGCTGTTTTCAATAGACTCTAGCATGTTTGATGACCATGCCACTTATAAATCATGGTTTTACCAGGGCACTGCTCCCCATAAAAGGCTTTCATCTCACTCATTATAACAGCATGAAACTCAATATGCTCCATTGTTGCAGTTTTCTTCTGGATTTGGTTTGCAGAGCACAATCTTGTAAATTATGTCAAAGGGCTGAAAATTAACATAATAATAAGTACCAAATTAGCGACATACCAAACAAGTGTAGACCTGCTTCCCTTCCACCCCATTACAGACTTTTTGTCCCCCCTTGTAGGCACACCATATTTTTTATGCGCTTACATAATTTATTGAATAAAGGGTTCCATTGAGAAAAGTTTGTTATTTTACCTTGTCTAGAATTAACTAGAATAATCCTTAGTATCCTAAACAATAATTGTGAAATAGAAAATGGAAACAGCTTATCTGATATTTATTTATCAGAAATGATAAGATAGCTTCAACAGTATGATGATAACAACCTACAGTCTGTGTTTAGCATGCAATTTGATATTTTTGTGCCTAAATATTTTACCATTTCAATATGGATTTCCATAGTGATGATCCCGCTAATGACTTGAACAGGCGTGAAAATAATGCAGCCAGTGAAACTGCACATCACAGAGAACCTCCGCCGCCATATACACCTGGCGACGCTGTGAATCAACAGCCCATCATCCACCAGACTATCATTGTTCAAGCACCTCTCAAAGATACCCCTATGTTTTATAACTGCCCAACATGTGATAAGAGAGTATTTACTAAGGTGGAAAGTGTCAGCTCAAAGAACACACACATGCTAGCAGGTTTTATTTGTGGATTAACTTTGTAAGTAGTATTCAGTAAGATAGAGAAACATTTATGTTGCTCTAGTGTAAACACAATCACAATGCTGTTTTTTTTTCAGATGGTGTATGCTTTGTTGTTTGGCTGCTATTCCTTACTATGTATCAGCATTTAAAAAAACTCGTCATTATTGCCCAAACTGTAACACGTTACTCGGAACCTACTAACAAACAATCTAATGAATGTGAACTAATGTAATCTTTCAAAAGATGAATCAACAAAGAGAAACAGAAACAAGATTACAAACCATAATATTCAGATATACCTTATTATTTAGATGTATAATATTATCTACTATCCTTTCCTAAAATAAAATAAACTTACTCATGTTCAGTGTTTTACTCAAACATGGTCAAAAGTTACTTTTCACTTATTCAAAAACTTGCATGTCCTAGCTATTATATGGCACTTGTAGTCTGAAACAATCCGAGGCAATCTTCCATTTTCCATCAACAGCAACGATGAGGAATGTTTGCTGGAACGCCTTTTTAACATCATCATTCTGGTAGATCACGTCACCACACGCTTGGATAAGATAGGTGAGCTTGTTTGAAACCAGAGCTTCTGATAAAGGTTGAGCATCCAAAGTCTTCAAAGTGTGATTACTTGCAGGTAAATCCATGAGAAACTTTTGGATCTTATCATTTCCTTTAATTCCGTTTCCATTCCAAACCAATAGGCCAGAGTCCAAATACAGTTTAGAGGTTAGATGTCGAATGTTATCCACTTGCTTGTAAAATACTTTCGTGAATTCTTCAGCAGTTTCACATGCACTATCGACATTTTTAACAACCACGTCTGACATTTTAACAAAATAAGTCGTTGGTAGTTTAACTTCAATTAATCACGAATTACAACGAGTCCCTGTATTGTACATCCATGGAATGCACAACCATGGAAAGTACAGCCAGTATTACAAACCATTGGTTTCAAATACTTGTTTTGTAATACTGGGCGTCATTCCTGGGCGTGCATTCCCTAGACGTGTTGACCTTGCACGGCCAGTTTTGTACAACCCTGGAATGCACAGCCGTGGAATACGAACTAATTTCATGCTCTGTTTTCATGTGCGAGTGCTATCAAGGGGCAAGTGCTGTGTTGCCATAGTATTCTACACTATTAGTAAATTAATGTAACCAGATTAGTTATTTATGTCGGTTTTTTACAGATAAACTAACCGGTTGGGTGTATTTATTTAGAACCCAAGTTTGTTGGGAAAAGATCGGATAGCAATCCTCCTTTTCTGAGTGGTAATAAAAAAAAACCTAATAACCTAACCAATCCAAGACGGATTTGCCTAGGAAAGACAGGTTCAGGCCAACATTAACTTATTGTTTACATTAATTATCAATGGCAACTCTTGGTTGAACATAATTAGAACTTGCTCAGTGCAAACGAGGCTCGTTCTCGTCATGCGACTACTTCGCATCAACCAATGAGGGCTCAAGGATATGACGAACTCTCGACCAATGAGCGTCGAGCATATTGGTTCGTAATCCGGGGCGTACATTCCAGGGGTGTGCATTACCGTCATTGTGTTTAGTTTGTACGGAGCGTATTGTACGACCATGGAAAGCGCACCCAGATAAACCAAATGGTTTGTACTGGCTGTACTTTCCAGGGGTGTGTATTCCATGGTTGTGTTTTGCATGGACGTACAATACGGTCTCCCATAACAACAAGAAAATAACTTAGCAGCACAGATTAAATTTTTGGCCGAAGCTATTTATTTTAATTTGTTCTTTCAATTCACTGCATTTCTTGATTATGGCTTTTGTAACTATTTGTCACAATTCTGCCAATGTCCGTTTCATGTTAGTGTCATAAACTTATGGAGATTTTTAGTTATGATGAGAATATGATCGGTGGCAGAATTGTGACAACTAGCCACAGAAGCCATAATCAAGAAGTTGAACATGATCGGATATAAAATAATGGGAAAATCTGCAGATTTCTAACCTTACAAGATGATTTTACAATAATTTTGTTACCTAAATACTAAAGACTATGTACATGTTAAAAGGGTTAGTTATTCACTTAGTATATATATTTTTCAATTTTATTCATATTTCTAAATTTACAAAGAATAAAATTAATTATATAATAAAATAATTCATCATCATCATCATCAGCCTATATTAGTCCACTGCTGGACATAGGCCTCCCCTAATGAGCGCCATAGCGCCCTGTCTTCAGCTTGCCGCATCAAGCATCTGCCTACAGTCTTTCGCAGATCGTCATCCCACCTGGCCAGAGGGCGTCCTACACTACGTTTGCCGAGTCGCGGTCTCCACTCAAGAACACGTTTACCCCAGCGGTTATCGGTTCTTCGCGAGATATCACCGGCCCACTGCCACTTCAGCTTGCTAATTCGTTGAGCTATGTCGATAACTTTGGTTCTCTGACGGATGTATTCGTTACGAATCCTATCCTTCAGAGAGACTCCGAGTATAGCTCTTTCCATAGCTCGCTGAGCGACTTTGAACTTGTGGACCAGCCCTATCATGAGTGTCCACGTCTCTGCTCCGTAGGTCATGACGGGTAGGACGCACTGATTGAAAACTTTCATTTTCAAGCGTTGCGGTATGGATGACGAGAAGACTCCACGTAGTTTTCCAAACGCTGCCCAGCCTAGCTGGATCCTCCTCTTGGCCTCCTTCTTGAAATTGTTTTTACCCAACTGCAGAATCTGCCCAAGTATATTCGGAAACAATTTCGAGAAGGTGGCCATGTACAACCGGTCTTGGAACAATGTGGCCATTGATCATGACTTTAGTTTAATCCAAATTAATGCCAAGACCGATACATCGGGAGGCTGAAGCTAGGTCGTTCAGAATCTGGTTCAGCTCCTCTAGCGACTCCGCCATTAAGACTATGTCATCAGCGAATCGCAGGTGTGAGATGTAATCGCCGTTCATGATAATGCCCCTAAGGTAATCGTCGTTCATGATAATGCCCCTACCTTTCCAGTCATTATTATCAGTCAGTCAATTTAAATTACATTAACTGGAAGAATCATTTTTTAAAAGTCAATAATCAAACCTTGAATTTCTCTTTCATAATCTTTGATTCATAGATTAGATCATAGATTATGAAAAGTAAAATTACTTTTCATAATCTTAAACATATCTTCCAACGCGCTCGTGAACAGTTTCGGGGATATGACATCCTCACTCCTCTGCGCAATTAAATGGGTTTAGACTGCTGGCCCTGTACTTGAACACTCATAGTGGCGGCCTCGTAGAGACATCTCAGCACCTCGATATAACGATAGTCTACTTGGCATCGCTGTAAGGATTCCAGAACAGGCCAGGTTTCGACGGAGTCAAAGGCCTTCTCATAGTCCACAAAGGCCAGACACAGGGTTTGATTATACTCTTCGGACTTCTGTATAATCTGCCTCACTATGTGAATGTGGTCTATGGTGCCATATCCTCCGCGGAACCCAGCCTGTTCCGGTGGCTGGAACACTTCGAGTCTTCTGGCGAGACGATTCGTGACCACTCGTGAGAACAGCTTATAGACGTGGCTCAGGAGTGAGTAGGGTCTATAGTTATTAAGGAGGGTTTTATCTCCCTTCTTAAAAAAGAGCATCAGAAGTTGACAAGCATTTGCCCCATTTTACGTCTATCGTCTACTGTCTTCGTCGTCTCCTCTTTGGTGGATATCGGCCTTGTGACCGCGCGGACGAGAGCTGCCAGTCAAAGTTCGCGACACTGTGTAGCCCTACATACAAATGCTACTGCAGTATCGACAGGCACCGCGGAAGTACTTCGCGACGGAGGAGACAATTTTCTTTGGTCACCCCTTCAATCTCCAGCCCTGGCTTGGTAGGCGGGTGCCTATGTAATTTTGGGGGGGCATTTGGCCCCCTCAGCCCACCACTTCCGCGACCGCCGAGTATCGACTCACTAGAGATACATGCTATGGGATACCCAACGCATGCAGTATCTGATAGCCACCGCGTCAATTTGACCGGGCCTGTAGGTGGTGTGTCGCCATCTTTCTACTTTTGCTGCAATGTTTTACATCAAGAAAATCTAGTGTGTGATTGATTCACTCCATTGCGCCTCTCTGCTGCCACACTGGTTCCGTTTGGACGCTTTTGGGCAATAAGCTAGGAGAACAAAGAAAAACATGAATTTGTTTTGTAAATTTTATTTTAATTAATGTCTTTATCTATTTTATCGTATAAGTGCTTACGTAAATACATACATACATCGATTTTAATGTTTGTTACACCGCCAACAAATTTTCGGCATTTGACACAAAAATATCCTTTATTGGACTGGATAAATAATAAATAATCAATTTCAACATAAATAATGCATTAGATTTAACTTTATAAAATTTCAGAAATAAACTTTACTTTAGCTTTAAAATCGAAAACGAAGCCTAAGGCACTGACAAATTGATTACATGCGCTAATAATAATAATAATAAAATAAAATTAAAATGTTTATAGGCGATAATAATGCAACATTCCTTAAACTTATAAAAATAGAAAATCATTAATTCTGCAAAATTAATTACCTACTGATGTATAACTAGGACGAAAATAATTTGTTTAAGTCAATCATAGTTCTCTTGTCATCCCAATATCATTTAGATTAATTTTATTACAATGTTTTTTTATTTAGTACATAAATAATATCAACTAATCAATGAAATTACATTAACTGGAAGAATCATTTTTTAGAAGTCAATAATCAAACCTTGAATTTCTCAAAATTACTTTTCATAATCTTCTAACAATCAATGGACAATATCTTTGTATTTTCATTATAATATGCTTGATAAGTAAGTGAATTAAAATAAACCTTTAAATTTGTACTTTAATCTCAAGTTGAAACATGGTGGATAGCTGATTGTCTGAACAAATTACTTTGTACTGGCCAATTTGTTTAAAAATAAAATAAGCAAACTTAAGATGAAATATCCAATCTACCCTTCCTTTTAGTGTTATTCTGAAAGAAAAGGATAGGTGATTGGAAATCATTAATTAATGATTAATTGATGAATTCATCATTGCATTACAAAATATCAATTATTATATGCCCACCAGCAATATTTATAATATTATAATCAACTCACCAGAAACAAATAAATGAAAGAATGGCTCATATTAAGCATTTGTTTTAAACAATATATTGGGAGGTTCTAGTCCATTGATTTTATAAACACTTCAAACACCTTTATTTCCTATTTACATGCAAGTGCATAATATTTAATTCGATTTGATTACATACAGTTACCTTAATGTCTTTAGATCTAACATGAGTTTAAGATTAACAAGTGCATTTGACGTCATTTGATCTGTGTAGTACACAGCATTATTATTAGTTCCGAACATTGTTTTAACTTCTATACAAAGGATCTTATCAAATAACTGTAATAATGATATAACAAGTTTGAATCGATGGCTTTTGCACGGGTTAGCAGCACAGCGCGCGTCCGCCAAGTTGATAGGAATGACACCACAACAGCTTATAAGAAGCTTACTTACTTCCGTTTGTTATATTTGTTGTAAACCAACCTGAAATAATGACAACATCATGATAAAACTACGAAGTGTATTAAGGACCAATTACCCGAACCCATGCCAGCTTAAAGGTTGTGGGAAGTGGATGGAGGAACGATACCCCAGGTGATTGTTCGTCATAGTACTCTTTTGGTCATAGTACTCTCTTATGTCCAGAGGTGGACTTCTATAGGTTCATTATGATGATGAAAAATACTATGCAATATCAATATCAATATCAATTACCATTGCCAAGTTTATATTTCCTTTAAAAAAGCAATGTTGTTGCTATGATGATCAATAGTTGCAGATATATCAAATATCAAATATTGTTTGGCAGATAAAGGATAACCAACCACAACAACTTAAGGAGCCCACATATGAGTTTGCCGTAAGAGGTTGTTTTTTTTTATCTGATACCAGTAATCTCCGAAACGGCTAATCCGATTGAAATGCGGCTTTTTGCAATCATTTTGTAAAACTTCAATGATGGTTCTTACGCAGGTGTTATCGCCACAAGTCACTAGGGGCGCTGCTGTAGACGATGGAAAATACAGCCAACTTTTTAAAATTAACATAAAATTTACTGGAATCTATCTAAAACTACTTTATTTGCCACACTCCAGCAACGGACGTTATTATTGGAATATTCTCTAACAATTACTAACCTGCGAAGGTCCATTGCACGTGTCCACAAGCTTCTCCGATAAACCCGCGATAAGTCTTTCCTGTAAAGAACATATTTTTTTATGAAATCAATGTTAACCAGCGATGTCAGGAGACCATATATGCTTCTTATATATTTTTACGTAAGAGGTTATATATATAAGGTCACTAGGGGGCGCTGCAAGGGATTATGGAATTTATGGGGGTAATCAAATTTTGTAAAAATATAAACAATCATTTAAAAAGTGTAGTGGAAATACCAACCTCAGTGAGCCTTTCTGCATCTGCAAAGCTATGGTTGTGATTGGTTGTTTTTGCATGTGACAATTGAGCTTCCAGCGCATCTATTTTATTCTGCATCTGTAAAATGTACAAAATGCGTACTTACAATTGATTTGATTAAATCCTATTATTTACCAACACCAATGAGCACAATTCGACAGTCATAACAAAAAAGAAATCGAAATATTCTATAGCCAAGGCCAATTAAAGTTGCTTTAATAAAATAACAATGATTATAGAGTAAGTATTTGAGTCTTAGGCGGGAGTATGATGGTTTCATACCAAAAAGAACCAAATCACCAAACAAGCTATCTGTCAATTCTGCCAATTCAAAGTTTTGACAGTTTTTCGTAGAGAAAAGAGACTAGACGATTTACGATTGGCAACCGGGGTGAATCATTTTGGAAGGAAATCGATTTTCCGCTAATATGATTTACTAGTGAAATGTGTAATTTTTTTATTTTATACTAATTTAATTGTCTGGTTTCTTGAAGCAAGAAGAGTTCTACTTTGTTTGATTAAAATTGAAATCTGGGATCGTACTTCCCATACAATGCACATAAATTCACACCCTTTTACAATACAACGTTACAATAAAAGAAGTCTGACAGTATTGCACGATGTACACGCCACATAAAGAACACAAAGTAGGTGCAAACATGATGTTGGCTTGTAACCAGCAAATACCTCCTCTATTATTGCAGCCAAAGACTTTTCCATGCAGGAGTACGCGAACTCCAGAGGTTCCTACGTAAACAATGTCTTTCAGGTAATAAAAATTATGAGGAAAGCAGCACAGTAGCGTATTGAAGCGAACGAGAACAAAATTGTTTTGTCTGATTAGTTCTTTTGTTCGGATCAAATAGAAAACCGTTGATTTACCATAAATTGGAAAAAGCACTTTCAACAGTTTTAACTTACATTCCTATGATTCTATAACAAGTTAAATTATCATCGACTAATTAATAAAAAATAACGAGTACGACCCTGTCGGATAAGCCACTATTTATCAAACAAGTCTCAATACCAGGTCATCAACACACACTAACGACAGTTTTGATGCTTTACGGTTTGTGATTTGCCCAAATACTAAGTATTTTTTTTAAATAACCTGCAATACTGTCTTCTGCCGCAGTTCGTCTAGCTCCAGTTGTTTGTCGGAGAGCTGCTTCGCCCACCGCTGTTCCTCCGTCGACACGTTTTGTTGCAGTCGACTCAGCACTCCCTCCTGTTTACACACGAAATTTGTAAGTGCTATAAAAATTAGGACTTACTTTTAAGGGTCAATAGTGCAGACCGAGTACTGCACATGTGTCACACTAATTTAATACAGAGATAAATTCAGACGTGTTTTCTTATCCTAAAATAAAAATGGAAAATTCAAATGTTACCTTAGTGTATTATTAGTGGGGAATACTTTTTTTTTTCTCATCACTTAGAAACGTGGAAATGTTGGCTGAATTGTTTGGGACACAATTACTAAAGTGTTGTTACAAAGCCATTGTTCGTGGCTTCACCTTTGTTATTTAATATTGTTTTTGACGCCAGCTAATAGCGAAATGAAGCACTCGAACGTGGAGCATGCTAACGCCATCTTGTAACGAGTAGCAGCGCTACCGCGCAAGTAAGAGACCACGAAAAGGCGGGAATGGAGTCGCATGTACGAGGTTGTGTTTTAATAGTGTTGTTTTGGTGTAGATTTTACTATGGTGTAGAATTGGATTTAATTATTTAATCCCGAACCTAAGCTCGTAACAATATGCTTACCGTCTCATCAATGACCCTCCTGTACTTGTCCACCAATCTCTGCAGGTGTTCCTTCTCCGAGAGCAGCTCTTTGAGGCGGTCCTCCACGTTAGGCGCGGCGGCATTCTGCGAAGCCTCCTCGAGTTGGAGCGTTCTCTTCTCGAGCTGCTGCATCTCCGAGTCCCTCTTGCGGAGCTCCACGGCGAGGTTGTCGGCGAAGGCCCGCACCCACTCACGGTCGGCGGCGGTGCTCGGCGCCAGGCTCGGGCAGGCGGCGCGCAGCACTACAGCCACTTCAGAGTACTGCGACTCTTGCGCTTTTCTTATCGCCTCCTGTTTAATTTGGTTTTGTGTGTCTTACTTCAAAATAATAAAAACTAGCTTCTGACTAAGTTGTACCCGGATAAGTCTTTAACTATACCTATTTCAAACATTATCCATATTGTTTTAGACACTACGAAGTAGTAGAATTATTAGTAGTATGATAGTATTAAACATCCTTTCGCATTACCTAGACTAGGGTCCTATATAGTATCATATTATTATGTTGTGTGTAGATACGAAGTACAATAATACAAGAAGTCATCTTATAAGAAAATTTACATATTTTGTTACCGTGTTTGACTGTTAAGTAAAACTTATATTAATGACTGAACACTTCTCTCTGTTTGTCTCTCTGTTTAGTCTGACGATAAGGAGTAAAATAAATTCAGCCGTTGTCTTCTCCTACTAAGCCGATTCTCACACTAAGCCTACTGATGGTCAGCGATTACCGTCGCCTATTTCAACGTTAGTTTGTATAATAATCTGTCATCAGGCTTTTTGCATGGCCAACAAACCTCAATAACCTCTTAAGTCAGTGAACTGAACCGCAGTTCACTGACTTAAGTCAGTATGATCAAGAGAGAACCCATGACCCGATGTACGAACGTAATAATAGTTCGTATAAAATGAAGCAATGTACAAGAAAGCGAAGCCGGCCGAAGAGAATATCGTGAACTGTACAGATGTGCACAGATAATTAGCTATAGATATGAACGGTTTATCGATGTAAGAGGAGATGGACTTACGCGCAGGTCTTGGGCCGGCAACGCGCTTGCCGATCGCGTCTGGAGAGTCTTTTCGGCAGATTGTAACGCCTCCATTACTTTCCAGTTTTTAGTTCGCAACTCCTAAGCGGGAGCCAAAGTATAATGTTAGTAAAATACAATCAGATTGTTAATTTTGGTAATTGGCGTAAAGAGGGCGCTTTAATCCACCTGAGAATAAAATAATATAATTTTCAGGTTTGACCTTTAATATTTGTTTGAAATTAATTTATGAAATTGTTTGTTTTTTATTTATTTATAGGTTATTATCATTATCCTAAGGTCCTAAACATTAAGTTATAATTAATTATTATCTACCTTGTAAAGCTTGACGAAACTAAGTGTTCAAAGATGTCCCAACAGTAGAAATTATAATATCTGCGGTTGAAATAAATGAAACTTTGAAACTTTTGACATTACCAAATGGTAATTCAAATAAAAGCCTAAACGACAACACTGCTTGTAATGATTACAGCACTAAATGAATTTTCCGTCATTTTGTAATTTTCTGTTTAGAAAGAGAAAATGCGAAAAAAGTGTTGTTTTAATTTGTGTTGGTAATTTCTGGTGTGCTGATGTAGTGAAGAGAATGATGTTAGTTACATTGTTCTTGTCCTGGTAGTGCGCGAGCTGGTCGTGCAGACGCGCGAGCTGGTCGCGCTGGTCCTGACAGCCGCGCTGCGCCGCCGCCAGCTCCCCGCGCAGCGCCTCCACCACGCCGCTCACCGCCGCCAGCTCCTCGCCCTGCACGCACCACATCCCGCAACATTATCACACTTATATGTCTGCTTTAAACACGTACAGTACTACCATTTCAATTAGATGCTTCGCCAAATTTCATCTATCATCGGAAATACGAACGCCCAATAGTGATATTTAACAAGAGCTGTTACAACCATAATGTATAATTTGTTTTATTGTGTATATTATCGCGTACATAAATTTAATAGTTCGGAAAATAAAATGAAAGTGTTTCAAATTGTTTAAAAGTTCAGTTATTTAAAGAGAACAAAAAACTAATAAAAAAAAGTTAATTAGTACCTAATTTAGGACATGCAATTATCGTAACTTAATTTCTTGCTGCAAATTGACTTAAAATAATAGGATCACACAATTAAAAAAAAACGCACTGCTATGAAATTTGACAACTGGGGGTGTTAACAGCTCTATATACTTCCAAATACTGGAACCGCACGTGTTCTCGCTTCTGAAGCTCGCTGGAGACCGTTACAAGCTGAGGGACGGACGGACTTTTAAAAAAAAAGTTGTTTTTTAAGAAAGGGCTCTGTTCCCGACACTAGGTCTCTGTCGAGCCTGAATTGTTAGGTTTACAGTGATTCGCTTCATATTTTTTACATAATCGTATTAATCGAAATTTGCCGAAGCATCTAATTTAAATCGTAGTAGTGTAGGCTTAGTTTCACCAACAAAAGAAACGGACGGTCAAGCCTAACCATTTGATTACGATGACAGATTCCTATGAAAACATGTGCTAAAAAGTATTGATTAGGACTTAACCACCTGTTATTGTGTTTGTGAACTCGGGCCTGAGTCATTTATTTCATGTTATTTTATTGCAATATTTTAAAAGCACCTAAGTTTCTTCTAGTGACTTGTGGTGATACAAATCTAACAAAGAACATGATCACAACCCCATCCTTGAAGTCGATTGCATAAAACTATATTTTAATAGGATAAGCCGTTTCGGGGATAAATGGTAGCAGACAAACATAAATAAATTACCTCAGAAAAACAAACGCATATACAGTATTCTTAAATCGCTGGTAAAAAAAAAGCTTAGATGCGGTCATTTCGCGAACCCAGTGGACATATTTATTTTGTCACAAGCTTCTGACCACGGCTTCGTTCGTGTGGTACCCGGATAAAAAGTAGCCATGTGTTATTCCGATGTACAAGCTATATTACTGTAGTTTCATCAAAATCCGTTCAGTAGTTTTTGCGTGAAAGAGTAACAAACATCCATCCTCACAAACTTACGCGTAGAAGGATTTGGAACTAATTTGTATCATCAAAATAAATAATTATAAAATTTGGGATGCAGATGAAAAAAGTATTTTTTGACATTTTAATTCGTCCCAATATTGTCTAGGACAGAATTTGCTGTCTTCAGTATGGGGAAAGTATTTGCGTAAAATATCGATTTTGATAACTAACCCCGACCTGCCAAAATTTAGTATCAGAGAAGGAAATTAAGATTTTTTTCGCTCAATAGACACATACCTAGTCCTAATCCCACACTAGGTTTCCCCGTGTCATGGGTATCAGGAACTACGAGTTCCGGTGGTACCACAACACCCAGACCCGAAACAATTATCCACATTACATGCAGACATTCATTCACCAGCGGGAATCGAACCCCTACCTCTTCCATCGCAGCCGGCTACTTGCCTGCCGCGCCACCGAGTTCTTCCATATGAAATGTTAACTTACCTTGTGTGCGTCGTTTGCGGATATTCCATTCTGCGCGGGCACTGCTTTCATTTGTTTAATTTCAGCCAACTCTGACTCACGCATCGCCAACTGTTCACCCAGAGACGCGAGCTCGCTCGACAACTGTACAAAATCATAACATAAGATTCTCGTAGTGACTGTTCCATACAGGAGTTTCAGATAAATACAAGAACCGTGCGTCGATCACCGTCAAGTGGAATCGTCATTTTTCGCGGCGGCGGCGGCGTACTATGGGACGAAACGGTTCGTATCTTTCACGAAACCCATTTTCGGCATGATACGAACCGTTACGTCCCACCGTGCGGCTCAGCGGTTGCGAGCGGTTGGATGAATTTGCGAACTCATAGCCACAAATTCAGTCTCGAAATTCATTATTATCGCAGTTGTATTTCGTCAGTCGATCAGAACCAGTGACGACGAGTAAAAAAACCGGTCCGTTTTAATAGCGAGGTTGAAAAGTAATGCCGTTCGGTTTTAATAGCGAGGTTGAAAAGTAAAACCGTTCGGTTTTAATAGCGAAGTTAATAAGTAAAACCGGTCGGCTTTAATAGCGAGGTTGAAAAATAAAACCGTTCGGTTTTAATAGCGACGTTGAAATGTAAAATCGTTTGGTTTTAATACAACGGTTTACGGCTCGTACGTCGATGTCACTTTTTACACATATTCACACAATCCATCTATTGTGTGAATATGTGGATACTTCTCCCTCAGTATCAGTAGCATGAGCACCCAAGACAACGGTTTTGTCTACAGAAGATAAGACAAAAATGTATGTATCTCTCTCTCTCTCTAAAAGACAAAATATTTTTTGTCTTTTTTTACATAAGTCAAATGTGTTCATTGAAAGCCTATATCCATCCTCATTCAAATTATAGTCCCTCATAAAACCAAACTTACCATTTACTTAAAAACTTTTCAGTGAAATGTGCTACTTCAAACAATAAATATGAAGAATAGAATAAGTTTATCTACCTGTTGCTTCTGGTTTTCAGCTTCTGCTTTTGTTCTTTCAGCTTCTGACTTTGTTGTTTCAGCCTCTGCCTTCACTTTCTCAAATTCTGCCTTTGTTTTTTCCGCTTCAGCCTTAAGTTTTTCAATTTCTTTCTTTAGTTTTTCTGTTTCACCCTTTTGCTTGTCAACATTACTTTCAGCGAGCTGTGCGCGAGCCGACAATCTCTGCACTTCATTCTGAAGTTCAGCCATACCTATAACAATACAAGGACAATATTATAATACTTTTTACTATATTATGTATGTTTAAACACATTGTATTTTTGATCGAAGACTAGCTTGTCGCCAACAACGGTTCTCAAAATTTTGAAAGAGCGGACAATTGGCAGTAAATTGCTTGCAATCCAACAGCCGCCAAAAAACCTAAGCCGACTTTACAGTTTCAAGCAATTATAACATGGATTTAAATATTTAAGTACAGATTACAAGTACAACAAAGACTTTATATTATTTTTTATAAGACGTTAATAAAACTGAAGGATCATTCTCAGTTAGACAAATTATCCTTTTCTAGGTAACAAAACTTTCTTGACCTAAAAAATGAGGATGACACATTCAAGAATTCGTTTAGACTATTATTGTACACGCCGCCGGTACCACGTGACCAGCACCAAAACTAAATCAACAACAATTAAACATTTTATTTCAGGAAAAAATAAAAACCTTTAAAATTAATATTAACCCCTTATTCTTTTCATAAAAATTATATGGGACCTCTATTGAAGTATTAGGTAACTACCTATAAAAAAAACATACAAACTAATTTAGCACTTTTTTTGTGAAGTCGGTTGAAAAAGAAGAAGTCTATCAATTTCAAAACAATTTAAATTTAAATGCATTTTCTTCAAAGAAGTAATTAATAAGTTTAAAATTTAATTGCACGAGGCATAATAAAGGGATGAGGGGTGTTACTGACCGGCGAGTCTGTCCTGCAGCTGGCGGAGGTCCTGCTGCGCGCGCTGCTCCGCGTGCAGCGCCTTCTGCCGCTGCTGCTCCAAATCAACGCAAGCGCGGTTCGCCTCCTGCGCAACCAACCACACATTATACTACTCACTCAACACTTTCATTATGACTCCACATCGAGGACAACCTCGGTGGCGCGGAGGCCGAGGTACGAGTTCGATTCCCGCTGCGGGACAAATGTTCGTATGCTCTACAAATATTTGTTCCGAGTCTGGGTGGTGTGGTACCACGGTACTCGTAGTTCCTGATACCCACGACACAGGGGATTCTAGTGTGAGATCAGGACTATGTATGTGTTTGTTCGGCGTTTTATTATTTATTTAACTTTTAAAGACTGTTTTGTTTCCTACGGCAGTAGCGGAGTTTTAGGTGATAAAGGACCATCTGAGAACCATCCCTCAAGTCATACAAATCGAATCCAAAAAAACAGTATTTCAATTTGTTAAGCCGTTTCGTTGATAAATGGTAGCAGACAAACATAATCTAATAACACTATCAAGTTGATGTCAAACTACCAGCCCTCAATTCCCGAAGGAAACTTAAGCGTATCCCCTAATTATGTTTCACAATTTTATGGTTCCATATTATAAAGCGATAAGACCGCCCATTAGTACAATGGGCGGTCTTATCGGTTTATTTTTAAGTTTTGTTTTTTTTATTTTGTTAAGCTATATCTATTTTTCTTATGGTGTACAATAAAGTATTTTCATTCATTCATTCATTCAAAGTATAATTTCCAATAGACAAGTCATGTGCCCGAGGTATATGTGATAGTAGTGTATCGTTGTGTGTATCGGTAGTGACCTGCAGATGCTGCGCCATCGCCTCGGCGTACTCGGCGCGCACAGCGGCCGCGTCGAGCGCGTGCGTCTGACACTCCGCCTGCAGCGCCGCTATCTGCTGCAACAGCGCCGCCTCCGCCTGACACACACACACACAAATCATTCCTTTATTTATTTTACAACAACCACTTATAGGTCACAATACAGGCCGTATTTCAGAATCTAGACTCAAGCATTGATTTTTTTAATCAATTTTCAATGGATTTTTTTTCCTAAAAATAGATGAATACACAGATCAATTAATAATACTAATGTACAGCAGACTCACTCGACGCTCGCTACGATATTATTAGTTCTGTCGCTAAGTCAGGGATACTAACAGTCCGCTATTTTAAGGAGTTGGTTGGGGTCAGGTTAGAAGGGGGATAATACACACAATACATCCCAATACGGGACGTCAGAGCAGATCTTAGTTCCTCCACTCAGAATTAGAATTAGTTTTCCGGTGTCGGCTTGATCTAACGCTCTCGCGGCCACTTTCTGCATAATACCCCGCATTCACATATTTAAACAAGATAAATAAATACGGCATAATTAGATCGGAAGCCAACATATAATGATCAAACCAATTCGCAGATTCGCAGGACTGCACCTTCTAACAAGGAGCAAAGTGACAAGCGGACCTTTATTCCAAACAGTGAAGCGGAAGAAAAAACAGGTTTTTCAGAATAATTGTGGTATCCCACCGCCCGGACTTGCCGTGTCAGTCGGATTTCCGTGCATTACTCCATCAAGGCTGACGATGTGTCGAAGTATTTGCGCGTTAAGACAAAGAATATAACTGAGGATCGTACGCTTGGAGTCACGCTACAGGATATTTTTCTACTATTTTGTGGTGAGAGTGCAGAGTGAACAGCTTTCAACCTTATGAGAGAAGATCTGTGGCCTAAGGTCACAGTAATCGTCTATCAACTTTTCCGGAGTCCGTTACTGAACCCAGCTTCGCCCACATCGTATCACAACATGCTAGTTTAATTAGTTTTTTTTCCTTTTATGTATACAGTTTAGTTTTAAGGTATTTATTTGAATGTGTGCTTTATTGAATTACCTGATATAAATGAATTATTATTATTATTATTGAAATCCAGGTGGGGTGAGGTGAGTCGGTTCAGCGGGAGGGAGCGTGTGGCCATTCTGAATGTAGTACTTATATGTATTCTGAGCCTAAACTGTGGTGTGGAACCAACCTGGCTGGACTCTTAGATTCAGTTCAAAATTAGTTCTGGAATACGAGCCTTACATGACATTATTACACCGGTTCCTTGCAACCGAAGCACTTGAGCTTGGTTATTATTCTGATGCTTGTTCCACCACGCGGGCGAAGCCGTGGGCAGAGGTTAGTATAACTGTTAAAATGATTGTGTTACCTCTGACAGTCTCTGGATATGCACCTCCATTTGAACACGTTGCGCCTGCGCCTCGCCCTCAGCTCCCAGTTTAGATTGAAGCTGTTTAAAAAAAAACAATTTATTGGTTTGAAATCATTGCCAAACTTATCATAAGCATGTTCTTAACGGCACAGATATTAACGGTTATTTTCAAAATGATTCATCTACCAAATATGACTCTTTATCAGCCGTAGACGTATCCGCTCAAAGGCATCTGGCAATTCATAAAAAAAAAACGAAATGCAAGCATCTTTTTTTTTTTTAATTCAATTCATATTTTTTAAGATCAACACTTTTCAAACTTCAAAAGAACAGGTATATTCAACCCATATTTTCTAAGAACAACACTTTCAAACTACAAAACAACAGGTACTGCTCGACGCTCCCTAAATTGTCGGTTTTTCGTACGGAATTTACAGAAACTTCGATGGCATCGGCAGAGCGAGTGGAGAGATATGTGTTTACATGCTGCTCGCTCACTCACTTGCTGCCGTAGCTAGTATGTACATCGTTCTGTTACGACGAATTAATACCATCACCATCAACTCAGTCGACGACAAAGTCTCTCCTATGTTTTATTTAATTTTTCATAGTTATGTGAATGCAAAATGCAATGAGTCATGGGTAGTAAGTATGAAGCGGCATTGAATGTTTTGATGTATACAATATTTGCACATCCTTTGTCCATCCCACAAACATTTGTCCCGCGGCGGGAATCGAACCCGCAACCTTCTGCCTTCGCTCACTGCACCACAGTGGTCGTCAAGGATGTAAGCGAGGTGTAAGATGCAATGCTAACCATTAGTTTGTCCTGTGCGAGCGAGTGGTTCTCTTCGAGTAAGCGCTGCAGTCGCGTCTGCAGCGTGTGCAGCTCGGCGCGGGCCGCCGCCGCCGCCTGCTCGCTGGCGCGCGTCACGCCCGCCGCGCGGCTGCGCTCCGCGTTCAAGCTAGCCCTGTGTTACACAACCAGACAACATTTACTTATTTACTTTATATTAACACCTACGGCGGGAGTAACTTATCAATAAAATCATAAAAACAGAAAGCCAATGAAAGGGTTTCGAGCTTTTATTCAATCATTTGTATTTATATTTATTTATCGCTCTCATGTACAGTTTTATACGAGTGTTAAATAACACATAGGTCATGTAGGATACAAGAAACTCTTCTATGAGCTGTAATTATATTCTATATAATATAATGTCTTATGTACTCGTAATATATTGTAAAAAATGCGATAAGTATTCTTTTACCCAGCGAGAAGCCCCAAAAACGGGATTAAATTTTAATGATTTAAATTCATTTAAAATGAACTCTCATCTGTCGTGCAATACAAATTATAAACCAACCAATATGGTAAGTTTTATTTTACTTCATAAAATACGCCTTCATAGGCTTTGAACTCCTCTTCTCTCATAAGCAGTTAACCAGCAAACTATCTTAACACAAGTTCAGGTACAACATGGACTTGTAACAGTGTGGCTCATTGGGAAAATAATCCCAACTAGTAACACATGATTGGGTGTAACTCGATGGTACCCCATCACTATAAGGCTATGTGGCTTATACATATAGAAATGGCGTCTGTTGCTGACAAGTTTAAATGGAATGGCAAGACATCTGCGCCATGTCAGAGCCAGACGCTCTTTCTGAGTGGCTTGAGACTAAAGCAACCTCCACACCTCGATAGATGCATCAGCAGATTGCATCTGCCTACCACAGACGCATCAGCAGATTGCATCTGCTGATGCGTCTGTGGTAGGCGTCTGTCTGATATTTGCTCGCCTGTGGTAGGTAAAAAACGTTTAAAACGTTTGCAGGTGCGTCTGCCATCAAAACATTTGTTGTCGGTTTTTGCGGCACGCATCAAAGGCTTTCAGTGCGAGCGCAAGGCGTCTGTCTACACGTCTGTCAACTTATCTCTAGGAATCTATTTTCTCTTACTTTCTTCTGTTCTATGTATAGCCAGCATCCGCTACCTTCTTTTTCCATGTCTTTTTAATAACCCTACTAAGTTACTACTTAGTATTAATTAATTTAGCACTTATAATTACTGTAATTATATTATAATATACAAGTAAGCTAAGCGCAACTTCTAACCTGAGCTCCTTTAGTTTGGCTTGGAAACCTTGCGATGCTTCAATCTCATCAGTAAGAGCCTTCTCTTTATCAGCAAGCTGCTTCTTCAGTTTTTGCATGGGGTCATTGGGGCCCTAAAACAAAACAAGTAAGGATGTTTACATTGTGAAGATTTATAATCATCATATAATATACATATATTAGATTAACTCAGGATTTTAAACCAGTATGTTTTAAGCCCTTATTAAGACTCCACAATCAGTTCTATAATGATCAATTCTATGTATAATATGAATGTACATAAAAAAAAATAGTAAATAAGTCATGTAGTACAAGCTCTGCTTAGTTTTGGGCTAGATGATGCTGTGTGAAAATGTCCAGCCTTATTTAATTTTATTTAAGTATTTAAATTATTAAATAAAATTATCATTTAGTTAATATAATTAGGTTCAACAATTTAAAGTTTAATCTTTTGGTTATAGCCACTTACTTTGTGAACCTGATTTCTGAGATACTGGTGCCTGAGAAAAGTTTTAAAAACCTGTATGTCATGGTCGAATTGATTATCCAAACGGAGTGAACTGTAAATAGTTCAATATACTAATTCTGTTAACTTACTCCGATAGGTAGCGATTGAAATTTGTTACAGTTAACTAACATTTTACCAAAAATTGGTTGTTCTTCAATAGGGCAACAAATAAAGATTTGAGTTGAGGCACTTACCTCGGTCCAGTCGGAGTGCTCGGGCAGCGGGTCGTGGTGCTTGTTGAGCAGCGCGTCCGTCAGGATCTGTATCTCGGTGCGGGAGAGCACCGCGTCACGGACCACCCTCACCAGTTCGTTCACGTTCACTCCTCCACTATCGCCGGCTGGCAACATAACCATTATTAAGATAACTCACTTTTTAAATCATCACTAGTTACTCATTTGACAACCTTTGTGGCGCAGTGGGCGAAGGCCCGCCTGAGACGCGGAAGGTTGCGGGTTCGATTCCCGCTGCGGAACAAATGTTTATCTCGGGTCTGGGTGTTTCCTATGTATAATATACAAAAAAAAGTATATATGTAGTACATCAGTCATGTAGTTCCCATAACACAAGCTCTGCTTAGTTTAGGGTTAGATGATGCTGTGTGAAAAATGTCCAGGATTATTTAATTATTTTTTTTTCTCTCTGATCCTCGGATACTCTTTATGATGCTAGATTTCTGCCCGTCCGCGCTATTACTTCTTTTGCTCGGCTCCCAAGAGTCGTAGCGTGATTTTAAAAAGACTTCCTCTAGAATTAGACTTACAAATGCAAAAAAAAATTTTCAAATGCAACTGGTAATTCCAAAGATCGGCTAATCAAAAACATATTAACACAGCATATTAGCTCTTTTATAATATGAACCTATAGCTATATTATAAGCTATATTGGTGTTTTTAGTTCTTGTACAGGTATCATCAACAGTCTGTTCAAGTTCACTGCTGGACATAAGCGTCCTAAAATGGGTACTATATCTTAAACTACTGGTCGCGTCACTGCCCGTAAAATACAACTCACCCATAAGAGTCAGGACATTAGGTTCAGCCTTCTTCTTCTTCTTGCCGCCGGGTGGTGTCGAGGTCGAGGTCGGGGCAGCGGCCGCGGCTGGGTTCGTCAGAGCTTGCTTCATTAGCTTCTCAGTAGTGAGCTCACTCGGCTGTGGCGCATTCAATGGGGGAACCACTTCCTCGCGCGGAGTCTCGATCATTTCCTCGACTGGCTTCTTCTCAACCTTTTTAGCTGTGGAATATCGATTTTCTTAACATAGACCAGTAAATATTTGAATAAGCTAGAAGCTGTATAAATAAACATGTGGTTTCGATCCGATTTATTCAAGGCCTTTGATCTGATACTCTGTCGCTTTTCCAAGTAGCATTCAGCTCAATCAACTCACGACTTTAATCCATCCTAAGATCTTATACTTATATCATGTGCATAGAAAAAACAGGTACAAACATGATATATATTTGGCACATATAGGTTTTGCATAGTTGTTAGCATTCCATGTTACACTTAGGTACTAAAGTATCATTTAGGGTTCTTGTTTATTCAAATCCATAGCATTCTAATTAGGATTTCCTAATCAGTGGCGTAGTGAAGAATCACAAAGGTCATAGATAACAACAATGTTCATATTTCATACATTACGACTGCAGATGTTATGAGTTATCTCAGATTTAAAACAAACAATCATAATGGAATGTAACTTGTCGTAACTAACTATTGTGAAATATTGAATCATGCTCAAATACTAGTATATCAAACAATTTACTAGCAAACCAGCATGCGAGTTAATTTAATTATCAGTCTCGAAAACAAGAAGGATACGAGAATAAATGAAGCAGAATTATTTTCACGGTATTTTTTTAAACGCCTGAGTAATTTACTTCTTAAACAAAGCTAAATGGACCCCCACACGGTGCTCAGACCCAAATGACGCCACTTTTCAAAAATGTGACAGCTGTAAAAAAAACAACTTGTTTTTTACAGCCAAAGTGTTCTATTTTCAAATATTGTCATTACTTTTTAAATATTGTTTTTGTAAGTGGCCAATTCCGGAAACATTAGTGAGCCCTATGTATTGACTACTTAGTAGTGTACCTTTCAACTTGATTTTTTTAAAGGAACACTACTAAGTACTTTTCTCAGCTTTGGGCATAGAAAAATTATACATAAAGTATACTTAGGTAGCACTACCAAATACAAATTCAATCGTTTTATGCCGCTTAAAAAAAAGACGTCACTACTCCATATAAAGCTCTTTGTGTGGAAATTCGATTTCTTCCTCATTTATTTGAGCGACTGAAAATACTTTTTACTAAAAACGGGATATTCACCATGATTTGTTAGACTGGTTCAGAAGACAATAGAGATTGATACTCAATAGAGATGGTTTTCAATTATCTGGAGGCCGAAATATCGGGAAACATTAAACCTCACAAATCATGGTAAATCCCGTATCCTGTATTAGTAAACATTATCTTTATACCCATGACAGCTTAAAAAAATACTGACCATTACACACAGCTTAAAGGTAAGGCATACATATCAGCCCGGACCCGGATCAGCATCGCTTCAACACGAACCATACAGTATTTTTGTATGAAACTTCATACTGCCTTGCCCCGGCACAAGCTAGCCGAGCCACACAAGCGGTGAACTGGTGAGTGCTCAAATCGCCTTAGACGCGCTTACGTCTTTTCGCAGAATTATTGCAGAGGCATTTTTATAGAACCATTTCATCTTAACTAATAATAATTTCATTTCGCGCGTTCAAGCGCTAATCCCTGGAACTTCCAGTCAGGTGTGCCCAATTATTATTAATGAGAAAGGTTATAGGCTATTTAACATCACGATATGACCGTTAGGAGCCGAGCAAATAGCACGGAAGGTGCCACCGAGGCGGTGCCAATGCCGTGCCGAGCTGATATGTGTGTGATAACCATAAACCGTATGTTCTAGCCTAGAGACCTGACATTTAGAGGGTAGGTTTTTTTTTGTGTGTAGAAGGCATTAATAAAGAATTTTCTGAAATCCTACCCCTAGAGGTTGCAGCAGAGGTTGTACCTTTGCGTTGTTCCTTAGGCGCCTGTTCGCCGCTGCTGTGTCTCTCGCGGGTTACTACCTCCTTCACCGGCTCTGCGATCGACGCCGGCGCGGGCTTGGCAGCAGACGCCTTGCCCTTCGCCTTGGCAGGCTTGCTCTCTTTCTGACAGACTGCTTCTTCGACCTTCTCCTGCGGCTATTGAGAGAACATAACATTCAATCAGACAGACTGATGGAGAGTTAGTCGTATATGCAAATTAATATCAGAGGCCAGGTGTAATGTGTCTGTCCTGATTATATTGGGTGTAAACAGTACTAGGACTACTCCCTAAAATGAAGGCACAGGTTATGTAATAGTAGTTGTTTTCTCAAACATGCGCGGAAATTTGTCATTACTTTCGAAAAAAGAACACGCGGGGTTCGTATTTACGTACACAGCATCAGTTTTGAATTCAGAACAAAAACCGCGCCAGTAAAATTGTATGCGTACTGGGTGCATTGGGTAATTGGGCATACACCCAGCACGCCGACAATAATGACTACGACAAAACTTTTTTTTTATGATAGAAACCTTTCTTTCACCACATGACGAAAAATAAAAAAAATAGCCCGTAAAGAACAAGGTCGTCTCGATTCTGTTATTTGATAATAAATACATTAATAAAATGAGTTTCGTGGTTCCGAAAGTGAAATGGACGTTGACTGCACTGCACCGGATCTAAGGTCTGAAACCAAATTAGCGATGGAAAACATGCTTCCAGCGAAGTCAAAACAAAATACGTTAAAGTATCTTAGCTAAGAAACCTTTTTTTTTTTGCATTTTTTGAGAAAAGCACTATATATGCCTCAGCGAAAATGGCAATTGCCGGCCTCGTATCATTGTAGTCCTCGCCTGCGGCTCAGCCTTCAAACTGATACTGGTACTATTATCATATTCAACCTGCATATAATAGATAGTGGATGTGTAAGGCCTTTGTGCGAAACTCACAACAGCAGAAATGGTCAACTAGCTCATGCAATAAGTTTGCTTAAGATAATCACCATAAAATGAATATGGAGCGATAATTCGTTTCGAGATAATTCTAAAAATGTATCGTATATCGTGCACAGATCACCTATTTCCGCTTACTTCGGTCGTGTTTCTGTGTAACCAACTGTGTTTATCATTATTAATCATGTTGGGCCAAAAATAACTCGACTCTCACTTTTCATGCTATTGGAATTGAATTGCAGTAATTTAAATATTATAAATAAATATTTAACTATCGAACCGCACAATTATAATATAAGTTTTATGGGATACATAAAGTTAGACATGACATAGCAACCAAAAGCAGTCAAGAGATGAGCAGATGTGTGTTAAACTTCAAGTACCTGACTCAAGTTTTGATAATTAGAGGGTACAATAAAATACAGTGCATTTTGCAGTGCACACCAAGAGAAAAATCACAAATAATTGTCAACTACTTAGTAAATGACAAATTAATCCTAGCCTAGGTAAATTTGTGATCTGGAATGACACATTAAGCACTGAGTATGTACAAAATAAAGAAGCAGATTTAAATGAGAGCAACCAAACTGTAAGCCACATTATTTTTATAAAAAAAAGCACACATCTATTTATAAAATACAGTATGTAACTACCAAAACCAAAACATCTAATTTCACAGTTTGTTAGACACTGTGCCACTCACTTTTTCGGTAGCAAGTGTGGCTTGCAGCAATTCAAACTCATCCTTGGGGTGCATCTCCTCAAAATGATTGGTGACTTGAGCGGCGGACGCGAGGGCGACCGGATCGCTAACGCAGCTTGGATCCTCTTTGTTTACCAGAATAGGCTTTACTTTATGATCCTTGCCGCGTTTGCGAATCTGCAGACAGGACTTTGAATTGAACAAATTTAAAGTTCAAAATTGGATACTATTAACTTTAAACTATTTTTGGTTTAGGATATCATCCAAAACTGATATTAATTAAAATCGAATTATTGGATAATACATTACGTGAATATTAGTTTGAAAGAAAATAAGGAAACTAGTTTTAGGAGGATGACTGAGTCATAACTTGCAGTGATCTCACCTTGGCTACAGCCTTGGCTATTATTATGTTTTAATTTTTTGATCTGCTCAACAACTCAGCATGTTATAGAGTTTGTGTGCTTCAAATAGAGTCCCTGTATTATACGTCCATGGAATGCACAATCATGAAAAGTACACCCCTGGAAAGTACAGCCAGTATTACAAACCATTGGTTTCAAATACTTGGTTTCTAATAACTTTATTAGGTTCACAAATAAAGTAACGGTTTGGGAATCCAAGCGCGTATAGCGAGTGAAGTCCGTAATCTCTGCCTATACCTCTGGGAACGGGCGTGATTTTACATATGTCAGTTTGAAGAAGCACTGCAATTTCACATAAACCAGATCGTTGGGTCAGTAAGTAGATTACCGATTATCATTCTTGGTTAAGGCCATTGGCCGGGTCTATCACAGAACTTGCTCAGTGCAAACGAGGCTCGTCCTCGTCATGCGACTACTTCGCATCGACCAATGAAAGCTCAAGGATATGACGAACACTCAACCAATGAGCGTCGAGAATTGGTTCGTAATACGGGGCATACATTCCAAAGGTGTGTAATACTGTCATGTGTTTAGTTTGTGCGGAGCGTATTGTACGACCATGGAGAGCACACCCAGATAATTCAAACCAAATGGTTCGTAATACTGGCTGTATTTTCCAGGGGTGTGCTTTCCATGGACGTACAATACGGTCTCCTCTTCAAATATACATAATGCATATCAATCACCAGACAAAGCTACCGAAACTAATATAAATATTCCCAATGACGGGTTATGACTTAAATACCACCCATAATTGGCACCATGTTAGAGCAGCATATGAGTAAAGGGTTACTCATAAAAATCTGTCAAAAGGTAAATAATGACCAAACCACAACAAGGTAAATAATAACCAAGACAACCAGTGATAAACAAAAGTTTGAGTGAGTATTAATGTTCCATATGGATCGTTAACCATATGGAACATAAATATGGAATGATAACCTAATAAATTGAATTTAAATCAGACAGCCAACTTTGCTCATAATTTTAATTAAAATAAATAATGCTGGACTTTTTTCCCAAAGCATCATTTAGCCCCAAACTAAGCAGAGCTTGTATTATGGGAAGTACATGACTGATATACATACTACTTTTATACTTTTTTTACATATTATACATAGAAAATACCCAGACCTAAGACAAATATTTGCAGATCACACAACAATTCTAGCGGCGGGAATCGAACCCGCAATCTTCTGCGTCTCAGGCGGATCTACACCTACTGCGCCAGAGGTCGTCAATTTATAATGATTGTCTAAACAGTTTTTGATGACATTAGAAAAATGAAAAAAGATATCTGGGACTTACCAGATAGTAAAAGACAATGATAAAAAAGCATTCAGGACCTTTAATATAAAAAAATAAACTGTTTAGCTTGTCAGTGTTTTCTTTTCTTCTGTTGATTTTGAAAGAACGCAGAAGAAAGAAACAAAGCAGTATTTGATTGATCAACTGTTTAAAATCTTTATAAGGCCCTTACTAAAAGAAGAAGTTGGATATCTTAGTTAAACCATCCACCAATTTTATGCTAGGATAATAGAAATTATGCTAGGAAGTCACTCCTACCTTGACATTTGGTGGGGCATCCCTTTGTACATCGACTATCACAGGAGGACGGAACTCCACATGACTCTTGGCCACCTCTGGAGCAGGTTCGTCTTCCACACCACTTTCAGCCGGGGCCTCACTTTCAGGCTCACTGCTTGTTGCCGCTGTCACACTCTCCCTCTTTTCTCTCTTTGCTTGCTAATAAGAAATTTCGAACATAAAATAGCTTTACAAAGTTTTATTAGTCAATTGATTGTCACATTGTTTATTAGTCTCTGATAATTTGGAGACAATATTTTTTTTTCATGCAATTGAAATCAGTTAATTTTAAATAACCCCTAATGATTATCAATTGTCTATTGGAGCATCCCCTAGTGACTTATGGCAATAATAACTATCTCAGGGGGTCTGGACAAATACCTCACACTGATGGTCCTTCAAGCCACACAAATCAATTCACATTTCAATTGATATGCAGTAGCATACAAACAAACAACCTCTTAAGGCAAACATTTATGGGTTTCTTCCATTGCAGGTAACAAACAGAATGTAAAAGAGTCTCTTGGTTCAGAGATCCTTTTAAAAAAGCAGGCAAAAGACTATTGTGGTCTGTCTCAGGCAGCTCTTGTCCAATTGGAATCCATTTTGATATTGATTTTATTGCTATACACAGCCACAGGATACATGATTTTATATGTATTGCACAATACATCACATTAAATATTAGTTTTTACTAATACCTAGAAATGAATTATTCAACCATGTAGGCATAGGCAGAGGTTCATAAGACAACTTTACCTTTTTATTTGCTTTCTTGCTGTTTTTCTTGGATGGTTTATTCTTGCTGTCAGCCAATGCTAGGAGTTCAGTAGTGGCCTTCCTTTGCTGAGCCATGGCTTCCTCATAACTGGTGCCCGCAGTGGAGAACAGGCCCATGAGTAGCACCACGGCTATCCCCGCCACACCCAGTCCACACAGCACTAGCAATGCCTGCAGCTCCATTGGATCTGCAGCACACGCCTTCCTCCACCTAACAAAATCACACCTTACATTTAGCAAGAGGTGGTATAAACTTGAGCCCAGACAGGCCAACTAGACCATGGTTTAAATATACATACAGATAATCTATGTTATTGCAAAGCAAAGAAAGCTTACAATTGATTAATGAGGTCTACAATAAAACCTGAGTAACCAAGGTTTATGTGTTTATTTGGGAGGCAGACCACCAGCCCAATGGTTAGTGAAACCAGATGACAATGGATGGGGTAGCACAGGACTGGAGGAAGTGGCGTATTACAGAGTCATATACCTAGCAGTGAGTGCTAACAGGCTAGATTGAGCAACTAATTCACTGCCAGAGAAGACCAGCTAAGTTAAGGCAGACACAATGGTTCATTTTAGAATCATCATTCATTTCTATGAACACAACATGAAAAACAGGGTAAGCCAATAAAAGTGTATACAAACCGATGACGGTTGCGTTGATGAAAAGTAAAGCCTTCTCTAGAAACCTTAACAATTTTTCAACAAAGTACAACTCCAAACTGAAATTATTAAGGTATCGGCACAGTCGGCCGACACGTAAGCAGTGACACATGTCAAAGGTTAATGACAGTCCTTTCGCTAGAAAGTAGATGGAATTTTATTGAAATACACAATATTGGCTAGCTGGTCATAAATGAGTAAATACACCGCAGAACTGAAATATCTTTACTTCAGGAATTGCGGAGAAACGTTGAAATCGTCCAAATTAAATTGCATCCACCAACAGTTTTTAAGCAGCAAAGTAGTAGTTCTACTCAATTACTTACCAATTCTGTGAAATAAAGTAGGCAAGAGGTCGACGCTATGTATTTTTCCTACCAACGCAAAGCACTGAATTACGAAATTGCCCGAATCGTTTTACAAAACTCTAACTAACAAAACTGCCCAGCGCAGCGCAACGCCAGTAGAACTTTTTAAAGTGAGTGATTGAGAGACCGGTCCAAGATAACAGATCCTAAACATAAAGGAACCGGTGAGACCGGTGACCGGCTGAATGACCGGCAGTGGTCGGTCGGTAGATGACCGGCCGGCAATGAGTGAGCAACTGACACAGATAATAAATAAAGTACCAATAGACGATGACAAATTGGGATGGTCGGCTTTATGAAAAGGGAAACATTATGAATTAGTGCAGATCTCCAGCATGACTTCGTGGTAATGTTGCCGCGCCGCCCGTATGTACGACCGCGCCGACAACTGCCTCCACATTACCTCAATGCCGCCCCCCGACGTCCGAAAATCCTGGCCTGAAAAATCCCGGTCGCAACAAAAGGTTCCTCGTAAGAAATAAGCGCCATCAGGAGTCCAATACTACCGTTACATACAGATGGATGACCTAAGCCAGGAAAGTATCTGGGCAACTCCACGTGACCTGGAAGTTTTTCAGAGCTAGGGCAAATGGTGTCATCTAGAGGCCCTTACCCACAACTCAAAAACCGATTGTTTGATGCGAATGACTCATATCAACTGACTGTGCTACAAACTGGACAAACGTCTCCATCAAATAGAAAGCACACAAGCAATAATCAAGAAGTTAAGTCAAACGTCACTAAAAATTAATGACATACCAGTCTCACCAAAATTTCTTTCTTTCATCAATAAAAAAAAACGTCAATTATAAACAGCTGCTAGCCACAAATCCTGGTTATTTTATTATACTTCTGAGTTTTTAATATGTAGGCAATCAAAACTAGCAGATATTGTGTAATTTAACTCGTGTGACTAGTGTTTTGGAAAACCTTGATCATCTGGTTATAGGATGTCGATTCCACCACTTGTATGCAGTACTCCTCCGCCACCCGACCAGTGTGAAGAAGACAAAGATCCTGAAGACTTTGATATATCCTATAACTGTAAGTAGACACATATTCAATCAGGTTACAAGCATTTAGATTGATAATAATGATTTAAATTTCTTCTAACATAAATTACATTTTTATCTATTTGCTTGTATCTTAGGCCTGTTATCATGACAATCATGGCTGATTTATGTTTACAGTATCTCAAGATGATGATGAGGATGACGTTTACAACTTTGGGAATTTTTCTTCATACAACAACTCTCAATCTAAAACTGATATCAAGAATGAAAGTATTATACATGACAATGTTGATACTTTGACTTCATATGAAGTAAAAGAACCTTTTAAAATTGAATCTATTGAACAAGATAAAGATGAACATCACAGCAATACCAATATTACTACTCTTAACAAAATTATCTGTGAGGAAGATACTAATATAGAAGACTTGGAATTAGAAATCAGTGAAGAAAGCATAGACATCAGTATAAAAGTTGAAAATGAAGTAGTAAATGGCTTGAGCGAGTCTTCTATCAGTGAAATAAATGTTGCAAATGAATTAATAGTAGACCATCTTAGAACTTTATCACCTAGTCCAGCAACCGATGAAGATTCCATGGAATCACTAAGCATAGAAGTTCAGAAACAAAAATCATGTGAAGTTGTAGTGGAAGCAACAGATTTAGAACTAGATGATAGTGAGCCAAGTTATAGTGAAGCTGGAAATGATCTCTGCAATGAAACCAATAATTCAGATGATGCCTTTGGAGATTTTGATGACTTCCAATTCACCAGTACTACAAACAAGCCTTCCCATGTAATCGATACATGTGTTAATCCCTGGGATAGTAAAGAAACTGCAAGTGATGATTTTGTCAATTTTACTGCAAATTTTGAAGCTATTGATGATATAAACACTTTAAAATCTGATTCAGTTACTGAAAAAGATGCTGAGAGTATCAATAACATACAAGCTGCTGATGATGATGATTTTGGAGATTTTGATGACTTCAAATCATCAGCAATAGATAGTGATACAAAATATATGCCAGAAGATACTTTAACCAACCAACAAGGCCTTGGCATTAACTTCCATTTGTCAGACAATGAGGGCCAGCTTATGGAAAGTATCACTAATGTACTTGGCTCTGTGTTTAAGGAAGAAGTAATTGAACCAGAAACCGAGTTTGAAGGAAAGCTTGAGACTATGCTGAGTGAAACATGGAGACATCTAAGAGAAACTGATGTAAGACAGCCATACATTGTTAACTGGAACAATTCATTAGGACAAAGGACTTTGCTACGGGCTTTGTGTATAGACTCAAGGAATATAGTAAGTTTTTTATTTATTTATCATATTAATATTATAAATGTCAAAGCTTGGATGTTTATTGGACACAATTTAGAATAGATAGTTTGTGACCTAGAACACATAGGCTACTTTTTATTTGGATACCGCAGTGGCGAAGATGTAGGCTAGTCGTACTATAAAATGATTAACTTTCTTACTACTTGCAAAACACGGGCTTGTGCTTAATGTAAGGTTTGGACGTACCTCTGAAGACCCCCCTACTTGGTAGTAGTCAAAAACACATCCAAACATTACTAATCTACAGAAATCTATGTGCTGAGTATGTCCATCATAAGGAATCAGTTATGAGTGTGTTTGTTTTTTTTTATTTTACTTATATACATTATCTCTTAATCTCAGTTCAATTCAATTCTTAGTTGGTGGCCTTTGCGTGTAAGGGGGGTCTGCAATTAAGCCAATGTCACATTGCAAGTTAGGCCTTTACATGAAAGAGAATGACCAGAGTTGTGAAATCTCTTAATCTTATTTACTGTATTACTCAAGAAGGACATCGGAAGATCTCAGTTTGATTTTTTTTGGCGACATTTTATTTAGGTTAAGGCAAGGGCTACTCCAAACAATATATTTAAAACTGCTCCCTCCTTGCTTTTAGTATGAATCATGCTATATTTGCTCATTTACCCGTAAACCAATTCCTATTCAATTCGATTACACATTACATAAATCAATTCTCACAAGAGTAACTACTATTACAGATTTAGCTGTTTTTTTTTATAGTAAACTTTTATTTGACGATCATGTTAATAATATTGTTAATAAAGCGTCTCGTGCACTTGGATTCGTTTTAAGAATATCGAATGAGTTCTCCACCATAAAAACATTTAAGATTCTTTATTGTGCGTACATACGCAGTCACCTGGAGTATGCATCCCAAGTCTGGAATCCGCTCTACGACGTATATTCCACACGAATAGAACGTATTCAAAAGAGGTTCCTACGTTATCTGCAATTTCGGGCAAAAATATACCTACCAGATTATATAACTAGATGTCGTAAATTCCATCTCCTACCCGTCTATGAACGAAGGAAAGTATCCGATCTGTCATATCTTGTGAACATTGCAAATGGCGCGGTAGACTGCTCTGAGCTACTGGAGCTAGTGGGACTGCGCACCAACAACGCAGCACTAAGGAGACCTAACATCTTATATATACCCAGCTACAACTAATTATAGGCAGAACGCATTTATTATTCGGGCAAGCAACTTGTTTAATATGTTAACAAATATAAGTACTGACGTTGATTTATTTACTACCTCGACAAACAAGCTTAGACACTTACTTGTAAACAAATTCTTTTTAGACAGTTAAGTTATTATTATTTTTGTCATTGTAAACTATGTAACTTCTTATCTTTTTTTTTTATCTCTGATCCGTTGTCCTCATATCTGTAGTTTTAGCATATTTTTTTTTCTATTAATGGAAACTTTTAATTGGCCCTCAGCCTACCTACATGCACTTTGCATGTAAGTATTTAATTAAGTAATTTCATGTGTACCTAGCTGTAAGATTTATTAAAATTCAAAAATAAAATAAATAAATAAATAAACTATTAGTAGTCACATAATGTGACAGGTTTGAGGCCCATCACCACTTTTTATACTACCATTTAGGATATTACAGCAAACCAATAGCATATTATATTATAGAGTCTTCTTCTTTGTTTGTTACCTTGCATTCTGTCAGTCAGTAGGTCAGTGATCAGACGCAGGTTGAGATATGGTGGCCCTGAAAAGGGCTTTGTGATCAATAGTGAAAGAACAAGTGTAGTGAAAGAGAATTATCTTATGTCATATGTCGTTTTCGGGTCATATGACATGCCGGTCTTTCATTGCTGAGAGTTAGTGCTGATGTAACACTAGTGCATTGCACATATACATTTTTCATGTGGAAAAATTCGTTACTGCAACAACCTGTATATTGAAAGGCTGGGACTTAGCCACTATCACATATATTTAATTATCATTTACTTATACAAGTAGAATAATGACGACGACCTCTGGCGCAGTGGGCGAAGGCTCGCCTGAGACGCAGAAGGTTGCGGGTTCAATTCCCGCCGCGGGACAAATGTTTGCATGATCTACAAATATTTGTCTATGTATAATAATAATTCTCGACATTTTCACACATCATCATCTATCCCCAAAGTAAGCAGAGCTTGTGTTATGGGAACTACATGACTGATATACTACTTATATATATTTTTTTGTAAAAACATACATATTATACATAGAAAACACCCAGACCCGAGACAAATGAATGCAGATCATACAAACATTTGTCCCGCAGCGGGAATCGAACCCGCAACCTTCTGCGTCTCAGGCGGACCTTCGCCCACTGCGCCACAGAGGTTGTAGAATATGTATGTATTTACAAAAAAGTATATGAGTAGTATATCAGTCATGTAGTTCTCATAATACAAGCCTGCTTATTTTGGGGCTAGATGATGCTGTGTGAAAATGTCCAACTTTATAAAAAAAAATATATTATAAAGTAGGTTTTTGCATTAATATTTTTTATTTCATTGTATTTCAGTTGTTTGGTCCAAAATGGGGTTACAACACGCACAAGTATGCAGTTAACCTCAGCAGTGCTCCCCTGCAGCCTCTAAAGCCCTTGATTTCTTCAAGCTCATCTCAGAGTGAAACTCTGTCTGCAGAAAAGAGTTCAGCCAAACCAGGGGGCTGGATTGATCCATTCACATCAGATGGGCAAGAATGTAAGTCCAGTTTGATTCAGTCACATACACCTAATAAATAAAAATGTAGATGCCAGGTATAAAATTACTAAAAAGGCACATAAGCTCAACAAAACACCGCCAAATGCACTTGTATTTGACCAACAAAATTATGGAAGATTCTGGAACTGAAAACTGTGACTAACAAATTAAGCTTATTAACATTCTCACGTTTGTAAACTTCTTTTGCATGTCTTGCACATGGATTTCACACCCATCTGTAAATTTTACGCTTGATCCCAATCCTATAGTCACCTATGCCGAAGCCCTACTCCTAGACTTAGAACATCTCATGGCCACCTTAGACCAAATGGCTCAAAACCATTCCACCCTCAAGATCTCTGAGTTACTATCACATGGTAAGTGCTATTGATAAGATACAGTCCACCAAGAGCACCAATATGTAAAATTGCTAAACCATGCAATTCCATACATTTGTCAGTGGGAACAATCCAAATGTCAAAGATTTTAATCTTCGTTTAGTACATTTTGTTAATATTTGTATTATTCCTTGGTGTTTGTTTTTTTTTCAATATATGTCGATTATTATTTTTAAACATTAATTGGAAAAAAAAAGATACTTTGAGAATAGATTGATTTCTAGAATTTGAAAGTTGGTCAACTTTACATTTTGGTGCATGTGTACCTATAAACTTTATAGAAACACATGCTAAAATATTTTAACATTGAATGTATGTTTCTAATAAACTTAAAAAACTGTTTATTTGCAACCTCTCTGGGCTGAACTGATTTGGATAAAATTTGGGATAGATTTGTGGCTTAAAATATCACATAGAATAGTACCACATGGGCAAATCCGTGGACAAAAGATAGTTATGTATAATGTTCCTTGTTGTGCAGAATTTGAAGTAAGATTACACCAAATGTCTGGATATGCTTTAAACTGAGGGATAAATTGGGGTGTGACATACAAACGAACATGACGATGAAACTACAACGGTTCCGTTTTTCCTATTTGTCTTCAGAACTCAAAAAAGTCAGTCAATTAGACACATTAAAATCGTTTATTTTTATCTGTTCCAGCTTGCAACACAGAAAGCGAAAGTACTGTAGAAGTCACGTCATCTGACCTAGATGTCTTTGAAGCTGCAGTTTCAACAAAATCAGACAAAATTTACTCAAGCACTCTGAATGTTCAATCTCTCAGGCAAATCAATCTGCCTGATACACACATATTTACACCCACAGACTCAGAGACACCAAGATCTAAAACCATACATTATGATAGTGTACCACCTATACTTTTGCCTCAGCCAGTGTTGGAAAGTACACAACCAGTTGAAAGTGGCCCCTCACAAAATACTGAAACAGCAAATAAAAAGGATGATGATGATGATGATTGGGAATTTCAAGACTTTAGAGGCAGTTCTAGAAGTACTGCATCTACAAAAGATCCGCAACCAAAAGAACCATCCTTGGAACCAAAACTAGAAAATATTCCAAAACCAACTGTGACCTATCAAACTCAGGTATTGAAACCTATTAAAATGGAACCTTTGATACCTTCACTTAACTGGCCAGACCCTGGTGAAGTGAAAGAAACATTTGAAGACTTTTCAGACTTTGTATCTAAAACAGCATGGGACAATGAACAATCACATATCACATCACCTAAGCAAAATACAGTCACTGCAGAACCTGCAAATACTTTGGAAAAAATCTGTGACAAACATAAAAGTATTGAAATAGAGCAGAGAGATATTCCGGTGTCCCAAAAAAACAATAGCGAGAGTTTTGATGACGAATTCGACACTTTCCAATCTGCCCTGCCGCCAATGAGCTCAATGGGAGACCTTGTCTACAATAGTTTGAGTAGTAACGTATTTAGTAACATTCCAAACCAGAGTACGAGTCAAAGCAAATCTATTATTAAAGATTTCGATTATACATTCCCGAAAAAGTCTGACACCATATCATTTGAAAATATAAGACCAAATGAAGCTTTAACACAGAGATTAGGTTTTAACCCAACACCAGAGCTTACTTCAAGTAAAAATTCACTTCCACTGGGAAATACAATGTCCTCTAACCTATTGCAGCCCCTGCCTGTTAACTCAGCGACACAAAAACATCAAAAAACAACTCAAATATTGCAGCCACTATCATTGGAAAGCTACTCGCAAATAAACTGGCCTAATCCTGGTATAGACTTACAAGACCTCTCTAGATTCAACCCGGTAGAGACCCTTCAATCATTGAAAAGCGAACTCGGCGCTGGCGGCGGTGGCCCCAGCAAAGGCTCCTCGCCTGTCCACGTTCAAAAGAATGCTGTAAATAATCAAGTACCAGATGACGACATTTGGGGAGAATTTGTGTCGAGCAAGCCTAAACAACAAACTTTGCCAAAGAAAGCACCAATCTTGATCGATGATGATGAATGGACGGATTTCGTCTCGAGTCCGAGCGTGAAACCGCAGAACGGCCTGAATACAATAAGTCTAAATGTTCACACTAACTCGAATATGCAAAAGTCCGCCAATATAAATAAGTTCACATCAAAAAATAGTAAAACCCCGCTCGATATTCCTACGCTTAATTACATCACACCTAAATCCAGTGGGCACAATACTTACAATGAAAAACACTTCGAGAATTTATAACACCGAAAAGTGATTTTATATGTGGGTACATATGTACTTAACATTATTATTTTCTTGCATTTTGTAAATATGGTGGAGGACACGGGAGGTGTTAAATTATAGTATTTAACTTTTACATACATTATTAATTTATAAATCTAATTTAAGGAAATAGTTTTGATTAACTCTATACATACCTAGTTGTTGTATATTGTTGTTTTGCTAGAGTGCACTGAGTGAGCACTTACACGTTGTGACATATAATCTGTTAATTAAAAGGTACCTACTATTAAAGAGCTCTTTATGTAGTAGGTAAAATGTCATAAATGTAGGTGGTCATTAGAACCGTCCTTTTTCTTTAACCTTAATGATAAGTGGTTACTTATAATATTATTTAAATTTACATTATTATTTTGTCTGTAGGTAGTTAAAAGGTTGTTGCTGCTAAAGCTCTAAGATTTACTTGTGTAAAAGCAATACTTAAATAGAAAATACTTATATTGATTGATTGGTATTTCTGTATATTATGATGATAAAAAATGTGAATTATGTAAATTGTAAATTTATTAGAATTTAGGTCGACATTAATTCTAACACTTCAAAATCATAGAAAAGATAAACCTCCCACTTTCCCACATGTAGATTTAAAATACTTGGCACTGATATTTAGAAACATTCAGGGCAGTGCCGAATCCAAGGGCCTATGTTACATGGTTTGTTAGTACTAATCGTTGTATGATTCAAGGAGTACATATTACTAAAATTAAATATTACCTCTCTCAAGAGTACATCTCAAAGTGTCAGTCAACATAATGTGCCTTTGCTTTTATAAATACCAGGCTGAAGCCATAATCGCAAGTCAGATTTTAAGTTTTTATCACCTAAGAGGTAATGAAACAACCTTTGTGAGACTTGGTTGTCTGTTTCCTACATAACTTCAACGATTCTTTATATGTATTTTTCCCCTTTTGTATTTTTTTAGTGTGTTATGCCTACTTGAGCAATTATTTTATGTATTTTGTTATCAGTATTTGATCAAACAGTTATGATTATTATTATTATTTATATTATACCTAACTATATTGTGTTCGTATTCACATGCCTTATTATTTGTTGTTAGTGTAAATAATGAGGAAAACACATTATATATCCTTATAAAAATATGTTTTATTATTTAAATCACGTTTCGATTTCGGAGTCTGTGTGGTCCATGTCGTCGATGTGAGTAATACTGTTGTCTTTTCCGTCTTCCTCCATTGCTGTGACGAATTTAGGCAAGTTGTTCTCCATTGTTATCCTGAATTGACACTGTTCAAACTCCGGCCACGATATGAATCTGAAATAATGCAGAATTTAGATTATGTTAAATGGTTTAATTATATTTTAGCAATCTAAAACGGCTATTTTTTTGTAGCCCTGACTCAGAAAGTCAGAACACATTGAGCGTAAAAAGATTTTTAGGAAAAAAGAGATTAACTTACTTCTTGAACACAGTTATCTTTTGCCTTAGGTTAAGATCCCCGAATTCGGTGAAAATAGTGATATGAGGTAGAACAGCGTCGTCCGCTCCTGGCGACAACTCTTTGTTGGTGTCCGGCGGGTCTTGGCCCGTGATCAGCCAGACACCGCAGCCTGGGATCCACTGCCTAAAACAATACCAGTCTGTTAGTTTACACTGCACTGACGTGCACACGTGCCGTGTAGGTATTGGATAGTAAAGTTGTCGATGCAAAATCACAGAATGGTTCGGGTCGAGTAGAATGGTCAGAGACGTGTCGGTGTGACAGGGTAGGTCAGTAAATTGAATATGATGGAAATTAAAAAAAAAAACATATTTTTTTGTTGTTGCTGCCATAATGCAAAGTGAAGCTATTTGTTTGTTTAACTGCGACTACCTACCAACTAACTACGATTGGCAATCCTGAAAAGCAAAGTAACGCGAAGTAAGGTCCATCGACAATACGTCGCGTCAACCTCGGTTCACCTTCGAAAATGCGAATGTTATCTCGCTACTTGTACGTAAAATGATTAGTAGTTCAGTAAAAGTTATTTACAACTTTTCAGGAGGTATTTTTCAAACCTGTTTAATCCTACGAATTTAATGAGATAATTTCGAAAGTGATGTATGAAAATAAACATTAAATATCCTGTTTAATGTTTATTTTTCATACCTCATCCCATAGAACAACTTGCCCTCATTGTTCTCAAATTATTAAAAATATTTCCGTTGTTGTGCTGAATCTAGTGGGGACAGTGGGAATACACTTCGTAAAGGCTGAACCGATTTGGATGAAATTTGGAATATGTATAGTCAGAATAACCACATGGGCGAAGCCGTGGGCAGAGGCTAGTAGCAAAATATTGTCAAATAAATACTCACTCTAACATGGGAATAACTCGAGTATTTTTGGATATCATGTGTGGTTTGAAGAAATACCAGAGCAGGGGTAAATATTCAGAG
The DNA here is from genome assembly GCA_958496245.1 of Perizoma flavofasciatum. Classification (NCBI taxonomy): domain Eukaryota; kingdom Metazoa; phylum Arthropoda; class Insecta; order Lepidoptera; family Geometridae; genus Perizoma; species Perizoma flavofasciatum. Next base: position 7,526,914 of record OY292436.1, read on the forward strand.
GGACACGGCAGCTTCTCCCTCTGAGTGATGTTCACCAGGTAGAGACTGTGCTCATCCATCTGTCAAAGCAATATTACTATTAGGTATAGCTATTTACCCGGCCGTTACGTCAGGGGCCCATGCGTTTTCTATAAAAAAAAATGTATTTAAGTAATATAATTATCAGTCCTGTAGTTCCCATAAGACAAACTATGCTTACTTTGTGGCTAGATGATGCTGCGTGAAAATGTACAACATTATTATTATTATTTGGAGGGAGTCGTTTTTTGTCCGAAAAGGCTTATCGCGGTTTTTATCACCACAAGTCACTAGATGACGCTGCATCAATAAAGGAATGTGAAACGGCGTAATTACCTGTACTGTTTTTTGTAATAGTTTCGTATGTCTTCAAAAAAGGTTATTATATAGCCTTACATGCCTCAGGGGGCCCTACAATACGTGATAAAAATACACGTTGGGTTTTCGGATTGGACAGCAAAAGCTGGATACTTTCTTTTGCATCTTAATAAAACGGGCAAGACACACTAATGCGATTTTTTCGAGCTGAGGACCTCACTAGACCATATTGTCCTAAAACCCTATCAAAAATTTCTTAAATTACTTCAAGTATCTGATGAAGAAAATGGACAGTCTTAACTGTGAAGCCTGTGGGGTCAGAGATGTTTACCACCTTCTGATAGAGTGTGTCCAAAGTGTGTCTATGAGAGAATTTTAAATTCTTGAAAGCTAACCAGCTTGATGTGGGCCTGTTCCAGAGCGTGCTAGCTGTGTCAGAATTTGGCAAACATGCTCTACCGGTCCATATATAGGCTGGTTAAAGAAACTATCATGAACAATTAAGCGAGAATGATGGAACTGACATGGTCGAAAATCGACAAAGTAAAAAAAAAGAACTTAAATTTTATAAGTGCAATCTGACAAACTAATATGAAATGACAATAGCATAGTAGGTACAGGTGAAATACTAACCATTGTAACCCTTTTGTTAGTTGGCAGCAACATCCAAGGTAGGAAATGAACTTTAGGCACCGTTGTGATTACTTTGCAAGTGAATAGCAGCTGGAACAATGCTGGGATGGACTTGTGCTTTGACTGTTGAATTTCACTGTCTGTAAGAAACTAAAATATTCATTAAAGATAACTCACCTTACATGTAGAAATCCTACTAATATTATAAACGCGAATGTTAGTGAGGATGGATGTTTGATATTCTTTCATGCAAAAACTACTGAACGGATCTTGATGAAACTTTACAGTAATATAGCTTATATATCAGAATAACATGTAGGCTACTTTATATCCGGGTACCACGCGGGCGAATCCGTGGGCAGAGGCTAGTAAATCCATAAATCCATACTACAATTTATAAAAATAGATATTAAGTCCACCCAAAAACACTTTTAAAGTATAGTAAATATTATAATTTAGTATATTTTAGTGAATGTTTTTTTTAACTTGTTCTGCTGCCTTTTTCTGTTATATTTTTTTTGAGTTGACTGTAATTGCTTACCTCATATTGATGAGCAGGCATTGTGATAAATAAGTCTGGCCTTCCTAATTGATTTGATGTGTTGTGAAAGACAATATTGTTTATTAGGTGTTTCACAAAGGACAGTCCTGGCATGGAACCAACTATCTTCACTGTTCTATCTGTAAACAAAAGCTGAAACAGCTTAATACTAATCATAAAGTTATGCCTAATTCACCTCCATTGAGAGAGGGATTAATGATTTGCATAAACTTTACTGTAGGTATGTCTAATATTGTGTAAAAAATCTACATAATTAGGTGAAATTATGACATGCTGAACAGAGAAGTTTATATGAATCATTCATGGCTGGGTTTTTTCAGGTTTATTTTATTCAGATGCTAATAATGTTTGGTTTACTTGATAAGAGGCCTTCTGGCTCAGTGAATCATCAGAGGTGGAGTACATTATCATGAAAGGAAAACCAGCCATTTTTAAAACTCTTCAATATATATGAAGTTAATTTTTTTAAGTAACTTTAAAGTTTTATACCATTACGCTCAGTGGCAAGGTCACCGAGTAATTCTTGAATCCTGTTCCCTCCATCCATTTTATCTTTGAAGGCTAGCTTCCACATTCCAAAGAAGTCAGCAATTTTGAATGTGATCCGATCAGGATATTGCTTCTTTAAGTTCTGCAAAGTAAATAAATATGTTATTAATAAATATGTTATTTATTTACTGTATAGGAAAACCAACACCTAATAGATAAACTTATAAAAACAGGAAGCCATTTTGTTCCATAAATGCTATAAAGATTATCTATCGATCTAAACCCTGGATATATTAGATGTTAGTATATTTTTTGCTAATAGTATCTGTAACAGCTGGATCGATTTGGATGAAATTTGGAACGGGTAAACTTTGAGACCTAGAACAACACATAGGTTACTTTTTTATCCAGGTATCATGTATGCGAAGTTGTAAGCTGAGTGTAATGTTCCAAATAATTATAAGACTATGTACTTTTCCGTTGTTTCAACAACTCACCTGTAAATTGGGTGTAAAATGGTTTAGAGACTCATAGGTATAAATGCAATTTTCCTGGCATTGGAGTAATTCCTCGGTCAGGATCCCTAAGCCTGGATTTACTTCTATTATTGGGGAAGTCTTGTCTAAGTAATTTTTAATTGCTTGAGTAATAAGTTTTGCCGTTTGCTTGTTAATCAAATACATGCTTTCAGGGTTTTTAAACTTTTTCAACAAACTCTTTGGTAGTTTATCTTTGATTTGTTGATACTCTGGTGAACTGTCAATAAATTTTTCAATATCTGAAGCGGCATTTCGAGATTGCTTTTCCTCGTTCTGTGGGCTCACTTTATGCCTTAACCTCCAATTATATAAGGACTGGTTTTTTCTCTTTATTGATATTGCAACTGCACCAAAATTAGATTTTTTAAACATTTTTTAAATTCTAATGCCACTTGACATGTCACGAGCGGCGAACCAAAACTATCTAATACTATAAATAACTACTATGCATGCAAGCAAAATGGTAAACAAAGAGCTGTCAAGAAGGTTTTGACGTTGAAATAATTAATTTAAATATTTTTACAGGTCAAGCGTAATACAATATCGTACAAAAAAATATATATAGTGCCTTCGGGTAATTCCGAAATGATAATTGATGAATTAACTAGTTATAGGAAATAACAATAATTTATCAGAATTTAGGTAAGTACCTATACGTTTCCTGTTAAAAGCTTAAATCATTTCATCTTCATAAATATATAGCCCTGAACTCTTCAATCTTAAACAGATGCAAAATTGTACATTTTGCATCTGTTTAACATTGCAATTAGTAAATAAATACGTTTTAAAACTCCTGATATTTTTTTTTTCGAAAGTATGTCAGATACTTCCGAAAGAAGTTTGAAAATGGCCTCGATTCTGTAGTACACTGACTAAACTAAATTTAAACTGTCGCTCTCTTTTACTGATAGTGCAAGCAAGAAAGAGATAGCTACAATTAAATGAAACAGAATCGAGGCCAATGTCTTTTATGTGGTTCTGATATAAGATACATACCTATTTCATTTTAGTCCGTATTTACCGCCAATAAACGTTTGGGTGTAAATAATAATTATCGTAATATCCCGATTTTCGGAAATAGCCGAAGGCACCTTATGTATATATATTGCTATATAGAGACAACGCGCCATTCTTCAATAAATAAATTAAAAAAAGGTAAGTACCTACATAATATTACCAATTTATAATATACCACTGTTTTATTTCGTTCTTTAACTTTGACTTTAAAGCAATAATCAATTTGGTCTATCAAAGGCAAAAATACCTCCATGACTATTAGATTAAAAATGCTCAAATAAGCTTGTGATGGACTATATAACAAAAACCATAGCCGTGTTGTTCACAGTAGGTAGATACATTATTAAAAAAACTGAACATGGAGGTCATTGTTTCTCTATGACGATGACCTCTGTGGCGCAGTGGGCGAAGGCCCGCCTGAGACGCAGAAGGTTGCGGGTTCGATTCCTGCCACGGGACAAATGTTTGTATGATCTGCAAATATTTGTCTCGGGTCTGGGTGTTTTTTATATATAATAAATATATATTTACAACAAAAAATGTAGATATATATGTAGTACATCAGTCATGTAGTTCCCATAAACCAAGCTTTGCTTACTTTGGGGCTAGATGATGCTGGGTGAAAATGTCCAGCATTATTTATTTATTTATTGAAGGTATAAGAGGTCAAGCATTAAATTCAATAGAATCATATTTACTAAAAAGGAGTCAAACTACGATACTAGATGTTTACAATCGTCGCACCAAAACAATAGAACAAGTCAAATCACTGATTAGGAGTTCCACAAGGTACCATTCTTGGTCTATTGCTATTATTAGTACCTATATGTACCTACAATCCTACATAAATGAGTTGCCAAATATTACAAATCATCTAACAGTTATGTTCGAAAATGATACTACTTTTTATACCCAAAAATAATCTTTAAATGATTTTGAACTTGAAGTTCTTTTTGGACACTAGAAAAAATAATTTGTTGGTTTGAAAATAAGCTTAATATTGATAAAACACTATATATGTATACAATTCAGGAATTACAAAACTCTACCACTTATGATTAATATCGAAAATAGAGGCTTCAAATTGCGGAGTTTTATATATTATACATTCCTTATTATTTATTAGGAAAATTCCGACCTTAGTTTAACTAGATTTAAGACCAATATTTGGTATCCGAAAGGGGCAAGCTGTTGTTGCAATAAAGATTTACTTTACCTTACATTATTATTGTGTCTCATAAAGATTGCGAAAAAGAAGCATTAATTTTTTTAATAATTTGGTTTAATATCCTTTCTAGCTTCTTCCTAGAGTTCGCATTCGTTGGGTCTGTCGTATTTTACGAAAAAATTTTTTGTTGACGGTCATTCCAGCGTCATGATTTTTTTTGGCGTTTTCTAAAAAATGCAGGAACGGGCATGTAAACGAATGTCATAGATAAAATAACCTGCCATTATATTTTTTATTATTTTTCAATTTTGATATTAAAACTGCTGTTTTTTGAGCAATGCGAAAAATGCGAAAAAGACCAAAATGCGTCCGTCCCGATCCTTAACAGATTTTAGTGATTTAATTTTTATTTAATTTTTTAACTCTTACTGCACATTTAATTAAAAGTGAACAATAGGCGGACTTAATGCTAAAGCATTAAGTTGTAAGTATTAAGTGAAGTTAATGGACGTTTTGGAAACGGCATCTATTGCCGTTATTGGCAAGTACCTACACTCTGTACTTTATAATACATTTTAAAATTCAAGATGCCGCGGGCACGAATATAAGTTAACATAATCGTTAAGTAGGGTAGATATATCGGTTTCTAGTAATATGAGGATGCGGATTACGTAAATGGCATCAATTTTAGCTCGATCGATCGACACTCCATTATTAGGTATGTATTAGCTAATACATAATAATAGAGCGTCGATCGATCGGTCGAAGACCTAGATCTTTACATAAAAAGTAATTTTGTCAAACTGGCCACTTTGATTGAACGGATATAATGTAGGTAGGTACCTACCTAATAGGTTTGACATGGAATTATAAATTAAAATAAATTATTTTGTAAGGCATGTTCTATTTAAAAAAAACAGGGTTGTCAATCAATTTGTCCTAACTAGTCTGTGTGTTTTTACCTCCAATTTGATTATATACCTTACCTATTTGCAACCTTTTGAACTGAGGTTTTTCGAATATGAGTTTCGAAGTGGAAACGTACATATCATTAATATTGCGTGCCGTTTGAGTTGCTTTCAAACGGCAATATTAATGATATGTACGGACCTAACACTACAACGAACGAGCAGTGCGAATATGGTTCAACCGCTTTCGTTCTGGAACTGCTGATCTTGCAAAAGAACCTCGTGGACGCCCGGAGATCAAGACGAATTGAAAGTGATAGTGAAAACGGACCCGTCTTAAACTACGGCTAAACTGGCATCGATTTTGATGTTAGTGTCAAAACAATATTGAACCATTTGTGGCAAATGAGCAAAGTAAAGAAGCCCAGCGAAGCCCGCGTCCAATTCAAGCTTCTTACCATCGATGGTGCCACGATAACTCTCTGGTGAACTGATCTTCACCATTGCTTCTGCTTGACAATGCCCGGCCACATACTGAACGCAGACGTCAGGAAAATTGCAAGAGTTGAAGCTGGAGATTCTTTCTCATCCATCATACTCCCCAGACCTTGCCCCAATAGACTTTCACTTTTTGCAGATTTTGGATACATTTTTGCACGGTTTACAATACCTTGCAAACTTAAATTCTGAAGCAGCAGTGAAGAACGCCTATTTATAAACTTCGTGGATTCCCGTGCAGTAGACTTTAACAGGGGTGGGGGGGGGGGGGGGGGTGGGGGGGGGGGGGTATCTACAAACTGTCCTTAAAATGGTAAGAATGGGTAAACATTTTGATAAAAATTGAGATTTAATCGGATTGTATCTTTATATCCAAAACTGATAAACTGGCAATATTAGAGGTACATATTTTGTCCTCTAATATATATAGACCTGATTTTATAAGTTTATACAAAGGATCGTGATGCCTTAAATAAATACATATGTATGGTTCAGGGTGAAGTCAGACTTGTGATGATGATGATTTAGCTAACTTAGAATTGTTGATAGGTATCCATTACCACTCTACCTAATAGGCACTTTTGCAAACTGCAACATTTTCGGATTTAGATCGCTTATGCAATGGACTTTTCGGATTCACCTTAAGTCCCAAAACGAACGTTATGAATCCAAGTTCAAGGATACGTACGTACTCACTCTTATCTTAACCTACGAAGTTCAAGGTGAGGTTTTACGAAACTTCAAGCACTACGAAACGCCACGATAGGAAAACCAATTTCTGACGTGACCTCATATTTGTAGTAGGTATTAATCTAATATTAAGCTGCGTATGTGTGTTTGTAATTAATTAAATTCGATGATTAATAATCACCTTTGTCCGATGCAGCAGAACTACAGTAGGTACTTTAGGTACCGGTGGCCTGCGGCTGTTATCATCCCTGATAATCTTGGACCTATCCTTACCCGATACAATTTTCGTCGTGCTACTTTAGAATTTGTTTAATTACTCTGTGAATGGTGTTTATTTCTGTGAAAACAAGTTTAGTGATGTTAGTGTGGGTGCTCTTTCAGTTGAGCTTGACTTCTGTCTTCGCAAACGTCATCTTTGAAGATTGCGGTGAGTTACACCAGAGAAAATAATTTAGGTAGTTTTTATAGCACTTCCTAATAAGCAGGTAGTATTCCGTAGAAGAACTAATGTCACCGACGAGGCTCTAGAATTACCTAGTAAGTTGAATGGACAATAGGCAGGCCGTACACAGATACAGCTCGCAGAAACAATAACCGATGGTTAAGAAAGCCCCCACCCGATTGACATGATGACATCTAAATCATTGGATGGAGGTAGCCCGAGACACTGTTCAGGGGAATCCTATGATTTTAGATTGCTTATGCAATGGACTTCTACACACAGTTAATGATGATGAGGCTTCCACTTTGTTCATTCCTCGTGCTAATTTATTAGACAAGGTCCAAGTTCAACATCTGGTTAACGAAGTAGAACATCCTTTGAAAAATCCGTTCCAGAGAGAAGAAGGGGTAATTCGTTTAGAAAAGATACACCACGAGAATGCTAGATATACCTATTCAAGTTAATAACACACACAAGTGGAATGGTAGGTACCTATCTACATTATTAATTACCTTGAACTGGAGGGCACCATAGCGAGTTTCTGATCAGTAGGTGGGTGGGTATAGCCGCAGATATTGGTATAGCTGTATATCATCATCTAGAGGTAGATACTAATATATCTAAATACTGTATGTATGCACGTAATCATTAATTATGTATACTTAGCTATCTAGGTACCTATATATAATTAATGATTACTATAAATAAATCATTAAGCGTCATTTTGAGATAGTGTATATACTCATATTTTTATCATCGACTAGCTCTACATACGTCATAATAGTTAAATCAAAGCTAATCATTGCAGTTGGTGTCTGATTGATGTTATCTAAAGGAATAGATTATTAGATAGATTTATATTATGATTAGATTTATTAGATAGACCGAAGTGAGTATAGCATTATGTCGTACTGTATACTACTATGTGGGAGTGCTGCAGCTATAAATACAGTTTTTGTGCTGCAAAAGAGGGCTTCTTAATAAATATAGCGATAATCATAATGTTAATACTAGAAATAAAGGTAAACTCGCTGTTGCCACTTGTAGACTCCATAAAGTTAGTAAATCGTTTAAAGGGCAAGGTGTACGCTTTTATAACAAACTCCCAGTAGAAATACAAAATCGGACAATTAACAAATGTAAAAACGTAATTAGTCATAAACTTTATAAAAAGGCATTCTATAAAATGTCGGATTAGATTAGATTTAGATGATAAAAACTCTTGGAATTAAAGATGCTCCAACTCAATTAAAAAAATACGTTTGTTTTGAAAAGGATAATTAAAAAGGAAAACCAGCCTTGTTTTTCTGCCTTTCTTACAGGCAGTAGATAGAATCGACGTTTTAAAGAAACGTTCCGGGATTTTTTACCCACGACAACAGGAGCTCGTATGGATATCTTCTCTAGTAGTGTTTGTTGGTCTGTTACCGAAATAGCTTAAAATAAGTGAGACTGCCGTATTGGCCTAGAGGGCGATACCACGACTTTTGATCCGGCGATCATGGTTTCGAACACGGTGATACACCAATGGATTTTACCTAATCGAAAAATTTACGGTGTTTTCCTTCACCATTTCAAGATGGTGAAAATATCGTGAGGAAACCGGCATGACCTACAAAATTTACTAAAAAAATTGGAAGGCTAAATGCACTCATATCCTGGGTACCAACCGATTCTCGGGCTAATAAGACATACATCATTAAAATAAACGTACTAAGTGATTTTATTCCAAAAACTATCGTGACTGATAATTCATATTGTAAAAACGGGAATTTTCACGAACCGTACTATCGGTGAAGGCACCGACTAAGTTTCGACTCATTCCGAGTTTTCATCAGGGTGAGTGATCGCGACGCTCTCACTCCGCGTCGCGTCGTGCACTCTCGTGGGTGAGTGAGTGCACAATATGAGTACTAAGTGATTATTTAATGCTCCGTTTGAATACTACGCAGTATTTTATGCACTCCTACGGCCGATGTCGTGTCGTATTGCATTTTGTAGAGGCCTAACAGAACCGTATAATTGTACTATTCCTCGAGCTATCGAGGGTGTCGGTACATAGATGGTTGTTTATTTATTTATAACACAAGACATTACTTTCAGGGTCGGCTTATGACCTTTACGCTGTGAACATTGATGGATGCGGAATGAGATTGCCTTGCTACGTTACTTTGGGGGAAGAGGTTCCAGTCAAGTTGGAGTTTCGAGCAGGTAAATTGTATTTCGTACCTTTCCACCCAAGTATTTTGAGCGTGTAGCACTCACCTACAATTTGTTGTGAGTTTGAGTCTAGCATTTTAGTTTCTTATTGGCAATGTACCAGGTTCGACAGTTTGTAGCGGTATGCTACAAACTGATTTTCTCTATTAAAGATTTCAACGCGCGACTCTTGCTTTCCACAAATTTTATGTTTTAGATTAATAATCGTAACTTGCTCGATTCTAAGTTTATTTCACTTTGTTTTGTTTTTATTTATTTGTTTATTTTAGGTAGCTAAGCCACATTCATTCAGTAGTTTCAGCGTTATGCGCGTTCCAGATACTGTAAGACAGACAACAGACAAAAAAAAATCATTTTTTGCTTCAGTACCGATTATAGAGTGCCCTCCAAAAAATGTTTTCTAAATATCTTCAATGTACAGAATTTGACATGTTACATTATTATTATTGTATAGATAGATTATTTTCTCAACACGTTTCAACTGTATTGCAACAGTCGTAAAACTTATAATCGGTGAGGATTACTGATTTCTCAAGATTAAAAAAAAACTGTTCTTTACTTAAATATCATATATGTAATAATAAAAATAACTTTTTGATTGTTTTACAGATTTTGAATCAAGAAAATTGGACCAAAATGTAGTTATTAACATTAACCACCTCAATCTGAAAACCAACGTAACCCCAGGTTTGCAACGAGTATAGGTATACAATGGTGAGATAGGTATGTAAGAGCAGCTATCTATTATTAAAAATAATAGAGTCAAATATTTCTGGGAACCGAATCGAGATTTTCCATATTTTTTCGCTAAGTAAGATTTTCCATATATACTCTAAATGTTAGGGTAAGTCTTTCATGGACCTTTTTATATAGCTGCAAGGCTCTTAATGGTATCTGCCCTTGCTTTCCTATCCTATCTTACCAACCTGTACAAGATTTTTAATTTCATGCTAGAGTTCTTACTTCCTACCTAATAGGTATTAAGTGAGTTTTGAATTCTTAACATTTTATGATTCATAAAAAAAGCTAATGACCGTCAGCCGCAATGTTAAAAAAACAGAAACTAGGCGAGCTGTCAAAGTAAAGTGCAAACGGACATAAGACCCTCTACGCTAAAATACAATTGATCACATAAGTAACAATGTGAAGACAGATTTTTGCTAAACAAATGAATTAGTATAACCAACTTATGTAATGAACACCCGTATCCGGTTGCAGAGCTATGCGACAGTATGTTGTGTCCGGTGCGGACCGACGGACTCACATCCTTCCACAGCGTGATGAGCGTGCCCGTTAACGTGGCTTTGGTAAGCACTTATCATCACAAATGTCCCATTTATCAGCCCATTGAGCATGTGTTCACGTGTTCCGGTTTGAAGAGTATAATAGGTGCCGGTGAAATTACAGGCAAATGAGACTTTTCATCCGTTATGTCTCAGGATCGGCAACGCGCGAGTGATACCTCTGGTTTTCAAGCTCCCATGGGTTACTTTAACCACTTACCAACTGGTTGACCGTATACTTGTATGACATTTTAGTTGTATTAAAAAAGATAAATAGATAGATAGATAAATCATTTATTTGTAACTTAAGTATTAAAATAGTATATAACTAAGATGATTGGACTGCTGATAAGTAGCTACAAATTGGGATGGGACTCAGCATAAAGCGCCGCAGGCCTAGTGAAGGTAAGTAGCGCGCTTATAAGTACCTATGTACTTTAAAAAGCACTATTAAAAAATACCTATCAATTTTTTTTACATAACACCTAATAGTTTACGTCCTGACCTGACTCCACACACTGGGACTCCCTGTGTCGTGGCTATAAGGGCGAGTACCATGGTACGCACCCAGACTCAGAACGAATATATTCAGATAATGCAAATATTTCACCCAGCGAGAATCGAACCCGAACTTCTTGTGTCTCAGCTAGCTACTCGCCCGCTGCGCTACAAAGGTCTTTCTTTTTATGATTTTTAGGGTTCTGTAGTTTTCCCTCTCCCCCAGAAATAAAATTATTCAATTAGGACTTGTAATGAAATTATGTATACCTACGCCCTTTACATTTAGCAATCGACTGCATGCCACCTGATATTTCTGAAAACACATACGATAAATTGCTACACTAGTAAAGGCAGATCGCACACCAATTCGATAAAGTGCTTGCCACCCCCGCCCGCATCTGCTATAAATTAAATGAGGCAGATTGCATAATTTGAATACAGTACTTTATTTAATAAATTAATGTATCCAAGTAAACATTACAATGTAGCCTTTTTAGGCTAATGCGTAATTAACGTTGACCTAGATTTATAGATTTGCTAAGAATGTTTCCATTAACACGTTTCTTACTCCAAAAACTATCGTGAACTTGACTATTCATATTGTAAAAACGGGAAAACGCACGTCGGGTTAGTGCACGGTGCGACGCGGAAGGAGAAAGTCGCAACCACTCACCCTGATGAAGACTCTCGGAATGAGTCGAAACTTAGTCGGTGCCTTCACCTATAGTGCAGTACGCGAAAATTCCCGTTTTTACAATATGAACGTTTCTTACTATTTGTATTTAAGGGAAAACACTTTGTTGTTCACAAGTGTTCTTATAAGTAGCACTTTAATTACAATTAACTATTCGTAGACTTTAGTTCTATCAAGTTTTCTCACAACGTTCGTATTATCAAGGAGCTATAGATTACCTCAGTGGTCGCATGATGTGATACATATTTTTATGACATTATCGAGAAACTGTAATAACTCGGTTGAGGTCGCCGTTTCTTATAAGTCGTTTACTATTCCACTGGGTAGTAACCTGTTCAACCGACTTCAAATAAGGAGGAGGTTCTCAATTCGACTGTATGTTTTTTTTTGTGTGTATGTTACGCGATATGTTCGCCAATTGTGAACCGATTTTAATGATTCTTTTTTTATGGGTAGTATATACTTCAAGGGTGGTTCCATATAAATTTTATTAAAAAATACCAACCTGTAGGTGAAAAAATAGAGGATGAAATTTAATATTGGACTTTTATCAACTATCAGTTATTTGAAGTCGGTTTTTATTTTTTCCTGAAAACAAAATAGGTATGTAAATCACAGAAAATACATTTATGGGCACTTGTCTATTTACCTTGTACTCGTTTAGAATGTAAAATGTTTAGAATCTTTGTATTCTTTCTATGTTACTCTTTAAGTATTGCCCCAAAACCGTATACTTATACTGTCCATACTGGCATCAGGACTTGATTGCATAATGTTAAGAGGCTCTAAATTGTTCGCAGAACCAGCGCGGCTATTTGCGCTGGCGCATCTACAACGAGAGCGGAGTAAGGGTTCTGTGCTACTCCGTGTTGGTACAAACACAGAGCTTCCTGCAGAAACTGATGAGATCACAACAATATACCTACGACAATATGGAGCACATTTTATAATTTTACGATCGGAATATTTTTAACATCTGCTGTAACTACACAATAAAGTGTTTCTGTTTATTGTAAACAAGCTCTAGACTTCGGCCGTGTTATGTTGTTCCTGTATTTTATAAATGTCAAAGTTTTAGTAAGGGTACCTACTTAATTATATACTTGTAGTAGTCATTAGTATAATATAGTACTTAGGTGGTTCGAAGTACGATTAAGAACTATGACGCAGCAGTTCTACTTATGTGCTAGTTATAAACTAAATTTGACAAACGCACTCTGCTGCCAATTTCCAATGATTTTGTTACATACTTTGACGAAGTCGAAGTGAAAATTAAGAAAGAGCTATCCCTAACATCCGATAGAGTTCGTTCCTTTTTTTAAACGACTTTAAGAAAAGAGATGTTTCTAATCTGATCGTATGTTTTTTTTAACGATTGTTCTCGCTGTTTTATAAAATTATAGGTCTTAAGATTTTTTTGTTTCTTTGTTTGTACCGAATAGGCTCCGAAACTACTGGACGGATTTCAACAATTTTTTCACTAATAGAAAGCTAAATTATCAGGAAGTAACATAGGCTATAATTTATTTTCAAAAACAGAAATCCTTATGAAAATTGCAAAAATGTAACCCAAAGTAGCAAAATTTTGCCTATAAAATCTATTATTTGGTGTGCGCTGAGAAAACTATTGATGATATATAAAAATGATGTACTACATGATTAAAGTACTCATTATTACCTACAAAAAAGTCCTGGAGAGGATATATCTAACTATGATAGTTAAGTCACAATAGCAGCTTTTGTGTTATAAAATGTAATTAGATCGCCGGTTGAAACAAAAGTTGGTTACATTCGTATCGTAGTTTGAACTCTTATTCAAATAAATAGTTTTATCATCAAGGGTATTTATGTAGCAGTCAAATACTTTTTAATCGGACATCCAATTTCGAAGTTATCATGAGTATAAAATCGAAACTTTCGCGAGTGAAACCGCGTGACGCAGCTAGTACACTAAAAAGCGTACGCACATTCGCACACAACGGGCTGTGACCATTTCGGCCATAGATCAAGTCAAGGCATCGCCGTTTATAAGCACTGGGTCAAGTCACTCTGGATCGGAATCATAAAATAGTGTTTTACTTCTTGTCATAATCACGCAACAAGCTGCACAGGTCGTGTCGTGACGCATGAGTAGAGCAAGTACGAGCACATAGGTATTTAAAATCAGTTAAGTAAAACGCGTGCGAGAGTCTGTTAGCAAGGCAAGCTCAGTCAGTCGACACTCGGCTATGAAGTGAAGTGAAGTGATCAGACGTCAAAATGATATCGTGGAGCTCAGTCGTGTTTGCCCTTGCACTGTGCGCCTTCGCAGTGACTACTGATGTGCAGCAATGCCCAGGTAAGCTTTTACATAAGTCCGTTATGCCGCGACCCGGTTTCATCTCGACCACCAAAACATTGCGTTATTAAATTCTATACGTGTATTTGTAATCAATAAATAGGCACGTATCCATTATATTGCATTGCTATGTCTCGACGCTAACCATAACCCAAAAAAAAACCATACCGATTTACAATATACTATTCTGTCCACGGCTTCGCCCGCGTCAAAATGTCAGTTTTTTATAAACGCCCAAAAACTTCGCTTTCGCTTCGTACTTCGCTCAAGGAACAAAAGATGCGAACAAAGATAACCGAAGTATAGTCTTCAGCGAGCGAAAAGTAAACCGCATACAATTTTAGAACTCTCTCTCTTAGCTCGCTACGTTGAAAAGACTTCAACGCGCGAAAACGGTTTTGCCGCAAAGTGGGAATAGCTTAACTAGGTACTTACATACACATATGTGTTGGTGAACAGTATTACTTAGACATTTGTATATTACACATGTCTAAGTTAGACTGTTCCAATCACTGCTTGTAATGTAAGACTGATTGAAGTTTCTAAATCATAAAAAAGAGTAAACTCCTTTATAGAAGAACTATTAATTACAGAGGCTCCTCTTAGCATAGCAAATTTCAGCAATGTAGGGGTACCTAAACTGGGGAGTACCTACATATCCTTCATGTATCCAGTAGGTACAAAGATTGGTCATTCAATTTAATAATCGATGACATTCAACTTTATTCCAAAGAGCCCACTTTAACATTAGATACTATAGTTGATTTGATGTTGTTTCTATTCTAAGCCGTTAGGTAGGTAGGTATACAATTGTTGTCGCTAATGCGTGCATACCTAAACACTTAACAAATTTCGTTATCAAATAGACAAAACAATGCAGCACGGGTAGGTATGTTATCTACAGCACATTCCAGCACAGAAGGCATTTGCTTATTTATTGACAATACAATAAAACTATCGCATATTACTGTAAATTAAAAAGACATTTATTAAATGTAAATAAAATAATATATAAACATAGAAATATTTATTTATTTATTTATTTAATACTTCCGCACAAACAATGTAGTGTTAGGAGGACTTAATGCTAAAGCATTCTCTACTAGTCATCCTGGGCGTGCAAAAAGACGGTGTGGCGTGTCTAGTATAATGTAAACTAATGTACATACACTACAATATACTATATATACATATGTATTAATTATAATATTTAATATTTGTCTGGGTGTTTTCTATGTATAATATGTATGTATGTATTTACAAAAAAAATATAAGTAGTATATCAGTTATGTTGTTCCCGTAACACAAGCTTTGCTTACTTTGGGGCTAGATGATGCTGTGTGGAAAATGTCCAGCAATATTATTATTATTATTTCTTGATTTTTTCAAAGTTTGTTTATTTTTTGTTAGAATTTTTGAGAAGTTTTTAAAAATACTTTTCTTAATGTAAGACCACGGAAAAGAAATACTCATATAATATTTGTATGTACCTACATGTTCATGTTTCTGGCTAGTTTCCATATTTATGAGTCAAAATGCTCTATCGAAGGACTAATTTACATGATTAATTATACCCCAACAAAAATTAATTTAAATTATATACTTATAATTAAAAGTACTAATTTATACCCCAAACACATGTCATCTCCGTTCCGTTGTATGGGAATTAATAGCAAGAAAATAAATTCCTCAGAAGTACCACAACTCTTCATTAATTCTTAGTTCAGGACTGGTTTTGAAACAATAATAGAATATCTTCTCCGGCAACTGCCAGCGTAGCAAGATTTTTTTTCTTTTTAGACAACTGATTGTGTAACTCAGGACGGCCAGAGCGGAATTGATTACGCATCCGTAATGAAGAATGTACTGTATATAACTCTACCTAAATGACGCGACCGACAAGCACAATCCAGTTGCATGTTTCATTGCTGTGATCACAAGCAGAGATTATGTTTTACCTATCTACCTAAGTACAAATAAAGTAGGTTGGTCGGCACGATACTTACCTAGTTTTATAATTCAAATCTGAACAATCATAACTCATTCTCATAAAACAGATTTCTTTAGATGAGCATTTGATTATCTGTGTAGCAGAGTAAAGTTAAACTTGTAAGCGACGTCAATGTTTATTCAATTAAATTGTAGGTACTAAGTATCTACTTAAGTATTACTTAGTAAAAACAGCATTGTGATTTGCACAAACTTATTGTGGCAAATCTTGAACCGTTATTCTGGTGATGCGTGTTTGGCTCAAGGTTTCAGAATCAGCCTTTCAATTGATTGGCTAATACTAACTTTTTTTATTCAACCGGACTTATAGCATAAAATCACTGATGGATGACTTAAAAGACAGCCAATTACTATGAAATCACTATTTACCAAAAGCTGGTTTTCTTAAGGTATCATTCAAAATTGTGTTCTATTATCAGCGGACAAGAGAATAATTACGTTTATTTGCCAGAACATAATTATGTTAGAACTTAGATTTGCAATAACGATGCAAATGTTACTTACATAAATTAATATTTTTAAAAATAAGAGAGCTACTATTAATTGATTAAACTAGCTGACATAAATACAGGTATTTATATTATACTAGCTGCGCCCCGCGGTTTCACCCGCGTAGGTTTCGATTATATACCTACTCGTGATAACTTCGAAATTAAATGTCTGATCCGAATGAATTAAAAAGTATTTTACTGCTACCCTTGATGATAAAAGTATTTATTTGAATAACTATTAATACTACGATACGAATGTAACCAACTTTTGTTTCTACCGGCGATTTAAATACATTTTAGAACACAAAAGTTACTAATGTGACTTAACTATCATAGTTAGATATATACCCTCGAAGACTTTTTTGTAGGGAATAATAAGTACTTTAATCATGTAGTACATAATTTTTATGTATCATCAATAGTTTTCTCAGCGCACGCCAAATAATGAATTTTATAGACAACATTTTGCTACTTTGGGTTACATTATTGTAATTTTCTTAAAGATCTCTATTTTTTTAAAATAAATTATAGCCTATGTTACTTCGTTATAATTTAGCTTTCTATTAGTGAAAAATGGTTTAAATCGGCCCCGTAGTTTCGGAGCCTATTATAAACAAACAATCAAAAAAATATTTCCTCTTTATAATATTAGTATAGACGTAGTACATTCCACAACCAGCTTTTGTTTAATTTTAGTCAAACGTCAGTGACAAATAGTCACGGAGTGATTTCAATACGATTACTCGATAATGATCTTATAATTCTGAGATTTAAATTTCCAATCAGCACTACAAATTATTAGTAATATCGGTGACTCTCGGCAGTTTATATCACCCTGTAAAAATGTACCTCATGGTCTTGATGACACTATGCCTATGTGTTCTGCCTCTTCGGATATTTAGGAATAGAATATTTATTTCAAAAACCTTTTTATGAATCTAATATATTTTAAGATTTCACGTAGTAGGTACCTTAATATTTCCTCTAACGTCAACTTATAAACTAAGTGAATTTAATGTGATAGTGACTAGAACTCGCCCCGGTCGGCCCTGACCGCGGCCACATTAAGCGACGGACGCCACGAGATGTTCCGAGGAAAATATTATGCATCGCACTTCACGCTAGGTATATCTACTCTGCTTGACATTATCATCATGAATATTGATGCGTAGTCAGTGTATGTATATATTATAATATACACACGCTGCGGCAAGATACTCGTAATGGGACTCTCAAGGAAAATGTATTTTCTTTTTTGGGGTACCTAGTTAGAAAGTATTAAAGACATTCTTTGAATTTAGATTAAAAAATGTCAGTCAGCATAAATAATGAAATTTATTAAAAAAAAATTAAGTGGAATCTAACCAACTCTTATTAACATTTCATCTCTATTTCGAACTACAAAAGAAAAGAGACCTTTTTGCGCTTAGCTTCATTGCAAGAGAATTCACGGGATAGACGGAGTGAGCCAGAGTCATCTGTGGTTTAGCTAGGTTACATAGTTTAACCAAAGATATTACAATAAATAAATAAATAAAGCTAATACTGTTACTGTGTAATCGTCTAATACTGTTACTGTGTATAATACTGTTTAACCTAAAAATGTCAAGCATCTGTTTACGGAACCGATCCGAAGCCGTCGTATTTTAAAATACATGCGGCTATATGTCATTTGCAACCGATCTTTGAATTGATTTGCCATTATCAGAGAAGTCTTTTGTTTGTCAGTCGTACTTCCGAGTCCAATCATAATACAGAATAAATTACGAATTCAATTCACATTTGCGTTACGATTTAATTCAATACACGGAAGGTTCTGTCATCTCTGCGCATACTTTATGACTAATTTGCGTGCGCATACCTATTTAGGTAGGTATTTCGCAGTTTTCGTGTTAGCACATTTAAGAATGTCATTTTAATACTAGCAGGACATAGGACATAGGTGTATTTTCGCATAGTAAAAACAATGAAAAAATTGCGTCTACTTACCTACTAAGCACATAGGAAGGACCTAAGAAAATAAACAAACTTTACAGAATGGGATGTTTTGAATTTTATTGCATAAAGGATATTGAAACCAATAACCAATAAAAACATTTTTTTTTTCGAATTTGATTCAAGTTATGGCGCTATTCACGCTTGACCAAATTTTTTTTAAAGCCAAATTGTTTTTATCAAAAAAGGAGCTGATGTTTCAAAAGAAACTGCACCTGTTTTCCTCTGGTTATGGTTGCCCCAGTACTGTCCCAGTAAAACAACACTATATATATCTGGCTGCATTCACAGATTTCCTACAAAAAATGGCTTGCCGACGTTTCGAACACAATATTATCGGACACAATATTATTGTCCGAAATGACACTTTCAATTTCAATTAATTATTTACCGACGTTTCGGACACCAATGATAAATGCTGTTTTGTACAGTCAGATAATAAACTGCCTAGACGAATCCAATGATACCTTAACTATGAAACATTTGACGACCTCTGTGGCGAAGGCCCGCCTGAGACGCAGAAGGTCGCGGGTTCGATTCCCACCGTTGCGCTGGACAACTTTTTGTATCTGCAAACATTTGTCTCGCGATCTGGGTGTTTTCTAAGTATAATATGTATGTATTTACCTTAAAAAATAAGTATATAAGTAGTACATCAGTCATGTAGTTCTCATAACACAAGCTCTGCTTACTTTGGGGCTAAATGATGCTGTTTGAAAATGTTCAGCATTATTTATTTCTAGATGTTAGTTTATAAGCATAAAATAGGAAAATTTCGGAATTTTTAACACTTTTGACAATTTTATACCTCTATTTTGGGAAAGGATTTTCATACGTAACGTAAAGTATATTTAGTGGACAACTTGACAACCACACCACGGTAGTTCACAAAAAATGTTCATAGACTCGCACCGAAACGCCCATTCATTTACGTGTACTATCGATGTTGTCCAAAATCTTAGACAAGTTAATAAAGTCGCGACTAATGATGCATCTTTATTCTAACAGAGTACCTACTATTTAGTATGTCACCTGGCAATATGGTTATCAAACTTCAGTTGGCACGACTGATGCTATTGATTTGACACTCTGGTAAATGAAGTAGTTGCAAGACTGAATGTTAGAGAAAAAAAAGAGAAATATTTCTAGATTTAAGTACGGCTTTTGACATGACAGGTCACAATATTCTTATTGCCAAACTCAAACATTACGGTTTAAGAGGAAAGGTTCTCAAACGAATGACGTCATATTTAAAAATTACCTCTAGAAGCATGTTTGTTGCATGCAAAAGATTCGTGGAGATAAATGAAGAGGAAAATTCTCAAAGATCGAAAATGCTAAATATACGGATTAGCGTACCTCAAGGCTCAATCTAGTATCAATTTTATTTACTATATTCTCTAGTGACACGATTAATCACATCTGACGACAAATACAATTGTTAGTGCACATGAAACGGTAACGCTTGACGAAAACGAAACCTTGGAATCGTTTAAAATGTAAGGAAAATTCAAAAGCCTAGGTATACAGTTCTTTACTTAATGTATTATTATGTTACTTTTGCAAAATATAGACATTGAATACGAAACAGATAAGGAATGGAGAGAGCGACTTGACAATAAAACAAATAATGTACGTAGCCTAACAAAAAAATTGAATACACAGAACATTTGAAGGAACCTGTTCTATGATTTAATAGGCTTGAACTTTGATTTTAGATTGTACACTACATCAGCTACTGTCCTCGGACAATTTTATAAGAATTAATTTATCTCTGTAGTTCCTACCTAGGTAATGGAGTAAATTTCACAAGGCTAACAACATGATCTTTAACTACGTAGGTCTTACAGGAAAAGTACAGAAGATATCCACAATCTCGATCTCGTTTGTAACGCAAACCATTTCGTCCTCTCATTAAGTGTTTCCGCATGCGAAGTTAGATGATATATGTTATCAGCCCGTTATCTCTTGCAGGGAGGTCTATATCCGGCCTGAGCAGCGACGTGCAACTCACTCCATGTAAGAAGTTGCCCTGCAAATTGAAGAAGGGCACAAACCAACATATAACCATACATTTTACGCCCGGTAAGTTTTTTCCTTCCGCAGAAACAATATAATATACTTACATAATTTACATACTTCTATTTTCGCCTAACATTAATATTTTATACAGTTATTTTACATTTAAAGAAGAATTTTGCTTCTTATAGGCTTCTATTACTATGATGAGCTAAGCATCGATCGATATACGATGTCAGCTGGCCAGAAATCAGAATCATTCGCACATCTTTAAGCCACGCCAGAATCTGGAGTCATTGTAATTATATGACTCCAGACGCTGCAGAAAGCGCCCCTCGATCCGGCTTTGTACCTCTCCGTCAATAATTTAAGGATATCGTTTCCCGAAGTCTTTCACGTCTACTCGGGATATCGGGATGGTTTTTGGTTGCGGAATGGTCTTGATCGACGTGTTTTATCCACGATGGTGAAGTCGTCCGCGTCGACTGCGTATTCGACGGGGGTTTCTTCGTTGATGCCAGACTTTTCCGATGTGGCTCGGTGCTAATCGCCGGGCGGGGCTGTTGAAGCTAACGGGACACTTGCGCTTAACTATTCCCCAGCTGGTGAGGACGTGAAGCAGGGGGATACGCAACCGTCGCAGGCGGTAGTGTTGACTACTCCTATGGTAAGAACGTAATACGGGCACCGGGGAAAATGCCTATATTACGTTCTTGCCATAGGAGGTGCTGTGTTTATTTGTCTGTTACCATTTTTCTCTGAGATGTTTTTTATCGCCACAAGTCACTAGGGGCGCTGGAATACGTGATGGAACGCACGTAGAGGTTTTCTTATTTTAATAAAAACGATACCTTTATATCTATTGTTCCATCGTATCACATTCCAACCCAATATTCTCCTTAGTTGTACCCATACGTAATATGTATCGGTTAAAAATACCCATTTTTATATCACAATGTCAAAATAATGCGATGTGTTACATAAGCAAGTAGCAGCTAAGTATGTTTTAATTAAACCCTTCCACCTACTCTACCTACCTACTCTCTAAAATGGATACATTCAACTGTTGTTTTTATTTTACAGAAAACGATATACCAGATCTCACAAATCACGTAACAGCCGAAGTGTTTGGAGTTGATCTTCCGTTCGTGGGGGTCGATGGAAATTCTATCTGCGATAAGTTGTTCACAGAACTTGGAGATCAAGCGTCCTGTCCCCTCAGTGCCGGCACTAAATACACCTACAAAGACTCATTTCCAATCCTCGCATTTTATCCAAACATAAACGTCAAAGTGAGTTGGTCGTTGCAAGACAGCAAAAAAAAAGATATTGTTTGTTTTCAAGTTCCTGCTAGAATCACTGCATAGTGATTGAAATTTTATTACTTATGAATAGAAATATTTATTTGGAACAATGTAGATACAGTCAGCATCATTATAATTTAAAAATATAATTTCCAAGTTTTGCAACTTTGACTTTTATGTGACAAACTAAGTACATATTGTGAACTATACATAAACTTCTAGCTAATCGAAATGTGATCAACATATATCCAAAGCTACACTTAGAAACCTCTTTAAAGAAACCTCCCTATCGTCTCTATCGTCTTATAAATCTCTGGTAAAAGGGAGTGTCCCTTTTACCAGAGATTTTTTGGTTGTATGCACTACGAAAAGAATTTCTAGAAATCAACTCATAATGTTTATTCCGGAAATTAATTGTGCTTTACCTACATATTGAGTACAGTGGAAGAAGAAAGCATGTTGTGCCAACCCCGCGTAATGCGGAACAAGGGCAACTAGAAGCCCAGCTAAACAACAAACTTTGCGCTTATTGGAAAAGTCCACGTGAACAAAGTCGGGCATTCCACATGTCTTCACATCAATCTAGCTACAATTATAGTCAAAGTTTGCCTGGACCCTGATTTACCACAAAAAAAACTTGGAAATTAAACATTGAAAATTAAAATTAAAGTTGTCCTGAAAACTAATCTTAAAATAAGGTTTTTTTTAACTTAGTGGGTTAATAACTATTGTTAACTATTATACAGGGTATAATAAGACACATCACGAAAACTACGCATCTGTTCATCTTAACGACTAACATTGAGGGAAAATAATTGCTGGAAAACGACTTTTATTTCTAGGCATTCTAGGCAAAAAATGCTATTTTTTTTAGCGCGCAATGTAATGCACGCTGACCGCGCGTTTGTGTGCGTGCTCCGGTACATGCACGAGTCGAACAAAACCGTGCTGTGCGTTGAGTTTGATAATCATTGCATATCAAACTCAAACGCACATTTTGTTTGGACCAAAGTTTAATAATAAAACTTGGAATTAATTTCCTTAAAGAATTTAAAAAAAAATGAGCCTTTGATCTTCAATATCTCCAGAACTAGTGGATTCCCAGGTATAGTTTAGTAGCAATCATATATCCCAATAATATATAAGAATGTGGCTTTCGGCTTGGAAATAGGACTTATTTCTCCCGTTATTTAAAGTGCTAAGGCAAGGTATCGCAATTCACAATTACGAAGCCTTGCATATAACGAGTATAATAAAATTATTTTGTCCCAGAGCATGTCTCTCGTCATCACTCGTTCATCATAAATATGTGTGATAACAGGAAAATAAATCCTACGGCAACTGATTAAGTGAGCGAGCCGTAAAGTGCTGAATGTAAATACACAAACATTGTTTGCACACTACAACGTTTTTGCCAGGCTCTGCATGCTGGTCACATTATTATAGAATCAATTTATTATGTATGTTGTACCTACCTAATGGCATGCACCTATCTTTTGTTAGCAAGCAGGTAAAACATGTTTTACTGACTGATAGGTAAGAAAAATGATGAAAGAGCCTAGGTGCAATGAATGTATTATTATTGAAATGAAACACTAAACTAGGTAAGTACCTATTTTTTATAGTAATTATCATTAAGCCAATTTCATTATAATTTTATAAAAAACTTGACAGTGTTTTCATGACCATCCTTAGAATAATCTTGTAGATTTGCCTATATAGGCTTCTTCTTCCTAGTTACGGATTTATATGAAAAACTGTCAATAGTTTGAATATTCAGTCTATTCAGCCATCTCTTAGATAATTGGTTTGTTGATAATCGGCAAATACAAATCCACTAGGAAATGCAAATATTTGAGTTACAAGTAATAAGAAACAAAACCTTGTAAAGAATTTACACATCGACTACACTGTAGGTATTTTTTTAATGATTTCGCTATTATGTTACGCTTTTGTGTAGTTTTAAGATGCCATAAACATTATTCTCACTAGTTTTTATATTTTCTGATCTGTTTCGGTCGCCCATTTTGGCAAGTTATTCTAGAAGTTACCTATTTTTGGGGTTGATTGTATGGGGATCAATAGTTTAACGTTTTTGTAGTTATATTTTTCCACTTTTACTCACATCTTATTCTAATTAGATAGAGCATAATTTGAGGTTTGTATTGAAAATATAGGAATAAGAAAAAAAATATGCGAGTCATATAGGTACGAATGTCGAGTGTGGATCGTTTCGGTAAAGCTATTATTCGCACAAACAGTAAATGTAAAAAAATAAAAATGTACTTTAAAAAATTTATTGTATTGTAAAATATCAAAACTTAAAAAATATATTATTAGCAAAGCTATAATAATTATGTTAGTAATACAAAATGAGGCAGATATTTTTCTTATCACACATTATTAACTGAGGAATTCTCAGTTGCAAATAATTATAAAGTAAATAACCAAAATTTATTGTTATATGATAAAGTAGATTAAATATTATTAATCATTATTTATTTATTTATACATACGTGGACCTTTATCCTTAGGAATTAGTCAGATTTCCACAAATATAAACTCAGCTCTTAACTACCATTATCGTAGACCATGGTGATTCGAGTGTATAATAATATGATATTCCACCAACGGGTTTTACAACTTTGCTTAATAAGTGTGAATCACCTGTATACCTAATACTTAGGGCTATAATAACTGTACAGGAAATTTCAAAATTGAAAATACGGCTAATTACCACTGTTTTTCGTCTATTTTGTCGACGTTTCGTATCTAATATTAGTAGATCTTTATCATGAGCACTGCCCGCGTATAAGATAATGGGACTAAGATATAAAAGTACCTTTTTTGGTAGTTAGAAAGTATTGTTTTTAAAAGAAATAAGCTGAATTTTCAGAAAACTACCTACAAAAGATACTATCCATGGGTGTCCCGCTATCTTGCGACACCCTGTATGCGATCCGTGTTCGTCACGCCATGTCATAATAGTAAATTAATAAATAATTCTTACCATAATTTCTACCTATCTGGTAAGGAGTATAGAAGTTTAAACGTATTCGCGGGTACTCTTAGGAAGCCAGGCTTCAGATTCCCACAGTTGGAGGTTGGAGATTCCAATATGTACTTCTCTATTTTGGTGAGCAACGTATTTGAAGGATCCGTGCCAAGCTCATATTCATCTATCGCTTGATAGATAGCCTGTAGAAAAATATTTATTAGTGAAGGCCAATAGGCTTGGCTAAAAACAATACACTTAAACAATACAGTTATGTAGTCGGGTGTGGCTGAAATGTTCTGTTGATGACAATACGTATCATAATTTCATCGCTTTATTAATTAAAACGGTGAAAATAAACATTGTGAGGAAACTAGGCAAGGCATGTTCTGCTATGAAACAAAAATCCGAAGGCATGTGATGATGTGACATCGGTTAGTGTCCTAACTAAATCTGTACGAATTATTATTAGATAGCTGAAGTTTGTTTTTTAGTTTGAACTCGCTAATCTTTGGAACTACCAGTCAAAACCCAAAATCGAGGGGTTTACTAATAGCCACTGAAGAGTTCTACTATCCACCTCCTGGCTCCATCATCAGATCAGCTCCAAGATACCAAATTATAGTATTGCCATCCGAACTACATATACATCCAAAATGTTTCATTAGAAGAAGGTAAAAATTGACTTCCAAGATTTGATTACATTGTTTGTTTGTTATTTTGTTAGTAAGTGTGTGAAGCTAATATAAGCGTGTTACTAAAACCTATTTAAGAACCAATCTTAAAGTCATACAAATTGATTGCAAACACCGCATTTCAATCGGATCGGAACGTCAAAAAATTTAAAAGACGAAGCGAATAGACATTGGTTAGGCCTCTGCTGCGTTATAGCCGGCTACTCGCGCACCCTGCTATATGCCAGTGAGGTCGTCAGTGAGACGGATAGAACTCATTAGGTTTAATGACTTTATACAGTACTACGCAAAAAAATAAGCGTACCACCACCATAAGTGTGTTCAAGTACAATGTGTGCACAGAGTTTTAATCGCCCCCAGTTCCCCATTTCCGAAGATAGACAAAGATTTCTGAAGCGCATAACTTTTATCGTAGTACTATAAAAGAAATCGCTTTCAGCGACAAGACCACCAAAACAAAAGAAATGCACAATGGCATTTCTTTTGTTTTTTTTTGATATTTTATTATGTTTCTGTGTTTGTACTGTAAATTGGTGGTATGCACAATAAAGAGTTTATTTATATATCTATTCATACCTGAAACGCTGGCTGCTTGTTATTGTGGAAAGCCTTCCGGCTGCCATGCAGCAGGAAGACGCCCTGCGAGGTGGCGTCTGCGCACGCGTCGCCGTACATGCACTGGTCCGCGCGGTAGTTGTACCGGCAGGAGAGCTCGTAAACTGCGCGCTCGTGGTAGTGGAATATTATGTTTATTATGTCCTGAAACATTTGCTCCATAGTATAACAGCAATATTATGAACGGACTAGCTGTGCCACAGTCGAGGACGGCCATGGCACAGTAGGATTGCTAATTAGCGATAAGACCGCTGATTGGCACTCTTATCTGAGTTGAAATATAATTTGGTATGCAATAAATTATCTTAGTATATCATGTTATAAAATCTGTGGTATAACTTACTTGGTCCCCCCATGGAATATACAGTTTCCATTTCAGCATGATTGGTGTGACGTAGTCGACCCATCCAAATTCCCTCATCCTCGTCAGATTCATCAGCATCACTCCAGAGTTCAGACCTACAACAAAAAATATATCAATAAAAATTATTTCATGTCGCATGTATGAAAGACTAGCATCTGCCCACGGCTTCGCCCGCGTGGTACCCGGATAAAAAGTAGCCTATGTGTTATTCTGATGTATAAGCTATATTACTATAAAGTTCCATCAAAATCCGCTCAGTAGTTTTTGCGTGAAAGAGTAACAAACATCCTCACAAACTTTCACGTTTATAATATTAGTATGATTATTAGGAGTAGGATAGGATGTTAGCTCTGCCACAAGCCCTTATATAGGATTAGAACTTTATCAGGTTAATATTGTGATAATTAAAAATTATCTTGTTTGGGTTTATTTTGACCAAAATACATATCTATTTAACCATACATATTTATTTAAAAAATACCTTAAACCTATGTTATTAAGAGAATTTTCAGTTAAACTGTTATTAAACTGAAAATATTTAACTGACTGATATTGAACTGAATATTAAACTGATAGTTCTAATCATACGAGGGTGGATTGAAAAGTTCGCGGCCTGACATACAAACCTTTTAAACATTTTCACATAACTACCCTCATTTTGTTTGTATGTTCACTGGTAAAAACAGTGTAAAGTTTTATTACTGTACAGTTTGTGGTTTTCACGTTAGAGCCAATTAAGTAAGACCAGGCGCAGGGTTTTTGTTGTTGTATATTCTGAAAAAATTGAGAATATTGAACTATGTGCGGTCATCAAATACTTGCGTAAAAAAGTTTAACGCCAAAAGAGATTCATGATGACATGAATAGAACATTAGGGGAATGTGCCTCGTCGTATACCACTGTGAAAAAATGGGCTGCAGAATTTAAACGTGGACGAGAGAGCATCGAGGATGACCCTTGCCCTGGTCGGCCTACGACGTCTACGACGGAAGAAAACATCAGAAAAGTGTGTGATCTCATATTGGAAAACCGTAGATTTACTATTAGGGAGATAGCTGACACCATAGGCATCTCGTATGAATGAACGCAAAACATTATTGTCAACAAACTCGGGTATTGGATCGATGAAACCTGGGTCCACTACTATACTCCAGAGTCAAAACAACAGTCCAAGCAGTGGAAAAAACCTGGTGAACCGTCCCCAAAGAAGGCTAAGACAATTCTGTCGGCTGGAAAGGTGATGGCGTCTGATTTTGGGATGCTAAGGATGTCATCATGGTGGACTACCTTCCAAAAGGCGAAACAATAAACTCGACATACTACTGACGTTTACGTGAAGAAATTATAGAAAAACGCCCAGGATTACTGCGAATCTGTATCATCATGACAACGCTCGCGTTCACACGTCTGACGAAACCATGGCTCAAATTCGTGATTGTGGATTCGAATTGTTGCCCCATCTGGCTTATTCTCCTTATTTAGCGCCGTCGGACTTTCATCTGTTCCCAAACCTAAAAAAACACCTCGGTGGTCAGAAATTTCCAACAAATGTAGAGGCCGAAGCTGCAGTGAACCTCTATTTTGAAGGCCTTGAGCAATCATTTTTTTTAAAAGGTATAGAAGCTTTCGAAATCAGATGGAAGAAATGCATTGAGCTAGACAGAGAGTACGTCGAAAAATAAAAATATTTTTGCATGTGTTTAACTGTGTTTTCTTGCCTAGGCCGCGAACTTTCAATCCACCCTTGTATATACCCAAACAAGAGAATTTGTTTTTTTTTAGATATATAGTAATACTACTATGTATTTTTAACAATTTAAAGTGCTGTTTATAATGCTGTCAAAAAAGACTGTACTGTCCCAAAACCAAATCCACAAGGATAATGGATAATGGGTACAATAGATTTTATACACATTAAAATGTGTTCTTTTGTGCTTTTTTGCTCAATAAATATTAACTTACCATATTTTCCATAAAACGGATGCTTAGCAAATCTTGGGTACCATGAAACATTAGGGTTATCATCCTCCAATGCCATGGCTGATATCTGAGAGGGATTGAACCTGCTGAAGTGGGCCCACAGCTCTTCAACGGGACCCAGGAACAGAGTATCTGTGTCTACATAGATCATAGCATCTATGAGAGGTGTGAGTTTCTGAAATTAAAGCAGTTTTTGTTTCATCATCATCATCAACAGCCTGTAGAAATCCACTGGTGAACAGTTGGTTGACTCCATTCAAGAATATTTCTTCCCCAGTCAAAAATTCTGCAAGCTATGTGGTCTGCTCATTGCCACTTCTTCTTTCTAATTCTAAAAGCTATGTTTTTGATTTCAGTTCTCCTACGGACTTCCTCATTTTCAGAGTTCAGAGTTCTTGTTTACTTGAATCCAACATGACACAAGACAACCAGGATTGACATAATAGAGAAGACACCTTTACTCAGGAGTAGTTGTAACACACTGTTTAGATTAAGATCAAAAATTATAGAGAAACTTCAAATTATTACTTTAAATTCCATAACATAAGGGATAAAGGGGGAGCATTGGGAGAATAGTTTCTGATATTATTTTTTAAGTATTTTTAACCTTTACTTTACTTTTAATCTTTAAGCTTCATATCTGTTATAGCCAGGACTGTCATCCAATACAAAAAATGTAATGCTTTTTGAATGTAAGTTAAGTGTATAGTCTGACACAGGCCTTAGAGGCCCAAACGCATGCAAAGAGAGGTCATATTAGTAGCAAGTTTATCATAATTATGCTATGAGTGCTGGTGATGAATATGATTTCTGGTATCACTAGTGCAGTAGATACTTACAGGTATGAACAATCTCTGAGCTGCACATTTACTGAACAAATTCAACCAATCTTCTCTGTTTAATTCTGGAAAATTTATTCTGTGCAATTCAAATCCCAGCTGATTAGTTAAACTTTTGAACTTTGTTAGTGTCTCATTGAATTTCACCCAAAGAATATCATCAGTAAATATCACAAAGTGCACATGCACCCTTGTAAACAGAAGAATAGATTTTACTACATTCACGGATTCATTGAAGCGGGAATCACAAACAACAAACGATACCACAATTCTGGCATCATCCTGTGATTCCTCAGTGTTTGGGTGTTTAGTGTCCACCCGCTGTTCCCTGTGAGAAGAAATACATTTTGTTAGAAAATACAGCGGAGCATAGATACAGGTTCTAATTCTGCCATCATTCAAAATGAATGTTTGTTACTAATTTTGAAAGAGGCTTTCATTGCTAAATGGATATGGAAATAAAATAGTCTGGAGTTTGTAACCTTCAACAACACATCAGCTATATATAACGAAAACCCATAAGAGCATAGTCCAGAGGCACAGCTAGGAAGGAAGAGATACTTAAAAGGGCTGTTTTGAAACTAAGCTACCTACAATGTGCACCAACTTACAAAAGTAGGTATCTACCTAAAACTTTTTTTAAAAAGATTAGCTGTCTAACTAGGGCTAAAGAAAATACTTTATTTCCATGGTCTGTAAAAGTCCACTGCTAGATATATAGCTTTTCCCGAAGAGTGTGATAACTAATGATTTTGGGCCATCTTCCTGCAACCTTTACCATGGCATCGGTCCCTCGGATGATGTGTCAATCACATCACACCACTTACTATTTATTTACCTAATAATCTACCTAAACTAAACCTATAACCCTTTACCCAATAAAATGAGAACAAATGAGATCCAAAAAAGGGTCCCCAATTATTTTTGGATCTTCATCAATATCCTATCCTGTCCTACTAATATTATAAACATGAAAGTTTGTGAGGATGGATATTTGTTACTCTTTCACGCAAAAGCTGCTGAACGGATTTTAATGAAACTTTGCAGTGTAGAATAAAAATCACAAGCAAGCTTACCTCGATAATTCAAAACGCGAAGTACGATTTGCTTTATTATTCAACAACATGTACATGTAAATAACAGATAGACAGCTCAGAAATAGAACTACGACAAGTTTATAAGTTATTCTTCTCATTCTGTTAACATTGGTGGTGGTTATTGGTAATTCGGTATTGTGAATCATCAGCTGGAAAAACTTGTTTTTTATTATTTGAAAACTGTTTAATTTATGTTTTCCTGTTTTGTCTGTGGTTTTCTAAAATCCGGGTATGTATTGTACGACCATGGAATGCACGGCCTGGCAAAGAACGATCTTGGAAGTACAGCCAGTAAATCGTGCATTCCCTACACATTTTAAGGTGAGGGGAGGAGGCTTACAAATCTGGTGTAGAAATATCCCCGGCCGAATTCTATACTCTATAGTCTGTCTAACTAATTGTATATAAGTTTAAATAAACAGATAAACTTACGACATGAGTTTAACTAAATCAGACGATTTGAAGGAAAAAATATTAAATACCGCAAAAAAGAGCCCAAAAGGCATATCGCACAATGATATCAAAGCAGCCATGCCCGAAGTATCTGCGGCCGAACTTGTTAAGGCTATCAATGAACTTTTGCAACAAGAATATTTTGATTTATTCAATCAAGGTGGTGCCCTAATTTATAGGTAACTATAGCTTTTGCGTACGGCTTCGCTTACCAGGTATCCGGAAAAAACCGAGCCTGTGGTAAAACTACAGAGTACCTAAACCAAACATCGAAATTGGTTCAGCCGTTACAATGATTACTAGCAAACAAATAGCACCAATGTGAAGTTTTTCAATTCAGGAGTCAAAGCAATTCAGATTATTTAAATTGTATTTTTGAAACAGGCTCAAAACCCAAACCAGTAAACAGGCTGTAAAGGGTGCCGATAATGAAGAAAAAGTAGTTTATAACTTAATTGAAGAGGCTGGCAACAAGGGAATATGGATCCGAGATATAAGAGTCCGCTCTAACTTAGCAAACACCCAGCTCACTAAAGTACTTAAAAGTCTTGAAGGGAAAAAAGTAATTAAGGCTGTTAAATGTGTCAATGTAAGTATAATATGCACCGACTCATTCTGAAGTACTATTTAATTATTACAGTATAAAAGTGCCTTAATCTATCATATATTGACCACTTTTTTCATACATTTTGTACCAGTTGTTGCACCTAGTTATGGGGCAACAACGGGTGGTCTATGTTTATTTTTACCTGCAACATAAGGAGTATGTGTATCTGTTTGCCATAAGTTTGTTTGTTTCTTAGCAATTTTCGTTGAAATGGCTTATCAGATTGTAATTCACTTTTTTGCAATTGATTTGTTTGACCTCAAGGATGGCTCCTTGATAGGTTTTATTGCCACTAGTCACTAGCGCCGGGATGTTGCAATTAACAATAGCAGATATGTTAGTGATTTTAAAATTAGTTTTTCCAATTTAATCTATTTTTCAGGCATCTAAGAAAAAGGTTTACATGCTTTATAACTTAGAACCAGATAGATCTATTTCTGGTGGAGCATGGTACCAAGATCAAGACTTTGAGTCAGAATTTGTAGACATTCTGAATGTGCAGTGCCTCAGGTTTCTCAACCAGCAAGCTGACAAGATTAAAAATAACCCAAGAGGTCCCATCATAGGCAGGACTCAGTCCTATGCCACAGCAGCTGAAGTACAAAAATATATTACTGATTTAGGTATAAGCAAAGTAAGTGGTACTAGATCACATTTTAGTAATAACAAGAGGCCTTTGCCAAGCGGCACACTGAACTGACATACTTTAACATAAAACACAGCTACTGAGAATCTGTTCAGAATTACAATATATAATAATGAAAAAAAAATAGCAAGTTGAAGTGGCTGGTTAGGCCATACAGCTCACAGAACCTACATCTTGGGGAGAAAAGGTTCTTGTATGATGACAACAATGACAGGAAGTCAGTGGATGGAGGTCGCCCAAGATTTAGTAAATGGAGACCTACATTCAGCAGTAGACTTCTACAGCCTGTAGATGATGATGATAATTTTCACATCACTGGAATAGCTATTGTATTCCAGGCTATATGTATTCTGTATTCATTGAAATTATTGCTTAAACCTGAGGCTTGTTCATACCTTTCATCTTCAACTTGCCATTTTTTTTATTTTCAATAAATCTTGCATGTAGAGCATGCATTGTTGAATGTCCTTAATGGAATTTAATTTCAGGTCACCCTAGATGTGGAGGATGTCATCACAATCCTGAACACATTAGTTTATGATGGCAAAGCAGAGAGCACAGTGTACCCTGATGGAAGCAAGGTGTTCAGGGCTATAGAATCCCTAATCCCTCCACCAGGGTTGGTCCAGGTGCCTTGTGGGATCTGCCCCCTCATACACAAATGCAGCTCAACAGGGCTTATCACACCCCAAGATTGCACTTATATGAAAGAATGGTTGGAATAATAAAATTATTCTATGTCAGTATTTTATTTTTTTAGCCATCATGGGTTATATAGGAGCATTCCACTAAGACTGGCCACAAAATTACTATGGCATTATTTAGACAATCAGCAATTTCTAAAACTTGCATAAGTACCTATCAATTTATTAGGTTATTACTATTGATAAGTTAACTCTGTTTAAGTTTGGTTGTGGTGGGTGCCTTTGTGGAATGCACAAACTGCAAGTTATCAATTATGTCCTATATATTATACTTTTCTACACTAGCTAAATATTTCTTAAAACTTCAAAATCATGGTAATGTAAACAAGAATTAGTTACAATAGTTTAATCTTTTACCTAAATTGACAAGTTTTTATATAATATTTTGAGTGAATGGTTAAATTACACTATGAGTAAGCTAAAATTAAAAGATAAATATAAAAAAATTAACAACCTACTATATTCAGTAATACTTATCAACAAACTATACACATTCAAAATAAACTTCTAAAGTTATTCTCTATGTTATACAAAGCAACAGAGAGGATGGCTGGTTCCCGTTTTGGAGTGCTTACTTTTCCTCCATTTCTGTCTACTTTGTCGACATGTATGTTATGTACATTATTTTTGGGAAATAAAGAACTAAAAGCGTCCATTTGTATGTAATTCAGAGATTGAAGTATAATGCCTTTGTTTGGGTAAGGGGTGGGAGTAGGATAATCTTGATGATTTGGTCGTGAAATATTTTGAGTCACAGGGGTAGGTGCTGCAGGGGGTGGTGGGGGTCCTGAAGGAGGACCTCCTTCTGGCAGTGGTGGGGGTTCTACTGGTTGAACTCCACCTGCAAAGATAGAGAACATTCACAAATATACCTACATTTGGCTCAGATTTTAAAGTGTGATAGTCCAGCAGGCTTATGGGTAAATACTAATCCTTGTTGTTTTTATCCACAACGTAAGAAGCTCATAATGTTTTCCATGAGGTTGTTTGCTTCTTTGTCTGTCACTATTTATCTCTGAAATGACTTATTAGATTGTAATGCACTTTTTTTAAACTGATTTTTAAGAATTGAAGGATGGATCTTATATTAGTTTATTTCCACAAGCCACTAAGGAGCGCTGCAATCGTAGATGGAAAAAACATAGGTTTAATATACATTTTTTAAATTGTTTAGCCTAGAAAAATATTGACTATGATGATATCTTACTTATAGAATAAATCAATCTCTCCATTTCTCTGAGCTGAGTCTGTTGTCTTTGCACTGTAAAATAGAGATCAGTAATAGTGCTAGATATGTGATTCATTTCCTCTTCTCTCTTGGCTTCCTTGGCAGTTTCTTTTTTACTTTGTCTGAAATAAATAGTAACTTCAAAATGTCTATTATTAAAATCAATGGGCAAAGTTTCTAGTGGTAAGAATATTTATAAAACTTGGAAAATTGTGTCTAGACTCTGTTAGTACCTGCTATATTCTACTATAAGTAGTCCTGCACCTATCACAAAGATTACTGATTCACCAAGAAGATTAGCACCCAGCTCTATGGCCATTTCTTGACTTAAAACAGGGATATTGACCGGCTTTCCCAAGTTAAGTATCCACATTTTCGCCTTCACTTCACACCAGTTGTAAACTAAAAAAAGTTAATGATTAGTAAACATACCATAAAGATTTGATCTTATATTGATTTCCAATGATGGTAGGCATCATCACGGGACACTGATCTGAATCACCATCTCCAGGGGCCACAGACAGTGGACTCTGCTGAGGTTGTCTCAAGAGACTGGAGCATGTGGTAATACACCGCACCGACACAAATGAAGTCAGTTTGAAGACAGGACTGCAAATACATGCTCTCCGTCATCATTAACTGATAAGTTAATGATGACAAGTCAGGGATACTGGAACACTACTCAAACCAGAGTACTTCTCCGCTACTTCAAGTCAGTGTTGGGGGTCAGGATAGAAGGGGGATAATGCACATTGCAGCCCAATGCGGGACGTCAGTGCTGACCTCAGTACCTCCACTGAGAATTAAAATTAAATGGATTTCCGTAAACCTAATCATAGTTGTACTCAAGGAATATTACTTACACTGAGCTGGAGGCATACAAACATACGTCCTGAAAAAGGGACTATTCTTAGCCCGTTCCTTACAAACATTTGCGATGGGTTTACTTATCTGTTTGATGAGCAGAACAGATAATTTTGCAATAGGAAACGCTCCTACAACCATCTTTGCTTTTTATAACGTAATGTTGTTATCCTAACTCGGAAATAGTAAAATCATCACTTCACGAAATTAACCAAATTAGAAATTTGTCGTTCGACTTCTTCATAGGATCAAAAAATCTTTAATCTATGTTCTTCATTTCGTCTACATAGTCCACAGACTAACTAAGGATATGAGTCCCTGTAATGTACGACTATAGAAAACACGGCCTGACAAAGTACAGCTAGTATTCCAAACCATGGCTTTTAAATACAGACTGACCTTGTGCGGCCCGTATTGCACAACCCTGGAAAACGAAGCCACTGTCAATACAATCGATGCCAAGCGCGGATCCTCTCCTGTGGGCACGGTGCGCATGCTCACAACCATAATAGAGATCTGATGTCTTTCAAAGAATAAAAAATAAATGAACCGTGCGTGCTGTGTTAACGGTACTGAAACATTTGACGAAGACATCTGTGGCGCAGTGGCCGAAGGCTGAGATGCAGAAGGTTACGGGTTCGATTCCCGCCGCGGAACAAATGTTTGTATTTATGTATAATATTATGTAACTCAACCTACAAAAATAAAAAAAACGTAATTTCTCGGAAACTGATCAATTTCTAACTTTGGGAGTGGTAACGTTGTAATGGGGGAGTCTACTCCTTCCAATCCCTATCCTGTTTTATCTAAATTCGTGCAACGGCTTCCTAAAACCTCGTTTCTCCTACTTATCCTTTTTCTCTCCCACAAACGATTGGGCTTTTCCTGCAACTCCAAAACTACATTGTTATATTTTGAGTTACTTCGCTTAGCACATGAAGAATCACTGAGTTTATAATCGCACGCACCTCGCCGGTCATTGAGGAACAAACTAAAGAGCTCTATTATATTACTGGTTGGATCACTAAATGTGAACTGTAAAGTTTATGGTAATGTTTCTAACAGCATTTATGTTTTGGAAGACCTTGGATCACTTCCTGACGATAACATGTCAAAGATATTAAATATTAAAAAGTATAGTTGACGCTAAGAACCACCTTGCACGGCCTAACTTTCATACCATAAAAAACTTACCTATACACAAGTACCTGGGTTAAAAATAAAATTTTCCTTACATTTTTTAAGGCCGCAAATTGGTAATGGTAGGCCTAAGGTACGCTCAAATGTCAAGATTGTTTTTCGCTCTGCAATTAGAATATTTTATAGTAAATTTGTCTGAAACGTGTCCCTGTATTGTACGTCCATGGATTTGGACCCTGGAAATCACAGCCAGTATTTCAAACCATGGCTGCGTAATACTGGCCGAGCATTCCCTATGCGAATGTAAAATATCAGTAGATAAGTTGGTTTTCTTGGTGTTCACCAAGGAATAAACCGTTGGTTTCAAGTGTTTAGAACCAAAGTTCTTTGGGTTAAGTTCGAAGAGCAAACAACTCTATTTGGCTGGTCATAAAAAACTTAAAAACCTAATTTATCCGAGTCGGACGGCGGACCTGCTCAGGAAGGATTTTACAGACAAACATTACCTTATTAATGGCAAATCCTGATTGAAAATATTAGAATTTCCTCAGTGCAAACGAGGCACGACCTCATAATGACTTCTTCGCATCGACTAATGAGGGCCCAGAGATTTGATGAACACGACCAATGAGCGTCGAGAATGATGTACATCCCAGGGGTGTGCAATCCCGTCACGTGTCTGGCATGGACGGTGCGTATTGACCTTGTAAAGCACACCTAGATAATTCAAACCCATGTATAAGGAATACTGGCAATGTTGAGAGTTGTGTTTTACATGGTCATATAAGTCGGCCACCCTCTCAAACTCTCCAAAATCGTAGAACATAGGTACTTGCAAAATAATACTACCTACTATATTATAATACTAAAATATAGATTGGTATATAGAATTTATCAAGATCTTTGCCTACATGCTGAGACCTAGGATAGCTGTGTAAATGTATGTGCCTACTGTATTTGGGAATCAGCATAGTGATGCCTAATTCGTCAATTCATCATGCATGAGTATGAGTACAAAAAAGATCTACAAATGATCACTGAATTAATTTATTTGCTTACATAGGTACTGTAGTCAGCTGTACTCAGAAGTCAGCTTTATACTGTGTTATACTTTCTTTATCTGGAAAATTACACCGCAAAATAAACATATTGTTAACTTCAGGGGTGGATTCTAAAGTTTCTAGATACCCAAACCAGTATATGACAAGTCCTGGTCCAAATCTATTCCAATAGCACAGAAGTTGTTCCTTTAAATATCCTGAATGATTTTCTTCATCTCCAAATAGTGCTTTACTTTCGATCCAGTTCACAATAAA
This sequence comes from Perizoma flavofasciatum, assembly GCA_958496245.1. Classification (NCBI taxonomy): domain Eukaryota; kingdom Metazoa; phylum Arthropoda; class Insecta; order Lepidoptera; family Geometridae; genus Perizoma; species Perizoma flavofasciatum. The sequence continues at coordinate 7,564,594 of OY292436.1, forward strand.
GCCATCAACTGCAATGGGAACATCTAGTTTGAAGTCTGGAGTCTTATCATAGCCTCGTGCTCTGAGTATATTCTCATCAGAAAATGTGATGTTTATTAATTGCAGTTCTTTTTCAAGCCTCAGCTCATATTCTAAGCCAATTGACCTGGAACAATAACATAATTGTATAAACCTTTTTGGTTTAACAACAATATAAGATTCTTTGTCAGAGGTATCTTACAGCTAAACAAAGCCTAAGGCCTATGTTTTATTAAAATGCAGGTATTACAACATCTCGAATAACCAAATCAACATTTCTCGAATGGAAATAGCCTCAAGAATAGCCTTTTTTCCTAAGTATATAGGTAGGTCTTTAGGTACCAACTTACTGTTTTATTATATCTGCATATGGACCATATTGGTTGTCATTCATGATTCCCTAAAATAAATAAAGACAATGATAAAGGTAGTATCATAGCATACAAAACCCTCATGTGAGGTATACATATGAGTAGGCATAATCATGGTCTTATTGCAAATTTAATGTAAGCAATAAGACTGCCCATTGTATAACATTGTCATAGTTAACTAAGCTGTAATATTATTTGGTATGCTATAAAATATTTTCTATCTATCTGTCTATAATAGTTACCAGAAACACCTGGTATGCTAAATCCTTGTCCTCAATTAAAGTAGTATCTTTGAAACACTTCTTGATCATTGTAGGGTCTGAGTAGGCACCTTGCAGTAATGACCTAGCAAACAAAGCTGGGCTGATACCTTGGCTATCTGAAAGTCTAGAAAAACAATGCACATATTAAATAGGTAAACCTATGGTATTGTAATATAAAGCTTAATAAAGTGTAAGGTAGGAATACATGATTCAAGCAAGACCATCCAAAATTTACAGGGCAAGATAACAGCTTTAGCTCTAATGCCATCCAAAATCGTAGAAGATAGAAGGGGATAATTTGGATGGGTCAAAAAGGTCCCTTTTTTATAACCGTTCAAAAATCAGAGCATCTCATTTGAATCACCCTGTCTACTGTCTATATACTCAGGCCAACTAAACATTTACATACTCTTTAATAACATTGCTCTTCTTCTTGTCCTTCATAATCTGTTCAAATAAGTCATGATATCGGCTGGATATTGAAGGAGATTTTCTGTAACTTTGCTTCATTGATCTTTGTATGAGAAGAGACAAAATGCTGCCCATTGTTGAGGGAGCAATGCTGGAAGCACAAAACGAAACACTGTAGGTACTTAAACTCTGTACATCTACGGCACGATAATAAATTATTGTAATTTATCAGCGTACCTTCTTACCTTTTGTGCTTTTTTTTGAGCTCATTTTCCGCTACGCGACTAAATGAATTCAATTGATTAAAATCTTCTACAATTGCCTTGTATTGCTCCAATTTCATTGGCCTTATTTGAGACATGGTATAATACAATATTAATAACCAATTACTATTATTTGTGTTTAATTTATTTTCAACAAAAAAGCTCCGCCGTAGCTACTATATTTACAACACTGACCACAGACTAGCGATGGGCGTTGAATAAACGAACTAGTAGAACAAACCGTTCACGTTGAATCTACGCATCGACGGTTTACTGTCACTCATTGAACTAGTTGGAATCGTAGACGGCTAAACTGAGATTCTAAAACGTTCATATCGTTCATGCATCGTCTCTTCGCGTTGCCCGTAACGCGAAGAGACGATGCATGAACGCAGACGGTATTAACCGTCTACGTTCACGCAGTTGAATCAACCGTTAACGTTGAATCAACGCATCAACGGTACACAACTAGTTGAAATCGTAGACGGCTAAACTGACGCGACGAGACGATGCGTTCACGCGTCCATAAACGAGTTTATAATGAAACTGGAAAAGTATGAAGGGATTTTTTTATTGCAAATAAATCGTTTGCAACGGTCTTTAGATAGCTAGCTGTTTGATCTGTATTTGAATAAAATGTAAGTAAGTATTTTTTTTTAATAGGCTCTCATAAAAAGTAAATTAAAATAAATAAATAATGCTTGTCAATTTTCACACCGCATCATCTAGCCACAAAATAAGCAGAGCTTGTGTTATGGGAATTACATGACTGATATTCTACTCATATACATATTTTTTTGTAAATACATTCATATGATAGATAGAAAACACTCAGACCCGAGACAAATATTTGCAGATAATACAAACATTTTTTCCGCGGCGGGAATTGAACCCGCAACTTTCTGCGTCTCAGGCGGACCTTCGCCCACTGAGCTACAGAGGTCGTCAAAAGTAAAAAGGACGTTTTACGGCACATTTCTTCTAAATTTAATAAATTTCAAAGAAACGCGGTAATAAGATTACCTACCTATTCTATAAGTTAGGTACGGTCGAGCTACGTCAGATAACCATCCGGTAGCTACTATTGACTAGGTAGACATCGTCGCGAAGTTTAGATAGTCCGTCAATATAGTTGAAACATCGACTAGTCGACGAATTCAACTAGTCGATGAACGAAAATTAACGGTTTCGTTTCGTATACGATAATAACGTCGACGACCCATCGCTACCACAGACTAGGAGATACTACGTAGATGAACACTGACTAAGCATATAATATTGTTAAAAAATTATAAAAAAGGCCAAGGTAATTTTATATCAGATTTAGAAGCACATTCCCCTCCCTCACCTTAATCCCCTCTGCCAAGAGTCGAACTCTCAAAATTGGCATTATATCTGAACACTGACAATTTTTTGGGAGACCGTATTGTACGTCCATGCAAAGCACAACCATGGAATGCACACCCCTGGAAAGTACAGCCAGTATTACAAACCATTTGGTTTGAATTATCTGGGTGTGCTTTCCATGGTCGTACAATACGCTCCGTACAAACTAAACACATGACGGTATTGCACACCCCTGGAATGTACACCCCGGATTACAAACCAATATTCTCGACGCTCATTGGTCGCGAGTTCGTTATATCCGTGAGCTCTCATTGGTCGATGCGAATAAGTCGCATGACGAGAACGAACCTCGTTTGCACTGAGCAAATTTTAATATGTTCAACTAAGAGTTGCCATTGATAAATAATGTAAACAATAAGTTAATGTTGGCCTGAGAAATCCTCCCTAAGCAAATCCGTCTTGGATTGGTTAGGTTATTAGGTTTTTTTTTATTACCACTCAGAAAAGCAGGATTGCTATCCGAACTTTATCCAAGAAACTTGGGTTCAAATAAATAAAACCAACCGGTTAGTTCATCTGCAAAAACCCGACATAAATAACTAATCTACTTACTACATCTACATTAATTTACTAATAGCGTAAAATACTATGGGAACACAGCACTTGCCCCTTGATAGCACTCGCACATGAAAACAGAGCATGAAATTGGTTCGTATTCCATGGCTGTACATTCCAGGGTTGTACAAAACTGGCCGTACAATGTCAACACGTGTAGGGAATGCACGCCTAGGAGTGTACGCCCAGTATTACAAACCAAGTATTTGAAACCAATGGTTTGTAATACTGGCTGTACTTTCCAGGGGTGTACTTTCCATGGTTGTGCATTACATGGACGTACAATACAGGGACTCATTTTTTTTCCTATGTTCGTTTTTAAATGCACTTTTGATCGGCTGCATCGAGCAGATATGCGTTCGATGAATAGCTATAATAAAGGGGCTATAGGGGACAATGGTTACCATAATAGGAGCTTTGGTTAAAAAGGGGGCGCTTTTGGCCCAGGCCATAATTCACATGAGGTCGTTCGGAATCCATCAGGTAACGTTACCTACCTGGCAAAAAAATAACAAACTAAGGTTTTTGAGGTACTGTTGGAGCAAAGAGGTAAAGCTCAGACATAGTGTGACCTCATGTCAGATATAAAAACAATTGACGGAAAATTTTCAGTGTCACTACAGATGAAAATTTTGCAATAACCAATTTCCAGTATCATAGTTTTATAAAGTGTTTTCTCGTTTGATTCGTTTGTATATAATTCTTAAAATGATTATATAAAATGTTCCGCATACTCTGCTGAGTTTCCTTTAACTAGGGCCCAGGTTTTAAGAACCCAACCAACTAGGCGTAGTGTCGCCAACAAAGGTTATGGGCCACAGCACAACAACGAAGAAAATGAACGAAAACGCAGAAAAAAGTGCTGCGAGCACTGTGAGTAAATATGATACTTTGAGTTTAGCATCAATTGAAAAACTTGAGGGTGCTACTAACTACAGCTCTTGGAAATTTGTGATCGAGTTGTACTTGATACATGATGATTTATGGGAGTATACGCATACTACGCCTGTAGATGAAGTAAGTAAAAAGAGAGACCAAAAAGCAAGAGCTAAAATATGCTTGATGGTAAAACCAGAGTGCCTTATTCATATAAGACAAGTGAAAACAGCCAAAGAGACTTGGCTAGCTTTAGAGAAAGCATACGAAGATAAAGGTCTGAATAATAGATTGTTGTCAAATTTAGTAAGTCTGAAACTTGAACAGTTTTCAACTATAAGAGACTACATAACGGCAATAATGACAACTTCGCAAAAATAAGGCGATTTAGAAAATAAATCGATGATGAGTTGCTAGTTGCGTTGATGCTTCAAGGATTAACCGAGAATTTTCAAGCAATGAGACTAGCTATTGAAAATTCTAACATTGAAATTATAACAGACTACGTTAAAACAAAACTTTACCAAATGGAGGATACATATGTAGCTACGAGTGCAAATAATCACGCTCTACTATCAAAGAAAAAGAATTCTTATACACAAAAACAACAAATGAAGTTGAAATGTTTTATTTGCGATGGACCTCATAAGGCGAGGGATTGTCCAGATAATCGGAAGAAGAAGACCAATGAAGCTTCAGTGGCTTTGGCGATGGCGACTTCGACTTCGACTTCAGAAGATTCTTGGATAGTTGACTCTGGCGCTTCAAATCATATGACATCAAGGCGTGAATGGTTGCATGATCTGAAAAAGTATGACAGGGGAGTGACTGTGGCATGTGCAAATGGAGATAGACTGCAAGATATTACAAGTGGTAAAGTGGTATGTACAGAACCGAATGTTACGATTGATGCTATGTATGTTCCAGGATTAGCTTCAAACTTACTTAACGTTAGTGCTATCACTAAGAAAGATCGTAATGTAGTATTCTTTAAAGGAGGTTTTAACATTGTAAAGAGTAGTGATTGTAAAATAACCAGTGAACCTTTATTAACAGGAGTAGAGGTAAATGGTGTGTATAAATTAAACAGAGTTTGAAGCACACAGCGTTGGCAACTGCTATCAGTGCAGAGAAGGAACTGTGGCACAAGAGAATGGCTCATCTTGGAGTACGTAACCTTAAACTATTACGAGATAGTTTGGCAACAGGGGTAAGTTTTTCAAATGATCCCTTAGTATTAGATTGTGTTGCTTGTCTGAAAGGTAAGCAAACCAGACAGCCTTTCAAGAAAAGCAGTACAGCTAGCAGAGCAGGCGGTGTACTTGAGCTTGTACATACAGACGTCTGTGGTCCAATGGCTGAGGAGTCATTTGGCGGATTAAAATATTTTGTTACGTTTATAGACGATTATACACGTAAAAAGAAAATACACGGAGTGTATTTTCTTAAATGTAAGAATGAAGTTTTTAGTAAACTTGAAGTTCAAGAATTTTGCGGAATTACAGACTGGACAGAAATTAAAAACTTTACGGTTAGATACTGGCAAAGAATATGTGAATAACATCAGTTGACCATGGAATATACACCTGAGCAGAATGATGTAGCGGAACAGGCAAACAGAACGATTGTAGAAAAAGCAAGGTGCATGATCCAAGAAGCTGGATTAAGCAATAAACTTTGGGTGGAAGCTGTAAATACAGCTGTTTATTTGAAGAACAGATCTCCAACAAAAGCTGTTAGAAACAAAACGCCTGAAGAAGCTTGGACCGTGAGGAAACAAAATTTGAAGTTTATAAGAGTCTTCGGGTGTAGAGCTTTTATGCATATTCCGAAACAAAAATGCACCAAGTGGGACTCAAAGAGCAAAGAGTTGCTACATATTGGATATTGTGAAGACTCTAAAGCTTATCGTTTGTTTGATCCAGAAACCAAGATGGTACACAAAGCAAGAGATGATGTTTTCTTTGAAAACCAGTTTCACTCAAACAAGGAAAGTTCATAAACAAGAAATAACGAGATTCCACTTATTTTTGAACATGAAGATCTACCAGTACAACAAACAAATATGGAAATAGAAAATACGCAAAACGTGAGTGGAATTGAAATTCTAAATGAGTTGCAAATGGAAATTGAAGAAGAAGAAGAACGTCAAGAACATAACGAGACTGTAAGGAATATGGGGACCATGCATTTCTTACAAGAGAATGAAGAGTCTGATAACAATGAAATAGAGAGTTGTGATGAATGGGAAATGGCACTTGATGATAGAAATGAAGAGCTATTGCAACCAGAACTTCCTAGAGAGAGAAGATATCCAATAAGAGAGAGAAAAGCTAAAGAATTTGCGGATTACGTCACATATCAGGCGATTAAAGCTTCAGTCAAACAGTGACTGAAGCTTTATCAAGCAAGGACAAAGAGGAGTGGAGAATAGCTATTGAGGAGGAGTTAGACACTCTAAGGAAAAACAATACCTGGACTTTGGTCAAGCCACCAGCGCGCCCTTACAACGTCGTTGATTCTAAATGGATATTTAGAATTAAAGAAGAGGTGGGGGGAAATAGGTACAAGGCTCGCCTGGTAGCAAGAGGATACAAGAGGCATTGACTATAATGAAACTTTCACACCAGTTGTAAGACACAGTTCTCTAAGAATTTTAATAGCTATAGCAGCTAACATGGGACTCCAAATAGACCAAATGGATGTAAAAACTGCATTTCCAAATGGAAACTTGGATGAGGTAGTTTATATGAAACAACCGGATGGGTTTGAACAGAAAGGGAAAGAAGACTATGTGTGTCTTCTAAACAAATCATTATATGGATTGAAGCAGGCTCCTAGAAGTTGGAATAAGAAATTAGATAAGGAACTAAGGAAGCTCAACTTTAGGAAATCAGTAAATGAACCCTGTATCTACACGAGAATTAAAGAGAAGAAAATAATAATTCTTGCTGTATATGTAGATGACATTCTGTTATTTTGGAACGATATAACAGAAATAAAGCTAGTGAAGAAAGAGCTCATGTCGAAGTTTGAAATGAAAGATCTTGGCAAGGCAGAGTTGATGTTAGGTATTCAAATAAAACATGATTCTGATAGCATCAGCCATAATCAAAAAAAATATATAGAGAAACTGCTCAAAAAATTTGGCATGGAAGATGCGAAGACAGTTTCAACACCAGCAGTTACTGGACAAAGGCTAGAGAAGCCTCTACCAGAGCATAAGTCAAGAGAAGATCTACCTTACAGAGCATTGATAGGTTCGCTTATGTATATTGCTGTGTGCACACGTCCAGACATTGCACATTCAGTGAACAGTTTGAGTTAGTTCAACAGTTGTTATGATCAGTCACATTGGATTGCAGCCAAACGAGTACTGCGATACCTAAAGGGGACTAAGAGTCATGGTCTTAAATATTTTAAAGGACAATATAAACCTGTTGAAGGATATGCTGATGCAGATCATGCTGGAGAGTTTGATAGGAGATCATACTCTGGTTCTGTATTCATATTTCAAGCCACCTTGATTAGCAATTAGCTGGGAGAGCAAGAAACAGAGAACTATAGCTCTTAGTACAGCAGAGGCTGAATATGTGTCATTATCAGAAGCTATAAGAGAAGCAATATTTCTGCGAAGGTTAATAGCAGAAGTAACTGATGGACAGGCCTACAAATCGGATGAAGCCATGACCATCTACTCTGATAGTCAGTCTGCCATTGCTATGTCTAAGAACCCTGTACACCACCAACGTACTAAGCATTTAGATGTTAGGTATCATTTTGTGCGTGAGGCAGTTGTAAATAATCAAGTGATACTGAAGTATAAAGAGACGGCATGCATGGTAGCGGATGGTTTAACAAAACCACTTCCGAGAGGGAAGTTCGAGTGGTGTGTGAATGGTATGGGTGTTTGTGTTTGAGGAGTATGAAAGGTGTGCGAAAGGACATGAGATTAAGGAGGAGTGTTGGAGCAAAGAGATAAAGCTCAGACATAGTGTAACCTCATGTCAGATATAAAAACAATTGACGGAAAATTTTCAGTGTCACTAGAGATATAACCAATTTCCAGTATCATAGTTTTATAAAGTGTTTTCTCATTTGATTCGTTTGTATATAATTCTTAAAATGATTATATAAAATGTTCCGCATACTCTGCTGAGTTTCCTTTAACTAGGGCCCAGGTTTAAAGGAACCAACCAACTAGGCGTAGTGTCGCCAACAGGTACATTACTCCGTATAACAATATCACCCAAATTTGCATTTTTAATTAATTCATTTCTTTTGAACGGGATCGTTCGGGGTCAAGGTCAAAGTTCATTATGGCTTTGTTACACACTCCTTTGCAATACTTAAAAGTTTCAGCTTTACCGTGCAAGACCGAAAAACAAATTCAATTTTCATACATTAGTAATGTACATACATACTCATAATGTAAGTATGTAGGTGAATATATAATATGCATGATATTTATTCGAAAAAAACCCCGTAAATACTAGATTATTCAATATTTTGGGGTTAGGAGCTTTACGACTACATCTCTATTTGACTAGGCAGCGGATGTGACTAGATCGCTTTGGGACTAAATCGCGATATGACCATATCGCCCTGGGGTTAAATAGCTGTTCGACCATTATATGCTTACGTCCTATTATCAGTTCGACGTAATATCGATATGACGTACAGTTGTGTTTAAAAGTGGCACCACTTGCTCAATGAGTGGCTTTCACTTCAGTTTAACCTCGCACTTCAGAATATTATAGAGGGATAAGTACTTCTTGGTAAGTAAACAATTTACTTACCATGGAGTTCCGGAACTTAAGAATTAAAACAATCGCCACTCAGGCGTTCTTTTTTTTAGTGACTGATGGTTGTTTTGTTACAATAGATTTGACGTAAAATGTCATGAGATAAAAATTAAAATGAATACTGAAGAGAAATTTTATTTTATTTAAAATAAAAAGAATAGGGAAGCTATTCTTTATAACGGATATCGGTACAATTTTGTATCAAACAATTCAAGCGGAACATCTTTTTGGCGTTGCTACAACAGAGAAGAGTGTTCTGCTTCTCTAACGTTAAATGAAGAAAAAACAGCAATAACCAGGAAGAGTCTACACAGCTGAGAGCAAGACTACGATAAAATGGAAGAAGACATCTTGCTGGATATGGCAAAACAAAAGGTGTGCGAGGATATGTCGTCCGTAAAAAAGGTTTATGAAGAAGTGCTGCAAGAACTGCCATCTACTTCTAGCAGTGCCAGATCTTATAATTCAGTAAAAGATAAAGATATCAAAAGATATCGGTCTGACGAAATATAAAGAAGGACAAGACATCACTAGGATGACTGGTAATTTGGCTCTCTTGCCTTCATCGTATATACAAGACGGGTGGACGGCTATTGTCCAGAGTTCTACAAATTTTGCAGAAATGGAGGCATTTACAAGTTACTTTCGTAAGCAGTGGCTGAAAAATACTCATCTTGTTTCTTGTGCATATGAAAAGCATAGAACAAACAATAGCTTAGAAGCCTGGCATCGTCGCCTTAACGTGCGAATGCAGCACAAAAGTACATTGCTGTTATTTTTGTTCAATTTGAGAAAAGAAGCACAGATCCAAGATAAAAGAAGTCAAAATGCTTTATTTGAAGGTAACCGAAAAAGGAACACCATACTATTTAACCGCAAATATAAAACCGAATTAGGCAAACTTGAGACACAGGAAATTACACCTATCGTGTTTTTAAAAAATGTCAGTGCTTTACAACTTAAATATAAGTAAAAGTAACATTTTGTTTTTAATAAATGTAACTACTTAAAAACTTGAATGTTTTGATTTTCGCCATAGTTGTACTTTAGAAAACAAACGAGGATTATGTCATTACGCTTTCTTGTCCTTTGGCGATGTAGTCCAAAAGCAATGTAACCCCAACGCGATATGGTCATATCGCGATTTAGTCCCAAAGCGATCTAGTCACATCCGCTGCCTAGTCAAATAGAGATGTAGTCGTAAAGCTCCTAACCCGAATTATCTCCCCCATGTGTGACGGTCCGATTGTTTTAGATAGTGTCAGCCAATATCGTTCAACCAGATAGATACCTTAAAATTAGGCTGTTAATAGTTGAATCATGGCATGTATTCCAAAAAAATGCTTAATTTTAAAAATTGACGAGGCTATATCTAACTTAGGACGTCCAAATCGTTCTAATAGTGTCCTTAAGTTATTTTTTTTTATTTCTTAGAGTAGACATGACATGATTTTTCGAAAAATCTTGACTTTAAAATTTTAAGGCAATCTGTAACAATATATAACAAACTTAATTTATAATAGACTTGTAAAAATATACAACAAACTGCCCGAACGAATAAAATGTGAAGAAAAGGACTACCTACCTACATATTCTTGAATGGTCAAGAATATGTAGGTAGGTAGTTTGTAAGCAGATTATACAAGTTTGTCAGATAGGTATTCGTCAACCGTGTAATAGGCTTTTTTCGTCAGGATTCTTTTAATCTGTTTTTGGAATAATGAGTCCTTTTCTTCACATTTTATTCGTTCGGGCAGTTTGTTGTATATTTTTCATTCTCCAACATTTTTTAGTTACAAAATATAACTTAGCATAAGCACTCTAACCACATTTTGAGTCGTATCTCAGTTTTTGAGAATTGGTAGAGGGGACGATTCTTCGCCTGCTTTATCAACCTACAACACAGCACTTATTGATGGACATTATTGCAGATTTGCTATTAAGTGAGAGAAAATACGAAATTTAATCAACACAAATTTTCTCGATCGACAATAATAAAATAAAGTAGCTACGGCACTAGCGGCAGGAACAAAGAAGAAATAGTGAACGAATGAAAACGGATATAGACATTCACGGCATAATATTCATTAAAACGCTGTCAAAATGGATAACTGCATTATTCTACCACAGATTATTAACCACAATTTTTTCCTTCGAACAGTATCGGCCATGCAGGTAGCAGCTGGCAACACTGCTGCACACGTGCATACGCAGCGCGTACTAGAAGTTAAAATGAAATGAGATATATCAAAACATTTCCTAGTCTGTGGATCAAAATAAACAATTTTGATATGATTTGATTTCAATGAAATTCAGCAGAATGGATGAATCTGATATTATTTCGAGGACATGGAATCGTAATATCGCTACAGTTAATAAGGTTTGTTTCAAAATCTTTTTGCAAGATAAATTGCATGCTAGTAATACATTTTCATTTCACCTTTTGTTAAGCAGATCGGCTTCATGGATGGTGCATCAGATGGGCAGAAGGCAGTGTTTCAATCTAGCTTTGATTTGGGTTACAAACAAGGATTGGTATTTGGCTTTGAACTAGGACTTCTAAAAGCAATGAGGTATGTATGTTTATGTATCTCAAGACACCTAATGCAAAAAGCTCTATGATTAGGTATGTAAACACAATTGAACTTGAAACTTCTGATCAGTTAAGCTGTGTATAGATCAGCTGAAACACTATGGCTAGACTGTTTTATCTGTATATACCAGGTAGTTGGATTATTCTTCCTGTTAGTAAGTGTAACAGTAGGTAAGAATAAACCAAATGGAATAAATAAATAGGTTTTATTTTTAGTAGGTAACCTTATATCCTTCATTTATTCAGCTTTTATTATTTCAGCATACAACAGCTAGTTGGTAACATTGAGAGAAACTTAAGTGACCCTAGAAAGATCAACTGCCAAGTCTGCCTGAACATCCTAACATCGCAACAAAATGTTGGGAATATGCACAATATACAACAGGAAAAAAACAGTGAATTACTTAATCAATAAAATTGGACCACCAGCAACTACACTGCTTTCAAATATCAAATTCATCTTACAACCTCTAAATGGTCTACCTCTAACCTACGTGGTTCACTTCACTGTCTACTACACCCTTGAGTTACAACTTAAAGTTAAGGGAGTCTTTTAACAAGAGTTCCAGTACCATAATTTAAATATTTTTTTCTCAAAGTGGGCACTTGAGGCCTTACGGGGGGGGGCTTACTTAAATTATACTGATGTTGTCTGTGTTGGCCTGATCTTCTCAAAATTTGTGTGGCTGATCAGTCTCTCTGAAGGATAGGATTCGTAACGAATACATCCGTCAGAGAACCAAAGTTATCGGCATAGCTCAACGAATTAGCAAGCTGAAGTGGCAGTGGGCCGGTCATATCTCACGAAGAACCGACAACCGCTGGGGTAAACATGTTCTTGAGTGGAGACCGCGACTCGGCAAACATAGTGTAGGACGCCCTCCGGCCAGGTGGGATGACGATCTGCGAAAGACTGCAGGCAGATGCTGGATGCGGCAAGCTGAAGACAGGGCGCTATGGCGCTCATTAGGGGAGGCCTATGTCCAGCAGTGGACTAATATAGGCTGATTAAGATGATGATGATGATGATGATCATGATCTTCTCAAGCTTGCTCTACTGGCTTACCACTTTAGTAGTTGTAATGCTTGTAATTTTTTATAGTGGGTACAATTTTTTTTGCTACTTTCTTTTATTTGGAATACCTCTATATAGTACCAGTTGCCTGGTTTCGGTTCCAAAAACCCCCTGAATTTTCGTGACTTGAAGAAAAGTTGGTACATATGTTTAACTTTAGGCTGCTCTAGAAAATGTTTGATTCTCAAAGTGGGCAGTTGGCAAAATAAGTTTGATTTAAATAAAACTGTTTTCTCATTGTTTATTATTGTGTGTTAGTATATAATTCTTAGACAAGCAATAACAGAAATAAATAAAGATAGAGGTCTATATAAGATTTAGATTGTTGTCAAAATTAGTTAAGTCTGCATGGAGCTTGAACAGTTTTCAATTATAGGATACTATATCCACAGATATTATAATACAAGTACAGATACCTCATCCCATACAAAAAAATGGATCGCTCTAACTCGGGCTATTTTGTTTGCCATAAATATGTACTAGATGCCGCTAGCGAGCGCCATCTAGCTTGTACTGTAGGTGGATTTAACTTCCTGATAAAATATAAACAAATAGATGGCGATAAAACCTAATGAGGGTTTTGATTCAAAATAGGTAGGTACCTACGATGCTTGTGAACTGTGTTATACGTACTTATCTACCTACTTACATAAGTGTTTATATGCTACGGCCGTCGCGCGGCCACAGGTTAGATGATAGTACAGTTTTATAATACTACCAGGCTCGACTGATGCTGCATCACTTTATTCCTTGATCGTCATCACTATCATCAATATAAAGAAGTCCACTTCTGGGCATAGGCCTCCCTAGACCTAAAGAGTGGATTTGTAAGAAATACAAGATTAGGTACTTATTTTTCCCCTACAAGAGAATGTTACAACTCGGAATCTACCTAGGTACCTACTTTAAAACGAAAAAAAAAAACAATTAATCTATCTAGGTAGGTACCTACCTACGTAATATTCAACTAGGAAAAGAAGACAGTTTTCTACTTGCAGTATTAGAATATACCTAATTATACAAGTAGAAAAATAAAATGAATTGAAATAAAACACAGTAGGTATTTAAGCCAAATAATAAATATATTCTTTCAATACAATTGTTTGAAAAGTGAAGTTTGTAAATACGTAGGTATAAGTAGGTAGCTTGAAATGTAAGGAAACCTACCTAACAAAAGTACCTATTAAGTAGGTAGGTATACCTATTGATGGGCTAGGTACCAAAACATACGTACCTACCTATGTTTGGTGTGGTTGGGTGTGTATGTTGATAATATGTTTTGATATTGGCACAGATTTTATAATACCTACTGTATTGGTGTGTTTATTATTAACTAGCTTCTGCACACGGTTTCGCCCGCGTGGTATTCGGATAAAAAGTAGCCTATGTTATTCTGATGTATGAACAATATTACTGTAAAGTGTCATCAAAAACCGTTCAGTAGTTTTTGCGTGAAAGAGGAACAAACATCCATCCTCACAAACTTTCGCGGTTATAATATTAGAACCTAGGATTGTATTGAATTAGGTAGGTATGTTTGACTCATTGAAAAAAAATCAGTAATAACTGAATGTTCAGAATCTGTTTGCCAATTTTCATACAATTTAATACCTAGATACGTTACAATAACAAGCAAAATCGTGCCGCCGATGGTAAACCCGTCGCGACGTTTCCTGCTTTATAGAGCGGGCGTTGCCGAGGCGCGGGAGGGGTTACGACTATGAGTAAGGTACCCGCGCGGCTCAGACGCACAGTAATTAGGTATGTAGGTACATAATATTATGTTTGTTGACAACCTCTGTGGCAGTGGGCGAAGGTCCGCCTGAGACGCAAAAGGTTGCGGGTTCGATTCCCGCTGCGGGACAAATGTTTGTATGATCTGCATTCATTTGTCTCGGGTCTGGGTGTTTTCTATGTATAATAATGTATTTACAAAAAATATATATAATTAGTTTATCAGTCATGTAGTTCACATAACACAAGCTCTGCTTACTTTGGAGCTAGATGATGTTGTGTGAAAATGTCCAGCATTATTTATTTATTTACTTATTCACGCAACAACTAGTGAACCGATTGCGATGAAACAATCGATAGGTAGGTACATATCTATCTAATGTTAAAGTTTTTACTATTTATTTTAGCTGAAATATTTGGTGTGCAATAAAGCATTTTCTATCTATCTACATAGCTGTTACGTTTTATCCCGATATTCCCACGGAATCGAAACTTACGCGGTTGAAACCGCGGAGTGCAGCTAGTTTATTTATAAAAAGCAGATAAAATTAAAATTTTAAGGTTCCTACTTTTAAAAAAACTAAACTACTAGGTATACAAAGTTTACACCCCCACTCCCTCATTCCGCCCCGTAAAGTGGAAATATCTATAAATCCTTTCTTAACACATACCTACGTCATTATAATAAACTTATATTCTAAATTTCAGCTTTCTAGACTTTGGCTGAGCCTTGTGTTATAATATGTGTGGCTGAGCATTGATAATCAGTCAGTCACGATATATGATTTTATAAGTAAAGATAGATTTCCTACGTTAGATTGTGTGAAATATAGGTAGTTACTTACCTATATTCCATACAAAACAACACGCAAACGTTTGCAAATAGTGTCATCTATCACTATGCAGCACCAACTAAACAAAACAAATCTTGCCAAACTCAAAGTAGTATAAATGATTTCCGCTTGAAGAATGACGACATCGAATTTTGAGAAAATAAGAAAATGTGATTTATGAGCTCATTATTTCATTTTCTAATACAAAAGAGATTTTTTTAAATAACAATTTAACATACCATTTATTTTGTTTTAGGACCTAATTTATAAAGTTATTCTCAAACTTCAATAACAAAGCGATACCTATAACACCATCTATTGATATTTTTTCGAACTAATCTTTTTTACTTAGAGTTGAGACCTGTGCTATATCACTAGGGTTGCCGTCTCTAAAGTCTGCCAAACAGGACAAGTGTGAAAAACCCGGATTTCGGAGATGATTTACATTGCGAGTGTCAAATTATAAGGCATAAATGGCCATATTTTTTGATTGCGTTAACGTAGAAGCCTGATTTTCAAAAGACCGCAGACAAGTACGAGTAGTACAGACGCCTTTATCTTGCACAGCACATGCAGTAAAATAAAAATTGGCGGTAATAAAAAAGGTCGGCTCGATTCTGTTTTCAGAGGCCAGGTTTAGAGGAACCAACCAACATCTTTATCAATGGAATCCTTTTTTTTATTCTAAAATACTTAGGTATTATTCATTATTAGAGACGACCTCTGCGGCACAATGGGCCTTCGCCCATTTCCCGCAACTTTCTGCTGAGACGCAGAAAGTTGCGGGTTCGATTCCCGCCGCGGGACAAATATTTGTATGTTCTGCATGTATTTTTCTCGTCTCTGGGTGTTTTTTATGTATATTATGTATATATTTACAAAAAAGAGTACATAAGTAGTATATCAATCATGTAGTTGCTTAGTTTGTGGCTAGTTGATGCTGCGTGTGAAAAGTGTCTAGCATTATTATTATTTTTTATACCAAAAACTATCGTGAGGCTATTCATATTGTAAAAACGGTGCACTATCGGTGAAGGCACCGACTAAGTCTCGACTCATTCAGAGTCTTCATCAGGGTGAGTGGTCGCGACTTTCCCTTCCGCGTCGCGCCGTGCACTAGTTAGTTAGTGCACGGCGCGACGCGAAAATTACGTGAAAATTATCGTTTTTACGATATGAATTATTATTATTGTTATATTCTGCTAAGTTATTAAATGTGGTTAGTTTGTGTCATGATCAAATGGATATCCATGGTTTCTGCCAAGTACGTATTCATAGAAAAAAAACTAATTTAATTATATTTAATCATTGAATGATGTTAATGATTTATTACAATTAGATTCTTCTCATATTGCATGTAGACCAGTGGCCTAAGCTTATGAAGTCCTAAAGACCTGAAATATGGAGGGCTCGAGCACACCGCGAGAACCTCTATTTGAATTAAATAAGGATAATATTTAATTATCAGTGGATTTTCCCAGTGCTTCAGCAATTCTTCAGATTGATATCTGTATCTGAAGTTTGATAAAGTTTGTATGAAAAAACTTGTATGGGGACAAAATCATCAGTATTCTATAAGGCTCTTGGTTTCTTCTCAGGTGGAGGTTTCATATTCTCTTGTTTGATTTCAGTTTTAATTTCAGCATGTGGCAGAGTGCCATTAGTCATCTCAGAGCTACTGGTGTCCACCGGCTCCTGTTTTATGGTTATATTGTTGACAGTTCCATCAGCTGGCTTGTCTCCACTTTTATCGTTATTTTCTGTCTTTACAGTAACACCATTTGTCTGAAAATTACTTTAAATTACTGATACATATACCTATATTTTAGGTACAAACATAATAATGTAGATAAACTTTAAATAGGTACCACGCTACTACTTATTAAAGTGAAATGAGATGAAAATTGGTTATATCTATAGGATTACAATAATCATGATTATTTACACCGATTCCTTGCGACCGAAGCACCAAAATAATCGGCAAAAAAACTGGGCTTGTTTATCCCTTGGTAACAATCTTATGTATTACATTTTCTTTTAGGTACTGATTCTGTCCCTTGCTTTTTCTGCATTAAATGTTGGCCAGTTAATATTTTTTTTTAGAGTCTTCCTTTTTGATTTTAAAAGGAAATTTATTCTAGAGTCAAGACAGATTCACCAACAAATCAGCGCGAAGGGCACGCCCCCGCTAGTTGATTGTCACTACCTATTTGATTATTTGACACTTTACATAAAGTTTATTTAAGGGTTGATGGGGTATGGGTACTGATCAAATAGCAGCCACATGAGACTTCACGTTATGTCCTATAATGCTTCTTTTTTAAATCCTGACCAATTTCAATGCATTTGTATATACCATATACAAATCATATATACCTTACAAATATTAATACTTAAATGAAATTTTAAATGATGATGTGCGAGTATGATCGCTCAGTCACATCAACTCTTACAAAAGTTAGTACTTTAAAACTTAATATTTCGCAAAAAACTCGGGTTTAGACTCTGGTTTTACGAAACGAGGTTTAAGCCAAAAACCAAGGTCTATCTGTGGTTTATAATTAAACCAGCCAACCCCCTAGTTTATCTCTCGTTTTAGCTCAATCTGTCGTCTTTTTACGGATTTGAATGTAATTGATTGGTGTAGAATAAGAATCAAAAAATAAAATCAGATAAGTAATGATTCGTACTTATCTGATTTTATCTTGTGATTCCTAAACGACTAAGCTTGAAAATGGACTTGAATTTGATTGACGATACCTATGGATTTTGATTGTTGCGATTTGAAGGACATACTGGCGCCTTGTCGCTTACGTTTCGTTTCAAGTAGTAAATAAACGTAATCTGTAACTTCTCAGAAAAAAATATATTTTATTTTATTTTCAGAGAATGTTTCTGTTTATTTTAATTATAAGCTGACTGGTTATAGAAACAAGTAATAATAAAATAATTTTATTCAAGATTCTTGAAGGAATGGAACGTTATCGATGTTTGTGGCATGCAAAGTCCAAGATCATTGGCTGTTGTCAGTGAATGATTGAATAATACACGTAGACCCGAGTTCTAGTTAGGTTTAGTTAGACCTCGGAAAAATCTGCTTTTGTAATAAAGTCAAGTCTAAACCAAAGGTCTATATTTAGACCTGGACTTAGTAGTCCTGGCTTAAACTCGAGTTTAGACCACGTTTCGTAATGAGACCGTTTGGGTTCCTTGTTGAAAACAGAACCCTAAAAATGTGTTGCAGTCCCTCACTTTTGTTTCCTTATTTCTTAGGACCTCGTTAATCCCATACTTATACTTAAACTTAAAAATTCGATTAGTTTTACCTATAACTCAATCGGTCTCATTACGAAACGTGGTTTAAGTCAAGTTTAAGCAAAAACTCGGGTTTAGACTCTGGTTTTAGAAAATTGATATTACGAAACGAGGTTTAAGCCAAAAACCCTGGTCTACCTGTGGTTTATAATTAAACCAGGCAGCCCCCTAGTTTATCTCTAGTTATAGCTCAATCTGTCGTCTTTGCTTGTTGTAGAATAGAGGTTATGTTTGTGCACCTTCGATGATTCGTACTTATCAGATTTTATCTTGTGATTCCTAAACGACTAAGCTTGAAAATGGACTTGAATTTGATTGACGATACCTATGGATTTTGATTGTTGCGATTTGAAGGACATACTGGCGCCTTGTCGCTTACCTTTCGTTTCAAGTAAATAAACGTAATCTGTAACTTCTCAGTAAAAATATATTTTATTTTATTTTCAGAGAATGTTTCTGTTTATTTTAATCATGAGCTGACTGGTTTTAGGAACAAATAATAATCATGCGTTTTATTAATTGGTAACTACATATATTTAATAGAATGTCGCGAAGAAATTTATAAAGCAAATAATTTAATTCAAGATTCTTGAAGGAATGGAACGTTATCGATGTTTATGGCATGCAAAGTCCAAGATCATTGGCTGTTGTCAGTGAATGATTGAATGATAGCCGAAGACCCGAGTTCTAGTTGGGTTTAGTTAGACCTCGGAAAAATCTGCTTTTGTATAAAGTCAAGTCTAAACCAAAGGTCAATATTTAGACCTGGTCTTAGTAATCCTGGCTTAAACTCGAGTTTAGACCACGTTTCGTAATGAGACCGAATAAGTTTCGTCAAAATTTAATCAATGGTTCAGCAGTTATTATAAAACAAACAAACATTCATACAAACGCACGTTGTCCAAGTAAACACGGAAATCTTTACTTGCTTGACTAAGAACAAGAAAATTATTATATTTTGTGGGTGCATTACTTAGATTACCTGAGCAGCTGCTTGTGTTACAGGCAATGGAAACTGCCGGACAAGTTCAGCAAGCAACATGTCCACTCTTTGACGTTGGAATAGTGTGGAAGGCTCTTCTTTTGGAGCACTTGACACATCTTTAGGTGCGGACTGTCCTAAGTTGAAAGGGCTCAATCCTAAATGGAAAATAATAAATAGATTATGCATATTGAATACATATAAACAGTGATCTGGAAATGGCATGACAGTCAGCATCACCAACTAGTTACCCCTCTGGGGTTTAAAGATTTAATTATATATGATGAAAAAAAACTTAAAATGACTATCCTCAATTGGTGACTCTTAACATACATTATCTTCCCTGATGATAAGGAAGGTGAAAATCCTTGGTCTCTGCCTACCCCTCCGGGAAACAGCCGTGACTATATGTATGTATGGATAAGGAAGCAAATTACAACATTTTTGAAAATGTTCAATCTCAAGAAAATTCTTACCAGGTTTATTTGCTTTAAAATCCCACCAATAACCTTTGCTGGGATGGTATCTTGAATATGACATGGTTTCCTCAAATGAACATTGCAAATGATGGACTGCAGACAGCTGGAAGATTAAACAAAATTGAAAATTGTAATGGTCATACATAAACCTTAATTTGATTTTACATGGGGGGAAAAACGTGTGCGTTACTGCAGCAAAAACAAGTGAAATCTCGCTATTTTGAGTATGCAGAAAGTTAGAGCCCATTTACGTGTAAATGTGCCCGAAATTTCAAATTTGTGCCCCCCGCCGTTTTTGAGTTATTCAAGAAATTAAATTTTGCTGCATAAACTTTTTTGCTAACACAAATTTTGTTTGTGGTTGAGTTAGAGGAATAAAACGTATATGGAAAGATAGCTCTCAACTCGTGCTAATTGTGCCCTACATCTTGAATTTGTGCCCCCTAGGACTACGGAGTTATTTGAGTTTTTGCTGGCGGAACATTTTAAAAACTTCGATAACTTCGAAACTATTGAGCGCCCAATAATGAAGTTTTATGGACACATCTACGTTAGTTTGTGCCTATTCGTGCCAGTTTTATTATCATAAAAAAAGGTCATGGTCACGAGTTATAAGGGTTGGAAGGAAAACCTAAAACAGCTCCTAGCTCTCGAACCATGAAACCGCTGAACTTGCATTATGTACCTTGTATCTAGCCTCAACATCTTGTGTAATTTCTTAAGCGCACTCTTAGTAGTTTACGAGTTGTGACGACTTTAATGTTGCATTATTTTGACCTCATATAACTCGAGTGTCCTTTGAGCTGTTGTTTTAAATTTAAGCCTATAATTAGAGCCCATATTCAAATATAGGTACACAAAATTTACAATACATGACGCCTACCTTCTTTAATGTTCACTATATCATTTTGTGTTTAGGTACAGCCCTCTAGAAAATATTTCTTTTATTATTCATTTGACGTCATTCTCTATAATATTTTACCATTATTTATTTTCTTTAAATTAAGCACCGATTTTTCAAATCTCAGATAAGTCTAATAACTACCTAAATAATAAAGATATAACGTCTGTTTATGTCAATTTTTATATTTTTGAATCACTAGATATCTAAGAAATAACTATTCAAACCATATTTTCGACCTTACTTCAGGGTGGTGAGACAAAATTAAATATGTTCACTAGACATTTGTTAGAGTAGGACAGACTACATTTTTTATAAGGCAAAAACTTTGTTTATATTCAAATGTCATTGTAAATTTATGGTGCATTCACACGCTTGCGATTGACGGCCTCCATGCTTACATTGCTGTCAATGACTGGCGTGCGTCCGTGCGTATAAACAACTTGCTTGGTCCACCGACGCGCGCCGGGCTGCATGCCGAGCTGCTTTCCGGGCTGCTTGCCAAGCTGAGTGGCAAGCGTCTGAACGCGACACACAGTTGCAGAAAAAAACAAAAACAAACCTTGTTTTTGTTTTTTTCTGCAACTGTGTGTCCAGTGACTTATTTTTATAATTATTGCTAGGTAGATAGGTACCTACAATTGCTACAAAACCTACATTATTATCACTACGTAGGTATAAAGACTATTATTACCGTAATTTGTGGTTTCTAGGTATAAACTATATCTTACCTTTCTTATCATGAGAAGTAAATAATGCACCGAATCTTTCAAGAGTCTGAATCAACGATGAAATTGTTTTAAACCCCAATCCCTAAAGAGGGCCTGGATCTGACAATTCTTAATATTCTTTCAGGTGTATTTATTTAGGTGCATATAGTAGAGCCTCTTCCTCCACTGCTATAACATCAATGGCATAAAAATATCCATAATAATAATAATAATAATAATAATAATAATTAACATTGCACTATCTAAAATCACTATACACAATGTAAAATTAAAATGTTTGTTGGTATTGTTGTGAAATTATCTATCGAATAGACGTCTATCTGGCCGTCAAACGAACAGATAGAGTTATTGATCAGGTAGTAGAGTTATTAGTCAATAAAGCCTATCTGCTGATAGAAAAATTCAATTATTTGCTATCAGTTGAACAAACACTATCTGTATGTTTATCTGAGGATTGAAAAATCGGCCCTAAATCAATTAGAACTCTATCGTTCAATTCATTCTCTCAAAATTAAATTACATACAGGATATTATTACCATTAACTTTGTTAAAGTTCTATTTTTTTTGTCTTAACAATACACAACAATATAGGTACAATCTGTAGACTATGAGTTTATATTGATAGCTACCTGCAGAAAAGCCGGCAACGCGAGCGACCGGCCGGCTGTATAAAGAGCAGCGCGAGTGACGCAGGCTCTCTTCTTCTCTTCGAGACTTTGCGCTGTACGGACGTATTTTATTGCGTTCATGTTGTTTTACCGCTAACTTATTGTTTTAGTTGTTTTCTTTGTAAATTCTAATAATAAATCGCCCAGGGGATTTGTAATTTTCCTTTTTAAAATTTGGTTTTATTAAAAATCCCCAATATCAGATAGTGGGATAAAAGACTTTCACTCTCACATTAATTGTTTTTCGCTCGTGTTTCTTGAAATCCTTTGCCCGTTCGATTGTGTCTAATTTCGTCCGCAAAGCGCTAGTCGAGATACCCTCTTTTTGTTCTATTTATCTCTGTTTTGTGTTGCGTCTTTGTGTTTTCTGTTTTAGTGGCATAATCTGGATAGATCGCCTCGATCCCGATCGTATGATTAACGTTCACGAAGCCCGTGGGGATGGTGTTCACGCACCAGGCGTTCGCGAGACATCGCGGCACAATACCCGGCATCGTAGTTACAGCTCTTGCCGTGATGGTAACTGTGAACGTGGTAACCGAGGTAACCGTGATTACAGCATGTCCCGGGGGCATATGCCGCCGCGACGCAGAACAAGGTACAGCCGTTGTAGCTCTAGTGGTCGTGATTGTGATGTTGGTAGGCCGCAGCCGCGACCGCCGCAGCTTTCGAAGCCGCAGTCGTCATTGTGATCGCTACAGCTATAAGTCTTGGCATACCATAGTGCCCCATTTACAGGCTTTATAGACACAAAGGCTTATTTTCGTAAACGAGCCAGGCATTTATTCGATTCTTGGATAAAAACAGCGTTTTGAGGGTAGACGGAAAAAGTTTGATGAATTTTATTTTTGTGCTAATCTTTATTGGAATCAAATCTTATCAAATCATAAGGTTTGGCGTACGTTTTAGTGACGAACCGCGGATTTCTTGAGCCGACGTTACATCGACACGTAAGTCGTGGGTGTTAATCGAGCGGAGTATTGAACTTTCTCTTGAAATAAATCGCGTTCGATCCGTGGTTTTTATAATTGAGATGCAAGGTCGTTGATGTCAGGTTCAGCAAAAGCAGTTATTGCTTTTGCTGTACATTTGGCTGGTCGTGTTGAAGGTGTTTGATGCACAATGATTTGTTGTTTTGATGAAGCGCAGTATTGTGATTTGTTTTGTGTTCTACAAGACAAATTATTGTGTTTTGAGTCAGGTGTAGCCGAGCTCTTTTGTGCATGTCCTGAACGCGCCGTGCTGTATGCGCGCTCCGCTGCGCGTGTCTGCGCGCCTTGCTGCGCGTGCTGTATGCGCGCTCCGCTGCGCGTGTCTGCGCGTGTCTGCGCGTGTCTGCACGCCTTGCTGCGCGTGCTGTCTGCGCGCTCCGCTGCGCGTGTCTGCGCGCCTTGCTGCGCGTGCTGTCTGCGCGCTCCGCTGCGCGTGTCTGCGCGCCTTGCTGCGCGTGCTGTCTCCGCGCTCCGCTGCGCGTGTCTGCGCGCCTTGCTGCGCGTGCTGTCTGCGCGCCTTGCTCCGCTGCGCGTGTCTGCGCGCCTTGCTCCGCTGCGCGTGTCTGCGCGCCTTGCTGCGCGTGCTGTCTGCGCACTCCGCTGCGCGTGTCTGCGCGCCTTGCTGCGCGTGCTGTGTGCGCGCTCCGCTGCGCGTGCTGTATGCGCGCTCCGCTGCGCGTGTCTGCGCGCCTTGCTGCGCGTGCTGTCTGCGCGCTCCGCTGCGCGCCTTGCTGCGCGTGCTGTCTGCGCGCTCCGCTGCGCGTGTCTGCGCGCCTTGCTGCGCGTGCTGTCTGTGTGGTCGCGCCTTGCTCCGCGCGCTGTCTGCGCGCCTTGCTGCGCGTGTGGTCATGGAAAGGCGATTTGACTCCCGAGTCAACTCCGCCTTACTTGAGGGTATATGTATCCGTGTGGCCCTTGAGGTATTGGTTGTGTGGCCCTTGAGGCAGTAGAACCAGTCCGAGTGGATGGTGTCTACACTGGCCATGGAAGCTGGTCGGTCTTGCAAACCGATCAGTCACTGTGTAGCGTGCGTACGCAGTGTTTATTATTTGGCATGGCGTTTATTATTTGGGATGCTGTTTTTATTTGGCATGTTGTTTATTATCTGGCTTGTTGGTTGTGGTGATGGTTGTTCTTGTTACAGCTGAATTTGTTGTGATTAATTTATGAAGTCTAGAGCTTAGGCTCTGGCAATATTTTGAGATTTACTTTTTGTGTTTAGCAGTATTCAGCTGTACGTGTACTAATAGAAATAGTGCACTAAACCTTAATACACTTACTAACCAACTTACATGATAACAACCCTACTAAGGCCTTTCGATAAAGTGTGGTCTTTATTTACAGTAACGAGTGATGACGACATACTAATTCTGTCGAGACGCCAGAAGTGCAGGAGAGGCCGTGATAGCTACCTGCAGAAAAGCCGGCAACGCGAGCGACCGGCCGGCTGTATAAAGAGCAGCGCGAGTGACGCAGGCTCTCTTCTTCTCTTCGAGACTTTGCGCTGTACGGACGTATTTTATTGCGTTCCTGTTGTTTTACCGCTAACTTATTGTTTTAGTTGTTTTCTTTGTAAATTCTAATAATAAATCGCCCAGGGGATTTGTAATTTTCCTTTTTAAAATTTGGTTTTATTAAAAATCCCCAATAATATTATAATTTACATTATCATACATAGCTACATTAGCTACCAGGCAATGATTTTTCTGTAGCTAATTATTTTGTCGCTCAAAAATAGTATAAAATCAGCATTCTGTTGTGTTTGTATCTATACCAACCATAATTCCATCAACAGAGAGTGGTTAGTTTGAAGTATCAAGCGTTCGCTTTTTAACTGTCATTCGAATATGATCAGTTAATGTTTTAAAATACTACCATACAGGCTTTTACAAATAACTCTCTAATTCTAGCATGGATCTGGCTGAAATGTTGTGTATGTTGAATATGGGCTCTAATTATAGGCTTAAATTTAAAACAACAGCTCAAAGGAAACTTGAGTTATATGAGGTCAAAATAATGCAACATTAAAGTCGTCACAACTCGTAAACTACTAAGAGTGCGCTTATGAAATCACACAAGATGTTGAGGCTAGATACAAGATACATAATGCCACTATCAGTAAATTCAGCGGTTTCGTAGTTCGAGAGCTAGGAGCTGTATTAGGTTTTCCTTCCAAAACTTATAACTTGTGACCATGACCTTTTTTATGATAATAAAACTGGCACGAATAGGCACAAACTAATGTAGATGTGTCCATAAAACTTCATTATTGGGCACTCAGTAGTTTCGAAGATATCGAAGTTTTTAAAATGTTCCATCAGCAAAAACTCAAATAACTCCGTAGTCCTAGGGGGCACAAATTCAAGATGTAGGGCACAATTGGCACGAGTTGAGAGCTATCTTTCCATATACGTTTTATTCCTCTAGCTCAACCACAAACAAAATTCGTGTTAGCAAAAACATTATTGCAGCAAAATTTTATTTCTTGAATAACTTCAAGAAATTAAATTTTGAATAACTTCAAAAACGGCGGGGGGCACAAATTTGAAATTTCGGGCACATTTACACGTAAATGGGCTCTAACTTTCTGCATACTCAAAATAGCGAAATTTTCCTTTTATTTCTGCAGTAACGCACAGGGGAAAAACAGTCAGCCTAAAAATATTTATTTTATAAACAATTTTATTAGATAGAAAGTGAGCACTTACCAGTCTAGAATTAAGGACATTGGCTAAATCAGGTGCTTGATAAACAATTCCAGCGATAATATAATAGTCAGCAAGGGGTATCACATGAGTCTGACTTGACCTGTGTTGCTTTCGTATCACATACAATATAGGATCTTGGACATGCAGTAATATGTATTCCAGACCAGTCATATTTCTTGAAAAATAAAACAAAGACATTATTTATTTTGAGAGTACTAGTGAAGTAGTGGCTAGTGACCCTGACTTTATTGATAGATGAACATTCTGGGTTCGAATCTCATCATACACCAATGGATTTTTCCACATGAAAAGACATAAAAAATGTGGACACTATACTAATATTTGAGTTTTAGGACTTGCCAGTTACCTCATATTTTCTTTCACTGTTTGAGACCACTAAGTCTCACTGGCAAGTTCTAAAACTACAATTATGAGAAAAGTGGGCATGTGCATGACAGAAGCCTATAAGAGGCGCATTATATCCTTTCACCAGCAGTCACTAGGTATTTTTCAGGGCCATCATACCAGAATACTTATCATAAAACTTACTGTAGCTGGTCCATGCTCAAACGCTGCATTTTAACAACTTCATTATTGCAGGTTCGATCGAAGAACGGGTTGGAACGCTCAGAAAAGTAGTCCATTATATTTGACGGACTCAACAGGGGTATCCAAGCAGAATCATGCCAAGATAAACCCAGTAGATTTTCATTATTTATAGGTAGGTTTCCAATCCTACCGGGCATCATTTTGTTGTTGCACGTCTAAAAACTTTTGACGTCTGAATAAATTTGTGGAGGGAGACTTCAGTAGACCACAAGCTACAGATGATTTATATCCTACATTCTCACCCACTCACGTGCTGATCAATAAAATAATTGATCTAATTTCTTTATAAAATTCGGAATTTCCGACAGAGTAGATCACAAAACTCGCAACTCGCAGAGTACCACATTAAAGATTTTTTGATCCCAGCCAGAGTACTTTGTGGATTTTTTTTTAAAATCTGTGCTTTGTACGTACACGAGTCCCTCTCCCTCTATTGCATGCACGATATGGTAACGTTGATACCACGAACTCGTTTATTCTGGGTATCTGCACGTCGCCGATGGGTCATCGACGTAATTATCGTAAACGAAACGAAACCGTTAATGTTCGCTCATCAACTAGTCCATCGACAAGTTGAATTCGTCGACTAGTCGATGTTTCAACTTCGATAAATTGATGAAATAACTAAACTTCGCGACGATGTCTACCTAGTCGATAGTATCTACCTACCGGGTGATTATTTGACGTAGCTCGACCGTAAAAAGACTAGGTAGGTGTCGTGATTAAGTGAAACACCTCGAGTGCTAGACAACAACTGATTTATTCTACTACCCACACACACGTAGTTAACCACAACATCTTCCCCTTATATGTTAAGTGCACCTTATTTATTAACTAAATCTAATAATAATCATGAGGCAATCTGAAAAACAAAGTACAGCTACTTAGGAAAGATATGGCATCAAAGCACCATCATCTCAGTAGGTAGGTATAGGTTGATTGGCATACAGGTAAGTAGGTAGTAGGTACTCCCTACAGGCTGTACTTGCCTATTATTATGCATATATTGCCTCATCTTCCCTTTACAGAAAAAAATATACGATAAATTGCTTATTTTTTTTTTATATAGGTAACTTATACCTAAAACTAATCAATTCTACTTTTGATAAGCATAAAGTTGACAAAATCTAGCACCATATTTTGTTTGCAGATTCTGTTACATAAAAATACTTACTTATTTACTTAGAATTAAGCTGAGCTATACGTTGCTCAGCAATTTTTTTAGCTTTGCGAGTGAGCGGCAGGGATATAGGTATATTTGGTTCTTCATCCTTATTCTGAGATTTTGTGTTTTTTGACGCAACATCATCACCTTTTATACCTTCATCCCCGCATGCATCGCTAAACTCCTCCTCGTCATTGCTGATACTAGTTTTAGGCGTGTTTACATCCGGTTTGCATTTTATCAGTTGACGACGATTGCGTCTATACCTACCACCTGTGTTCGTTTGAACAATGTACGATCGTGGAGCAGTATCACGGCTTACAACTTTTCCTATACTTCTAGATTTTCCGTCTATGCAGATGACGGAATCGCCTTCTTTGAGACTAGATAACGTTTTAGCATGCTGATCATAATACACCTTTGTATTGTTTTGTTTGCTTAACATTACCTGATATTCTGATGGGTCAATAGGTTGTGGCTTTAGTATTTTAGGATGCACCGGTAACTGACAACGTAGCCTTCGACCCATCAAGAGCTGTGCCGGAGAACTCAAACCATCCCTAGGTGTATTTCTATAGTTAAGAAGCGCTAAATTAAAATCACTTTTACTATGTATAGATTTTTTCAAAATATTTTTGATCGTTAGTACTGCGCGTTCACTTTTACCGTTTGCTTGAGCATAGTTCGGGGATGATGTCACGTGATCGAATCCCCACACTTTGGCAAAACTTTTGAACTCTCGACTAGAATATTGCGTCCCGTTATCGCTTATCAGTACGCTTGGAATGCCATGACGCGCAAATACTTCTTTCATGTTCTGAATAACTGCATTTGAACTTAAACCATTCAATTTGCAGACTTCCACGAAGTTGGAATAATAATCTACCAATATTAGATAATATTGCCTTTTATATTCAAACAAATCAGACCCTATTTTGAACCAGGGTAGTTTGGGAATTTCTAACGGTAACATGGTTGGATAGACATCAGTGGTTTTTTAAATATACTTTCTAATGGCTTGTTGTCCGATTCGACTACCACCCCCTTTTGATCATAAACATACTGATGGAAACGCTCACAAGCGAACACAATAGCCAGCATTTCTTTTTCCACTTGTGCGTACCTTCTCTGCGTATCGGTGAGCGTGCGCGACACATATTCGACGGGACGGCCGCCCTGCAGCAGCACGGCGCCCAGCGCATCGCGCGATGCGTCCACCGACAGCACCACGGGCCGCGCTGGGTCGTACAGTGCCAGCACACCCGCACCTGTCACCACCTCCTTGAGACGGTCAAACGCGACGCACTCACTCTCTTCCCAACGCCATTCATTATCTTTTTTCAGGAAGCTCGTCAAAGGAATAGTTAACCACAACAGTAGGTAGGTAATTTGAATACCATGTTTCTTTGAAATTTAAAAAAAAATTAAGAAACGTGCCGTAAAACTTAGAACTTCCTTTTTACTTTTCATGCGAGCCTATTTGGAAAAAAATACAAACTTTTTTTTCAAATACAGATCAAACAGCTAGCTATCTAAAGACCGTTGCAAATGATTTATAGATAGGTAGTTTATTTCTCAAAATAAATAATAAATATAGGTAGGTATCAATAAAAAACTTCACATCATACTTTTCTAGTTTCAGTATAAACTCATCTATGGACATGTGAACGCATCGCCTCGTCGCGTTAGTTTAGCCGTCTACGATTTCAATTAGTTGTGAATCGTCGATGCGTTGATTCAACGTAAACGGTTGATTCAACTGCGTGAACGTAGACGGTTAATACCGTCTACGTTCACGCATCGTTTCGTCGCGTTGACCGTCAATATGAACGTTGTGGAATCTCAGTTTAGCCGTCTACAATTTCAACTAGTTGAATGAGTGACAGTGAACCGTCGATACGTAGATTCAACGTAAACGGTTGATTCTACTAGTTCGTTTATTCAACGCCCATCCATCGCTAGTGATCATAACAGTCAGCAGCAGTATCGTGCCAGCCAGTGTTTATTGTTTAGGGAAAATTTTAAAAATCTAAATTGTGCAATCGATCGGATGTCGGGCACAGCCTTGAGGCTTGTCCAGAAGCAGAAGAAAACTAATAAGTGTAGAGTAATCATAATAGCCATTTAGAAAGGTGACGACGATAGTAATAGTACCTTATACAACCTACATGCAAAGCATTGCTAAAACAAACACCTGACATAAAATTTTAGCGCTACCTACATGCATCTGTAGGTACTTAATTATATCCTACCTATCGGTCAGCGTACGGTATCTTTATCTAGTCAGTGAGCGTACGTTATTTTTATTAATAAAGGTTGGATAGGTTAGTCAGTCCTAGATATTTTTAGATAAAGGGCATCTCTCCGCTCATTAGACGATCAGATGGACGATGGATCAATCTCTATAGGTGAGTAGGTAATACTTAAAGTAGGTAGGCTATGGTAGAGATTGATCCAACATTCATCCTCTTAGTGCTGTTTAGTACATCTCTCAGTCAAGAGGTACAGTGAATTTTAAAGCAGTGTTTTATTTTCAGATAAAAATGGATAGTCTTGTCCGTTGCTATGAAGAAATTGATATTGAAAAATTCAACCATGAGAAAGTCCATACTGATACTTCCAGAGATCAGGTAAAAGTTATGATGATATATTGATGAGTTGAGGATCAGGTGGTGCTGCAGCCGGCCCGCAAGTGGGGTTTGATTCCAGCTACAGGACAAATGTTTGCAGGTTCTGCAGATATTTATTCCAAGTCTAGGTGTTGTAGTACCATGGTACCTCATCAATGTTTTTGATTACCATGATAGAGGGAATCCTAGTGTGGGGTACGAGACTACAATTAATGTCGTTGGGTGTTTATTTCAAAACAAACATGCTCTATAATCCCCTTCTTGGTTTAATATTTGTAGAAAATAATGTACTCCTAAAATTCAAAATTCAATTTAATATCCTTTCAGATTGATGTTGAAGATACAATAAGAAAAATATACCGACAATTTGAAAAGGAATCCTCAATAGATCCTGAATTACCGAAATTGAAGAAAAGTCTTCACATTAAATTACTTAAGAGTTGGCTCAAGGGTTTGCCTAGAAATTATGAATGTCTTGATGCTAGCAGAACATGGCTGATATACTGGATTCTGCACTCTCTATGGATACTGAATGACATGCCTGATTCTGAAACGTTGTCCCATTGCATAGAATTGATTAAAAAATGTCAACATGAAGATGGTGGATATGGCGGAGGCTATTTACAACACCCTCACCTAGGAACCACCTATGCAGCTGTAAATGCTCTGAGCATTATTGGCACTGATGAAGCCTATAATTCCATAGATAGGAGCTCTTTGCAAAAGTTTCTTTGGACTGTGCGAGATGTAGATGGTTCGTTTGCCCTACACAGAGGTGGGGAGCAAGACATCAGAGGCGCTTACTGTGCTATCAGCATAGCTAAAATCACCAACACTTACACTGATGCTTTGTTTGATAAAACTGCTGAATGGGTAGTTAGTTGTCAAAGTTACGAGGGTGGTTTTGGTGGGTGTCCTGGCATGGAAGCTCATGGAGGCTATGCATTCTGCGGGATCGCAACATTGGGATTGCTGAACCGGACACAGCTGTGTGATGTGGAAGCCCTGCTGAGGTGGAGTGTGAACCGCCAGATGAGGCTCGAAGGAGGGTTCCAGGGAAGGACCAATAAACTTGTAGATGGCTGCTATTCGTTTTGGCAAGGGGCTGCCTTCCCAATCATCAGTGCAATATTATCTAAACAAGGTAAATTTTGATTAATTACTTTAACATATTTTTCACACTAAACCAGTACCAGCCTCAGCCCGCAGCTTCGCCTGCATTGTACCTTGGTAAAAAGTAGCCTGTGTTGTTAAAAAATATGTTGAAATATAGAGGCCTTCAACTGAAAAAGGCCAAGTGACTGATAGTGACAGAACTAGTTCTGTCACTGTCAGCCATCCATTCTACACAATGGGATTTGAACCCACAACCTTTGGATCGAAAATTGGAGACTTGGCACTACACCACAAGTGTTCTTAAACATGAATACTAAATAACAATAAACAGTCAACCAATATACATAGTAGTTGACCTCACAGTAGGAATCTCTGTGTCAGGGGTATCAGAAACTATGAATACAGTGGTACCACAACACCCAGTTCCGGAACAAAAATCTGCTGAAATATTGCCTTATTTTGAAACAGTGTCTTATTTTTTCAGAAAACAAGGAATTGATTGAAACAGTATTCTTTGATCAAGGGGCCTTACAAGAATACATTATTATCTGCTGTCAAGGTCTTGATGGTGGACTCATTGACAAGCCTGGCAAGTGAGTAGCCACTAGCCATTAATTATACTATAGGGTATTTCTTTGAGATGGGTCAGTAAGGGGTAATCCTAAATCGTAAAAAATATCAGAAACATTCAAAGATTTACTACCCATAAAAGTTGAATTCCTGAGGAATTGCTATTTTCCCGTAAAACTTAAAAAAATATCATTATCTTATGTAATTACGACTAGCCGAAACCTTTTTTCTTAGCGATTTTTCTTGTTTTTTATTTGAAAGAGTAAGAAAATAACATGTGCACGTGAGGTCTGGGGTATGATTTTTTGTGTGTATGTTACGCGATATATTCGTCAATTGTGAACCGATTTTAATGATATTAAAATGGGTATAATATACTTCAAGGCTGGTCCCATATACATTTTATGAAAAAAAATGGGAAATCAAAATCGCGTTATTCGAATTCAGTATTTTTTGACATTTAATGTCTTATAAATTATCTGTAGACAAAACTGATGTCTTGGTGTAAATTATTTGTTAATATACGAGTTTTCATACTATCCCAGAAATATCAACCTCGTCTCAGCGAGACTCGAATCTCCGACCTACCGCTTGTTACGCGGGCAACTGAGCCACCAGCTTGCTAATCTGGTTGAAATTCTTGGGATGGTTTGGCTCGAAGCATCCAACAAAAAACATTATATAAATTTTACTGTGGTTTAGGTTAGGTTAGAAAAAACAAACTCTAGATAGATTAACGAATAAACTAGCCGATGCACACGGTTTTACTCGCGTAGGGTAGGTAATTGATACGTACCTACATCAAAAATCAAGTTTAAGGAATACGATTTTTCATACAAAAGTTTTCAGCCCTTTTCACCCCCTTTGGGGTAGAATTTTCCAAATTCCTATTTTAGTGCACCCTTACATCATAAGAGGAAACTACCCTCCAAGTTTCATGCTTCTAGGACTTATGGTTTAGGCTGTGCGTTGATCCGCCAATCAGTAACGGAACAGTTTTATATAAATTGATGTACTCTTTTGCATTAAAGATTTTTCGCGTTTTTGCTTATGCTGGATTTTTCACCTTAGTTAATCCTGACATTAAAATCTGGTGTGTGTACGGCATCCATATTCAATCTAGTTTGTTTTTGAACCCGCTTATTTCAGGAACTATCACTCAGATGAGTATTATTTTTACATTTGATAGCCCACTTCATGAGAAAGGTTTTAGGCTATTTAACATCCCGAGAAAAATAAGTAGTAGCGCGGGCGGGCCTTGTGACGCAGTGGGTTGGTGGCCGAGGGCGGCCGTGGCACAGCTAGTGAAGTTATAAGTTTTGTTGATTTATTGCAGACCCAAGGACATCTATCACACCTGCTACACTCTTAGTGGACTATCGGTGGCGCAGCACGGCACAGGAGTCGGAGACCCGTTTGTCATCGGCTGCCCCAGCAATCAACTTAACAGAGTCCACCCACTGCACAATGTTGCACCACACTTTGTATACAATGCTGTACACTACTTTATCAGGCATCCACCACCAGTAAAGGACAAAAACTAAAATTGTTTTTATTCAGCTAATTATTCTTAAGGTTCTTAATATCATAAAGAAACAATGTTTAGTTAGCCCTATGTTTTATTTTATTAAATAGCATAAATAACTTAACAATATGTATAATTAAGCAAGTGAGTAACACTATGATCCAATTCAAACCAGCACAAATTCTTCTGATTCAATATCTGTATCACTGTCTTGAACATTAGGAATTACCCAATTCTGCTCTGTTTCAAATATTGAATATCTAATATTAGGTACATCCATGACAGTAGCACGAGATCCATTGTTCAGACTAAATATAGGATAGTCACAATTTGCTGAAACACTCTGTGGAACTAAGAATGTCTTTATGACATTTATGTAAGTTTCAAAGTCGTGTTGTGTTGCAAGATAGAAACCAATGCAGCAAGATGGATCCATCTTACTTATGGGCATCTTTCGTGGAGATCGGCAATGAAAGGATTGAAGTGTAAAATTAGGCTGCCAAACATCTACCATGTCTTGGCAATAATGTGGGTCAAGGTGTATTAGCCGATCATCTTGGTATCCCACAAAGTACAAAGAATGTTTTGGTCTTCCTCCAATGATACCAATACATGAGTCCAGAGTGAGAAGTGAAGTAAGACAAGGTCCATAAATGGGGTTAAATTTGTCTGATCCTAACTTCACTGGCACCAGCAATATCAATGATTTCCAGGCACCATGTGGCAACCTACACAATGAATACACATCTTGAATATAGACTGTGGATTCCTGAGCAACATACACCTCCAAGTTATCAAACTCATAGTTTTCTTTGGATGCTGCGGACATAACGGCTTTTAAGCAATGAGCTACTGATGCAGGCCCATACCAGTCACCAGGCTTCTTACCTAATGCTTCTCCCAAACAAACCATTTGGTGTATGGAGAGAGGGCTGTTGACTGAAGACTTATCTCCGAACCATTTGATAATCATGCGATGTAGACAGTCCTCTTGAAACTCTCTAGCGTTTTGAATAGGCTTTTCAGGTGACCACCTCCAAGATCTTCCAAGAAAATGACACACCAAAGCTTGAGCAAGCAACATTTGACCGCTTCTAAGCATGCACCCCCAACCACAGTCTGTTGTGAATGTGGAACCAGACATTGTAGGGAATTCCCTTCTATAAGTCATCCAAACTTTGCTGATGAAATCTGATTTAAATCCTTCTATACCTTCGCCATATATCTGTTCAATGGGTTGATGTGCAGTAGCTTCTGTTCCGATCTCTGTGGAAGATTCCAAGGAGCCTGTAGGGCTTAGTTTCCGGTGGTAACATCGCCCTAGCAGCCACACAGGCGACTCTTTCGAGAAGCTAGTTTTTAACTTAACAGTCCATCCGAACTTCACGTTATTCCACATCGACAATAACTTTGATTCAACCTTTCCCTTAAGGTCCACCAAATCGTCGCTGTTTTCACGAGCACTAGAATTGGCTGGAGACCTATCATTTCTAATAGAAGTCGTACTTTGTGTTAGTGCATCATCGGAATTTTTAGGTCCAGAATTAATTTGCATTACAATGTTATTTAAACCGTTCATTGTGTTGAAACAACACGATAAACTCTGTTCGCACCACAAGGTATTTGGAAAGGCTCTCGTTTAATCTTTCCACAGAAAACGCAAATGTTTATTTCAATTTCATCATGCAATTTATTCAATAACCACTTCTTAGCTCGAAACTAAGGGAAAAATAAATTATACCTACATATTTTACTTCAATTTCCTGTTTCTATGAAAATATATGAACACTGCTTAGCTTAGTGTTGCCAAACTTGCCAACCGGGTCTTGTCAAAAGTTACCTAAAATAGATAAAGTTTTGTTGTGAAAGTAGCCTTTCATATTTTTTTCCCAATAATACCAAACCTACTAAAAGTTGATAGACAGATGTTTGTTTTATTAACTTCGAAAAAAATCTAATTTAGTGTGTTTTCCATCATAAGTTTCATTTCACAATATTATATTTATCTCAACCATGTTGTTCAACAACAAAAATGTTGTATATTTTTTGCAATGTAGGCCCTACATTGCAAAAAATATACAACAATGAGCGCTCCTACGTTCCGTTTCAATTTTGATTCAAGAAAGAAATTAAATATCTACTTATGAATCCTACGTATTCCAAAAAAATCACCTAAAAGTACCTTTCGAGTTGTGTTACCTGTCGTAGTTAAAAATCACTTAAAAGGTTACAAAAGTACCTAACTTGGCAATGCTGCTTTATAGTAAGCACAGATTAAAAATGTTTTTGTCATGATTTAAATGTAATGTCAACGTAAATTATGGCTGAGGCTTTTTCATATCTACAATTGAAAGTATCAAAAGTTCTCATCCTACACTTGCGTTAGCATATCGGGGTGGAATATAGAAAGTCGTCGCACGAATTTCGATAAAATAAGCACATCGGGTGGAAGGGGTGGACTCCCCTATTCCAACGGTACGACTCCTAAAGTTAGGAATTGAATAGTTTCCGAGAAATTACGTTTTGAAATGAATGGTTTGTAGGTTAAGTACTGAAAAAATCAAAAGCGATCAAACTTTGAGTGAGGCCTATACCCCTAATTTCCACAAATAACTAGAAGTAAGTTTAAATTAGGGTCTGTGACTCACCAACAAGTCCATCAATACGTTGCGTTCGGTTTTGGCTTGTGTTTTTGTGTTCCTTAGTGGACTGAAATGTGTCGGACTAAAATTCCCTTCCACCCTTCCACCCCCTATCCTTTTTTTACCTAAATTTGTGCGACGGCTTTCTAAATCCCAACCACAGATTAAAAATGTTTGATCCTACAGAAATTTTGGATTTAATATGACGTAACCGAATCTTCTGCCGGGATGGTGATTTCGGGAAGTGTAAAATTTACTGTTGCCACTGCTATGGACATTGCAGCCAGGAACACAACATTTAGCACGGGGCAACCGTGCTCGATTGTTTTCTAACTGAGTTGTTACTTTTGGAGAAAAAAATGGTATTTTCTGGTAATAAATTGACTGAACTTTCAAGTACGTATTTATTTTTAAATTTCAGTTTCTGTCAAAACATGAACTTTCTTAGTTAAAAACTTTTAAGAAAAAAATATTTATAACCTTTATATGTATTTTTTACTGCAATGTTTCGATAAATGATAAATCATGCTGGATATTTTCGCACAGCATAATCTAGCCCCAAAGTAAGATGTGTTATGGAAACTACGTGTCTGATACAGTTTATACAATTTATTTTTTATAAATACATACATATTATACATAGAAAACACCCAGACCCGCAGACAAATATTCAGGCAGGCCTCTTCCGCTCCATAAAGGTCGAATGATATTGACTTTTTATTGAATAAGTTTATTTATTTAATGGTCCAATACCCTTAGGCATGTCACGTTTTAGGGGGGCCTCTTATAAACTTATTATGATGATTATTAATTTCTTCCCTCTAAATTTTATAAACACGCTTATCGTGAGCGTAATGCATGTAGGTACATACCTACTTAACCACTAATAAATATTTATAATATTTTTATGCGTGAGGAAAAGGCTTTATAAAAAGACTGGCATGTACGAGTTTGACAGAAAATGACGTTCAAGCTTAATTTGTCAAATTTTGCCTAAACATGTCGAGGATGTCATTTTCTAATTTAATTTCAAATTTAATTTGACAGTAGTGCATACATCGAGAATATTGTGGCTTGAGTCAAAAACAATTGCAATCGCCTCTCGCGGGGCATAGGTTTGTAAGAAATTCATCTCTATAACTGAGTACAAGCATTGCAATAGGGTACAATTTTTGATTGGCAATTTTGAAGTTACGAAATTGACTTCTTTTCTGAGAACCTCCTTGGACTAAGCGTTCCTGTATGTAGTTCCTGCGTTACCATAGCGTGATCCCAACCGCATATATAAAAAGCACAGACAGACTAGTTAAAATCCACAGACTACTAGAATTCTATCATAGAGGAACCAACCACTACTTTTAGCCACAGATATTATAATACTATACAAGGCTTAGCTAGAGCAAACCAGTGATGGCCGTCGGTCGACGTCATTATCGTAAACGAAACGAAACCGTTAATTTTTGTTCATCAACTAGTCCAATGACTAGTTGAATTCGTCGAATAGTCGATGTTTCTTCGTTATATTGACGGACTATCTAAACTTCGCAACGATGAATACCTAGTCGATAGTATCTACCGGTTGATCATCTGACGTAGCTCGACCGTAACTTATAGAGTAGGTAGGTCTCAGTACTCACTCCTTTCTTAA
The DNA here is from genome assembly GCA_958496245.1 of Perizoma flavofasciatum. NCBI lineage: Eukaryota > Metazoa > Arthropoda > Insecta > Lepidoptera > Geometridae > Perizoma > Perizoma flavofasciatum. The sequence goes on from OY292436.1 coordinate 7,602,480, forward strand.
TCATGTCATTCTTCACACAATCCATCCATCTTTTCTTTGGCCTACCTCTGCTTTTATTTCCATCCACATTCATATTTAACACTCCTCTCGTATAGGCATCTATTTATTTGCAACTAGCTGCGCCCCGCGGTTTCACCCGCGTAAGTTCCGATTCCGTGGGAATATCAGCGATCTAATTAAATTTTAGAACACAAAAGCTGCTATTGTGACTTAACTATGATAGTAAGATATATTCCCTTGCTGACTTTTTTGTAGGTAATAATGAGTACTTTAATCATGTAGTACATCATTTTTATGTATCATCAATAGTTTTCTCAGCGAACGCCAAATAATAAATGTTATAGGAAAAATTTTGCTACTTTGGGTTATATTATTGCAATTTTCTTAAAGATCTCTATTTTTTTTTTAAATAAATTATAGCCTATGATATTTCCTGATAATTTAGCTTTTATTTGGTGAAAAAATGGTTAAAATCGGTCCAGTAGTTTCGGAGCCAATAGGAAACACCGAAACTACTAACTACTGTTTCGCAAAGATAGCAGTTTCGGAACGAACCTTTGTCCATGTCCTATCTTTATTAAATATACCCTCAACTCCCTATTCCCGTCCTGTCATCTGATCGCACAAGTTGAGCCCGAATTCGCTCCTTGTGAAAATTACGAAAATCTGCCCAAATCGCCGCGTAAACCCCGTTATATCGCTCGTCATCGTGTGCATCAGTGCCCTCCGCCACAATCAGCTCATCATCGATACGGAATCGGAGAAGGGACGGCTTTCAACCGTGCATCCTACATCTACGCGTCAGGAACATTGTTTTTTTTTTCTTTTTTGAGGGGGGAAAAAGCCCAACGCATTTTCCTTCTGCCACGGGGGTGACGGAAGGGGGTATGTGGGGCTCGAACCCACTAAAAACCCCCCCGGTGAGCAGTCCTCCGCCATGGTGGGACGAGATGGGGTCGCTTTCGCATCCACCATCTCGTCCCGGCGGGCGGCCCGGGAACCGGTCCGGACCTCGGCCTCAAGGAGGGGTAACCTTCTCACCCAAGGTTACTCCTCAGACGTGTGGGGCCGTGCCAGCCGACAGAGAGTCCCCCGACTCTCCACCAGTGACCCCACTACAGAGGATGAAGGAGGCGGGTGAACCGCCCCCTTCCTCCCCCTCGACGTCTGCGCCGAAGCGGGTCAGGTCGGGCGTCATCCTCTCTGACCCGCTCAGCGGCCTCCTTCTGCGTCATTACCTCCTCGCAGAAGAAGACCATTGCCTGCCACTCCCTCTCGCCGCCGAGCATGGCACTTACCACGCTCGGCAGAGAGAGGTCCCGGCCCAGGATCGCTGAAATCGTGTGCCGCATGGGACCCCACGCGGCGCACACCTACAGCGTGTGGAGCGCCGTATCCTCCGGCGCCCCACATTCGTGGCAGGCCGGGGTCGCCTCCCGCCTCGCGATCTGGTGCAGATACTTTCCAAAGCATCCATGCCCGGAAAGCACCTGCACCAATCGGAAGGTCAGCGACCCGAACCGCCGGAGAACCGGTTTAATGGCCTCCACCGTCCACTGACCAGGGACCGGTGGAGGCAGATCCTCCGCCCACCGCCGCAACAAGGCGGCCCGCGCCAGTCGCCGCATGCGCGCGACCTCCTACCACACTGGGTACTCTTCGTTGGATCTCCTCGCCGCTATGAAGTGACACTTCGGCGAGGATTTCCGCTTGGAGAGCCCAGGGGGGATCACCGGCCAACACGCATGCTGCCGTCCAGGACACCGTCCGGTATCCGCGAATCGCCCTCGTCGCGATGACCCGCTGTGGACGTCGCAGCAGGGTCATGTTCCCGCGACTGAGGGCGTCCACCCAGACCGGTGCCCCGTACAGGGCCATACTCCGGATGACTCCGGAGTACAACCGGCGACATGTGGCACTAGGGCCACCCACGTTGGGCAGCAGCCTCCCTAATGCGGCCGCGGCTCCTAGGACTCTTGGGGCCAGCTGGGTAAAATGGGCCCCAAAAGTCCACCTCCCGTCCAGGATGAGACCCAAATATTTCATCTGGGTCCCAACCCGGACCAGGACCCTGTCCAGAACTAGGCTCGTTTCTGGAGGGGTTCCCCCCCGAGGCCCATGGAACAGCAGGGCCTCGGTCTTGGAGAGGGCTACCTCCAGTCCCAGGGAGTGTATGCGATCGACTACGAGGGTGGTGCCCACCGTAGCCAACCGCACCGCCTCCCTGACCAGGGTCAGGAACCAGAGACCAGGGTGTCATCCGCGTAACACGCCACCCGCATATTTGCGGGAAGCGTGCCGCGGAGCACCCAGTCGTAGCCTATGTTCCACAGGAGCGGTCCCAGCACCGACCCCTGTTGAACCCCGTGGACGACGCGACGGTGTCTTAAGCCGTCGCATCCTTCCACCAAGACCTCGCGGTCCTGGAGATAGTCCGCCAACAGCCTCCGCAGATACAGAGGCACTCCGTGATAGCGGAGCGCCTACCGTATCGTCCCGTGCGGCAGGCTGTTGAAGGCGTTGGCTATGTCAAGAGAGACAGCCAACGCCTTTTCCCCCCCGTGGACCGCCTCCTGGGTCCACCCTTTGAGCCAGAGCAGGGCGTCTATTGTAGACCGCCCTGCTCTGAACCCATACTGGGCCTGTGACAGCCCAGGCCCAGTCCACGCGTCAGGGACTTTTTTTTTTTTTTTTTTTTTTTTTTTTTTTTTTTTTTTTTTTTTTTTAAAGTGTGGATATGCCACGCATCCCCCTTCCGCCACGGGGTTGGCGAAAAGGAGTATATGGGACTCTAACCCACTAAAAAACATATCTCCGCTAGTGACCCCACACTCGCGCCCTGAAAAGGGCGCCCCCTCCAACTTACGCTGTCCCTCACTCCGAGCCTGACCGGTATGGGAAGCCCTGCCGGTATAGCCTCGAAGATCATTGGGACGCGCAAGCCGACCAGAACAGCAAAAGCCGCCCCGGCCTTCCCTCCACGGTGCGCCCTGAAAAGGGCACACCCACCCCGCTAGACGGGACCACACCGGGCCCCGCCAAGCCCTCGTCCGCGCCCTTAAAAGGGCACCCCCTCCCACCGGAGCAGCATACACCGCCCCGGCCCTCCCATGGTGCTCTTCCACGAGCCCACCATGCTGACCCATCCGCTGTGCCCCATGCGGCTCATAGGGACACGCGAAGGGGCCCCTCCGGTCGGTCCATTAGTTGCTTGACAATAAGATCCCACGTATGAGAAGTTATTATCGAGCTTAAACGAGGCGCACCGTCCCATAGGCTTCTGTTCACACCGGATCCGTCTGATCCATAAGCGACCAGAGCCCACAGGCACACGAGAAGGTTGACTGACATGGCACCCCACGCGTCAGGAACCTCCGGAACCCCAGGTATTCCCGTCCATCCTTTCTCTTTTTCCAAACCAACTACTTTGTATGTACCGAATACGGTACAAACAAAGAAACAAAAAAATCTTTCCTTGTTATAATAACATTGATAACTTTATTCTTATTCTTAAAGTTGATTGGGAGGTATAAGGTACCTTCCTTCCTTCTTACACAACAAATGCGAAAGACACTATGTACAATACACACATTAAAATATACATATCTACTTTGTACTTGCATGTCATGAGTAGAAAGATGCAGTTATCTGCATCTTACCCATGTAAGGTAGCAAACTAAACTACAATGAACATGATTACCCTGACCCTATGATACATTTGAATGAGATAAATACATTCCCGTTCGTCCCACTGGTTGAAACACTCAGTAGGACAAACACATTCATATATATTTCTACACATTGTTTCTAATTTATTTGATGATGATAATATTAGTATAGATAAAAAACTTCCCTCATACTTTTCCAGTTTCATTATAAACTCGTCTATGGACCCGTGAACGCATCGTCTCGTCGCGTCAGTTTAGCCGTCTACGATTTTAACTAGTTGTGAACCGTTGATGCGTTTATTCAACGTAAACGGTTGATTCAACTGCGTCAACGTAGACGGTTAATACCGTCTACGTTCACGCATCGTCTCGTCGCGTTGCTCGTCGATGTGAACGTTGTGAAATCTCAGTTTAGCCGTCTACGATTCCAACTAGTTGAATGAGTGACAGTAAACCGTCAATGCGTTGATTCAACGTGAACGGTTGATTCTACTAGTTTGTGTAATCAAAGCCATCGCTAGAGGAAACAAATTTTAATCTGTGCATTTAAAGTCTGTGGGATTGTGGTTCAATCAATGCAGGATTTGAGGTTACTATTTTATTTGTCTTTGATATTCCTGAAAAATCTTTTAAGAACTTCTAAATTTAATAATAAATACACATTACTACAATGAAGAAGTCAAAGAAGTTTTTTAGCAAGGGGAAAAAAGGTGTATTCAAACCCTCCACGAAAAAAAAACGCAAAACAGGAAAGGACATAGAAATAAATAAAAAGGCGATATTCAATCGCTACAAAACTGCACAGAAAATTGAAGAAGTACTGGAGAAGAAGAAGGTAATGGAAAGGAAGCTTCAGCAGATGCAGGTTTATTCCGAAAGCGAGGAGGAAGAAGAATCAGATGCGTTCAGTCAGTTAGTGTCTTGTTTTGGTGGAGTGTCAAAGCAACGACCGCTGGCGGCGCAAAGCGACGAGTCTGAGACGAGCGGCCAATCTGACGCTGACGATGTGGAAATGAACAGTGGGAAAGAATATCCTTCAGAAAAGGAAGGCGACACAGATACTGAAGATGGTGAACATGATGAAATAGAGGTAAGCTCATTGAATGTTTTTTTTTTTTTTTCTAATTCGATGGTAATTACGCTGGAATATTAGATGTACCTACTTACAAAATTCTCAAATTGATCTCTTTGCTGCTTCCTGGAGTGGATTTTCAGAAAGACCCTTCTTATGTCACCCTACCCTTATGTATTTGGTGCCAAATATAAAAAATCCAAGTGCTTTAAATATAAGGTCTAGTGTCTGACCACAGATTCGGTTTCAGCCAGTTTCGTGCAAATAAACTAGTCATCTTGAACTCATTCTTGCTTACAATGCGAGGACCTAGTTAATTCGTACAGGTAGTATGTGTAAGGATGGGTAGCAATTTGATTCAAAATCGAGCCTGTATATAATTAGTGATAACCAATTTTCGATAACTCTCATGGTTTCAGACTTTGGCTAAGTAGCCCTAAAAAACTCAACCTGTATAAGTTCCGAATGCAGTTTTGGTTTCGGCCGAAACTGAGACCTTGGCCGAAATTTTGGTTACAGTTTTGGTTTCGGCTGAAAATCCTGTTTCAGGCCCAAAGGTCAAGGTCCCTAAGACTTGGGTTTGTTGGTAGGACACTACCAAAAACATTTTGTGCCGCATTATTTACAACTGTGCAGCGGATTAACACCATGAAAATTCATTTAAAATAAGTATAATAAAAATATATTATATGAATAAGTTTTTAAAATAAGTACTTATCAAATTTATTATTAAACTATTTCGTAGATTGGGAGGGTAAAATAATTACATTGAGTGGGAATGACTCCATCATTACTGACCTCTATTTTGATTTCTCAATAGGTAGTATTTTTAAAGTTATGAAGTAGAATTTTATTGTCCTACGAACAGTTCACTTACAATCTGATTAAATAAAGTAATAAGCTAATATAAATAAGCTATTTTGAAATTGCTATTGCTAATTTAGGTAGCTAGGTAGACCTAAAGCATGGGAAGTGAAATGTGAGGGAAACCACATATAATAGATGGCCTACCAGACATACAGATAAGACCCCCATTGTAACTTGAGGCCTACCAGACTTACAGATAAGACCCCCTTATTGTAACTTTTATTTATTTCAAATAAAGCATAGATCTATTATAAATATACAGGACTTGTTTGTACAGGAGAAAGCTGAGAGTGATACTGAAGCAGATGATGCAGCCAATGATCCATTTACAAAACACCTTCATTTTGACCTTGGAGATGAGCTTCTCATTTCTCTTTCCGACTCACCACCTACAGTAGATAATGTCAAGAAAACATGGTCGGTTTTTGGAAACATGTCCATAGTCATACCAAAACCTATAGTGACAGTTTCAAAGAAAGTAAAACCCAAAGTATCCATACTTGAAGATAAAACCTATGCTACCACTGGCACTGTGCCTCATACAATAAACAACTTAGATTTCAACCAGTTGTGTATAAAATCCCAAATCCATGGTAACATAGTGTCAGCCAATAAGACAAATCTGATCAAAAGAGATCTTGAACTTTCTGAAGTATTCACACCATTGCAAAAGGAGTTGTTTGCCGTTATGAATAACTATCAAGACCTGTATTACCCAGAGAGAACATTCAGCAATGCAGATGAGATTAGATATACATACTGCCTTCATGTTGTCAATCACATGTTGAAAACAAGAACAAAAATCCTGCACCATAATGCAAAGTTGTCCAAAAAGAATGACTTATCTGATGAATACCGAGATCAAGGCTTAGTTCGGCCAAAGGTAATGTGTTTCTTCTGTATAAGTCATGACGCCCATATATATGTGTTTGACTTGAAAGTTTGTTATCATTTATCTTCCAAACAGCTTATCGAATTCGATTTTTATTATTGTAAATTCTAACAGCCTCCTGATTTTGTTGACAGGACAAAAGCCTAAGCACAGAAATCAAACATAAAACTGTTTTCAGGTTTTGATAATGGTTCCATTCAAAGATGCAGCGTACAGAGTTGTAAACACTATAATAGACATTTTGGTGCCTAAGGAGTCTGGCCAGGTTCTGAATAAGAAGAGATTTGTAGATGACTTCACAGGTGGTGAACTTATCATGCCTCGGAAGAATCCTAAACCAGAGGATTATGAGCTCATGTTCAGTGGCAACACTGATGATACATTCAGATTGGGCATGACTGTTACTAAAAAGACTCTCAAGGTAAATATTGAATTAAATTATATTTGGACTAGCTACTGCCAGAGGCTTTGCATGTGGTGTTTAAAAAAAATCCGATACTCCCATAAAAACATTCTCACTTTAAAATGTGATAATCCAAAAACCCTGAAACACTTTTATGATGAGAAGCTACAATTCCAATTTTCATCAAGTTCCTATCTTTAAAAAACGATTCTCCCATACAAATATTCCCCTCTATGTTTCCCATAATACAAGCTCAGCTTACTTTTGGGCTAGATCAGAGGTTCCCAATTTTTTTTTCTCATAGACCACTTTCAAAATTTAGCTGTTCCAGTGGACCCCCTGCACTACATTTCTACCATATTCCCAAAACTCGACAAAATATGTGAAGATTAGATCTAACTATGGAAATTTGCGTTGCGGCTGAGTTCTAACCACGAATTGGGAGTTTTCTAAATGAAATAAGTGAGAATTGATTGGTTAATTAATTAATTGATTGTGCTGTGAGTGGATGTCAAAAAAGTAAAGTTGGCCAATCAAAAAAGTGATTCCATCCAACTTAACTTTTTTGACATCTACTCACAGCACAAGGAACCAATCAATTCTCACTTATTTCAATTAGAAAACTTCAGAGTGGTAAAAAAAGAAAAGAAAAATAGTATATCGAAAGCAGATAAATTTTCGTGGCCCCCGCTTACGAATTGTAAACCCCCCATGTTTTTGTCACGCCAACATAGACCCCCGTAGAGTCTCCTGTGGACTGCTGGGGGTCCACCTGGACCACTTTAGGAACTAAGGGGCTAGATGATGCTGTGTGAAAATGTCCAGAATTATTATTATTATTATTATTAAAACTCCGCCAGCTGGTGATAATGATAAAAACACTGTAAATTTTCAGCTCTACACAGATTTCTATTCATCAGACATCATAGTGACGTCACCACTCGGCCTCCGTATGATTGTAGGGGCAGAAGGCGAGGAGGATCGTGACTACGACTTCCTGGCGTCCATAGAGCTATTAATAATGGACCAGGCGGATGTGTTCTATATGCAGAACTGGGACCACTTGCTACATGTCCTTGACCACTTCCATTTGCAGCCCAAGAAGACGCATGGGACTGACTTCTCTAGAGTCAGATCTTGGGCTGTGAATGGCTGGGCCAAATATTACAGGTATGTTTGTTAATAACATCTCAAATGTTGCGGGAAGTTGGTGGATGTAGGTGGCTTAAGATCGTTCGTCATGGCACTCTATCGGGGAGGCCAGCGGACTTCTTCAGGCTGTTGATAACGATGGTGATATTAATTTAATACATCCTGCTAATATTAAATTACTAGCTTCTGCCCGCGGCTTCGCCCGCGTGGTACCCGGATAAAAAGCAGTTTATGTGTTATTCTGATGTATAAGATATATTACTGTAAAGTTTCATCAAAATATGTTTAGTAGTTTTTGCGTAAAAGAGTAACAAACAACCATCCTCACAAACTTTCGCGTTTATAATAGTAGTAGGATAGTAGGATAAGTGTTTGACTTGAAATAGTTTGATGATGATATTTCGTTTGTGTACAGACAAACACTGGTTTTCTCTTCAGTGATGCTTCCTGAAATCAAAGCGGTGATCAACAAGAAGTGCCATAACTATGCCGGCAAAGTGCTCGTGGAAAATCACATCGAAGTTGGGAGCATCCAGCAAGTTCTACTGCAAGTGCCGCAAGTCTTCCATAGGTTCGTACTAGCTTCTGCCCACGGCTTCGCCCGCGTGGTACCCGGATAAAAAATAGCCTATGTGTTATTTTGATGTACAAGCTATATTACTGTAAAGTTTCATCAAAATCCGTTCAGTAGTTTTTGTGTGAAAGAGTAACAAACATCCATCCTCACAAACTTTCACGTTTATAATAGTAGTAGGATTTGAGCTTACCTACGCTACTTTTATTATTTAATGTATCAGGAAACTCCGATGTTGTAAGCATATTTTCGCTTTTGGACGCGCCACATTACATGGTGTTGGCACAACTCGTGTTCGGCTATTCCGTCTCTAGCAGCCATCATCACACTTTTCCCATCAATGGCAACCTCTGTGGCGCAGTGGGCGAAGGCCTGCCTGAGACGCGGGTTCGACGATTCCCGCTGCGGGGAAAATGTTTGTTTGATTAACAAATGTTTGTCTCGGGTCTGGGTGTTTTATATATTGTATAAAATGTATGTATTTACAAAAAAAAAGTATTAAGTAGTATATCAGTCATGTAGTTCCCATAATACAAGCTCTGCTTAGTTTGGGGCTAGATGATGCTGTGTGAAAAATGTCCAGCATTATTTATTTATTTATTTATCCAGGTTTTACTATAGCATAGTTATAATTATAGCAGATTACAAGTGTAACAGTGTACGAACCACAGAAAAAAGGGGACTCTTTTGATATAGGTTTACTTAATCTTAGCTAAAGATATCCCAACCCATTTATGTTACGAAACTTGTAATTTTGAATAAAATATTTTGTTTTTTTGATGCTATCTATTACGGAATAATTTATTTGGGCTACTTCTGTCTATTAATTAATAATGAAGGTGATTTGTAGGTTCACTGCGGCCAGTCCCCTTCAAGCGGTGGATGCGAGGTTCGATTACTTCGTGAAGGAAGTCTTGCCGAAACAGCGCGACACCTTGATGAGTCACACACTCATTTACGTGCCGAGCTATTTCGACTATGTGCGTCTAAGGAATTATTTTAAGAAGGAAGACATTGGATTCGTACAAATATGTGAATACTCTAAGGTAAATAAAGTAAAGGTCTCTGTAAAGAGCAATCTTATAAGTATGCCTTTTCGTATTGAATTATAGAATTTAGGGGTCTGTAAAGACCATCGATGCCAGGAGCCCGTCTATGAGTAAAAGGTTCTTTGTTTGTTTGTACCATATATCTCGGAAACTGCTTACCTGTCCAATTGAAATGCAGTATTTTGTAATCGATTCGTATGAGTTCAGAAATGCCTCGGGTTTTGCAGATGTTAATAGGCAACGTTAACCGTTTTCTATCAGATGGCCCGTACGCCTGTTTGCCTCAACATATCATATAGAAAAAACTCTTGAATGGTCTTAGATTTTCTCGGCACTAGGATGCAACTTGTTTAGACCATAGAAAACACGTCAAGAGTTTTACAATTTTGTAAAAATTAACTTATAAATAAAATGGATAGTAGTAGTGGAACTTGTTATCATCGTGCATTTAATTGACGCAGAAGGTTGCGGGTTCAATTTCTGCCACGGGACAAATGTTTGTATCTGCAAATATTTGTCTCGGGTCTGGGTGTTTTCTATGTATAATATGTATGTATTTACAAAAAAAAATGTATATAAGTAGTATATCAGTCATGTAGTTCCCATAAGACAAGCTCTGCTTAGTTTGGGGCTAGATGATGCTGTGTGAAAATGTCCAGCATTATTTATTATTTATTTATTTAATTAAAAGTTTATTTTAATTGCAGGACGGTAAAATAGCGAGGGCGCGAGACATGTTCTTCCACACAGAAGCTCATTTTTTGTTATACTCGGAAAGAGTTCACTTCTTCAGAAGATTTAGGATAAAAGGAATACGCCACATAATCTTCTACCAGCCGCCTACCTATCCGCACTTCTTCTCGGAAATGTGTAATTTGATGCAGGTAAGAATCAGATGTTACTCGTTGTTATGATCTTTATTTTTTAAAGAGCTGTGCCTGGATTCTCACTATTTGATAAAGTCCATAACGAGGAGATGCATAGAAGAACTTAAGTAAACATCAGTAAGTTGAAGTGGTAGGCCATGTAGCTCGCAGAACCGACAACCGCTGCGAAGAAAGCTTCTCGCATGGCGACCGCGAACCGAACGACGCAGTGTAGGAAGGAACCCTACCTGATGCATCGATGACGTCTCACAGGTTGCCGGAAATCGGTAGATGGAGGTAGCCTAAGATCGCTTGTCATGGCACTGTTTAGGGGAGGCATATGCCCAGAAGTGGACTTTTACATATTGATGATGATGTTTTATACCTACAGCCCGTAGTAATAATAACAGTAAAAATCAACAAGAAAAACAGAACATATCCATACATAAGTAGGTACTTGTAAGGCTTGGGAGTCGCACAGGTTTGTTTGCGGTGTCTACACTAAGTGCGAGACCTGTGCTGTAGACATCGCGCTACCTTCCGTTGACTTGGACTTTTTTGGTAGCCGTGATTATCTTTAGCAAGTATCTATACCAAATGGTATAAAGTTGTTTGTTTTGTTCGCAGGAGGTGAATCAAAACAAGTATGGCGGCAGCGAGCATAACATGACGGTGACGGTGCTGTTCTGCAGATACGACCTGCATCGAGTGAGCGCGCTGTTGGGCGCCGCGCGACTCGCTACCATCATGGCCTCCGACAAAGCCGTGCATATGTTCGTCACAGGAGATAAATAACTGTAAATATATACTTTTTATTCAAAAGAATTTCTTTGTTATCAACCTGAAAATCCTGATATCCCTTTTTTGTGATAATATGTCATACAACTTCTGGTACTCGTATACTAGTCAGTACCTTTCTACTCGCGATGTATAGAGCTCGTATATGCGTTTTAAGTGAAATACATTTTTTTTTAATCATTGATACAGTATTCTATTTACAATTCCATTGAGATTATACATTTCCCTTTAGTTTTGTATGCATTGCTTTGCAAGAGTATTCTGTGCTCTAGAGTGAAGAAACTTTTTCCTATAACGACTTAATTTAAAAAATATAAGACCCTCGACATGTTATCCATCGTCATAGAGTAGACAGCCTCTCGATTTCCATCGTCTAATGCAGCGCTCTCTACGAACCATCCTTGAAGTCATACAAACAAAGCTATTTCTGAGATGTAGAATATCGCAACGAGCACCGAGATGGAGATGCTACGACGTAAAAGATCCCTCTCCCGATCCCTAGCGAGACAGATTGTCTATATGAGCAGTGTTATGCAGTATAATTGAATAAAAAAAGATTTCTCAAGTAACAAAAGGGTATATTAGGTACTCAATACAATACAAATTTACTAACTCAAATTCATATACATCTGAGTAAAATCGAATTGACTTGATGTTTTTATTATTGGATCAGTTTTAATACTGAGATCAACGTCTTAAAAACTCGATTTTACCCGACAGCTGTTCATTTTACTAAGGTTCAATATCGCTTTTGAATCGGCTACCACTACATACTATTAAATATACCTACATAATAACTTTACATGCTTAGATTCGCCCCAGCCAAAAAGGCCAAGTGACTTTATTATTTCACTCGGTTTTGAATATTCGATTAACTTGGACGTATTTGCATAAAATTTGCTAATAATTTATTGACTTTCCAAGCAGCCGAATAATATACCTAAGGAGTAAATTATCACTAATATCTAAAATAAAGTAGGCCTTATGCAGAATTTGTAAGAAAGATGAGATCAGAGTATACCTTTCACATATTTGGTGAGAGATTTGTCATTAATAATTGATTTATTATTGTAAAAAATTTAAAGCCTGATTTCATAGTCGGGGGTTGAATAATCCCCCAAAATCCATATTTCAGCATTTGCCTTATGGTTGGGCGCATAAAGGTTAAATTAGCATTTGAATTTTTACTTAACGCCTGAACAGTCCCCTAGGGGGCCCCTATTTGACTATGAATTCAGCCCTATAAGTGGTATGATAACCTCTATAGATACTTATATAGCAACCAAATAGCAAAAAATACATTGTTTCTAGACTTAACTTTATGTTTCATGCATAACTACATTATTACATTATACATAAATTCCTATATTTTCGTAAAACATTAGGCCCATAATTTATGTATGAGTAAGTATTCGTAATTAATGTGGGGTCAACAATTCATAAGCTAGATCTACTCAAGGATATTTTAACTGCCACAACTATTAGACTGCAACTCGCCCGTATTACAGAATACGGGCGAGAATAATTTTGTACCGTGTTGCCTTTCCGACTTATGATACGAATGAATCAGGCCCTAGACAATAAAACAGATTTTCTATTCAATACATCTACGAGGATTTGGCATGCGTTGCGTACAAAAATGCAAAATATTTGTATAAATAGGTACTATGCCGCAATTGGCGAGGGTCATGTGTCGCTGATGGTGGTGCCATTGAGATCCTCGGCGCTCGGGTGGCTGGTTGAGGGGTCCGAAGACTCCAAAGTAGGTAGCGAAGTGTTGGAAGCGAAATCGAACGTTGCGTCAGATTCTGTCGTGGAGCTTAAGTTTTCAAAACTATTGGTGATAGGGATTGGAGTAGGAGCTACGAGGGCATTCACTGCGCTATCGCCTCCTCCTGTCAAAGAAAAATATCGACTGTTAATTGAGTTTCAGTTAACCAATTTAGGTTTTAGTTTAAGATTAGCCTTGGAATTGAAATTATCGTGGTTTAGAATATTATTACGACTATACCACGTACTTAACGTCGAGGCCAAGTCTGTTCACGTCTCACGAAAGTCGAGCGTGGTAGCAGACGGTGCTCATGAGGAAGGACCTCTAAACAGTCAACGAAACGTCAGCAGGAGAATAGTAAAGTACGTGGTGTAGTCGTAATGATATTCTAAATAAAATAAGATAGTTGCGTTTTGGTGTAAACTGTCTGCCCGTCCTTTCATTTTTAGCTTGTTCAAGACTTCAAGAGTTTGATGACTTCTACCGATAAATTTTGTTTGTAAGAGAGAGAGAGAGAGAGATTTATATTTTGCATTTGTTTTTAAAAGTGGGGTATGTTCACCTAAGTTTGGAATTATTTTTGTCTGAAATAAATTATTCTAATTTTAGATACCCAGGTACATATCCCACTTTTAGAAACCAATGCAATAAGTAGGCATCCTCTTTCTTTCTCCCTTTCGAAAATTCAATAGAGGTCATCACATGCTTGAACAAGCGAAAAATGAAACAGACTGATATAAAGAAGTCTGATTTAAATTCAATAAGAGTTAAATAAAGATATTTATAATCGACCCCATTATGCTGGACGCCAACATACCTACCTAAAGATAACAAGTAACAAGAAACTGGGTCTGTTCGTGCCGACCTAAGTACTAACGTGAGTAGGTACTTATATCTTTCTAAAGATCTACCACTCGGTCACAGAATTAGGTCAAACGTTTTTCTATTAAAATGAAATATTGTTGGCTAGTAAGTAATATTAGGTAGCAGACGTAAATCTTTAGAGATCTGTTAAAACATCCGTGTTGAAGCTAACTCGTGTACAGCAGTAAAAATCATTAACTAAAGCACGACGTTTTATGGCGCCTGTGATGTTGTTCGGACGCGTTACATATTATTTATTTACATTTGTACTCGTCTTGCAATAAAACATGAAAAAATATGAGCAGTAAGGTATTTGTTTAGCAGAGCATTCGACCTTTTGACGTTTCAAATAGAAATGCGGTGATTCTGGCATCGACTCTATTACCTGTGATTTTACCTTGTTTTTCAACTAATAGAGATGGCCCTTGATAAAGTATAGAGATTTACCTTGTTCACCCTTGGTATAAATTGATACAAATATACAAAAAAGCATCTCTTTATACCTAGGTGTAGCTATCAACTGGGTTCTGTGATTCGATCTAATTACAGATCACTAGACTTCAGTTCTCTATCAATCTAAACGCATCCGCATCTGCATACCTACCTACCTAATGTTTTGCATTTGTCGGTGCAGGCAGATTGCCCCCAATGTTGCGCATTGCGCTATTCTGAGTGTTTCGACTCTAGATTATGTTGATTTACCTACGATAAACACGATAAACCTCGTCGCACGAGCGGAATCATTTGAACACAAACTATCCCGAAGGATACCGACATGACCGATGCGCCTTTCGGAATACTTCAACGCTTGTTTTACTTCCACATTTTTGCGATTTTATCTCGAACTAGAGTTTTATTTCTACAATGTACCATAAACTGCCCAACGAACTTATCTGAATTTCTAAACGTCAAAATACATTTCTTTCGTCGCAATCATTGATACTGTGATCTGATAAATCAGTCGGTTTATGTTAGTAGTTTGATCTTTATTGAATATACACCTATTGAGAATAAGAGTACGGATTATCCAGAGCTATATTTAGAGACGTTGTTCCGCGTTCTGGAACGCTCCAATCCAACATCGCTGTTTTGGTTAACTTAGAAGAATCGTGTTACATTCACTCAATTTTACGCGTATTTTATGATTGCTACTTTATTGGTTGTAACTTTGCAACTATTTTATGAATCTCTGCTCTGCTTCATTTATATAGCAAATTTTAATGATCTAATTTTAGTCAGTTGCACAATTTAATGATGTTTATATTATACTCGTGAGTATAGGTACAGATTCATACTACTAATAACAATAATAATTCTGGTCATATCCACACTGCATCATCTAGCCCCAAAGTAAGCAGAGCTTGTGTTATGGGAACTACAGGACTGATAAACTACTTATATATATAAAAATATATATAAAAAACACCCAGACGCTATGGTGCCTATTTACTATATAAAATAGGTACTTTCATTTTAGTTCAGGTAGAATAAGTTGATTTGAGCAAGGATATCAACATGGAATGTAGAAAAAGTTCGTAGCGTTATGGTTTACAATTTCAGGAATATTGTTTTTAAGCGTGACGTGCAGTGTTTAACTTTCATCGTTGACTATCTTTGTCTGTTTGTTAAAATAGGTTTGTGATGAAGCGTTTCAGTAGATCTGAGAAAATGTGAGCTATAGTTTTAGAATAAGCTATGCCTAGCACCTGCATATACCTATGTATCTATCAATCGGTGTTAAAAGCTCTCTACTTCGAAATCATTGTTCGGGATTCTAATCTATCAACAGCTTCAAGGTCAATATTTACAGCTGTAAATAAGATTCTGAGGAGATTAATAAGCGTGTCGGTGTGGTGACCTACCGGTGCGGGGCATAAAGCATGTGGGCATTGGTGTGGTGCCGATTTGCCTCTCTACATTGTGCAACACCTTGCGCTGCGCGTATTGCGCGTCCTTGGGTTCCCAGAAGAACACGTAGTAGAGCGAGAGCATGATGGCGGCCAGTGACACGCAGAACACGTATATGATGACGGTGAGCACGCGGACCGTCTTCTTGTCGCGCTTGCGCTCGTACAGAGCGTCCAGCACCACCTCGTGTCCGCTGGCGCCGGCGGGTGCAGCCGGCCCGTGCGCGCCCAGCCGCATCGAGCCCAGCGAGCACGAGCGCACGCTGCCGGACGCGAACGACTTTCCCGACATCGCCACCACCTCGAGCGTCTATCGCCGACCGACGGACGCGCGAAGGACGTCCTCGCCTCGCCCGAATGCACCCTACGCGACAGCCGCGCCGCGCCGCCGAGCTTTACCGCACCGGAAAATTCAGGTAAGTGGGCCACGCTTATTGATATGCCCCAGTTCTCCGGATGCGCCGCGCGCTGAGCCGGGTCGCGCCGCCCGTGTCTGCCGCTTGACACCACCTGATCCGGACTGCTATTTCATTATTATGGCGCCCGCTTCAAACATCATTTGTTTATCCTTTAATTCCTCACTCGGAACGTGATTCTATTCCAGTTAGTGTGACGTGGCCGACGATCGCGCCTCGTTCATCAGGGACCGGCCACTGAACTTTCATTGTTCCACTTTACGAGCGATTGCGCTTACATTAAGCTTCAATTAACGATTAAACCCGATTTTTATAAACCGCCGGTCACTTATGCGCGGAGAGCCGCGTTTACGTAAAGTTTTTAAAATCACTGATCGTTATTGTCGACTGTGTATACCTTGTTGCGAGCCGTAACGTATCAAGGGGAGGTCAAGGGGTTGTGAACAATAAGTAAACGAAGTCAATTTGGTAGAAGTGTGTCGCGTTATTATGTTTGCGCAAATTGACAGGCGGGATGGAGGAAACTGGCGGCGGTGGGCGGGCGAACACGGCGCCGTCGCACGCCGCCTGCGCCCTCCCTTCTCTCCGTAGATCAATAACAGTTCGCGAAATTATTTGCAATCATTAAAAACTTAAGAAGACTTATAGCCGTCTTAGGCATGAATATCAAATCTGTCAATGCTTACTGCAGTCGTATTTATGAGTATTATTCCTAGATTCACTCAGATAATTTTACTAGAAATAATTTCGTGGGTAAAGGAGTAACATAAATATTAACGTCATTATCTAAATTATGTAGCAACACTAGTTGTAAGTATTTATTACTCCGACAATACACGAAAATTTGAAGGTGGCCGTGATATCTGGTCATAAAGTTCATATTATGTAAGCTGAAACTGTGTTGTATCTTGAGATTAAACTACTGCAACTTTGTACACTAGCTATAACTATGTACATATACTACTAGTCGAGATAAGACTCAACTTTGAAATCTTAAAAGCAATAAACTAGTGGAAGATTTGCGGTGAAATGTAGAGTTTATTTAAAGGGTTAATAGGTAATTGCTGAGATTGATTTACGTTGCTTTTCACGCGGCGAGTAGACAGATGTTTGTACTATTAAACTTCGTAACATAAACTGAGCTCTGTAGTAGGTATACCATCTCTACCGTATTCGTTAATATCAGGAATAAAACCGTTCAAAAAAAAATATTCAAGATCATGCTCATTTCCAGATGTGAAATAATACTTAACTGAACTATACCTGCCTATGTGTTTACTTGTCACTAATCTCTGGCGCGACGAACGCATAACCGAGTCCAAAAAAGTTGAACGATTTTTTTTTTCGAGATGTACCCTTTGTTTATTAGAATTTCTCATATGATGAATTTGTGCCCTGTGTGAATTTGAATTTCCCTTCTAATGGATTTGCATCCTGTGAGAATAAGGGTTTGATCATCTAAAATTTTCGGCTCGGTTCAGGTATACAGTGACTGTACCAAGATAATGAGAAGTTCTCATTATCGTTCCCTGTATGCTTTTAAGGTGAGAGGTTGTTTGTGCACTCGTATTTAGCCATTTACCTCCAAAACGGTTCGACTGATTCAGATACGAGTGATTCATCAGCAAAGATTCTTAGATAGGTGTTACGGTGGTAACTCGCCAGGGGGCGATGTACTGCAAAAACAATATTTTGTAAGAAATATCTAAAAAGTTTAAAATAAAAAAACGTATTGTTTAGTTCTTCTGCGTAAAAACAGCGAATGGCAGCCATCGTCGGTTTTTCTTTGGTTACTTACCTCATCTTAGTCAGGGGTTTAAAAATATATATTTGATCCTTTTTCTATAACAACGTTTACATTCGCATAGGCTTTTTTCAACATTTTTAATTTTGTTTTTTATTCTCATGTAGTTAGATGACCTTCCCTTATGACATATAAGATAAATTTTTATGAAACTCAAAACTACATCTGTGGTTTGATTCATGATTCATTCAATACTAGGTATTCCATGCTATTCATAGATCTAAATACGAAACTTACCTTACACCTGTGAAGGTTCCATCCAATGTATTCTTTTTTTATTTTTAACACACTCTGGTTGAGTATTTTAAAATTTTTTGCAAGAATTGACTACTCATATTTTTCATCATTCAACACTCTATTTTAACAATCAGAGTGCAGCCATGCAAGTTTGTGAAATGTCAGGTTCTGTACAATTTCATGACCGTATTACGTTACGTTACGTTGCTTGCTTGCTCTATTAGATACAGAACCAGCTGTTTCATTCAATGGCGTGAATACTTTGACTCTGTATTAAATGAGGAATCCGTACTTACATACACCTTAGACAAACCACTATTAGGTTTTTTAGGTGTACTTAGCATAACCATGTAATTGTAAACTTTATATACAATAAATAATAACAATAAATAAATAAAAAAATTATATATCTTTGCAAAATATTCCTCGTTATTTACGGGAATATTTTGACTATATATAAGCTCATTTGTTGACCTCTAAAATATACGGACGTCTTCCATGTCCTCTGCAGTCTAGTTACGGATACTACGTATGTATATGTCCTCCATCTTATCTACTAGTCCCGGAGATATTGACATGAATGACGTATGAAAATATTTTTATGCCGAAAGCTTGTAAAAAGTCGTTTTGTTTCACAATAAAATATTCACAAAGGTACTTGTTCGAGGCAGGTAATTGATGCTCAGTTTTGGACACAATTGGGTTAAGCTAATTGGATTACAGGAAACCCCTCGAGTCGAACCCAATATTATGAAAGTAGTTGGTGTGTTTGCTTTTGGGAATAACGAGTGGATGATAAATTAGTAAGATAGCGAATTGTTATAAAGAGGCTAAAATTATAATTTTACGTCTTCCGCCGTCACAAAGTCAAAACCTATCTAGGTACCTACAGCTAAATACATAGGTTCTGATAAATAATAGCCGAGGTAGTTGGATAAATAAAAGTCTCACTAGCTTTATCAATCTTAATCGTTAAGACACATAAAAAAAATCGCTTTCATCACTTTTTTTCAGGAAAAATTTAAAACCACCTTCAAATAACGGGAAGTTGGTGAAAAGTCATTTAAGTATTTTTTTGTTCATATAAATAGTTATAATAGATATCACCCTTGGTATTTCAAGGGTGGTGGACTTCCCGAAAGCTTTAAGATGTAATCGGGTAGGAGGCCTTCCTACACTGCGTTATCCGGTCACGGTTGCCAGTACCTATAGTGTCATCCATTTCTTTTATCACGTCAAACTTCGCCTCGCCACGTACATAAACTGAAATTATCCGGTGTCAACTCCCAAGCTAACCCTTATCAACGTCAGTCTCAGACGTCAGGACATCATTAAGTGCACGCGTATTTTCTATAGGAAAATAAAGAGGCCTGAATTATTTTTTTTAACAACTGTTTTATGCCATACAAACACACTCCACGTGGTTGGTAAGCAAGCGGTTACGGTAGCCTTTTTATATTAATGGTGTATAACGAGTAGGTTCCTAAGTATTCACTAGGCAGCGCTTTACCTAACGCTAAGTCTACTTTTCATACCTAGGTCCTCCGAGTTCTTTGTTTCACACAATACTTGGTATATTTATCGCCATTTACCGTGTGATAATGCTACTAAACAAACTAGTATGATTACAGCATTAATTTGTATTGCTTTCAAATTATTTAGTTTGTGTCACGAAACCTCCTTTCTGTTGCCAAGCAATACTCCTTCCGAGAACTAATATTTTTATAAGTGAAATGCAACATAATTGTATGCTATTACTGTAACAATTTATGTGTTTACAAGATATGTCATCAGGTCATCGACGACCTCCAAAGTCTTTCTTAGGTATTTTTTCTTAAAAATTAAAGTTACTACGTCATTAGCTTATAATGTAGTATTACGCAAGTTCTATAAATTGCATGCATTAATTTAGGTAAAAATAAGTAGGTGTTAAAAAGTTTTCAATTGTAAACCTTCCCTTTTGCGAAGTTGTTTAAAATCGCCATTATACTTAATTAGCTTTAACGCAAGGATAAATTGAAATTTATATTTACATTATAATAATCCTGAAACCTACAAAACATAGCAAATAAAATCTACCGTAGGTTCGAGTAAACGTTCGATCCGTAAATCCGCTGTTCAACTATTTACTTCCACGCAATTGACTGGCGGCGTAGGGCTTGATTCGGATCAACAAACGCAGTGGACTTGATGCATGTATACTGAATCATTTTTCAATATGGAAGTTTGTTCCTAAATTACATCTTGAAATAGCGTTACGATAGTTAATTTATATCATAGATGTACCTACATTAAGTTGCTAAACAAAATATAAACGATTATGATACATAAAATAATATGATACCTATTTGCTTTTTGTTTCATAGTTTATTTTAGCTCTTCCATTGCAATTCCAATTCGACAGAAAGTGTACGGGAAAGGAGTTCGAAGATGTCGAGTTTTTCAAAAATCCCTAATGTGTAATTTACTAATAGTATTTTTAAGTAAAATTAAACTTAATAGTGTTTACACACTTAATGATCGAATTTGAAAACTAGACCTTTATAAACAACTCCTTCGCCTAAAAACAAAAATAATATGTATTTCAAATTATAAAACATATAATTTTAAACAGGCATTTATGTGTTTTAAATATTTTTCTTTATTGTATATATGTATAGATCGGATGTATATAGCAATTAGCATGGAATACGTTTTCGTTAGAAGTAGATCTAGAACACTTATTGAATGGTTTAATCTATTCTGTAATGTTTGTTTCTAGACTCTTGTGCATCTTCGGTCAATTTTTCTATGCCCCCTGACATCTAAGTCTCTGTATGTATGTGCAACACTTTCACGTTTTTTTTATTACTTATAATTATTGTCGTGAAAGTCACTGTTTGTTACGTCTTCTGGGTGCAAAGTTACGATAATAAAGTGCAAGTGCAAAGTTGGCTGTAAAACAATTGTGATTATGTTTACAAGTAGTTCAGACATCCTTTTAGACCTATTTTCGGCACGATACGAACTGTTTTATCCCATAGTGCATGGATATACATATTAATCACGACGACAAAGAAGTAAAAAAAAATCTTTAAATAACATAAGGTTTAGGTTACCTCCCCTACACATAGGAGAAGTGGGGATGAATATTTTTTTCTCGTCCATCCCGTTGTCGTTGGATATGTCTATTAAAAATATTGCGGGTCTGTGAAAACCATTTTTGATTCAGGGATTGCGAAATATTAAGCTTTAAAGTGTGAGAGCTTCGTTTGAGCTTTGTGTGCCACTTGACTCTAGTCAAGAGGCTCTTTTGCCAGTTAAACGTTTATTTTTGGAAATGTGTAAAATATCAAATCAGTTGTATATTTAACGAAGTTCAAAGGAAAACTATCACAGCTATTTAGGCTTTACAAGTTAACGAGTAATAGTCGATCAACTTATAAAATGTACTTGGAGAAGTAAAAAGGATAATTTCGTGCAAAGTCCATTGAAAATTACTTAAGTAAAGTTATTAGTTGTGTAAATATAAGTTTATGGGTAAATACGGAAATCTGCCAAGTGCGTGTGGCCCGACACGCACTTGGCCGTTTTTTTTATTTATTTTGGCACAGTTGCATGCACAATGTAATAGAATGAGGTTCCTCTTGTAAATTAGGTCCATAACTATAATAGTTCCAAAAGTTAGATACTCTGGTCACAAACAACGGGCATAAACTCCTTTTAAAAAAGGAGTGAACTATGATATTTTATACTACGATGTTTTACACAATCCATCATCTTTTTTGGCTCATCTCTGCTCCAATATCTATACGAACTCTTCATGTTATATTACAGTATTCACTACTCATGATATGTCCATTATTGCCTATACCACGCTTAGATACCCACTCCGCAACTATCGCTACTCATAGGCACCTTACTTCCATGCTATTTCAAACATACTCTGATAAACTAATTTCTTAACTTGTTTAATAAATTTTTAGTACGGTTACTTACATAAGGGTACTTGTTTAGTAAGTTAACTTATAAAGAACAATTTTTGTCTCATAAGAATAAGTTTAAGTAATACTTTAAAACTTTTGTTATCTCGATAAGAAAACAATAAATAAGCCCAGGAGCTTTATCTAGATATCTGCTGATACTACATTCAATTAAAAGAAATACACTTTTGAGGACGAAAAACGACCTCTTTAGGTCCCAGGTCCATCTCACAGCCGCTGAAACTCCATAACGAAAATCTTAAACAGTTCCACAGGACGTCTTGTCGTCTACATCTGGATAAGAATACGTAGCATTAGGGGTTTGTATTATATCTCGATTTTATAGTACCTAAAGTACTGCAGTTTACTAGTTTGAATAAAACAGTTTCCTAAGGTCCAGATATACCTTACCGATGGCATTATCTGAGTTTGTAGGCGATGCATAGTCGGCGAGAGTGCCTCGGCTCGCGCTCAGCCGGCTCGACGCCGGGTCGGTGTCGTTGAGCGGCGGCAGCTCCGGCGACTTCCAGACGCACACGTAGTACACGGATAGCAGGATGGCCGCCAGCGACACGGACAGCAGGTACGCCAGCACTGTCAGCACGCGCACCACCTTGCTCACCGGCTTCTGCTTGTAGAGGTCGCGCACGGCCGACGTCGCCGCAGTCACATCTTCCGACCCGCTATCGTCCTCCGCCTGTCCGCTCTGACCGCACACCGACATACTGCTCCGCTACATGTTCCCACTTATGCAACGTTCTTTAAAAAATAGCGATGTCCGCGTGAGGCGTGTAACATCCGCGAATGGATGGAGCGAGTGCGGCGGCGAGTGCCTGCCCGCGCTGTCCGGTGACGCGGCCCGCGGCTCACTAAACCGATCAACTGCATACGTCACAGATTTACGAATACCACTACCACTCCAGAACCGACTGACGACCACATATTAAACTTTATTCCTTTCGCAAGATGCTCCTTACGCTATTTGTATATGTGTTACGGTGCCTACTCATTCATGTTGCGAGAAGTCATCAGCGAAATGTTTACGTGTGTGCACATTCCTCCTGCTTGCGTATATTATGAAGTTGAAAGCATTTGGATAAAGTGTGAAATGAACAGCAAGTGATGCCGTAGTTTACGAACTGTAGTAAAGTTGGTCATGACTTCAATATTTTTCGTGAAGTACTGTTGCACTTTCTCGCGCGTAGCACTTTCTCGTAGCGCGTAGGTTAGGTATTTCCAGATGCCGGGGGGTATAGTACAGAAAGTTCGCAAAGTAGACTTCACTGTTTTTTTTAATTATTTTTATTTAGCTCATTGTCCGTATCAATTAAGTATTATTTGTGTTTGTTGATGTCTGGGAAATAAACTCTCAAAACAATTTAGTATTAAGTGTCAAATTGTATTATCAGAAAGCATATTTTTACGAATGATGTTTTTCACTATTGGATCGTGAGCCCTTAGTTAAGTTTAAATGTAAATAAAAAAACAAGTACAATAAAAAATATTAAAAGAATCGAATACTCTACCTACTAACCGCCCACTCTAGAGCAAAGGGAGTCCATCCATTAAAGATAATTGGATCGTTACACGCTGTACACCCAGAGTATTGCTTGTCCCAGGCGGGGTAGGGACAATCAATCATGTCTATGAAGGTACAGACGGAGACCCTGTCAGGGGAATTCTCCGCAATTTTTTTAAAAGAGTAACTCGCATGTATTGTTGTCGTGAATACCTATAGTAAAAAAGTTATTTTACTAAGTAAAAACATTAAATTTCATAATTTACCACCTAAAACATATCATAGAACCAGTAATACCCATTGGTAGGCGTAATACGAGCATGATACCCAGAACAGACGTGTTTTAATCATATTATCTATTACTGTATGAATAATATACAACAGTAATTGGTGCAAATGACGCGTTGAGGAATATTATAATCTAAAAATTAGACGGATTATTTCATTGACTTCAAATAAAAATAATAATAAAATATGGAGACCTTCTACTTCAACAGTCTTCGAAGTATTTTGGTATCTCATTCAGGAACATCTTACCTCATCGAAAACGTACCTATTATTGATGGCAATTGGGGAGCAAAATTAAATTGAATTTATTATGAAAATCAAAATATAACAAAAGCTCTGTAATAGTAAGTAATTACGTTCTGATACAAGGGTCGTACCTCATAAGTAGGTTATTACCACCGTCACGTGTATTATACAATGTTTTTCAATACATTTGTGAGAAAACGGTGGAATGTAAAATAATTATAATTCTCACTGTTGATTAAAATAAATTTGTCTTTCAATCCGACTTATCTTTTCGTAGTAATGTTTGGTTTTATTCCAGTTTATGATTTTCAGTAATGCAAATTTTGGGGAACATACAAGCTTGTACGGAAGCCTCGGTGCGCGAGTCAGACTCGCACTGGACCGGTTTTTTTTATTAACATCCTTGTTTCGGTGATTCACTACACATCATAATTATCACTTGTATGCCGATGATGTCCAATTATATCTCAGCGTTGAACCTGATCAAATTCTTAAAGGTAAAATGTCACCAAAGATCTAAGTGCTGTATATGGATTCAATAATTTGGTCTACTCATCAACCCCAATAAGAGACAAGTGATAATTGTTGGTGAAAGCAGGCTTATCTGCAATATTGACACTAATATATTTCCTATGAAATCGAAGAACAGCGCTATCATCGACTCGGCTTAATACATGAGCGCTTATCAAATGAAACCGAAGAGCAACGATCTCAACGATTAGATGCTATGTGACAAGCTAGTAAAAGTAGCAGGGACATATCAAGTAAAAATGATTTTGAACAGGCTATCAATATTTTCGCTATAAAGAAAAGTAAAATTCCTTCGCCAGCCTTTTGGAAAAAAGATACATTAGCCACCATAGGTGAAACCTGAACCTGAAGAGTTAGTTGATTTAACTGATCTTGAAGAAAGGTATTTATGCCGTGCTGTACCGTTTTTAAAAATAATGAAACTTCAAAACCATTTTAATCAAGATTGGTGCAAGGGCCAAGTAGTTTTGTTTACAAAAAATGACGTATTTGGAGCAAGTAGCTGAGCAAACTGCCATGGTGGAAAGTTTGGAAAATCTACAAAGTTGTTACGATTTTTTTAGATGTAACTAGATTGCGTAGAGCTTTGACGTGGCTTATAACAAATAACAATATCTACAGAGCTGTCAGGCTCCAATTTGAGAACGACTTTGCAGAAATAGTTCAAGTTGCTGAACAGACTATGAATTATTGTGAAATAGAATTATATTCAGGAGCGGAAGTAAAACGAAACACATACATCGATTTAAATGAAAACGTTGCTATATTGCAGGGATAATTTCACCAAGCTGATACTAGATTTGATTTAGATTCTCGAGGTAAGCAATGCATTGCGATAGCAGCTGTGACTTGTGCAGAATTTATCCTTATCAATGGGATAAGTGTCATTGATTATATAGTAATACTATTTTCTATCGGGGTTGTATTACCAATAGAGAAATATCCCGCAGCTGGAGAAGTTAACCCCCATTATCTTGCCGCGAGTGATCTTGGGCGGTTAATATTGTTATACAACAGACAGAGAGTTAACATCAAAGTCGTAGTTAACAATAATTACAACGGACATATAAATACTGATCACAGTTCTGACGGCTTCCCAAACCTGCAAAATGCTTTTGTACTTTCTTTTAGAGAAAACCATAGTGGGCTAGAAAATTACATGATAAGGGTTGGGAGCTCTTCTTTCAAGTTGAACTACCCTGTGTTAGAAGATTCCCCTCTTAGATACCGTTGATGGCAAAATATATACCATTAAGTAGATAATATTTTAAAAGGAGTGAGGGTTAGTATTTTATATACGATTTTATGTAGTTATTATAAATGCATATAGTACCTATCTTATGTTATTAAATTTATCGTACATTTGAGTTTACTAATATATCTTTAAATGAAGATAATCATCTACACAAAGTTTAAGGTCTGTTTAAATACCCATGTAGTTAGGTTATTATAGTAGTAATAACAAGAGATAATTTATACGTAGCTCATATGCAAGTTGAAGAAAACAATTGTGTGAAATGATATTTTTAACAATTGTTAGATATTAAGTGTTGACTAACACTTAATACCTGACTAGGTAGGGACTTACTCAACAAAGGTTTTGAATAGCCTTAACAAAGCATTATTATCATAAAAGGTATTTATTATTTCATGTAAATGTTTGTGGACTACAAATTATCCACCAAACTAGGTAGATAGGAAACAACACATGACACGATGTCCTTGTGAGAAAAATAAGTAAGTATTTACATACCTAATGTAAAATCTTCGACACTCAATATACACTTATCACGTGCCATTTTGCATAAATAAGGAACATAGTATAGGTACAAATTACGTATAGTACCTACTAGAAGACCGCAAACGCTGGAGCCCCATCGGACAACGGAAGTGCCGATGCAGGATTGACGTCAATAGGAGTTGATGATTGGAAATAATAATTAATATTCGACACTTTTAATTCTCATATCGAATTGGTCGTACCTAGAGTAAGTTCTTATTGTAATTTTTATCTTTTAAATTAAATATTTTAAATTCAATTTTGTTTTTTTTTCGGACCTGCGATTGTCCCTAACGTATTTGGCGCAGTCTAGTCGGTAGGAAATTCAAGGAATATTTCGCGAAATTAGGGACTCCCAGGACTCCACATCGCGAAAATCCAGGGGTTGTCAAGCTCCGCATCGAATTTTTCGAACTTACGGTCCGGCGGCAGACTCGGAGGAGAATCTAGCAATCGATTCACGGAGAGAAACCGGAATATGTTATATATGTAAGTACACTTGAATTATTCTCTTGTGTTGCTTTCCTAGGTCCTCGTATTTCTTATCCTTCATGATTTACCACCCTAGAGCCTCTAATTCACGGGCCCCTGCATCTCGTCAGGGCCACCGCCATCGTGTAGTAGATAAAAATAGGAACACTGATAATTTAAATTAAATCAGTTATTTAGTTTAGACATGGCAGTATATGATTTTGATGGCCTTCTTCCTTGTCCCGGAATTTCGACGGGAATCCGAATGTGTTGACCAGGTTCATTAAAATATGCGATCAGTTAGCTGCGCAATATTTGAACCACGGTCCGGGTAATGAATTATCGAACCTGTGTTTGTTGAACGGTATATTAAATAAAATTACGGGGACCGCTGCTTATACTATCAACTCAAACGGGATGCCTGAGAACTGGCTAGGTATTCGAAATGCCTTAATTAATAATTTCTCTGGCCAACGTGTCGAGACAGCCTTGTACAATGACCTTTCATTGGCCTCACAGGGTAACAGGACTCCCCAGGAATTTTACGATTACTGTCAACTTTATTCGTTACGATAATGACATACGTAACTTTACACGAGACTGTACCTACGACTATCGAGGCAAAACGCGAACTTTATAAGAAAGTAACAATGCAGGGTTAGGTACATACGCGGGCTGAAGAAACCCTTAGGGTCCCGCATACGTTGTATGCGCCCCGCTACCATAGAGAAGGCGTTAGAATATGTACAGGAGGAGTTAAATATACTTTACTTACAACAACGTAGTGAACCTCCTAGGACCTTTACCACCCCTAAGGTGCCCACTATGTTACCACCACACATGCCGACAGCAGGGTTCGCTCAGCCGCGCCTACCTTTTTCGGCACCGGTATCTAATTGGCCTGTACCTATGGGCCAGCGACCTATGCGGCCTCCGCCTCAACCCTTTAAATTCGCTGAACCTATCCAGCGCATGCCAACGAACACACAACGCATGTTCGGTGCACCACCACCTAATTACAACCCACGTAGTAACGTTTTTAGATTACCACCACTCCATGATAGATATAGGTACTTTAGGAGCCATGATTGATAAACTAAAAATCATAAATGGCAAAGAACATATTTTAGGTTTAGAATGAAGAGAATATTATGATATAATTAAACCGGGATATTACTATTCTAAAAATCAGATAGTTTTCGTTTTCAAGTTTCCGATAGTTTCTAAAGATATTTTCGAATTATTTAAATTAACGGTAGTAGCCAATCGTCATAATCAGGCTCTTATCCCATCCTTTCCCTTCATAGCAACTAACGAGATGTAATTCGTGTACATAGAAGCAGAATGCCCGAAGTTAAAAAACCGGTATCTTTGTGAGAAAGAAATTATGAACCAGGTTCGGACCAAGACAGATAGCATCAAGGAGCGAATCACCACACTTCAAAGTGTGGTGTAGTCCTTTCGATTACAGATGAGCTGTACCTTCGTTTGGTGAGGGAAGGACAGAACATAGTGCTGGTCATCAAGCTTTTCCATGGCTTCTCTCATCAGGGTGACTTTAGTGAATTCGCAGGATTCCTTGAGGACCGGGATATTACTTACCCTTGAAGTTATACCCTACCCATTAAAATAATAATTAAAATTGGTTCACACTATGCGAAAACATCACGAAACACACAAAAAAAATACAGACGAATTGAGAACCCATTTTTTTATAGTCGTTTGAATATAGGGCTCAATCAGAACACACCACATAAGTCCCTATTTATGTGGTTTTTGTGTGTTACGTGATGTTTTCGCATAGTGTGAACCGATTTTAATTATTATTTTAATGGGTAGGGTATAACTTCAAGGGTAAATAGCAATTCCTCAGGAATAATAAAAGGGACCACCTCGGGATCATTCTCTATACAACAACAACAGAATCAACCAAATCTGTTAGCAAGATATCAAGTAACAAACAAAAATATAGCCGAATTGAGAACCTCCTCCTTTTTTGAAGTTGGTTAAAAACCGGTGCTTTGGATGAAATATTAAACTTAACTATGGTGTCGCGGACTTTTTAAAACCACAACTTTTTTATTTTTTTAAGGCCAAATTTTTTGCTCTACATTTTATTTACTTATGCGGTCATTAGACAGTGTACGTCGATAATGCAACGAGATTATCTATTTTTTCTGACTTGAAATACAGTACAGATATTGTAATTTCTTCCTGAAAACCTTTATCAAAATAAAATTTAGCCTATAGAACTCAGAGATAATGTAGCTTCGGATGAGTAGTTTCGGGATCACCTTCTAAATACAAACATACAAACTTTACCTTTTTATAAGGTCTTTGTATTGGTTTAAGATACACGATAATTTACACGACATATTTTTCTTTGTTTAGTTTAGACGGTAATTTGGGCTCCAAACACGGAATTTTGAGCTTTGAACACGGTTTATTTTTTTGATATGGAGACACTGCCTACGTTGCAGGGAATCCTAGTGTGGTCTTAGAACTATAGAGGTATATATGTGCCTATTATGCGACATTGTAAAAAAACAATGTTTGAATAAATTTATTTATTCGTGCCTTCTTATACTCGTACTGTTCAACCAATTAGGAACTATGAACAAACTTTGGGATCCTATTACATCCTCATTTAAGGGTAGTTTTAGAAAAAATACACATATACACATATTTGTTTTTTTTTAATAATTTACCTCATAACATTTTTTTTCTAGCCCATGGCCGCGTGTCTACTCGCGTAGGATAGGTATATTTTTCATACAAAGGTTTTCAGCCCTTTTCACCCCCTCAGGGATAGAATTTTCCAAATTCCTTTCTTGGTGCACCTCTACGCCGTAAGAGAAATATAGCCTCCATGTTTCATGTTTCTGGAACTTATGGTTTAGACAGTGCATTGTTTCGGCCAGTCAAAAACGTAAGAGTTTTATACAAACTTGAACACCTTCATATACCCTTTGAGGGGTAGTTTAGGGAAAACATTATATTAGTCTTTTATCATTTTGATTGAATAATATTTATGCGTAGTTTCATGTTCGTTAGTTCAAGGAATACGATTTTTCATACAAAGGTTTTCAGTCCATTTCACCTCCTTAGGGGTAGAATTATCCAATTTCCTTTCTTAGTGCACTCTTACACTGTAAGAGGATATACCCTCAAAGTTTCATGCTTCTAGGACTGATGGTTTAGGCTCTGCGTTGATTGATCAGTCAGTAACGGAACAGTTATTTTTTATATATTTAAATAATGTCGTCTTTTGATTTTCTGTGGGAAAAATTAAAACGATCAACTTCTGATATATTTATTCAATCCTTAATAATAGTTTTTTTATCGTGAAGCATTTTTCTAAGCTCTCGTCGTAAAATTTTCCCTGAGCCATTTCTTGGAATCTCGCTTATAAATATTACACCTCCGCGTAGACGGGATGCAGGTGATAACTGAAAACCAAATAAGAAATTATTAACAATTACACGTATTATTAGAAAACGTTAGAATGCGTACCTAAGTTTAAAGATTTTTTTTATTTTTTTTTTAGTTTTGTGTTATAAATCCTACTACTATTATAAACGCGAAAGTTTATGAGGATGTTTGTTACTCTTTCTTGCAAAAACTTCTGAACAGATTTTGATGAAACTTTACAGTAATATAGCTTATACATTAAAATAGTACATAGGCTACTTTTTATCCGGGTACCACGCGGGCGAAGCCGTGAGTAAAAGCTAGTAGGTAAATATTTAAATAAACACCACACTAGGATTCCCTGTGTCGTGGTTTTCAGAAATGCAATATTTGTCCTGCAGCGGGAATTGAACCCGCACTTCTTGTGTCTACCCACTCGTCTCGCGCAACCGAGGTCGCCCGAACGTCGAATCTGTTAGTTTATAATTTAGTAATGGCTTTGTATGAAAAGGAGTACTTTGGCAGCAGTGAAGTCAAGCACATCATCTTCAGTGATGCTCGATCCTGGCTTTGGGACCACGAAGGCCGTAGGGAGCTCCCCGGCTAGCTCGTCTGGAGTTCCAACGACCCCACACTCTGCCACGCCACTGTGCTCTAGGATTACTGTTTCTATTAATGCTGGCGCCACCTATATCAATAACAAAACTCATAG
Source organism: Perizoma flavofasciatum (assembly GCA_958496245.1). Classification (NCBI taxonomy): domain Eukaryota; kingdom Metazoa; phylum Arthropoda; class Insecta; order Lepidoptera; family Geometridae; genus Perizoma; species Perizoma flavofasciatum. The sequence continues at coordinate 7,633,740 of OY292436.1, forward strand.
TAAAGTTTACATCATGTCAAAACGGTGACCGAATCGTCAAGATTTCCATACAAAAAACAAGTTTTTAACGTATTTATAACTAAAACATAGAAGTAGGATTTACTGTGGGCTGTGCGTTGAGTAAGAACATTACATGTTGGCAATACCAACTTATTCCAAAATGTCTTCTTGTTGACAAAAGCACTGATGCATACATCGAACGATCGCCCATAAAGTGCAGACGTGTAGGTCGCGTTCAGTTTAATTTTTTAAAGTAAATTAAAAAAAAAAAAAAAAAAATATTTTTGAAGATTTTTTTTCAAAAATGGAACATCGAAAAGCCGAGTCTTTCGATAGGATCACATCAATTTTTTAATATAATAAATGCGAAAGTCTGTGTGTGTGAATGTTTGTTACCACGTATCTCCGTAACTACTAAACCGGTTTTGATGAAATTTGGTATGTAGATAGTTTAGGTTCTGGAATAACACATAGGCTAATCTAATTTTCGAAAATCAACAGCCTAAGGGGATTAAACAGGGTGGTAAAGTTTCTATGGAGAATTTTATTCCTTGGTTAAATTTGCTTAAAACTCGGTACAAATAAACTTTAAAATAAATAATAAAACACGTTTTTTTTTTCAAAACTACCCTTTGGGTGTGTGCAATTCACTGTGTTCTAAACTTTGTATGGAAAATTGTAATCTTTGGTTCGATTCACTCAAAAGTTGGTGGACATAGTTCGAGGCCTGGAGACGGTCATACGCTAGTTTTATCAACATACCACGCGGGCGAAGCCGCGGGCAGAAACTAGTCTGTTGATAATAACGACTAAATTAAAAAAAAATAGAATTAAGTACCTACTTTAGTCCGCCTACGTTAAACTAAAATAACTCACTTTTAGAGCATGAGAACTAAAAACGTAGTTACGTTGTGGGGTTGTGTTAGGTTGTTACGTTGTGTTACGTAGTTAGGTTGTATTACGTAGTTACGTTGTGTTACGTAGTTACGTTGTGTTACGTAGTTACGTTGTAAACGTAGTTACTCTTGAATCTCTATATTTAAGTAGTTTGTTTATGTACTTACCTGCTGCCCCTTATATTTGATGATCTCTTTGATTCGATCAACGATGTAAAACCAGCCATCAGCGTCGTAACAGCCGATGTCTCCACTCTTGATGAACCCCTCCTTATCGACTATGTCTCTCGAAGCTTCTTCGTTGTTGACGTAGCCTTTCATTAACGTCACCCCCTTTAGGCAGATCTCTCCCTGCTGATTGGGTCCCAATTTCTCACGTGTTTGTATGTCTACCACCTGATGGAAAATATTGAATTTATTTTGTGTTATTGTGAGCTTCTAGAACTTTTATGAAAGCTCTAAGCAACACAGTGGCACGCTACATTACATCCCTACAGCACGCTAGTTCTTTCACCCTTCACGATAAGTAACTCAGGCTCATCTCAATTCATTTCCTTTTATTCTTCGACGTATATCATGTGGCCTACCCACAAGTGGGGTTTTAAATACAAGCGATAGCTTTATATATTTAGTCCATTAAATATCATATAGGTATATTTAGTATGATTTATTATAATTATTAATGTAATGTATTATAATTATTATTAATGTATAATTATTAATGTGTACCTTAGTAGGCGCGTATGCATTTGTTTTATTTATTTTTTCTCATTTTTATTTAGGTATAACAGTTAGAACATAGTTAATAATCTACAGTAAATACAGTCTAAAAAAATATATATTTATATAATACACATAATAATCTCTTGAGCGTAGTGTTTGGTTCTGGCGTCTGTGACGTCACTGCGCAGGGTCAGCAGAATACCAGCGCTAAGTAGGTAGCCACCTACCTAGCATTATGCTGAGCTGATACCTTTTTGGTGCGACAGAAAACTGTCTAGGTAGATGGATTAGGCAGTAAGGTGCGTGGGGCATTTCTGTTTCAGTTATAGGTAGGTACTTATAAGTAGTTTGTCCAAACATAAATTATTATTATTATGTATTCCCACAAATTATCCCACCACCCTAACTTCCAAAATTTGTTGTATATATATATAATTATTTTTATGTCAATATAAATAAATATTTTCTTTATTTTTTTCTTACTTTCATCTATTTTAGTCACTTAATTAGCCGTGTTGGCCTAGTGAGTGTTCCTCGACTTCTAATCCAGAGGTTGCGGGCTCGAACCTGGTCGTGCATTAATGGAGTTTTCCACTTGAAAAGTATATGTGCGCCTTAACACGTGCTCAAAACGGTGAAGGAAAACATCGCGAGGAAACCGGCATGCCCTTGAACCAACAATCCGAAGGCATGTTCCATCAGTTAGTGTTCCAATAAATGGCGATGGGCTTGCCACCTGTCACGTGAAATACTAACTTGCAAAAATGCGGGCATGTGCCAAGTATAATGTTTGGACGTGCCTATTATCACCCCCTACTTGGTATCCTCCTAGATAATACGCACTGAGTATATCTTAGGATACCCATCTTGGGGAATACAGTCGTGAGCGTGTTTGTTTCGTTTTGTTTTTGTAATTATATTAAATAAGTAAACAAGCCTCTGCCCACGGCTTCGCCCGTGTGGTACCCAGATAAAAAATAGTGTATGTGTTGTTCTAGGTACCTGTTCCAAATTTAATTCAAATCGGTTCGGAGATTCAAACATCCAAGCATCTGAACATCCAAAGTTTGAAATTAATAACATTAATAGGATAGGATAATTATTATAAATATTATATAGTATGATTAATATTATAATGACTGAAGTTAAGTTTGTCACAACGATATAGTATTAGTTGCGACATTTTATCTTTGTTTTTGTTTACCTTTGCTAGGATGCCCGGCAAGGGTATTCCACAACTGCCGGATTTACCACTTATGCTTTCAGGTTCTTTTATCACTACCAAAGATGTTTCCGTCATTCCGTAACCTTGATATATGTTTTTACAACCAGGCAAACTAAAAATACAACGAAAATTTGGTAAGTACCTAATATATAAATTATTTATTGCACATCTAAGGTACTGTAATTGTAGGGCGAAAAAGCGAAATCTTCACAGTTTAACTTACTTTTTCAAAGCTTGCTTAATAGTTTCCGCTCCTAAAGGGGCAGCAGCACACCATACTAATTTAACAGAAGACAGGTCATACTTGTCGGCTAGTGGGGACTTTGCCAAAATAACCACTATCGTTGGAACTGCCAGGATTTCAATGATCTGGATTAAACAAAAAATATTTAATAGGGTACGAAAGGTCAAACTATTTACTAGACTCTCAGGTCTGGGTGTCAAAAATGCAAGTCTCTGACAGTAAACACAGTACAGAAAACATCAAAACAAGGTATGTTTTGATGTTTTCTGAACGTCGTCGCGTCTGGTTCAGTCAAGAAAATGTTTCAGTCTTCCGCGCTTCCGTTTATCGTTGACCGGCGGTTGTACGCCCATTACTGATTCTTTCCAAGATGAACGATGTCGAGCTCACGGTCTCTCTAACACGATAGGGTCCGTCTCTAAGTGGTATGAACTTAGGTCCGTGAGACGCGTCATTACTACCTTTCGTTTTCAAGAGGACTAGATCACCTGCGGAATAGACCGGGGCAGGGCGACGACCTTCATCGGCGAAACGTTTCTAGCTTGAACCTTTTCGTGCACTTCCCTAGCTTCAAATAACACGGTTGACATCCGCTTCAGGTAAGGAGTGGGGCTCTCTAATACAGCTCGCAAGAGCTATCCGGAGCTATGGTGAGTATCCGGTGCTGCTGGTCAGGGCAAAAGCGTATCGCGGGTAAGTGAGCATCCCAGGGGCTGTGATCTCTCCCAATTAAATCTCCTTGGTACTTCAAATCTTAGAAACACCTCTGAAATCAGCATCTTGACGCAGTCTGAACTGGTAGCACTCAGTAGAGCAAACCATCGGAAACAAGTGTCTTCCATGATTAGGATCCACTTGATTAGGATCCGAGATAATATGAGATTATCACAATGTTGATACTAGAAATAAAGATAAACTCGCTGTTGCCACTTGTAGACTGCATAAAGTTAGTAAATCGTTTAAAGGGCAAGGTGTACGCTTTTATAACAAACTCGAAAGAGATACCAAAAATTTACAATTAACAAATTTAAAAATGTAATTACAGAAAAACTTTATGAAAAGGCATACTATAAAATATCGGATTATTAAGATGATAAAAACTCTTGGGATTGAAATCGCTCCAACTCGATAAAAAACGAAGGTACCTATTGTTTTGTAAAATAATCTTTAAAAAGAATAACCAGGCTCGTTTTCTTGCTTTTCTTTCCTGGCTTGGTCGCGGAGGAACAGACAGTAGATAAAACCGACGTTTCAAAGTGATCCTTGTTGATTGATTTCTTGTTGTTGATTTTAATGAATAAATGAATTTTGACTTTGACTGAACAATCGCCACTCCTATGTTGAATTTCGAAGATACATGGATAGATGTTTTTTTATTTTTTTTTATTTATTACAAAAGCCATAAAAAAGAAGTGAAGTGAAGTGAAGATGTTTTTTTTTTCTTCGTGGAACCCCCTCTTTACGATCCTAATATTAGAGTATGTCGCGTTTCGGCGATCCATAGAAAGAGGGTTGTTCGGAATTACTTTGTGAAATTCATTTTGAGCCACTACTACTTGAGTAGGTGACTACTCAAGTAGTAGTGTCTTTTTTACATTTTGTTTTATTTTTGTTTTGAGATTTTTTTATTATATATTTACTTATCTCCGGCAAGTCAAATTTGGGAAGGAGATTCCGTCTAGACCGCCCAGACCCCCTCACATCTTGTTGCGATCTAACTTACCTTGTATTTTTCTACAGCATGTAAATAAGTTTCTGGCTTTAGCTCTGAGAGATACACCACTAAATTGTCAGTGCAAATGTACATAATAGACGTCAGCAGTCCGTATACGTGATACCATCGTGTCACAGTTAGCATTCGTGATTGGGGTTTGTTCGAGTAACTGTAAAATCATTAAAGTCACGGTTATTTATATTTTACCGTGAACACCATTTTTATTTGAGGTTTAAATTGGTAGGTAGGTACTTGAAAATAGCTGATCCATGCAGAGAACCGCGGTGTGTCAGCGCGACACCCTTAGGAAGGCCAGTGGTTCCAGAGGAGTAATAAATAAAGGCCGTGTCGTTTACTGTGTCCACCTCCACAGATTTGAAGGTATGAACGTCTCCCATCACTTCTAGTCTATACAGCATCAGGACATCACTCGATACTGGTGTTCCGTTCATCTGAATTATGTGCTTTATGTAAGAAGTGTCTTGCAAAGTTGTCAGTAAATTGGCCAGAGCTGCCTCGGAGCAGAATATAAAGCTGGGTTTGGATATATTCATCGTATGTGACATTTCATCTGAAAACACACACGCATGAATGAATGAATGAAAATACTTTATGATACACCACATGAGAATTACGAAAATAACAAGAACTTTACATAACTTCAATGGGCGGTCTTATCGCTTAGAAGCAATCTCTTCCAGGTAACCTTTGGATGCAGAGGAATCTATAAGATTATATGAATGGTCGGCGGTGTACGTATTCATTCAATAGAGTGTTACGGGTGCATCGGATATTTAAAGTGGGCCCGCGCCTAATCTACGTATACCTTGTTTGTTCATACTCAAGTCAAGTCAAGTCAAGTCAAAATTCATTTATTCAATAAAATCACAAGGACCACTTTGAAACGTCGGTTTTTATCTAGGTGCCTGTTCCTCCGCGACCAAGCCAGGAAAGAAAGGCAAGAAAACAAGGCTGGTTATTCTTTTTAATGATCCTTTTACAAAACAATAGGTTCGAGTTGGAGCATTTTCAATCCCAAGAGTTTTTGTCATCTAAATAATCAGATATTTTATAGTATGCCTTTTTATAAAGCTTTTGTTTAATTACGTTTTTAAATTTGTTAATTGATAATTTTTGTATATCTCTTGGGAGTTTGTTATAAAAGCGTACACCGTGCCCTTTAAACGATTTACCAACTTTATGGAGTCTACAAGTGGCAACAGCGAGTTTATCTTTATTTCTAGTATTAACATTGTGATTATCGCTTTTTTTCTTAAACAAATTAATATTTTTGTGAACATACATCAGATTTTCATAAATGTATTGACAATGGAATGTCATTATATTTATTTCTTTAAACTTTTCGCGAAGTGATTCTCTGGGGCCCATATTATAAATTACTCGAACAGCCCTCTTCTGCAGCACAAAAATGGTATTGATATCAGCAGCACTCCCCCACAGCAGTATACCGTACGACATAATGCTGTGGAAGTAGCTGAAGTAAACTAGTCTAGCTGTGTCAACGTCTGTATAAAGACGGATCTTTTTGACTGCATATGCCGCAGAACTAAGTCTCTTCGATAACCCATCAATATGAGGACCCCATTGAAGCTTATTATCTAAAGTGATACCTAAGAATACGGTGGTGTCCACAAGAGCCAACTGTTCATCTTTGATTTTGATATTTGCTTTAACTTGTGTAACATTGGGTAGTATAAATCTAATACACTTTGTTTTATTTTCATTAAGTAGGAGATTGTTAACGTTGAACCATTTTACAACAATAGAGATTGCATTGTTTACATTGTCAAAATTGGTTTGTCGTCGCTTTAATTTAAATAAAAGTGACGTGTCATCTGCAAACAATACAACCTCATGATCGTCCCTTACAAGGTGGGGTAGATCATTAATGTATACTAAGAACAAAAATGGACCAAGAATTGATCCCTGCGGTACACCGATAGTAACCAGAGACCCCGGAGACCGTTTTCCATTCACGTCAACTCTTTGTACTCTGTCACTTAAATAGGAAGTGAGAAAGTCTAGAGCAACGCCCCTAATACCATAATGGTGTAGTTTCCTGATCAATGTGTCATGGTCTACGCAATCAAATGCCTTTGACAAATCACAAAAAACGCCTAAAGCGTCATGAGATTCCTCCCAGGCATCAAATATGTGCGATATTAACTCAATACCAGCATCAGTGGTTGAGCGACCCTTACTAAATCTGAATTGCTTATTATGCAGTAAATTATTTAATTTAAAATGTCTTTGCAATTGATTTAAAATTAGTTTTTCAAAAATTTTACTAAATGTAGGAAGTACTGATATAGGTCTAAAATTACTAGGGTCAGAACATGTACCCGATTTGAAAAGTGGAGTTATTTTACTGTGTTTCATTAAATCAGGGAACACACCACAGTCAATACACTCGTTGAATATTAAAGCTAGTTCGGGCGCAATAATGCCAATCAATGATTTCACAACGCAAACAGAGATGCCCCAGAGGTCCGTGGTTTTTTTAACATTTATGAGTTTGAAAGCTTTTATGATGTCATCACTATTTACATGATCAAATTTAAATTGTATTTTACATTCTGTTAAGTTTTCTTTTAACAATGACTCTGCTTCTATGGGAGAGGAGTTTAAGGATTTTGTGGTAGAGACTGGAATGTCGGTAAAAAAGTTTTCGAACGCATTAGCTACATCACTATCCTGATTGACGGTGGCATTGTCAATTTTCAAATTAAACTTATTGTTCTTAGTTGTGACTCTTCCAGTCTCACTGTTGATTACTTTCCAAGTGGCTTTTACTTTATCTTGGCTATTTTTAATTTTTGAACTCAAATGACGAGCTTTTGCTTCACGACAAACATTTTTAAAAATTTTAGAATACTTTTTGACTTGTTCTTTAAACTCCTCATTAAAATTATATTGTTTTTCAGCATAAAGATCATACAATTTCTTCCTGCTTTTATGTATTCCCGCTGTTGCCCAGTCACTGAACTTTTTACCGTCAGAGACCATGATCGATTTCGATGTAAAAATTGAATTGAACACATCACTAAATTTCTTAAAAAATGTGTTGTATAAATTATTTGGATTAAAATTACCATATAAACATGGAAATACAGAAGTTAAATTCAATTTTAGTTTGTCCAATCGATCTTTGGTCATAGGTATACAAGTAATATTTCTTTTTTCAAGTTTTTTTGTTTGAACCTCTATTTTAATTATTTGTCCAAGATGATCCGACTTAATATTACTAATTAAACTCTTATTTAAAATTTTAATGTTGGCAAAGATATTGTCTATACATGTGGCCGAAGTATCGGTTATTCGAGTAGGCTCCATAAATTGAGGTTTTAAATCAAATGATTGAAATAAACTAATTATTCTAGTATTTAAGGAGTTAATTTCTAGTAAATTAACATTAAAATCTCCGCACGTAATAATATATTTATTTGATTTAGATAATTTAAACAACATTTCTTCCATAACTTTTTCAAAAATGTCAAATCCTCATCATCATCATCACTATCAATTTGTATTCATCCACTGTTGGGTATAAGCCTCGGTAATAATTTTGAATCAATAGGGAGAAGAGGGAGGAGGAGGGATAGTACTTTCTCCATCAACAATATTAGAGGTTAAGTTCCGTAAAAACTAAAAATCACTCAAAATAGCGAATTATTATTAAATCTTCCATGAGGCGGCTACCTCTGCGAAGCGAGAAGCGAAGCGAGACGGCGCCGTCTCGCTTCGCTTGCTACGTTCCTCTCTTAGCTCCCCTCTGCCTCTTATGGCTTGCTCCACTCATTTTGAACCTTACCTACTCAAGTCGAAGTGCCTTATATAGGTTACTCTTTATATTTTTTGTTTCTAAATGATATTTTTACTTATCTCCTTCAAGTAAAATTGGGGTAGGAGTTTCCACTTAAACCTCCTCCGCCCCCCGCAGTCAACACAACAACCGATCAAAGTACCTCGCAGGATTCTAAATCATACCCTAAGCGTTCATTTTGTGCCACAGGGATACTCGTTTCCCGGCCTTAACAACGATTCCCTCGATTTTATCGAACTTTCTTGCAATTAGTTTTCTAGGAAAGCTAAGCTCGGCTTTTACCTTTGGTATACTTAATATTAAAAGCTGTGACTGTGGCTCCAATGCAGCTAGCAGCCACCGTGGCAGCGATATATTCGCTGCAGTTCTCACTGCACAGTGCAACCACATCGCCTTTCTTTAATCCAATACACTCTAAACCAGTTGCAATATTTACTATCTTCTGCAGCAATTCTTCGTATGTGGTTTGATCCTCGGTGTCACCGTTTATCTGTGTAGAAATAAATTAAAGGATGAGTGATTTCATTAGGTTCCTTTTGGTAATTTATTCAAATGTGTAAAACATTTTGGTATTACCAAACTGAACGATAATATAGCTTCTACCCATGGCATCGCCCGCATGGTACCCGTATAAAAAGTAGCCTATGTGTTATTGTGATGTATAAGCTATATTACCGCAAGTTTCATAAAAATCCGTTCAGTAGTTTTGCGTGAAAGAGTAACAAATATCCATCCTCACAAACTTTCGCATTTATAATAGTAGTAGGATTGGCAAAAATTACACACAAGACTCCAACGCGCGACTTTCCTTACAAAATAAACTGACATTATCAGATTCTTCGCTAATTATTAACAGATTTTGATGGTTAGGTATTTTGTTGATAATAATCCCGAAGTGGTCCCACAAAAGTTTTTTACTGAGGGATAGCTAAACCGTAAAACTTAAAAAAATCATCATAATCTTATAGAATCACGACTAGCCGAAACGTTTTGTGTGGGTGATTTTACTTTTGTTTTTAACACGCTTATCTTAACTAAATAACAAACAAACAATGTACCTACCTAATCAAATCTTGATTTTAACCTTTAATACATTTAAAGGTCAAAATCAAGTAAATATTTTTTTTATCGAAATGAAACTGTGTGCAGTTCGGATGACAATACTATAATACTATAATTTGGTGTCTTGGAGCTGATTTGATGATGGAATCAGGTGGATATTGGAACTCGAGGGATTTACAAGTGGCTACTTGTAAATCCCTCAAGTTCGGGCTCATATGATTCGTTTTTACGAGTCCAATAGTTTGCACTTGGTGAAGAGGATCTGATGATGGAGCTAGGAGGTAGATAGTGGAAATCTTTTTATAATTATTAGTGCGTGATAAAGGTGTATTTTTAAATACACCTCGAGTTCGGGCTCATATGATTCGTTTTGACGAGTCCAATAGTTTGCACTTGGTGAAGAGGATCTGATGATGGAGCTAGGAGGTAGATAGTGGAAATCTTTTTATAATTATTAGTGCGTGATAAAGGTGTATTTTTAAATACACGTTTTATTATTTATTCGAAAGAGTATCATCTCAAGTGATCAAAATAAAAGCAAGTAAGGATAGACACCGTAAACTTGGGACTGCAAACGTATCGCATACATATATTACGATTCCATTATTAGTATTATCAACTTCCTTTTTGACATTAAATATGATAAAAACTATGTTCCAGATCTAGGCGGCGAACAGTAAAGATATAAACAACTTCTAGTAATTATAATATCTGTGGCAACGTACATTCCTCAGATTGCGACTCGCGCTAGCCCATGAGTTTCTAATTTTGGATAGTCCTTGAGCTGATGATGATGAGTTTGGAGTAAGAGTTCACATGGGTCACAATAGGTGATGATCACACGCGGGAATTTGTTAGATGTTGAAAGATTATGGTGGGCTTTCACGATGAGAGACGTGTGCTGTGCGTGCGCTGTGGCGCACAATAGCTACCTAATAATGACTGTCACTCGGAGCTTTGACGTTTATGTACATGCGTGACAACCTCGGTGGTGTGGCGGCCGACTAGCCGGCTGCGACGTAAGAGCGGGTTTGATCCCGTTGCTGGACAAATGTTTGCATGTTCTGCAGATATTTGTTGTCTAGGTGTTATGGTACCACGATACTCGTAGTGCTTGATAACCACGACTCAGGGAATATGCATGAGTGCGTGTTGGCGTTTTATTTATTACTAGCTGCGACCCGCGGAACACCCGCGAAAGTTTCAATTCCGTGGGAATAACGGAATCTACCGGCGATCTCATTAAATTTTAGAACATAAAAGCTGCTATTTTGACTTAATTATGATAGTTTGATATATTCTATATAATGAGTACTTTAATCATGTAGTAAATCATTTTTATGTATCATCAATAGTTTTCTCAGGGCACGCCAAATAATGAATTTTATAGGCAACATTTTGCTACTTTGGGTTAATTATTGCAATTTTCTTAAGGATTTCTGTTTTTTAAATAAATTATAGCCTATGTTACTTCCTGATAATTTAGCTTTCTATTGGTGAAAAATAGGTTAAAATCGGTCCAGTAGTTTCGGAGTCTATTCGGTACAAACAAAGAAAAAAATCTTTCCTCTTTATAATATTAGTATAGATAACATCGATATCATTGAATTTGAATCTTCAACCTACTTACCAACGCAATTTTGTTCCCATTAGCACAAATCTGTTTTAGTTTCTCTACAACAAACTGTCCAAATGACAAATGTGAAGGTATCGGCAAGGGAGGACCACCACTCACAATTCCGTTTGATATCATTTTAATGTTTTAAACTCCTACGTATTGATTTCATTCACCGTCAATGTCCAGCGATATTCTTGGGCTTCAAAATACTACTAAAATTTACAACAAATCGTAGGGTATTTTATATAAGTAAACACGACTAGCTTTTGCCCGCGGCATCGCCCGACGTCCTTTTAATTAATTCCATGGATATTTATTCGGCATTTAATCGTAATCTAGCCACCAAACAAAATGACAAATATACAGGATATGGCAAGATAATGGGACTCTCAGACCTTTGCTTTTGAAGTTAGAAAGTTTTATTCTGAGGAATCATTGATAAAAATAAAAACCAACTGTATTTTTTTGAAACGGTACAAAAAATGATCCCGGCTGGTTGTCTCAATCTTGAATTCTAATTATCATTTGAAAATATATGTGGACATTTTTTTGAGTTTTGAAGTAAGTAGGTGGGTGCATTTTGTTCGAACAAACAAAGTTCGAGCTTGGTTTTGTATTACCTTCTTATTTACTTAATAAATTTATTAATTCATGGACTAATAAATATATAGGTACAAATACAAACATGATAACCATTCAAATTTTAAGACAATCATTATGACGCAAGCACTCACACTCACACTCTACGTATCATTACTATGTATTTGTTTTCATATACAAACGTTAGTTAACGTTACTATTTGATTTATATTTCCTAACCGATCCAGCCAAACGTAGTTTTGGTCCAAGTTTTGGTAGATACTCATTCCCAACGACCACCACTAAACTGACACAAGTGGTGGCGCGGTTAGGACAAAGTATTATTTTTTGTGCCAACCCCCGCTAGTGGTGGAAACTACAGTCAGAACGACAGTGTTATCAGAGTAAATGGTAAAGGTAGGTGTAAATTTGACGATAGCACAGTGAATCCTAGTGTGGAGAAGAAAGTTATTGTTTACCTACGTTACCTTATCATTATTGCATGATTTCAAATATTTTTAGGATTCCGTACCTCAAAAGGAAAAAACTGAACCCTTGTAGGATCACTTTCGTTGTCCGTCCGTCCGTCCGTCTGTCCTTTTTCTCAGGAACGTGTGGATGTATCAAGTTGAAATTAATATCTTCAAGTCAACGAAATATTTTTATACGACCCTTTATGCGACATATTTCGATACTCGCAAATAAAATTAAGCCTATACGATAAAGTGCATACGCCAGCTTAAAATGAGCCGGCTCATGTGCCCGGAATGTACAGGAATCTTTGAACGTACGGCCGTACGTTCAAAGGTTCCTGTACATTCCGACTTTATACTGAGGGTTGTGATGTCTGTAATTCCTGAACTACAAAACCGATGACCTTGAAATAGTTACGGGATAATCTTTAAAAGTACCTCATTTCTAACAAAAAAAGGATTAATGAAATCGGATTACGCGTTAATGATTACAAATAAGAACACATTTTGACTTTCATTCCCTTTCCCAAAGGAACCGTGCTAAATATAGATAGATAGATAGAAAACACCCAGACCCGAGACAAAAATTTCCAAGCACTTAGTAAAACTAACTACATTTAAAACCAATAAACCGATTATTCGTGTCATCACAAAAGCCCCGTCTTAAAACCAGCGCCGCATCTGAACTACCATGTTTTGATGCAGCAAAATGCTGAGACGGGGACCTATTTGACCTCACACAACACAAAATGATACACATAGTTTGTGTTTTTTGTTTCGTTTTGTATATGATATCTGTTTTGTGTGTCTAATATTATAATTTTCAAATTTTGTGTATGGTAAGGGGAACAAATAAAGGGAACAGATACTTTCCTTGTCAAAAGAAAGAATATGCTCAAGGTACCTACACAACTATCAACTATCTCTAACTTCCCGTTCCCAACCTCTACGTTCGTTGGGTCGAAAAGCTAAGGATGCTACAAAAACGCTCAGGCCAGGACAAATACCTCACGCTTAGGTTTCCACAGCTAATGTCATTTCCATACAATTTAATCTTTCTGTAGACGTTAACTCCAAAGTGGTATTTGTCTAGACCCCCCGGAAGGCATGGCATACGAGTAGCAGGCTGCAACATACGGGTTCGATTCCCGCAGCGAGAATCACTAGGTATCACAAAGTATGATTCGGAACAAGATTTTGTGATGTTTTTAAGTTCCATAATTGTATAAAGATGTATTTAATGACACATTACTACAAGTAATTACAATTCATTAGGTTCAATAAATTATTAAAAGCGAACTCACCTTTTAACTTTATTTAAAATACAAGTAAGTACTTACGTAATTTTAATGCATAATACATATATCATCCACAATACGCGGAACCTGTAGCTACTTATATTTTTAACGTTTGTGTACGTACGTACATAAAATAAAATAAAAATATTTTTTTGGACAAGTGATTCTATTACAGAAGAATTAAAACAAAAAGAAACACTGAGAGCGCCCGTCCCCCCAGCCATGTGACGGCCACTTCCCACCACATCCAAAAAAGATTCCCACTCACATTAGGGCTTGACATAAGTACAAAATAGGATAGCTCGTCTGCACCAAAGTAAACTATGGCATGTCTTAGTAACAGGTTTTTCTATAGAAACCTGTTATTAAGCATGAGCTATCAAGCTAGGTAGAGATACCAATTTTTTAAAGAAAAGTATCTTACTTTCACGGATTACGTTCGTTTACGTTCTGGATTACCTTCATACCGGAAATCCCATCTTTCCTCTTATGCGAAACGCAGACCATTCTGAGGACCGCCGTTATAAATATTTAAATGTTTCTTGTTACATAATCTTCGTGACGGCTGAACCGATTCGGATGGAATTTGAAATAGATAATAGTTCGTTAGCACATAATGCTACCCAAATACCACACGGGCTAAGTCGTACGCAGAATCGAATAGGTAAGTTATAATTTGCTCTTCTTTGAGTTCTTGAGTTTCTGTTTGAGAACGCGCCGCAAGATCTTCCCGGAGGGATTCTTCGGGATATCCTCAACGATTATCACACCGCCGTGTAGTCGGGAAGTCGGTGACAACTGAAATATAGTAAAAATAGGGGCATTAGAGATAGTACAGAGTGATTCTCGACTTGGTGACGACGAGGGCGGTGGGAAGCCCGCCCGCCGTCTTAAGGTGGTTCAAACATACCGCAGCTGCTGGAACGTCTAGCAGGTTACGTTCAGTGAGGGTAACTCCCGTTTTGGCAGCAACGAAGACGGTGGGCAACTCGACAGACATCTTGAAGTTGTTCAAAGTTACCTTAGCGGCTGTGAAGTCCAGCAGGTCGCGCTCAGTGAGGGTAACCCCCGGCTTGGCGACGACAAAGGCGGTGGGCAGCTCACCCGCCTTCTCGTCCGGGGCGCCCACCACGCCGCACTCCGCTACGCCACTGTGCTGAAGGATCACGCTTTCCAGTTCTGCTGGAGCCACCTTACCCAAACAATACTCGTATGTAATAACTGTGCAAACGACAATTCGTGAAAACATTACGTGCAAACGACAATTCGTGAAAACATTACATGCACACGACCAACTTTAATCCTTATTCTGGACACTATTAAATATAAATAATAAAAAAAATAATGCTGGACAATCCACACAGCATCATCTAGCCCCAAGCTAAGCAGAGCTTGTGTTATGGGTACTAGATGACTGATATACTTAATACAATACATTACATAGATATATGTTTTTTTATTATACATAGAAAATACCCAGAACACCCGGAACAAATATTTGCAGATCGTACAAAAATTTGTCCCAGGGCGGGAATCGAACCCGCAACCTCTTGTGTCGCAGGCGGACCTTCGCCCACCGCGCCACATCGGTCGTCGGATTAGATCGGTAATTGATCGGGACGCACTGCGATGCCTTCGATTTTTTTGTTCTAGGGCATGTCGGTTTCCACATAATCTTTAGCTTCAACGTTGTTAACACATACATTTTCCATTGGTTAATTAGTTTTCCTATTAAATTCCACTGGTTCGAAACCCACAACTGGACTATCGTAAAGTACGGAATCCTAAAAATGGCATTATTAAATTTTTATCATAAATTTATTTAAAGAATTTCGATGAAATCTAGCAATTAAAGTAATTCGATCGGTTAAATTAAAAAGTAGTTGCCTACCTGATAACCCTTGTACTTGATAAGTTCCTTCAGCCGATCAACGATAAAGAAGGCTCCATCTTTGTCGTAGTAACCGATGTCTCCGGTCTTAAGATATCCTTCCTCATCGATCATGTCTCGCGTCGCCTTCTCATTGCCGACGTAGCATTTCATGATGGTCGGACCCTTGATGCAAATCTCACCTTGCTCGTTTGAGCCCAACTTCACACGCTTTTCAATATCGACTACCTGTTTATAAATAATGAAAAAAAAAGTAGGTTTTAGTTTTATTACGGTTCAAGGCCAAAACCTGTTGAGGCCAGTCTTGCAGTGGATTCCTTGCTGTCTTGCTGCCAACTAATGATGATTACGATAATAAACAATTAATATTTTTACTAGCTGTTGCCAGCGGCTTTGCACGTCCACACGTGTCGTAAAAAAACTCCCATACAAACTTTCACCTCCCTTTAAAATGTGAAAATCCAAATATCCTGACATACATCATTACTTATTTTATTTATGATGAGGGATATTTATTGGGATAGGGCATCCTTGGATGAGCCAATCGATGGTTTCTTCAAATGTTCAAACCAGCTACGACATAGAGACCTCTACGATTGGACAATCCCTTTACGATGTAGAAGATCCTATGAACGTTAGGATCTATCCCTGTCTAGTACAGACAGTCCCTTTGTAGAAACTCAGTAATTTCTGCTAGCGATCTTCTAGGCAGAGAAAAAGTCTACGAGTATTTTTTACCTTTATTTTGAGGCCAGGAATAGGGTAGCCGCCGCTGCCAGGTTTGCGTTCGATGCCTTCTTCGGAATAGTCTTTCGTAGCAGCCAAAGATGTTTCTGTCATACCGTAGGCTTGAAATATTCCAGTACATTTTGGCATGCTGGAAATATTAATTATACATATAGTAGAAATGTAGTTAAGTAGGTACATTGAAATTGGGTTAATTGTTTTTCTCTCAATTATTGATCGCCATAAGTATCAACTTCATCAACAATATGTAGAAGACATACTTCCATCTACCGACTTCCCCTTTAAGTGGTCATTCGAAACCCCCAGTGGTTGTCGGTTCTGCGAGGTAAGTAGGGTTATTTAATTATTTTTACCGTTTCATGGCAGCTGCTATAGTTTCCGAACTTAGAGGAGCCGCTCCGCACCACACCGATTCCACCGAAGAGAGATCAAATTCTTCCACTACTGGAGCTTTGGCCAGAAACACTACAATTGGAGGAACGGTCAGCAAACAGCGAATCTATTGATTAACAAAAATAAATTAATCAAACGAAGGTTTATCTATATTTCTGCTCTAAGGGTACCTAAGTTTTTACCTAAGTTTAACCTACAAATTACCTTGTAGTCTTGTATGGCTTTCAGATAAGATAAAGGATTGAATCCCTCAGAAAAGTAAACCAACATGCACTTCACCATGATGTAGTTAATTGTCGACATAAGACCATACGCATGATACCAAGGCACTACTGAAATCAGCGACGTGGGTTCTTTATCAGTTTCCCTGCAACATAAAGGTGGAAGAGTGGTAACAACCTATTATTCGTAATAGGTAAGAGCACTAGTGGTGTAAAGGCTAGAGTCCCTGACTTTTTATCCAAAGGCCAAAGGAAGTGGACTCGAATGAGCCCCACTGGGGAACAATTAGGAAATGTCCCTCGATGGGGCCGAAGATCAAATTTATGTAAAACCAGCTGTACCGTAGGTAGTAGATACTTACTCAAATAATGCTATCGAATAAAGAATATTGATATTCGAAAGCATGACGCCTTTAGGCATGCCTGTCGTGCCTGAGGAGTAGAGGATAAATGCGCCATCCGAACCGTCCACCTGCGTGGGCACGAATCCTTGAGCATCGCTGCCAACCACAGCCAAGCTGCTCAATAACGTCACGCTGTGATCTACTGCTTTTCCGTCCAACTGAATGATCTTCTTCAAGCTTGAAACTGTTTTCAGTGTCGAGAGATGCTTGCTCAACGCCGATTCCGAACAGAACATGAATTTTGGATTCGATATATTCAGGACATGGATTATTTCCTCTGAAAAAAAATCGGTTATTTCTTACTTAGGTTTAGGTGCTTAGAAATACAATAGTGCCTATAGGTACTTCATATAGATACTACAGCGACTATTTGCGGTGATACAGTAGCGATACCGTGTCGTCGGTAAGGCCGCAATACAGTCGCGATTCTATTTCCCTGCTAACGCTATGCAGCATTGATACTGTTGCGATGCAGATTAAAAC
The DNA here is from genome assembly GCA_958496245.1 of Perizoma flavofasciatum. Classification (NCBI taxonomy): domain Eukaryota; kingdom Metazoa; phylum Arthropoda; class Insecta; order Lepidoptera; family Geometridae; genus Perizoma; species Perizoma flavofasciatum. Next base: position 7,651,555 of record OY292436.1, read on the forward strand.
GACACGTAGCAATTCGCTTTTTCGAGGCTGTGAATCGATACGATGTGACTGTATAGTTACTGCCACATAATAATCAATAATACTGAACTACATCGATTCTGTCGCGCGTTGCATTTGCAAATACGACAAGCGACCGCTATGTAGGGAGCGACGCAGTCACGCGTTCACGAAACCCGAAATATTGAGTGCATTGTCGTCGCCGCGAATATATACTAGCTTCTGCCCACGGCTACGCCCGCGTGGTACCCAGATAAAAAGTAGCCTATGTATTATTCTGATGTATAAACTATATTACTGTAAAGTTTCATAAAAATCCGTTCAGTAGTTTTTGCTTGAAAGAGTAACAAACATCCATCCTCACAAACTTTCGCGTTTATAATATTAGTAGGATAATAGGATATTATGTCATCTATCACTGGCAACATTTTACCAATTTTGTTATACTTTACCAATCATTTATTTGATTTTTTATTTTATTTGAACATAATTTGCTTAACGTAATAATCCATGTACTACATGCTAAGTAGGTAGGTACTAGGTAACCAGTACCTATGTTTTTGATAACTTGGCTCATACAGATGGTATGTAAGTAGTATGCGATCACAGTTATGAACTTATGACACTATAATAACGAGTACATGGTCGAGTTCCAACTCCTAACTAGGTTTCCCTGTGTTTAGGATATCAGGACCCCCTCTGCACCTGGTAAGATATTGCATTCATGTGATAGGTGAAAATAAAATAAAATAAATTTTGCTTTTGGCTAAGAAACGCCACCTTGCGCGTAGAAATGCATATAGATAAATAAGCTAGATCCAAGTGAGGCTAATTAGGTTGGTATAAGTTCCTCTACTCACTCAAAAGGCACACCAAAATTATGCTAATACTCTTAAATAAGTTTGAATAACCTTAATAGATAAGTAGAACCCGGAAATAGATAGGGCAGATCAGTAGATTACATAGATTGACAAAGGAAACTAGGAATCTACTAATAAAAAACTAACTCCTTCTTCCTACCTAATCTAACTTAGGATAGACCTAAGTGATACATAGTATTATAATATCTGTGACTGTGACCTAAGTTATTTTAATACATTTATTCATACACTTGAGTGATAGACTGAGTGATAAGAGTGAGGAACAGCGTGTTAAGAGAGCAGTGTGGAGTGAATGAAGATGTAGTAACGAGAGTTGAGAAAGGTATGTTGGGATGGTTTGAGCATAGAGAAAGGATGGACGAAAATAGATTATTAAAACAAGTATACAAGGCGAGCGTGAATGGGATAGTTGGAAGAGTAAGGCCTCGACGAACATACTCTGACCAAATTGGAGACATTCTTGAAATAGGCCAGGTCAGAAGTAAACCGCCGAACTTGTATGAAGAATGTGATGAGGATGAATGAAGCGAAAGAGGTAAGCCAGGATCGTAGCAAGTGTTTCCATTTCCTTGGTCTCTGCCTACCCCTCCGGGAAACAGACGTGACTATATGTATATATGTATTCATACACGTATGTATATAACTATGTACAAGTATACTAGTACAATATACAAAAAATACAAATGAAACAGCTAGCTATCTAAAGGCCGTTGCAAACGATCTATAGATAGCTCAACTGATCCAGATCACTACCAGACGGAAGTGTTCCCGAAATACTGGCCGCATTGCCACGCTGAATGGCAATGCGGCCTCCGGTCACGCGTAGCTTCGACCAGTCGTCGCCTAAAATAATTTTAAAAACGCGAAAGGACCCGGTTCCCCTCGGACGAAGTGAACATTTACCTACCACGGTAATATAGAGGCTAAAGTGTTAAATTTATCAATAACAGAATTGCTAGCTAAACAAGTGTCGGAAACAAAAAGTTCGCATTATTAAATATTTAGTTCTAAACCTACTTAAATAAATGCATCAATGATGAGTTTTAGATCGCCAAAAACAATGTCCACGTTCCTTAGCAATTTAGGTCTATTTATGTGAGTTATGTTACAAATTAAAACAAATTAGTTATCTACTTAACATTTTCGCAGAGCTACTCTTATTATAATATAATTGATGAGGGTTCAATACCCTAAAAAATTTGCGAAAAGCCAAGACCTTCCCCCATAATATGATAACTAAATAAATAATAATAACTACACCATACATATTATATCTATAACAAATATTTTAAGATACATACCTACAAATTTACTACATATATACATTATACATAAATACACATTATAAGACGTCGGTAGACAAGACTCTGCGATACTATTCTGTCAGATAAAAGAGCTTCACACGAGTTTCGAATAAGACTAGAGACTGGGCCCCCTTATCAAGACAGGCAACGCGTTCCAAAGGCGCACTTACTGAGTCGTAAAGGCCTTATCATAAAACCGAGTGCTATGTGCACGAGTTGCAAATAAAAGGTTTTCTGATGATCGAAGGACACGTGAGGGATGGGAGCTGTGAATAAACTGAAATCGTTCTTTTAAATAGAAGGGAGTCAAGGGATTTCGGAGGATGTTGTATAGGAGGGACAGGATGTGAGTATTCCGGCGAAGACGAATAAGGAGCCACTTGAGCTTTGAGCGAAACTCCGAAACGTGATCATATTTACGTAATCCAAAAATAAATCTGATGCAAACATTTTGGAGACGCCCAACTGGTCCTCTGTAAGGTCAAGATAACAGGCGTCGGTGTAGTCATGTACAGGAAGAAGAAAAGATTGTGCGAGCGCAATTTTGGTAGCAGAAGGCAGAAAATTCCGTTACCTCCTGAGCAAGCCAGCAGATGCAAAAAGTTTCCTACTCACTGCATCCAGGTGTGGACCCCAGGCTAAGTGGCAATCTATGAATACACCTTGACACTTTGCTAAAAGGAATAGCCACACCATTAAATGAAGAGTTTCCCAGTCGATTTTCCCAAGAGTGCGGGAGCTTCCCACTACAATAACTAGGGTTTTGGTTGGATTGACTTTAAGACCATAGGCGTTACTCCAGGCACGAATAGGTACGGGTGAGATCACTATTCGTGCTTTCGATTGCATCGGCTATGTTAACGAGTCGAGCTCGTGTGTCTAGATTTGGAGATCGTCTGCGTAGAGATGGTAGGAAGAAGAGCGTTAATGTGAGATTGATTTTATAAAGAGTGCAAACAGTAAGAGGAGACAAGGCGCCACCCTGTGGAACACCAGCTGATGTGCAACACGAAGATGAAAAGGAAAAGTCATTATAATGCGAATCCACTGTCGGCGCCCGTGCAGATAACTGCGAAACCAGTCAATCACTGATGGAGAAATGTTAACCGTGGTGTTTATTACCTTTGGTGTACATTAAATTGAGTGTGGTGATAGTGGCCCCGCAGCACAAGGCCGCCAGCGCCGCCACAAGATACTCCGGCTTGTTCTCACCGCAGAGAGCTACCACGTCGCCGCGCTTCACGCCTGCCTTCTGCAGGCCCGTAGCCACATCCACGGTTCCTTGCAGGAGTTGTTTGTATGTTGTTCTTTCATCGGTATCTCCGTTTATCTGTCAGTTGAAAGGAGACGCTAATGTGTGTACCTAGATAGATACACGTAAGTACACGATGATTGAACAATTGGCTTTGTACCTACCTCTAAGTAGGTATAGTGGCAAGACAATAGTAGGTAGTACTATTATTCATTCTGCGACCAGAGTGCCCTTAGAGTGAGAGTTAGCTACTCATGTTTCGTACTGCTTTTGCTACTTATGCTAATTTAATTTTATCGATTCACCATTAGTAAGTTCAGTTAAAGAAAAAAGTGATTTGCAATAATTAATAAATGTTTTACAAAATTAATCTGGCATAGCTAGCAACCCTTTCACTAGTTTTTCAAGACCACGTATTGATAAGCTATTAGGTCATTCTAATCAAACTATTTCTTTAAATATTAGGTTATACTATTGCTATCTCTTTCTTGTGTTCTCTACAAACTGGTCTGGTTAAACACTTTCATCCACGACAGTCTTTCTGCCATATTTTTTCTATTCAAATTTCAACCTTAAAGACAATCAATACGAATTGTGTACACAAGCAATGTATGAAAACTAAGAATGAATAAATTAGCATACATAATTATGTACGAATCGGAAACATCCCCCCTAAGAAACCGTGTAAGCGGGTTAAAAGATACCTAGGTTCCTATCTATTGTACCTACCAATTCATGCTCTTTGATAATTAGGTACCTACCTACTATACAAATAGGTAGAAATCACTTTAGTACAGTAGGTCGAGGAGGCAACAGTGACTCGGGTTTTTTCAAGAGGCAAAAAAAGTAGTAAATAATCATATGGCTAACCTGAAACTTGCACACATTTTTAGTAAACTATTCTAGTTTTATATTCCGTCATTACATTGCCATTAAATACTACTACAATAATAATAAGAAACCAAAAACAAAAGAAGAGAATTGAGCTACTGTGTACCCGTAAGCGTGCACAGTGGCTCACCCCTGTGGTACACAGTGATTCGGTAGTAGTAATAAATGAGAGATTAAATTACTTTTAAGTATTAAATTTTATTAGAAAAAATAACTTTATGTTTTGATGGCAAAACAGTTATTTTCTAAGAAAGATAATCACTGGAGGTAAGAAATTTGCACTCGCGCTCACAATACAGGATGTTGTGACTATTGCCCCTATCTGCTTGTCACCTTTCCTGTTTCTCGACCTCTCGGTGCGAGCACTTTCTGTGGTTTTTGCACATTGGTTGTAGCTGTCTCACCCTGGTTGAAAATTCTAGATATCAATCAATCCTTGTCAATCAATTCGTGTAACAAGAGAAAGCGATGCGTAAAATCGTTTTTTAAGAGAAGACTCCTGTTCTAGTACGAAATTTTTATTGACTGAAAAGCTGTCAGGTTAACAACTCCTGAAGTGGACCACACTGTGATTCCACCCTGAATATCTTCGGAGCATGACCAAGGAGATATTTAGCTCTCTTTGATGTCTTAGGCATGGATTCCGGATAACAAGCCCAACCCAACAAGCAAGAACAAGCCCTCTTGTATTCTTTCAGCAGGAGTATTTCCAATTTTACATGGCAGTTGTCGTTACAAGCACGAGAGTTTTGTATGCATGAAAGAATACGAAATACAATGCCCGCCATAATTACATAGAGGAAGTCAATAGAAATATCCAAGTATTTTACCATAGATAATGAAGATCTTTTCAGTGTTGCTATCTACAATATTTACATTTCGCGGAAGTCGCGACACTCCCGCCGACAGGAGGCTAAAGAAGTGGCATCATCAAGTTGTGCGTCCGCTCTCTGATTTTCTCCAAGGCTCGGACCGCCGCGTTTCTTCTTTGTCTAACTTCTTGACTGTCCATGGTACTATCAGTTCTTCTCGAGTATTCTAATTTATTTTGTCCGTATAAATCTGTATACCTATCTCTCATTTTTTATATTCGTGCTATCATTTATTAATCAACAGAAGATGTGCTCTCATTTTCCAACTGTACTTCATCCATGTCTTCTGTGATAACATTCAATAAATCTAAATTCTGCAAGTATTGTTTGTAAACATATTTGGTTTCCTTCGCATAATTTATCCTCAAAGCAAGTTAACCCATCTTCGGCGTTAAATCTTGTACTTCGTACTTGTATTGCTCTAACAGCTAAACAAGTAAATAGACAAATCCATTTATTGCTTGTTCCATTTATAGAACTGACCAAAACTGGTCTTAGATAGTCGACATCGGTGAATGTAAATGGCATACTGAAATTTACCCTTTCATGAGGTAATACAGGCATAGGTTAGTAGTTTAAATGGTTCCATGTTTCATGCATCTTAGACGTTTCTTAAGAACCTTCTGGACTTGCCTTTTACCCTGTGGTATCTCCTTTCTAATTCATCTTTTGGAAATGTCGGAATCAAAGTTATCGTTCATATGTTCAATGTATTGAAAGTGGTTTTTGTTGTAATTCGGAAGATCCCCCCTAACCAACATAGAAAGTTCTCTTAATTAACTGCTGGGCCATGTTTTCGGTTCTTTCAATAAAGTCTGATCCAGACAACTACCTACCTCTTTCTTCTTTTGATTTTTTTGTCCTGGTAGCTACTTCAGCTGGGTTTAAAACCAGAAGGAACATATCTTACAGTCAAACTCTTATTTCTTTAATCTTTTTGATTTTTTATTATCTATACTTATTTTATAAGTTTGTAAGTTCATATGTTCATGTGCAAATTATTATTTTATTGCAGTTACACCACCTCTCTTCACATTCTTTTAAATCAAATCCATCCAAATGTTGCCTGGAACATTTGGATGGATTTGCAGAGATCGCTCTCAGTGATAAGGCCGCCCATTTTATCAACACAACCTAGATTTAAGATCCTTTGTAAAGTGTATTTTTATCCTGATGTATGCAATAAAGAGTTATCTATCTATCTATCTATCTATGTTGGAGGTATTCACCGAAACTTCTTGTATTATAAATCAAAAATTATTTTACCAATATTTACAGTGTAATGTCCATGCTTAGATGCCTACTAAGTATTTAGGCTGAAGTATCTGTTTTGGTCTTATTGTTAAACTTCTCTGGGCACATTGCTCTATTATGAGTCCCCTTCTCGCCGCAGTGATAGCAGGTCCTTTTCCACTGACATTTAGTAGAAAGGTGTCCTTGACGAAAACACATATAGCATCGGTTTCGAAGTTTAGCTTTTCTTTCTTCAAGTGTTACAACTTTATTGCATTCATCGTTATAATGATTCTCTTGACAGAATATGCAGGCTATTTTATGCCTTTTATTGTAAGAATTTATATTGTTTACCTCTCTCTTCTGCTCATATTTCCTTTTGTGTTGAACATGGTCTTTGTTTAATGTATTTATTCTATGTCATTTACTGTATGCATTGCCATTTTCATTTGGCCCCATTAACTTTCTTGTTTCACATGTAAAGTCTCCACTGTATAGCTGGTTAGTGCCACTGGATTTATTTTCATTCTATTTGCATCTTCTCTTGCAGATATTATAATTTCTATATCTTCAATCTTATATCTTCAATCGATTCTGTTCTAGATTTCAATTTCATCTCATAAATAATTTCTTCAGGAAACTTTTCCATAACTAAGAAGCGAAGATGGTTGTGATTAGTATTTTCTCCCAAAGAATTTAGAACCCTGAGTTGTCTTTCAATTTCGTCTAATGTTTTCCTGCAATCAGATGGGTTATCTGCAGTCTTAACTTTATACAGTGCTAAATAATGAGCATCAATTATTTGTGATTCTTTTCCATATCTTTCTTTAAGAGTTGTTATCGCAATCTGATAATTTTTATTTGTAGTGTCTAGTCCTTCCACAGACTCCTTAGCTTCTCCTCTCAGGGATGCCTTTAAATACAGCAGTTTGTAGACCTCATGTAATTCTCTTGTGTCAATGTTTGAACTAAAACGGTCCCAAAATTGATGCTAATCCAACACATCTCCTGTGAATTCGGATAAATCTAATTTGGGTAGCCTGCTTGACATGCCCAACCTTCGATTTTCTGTGTTTGTTTGAGTTGGTGTATTTAAATCGGAAGTTATTTTTATTTTCCCATTTAATTCTGCTAATATCTCCTCCCCTTTCAACTGAACTGAAGTGAGCTCTGATATTTCATCTGCATTGGGGTTCTTGGATATAGTGAAATAGTTATATAGCTCTCCACTAAATCGATTTAAAATGGACTGTAATTTCGATGTTAATATCCTTGCTACTTCTAAATTTTTGTTGTTTAAGTTTTTGCACAAATTGAGAGACTGGTCAGATAATAATTTTAGTTCTTCGGCAAACAGGATGCTACTAATGCTTTGACCTTGCAGGGCCACATGCCGACTCAAAGCTCACGGGCTCCGATCAATTAGCCAGGATCCTCATCTTTTTATTGCCTTCCATGCCGACTCAAAGCTCACAGGCTCTGATCAATCAGCCAGGACACTCAAAACCTTTATGTCTTTCCATGCTGACTCAAAGCTCACGGGCTCTGATCAATCAGCCAGGATCCTCAGCCTTTTATGGCCGTCCATGCCGACTCAAAGCTCTGATCAATCAGCTAGGACACTCGAAACCTTTTATGATTTTGCATGCCGACTCAAAGCTCACGGGCTCTGATCAATCAACCAAGATCTTCAGCCTTTTATGGCCTTCCATGCTGACTCAAAGCTCACGGGCCCTGATCAATCAGCCAGGACTCTCTAAACCTTTTATGCCTTTCTATGCCGACTCAAAGCTCACGGGCTCTGATCAATCAGCTGGGATCCTCTCAGCCTTTTATGGCCGTCCATGCCGACTCAAAGCTCACGGGCTCTGATCAATCAGCCAGGATACTGTGACCTGTGAATCTTTCAACCTAGATTCCGTTTAATTGGCCAGGTATCTTGGATTATCTTTCTTTCTCTACTTGAGATCTAGATTCTTAGCTGGGCATTGGCTACACCTAACCAATCAACTCTTATAATCACTGGGTCATTAGATCTGATAATTACTCCAAACCTAACGTTTGACATACACGTTGGTCATTATTATCATTATTGAGGGTCGTATGTAATTATCACTATTATACATTTGTTCTAGGAATTCCTCCAAAATCAAATCTATTCTCATTTAACACTGTAACCACTTTAACAGAAACGTATTATTCTTAAGAGCTTTAGAAACTTGGATTTAAAACTTAGCTTTTGTGTGCACGAGAGAATACGAAATACAATACCCGCCATAATTACATAGAGGAAGTCAATAGAAATATCCAAGTATCTTACCATAGATAATGAAGATCTTTTCAGTGTCGCTATCTACAATATTTACATTTCGCGGAAGTCGCGACAGCAGTTGGATGATTTAATAATTAAGAGTGATTTATTTTGGACCGTTGAGTAAGCGTTGAGTGCCAAATGAAATATTTTAATCTAAAATAAAAAGAATATTTTATTACTTCAAAAATATTCCTGCTAAGAAAAAAGTAGGGGTACACATACTCATGAGCTACTGTGTACTTTTTCGAATTGAATCACTGTGTACTACTACGCCATTTTAAAAATATTTGGTCATGGCAATCGAACTTAATAATAATGAACTCAAACAAATAATCAAATGGGACTTCTACAATATCTACTTATCGGCAAATATAATGGTCATCACAAATTGTCACAAACTAAGGCAGGAAAATGAAGTAAACTCGCCTCAAAATGTAATTTTGCTGGTGCAAAAACAAAAAAAAACACTGATACCGCTGTTCGGTTCTTGATCTGCCGGCCACATGGTTTGAACGAGTTTTGGAACCACGTGCTTTAATTGTGCGACAGAGATAGCCATCTAATGCGATCTCTTCAGGTCAAAACATAAATGAGTCATTGTTGCCTCCTTGATCCTACCTACTTAAGTAGGTATATGCAATTGACGGCTTACATTTATTTTATTTTAATCCAAGTCTGTACCGATGTGTGCAGGTGTAGGTACATAATGCACTGTTTATTTAGGTAGATAGATTACTCCGTAAATAAAATCCAAGGTCACTGTGGCAATTTATTTTAGTAGATACCTACTTAGGGAACTACCAAAGGTCAACGCGTCGCGTCGCGTCACTCTAGGTTGTCACCTACCGTAAACAGGTTCTGCTACAGTTTGTTTAAGCGAAGCTTAACAAAGTTATGTAGTGATGAATTGACTTACCAATGCAACGCTGTAATCCTCGGATATTATATTTCTCAAGCAGTCAATTAAATGCTGTCCGAGAGATAAATGCGCTGGTATCTTCAACGCAGGACCACCGTCTACCACCTTGTTTATTATCTTTGTGGTTAACATCGTGCCGTTTAAAACAATTTATTTTCAATAATTTGGTAGTGTCGGGCGGCGCGCGGAGCAGTCTATACTCCTATAAAAATGAGTCTGCGTCTGATCTGTATGAACTATGATTTGATTACTGAACAGAGGACGCTGCTGGTAGGCGCCCCCATATCACTATCAGTAGGTAGGTATACTTAGTAGGTAGGTAGGTATAAATAAATATGTTTTGCATGTGTTGTAAACTGTCCTTATTATAATATTAACGTATAAACGTTATAGACAATAATGTCCACATTGCACGATAAAACAATAATAAAATAACATCTAAGGTAATGTAGGTGTATTTATCGAGTCCGGTTATTGTAATATTGTACAACCATGGAAAGCACAACCATGGAAAGCGCAGCCAGGAATACACAGCCAGGAAAGCGCAGCCAGGAATTTGCGACCAAAATGGTCGCAAATTCCTGGCTGCGCTTTCCCGGCACGTGCTGGGAATGTCCAACCATGGTTTTTTTTTTTTCTTCAACTCTTGGCGTTGCCACTTTCGGCATTTGCCATTTTCTAGCGATGGTGCGGTTTAGGTAACTTAATTAAAACTTAATATATTTTTTTTTTTAAATAAAAATTAGGGAAACATTACAAATATTTATAAATTTAAACGATACGGATATTAAAAGGATTAGGATAAGGATCAGCGGAGTTTATGAATATAATATATTACAGGTTAATATTATTAATGCATATGAAAGAAGCTAAGGAAATATATATATCAGGATCTAAGGAAGAAAGAAGGATATTAACATTAGTAGGAAGAGGAACATGAGAGGAAATGAGATCATGAAATAAAGAGGCATGATCATACAATTTGCAGGCAAAGATTATGTGATTAAGGTCACCCAATTCATCTCCGCAGGCACAATTTGGATCAGAAATAATTTTTATACGAGCAAGATGAGCTGGGGTACATAAGTGCCCCAAACGCATTCGGATTAAAACTGTAGTCGCACGTTTACTAAGTTTCATTTTAAAAAACCAAGGCTTTGTTGGAATAGATTTTTGTATGTATTTGTAATATTTACCTTTATAACAACCAGAATCGTCCCAAGCTTTATCCCAAGAATTTTTGAGATAAACCTTGGGAAGAGCAAGAATATCATGGGAATAATTTTGATAAGGAAAGATGTCTCCACACTCCACAGCCTCGTTGGCCAATTTGCCAGCATAGGTGTTGCCTACAATACCGCAATGGCTAGGTATCCATGCAAAATGAACTAACAGGCCTCTGTTTTTACACTTTAAAAGTTTGTCTCTAGCTTCCGATATAAGAGGGTAATTTTTAGAACAAAATCGATACCTTGTTAGTGATTGTAATGAACTAAGTGAGTCACTAAATATAACAGTTTTTTTAAGATTCATAAGCAAAATATACTCGATTCCTCGAGTGATTTCCAAACACTCACCAGTAAAGACAGAAGTCTCAGGAGGCAATTTAACTTTTTGAACTATGCCATACTGCTTATGAAATATTCCCACACCAACATTACCAGTTTGCAAATGTTTAGAGGCATCAGTATAGATTTGATGCCAACCATACCACCGCTCATAAATTATTAAATTAAAATAAATGTTAGCATGAGCGTCATTGCGATCAATATTCAAGTCAAAACAAACATTAGGAGGTAGTGTTAGAGCTTCATAATTGCAATGGAAAATGGACAGAAGAGGTGACTGATAAATTGGAGCTGAAAATGTTTTAGACTTGTGAAAACTATTTACTAAATGAGGGGTTGATTTATGGTTCCAATATGAAGAAGAATTAATTAGCTCTGAAAGATGTTTAATTTTAGGATGTAACTGATGATTCGATAACTGTAATGTACGGAAGAAAAAACTACTAGATAAAAATTGACGCCTCAGATGCAAAGGGGGATCACCACACTCTACTTGTAGAGCATTAATAGGACTGGACTTCATTGCTCCCATAATTATACGCAAAGCGCGCGTTTGTATGGCGTTTAACTTTTTAAAATCCTCTACTCTTCCAGGTTCTAACAAGAAGGTACCATAATCTAAATTACTTCTGATTAATGCATTATAAACTAGTTTTAAGGAAAAGGGATGAGCACCCCACCAGACACCTGTTAGACATCTTAATAAATTAAGATATTTCTCACACTTTTCTACAACATAATCGCAGTGTGGACGACCATTAAGTTTGCAATCTAATATGACGCCAAGAAATTTGGCATGACTTTTTAAGGGAATAGTTATACCTTCATAAAGTATATTGATAGGAGGTATGTTTATTTTACGGGTAAATGGAACCACGACACTTTTTGATGGCGATAATTCCAACCCATGTTTATCCAACCACAATATTAAAAAACTCAGAGCAAATGTTATTTTATGGGCTGCTGTTTCAATATAAACGCTACATGAATATAATAACAAATCATCAGCATACTGCAAAATACTAACAGTATCACTTATAGATGCTTCAAGATCATACGTATAGATGTTATAAAGAAGAGGACTCAAAACAGAACCCTGGGGCAAACCCTTCCACGCAACTCTTGAGAGATCCGTGGAGTTCAGGTAAATTATTCGGCCCACTAACATATTTTGAATAAAGTTTGTTAAGAAAGGTGGAATTTTTAAAAAACGTAATTTGTTTATAAGTATTTCGATTAAAACATTATCGTATGCAGATTTTATATCAAAGAAAGTCGCTACGATAGATTTATTTTCTGAAAAAGCTATACGTACGTCTGTAGTAAAAACACTTAAGCTGTCCATTGAACTTCTACCTTTCCTAAACCCATATTGACTACTAGATAAAATATTCTGACTTTCAATAAACCACTCAATTCTATTTTTGACTAAATGTTCGGCGATTTTAATTATGACTGGGGATAGAGCTATGGGTCGATAGGACGTTGTATCATCTGGATTTTTAGAAGGTTTTATAAATGGCAACACAATTTGTGTTTTCCATGTTGTAGGAATATGACCTGTCAACATGACAGAATTGATAAGATCAAGTAAATATTGTAGGGCATTTTCACCTAAATGTGAATAAAATGAGTATGGAATGCCGTCTTTGCCCGGGGCCGTATCATGAACGTTCGATAAAATACCTTTCAACTCATAGATAGAAAACGGAGCATCAAGCCCATAGGGACAACTAGAAATATGGACAGGAATAGGTGTAAAAAACTCCTTGGGTGGTGCAGTTGGTGGAGCCAGACGATCTAAGAAACTGTTTCTCAAAGAAAGTGGCATAGTTGAAAAAGTAGATGCAGTAACTCCAGTTCTATAACGTCTAATATTTCTCCACACTTCAGATGGTTTAGTGTTGGGAGAGATGGTTGAGCAGAAGTTCCTCCAACCTTGGAATTTCTTTTCTTTTAGTAGTTTTTTAGTCTTATTTATTATGTCAATCAACTTATCAAAATTACCTTCAGACATATCATTATTATAATTCAACTCTGCCTCTTTTCTTTGGGCAACAGCAACACTACACTCTGAGTCCCACCATGGTGGTGATGGTAATTTGCCAGATGCACAATTTTTCATAGGGAAGGTTAAATCAGCAGCATCTATTAAACTTTCAGTAAAACTATCTGCACAAATTGAAATACCTTGAGAAATATTAGGCAAAATGTTAATATTATTTTCAACTTTGATTTTATAATCGCTCCATTTATCATTAACTATTCTATATTTCATTCTAGGTGGAGCTCTTGGTATTTCAGTAACTGTAAAATGAGCAAACTTTAAAATTATAGGGAAATGATCACGACCATGTGTAGACAGCTGTGTTTCCCATAAAACTGAAGATGCTAAACTAGGAGAAACTATTGACAAGTCTACAGCACTAGCATTTTCTGAAGGTCTTGTTCTTCGTGTTTGTGTTCCATCATTAAGTATGCATAGGTTTCGCCTATCAATTATCTCCAAGAGATCTCTGCCATAGCTATTAGATACAGAGCTACCCCATGTCCTATGATGAGCATTAAAATCTCCCATGACCACACAGGGCTTAGGAATATGTGAAAGCAAGTTATCAATTTCAACAAAGATTTGAGAAGAAGGGTGAGGTATATAAATAGATACAAAGCAGAATGCAGGCAACAGCATTAAAGTTATTATTATCATGGGAAGATAAAGAAAAAAGTGAAAAAGGAAAAGAATTTTTAACAAGAAGAATGGCTCCTCCATAACCATCAGGTCTATCATCCCTGAGGCAGGAGTATCCATTCAATCTAAACACAGAGCCTGGCTTGAGCCAGGACTCTGTGATAGAAATAATAAAGGGGCTTATTGATTAAATATATAATTTCATTTTTTTTACTGACTACACTCCTGCAGTTCCACTGAACTGCGGATCTGGTGTGATCCATTGTGGTTGTGTAGTATACTAATTGTGTCAATTATTTTAGCAGCGTTGGACGGTTCTATGATTTTGGACTGTAATAGGGTATGTAAAAGGTTAATGACATCTGTAATGCTAAGTTCCCTATCCTTAGCACTCTCTGTCAGAGCGCAACCATTGGATAGGCTTGATGATGGTTCATTTATTAAATTTTGATGAGCTTTCTTATCATAACCTTTGGCTAATTTGGGGGCTACAGAACGAGGTTTTAAAAAGACTGTTTTGCGGTAGGAAGGTGTGTTATTGTTATACTTAATATTTTGGTAACTGTTATTTTCAGGTGGAACATTTTGATCTCCAGAAGTAGCCAAAACTTCTGCATATGAACGGGATAGAGGTGGATGAAGTCTAGAGGCTTCTGCATAAGAAATACTCTTCTCTGCCATTGAAAGTTTTATCTTTTGTTGCCTTGTATACTCGGGACATGACTTACTAGTGGCAAAGTGTATTCCTCCACATGAACAGCAGGAAATGTATTCTTCTTCAATATTACAAGTATCACCTGAATGCTGTCCACCACACTTAAAGCAGCGGGGCTTAGACCTACACTGCAACTTTGTATGTCCAAATCGACAGCAGTTGTAACATTGAATGGTCGGATAAGTATACAGTTGAACTAGCAGAGCAGTATAACACATATAAATACGGTTGGGTAACACTTGACCATCAAATGTTACAACCACAGTCTGAGTTGGTTTCCATACTGGAGCTCCATTAACAACTTCCTTGTAATTGATACGTCTAAGTTTCAAAATCTTACCACAACCAGGGGGGACCATGGTACACTCCAGCATCTCCTCAGGAGAGAGGTCTGTAGGCACTCCACGAATAACACCCATGCGTGAAACATTTTAGGTTGGAATGAAAGCTTTAAGTTTGTTATTACCGAGACTATCATGGTCAAGGAAAGAGTTCGCATCTGCATGGTTTATAAAAGCAATGGAAACTCTGTTTCTTCCTATCCTTTTAACACTTCCACTAACAACATTGTAAATGGAATAACGCTTCAAAAATTTGCCAAAAATTATAGGGTGAAGTGTGGAGCCATCATTGGGTGTATCGGTAATACGTTGAACATGTACAATAAAAGGACCATTATCAGTGGAGTCATAAAGAGTTCTTGTGACTGGTGCTGGTGGTGACCCTTGGGCCTGTGGAGACAAATTGTGTGATGGAGCGGTGACGGGGCTCGAAGCACCGACCGAGTCTAAGGCAGGAATTAGAGGTTCAACGCTGGGTGGCGGACCAGTCATATTATCGTCCGAAATTGGGCTTTCATCACAGTGACAACCTTTAGATTCATTAGAACCATGCCTCTTTTTCTTATTACAGTGCTTACACACTTTGTGTAAACGACTTCTTTTGCGTTTTTTTGACACAGATGAGTCCGTATCTGCAGACTCATTGGATGGTACTAGTTTATCAAAACTATTGGACAATGTAACATAATAACCGACCGCAGGGACAGGGTCCCCGGAGTCGGGCGGCTCCTCCATCGGAAAAAATCAGAAAAAACTTACCAGATACTTTTTTATATACACTAAACTACTATAAATACAGTGAAAAAAGAACTAAATACAAAATTACAACTCTACTGATCGCTTTTTAGTGAAAATTAAATTTTCTTTAGTTATGTGGAAAAAATCGCGCCTTCCCGGTTCGAAGTTTCCCGCCTTTTTTTCTCCAACCATGGTTGCCATGGAATACATAACCCGGGATTTTGTGATCATTGCTGTGATTGGTTGAAAGCCCATGCTTCGTTTAGATGCAACTACAGAGTATAAATCGTACTATCCTATTTTTATAGACGAGTACCACAGACTAAAGACAGATGATGACATATAGATGAAATCATTAAATCCAGAAACACAATAGCCACAAGTGTTGATTTGATTTTAAATAAATAAATAAATAATGCTGGACATTATTCACATATTTTTGATACCTACTTTTCTGAGTGGTAATAAAAAAAAACCTAATAACCTAACCTATCCAAGACGGATTTGCTTAGGAAGGATTTTTCAAGCCAACATTAACTTATTGTTTATGTTTATGTCGAGAGTTATGACGTCATTTGGCTTCAAATTCCATGGTTGCGTTTTCCAGGGTTGTACATTCCCGACACGTGTCGGGATTGTCCAACCATGGAAAACACAACCAAGGAAAGCACGACCTTTCCTATTGTTTTTACAATATGAATAGTCAAGTTCACGATAGTTTTTGGAATAAAATTGTTTGTTTTAATTTTTTCTACACGATTTTTGTAATAGTGTTGTATTGCTATACTAAGTATTCCAAGTATAGTTTAAACAATAGAAAAAAAATATAACTTTGAAAAAACTTGGTATATTCTAATTTTGCCTAGTTTATGTTTTTTTATGTTAATTTGTCATTTTTGTCTTTACCTATTTCTGCAGGCTCAGAGTTAGTTAAAAGCCATCGATATGGTCAGTAGCGGATCCAGGGGGGGGGGCTAAGGGTAAACCAAAATCCTTGATCCGCCACTGGATATGGTTTCCTTATCAATAAAACACCCGGAAAGACAATATAATGTTCAAAAATGTTGGTATTAAGTGGATGATCATAGATAGATATATAACTATTTATTGCATATATCAAAATTTAAAAAAACGCATATGCACGATTATACGCATTATGTAGGCACTTCATTGCTAATTCTATGGAACTCTACCTCTATAGAGGGTTTGTTCACAATTTGAACATGCCACCCTCGAGTGGTCTTCTTTACAAAACTTAATCTCTACGCTTAATACCTAATTTAACCATTTTAAATAACATTTTAGCAACTTTTGAATCAGGTTTTGCTAAAATATAATTACATATACCTACTTCATTGAGGCACAAATTATTGCCTAAACAAAATGAGTTTCTCTCTACCTCGTTTCGAACACACTCCACCAGTATGTGATACACATTTTCGATAACATTACATTCCAAACAATTCGGTGTTGTTACTTTTCCCATAAGGTATGCAAAGCTATTTAATGGGATGTGTCCAGAACGAAGTCTTAAAGCTAATTAATATAATATCAGTTACTGTCATTTATGTTCCAACAAACCAAGGTGAGCGGGTCAGGCCGGGTTGGATGGTTTTGTACCAAATACCTTTAGTCAGCGACCTCTCATCAAAATGTTCTTTCCAAAGCTCTGTACATCTTTTCCTACATTCATGAACTATAACGTCTGAACACCATGGTAAACTGCCAAAATATAAACCATCAATTACTGCTTGCCTTGCAAGGCAATCTACTTTTTCATTTCCTAATAGACCAACATGAGATGGGTTCCACTGTAAAATAATATTTTTTTTGAGATTAATGCTTTTATGGATGGAACCTAAACTCGAATATGCAATCGGGGCACCCCGGATATTATTGGTGCTTCGAAGTAAATGTTGTAGGGCACTTTTTGAGTCTGTCAATATCACATACGGGTCCAAATGATTCTACGTAGGAGATAGCCTCCGCGATTGCGATTAACTCTATATACATAATAGACATACACACATTCACGCGCAGTTGAATAGAACATTCCATTTGAGGGTCATAGATAGCCAAGCCACACTCAACTTTTGTTTTACAGCCATTTGTGTATATCTTATAAAAATTAGTATATTGCCTTTCTAAATAATTGTTACAAATTAATTTGATTACAGAAGGATCGTATGACTTTTTGCTTTAACAATGTTAAGCAAAAAGTCATACTACAGAAAACTATGTTCGACAGATCCAAATTGCTGACCCATGTATCTAAAGAGAACATTTCTAAGTTTTTACTTTTGTGTACAGGAGTAGATTTGAAGTTTTCGTTTACAAGCGCTAATAATGGTTTATTTTTCCGTCTCCAGTATAAATGATGACTGAGTTTACTTAATTTGTCTAATATAGTAGTTAAATTGTTGTTAAAAACTGATGTTACCTTAAAGCAATGTTTGCCTGCTAGATAATACCTGCGAATGTGTAAAGGTTGAATGTGTAGTTCGCACTCCATTACGTGGATGGGCGTACTTTTTATAAAACCGCCAACCATTCGCATAGATTGGTTTTGTAGTTTGTCTAACTTCGCCAAATGTGTTTTACAGCTACTGCCATACAAAAAACTAGCGTAATCCAGTCTACTACGAATCAATGATAAGCGTCTTAAATGTTGTGGATGGACACCCCATCCTGGGCCCACTAAAACTTTGAACACATTAACCAATATAGACACTTTATATTTAACTCATTGATATGTTTTGCCCATCTTAAAGAATGATCAAGCCATAAGCCTAAATATTTTACATTATCTACTGACTGTAACGAGACATTTTTATTAACTGTGAGTCTGACACCATCTCGCCTTACGCCGCTTCTAAAAACACAGGTTTTACTTTTTAATGGTGAAATTTATAATCCTATGTCAAATATATCGCTCGCTATAGCGGAGCTCGCTAAGCCTACGAAAAAACGCAGCAATGTATGCGCGAACGCTGCGATCACGCCGAAAAACGATGCTCAACTCAGTGACTTGGTAGTAGTCTCGAGTGACAGGAAAATAATTTCAACAATGACGAAGGCTGATAATCCCACAAAATTGCCAATTACACCCATAGCAACGAGTAGGAACGATGATGGTAATACTAGAGAGCAATGGCAAGTAGTCGGCCGAAACAATAAAAGGAGAATACCACGTCCCGTTACAGTTGGAACGGGTAATATCAACAACGAACTCCAAGCCGCCGAGCGAACGAAATTTATCCAAGCCTAGTCATTTCGCCCTGACACCACTACTACACAAATACTTAGTTTCCTAAATAATATCGTAGGATCTACTAAATACTCGGTAGAACAGCGGAACATTCGTTCGGAGACGCATGCTGCTTTCGTGATCGGGATGCCGGAGGGGGTCTACGAGAAGGTGACGACGCCGACTGCGTGGCCTGCC
Organism: Perizoma flavofasciatum; assembly: GCA_958496245.1. Classification (NCBI taxonomy): domain Eukaryota; kingdom Metazoa; phylum Arthropoda; class Insecta; order Lepidoptera; family Geometridae; genus Perizoma; species Perizoma flavofasciatum. The sequence goes on from OY292436.1 coordinate 7,670,714, forward strand.
AAGGTGTGCTTTACAGACTGGTTTCCCGCCCGTCCCCGCCAACAGCGGGGCTCCGAGCGCACCAGTACCAGCGCCTGATGATTCAGCGGTTGACACTCACCACCATACTAAGCCCTTAATTATAAGCCATATAAACATAGCTTCCTTAGATAAGAAAACTCAGCGACTAGAGGTTTTATTACGCGACGAGCTGGATTGTGACGTGCTCGGTTTGACTGAACATTGGTTAAGTGAGTCTCATTTAAAATGTATAAGCTTGGACGGATATACTTTAGTATCCAGTTTTTGTAGAAAAACTATCGCACACGGTGGTTCGTGTATTTATATTAAAAATAGCATAAAGGCTATCGAATGTTTAGAGTTCACTGACATGTCAACAGAGAGATATTGCGAAGTATCAGCTGTTGAACTTATTGATTTTAATTTAGTAATATTATGTATCTACAGAACTAATTTAACTAGTTCAATTGACTTTCTTCCATATTTGGAACGCCTACTCGAGCGAGCCAATGATAGTGGTAAGAGCTTTTTATTTATGGGAGATTTTAATATTGACTGGTTGGGTGATATATGTTCTGTTAGAAAACAGCTGACTGACCTACTTGCTGTGCATAATGTGCACAACGAAGTAAACTTCCCTACGCGAGTTGCCGGTGCGTCATCATCGTGCCTAGACCACGTATACAGTAACTTTCCGCGGGGATCGGTGGTGACGACTCCTATCGACACCCGGCTCAGCGACCACTACGCCATGCGCGCTGCGGTGGCTTGCGCGAGCGTGCAGCCGCCACCGCGCACATGCCGCGTCAGGGACTACTCACAAGCGACGAGGATGGCTTACAGAGAAGCAATGTTTTCCGTAGACTGGGATGAACTGTTACAGAACGCACAGTCTGCGGAGGGATTAGCAACCTCAGTAATTAATATTCTGAAAAGTAAATATAATATATGTTTTCCTTATAAACGAAAAAATATTAGAAAACAATCCTGGGTCACACAAGAACTTATTGATTTAAAAGACCTCCTTTTTGATACGATTACTTTGTAAGAAAAATATCCTAATAATAATCTCGATTTCTTTATAGACAAAATTACAGCTCCGTACGAAAATTCAGTTAAAGCTCAAAAAATTCGTCACTACGAGAAAATAATATGCCATAGCGCTAACTCGAGCAAAGCCTTATGGCGTGTCGTTAATACAGAAAGAGGCAAACTCTCTCGTACGTCAGCGAGTTTCACAGAGGTTGCTACAGACTCCGACGGTGCTTTGTTCAAGTCTCGGAAAGCGGCGGTCGACGCGATGAACGCGAGATTCGTGGGCGCGGCCGCAGCATGCGGTGCGCCGCGCGTGCAACTCGCGCGTGTGGAGGCGGCTCTCGCGGCCGCGCGCCGCGCTTCCGATCACTCCTTACGATTTACAAGGTTCACAGCGCAAGAGGTCTTTCGCATTATAACGTTAACAATCCCCAGGAAACCCACTAGAGACATCTACGACATCTCGATGGAACTTCTAGCCTCCACAGCAGAGCCGTTGGCATTGTGTCTAGCCGGTCTGTTTAACCGCTGCATCGAGGCTGGGGCATATCCGAAACCCCTAAAGGTGAGTAAAATCTCACCCCTGTTTAAGGGTAAGGGTAAACGCGAAGACATTGATGGATACCGACCGGTATCAATAATCCCTGCCGTTGCGAAGATCCTCGAAAACGGACTCAGCATCCGGCTCACCGAGTTCCTGGCGGCAACAGGAGCGCTGTCAGAGCGCCAATACGTGTACCGCGTTGGTTGCTCGACCACCTCACTCACGCGCGATCTCATCCGGCGGGTGCTGGAGGCTTGCGAGGAGAGACGGCAAGTCGCAGTCCTGTGCTGCGACCTATCGAAAGCTTTCGATGTTGCAGATCACAGCGTTCTCGCCGCCAAGCTCCAGCACTACGGCATCAGCGGTCAGGCGCACTCGCTTCTGACAGATCTCTTATGTGACAGAACGCAGGTGGTGGTTGCCGACGGCGGTGATACCAAGTCCGACTCCTTGGGGACTGTGATGGGCGTGGCGCAGGGATCGTCGGTATCCAACATCCTCTTCTCGGTACTGCTGAACGACCTGCCTGAGCACGTGACAGCCGGCGAAGTGTACATGTACGCGGATGACGTGGCCGTAGTCGTCAGCGCCGCGTCACTTGATCAGCTCGAGCAGCGGTTGAACTCGGCCGCCCGCCAGGTGGCGCAGTGGTTTGAGTGGAACGGACTGGTCTTAAATCTCAAAAAGACACACTTTTTGCACATCTGCATCTCGGGGCGGCAGGTTAGAAGCCTTTCTGTTACAATAGATGCGACACGCATTGAGCAAGTACCAGAAGCGTGCTGTGAGAGCGATCGCGAGGACGGACGGCGCGGGACACGTCGGCACGTCCATATTTCACTTCGCTGCAGATCCTTACGCTGCCCTCGATCATCATACTCCAGGTTGTAATGTATGTAAGGCAAAACCTGGCCAAGTTCAAATCGCGCGGAGATGTACACGCGCGAAGTTACATCACGCGTGGAGCCTATAAACTCTCTGCGGTGTCCCACAGACTTGCTAAGTCTGACAGACTGACGCATGTCCTGGGGCCCGCATTGTATAACAACCTGCCAGCGCACATCATTGCCGCGCCTAGTTTGTCCTCCTTTCAATCCAAATTAAAATCATGACTGGTCGAGAAGGCGTTTTATAATGTTGAAGATTTCATTGTGTTATAAACCACCTAGCCCAAACAGTTTCACCTACTTTAAAACATCTGTTAGGTTTCAGAGGCGTTGCTTCATGATTGTTCTTATTGAGCAATCTATTTTGTGGTAGAATTAAATCCAACCTACACCTTAAGTTCCTACCCAACATCAGCATAGCTGGTGTGAAACCTGTAGCACAATGGACTGTGTTTCTAAAATTAAACAGAAAACTCTGTAATTTTTCAATAACTTCTCTCTGACAGTTTCCTTCCGATAACAAACATTTTATCATCTTCTTACATGTTTTTACAGAATTTTCTGCTTGGCCATTGCTAGCAGCGTGATATATTGGCGATGTTAGGTGCTCGATACCATTGACTCGACAAAATGTATGAAATTCAGCTGAGCTAATTTTTATATCATTATCTGACACAATAACATTAGGCACACCAAACCTACAAAATATGTCTTTTAACTTTTGAATAAGCGCATGTGTAGAAGTGCCACGTTCCATGTAAATACATTCCAGCCATTTGGAAAACGCATCTACGACAATAAGGTAGACCGCCTGCCCTATAGACATGTAATCTATATGAATCCTGTACCAGGGGGTGGGGGGGCGCGGGAGGGGCGCTCGGCGGCGCGCTGCGCACTGCGGCGCACGCGGCGCATGCTCCCACCCACCGCTCTATGTCGCCGTCGATACCCGGCCACCACATTCTGCTGCGAGCTACACTTTTGGTTTTCACGATACCAAAATGTGCTGAATGCAAATCCGCCAACATCCTATTCCTGAAAACGGTCGGAATCACTACCCTATGGCCACGGAAAAGACACCCATCTATAACTTTTAAATCCGTTTTGCATTGAAAATATGGCGCTATTGATTTACAGTTAATTTTCCTAGGCCAACCGATGTTCATGTATTTGATAACTGTCTTCAAAACATCATCGGCGGCGATCGTGCGCTTGATATCTCCGAATAAAACCGGTTCTACGCTAGCTTCTAAGAAAAGAAAATATTTAGAACTTCCCTCATGTTGTACCTCATGCATGTTATCGCTGCCTGAACCCGATAACGGTGACCTAGAAAAATAATCTGCAATCTCATTATTTTTACCGTCAATGTACTTTGGCGTGTAGTTGTATGCGGACAAAATTATTGCATATCTTTGAAGCCGTAAGGCGGCCGTTACAGAAATCCCATTACCTTTTCCAAAAATGGACAGTAAAGGCCGGTGGTCGGTTTTCAAAATAAAAGGGTCTCGACGACCGTACACGTATTGATGAAAATGTTTAACCCCAAAAATAATAGCCGTCGCTTCCTTTTGTATTTGGCTATAGTTTTTCTCACTTGCCGATAATGACCGTGAGGCGAAAGCTATCGGACGCTCGCGTCCGTCCGGGTCGCGATGCGCAAGCACGGCGCCCAGCCCGCACGGGCCCGCGTCCACGGTCAGCACCAGCGGCGCGTCCGGATCGAAATGCGCCAGCACTCGATCGCTGGCCAGCGCACGCTTCACGCTCTCGAACGCCGCCTGCTGGCGCTCTCCCCACACCCACTCCGCGCCCGCGCGTAGTAGTTCGTGTAGTGGACTCAGTAATGCCGATGCACTCGGAATGAAATTCCTATAATAGTTCACTACACCTAGAAATCGTTTTACCCCTAAAACGTCGATGGGGGCCGGTGCGCCGAGGATCGCCTGAACCTTGGTCGGACTGGTTCTTAACCCGCTCTTATCTATAACGTAGCCTAAATAAGTTACACTTTTCTCAAAAAAAAAACATTTTTCTTTCTGTAGTCGCAATCCTGCATTTTGCAATCTACACAAAACTTCCCGTAACCTTGATAAATGTATTTCTTTTGTTTGCCCCGTTATACAAATATCGTCAAGCCACACGCTAACTCCCTCTAATCCTGCTAGCAAGGTTTCCATAGCCTTTTGAAAGATGGCAGGTGCACAAGCTAAACCATAGACTAAACGAGTGTAGGAAAATAAACCTTTGTGCGTTGTTATAGTGGTCAACTTTTGAGATGATTTTGTTAGCTTAAATTGATTGTAGGCATTACTCAAGTCTATTTTTGAATAATGCTCCCCGCCTCCTATTTTGGAAAACACTTCTTCTATTCGCGGCAAGGGGTACTTATCAATCTCCAACTCTTTATTCAATGTACATGAGAAATCCCCGCTATTTTCAATTTCCCATTATCTTTCAAAACTGGGACTATGGGCGTGGCGTAATCTGAATAACTAACCGGTATCAGGATACCTAAACTGACAAGCCTATCCAGTTCTTTGCCAACCTTGTCCCTGAGGGCGAAAGGAACAGTACGTGGTTTAAAAAAATTTGGCATTGCATTTTCTTTTAAATGTAATTCAACTTCAAACTTATTAAAACATCCTAATTCATCTTTCCAAACGTCTGGATACTGCTTCAAGATACGTTGCACTTCTTCAATGTTTTTATTCGTACACATTATATTATAATTTTTCAACGCAAAATACATTTTAAACTTTGTCATGAAATCACGGCCTAGCAATGGTGGTCCACCGTTTTGTAAGACATATATTTTAATATTTTCACTTAAATTAGAATAAGTAACTTTAGCCACAAAATAGCCTAGGGGCGTGATTTTATGACCATTATACAGACACATTTTCAAATCACTTTTTAACAAGCTTACCTCAGAAAAATGTTGTAAAAACAATTTTTCTGAGATAACAGTGCTTCCTGACCCAGTATCTAACTCCATGCATATATCTACTTTGTTCACACTAACAGTAATTTTTATAGGATTATAATCAACATACCTTAGATTAAAAAGTTCACACTCACTGCAATCGCCTTGAGAATTGTCTATCTCCTCCGTGATGATATTGTGTAAAGTAGAGTTTTTAGCCGCACATAACTTTTTGAGATGACCTTTCTGTCCACAAATTAAACACTTGTAGTTTTTAAACCTACACTTGGCTGCATTGTGGTTTTTTAAACCACACACTGCACATCGCAATTGCTCGCCGTGGTCGTCGACCTTGCGGGCTGCGGCGGCGCTCCCGCCTGGTGCCGCGTGCCGCGTGGCACCCGCGCCACCTCGCACGTAGAAAACCGGCTCCTCCTTCACGACGACGTCACTCACGGTACCGCCATCAGCACGCGCCTGGCGCGCACACGATGCCTTCTGCGCGACCTCCACCGCCTGCGCAAGCGTTAGCGTCTTGGAGTCGCGTTCAAAGAGTTTATCACGCTCGTGTCCCGTTCTGAAGCCTAGCACGAAACGATCACGCAGCAGCGTGTCCAGTTCTGTGCCGAATTCGCAGTACACGGCTAATCCTCGAAGCCGCACCGCCCATGCCCATGCTCACTATATGCAATTTCTTCGAGCTTCTTCGGATGTATGAGATTCCGAAGCAGGCGGTAGGATTCGTCCGATAGATGCGTTATCAACACTGCACTTTGATTACTATCAGAGATGCTGTTTAATTTTATAAACTGCGTTAGTTTGCCGAAGAAAACTTCCCATTCGTGGATTTTATAATCAAAAACGGATAAATTGCCGAGAAAATTCGCCATTTCCGAAATACGCGGGTAGATCGCGGCCTCGTCGCTAGATACTATATCTGTAGGCAATAAAACAACCGTCTTGCTCCGTAGCTAGTTTATTACTGCCCAAATACCCACACAGTATGACAAGATACAGTACAGTCCCCCTTTCTAAATTGTCACAAGTAACATATAAAACAAAGTCATCTGCATATTGAGATATACACGCAATTTTACTGATTTCTTTACAAATATTTATAGTTGCTAAATTGAAGAGTAAGGGTGAAAATGGGTCCCCTTTTTATCGGGGAGATGGTCAATCATAGAATATGAGATGTTGTCGCTGCCGGGTGCTGTGTCTGTATGACGTATACTGCAGTTTAGTTCACTCAATGTTATTGGAATTTCCAAATTAGGATTACTGGATTTAAATAGCGGGTCGATTGGGGAGACAAAGTCCGGTGTGAGGTTTTTTAACAGTCTAATAGCTCTTTCTTCATCTATATGATTTCTCGGCGATTTATACCCTTTAAACCATTTCATCTTACGCCACATTTCACTTTGTGATGTATTGACATCGATAGAACTACAAAACCGTTGCCATGACTCGCTTCTTGCTTGTCGTATCGCTTTGTGTGAATCACGGATTTTTACATTTAAATTATCTAGGTTTTGGGGGCTGGGATTACGCCTAAATTGCGTTAATGCTAATCGGCGTTCTGCAACTAACTTAGAAAGAGTTGGGTTCCAATAGGGTTTAGGACTGAACTTACTATTAGGATTAGGGTTTATTTTTATGTAAGGAATGTACATGTCAGCTGCAATATTTAGACTTTCAATAAAATTGTCATATGACTTCTGGAGGTCACTAGCTATGGTAAAATTATCAAACAAAGTACTCAATAATTGTTTATAGCTGCTCCACTCGGCTTTTTTGTAGTTTCGGTGAGATGTTGAAATTGGTTGACATTTAAAATGTGTTGAAATTTTAATAATTAAGTGATCGCTTCCGAGGTTTTCATTTAATGTTTTCCAATAAAATTGTAACGCCACGTCAGATGAAACTATGGAAATATCTGGGGAGGATTGCCTTAGAATGCCATTCACAACACTAATACGAGTGTGACTACCATCGTTCAAAGTAACAAAAGCCTTATCTATAAGCGTGTCAAATACTTGGGTTCCTCTCTGATTAGTTTTATTCGACCAGTTTGGATGGTGGCCATTATAATCTCCTAGAATGATAGAGTTATTATTCAGCATTGAGAACAAATGTTCCCAGTCCCTTTGACATCGTTCAAATCATCGTTTGGTGGACAATATAAAGACACTACAAATTTGATGTTGTCACAATTATAAACTCTAACACAAAGTACTTCTATGGCCGGGTTGATGTCTCTTATTTGAAATATATTCGCTTTGATAGACTTATGTATAAACAGTGCGACACCACCATAAGAATCGGTCCGATCTTTACGAAATATATTATAATCTCTGACCTTTAAACGGGAGTCCGGCTCCAGCCAAGTCTCACTTAGGGCAGCAATTTGAATTGTCTCCTGCAGTAAAATGTTTTCTAATGCAACTAACTTAGGTCTAACACTTTGAGCATTCCATTGTAGAATGTTCAACTTCACAACTTTTCCGTACTCATCCGTTGTTCATAAGATAATCCATTAGAACTTTTATGATCGGCCTGTCTGATATGTACTTCGTTGCAACTAACATAAGCCATTCTACACTACTTTTAATCACACCATTAACTTTAGCCTGAAACGAAACTCCTCTCATGAATAAAATATCTTTTAATTTAGATAAAAGCTCACTGAATTTCACGCGATCACGGTCTTCTTTCTGGTCTCCATCTGTGTGCATTGGTTCGTCACACGTTGAAGGGAGATCAAATTCCTTAAATTCTACTTCTCTGTGCCGTCTTTGCTTTTTTGGCCGTCGTCGGGGCGTTTGCTGATTATCATCCTCTTCGTCATCGTGAATTACTGCCTCAGTTTCAATGATTGTAACTGCATAAGAAGTTGTCTATGTAAAGGTTAATTTAGGGAACAGAGTGTCGTCATAAATCTGGATGACAGGCACCTTACCTTCAGAGTCGTCCGTCCTTTTATTCGAAAAGTCTAGATTTGGAGGTACATAGATCATCAGCGCCTTTCTGTAGGTGCAGTTATATAGCTATATTGCTGTGTTGGTGCCGGCTTAGAATTTGCATTACCCCAACTCTTTCCGTGGGTGTCGTAAGAGGCGAATAAGGGGCATACACCGGGGGGTGGGCAGCAGCGCCCCCTGCAGAACAATCATTTTAACCTAACTGCGATCCCCAACCCGCATGCCCAGCGTGGGGATTATGGGCATTACCCGTTGAAGAAATCTCTAGTGTGTCGACCAGGGTAGCGTACCTGATCCTTCGGCTGTCCAAGCGTTACAGCATGAAGGTCATTCAGGTTTACGCACCGACCTCGGCACACTCGGATGATGAAGTGGAGGATATGTACGAAGACATATCCAGAGCCTTGTACAGCACCACTAAGGCTCACTTCAATGTTGTTATGGGGGACTTTAACGGCAAGGTGGGAACCCAGACTGGCAACGAATCCCGAATAGGCCCGCATGGTTATGGAGTTTGGAATCACAGGGGGCAAATGCTTGTCAACTTCCTTGAGAAGGAGGGGCTGTTCTTAATGAACTCCTTCTTTAAGAAACGGCCTCAAAGGAAGTGGACATGGCAAAGCCCCGACACTGTGACTAAAAATGAGATCGACTTCATCATGACGGATAGCAAGCATATATTCAGAGATGTCTGTGATCAACAGGTTTAATACCGGATCTGATCAGCGACTGCTCCAAGGCTCTCTGAATATCAACTTGAAGCTTGAAAGAAACCGTCTGATGAAGTCCACGCTCCGACCTAACCCAATCCAAATCATAGCGGGCACTGAGAAGCAGCTTCTTGGCGATAGATTTGTTGCCTTGAAACCCACTGATGACGCTGACGAGACCCTACACAATCTGGTTAGATTGGTCTAGATCCTAGATTGGCCTGTGGTCTAGATGACTTACGTTAAATTTAACTGCTCCGTATTTTTTTTACTTTTTATTATAGTTTTAGTATAAATTAGCAGTAAATAATCGTGTTAATCAATTAATTATCACCTGAATAATGTGTGTTAGTGTTTGGAAGTGACAATAAACTGTAAAAAGACCTTAAAAGTTGTGTGAAAAGTTTGGTGAAACGGATGGTATTTTGAATTCTCGTTCGACTCGACATCAGAATTCCTGACTCGCTTTTACTGTGACCAACCTGGGATTTGCTCGTCTACAAACGTTGGAGTTCCTCATTGAAACCTGGGGAGTATTGTGTTTATTTACCATAGCTTTGTAACCTCAAACACCAAACACAATACAAACATTTTACCAGCATTCTATGACTCCCTGTCTTTTGGCCGTGAGTATCGTCACAATTCACACACAGGTGCCGTTTTCATCTCTCTCAGCTTGACTATTCTGTGGAAGCTTGAGTTGAAGACCAAAACAAAAGCCTCATACAAAATAAACTTACATTTAACAATAAACACACCACAAATTTTACTAACCAATGTTTGTTTGCACCAAATTATATGTAACTTGTGTTGATGTTTGATTTCTTTATAAAATCATCATAGCACTATAGTGTACCTAAATAATTGTAAGTCTTGAGTCTAATTAAATTGTTGAAAATAAGTATAATTAATTACCAGCCAGGGAAGCTATCTACCTAATAATTATAATCAAACTAAAACATAGAAATTAATACTAATACTTTGCAGCCCATTTGTTAACAAGTGATAACTTTTAAAAAAAAAAAATATACTTCACTTTTTTTCTTATTTTTTTTCTCAATCTATCTCAATTTTTCCGCCTAATATTTCCACTTTTCTACATCACTCACCTGCCTCTATCCACTACTAGAAACTCACTTGTTTACTGCTGGGTTTCAGGTTTTTCCCTGACACAATGACCATGACGAGGAAGGCATGCGACTTAGAAGCCAAGCTGAAGGTGGCTGCCGCGGAGCTCAAAGAATCCAATGAGATCCGCAGACAGCTGCTACAAGAAAGAGAAGACAGCGACTTCGTCAGAGAGGTCAGACCTGAACAAGCAAATTGCGAAGATGGTACGGCGCGACCTTCGGAGCTCCAACACACGCCTCATTGAAGAGGCGATAGAGCGAAACCGAGGGTCCAAAGTATTTACTCAGCAGCTTGGCAGGAGCCACCTGACGAAGCTTAAAACGCACGACGGGAGGACCGTATTGTCGAAGCCGGAGATATCCGCCGAGATAGAGGATTTCTATGGCTGATTATACGCTGCACATGCCCCTTGATCCCGACGAGACGACAACGATTCCAGAGCCACCCTGACGCGCCACTACACCGACGAACTGCCAGACATCAGTCAAGATGAGATTGTGTTAGCTCTGAGGCAGCTTAAAAATGGAAAAGCCCCCGGTGAGGACGGAATTACGTCAGAGCTTTTGAAAGCAGGAGGAGCCCCTTTTATACAGGAGCTACAAAACCTCTTTAACACCGTCCTTCACAGTAGGAGAACTCCAAAGGCGTGGAGCGGGAGTTTGGTGGTGCTCTTTTTTAAGAAGGGAGATAAAACCCTCCTTAAAAACTATAGACCCATCTCACTCCTGAGCCACGTCTATAAGCTGTTCTCACGGGTGGTCACGAATCGTCTCGCCAGAAGACTCGACGAGTTCCAGCCACCGGAACAGGCCGGGTTCCGCGGAGGATATGGCACCATAGACCACATTCACACAGTGAGGCAGATTATACAGAAGTCCGAAGAGTATAATCAGCCCCTGTGCCTGGCCTTTGTGGACTATGAGAAGGCCTTTGACTCCGTCGAAACCTGGGCTGTTCTGGAATCCTTACAGCGATGCCAAGTAGACTATCGTTATATCGAGGTGCTGAGATGTCTCTACGAGGCCGCTACTATGAGTGTCCAAATACAGGGCCAGCAGTCTAAACCCATCCAATTGCGCAGAGGAGTGAGGCAGGGGGATGTCATATCCCCGAAACTGTTCACGAGCGCGTTGGAAGATATGTTTAAGATGCTGGACTGGAAAGGTAGGGGCATTAATATAAACGGCGAATACATCTCACACCTGCGATTCGCTGATGACATAGTCTTAATGGCGGAGTCGCTAGAGGAGCTGAACCGGATGCTGGACGGCCTAGCTTCAGCCTCCCGATGTATCGGTCTTGGCATGAATTTGGATAAAACCAAAGTCATGATCAATGGCCACATTGTTCCAAGACCGGTGGTTGTACATGGCCACCTTCTCGAAATTGTTTCCGAATATACTTACCTTGGGCAGATTCTGCAGTTGGGTAAAAACTATTTCGAGAAGGAGGCCAAGAGGAGGATCCTGCTAGGCTGGGCAGCGTTTGGAAAACTACGTGGAGTCTTCTCGTCATCCATACCGCAATGCTTGAAAACGAAAGTTTTCAATCAGTGCGTCCTACCCGTCATGACCTACGGAGCTGAGACGTGGACACTCACGATAGGGCTGGTCCACCAGTTCAAAGTCGCTCAGCGAGCTATGAAAAGAGCTATGCTCGGAGTCTCTCTGAAGGATAGGATTCGTAACGAATACATCCGTCAGAGAACCAAAGTTATCGACATAGCTCAACGAATTAGCAAGCTGAAGTGGCAGTGGGCCGGTCATATCTCGCGAAGAACCGACAACCGCTGGGGTAAACGTGTTCTTGAGTGAAGACCGCGACTCGGCAAACGTAGTGTAGGACGCCCTCCGGCCAGGTGGGATGACGATCTGCGAAAGACTGCAGGCAGATGCTGGATGCGGCAAGCTGAAGACAGGGCGCTATGGCGCTCATTAGGGGAGGCCTATGTCCAGCAGTGGACTAATATAGGCTGATGATGATGATGATGATGATGAGTTATACTCAGCCATTATTTATCTTAGTCTATTTTCTTTTATGAATGCTGGACAGGTCTTTACGAGAGACATATGGTTTCCTTTGCAGTTCACACATTTAAACGATGTCGTTTCACAGTTTGGATGGTTATCTCCACATTTGGGGCATACTATTTTGGAAGATGGACATTTTTTTGTTAAATGACCTAATTTCCAGCATCGTGAGCATTGTGAGACCGGAAATACATAGGGATCTACCTTGATTTTCAAGCCATCTACTGCAACATATGCTGGTAATAAAGCGCCTTTAAAGCACAGACGAACGCACTCGCTTGGAGACCATCCATTGTTATCATCTGGATTGCGTCTTTTGAGGCGATTGATTGAAACTAGTATTGCCGGAGATGAAATGCTCTTCAAGACTTCTTCATCGGAGATATCGATATCCACGTCCCTAATGACACCGTAGGTAGGTTTTTCTCAAACGGCCTCTGAATGTTCCATCCCTTATCAGCGAATTCCTTACAGTTTTCTAGTTTTTCCGCACTTGCTTCATTGCCAACTTCCAAACGCATCTTGTAGGGGTTCACATATTTTACCTTTTCAATTTCACTTAGGTTATTATTTTTCAGTAATTTTGCCAAAGAAAATTGCTTGGGAAGTTTTTCTTGAGAAGATATGTAGATCTCAATTTTCTCGTTTTTCTTTCTTTTTTCCCTTCCAATTTCTAAATCCGTTACCCTATCCTCTTCTTCTCTTACTCTTTTTTCACGTCCTTTAACTAAAGTCCATTGCATTTCATCTTCTTTTCCTGCTCTCTTCTCTGCTTTTTTCAAGTAATTTTCCTCTTCCAGCTGCATAGGAGATTCCTCCTGGCAGTCATTGTTGAACTCTTCCTCTATGCCTAACAACACCTCTCTGACTACTGGGCTAGGGCACGTCATAATATGAGCGTTCTCGTCCATAATATTCTGTTCATTAACAGAATCCATCGTAGATAACGAAAACAAGCATCGCTATCGGCCGGCCGGCCGCCAGGTATGTGAATACCTAACGATACTCCGGCGCGCCGAGCTCGCTGTGTTGAAAACAACTCATACTCATACTCATACTCATTTATTTTTAACCATGGGAACATAGAATACACTTGGTTACGTCGAAAACTTACTACTTAGAATGGTGCTAGAAACAGGCAAGTATTTTACTTACATACCTATGAATGTTTACATAATTATATTAAATTACTGCTGTAAAGGGGCATTGTCAAAAAAAAATAAAAAAAAAATGTTGGTACAATAATAAGTTAAACAAAAAAATAATAATTAACAAGTAATAATAAATAATATTTGCTGCTGTAAAGGGGCATTGTCAAGTACATATGTTAAAATTATTGGGTTAAATGTCAATAATTATTATGGAATGGTTCTGCTGTATAGGGGCATTGTCAAAGAAAGTGATTAAATATAATAATAATAATAATATAACATACCTATATAATGTCAGATCTTTTAGCTTATTATTGCTTAGTCAAAATAGTTTACAATCTAAAAAGATATTAAAAAACAAACCTGTCATTCACTGTAAGTTTACTATGCAATGGAGTCATCATTGAGAGCTTCTGACAAATTGTAGTAGCTTTTTTTGGTCAATATTGATTTCAATGTACTTTTAAAGATGTCCAAATTCATTTCTCTTAAGGCTTTTTCCACCTTGAAAAAGGTGTGTGATTGTTCCACCTTAATTTATTATCTAGTTTTATTCCCAGGAAAGTAATGGGTCGAATTAAGAGGACATTACCATCTGCATCAGGTATTGTGTAGTTATTGTTGTTTAGGGAAAAGTTAATCAGATTTGTTTTTTCAATATTAAGTTGTAAATTATTGCATTCGAACCACGATGTTATGTCTGTTATGGCTCGATTTATTTTAGGGATGATATGAATATTTTTCTCAGCATGAATAAGTAGAGAAATGTCATCCGCGAACATGTATAGGTCTACATCGTCTGCAACACTGATGCTTATATCATTAATGTATAAAATGAAGAACAGGGGGCCAAGAATCGATCCTTGTGGGACGCCGCATTTGATAATCTCCTCTTTAGATTTCGTCCCACCTACTTCTACCACTTGCTTTCTGGCTGAAAGATAAGAGCGGCACAGTTGTTAGTCGTTGTCTCTATGGTATCAAGAGTTCGAGTTTGGAAAGAAGGATTTCAGAAACTGATAAGAACTTGCGCGCAACCACCTCGCACGGATGCCGCAACGAGACTATTCTTCACGAGTTGATCAAGACAATTTTTACAATTTCTGTCCAATGAACTAGGGATTGTGGTATATCATTTGAAATGTAATTTTGTTAGCTATCAAACTTTTTTGATATCATAAGCAATAAGTATTCATCTTGTGTCATGGAACGTAAAAAAAAAAAACATAATTTTTTCACACAAAACACCAATTGTTTGGAAGTCTTGAAATCCTTTAAAAAGTATCCGTTTATGAAAATTGGTCATCAATCCAATGTTTTACTTAACTGGTATTAGTTGAACTTAAGAAAAATGGAAACCACAGCCACAGAAGCCGCTCTAATCGTCAGCCTAATTCAGCGAGGGTTCAACTTCAACTTCTTGATTATGGCTTCGTCTCAGCATAGTATCGCTTGACACCTTGGCTTCACCTAAGCCAGTCCTGTGTCTCCAAGGTGTACAAAAGATTCAGGGAGACTGGGAACTTAGTCTGGAGACCGGGATCTGGAGGACGGCGATGCACTACGTCAAGAAATTATCGATTTATTGTCATCACTTCTCTCCGAAATCGACACTTGACCGGCGTAGACGTCCAGCAGCAGATCAGAGTCAGACGAAGACTCAAAGAAGCGAACTTGACCCCAACAAGGCCAGCCATGGGATCCAAATTGTCTCCAGCCCAGCGACAAGCCTGGCTTCAGTTTGCTCGCGATCACTTAGATTGGGATATGGAGCAATGGAGTCGAGTCCTGTTCTCGGACGAAACCAGAATGTGCCTACATGGTAGCGACCGTCAACGTAGAGTCTATAGGAGACCGGGAAAGCGATTCGCACAATACTGTTTTGCGGAAACAGTGGCATATGGGGGTGGGTTTTGTATGATGTGGGCGAAGATTTCTATTGAAACAACCTCGAACCTCGACCTCGATAGGTCGAAGTTGTGGACGTCTAAATAAATAGGCAGTAAAATTTAATTTTTATTTACAGTGTTTATGTTAAACCCCCTCAATATAATTCCATAAATGAATTAATTTTAAATCTTCTTGATATCACTTGAAAGCTAGCAAAATTACCTTTCAAATAATATACCACAAATCATAGTTCACTGCATAGAAATTGTAAAATAGTTAATTAGTCTTGAACAACCCGCCCTGAAGCAATTCCAGTTTAAAGCTCGCAAGTGTATCATACCTATTCTCATCGATAAATGAAACACAAAATAGCAGAGACGTCATATTGATGAACAAAAATATAGATTTAATGGACACTACAACATTTTTAGGAATAACACTAGGTAGTAAGTTACAATGGGGACCGCATATAACTAAATTAGGGGATAGGCTAAGCTCTACTATTTTCGCCTATTTTCATAGCGTATTGAGTTAGGTATGGAATATTGCTGTGGGGGTCAGGAGCAGATGCAAATAGTCTTTGTTCTCCAAAAAAAGAGCTATGTATAATCTCAGTTCAAGAGCGTCTCTGAGAGACGTGTTCAATAAAATTAAAATATTAACTGTTTCTTCATTGTATATTTACGAAATCATTGCATGTAAAAACATGCAGAACAAAATGTCACCTATTAATTTGGCATCACGGCTCATTTGTAAAATATTCCTATGGTAAATCGTAACATCCGTTGCGCGACACGAAATTAAAAAAAAACAAAGAGTGTTCCACCGTTTATACATTCCCACCTGTCTCTAAGAGCAACAATTTTGTAATCTGTGACTGTTTAATTTACTTACTTACAGAGGGTCTATGCTGAGTTTATAATAAGTCAAAACGTTGACGTATCGACAAGAATTCCATACAAAAATTGTCGAAACGGTTATCGTTTCGACAAGTGTTTAATGTATTTGTATCTCAGCATAGGCCCTCTGGCCTAAAGATAAATTATTCTACGGGTTGTAGGGACGTGATCACTTCGGAATTCAAAACGTCACCTATTAATTTGACGTCCCGGCTCTTTTGTAATGTAAAATATTTAACCTTTGGTATATCGTAACATCTGTTGCGCTACACGCAATAAAAAAAAAACCAAAGATAGTGTTCCACGATAAACGACGAAGAGTGAAGAGGGTTGGGATTTAGAAAGGCGCGCGCGAATAGGAGGTGGACTCCCATAATCCAACACCAACACCAAGTGGTACCACTTTCAAATTTAGGAATTTAATAGTTTCCGAGAAATTACGTTTTTAAATTAAGTACTGAAAAATTCAAATACACACAAATTTAGAATGAGGCCCTAATTACACAAAGAAAAAGAAATAAGGTTAAATTAGGATCTAATTTAACAAGTGCAACACTCGGCTCAGCTCGTGCTTGTGTTTTTATATTCCTTATCTAGTGGACTGAATAAAGTTGGATGTAGTTAAGCAGAAAGGACTCAAACCACAAAATGACATTGAGTTATCGAGGTTTAAAGTTTAAACATGATGATTCTACAATGATTAATATTTTGAAAAAGCCATTATAAATAGTTATATTTTGAATGATGAGAAAGACTTTTAAAACACCATAATTTTAAGATGTATTTACTTTTGCATAAAAATAAAAGTATTTTATTATACCTATCTGTTTATTCACAAGTCACAACTCCTTTTTGAGAAATTAAAAGAAACACTCCGTAATGTTAAAACCAATTTAGCAAACAACATAAACTCATATTTTTCTCAATAACTCGAAAAATTCATCAGTCTGTGTAATAAAACTAGACACATTAATGTTAGCAGTTATAATACCCATAAACGAAAATAATATTTAAAAAAAATCCAAGTGCAACACCATTGTAAAATCATCAATTTAACTTTAAACCTCATGATTGTGATGTCGGTGTTTACCGACATCATGGGGTGAAAGGAAGTACCACCACTTCCTTTCACCCCCTGTGCTTCTTTATTAAAATGAGTGCGACGTCTTTCTGAAATTCTAAATCCCACCCCAACCGAAATAACCTCACTCACTTTTTTCTGTTTTTCATTTATTATGTTTCACTGAAGGAAGGTGTTTCAGTCACGTGATTCTGCGGTGTACTTACCTATTTATTTTTTATTGATTTTGATGTGATTAACAAGGATAAGGTTATCTATCATGTTTGTGTTGATAACATGTCCACCAAAGAATAGCTGGATACTGTTTTCGTGATTACGAATGATCACATCAGTGAACTTGTACTCTGCAGTGTAATAAATAACGTAGATAAAATTAAAATTATAAATTGCGTGCTAATCATTAAAAAGTATTTCAAAAATGTCTATTACCATATATAACAATGTTGTGTCCGGCCCAGAAGAACAACCTATCCCGGCCCATTTGTCGTTTGGTCAATTTATGTTTGACCAATTGAAAACCGGAGGCACTAACGTAGCCCTTGTAAGTAACAATATTTTATGTTTCAAGCTAACTTAAAAATTCTGGTATTTCTGTTGATTGTATCTTACATTTACACCTACCTATATTAGTTAGTCACAAAGTCATTTCAAGGAACAAAGCGATAGGTGCTTGACGAGCTCAGCGGCCGGGCGGGTGAGCCAGCTGGTCCCGCAGTTGGGGGGGGACTCATGTTTTTATGTCCTGCAGATTTTCTTGCCGGGTCTGGGTGTTGTGGTAGGTACCTACCAAGGGGCTATTATATAGTATATAATAGTTCCTGATACCCACAATACAGGAAATCTTAGTGTGGGGTCAGGACTATGTATGTGTGACTATGACTGTTGGGTGTTTAAAAAAACTTTCAGGTTAGTGCTGAAACAGGAGAGTCTGTTACATACAGGTATATCCTTCAAAATAGTGTCAATTTAGCAGTGAAACTGCAGCAGTTGGGATTGAAGCGAGGTGATGTTGTGACTCTGAGCAGTGAAAACCGGTTCGAGTTCATGATTGTTTCACTTGGTGTCATGTACTGCGGAGCAGTGCTGTCTACTCTCAATGTAACATACTCGCCAGGTAAGAAACTCTGTAAAACACAATAATTTTTTTAGAACAAATTACAAAGGCACAAACATTTTATAAGTTATCTTGCGATTGAAGTAGGTATAACTAAAGCAAAATGTGAATTCTAAACTACGGTGTTATGTAATCAAACCTGGGGTCTAGACAAATACCTCATGCTCACTTTTCCTTTCATGCTAATGCAAATTTGTCAAGGTAAAACTTGGCAGCTGTCACATGACATTTCCACAGCTAATGCCATTCCTATACAATTCAATCTTTCCGCAGGCGTTAACACAAACAGAAAGTAATTTGTCTAAATCCCCTGATTTTATGAATATAAGGTTATTATTAATATATTATTAAGTAGTCAAATTAATAATAGCTTATAACCAAAATCCATAACATATTAGAAATAAATATTTATCTGAATATTCCAGGTGAAATAACTCATGTACTGAACATAACCAAACCAAAACTAATATTTACATCGCCGATAACAGCTCAAAATGTGCATGACTGCAGCAAAGACCTACCTTATGTAGAGCAAGTGATAACATTTGGAGATTTTGAAGTCATCCCGGGACTTATGTTCAATGACTTGATTAAGGAGCATGCTGATGTGGATAGTTTTGTACTGGAAGATGTGAATGGGGCGGAAGATGCCTTGGCCGTCATGTGCTCATCAGGAACCACCGGTTTGCCTAAAGGTGTGATGCTCACTCATGTCAACTTTCTCACATTGGCTGCTCATATGAAGTGAGTTAAGTTCTTTTTCACTATTGTATTTAATAAATTGCTGAAATGGATATTTTTCACACAGCATCATCTAGCCCTAAACTAAGCAGAGCTTGCGTTATGGGAACTACATGACAGAAATTGTACTTATATACTTTATTTAAATACCTATTATTAGCAGATCATACAAACACTGTCCCGCGGCGGGAATCGAACCCGCAACCTTCTGCGTCAGGGCCCACAAGGGGCGCGTCAATCGTCGAGCTATTGTTATTACAAATGACCTAATCATTTCTTTTTTTTATTTACAATGTCGGTTGATATTCCACCACGTAGCACTTCCGAGTGCCAGCAGCGCATCGAGCTTGTAGCCATTATACCTATTTAGGATCCTTCTTTAAAAACATACAAAACAATTACAAAAAACTGCATGACAATCAGAGCCTTTTTACATTCTGTCAGCTATTGCAGCGCCCCTTCGTGTCTTGTGGTAAAACCTATCCAAGAATACAAACAGTTGTATACATATTCCTGACCCCTAATAATCTTTTAAATCTTACAAAACATCTGTATCTGTACCAGCGTCACAGTTTTAAATAAAAGATCTCAGCTAACAAATGTTTGACAGCTATTTTTCCCTTTCCTTATAGGTATTATTTTCAACGCTCACAAGAGAATAAGAAAGTTGATATCATAACAGGACTGTCTTTGATTCCCTGGTTCCATGCATACGGTTTCATCACCACATTTGCAGTCATGGCCATGAACCTCAAAATTATATTTTTGATACGTTTTGAGGAGCAGCAATTCTTGGAGACAATACAAAATTATAAGGTCAGGTTTTTTTTTTTTTAAATCTTGGTTCTTATAGATAGACTCTGGTTTTTATAGATAGAAAAATTATTTATAGATAGATAGGTAGGCTTGCAACCTGTCATGCGGGAAGGTAACTACTATGCTAAATGTGAGCATGTGCCAAATATAATGTTTGGACCTGCCTCTGACTTCCTCCTACTTGGAATCTTCACGAATTTGCGTACTGAGTACAGATCTCCATCAAGACGAGAATGTCCATCATGGCGAATATAGTAAGAATAAGAATATATTAAATTTGCCAAAACAGGTGTTACAGTTTAATGTTTACAGCTTATTGAGTAATGTCCCAAGGTTTTTAAATAGTCGAGAGAGTGTTTATTCTTTATTGTGTAAATCTAATGATTTCAGGTGAACATGACCACCCTCGTGCCTCCACTAGCAGTGTTCCTCGCGAAGCATCCCTTGGTATCGAAGTACGATCTCTCGTCGCTCAATGAAGTGTGGTGCGGCGCCGCGCCCTTGTCTAGCGAAATACAAAAGGCTGTCTCCAAAAGGTATGTGATATCCTAGATCATATCAAAACCAACACATAAACGTTACTTCCATAATTTATGTAGAAAACCAACACATAAACGTAACTTTCATAATTTATTTAGAACTTAACAGGAATAGATTTAACTGTTAGTTAGTCACTTAACACTGTGTTCAAATTATAATTATGATTTACCTAGATTTTCTGAAGCATGCTTTAGTAAAACTACTAACAAACAAAGATGTTTGCTTACATTTGTTTTATATGCTTACTGGGCATGTAGCTTTAACATAAAAGTTAGAAGTAGCTTAACATAAAAATTTAAAAATTTGGAGCTTAAAGTACTGTATCTAAGCAAATTCCTTTTATAACAGCAAAGTATAATTTCATATTTTTCCGTTATAAGGGGAAATGAGAAATTGTTTTGCCTATCCATCTGTCTTTCAACAGATGTTAATATGCTTGCAGGACTGGTATAGATTTCATAAAGCAGGGTTATGGCCTTACAGAAGTAACAATGGCTTGTTGTGTGGATCTAACGAGCGGAGAAAAAGTTGGCTCGTGTGGGACCCCCGCGCCTGGCATGAAAATTAAGGTATAACTTACCTTCCGGTATTTTTTTAGTGTAGGTTCACAAAAAAAAAATACCGGAAGGTTGAAAGGATGTCTGGAAGAAATGTAGGAAATGTAGCCGTTTAAGTAATAACTCAAACACTATAGACATTTCTTAGATTATATATCTAGGCAGCTTAGTTTGCCAGAAAGTGAAGCCGATTTGAATTAAAAAATCTTTCCAAGATAGGGCCATCACCATCCCGGAAGTCTGGGTTCCTCCGCGTCTGCGTGTTGTGGTACCACGGTAAATGTACTTCCTGATACCCACGATATAGAGAATCCTAGTGTGGGGTCAGGACTATGTATGTGTGTTGTTGGGTGTTTGTCTATCTAACTATTATCTATATGGTGCCATATAGTTAGAGTCAGAGAACTAAAAAAACGTTTAAAGTGATAAACCTGCTTGTGGTGTGATATTTTGTACTAACATAGTAATAAAACAATTCATAGTTTTTTTGTATTTTGTATAGTCGGTAGTCAAATAACCTGTTGATGAACTCTTGATATTGTTCCGAGTTGTAATAATGACGTAGAGACCAGAAGTGGCAAATTTTTGTTTCCTACCTATACTTTTGTACTTCTATTTCTCACAGATTATTGCTCTAACTTTTATGTATTTTGGTAAACAAACATAGTTTTATTAGTTATTTGAGTATTTAGTTTGTGTTAGATTATTTTTACCCGTCGTAAGCCCGTATACAGAAAACTAACTAATCTAAGAAAAGTTAAAAACTAACTAAATAATGCATTTAGTTCATGCGGTAAGCTGCCAAGAGCACCCCTCTGCAATCCCTCTCTGAATGGCTAAAGAAATCCTTTGAGCTTTCATAGCTCAAAGGAGAGCCAGCCCGTCACTAGAAACACAGGCGACCATAATCTGAATTGTCATAACTCTTGCAGGTAATCCACATAGAAAATGGCCAGAAACTAGGTCCGTATCAAGAAGGGGAGCTGTGGATAAAGTCCCCGCTCCGTATGAAAGGGTACATGGGCGATCAAGCGGCCAGCGACGAGCTCTTTGACAAGGCAGGATACGTCCGCACGGGGGACATTGGATACTACGACCAAGACGGTTATTTCTACATCGTCGATCGATTGAAAGAACTTATCAAGTACAAAGGTTTCCAGGTAACAAGATAATGCTTCTTATCAATGAATGATTAAGATTATAATCCCGTAATGCCAAATGAGCAAAAAAATAAAAGTTGATAGTTCCAATTCTGAATAGTATTAGAACTGGACTTTATCACTGATATTGATTATATGTAGTCATCTAGGTACATAATGTACTGAAATCAAGGTTTGGCATGAACCATGATGAATTCGAGAGAGCCTTTATAGACTGAATAGATCTTAAAATATGTTGACGGGCGGTGGGCCGAATACACAGGTTATTCCACTTTTCTCACCTGGGTGATCGACTGAAACCTTTCCAGATTTTATCAGGTAAAGATAGGTCGCAAGCCCATCGCCGCTTTATTGGAACAGTAACCGATGGCACATGCCTTCGAACAGATATTATAATACTATAGTGGACGGTAGGTACTATTCTGTGTTAGTTGCGTATAATATTTAGATGAGACGTAATTTATGTAATGTTACAAGGTGGCACCCGCGGAGTTGGAAGCGTTGTTGCTGCAACACGCGGGGGTGGCGGAGGCCGGCGTCGTCGGTCTGCCCGACGAGGCGGCGGGCGAGCTCCCCGTCGCGTTCATAGTCCGCCAGAACAACGCTCAGATCACAGAGAAGGAACTCGTCGAGTTCGTCGCTTCTAAGGTATCTTTATTATTTCTCAGAATAGGTATCATACACATTATACCTCGGTTAAAGTAAAAAATGTATTATTTTCGAAATTTAACTATTTTACATAGCCAGCTGAGGCGCATTAAGTGCGAGTATGATTCCTTCTGCAGAACAAATGTTTGTGTGGTATGCAGATATTTTTGTTCCAATTCCAAGGCTGGGTATTGTGGTCACATGGTACCTACTCGTAGTTCCTCATACACACGACACAGGGGATATCGTGTGGAAGTTTGCCTGATTAGTTGTAAAAAAACTTGAGGTCAGTAGTCTGTTGGGTACATAGCTGTGGTTGGGTGTTACGTTAATTGACTAAAAATTACATCCACTTTACGTTTCAATATTTTAAAGTTCTTTAGATAGGTATACACAAAAATAACAAGCAAAAGTTGTTATGTATGTACCAATCGCAATGAAATGGAATGGCGGAAAATAGTTAATACTGAACTTCCTTGTATGAAGGAACACAACACAAGCATGTTAATAGATCATAATAGTTTTTAAACATCAAATTTTATCTGTCTTTTGATTTACAGCCAAGGTTAGTCAAAAGGTTAATAGACTCTAGTTCACTAACAATGTGAGTATTACTTTTCATAAAACTTTAAAGAAATATCAAGAGGAAACTGGCATGTACTAAAACCAAACATTCTTGTTATATGCTTGAAAGGAGCTTTGTAAGGTGCACTGAATACTTTCACCATACTGGGTTCTTTTTTTCGGGTTGCTTGACTCTTCCCGGTGCTCAGGAAATAACTGGCGACTCAACAAAAAAATACATTGAGATAAATTCAGTCTTCAGCCCACACTAGCATTCCGTGTCGTCGCTGGTATCAGGAATTACGTGTACCATGGTACCATAACTCTCTTACCTGGAAAAAATATCTGCAAAACATGCAAACATATGTACCATAGCGGGAATCGAACGCTGCTCGAACGCCGCGCCACCGAACTCGTCGATCATCAGTTCTCTGAGCAGCTAGTAGACCAAACCAAACTGTAAAATAGCGGAGATGTAGCTGCCCCCTGACAAGTGAGAGAAACTACTAACAGCTAATAAAATGTTATTGTCAGGTATCGCCAGCGAAACATTTACGAGGCGGCGTGATATTCATCAACGAAATACCGAAAAATGCGTCAGGAAAAATTCTCAGGCGAGAATTGAGAACAATGCTCAAGAGTCATGTGAAAAGTAAGCTTTAATTGATCCTTTTTCTATAGTAAAATAAACAGTATGTTTATATATTTCTGTTTTTACGAAGTTACAATGTTGATAAGAATTAAACGTTATTTATAACAAATATCCATTTTATTTACATACATTCTATTGTCAAATTGCCTCAATCAAATAATTTTAAATTATTTATTAGCTAATGTATCCTTCAGCTCTTGTGGTAATCTATTGAGCGCATAGCCATGTAGGTCGTCATTGACTGCGGCTAGTACTCCTGTTTTATTAGGTTTAGGCTCATTTGCTCCATACTTATAGAAATTTCCGATAACATCGGTCAGTTTGCCGCCTGCCGCCGACAAAACAGCTTCTGGCGCACAAGTATCCCATTTCTTGCACCCAGGGCTTGCAAACAAGTATATTGATGCTTTTCCTTCCAGTAGTTGCAGAACCTATAAAAATAGTTATATCTACTTCAAATTCACAATCATATGTGTACCAAAGCATCGGGGTCGTAGGCCATCACCCGATTGTACTAGATGTTATCACTGCCTTACTTAAACAACAATATTGATATTCTAATTTATGGAATATCAAGATACTTTACACAGTGCCATCAGCCAGTAGGCATCTCACAGATAAGAATCAAACTATTGAATAGGTCTTATGCATAAAAAGATAATATTTTAACAATTCTAATATATAGAACACTGGATGAATATTATGCAAGATGTCTCCTAATAAAGGCATCTTGAATATAACCAAAAAGATGGTAGGTAAGCAGTTACATAGCCTATTTGGCATTTGCACCCTGGGGGCAAAGCTCATAAAGCTCATGAATGTCAAAAATGATTCAAAGTCCTGTAACTTCTACTGCACCCTTCAAACTAGAACACAGCAATGTAAGCATTACTGCTCGGCAGAAATAAATATGGTGTTAGTTCCCCAGGCAAGACAACCATTTTTACAAAGCATTTCTACACATGTAACAATGCGGTAGGATTATTTACATACTTTGTAACCTGCCCCTCCAACTCTCACGATTTGTGATGCATTCATGGCTTGCAGGGCCTGTTCTACGATAGGGTTGGAATGGCTCCGGGTCGTGGTGATGACCAGAGAGTCTGGGGGCGGGGCCAGACTGAAGCCTCCAACACCAGCTCCTTGCAAACCCCATATTGTTCTGCCTAATATCTTCTCATTTCCAACCATGCTCTTGAAATATGGCTGGTGGATGACCCCAGCTACTGGCTTTTCATTCACTGATATTCCAATCAAAACTGTTACATGTTCAAGGAAACCTATAACAATTACAATTAAGTAGTGCAACATTTTACACTGAATAGAAAAAAAAGAGCATGCAACATGCAAAATAATATTTTAGCATTGATAATAATTATGAAAGAGCAAGCAAGGAAGATCAGTCTGGAGATGCAATGATGATATAGTCATGATATATCAAACAGCAGGAACATGGACAAGGCAAGTGGAAAGGGTTGGAGGAGGCCTTTGTTGGCTAGCGGGCACTCAGATCCAGAAAATAACAATGCATAAACCAACTATTCAAAATAGCCAACTAAAATCTAAAAAGGCTATTTATTTTATTATGTAGGTATCATTGTAGTTATGCAGAGGTTAAGATATGTCCAATAATTATTTATAGGACATAATTAAAATAGAAGGTACTTATGCAAACATAACCCTATTTATAGTTTTAAAGTTATGAAAGAGCTTCCCCATTTAGGGCCTTATAAAGATTTTATAATTGTTTATTACTACTGAATTTGAATAGAGATACCCTGTTTAGTAAATCAACCTTTTTAAAAATGTTACACTTATGAACCAAGTTTGAAGTAATGTGGTGATATATTATTTAATACTAGCCTCTCCCCACAGCTTCGCTCATGTTGTACTCGGATAAAAGTAGTCAATGTGTTATTCTGATGTATTAGCTATATTACTGTAAAGTTTCATCAAATCCGTTAAGCAGTTTTTGTGAGAACGAGTAACAAACATCCATCCTCACAAACATTGTGTTTATAATAGTAGTAGAATTGTGAAGGTGGTGAGAGCACAATGGATCTAATTGGCACAATACCAGGAAGAGTGGTGTGGAGAAAAGGACAGTACCAGTACAGACAGTAAATAAATATGGGCTGACAGGTTAGATAGTAGAAGATAGAACTTGTAATAAAATGACCATTATTATGTGCCTTTCAAATTGTCAACACAAAGCTTAGTAAATTTGTCTACTGAAATCTTACATTTAATTTACCATAATTTGATTGGAGCAAACTTAAATACCACTTCATACTAATAAATGGATGTGATAAGTACATTTTCCATCTTTCCCATGGATCTCTCTTCAACATTAGGGCACCTAGAATTGGACACAGCTCCATATTAAATAATTTATACCAGTATTATTTACTGGCACCTACCAGGTATGGATACATTTAAAAAAGCCATAATAAAAAAGCTAAGCATTGCACAAGTGAATTTTTGCAAAATTTTGGAACATATTGCAGTGCCAGTGACTGGTGGTGATAAAACCTATCTAAGAACCATCCCCTAAAGTTATACAAATTGTATGAAAAAAAAACTGCATTTTAATCAGATAAGCCATTTAGATGGATGGTAACATACAAACTACCTCTATAGCAAACTCATATATATATATATACTGGCTCATTAGATTACTGCCAAAAATAAACAATAAAAAGAACAAACCTTGAGTGTATTCAGAAGTGCCATCCAGAGGGTCGACCCAGACTACAATGTCTTCTTCCCTTACACCTCCAAGACTTGGAGGACATTTAAGTGAAAGTACTTCTTTATCTGCCTCCACAACAATCCAATCACTAGGTATGTCTCCCTAAACAAAAACAAATACTTAAACAGGGTGTTCTATGGATGTTGTAAAATGGTTTATAAAAACTGTACCAACCTCATTATCTGGACTATCTTCTTCACCAATGATGTTCACATTGGGGTACTGTGCAGCAAGTGATGCAATAATACATCTTTGAGCTGACCTGTCTGCCTCTGTTTGATAGTCATCTTTGCCCTGTAAGAAAGTGTTACACAATAAATTACCAGCGGTGAAAGTTTTGCCATGTACTCATTACTCTATCACTTTTTTTTACCTTTTCAATAATACCGAGTTCTCCTTTGCTCATTACATCGCGGACTATTTTTCCAGCCCTGCTGGCAACAGACACCGAGGAAGCTAGAAGCCTCACAATCAGAGGAACGTTAGACATTTTAGCTCTTTGTAATGAAAATAATTGTTATTTTGCTTTCAAGGCAATATGCCCTCTCCGTTTCAGTAAACTTGTTTTAGTAAATCCTAAAAGTACCTACAATACAGCCAGAGCAAAAAAAATGTAATCTGTGCACTGAGCCAAGTGAGTGAACACAGGCACAGATGGCACAGATATTAAATACCCGTGGTGTGCGTTTGATTTTCATTGCATTTCTGCAACTTCGAATGCGTGATTTGCTAAGAAAATTCGAAAAAATGTTTGTTTGTTTGGGCCAAACCCTAATAATATGTAACATTTGGAATTCATTTCCGTAAAGAACTAAAATAATGAGACATTATGTCTGTGTAGAACCAACGGATTCCCAGGTCTAGTCTAGTAGAAAAAAATATCCCAATGATGTAGGTATTTAAAACATGTAGTTTTTTGAGCTTAGATGTAGGTCCTTTTCTCTTTTTTTATTAACCTGTTATCACCTCACCTTCTCAGTCAATACCACATGTATGCCGAGGACCTCCAGCTTCATACTTACCTCTGCCTATTATTTATATGTATAAGTGCCTATAGATATATTATTATATACAGTGGTGGTCATATAATTAGAAACACCAACCCTGTCTTCTATTTTCATTACAAATTAACATCATAACTAATTTTCAACGTGCCCTAGAGGGCTCCTACGTATTTATATGGATGTATCGGTTCTTTTAAAGTATTACTATACGAGTTTAGTAATAACAAACAACAATTTTGATATAAAAATATAACATTTTAATAAAAAGTCTATTAAAATACATGGACTAAAGTGGACAACTAATTAGAAACAAAAAAAACAACAATATAAACATTAACTAAGTGAACAAAACCACATTTAATTTGAATAATACTATGAATACCTACTACATCCAAAACCGATTAGTACTGTTAGTACTTGGTAGGGTACCCTCTGTTGTCGATTACAGCTTTACAACGACGTGGCATTGATTCTATCAGTTTTTCACACGTTTCCAAAGGAATACATCTCCAAGCTTCTACAAATGTGTCGTAAAGTTGGTTGATATTGGTGATATGCTCATCCGACAATGTTTTCTTCACAGTGTGCCACAAATTCTCTATCGGATTTAAATCCGGACTATTAGCAGGCCACTCTAACACTGTCACCAATTGTTGTCTGAGAAACGCTTTAACGCTGTTTGCTGTATGCTTTGGATCATTATCGTGCTGAAAAATCCAATTCACTGGCATATCATCTGAATATGGGATCATTGTCTACTCCAAGATTTTTTTGTATTGAAACTGATCCATCAGCCCTTCAATCTTTCTCACGGGACCAACTCCGTATCCGGAAAAGCATCCCCATACTTTAACATTTCCACCGCCGTGCTTAACTGTTTTTATAGTGTACTTGTTATTCAAAGCCTCGTTGATTGGTCGCCGTACGTATCGTTTTCCGTCGGAATTTACCAAATTTACTTTAGTTTCATCTGAAAACAAAACTTTTCTCCATTGATGAAAAGTCCAACTGGCATATTTTCTAGCGAAGGCTAGACGATTTTCTCTGTGTCGCCTGGTGAGAAGTGGCACTTTCCTAGCAAGTCTTCCATACAAATTTCCTTCAACCAACCGCCTACGGACTAGTCTTGCGGACACGTTTCGAGGGTCGTCTTGTGAAAATACTTCTTTTCGTATAACATTAGAACCTTTAAAGGGATCTGTCTTAGCCAAACGAATCATAAGCCTGTCTTCTTGAACGGTGGTCTTCCTTGGCCGAACTTTTCTAGGCACCTTATCGGATGTTCCATGTTTTTTGTGATGTGCAATGGCGTTAAATACCATCTTTACGGAACACTCTAAATGATCGGCGATCTTTCTGTAAGACCATTTTCGTTTAAAATGAAAGTTTATTATAATTTTTCTTGTTGCTGCATCACAGCTCTTGTTTTTACCCATTTTTAATAATTAAATCTGACAAAAGGTAACAAATCCGAATGAGTAAGAAAAGGCGGCAAAATGCATAATGCGGTGACGTTCCGAGAGGTGAATTTTAGTTTTAAAATTCAATTTTAGAACCTAGTCATACTTTGTTTCTAATTAGTTGTCCGACTGCCAGTACTAAGAATATTGATTGATACTTTTATTTTTTTTATTATTATTGTATTGGTTGTCTGAATGTTATTGCTTATTATTATCCCAGAGATATAAATGTACATTGTGATTTCGTAAATTAAACTATTACCTCCAATTAATTGAATTAATAATGTTGGTTACATTAAAAGACTACCAAGTGACTAAGTGTTTCTAATTATATGACCACCACTGTATATTAATAAATGTAATTTTATATATATATATATATATATATATATATATTTATCTCTTCTCGTAAATTGTTGATCCAGTAACAAGCCCATATATATGTTGATCCACCTTTAGCGTGACATTCCTTGGCTCCATTCCGTTCGATTGTGATGAAACTGCTATACGTCAGATCCGGCCGCCATGACGGTGGATCGTAT
The DNA here is from genome assembly GCA_958496245.1 of Perizoma flavofasciatum. Taxonomy (NCBI): domain Eukaryota; kingdom Metazoa; phylum Arthropoda; class Insecta; order Lepidoptera; family Geometridae; genus Perizoma; species Perizoma flavofasciatum. Next base: position 7,700,529 of record OY292436.1, read on the forward strand.
TTGATCGGGAAACAAAATACTCGTCATGAGATATTTACAAGATTGTTGATCCGTAACGGCTAAATATTTTATACGAATCCGACATTTCCTCATCCACTTTATATCCAACTCCTAGTTAGACACTGTTGATCCAGAGCCACAAATTACGCAATTTAATACAGAAGTATAGCAACAGTGTATCTAGTAAGTACTAGAGAAAGCTATACGTAGTGTTGCAGTTGAACAGACAAATCGCTCGTGGTTTCTATCAGATGTTTGGAAAATGCGTAGTTTCAAGTTTGTACACGACGCGACGCGGAGGGAGAAAGTCGCGATCACTCACCCTGATGAAGACTCTCTGAATGAGTCGAAACTTAGTCGGTGCCTTCACCGATAATTCAGTACGTGAAAATTCCCCTTTTTACAATATGAATAGTCGAGTTCACGATAGTGTTTGGTATAAAAAGTTCAAGCTTGTGCGGCTGTACGTGTGGTGTATAATTTATTATTTATAGTTGTGAAGTGTGTGGTGAAACTATGATGGCTGATGGAATTGAAGAAGATGGTAAGTAATTTATTCGTACTAACTACTAAAGGAAAACGCAGCGTATAACGGCTCCCCACTAGGTGGAAAGACGACCTTGTAAAGGTTGCTCGGAGGCGTTGGCTGCAGGCTGCACAAAATCGGTCACTCTGGAAGTTTATGGGTAGGCCTATGTTCAGCAGTGGACGTCTTATAGCTGAAATGATGATGATAAACTACCTACTAAGTGAAAAATGAGTTTTTACACGCTTTAAAAAACAAGATAAAGAAAACACCATACCAACTTTAGGTACTTACATAATTTCACCTACCTACGAGTAATCTCTATACATACATATAGTCACGCCTGTTTCCCGGAGGGGTAGGCAGAGACCATAGATTTCCACTTGCTACGATCCTGGCATACCTCTTTCGTTTCATTCATCCTCATCAAATTCTGCATACAAATTCGGCAGGTCAGAAGTACATTCTGACCTGGCCTTTCTCTAGAATGTCTCCAATTTGGTCAGGGTATGTTCGCCTAGGCATTCCTCTTCCAACTATCCCATTCCGCTCGCCTTGTTTACTTGTTTTTTTAATCTTCTTTCGTCCATCCATTCTATATGCCCAAACCATCTCAATATACCTTTCTTAACTCTCATTACTAAATCTCATTCACTCCACACTGCTCTTTTAACACGCTGTTCCTCACTCTATCACTCATAGTTACACCACACATACTTCTCACACCTCTTATCTCCACTGCATTTATTCGACTTTGATGTTTCTTCTGCCATACCCAACTTTCACTTCCATACATTAGTGTTGGCACTAACACTCCTCCATGCACAGCAAATCGTGGCGTCTCAGATAATATCCTATTGCTCATGAAGGAGTGAAATGCCCCATTCACTTGATTTCCAGCATTCACTCTCCTTTCAATATCTTCCTCATGCTTCTCATCCCTAGTAAACATAGATATACAAACTATTTTATTTGTTCCACTCTCTCTTCGCCGATCATAATATCACATATATTCATACATTATTACTTTCGTCTTACTCACATAAACTTTCATCCCTTTTCTTCCAAACGCTTCATGCATAATTATTGTTACCATCTCTTGTAACTCATCTATCGATGACGCAAGTATAACCTAATCATCGGCGTAGAGAAGACATTTGACGAGTAACTCATTCATTCTTAATCAACTCTAACTTTCTTTCAAATTTTTCAAACAACTGTCCATGAATAGATTAAACAGCCACGGTGACGCTAAACATCCCTGTCTAACCTTTTGGATGCTAAACCATTCAGTGTATGACTCGTTTATCCTTACGCAAGCACTGGAGTCTTAGAATAGATAGATTTCAGAGCTCGAATTAGGTTGCTGTCTACTCCATTCATTGACAATACCGACCATAGTTCATTTATCATCACTTTGCCATAGGCCTTTTCCAAATCCACGAAAGCGCAATAGACCTTTTGGCCCTTGGTCAAAAACTTTTCAGCTATGCATTGCAAGGACCTGCAAAAGACCTGATCCGTACGTCCTATACCCTTTCGAAATCCCGCTAGTGCATCTCATATTTTCTCATCGGTTTCTTTCACAACTCTTTCAATCAACACTTTCGCATATAATTTTCCGACGATGCTGAGTAGGTAGTTTTTTAGTATAAGTAACGAGAATTCTATCAATAGGTACTATAATAAGAATGTAACATGTCAAATTCTGTACATTTAGAAAATTAGTTATTTAGAATAAAAAAAATTAGAAAAAAAAAACATTTGGTAGGACACTCTATAATCGATACTGAAGCCAAAAATTAAATCTTTTGAGAACACCATCATGCTAATTAATGTTGATTAGAGTTAATATTAAAGGCCATTTTTTGCAATGGTTGCATTTTTGCAAGTAATAACTTACCAAAAAATATTTTAATATTATTTTTTAAGGAGAAAATATCATGTTTATTTTATAATGTTTATTACATTGATTGTTATATTTATGTAAGTATTATTGAGTTACTTAAGGACGGTTGTGTTTGTTCCGTCCAAGTGTTATTGACAGAGGAACATAAATTAAAAATGCAAATCAGATAGTCAATCGTTATTTCAAGCGATGTGTGATATTATGTGAAAATGACGAATCAGGTTGCGTTTATTGATACTGTCCCATAAGCGTAAGGTGCCGCGTAATTAATTGGTAAAATTAATCATAATAAATGAAAATAAAAAGTTTCAACAATTTTTTTATTTTCATTTTCCCTAATTTAGTGTTATTATGTTTACTATTAAAAGTTTTTAAAAGGATTGTTGATTTTGCCAAAAGATATTTTAATAAGATAGATAGATAAACTCTTTATTGTGCATAGCACCAATTTACAGTACAAACACAGAAACATAGTAAAATGAACAACAAAAAAGAAATGCGCAATGAGCGGTCTTTTTGCTGAAAGTCTTATTTCTTCCAGACAACCTTAGGATGGAGAGAACTATTTGAAAAGAATGACGGTGCTATTGCCTTAAGAAAAGTGTGAAAAATAAACATATAAATACAAATTAAACATTATTTTCATATAATACCTAATACCTACATCTAAATATATAATACCTAATACCTTTATCTAAATATAATAATAAGGTTACAGAGCGAAGAATTAATGTTGATGTGGATTTTATTGAATTTATTAAAGAACTAAAAATAATTAAATCTTTTTTCTGCATTAGTAATCACAATATATTTTCTTGATTAGTCTCTCTCAATTTGAAATTTGCGTTTTATTTAGTAAATAAATGTGATTATTAGTCAAATGCAGCCTATTTCCATTATAGATTAGTTGAACTCGAGAGGTTCCGAGGTACCAATATGCATAGAAACATGTAGGTAGGTATAAATAAATCACACTTAAATCTTAACACGATATTGAGTCCAGCAAAAATAAAATTATTCTATAGGAAACTTGAAATCGGAACTCATTCAAGGTCGTTATTATGTTTGAGTGCTATTTTTTAATACCACACCGATTTAAATATTTGCCACTCGTGAGTCTCCAAGTACTTAACAATAGTACCTAGGAGTACTAAGTACTCGTATTCATTCAATAAAGTAGATAGGTATTCCTCGCTGGTTTGATCGAAACATGGTTAATATTGTTGCTTAGAGTATTATTTGAGGTACCTATAGGAACTGCAACGTCGCGTTTGCTATCAGCCAATCGGAGTCAGAAGTGGCCTGTGATTGGTCCATTTGAATTTAAGAATCGGATCAACAACTGGTCTCCGGTGGATTTGTATATGTGATCAACAATGGTCACTTATTGCCATAGGTATTCAACCGTCTTTATTGGCTCCGAGAAAAGCCAGCACGGAGCCACATTAGTATGCTGCATGTTACAAACGGATCAAGAATAGCGGTTCGGCTCAACAATTATCATTGGATCAACTAAGTGCTCGTGGGGTACCGCGTATGATCAACAAAGTACGAGTTGGTATAACTATATATATAAAGAATATTGTATCTATTATAGGTATAAGTTGATAAAAATTTGTAGCACATCATCATCATCATCATCAGCCTATATATTAGTCCACTGCTGGACATAGGCCTCCCCTAATGAGCGCATAGCGCCCTGTCTTCAGCTTGGCGCATCCAGCATCTGCCTGCAGTATTTCGCAGATCGTCATCCCACCTGGCCGGAGGGCGTCCTACACTACGTTTGCCGAGTCGCGGTCTTCACTCAAGAACACGTTTACCCCAGCGGTTGTCGGTTCTTCGCGAGATATGACCGGCCCACTGCCACTTCAGCTTGCTAATTCGTTGAGCTATGTCGATAACTTTGGTTCTCTGACGGATGTATTCGTTACGAATCTTATCCTTCAGAGACTCCGAGCATAGCTCTTTCCATAGCTCGCTGAGCGAGTTTGAACTGGTGGACCAGCCCTATCGTGAGTGTCCACGTCTCAGCTCCGTAGGTCATGACGGGTAGGACGTACTGATTGAAAACTTTCGTTTTCAAGCATTGCGGTATGGATGACGAGAAGACTTCACGTATATAGTTTTCCAAACGCTGCCCAGCCTAGCTGGATCCTCCTCTTGGCCTCCTTCTCCAAATTGTTTTTACCCAACTGCAGAATCTGCCCAAGGTAAGTATATTCGGAAACAATTTCGAGAATGTGGCCATGTACAATCACCGGTCTAGAAACAATGTGGCCATTGATCATGACTTTGGTTTTATCCAAATTCATGCCAAGACCGATACATCGGGAGGCTGAAGCTAGGCCGTTCAGTATCTGGTTCAGCTCCTCTAGCGACTCCGCCATTATGACTATGTCATCAGCGAATCGCAGGTGTGAGATGTAATCGCCGTTTATGTTAATGCCCCTACCTTTCCAGTCTAGCATCTTAAACATATATTCCAACACGCTCGTGAACAGTTTGATAAAAAATTGTAGCACGCTTACCGCCAATTACAACAAATTGGGTTGGCTAGTAGAAAATGCTTTAGCATTAAGTCCGCCTATTGTTCACTTATAATTAAATGTGCAATAAAGGGTTAAATAAATAGGTCTCATTACATCCGTTATATCGGCGATGTTTTTAACCACATTAAATAGATACCTATCCGATATTTATTTTTAACCGACTTCGGAAAAGGAGGAATAACTTAGTGTACTCGTAAATTTTTCATAACTTATCCAGGTGTTTACGCCTGGAAGTCATCATCTCATTCCGAGTTGATGATGTATGCCATGTACCTGCTCTTCAACTACATTAGGAGTTAGGGGATAATACTGCGATTTGTTGACAGAAACTATTAGTCATAGTAGCGCTTCGCATCGATACGATGATCTCCCAGAGTATCTGAAAGCGAGACTGCGCTAAAACGCAAATTGCACTAAAAATACCCAAAGACCGCCGACATGCTGCCAGCTACAGACCGATCACCCTTCTTCCCCAAGTGGCCAAGCTGTTTATATCGATGGAACATGTAATCTCTTGTACTGAAGTCGCGCAAGGAAGCTGCCTATCTCCGACTTTGTATGCCCTGTAGGTATACGGACAACATACCAACAGATAGGATAGAGAAGGCAGATACGAGGTGCATTCAATAAGTACCTAGCCTCATCGCCAGAGGGCGCTGTAGTTTCAAAAGAGTTTTACCACAGTGTAGCACATTCTTTTTTAATTCTTTTTTCAAATTTTCATTCCAATCCCTTCATTTGTTTTAATTTGACAACTTATGGAAGCGAACGTGTCGATCGGTTTTACAAAAATGGAAAAAGAGCAATATCGTTCGGTGATTCGATTCCTATTTTTGGAAGGGAAAACGCGCATCGAAATCAAAGAGCGCTTGGATGCTGTGTACGGTGACTCCATCGATGGCCACCGTCAAGAATTGGTTCAACGAGTTTGCACGTGGCCGTACGTCGGTTTTTGATGAACCACGTCCAGGTGCACCGAAAACAGCTGCTACGGAGGAAAACATTAAAAAAATCCATGATCTCGTATTGGCAGATCGCCGATTGAAGGTTCGGGAGCTAGCTGAGACTGTAAGCATTTCAGAAGGAACAGTGCATGATATTCTTCACGAGGAACTCGGCATGAGAAAGCTGTCGGCGCGATGGGTGCCGCGTTTACTCACACCGGAAAACAAGCGCAACCGTGAGACCACATCGGAGACGTGTTTGGCGCTGTTTAAGCGGAATCCAGCTGAGTTAATGCGTCGTTTTGTGACCGTCGATGAAACCTGGCTCCACTGGTACACACCAGAGACCAAGGAGCAATCAAAACAATGGATCCAGACCGGGGAACGTGCTCCAAAGAAGGCGAAAACTGTAAAATCGGCAGGAAAAGTTATGGTCACCGTTTTCTGGGATTCACAAGGTGTGATCTACATTGATTACCTCGAGAAGGGTAAAACAATTACAGGGCTTTACTATGCCGATTTATTGGGCCGATTCGACGCCGAATTAAAGAAAAAACGACCCCATCTGGCGAAGAAAAATGTGCTGTTTCACCACGACAACGCACCGGTTCACACGTCTGCCGTTGCCATGGCCAAATTGGTCGAATTACGCTACGAATTGCTGCCCCATCCACCGTATTCTCCAGATTTGGCCCCTTGTGACTTCTTTCTGTTTCCTAATCTAAAAAAAATCACTCGCCGGGAATAGATATGGATCAAATGAGGAGGTCATCGCCGCCACGGAGGCCTATTTTGCAGAGTTTGACAAAAACTATTTTTCGGACGGGTTAAAAAAGTTGGAGCATCGCTGGGCTAAGTGTATCGAACTAAAAGGAGACTATGTTGAAAAATAAATTGCCACTTTTCCAAAATTTTCGTGTACTTTTTGTAGGCTAAGTATTTATTGAATGACCTCGTATGTCAAAACGACGTTATTGCATGGGACTTAATACCGACGATGGCAGACTGTGACCATAATGGCACGTCGCATCTTCGACCGCACGCTGGCATTTTACCTATTGTGTTGCCATTACATGCACAACCCCCTGACAGGAGTCCACTCCCCGTGAACTTTCGTTCCAGTGAACCGCCCGCCGCCGCCGGCGCCGCCCCCACAATGCGTAGGTAACTCAGACTAGCTAGGTACCCTGAGAAAGCCTGTTTTTCGTGCTTATATAAACGCATATGTGTATATGATATGTATAATACGTATTAGGTATGTATGTATTTATACAGGGTGTAATAAGAATACATTTCAACCAAGTAGGTATTTATTGAACTTTAGTAAGGAACAGCTGATTTTTTTTTCGCGTTCACAGTGTTGATTCCATAGTAAAAGTTGTTCATATTGATGGGTACTTTCACTCCCCGAAGTTTTCGGGAGTAGTCTTATTACGTAAGTAGTCTTATTACGTATGGTATTTATATAATATATATACACGTATGAATTTACAATTTATTATTTGGTTGCTGTATGTATTATAGTACAAACAGTAACCAAATGAAGCAAAAGACCATCCAATCAACACCTGAAGATGAAATCCTAAAGCTTCATTACCAACAATTGACCCAGAGATAGGCGACTCTGCGAGTTGACGCCAGAGAGAGACTTCCTCGGAGCCCTAACTAAACGCCTCACAATACAGAAAGCGTTTGAAGAAAACAAGCTGCTTAGAAGGTATTACCTCACATGCTGGCTGGGTCCATTGGTCATTAAAGGAATAAGCGTAGTATCCTGTATCAGGATAGTCAGTGGAAGGAAGCGGAAAGAGGTAGGTATCTTTGGCTGCACAGACTACTAGCATGGTAACTTTGGCTGGGAAGCTCCAAACCGCACCATAACTTAGTCTAAATCTTTGACACAGACCAAGACCATCCATCCATGAATGAACTTACCTCAAACCAAAGAGTATAACGCTAATATGCCTCAAACCTCAATAATTCCATTAATATCGTTTCTCTAAAAATTGCCGTGGAAGGGGTCTCGTGTATCCAACTATTATAATATCTGTAACCATGCCTTCAAAACGTATAGTATCTCTAACTAGTCTGTGACATTTTACCTTTCGAGCCCAATGCCAAACATCAGAGTTTTCTTTTTCTCGTTAACACAGAGTACATTTTTATATACTGGAACTGCTCTGCTCGATAACGAGTTATTTTTGACGGTGTGGCACGACACGAAGGCCTACTCCATCCAACTACTATTAGAAATGTGAGGATGGATGTTTGTTACTCTTTTGTTGTGGATAGGTACAAAAAACGGTAAATTTAGACTAAAATAAAATAATTATATTAAAACGACCCAAATTCACCAAGGAAAAATGCAATAAATGTTAGTTATACAAAATAACAGTTTGTTTCAAGAGTCTTAAAACAATTTAAATTGTGTAAAGGCTAACTACATGAAGGCACATTTTACAGTTTAACTAACAATATTTTAAAATTTCATATCAATATTATAAACATTCTATGTATGTACATATATTTCTTAAAATATTTTGATATTACTTCTTTTCTGTTTATATAATTTATTGTATAGGTATGATTTTATGTGTTATTTTAATAACATTTAAACTTGTTTTTTTTAAATGCAAGAACGCCGAAAATCACTGCCGCACGCTTAACGAAAACACAACAAGAATTACATAGTAACAATGTCAAAAACAAATATAATCCATTTATCATTAGTATAGCTCATAAAATACGATCATACGCCCTAGTTTCGGTTTTGGTTCTCATATCAATACGGAACTACTGCGAGTCAACCAAAATGTTGCTACTCACAGTAATACCAACAATATTTAAAGTACCATAGTCAAACATTTTGGAAATCAAAATGTCAAAACTGACAGAACAATATTTTCCAACAACTACAAACGAATGTGCATGAATAATGTTTGATACAAAACCTATACGCTAATAAATTCATAAATTTGTAACAATCAATAAAAATATAGAAAGTCTATACAATATTTGTGAGTGCACTTACCTACTACATTGATTATTTAACATTTAAAACGTATTATTACTTTAAGTTACTGTATAATGTAGTATATAGTGTACAAAGATTACTTAACAAATAACACGATTTATTTGATAATCAATTTCTCATATATAAACTAAAATTACTTATTGATGACATAAAAACAACAAAAAGCTCGAATAAAAAACTACAAAATAGACTTCAGTATGATGTGTTGCACTGAGACAAATCATACACTTAATTTGTATCGACAAATTAGACAAACTGAATTTCCTTTTTAAAGTCAGGTAACATTTTTTTATTGGAACCCAGTAGTAGAACACATTAATACGAGCATTACTATTCATATTGTAAAAACGGGATTTTTCACGTACCGCACTATCGGTGAAGGCACTGACTAAGTTTCGACTCATTCCGAGAGTCTTCATCAGGATGAGTGATCGCGTCGTTCTCCGTCCGCATCGCGTCGTGCACGATAGTGCGGTACGTGAAAATTCCCGTTTTTACAATATTTATAGTCAAGTTCACGATAGTTTTTGGAATAAAACGAGCAATACTGCTAGGCGCCAAAATAAACAATGTTTGCAAAATTTTAAAACTTCTGACGTGATTTCCGCTTTCTGATGCAGCGCCTCCTAGTGTCTTGTGGCGATAAAACCTATCCAAGAACCATCCTTGAAGTCATACAAATCGATTGCAAACCGCATTTCAATAGGATAAACCGCTTCGAAGATATTTCAATATCTCACTGCAGGTTTAGGCTCCTGACGTCGCAGTAAAAGAATGTCCATGTCATTGTGAGGCCACAATAACAGAGTAACACAACACGTAGACAGCAAATAAACACAGACATAGTCCTGACACCACACAAGGATTCACAAAAATATTAATTTGTTTATGAAAAAAAGCGATACTAGAAATAAAGATAAACTCGCTGTTGCCACTTGTAGACTCCATAAAGTTAGTAAATCGTTTAAAGGACACGGTATACGCTTTTATAACAAAATCCCAAGATATATACAAAAATTATCAAAACGTAATTAACAAAAACTTTATAAAAAGGCATCCTATAAAATATCTGATTATTGAGATGATAAAAACTCTTAGGCTAGAAAATGCTCCAACTCGAACCAATTGTTTTGTAAATGGATCATTAAAAAGAATAACCAGCCTTGTTTTCTTGCCTTTCTTTCCTGACTTGGTCGCAGAGGAACAGGCAGTAGATAAAAACCGACGTTTCAAAGAAATCCTTGTGATTTTATTGAATAAATGAATTTTGACTTTGACTTTGTGAAGTGGGTATCGGGAACTACGAGTACCGTGGTACCAGAACACCCAGAACTGGAACAAATATCTGCAGAACATGCAACTAAAACAGTTCCTGCGTGCATTCTTCGTGTATACGGTCGGGCGCGAACTGGTTGAGGATATGCTTGACGATCTGGTCGATGGTGTGCGTGTCCAGCATGTTGGCGACGTTCTTGTCGTCGACGACGTGTATGAAGAGGTGCTTGGCATTCTCGCGGAGACGCTGCACGCGCGTCCACGTCACGCGGTCCGCCGGCTTCACACCGCATTCCTTGATCACCTTCTCTAGCACCTGACAACAACACCAACATTATACTAGGTTTTAAACACCATTCTTAGGAACGAAATTCAAAACAAGTTATTTTTTATAAAAATAGAAAACCTGGCGTGATTTTTTTTTTTAATTGTAAAGAATCTTCTTTAATTCGTTTTTTTTAATTGAAGAAGAACTTTCGGGAGCACGGAAGATGAACAATTAATTACTTTTTCTCTTCAACTTCCCCCCTCTCTGATGCCACTATCAATTAATATTTAAGTGTTTTATTTGTTTAAGTTTATTTTCAATATTTTATATATTATTATTAAGTATATATATAAAGACCCGTTAAACTTATAATAATTATATTGTTCTTATACCTATCTTATAATATATATATATATATATATATTTATTTTAGTGTATGTACATTGTACTAGACTCGCCACACCATCTTTTTGCACGCCCAGGATGACTGGTAGAGAATGCTTTAGCATTAAGTCCTCCTAGCACTACATTGTGCGAAAGTATTAAATAAATAAATAAATCTCTAATATTATACATGGGGGAATAATCTGATATATTTACCAACAGATAAAATTTAAAAGAACTCAATACATTAATAAAATATCAGTTCTATAGTCTATTATTTTTAGTTTGAGCGAGACAATGGCCTCGATTCTGTAGTACACTAACTAAACTAAATTTAAACTGTTGCTCTTTTTTACTTATAGTGCAAGCAAGAAAGAGAAACACATACAATTTTAGTGCTGTCAAATTGGTCAGATTTTAGATTTCCATACAAATTTAGTCGTCATTTCAAAACATGCTGACTATAAACACGAAGAAAAGCGGCATGTAAACTGATTTGACAGCAGCACACAGCAGTAAAATTCTTGCCATCTCTTTCTTGCGTACACTATTAATAAAAGATAACGACAGTTTAAATTTAGTTTAGTTAGTGTACTACAGAATCGAGGCCAATGTCAAAAACGTATGTTTTTCTCTCATTTTTGTCATTTCAGTGTCATATGCTGCAAATATTTGTATCGGGTCTGGGTGTTTACTATATATAATTTGTATGTATTTACAAAAAAAGTATATAAGTAGTATATCAGTAATTTAGTTCCCATAGTACAAGCTCCGCTTAGTTTGGGGCTAGATGATAATGTGTAAAAAATGTCCAGCATTATTTATTTTTTATTTATTTATACGCTCCACGCTTGCTGATTTAAGCTTGAATGCAAAGATTTGCTACTTTTGAAGTATGTACAATCTGTCTGACACAGGGACTCACCACATCGACGGTCTCGTGCGGCCAGCCGAGGCACTCCAGGGTCTCCGCGTCGATCAACTGCTCCAGCAGCTTGGAGAGGTGCTCCGCGAGCCTCTCCTCCGACATCAGAGGGCTGATCTCACGCTGCAAATCACAGCATTCACTCAGGATGAGCATTACGAGACGACCTCTATGGCACAGTGGGCGGAAGCCCGCTTGAGACGCAGAAGGTTGCGGGTTCGATTCCCGCTACGGGACAAATGTTTGTATGATCTACAAATATTTGTCTCGGGTCTGGGTCTTGTTTATGTATAATATGTATGTATTTTCAAAAAAGTATATAATTAATATAATTATCAATCATTTAGTTCCCATAATACAAGCTCTGCTTAGTGAGGAGCTAGATGATGCTGTGTGAAAAATGTCCAGCTTTTTTTTTTATTAAACAACCAAGAACAATCGTAAACACCCAACAGACACATACATAGTCCTGATTACACACTAGGATTTACTGTGTCGTGGGTATCAGGGACTGCTAGTACCATGGTACCACAACACCTATACCCGGACCAAATATCTGCAGAACATGCAAACATTTGTCCCAAAGCGGGAATCGAACCGGCACCTCTTGCGTCGCAGCTGGCTTCTCGACGTCTTAGATTAAACATTAGCTCTAAGAAATATTTTAGTTGAAATGGAAATGGGCAGGCCATTAGAGCTCGCAGAATCAAAAACCGCTGCAAATTTTAAATTATTATAATAATAATAATTATAAACAGTCACAAACACACACGGAATCAGCCACATTGCGGTTTCCGGTTTCGTGGGTATCACGAACTACCCACATTATAGTAATTCAGTAATATCAGTGGATATTCGGGTATTTTGTTAAATCTCTATATTCTTGAAATAAGGGGAATATCAAGGGAGAATACTAGACTTTTTGTTTAAATTCCAGTTTCCCCCCCTAAAGGTGATTTTTCAGGGGGGATTTGTGGAATAACCCAAATTAACAGGTAACATTCCCTCGCATTCTTAAACATCACCACCCCACATATATTTTTTATTATTTCGGAAACGGAAGAGCTTGATTGCTACAAAAAATAACACAGCTGGGGAAACCTTTAAACGTTACCTCTTCCTCGTGAAAGTGTTCATGTTTGTCGGAGGGCAGCGCTTCGTCGCTCTCCTGCATGCCGCCGTACAGCACGGGTCCGTTCTCGCTGCAGCCCTCGAGGATGCGGTCCGCCTCCGCGTCCAGCACGTTCAGTATCGACTCCAGCTCAGATTTGGTGACGCGTTTCTCTTGAAGATTCTGGTTTTTAGGGTTGTTCTGAAAGTTCAAAAGTATGTTACCACTTCGATTCCCGCTGTAGGGCAATAAATAAATAATGCAGGACATTTTCTCACAGCATCATCTAGCCCCAAACTAAGCAGAGCTTGTGTTATGGGAACTACATGACTGATATACTACTTATATACATTTTTGTAAAGACATACATATTATGCATAGAAAAAACCCAGACCCGAGACAAATATTTGCAGATACAAACATTTGTCCCGCGGCGGGAATCGAACCCGCAACCTCCTGCGTCTCAGGCGAGCCTTCGCCCACTGCGCCACAGAGGTCGTCGTGCATGCAATGTTTGCTAGCTTTTCTGAATGGTGTCTTACCATGGTACTTGTGGTTGATACACACAACACAGAGAATCCTAGAGCAGGTTCAGTAAAGACTAAAGCCTGAATTCATATTCGGGGGTTGAACAGTCCCCCGAAATCCATAATTCAGCATTCGCCTTATGGCTGGGTACATAAAGGTTAAATTCGCACTTGAATTTTTACTTAGCGCCAGAACAATCCCTTAGGGGAGCCCCTACTTGACTTTGAATTCGGGATGAATCGTATCACGCTAATTTGTAAGCTGGATGAGCGATGGACAATTCGAATGAACAAAATTGGTTTCATATTGGACGTTCCGTTTTTTGGATGGATGGGCCATTAAAATAAGGAACTAGTGTCAAAATTGATCGCCATCTCGATAGCCATGAGTTAGTGTGATCGCCCCGCGGGTCTGGATGTTGTAGTATCATGGTATTCGTAGTTTCAGATGCTCACTACGATATAGGAAATGTTAGTGTGGGGTCAGGACTAAGAATGACGCACGTGCCGCACGAGGTACAAGCCGTGTTAAGGGTCGGTAATCTGGTAGGTACTCACGAGCACGCTGCGCACGTGCGTGAGGTGCGAGCGGAACACGTCGACGTGGAAGTGACGCACGTGCCGCACGAGGTGCATGCCGCGGATGTAGGCACGTGCCGACACGCAGTACATGCAGCGCCGCGGACGGTCCAGCGTGTGCGTGCTCATGTGCCGCCGCATGTACTGCTCGCTCATGAACTGCTTGCGGCAAACCTCGCACGAAAACACTGAAACACAAATGAATATAACTGACTGTGTGATGTTACAGGCTAGCCCTTGTGCGGATATTGCCAAAATTACGTTGACCCCAGGGGTCTACAGGAGACTCGACGGGGGTCTACGTTGGCGAGACAAAAAAATGGGTGTTTACAATTCGCCCACGAAAATTAACTGCTTTCGATAGTGAAGAACTAAAATGTTGGCTTGACTTTACCTATCAATGTAGGCAGATAATATTTTAAGAAGGCCAGTGACCGTTACTTGTAAAAAATTGCATATTCATTTAGAAAACTCCCCATTCGTGGTTGGAACTCAGCCGCAACGCAAATTTCCATAGTTAGATCTAATCTTCACATTTTTTGTCGAGTTTTGGGAAAATGGTAGAAATGTAGATGCAGGGGGTCCTTCGGAACCAGCTAAATTTTGAAAGTGGGCTATGAGAAAAAAGTCTGGGAACCTCTGGCGTAGACAATTAGACTCCCTGCGTCTTGGAATCCCGTGATCACTTATATATGTTCCCTTCACGATTGTATTTTTCAGTGCGTTGATACGGTTAGTGTATTGTGTCGTAATATGAACATTGACTTTCCTGAATCTGAACATGAAATGAGGGTAGTTGCGGCTCCTGCCGCTATTTCTCAGAAGCTCTGTGTACTCTAGTCACTCGTGGCCACAGCGGCTGTAGCAATACACCCGAAACATCGGGATCGTACTTAATTAAAAACGGGAACGGAAAAGTACAAGTAAGAGACTCGCGCAGTGAGGGTTCCCTACTTCTCCTTGTGAATATTTAATATGTATATATTGTATGTTGAGTTATATATAAAATTGTATTAAAAATAGTGCTATTATTAGAATTTATCCTTTTGTGTACACTAACCCACTACTATTTATCAGCTGTCCCTATCCTCAAAGGTTTTCTGGAAGAACCCTTGTTAGGGTTTAGCTCGTCTTTGTACATGTCCTATATGTAAGTTTTTTGTCTGTATTCTCTGTATTATCTTAGTGTACCTACATTTAAAGAATAAGGTTATTGTACCATAGTACAAAACAAATATGTAAAAAAAAATGTTCTGGTAATAATCAAAGTCCAAGTCAATGTTCAATGTGTTTTGCATTGATGTTGCAAATAAATTATTTTATTGTTCTGCCTTAGAGGCAGAAAAACATGGCGTCAACGTCAGTCAGCACTTACATTTCTCGTCTTTGCTGTGGGTTTTCAAATGTTCATCATAACTGGCTTCAGTATTGAACTCCTTATTGGCAAATTGACACTCGCTGTACGGGCAGAATAGCTTTATCTCTCCTTTGTGCTTCTTGTTGTGGGACATTAGGCTGAAAATAAACAATTTAACTGACTATAATTTCTTTAATTTTCAGGAAAAAATAAAAACACTTCAATTAACGGGACGTTAATAAAAATTACAATATGAAATTTCATCCCCCATTTTGTCACCCTTAGGCGTGGTTCTTGAAGTATACCTTAACCATTAAATAATGAATCATCAAAATCGGTTCACTATTAGCGGATGTATCGCGTAACATGCACACATAAAAAAACATACAGACGAATTGAGAACCTCCTCATTTTTTGCAGTCGGTTGAAAAAACGTACTTAATTAATGTTATCGATGCTTTGTTAATGTGTTTCAGTGTTTTTGGATTTTAACATTTTAAGGGTGAAAGTGTGTAAAGGAGTATTACATTAAATACGACTCCACACGTTCAAAGCCGCTGGCAACAGCTGGTACATACATAAAAGTTAATTCTTACCTGACTTTGTTAGGGAATCGTTTGTTGCAGTGGAAGCAAACAAACCCGCTGTGCGTCTCGAGATGGCGCAGCAGCTGCGAGCGCTGGATGTAGGATTGCTTGCAGAGGTTGCATTTGTACGGCTTGTCTGCCACGTGGGTCAGCACGTGCCGCCGCATCACCTCCACTGTGTGCGTGCTGTACCCGCACTGGAACACATCCATACAATACATCAGTACTGAGCACAGAGCCTGCTGCTGCTGCTGCCCCCCCCCCACATAGAAAACAGCCAGACCCTAGACAAATATTTGCAGATCATACAAACATTTGTCCCGCGGCGGGAACCGAACCCGCAACCTTCTGAATCTCAAGCGGGCCTTCGCCGACTGCGCCACAGAGGTGTCAATCGACACGGATGTCATCGGTGGCCGGCCGCATCAATCCTTAAATTCGAGTTTCTATGTATTTCTGCGCAACGCACTAGTGTTGGCTCTGCGCATGCCTTTATCGTGTCGTCAGAGCTCATCTTAAGCGGACGCTTTTACTTACCTCACTGAATATCCTCCATAATGAAAGCAACAAAAGTTAAATATCATTAAAAAAAATCAACAAGTTCAAATTAAATAAAATTGCTTGAAAATAATTTCATTGTGATGCATTGGCACGAACGGAATCAGTCAGTCTTCTATAAGACGGTATTATGCAATCTTTAGTAGTAAGGGTAAGTTATCAATGGTAAAATAATTTTATGATATATTATTTTCATGTAATGATGGCGTAGCTTTGCCTGGTTGTTTTTAAAAGATCAATCGGGCTATGCCATGTTCAGAATGGAACATTGCAGGTAAACCGCTAAACTCAGACCATTTCCTACCAACACGAGCATGGACAGGGTGATTTTGCTGTCTGTTTTACTAGTACCATATTATAATATCTGTGGTTTTACTGAGACTTACTTAAAACGCTTTCTTTTGTTATGTAATCTTCTTCTAACGCACTACCGCCCCACTCTTTATTACACACAGGTTAGCTGGAATAAAATGCTATTTAGCATTAAGTTTATCTATGTCAAGTACATAGGCGAACTTAATGATAATTAGCATTTTCTCTTTTATATTGTGCAATAAAGTATTTTCAATCTTTCTTTCTATCTAAAACGCGCCTGAGTCCGTATCACCCGCGCGATCTCAGCACCCCTCTAAATTATCAGGGAGTGAAAAAAAAGTAAATTCTCTAAATTACCACTGAACGCAGTATGCGCCAAGTTGTAAATAACCTTACATCTTCTGGAATCCTGATTTAATTTGCCATTAAAGAATAGAGATCAGGGGGGCTAGACAAATTTACATACTCTTGGATCATAATATTTACCACATCACAAGCATATTTCTTCTCCCCATGTATCTCATTGTGTTTGGACATGGCTGCACGTGACGAGGTTGTTTTTCCACAAAGGTCACATATGAACTGATTAGGTTTCTCTGAAAAACAAAAACAATCATTTCTTCCCTTGGAAGTGAAACATTCATGGAAATCATATTAATTGGATGAGGCCTGTTCAAGATTGTTTATATGGCAATTAGGGAAAGGCAGTTTGACTTGGTGGATATACATGGACCATTTATCATCATCTATTGTTGCGCCCCCTACTAGGGGTAACCAGTGGTCCACTAATAAAGAATTTTCTCAAATTCCATGAATTCTCAAATGCACCTTGCATTGGGACAATGAAGTTTGAATGGAAAAAACTTTACTGGAACAGTCAGGTTGGTTATAGCATATCCACATGACTATTAAACTTTTTAAAGAAAACCACTTACCTGCATGCTGCTCATGCCAGTGTCTAGTAAGTTTGGTAAAGTTTTTGGTGGAAAACTGACAGTATTTACACATAAACCTGTTGCTCCTCAGGTGGGTTGTACGAAGATGTACAATCAAATTGTCTTTTCTAGAAAAACTTGCATGGCATATCTAAAAGTATTATGGCATATTATAAGTAATGAATGAAACACATACTACAATCAATTTCAATAATATTAAATGGACATGTCACAAAATCATGTAAAATCTCAAAGCTCATTACATGGTTCAAATTAAGTATTATTTTCTAATCTAATCTAATAAGCCTGTCTGATCCCACTGCAGGGCAAAGGCCTCCCTTCTCTTTTTCCACTCTTCGCGGTCATGCGAGTTGATTGGCCAGGATATCAAAAATGTGTCGAGTTCGTCGCGCCACCTCCACCTCCCTGGCCGGGAGCCTGGCCTGATCCCGTGGCCATGTCACAACCTGTGGGACTCACTGAGTGGCTATTTTAGCCCACAGCTCAATGTTTCCAAATAGAATCAACAAAATTGAGTTTGCTAACCTGACTGAAAGTAGATCTAAGTAAATAAGTAACAAGACTAGATTATAAACTAAATTATGAGAACAAGGCTTTAGAATTTTGACTGATTCATGACATGTTAGTGTTTAATTTAGGTACTTACTTCACATGGGAATTTTGCCATTGTTTTCCCACAGCCTTTCTGTGCCATATGTCGTAAGACATGGGACTGTCTAGTGAATTGTTTGGAGCAATGTTGACATTTGATGACAGGATGTTTATGAGCTTTCACAATATGTTCAAGTAATGTCTCCTCATCAGGACAGACCACATGACAGTGTTTGCAAGGGAGACACCCAACAACTGTAGAATGTTCCTTCAGGAGATGTTTTTTAAAGTTTTCTTTCAACTTGAAGTTTTTATTTTGGCACACCTTGCAATTATAAACCTGCAAAAATATAAACAAGAATTTTGTTATTTATTCCAAAGACAAGTAAATATAGTGAATTTGATCATTCATACTGTTAAGTGGGTATTTTCACATACCATAATATCGGTGAAGGTACCAACTAAGTTTTGACTCATTCGGAGAGTCTTCATCAGGGTGACTGATTGCTATGCTCTCCCTCTTAAACACTCACCCTATGATAACAATATGAATGATGAAGACTCTCAGAATCAACTTATTTGGTGCTTTTCCGTTTTACAATATGTTGTCCAATCAGGTATTATTTATATAGTCTTGTAGAATTGCATTGAACCGATTCTCTATAGGTGTGTTACATGTTAGAATATGTCCCTCAGTTCAGTGTGCCTGCTGACAGGCCTCCTCCAGTATTTTCCATTGAGATCTGTCTTGGGCAACTCTCCTCCAATCAGGTATCCAAGCATTTTCTTACACAATTTGTGGGTCACAACAGAGTTTATTTTGAGAATTGGTCATGTTCACAGAACCATGTACCATGGTCAATTTGTAGATGACACATGATACATCTGTGGGTCAAGTTAACAAATGTTGGGTACCTACTAACCTTGGATTTATGTTCAGGAAAAAATATTTCACTTTGGTCATCAGTATCACCTCCGTTAGTAAAGTTACCGCTATCATCATTGCTTAAGCTCTCTTCTTTGATCATATTATCATCTATATCATCGCTTCCAACTAAAATCATCAACTTTTCCTTTAGAGTTTGTTTTCTTTGTTTTGCGTTCAGCTTCGCTAACCCTGGAGCTGGAGGCCGTCCTCTTTTTTTAGGTGGCATTTTCTTTTAGATTGTTCAGATTCGCTGGCACGTAATAAAACAAAGCACACGAAATTAACTATTGATATCACTTTCACACAGGCGCTTGAACAACAACGATTTCATCAAAATCTTTGACGATAACTTGCTTCACCAATTCGCTAGGCGCAAGCGCAACGCAAGCAAAACAGTGATGCCAACTCAAGGTTGTGGATTGGTTGGACTGGTTGACCGGGCCTGGCATTCTGAGTGGTAGAGCAGGGCGGGCGGCGCATTGTTATAATCATGAAAAGACCGAGTTATAGAATAGAGATCTCGCGATGTACCAGTTTTACCGAAGGGAGAGTTATGAGTTTAGTAGTCACATTTTTTTTTTAATTAAGTTAACCTAGCTACAGCGCAATTCAAAACAATAAATTATTACTACCGAGTAACTTGTTTCGGTTACAACATGTAGTTTGGTTTGGTACCAAAAATAAAAACTAATTTGCTCCTTAAAACCTATAAAACAAAATTTAAAAATATGCCGTATAATTATATTTTCCTTTAAATCGGCACCCCATGTGACCATATTATAATCTCACTTATTCTCTCATATTTTAAGGCCTCTTAAATCAAGTAGTTCAAAAACTTTCGTAACGATTTAGCTCATATTAGAACTTAAAAATTATATAAGTATAACCTACTTTATACTTATAGTTAGTTTTTGTGTATTATATCATTTACTTTTTGTGTAACTTCAGGGTGGTATAGTTAATACGGCCGAGCTGTAAATAACGACTTTAAAAAGTTGCAGTTCTATCACTAAAAGTGGTAAGTTGGCAACATAAAACAACATGGGGCTATGCCACGTCTTCAATCACAATTAGTAAGATTTGACAAATGACAGCATTTAACAAATTTATTTTCGTTCAAAAATGACCAACTGCATCATGCTGCTTTTACATAACTTTATATCATACAACAAAAAAGTCCAATTAACTGCTTGAGCAACATCAAGAAGAAGAGGAAAAAAAACTGGATGAGGTGTGATTTCACGTGCCAAACCTAAAATCGTACGTGTCCTCATTTTCGTCCGGAAATGACGATGGGTGGCGCTTGGACCAGCGGCATAGCAGACAGCGCAGCAAGTATGCATTTACAATTACATGCCGTCTACCTGTGCGATTCGATTTGATACAAGTGCTTATCTTCCGGTATCGATTAAGTATCGAAATAATTGATTCGATACTTGTATCGAATTATCAGGACTGTAGCATAGGTACATACCTACTATGCGCATCAGCGTGCTAGATTTAAGTGAATGAGTTACACAAGCGTACGTGTTTTTTTATTGCTACCAATTTTATCCGTATTATTCTGCTTTCAAGTAGAATGAAGTGTTGTTTCGAATCGGCCGGCGGCCTGGCCAGAGATCTTGAACAACGCTGTAGCCAAAGACTAGTTAGCAGAGATCCTACCTAGCAGGGTTACGTAACCCCTGCTAACCTAACTAGTCCCTTTATTGTGGATTACACAGCCAGATAATACACGACTCTGGAAAGCATAGCCAAAACGAAGCCACTTTCAAAAAGATCGATGCTCTGTTTTTTATGAGTGCTTTGTTGCCATAGTATTTTATGCGAATGTAAAATGTCAGTTTTGATAGTTTTCAATCAGGTGAAAAACGGTGTGTTTGGAGGAATAAAATTCATGTGTTTTGAACCCAAGTTATGTTAGGTAAAGCTCGAATAGCAAGCAACCCTTTCTAGGTACCTAGTCATAAAATAACCTAACAACCTAACCTACCCGAGTCGGATCATTTTCATCATCATCATCATCATCAGCCCACATCAGTTCACTGCTGGACATAGGCCTCTCCCAATACGCGCCACTGAGCCCGGTGTTCGGCTCTTATCATCCACTTACTGCCCGCTGCTTTCCTTAAGTCATCGCTCCACCTAGCCGGGGGGCGCCCCACACTACGTTTACCCAGACGCGGTCTCCACTCAAGAACTCGTTTACCCCAACGGTTATCGGTTCTTCGGCATATATGACCAGCCCATTGCCACTTCAGCTTACTAATCCTCTGAGCTATGTCGATGACTCTCGTTCTCTGTCGGATAATCTCATTACGGATGTTATCCTTCAGAGAAACCCCGAGCATAGCTCGTTCCATAGCTCGCTGTGCGACCTTGAACTGGTGGATTAGCCCAACTGTGAGTGTCCACGTCTCGGCACCGTAGGTCATCACGGGTAGGACGCACTGATTGAAGACTTTAGTCTTCAGGCATTGTGGTATGGGTGACGAGAAGATTCGACGTAGTTTCCCGAACGCTGCCCAGCCCAGCTGGATCCTTCTCTTGGCCTCCTTCTCGAAGTTGTGTCTACCCAATTGCAAAATTTGCCCGAGGTAGACATATTCTTGAACAACTTCAAGTGGATGGCCTTGTACGACGATTGGCTCCGGGTCTATGTTCCCATTGAACATAATTCATCATTTCATCATTTCCAGGCCAACATTAACTAACAATCCTGATTGGCATTTGCTCTGAGCAAACGAGGCTCGACTTCGTCATGCGAGTCCTTTGCATCAACCAATGAGGCACAGATTCGACGAACTCTCGACCAATGAAATTCGAGAATAGTGTTCACGGATTACGAGGCGTACATTCCAAGAATGTGCAATCCCGTCTGTGTCAAGCTTGAACGATGGACGTACGTCCATGGAAAGCACAACCAGATAATTCAAACCCATGTACACGGAACACTGGCTGTGCTTTCCATGGTCGTACGATACGGCCTCCTCCCTAACTAGTTTGTGTTCGTTACCATAGTAATGTTGTTTGTAATCAAATGTCTGTCAATAACGAAATCGAACACTCCATCTCGTTGTGTTGATCATGTTTTGAAAGAAATCTACACCACTATAGCTACAGTAAGCAGTAAATTATTATAAAACATGCATAATGGAAAAGGAATTGGGAGCAGATATAATAAAAGCAACCCAGGCATCGCTAGGAAAATATGTGAAGCGTCCTCCCTTGAGTGAAAAACTACTCAGAAAACCTCCTTTTCGATTCTTGCACGATGTTGTGTCAGCCGTGAGTACCTATGAATTATTATAAAAATCAATAGTAGGTGCCTAATGGTAGTTACTTTGAAAGAAGACAGATACATAGGCAGGTATGTACCATGTCTACCTAGTTACCTATATAGTAAATATTTGTATTTCCGAATATGTATTAAATCAAACTTGTGAGTACCATAATGTGTTAAATGTACCTACCTACAGTCTGCTGCAAGAGTTGGTCCTATTATTACTCTGCGTGTTTTACCTACCAGTAGGTACCAGTACCTATAGTTTTTGTCTATCCGCCATTAAAATCATACTAGGTAGGTTATTCAATTTAATATAAATCCATCCAGTTCGTTAGTAGGGACACAATAAAAATAGTTTAGTAGAAAATATGGTATTACTTGAATTAATATAATTATAAAATTGAATAAAAGATTAATATAATTATTTTCTCAAACTACCCCTCAAAGAGGATGTGAGAGGGTGTTCTAGTATATATGGGAACTTTTTACAGAGTGGTCCAATTTGTTCGAAACTCGGCATAAATAGTATTCAGCACAAATGATAAAAGACAAATACATGTATTTTTCTAAACTACTCCCTATGAATGTAAAACGCGTGGTGCGATTTCCTGAAAACTTAGTTTGCATATTTAAAATACAAAAGAACTGAACACGTATCAGGGTATTCAAAAATGCAGTTAGGGTACAAGCCACGCAATTATATTTGATGCACCGATCAATTACCTACCCTACGCGAGTAAAACCGCGGGCATCGGCTAGTAGATAGTATATTACATCTGACGTTGAGTTTAAAGTTGTATATCTCATCTGACGCTGAGTTTAAAGTTGTATATCTCATCTGACACCGATTTTAAAGTAGTATATCTCACTTGACGCTGAGTTTTAAGTTGTATATCTCATCTGACGCTGAGTTGTTGTATATTACATCTGACGCTGAGTTTAAAGTTGTATAATACATCTGACGCTGAGTTTTAAGTTGTATATTACATCTGATGCTGAGTTTAAAGTTGTATATTACATCTAATGCTGAGTTTAAAGTTGTACAATACATCTGACGCTGAGTTTAAAGTTGTATATTACATCTGATGCTGAGTTTAAAGTTGTATATTACATCTGATGCTGAGTTTAAAGTTGTATATTACATCTGATGCTGAGTTTAAAGTAGTATATCTCACCTGACGCTGAATTCAAGCTCTGCCGCGCCCCTTTCAATAGCCTATGTCTGTGTCCATACGCGGCCACTCCGATAGCCCTCAGATCCTCATGAGACATCTCTGATAGGATATCCACGGTGATCTGCTCGCGTTCCACCTATTTAACTATCTACGAAATCTTAAACTTTTTGATGTGCAGCTGGAACAGCTGTCAGGGTAAGCAGGCAGGTAGGTACATAAAAGGGGTCAGCGGTTCGCTCTGTCATGGTGACCGACGCGCAGGATTCTGTTATCGCTGCTTGCCGCGGACACGGCTCAGCATCGAGGTTGCTCTTTTTATCAGGATGGCGTGAAAGCTATCAATCCGAGCGACAGCAGACATGCCGGATGCGCTGCAGTACTACGGCAGCCTCAACAACATCCTGAAATCGTTGTTGTGGTACGCGTAGATTGTTGATCCGTTGGCAAATAGGTATAAAAGGACTTGCAAAAAGAGGCAACCTTCATTCACTACACGGTACACAGAAGTGCACATTATTGCTTCGAAGGAAGACTTCAAAGTTGGCTGTCAGTCAACCTTCTATCCCAGTGTGTGGCTGTAGCCCAAATACTTGAATCGCGACTCCGAGCATGTTGCATCATCTAGAAAGATGGGGAGAACAATAGTTATTTGATGTTCCCATGCCCTATTATTTACGTTAAACTTGAGCCAATGTATCCCATCATTATTCTTCGCCCTTTTATATACGAAAACTTGTAGAAGGATCGTTTTTTGACAGCACTTATAAAAGGAACCATATCATCGGCGTAAATTAAATTGTTGATGCATTTACCATTTATCGGTCAGCCAACTCTGGTGCTACTGAGCTACTCTTTAAGTCCATTAATGTACCTACATGCCAATGGGGAGTTTTTCTCGTTGTGCTCCGGTAGCGGACAACGGGAATTGATCTTCCCATTGTCCTCCGATTCACACTTTTGCCATCTAGTTTAAAACCAAAGACAGCGTAAATGAGGGTCATTTCAAAATCAAAGATGGTTCATAATTTTTTTTTCTAACGTATGGACATCGTTTTTAACTAAATCGGGGATGTTGATTACGGAAATGAGGATTCATTTTGAAATCAAGGATGGCGTATAAAAAAAATGTTTTTATAAAATGTACATCATTTCCATAATTAATATCTACAATTTAATCAAAGGTCTTACTTACCAATTACCATTAAAATTTTGAAAAAATATTAAGCCTATCTACCTACTATCTTTAATTTTAAAATATTTCCATAATCGGCATACCCAATAATAAGCACTTGAAAAAAAATTGTAACGGGAATAATACTTCCCATTGTCTCCCGATGGCCCCGAGTATCAGGCACAATGGGAATAATCCGAGGCCGCCGCCCACCTCACCAAATTATACAATGCTGGACGTTGGTTCTATCTGATTATTTTTTATAAGTATAATTCAATCAACCGACGATTAGGCAGGGCCTGCGATTGTTCAATGTTTTTAAAACTTTCAGGTACATCAGACGACTGGATTCTTTGAAGGTTTATTTGATGAAGATGAACTGATATCAGAAAATGTTAAAGACAGAGACAGCAAAATACTTTTTCTCAATAAAGTGATATCGGTAGTAGGTCAGTGCATTTATTCGTTTGAAGTAACAAAGCTTCTGCCCATATCTATGCTCGCGTGTTAACCGGATAAAAAATACCTAGATGTGTGCTACCTATTAAATAAACTTTATATTGTAAGAATAAACACAACACATAAGAATAGCAAAAATCAACCTTCAACTAGGTACAAACTAGTTATTACATACTTTACATATCATCGCAAGCAGGCAACCTTAGAATGTAGAGAAACATCTTTAGACTTTGAGTTGACAAATTTCACCCAAACTGGTTCGACCGTTACAAATATTATTTAAGCAACAAAATAATATATTGTTACGAAATTATGTATATTCCAATATATTATTACGTAAAACATTGAGTATCCAATTTTACACCAAATTAACACTGTATTGAAGTGGAACATATTTTTTTATTAAAAACGGGATATCTAGTTTGACGATTAGGTGCCTACCATGATCGTAATTAAATCATGGTAAATAGGCCGTTTAAGTGCAACTGAAGCTGAAGTGTGGATCTAATGATAAATTTGCCCGAATAGGAACAAATT
This sequence comes from Perizoma flavofasciatum, assembly GCA_958496245.1. Taxonomy (NCBI): domain Eukaryota; kingdom Metazoa; phylum Arthropoda; class Insecta; order Lepidoptera; family Geometridae; genus Perizoma; species Perizoma flavofasciatum. The sequence goes on from OY292436.1 coordinate 7,726,483, forward strand.
AACAAAATAACAGTCATTTCTATCAGTGTTATTTTGGACGAAAATAGCATCGAACCAACCCATCACGGGTTGGTTCATTCCTGTGGGGATTCTCTACACATTTTCCTACCTACTTTCCTACCTACATTCCTACCTACTACTTTGTAACCGTATTTATCTATTTAAATAATTTCAACACTCATACACATGCACATACTTACTTCACACATTCTTCATATACCTACACACAATATAATATAATATAAAATATTTATGTAATACCTATTACACTATCTACACTACGACGACGGACGAGTTGGCGTGTCATCCGATATTATATTGGAACCGCGCGATCGGCTCGGCTACCTACCTACGTGACCTGCGCCGTGTGACGTCACGCGCGCGTCACGGCCCCGACCGGTTCAACAACTCAGCGTGCGCGCGGCCCTCTCGCTGGCCCGCGCTCGCGCGACCGGCAGCCGTCTACCCAGCAACCTACAAACGCTGATCGCATCCCACCCATCCAGCAGCCTGGAAGCTTCAGCTAACCTAGCGGACCGAGTCCACGATATCGTAGCACCCAGTCTCCAGGTAGCTTCAACTGCATCGGCAACCCCTGTTCCTGGTTCGATGCAATCAATGGCGAACGAGATTGCTGAGCTGAAGGCAGCAGTCAAGAACTTGACCATGCAGCTGAACCATCAGCCTCGGTCACGCGATCGTTCCAGCCATCGTTCGAACGGCCATCAGCGCAGGCGCTCCAGATCCCGGTCACAATCCAGCTACAGAAGATTCCCAAACTGCTGGTATCATAGTCGACATGGCGCCAACGCTACCCAGTGTGTGAAGCCCTGCGACTTCGAGAAATCGGGAAACGCCCAGGGCGGTCGATAAAGGCGACTGACGATTGCCCCATTTCCCCTGGTCGCCTCTTCGTTACCGACCGCATATCGAAGATACCGTTCTTGGTAGATACCGGTAGCGACGTCTGCGTCTTCCCTCGGTCTGCACTTCGGGAACGTCGGGTCAAGACCAGCTACGAGCTGACAGCTGCCAACGGAAGTGTCATAAACACCTTCGGATCGCTTCAGCTTAATTTAGATTTAGGGCTTAGGCGTAATTTCCCCTGGAATTTTATTGTTGCTGATGTCACTAAAGCTATTATAGGTGTAGATTTTCTTAGCTTCTACAACCTCATTGTTGATGTTCGCAATAAGCGCATAGGGCGTATCATAGATAACCTAACATCATTGTCAACCGAAGCTTACCCCGCTAATGCTCCTGACACATGTTCTGTAAAGGTTCCATCCGGCGACACGTCTTTTCATAAAATTCTATCGGAATTTCCCGAAATAACTAAGCCGGCTGGCACGCCACACGCCCACAAACATAACACTGTACATCACATACGCACCACACCCGGTCCCCCCATCTCTTGTTCCCCTCGCAGGTTGGCTCCTGATAAGCTCAAGGTGGCGAAGCAGGAGTTCGACTTGATGCTGAGCAATGGTACGGCGCGTCCTTCTGAGAGTCCATGGTCTTCTCCTCTGCATTTAGCGCCCAAAAAAGAAAATGGATGGCGTCCATGCGGAGATTATAGGCTACTCAACGCTCGGACCATCGCTGACAGGTACCCTATCAGGCATATACACGACTTTGCCCACAGCATCTCTGGCTGTACAGTCTTTTCAACTATCGACTTGGTCAAAGCATACAACCAGATATCTGTGTTCGAGGAGGACATCCAGAAGGCAGCAATAACCACCCCTTTTGGCCTTTACGAGTTCCCGTTTATGAGCTTTGGCCTCCGGAACGCTGGCCAGACTTTCCAGAGGTTCGTCGATGAGATGACCCGGGGGCTGGACTTTTGCTATTGTTATCTCGATGATTTTTTAGCGTTTAGCCGTTCCGCAGTCGAGCATGAAAGCCATCTTCGTCAGCTCTTCGAACGCATGAAGAAATACGGCATCGTCGTGAATACCTCAAAGTGTGTGTTTGGAGCCTCAGAGGTAACATTTTTAGGCTACCACATCTCTGCTTCTGGTACCAAACCTCTAGACTCCAAGGTACAGGCCATAAAAGAGTTCCCTGCGCCGAAAACAGTACGGCAACTCAGGCGATTTTTAGGCATGTTGAATTTTTACCGGCGATTTATGCCTAACGCCGCAAAAGTTCAAGGCCCTCTCAATGCCCTGTTAGCTGGTTCTGTCAAGGCCTCGGATCCCGTGCACCTCACCGGTGAGTCTCTCGCAGCCTTCGAGCAGTCTAAACAGAGTCTCTGCGACGCTGCTTTACTAGCTCACCCCGACTGCCAAGCCAAGCTCGCGTTGGTTACTGACGCCAGCGACTTAGCACTGGGCGCAGTAATTCAGCAACTCAAGGATGAAGTTTGGCAGCCGCTCGCATTCTTTTCACGGAAACTCAGCCCATCTCAGCAGAAGTACTCACCCTACGACCGCGAGCTGCTCGCCATATACGAGGGCATAAAGTACTTCCGCCACATGCTGGAGGCAAGGGACTTCACGGTTTATACCGACCACAAGCCCATTTGTTACGCCTTCAGCGAACGGAAAGGTAACTGCTCACCTCGCCAATACAGACATCTGGACTTCATCTCCCAATTCACCAGCGATATCCGGCATATATCCGGCAAGGATAACGTTGTGGCCGATACGCTTTCGAGAATTGATGAGTTGCAAAGTCCAGTTGATCTAGAAGTTCTCGCTAGATCTCAGATCTCTGATACCGAGCTTTCTTCTTATCTCCATGACGAACCGACTTCGCTTCGCTTGGAGAAGATCAAAGAGCCCGGTAGCAAAATTGAGATTTACTGTGACGTTAGTACTGGCACAGCAAGACCTTTCGTGACCAAATCATTGCGAAAGCAAGTATTTGACAGCCTACACTGCTTGAGTCACCCTGGTGCAAACGCAACTGCTAAGCTTGTAGCACAGCGTTACGTTTGGCCAGGCGTCAGAAAAGACTGTCGAGAATGGTCACGAACGTGCTTGGCTTGTCAGCGGTCTAAGGTGAATCGTCACGTGTCCGCTCCTCTGGGCACTTTCGATTTACCTAAGGCTCGTTTTGCGTTCGTCCACATCGACCTGATTGGTCCCATGCCCTTATCCAACGGCTTTCGTTACTGCCTTACTGCCGTAGACCGCTTTACCAGGTGGCCTGAAGCCATCCCTATCGTAGACATTACGGCAGAAACGGTAGCAAAGGCATTGCTGTCAGGTTGGATCGCCAGATTTGGTTGTCCAACTGACATTGTGACCGATCGTGGACGTCAGTTTGAATCCTCACTATTTGAAGTTCTTGCGAAAATAGCCGGATTCAAACACCGCAGGACCACTGCTTACCACCCAGCCTGCAACGGACTGGTGGAGCGATTCCACCGACAGCTAAAGACAGCTATTACTTGTCATGCTGACAGTAGTTGGACAGAATCGTTACCACTAGTCCTACTAGGCATTAGGAGCGCGGTCAAAGAAGATCTTCATTCATCTTCTGCCGAATTGGTTTACGGCGAGCCCTTAAGGCTCCCAGGTGAATTTTTTCACCACACTGTATCCGGTACGACCGATTATACCGACTTCACTGCTCGACTACGTTCCATTGCAGAACAACTGCAACCAGCTCCTGCGTCACGGCATAATAAAAGCAAAATTTTTATCTATAAGGACCTCACTTCCTCGACGCACGTATTCCTTCGGGAAGAAATGCTACGAGGAACATTTCATCCAGCATACTCCGGCCCCCATGAAGTTATTCAGCGGGGGGAAAAAGTGTTTAAAATCTTGGTAAAGGGTAAGGCGATGACCGTCTCAATCGACCGACTGCCGGTCGCGCTCGCGCGACCGGCAGTCGGATGGAATCGCTAGCGTAACGCAAACGCTATATCGCCTTGTACGCCTCCGGCTATCGCAAATTGTCTTACGTATTCGCTTTCATATTTCTTTCTCTCATATACTTTCATTCTATTGTGCTTTCTTACTCTGTGCCTCTCTCCTTCTAAACTTTAATAATAAATGTGCTGTGCTTATGTTGTGTGATCCAGGGTGTTGGTAGAAGTATTGAAAGTCCAGATACAGTTCACCGTTTACTGACCACACGACACAAGCACAGCACATTTATTATTAAAGTTTAGAAGGAGAGAGGCACAGAGTAAGAAAGCACAATAGAATGAAAGTATATGAGAGAAAGAAATATGAAAGCGAATACGTAAGACAATTTGCGATAGCCGGAGGCGTACAAGGCGATATAGCGTTTGCGTTGCGCTAGCGATTCCATCCGACTGCCGGTCGCGCGAGCGCGGGCCAGCGAGAGGGCCGCGCGCGCGCTGAGTTGTTGAACCGGTCGGGGCCGTGACGCGCGCGTGACGTCACACGGCGCAGGTCACGTAGGTAGGTAGCCGAGCCGATCGCGCGGTTCCAATATAATATCGGATGACACGCCAACTCGTCCGTCGTCGTAGTGTAGATAGTGTAATAGGTATTACATAAATATTTTATATTATATTATATTGTGTGTAGGTATATGAAGAATGTGTGAAGTAAGTATGTGCATGTGTATGAGTGTTGAAATTATTTAAATAGATAAATACGGTTACAAAGTAGTAGGTAGGAATGTAGGTAGGAAAGTAGGTAGGAAAATGTGTAGAGAATCCCCACAATTCCAATTAAGTCAAGTTGAAGCAAATATTAATATAATATAACCTATCAACTAACTATTTAATTTATTATGTTCAGGTACAACAACAGGGAAATCATTAACAGTCAAATCTTCTAAAATTGTAGCTGGACAAGAACCAGACAAAACAAACGAATTACTTCAATGTTTGGCATTCGCTTTAGAGAAAAAGCTATCATCAAGTGAAGCTGTGAAAAAATATAAGGAAAGTGCGAAGGAACCAACGTCTACTGAGATTAAAACAAAAGAAAAAGATACAAGTAAGGCTAAACAAAATAGCGTTACTAATAAACTTACTGCAAAGAGCAATGAAAAGCTGACAACGAATAAAAAAGAACTTGGAAACGTACATAAAAATGATCATAAAACGAATAGTGAACCTAAAACAAAGAAAAAAGAAAAAAACGTGGCAAAAAATGAAATTCAACCAAAGAAGTCACAACAACTGAGTAATAAAAGTACTACAGTAAATGTAACGAATAAAGCAGAACTTTCAGCAGATCTTAAAATAAATCAAAATATGATTGAGATTAACAAAGAAAGAAAACCTAAAGGAGATAATAATAATAAAATAGATGATAATGTGCAGTTAATTATGCCCTCAAAAAAGGAAGACAATAAAACAAATGATCAAATAAATACAACTGCCAAGGACCTCGTCATTCAAAGTACTAATCAAAAACTTGACGGAAATGTTAACAGTTCGTATACAATATGTGAAAATGAACTTAACTCCTCACTTTCTTCACAAGATTTGATGGACATTGAAAACAGTGGCAAATCCTCTGGAAACGTAGAAAATAATGCCGATGATATTGTTGAATATAAAGATCAAGTAAACCATGAGCAAAATACTTTTTCTGATAAGGAAATCAAAGCTATGCCTATCAAAAGCATGGAACCTTCTTTGACCCTCGATGAAAACTCTGATTCCATCGAAAGAATAAGTGAACTGGAAAAAAGTAAAATTATTGATAAAGTCAATATTTCTTTGAGCCGAAAATCCGAAGTTGCAAGGCCAACAAGTGTAAGACCTTCTTCTTCTAGACCCGGAGCACCGCGTCTTAGAGATAAAATTGATAATATTTTATCTGAAAAAGATAATCTACTTTTAGGTAAAGTAAATATTATCGCTGAAAATACAACAAATGAAGATGTAAGTACTTCTCTAACCTATTTGATATTTCGTCTTAAGAGTTGTGCGTACCTACTTAATTTTTCTCACTGGAATATGCTTAAAACTGTGCCTTAGAAATTCTTTCAGGCGCAAAGAGCAACGTTAACAAACATACCTACAACTTACGCATAATTCCTAGAACTGTCTGCTTTCAGGAAGAAGACATGAGTGTTATTGTTGTAGAGCAACATAGAAGTGATGAATTGACGTTAGACAACCAACAAGACCAATTGCAGTTATCATCAAATGAACATGGGCATTTAGTTCAGCAAATTTTAGACTCTCAAAAAATGTTTGCCCAAGTTGGAAAAACTGAAATCGTAAGTTCTTGTTTTAACTTTATTTTTTACATTAATTGTGGTAAGTTAAGGCTCTAAGTTTAAGAAGCAACTATTTGTTTTGTATTAAAAAGGAATGGCAGTTTGGAGCTCAAAAAGTTAAAGAAGCTGTTAATCAAGAAATAGAACAGTTGCGATTTAACATTCAAGCACTATCCCGAGTGGCAAATCCTTTGGGAAAATTACTTGATCACATACAAGAAGACGCGGAGGTGATGCGTCAAGAACTTCAACAATGGACCGAAGTCTACGATGAAGTTTCCAAGGAAATGCAAAAACAAAGGACGTAAGTTCAATTTTAACTTGAAAATAGGGTTTCTGAACGAATCAATGAGGTTCACTTGGTTTGATGCTCAATATCAATGGCCGAAGTTTCACTATGTGATAATATCCGAAACGAGATCTGTAAAAGTCATCAACATCTCTTTGAAATTAGCTAGTTTAAGTAGCAATGAGCAGGCTTATCTTGCTATAATTATCATAGCTAGCAAAACCGACAACCGCTGGGAAAGAAAGGTTCACAAATCGGATGACGGCGACGGAGTGTAGAAAAGCCCCCCACCCGATGGACCGATAACATCTTATAGGTTGCGAGGAATCCATAGATGGCTGTAGCCCAAGATCGTTGGTGGTACTTTTAGGAGGTGGCTTATGCCTCTATATCCATCGGTTTACTATTACAAGTTGTTGGTGATAATGATGCTAATTTATATTTTATTATTTTACAGGGCAAATGAAGAAACACTATTTCCTCTTCAAACCCGAATAAAACAACTCGATGTTGATATACAAGAGAAACATGATAAAATTAATGATCTCAAAATATTGATTCACAAAAATGTATCGAGGATTGAAAAGTTACTTGTAAATGGGAATGTGCAATAAATTTTAGATATTTTTAGTTGAATTACGCATTTCCATTTTTCATACATATTTTTTTTATTAACGATCAAAATCCTTCTTATAGATCTATCAGAACGCAGGGAGAAAAGGGGGACCCGTAGCTGTCTGAATCCATCCCATGTATAAATGGGTTCAACTTGCGATTGGGGGGGTCCTCATCTCTTTTTTGGATCATGGTGGGTCTCCGTAACAAATTGTATATAACCCATTTGGGCTACCTCCTTACGCAATGATATTAACTGCTTGAAGACCGGCGATTGGTAGCGCGGCGCAATGTGACGACACGGGCGGGTAGCTAGCTGATTACGTCCCAGCAACCTTCGTCGGGTTCGGGACGTAATTTTTGTATATTCTGCAAACATTTGTTCCGGGTCTGGGTGTTGTTTAACTTTAACTATAATTGAAAATACATTAAATGTCAAAAAACTTTAATAATCTAACGGGAAATTGATAAAAAGTCCAATTGCAGTTCCAAGTTTATGGTTTCTATTTTGCAGGTACTCTATCATCAAATCTTCGAGTCCCTGTATTGTACGTCCATGGAATGCACAACCATGGAAAGTACACCCCTGGAAAGTACAGCCAGTATTACAAACCATTGGTTGCAAATACTTGGTTTGTAATACTGGGCGTACATTACTGGGCGTGCATTCCCTACACGTGTTGACTTTGTACGGCCAGTTTTGTACAACCCTGGAATGTACAGCCATGGAATAAGAACCAATTTCATGCTCTGTTTTCATGTGCGAGTGCTATCAAGGGGCAAGTGCTGTGTTGCCATAGTATTTTACGCTATTAGTAAATATGTAGATGTAGTAAGTAGATTAGTTATTTATGTCGGTTTTTTGCAGATGAACTAACCGGTTGGTTTATTTATTTGAACCCAAGTTTGTTGGATAAAGTTCGGATACCAAACCTCCTTTTCTGAGTGGTAATAAAAAAAAACCTAATAACCTAACCAATCCAAGACGGATTTGCTTAGGAAGGATTTCTCAGGCCAACATTAACTTATTGTTTACATTATTTATCAATGGCAACTCTTGGTTGAACATATTAGAACTTGCTCAGTGCAAACGAGGCTCGTTCTCGTCATGTGACTTATTCGCATCGACCAATGAGAGCTCACAGATATGACGAACTCTCGACCAATGAGCGTCGAGAATATTGGTTTGTAATCCGGGGTGTACATTCCAGGGGTGTGCAATACCGTCATGTGTTTAGTTTGTACGGAGCGTATTGTACGACCATGGAAAGCACACCCAGATAATTCAAACCAAATGGTTTGTAATACTGGCTGTACTTTCCAGGGGTGTGCATTCCATGGTTGTGCTTTGCATGGACGTACAATACAGTCTCCCAAATCTTCATGTGCCCACATTGCTTACTCTTTTGAATAAAAAACAAAAGAAAAGTCGCCCACAAAAAATGTCTCTGCTAGTCTTGATTCCATGAGATGGTGTTGTTTTTTAAGTTTAACGGGGAAAAATAACAATCGCTCAGAAATAAATCTTTTAAGGGACCACTTTGGGATCATTCTTAAAACAACAACAAAAGAATCATCATAATCTGTTAACAATAATTGGGGAAGATATCAGGTAACAAATGCGTGTTAAAATAAAGAAAAACAGTCCTTTTTTTAAAGTCGGTTAAAAATGTACCTACAGGCATACTTAGTTAGATACCTGCTTCATTCAAGCCAAGGGTCAAGTTTTGGGGAAGGCATTAGGGGAATATGGTACCCAGATTTTGTTGAATGTTATATATGTTGGGTAATCAGCCCTAAGAGCAAAGTCTATTTTAAAAAAACTCCTATTTTCTAAGCCTGCAGATTGCAATTGATTGTCTTCACCTTCACCTCATATGAGAATGGATGCAATTTTTCTAGAAACTTATGATTTATAAAAATAAAAATATGATTAATTTTGTAATTATGTGAAAAAATGTGCCCACTGCCTATTAGGTCATATAAGGTTTTACCTAAGGTATATAAAACTATACCTTAGGTAAAATTAGGTATTTGGAAACCAACACACCTTAAAACCAAAACTTTGAAGGCATATAGCATCAACCTACTTGCTTTATGCTAGTGCAGTGAAATGACATTCACTATCCTTGATTATCTATGAAGTTCTTGTGAGATTCATAGGTGAACAGGTCTAAACTTAACAGCTTTTAATAACATATACTTTGCCTTTCTATATGGGTTAGGTACTCTACATATGAAGAAGTATGTCAGAATTATGTTTCATCATCTATGCAGTGAGAGAATAACTCTGTACTTATGCAGATTCACAACAAAGATCAAAGATTAAGTTTATTTACAAGAAATTCAATTATAACTTAAGAATCTAAAAGTTAAATATTATCATTTTATAATAGGTAAGTTTATTAACTAAAATACTTTATATAATATGGCCCAGCAATTACCAACAATAGGCTGTTTAAGTCTTGAGAGCATCTTTCTTGAATTCTGATTTCAAAATTTACAAATCAAAAATTGTTGTTTTTGATGCAGCCAAGATTGCTGTCAGATTTTAAAATGGGCCTCTAACAATAACATGATAAATAAATATGAATGCTAGTGACCACACCCCTGACCTCCTTGACGACTTTTTAACATATTTGTAGCTCGCTCCATAACCACCATCAATTTGTGCTGATTCTCTAAGCGTTCTAAGCAGTTACTGCAAATGGTTTTTGGAAGTGGATCCGCCTGAGAAACCTGGAATAGGCAAACATAATTCCAGTAAGGTAAATACCATTATTAGAATGAATCCTGCTAAATCCAAGACATCGTCAGTTACACAGGTTCCTTCAACTGCCCTTAAAAAGTACTTGTAAACATTAAAAGCATGGGAGTTTTACATAAATTATAGTGTTTACATTTATAGAAAGATATCTGCTGATTTTCTCCGATATACAAAGTCGTAGACCCTCATCTCCATAGATGTGAAGAACAACGCGATGCATTTCAGAGCACAATCTGCAAATAAACCCGCACAACGTTGCCCTCTCTAGACTTCCCATTGTGATGTTTACAAAATGTTCAGATCAATTTATTAGTTTGTTTACAAGAGTTTTATTGAATTAAATTATTTTTTTTGTTTTGTGTAGGATAATTCGTTTTGTTTTGCGCTTTCTTGCGCTATCGCGCACACACACACCACAATCAGAGAATAATTCAATCAATCAATAATACATAACATGCGTTCTGTCTGTGATAATAACGTAAATGACAAACGTATAGTACGTACGTAATGTACTACAACTACAACACACAAGATTTGGCCGTGGCTATCTCAATTACATTTTTAGAAACCCACCCATTTGTGGTGTGGTAATGGAGTGGAGTGCTATGTGCAAGGCGCATTGTGCGCACGGTCTTTCCTCGCGGCTCAGCTCGCGCCTCGGGCCTCACACGATTGTGCAACTGTGTAGGTGTGCAGGTGTGCTAGCTCGTCCAAACGAAAAGAGTGAGGCCTCGTTTCGAGAAAGTGCGTAGCTACAAAAGTGGTGCCACACGTGCTGAGGACTACCACTACTAGTACAATAAGTACGTTATGATTTCTGTGGATAGTTCCTCCTGTTTGTGAAGTGAAATACCTACCTACTAGCAAAATTTAAAAACTATTCCATTATAATTAACTATCCGCTTCACCAAACCACGTCTCACCAACTAAACCCAAAAAAAAGATAATGACGCATTTTGATGAAAAACCAAGAGTTTATTTGGAAGAGTTTCGTTTGAAGGTATGCGAGGTTCATCTTTAAAAAACATATTAAACAAATATCAGTTTTACTGAGGCTTTTTTATAGTTCAGATTTTAAGTATTTTAATTTTCTACCTATTTCTAATAAATAAACATTTACTACATGGGGTAATTATCGTTTTGAGGTTATATTTACAAATTGTTACAGAATGCTGCTGATGATTTTGGAATGGCTGATGAGAAGTGGAATTTTAAGAAATTTGCTAAGAAATTTCGCGTAGTCATAGTCAGAATGGATTCCACTGAAATGGAATTTGATTTAATTGGTATACAGCCTGCTTTTGCTAATGCTTTCCGCAGGCTGATGCTCAGCGAGGTACCTAGCATGGCTATTGAAAAAGTGTTGATAAAAAATAATACTTCTATCATTCAAGACGAAGTACTGGCTCACAGACTTGGACTTATACCACTGAAGGCAGATCCAAGATTGTTTGAATATCGTCCGGAAGGCAAGTGGTTGGTTTCCAAACTTGTAGCTGCCCAAGGCTCTCTTGAATTTTACCAGGATGAAAAATATCTTGTGTTCTTGTTTAATATCTACATATTGTTTATATACATACCAATCAGTTTGCCTACTTTTTAATTTATTATAATTAGTAGGACTATTTTTCAAATGTTACACACAGTATTTGCCCTACGCTTATAGCATATCCATTACAGATGCAATTGATGGTAATGAATTCAACACTCTGGAATTCAGTCTCAAAGTAAAATGCTCCACAAATAAATCACAGCCCAAAGACTCCTACAGAGCAGAAGACTTGTATGAAAATCACAGTGGTATGTACATTTCATTAAGTATTTTTGAAGATATTTAGGCCTGAATTCATAGTCTACTAGGGGCTCCCCTAGGGGACTATTCAGGCGCTATGTGAAAATACAAGTGCTAATTCAACCTTTATGCACCTAGCCGTAAGGTGAATGCCGAATGATGGACTTTGGGGACTGTTCAACCCCCGACTATGAATTCAGGCTTTAGTCTTAATGCAAACTAGCCCATGCCCATGGGTTTACCTGTGTGATAAAAAGTATAGACTATTGTTATTGTAGGTAATATACCTATTCCAAATGTCTATAATTATATTTTATATATTGTATATAATTATATTATTATATTTTATTGTATTAATAAATTTCAGCTTCAAATTGAAATGAATTATAATGCATGTGGACGTTTTTGGCTATTAAAAAAAAATTGAGAAACATGTACATATTGGTACATTGTAGCTTGCATGAGTAGGTAAGTACTAGCTTCTGCCAGCAGCTGCTCTGAGTGTTGAATAGAATTAAAAGTAGTCCTTTGTTCTTCCATCCTATTCGAAAAGGGTGCATCATTTTTGCCAAAATTGAGTTAAATATACCACACCACTCTCATCAGTAAAAAAGGGTGCATCCAATCGTAATGTTAATTTCTTGCTATCTCGTTCCTGAACAAAGTCATTAATTAGCTTATTGCTTCTATACTTTTTTTTTCACTTAAATATTTTTTCTCGGTTTGCCTAAGAATAGTAGATCAGACTATGTCTTCACTATAATGAACATAGGTTTCTTTTATGTATATATTAATTTATTGAAATATATGTTAGTTACGTCATGGTTGTGTGTAGTCTAGTATTTGAGGGTATTCTTTTGATTTCAACAAGTATAAAACTCACTTTAATAAAAACTGTTTTACACTTCAATATGATACTCATAGTATAGCTATATGTTTAGACTATATTATTATATCTGTGTTATAGCTAACTAATAGTTTTAAAAATCTGTTGTAGCAGCTTTTGTTATTGAAAACTGTGAAATGCAATATTTTTACATAGGACCCTCTGCATTATGGCTTGGTAGTCATATTGAATATTATACTATGTATTCTTCTCTAACCATACTGTTATACCATATTATGTTGGTTGTATAATATTGCTTTTTTACAGCATTGAAATTATCGTAGTTTTATATAATTTTAAGGTATTATTACGACCTTATTCTCCTGATTATGTTTCTTTGATAGTTTAGAGGTCCTTCCTCATGAGCACTGTCTGCTACCATACTCAACGGTATGGTAGCAGACAGTACTTAACTACCGCTCTCTTCAGGCTGCATAGTGGCACCGCACCGGCGCCGGCGTGAGCGGTGGCGGGGAGGCAGCACCCCTTTTTATCGCATACATCGGCAACATAAGGCTGTGTACACAGCGTGCTAACCGTGCCGATTTCCCGACCAATCTGAACACTAACATGATCAGCTGTAGTGGTCTCCATGAAGGTGATATTCCGCATCCTTGAAATTTCAAGGATCCGAAGTTTCCGTCTTAGTTGAAATTTGGATGCCAGCTTATCTCAAAACGTTAGCAGGAGAATAGTAAACTACGTTGTATAGTCGTAATAATTGTTCAATTGTTTTATTACATCACACAAGGTTATATCCTACTTCCTATTAATATTATAAACGCGAAAGTTTGTGAGGATGGATGTTAATTACTCTTTCACGCAATAACTACTCAACGGATTTTAATGACACTTTACAGTAAATCAGCTTATACATCATAATAACACATAGGCTACATTTTATCCGGGTGCTACGCGGGCGAAGCCGTGGGCAGAAGCTAGTAATATAATAGATGACACCTGGACAGTCGACAAGTAGACTTAACAACCTCTTGCATACTATTATTTCAGTATATTCTTCTCAAATGAAATGGAATCCACTGGGCAACCAAGCATCTGTCTACAAGGAAACCAACGTAGGCCCGGTGCATGGAGACATTCTCATTTCCAAAATGCGTCCGGGACATGAATTGGACTTGCAACTTGTAGCTGTAAAAGGTGTCGGCAGAGATCACGCCAAGTTTTCACCTGTCGGTATGTATACTTAATTACGCAATTTATTTGCTCTTTTTTATCTTCTTTGTTTTCTCACTTAAATTTTATAAATGCTTGATGAATGTTTATGTATGAATGTATGTTTGTACATTTGCTGGCAATAATCATAGTAACTGATTTGTTTGAAATTTGGAATCAATATTATTTATGATAGAATAACACACAGGCTACTTTTATCCGGTTTTCACGCGGGCGATGCCGAGGCCAGGAGCTAGTTTTTCATAAGAAAGTTTGTGTTCATCTAGGCCAGGGGTCTCGAAACTTCTTATACTAAGGAAAAACTGATTGCTCCAGAAAGCCCAAAGGGCCAAGATCAAGCTAGCTCATTAGATTAACATACTATCACTTACAATCACCCACAATTATTTTTTTAATCACCTTATAACACATGACTGATATACTACTTGTATACATATTTTGTAAATACATACCCATATACATAGAAAGCACCCAAATCCCGAGACAAATATTTGCAGATGCAAACATTTGTCCCGCGGCGGGAATCGAACCCGCAACCTTCTGCGTCTCAGACGGGCTTTCGCCCACTGCGCCACAGAGGTCGTCAATGTCAAATAAAGCATCCGATTATTATTTTGTACGATTACTTAGGTTGATTTGATTTATCAAAATAAATTTAAGAGTGGGCACTTTTTGAATAGAATTGAATGCTGTAGGGCCGCAGATGGCCTTGTTCAGCGTCACCAGACTATCGGCGAGCGCAGGAGGCGCTGAGTCTGTAAAAGTTAGGTAGAGGCAACTAGCACAAGGGCACCACTTAAGTGCGGTACGGACCGCGATTTGTACCATATCTGTACCGTGAGTAGGTGAAAGTGGGGACTCGTCGACCCCGCCAGCGGGGTCAGTTTATTTGTATAGGGTTTTCTCTGTCGGGACTTGATGACGCCACGACACCGCGTTAGCAGCGTTGATGAGGGTCATAAACACCAATTTTATAATGCAAATCCTATCCTTCCTACTAATCTTATAAACGTGAAAGTTTGTGAGGATGCATGTTTGTTACTCTTTCACGCAAAAAGTGATGAACGGATGTTGATGAAACTTTACAGTAATATAGCTTATACATCAGAATAACACATAGGCTACTTTTTATCCGGGTACCACGCGGACGAAGCCGTAGGCAGAAGCTAGTAATATTATAATTGTGAAAGTTTGTGAGGATGCATGTTTGTTACTCTTTCACGTAAAAACTAATATAACGGATTTTGATGAAACTTTACAGTAATATAGCTTATACATCAGAATAACACATAGGCTACTTTTTATCCGGGTACTACACGGGCGAAGCTAGTTTTAGTTAAGTTATTTTGTCTCGTTGCAGCCACAGCATCGTACAGGTTACTGCCAGAGATAAGGCTGACGCGAGAGGTGGAAGGCAGGGAGGCCACCTTGCTTCAGAGCTGCTTCTCCCCCGGCGTTATCAGTATCGACGCGAGGGGCCGCGCGCGCGTCAAGGATGCTCGCTACGACAGCTGCAGCCGGAACGTCTACCGATATGATGAAATCAAGGACGCCGTCATATTGAGCAGAGTTCGAGATCATTTTATTTGTGAGCCCTTGTCTTTCCAATTTTTTTTGTCGACCTCAATACACGCAACATCAGGAGCCCGTTTACGCATTTGCCGTAATTGGTTGCTTATTTGTTTGGTTGTCTATGACTATTGAAATCTCTAACGCCCACGGTTTATAACAATTGACTTCAATGATGGTTCTTAGTTAGGTTTTATCTCAACAAGTCACTCCCTAGTGACATGCTGCGTCGCTGCAATAGGCAAGGGAAAATAAGACGTTGCTTGTCTAAAAATGTTCTTGTTACTTGTTAAATTAACTTAATATACTTAGGCTGGTTTAGAGTGAGGTGGTCAGGCTTGTAACAGAAAAAGTCTGATGGTTGGGATAAACTAAAATCATCATCATCCACTGCTAGACATAGGCCTCCCTTTTACAGTATCATGACAAGCGATCTTAGGCCACCTCCATCCACCGACTTCTTTGTGATGTCATCGAACCATCATCAAAAACAAAAAATAAAACCTAAAATAATATTTTTACAAAGTTTTAAAATTTATATTTCCATCACGCATCGCAGCGCCCCTAGTTACGTATGGTGTTCCAATTTTAAGGCATATTGTTGCAAAACTGCATTACGATCTGTTAAGCCGTTTTAGAGATAAATGGTAAAAGACCAACAAACAACCTCTTACGGCAAAAGACTCCTGTCGTCGTGAGTAGTGTAAGTATACCGGCACTACAAATGGCTAGCTTGTGTAAGGTCTAACATTGGTCCAGTAGTGATAGTAAGTTCAGGCATGCCTCCAAAATGGTTTTATTTGTTCTGAAAAACGAAGTTGTGGATACCAGCAGTGGGTAGATATAGAAACGATAAGAAACTAAAAAAAAACAAATAGTAACATTAAAATATTTGTTTTACAGTTAACGTGGAGTCAGTTGGAGCTATGACGCCGAACGTAATTTTCGTCGAAGCTGTAAAAGTTTTGCGAGACAAGTGTAAATCGTTTTTGGATGAATTGAATAAGTTCAAATAATTTTGAAATAAATAAGTTTAAACAAAGTGGCCTTGCTTCAATAATATATTAATTTAGTTTCTATTCAACAATCAGTAGACGTTTATAAAACTAAAAATACAGACGAATTGAGAAACTCTTCCTTTATTTTAATGACGAATAAAAATAACCTTCAGTCGCACAAGCGTAGCAGTGGAGCCATTTGGGAAAGAGCTCGTCCGGAGAACTACCACCAACCTATTTCTGCGGTTTTATTTTCTATTCAGCATTGCTGTGTTCCGGTTTGAAGAGTAATTAAGAGTAAATGGGTTAAATTACAGGCACATGAGACTTTTCACCATAAAAAATACTATATACCCGATGTGAGCTTGAGTTTGTCGAGCAAAGCATCTCAAAGTATCTCACTAGTCCACATTCACCGATAGTGATGGCGTAGAGAAAAGGGCGTGGCCCTTTTCTCTACGCCATCACTATCGGTTTCTGCACAGGTAAGTACGAATGGAGAAAATGTACATACATAAAGCCACAAAAGGTTTCGTTTTCATTCATAAATCTAAATAGATAATCGAACTACTTCTTGCTCAAATAAAAAATCTTTATCCTACTAATATTATAAACGCGAAAGTTTGTGGATGGATATTTGTTACTCTTTTTAATGAAACTTTAGAGTAATATAGCTTATACATCAGAATAACACATAAACTACTTTTTATCCGGGTACCACGCGGGCGAAGCCGTGGGCAGAAGCTATTAATATCTATAGAACCTACCTAGGTAGATAATTGTCCCCCACTTAAAACTTTCACATGCTCCCTAAAAAATACATAACGCGCAAAAATACTTGCTCGCATATTTAAAAACAATATAAACAGTCAAGATCAGATTTAGAAGATCAAATATTTATTTTCTCCTTAGTACCTGGGTGCTTTATGCCTTTTCTTCCCAGAAGTTCAGGTATACTTATAATATACCTGGAGCATAAATATGCCTGAAGCATATAAATGTATGAGCATGTAATGAGCATAGTAAAATCCGAGTTTAGCTGATTCAGAAACCTAGTCCTGAACCAGCTACATTGGGTTTTTGCTATGCTATGCTTATACCAACCTTCATGTCGTGCTCAATAGATATTTCACGGTGCATTGAATGCTCAATCGAATCAAATGTAATGTTGGTAATGCAAGCCGACTCGCGAATGTTATTCAATCTACCTAGTCTACCTACATAAAACTAACAAGTTCAATCAAACAGATGCTACGACTGATCTAGGTAAGTAGGTAGCGAAAGTACCCGGTGTCCCCCAAATAATAAATCTGTATCAACTGTAGCTGTTAAGGTACTTATGCAATGGTTACGGGCCGGGCAGTGGCAAGCGGTTGTGTGCCGCTCGAATCTCCAGCGTCAGTGCACATCGCGCTCCCAGCTGTTACCTACGCCCCCGCGTGAGAAACACCAAAACCACAGAATAAACCTATCTACCATAACCCAGTACCCTAATAACCTAGTGCCGAATGGAACCACATATTTTGTGAATGAACAAGGACTCGTACAAAATGCAGCTGCGTCAAGTTTTGCCGCTCTCTGTTGTGCTTGTGATATTTCTGAATTTCGGTAAGATAATAAATTCATAGAAGCTACTAGTTAATAATAATGCGTTTTATTGCCTTATTTTTTTACATTTGGTACTTACAATTAGTTTCTTACTAGATGAGCTCTGAGGGCCTATGCTGAGTTACAAATATGTTTTAAAATTTGTCGAAACGTTGACTGTTTCGACAATTTTTGTGTGGAAATCTTGTCGATACGGTTGACGTTACACATGTTATAAACTCAGCATAGACCCTCTGTTCACTAGTAGATACGTATATACCTAACTCGGTAGGATGATAGTCTAAAATTACAGGATTGTGGTTTAGAGTCACCCATATATACATGCGCCATACAAAAGACATCAACGCGCAACCAGCAGGCACAAATTTAATATTGAGCTCTTCTCAGTCTTAAATCTCATATTTTTTATAGACACCTACCTACGGACGTTAGGTAAAGGTACCTAACTAAACAATAGTAGTTGGCTACCTAGACACAGGGGGTGTGACAAGATAATGGGAAAGTACGTTTTCTTTTGTAAAGTTCGAAAGTTTAGGCTAATTTTGATGAAAACAAAAACATGTTTGCCTTTTAGAAACATCATGAGTAAGAGTGAAGGTAGAGTTAGTCGCACTGAAAATGTTTTTTTTTTAATTAAGTGAAGCGTCATTGTCGCTATATCCCAAAGTATCTCATCCAATCAAACCGTAAGATTTCGAGGTAACTCTAAAAAATCGTTTCCATAGCGCATTAGTACAGTTTCTATACACTGCCACGGATATTATAAAAATGCCCACTTGGGACTCGAACCTGTGATGTGGCCTCTGCGCGTTGCGCGTCACACCGGCCAACTTGGCTCGGCACGGCTCTGGCTGGGCTTTTCGTCTACCTCACGCCAACCAACCGCCAGAGACCAACCCCCTGCCCCCTGCTTCTCCGCGGTGAGGTCTTTGATCACGGTAAGTGGGTTTGGGACGCTGTTCATGAAAACGTTCTGAGACTAACGTTTTGTTTGCATTATACACTGGTCAACCACCACCAGTGGGTGTCCAAAGTATACTCAAAGTCCGAATTAGGTAGTTATGGATCTTGACAAATTTTCTTGTTTTCGAAAAGACGAAGTATGAAAGGTTGACCTGTTCTATGAATTTTAATAACAAACCTTAATTAGTTAGGTACTAGCTAATTCTTAGTTCTAAAAGGATTGGTAGGTAAAACGATGCATATTTAATTGGCTGCCTAGGTACCTAATTTGTTTCATCGAGGTCATATCAAATTGATCGTCGCGATTTCTAAGTTATTAAGTCAAAAGATTTCATTAATTGAATAGATTTTATAAATGCTTACAGCATTTTGCAAACATGATCAACTAAAGTTCAAGTTATTTCAAATTTTAAATAGTGTAGGTACCTACCGTACCGACCAACCGATTCGAGTAAGTACCCTAATCCCGTAATTGCAGCATGCGCCCCTCGCATGCTGCAAGTGATTAGATTTTCTTGGAGAGGCCCTCATCATCGCACATAGTAGGTAACTACAGCGTACGGGCAGGCGCAAGCACACCTCAACCAGATGTGACGTTCACTACAGTGTAACAGGTCACTGTATGCAACCGACCGGTGTTTATTGCATAACTCAAATTAAAATATACCCAGGTAATAATGTAAGTCTCGTGGGTTTTTATGTTGCTCAGAAAATAATGACGTTTACAACTTACAACAATTCAAATGAATCAGCTTTTATGTAACTATTAAAAGCTCTTTAAATATTCAATAAATATCGCAAGCTGAAATGAGGAAAGACCTTCCGCGAGTTTCGCAATATTTTATGCATCTTTACAAAAACAAAGTGTTTACCTAATCCTTCTAAGCTCAATCGCAAGGGACACATAAATACCCATTTTTTTTTCAAAAAGTTAACAAAGTATATTAACTAGGTACTTACCCTGGTTGACGTGAAATGGTATTACTTAGTTATGTACCTTCCTAGGTAAGATACAAAGTCATAATGATTTAACAAATTCCTAATAATCCAAGGTTGTTGAGTGAAAACTGAATAATCGGCATTGAATGATAGGTCGATTAAAAAATGAATCAGTGAGGTTGCGATTTTGTAAGCATTTACTAATTTAATATTCAGAGCTTACCAATTCAAACTTCAGATCTAGGTTTAGCACAAGGTTAGAATTGTGAGTTAGCAACTATCTCAACATATCTTGTTAAGATTGTCCTGACGGGTGTCTATGAATTTACCTTCGTAATTAGGTACTAACCTAAAACCACACATTTTATAATAGGTATCTAGGTATTATACTCTTACCCATTTTATAAGAAAATAAAAGAAATAGAAGGTAGGTAGGTATTTTACTTAGTACATTATTATTCTCAAAGTCTTCTTAGTCCAACTGATGCTCTTCGTGGAATACATCACTAGCCAGCTATGTCTATGCCTGTCGAAGTCTGAACTATAAGTAGATTTACCTACTAGAGAGGGATGGTTTTCAAATACGCTAAACTAAAAGGCTTCGCTTATCATACCGTTGTGCAGATGTCATATTACACCAAAGGTTAATACTTACAACACCCTCAATTACGCAGATTACCTACATAAAGTGGTTAGCCTACTTACGGGTGCATTTTCGATGACCTTCGTCACTGCAGCTGCCGGATTCTGCCGCTCTCCGCTCGGAAAAGTTTCCGACATCACATAGGGTGTCCTACTCTATATAGGGTGAGAGGTGATTCGTTTGTTAGTCTGTTACCATTTTCCTACGAAGCTGATTAAGCCGTTCAGGCGTTGTAATACGTTTTTTTGCTATCTATGTTTTTATGTACCTACCTATCGTTTTGTATGTAAGGCCATAGTCCTTACATAGATAGGTTAATTACCATACGCCACTAGAGGGGGCTGCATTAGAAGATGGAAAACACTAGTCAGGTGTTTAAATTTTGTACTAATTAGCTTGTTTTGCATGGTAATAGTATTATGATGTACCTGGATGATGTGGGTAGTGAGGGCAAGTAAACGTATTGATTAATCTCAACCTAAAAACATTTGCAGGCCGGCCGGATGGGTTTCCGTTTAGTTCTTTTAGTTTTGTCATGCAGAGGTCAAACAGTACCTACGCCTACCGTGTGATAATGTGCTGTTGTTGCTTTACTAATGTGTAGGCACTATGTGCCTTCTTATTATCCCATTGTTAACTATCTGCAAAAAAACAATTAAAAATGTTTGAATGGTTAATTGTTATAAGGTATTTAATATCTGACGAGTGAGTGAGAATAGCTGAGTGGTAGGTATCCTAGGATAATGCTACTCTAGCACCCAGAAGAAGCGGCTTCCAAAGCGCGGCGGCGGACGCGCCTTGCAGTCCGGCAGCGAAGGCGTTGCGTCGGGAACCTTGGGGTAACAGGGGCATGGAGGAGGCGGGGGTGGCTTGCTCGAGGTCTTATGCACTCGTCCGCGGCAAAAATACCCGAAATCAGGCCTCTTCACGCACAACTTATCGTCCATGCAGTTGTCGAACACCGCCTGAGTCTTCCTACAGTGCCTATACCCAAAATCCCCTGAACTTTTATCAACACAGTTGAGATACTGATTGAACTCCTCGCGGCAGCTTTTCTTGATGCCCTTGAAGACCTCCATGGCGCAGTATGTGACTTTCTTGCCAAGCTCGACACAGGCTCGTGCGTCTCTGGTCTCTTGGCGGCAGAGCATGAACTCAGTGTTGACTCCTTCGCATTGCTTGCCAAGGTACGGAGCTGCGGTCATTAGTGCCGACGTCGATAAGTTCACCTCCGGAACCGTCAGTGCTTGGAACGTTGGAAGATCCACTTCTTTCGTTACCACCATGGTTTAATTCTACTTAGCTAACAGTCCCACGGTCCTAAAAAAAACAGATTTGATTTGAAATTGACTTTACTTGATTTCTTGATTATGGCCACAGACTAGTTAGGAACACTACGTATATGCGTTATAGCATCCTAGAGTTTGTGCTACGTATATTATGGCTTGTATGGGATTTAAAATTGATCAGCTGACGCTGTTGACTACTGTTGACAAGCAAAGCCAGCGGATGTCAATAGCTTGACATTTTATACAAGGAGTTTGTTTCGATGCGGGCATAGACGAAATAACCACTATGCCGGTTTTATGACCCAAAGAACTCTCGAATTATTTTATTTATCAGGAGTTGATGGCCAGTCTCTCGGTTGCCCGGCTGTGCGTACGAGTAGCGGGTGGCTGGACCTGTTTCCACTCCCTTGCCAGAAACACTCAGAATGCAAGGTCATGAGCAAGCAGCATCTCTGCTGCAAAGGATTCTGCACTAAGGGAACTAAATCAGCCGCTATCAAATCGTAAGTTATGCTTTTGCAGCCAGCACGCTTCATTGACAAAAAATAATAAATCTAGTTAACTGCTTACGTAAACCAATAATATGAACAGTTGAGTAAAGATTTAATTTGCCAGAAAAGTGACTAGTTACCAGCCTAGTAATCATCTAAGTCCTACTCTCTCTGAAGTAAGTAGGTAACTATTATATCTACTAACACTTAAACAAATGTTTTACACAACTTAATTTTTCAACAAATTGTCTCGTTTCTCAACGCTAAGCGCTCTCGTAATACCTAGTTTACTTATTAGTCAATGTTCACTTTCTTTTCTGTGAATAAGACACCAGTCACCATCATATCCGTTCTAACTCCCAGTGCTAGGGCTTTCATCCCGAGAATCTTGTCTCAAAAAATTCGAGTCTCGGCGATTTTTTGGTATTATCGAGACTCGAGACTGATATTTTCGGCTTCGGGAATAACGAGACTTTTGAATCACAGTATTAAATGATCTACCAGACCAACAGTATTTTTTAAAGATCATGGATAGACCTTAGAAGCAACAGTGCTGCTTCAACAGTGCTTGCAGTGTGTTGGTGTTAGTAGCGTCTCGCCTACACAGTGTAGGCGAGACGCTACTCTTAAAAGCGGATACTACACTTAATTTGTGCCTAAATAAATTAGACTTCCAATAAAGTTCTTTGAGCGCAAGTCTCGCCATTCACTGGGCGTAAACCTAGCGCGCACGTAGAAAAAGCTCTCTTCGAAATTTGAGGCGTTTGAGAGAAACACCTAAACCATTGCTACAATTAATAATTATCCACCTCTCCCACTAGCGTAGAAGCAGAAAGCTTTTTCAAACGCGGGTTACTTTTGTAATCGTCATTCTGTCTGAAACCATATTGAACGCCCAATGTTTCTTACGCCCACTATAAAAATTTAGTTTATGATTTGATTTTATTATGTACTATTTGTTTAATAAAGTAACTACTTTTGAAAAAGTCTCAAAAGTCCCGTTTTCCCGGGAATTTCAAGACCGCATCGAGTCCCGTTTTTTTCCTTGGGACTCAGAAATGCAGCGAGACTGAAAACCCTAGTACCTACCGTAGTAAGGAAGGTACTGGGAGTAAGAAAGACGCAAAATCTAAAACACATCGCAAACATTCAACATTTTAAATACATCATATTATACCATAATGGTAGCTCCATCCAGAATACCACAAAACACCTGACAATAACTACAGCATCTAGAACAGCACGCCACAAATCACGCCACCTATGCGTCTAACACTAGTTTTCATTCATACATTGTTCAGCCGAGCCAGCCAAGCGTGTCCGATAGCACAAATCAAGCCAAAGAATATTAACTATTAAGACAAGCCTATAATGACCACTAGTAGGAAGTTAAGGTATTAACTAATAAGGTATTCAACTAGGTCCCTACTAATCTACCTACCACACTCTTCCTGCATACATAAAACACCTGTTCAGATACATTACTTAGAGCAGCTCAAAAATAATGAATGGCTCCATAGACACGCTACCATAAAATCATCACATTTCATTGTAGCACTACCGGTCATCCCGCTCAGACTATCGGTAGCACAAGTCCAAGCACTAGCACGACGAGCACTAGTACCACTAGTACCACTACCACTACAACAACAACCACTACTACAACTCCGAGTACCACTACCACCAGCTCGACGACGACTACCACCACGCCGAAGCCAACAGAGTCTCCGCTCCAGCCCTTCCTGCAACTGCTGCCGATACAGAGGACTGAAGCTTCTACTGTGAAGGCGAGCGCTCCGACTAAAACAGGTAAGATTGCATTATTTTTACTCGCAACTTAAGCAGCCCGTTTGCCATAAGAGGTTATTTGTTTGTTTGTATGTTACCTACTATATTAATATCCGAAACGGCTTATCCGATTGAACTGTTTTTTTTTTGCAATCTATTTGTTCGTACTTCAAGGATGGTTGTTGCCAAATGTCAAATGTCTATCTATCTATACTATCTATATCTATCTATCTTAATATTCCGAGGCGCTTCGTTTGCCAAAAATAAAACTTCGCACTCTGTTGTCATAGTTTACATCACGTACTTATCGTAAGTCCGAGGTAGGAAACGCCACATTATATGGAAATCATTATTACTACAAAAACAGAAACATTTAGTAGCTAGGTACATATAACACATTGAGTTGAAACTCGTTCTGCTTGCTCTTAATAGGTGATGGCTGAAAATAAGTGTTTTTGCTTCTAAAGCAAAATATCACGCTGAGCCAAGGCCTTTTTGACGTACTGCAGCACACATAGTAGACATTATACCTAGATCTTAATTATATTATTGATAATAGTTAACTGTATTTAATTATTGTTTATTTTTACTACTGTATAATTGTTGTATTTTGTACGTGTGTCTGAAGTTCAAATAAAGTCTTTTATCTATCTAATATTTTAAGAGGAAATATTTTTTGTTTGTTTGTTTGTACCGAATAGGCTCCGAAACTACTGGACCGATTTACCGATTTTAACCATTTTTTCACCAATAGAAAGCTAATTATCAGGAAGTAACATAGGCTATAATTTATTTTAAATAAATTAGAGATCCTTATGAAAACTTCAATAATGTAACCCAAATTGCAAAAGCAAAACTTGTCTATAAAATTCATTATTTGGCGTGCGCTGAGCAAACTATTGCTGATACATCAAATGATGTACATGATTGAAGTACCATCATTATTACCTACAAAAAAGTCCCGGAGGGAATATATCTAACTACCATAGTTAATTCTCAATAGCAGCTTGTGTTCTAAAATTTAATTACATCGCCAGTAGAAACAAAAGTTGGTTACATTCATATCGTAAGGTACCGAGCCCTAAGATGGCCTACATTTTGGCATATAGCTATAAACTGGTGAAAATAGGTTTTACATAATGCCAAAGCTATATTTTGAATATTCACCACAAATTTTTGAAAATCATCGACTGTGGGCCACCTTATACACGTAGTGGTCTAAGATGGCCCGCAATATTAAATTCAAAACAATATTAACGTGAATTTGATGTTTGCTCGTGTTTTTCACAAACAATCACTTTGTATGGAGGTTTATGGTGAGGTTTACGTATCTTATTCTGAATCTACTTATTTTTTTTTGTCATGGGCCATCTTAGATCTATTAAAACTAAAAAAAGCCATAAAACCAAAATCTTTGATTATAAAGGGTGATTTGTTAAGAGGTATAGGATTTGATTTTCAAAAAAAAACACAAAAAATTTGAAAAATTTGATGAAATCTTTATTGGAATCGATAGAACGATCAATATAATTTAATGTTTGAAGATGATTTCATGCAAATGCTGGCCGCGGCTCCGGTTTAGATGGCCCATTCGCAAGGCCCAATTTCGGCACACCCTCTCCAACATTAGATGGCCCATTCGCAAGGCCCAATTTCGGCACACCCTCTCCAACATATCGGCCGGTATATCACGAATAAATGCTTCAATATTGGCTACCAGTGCGTCAATCGTTGCTGGTTTATCCCTGTAGACATGAGCCTTAACATGGCCCCACAAGAAATAGTCCAAAGGCGTTAGATCACACGATCTAGGCGGCCAATTGACGGGCCCAAAAAGTGAGATAAACTGTTCACCGAAGGCGGCTCTCAATTGGGCCATTGTTTCGCGTGCCGTGTGGCATGTGGCACCGTCTTGTTGAAACCACATGTCAGGCATGTCCAATTCTTCCATTTTGGGCAAAAAAAAATCGCCAATCATCACACGGTAGCGCTCGCCATTCACAGTAACGTTTCGGCCATTGTCGTCTTTGAAAAAGTACGGCCCGATGATGCCACCGGCCCATAATCCACACCAAACAGTACATTTTTCGGGATGCAGTGGTAGCTCTTGCAATGTTTCTGGCTGGTCTTCACTCCAGATGCGGCAATTATGCTTATTGACATATCCATTCAACCAGAAATGAGCTTCGTCGCTGAACACAATTTTTCGATAAAAAAGTGGATCTTCCTCCAACTTTGCCAATGCCCATTCACCAAATGTTAGACGTTGTGGGAGGTCGTGTGACTTCAATTCTTGCACCAGCTGTATCTTGTAAGGTTTTACACCCAAATCCTTTCGCAAAATTTTCCACGTAGTGGAGTAACAGAGGCCCAATTGCTGCGAACGGCGGCGAATCGACATTTCACGGTCATCACTAAAACTGGCGGATACAGCCGCAATATTTTCTTCGGTCCTCACTCTACGTATGCGTGATCGTGGTTTAATGTCCAATAATGTAAACTGGGTTCGAAATTTAGTCACAAGCTTCCGAATAGCTGCCTCAGTAGGCCGACCAAACTGCCCATAAATTGGAAGAAGTGCGCGATGCACTCTCTTAACCGAGCATGCATTTTGATAATAAAATTCAATAATTTGCAAGCGTTGTTCGTTCGTAAGTCGATTCATGGTTAAATTATAGACCAAACTGAACAAGTTTGACAATGACACAAGACACGATTCACGCGTGATCTGTCAAAAACAGTGTTGCCAAAAAGATACCAGCAAAAAAATCACCCGTTATTTAAAAAACTATTACACTTTTCTTAGTTATGCAATTTATTTTTAAAATAAAAATATAAAAAATTGGTAGCTTCCCTGAGTAGCCTATCTTAACTTTCATCCCGTATTTATATATTATATTAATTTCCATCATGTTCTGGTTGCAATCTTGTTTTAATATAGTGTTTCACATTAAAATTACTTGCTTTTCAACCCATTCTTTTTTTCCTAATTGATAGTACGAAATAATATAATGCATAATAATATAAATTGCCCGGCCATCTTAGGCTTATATGGAGTGGTCCATCATAGCATCATTTTTGGTAATGGTTAAAACAGCACAGAACAAAAAATTCACAATGAATAGGTAAAGCAAGGACACTTTACGTTGAATTAAATGCACAAAAGTTTATTCTTCAAGGTCCTAGTTAAAAGAAACGAATAAAAATTGAAACGCCAAAAAAAAATTTACCGAAGAAAGGTTATAACTCGTCAAACTGACACGACGTCACTAACAAACTGATGTCCGCTGTCAAATTGGCGGCTTGCTTCCGTTCGTTCGTAAAAAATTGCCATTTTGTTTATGGATGAGTTCACACATTTCCGCGAAATTTTGATGGTTTTGAATCAGTGGAAATACATTTTATTTAAAGTGGGCTATCTTATGTACCGGGCCATCTTGGGTCAAAGTACCTTAGTATTAATTCTTATTTAAATAAATAGTTTTAACGTCAAGGGTATTTATGTAGCAGTATAAATAAAATACCTATGATGATAAAACTACTTGTTATACTTTACTGTTACTTTTTATCCCGATATTCCCACGGAATCGAAACTTACGCGGGTGAAACCGCGGGGTGCAGCCAGTTATTAATAAAGGTGAGACGTATGAAGCGTTCAATGTTTTTTTAATAAGTCAACACTAAATTAACTTGTTTTTTTTTAAACTCGGCTTTTTGAAGTTCTACTTTTGAAATAATTTCTTAGAAAAAAATATAAAGAAAAAACACTTTTTTTATTTGAATTTATTTTTGAAAATGGAATGGCGACCTACGCAGCTGCACTAGCGTTTCTTGGCGATCGTTGGATGTATGCATCAGTGTGTTTGTCAACAAGAAATTATTAAGAAAGTTTGTACCTCTTGCCACGAAATCTCTAATGTTTACCTACTACTTGTACATATTACATAGTTATTTTATTTTCTCGAAATGGCTAGTATCAATCCCTTGTTGAACAATTATTACGTATACCCGTATACGTAGGGAACTCGGCCCTGCAATAGACGATGGAAAACACGCTGGAGGTTTTGAAAGTTAGCAAAAAATAACTTATTCAAAATACCTTTAGTTAACATTTTTAGGACTGCACTAAATGCCACAACCTAGTTATCAGTATAAAATAGGTAGGTTAGGTAGATGGTGTATAAATAACTGTAAGGATTACGGATAGTTAAATAATTATCACTGTTTACCGTCGATTTTACTGACGTTTCAAACCTAATTTAGAAACTCTTCATAAACTTGATAGCCGTTTTCGTAATTATTTTTTATTTCAGTTTGATAATAAAGAAATAAATGTAGTTATGGGTCTAGTTTTTGGAGCACCTTAAAAATTGAAATTTTATAAATCAACAACATGAATAATTTAGCAAAGGTATACGTTACATCTCTGGTGGAAATGCACAGACATCCTAATGGCTAAACTAAAAACAAAGACGAAGCTAGTCCTATATTATGTTAAAACCTACAATATTTTTTGTCAGTGAAGTGTACGACAATAATTCTACAAGCCATTGTTAAGAAACAACCGCCTACTGACACTGACACAACTCTGAAAGGTCAAGAAAGGCAACGTTCACTGCCCTGCTATTGAACTAACCGTATTGTTCGACGGTATAACATCTGACGTAATCATTCACACACGCACCTTTCACGTGTATTAATACTGATTACTCGAGCGCAGGAAAGTCGCAAAAGCTGGTTTGCCCGAAGCCTGGCCAGAGACAACTAGTGCTGTTCCCGATTCCTTGTGAGAAGAACTCACAGTGCAGGTCAAGCAGCGGGGCGGACCACGTGTGTTGTGAAAGCCAGTGCATACAGGGAGTACCAGCGCCGAAACCTACACCAGCGCCCAAACCTCATCAACGTATGAACTTTATAGTTTCCTTATTAAATAAATAATGCTGGTTATTTTTCGCGCAGCATCATCTAGCCCCAAACTAAGCAGAGCTTGTATTATGGGAACTACATGATTGATATACTACTTATATACATTTTTTCTTGTAAATACATACACATTATACATAGAAAACACCCAGACCCGAGACAAATATTTGCAGATCATACAAATATTTATCCCGCGGCGAGAATCGAACCCGCAACCTGCGTCTCAGGCGGGCTTTTGCCTACTGCGCCACAGAGGTCGCCATATAACATGCGTAAGCATGACGACCTCGGTATTTTTCAGAAAGGCTAGTGGAATTCGGTAGAAAAGGACGAGTGACCATGAGATTTGGAAAAAACTGACGAAAAAAGTGACGTAGGTAACGTTACTTCTTCAATTCCGAAAGGATTAATAACATTTTGCCTGGGCTCATTTGCACAGCAGAGGCATAGCTAGATGACAAAATTGTCGGATAATGCAAAGTCCATCTTAGCCAATCAGTATCATGCTTCCTCTGTATTCAGACTTCCGTCTGACAATCTGAAGATCAGGAAGCCATCTCACATTTTATTATCTACACAGTGAGCGTAAAAGGTAGATAGGGTACCTAATACTTTCCATTTGATGTTCAAGAACGAATCGTAAAACAAAAGATTTCACCTAGGTACCTAACTCATACCTACCTACATTCTCTTTGTCTTTATATAGATAATTAACACCCAACATACACCGGGCTATATATATAATGTTTTTTAAACAGTTGAGTAACTAACCTTGTCTTTGCCAGCTATTCGCCCGCCGACGCGCCACTAAGGTTATGTACCCATCTGTCGCTTTATGAATATAGCCCTTAAACTGTATTTACTTGACAGCTCTATTAGGCGTGATCCCGCGTGAATGCCCAGATACTCCGCTGGGAGAGCTACTCTTCGAAGTACAGACATGTAAGGAGGACTCTGACTGTTGGCCGCGTGTATGCTGCCCTGACGGTACCCGGTCCTACTGCCGGACAGCGCGTGCTCGGCTTGACCTAGTGCCCATTGCTAACCAAATCGACGGACGTGAGTATCTGCTTACATACATAACCTTCTCGTGGCTCCCATGAGATGATGCTTTGAGGGACCTGAATAAATTGCCTCTTAGTATGTCATACATTCAAAGCCACCATAACCACGAGTTAACTCCTAGAAGCCTAAGCCAGTTCTTCCCTTCAAATGAAAAGTAATGTTTTCTCACTTTTGTTTACATAGATTTAGCTAAGGCCTTTAACAGCCTGTAGAAGTCCACTTCTGTACACATACGCCTCCCCTAAACTGTGCTATGATGAACGATCTTAAACTGGAGGTCCACCGACTTCCGGCAATTTGCAAGATTTTATGAATTAGTTGTATGTGAGGGGTATTTATTTATTAGCCAAATCAGTTTTATACATGTTTAACTTCATTCAGAGTTTGACTACATGCTTGTTTTAGGATATTACGAATTTAAGAATATCGTATACCTGAAGAATCCACGTACTTTATCCCTAAAATTAAACCATACCACGATAATTTCAATTCTTTGGTATTGTTGTCTAAAAAAATATATTTCTATGTGATTTCAGCTGTGCGTATGTTTGAGCAGTATCTCCAATGCACGCCTCCGCCGCAGTACGACGTGTTCCCACAGAAATGTAGCTCGAGCGTGGACTGCTTCCCCAACCTGTGCTGCGCAGAGGGCGGCAAGAAGCACTGCCGGCCGCCGCAGCGCAGCCTGTTGGCGCTGCTCGCTGGAGTCTCACAGGTAATGACTGGACTCTCACAAATCATTTTAATGTTGCAACAGTCGAAAAGTCGGGAAAATAATAAAAATTTAAACGCGATAAAGACCCGTAAAAATGTATAATTTATTTTTTATTGTTATAATAGTAACATTCTTGTTTCATCAGCAGATAACTTGAGAAAACTAATGGGTGATGATTAAAATGGCAGGATCACCTCTCTTAGATATTAATTTCATTTTTTGATATTTGGTGAAGAATCCAACATAAGTTTTGTTAATGAGTGTGTATAAAAGTCAAAAATACTATCTTAATAGTTAACTCATCATTCACTGGAGAACAGATCACTCTGTTCATTTATGATTACTGTTCTTGTCCTTGACAGTGTAATAGTTTCAATAACCATGGCATTTGTTATTACAGAGAGTCGGCTCCACCATTGGAAACTTCAGACAACCTTCAGCCATTAAGAATAATGCATAAATAGACTTAGATAATTAAGTAGGTTAATTTCATTGTTAAATAACTTTCTATATTTTTTTATACTTTTAATATAAAATAAAAATCTGGATGTTATTATTTTATTTCCTTTTAATGCTAAGCCATTTGTTAAGAATTGTTTTCGTCATACATTTAGGTACTTTACATTATAGTGTGGGATAAAGTTAAATTAAAACAACAGTAACTTACATTTAAGTTTTATTTTAGATCACTAGTTCAGCTGAAACAATAAAAACAAAATAATTAAATTACTTATAAGTTCCCCTTCTACACAAGGCACAAAATGGGTTTGCAAAAGTGCTTAATCAAAGGAAAGGTTGAGTGTGTGCACACACATCGACGGCCCCATCGAATAAACATGTAAAGGTTTTTACCATATTTTTTTTATTGCATTTTTGGATATTTCCGCTAAAAATACACCTCCTAATTTTTTTCCCGGATATATTATTCAATTATTTTTACATAAAATAGTATTTGGAATGTTAATTCTACGAAAAATTCAAATTCAAATCTCGGAAGAACATTGCAATTAAGTATTTTGCACGCCGTCTACTCTAATATTAGGCCAATAGATTATGTCCGTCTACTTTATAATATTATTTGTGGGAATTCAAAAATACTTTTGTACTGTAATACTTTTTTGCACTTAAAATTTATAACCAATTACTAGAATAACCATGTAACTATCTAATATCTGCATTAACAAATCGAAATGTCCATAGAAAATCAGTTTGATATTATGTTACACTTTTAAGTAACTACAACTTTTCCCACGAATAATAGTGTAAACATTGAAAAAGAACAGCAGCTAACATTGTTTTTGCTAGAATAACAATTTAAAAGGGTTTTTTATTAATATTTTAAAAACTATCTATATTTTTATAATATACATTTTACTCAGAGGTAGAAGATTTTTTTCTCTATTATTTGATTATACATTGTATTTAAGTATATCTAATAACCAGTGAGTAATATTGTTTTTTATGTTTTTAATTGCTCCTGTAAAGTAGAGATTTTTACTTTACACATTTATTTGATGGGGCCGTCAACATCTTTTCAGGTATTCCACACAATAAGCATCATGTACATAATAGCCATGTTGCCCTTGTGAGCTGTACCACAACTTCAGATCCAAAGGTTGCTGTTTGCTGTGTGTGGTTTCATTGGTTTCGTTTCAAAAATGTATTCTCATGTGCTCAAAACGATGAAGTAAAACATTATGAGGAAACCGGAATGCCCAAGAACCAAAAATTCAAAGGCATGTCCCATTGTTATATAAAGCAGCAAATAAGCAGCAATGGGCTTGCAACCTGTTATGTGGAATGATAACTACTAACATGGTAAATATAATGTTTGGATATCTACCCCTTACTAGTTATCCTCAAATATCTGAAAGTGTATTTGTTTGATTTTAGAGTAAACTTTTTAATAAACCTGACTAAAACAAAAATACTGAAGGTAGCAAACAATGTATGTGTTTATAATGATTAAAATAATATCTATGAATATGAAAATAACCAAAGGCAATAGGCATTCAGCTACCAAATCCTTTTTTATAGTTATAGGATCAATTTCCTTCAGTGTAGAGATTAGACTCCCTGAAATCGGAGAATATCTATTCTAGGTCTCTAGGTTTTTTATGACCTGCTGAACTTGGAAGTTTCATGATAGAACCCACAATTGAACAATATTTTCTAATAACTACAAAAAGTCACTCACAGCTAGGGTTACCAGATGTCTCACTGGACAATTCTGACAAAAAGCCTGATGTTTATAAAAATATCCTGACATAATTGCAGCGAGCATGCAGGATGTAAAAATATGTGCACAGGGTGTGACTGGGCACACTATTTAAGTGTGCACAATTTAAGTTAATTTATATCTAGATTTCCTGTTAAAATTTACAAATATTCTAATGTTAATTGTGTTGATTTGTTTTAGTTTTATCGTTCTTGAAAATAAACAATATTTAGTAGGTATTTCATTCACCAATAATCATGTCATTTTCAATAAACTCGTCAATAAAGACATCTGGTAACAGAGAGGGACAAAATAAGCCTACATTTTAGCACACTCGGTAGGTGATGAGATGAGACACAATAACTAACCTTCTTGAAACCAATGTCGTTAGCGTACTCTCTGAAGCACTGTCTGCAGATGTTCAGGCCGTATTTGCGGATAAGTCCATGCTTGTTGGAGCAGGCCCGGCTGAAAGAATAGCAAGGGAACCTTATACACGTGTTCTAACCAAGCAATTTATCATAATAATCGACAATATACATAAATGTAGAATTACCATGACCGCGATCCCTGTCCGTATCTGCGAGGGTGAGAATACCAAATATTTGCGTGACCCATTGCGATAAATTTCTGTTTTTCGCAGCACAAATTTCAGAACACGTCCAAAATGGAGCTTCCACAGATCGAAAAGAATCCACAGTTAATGAATAAAAAATTTGTCGTGTTTAGTTTATGTACAAAGAATGATTAGGAATGAAGTCCCACTAGTGAACGAGAACGAACCTCGAGATGATCCGGTCTCATTACGAAAAGTGGTCTAAACTCGACTTTAGACCAGGATTACTAAGTCAAGACCTTTGGTTTAGTCTTAACTTTAAATTTTTCAAATTTTTCCGTGGTCTAAATAAACCCAACCGGAACTCGGGTCTACGTTTATCATTCAATCATTCAAGATCGTGGACGGAACGTTTCTCGATGCCACATATATCGAGAAACGTTCCAATCCTTCGAGAATCTAGAATAAAATGAATTGCTTATGATTAATATTAACAGTAACATTGCCTGAAAATAAAATCAAAAATATTTTTTTACTGAGATGCTACAGGTTACGTTTATTTTCTTGAAACGAAACGTAAGCGACAAAATCATACCTCAAAGATATTTCGTGACTTCAACAAACTAAACAACATGAAGAATCTTATCGGTCAGAGCACAGATTAAACATTTTTTGATCCTACAGACAGATGGGAAACGATTATTATAGTGGCTTTGTTTTTCTTAGGTTTTTTTTAATTTCGTGTCGCGCAACGTATGGTACGATTTATCATAGGTAATATTTTACACTTGAATGAATGAATACCGTGATGTCAAATTAATAGGTGACGTTTTGAATTCCCGCCGGTCGTGACGCCGGCCTACCTAATCACGGCACCCCGTTCCTACAACCCATCCATATTTATATTTGCCTACTATAATTATCTTAGTAAAACAGTAGTGAAAACTGATTAGTTCCTCTCGAACCTAATATTACAGTTAATTCAAAAACACACACAGGCAATGACAGCTCTATTTAACCATGAAAATACATTGAATATAACATTGAAAATACTACAAAACTTGTTATTAAATCTTTATTAGGTTATTAGGTTAGATCCTATATAAATATTAAACAATATTTATATAGGATCGTAAATACACTAAACATTTATTAAATATATAATACCAAATAGGTTATCGATGGTCTATTTGTAGTGGTTGGTTCCTCTATAGGTAATCTAGTACCGATATATGCTTCTCTCGCACTCTTATAAATATACACCATCCCAGGTTCAGCCGCTGCGTCTCGTTCAAATAAAACAAGCAATTATGAAATGGTGTTGGATACAAAAGACACAATTTTTAATTTAGCGAAGAAAATAATTATTTATTTTCCATGACAACCTATGATAGACAATAAATTTCAATGTGATATCTGATGAATATGGCTCATTGCACACGGTACCACCCTAAACTAGACATGCACTACACTGCAATGTTTGTATAGTGGTCACTATTTAGTGTAGTGCATGTCTAGTGTAAAATTGACTAGTAGGCTTATCAGATCTAGCATGAAAATGTTGATGTAAATAATTCTTCGCAGCAGGCACGTAATGCTCAGTGAGTCAGCCCAATAGATATACCGAGGTGAAAAGTAATGTTTTACAAATCTCTGGAATGTATCTAACCGGCTTTATGACGCGAAAATTGTATTTCATAAGCGCCTTCAAACTTCTTTTATGATTATTTTTAAATTTCTTGGTAGTTTATTGCTCTCTCACCTATAATCATGCTTAAAAGTATACTAAACGCTAGCGCTACGCAAGGCATTAAATCAATATTAATTAGTGGTTAAGTAGGTAGCTACTTAACCACTAATTAATATTGATTTAATATATTTTTATAAGTGAGGAAAGGCTTTATAAAAAGGCATGTACGAGTTTGACAGAAAATAATATCCTCAACATGTTCAAGCTAAATTTGTCAGTAGTACATACATCGGGAATTGTTGCGGGAATCGCGATTGCAATTGTTTTGACTCAAGCCTCGCGGGCGATATGTTCGGGGGAAATTCATCATTCAGAGTACAAGCATTGCAATAGGGTACATGTTAGATTGGCAATTTTGAAGTTACGAAATTGACCTCTTTGCTGAAAACCTCCTTGGACTAAGCGTTCCTACAAGAAGTTTCTGCGTTACCATAGCGTGGGTCGGAGTGTGAGGACTGACGGTACAGAAGGGGGTGTTACATTGCATGATGAAGAAATACTGAAAATAAAAATTGCTTTTGAAAATTCAACTTTAAACTGCTTGTAACTTTAAACAATCAGGACAGTCTCCTTGGTTAGAAAAAAAAGCTATCTACCAAGCTATCATAATAACAGCCAATCATTGCCACGCCAACAACTGCCGCCACAATTAACTCATATTGCTCCACTGCATGCATGGCCCCCGGACGTCCGAAGATCATGGCGGCCAATGTCTTAATTGTGACTACTAGCCACAGAAGTCATCATTAAGAAGTTGAAGGTGAGAAGTAGAATACGGTGCTTTGCTTAAAGCTTACGCAAATGTAAGCTTACGATCACTGATGCCAACTCAGCTGCTTTACAGCTAGATTTAGCTATTTTTTAGTGTCAGACAGCTACAATTTTATGAAACTGGTAGCTATTTTTTTTTAGCTTATTATGACAATGACTGGAGAATATATTTATCAGAGCCTAATGTATGTAAAAATTAATATTAATAAATTTGATTTGAAATGTGACAACCATATATAAAATACTAGAAATAAAAATAATATTTGTCTTCCAAAACACAGACTTACCAAGGTTGGTTATAGTTTCTTATGCATCAGTATTAAACTATTCAATAAATTAACACTTACTCTGCGGAATACAGATGATGCAGATTTTAGTATAAGAGTTAGAAAATTGTTACTGGAAAAATCTTATTATAATCTTGACGAAGCAATTGCTGATGATCTAAATAGTGTTCACATTTAAATTATTAAACATTTGTTTTGACATTTTAATTTTGTATCTTATTAAAATAATAATTATGCTAACCTAAGTTAAGTTATTACCTACTTAAGTATCAAAATAGCTAAAATGATTTACACAAATTGACTTTTCCAAGTGTACTGTATGTATCTAAATGGAATAAAATATTTGAAATGAATTGAATTGAATTACCTTTTCTAGCAACTTTTAACATGATGTAAAGGCGCAGAATTCAAGCAAAAACAAGATTGTTTACGTGTGGTGATAGATTTCTTGGGTAAGTATGGCGCTAATATTTTGATACTTTTTTGAATTCTCAAATAAAATTTCTCGATAAAGGAAAACGATTTCTCTTTTTTCATCTACATTTATTATTACGTTAAACACTTTTAAATAACGCACTCTCTTATATTGTTATTTATCATTGGTTTGGTAAATAATTGCATGTTTTATACTGCAGTTATAACACAAATTGTTTTCTGTTATAAAAACTCTGGAAGATGTAGAAGGAGTAGATGAAATAGTTCTAACTATTGAAAAACGAACGTACTGATTTAAATCAGAAAGACAGAAAAATTACCCAGAAAAGTAATTAGAAGGTATAGCTTGCACCACTAATAAGTGTTTATGAAGTATGTACTTCCATTAGTACATACCTACTATGATAAATGCATCACCTAATCATTTTATTTTAATGTTATTTACAGAAGTGAGGGTTACATAATTTATATAATAAAAATATAAAAGTAAGGTGCGGTTCTTAAAGGTGTCTAGAATGCTCTGGGTAAAAAATGGCCACATGAATCCTCACAGCGTCTGACTTAGATAGTTTAGGCAGATATGCTATTCGCACCAAAATATAGCCTTTACTACGGTTGGATGGAAAAAAGAAACAGGCGATAAATCTCTCTCCTATGTACGAGATATACACCAATTGGAAGAAAATAACAGATGTTGAAAATAAATACAAAGAAAAATGTATAATTACGCAAGAAAAAATAGAAAACTTTATAATTAATGTGGAAAACAGTGATACCGGTGACTCTGATGTATATTTATTTGTAAGTATTTGATTCAGATTTTGATTATAGTGAATATACAACATTATTTTGGTGTATTGTCGTTTTTTATACAGATTCCTAAATAATATGGACACACAATAAACACTAGCCATTTCAATAGTATAAATAAGTATTCAATAAATAGATAAACAATTAAAATATTAAGATATTAAAAAAAACAAAACATGTTAATCCAGGAATTTCATTCTAATTTTGGGGCTACCATGCTGATTTTCATAATTAGATGATTTATTTAAAACTCGCGTTAAAATTTTCTATCAATCCCAGAAGGTATAGTTCGTTATGATCCTGTTATTGTTGAGTTGCTGTTCGTATGTATAAGTATATATTTATAGGTAAGTATTGTATTCGTATGTATATAGACATAAATAAATATATATATATAATAGGTAATTGGTATATATGTTATTATTTATTATATTCTGCTGTAGTATGTCTTATGAATAATATAATTTAAGGTAGTTTACACAAAGTACACCCCGGCCGCTTCAAAATCATATATAATCCTCTCCATCCAAAGGTTGTCTGGAAGAAATCGCTTTTAAGCGATAAGACCGCCCATTGTACTTTTATCATATGTGTTACTGTTTATTTCGTTTGTATCTTAAGGTGTACAATAAAGTATTTTCATTCATTCATTCATTCATTTTCTAAATTTTACAGCGCTTTTTCAATCTCGACTTTCATTAACCAGACTCTACCTACTAAAGAAACATTTAGCTACTTCTAGCAACCTTTTTTGGTTACAAAAAAAGGGCAATCTAGCAACTTTTCACAAGATATCTAGCTACTGGCTAAAGGTAGCAGTTGGCAACACTGGGCTCGATACAGTAAAGTTTTTCTTTTCTTGTCATGTCATAGTTTGCTGGCTTGTTTCGTTTCCGTCCATTATATTTTTTTTACGAGACTGCGAAGGTTTTTCACAATATTGGGTAACATTAGCTTCGTTAAACTTTAAATTAAAACAGCACCAAAAGTGACCTAAGAAGTTGTATGGTAAGTAACTAAGTAAGTCCCTATCAGCTACACATCACGACGCGACTCACCGATCGACATCATCATTTTTAAACAGCCAAAAATGGTATAATTTTGCATAATTTACTTGTAAAAGCCTGTCTACTTACAAACATACACAGTCTAGTCAGTTATACTTGCTTCTACTTCCAAACACTGGCAAAATTAATATTGCACGCAGCTCAAAAGTACTTCAGTCGTGGCTATTTATGCGGTAGGTACATTTGCCTTAAATAAATAATATAAGTACTAAGGAAAATCATTTGAGAAGGTCTCACAAACATGTGCCCTCTATTTGCATACTCTGATTATTTATAAAATTAACAATTTATTTCATTGTTACAGGTTCAAAACTTGCAAAATGGGGTTGATCTTTGGACTTTTGAAGCGGCTCATAAAATTATCTATCTATTCAGTAATACTTGTGGCTATAATAGTTTTTATCCCAAATTTGCCACCCTATACAAAGTTCAGCAGCATATTGTAAGTATTTTTTCTTTACCTATCTTCCTTATAAGATTCTTATTAATTCACTAATGTTATAGATAGTACCAATAGATAGATAGAAAAGGGATTTTATGCCTATTGTTAAAGAAATTCCAAATCCAGCAATAATCCTGAAAATATTACATATTAATTACCCCCATAAGCTTGCTCCTGAACCCTTCACACAAATATTTTAAATTCTCTTCTTGAAAAGACATGTTAAAACGCAACTTATCCCTTAACACCAATTTGGCTTCCATGCAGCATAATATGGCACAATCAACTAGCATTCAACTGGACTTCATGATTTTTAAGCTGGTGTCCCCCAAAGAAGTGCCATGGGTCCAGTTTTATACCTTTGGTTTACCAACTATGGACAATGTCCTCGTGGCAACATTCCCTGTTGACACAGCTTTAATTGCAACTGATAAAGTGATGAGCGAGTTTCTGATTCTCTCTTTATGCTCATCATACATCTTTAAATGGAATATTGACAATTCCTCATATTTTTTTGGAAGAGATGGCTTCTAAGCAATAAATCTGCCCATTGTACTTTCTTTCGAATAAGATTTGATTATGTAATCTTGTTTAAGGTGTAAATTAAAGTATTGTCATTCTTTCATTTTTAGGTTCTTTCATGTAGGTAGGTACTTTAAAAGTTTTTTTTTCATGAATATATAAAGGAATAGATATAACATAGAAAATACTTTATTGCACACCAAATGTTTAAGTCTTATAATATCTATAATTAGTATTATAATATCTGTGTTTAAGTACTATAAACTTTGAAAATGTTGTAAAATGGGTGGTCTTATTGCTAAATAGCGATTTCTACCATACAACCTTTTTTTTATAAACAATAAATAATGCTGGCCATCTTTATCATCTAGCCCCAAACCAAGCAGAGCTTACTGCTTATACTATTATATCAGTTTTTAAACTGATATATTACTAATATACATTTTTTTGTAAATACATACATATTATACATAGAAAACATCCAGATCTGGCCGGAATCTAACCCTCAACTTTCTTAGTCTCAGGCGGGCCTTCGCCGACTGTGCAATAGTAAACCCAAATATTTATATTGTTGTATATAAATATTTGGTTTAGTAATTGTATTTAATACAAAGTATTACAATTTTAGCCTAGAGCCTCCTCAGTCTAGAGTTGGCCCTCTTGAAGCCAATGGAGCACTCAATAATGCAGAGAGAGTGTATGTAAACCAACTGGTGGGACCAGAGGCATTCCAACTGTATAAGGGAGAGCTCTACACCAGCTTAGCCACTGGGGAGATTGTTAAGCTCTCAACAGGAGGACATGTTACTTTTGTCACCAAGTTGGGACAGCCTTGCAGTGAGTTTTTATTTGTTGTTATACATTAATGGAGGACAGATACAATATTGAAAATGAATGTGGAAAAATGGAACCGGAGGAGGCCTACGTGTCACAAGAACACGCTGCGAAAGCAGCAGTAAAGGCTTAGAAATAGAAATAGAAAAATAAAAATCAATGAATGTTCCTAAAAACGGAAAAAAATAAGTTGTTTAACCTTTTAAAAGATTATTAGATTATATGATCCTGACACCCAAACATTATGGAATAAAGAAATTAGAAAATATTTGCAAAAAGCATCATATTTTTGTATGTACATATAATTTAATAGCCTCTGGTTATGGCTTCACCTGCATGGTAACCTGATAAAAAATAATCTTTAGTGTTTTTTAGATCATAAAGTACCTATACCTGTTCCAAATCAGTTCAGCTGTTACGAAGATTATTTGGCAACAAGCATTAAAACATCCAAAAATTCACACCTATAATATTAGTAGAATTATGAAGGTTAAATAAATTATAAAATACCTAACTTGTTTTAATTTTTGTAGCTGGCTTAACTCAAGAACATATCTGTGGAAGGCCTCTTGGTTTCCAAGTTGATGATAAAAACAATGTAATGTATGTTGCTGATGCCTACCTTGGCATATGGAAAGTGGACTTAAAGAATGAGAAGAAGCAGCTGCTAGTTTCCCCTCGGGTGGCCATTGAGGGTCGCGCACCAAAACTGTTCAATTCCATTGCTCTGAGCAAGAAAGGTGACTTGTACTGGACGGACTCTACC
The DNA here is from genome assembly GCA_958496245.1 of Perizoma flavofasciatum. NCBI lineage: Eukaryota > Metazoa > Arthropoda > Insecta > Lepidoptera > Geometridae > Perizoma > Perizoma flavofasciatum. The sequence goes on from OY292436.1 coordinate 7,767,643, forward strand.
AGTGATTACCATTTGAAAGATGGCGCTATGAGCTCACTTTCTGACCCATCTGGAAGGTATGCATAATTTTATTGCTTTGCTCAAAAATATATGCTCTGAGCAGCTGCTGCCGAAGTCGGTCTCAGGTCTACAAGTTAGTATTAAACCAATTAGGATCACTTTTGATGTTGTTTATTTAATTTTTCCAGGTTGTTCCATTACAATCCATCTAAAAACCAGAGCAAGGTTTTGCTGGATGACTTGTGGTTCGCCAATGGAGTTGCCATCTCCCCTGATAACCAATATGTGATTGTTTCCGAGACTTTCCGATACAGATTAGTCAAATATTACATTGATGGTCCGAAGAAAGGAAAGTCTGAAGTTTTTGTTGCTGGATTACCAGGTAAATGAAACACCATAAATACATGCAAACGTTTTTCTTCCAAATACTAGGAATTAAACCTTAGAACCTGTTTCATCACTTATTTAATGCATGGTCAGCAAGTTCACTTTTAGGACCTAGGGAGTAAACTCTTAAGTTACTAATCTTTGGGGGCTCACAAACAACTTCTTGATCATATACACTTGCACTAAACCCACAGCACACATGCAAAATATCTGGAAACCTGACCAGATGTCCACAACAAATGTTTCTTCAAATGCTACGTAAGAATCTCGAGACTTGTCCGCGGCGTACAAGTCTAGCATATGGCGCGCTTTCACTACGTGTTTCAGTGTACGGGTCATAGAATCAGCGATGCTTTCCACGGGGATATAGTAAGGTTCGTCGTTATCGTCAGTTCCCGTCCAATGCAGAACTTTGACTTCCTTCACTTTGTTTCCATCGCCGTCTGAAACAGCCACTTCTTGTTCCACCTCCTGATCGTTCATACTTTCCTGATTTTCTATCGTGACGTAAACGAATACTAATTTCGAGTTCATGATACTGAATGTATTGTCCAAGCAAAACGAGTAGTCACCATTTAAATCCAAATCCTTTATAACAGCGTTTTCTGATTTCTTGTAATCGGATACGATTTTGTTTCCTTTTGGATCGAAGACGTCTAACGAAATGTCTAAATCTCCATGTTGTCCGTCTAACACTTGATAGTAAATTTCCATCATCTGGCCGGCTTTCCCTGCCTGGAAGAAGCACGTTCGACCACCCGCCTCCACGCGGAAATTGAAATCGTTTGTGTATATCACCTCGGCGTCGGCGGTATATTTTGGTATAAAAAGCGTAAAAATTAATAGAACAATTATTAAAGCCATTTTTCACGACCGCGAGCAGTCTAATGTTAAAGAATTACATTTACTGTTGTCTTTGTTTACACAGCTGCTTAAATCCTACTACTATTATAAACGCGAAAGTGTGTGAGGATGGATGTTTGTTTCTCTTTCACGCAAAAACTACTGAACGGATTTTGATGAAACTTTACAGTAATCTTATACATCAGAATAACACATAGGTTACTTTTATCCGGGTACCACGCGGGCGAAGCCGTGGGCAGAAGCTAGTAAAACATAAGGTTGCAATGTAAAATGAATGTGTGTCTATCTAATATATTTTAGAGTGTACAATCTCAGGTTTACGGGAAGTCGGTAGATGTAGATGATCCAAGAGCGTTCGTCATGCTCTTTATGGGAGGATGTCCAGCTGTGCATTTCTAAAGGCTGATAATAATTATGATGATGATAATGAAAATAAATATTCCTAATTCTGTATTGGAAATATTTTTAATCAGGTACTCCGGACAATATTCGAGCATTGCCAGACGGCTCTGGTATACTGGTTGCATTATACGTGACATCTGATAACGAAAACCCGCTGATTTCCCGCTCATTGGCCGCAACTCCGCTCGTAAGGAAACTGGCGGCGAGAATTCAGAGACTAATTGAGATTTCGTTTGAATACCTCAACACCCTTTACCCGCATGTCATTTTTGATGATATCGTTTATCACGTAAGTTTACTATGCTAAAAACATTTTTTTACATTCTTCAACTGTTATAGGAAGCAGCTCGTGATTGTATTCATTAAAATTTATTCACAGATTGGTCATTTCAAAAGCCTAGCAGATTTCGTGCCAAAACAATCTGGATTGGTAGTTGTTGACTGGAATGGTAACATTGTGGAGTCGTTCTACAACACGGACAGTACCCTCGGGCACATTAGCGACGCCATCGTATACAATAACAGGCTGTACACTGGTAGTCCTCATTTGCAAAACTTCGTAGGATCCGCCCCTGTGCCTCCACTTTTAAAAAAAGCATTTGAGGGTAAAGCCGAAACAGCGCCCAAGCACCATGCGAAACCTGTAGAACACCCCAAGCCAAAAGTTGAAGAAAAACCTAAAGCCGAGGTAAAGAGAGAAGCTCCTAAGCCAGTTGTACAAGATAAACCGCAACTGAAGCAAGCTAAGCCTGTAGAAGCTGCGAAACCGCCACCACCCCCAACAGTGCAGAAGCCAGCTCCTAAACCGGTTGAAAATCCTAAAGCAGCGCCTCCTAAACCCGCTGAACAGCCAAAACCGGCTCAACAAAAGCCTGCTCCCCCTAAACCTGAACCTGTAAAAGCTCCCACACAACCCAAACAGGCAAGGCCTACTCCTAAGCCGGAAGTCAAAGCTCCTCCCACTCCCAAAGCAACTCCCAAACCTACCGCCCAAACTCCACCTGAAATCAAAACTACGTCCAAAACAGCAACTAAAGCCAAACCTCTAGAGCCCGAACCTGAATTTATTGTTACAAGACCTAAAGAAGAAGCGTTAGATGAAATAAAAAACAAGTTGGCTCCTGAGAACATTCCGATAAACGAAGAAATACCGTCGGACACCGCAAAACCGAACAAGGAGACATTGAAAGTGATAAAAAAAGACGGGCCTGCAGAGATCCCTAATCCGCACCTCTAAATCTAGATTTCAACTGTGCACGGAATTATTTCCGTGGTTGTGTTCCTGTAGTTGTGGTACATACATTTAGTAGAATTTATAGGTGAAGGATCTTTGCTTTAGTACTTGAGTCAGTGTCGAATCAGTATTTTCGATAACTTTTTTCAGTTTTCGATATATCTCGAAGAAGACTTATTTCTTTGTAAAAATGTTTTGTTGTATTTGACTAAGGGAATAAGAAAATTGGTTTCAGGAAAAAAAAAACGAATTACGAAGAGTACAACGTCATCAGGAGATATTGAAACCATGATACTGTATCATTCCAAATCATTCCAAGCTGAGACAAAAAGTCTGATTATTATCTTCAGCCATATTCATTGTACCTAGTGCCTGATACCACATATAATTTAGTGATATCAAACTAGTGTTACTAACTTTTGTAGAAGCTTGTATGTTTATTTGTTTCGTTTAGTACCAAAACAAAAGGTTTTTAGAAATTATATTATTATTTACAATTATGAGGTTGAATTGAAAGTATTTAGATCATGTTTTACGTCAATTTATTTATAATCGTGTTACCTAGTTTTTTTATTTAAACCATTTCGGACCAATTTTTATACCTTAGAAGGGCATAGCAGTTTATCTAAATTTATTTTAAATCGATCAAATGTTGTCTATAAAATATTTCGGGGCTGTACGACATTGAACGAAATGCGTTTTGAAATGAATATGATATGACTGTATTTATGAATCGAGGTAGGTAGGTATTAATTAATTAACAAATCTTTATTATGCCACCTTGATAATAAACTCTCTGAAGTTCTATATCAAAGTAACACTTATTTACAAAACAAAATACCTTTGTTGTATCTACCATGGTAACTGTTGCACCTATATTTACATATTTAAGTTCATGTTACCGAGTTATTTTGTGCAATATAAATAAATACCTACAGTAGGTTAGATAGGCCTTCACACCTTTATGAAGAAAATAGTCATTTTCAAAATATCAAAATTTGAGTGAAAGTTTGAAGTATTAAGCAATACACATTATTATAATTTTATGATAAGTTTTATGTCCTCAATATACAGTTTCATTTATATCAAGTTTTGTCTTTTTAATGTTCACTTGAATGGGATGTAGGTATACATGTACTAAGCGAACACTGAAATTATTTCTCGGCGACCAACTCAAAGGTTGGTTCAACCTTTGATTCTAAGCTGCAAGAAATTGACTTCTAGCTATAGTAGGTACGATTTCGCGAGTTATTGATTGGAAGTAGGTTCGTATGTGTGCGGCCGTAACTGCCTTCTTGATCCATCAGTTACACAGTTACGCTGCTCGAACTGAAACGACCAAACAAGATTGATCATGGATATTAGATGAATATATAAATAGCGCAGCCGAGCAAGGGTTCCGCTCCAAGGGTTGACAAACAGGCTTATTCCACTAATCCCCGTTGACAATCCCCATCAACGGGGATAAGTGAACTTTTTGTTCATTATTCCCCGTTGACGCCGATGCGAACTAGTAATGGGAATTAGTGAACTAAAAAGTAAATTAATCCCCATTGCGTCAATAATAAAATACTAATACCTATAAGAATCATGTTTTTATTTGTTTATAAGGACTCGCTTATTGATTATTTTTATATTGAAAATAATCAATACGGATTAATGAACGCAATGGGGATTAATGAACTTTTTAGTTCACTAATTCCCATTACGAGTTCGCATCGGCGTCAACGGGGAATAATGAACAAAAAGTTCACTTATCCCCGTTGATGGGGATTGTCAACGGGGATTAGTGGAATAAGCCGACAAACACTTTCGTCCCGCAAACTTCAAAAACAAACACGCTAACAACCTTATGCCCATTTCACATACTCAGTGAGAGTATGTGATACCATACTCACATACCTAGAAGAGTAGTCAGAGGCACGTCCAAACTGCATTCCTCATGACAGGCCACAACTCCTTGGTCGTTTATTAGAACGCTAACCGTTTAACATGCCTTCAAATTTTGATTCTTAAACATTCCGATTTCCCCACGATATTTTCCTTCACCGTTTTGAGCACGTGTTAATGCGCACATACATTTTACGAGTGGAAAAATCCATTGGTGCATGATCGGGTGAGTAGGACGCACGACTTCCGGAAGTCGAGGTACCGCCCAATAGGCTAACCGAAAAGTCCACTTCACAAAAATACCTCTACATAGACCCAGTAAAATATTAAAAATGGCAGAGTTCCAGCCTTGTGATTATCTATTAAGATAGATTCAAAGTACGGTGAGATGTAGGTAACATTCAAATTTATTTAATTCGGTCAAACAAAATATTAAGATTTTTTTAATACATTATGGTAATAGGTATTTACAACATTGCATGTTTTCAGAAAACTAAATAAGTAGGTACGGGCCTAACCGTGAGGTCTAACAGCGATTCAGTTCAGGCAAAGAAGTCACTTTCTGCTTTGCGATTGAAGACGCTATGGCGTTGTTAAAGCTTTGTCATTCGCAAAGCGGGATTTGACATCTTTGCCTGAATTGAATCGCAATAAGACTTGATGGTTAGGCCTCAGGTCGGTTAACTAAAGCTGACACGTTCACAGCAATCCCACTAATTTTAAAATTATGTTTAAAAATAAATTATTTTGACCGAAAATGCAATAATTTTAAAATATGTGAGTAGTTAATTAGTCTACTCTGGTTTTAGTAAGGGTTGTGAGTAAATATGTATTATTTTGTAATATATATTATGTTTTATTACATTATTGCTGCTAATCAGAATCGTACACTAAATCTTCTACCCCACTCAAACTTTCATCGCTTAAATAACTTGATGGTTCACTGTCGGAATTTCCTAGTGTTCATATTTTGCCGAAACCCATTCTTTCAGAAGACATTTTATTCTAACCTCCAAATAGGTAAATAATCAATCACACACAATAACCCAAGTTGATTGACACGTAACTGATAATGTACTCTGTGTGACTGACGCTAACGGACGAATGCAAAAATACCACTCTGTATTTATATACAGTAGCAAAAGAAAACAATAACTGTCTCCTTCATACTGATAAGCTTGACCGCGGGCGAGAGACGGACAGACTTCATGATGTGCGTTCATGCAGTGCGACGTCACGCCGCGCGTTTATTCACAGACACTACACAAGCGCAAAATGTAAATGTGTTGAAAGTGCCAGCTTTATTTAACCGACCTTATAGGTACCTATCTACTTAACTTATGTAATAAAAAACATCAAATAATCTCATGTCATATATTACATTTATTTCGTAGCTATTCATAGCGAGAATATTTTATACAATTAGAAAAAGTTTACAGTCTTTTACTGGATTATTTCTAATTCATAATCTAGTCATTTTTGATAGCCAATTCACCTCAATGGCAATCACCGTTTGTACATTTTGTGAAAGTTGTATTTGAGCACATGCCTGAAACTTGATGGAATGTAAAAAAACTATTGAACTACAACATATTATGAACATATTCTATTCCTAATACTTATTCTGATATAAATTTACATTAACCAATTAGATATTACCTATGTACACTAAACTTGTAACTGCGTTTATTTACTTTTTTCAGGTACATAGCCAACACATAGGTACAACCTGCCAGCAAACTGCCTATTAGGCCTTTTAATAGCTGGCTGACACTTTCATAAGCTGGAGTAAAAAAAGTATTTCAACGTTAAAATTGAAAAGTAAAAAATATCAGCAAGGGCACTTGCTGGTATTTTTTACAAAAGTTTTGAAAAACTTCTTGTCCATTTACACTTTGTTAACTAAACATCAAAATCTATCTTGAGTTGCAACAAGTATATTTTCTTTTACAGGAAAAAATCAAAACCGACTTCAAATAACGGGAAGTTGATAAAAAGTCCAATAAGAAATTGCACTCCCATTTTTTCATCTTCAGGGTTGAGATTTTTTATAAAATTTATATGGGACACCCTTGAAGTATACTCTACCCATTATTTTTTTTTTTATTAAAATCGGTTAACGATTGGCGAAGATATTGCGTAAGATACTAACATACACACAAAAAAACAGACGAAATGAGAACTTCCTTTTTGAATTCGGTTGAAATCTAGCTGTCAATCAATTAGTATACAATCCGTTTTCTTTCGGTGTTAGTACGTGGTTAACGGGTTTCAAACAATTCAGTCACTAGCTAGTCGATAATACTTGATTAACTTACAACAAATTGAATTCTGACAGTTAGCATAAAATCAATCAAAGAGATCAGTAACGTTAAATTCTATTCAAATAAATAGTCACATTTGATTTATAGTTTAATATATAGGTGTTTTATTTTATTAGTAATATTTGTGAAAGATTGTTCTATATTTCAATCAAAAGGTTAATTTATTCAGACCAAATTTCTAACAGCTGTATTACTGCTTGTTAATTCATCTTGTACAGGCAAATAAGATTTTAAAAAATCAGGTGATTTACAAGTTACGTTGAAATCATCTGCATTACACAGATGTTTTGATACGAGCGTCGTTCTCGGCTCGGACCGACTCTCACATCAAAACATTAGTCTGAACTCTGAACATTATTCTATTCACTTATAGTAATTAACTTAGACCGGTAGCTAAATGAATACTTGTTCGGCGGATAATGCATCTGCAAACGGCTTGACAATGGACCTCGTGGCGAAGTAAAATATTAGTCCGAACGTGATGGAGATAGGAAGCGCAGGCAGCGCTTTCTTGAATATCGCTAGCAGTAACAGGGTAAGGCATAATCCCTGAAAAGAAAACATAATTTAAATTCCTAGTTTCGCTTACATAGATCAGTGCTACATCATGCGCTTCGTGGTCGTGATTAATTGTGTTGACCCAGTCAGTTTCGAGTTGTGAAAAAACACTTATAACTTAAAAATGTATGTGCGTTAACACGTGCACATTCTAAACTACTATAAAAAACGTGAGCATGTGGCAAATACAATGTATGGACACGCCTCTGACTACTTTCAACTTGGTTCACCGATCTGCATACAAGTATAGATTTGAGGATGTTTTTTATTAAAAATTAGCCCTTCGCCTGTATAGCACTCCTAGAAAAAAAGTAACCTAAAACACGTTATACCTGTTTTGAATTTCATCCAAATCGGTCCAATCCAAACTTGAATGTAAATTCATAATATGAGTAGATTTTTCAGATGTTGCATTTGATTTACTTCCGGCGTGCTATGAGTATGTAACTTGAAGTTGATAGATGGGTACTTACAATGAGAATGGCAACAAAGCAGGCGAGTGTCGTGTTCCAGTCGCCGTAGGAGCTGGCCTTGCCCACGAGCACGCTGTAAAATATGAAGTCTCCGAGTCCCAGCTTTACGCCCTCTGACAAACAAAATGAATACAATCAGGACAATAGCAGATAGTAAGACAATAAATGTCAGAAAACCGACTTCAAATAACGGGAAATTGACAAAAAGTCAGTATGAAATTTCGTCATCCATTTTTTCACTCTGAGAAGGATTTTTTTATAAAATTTATATGGTGCCATCCGTGAAGTATATCTGAACCACAGATATTATAATAATATACTAGTACCCCTGCCCATTACCATTAACCAGTTCACAATTGGCGAAGATATAGCATAACATACACACAAAAAAACACACACGGATTGAGAAACTCCTTTTTTGAAGTCTGTTGATAATAATTAAATAGAGATATTCGCGATAAGTTTGCAGCCCAAGTTTACGGTTTCAATCCTGTAGCTACTCTATCATCAGATCTTATTTTGCTCACTCGGGATGACACTTTCAAATAAAAAACAAAAGGAAAATCGTCTAAGAAAATGTTTCGGCTAGTAGTGATTCCCTAAGATGAATCGACGCGCAGGTCGCGAGGGGGCGGTCGTCGCTGCCGGCGGGCGCGGGCGCTCGACGCGCGTGGTGTAGTGCGCGGTCGCCGCGGTGGAGTCGACGCGCAGGTCGCGCGGCGCGTGCAGTGCGGGCTCAGGCGCGGTAGTTTAGCTACTCACTCTCCTCGTCCATGTCGGGCTGCTGGCGCGAGGGGGCGGTCGTCGCTGCCGGCGGGCGCGGGCGCGGGCGCTCGACGCGCGCGGTGTAGTGCGCGGTCGCCGCGGTGGAGTCGACGCGCAGGTCGCGCGGCGCGTGCAGTGCGGGCTCAGGCGCGGTAGTTTAGCTACTCACTCTCCTCGTCCATGTCGGGCTGCTGGCGCGAGGGGGCGGTCGTCGCTGCCGGCGGGCGCGGGCGCTCGACGCGCGTGGTGTAGTGCGCGGTCGCCGCGGTGGAGTCGACGCGCAGGTCGCGCGGCGCGTGCAGTGCGGGCTCAGGCGCGGTAGTTTAGCTACTCACTCTCCTCGTCCATGTCGGGCTGCTGGCGCGAGGGGGCGGTCGTCGCTGCCGGCGGGCGCGGGCGCGGGCGCTCGACGCGCGTGGTGTAGTGCGCGGTCGCCGCGGTGGAGTCGACGCGCAGGTCGCGCGGCGCGTGCAGTGCGGGCTCAGGCGCGGTAGTTTAGCTACTCACTCTCCTCGTCCATGTCGGGCTGCTGGCGCGAGGGGGCGGTCGTCGCTGCCGGCGGGCGCGGGCGCGGGCGCTCGACGCGCGTGGTGTAGTGCGCGGTCGCCGCGGTGGAGTCGATGCGCAGGTCGCGCGGCGCGTGCAGTGTGGGCTCAGGCGCGGTAGTTTAGCTACTCACTCTCCTCGTCCATGTCGGGCTGCTGGCGCGAGGGGGCGGTCGTCGCTGCCGGCGGGCGCGGGCGCGGGCGCTCGACGCGCGTGGTGTAGTGCGCGGTCGCCGCGGTGGAGTCGACGCGCAGGTCGCGCGGCGCGTGCAGTGCGGGCTCAGGCGCGGTAGTTTAGCTACTCACTCTCCTCGTCCATGTCGGGCTGCTGGCGCGAGGGGGCGGTCGTCGCTGCCGGCGGGCGCGGGCGCGGGCGCTCGACGCGCGTGGTGTAGTGCGCGGTCGCCGCGGTGGAGTCGATGCGCAGGTCGCGCGGCGCGTGCAGTGCGGGCTCAGGCGCGGTAGTTTAGCTACTCACTCTCCTCGTCCATGTCGGGCTGCTGGCGCGAGGGGGCGGTCGTCGCTGCCGGCGGGCGCGGGCGCGGGCGCTCGACGCGCGTGGTGTAGTGCGCGGTCGCCGCGGTGGAGTCGACGCGCAGGTCGCGCGGCGCGTGCAGTGCGGGCTCAGGCGCGGTAGTTTAGCTACTCACTCTCCTCGTCCATGTCGGGCTGCTGGCGCGAGGGGGCGGTCGTCGCTGCCGGCGGGCGCGGGCGCGGGCGCTCGACGCGCGTGGTGTAGTGCGCGGTCGCCGCGGTGGAGTCGACGCGCAGGTCGCGCGGCGCGTGCAGTGCGGGCTCAGGCGCGGTAGTTTAGCTACTCACTCTCCTCGTCCATGTCGGGCTGCTGGCGCGAGGGGGCGGTCGTCGCTGCCGGCGGGCGCGGGCGCGGGCGCTCGACGCGCGTGGTGTAGTGCGCGGTCGCCGCGGTGGAGTCGATGCGCAGGTCGCGCGGCGCGTGCAGTGCGGGCTCAGGCGCGGTAGTTTAGCTACTCACTCTCCTCGTCCATGTCGGGCTGCTGGCGCGAGGGGGCGGTCGTCGCTGCCGGCGGGCGCGGGCGCGGGCGTTCGACGCGCGTGGTGTAGTGCGCGGTCGCCGCGGTGGATTCGACGCGCAGGTCGCGCGGCGCGTGCGCTGCGGGCACGTTGGCGCGCGCGCGCCACGTCGCGTCGAAGCCGGCCGCGTCGCCGCCGCCGTCAGGTGAACTGTTTGAAACAGCTGCGGGACCTGAGGTGTAACGCAGGGCTTACAAAAAAAAAAAAACTCAAATTTTTTGTGTACATTTGTCGCCGACTGCTACTAACAAAGTAGGCATTTTAAGAGAAGAAAGTATAATGGAACGATAGAAGCAATAGATGTAATGCAATACAAAACAATTTTAACATTCGAACTGTTTGAGAACAAAAGCATTCCAGATGGTGGCAAGTCTAGCATGTGTAGCGCAGTTCTATTAGTACTAAGCATGCTCAAAGACAACAAGTTTTTTCTACAACTACTGACATGCGTTATTAATTCATATTAAACTTCGTTAAAAGGTCACACATTCATATTATCGGTGAAGAGTCGAGTGCACGACGCGACGCGGAGGGAGAACGTTGCGATCACTCATCCTGATGAAGACTCTCGGAATGAGTCGAAACTTAGTGCCTTCACCGATAGTACAGTTCAATTTCGTTATTAAAACAGAATGAACAGACCACATAATACAGGCACATTATGAATAGTAGATATTAATGTATCTGTGGGTGAATTCACCCTTAGTTGGTGTGCACATGCACAGATCTGCCTTCAATTAGAAGGCTGATCTGTGCTTAACACTAGCAAAATGGCTACGGGAACGTACAACAATAGCACTGAATTTCAAAAACTTTTTTTTTTTTTATTATATGTCGCCCTTTGTAAGTTTTTAAAATTGGTAAGTATACCAATACTTAGTTTTATAACTAATAAGGGGGCTAGTTGAGACACAAACACAATTTATGCTGAGTTTAGAACATGTCAATTTGGTCACCGTATCACTGCTGTTATTGACAATTTTTGTACGATTTGATCACTTTTTTGAAATGTTTTAACGTGTTTGTAAGTCTATGTAAGTCATAGACCCTCTATGATAGGGGTTGAGAAGACAGCAAAGGGGAAGGATTGCGGGAGAGATTAGAACGGACCGTGCGGATTGAGAGGGCGCAGCTCGCGCTCACCTTCCCGCGACGCGGCGCCGACATTCTCCGGCACAGTCATGGCGGCTAGCGTGTACATCACCGTCGCTGGAATCAATACACATATTATTTTTATCAAATCTGAGTAGGCATATTAGTTATTATACATATATAAAATACTAGCTTCTGCCCACGGCTTCGCCCGCATGGTACCCGGATAAAAAGTAGCCTATGTGTTATTCAGATATATAAGCTACTGTAAAGGCATCAGAAATACGCCTAGTGTTGCAGATATCATACGGTATCGCGCTGTCTAGTAAACGCCAATTTTATAAGAGTATGGTTCGTGAATCGATTGAAATCAAGAAGTACCCGACTTTTAGAATCCCACCAACAGGTGTTCGCTTAGCAATCCAATTTAGCAGTTAACGTTAAAGTTATTTATTCAATAAACATGTAGCATAACAGATTCATTCAACCTAAGGTAACATCATTTATATAGGAATTCACATATAACATACCTGTAGGAATGTTATATTGTTCACATTTATAATAAATGAGATCAACATTTATAACAACTAAATTAACATAAAAAACAATAAATAATAGTAATCGCATTTGTAGAGCAAATAACATAAATATAAAATGTATTATAAGTACCTACCTATTATATTCACAATACGTTAGACATACCCTCGGGAAACAGTTAGTGTAGTGTGTCGTAATGTGAACATGGACTTTTCTGAATCTGAAATTCTGAATATGGAGTATTCCAGTCAACCGGTGAAAACGGCTGTTGCAATGCTTGCAACACAGCCGAAACGTCGGGAAAATAGTAAAAAGGTAAACGCGATAAATACACTAACTAAACTAAATTTGAACTGTCGCCCCTTTTTTACTGATAGTGCAAGAAAGAAAAAATGGCTAAAATTATAGTGCTGTCAAATCAGTTCAAGTGCCGCTTTTCTTCGTATCTATAGTCAGCATGTTTTAATATTACGACTAAATTTGTCTGGAAAACTTAAATCTGACTAATTTGACAGCACTAAAATTGTAGCTATCTCTTTCTTTCTTGCATTATCAGTAAAAGAGAGCGACAGTTTAAATTTAGTTTAGTTAGTGTACCACAGAATCGAGGCCAATAACTTATAATTGATTACAAAGATTTAAAAAAGATAAGAACAATGTTAATTCAATGTTATTTATAACAACATGATGTGTTTAAGGACAAAAGTTGTTGTTGAGCTAAAGGAATAAACAAAACTATATGAAATTAATACTTACATGAGTAAATGAGGGCAGGGAATATTGGTTCATTTCGTTCTTGAGCAGTTTCTACCAATATCCTAAGTGGTCCCTTTGGCGTTAACACAGCTACCAAATCTGAAATGAAACATTTTTGGTGAAATCAACTCTTAAAATTTGTGTTCTGGTCAAGGAAGGTGTAAAAGCAGTGGCTTTTTTCTAAGGCACAACCTATAATAATCCCTTTATGTTCTGGGGTGGGATTTAGAAAGCCATCATCGAATTTAGATAAAAAAAAGAACAAGGGGTGGAAGAGGTGGTATTCCCAAAATTATGAATTAAATAGTTTCCAATAAATTACTTTCTAAACACTTTTGAAAAAGGCTTTATTTGTAAGGGGCATGCTATGAAATCATAAAAAGATGGTCATTACTAAAGCGCAAAAATACTGTTTTTAATGAATTTATATTTTTTAATTTGCTAATTTGTGGATGCTGGATTCCTATATGCTATATTAACAATGGACCGACCTTTGACTAGTTAGACTAGGATCTTAATTTCAGTCCGACACTGTTCAGTACTTTAAAAACTGCTGTTCTTGCACACTACACTTTTTGATCTTATATTATTGTCAAAATCGCTTGAAGCAAGAGAAAACCTACCCCATACAGATATCACAGCAAGGACTGCCCATGTGGTCCATTCAGGCAGGTACTTTATAAACACCAACGCCATGAGAGCAGCAATGAATATCAGGTAAGCTTGTTGTAGCTGCAGCGGGCCTTTCCAGTGGATTACTACCATGCCCATCACTCCAAAATTCCAAAGTACAATAGCAAGTGTTATGTAGTCAAAAGGGATATTGTATGCTACTAAGGCCTCTCTGTGAAACAGAACATTTAAAATGTATTTATTTCCAACAGAATATTCTTAACAACCCCTGTGGTGCAGTAGGTGGAAGCCCACCTTAGATGTTGAAGGTTGCGGGTTCGATTCGGGCTACGGAACAAATGTTTGTATGATCTGACCTGTTTGATCTGGGTGTTTTCTATGTATAATATGTATGTATTTACCAAAAAATGTATATAAGTAGTATATCAGTCATGTAGTTCCTATAATACAAGCTCTGCTTAGTTTGGGGCTAGATGATGCTGTGTGAAAAATGTCCAGCATTATTTATTATTTATTTAACTAAACAATAAGTACATTTTCAAGAACTGATAGACAGTTAAAAGAAAACTGTTAAAATTACAGTTTATATGGTGCTGACATGGCTCAGTGAAATGAGAAATACTTACTCAAGATATAAATAGGAGAATATAAAGAGTAGCATCAGTGATGACATTATAAGCCAGCCATTGATGACTTTGTAACATCTCTTCTTGTAGAGCACTATGAGGATAACAGTCATAATCACAATCACAACTAGAAGGATCATAGAGTTGGCAATTGCATTCCATACTTTGGTTGAAACATTTGGACTTTCTTCATGAAATGGTGTGTATGCTCTGAAATAAAAAAATTGCATCAATTTTATTAAATGAAGAAACATCAAGTTTTTTTTTTTGCAATTTCATTCAAATCTCATGGGGGTAGGCAGGCATGTAAATAAACAAAAGTGAATTTGAACTAGCTAGGAAGAATAAGAATGTTGTTAGAATGATAATTTTGCTTTCAAATTTGATAACTTTTGTAAAGGATACTTACAAATAGTAATCTTTGACTGAGTAGAAATTAATTGATGAAATTGTTGCGACCACAACAATCATACATAGTGTAACAGGCACAAAGAGTTTTATAACATGTCGAGCACCATGCTTTAGCTCTACCTCTTCTATCTGTGGGTTAGTAGGGGCAGGCGCTGGGCGCTGGAGAGTGGTCCCGCCGGGACCTGCCCCTGAGCCTCCTGACTCTCCAACACTCTACAAAATCAAGAGCACTTAATAAAAGATTAAAAGTAGAACAACTGCCACAATGAGATAGACCATGTAGTTGTTTTGTATTCATAGAATAATGAAGCCGTTCATAACAATTAACATACTAGACTAGTGCTCACATTTTTTTGCTCACACGAGATGAAACTCTTTCGAATAAAAAACAAAAGTAGAAAAGCCCACTTTTGGCTAGTCATGATTATGATGTTTTTTTAGTTTTACGGGAGAAGAAGCAATCCCTCAAGAATAAAACTTTTATGAGACCTCTTCAGGATCATTTTCTATACAACAACAAAATAATCATCAAATATGTTGACAATTGACAACAATATCAAGTAAAACATAAAAAAACTTGAGAACATCCTCCTTTCTTTAAAGTCGGTTAAAGTGTATCACAATGTTGGAGCTTGTGGGTGGAACATTTGCTTAGTCATAACATAATGCAGGATTTAAGTGATATTTTTACTCACGCCATAGGACGGCTGGCTCTCATTCCTAGGCTTTCGTTTTCTGGCGTTTCGTTCCCCAACCTCCCGATCTGGGCGAGACTCTGCTATGTGTCCGTCCATCAATGCAGTTTGCTCAGTAGCCTCGAATGTATCACTACTTGTGTCGCTCATTCATAAAAATTGCTATTGTACTAGCATTTTGTTCAGCACTTCTTTGGTTTGTAGGTAGTTTCCAACCTACTTTAATGATCTGAGGGCTAAAGGATCTTTAGAAACTAAAAATAAAACGGAAAATTAAAACCAGGGATCCGTCAACGACATAGATATAGGCAAATTAGGCAAGATATATAGATAGGCACAGACACAGATAAAAATTTGGCACAGACAGTCTATGGCAAAGACGAGATATTTACGCTAGAGGAAATAATAACCACAGATTACTTAGTCTCCACTTTATGTAGAGATACCTAGGGGCCCGTGTCTCTAGGTATCTCTACATAAAGTGGAATGTTAACGATACTTTTTAGTATCGAGTGCTTTTATTTCGGTATTCGTATTTTTAGCTAGTATCGTATCGTATCGTATCGTCACGTTAGCGCCACTCAGCGGATTTTTTTGGTAGCTAGCGCGTTTGATAGCTTTGTTGTCGTTTCGTGATCGTACCTAACTATTTCTGTCAAATCTAGTAATTCACAATAAGTTACAGTTGAACTTTGCGTGTATCATTAGCAGTAAAATGCCGCCGCCTACCAGAAGTGACATTTGAAAGTAGGCACTTCAATAAAATGATATGATATGCAAACTTTGAAATCTTTTGGTACCTAATACAACTTGGAATTAGTTTCAGTAAAAAAAAAAAAATTGGAGACCTTTACCACAGTACCGAGTTTCTAGCTATTCGATTGATTATCGACAGAAATCGGACCGCGAAAATCGAATTAATCATGAACTTTAAACAAAATATCATGTTTTTGCAAAACTGTTATCGGTAACTTCAACATTGTTCATTTTACTAGCAATCGGTCCTGTGATTTGATCACAGGCTATTGTCGACGCGTGCATACCTACATTTGGCGAGTCAGTTGTATGTACATACTACGAATTCATTTATGCTGGGCATCTGCACGTCGCGGGCGATGACGTCGTCGTTGCACACACGCCGTCGCCTTCAAGTGCCGTAAAATAGGAAATAACCACTATACCTACCTACCTACGATTAATGTGCAGCTAATGTCACAGAATAAAACAGAAACTGTTACCTTGCTTGCTTCTTGTTATTCAGACTGTAAGGAATACTACGATGTTATGAATTACATAGATCGTTTGCAACGGTTTTAATCGCTAGACTGTTTTATCGGTATTTTGTATACGCTTACCTAAGTTTTGTATTTGTACTTATTACCTTTACCACGCAAATTTAATGCGTTACACGAAATGCGTTGAGTGGTTTTGTTTTCCAGGGCTTTACGTGTCGGCCTAGTGGGCGGTACCCCGACTTCAAATTCGGAGTTCGTGGCTTCGAACCCGATCATGCGGATGCACAAACGCCGGATTGCCCAAGTACATTCTGAGATCTTACTTCGCTTCATTGACTTAGGTACAGAGCTTAAAAATAGCAGCGCTGAATTACGCGCAATCGGCCTATAACAATAGCCACACTATTTAATCAGGATTATTTTAAAATGATACAAGAAATAAGATTAATTAATTTAATAAATGTATTGAGCTCTATCTAGCTTACATTTCATAAATCATTAGAAAACTGTTAGGTTTCAGGAGGCTATTACAAATAATCATAAAATATTGCAACACATTTTTCTAAAGATAGAGCCCTTCAGGTGTGCCTTCTTTCTTGCGGTAAAGTACACTCTCCTTAGATTTCTTAAAGTCTTCATTCGTAACTTTCATGCGGCGCTCTCTTAAAGCCATGAGACCAGCTTCAGTGCAAATAGCCTGAAAAACAATAAGAACATAACAAATTAATTTCTTTTAGCTAGTTTGTTTGTCAAGTCATTGGTGGGGCAAAAAATGACCGGTAGGTAAATAAGGTTAGCTTTAGAAAATACAACGGAGAACCGCTACCATTGTGGACCATTTATAACAGGTAATCAGTTTTCAAAAACAAAGAAAAGCGACTTCAGTTTCTTAAGCGTGATTCTATAATCTTAATATAACTTTACAGAATTTAATAACTAATGACACTTCGTGTTATTATATCCTGTGTAGGCTCTTCGCTTCGTTAGGCTAAGACAATTCCAATGTCGCCGCGTTTATATTTATCCATCATTTTAAATCGGAAATCGTTTATGGCGGCATTTTATATAGCCGGGTATTTTTCAAACTTTCACGATTAGATAAACTTATTAAAAGTTTTACTAGTCTTTATCGCGTTTACCGTTTTTATTATTTTTCCGACGCGACGTTTCGGAATCGTTGAGAATGGGTTCGTGAAGCGATTGAAACCAAGTACCCAAATTTTAATCATGAAGACGGCTATAGACTCTGCTTCCTGGAATCCCGTGATTAACAGGCAGTGCGGTTGTAATTTCACTTTCGACAGGAGAATAGTAAAATATGTGGTATAGTCGTAATAATATGCTCAATGGATTTCTATTGAAATGTATAAAGCTAACCTTGATATCAGCTCCAGACAAATCATCCTTAGACATAATCAGTTCAGAGAGGTTGACATCGTCAGCCAGTGTCATCCGAGATGTGTGTATGGTGAAAATCCTCCGTTTAGTCTTCTCATCGGGCAGCGGGAATTCTATCTTCCTGTCGATACGGCCGGGACGGATCAGTGCCGGGTCAAGTGTCTCAATACGGTTCGTCGCCATTATTACCTAAGCCATAAAAATATAATCATTTGTAGTCAAGTCATTTTTAAAAACCAATAGGCAAATTTAATATTCAAATACGTTTTCGAACTTTATAAACCTATGGATAGAAAGATAAGCACTAAGTTTAAAAAAAAATTACATGATGCCCATGTAATTTTTTTACCAATTTAAAACAATGATTTAAAATAATTAACTAGATAGTTCTGTGCATTGAACTAAAAAGTTAGGTTTCTTTAGCACTCTGACCACTCTAGAATCGGATCACGTTCTATAAAAAAATAAAAATCTGTTAAATGCCGCTAATCATTAAAAAAATGCGCACAAGGGCATTTTACCGGCAATTCCAGAAACACTGTTCATTGTTGTTTTTCATTGTTTCAGTGATGTAGAACACTATTTAATCAATAAATTGTTTATATATTTTGTTGCCAAAATATTCCTCTCATTTTGATTGAAAGTAAATGCATGGTCAGTCTTTTGCTTGGAGAAAGGAGAAAACTTTTTTTGCAAGAACAGTTCAATTATCTCGTGCGATACGCCATTGTAAGCAGTAGCTTACGACAAGCCGCTGTACTTAATATAGGGTAAGCCAGAGATAATTTAAGATGGATGATACATAAATGCACAGAACACTTTTTCCACTATTGCGGAATAAGGTTCTTTCAATCTTTATAATTCGATAGCCTTATGTCACTCCCAAATATAAAAAGCGTTTCATGATACCCCACATTCATTTAAATCTATTAATGTATAGGAAATACGCGTTAATAAATAATCTCTCACACATACACACACACACACACCTACGACCCCATAAATACGCGCGAAAAACATACCCTCCTACTTCGGTAGCCGGAAAAATCCATCACTATTAGTTCTGTATTTTTGCATGTGACTTACTTTGACATCTCCTCTTGAATCAAATCCATCAAGCTGGTTCAATAGCTCCAGCATAGTTCTTTGGATTTCTCTCTCACCGCCGGAATTCGAATCATATCTGAAAGCATTTTGTATTTATGAATAAGTAGGTGAAGATTATAATTGCAAGGATAAAACGCAAAATCGTGAAGCGTTCCTCATTTTAGTACAGGAACTTGCTATGGCAGCATATAACTGCCACCGCGGCCGCTTGCATAAAAGAGGTGTCCCAGCCAGGGTGCTTTAATTACTAGTCAGGGAGTATGTATACAGGGGTATCTTTGTGAATTCTTCTTTAAGAGTAAAAGTACCTTACCGTTTGGTACCAACAGCATCAATTTCATCAATGAATACTATGGATGGCGCATGTTCTTCAGCTACTCTGAAAAGCTCACGAACTAATTTGGGACCATCGCCCTGTGAAACAAAAAACAAAGTTATTTGTTAATTATGACGACCTTCGAATCTTAATAGTGACGTGCATGCTGTCAAGGATATTTAAAAAAAAAAATTAACACGGCGTCATTAAAAATGTTTTAAATAGAAAAAAAAAACTACCAAAACGTATAATCCGCTCTTTTTCATAACGGCTAGCCGTTTTACAAAACAGTGCTGTTTTCTAATTTGGCGTATTGACGTTCAGCCGCATCTGCACGGCCAAACGAACGCCAGATTGTTAGAGCGTTTTACGTTCTCCAATGCGGCTCAAATGTGTAGCTGTTTTACATACTAGCGCGCCGTTTTGTCATTTTTAGTTCAAAAATTAATATGATGAAAACTTGTGGTTATGTGAAACAGATAAATTATTATTATTATTTATTTATTAACATATTAAGTAGGTACAATAGTTAGTTAGTAGCATCTTTAAACCTATGTTAGGTTTGTCTAGACACTAGGTTCTCGATGTGTTACTGTATTTAAGCAATCCATCTGCGAAATATACATTTTATTACATTATAAATCTACAAGTTTGAATGTTTGTTGTTAATAAAGTCTAACAGCTGATCTAATTTGAATAAAATTTAGAATAGATAAGTTCATGACCGAGAATTACAACACGAAGGCTACTTTTTCTCCAGGTACCGGTGCAGATGAAGGCGTGGCAGAAGCTCGTTGTTCATAACTCAAGAATTTGAGCTACAAAACAACAGTTTGTTGTGTCAAGAAAAAGTATTTTTGTCATTGTACTCATTGTTTACATCTGTCTTAGCCACCAAAAGATGTCTGGAAGAGATTGTTTTCTAGCGATAAGGCCTCTCATTGTTCTTCTGTTTTAAAATGTGATTACTTTATTCATTCTTTTAAATAAACTATCTATGTAATTTCTTTCCATTTACAAAACAGTTGTCTTGATGCTGAGCCTGCTGGAGTGAGACAGCAATGACCAATTAATATAAATCTTACCAAATACTTCTGAATAAGCTCAGATCCGACCACCCTGAGGAATGTGGCCGAGGTCTGGTTGGCCACCGCCTTGGCCAGCAGAGTCTTGCCTGTTCCAGGGGGGCCGTACAAGATAACTCCCTTGGGGGGCTTGATGCCCATCTCTTCGTAGTATTCTGGATGAGTGAGAGGCAGCTCCACAGATTCCTAGAAACAACAATAACTTTTTTACAAACTCGTATACATTAATTGCCAGACACATTATGGCTACTTGTATTTTTTTTCATTCCATTTGTTCATAAGTTTAGCTAGTCATTTTTAAGGTACAGTAGATGCTCGATAATCCGACACGTCCAATAGTCGAAAGTTTTCTAACTCTGTAATCTGGCAGTTTTAATACAAAAATGCCGGATAAAAGGTTGGTGAGTGATCTGATTACACGCGCATTGTTCAGTTCACGAACTTGACAGGTAAACACACGTCTCTTTTGTGCGTACAAGCATCGTTTGCATGAAATGACGGGCAAAAAATGTAAACATGAAATTCATTTATCTGACATTTCCCATAGAAATCCAATAATCCGGTATTTTTCCGCTAATCAATAACATACAAAAAAATATTTTGAGGTGTGGGAATCGAACCTGCACCACTCGCGTCTCAGCCGGCTACCCGCCCAGCTCTAGTGGCGCTGAGCTACCCAGGTCGTCAAGTGTAATAGTACCTTTATTTCCTGGATCTGTGTGTCCAGCCCTCCGATATCAGCATATGTTTCTTGCGGCGCCTTTTCTAGCTTCATCACAGACACCATGGGGTCTGTATCATCACCCAACACACCTACCACTGCATGAACCTGTTATGATAACTTTATTTTAGATCTCATGATGATGATTACGAAATAAGGTATTAAAACTTTTGTAAAAAAATCCCTAACTGCTGAATTTTAATCAATTTAAATTCACTCAAGTTTATAATAAAATTATTTTAAATGATCTTTATGATTTCAATTAATGCAAATCTACTGACTCTTAAACAAAAACTGAAGATAGTTGTTCCCAAAATTCCCAAACAAAATCAAAATGTTTTTTTTGAGTCTTACCTTATGATTTAAAAGTACAGAGCAGCCTGGCTCCAGTTGATCCTTGTCCACAAAAGACAGAATGCTGACATAGTGTTCACTGCCCACCGATGTAGAGACAATGGCATGGTTGTCATCTATGATCTCTTCAAGGTTACCTACTGACATGGGTGTTCCTCTCAAGTCGTCCACCTACAAAACAATATTTCAAATTTTAATAGTTAGTTGCCATACATTTTATAATTTCACACAAAAGTTTAGAATGTAGCCTAATAAATATATACAGCAAGGACATACAACTGACATGCCTACATATCCCAACTGTAACAGGCCATACTGACTCTCAAAGCCTAATTGACTAATATTATAGACAAATCATACACCTAGCCACCAGTTAAATGTGTACAAGATTTGGTCAAATAACTTTGACAATTTCCTCATGCCAATATGTTTTCAAGATTTACAAGTGCCATAATATGTGAAGAAGTTTGGTCAAGCAAATCAAGTTGCTAGTAGATTCGATAAACTCATCAAGTACATCAAACTTGGCAGAGTCCTTCATCACTATTTCAAGGAGTTGGGCTGGTTGGGGTCTGGTTAGAAGGATAATGCACAATACACCACAATGCGCAGTGTGCTGAGTGAGTAAGTGAGCACAAGTGCAGATCTTAATTCCCCTATTTAGAATTAATTAGATAGTCACATTGGACAAAGACATTTGACCAGTGGCATTCAACCCTTTAATGCTTTGCTTTATGCTTTATGTGGATATAAGTACTAACAAAGATAGTGATCATCTAATGTTATGTACCTTTGATCTTTCTTCCTCAATCTTCTCCTCCTGTGGCTTGAGCCTCTCTTGGTTACGGATGAATTCTTCCTCCATCAGCAAGTAATCTTTTATCCTTTCGAGTTTTAAGAGTTTCAGTCTGCATCTCGTGTGAGGCGTTACTTGAGGCAGCTTCAAGGCTGCGTCGGGCCCCTTCGCTTTGCGCTTCTTCTTGCCCACGCGTGTGGGGATTGGGGGCTCGTATTTCTTCTTTTTATCCTTGTCATCTTTCTTGTCTCCGCCACTTCCACCGCCGGACTGATTCTGACCCTGTTTCGCATAAAGGAAATATACCTCAATATTTAAGTTGATATTCTTTGTTAGCTTTCTGGAATAAAATAACAATATATTTGTGCGATTTCTTACCATTTTATTCCTTGTTTTCAACTAATCCAATTGATATTTTGGTGAAATAATTACAGCAATTCACAAATGATTACAAGGCGAATTTAGGAGTCACAGATAATTAATTATTTGGCCAAACAGATTAAGATCAAGGTAGGTGGGGATGTAGAAAAAAGTCGATAGTTAATAAAAACTATTATTATAATTATTAACAACTTTTTTTGGCTGATTATTTTCACTAAAAATATATATTTTCATCAATCGGTTTAAATAAGCGTCCCGTGTTATTTGATTTTTTATGCGCACTTTGTTCATACAAAAACGGCAACACTGCTATTTTAGATTTTCATTCGGTTCCTTTCTTTATGTTAAGGTTAGGATGTGAATGCAAGCCAAATATCTGAAGCTTAAAGCATCTAGCTTCCCACCCGCGATCACGAGGATTGTGGCGTCTTTTCTTGAGAATCGGAGCTTCTTTGTATCGATCAAGCAAGCAGAGTCCCAGCACCGATCTATAAATGCCGGAGTTTCACAAAGCCTGACCTATATGCCCTATACACGTACGATATTCCAACTCTGGAGGGTACTCTTAGGAACGGGTAGTCTGAGGTCACGCTCGCCCCATTCGTGGATGACAGTGCATACCTTTTCTCTGCCAAGGATCCAAGTATCGCCACTCATCAGATGCAGTACGTTCGTGACTTTCTACCAGGGCGTGGTTGGACAAGTAGCTTTCGATGTCAGCAGAATAGCTGCGCTACTGGTCACTCGCTGGTGCAAAATACTGGCACCTGGGAAATTTAGTGGGAGACTACCATCCGCTATCTTGGCGTCCACATTGACAGATCGTTGAACATGAACTGTCAATGGAGCACGCGTTGGTCTAGACGCGTGCCGTTCGAGCGATACTAAAATACGACTTATCTTATTTTCGAAGCTGCCGCTGAGGTCTATTAGATCTACATCCGCTCGCGGCTCACCTACGCAGTACCAGCCTGCTACGCACTGTGTTCCACTACAAACAAGAGGCGGCTGCAGGCTCAGAAGAACATTGCCCTACGAGTTTGTTCAGGAGCAGGGCGCTACGTCAGAAATGACGTTATCGCCCGCGACGTGCCGATCCCCATCATTGACGACTTCGTGGTAATGTTGTCGCGTCGTCTTATATACGACTGCGCCAACAACTGCCGCCACATCCAGGTGGATGTAGCGTTGAGCTCAATGCTATTACTTCACTGCACGCTCGGCCTGGCGGCCTCTGCCTCGTAAAATCCTGGGCGCACCAACATATTCCTCGTGGGAAATTCACACCATCATGAGTCCAATACAGTGGCTACAGCCACACAGATGGACCACCTGAAGCCAGGATGACATCTGGGCAATTCCCCGTGACCTGGAAGTCTTAGCCTCCAGAGAAGAAGCTAGCTAGAGCACCTTACACGCAGCTCTAAGAAAAAAAGCTGTTGACGACCCGATTTATTGATGAATGTTAATAATATATCAGTATAATGCAAGTCAGTCTAAAATAAGCAATAAATAAGCTAAATTAATTAATCTGAAAAATTATTCATGCTTTTGTTTCGAAAATTGTTTCTGTATTCTGAAGCTTTCGTATTTTTTGTGAAAAATGTAAACTGCACAAAATACAAAAAGTTGTTGGCGACAGTATGTTGCACTGTGAGGAGGTGGAAATATTACTAAGTGCAAATACTGCTCAAAAGAATTAAAAATATGCAGCAACACTATTAATTTGAAAATAATTTGAATTCATAAGTCTAACGTGGTAATCTTGTTTCAAAATTATTTATATAGGGTTACTATTAGCGGCAGCTTAATTGGTGTAAGAATCATTAGTTTTTATCATTTATCTTGATATTTAGGCCGTTTGTGTCTTAATAAAAATAAAATAAAATAAATAAGAAAGGTGATTTGATTTTGCCTATTTTTTGAGTTTCCATAATTCACAAAAACAAACCTTTTTTGATGGAACGATTAAAATAAATTAAAATGATTAAAATAATGGTATATTCTTAATAAAAATAAAATAATTAAGAAATAAGAAAGGTGATTTGATTTTGCATAATTTTTTGAGTTTCCTCATTAATTCACAAAAACAAACTTTTTTTGATGGAACGATTAAAATAAATCAAATTGATTAAAATAATGGTAGATTGTTTAATAATCTATGTATACAGGAAGAACTAGATTATAAAAAAAATATATTTACAGTTTAGTCACATCCCTAGGTCAACTGAGTGAGACTGAGTTGAGAAAATACTTTAATTCTCAAACTAAATATTAAACTAAATAAAACTCTCAATAAACAATCTACTTCAACTTTTGTTTATGGCTTCTGTGGTAAGGGTTGCCACAATTTTGCCAATTTCGTGACGATAAGATTTAAAAAAATCCAATAAACAATCAAACCTCAATTCCATATCCTTCTATTTTGACGCATATGTTCGTCGTGGTCGTATGTTGTCAGCCAATCTGTCAACGTCAACCATTTCATGTATGCTGAAAGTTGAAAATATAATTATTTTAACTGGAAAAGTAAAAAGACAGTGTTTTTGCCCATATTTATTAAGAAATATTGAATTTGTTATAATGTCTCAGATACCATTTGTTAACTATAGCAATCAAGGCTAATGTTACCCTAAAATCCTTGCTCATCATCAAAACAGCTGATTACAATAGTTTTTGTCCAAGTTTTCTTAGTTTGTGAAAATGGTGTTGGCAGATTTAGGTCGTAAAATAACGACTGCTCTGCAGTCGCTGAGCAGGGCCACTATAATCAATGAAGAGGTAAGAATAGGAATTATGGCTCATAGAATAACTTCTAAACATACATCGTTTTTACAAAGTGTTGTGCCTTTAAAGGTATTGAATTCGATGCTCAAACAAATATGTGCTGCGCTTCTGGAAGCTGACGTGAACATCCGCCTGGTGAAGAATCTCCGCGAGAATGTCCGAGCAGTTATTGACTTCGATGAAATGGCCGGGGGACTCAACAAGCGCAGGATGATCCAATCTGCTGTGTTCAAAGAACTTGTTAAGGTATACATAATTATTTTTTACGTCAGGAGCCTGTATCACTTTAGATAGGTTTTAGCACCATAAGTCACTGATTATTCTAATCAGAAAGCTGATGACTAATCACCAAATTGTTTTTGTTTTATTCCAGCTTGTAGATCCTTCAGTGAAGCCATACCAGCCTATCAAGGGCAAGCCAAATATCATAATGTTTGTAGGACTCCAGGGTTCAGGAAAGACCACAACTTGCACAAAACTAGCATACCACTATCTCAGGAAGAACTGGAAATCCTGCCTTGTTTGTGCTGACACATTCAGAGCGGGTGCTTATGACCAGGTCAAGCAGAATTGTACAAAGGCTAGAATACCCTTTTATGGAAGGTAGGTCTATGTTTTTTCAAGGCACTATGCACCATGGTGTTTTTAACAAATGACAAGTTGACATGTGTAAAACAATGATATTCTGCCTATTAACCATGAATTTTTACTGGGTATAAAGTTTTGTCTTTTTGCTTTGTACCGTTTAAAGGCCTGAGTTCAAGTTTCACATGTCCATTTGGAGTCCTTATCAGCATCATCATCATCATCTGTAGCTGCTAAGCCACTGTAGTAACCCACTGCTGGGGCTAAGCCTCCTTCCTCAAACTCCAATACAGTCAGTTCTGGGCCTTACTCTAATTATGTAATGTGAATTTCAGTTACACAGAAGTAGACCCTGTTGTGATTGCCACAACAGGTGTGGAGATGTTCAAGAAGGAAGGCTTTGAGATGATCATTGTGGATACCAGCGGTCGCCACAAGCAGGAGGACTCACTGTTCGAGGAGATGTTGGCAGTAGCCAATGCCATCGTAAGTTTTGCACAAAATGTTCCACACTGAATCACTATTTATTTTAATCAATTATGCTCTGAAATATGCTACAATGAAATGCCAGAGTCCTTGCTCCTGTTTGCATGCTCATATGTTAAAATATTCTGGGTGTAATTAATTAATTGCTTACAGCCCTTGTATAATGTGTATCCATGTAGTGCACTTTTGGGGTCCGACAGTGAGATTTTAAATTAATGGTGTTTTATACCAAAACTAAGAAAGAATTAATGAATAAATGATGATGTCATCATCATCATTAAATAAGCAATCAAATTATTTATTTATTAAATGCGTGTAGAATTCAATCATTCACTCAAGGCCTCCTCCCAAGAATTCCAGGAATGTTGTTGGGCTACTTCCATTCACTGACTTCCCGCAACTTTTACGATGTCATCAGTCCATCAGGGGGAGAGCCTTGTGCGCCAACTGGTTCGTGGTCGCCATTAGATAACTTTTCCCAGCGTGTGTCGGTTCTGCGAACATCAAGGCCAAAACTATTCATCCAAACTTGTGCTTGTATATCTTTATGTATGGGATTGTTTGTCATTATTTTAGGTAGCTGGTTTCGCTGGGGTAGGGTAGGGCTAGTATTAGTAAAGTGATAGACGTTTCTAAGATGGTTTACGACAAAATTCAATTTAACCATATAAAAACAAATTAAAACCATATTTTTTTGTGTTCATTCTATTCGAGATGCGACGTCATCTCATGGACTATATTATTCCGAGAATACTGGCCAGGTTAAATATTCTATATAGTTTTCTATACAACTAATAAAAGTTGAACAACTACAATGGGGTTGGGGATGCTTGATGAAACACTGATGTCATCAACCCAAAGTCCTACGCTATTTTGAGGAGTCGGGATGGTTGGCGTCAGGTTAGAAGGTGAACAACGCACGATATACCCCAATACGGGACGTCAGTGCAGATCTTAGTTGAACAAAATTTTATCTCAAACAACCTATATTCACCAGCCTCTTAATTTAGAAGAAAAAATGCGCTCATAGAACATTGATATTCGTTTTTTAGAAACCAGACAATATTATTTTCGTGATGGACGCCACAATCGGCCAGGCTTGCGAGGCACAGGCAAAGGCTTTCAAGGAGAAGGTGGATATTGGATCTGTCATCATCACCAAGTTGGATGGCCATGCTAAGGGCGGTGGTGCATTATCGGCGTAAGTAGACCAAAAATATTCTAAATGGCGTGTATTTTTATGAACTACACAGTAATGCTCATGGTAAGTGGTCGACGACTAGTTGCCTCATCCCCAGACTATGAAACATTTACTTGTATGTTTACTGAGTCCAACCAAATATTGCACATTGAGAGAATCTTATGCCACCATTCTTACAACCATAGATTTGGTTAAATATCGTCGAAATATAATCTAAAAAAGACACACAAAGAATATACTGATCTTTTTTGTGTTGCGCCTGAATAGTCAAATAGGGGCTCCCCTATTTGACTATGAATTCGGGCCCTATTTGACTATGAATTCGGTGACTAAAGTACACACACCTTTTAAATCTATATTTTAAAAGTATTCAATTGTGATGGAATTAAAATGTTATAATGGTAAAATAAATAAATCACAAACTACATTTCTAACATTATGTTTATATTAAAGGGTGGCAGCAACACAATCTCCAATCATCTTCATTGGTACAGGAGAGCACATTGATGACCTGGAGCCCTTCAAGACAAAACCCTTCATAAACAAACTCCTAGGGATGGGAGATATTGAAGGTCTCCTGGATAAAGTGAATGAGCTTAAACTTGATGATAATGATGAGTTACTGGAGAAACTCAAACATGGACAGTTCACACTTAGAGCTATGTACGAACAGTTCCAAAATATTATGAAGATGGGGCCTTTTTCACAAATTATGGTAAGAAATTCTTTAAATCACAATTTTTGACAGTTTTGTATATTACAGCCAAGATTGAAGTGAGACCACATTCCTAAAAATATATTTGCCAGTAACAATGTTGAATAACTTACTTGCCTCTGACTACCCCTAATTGGTTGGATCTCAAGGATCAAACTAGCGATTGAAGATTAACAAGCTTTTACCTTGTAGTAATTCAGGACCTTACTTAAATATTTTAAAACTGTTAATTAACTAAACACTGCTTAATCTCTTTCTGATACCTAAGTGTAATTTCAAATTCAACACTTCTGTTTCAAATTCAAAAACAAAACATTATTTACCAAAACTATTGTTTAAAAATCTTTATTGATAATCAAGTTATTAACAATTTTATTTTTTTAGGGTATGATCCCAGGCTTCTCTCAAGACCTTATGACAAAAGGCAGTGAACAGGAGTCTATGGCGAAACTGAAACGTCTTATGACGATAATGGACTCTATGAACGAGGGTGAACTCGACCATAGAGATGGCGCAAAACTGTTTTCCAAACAACCCACCAGAATAACGAGAGTGGCGAACGGCGCTGGCGTCACGGAACGAGACGTGAAAGACCTCATTACTCAGTACACCAAATTTGCTGCTGTCGTCAAAAAGATGGGCGGAATCAAGGGATTATTCAAAGGAGGCGATATGGCAAAGAATGTGAACCAAACGCAAATGGTGAAACTCAACCAACAGATGGCTAAGATGATGGATCCAAGAATCCTGCAACAAATGGGTGGCATGTCTGGTCTTCATAACATGATGAAGCAACTACAGCAAGGCTCTAGTGGGATGAACAGTTTGATGGGTGGAAAGTGATCATATAATGTCGTATCAACTGTAATCTAAATAAATGAATTTGATTGAATCTTTATTTAATTCTGTGCTAAGTTCCTAGCCATCATGCTCTGGGGTCTAGACAAATACCTCGCGCTTAGTTTTCCTTTCACGCTATCGCAAATTTGTCAAGGAAAAACTTGGCAGTAGTCATATCCATAAAATTTAATCTTTCGGCAGGCGTTAACGTCATCAGAAAGTGGTATTTAAACACCACTTTTGATGAAAGCATGCTGATATGAAAAGTACTCTGTGATGCTGATCCTAGAAGTGTATGGGCGCTATTGGGCACAGATATTGGGTACACAGAACTTACTAGTTACATACATACATATAGTCACGCCTGTTTCCCGGAGGGGTAGGCACAGACCAAGGATTTCCACTTGCTACGATCCTGGCATACCTCTTTCGCTTCATTCATCCTCATCAAATTCTTCATACAGGCTCGGCGGTTTATTGTACTTCTGACCTGGCCTTTTTCTAAAATGTCTCCAATTTGGTCAGAGTACGTTCGCCGAGGCCTTCCTCTACCAACTATCCCATTCACGCTCGCCTTGTATACTTGTTTTGTTAATCTACTTTCGTCCATCCTTTCTATATGCCCAAACCATCTCAACATACCTTTTTCAACTCTCGTTACTAATTCTTCATTCACTCCACACTGCTCTCTAAGCACGCTGTTCCTCACTCTATCACTCAAAGTTACACTACATACTTCTCAAAGCTCTCATCTCCACTGCATTCACTCGACTTTGATGTTTCTTCTGCCATACCCAACTTTCACTTCCATACATTAATGTCGGCACTAACACTCCTTTATGCACAGTCGTGCCGTCTCAGACAATTGCCGGCTGCTCTTGAAGGAGTGAAGTGCCCCATTCACTTGATTTCCAGCATTCACTCTCCTTTCAATATCTTTCTCATGCCTCCCATGCCTATTAAACAAAGGCCCCAGATATACAAATTCTTTTACTTGTTCCACTCTCTCTCCGCCGATCACAATATCACATGCATTCATACATTCATCTTTATCAAAAACCATTACTTTCGTCTTACTCACAACTTTCATCCCTTTTCTTTCAAATGCTTCATGCATAATTGTTACCATCTCTTGTAACTCATCCACCGACGAAGCAAGTATAACCTGATCATCGGCATAGAGAAGACATTTGACGAGTAACTCATTCATTCTTAATCCACATTCACTTTCTTTCAAATCTTTCAAACAACTGTCCATAAATAGATTAAACAGCCAGCACGGTGACGCTACACATCCCTGTCTGACACCCTTTTGGATGCTTAACCATTCAGTGTATGACCCGTTTATCCTTACGCAAGCACTGGAATCTTCATAGATAGACTTCAGAGCTCGAATTAGGTTGCTGTCCACTCCATACATTGACAGTACCGACCATAGTTCATTCCTCATCACTTTATCATAATAAAATAATAATAAATAAGCCATTTATTTCAGACACAAAAAAATATTAACAATTTTCATTAATTTAAATTAAATGTATATTTTATTCTTTTATCAAAATTATCTACCTACCTTTTAATTTATTTGCGGTCTGTGTGCTTTTCAGCATAGGCCTCCTCCAACTCCTGCCATTTTCCCCTGTCTCTTGCAGTCCTCGTCCATAACTTCCCTCCTGTGTTTTCGATGTCGTCTTTCCAGCGTTTGTGTTTCCTACCTCTGTTTCTTTTTCCCATTCTTGGATACCAGACTGTAAGTCTTTTGCTCCATTTATCCGCACCTCTTATTGTGTGTCCTGCCCATCTCCATTTAAGAGTTTTTATTTTGTATGATACGTCTGTCAGTTTGGTCTCCCTCCTTATATCTGTGTTTCTTTTCCGATCCCTTCTCCTGACACCAAGCATGCTCCTCTCCATCGCGTGTTGGCAGACCGAAAGTTTGTAGAGTTGCGTGTTCGTGAGGGCCCAGGTTTGACAGCCGTATGTTAATACGGGCAGGATGCAGGAGTCGTATAGCTTCCGTTTTAGCTTAATACTGAAGGACTTGTTTTTCAGTACTTCCTTCAGTGACCAGTATCGTTTCCAAGAGTTGGCTACACGTCGGTTTATTTCCTTTTCGTTAAGGTTGTCGGTAGAGATTACTTGTCCTAGGTATGTGTATTCCTGTTGATATTATATTATGTTGTTGTTCACAGTTATCTCTTCTTCCATACTATTTGTTAACAGTTTGGTATTGTGAGTCCCACTCGTGCACTTTCTTCGGCCAGCTCTTCAAGCATTATTTTCAGGGTCATTGGTGACTCTGAGAACAAGACCACATCATCTGCGAACCTGAGATGTGTTAGTCTGATTCCGTCTATCGCTATTCCTAGATGGTCCCATTTCAGCTGTCGGAAGACCTTTTCAAGTGTGGCCGAGAATAGTTTGGGTGATAATGGATCGCCTTGACGTACTCCTCTCTCTATTTTTATAGTTTCTCCTTTTTTCTCGAGCAGAATCCTGGCTGAGCTCTTACTATATACGTTTTTGATGATTCTGATATACTTGTTCTCCACTCCCTGTTCATTTAGTGCTTGCCATATCATGTCATGCTCGAGCGAGTCAAAGGCTTTGTTGTAGTCTACAAAAGAGCAGTATAGCGGTAGGTAGTACTCTTTGTATTTTTCTATTATTTGTTTCACAACGTGTAGGTGGTCCATAACAGAAAACCCGCTTCTGAATCCTGCTTGCTCAATAGGTTGATTATCGTCTAGAACTCTTGTTAGTCTCTTTAGTATAACTTTTGCAAATATCTTGTAGATGTTGGACATGAGACTTATAGGTCTATAGTTGGTAATATTATATATGTCTTCCTTTTTATGTAGTAGTACTATATTGGATTCAGCCATTGGGTCGGTATGTTTTCAGTTGCCAGCACTTCGTTGAATATTTTCGTCAGAATCTTTGCTGTTGACGTTTTTGTTTTAATTAGTACCTCGTTCGTAATGCTATCTGGTCCGGGTGATTTGTCCTACTTTTGAGTTTCAAGTGCTCTTTCTACCTCTCTTAGGAGTATTTCAGGAATGTCTTCATTGTCGGTTTCTATCTGTGCCTCTTCTTCTTCACTTTGTTTTTGGTATAGTGATTTGTAAAATTCTGTGGCTATGTTTAGTATATCTGGTCTTTTTGTTTTGTCTTGTCCTATCCTGTTCTTGAGTTTTGGAATCCAGATTTTTTTGTCGTTTAGGTTATTTTGGGCTTTTCTTATGCTTCCAGTTTTTTTATATGTTCTTCTATAATTTTAAGTCTGTAGCGATCCCTTTCTTTTCTCATTTTTTCTCTAAGAGATTTACTCAGTTTGGCTATTTCATTTCTAATTTTTTTTGTCTTTTTTGCTGATGCTTATGAGGATTTTTCTTTCTTGGAGTAGGTCTCTTATCTCCTCTGATACAGGTGCTTTCTTAGGTTTGTTTTCCTTTCTGTCTTTTGGGTTTCCCTTAAGTGTTTGCTCAATGTGGTTGTATTTTTCCTGTAGTGTGAATAGTGACATTTGGCTTTCGTAGTTGATAAGTAGGTCTTGAAGGGTTTTATCGATATTGTCTAGATCACTGCATCCAAACTTGCGGTCTGGAGCCTTGTAGTTTTTCCTTGATGTTCTCTGTGATGATGATTTGAGGTGTGCCCTTACCATTCTATGGTCCGAGTACACTTTCCAAATCCACGAAAGCGCAATAGACCTTTTGACCCTTGGCCAAAAACTTTTCGGCTATGCATCGCAAGGAAAAAATCTGATCCGTACATCCCATACTCTTTCGAAATCCCGCTTGTGCGTCCCATATTTTCTCATCGGTTTCTTTCACAACTCTTTCAATCAACACTTTCGCATATAATTTGCCGACGATGCTGAGTAGGCTAATGCCTATGTAGTTTTTACAGTCTTGCCTTTCTTACCTGGCTTGGTCGCGGAGGAACAGGCAGTACATAAAAACCGACGTCTCAAATCGGTCCTTGTTGTTTTATTGAATAAATGAATTATGACTTTGACTTATGTTGGATAGGTTCGAAACCAATTTGGTTGAATCCAAATTCAAACCGAACGTAGTAGCGTCCCTTCGTAAGAAATAAAAAAACTACGAATTCCAAAGCCACCTAAAAGTAACCTTTTGAGTTATTTAACCTAAAAGTAGCCCGAATTAAAAATAACTTCTGGTAACGCTGTATACTAGTTACACGATCTAATCTAAGTGCATTCCTATAAGCTTATACTAGTGTAGTATTATCCGTGGTTTGTATAAAATGCTGTGAGCAGACTGAGCTACTCTGGATTCTCGTTTTAATCGCAATTCGGGAATAGGATCAAATTTGTGCAGTTTGGTAGGTACTTTTGAATGCGTGAGCGCACGATTAAAATTCGTATTTGGTAGAATTTTATGGAAGTAAATGAAATTGATTAAGCTGGTGTACTGGGTCTCGGTGTTTTCTATTTATGATATACCTATGTGAGTATTTACAAAAAAAGTATATCAAAGTCAAAATTCATTTATTCATTAAAAACACAAGGATTTAAGTATAAATCCGGTACGGTATTGTAGGACCATGGAGAGTACATCGATAATTTAAACCCATTACACGAAATACTGGATGTGCAGTCCATGGCCGTACAATAGTCTCCCGTGTAAGCCATGATCGTATAATACGGGGACTCGATATAACCACTACTTTTACGGTTGTTTTTATGATTATTTATTTAATCTGTGGCTTGTTTTCTTCTTTCGCTTAAATTCACTTGACATAATTTGAGTCCCTGTATTGTACGTCCATGGAATGCACAACCATGGAAAGTACACCCCTGGAAAGTACGGCCAGTATTACAAACCATTGGTTTCAAATACTTGGTTTGTAATACTGGGCGTACATTTCTGGGCGTGCATTCCCTACACGTGTTGACTTTGTAAGGCCAGTTTTGTACAACCCTGGAATGTACAGCCATGGAATACGAACCAATTTCATGCTCTGTTTTCATGTGCGAGTGCTATCAAGGGGCAAGTGCTGTGTTGCCATAGTATTTTACGCTATTAGTAAATATGTAGATGTAGTAAGTAGATTAGTTATTTATTTCGGTTTTTTGCAGATGAACTAACCGGTTGGTTTTATTTATTTGAAACCAAGTTTGTTGGATAAAGTTCGGATAGCAATCCTCTTTTTCCGAGTGGTAATAAAAAAAAAACCTAATAACCTAACCAATCCAAGACGGATTTGCTTAGGAAGGATTTCTCAGGCCAACATTAACTTATTGTTTACATTATTTATCAATGGCAACTCTTGATTGAACATATTAGAACTTGCTTAGTGCAAACGAGGCTCGTTCTCGTCATGCAACTTATTCGCATCGACCAATGAGAGCTCACGGATATGACGAACTCTCAACCAATGAGCGTCGAGAATATTGGTTTGTAATCCGGGGTGTACATTCCAGGGGTGTGCAATACCGTCATGTGTTTAGTTTGTACGGAGCGTATTGTACGACCATGGAAAGCACACCCAGATAATTCAAACCAAATGGATTGTAATACTGGCTGTACTTTCCAGGGGTGTGTATTCCATGGTTGTGCTTTGCACGGACGTACAATACAGTCTCCCATTAATTTGTTGATGAAGTGTTGAATTTCAAAAGCAGACCGTTTTTATAATTTTAATGCCGTGGTTTATAGACTTTTTGAAGATAGTTATGATAACAGGATATGCTAAAATCTTGGACTTCTGTCTTTATTTTCACAGAAAGGTACATTTTTGTACGTAACCTCTAAAAATCATACTAGGTACATATTTCGTAATTGTTTTGAACTTAAAGACAGAAATGAAGGTTGTTTTTGGCCGTATATAAATATGTCTGTAATCCTCTGCACATACCAATTTATCAGAAATCTCGAAAAAATAATTATCACTTATTTTTTTTCGTTTTCCAGGTATTCTATTCTATTTCGAATTCTGGCCGTCGTAGAGTGAGATCTGTAATCGACATGGAGCTAAAATGTCGAGAAAATCCTATTGTAACCAGACTTGAAACTCCTGAGTTCAAAAGCATCTTCACACCTGAAGTAAATGAGTTGAAAAGACTCTTTGATAAATACCAATTTGAAATCCGGGTGGCAGGTGGGGCTGTAAGGTACTTTGTTCATTATCTTATTGAACCTGCTGGTTATAGGACACAAAGCCAAATGCCTATACTGTTCATCTTTTTATAAACTTACACTGTCTTCTCATGAAAACTTTGTGATATATCTTGACTCATCAACTTTTCCAGAGACCTACTTATGGGAAAGAAACCAATGGATCTTGACTTTGCCACTACAGCAACTCCACAACAAATGAAAGACATGTTCACAGCTGAAACCATCAGGATGATCAACATGAATGGAGAAAAACATGGCACAATCACAGCTCGAATAAATGACAAAGAAAACTTTGAAGTAACTACTTTGAGAATTGATATGGTCACCGATGGGCGCCATGCAGAAGTTGAATTTACAACTGATTGGAAGCTGGATGCTAATAGAAGAGATCTGACTATTAATTCTATGTTTTTAGGTGTGTGTTAATCATCCTACTATTATTATAAAATTAAAAGTATGGATATTTGTGGCTGTAATCTCCATAACGGCTGAACCAATTTTAACAGAACAAAATTGTTCATGCAAAGTCATGGGTAGAATCTAGTCATTTGATAAAGTATCATCAATCACAATTTTACTATAAAATCATGGAATTAAAATATTTGTTTGTTCATTCCAGGTTTTGATGGTTCCATTTATGACTATTTTTATGGATATGAAGACTTGCAGAAGAGGAGGGTAGCTTTTGTAGGTGATGCAGATGTGAGAATCAAAGAAGATTACCTGAGAATAATGCGATATTTTAGATTTTATGGTAAAATAGCAGAAAACTCTGATAATCATGAGGAGGAAACATTGAAAGTCATTGGTTATAATGTAGAAGGGCTTAAACATGTTTCTGGAGAAAGGATATGGGTGGAACTCAAGAAGATGCTGCAAGGAAAATTCGCAGGCAGTCTTTTGAAAATTATGATAAATGTAGGGATTGGAAAATACATAGGTAATAAGCTGAAAACTAGTGATTCTATAATTTTTAAGAAAATAACTATTTTCTTATACAAAACTATTTTAAAGTTTATTATAAAATAAACTTTTTTCAGGGTTGCCACCATCACCAAGTATGGAGGAGTTGGATAGATTGCTGAAAAGGGCCGAACATTTGAATCTTCACCCAATGAGCTACTTGGCTGCTCTTCTCAGGGATATGGATGAAGTAACAGTGCTCCACAGCAGATTAAAGTTCTCGAGTTATGATAGAGATTTGGCTTATTTCTTGGTTGAGCACAGAGAAGAAAAAGTATCTGCAAAAGCTTTGATGTAAGTTACTAAATGGAAGTAATTTTTTTAAATACATCCATAACTTGTGACGATAAATGGTAACAGACAAATTTCCAAACACATGTGGCTGCTCCTTGAATTGCAGATAACGCTAAAGAAATTTTAAATCCCCACCAACATGTTTTTTTGTGGTCTATTAAACTTATCAAGAATGATCCTTGAAGATATGAAAATCGATTGCAAAAAACAAACTGTTTTGAAGATAAATGACTGTTTTGAAGATAAATGGTAACAGACAAACTGACACCCTTTTTTGCAGAAAGTTGTCTGGAAGAAATCGCTTTCTGCCGATAAGACCGACGATTATGCAATTGACCACCTCTGTGGCACAGTGGGCGAAGGCCCGCCTGAGACGCAGAAGGTTGCGTGTTCGATTCCCGCCGCGGGATAAATGTTTGCAACTGCCAATATTTGTTTATTAATAATCTGGGTGTTTTCTATGTATAAGAAAAAATGTATATAAGTAGTTATATCAGTCATGTTGTTCCCATAACACAAGCTCTGCCTACTTTGGGGCTAGATGATGCTGTGTAAAAATGTCTAGCATTATTTATTTATTTGTATGCTATACTGAAAAATGATGTTATGTCCAATAAAGAGTTCCTGCAGGCTCCTTACGTCGCGCGGGTAAAAATGGTTGTATACTGACATGCATGTTATTTTCTTAAATTGGTTGCGGGTTCAATTCCTGCCGCGGAACAAATGTTTGTATGATCTGCAAATATTTGTCTCGAGACTGGGTGTTTCCTATGTATATGTATTTAAAAAAAAGTATATATCAATCATGTAGTTCCCATAATACAAGCTCTGCAAGTTTGGTGAGTGAAAATGACCAGCATTATTTATTTATTATTTACAGGCCATATGAAAAGTTAGTTCTTTTCACAAAGATAAAACAAAAAGATACGGTTGAATATGTGACAGAAGTATTGAAATACAGAGGAGACGAAAATCTGTTGCAACAATTCAAGAGATGGCAAATACCAAAGTTCCCTGTAAATGGCAAAATCCTTAAAGACGCGGGTGTATCTCCTGGGAAGATGTATAGTCCTATCATTCGTAAACTGAAAGATACATGGATCGAAAATGAATACAAACAAACGGCAGATGATTTGGTAAAGTTTATACCTGAAATTGTAGAAGATTTTAAAATAAAGGAAATAAATGATTGAGCAATATTTAATACATTTTATTTTGTAATATCTTCATAATGCATAGTATATATTTATAAATGGTGAACTTTGTATGAGTTTTTGTTTTAAAAGATATGAAAATTTAATTACAGCTACTGAGAGTAAAATGTTTATGGTGTAAATGTTTAATGTTTTTAGCGTAAAGTGGAAGTTTATGGGAGTATCGGGTTTTTAAAGGTAAGAACTTGAAAATTGGAATTGTAGCTACTTATCACAAATAAATAATGTGTTTCAGGGTTTTTGAATTATCACATTTTAAGAGGGGAAATAGGGATAAAAGGTTGTATAGGAGTAGGTAGCGGTAGCGGAACTAGCGGAACTTGAAAATTTTATTGTTACCTACAATCATTACATAATTACTCATCATAAAAAAATACTGACATGTTTAATAGTTTTTGGATTATCATATTTTAAGGAGGGGAAATAGGGGTGAAAGTGTGCAAGGGAGGTGGTTTTTTTTTTAAAATAAAACTCCATGCGTGCAAAGCTGCTGGCACTTACAGCTAGTTAGTAGTATACATTTATCTTTGCAAATAGTAAATTTTGCTTGCCTTCCATTTTTAATTGGTGCCTTTTGGTGATTGATAAGGCTCATATACATTGCAACCATCATCATCATCTTTGTGGTCAAGAAAGCAGGATTTACAAAACAAGTAATGACAACCCAGGCACCTCATGTTTGCGTCTTCATTGCATAATTCACAGAACGGCAGCTCATCATTGGTTGAAGGTGCAATCTCATCTTCTTCTTTAAATGCTTCTACTTTCAGCTGTAAAAAACATTAATTTTATAACATACATAGGAAATCCTCAAATCTTACATGGTCCACAGATCGGGAAAACGCATTGTACAACCATGGAAAACAACCCTGGAATATAAAGTCAGTATTCCAAATCAAGGCTGCATAATATTGAAAAGGGTTGTGTTCTCTATAGTATATAGTATAAAACTATAGAGAACACAACCCTGGAATGCACAGCCAGTATTCTGTGTTATTATTTTATGTGATTGTAAAATGACAGTAGATTAGTTTTCTTGGTTTACACTGTGAAATAAATGGTTGGTTTTGTTTGTATTAAACCCAAGTTCATAGGGTAAAGTTGAAATAGCAAGCAATCCTTTCTAAGTAGCCATATCCATGGTCGAACAATACAGGGACTCCACAGATCTGTGAGGATACTAGAATTTGCCTCAACCAACATAATATTTGTCAATGCTTTTGGCATTTTAGTTACCATTACAACTTACTATTAGTTTAATATACCAAGTTATGGCCAAGCACACCTGTTGGTAAGCGGTTACCCTATAGACCTGCAGAAATAGGTGTGGAGGTAGTATTTTTCCAGACAATTCCTACTTTAAAAGTTAGTATTGTAACCAATACCTTTTCAATAATTTTCTCGACACTCTCTTCATCATCGTCAGATCCCATTTCTTGAGCTGGTGCACTTTGTGGAACATTCAGTGACCCAGAAGCTTCTGGAGGGGAATTAGCAGCTTTCAGCTTCTGCAACCTTGCTTCCATGACATTGATGACACTGTCAAACTCGTCTTTGTACTTGCAATCAATTGCAGTGTTCTCAAGATACTGCTTCATGAGATCTTCCACTTGCTCTTGCTCTGTTCTTAGATCCTTTGTCAGTAGAACTGGCTGTCAGATAATATACAGTTTAAAATTTTATCATGTGACTGTACTCTATATTTGAAAGAAAGTCCTTTTGATATTAGGACCACTTGTCAAGTGGCTGACTGGGAATAGCTGCTTTTGGGTTGTTTTAGGTAGGTTATTTTGCTAACATGACCGTTTGACACGAAAAGATTATTATCATGTTTGAACAGATGTTTCCTTAAGAAAACATTATATTTACTTGCAGCATCATATCTTGCCACACGACAAACTGCTGATATGCAAAACGTAGCTACATGCTACCAAATTAAACCCACAGATGATGCTTTATCAATCATGCATTAAAAGGTTGAACATAAATCACGCTTACAACATTTTCCAGGATTTTTAAACCAGGTGACAAAACTGGGTTCATAACCTAAACTGTACCTTGCTTTCTATTACTGGTATCCCCCTCAGTTTAGCCAACCGTGCATGGAGCTCAGCATCCGACGTAATGGGCATTTCACCCTTTATTTTTTGCAGCCTATCAGCAATCTCTGAATCTGTGACCTGGTTTATATCCATGCTAGGTTGATCAGCATCTCTTGCTTTTAACTTCTTTAACCGTTTAAGCATTTGTTCATCTATTGGATTACCTTGTCCATTTTCATTTGCTGGACTAGTGGTTTTAGCAGACCCTTCTGTTCGCCTGCAACAAATATGAAAGATTTCTTCAAGAAATGATATTTGAAAGTACCTTCATAAGCTTGGAGGCACGGCAGGCGAATAGCCAAATGTGGCGCAATGGTACAGGTTTGATACCCTCTTTGGGATATATTTTTGCATGTTTGGAATCCTAGAGTGTTGGTTATATATTTATATTTTAGAAACTTACTTGAAAAATACATCTGGAGGAGCATATTCATTGTTTTTCTCAGAATTATTGTTCTTTGAAACCTTGCATTTATTACAGACCTGAAAGATTGAAAAAATTACATTTATGAACTGTATGCTTTTTGAAAAGCAATAATTGTCTGTTTTCTGATAACTTGCCTTGTGTTCAGCATTTAATCTTGTAATGTATATTTTGTGGCATAAACACTTAGAGCAGTAGCTGTAACCACAGGATGGACATCCTTTCTGCAATAGGTAGGTAAGTAAAAAATATTATTCAATACATAAGGCCTCAAACATTTATTTTGTTTCATTTTTAACTGAACATTAGATTCAACAAGTAGTACCTCTGGTCGTAAGAGAGAAAATGAAGTGTAACAACCATTGCACGACATTATGACAGAAAACTAAGAGTTCAATCTTTTTTGAACTTAGTGTCGTCTACGAAAATTAAATTATTTTATTTGCGAAAGATTCAAGAGATGCGTTAGCATAAATAAATAAATAATCATGAATCATTACACTACGTTTGTTTATTTTTATGCGTTAGCATTAGGGATGCGCCGGATAGGGGCAATGGTATCCGGCAATTTTTTTGATCGTTTGAAAGCCGTTCATTATTCTAGCGGATCGATTGAACAACGTCAGAATTCAATCGATCCGATTATCGGAGATCAAATGAATATCGCGAAGATCAAATGAATCATAAACCAGGCCATGATCAGAACTTGAACTTTGTTTACTTAACTAGCAAATTATGTAAACACGTATAATTTTAGCACTTTTGCTAATTTGCTTTAATCAACTTTTGCTAATTTGACTTTATGTGTGAGTTGTAACAGGCTAGATACTAATTGATCATTTTAAAAAAGTTTATACACATCTGAGATTAGCACTTATAAGTACTGATTTGTGCAAGTTAAGTTAAATTGCATAGCATTATTGATTTGCATGTTAAAAATAAAATATTGTAAACGAACTCTAGAAATATCGGCAATGCGAACGACCGGCCGGCTATATAAAGAGCGGCGCGAGTGGCACAAGCTCACTTCTATCCGAGGCGTAGCGCTGTGCGGACGTGATTTGACGAGTTCATGTTGTTTTCTTTGTAAATTCTAATAATAGGGGTTTTATAATTTTCCTTTTTAAAAATTGGTTTTATTAAACATCCCTAATAATATTTATTTATTTATTTTAGGAAAACCATCGGCACTTATCAAATCAAGGCTGCATAACACTGATAAAAACATATTAAGTAATTTTATTACCATTTAACATTTCTTACTTATCATAACTACCCTTAGCAATTAGGTAAGAAATTTGTATTAGTTTACACCAGTTAATCACTCACATTCACGATATCAAAGGTGCTTGCATTCATGTAAGTAGATAATATTCAGCAAATATAATTAACTAAATTTTGCAAAAATTTACCAAAGAAAGTGTTATTTAGCTTATTTCTAAAAGCAGAAACACTACAGCTGAAAAGATCAAGTTCAGGCTGTGTACCTAATATATTGAACAGCTTACTCGAACGGTGCGGTGGATAAAGGCATTTTGGCGATAGTTAGTGGAAACTTTAGGCATATAAAGATGACCTGATTATAAACCCTAAAGCTTTGGAAGTTTTTTAACAACTGATGATACGTGCACATCAAACATTAGTTTCGAATCATGTACTCCTAGATCTTTTACTTCATTGACTCTCTGAAGTACATACCCCTTCAGAGTAAAGTTAATTACGTTACTTTTCTGGTATTGGTTATTATATTTCATTTTTTAGCATTAAGGTCTAGTTTATTCTCGAGGCAGTAAACATCAAGACGATTGAGATCTTTTTGTAGAAGTACAGCATCAAATTGGCAAGTAATTGGTCTCAATATCTTCATGTTATCAGCAAAAGTTAAAACAGAGGAGTTTACAAAGCACGAATCAATGTCAGCAATAAAGATAAGGAATAGTAGTGGTACCATGTTGGCTGTGAGGCAGTATATTTTTCAGAGATCCGTAGACTTGCCTTTTTTCAAATAGTTTTGCTAAAATGCATAGTTTAGATACTGGGCGGTAGTTATCTACTTTATCTTATGCTTTTTTTATGTACACCCCTGTACAATGCGGAATTCCATATCGCAGGCACGTACCCTTCTTTAATGGACCTATTAAAGATTATAATTGTGTGGACAAGTAATTGGCACACTTAATTAACAATAAGGGTGGTATTGAATCTGGACCAGCAGATTTGGTTTTATCTAGTTTTAATAATTTATTTTTAATTAATGGCAATGATAGCTCTTTAAAAGATATATCACACTCTATGTTAGTAGAAAGGGTTTGATCAACATTAATACTTTAAGGATCATTCGTTTGATTTTGGGGGAGTAGAAAGGTAGAATGGAAATAGTCAGCGAACAAATTGCATATTTCGGTTCCAGAACTGGTAGTGATGTTATGATCAGACATGTTGTTAGCTATAGATGTGGATTTAAGATAAGACCAGAAATATTTAGGGTTTTCTTTAATCGACTGAAAAAATAAACAAATTATAACAGCCCTCCTCCAAAATCTTAGCTCTAA
Source organism: Perizoma flavofasciatum (assembly GCA_958496245.1). NCBI lineage: Eukaryota > Metazoa > Arthropoda > Insecta > Lepidoptera > Geometridae > Perizoma > Perizoma flavofasciatum. Next base: position 7,810,593 of record OY292436.1, read on the forward strand.
TTTTAAGATAGTCTACAATATTTTTATCAGCCACCATTCCAAAGCACTTGTATTTAAAAGTACTTATTGTTTATTATTTCATTCGATCTTCTGAAAATCGTGTCGATTATATGCGATACGATCCACCGATCGAATTAAGACATTATGATCTTAAAAATCGGATCAAATATAAATATCGTAATCCCTAGTTAGCACTACTATTAACCAAAGATTATAGTAACAGAACAGACGTAGGTAGAGAACCTACCCTACCATTACCTACCGTTTACGATTTAGAACGTAGTATCCATAACTAGTATTTGTTTGTGTTTAGGATTAGGATTAGCCAGATCCTGACCTGGGGCCTAACCATGAAGTCTTATAGCGATTCAGTTCAGACAAAGATGTCACTTTACGCTTTGCAATTCCTCGCGGCTCGGCTCGCGCCTCGCGCCTAGCGCCTAGCATGATTGTGCAACTGTGTTGGTGTGCAGGTGTGCTAGCTCGTCCAAACGAAAAGAGTGAGGCCTCGTTTCGAGAAAGTGTGTAGCTACAGAAGTGGTGCCACACGTGCTGAGGACCACCACTAAACACTTAGGGATCCGCAAATTTTTAAAAAGTATCGATACCTACTCGATACCAATTATCGATACCGATAAAAGTATCGAATCAAAAGTATCGATACTACTTGGTATCGAGTACTTTTTCATCATCTCTGAAAACGTGTCATAAAAATCTCAAAAAACGTATATAATTTTAATTAATAAACTAAAAAACAGAACTGTGACCACATAATAACTAAAAGTACTCTGTGACTGTGAAAAATCAAAAATTTTGTTAATTTATACGCAAATAAGGGACCAACACAGTTTAAACAATAAAACTTAGATATTTTCCTTCTGATCTAGCCAGTCAGTCAGATTAAAATAAAGTTGCCATACAACAAGTGTAAATTATGGTAAAAGTTGGATATATTTTTTAAATATAAAAAATATATTATAGATCATTGTTTTATGCGCGTAGAAGTTACACACATCATGCGACGGCATTTATTACTTTCAAAGAGTAAATTATTTCAAACCTTACCTTTGATAATTAAGATTTTATTTATTAAATAATCCCATGTCAACATACCAAAAGCCTACTTAAATACTTAGCTGGTCAAACTTACTTCATAATCGGGGATTCCCTTAAATATAGAACTCGTCCGAGAGGGACGATGCTTATACATGAAATATACATCAGAAAGAGAGACACTAATCTTTTTTTATCGCTGCACAAATTAAGGAAGGGTAAAAAGTATCGAGTAGGTTACAAAGTGTAACGATAATGTCGATATAGTTTTACGGAGTAGAGGCCCTGTACTAGTCATAGAGCAAGCAACACGGTCCGCCGGCGCCGGTGGCCCGTGTTGCTCTATGGTACTAGTAGGTAACTACCTACCTGCCACTCAACTCTCAAGTGACGGACGCGCGAAGGACTGATGTGATGACTGTGGAGTGGAGGGAAACATGCGCAGACAGACGGCCGTCGAAGTCGCCGCGCCTCGGGCAGCACGCGCAGTCTACTTGAGTCTACTAAAATGCTAAGTGCAAAGATTTTCATATAAGTGGCAGGTTTTACTGCTTCTTTACGCAGACTACTAGGATGCTAACTCATGCTTCCACCTATTAAGCTTCAAAACTCCTAAACATGAATGATTGGAAGGGACTTTTACCCCCAAAACTGTTTGAAGTGGCGGAGAAAGCCGGAATCGCAACCCCCAGGCAGATTATCATTCTTTCTGTCTGGGATATAAAAAAGTTAACTAATTTGAGCAATGAAGACATACACCTGTTAAAAAGTGTTGTTTCAGAGCATGTTTGTCCCAAAAGTATCACTTGTGACATGCTGGATTTAGCTGTTACTAAAATAACTACTGGGTGCACTGCGATAAATAGCATATTAAATGGTGGTCTCAGCCGAGGAACTGTTACAGAATTATATGGAGAGAGTGGATCAGGAAAAACCCAGTTGGGAATCCAAGCCGCAGCACATAACTGGCCTCACTGCAGTGCTTACATTTGCACTGAGGATCTGTTCCCTATCAAACGGTTTGATGAAATCAAGAAAGGAATACCCAACTTCAGGAGTAATATTGATTATGGCTCTACGACCTATGTAGAACATGTCACAGAGTCTAAAGATCTATTGTCATGTGTGAGAGTGCGTTTGCCCAATCTATTGATGCAAAATAATTTTCACCTTATAGTGGTAGACTCAGTTGCTGCTCCATTTAGAGTAGAAAGCACAAATTATATACAGAGAGCTGAGGAAATGAGAGAACTTGCGGTTGCCTTACTGAACTTAGCTCAGAAATTTAATTTAGCAGTCCTGTGCATCAACCAGGTAACTGGCGCAGTGGAGAGAGAAGCTGTGCTGCCGACACTGGGTCTTGCATGGTCTAATATGGTGTCTACTAGATTATGCCTTAAGAAAACTTTGAAAACAGTTAAAATAAAAGAGGCTGATGTTGAATACAGTCCACAGCTGAGAGAATTGTCAGTTATATTTGCCCCAGATTTGCCTAACTCTGTTGCGGAATTTGTTATCACTCCTGGAGGTTTACAAGGAGTGTGAAAATGTTACCAATTTTAAAATTGTTTTGGGATCTTATGTTTTGTAATATGTTAGGTGTGATAAAAATTACATCCTTCCATAAGTACTAACAAGTTTTGTAAATTAATATGCTTCTTCTAACAGTAGGTACCTATCCATTTATATTCTAGTTTGTGATTTTTATCAATGCAGAAGTTATGCTTTAACAGAGGGCTATAATTATATTATTATTTTTTACAAGTATGTTCAACTTCAACTTTTGTTTATGGCTACTGTGGTTAGGGTTGCTAAAAGTATGTTTCTATTTGGTTCAATAGGTGACACTGACGTAGGAGCAAATGCATGTTTGTCATATGGGTTTTACACGACTTGCACATTCGCGTTCGCACTTCGTCGTAAGCCGTGAAGGCGCGTTACCTTCACGGCTTACGGCGAACGCGAATTTATAAATTTCGCCTTGGACAATAATGACACGTTCGCGAGTAACAAACGTGCCGTCACAGATAAAAAAAAAAATTGATGTTCATATAATGCGTCTTTCGCCACAGATTAGTAATAATAATCTGTTTTTGATTCATTGCATATATTATTATTTATTTAGGTAGTATATCAGTCATGTAGTTCCCATAACACAAGCTCTGCTTACTTTGGGGCTAGATGATGCTGTGTGAAAAATTTCCAGCGTTATTTATTTATTTTTTATTATTTCGCTCCTATTTCTCCAGATTGATATAATTGATTATTTCATCATGAAAAAACGTCCATAACCATTTAAACCGTGTAATAATTAATTTATATTTAGAACGCCTACCGTTTTTGAACGGGCAGAGATATTAAGTAATGTATTTACGTGAAGTAATATGCCCTCTATATCCCTACTAGGTTTGGTTTTAATGTCATAGAAACACTGGTCCCCTTACCATTTCGTCAGCTTAGTTTTAAACAAATTGGTAAATCTTTGAATGAATTTGGTTATTTATTACCTATACACTTTTATTGCATATGCATTTCTCTTATAAATCTCTAGCTTAAGTTTAGGTAGGTATAAGTAGCCTATGTGGATTCCGTGGCGTGCACGAGCACAAACAGGCAAGCCGAGGCGCACAACCTGTTTACACGCTTGTGCTCGTGCTCGTTTAAATGAGTTGAACGGAAGAAGCGTCTAAACGCTCCATAAAAGTGACAGGCAAATCATTTCGAGCGAACCTAATTAGGTAGTTGAGATTGGTTGTTGGCGTGATTCAATATAGAAAATGGTGAATGGGATATCATATGGAAGGGGTAAATCCCTAATAATACTCTAATCAAATTTGAGACTAGAGAAAGGTTAAATCAACAGTATCCAAAACCGGCGAGCATCATGTCGAATGTGATGATTAGATTAAAGTGAATAAAGCAAAATTAAAAGGGAATAGGAATCGTAGCAAGTAGAAATCTATAGTATCTGCCTATCTACCTCTCCGGAAAACAGGCGTAAGTTTGTGCATGTAGGTATGTATGTAAAATACCTAGGTAGGTATCTAACAAATAACAACAAAATAATTTTGAAATCCGTGGACTTTTCAGAATGAATCGTAGAGGAACTAACCATAGGGAATGAATGACCAAAATACATTAATTTGAGACTTCATTTGTTTTCTTACCAAGACTCCATTCTGCTGCGCTTGTTATAGGTAATAAATGAATGCTTTTTAAATAAAAAACACGCTCACGACCTTATTCCCCATGATAGACATCCTCAGATATATGGTCGGTGCAACAATTTTTAAGGATACCATGATTATCAAGTAGGGGGTAGTCTGAGACACGTCCAAACATTATATTTATATCATGCCCATGAAAAATGCATATTAGTAGTGTATCATGTAGTTCCCATAACACAAACTCTGCTTAGTTTAGGGCTAGATGATGCTGTGTGAAAAAAAACCAGCATTATTTATTTATTTGTGTATTTAGAGCATGCCAGTTTCCTCACGATATTGCCTCCGCGGTATTGTGTACGTTTTAATACGCGCATGAATTTTTCGGTCAAATAATTCATTTTTGCAAAAACGGGTTCAAACCCACGACCTCCAGATCAGAAACTGGCGCCCACTAAGCCAACACAGCTTTTTTTTTTATTTCAGCTTTATTAAAGCCTTCAAATGTATAATATGCTAGTTAACAGTTAATAACAGAACAAAAAGCTAGCTCTACTCTGTTCAAGATCTTTGGCTCGGTAATTGGTGTCGTTCGACATTTACAATAACTTTTTCAATTTCAATACCTGTAGGTACCTAGCACTAACTAGTCTGGGATATGTAAAACCATCTTGCACAGAGGCCAACTTAGCTACTTTTGAGCTATTTTTTGGTGTCAGGAAGCTACAATTTTTTGAAACTTGTAGCTTAATTTTTTTAGGTACCTTTCACATGACGTGAATACTTTTGATCGAGAGTTCGTAGTAAGTCACCAGGCCTAAAAAAACTAAACTTGGCTCAATATTTTAGTGCCAATACCATAGATGCTCTATCTATGATATGGTCGGCGGCCGGGAACAGGAATTCCCCGTTTCATTCATACATTCAAACCGTAATTACTACCTGTGTTCTGCCTTGACTTGATTGAGTTTGATTACTCTATACTTATTTGTCTGCTTCAGAGATCAGGAAAAGTGGTCAATGCTGCTATAATAGTATTTTGCTTAATGCTAAATACTCGAAATCAATTAAAAAACTGAACCTCAACTATGAACACCTTCCTCTTCAATTATTTGAATTGATTAGTTTACATATAATTAAATGATCTGCTCATTTTTAATATTGTCGTGTTTGATTTAATAAAACAATGATTATTCATATTGTAAAAACGGGAATTTCACGTACTGCACTATCACGTAATTTTCACGTAGTGCACGGCGCGACGCGGAAGGAGCAAGTCGCGATCACTCACCCTGATGAAGACTCTCGGAATGAGTAGAAACTTAGTCGGTGCCTTCACCGATAGTGCAGTACGTGAAAATTCCCGTTTTACAATATGAATTGTCAAGTTCACGATCGTTTTTGGAATAAAAAAAACAATGATTGTTATAATATGCCATTTTATTGTTACGAAGACACTTTTAGCAACTTTTTTGAGCAATTTAGCTACTTTTTGTAAGATATCTAGCTACTGGCTAAAAGAAGCAGTTGGCGACACTGTCTGTCATTCAATGTCTGTACTTTTTCAAAGGATCACCAAAGGATCGAATATACCTACGAAATCTTAAATACACTTTGAAAAATCAGAATAAATCCTTTACTTTTTTTTGTAATCAGCTACAAAATTGACAGCATATACAGTATTTTTGTAACGGGCAAATCCTTAGAAGTCGGTGCAAACCCGGAGTCTATCAATGATTGTAAACAAAAGTTTGACTTGCGCGCGCTCGCTAGCAAAACTAACGATACACTTTCACCCCACGGGGCTTACTCGAATTCGAACGAAGCCTTCGATTAGTGTTATTCGAGCGGTAGCCGGTGACGCAAGCGTGTCGACCTCTCCCAGTAAAAGGAAAATGGCACGTAAATATTTTAATACCTACCCATTTTCTTACCTCAACAAAGTACTCTAATTTTTTTTACTTCAACAGACAGACAAATTGAGCCTAGAAGAGCGTAACAGCCTGCTGCAACCACTTTTGCAGGCGGGTTGGAAGGTCCAAAGCAACAGGGATGCTATAGAAAAGGAGTTTCAATTCAAGGACTTCAATGAGGCTTTCGGCTTTATGAGCAGAGTGGCTCTATTGGCTGAAAAAATGGACCACCATCCAGAGTGGTTCAATGTTTATAACAAATTGCAGGTCTGTATTTTTACTATTTTAGTGTACTGGATAAAAAATTGACTTGAATTAAATTTGGTTGAGCCATTCTCAAATGATGATTTTTCATACATGCAGTAATTGACTTTTATTTATATAGATTTGGTGTTAAAAATGAGGCATGTAACAAAAAATAATATAAGCGGTCCAACAAAGTTAGATAACTCTTTCTGATAAGTGTACAAATACCTCGTGCTTAATTTTCCTTTTACATTAACGCAAATTTGTCAAGGTAAAACTTGGCAGCATTCACATGACATTTCCACAGCTAATGTCAATTCCATACAATTCAATCTTTCCGCATGCGTTAACGCCAACAGAAATGGTTGTTTGGTGTCCGTGTACTTACTAGTACACAGGTGCCAACAATCTTTTGAAGTTTGAATTGTACTTTCAGGTGACTCTTTCTTCTCATGATGTTAACGGCCTCAGCAAACGAGATGTCAGGATGGCTACATTCATGGACAAAAACTTCAACTGATCAGAATGCAGAAGGTACTTGACATGACAATAATGCTTAGTTTTACTAAAATATGTAGGTATATTATTTTGTGCATAAAAATATATAATTTAAGTAGCAAGTATAAGTTATAACTAAGTTTTTGGAGCTGATCTCTTTTTTTATATTTTTTTTGTAGAACAGTAACCAAGCACAATATTGCATAAGTTTTATCTAAAATTATCATAACAAGTTCAATAAAACATGTTACAAAGGTCATTATTTTATTAAAAGCTGCTATAAATATCTCAATATCAGGACAAAAACATTTTTTATAGGTTTCGAAAAACATACATAGTTACAAAAATTTCATTGTGACTGGCCACTCACATAGATTTTCTGACATAGCATGGGCAAGTTCTACGGTCGTTGAAGGGTTCAGTTTCAAAAACAGAAGTGCATGGATATGCTCTCTCCACAATTCTTTTTAATTCCAGGGCATGTTCCAAGCCCTTCGTCTCGCACACCAACTTCATCTGAAAAAAAAAGAAGTTAAGTAGGTAGGTACAGTAGAGTTAAACATAGGTACCTTTTTGGCACATAAATGGAAAGAATCGAAATGCCTCTGTAATTTTCCCAAACAGTGACAAAGTCAAAGAAATGAGGAACAGTTTCACATGAGTCCTCTTTGCTAGAATCTATTTCTGGTGCAGCTTAAATGTAGATACGATAGTACGCGGAGCTTTATCGACTACAAATTAATAAGGTTGATACTATAACAAGCAAGCTGGCTGTATACATACTTCTACAGTATAAGTTTCGTCATCCATCCATACATGATCCTGGAATTGGCTGACCAGGTTATATCCTCCATTGGCAAGAAGGCGCAGTAGCTGAGTGTTTGCGCTCGAGTTGTCTTTTATTCCGACCTGGATTAGAAAACATTGGGTGGCTACATTTTGGCCTGTTTATTCCTCATACGCTGCATTCTACTTCTACGTTTTATTCATACCTTTATCATCGTTTTCCTTGTTACCCGACACTGAACCTATATAGTTAGGGCTTCTTTTGCTTATTCATAACTGTGTCATCGTTTTCCTTGTTAGCCGTTACTGATGAGTCGAAGTAGTTAGGGCACAGATATAAGGATAAGGCTTATTAGAAACTTTCAAATTTCGCTTTGTCATCCAACAGTTCTACAACTGTTGGATGTAGGTATTCATTATAGACGTGGCATCTATGCGAAAGTGGTTCGGTTTCTTTATTCTTCACTAGCTTCTGCCCACAGCTTCGCTCACGTGTTAACCAGATAAACATTAGCTTGTGTTGTCAACTTATTAGGTCACGAAATATACTTATTCTTTTCATCCTAATTGGTTAAGCCGTTACGATGTTTATTAGCTATAAACGTCCAAATATCTAAACATTGACGACCTTGATGTTGTGGCGGGCGAGTAGTTGGCTGCGACACAAGAGGTGTGGGTTTGATTCTCGCTGCCGGACAAATGTTTGCATGTTCTGCACACGTTTGTTCCGGGTCTGGGTATTGTGGTACCATGGTACTCATAATTCCTGATACCAACGACACAGGCAATCCTAGTGTGGTTTAAGGACTATGTATGTGTTTTGCGTATTTATTCCAACTTTTGCGTTTAAAATATTAGTAGGATTAAGTATAATTTAATTACACTGAATTTAACTAATCGTCCTTCGGCTGCCAATCCCCTGTCCAAACAGCGGGCGAGCAACAGGCTGTCAATGTTTCCTCCGCTTAGAATGCACACAACGCTGAAAACGTGGGAAAAATACGTTTATCATAAAAAACAAGTGCACCTCTGCTAGTTATGGCAAATAAGACCTTGGCCTGCATGCCAAAATGACTTTTTGTCTCCCCCTTTGCCTCTTTGCCGTTATCTCAATAACCACTCATTCTTTTCAACAACACTCGCGATAATTGAATTCTATTTATGTTATCTCTGCACATTTTAAATTACTTAAGATCGATTTTTCACATTTTAAGATTGAGCAACTATTTGAAAGTTATCCCGTACCTAATGCATAAAGTGCCGATTCGTCCAACTAATTCGGAGATCCCAATAGCTTGATTAAAATATATAGATAGATGATGTCATCCTAGTGAACACTAGCTCTGTTATTTTTATGTAAAAAATATATATAATACGCGTATTGTAAAATATAATAAAAAGTTGTTTATATGTTATCTAGTGTTCAATCAATCGAAAAATATGAATAATTCCCATCTGTCACCCTGCTCTGTCCTCCTAGGGTGACAGTTGGGAAAAAAATGATCGATCTGTCCCCTTTAGGATTGTAAATGGATTTGTCGTACTTTTTGAGCTTCAACTCCGGAACGAGGTTCCCTATGATCGTAGCGAGAGAGCAGGCACCAGCGCCTTCGACCACAAACCGTTCCTTCTCCACCAGATGTAGAATGGAACGGGCTATCCAATCTTCGTTCACCAGTAACTGCAGAGAGATGTGCGTTAAATGATCTTTGATCCAACTGCTTCAACTCTTTATCGTGATAAACATGGCCGTATAGAACAGAGGGTATGAGATATGAGATGTGTTTGGGGCGGTCTCGGCTTATCGACTACAATTTTTTTTTAATATTATTCACTATACATATAGCTGCGCCCCGCGGTTTTACCCGCGTGAAAAATAATGAATTTAAAAGTATTTTACTGCTACATAAATACAGTCGATCATAAAACTATTTATTTGAATAAGAATTAATACTTCGATACGAATGTAACCACCTTTTGTTTCTACCGTCGATCTAATTAAATTTTAGAACACAAAAGCTGCTATTGTGACTTAACTATGATAGTAAGATATATTCCCTCGAGGACTTTTTTGTAGGTATGACCTACAAAAAAGAGATGAAATGAGAACTTTAATCATGCGGTACATAATTTTGATGTATCATCAATAGTTTTCTCAGCGCACGCCAAATAATGAATTTTATAAGCAAAATTTTATAGGTTAATACATTATTGCAATTCTCATTTTTTTTTGAAAAAAAATTATAGCCTATGTTACTTTCTGATAATTTAGCTTTCTATTGGTGAAAAAATGGTTCAAATCGGTCCAATAGTTTCGGAGCCTATTCGGTACAAACAAACAAACAAACAAAAAAACTTTCCTCTAATAATATTATTATATATTTATTTACTTTAATTAAAACGGTTACATATACCAGTAATATTATTAAAGATAGTTATAGAAAAGTTGATATAAAGATGGTTATTAGTTTTACCATTTTATCCAAATGTGGCTGTGCATTGGCGAACGAGTTGGTTCCAACGTTAGTCACCGCGATGGCATCAGCTAGAGTTGCTTTCATTGGAATAGTTACTGGATCCTCATTCTCAAGAGACTTGAAAAATACCGGCATGTTTTCAGTTTCAACACCCTGTTCAAAAGCAAACCTTGACTTGAGAACTTGTGTTAAATTCGCAAATTTTTAAATTTTTAGTTCTGTTAGGCAAAAACGATCATCATGACTATCACTTAGTCTCTGTTGCTGAACAAAGTCCTCTCCGCATTCTTTTCGCTTTTTTTACATAAGCTTGTCCGTCCTTCATGATTACTTAAGTACCTGAGTAGGTATATTTTTAAATATCCCACTTCCAAAACTAGTTTAGTGATCATGTCAAATTACAACTGGTTTTTAATACATTTTTGATAGTGTGCTATAGCATGGCAAGTGTCGCAATACTAACGTAGACGAGGCAATTCGGCTTGTTGTGCTTGATAACTGCGGTAATGGCTGCGGCAAGGCCTCCGCTGCCGACAGGAACTATCACAGCCTCTACGTTCGGAACTTGATCCAAGATTTCTAAAGCTATGGTCCCGTAGCCGGCGAGCACATGCGGGTGATCACGTCTGTGTTAGCAGAAATATTAAGGCTAAACTCCGTATCTAACTTAAAATGATAAATTATTTTACTAGTTTTCCGCCCGCGTCTTCGTCCGCGCTAACGTAGGTAGATAATATTTATTTTGCCTTTCGCCCCTCGCCCCGCTCCCCGCCCTTCCTCATCCACGCACTCGCACTTCCAGTGTCATCTATGTATAGCGCCGCAATACGTAACTTGTTTTCATTTCACATTATCTCATATACTATTTCATCAAATGACATGCTGTAAAAAGTCAAACTTTATTTATGTGAAATTTTTATAATTACTAAACGATTCGTTTATGGTACTTGAAACCATATCCAAACTTCACCTTGTAATATTTATTTCACTTATACCATAAAAATTAAACTACATATATGTATATGGTGTCGCGAACTTTTTTGTAAAACTATTGCCCAACCTTTTTGCAAAACAGTTTATTATTCATTAAATAAATTATGTCTAACCGTTGACAGTGCACGATAACGCAAGCAGATACTCCGCTGATCCTTACCCTAATCCTTTTAATATCCGTATCGTGTAAATTTATAAATATTTGTAATGTTTCCCTAATTTTTTATAAAAAAAGTATATACAAATAAATTATTAAGTAGAACCTAAACCGCACCACCGCTAGAAAAAACTATAATGGCAAATGCCGAAAGTGGCAACGCCAAAAGAAGAAAAAAAAACGCAAGCAGATTGCCAGTTTTTTTCTGATTTGATCACAGATTATTGTGATGTTTATTTAAGGGCCACTTAGGCGATGGCTGTTATCATGAGAGTTATTAAAAAGTAATGTTAGGAGTTAAGGTCTCCATTTTGAACAAAATAAAATTTGCAATAGAAAAAGTTAAAATTTATTTTTAATTTTTCAGAAAATAATAGTACTTGCAAAAAAATCTTGCATTTTTGGGTGCCATTAGGGTGCCTTTCCACTAGAGATGTAACGTATAACCTTCGCTAAATTCCATTGCTGAATTTATAAACATACAATTTGGAAGGTGTTTCAGCTAATTTAGAGACATAGTTGTTATACATTTATTTATTTATTATAAAACAAAGGACCCAAAAATGCAAAACAAACATGTTGCATAAACTTACTTTTTCTGAAGACCTAAAAATAAATTTCAACTTTTTCAAAGCAGAATTTAATTTTTCAAAATGGAGGGAGACCCTAGGTCCTAACATTACTTTCGATAAATCTCAGTTTCCGACTTCGCTATAAATACACAGGTAAAAATAAAGCTAATTAGGATTTAATAGTTAGCGAACAGGGTTCCAATTGTTCCAAATAGGCAATCTGCATGTATAGTTCGAGACTGACTGCATTCATTTCTGTAGGTGTTGTGACATAGTATTGTAGTTAGCAAAGAAACTGTACTTAGTTGTTCTACGCCTAAGGCTTAATCTAGAACTGGCCCAGCCTCAAATGTGTCCCAAGTCTAGTGAGTCTTCTTACACTAGATCATTTTATGGCTTCAGAACATTTATCCTATAATAGCAGCTTGTTACATTAATAATGGTATCAAACCCGTTGATATAAGTGAGTCCTTTATCCCTGGCAATAGCTCGGGCGTATCTTTGCGATTCCATCAAGTTGCCTCCTTGTACGACCACTTTGGCACCCAGACTGTGGCATTTCTGTAGTTTCGAGAGCGGCGCCGTGCTGGGCATCACCACGATGACCGGTACATTGATTTTAGAAGCGTGGTAGCAAAGTCCGGCAGCATCGTTACCTATAGAGGCTATTACGACACCGAGCTTCTTCTTGTCAAGGGGCAAAAGCTGCAGTGCATTAAGTGATCCCCTTTCCTTGAAACTGGAATTCAAGAGTTTAGATATGGTAGCTGAATTTTGATCAATCGTCGAAAATATTTAACAGCCGGGTTAGAAACGTACCTGCCAGATTTTTGTAAAAGTTCAAGCTTGTAGTAAAGATGCATTACAAATTCCCGTTGGTAATGTGATGGCTGTGATATAATTGAACAAAACAATGTTACTAATTCTTATGATTATATAAACTTCAAGTTTTACATCAACTTCTTAGTTGATATAAAACTTGAAGTTTGTGGTCTGATTATTTCGAAATATCTAGTTATTTTACCATGCATGGTGTGTTTATGATGAATGGCCTGAGCCGATCTGCTGCATCCATGACTTCCTGATATTTTATCAGTCTGGGGTTTTCAGGATCGCAAAATTCATCAAAGTCTTCCTATAAACAAATCCATTAGGTAGGTACTTATTATTTGTGATCACAAAATATTATTAAATTTCTAGACATAACAAATAAAATTTTGTTTCTTACATTTTTTCGAGACATTTCGTCTTGGTTCTTTTTAAAGGCCTATAGAGTCACAAATAATTTTTATTACTCGAGAAAATTTTGAAAATAACCGAGAAGTCAACCATAAATTTCATTATTGACACTTGACTGACACGAATATTAAAGACGGCGAAGTTCGTAAAAAAGGAGTACGATCGTAAATCCAAAAAAACAAGTTGCGAGATATGACAGTCATGTTTTGAAGACAAGTTTCGAAACATTTACAAAATTAAATGTTTAGTAATTTTGGTGCAAATGCACCTACTGTGCATTTCATAAAATATAGAATATATCACATATTTTATTGAAGATACACTAATCCATTGAATAATTTTAAGGCAGTCGTTTAGGGAAACAAGCGCATATCGGTATAGGACTGAAGGGTTCTTCCAGAAACTCGCATACGCCAGGGAATATTCTCTCCATAACCCGTTTCAGTGTGCAAGAGTGCTCCAGATCTCGGGTTTCAATTATCAAGGTCACCTAAAATTAAAACAGTTCGTTTTTTACTGTTTCATGACAAGTACCCTGGCTGAACTTTTGTTCTTGACTAGCAGTTAGGATGCATGCTGAAGCCAGGTGCTCTGACATTTTGGACTGCGAACATGAAAGTGGTTTAAATATAGTCTGCAATCTGCGTACATAGATGGTTTCAAAGTCGTTTTCGTAAATCCAGGCACGATCCGTGTAACTCTGAAGAATGTTGCATCCCACATTAGCTATTACACTCAAAATGCTTAGCCGTCCTGTTGTGTCTTCGGGTGGCAGAGTGATCTGTGAACACAGACATGAAATAAAATCACAGGCCGCAATTACTAGTATCAATCTTTTTATGTTTCCACACAAAAAATATATAATACTTCTGACTTCCATTCCATAGTTCTATGAAATACTAAATCCATTATGCTGACTAGCACATACTTTCGAATTTTGTTTTAAGGACACTGTACGTAGACTTACCTATCTTACGTACTTATTTACCTCTAATAGGTACACATAAAAGATATACGTACAGTCACTTTGATAATTCGGCCTTCAATTGCTTTCGCTCGCTCCAGAGACCGTGGCAGCGTAAAGTAGTCAATGTTACCGCCGGTGATTACGCAAACCACGCTGCAAACAATTTTTTCGTTACTAACCAAATAGTTACACATTGATGAAGACTTGAAGGTATTAGATACTTGACTGAAGATTACTTTTTGCCTCGCAGTTCGGGTAGAATATCCGGAACTGCTAATAGGGCACCCAAGCTGGTGGCACCGGCGCCTTCTGCGACAAATTTTTCATCTTCTACCAAATGTAGAACACCTCTGGAAACCCAGTCATCGTCTACTAAAACCTGAAATAATTTTTACAGTTCAGACCCTTACTGATATATTGGTTAGTTGGTACGTTGGTTAGTTACACCTAAATCGAAATTTACGCTTACCATTTTATCAATAAGCGATCTTGCTGTGTGAAAAGCGTTGTATCCAGCAGTGGGTACAGCAAGAGACCCTGCAAGGCTTTGGGTCACTTCCGTCTGATAAGGTCTTTCGTTTTCCAATGCTTTAAAGAAACTGCAGCATTTGTCTGGTTCTACGCCCTGAAAAAGTATTATCTTACATCAAAAAATAATGGATCTTCCTACAGGAGTCTGTTGGTATATTTAATACTAGCTGCGCCCCGCGGTTTCACCCGCGTAAGTTTCGATTCCGTGGGAATATCGGGATAAATGTAACAGCTATAAGTAACAACTATGTACCTATCAAGTTTCATCGCAATGCGCGTTGCATTTTTATACTCGTGATAGCTTTGAAATTAAATGTCCGATTCGACTTTAACCAACTATTGTTTCTACCGGCGATCTAATTAAATTTTGGAACACAAAAGCTGCTATTGTGTTTTAACTATGATAGTTAAATATATGCCCTCGCCGACTTTTTTGTAGGTCGTAATGAGGACTTTAATTATGCAGTACATCATTTTTATGTATCGTCAATAGTTTCCTCAGCGCACAAATTTTGCTACTTTGGTTACATTATTGGAATTTTCTTAGGAATCTCTATTTTTTTAAAAATAAATTATAGCCTATGTTACTTCTTGGTAATTTAGCTTTCATTTGGTGAAAACATGGTTAACATCCGTCCAGTAGTTTCGGAGCCTATTCGATACAAACAAAAAAAATCTTTATAATATTAGTATAGATCATACGTAAACAAGAACTCCTGGTTTCATCTGTTTGATTGCAGTTGCAATGCCAGCTATCAGCCCGCCACCTCCAATCGGTAAAATAATTGCGTCCAAAACGGGCAACTGCTCCAATATTTCGAGACCTATAGAACCTGATGCTGCTATCACATTGGGGTGGTCGTATCTGCAAATGAATAAACCACCCTTTTAAAGCAAATGCTTTAGGAATACCTACAAGATTTTACAATTTAGTAATTCAGTCAAACAAAAACTCGGTTTCTTAAAAACTTGCCCATTTAAGTAAGTGCCTGTTCCACTTTTCGCAATCATAACGAAAGCATGTTTCTTCGCTTCAGCAAGGTTTTTGCCGTACAATATTACTGAGGCACCGAAATCAAACTGACACTTTTCCATGATCTCCCTCCCAGTAGCGACTGGAAGCACCAGAGTGATTGGTATTTTCAGCTTTTGACCATAATATGCTAGAGCCTGAAACACAAACAAGACTAAGTAAATAAAAAGAAATCAGCATTCATTCGATTTCTTGTTTTTTGAAAATATCAGAACGGAATTACCATAGCCCAGTTTCCTATCGACGCTGTATAAACCCCGCCTCGTCTTTGCTCTTCGGTCAGCATTGACAACGAAAAGAAGGCTCCTCTTTCATGAAAACTGAAAGTTTACAATTTTAGTTATCGCTTTCGAGAGGTAAACTATACTGAAACAGGTAGTTAATCATTGTACCTTCCAGTCCTGTGAAATAGCTCGTACTTGTAATATAATTCCATTCCGAACTGTACACAACATTTTGACTTCTGAAATAACAGGTTATGGCTTAGTAGGCTCAGAAGAGTAGGTACCTACTTGTATCATTTTTTGTCATACATACCGTAAGTGGAGTCTTTGGGATCTCCTGACTGATAAAAGCTGAAGCTTTGCTGATATCTTTAAAAGTTACAGTTTTAGGATTATCGGGGTCACACCAGGTATCGAATTCAATATCAGGCTTCTGCAAAAGTAAAGAGCTGAAATTAAAACTAATGAAACGTGCGAAATCTATTTATATCGATGTCATTGATCAGGCAAAGCTGCCCTCCTCTGGATTCTAACCACAAACTTCCTAGGGATACTATGCTAACGCTGACGCTGACGATGACTTACTGGACACCATTGAGTTAGTTTCACGAGCTCTCGTTTTGCTAATTTAGCTGGTGTTTCACCCAATGGTGATTTTGATTCTGGTGATGGGATTGCCTCGAACTGCTGCTTGGGCATTATGGAAGTTTTTTGATTAAGCTAAGTAATATGCTACTGCTATTGTTGCACTGTGCTGGCTACTAATCCATTTTTTATTTCGATTTCATTGTTTTGTTGTTTATTTTGGGAATTTCAAATATTTGAAAAGTAAACAACAATTTGGTGTTTTAATAACACGGACCTGTAAGAGCAAAAATTTTTAATCTGTGAGAAGGACCAGCATCCCTAGTCTAGCTTAGTAAGTCTGTTCTCGATAGAGATGCTAACGCATGTTACCATAGAATAGAGGAACTAACCACTACGTTGAACTAGGGCACGCCACCACGAAAAACCGACAACCACATACGTAAGAGCAAAAACAAATGAATCTGTGACACAGAATGTTGACTGACACGTCGGCTTTGCTTATAAATGTACCTACTCTATTTATTCAAACTTCAAAAAAGTAAGCCTTCCGCTCACATTACTCCTTCATCGACTTAGTTTTTTACAAAGCCAGGGGTGAATTCTACCAGGTGTTCCTCACGGACCAATCAGTATGCAGAATTAGTTGTGCCATGCCAAATATTAGTTCCATTAGACACAACAGAACTAGTTTTGCTGTGTTCCTTACACAGAAATGTTCCTAAATAATATGACATCACCCCTTTATGGTTAACCATAATAAAACACCTAACAACCTAACCTATCTGAATCAGATCTGCCCAGAAAGGATTTTTCAGTTATGCCAAGTTGTGTCTAACGGAACCATAGATTTATAATAAATCTATGAACGTGTCTTATATTTGAATAGATTTTTCTATGACACAACTAGTTGTACATACTGATTGGTCCGTGAGGAACTCGCTAATTCTACTCTGGAGCAGGATCGAACCCAGAAAACAACAATAAATGTTCAAAATGTTTATTCAGAATGTCGGTTATAGAACATAGAAGGTCTCATGGATGTGACGACAGCAAGGTAGACAATTTGATTGAAGGACTAGTCCTTTACTTCTGCATACACACGGGGTTGGGAGCGAGGCACGGTCCACGCCGTGTGCCAGCTGTTTTGTCCTGGCGCTCGCTCATATCTTGGAAGTAATATTCCTTGTAGTGTTTCTTGACTTGCTCGATCAGTTCTTTTGTATGGTCCCAACCTCTGGTTTCTGCTATAACTTTTAGCTGCAAAAAAAAAAAACAGCATGTATCCGGGAAGTGTTTTGGAGAGAATCATAGGGATAAACTATAAGAAAAAATAGGGGTTTACCTCCACACTAAATACATCGCCTTTGACCCATGCTCTCTCAGGCACACAGTCCCGCATAGTGACTCCGATGCCGGCCAGCAGTGCGCACATCTCAGCCATGCCTCCGGGACGGTCGAACACCGTCACCTTGAACTTCACCAACCGACCTTCAGCGGCCATACCCCTTTCTAAGGCTCGCGCTAAGATCGTCGTGTCGATATTACCACCCGCGAGGATACATACCACTCTAGAAAAAAGAAGGTTGTATGTTACTGAGAATATCGCAAATTTTCAGAACCCGAATTGATTCCGAATCCATCCAGAGGCCACCTACTGGTGTACATATACCCCCCTCCCCCCTCTTCCCCCAAGGAGGAACCCCCTAAAGTCAGATAACATCATCATCACAGATACCTACCCAGAGTCATAAATAGTATGAATTAATGAAAATATTGTACACCATAAGAAAAGAAACTTAAAGGACAATGGGCGGTATTATCGGTCTTATCTCTTCCAGACAACCTTTGGATGTGAAATGTAAATAAATAGTAGTGGAATTTGACTCACTTCTTTCCTTTCAAATTTGGGAACAGCCCAGCCATGATAGCTGCAATCGTTACTGCTCCTGCGCCTTCCACAACAAACCTTTCTTCTTCCACAATATGCATTATAGCGCGAGCCACCCAATCTTCTTTCACCACGATCTACAAGAAATTGTATGCATTTGATTTCATTACATATCAAATAATTTACATTATATATTTTTGTCAAATCAAATCAAATTAATTTATTGCATGAAATACATGTTATAAAAGTTGTTATGAAGTAATGGAATGACACAATGAATGTATTCTGCCCTCTTGGGCGTGCAATGTTTAAAATTTACAATATAACTAATACAATTCTAGATACATAAAAATTCGTCGTCGACATTTTACCATTTTATCCACAAGCCCTTTCACATTTTGGAAAGTGTTGACTCCAACTATATTGACTGCTAGAGCGTCTGCTATTGTGGTATCAATATCAAGATGAATTCGTTCATTCTTTCTTAGCGCTTCCACCATGCTGCATGTTTTATCTGTTTCAATCCCCTGAAATATTTGAAATTCACTTTAGTCCTTCAGAAGTTTTTATTTGTAACTATTTCAATGTCACTTACATAGACTTCAGTGTCAGGCTTTAGATGTTTTGCAGCAATAGCAGTACCGCACAGTAGACTGCCTCCACCAACGGGGATCAGAATAGCATCAACGGCTGGCACTTGTTCTATGATTTCTATACCTATTGAGCCTTGGCCTTCTATTATGTTCGGGTGATCATATCTACGATTAATTATTTAAGTTTAGTAGCTACCTGCATGTCTTATTTGAAAGTTGTCATAGGAACTGGGTGACCAGCTTACCCATTAATGTAAGTCATCCTCTTGTCTTTACCAATAGTCATAGCATGAAGCTTAGCTTCTGCCATATTAGTTCCATTCAATATAACTTTAGCACCGAGCTGTTCGCATCGATTGACCTTGGTTATCGCAGTGACGATCGGCATCACCACCACACAGGGAACTCCCAAGAGAGTAGCGTGGTAGCTCATAGCTAAGCCATGGTTGCCAGTTGAAGCTGTGATTATTCCGTACTTCTTCTGTTCTTCAGAGAGACATAGCATAGCATTTCGTACTCCACGCTCCTTGAAACTGATAACCAAAACCTTCTATAGAAAAGCTACTATCTAACCAAATCTAATTATTTTACGCCGTAAAATCTCTTATCTAAAAGTATTCAGTAAGTTAAAAGTAAAGAGGAGCCTTATTACCATCCAGTATACTGCAGAAACTCTTGCTTCAGATATATTTCCATACCCAGCTTTTCCGACATGTGAGCTTTCTACAATCATACAATACAATCATGAACAAGTTAAAAGGTGTATTTCACCAACGTTCATGTCTAGTTACTAACCGTGCACGGTGTTCGGATCACTGCTCCGACGATCCTTCGAGATGCAGCAAGAATATCATCGTATTTTATTTTACGTGGATTATTGGGATCGCAAAATTCGTCGAATTCTATGTCCTAAAAGAAGTTGGAGAGTGTTTAAGTACTTACTAAGTGCATTTATTTGGAGTTCAAAAAAGTAAATGTTTTTTTGGTACTGTTTAGGCAAGCAGGCAAACCCAAGCAAGTCCCTAAGTCAAGCTCTAGGTTTGTAAATCTTCTCACTACTCACTTCATTCATATTGTTTTATTGTTTTGCAATAATGTAGATAAAATAACAAATAATTTTCTAAAACATTTCCTGAAGAAAATATGAAAATAAAATAAAATTACTAATTTGTGATCTGTGTCAAAAACGGCATCGTTGTCAAAATAGTTTTTTTTTATTTTTTTTATCATAAAAAAGTTACATTATTTATATACATACGATATAATAGGTATAATAAAGGTTGATTAAAATACAAAACACTTTAATTCTACTCTACCCAAGTACCTCTACCTTGAAATAATGAAGAGAGGCAACTCAGATGTTGCCTGAACAGCCTACTTTATTTCGAGATATATTTGGTCGAAATATAATTATCATTAGGTATCACAGATCACAGCATTTTACTATTTCATGGCACCTACCTATCGAGGTTACTTATCGAGGAAAAATTTATCCAACTACTTAATGCTGTGCCGTCCGTCTTAGAAGCCTGCAAAGTGAAATCACAACATCATATTATCAGACTGTTGTATGCTGACACGCCACGCGCTGTGCACGCCTTCATGCAAAGAGGCACCGACGGTGTGTGATCGGATATATTATTAAGATCTCAATGGGAAATCCTGTCCAATGAATCTTCGCTGCGACCCGCGCTGAGTGTATCGGATTCCCGTGCAAACTCCCATTCCCGATAAGCCGTGGCGATCATATCCCGCAGCTGGTCCATGTGATCGGGTCCTCTCGTTTCGCAGACTACTTTCACCTAGACAACAAATAAAGGGGCTCTTATTGTAACGAGTCAGGACTATGGCATGGCATTTGACTGTCTGTTGGGTGTTTATTATTATTATCTACCTTCCTTCTCAATCAAATCTTCTGGCTGTCATCATACGTTGCTTGCACAATAAAATATAGAGAGATCTCTTTAATTCTGTTCAAAATATGTCATCAGGAACTAAATAGGTACGCACGCACAGCAGAGTGAGTTAGTTGATAATAAACAGCCAATCTATTTCATGTTGTATCTTCCTTAAAACTATTTGTAAAAATAACCTTTTTAGGGTTCCGTTTTTCTTTTGAGGTACGGAACACTTCATTACTACATAAAGGATCACTTCGTTGTCCGTCCCTCCGTTTGTCTGTGTTTCAATTACCCTTTTTCTAAGGAACGCGTGGAGGATCAAATACGGTGGTCTACAGTCCCTTGGAGCTCTGGAAAAAGCTTGAAGCTTCAAAGTTAACGCAATAAAAAAATACGGCCGCAATAAATAAATATTTTGATACTCGCAAATTAATCAAAACCTATAGGGTACTTCCGGTTGATTAGAATCATGAATTTGGCAAGAAGTAAGGTCTTACAGCACAAGTTAAGGAAGAAGTTTGAAAATCGTTAATTTGTAGAATTATCACATAAAAAAATATTTTTTTGTGTATACATACTTACTTAGGTACACTTGCAGTTGGAGAATTGAACGTGACGTATATTGAAGTATGGGTGAACATTATTTTCAACTATAAAATTAAGTTTGTTTTTCAATCCGACTTATCTTTTCGTAAGATAAATGTTTGGTGATTTCATAGTTTATGAAATTGAGTACTATCAATTATATTAGTATACATACAAGCTTGCCGTACAAGCTGAGTGCGTGAGTCAGACTTGGACTTGTCCGGTTTTTTTAAATATTCAGAGTGGAACACCCGCGCGACTTTGTAGGTACACGTTGGGTTTTCCATAAAAACTTTATCCTACTACTTAGAATTAGCAAGTTGAAGTGGTAATGTGCATGCAGGCCATTAAAGCTCGCAGAACCGACCACTGCTAGGGAAAATAGGTTCTTGTATGGCGACCACGAACCGGATGACGCAGTGCAGGAATTCCCCGCACCCAATAGTATCTGAAAGGTTGCGGTTGTAGGTTGGAGGTAGTCTTTGATTGTACGTCTAGGCACTCTTTGGGGGAGGCCTGTGCTCAGCATAGCAGTGGACTTCTACAGGCTGTTAACGATGATGATTTCTTACCATAACACTGAAGATATCTCCCTGGACCCAAGCGCGTTCCTGTATGATATCCTTTATAGACACTCCGATAGACGAGATGAGTTTGCAGAGCTCAGCGATGCCTCCAGGACGGTCACTGACTGTGACCTTAAACTTGACCAGTCGTTGCTCCGCCGCCAGCCCGCGCTCGAGGCAGCGGCCTAGGATTGTGGTGTCGATGTTCCCACCCGACAGAATACAGACCACTCTAAAATGGAGATAGGAGATCATTACGAAATATGAGCGAAGCAGAGGGCCGAACTCACTTTAAATGTCTGACATGACATTTAAATGACTGTGTCGTCTCCTCCATACAAGGAGGAATCTAGATTAGGGTACGATTTACTGGATAGGTAAAAAAAGGAATTATCCAAACTAAAATAAAAATTGTTAAAAAAAAAGAAAAAAAATGAACAATTGCTTAAAATTATTAAGAGACTAGATAAAAGTCGAAAAAAATGTGTCGCCTTTCCGCGGTGAGGTATTATGAATTTGAATGGAAATATTTTTGGCGTCGCGAAACGCGACCAAGAAATGTGTGCTTACTTTTTCCCAGCCAGCTCAGGCACCAGTCCAGCCATGATGGCCGCCACTCCGACCGCGCCTCCGCCCTCCACCACGTACTTCTCCTGTTCCACCAGCCTTAGGATAGCTCGCGCTAGCCAGTCTTCATTTACTGTGATCTAAAAATAATGATTAGGAATTTAAGTGTAGGAGGCCCCCCCCCCCCCCCACCCCCCAAATGGAACATAACACAGAGAGTCAAAAGTCATTTAATATTTTTTTCTCAAACATGCGCGGAATTATTGTCATTACTTTCGCCAAAATAACTTGTAAAGTATCATATATATGTAAGTACACCGCATTCGTTTTCAATTTAGAATAAAAACGCGCCGGCAGTCCTACTAATCCTATCCTACTTCCTACTAATATTATAAAGGTGTTCGAGTAACAAACATCCTTACAAATATAATATTATGGATGTTTGTAACTCTTTCACGCAAAAACTACTGAACGGATTTTAATGAAACTTTACAGTAATATAGCTAAATGCATCAGAATAACATATACTCAGGCTACCTTTTATAACTTAAATGACTTTTTACTTTTCCGGGTACTACGCGGGCGAAGCCGTGGGCAGAAGCTAGTGTTGTATAGAAATCCATTGCCAGCGTGCTGGATGCATGCCCAATGCACCTATAACTAGTACAATTTTAAATTTGGATCTCATCTAAAGCTAATTACGACGATATAAACTTATCTCTATCGAGAGTTCTTGATTGGTTTACCGTCAATAATCTTCTACTAAATCCTAAAAAATCTAAGTTTATGAAATTCACTTTGCCTAATGTAATTCAGTATGACACCGACATTAAATTAAATGGAGAAACAGTAAATCTAGTAGATTCTACTATATTTTTAGGACTCCATATTGATTCAAAAATAGAAGATAGGTCAAAAATAGGTCCGCAAATAGAAGCACTTGCACGTAGACTTAGTTCTGCTGCATAGGCAGTTAGAACAATTAGACATCTTACTGATGAAGCTACAGCTAGGTTAGTATATTTCAGCTACTTTCATAGTGTCATGCCATATGTTATCTTACTGTGGGGGAAGGCAGCAGATATTCAAACAATTTTTGTTTTACAAAAAAGAGCAATACGTGCCATTTATAATATGAAGACTCGTGACTCTTTGAGAGAACGATTCAGAGAAATAAACATTATGACAGTAACTTATTTATTTATTTTATTTATTTATTAACACTTTATTGCACATTTTAAAAAGTGAACAATAGGCGGACTTAATGCTAAAGCATTTTCTACCAGCCAACCCAATTTGTAGTGATTGGCGGTAAGCGTGCTACAAATTTTTAACTACAATATTATATTATACTTATATCTAATTACATAATATACTGACTTAATATATGTAATTATATATTTATAGGCACTTACATAAAAATAATAGTCAGAAAGGTAGGGTAAATAAACTATGAGTACAACTCATACAGGAAATGTTTGCGAGTTAATCTTTTGAAGCATTCTTTAGAGTCTACCTTTTTAATTTCAAATGGTAGTTTATTCCAGAGCCGGACTGATTCGACAGAGAAAGAGTTTCCACGGAACGATGTGCAATGCTCGGGGGTGTCTAGAAGGAGATTGTCAGAAGACCTTAGTTTTTTTTCGTGTGTATCAGATCGGAAACGAAAACGGTTTTTTAGATACTCAGGTGCAAAGGGATCCTTAAGAACAGAGAAAAGAACACAAAGAATCCTTAGGTTTCTACGCTCACGAATGGGGAGCCATTTTAATTCAGCGCGGAATTTACTCACATGGTCGAATTTGCGAAGGCAGAAAATAAAACGTATGCTGGTATTAAGGAGGCGATCAAGTTTGTTAAGAAGTTCTTCGGAGAGATAACTTCACAGTATATTTATGAAAACTTAATGTACACGCATAAAAATAGTGCTTGTTTTTATATAAAAGGTGATGTCCATAACATTAATACTAGAAACAAAAATAAATTACTCATTCCGAAATTTAGATTAGAAAATTCCAATGGGTCTTTTATGGGAAACTCTGTACGCTTCTATAATAAACTTCCGGAAAATGTAACCGAGCTGCCTATTCGAAGATTTAAATCTTTTATAAAGAACAATCTAATAAAGAAGGCGTATTACACCTGCATGGCCCGATGTCGTCGCTCCGCTCCCTCGTTAGCTTAATTGTGAAATTGTATATCTGTGGTATCATATTTTTTAAGAATAGGATAAGCATTTCCATTATAAAGCGTATAGTGTGTTGTCATAAGAACTTAGGTTGATACTTTTTAGACTTTATTTAATTCTCTGACTAGTACTTTTTTCTATACATGAGTCTCGTTCATTTACGTTCGATCGGCACCAAACTAAAGCTGAATGAAGGATCATCAAAAAAATAACCAAGCAGAGTTTGTTGCCTGATTCTTCTATGCTTGGGCGCGCCGCGAGCGCGAGTAACCGGCGTAAATTCACTTTAACATTTTAAATTCACGTTTAGTTTTTAAGTTGAATTTTCTATATGATCCTTGTGATTTCAATGAATAAAAACCTTTTGACTTTGATTTTGACTTGGTCCAAATAGGTTGCATTCAAGTGGCTATATGCAGACGCCTTAACCATAGATGCCCTTACCTTTCGGCACATGCAAAACTTTTTCTTTATTTGCCTCATTTTAATTTGGATCTCTTTCATTGAGCATATTGACTGCACTCCACCAGATCTAGGGTAGGAAGCCAAATTAGCGAGTTTTGAGTGAATCGAACCAGAACAAAAAAACCATACAAACTTTAGAACTCCCTTACACCCTATCCCCCTTAGGGATAGTTTGAAAAATAAAATACCTATTTATTATTTATTTTAATTTTTATTTGTACCTAATTAGTTTTGATCGAATCAAACCAAAGAATTAAATTTTCCATAGAAACTTTACCACCCTGTTTAATTAACTTAAAATAAGCCTATGTGTTATTTTAAAACCTAATCTATTTACATCCCAAATTTCATAAAAATCGGTTAAGTAATTACGGAGAATACGTGGTAACAAATATTCACACAGACAAACTTTCGCATTTATAATATTAGTAGGATAGGATTACGTGATGGTCCATGGACTAAGGTATCAGTAACTGATACCTTAGTCCATGGACCATCACTGGTGGTAAATCAAATCACATGGCAAACTGTTTTCTAAATGATGCCTTCAAGGTGACTTTGACAATAGGGCTACTCAGTGTATATTACAAAGTGCGCTACAAATATTACGCCAGCTTTATGATCTGTTTAGGCGAGCTGTGGCCTGTGTACTCTTCTTAATTTAATTTTAAATTGATTGTATGTTATTTAAATGTTTATTTCTATAGATTAACTTTGGGTCTGAAATATATATATATATTTTTTTTAGAAAGGGCATGTACTTGAAGATGCCTATATATTCTAGGCTTCAAGTTATTTTTAATGTCCATAGGTACTGTGTATAATGATCGTTTGGCAATATCTGACTCCTTCAGAGTGGTTTGTCTTTGACAATACTATAAAGTGCGCATGCCAGCTTAAGCCGTACGTTCGGCTCCTGTACAATCCGGGTTTTAAGTTATTTGGACCTAAGTTTATGAAGTTTATGAAATTCACTATGCCTAATGTAATTCAGTATGACACCGACATTAAATTAAATGGAGAAACAGTAAATCTAGTAGATTCTACTATATTTTTAGGACTCCATATTGATTCAAAAATAGAAGATAGGTCAAAAATAGGTCCGCAAATAGAAGCACTTGCACGTAGACTTAGTTCTGCTGCATAGGCAGTTAGAACAATTAGACATCTTACTGATGAAGCTACAGCTAGGTTAGTATATTTCAGCTACTTTCATAGTGTCATGCCATATGTTATCTTACTGTGGGGGAAGGCAGCAGATATTCAAACAATTTTTGTTTTACAAAAAAGAGCAATACGTGCCATTTATAATATGAAGACTCGTGACTCTTTGAGAGAACGATTCAGAGAAATAAACATTATGACAGTAACTTATTTATTTATTTTATTTATTTATTAACACTTTATTGCACATTTTAAAAAGTGAACAATAGGCGGACTTAATGCTAAAGCATTTTCTACCAGCCAACCCAATTTGTAGTGATTGGCGGTAAGCGTGCTACAAATTTTTAACTACAATATTATATTATACTTATATCTAATTACATAATATACTGACTTAATATATGTAATTATATATTTATAGGCACTTACATAAAAATAATAGTCAGAAAGGTAGGGTAAATAAACTATGAGTACAACTCATACAGGAAATGTTTGCGAGTTAATCTTTTGAAGCATTCTTTAGAGTCTACCTTTTTAATTTCAAATGGTAGTTTATTCCAGAGCCGGACTGATTCGACAGAGAAAGAGTTTCCACGGAACGATGTGCAATGCTCGGGGGTGTCTAGAAGGAGATTGTCAGAAGACCTTAGTTTTTTTTCGTGTGTATCAGATCGGAAACGAAAACGGTTTTTTAGATACTCAGGTGCAAAGGGATCCTTAAGAACAGAGAAAAGAACACAAAGAATCCTTAGGTTTCTACGCTCACGAATGGGGAGCCATTTTAATTCAGCGCGGAATTTACTCACATGGTCGAATTTGCGAAGGCAGAAAATAAAACGTATGCTGGTATTAAGGAGGCGATCAAGTTTGTTAAGAAGTTCTTCGGAGAGATAACTTCACAGTATATTTATGAAAACTTAATGTACACGCATAAAAATAGTGCTTGTTTTTATATAAAAGGTGATGTCCATAACATTAATACTAGAAACAAAAATAAATTACTCATTCCGAAATTTAGATTAGAAAATTCCAATGGGTCTTTTATGGGAAACTCTGTACGCTTCTATAATAAACTTCCGGAAAATGTAACCGAGCTGCCTATTCGAAGATTTAAATCTTTTATAAAGAACAATCTAATAAAGAAGGCGTATTACACCTGCATGGCCCGATGTCGTCGCTCCGCTCCCTCGTTAGCTTAATTGTGAAATTGTATATCTGTGGTATCATATTTTTTAAGAATAGGATAAGCATTTCCATTATAAAGCGTATAGTGTGTTGTCATAAGAACTTAGGTTGATACTTTTTAGACTTTATTTAATTCTCTGACTAGTACTTTTTTCTATACATGAGTCTCGTTCATTTACGTTCGATCGGCACCAAACTAAAGCTGAATGAAGGATCATCAAAAAAATAACCAAGCAGAGTTTGTTGCCTGATTCTTCTATGCTTGGGCGCGCCGCGAGCGCGAGTAACCGGCGTAAATTCACTTTAACATTTTAAATTCACGTTTAGTTTTTAAGTTGAATTTTCTATATGATCCTTGTGATTTCAATGAATAAAAACCTTTTGACTTTGATTTTGACTTGGTCCAAATAGGTTGCATTCAAGTGGCTATATGCAGACGCCTTAACCATAGATGCCCTTACCTTTCGGCACATGCAAAACTTTTTCTTTATTTGCCTCATTTTAATTTGGATCTCTTTCATTGAGCATATTGACTGCACTCCACCAGATCTAGGGTAGGAAGCCAAATTAGCGAGTTTTGAGTGAATCGAACCAGAACAAAAAAACCATACAAACTTTAGAACTCCCTTACACCCTATCCCCCTTAGGGATAGTTTGAAAAATAAAATACCTATTTATTATTTATTTTAATTTTTATTTGTACCTAATTAGTTTTGATCGAATCAAACCAAAGAATTAAATTTTCCATAGAAACTTTACCACCCTGTTTAATTAACTTAAAATAAGCCTATGTGTTATTTTAAAACCTAATCTATTTACATCCCAAATTTCATAAAAATCGGTTAAGTAATTACGGAGAATACGTGGTAACAAATATTCACACAGACAAACTTTCGCATTTATAATATTAGTAGGATAGGATTACGTGATGGTCCATGGACTAAGGTATCAGTAACTGATACCTTAGTCCATGGACCATCACTGGTGGTAAATCAAATCACATGGCAAACTGTTTTCTAAATGATGCCTTCAAGGTGACTTTGACAATAGGGCTACTCAGTGTATATTACAAAGTGCGCTACAAATATTACGCCAGCTTTATGATCTGTTTAGGCGAGCTGTGGCCTGTGTACTCTTCTTAATTTAATTTTAAATTGATTGTATGTTATTTAAATGTTTATTTCTATAGATTAACTTTGGGTCTGAAATATATATATATATTTTTTTTAGAAAGGGCATGTACTTGAAGATGCCTATATATTCTAGGCTTCAAGTTATTTTTAATGTCCATAGGTACTGTGTATAATGATCGTTTGGCAATATCTGACTCCTTCAGAGTGGTTTGTCTTTGACAATACTATAAAGTGCGCATGCCAGCTTAAGCCGTACGTTCGGCTCCTGTACAATCCGGGTTTTAAGTTATTTGGACCTTATACTGAGGGTTGTGATGTCTGTAATTTCTGAACTACAAAACCGATGACCTTGAAATATTTACGGTACAATCTTTAAAGTACCTCCTTTCCAACAAAAAAGAATTAATGAAATCGGACTAAGCGTTAATGAATTACAATGTCATGATAAAAAGTATCCAGTGTCCTACCTCGTAGTATGAACTTAAATCATAGCCAGTTTCATTTGAATTCATTCATTCGGCGTGATGCGTGACAATAATGAAAAATATACAGTTTTAGCTTCAGTATCGATTAGATACAGAGTGCCCTCCAATTTTTTTTCAAAATATCTTCAATGTAGGTACACAATTTGATCTGTTACAGTTTTATTTTATGTGTAGATATAGATATTAACTCGAATGCGTCATCTTTATCAATTATCTTTTGTTCCCTTTGTTTGTTAATAAATGGGGGTTATAGACAGACAACGTTCATTGTAGTTCATCAGCTAAATACCTACATGGGGTATAGATAGATAGATAACTCTTTATTGTACACCACTTAATATTATGTTTGCTTAAAAATTCAAACGGCCTACCTTTTAGTTTTAGCTATCAACCATAATGATAATCTAACGTTTCTACGCATCGATTCTAGGCTCTAATTTGAACTGTTAATGACCGACTTTTCAAGCATAACATAGGTACGAGTACCTTACCTGCATTATGGGCAAGTTTTTGGTGGAGTGAAAATCACTCGGTTAGTAGATAGGTACTCCTACTAATATCTTATCAGAATACCGGGGTTAGCAGGGTTAATGAAGATGGCGACATAATTTATCACTTCCAAGTGATAAAGTTCAGCGGCATGCCCGATTCTCTTTATCTCGTCTAATTAAGATGTGAGCCCACTAACCCCATTTTTTTTTTACTGTGGCCCAGAAACCTAATATGTTCTTATAATCGCAACTAACGACGATATTATTTTGGCACGGTCAATCTGAAATTCCTGCCTTTACTTTTAGGGTTTCCGGACTATGAAGCTTGGTATCGAGAGACACTCACCAGTTTATCAACATTCGGTTTGACGGTTACGAAGGCGTTGTACCCGACCGTGGGCACTGCGAGGCCATCAGCCAACGTGGATCTGATGTTGACGCTCACCGGTCCCTCGTGCTTCATTGCTTCTCTCATGCTGGGACATTTCTCCGTCTCTACACCCTTTGTAACAACAAACACGATGAATCAAACTGTTAAGACGTGTTTCAAAGTTTCAAGACTCATCCTCCTCAAGACTCCACTCCTCAGTTTGGTACAATCATTGGAATTCTGTCGAATCGATTTTCGCTTGGAGTATTTTGTTTCATACTCTAGGACTCGAGATTTAAGTTAGAAATTATAGTATCAAAATGGGTTCGCAGGAACTCACGTAGATAAGGACATGCGGCTTGAGATGCTTGATGGCAGTGGCGACTCCCGCTAACAGTCCACCTCCTCCTACTGGGACCAGCACAGCGTCCACATCAGGCACTTGCTCTATGATCTCTAGTCCAACGGTTCCCTGTCCAGCCATGATGTGGGGGTGGTCGTATCTGCGCATCATACGGTTAAACCACTTACTCAAGATACATACAGAGTGTTGAAAGACGGCAGTTTAGATTGATGACGTTATAAGGGATGTAAAAATATCTTGGCTTAGCCACTCTTCTTTATGTCCAGCAATTTTATGCGCAGGTAGTCAGGGCTGGTAGGTAAGTACTCATTCGTAATAGAAAAAAGTGTCTTCGATAAAACTTTGGTAAGTTAACGTACTTACTTGGTGAAGAAAATTACCTACCCATTGATATAAGTCAGTCCCTTTTCCTTAGCAAGACTCATTGCGTGGAACTTCGCTTCTTTCATATCATCTCCATGCACTATAACATTGGCTCCATATGACTGGCATTTCTGGATCTTCATAATGGGTGCTACATTGGGCATCACGACCGTTGTGGGTACGTTTAGAAGATTGGCGTGGTAGCTAAGCCCTTGCGAGTGGTTCCCAAGGGAAGCGGATATGACACCGCGAGTCTTGACCTCCTTGGGGAGTAGGAGAAGAGCATTTCGCGCGCCTCTTTCTTTGAAGCTACGCAAAGAAAACATTATAAACACTTTGTGGGAAGTTTATAACAAAATTTAAATATTTATGTTTGTCAATACCTTCCAGTGTGTTGTAAGAAATCATTCTTCAGATAAATATTCATGCCGAAGATAGTGGACATGTGGGATTTCTGGATTAAAGAAAACACAATGATCAGTTCAAAATTAGCCTAAATATGTAGTAAGTGAGTAGGTCAGGAGTAATAATGGCATTTCTTTAATACAAAGGCCTGCTAGCTGCTGCTGTCAACGACTAATGACAGCACATGCATAGCCTACAAACTCACTAGATATATATACATTAAACTGCGTTAACAAAGATGTGATTTCTTACCACGCATGGCGTTTTCACAATACCACTCTGTATTCTGAAGGCAGCGGCGGAGACATCTTCAAATGTTATCTTCTGAGGATGCTCTTTATCGCACATAGGATCAAACTCGATCGTCTGGAACACCATGTTTTCTTCTTGGTTAATGCTCAACTCGTCATGCTAAACTCCGCACTAGCGGCCCGCAGCGGTGCCCGCGCACTAATGATATACACAGCATGTACCTTATCTACCTTCTTAGATCCCGCATGTGTAATGCTGTTATCCCCTCTCACTAATTGCAGTAATTGATTAGTTATGTAGGTACCTACTTATATTAAGGGGTAAAGGTGAAACTAGGCGACTGATATTGACATAGAGTCAAATCACCTACCTTATTTACATAGGAAGGTACCTCCTACTACTGATAAAATGATATTTGTCTTGGGTCTGGGTGTTTTCTATGCATAAAATGTATGCATTTACAAAAAAATATATGCATTTACTTATAGTATAAGTAGGTATATAGTATATCAGTCATGTAGTTCCCATAGCACAAGCTAACACTAAGAGGCCTTTTTGTAAAATATAATTATAAAAAACGTTATTTTGTGGATGGCGACGATGCAACATTTGAAACTATTATTAATACTTATTATTATTTTTTAAACTATTTAGGCTAACTATATAAAAATCATTATTATATTATTATTAAAATCATCATTTTGCATGTAAAGTTTCTATATAAATTATGTTTAATGTCAGTGTTAAAATACTATTCATGCTGTGTTCATCTATACCTAATTGGAATTAGGTACATTTAAACTATGTAGATCCTAAAATAGCAACTGTAAGCAATTATGTAAATTCTGTTGATGTTCTTAATAAATAAATCAAATAAAAAGTCTAAGCAAGCAACGAGCAATGAAGAATAGATAAACTAAACTCACCGAGGGTTCACATTTATAACGTTCCATTTATAGTGTAATTGCTTAGTAGTCGTTATAGCACTGTCTTCCTTACCTATTCGTATGTACCTAAGAAGATGTAGTCATCGGACAACTATTCGAAACTGACTACGCGCTATCAACGTTGAAGCTTGAAGAGATGCTACTGCACGTTGTAATAAAATATACAAAGCTTTACCAATAGCTCAAGTAGCAATAGCAAAAGTAGTAGGTAGCTAGTTCTTCTATTCTATGAGGTAAAGGTCAACGCAACGAAGAACAGAATGTTTGGTAAAGTTGCATTATTTCAATGAAACCGTATAAACTTATTACAACTGGTAGAATGAGACAGACAGTTGCAGCGCAATCCAAAACAAAAAAATAAAGTGGGTCGTAATTACTGTCACTTTCAAGTCCCTGGCTCAGATGTCAGATGTCAGTCAGATATCCATAACATAATGCGTAGACATTATTTATTTGTGCTTTTTTAATTTTAACCTTATTTAAATGTTTTGAGAGTTGGCCATCGCTAACCAGTTTATTTTTTTTTTCAAGCATTTTCATTTGGTTTTTGTTTTTTTAAATAAGCTATGAATTTCATCTTCTTTTCTAGTAATTTCAAGACAAATGTATAAAAGTAGGTAGCGAACAAACTTTACCTTCTTAACAAGGTAGGTAGTATGCATAACTCTACCTTGAATTTATTTATATACGTAGGTATGTAGTTAAGTGGTACCTCCTATCTCTCTACCTACCACAGATTTACTAGGTCATAACTTAATTTAAGGTCACTAGTTGAACGATTTTGGCGTAAAATGTTAGATATGGCCATGGAAAATCAAAAATCAAGCATTTTCGAAAAATACATGCCATGTCATCAACTTTATCAGCCTAATTTTAAAGTTGAACGATATGGCTTACAATAGCTAAAACAATCGACGTTGGTTGTCGTCCTTATTACCAAGCTAACATTATTACAGCCAATCATCGATCACATACCTGCTCGATGAAGCCAATCAAAAGAGAGCAAATAAAAAAAAAATAGTTTAAATAGTTACAATTTTAACAGTTCGGCATAAGGCAGAAATATATTACGTAATATCTCTTACTAGTCAGTCTGTAAGATGTAGAAATATCACAGATAAAAAAAAAAATTGTTGTTCGAAAATATCCTCTGCCAAAAAAAAATATATTATGGATTGTTTGGAGAATAGAATTTTGTTTAGTACCTAGTTTTATCGAAACAACCATTGAAAACTACGAATTTTAGAAGAAATCGATTGATAACTGTGCAGAACATCAACAAAGTTTTTTATTTACAATTTGACTAATATTAGTTGGTGTAAACGCTACAAAATGCCATACGCCAATCAACCTTCTGTTCACATCACCGAGCTCACTGATGATAACGTGAAATTCGTCGTTGAGGATACAGAGTTGAGCGTCGCTAACAGCATGAGGCGCGTGTTCATCGCCGAGACTCCCACTATGGCTATCGACTGGGTTCAGCTGGAGGCGAACTCTACCGTGCTGAGTGATGAATTCCTCGCCCATCGCATTGGGCTCATTCCGCTCATATCCGATGATGTTGTTGATAAAATCCGGTACTCGCGTGATTGCATGTGCGCCGACTTCTGTTCCGAGTGCAGCGTCGAGTTCACACTCGATGTAAAGTGTTCAGATGAACAAACTAGACATGTGACAACAGCAGATCTGAAGTCGAGCGATGCGCGAGTAGTTCCTGTGACGTCACGCCACCGGGATGAAGACCAGGCAGATTATGGTGAGACCGATGAAATATTGATCATTAAATTGCGAAAGGGACAGGAACTGAAGCTTCGTGCTTATGCTAAGAAAGGATTTGGGAAAGAGCATGCGAAATGGAACCCTACAGCAGGTGTGTGTTTTGAATATGATCCTGACAACATTATGAGACACACTTTGTTCCCGAAACCTGATGAATGGCCAAAGAGTGAACACACAGAGCTTGATGAAGACCAGTATGAGGCAGATTTTAACTGGGAAGCTAAACCCAATAAATTCTTTTACAATGTTGAGTCTGCAGGAGCCCTCAAACCTGAGAACATTGTCCTCATGGGTATTGTGGTGTTGAAAAACAAGCTTTTGAATCTTCAAGTACAATTAGCCCAGGAAGCTCAAAATGATGCCCTGGCCATTAATTAAGTTAGAAATAATTTACTAAAAAAATAAGTATTAGTTATTTTGTAATTATTCCAGACAGGAATATAATATTTTACCTGATGTTTAGTATAGCTCTGCATTTTCAAACCTATTAAATTTCCGCGATCAAATAGCCACTAGATTGTATGTTGAACCTGTCTTATAGCTACGCAAGACTGACCGAAACTGATTTACAAACCAAACAGTTACTTGCATTACTTGCTTCTTAACAATTATTATTAGAAAGTTGATGGCCTACCATGTATGTGTACATGTATTGAAATTTGTGCAACTATGTGTAGTGTTGACTGCTTTTGATGTATTTGGAACAACCATAATGAAAGTAGGGAAATGGAATATCAACCTGTTCTCTTAGCCAATTTGCTAGAAAATCAATTATAGTATTTTTTTAAGTACCTTTTATAAGAAAATAACACATTCCTATAGAATATAAAAATAATATAATCATCTACTAAACATCCTTCTTTTATCTGAAGTTGTCAATACTGACTTTATTTGTCATTAATTGTGTATATTTATAATCATATTTGAAAATCTGAACATGTTGCAACATTCACATAGAAAAAATTCACTGTAGTTGTTTTCAAATGCAAGCAGATAATATCAGAAGATACATTGTCCTAATATTATTCTTAACACTGACCCTGAACAGGTGTATTATAAGACCATGTCTGAGGAAATAAATGAGACAATGTGGAGCTTGGTTGGGGATACTTTTCCTTGCTTGAAAGAACTTGGACCTCAGGTAAACTATTTTGACCATATGTATTGGCACAGATATTATAATACTAGTATGTAGATATGGGCTAGTGGCCAACTTTGATGTCAAGGCTTCCTTAGTGGATGCTTAAGTTATAAAATATTATGTATGTACCAAATTTCACCTTTCTAAATGTAGTAGTTTTGGCTGTGCGTTGATAGATCAGTCAGTCAGGACAAAAAAAAAACAAAAAGTCCTGACTGTCCCATGCTGTTTCTCAGGGATGTTCTCAGGCTCCTGAATGAGGAAAAGTATGCTCTGGTATTGCCGTTGACACAGGTAGCGTCACAAGTATTGAGAGTAGCTTAATCATGGGGAACAACAGGAACGTTACATTACTGTACAGCATTATATTTGCCCAGCAACTATTTTTGGCCTTTCGTCACACCGTAAATTCCTCTATAATACTTTTTGCATCACAGAGAAGCGGGCTGTAAAATGGTAGGTACTGCGTCGTACAGGTCACTTCGCTTTTGCTGACGGTAAACTTCTGCGGCATTAACAATGCTAGCGAGCGACCCTATCTAAGACTTGTGATTGATGAAACGTTCTTTTAAAAGTTTAATAAATATGGTCTGTAATCGGTATAAATGAGCGCTTCTGTAATATTTCTCGGGAGTGTATATTCACATTCGGAGAAAACAATATTCTTTTAAAAGTGGTAATAAATAATAAGATCCTACATCTTTGATTTAAGTAATACTTCGATAAAGCACTATATTTTCCATTACGAGGCAGATAAGAGCTGATTACTCTATAATTGCTACTTAATATACTAGCTAATATAATCTAGCTAAAATAGGTAAAATAGCGCTGTTTCACTTCTATCTACTCGATATATTGCGACCGCTCCTCTCTTTTATTTATTTAGGTACTCTATAGGAAAACCAACAGCGGGTGTAATAAATACATAAACTTATAGAAACAGGAACTGACATATTTCCGGAAGTACCTTAGTTATTAGCTCTTATGTGCATATAGTGTGAATACCGTGATAAAGAGGCAAGCTACGCTACGAGGGCTTAGGCAGTCAACAGTGCACCTTCTCAACTTTCCAACTTGCTAAAAAAGGTCACTTTCCTTTAGGGCACAACGCATGCTGAGGCAAAATCAAATATAAGCCAGATCAAGTTAAAATTACAAGACATTCAAGACGCTCACAGCAGAATTAAGAATGATGTCGTTTTTACTCCAGTTATAGTAAGTAAAGTTCCTGCTTAGGTACCCTCCAAAATCACAGAACCGTGTGTTTAGTTTGCAAGATTTATGTTAATTTAAGAACGTTTAGGTACCTACATACTTTTGTTTGATTTCAGCAAGCTAAATACATCGGAAAGGGTTTTTGTAATGTTATCTTGAAATGTGAAAACTTACAAAACACGGGAAGGTAAGCTTATGCGTGTACCGGAACGTTTTTTTCTAAATGTTCTATACGTTTTTAACGGTTTTCACCTACCCACAATGCACAAAATAGTTTTTTCATTCTAACAAATAGATACAATAGCACTACATTAAGGGTTAAATCAAAAAGGTAAAGTAACATTAATACAATCATAATAACGTTATTAGATACAAAACGTTATTTAGGTAGATACTGTAATAAATTTCTACTATAATGTCTCAGTTTTAAAGCACGTGGAGCATGCAATATACTATCGAGCATGTCCCCATCGGACAAGAGCAAAGGCATCACTGTTTCCGGCGGAAGAAACTACCTCTACGCGATGACGTACTACGGGTTTCGGCAGTCTGTTCCTATCAACGTGATCGTCCCTAAAGATTGCCCTTTGACCGACAAGCAGAGATTTAAAGAGAACTTCGCAATCGTAAAAGTTCACGGCAACGATTGTAGTGACGCGAGCTTGCATGCCCTCACTTATTCTGATGAAATCGGTTCTAATTATATCCATGGGTTTGTAACTTGTTAAATTAAACTACCTACACGTACCTACCTACTTACTTCTATAATAGACGACAATTAGCAATCTTGAAATAGCTAATCATCAATATCCTAATACTTATTATAAACGCGAAAGTTTGTGGGGATGGATGTTTGTTACTCTTTCACGCAAAAACTACTGAACGGATTTTGATGAAACTTTTAAGTAATATAGTTTACTAGCTTCTGCCCACGGCTTCGCCACAGATGTGGCCATCAGTATTTGGTGCAGCCACAGATGTTATTACCTAATAAGGTAACGGAGGGGATTAAGGCCTAGCTAAGGGAGATTTGTAATAAATTGAAAACAACTGTAGAAAATCAACATGTTTTAACAGTAATCAGTCGTAAATATACATTAGAATATATTATATATAAAATGCCAACTTCCACCATAAGTAAAAACATTAAACATTTTTTAAAACTATGCCAGTAGGCCTTATTTAACTTAGGTAGGGTAAAAAGGCCTATGAGTTAAACGTACGTAAACTATTAAATTAAAGTTATATTCTGTACTTGAGATCAAACATCAAATAATTGTAGTTGTTTGACATAAAAATATTTAAGGAAAGTATATAAAATATCTCGCTTAGCAGCCATCACAGTACTCAAAGGCATCAGCATCTGCTACCGATAAACCAATGCGCTCCTCGTGATACCATTTGTCACATTGTCGCATATTGGCAATCCTGTCTTCTTCACAGCCATGACAGTACTACGTTTGCATTCGGGAAGAACCAGTTTTCTTTTTTGGGCAGATTTATTTACGAATATGGACTTCTGAATTTTTTTTACTTTGATCTTTCATGACTTGAGTTCCGCTGTTATTAATGATTTTTCTTCTTATTTTCTGTGTTTTTTCTTAAATTTAAACAGGTGTAGGCATAATTTGATGAAACGGAGTTGATTTTAGCTGAGAGAGCGGTACATCGTCTTCATCATTTGAATCAAAGAACCGTATACCTAAATGGCGTTTTTTCAAGTTTTGCGGGTTTTGATGCTGCAGATTCCACTTTTTTTTTACTGGTATTTCTATACAGAGTTCTCAAGTCCAATACTATATGGAAGTGAATGGTCTGCGGACCATCAAAACAAAAAACATAAATAAAAGGCTAATAAGGCCTTTGCCTAAATTTGATAGGCCTTAATAGAAACAAGCCACGTATGTAAGCAAAACAAAATAAATAAGAAATGGATATCGATATTCAATTCGTACACTTAGGCATCATAAAAGCATACATTATTAAAGAAATATGGTACCATTTACACAGTTTACCGTTATTTTACACAAAATATTTACGATTGTTTACTTTGTGTTATTGTTATTCGTGCGGCGTGGCCTCATCTTACAAAATACGGCCCAACATTGGCAACGGGGAGCGGGGGAAAGAGCGCACGCGATCTTCTACCAACTTGTACACACATTAGGCATGTGTTAGTGAGGTTTGTGTGCGGCCGTCCATTTTAAGGTCGATTTCTGTTACTTAGGCCTTATTAACCGACAGGCCTTATTCCCCTCCGGTACCTTAGTTTACCTGCTTATACTAGGCGCGGCTTAGTTCAAAAGTCAATAGTTTGTTCATGGAAATCATAAGGATCATTTACTTTAAATCATTAAAAATTATTAACTATAGTTGAAATGAATTTAATAATTTATTTATAAAGTGCATTATGATTTTTGCGCTACAAGGAATAGACGCGACTTTTATTTGGCTGACTTTTATAAATAGGTCAGACCGACTGGACCTGATAGCCGGCTACGGGACCCTGGGTCTGGAGCTGCTAACGCAACTGGACAAGATGGATGCCATCATCTGCCCGGTCGGCAGCGGAGGTCTAGTGGCAGGCCTCATTCTCGCCGTCAAGAGTCTTAAGCCCAACTGCCTTATTTACGTGAGGCATTTTTTTTATGCTAGCGAACTTTAGTATACTTAAAATATAATTATGTCGGTAGGTACGTGTACGTGTCTGCCAGCAGCAGCAGTAGCAGTGTCTACAGGAAGGTAGTGGAAAGTTTGGTGGGACAGAGCTAAGGAGCTATCCATATATTACGTCGAATTTCATGATTCTTGAAATTCCCCCCGTCCTTTTCACATCTGTGTAGGATGCCCACTTTTCGCTAGAGTTGAATATGATGTCACACTATTTTGACCCCCTCCCACCCCCATAACGTGTGACGTAATTTATGTATGGCCCCTTACCTAAAAAGTGCTACTTAATCTATTATGACGACCCTGTACATAGCGATCAAATGTCGCTAGTAAATAAGCATTCCCCTGAAATGCCCTGATGTAAGACAGCAGCCTTTGGTATCAGTAGGTACCTACCGGCCGAAGGAAGATTTGTTTCTGTATTGGCTTCTAATTAAATAAATAAATGCTGGACATTTTTCACACCATCATCATTTGGGGCATCATCTAGCCCCAAACTAAGCAGAGCTTGTATTATGGGAACTACATGACTGATATACTACTTAAATACTTTGTTTTTTGTAAATACATACATATTATACATACACCCAGACCCGAGACAAATATTTGCAGATCTTACAAACATTTGTCCCGTGACAGGAATCGAACCCGCAACCTTCTGCGTCTCAGGCGGACCTTCGCCCAGTGCGCCACAGAGGTCGTCAATTGAACATCAAGGGACGATAGGTACCTAATACGCCGATCCTAGTAGGTACCTACTGTGATGCAGAAAGTAGGGGAAATATATACCTAGGTACCTAAGTTGCTCGTTTAAAGAATAGGAGGATAGAGCATGCCTTAGCACAGGCTGATGATGAGTATCTACTGAAGTAAGTTAACCATCGATTTGATTTCGATTTAACTATCACCGATTGTAGGGTGTAGAATGTTCAGCGGCCCCAACCATGACCCGAGCCCTGCAAGAGAAGAAGCCGACCATGATTCAGATGAACTCGACCATTGCGGATAGCACGGCCAGCCTCATCGCCAGCAATAACGCCTACCACATCATCAGGGGATACTTGGATAGAATGGTTAGCTACACAACTCTCGCATTATCTTCTTAAACGATTAAGTTTAGCATTTTATATTTTGAAAGCAAACATATGCCCTTCTGCAACATAAAAATCTGTCATTACCTATTATGAATTTACAGTGCTGTAATTAGCCTTTTATGAGCCCTTGAAAACTGTTCTATTCTTATCCGGCTCTAACATTAAAATGGGCAATTTCTATAAAAAATAATCTTATCCAAAAAAAATGTTGTTTTAAGTATAGATAGGTACTTGGTAGAATTTTGAATAAGTATAAAAGGGTGCGGCGTAAAGAGCAGTCAACCCATTGCGTATTCTTGGTTACATTATGCGCTATAAAATGTAAATTGTTGTTTTTGTTTTGTTTGTTGTTGTTTTGTTTTAGGTTTTTTATTTGGTAGCATAAACAATGTTTAAAAAAAATAGGCAAACTTATTGTGACTTAGTCTCACAAAAAAACAACATTTTTTTTACGCCACAAGTGCAACGCGATTCGATGTGCGCTCTAAGTTGAGGATCATATTCGCGGCACTTAGACTCTGAGAGGGGAATTATTTTCCTCGCATAACAAAATGATGCTAGTAAGACACTTTTAAAATATGTCTCCACTTTTTTGTTTCTAAATCAATAGTTTTGGTAAGACGCATCCCATCTATTCGAAAATCGACATTTTGTTCCTCAAAAAGTGTGAGCGAATTATGTAGGTAGGTATTTTGTATGTATAAGTATTATACCTAGGTGCTTTTACAACGTGCAGTAGGTAAGTAGGTAGGTGTTGAATGAGTTTGATTTTTCTAACGTGTCTTAAAAATAAAATCTGTAAATTGAAAACAATTAAAAAAGCGGCAACTTACTCTATGCACGGATTGATATCGCAATTAATTTCAACAAATGTGTTCATCTAGTAGGTAGGTAGTGATGCATAAAATTAAAACCTTCCTGAAAGTGTTAGGGGAAGCAGGGGAAATGGCGCTCACGGGGGATACCGCTCACCCCAATAACTACTAAATATGGTGCTTATAGAAACACGGCGAGCGATCTGAAGTGCGGCCGGTATGACGTTTGGGCAGGTAACTACAAGTAACACCAGTTCGCTCAGTGGGGTCGACGCTACACGATCCTACGTTTATCATTTACTTATAGAATTATTCCAAAACTTTCAAAAAGTTTGTCGTGCATTCAAGAAATAAAATTTCTAAATCTAACAATAAAATTAAGGCTACTTGGAAACTAATAAATAATGAAACAAGAAAATCTAAAACCCGGATTAAAGAGATAAATTTGAACTTTGAAAATAAAATACTGACAAATAATATTGATATCGCAAATGCATTTGTTAGTTTTTTGTCTAGCGTATCTAAAATTGTAATTTAGCGACTTTGGCCGCTTGAGCGACTTCATATGTGAAGTCGTGTTTGGCTGTAGATACATTAATGCAGATAGTAGGTATTGTAAAAACGTTTAAGTCACTAAACAGTATACTAAATACCTATGGGGAATATCGATAAAAGTTCTAGGTGCGATAATCATTGATATCGCTCGGCGTGTTTAGCCATATTTTCAATAGTTGTGTTGATGAAGGGCTATTTCCTGATCTTATGAAAAACAGTAAATTAATTCCGTTGTTAAAGTTGTTTCCGTTGTTGAAAATGTTAAAGATACAGCAAATTATAGATCGTTTATTTGTATTGCCTGCGCTAATTAAAATCTTTGAAAAACTTATTCTTTCTCAACTATTATCACACTTTAACCATAATGGACTACTTATTCAGATAACATTTATTCAGATTATGTAGGGTTACAGAAGTACA
Organism: Perizoma flavofasciatum; assembly: GCA_958496245.1. Taxonomy (NCBI): domain Eukaryota; kingdom Metazoa; phylum Arthropoda; class Insecta; order Lepidoptera; family Geometridae; genus Perizoma; species Perizoma flavofasciatum. Next base: position 7,852,638 of record OY292436.1, read on the forward strand.
ATACAGTTTAACAATCCAAAGTCGAGTAAGCAGTCAATACAGTTACTCTTCACTTTGTTGTAACTTTGACACATTTCTTGGACAGATAACGGTGGATGAGATCTGGATATCTCGCGCGATGATCAATATTCTGGAGCGGGAGAAAATGGTGGTGGAGGGCGCCGCGGCCTGTTCCGTCGCAGCTGTCATGGCGGGGAAGGTTCCCGAACTACGCGGCAAGACGTGAGTCTGGATCAAAACTAAGTACCTTACCTACCTACAAGAAGTAGGCGTCACTCGGTCGGACGGACGGCGCGTAGGACCGTTATCGTCCGTCGAAGGAGTCGGCTGTCCTGTGCGACCTTGAGCACAGGACTATGGAGTATGTGTGAGATCAAAAGTTAACGGCCAAATCTCAATGCCCATGTCATCACTGGCAACACGCACTGTGTAGACCTTCGTCTTAGGCTCTGCTGTAGACTTCGTATCGTCTACCTCTACCAATCTGACGCACGATATTCTTACTGTGGGAACATTGACGGATAGTCACGAGGATGAACGATAGCTTTTCGGGGGTACTTTCAGCGTTGTGTGCGTCCTGTCCGGAGGTAACATCAACAGCACCCGCATGTCGCGCGTCATCGACCGCGGCATGGCGGCCGAGGGGCGGCTCGTGAAGTTCCACGCGACGCTCACGGACGTGCCGGGCGCGATGGCCCGCCTGCTCACCAAGGTGACAGACACGGGCGCTGATGTCAAGAGCTTCGTGCCGGAACGCGCTTGGATGCGACGCGATATTTTTACTATTTCTGTGAGTTCTATTGTTACCCACGACGACAGGAGCTGTTTATGCGTTTGCCTTAAGAGGTTGTTTGTTTAATATGTTTTTGTTACTGTAACTCCAAAACGGCTTATCGGATTGTAATGTGGGTTTTTTTGTCAACCAATTTGTATGTGTGCGTCCACAATGATTGCGCGGTGACTATAGCGCTGCGGCGCGGTGGGCCTGACGGATGGGACTTGCGGGTGGCCACAAAGCGAAAACGCTCTTGGGCCGAGCTACAAGACCGAACTGATATACCCGCCGCCGCCGCCATCGGCGCGGGGCGCCCTGGGTCGCTCGCTGCCTAGGCATGTAGTTCGGCCACAACGTGCGGATAGAAATGTTTGAAAATGACGCGCGCTATCTCGTTCAGGCCCGTCGCTCTAGGCGCCCAAGTTACTAGGAAACAAACGGCGGCGGTTTCATATGTTTGATACTTCGCGCCCGTTGCTCGCCGCATCGCAATCGCGCTAGGCCAGCACTGTGGAGTGGACCCAATCTTTAAGGATATGTTTTATAAGTCATTATCGAGCTACGTCAATCGGATAAGATAGGTAAAAGGTTGTTTTTTTTTTTTTGTATGTTACCATTTTCTTCCGAAACGATTGATCGGACTGAAACGCGGGTTTTTGCAATCGATTTGCACAATGTCTTAGATGGTCCTTATAATTATATACTTGGTAGATTTTTTTATTGCCACACTGGGCTATTGGGCGCTGTAATATACGATGGAAAACATGTCGGGGGTTTTAACATATTGCAATTTACTGTTGCACACTGCGAGCTTTCGGACTATGATGTGTTTTGCTATTTCTATTATGTGTTCTCTATTTACAGGTAAACATGTTGATTGAAACAAGCGATATGAACCACGCTAAAGAACTGGAGAAGAAACTCGGAAAGGAATATCCACATTCAAGTTTTATCATGTTGTGATTTTGAAATTCCTGTGTTTAAATAATGATAAACAATAATATGTTACCTACCTACAAAATAAAGTCATATGTTAAAAAACATTAACTTAAATTTTTTGGCATGACTTTCTTTCAGGCGTCTGGCGTAGATAATCTGACTTTAGTTGGCTGGCTGTCTTTGCACTGTGAGAGGAGTTGGTTGGTTCAATAATAATAATATTAATAATGTGTTCCCGCATCAGGGCGCGCTTGTGGCAAGCGTTCGGTGCGTGGCGACACCGCGGAGCCCTATTACTACCTGGGGTCGATAGAGACCCCTGACCCTTGGCTTGCCTTAGCCGGCCGGTCGCAGGTGGAGGCGCAAGAGCGGAACCTATGCTACAAGGGTGGAAGTGTTAAAGGCATAAAGCCGGGAGTGAAACTGCAGCACACCTCTCGACACCCTTTAGCCGTCCACACCAACGTTGCCTCTACGCTGCCTATCGTTGGCGGCACTTATGGGGCCCGTTTAGTGGACGGCAACTCATCACCTGCCTATGATTTGATTTGAATTTGAGTTAGAATTGGCAGGTGCCGATTCATCCTACATAGTCCAGCAACCATTTCTTAAGCATATACTCCTGCAATAGCCCAGATTATCACCCAATATATCCAATAGTTTCATCATTCGCATAGCTGATGTTATTCATGCTAATGCCATGCACTGAGCATCCGATTCGGGCTCTGTTGAGTTCAACGATCAACCTATTAACGTATTTGGATTATCACATTAAGGAAGGGAAATAGGGGTGAAAGTTTGTATGGGAGTATCGGTTCCTGTAAAGCCACAGGCAATAGCTAGTTTTAATAAACCTACTATAATACCTACTGTAATACCTACATATTGTCTCTGGTCCAAAGCTCGATCCCCGAAGTGAATTCGGTTATGTTCCCCATTGCACAGATTCAATTTTTTTTACTCCTACCCCATTGGTTACACAGACTTACTAGGATGAGTGGTAGTAAATCTATATTTTTATAGTTTGTGTTTAGCATAGATCACAGACTAGGGCATAGAAGAAATAACCACTGATTACTTCTTCAATGACAACTTTCTCTATGGTTTCACGTCCTAAATTCTCGTGTGCTTTTCCAAGTATTTAGATTTTTCCAAAAAATAATTAACCACAATGGTAAGTTTCACATGAATACCTAAGTTATGTACTTATTAAGGTAGGTACACCGACGAAGTACTACCTATTTCCCGTTTCCGAGTAAGTAGGAACGTAATATTTCCCGAGAGTTCGACTAGGTAGGTATTACGATCGTAGTGTCGAACCCTTGAATCCTTTAATCATTTTTCATAAATGCTTGAATCTAACTTACTCCCCCACACAGGCTGCGTTATTATAACGGTCACTATTATAAGGTAATATCTCAATACGTTTTTGCGATGCCTGTTTTCACTGAGCAAGTATGTAGGTAGCTACCTACCTTATCACTACGCTATAATATTTTTTAGGACACATGGGATCTACACTATTCTTTCCTACACACCTGCTATATCATTATAACGGTCGATATTATCGCGATGCGTTTTTGCGATAATGCGCCTAACGTCCTTGGTACACAGAGCTGCGATTTTATACTCCGATATTTCTAACGTGTGTATGTACCCCGACCCCCCGCCCGCCGCACTATACCGTGACAGGGCAACCTCGTCCGTCAGTCGTCACTGCACTAGCGAGGGGCGAGCGCATCCAGACTCTCTAGTCTAATGTAGTGTCTACCATTCGTGAACGTGTTTGTTGTCTAGAATTGTTTGCTGTTTAATATATTTAAAAATGAATATCGAACTGTTGATAGCTTTGGTTAAGGAGCGGTCTGTTTTATATGATTCTCGAAATCCGTTGTTTAGAGATAAAAGGGTGAAGGATACAGAGTGGAGAGAAATATGTACAGCCTTGAATGTAACTAGTAAGTACCTACCTATTTAAAATACTTATTTATGTTTGATGACAATTGGGGTTATTACCGTTAGGGACTGCCAAGAAAATGGACTGCGGGGCCCTAGAGACACTTTCAAAATAAATACCTATTATTTTAATTCCTAGAAGAAACCGTCTACGCCTACTTTAGTATTCAAATGTCAACATTAAAAATCGCAAAGTAAGTCAACGCCCAAAATGGTTTGATATTACTTTTTAAATAATATGTCTGTCATTTTATCAAGTTAATCTAAACGACTCTTTTTTAGAAACAAAAAAGATTTGGCACTAGGTAGGTACTCATTCGTGGTTTAGGACAAATGGTCAAAGAAGGGTTTACTTACCTGCCTAACTAAAGGTCAGTGTTAGATACGTACTAATTAACAACGCTTGTGTATTGTCGCTCTACCAAAAACATATTATTAAAATTGTAAGAGCAGTTAACACAGTGATGTCTGGCTGTGTTTTGTGATTATTATGTTGATTTTTTCGGGTGTCACATGAGGTTTGGGCTTGTTTTCTAGTTATTATATGAGTAGGTATATAATTATATGGTTTGGTAATTATATGGGCCTCTAGCTGGCACTATTTGCTCTAGCTTCATCTCTGAAGGAAAAAAAATCCAGGTCACAGGGAGTTGCGCAAATGCTTTCCAGGCTTCAGGTGGTCCATTTGTATATGGCTATACGTTTCGTTCCAAATTTTATACAGCTGTAACTTACAATGAGAGTTACAGCTTTTAACAAAATAATTTTATTGAAAGATTGGCATGCGTGATGCACGCTTCGACATTATATAAGTAACATATTTTTTCATCATTGTACCTAGCAAACTAACGAGAAATTTTTGAATTTCTTATAATATAAAAAGTAATGTGATTTTTCTGAAGCCAGACGCAACAAGACGACTTTTTATAGGACTGGACTACACGATATTTCCCGTCGTGTTCTCGCTACGTATATTTTTTGAAATTATATAAACATTTATATGTAAATATGGTATATAAACGTCTCGTTCTGTATGGTATTAGAATCTGAAAACACGTTACGGAAGCTTAGATCCTAAGACAGGTCAACCATAATAGGTAGTAACAATACCTACCTACCATAACTACTTGCACTAGGTCTAAAAAGTACTTAAAACAAAATGGCGGCCATTTTATTTTACAATGTTTTGTCTACCACGTCTTTTAATACATTTATTTACAATTATATTAAAATACCATATTCGTAATTTTGTCGTTTATTTTTGTGTGAAGTAAGTTATTTTTTTGAACTTGCCAGTTGATTTACTACTAATTTATGAGAAAATTGGTGCATACCTATTATTAAATGATAGGTTTGTGGTTTTATAATAAGACTGTTTTATGACGAACTCTATTCTTTTATTATTATATAGGCAATTTTCCATAAGAGATTTGTTTACGACTGTACTGTATATTGTTGTTTGTAAAAAAAACAAGAAGTGTCGGACGGTCTCTTCTAGGAATGAAAATGTCCCCGGAGTCCATTTTCTTCGCAGTCCCTAACGGTAATACCTAACCCAAAATAGAGTAGCCGTTGCCAGGATCATCACATCAGCTATCAAAACTTATTTTTAAGAGACTCTGAGTATGGTTGCTGCTAGAAACATTGGTTTAAGCTCAATTTTTTTATGACCAGCAATGAATGGACTTTATCTAGGTTAGATACTACTGAGTCAGTACTCAGAGTTCTAGCTCGCTGGAACTCAAATTTTGAAGTCAGATAACTAAATTAATTGTTGACAACGATGTGATTCTATATAATAGTTCTATAAGTAGGTAGTTAAGTGTTTTCCATTTTACCAATTTTAAGGAAGCACTCTATAGCTATAGTACAAATATACACACATCAAAAATATTTTGTTGATATGTTGAAATATTATTTTAGGTAATATTTATTTTTTATAGGTACCTACAACTAAAGTAGTAAACAAGCATTCGGCCCACCTGTTGGTAAGCGGTTAACGTAGCCTACGGACGCTTGCAATACTGGTAGGTATTCGTAATCAATGCGTGTGATGCCTCTGGAGGTATCACACGCACGTTGATAACGAATAGTTTCCTTGTTAAAAATATAGTTAGTAAAATAAACAAACTATTTTATTTCTATTGCTGTTATATATTTTTATTTAAAAGGTTTAATTTTTTTGTTAAATTTTTATTTTTTTGTAATTTTTTCCAAAAATGTTCGCATACTTTTTTTGATGTGTGTATGCTATAGTGCCAACAGACAATAAGTTAACAATAAATAGTCAAGCTGTTGCCTAATCTACAAATATAATACGTCAGACCTGTCTGAATCCCTGGATTAAAAAAAACATCATTTTTCAGTTGAAGGTGCAAAAACTAGATGGAGGAGTCTAAAAGATTGTTATACGAAGCATTTAAAAAGTACAAAAACTACCACAGCACAAGGATCGTCAAAATATATTCACTGGCAATGGGCAAAACACATGGAATTCATGAAACCACATTTAAGCTTCGCGCCAACAATGACAAAGCTTGAAAAACAAGAACACCATGAAACTGATGATTTATCAAGCTCAGACAAGGCATCCAATATACAATGCACCCAATCGAGCTCAGATGTACAAGGCACCCTATCGAGCTCAAATTTACTAGAAAGACATGAAAGATCTCCCCAGAGACGACGTCGTCGTACTTCCATGGCTTCACCCAGTGGAAATGCCTCTCCAAATATGGAGAGAATCATTCAATATTTTGAAAATAAGAAGAAAAATACCTACGATGCTACGGAACTTATTTTTATCGGCTATGCAAAATCTATAAAACCATTTTCAATTCAAAGACAAGCTCGGATCAAAATGAATATTGCTAAAATGATTATTGAGGAAGAGGTAGCTCACTTTGAGGAGACTACGTCACATAGTTCAAAGGTTCATAATTCAGACTCCTCGTCAACTTAACCGAATTCATTTTCGCCAATGAACTTAACAGCATATAGCTCACCATTTCAATCACCATCATCAAATTAGGTACATCTCAAGTTGCAAACTAAACATACAAACTCACTTTGCCAGTATCGATGAAACAGAGGTATCAGATAATAAAATTATGCCAGTGCGATGGAAACATTATACCATGAAAATTCACTCGGTTTCCTCTCCTCGCGCTCAGACGCACAGCTGCCTATAAAATAGGGTATAAAAGTTTGTAGGTATGTATGTATAACAGTTTTAGATTAACAAAGCGCTTTTAATAAAAACACATTACGAATTGATGTTTTTTATTTACCTTATTGTGATAGCAAAAGGGTGCCGTGATTACACAACCATGGAATGCACAACCATGGAAAACACAACCATGGAATTGGTGTATATTTTGGTCGCAAATTCCAAGGTTGTGTTTTCCATGGTTGTGCTTTCCAGCCCGTACAAAATAGTGCACACACTGGGAAAACACAACCATGGAAAAGGCTGCCAGAATGGCTTCCAATTCCCAGGTCGTGCTTTCCTTGGTTGTGTTTTCCATGGTTGGACAATCCCGACACGTGTCGGGAATGTACAACCCTGGAAAACGCAACCATGGAATTTGAAGCCAAATGACGTCATAACTCTCGACGCTCATTGGTCGAGAGTTCGTCATATTGTTGAGCTCTCATTGGTCGATACAAAGTAGTCGCATGACGAGGACGAGCCTCGTTTGCACTGAGCAAGTTCTAATATGTTCAATCAAGAGTTGCCAACATAAACAATAAGTTAATGTTGGCTTGAAAAAACCTTCCTAGGCAAATCCGTCTTGGATAGGTTAGGTTATTAGGTTTTTTTTTTATTACCACTCAGAAAAGTAGGAATCAAAAATGTGTGAATAATGTCCAGCATTATTTATTTATTTATTTATAATCAAATCAACACTTGTGGCTAGTGTGTTTCTGGGTTTAATGATTTCATCTATAGTCTGTGGTACTCGTCTATAAAAATAGGATAGTACGATTTATACTCTGTAGTTGCATCTAAACGAAGCATGGGCTTTCAACCAATCACAGCAATGGTCACAAAATCCCGGGTTGTGTATTCCATGGCTGTACATTCCCGACACGTGTCGGGAAAGCGCAACCATGGAAAACACGGCCTGGAATTTGCGACCGTTTTGGTTGCAAATTCCTGGCCGTGTTTTCCATGGTTGTGCATTCCATGGTTGGACATTCCCAGCATGTGCCGGGAAAGCGCAACCAGGAATTTGCGACCATTTTGGTCGCAAATTCCTGGCTGCGCTTTCCTGGCTGTGTATTCCTGGCTGCGCTTTCCATGGTTGTGCTTTCCATGGTTGTACAATAACCGGACTCATAGCAAAACGCTCCTCAGGTGGAATCTGTCTACCTTCGCAATTCTTAAATTGCTTCGTTGTAATTATAATTTAATATTTAAAAAAAACATTATTCTTTTTACTTTGTTGATCATCATGGATTAACTTTTACAGTAAGTAGATTACGAAATCCAAAGTTTTATCTGAATCGTACGGCCTAAGGTTAAACTAAGCTATTCTACTCAATTTACAATTGCTAATTAAATTTTATCGTAGACTAGGTGTTGCTAGCGGCTTTGCTTACTGGAGTCGTGTTTAAAAAAACCAACAGCAAGTTTAAGTTTGTAATCACAAAAAAATATATACAAATTAAATTACTACAAATTAACTATTTTCGGACTTTTTCCTTAATATGTTTTAAGCATTATTATTATAAAGCGTATAGTAATAAGCGTATAGTATATAGTAGTAAGTATAGTAAGTATCGTGTCACGTGTGTTATCTTGTGAACTAAAATTTATACTTTTTAGGCTTTATTTTTTCATTGACTAATTTTATTAATGCTCTTTTTCTATGAATGAGTTCACCTTGTTGGATTAGCACCACACTACAGCTGAATAAAGGATCATCAAAAAACAAGTAGATTTTATTTCCTGAATCTTCTAAGCTTGGTCTCGCGCGAGGAATCGGCGTAAATTCAATTTAACATTTACGTAGGTAGTTTACCTATAAGTTGACGTTTCGATATGATCCTTGTGATTTCTATGAATACAAACTATGACTTTTTCCACTTCAGTTCAGCCTTTACGGAGATAGTTAGCAACATACATCTAAAATCCAAAATACTAAACTTTCGCATTTATAATATTACTTAGTTGGATTACGAAATCTAAAGTTTTACCTCTCCTTTTGATCTCACGAGGCCCCAGGAAGTTTACTAAGCTATATGTCTATGGTCTATATTTCCTATTTAAGTACTGCTACGATGCGATCCCATATTCATAATCAAAAAATACATGACAAAAAACCGTATTCACAAGATTTTCATACAAAAATTGTCGATACGGTCCTTCTAGCGTTATTAACGCAGGTGTGTGTAAGATTGCATGCGTCCAAAATTTACACAAAACAGATATAGCAATAACGCCTGCGATAATATCGACTATAACGCACCTTTTGTGGTATGGTGGAGCCTTTATTGAGTTCGGATTCAGGAGGACCCAGAAATGTCAACGGAACATCCACATGTTTTAACCTTCACTGAGATCAAGCAAGCAGCTGAAAGAATAGAAGGTGGCATCATACACACTCCTCTTTGCGTGAGTATCTATCTACTCATACATAACAAGTACACCATTCTTCATCGGTTGAAACAAAGCGACGACCTCTGTGGCGCAGTGGGCGAAAGCCCGCCTGAGACGCAGAAGGTTGCCTGTTCGATTCCCGCTGCGGGACAAATGTTTGTATGATCTGCAAATATTTGTCTTGCGTCAGGGTGTTTTCTATATATAATATGTATGTATTTACAAAAAAAGTATATAAGTAGTTTATCAGTCATGTAGTTCCCATAATACAAGCTCTGCTTAGTTTGGGGCTAGATGATACTGTGTGAAAATGTCCACCATTATAAAAAAAATACAAGTTCATTTTTATAAAATTTTAAAACCCTGAATTGTTTATGTTATTGATTGCAGCGACTTGTGGCGTTAAAACCTCTATCTAAGTACCATCCTATAAATTATGCAAATCGATCGCATTTTAATCGTATAAGCCATGCCTACCACATACCAACCTAAACAAACAACATCTTATATCAAATGCATATACAGGGTCCTTTCGTCGCGGGTAAAAAATAGGAGGTAAATGTGAGAACATGCAATAATCAGGCTTTTTAAAATATTACAGGAAGCAAAACACAGTAAATACATGGATTACGATATCTATCTCAAATGCGAGAACCTGCAATACACGGGAAGGTGAGTCAAATCTTTGGTCTTTGTGCCTTAATGTGCGGTAATATTTAATATTTTTTATTTAATTTACCTATTTGGGTAGATTGTTCTCCAAAATGAAAAAAACTGTTTTTTCATTTAATATGAATCTATAACCAAAACATTTTTTATTGGATTGGACACTGAACTACCTATTAGTCTTATTCTTCTTCTTATTCTTATAAGTGCCATTTGAGATGGGTTAAAAATAATCTCAAACCTCCAAAATTTTATCGGAACCCGAGACCTCCCTCTTGGTACACGAGGGTTAAAAGTTATAACCCCCGTATACCAAGCGAGAGGACGATAATCTAGATCCCATAGCTGAGGAAAATCAGTAGTCAGGAAAATACACAAGTCTTAATAAAATACTTATAACTAAGCCACGAGATCGCTTGGCTTACCAGCATACCAGCTTGGTCGGAATTCTTGGGATCTGACTTTACCTGTACCCCTTCCTGGTTTTTCCTATAATGTGTATTTTCCTGACTACAGATTTTCCCCAGCTACGGGTCCTAGGTTATCGTTTTAAAAACCCCAATCCTGTAAGTTACCACAAAATTGTTGGGCCGTTTTTAAGATCCTGCGCGGACAAACAATCAAATATCAGGTACAGTACTAACATAAAATTTATGGGCTTCGTAAATCTTCGGAAATTGGAAATTGGAAATTAGGGGCGTTTAAAACTCTATAAACTTCCAAATTGTACTTACCTGAATCGCTTCTATGGTGATACCTAGCTAGTGCAGTTTGAGTACAATTTGAAAATGCATAGAGTATAAACCGTCCCTAGTTTCCAATTTTCGAAGATTTCCGAATCCCTTAACTTTTATGGTAGTACTTTAGGTATGTACCTACGTTGCTCGAAGGAGTAAGAGGATTTATTTTTAGTTGTGCAGAACGAGGAGTACGGAATGCCTTTATTGCTTACGGAGAAGAAGGCTGCGCCAGAGGAGTAATTGTACCTTCTCACGGAAACATGGCGCTTGGAGCAGCATATCATGGCGGAACTTTGGGTGTTCCGGTAACTAAGTTACCTTTTAGTCCATATGTAGCTAGTTTTGTAGATAATTATGGTTATTCGATCAAGGCGATACAGTGCAGTAAGTGGCTCAAGCAGAAGTAAAAAAACTGTTTATACTAAATAAATAAATATCAAATGACACAATACTTAGTCATATATACATGTATATAAGACTGACCCCACACTAGTATTCACTGTATCGTGGTTATCAAGCTCCATACGACAAGCTAAGTCTCTTCCTATTTTCAAAAGCTTGATAACGAAATATTATCTTTCATCGCTCTCTACGTTGCTTTATATAATATATTATATATCTATGTAGCTGTTAGTTATAAAGTGTATTTATATAAGTATAGATATGTATGTAATTTATGTAGTTTATTTTTATTGCTTTTATTTTTAACTCGTTTTGGTCTCTATGTTGGTTGTACGCCGCCGTCCTTATTTGTTCTTCCAGTTTCTGTCCATCCAAAGGTTGCCTGGAAGAGATCGCTTTCAGCGATAAGGTCGCCCATTGTATCACTAGGTATTATTTTAATTTCTTTTTCGTGTTTCTTTTGTATTTACTGGTGTACAATAAAGATATATTCTATTCTATTCTGCCCACGGCTTCGCCCGCGTGGCACCCGGATAAAAAGTTTAGCAGTACCTAGGTAGTAGGTATCTAGGTACCTAGTATAAGTAGATATTGTAGGTACTATAAGGTCGGATTACTGAATCTCTCCAGGTGACGGTGATTTTACCTGAACGCACGGCACCTGCGCTCGCGCAGCGCTGTTCAGAGCTCGGCGCAGACGTTGTCCTCTGCGGGGACTCTATGGAAGACTCTATCAAATACGCCAAGAAAGTGCAGAAGGATAGTCGTCAGATTCTGCTAAGGTAGGTAAAGTGCACTAAACTTATCTTTTAGTATTTCCCTGAGTTCGATTGTTTGTTTCACATTGTTCGATTGAAACCACAATAAAGCTCAGTGAACCAATCAATCCTAAGCCGTGGTTGTTGCCTCATTCTTCTAGGCTTGGCTTGGTTGGCGAGGAATCTGCGTAATTCACATTATAGTACCTCGGTCTACGACTTCGCCCGCGTGGTACCCGGATAGTTAGTACTAACACACGAACACATTATGTGTTATGCTACATCACGAACTTTAATATTATTATTTTAAACTCTTAATTGCACTTTTTATAAAAATTGAACAATAGGCGGACTTCATGCTAAAGCATTTTCTACCAGCCAACCCAATTTGTAGTGATTGGCGGTAAGCGTGCTACAAATAAAAAATAAAAAACAATATTATTTTATATATCCAATCACATTTACTTAATATATATATTTATCAATAAACATCCATCCAAACATCCAAACTTTCGTATTTAAAATATAAAATCACCTTTACTAAAAGTAAACGATTCTAAATGATCATACTTGTCATTTCTATGAAATGAAAAATATATTACTGAAATGTGTGCGCGTGGGCGCTCAGTGGGATTAAGAAGTTGGTAGGTGTCACAGGCGCTAACCTAGGACCTAGTTACTTCATCCTAATATAACTCCTTCATTATTTACCTGCCTATACTTTCTCCGTTTTCGTTCTATCGAAGTCATTTTTTTTTATAATGTCCACAGTTCAGACGATCCATTAGTAATGGCCGGGCTCGGTACAGTTGGACTAGAGATCGTCACGCAGCTGCCTGAAGTGGACGCGGTGCTGGTGCCCGCTGCTGCCGGAGCCTTGCTGGCCGCCGTGCTCGTCGCCTGCAAGAAACTCAAGTGTTCCTGTCTTGTATATGTCAGTATACGTAACCTACCCATCCGTATGACGATCTTGACAACAAATTAAGGAAGCGAGCCGAACAAATGGACGTACATTATCATCATATTTACCTTCTACTGGCTTTCTCCATTTTGTGGCACGTTTTGTATCCACCTACAAATCACATTGATCATACAATGGTGCCCTCGCAAGAAATCTAATCCCAGGATGCTGTCATTTGTTACGTCGGTCACGATGTCGTTATGCTGAAAAGTTCTTATACTCTTCAGCTTCAATTTCACTCTGGACGGGTATGTGCTGATCGGTTGTTGTCAGGAGCTGAATCCCATGACAGTAAAGGTAAATACCCCCAAGTTGCGTTTTAGCGTTTTAAGCAGCTTCACAAAGTGAAAGTGCATGATTCCAGGGTGCAGAGTGTTCGAAAGTTCCGAAAATGATGAAGGCGCTGCAATCAGGACGTCCAGTGTCAGTGCCGATGGTGCCTAATCTCGCTGATGGACTCAACGCCTCCATTGCAGGTGTCAACGCTTTCGAAACCCTGAAAGGAAGACTCGATAGGATGGTAATATTTAGTTAAGTACCTACCCATATTCTTCGTTTAGGTAGGTCTACCTAACAAAGTCACAGAAATATCAACATAGGCGGGGATTGCATCCGCGCCTTATACGATAGAGCTATGCTAGCTATGTAGGTAGATACACCACTTAGCTACTGACTGAGTCTCGTTTTAGTCTGGACGATATTCTTGGGATGTTTGGACAAGAAACACCATAGCTTCACTTATAGGGTACCTAAACGTTGCTTTTATCCGATTATATATATACCTAGCCTGTTCAGTTTAATGACTAAAGTTTTTAGTAAGAACAATAACGTGAGCTGTAGTATTGGCTTATCCAATGGTTATTTGGTTAGTTTATTCCCACATTAATTTATGTTTAAAAAACTACATAAGTACATTAATTCCAGTCGACCGCGGCCGCCGGGAGAAGTAATCATGATATTGTCCCTTTCTGATAGCTTGATGCCATTTGCCCTAGCTTAGGCAAAGACTGTATGGTGCAAACGGGCATTATTTACCTACCAAGCTAACGTAAAGAATGTTTGTCCAGCCAGAAGAAGCATTATTCCGAGAAACAAACAGACGTGATGTTATTAGAGAGTAACCATAGAAGGTACCTACTCTCATAACCTAGAGGTGATACACCCACTCCAAACTTCGTGGATTTCGTATACATAAATATGAAGCTTATTTTTAAAGTATGAACCTCTTAGGGTGTGCATTTTTAAAATGTATTTCCTATTACACCCCTAACTAAAATAAACGAACTAACCTTTAAAAAAATGTCTACGAATTATACGGTTCCCAGCTTGATCTCTCAGTCAGTTAATCAATCAGTCAGGACTTGAATATAGATCGGTGTAGATGCTTATCAGAAAAGACAGCAATTGTAATGTTTTCCAGTTAGTGGTGGACGAGGCGTTCATAGCGCGCGCGACGATAGCGGTGCTGGAGCGCGAGCGGCTCGTGGCTGATGGAGCCGGCGTGTGCGCCGTGGCGGCCGTCATGCAGGGCCTCGTGCCTGAGCTGCGAGGGAAACGGTACCTTATCCTTGATAGCGGTACCTTTCTTGTCTGCAAGACTAACACGAACACAGACAAACAGCTAGTGCAACTTTTCAGCAGTCTGTCTAACTTTGATTTCAATGTGTATAGTTAACAGTAGTAGACAACTATCCTCATATGACCTACCTGCACTGGTGCTACTACGGCCACTGTTAGGACTGCGTTTTTATACTAATAGACCGCGTGAGGCCTAAGCTGATATGTGGATTTTACTGCATATAGGTACAAGTGACAAGTTAAAATAAAGTTCAGACAGAATCCTGGGGTCTAGACAAATACTACTTTCTGTTGCCGTTAACGCCTGCGGAAAGATTAATTTGTATAGGAATGACATTTTTTTTTTTTTTATTTTTTTTTTTTTATTGGCACCTACCGGACCATGTTCCCATGGCCATCGTTGGCTAGCCTACCTCTTTCCTCTGACATAATCAGAGCCTTTGTCTTCTGATTTGTTCTTCTACTCATTCCTCTATTCTGTCATTCCTTTTACATGTTCTGTTCCTTCCTTTTTGTTTCATTCTGTTCTATTCGTTCATTCTCTCTCCGTTTTACCCTACTTTGGGATGTATGGGGGGTGTTTTACGCTTTATTTCTTATCTATTTTTACATACTTTGTTTCCTAGTTTACAACTTACTTAAATTTAGTTACTTTTAATTTCTTATTACAATTCTTAATCTAACTTTATTCTATTGTACATTATATCTAAAATCTTATTGTGCTATCTTATTTATATGCAATTTACATATATTCCATAATATATGTATTTCATACTTTATCTAACTTTTATTCTTAATTATTACCTTACTTGCTATTTTAGTACAGAATTCTATAAAATCGGATCTCAGGTATTTGTTTGCCATGATGTTACTAGCGTTTTCCGCATCAATTTTGCAATCTAGTAAGTTTTCCGCTTCATATCTCTCCTTACCGAATATCGGGCATTCAAAAAGTATATGTTTCACAGTTTCCTCTTTGTCAGGTTCGCAGTTACACGATGGATTGTCCTTACACCTAAAGCGGGTTAGGTATTCTGAGAATCCACCGTGTCACCACCGTTAGCGAGTTCGTCGGCTCTTTCGTTCCCCTCCATCCCTGCATGAGCTTTGATCCAGAACAGAGAAATTTCTTTGTTCTGGAGTACGATGGATCCCAAGTTTTGGCGGGTTTCTACAGCAAGGGGATGAGTGGAACTTCGGTTTGTAACGGTTTCTAAGGCTGAACGCGAATCGCTGTAGATACCAAAACTGGTTTCAGGGCTTTTTGCAATCTCACGCGTGGCTCTACATATGGCATAGAGTTCCGCCTGGTAGACCGTGCAGTAAGATGGCAGTTTAATCTTCAGGGCCTTTTTCTCTGATTGATCAATCCATATTGATATCGCTGCCCCGACTTTCCCCTCGATTTTACTGCCATCTGTGAATATTCGGACTGCTTGGTTGTTGTATTGCGCAACATCCTGCTGGTCTACCAGGTTTACGAATTCCCAGGGCATATGCTTTGCCGGGTGCGGGGTCGAACAGTATGGCACCATCTGCTCTACCTCCCTGTCTCCCAGAGTCGACTGGGGAGTTCCACGCTTGGCTTCATACAGGGCTGCTGCCTCTTGGATCCGGAGATCCAGCGGGAGTATCCCGGCCAGTACTAATGCCGAGTTTAGAGAGACAGTTCGGTACGCCCTGGTGAGCTTTTGTGCGAAGCCCCTTTGGACTGCGTTTAGCTGCTTCCGCACTTTTATCTTTTCGGTTGCAGACGCCCAGACACTTGCTGCGTATGTCATTACTGGCTCGATCGTGGCTGTATAGATGACGCGGATCACTTCTGGATGGAGACCCCAGCTGTTTCTGGCAGCTCTCGACAACTGTTTGTAGATGTTCAGAGCCTTTCTACATGTGACCGCTGTGTGTTTGTTGAAGGTCAACTTGTTGTCGATGGTGAGCCCCAAGATTTTAATTTCTTCTGACATGGCAATGTCGATCCCGCCCATTTTCAGGAGTGGTGTATCATACTTAAGCTTGCGTGTGATAACCATCGCGTTTTCTTATGCGGAGCAAATTTCAACTTGTTTCGAGTACCCCACTCCTGAACATAGGCGAGAGCGGCATTAGCCTGTTCTTGGGCTTCCAATGCTGTGTCTCCATCGAAAACCAAAACGACATCGTCCGCAAAAGCTTGGCTGTAGTCCCCCTTTTCTTCCAGACCTTGGAGAAGGGGATCCAAGAGGAGGTTCCAGAGGATCGGGCCTCCAATGGACCCTTGGACGCATCCTTTGCTGGTGTTTTTGCGGTGCTCATGTCCTGCGTATCGCACTTTGACCCATCTTTCCTGCAAGTAGCTATCCATGAGCCTTCTTAGGTTAACGGGACATCCAGCTTCGGCTAGTCGGACTCTGATGGCGGGCCACCAGGCACTATCCTAGGATATGTCATGTGACAACTGCCAAGTTTTACCTTGACAAATTTGCGTTAGCGTGAAAGGAAAAGAAAGCGTGAGGTATTTGTCTAGACACCTGATAAGTTGCACGCGCAACCTTATCTACCAGCTATTTGTCCGTCTTCGCGTTCGTCACTTACCTTCCTTAGTCATTAAAAATGATTACAAACTGCATTGCAATCGGTAAAGTACTAAGTACGCCATTTTGCATTCCAACATCGAATACAGCGCCCCTAATGATACGTGGTGTGCTCTTCTTATTTAAGAATCAGCCTACATAAACCAGCTGTGAATCGTGCATGAAAGGATGCCTGTAAGAGGCGTAGGTACTGGACATTTCATGACACTGGTACTTTCACCGATCGACGTCACCAGGGCCACCTTACTCAGTCTGGTCAGGTCACTGACCTAACGCAGGGTGATCAAGAAACAACCGTCCATCTCCACAGATGTTCCTAATTCTAATTTAAACTTTCAGTGCGGTTTGCGTTATAAGCGGAGGCAACATCGACTCGGGTCGACTCTCCCGCGTGATCCAGCGTGGGCTGGGGGCGAGCGGGAGGCTGCTACGGTTCGCGGTGGCAGTGCCCGACCACCGCAGCGGGCTGGAGCAGCTGGCCAAGGCGATTGCGGACGAGAGCGCAGTGCTTAAGAGTCTGGTCACCGAGCAGATGTGGGTGCACAGCGATGTCGGAACCACCTGGGTATGTTTGTTGACTCATTTCTAATCTCTCATCATAAGACCCAAAGGTAGTCTTCCGATCTGAAGGTAGGTAGTAGATCTGGAAGAGATCGCTTTTAAGCGATATCCTTTGTTAACTATTTCATAAGTTCTGCAATAATGTATTTATATTAATGAGGTACTATTCATCCATTTTCTTTTAATCCTCCTCTTTTAATTGTACTTATGACGTGTGCATACAAAAAAAAACCTTTATAAGAACCACCCTTGAAGTCATGATTTCAAATCCTTTGGGTAAGTCACCTATTAAAAAATGTTAACAGACAAAAACCTCTCAACCCAAACCTGTATTATATTACCTACTAGCTGTGCCACTGTCGCTCTCGGCCCCAACTCGTCCGCGCTATTACTTCGATTTCGCTTGGCTTTGTTCTGATTTTTTTGCTCTTCTTCTTAGGCTTGTAGCGTGTTGTTAAATAGCCTATATAACCTTCCTTAAGCTACGACTTGAGCTACGTCAACCTCAAGACTTGTTGTGTAGGCGGAGTGACTTACTCAGACTACACAACAAAGTATTAGAGTACCTACCTAACTAAGATAGCTAGTTATAACATTTAATGAGACCACATATGTACATATGACATACATTGACTACCTCTGTGGCGCAGTGGGCGAAGGTCCGCCTGAGACGCAGAAGGTTGCGGGTTCGATTCCTGTCACGGGACAAATGTTTGCAAGATCTGCAAATATTTGTCTCAAGTCTGGGTGTTTACCTATGTATAATATGTATGTATTTACAAAAAAAAAAGTATTTAAGTAGTATATCAGTCATGTAGTTCCCATAATACAAGCCCTGCTTAGTTTGGGGCTAGATGATACTTTGTGTCCAGCATTTATTTATTTAATATTACAGATAATAAAATTATTAAGTAGGTAAATATTATCCTATCTAAACAACTTGCTTTATGTAATGTTTGTTTTTATTTATGTTTTCTCTTCTCCTATTTCCTGTTATAATTCTCCTTCTCTCAAACTGTAAATTTCCTTCCCCAATCTTTGCCTAATCCTGTCTGTCCAATGTCCATCTTGTTCAGTCTTCCAGCTATTTCTACGACTTCATCCACCCATCATGTGTACTGCTTAACCCTATACCTAACATTGAAACATTTCTATTTTAGGCCAATGTTGTGGTGGAGACTGCCAATGAAGAGCATGCCACCAACTTCAAGGACCACCTTCGAGACTTATACCCTTCTGCGAGGTTTGCAGTCATTGATCTAGATGACAAGCACAAAGTTGCTGTTCGATGAAACCAGTGGTGCATGTAGACAAAACAGAAAGTAAAATTCTTCCAATATTTCTCTATACAAAACCACCAACATACTGAAAGTACTGCTACCAATACTGGTATAATATTATATTGTGGGTAGAGGTGAGTTGGAGAATGTTCACTTTTGGATCGGTTACCACTGAATCCCTATCCACCCCATTTTATAAGTAGTTACTTTTAGCCTGACTAAAATTAAATGTAGGACCATAATATCATCACTTGATCCGTTTTTTTAAACTATTGTTACTCATAAATTGTAAATCTTGCTTTTAAAAGGATGTCCATATTCAGATTTACACAAACCTCTGCAAAAGATTTATATGTTCCCAAGTTTATGTAAACTAAGGTTGGAAAAGTTTAAATGTTACATATGCCAATTGTTAATATAATTTACTATGTAAATTATACAATGAAACTGCAAACATTTTTGGATTTTTGTTTATTTTTTGTCCTTATACATAACTCTAAGCAACAGGATCATCACCCTTGGTTGCTCTCGTGTAGATCACTTGACCGTGGTGTTGGACAACCTGTTTGATTAATCCTGTAACAATAGGGCTAGTTATAACAAACAAAGAGTCAGGTTTTGCAAGTTTATTGTGATCATGTGAAATCAGACTCAATATATCAGTTTGTAACTATCACAGTTTATCCAGATAATAGGTTCATCATAAAGTTTGGAATACTGCATGAACTAAGATTTTGTTAACATATTATAAGGAAGTTAAAGCTGTTTTTGCATACATACAATTTTGGAATCCATTGGAATTAAAAATTAATTTGCTACATAAGTAACAGTTCAGTTTTTAAATGTGCATTAACAAATAAACTGCACAGTCAATCTACATTCCACGTCTCCTAGTTGCATGCATAATAAAGTTTTTCTGTATTACTTCAGGTACCTAACTTTTTTACTAACCTTTTTCCCTAAGCTCGATGAGTGCTCGCCTCGCAAGGGAACCTCGAACCTTCAATCTTTCGGAGACGACGGCGGGGGTGATCAGCTTGTACTGGGGTACTTCTTTGTACAGTTTCTCATATGTGGGCTTATCAAACAAGACCTGGTTGTTCAACTTGTCACGGGTTTTTCCTTTCGACCACTTCTGCAAGTACAAAAATTCATGTGTTTAAAAACTGCCACAAAATAAAAACTACCGTTCTCAGTATGTTAACTGTCATCAGCCTCAATATATCAGTTCATTTGTAACTCTCATGATTCAAGACAAAAATCGATAATCATCTGACAGTATTTTCGGGCGAAATGTATCACAATAACCACAGTTCTAATGCACGCACACACCAATGTCTATGACATGCCATTCTTCGCTATCCCAAGAGAATACCCATCGATAAAAATACCATTATCGTCTTTACGACCATGTCACACATAACCTCACTTTGACACTGCACAATTGTTTACCTTTTTCTTGGCTTTGCCACCACCGGACCCCTCCTTTTTCTTCTGGGTCTTCTGCGGCTGCTTGGCCGAAGACTTCGTATCCTTCTTGGGCGGCTAAAATAATAAAAATATTGTTGGTTGAAAGCTTCGCCACATGGTTCCATGTGATCCCCCATTGTTAGAGTTGATAATTGAGCGTTTAGATTTGAAGATGATAAATAATTTATAATGAAATTAGTCACGATATCAAAGGAATTCCGTAATATTGGCAAATTATACCGCGTTTAAAATTTTACAGAAACACGGTCAGCTCACTCACCATTTTGAAACCGGAAAGAACGCTACGAAAAAAAAATTGTCTGTGATTCAAATGTCAATCTGACAGTTGTGATGCGTTCGGAAACTAAAACGTTAGCCATGGGTATTTCGCGAACGAATGAGTAAATGAAGTACTTCAAACGTAAGATTGTCTTGTCATTTAGTTCACTACTCATTCTAATGTGTCTCTAGTTCATTTAGTTCACGTGTCTTTTTACTTCAATGCTTCGTTTAGCATCACGCTCGACGAAGATAGAAAAAAACGGTGTTATGGCGTGTACACAAAGACTATTTTATTTTGCACAATTTTTTCAACAATAGAAGCGAGAGTAAAGAGTGATAGCTGATATGGTATCTCTTTCTAAGAACTTGCAATTAAAACTAACCCTTACATCGTTGAGATAAAGTGCTTTGATTCTTGCTAAAGTAGATTGTTTACGTTTGTTTGGTTTTTGATTATTAATATTTTGATTGAGTAAGAAAGTACCTATTTTGCATTGTTTGAATTTAGTAAGTTATTTGCGATTATTAGTGCGTCGTGTTGCGCATGCTACGGGTCAGTTTTATATGCAAATAATAAATAAGTTAAGTAGTTTTATTAATAACTTTGAAATATTAATCAGTTTAATTAACAAAAGTAAATTGTACATATCTTAATTTTTAAAAACGTATTCATTATTATTATAAAAACATATTAAATTTACCAACCTATATACCTATTTTATAGTAAAAATGCCCCTGGTTGACAGTCCTAAGCCTGTAAAGTACCTATGAAGGAAAATCGAGATATAAAAATAAAAACATTTCATAGTTCATAGCACTAAGAAAGCAACTCATTTCTTCATTTCGTTCATCCATTCATAATTCTCTAAGAACTAAACGGTATACCTGAAGTAAATGAACTACCGAACTAAATCAGTGAAGTAGTTCACTTAGCCAAAAGATATACTTCATTATTTTCTTTTCACTGACACATTTCGCGCATAGCTATAAAACGCAACTTGTAGACACAATGTAATAAGTAACTACTCTGAAATATTGGCTATGGTAGTAGAGTGTGATAAAACGAGTGGCGTCATGGCGAGTTTGTTGCCTGTGTGTCTACGTATGTATGTACCTACATATTGTCATGTCCATTGGACATGACATGTAGGTATACCTACCTACGCATGGTAGGTGGAAAAGCGTTATTTTCGTACCACCGTGACTGTCGTTCCAGTTCCAAAAAAGTCACAGTGAAAAATCAACGTGACTTTGTCACGTCGATCACTCAGGTCACGAGAAACGAGATGTCTATAATTGTTTTAAATGATCCGAAATACCAGGCAGGCTGAGGACTGAGTTGCACAAATTGAATATTGGCACTGTTTCACAAACAGTATAATATAAGCCGTATGTAGTTAACTATTTCTATATAACTATTTTTTATCTACTTATTAAGTAACTTTTGACAAAACCCGACTAGGAGGCTAGGAGCATTGACTGTCAGAGAAGAGAAATAAATGCCGGTCTGACCACAGACTAGTAAAGAGATACTTAGTTGTGTGACGGAGCTTAGCGCGGGGAGACCGTATTGTACGTCCATGGAAAGCACACTATGGAAATTACAGCCAGTATTACAAACAATTTGGTTTGAATTATCTGGGTGTGCTTTACATGGTCTTATAATACGCTCCGTACAAACTAAACACATGACAGTATTGCATACCCCTATAATATACGAACCAATATTTTCGACGCTCATTGGTCGCACATGAAAACAGAGCATGAAATTGGTTCGTATTTACGGCTGTGTTTTCCAGGGTCGTATAAGGTCAACACGTGTAGGGAATGCACGCCCAGGAATATACGCCCAGTATTACAAACCAAGTATTTGAAACCGTTGTTGGTTTGTAATACTGGCTGTACTTTCCAGGGGTGACTTTCCATGGTTATGCATTCCATGAACGACCAATACAGGGACTCTCCTCTGCGACAAATCACAGCGGTACTATCTGACTTCAGATCACTGTGATTTTTTCATTGTGACGTTATTTATCACCCACCTCTAACAGGAACTCCTTAGCGCGTTGTAGGCGGATTTTTTTTTTATACATCAGAGATTTAGCATTATCGAAAATTCTAGCGCGTTGTCGCTCTATTCACACTCTCACTCATTTGTTATTTAAATAAATGGAGTGTGTACCTACATTACACTCCAGTCAAAAATTAACGGAGTAGACGAAGTAAATTTAAATGTCAGGCATGGCTAACTATGCCTTTGGAATACTTTGGATCATATCTGTGACCGTATTTACGACATATAGGTACACTAGTTGTTGCCCGCGGCTTCGCCTGCGTGGTATGTTAATAAAAGTAGCATATGACCGTCTCCAGGCTTCAAACTATGTCCACCATTTTTTGAATTAATCGAACTAAGGATTACTATTTATACAAAGTTTAGAACTCAATTGCACACACTTAAAGGGTAATTTTGAAAAAACAAAATTCGTGTTTCATTATTTTATTAGTTTTGAGTGAATAAAACCAAGGAATATTTTTTTCCATAGAAACTACGACCCTGTTTAAGCCCATTAGGGGTTGATTTTCGAAAATAAGATTAGCCTATGTGATATTCCAGAACCTAAACTATCTATATCAAAACCGGTTTAGTAGTTACGGAGATACGTGGTAACAAACAGACACACACACACAGACTTTAGCATTTTTTATATTAAGTAGGATTACTGGAGCAACAAAAAGGAATTCCGCAATGTTGAGTATGCAATTGCAGCCCATTTTCATGTCAATGAAGCCAAAATTTCAGTGTCCCCAGCCATTTTGTTTTTGCTTCATAGTTGGCTTGTGGTTCAGCTAGACGAATAAAAAAATTGCTTTTAATTTGCGCCAAGTAGATAAATTTGTATACACACATACTTTTATTTGTCTAGTCTAGTTCAACCGTAAACGAAATTCATTCGTTATATAGATTTGAATACTGATTCGTTTTCGTCGATAACCGATTTTTATGCATTTGTTTATTTTTGTTTCATAAATAGTAGCTCACGGAGAAAAAAAACAAGCAATTCTATTTGGAACCCAAATCCCATAATTTAGTTTATTTAGAATTTCGAAGGTGTAATGTAAAAAAAAACAATGATTAATTATCAACACATAAATAATTAATAAATTATATTTATTGTAATTTCTGCCTAGTGTCTATGCGTATCCAACGACTCGGCGAAACCACTGTGCAAATATTTCGCAACAGTCGAGAAAAATAAGGTGGAACAACGCGCGTGCTATGAACTTCACAAGTTGAAATATCGCTTGTAAATACGTTTTAACTCACGCTTGTACTCATAAAATAGTATAGCGACAAAAGCAGATTAAAAATTTTAGTCCCTTAGTATGCGGCGAACGCAGCTCGCAACTTCAATAAATTCGAGGTGCGTCCAAAAATCAGCCTACCTATCTCTTTTAGGCTGATGCAGGCCTGCCCGTGCTTGCACGGTAGCAATACATATTAGCCGTTCAAAATTTGTTATAAATTTGGTGGTGTTCCGTAATATCAAAATGATGACTGAAAACTTGTTGTATTTTTCAATTCGTGTTGTTATTCTGTAACTAGACAATACAATCTATGTACCTAATCAAACAACACGTAAGATATTGTTGTTTTTAATACGAAACATATACGATGAAAATATGTCATGTATGACGTAAAAATATGTAAAATGCGTTTCGATTCGTTTACATTTCATTTTGGGTAATAATTTAAAAAAAATATATATCCAGGTACCTAGATAAATACTATTCGAATAAATATTAATATAATATGGTGGAAATAAGCGCTAATTACAGAAGATTTGGTATTACGTTTATAGGGGCAATTCATCCTCCACTGATGACTGCGTATTTCTAACGCCACCTGACACAGCTCGGCCGAAGCGATGCGTCACTTTGAAATTAGGCGGCGCACAGTCCTTATATAACACTTCCTCGTTCGTACCCACAACAAAAACAATAGCAAGACTAGTAGAAACCCATTAATCTGTATAAAGGCTGTCGTAACAACTTAACACCAACTCCACTTTAAGTAGAGCATTGAAATCTAATCTTTATGTTGTGACATGTGTAATAAGGAATTTTAAACTTCCATGAAAGTATTACACGACGTGTGGAGCTCGGGTTGACCACGAGTTTTACTCTGTCGCAAAATCTCGTCGTAAAGCTATATAAACCTCAGATTTCAATGTTGTACTTTGGATCGAATTAGCTTTAGTCCAAAGACCTTAAAGCTACATTTGTGATTTCAAAGATTCGTAATAAGCTAGCTCTTCATCTGTAACGGACGGCCGGAACGATTCCACACCTTGCCACAGCTCTGATACCCCGAGGACCACAGAATCTGGACTCAGCTCACATTCCTTTACCAAACCTAAAAGCAAAAAAAACATTTTAGGCAGTAAATAATATACCTATTTTGTTCGATGAATGAACGAACAATCAATATATATGGTGCTGACTTCACACAATTCCCTGTGTCGTGGATCTCAGGAACTAATACTATGGAACGGAACGTCCGTTAATATGTCACCTTGGTGCAGTTTGGCGACTAGATTGCGCACGGCGGCTGCGCGAGCCGCGGACACCACCTGCATGAGGTCGGCGCCCGTGCAGCGCTCCGGCAGCGCGGCCGCTACGCTCGCCAGGCACACCTCCTCCCGCAGATTATACCTGTATCAATGAATAAACTAATCAATACATGATAATACTTCATTGCACACCCTAAGACAGTAAACACAAATCGACAAAATAGAATAGAAAATAATGAATGTTTAGAATAAGGTGTATGGCACAAACTGAAAAGATAGTGGTTATACATAGGGTATTATACCTAATATAATGTGACATAGGACAGCAATTAAAAGTAGATAGGTACCTACTTAAATCTAAAACAATAACGATAAAATTGTTCGGCTTATGTGTCTAAAAAGGTATGGCTGTACCAAAATGGTATCCAGCTCAGCATGTGTTGAATGTGTTACCATCACCCAACGCTGGTTTTCAACTGTAACCAAAAAGTGGAAAAGGTAGTGCTGTAAAAATATAACTTATCGCAATGAAAGTACGATGGACGGTCTTATTGCTTTGGAGCGACCTCTTGCAGACAAACTTTGGATGGAGAGAATTCAATTGTATGGCCGGGAGTGTAGGTACTAATAATTCGTAAATTTAGAAAGAGTGCGTGTAGTTATAAAATAAATAAACACCCAACGGTCACACACATAGTTCTGTCCTGACTAGTGTCGGGATCCTAGTGGATTCCCTATGTCGTGGGTATCAGAAACTACGAGTACCGTGGTACCAGATCCAGATCCAGAACAAATATCAGAACCTGCAAACATTTGTTCCGCAGCGAGAATCGAACCCGCACCTTTTGCGTCTCAGCCGGATACTCGCCCGACGCGCCACCGATGATGTCGTCACGGCATTAACAGCATCAGACGTAGGTGTCACTCGGGTATTAGAATAAGAGGGTCTGATGGATGAGGTTAAGACATGTACAGAATGTGCTTACTTCCTACAGAGCGCGTTGAGGACGCTAGTTTTCTCGTCAAGGCCGCAGTAAGGGCCCACGTAGATGAGCTTGTCGAGCCGTCCCGGCCGCAGCAGAGACTGCTCCAACAAGTCGGGCCGATTCGTCGCGCCCATCACGAACACGAAGCTTGATGTGTCAGCGTCTACAATTCAAATCAACTGACAAACAGTGCAATGCCCGTATTCTAGATCCCCGAAAGTCTCGGGTCAAGATACGAGACACGGTTGTTAAAATTGTATTACAATAATTTTATTTACATTGAGGTCTTAATAAACTTTA
Source organism: Perizoma flavofasciatum (assembly GCA_958496245.1). Classification (NCBI taxonomy): domain Eukaryota; kingdom Metazoa; phylum Arthropoda; class Insecta; order Lepidoptera; family Geometridae; genus Perizoma; species Perizoma flavofasciatum. Next base: position 7,879,044 of record OY292436.1, read on the forward strand.
TTAGCTTCCCGGCGTTCCCGTACACTCGTCTTTGACAGCGATTACTTGATACAACTTCAACGTAACGTCCGGTGGCATTATTACAAAAATCAGAAACATATTGTCGTTTCATTAGAATTAGACTTCTTTGCTGATTATTTTAAATTGATTGTATTCTGTTTTGTGTGCCAAAATAAATAAATCTATTATTTAATTTATATTATTCTATTACCTAATAATACATTTTCACACAGCATCATCTGGCCCGAAAGTGAACGTAAACATAGATTGTAATATGGGAACTTCAAGACGGATATATATTTTTTTGTATATACATACATATTACCTATACATAGAAAACACCCAGACATGAGAAAATATTTGCAGATCATACAAACATTGGTTCTGCGACGGGAATCGAACCTTCCGCGTCAAAGCAATTTAGAGCAATTTAAATTAGCAAGAATAGTCCCGGTATACAAAAAAGGATCAAAGAACGAAGCTCAAAACTATCGTCCAATATCTTTGTTACCAACTTTGTCAAAACTTTTTGAAAAACTAATAAAATCACATCTCATGTCGCATCTCAACATAAATAGGGCTTTAAACACTAGACAGTATGGGTACCAAACATCTGTGGGAACAGTTAATGCAGTAAACAACCTCGTACACGACGTAGTTGTAAGACTGAATAATAAAAGAAAGGTAGCTGGAATCTTCCTGGATATGAGCTCAGCCTTTGACACGGTAGACTATGGTATTCTAATTGATAAACTCGAACATTATGGTGTGAGAGGTACTGCTTTAAGTTTACTCAAGTCTTATTTGAGTAATCGTAAAATGTTTGTTGAAATTAAATCTAGAGCTCACAATGGTAAGCAATGTGAGTACAAATCAAAATGGGTAGATGTGTCCACGGGAGTACCTCAAGGCTCCGTACTAGGACCAATTTTGTTCATAGTGTTTACAAATGACATGATAAATCATATTAGGAGCATTATTTCTGACATTGAATTAGTGGTTTACGCAGACGATACGAATGCTATAGTAAGTGCGGATAACATGATTTCTCTAAACGCAAGGACAAATGAAACACTAGATGTATTTCAGGACTGGTTTTCAGCCAATAAATTAATTATAAATGTTAAAAAGACCAATGCAATATTATTCAAATCCACTGCCAACAACAATGATAGAATAGAAGCTTTTTTAAAAAATGACAGACTAGAAAGCGTAAACTCAGTTAAATTTCTGGGGGTACACATAGACTCACTATTAAATTGGAAGAACGAATTGGCAGCTATAGAAAGCTCCATCTCTTCAGCTTGCTACGCCTTGCGGACTTTACGTGATGAAATCAGTGTCGACCAATTAAAAATGGTGTATTATGCATTGGTTGAATCTAAATTAAGGTACAGTATTCAATTTTGGAGTCATAGCTATAACTATAACATGGAAAAAGCGTTTGTTTTGCAAAAAAGGAGCATTCGGACAATGCTAAGAATCTCTCAGAGAGAATCATGTAGAAAGTATTTTAAAACCTTAGGGATTCTGACAGTACCAAGTCTTTATGTACAGTTCTCATAAATTTCTTAGCAAAGTACCTTCATGCATATGAAACGCCAGAAGAACATATCATCAGAGTAAACACTCGAAGAAAAAATATTAAAAATAAAATAACTCCTAACCTAAACATAACAAAACATTGTGCTACCCTGGTACATATAGTAGTCTGTGCATTGTGCAAAATATCAAGCTGTCGAAATATTCAATAAATTACCTTTACATATCAAATCAGTCATTCATCAGAAAACTGCATTCAAAGTCAAACTCAAGTCTTTTCTACTAGAAAAGAGTTTGTACTCCCTTGACGATCTTTAAGTTCTCAACCTCCTTACTAACATCTGACATTTCATCTTATATTATTATTATTACCTATTGTTTTGTTTTTTTTTTTCGTTATTGGTTCTGTCTCCCTTATTGTGTAGTTTTAAGTGATTTGTGTACCTATGTGTAATAATGTAATCCTTATGTAACATTCCGCATACAATATATCTTTGTTAATATTGGAATAAATAAATACAATACAAAATACAAATACAAAGGTCGCCAATGAAATCAAATGAATCTGTAATTATGAGAATTATGACTAATGACTAGACTAGATAATGATTAGTGTGATTAGAATACTAAGTTTATTTTATAATTATAAGATTTTAGATACTGTCTAAAATGGAATCTGTGAAGAATTAAACATATGTATTAATTATTTAGGATATAATTAACGTTATAAATATTAGGATTTGATTTCATGGTCAAGTATATAAATGTAGATTTTTACTAAAATAGCTTTTCTTATTAAATACATCTCGCCAAAAATGAACTCGATGAATTTTATTCTGTGAAATCTCGGAAGTCCCGGAACATCCCGCGACTTTGATCGTAGGTTGTCTCGTGTCCCGGTCAAAACTTCCCAAACCCTAGTTCCTAGTAATCTTTGTGATGGTAGAACCGATTTGAATAAAGATTGGAGTACGCATTCTTTTTTTTTTTTCTTTTGAACATTTTCACACAGTATCATCTAGCCCCAAAGTAAGCAGAGCTTGTGTTATGGGAACTACATGACTGATATACTACTTATATACTTTTTTTTTGTAAATACATACATATTTTACATAGAACTTCTACTACTGCAAAAGTTAGTTATTAATAAATTCAATTTATTATATTTTCGAAATTTAAGACCTGCGGGGCAAAACATAAGCACGGAAGGTAAGTTTACATCTTAAATTGAAAATAATAATTATTTTATTCCAAAAACTATCGTGAACTTGACTATTCATATTGTAAAAACGTGAAAATTCCCGTTTTTACAATATGAATAATAATGATTATTGTTCGTCAATTTTCTGTCGTTACGTTAAGCTTGAAGCTTCTACTTATGAGCACAGCCCGCGACTGCATTCGACGGTAGACTGTCGAAAAGCAGAGGTAACTAGTGTGTTCAATTTAAGAAATGATTCTTAACCACTGTTGTTTAAGTTGTGCAGTTACCGTCTCCTGTAGCGACTCCATCAAGCTCCGCCAGCAGTTGGCTGACGACGCGGTCGCTGGCGCCGCCGGAGTCTCCCGCCGCGCCCCTCCTCGGAGCGAGTGCGTCCAACTCGTCCAAGAACACTATGCACGGCGACGCGGCGCGGGCAGACTCGAACACTGCAAATACAGAGTGCTAAAAAGTTCTCTATACTAGTAATATAAATAGGTAAAGTTACAGTTTGTATGTAGGAGGTAATCTCAGAAACTACTCATCCGATTTCCAAAACTTATTGCACCAATATTTGCAATGGACCTTTCAGGGTGAGCATAGGCTATATATTTTCCCATTATAATAAAATGACTTTTCGTGGAGACCCATCTTGCAACGTAAGTAGACGAAAAAACGGTCGAGCGAAAGCGTTTCTTACGAACGCTACTTTTTATCCGTGTATCACGCGGGCGAAGACGTGGGCAGACTGGGCAGTAGCTAGTTTATTACAAAATTCAAAAGCCCTCGACGTGTATTCCATCACGTATTGCAGCGCATTATAGTTATACCAACATACACACCTTTCCTAACATTCTCCTCAGATTGTCCAATATACATGTTGAGCAGTTCAGGTCCCTTCACGCTCAGGAAGCTCACATTCAGTTCTGTGCTGACAGCTTTAGCCACCAGGGTCTTCCCGCAGCCTGGAGGCCCATACAGCAGTAAACCTAGCGACAAATAATCATACAAGTTACTTTTTGTTCTACATGTTTCTTAATCATCCTATGCTTGATGGATGATTTGATCTGGTTGAGGTATGGAGGCTTTGTATAATTTTGGTTTAAGTGACCAATGACGAAAGAAGTCAATGCGTCTCACAGAGGCTCCATGCATGTGTCTACATGTCTTAAATTTTTTGTTGCATATTACGGTTTTCTCTCATGTTTTCTTTCACAGTCCCTTGTCAAAAGGGGTTACTCCCATCCCCCAACTAGCTTTCAGCACTAGTATGATAAAGTTACTATGTATCATTCTCCTACCCTCGCTGACCGATAGTGTTTTGGTAAAGAAATCGTGAGGAAAACGGACAACATCCACAGCAGGGAAAGAGTTCACCTCTAGAGACTTACCTTGACTGCGAACTGTCTGCCCATGGCGCTTTGAACACGCACTGGTATCAGAGAGGGAGGGAGTAGCAATGTACACAACATTTAGCTTGATAATGTTTTAGTGGACAGAATTTTATATTATCCCACAACTCAACATTTTCTATTCACATTAAATATGCAATTGTTATTTCATATTTAATGTGAATGTCATATTTAATGACAGTAGACAGTTTTGATTTTATTGTCTCCGCCAAAAAGGCGACAACCAAATAAGCTTACCTAAAAGTGCATCAAACTTACCCGATCTTTTGAGACTAGAATTTTTGAAGAGATGTGGATATTTTATAGGGAACTCGATGGTTTTCATTAGCTCCTTCTTCAAATCTTCCAAACCACCAATATCTTTCCAATACACTTTTGGAATTTTTGGTGCATCCAGATGTTGACTCTGTAAACTGCGTATTGATTCTGAAATAATAAAAAAAACTATTTAAAATTTAGTTTAAGTGCGTTTTTTTATTTGATATGGGATTTTATTTTAGAACAATAGTTTCAAAATTTCATATCTAAACGAAGCTAGAGATGCTTGGCATAGTGAAGACGCTCAAGTTTATGGAGCTGGTCCTCTGTGAGGTCAAGATAGCTGGCGTTAGCTTAGTTTGTTAAGTTTTGTAATAAGATTGGCTTACTTCGGCAGGTTTAGCATGAGTGCCAAAATTACCGTTTTGTATACAAAAGGGAAGACTAAAATTACATTCTTCTGTTTTTTTCTTTCTGACATACAGAAGGGACAGACATAAATATTTTTCTCTTCTCTATTGTCTACAAAACTCTCGTCTTGGGTGTTCACTGATCACGGTACTGGAGCTAGGGCGGCCTAGTTACATCGGCAAATGCCAAGTGTACTTACCTAATGCAGATATGAAATCCTCTTCCTTGACTAATGTTAAATCTGGATCTTTTAGTAACTGATCATAATTACTTTGCTGTTTCAAATATGACTCTCTGAGAGCAAAATGCATTAATGCATCTAAATCTCCATAAGCAAACGTCTCTGTTTTAGCTGCCACTCTCTTAAGGACTTCTTTTGTTGAACTACTTAAGCTATCTTTTCTCAATTCACTGGATATGGTTTCACCATTAATCTTTAGTTGCATAGCCTTTGTAAACCATTCCAACGTCTCATATCTCTGCTGAGCATTCAGTCTAGATATGTGGAATTTGTCTAAGAACAGTCTGAGTATATTAGGCTTCAAGTCTTGCCTTTCTGTAACTGCAATGAATATGATTTGATGTTTTGTGTAGTTCTGGTACAAGTCTGTTATTGTGTTCATGAAATATTCTACCACTCTGCAGTCTTCATTGTTCTCTGGGTCAACTGCAAAGACCTAAAATATGTTAAAATATTATCTGGAGAATACTTGTTTTTGTTTTGTACAAAACAAAGTAACTAAAGCAAACAAGCATATTATACATACATACATAATATACATAGAAAACACCCAGACCTGAGACAAATATTTGCAGATACAAACATTTGTCCCGTGGCGGGAATTGAACCCGCAACCTTCTGCGTCCCAGGCGGACCTTCGCCCACTGCGCCACAGAGGTCGTCGTATTATGGTATTATGGCCTATACATAGCATATATTTATGTATTGCTATTAATCTTTGTATCGGTTCAATGGATTTAGATGATATTTCGATTATGTCTCTTACTGACTTTAAGCTGATAGTTTGAACATCTCTCTGCCACTGGTTTTATTAGCCACCCTACAACATAGGTTGGTGGTATGCTTGAGGTATGATCCCTAGGGCTTAGCTAGAGTCAAGAAATAAGAATTTAGACAGTTTAAAAATACATACTTCATTTGTTGTTACCTCAAAATTATTTAACATGACTATACAAGGAGCGGCGCCTTTCGCTTTTTGTATTGTTGACTCTATTTTACTCTCTGTCTGCTTAGCAGTAGAGCTCATTATTGTACCACAGTCTATTGGGAGGCAGCTCAATCCTGAAAATAAAAAAGTCCATTAGAATATATTTGTTAGAAACAAAGGTCATCAGACTTTAGAAGTCCACTGCTGGACATAGGCCTCACCCAAAGAGTGCCATGACAAATAGTCTGGAGCCATCTTCATCCGTGGACTTCTTGCAATCTTTAAGATGTCATCCATCCATTGAGTAGGTTTAAAGTCCTAAACTGCATCTTATGGTTTGTGGTTACCATTGAAGAACCTTAATTCAGTACAAGGACAAGTCCATAAAGACAGAAAGCACAAAATAAAAAAAAATATGGTTTGACCAGTTACAAGATAATTATAACTTAATTTAGAATACTAATTTTAATGTTTTACCATGAAGATCAAATTTGATTTTGTTTAGAAAACACTTTCTCACCATTATATTTAGTTAGTGTTTGAACTAGTCTATGCCTGCCTGATCCAATTGATCCCGTCAGCAAGAGCATTGGAATGATAGGACTTGACAGTGAAGAAGATAGGTCATCTGAAACCAAAAAAGTTTTAGTTGATATTAAAAAATTAAAATATGGTTGGTTTTTGTAGATTTTGTGAATTTTTACTACTAAATAAGTTATGAAATGTCAGCATAGACAAAAAACAGAGGTAATTAGCTGCATTTAAAATGTTGAATGATATCCAGGCACTATAATTTCATTTCTGTTAAGTTGATGTTAAAGTCTGTATAAACAGTCAAATGGTATCTCATAAATCATAATCAGATTGTACAAGTCCAGTGCTGGCCTAACCTTCCCCAAAGTTTACCATATTGATGTTTGCCAATGGTCTTGAGCCACCTCCATCTACTGACCTCAACATTTTTAAGATATCATCCTTCACTGTATTGTCCTGCTCAGGGTAACCAATTGTTATCATAAAATTATGAATGTGAAATCTTACTTATATCTCCATTCAGAAAAGGCACAATAGTTTGCTGGATTTGATCAAACTTTTCTCTCAACCCCGTTGGACATTGATGCAATAGATTACTATTTTCTGAGTCTGGAAGTGTGAAGAACTCGTCTTTTGGCTTGAGCATGTGCAAGGATTCACTCATTGACATCTGCGTCACACCTTTTGCTACAAAATATGTTCTTAGAATATTTATGTTCTCTTTGGTTTTTATAGTTGGAAGTGTGCTGTTTTCAATTTCTGTTGTGGGATCTTTTTGGCTATCTGTCTTTTCTTCAAAGGTTAGACTATTACACCTGAAGTACACTTTCCCAGCTGTTGAGACAAAATCCTGGTAGTTGTACAGGTGGTGGCCAGTTACTTCAGGGCTGAGCTCTATGTTAAATACATCATTCACATTCAATGCTCTTGGAGTGTCAAAATAGTTGCTCAAAATTTCTCTCAAAAACTCCATTGATAGTTCATACTCATTCAAAATAAGACTTACTTCTGCTGATGTAGCTATTTTCGGTTCATATTCTAATGAAGGTACAGGATGGAATGTTATTTTAAAATCTTGGTCTCTCAAACCAAATGTGGAAGAAATATTGTAAAATTCGATTTCATTTATGCAGGCTTCACCTTCCGGGATACTTTTTGAACCAACTACTGGAACTATTCGTATGTTATCCAGACTTTCTGTATTATTGTCTGTCCAGAGCAACTTATAGATCTCAGAAGTAAGCAATTTCAAGTTGTTTTTTGATTTCTGTTTGTCACTGTTTTTATCTTTATACTTCCTTTTACTATCACTTGATAGTTTCATAGCAAGCCACAGCACTCCATTGTCTAAGTAGTATAGATTTTCACTACAAAGCTGTATGAATTGGTCTTTTGAAATAATAACACATTTATCTACAAAAACAGGTAAATAGTCTTCCAATGTGTTTTTGAGCAAATAATTCGCAACATGTCGAGGGATGGTTTTGAATCTGAAGGCCTCCATCCTTTTAGCATCAGTATGTTTCCTTTGCCACCAAATTCTGTATTTAATTGCGAGATAAACCAGAAATGCGTAGAGGTTGTACTTTGGATAGATAACTTTTATACAAAATTTTACCACCCATAACTGTCGAGACTGTTGTTCATTCATACTACTAATATTGGTAGGCACTTCTTATAATGCTTTTCACGTTTTAATAAACTAAAATATTACTAAAACTTAAAGTACAATTTGAAAATTTATATTTGTTTTGAACAGAAAATAAATGATCGCTGCTGTCAAATAATATGTCATTTGAATTTTGATTTGACATTGATGGTAAAATTTAGCAATTTGTCAAAACAAAGACGTTCCCGATTGGTTGGGTCGTAGATACCTTGTTTATTTTCAGCCTACAGATTAAAATTGTTTTACTCTTACAGATTACAGCCACACAGCCTACTATTTTTTAAATCTTCATAAAATCAAGACCGAATCGAAGAACTCCGTAAAATTAAAATGAACCTGACTTGGGCTACCTTCAATAATTTAAGAATGCTTATAATGGCTTGCATGCCCATAGTGATATTTTATTTGATTTGGCTGGTCAACACTTCCGAAGTCATACGCAGCGAAGAAGGAACTTTACTAGATTTGGTGTGCTGGCCTGATGGAAATGCGATCCCGGTTATAATAGCGTGTGGTGCTATTATTGCTGTGGTTATTGAGGTAGGACTTAAAAGGTGCCTTTATGATAACATCGCTATTACCTAATTACAATGAGCGTTTACTAACTACAAACTAATTGTCTGAGGTCGTCAAACAATTATGTACACATAAACAACTGTCAGTCTCAATGCCCTTACTTAATGTGGAAGTTCTTAATCTACGTACCTACCTACTTATTTATTCCAGCTTTACGGACTCTATCAACTCTTCAAAGCTGGGCAACCGAAACGCGAGTATGATGTAACAAATGGACTATTCTACTACATTTGGGCGCTTATTATCATCATTTTAATATTTCTTGCAATCATGTTCTATTCAGGACTTCAATCTACTATAATAAGAGGTGATATCCCCATATTAACTATAAGTCACTAAAACAGTCACTTACCTACCTTAGAAACCAGAGGGAAATTTCCAGACTATGCATCAGAAACTGCGTGTTTGTTTTTTGGTCATGGACGAAAAGTTTGTTTTTATCATCTTCCTGCCTTTGTCGTAGGTATATAACGTGGGATCATAGTCACATGTTTTCTTCTACTCTCCTCTTACATCCGTCATCTCAGTAGGTACCTACCTATTCACTTCTTTCTTACCATGTCATCTTTTCATTGTTTTACACAAATAGCTAAAATAAAAGGTGGCATCACGAAGGCCATGTTGCGGTACGCTCATCACCTCCCCTCCAAGGTGGCAATCGACCGGCTGCAGACGCGTTTCCACTGCTGCGGACGCGTCAGCTACCAGGAGTGGTTCTTCATACCCTGGTCCACGACGGGCGAAAGCGAAGAATCGAAGACATTGTTAGTACCTATTTACGAACTAGATGCGTTTAAGAAGCGTGTGCCAGTCCTACAGTTATCGGGTCCGCCTGACTGACCAAAACCATATTAGGGCTGTTCCTACTAAATAGATATAAGATACTGCGGAAGCGTTAGCTATCAGAAGTGGTTCTTCATACACTGGTCGGGTATGAAGTCTGGTTTACTATCCCGTCGTGCGTCAATGGATTTTTCAACGAGAAAAGTTCATGTGGCTAAAATTTAAAATATACGGTAATTTTTCACACAGCATCATCTAGCCCCAAACTTGCGACGGGTTTTATCCAAATCGGTAGCATGGATCTTATTTTTGACATTTGTCATCGGTTAATTTTGTCGATCTTAGCGATATTTTATCGGGTTTTGAAAATTACACAAGGTATCAAAATTAAAACAGAATTAAAATATAAAGAATAAAATGGGTTGAAGCCGAGAGAAGGGTGCGTGAAGGAGGCCAGAGTATTATCAGGCGGCGTTTAAGAGATGCCAATGATCCTCTAGAGCTTGTATTATGGGAACTACTTACTTATTGATGTATTACTTTTATGTTTTTTTTGTGTAAATACTTACATATCAGGTATACCTACATAGAAAACACCCAGACCAGACCCAAATATTTGCATATCATACAAACATTTGTCCTGTGACGGGAATCAAAGCCGCAATCTTCTGCGTCTCAGGCGGCCTTCACCCACTCACTGCACTACAAAGGTCGCAAATTTAAATGTTTTTTGTCTTCTCTTCTATCGACAAAATCTTTGTCTTGGGTGTTTCATACTAAGTAGGTAGGTACGTGCGGTGTCATGTCCAAGCCCCTATTGAGCTAGCCTGAGCTGTAACGCCAGACAGATGTAAGCCGGCTGAGAAGCCAACCTAGAAAAAATAATAGACAGGTAGTTACTCATACGAATATGTAGATGATAAAAGGTAAAGACCGTTTATCCATGATTGCCTCTATTTTTTCAGTGTGGATCGTAAGTACGTGGCGGATAATGTGCCTTACAGTTGCTGTTCCATGGATGCGCTATACCCTTGTATCCATCACGGGGTCACCCAATTGGGGGTTATATACAAATACGATCCTGCAGTAAGGCTTTTTTACCATTTTTATCCATCCCTTGGATATTATTATAGTCGGTAAGAAACCGGTGGTGTCAGCCATCGTGTTATGGCGCCATTTCATGATTTTCCTAACTTACATCAGTCAGATCATTGCAAGTAGGTAGGTACCTATATCGTTCGACGATTTGGCTGCTCTCTGTTAGCCATTTCCGAACATTGGGCAGCCAAATCGTCCGGATCTCAGGGACTCCGGGTGGGTAGAAGCTCGTTAGGTCGCCCCTAAGTGTCGCTTCACCGCACTCTGATGCCTTCGCTTGATTATGGAGGCCACCCCCCTATGCTCCGCTCGGCCTCTACACTCAGGACCTCCCGCGAGCTTCATAAAGCCATTATATAAATTGTCTAAGTATTAGTTATGACAAATAAAGATGACGCCATATCACGATCTGCCTAGACACACCGCGATCTCCCGGATTATAGGACTGACCGCCGACAGTGGCACTGTTCTCGTTCGTTCACTAAGGCTTCGGCTTAGGCCCGATAATGTCACTCGGTTCTCTAGCCAAATCCTTTAGGGAGATCCTGCTAAGCTTTCCGGATCATGTTTTGAAAAATATTGAAACGTTACATTTTATTGCTAACAATATGCTGACATTGACAATAATGAAAAAGGTAAACGCGATAAAGACCCATATAAAACGTGTTATGTTTGTTGACAGCGAAAGTTAAGAAACGCACCATGGGTTTTTAGTATAGCTACCTATCACTTGATTCATATCTGTCGTTTACAGGAAGGGTGGATCTAGAATGGATCTTGCGTTTTTATGAACAACCCTGAATTTATCGCGTTTTACAGAAGCAACTCACGATATCCAAAGACGGTTGCGAAGAGAAGTTGATAAACGAAATGATGTCCGTTTCCTGGAGATTCAATGCTGTGATGGCACTCATCATTCTAGCTATGGTATGCCAGATAATTATAACAGCATAGATATTCTGTATTGCTGTATCGTTTCCTACCTACCTACCTGATTGAAATTCTTGATCAACAGATTCTACAAATAATAGCCGTACGGTACCTGCACACTGCTTACAAGAACGGTCTTCACGCTGGCAACAAATTCGCCTGCAGTGCGTACTTGCTTCGCTCGCTAACTGATACAGAAGCGCCCAAGTCTCCTTATAGAAAGAAAGTGTACAAAAAGCGACGGCGTACTGAATCTAGAACTTTGCAGTGGGTGACAGGTTACAAGCCTGGGCTAAGACGGTTCACGACCTCAACGGCATCAGACTATGGCAGTTCTGATGAGCTGTTGAAACCTATTTATGAATAAACACGAATTTACTATTTAAAAGTACATTTCTAGTGACACTACACTATTGCCAGTAGTTTCACGGGAAATATTATTTCCCGGCACGAGTGGGCTATATAGGCTACTTATTAAATCTCTAGATTAGTTATTTAAGTCTGTTTTATGCAGATAAACTAACCAGTTGCTTTTGTTTATTTTGAACCCAAGTTTTTTTTTGTAAAGTTCGAAGTTTAATTTTTGGAACAAATAAATATTTTGTTTATCTTGAATTGATATACTTAGTAGGTATTAGTAGTGCCACTGGTAATGAGGAAATCCACGGGAAAGTAAAATTTCCCTTCACTCTACCAGTAGTGCCAAGCGGTAGTGCCTAAGAAAAGAAAGTCTTGTATAGTTATGTATTGTATTTTTATAATGTCGAATATGTCTATCTTTTTTGTTTGCAAGAGACCAAGTATATTTGTATTATCTGATACCTCTTGAAAACCTGATTGGAATGTGTATGTTAAAAGATTCTTTAATTCAGATAAGGTATATTTGAAGCACCCATTCTAACATACAAAATATGTTTCAATAAAACATAAATATTAATATTAAGTGTTATTAATTTTATTGAAATAAACTTTTCTCTTCCTCTAAACTTAAAATATTGAAAGTTGTTGTTATTGCTAATCTTAGGGGTGGAATAATAGCTTTAATTTCCAAAATAAATGCTGCAAACTAAAAGTTTCAAGAACATGTTGTGTAGTGTTAGAAACTGTTTGCATAATACAGCTAGAATAAAATTTTATTTTCAGTCAGAATTTATTATAAAACTTAACAATACCTAACTGAAATCAAAATATCCACCCACTTTATCTTATACACAATTGGAATTAATAATTTTTAAGACATTCATAAATCATATATCATAGATTACCTTTGACCTTAAAATGTAGACATTTGGGTTATTTTTCGTTCAGAAATTTATGGATCTTATCAGGTTCGGTGAGGTCTTTGAGACGATGCAGATTGTCCCACCAGAGCTTCAGTCGGTGGCGGCGGATCATGTTGAACCATGGCGTAATGGGTCCTTCCAGGGTGGGAAGGAATCTACAAAAAACAATACAATAGGTAATATAAGTAAAATGTCAAACAGGAACATACCTACTTTCCCTATTGACTTTACCTACATAACTCTTATCTAGGTATATAAATAATTAAGCTAAAGAGTTTGTTTGTTTGAACGCCCTTATCTTTGGAGCAACGAGTCGGATATGAAGCAACGAGACGGATATTTTTGTATTTGATAGCCCATTTCTTGAGGAAGGTCTAGGCTATTTAACATCTCTCTCTAAGGACCTTAGGAGCGGCCGTGGCACAGCTAGTAAGGTCTCTACGTGAAAATAATAAATAAACATCACAGGGAAGGTAGGAAGGTTTACCACAGATATTATAATACACTTTACTTACGAGTTGAACTCTGCCTTTGGCACGAAGCAGTACTCTGAAATCTCGTTAGAGTTAGGCTTGACTTTGACGTCGCTCTGGAAAAAGAGCACATGATCGATCTCGTGCTCTCCCCACACGCCGTCGCCGGGGTCGTGGTAGTGCACTCGAGTCATGTATGTGAACAACTCAGGGTCCATCTACAATGCAGAATCTAAATTATTGATCTAGCAAGTGAAGCAAACAGAGTCACACAAGAGTCTTCAATAAACATCTTTAGTACCAAATTTTTGGTTGAACGATAATGTAAGCTACTTACATCATTTAGCGATATTCCTAGTTCATGGTTTAGTCTGCGTCTGGCGGCAGTTATAATATCTTCTGGCTTATCATCTATGTACAATGGATGACTGCAGCACGCGTTTGTATAATAATCTGGATATGATACCTGAAATAGAAATGTATACAATCATGCTAAATATCCCGTTTTTTTTAAATATATTCATAACCATGATTTGAAATTTCTTTGCTAGCCTATTTCATTTGTGTCAATCCAACACTGTACATTTTAAATCTATAGGTACCTACTAATATTATAAAGAGGATTTTTTTTGTTTGTTTGTACCAAACAGGTTCCAAAACTACTGGACCGATTTTAACCATTTTTCACCAATAGAAAGTTAAATTATCAGGAAGTAACATATAATTTATTTTCAAAAAATTAGAGAAAATTTCGATAATGTAACTCAAAGTAGAAAAATTTTGGCTGTAAAATTAACTACTTGGCGTGTGCTGAGAAAACTATGGATCATACATCAAAATTATGTACTACATGATTAAAGTACTCATTATTACCTACAAAAAAGGGAATATATCTAACTATCATAGTTAAGTCAAAAAAGCAGCTTTTGTTATCTAAAATGTAATTAGATCGCCGCACCGGTAGAAACAAAAGTTGGTTACATTCATATCATAGTATTAATTCAGGTGAAACTGCGGGGCGCAGCTAGTGTAATATGCCATTGGCTTCATATTACACTAGCTGCACCCCATGGAATGTTCACTCACAGTAAGTTTACATATTACTATGGCCCTTACCTAGAAAGGATGATGTCTGCAACTATCTTGCTATATGTACAGTCACAAACAATTTGTAAAATCAAATATGATACTATGGTACTGAAAAATTACTTAAAATATGCAAACATATTATAACTTGCTACTGTACATTACATGCCTAAGTCTTTGCTTAAGCTTGTTTGACTTTAGAAGACAGGCATGACATGCATACAGGTGTGTACAGTCAGTACAGAACCCTTAGAGAGTGAGTCAGACACACACTTATCTGGTTTTATTACTTTTTGGCTGGCCCGTCTCTGCAAGAACATGTCTCCCCGTTTGTTGAACAGGAACACACTGAAGGCACGATGCAGTAGGACACTTCCATCTGGACCTACTTTATGACACTCCCGTTTTGTGGCAGTTCCTATGAAGTTATCCTTCTCATCTACTAGAAGACAGATGTCTTTGTCTAAAGCTTCTGCCTGGAGAACAAAAACAATAATTATTTTGTAAGTTGTTGCAGCAGACCACAAAGGTGTCGGCATAAACTGATGAGGTTTTAAACCTCTATATGATCTTTTCATCTCATGATAAGTCACATTATTATTTTCTATATTTTGGTTTTAATCAGAGGATGTGTGCGAGGGAGTTTGTATGTGTGTACTGAAATGTGTAATCAAAGCTCTTTGGCATTTTTCATACCCTTTATTCCTCCACAGTCATTGGTTCTACAAGCAATGAGATCCCACAGGCACTAAATTTTTTGACCCTATCTAAAATTACCTGCAAGGGATCCACTCCATCATTGACATCTGGTTGTGGTTTTACTGGCTCTGATGCCAAAAATCTCTTTTCCAAGCGAGTTGATCTCCAAAGATTCCGTGTCAAGTTCCGCACAAGCATCTTTCATGGAATTTGAAACAACAATAAGATTATGGATCAAAAATGTCAAAGAATCTTTATGATGTAAATAAAGCATTGAAAATAGATAAATGTCAAGAAAGAATCTTTATGATGTAAATAAAGCATTGAAAATAGACATTATCTGATAGAATTTGAAGCAGTCCAGAATTAAAGCGACAGTAGCTACCCAGCTTAGAGGGCTTCTCTGATGTAACTTCTTTGATTATTGTAATTCTTAAGAAAAAAACAAAAGTTATAGTGGAATGAAACTAGGTTTGAAAGTTTGCTGATGGGACTAGTCTGTATATAGATTTAATTCTAGGAATTGTTGCATGAGATATTTGTTGATTAATCTACCAGACTGCTACCTTCGCTACTAAAGACGTATGTAAATATGTCGATTGTTGATTACGTTTTGTAAACGAATATTTCACTTGGTAGTAGTTTTCAGTTCACCAATTATTTCTAGAAAACAGACTTTCTTTTTCTCCATTCCAAATTTCATCTTACTCTGTGGATTACTCTGTGGACCGTAACGTCGAACTATAACTATAGTAGAAAAAATCACTACGTTTTGACGGTGACATTGACATACATGCGTGTACAGAGTAAAAAAAATATCTTGTAACAAGTGGATATAGACATCGCATATGGAGCGTCGATCGACCAAATCGAGCAAGTTTTGGGACTCATAGGCGTCGAACGACCCATTTGAGCATGACCAGAGGGTCTATGCTGAGTTTATAACATGTCAAAACGTTGACCGTATCGACAAGATTTCCATACAAAAATTGACGAAACGGTTACGTTTCGACAAGTTTTGAACGTATTTGTAATTCAGCATACTCTGTCAAAGGTAAAAAAATACGTTATTTTATTGTAAGCGAACTAGGTGTCACATTCTACTGTGCTAGGTGTCATCAGCCGGATGTAGTTTGTATACATAGCGTGATATCAACATAAACATTTAAAACAAATTTTCCTTTTAGGTACCTATCATTGAGGGTTCCGTAGGCTATTTTAGGAGATTAATAATTTAATTGCTATCAATTTTGATTGCAGATACCTAATAGTTGTTTTTCAAAAAAAATCAGAGGATTACAAATGTCTAGTGGCGTCTCGCAAGCGTTTTTTTTAGATCAGATGGTACCAATTTAAAAAAAAATTCAACAAGTAGGAGGGTGCGGCTTTTAAAATGACATCCTACTACTATTATAAACGCGAAAGTTTGCGAGGAAGGATGTTTGTTACTCTTTCACGCAAAAACTACTTACTTAACGGATTTCGACGAAACTTTACAGTAATATAGCTTATACATCAGAATAACACATGGCTATTTTTATCCGGATACCACACGGGCGAAGCCGTGGTCAGAAGCTACTTTAATCTAAAATATATGAAGGTTCTCGTAATTGATTTTAGCTGCCCGCGGCCATCATTAATTAGGAATCATTATTTGTGTTTGATGTATCTACAAGGTCCTAAGAGTTTTTTTAAAATGTTATTCACTCCCCAGAACGGCTAAACCGATCTTTTTTTCTGTTTTAACAGACTTAAACATTAAACATTACCTTTGGCACACACACGCCCGCGTTTTGTAAGACGTAAGTATTCCGCGTAACAGAGGATAGAGGTACCTCCAAACATTACCTTTGGCAAATTTCTGTATTTTGCAAGAAGTTATTATTCCACATAACAGGCAAGTCCATCGCCGTTTATTTGAACATTTACTTACTGCTAGCACATGCCTTAGAATTTTCGGTTCGAGAGCATGCCGGTCAGTTTCCTCACGATGTTTTCCTTTACCTTTTAGGGAATGTGTTTATACACACATAGATTTTTCGAGTGGAAAAATCCATTGGCGAACGATCGGATCGAACCCGCGACCCCTAGATCGGAAGTCAGGGTCCCGCTAACTAAGCCAACATAGCTCTGCTATGCTAAAGGAATAAAAAAATGAATGGCTTGAGCCCCTGGATTCGCGATTGATTTTACTGTTTTACGTCAGCCAGTTTTACCTAGCTACTTAATGCTCCTATTTTTATACTTACTACCCATATTTACCTAAATGCGTTCGAGACAGGAAGCAAGGGAACCAAAAATAGCTTTGTCCAGCACAAGATTCCGTCGGTAGTGCGTGTGCACTGTGGAGTTGATTAGTGATTATTTTTAATCTAAGGATTACTTCAATGTCTAACGTAAAGTTGGCCATACGAGTGAGACCGTTTACAGACAGGCAAGTACCATGGAATATAACGGCAAGTACCTAGTACCTACTAGCACAAAGAACGAACCTAAACGAACCTACTTACCTTTTAAAAACAATCTTAACAGCAAGACTATTAGAGAAAATAAATTTGACTCAAACTATTTAAGTCCATTTTATACATTGCGACGTGCGCTTATTTTCCCCGCTACGTAATAATTACGACCAAATCTAGCAAGTATCTGAGGTAAATGGCTGTTAGTTTGTTTGCTTGTTGTTTGACTGTTACCATTTTCCCTGAAAACTGCTTTCCACGGATGGTAATTATATGTTTTTTTCCAATAATTTTGTGATTAAGTATAAGTGACGATAGATTAAAACGAGTACATATTTTGAAAATTTACTTATTTGATTAACTGTCTAGTAAAGTGCTACTATTTTACCATACTTTGCCTGTATTTTTATCATTTTATTGCAACACTGTAGGTACCTATAAAATATCCCTTTTTTCGTTATAAACCAGTTTTATAGTGGTTGAAGATGCCCTCACGCATCATGAAAAAGCCCTTTTAGCGTGCGTCGTTATAAGCAAACTACTCTAAAGTTTTGACCCAGACTTAGTTGATTATTATGTAATAGTTTATTACGAGTAGGTACGTACCCCTACTTAATATTATAGGTACCTATTTGACTGAAAGATTTTATGCTTTTACATATTTTAGCACCGTAAACCGTTTTGTTTAATGATATAATTAAATTAGGAGGTTATCTACGGTCTTATATGTTGATTTATATGTGGACGATATATACATACATATTTTGTAAAATAATAAAACTTTTGTTCAGTGAAAACTCTGAAAAATAAAAGTAAAAAAGCGAACACAATTTTGAAAAACAGATTTTTATTTTTATAATATATTTATTAGAAAATTTACTTTACATTGAAATATACTTAATGTAATTAACGTTTTTTCCCCGCAACGGTGAATTTGCCTGCGATTTGTGATTCGAAACCTACGCATTGTTGGATCTTGAATACCCAATCAAAAATTTAAGATAATATTCTATAAATTACAAAGTTATTTCCAAACAATCTCAAAATCTAGGTAAAGTAGACTACCTACCTACGTAGGTACATAGTAAAGTCACAAAAGAGCTGCGCTATACTCCTAACAAAAATACTTATTGTATTTTTGTAATATTTTTTCCAGGGAGCTGAAATCAGACAGAGATCGTGTTCCAGTGGTTAATGTAACCGATAACCATACAGTAACAATCACCAATACAAAAGTAAGTCAATTTGTAAAGATTCCCCAACCCGTCTTCCATTTTATGCCTGTCTGCACTAAACTTGTTTGTTTATTTGGCACTGACAAATAAACAAACACGCTCACGACTGTGTTCCCACTGATGGACATCCTCAATGAGTAGATCTTTGAGATAACAAGTAAGGGGTAGTCAGAGGCACGTCGAAATATTACATTTGGTACATATCCGCGTTTTGCAAGTTAGCATTCCACGTGACAGGTTGCAAGCTCATCGCCGCTTATTGGTTGGAACACTAACTGTTGGCACACGCCATCTTATTGGTTCTAGGGCATGCCGGTTTCCTCACGATGTTTTCCTTCACCGTTTCTCACGTGTTTATTTAAACATAAAAAATTTCGCGTGTAAAAAATCATTGGTACTCGACCGGGTTCCAACCCACAGATCAGAAGTTGGGGTACCGCCCACTAGGCCAACACGACTCTTTAGGCACTGACGTCTCTGTTAATTTTCATAGAAATCTGTTACCAAGTCTAAGCATAGCTGAGACGGGTATTACATAATTGTTTGTTAACCACCAACCTACAATACTCGTACAGTAAATTGTGTTACCCAACATGTCTAATTGCGTAGGTAAGCTTATCAGGCGCAGGAGACAGCCGCGAGCGAATCCGTCGGTACTATGCTGACTACACATTCGACAGTGCTTGCCCAAGCAGCTTTCCATCGTACGCTTCCCAAGAAAAGGTAAATAAATCTCTTAAAGGTAAGTTAGCTTCACTTATCAGACATGTTTTATGGCGGAAGCAACTACGGATAGACGGAGTAGACAGATAAGACTGCGAAAAAGTCACTGCGTAGACTTCTATGTGACCGCAGCCAAACGGCGATAAAAATCACAGTGGCTACGTTAAAATGGCTGAACTGTAGAGCGTGCATGACGATATACTTAACTACTCGTATCTATGACAATACACCACGAGGAGAATGATGTCTGCATTGAGGACGAGTCATCATTTCATGACCCATCAGAAAATATTTCTATCTCTCTCTTGTCTGACGGAAAGGAAAACCAGAGCCAGCGCCTAGCAGGAACTAACACCCACGACAAAAGTTTTGTCTGTAGAGAATAAAATAATTATTGTCTCTTGTATTGTTGTTTCACGGAAATAGAAGCAGAATCTATTTACTTATACCTAGGTACTTAGTTTATGCCTTCTTTTTTATAGACAAAACGGTTGTCTTGGTGCTCATACCAAGCTCATGCTAAGCCAGCTGTCAATTTATGAGCGGCCACAGCAACGGGAAAGATGAAATATTTTTGTCTGCTTTATGAGAGTTTTATATTTTTTTGTATTATTCGCCGTAGAAAACGACTTTCTTTGGATTATTTAGATTATACTTAGAAGATTAAAAAAAAATTTTTAGGTGTTCGAGACCATCGGGCGAGAGGTGCTTGCGAGCGTGTCTCGAGGCTGCTCTGCCTGTGTGATGGCTTACGGACAAAGTGCTACCGGGAAGACGCATACAATGATGGGCACTGATAGCCAGCCGGGACTTGTGATGCGGCTATGCCGGGCGCTCGCTGACATGCGACCTAGCGAGCTGACTGTCAGGTATTCTCGCCGGAGACACTTGTAGCGTACTCTGGCAGAATGCGCTTCCTGCTTTTTAAATAATCTTCGTTTAAAAAATCGTTGGTAGACCTTTTAGTCTTCTCTGGCAAAAAAGGAGTAAATTATTATACTTTTAAAAGAAATTAACTCATAAAAATATATTAAATACTTGTCTCGGGTCTGGGTGTTTTCTATGTATAATATGTATGTATTTACAAAAAAACGTATATAACGTAGTATACCAGTCATATTGTTCCCATACTTATGTACCTAATACAAGCTCTGCTTAGTTTGGGGCTAGATGATGCTGTGTGAAAAATGTCTAGCATTATTATTATTATTATATTAATAACTCAGTAGCGCGCCCATGTGGCGTAGTTTTAAACATCAGCTCTACATTGCAAATCAAAATTACTAAGATCCTCGGAATAAGATTTCATGAATAAGTATAGGTATCTTAAGATTCCACGGCCAAGGTAAATCGCGTGTTAAATCTTGCTGTATTGAAATTACCTGTGTGAATTGTTTATGTCATTCATTGCATTTCGTGTGAAGAAGCAATAGTTGTGAGCGCACGCGATCTTAGAACCAACTGAAATGAGTTTCACACCAATGTATTTTTTCTGTTTAGCGAAAAGTTTCGGCTCTTCACAGTAAAGTAAAATAATTTGTAGGTAGGTCGGTCAACGGAATAGGAAATACCTAGTCGCTTGGTCGGTCGGTACCTTTATTTAAAAAAACTAGTTTGCATAAACAATTGCGAGGCTTTCTTGTAGATAACAAAATAATACATTAACTCATCGCCATCTGCAATCCAAGATAAACATTTAATTTCTGGTCATAAGATTGTTGGAGGATTCCCGCTGCGGGACAAATATTAGTATGATCTGCAAATTTTTGTCTCGGGTCTGGGTGGTTTTGTAGTAAAATATGTATGAATGAATGAATGAAAATATTATAATGTAAACCTTAAACAAATAATATAGGTACTATACACAATTTTATTCTTAAGAAAGTACGATAGGCAGTCTTATCGCTTAGAAGATCTCTTCTAGACAACCTTTGGACAAAAATGTATGTATTTAAAAAAAATGCATATAAGCAGTACCTATATCATTTACATAGTTCCCATAACATAAGCTCTGCTTACTTTGGAGCTGGATGATGATGTCTGAAAATTTCTAGCAATATTATTATTAATCTGGCTCGGACTCCATGTTTCTAACCCACTACGAAAGTCCAAGGAGGGTTGGTGCTCCTTTGTTTCAACATGTATCAATCGAACTGAAAGCTTTTCATCGGGTCAATCTAAAGGAACTCGTTAAAGTCATTATTCATTGTATTTTTCTACCCAAACGCCAAACCTCAGTCAATACCAATAGGTACTTACCTACACAATTAATTCAGATAGATAACGCTCCAAAGTTTTCACATTTTTGTTGAAAAGTTTTTACGATTGTGTTTGCAACACTTGTATAATTTATGTTGGCTGTATTCGATTAAGTTTGAATGGCAATAAATGGGAGGCATGGGTTTCTGGCTCCAAGGTCGCGGTGGCACGCGAATCAACACCGATGCCATAATGGCTTTATCTCTGCTAATATCCCATGTGGCTACATGCATGTGGTGTAAGATTGCAATATTGCTACCGTTTGAAGGTTAATGATGATGAATGCAGAGGTACCTACGCACTATAGGTCTAGCTCCGGTAGTATAACAAAGATAATGCAGGTTTTTAAATGTGAAAATAAGGCTTAGCCACTGTTTTCGTCGATTTCCTGACATTTGAAATCAAAAATGAGTGATAAGGTAATAAGCCGTAGGTGGTAAGTACTTTTGTTTGTTTAATAATTCCTTTCACTTTAGTTTCAACTCTTTATTGAAGCTTGTTTTAAAAATCCTTTTTAAACAGTACAGAAGCCTTTTTTCAGGATCCTAAGAAAAATATGGGAATACTATGGAACGCTGGAAAATCGGGTTAGTTGACAGTGTTTTTATGCAGTTCCTGACCCATAAATTTGACTTAATAAATGTCCAATTGTTTGGTTTTGTCTGCCTCCCAGAACAAAGAATAAAAATGCAGTTTCTTCAAAAATCAACTTTGAAAACGTCCTATGTTCCCTTATTGATTTCGTTTCTTTCTTTATCTTTATTTTGTGTCTAGACAGACACTAGATTCTGGTCAGACGACCAGATTCTAGTGTCTACCTACCTATACGTTTATATGCATGATTGAACATAGCAAAGGGTTCGTGTGAAAGGGTGCCAGTCTTTAGTAAGGTTTCACACTCTGGTAAGAACAGTGTTTCGTTCGCCGCCCACTGCGCGTCTGCCGCCCGCCCTACCTAGTTAAAAATTTATAGTTGTTTCTTCTTCAGCCAGCTCTTTTGAAAGTAATTGAGGGTAAGTTTATGAAGAAAAATTCTTTTTTTATGCATTTTTCATTCATCGTACAAAGACGATGAAACTTAGAGAATTCGATGAAAGTCTAGTATAGAGATAATGTAGAGCCGTTTAGTCTGGAAAATTATTAATAAGCCTTTGTTTCCTATAGTTACTTAACTGATTCATTAAGCTTATTACTTAGAGAAATCGTGACAAATGGTTGTTAACAACGCGTTTAAACGATCACATGATTTGCTAGTTTGAAACTAATAAACTGCCAACAATAGGTAATTCAATAAATCATTAAGTTGTTTTAAACTTTCAAAACTCATTAGATTAGAGATATATAACTGGTCTTTATAGTCATTTGCAATTTCAACAGTAAATGCGGGTTGTATCGGATACTTGCTCGGATCTTGATTTATGGAAATCATCTTTTCATGGGGAAAATAACTTTTCTTGGCATGCGCCTATTCCTACAGGGTGGTTCAGGCGAGATGGGCCAAAATTAACAGGGTGATGGGGATCTTGATTTATGGAAATCATCTTTTCATGGGGAAAATAACTTTTCTTGGCATGCGCCTATTCCTACAGGGTGGTTCAGGCGAGATGGGCCAAAATTAACAGGGTGATGGATGATCTCGTAACCCATCCGAAAAATCTTTATGTTATTTCTAAGATTTTGGACATCTTTAGAGATATGTCTATTTAACATTCAGTTGGTATGTAACCTAGTTTTAGTGATGAAGCTGTTAGGCTAGCGGAATTATATTTTCATGGAAAGTAGTAATCAAAAAAAGGATTTTTTTGAAATAAAGAAAAGATTTGGATCCTCTTGTTCTAAATTCTCTGTGTAGGTAACCGTGTTCGTCTGTGTTCTACCGGACGTACATCAGACATTTTTTTTTTGCATCAGTGAACTTTTGGTAAACCTAGAAAAATCCAAGGACACCAGAGGTCTTGATGTGATCTATATTGTTCTAGTTTCCTGGAGATCTACAACGAGCGCGTTCACGACCTGTTAGTGGAAGCCACTCCCGCCTGCCATTCACTGCCTCGGCGCAGGGGCAACGCGCGCAAAGATCTACGCGTGAGAGAGCATCCTACACGAGGACCCTATGTGCAAAGTAAATACCTTGCTGAGTATATCTCTCCGTTACGTGCAAAGTAAATACCTTGCTGAGTATTATATATCTCTCCGTTACGTGCAAAACAAATAAAATGTGTAGTTCGAAAAATACTAAAAACACGCTTTTAGCAAGCACTAAAAATTATTAAAAACAATTCCACTATCCACATCCTGGCTCCATCATCAGACTCTCGTTACCACGCCCGATCTATTGGGCTCGACAAAACGAATCATTTGAGCGAAAACTCGAGGAGTTTACTAGTAGCCACTGAAGAGTTCCACTATCCAACTCCTGGCTCCATCATATGATCAGCTCCAAGATACCAAACCAAATTATATTATTGTCATCCAAAATAACAAACAAAATTTCATTTCGATACGACAATTAGAAGTAGGTTAAAATTGCCTTCCAAGATTTAATTACATTGTTTGTTAGTTACAAGTGAAGTTAATATAAGCGTGTTAAAAAATGTATTGTACATGCCAGATTGCAGTTGGGTATAAGAAGCCTATTATGTAGGTATACTATATGTATATTTTTTATGTGTGTATGATACGCGATATTTCCGCCAATTGTGAATCGATTTTAAAGATTCTTTGGTATGGGTAGGGTAGGTTATACTATTTCTTGACATTATTTGACATCATTATATATTTTTACCATGATAATAATATGATTGCTTTATACGCTTTCAACATATCTGATGACTATTATAAATTTTATGAAAAAATATAACCTCTAAGGGCAAAAAAATAGTAACTGAAATTTAATATTGGACTATTTATCGACTTCTGTTAGGTATTTGAAGTCAGTTTTTATTTTTATCTGAAAAAAATAACACTTGTGACCTATCAGGTAGGTACTGTATTTATGATTTACTGGCATTTTGCGAATCTGTTGATATGAGAATCTGGTCTTTCGCGAATCTGATACCTAACTGGTATTGGTGGTAGTTTCGAATCCCGACTTTCACCAATGGGGTTTGTCACTAGAAAAATGTAATCTGCGCGATACATTGTGCTTACATGTACATTTTGATGATAAACATCGGTAGGAAACCAGCATGTCGTAGTACTAAAAGTTTGAAGACAAATGTAACGTACGTGCATGAAACACACTGAATGCTTTAACTACACTGGTTCTTTTACGGTCAATATTTTATGAGTAGACCAATAAGAAGACAATGAGTCATACTGGAACAGCGTCCATAGAAACGGTGACATCTAGTTTTTCTCAGAAAGTTTCTATTTCCTTACCCTAACCACAGATATTATAAAACTATACTAGTACCATAAATAACCAAAAGCAAATTCTCATAAATTCTGTTAGTTTTCATTTATTTATTCATATAAAGGAACGTTACACATTGTTTGTCTTGCCAATAGGCCATATTGGTAAGATTCCCTATTGAATGGGGATTATAGTACTGATAACCTTGTCAATTATAGGCGATCAGCATTGATATCTGAGCTAAGGCTTACTAATAGACAAAATATTTTTCGCGTACTTATTTCTATCGGCAGATCTTCGTCGCGTAGCAGTGAATGACGTCGAATCGCTTCTCTGTCTGGTTAGCGAGGGCACGCGGAGGCGCTACACGGCATCAACTCGGCGCAACCCCACCTCATCGCGCTCGCATGCTCTGCTCGACATAGTGCTACCCCACGGGACACTGCACTTGGCTGATCTAGCAGGAAGGTAATGATGTTATCAACAAATAGCTTCTCTCTTTTAGTTAGCGAGGGCACGCACAGGCACCACATGGTAGGTATACATCCGGCGCAACCCACCTCATCGGGACACTGAACTTGGCTGATCTAGCAGGAAGTTCAACGAATCACTCCTCTCTTTTGTCAGCGATGACAGCATTTATGTCATTCTTTAAGATAGAGCTTTATTCAAATGCAAGCTAAAATTTTATATATTTTTTGTTTAGAACGAATTATCTGGAAGAGTTATAAAATTACTATATAGACAATTGCTTCCCCCCTTGAAACGAAATCCTAGATCTAGCAGGGATCAGCACTGATTTTACCAGATCGTGACGCGTATTTGGATTTGTTGGCCCCTTAGTGACATAATTCATGAGAATTTACCTCTTCACTAAGGGGTTTTTTTTTAATTTGTGTTAGCCAGTTTGAGAGTCTGAGAAGTCAATTCCTCGTGGTCCTTATATCCACGACACAGAGAATTCTAGTGTGATGTCAGGCAGGTAGGATTATAATATGTAACTGTTGGGTGTTTATAAGTATACGATCTGACTATTAGGTAAGTAACTACACATTCCATCTAACACAAGGTTAGGCACATATAAGTAGGTACCTAACGTTCACTAAACTAGGTTTTAACTAACAACAAATGGGACGAGTGGTCTATGAACTCAGGCATTCGATTATTGAATTAAACTCGAATGTCCATGAGCATCTAGGTACTTGTAGGTTTGCACATAAGCTCCCAACTAGGTTAAACGTTGAATCCTAAGCAATGCATTAATGCTTGCGTAACTTATACCTATTCATACCAACTGGAATGGTACACCTATCCTATGATGTATCCTCCTGCGGGTGTGTGAACTGGACAGGCATATTTATAGAGGTAGGTACTATATAAATATGCCTGTCCAGTTACTCTAATTATGGACTTTAGCTCTTGATTGATCCACTTAGTCCCGAAGTTTTCCAAAGAAATCTGCCATTCGACTTTTTAATTTCTGATATTCTTGTAATTTGGGACACAAATTTATGAATCATAGTTGTACAGTGTAAAGTTAAGATGGACGGCTGGGCTACCACAACCGTTGCAGAAATGGGCACTTTTCTTTAGGACTGTGCAGTTTTTAAAATCTAAGAATGCAGACGTGAGTACTAAATATGTTCATCATCAGATAGGAAGTCTCATAGGTATTGTCTGGTAGCTGCAACGGTTCTGCTATAGCTTTTGTAGATACTGTGCAGGGTAGTAATTACCCGCGACAAAGGAGCCTGTACATAAGTTTGCCACAAGAGCTAGTATGATACATATTTACCATTTACCTCCGAAATCTTATCTGATTGTAATGCGATTGATTTGTATGTCAATGATGGTTCTTAGATAGGTTTTATCGCCTCAAGTCACTAGGAAGCGTTGCCATCGACGATACAAACATAACTTGAGGGGTTTTCAAATTTAAAAATTAACTTGTTTGATCATTACAACTGGATGCATGACTGTTTTCTGAACCCTAGCTGCATTTCTTAATATTTCACATACCTACTTATAAATAATGTCACTCCTGTTTTTGTTGTTTATATGACTAGTACTTACTTGTATAACTTAATTTGACTATGGTAAAATACAGTGGACATTCTTAAAACATAATACCTATCATCCCATTACCTGTGTTACGCAATAAATATTATGAATTATTTTATAGCGAAAAAGCAAGCTGGGAAGGGTGTGGCGGCGGCGTCGGCCGGCAAAAAGAAGGAGCCAATATCAACAAATCTTTAGTAGCGCTAAGCAATGTCATCTCCGCTCTAGGTAAATATATTTTTACGACGTAAACTCCATATACTCCAGTCATACAGTAACCACGGCTGTTGCAACCACAGGAAAACAATTGGCTGCACAGTTGAAATATCGGGAAAATAATAAAAAAGGTTAACGCGATAAAGGTCCGTAAAAACTTAATTATCTTGAGCAAGTTTATTGTTCCGAGTGTAGCGTCATGGGCCTGCAACCGCTGTCGCCCGAAATGCTAACTTTTGTGCAAACGAATGCCAAATATATATAACTAGTTAACACGTCTACTATTAATTTATGATAAGTAGCTACAATTCAAATTTTCATGTTTCTTAATTTAAAGAACAAAGACTTTCATATAAAGTACCTTCCGGCCTTCCCTTCCCTTAAAATTTAAAAAAATCCTTTCTTAGCGAATGCTTACGTTATAATATCTACATATAAACCCGTGTTCCAAATTTCAGCTTTCTAGACTTTGTAATGTTGGCTTTTCGTTGATAGATAAGTCAGTCAGTCAGGACATAGTATTTAATAATTTTAGATGTTTCGACGTTACTCTTGACTACTTAACATTCTTAAGGATCTACGTACTGAGCATAGATCTGAGGATGAATCACGAGCGTGTTTGTATTTTCGTTCAAATTAGCACAGTGCTGAAAAGAAAATGTTTCCTTTTCTTTTGTGATGAATACTATGAAGGAAGTCTACGAGGAAACGTTAATCACCTTTTAATTATTTGCTTGCATGCCCTGATATATTATCTTGATGATGATGGTGTCACTCAAAGATTATTTCAAAGTTTTCAAGGAAAAATCTAACGCAAAACGCGGAAAAGCATTAGACTTGGCGTGAACTTGAAGGACGGACATGTTGTTTACAAAATAAACAGTTTACTCACGCTGCAATTCCTTTCTAAAACAACGTAAGCTTGTGTAACTATTTAAATATTGAGAAAAAATAATCTTTTTTATCGATGCTTGTTTTTTTTTTGCATGTTCTGCAGCTATTTGTGCAGATAGCTGCAGAACATTTGTTTTCTTTATTCTAAGGTGACTGTTTTTAAAATAACCCTAACGTTATCGATGAAAAGCTCAGACAAGAGTTCAATTGCTTCAAGGGCGTGTCTCGAAGCGTCGAATGCGTGTTTATGATATTAATAAAGGGTGTCCCAGAAAGTGTAAACTTATAACTATCCCGTGTATAATGAATTAACCGACACATTCACATTACAACTTTTGTTCTACGATTCTATTCGAAAATACAAAATCGGTCTTCGAAACGAAGAAAATGTAAAATCTGCTGTTTTTGGTAAATATCTAATAAATTACCCCTTTAAGCTGTTAGCTCACCGCAGCCAGTCGAAGTATAATTGTATAAAATTCAGTGAAAAGTTCAGTTTTTCGTTCAAAATAATAATTAATAAGTTCTTTAAATTGAATGAAAAACTTCACTTTTGTCATTCGATTGAATGATTCAACTACCCTACTTTCCTCGGTGTGAAAGCAGCATTGATACGGTACCCGATGTCAAACATCTTGCTTATATCAATACTACCTATTATTAGAGTTGGCAAAAGTATAACGGCTGATTAACGCGTTACTAACTAGGGCTAAACCCTTTGTGTTATTTTGGTGTAAAAAACAGTGTAATGTAGTAAAATTCTTGTCAGTGCTACCTTACATATGAAATAAAGAACATATGATCAAAGTGTCTTCCCCAGTAAGAAACGTGTTAATGGACCCATTCTTAGCTATACTTTATTTTAGAAAACTAGGTCAATGTTACTAATTAGCCTAACATAGGCTAGATTTTAATATTACTAGGATACATTAATTTATTTTAAGTATAATAATGCAATCTAGACAAAGATTTTTTTTTTCTGTGTATTCCTTCAGTGAGCGGAGGCGTCGGTCGTGGCAGATTTGTACCGTATCGTGACTCCGCGCTCACCTGGCTGCTCAAAGACTGCTTCACAGGCGGCGCAAGCACCTTTATCATAGCAAGTAAGAATCTTCTTATCAAATGGGTTAGTCCGTAGTCAACAAGAAACCCTTATAGTTTTATTAACCCTTATAGTATGCCTGTCCGCGGCTTAGCTCAGAGACTATTATAAGTACAAAAAAGCTGTAATTTGGAATGGGTACATATTAATTATACATATTAACCACGCCGACAAAGTGGTACAATAAAATCATGAAACAAAGTTTTTTTTTGTGTACCTTCGCTACACGTAAAGTGGGGAGTTATCTCTATCTCATAGTGTGAGGTATTGTTATTTATTTATTAATTTATATAACGAAGTTAAAAGGAAACCTATGACAGCTAAGTAAGCTTGACAAGTTAACGAGTAATAGTCGACTTACTTATAAAATTTACCTGGAGAAGTAAAAAAGAAAACTTTCATATAAATTCCCTTGAAAATTACTTAGATGAAGTTATTAGTTGTGTAAAACAGGTAGTAGAAAAATACAAGTTTATTAGTTAGTAGTTGCCCAACTACGGAACTCTACACAGCGCGTGAGCCGACACGCACTTGGCCGGTTTTTTTATGTATTAAAATTGATTAAAGCACTTAATTCATTGTATGGTGCCAATCGAACAAGGTGAATTCATTAATTGCCAAATAATTAAATAAATTCTAAAAAGCATCAACCAAAGTTGATGCATCACACGATATCATAATCCTAATACTATCTAAAGGAGTTTGTCGTGACATACCTATTGACAGACAACGCCAGTGAGTCTAAGCCACTGGTCCTAGACACTTGAAATTAGTAGGGTGCATTCCTTATAGCACGTAGATGTACATTAAGAATTTTAGGAATGTCCAGCAGTTTTTTTTGAATACATTTGGTAAAAGTGTTTTTTGCTGGTTTGTTTTTATGCAAATAACTTTTTTTGATATAAACAAAAAACATTGCAAAACATGTAATTTTATTGCCGACAGCGGTATCTCCAAGTATCGCCTGTTACGGCGAGTCCGCATCAACGCTACGCTGGGCGGAGCGCGCTCGTCAACTGCCCACGCCGAAGCTTATCAACTGTGGAGTCCACGTCACTTCCAAAGCCGCTCTCCAGGCGCAGTTTAATCAGCTCATCGCTGAACTCTCCAGAAATTTCATTCAATATGTGAGTTTATGACAATATTTTAGCTATAGACAAAATCCTGTGCTTAGTTTTTGATCCTTAAAAACTTTTACAGACACTGGAAACTGGGAAAATATCATACGATGACAATCACTGGGAGCTACGTGTAAACAAAGATAAACTCGCTGCGAGCCCGGAAGCAAAAATAGGTTCCATTATGAACAGGTTACATCCGAAATCAGACGCTAGCACGGAATTGGCTGCATCATCAGTCACCAGCGGAAGTTTGGATGTTATAAATACAATGGACAAAAACATCAAAATTGTAGAAGAAATAAATAAAGAAGTAAATAAACTATTTATCCCAGCTTTGGAAAGGACCAGTAGCAGCAGTGATCTAAAGGTAGTGGCGCCACTTAGGCACAAAAGAAGACAATATAGGTCACAGGAAATATTACCACTTGACGAAATAATTACACATCAGAATAACTCAATCACATCACCTATGAGCCAAAGCCAAGAACACAGAAACGAACAAAGCGATAAACCAAAAGTGTCCCATGTCTCCATTTTGCATGACAGCCAAAGGGCAGAAATTGTAGCATCAGTTACTGAAAGATTATATTCAAAGCTGAAAAAGAAGGAGGAAGCTGCTGTCTCAAAAATGGAATCGATAGTCGATAGAAAAGTCGTGGAACCTCTCAGCGAACTAAGAATTTGCACAAATGCCCGTCAAAGATTAATGGAATTGAGTCAAAAAGCCATGCGAAATAAAAGAAGGATAGGTATTCCAGCCTACACGCAAACTAGAGTTTCAGTTACACGAGTCAAGGACCAAGGTATTGATGTACAGACAGACTTGGAATCATACAAAAGCCAGGGTACTTTTAAGCTTTATCGCGACGTCGGAACAGAAACGATATCCATGACACCACGTTGTAGAGAAATAGCAGTGGGATCAAAATATGGCACACTGAATCTCAGCGACAGATCTACAATTACAGAAAATAAGAAATTAGTTGTAAAAAACTCTTACATGATGACTGATGTCGTCATGAGATATGAACGATGCACACAAACTCCAATAGTGCCACCACCGAGGAGGAAAGAACGGGTATTTAATCTGGCAAAATATATAACTCATGATGATGAGCAAAGTCAGGAGGAAAGCATTAGTCCAGTCATAAGCATTAACATATGTTCAACATATCCTGTCGACTCTGAATGCCATAGTTCTGACGATAACGCTGAAGCAGTAAACGATAATACGCAGCACAAAGTTACACCAACCCCAGATTTACTGACCAATCATTGCGATATTACTAACGTTGTTGAACAAAAAACAGAGTCAGAGACGATCACCATAAACAATGTTAAAGTTTCACAACATATTCCAAATAACGTCATAAGAAAAACAATAGATTCTTCTGAATCAGCGCAAGCAAGTGAAGAATTTCCTGACTCGGAAGACTATACGTTGTTACCACGAGTAACGATCGATCCCATGGGAACCACGAATTCTGGACAGATTAAGAATATGATTTTAGGTCGCAACGCAAACATGTATCCGTACAACATAATACTTTCTCCTCCTAAAGAAAGAGATTCAAAGAGGATTGTTACTTTTCAAGATGCTGATACAACTCCATCTATTGATATAGGTTCACAAACAAACTGGGGTTCTAATAATGAAACGGCAGTGAAGGCTGATTATTGTTTTATTCCCACGAAAGAAGACAACACAGCCATGAGCACGGTCTCAGATTCAACAGATTCGAGTAAAGTGGAAACAGGATCATTTATTTGGAAGCGAGGGATATCAAGAAAAACAACGGGTAATTTGAGGAAACATTACACTCCAGTTTATAAAAGTAATCCTAGTTACAGAACAACAACCCAAACTGGGTTTTACAGAGAATTTTTAGGTCTAGAAGCTGATGCAAGGAGTTATAATTTTTTAGCGAACAATAACGTAAGCAACAACTATAGCTCTAGTGATAATTTAAGTTTGAAATACGAAGATAAATACGGTTTTAAACGTGCAGGAAGAAGAACAAGTGTTCACTATGAAAATATCGAAAGCAAGATATTGGACTCCTGCAACGATTTGGACACTGCCGTCAATAATTACGATAGTTATTTAAATAATTTCAAGATCCATAGGAAAGAGGAACGAAGAGATACCACAGCAAGGACTCCGACAGAGTATTTACAGCATTTGGTGAAATTGAGACGAGAAGTTGTTAAAGCTGAAGGCGATTCTACTGATTAATATTATTAATTTATTAAGTTAATAATTTTATGATTCTTAGGTTGAAAATATTATGAATTTATTGAATAATAATTAACTTTTACTTCTAGACTAGTCCCAGTGATTGTAGAAGATAATTGAGTCAATCAGGGCAAACGATTTTATAAGTTTAGACTAGCTGTTGCCAGCGATTTGGCGCACGTGGAAGTCCTGTTTAAGAAAACCCATACTCCCATACACACTTTCACGCATTTCCCCCTCTTAAAATATAAAAATTCAAAAACCCTGAAACACGTAATTATTAATTTACAATTCTAATTTTCAAGTTCATACATTTAAAAAAAACGATACTCCCATACAAACTTTCACCACCATTTCCCCAGCTTAAAATGTGAAAATCTTAAAACCCTGAACACATATTTTTTTATTTATGATGAGTGGCTACTATTCCAACTTTAATGTTTCTAACTTCAAAGAACAAAGACTTTCATACATAGTTCACCGCCCTATTTCCACCTCTTAAAGTAAGTATAATATAGATCAGTCAGTCAGTTAGTCAGTCAGGACTAACGATTTATAAGTATAGATTATATAAGGAGGCAAAGTTTGTACATTTGTATGTAGGGGTATTCTCCAAAACTACTCATCCGATTTCAAAAAATCTTTCACCAATGATATCAAGAATGGACTTTCAAAGTGGACATAGGCTATATCATGGTGACCAATTTTGCATAGTAAGTCGACGAAAAAACTTTTTATTCGGTTACCACGCGGACGAAGCCGTGGGCAGTAGCAAGTAGAGGTTTCGAAATGATATTGTAAAACTAGTAACTACCAGTTACTAATTTTTATTGACTACCTATATACCTACCGCATATATTACCTGACGGAATCTGTGGCGCAGTGGGCGAAGGCCCGCCTGAGACGCAGAAGCTTGTGGGTTCGATTCCCGCTGCGGGACAAATGTTTGTATGATCTGC
This sequence comes from Perizoma flavofasciatum, assembly GCA_958496245.1. Classification (NCBI taxonomy): domain Eukaryota; kingdom Metazoa; phylum Arthropoda; class Insecta; order Lepidoptera; family Geometridae; genus Perizoma; species Perizoma flavofasciatum. Next base: position 7,912,788 of record OY292436.1, read on the forward strand.
AAATAATTGTCTCGGGTTTGGGTGTTTTCTTTGTATGGTATGTATTTACAAAAAAAAAAACCATAGCACAAGCTCTGCTTACTTTGCTAGATGATGCTATGTGAAAATGTCCACAGTATTATTATGCATATTGTAAAATCGGGAATTTTCACGTACCGCACTATCGGTGAAGGCACCGACTAAGTTTCGACTCATTCCGAGAGTCTTCATCAGGGTGAGTGAACGCGACGTTCTCCCTCCGCGTCGCGTCGTGCACTGTGACGCGTGTAAAGTATTATTATTATTATTATTTTGTTTCATACTTCTAAGACAAAATTAGTTTATAAAGTAAGGCACAACTTTAGCTGCTTTGATGCTAAGGTTAGATGTTTTTCTAGATGAGGAAAGTCTAAAATGCTTAAGGAAACCCATACAAGGGGTTATGACCAAAACAAAAGTTAATCCTTCTCATTTACACCTACTAGGATAAATTATTGATGCGTCAAAAAGATGATAATTGATTTTATTTTCTCACTTCCTTAGCAGAGGGATTAATTGGGGTATAACACATGGATGTATAGACAGACAGACGACAAGCATAACGATATGATCAGGGTTCCGTTCCCGCCATTTTGCTTCGAAACCCTAAAAGCATGAAATTAAAGAGGCCTCTTCAAAATATTGCAATGCAATGACTACCCTTGAAAATGTGATCAAGAACATGCAAATTAAATGACAGTGTCGTATGGTTGTAACTAAAAACGCGTTCGAAGACTAAGATCATTCTGAGGTCTGGGTCATGGACATATTATGAAACTACCAGAGTAAGATTGTTGGGCGTGCAGCGATGCTTTGCCGTAGCTCCTTAGTACGGTCCCTCATGTGCTCTGGCATACATACTTTACCGCAAAAAAAAAAACGCGTTTCAAGATTAAGTAAAGAACCTCAGGTGATAAAAAAATTAAAGTGAAAATGGCTTTTTTAATTATACCCATACTAACTTATGAAAGATTATTTTCGACAATAGCCGTTGCACTATTTATATACCTATGGTTCCAACATAAATTCACATATTGGTCAAGACGAGGAGTTACCGGACCCACACCTGTGTTTCCTTTCGGGAATATTAAGGATGTGATCAGGAAGAAAGAACAATTTTTCCAACCCTACATCAACAGTTACTTTAAATACAAGCATTTACCGTACGTAGGTATGTTCTCATTCCATCGACCTGTGCTGCTGATCAATGATTTGGATATAGCAAAGCAGATATTGATAAAGGACTTCGAAAATTTTCAATCTCGAGGGACATACTCGGGTGGTGTCGGGGACAAGTTAGCGGCAAATCTGTTCAATCTTTACGGCAATAGATGGAAAAGCTTACGCCTGAAAATGACGCCTACTTTCACTCCGGGAAAACTGAAGACCATGTATCCAATAGTAGAAAATATTGCTAACCAAGCTTTAAAATATGTTTCAACGATGCAGTTCAATAAAGAAGTTATTGATTTCTCCGATTTCTATTCCAAATACGCCATGGAAATAATTGGGAGCATAGGTTTCGGTGTTGAATGCAACGGGTTCAACAACCCTAAATCGGATTTTTATGTGTTGGGACACGAATACTTCGATCACAAATCTTTTTACTGGTGAGTTTCTATTATGTTCGAAATAAATGCTTCTGAAATCGATGTTTTTGTTAGTGGTACTTTTTGGTACATAGGTACTTTTAAAAAATTTTAACGAACGTATTATGACATTTTCAGGAGAACAATAAGAGCGTTTGCCTTTTTTGCTCCAGACCTATTCCACTCTTTGAAAATAAGGCGTATAAGCTCACAAATTGAAGACTTTTATTATGGAATAGTGAAAAACACGGTGGAGCATCGTGTGCATCATAATTACAAACGAAACGATTTTTTGCAATCTTTATTAGAGTTGAAAAATGGTCAAGTCATTGACGAAAAAGGTACAGTTAATTTCAAATGCTCGTTTATAATACTTTACATGTGAACTTCTTACGAGTAGGTGCGACCTAGAAGTCAATATTTTTTTTTGTAGGACAAATTAAACACATTAAGGATTTTCCATTTTCGTTAACGGATGTGGCAGCGAATGCAATGCTATACATGATCGCCGGTTATGAAACATCGGCAACCACGGGGCAATTTGCTGCTTATCAATTGGCTCTCAACCCTCATGTACAGGCCAAAGCTAGAGATGAAATAAAAAGAGTGCTAGCAAAATACAAGGGGATATGCACATATGAAGCGCAAAATGAAATGGTATACTTAAACATGATACTGGATGGTAAGTAGTTGAGCACAAAGACGTGTTGTAATAAAACGAAAGGAGGATAATAAAACAAGTTTAACGTAAATGGTGCAACTACAGGCTACGTAAGGAAAGTGTCAAGGATACGTGTGTGACATGACAACATGAGTGATTATCATTTGGTACAGAACAGACGGAAAATGGAACAGTTTATTAAGTTTTGCTTGAGATATCTATAGCTTGTGTTATCTACGTTAGTTTAACACTTTAAACTATTCTGTGATTCTTGCTTGTCAAAAATAATGTGCCCAAGACGTGTTAAGCATGCTATGCCCAGGAGTTGCTTTATATCTCCTAAAGCTATCAATGGAAACTCGTCGAACCATTGGGCAGTTCCTATCAAAATCTACTTGCTTAAATTTGTTTTATACTTCTAGTAACTATAATTATGGACATAACAAAACTATATCAGGATATATTTTCGCGTTCCCCGCGAGGTTAAGTTATTATTGAAGTAATTATTTTTTCAGAAACGATGCGAATGCACCCGTCTATGCGAGCATTATTCCGTCGGTGCAACAAGGATTACAAACTATCGAATAGTGACTTGGTCATAGAAAAGGGCACATTGGTGTTTGTTCCAATTCATGCCATTCACATGGACCCAGAAATATTTAAAAATCCAGAAAAGTTCGACCCGGAAAGGTTTAACCCAGAAAATAAGGCGAAGTTACATCCTTGTCATTGGATGCCGTTTGGGGAGGGGCCACGAAAATGTTTAGGTGAGAGTTCCTACTGTAGTCAAGTAGAACAAATCGAATGCAATCGGATCCTTTATATGCGATATCAATAATTAGGAGTACCTATGTCCAAGGCCTTCGGGCGACCTAAAAACTCCGACACCAAAGTTAGCCACTCTTCAATAATATTGCTTATGAAAGAGGGTTCAACCCAATTAGCTTTCACCGACTTCAGTCGCGTGGTTGTTGTTATTTCGGTATGTATTTCCAAAAATCTATTCTAAATTTCAACCAAATTAATTCGCCCAGTCGAGTACGACCATAGTAAGTATAGTAAGTATACTATGGTTACAAACATCTAAATATCAATGAATACTTTCAAATATGCTATGGTTTCAGGAATACGACAAGGGTACATACAATCAAAGATGGCACTAATAAAGATATTGCATGAATTCGAGATTCACCTAGCTGAGAGAACAGCAGCGCCGATGAAAATCAAGCCGTCATCTCTCGTGTACGCAGCAGAAGGAGGAGTATGGATCAAACTTCAGAAATTGAACAATAATGCGACAGCCTATGACCAAAGTAAATCAAATATAAATATTATTTCATCAGAGTAAATATAATGATAAGTTGTTAAGGAATTGCAATTCATGCCAGTTATCTATTTTTAACTGTCTTTTTCATATTGCATGGGTAGCGTGACATTTCATTGTTTCCATTTTACGCGTCTTCTATTCGGAAATGTCTAAATTAGGAAATATAGAAAAATAACCAGAATTTATGAATTTACGAAAAATCCATTAAAATTTGCAGTATATCCCGTAAACTATTTATTGATTACGATCTTTCTACATATTTATACAATACTAAATGAAAAACGTAAAATAACAAAAACATCTTTGTTGCTTGCTGCGTGAATTGGGACGGTTTAGACTTAGAGATTGAAACAACGATATCATTGTAATCAATACATTGCTCAATAAAATGTACATAATCGTTTAACGATTTTATGTTATTGTTAAAATTATATTCAAACTAGTTTTTCAGCCTTCAGTAGTTTTCAGTTTTAAATTTCAGGAGTTCAAATAATTCGGTATATTTACTATTATTATGTTTGACAATTATAAGAACAGAGAATATTTATGTCAGTAAATAATTATGTGCAGGTATAACTTAAGTAGTTTATGATTATGTGTATGTGATGACTTTAGGACAAAAATCATTATGTCAATAGATATAACCCCGCCTGAGTGGAAATCTACATATTGAAATCAAAAGTTTCGACATTTACCTTGGCCGAGTCAATAAACTTGGAGAAAGGCTCAATGACCATGATTTAGCCAAAGACTACATTCCTAATATACATAACTAGGTTCTGCCCACGGCTTCGCCTGCGTGGTACCCGGATAAAAATTAGCCTATGTGTTATTTTGATGCATAAGCTATATAACTGTAAAGTTTTATCAAAATCCGTTTTGTAGTTTTTGCGTGTAAGAGTAACAAACATCCATCCTTACAAACTTTCGCATTTATTTTTCGTTTAGTAGTAGGATGACAAGGCATATCCACTTTTTGATATTTTTATGCAATGTCCTCATCACCTTGGACAGGGCTAGCAAACCGCCTTAGTTATCCACGTAATAGTCCTACTTACAATACAACGCCGGCAATGAAATCGGTATTTAAATTTTGATCTCGAATATGCACACTAGGCTTACACTAGGGGCCTTGGCAGACCAACACAGCTAGCTGGATGGACGCATCTTTGCCATTAAGGAGGAAATCTCGATTTAAAAGGTCCACAAAAACCTCAATTTCCAAGGACTGATGTAGCGTGTGAGGCTTATACCCAACAGTGGGTTACTACTACAAGTTGCCAATGATGATGATAAAAAAGCTATACCTAAGCAAATTATTGAGCTTAGTCCAGACTGTGTTCGGCGTCGCACGCGCTACTTTGCCCAGAGCTTGACTGCGATGAATTAAAACAAATTAAACTTAAAAAACTATAATTAAACTAAGGTAACCGCTAATCCAATAATAAAAATAAACGTCTGCTAACGTAGCTTATACTGAAATATTTGTAACGTAGTCCAGAGTCATGTGAGAAAGAAAACTGCTTACTTTTTTAGAACCCTGGCCTAAAATTGTCAATCTTGTTTTTCTTTGGGACGTGTTTGTGTCTCCTTATCTTCGGCCGTTTCATTATCATCAACTGAAACCTCAATGGATATAGATGATGAGCGTTGCGAATCAATAAAAGTACTTTTCGATTCAGATATCGTCACTTTCTGTTTGCTTCTTTTTGAATCTTTTTTCTGTTTTTCTGTCTGAATACCAATGTTTTTTAAATTAGATTTTTTCATTACCTCTATAGGTTTTTCATCATCTTCATCGGCATTTTTTAAACCTCTAGTCAATTTTTGTTCCAAAGCCCGTTTCATTTCTAAAGTGATGTTCATGGATGATTCAAAGGCGATATGACCTCTTTTTGTAGACGTACTGGTGCTTGGAGAGGAAAAATCGCCCGTGTTAATCGGTAATTCAATTAATTGCCGGTAGAGTCTTTCCTGTAAATGTCGTTTTATTTCTTTTGCAACAGCTTCGGCCTCTTGCAAGTTGACCGATTCGAATTGTTGCGATCTGTCAAAAACGGGGGATTTCGTTTTGGATGTTATGGCTTCTTGTCCGAATTGTCTAGCGATCAGCGTTGCCTCGCTCGGCAGGACCGTCGAGCTGGAAGATAGACTCATAGGTGGAGATTCTGCAGGGCTTTGGGGCAATTCAATGCTATCAAGCAAATCATAAATAAATTTCACAATGAATTGTCTGTCTTTTGGCACGGCTTGATAGGCTTCGAGCCTGGCTAATTTATTGCGCTCTTCTGGGACTAAAGACAGTTCTGAAGTATGAGGACGTTCATCGGCAAAAAAAAGTAAATCACTTTCTCTAGATAGGTTGGCGAAGTCATTGGTGAAAGATCCAGCTCCGTCAAAGGATTTGTTTTGAAAATGTATTTCAGTGCTTTTCTGGGACGATGATATGGATAAATCTGACGTGCTTTTAATATCCACTCCATGGACTGGAGACACTGTGCGTATTTGTTCTTCGCGGCTCTCCTAAAGACACCAAAACCATATTTTTAAAGTAATAAGCAAACTTGATTTACTATTCTGGTCATAACAGAGATACTTCTATTTCCTCAGTTGTACTCAGAAAACAGAAACCGTCAAGAGTTAGTTTTTGCATTTAAATGTACTTGCAGTCAATTAATCAAAAACAAATAAGATTTGTTCTGAATATTTCCTTCCTTGGGTTCCTTTATTTCAAAGTTTTTTAGAGTTTACGGTACAAACTCTTAGAAAACAAGCAGTAAAAACTTACCAGTAACTTATCTATGTTTCCCATTAGTTCCACGTTGACTCGTACCAGTTGGAAGTCAACGGCCAGCAGGATCCGTACCAGCGCCAGCAGAGCTGATAAGAGCCAGCAGCAGGTGTGCAGCCAGGCGGAGATGATGGTGAGCCGGGTCGCTTGGAACACCCCGCGGATCCGTCGCTCGTATGCTAGAGTAGCCACGTTTACGGTGTACGAACATCTGAAAACATATACAAATGAAATAATAAATAATAATGCTGGATTTTTTTACACAGCATCATTTAGCTCCGAACTAAGCAGAGCTTGTATTCTGGAAACTTTTTTTTTGTAAATACATATTATACATGGATAACACTTAGACCCGAAATATTTGCAGACCATACAAACGTACTCGTATGTCCGCGGCGGAAACCGACCACGTAACTTTTTTGTCTCAGGCGGGCCTTCGCCCACTGCGCCAGAGGTCATCAAAACATCTGTATAGAGTTTTTCGATCCATATAACAAAAAGTATTTTTTCCGTTTTCAATGAAACAAATGTTTCAGTAAGTATAAGTGCTAGAATACGGACTTAGGTGTAAGGTAACATAGTTCTCATAGTAGTAGGTATTCCTACAAATGCATAATATCGAAAATGCTCTACCTACGATGGTATCTCTTGATTTTGTAATGGCGATGCAATAATGGAATATAAGTTTAAGATAAGAAAAAAATTCGAGACTTGATTTAAATCTAAGGTATGTATCGTAGTAGTGTAGTTTAGACGTTCTTACGTGGAACTGCCAGTGATCTCGCCTAGTTTAACACATAGCTCTTGAAGACCGTAATGCGTCATTGTAGACGAGTAGATACAAAGTCCACCCATTGCTAGGGAGAAGACGAAAACTGGCGGCACCACACGCCACGGGCGCTGCAAACTAAAGAAAATAAATATATTTTTCTACAAAAAGTCTTCATAGGTATACATTTTAGTAGAGGTTGACTTATCAGGTGTAAATAAAAAGTAGCATGGTCTTTGCAAAATATACGAAAAATATTTTTTTACCACTAAAGTTTCCGAATATATTTAATTAGGAACGGAGTTTGTAGATTATACGGTAATACTGTAGGTACTGGCTTGTATTAGCTATTTCTCCAAGCTATTCAACGAATCCTACCCTACTAATATTATAGACATCTAGATATATAAAAAAGTATGGATTTAAAATGTTGCTAAAAGTCTTTATTGCTTGTGGAAGGATTAATATAAACATAGTTCCTGGTTTAGTAAGGATACCACATAAGCTTCTTTTTCCTCGGGACACGGGCCACACGTATAAAGCTGTGGACTTAAGCTAGTTACTTTTAAATTGGAAATGTTGTTACTCAATCACGACGTAGCGGGCTAAACCAAAACTGATAAATGAAATGGCTAGTGTTATAGTTCGTGGCCTGAATAATAATGACGATGATAGGGGCAGAAACTAGTAGATATCTACGTAAGATAAGTGCTTCTAAAATTACCAATTCCGCCTTTGCGGCTTCAGATGAGGTGAAAGCCGTCACATTCGCCTCACGTCCTCAGCGTTATAAATTTAGATATACTTACCCAGTAAGGGTCCGGCTGCCAGTAGAACACATCAAGAACATAGTAGTCCATACGAGCCCGAAGATACCTGACACTAGAGGGACGTAGGTTGGAAGGTAACAAGCGCTCTTTTCAACCCATTGCGTGCTTAGGAAGTCCACTGGGAGCACTGTTGAAGAACATTCATAAATTTGATTTGCCAGATAGAAGATTTGTTTTAAGAATTTGCTAGAGTGAAAAGTGTGGAGCTGGCTCGTAAAGGAATAGGTAAGCAGCTTCTAAGTTGAAGCTTCTTTCTAGGGACCGCGGAATATAACTGTTCTGTGCGACAACCGATGGCCTAAGATTGTTCGTTATGACACTGCATGCCATAGGCATTAGGCATAGGAATGCCTCCTTCAAAGATAAGGTTCTCCTCCTCCTTAATATAAGGTTTACATGTTCGTATGTTGTTAGTAGTATTATACATTGTTAAAATAAATATAAACTTGATTCTCACTATCAGCCCGTTCCGCATCCTCGGGAATGAACTCGTAGATCACGTTATGGCGTAGAGACGTGAGGGACAGTAACTTCGGAAAGAGTACACACTTCTCATCGAACAAATACATCAGCATGTGGAAGCAGAAAGTGCAGAACGACCCGAAAACGAACGTCAAGAAAAATAACAGCAAATGGGCACCTGTAGACAAACAAACAATCTGCATAGAGTGGGGGAATTACTTGCCTACATTATTTTTTAGACAGACTATGGAGGACGCAGCTAGTAGACCTTTATGGAGGACCTTAGTGCCATCTATTATAAATCATCTATTGCAGCGCCTTGTGAATAATAGCGATATAACCTACTAGCTTCTGCTCACGGCTTCGCCCGCGTGGGCCTTGATGATTGTGGGATGCCTTGGAATATTTAAGACATCCCCCGTCGCAGGAGACCAGTGCAATGCAGGGGCAGGTGTCCTCGTACCCAACCCCTGCTGATCCCCATCGAGCGGAAGAAGGCGGAGGAATTGCCGCCGCCTCCTTCCATTCCTCCGCCTGCGAAGCGGCTCAGCTTGAGGATCTTCCTCCCTGATCCGCTCTGCCGTCTCCTTCTGCAAGATAACGTATTCGCAGAAGGAGACCATGGCTTCCCAGGCACTTTCGTTATCGAGCATAGCGAACACTACGCTCGACAGCGAAAGGTCCCTTTGTGACGCCCAGTCACTGCATATCTCTAGGGTATGCTGTGCCGTATCCTCGGGGAACCACTTGCACGTCTAATCTAACTGTGCTAAGCTAAGCTAAGCTAAGCTATTGAGATACATTGCTTGATAATTTACCTTTCCATGCTCCATTTACTTCATTTTCACTTCGTTCTATCAATCTAAATTCTTCAAATAGCGAAATTCTATCCATTTTATGTTACTAGTGCAAAAACAAGTTAAAAAATGGTACCACTAAACGTAGTGGTTATTTCGTCTATAGCCTCACAGGATAAAAAAAATGTTTGCTCTTACAGTCACATGATTTTTACATGGGAAACGAGCTACAAAAACGGTGGGGTTTTGTATATCTTTGGCTTTTTTTATTTCATGTCTCGCAACGGATAATACGATTTACCATAGGTAAAATATTTTACAAAATAACGAGCCTTGACGTCAAATTAATAGGAGGTTTTGACGTAATTTCCGTTTTGAATTCCTGCTGGTCGTCACGTTTGTTCCTACAACCCATCCATATTTCTATATACCTACTACAATCAAATTAAAACAGTAGTGATAACTGATTAGATCCTCTTTGAACCTATTATTAAATAAAGTTAATTCAAAAACACATACAGGCAATATACCATGAAAATACATTGAATATAAAATTGAAAACTCTACAAAAATAAGTATAACTATTAAATCTTTATTAGATTAGCTGATATTATACAATACTAACCTACATAGGAACATAAATATGTATAACTAAAAAGTTTCCATCCACTACCAACTACATTTCAACCAGTTATTTTCTATTTTCTTCGTCAATTTTCATCTTAGAACGGTTTTACCTTGGAACAATTCGGAACAAACCTGGAAGAATGCAGCACAACAGAACTGTCAAAACGTGGATTATACAAAAGTGCGGGGCCAAGTTGTAAAGCCGTTATTTTGGTCGTTTTTTCAGTGTTTCGTGTTAAATTGTTTTTTTTTTCATTCAGTAAAGAATAATATACATCATAAAAAATTATAGTACCTAGTAGTAAATAAATTATAGTATAGTATTATTTATATATAGTATTTTCGAGGTATATACCTCGAAAATACTATAATTTATAGTAAAAAGTTGGTAACGTGGCCGGATTGGATTGAAAGTATGCCACCAAAAAAAAAACTTGTAAAAAGATGACAGGTCCAGCATCCAAGGGAATCATGGCACAATCGTCAAGTACTTCACTTACCTATCAATCAGTAGATACGATAGTTGACGATGCGATGATACAAACATCCCACGCACGATGCAACGAGATAAGAGAAAACAGTCATAAAGGTCACTTCACGTTCTGCTGTTTACAGATAATCGCTGAAAACTCAGTAGGTACCTACTACCTACATTGAAGTTTATGAAGTAGGTAGATAGCTACAACGGACGACTCTGAAGTTACTTCTGATTCGTACCTACACTCAGATAATAATGTATGCTAATTTATTCATTTTTAGTTTCAATAATTTGATTGTCGTTTCGTACACTTAGGTCTTTAAGGTTAAATTAGAATAGGAAAAATATAGCAGCAAGACTGTCGTGGATAAACGTGTTGACTGCAAATATTTAACCAGACCGTAATACATATTTATAAGGTCATAGGGAATAAGGCCCTTATGTATAGAACACAAGAAACAGATAGCAATAGTATAAATTAAAGAAATACTTTGGCTAGTTGAATCAAATACCAACTTGATCAATACATGGCCTTGAAAAACTACTCAAAGGGTTGCTGGTTATGACAGATACTTAGGTAATTTGCAAACAGTCAGAAATAAAAAATAGATGAAAATAGTGACAGTAGTAGTTTTGTGACGAATTTACTTAATTGAAGCTTTAAAAACAAAAAAATTAAAAAAACAATTTTTTCATAATGTGTCAGACTGATATTTTCTTTTTGGTTATTTGAAATGAGTTTTTCATTTGGTTTTTGAAATGATTTTGGTAAAAACAAAAATTAAAAATATAGGTAGATTATCACAAAGACTACTATTAGTACTTGCATTATTATTTAAAATAAATAAGTATCCTTTATTTCATTTAATTCTTGCTTAATGTCCTACATACAATCGTTAAGCTTAGGTCTAGTGTAGCTCCAAGTAGGTTGGTAGGTACATCGGCCCTGTCAGGGCGTTGCAGGTAGGTATTATTTTACAATTACACACATACAATTTAAATAATAACACTGGTGAATAGGTAGGTATGTATACAAAATAAAATTAAATGTCAAAAATTATAATAATTGTTAATTTGTGAATACGAATATCACGAAGTAGGTAGGTAGCTCAATAATCAATGTCTTTAGGTTACCTACTTAACATTTTAAGGGCTAGGCTAACGTAGGGGTACGTTCTATCCAAGCTTTTGGCTTTGCCTACAACATTATAGGTACCTACTTACATAGTCAGTATTTTGCGGTGTAGCCATGGTATCGTATTTCGCTGTCGATAATTTCTCCATCCATAGAATGTTTCGCAGTACAATAGGTCATTGTTTATAAGCCAGTCATTAACACGCGTGACATTCTTATGGACGTACCTATTTGTGATTGAAGAATAGGAACGTACCTATACTCTGCCTCAAATTGATACATACCTATTTAGATATATTTTTTTCCCGTAAGATATACGTAAATAACATCTGTGTTAGTGAAAATCTAGAGGACATTGCTAGTGTTGCTTTAAACTCGGCACAGCACTGCTAAGCGCTAAGCTGCACAAGTGGGGTTTCGTATCAACGTTCAGGCTAGTACCTACTATTATTTATTCTGGTACAGGCAATGAACCGTAATTATTGAACTCATTAACAAAGTATTTAGTCCAATCCCAACTCAAAAAGTGGCACCTTACATTCCGCTAGAGACGATAGTCGACATAAACTCTTGTTAGACAACAATATGTACTGAAGTTATCGATATGCACGGAAATTAGAAGGGTGTAGCTTTGTAAGTTGCCATGCTCCAGGAAAATCAATGAAAAGAAAAAACATATTATTTTATTTATCGATACGGTTGAAAACAACAGCGATTACAAAGCCCGCCGTATCAGCTATCAAAATTCAGAACATGTCTCATAATGCCGCGAATATTAGAGCGATGAGCACGTTTATCTTACTCCTGTTTCTGACCTTTATGGCAGCTTGTAACGCAGAAGGAAAGTTTGCATTAAATTCTAATAATAAAAAAGTTACATGGACTTTGGAAAACAAAAATGGATGTAAGTAATCGTTTACTTTTTTGTGTGCAGTTCTGTTTAATGTGAGCAGGCTTTGCGTGTTAGTCAATACATTTTAAAGCCGATAAACTATGGTTTGATTTTCATTAGTGCTTAGTGTTAATTGGTAGTCACTGCAGAATGGCTTAAATAATTTGCAATCACTCTGCAGTAGGTATGTTATGAAACAATTGTGCACTTAACTGTCTGAGTCCATTAACCTATTTAGGTAATTTGCTTGCTCATACCTATCAACTGATAATACGTAGGTACTGCCCTAGCGCAGAAGCAAATGACTGCCCCAAGGTGTCTGATTTTGTATGATTACCTTCTTAGATAAAGAAATTATATAGCATATTAATCAATACGTACCTACCTATTGCATTATTTTACCATTCTTAGCGATATAAACGGCTATTGTGAATTAACGACTTAGCAACGCCATTTTTCTAATTACCTACTTAACAATCTTACAGTCGTTCGGAGAGTCCGAAGTAACTTTCCATCCTACACACCAATCAACTAGAAACGGTTAAGACAGATGATTACGATGTTCATTATTTGTCATTTTTTGCAGCGATTTCAGTGGCAGGGTCAGTGCCCGGTGGGGTATACACTGATCTGTACAATGCCGGCATTATTGGCCACATCATGGTCGGATTTAATGACGTGCTCACGAGATGGGTGGCTTACGACTCTTGGACGTACACAGCTCGATTTGCTGGTATGACTTTCTTTGGTGTAAACTAGTGTAAACGCTGCTAAATATAAAATATTTCCGAAGATGTTCCCTTTACGAAATTCGTTTCAGTGTCCAAGGAAGACCTCACTAACGAAGTGGCCCATCTTGTATTCGAAGGGGTGGATACTATTGCTTTTATAGAACTGAACGACAGTCCTATAGGAACTACAAACAACATGTTCGTGAGATACACTTTTGATGTCAAACCTCATCTTAAGGTACTGTCAAAGCATACTAAATAAGGCTTTGAAAAAGCTGCCTGCTATCATAATAAAATAATATTTGGCAGAGTTGTTGGACATGTGGCCATAACCTTTAGCTTAAAATATTTTTTTCTTGATTTATATATTAGCAACTGTATAAGCAAGTAGAGATTTACATAAAAAATACACGATAATAGGTACCTTACTTATGTTGCCTAATTAATGACATAAATAGCGATGTGCCAAGACTAATGTTAGCCGACTTAAGAAAAGGAGATTCTCAATAAGGGAGCTTTGTTGTTTTTTAATAAATAAAAAAAAAAATGGAACACACTCCTTGAAATACTATCCATTTGAGATCTTGAAATACAGGTTTAAAACATCTGGCTCCACAGAAGGGGCAAAACGAATTGAAAATTCGGTTCGCATCTCCAGTAGAAGCGGCCAAGACACGTTCTGACAAACACTTCGCCGCTCCCGCGTGCGTGCCTGCCGAGTACAACGGGGAGTGCCACGCCAATCAGCTGAGGAAGATGCAAGCTTCATTCAGCTGGGACTGGGGACCCGCTTTCCCGTCCGTTGGACTATGGTAGGTAGGGCAGACCCGTAAAAAATATATAAGATTGTGAAGGTAAAGGAAAAGCCTGCGAATATATTGCAATTTCCCGTTGTCTCCCGGCCTTCGGCCCCATCGGGGGAATAACCCGTATTCTAATATTCTTCTCAGCTCGTGTAATGAACGTCAGCAGAATGTTGATCATTAGGTAAGAAGACAAGATATCTTAAGTTATTCATGTTTTATGCTCTTATTTCACCACACTTTTTTTCATTTCATTTCATTTATCATTGGCCGGTAAGCCCATTCAGCCTTCCTCCCCTTCCTCTCAACCTAGTTATGCCACTGACCTGGTGTCACGCAAGGAGACCAAAATTTAAACATTAACACGACGATTGAGTGAAATTCAGTGATTCAGTAGGTTACTATAATATTAGGGAATAGGAAAAGATAATAATAAAAAGCCATTTAGCGCTTCTCTTACGATACGGCGACAGCGATACTGGCATATAATGTTACACACGTTTCTTTAAACAAATGTTTGAATATGATCACTCAATTATTTGCAGGAGACCAGCATACATATCATTTTACAACGGTGCAATAATAAGATCCGTAACCACTCACATGGAGAAAGTGGATCAGCAATGGGATGTCCGAATCAGATCGCATTTGGAGTCAAGTCTTCACAAGAAACATATCAAGGGTTATTTGTCTGCCACAATCTCAGTAGACGGAAGCCAGTCGATTAAAGTAGAGAGAGATTTGGAAATAGAGACGAGGGAAGATGGCACTGTCGAGGCTGACCTGAATATGACTATCAGTGAGGTGAGATCTTGTAAAGAGTATTTTACTCCAGAATAGAAAAAACACAGTACCTATAGGTGGGAAGTAGATGACTAGCCGAATCGAACACACTATCTCAGAAGCTATTTAGTAGATATTTTTAGGTTCTGAGGGGTTATGCCGAATTACCAATACAATAAAAAAACATGCAGATGGAAAAATCGACCAGATTTCCATACAAAAACTATCGATCGCGTGGATTCCAACTTAATTGAAACTGACGCTCTTTTTTTGTTACTGTTAGTAAAAGAGAGCGATAAATAAAATTAGCGACAAAGTTTTGTTGGTGCACAAAAGAATCGACTCCGATAACTTCGATACGGTAACAGAACTGACATGATGTAAACTCGAGGCCCGCCTGGAGCATAACTCATTCTCTCGCTCAGTGAATATCGATAATTTATTGTTTTCAGAACGTGGTTAGCCTTTGGTGGCCCAACGGTTACGGCGAGCAGCCTCTTTATAATCTGGATGTATATTTTCTATGTTTGTCTCCGAAAGGCAACATCGACCAAGCTTCATCGGAAAATAAACAAATAGGATTTAGAACCATAGAAGTAGTCGAAGAAAACGCATCTCAAGTACTCGGTGAGCGAATAATTTCTAGCGAGTATAAAAGAAACGTAATTTGCCAAAAACACTACAAATTACAACAATACAGGACGCAATAATACTGAATGTAAGACTGGACACGTCATACCACCAGAAAACAAAAGGCATATGGTAGATAAGTTTATGACATGTATTGGTTTTGCTGCACGAATTATAAAAACCATATTTACTTAACTATACTATATTCATGCAGCAAAACAAGATTATATCAACGATCACCAACATAATGTACCAACAAAAACCGAGCGCTATTTTAATTATAGGTAAAGACAGCATGCGAATATGATTGAGCGTGTAACATGCAATTAAAAAATTAAAAGAGAAAAATTTATACAAAATCAACTGACATACTTAAGACTAAAGAAATTATAATTATTTGTCATTAAAATACAAATATTATTATTATTTATAACAGGAAGTTTGTAATAAAGTTTGTTAAATGAGAAGCTGGATTTCAGTTTCTTGATACTGTTGGCAAAAATATCGATCTGACAGGATTTGGAGTGGGCGTTGTGTTGCCTGGCTATTCTTATAATGGAAGAGGTTAAATCTAGATGCTCGGTATAATCTACTGGGAGCAGAAAAATAGATGGAAGCTAATAGCTTTTTGAAATGAACTAATCTATCCTCATAGCTTATCAATTTTTTACCTAGGTGACATGAGAAAGTAAGATGCCAGAGGAAGCGTTTTTGAATACGTTCCCAGTGTTTGCTGTGAACTGCGTCAAAAGGATTCCATGCCACACTACAGTACTCTAGCCCACTACGCACTAATGAGTTGTATAAAGTTATTTTAGTCCTAAGGGTTCCAAGTCCTTAGTATTACCACATGTATTACGTAATACAAACCTTTAATAGAAACTTGAACTCTACTGAATTTGAATTTGTATTCAAAAGTTATCCCTAAGTCGCGAACTTATTTGACATTTATTAAGGTGCAGCTTTTGAAGGTGTATCAGCACTCTATTCTGGAGCGCTGATCTTATTTTTTCTCGTTAATAAAATTGAATAACACTAAAACATTAAGTGACCTATCGTTAGCTCCACACCAAGCGTCCAGTCTGTTTAGATCTATTAAAATGTGTAAGTAAAGATGTGTTTATGTTATTTTTCAGGTAACACAACTGCTAGTAAAGGGCTAACGTTTTACTTCAAAATCAACGGCTACCCCCTTTTTATGAAAGGTTCTAACTGGATACCAGCTCAGATCTTGCCAGAACGAGGGGTTGATCAACAAATAAGTAAGCGTAACTTAGTAACTTATTTAAGCAGCTATTGATATAAAGCACAGTTTAGTTTCTCAACTTCATTTTTTGAGGCCATTATAAATCTAAAGTTACATTATCATCATCTTGTACCATGATGAACGATACAGCCAGTGGCACCTTTTTTAAAGGAAACATTCCTACAGTCTTTAAGATATCATCCTTCCATCGGGTGGGAGGCTTTCCTTCACTCGTCGGTCGAACCGTGGTCGCTATTTTAGAACCTTAAATCATAATTATGTGCTCTATGTTCATAAAGTACATAATTACTTGTTACTATAAAAATATCAAACTATATTTTTTGGCCATCTCGCGGGTGCGGGTTTAATTCCAGCTGCGGAACAAATATAGATATGCATATTCTGCAGATATTTGTTACGGGTCTAGATTTTATAGTACCATGGAACTCATAGTTTCTCATAGCCACAATACCGAGAATCTTAGTGTGGGGTCACTTCTATGTAGGTATGTGACTGTTGGGAGTTTCAAAACAATATATAATGAGATAATGTCATCATTATCTCATTATATATTGTTTTGAAAAATATTATCAATGATTTCCATTTGGAAATCATTTTCCAAATGGAAATCATTGATAATATTTGATTTAATAACTATTGAGTTTGCATTTCCTGTTGAAAATTTTCTAAACTCGGCTAAAGACTCACATATTATTTTAATTTAATAACTATTGAGACTGCATTTCCAGTTGAAAACCTTTTAAACTCGGCTAAAGACTCACATATGGCTATGCTCCGTGTATGGGGCGGAGGCGTGTACGAATCCGACTACTTCTACGAGAGATGCGACCAGCTCGGCATCCTGATCTGGCAGGACTTTATGTTCGCCTGCGCTATGTATCCCGCTGATCCTGAGTATTTGAAGTACGTTTATACTGCGTATTTTCAAGCTTATTTTAGACTCCCTTACCCAATGGGTGCAGAAAGCAGCACAAACATTCCCATCAAAAAACAATGAAACCGGAAGAATTAAATAATGCTGCATATTTTTTTCCACACAGCATCATCTAGTCCCAAAGTAAGTAGAGTTTGTGTTATGGGAACTACATGACTGATATACTACTTATATACATTTTTTTTGTAAATACATACATAGTCTACATAGAAAACACCCAGACCCGAGACAAATATTTGTAGATCATACAAACATTTGTTCCGCGGCGGGAATTGAAACCGCAACCTTCTGTGTCTCAGACGGACCTTCGCTCAATGCGCCACAAAGGTCAGTCGCACCGACAAGGGCTCTTAAATCCAATGAATGAATCCAATTTGTGCCAACGGGGGCCCCGTTAGGTACTAAGCCCATACTTAAAGCTACTACCATAGGTAAACCTGGTCAGAAGAAAAGACGGGTGACACGAAAAATGAACAAACTCTACTAACACTACTACCTGTCTCAAGGAATGCTATAATGCAAAAAAGTAGGCATGTGCCCAACATAATGTTAGAACGTTCCTCT
The DNA here is from genome assembly GCA_958496245.1 of Perizoma flavofasciatum. NCBI lineage: Eukaryota > Metazoa > Arthropoda > Insecta > Lepidoptera > Geometridae > Perizoma > Perizoma flavofasciatum. The sequence continues at coordinate 7,930,876 of OY292436.1, forward strand.
GTATAGATCTTAGGATATCGATCATGGTGATTTAAGTCGTGAGCGTGTTTGTTCTTGCAGTATTATTACGAACCGGAACAATATCCACTGCTGAAAACAGAACCACCGATCTTTCTGCAACACTAGAAACCAGCTTGATGATAACAGGATTATCTTATGGTTTCAGATCAGTGAAGAGAGAAATAGAGCATAACGTTATCCGCCTTCAGCACCACCCATCCATCGCAGTCTGGGCCGGAAACAACGAGAACGAAGTCGCCCTACGCGGCAACTGGTACAACACCCAACCACAGTTCAACAAATACAAGGACGAATACATCAAACTCTACGTAAACACCATCAAACCCATCGTAGAGTCTTTAGACCCTGGAAGAAGATACTTGGTGTCCAGCCCGTCTAATGGTCTCGAATCCGAGAAAGAAGGATACGTAGCAGACAACCCTTATGACTCTCATTACGGAGATACACACTACTACAACTATTTAGGTGATAACTGGGACCAGAACATTTATCCGCCGACGAGATTTGCGTCTGAATATGGCTTCCAGTCATTACCAACATTGGCGGCTATGAAAACGGCGACGCAGAATGAGAAAGATTTTAGCGTTGATAGTGATTATTCGAAGCACAGACAGCACAGTCCGAATGGCTACACCTATATTGAAAACCAACTATTGAAGCATTTTGATTTGGATAGAAATGACTCGAAGCATTTTGAGAAGTTCGTGTTTTATAGCCAGGTTAGTATTACTCGATGATTAATAGATTATATTAGAGACCTAGGTCAAACTGAATAAGCACTTTGCATTCTAAAACTAATCAGTTTCAATGACAGACTTCTCAAAATAGTGCCAAACCAGTTGTACAGGTTTATGTATTTTATGAACAATTTAATTAAGTTTGCTATGAAAAAATTACACTTTATCTTGGTAAGAGATTTTTTATCTTATATTCTTTGTAGGTCATGATACTCACAGATATTATAATACTATACGTGTTGGGTTAGGGCTATTAATGAGACTGTTGGGTGTATTTAAAAAAATGGGTGAAATGTTGTAGATATCCCAAGCAATGGCGATGAAAGCCGAATCGGAATACTATAGACAAAGTCAAGCTGACTGGTACACCATGGGAGCTCTGTACTGGCAGCTGAACGACGTGTGGCAGGCTCCATCCTGGTCTAGTATTGGTAAGCATTTAGTTTATTGTATTAAGCTATTTTTATTATTCATATTGTAAAAACGGGAATTTTCACGTACAGTACGTGAAAATTCCCGTTTTTACAATATGAATAGTCAAGTTCACAATAGTCTATTTTTATTATTTGGATGTAAACATGCATACGGCCCACGAGATGATAAGCGGTTACCGTCTACATCTACAACATCAGATGCGTTGCCTGCCAAAGAACCAAAGTTGAAAAGCCTCATGTGTCTGTAATTTCATCGGCATCTTCGAACCGGAACACAGCACTGCAAGCATTACTCCTCGGCGGCAGAAATAGACGAATTAGGTTGTTTGTTTCATATGGATTATTGACAGGTCCAAGGACAAAATACTCGTAAGAGAAAATATTTGAGTGGTTTTGATGCCCATTTATCTCCGAAACAGCTAAACGGATTGTAATGCGGGTTTTTTTGCAATAGTTTTTTTAGGTGTCTTCAAGGATTGTTCTTAGATAGGGTTTATCACCACATGTCATTAGGGTGCGCTGCAATCGGTGATGGAAATACATACAGCAGTGAGGTTTTAAAATTATGTAAAAAATATTTTTTTCAGAATACACAGGCAATTGGAAGGTGCTCCACTACTTTGCAGTTAATTTCTTCGCGCCCGTTCTTGTCTCTCCACGTCTCCTCCTAACCGGTGAAGTCGAAGTATACCTCCTAAACGATCGTTTCGTCCCCATCATCAACGCAGATATCATTGTAGACGTTTACAACTGGACTAGTCTTATACCTATCAAAACAAAGACTTACACAGCAAATGCGGGACCGTTGAGCTCCGTCAAGCAAGATATAGAAGTGGATTTGTGGGAAAATTATGACGAAGAAGAAGTATTTTTAAAGTTTACGCTGAAGGCAGAAGGTGTTCCGTCATGCCCCTTAAATTTCGTATTCCCGAAACCGTTTAAATCGATCAAGGGATACAAGGAACCAAAGATTGAGGTGCGGTTTTTTATTGTTCGCTGGATAAACAGTTCCGGTTGATGCACACATGGCGGACAAAATGTATTGGGATCCGCTTAAACGAAACCGTATCAACTTGTCTAAAATTTAAATATAATGAAGCGGATCTTAGCTTTTGTCAGCTCAGGCGTTTGCATATTTATTTATACCAAATGTAGCGGACAAAATGTGTTAGGATCCCCTTAAAATAAACCATGTCAACTTTTCTAAAATTTAAATATTATTAAGCGGATCTTGGCTATTGTGAGCTCAGGCATTTGCATATTATATACCAAACGTATTTAATCTCAATTATCTTATTTCAGTTTTCAGTATCGCAATATCCGCAACCAGGGAAGGATGGAACGGAATTTTATATTGACATCAAAACGGAATCTATTGTGCTATTTATCTGGTTTGAGACGACTTTCAGCCACGGGTATTTTCAAGATAATGGCCTGATATTAACACAGCCTATTACCCGAACGAAGTACGTCACAAAGCTACAGAACCTTAATGCTCAGGAGTTGCAGAAATCTATTACGATTCAGTATTATACCCATTAGTATACTGTTATTTCAAATAAGATAGTTTCGCTGAATAGATAAAAACATTCCACTGTTCTTTGACAAGTTATAATATCATAATTTAGCTGTACTCATAAAATAAGTTACTTTAAAATCAAAGTGCCATTAAAATAAAAAACAGTCAGTACAAAAGCAACATATATTAATATACTCAGTTGTTTCCTTAATGCGTAGGTATGCGTGATTATAAGAAACTTATTACCATAACTGCAATATAACATGATACAATCAATCAACGATTATTTTTGGACGATCGATTTTGTAACTGGTAAGGGCTTTTTGTATTAACTAAGTACCAAATTGTTTTTAATTAAGACCGTAATTGATAGCATCGCAACGAAACAATGCAACCATATCGCTAGATATAATTATTACAATTAATAAATAATAGTTTATAATTTTTGCTTTTAATTTATTTCAATTATCTCTTAGTTGAAAAATTATATTTTACTATATTTTTTACATCATATCAAAAGTACCTATTATCTTATTTTTCATATTGTAAAAACGGGAATTTTCACGTACGGCACAATCGGTGAAGGCACCGACTAAGTTTCGACTCATTCCGAGAGTCTTCATCAGGGTGAGTGGTTGCGACTTTCTCCTTCCGCGTCGCGCCGTGCACTACTAATAGTGCACGGCGAATGAGTCGAAACTTAATCGGTGCCTTCACCGATAGTGCAGTACGTGAAAATTCCCGTTTTTACAATATGAATAGTCAAGTTCACGATAGTTTTTGGAATAAAATATCTTATTTTTAGATTTAAATATGTACATTTCTAATATTTTTTGTCAAAAACACATTGCTGCATCGTTAATGGTTATTAATAAATTTTACTATTTATTTTCTAGGGGCTGGATAAACCACATATTATAGATAGATTAGCAAGACGAAGAAACATTAATATGTAACATTATTTAAAATCAATAAAATTACAAGTCAATAAATAATGAACACATAATTTTTTGGTATTTAAAAATAACAAAAGCTCAGAAAAGAAGTAGAAATATTTATGAAGTAAATAAATATCTGAATAAACAGCCCACACATAGTCCTGCTCCCACACTAGGATTCTCAGTGGGTATCAGGAACTATGAGTACTGTGGTACCTGAAAACCTACATTATTTCATAACACCTGTGGTAACATTATTTAGATTTTTCACAAAAATATAATTTTCGATTCACTTTATAGCAAAGTTTGTATCAGGAACATAAGCAAAAATTGTAGATGTTAGTAGTAATTGTAGGTGCTTTCACTACTTTTTTCCAAAGACTGAAGTCCGGTCAAGTTCGTCCGCTTCGTGTGTATTATTTATTTTCAATAAAAAAACGACTTTGTCATTTTGCGTTTATAACATTTTTGTGTTACAAGTTACAACATCACAATGAATGTAATAAATTCACAAATATCGTTTTCTCCAGGAATAATAAATACAAATAACAACAATATTAATATACATACACTACTTAATAGTATTAAAAATCCTTACCGCTGAATATTGAAACGCCTCTCCATGTTTAATCATGAACTTAAGAACGATTAGAAAATTACAGCTTAATACGAGTACATTGTATTGACTCTATACTATAGAGCGTACCTACTCTTTTAAATTCTACTTAAATCTTGAGTGGCTTTTCAGTATTTGACCGCTTGCTACATATAATATTATTATACATATAGCTGAAGGCGAATAAATATAATGATTGGAACGAGTTTAAGCTACTCAATTAGCAATTAGCACCATTTTAGACAGTTTGGACAGCTACAGATGTTTTCCTTTACAAGATATACCCAAAATTTACTTGACACAAACAATACTAATTAATAAACTCTGTTGCTATAAAGAGTCACATTTATCAAAAACAATACGCTACAGTTTAGCTTGAGCGATTTCATAAGTACCTACACATAAGCATCTTGTTACCAATGGAAGATCACAGAAGATTTTGCGTCAAAATGTTCCTAGCAACATAAATTGATAGATATTATAATAAATTTTAAAAGGCATCTTAAAAATAGATTTTGTACACTTCACATTTAATCCTATTTAAGAGTGGTTAAACCTACGGAAGCATACTTACTTATATTATTTTGGCGTCCGAGAACCAATTTTAGTATCCAAAAATGCAAATTGAATTAAATGATAATAATGCATTTTTGTTTTCGAGATTTTAATCTACAAACAAGCGAACATAAAAATTTTCGCCTAGTTTCTAAAACTTTAAGTTGGCATTATACATTAAGCTCTTCTTAGTGCTTAGTGAACTTAAGTTTCATAAAATCATTTTCATATCACAATGAAGTAACTTCGTGTAATAATTTCAGACATTTGCCTATGTGTCAAAAGCTACAAAATTCTAAGTAGAAATTTAAAATTGTCGCGAGCCATCTTTAACATTTCAGTACTTACTTATATTTTTTTACGGATTCATCTTTTATCAAGAATAAATATTTTTATGGCATTGATTTTTTCTTTTGGTAGCTAGTCTATATAACTATGAGTTTTAATATATATTAAGGGTACAATCGAAATAAGTCTATCAAAGTTCTTGTAGAGACTAGAAATAAATGCTCATACAACTTTTGGTTTATCATTGAGTACATAATACAGTTTCAACCTCATGGGTAATTTTAGAGTAATAACTAGCAAGCTACAGAGCGTGAGAGTTTAGTTGACATGTAAACATGCAGCAGGTATACTAAAGCTAAGTCAGTGTTCACAGTTTATAATTCAACTATAGTTTGCATATATTCATTCTAAATTAAATTTAATAAGCAGAGAAGCAGACCCAATGAACGTAATCTTAGCATATCACTTTACTTAGATTAAAAGTAAAATTTACATCGATATCTTTTTTCAATCGATAATTGACGCTTGGTTATTTCCATGCAAGACCATCACAGATAAGCACCGAGCCTGTAAAGAAACATCCACAAATTATATGAATTTTCAAATATTATGGCAACATTGAAAAAAGCTGCAATTAAAAAAAAAAAATGTTCAAAAAACCCGTGCAAGATTTTCTATAACCCAACTGATATAGCATGCAAGAAAAGAAGAATACTTTCAAGCACATGCATTCAATTTCAAACATAATAACAATCGTGCTAGAACACAGAAACGTATACTTACAAATGTGCAGTGAAACTTACATTGTTGCACTCATATAATAAGCTTATATAGGAAAGAATTCAAGCTTGTGCAAATAAATAAATACACGTTATACTTTAAAATTTAATTTGAATACAATAATTCTAAGAAACTTTGTGTTCAAATTTAAACAAAAATGACAGCCAATATTGTAGACAGCAAAATAGCAGTGCGCACCTAGCGAAATACACAATGTCTGACCATTGTTATGGGCAATGCTCGGACATTTCAGTGAATAAGTGGTTTAAGATCTTTGCTGTACATTCATAAAGAAAAGTACCCTTTACCACATACACACCTCTCGGCTACAAACATCCGAATATAGACCTAAATAGAGAACAATAATAAAAACATTTACACCAAATATAGATAAAACACTTCAAATAAATATTATGATACAATGAGTATTTATAGGTCTTTACCCTCTTTGATTTTGCAATTGAGGACACAGTTCAAGATTCATAGAAAAAATCCAGTTATTAATGTAATACTTTGAACACAAGAAATTATTTTTTCGACATGCGAAAGTGTCCTCATGCACAACAATACACTTTCATACTAAACAATCCAAATAAAACAAAACTTTTAAAAACATGGTTATTTACTTTTCTGTATGTAAATCATAATTTAGTTGGTTATGTTCATGGAGTTTCAAAATCCAAGCAAGGTAATAAATGCCACACATTGATTATCGATTCCTTTAAAATACGACACATTTATTAATTTTCAAACTACTGGGACTCGAGCCAGTACCATTATAAAATCCCCAGTCTGAAGTAACAATGCTTCATTTCATTTCAATAACTGATTATTCTAGTCGGACCTTTACAACTTCATTCTCACTTCAATGAAGATTTACCTGACGCGTGAATGCAACGCGGCGCGTTCCTCCGAGGGTGTGTCTCGCAGGAAGGTGGAGGAGAGATTCAGCACCACCATGATGCAGCAGAGTAGGAGAGGGCCGAGGATGGCGCCCTCCGGTCCAAGGTAGAATATTCCGCCTGCTATGGCCAGGCCTGTCACGTACGGGTGCCCACCGCTAGAACAGCAAATTACAAATTCAAAGTCAATCCTATCCTGCTTCTACATATAATGAGGTGAAGTTTTGTAAGTTTGTATGTAAGAACTTATCTTCGAAACTACTTATCCGATTTCAAAAAACATTTCACCAATATTTAGCATGGTCTTTCCTTCCCTGGTTTCTGGAATACCAGTAGTTCTAGAACTGCATGGTACGCTGTTTTGTATTCCATAATCTAGTGCAGTGTTAGGGGGCTAGTGTTAAGTTTAATGGCAAGTACGTACTCTTTAATCTCAGCGTAAACAGCCGCGTCCAAGAAGGCGATGGGCGCGGCCTGCACTACGGGCAGCATTATGGCCGCCATGGGCCTGCCTTGCAGCCACACGTCCAGCGCGGCGGGGATGCCCGCTAGGTACGGACCTAGGAACGGAGCCGCACCTAGCACGGCTGCTAACACTGAAAGTAATAAAGACAGCCTTATTAAACAGCCAACCGGAAAAACTAAATAGTGTTAGGAGGCCAGTCTTTTGATACAAAAGATAAGAATTGTGTCCATATACCGAGCGCGGGGAGAGCTCCCCGCTGTCATCATAAACACGCATAATTACTAATTATGCAAGACTTGAAACGAACTAAAAGTTGCTCTACTTTACTAGGTTTGTTTTTCATACATTATCGTATTCAAATAAAGTCAAAATCAAAATTCATTTATTCATTAAAATCAAAAGGAATCTTTGAATCGTCGATTTTATCTACTGCCTGTTCTTCCGCGACCAAGCTAGAAAAAAAGGCAAGAAACAAGGTTGGTTATTATTTATAATAATCCTTTTATAAAATAATACATTTTGATCGGGTTGGAGCAATTTCAATCCCAAGAATTTCAATCATCTAGATAATCCGATATTTTATAGTATGCCTTTTTATAAAGGTTTTATGTTAATGACAAATTTAGGAGTGATGTACAAAATTTGCAGAGATAATGTAATGTAGTCAATGTTATAGATGGAAAATTTTATAATATGCTGTGCGGTTTGGGTTTCACAGTAGTTTTTACGAAAAGAGCGCTAATATGCTAATGAGTTTAATATTTTTTTTCGTTTACGCACATCTTGCCAAATATATAGACGCGGGTAGGTAATTTATTTTTTCTAAATTAAATTCCTATATTACCAAATTTTCCACAAAAAAACTGTGGAACGAAACTCGATTATAGTGTAAATACTGCTAATACGATTTAATTATTTTTTCTCAAGTACGAGACTCTTCTTTTCGTTTAGAACAAATAATTATTATACAAAGATTTACAACACTCAAAAATATATACCTAAAGTAGAGCATACACAAAAGAGCAAAAAGCAAATTAAGAGCGAGAGGGGCGCACAAAATTTGGCGTTTGATCGCTGACGACCGCTCAGCGGTCACTATAGAATTTTGCTCTCAGTTTTTGGTTATATACTCGTTATTTTTTAGTTTCCTGATATAATAATTATAAGGATAAAGAAATCTTTATATTCTGGAACAAAAACAAGAAAAAAATACTATATTTGTGACCACTAAATTAAGAAAATGAAAGATTCTATAGAAAAAACTAATCAGCATATTTTGAAGACGATCATTTTTAACCGATTATGTACTGAACGGTTTTGCCATTTTATTCTTTATTTCCTCAAAGTAAATGCACGAACATAACTCTAAATGGTGTCTGGCACTAAATAACTGTATGGAACGCTTGATTAACGTCATATAAACCAGTTATATGAACCCAAAAAAGATACGGGCTATCACTTATATCATGTTTATTTATGTGTAATCAAAATATTTTAAGTATATTCATTACTTTGCTTAAAATAAACAATGTTAAGTTGCGCGAATAATTTGAAGTGAGCAAATTTTGCTATTTAAGTACTTTTTTTTTTCAACTTGATTGGCAAACAAACATACGGCCCACTGTTGGTAAATGGTAACCTTTTGACGCTTGCTACACCAGATATATCACTCGCCCGTTGCCGACCCTGAGACATGACGGGTGAAAAGTCTCATATGCCTTTAATTTCACCGGCATCCATACCCTTCAAACCGGAACACAAGAATCTGATAATTGCTGCCTGGCGGTAGAAATAGGTATGGTGGTAGTACTGTAGTGTTTATTAAATTGCTTAAAATGTTTGGAATCCCTTACTTAGTGACCTCACGGATCTACGTTCTAAGTTTAAATCTGAGGATGGCCATCACGGGGATGAGTCGTGGGGGTGTTTGTTTTTTACTAGAATAGGTACACCTTAGTGTACCTCGTGTGTTCATAAGTCTTGAGACACAGTAAAACTAAAATATTTTTGGAGCTAAGTTGAGTATTCATTTATTGGATATTAAAATTAAAACTACTGACATCTAGATCTGTATTTAAAAATAAATCATTCAAAATGGCCGCCTTTGCATTCAATGCAGGCCTTCAAACGCGTGCGCCATTCATCTATGGCGGCACGAATCTTTTCAATGGGAATCCGTTTCGATTCTTTAATAAGGGCTCGCTTGAGAGAATCCAGGTTTGGTTGAGACTTTCTGCATGCCCTCAGCTCCAATTCCGTCCATAAAGAATAATCCAAAGGATTCAAGTCAGGGCTTGACGAGGGCCAATCTTCGCTCCGAATGAAGCCTGGCAAATTGGCCTCCAGCCAACGTTGGGTAGTCTTAGCTTTATGGGAGGGAGCAGAGTCCTGTTGGAAAACCCAGTATTTTCCAGCGAATAGCGTATCATTTAATGGTTTAACCACCGCTTCCAATATGTCGGTTTGGTAATTTTGTGCCTTCACCTTGACGCCTTGCTGGCAAAAATGAAGCGAAGTGACCCCCTCGTAGGAAACACCCCACCAAACCATCACACTTGCTGGATGATGAGTGCGCTGGACATTGCGTACAGATGGCTGGACGTCCTTTGAACTTCTGGCGTAAACCTTATTGTTCTGCCGGTTAAACTTTTCTTCCACCGTGAAGATCTTTTCATCGGTAAACAGGATATTTTTTGGATCGTGTCTCTTCAATAGGTTCCGACATCGTTCCAGTCGCAATTTACGAAGACGCTCGTTTAAATAATGCACTTTCCTTCGACTGTAGGCCTTTAGTTTAAGATCATATTTAAGTATCCTGTTCACCGATATTCGCGAAATGTTGGTCAGCAGAGCTAATTTCTTTTGAGTCCGGCAAGGGTTGCGACGAATTCGCTCTCTGATTACTTTGATGTTGGCGGGCGTCCTTACAGATCGCGGGCGGCCACATCTTCCACGGTCTTCTAAAGAGCCGGTCTCCTTGTACCTCTTTATGGTATAATACACAAAGTTCCGACTACATCCCAAACTTTGGATTTCACTAAAAACTTGCATTGGTTTTTTTCCTGCTTGAAACAGTGAAATTACAGTCGCACGCAAATCTTTTGATGGCGCCATTTTCACGGAGAATGAAACAAATATTCAAATGTATATTTTTTCTGATTCAAAACATTCGAAATTTAAAATTTTAAAAGTTTAAAAAAGGTTGCATGAATTACTTTCTTTTTAAATTAATTAAATAAGTTCGTCTCAAAACTTATGAACACACGAGGTATATGCAAAGGTTATCTCGAAAAGACTGTCCATTGTAACTTTCATTCATGTTGAATTCCTTTGATTTTTAATTTTTCTTTGGTAAGCTTTAAATAGTATTTATATCTATATCAATAAAGTATTTACCAACTGCCTTGTTCGATTTTGGAAAAAAATTCAAGTCAAAAGGTATCATACAAAAACTTCCCTGCTAAAATGTATATTATATTTATCGTAAGACAATGAAACAATTAAATAACAAACAGATAGAGTAGTAATAACTGATACAAATGGATAAATATTTATGTTTTCTTTTTCTTATTATCGTTTTGCCTCGGGGGCCTCAGTTGAGCGTACACATATTTGTAAAAATCGAGTGCTTTCTGACGATCGTATGCTGCATTGTTCCGGCACTGAGGTCCAACGCAGCGGTTAATATACTCCTCCCTAGGCTGTATCTTGGGAACTTCAGTTGATTTATTCTTAGACATGCCAGTACTTCTCAAAGTTTCCACGAAATCTTTCGACGAATCAAACACAACTTTAATAGCTGTTCTGTTAGTTATATTCAATTTACTATCTTTCAGCAAATCGTCCTTGTTGACCACCGTCATCGCAGCTATGCCGTTCGGGGTATCAGCTGGTCGGATCAGGTAGAATGTAGGTGCTGGTTCGGTGACGTCCTCATACGACGTAACTTCGTTTTTGGTATGCCTGTCGTGGTAAAGTAAGCACATAAGCCGCAGGTCAAGATCTCGGCGGCACATGTTGCTTTCTAATAATAGCTTCAAAACTTCGAGTGGGAGTACACATGGCGCTGATAAACAAGTGTTGTTATTAGCTGTGTCTAATATGATATTGTTCGGTTCATTCGCGTAATTCAGAAACGCTATGTTCCGGCATCTGCAGTCCATTTGATTTTTACTATATGTCACAGTTGCACCGGCAGATTTACAGCTAGCGTAGTCGAAAATTAGAGAATACGGTTCAACATTCACGACGTTATTGTTAGAGAAATTGAATTGCTTTTTGCTTGTCCTCTTTCGAGCACATTTGACGCTGTTCAGTGCATTTGCTTTGAGCACATTGATATAGTTTCTCTGTACGTCAGTGCTTACAGATTTCATAACCAGCCCGTTGGCGTAGATCTGATTAAATCTGTTTCCTGTTACTAGTAAAAAATCTGATGTTATGTTTACGGAATTAGATGTTATATCACCAAAGTTGTTTTCGGAGAGGTCAACCGATGATGCTTGTGCAGTTATTCCTTTAAATTCTATGTTATCGATTCTGCTATTAATAATTTTGAACACAGCATTATCACTGCTCATTAAAGCTTCTATACCTTGACATTGTATGTTCGCTATCGTTACATTTTCAAACTCAATGCTCTTTATTTCGGTCACATTATGGAAAGCTCTAGTCTTTACTTCAGTGATCTTGCTGTTTGCTATTCGAATTTTTCTAAGAGAGTTTATCCCTAAGCACTTTCTTTCGGTGTTCGAGCTTGGAGACTTGAATATCTTTTTCGGTAGAGATACGATCTCTTGAACATTGTCTATTGTAACTTCTGGAGGCGTTTGTAGCAAGGAGCTGCTTGATAATGAAACAAATTCGAGTCTGTCAGAGTTTTTGATGGTAAGTTTTTGCAGTTGCGAAGTTCTTTGCAGTATGGGACAGTCAAGTACCACTCTTAGTTCCTTGCAGTTCTGTACAGTAAGACTCGTTATGTAATCTGTGTAGTAATCCTTGAGGTGTATTATGTGCTCCTATAAACAAATGAAAACATCATTCATATTGAATTATCAGTGAAGATACTCAGTCACGTCAAAGATTTGAAAGAAATAAAATACTTGGTGCAAATACTTTTCAGCGAGTATAATAGATTTCGAAAGAACGTTAAAATAACTTACATTATTTCTCGTATCCGAGCACGTATAGACGATCTCATTGGGTACATTATTAGAACAAGACCATTCCGGGTACTGGCATCTTGTAAAATTGATCCTTACACCGAATGTCGAACCAAAGATCACAATAAAAACAATGTAAAACACTCCATTCATTTCGATGTTTAGCTCACAGTTTTTATCAGTGCACGCAACCGGTAGAACTATCACATTGTTAGTGAGTGACCATGCCGAGATCGTTTGTGCTAACATGACACAGAAATAAACTGCCCAAGACGTGTTTTATCGAATACTCGATAAAAAAACATACTACTGGGAGTAAGAGGTTCAAAGATGGGTTCTATCAATTAAGAATAGTTAAGGAAACCACAAAATGATTTTGACCTGTTCAACAATAATAATAGTAGGATGGTATCTCAATGCGAAGAAATTAGAGTGTGATACACGGACTTATTAACGGATATGGCGTAACTACATATACCTAAGGTTTCGACATTTGTCTTCGGTTCCCTAATATATAAAGTTATCATAATACATATAATGATAACTTTATAATTCCCAATTCTCAATAAAAAGTTTAATGACTTTGAACGAGATAAACTAATTTTAGACATTTTTATCGTTTTGCATTTTTTAATTCACATTCAAAGAAAGCTTGCTTGTATCTTGCATATCATCATCCTCAGCCGTCGGTCGCCGGTCTTGAGCCACACTATCCAGACGTCCCGCCACTGCTACTATGCCATCAGTCAAAAGCTCTAGCCTCAATATTAAGGTCAATTTTGTTGATAGCTTGAGCAAGAACTAGAACGACCTAACTTGACCTTTGGTGAATATATAAAAATTAAGGCATCAGAAGTCACGAGCTCTGGATTTGTTATCGTATAGAATTACTGGTTTTTATATCGTATCGTCTTACGCCAGATTTTAGGATGACGCGATATTACTGATGTCATTTACAAAATTACCGATTTTGGATTGGTTTATCACAGCACATTTAATATAATTTTCATAGAATGGGCGATTTAAATTATATGTTCAACTTCTTGCGATCACGGTAGACACTAATCAAGGTTTTAATAGATTGTTCTTTCGAGATTATGGTCAGATAACTCATCTGACCATAATCTCGAAAGAACAATAACTACCTTTAACAGAGGGAAGATATTTAGAAAAGTTATGGGCCTAGTTCGTCGAGAAGACGGCACTTGCAGAATGAGGAAGAATCGGGACTTTCGGGCCTATCATTTGCACTAAGTTGAAGTTAGCACGATTTTGTTTTGCTACTAGGTAGCAAAACAAAATCAAGAAATATCTTGCTATCCACCGCTTATAAGTCATCTATCGCTTATACAGGCTGACAAATAACCCGCAGAGTCCGTATAGTATTATAATATATAAGGCCATGTGGAAGGATGGGGTGTGATCAATCGGCAAAACGGATATATTATATAGGTGGTGGTGAAATTTTCGCTTCGGTTGTCTTTTCTTAATATTTGCTAGCATGCAGTGTCCACCTATAACTGGTTGTGCAATCACTTACCATAATATGCTTGTTATTTTCAGATAGTATCATTGTAACACCCTCAGGTAGACCAAATAAACAAAATAATATAAAATATCTTGGACTGCCAGTCGGTCGACAACCAGGTGGCGCGACGGGCGAGTAGCCGGCTGAGACGCAAGAAGTGCGGGTTCGATTTCCACCGCGGGACATATGTTTGCATATCCTGCAGGTATTTGTTCCGGGTCTGGGTGTTGTGGTACCATAGTACTCGTAGTTCCTGATTCCGTTTAATGTTTATTTATTTCTATCGCTGGAGGGACGGGGGACACTTGCAAGTTCTTCAAGTTCTTGACTAACAAGAACAGGCGCGGAACAGGGTACACTGGGATCTTTTATGGAAATGCTTACTACTTGAAAAACGCGGGCATGTATCAAATATACTGTTTGGACTAGCCTCTGACTACTTGGTATCTTAAAAGATCTAATCACTGAGTATGTCCATAGTGGGGAATAAAGTCGTAAACGTGTTTGTTTGTATTCATTACCTGAGGGCAGATAAACTACTTTGGCGCCAAAAAGATTGTGAACCAGCCACGTCCAAAGTCCATAGAACAGCGCCATCTTGAACGATGCCCGGAATACCTGGGTAAATAATGAATGAACGAACACTTTATGATAGTAAACCAGGATATATTTTTAACAAAAACGGGATACTTACCATGTTTTTATTTTGCTATACAAGAGTGAGAAAGAGGGCGGATCGATTTGTCTGCCAATTACATCCACCCGCAAAGACTCCAGTTCCTCTCGTGATCATGGTACAAGCAACTGTGCCGAAATATCGGGAAACATTCAAACTCATAAATCATGGTAAATATTCCGTTTTTAATCCTAAATACTATTACAAACGCGAAAGTTGGTGAGGAGGGATGTTTCTTACTCTTTCACACAACACTACTGAACGGATTTTGATTAAACTTTACAGTAATATAGCTTACTAGCTTCTGCCCACGGAATCGCCCGCATGGTACCCGGATAAAAAGTAGCCAATGAGTTATTCTGATGTATAAGCTGTGTTACTGTAAAGTTTCAGTAAAATCCGTTCAGTATTTTTTGCGTGAAAGAGTAACAAACATCCATCCTCACAAACTTTCACGTTTATAATAGTAGTAGGATGCATCAGAATAACACATAGGCTACTTTTTATACGGGTACCACGCGGGCGAAGCCGAAGGCAAAGGCTAGTAAAAACATAACCCTAATAGATTCAAAATATAGTTAACCAGGATATACATACCCAAAAAAGGTACCAATAGCACAATGGGCGGCCTTTTTCATTGAATTCTGTTCTATGGAGTGCATTTATCATAGAGTTATTGTTGATTCTACAATAACTAAAATTCAGCTTTGCAGGACATACCTGATTGATAGCCACTGATAGAGCGATGCCGAGTCTAGGGCCGAAATTAGGCTGGATTTGTGTGATGACTTCCACTGGTTTGTAGAGGGCGTTGCTTGAAGCCAGCAGGTAGAAAAGCGTTGTGAAAAACACCACCTATATAAAAAAAAATATAAGTTTAACGGTCGTTATCGCGTTTACCTTTTTAGCCAGCAGGTAGAAAAGCGTTGCGAAAAACACCACCTATATAAAAAAAATATAAGTTTAACGGTCGTTATCGCGTTTACCTTTTTATTATTTCCCCGACGTTTGACGATTGAAATATAAACTCTAAACTCTAACTATAAACTGTTCGTCCTAGAATTCCGTGATAAACAGGTGTTCGCGTCGCAATCCGATTGTGCAGTGCGGTGATACGGTTAGTGTAGTGTGCCTCGCGATGATATATTAAAGATCAAAGAGAAAGTCGGTGGATAAAGGTGGCCAAAGACCAGCATATCTCCAGTCATGATGATGAACTAGATGTTCATCATTGGTGGTGATTTATATTAGCACGAGTCGAGGGTAGATTTGAAAAGTACATACACAAAAAAGCCCGTTTGGTGTTGCTCTATGATGAAATTAAATATTTACCCACTATTACCCACTGAAATTGACGGGAACACATTGACGCGAACATTGACCACATTTTTTAGCAAGTTGATCGCCTCCGCCACATCGCCAATTTATTTATTAATTTTATTTTAATGCGCAGGGGTGTAGTCGTACCAAGTTGATGATAAAGTTGATAATAGCGCCACCCCCGCAAAGCAGAAGCGATGTGAAAGCGCCGACGGAACCAGCCAGCAACGACACATTGCTGGCCAGAGGAGCCCAAATGCCGGTCGCTATAGCGCTCAACGTTCCCAAATTCTCCTGCACCCAGTTCACTATCCCAGAGTAGTCGAAGAGACCTAAAAAGCCAAAAAAGAACATTAGATTGTAGAGAAAATTCGTAAACAGTATTTACCAACACATCCATTTCTCCAATTTCCATGATAATTGTTCTTAGAAATATTAACATGCGAAGGGCAAAATCCCTTAAAGCTGTGAATCAATTGGTGAAAAGGAGTATAAGTTACTAAGAAAAACTACTTGTCGGGAAATGCATGGATATGGTAAACTCAAATCATACCACAATCACAGTATATACATTAAGAGCGCGTTCCACGTGCCATCAGTAGTAATCTCATTGAGATGAGTTGGTACCATAGTCAGTCTGTATACTATGTACCGTATTACGCCATCTATCAATATTAGTTTAACAGAATGGCGGTGGGTTTTTGATTTCATTTCACCTCGTACTATTTGTATTGTACGCGTCTTCTGGTTGTATATTCTAGAAGAACAATATGGATTCATTCTAATAAACGCGAAAGTATGGATGTTTATTGCGAAGAATTTTCAATATAGAAGCTACTTTTTTTACCGCGTACCCCACGTAAACAGTTGGCAAAAGCTAGTATATTTTTTATCCTGTAGTGGGTTATACACAAATTGACAATGAAGTTACGGAGGGGATCTGTTTGCAACAATCTCTAATCTCTACAGGAAATATCTCACTCTGAACACTGAGGCCTTAGCACAGGTTAAAGTATACTTAACTTATTCTAAATACAGTATATTTTTATACGGAAAAACTGATTAACGTCCCAAGCGGACGTGTCGTGAAATATTCTCCAAAACGCCTGTACACAACTCATGCCAAGGCCTCTGATTTAAAATATATCTCACTCATTAAAGTCGCTTTGATAGTGTTGATGTTATCTATAAAAGCAGTTGGAAAGCTGTATAACTGTAGAATCTGGAATGGCCCCTCGTATTCTATAAACACGTAAAAATAAGTCAATAGTGACCAGATTGGTAGTGAAAATTCACTCGAACTTAGAGCTAAAGGGCTTTTATGTCACGTTAGTTTCTATCACCAGATTAGTCTGACTTTTTCAGGTGGCACAAGTGTTTACGCCCGTGATGACGGCTCATACATTGCCCGTCAATCAGGGTTCATACATAAAATACTCATTATGACCTTTGGTGGTTTCCTGGTATTTCCACGCACAGCACTGATACAGGTGTTAAGCTGGCAAAACAATATATTTCAGCGGTCACCGATATAGGCAGCCGGTAAGACATGCCCACAATTAAGTACTTTCATCTTCAATATGCCTCTATCAACTTTCAATACATCTTGCGATGCCTAGGTTCATTGCCTTATTCAACAATATCTTCGATATTTTTATAACTTTGTCAAATAAATGATGTCGGATCGGGGTGCGCTAGAGGTATGCGCTGCCGCCGTCCAAATAGAGGCATGCCGTATTGCATTCGTTATGGCACGTAATAAAAAAGGCATCCACCTTGCACACAAGTGAATTAGTGGCGGAACATTCACATATTTTCCCGGTTTCTCTGAACGAATTTGCTAAGGCTATGCTGTTTATAATATGTTAAACTTGATTATTGATAATAATGTTGTTTATGTTACTACGCTATTGCTATATCATGTTATCCGAAATAAAATAAATTATTATTATTATTAGGATTAACCTGTAAAAATAGAGGTAGTTGCAAGTCAAAATAAATTAATAAATAAGAGGCAAGTTAAAGAGCTTTTATGCGGATTCGATAATGATATCGGATCGGTTAGTGTGGGAAGCTCTTACCAGGCGTATTAGAGACGTTACGGACAAAGTTCTCCCAGGAGTCTTGCACCGCATTCCCGTCCACTTGCGGGCCGACTTGCGCCGCGAAGTGCCCGGAGACCCAGCTCTGGTACACACGGTCCCAGATCTCCAGGATTTGCTCCTCGACTTTTGCTATCTTTGCTGGGTCGCCTTCTTTGAGTATACTTTTCACCTGAGGGGTTAGCCAAAGAAACATTCAGTTTATCAACTTCTGTCTTTACTAAAATAAACTATGTAATGTATGTGATTGCCATAAAGGTGGGTCCACATTTGTGACACTTCAAGTCACAAGTGTGAACGGCAGGGCATTTGATCAGCTAGCTCAACATCTTCCTCTCTTCAGCTAAGAAATTCAAAGTATGGTTTTGAGTTGACGCGATTTTCGATTCTATAGTTTATGAAGAACTTACAACATTATCTATCTGGCATATCCAACGGCAAGCAGGAAAAGAAACAAATATTAGAACGCAAATTTCAGCTTTTAAAAGAAATTACTAAAGTATTTTCTTTTTTAGTCTAGCCTCGTTAAGAAACGTTTTAGCAGGAAAACTTTTAGGCGACCGCGACAAGCTTATATTTTACTTGTTCGACTAGTTTAAAATAAACTGCCATTTATTCCCGCAACTTCGTCCACGTTGAGTTTTTTTCATACAAACTTCATCATCCTGCTGCGCCTTCAAGTGGTGGAATTTCGGGAAATCTTTATTGCACTTCTACAGCACTAAACTAAGCCCTAAACATACCCTTCAAATCAGAAATCTAGCATACTTACTAATAAAGACTTTAATCAGTTGCTTAGCTAAACAGTGTTTTGTTTTCTTCCATTGAATTAAAAATAACACGTATCAGAAAGAGACAACGCAACGACTTTACTTGATCGAGTCTACAATCAATCTGGTGCAACTTGCTTGGTAGGTATACTAATAGAATTATTATTAACTCTATTAGGCGTTTTTGAACTATGGGGTAAAAACGGTACATTACGAGATCTTAGTTCGTGGGAAACTACTAGTATGGTAGAGGGTTTATGGAACTATGAGGGTTTCAGTAGTCGCTTGAAAACGGTACCTACTTCGCGAGATCAGTTTGTGGCAAACTATTGTACTATAATAACATTGATTATGGTTTGATGTACACGCCCTGTATCCTTTTCATCATCTTCACACGGAACACTATTAACGTAAGTGTTTTTTGCAACTTGGCCGGTCAATTTGTTCAATTAAATCCAGAGCACTGACCCCTGTTGAGATTCCTTCCCTCCCGTAGGTGTAAGCGTTGTCAATCAACGAGTCGAGCTTCTCTTCCCAGCCGTCGGGTAGATAGGCGTGCAGCTCGCTGTTCTGAACGTAGGTACTATTCAGTAGACTGCCGCTCAGTTGGACCACCACTATGCCTTCCGAGTATATCTGAAATTTCAAGATACATAGGACGTGTCAGAATATCTATTCTAACCTGAAAAGGGGGCGGAATAAAGCTATATACTTGGAAGAAAATGTATGTAAAAAAATCTCAGAATCAGAATAAGAATAGTATTTTTTGTAAACTGTTTTAAAAACAGTTGCCCATTTCGGGCAATTACAATAATTAATAATTATTAAGGTATTGTAAAAATGGGAATTTTCATGTACACCACTATCAGTGAAGGCATCGACTAAGTTTCGACTTATTCCGAGGGTCTTCATCAGGGTGAGTGATCACCCTGCACTGACACCGAACTTAGTCGGTGCCTTCACCGATAGTGCGGTACGTGAAAATTACCGTTTTTACAATATGAATAATCAAATTCACGATTTAGTTTTTGGTTTTTATTAGTTTTTGAAAAAAATAATAAGGTTCTTAGTGCTAAACTAAGTTTATACTGTGACTAGGTAGTAGGTACATAATAATATGCTCTACGTTTTCTCTTCAAATAACTCGTCCAGTGTGTAAAACATTTTTATAATTAACCATTTCTTAAGTTGGTTTACAAATATATTTTTTCCATTGATCTCCTTTAGTGAATAAGGTGAATGGTTATGAATGGCAGAAAAGTATGACATGTAGTTATTTACTTATTTGGTACATGTAGTTATTCACTTGAGGGATACGAATGTTATGTTTATATTTACTACGAAGATTACGATTTGAAGTATCTAAAAAGTACTTCGGATTCATATATTCCGGTTAAGTTAAGAAACTTTCAGATCGATCTGCCGTTTTCAATAAACAATTTATAAATCAGCTGTACCTGGTACATAATCAGATGTCAGATGTTTAGAATTAGATTTGGTGCACACACAAAAACAGCTGATTAAATGATGTTCCGAACGATTTATAATTATTTTCTTGCAAATATTATCAGGAAACCTGTTCACTCTTATGAGCAGCATCATCTCCTTTCAGGTTAGTAAAGATACACAATATGTTCTGGGAGAGCACCTGTATATAAGTAACTGGAACACACCGTTCTTTCCATACAAACTTTATCTTCCCTCTGGGTGGGATTTCATCATTTCAGTAAGTCCTTTATAACAAAAGTCAATTTTACAAATACGTAGACTAAAGTTATGCGCTTCGAAAATCTTCATCTATCTTCGAAAAATGGGAAAATGGCGTTTAAAACTCTATGCACTTCCAAATTGTATTCAAACTTGACGTGATATAACCATATACGCGGTTTAGAGTGCATAAAGTTTTAAACGCCCCTGGTTTCCCATTTCCAAAAATGAATATTTACAAAGCTCAAAACCTTTATCGTAGTAGGTACTGTAAGAAGATTCAAAATTACCAAAATGGACAGTTCTTACCTGTATACAAATAAATATGATAGCCACAGTAAGGAATGTGATCAGTCCGATGATGACGAAGCAAGTGGACACTGTATCGACAGATGCATACGCCATTTCCGTCAAGCTGTTGTTGCAAATCGACAGCAGTTTACCGACGCCTCGGATATGTGCTGGGACGAGAGCTGCTTCTCTGCAAGAACATACATCACGTATTAGAAAGAACCATTACTGTTCAAGGACGGTACCCCTGACTTACGATCACGCGTGAACCGATGGAAATTTTACATAGACTGTGCCCTCTGATTTTAATTCAATAAGTGGAGTAAGCATTTTTTAAACCAAGATCTGCACCTACTCGCTTTGGTGTGTATTCTAACCTGACCCCAACCATCCCAACTTCCTGAAATAGTGGAGAAGAACTTTGGGTTAATCATAGCAGTATTTCACTATCCCTGATCCCCAGGGAGTTATTGAAGGAGAGCATGATTTTATGAGCTCTTGCAATCCCGTCTTCTAACTAAATTCGCTTGTGGAAGTGCTATGTTGATACATTGCATCACTACGAAAAGTTTTTATCAATAGTAAACCTAAATAAAGGTTTACTATTACTATACTATGGCCATAATCTCACCTGATGGTAAATGATGATATCGTCGATGATGAAGGTTCTCAAAATTATGTATCCCAACGCCCACTTTGAGGATAAAAAAAATACTAGCGCCCCCCAAAGTTTTTAAACATAACAACCTATGCTTTCCCCTCTAGACCGCCCCCAATATCTTCTAGAGTCTTCTAACGCCCCCCTGAAGGCCTCCAGCGCCCACTTTGTGAAACAGTGGTCTAGAAGATACCTCCACTATTTCTTCACTTGTGCAATCGATACGGTGAAGGAAATCTTATCGTTGTAACCAAAATACGAAGCTCACACTCCTTTTACTACGCTGATTCTTGGTTGTTTCATCACCTGCCACTAGGCCCTTTTCAAGGCCAACACACCTTATCCCGCAGGGGTTGTTGCACTATCTCTGTTTAACAGACGCAGGACCACTTTCTGTCTACCGATGCTAACAAGGCAGCACATATATATTGTTGTTTCATTTTATCAAATTTTGATGCCTTGACATGACATACTTTTTTCACTAATCTTCTCCAGACATGTAATAGTTCGTTTATTGGCCCAGATGCTCTGAGGGTATAATTATGCCGAGTTGAACAATGGTGACCGTATCGATAATTTTTATAAGGAAGTATTGTCAATGCGGCCACATGTTTTAAACTCAGCATTAATTTGAACTAACACATAGTGACCAAAAAAGAACTGACGAACGAACGAATGGTGACTAGTTGGATCATATCCAAATGGGACCTAGGTTTATTAATTATTAAATAATATTTTACCTATTATTCCACCAGCACTTTATCTTGCTCATGACATTATTGTATTGGTTTTCAAAGAACAGCCATACTCCGAAATAGTCCAGCATTATCTTGAGCCCATGGATTGCTAAGAAGAACAGCATAACAGGTAACAGCCAGATATGCTTCCAAACTAGCATACACAGACACCCAAAGAACAATAACTTGAAGTATAGAGCTGTTTCTTCATCATTATCGAACGTATTTTTCATATAATTCTCGTCTAAAGATCTCTGTTTCAAAGTCGCCAAGAACCGATTTTCGCCTTTAGATCTCGTTAAACCCAACGGTAGAGCGGATAGGGTTCTGTTCTTGAACAGCATTTTCGCCTGTCTTGGAGAATGCTGCTCATTGGTCCAGCTGCCTCCTTTGACAGTGTCTGGAGTTACAGGCGACGGAGTTATGGGTGTCTCTTTATCAGGCGTGGTTTCTAGCTCCGTGTCAGTAGTGTCGGACTGTGAGATCTCTGGAGGTTTCTGGTCTGTACTTTCTTTGTAAGTGCTGTTTATGGCTTTGAACATAGCTAAAACCAATGTAGCTTCAGGATCTAGAATAAATTGATAGATTTATAACTAGTATTGGAGGAGATTAAAATATGAACATGCATATAGCTTGCAGGACAATTAGTTAAAGTTTGAACAGTTGGACAAACACGCATTTGTGAAGACGAAGGCAATCATGTCAGGGTTACTCACACTCATTTAAAGATAGTTTATCGAGGTTAATATTCCAGAATGAAATCAAAACTCAATATAGAATCAATTATAGACATTTCCATTGAAAACACAAAAATCCATGCTTTACTGAATCTAGATTAGTTTGGGATTTATCCTGGAATAGTAGCAATTCCTAGTATTCAAAATTGAAACCCTGATAGGATTTTCCCTGCAACACACCAGCACTGGAGGCAGCTCGCGGTTCACCTTGATTGCCCATTGTTGATAAGATCGCAAATTGTACCTCTGATTTATCATGTGTTTTCTTAATTTTGTTCCTTTTTAATGGTGTAGAGTAGAATAAAGAAATTATCTATCAAAAGAATGTAAATAGACGGAATCGGCGCGGACGGCGCACTGTGCTTTAGTGCTTTAACTAACCTGTCTGCAACAACTTCTTGTGCACATCCAGAACTTCGAGCGCCAACCCAGCGAGGCACATGGAGTGCAGTATCACAAACGTGAACACTTGTAGCGAGCCCGTTAACTGCCAATCAAATGAATAACATGCTTAAGAAATTCATGAATAACAACAAACTGAGAGTACATTAACCAAAACTGATAAAGCAATCCTAGAAAACACTTCTTGCCTTATTGTGTAGCTAACGCTTGGAACAAATTACTGAAAACAGTGCTCCCACAATGAACTCCTTCAAAACAGACTAAATAAACATAAAAAAATAGTGCACTGATACAATCTAAACACACATAAGTTCTGTAGCTGTTGGTGTATCAAGATTAATACTAATCATTTAAAATTTGACTTAGACAATGAACTATTTATGTAGTTTGTCTATAATTTTTTTATTTTAATGAATAAAACAATTTTATTATTATGATTATTGTTATTTAACAAATACTTATGATAAGGCATGATTCATCATCATCAAGCATCATCACCTACTTGCCTTTGTCCCATTTAGAGGCTAAAAAAAACAGAATTACAGGTCTCAGTGTAAAATGAGGTCTGTATTTCTGTACCTATGTATTTTTTACCAGTCTAAATACAGTTTGACATTTGTTCTGGGAATAAGATACCTTATTGACCCAGATGTTAAAGGAATCAGAAACTATGAGTAACATAGTAACACAACATCCACACTCTGAAATATCTGCAGAAACATTTTCACAACAGCAGGAATCGAACCTGAACCTCTTGCGGTCAGATTGAAATTCACTGTGCTACCAAGGTTATCTAAAAATTATCATATATAAACTTTAAAATTTACCTTTGCCAGGCAGCTAATAATAACGAGCCATAGGAATTGGGATGTGGCCTTGAAGATACCTGCTCTTTGTGGAGTCCATAGTATGTAGACGCTGATGAGATACGCTAGGACTACAGTTAGAGTCTGAAAAATAATGAATTCATTATTAGACTGATGATAATGATGTTGTGCATAGTTTTTTGCTCAAGACTGTACATAAAGACACTTTTTCGCCTTTATCTAACAGTGAACTTTCTCGGATCCATAATAATGATGGTGAGATTTTTTAGAATTTAAATGATCATTATTTGCTATAATTTAAGGATATTATTATGAACTAGTTGTTGCCCGCGGCTTCGCCCGCGTGGTATGTTAATAAAAGTAGCATATGACCATCCAGGCTTCAAACGATGTCCACCAACTTTTGAATGAATCGAACCAAGGATTACAATTTGTTCAAAGTTTAGAACTCAATTGCACAAAGGGTAGTTTTGAAAAAAATAAAAATACGTGTTTCATTATTTACTTTAAAGTTTATTTGTACAGAGTTTTGAGCGAATCAAACATTTTTTTTTTTCATAGAAACTTTACAGCCCTTTTTAACCCCCTTAGGGGTCGATTTTCGAAAATTAGATTATGTGTTATTCCAGATCCTAAACTATCTACATTCCAAATTTCATCAAAATCGGTTTAGTAGTTACGGAGATACGTGGTAACAAACATTCACATAGACTTTCGCATATTTTATTATATTAGTGGGATTATACTAAAATGTTCATATTTCATGTTTTTACGTAATTTCTGTTGATGACTATATCACATATTGCTAGTTCTTGACTGTTTAGAGTTATAAAAGCACCATTAGTGACCACACTTCACTTATGGACTGAGAACATCAGCAGGAGAATAGTAAAGAATGTGATATACCTAGCCGTAATAATATCCTAAGATGAGAATCATGATAAAGTAACTTTGGTTTCATGGCCTTTGCAAGAGACCATAATATACTGTATACCGCGAATAAAAGCTCTTTATTCGCGGGGTATATGTTCCGTAAATATGCCGCGAATACAGAAACCGTGAATATGGAATGGTAATTTATATGGGATATTTATAGGGGATAAATATCCCATTACTAGGTGGCAAAATAAAAAACGAGTATATAAAAGAATGAAGTTTTTGACCATATTGATTAATTATTATCTTCAAGCTTAGGCAGTGGTTTAAAGAATTTTGTATTTTTTTCTTGCTGGGCAGTTTTTAAAAGCTCCTTCAATTCAGACTGATATTCAGCAGTGGCATTAGCAATTTGCCTCTTAAAAATAAAACTTCATTCCATAGACGGATCAATTTTCATAAATAAATCACAAAGCTCATCTGCCATTCTTAAACCTTCACTAAGATTTTTCAAATTAAATGTCACATTTCCCATGCTTGTTAAAGCCTTTTCTTCAATGGGCTGTGAATTTAACATTTCTTCCAAGTCGGTTTCAGTCAAATCTTCATATTTATCTTATACCTACATATTGGAACCCTTTTTATAAATGTGTATGTACCGATGTACCGATTAGATCCACGAATATAGGAATTGGGTCGCATTTTTTTAAGTCCGCGAATAGTGAAAACGCGAATGAAAGAAGTGCGAATAAGGAGCTTTGACTGTAATTAATATAATTATGCTTTTGCTGCAAGTGGTTATTATCATTTATCTCTAAAATGGCTTTACAGATTGTAATACAGTTTTTGCAATGTCTTTGAGGAAGGTTCTGAGATAGGTTTTATTGCCAAAAATCACTAGGTGGCGCTGCTATAGACAATGGAAAACCAAACAGAGGTTTTAAAATTTTGACAAAATAAACTTGTGTATAAAGTTGGTGGCATTTGATACTTACAATATAGGAGCTGCACACACTGATGAGTAATGTTGTGGAGAGGGCCACAAAATTGGTGAATTGCCAGAAGAGACATGACAGGCCTCTCGGCACAGAGTTGTACAGCCATGGGAACACAAATATTGCGGACAAAAGTCCTATTACAGTCTGAAATCAAGAAAAATAATAATTTTGGATCAGCTTACTTACTATCTATAAAATACTTAAGCCCAAGAGTGAATTATAAATTATAACACATTCATCTATTGTAATCCTATGCTCAAAGTGAAGCTTTTACTTTTTGTCTAGTTCTGAACCCTAATTAAATATGCCTTGTGTAATAATGAGACAAATAATAGAAGTGTTTGCTATAGTGGCTTTTGTGACTAGTGTCATGGGCCTTGGCATGCCTGTTTCTGATCAAAAGGGCATGCTGTTTATTTAAATTCTGTGGGCAACTAACCTTGTAGTGTTCTCTAAACTGATGTCCAACAGTATCAGATGCGAAATTAACAGCATTAACTGGCAGAGCCATCAACCCGACGATCACAGACGTGTTCGACTTGTTCAAAGTCTCGAACCATGATTTTAGTTTCTGAGACAATTTGTATTTGAAGGGATGTAGTAGAGATCCCACAAGCAGTGCCCAGAACAATGGTTTGAAGAAAGGCTCGAGTATGAGAAACAGCACGTAGATAGCCGCAACACACACACTCAGTATAAACAGCGCAAAAGCATTATAAAACCCATGTTTCATCGGTTTCTCATTCCCTTCCGTTATACCTCCTATAATGTTGAAAATATTCTCAAAGGGAGACTGCTGCATGGCGCTCCGCACTCAGATAGAACCGTAAGCTACAAAAGACATGGACACCCGTTGTTAAAATGTTCTTATGGAAAGCTATGAGATCATAATTTTATTTATTTTGGTTTCATATTTTAGTCACAGCCACAGCACAGATTAAATTATTTTTACTATTACTGATAGGGATCCGCAAAAAGTATCGATACCTGGGGGTCTACTCCGTAAAACGATATCGACATTATCGTTACGATACGACAGTGCTCCGAATTATTCGGCCGTACCCTACTCTCAATAATGTTCGCAATCTTTGTCGTCTGTCGAAAGCATAGACAATATGTATCGAATCTTCGGAACGAATGATAGGAAAATCTAAAGGCTTGGATAATAGGCATTTAGCCTAAATCTTTTTGCTTGACTGTTTATGTCACTTTTTAGGCAAAATGATAACAATTATCTATGAAAGTAAATGAAGTGACAACGTCAAATGTCAAATCAACAAACCCACCTGTGATTTGAAAACTTTACAAGTAAAATTCTTGTGACAACTAGCCACAGAAGCCGTAATTAAGAAGTTGAAGTTGAAGCAAAAATTCGTCGGGAAAATATTCAAATTCGTTTATTAAAAAGATACTAGTACACACATTAAAGTTTAAAGCACTGTTTTAGCAACAATTTTATTTTTTATTGTTAAAAAAAAAAATGAAAAAAATAAATACAAGTTTACCTTCAAACAAACTTTTAATATGTTTATAATTCCCGATGAAATTATAGTCAAGAATTTTTTCAAATCCAACTGGTCCATCGTCACTTTAAAATGTCGTTTTTGTAAATCCTTTTCCTCGTGGATGGCTTCCATGGTAAGCATAAATCTCGCCATTATTCCAAAACAAGAGGCAAATCAAGAGTCCGTAGTGCAGCAGGCCGAGGTCGAATGAAAAGAATGCAGAGAGTCCAGTAGGCAGCAGGGCTCGAAGGTATAAAAGATTCGGAGTCCGGTAAACGAAATGGAGATGACTTTATCAGAAAACACAACAATATAACCCGAAACGATAATGCGCACGATAGCATCAAGGGCATCGTTAATAAGTTCGTCGGTTGACATTTGTTTCGTTGTCAAATTCAAATTATCGTATCGTTTTTAGTGATGCCGGAGTAGGGTTACGACATCGATTGTCAAAAGTAATGTCGGTCGTTTCTTCGTTCAAATGATAGTCGAAACGATGTAACGTAGAGTAGGTTTAGCACGATAATTGAAGCGATATATCGTTTATCGGTTTGTAGAGTAGACCCCCTGAGTAGTATCGATACTTTCGTTGCGATACCTAGTATTTTTGTACTCGATACATTTATTCCGATACTGTACTAGGTATCGATACTTTGTAACCTACTCGATACTTTTTACCCTTCCTTTAATTGTGCAGCGAAAAAAAAGATTAGTGCCTCTTCTTCTGATGTATATTTCATGTATTAGCATGGTCCCTCTCGGACGAGTTCTATATTTAAGGGAATCCCCGATTATGGAGTAAGTGTGACCAGCTAAGTATTTTAGTAGGCTTTTGGTATGTTGACATGGGATTATTTAATAATTAAAATTTTAATTATCAAAGGTAAGGTTCGAAATAATTTACTCTTTGAAAGTAATAAATGCCGTCCCATGATGTATGTAACTTCTACGTGCATAAAACAATGATCTATAATTATAATAAGAAAAATATATCCAACTTTTAGCATAATTTACACTTCTTGTATGGCAACTTTATTTTAACCTGACTGACTGGCTAGCTCAGAAGGAAAATATCTAAGTTTTATTGTTTAAACGGTGTTGGTGCCTTATTTGCGTATAAATTACACAGTCACATTTCACAGTCACAGAGTACTTTTAGTTATTATGTGGTGTCAGTTCTGTTTTTTAGTTTATTAATTAAATTATGCTTAATAATATACGTTTTTTGAGATTTTTATAACACGTTTTCAGAGATGATGAAAAAGTACTCGATACCAAGTAGTATCGATTCTTTTGATTCGATACTTGGTATCGAGTAGGTATCGATACTTTTAAAAATTTGCGGATCTCTAATTACTGACAGATCGGATGGGAAACGAGCTTTCTATTTACACGGTAGAACACTATCTTTGTTTTTTTTTAATTCGTATCGCGCAACGGATTTTGCTATTTAACATAGGTTAAGTATTTTGCAAATGAGCAGTATGTAATGTGTGTTATGCTGAGTAACAAAGACGTTCAAAACTTTTTTGTATGGGAATCTTGACGATACGGTCGACGTTTTGACATGTTATAAACTCAGAATAGCAGACCCTCTTCTGAGATGTCAAATTAATAGGTAACATTTTGACATAATTTCCGTTTTGAATTCTCGCCGGTCGTTACGTTCCTAAATCCTATCCATATTTCTATCTGCTTACTATAATCTATATATAACAGTAGTAGTACTAGAAATGCACTACACTGTGCAGTATTTTGTATAGAGGTCACTGTATAGTGTAGTACATGTCTAGTGTAGCATAGATTCGTAGGCTTATTAGATCTAGCATGAAAGTGTTGATGTAAATAATTGTGAGTCAGCCCAATAGATACCAAGTTGAAAAGTAATGTTTTTTAAATCTCTGGAATGTATCTGAGCTACTTTTTGACACGTGAATTATATTTCATAAGCGCCTTTGAACTTTATGATGATTATGAATTTCTTGGTTCTTTTCTTCTTCTTTTTTCTTACTTCTCTCTCAACTATAAACATGCTTTAGCTTAAAAGTATACAAACGTTAGCGTAGGTATGTACCTACTTACTTTACCACTATGAGTGAGGAATAAGCTTTATAAAAAGGTTTGAATGTACGAGTTGGGCAGAAAATGATATCCTCGACATGTTCAAGCTAAATTTGTCAGTAGCACATAGATCGAGAATTTTGGCTTGAGTCAAAAACAATTGCAATCTCGTCTCGCGGGGAATAATGTTTGTGGAAATTTATCTCTAAAAGAGAGTTGTACACATATCACAATAGGGTACATGTTCAATACGCAATTTTGAAGTTTCGAAATTGATCTCTATGCAAGGAACCTTCATGATCTAAGCGTTCTGACAAGAAGGTACTGCGATACCATAGCGTGAGCCACAGACTGAGAGACCGTATTGCACGACCATGGAAAACACAACACAGCCAGTATTCCGTGTACATGTAAATGCGTTTGAATTATCTGGATGTGCTTTCTATGCTTTCCATGGTCGTATAATACGCGCCGTACAAGCTAGACACATGACGGGATTGCACCCCCCTGGAATATACGACCCGTGTTAAAGATGTGACTAATATAATCTTAATAGGTACAGGGAACTTAATATGAGGAAAAATATTCATAACAGGTAGACGAATCTAAGGTATTGTGTTTGAATAACAGTCAAAATATTCGTTTCGCGACGCGCATCGCTATGCATAATAGGTATTTAATAAGGTTTTTTTTTGTACGGACGGCGTGGCCTCTCTGTCTCTATCTGTCGTCCATCAGTAATGTCACTGAGGCCTACGAACCGAGCGATTAGGCGAGTGACTGAGACTGCTCTAAGTATAGAACCAAACATGACTGAATGAGCAAACACGATGCACGCCAATTACGCCCACTGCACAACGCAATAATACATGCATGTGTGTCATCTTTTATTGGAAAGCTGCTTAGGCACTTCTCCTACGTGTATAAGCAGCTTTCATAGCGTAAAATACTAACGCAAAACACATAGCTCATGAAAAAGAGCATCTCGATTAGGCACGTGTAGACCGCACAAAGGTCCTATCTCGTCGCAAGTCATGATTATCGATTCGACACAGGCCGTGAAACACCATCGATCCTTATAGTTGGTTTGCTTATAATACTTAGATTACTAGGTAACTCTACTATGATTATTAGGTAACCCGCGAGCGAGCGAATCTAGCGTTTGTAATTTACGATCAACCATAATAGGTACCTACCTACCTACGGTTGATCGAAGTTTGTAATGTACCTACCTACCTTAGGTACGTAAAAAGTAGGTTTTTTGTTGTCTGACGATAACTGCCAAACCGTTTTGAAGGTTGAATACCTATGAGATTAAGCTCATAATAGGTATACCAAAGAAAGGAACCTACTTTTAGATTCTTAATTGGTTTTGGGTTTAAATCTAATAGGTCGCAGATATTACAATACTAGATGGGGTTAAAGCGGCCCTAGAAATAATTAGTGAAAATGTGTGACATAATCTGGTTTTGTAATACGTAGGTACGTAATTGTAATAATTGTAAGAAAAACATACCTGGTCTATCAACGCGTCATTAAAAAAAACCTAGTTACGTACATACTTGCTCTTGCCAGCGGCTTTGCACGCGTGGAGTCGTGTTTAAAAAAAACCCACAGAGTTACTCCCATAAACACTTTCAAGTTGCTATTCCAATTTTCATGTACCTTTAAAAAAACTGATACTCCCATTTCCATTTCCCCCCTTCAAACGTCAAACTCGAAAAAACCTGAAACACGTCTCCATTTATTTATGCTTAGTTGCTGCACCTTATAAAAATATCCATGTTTCTAACTTCAAAGAATAAAGGCTTTCATACAAAGTTCACCATCATTTCCCACCCTTAAGGTGGAAATTTCCAAAAAATCTTTCTAAGCATATGCTTACGTTATAAAATAAACTTATGTTACAAATTTCAACTTTCTAGACTTAGTTCGGTTTTTTAAAACACGACTCATCATATCACGCTTGCATAGCTGGCAACAGTTACGTACTGTTACACCTACCTTAGTACCTAGCTAGGTAGGTAGTTCATTGTACATAGGTAGCTAGGTAGGTACATCGTATTGTACTGAGATGTAAGTAACGTTTGTTTATGAGGCATTATTATTGACATTGTGACAAATTAAAATTATCCTGAAAGTAGTTAAAGGGTTTTTTCAACTAGAATAAGATGGATGAGGAATACCTACTAGGTTTGTCCTATGTCCTCCTGCAGAATGTACCTAACTGCCTATAACGAGAGATGAGGGCAAGTTTGACATTTGCCCTCATCTCCCTGAATCAGCCTCCTAATCCTTTAGATACCGCGATCCGGGACTCATCTCTAAGTAAAAGAGATTAGTTCGAAAAAATAACAATAGATGGTATTATAGGTATCGCTTTGTTATTGAAGTTTGAGAATAACTCGAAATTAGGTCCTAAAACATAAAATAAATGACATGTTCATATTAAAAAAAAATCTCTTTTGTATTAGAAAATGAAATAATGAGCTCATAAATCACATTTTCTTATTTTCTCAAAATTCGATGTTGTCCTCATTCTTCAAGCGGAAATCTTTTATACTACTTTAAGTTTGGCAAGATTTGTTTTGTTTAGTTTGTGCTGCATAGTGATAGATGACACTATTTGCAAGCGTTTGCGTGTTGTTTTGTATGGAATATAGGTGTATTCAATTACTGCAAGTAGAAAATCGTCTTCTTTTCCTTTTCTTACCTAGATAGATTAATTGTTTTTTTTGCTCGTTTTAAAGTAGGTACCTAGGTAGGTTCCAAGTTGTAACATTCTCTTGTAGGGGAGAAATGAGTACCTAATCTTGTATTTCTTACAAATCCACTCTTTAGGTCTAGGGAGGCCTATGCCCAGCAGTGGACTTCTTCACGTTGATGATAGTGATGACGATCAAGTAATAAAGTAATGCAGCATCAGTCGGATCTGGTAGTATTATAAAACTGTGCTATCATCTAACCTGTGGCCGCGCCGACCGGCGCGCGGCGGCCGTAGCATAAAAACACTAATGTAAGTAAGTAGATAAGTACGTATAACACAGTTCACAAGCATCATACGTACCTACCTATTTTTAATCAAAACCCTCATTAGGTTTTATCGCCATCTATTTGTTTATATTTTATTAGAAAGTTAAATCCACCTACAGTAAAAGCTAGATGGCGCTCGCTACCCACCGCTCCCTAGCGGCATCTAGTACATATTTATGGCAAACAAAATAGCCCGAAGAATAGCAAAGTTAGAGCGATCCATTTTTTTGTATGGGATGAGATATCTGTAGTTGTATTATAATATATGTGCCGCGATTAAGCGCTTTAGGTTTTACAACCTTTACCCACCTACCTAATCAAAGCCTTTACAACACAATTTTATGTATAATTTTAATTTGACGACCTCTGTGGCGCAATGAGCGAAGGCCCGCTTAAGACGCAGAAGGTTGCAGGTTCGATTCCCGCCCTAAGACAATGTTTGTTTGAACTGCAAATATTTGTCTCGGGTCTCGGTGTTTTCTATGCATATTTAATATTGTATGTAGATACCTTCTTACAACAAAAAAATGTATATGAGTAGTATGTACATATTAGTCATGTAGTTCCCCACATGCTACTGTGTGCTACATGATGCTGTGTGAAAATTGCCCAGCATTTTTTATTTAAGTGTTTAAGGTATTTTATTTTTAAGTGTATCTTTTAAATCTTCCGAGGATGGAGATCCAGTGCTTGCTACAAGTATGTACCTAGGTATAACCTACTAGGAACATACGTGGCATAGGTATCTACCTATTTTCAGCAATATTGGTGTAATTTAAGTAACCCGTCTCGTATTTCATAATTATCAAGACTCCGGAGAACGCAATCGGCCCCATGTGGCCCCATAGCTAAATGTCTACATTATAGCACAGATGTTATAAAATTATAGTAAACAGTTTTAAGTACCTGCCTACCTATACCTAGGTACTTTATCTACTTATAAATCGATAAATTGATAACTCTTAATTGCAGATAGGTACTTACTAGAATTCAGAAATCACTGATAGGTAGGTAGGTACCTCAGGTAGGTACCTACCTACCTAAACTAAATCGCGGTGATCAATGGATAATCAATGGCTTATAGGTACCTATTTAGTATCTAGGTAGGTAGGTTACCATATTTAGTATATCAAATAAAACCTAGGTAGGTATTTATTAGACGAACTATTATTTTTAAGTAGGTAGATAGGTACCTAAGTGCGTCAGTTTATTATTATCATTTTATTTATTATGGTATTTAATATAACATAGGGGAAGGGGTCTAAAGCGGCCACCTTAAGGTAAAGTTTAAAAAAAATGGGGTAGATACAAGAAATATTGTACAAATCTAACTATAACCGGTGCTACATTTCATGTAGTTAAATGTAGCAGGAGCATATTTAATATAAATGTTGAAATTACAAAATTAAGAGAAAAATACAAAACCCTTAGTAAAGCCCGCTTTGCCCGAGGGAGAGGCCTAAAGCGGGCATGTGCCTTGGGCAAAGCAGGCATATTCAATCAACTATGCAAAATGCAAAAAATATCAAAGACCGAAAATGAAAAATGCATTATTTGTTACTCATCGTTTAATTATCAACGTAATGTCTAAAATAACAGCTCCTCTTTTTCTATAATTAACATAACAATCAAATAATTAAAATTCTTGACAGTCGCAAGCGTCGTGTGCCCATAAATGGCAGTCGTAGCAACGAATCCAATCATCTGTGGGAGGATCTTTATATGGTTCGTTGCATATGATGTAGTTATCCCGTTTGTCTTCTTGTCTTGATATTTTTTATCTTAGATTTTTTATTTTTCTATTTTGACAAATCTCCTTCATTTCCTTTTCACATTTTTTTTCTTCTTTCTTACGTTTTCTAGTCATTTTCTCCCTGTGTTGATCTTTTATTGGAGTACTAGTTAAAATCTCAGCTCTCTGTGTTTTTCTTCACCGTGTTGTTTTATTCGGAGCAACTTTAGCTAATGGTATTATCATCATTGGACTTTGGTACGATGTGCTGTGCATGGAAATCAAGTGCAGTATTGGTCGTTTTATGTCAAAGTTTCCAGTTGGTTCTCCGTGACAGTTGCTGGCAAAAAATCTGATTCAAGACTTTTGGAGGCTTGTTGGATGGCTAAAAGTCTTGACCATCTAAAACAGATAAAAGTAATGAGTAATGAACCTGAATCATGCATATTTTGCCTCGGGCAAAGTGGGCAGGTACCATCAAAACGGTTTGCCCTGCCCGCTTTGCCCATTGTGACAGTTTTTTTTTACAATCAAACTCTAGCCTCTAATTGATGGAACACAGTCAAGTAAAAACAATCAAAACACCGCCAGATAGTCATAAAATAATATGCACATTTTGAAAGTAGGGCAACTAACTCACCAATAGAGAAAACACAATTGACATACCTTCTATTATTTTTCAAATCATACCGATATTTTTTTTCCGCCGCGCATCGTGCGTTCGCGCGTTTTCAGGCGTTCGTCTGAGTGAATGCTGCGGGAAGAGCCTTAACGACGCGCTGTTTCACCGCTGTGGCTATTGAAATTACGACTTTATTGGGGGGTGCCCGCTTTAGCTCCCTTCCCTTACCTACATAGGAACTATGCCTGTAGTGGAATCTTGCGATATTTTGAATACTGATTAGATCACATACCTACTTATACTTACCCAAGCATTGGGTGTTTCAGTTTGTTTTTCACATTAATAGGTACCTATGCATGCAGCGTTAAGTGTGACTTTTAACAGAAGGGAATTTTGTAAAGTTAGGTTCTTTACATTATTATGATTCATGGTCTTGGGATGCCCCAAGATCATGTTCCAGTCCCATTTATTTACGTAATTTTGTAATTTGTGACTGTTTATATGTTGCAAAATTACGTAAATAAATGCAAGCGATAGGTACCTACTTATATAGTAGGTACATAAGTTTTACCTCAACAGTCAGACATATAAACGAGCTATGAATACAGAACCAGTCACACTACTTATATCCTGTTTCAGGGTAAACGTGCGACGCCATTCACGTTAATAAACACAAAAAAACATCTCAGGCATGTTTTCAAGTTTCGTTGGGACCGTGCTGTGTTTGGCGGTATTCGCTTGCGTCACTAGCCATGTCATCAAGGAACCGGACATTTCGTTCCTTGACCACGATAAGTCCGGAGTTGGCGTGGATATCAAGGAGTCAGATACGCTTGCAGTCCCCGCCGTAGTGGCCCAGGTTCCCAAGACAAATGAGACAGTGCAGGTGATGACGCGGACCACCATCGACGGAGGATTTAACTCCTGCCCTGCGGGTTACGTAAAGCAGGGAACTTTCTGCTTTCCAGATGTTGACTATTAAGCCGTGATTGAAACCGTTTGTACGATTGTCTCTGGTGTACAGTATATTATAACTATCTACTAGTTATATTTTTCTGACTGATTATTTATACCCGCATCATAAGGAACCGGTTTAGGTAAGAGGTCATTAGTTTTTTGTGTTGTCTGTTAACATTGATATTTTTCTACAGAATATGATGTCTTCTTTGCAATCGTTGTGTCATCTTCAGGGAAGGTTCTTAGTCAAGCCCCACGTTTTTCACTACAGAAATATTCTCTATATAGGTGCTGGTTTTACGGTAACCTGCCCATTTGAGTTTCAATAGAACAGACGTGTTAATGACGTGTTGTGACGGCACACAATTTGAATCAACTATATTTATGCGTCGAATAGGAAAAAAATGTAATTAATCTAAAATACGTAGGTATTATAATGTTGCTGTTATTAATAAAGTTATTGAATTGTTACAAAATAATGTTTATTCATTGATTGTTTCCTACTAAGATGTGTGAATGGCAATTACAGTGAATCATTAAAATCCATAAGGAAGACTCAGAAAAATACTCACCCAGTTTAATTTGATACCTAAATTAAACTAGATAGTTAAAATAGTAGGTAATTTGAACAATTTATAATATGTCGGGAGACTGGGGAAACTTGATTGGTCTTTTAGATTTTTTCCTCTACTTAATTTACTTATTTATGATCGTATTAAAAACGTTTGAGTATCAAACGATGTGTCATTTTGTAGGAAAAAATAAAATAAAATCAATAAAATGTAGGTCATCAACCATCATATAAGATGCTAAGTTGTAACAATTACGTAGATAATAATATGTTTTATTCATATTCATGAAACTTAAGTTCATTTATTGCTCAAATTAGAATGAAAATGAGCTGCCTTTTGAGGTTTTCTCGAACTATGACCCGCTTAAAATATTCCTATGTAAAAAGAGTCCTTCAAAGCAGGCAACGAATCTGCAATGGCCCAGATGTTGCAGATGGCAATAGGCGACTGCTTTCCATCAGGTGGCCCGTATGCCTGATTGCCTCATCATAACATAAATTTATATCGTACTACTATTATAAACGCGAAAGTTTGTGAGGATGGATGTTTGTTACTCTATCACGCAAAAACTACTACTTATAGGATTTTGATGAAACTTTACAGCAATAGGTATAGCTTAAACATCAGAATAACACATAGGTTACGTTTATCCGGGTACCACACGGGTGAAGCTAGTAATATATATATTACTTATTTATTGACATCTTAAATTATACCTGTTCTATATTGCTTGCTTAAAACTCTAGGTTTTATTTAAATTTTCAATAAGTACCAAAGTTAAAGTTATTCTTTTATTTTCTTATAGAAACTAATTATATCTTTAACTTTTAATATTCATTTAGCAATAAATAAAATTATAAGTAAGTTTTTATAGCTAATTTTTGATTTTAGCTGCTTCCAAGGAATTTCAGTGAATGGGTTTTCTTTCGAGCACTTTTATGCGTCTTGCACACCAAGTATCAGGATCAGAAAAAAAAATGATGTAGGTACCTACTGAAAAAACGAAAGTTCTGTGTAAACTCTTTTATGTTTTATGTTGAGTTTTTCTATGCAAAACTCATAACAACATTGATAATCACTTGTTTTATGACTAAGCCAACCGAGTTTCCAGTTCAAGTTTGACAAAGTAGCAATATTAGTACTTAAAAAAGTGTGTAGGCATCATAGACTACTCTAGCATTGCTAGATAAGAGTTAAGCAACGTTTAAAAAAGTTCCGTAAATGTAAGTCTCCCGTAAGGATTAACTGCACCTAAGTCTTCCATACGCACAAAATTATTAAAAATAAATTTGCTTTATTTTGCGTTTAAAATATAGATCATATTACTATTATTTTTCTAATATTGTTGTACACCCATGATCAACTAAGATATTATGCAAAAAATCTTAAAAATATAATAAATAAACGATGCAATTCTCCATTTAGCTCTTGACCCTCAAATTGTGATCTAATCTATTTGGTTGCGAGGTTTTAGTATATTTGCATCTGCCTACAGCTTCGTCTACGTAATACCATCAATATCTTTGGTAATATAACAGTGAATTGCATGAGAAGGTAGCAATCACATCAGCCATTATTCATAATCCAGTGGCGCTACTCTACCAACCGCACAAAAAGTTTTGACATCTCATGTTGAGTACATGAGTATAAATATGTATAATATAACAGTACAAATATTTTTGATGTAAAGTATTTATATACTTAACATCAAATATAATCAGCTCATAATGGTTTTATTACAGTCGGAGCCGATCGAAACGTATCGTTTTTTCTTGAAAAGACGTCTTTTTAAAAAAATACGAAGTTTTGTCAGTTTTTCATTGAAACGAGACATTTTAATACGTATTTTAAGTTAAATCTTCAAGAAAAAAAATATAAAAGGTCCCAACATTTATCTCTTTTTCATAAAACTATTACTACGTGTGCATAATTAATTTAGTGTCATGTTTAGCATCTTGTCACGCCACTCCTTCATGATTCACCAATAAAATCGACCTCCATCTTGCAACTTGAATATTCCTCAACTGGCTTATAAAATACCTAAAGAAATCTTATTCCTACTCATTGTTCGTCGAACCCTCTAAGGCAGCGTACGCACGTTGAAGAAAATTTGTCAAGATGTTTACGTTCATTATATTGTGTGCTCTACTAGTGACTATTGAAAGTAACGTGATCAAACGTCAAGGCTTGAAACATAACGGCTTGGGTGTTAATCCAAAGTCGACACACAAGGTTGACTTATGGAGAAACATAGAAACAAACCAAGATGAAATAGCAAGAATAGCACGAACCACAGATGATGCAAAGAATGTTAAAACGATTGTAAAAGTGGAAAATAGGTCCGTCATCACATCAGCTGGTTGTCCTAATGGTTACGTCAAGTCTGGGGGATTCTGCTTTCTTGAGGCTGATTTTAAGAATTATGACTATTGATTAACTTTTGAATTTTCTGATGTAGTCAGACTGACTAGTTTTTGTGCCATATTATGTGAGTACTTGTTTACATACAGATTCAGTTTAGATATTGTTCAAAGTAGATAGTTAAGATTATAATAACTAATCGAAGGGCTACGACAAGCGCCATTTACATAACATTATCATGTTTCTTTACCATGTAACTTATTTTGTAATGTTAAATCAAATTATAGACATTATGTAATGTATAGTTGTTTATTTTTCAATTCGTAAGAATTGACCTTATCATACCAGAATAAATTCTCACTAAAAATAAACTGCGCAAGACGAGGCGACGGCCGCGATAGATATATTTATTATTTATTTATTTATTTATTATTATTGCCTTAATTTTTAAACTTTGAATAACCTTTTAATGTATAATTTTCAATTCATGCGCTTGCATCATGAGCGTCAGAGTCCCTATATATTATGGTCTTTTATTTTAATACAAAGGCGAGTTAGTTGGTAGTACCAATCGATTCACCGTTATATTTTGGTGATAAATTTGTCTTTACAAAATATAACTTTCTTCAAACGAATTTAAGTGTACTGCATTACTTTCCTAAAGTGTGACAAATATTGAAATTCAAGCGTCTAAAAATATAACTTTAGGTACCTACTAAA
This sequence comes from Perizoma flavofasciatum, assembly GCA_958496245.1. Classification (NCBI taxonomy): domain Eukaryota; kingdom Metazoa; phylum Arthropoda; class Insecta; order Lepidoptera; family Geometridae; genus Perizoma; species Perizoma flavofasciatum. The sequence goes on from OY292436.1 coordinate 7,970,486, forward strand.
CTAACTACGTATTTACTCCAAGTATCTCAAATTACCAAAGCCACATTAGTGATTCAACAATTATTTATTGAGTTGAATTATTCGAGCATTATATTTTCCGGATGATTGTAGGTATATATATACCTACTCGTAAAAGATCGACACGATTGCTCTAATTCATATTAATTCCGTCGTTTCGGTAGCTCACTGTGAATCTAGAAAATATCTTGCTGGGCTACATTGTATTCTGTTTACTGTTAGGTGCAGTCGTGTTGGAACATGATGACCAAGGCTGGAAGACACGGTTAGAAATGAACGGACCAGAGAAGATAGCGAGAGTAGCGAAGGCGGCACCAGAGAGTCCAGCGATGGCTGCATCAATTGATTCATACGAAGGTAATGTGACCATAAGGGACAGGGACGGATTTGCTAACCGGAAATTCCCGTGTCCTATAGGATACTTCCTATATCAACAATATCTGTCACTTGGAGGATAATCATTCAGATTATCCATAAGGCATAACAGTAGATGCCCTAAACCAATATAAAGTGAAATTCAAATGGAAATAAGATTTTCATTTTTTTATTATGCACTCGCCCGAAAAAATAAAGGGTCACATTTGGAAACAGCAATATATTCAAGAAATTATCAAGATAACTTCTTTTGCTTATGAAATTAAACCAAAAGAGGATATGCGGACTGTATGCAACCCTTCATTTTTAACCTTTTTTACTGTAATGGCATAAAAAATGCTTTATAAGTAAAAACTACCTGTTTTCAAATTGTGATCCATTTTTTATTTTTTTTTCTAGTTTACCCTTTTAGGGTAGGCTTCATTTTTCAATTTCGACTTCTTTGATTTTTTTTTAATTTTGTATATTTATGGGGCTTGAAATTGATTTTCCTTATTCAATTCGAGTAATTTGTGCAAAATCATGCCTTTAACTTTAGAAGAATGCACCAGAATTATCACCATGTTAGAGTTTGGGTTTATCCAGCACAGAGTGGCCAGAAGTAGAAGTGTGACGCTTTCCACGGTCCAAAGAGTGCTGAAAAGATATGAAGAAACTGGACAATATTTGAGAAGACCGGGCAACGGCCGTCCAAGATGTACAACAGCCAGAGAAGATCGCTTTATTGTCACGACTTCGCTTCGGAATCGACATTTATCAGCAGTTGCGATTCAACACCATCTTCTACACACCAGGACAGATTACATTAGTGATGATACAGTGTAGTATATTTTTATATGTAACTTTCTTTATAGGCATGATTTCTTGTAAATACTCACGTAGGATGGAAGATACTGCTCCAAAGTATTACTCATTCATCATTTCCAGCCCTCCTTTGAGCTATAATCGACGGAAAATCCATGTTTCGGAGTATTTCACCTCAAAAACATAGTTACATGAGACGAAAGAACAGAATTTTCTGATCTAAATTATGTTGGCAACTCCGATGATGTGGGAATTGGAGGTTGACGGTGCGTCGGAGAGACAGATGTCAGGCTGACGGATTCTTTTTCCGGCGGTCGACTGAATAACGGGGGTTTTCTTTGCGTTAATCTTTTATGGGTGCTTTGGTCTAAGATTATTGTAAAAAAGGTAGTAAATCGATAATCTTTTCCTTTATTTTTTTTGAGTAGCCTTATTGAGGGTCAAAGTTAACATCAGAAGTGGTATCGAACTTCACGTATTTTTGCTTGATTAAAATCATAATGGGCAACAAAGGCAGGCGCAAGAGTAAGCACAAATATAATAAAAAGCGTGATCGATCTTCTTCGAGTAGCAGCAGCAGCAGCACTAGCACAAGTAGCATTAGCAGTAGACCGCGAACGTCGCCAATGCAAACCCGGGCCAAGAGAGCAAAGGTATCACACACAGAAGATGTTGGAACCGTGAGTACAAGCCACAATATTACTCTGAATAATATGATACCCAATTTTGACCCGCTTACTGACAGCGTGTCTGCATGGCTGAATGTTATAGAATCCTACGCAGCTACTTTTTCATGGTTCGATAGTATGATTCGTTATCAGGCGCTAAACAAACTTAAAGGCTCCGCAAAAATTTGGTACGATTCGCTGTTGCGTACCGAACACGCTTGGACATCTTGGTTGTGGGTGGATTGGAAAAATAAAATTTCATGTACATTTACTGTAAAACAAAACATGTTCGATTTGCTGAGGGAAATCATTGATCGAAATCCAACGGACAATCAATCGCTGTACGATTTTTACTTTGAACAAAAGGCAAAAATAGACGCAGTGTCTTTAAATTTTACGGAGCAGGATACAGTATCAATAATTTTAGGAAATATAGTTGATTATATAGGCATAATCACAGCGTCTGTGGAAGCTAGTAGTACTATATCCTGCAACAGCTTAGCCAGGTTTATGCATGGTCGGGTTGCAGTGGCTGAAAATATCAAGCCGCAGATAAAGATCGATAACTGGACTATTTATTGAATCAAATAAAAATGCGTGTTGGAAAAAAGGTATTTATTAAAATAATAATAGTTATAATGTGTTACATTATATTGATGTCTACTGATATGGTATAAAGTGGGTAGGTAGATAAATAATATTTTAGCGTACGTTAAGAACAATTTGTACAGTCACTTCCTATAGTAGAGAATTGAACTGATACAGTCATCTTTCATCCGGACAGTGAGCTGAATGAATACAGTCATAACTTGGATCAAAAAAGTGAGCTGAATGGTACAGTCAGCTTATGGATCTGGTTTTGAACTGACGCAGTCACAGACCCGTGTGAGCTGATTACAGTCAAAACTTGGATCATAAAAGAGAGCTGAATAACAGTCATTTTACGGAACTGGTTAAGAGCTGGCGCAGTCACTGCCTAGGACTAAAAGAGTGAACTGAAATAGTCGATCTGCAGGAACTGATGTGAACTGATGTCTCATGTTCAGAGCGCTAAGGAATCACGAAATGAATACCTACCCACCTACATAACAGGTTGTTTCTGGGGTAAACTGCATTTAGCAAGCAATCATGATGGGCCGAGCATTATGGGTGACTAATGATACGTATGATTTCAGATTGGCCTTACACGACTCACGACGGTGATGAGCTCAAATGATGGGGTGGTGTGAAGATGCGGTGTGCTTGAGGACAAGCACATTGCAGGAGGACCGTGTTGGCAACTCCGATGATGTGGGAATTGGAGGCTGACGGCGTGTCGGAGAGACAGATGTCAGGCTGACGGATTCTTTTTCCGGCGGTCGACTGAATAACGGGGGTTTTCTTTGCGCTAATCTTTTATGGGTGCTTTGGTCTAAGATTATTGTAAAATAAGGTAGTAAATCGATAATTACTTTTCCTTTATTTCTTTTGAGTAGTCTATATTACCTTATTGAGCGTTAAAGTTAACAATTATAAACTATTACTATTTTTAGCTAAGAATGTTTGTTTTTCTAATTGACAGATTGACACTTTCTGTCAGAGTTCATCACAACTTTATTTTTTATTTGGTTGTTTTGTGAAAGTTTGCATATAAAAACGAATGTTTGCAGAAGGTTACATATGGAAACTAAATAGAACCTCTATATTCAGTCTAGAATAACACTAGCCACTCACACTCCATATTAAAATATAAAACTTCCTATAAATACGGCATTGAGCAGACTCAGCCGGCAGTGGAGTTCTGACTCTAGAACCATCAAGACCTAGAAAAGCCTATACCTTGAAGCTGCAGTGGTGTTCTGACTCTAGAACCATCAAGACCTAGAAAAGCCTATACCTTGAAGCTGCAGTGGAGTTCTGACTCTAGAACCATCAAGACCTAGAAAAGCTTATACCTTGAAGCTGCAGTTCAGTTCTGACTCTAGAACCATTAGGATACCTAGAACCTAGAAGAGCCTTGATCCTCGAAAATAGCAAGAATCTAGAAGAGCCTCAACCCTGGTCAGAATCCTGACGCTGAATCCTGACGCTGAATCTCGACGCTGGACACTGACACTGGACCCTGAAGCAGGACCCAGAGGCCGACGACCTGAAAGCCGAGGACTCTCATTCAGTCATAAATCATTGTGTACCTAATTCTAGCCTTCATGAAATTATGCCAATAATTTCAAAGTATGAATTTGACAGTGAATCAAATCTGATTATTTGGCTTAGAAATAGGGGTAATGTGAACAAATCAGAAATACTTTGATACTCTGTGTTCACTACAAATTAATAAAATTGTAATGTTCACATTCCCTTATAGCAACAGCTTGCCACAAGCAGAAAATGACCTTAGATATAAGTTAAATATGACTCTGCATACAATATCATGCAATAATAAATTAATTCATTTAATTGATTCTAACAGTGTTGTTAGTAATACATATTATTTGACCAAAGGTAGATAGTACCTTTCTAACTTTTACAAACGACAGATAGCTGTTTCGCTATCTGTCTTATTATTTTAGTATATTATTAGGTTAGCCAAAAACTTGGCTAACCAAAATGCTTTTTTTGAGCATTGTCCTAAAATTGAAAACCAGACATTGGAAATTATTCCATGTCATTTAAATTACCAGACACGACAATAGAGGAAGGAAATATACCAACTTGATGAACCAAAATATTGAAGGAATTCGTTGTAAAGAATAAGAACTAGAACTCTACATGAACTCAAATGACATTGACATTATTTGCATTACAGAACATTGGCTGCGAAGCCATGAGGTCATGTTCAGTTTCAGTAATCACCAAGTTGGTAGTTCTTTCTGCAGATTACATGCTATACGTGGTGGCTCATTAATCCTACTTAATAAGCAGATAAAATTTAGAGAACGTTTAGATATAGTTTACCTCTCTGTAGAAAGACACATTGAAGTTGCTTGCATAGAGTTGGAGCAATTCATAGTTATAAGCGTTTACAGCCCACCATCTCCCTCATTTGACATTTTTGAAAAAGTTATGGATGAAATTTTGTTTAAATTATCTAAATCAAATAAATATATTATTACGTGCGGAGATTTTAATGTTAATTTACTAGAAATTAACTCCTTAAATACTAGAATAATTAGTTTATTTCAATCATTTGATTTAAAACCTCAATTTATGAAGCCTACTCGAATAACCGACACTTCGGCCACATGTATAGACAATATCTTAATAGTATAGACAATATCTTAATATAATTGCCAACATTAAAATTTTAAATAAGAGTTTAATTAGTAATATTAAGTCGGATCATCTTGTTCAAATAATTAAAATAGAGGTTCAAACAAAAAAACTTGAAAAAAGAAAAATTACTTGTATACCTATGACCAAAGATCGATTGGACAAACTAAAATTGAATTTAACTTCTGTATTTCCATTTTTATATGGTAATTTTAATCCAATTAACAAATTTTTCAAGAAATTTAGTGATGTGTTCAATTCAATTTTTACATCCGATCGAATCGATCATGGTCTCTGACGGTAAAAAAATCTGTGACTGGGCAACACCGAAAATACAGAAAAGCAGGAAAAAATTGTATGATAAAGATCATGCTGAAAAACAATATAATTTTAATTTTAAAGAAAAAGTCAAAAAGTATTCTAAAATTTTTAAAAATGTTTTTCGTGAAGCAAAAGCGCGTCATTTGAGTTCAAAAATTAAAAATAGCCAAGATAAAGTAAAAGCCACTTGGAAAGTAATCAACATTGAGACTGGAAGAGGCACAACTAAGAACAATAAGTTTAATTTGAAAATTGGCAATGCCACCGTTAATCAGGATAGTGTTGTAGCTAATGCGTTCGAAAACTTTTTTACCGACATTCCAGTCTCTACCACAAAACCCTTAAACTCCTCTCCCATAGAAGCAGAGTCATTGTTAAAAGAAAACTTAACAGAATGTAAAATACAATTCAAATTTGATTATGTAAATAGTGATGACATCATAAAAGCTTTCAAACTCATAAATGTTAAAAAAACCACGGACCTCTGGGGCATCTCTGTTTACGTTGTGAAATCAATGATTGGCATAATTGCGCCCGAACTAGCTTTAATATTCAACGAGTGTATTGAATGTGGCGTGTTCCCTGATTTAATGAAACACAGTAAAATAACTCCACTTTTCAAATCGGGTACATGTTCTGACCCTGGTAATTTTAGACCTATATCAGTACTTCCTACATTTAATAAAATTTTTGAAAAACTAATTTTAAATCAATTGCAAAGACATTTTAAATTAAATAATTTACTGCATAATAAGCAATTCGGATTTAGTAAGGGTCGCTCAACCACTGATGCTGGTATTGAGTTAATATCGCACATACGAATCTCATGACGCTTTAGGCGTTTTTTGTGATTTGTCAAAGGCATTTGATTGCGTAGACCATGATACATTGATCAGGAAACTACACCATTATGGTATTAGGGGCGTTGCTCTAGACTTTCCCACTTCCTATTTAAGTGACAGAGTACAAAGAGTTGACGTGAATGGAAAACGGTCTCCGGGGTCTCTGGTTACTATCGGTGTACCGCAGGGATCAATTCTTGGACAATTTTTGTTCTTAGTATACATTAATGAACTACCTCACCTTGTAAGGGACGATCATGAGGTTGTATTGTTTGCAGATGACACGTCACTTTTATTTAAATTAAAGCGACGACAAACCGATTTTGATGATGTAAACAATGCAATCTCTAAGGTTGTAAAATGGTTCAACGTTAACAATCTCCTACTTAATGAAAAGAAAACAAAGTGTATTAGATTTATACTACCCAATGTTAACAAGTTAAAGCAAATATCAAAATCAAAGATGAACAGTTGGATCTTGTGGACACCACCGTATTCTTAGGTATCACCTCCTTTTACATCTGTAAAAGGATCATTAAAAAGAATAACCAGCCTTGTTTTCTTGCCTTTCTTTCCTGGCTTGATCGCGGAGGAACAGGCACCTAGATAAAAACCGACGTTTCAAAGTGGTCCTTGTGATTTTATTGAATAAATTAATTTTGACTTTGACTTTGACTTTCTGGCTAGCTTCATACTTCCGCTTGAACCTCACCTGCTGGGCTCTGAAGACTGAGCTGCAATCAGTCTGACATCAGGGCGGGTCCACTTCCTCCTCGCCCTAAAGATATTCTCCACAAATTTAACCACATCATTTCTTCAGGTCAACTACACTTCACCTCCAGTCAACGCTTCGCTCTGCACCCGTCGGTCTTCTCTCCGCTATCCGTATTACGTCGTATAGTGCCCATTAAATCATTAATCATCACTAGGTAGGTAGGTTATAATTTTGGATTAAATATTGTTAAAAATCTTTAATACCCTTTTTTTCTTAAGATTTAACTTGTCGCTTACAGCCCTTCTCTTGAAAACCTAGGGTAGGGCTGTAACGTGACAACAGTAAGAAGGCGCCTTGCAGAAGCTAACCTGAAACTATACAGACCAGTCCAGGGCCCAAAACTCGAACGTCATCATAAAATTTTAAGATTGCGTTTTGCACGTGTATTGTTTACGGACGAGTCAAGATTTGCACTATATGTCAACGATAGAAGAGACAGGGTGTATCGACGACCTGGAGAACGTTTGGCTCACGCATGTTTTAAAGAAACGGTGTCTTATGGTGGCGGTCCCTCCACGTATAGGCCGGCATTTGTTCAGAAGGACGAACAGACCTGGTTTTCATTGAAAATGGGAACTTGAATGCGGAAAGGTACATAATGGAAATCCTTAATGAACATGCAGGTCCTATTAAACATGGGCGATGGTTCAATACTTATGCACGACAATGCTCGCCCTCACACTGCATTATCTGTGAGACGATACATTGAAGAAGTCGGTATCGATCTCATGGTCTGGCCAGCGAGGAGTCCTGACATGAACCCTATCGAGCATGCACGGGACGAGCTTGGAAGGCTAGTCAGGAAACGAATTCCACCACCCTTGACACTTTCTGCCTTAAAACAGGCCCTTATTGAAGAATGGGGGAATTTACCTCAACACCGAAGAACTTAGTTGTTAGTATGCCTGATCGCATACAAACCTTGAGAAGAACCCATGGAGGTAACACAACGTACTAAAGTATGAGGTGGCCACGTCTTTTCATAAGAAACTGACAATAAATAAATAAATAAATAATGCTGAACATTTTGGATGTCCAGCATTATTTATTTATTTCCATCCAGGAAGGATGGAGACCGCACAAGACCGAATGAAATGGCTTCATATGAAGGTGGCCTACAACTTAGGGTCGAATGTGGCTAAAAAGAAAGAAGCAAAATACTCTTAATAAAGGTACTGAAGGAAAAAAATTGATGCACGCCGTTAAAAAGCATAAAATCAGTCTTGCAAACCGATTTTCAAGGATGTTGGTTTGTTGCCTCTACAATCACTCTACATATATGAGACTTCGAATTTTGTATGGAATCATGCATATTTGTTCCAAAAGGCATGTGAAAAAAATCCTAGGCAATGTAGAGACCCGAATAGGCTTATGTAAACGAGGCCTCAAAATCAGGTAAACATCAAAAAAGCTGCCTGACTCTGTGTATAAAGATTTATAATAAGATTCCAAATGAATTTAACTTACTCAATGATTATAAATTTAAGAAGTGGCTAATTGATTTATTAACCTTAATCTTTAGACCTAAGTACTAGCTAATTGCATGCTTTAAAACTGAAACATGAGCAATTATTCGTACATTATCACCTTGTATACCATGTTGTATGCAATAAATATATTCATTCATTCGTTCGTTCATTCATTCATTCAAAAAAGTTGAATTTTAAGTTAGATGGGCGTTAATCACCTGGGGTAGGTAGGCACCTTATCTTGTTTACCGTACAGTTCATTCAACGCGTACCTAAGAATTACGCATCCAACGTGATTCACCAAGGACACGGAGTTTAAAGACGGCTATCCTCATTTTACTGATAGTATAAAAGACCCAGTGAGATCAAGACACTACTCATTACATGTTTACTCGACACAGAATCAATCAAAATGTTTGCGTACGTTATGTTGTCCTGTCTACTAGTCAAGGCTATTGATAGCAGTGTTGTAAGAGTGCAAGAATATCAATCGAAAGGATTGACACACCATTTGGAATTCAATTATGACACAGTCACCGTGAAAATGCTGGAAGGAAGTGAGCAGAACGTGGGATTTAAAAGATTAATTACGAGGCCAGGCACAGAAATGTCAGAGGAAAATCAGTTAGTGAGAGACAAACGATCGTCTTACACGAGACTCTCAAGATCGGCTCCAGTGCAACTTCCAGTAGCTACAGGAACAGCTACAGAAACCCCGAAGAAAGTAGAAGTTACAGTGGAAAACAGGCACAGCATCCGAGTTGGGAATTGCCCTAGTGGATACGTGAAGAGAGGAGGGTTTTGTTTTAAAGATCTAGACTATTGAGAGGATCTATTTTTTCTACTTTTATTTAAACCAGACGAATGTGCATATGATTGAAGGATGTGTGACTGCTGGTGATTGTGTAGTTGGATAACTTAAGTTATAAGTTGGATGGAAACGTACCTACGGTGTTAAAAATTGTACCAAGAAAGTATTGTAAATGTATATCATACTACGCTTATTTATTGTTTATTCTTATCTGAAAAATGACTATGTAAAAGTTTTGCTTCCAGCAGGTAGGTGCTTTTCATTTCGTTGTTTTTTTAATGTAGTAAACGAAAATGAAATCTTTAAAAGAAACATACGGTAGCATATTATTTAAGAAATCTGTATATGAAGAAGATGAACCGGATCTAAACATTGTCTTACGATGAGCACGGGGTTAATTTTTTTTTTAACAATTAACAAAAACTATCGCTTACTATCACATCACCATTTTACGTATTTGTTATCGTACTTTAGTGTGATTATTAACACATAACAAGTTTGTATATCAAATAACAGAAAGACAAAAAATAAAGATGACGATTTTTATTTCCACGATATTCGTTTTGCTATTTAATTTTGTGGAAACAAAGTCCCTTTGATTCGGCACAGCAACACGGAAATTGTGTGTCAGAAATCTATACTGAAACTTTTTGATGAAAAATAGGATGAAATATGTAGTTGTTTTGGATGAAATTAATGTAAGGCTTCGATCATATCAAAGTAAAAACACTAACAAAATAACCTATACCTAATTTACCTACAAAATGATCTAATGGTATGTACCTACCTAACTACCAAAAGATATGGGACTAGCCGTTTTAGGTAGGTTCTTAACTATTGTAGTGGCTAGTGGCTATCAGCTTTCAAAGTCAACCCAAAGCCTAGAAACCTAGAAGTCTTTTCTTAAAAATAAATTCGTTTTATTTGTACCTAGCTTTATTTATTTAATTTTTATATAGCTACTCAACTGTGGACGTTCTCAGTGGCTCATCCATGCAAATACGTAACTAGGTATACGCTAGGATTTCTATCTGCGTAAGCCTTTAGGCCATATACATACATGTATATATATGTACTACTTATACAAGCACTGTGTGTGAAATATTTTGTCAACAAATAGGTACCTAGCAGCAGTGATGGCACCCAGACTCGTCAAACGGGTTTATTTACTATACATAGGTTTGTATCAATGTTTGTATACATACATAGGTTTAGTAATATCATAATAAAGACCGATAATATTGACGGCATCGATGGCGCACCGAGCGAGTAGCCATCTGGGACGCAAGAGGTGCGGGCTCGATTCCCGCTGTGGGACAAATGTATGTTCTGCAGATAATTGTTCTCGGTCTGGGTGTTACTCGTAGTTCCTGATACCCACGATCCAGGGAATCTTAGTGTGGGGTCAGGACTACGAGTATGTATACGTAAATGTTGGGTGTTTATATAAGTATTATCTATCTCTTTATATAAATAAGTAAATAACTTCTACCGCTTATATACTAAATCCGTAAAAGAGTAAGTAGGTAGATACTATGAAAGATTGGCCTTTAAGTCTTGAGCTTTATGTTTTTATTAAAATAAAATTGTCCTCATTAGGACTATAGAATCAAATGAATCCACCCTACTCGTATTTGCAGAAGTAAGGTACCATAGATATTCAAATTATAAAAAGTCTTCTCCAAAAAATGTCTTCTATGGCAAAACATATGAGGTGCAAAAAAACAAATAAGCTCACTACTGTATACCATGATGGACATTCTCAGATCCATTGGCAGGACCTACGTATTTATGTATCTACAGATACTAAGTAGGGGTAAGGGTACCTGAACAACGGGCTTGGTGAATATTGACCAAGTGACTGGGTAGATCCGTCGTATGAAACTGCATTCAGGACTTGCCAATAAACAGTGCCCAATAAACAGTTATTCCATCCACTCTTGTTATTCCAAGATCTGTTGGGCAAAGTCAGTTGACGAAATTGAAGACCGACAGCGGTACTTGTATCGTTTCGTTGAAGCTGAAAATTTTGAGAGAGCTCTAAGAGTTCTATGTTCAATTACACCCCTTATCACAAAGTCCTGTTCCAAGTATGATTAGCGATATCTTATGGAATCACGACTAGCCAAAACATTTTTTGTAGGCGATTTTTCTTTTGTTTTTAATTGGAAAGAGTTGGCCCATTTTGCTGAACCACATCTATAAGTTGTTTTTGAGAGTAGTCACCAATCGTGTCACTCGTATGTTTCACGACTTCCAATCTCCCGAACAAGCAGGATTCTGTAAAGGCTTTAGTACCGTAGACCACATCCGCACACTCGACAGTTTATACAGAGGACCGAAGAGTAGGTATAATCAAAATTACAAAATTACGTGTAAGAGTTGAGTATATTATCGAAATTACGTGTAAGCACTTGATTAAAAATCTTTGCTTCCAGATTTAATTAAGGCCTAGGAGGCACGTAGGTACTCATAAATAATGATTGGTTAGTTTTAAATTACATAGGAAGTACCTGCACTTCTGTTCTGGCGGCGTTTCCCCATCGAACTCGCCATAAGGAAAACGGAATGATGGAATGTTAATTGAAAAATTACTATATATGGTAAGTATTATGCCCATAAAAGGCTTGGCTTTAATAAGCTATGATTACGGTAAACAGCTGACAGAATTGTCCCATTTTGATATATTGGTTTTGACACGTGACATCAGGAGCCCATAATATATATGCGTTTGCCAAAAGAGGTTGTCTATTTGTATATCTGTTACCATTTTGAGGTAACTCTGAAACGGCTTATACGATGGGATTATGATTTTAATGCCATCAAGCTTTTTTTTATACAATTAAAGCGGCAAACGAGCATACGGCCTATCTATTTGTTAAGCGGTTACACCTCATGTGCCTGTAGTTTCAAGCTCATTCTTAGATATCTCTTATCATCATTAGTAACACTGTGAAGAACTTGGGTGTGCAAGTGGATGAGCGTTTGTCTTGGGGACCTCATCTTGCCGAGTTGAGTCATAAGATGTTCGCATCAGCTGCCTCACTTAGGAGGCTCAGGAATTTTTCTTCCGACATGCACCAAAGTTACGCTGGCACAATCCCTCTTACTCCCTATTCTCGATTACGCCGATGCCTGCTATCCTGATCTTACTGAGAAACAACTTGACAAACTTGAACGCCTTAAAAATTTTAGTATTAGGTTTATTTACGGCTTACGAAAATATGACCACGTCTCCGAATTCCGCACAAAGCTCAAGTGGTTGTCGATTCGCCAACGCAGAAATGCTCACCTACTCTCACTCTTGTACAGTATCTTATTTAACCCTTCTTCTCCTCACTATCTCAAGGAGCGCTTTGAATATCTTCATCTATCCAACTCACGTTTAATGCGCTCCTCTGAGACCTTGCAACTTAAATCTCCTATGCACGCTTCTTCCTTCTATGATTATTCTTTTACTGTACAAGCTATCCGCCTATGGAATGCTCTCCCCCTCAATATCAGAACTGCCAAATCCCTACCTATCTTCAAAAAGCTATTGCACAGTCACTAGTTATCTTAAAGCTGATGAGTTGCATCTTATAGATTATTTATGTAGGTATAAGTATATTTTTTATCTAATTATTCATCACTATGTATGTTGTATTGTCTATACACCACCGTCCTGTATCGTTCACGTAAATTTCTGGCCATCCAAGGGTTGTCTGGAAGAGATCGCTTTAAATGATAAGCCCGCCCATTGTACTCCCGCGATTAGCTTGTAATTTGCTCCGTTTGAATTTGTAAGCAACATAATATTAAGTGGTGTACAATAAAGAGTTATCTATCTATCATCACAAGTTACAAGGAGGCGCTGCAATATTTGATAGAAATACACTATGGAGGTTTAACATTTTGTAAATGTCTTTCAAGCAACTTTTTACCCGCCACGTATGGAGCCCATAATTATATGCGTTTTTCATAAGAGTTGTTTGATTATGAGTTTGTTTGTCTGTTACTATTTATCTTCGAAGCGGCTTAACAAATTGAAATGCGCTTTTTTCCAATCGACTTGTATGATTTCAAGAATGCTTCTTCGATAGGTTTTATTGCCACATGTCACTAGGGGGGCGCTGCGATCGATAATGAAAATACACCTCTAGGGGTTTGAAATGCTGTAAAAATTAACGCGTTTAGGAAGGCGACAATTTTTCTCCCAAAAGCAAAACTTCTAAAATAATTTGACTATGTCAATTTCAATGTTACAAGGCTCTATCTTGTAACATTGAAATTGACATAGCAACGCTGCGCTAGAAGCGTAGCATCATTTTACTAGACTCGACAGGCAGTTTGTCGAAGAAAATACATGTTTTTCGCAAAAAGCTTTTTCAGTTGTGTGTGACGTTTTTAGGTTATTTACTTTACCTCTGGGAATTAGAGGGTTGTGAAAATGAAGAGTGAACGTTGATTTACTTTGATCGCTGACTGGATATGATGTGTGTAGCTTTTAAGTAAGAGTTTTCCATTAAAATATGAGATTTAATTGTTCCTCAATTAAGGTTAAAAGTGGACTCCTACTTTGCTTTGCAGCCTTAAAATAGATTCTGCCTATTAATTTAACGTTGCCCAATCTACTGAAATATCCTAGGTATCCTACCTATACCTATTTAAATAAACTGGGAAGAATCGTGTTAATTATTAATAACTAAACCATTTTTTGTACTGGCCAACGTTTTACGAAGCAAATAAACTTCTTTTTTGTCTATACCACATGAATTAGGAATTGAAGCAACTCAGAGGCTCTAACAATAGACGCTATTTTAGAACAAATTATTATCTCCACGTTACACTGCTGTTTGTTACATCTCTTGGCGTCGCATCAAATTTTTCACAAACAGTTTGAACAGCTTTTTCTGACAACTAAATATAAAAACAATTAGCATTTCCATGGATTAGAAATACACGGAGCTCCTGGTAAAATTTGACATTGTAGAATAGAAGCCGAACATTGACGAAACGAATTTTATTGGGCTATTAAATACCGAACAATCTAAACATGAAGCGAAAAATAACGGGATACTTTCTATTTTTGTCACCATTATGTAAATCTTAAAAAGTTAATTTTGAACTCACCTTTACTGATTCCCTCTAGCGTCTAAATAATAACTGAGTAGCCAACCTTACAAGTAAGTTGACTTGGCAGCGCGAGCGTTAAAAGGAACTTGATATAGCATTACGCCACCGTTCTAATAGATTGATAGTTTCTTCTCAAAATTCCTACAACTGAGACACTTTCATTTGTCTAGAGGTTATAAATTTTTTTTTTTCAAATATGGAATATTCTGCCAGAGACAAAAGTGTAGCTTCTCGAGTTACATCCTACTACTATTGTAAACGCGAAAGCGTGTGAGGATGGATGTTTGTTACTCTTTCACGCAAAAACTACTGATCGGATTTTGATTCAACTTTACAGTAGGTAATATAGCTCATACGTCAGAATAACACAAAGGCTACTTTTTTTCGAGAACCACACGGACGAGCCGTGGGCAGAGACTAGTGTATTTTATAATTAAATACTTTTTACCGACTACAAAGAACCATATTTGTTAATAGGTACATGAAGAGAAACAAAACGTATTACCTCTCTTTGTTGGATTTCAAGTAGTGGGTAGAACATTAACCAATTGCATACCTTCGAATATTTGGAAATCGTATTCATTTCAACATACACTTAAATATAGTATACTTAAATAAAGTTTATATTAAGAAAGTGGGTATTTTTCCCCATATACACAACCCTTTTCAAATAAAGCAGGCAAATTATTTAAAATTGATCCAGAAAGAAGAAAGAGGGTGCAAAAAATACAAAAGCTTGTCCAGTTCCATTGTAACATCAAGGAGACTAAAAAGTGAGGGTAATTAATTTCGTAGACGCGCATTTATTTACGGTCAAAGACAAAAGTGTTTTGTGTAAAGTAAACAGAGGTCGCCCCTGGCTCGTCATGCTGCAGTGTATTTGTGAGGCCGGTCTTTGTCCATTTGTCAATAAAATTGATTCCCGATATAATGAAGGGTATACGTTGTTACATTGGAGGGACCTTCAGAGGCGGTCGCCAATTTCGGGATCACCTAGTGGTGTGAGGGGGGAGGCACGGGCGAAAAGGAGGGATATGCGTGCGCATTTACTTTGCGTTAGTTTCTACCGCTCTTTCTCGAACTTCTCCTACAACCTCTGCGCCTTTTCACAGATTAACTAAGCGTTTCTATGTAACCTGCGTGTTTGATTATACTACGAGCCGGTGTGTTCCCTTGTTTATATTAGACTTGATCTTACTTTAAATGGTTCTATTCTTACACCTTCAAAACTCGAATTGATGTATATTACCTGAGTCTGCGCTTAGGTTCCTATAGAACAGTTAAAAGGGAAATGGACGACGCTAGATTATTATGACAAAAATCATAACCTTGGATTTTCGACTTCTTAGATGATCGCTATTTTACCTAGGTACTAAATTGTAAGCTATGAAATTGGTAGCTTAGTGTAGTTGGAATAGTAAACTCTCGCCTTTTTTCCTAATAGATCTGATGTTTCAGACAACCAAAACAAACAACATAAATGATATTTCAGACATGTTTTAAGCCCGAGTCGTAAACAAAATTTCAAACTTTTTAACAGCATACAAAATTCAATAGATTCTATTAGGGCGCCTAGAGATCAAGAAAATCGTCCTTGTGAAGCCGTCCTAAAGAGAATTTTCCACCACTCACTAACACAAATTCGACGTGCTTGTAGTACGCAACTTTTCACGCACACACGCGTGCGTAGCAAAATAAAGCGGCTGAAAATTGGGGCGGTGCTTTCTAAACCAATCTGCTCTCTCTCGCACGCGGTCCCCTGTCCCATTTCAACAGGTTTCGCTTTTCAGCAGTTGCAGTAGAACGCGTGCCTCTAGTAACAGAGCACAAACAGTGCGAGCACACATCGCGTCGGAAGACGAAACAGTTTCACTGACAGCTCCGACATCACCTGACATTCACGGGTGTCTTTTGAACTCTACCACCGAATATTACTGAAACGGATATAGTTATCTATTTATAATTATATGATTTTCAAAGCGATGTATGTTCAGTATTCGGTCGACAGTGGACGTGGGAAATTCGCGTTCTCGCGTATCTAAGATCAGTTCGCGCCTCACGTTGGGGATGAACAACAAACTTTATTGTGCCAAAACTATCGAATAAACTGTGCTACTATGTTTGTTTACCGCGGTCACGGGTTTTCAGTGATGTTTCGATGAAATAACATGGAATTACCAGCGTCTAAGACAAGAAAAGTTGACAAAATGTGAATCTCTAAAAATGTTTACCTCTCGGGTGTTGTGAATAACTTAAGCTAAGTGTTACGATAATTTGTTGCGATGTAGTTTCTTGGATGACATTTTTTGGGACTGGTGGAAAGTATGGTTGTGATTTAGCAATACAAAGTGCACGAGTAAATCGCTCACAAATAGATTCTGGTTGTAAAAAAATATTTATTGTGATAAAAGTTAAATACTTATATTAAACACCTTAAGTGAATGTATGGTGTTATTTACCGTTTCAATTGCAAACGTTGATATAAGGCTGTCTGGCATTCGTAGACCGTTTCCTCGATAATTTCCCTCGAGGTTGTGAATTTTACAAACAAACTGGAAAAGGCAAAAACTGGGAAGCTCCTTCGTATTCAGATGTGGTACAAACGCATGTTTACCATTCGAGTGTACCTATGTACATAGACATTTATTGTGTTTTGCTCCATATTGAAGGAATCTCTGCTTGGATTTTAGCAAGGTAAGTGTGTTCTGTTGTTAATATACGCAATAGCCTAGTTTTTTTTTTAATTCTTCCCTCTATTAAATCAACGTTGATATCAATCAGTAGATTGTTAAATAAGATCCAACTAAAACTAATAGGGGTATTTTTTACAGGACCAAAAATGGTTGTGATGTTTAATTTCAGATTTCGAATACAAAATTCACTCTATGTGGATATAATAGTACCAGCTTACATAAATGAGCTAGATGCTGAACCGATTTTATAATTTTAACCTTTCACAAACTCTTGGTTCATGGATAGACACAAGTGTTACGTTTATTTTAATGTTTATAATTATGTATATAATGGCAATCTATTAATTAGCCGGTACACTAAAATTTATCAGCCATCAGTTGCCAAAAATATGACATTCATACAGGTTCATTTATACTTGTTTATGTAGGTACCTACCACAAGTAGGTACGAATAAATTGAAAGAAATAGGATAAAAATACCGATGCACAAATTGCCTCAAAACTAGAAAAATACTTTTAGATAAAATCAACTAGGTACTAGTTATTAGTCTGATATCAGTCATGTAGTTCCCATAATACAAGCTCTGCTTAGTTTGGGGCTAGATGATGCTGTATAAAAAATGTCCTGCATTATTAATTTATTATTATTATTATTATTTATTAATACTTATAAATCAAGACATAAATCACTAAAATAGTTCAAAATAAAAATCCGAACGTAAGCTCGCTCGCTACGCAATTGCTACGAAAAAGAAATACCTAGCGGCAGGTCAAAAAGTACGTATAGGTTCACATAAATCTCATACGCTCGAGAAATGTCCCAGTCTCGGAGACAATAGAAGGTCACAGTTGTATCATACCGATAGAATTCGCCTTGGCAGTTATAGAACATTACTGCGACGAGATTTGGCTCACAGACAACTGTTAAGCCATCGTTCGTCCGACGCGGAACATAACGCGTGTTCGGAGCGGACCAAACTCAACGGGACACAGTAGGTACTTTCAAATAGCTTGACCTATCTTATTTTACTTTATACAAGCAACCTAATTTTAGAGTTTACAAGAAAGCCGTAACAAAATAACAAGATTCGGTTAAATTCATACGGCGGGCGTTCGTTTTCTTAACGTGATGTTAATAGAACTACCTACACATAACATAATATTACTGTTTGTAGTTGTGAACTATATGCCTAAAGGAAAATATCATAATTATTATATTGCCGAATGTTTCACAACCGTCTATTTTACATTGCCACCGTAGTTTGATGTCAAAAACACGCATTCATTGATCATTGCTTGGCTTCTGAAGGAGGGTGTTCTACTTTACCGCGTTGCACCTAATTTAGCTATGATTTCAATTGAATGAAATATCTCTTTGCCAGCTATAATTTTAATTGAATAAAATATATCTTTGCTCGTTTGGTCCTGAAGGTATTTGTATCTAACGAATTAATGAAAATACCAACTTGATTGTACACCATATGAAAAATAGATAAAATTTGCAAAACTTAAAATACAATGGGCGGTCCTCACCGATCAAGAACCGATCTCTTGCAGAAAAACTTTAAATGGATGAGATTGTAAGAATAGGGGTGTAGGTACTAATAATTTATAAAACTGAAAAGTGTGCAAGTATTATTTTTTTATTTGTCTCGGGTCTGAGTGTTTTCTATGTAGAATGACAAAAAACGACTTTAAATAACATGAAATTGATAAAAAGTCTATTATGAAATTTCATCACTCACTTTTTCACAAGTGAGATTTTTTTTTGTGGTATAGAGAATTATTTCGAAGTGGTCCCATAAAACTTTTATTCTGAGAGATTGTTATGTTTCCCGTTAAGTCTATGGAGTCTATGGAGAGCGACCCAAGTTCAAAAGCAGAGGTGTACGCCATCCTAGAACGTGCGGAAGCCAATCTGCAAAAGCGCTACATCAACCATACTATTTACATCAACTCTGACAGTCAGGCGGCCCTTCTGGCTCTGGATTCGAAGGTTATCACGTCCAGGTTAGTTGAAGACTGTCTGTCTCGTCTGATTACTCTGGGCTCGAGGAACAGAGTTGTGTTAAGATGGGTTCCGGGACACGCAGGGATCGTAGGTAACGAGTGTGCTGACGAACTTGCGCGTGCAGGGGCTAACGGAGCACAAATAGGACCAGAGCCGTTTTGTGGCATACCCAAAAGCCTAGCACAAAGAACCCTTCTGAACTCATGCTTTGAAGAATCAACCAATCTTTGGAATAACTCTCCGGGCATGAACCATTCCAAATTACTGATAAAAGCCTTTGACAAACGGTTCACCAACCAAATCTTAGCGCTAAACAGAAAGAACCTTCGCACTATGGTAAGAGCCTTAACTGGACACTGTCGTCTTAACAAACACATGTTCAAATTAAGGATGTGTGACACACAAACCTGCAGATTCTGCAATGAGGCGGACGAATCGCCCCTTCATCTGTTAGGAGAGTGTGGACCACTGATACATAAGCGTAGCCTTCATCTGGGAAAACACATTCTTAGCCCAGATTAACTAAAACTCATCACACCCAAAAAGAACCTGCAGTTTCTAACTGCTGCAGGCCTGAGCGGTGAACTTTGAACGCCCCCTGAGGGGAAAGTAAGAAAGTGGCGATCACAATAGGCCTGTGACGGCCGCAGTGATACCAAAGCCACTAAAAGCAAATAAAAAAAATAAAAAAATGTTTCCCGTTAAATTTGAAGTCAGTTTTTTACCTATGAATTATATTCTTACACAAAATATTATTTCATCCCCCCGTTATAAGGCATCTTTAACTCTATAGTGCAAAGAGCCTCTTCCTGTTAATATCATATTCGAACTTAAAAAATATATTAATATAAGCTATCAAGATTGAGTATACAGTACCGCAGTTATCGTCGGACGAACAAACAAAATTTAATATATACATAATCCATAATATATATTTCGGACCCAAAATCACTACACTAGTCCCTAAACTATTAGGAGACGGCTCAGGCAGCGGTCTGGTATAATGTCTTCCATGCACTCAGGCAGGCTGCCTCCACGTCCCTAACGAGCTCACACACATAGTGCACAATCAAGCAAATAACTGATTAGTGATGTAGCTAGTTAGTAACACTGCTTGACTGCTTGGGATAGTTGGCGTTATTAATCTGGTGCAAGTCATTGTTATAAATGCTAGTATTGATGCTTGAATCATCCGAAGCGTGCTGAGATAATGACAATGCGTTTCAATAGAGTCCATGCTTATTGTGCGCTTTCTAATCAGCCAATAAATACAGGTCCCTACCTATTATTTCTAGTATAATTTATAAGATATTATCAAAAATGACAAAAATTTACTTCTAATAACGGAATATTATAAAAAGTCCAATATCTTTACTTATAAATGCAATTTCTCTAATTAATTTTTCACCATGAGGATTGGAATATTTAAAAAAATGTTTATGTAACTTCCCTTGAAATATACCCTACCCTACTTAGGTTAGGTAGGGTATATTTCAAGCAAAATTATCTTTTTTAAGACTTGGTTTTCTAATAGAGCTAAAAAGTTGTCCGAAATATACAAATTATTATTCGGATTGTATAAGAGCCTACACAACGTAATCAAACAAAAAACAGGATTTCTAGCATTGTTTTAGGTGTTTATTATTATTATAACTTTATTTTTTTTATACATATGTTTGATAGTACATTATAGTTTTTTAAAATTTTTCGACTTATTGGACCTTTTGGTTTCTAAATGATAATGTAAAGAAAGCTAGTAGCGAAGAAGGTATTTCCACGCTACTGTAGCGATGTTTCTTCACCTTAAATTCTAATTGGTTCTATTTCTACTTCTTCTCATACGCAGTAGTTATAGGAAAAGCTTTTAATAAATGTGAACAAAAACTTTTTAAAATTCTTCAAAAGATTGACGAGACCTTGTCTCAAACTAACATGAGATCAACTGCTTACACAAAATAGTTTCGGGTGTAATTGCCGGCCATTTATTCGACGATTTGGTTAATCAATCGATTAGAAAAATGTCACACACAAAGTGGTCAACACCAGATTCTCGTATTATGCCTTTCTTCGTATCCATACGAAGGCCCCAACGTACATCTTAATGATACGATCCAACATGGTTTTCAGTTCCAAATAATTATTTATGTAAAGACGGGCTATGACACCTGTTTCAGCATGCGTAAAGATGTAGAAGTAATAATATTTCCCACCAAACTTTGAAAAGATTGTAAATATAGTCATCTAAAAGAACAGCTACCTCGCTCACCCAGTACATCTTCCTCTTGTAACGATTATGGTTTATCCTAGGCATGTCTGACACCTAGCTGCTAGACTACTATTGAAAATTCGAAACCAATTCTAGCCTCAACTAGTCCAGGTCTATTTCTAGAAATAGACCTGGACTAGTTGAGGCTTGTGCCTCCTTGACTTGTGCTTGAATAATTTGAATAAAGCACAAGTCTCGTAAATTGGCTAAGTGCAATTAGTTACTGAGCCATCTATTCATAAACATATCCCACACATCAGATCAATTTGATCGTGAAATCTGGTGAATAAAGGTAGTTTTTTTATGACTTTAATATCATTGGTACATAATGATATAAAAGTCATAAAAAATAACTAACCCATGGATGGAGTGTTGAAAAGCGGGTCAACATATGGGACGCCACATGCGTAGATACCCTAGCGCGCTCTCCTCTGTCGAGGACATCAGTAAGAGCCGGTGCAGCGGCTAATTCGGCCGAGGATTTCAAGAGGCGCATTTTTTACATGTCTCGACAGACTTACTTACTTATTTATGCCTTTTGTGGTTGAGATTCTGGGCCCGTAGGGAACCGGGGCCCATCGCGTTTTTAAAATTCTTTCAGCGTGAATGGAAGTGACGCGTTATTAGAGAACTGGGCCAAAGCATTAGCAATGCCATTCAGCGTGGCAATGCGGCCAGCATTTTGGGAATGCTTTCGACTGGAGCACTTGAGCGTATAGATCGTTTGCAACGATCTTTAGATAGCAAGCTGTTTTATCTGTATTTTTGTTTATACATACTTGTATATAGTTGTATGAATAAATGTATTTCAGTTTTTTCTATGACACAACTTTCCCCCGCTGTTAGAAAATGATGTTCGAAAATATTTCCATACATTGGCGCTCCAGCCTAGTGCACAGTTTGAATCCGTATCACGAGTATTTGATGCTGACTATAGAGAACGCAAATGGTTATAGTGCTGCCAACTGCTGGGGTTTTGATGGGAATCAGATTACGAAGGCACCCACCATTTGGCGGCTTTTGGGAACTGGGTTAGTAGTTCTGAAACTTTAACAAATCTATGAACTTTAGTCAGTGTACCTTCTTTAAGATGAAATCAAATAGACTGTCTATATTGAATGCGTTTTCCTATAGCACTAAGGGATACGAAATACTTCGCACTACGGTTCACGGCATGGAATATATCTAAAACCTACCTACGCTGATCAATAATAATAAATTATATGATAAAAGCTTTTATTTTAAAACTTATACAACATAATTTGACCTATCTAAGATACTATGCTATATAAATAAGTAATTAATGGTTATTAAAGGAGCTAGATACTACTACTTTTACTAGATATATTCTTTTTTTAATGTTATAAACGTCATAGTAAGGATGTTTGCTGCTAATCTTCGTAACGGCTCCGTACTTTTTTAGAACCATTGCCGTATTTTTGATCTATTGTTTTTGGAAAAACAAATAAGTGACCACTTAGCGGTGCCAAATGTATTTTATATGTTTGAAAGTAAAAATAAAACAAACCTCATATCCGCCAATGTAAATAACTCAGTTATTTCATCGCTCAAGGTTTTTGTGACGGAAAGAATCACAATGAAAATAGACATGCGTTCCGTGGATTCGTCACCGCTGACTGTCATTTCTTTTGAAATCGTATTTTTTCCAGTTGAAAATAAAATAATTAGGCTAGACCCCTGTTATTTATGAACGTTTTGTAGCCTTCGTGTGGTTTAGCTTCGGCTTAGCTAGCTTTCTCCTTTTTCTTTCTAAAATTACTGTACAAAGACTAAAATTACTATACTGTACAAACAGAAACAAAGAGTGCATAGATACGTTAAGTGTAGAGAAAACACAAATAGGTAGGTAGGTATTTAGGTTTCGGTTTCAGCCGAAATTATAATCAAAACCGAATCTTCGTTTTCGGTTTCGGCAAAAAAAACATGTTTCGGTCGGACACTACTTTTTACTTTTTGTATTAGTTCGACAAAAAAAAAACAAGAATAATTATTGTGAAATAAAAACAGGTTTGCATGTCCATTTTATTGAATATTATTTTTGACATGTGGTAGCCCAACATGTCAAAAATATGACTTTTTCAAAGTTTTCAAGGTTTGAAAAAGTGACGTAGGTAAAAAGTGACAGCATTATTTACGAGAGTAAATAACGGCGCAAGTGGTATTCAAGTATACGGCCCACCTGTTGGTAAACGGTTATCGTAACCTATGGACGCTTGCAACACCAGGGTCTAGACAAATACCTCACGCTTAGATTTCCTTTTACGCTAACGCAAATTTGTCAAGGAAAAACTTGGTAGAAGTCACGTGACATTTCCACAGCTAATGTCATTTCCATACAATTCTTTATTTCCAGCGGCGTTAGCGTCAATTGAAAGTGGTATTTGTCTAGCAGCCTTATGTCTCCCTCGCGAGTTGCCGACCCTGTGACATAACGGATGAAAGTATCATAATACCTGTAATGTCATGGCACTTACCCTTCCTTACCCTTCGATTACAAGCACAGCAATGCGAACATTACTGTTTTGCATCAAAAATAGGCATGGTGGTAGTAGGTACTTCCCCGAATGAGCTCTTCACGAGCTATACTACTTCGTTCAACTTATTTAATTCCCAATTTTATTAGTCAATCGTACAGACAATTTATTGCATGATTGTTGTCACTTGTCCGTCTATCACCGATATAATTCGAAAAAATTAAAAAGCAACAACAATAACCGTCATGTATGACTATGAGTTTTTTGTTTTATCACAGTATGATTTTGCAGTGGGTAGGTTCATAACCCGCGGGAAAACTATTTGTCACGTGACACAGTGCCTAAAGATGCAGCTAGTATACTCATAAGTTATGTAATCTAACGCATGAAATCTGATAACCATTGCGGTGAATTGCAATGATATCATCTTTCAAAATATTTAAGAGGTTGCTAGAAATAAATTGGTATATTAGTATATAGTAATCTTTCGTAGTTGTGTTTCAAACTTGTTTTGATTAATAAACGATTTGATTTGATCATAGAGACGGATTACATAAATTATTAACAGAAACGATTCTCACCACCACCCGTTTTTGCGATAAATTGCATGCAGTAGATTACATAATAAAAGTACAAAGAAATTTAGAGTAGTAAAATTTGAATGGTTGACTATACCTACTTACAATATTAACTTTACTTCGTAGACAATGCATTCTCAATATAAATTTAATTTGACTACTATTCATATAATAATCATTTATTTCGGATTTAACACCATTATTGTTAGTAGATACTTAGATAAAAATTATGTAAGTAAATTCATTCATAATAAATAATATATGTCACAAAATTCACATCTAATAAAAATGCCTCATGAATTATTCTTAAAAGAACGACCATGTCATGAAGAAGTGACATGGCAGCTCTTGCGTCTTGGTCCAGTGTCTGAGAAAATCCTTTCACCACCATGTTCAGGAAGAGATTTTTATGTAAAAGTTTGAAAGTTCGAATGTTGTCTGACAAGCACGTTATCGGCTTATTACGCCTATGTGTACTCACATCTTACTCGAAGCATAGCACTATGGGGGAATAGTGTAGACGTGCAAGACTTGTTTATTTTACAAAAGAAATGTGTGCGTATTATAGCAAACATAAAAAAGAGATAGTTGCAAACACCATTTTATAAATCTAAAGATTTTGACGTTACCGTCAATTTACATTCTAGAAATATGTAAATTTGTCAGAAAATATCCCGATTTGTATACAAAACTTGATGATTTTCCTCGAAGATACGCACTTAGGCCAGGTAGAAACAAAATTATACAACCAAGATCACACCTAAAATTGCACAGCGACGGCCCATACATAGGTAATATCAATTAAAATCTACAACAAACTTCCAAAACAAATCATAGAATTACAAAAAGATTCGCTTTTCACTAAAATACTAAAATCATTTTACTATAACATTAAAGATTATTTAGACTAGAAAGCTAACAAACCTTCTTAAAAATAAATAAAAAGTGACGTAAGTACCTATTTTGACAAATGAAAGAAAAAATGACTAAACCTACTTACCTAATTGTGTTATTTCAAATACTAGATACCTTGATACTTTGCCTACCTTGACTTTATTTTATTGTACCTACTAGTTTTTTTGTTTACACAAAACTTCGGCCTGCCTACCTATCTATTGCTATACCCTTAGACAGGGTTCATGTGAGATACCTACCTATAAACACCATCTATGTACCTATATGTAGGTGTACCATGTAGGTACATACATAGTTCGTTACACATACGCTTTTTAACCCGGGTACCACACGTGCGAAGCCGTGGGCAGAGGCTGGAGATTCATAAATTAGAACTTATCAAATAATGTTTCAGCAAGTAACACTAAATAATAACGAAATCACACTATATGTACCTACATAAACCCACTACGTATACCCCACGAAAAACAAGATGACAACATAAAAATGCTGAAACAGCTATTTTATTTCTTAAAATGTTTGTTCCTGGCGTTCGTTATATTACAGACACGAGATTTTTATCTGTGTTTACCTATATTTCTCAGGGTATGGCAATGAAATACAAAGATGAATATGTCGTTACTAAATCAACGTGATATGATGATTTGCGGAGGTCCTGTTTTCCGATTAACATCAATAAGGTGACAGAAAAAGCTGACACTTTTTCAATGCTAATAAAATTTGTGAACTAGCTCTTCCCTAGGCTGTGGTTTTGAGCAATCAACGCCTCTATTACGATGCAGCATAAAGCTTTATTTTTCCGGTAGCTAAATGTATCTCGAGGTCGTAAAATAGATTTGATTCCCAAAAATATGACTTTGTTGACGCAGTGTCGTTGTTGCTGTGTGTTGAATATTTTCTCCTAATAAAAAGTATCATGCTATGCAGTTGCAGAGGTGAAATCGAATGCTATTTGTTTACAGATTAATTTGTGTGACTGTGTGTGATTCAATCCATATGTCAATAGAAGCGTAGAATCCTTTCGAATCACCATCAGAATCACTTTCGATCGACTATAGAGAATCACCCATTAATGTCTTACTTAACCTTTTCTTTAACTGTCACATTTTCGTTAGTTACCTATTAACATTGATTTGTTGTGCATTGCAGTTTCACCTTCAGATATAGCATTCCATTTCCATCACATAGTACAAAACGTTTGTTGTAACAAAATTCTGACTCGTAATCTAGTTTATGGTTTTAGTTGGAAATTAGTTTATGAAAACAGTTTTGAAAAGTACAGATTTTTTTGAGTTTAATCCCGGTTAGTTTTAAGACCTTGGGCTGAATTACAGTTTTCAATGAACTGATAAAAACCACAAAACATTTTTTTAAATAAAAATATACGACGTCAATGACACTTGCGCGGAAAAAATACTTTATTATAAACTAGCTTCTGCCCACGGCTTCGCCCGCGTGGTACCCGGATAAAAAGTAGCCTATGTGTTATTCTGATGTATAAGCTATGTTACTGTAAAGTTTCATCAAAATCCGTTCAGTAGTTTTTGCGTGAAAGAGTAACAAACATCCTCACAAACTTTCACGTTTATAATATTATATTATATTTTATATATTATATTATATATTTATAATATTATATTATAAATTATATAATATAGTAGGATAGGATAGGGTAGGATTATAGTAGGATTTAATGCCTGAAATAGTTCCAAGCTCCTGATATTGTGTAAGTAAGTGTTTTTGATCAGAATGAACGTATCTTTAATTAGAGGCTCTGAGTTAGGTTTTATCTAGCATTTCAATTTCATATACAAATTTGATCACGCTTTCATGAATACTTAAGTAAAATTGATCCATTAAAAATATTTTTTTGTATTAATAATGTGAAACAGACCATTCTGAGCGCTCCGAGCAGTAATTTATATCAGACGCGGTTTGTTTGACAAGCTATTGATTAATGAACAAACTAAATTAGATCAAAAACTGGAGCTAAGATGAAATAAAAGTAAAAACATGAAAAATTATAATATTGCTTATTTATCTAGATTATTACGAGTATAACAATTAAGTACAGTTTAAGTGTGGCTTATTCGGTATTATGGTAAGCACATATTACAAATGCGATGTTTTTCTTTTACATAAATAATCTGCGAAACGGTAAAACGATTAAGATGATTTCGAATTAAGTACATTGGTTAGGGTAGTTGTTATCCCATAATCTTGAGAGCGAAGTCAGGTGCTGAAGCTAATAAGTTATTCAAAATCTTTACCAAAGCTCGTATAAAGAAACAATAGCGTGAGAATTCGAAGGGGGCTTACGGGCCTAGTTTCTACGTTTCTTTTCGTCGCTAATGACGGGCGTGCTAGCGAACTTGGGAATATTGAACAAGTACTTGTTTGGGCCGTAAAACGGCTATGGCTCAGGGTTTCGCGCCTCCGCCGCCCCTTCGTTTTGTGATGGTGCAGCCTATGGGTAAAAAGTTGGATCATGTAATTTTCTTAATGTTAAAAAACAACAGGCATATGTCCCACCTGATGAAAAGCGGCTACTGTTGTCTATTAACTTGCACAGCATTTTATTTAATACTTGGGACATTGCATATGCGTCGCCTGCTCTCTTTTATCAGAATCTATGTTTTTAATCAGTTGTCATCTAAATTCTACATATTCTATGTATGCAAGTTAATAGACAACAGTAGCCGCTTTTCATCAGGTGGGACATATGCCTGTTGTTTTTTACAAACACTTAGATAGGTAAACCCTCAAAGCGAGACATCTAGAGTCAAAATTAGGAAATAATACATTAAAAACCTAAAAGAATAACACTTTTAAGTTCAATTCAATTCAATATTGCTTAAAGCTTCAGGTTTTTGGTTGAAAACTTTTTCATAGGAAATCAAACTTAATACTACATCTTGTAGGCACTTTCGTTGAACTATGTACCTACCAGATGACTGACGTGTCATAATTTCTGTGTTCTGTGTTAAAGATGATGAAACGGTCCAGCTGTTCTATTTCTCGGCTCGCGCTCGGTAGTACTATATATTTTGAAGTATGGCAAGACCGCTTTCGATGTTTGGGATGAAAAAAGTTTCGTCTTGGATTTATGCGTAAAATAAACATATCGGATTCGAAATAGAAAACAGTCGAATTTGCTTTGTTATAGCAAATCGAACTAATTAAGGTTTTTAATACTAAACACGATACACAAAATGCTCAATTTTGCAATAAGTCCTTGAGAAAAAAAAACGAATAACCTTTGTGTAATACATTTTTTTTTAATACAAGTTTTATGTGAACTTTGACTCATTGATTGACTATGTCTACAAATATTTTGCATTTTGTTTTATTTTGACTCGATACCCGAGTCAACTCATAATAAAATTGGCCGATTTTATTTTATTCTGGTAGGTAACCCAACAGCGCGACGGTCAGTTTAGTAGTCATTATTTAATTGCGGTAGGTAGGTGAACCTATTATTTTCAATAATCTATAGCTTTTTACCTATTTCGAGTGTAATTGCAAATTACCTATAATGTTATCTAGACTACCTACCAAATCCTTATTTATAGGTACCTAATGATTTTGAATCGAACTTAGTCGTACGTAAGTTACGTAATGCCCCTGCTCCTCGAGCCTCTTGGCTCTGTAACCAATGATATTTATGTATTTACATTAGCTCAGATTTCATCGCATTTGCCAATTTGCAGTTGGTTAATGTGGCATGATTGATAGTCTGCTATTTGAGAAGTTCATTTTACAAACGATTCAATTTAAAAACAATTTTGATGATTCAATTCATTCGTGTTGCGTGCCTTATGTTAATTTGTAATCGAATTAGATCAACAAATACTAGATACCTAAGTATATCTAGTGTAATATTGGTATCTAGGATATACTTACACTACCTATATAAACTATACCTGGACGTTTGTTACCAATAAACTTTGTAGGTAACAACTTAACCGTTTTACTTTTATTTACAAGGATACGTAAATCGAGACCTGTTATCAAAATTAGGCTAAATTTTATAGAGTTGTCACGCGAACCAAGCCAGGGCAGCACTTTTTCACAGCACATCAGCACACAGCACAGCAGCACAAGAATTTTCATAATTTTGTTTAGCTATCTCCCAAAATCTTCATGATGTGACGATACTACGAAATGCCGCATATGTATCTAGATAATACCTAGTAAGGTAAAAGTACCTACCTACCGTTAGGAGGGAAGCGTCCATGCCTACTTACACGTGCCGAAATTGCGTGGTGCTTTTCCGTAATGATGCTTATTATTATTGTTATATTACCATGTTTTTGAAAGTATACGAGTTTGTACTTTTAGAAATATATGTATTTAACCTAGAATTCTACGATTAGTATCAGTTCGTATCACATAAGTACACGTAGGTATAAGAGTTTCGCTTTTTTATATTATGGCTTCAAATCATAATAACTTGAAAATAAGTAAAATAGAGTTGTAGGCGGTGTTTTGGTAGTATCTACGAGATTCAAATCCGAACATTTGTTCCTATTCCATAATGGGATGACAGGTGATGCGGCTAAGATACCTACCTATGGAGGGATTTGGGTCAACCTTAAAGAGCGACAGTAAATCTTGCATCGATCTTGGTTGGACCCTCATCACCGGGGATCCCGTAAGTAGGTACCAATTTTGGTTGCACAATAATGAATGTCTGGGTTATGCCCAGGACTTGGCTTTCCTGACACCAGAAATTATAAAACCTAGCCATGTGTGATTCGGACTCGTGCATTAAGAGTTCCGTACTATCTCACAATGTTGACATTGGACCTAATACTACATACCTACCTAGTCTACATTGTAAACTTTAAAATTACGTAAAAAACACGTAATGCTTCAATTTTTTTTCTTTAATTATGTATACAGTTTTAGCAAAAAACTACTATAATGTTTTTAGTATCGTAGTTTAGCATAATTTCAAGATATTATTACATACTATACCCGGATAAAAAGTAGCCTATGTGTTATTCTGATGTATAAGCTATATTAAGTTCTGTAAAGTTTCATCAAAATCCGTTCAGTAGTTTTTGCGCGAAAGAATAACAAACATCCATCCTCACAAACTTTCGCATTTATAATATTAAGTAGGACTTAGTACGTTAACAGGAGAATAGTAGAATAAGTACCTACATGGTATAGTGTAATAATATCCTATAATGTTTGTGGTCGAATGTGGTACAACTTCAAAGTATTATGACGTGTTTATTTGATATTAGACGCACACCTAGAAATTGCGTAGTACTGCAGGTACCTATTAATATTGCGTAGGCTTGTGGTCTAAGTAGAGCCTTTACCAGAAATTGGCATTTGTGACGGACCTGTAAGGTAAGGGTCATGAAAAATAAACCTAGTTTGGACATTTATTATAAACTAGCCGTTGCCAGGAGCTTAGCACGCGTGGAGTCGTGTTTAAATAAACCGATACTCTCATACAAATGTTCACACCTCGTTTCCCCCCATCAAAATGTGAAAATCCAAAAACCCTGAAACACGTTACTATTTATTCATGATCAGTAGCTGTACCTAATCAAAATTTTCAAGGTTGTAACTTTAAAGAACATAGACTTTTATACAAAGTTCTTCCCCTATTTCCCTCCCTCAAAGTAGAAATTTCCACCTTTCCTTTCTTAGCACATGCCTCCGTTATAAAATAAACCAAATTTTAGCTTTCTAGACTTAGTAGTTGTGCGTTGATAGTCTGTCAGTCAGAACAAACGATTTTTTAAGTTTAGCCCCGATTCTACTCCTCTTTCTCAGCATCAAGTTTTAAGTACCTGCCTGTTAATCAAAACCTACATCAAGAGTCAGTGCTAAATTGCTCTTAAATCAAAATATTGATCGACAGCTTCAGAACATCATTAACTATACAAACAGCAATTCGCTGTTCCAATCAACATAATGTCGGAAATATTTTGAAATCGACAGAATAGCATTGCTGCTTGCTAAAAGGTCACAGAATCGAGGCGAACAACATCTGTCACTGTCATTAGTTTTTATTAATTCGTGTTTTGTTTCAAAATTGGCATCCTCGCAGGCGTCTGGCGATGACCTGATGAATCACTGCACCCCGAAAAGGGGGAGAGGAGGTTAATGATTTATGTTGTTACACCGAGAGACGCTCGTTTCATTCGCAATGATAAATGCGTGTTACGCAAGGAGCACCGATTTGTTGGATGCTGCAATACCTAATTACGGTTGATCATCACATTTCGAGTGAAGTTTTATTTTGACTTGTGCGTGCGGAAATGACATCAACAACAATTATTCAACGTTACGTAAAATCGTTTTGTTGAACTCGGGGTACTTATTAAAACATTTTATAAGAACATGAGATTTTTGTTCAAAAGCATTTGCAAGCGCCACCGCTATCCGAACCATGACAAAACGACACGAATTATTTATAAATAGACTAGCTTCTGCCCGCGGCTTCGCCCGCATGGTATGTTGATAAAGGTAACGTATGACCCCCAAACGTATGGCTTCAAACTATGTCCATATCAAATTTCATCACAAACGGCTCAGCGGTTTCGCCGTGAAACATATAGGTAGGTATAGATTTATCCGATATTTTTTTTTTACTTTATTGATAGGTACTTATCGTTATATTGTGGTTTATTTTAGCATGTTGTGAGTGAATCAAATCAGGGAATAAAAAAACAATTCTAACTTTTCCTTTGTAATATTGCACACACACTAAAGACAATTTTGAAAAAATAAATGTGTTTCATTATTTACGTTAAAGTTTATTTTCACCAACTTTTGAGTGAATCGAATCAGGGAATATTTTTTTCCATACAAATTTCAGAACTTTATTGCATATCTCCTAGGAATAGTTTTATAAAAATAGAAAATACGTAATTCATTGTTTTATTATTTATATTAAAGTTTATTTGTACCAAGTTTTGAGCGAATCCAAACTAATATTTTTTTCCATAGAAACTTTACCACTCTGTTTAACACCCCTTAAGGGTTGATTTTTGAAAATTATGTGTTATTCCAAAACCTAAGCTAGGTATCTACATTCCAAATGTCATCAAAACCGGTTTAGTTGTTTCGGAGATACGTGGTAACAAACATTTAGTTTGTTACCACGTATCTCCGTGGATCATTTAGAAAAGTTGTAATTATTATCTAAGTATCTAGATAATAAGCGCCCTTTTGAACTAAAAGCATAAATACAGAACATAGACTATAGAACATAATCGTACCACCGCACTTTGCAGTGCACTCTTTACAACAAGCGAGCGATGCCCGGACCGTCCAGTCGTTTTTAGGGTTCCAAAGGTAAATGGCGAAAACGGAACCCTTATAATTTCGTCATGTCCTTTAGAGTTTCGTACTATGTCTGTTCGTCCGTGTGTCACACCCTGATTTAAAGCATATAGATCAAGATAAAATTTGGTATGCAGAGACGTGTTTTGACAACATAAAAATAAAAAAATAATCATTTATTTCGGACCCAAAGTTGATCCATAGAATATACAGAAAGTTCTCTGCGCCCCCGTACCTAACTTTCCGTACATGTAAAGCGATTTTTTTCAGTGCACCTCTTGTCATCGTAGAATAGGTCCCAAAGTTAAAACAAAGTTTAGCGAGTAGCGTTTGGTAAGAACCACAACGAAAATTAGATCTAAAGATTTCCAATGATTACTTTAGGAGTTATTATGAAATTTAAAACGTTACCAGGAGCACTAATAAGTAAGAAAACAGCTAGCAATCTTTTATAGGTAACATACCTAAGTATAGACGCAGACAAACGCCGTAGCCTGCTACCACATAATTTTCGAGCTGAGCACACACGAATGCAAGTAATTTAATAGCTGAAAGATATATAGTTTTAAAAAGAAAATAACTTACTACACAAGAAGAAATAATCAAGCGAAATATATGCTAGTTAAGTAGTATGTAGGTAGGTACCCCTAAGGTATAACGAACCATGTCAACATCTTAACCATACTCGTTTGAAACAGATCGACAGAAAACTTAATAATGCTTGTATCTAGAGGTACTTTTTATGTTTCATTTTCAACAAATACGCAGCCATGTATGAAAGCTGAGACTAAAGTATTAATTCAGCTGAATCTCAAACAATATTAACGAAGTTAGTTCCGTATGCCATAATATTTAGAGATTAAACAAACAACTACTATTACAAACTATCCGCTGCTTACACAGATTACTTTCTAGGTAAACCAATATAATTTTGTTGCTTTTTTAATATTTAAAGTTAACGCTAAAGTTACCGGTTTTTTTACAGTGTACATTTTAGATAAGTATGAACTTAAGTTTTATTTAAAAACTGATAGAAGGATTGTTTTAATTGGATAAAGAAATAAAAGGTATTCATGATTTACTTCAATGATACGGGACATTGTCCAATGTCAAATGCCCGTAGACACAAATGCCAAATGATTGCCCCACGAATACAATAGGCAGTCGAAAAGAAAACGTTCTCGAATCTCTATGACGTCACCTGACTGTACGAATTAAGATCTCCGTCTTTGTCACTCCCCATGATCCTGCGATCTCTCGCTCTAGCTGGAGGCAATTGACCTATTTTCGGCGCGCGTGCAATAATTTTCACTAGGAAGTGGAAAGTATACATTTTTTACAGCTGCACATTTATTTCAGTCATCATTTTAGTGTGATATTTTTATTAATCTGTTTTTTCAAAACATTCTTTTGTGTGTTGTATGTACGTGGACTGGTGACAAAATCTACACTTATCTTATTAATCGAACTGAGAATTTTCTTTATACGTTAAGAAGTTTTGGTGCCCACATTTTTCTCCAATAGAACAGCTATTGTCATCATAACATTGTGTGTCATAATTATGTATCCTTTAAGCACATTGGACGTTGAAAAGTAAAATGGGCGCTCAGATGTTATTACTTTTCAATTTTATTCACTACTGTTTCATATCATTTGGTTGGATGTTTCGCCATGTTTTTCTAGTCGTAACGGAAACACAGGAAATGAGACAGATGAAACAGACGCACTACTTTGATCACTGAGCTCATGTTGTTCTAAAATAATCAGGAATATAATCTGCTGAGATCAAGCGAGCTTCTTGTTTTACTTTGAAATGTTACGAGTACGTTGCAATACAAATAGAACTTATTGAGAAATAATAGAAAAAAAACTACTTGATCTTTTTACGAACAGCAGTGAATGTTTATTATAACAAAGAAGAGGCTCAGGTTATCTTTCTTCAGTTGGCTTCTATGAAAATCATATCATTGAAAAGTGTTCAAAGTTTATCTTGAAGGGTCACTCAATCTATCTGCCATCGTTGCAAAAAAATGAAAAGTTTTGTTCCTATTTGTAACCACTAGGATCAATCCATTGGTGACAAACGGGAAACATCGCAATGAACGTTAACCTGGTACCACCATCAAAACTACAGCCATGTAGGTATTATCATATTTTTTACTTACACAAAAAGTGTATAAATTGAAACATTAGGTAGGTAGGTACTTACTTGTTCTTGTACATACACGAAACCAGTCTCAAACATGACAAGCTCTTGGGGCATAATTATTTACTGTAATTAAACATTTTGTCAGACCAAGTTTTCTGGCCTCCTTTCGCCTCTGAGAAGCATCCGAGTGTGTGATTGGGTGACAAATTAAGACTCTATGCTAACATAGGTCGTCTGGTGGTTTGTTTTGAACTGAGTGTTCTGGATCCCTATTCACCCTATTCTACCCAGTAGGTACATAAATAAACAAAACTCAGGTTACAACAAGCGAACAAGCAAATTATGTTAGCAGTAGAGCCTAGGAACAGAGTAAAATGATGAGAATAGAACCACCATGTTCTGGTATTAGTAGTGGTATAGCCAATGTAACACGCGCGACTTGAATAAAACCTAATGGTTTTTTAAGGAATTATCAAAAACACAGGGAATCCTTGTTTGTGTCTGTTGGGTGTTTATTTATTTATATGTTTTGTTTTTTTTTTATAGTAGGCTTCCAAAATCATATTTATATTAGTTCCCAAAAACTGAAAAATGAAGCCTAAAATTAATAACCTAAGTAATTCATGACAATCAAAATTTTATTGACTTGATTTCCGATTACGAAACGGAACGCGATGAAGTCGTAAAATATTTATTGGTTGAGATATAAAACGAATCATACATAACATACTGCAAGGTAAGAACATCAATTAAACGAACCAATTAATCTACTGATATAGTAAACTTTACGAGAGTAACCAGAGTAAAGACTTTTCCACGTAGAAAGCAGATGACTGGAGCTTTTGACAATCACATATTTGGTACAATATAGCGTCGAACGCGATCGTACCTTATGTTTTAGAACATTATAACTGAAAGCTCAAAACAATATATTTCACAGCTCCCTTTTTTGCATACGAAACCAGCGGAATTGTGATTAACGTCTGCGAAGACTATTGGCCCGCATGATAGGTTCGCATGATTCACGCTTATAACCCAAATAATTAAAATGTCAAGCCAATTAGTCTTAGGCCCCCCGAGTTTTTTAATACATGGTTTCATAGGAATCTCTCAACATAACCGTTTATTATGTTGGTGAACTTCAAAACGGAATAGTTTGATAGTTCCCCTCTATTCATAATCGCTCGCTAACTTAGCTGGTCGCTAATTCTGACTCCTGCCTTTTTTTAACACTAAACAAAGGATAGAGGCAGACAACTTTTAGCACACTACTAAAGTGAGTGATTACTGATTATGAATAAGAGGGTAAGTTAGATAAAGATAAAAAACGTTTATTTTGTGTCACATAAAAGATACAGGAGTAGTCATGTTTTCGTCATTAAAAAAATGAGTTTGATAACAAAAACAGCCGCCACTCAGCACTATGTTAAGGAAGCACTTTGTGCTACTAAAATGCTGGTCTTTCGTAACGTCGGTGTGCGTGCGGGGCAACATCTGTGATACGTGGCATTTATCTAAGTAGGTACTTTACAGAGTTTAAATTGTTCACAAACTGTTAAATAATAAAAGAACTGGATTCTATATTATTAAGCATTTGTGGCTAACATTTGGCATTTTGTTATCGTATGTGTGCTTGGATCAAACGCCGGTAGGAACGTCGTCAACCTGCTTACCTACTTACTTAAAACGGGCCTAACCAGCTTACGGTTGATAGATACCATAAATATTTATAGGACGGTAGATGCATTCGAGGTAACTTGCCATAAAATTTCGCTAAGCATAGATTTTGATTTGAGCTTGCTCGTAATTTTAAATGAGAAAATAAAGCTAATCTTGTCCAAATAAGTTATTAATTATTGTAAACGAATGGTGAGTGTATAATTATCAACTGATCCTGGTGATGTTATAATGTCTAGAGAACAGAAACGTAATTTAATGATGGTGCTAGAATTTTTTAAGCCGATAAGAAATAGAATCATGGGTCAGGGAATAGTGTGACTTTATGAGCAATTATTATACAAAATATATTTTCTGTTTAAGATTATCTCCTTTCACAATTCACTCTCTCACAATTTAAAACTATGAGAAAATGGAAATTCAATCTGCTTCAATGCTTTTGTCTATGTTACCTGCCCACTTATTGTTTCTTTCGACTTTGAAGATAAAAAAGGCGAACTATAATTAAACTCTAGTCTTTAATTAAAGACAGCTCGACATTTCAAAGAAAGAGGACATACGTTTAATTATAATCGAACACAAATATCATTGGGGCAGCGTCGAGTGATTGCGGGTCGGTGTAGGGCTGCCAAAAGTTCGCACATTCATTCAAAACAATTAAAAAGATGTGTTAATCGTTCTTTGTCGAGCCTCGATCTGCCGAATGTTTTGGTACGTTCACTATGCTTTTCAGAAGACCTTTAAAACAATAGGTATTAGGTAACTTTTGTATTTCTTCTAGATACTGTCATGTACCGCTTAAGTACAGGTGATATAACGGAGATAGACGTCCCTAGCTAGAACGCGAGGGAGACACCCGGGATCAGACGCGTGAGTGACAAGGACAGATATCAGGATTGCCCCAGTTTAGAAGCTATCCCTAGTATAAAACTGTCAGCATTGTTTGTCGCGACGACGCCAACGCGACGCACGTCCGAGTATGAGAACGTATGATTCGCAGTTTCTTTAGACTGACCGGAGACACTTTTCATTTATGATGATTCCCTGGCTTCTGATGTGCTAACATATAGCAGCATCACCAATTGTAATTTTCAGTCGACTCTAATGTAGCCATGGGTGCTTCGCGAACGAAAGTAAATGAAGTACTTCAAACGTAAGATTGTCTTGTCATTTACTTCACTACTCATTCTAACGTATCTGTAGTTCATTTAGTTTACGTGTCTTTTTACTTCAATGCTTCGTTTAGCATCACGCTCGACGAATATAGAAAAAACGGTGTTATGGCGTGCACACAAAGACTATTTTATTTTACACATTTTTTTCAACAATAGAAGCCATAGTAAAGAGTGATAGCTGCTATGGTATCTCTTTCTAAGAACTTGCAATTAAAACAAACCCTTACGTTGTTGAGATAAACTTCTTTGATTCTTGCTAAATTAGATTGTTTGCTATTGTTTGGTTTTTTAATTATGTAACGCGATGGGTATTCGAATCGTCCCGCGCAGCGATAGGTATAAACACACTCCCGCGCCTCCGCCAAAGAAAGTTGTAGAGGGCGCTAGAAGAGAGTCAGCGTCCAATCCGCCCGCCGCGCCGGCTGCGAATCGCGCGGCTGTGATTTTTAGGTATTTTATATGGTTTTACCTATTGTTTTGTATTGTACCTTTCAAAGACCTGTGTGATTATAGTGTTTACTGTTTGAATCGTGTATTTATGACCCAAACACCCCCCTGAGAGAAGACCTTTCCTACAAGTGACGCCCAACTCGCGGGCACGATCAAAAACAGTGAAAAACACGAAAAGTGCAGTAACTATCGTGCTAATACAGTATTGTGGACCCTCTCCGATAGCGCATTTCACAGGAACTTTCTGCAAACATTGCAAAACATAACAGAACACTGGGCGAGTCCATTTTCCGCTCCCGAACGGATCGAGCGTGCGGGCGAGTCCACTGTGCACGCGTTTAGTTTGTTTACACGCGTTTTCACTGGATGATACCTACGCCTTATATACCGCCGATCGCTGAGGAATTCACTGTGCGACGGATCGGAATTGGTCACCTACAATACCTACCATCATTACCCGCGTTTAATCGAGCGAGAAAGAGCGGAGAAACCCTGTTACCATGCCGCCGAAAACACGAAACGGGAAAAATAATGAATCGGAATCTGACACGAACAAATCCGACAACGAGTTGGACAACACGATCGTACCATTGCCATTGCCGAATATAGCCATGACGGAAAATATGCTCCAGACCCTTGTCTCCAACATCACCAGGAGTCAAGTGGAGGCAAACAGAGTTTTGATAGAGAGCATACTGGCTAGCAACAGAGATCATGGTGGACCATCACCGAGACCGGACACGCGAAGTTATTCGCCGCGATCTGGTAATTTAGCAAAGTGCACGACGCGCTTCGACGGATCGACAAAGAATGCGGACGAACTCGAGGCATTTATCGATGCCATCGAGGTATTTCAAGAGTGCACCAACATCAGCGACGAGCACGCTCTGCGGGGATTGCCAATGCTGCTGGTGGGAGAGGCTGCGATCTGGTGGCAAGGCGTCAAGTCGTCGGTCACGTCGTGGACCGACGCCCTGCAACGACTTCGAGGGATGTATGGGGTGCCGCGACCCGCCTACAAAATATTTCGGGATATTTTCGCGACCGAGCAAAGTGCCGAACGTGCCGATGTGTTTATTAGTAAAGTGCGCGCTTTGTTAGCTAAATTACCGTATGATGTGCCGGAAGTGATGAAGTTGGATATATTGTATGGATTGTTAGATCGTAGAATAAGAAAACGAGTGACTCGCGACACGGTGGACGGGCTGGAACAGCTGATTACTAGGATCAGGTTAGTCGAGGAGTCATTGGCGGAGGTGAGTACATCCACCCTTTGTAGTAACAATTTTAGTTCCTTTGTTAACCCTATCGCTGCCGCTCGGGACCGTTCGAACACAAATCTGAGCGTTAACCCTGCAAACGCCGCGGGTGATTCCCCAAGCTTAGTGGTACCTACGGTTAAGTCATTGACTGACACACGCGCGTCGTACGTTAAACGTAGCGATAGTGAAGGGCAACAAAAACGTATTAGACCAAAATGTACCTATTGCAAGCTTTTCGGACATACTGTAGATAATTGTCGCAATAAGGAAAATAAAAATTCGACTGCTAAAGTAGATAGCGATTCGGATGAATCGAGCAGTAGCTACCAGTTGCGTTGTTACGGATGCGATCAGCTGGGAGTAATTCGATCAAAATGTAAAAATTGTCAAAGCGCGCCGAGCAGTAGTAAATCGGAATTTTGCAGTGC
The DNA here is from genome assembly GCA_958496245.1 of Perizoma flavofasciatum. NCBI lineage: Eukaryota > Metazoa > Arthropoda > Insecta > Lepidoptera > Geometridae > Perizoma > Perizoma flavofasciatum. The sequence continues at coordinate 8,010,343 of OY292436.1, forward strand.
CCATGTTGTAGATAATGACGATTCACTCCCTCTGGTAGAAGTTGAAGTTGTAGGTCGTAAGGGCGTTGCTATCTTGGACACGGGGGCCAGCCACTCTATAGCGGGCCCTATGCTTTATCGTTTACTTGAAGACGCCGGCGTAGACTTTAAGAAGACCTCACGCACGATAGGCCTTGCTGACGGTTCACAGCAAGTATGCACCGCGCTTGAGTGCTATGTTAACGTTACCTTGAAAGGTCACGTGATACCTACCACGTTCTTGGTGTTACCAAACGCACAGACGCGAACACTGTTAGGAAGGGATTTTATTCTACAAGCTTGTATCCTGTTGGACTTACCACAGAGCAGCTGGTGTTTTAACGAAGAGCCACGGTGCTGGCATCCATTTATCACCCACTTTGAGTTACCTACCGCCGGCGACATGGAGCTGATGAAGGTAGCCGCACCTCACCTCGTGCTGAGAGATGTAGAGGGCACCAAGTTGAAGACAAGCCAGAAGACCCAGCTTAACGATTTGCAGATCAGGAGAGCCGACCGCTTGGCGAAGGAGAGGCACCCCACTGAATATACCACGCATCTATTGGTGATCGACACCCACCACCTTCAGGGTCCCGAAGTGCGAAAAACCGTCGAGGGATTGAAGTTAACCGACGATCCGTTTAGGGGGAGAGGTTGGTCCGATTCGGGAACCGTGATGTCAGACGACATACTAGAAAAAGAGTCAACCAACGGCGAAGATCCGTTTAGGGGGAGAGGTTGGCCTGATCGGGGAATTGTGATGTCAGATGGCATACTTTACAGGAAGAGTGCGAGTAAAAAACCGCACCGTACCGTTAAACCTGAGCACAAGCGAGAAAATATCATAGATGTAATCAGTAATGGGGATACTTTAGGTAGACAACACGTTTCTCAGCTGACCCCGTTCGTAGGTGATGTACAACCGCCAGTCAACGAGAAATGGAAGCGCGGAAGAACGAAACGTTTTCTTGCTGACCTAGACGCGGGGGCGCTTAGTCTAGATCAGAGGGGGAGCCTGTAACGCGATGGGTATTCGAATCGTCCCGCGCAGCGATAGGTATAAATACACTCCCGCGCCTCCGCCAAAGAAAGTTGTAGAGGGCGCTAGAAGAGAGTCAGCGTCCAATCCGCCCGCCGGCTGCGAATCGCGCGGCTGTGATTTTTAGTGTTTTATATGGTTTTACCTATTGTTTTGTATTGTACCTTTCAAAGACCTATGTGTGTTTACTATTTGAATCGTGTATTTATGACCCAAACACCCCCCTGAGAGAAGACCTTTCCTACAATTATTAATATTTTGTTTAAGTAAGAAAGTACCTATTTTGCATTGTTTGAATTTAGTTAGTTATTTGCGATTATTAGCGCATAGTGTTGCACATGTTACGGTTCAGTTTTATATGCGAATAAAAACTAAGTTAAGTTGTTTTTTTATAACTTTGAAATATTAATCAGTTTAATTAACAAAAATAAATTGTACATATCTCAATTTTGAAATACGTATTTATTATTATTATAAAAAACATATTAAATTTACCCACCTATATACCTATTTTATAGTAAAAATGTTTGAGTCCTAAGCCTGTAAAGTACCTATGAAGGAAAATCGAGATATAAAAATAAAAAACATTTCAAAGTTCATAGCACTAAGAAAGCAACTCATTTCTTCATTTCGTTCATCCATTCATAATTCTCTATATAAGAACTAAACGGTATACCTGAAGTAAATGAACTACTGAACTAAATCAATGAAGTACTTCACTTAGCCAAAATATAATAATATATTCATTCTTTTCTTTTCACTGACATATTTCGCACATGGCTACTCTAATGATTGGTCATCTTTGGACGAATTCTTCTTGAATTCATTCAAAGATGACCAATCAGTCCTTCTATTCGGTAGACAATATTTTCTCGCGTGTGCTTTAGGACATGTAAAATATGACACTGTTGTAATTTGAGTCTGCAATCGTTCACGATCCGATACACAATCTGTGGAGTGCCTTGGAGCTTTGATAAGGAATGAAAATAAAACATTTTTTTTTTTATATTATTGTGGTATTATTCAATTATATAAAAACATCCAGAGCCTGGAAATATTACTATGACAAATCTTGAGTCTGCATCTGGTTCCTAATAAAGTCGACATCCCTTAGACAGAACCTTTATTTGGGTTAACTTGTGTCTAAAATTGCGTAGTATCAGTTCTGCATAATTATATTGTAAGTAAAAAAAGGGATAATTCAAAATAGCTACTACCAACCCAGCTCCTTCGATCGATTTAGATTAAATTACCCTATAATGCCATTTAGGGTTAATAAAAAAAATGTTTGTTTCAATAATGAAAATAGTTAAAATCGACAAACAAAACTAGGGCGCTTCGGAACTGCTTTTGACGGCTGGGATGGAAGTATTCTTTGAACGAATTCGCCAGAAAAATGGGGAAGCAAATTAATAAAAATTGAATCCAAAAATTTCGTTGGATATGAAAGCAATGTTATTATATTATTACAATTATTATAAATTATACAATTATTACATATATCTACTAACTCTTATTTTAGATACATTTTTTAAATTAACTTTTATTCGATTTTAGCATCATCCAACTTTTCAAAAAAAAAAAATACATTAGCGAAAAATCCATGAGAGATAGAAAGTTCAACTTTCATATCAACTCATTATTTCACAAGAAGGCCTCAAAGTTTCATCTGAAGACAAATGAAAAAGGCGGAACTGCAGAATATTTAGTTTCTTATGTGAACAGAGCTATAAACTTGAAGAATGAACTTTACTAGGGAAAGTTACGTTTTATAGGGTTCGAAGCCGAACGATTCCCTTTAATATTTAGAATGTCTGTCTGTCTATCCATGGTATGTCATACCCCCATAGGTAGGTATTTACATTTTTGCGCGCGAATATTGAACATTTGTCAGCACCTACGATCTAGTGCACTAACATGAGACAGATCTCTCGAAACCTTCGGATTTATTACGAACTCTGTGGCACAGTGGGCAAAGGCCCGCCTGTGACGCAAAAGGTTGCCTGTTCGATTCCCGCCGCCAGACCAATGTTTTTTTTCAGACCAAACGGGAATTTTCACGTACTGCACCTATCTGCCTTCACCGATAGTGCAGTACGTGAAAATTCCCGTTTTTACAATATGTACATACATATTATACATAGAAAACAGCCAGTCCCTAGACAAATATTTGCAGATCATACAAACATTGGTCTGGCGGCGGGAATCGAACAGGCAATAGTCAAGTTAAGAATAGTCAAGTTCACGATAGTTTTTGGAATAAAATATGTATGTATTTTTTTTAGTAGTATATTTGTCATATAGTTTCCATAATACAAGCAAGCTCTGCTTAGTTTGGGGCTATTAAACTGTGTTCTAGAACATTTTATGGTACCATGTGATAGGCAGTGTTAACAAACATTGGTTTGACTAAATTTAAACGAAACTTTTATGAGATTGCGACTTCGGAACCACCAACGATTACTTGATGTTGCTCTATACGTTTTGAGTAGTAGTATTTACAGCTCAAATGACTCAAAAATTACATAGTGATAACAAGGGATGCAATACCTAACAGCTTGAGAAGCAAAAAAAATTTTTTATTCTTCTTTGATTAAAACAGAAACCCGTGGCATACACAGAATTCTTCATAACCAACCACTGCTCTGAGAGACAACTTGGGAACTTACCGAAGAATATATTAAAACTTTATCAAAGCTGAAAACTTTCATTTCCCTTCTGAGTGTCTCGGAAACCCTCAGGACAAACCTTTGTACTCGTACAGTCAAACGCAACTTACTATGCGGTTCGGTATTGTTCATTTACCTTCGGAAATTAATATTTATAAGTGATAACTATAGAATCAATCACAATATAATAATTATATTGGTTACAAAACCTACCTACCAAATATGATTTAAACCTTATTGAAGGAAGATAAAACGATGTATAATTTTTTTTTTTTAATTTCAAAACTTAGAAATAGTGACTTGTGGCAGTAACCCTATAAAAATCCATGAAAGCACGAATCGATTCCAAAAACCGCATTACAATCAGATAAGCCATTTAGAAAATAAATGCCAAACTCTTCTGGATGGCTTCGTAGGGATATTTTCGTCATTCGTTTTTGTTCGAAAGCTTATTAAATGATCAATACCTAATCATTAAGTAAGTACACAGAAACCAATGTATGTGTAAATTACACTCACACATTCGGAACCGGGTCTAGTTACGGGTCATTAGCGACCCCGGCGGCGGCGGTGATTTAGCACGGCAACGGTAACTAGGACGTTTACCTCGTTATGTTTATGTTACCAGTTATTGTTATTGTGTACGCGGTACAAATGATGACGATAAGATTTTGTTGCTTACAAGAAAACAAATAGTTATTGCTATGGCATCTGCAACATCGGGGTAATTTGTAATGCTTGGTATTCCCAGCGCCAGTATAGCATCAACACGGCAGTGAAGATAACTGAAGAAATATTTTCTCTCTCGTTTGTCTGATGGAAAAGAGAAACAGAAATAGATACATTGTTGTTGTCATATGTAGAAAAAACCGTTTTCTTGGTGCTCATGTTAAAACTGCTGAAGACAAAATTGGTAATTTTCAGGTGCCTGAGCCCATGTCCATGTCACCTAAACAATCGGTACTTACCGCATTATTAATGCGGTAAGTACTGACTGTAAGGCCACAGAAAAAGAAACGGAGGTAAAGGTAGTACTTCCCCGGACAAACTATTTCACAAAAGAGGAGCTCTGTTACATAAGTGTGTTGTGATTTGTTATAGTATAAGGTCCATCATTTAAGTTATCTACATATAAGTTCGTATTTCACGATGAAGGATGATAGGTATATAGGTCTACTATAGTAGGTATAACAATCCAAAAAAGCTAGCCTCAGTTTTAATATAAAAATAATAACAAAATTTATAGAGCAATTCATTTCGCAAACAATATTTTCTTCCCCCACTTTACCGTAAACAGTAAACAGTATACAGTTCCTAAACTTTGCACCTAACACTTTTTATCTACACTATGAGACAAACAAAATCGGCGCCGACATTTCCTCGCTTACCCGAAACCAATGTTATAAAAGTGGGTAAGATTCGTACGACCTCTGGCAAACAGCTCGGGGTAAACAACACAATTTATCAAGGGGGTAGAGATATCGGCAACTCTTTTCAGCAAAAGTCGGGCAGTAAAAGCCTTAACCTACCCTCCTCCACGAAGAACTAGGAATAGGTAGATGGTTCACTCCATGATAAGTGAGTGAATGTTAAACTAGTAGGTACTGCCAACTAAAGGATTTTTCAGTTTGTCCTCAGTTTAGGGAAATTCTTTTAATAAAGGTATTGGGCCACCAAATAGAAGAATAAAAGAAGAGTGCACGCGGCTGAGATACGAATGTTAAGATGCATATAAACGTATTGTGTTATAGATAAGATAAGGGGACATAATGTGTATAAGGATTTACATAATAGTAAGAAAACAAGTGTGATGGATAACATATTAATAATAATAATAATTTATTGATCAAAGAAATCACAAGAGGTATACATTAACTTTCCAATGACGGTACCTACTTATGAAGTAGGTTCCTACCTACTTCATAAGTACTTCATAAGTAGGTATTGGAGCTTATCGGAGATGTATAGTTATAAGACACTAATACCTAAACTAGGCCGAGACTGTATTATAGGCTGGTTAGTTCCTGGGTATCCTTCAAACTTTTTTGGATCCTTGTGCCGATCCCACGTAAATTGGGAAGACAGATGATGAGATTATTTATTTGATGCGTGACCTTTGTGGTCCAAAAATAATCGTATTTGTAGTGAGTCAGCTGCTCACTTGTCATCCCAAGTAACTTAGCGGGGATTTCATATTCCAATATGGCGGTTCGTCGCGCCAGACGCCAATTCACTTATACTAGTGACTCATTGACCGAGAGATTGGTGAATCCCTGACTTTGCAGCAACCTTTATTTAAAACTTTCACTGTTATATTGATTAAGGTCTCGATTTTGTTGCCCTATACGAAAATCCTTGTTATTAGTGACTAGTTTAGGTATGTATCGCCTGTATAATGATTTTTCTACGTGATAAATAGTTCATTTGCAGCTTCAAAAGAACAGCAGAGTAAGCTGCAAAATACCTATTTATCGACAAGTGACATTTAAGTCGTAGAACCGGAAAGGTTTTGGAATAGTAAGCTCGAAACGGAATATGTGGTAAGGAAGGCATCATACGTGAAAAACCATGGGTAGGGTGGATGGAAATAGCTTAAGATCGTTCGCCATGTCACTCTTTAGGGGAGGTTAATGTCCAGCAGTCGACTTCTGCAGGCTGCTGATGAAGATTGTTAGTACCGAACAGTATAAATAAAGTTGTTTATGAAACCATTTAGCGTTGCGTCTCAAAACGTCAAACAAATATGTACCTATATCCAACATTGTGACTCTTATTTTAGTGGATAGATACGAGAGGTATGTTTCAAGTATATCCCCCAAAGCTGCGAGAGAATGCTCGCTGGTGGATCATAAAGTAAGTGTCACATTGTAGCCAGCGGATTGCAAACTTGCAGATATATTACCCACATCCGTAGTCAGAATTTCTCCGCTGAACGTAGAGCAAAATTAAAAAGAAAATCTAATGACGACTTGTAACGTACAGGTCTCAGGGTAATTACTGTCCATTATCCCCGATGACGATCTAACTATTATTATGATGTTGACCATAAATGTAGTGATGTATTTAACCGCAGTGTACAGCTGGCAAGTGCATGTCACTTGTATTATTTAGAATCGTCTAGTATAATCATTTTTGGCGCTGACTATAATTTACAATTTTTAATGTTGAAATTTGAACCATAAAAGCAGTGGGCTTGGACGGTCACTTCTAAGAATGAAAATAATATTAATTTGAAAGTGTCTCTTGGGCCCCCCTTAGTCCATTTTCTTCGCAGCCCCTAACGCTAATAACCCCAAATATCAAATATAATAATAGGTAAAGGAATGGATTGTTTTTGGGACGTAAAAGGTCGATAACTGCCGAATCATTCATTCAATCTTGAAACTTGGTAGGTAGAGTACTGATGATTTTTTTATGTCCAACCTGAGCTTAATCGATAGGGGAGTTTTTGAACTGAGGGGTTCAAGATGCCCTTAGAAAATGAGAAAAAGTGAAATTATCTGTGGTCATTTGAGATATCAATTGTAATAAAAAAATATGTAAAATACGATATATTTTTTTGTTTTAACGTAATTAAATTAAGAAAATTAACTTTTCTGAATCGCGCTAACTAAAAAATCCGGCAAGATCATGTTTGAAATAAATTTGACTATTTAAATCATAACACTCCACTCTTTCCGAAAGTCGAGTAAAAACGGTGTAACGCGAGACCTCAGTTCGTGGCAAACTACTATTTTGTTCAAGCAAACTCTTGGATTTTTGTTCGTTATTAATGTTTACGAAACAATATTACTTCTATATACGATAAATACATCGCATCATTTCGTCTCACGGTCATTGCTCCGCCCGACGGGTAAAAAGTAAAAATGTTATGACGCGCAAGAAACCGCTGAAACATTCACGCACCAGGACGCCCATTGTTTTTATTATTAACGCTCCGGCCTTTTTATTCTTTCCCCTTTTCTTGTCAGAATTCATCAGTCAGAGTATGATAATTCCAAGTGAGAGCTCCATGTTATACGATTACTTTCCGTGGTTTCAGCAACGCTTATTAATCGATACATTTTGAAAGACCATGATGTAGATGATATGAAAATATATATCTGAAGACAGCTTTGTCGGTTAGAGAAGAGAGATACTAGATGCAAAATATTGGTGATTATGAATATGTATACAAACACAATCAATGGTAAGAGCCTATGCACACGGCGTATTTTTTACGCGCAGAGAACACGCATATCACGACGAAGCGCGTTTATAGCGCGTTTTATTTGGATTAATTTATTACCAGCACGTTTGCATAGACACAAACGCGTGCAAACATTGCGTTACATTATACTGCTGTTAGTGACTCTCTCAAATATCCGCGCATTCACAGCGTGCAAATAGTAAAAGTAGCAATGCAAATGCTTGGCTTTAGAAACTCGTTCTACTTATGTAAGATAAGATAAATTGAAGACCTCTGTTGCACAGTGGGCAAAGGCCCGCCTGAGACGCAGAAGGTTGCGTTCTATTCTGGCCGCAGCACAAATATTTTATGATCTGCTATATTTATCTCGGGTCCAGACCAGAAACACCTAGGTTTTTTCTATGAATAATATGTATGTATGTATTAACAAAAAGAAGGTATAAGTAGTAGTAACAATCATGTATTTCCCATAGCGCAAGCTCTGCTTATTTTCGGATTAGCTGCTGTATGAATGAAATGTCCAGTATTAATTATTAATTTAAATTTTAACAAACACGGTTACAAAGGTTACGAAGGTATCGATGAAATGGTAGAAGTCATAATTGGTATAATTGGTTTTCTTACAATAGGGTAGGTACTTTAAGTCACATTATTCTCATCCACAATGGATCCCAAACTAGGCATAGCCTGTATCTTATCAAACGCACGTACGAAATACGCGCGTATATGTGTGCATAGACACACAGCGTATAAACAGTTAATCTGACAGCCGTATGTCACATTCTATCGCACTTTTATACGCCACAGCTCGCTACAGAAAATATTGTCTCTACCGACTTTATCTCCGCTCACGGTAAAATAGACAATAAGGCGTCGTGCATACCTACGATTCACGGCTCCAACAAGCACCTGTTTTACATACTGATGCTCTTCAGGAATTTTCGTAACCTCGGCCAGGTGGCTGGAGTGACGTCACGTTCGTAAAAGAACGTTCGTGATCTCACTACTAATGCTACGGCGCTACGGCGTAGCATCGTAGAGTCAAGAAGCCTTTTGCTGCGATTGGCCAATAACGCTTTGGAACTGTGTAGTTACGTGTATAATAGATGGCAGGTATTGAATTAGAGGTCATTCAGAGAGGTGCAACGGAACGTGATCCACAGTACCAATTGCGAACATGGCAAAACCAGCTGAAAGTCTCCGTCACTGTACACGTATCTACATACATTGATGTAAAGTGCAACATGATATATAGAAAATAATGTATGTCAAATACATATTTTTTATTCATATTATTCAAACATTTCAAAGAAACAATCTGTAATATCCATGGTTAATTAATTAATTCGAAACGAAGGGGAACGTTACCAGTCAAATTAATATCTAATTTATTACACGATCAACTTTTCCAAATGAATATACCTTTTCAATATAATTTGAAATGCGCCTCAAAACAAGTAAATCGAAACTGAACAAATAAATCCACGTCTGCCGATCGAAACGGGATCATAACTTTGTAAGCCACCTGTAATTGACCGGCGTGTCTCGTAATTTCTAATTTAATGGCGCTAAAATATAATATTATCGTATTTCTCTAACTGAATCCATTTATTTGACATCACGATTCATTTGCCATGAATAGTCGTGTAGCTGTTGTTTTCTCCAGCAGAGTGAGCTTTTTATTTCAAAGAGGAATTGCAACATATTATTAACTTTCGAAAGCCGTATTCATATCTTGTCTGTACAAATTTTTATCAATAGAGTGAGTTCGAATTCTGAAAATTCGATTTAGTAATTATTTTCTAAGTATTAGTGTTTGAGAAATGTGTAGCTGACTATATTGAGATTACAACTGTCATATTAGGTAGGCCGTTTGCTTGTTTGCTACCTAATTATTATAAAAACATTTTTTTTTTCAAAATTATGTATTAAACATAAGACAGCGCAAACTCTAAAATTATTTAAACGTATGTATATAATTAAATACTGTAATATAAACTTAATTAAAAATAAATAAACATGAGAGAATTTTTTGTAACTGTCCAATAGTAGCTCGACAAAACATTGTACCACTTAAACGAAGTACAATTTTACGTAAAAGGTAACTGACCTACGTAAAATTGTATAACAAAAATTCTAGAGCTTGTCTTTCTAGCCTCCTACTACCGGTTGTTTGGTCTTTTTACCTTTAATGAAAGTAATTTTTCGTGATTCTTTCCAATTGGACGTAGAAAAAAAGTATATACCTACATATTCGCTAGGAAAATGAAAAAAATATAGTCTTAAGCTTTTTCTGTTAACTGTACCTACCACCTACCTAAAACTCGTGGCATTGACTGGGAAAGAAAACTACTTTATTTTAATTTTAAAAATGGCATAGATTGCTAGGGAACCCATGTATGGAATTTATAATTTGGAGAACAATAGATTTGGCATTGGTGGGAAAGACACTAAAAAATTTAGCATACTTTACTTAACTTTGTAAAGTCTGTTACGAATATTTTGTTTGGGCTCTTTAGTTTTTAACAGGCCTGTGGTCGATTAGTATGTATAAGTTCTTTCTATTATTTGAATGCAAGTTATATACGAAGACAGATAAGAAATGGATGTTTGTTGCTAATAAATAAATACCTAACAGTCACATACATAGTCTAGACCCCACACAGAATACCCTGTATCGTGGGTATCAGGAATAAAATAACCACGAGTTGTTTATTACTTTTAGTATATATACGACTTATTTAACCTTAAACTTAAGGCTATTTTTTCCCAGGTACCACGCGGGCGAAGCTGGGAGCAAAAATTAGTTATTAATCCCTCATTATAATATTATGGATAAACGATTACGAACAAGTAGTAGTCATTTATCACCTCATTGTTTTCACTGTTCAATATTTTCCAATTTATGGCTGAGTGAAGCAGTTTCGCATCGCAGCTCAACTAGAACGGCTCACACTTTTATCCATCATCAACGGTGGAAGTCCTCTGCTGGACCTATGTCCAGCAGAGAATATCCCGTTATCATAGTTGCGGAGGTTGTGTGATGGTTTTCCTAGGAGCAATCACATGAACCACATCTTCTTCGACGTACGAGCTTGAAACGAGTTTAATGCATTTATCTCTTTTTATCGGCTATTGTATAGAAGTATTTCAATTGCCTGAACGTAGCCCTTCTCGTCTATACATATCAATGGGAGTTAATGAAGGAGCTACTGTAATTTTCAATAAGTACTTTCCACCAGGTCACTGCTTGGATGGGTGACCATAGTGGCAGTAAGAACAGAGCACTAACGTTCATTGGAGCTTCCATAGAACGGAACCGGTTTTTGAAGGTCACCCTTAGATGCCGGTCCTGGGCCCTGGCTTTCCTTCGATCGGCCTTAAATTCCGTAACTAGGATTGGTTTCTAGCTTATAGGAACGAACATGTACAATAAATCCAAGATCATAACCTACTTTGTTAATGTAATAAGGATATATAGTAAAGTAACAAATGAAGCATTGATCCGTGTTGTATCCAAATTGCGTTACCTTAGAACAACGGATTATTTCTCCATACTTACTCCGTCTTTATATCTTTCAGTAAGGCCGTCATTATTTTACATAGTTATCTCTATCCAACATAAATCTGGAAGAAAGGTAATCTGGAAGAAATCGCTTTATAAGACCACCCATTGTGTTTTTTGTGGTTTTAATATGATGTTGTACTGAAAAATTTTACCATCCACAATAAAGAGTTTCCGTAAAATATCCTTCTAATATTATAAACACGAAAGTTTGTGAGGAGTAATGGATGTTTGTTACTCTTTCACGCAAAAACTACAGAACGTATTTTGATGAAACTTTACAGTAATATAGCTTATACATCAGAATAACACATAGGCTATTTTTTATCCGGGCACTACGCGGGTGAAGCCTTGGGCAGAAGCTAGTAATTATATATATTTAAAAAAAGTGCGCCGGCGCTTTTCAACATCCTGTGGCAATCATTTCTAATTGCCAACCTTCGGCGGGTTGATTAACCGATACAGGTTATTAAGGGGATAGCTCACGCTCATACCGCATTCGTTCTGGCGTTTCTCCAAAAGTATAAGAGGAATACAATAGCACCGCCCACTCGCGACTAATCTATGAGTTCGACTGTCACAGTGCGTAATGAACCATTCATTTTTGCTTGATTAAATTCTTGCGACACGACCGTTGGTAATAAAATACTGTAACCGCACCAGATGCTTGCTTGCCTCTTTGGACTTACCTTTTTCCGTTAGCACGTGTCAATAGGAGAGAAAATGACAGCAAGCATAGTAGAGCCTTTCTAAGGCGCAAAGCACACAAAAGAGGCGTTGTGTCGGAAATCGGCAAGGGATAAAGCGCTACGCTTGCTGTCACGAGCCATGTCGCTCGCTTCGGCCGCCGCCGTTAGCGTTGCGTCGCGTCAATTCGTTTCGTAAGTAAGGACATCGCAGAGATACATCTCAACTACGACACACTCGCGTCTTGTCACCATTTGATGAAACCTCTTCTGTACCTACCTAATTTTGCGCTTTATTGTTATTTTTATTACAGAAATTAACCTACATCATTACTCGTTTTTTTAAATTACGTTTCGTTGGCCAAAGCTGAGTTTCTGTAACAAGATAATTCTGGCAAAATTTCTAAATTAGATCGTGGAAACTATAAGACTATTAGTGCTATTTAGTATTGTAGCTCTTTTAACTAAGTTTATTAAAACGTTTTGAAATGACGACTAGGATTTATTTAGAGGTTTTGCTTACATTCATTTTTATGAAAGCAATTTCTATATACTGCTCAAAGAACCTATTGGTGACAGTCGGTCAAAACAGTCTTTAATCTTTTCTATTGGCTTGTTTTTTCTTTTATTCCAGCCATAGAGATACAACCAATATTAAGTTACAGGAAATTGATTTCAAAGGCAGTTGGCTCTTTATTTTACATTGAATAATAGATAGATAGATATAAAATACTTTATTGCACACTTAATCAGCTTAGGTAAGTACTACAAACTTTGACAATGTTGTACAATGGGTAGTCTTATCGCTAAATAGCGATCTCTATTAGACAACCTTTGGTTGGAACGGACTGTACGAAAGTTTACAAGGGGATTAATTTGTACGTACTTATACAGATTGATTGAAGTATGTACCATAGTTCTAAGGAGCAGGGTGATGGGGGACCCTGTAGCTGACCCAAATCATCCCCTTCTACGATTTGATTTGATTCTTTAGTTTAAGATTTCCTACTACTAAATCATAATTCTACGTAGACCGTTTCCCCTAGTAAATAATTTAAATCAGGACACAAAAATTTTACTAGCTCCTGAACTTTAAAATATCGTAGAGCATACATAGGGGTGATTCGGGTCAGCGATGGGGTCCTCCATTGCCCTGCTCATTTAGACTATGGTGCCTGAATATTTATTACTTTAAACATAGGACCGCAAATAATATAATAAAATACTCGTTCGAGGCCAATAATGTGAAAAAAGACTTTTTCTATGAAACCCCTAATAATTTTTAAAGCTGATGATTGTGAGGATTTTCGCACTGAAAGTGACATTTGACATTGCGAATGCAACATGACGTTAATCTGACAGTCAGCATTTTGTGACACGGTTTATTTGAAGGGAGGTTCTGATACAATAAAATATTAAAACGGAGACTGTGTTATGAAAATGAACAAAGAATTGCTTCAAAACATTATTCGACGACATTTGTAGCGCAGTAGGTGAAGACCCACCTAAGACGCAGAAGGTTGCGGGTTCGATTCCTGCCGCGGGACCAATGTTTGTATGTTCTGCAAATATTTGTCTCGGGTGTTTTCTATGTAAGTATAATTTGTATGTATGTATTTACATAAATGAGTATATTAGTAGTATACCAGTTATGTAATTCGCATAATACAAGCTCTGCTTAGTTTGGGACTAGACGATGCTGTGTGAAAAAATGTTCAGCATTGTTTATTTATGTTCTCCTTTTTCGATTTAGATTTGCCTTTGTGTCTCATTATATTACTACCTATACAGAGTGTCCCAAAAAATGTATACAAACGCGAAAGGGGTGATTAGGCCATTAAAAATAAAAAGTTTCCCGAAAAAAAAACTTTTATTGGAAATAATTTGGCATTTCTTGGGCTTTGTGTTAGGCGTAAGTCTATTAAAAGCAGGTACTGCACCTAAAAAAGCAGATTTTTACCATCAGTTTCTTCAATGAATATGCCGAACAAAAGATTTTAGCCTTTCGGATAAGTATCATATTCTAGGACATCATGTAGTATTTGTAAGGTTTTGTACAGAATATTGTATGTATGTACTACTTCGTAAAAGCTAGTAGCAAACCCATGTCGGAGCTTACAAGACACGCCCGAAGACTTCCGACATGTCCTGACGGCAGGCTGACATAGCTTACAGGACCGACACTTTGATTCATTACCGACATTGTTTCTTATACTAGTATTATCATATCTGTATCATAGGAGATAATACTACATTATTCGAAATGGCGAACAAAATAGGAAATAATTAATCCGTAAGTTTAAAATGGCGACTGAGAAATATTCCCGTTATTTGGCGATATCGTGTCGTCATCAAATAAAAGAGTAAAATATGAATTTCTTACCACCCCGTATGCGCTCTTATTATTAAAATAAAGATTCTGAGAAACCGAGCTCAGAGTTGGTAATAAGGTCAGAATATAATTCTGCTGGCGTTATTGGCTGAGGCAGAACACTTCCCGTTATCACTATTAGCACTTAGGTCCCTGTAGCCGGCGCAGGCCTGAATAGAAATTACTCGAAGCGAGTCGCCCTGCGGCTAGAGCCCACCTACATGCGTGTCACGAACTAAGCCTAGGGGTGGTAGGTAGATGATACTAGCGATGATATTAGCGGCGGGTATGGCACGAGTATAATAGACATGAGAGCGAAGCCGAGGGAATTTAGAAATGAATGAATTTCAAATATATAGATAAGTTTGTGAAATAAATATAAATGAAGCTCAAATACTTCTAACTTACATAGTTTTACATATCGTTTATCCTGTTTGGATATTTTATAAAGAGCTTAAAATCGAAATGAGAATATTCTTTTTTGTTACAAACAAATGTCCATTATGGATCTAATATTCTAATAATAAAAAAACAAGTTTATATCTGAGCAAAAAACTTAGTATGGTTACTTGTATTATAATATCTGTGGTATGGTCATCACCATAAAATTACATAGCAGCAGCCCTACGCTCGCATGGCCACTGGATTACCCTCGCCCGTATAACCTATACTTTGTTTTATATTTCCATCCCTAGTGGATCATTTATGTACAAAACAGGTTGTGGCCGCTTATAGGCGCTTATTCCAGACTACACCCAGCGTGAACTCGCGCACAGCGTCAAATCGTGTGCGACTCTATAAGCTGCCTGCCATAGCGATGCGCCATAACATAGGCGTCGGATAGTCAATTTCCATCGATTCATTGTTTTGATTTCGTGGGTTTGGATCGGCATTGAACTAAAACAAAACACTGGACCTATAATAACAAAGGCATGCACAATAACGGCGGATTTCAAAGAATTGTATTTGTCTGATATAGCTCTTTCGGCTATATAGTAGAAAAAACAAAATATTTTTGTTTAGTAGTTTTGGCGATTTACAGGTTTTTAGAGTTTTATCGTCACGTGCCACTAAGGTACGCTGCTGTAAAAACGTCTTGTGTATTTTCTTCATCTTTTATGATGACTTTTTCACTTGTTTCATATTATACGTACTCGATTGCGCGGCAAGCGAGTAGCCAACTGCGACGCAAGAGTATAACCAATACTTTTCTTCGAGGCAAATATTTGCATGTTTTGCAGGTATTTATTTATATAATTTATTTGTTTTGGGTATGGGTGTCCTTGTAACACGGTACTCGTAGTTCTTGATACCCATGATACAGAGAATCCTATCGTGAAGTCAGGACAATGTTATGTGTATTTTGAGTTAAAAAAGCAGACTCTCGAGGCCGAAAACAATTTGTAAAGAATTTTAGATAAGTAAAAGAATAGTTACAGAAATAAGATGCAAATCTTCAATAAAGTTCCTGGCTATGATTTCTAGGCCGTAGTAGGCCACACAGAGTTAGCCGGTGACACACTAAGTCTATTTCAGCTCGTGCGTTTCAAATGTGATAGTAGGTACCTATAATATTTTATTTTCAGTGCGCACTCATGTTTATTTGGAGATGACGCGCCGCCCCGGCTCGAGTAACCGCTCATCTGTCCGATATTTAAAACGATTTGTGACACGATTCCATTTGTGTGACGTCCCGTTTCTCCAACTAGACATTTCCTTGAGAATTATTGTATTTAGATATTTTGACGGCTAGGTACTATATTTTATATGCTACTCGTAACGTTAACATGCTCGTTGGTAACATTGTCTTCAAATTTATGACAAGTGAAGGTAGGTATTTGATCTTTTCTGCATTGCTATTGGGATTTGTGTCTGGACAGATGAGTATATACACATGTAAGTACATGCAATAAACTCTGTAAACTGCCAAAACAGAAAAAAGTAGAGTCGCGGTTCACATAAATTCTTTATAATTCAATTTACTCAGGTTTAAACTGCCCACAGGACGTGTGAAAACTTTTTGTAAAACATTATTTAGAGCGACATAAATTCGCGTAGCGACGAAATATTCACGGATACAAGTTATAAAATTCTATGGGTAAACTGTACATCATTTATTCAAACGCTTATATTTTTTACAGGTAATTTATAAATTAAAGATTTAAACGTGCTATCAGCCATTAGTTTCGGAAATAAATAGTAAAGTAAATGTTTTTCCCGTAGAGACAAAACCAATAGAAGTCGGCTTGAATCGAAAAGTTCGAAAGCGTTGTATAAAAAATTGTGTAAGTAAATGGACCAGCTATCAACCATTATACAGGATAGCACATTGACTTACGCTCGGTTGAGTGGAAAGACAGGGAGGTGCTCGTGTCTATTTACATTAATTTCCACGTTATGCAGAACAATGGTATCAGAGAGGATGCGATACAATTAGGAATGTGGGTCGACTCTGTGTTATCGGTTAAACAATACCATCCCGATACTGAGGGCCGTATTTTGTACTGTGCTGATTCTATTTACATTTTGATTAGACCGTAATTACAAACTGAAAACAATTGAATATTTTTTTTGTGAAAATGCCTAGAAATTGCTTTTATACATTTTAGTATTCAGTATATTAAAATAGATGAACAATCTATCCAGGAAAAATGGCTACTAATAGATTTTAATCTATGCTTTTTGGCCTATTTATTTTATTCGCAAATTGCTATAACATGTAAGATTGTTTTTAATAATAAAAACAAATTGTGCAAAGAACTCTTCAGCGAGAAACGAAGCTTTTGTTTTTATCATTTGGTCTTTTCATTTTAGATATCTATTGTACGCATATAAAAGCTATTTTCTGGATATTATAAAATTTATAATAAATATATACCTTTGAAATAAACTCTACCTATGAAAAAATAATCATTAAAATCGATCCACAATTGACAAAGATATCGCGTTACTTACACACAATCATACTAATTATCATCTAAGAGCCCCAAACTAAGCAGAGCTTGTATTATGTACTTATATCCTTTTTTTTGTAAACACCCAGACCAGAGACAAATATATGTTTTATTGGGCAGTATCTCACGTAGAATGTTTACGTGGCAGTTAGCAAAAACAAACGACCATACATTAAGATATGACAATGTAAACGGAACAACACCGCGTTATAAAGATCGCCATTAAAATTTAATAGCGTCGTTACTGGGATCAATAAGGTTATTTCAGTGCCACAAAGTGAGGGCATCAGCATGGCTGAGTACTACGTCTTGCGCCCCTTGTTTTGGATATCGTTTAATAGGTCTCTGAAAATCAGGTTAAGACATCAGTAAGAAAATCTAAATATTCAGAGTGCTTAGGTATTTACTTATAAAGATTTTTAAATAATCGATTTTCGAAACACCGTTTTGTTTCTTTCGTTATTTATAGAAAACAAAACTGTTTAGCAACACAAACAACTGTTCGAAGTAAGGTAAAGATAAATATCATGTGTCCTGAAAATACTTAGCTTAGCTTTATCATTAAATTTATGAAGCTTTCGATGTGATGTCATTTTGAAGTTAGGAATTACTTATCTTTGGAATTCTTATAGTCAAGCCAACACGTTATCATGAACAGTTTTATTAATTTTATTTTACAATATATATTTCGTCTCTCGTCTATTTAAGTTTGTTGATATTATAATTGGGTACTCAGGTAAATTAAGATTTCAAAAATATTAAAGAGTTTGAAGTGTAGTATTGGGAAATATAAAGTTTTCTTAAGATTAAAGAAGACTAACATAAGCATAAATTCACACATATAAAACTATAAGTTGTCATAAAAATTCGAAATACTATTTTTATATTTTTAAAACACACTAAAGGTTAGTACCTATGCTAGTGCTTAGTTTTAATAAAATAATAATGCAATATACCATCGTGTCTTCTTCCATTGTACTGTGAGTCTAAGGTTATTGAAGTGGGTTTGTTAATCAAAACAAAGAATCGTAGACAGCTCGAGATGATATGAAAAGAATCAAGTGCTCTCTAGTATTGTTTATTATTATTTAGTCTACATGAATATCCATTGTGGCAACAATAAGTGGGTTTTCAAGTGTTTTGCTGTTCACATGCATTGTTTGCGGTTGGGTCAAAAGTTTATCTTCAGATAGGAGTTTCTCTTTCTACCTACAATTTAATTGCTCTCTGTTGTACATCATTTCAGTGCGCTCGTGACCACAATTACGAATACAAACAGACTAAAAAGTTGTCAAAGCCGGCTATTCTATTTGTTTTTCGTACGAATATGTAGCAACCACTAGTAATTGAACAGTCCTGATAGATCAGTGGTCTGACACAGGGGAGAGATAATCTTACTATCCAACTAATCCTATATCCTATCTTATATAATATTATAAACGTTAAAATTTGTGAGGATGGATGTTTGTTACTCTTTCACGCAAAAACTACTGAACGGATTTTGATAAAATTTTATAGTAATCTAACTTATCATCAGAATAACATATAGGGTTTTTTTATCAGGGTACCACGCGGGCGAAGCCGTGGGCAGAAGTTTGTAGTATTATAAACGTGAAAGTTTGTGAGGATGGTTTGTGAGGTGAAAGTTTACGCTTTCACGCAAAAACTACTGAACGGATTTTGATGAAACTTTACAGTAAGATAACTTATACATCAGAATAAAACATAGGGTACTTTTTATCAGGGTACCACAAGGGCGAAACCGTGGGCAGAAGCTGGTAGTATTATAAACGTGAAAGTTTGTGAGGATGGATGTTTGTTACGCTTTCACGCAAAAACTACTGAACGGATTTTGATGAAACTTTTCAGTAATATTGTTTATACATTAGAATAACACATAAGCTACTTTTTATTCGGGTATCACGCGAGCGAAGCCGTGGGCAAAAGCTAGTATTGCATAATTATTTTTATTAAAGGTATTTAACAGAAAATGAAATAGTTATTAATATCAAAAGTATTTATTCCAGTTTCTTGTGAGTTCCAATGTAAACGGAATGCGTTTCACTATAAACATCTGTTGGGCACTAACTCATGTCCGGCGCAGCCGAGTTTCGACGCCTACAAAACTAAAACAAAAATTGCAAAAATAAAAACATAACAAATATATCAATCTGTCTGTGTGTACATCTCGCTTTTACAAAAATAGCTCTACTTATTTAAAAATATCGACTTACCTTTTTTAATTTACCTCGTTTTCCGAATGAATGTCGAAGAAGAAGTTTTGAACCTAACAGACCGTCAAACAATTCCTCATTGAATAATATAAGCATTTAACACTCTTAGGATCCAAAACGTACAATTATCAGTCTGGCCACTTTAACTAACTAAATAGTTTCAAAACCCATTTTTATTTGTTTCTTACTAAACAAAGACAGCATTTTATTTATTTTTTGCCATGTAACCAGTCCATTTTGTATGTTTAAAATTTGTACGAAACAAAATCTAAACATTTCAGACAGAGACAACATAGGTAATAACTCTATTTTGCTGGCTTCATAAATAACTCCACAATAAAGTCCAGCTCTTTACGGAACCCTTTATCCAATCAAAGCCGTTACGGATCACTGGCTTGCGACCCGTCGAGATAGAAATCGACTGGAGGAATCAGAAAGCTTCACACGTAGACGAATAATAAAACATAGAGTAAAGAATACCCATCCTCATCAGCATACAGTAAGCCTGGTCATTTTGTTACTTATGGAAAAGTGCTAAGTAATGTTCATGGGAATCAGTACGGCAAACATCAGTAAGGTAGTCAATTTAGAGGAAAAATTGCATCAAGAAACTGGAACAAGCACACATAGCCTGTTAACTAGAACTGGAGAAAATGGATTTTGATGAGTAGCAGAAAGATAATGAGAGATGATAAAAATTATGTTCATCTCGGTTTTTTTTCTTCTTGTTCGTACCTATAACATACGTGCATAGTATAAGGTTCGTGAAGGTCTCTTCTTTATTCATTTCTCTGCGGCTCTACCTAAAGTTCGTATTGGATTGAACCTGCCTATTTGTGTGAATGATTTAATAATACAAATCCTTTATTGTTGGGTTTTTGCGAGCAAAAAATACAAACATTACATCAAGATTTGCCACTGCTACTAGACGTACGTAATAGAGGCTTCGTTTTATATTTATCTCATGTTAGATTCTAATCTTTTTTCTGCCACTTAGTACTTATTTTTTGACCACATGTAAATAGAGAAATAATATAAAAGAAAGAAATCACTTTATTTGTAATAACCAAACAATAACGCACCATCAAACATAGACCAACAGGAAGACAATAACAGTGTTTCCAACTTTATAAACAGAAACTATAGATGGAAAAATTTCATCTTCTGGTACCAGTATTTCTTTAAGTTAACCACAGGTAGGAGCTACCTTCCTTATATTTTTTCTCGTCTTCACCAAGATCAGGCAAAGATTCATGCTTGCCTAATCTGGTGAGATTTAGACGTATCTTACTGAGGTTTTTTCATAAATAATCTGCCACTAATCTACCTACGGGCATTTAGTATTTCTTTCTAGTATGATAACTACTTCATGTATCTACCAACGACAGCGCAACATACAACAACACATAGATATGGTAACCACGTGTAAGCCAACGTAGGATACCGACAAAAAATATTTTTATAAAATATAGTTTTTATAAAAATAAAAACAATTGGAACACCCACGTTTAGTTTTTTTTTATACCTATTCATTTAAACTACGAAAACAAATTTATAGCTACACTTGCAGTTCGTACATCAAAAGAACGCTTAGGTACATTTAAAAAAAAACTGGCATGAAAAACATTTATATACATGAATTGTTCATTCATAGAATGTCTGACTGAATATGTGATATTGTCACACTTTATCGTTGACGATGATTTCACCACAAATTGCCTTTTAGTAATTTTAAGATTTTCATCTATACTAATATTATAAAGAGGAAAGATTTTTTTGTTTGTTTGTTTGTAACGAATAGGCTCCGAAACTACTGGACCGATTTTAACCGTTTTTTCACCAATAGAAAGCTAAATTATCAGGAAATAACGTAAGTTGTGATTTTTTCAAAAAAGTTAGTGATCCTTAAGAAAATTGCAATAATGTAACCCAAAGTAGGAAAATGTTGCCTATAACATTCATTATTTGGCGTGCGCTGAGAAAACGATTGATGATACATAAAAATTATGTACTACATGATTAAAGTACTCATTATTACCTACAAAAAAGTCCTAGAGGGAATATATTTAACTATCATAGTTAAGTCACAATAGCAGCTTTTGTGTTCTAAAATGTAATTAGATCGCCGGTAGAAACAAAAGTTAGTTACATTCGTATCGTTTTATTTATTCTTATTCAAATAAATCATCAAAGGTATTTATGTAGCAGTAAAATACATTACTGTTACTTTGTATCCCGATAATCCCACGGAATCGAAACTTCGGGTGAAGCCCGATAAATAAATAAATAAAGCCGCGGGACGCAGTATGATATACTTTTTTTTTTATTTAAGCCAACTTTAAACAAAACACGTTTTTGTTCAGTAGCAGTTCGTTAGTAGCAAGGTAATCCGATCTACTCCTTGTCTATTACTTTCCCGTATTGAAAAATAAAATGCAGCTATACCGACACTATACCAGGTTTGTAAATAAGGTTGATACTTCTTCTTGTATCGTAAATAATAATTGTTGACATCATAAAATTTCCGTTCAGTAAGTGATCTATTATAGTTCTATAATAATATTTGGTAGGTGGCCAAACTGAAGCAACATTGTTACCGTGACAAAATCTTAAAACCCTTGGTTCCGCGTTGTCTTCGAAACAATAAAAAATAATATAAAAATTACATTTGGAAAAAAGATTAAGTAAGTACAAAAACTTGCGTATTCTCAGTTTTATTTAGTTGCAAAACTGTAACTTTTTGCTTTGAATGACTATGATTATATGACTATGACTAGCAACCAATGTATAGATAGTTCGGCAGTTCGGCTTCAGGTTATACCGGTCTGAATATGTCCCGAACTAGTTCGCAACTCCTAAACAAACAAACCTACATTAAAATCCTTTCGGGCCGACCTGAAATTAATGACGGTTCTATTCATAAACTTCCCAATTTATATTTTGTTTTAATTGCTTTACCAATTTCGTTGGAAAGCCATTAGGGGCTGGAGAAACCTTTTATTTCTGATGCTAATAGAGCCTTCTTACACCACAAACGATTAAAGCTTGAGACCGCGGGTGGCGACCGTTATCAAGCCTACCCATGGAGTACATATCATCATCATAAACAGCTTGCGTTTGTCATTGGCCTCCCTCAAAGAGTTCAATGATTAACAATATTGGGCTACATCCATCCATCGACTTCTCGTTACCTTTACGATATCACCGGTACATATGGAGTACTAGGATGATTCAAACATGGAATGAAAACAAATACAAAATTAGAAAAAAATACTCGCTCTGCCTTGCCTGGGCGCTGCCTGACAGGATCTTTATACAATTTCTTGACTCGCTGCAATAGAATCCAGTATTAATTTGTCAATTCATTATTATTGCAATGTTCCATGTAGTAGAACACTTAACCACTGTATAAATCAGCTGAAAGCTATTCACCTAAACATCCGTTCTTGGACTCGCTAAACTCACTACCACTTATTTACTGGGAAATCCATTTACATGAGCCAGTTAGGCACATTAGAGTAAACACATGAATTTAGAATGCAACGTGAAATTATAAAAACTATTATAATAGCTATAATAACAAAAACATTAACTGTTATTCTAGCATTACGCAAGACCAGGTCTAGCAACATCCGCAGTGACAAAAAATCGAGAAAAACGCACCATTTTCATATTACGGTCCGAGTTCACCAACGTTGGTCCCAATCAAAGCTTTTTGACACACGTTTTCATAGAAACTGTCATCAAAACAAGGATTTCTTTTTTCAGGAAAAATAAAATCCGACTTTTAGTAACGTGAAGTTGATAAAAAGTTCAATATGCAATTTTATCCCCCAAATTTTCACCTTGTATGGGACATTTTCATAAAATGTATGAGACCACCCTTGAAATATACCCTGCCCATTAAAAAATGCCCATTAACTGGCGAAGATATTGCGTAACATACATACATAAAAAAAACTGTAAAATTGTAAAGTTTGGAGGTAATTAGTTTTCATTATTATTAAATAATATGCTCTGGTTATCACACGCACGTAAATTTACTTATGTGGCAACGAACGGGCACTTATTGAGCATAAAATTAATGATCATTTTAACGAGTACGTAATTAAAATTTTCCAGCAGACCAAATGTACATAAGTATTTCTCGCAGTTTTTGTCCTCAACGCGTGAACAGTCCAATCCAATGTGTATTGTTTAATAAAAATTTCAAAAAGGGATCGGAAAAATTATGCTTTCGAGCTATGCATAATAACACTGCATTGGGAAGTCACACCCACAAATAATTCAGTTTGATACGATCCGAAAATGGGACTGAACTTGTAAGAGACACACTAAACACATACCAAAGATATACTTTTGTAAGCCCAAATGGTCAATTTTATTTATTTAAGCCCGCAGCTAGCTAGTGTTTCTAGGTTTGACTATCCTTTGACTTTGAATCCTCTGATTCAACCACGCAACCTTTTGCATCTCAGGCGGGCCTTCGCCCACTGCGCTACAGAGGTCGTAAGTAAATACATATCACTGCAAGATACATTATTTTAAGCTCATTTAGTTTATATTTTATTTCCTATATTTTTATCATCCATAGCATTGTACAAACCAACACGTGTAAACAAAAAAATAGTTATAAATAAATATAACGGGTGGTAAAAATCTATCACCAATTTTATTCCAAAAACTATCGTGAACTTGACTATTCATATTGTACAAACAGGAATTTTCACGTACTGCACTATCGGTGAAGGCACAGACTAAGTTTCGACTCATTCCGAGAGTCTTCATCAGGGTGTGTGGTTGCGTCTTTCTCCTTCCGCGTCGCGCCGTGCACTACTTCGTACGTGAAAATTCCCGTTTGTACAATATGAACCAAGTGACCTAAAAATAAAAGTAGTTTCTCAGCTGCAATTTTTTTTCTACGATGTTACTCGTTAAGATGAACAGTATGCGTAGATTTCAGCTTGGTGATTGGTTACACTCTGTATAAAACAGTTTGCAAAATTCATACATATTCACAATTTTGCACATTAAATAATCGAGTAAATTCTACAATTTGCACATATTACAACTAACACAAAACAACATTACTGGACTATTTAACAGTCCCGTTCGTTATTTGTTGGTATCTGTTCAATCAGTTAGGTAGGTTACTCCTAACTTTTCATTTATTCCGATTCAATTACGATTTCACACGAATTAACATGGGGCAGTATCAATAATATTGAAGTATAAGTAGCAAGTATTCCCAAGTTATTAAAATATCATCATAAAACATTAAGCCAAATCCTTTTACAACAAGGTTTTAAGAAAACTTGGCTCAATCTCCATCTTTTCTCAAGACCATGTTGTAATGTTAGGGCGTACCCCCAATGCGAAGCGCAGTCGCAGCATTCGGCGGATGTGGAAAATGTACTAGGGTTGTTGCATCCAGGACGGTTTCAGCAGGATTGTAAAAGAAGAAAACATGTTGTGCCGACTTCACATAATGTGGGGCAAGGCCAAGAAGAAAATATTATTAATAGTAACAAAGCCGGAAACGAGGCAAAACATAATCAGTGCCTTCACCTAAAGTCATAAGGTTAGGTTATAGTGAATAGCTTTTGTGTTTTATTAATAGAATAGCTCTAGCATATACTTTATAATTTTTCTTATTATTCATGCACTACTTCAAGACTGATTTCCATATTACACAAAGTTTAGCTGGAAGAGAATGCTCTCTAGCATTAATATCGCCTATGCACAGTACTTTTTAGTTGTATGCCAGGATCGTAGCAAGTGGAAATCCTTGGTCTCTGCCTACCCCTCCGGGAAATAGGCGTGACTATATGTATGTACGAATAATCAAATTCACGATAGTTTTTGGAATCAAAAAATAATAATTCGTAGTCGTTATTCACTTCACTAAGACTATAAGATACTTTTAAAGTGTATATTAACCTACCTATCCATACTCATTATGAGTGGCTATAGCCAATCATAATAGGTAAGGGTAGGTCACTACATGGAAAAAAATACTAGTCCATGTTACGTTCTACAAAAAAGTGATTTGCACAAACAAACATATAAAAGAGAAATCTTCTGTGTGTTGATACATCGCTTACGATTCCATTAAATGGATTACATTCTTGGCTCGGAGAGGGTACGGAGATACGTAGCCAAAAAACAACGTAACGGGGAATAACGACCAATTTATGACGTGTGGTATAAGGAGAGTAGGAGCTAACACGCCTTTTGTTAGGAGCATTCGAACCAAGGATTGGTCTCGGCGTGAATTCACTTAGCTTTAAAGACGACGATTCTATATAATCCTTGTAGTTTCAAAAATTAAAAAAAAGTAAATATTTATCGATTTTTATTTTGAAACCATAGGGAAATTAATAAAATGAATGTATAAATGCCCTCATATTATAATGCCAAAGTTAGGATATGTTTATCCTAACGTATATGTTTAGATATTAGTGCTAAATATCTCCATAATCGTAACCGATAAATTTAGGAACAAACATTGGATTATTTCCGAATGACATCTGTAGATACGAGTAGCTTTCATCAGCGCTATAATAAGCTGAATAGAAAGTGCCCAATAAGTTTGCACTCAGCGTCACTTAAGTCATGGTGGAATTGGCCAACGCATTGCTGATTAGATGCTAAGAATCAGTTTATTTTTGGGTCGCAATAAAATTTAATGTTCAACATAAGTGTCTTTTAACTTTAAAATTAACAGACGTCCATAGAAGTTACTAATATTTTATAAATAAATCGCTTCCACAGAAACAGATCCATTAGACAATTAAATCCTGTAGCTCTTGTACTATAAGGAGCTTTATGTCACTATTACCGAAACGAAAAGTGACAACACCAGCACCAATGTCACTGGAGTGACAAAGCGGAATTAAAATAAGTCGGCGGCGTAGTGATTTCTCGCAAATAGTGCGCCGCTGATGTGGCTACGGAATGTAGAGCGCGTGACGTCACCAACGAAAATAACGATTGTCTCTATACGCAGCCGAGAGATTCATGACACAACTTTGTAGGAATTGAAAAATAAATATCGAAAACATACTTTTCACTTGGCACTAAGTAGTTAAGTATAGTTTTGTCGATAAAGTCTTAATAGATATGCAGAATTTCACGAACATGAACACGACCTCACAGATTTGCATACTGAGTATTTATCTAAGGATTTCATGGATAATATATATATAAAAAACAAATGTTTTCCCATTTCTATTTATGGAAAACTTATATATTTTTATGGGGTGTTGGGCACATCGTTAGCAATACTTTATTCTACAAATCTATGGCTACCTCAAATAACTCATAAGCCTAAAAAAGGCTAGATTTTAATAAGTCTCGGAGCGAGCGAAGCAAGTATACTTGGACATATGTTATAATAATAGATTTTTGTAGTTCGAATATGAGCTTAGTCGATACTTTTTTAGCTATGGGGTCGCGAGTTCACAATTCGTGGTGAACTACTAGCATTACTAGTACTTCCTGCATTCAAAAAAAAACACTAGAAATATTCTTATGCGGCCTGGCGTATAGTTAAGTGGTACTCGTAATAGGAAAAAAATTAAAGGCAGAATATGTCACTCTGGACTAAAGTTTTATCAGCCTCAGCGGATACCTTGAATGAATGCCTAGTTAATGAAAAATAGAGAACCATTCGTTTCACTCTAGGTTCAATATTCCATACCTTTGGACATACATATCTTTGGTCCCTTGTAATACAATCTAGGTACCTACTACTATTGACCACATAGTATCAAAAAGTGCAAAGTAACATAGTACATTCACCTTTTAACTACTTACAATATAGATTTTTTCAAAAGACCAAGAAACATATTAAGTATCAGCTAATATCTTTACAGCTGATTCAAAAATCCGTATTGAGTAACGTTACGTCACATCTATTTGCTCACTCGTAATTTAAATTCTAAACTCTAATGGTTTTTTATTTTATTTAAGTAGGTGTTGTGTTTCATACGAGACTTATGTACTCGTATGTAGTAGTCTGATAAGCATCCAATAATGGAATACGTGTATCTATACTTACCTAAATAGCGATTTCTTTATTTATCTGAAATCGATAATAGAAAGAGCTGAGTTAGTCTAGTAGATCCTTCCATTTAACCTCCAGACGTAATATTTATCAGGTCGATCCTCCGCCCTTTATCTCCATCCTTGGACTAATAAACTTTTTATTATCGGTCTCAGGACAAGTTACGGCTATTTTTCTATGAAATGAAAAGTTGCACATTTGTGAATGTGAATAAAAGTTCTGTTTTTTATAAGAACTCGGACTTTTGTATCAGAAATAAAGTTTGATCAGTATTGGCAAAAACTAAGCAATTTTAATCGAAGGCGACTTTACGCACTCGAACTTGCAATTCAAAATGAGGATCAATTCATTTTGTAACATTTTTTTTCAGTTTAATTTACGACGAACGGTACCTATTTACCGATTTCCCGGAACCGTCACACGATGTTCTGATCTGCAAACAGGCCGTGGTCTATTTCGTATACCGAATGCCTTAATAGATAAACCTTAATATAAATTAAAACCGAATGCTTAGAAATACTGTTGGTTTTTTGTGTTCGTGCTCTAATCACAGCTCATCGCTTCTTCCACTAGTTAATTTGTGAACTTGGTTCTCTGATTTCTATGCTTAAGATTGAATATTTGTAAATTAACTCCAAGCATAGCTCTTTCTGTGCGATTTTGAGCTCATTATGAAGCCAAAGTTAGCGACAACCTCAGTGCCAATATCTATATAAATAATTAGTTTTTTATATTATTACGACTATACCACGTAGGTACTTTACTATTCTTCTGCCAAAAAAGCTCCGTTAGTCGTAATAATATCCTAAAATAATACCAAACCACGAAATTTTAAATGCTTTGCCTAATATAATATTATTATATCTGTGGTATTGCGTTGATCAAAAGCATTTTGTTTTTTGATTTTGTTAGATTCAAAAGCAGAAAATGTTAATGTTTATGCTCAAAAACGTGAAATGTTTCCCATGTTTCATATGCACTGAGTAAACAGGGTTCCACAGTTTGACTGTTTGCATAATAAATGCGTTGAATGTGCTTACTTGTAATGTTCATATTTCGAGAATACCACCAAAATGTTGTGTTATAAAATGTTACGACATGACATCTTGCCTCGTGAATTCCTTTAGTATTCAGACAACAAAATTAACATAAAATTTACGACGTCCATGTGTCCGTAGCCCGTACTCATAATAGTAATGCACTTGGGCCGACAAATAGCCAGAGCGGAATTCGATAAAGGCGTAAACTAGACGTACTTGTAAAGTTAAATTTATTTATATGACTTGTGATGTTTATTTAATAAATAGCTTCTGCCCACGGCTTCGTCCGCGTGCTACCCGGATAAAAAGCCTATGTGTTATTCTGATGTATAAGCTATATTAGTGTAAAGTTTTATAAAAATCTGTTCAGTCGTTTTTGCGTGAAATAGTAACAAACAGCCATCCTCACGAACTTTCACGTTTATAATAGTAGTAGGATAGGATTGCTTTTATACCTAACTACGTATGCAAAAAGATGAGCCTAAAGGTATTTATTGTCATATCTATATCGAGAAATACTTTGAATGCCTACCTAGTAAGTAGAAGTTTTTACTTCTTACATAACTACCCAATGCTGATTTTTTAAAAATTGAATAAACATATATTTTGGTTAGTAGGTACGTACAATAATTTATTTACTGCGACGCATGTTATATAATTGGTAGAATAGTATATTTTAGAAGAAAATACTATTTTTCCTATTTGTTTGTGCTAATCCTAATAGATATAGGTACAGTCAAAGACAAAAGTAGATAAGCAATCTGAGTTTTTGAATGCTCTTTTTCTTGAAGTTAAACGAGGAAAGAGTAACTTACCTGTACCCACTTACATAGTTAGACTTACATAGTTTTTTAAGTCATATTAATACAAATAGACCTTTATATCGTCTCTAAAATATAAAGTATAGAAATCTGTTTTTATCGCTGACTGTACCTACGTATGTACAATATCATTCCACCGCGCGTGCGTGTTTCCGTCGTCATGGAAATCATAAAGGTCTTGTCTAGTAAGCAGACATGTCAGTGTCTGTGTACGTCATTGTGACGTTAATTAACATTTGGCCAAACACATATGTCTAACGTAAACTTGTGAACTTGTGAGTGTATGTTTGTAGAAGATATTTTTCTCGGAACAGCGAATAAAAGTAGGTTTTTTGGAGTTAAAAAATATTAAAGCTCTTAAAGACATTTAAATGCTAGTTGAGCGTATTCTTCTAGGAAGGTAACTGATTCAAGCATTTGTTTGAAATATACGTCGAAAATTAAGGCTGGCAATAACGAAAAACCAGCAATACTTATGTAATGCATTTTTATTACATTTTTTGCCACCAGCACACAGACAGAAGATAGAAAAAAATACAAACAAAGTTTGCAAAGTAAAGCATTGCATAAGCTAAGAAAAATGAACGAAATATCTAGTACCTAAATCCACTGTCCATAGTCAACTGTTAAATTATTACTGGTAGTGTCACGGGGAACAGCCTAAATAACACGTGTGCGAGTTTTTCATCCCTTTGTCTGTAAAACCAATAGTCATCATCTAGCATGGTAAAGTTTTCAGTGTTTGTCGTAAACTAGTGTTTATTGTGGGTAAACACGAGAGCAGACAGCCATTGACGCGAGCCTGACCTCTACCGGGCACTTTTATGGTGCAAGTACCTACTGGTTTAGTACCGGGAAAATTGTAGAATTTTTCGCTCAAATTGTTACAACTCCTCCTTTTTGATGAGGTAAAGAAGGAAGAATATTATATTAAAACAATTTATTTCATCAGCCTCACTATAGGATTCGTTTATGATATTCGAGGCCATGCTACTTTGGGAACCTAGTCTAGCACCTATTTAGTATGTACCTGTTTTATTATGTGAGTACATACTTACCCACCAATATATTGCCTGTGCAAAACAAATAAAGGGAGAAAATCCGTTCAAAAATAAATAGGTACGAGTAGGTAGCAGCAACCATACAAAACAAGCAAACAATAATCCAGTAACAGACCAGAGATTAGAGTGCACAATATTTATTTGTACAAAAATGTATATCCTAGCTGGCTTTTGCCATCATAGGCAGATTTCTTTACAATCCAACATTGAATTCAATGTTAGCTTTTGACAAACAAAACATTCCTCAAGCGCGGTTCCTCCTAGTTACGTGAACACGTATGTATACTTAGTACACTTACGTTACTTAAAAAGAGCCTTTTTTTTAATGCTCTTTGCTATTTTTTTACTTTTGAAGGAGCACAACTTTACAATAAAAATCCGAAATTTTAAAAAATATTAGCTCGATTCATAAATTTAAAGCTGAACTTGCTAGTTTTGTTAGGGAAAATTGGCCAATTTAATAAGTTTTTCAATTCTAGTACTTAACTAATTTGTATTAATAGTACCTACTTATCTTTTCATTTGTGCAAAACTGTAATAATCACTACCGACAGACCGAACGACAAAATATTTTACTTTATTAATTGTATACTTTAAGCTAAATAGCTATTCTCATGTAAGTGACTATGTCTTTTTTGAGAATAAATATCTTTAAACCTAAACATATTTGTTTTACTTGGCTTGTAATCTTATAAAAATCCATCAATAATATACAGGATGTCATAAGATAACTCCTGAAATTACTGTGATTCTAGAACAATTTGTACCGATATAAACATAAATAAAATATAATCAACTGTTGGCTTTTTGAATTTAGACATTAAAAAAAAATGCAGGACATTTTCACACAGCGTCCCAAACTAAACAGAGATTACGGGAACTACATCATTTCAGATACAAACATTTGTCCCGCGGAGGGAATCGAACCCGCAACCTTCTGCGCCTCAGGCGGGCCTTCGCCCACTGTGCTACAGAGGTCGTCAGAAATGCTAATTAATCGCGATTCTGATTTAAAGATCATAATAACATATTTCTGTTGTATTAGGAAGTGTTTGAGATCAACTTAACCACTTCATAACTTTATCAAATCTACCAAAGGTTTCTGCAAATACGATATTTTGAGAAGATTCCTCTTGATTTTACAAAAATAGTCATAGATTGAACATGCTTCGGAATAAACGATTTTATTTTAATTTAGGGATGATGTAG
This sequence comes from Perizoma flavofasciatum, assembly GCA_958496245.1. Classification (NCBI taxonomy): domain Eukaryota; kingdom Metazoa; phylum Arthropoda; class Insecta; order Lepidoptera; family Geometridae; genus Perizoma; species Perizoma flavofasciatum. The sequence continues at coordinate 8,042,267 of OY292436.1, forward strand.
GGGTCTCTGTGTCCTGTTCAATTTAGGTATAACGTAGGGATCGGTCTTACAATATGCTGTACATACAGTGTACATCCTATGTATTACACTAAAGATGACGTCCTATGTATCTAACTACAAAAGGATCTCTCAATTTGAGTGACTGAAAAATGATTACTATCATAAGATAGTAATCATTTTAATTTCATCTTGTGTTGTCCTCATATTTTTCTTGTAAATCGTGTAGGTTAGTTGTAGGTACGGTACAAAATTAAAAGCGGGCCGTGCATAAAAATGTAATAACTTGCCTGCCGGCACGTAGTGTCGCTACTTTATTAAAGTTTTAATGCAAAGTGATAAAGCTGTGTCTTTATTTTTATGTGATAAATGGTTTTTGGCCATAATTAGGTAGGTAGGTATTATTTTTAGAAAAACGAGGGGCAGGCAGTTAGTTACAAGCTCTCCAAGGTAGACTTTTTAGAAGCATTCGTAAAGGATCTGGAAAAGATCTGAGTGTGAATAGTTGTGGGCATTGGAAATATGTTTATTTCACTATAAATAGTTGAAACCAAGATAAGGGTACCGTCACACACAACGCATGATTTTTCAGGCGTTTAAACCCACTTTGAACTGTTTGATTTAGGTAGTTACTCAATTCACTAATCTTCCTTCTAATCTTAGAACATTACGCATGCAGCCTAAATAATATCGTAACTCGTAAGCCGAGCCCGCGACAGTACATCCATCATATCGTCCAGCACTTGGCAGCGGCTTACAAAATGATAATAAATGAATTTTAACCCCCGCCATCACTCATTGTTCATCTGCCGAGCCGATAAAATATCATAATTATCATGAAATTCGTGACGAAGAAATTAACTTTAATACTTTTGGATACGTTTATTTCAGAAAGGGAGAGAATATAAGCGTAGACCCTACACTAAGATTGCCTTTGTTTTCGTATTAGGGATTACCTTTAATACACCCGTACCCAAAAAAATCACTTACAGATCATGCAAATATTTATCCTGCAGCTATGAACTCAAACCCTCAACTTTCGCATCTCATGATTAGGTAGGCAAGTACCTACCTAATCATGCCATGAAAGTAAATGTCTCATAAAAGCCGCTTTTGATAGATACTTAGGTATTTACATAGTTTACTTTTTGAACCAACTTATTTACTTAAATACAGGGTGCTGTAGGCACCATGGTCTAAAAGGAGCAGGGTGATCCAAATCATCCCCATGTACATATGTTCTACGTTTTTTTTTAGTTCAGGATCTAGGCCTATATGTGTGTCCTGTTTTATTTAAATAAATATATACCTAACATTCACTTATATACAGATAACGTCTTTGAGTAAGTTATGTAGATACAAGAAACATGTTAGATTAACTATTTTGAAAATTGTTAAAATATATAAGAAAATTAACACACATAACTTAAAACCCCATATAGGCTTTTTATGAAAACACATGTTAAAAATTAAAATAAAACGAAAAACAAAGTCTCTGAAAACCTTTATCAGAGGAAACGTGTCGTGTGTAAACGTGTGTGCGAGTATCATAGTACCACATGATCGATCATTCCCTGAGAAAAAAACACCCAACAGACACATACATAGTTCTGATGCCACATTTAGATTCTTTAGCGCAAGTACGCGAGTTGGTAAGTTTATTTTATTTATTTAACAAAAACACATATCACAGGAATAATAACTTTAACTGATAAAAAAAAATCTTACAGCCAATTATGGATTCTCATTTTTTTTAAGCATCTCATAAAAGCTTTGAGTTCACCAGTTCCAACTTAAACTTTTGATTTCACGTTTCAAATAGTTTTGTAGTTTCTTCATTCAACTGCCCCAACTTTAGGCATAAAATAGCAATTCGCTGGGGTACCCCAATAAACGTGACTAAACTTCGTATTTTATGTACTGTACGGCTTTTGTGTTTGGTAAACAGCGCAGCAGGCACGATTTTTGGAGGGATGACGTATGGCATCGGTATGCTTTGTATACATGAAGGATTCCGCACGTGCGTCTAGTATTGTGATGATAAAAAAAATATATAGCTGACAACGCCAGTACTCGATGGTCGGCCTACTATCAAACTAGAAATAGATTGACCAGGTACTCTTTGCTCTCAACATCGCTACACGTATTATATACCATCGGTTTGTGGTATTAAAAACTCTGAGCAATTATAGCTAAGGTTATTTGATTTTAAAGTTAAAAAATAACAAAAATAAATTGGAAACAGGCGGCAACTAAAGTAAAAATATCGAATACACGCTTAACATTAAAATGTGAGAAAACTCCAACAAAAAATTACAAGCCCGATGCTGAAGCCAACGTTAGTAGTGTAAAGACCCTGGAAGTTGTTGTGTAGTTTTAATTAAGAGAGACACTTCCACGCGTTTATGACACTTTTAGCGGTCTGCAGAACATCCCCTTGTGAGGGTTGATTGTTAATACGTATTAGTAGTACGAACTACCTACCGCTATCGACCCCACAGACACCCTTACTGTTTGTAAGCCAGCGCATGGTGAATCTTGTATTTTCTATAGCTAAAGGTAGTCACCGATTGACAAGTAATTAGTTGGTGCACTTACCTATCGAACTAAGCTTATGCATTAGAACAAAGTGTATTTGATGAATGTTGAGGGGCTTTGCCATCGATCTTTGATTTCATGTAATCGACTTCAAGAAGGCTCTCGATAAGTCAGTTGGTCGAAAAGGCCGTGATACTAGGCTACCACATTTATTTCTCAACCCGTATATTTATTAACACTCGTGCATATATTGTGCTTCGGAATGTCTGTCTGATTCAATTTTATTAATGGACTTGGACGTTTGCCCCACTGACTGTGAACGCCGACTATTCTATTCGAGACGTATCTTGATTCAAAGTCGGGCAGTTAAATTCATTACTTACACTTCAGCGTTAAGGTATACATTTGCTTGCACGCTTCGTGGGCTGCCACCATGTAATCGCATAGTCACAGAGCCGATCTTTAAAAACCTTATAAAATGCTTCGAAAGCGGAAAAACACTAAGTCAAATTGTGTATGCACACAACCTCACTCAAGTGTCTCTGCATCATGAGACGAACGCTGAAAATATATTTGGAATTGTTTTCGTATTGCAAAGAGTCAACATAGAGGTATAATTGGTAACCCTAAAATATTTGTAAATAAATAAAGTTGAGCCATCTTAAAGACCGTGGTAACCGGTCTAGATATAGCTCAATTGATCCAAGTTATTGCCAGGCGGGAGCGTGGCCAAAATGCTGCAATGCCTCGCTAAATGGAAATGCTGATGCGTGGACTCAGATGATAACCAGCAAGCAGTCGATCAGACGAGTTATTATTAATATAACTCGTGATTTTCGGACCGCGAAATTTCTAAAATGTTTTTAGTCTAAAATGTATTAATGTCTGCGATCTCTTGCTCTACAAGTCGACATTCGGTGACTAGGGCTAGCCGTGAGACTGCATTGAGTCATAGCATGAGTAAGATGTCAACATGACCAACCCGCTTTCAGGCATTTACGATATTGCTCAGACTAATTTACTAATAGGTAAAGCTAACAGGAGGTGGCCTCTCAGACTAATTTTACGATTGACATTAACGTTCGCTATCGTTTTTACGTTGAATGGACATGTTTGCTGAACGTTTTTACTGCGTCATTTTGTTGTAGGTTCCTACTTAATTAATTGATTTTTGCTTGTTTCAGAATGCTCGGGTAGCAATGAGTTTGGTGACGCGGAGTCGCTATGGCCGCAGTTAATTCTGTAAGTGCTTTTACGGTTTTTAAAAGATTGAGTATAACTGTAACATTCAAAAAAGCTTTTATGCTGCAGAAACCGAAATCAAGTAGGTATATAGCGTGTGTCGACAAAATATTTAGGTTTAACGCAGAAAGCTGCTGAGGTATTGTTACTTCGCAACACTGCTACAGTAAGAAGGTCACTTATGGCCTCTCATGTTTCGAAATATTATATTATTATCTATGTATATATATATATAAAACTGTTCCGTTACTGATTGGCGGATCAACGCACAGCCTAAACCATAAGTCCTAGAAGCATGAAACTTGAAGGGTATATTCCTCTTATAGTGTAGAGGTGCACAAGAAATAATTTTTGGAAAATTCTACCCCTAAGGGGGTGAAAAGGGCTGAAAACCTTTGTATGAAAAATCGTATTCCTTGAACTAACAGTCTTGAAACTTCATATAAAATATTCTTGAATCCAAATGAGAAAAGTCTTATATAAGTATTTCCCCAAAATACCCCTCATCGGGAATGTAGGGGGTGTCAAAGTCCAAAAGGTGAATCAACGCACAGCCTAAATCATAAGTCCTATAAGCATTAAATTTGTAGGGTATATTACTCTTATGGTAAAGAGCTGCATTAAGAAAGGAATTTGGAAAATTTTACCCCTAAGGGGTGAAATGGGTTGAAAACATTTGTATGAAAAATGGTATTCCTTGAACTTACCTAACAGTCTTGAAACTTCACATAAATATATTTCAATCCAAATGATAAAAGACAAATACATTTTATTCTAAACTACCCTTCAGGGGGTAGGATAGTTTGTTAAGTTTATTTAAGAAATGTTTAACGCGTGGTGCGTTTTGCTGTAAACTTAGGTTGGATACTTAAAATACAAAAGAACTGAATACGTATCACAATATAAAAAAAAAGCCCTTAAGGGTGCAAGGCATGCAATTATTTTTGATGCACCTATCTATTATCTATCCTATGCGAGTAAATCCGCGGACATCGGCTAGTTAAAGTAAAACACCGCTTTAGATATCTATTTTATCTGCAGTATTTTTCTGGACCACAAGGCCTCGCTCCAGCTAACAGCCAGCTATTGAGCTACGTTACTGCGAGTTGGCTCATCACGGTTCTATCTCGCAGGTATAAAGTGCCCGGGCAAGCTAGACCCCACAGAGTTTAATACAGACTTCGTTTTAGAGGAAGTTTTGGAGAAGGAAACAGTCAAGGAGTGTCAGAGTAAGCTGGTTAAGGCATAATGGCCTCAGCTCCGGACCGTTCACCATAGCCAGTTTCCAAATCACATCGAATTTGGCGTATCGTAATGGCAAATGCAGTTTGGTAATAACCAGTTTATTAAATTACTTTGATGGATTTTTAAATAATCTAAGAAGACCTGTTAAATTTTCTTTGCGCGGGAAGTCGTTATTTTTATTACGAACCATGATAACGTTTTATTATTAATTTATTAGATATTAAATGTAAAAAAGCCGACTTCAAATAACGGGAAATTGATAAAAAGTCCTACGTATATGAAATTTCATCGCATCTGACCTCAGTTTATCTCATATAAAGCAACGCTGTAGTCTGCGGTGAAGCACTCATATCAAGAAAGGAGATTTTTACTTTAGATTTGAAAATTCCCAGGTTGTATTTCTCAGAAGACCGAGATTTAAAAAAATAATATCGGAATAAAATCGGTTTACATTGGTGAAGATATCGTGTAACATACCTACACATACAAAAAGATACAGAAAAATTGAGAAACTCCTTTTTTGAAGTCGGTTGATAATAATTAAATTGCAATATTCGCGATAAGTACGCTTGCAGTCTCTACCTCTAGTTTACGGTTTCTATCCTGCAGGTACTCTAATACCATCAGATCCTCACGTGCCCACGTTATTTTGCTCTTTCGAATAAAAAACAAAACAAAAGAAAAGTCGCCCCACAAAAAATGTTTCAGCTAGTCGTGATTCCATGAGATGTTGATGTTTTTTTAAGTTTTACGGGAAAAATTGCAATCCCTCAGGAAAAAACTTTTATAGGACCACCTCGTGATTATTCTCTATACAACAACAAAATAATCATCAAAATCGGTTAACATTTGGAGAAGATATCAGTGTGTGGTATAACATACACACACGTTAAAAAAACAATCATTCGAATTAAGAACCTCCTCCTTTTTTTGAAGTCGGTTAAAATCTACAAAAAATCATGGCATTGAAATTTTTACGTATTTTATACGTAAAAATTACAAAATTTCAATGCCATGATTTTTTGTAGATTTTAAACGTTTTACGTTCGATATGGCGTTACTAACTTTGACAATAGGGCTACCTACTCAGCGTGCGCTAAAAATATTATGCTAGAGACATATACTCGAAGGTTCCTGTACATTCTCTATATCGCTATAGGAAACGTTGGCTATCTCGTCTCAAGTAAATAATCCAGTCGACAGTAAGAAATTGTAGCTAATCCTATCCTACTAATATTATAAACGTGAACGTTTGTGAGGATGGATGTTTGTTACTCTTTCACGCAAAAACTACTGAGATTTTGATGAAACTTTACAGTAATATAGCTTATACATCAGAACAACACATAGGCTACTTTTTATCCGGATACCACGCGGGCGAAGCCGTGGGCAGAAGCTAGTATATGATAAAATAAAAATAAAAATCTTTTATTTTATATATATTAAAATAAAATAATATGGTTATTGTGTTTTGTATCTCCAGTGTATATACGTTTATTGGATTTATCAATGTGATGAGGCAAGGGGAACATATTTCACCCTTATAATTCAAACTTGACTAACATTAAGGCCGCCGCAAGATCACGGAGCACGGAGGCCCAAACTAATTGTGTAACCCATATTCTATTGAAAACGTCTACGAAACTTACATTCTATGTGCCTATAGAAAATAACAACTCTTCTGACACTACTTTGTTGATGCAATAAATGGAAATAGTACAATAGATATGTTATCTTCGATCGCCATCAACTGTAAAACATGACGACGGACGCCTAAATCCTATTCTAAATAAGCAAATATCAAGCTTATGAGTATTAATGTTTTTCTTTAGATACCTTCTTACTCTACAGCACTGAATACAATTTCAAAGCATAGGCAGACTGAAACTGTAGATATGTTCTTCTACATACTACAACCTGCAAACAAAAATTAGCACCCATCCCAATTTTCTTTGAAGCCAACCGTAACTTTATCCCAAATCCTACGAATTGGCTTTTCTCTTTTATTGCATTAGTTTTCAGTCGAAACAACTCCAAATTGATGGCGAGGGGATACACATATTCCCCTGTTCTGTGGACTATTTTATGCCTAGACAAAAAATATTGTAATTTGAATTAGTCATTTGTTTTACTGACAGTCATAATATTTACTGTTTACGGCTTCATAGTTTACCTACTTACTTTTTCTCTAACCTCTTTATCGTGTGATCACTAATATGCCAACTGATTGTCACATAGCTGCTGGAAAATGCTGCCAATATTAAGTAGATATTAACAATGCTTCGATGTAGCAAGCTTACTATGTACTTGTACAACGATGTAGGTATATATATATATATATATATAGCAGCACTTTCGAGTTCAGATGAAACCCGAAACACCCATCGGTTGTTTGATTTTCATAACAAAACAATGAACCCAGTCAAAAGACAAAGAGCCGTCAAAACGAAATGTTTTACAACTTATCAGCGATCAAACAATGTTTTAAAACATTGGAAAAACTTCGAGGAGAAAAATTTAAGTTTTCCCCTTAATCCGAGTTTGTCGGAATCCATCGAAGAGGATTAGGATAATGAGGGGCGGACGCTTTGTTTATAAATACTACTCGGGACTTTCCCGGCTTAGCTCTCATTACTAATGCCCTGAAGTAATGCCGTTATGTAATTTTCATTGCTCTTGGAGTTAAACGTTTTAACTGTTTTATTGTAAGTTTAGTTTTCCACTGTTTCTAATAACAATCCGTGCGCAAATTAATGTACCTACGTGTCCAGTCTATCATGTCACGTTGTGTATTATAATGGAAATTGAACTGTGTATAACAGACCGCCTGGATATTAAACAGTAAAGTAGGTTTCAAGACATACGAAGTGGGGCGTGGTGAGGCACAGAGACGCGTCATCCGACTGCGTTTTTATAACGTTTTGTTTTAAAATATCTACATCAAACAGATACTGTGTGCCTTGTCCAAAACAAATGAATTGACGCTAAGCATTGCAACCGCCGCGTCCGTGACCCAGCGCTTCTCTGTATTTTACACCTAAACGTCACCCACCCCAACTGTTTTACCTAAAACAGTCGTAATATAAATATGAGATCAAATAAAAGAGATTTTACGTCATGAAAAGCTATGGTCCCATAACAATGAACATATGAAATCACATGTGCTTACTTACTAACCCCTATCAGCATAACTAGGCCATCTGGAAGAGCATTTCAAATTGGGACAATACTTAATATTTTAATGTTCATATGGGCAGTTTATTATTGTTTTGAGAAACGTTACAGAAGTATTGCCTGAAAATAGTTCGAAAAGCAAAAAAATGTATTTTTCTTATACCATGGCCACACAAAGTAGAAGAAAACGATAAACACCTGCTGATACATGTATGTATGTACTACAGCAGTCATGCCAGTAAATAAAAATTTAATTAACTAAAGATTTCTTATAAAATTGAGGCAGCTAAATAATGCATTGATTATCCTGAAGACATACTCAAATGCGACAGCAAAGTATATGACTCAGTAAACTTTAATAAAAGGGTATATAGATCAGAATTCATGTTATATGTAGTTATGCTTTATTATGCCACCCCTAATGTTCAACTACTTAATCGCCGTTTCTCAGTATTAAGACGTAAAAAAGCCTCAAACTCCTGGACTTTAAATGTTTAGTGGCAGTTAGGGAAGCGCTAGTGGGCCCGAAATAACCCTGTTGTGTGGAACATCCTCGTTCCAAGGAGGATATTGCTCGCGTAATATAAGGGCCATAGTGAGATAGGCGCAGGAAAGTTGTGAACGGCCCAATTGAATTTCCGCTGAGCATAAGTCCTGTCCCAGTTCGCAGGCCGTATCTAATGCGGTGATATTGCTTCTCTTATGAGATTATTGATGTCGGGTTTTATTCTAACTACCGCTAGATAATGCTAGGTTTTTAACTGTAGTTATTAAATTCATCAATTACTATTCGACAATATTTTTAAATCCTACAGTTTGTGAAAAAAACGCATTTAAGAGCGCCTAGCCTGCTACTTTTAACGAAGGGAAAAACATTACGTCGGTGGTTTATTTATAATACGAAGAAGGTATACTACTTGTTCTTGTTTCGTAATAGAAGAACCTCTCTACACCCTCTCTATCATATGGAGAAGACATCGCTGTATAATTCCAAGGTGGACAACAAAAGTGCTCATCGAGCAAATAAATGAGAGTTGTTCTAATATTCTAGAGCTACGACGAATCCTTTTGTAATGGGGTACTAGAGAGCATTTTAGGGCAGAAGTGGACCTCGCCGGAAATTTAATCTGGGTTCCTTTGTTGCTCGGAATTTTGTCCTCAGATGAATGTCTGAGTATGAACGAATATTTCAATTTAATTAAAAATACGTCAGGCAAAATGTTATTGTTTTTGGTCGAAGCCCATTTAAGGAGCCAACTTATTCATCTGAGTAGTAGTCGAGTGTAGCTCTGATTCGGGTAATGAAATCAACTCGTTTATTTTTGTTGAGGTTTAGGATGAATCTTCTTTATTATTTACGCGACTGACATGATCTTAGATTTACGGTATAAAGTACTAATATGGGCTTGTTCCCCAGAGCTAACCATTTTTATTGTAGCCACATTCTGGGCGGTATCTTACGGACCCCGCAGTATATTGCAGATAATGAGTAACTATGTGTCCCTCTGGCATAAATCGCGCTATCTGCCGCTTACCCGTAAATTTTTATATATCTTTTGACACAACAAAATAACGTAATGGACCGTGAAATCATGATACATTCAATGCAGAATTTTAGCCGCTTTTGAAATGGCAAATACCTATTAAAATAAATAGAAATTGCTTGATACTCTTTCTATCTCGCGTTGTTTGAAGGCTAAAATGTTTGCTGCAAATATTTTGGTATTTTGTATACTTCCAGTACCAATATAATGGAATACGATTTTAATATTAAAGGCAAGTTTTTTACGTAAGTGAGAATGAATGAAATAATCTGGGTTCATATAATTTATGTTTACCTTAATTATATTATATGTATAATACTTTGGATCAACGTCAATATAATATGAATCGAGCACTTGCTACATTGCTACTCGTAATAGATCCAAAGTGTTATTATGACGAACGATCTTCAGTTGCATCCACCGACTTTCACGAACAACAAAATACACAAATTATAAAGCAACATTAAATCCTACCTGCCTAGAGGAAAGTAAGGACACCAGACAATAAGGTACGGTCTATATATACCTTAGGTTCCTGCTTTACTAAATTAAGCTGAAAGAGAACCATATAAAAGTACACTTACATATAATATACGGCCTTTATCAAAATATTGCCGCGGGCCGTCTATCCTTTGGACGGGTCGAATCGCCCCAGGACGCGTGGAATATCTGTTTTGGATTAAACTATGGTGAAATAAATGAAACAAGCTAAATTGTAGGTTTAATTAAAAAGTAGGATCGGCCGTTAGTTGAAGCGTAACCTATTTATATCAATGGTACCTTTGGCTACAAAAGCCTGAAGGTGCCACATGAAAAACTTGAAAATCGAAATGCTGTCATTTTTGACATACTCCTGGCCACACTTTTTATTATAGAACAAACCAAGCGTCAATCTTTGAAGAAAGAAACAGGAAATTAAGACCGTGTCAAACCCACATTTGAAATGTATTTTGTGATCGCAGATATCCATCGTCGAGTTAGATCGTAAGCTTAGGTTAAAATGATCCTGGTAAAACTAAGATGTCTAAGATCTATGTCTATTCCCGTATCTTGATTATTCAGATTATTTGATAACATTTTAATTTTTGTAATTTAATTTCTAAAAAATTTAATTTCAAATTTAGTTGACACCCAAGCGATATGGAATTGCCCTGACGGGTTGAAGCAGGATTGGATAGGCGCCAGCGATGTGTCCCGCGCTGGATAACAGGATATCTAGCTTATGTACGGATTATTCAGACAACTGGCTCGTAGTTTCGTTTATCTCGCGAATTTTCAATGGATTTAATATTCGAATCGCAGTAAAAGCAATTGCAGGCACTTGCTTTAACTGCGATTAGTTTTGAGGACTGAGACGTTTGTGAAACGATTTAATGGTCTGGAAGGAAGGGTGAATTCGGCCAGCGCATAAAGTGATCGAAGTTTTTTTTATCTGTTTGTCATTTAGGATTTTGGTTGGATCAAACTTTCGAAATAAGGAGGAAAAGAGGGCACAGAGAGAAAGTACATAAACTAAATTTCGATTTATGTAATGTTAAATTAATTGTAGTACTTATATTATGAACGATCTTTCTAACGAACAAAGAAAGCGTCTCGTAGGCGTCTTCAATTAATTATTCAAATGAATTTATGCTGGGTTACGTATTTTTTTAAAAATCGAAACTCGTTTAAGCGGAAGCGTCAGATAATTTACTATTATAAGGTTCTGCTGAAAATGTGCTGAAATATGTAGAAAATGATCTATTCTACTTATTTCAGGGACACTCACCTACTATAATATAAAATCCTACTACTATTATAAACGCGAAAGTTTGTGAGGATGTATCTTTGTTAATCTTTCACGCTTTGTTAATCTTTCTGTGGCGAGAAGGCTCGCCTGAGACGCAGAAGGTTGCGGGTTCGATTCCCGCCGCGGGACAAATGTTTTTATCTGCAAATATTTGTCTCGGGTCTGGGTTTTTTCTATGTATAATATGTATGTATTTACAAAAAAATGTATATAAGTAGTAGATCAGTCATGTAGTTCCCATAATACAAGCTCTGCTTAGTTTGGGGCTAGATGATGATGTGTGAAAATCTCCTGCATTATTATTTATTTATTTATAAACTACTGAACGGGTTTTGATGAAAATTTTACAGTAATATAGCTTATACATCAGAATAATACACAGCTTACTTGAAATCTGGATAACACGCGAGCGAAGCCGTGGGCAGATGCTAATTACAAATAAATTAAAAAAAACAGCTCTACCTTATAAAAATATTGACTAGAACTAGACTAGACTTTCGTTTATTTTTAATTGCAAGTGTGAAGTTTCGGTTTAGGTATAAACGAATTCTGAAATTAATGGTTTGGAACCCTAGAGTGAGAGTTTTAATCACTCCTGTCTGTTTTTTTCTGATAGACGTTAACGATAAAAGAATCCGACGCTGAGCCATTCCACTAATGGCATGGGCTGAGCTTGAATTCTCTGTTATTAGGACTTGAAATTTCACCTTTTATCAGCAGCGAGGGCGAGTAATGAATATCATCCGTGTTGTAGAAAGGCCCCTATTTAATTTGGATACCTAATTATAATAATTTTCCCAAGGTTTACAATATAATTCGTTTCAACAAAATTTATTTTATTTTATTTATCTACCCCCGTATTTAGTTTTATTATTTATCTCCCGTTTTCACCTCTAAATGCAGAGGAAAATTCTAGTCGAGCTATCACAACATCTAAAGTCTTTCCAGGTGCTGAACAAAAACAACTTTTCTCTACAGAAAAAAAAAACAAAGAAACGCAAGCTGTCTTAATTTCTATGGCGCTTGACGGAAATTGCGGCTAGCAGAACTTTCAATTGAAGCGAACTAACTACCCGTAGACCGAACGAACTTGTTACGGAAACAAAGAAATCCAAATAAATTGCTACACTTTTAAAGCAAGGTTCGGAAGCAGATAATTGCAGCGAACTCTCGTATCGTATCGAGTAGAACGAGGTGCTATAAGACATAATTAGAAAGATGGAACTACTTAAATTTGCATTTTGAAGGGCTATTCCTAGCGAGCGTTCCTACCGAGTGTATAAAAATTATGCCTACTAATCAAAATTTAATTACTAACATCAAGTCGTAAAATTGTTTAAAAAAATGTCAACTTGGTTGCAAAACTCTCTGATATATACCTACCATATTCTACACAACCTCCTCATGGTTTATCAAAAAAACATTGATCAAACTAATAATAAAAGAAACACGCCCAATGCTTCACGGAGAAACCGTGATGATGAAATAGCATTCGGCAGAACGCACCTCGTACATTTAGTTTTTTTTAACAAATGGTAGGCATTATCATCGTAAAGCATAGGGTAGGTCGGTGTTCCTATATTTTGTGGCTATCATCATGGAACTGTTTTGATACGTCAATAATCTTTCAAAACTACGTTATTGCGAATCTACGTTCCCATGATATATCTGATGTCTGTGTTCCACAAGATCATTGAAATCAATATTACATAAATGGTTTTTTTTTTATATGTGAAAATGCGTTTATTCGTCTCCCCGCCCCGGCCTGAGGAGAGCCGAGAGGATCTGTCGGGTTCAACAATCGAACTACTAATAAAGTGCTATTAGGTGGTGGCATACCGACTAAAAACCCATCGATTTTTCGTTTTTAACCTTAGTGCTAATGCGTCGTCAAACCAATCGTCATAAGACGATTCGCTTGACGGCGCGTCAGCACTACAGTACTACAGTGATCGCCCGCCTTTGGTGGACCCCTCAGTCCCCCATTGTGGGGGAGAGAGATATCGTGGATTAATTACTTAGATACTAAACTTAACCAAAACCAAAGCTTACTCAACCATCTATTGCATTTCGAGCAAATTAGGCGGAAAATATTGAACACTCCCCACACTTAGTACGAGTTACTTGCGCTATCAACTGCAATACAGACGCAAAATGTGTTTTGATCATGTATCACGTTATTAACATCTCTTGGAATCCTGAAATTGTTTCATACTATTGAGATTCCAGTATGTCCGAAACATTTGGTCCGTTAATTTTTCCGATTCAATAGCTCCTGACGACTGAGGTATGTCATGTTGGAGGACATGGGTCGGTCTAAAAACTCCGACACTACAAATCATACGAAGTCGATTGAAGTACCAGAAAGGTGTTAATGGTAGGTGGTGTTGTCGATATATTGTGCCGAGATTTGCTACATTCCCTGCGGAAGGAAATCCCGCGAGGAAATCCGCGTTTCCCCGAGACATGCCTGGATAATTTGGGACGTGCGTACGACGACTTACCCAGGATCTCCTGGCGGTTTCGGGAGGCTTTTGCGTTTTATGGAAATTGATTGTTTGGATCAATGGAGCTTTTGGTGTTAGGGGAAGTCAATATTTTCGAAACAGTTCAACATTTGGTCTTTTTAAAAAAAAAATTGAATAACGTTCTTAATCAAGTGAGCGATACTGATATTTCCGTATCTACAAGTTATAGTATATATATATATATATATATATATATATAGTTATACCAACTCGTACTTTGTTGATCATACGCGGTATCCCACGAGCACTTAGTTGATCCAATGATAATTGTTGATCCGAACCGCTATTCTTGATCCGTTTGTAACATGCAGGTGGCTCCATGCTGGCTTTTCTCGGAGCCAATAAAGACGGTTGAATACCTATGGCAATAAGTGACCATTGTTGATCACATATACAAATCCACCGGAGACCAGTTGTTGATCCAATTCAAAAATTTAAATGGACCAATCACAGACCACTTCTGACTCCGATTGGCTGATAGCAAACGCGACGTTGCAGATCCTACCGGTAACTCAAATAATACTTTAAACAACAATATTAACCATGTTTCGATCATACCAGCCAGGAATACCTATCTACTTTATTGAATGAATACGAGTACTTAGTACTCCTAGGTACTATTGTTAAGTACTTGGAAACTCAGAGTGGCAAATATTTAAATCGGTGTGGTATTAAAAAATAGCACTCAAACATAATTGAATGAGTTCCGATTTCAAGTTTCCTATAGAATAATTTTATTTTTGCTGGACTTAATATTGCGTTAAGATTTAAGTACTATTTATTTATACCTACCTACGTTTCTATGCATATTGGTACCTCGGAACCTCTCGAGTTCAACTAATCTATAATGGAAATAGGCTGCATTTGACTGATAATCACATTTATTTACTAAATAATACGCAAAATCAACAATCCTTTTAAAAACTTTTAATAGTAAACATAATAACACTTAATTAGTGCAAATGAAAAAAAAATTGTTGACCTTTTTTATTTTCATTAATTATGATTAATTTTACCAATGAATTACGCGGCACCTTACGCTTATGGGACAGTATCAATAAACGCATGACAAACCACAATTCGTCAATTTCACATAATATCGCACACTTATCATTATCGCTTGAAATAACGATTGACTATCTGATTTGCATTTTTAATTTATGTTCCTTTGTCAATAACACTTGGATGGAACAAACACAACCGTCCTTAAATTAACTCAATAATCTTACATAAATATAACAATCAATGTAATCAACATTATAAAATAAACATGATATTTTCTCCTTAAAAAATAATATTAAATTATTTTTTGGTAAGTTATTACTTGCAAAAATGCAACCATTGCAATAATGGCCTTAATATTAACTCTAATCAACATTAATTAGCATGATGGTGTTCTCAAAAGATTTAATTTTTGGCTTCAGTATCGATTATAGAGTGCCATCCCAATTTTTTTTTAATATCTTTAATTTACAGTATTTGACATTTTACGTTCTTATTATAGTACCTATAGATAGATTACTCGTTACTTATATTAAAAACTACAGAGGCATTAGCCTACTCAGCATCGTCGGCGAATTATATAAAAAGTGTTGATTGACAGAGTTGTGGAAGAAACCGATGAGAAAATATGGGATGCACAAGCGGGATTTCGAAAGGGTATAGGACGTACGGATCACGTCTTTTCCTTGCAATGCATAGCTGAAAAGTTTTTGGCCAAGGGTCAAAAGGTCTATTGCGCTTTCGTGGATTTGGAAAAAGCCTATGACAAAGTGATGAGAAATGAACTATGGTCGGTATTGTCAATGAATGGAGTAGACTAATTCGAGCTCTGAAATCTACTATTCTAAGATTCCAGTGCTTGCGTAAAGATAAACGGGTCATACACTGAATGGTTTAGCATCCAAAAGGTTAGACAGGGATGTGTAGAGTCACCGTGGCTATTTAATCTATTTATGGATAGTTGTTTGAAAGATTTGAAAGAAAGTGAATGTGGATTAAGAATGAATGAGTTACTCGTCAAATGTCTTCTCTACGCCGATGATTAGGTTATACTTGCGTCATCGATAGATGAGTTACAAGATATGGTAACAATAATTATGTATGAAGCATTTGGAAGAAAAGGGATGAAAGTTTATGTGAGTAAGACGAAAATAATGGTTTTTGATAAAGATTAATGTATGAATACATGTGATATTGTGATCGGCGGAGAGAAAGTGGAACAAGTAAAATAGTTTGTATATCTATGTTTACTAGGGATGAGAAGCATGAGGAAGATATTGAAAGGAGAGTGAATGCTGGAAATCAAGTGAATGGGGCACTTCACTCCTTCATGAGCAACAGGAAATTATCTGAGACGCCACGACTAGCTGTGCATAGAGGAGCGTTAGTATCAAGACTAATGTATGGAAGTGAAAGTTGGGTATGGCTGAAGAAACATCAAAGTCAAATAAATGCAATAGAGATGAGAGCTGTGAGAAGTATGTATAATGTAACTATGAGTGATAGAGTAAGGAACAGCGTGTTAAGAGAGCAGTGTGGAGTGAATGAGATATAGTAATGAGAGTTAAGAAAGATATATTGAGATGGCTTGGGCATATAGAAAGAATGGACGAAAGAAGATTAAAAAAACAAGTAAACAAGGCGAGCGGAATGGGATAGTTGCAAGAGGAAGGCCAGGCCAGAAGTACACTAAACCGCCGAGCTTGTATGAAGAATTTGATTAGGATGAATGAAGCGAAAGAGGTATTCCAGGATCGTAGCAAGTGGAAATCCATGGTCTCTGCCTAACCCTCCGGGAAACAGGCGTAGATTACTCGTAGGTAGGTAATTCTTTAAGTACCTAAAGTTGGTATGGTGTTTTGTTTATCTTGTTTTGTAAAGCTTATAAAAACAAATTTTTCACTTTAGTAGTTTATCATCATAATTTTAGCTATAAGACGTCCACTGCTGAACATATGCCTCCCCCATAAACTTCCAGAGGGACCGATTATGTGCAGCCTGCATCCAACGCCTCCGAGCAACCTTTACAAGGTCGTCTTTCCACCTAGTGGGGAGCCGTCATACGCTGCGTTTTCCATTAGTAGATAGTACGAAAAAATTACTTACAATTTTTTTCAATTCCATCAGCAATCATAATTTCACCGCACACATCACAACTATAAATAATTAGTTATACACGACACGTACAGCTGCACAAGCTCAAACTTTTTATAACAAAAACTTCGTGAACTCGACTATTCATATTGTAAAAACAGGAATTTTCACGTACTGCACTATCGGCGAAGGCACCGACTAAGTTTCGACTCATTCCGAGAGTCTTCATCAGGATGAGTGATCGCGACTTTCTCCCTCCGCGTCGCGTCGTGCACTAACTTGAAACTACGTTTGCCAAATATCTGATAGAAACCACACATGATTTGTCTCTGTTTAACTGCAACACTACGTATAGCTTTCTCTAGCACTTAGATGCCATACTTCTGTAATAAATTGCGTAATTTGTGGCTCTGGATCAACAATGTCTAACTAGGAGTTGGATATAAAGTGGATGAGGAAATGCCGGATTCGTATAAAATATTTAGCCGTTACGGATCAACAATCTTGTAAATTTCTCATGACGAGTATTTTGTTTCCCGATCAAATACGATCCACCGTCATGGCGGCCGGATCTGACGTATAGCGGTTTCATCGCAATCGAACGGAATGGAGCCAAGGAATGTCGCTCTAAAGGTGGATCAACAATTTATATATATATATATATATATATATATATATATATATATATATATATATATACCTCTATATCATAACTTACTATCAATTAAGTAATCAGTATTAGATACCTACCGCAACCTAAAACTTAAGAGTAAAATTTACGTAACTAATTTCAAAGATAAAAGCCGTTAAAGATTTTACAGGTGCTCATGTAGGTACCGCACACATAGTCAGCTGCGCCCATAAATAATGTCATCGGTTTACGACCGGTTTTATACCTTACAAAGTTTTCTCAATCGAAAACGACTTAGTTTTACGATTACTGGCAAAGCAAAATCGAATCAGATTTTCTTGGATTTGACACAATTTTTATGTTTTATTGCACGTGGACTTTCATGCTTTCAATTATTTTTCTCTCGTGTCACTGGTTCTTTCTTGGACACCGTATCTGAGGCTTGGTATCAGGCTTTTATACTGTACTGTACCTGTACTGTCTGGAGACTTCAGTCAGCGTTATATTCTTTCGTCATCGAAACATTTAGACAATAGGAAAACGGAACGATTAATCTTTCTTTAAGTTGACAAAAAGCAAATTTTTGATGGCTTAATACCAATCTTAACAATGTGTACCCACAATGCAAGGATTATTATGTGTTGTGGCGTAAGCAAAATTCCTTAAGATTTTTGTTCCAATTGTAACAGACACAGCTCTGTGTTAACGCGGGCCTGACTAATTATAATGCGGTTTTCCGCAATCATTTTGCATGACTTAAAAAAAGATAGGTTCTAGGGGCGCTGCAAATATGTGATGGAAATAACGTTGGGGGTTTTAAAGTTTTGTAAAATTTACTTGTCATCGTTAGCAATTTAATCACTAAAGGGGCATTGAATATATACAAGTAGGTAAGAATCGAGACTGAGAATTTATTACTAATTTAGTATTGACCGTCAAAGTATTCTCAAATGTGTGCCATAAAGTGCAGTTTCAACCCAAATTTAATCTTCCCGGAACAGATGCTTGCGACTTGTGCCGTTATTGCTCAAGTTCCATGATAAACATGGCGACTCATTGTCTAAACTTAGGAATGAGTAATGCGCACTTTTACCAGCAATTTAAATTTTAATAACTCTGTACCAGCACAAACGTTCAACATGATGGGAACTAAGAACGAGGAGTGATATGATGCATAGATAAGTTTTACAGGCGATTGTATAATTAGGTATTGCCTTGCTCTTTTAGACTTTTCTCTAAGTTTTATTTTTAGATTTTTAGTAGGAATATAAATAGCAGATTTAAGACAAAGACTTTAAGTGCCTACAAGTCCGAAGACACTATTGATAATAACATTATGTATACAACTGATCCATAAAAACCAAAATCTATCAACACGAAAGGATTCAGTACTTAGCTAATCAATAGAATATCTCAAACTCTCCACAGATTTGATACTCATAAAGCGATTAATATTTCCAAGCTACTTAATTATAATAAAACTTTAACGTATCGAACGGTCCAAGAGATACTTTGTTAAAATGAATACCTACTAACCACTATAATATAAACTATATAATATTACGAGTTGAACCTGCCCTATTTCAGGTCAAAGGTTATTTCCTAACGAGAGAACATCAACTTTTCTAAAACAGGGTCCTTTGTTTAAAGGTCGGATCCTACCTAAAACTCAACGACCACTTAAGCAACCGTTGCCATTATACCTAAAACACTACATAAGGAGTAGGTAAGAAGGAAGTTGCGCGGTAAATTTTACTTGCCCTATTTCTGTCCGAAACGGAGCTGAATAATTCCCGATAGATAGGATGGTAGTACTAAGTACAAGGGTATTCTATCATCTATAGAAAGGGGCGAGCTTGTCGCTGGAGCAGAAGGGTCCTGTGTCCCGCGGGAACGTCTTGAAACCATCCCGCTTTATATTTACCTACCTGCTGTTGTAATTGAAAGGACTTTGAGCCTGATTACTCGACTGGAACTGATAACCGAATGTATTGAGAGGGCATTCTATTCAGTTTCCGTAAAAACATCTATTCTTATATATTATTTTACATTAGTTTTAATAAATAAATAAAAAACAGGAATAAAAATAAAGATAGGGCGGTTGCCCTGCTGAACGACACAAGCTGATAATACATATATTTTTAGAGAAACAGTATTTTTGTTCGAACATTGTTATAGATAATGTTGGAAGAAGTCGCTTTCAGCGCTATGGCCGACCATTGTACCACTTGTTAAATATCGTTATTTATTTGTTACACTTCTTGAATAATACAATAAAGGCTTTGTTATGTATTGTATTGAACTGGTGTATAATAAGTATGTATCTGTATGTATATATGTAGTATATCAGTCATTTAGTTCCCATAAAACAAGCTCTGCTTACTTTGGGGCTAGATGATGCTGTGTGAAAAATGTCCAGCAATATTTTTATATTTATTAATCTATCTATGTATATATTTATATTTATATCAAAACACTTTTTAAAGAAGAATTCATTCAAACATGACCCATCAGCCTGACCTAGCTTTTGCATATGAGTTTTCCCGCGTCGAACTTGAATAAAACTAGCATGATATTCTAGATCACAAACTTTAGCCATTTCAATTTCATTCAAATTGGTTATATAAAAAGATCATTAGCAACCAACATCCATATTTTCGCATTTTTATTATTAAAAAATTATAGTTATGCGAGTAGGTAAAAGAAAAAATATAACTAAATTATTTTACCACTCTGATTCACTGATTCTCACATACGGCTCTTTTGCAGCCATCAAACATGTTAGAAGAAGATCAAGAACTTTAACTAGAACATGTCAGACATTGCGTTTGTGAGGCATAAAAGTTCGAAGTGCTTAGTCGAAAACTTAAGTCAGCAGTCAGTTCGGTGTTTATAAATATGGAATTCTTAGTATACAAGCTTGGAAAGGTCTCGCCTCTAGCAATGGAATAAAAACTAATGATGACTGATGATGGCATGGCTCATGGTGATAAACGATCTTCCAATCCAAACTAACCCTTACTGTCAAACTAAGCCAGTAATCTTTGCAAAGAAATATAATTATGCATTAGTACTCACAGGTCATGTTACCGAACTGACCGATAAGAGACCAATAGTATCTCAGAGAAAACCCTAGATTTCCATCTGAAAGACAACAACAACTTGTCATTGTAAACCCCGAAACTGGGCCAAATGTATTCATAAAACTCAAAGCACAAGTTCGAAGCAGATTATGCTAACAAACCCATGCATATTTTTCCGAAGTTCAATCAGATTTACCTGGATCAGCGCTTACTCTCGATATTTGCAAATAATTTGTACAGACGAGTCACTCCAGCGATAGTTCGTCACGTTTCTTGTTCTTGCTTAAAGAGCACACCACATGCCAAGTACAGTTAATATTTGCACTGCCGTATTTGAGAAACTTATTTCAATGGAGCCTAGCACTTACAGTGTAGACACCGTGCTTGTGTGTCAACATGCAAATTCGCTTTAGTTCGGCGCATCGGTTGTTTGCCCCACGGCTTTATTAAAACAAACTCCGCTATGTATAAAGACATTTGAATGCGTCTTGTGGTGTAAAATATATTTAATGATACTCTCATCTCATTACGAAATCTACCAATAGTTTCGTGGGTTTGGAAAGCTAGTCAAAGCGTTCGAGAATAAAGTGGATTACCCACGTTAATGGGCGCTAGCTCTCAGCATGTGAAGGTTGGACAACTGAATTAGCTATCTGCAATGAGATCTGTGCTATGTGAAAGTGAAGAGTGGGACTTCGTTCCGGGAAGGTAATTATTTTGTAGAGATGTTTTGCGACAAGTTACCGAGTCTTTGAATGAAATCTTTAATCCTACTAATATAGTTAACGTTAAGAATAACGGATTGGTGTAAAGCTAGGCAAGTATCCGTTCTTTTAAAATTTATGATGGAGTTCATGAAAAAGCTAAAGAATCCCACAAGGTTGAAAATCACTGAAAATAACACCGTGTAAATAAAAGATTAGATTAATTCAAAACAAAAACTTTTACGTTGGAGTTCTTTGAAATATGCTGAAAAAGAATCGTTCGAATATCAGAGAAAATTAAATGTCTTCATAAAGCTCAAAGAAAAAACATTTTGATGTTCAAGATAGATAGAAAGCCGCTTTGCATGTAATTTTTTGTGACGTTGTTTTCATCGAATTTATTTTTGCATGTAAAATAAACATCAGTGAGTAAAAGAAGCCCAATTTCTTTTTCGAAAAAATCCGGTTGGTTTTATAAAAAACGCTATTCACGAAAATGTTATTTCCATGAGAGTTCCAATATCATGCTCTACTATGTAATTAGGTATAGCATAGCTACCCAAAGTTGTCATAAAACATAATCAATTACCAAGGTCAAGCAGTTAAAATTTAGATATCATTCAGTAAAATAAGAAGAAAAATACAAAAATATTTTTGTATTTTCTCTTCAGACTCTTATTCTTTCATTGCTGACTTCACACATTTCTACAACCTCACGTTTTCATCGCATAACACAAAGAAACAACGAATGAAAACACTTCGGGGCATTTTAACGATCTTCTAAAGACGTGTTTAATCACTCGGTGACATCACGCGACTTGACTGGACAATTTCAGTCAAACACATAATCTATCTATATCTTCTATACTAATATTATAAAGAGGAAAGATTTTTTGTTTGTACCGCATAGGCTCCGAAACTACTGGACCGATTTTAGACATTTTTTCACCAATCGAAAGCTAAATTATCAGGAAGTAACATATAAAAACCACCTTGGAGCACCTGTTCCGTCAAATGTATTATGACTGAGCAGGTGCTCCAAGGTGTTTTTTTAAAGTGTATTACCATCACCAGCATGCTGTTCGCTCATAGTTGACGACGAAAGTAAACTCCATGAGATATTCTTCTAATTTATTATTGGTCGAAGTCAACACAGTCCGACAGCTCGAGCGGGAATTAATTGTACTCGGTCCGTTGTCCGTATTTATGCAAAAACACAGACTCAAGCAAGCAACTTGTGCAAACAAGTTAAAAATACTTGCAAGCTTTTGAATTTCTACATTTTACAATCATTTAGTTTACAAATGGTTTTTGAAGGTAAACATGGTCAAAATAACAACTGTAATTGGACAATCTAAGTGATGATTTCTTAAATAACTCGTGGTTCTGCGCCGATGACTCATTGTAGAAGCACAATAACGCCTTTGCGCCGACATATAACATATAATTTATTTAAAAAAAAAATATCCTTAAGAAAATTTCAATAATTTCGGTGCCTTCACCGATAGTGCAGTACGTGAAAAGTCCCGTTTTTACTATATGAATATGGCTCATACATTCAATATTCGGTTTGTTAACTATATAATTTTAATATTCCAACCGCAAATAAACTGATGATTCATTTATTATACGTTAACGTTTTAAATTATAGGAATACTAGCAACCTTTCAGGCAATTTTTTTTGCCTCAACACTTAAATATCTTTATTATAAAAAGCAAAGTTAGAAACAGAAACAGCTAAATCTTTGCATATTCTCAATTTTTGGCAAACATTTCAACGTTTCTATAAGGTATTGAATGATTGAATCTGAGTCGACCCTTGGAGCTGCCTAATCAAGCCGCATCGATGTTTTGTCAGACGACCCTGCCGATGCCGGGCTGCGATAAGTCTCTAAGCCTATATTGTTGATTTCACATTTACATACATAGTATATTAACATGTAAGTATGATAAACACAATGTTCATCGCATTAAATACAAATAAATTGTGTGATTTATATTTTTCCAAAAACTATCGTGAACTTTACTATTCATATTGTAAAAAAGATTATTGTGTGATTTATTTTAAAATAAATGGAACTAAGTAAAGTTCAGGTTAAAAAATACAGAACATACATTCTAAAAAATATTGCAAACGAGACAAACTTTTTTATGGACTTCATAGCAGGCTTTAATAGTGACTACGTATGTTAAGTATCCTTTCCGAAAACATTGAAACTCACATTATCAAAACTACCAAACTATCATTGGATCACATCATGTCAATGAAAAACAATTCTCGTTAGCTTTTGTGCAGATTTGCTATCTGTACTAATTCATAAAAAAGATCACGGCATAATTTTATTGTCGTGCTCGCTACTGGAGCTTTACAATAGATACCAAAGGAAAATTGTATCTGAAACTAGTTTTTGTTCCCTACTGTGCCAATAACTCAACCGAGCTACAGCCGAATATCTACAGATAGGAAAAAAGTATTTTTGTTGCAAAATTATATTACAATGCCTTTTAGTGATGTATCGCGATGAAACCTATCTAAGCACCATCCCTGAAGGCATAGAAATATAACTTTATTCCAAAAACTATCATAAATTCTATCGTTAATATTGGGAATAGAGATGTACTACTTTAGAAATGTATTTTTATTGTCTAATTGCGATATTTGAATTCCTGTCACAGCAGAGGAAAAATAAAAAATATATTCATATTATTCACAAAGCAAATCCATGAAATACTGCTGGCTGATTTTGTAATAATAGTCTGAACCGTGTAAATAAAATCCCATTGACTCCACTATGTTTTCCAAAAACGTCTGAATTTTAAATGACTTCAACATAAATATTGGAGTTTTCGTCGCTTTTCTTTTGATTTTTGTCAGCTTTGGTGCAGGAATATAAAAAAACACTCCCCTTGAGGATGTTGCTTTACGATAAAGATTTTTGACAGGAGTTTGACTTCTCGAGGACTCTCTCCTCGGGACAAGTCGGTGCCCTCACCGATGGTATTAGACATGAATATTCCTGTATTTACAATATGAATTATCTAACTCATGTTGCTCTCAAACTAAGGTACCTGCCGAATCACCACCCTACATGCGTGGTAATTTGGAAGGGCCGCAATTGAAGTCCTCTGTTTCGGTCGCCTTTCCGAATAACAGACAGTAAAAACTTTTCGAGGTTGGAGGTTGGTTGGTTTTTGAGGTCTATTTCTTATCTTTGATATTGGTAGTCTGACAAATTTAACCAATACAATGTTCTAAATAAAATTGTTGCAGGACTGTAACACAGCTGCAGGTAATTTACGTTCAGGCCACGAATAATAGAAACAAAGAGTAGAAAGGCAACCGCGTGTTTAATGGCTCGAACCTCCATTCTATTAGTGCTGCCAGTGGAACACACGAACGGATTTCTGGGACAAGCTTTGTTCTAGTTCCACTAACAATACAAATAAAACAATCATGCTATACCTATCTATGACTCGATATAAAGAAAACTATTTTTGCTCGCGACATAAGGAGGAGGTTGTTTGTTAGTATATTGGTCTGTTACCATTTATCTCCGAAACAGACTATCCGATTACATGAGATTTTGTGCAATCGATTTGCTTAAATTCAAGAATGGTAGATAGGTTTTATTGTCATAAGTCACTTAAGGGAGCTGCAATAGACAATGGACACATTAAATTTTTAAAATAAATATATATTAAATTCTGTATGAGTTCCCAACTCAACACTCTCATTACCATAGTAAAATGTGACCAAAATGAAGTAGTCCGCCAACATAGTTTTATTTATTAAAAAAACGTGGTTTTCTGGTTATCTTAATAATAATTAAATGGAGTTTCTCTAAGAGTAGTTTTTGGAATAAAAAAGTACCTAAACATTGAAGAGTAAGTATAAAGTAATGAATGTAGGAGTTTTAACTCTCCTTACGACCTTAATTCACCTTCAAACAATGAAAATACAGCTCCAAAAACATCGAACACAGATAAACATCTGAAGAAAAAATATTTCATGTTTTCTCGACTGGTTTTTATTACATCTGTCCTGTGCGATACTCGAAACGTCTCCAACTACATAGTAGATATGTTTGTGACATCGCGTTTCTTATTTTCAGTAGCACTTTTATTTTCTTTTAAAATTTCTTCCATTGTGTCTCTAAACGATTGTCGTATTGATACAATAGAGCACGTTTGCGCTGTGCTTTTACTTTTACTTTTGTAAGATAGGAATTTAATCATTAATTTGTATTGCATTGTAGAGCCCCGTTGACCTAGTGGGTGGTACCAGACTTCCGATCACGTCCATATTTATTTTTGGTTATTTTACATTAAATTTGTTTACTACATAATTTATCGTATCAGGATGACAAGACACGCCACTCTATAAATTGTTTGGACTTTCTCTGACTAGCCTCTAGTTCGTGCCTCACAGATATGAATATGGCTCTGAGGATGTCCATCATGGGGAACACAGTCGTGAGCGGTGTTTGCTTTTTGTTTGCTACGTAGCACATGCTACGGCGTAGCAAGCTCTACGGGAATCCATGGTTTGGGCTACTATAAAGTTGAGTCCCGTATCTTCCAGTCACAAACTGATACATACTACATAAGCCGCACTATATTGTTATATTTTCGGAACTGGCCACTTACATAAACAATATTTAAAAGTAAAATTACTATATTTAAAAATTGTACTCTTTGCCTGTAGAAAACAGTTTGTTTCAACTAGCTGTCATTTGTTTTTATATTATGGCATCATTTTATAAAATTGCGTATCTACATTACCATTACATTATCATGGATTTGACTCGTGAAAATTTCCGTAGTATGATTTACTGTTTAGGTATACTTTGACACCATCCCAGGCTTTTAACTGCCTTTTAGCGACGAAGCACAATGCAAGACTAGTATTTATAGTTGATTTGCAGAATTCAAGCGTGTATCTATCTTAGTGACAAGTTTTGTGATGGTCGCCCGTCCACCGCAGTGAACAACAAAAACGTCAATTCCGTGCGCCATATAATCGAAGCAAACAAATTACACATACTATGAATATACTATAATATACAAAATATAGATAGATAGATAGATACACTCTTTATTGCACACCAAATCAAAATACAAAAAGACACAGGAATTCACAATAATATAAGGTACAATGGGTGGTCTTATCGCTAAAAGCGATCTCTTCCAGACAACCTTTGGATGGACAGGATAAAATAGAATCAAAAGACGGCGGTGTACGAGTACCTAAATCTATAACGTAACAATTTTATATATTATTACATATTATTATCTCATAATAATATGAGATAATAATATATAAAACTATTTACTAGCAGCTCTGAGACATAGAAAGGACATGGTTGTATACCATAACTTTAAAAATGGCAAGTGACTTATACCTACATGATTACATACTTAGTATACACAGCCTAAAACCTATATACCTAATTAAAACTAATGTATACAGTTAGCAACTCGAGGACAAGTAGTGCTCCTTGACCAAGGATTTAAAAATAGTCATGCATAGTTTGGATACAATCAATCCTACACAAACATTTGGGTGTGAAAAAGTTGTGCTCACGATGGATCCCTCACAATTTAACTGAGGCTCTAAAAACAGACCGCATCACTTGGTGCCATGCTTACCAGATTCAACGAAGGGTCGTCAAATTTGGTGTGGTACATGGTAACAGGTGGAGAACCTTGGATTTACCTCTATAGCTACGACCCTGTGTGTCTTTTAAGATGAGCCGAAACCAACCTAAGTGGTGCGAGTGAAAAGTGCCGCCAAGCGGATGATTGCGCACGACTTATAGTAATTTGTACATAACTATTTGTTTGCTGTAGGTATTGATGAACTCCGTAAAAATGACCGCAAATGCCGTATAATCATGTACCATGACAATGCCAGCTCTCACACGGTCAGACGGTAGATACCACTGTAGACGAACAACCGAATTTTTGAAGGTGAAAAACGTAGAACTTTGGGCCATCCTGTATACAGACCCGACCTAGCACCTATCTGTTTCCAGAAATTAAGAACCATATACGCGGTCAACGATTTTCATCACCAGAAAAGGCTATCGAAGAGTATGAAAAACATGTTTCCGAGGTCACCACGGAGGAGTGGCATAAATGTTTTCAAAATTGGTTTATTCGTATGAAAAAGTGCATTAACGCTGACGTAGAATATTTTGAGAAACAATAATTTCTTTTTTGATCTTTTATAGTATTTTTTCTTTTTCATTCCGGAAATTTTTAGTGTGCCCGTAGCGTAGCTTATACGCCCGTAGCTTATATTCCTCTCGAGTACAAAGAAAATCCTGATCCACTATGAAGCATCAAAGCTATTGAGTATTAATCAAGAAATAACGCTTTGACTATTAGGTGACTTTCAAAATAATGTGTTTCTGTTGATTCATTCTTTTCAATTGGAGCAGATTTGTCCAAGTAAATGACGGATAGCTCTCTAATGAACGCTGACGTCGCCCTTACCAATTATCCCAGATCACTGATTACGAGCCTTGGATTTTACTCATTTTGTTACTCATTTTGTTTTAAAAAGCTAGGACGTGCATCAGAAAGTTTATTATTTGTCTCTAACATGTAAAAATATATATAATTATAAGTACCGAATATAAAGTATTTTGTTTAATATTCTCTGAAAAACTACCATAACACGATATTACCTAGAAATATGTAGGTGTTATAGTACGAATTGCTGAAAGTTCAGAAACGAATGGGTCACGAACAGAAACCGCAAAATAATCAAATCTAATGGCAACTCTGCCATTAGATTTGATTATTTTGCGTCACAATAAAACTTACTAGCAAGCATCCGGTCTACATTGAGTCAGCTATTTTTATCCATCTGTGAATTTTTACGCAGCATAAAATTTCACTTAATCTAACGTACGGCAATTTGGTTTGTTGGTTTCAGTTCATTCCGTATGCGGCAAGCGTCATGATTCTACTTGTATAATGTGGAAATTGTAGCCTTTGTTTTGTTTTACTGTAGGCAAAACAAGGTCAGAGCATGACGGTCTCGTTAAACATTTATAAGTTATGGAGTGTTGCTCGAGATATTGTTATAGGGTAGTTAGTATTGCGTAGGCTAAAAAAATAACTTAAGTTTTTTTTTATCAAAATTAAGCGTAGCGTACGCTTACTTAGGATATATTTTTCTATACTTATACAGACAGAGTGACCTAGTGGGGATAGGGCATTTAGGTAAAGTTGACCAACAACAAAATTAATTAACAAAATGTTAATATCAGGTACCTTTCTAGTGAGTTCATCACTAGAAAGGTACCTGATATTAACATTTTGTTTTATGCAACATATAAGCTTTACTTTATATATAATTCAGATTTCACAGTACTATACTATTCTCTAGGAATCCAATGTTATCTGAAAAAAATCATTTTTAATCTGTGAACAATCTGATGGTACAGTCAGTTTACCTATGCGGACGCTCATAAAACATCGCGTCCTACTTATGTCTCCCGCAGAATTCGTTTATTTCCAATAGCACTAGGGGGGGGCACCCTTCTATGTGAATGACGGGAAAATTTGTCAGCTTTGTGAGCCAGAGTATGTCGAAGTCCTTTCAGCGAACTCCTTGCTTCCGCATGGTTAGAATAAGTGAGATTTCTTATTGAGATGTCGAACTGCTTGTGGTAGAATGCTTGGAAAAAAAATGCTTTCTAATTTAAAATAAGACAGTGAAATAGACGAAAAACAATAATACGAAATTAGCAGTTTTTTCGATTTTTAAATGATTAATGATAATGTATAATAGTTGTATATCGCATTGCACTCTCTTCTTGTATTTATTATTACGTTCACCGCCAATCATTCTTACAATTGCATACATTCCGCTCCATCCCAAGGTTGTCTGGAAGAGATCGCTTTTAAGCGATAAGACCGCCCATTGTACTTTTAGTTATATTAAGTTTTTGTTTATTTTGTGGTGTACAATAAAGTATTTTCATTCATTCATTCATCCAGCCTGAAATGATTCTTTCAATTAATATAAATAGTATTTTGTTTAAGCAGTCATTGTTTTAAATAATATATAACATCTGCTGCAATATAGTGGTATAATCGATACATTACCCATGTTTTCTGTTCTATGCATTCTGTTCATACTTTGTTTAATTGGCTTCCTGTTTTTCTCAGTTTATCTATTAGTTATAAATGAAAGCGGATTAAATTTGAAAAGGTTCCCAGTGGCTATGGAAAATTAAGACAAATAGTACACGTAAGGTAAGATAGAGCATTTACATTGCATTGCATTTGCTTTAACTTCAAGCTCGCAAAGAGATTGAGAAATAAAAACGTTTTAACGGTTTATTAGATAACAAGATGGATCATATCTGGTTCATAAAAATAGGTAGCTGCTAGTAGGTATTGTGAACGCTAGTAGAACGTATGCATTGTCAAATATAATGTTTGGACGTACCTCTGACTACTCCATACTTGGTAATCAGACGGATCTACGTACAAACGTGAGCGGGTTTATATTTTAGTATAGACAAAATGAAAAGGCGCTAAACGACATTCTGAAATATTATTGGATAACTAAGATTACATTTTGTATCATGATGCCCACCTAATGAAAAAAAACCCTCATATCACAGATTTTCCAATATCTGTGCCTCCCACACAGACGACTAATCTTGAGCGGCATCCATCTACCATCCCGATCTCGCAAATTTTGAAATATTCACGGAGTTAGCAATCCCAATATTTAGCAAGAACGTGAACAATTCCTTTCATTGTTAGATGAACCAATCAGACGGTTTGAAATGAAATATTTGCGCTGCGGGCTAAATAACATCACAGTCGATGTATTATGAGTGACTCTGAAATTATAATGAAGTCTCAAGACACCTTGTTAGGAATTCGCGCTCGGAATCTATGTAATTGCCTGGGACTAATGAATACTTGTATCGTCATACAAGGTAGACACATACTATTATTATTTTTTTTTGAGAATTTATAGCGAAGTTCATTGATAAAATTTCACAGCAACTAACACAATATTTATGTTTCACTCTCAGCAATACTTACAATGTATTATGTGTACAGTAGTATAGTGTACGATTTCTTGTGAGAGTTTTATTTATGATGTCAGAAAGTCTAAACCTTTTTTAGTTAAATTCTCTAACAAAATTCACTAAACAATTTGCAAGAGGAGGATTGTCCAACTGAATCAATACAATGCAGCATAAAGCCAAAAATATTTTGGAATAAAATATATTGATAAAATCGAGTAGTATTCTCATTCATGCATGATTAAGCAGTCAAAGGACTTGGTTTGATAGTATTTGTATTTCTACCTTTGATCGGCTGTACGGGAATGTTTGCATTTTAATTTGTATATGTCATTGGTAGAGCTTTTGCACCTATTACCATCCGGTTTCGAGGTATAAATGACATGCTCCACCTAACCCATACATGCTGCATATTTATCCTCACTTTCCAATTTACATAGATATTGTTTCTCGCACGTTGTGTAGCGAGAATATTCATGCGATAATCAATAGCAACGATTTTCATTAAATTATTGCACATATACGTATATGTTTTCATTCAAGCAAAAACCTAAAACTCGAGACGAGAGAGAGAGAGATAGAGAGAGATGAGACGATCGCCCTTCTTCATACGAATATTGCACACATTTTATTGTTTTAGGAATTACAAACAGTCATACATTAAGTTATAAGTACATACTAAAGTGAACAATGTTAGGTAAATGTATAACCCACAGCGTCATCCACAGATTTCTATATAACAATGATAAACAAGGTACGCTTGAAATCGTTGTAAGTTTACGCAAAGATACAGGTTTATAGTTGGCAGTTACTTGCGTACGATACATTAACATTTCAAAGGTACCTAAGTAGGTAGGTAGGCATGTACCTGCCAGACTGCAAGAAACTACCTTAAGGCTACGTGAGTCTAATTAAAAGATAATTTTAAGAAACAAGATTAAGATAAGATACATAGTTAACAACAAACAACAATAACAAAACGAAACAAAATCAAAAATAATTATTGAACAATGATGGTTTCACAATGAAATATTTAAAAGTGCGATTAGGAAAAAATAAGATGAATCGATCATTATACGTTTGCACCATTCGTTGTATTCATTCGCGTGAGTATGGTGGGTAGGAGTTGCAAACAACCTCGGTACCAAGTAACATATTGATACAATCAAACTTGCTGTGGCAGATTCCGTGTCATTGCTTCTAAGTAAGTTCTCCTATGTTTGAGTGTTAAGAAGTTGTACTTTACAAGATGGTTAGTATAAGGTAGGTATGGTAGGTAACGACGAGAGCACCTATAATTAACTGTGCAAAGGATTTCTTCATATACCCTTTCCAATAAACCAACATATTTGTTATAAAACGGATTCTGTTACTGTTACAAAATCATAAAATAAGATAGCTACTTATCGAGCAAACTTTGACTTAATTAAATCTCGAACAGGTGGAAGCTACACAAAATGAATCAAAATTAATCTGGCACAATTCGACGGAGTCCCGTCGCCGGCTTCAAGCTTAATTTTCAAGTTTAATTAAATATTATTTGTCGACACGTAAATACGACACCGAAATAGAAAAAATAATTAGCTGTTGATTTTGATTCGACCTCCAATACTTACAGTTCTTTAGCCAACGATTTTCTAAGAAGATTGTTTGTGAGTAGTACAAAGCTATATAAAAATACTTAAAAATGCTTAACTTATTTCTTAATGAATATCAACTAGTGCGAATAA
The DNA here is from genome assembly GCA_958496245.1 of Perizoma flavofasciatum. Taxonomy (NCBI): domain Eukaryota; kingdom Metazoa; phylum Arthropoda; class Insecta; order Lepidoptera; family Geometridae; genus Perizoma; species Perizoma flavofasciatum. Next base: position 8,074,630 of record OY292436.1, read on the forward strand.
AATGGTGTATACGTTTTCATATTGGCATTTGGTGGAGTTTCTTGGCAGAAGCTCAACCGCGGACAAAGAAGTATAGCATGTCGAAGTAAGAAACTTCGCTTGTTATCGAAGAAATACCACAACACATCTCCATTCCTTTATGCGATAAGTTTGGAGGACTACCCGCGAAAGTGTGGATTCATAGAGCGGCCTTTTTCAACGGAAACTTTGCTTATTGTGTTTGTATTATTCGTGCGTGCTCCATTCTTAGGAATTGTGTACTTTGTATGTACTTTATAAGTGGTGTTATGAATACATTATGTGGAAACGTTAATTGGTACTTATGTTTATGGGAACTATTTTGATGTAGATATGCCAAACAATTAGCTTTTAGCGGGATATGAAGCAATAAGTATTTCCATGAAATTATTTGATTGCCGAACTCTCATTCATTCCTCGTCGCAAATTGAAGATTCAATTGATCTTCTAAACTCAGGTTCAATCGATCTCTAGCCTAGTTACGACAATTATGGCAAAGGCAAAGAATGCTTTTGATTGAATGACTATTCACGAGTACCTAGCATTGTACTTATATACCTAAAAGCCACTCGCTGTGATCTGAAAACGTCAGTACGTGATTTCCCACTAGCACTTCAGTTTAACTTTCTTTCAAACGCGCGGTTCAAATGAACGCTTTTTCTAATCTAAAATTGACTTTGCAGTGAAGTTTTCTTTGAAGGTATAATCAGATTGTCATTTTCAGGAATAAAGTTCAGGTGACTTATGAATCTTTCTATAATTAAGAAAAGTAATAGTTAGCTACTGTTATTTGTGTTTAAAAATGCAATAGCTAACTACATGTATAAAAAGCATTGCAAATCAGTTGTAACATTTTAATATTGAGTCGAAGTATACATTTTATGGGGGAGGACAGCAGTAGACGTCTCCACAAAAGTCGTTTTGATATATTACAACTTTTTGTTATGCTATTTGAACAGGATCACTTCGTTTACCGTTCGTCTGTACACCCGCCACAGTATGTGAAGAGCTATTTTCTTAGGAACGGATGAAATGCCAATCAGAGCGTGACTTCGCCGCTGTTGTCGTCAAGGCTACTAGATGACAAGGTAGCTTTCTAAGATACATGTGACCAGGTGGTTTGGTATCTATGTGACATAGTAAAAAAAATATCGACTCATTCTGTTGCTTTTTTCGGTAATTAGTGAGGATAGGTCTATTTACATGCGTAGATTTTCTCTAGGTGAAGCCGCAAGACGTGACAAGCGAAGCCAGTTTGCAGTTTGGCCTTAGGAAATGAAAATGGTGCATTGCCCAAGAAGGGCATCACAGCGAGGCCACTTAAATCTCGAGAAACGGATAGACGGCAAGCATTGTAAAACATTATGTAGGTATTTAACTATTTGAAAATATGACTCTTGGTCAATTATCGTGTTAGGTACGTGATTGCGGTTGCATGAGCAAAACAAAACATTCTCCTGTTGTTTTAACCTATAACCACGCATATTAGTATTTTTTTATGATGAATCAAGCAGCATGCCACCATTTTAGTATGTTACTTGTTTTAAGCCAGGTTTCACCCCTTTAGTCTAACGACAACAGCAATCGCTGCAGTAAGCCGTTGTTTTGTTTTTACAGCCAGTTTAGTGTTATGGGCACGTTACGTAACTGGCACTTCGGAACAACCATGTTTTATTAATGAAGCCGGTGGTATAAAACAGATCATGTCATCATACAGAAGCGCAACTCCTTTACGAATTATCGTGCCAGTAAACTAAGCACCCCTTCTCTACATGAATTCCTAAATGTCCCCTGTGCTTATGCATCATTTGCATTTGTGAAACGTACTACACAGAAATACCTCTCTGATCTTGAATGGAGCATAGGTTTTAAGATGGTTATCAGTGAAAATGTGTAAAAAAATCATGTATTTTAGATTGAGGTTCTATCTGGCTCTTATTGTGATAGGTGACGCACAAGTAAGAGTTTCTGTTCTATAAGTTATTCAGTTCAGTGCGTGGTTGAGCGTACATTGACGACGTGGCAAGGAGTCTCGCGAGCAGTCATGTAGGGAACAAGCAATTTATGCACCTTTGTCACTGTGAGATTCTAGTTTAGATGAATAAGTTTGTTGTAATTTTTGTGGATGCTTGAAAAAAGACTAGGAATACATATGTATTCCTAGTATATACTAAGGCTTATTGAAGCGCATTTACTAAGCTCGCAATCGTAGGTTATAACTTTCGTGGCATTATGCGAACCCACGTAGGTCAAAAACCCACGTGGGTAGAGCCAATTGTCCTTCCGATTAGTAGCAAGACTTTCACTCCTCAATGAAGTTCTCTACTTGATGACATCTGTAACGCAGTGGGCGAAGACCTGCCTGAGAAGCAAAAGGTTTCGAGTTCGAGTCCCGTCAAAAGGCAAATGTATGATCTGCAAATATTTATTTCGGGTCTGGGTGGTTTCTATGTATAATATTAATGTCCTTACAGAAAAAAGGTTATAAGTAGTTTATCAGTCATGTAGTTCGCAAAACACTAGCCCTGCTTACTTTGGGGCTAGATGATGCTGTATGAAAAAAGTCCAGCATTATTTTATTATCTATTTATTTAGCTTCACATGTAGATTCGTGTTTTTGTGACATTGGGCTCGTCCGTGTTTTGATATCGCCAACAGTCGTGCTTTATTTACAGAGCTGATATGAAATATTATACATCAATCATACCGAAAAATCTTTATAAACAATTTTTAGGCGCTCTGCCAGTTCGTTACAATTATGCCAGCGTAAAACTGCCAAAAGCCTTATGGCAATCAATGACATTTTAAAATAATTTTTTAACATCATCTTCAGCTCGGCTTTACCCAGTGATGGATATGGGTCTCTTATACGGGCGATGACCCAACGTCATACAATATACTCTCTCCTGTGTCAACCTCATTCTGTATTGCAATATTATGTAGAACTGTAAAAGTAACGAGAAATTGTGTACCTGTATAATATATTCGTTACTAAAATAATCAGCACCCGTTACTATCGTATGACTCGTTACTTTTGATACAATGAAGCACTAACATAAAGCATCGCATCGATTCGCGTCGTCGCGTACGAAATGACGTTATTCATACTATGTAAAAAAAAACTACCTAAACGTATTAATGCAATATTTGAACTTTACTGTATTTTGAACTAATTTTTGTAAATTTAGAGACAGATTCGCAAAAGAAGTAGGAGAGGCGCTTCAGTACTTGACATATTGTAGTGGTTAAGTATACCTTCCTACATATAATGAATCAAACTGACAGACATACAACAAATGCGAGTAACGAAATGATTTTTTATATACAGTTTTAAGAGTTCCGCATCCAACAAGGAACCCTTTTAGGTTCGCCATGTCCATCCATCTGTTTGTGTCTGTCCGCGGCTTCGCTCAGAAACTCTTAGTACTAGAATGCTGTAATTTAGCATGGGTATACATTATTAATAACGCCGTAAAACTGGTAGCTCATAGTGTGGAGTGTCGTTCATAGGTTATTTAAAAAATATTGCGGATGTATGAAAATTATTTTTTTCGAATCAGGGAGTTTGCGAAATATTAAGCTTTAAAGTGCGAATTTTTGTATCGACACATATTTATAAAATGTTATATCTCATTTCGTATCTATTAAGCGGCTCCAAGAGACGTGTGATTATAAAGCCTATTTATTTTGAACCTTCATTGTATTGTATTTTTTAAAGATAAAGTAAAAGCCACTTGGAAAGTAATCAACAGTGAGACTGGAAGAGTCACAATTAAGAACAATAAGTTTAATTTGAAAATTGGCAATGCCACCGTCAATCAGGATAGTGATGTAGCTAATGCGTTCGAAAACTTTTTTACCGACATTCCAGTCTCTACCACAAATTCTTTAAACTCCTCTCCAATAGAAGTAGAGTCATTATTAAAAGAAAACTTAACAGAATGTAAAATACAATTAAAATGTGATCATGTAAATAGTGATGACATCATAAAAGCTTTCAAACTCATAAATGTTAAAAAAAAACCACGGACCTTTGGGGCATACCTGTTTGCGTTGTGAAATCAATGATTGGCATAATTGCGCCCGAACTAGCTTTAATATTCAACGAGTGTATTGACTGTGGTGTGTTCCCTGATTTAATGAAACACAGTAATATAACTCCACTTTTCAAATCGGGTATATGTTCTGACCCTGGTAATTTGAGACCTATATCAGTACTTCCTACATTTAGTAAAATTTTTGAAAAAACTAATTTTAAATCAATTGCAAAGACATTTTAAATTAAATAATTTACTGCATAATAAGCAATTCATACATACATATAATATGGGCCCCAGAGAATCACTTCGCCAAAAGTTTAAAGAAATAAATATAATGACATTCCCTTGTCAATACATCTATGAAAATCTGATGTATTAATTTGTTTAAGAAAAAAAGCGATAATCACAATGTTAATACTAGAAATAAAGATAAACTCGCTGTTGCCACTTGTAGACTCCATAAAGTTAGTAAATCGTTTAAAGGGCACGGTGTACGCTTTTATAACAAACTCCCAAGAGATATACAAAAATTATCAATTAACAAATTTAAAAACGTAATTAAACAAAAGCTTTATAAAAAAGCATACTATAAAATATCTGATTATTTAGATGACAAAAACTCTTGGGATTGAAAATGCTCCAACTCGGATCTATTGTTTTGTAAAAGGATCATTAAAAAGAATAACCAGCCTTGTTTTCTTGCCTTTCTTTCCTGGCTTGGTCGCGGAGGAACAGGCACCTAGATAAAAACCGACAAAGTGGTCCTTGTGATTTTATTGAATAAATGAATTTTGACTTTGATTAAGCTGTCGCAACTTAAATAACAATATCACTTCATAATTTTTCAAAAGATTTTTTTTTCTAGTATATATAACAGTTACCTAGTCTTCCAGCAGAATCTTCCAGCGAAATGACACGATTTATATTTAATACCTCATGAGGCAAACAAGATTTGTGTAAACTTGTCAATTTCATAAAAAATACAAATAGATTCTTATACATACATTTTCATCCAATAAAATTGGTAGCGAATCACTCCATCGGGATCAGTGATTGACAGATGGCCTGTCCAGGTAATTGAGATGAATGCGAGTACGGTTGTCTAACTTGAGGCAAACAAATTCTTGGTTTTGTTTGTCCTATCTGCGAGTTATGCAGCTTGAATAGTTTACTTAGAATAAGGAAACCCATATCAAGAGAAAATCTATGGTTTTCGCTAAGCTGGTTACGTTTATTCATTGACACTGGACCGCAAATAATTTGTAGAGTTGAATTATGGAAAAACAATCCATATCTTATATCTTATCCACCTACAAAGTTATGCTCACATTAGGGTAAAATTATAAAGAAATAATACTTTTAAATATATGTAAAAAAACTGCCTACCTACATAACGTCAGATAATTTTAGTAAAAACAATGTTAACAGAATGCAAAATACAATTCAAATTTGATTATGTAAATAGTGATGACATCATAAAAGCTTTCAAACTCATAAATGTTAAAAAAACACGGACCTCTGGGGCATTTCTGTTTGCGTTGTGAAATCAATGATTGGCATAATTGCGCCCGAACTAGCTTTAATATTCAACGAGTGTATTGACTGTGGTGTGTTCCCTGATTTAATGAAACACAGTAAAATAACTCCACTTTTCAAATCGGGTATATGTTCTGACCCTGGTAATTTTAGACCTATATCAGCACTTCCTACATTTAGTAAAATTTTTGAAAAACTAATTTTGAATGAATTGCAAAGACATTTTAAATTAAATAATTTACTGCATAATAAGCAATTCGGATTTAGTAAGGGTCGCTCAACCACTGATGCTGGTATTGAGTTAATATCGCACATATTTGATGCCTGCGAGGAATCTCATGACGCTTTAGGCGTTTTTTGTGATTTGTCAAAGGCATTTGATTGCGTAGACCATGACACATTGATCAGGAAACTACACCATTATGTTATTAGGGGCGTTGCTCTAGACTTTCTCACTTCCTATTTAAGTGACAGAGTACAAAGAGTTGACGTGAATGGAAAACGGTCTCCGGGGTCTCTGGTTACTATCGGTGTACCGCAGGGATCAATTCTTGGACCATTTTTGTTCTTAGTATACAATAATGATCTACCCCACCTTGTAAGGGACGATCATGAGGTTGTATTGTTTGCAGATGACACGCCACTTTTATTTAAATTAAAGCGACGACAACCCAATTTTGACGATGTAAACAATGCAATCTCTAAGGTTGTAAAATGGTTCAACGTTAACAATCTTAATGAAAAGAAAACAAAGTGTATTAGATGTATACTACCCAATGTTACACAAGTTAAAGCAAATATCAAAATCAAAGATGATCAGTTGGATCTTGTGGACACAACCGTATTCTTAGGTATCACCCTAGATAATAAGCTTCAATGGGGTCTTCACATTGATAAGTTATCGAAGAGACTTAGTTCTGCGGCATATGCAGTCAAAAAGATCCGTCTTTATACAGACGTTGACATAGCTAGACTAGTTTACTTCAGCTACTTCCACAGCATTATGTCGTACGGTATACTGCTGTGGGGGAGTGCTGCTGATATCAATATCGTTTTTGTGCTGCAGAAGAGGGCTGTTCGAGCAATTTATAATATGGGCCCCAGAGAATCACTTCGCCAAAAGTTTAAAGAAATAAATATAATGACATTCCCTTGTCAATACATCTATGAAAATCTGATGTATTAATTTGTTTAAGAAAAAAAGCGATAATCACAATGTTAATACTAGAAATAAAGATAAACTCGCTGTTGCCACTTGTAGACTCCATAAAGTTAGTAAATCGTTTAAAGGGCACGGTGTACGCTTTTATAACAAACTCCCAAGAGATATACAAAAATTATCAATTAACAAATTTAAAAACGTAATTAAACAAAAGCTTTATAAAAAAGCATACTATAAAATATCTGATTATTTAGATGACAAAAACTCTTGGGATTGAAAATGCTCCAACTCGAACCTATTGTTTTGCAAAAGGATCATTAAAAAGAATAACCAGCCTTGTTTTCTTGCCTTTCTTTCCTTGCTTGGCCGCGGAGGAACAGGCACCTAGATAAAAACCGACGTTTCAAAGTGGTCCTTGTGATTTTATTGAATAAATGAATTTTAACTTTGACTTTGACTTTTGAATCAACTTCAGGTGGCATTGGTGGAAGATGAAAACTTAGACTGGGCAAATTAGTTTTCTACTAAAATAATAAGTGGTTAGAAGTCTATATGACTTCAAAGCGAATTCAATCTTTTATTCAATCTTTTTGCACGGGTTATTGTAGTGAAAAACAGACAATCAAAGATTTTATAAAAATCAGTAGTGCTCTACTTAGCTTTTCAGCTTTTTATATCTCAATATTATATGAGTATTACTAACTACATTTATTCATACAACTACAATTACAAGGTACTATTAAAAAAACACAATACAAAAACAAATTATCACTCTGCTATATGTATAGTCTACGCACACATAGACCACTATGTAACGCTAGATTTTAACGGAAGGAGCACTTAAGACCTGCAACCCGCAAGTCGGAATGCTTGGAGATTGCATTTTGGTGAAATATATAACCGGACTAGCCTGTGCTGTGTGGGAACTGGCAACACTTGTTCTTTCATATTAACCCAAGTGCAGGCTGGAATTAAACGTCTGCGCCTTTTTTATACTGTTATATTTGCCCAATAGTAAAAGGTTTTCTGTACAAAATTAAATATTATGATTAAATAAAAAAAAATGTAGGCATTGCGATGGCTCTTCGGTATTCTTATACACACCTACAAGAGTTCGTTTCAGAGAGCAACGTTTAAACTATAAAACGAACTTAAACATAAACGAGTGCGCACATGAAAAGGTATACGACTACAACAGGTACTTTATTCTCCTGCTGACGCATGAAGTTTCGTTCATCATGTAGAGATCATCATGTTGAGCACCCGCTCGCGTTCCGATGTTAAATTTCCCGTCACGACACTGATACATGCTCAAGAATAGTAAATAATAATAATACATTTATCTTCAACTACAGCCTGCAGTCTGTATACTCGTTTGTATATTTTAAACCAAATAATTCAAACCAAATACGAATTCTATGACAGTAGAAATAAATTGTGACAAATTCAGCCATCAAATATTTTCAGTGTAGGTATCTGAAGCCTGGGATTTGCTTTAATAAAAATTTTACGTCGACACGAAGCTGTTATGAAGTTGCAAATTAATTTAGGTCGCTTTTGGAAACTCAATTTTCGGTTTATTTTATCCGCCAATATTTACTGAATATCAATTATCTGGTGCCCGGTTGTTGTGGACTTGCAGAGGACGTCGCCCCATCAATCTAACCGACCCTTTGTGTCTTCAATTTCATATTTTGAATATGAGATCGCTGTTTTAATTATAAAAAGTTTTAAAATCACAATTAAGTATGCCTAAAAAACTTATTTTTCGGCTTATCGATTCACAACTTGAAATGCACACATAACATTTATAACATGACATAATTAGTACAATTTTCGGTGTTATTTCAGAAAATGTTGATAAGGACAAAATAAAATTAAGCTTCAGCGCTTAAATGACCCAAGTGGTAGATGTGAGGCCGTGGGCAAACTTGGCCTACTTTCAAACTCTTCTTACGGACTAGAGGTTTTATTCTTTGTTTAGGTAGATTTAAAGAAGTGGACTAGTCTAGGGAAGTTTTGTGTTTCTCGGACATCGGTAACTAGCAAAATATATGATATAGTTGTATTCATAGACTCAGCTAAATTAACTTACTGGGAATTTACAATTTCTGAGAATTTCTAATTTCAACAAATGCATTCTAAATATTTTATAAAATAAAATTTAAGACTACTTACATCATGCATACTCTTTATTATGTGTGTACTCTTTATAATCTCATGTTGATGTAGAAATGAATGAATGAAAATACATTATTGTTTACTTATCAAAAATCAAATTTAAAAAAACTTATTCTAAAGAAAGTACAATGTGCGTTCTTATCGCTTAGACGCGACCTCTCCCGAGAATTGTGAAACCATGACATGTATATCGACTATTAACTATGTACAATCACAAAAGGATGCCACGCTAAATAAAATCAATTTGCGCGCTCTATTTTCCCGTCAGTTAAAGTGTGCTTTTAATTAATTTTTTGAGGTTATATAAAAGCTCTAGGGAGGGTGCTTCGTTTTTAATTAAACAGACACGAGTGAAGCCACATGGTTTCGGTTTCGAAGCTCTTAATTACTGTATTATTAATAGGTACCATTTTAGTTTCGCTTTGAACTTATTACCATAAGTAAGGTTCTGTATCCCGAAGAGGTTGAAATTATTGGTTAGTTCTAAGTACCTACCTAGTTTTCGACTCCGTTAATTTATAGAATGATTTGTATAGATACCTCTTCATTAGTTCTAGCATTCATTCATTTCCTTGTTGTGTGAAGTCTAGGCATTTTCTTTCGCTGAGACATCTATAACCTATTCTGCAATAAAGGAGTATGAAAACTTATAAACAAATTCTGATATGAGCATAAAAGAGGAATATTTGATGTAAGATTAAAAAAGACGTTTCAGCATCACCGTTCAAAGCGTTCTATCTAATCTCCTGTGAGCATCATTTTGAAGCAACGCCGACTGTAATATCACTAAGCTATTTCATATTACTTGAGAATTTAAAACAAAATATGCGCGATGGGAAACTAGAACAAAATTGCATTTATGAACATCCTGTTAACATGAATAGGTTCATGTTTATATAGTTTATACTCATAAGTATATATATATCACTATAAATAAATACAATGTCGAGCAGATAAGTTCGTCCAATCAAGGCCTCTTATTACTGATTTAACGTGGTCAAACCGACAACCTCAAAGCTACTACATCATTTTCAATCAAAGGCACTTGCACTTACACGTAACAAAATTATCTTACTGCGTAAGATAACCTCGAAATTTTACGTTTGACGTTTCAAATGAGATAGCTAAAACGATACGAAGCTGTTTAGTTGAACTCCATGTCATAGGATAAGAATTCGCGACTTTCGTGCAGCGTCCTTGTGTAAGCGGATGGTGACCTCGGAGGAAAAATGTTGAATCTGTTGCAACCTCTGTGTGTATGACGATGACGGCTATTAGTAAAAATGGGCCAATTAAAAAAAAACAATGTAGAGCCATTTAGATTCAAATCAAGTTGGTATGACCTTCGCCAGTTGATTATGATGATCTAGACTTGGGTGTTTTAAGAATCGCTTTTAATGAAGAAAGCTTTTATGGCAGGATACAAATTAAAGGTTCGGAAGTGAGATACATAATTATATGCGTACTTGGATTTATATGAGCCATTTAGATTAATTTTACATTTCACGGTGTCATGTTGCCTGTTTATATTTTCAATGCGCAAAGTGGGGTAACCAACCTCTACTTATGGAAAATACGAAGTGTATGTGGTTTACCTATGTTAATACAGAAGGTTAGTGGGTATTCATTTTCCTTTTGACAAATACATCTATGTTTTTTTGTAAAAAAAAAAACAAAAATCCTGAAGAAGCTTTTCAAGTAAGCATGTTTAAACACGTGAATTATGAAGCAAACGCCTAAACTCTCTTAAGTTATTAAGCAAGTTGTTGGGTAGAGAGCTGAGTGTTTCATATTTTACTTAAGTTTGGGAAGAGAAGATACTTCTATGACCTTCGTTGGATGTTTCATTATTCATGTTATTTTGACGGACAGTTTGGTATCCGCGTGTGTGTAACTAATTCATAATTAATCGTCATAGAATTGAGAATGGAAAATATTAAATTAGGTATAGTTGTTATATATCATAGGTAAAATAAACGAGCAGATCCCTGGGCGCACGTGGGCCGAGTTAGGTAATTCAAAATAATTAATATGTTATGATCATTAGTTGGGCCCACGCCACGTCCTAATTATATCGAGATTCGGTACGGTGAAAACAGAAATGTTAAGTAAATATGAAATAACAAAAGCAAAGTGTGACTCGATCCTGAACCCTAGCTCATAACAATAGCATTAATTTTAAAATGTTTAATGAACATATTGACACACCAATCACAGATTCCGGTTTACCATATCAGCCTCCCTCATTTGAATTGTCAAATATTCGTAACCGAGCGACTCAAAGATAAAAAAAGGAGGCAGGTGCTATTTAAGAAATTAACAATAATAAAGTTCCTTAATTTTTCTTGACAGAGTAACCCAAAATGAGTTACAGAGTATGTATGGGTTACTAAAATAGTTGAATGCAAAATAGGTAATGGGTAAGACTAAAGATATTGTAATTTATGACTACAACATAAATACGAATATCTTCTATAATAATAAACGAATACAAATAAGTTATTGAAATATCAATTTATTATAATAAAAATCATTTGGGGTGTCTAATGTTCTGCGTTATTTCATGAAGACCCTGTATAAAACAAATGATTGTGAGTAGGGCCATTAATTCCATTAACATGTAAATGGATAATGAGTGATGAGCTGGAATGTAGGGCAGGGGCATGTTATCGTTTAAGACCTTAGACTGCGAATGATCCTCTAAGTCTCAGATAATCATTCGCAGTGGTCACAGAGTTGGTCTGAAAAAGTTCCAATCATATAGCAATGAAACGACTTTTGTACCCAAACTAAAACAACCCAAAATAACGCCTATTCCGTTTAGTCATGCTGATTGAAAAGTCACAGAATACGTATTCACAACTCGGCAAACCTCGCATCAGCTTTGTTCATTTTGTACACAAACCCATTATTTGTTTGGTTTTGCATTCAAACTTTCAAATATGTGGACTTTGAAAAGCAGTGTAACCCTAATGTTTCTCGCAAAACTTTTAATATTAGTAGAAACCAACGTTGAACCAAAACAAAGGTAAACCACAACTATTCCAACAAAACGCATCTATAATGAATTCCGTCACAAAAAGTAAGACAATATTTTTTCTAAAAAGACTTGTAAGTATGGTTAGCACAAAGTATGAGGATACCAGTATCTGTATTTACTAAGTTTTTTTTATCTAAAAACCTAGTAGGGAAGATTCTGTGAATAAAACAATCTACAGCAGCAGATTACAAGAGTAATCGAGAGTGATTTTTCGTGTCTTCTTTTGGCTGTCACTTAAAAATGACCTTTACACCTACTAGGGAGCAGAGAGAAGGCGTGGAATAAAAAAGTTGGTACCCCAGATGCATTTAATTATTCATAAGGTTTTCCTGTGATCCCGTCTTGTTCTGAAGTTTTGACGGCGGCCTTGTCACGTTGCTAAGTGACAAATTACATGGCGAAATCGAATTATTTTTATGAAAAGATAATCGTAGCCTATTTTGGCAGTGCGGGCGAGAGAGAAAGATAATTATTTTGGTAGAGCTGTAAACGATCGATGCTCGTGGTGCGTGAAAACTATCCAATCCATCCCTACTTTTTTGAGGAGAGAAAGCGTTTTAAATTATACTCTTATTTCATAGCGACAATATGTTTTGCAGATTCTGGCAACCGCAGTCTCCATTGGACTTGACTTATACTTACCAAAAAAAACTTTTGTGTCACTTCTTGACGTTGAGGTATACTTATTATGTGTGGCTGGGCGGGCTAGATCTATCAAGCTAAGAAAATGGCACTGTATTTCTGGGAAAGAATATATCTAACCTTTCAGTGATTGAGCTTTTGTATTTGTTACTTTGAAGAAAATTCCACTTTTCACTGATCAAAAACAAACCCTCGATAACCCCCTCATTACAACAATAGGTAACTAGTAGTTACTTATATCATTATCATTCCACATCGGCCTCGTTGAAATATAATCTTCAGTACAGAAAAAAGTGACACTCGTATAAAAAAGATATTGCAAAATAAAAAGGGATTTCTTTGTGTTGGGAAGGATTTAGTGTGACGTGAAGTGGGGTTATCATCCTATCGGTGGAAGTAGGTAAGTAGGACAAACACAGCATGGAACTTGGAAAAAACCTGAAAAAAAAGACGTAGACTCAAGTAGCTACAGTGTAAAATTAATATTTTGCACAATTATGCGGGGTAATGCAACACCTGTTATTGAAACTATAAACTACATAATCATTGATTTCTGCACTCATTATCTACTACAAAGCATTGCGGTATTAGTATTTTCTTTCTAATTTTTTTTTATTCAAAACTAGCCTTACGGTTTGTCCGTATGGAACCCGAATAAAAAGTAGCTTGTATGCTATTCTAGATATTTGATGAGGTACAATATTATATTAACTTGTATTGTATTTTATTGGTCCGAAAATTTTTTCAAGATTGATTTTAAATTATCCAAATTAAAGTTTTGGTGTTGTATTTATTGATCTTACATAAACATGGTTTATTTTGAGTGAGCGATGCATAATTTTAGGTAGGGTTCTGTTTTCTAAACAAAAACATTTATATATCAAATATTTTTCAATCTGAAGTGTAAAGTTTTAAGTATGTTTGTTTACGTTTGTATTCATGTTTTGAAGACGCTTTCAATTCACCCTGCACACAAAAATAAGTCATAACTAGATACAAATTTAAGAGACAACATCATTACTTAACACAACAAGCGGTTTATAATATGTGTAATAACTGCCACAATTATTACACATATTATAAACCGCTCTATCGCGACAAATACGTATCCTGATCTGTGGAAGCGAGCTTTAGTTAAACCAATTCCTAAGAAAATCTCAGTAGAAGAAATAAAAGAACTAAGACCCATAAATATATTGCCAACTCTGTCACATAAGTTCTGGAGAAGGTAGTCTTAAATCAAGTAGAAAAATATATATTCACCAAGAAAATATATTACCATCTCATCAGTCCGGCTTTAGGAAAAACCATAGCACAGAAACAGCACTCATAAAGGTAACTGACGACATAATAGGTGCCTCAGACTTAGGATCATGTAGTGTAATAGTACCACTCGATTTCTCGCGAGCATTTGACTGCATAAACCCAGATCTACTTATTGCCAAATTAACTTATTATGGATTCTGTGATGCTACTTGCAGTTGGTTCAAAAGTTATCTCTGTGGAAGGGAACAGATTGTAGAGACTGAAAACCAAAATGGCCGAAAAGAATACTCAAAAGCTGGATTTCTAAAAAGAGGGGTACCGCAGGGTTCAATTCTCAGTCCAATGCTATTTTCAATTTTTACAGCTGACCTACCTAAGCACATCAAAACATGTAGATATCATTTGTATGCCGATGACACACAACTATATCACTCATTTAGAAGTGAAGACACTGAAGAAGCTATGCATTTAATCAACAATGATCTTTGAATGGGCTAAAAATAATTCTCTGATATTAAATCCAAGTAAATCAAAATTTTTACTATTAGGTACTAAAGGCCAAATTGATAAGGCATTGTCATATAGATCCCAGACTAACAGTTGATGGAGGGGATATCCCACTGGTTAAGGAAGCTAGTAATTTAGGACTCATTATAGACAGTGAAATGAGATTTATAAAACACATAAATGAAAAAATTAAATCTGCTAAAAGTATTATATAACATTAGGATGTATCTATCAAAAGAGATAAGGTTATTATTATGCGACAGTCTAGTTTTATCCCCTTTTAATTATTGCAGCGCAGTTTACGGCCCTAGGCTATGGATTAAAACAGAAAACTCCATTCAAAAAGTACAAAAAGCTTGCATGAGGTTCTGCTTTAATATCCCTAGAAGAGAACATGTTACACCTTATTTAGTTGAGCATAACATACTTAACATGAAGTCTAGAAGAGAGCTCTACCTAGCCTGTACAACACAAAAAATAGTTTGGAGTAAAAACCCAGAGTATTTATTTGATAAATAACTTGGATTAAAGACATACACGCTGCTAACACACGCTCTAAAATACTCAACAAGCTATTACTCCCAAAACACAAAACAGTAGGTTTCAGAGGATGTTTCAAATATAGTGCATCAAAAATATGGAACAATTTACCACCGCCACTTAGCAAGAAAATAAGTAACGCTACATTTAAGGTCAAATATAAAGTTATGTTGCTTCATAGGCAAAAAAACAACTTGGAAAGTTCATTTAAAATTAATAAAAGAAAAAAAAAATTGATTCTGACTGATAAATATTAACAGGAATAATTAAACTCATAACATTAACATGACAAAGAAACCTATATTCCAAATTTCAGCTTTCTAGACTTAGTACTTTAAGCTGTGCGTAACCCAGGTTAAAACGCTCACTGCGTCACGCAAGTACGTCCTAGAAATGCTCCAGGTTGATAAGAAAACTGTAACTTTCCAACTTTATAGTATTTATCGTCATCTAATGTCTTCCATGTCACTTTTTCATTCCTTTGTTGTTCACTTTACTGGACTGCAAAGGACGCTTTCATGTTTACGTCCCAAGTTTGTTGGACTACTTCCAGCAAATCACAAATGTGTAAAAATTCGCTGGATTCTAGCCACTGTGATAAAGTAATAAAAATATTGTTTTATTGAATTCTTTTGGATTTCTCGTAACGTTATTTTTTTTTAAATGTAGTTTACGAGGGCGGTAAATCATTCTCTTCTAGTCATCCTGCGAGTTGCGCAAAAATGATGTGGTGCGGGTCATTTGAACCAAACATGTATTAATAACTATATGTACATATTGTACAAACGGGAATTTTCACGTACTGCACTATCGGTGAAGGCACCGACTAAGTTTCGACGCATTCCGAGAGTCTTCATCAGGGTGTGTGGTTGCGACTTTCTCCTTCCGCGTCGCGCCGTGCACTACGCGCCGTGTAGTAGTGCACGGCGCGACGCGGAAGGAGAAAGTCGCAACCACACACCCTGATGAAGACTCTCGGAATGCGTACATACGTGAAAATTCCCGTTTGTACAATATGAATATATATATGTACATAATATTTTATCGTCTGGTTTAATTAATTCAAAGTATTTGCTGCATGAAAAAAAAATCCGATTAATTATTGTAGTGAATACACAAATGTTGGCCAAATGTATGACTTAGTAGTAAGAAATCGAGTCAGTTGAGTTATTTTTTTTAGTTATTATTCAATTTACTAAACCCATTTTTTTCCTAAATTTAAACTCTTACAACATGAAAAATTATAATCTATCTGACAGTCTGGCACATCCTGTAGGTACGAGTAGGTACTTAATATTTATTCAAGTACACATCAGTTACGTACTTTATGGCCCTTCCATGGGCGTATAATGGGCCCTTCTTTGTAAATTTTTTAAACAGTTGTTGAACTAAGCACCGTTTTGTATTCTTCTGTTGTTTTTGAAATGAAATCCTACTACTATTATAAACGCGAAAGTTTGTGAGGATGGATGTTTGTTACTCTTTCACACAAAAACTACTGAACGGATTTTGATAAAAATTTACAATAATATAGCTTATACATCAGAAAAGCACATAGGCTACTTTTTATCCGGGTACCACGCGGACAAAGCCGTGGGCAGAAGCTTGTATAGTATATATATAATTATGTATAATAGAAAGACTTTAATTTAAAAAAAAACAAATAAACAAACGCTCTCGACTGTATTTCCCATTATGGACTACCTCAGATACATACTCATATCTTTTATGCGTATATCTTTTAAGATACCAAGTAGAGGTCGTCAGAGGCACGTCCAAAAATCACATTTGACACAAGCCCTCGTTTTTCAAGTATTTAGCATTCTACGTGACTCGTTGCAAGCCTATAATAAAATAATAATAATAAATAATGCTGGACAATCCACACAGCATCATCTAGCCCCAAGCTAAGCAGAGCTTGTGTTATGGGTACTAGATGACTGATATACTTAATACAATACATTACATAGATAGATATTTTTTTTATTATACATAGAAAATACCCAGAACACCCGGAACAAATATTTGCAGATCGTACAAACATTTGTCCCAGGGCGGGAATCGAACCCGCAACCTCCTGTGTCGCAGGCGGACCTTCGCCCACCGCGCCACATCGGTCGTTGGCCTATCACCGTTTATTGGAACACTAACTGATGGCGCATGCCTTTGCGTTTTAGGTTAGGTTACATAACGGTTTCCCTTCATCGTTTCGAGCATGTGTTATAAACCTGTTTAATAATCTTAATAAGTAAGGGCCTTACTAAATAAACTAATATGGAGTATTTGCTCTCAAAACATACATCATATTTTGAGGTTGTTAAACTCGCAGACTTTTGTGTTATCCTACCTCATTTCACTGTCCATTACTTCACTCGACTATTCCTATTAAACGAGTCATAGCCTACACTTATTTAAAGTAGGTATATTTTATGTGTTTTACCTATGATAATAAAGATATATTCTATTCTATTACAAAATGGGCATCGGGGCGTAGTGAAATTATCAAAATTAAGTTTCCTGCGAATGCCTCTATTGTAGCTGAAAATGCTGCCGTATATTAGTTCAATGTACTTAGTACCCAACCCATTGTAACATTGTCTAAGGAAAACATATATGTACACAAAATAGCAACTATTTCCATGTTAGGTTCAAAGCTGTCTGATAAGATCACTGAGCGCATCAAGATGACTAAATGAATTCCACTAAGCTCATAGCATAAAACCGGGATAATTTTTTGTATGATCTGCAAATATTTGTCTCGGGTCTGGGTGTTTTATATGTATAATATGTAAGTACTTACGTACGTACTAACATCAGTCATGTAGTTCCCATAACACAAGTTCTGCTTACTTTGGGGCTAGATGATGCTTTGTGGAAAATGACCAGCATTGATATTATTATTATTTTATTGTTAAAATAAGTATTTTCGTTAACTATGACGCTATTGCCGATCTACTTTTGACTTTGACAATTGGTGCCTTGTCTGAATAAATTACTACAAGCCATAGACAAAGTTGTAAGCTTACAAAACTTAGCATATTTTTTTGCTTAGTTTGATCTAATTTCTACATGTTATAAAATCGTTCCAGAAAAAAGTGGAAAAAAATCCCGCGGGGATTTTCAAACGTCTTAATAATTTAAGTTATTGAAATGTTGATGGTGTCTATGTTATAAAGGGTACCTAGGTACTAATATCGTAAACAGGTAGGTACTTATTAAAATCGAATATAAAGTGGGTATTAAAGAAGCGAAACGAGAATCGTAGATGCTATAGATGTCACCATCTAATAGGTATATAAGTCTTAGCGAAGCTTAAAAACAGTGTGGTTTCACCAACAGACATACCTTTTAGCACCTTTAGTACTTAATTATTTTTAGACTAGGTTTGTTTGTGAATGTAAAAATAAATGCCTCTTTTTTATTTATAAACAATCTTAACATTGCCTATACGTGATAACGTTCTTACTTACACAAAACTTTTGGTTTGTATAGTATATATATTTCATGTTAAAAACTTTATATCCCTCTTTTCTCGGGTGATGCTTGAAAATATTTTACTCCATTTCAACGTCTTTAAAAAGACAGCAGAGCCTTTAATCGTGCCATTCAATGTAATGAATGCTGGTCTATTAAATATCCTGGAAGAAAGGCTTGAGACCGTTCTGAAGTGAAAATAAAATACTGTTTCAAAGAAGAAAAAAATCCTTTTTTTGTAAAACAACTTAACTATGGCAAACTAAAAGGAACAAGTATAAGTTTAAACAAAGAATAATAAATCAAAGGAAAACTAGAAAATTGATCTTTAGTTACTCGTCAAAACACAAAACACCAAGTACACTCTACCACAGATATTATAATACCACTAGCTTCTGCCCACGGCTTCGGCCTTTCGGTACCCAGATAAAAATTAGTCTATGTATTATTCTGATATATAAGATATATTGCTGTAAAGTTTCATTAAAATCCGTCCAGTAGTTTTTGCGTGAAAGAGTAACAAACATCCATCCTCACAAACTTTCGCGTCTATAGTATTACTAGCTTCTGCCCACGGCTTCGCCCGCATGGTACCCGGATAAAAAGTAGTCTATGTGTTATTCTGATGTATAAGCTATATAACTTTAAAGTTTCATCAAAATCCGTTTAGTACTTTTTGCGTGAAAGAGGAACAAAAATCCTCACAAACTGTCGCGTTTATAATATTAGTAGTTAATATACACTACACCCATTATCAAATAAGATAATGTGTTCACACACTACATAATATCTTCTTCAATAAGGATATACCCACGACACAGGGAATCCTAGTGTGGAGTCAGGATTATGTATGTGGTCATTGAATTCGCTTACAAATTATCATTAGCATACTTACCAGTAAAAAGTATTGCATTCATCACTTTATTTCAGAGAGAGAACCCTTTGAAATTATAATAGTTGTGTCTCAAGCACCGTGATGGATATGTCTCGGATCCAGTCTTGAGAGAAAATGAAACCGTACTCTAAAATACGTATTTAAATACAAGCAAGCCAAAAAAGGCAACTACTAGAAGACTAACCAGGTACCATGGGGACGGAGAAAGGCATCGTATAGTATAGACTATTAAAATACGAGGACTACCTTAATGAAATCCAAGGTCATAAAAAAATCATTTATTTTAAAAAAATATAAGAAAATTGGTGATGCTAGCTTTCGTTGTAAGTTAAAGATCCCGATGTCTTCAAATTAATCTTACATTGTCTTATAAATTAAAGGTCGCGGAAGTCGGTGGGTGGAGGTGACCCCGGATCGTTCGTCTAGACACTCTTTGGGGAGGCCTATGTCCAGCTGTGGACTTCTACAGGCTGTTAATGGAACTTAAATAAAAGTGATAGAGATAGCAAGGATGATCCAGAGTTGTTTTATTCAGGTCCTGATTTAATAGTTTCACAGAAAGCCTATTGAATCAGGACATGAATGACATTGAATTGAATTAATGTATTTTAAATAAGGAATTTTACTAACACTATGAATTATGTAACTTACTAACAAATAATGAATCAAGTTATCTGAATAAAAAATAAATTATTAATATTAAACAGTCATGCCATACATAGCGGCACACAATATAGGCTCATTACATCAGCAAATTATACTAATCACCGTTTTACACGCTACACAGATCTAGGACCTATTAATTTGGCGAGATTGAGTATTGTAACCTAAGGATAGGTAGATAATTAATGTAGGCAATCATCCTCAGGTTGCTTCATTCGCTTTACCTGTGTTAGTAATGTAATAACGATTATAAACAAATAAGTAATTTTAAGTTTTAAAGGCAACCCTGCTTTTCATGTAAAAACTTTTACCTTGTTTATTTAAATATACAAGCATAATTATACCGAAAATAAAGTTTACCGTAAATCCAGGGAGACATGTCAAGCTTTGAATTTGAAAAATAAAAACATAATTTGTGTAAACACTAACTTCTGCCCACGGCTTCGCCTGCGTGGTATCCGATTAAAAAGTAGCCTATATGTGTTATTCTGATGTTTAAGCTATATTACTGTAAAGTTTCATCAAAATCCGTTCAGTAGTTTTTGCGTGAAAGAGTAACAAACATCTATCCTCACAAACTTTCGCGTTTATAATATTAGTAGGATTAATATAATATTTTGTATATAAGAACAAGATTGTCAAAAAAATATGAATATTAAATCCTTAGTTGTGAACTTCATGGTCTTGTTACTTTCGACGAATAGGCCCCTGGCGGTTTGCCAGCCGAATTGTAATTGACAAGATGATAGACGCATTATTATCTAGTTGAAAGACGATTCGATCAAATTCGAGGGGCTGTTATAATGGTGCTGGATGTATGTTACTGAAATAAGCAAAAATACATGATTTATGCAATAAGTCTTGTATATGTGCCACAGATATTATAATACGTGGTACTAAACGACCGTGACGCAGAAGCTACGCATTGACGTTACGTAACTATACGAGTACGTAGTGTAATGTTTAATTTGTGTTCAATTAATCCCTCACACTTACGTCTTTATAATAATAATAATGCTAGACATTTTCCACGCAGCATCATCTAGCCCCAGATTAAGCAAGCTTGTGTTATGGTAACTACATAACTAATATACTACTTATATAAATTTTTTTGTAACTACATATGACACAGTGGGCAGAAGCCCGCTTGAGACGCAGAAGATTGCGAGTTCGATTCCCGCCACGGGTGAGATGTTTTTATGATCTACAACTAATTGTCTCGGGTCTGGGTGTTTTCTATGTATAATATGTAAGTATTTACAAAATAAGTACATAATTAATACATCAGACATGTAGTTCCCATAATATAAAGCTTTGCTTAGTTTGGGGCTAGATGATGCTGTGTCAAAAATGTCAGGAAATATATATATATATTTAATCTATCTTCAAATACAAAGCGAAACTGAGAACAAATACCTGGCCTCGGCTTGTGCCGCGGTTTGTTGCCGTATAGTTAATAATTGCAACACTTATTTCACTTATGAGGTTTTTTCTAGTAATCAATTTTAGAGTATTGTTATCACAAAGTGCGCGCTTTCTTCTTTTCTTTAAACTTATTGCTATCTACACAGCATCACAGCATGCGACCAAAGGCATAACAGTACCTAAGTAAAATGCTCTCAGTCGAGACATAGCTCAATATAACGAGGCTTTACTGCCCTGCCCTGGCCCGTAAATTAAGGCGCACTATTCTTTTCCCGATAGGTTCTCACAAATTTATTCCGACGTTCACCGAATTTGCCCACATTTATTTCACTTTGACGTAATAAACCTCTGGAATCGCATACGATCGATGAAGGAAGAATCGCGAAGATACTCGTATATTCTAGATTCCTTTGCAGGTAAATGATTTCTTCCCCTGAAGCGTAATGGAAAACCTACTTATTAGATAAATTAAATACAAACAAACACATGTACGACTATATTCCTCATGATAGATATACAGTACGTAGATCATTGAAAGATACCAAGTAGGGCTCGTAATCATTTATCAGCACGTTTATTTAGTTACTAACTTCTGTCCACGGCTTTTCCCGCGGAGTACTCGGATTAAAAAATAGCCTATGAATTATTCTGATGTATGAGCTATATTACTGCAAGTTTTCATTTAAATCCGTTCAGTAGTTTTTGCGTCAAAGAGTAATAAACATCCATCCTCACAAACTTTCGCGTTTATAATATTGGTAGGATTTAGCATTCACGTGACACGTCGCAAGCTCATAACCGCTTATCAGAACACTAACTGAAGGCATGACTTCGAATTTTTGGCTCTAGTGCATGCCGTTTTCCTGCATGTGTAAGTACGTACGTGTTAGTGCGCTCATAAATTTTTCTAGTAGAAAAAAAGGTGCCATTGTCTTCATTGGTGCACGATCGGATTCGAGCACACGACCTCCGGATCGGAAGTCAGGGTAAAACCCACTAGGCCAAAGCGGCTCCTAATTAAATATTTTATTTCCATTATTTAATTCTACTTACATGAAAAAACTGAACAAATGACAGAGTCTGAATAATAAGATAATACACATCCTTGTGTTTCGCGGGGTCTTGGACGTACTTGGCCGTACGAGTCGGTAAAGGCATAAAATTGTTAGCTAAATCCATGTTACAGTCTGCTGCATAAGCTGTTTCGAAAATAAATGGTAGCAGATACTCAAAACACTATTCTTGTGTTGAGAAAATAAACATTTATTATTATTATCTTATACAAACTCTTGTTGTTATATCCGATATTAAGATTGTTCAACTACTGTGGAAAAGTTCTGGGAACTTCTGATAAAATATTTCAAATGGACACAAATTAATTCAAAGCTACATTTTAGACACGCTCCTAAAGAAAGTAGGTAAAGTCCTTCAAGTTTTTTACTGTATTATCAAAGATGTTAATTAAGATGGTGAATAAATTTAATGAGGCCGAAGCTCCAAAACATCGTTAAGTAAGTGCTTCATTATCAAAAATCTTGATTTTTCGCTCCTTTTAAAAATACGACTCAGTAATTAAAGATGTTATAAGCTTAAAGGTAATAATTTGGTGAACATTTAATTAATAATCATTGCTAAGTATTTGAATAAAACTTCTATTCAACTGATACGTATAAATAAACGTAAATCTCCACCTTCAAGGTTTCATTTTCTTCTGTACAAATGTTATGGTACTTTTTAGCCAGAACTTTGTCAAATCCATATTTCCAAATCTTCAATCTCTACACAAGATTCTAAGGAATTCATTCAATAATAAGAAATTCGCACACATTGCCAGTGGTGACCGTGACATGTCATCTAGGAACTAGGAACAAAGCAACATTGGCCTAGATCTGCTTGACTATCTTGGTAGCTATTTGAAGCTCATTGTCGCTCACGTTCAGAAGTCTATACGTTTATCTTCATTTCCAACTCAGGAAAACATTATCTGAGTAACACGTATTCTTTGTTTATAACTATAGAGCCTGCTATAACTAAGTAGGTACGTATACTTGTATCGCATTTGTAATTTTGTAAAGATAAATTCTTAAATGATTTTTGATCTTTGATTTGAAGAGTGAAATAAAAATTGACCAAAGTGATACAAACAATACTAGCCTATTCAGTTTGTCTGTCAAATACAATCATGCTAAGCAACAGGCACCATACATTCCTCTTACGCTATTTCGTGTCCTGTTTCACTCTTTGTGACTCGTCTCGGTACTCGATAGGTAGGGTTGACGACTACGACCTTCCGATCTATCTGCTCAGAAATAGAACTTCTGAAATATGAGATGAAGATTAAACACCGTTGTATTATATTGTATATTGTTATTTAACGTGAAATTTTTTCTTCCTTTCATTTTATTACTTGCTTTACGATGACAGCTCTAACAAGTACATTTAATTGCATCGTAGACATTTGGCACTGGTCAAGACAATAACTAGAAGGTCATACAAAATAATTACAAAGAGTGTGTTAAATGTGACTATTTAGTAAAAAAACGCATATTTACGAGTACGTAACACTAACAATTAGAAACGTTTATTGTTTTTTATCTAAGATTCAAATACGAAAAGTGCAAAGAAACAGTGCAACTCCATAGGCTTCTTTAATATTATTTATTCTCTAGGTAGATATCTAGCATTCTTTTTTTGTTAGAGCCAATAATTATCATAGTAATTATAATAAAAACATCTGTTTTCGTTTGTACTCTGTAATACTGCACTTCTAAACAATTACTAAAATTATTAATATTTCAAACAGCAGGCGGTTACGCAACTCAGGTAGAGGATCTGGGACAATGCAGGGCATAAATCGCCCATTATCGTTGAAAGCCCGTCAGGAGAGCCGTTTGATTCAATTCCTGCCAGATTTAGTGCTATCTACCCTACGCCTTACCTTAGCGAAGATACGAAAAATATCCTATTACACATAGTTACAATAGAATCTGTAGTTCCTTACAATCAATTGACCTTACAATCATATTACTTTTGAACTGCTATCCTTGTTTATTTATTATAAATCCTCACATACCAAATTTTGATAAAATAACACTGGAATTACGGGTCATTTCCTCTCTCGTGCTTGGACAACGAACCTGTAATCTACTTTTGTCGCCAACTTTACTATCATAGTAGAAGCTTTTAATGTTCCAAACTAGGTTAATAATTATAATATTTCCAATTTTCAGTTTATTGTAAGTAAACTATTGCTGTGTTTATGCGAAAATAACACAAATTTTAAAACTTCTCTGTAGCAAAGTCAACGTTGGATGACAACAAAGACCATCTTCGGTTCCTTAGTTCGTCCCTTTTTAGTAATAAATCTGGTCTGATCAAGAAGGTAACCTATGGTGACCTATTATTTTAAGTGACTTGTGCTTTGTACCAAAAAGCCTAAAAAATAAAACATTTACGAGTAAAACAGTAGTAAAATAACATGATCCGTAATTTGGCGAACAACCTGCATTAACGACGAAAATTCTTCTCTAATTACATGCATGTTCAGTAAAATTTTACGAGTTTTCAAAATGACATCGGCGCTCGACACTCTTTGTGGCAAGACCTCGGAAATGGCTAATGGTGTAAATTTATTGGGTTAAATGACCCGCACGAACGGAAATTCAAGCTGAATCGTTCGCTTCTCTAATTTCTGTTGGTTTGAAGCATGATTTTGCGAGTAAGCTTTGTGTTGGGCACAATTTTTATCAGGACACGATCGATCTATTTTCAAAATGTCTACATTAAACTATAGCTAACATTGGCAAATGTATATCGTTTTAGGTTATTTGTTAGTTTTAGGTGTTATTCTAATGCCGGGTACAGACTAGTGAAACGTAAAATTCTTCGAGCATTCATCAGCATGGACGCTTCGCGCGCACAAAGGGTACGTGCGCGCGAAGCGTCCATGCTGATGAATCTATCGCCAAAAAACTTCTGCAATGTAATAGCGTACGTTTAACGCACATGAACTGTGCATCAGAACCTGGCTTGAAATGTATCCTCCATGTTCGTTTCGTGCGCGTCTCTAAAACGAACATCTATACTAACTGCCCCGCACACTGCGTGCCCCTTTGTGTTCGTCCGAACAACAAATCATAGATCGCTCCGCGGGCGACTTGTAACGCTCGTAGTATGCGAATGAAATGCGCGTACACGACAGTGTTTTTTTTTACAAAATATGTTACATTGCATGATACTTTGCGGCTATTTGGACGGCAAATTCTTTAATTGCGTGTTACATTGCATGTTACTTAATACCAGCCTATACCCCGGCATTAGTCACAAAAGGAAAAGCATTGATAAGAAAGGATAATAAAGAGAGAAGTGAGTACTAAGTTGAGGGCTGTTAGTGGTGAATGGAAGAGGAAGAAAACATAAAGTGACCCCACGACCCCACATAAAGTGGAATAAGGCCATGGGCCAATAAGGTGGTTATAATTATCATACCTTTGAGATTCTAACACAAGTTTTCAAACAATAATATAGGTACATACGGTTGGTGGTGGATTAGGCATCGATTGTGATAATAACATAGGTGCTATAATTTTATAAAACTGTTTTTTAAAGTGATTTTAATCAACCGGAGAAAAAATTGTTGTGAACAAAATAAGATTGTAGAAAATAGTTTACTAATAAATAGCCAAGAGATTATTTCACATGGTAGAGAAGGTTGAATCAGTAAACTGTAAACAATTATTTATTACAGATCTTCTTTACCTGAATAATATAATATTGCCCATTTTAATAATCTCTTTTAAACTTGGAAAATATTCAGAACGTGTTGTGGCATCTAAATTACACATTTGAACGATACCCCAGGGGTAGGCACTCGCGAGCCATAAGGAAAATTGTTAGAAAAATAACGACCGGTAGACATTAAATCACTGTGAATTTGAGTCTGGAACTCTGGAACACAATAACTCAAGAGGACGCAGCCATAACTGTCGCAAACATTGTTCAGATGATTAAGGAATGCCGTAATGTGATGTTTTCCCGGCGCGAAGCTTTGAGCTGGTTGTTACAAGATAGTACTTACTCGAAAGTAGAAGAATACCTATACGACACTTTGCGCGGCTATATTTGTCGCGTCGCTGATGTTATTTGCTTGTAAAAATTGGTTAGCTGAAAAAACCTGAGTTAATACCAAACTGACGCTATAGCGTAAGTAGTCATTGCGTAGTTTTATTTCATTGCGTAGTTTTAATTATGTATATAAGTATTTGTATCTGGAAGAATATATAAAAAGAAAGAAAAACTAAGTTCTAGCAAAGAAATTGCTATTTTATTCAATTTGATTCAGGAAATAATAAAAACTTGTCCATCACTGAACAAATTATTAATTTGGAACTAATAAAAGTAAATACATGAGGATGAAATAAAATGAGGATTAAGAGCTGAGAGCACAAGTTTACTTTGTCCAATGTTCAACAAACATAAACAAACATAGGTGTATCCCGAAACACAAACTATTACAATAAGCAGCATTTGCAGTAATATCGGTAAGTTCAGCAGCTTACTTTAATACAAAATCAATTTAGTAATCGGTCTAATAGGTAGGCAAAGCCGATTGGTGAGACTTGGCGCTTACGACACACGGAGCGTTTCCCTTTGATAATGGATTTTAGTTATTCATAAATACCAGCCGATTGCCAAGACTTATCGCTCAAACTACTTATAGGAGAACGAGCACGTAACTGGGTTGGATTAAATTACCGTTGCAAAGTTTTATAGTTTTCTCTACCTTTATTCTATTCATCATCTACAGCCTAAAAAGTCCACTTTTGATATAGACTTCTCCCAAGGAATGTCATGACGATCGATCTTAGGCTACTTTCATCCACCAGGGGCCTTCCTACGCTGCGTCGTCCGGTTCATGGTTGCCATATTATAAAACAAATAACAAACACGCACACAACTGTGATCTCCATGATGGATATCCTCGTACTTCCTCGTAGATCTGTGCGGATACTAAATAAGGGGTAGTCAAAGGCACGTTCCAGCGTTTTACTTGGCACATGCCCGCGTTTTTCGTTGTAGTTAGCATTTGTCGTTGCAATATCAACAAAATATAATATATTGTAAATATAAAATATAATATAATATAATATATTGTATCTACATATCCTACTAATATTATAAATGCGAAAGTTTGTGAGGATGGATATTTGTTACTCTTTCACAGAAAAACTACTGAACGGAGTTTGATGAAACTTTACAGTAGTATAGATTATACATCTGACTAATAGATAGCGCTCACGCGGACGGAGCCGTGAGCAGAAGCTAGTATCTATTTAAAAAATATTTTTTAGTTCGATAAATTTGAATAGCGATTTTACACGAGTAAAATATTAAACCCATTCAGCAAAACAAATACCATTCGTTCGCTTAAAATCGGTACCTACGAGTACCACTCCGGCGAGTAAGTAATACAAAATCGATACTGTAAGCTTCAATTAATCTGATATAAGGGCTTTGTTTTTTGGTCTACGGATTATTGCGTATATTTCACCTATATACGAGTATTATGGTTTTATGAGTATTACTAAACGGGTGCGGATTTCATACTCAGCTATTATATAAATCTATCTATACTAATAATAAAGCTGAAGAGTTAGTTTTTTGTTTGAACCCGCTATCTCTGGAACTATCAGTCAGATTTGAAAATATATTTTTGCATTTGATAGCCCGACTCATAGGGAAGGTTATAGGTTACTAGCCTCTGCTCACGGTTTCGCCCACGTGGTACCTGTATAAAAAGTAGCCTATGTGTTATTCTGATGTATAAGCTATATCACTGTAAAGTTTCATCAAAATCCGTTCAGAGTTTTAGCGTTAAAGAGTAACAAATATCCATCCTTATATCAACTTTCGCGTTTATTATAGTAGTAAGGTTTAACATCACGCTACGGCTCTTAGGAGCCGAGAAAAAGCAGTAATAATACGTACGTGGGGTGCGACGCGGTGGGCTGGGGGCCGAAGACGGCCATGGCACAGCTAGTAAATAATAAAAATAATACATGCTCACGAGATCTATACTGAGAAACAAATATAAACACCCAACAGCATCCACAGTCCTAACCCCGTTCCTGTGTCGTGGGTATCAGGAACTACGAGTACCCTGGTACCACAACACCCAGACCTACCAGACACCAGGCAGAATAATTGTTATTTAGTAGAACTATATTATCATTATTTATTAGCATTATTTGGCACATTCTAGCTATATAAAAAATGATCCCTTCGCAGATTTACTTCCAATTTACCCTACAACCGGAGTAGATGCAATTTGCAAATGCTCTGAAAAGTGGTATTACACAAACACAATGCTTACCTATAGAGTGGTAAATTTAATAAATTTAATGACGGTTTACCGGTTTTAATAATCAGCCTTTAATTTTTGTGGCCAAATATCTTGTTTATAATATTTAAATTGTAGGATCGTTGACGCGAAACGCGAAGAAACAAAGTTATAAATATATAACGCTGGACATTTTTTTCACACATCATCATCTAGCCCCAAACTAAGCAGAGCTTGTATAATATAACTACTTGACTAATAAACTACTTATATGCTTATTTTGTAAATACATACATATTATAAACCCAAACCCCGAGGCAAATATTTGCAGACCATATAAATATTTGTCCCGCGGCGAGAATCGAATCCGCAACCTTATTTCTTTATACATAAATGATTTTGTGATCGTAACGTGCCTTTTCAGAATTTAAATCAAAGTCAATAGGTTTTTATTCATTGAAATCACAAGGATCATATAGAAACGTCAACTTAAAAACTATACGTGAATTTAAAATGCTAAAGTGAATTTACGCCGGTTCCTCACGCGCGACCAAGCCTAGAAGAATCAGGCAGCAAACTCTGCTTGGTTATTTTTTTGATGATTCAGCTTTAGTGTGGTGCCAATCGAACGAGGTGAACTCATTTATAGAAAAAAGTACTAGTCAGAGAATTAAAAGTCTAAAAAGTATCAACCAAAGTTCTTATGACAACACACTATACGCTTTATAATAGTAATGCTTAACCTATTCTTAAAAAAATATGATACCACAGATATGCAATTTGACAATTAAGCTAACGAGGGAGCGGAGCGACGACATCGGGTAATGCAGTTTTATCGTCAATATAGGCATTTAAGGTGTAATACGCCTTCTTTATTAGATTGTTCTTCATATGATAAGATTTAAATCTTCGAATAGGCAGCTCGGTTACATTTTCCGGAAGCTTATTATAGAAGCGTACAGAGTTTCCCATAAAAGACCCATTGGACTTTTCTTATCTAAATTTCGGAATGAGTCATCTATTTTTGTTTCTAGTATTAATGTTATGGACATCACCTTTTTTTATAAAACAAGCGCTATTTTTATGCGTGTACATTAAGTTTTCATAAATATACTGTGAAGTTGTTTATTTCTCTGAATCGTTCTCTCAAAGAATCACGAGGCTTCATATTATAAATGGCACGTATTGCTCTTTTGATTTGTAGTTATACATAAATATTACATCTTAAATAAATCTCTGGTAAACACATTCCAAAACAATCGATTACCCATCATTTATTAGTTACTTACACATTGCTAGTTTAATGGGTAATTACTCCCAACCGAATACAACGATACCCAAAAATTTCACTGTGATGTGATCTACTGGAAACCATTTTCACAGAATTCAGCTTTTGTGTTTAGGTAGTACCTACCTATTCACTGGAAATTAATGTGATGAATGTGTTATCCCAAAAAATAAAAACCTTTTCTTTTATGTCAATACAATGTAAGAGCCCGCAACCCTCGAAGCCCTTTTTACTAATTACACCTAGATATTCCGGGCAAAAGTCGTCACCATTTCCTTCCCATAGATCACTTTCCTATGCAAAATCCGACCACGGTGGTTCAAATGCATCCAGATCATCTGGGCTTCCGCGGCTCCTTTGACCGTTTTCGGGGGTACCCATTGAGTAACAAATTTTGCCCAACGCCAGCGTTTTAAATGCATTCGAGTCATGTGACCCAGTTCCAAAGCCCCTATATATACATTTTTATTTAACGGTCACGTGCTATAAGTGTAGACAATTGGGTATAGTCAACACGAAAGCGATCTTACAATCATAAAGAAAGATATGTGTGTACTCTTGACCTGATTCCTGGATAAATTATATCCTTTCAAGTACGGTTGCCTTGCAACTTGGTAGCTTTATTACGAGGCCTGCGAGGCTGAAATATTGGTTATGGCTCTCTATAAAATTATATTACTCAACATATAGAAGCGAAACTCTTATATAATAAACTGTCCAAGACGTGTCGAGATACGCTTTATTTGTCCCAAATTTGTGCTCATGTCTTATATCTCCTAAATTCATGAGTGGAAATCTGTCGTACCAATTCTCCTTCTCAATAATTATCTAATTTTGGTTCATACCTCAACCTATTGACTCGAGATCAAAAAGAGAGGGTCGTCTTAGTTACTTGGGCCCACATACTGACTGTCTTGATAAAAATCACATTTCTATTATTAATAGTAATATTCTAGCTAAATTGATTTATACGATTCTTAAAAAATACTTGCTCCGTTCAGTTAAGGGTGATTAAAAGAGTTCATTTCCATTTCCTTGTATTAAATCAGTTAGCCAAACTGTAGGTATAAAATAAGATAAGATAAAGTTTATTGTTCTTTATAGGTACCTCGATCGCATATTCTGAAAAAGCAAAAAATCTAGATGTAATCTTTGATAAACAGCTATCCTGGTCAAGTCATATTAATGAGGTCAGTAGAAGGGTAAACTTTACCTTCCAATCAATCAAGCGTCTCCAGAAGTTCTTACCCTTTGAAACTAAAATCATCCTTGCACAAACACTTTTACTACCTCTTCTCAACTAAGCTGATGTCTGTTTCCTTGACGCCACGGTGGAACTTCTGAACAAGCTTGAGCGTCTTCAAAACTTGTGCTTCCGATTTATCTTCAGTTTGCGCAACTTTGATCACGTTTCCAGCTTCAGATCCCAATTAAAATAGCTCTCTATTCGTCGTCGCCGTGATCTTCACGTTCTGACATTTCTCTTTAATGTTCTTCACAATCCCCTTTCCCCTTCTTACCTCCGTGAGCGCTTCAACTATTTTGTCCCTCGTGGAAAGCCATGCAGGTCAGTTTCATCACTTCTTCTCAGGACCCCTTCTCACTCTTCCAGCTGTTATGGTGGTTCATTCACCGTACATGCTGTTAAATTATGGAACTCTCTCCCTCATGCAATCCGAGCCAGTCCATCGCTGAACATTTTTAAATCTAAAGTGAAAGAGCATTATCTATCTCTGTAATATGCTTAGGTTAGGTACTTTATGTATTATATTTATTATTTGTATTTATGTATTAATATGATGATATTGTATTTATTTTCGGTGTATGTGTATTCATTGGTAGTTCAAGTAGGTATGTATAGTATGTAGTTTATTAAAATATAGTGGTATTTTAAGTATATTTCCTGACTTTGTACACCTACCAACTTTATCACTTCTCTATCTCTCCTCAAAGGTTTGCTGGAAGAAAACTCTTTTTAGGGTTAAGCTCGCCTTTGTACATGCCTCACCTAATATCTTGTTTAATATTTCTGTTTTATTTCTGTGTACAATAAAGAATTATAAGGGTGTCGGTATAAACATAACTTAACTTAACTTAATAATGAGCGATGGACTTTAATGTTTAAGATTGTACCTTGGTTAACCTTTGTTCTCCACACTCGGACTGAAAAGTATAGCAGGGGCACAGTGATTCACCATGCATATTGAGCTTGATAATATATATCTCTGAGCTAGTTGTAGTTTACCGATGTCAGTAGGTAAGATATCTTTACGCAGTCGGTTATACAATCGAGGACCTACATAAAACTGTAATTTATTTAGTTGTAAACTTTGTATGAGAGTTTGGCACTTGAAATACTTTGTCTTGTCTACGTTAACCTGAAAGCTTTTATAATTTCGAACCGAGACCTGATATGGTGCGAGTTCCGCTTCTATTGGCTATAGTATCAGCATTTATTTTGTTATTGGAATTCTGTAGAAGAAAAATTGAAAATCCTGAGTGAGTGGGGCCGGCAGCATTAACCCCGCTTTTTGCTCCGATGCCGATGTCCGTTCGATTGTAAAAGAGGGTTAATTTTATTTGCGAAAATAAAATGCCAGGTATTGGAAATTTGAAACGTTTTTATGGGTTATGGCTACATGGCATAAACCGTGTTTTGGTTAAAATATTATAATAAACAAACATGCTCACGACTGTATTTTCCCGTGATGGACATCCTTAGATAGGTACATACTCAGCTCATACATCATTGAGGATACGAAGTAGTAGGATGTCAAAAGCACGTCCAAACATTATATTTTGGACGTGCTTTTGTAATTTTTTGCAAGTGCAAGCCAATTAATTATAGTTCTAATTTATTTTTAATCAAAATTTAGGTTGCAAGAAATTTCTAAACTTACCTAAGATACGGGGAAAACCGGCCCAGTGCGTGTCGGGCCACGCGCAGTGTAGGGTTCTGTAGTTGCCCATAAACTTATATTTACTACCTGTATTACACAACTAACAACTTTTCTAAGTAATTTTCAATGGAATATCTTTTTTTACTTTTTTCTCCAAGTAAATTTTATAAATTGGTCGACTATTACTCGTTAACTTGTAAAGCCTACTTAGCTGTGAATGTTTTCCTTTTAACATCATTATACATACCACTGCTGTATTTTATTAACTTATCATCTCCATCCCAAGGTTGTCATCCCAAACGATAATAACGCCCATTGTACTTTTAGTTTTATTAAGTTTTTGTTTATTTTGTTATCTTTAGGTGTAAATTAAAGTATTTTTATTCATTAATTCATTTGGCTTTTAGATACCTATGACATCGACAAAAAAACGAAACTAGGCATAATATTATTTATGATACTAAAATTCAATAATTACAAGCATGCTATAGCATACAACATATCATTGACTATAAACTAATAAACTGAGTTTACGTTCAATGTAATTAATTAATACACCACAGGATAGCAAGCAGTTTGTTGATGTTACATTGAGTTTCCAAGTTATTGAGAATTAATTAGAAATCCACCCAACTGTCAACAAATGACGTTGAAATAAATCATTGGACTATTGAAGCGCCAAGCTCTTCCATGTACCATTCTATTTTGAAGAAAGAAAATAAAATTTGACGTAAACAATTTTATAGAAAGGACTAGAGGCTGCTCGGTGCGCGAGCTGCGCGCAGCTCGCGGTTTATGTTTGGTCCTGGGAGGTGTTTTTGAAAAGGTTTGCAAGTTTTAAAACGTCATGTATCACCCTTAATACGATGCCACTATGCAATCTCTGCCCCTATTGCAAGTTTTTGACATACAATGGGAAGGGGGGTGCAGGGGGTACTTATTAAAAGAGGGGGGGCAGGTATAATAACGCCGTGGAACACCTCAATAGGATCCCATCATGCAATCACCGCCCCTTCAGCGAATTTCAAAGATAAAATGGGAAGGGGGGTTCCAGGGGGGCTGATTTCAAGAGGGGGGTGCAGGTTTAATAATGTCGTGGAATACCCCTATACGATTTTACCATGCAATCACTGCCCCTTGTGCAATTTACGAAGACACAATTGGAAGGGGGGTGCAGGGGGGGCTGATTTCAAGAGGGGGGTGCAGGTTTAATAATGTCTTGGAACACCTCTATACGATCCCACCATGCAATCAACGCCCCTTATGCAGGTTTCGAAGATACAATGGGAAGGGGGGTGCAGGGGGGCTGATTTCAAGAGGGGGTGGTGGTTTAATAATGTCTTGGAACACATCTATACGATCACACCATGCAATCAACGCCCCTTATGCAAGTGTCGAAGATACAATGGGAAAGGGGGTGTAGGGGGGCTGATTTCAAGAGGGGGTACAAAGGTTTGCAAGTTTTACGTCATGTATCACACTTAATACGATGCCACTATGCAATCGCTGCCCCTTTTGCAAGTTTTTGACATACGATGGAAAGGGGGGTGCAGGAAGGACTTATTAAAAGAGGGGGTGCAGGTTTACTAACGCCGTTGAACACCTCAATACGATCCCACCATGCAATCAACGCCCTTTACACATGTTTTGATTTGAAGATAAAATGGGAAGGGGGTGCTGGGTGGGCTGATTTTAAGAGGGGAGTGCAGGTTTAATGATGTCTTGGAACACCTCTATACGATCCCACCATGCAATCAACGCCCCTTATGCAAGTTTCGAAGATACAATGGGAAGGGGGGTGCAGGGGGGGCTTATTAAAAGAGGGGGTGCAGGTTAAATGACGCCGTGGAAAACCTCTATATGATCCCACCATGCAATCAACGCCCCTTATGCAAGTTTCGAAGATACAATGGGAAGGGGGATGCAGGGGGGGCTTATATAAAGAGGGGTTGCAGGTTTAATTATACCGTGGAACACTTCTATACGATCCCACCATGCAATCAGCGCAGGGGGGGCTGATTTCAAGAGGGGGGGTGCAGGTTTCATAATGTCACGGAACACCCTCTATAATCTATATTGCTCGGTGCGCGAGCTGCACGCAGCTCGCGAGTAATACATTGTCCTGGGAGGTGGGGTGGCGAGGAGGTGCAGGGGGGGCTGCTTTCCAGAGGGGGTGCAGATTTAATAACAAAGTGGAACACCTCTATACAATCCCACGATGCAATCACCGCCCCTTCTTCAGGTTTCGATGATGCAATGGGAAGGGGGGGTGCAAGGGGGCTGATTTTAAGAGGGGGGTGCAGGTTTAATTATGTCTTGGAACACCTCTATACTGTCCCACCATGCAATCACCGCCACTTATGCAAATTTCGAAGATACAATGGGAAGGGGGGTGCAGGGGGTGGGCTTATATAAAGAGGGGTTGCAGGTTTAATAACGCCGTGGAACACCTCTATAGGATCCGACCATGCAATCATCACCCCTTATGCAAATTTCGTAAATACAATGGGAAAGGGGGTGCAAGGGGGGCTACTTTAACAAAGGGGGTGTAGGTTTAATAATATCTTGGAACATCCCTATACGATATCACCATGCAATCACCGACCCTTCTGCAAGTTTCTAATATACAATGGGAAGAGGGGGTGCAGAGGGATGAAAAATGGGGGTAGGGGGATAACTTTTATAACTGTTAATAATTCACTATACGATCCCATCAAGCAATCACAATTTTTTTTACGCATTTCAGAGATTCCGAAAGAGAGGATGAAAGAGGGGGGAAGATAGAAAGGGTTAATTAATTTTTATACTGTTTATCATCCTTGATACGATATCGTAGAGCAATCACCACAATTTTGTCGCATTTGAGAAATCGGGGTAGAGGGGATTGAAAGTGGGTAAAAAGGGGGGAAGGAGGGGTAAAATTTTCCAACTGTTAATCATTCACTATACGATCCCATAAAGCAATTACCACTTTTTTTACGCATTTCGGAGATATCGTAAGAGGGTAGGGTGAAAGTGGGTGAAAAGGTGGGAGGGGGGGTGAAATTTTTATCTGTCAATTATCCTCAATACGATCCCGTAGAGCAATCATCACAATTTTGTCGCGTTTGAGAGATCGGATCAGAGGGGGGTGAAAGTGGATGAAAAAGGGGGAAGGAGGGGAAAATTTATTCAACTGTTAATCATTCACTATACGATCCCATAAAGCAATCACCACAATTTTTTACGTATTTTAGAGATCCAGTAAGAGGGGGGATGAAAGTGTGTGAAATGGGGGGGAGGGGGTAAAAAAAATATATTTGTTTATTATCCTCAATACAATCCCGTAAAGCAATAGCCACAACTCTGTCGCATTTAAGAGATCTGATCAGAGGGGTGGGGGGGGGGTGAATGTGGGTGAAAAGGGGGGAAGGAGGGGATTTTTTTTTCAACTCTTAAACATTCACTATACGATCCCATAGAACAATCACCAAAATTTTAACGCATTTCAGAGATTCCAGTGCAAGGTGCGAGAAAGGGGGGGTAAAAAGGGGGGGAGGGGGTAATTTTTTTTTGTTTTATATTACCTTTACGATGCCGAATAGCGCCCTATAGACAATTGTGACGGTTTTCGGAGATAGATGTGGGAGGGGCGAGAGAAGGGGTGAAAAGGGGGGTTTTCGGATTTTTCCTCTACTCACTGGAGCACCCTCTATACGATCCCACCAAAAGTTCACCCCTCCCATGAGTGCAAGTGGGAGAACAACTATGTCAATCAGTCAGTGAGTCAGTGGTAGCTTTATATAGTATAATAATAATAATATAGGTGTACGTATATATATATATCGACTCTACCGTGGTAGGTACTGTAACAGGCTGTAAGCACAAGATACCTAGTCTCCTCCGCGACGCGTGTTCCTAACACTCCCGTCCTGTCTAAGCATATTCAGCTCCTCATTACCGGAATGTGAAGCTACGCTGTCTCTGTCTCTGTAATTATTGTCTCTGGTCATTGATCATCTGCAAGAAGGCCAAAATTATTTGTATAATTCAAAAGTTAAAATAAAAGTAACTTCGTTTGAGGAATGTCTCACTGAATTTCGACACGTCGCTTACTTCGAAAAAACATAGTTCGACAAGTCATTGTTTCGACTGAACATACTTCGACAACTTACACCTTCGAAAGACCACTACTTCGACAGACCCTACTGCGACATGCACTTGTTCGACAGATAATTATTTCGACAGAAACATACCTTCGACATAATACTAGCTAGCTCATATAGAGTGAAACTTTAGGGAATGACAAATATCAGCCAATAGAATAGAATACAAAATATTTCATTTGAACTGAACTATACTCACATTTTTTACATAGGTTATATTACAATTTAATGTGTTGTACCGTCAAAAAAGGTCCGTGCTCAGTATAATGCTGCAGTGAACTGCAGCGCTGATTTTCAGCATGGACCTCGATTGACTCACGGACAAAGTACAATACGGCGTTGCTATTATAAGTTTTTATCACTAAGTTACTAGTGCTCCGCCCTCTGGTACCAAATTAAATATGACCCACATTGTACGTACATTTTCCAAACGATAACGCCAAATAGCCCATTCCCTGGACGTGTTTATTTACTGGCGGGCTGGAGGTAATTGCGCTATAATCAGGCGCACCCGTGGGACCTACGGTAAATCTCATACCTACCAGAATTAAAGGTTCGAGTCTGTAAAATCAACTATCCATGTGCTAGAACACGATAGGAGAACATTTTATTGAGAAGTATTTAGGCACTGTATTAAAATTTCGGTACCTACATAGAAAATATTATGAAAATCAAGCAAGGTACATTATTTATTTGTTCATTCGTTTATCGTTTCACCGGTTCTCTCTTGGTCACCCGGAGTTTTGTCAGTGACCGAGTATTTTTATGAGTAAAAATATCCAGATAACCTCGTAAAAGATTGAATGATTGCCTCTAAAATGATGCATGTGTGAGATAATTAGATAGAGTAATGAGAATATAGAGATTTAACAGATATTTAAGTTATTATTTGACAAACCTAAATAGATTTTGGTTTGTGTTTGTCAAAAGCCTACTTATAGTAGACTAACCTACAACCAGAGTGGATAGGGAAGTTTCTATATAAAAGATTGTAGCCAGCCAATTTAAGTAAACAACAGTAATTTTATTCATGGTTTATTCCATAGTCAACCAGTACTTTATTTTATAGAATAGTTATATTAATACATGGCAATAAGTACAAGTACCAATAAGAACAACAATTAAAATATTTAAGAATTATAATAAATGGACAGTAAGTATTGGTACGAGTAAGAACAACAATACATGTATTCAGTCCATAATACTTACTAATGGACAGTAAGTTAAGTAGATATTGGTACCAAGAAAACATCAAACATAATCAATAAACATAACCACAGACAATAATACTAACATGTAACAATAGAGAATAACAAAGTAATTAACTTGCGTCGTGTTCTGCAGTGGATCCTTGACTGGTATACTTTATCGAAGCGCCATTTTAAACCTATAACAGACGATCACATATTTTATCAAAAATAACTCTGAATATTGGTTATAATAGCAAAATATAATTCAGTGAATTTAGAACTATAATATTTGTTAAAACATTCCATCAAACACATACCATAAACTATCATTTGAGAAACTAAAAATATCAGGAAAGCAAACTACACATGTGTACAGCATTTAAAAAATCATAATTATTTTACAAAGATTAGCTGTAATTAAAAGTTTAAGAAATCTCATCAATTCACTAAGAGTAAATAAAATATCATAGTTTCGTTCGGTACTTTGAATTTGGTTCAGAAAGATGTCACTTTTGTTTAATACAAAATATAATATGACAGTATTTACAAATCTTAAATACAAAAAAGTGTTTCATAATAATTTCATATCTGATACATTAATAACGATCACAGTAAATCATAAAAGCATTTTCGAAAGCTTAATTAAATACAAAATATTTCCATCCACAAAATACGTAGGTATAGTATAGTATAGTATAGTAGTGAACATGGTTTTAACAATTTCTGCATGGTATTTAAAATTCGTGGAATAATTTAACCGATCCGAGTTCAATATGATGGAAAGCCAATACTAAATACATATTTGGTTTAATAAAATCTGTGTGTTCATCCGAAAAACTAAGTATAACGTATACATAAACTTTTCTGTACTACTTTTATCAAGACCTTTTCCTGTTCTATATTAGCGTGATTGGAAGAAAATCTGGTCGCGGCCATGGTCAAAGTCAAAGTCAAAATTCATTTATTCAATAAAATCACAAGGACCACTTTGAAACGTCGGTTTTTATGTACTGCCTGTTCCTCCGCGACCAAGCCAGGAAAGAAAGGCAAGAAAACAAGGCTGTTATTCTTTTTAATGCTCCTTTTACAAAACAATAGGTTCGAGTTGGAGCATTTTCAATCCCAAGAGTTTTTGTCATCTAAATAATCAGATATTTTATAGTATGTCTTTTTATAAAGTTTTTGTTTAATTACGTTTTTAAATTTGTTAATTGATATTTTTTGTATATCTCTTGGGAGTTTGTTATAAAAGCGTACACCGTGCCCTTTAAACGATTTACTAACTTTATGGAGTCTACAAGTGGCAACAGCGAGTTTATCTTTATTTCTAGTATTAACATTGTGGTTATCGCTTTTTTTCTTAAACAAATTAATATTTTTGTGAACATACATCAGATTTTATTGTGTATGTATTTAAGAAAAAGATCAGGTTCTCAATTCGCCTGTATGTTTTAAATATAAAAATTTCAGGATTCAGAATCTAGATACGTTATTTATTGAAATCAAGCGGTTTGGGTGCTATGAGGTAATAAAAATCCCACTTAGATAAATCGATACCTGCGCGCAAAAACATAACCCTCCACAATCGAGCAAATATTTAACCATCGGTAAAGCAAATAGTTCTGAAATGGGATGGACGTAGTACAGCTTGGGCAAAGTTTAATTGCACCAGAGAGGAGAGCTTTATGGGTTTCAATTTCTGTATTAATTTAGGTAGCCAGAGCATTTTGGTAATATCTTAGGGCTTGAACAGCGTACAGCGACCGAGCGACTTAAACCTGATTTAACACATCATTATCAACAGATATAAGAGTCCTCTGCTGAACTAGGCCTCACGCAAAACGATTCAAACGAGTTTTAATGACCAAAAAAGCCATAAAAAACACTTTTTGGTTCAGATCGCGGTACCCCGTTCTGTGTTGTATTTTCTGTTAAGTGAAATAGGTGAATAGTAAGGCCTTGACCTAAAATCAGTATAATGGTAGATAATTCTAAAATTAGGAAGTTAACAATAAAAATTGGGAAATTTTGTTTTCAGTCGCGTCGCCCGTGATCGCGTGATGTTGACCCAGCTAATGAATACATAGTACCTAACTTACTAATTTTAAAACTATATACACAAACCTTGTTATTAGCTTGGGTTGGTTTCCATTTGGCTACAAAAAGTAATAATAATATGTAAAATCTGCTGATCATGCAGTACTTAGTAGGTAGCTTCCGAGCAATCAATAATTTTTTTGCAAAGGATTCTTACTGAATCGTTCATTAATCTGGTGGAACTGCCTTCCGCTTTTGAAAAAAAAATCAAACTCACGGCTGTATTCCTCATGATGGAAATCCTCAGATACATAGTCAGTGAGTAGATCTTTGAGGATACCAAGTAGGGGTATAGGAGGTAGAGTTTGGACGTCAGAGGCACGTCTTAACATTAAATTTGGCAAATGCCCGCGCTTTCGCAATAAGCTAACATTTCACGTCTGGTTGCAATCCTGCTGGATAGAGGTCTCCCTTTGTTTTGTTTGATCAGTCTTTTATTTCTCAATTCTCTACCGCAACCTGCCGCAGTAAGACATCTATCTTATAAATTTCAATCAAACACAAACGCAGCCACATTTTTTTCATATCAATACATACAGACCATTATAGTCTTATTATATCATAATTTGTGGTACTACTTATATCCGCAGTTCTACTATGTCAGATATTGTCGAGACATGCGTGTGACATGCGATGACGGGCCGTAGGTTTTGATAGATGCTGCTGATGAGTGTGGATTAATATTGTTCTGTGATATTGTAAATTATGCTTCTTGAGTGCTGACGGTTATTGTAAACGGAAATGTCAGGTATTCATACATCATGCTTAATTCGGCTCCCGCAGTCAAGATCGCCTATGGAATTGGTGGCTTGTGATTAAACAATTATTATATTAACAATTATTATTAGCTATGCCACGGCTGAACTTGGCCCCCAATCACCACGTCGCATTGCCCGCCCGCATTTGCTCGATTCTTAAGGGTCATCGCGTAATGTTAAATAGCTGATAACCTTACTCAAGAATTGGGCTATCTAATGCAAAAATATTTTTTCAAATCCGACTGGTAGCTCCAGAGATTAGCGCGTTCAAGCAAAAAAACAATCAAACTCTTCAGCTTTATCCTATCCTACTAATATAATAAATGCGAAAGTCTGTGTGTGTGTGTGTGAATGTTTGTTACCACGTAGATACGTGGTAACAAACATTCACAACCGTAACTACTAAACCGATTTTGATGAAATTTGGAATGTAGATAGTTTAGGATCTGGAATAACACATAGGCTAATTTTCGAAAATCGATAAACAGAGCAGTAAAGTTTCTATGAAAAAATTTTTTTTTTGATTCGCTCAAAACTCTACAAATAATCTTTAAAGTAAATAATGAAACACGTATTTTTTATTTTTTCAAAACTACCCTTTGGGGGTGTGCAATTGAGTTCTAAACTTTGTATAAATCGTAATCCTTAGTTCGATTCATTCAAAAGTTGGTGGACATAGTTTGAAGCCTGGAGACGGTCATATGCTTCTTTTATTAACATACCACGCGGGAGAAGCCGCGGGCAACAACTAGTTATTAATATATAGATAAAGATCCTCAGAAAACTGTTTTATTCTGTATTTTATGTAATTATTATACTACCTTATTTTATCAGGAGCAACTAATTAGATGACCAGGATTTTGTTCTGCAGCTAAAAAGAAATGCATTTTGATAATTTCGAAACCCTTGGTGCACGAGCCTAATCGCACTTGGCCTTTATTCTTTTGAAGTTATTGTAAACCTGTGTTGGGCTCCTTGATAAATAAAATAAAATAATTGTTAGCGACTTAAACTGCAAAACTATAGCAAAATAACATCTGATTTGTCAATCATCAGTCAAGTGGCAGAGGGACGCTGCCACATAGTATAGTTGTGATACTTTGCCTTAATGAAGGCAGCAAACATACAAAGAAAATGTTATAAGCTATAGATTTATCCACCTTTCAAGTGAATCCTATTACTGACTAGTTTGCGACTATGTGCTGAAATTTCCCATAAGCCTCATCTAAAGCATAATGTTTGTCACTAGGTGGCGACGTCGCGTCTTCCGCTACCGACATTCTCGCCGCACGCTGTGCTGATGTACAGCGCAGCGGTTGGCGGCGAGGGCGCAGTCGCCTTACAGCTGCGGGAGGCAAAGCCGGGCGAGCTGGACGAGCGGCTCGCCATTACCTGCCACCAGCCCGAGCTGCTGGCTGACCTGCTACACGCTAGCGTCGATATCGGTAAGCCATAGATGTATAGTATATAGTTTTAACCAATACAAAAGCATAGGAGTTGGAACAGGGTCTAAATAGGAGGTAAGTAATACAATAAAATAAATAAATAATGCTGGGCATTTTCATCTAACCGCAAAATAAGCAGAGCTTGTTTTATGGGAACTACATGACTAATATACTACTTTTATATTTTTTTGTAAATATATTCATATTATACATAGAAAACACCCAGATCCCGAGACAAATGTTTGCATCTGCAAATATTTGTCCACGGCGGGAATCGAACCCGCAACCTTCTGCGTCTCAGGCACTCCTTCGCCCACTGCGCCACAAAGGCCAATTGGTGGCCATATCGCTTAAAACTTTACCTTCCAGGAATAAGCTATTGACCACAATATCACCTGATGGCGCTGTGGTTGAGGATGTCTCGAGAAAGATGTTTGTCTAGAAGATAACTTACAATGATACCTTAAACTCGACTTGCAAGACCCAAGATTGAATTTATCGGGGAAGGCAGACAATAAAATCTGTAGAATACCGATAGCCAACCAACTAGGCGCCTATTTCTACAACGTTCTTGTAAAACAAAACTGGGTCACATTTCGACTTTTATGTTGTTCATTTAGCGTTTTTGTTTTTGTCTTTTAGCGTTTGTGAAAATATCGATCGATAATGCGAAATTCATTATCACTGTAGAATGCAGTGAGGTTATAATGATCACGAATCATTATAATATCGACGTATCTCTTGGGCAATGTTATTATGCGTATTTTTTGTAGAGCTTCATCGGCTATAAGATCGCCTTATTTCACATGCATTTTTGACACAAATCCACTAATTTACTATACGAACCTATCGCAACAAACAATACTTTACAGTCGGCGTTTATTTGGAGGACGGGATTCGGGCCTTCAGCATCCAAGCGCTAACTTCTGTCAAAGTGGGGGTTTGTTTTGTTTATGAAATGCATAAAGATTGAATTTGACACACAGCGGCTGAATCTTCCCCTATAGAAGTCCCTATCTTGACTTTGAATTCCAACGGTAATTATCTGAGCAGCATAAACAGTGCTCATACCTACTGTCAACAAAATTGGCATTCAGATATCGCTAGCACATTCAAGTTATTTTATTTCACGGCAGAAGAAGAATCATGAGATATCCGCGACTTGCTCCCAGACTTCGCCATGTTCCCTATTTTGAATTTCAAATATCGAATTTTGCATTCGAAACTGCCTTTAG
The DNA here is from genome assembly GCA_958496245.1 of Perizoma flavofasciatum. NCBI lineage: Eukaryota > Metazoa > Arthropoda > Insecta > Lepidoptera > Geometridae > Perizoma > Perizoma flavofasciatum. The sequence continues at coordinate 8,118,416 of OY292436.1, forward strand.
CATCGCTTGCGCTGGCCGGACGGCGGCCATAGCTCTCTGCCATTTGGTATCAAACCTATTTAGGTCGAATATTTTATAATAATAACCATATTAGTTTTACCATCAATGAAGGATTTTCTTTTTGAACGTTATTATTAACCCCTCATTCGTGCAATCAACTAAATTTATAAAACTGGGTAAGTATGGGCGTTTGGCTGTTTAGATGTTGTTGCTAATTATCTCCGTAAAGGCTGAACCAATTAAGATGAAATTTGGAACAAGTACTTTTAATAACAGGTTTTGGCGTTTGAACAGTATTTTGTTCCAAATTCTTTGAATATAAGGGCACATAACATAAATTAAAAAAAACACTTACTTGTGATGATAAAACCTATATAATATTATTGAAGTCATATAATTTGATTGCATAATAACACATTTCAATCAGTTAAGCCGTTTCTGAGATAAATGGTAACATACAAATCTACAAACAAACAATCTCGGTAAAAAAAAACAAGAATTAGTAGGTACTCCTTATAAGACATTTCTATGTTTATTTTTTTGGCAGTATTGAAAGAAATTAAAAATGTCAAGTGCTTTATTTTTAAAATTTATATTAATTCTAAGGGTGTTTTACCTAAATAAAATGAGGATAAACTTTTCGTACCGCCGTTTGGGGTTATTTAAAAACTTTGTGACCGTATTTCATTATTTTTGTATAAAGGTATCCATGCTAAGTATTTCACGACTCTAGACCCAAGAAATAAGATTTTTTATACAAACTATGATACCCTTTTTATTTATTTATTTATTGCTTTCATGCATATACCATAGTTTGTATAGATCTAAGTAATACATGAAATAGGCAGGTGGGTACATGAGCCCTATAACGGCGCTGCAACGTGAGTTCGATCATGCAGATGCGTGATACAGTATTAATAAATAATAAAATGTTAGGTATCCTGGTTACAAAACATAATCAAATTAAATAACATTTATCTAGATTAATACTCACAACAGTCGGTCAATGACATTTCGAATCAAATCATAATTAAGTATAAGTAGTAAAATTCAAATTGAAATAGAAAACATAAAAAAATAATTTCGAATATTATTTGTTATTTTTGTGCAATAATTAATTATATCACGTAAAAGTTAAATTAATTACGCAAGTATGCCTAAGTAGCCTTAAGCTTATTACATAGGTAGTCAGCATTGTGAGTTTTTCATCCCCTTACGGGTTGATTTTCGACAAATCCATTCATAGGGCCAGCGGTTTAATGAACTAAGCCTTGGGCAGTAAGTAGCTAATAAAAACATTTAATTTTTAAGAAATGTTTTAAGGCTTAGGCGGTATTTTCACCGACATGTTTTTTTAGCCGTACGTCAATCATCCGTTTTTTTTTAACTCTACCGCCGTTTTAACAATGACAGGTTTGACACATGACCTATATTTTTTTTATGGAAGGCCGTCAAAGTCTAAATAGTAGTTTTTTTTTGTAAGTGATTGGAATGTCTGCGAATTTCATAAGGTAATTTTACGCTTTTTATGCAAGACTTGTGTATATTCTAAGGGAAATGATGATTTTTGCATCCTGATGAAATTTTGTACAATTTAGTTTTTTGAGGTTGGTCTTATTTTCCCTCTGCCTGTCTAAGCTTTTCGCGTAATAATAAGTGATTCGATAGAAAGTATAAGGATAAAAACTTGTTATGAAATAAGAGATTAATAAAACAATATTTGATAGTGAATTAGTAAATAAAAAAACGTATTGTGTAATGTTTTCGTTCCTTGTCTATTAATATCAAAATATAGTTTCAATGGGTATAACTTAGAATTGGGATTCAGACTGAGTAAAAGAGATTTCACATAATCCAAGTACCTAAAGAACTTGACGGGCAAAGGAGATAAATTTCCCCCGTTAAAAGATATTATGTTTTCTACCCTCTAAGTACTAGTATATCCTAAAAATACTAACATTTTTTCATTTCCACTGCTGGTTCTTTATGCCCGTTATAGGGTATTCCAAAGTTGACACTACTCTTACAATAGTATCACAGCCTTCTCTCTTCATTCGAAATTCAAATTCCCTAGGTCACTCAATATCCCAGTACCTACATTGACTTTTCATTATCACCCTGAGAACCGGGAGCGCTGGACGTCAAGTTGTCGAAATTCACTCGGAAATATCTCGATGTTACTTAAAAATGCAAAGTCATGCAAACGAGCACTAGGGCCAGTAATTGAATTAGAGTTTCTTAAGCGAACGATGAAAATTTATCTTATATTTATCGTTGAAAACATAAATTGGAAAGATCTAGCGCTTGGTTTTCATTTCAATTTAAAAGTTGTTATTTAATTTTTAAATAGGTTGTATAATTTTGACAGTTCATTGAAATGGAACGAAGATTTATTTATCCAGTTTACATAGGTAGTTATTTTATACTTTAGACTTTGTGATGGCGCTTAGAAAGAAGCAATGTTCCTAGATGCATAATGATATAATTTGCCTACCCTACATAAATAGGATTCCCACCCATCTCTGTAATTTAGCGCCTGAGATGAGGCGCTCATACCAATAATTCATAGCGTATTTGTGTGTCAACTAATTAGTGGTCATTGTATCATATCAGCTACCCGTTATATCGGAAAGACTCATTAGGTAAGCGCTTGGTTAGCCACATTTTGGGTTCAGTGAATGTGACATTTGCATTGCTGGCACGCGTGCTTTTACCCGACCCACTTCTTCAGCTGCTTTATTCATGACCAGCTGACCTGCTTGCAATTTCGTTTTCATGGATTACGTATACTCAATCATTCACCCTTCAATAGGACTTGTAAATCCTAAAACATACATAACTAGCTTCTGCCCATGGCTTCGCCCGCGTGGTACCCGGATAAAAAGTATCCTATGTGTTATTCTGATGTATAAGCTATATTGCTGTAAAGTTTCATCAAAATCCGTTCTGTAGTTTTTGCGAGAATGAGTAACAAACATCCATCCTCACAAACTTTCGCGTTTATAATATTAGTAGGATGTATTTCTTCTGTACAGTAAGTAAACCTATGTGTTTCTTTATTTACTTTGAAAACATTGTTACCCTGCGTTATGATTCTCCCTTAAAACGTTGATCAAGCTTTTTCTCTTGTATATACAGATTACCCCGAGTATCAACTACGTGCATAATGAAACCATCAAAACATTTAGCATTTTCGTCGCAACTGAAATACGTCTCGGTACGACAGATAGATGTGATCTACCTAATAATTGATTGTATAACGTTCAAAAGTGTACTATTGTACCCATTTGATTAATAAATTATTTGATTTGATTTGATTTGATATCACAATGATCAGCAATAAGTTGAATCTGCGTACTGAGTATAGATATGGTGTTTGTTCGTTTTTTATCGATTAATACGCAAATATGAATATATACAATTTGTAACATTTTATTATGTCAAATAAATATATTTTATATTTTATTATTATTTATTTATCGATAAAGTTAAACAAAATAATAGGATGAGACCAGCACTTTTTGCTTAGAAAATGTCTGCTGAAACAACCGTTTTATTAAAATAGATCAAAACCTAGTTTTAGGGATAGAAACCAGAGTCTTAACCTTTCTATGTATACCTGGGCACTTCATTTACTTCCTTAGATTTCCGTTAAATATTGACTTCTTTCAAAAGATGTTGGTGATGAGTTATGAAAAGGCCACATTTCTAAAAAGTCTCGCAACATGACATGAAAATAGGTGTAGTACATTGTAATAACTATGTTCAGGTTGCCGCAGCTCGTTGTTAAATATGGGAATTCCATTAGTCGATCCCGTGAGCAGTATTTAATTAACATGCGGTAAAACATGTTCGGTATTCCTTCAACTCACGCCATCCTACAATATTTGCTTTAAATACAATATAAAATTATGCAAATTATGTAATATTTATTTATTTAGTCCTTATAAACAATCGTTTTATTGTAAACTAAGGCGTATTACTACGTCTAAAAGCATAAATACTAAAGCATAGAGCTACCACTGCATACGCCCTGGCGGAAAACAAAATCACTTTGATCCGAAGGGGGTTCATGGCTGTTTTTGTGAGACTCTTGATTTTCGAAATATTGTATAGGCTGAAACCCTAGAGCCCGGAGACGCTTAGAATTATGGAAGAGGTTACGTTGACCTTACCTAAGCCAAAATATCTTAGTATTCATTCAGAAAACGGAATTTCATATTGGTTAAAGCTTTTTTATTTTTTATTTTCGCGAATTGATCGTGAATGACGCTGGGAACGTCTCGATAATATTTTCGGGAGTTGTTTTATTTGAATCTGTATAAATTGTAAATTATGCTAAACCAGTTTATAACTGAAACAAAGAAAAATCTACGATTATTACTAGGTCAGCATTTTTCACTCAAGGCGCTATAGCAGCGCCTTGAAATGTTGGCAAGGGAATAACATCCATGTTATAAAGAGAATAATTACGAGTAAAGCGAAACCTTTACCAGACACGCGGTAGCTGAAAGAATGGATGGGTACTCTTACTAGCTACCTTTTCCATAGTTATAGTTATTTTCGAGTTGAAACGCAAGAGATGTGGGTAATCCTATCCTATGTCACAAAACTACGTCGACGGACGGACAGCTTGACCAAAGGGTTGCGAAAGATTGTGTTGTCCTGTCAACATACAGAGATTTGCCTGAATCGAATATAGTTTTTGGTGATATTTGTTTTACTATCCCGAAAACCTTCTTTTCTAAATGAATTACTAGCTATTGCCAGCGCCTTTACACGCGTAGAGGCTTGTTTACAAACTCCTATGATAACGTCAACTTAAAAACTACCTCGTGTGTTCATAAGTTTTGAGGCGAACTTATTTAATTAATTTAAAAAGAAAGTAATTCATGCAACCTTTTTTAAACTTTTAAAATTTTAAATTTCGAATGTCGTGAATCAGAAAAAATATACATTTGAATATTTGTTTCATTCTCCGTGAAAATGGCGCCAACAAAAGATTTGCGTGCGACTGTAATTTCACTGTTTCAAGCAGGAAAAAAACCAATGCAAGTTTTTAGTGAAATCCAAAGTTTGGGATGTAGTCGGAACTTTGTGTATTATACCATAAAGAGGTACAAGGAGACCGGCTCTTTAGAAGACCGTGGAAGATGTGGCCGCCCGCGGTCTGTAAGGACGCCCGCCAACATCAAAGTAATCAGAGAGCGAATTCGTCGCAACCCTTGCCGGACTCAAAAGAAATTAGCTCTGCAGACCAACATTTCGCGAATATCGGTGAACAGGATACTTAAATATGATCTTAAACTAAAGGCCTACAGTCGAAGGAAAGTGCATTATTTAAACGAGCGTCTTCGTAAATTGCAACTGGAACGATGTCGGAACCTATTGAAGAGACACGATCCAAAAAATATCCTGTTTACCGATGAAAAGATCTTCACGGTGGAAGAAAAGTTTAACCGGCAGAACAATAAGGTTTACGCCAGAAGTTCAAAGGACGTCCAGCCATCTGTACGCAATGTCCAGCGCACTCATCATCCAGCAAGTGTGATGGTTTGGTGGGGTGTTTCCTACGAGGGGGTCACTTCGCTTCATTTTTGCCAGCAAGGCGTCAAGGTGAAGGCACAAAATTACCAAACCGACATATTGGAAGCGGTGGTTAAACCATTAAATGATACGCTATTCGCTGGAAAATACTGGGTTTTCCAACAGGACTCTGCTCCCTCCCATAAAGCTAAGACTACCCAACGTTGGCTGGAGGCCAATTTGCCAGGCTTCATTCGGAGCGAAGATTGGCCCTCGTCAAGCCCTGACTTGAATCCTTTGGATTATTCTTTATGGACGGAATTGGAGCTGAGGGCATGCAGAAAGTCTCACCCAAACCTGGATTCTCTCAAGCGAGCCCTTATTAAAGAATCGAAACGGATTCCCATTGAAAAGATTCGTGCCGCCATAGATGAATGGCGCACGCGTTTGAAGGCCTGCATTGAATGCAAAGGCGGCCATTTTGAATGATTTATTTTTAAATACAGATCTAGATGTCAGTAGTTTTAATTTTAATATCCAATAAATGAATACTCAACTTAGCTCCAAAAATATTTTAGTTTTACTGTGTCTCAAGACTTATGAACACACGAGGTACGTGTATTTAAAATTTAAAACTGAATTTACGCCGATTATAAACCGACGCAGTATAAACAGTTCCGCCTAATTTTTGTTATTTTAAGCCCTAGAATAAAAAAAAAATATTACCTACAAAAAATATTTTGTTTTAAAGTAATCGTTTTTGAGAGGGAATGCAAAAAAGTGCTATCATCTCAAGTTTTTTCAGCGCGGAAATCATAAGCGCCATCGGTCTCCCGCATGCTGTTATCAATTTTAATTCAATAAAATTGCGTTAGAAATTTATACTGCTACTTTTTAATGTACTAATCTAGGTCTAGGAATTGACTTTATCTTACATGAAGTCAGACGAAGTGATTGCAAAAACCCGCATAATAGTCGGTTGAGCCGTTACGGAGAAAAATTGAGTGAGACAAACACACAAACAAAGAACTTTTTCTTTTCTAATTACTACTTTTACTACAACTATGTAAGTAGGTATATACGAATATACAGATGGAGCAGCTAGCTATCTGAAGACCATTGCAAACGATCTATAAATAGTTCAACTGATCCAGATCACTTCCAGATGGAAGCGTTCATGAAATAATCTTTAAAACGCGAAAAACCCTGGTTCCCCACGGACCCAAAGTCTCAACCCCAAAAGGCTCAAATAAGTAAGTTCTGTCGAGACTTCCAAATTTGCGCTTCTTAAGATCTTTGGCCGAATCAGCCGCCCACCGGAAAAGTTATATAGACACAATTTAATCACATTTTTCAAAACGACTCCTAGTCTCCTCCCATTTGCTACTGAGATGAACCTAGCATAAGTAGGTATGAAACAATACTACACCATTTACATACTATATGATCACATCATTCGTTAATTCATATATTGTAATTCTCAATCATATTATTTACAAAATAAGTATTAAGTGCTCTGAAGCGATTCTCCGGAGTGAAAATTCATCTTTCTAAGTGCCGGTTTCCAAGACACCTACTGCGCATGAAATATGCAAAGCATTTTAGATTGTTTAGTTGCCGTTGTTTCTCTATATTGCTTCCTGTTGCTACGAATAACAAGGAAAATATACTTTCAAATAAACTCGTCAAATGTGTGTCGGGTCGTGAAAAATAAAGGACGCTTTGTCTACAACGACAACTTGAGTAAACCATAAATTATTTGATAAACCGTAACGGTTACAAATACTTAGTCAAGTATATATAATGTGACAAACAAACATGTAGTCTTTAAATTCTCTAAAAATAAATACGATATATAAATTCATAGTCATAACTAAAAGAAGAAAGGTATACTCAGAGAAAACTGCTTCGATTGTTATTCAACCTAACTTATATAGAATACAGAATGACATCCTACTACAGTTATAAACGCGAAGGTTTGTGAGGACGGATGTTTGTTACTCTTTCACGGAAAAATTTCTGAACGGATTTTGATGAAACTTTACATTAATATAGCTTATATATCAGAATAACTCATAGGCTACTTTTTATAAGGATACAACGCGGGCGAAGTCATGTTTATAGGCTAGTCTAAGATTAATAATAAACCCCCAACAGACACATGGTGTAAAGTAAAAATAACATGAAAAAGCTTGTCAAATTCAGTACAATTATATGAAAATGTAGCAAAAAAATGTACCTTTCAAAGAACAAAGAGCAAAAACGTGAACGCTGACCGCTATTCTCTAACCTTACGACCGTCAAAAAGGAATCATAACTGGTGTTTACAGCATGTCTTTACATATGGCTGTTGCTTTTAACTTAATAATCATGTACTATTATAATGAATGATGGCAAACGTATACTACCTACTTATAAAGATTTATAATACTTAAAATATTATCAACAGTGAACTGCGATGGTTTCGGTAGCGCAGCGGGCAAGTAGGCGGCTGAGACGTAAGAGGTGCTAGTTTTATTCCCACTGCAGGACAAAATATTTGCAAGTTCTGCAGTTATAAGTTCTGGGAATGGGTGTTGTGGTAACATAGCACTCGTAATTTCTAGTAACCACGATACGAGGAATGCTTGTGGGTTGGAGCTATGTATATTATTTTGTTGGGTGTTTATTATTAACTATTGATTACTGGTACGGTCACTAATCATTTTTTTTTTCAAAACTGAAATTTCTGTTCGGTCTAATGTAGTTATAATTTAGAATCTTTTTTGTCTCAAGAAATTATAAATTTTCACCTTTGGGACCACTTATAACTTATAAAACATGTTGTGCGGTGAGCATGCAATCATGTTAAACACTGTAAGTGTTGTGTAACTTACATGTACACTGTAAGTCTTGAATCAGTGTTTTTAATTTTTAAATGTTAAAAAATAAAAACACTGATTCAAGACTTAATATAACGTTGTAAGTGAGAACAGTAAAAATTATATTGCTTTGTTACACGATAGGTACATAGAAGTTTTAAGAATTTTATAGAAGTTGTAGGATCTTGCGTTGCAAGGTTGTTAGATTGGCTGCTACGTCGTAGCAAAGTGGTTCGTTACTAAAAGATTGTTGCTATTTGCACATAACTTATGTTAGTTACTTCAAGATAATGTAATAAACACAGTTTTTCACCTGATTATTTTTTAAATCAAATCAAATCAAAAAGTTTTTTATTTAAATTACAGTATAATTACATGATATAGGATGGGAGCTCTTCTTTTAAGTTGAAATAACCTGTGTTAGAAGAGTCCCCTCTTTTCTATGGTCAAAGGTACTGTAGATAGATAAAAATAAATACTAATAAGTAGATAATATTTTAATGTGGAGTGTAGGTAAGTATACATATACATATTTAATTTTTTTAAAAGATAATGTAGTAATAGATTAATATAGTATTGTATACCTATTTATATTTAAAAATTAAGTTAGTGTGCAATGGAGAATTTGTTTTATTTATTTTGGTCATGTGGAATACATTTCTTAAAATGAAGTTTATCATCTACACTAAGTTTAAGGTCTAATTTATAAGTAGGTAGGTTTAGTTATTAGTAAAAATAACTACAGAATTTATATGTAACTTGGTAGGGTTACTAGGATTCGAGACATGCATTTAGGTAAACATATGCATTAGAAAGGATAAATTGGTTATTATAACAGGTTCAATAAGGGTAGGTACTAGGAGATCTTCAGTTTGCTGGTAAGTCAAGGATTTAAGCATCGTTGTTACTTTTCGTTTACATTGTAAGAGTGTCATATAAGTATATTTAATTTTCTGTTTATTTTATTGTAAATGCTTGTTGATTGAAAACTAAATTGTTTTGAAGCAAATACCGTTCTGGATTTAAAGTTTCTTAGCAAAAAACGTTGATTGCGCATTTTGAGACTAGTTTGATTAAGACTTATATTTTATGGGTTTTAATTATACATTGCAGAATATATAGTTGCCTATAAGTTGTTTATCAGCTAAATACAACATACCTAGTAATGAATAAGTTTCAGTACCTAGCTGAATATCTAATGTTAGGTAAATTAGATCAAATTTAATATAATAATAATAATAGATGATAATAATAATGTTTTTATTCAAAAATCAAGCTTTTACATAATTACAATCAATAAGAAAAAACAGAACATATTTCTATACATAGTAATTGTAAGGCTTGGATTCACACAGGTTGGTTTGCAGTGTCTACACTAAGTGCGAGACTTGTGCTGTAGGCAAAGCGTTACTAAAATGATTGTTATTAAAATGAACCGCGAGGCAAGGTACCGCATTATACATGCGTTTGCATATAGAAGAGGTGTTCCATTTGTCTGTTACCATTCATCTCCGAAACGGCTTAACTGATTATACAGATATGTTTTAGTACCACACGTCACTAGGAGGCGCTACAAAACGTGATGAAATAAACGTTGGGGGTTTTTAAATACAGTCAACATTTACGCACTGTATAAGTAAAGTACAAACAACCTACCATTCACCTTCAAACGTTTGTGTGATATTTTTTTATTTGGAAGGGGCTTTAAGATGAAAGAATAAGCCGAGATAAAAGCCTGGATCCGCTGCCCACGTGCAGGATTAAGGCAAACTCTGCTCGCTTTTACTTCTTCTATTAGCAAACGATTCCTGACTTGCGTCTGGAATTTTACTTGCTTATGAGTAGGCGGGTAAAGGTTTTAGTTGTGCTAAAACCTTGTTATAATATAGCGAAAACACTCAATTTCAAACAAGCATAACAGCTGAAGTTAATTAACCCAGCAGTATTCAGTAAGCTATGCTTAAAGATATGCCAAAAACGATTCCATAGTAAGGGTTAGTCAGAGGCACGTTAAACAATATATTTGGCCCATATACGAGTAGCTAGCATTTCGCGTTACAGGTTGCCCATCGCCGCCTATTAGAATACTAGCATTACACTTATTACACTTCCAAGATTAGTTATATGGCATGTCAGTTTCCTCGCGATGTCTTCCTTCACAATTTTGAGTGTGTGCTAATAGGCACATACATTTTTCCAGAAAAGAAAAAACATAGATATAAAAACCCCGTTCTCGTGATCGGGTTATCCTACTAGGCCAACACGAAACCAAAACTAGCTCGCTCAATATGATAAATGACGCGCCACCAGTCTTCACACTTCACACTAAGGGGCTCACAGCGATCTGGTTAGCCTTTAAGGATAGTACCTAATCGCTCACCTACCCACTCATATTAAACTCTAAATTGAAGTTCAAAGCTATATCAGATGTCAGAGTTGTCCTTCAGAATCTGAGATAAATCTTGAAATAAAGGGCGACAAGGGCTCGTGTTTATTTAACCTCCATTTGACTTTGTATTCATTCTTCTCGGGTCAAATGTTCGGTAATAACGAGATTCTGGCTGGATACGAGCTTTGGATACGAATCTGTATCCAACAGATTCGTATCCAAAGCTTGATTCAGAATAATAATTTTAATAAATTTACGGATAAAAAAAACACTCAACATACATTGTCCTGGCCCAACATTACTGTTCTCTGTATCATGGGTATCACGAAACATGAGTATCGTGGTACCAGAACTAATATCTGTCCCACTGCGAGAATCGAACCCGCATCTCCTCCATAGAGTTCACATTAGCTTTGAGTATTTAGTTCTCATAAACAAACACTAGCTCTTATCAGCTCTAGTCAGCTGTGACACCCCTATTAACCAGCATCATCATCGTTCTGTAGAAGTTCACAGCCAGACAAAGGCCTTTCCCAAAGAGTGATCCTTTCATCCGATGAAGGCCTTTCGGTTCGTGGCCACCATTTAAAAACATATCTTCTCCAGTGGTCGTCGGTTATGCAAGCTATACGGCCTGGCCACTGCCATTTCAACTTGCTAATTCTAAGAGTAATGTCGGTAGTTATTCTACTTATACACTCGTTTCGTATACGAAGTGTTTATCGACACATGTTGTGATAAACCGCAAGCATAGCTCTACTACCCACTGCGCGACACTGAGCTTTTGTATGAGCGTATTTTATAGTTGCAACCAAATCTCAGTGCCATATGTCATCACTGGCAACACGTACTGAGGGTAAAATTCATCTTGATGTTCTGCGGCATTTGAATGAAATAATATAAAGAAATATTATGAACAATCAATCTCACTTCAAGAAGTACCGTCTGTGGCAATAAAAACTTCCCAAAAACAGGTCTACGTTTTCAGTTATCATCTCGTTTATACGTTGCCAAATATGGTGTAATAAAATATCTATTGCTGTGAGTGGGCTGCCATAAAAAATAATAAAAGCCGAATGATATTTGACGACAAGTAGCAGAATATTATTTAAGAAAACCTATATGGACAGAAATCAAGTATACGAAACTGGTATCTTGAGACGTTTTCTCTATAGAAGTAGATACTATTTTCATTTCATGTAATATTTTTCAGGTGGATTTTGTTTGTAGAGTTGTTATAAAAGGCAAGTAGGCGGTAACATTTTGTCTATTTCTGTCATAAGCAGTGATCGGGGTCCCGGGTACGAGGATAGAAAACGAAACAAAATGCTCAAAAAGGCTTTGGTCAACATACTTTTGATATTTTACAGCATTTGTCATGTTAATATCCGCAAACCAATATATCTGGAACATGAATATAGGTTAAGATATAGGAACCTAATTTGAGATAAGAGTACAAACAATATATTGTATGTGCTCTTATCTCACATATTGTTTTATATCGAAAAATGTATATTACAAAACGAACTTGTACTAGTATCTGATTTCCGAGAGTAGGGTTATGGCAGTCGCAAATAGTTTCATACTACCTTTCGGTAGTTATTTTCGGACAAACAAACATACCTACATATATACACATACATACAAATACGGATTATCCAAGTAGACTCAGAGATTGCACGCTTTTCTAGCTCGATCAATAACTCAAGATACGAGTATATATGAATAATGCTGGAAATTTTTCACACAGCATCATCTAGCCCCAAAGTAAGCAGAGCTTGTGTTATGGGAACTACATGACAGATATACTACTTATTTCTATTTTTTTCTGTAAAAACTTACAGAAAAAACCAAATCCGAGACAAATTACTTGCAAGTTCATACAAACATTTGTCCCGCGGCAGGAATTAAATCCGCAACATTTTGCGTCTCAGGTGGGCCTTCGCCCACTGCACCACGGAGGACATCAAAATATATAGTCACCGACAGGGCCCATTCGTCTTACATCACTAAACGTCGTGCTAACGGACTTCGTATACAAATTCTATTCATTAAATACTCAGAGCGCATTCTGACTAATCGGATGAAACCCAACACAATAATAGTTCGGCTGGTCATAATATTTCAGAATAGTCAATATTAATTACAAACTGGCACAGTAAGTTCCGGCACTTTGTTTACCATTATTAAATGGCGTTGTAAATAGAAAGTGCAAATGGCAATGGTCTATTGTGGTCGAGTATGACTGAGCAGTTTTGGAGAATTCTGAGTTAGTTTTCGTGTGTACATAGCTACTCGTAGCCAAGTTGGCTTCATTTCCAACTTTAGAGGCCTGGCTTGCTTCCTTTGGGCTCTTTCCGCATTTCCCGATATTATATTATATATCGCGATATTATAAAAGAAAAGCTCTTGACTTCGCATTATTCTTAAATTATTACCTATATCACAGATATCTATATCAAGAAATCGCCGCAGTTCTGCCTCTACCATGGAATCAAGCATTAACTTTAGGCCAATACCCATAACCATATGAAAAGTGAGAAATATAATATTGTACTTATTCCGTATTGTCTTTTTTTTATTTGAAATGGGATAATCTATGACCGCTTTCTTTTTTTTTACCCCCGACTCAAAGAGAAGTTTGATAGTGTATTATTTTATTTGTTTATTGTTCTGGCTTACTTTAGCATCACAGCTCATTATTACAATACGTTTTTAAAATTAAAATTGGCGTAGGTATGCGTAAACTGATAATAGTAGAGGACACCTAAACCGAATGTATGTATGTAAAAAAGCAAAAAGTAACTTTTGTAATTTTTAATCCTCGTATTCGTCAAATAAAACGATGCTATATAATTTCATCAGCAATGCCTATTTTTCTCATTTCATTAAGAAGGATTTTCGTGTTTTAATTAAACAGGTGACAAATTGTTATGGGATGATAATGAGCTCTACGAAATGTGCCTTTCAGTGATATTTTGAAAAGTATAAAGTTTTGTTCATTTATTTATAAATAAATTAAATAAAAAGACAATGCTGGACATTAACAACAGATAGACAAATCTGTTATATTCTATATAATAATAAAATTATACAATTACCACAAGCTGCTTAAACGTTGTCCTCCAGCTATTTATTAAAATTGCGGGTACTCCACCATAAAATAAATTTTGGAATTGTGGGTTATATTAAGGCTTAATTTAATTTGTCTCGTTAATTTCCGTCCACGTTTCACGAACCATATTGAAGAGGTACTCAAATCTTATATTATTAGGGAAACCGTAAAGTCAGCTATAAAATTTATATACATAGCAGAAAGTTGTCTTGATTATTACCAAATAGATAGGTAACATTTGTTAATAAGTGAGTGAAATGGTAGGTTAATGTGAACTACTGTCGCGCTTTTGGTTGACAATTTAAAACATTGGAGTGTCTTAAAGTTTTTGTACAACTTGCGTTTTATTCGAAATGTTTTATATTCAATATCAAACAAAAAACAAGCCATTGTTAGATATCTTTGTAGTTTTATAACAAGTTTGTCTGATTTCGAGTAATCTTGTGGGTTTTTGAGAATAAGACTAAGGCAGATAAATCTCAGAACCTTTCATAACTTATTATATCTCGTATACACAGATCCGTTCAAGAGTATCAAAAAACAATAAGCACATCAAAATAATAATAATATTAAAAACGTTTATTCAGTACGGTCTGAAACAACCGTATAAAGGTAACAGCGCTTTATGTATTTTACGAATTGAGAGCTAAGTATGCTGCGTATTAAAAGAACTGTGACCAGGCAATGCTTTGAATTTTCACATCTAATAATTTTGAAGCAGATTTAAATTTGTTTTACAGAAACTAGAAAACAAAAATAAACACTATAATTAAAAGAATCGGTAGTATTTACCCTAGAATGAACATAATTTGTAAAGTAATTTGTTAACAAATTACGTTGATGAAAGTCGAACCCAAGGCTTTCAAAACCATTTTCGCTTATCTAAACTGCTAGTTCTACTAATATAATAAATGCGAAAGTCTGTGTGTGTGAATGTTTGTTACCACGTATTTCTGTAACTACTAAACTTTTTTGGATGAAATTTGGAATATAGATATTTTAGGTTCTGGAATAACAAATAGGTTTATATAATTTTCAAAAATCAACCCCTTAGGGGGTTAAACAGGGTGGTAAAGTTTCCATGGAAAATTTTATTAATTGGTTAGATTCGCTCAAAACTTGGTACAAATAAACTTCAAAATAAATAATAAAACACATATTTTTTTTTTCAAAACTACCTTTTAGGGGTATGCAATTGAGTTCTAAACTTTGAATGGAAAATTTTATTCCTTGCTTAGATTCGCTCAAAACTCTGTACATAGTCTACATTTATTATTATATTGTGTGATTTGGCCATAATGTTTCACGGCTAAATCACTGAGCCATTTGTGATGTTATATGATATGGACATACGGCACCCGCGATAGTGCGATAGTGCACGGCGCGACGCGGAAGGAGAAAGTCGCAACCACTCACCCTGATGAAGACTCTCGGAATGAGTCGAAACTAAGTCGGTGCCTTCACCGATAGTGCAGTACGTGAAAATTCCCGTTTTACAATATGAATAGTCAAGTTCACGATAGTTTTTGGAATAAGATATGGACATAGTTTGAAGCCTGGAGAAGGTCGTACGCTACTTTTATCAACATACCACGCGGGCGAAGCCGCGGGCAGAAACTAGTATTATATATGTGACTAAAATATGTTTAAATTTGTAATAGAGTAGAGCTTCTGTGAAAGGGCTCGTCCAGGGAGGTGCTACCACCATGCCTATTTCTGCCGCCAAGCAGTTATGCTCTCATTGCTGTGTTCCGGTTTGAAGGGTGTGGTTGCCGGTGAAAAAACAAGCACATGAGATCTTTCATCTTGATATCTCAGGGATGTAACGCGTGTTACCTCTGATATTTGCAAGCGTCCTTACTAACTACAGTAACCGCTTATCAAAAAAGGTGGGGCATAATATGCTTGTTTGCCTCTTTAGTAGTACATATAAAAAAAGTTAGCTTCAGAAGTCCTCCGAAAAAACTCTCCCTGAATATTCCTCCGCCTGAGACGCAATAGGTTGCGGGTTCGATTCCCGCCGCGAAACCAATGTTTGTATGATCTGCAAATATTTGTCTCGGGTCTGGGTGTTTTTTATGTATAATATGTATGTATTTACAACAAATAAAAAGTACATAAGCATTATATCAGTCATGTAGTTCCCATAATACAAGCTCTACTTAGTTTGGGGCTAGATGGGTTTTAATTATAATAAATAATTATTAAAAACTGATTTGTAAACCTGATTGGTAAATACATACTGTATATTATTGGGTACCGATTGCCTTCATTAGGAGGTTCTTAGCGTTCGCGTTCTTAATATAGCAGTATCACACGCGACTTAGTTATGACGTCGAGCAATTAGCGAGCAAAGCTGCTTGAGCGGCTCCTGTTCAAAGAATAGCTTTGAAATGATTCCCCGTTTATTGGATTTATAATAACAACCCTAGATTCCGAATTCTTGAGTTGTTTCACTTTGACATTAGTATCCAGTATAATTTTTGTCAATAGTAATTTTCGGACGTGCCTCTCACTATCCCTTATTAGATCTTCTCACTGAGTAAGTATCTGTGAATGTCCATAAAGGGGATACAGACGTGAGCTCATTTATTTGTTTTTTTTTTTAAAGTGAAAAAATTGCACTTACTTACATACCTTTTGTGTTGTTGTCCAAAGCCATCAAATAAATGTTTGAAAGCAGAACTATATAATTTTATATCCGTCCGTCCCTATTGTTTATAAGTTCAGTCTGTATTTCACATCCTGCATGAAAAAATGTAACCTTTCATTTTTTCTTATATTTATTTTTGCATTTTTTATTAATGCCTTTACATAATCTTTAGGTTGTTCATTACTTATTATTTTTCCGACAGTACGACACATCATCAAACGAAGCCTTGGATAGTTTTTTTTTACATTTTATAACATAATACTCATTTTACAAGCATAGTAACTGCAATACAAACGGCATTTTTTATTGAGATTTTGGATGCTGGTGGCTCTTCTTCTCTTGAGGTAGATGGTTGTGATGTTGACGCTTTAACAGCCGCTGTAACTTGATAGCGTATTTCACAAACCACTCGTTGAACACTGCTCTGAGAAACACCAGTCGCCTCCGATATCAAGCCGTATAAATCTTTCATTATTCTGCATAAAATGGTTAAAAACATTGTACACTATTTCACGAGATTGTCCTGTTAATGTTTTGCCGGAACTAATTCTTTTAGAAGATAATTTATTCTAACCTCCATAATATATGTATTTAGGTGAATGATCCGTTTGATAAATGAGTACAAAGTTTCAAAACTTACTTGAGTATTTCATCAACCAAGGCTTGGGGCATAATTGAATTTGGTATTTAATATTGTTGATTACCCTAATCTCTCATGGAGGAGCTCAAGTACTTACTTCGGCAGCGTTTGGAAAACGTAGTTGAATCAATAAAGGCTAAAGGGGTCGAAGTTTGACTGGATAAATCTTGTAGATACACCGAAAAATTAAATTTAAAGCAATGTAGCTACTTTTCAAGTTCAGAAGATGACCTGAGGCAATCATCAATACTCATAAAATCATGTGTCTTGACTGACTGACTGACTGATCTATCAACTCACAGCCAAAACTACTAACACTAGAAAGCTGAAATTCGGAACATTAGGAAACTTAAAAGGGGAAATGAGTGGTGAAAGTTTGTATAGGAGTATCGGTAATAAAATCGGATCGTTTTATAAAGCTATTGTCCTAGAAATATTAATTTAGGTCACTAAAATAAGTATTAAGGCTTCTTTTCTCATTTGATAATAATTGATTTTCCATATCAATAAAAAAATAAATCAAAGTAGTATAATAAATCCTACAGACTTATCAACTTGATTGAAAAGTTGAATCACACACAGTCATAAGTTCCATATAGAGTGAGCTTCTGGATAACTTATGCTGTAAGTGGCTTTCAAACCGATATGCTGCAAAAAAGCGTTTCTGCATAAGCAAGCAAAAAACCAAGTAAGTTTATGATTTCAGATGGCGATCACGGTGGACTTAGTGCGTTGTTGGGCGCCGCCTCGCCGGATTTGGCGCTCGCCTCTGACGCCTCTGACAGCCTGCCACTGCCAGACCACGACAACGGTAAGTAACTCTTTGCAGGGTGTCCCAGAAAATGTAAATTATGATTCTAAATTGTTTGTTCCCTTTAATCATTGTATTTTGGACTGTGTCCTGTCGTTCTACAACCATTCGACAAATTTCGAATGGTTGTTGTCGACAACGACAGTTGTTAACAATTTTTTTGTGGAATGTAGCTTTCGGGATTTAATACATTTATGGGACAACCTGTAAAATATCTTAACGGAAATTAGTAAAAATAATGTTTGCTTCGCGGTAGCCCACTACTTAATTACTTAGTGCCGAGTCCGGACTTTCGCAGAAATTTTTGACACACCGCATTTTCTACAATCTAATATAATAAAAAAATGTCTGCCAATTTTAAATGCTTTCTAAGCCAAACAAATATTGCAATATATAATATGCTCCTATGAAATTATAGTCTTGCGGGTATGAATTGAAACAATATTAGAAAACCTGGCTTATCAACTTACCTAATGACAATTCACACTGAATTCAATGTGTTTTTCTTTTTCATGCAACCTTTACTCAGGCAAGAAAAGATTCTTCAACATAGTACGAAGTAAGACTTTAGATATATTAGAACAATTATATTTTTGCTAGGTACTACTTGGCAACATCAAGATATCATTCATCACACATAGAATTGTCTGCTACATGATAATTTTATGCCAATATTTTTGTAAAATCAATAAAGAACCTACAGATCCAATTGTACATTATGAAGCATTATCAACATTAAAGTATCTACAATTCGATTTTGAACTAGAGTGCAGTAATATGCATACAGTATTAAACTATATAACTAAATGCAAACAACATCGAAGCTGAGAAACATTCTGAGAAATATTATTACGTACTACCTATTAGACAAAGTGTATCACATCTCAAAGGACTGAATGGAGCAAAAAATACTCTAATCGTTCTTCAACTTAGTTAACATATTTGTATGAAATTAAAGCAAATGAAAGGACTATTTACAAAACGCAGACGGAGCGCAGAGCAATAAGCTCATTTATCTTTTGCGTAGAGGCAAGAATATGATTATATATTTGTCAAAGCCTTAGGACAAACCTTTGCTTACAAAGTTTATTTTACTAAAGTCAAAGTACCTGACTTCTTAGAGATACTTACTTTATGTACCTATGTATATGTAGGTACCTATTCTTAATGAGCGGGTTTTGGATATGCATGGATTGATGAATGCGGCTCTAAAATATGAAGATGAATAGGAGGCGTTTACGTCGGCTCTGGCACTTTCCACCCCAAGGACCTTTCTGAGATTGATGTGTTTTGCGCAATGACATCTGAAGTAGTCCTAACTCGTGCGATAAGGGTTAAACTTCACAGTAGACGGCTCAAGACACATGAAATATTATTATGAAACGAAGGTACTAAGGTAGCAAGTTATTGTAACGGGTTTATGACTTCTCATACTCAAGAAGATTCCCGTATAACTGGCCATTATGATTCATCGCGTAGAATAATGATCAGAATAACTGAATAAACATATTTTTTTTAAATAAAATTGACATCTCGGTTATTAATACTACTAATTTCATTTTCATTAATAGGTACACAAATCATATTTTCAGCAAGACATTTCAGCATAAATTAATTAGAACTTATAAAAGTTCTTATATGTAAAAAAAAATAGTAAACAAAAATAACATTGCTATATAATTCTAATATAAACAGCAATAGTTTTACTCAACCGCATAAGACAACAGTTATTTTATACGACACTGGAAGACACTGGAGACGTTAGATTAAAATTGTATTTCGAAAAAGCCCGGCTATTTTCAAAACTGAAGGATAATTCATACTTATTAATGCACTGATAAATATACTTAGAATTATTTTAACTATGAAAAAACTACGAGTATGACGACATACTCGTAGTATTCAAAGTAGCTTGCAACTCTTCAGCAACATAGGATAAGTTGATTACGCGCACATTGAATACACGAACACAATTGTTATGATACAAATTATCAGTCAGACTGCAATCAACTGAGTGCTGGCTTAGTCTTGAAACCCTTTGTGAAATCTGAACACCTTTGTGTGCGTGTAGAGTCAGCGCTGCCCTTTAGATTATAAGGAGTTGCATTAAAATGTTATACTTAAAACGCAACCTTTTTGAGTTAAGGTTTATAACAGCATGCACAAGACCGTGGCGCTTACGATATTCGCACTGACAAAAAGTGAGAATACGCACTTTTTAATGTAATGTATTCCCTGATATTTTCGAGTTATAAAATCCGAAGAACCAGTGATCATATAGGAGTAAAGTCCCATTTGTTTTTTTACTTTGAAGTTAAACAAGCATAATGATATCAAAAACAGTTTATTAATAAGATGCCCATAAATAAACATGTGCTATTTTCCAAACATCTGTATTGACTCTACGTAAAGATGAATTCACCCTACCACAACACCCAGACCCGAAACAAATATCTCCAGAAAATACAAAACATTGTCCGATAGTGGCAATCGAATTCGCACCTCTTAAGACGCAGCCGACTACTCGCCCGTAAGTAGCCTATGTGTTATTCTGATGTATAAGCTATATTACTGTAAAGTTTCATCAAAATCCTTTCAGTATTTTTTACGTGAAAGAGTAACAAACATCCATCCTCACAAACTTACATGGCCAGGACCACCCCCTTTCGGTTAAATATACATGTTCTGGTACATCTTATATACGATTTAAAAGATACACTCCTGTAATCGACATGCGGACACGTCGGGCATAGATTTAGTGATAGGGATTGTTAGAACCCTTCAAATACGGTACCTTAAAAATACACTATTTTTCTTTAAGATTAAAAAGACAACGCTTGAAAACTGAAGGCACAGCCTATACATACAAGTTTAGTAATTATAATACTTATTTATTTTTAGAAAAGTTAACAATTTTTTATAAAATAATTTATTCTTAAAAATAATAATGTATTTAGAGATGTTACTTCCAAAAAATATTTCAGAAGGTAAAAGTAGGAAGGAATTACTTTGTAATTGATTCCTCGCTCTAACTAAGTAAAATATACTTGTATGTTAACGCGAGGGATCACTGCTTTCGACTATTTACACTTATTGGGTGTGGTATTCTCCTAAAACAATCTACTATAAAGTTGTATAAAGTTGTATATAACATCTGTCTGCCTGAGTGTTCAATGCCTTGGCCAAAGAAATACTTTGGCAGATTGTTTGTTTCTGCTTAAACAAACAATCTGCCAATTTTTTCTTTGCTAAACAGCTTAAAATACTCAAACGTTTTTAATGTACACAATACCTGTGACCAAGCAAGCAAACAGACCGTTAATATAAACTCGAATGTTAAATACACACGCCTGTGTCAACCACTCAATTTTACATACTCGTATCATCGTACTAAAGGACCCACGCAGGCTAATGTGGCGAACCTGGCTCCCCTTTTACTCCTTCTCGGTATATTTGTCACCTGTATCTCAGACTTTCCAGAAAATGTAAGTCTGGAAGAGAAACAGCGCACCTACTCCAGATTTAAATTTAGCGAAACTACATACATAACTAGTTTGCAATAGAATGTGAGAGTACCAATCTGTTTAAAGCTTGCTGAGCTTGGGTTACGTAGAGATATGGTTACGGGAAATATAAAGGTTTTATAAATGAATAAATTCCTTATTACACATGAAAGAAAGTACAGAAATACATAGACAAACAATGTGCAATAGGAGGTCTTATCGCTAAAAGTGATGTCTTCCAGACAACCTTTAAATGAACAGGATAAAATAGAAACAAAAAGCTTTTAGAAAAAAAAATAGTCGGACGCGCATTTTTACGACTCAAGTTATTAAATTGTCTTTTTGAAAAAATACATAACATAGTAAATCAGTTTATATAATATAGTGTAGATTATTTTTAAGTATTTTTTTGTATCGAATGATATCGTGAAACATGGCTGATTCCAAACCACTGTAGGGAAATCAACCACCTTTGTACATTTACCCCATATTTCCCGAAGGAATATCACAAATATTTCTCTATAACTAACATAAAGGGAATCCATTTCCCGCACACGAAGACTAATTTTCTCTCATTGTGGGCGCAAATTAACGCCGCCTGCCGCCGGCCTCTAAGGTCTTGATTGACGGTGCAATACCGCCCATAGTGACGCTCCATTCCATTTCATCCCATTTTTTCCTATCCATTATATTTCTACCATTCAGTTGACCGTTATAACTTACGTATCGTACGTTAACTTAACGTATTTTATATAATATATGTATATCGATGATATATATCAGGTAATTACTGTGAGTGATATAAATCGAGATACCTAGTGTGTGCGCCTACCTAGCCCTTCTTGCTCGTAGTTATTGGTTGATTATAGATAGATATGGTAAAGTAGATATTACGGTAGATCTAATCCAATATTTGTTTAACAGTTTAATAAATTTAATAGTTAATAAATTGAAGCAAAACCTAGAACGTTAGAAGCAACCATTGTATTTCTTGATCTTATTAGGTATATTTGTTTGTTCATATTTAATTCAAAACATATTTCTACCGATACAGCAGCATACCTAGAAACAATACTCAGTGATTCGTAAGATGCTAGCAATATTGTTTGTGATATCCCACGATCTTGCGGGAGCACTCCTGACGAGTATCGTATCTCCTTATCGGATGGATCGCAATTGGGACTGAAAAAAAACGATATTAAAGGATTATATACCATCCAGATAAGTACGACAGCAAATAGCAATACAAATTTAGAACGCATAATCATAGAGTTAATCAGCACTTGCAAGAGCGTGGCACTTACGACACCGTGTTGCCAAAAATATGAAGAAAACGCACATTTTTCCCATTCGCTCTCAAAACTTATAGTAATAAAAAAATAGCTTGTAGGTATGTTCCGACATTTTAGAGCTAAAAATATTTCAAGCGTCAATGCCGTTTCGGGTTTAAACTCATTTTGTCTTAAAAAAAGTTTTTATTTTTTCAGGTTCCGCACTTCAAAAAGAAAACACGGAATGTTTTAGGATCACTTCGTTGTCCGTCCTATTATACTATTTATATAATATACTATTTATCAAACGTTCATTTATATTGACTCTACAGAAGAATACATCGAAAGATGACGGAATATCACTTGAAACTGGAAACTTGATCAGTCTTACTTTACTATAACACATAAATTATGACGATGATTTAAGCGAGATAGACACGTTCTGTGGTCGAAACGGGTAAGTAATTTGTACAGAAGGCACACAATCAGTTCGCTTTATTTATAACTGGCTGGTAGGATAAAAAACGCAACCTCCTTTAACCTGACTAGTTTTTCAACCATGAAACACACCACATCTATTCGCCAAAATTGTCGCAAAGTAAGTCCCAAAATGAACAAACTTTTCGAAAGCGAAGACCACGTAATGAATAATGAAGCGAGTTGGGAACAACCGCTATAAACAGATGACAATCGAAAGTGCTAAACGAGACAATAGGCAAGCGGTGGTTTATGGTATCAAAAGACGTAGAGCACTTTCGTTTTGGTTTGCGTTTTCGTCTGATACTTGTCTAACTTGTCTAGCGAGCTGCAAACAGGAAGACCGCGATCCATCAGCGACTGTCAACAGTAATGCCCGAGGGTACTATTGCTGATACAGATACTAGAAAGTGCGACGTTGTTGCCCTACTTCTTGGAATAGATTATTCCTGAGATTTACTTTTTTACTTTTTTAGAATGTTTACTTAAAGTAATGAGTGAAAAGCAATTTTAGCAATGGTTTTTGTAACAACAGTGGCTGTTGTTACCATTATAATAGTGAAACAATGCAAAACCTGAAAATAGTTTGATCAGAATCGAGAGTAGAATCAATGTTGCTTTTTTAGGATATATGTATACTACTAGTATACGCGAAAGTTTGTGAGGATGGATGTTTGTTACTCTTTCACGCAAAAACTACTAAACGGATTTTAATGAAACTTTACAGTTATATAGCTTATACACCAGAATAACACATAAGCTACTTTTTATCCGGGTACCACGCGGGCGAAGCCGTAGGCAGAAGCTAGTTTTTGAATATTTTTTTCTATAATGCGTTGTCTGAAAATTCCAAAACAAAACTGTCAGTTCCGCTGTTCGTACACAGTTTGTGTTACTAATGCTAAATAAGTTTACCGTCTGGTAGTGCTCTGGATCAGTTCAGCTATCTATAGATCGTCTGGACGGTCTTTAGGTAGCTAGTTGTTTGATCTGTAGTTTTTATATATCATCATCATCATCAGCCCACATAAGTCCACTGCTGGACATTGGCCTCTCCCAATACGCGCCACTGAGCCCGGTGTGTTCGGCTCTTATCATCCACTTACTGCCTGTTTATATATATACCTACTTGTAAATAGTTTTATGAATAAATGTATTACTATGATAAGTTACTGAAAGATCAAATAACAAACAACACGCTCACGACTGTAATCACTATCATATAGATCTTCAGGTCCATACTCAGTACGTAGATCTGTGAGGATGCCAAGTAGGGTGCAAAAATGTCTAAACATTTGGCACATACCCACCATCAATAGATATATAGATCAATTTATTATATTAAAAATATGTTGGGGTATCTGAGGTTTTAAATTATTTCATTAAGAATCTATGGCGAACCGATTTAGCCTAGATGTTCGAATTTATAGAGGTATTTCTATTTCTATTTCTGTGTATTTGGCCGAATATCAATTAATCAAAATACAAAAAAACAAAGTAACCTCAAATATTATGATCAAAATTACACAACAATAAGAAAAATATATAAAATGACAGACGTATCTGAGTGATATAACTTTTGAAACTATTTATAATGGTTAAGAACTTATTTTTTCCTAAAAATTCAATATTCAAATTAATAAAACCGCCACATAATTTTTAATAACAACGGGGTATTTACCATGATTTGTGATGGTAAATGCCCCGTTTTTATTAAAAATAATGTGTCGGATTTGTTAGTTTGAATATTGTGTTGTTTACTCGGTGATGGCAAAAATATTGCGGTCGCTGGCAAACGCCACCTATTATATTTTTTAGAGACGTACAGCCAATGCTTTCCTACGGTATCTATATCGATAGTTCCTTGTTTCAATTAGCTTGAATCGCATGCATAGCAAACGTTTTCGTATTCAGTCGGATGTTTACGTATGCATCTGTTCAGGATAGCTAATTTGTATTCGTTATCATAGCGGTACGTCTCTAGTTCTACTCGACTCTAACTAGGACTCTACTTTGGCAAATTGAAAACCAACGCATCGGAGACACTCATTGACTATGCTGTTAGCTACGTATAGAGAATAACTTTAGAGTGACGTTTACATTTAGTTATCTAGCTATTGAACAAATAAAGTCTTACCCTGAACAAATTGTATACCGGCTCCTTACGTCGCGGGTACAAACAATTGCTAGGCCCCATTACTCCTGTGGGTCGACAGACACCCCTGACCATCGGCTTGCCTTAGCCGGTCCGTCCTGGATGGAGGCGCAAGAACGGAACCTATGCTCCAAGAGTGGAAGTGAAAAAGGCATAAAGCACGGGAGTTGCGTTTAGGGACACTGCAGCACACCTCTCGGCACCCTTTAGCCGTTCACTCCAATGTTGCCCCTACGCTGCCTATTGTTGGCGGCACTTATGGCGCCCGTTTAGTGGACGGCAAGTTATCACCTGCCTATGATTTTATCTAAATTTCAGTAAGAATTGGCAGGTGCCGTTTCATCTTACATAGCCCAGCAACCACACTATAATCATATACTCTGCCCAGTTTATCACCCATGTGTCCAATAGTTTACATCAGTTAAAAAATTACGTTTTTTTATATGATAATGTACATAAGGCCTCTTAGTGTTGCTTTGGCTCCACTAATGCCTGTAAAGGCCTCAGGCATAAGCCTGAAATTTTAAATAAATAATAATAACAAGTGTTTATTTTCTCAACACATTAACATCTAAATGTATAAGGTTCTTAACTATCAATATAGTAACCCACTTTATGAACCTATTTTGTGTGAGACTGGTGCCTTCACCAGTCACCAGGCACTCTCACTCCACGGCTTGTACAAAATGAATACCTTCTAGACATTTTTTAAATTATATTTGGTGATGTTAAAAATATAATAGGAGATTAAGTTGGTAGGTGGACATAGTACCAATTTTTTACGGATAAGATAAAGGAAAACCCAATATATTTATCAGCTTTTTAAAAGCGCAGATATATCTCTCAAATCCTTTACATTCGGTGTACAGTTAGTAAGTGGCAATATGGTCGTAAATATTCCAGGCACAGATGGTGGAGATAGGTGACGAAAATGGATTGGGTACGAGATTTTGAATCGGGCTAATTTTAATCTGAATGTTTTGTACCTAAGTACCAAGTAACTAGGTATATTTCTTGAAAAGGACCAAGAAGAATTATTAATAAAGAAGAAACTCGTATGTTAGGTTAGTAGAAAAATACTAGATATTTTTTTAGCAAAATCAGTACTTATCTTTGTTTATGGCAATGAGAAAAATATAATTGTTATTTATAATTCACCATATTATCAAAAATGTGGCCGTTAAGATTTTAAACCATTTTATTGATTTAAAAATGGCAAAGTAAACTCTGCGACATGTCTGAGCCAATTTTGCGGTTCGTATGGTCTGGATTGTAAAACGTCTGTGTGAGCAAAATGACTTGATTCAAAAAAGTCCATTTACTACCTAGGCTTATTTACCGGCAGATTACATAAACGAAGCTTGGGTCGCTTTTTAAGAATATGGTTCAAAATTAAAATGAGAAATGAGCTGTTTACTCATGGCTATAGGAAAAAAAGGATGAGTTATTTGACGAAAAAAGAAGTGAGTTATTTGAAAGATCAGAACTAGAAAAATTGGTTGAAGGAATAGTATAGTAGGTTTTTATAAATATCAATAGGACCTAGGTAAGACATGGACAGGTATGGACAGTAGGTAAGTAATTCTGGAATAGAGATTGGAAAAATGTTTCTGTTTTTTTCTTTTATCCGCATAAGGGTCTGTTTCGTTTTATTATTTTATTATAAAGATGTTATCCTTAACTTATTTTTCATTTTAAAAATAATATGAAGCTGATTTGATCTAGGGTACATACCTATTTTTCTAATATAAATTAGATTGAAATCTCGGTTTTTTAATTTTCAAATGTAGGTGTACTTGTTGAAGAATGTATATACGTAGTCATGTCACCACAACCACGACATTATGCTTACTTAGACATTTTACAATTAAGACGTTGCTTGTGCATACATAGACTTTTTTTCAATCCAGACCATACGAACCTAACCCAAAAATAAAAACGAAAAATAAAAGGTCTGGTTGCGGTTCGCTGTGGACTATGGTATGTTCTTAAATTCCATGGACCTAGAACAATGCATCAGCCACACTGGCTCGCAACCGCAGTCAGTATGAACGAACATTTAAAATGTACGAACATTTAATCTAGAGGGCTTGCTCGTAGTTTAATACGACTGAATCACGCCTGTCGTTTCAAGTCAGACAAGTTCTAAAACACGATAAATTCGCATAAACACGTGACAAGCTTGATAAATAGCCCAACAGCCACGCTTTCTGTAACTCGCTGCATTTAGTTATCGTCTGATTCTGTTTATTAATGAGGACAAGAAAATTTTAAGGGGATGTAATTGATAAAAGATAGCTAGTAGATACTCGTACTGTTCATACGTCTATTTAGCTATTTATTCGGCAAAGATACTCGATCCCGTCTGAAATATCTTCATAAGAAAGATGCCAAAGGTGCTTACGTACGTGAGGTACTCAACTTCACTTTGTAACAAATGGATATAATTAATAACTCGAAAATTATATCAACGTGAGCCTCTGCATACCTACCGACGATGTAGGTATTCTACTTTAAACTGAGGCAGGAACCAGTCCTTACCGAAATGGCTACCTATCTCTAAAACATTCCGATTTGTAGAGGTATTATCCATTCGAGTTATATATATACATTATGTAACAAAAGTAACACCAAACATAGCTAAACTAAACTTAATCTGACCAGCATGCCATTATGATGTTTAATATTATATTAGGTATAAGATTACAAAACGAAATTAATAAGTAATACGTCTTCCCCAATTAGATCGGAATATTATGTGCCCACATAATTAATTTGCGTTTCAAAATTACCATAGAACATGTATGCTCTTTTCCTTCCTTTGTTAATTAAGTAAATGAGTATAGCCAGAGAATAGACATTGAATTTATTCGTTAGAAACAAGTCGACACGAATGAACATTCTGAAATTGGGGAAGTTAGGCGTAAGACTTGAGACTTGGGGATCTATTTCTAACTTAGATATAGCTATCTAATTTGACAAATTTGGTTCAGTTATTCCATTTCAATAGTTTGTAAGTTATCTTCGATTTGATAACAAATTACACGATCTCTCTTTTGTTCGTTAGTAGCTAGTGGCCAACTCTGGTATTTAGAGGCCACCTTTAAAAAACTCTCTATACGCAGGTAGCACTAATTTAATGTCGTAAAACTATCAAGTGCCTCGCAAAGAGTTTTATATTTAAGCAAATTACTACAGAACTTTACTGGCCTGTTGGCTTCCCACGCCAAAACTTAGACCTTTTTAAGAGGTTAAATATTGGTATTATTAATAGCTAAAGTGGGAACTTGCAGAACTTTTTTACTTATCGTACTTGAGCATCCCCAAGCAATAGAGCCAGTCGCATTATAGTAGCGGAAGTTATCTAAAGCAAAAGCTAGCCAAAGTTGAATATGAATTTGTATTTCATTGTACCTGTACTGAAATAAATATTGGTAAAACATACACATACGGCATATTCAAATTAAATTGATTTTAGATTGAGAAGTCCATATTCGTCAACTTTCATTTAACAATAAAACTATGTGTTATATGAAAATTCATGTATTATTTTCCTCGATTTGTCTATGAAAGTTCAGTATTATTCAAACGTAGGTAGTTTTTATTTGCCAGTACATCGATTTTCAATTCGTAAGTCGATTTTTAGTTCCTCTGCATATGCCGCTGGGTGCCCCCTCATTTATTTACTTAGTCTAACGTGAAACTACACCTGCCTAGAACCGCCTTAACAACTTAACCTTCTCAAAAACTCAAGCGTAAGCAATTATAATGTGACGTAATAACACAATGTAGCGACACGCAACACATTCCCGTTATTAATTTGCATCCCTGTGTTCTCTGTCAAGTGATTAGCGAACATCGTCGGTTCCGCCTTGTGCACAACACAAGGCGGGTGTCAAAGGCTTGCGTGCCAATGTTTAATTTTCATTTTCGTTGACTCTTTGTTTCTCAACACAGTAACATAATAGGTAGCTTATCTTACATACAACTCTATTAAGGCGCCGAATACTAAATTACTACTCAACTTTGAATCCCGATTTATGATAAAACAAGTAAATTATTTCAAAATTTCAAAATTCCCAACGTATTTTACATAGTCTACCACCAATTTATCCTCCTTGCTCTTTCCTGCTCCATAATCAGACCCTGGTCACTATCTATCTATAACTCTCGATTTAATGTTGGTATCATATAATTATATTCGGCAAAGTAAATCTGATACACTTTGTTTTTTAGCATTTAGTAAGAGATTATCTACAGTAAAGCAATCAAGAACTCTCGATAGAGATACGTTTACATTGTAGTAATTGGCTTTAGATCTATCAACTTTGAAAATAAATATAGTATCATCTTCAAATACAACTATATCACATAAGTTTTTACGAAAAAAGGAAGATCGTATACGTAAACTAGAAATAAAAATGGGCCATCTATCGAACCCTATGGCACCCCATGATCCCGAAGACCACTCACTGCCGACATCAACCCTTTAAACTATGTATTGGATAAGTAAGACTGTATAATATCCAGTGATTTATTTCGAAGGCCGTTGTGATTTAACATAGAAACATACATTTAATCACGCTTGTTTCCCGGAGGGTAGGCAGAGACCAAGGATTTCCACTTTCTACGATCCTGGCATACCTCTTACGCTTCACACATCCTCATCAAATTCTTCATACAAGCTCGGCGGTTAAGTGTACTTCTGACCTGGCCTTTCTCTAGAATGTCTCCAATTTGGTCAGAGTACGTTCGCCGAGGCCTTCCTCTTCCAACTATGATTTAACTTAAATATTAAAGTACCATGATTCACGCAATCAAAGGCCTTTAACAGATCGCTGAATACTCTGATGCCGAACTTTGCGTTCTCCCAGGCTTCCAATATATGCGTTAAGAGCATCAGTTATAGATCGACCTTTGGTAAATCCAAACAGATTAATATGAAGTAGACCATCATTGTCATACTTAGTGGACTGAGAATGTATAAGTTTTTCAAAACTTAGCGCGGGCAATAGAGAAATCGGTCTATAATTTGCTGGATCTCTAACATTACCAGACTTGAACAAAGGATTAATTTACTGTATTTCATAAGATCAGGAAATAGTCCTTCACCAATACAACTATTGAAGATATAGGCTAAACACGGAGCTATATCAATGATTATCGCACCTATCACTTTTGTCAATATTCCCTATATCTTCAGCATTCTTTATAAACATTTCATATACCCGTAGAGTAATTTCTTCGTAACTCTTTTTAAATTTTCAGTAGCAGATTATGTAATAAGAAGTTGTTATGTAAGGGATAGTGATTTTATGCCACATGTACCGATACGTTGATCATTACCGTTAGTCAATTACAAAACCCATCATCATTTTTAAAATTCAGAACACATTGAAATATTTAAAAGAAAGAAAATCACACAAGAAAATCATCAGAAAACCATTAAAAAAAATCTAAATGCTCTATTCCAATAAAAAAATTGAAACCTGTTATAGGACTAATATACAGACAAATAGACGCACACAAAGGCTTCAAACTTATAGTAAAAAGGAAAATAAATGGTTAAAGTTTGCCTGCTGTTTAATGACGGTGCCTTTGTCTACTATTGTCATAAGTCAGTAAGCCTGAAAAGTTTACAGTGTCTACAAGGACTCTCTCTGTTAATGCAACCCAAGGAGAGGACAGTACAAGTTCATGACAGTGGACTTGTTTCGATGGAAAATTTATTTTGTACGCAAACGGCGCAAAGGGATTCCGTTTTTATGCACTATTTGTTTTAGGTTCTAAAGTTAAATAATGAAAACGGAAACCTTATATTTTCGCCTTGTCCATATAGATGGACACATAGGTGACACGCCCTAACAACTCCGTTTTACACAGTTTATGATAAAATTTAAAATACAGAAAATAATACTTTTTTATAACTTAACTTATACTAAAAAAACGACCTAAAACATTCCTAATTGACGACAAATGTGTTGCGTCAGTAGGTAGGTTCTTTGTGCTATGATTTGTGTTTAAATATGTATGAGAGTACGTCCAATTTTCAAGGTTCAGAATTAAATTCTACCCTACTAATATAATAAATGCGAAAGTCTGTGTGTGTGTGTGTGTGAATGTTTGTTACCACGTTTCTCCGTAACTACTAAACCGGTTTTGCTGAAATTTGGAATGTAGATCGTTTAGGTTCTGGAATAACATATAGGCATATCTTATTTTCGAAAATCAACCCCTAACGGGGTTAAACAGGGTGGAAAAAAAATATATGTTTGATTCGCTCAAAACTCTGTACAAATAAACTTTAAAATAAATAATGAATAATGATACACGTATTTTTTTATTTTTTCAGAACTACCCTTTGTGTGCAATTGAGTTCTAAACTTTGTATACATTGTAATCCTTGGTTCGATTCATTCAAAAGTTAGTGGACATAGTTTGAAGCCTGGAGACGGTCATATGCTACTTTTATTAACATATCACGCGGGCGAAGCCGCGGGCCACAACTAGTATATAATAACTGAACCTTTAAAATTGGACAAAAACCTACCTACTGACGCAATGCGACGTTATCAAAATTACCTACTGCACAGATTAGATACCTTGCCTACTTACTTAACTTTATATTATACTACTAGTTTACGCAATACCTCGGCTTGCCTACCTTTCTGTTGATACCCTTAGACATCGTTCGTACCTACTATGTGAAAGCAATAAATGTACTGAGTATTGAGTGAATATAAAAGATAGCTTTAAACATTTTTCAGAAATACAGAAATAATATGAGGCTAGGTTTGTGACCCTAGCATAGAGTGGATCGACACGTCTTGGTTCCTTATATTATGTCAATATTTTTACTACGAGTTTATATACTTGTTACAATTGAAATATATAATAAAAAAAATACTGTTTTTTTTAAATGTGATAGAAATATTGTTGTTACTTGGATCGGGTGAGTTGGTTTATTAATCATTTTATTTATCAGGTTACAGAAGAAACATTATGAAGTTTGTCTAACATCAGTTTATGGAATTATAGCAAATTTCAATCATAATTACAAAAATTAAATATTAAATTACCTAACCTTTAGTAATCCGAGATAACTGGAAGGTATCTGTCGATCTCAAAATCTATTTGTGGTTTAGCTAGAGCCTTAATTAATTTAAGAAGTTATAAATTGAACTTAATAATATTTTAGATTAAGATTGGCTTGTTAATTTGGGCTTCGACTGATATTGTTAAGGCAAAGACTAAGTACCTACTTTGAGTAGGTATCTCAACGACTGCCTAAAGTTACGTGATCCATTAAATTCTCTGGAATATATATTTATCTAAACTTACTAAATCGTTTGTCCTGGCTGACTGATTGACTGATCTATCAACGAACAGCCAAAACTACTAAGTCTAGAAAGCTGAAACTTGGAACACACGTTTATTTTTATTTTTTATTTTAACTAACTAGCTTAACTTAGCTTGTGCTAAGAAAGGATTTTTGGATTTTTTTTTAAACACAACTCCTTACTTGCAAATCCGCTGGCAACAGCTAGTTTTATCATAGGCGACCTCGGTGACACCGTAGTGATCCAGCTTACTTAGTAATATTTCATGGGAAACACAGTCAAAGGCTTTTGAGCGATAGCGAAAAACTCCATGAGTTTTCTGTGATATCTCGAGCCCTAAGAGTAGATTACTCTTAGGGCTCGAGATATCACAGAATAAGTCTTGTTATGGCATGTCTAGTGGATTTCTTCTTCTGAAATCTAAACTGTCTACTGTCAAAAAATTATTATTTCTTTGGCTACATACTTTTCGAATATTTTACTTATGCTAAGAAGCACTGATACCGGTCTATAACTATAACACAAAGAAGAATGCTGATCTAGTAGCCTTTCTTGTGAAGTGGCACAACTTTTTCCACTTTCATTTTGTTAGGGAAAACCCCTTTTTCGATACATTAATTTATAATGCGTATAAATGGTACAGCAATTACGCATTCCAACTGTTTCAACAAATAAGGCGAGAAATACCAACAGTCGTAAGATTTTTTAGATATAATATTACTAATATTTTTGTAACTTGACTTATATTCATGGGTTTTAATACAAAAATATAAATGAAAACTTAAAGAATTATCAGTCGATCATTTAAGATCACATGTCAGATCATTTGATATACAATTTATAAAGCATTACTCGGTTATTTTCTAAATTTCTTACTTTACAGTACAGATATTATTGCAGTTGTTTTACACATTTTTCTAGTCTTTTCTTTTATTATTTTAAAACAAATACTAAATACACAAATTGTACTCTACTCATTTATACCACTTTGAGGCCCTTTTAATCCTAATGTTACTTCCATTATGTACCTGTCTAGGTACTCGTAGTTATCGAAACATATTTTTGGTTTGATTTATTTCGGAGAAATCTAATATTTGCGACACAGTTTCTGAAACTTCTGCGACTATCACCGTTCTATTAGTTTTCGTACTTTGTTTCAGAACCAAATAAATATATTTTGACTTGATTTTTAATAAGCTTTGCTATTCAGCGGGGGGCCAATGCAGCCAGTATATTGGGAACGCCTCTGTCTGTCAGTGATCTGGATCAGTTGAGCTATCTATGCATCGTATGCAGCGATGCATAGATAGCTCAACGATTTTTGGGTGGCTCATGTATAAATTGATCTATGTAACCTTTCTGTTAAAAAATATGGACGCGATGTCTTCTAAAGGACAAAATGCTTAAGCATTCTGTCTTTATATAGAATGGTCCTGATCATAAAGAAGATAGTTAAGAACAGTTATAACTTTATAACTGATTTAATTTGAGCTTAGTGGACGGATTTTGTAGGTCGCCATATTTTATTTAGTTAAATAGTTATTGTGATACAACTTACACCACAGTTAGAATAAAATAAAATTACTAATGTCGCACAGCTGTTTTACAACTCTTGCATGTTCCTGGATTACAGAATCCAACAATTTTTGAACGTAATGTGTCAGATCAAATTAAACTTTTTGACCAAGTTGTAAAGTACAAGTGGACACTAATATGATTAAACCCCAGACCCCTAACTGGCTCTCAAACTTGTGGAGTTGATCAGTTTTTTATGCGTAACTTTATCATCTGTGGCTTTATCCAGATGTGTGAAGGAAATATATTTTATACATTCTACATAGACACAGCTAGATTAGGTAAAGTCGAAGTGTTTAAAAAAAATTGCCAACCTGAGCAGCATGCATTCTTTTTACGTGATTTATTGTCTTTTTATCACTCCATGTTTGGTCCGTTATGATACTCAATTGAGAGGGTTAACGATGATAAATACCCTGTCTATTAGAATTAACGCGTCCAAGGCACATTTTCAAAAAAAAAATATTTTTTTGTATTTTTCCTTGTCTTTCAATAAGGCATCAAATGTACCTACTTAATTGTTTCAAAGGGTTAGGACATGTCTCAAACGAATAGTTTCAATACACTGCACCATACAATACGTGGCCGGCATATAGTATTAAGTGATCTCCTACTACGCTCGTTTGGACCCCAGGTATAAACTCGCATCTACTTAGTTGAAAACATTTCGGGTCATTCACTCGCGGTGTAATTATGCTCGACCAACAATACGGAGCTCGGACTTATTCAGGTTGCATGGCATTTCAAAAGCTCCACAGATGGAGTAGTAGGTAGTTACAGACAATTGTATTGTGAAATCGCGGGTGTCTGTCTGTAGGTAGGTACTTGGAACTGTTCAACCGCACATAACACTTTTCGCGTTGCTGCTTGCTGTCAAATACGAGTATTTTTTTTATTGGCTCATTAAAAGGATTTCGAAATTATTAGATATGTTACTGTGAACCAAACCCTACCAACACCTACATCTTTGTATGGATCGATCAGTCCCTTCGCATTAATCAATTTTACATAGGTACCTACAAAGCCGGCTTTAGTAGCTTACTCGCAAGGCCAAGTTGGAAATGTATGAGCGGTGACTTGCTTGTTTATCAAACAATAATCCTTGGATCTTAGTTTGTTAGGCATACATTATTACTACCTATTTCAGAAACTAGAGGCTTTGGTAGCAAGGTGGATGTAGGACATCCTTGTCGTACAGGGAAAGACCTAGATGCAAAAGGAACAGAAGCGACTGCGGGAGTAGCGTTTGCGGGAAAAGGCTTATGTGGGGTACTACGAGCTGCCAATGATGATGATCTTAAAAACTGGTATACCTCAATAGAATGATAAAACGTCCGTATTAATTACCTTAATACTAATTTGTTTTCATATACATTCCTTTAAATCCCACTAAGCTACCTAAAAGCTACTAAATAATGTTTTTTTCTGAACAGAGGAACCGAAGCGTAAACTAGAAGGGTGCTTTAATCCTGTGGAGTCGAAGTCGTGTGGGACTCAACCAAGCGTCCTAAACGGAGGTCTCAGGCCCTCTTATTAACTCAGCCAACTCCAGGCTCATAAAATAACTGAATAGGAAACTTGTCCATGGCACTAAACTGGGAAGTAAAATATAGGGATACAAGTGGCTACATAACCTTCAGTACTTGGGTAAAGTGCCTATTCAAGGAGTAGATATGGAAGAAAATTATTGATTTACTCCTTGAACATTATTTTATGCCGTTACTTAGATGTAACTAAGATAATAACGGTTGATAAGACATGGCTTAATTTTTTCGGTACAGACTTTTCTACACACAATCATAATGAATGAAATAACACAATAATGCGTGCTCAAAACTGTTATGCCTCATTGTTTAGTATAAGTTCGAGTTCTCTTTTATACCTCTAATATAATATCTAAACATTCATAAAAACGTTAGTCTTGAATGACTGATCCATCAACATACAGCCAAAACTACTAAGTCTAGAAAGCTGAAATTTGGAACCTAGGTTTATTTTTTTAACGTTAGCATACTAAGAAAGGATTTTTTTGAAAATTTACACTTTAAGGGGGGGAAATAGGGAAGGAACTTTGTATGAAAGTGTTTGTTCTTTAAAGTTAGAAACATGCAAATTTGGATTACAGCAACTGAGCATAAATAAATAGTGACTTGTTTCAGGGTTTTTGGATTTTCACATTTTAATGGAGGTGGAGGGGAGGGGGGTAACGAGAGAAGAAATTTTTATATGGGAATATAGTTTAAAGGTACATTTAAAAAAAGGAACATGAAAATTGTAATTGTAGCTACTCACCATAGTTAAATAATGTCGTGTTTCAAATATCTGAGCCCGTTTTTTTTTAAACACGACTTTAGGTGTGCTAAGCCGCTGGCAACAGCTAGGAACTAGAAAAAACAAAATAATATTAAACCTACCCATTTTATATCACGAACGTAGTTAAGTATCTTACTGCATCGTCACTTTACTTGGTGATAAAATAAAATAGTATTAGCCCAGATACTTTTAGAGATTCCCTCAAATACCGCCCGCCCATACACCCTACGCATAACAATGAATATACA
The DNA here is from genome assembly GCA_958496245.1 of Perizoma flavofasciatum. Lineage (NCBI taxonomy): Eukaryota > Metazoa > Arthropoda > Insecta > Lepidoptera > Geometridae > Perizoma > Perizoma flavofasciatum. The sequence goes on from OY292436.1 coordinate 8,155,293, forward strand.
CATACGACGAAAGAGCGAGAAAGCTGAACAAATTCATCGAAAAACCTTGAGGCACTGTCCAATGTTTTAGGACACATTGTAAGCTCGGACTTCTTTGAAGGTTCTTTTGTTGTTTTACATTTTCTTATAATTGTAATTATTTTTATATACAAAACCCGTAACTAAAAGCAGACTAGCTGAAGTATTTGCATAATAAGGACATTACTAGGCTAATGATAGTTTCAAGGGGCCTATTTGATAAGCGGGCGGCGCGGCGGCGGCAACTTCTTAATATCCTTCAAGCTGGTTCAGTTCGACAACAGATGCCCAGTGAACTCCACAGGCAGGCTCGAAGAGTTCATAAGTCTTTAGATTTATTAAAATGTTCGCAATATCAAAAGTGGGTAAAAATCAAGCCTCTAGTAAAAATCAAGGACTGAAAAAGTTAATTCAAATTGAAAAGAATATTTCGAACACGATTGCGTAGGCACAAAGCTAACATAATTAAATCGGGCCGACTCGCCCAAGGGGCGGACTGCGGGTTGCAACATCTTCCGAACATTACCTATTCATCACACGAAGCGTTGAAAAGCGACCACTTTGTTACTTGTAGTCCAGGTGCTAGCTTTTTCATATACTTTATATTCGTGGAGTAGTATTTGTAATATATATAGAAACACTAGCTGTGCCACGGCCGGTCCCCAACCGACCTAACGCGTCGCATCACCCGCCCGCGCAATTACTTCTCTTACTCGGCGCCTAAGGGTCGTAACGTGATGTTAAATAGCATATAACCTTCCTCAGAAATGGGCTATCAAATGATAACGGGAATTTTTCAAATGCAGCTGGTAGTACAAACTCATCAGCTTTATTATTAGTTATAGCTGTACCACGGCAGCCCTCGGCCCCGACCGTCCCACCGCGTCTCATCGCCCGACCGTGCTATTACTCCTTTTTCTCAGCTTTATTATTAGTATAGATTAGCACTAAACGGTTTGTGTCAACACGAGTTTTTTCTAGTTTTGCGTAAGTAGGCTAAAAGTTCATACAGCGTAAGAACTCATAGCTACGTCATAGGGCCTCATATAAAATAACTCAGTATCTAGTTCGCTGAATCTTCTTGAAAGTAGTACAGCTAACTCATAGAGAATTAAATTGTTACGGGGATTTTTAAATAGATGGTTTAAATAGAGGTTATAAATAAATAAATAAATAATGCTGGCCAATTTTCACACAGCATCATCTAGCCCTAAACCAAGCAGAGCTTGTGTTATGGCTTATTATGTTATGTAGAGTGACAAAACCCCCGATAGCTAAATTTCATCAAAATTAGTTCAGCCATTATGGAGATTATTAACAACAAAAACCGAAAATCTCAACATCCAAAATGTGCTCTCTTTGCCCTCTCGAAAAATCTCCAACCGCGAGAAACGAATTTGTGTTATCAACATACAGTTCACCTATATTCTGTGAAGATCGGATCGGATAACCATTCTAGATTGTCGGGCAAACATTTAGCCTATTTTCCGACCTTAAGATTTAGTCTTCTAAAGTAATTCAAACATTTTGTAGCGATTTTTTCGTGAAACTTAATGTATAATTCTCAATGGCTCTCCCACTACCATCCATACTTTAGTTCCTTCCTTGGTTACGGGCATCATTTTTCTCTGGCTCCATTAGTGGGCATCAGTCAGCGGAGATGAATACGCGGCCCACAAACATAAACAAAGTAATGGTGTTCATCCAGTGACAAAGAACGGCCCATCACGATACGGAGCCCTCGAATCAATAGAGACCTTTATGGATTTAGATCCGCTTCTTTGATCATATAGGAATGTTGGGTTTTGTTGTAAAACGTCTCAATTGGAGAATTGTTACTCAGGTATCTTTGATGTTTGGGTGTTTTTATCTAATGCTATTGCCATATTGCGCGTATTTTTCGATAGTAAGTGTAGTAAAACGTACTCCGTTTGACTCACAACGGTAAACTTTAATAATTTATAAGACATAAAATGTTAAAAAAACCGACTTCAAATAACGGGAAATTGACGAAAAGGACAAAAAGGAAGAGTGTAGGATTTTTTCATTAATCCACACTTTAATGTACCCTTACCAATAAAAAAATTGGGAATCTTCTCCTGTCGTTTGATAATAAATAGCGATATTCGCGATAAGTTTGCAGTCCCAAGTTTACGGCCTCTATCCTGTAGGTACTTAATCCTCAAGTGCTTACATTATTTTGCCCACTCGGGACACATATATTATAATACTAGTAATCGGGATGACTCTTACGAATAAGAAACAAAGGAAAACGCGCCAAAAATGTTTCAGCTGGCCGTGATTCCACAAAATTATGATGTTTTTTTAAGTTTTGCGGGAAAAATTGCAATCTCTATGCAACAACAAAATAATGATCAAAATCGGTTAACAATTGGCGAAGATATGAAGCCGGTTCAAAAAAGGCTTCCACTGTAAACGAGTACAAAAATAACATTCTTTTATGACACTCTTTTTAAGTTTAAATCAAATCAAGTCAAAATATTTTATTGGATAATAATAAAAGTAGGTACATAAAACAAAGAAAACGATGGTAGCTGCAATAGTTTTTAAAACTGGCGCAGTCACCAACGCTCACCTACTATTGCTAAGAGGTGCTGATGTATAAATCGATAAAAAAAAAGCTGGGCATTTCCACACAACATTATCTAGCCCCTAACTAAGTAGAGCTCGTATTATGGGAACTACATGACTTATATACCAATTTTTTTTTTTTTTTTTTAATACTTACATATTATTCAGAGAAAACACCCAGACCCGAGACAAATATCTGCAGATCAAACAAAAATACGTACCGCAGGCGGGCTTTCGTCAAAACCGTCAAAAGTATATTCAAACTCCTTTTGTAAGCCATCTCTATTACCTTAAAGCACTAATGAAGGCAAACTAGTACGATTGGCGTCGGCTTACAAGGCACTGAGAAACATGATAACGCTATTGTTTTGTTTGTGCAATCGAACCTCGACCTGACATGTCGTAGCGTCTAGGTTACCAATTTCGCCGTTCACTGAACTAGCAATTAATACAAGCATATCCCCACGTCACAGATATGGGAATTGGAGTGTGTTTGTGATTTAGTGAATATATTATAGATGATATAACTTACAAGAATAATGTGCTATATAACTGCAGGGAAAACATTATTAATGTATCTATTCGTATAATAATAGATATCTTATTAAGATTCTATATTCTTATAATATAGAATCTATAAGAATATATAATATATATATATATATATATATATAACCAAACCATCAATCCAAAGTTCCGCATTTTATAACAAACTAAGCATCCAAACTCCAGCTCAATTGGATTGCCCAAAACAACTCAAATTTCCAATTTAACCAAATTGATCCTTTTCCCAAAAAGTCTTGCTTTCGCTTATTTCAACAGTTTTCCACTCTCGTTTAGATAGGAAGAATAACTCTGAAATACTGCGTACATTTTGATAGTAGCTGTTTGCATTTGGCTTCGTCTAAATTAATATCGAAAGCTGGAAATTAGGGACAGCGAAATGATGTTCCAATAATGCTGACTGTGTTGTATGGCGACTGATGAGCTGTTTTATCCATAAATCTGGATTTTTTTAAAGCCCATAATCGCTTGTTCGCTTTGAAATTATCGATAAGACGTTTTAATTCAATGTTTTAATTCAATAAATAAATAAATAAATAATGCTGGACAATCCACACAGCGTCATCTAGCCCCAAGCTAAGCAGAGCTTGTGTTATGGGTACTAGATGACTGATATACTTAATACAATACATTACATAAATAGATATTTTTTTATTACACATAGAAAATACCCAGAACACCCGGAACAAATATTTGCAGATCGTACAAATATTTGTCCCAGGGCGGGAATCGAACCCGCAACCTCCTGTGTAGCAGGCGGACCTTCGCCCACCGCGCCACATCGGTCGTCAATGAAGTTAGCTTCATTCGATGTTCGTTGCTACATAATCAGATTATTAATTTTGTGAACACATTAAGTATTTTTTGTACCGTTCTAAATATTGGTGAATAGGTGTCGACTATTTCGACTCTTTTTGAAGATGTCGTGGGTTGTGGTGCCGCATTGTCTTCACTGCTTCTCATTCCTTCATGGTATGGACATCCCATTCAGTGGAGCCAGACTAGCCACACCCACAGTCCTCTAATATCAGATTGATTCATGACAGTTGGCTCCTTCACCAATAGATTGGTAGGTACGTAACAATTTCCTTTTGGAGAAAATGACTGATCCTTTTCAAACTACTTTTTCTAAAGCTTCCAAGAAACTTCCGACTACTACATTGGAAAATCAATACAAACCGAAGATCTTCGTTCCTTGAATTTAATTCAAAACACGGACGCTGGCACTAAGTAATGAAATACAGTTTTGTGCAATCTGTGACATCGTAGTACCGGCAGTAACTAACCTGCAACAAGAACTAAATACGCGAATGCTTTTGAGAAAAGCTCTCGTGATTAAATTGTTTCTTGCTCTTTGTACATTATTGCGTATGAAATTATGTGGTGCCTTTTAAAAGTTAATTGGAAACAGGCGTGTTTATTCTCTTTCATTTAATTTCTTTGAAATTATATTTTCCCCTAAATTTGATTACAAAACTATTTAGTCATACTGATATGACTCAAAGGCGAGCATTTTCTTCTCAGCTTGTTTTTTACGAATCAAGCGTTTCGGTTTAGCCTCCAATTGATCGAATTGTGCGCCATTTATTGTTTTGAAACGTGTTTTTTGTGTATTCAATATCGATCCTAGTCTGACTAGATCAATCAAAATAAGCTAATATCACCTCGCCGAACTACTTATTCCTACTTTTTCAGACTGTTCGAGGTCTTCAAGCGGCGTGATTCGAGGCATCACAACGGTGTCAGTAGCGGTGAGAGGCATCGAGACACGACCAACGATCATGACGAAGAGGGTCCGTCCAAAGCCAGCGTCGCCGAACCGGCAGGGACCGCAGCAATGTCAAGTACGTCTCTTTTAAAGTAAAAATTGTGTTTCCATAGCATGACTTGACAAAGTCACCTCTAAAATAACACGTACGAAACAAAATATCTGATATCTATTAACCAACAGATATAGAAGACTCGTCATTATACTCAAATATAGAATCTCATTGTTTTATATTTTTGAAAAGTAATTGTTTGAGAGACAAAATGCCAAAAACTTTGATTTTCGTTAATTTTTTGCCAGCGCGGTGTCATTAGTGTCGTTAGCGATCTTGCGTTCGAAATTTGTACGCTTATTTTCTTTTTTTACAACTAAAGTGGCAAACAATAATACGGCCCACCTGTTGGTAAGCAGTTACCGTAACCACTCGCGCGTTGCCGATCCTGAGACGTGACACGTGAAAATTCTCATGTTCCTGTACTATCACCGGCACCCATACCCTTCAAACCGTAACACAGCAATGGGAGCATTACTCGTTGGTGACAGAAATAGATATGGTGGTAGAACTTTCCCGGAAGAGCTCTTTCACAAGGCTCTTTTACAAATATATATTATTCTTTGGCAGGTCTGCCTCTTAAACACACAACAACTTTTTGTATGGAAGGCTCAGTTTCCACTGGACTTACATTATTCTCAGCTATAATTTCACTCTGTAAATGAAATAGAGGGCACTATCGAACTCATTTTCAAACTAAAATTTATAGCAAAGCAAACAAGAAGCACAAACAAGAAAGGTCCAAGGACAGGGTTGGTAGTGAAGTTAGTCACGTCATGGAGTATTGGTGTTCCAGTTAGTTTCCGCTTCATAACGACCGATGGACCGTGACGATTGCCTCTATTTGTCTTTTGATGGTACAAAGGATCACGCACACATTCAAAGTGCCTACGAGTCTCTAAGAATAGACGAAACGCACATAAATCTACGTGGAAAGGAACTCATTCAATAACTGAATATTATACAGGGTTTTTCAAAATATTATTATATTTATTATTATTATCCTCTATTTATTTCAATTCTCAGGCTTATATGCCTGGGGCCTTTACAGGCATTAGTGGAGCCTAAGCTAACACTAAGAGGCCTTTTGTACATTATCATATAAAAAAACGGAATTTTATAGATGGCGACTGATGTAAACTATTGGAAATATGAGTGATAAACTAGGCTATTGCAGGAGTATATACTTATGGAATGGTTGCTGGGCTATGAAGGATGAAACGGCACCTGCCAATTATTACTGAAATTCAGATAAAATCATAGCCAGGTGATGACTTGCCGTCCACTAAACGGGCCCCATAAGTGCCGCCAACGTTAGGCAGCGTAGAGGCAACGTTGGTGTGAACGGCTAAAGGGTGTCGAGAGGTGTGCTGCAGTTTCACTAAACGCTACTCCCGGCTTTATGCCTTTAACACTTCCACCATTGGAGCATAGGTTCCGCTCTTGCGCCTCCACCTCCGACCGGCCGGCTAAGGCAAGCCGAGGGTCAGGTGTCGCCGTCGACTCCAGGGAGTAATGGGACTCCGCGGTGTCGCCACGCACCGAACGCTCGCCACAAGCGCGCCCTGCGGGATGATGTATGAATGATGATGGTTTATGTGATGCACTATATCGTCGTCGGTGGCGGGGCAGGGATTGGGTATAATAATAATTATTATTATTATTATCAGCCTGCTTCATTCCACTGCAAGGCCAAGGTCTCTCTATCTCCTTTACATCCTAGTCGGTCCGGGGTTTTTAAAGGTCATACATAGTACCTAATGAAAAAAAGCGTTAGAAAACGTCACAGTCTAATTGAATTACATAATTGAGCGATGTTTTATCATTTTGGATAGTTATGGATAGTTTTATTTTGTGCTCAAATTCTGACAAATTCCTAAGGCAGTATAACCTCTTATTTAGTACATATGTAGTAAAGTGGCGTTCAAACAGGCTGAAACTATCTATGTAACATACAATGCTTCACTTTCTAGTATATTTGGCATAATGGCAATATTTTCCCCGAGCCGCGTCATTGCTCGTTCAGTGATCTTATTTATGTCGACATTGTTCAGCTATAAAAAGTCTCAGACATTTTTATAACAAAATGCTTGAATATTCTTTGCTTCATAGTTGAAGCAAAGATAAACGATGAACATATTTTAGTTAAGTTATATAAAAAAACTGTATCACTGTATAGCTCGACTTTACAAATATTTTTGGCAAAACTTCGATATTCGCCAAATAAACCAAATATTTTTTTCGTTGGAATATTCCTGTGAGTTTTATTATTAAAAAGGAATCGTTTGCACATAGTTTGGGAACAACACGCTAAATATTTACTATGGAAGGTTCGTAAACACTTCTAATTGGTACTTACAACGCTAGGCCGAAACTAATCACACAACTTGCTTTGGGGCCGGGCTTTCAATTATTTCTCTCAAAAGTCGATCGATGTAAATGTAGATTGGATTCACGTTCATTTCCCCTGTTATTTTTTGTGTAAATTCGCTAACATTTATTTTTTATATTTTAACCTTATAGGTTGCGGCTATACTGGGTTAGGTTTGTTTATCCAATATCAATAAAAATCATGTCAAGTTATTCATGATTCTAATAAAATTATTGAAAGACCTCCGTGACTATTTAAAATTGACGTTTCACTCTTGACCTAACCCACAGGACTTAAATTTTATTCCCATTGAAATATATGTTTCACGAAAACTAAACGAAAACCGGTTGGTGGTATTTTATTATATTTTACTAGCTTCTACCCACGGCTTCGCCCGCGTGGTACCCGGATTAAAAGTAGCCTATGTGTTATTCTGATATATACTTAAGCTACTTACTGTAAAGTTTCATTTAAATCCGTTCAGTAGTTTTTGCGTGAAAAATTAACAAACATCCATCCACCCACGAAATCCCACGATACGCTCACCAAGGAATATTTTATCACTAATTTAAGTATGAGTCATTACCGTTAGGGACTCCGAATAAAATGGACTACGGGTCCCTAGAGATACTTTCAAAATTAATATTATTTTCATTCCTAGTAGGGAATGTCCAAGCCTACTGCTTTTATGGTTCAAATTTCAACACTAAAAATTGCAAAGTATAACCAGTACCAAAAATGATTTTGTATAACTATTTAAATATTACTTCTGTAATTTTATCAAGTTATTTTTTATCATTTTATCAGGTTGCTTTTTCCATTTTTCACGTGGTTGTGTAGAAAAACAAAAGAGTTAAACATTCATTAAGTAAAACTTTTCAAAAAACATGTAAAAAGATGTACTGCTTTAGTGCATTTACCTAAAACTGAAAAAGACGACGGCTGATTATATCATAATGCCCGATGTCCAACTGATGCTAATATTACTAAGTTCAATGATTATTTTGTCGCGACGTGGCTCAATGAGACTTCTTTCTTAGCAGACAAATGGTGTTGTTGGCACGCTACTGTCAACAAACAATGCTATGCAAAACCACAAAGTGTTGCAAAATATCTGACACATCTGCAAAATGAAGAAAATTATTATGAATCCCTTCTAAAAAAAGGGTTGCATCATAACAGTAAAGAAAAAATAAACTTGTTTAATCGATGAATACATTCAAAACGTAATCGAAGATTTAATTAAAGGAGAAACTTCAGTAGCTGTGTTGAACTTTTAGTGTAACTACTACTCACTAAAAGTCAACATTGAAATTATGTTTGAATTGAAAAACTATTTTTTTTACATTATCAAGACTGATTTTTATGATAGATGAAATCCTTTTTTCAATAAATAATAATTATGTAAATAAAGGTAGATGTTATTGTTAAATGTGGAGGAATCCAAATTGTAAATCATTTTAAGTGCCTTTTATTTTGTTTGATAAATTTTGTAATCTGATTACTTAGCTGATTCCTTAAAATATTACTGATTTCATAATTGTGATTTTTTATTAATCAATGTTGCAGTTATATTGTGAGGGACACCGATTTTATTTTTGTGTGAAGTAAGTTGTTTTGTTTGTACTTGTCTGTTGATTTACTTGTTTTAAATTTGTGCATGTATATTATTAAATGATCGGTATTTGTGTTTTTTTTAAATAAAAGGAATGTTTTTAAATTTCTGCAATGTTATATGGTTCTGTGAGTTATGATATAAGACTGATTGTACAACTTATGAAGCTGATTTTGAGTTTTTATAGTAATAATGAGATTTTATAAACAAATTCTATTATTTTCTTACTCTGTCACTTATTTTCCATAAGAAAATTGTTTACAACTGTACTGAATATATTAAGGTTTATAAAAAAAAGTGTGCTAGGAAAAAAAATAAGTGGTCCCTACTAGGAATGAAAATAATATTAATTTTGAAAGTATCACTAGGGACCCGCAGTCTATTTTATTCGGAGTCCCTAACGGTAATGACTCGTAAGTACATGATCATCAAATGCAAATTATAAAGCAAAATGTAATATGTGCGGCCTGATGTAAGCAAAGCTTTATTTTAAAACCGTTGCAAATGATCCCGAACTTTATTCCAAATAATAACTAACCTACCCATAGAAAATAGGACCTTTAAATATTTCGTGTGATATCCTCGGTACTCCAATTGTTCAGCAACGTATGAAATTGTACCGTCAATATGAGGAGGATCGTAAAAGAAACGACTCCTTAGTGATCATAAAAGTAAGAGTCTGTTTACTCGACAGCCGAAGATTTTAAAGCATGTAGGTACAAATTAAATATAATAGGTACATTATGTACTGCGCTAAGTATCGCAGTACATAATGTACCTATCTATAAGATAGGTACATTATGAAGATACGGATGGGCCATAAAGTCTTCGATAATTCTATTTTCCTTTAGACCATGTTACTTGAATCACACTGTGGGGTTAAAAACTTTTCTTATAGTACTATTTATGAAATTTTCTGTAAAATCGTAACGATTGAATTACCTACATTACAACTTTAGCATTTTTGGAGCTTTTTGGAGCATTAAGCTCCAAAAATGGGACGAAAATTGGGAGATACATAGGTATCTACGTAGATAGGTACGTAACAAATACTAAAGGCGGTGAGTGTTTCATTTCCGGGATCTTTCTACTGCGTCACGCGACCGCCAGACACTTTGAGATGCGGAACGTGAAATAAAGTGGCTATTGAACACATGAATTTAGCGGTGGAACTGGATTACAAAAGTATTGAAGTAAGTATCTCGGTAAGAAAGGTTTTTAAGGTTTCTGTGGTTAGCCTTAAGAAACCTTAGAGTCCAAGCACTATTTATATTTGGCACATGCTTATGTATTGCATTGAAGATAGCATTTCACGTGACAGGTTGCAAGTCCATCGCTGCTTTTGTAGGGCTTGCAGTGTTACTATTCTACTAACTACATGCAGGTCATACATCCCACTAAACAACCTAAAATGCTAAGGTGAATTAAACGTAAATATCTTTCTAATGTTTCATTTCTTACACTCTTTTCTTTAATCCAACATTATCTAATATAAATTATCCCAATTAATAAATTAGCCCAATCGAAAACACTCGAACAATTGCAGCACATTCGTCAGCAGATAAAGTTGTCGTTACTCAGACAGGGCCGAATGCCGATCGAAAGTGTGTTTGTAGGTCAGCCAAATATCAACAAAGAGATCCCACATAGGGGGCGCCACCCCTAACTTAAGCGCCATTCCTTACTCTGCACCCCTGGATGGCGTTCTTTGCTCAAATGTTTTTAATCTGGTATTAGGTACTTTTCAAAATAACAGACTGACAACCACCATTTTCTTACTAACGTTGCGTGATAAGATAACTCAGCTCAAAACATCTGCAATAAATAGTTATGTACCTATTCATTGCATTATCTTCATTATACCTGCCCAGAATAAATGTGCGATTTAGAACTAGTACAAGTTCTTGGTGCCGATGTGGGAAAGCTTCAGGATTTCATCAAGATAACTTTATCCATGAGCAAAGAACGCCAAACTCGCTATATAGTCTACCAGTTTGCCAAATCGGATGAGATTCGGTCTGATATCACTAATTGGGCCAGCGAGCTATTAGCTCCGATGGCCGATGCCAATTTAACCTTATTGATGTCGTTCACTGTACATCTTCGGGACGACCCTTGTCTCGTTTCAACCCCATCCCTCACTACTAATAATTAATCAAGCAATTAAGAAAATCCGCAAAACGGCTGATATTTACGTTATAATTTTATCAGTACAAATCTTATTAGACGGGATGTCGGGAAAGCTCGGATGCTTGAATAAATATCGATGGATGATGGATGCCGTAAACTAGGTGCCAATAAATTAATTTTCAAATCAAACTATTGCTCTCAATACTTAACTGGATTTCAGTTGCTTGGTCCCGTGAAAACCAACAGCGTAAAGTTTAACAAAATTCTTAGTTATTATGTTCTTTAGGGAAATAAAACTATCATGCTGTTGTTTTTCACCTTTGTAATCTCAGTAAATACTCAAAATGCTGCATTATTATTAATTGATTTACTTCACACAACATTTTAAAATCACAAATAACTCAGAGATTCAAAGATTCAAGATTTCTAATACATAAAACAAACTAAATTATACTATCAAACAGGAACCCACGATTAGGAATGGAATTTAAAAAATATATCGAGTTAAAAATTTGCAGCAAAATAGCAATAAACAATATATGCTTATAAATTCGTTTTTCCTGACAGACTGACTGCCACAGCTAAAACTACTAAGTCTAGAAGCTGAAATTAAGAACGTTGGTTTATTTTATAACGTAAGAATGTACTAAAAAAATAATTTTGGAAATTTGTGCTTTAAGAAGGGGAAATGAATGGGTAAATTTTGTATGTAAGTCTTTGTTCTTTAAAATGAATTACAGCTACTAAACATGAATAAATAATGACATGTTTCAGGGTTTTTGGATTTTGACATTTTGACATTGAATTGGGGGAGGGGAAATGGGGATGAAAGTGAGTGTCCCACTGAATTTCGACAGTTCATTATTCCGACACGTCGCTAACTTCGAAAAAACATAGTTCGACAAGTCATTGTTTCGACTGAACATACTTCGACAACACACACCTTCGAAAAACCACTACATCGACAGACCCTACTGCGACATGCACTTGTTTGGCAGATAATTATTTCGACAGAAACATAAAAAAAACCTAATAACCTAACCTATCCGAGTCGGATCTGAAAATGCTATTTACTTCGCTCGTCGCCGCCGCTCGAAGCTGCCGACTGATCATTTTGACCTAAAATTTTATTATAACACGTAATTCAATAAGTGTTGTTACTTTTTAGAGCAGGTATGTTTTTGTCGAAAAAATGATCTGCCGAACAAGTGCATGTCGGAGTAGGGTCTTTCGAAGGTGTGTGTTGTCGAAATATGTTCAGTCGAAACAATGACTTGTCGAACTATGTGTTTTCGAAGTAAGCGACCAACGTGTCGAAATAACGAACTGTCGAAATTCAGTGGAACACTGGGTGAAAGTGTGTGTGGTTTTTTTTAAAACATGACTCCACGCGTGCAAAGCCGCTGACGAAAACAACATCTAAAATAAAACATTCACAACATGATTAATTAAGTACAGACAATTTGCAATGTTTGCCATGGAAGTTAAATTACATTTATAAGCTGCTGACGCAGATACCTACACGGGTATGCAGGTACCTACAACGGATGATTAAAAAATAATCCAACATGAATTCATGCAATGCAACAGATCTCGTTGAAGTGTCACATATCTTTGATTTGGTACATCGGCTATCGAATGCACTCCGTGAAACGAAACCCATCAACAAAACAAATGAAATCGAATAATTTCGACAACACGCGTCCATTGAAACAAAATCACGGGGAATTAATTAGCGAATGCCCGGGGGACCGCTTCCATTACGATCCAATTTTCTAAAAACTCCAACAGTATGGTGGTAGCAGGACTTGTATTTGACGGATTTTCATTTCATTTTGTGAAAAGAGACTTTGCAACTGCTAAAGACGCTAATATTGTTGTTAGGATAGACTCTTATTATTAAAAAAACACGCTCACGACTGTATTCTCCATGATAGACCTCCTCAAATACATACTCAGAGAGCAGATCTTTGAAGATACCAAGGTAGTCAGAGTTAGTTACTTATTATAGTTATGTTAAAGTCATCTTCGTGTCACCAATTCTTCATGGTCACCCAGTGTTGGGTCAGAGCTCTGACCAGCCGCCTAATAGCACTAAAGAAATGACAATGGGAACTACTTATTTTGACAGACTTAGCATTGTCCAAAACTTCTTACACTTGAAAAGAAACTGAACACACTACTATCATCTGTGTTTCCTGAAAAATACAATCTGGGTCCCTTCAAGTTAAAAGTGAATAGGAAATCTTCTAAGCCAACAAGTTCTCAAAATAATTTTGCCCACCGCCCACTTTGAGAATCAATAATTTCCTAGAGCTCGCAAAGTTTTTTATACTTACCAACTTTTCTTTGGAAAAGACACTTGCTTATAAAAGCTATTGGAGTGCGTAGAAAGAATTAATTCGATAATTCAAGGGGGTTTAGGAACGAAAACCAGGCAACCGGTACTATCACAATATATCCAACAACTGCCTGTATCTAGCTATCTACCACTCGATCATACAGATAGATACTAAAATATTTATTTAATATCATCAGCTTTTTAAATTCCCACTCTTCATCACGTTCAATTACTTTAACGCGTAGGATGTACCGGTAACAGCTGTTTATGTTGCTTAAGGCTCTCTGCAAAATTATAATTCGAAAGCTTCATTCATACCCCGGGAAGTTCGGCGACGTTTTACATAAATTAAATCTCTACGTGTAATAAAATTGTATGAAGTAGGAAGTAATAAACAAACTCGTTTCCTTAAAGAGAACAATATAAAGGGACGATGCTTAAATATTCACAGATACAAAGTAAATAGGCATTACGACAATTGTTTTATTATAGAGGTAGCAACTCAAAAGATTGACGCCCTGCGTATAGTAAGTGGTATGAGTACTTACAGCATTATTTAATTAATTCATTATTATCCTTGACTATAGGTAGTTATAGTAATTGTATGGATATTTAAAAGTTACTATGGTAAGTTGGTAAGTAAGTCACTAGACTTATACATAAACATTTGTTGTAGATTATGTATAGTTAAATTCATTAACTTGTAATTCCCGAAACTTATAGGGTATTATTTTATTAACGTTGAAATCCATTGCGGCGCTTTTAGTAGGAAGTTTGCTAAAATCCACATGGAAAGATGCATTGTTTCTACTAATCGATGCAAAGGTGCGTACAGTACTACAATTTAAATTAGATTCTTGGGCAAAGTTCGTGTTTCCGAATTAGTACAATTATACAACCAATGTACGGCCGTCCCACGGCTTGTGACTACTCGTCAGTCAAGTGCAAAGATTTTAAATCTTTGGTCAGTCACCAGCGAGCTCCCAATGCGTTAGCCCATGCGGTTTCAGTATAGAGCTGTTAACACCCCCAGTTGTCACATTTCATAGCAGTACGAATTTTGTTGGATTTTTTCTTCCCATTGTTTAATGTAAATTTGCAGTGAGTAATTAGGTTACATTATCGCATGCCCTATTAGGTACTGACTAACTTTTTTATATTTATTGTTCTTTATTATTATTATTATTTAGCCATAGCTATCCAAAAGTTGAAAGGAAGGGAGGCCTTTGCCCTGCAGGCCTCCCCTTGATTAGGTAGTAGGTTGCCCTTGATTAGGTCTTTCATTGACCAAATTAAAATCTCTGCCAGACGTTCTCTGTGCGTCTAACTACCTCTTTTTCTGCGCGTGCCAGGAAAGAGACAATTTGGTCAAGATAAAGATACTCCTGGACGTACTCAATCTCCACACCTTCCACATTCACCCTGCTCTTCATGCTATTTGTCATGAGCTTTGTCTTCGACATATTCATCTTAAGTCCAACCTCAAGACTAGCGGTGTTTAATTCGTTGATCATTTGGCTGAGTCCAGAAGCTGAGGATAAGAATAATACGATATCATCGGCAAAACGGAGGTTTGTTAACGTGTTACTGCCGATGACAATACCCCTTTCTACCCAGGCATTCGCCAAATTACGGAAAATCTCTTCTAAAGTGGCAGTTTAAAGTTTTGGTGATAGTGGATATCCTTGTTTGACTCCTCGCTGTATGTGGAATGGAGATGGTCCTGAGATGTGCAGTTTTATAGCTGAGGTACTGTTATCATAGATGTTATGTAATAAATGAATGTAAGTAGGATCTATTCTTTGGTTCTGCAGTGCTTGAAATAATGAGATTTGATGTAAACTGTATAATTTATAGGCATAGTCAATGAATGCGAGGTACAGTGGAATGTTGAATTCAATGTGTTTTTCTATAATCTGATTCAGTGATTGGAGGTTATCGGTAGTGCTAAGACCTCGTCAGAATCCAGCCTGTTTTGCTGGTTGGTGCAAATCTAGTTGACCAGAAATTCTATTTTCAATAACCTCTATGAAGGCTTTGTAAAGATATGAAACAAGGCTGATGGATCTATAGTTTCCTATGTCTGATTTATCTCATTTTTTATGTAGCAAAATTATATTTGAATGGCAAAAGTCTTGCGGGAATGTTCCAGTTTTTAATATGGAGTTGAAAAAATTAGTAATGTGGGGGAGAAGGACTGGCTCGTCTATTGTTAGGGCTTCTGCCGTTATGTGATCATGTCCAGGGCTTCTGCTGTATTTCATAATTATGAGTGCTCTGTGTACTTTCGACCCAGTGATCCATTTTATGTGTTCTGGGCATGAGTAAGCAATAGAGGCTAGTTGACAAGCAGTAACCAAGGTATCTGTGTAGAGATTCTTATAAAATTCTGTACAGATATTTAATACTTTCGACCTATCGCCTTGCTTCGCACCATTATTGTCTCTTAGGTTTCCCATCGATGATTTTCCTTTTTCGGTACCTCTAATGGCAGATTTTAGGTTGCCATTACTTTCTAACGCAGATTGTACTAGGTTCATATTGTATTTTCTAATATCCTTTCGAATGCTTTTTTTGACTTCCTTGTCTTTAATACTATACTCGTGAGAATACATTTTTAATGTTTGTCGTTCCTCTATTAGTGATTTCGCTTCGTCACTGAGTTTACTCGTTTTATTTTTATGTTGCTGAATTTTTTGACTGGCTCTTTTGATGCTTTCATGAATGTTATTTTATTGTGCTTGTACATTATCTATATCACGTATCACGATGTAGATCAATAGAAGGGGGCTGAAACTATTTTTTAATTCAAGAATAAATTTATCTTTGTTATTAAATAGGCTAAGTTTGTCTATACGTTTTATTGTACTTTTAATTACTTTGAGACGCGTTTTGAATTAGTTTGAGATTAAATTTGAGTGAAATGCGTAGAGATCGATGATCCGAGCTAAATTTAAAATTATTAATTACTTTGAAATTGTTTACTATGCCTATATCAGAGGAAAGGCAGAAATCAATCTCGTTTTTGGTGATTTTATCGGGTGAGAACCAAGTACAGCGGCGTTGCGGCTTCTTGTAGAAGTAGCTGTTACTAATGATCACGGTTTGGCCAAAGGCAAACTGTAATAGTCTAGTGCCGTGCGCTTTCCTGGTGCCCAAGCCATATGGTCCGAGTATGTTATTGTTATCTGTATCTAATCTAGGGCCTAGTTTAGCATTAAAATCCCCTATTATCAATTTCTGAGTGCCTCTTTGTTCATCGCAAGCTTTATTGAGGAGGTTGTAGAGATCTTCGACTTTCTCGTCCGGATATGAGGAAGTTGGTGCATGCACTTGGATGATGGTAAGAAACTTCTTATCGGTAATTCTTAGTTTTACTAAAGCTAATCTATTAGAAAAAGTGATAAATCCGTTTATATTGTTTTTCCACTCATTAGAAACTAAAAAGCCAACATTTCTTTCTGTCATTAAATAACCGAACTTTTAAACAATTTGAAATACTTATTTTATCTTTACGATAACACTATAAAAATGTATGCATAATTATTGTTATAGTGTAATAAGTACATAATGTATAATAAACACATTTTTATCGTATTTTTATATTGAGAAATAACGTGGTACTGCTTTAGGGCATGATCTTTAATGTTCTTCATAAGAGTAAAATTAACAAACTTTTAGCTTGTTTAGTTCATTGGGTAGGTCACATGTCAGAGTAACCTCAAGCCCCTCTAGGTAGGTATTAGTTGAGCCCCAGAGCTGTGGTTAGCCTAAAGCCAGGATTCAGCTTAGCCAACCACTGGTCTTGGGTGCCTGCCAGCCGGCGATAAGCGAACACACAACATTACATACATATTTCTTATTTAATCACGTCTAAGAAATGTGAGATACTTAAGCCTTATTCGTGAAGTTGCGCAGTTACCCAAATTTACCAATATCTGTAATAGCACAGGTATGAGTTTCAGTTATAAGTTGTAGATTTCTGAGATTTCGTATCTCGATTAGTTGTAAGTTCATGTAAACAAGTTTAGTAAGGAAGCATTTTGAAACGGAGAAGCTTCCCGGGCTTGCGGACAAAGACTTTAATTGCGGTATAATCTCCAAAGTAAGATCCGGAAATTCATCACAAGGGAACAGTTAAAAGGATACGCAAACTTAGTAGCGTCCAAAAGCTAGGTCTAGATAAAATAACAAAGGAATATTCCATCCCGGATATGATATCTAAAGTTTAATCTCCCAGATAAACACTCGCCTTTTGGGAGCCGATCCTTTTGAGCATAAAGCCGGCGGGTAATGTTTGTCATAAATCCAATATCACTTTGTGAGCATCGCTAGATTGGACGGCAGTAAATCCGTTTGGATCCAGTGTTCAGTGTTAGGTACATATTGACGATTCACATTAAAGAGCATCCCGCGGGCAGCTGGATGCCTGCCAAACCACTTCAGGTGAGCGCCGCCTGCGACCGCTTGCGGTCATGTTCAGAAATTGCGACCCGAATTTAGGTACTGCAAGTAACGTTTTATACGCACTATGTGGGTCGCAATTACGACCACTTATTTATCGACCGCCAATTTTTTGCATTTTAATCACTTTACAATTATAAAACAGTTATTTAATTAGTTAATAATAATGTGAAATTGTGTGGAAATAAAAAGGTTGATGTCAAAAGTAACGTTACATACCCCAAATAGGTAGGTACGATAATTGCGTCGTGGGCTTGTTTAGTACCTTTTTACCACGTGAACGATGGAGCAGGATATGAAGTCCACACAATTTAATTGTCTTTGAATTAAATTGTGTGGACTTGTGGGCCTACTACTGTGGTAAACTTGATTGACAACTAAGTTTATTTACCAAGTTGAGTCATAATGAATCGACGTTCTTATGCAAATTCTCGCAATTTCGGGAACACGTGAGCTCAGCTCCAGTAGACGTAATCCCAACCACCCAAGAGATACCACCGTTGGTTGTTTACCTTTTTCGGGAAACCTTCAGTGCACGAAGCGAGGTGTCAGATTAACTCGACAAATTCACATGAGGCTCGTCTTTGATGAGAGCATTTGCGAGTAATGTTTCCCAAATTTTTTTGCCACCAGTTAATTAAGTTCCATTAAATTACAGGCAGGCAGAACATTGATACGTAGGGTACATTCTAGATGAAGATGTGACCTAAGACTATTGGTTCTAATGAGTAGGTTGCCACTCGCCATTTTTAACGTAAGGTAGTAAATTGTACGTTTCAAATGAAAATATTACAATTTCAGCGCCGGAAAGAATGTGCGACGGTTAGTTAAACAAAGAAAATTGTCGTGCCGCAATAAAATACATCTTCGTATCGTTTTTTATTAAAATTGAATTTGTCGGTGCAAAAATACAGAAATGAAGACGCTCGCCGGGAGAAAGGCATTTTGCTCGAATAACTTAGTTAAATTGACACAATGGTCGGAATGTTTTCCTGTAGAGCTTTAAGAGTGCCAGACAGATTGTGTCACCCTTTTTTTATACCACTTTAACCTACAACACTATAATAGTTGCCAGTAAGGACCGTACATTGAGTTTATGACAGACAGTTTCATACGTTTCGACGTGCTTGTAATTTAAGATGTCTCGTTTCTTCAGTCTCCAATTTGCACATATAGACAAAAAGCTTACATTGTACGCTTGGAAAGCGGAAACTATAAGGAAGCTCAGCCGAAAGCCTGATAAGGTTAGGCGATATTGAAACCTACCCCGTACATTTACCTATGATAATTTCTCGAAGTTGTTGACGGACAAATTATGATGGGACTTAATTAATGTGTTGAAATTTATTTCAACACATAAATTAGATCATTAAATAATGATTAGAATATATATTTAATAAAGTATTTGTACGCCAGTTAAAAGGCGAAACATGGCCGATCTAAATATAGATATTAAGACCTGTCTGTACCTATGTTTCGAACAAATAAAGTTATTGTATTGTATTGTATTGTAGGTACGTATTATAGTTTGAATATTTCATACTACCTAAAATTAAATAACGGTATTGAAAAACAGATCCTTACCTATTTAACTGAGTAAAAAATCGACATAAATAGATGATGATACCTACATGCTGAATGTGGCTTCCTATACAAAAAAAGAAACCAAAAATTCAAACAATAGACCGCTTTGCCAGTTATTCGAAGAAATAAAAGAAAATTTCAACGGGTTTCCTGTATTTTTTCGGGACTCGTGGTCGATAACCGCGTGGTTTTACTACTTTAGCACTGATTATACATAAATATTTGGATTTTTTCCTTTGCAGTGGTGTGAAAAAGCTTAACCTCGAGAGATGCAAGGCAAAAAAAGAACTTAGTACAGACATTGTTTATCATTATTTTACCAAGCAGATATTTTATGTATTTTCGTGATCATAATGTTTATTCCGTAAATGATTAATATCACCTAGCTTCAAAAAGCAATTTATGTAATGTTGACGTAGGTATAAAATTATGGACGGGCGGTGGAGTCTAAAGATTGCCCAATCCTTTTATCACGACTCGGACTGCCCTCAAGGCATTTGACTGAAAAAGCTACGCCAGCCCACATAGTTATGCTTGCCGAATACGAGAAACGTGACTGTTTTACTTTAGCAAAGGCCCAAAGGACCGAAATCGTGCATTTGTTGAATGAATTACTTTTAATCATTACGTTTGGAAGCGATTGGTATTCAGTTGGCGTAGCACTGTCAGGACTCAACACCGATATGAGGTGTCGTTTTGTTTTGATTATTTACTTTATTTGGTAGTGCTAAACATCATTTATTACTTCTAAGGTGCAAACAATACGATATAACATAAAATATATTTTACTACAAAGAGGGCATGACTCCTCAAAACCCCTAATGCAATCAAAATATTTTTCTCAACAAAACTGCACAAGCACACCATAGATTTGAAATGTCTTACGGCAAGGAGACACAGATACAATAGGATGGAACCCATGAAGTATCAATGGCTAATAATTCAGAATCGTCTACGTGGACGTTCAATTAGTATCCGGAACCTGACCCGATCGTCTTGCAATCAGGAGCTTTGGCATATCATTCAATACACTTGTTACAATGATCTCAGTGTAGGGATGAAGGTTTAAATTAAAGGAATATTACATTATCACGTCTTGATCTCAACCGTATTATTCTATATGCTTGTTTTTGTCTGAGTTTACGACCAAGGCGCAGGACCCAGCTTACCTTGGCAAGATAATATTACATAAAACTTCAAAGATAGTTGAAGAAAGTTACTTATATCAGCAGAACAATAGTACCTAAGTCGGTGCCAAATTTTTTGGTTCTTAAGTTACGAGGCCAATGAAAACGTTTACAATATTGTCATTATAGAGCTGAAGTGGAGTCGATTAAGCTACGCTTTATATTGTTACTGCTTGGCGGCAGAAGCATGGTGGTAGCACTTCCCCGGACGAGCCCTTTCACAGAAGCTCTACTACTCTTAATCTTATTTTTCTCTCATTCTTATTTTCATCGAAATTCTCAAATTGTTTTCTAGGAACAAAACTTTCGAACTAAAAAAAAATACTTTTCCTGAGAGTCGCATCATCTTGCCAGATCCTGTATAATTTATCTATTTTAAATCTTATTTATTTGTACCAAAATTCTTAGAAATCGATTCCTAATAATGCAATGCGTAAGATAAAATATTTTCTTATTTGGTGCTTCAAACTTCGTAAAATAGATGTAGGTGAGGAGATTAAAGAAATGATTGAATTTCTTTTACGGAACCTACGTTCAACTATACTACTTCTATAAATAATATGTATGTATTTACAATATATATATATATTAGTAGTCAGTCATTTAGTTCCTATAATACAAGCTCTGTTTAGTTTGGGGCTAGATGATGCTGTGTGAAAAATGTCTAGCATTATTTATTGTTTATTTATTTATTTATCTACTTAGTCCAATAATTGTGCACATAAGACCTCACGTGCACGAGAAGTCAACTTTCATCGCCAAATAAAAAAGCTTAGTTAAGACGAAAGCGTGTTAACTCCAACTCTTTAGCAACCCAACTCACGCCTCGTAGGGCGAAACAAATCCAAAAGATTAAGTCATCGAAAAATTTGATGCGTGCGCCCCTGCCTCCCTGAAGCTTAGTCGAGATTCGCTTCACCCCGAATGATGTGTTGAAAAAACGGCTATAAGGTTTTTTTGGGGAGGCTTAGCAGCTTGTTCCAACAGATCGGGTGGTAGTTTATAATTGGCTTGCGGAAGGGAGCTTTCATATCCTAATTGATGTAAACTCAATCCGATTTTATTATAAATGTTAGGTGTGAGTAAGTACTATAGTTCATTTTATTTGATTTTGTTATATGCAACTTCATGTACCTAGAGTTTCAGACTTATGAAAGCATGCATTCTGATTCTTTTTCCGTCACGTTTTTCTATCGTGTCATACAAGTAGTCGTGTCACCAAAGAATATTAAATATCCAGTACTAAGTAGTAATGTTATGACTTATGCTGTTAAAACCCTGTACTGAAATTATCAATTTCTAACTATTTTCAATCAGTAATACACCAATGGATTTTTTCACTTAAAAAAAGATGTGCCTTTTAAGTCGTGCTCAAACGGTAAAAAAACTGATCTAGATATGCAGAAGTCCATCATATAGAAGTGTTGTGACTATGCTAATTAGTTTTCTTTTGGATAAATTACAAGCAAGAATATTATAAGCTGCATGCTTTTTACAGCGTAAAAGATTCTTGTTTGCACAAAAAAATACTGCAGCATAAAATTCAACGTCACAAAAATTCTCGTAACTTTTATAAAAAAAAGCTTTTTTCCCTTGAAACTTTAATACATTTAAAAGTGTCGTGATTACGCATCTCGACCCGATTTTTCATTCACGTTACAATCTGGGTCACCGGCTGCCGTACTAGGAAGTAGGTCGCCAGCACAAAGCCCAGCCCCCAAATACTAATATCCAGTGACTGCGCTTTTTAAAAACTTTAAAAGAAATAATAGAATATATATCAATGAATGAATGAATGAATGAATGAATGAATGAATGAAAATACTTTATTGTACACCTTAAGATACTAACGAAATAAACAGTAACACATATGATAAAAGTACAATGGGCGGTCTTATCGCTTAAAAGCGATCTCTTCCAGACAACCTTTGGATGGAGAGGATTATATATGATTTTGAAGCGGCCGGGGGTGTACTTTGTGTAAACTACCTTAAATTATATTATTCATAAGACATACTACAGCAGAATATAATAAATAATAACATATATACCAATTACCTATTATATATATATATATGTATACATATATATATTTATGTCTATATACATACGAATACAATACTTACCTATAAATATATACTTATACATACGAACAGCAACTCAACAATAACAGGATCATAACGAACTATACCTTCTGGGATTGATAGAAAATTTTAACGCGAGTTTTAAATATGGCTAGAGACGAGGCCTTCCTTACCGATATTGGTAATGCGTTCCAGAGGCGTACTGCTTGAGTCGTGAAAGATTTATCATAGAAGCTGGTGCTATGTGTAGGGGTTTCAAGCAGGAGATTTTCTGATGAACGAAGCACACGGGAGGGATGGGAACTATGGAGAAACTCAAATCGCTCCTTAAGATAGGACATCATCAACATCTTAAATAAATACAAACTAGCTTCTGTTCACGGCTTTGACCGCGTGATAATATGAACACAGTCCGTGGTCTATCCTCCATTTGCAAAGGGGAAGATCTTCCACTGGGCTGATCCATCTGATCTACTAGTCCGGGGTCCCAGGACCAACATTTCTTTATCTCATTTACTCTCGAATAACGGGTAGAAATTTACTCTCGTTTGGTCGAATCCACTTTGATGGAGGAACAGGACTTACAACGAGAAAAAAAAAGAAATGGTGATTTTCAGATCAGGGAAGGGGCCTGATAGCGTACACGGGATTTATCTTAAAATAGATGAAAACTTCAAGTACCTTCGCCATATCGTTACTTCCAGCCTAAAGGATGAAGCAGATATAGAACGGCTACGTAGAGCATTTTACGTAGTGGGCAATATGATTGCTAGAAAGTTCTACAAATCATTGCCTGACGTGAGGATTACTCTCTTTAGATCTTTCTGCTAGTCGTTTTACACGTGTCAATTCTGGACTATAATAAAAAGTCACACGATGGTATCAGAGTGACCTACAATAACATCTTCATACACCTGACGGGACTGAAGCGCTATGTACCGCTTCCACGATATACGCAGAGGCTCGCGTTGACTCTTTCAATGCCATCCAAAGAAAGAGAATCGCGTCCTTTATGTCCAGGGTTGACTCGTGTAACAACGCTATTATTAGGAGTCTGGTAGACAGATTAATTATAACATCAACGTATAGATGCTGGGTGAAAATAATCACCTAATTCAAAATATTTTTATTTTTTTAATTTATTTTGCTTAGGTATTTTATGTGTGTAACTATGGATCGTCTGTCTGCAATAAAGAATTATTATTATTATTTGTGATAATTAATTCTAAATTTAAAATAAATGGTAATAAAGGTACAAATAAATAAGTCACAATTGCAATTTCAATCCTCAACTAGAGAAATCATAAAAAATTACAAGAGCTTTTACCGTTTGCCGCACAATTCCTATTCAAAACCAACTGAGCATTAAGGCGCCATAAAAGAACTCGATAAAATACAGAAAATTATAGCGGAAGGAGGTAGGAAATGAGTAATAATCGATAAAGATCGGTCGTTGTGCCCTTCTCCAAAAGAATTAAATAGGAAACAATAAGTCATTCGACTTTTACACTGACAAAATTTATATCATTTTATTCTTTGGTAATTGTATACTGTTTTGAGCCGTGACTTCATCCGCTTGGAATACATTTTATAGCCTTTGTTATAACGCGATAAGTAAATTCTACGAGTGTGTTTCATAAAACGCTAATGTCTTAATAATTTTAGATGGTTCATAACTGCTTTCACGTAATTAGAAAGGTTTATTTTATTTAAACAGGCCGTTAATATTTTTTCATGACAAGTTTCAGTGTATCTTTTTATTATATTTAATCATTAAT
This sequence comes from Perizoma flavofasciatum, assembly GCA_958496245.1. Classification (NCBI taxonomy): domain Eukaryota; kingdom Metazoa; phylum Arthropoda; class Insecta; order Lepidoptera; family Geometridae; genus Perizoma; species Perizoma flavofasciatum. Next base: position 8,179,841 of record OY292436.1, read on the forward strand.
TCCCTATAGTTCACGATCGATTAAAAACATTGTCGTCTGAAAATGTGCTTCCGTACGGTTCGTGTAGATATGGGGACGAATCGATGGTTATGGTCCCGAATATGGTTTTTATTGAGTTATAAACTTACTGTGATGGCTTCCATGTGAGTTACGCCGATTTCTGGCTAACGTGTAACGAATTTGGTTTTAAAAGTAGGTTTACGATAAGGCACATCGTTTGGTGGAGTTAACAGGTTTTTTTACAAGATAATATTTACGAGTAACGTGTGGCGAACCTATAAGAACCGTTCTTGAAGTCATAAAACGATCATCACAAAGCATCATTTAGCCCCAAAGTAAGCAGAGCTTGTGTTATGGGAACTACATGACTCCCGTATACTTATAATTTCTGCCAATTGTAGTAACTTGGGCTGATAAAACATATCAAGGTAAGAACCACCCTTTAAGTTATACATGCTTGCAAACACAGACAAACTGAAGATTCCGAAAAACTGCTACACAATCAGTTAAGCCAGTTAGTTAAGTTTGAAGGTATGGTAACAGACAAACAAACAACCTATTACCCCAAAAAGAATAATGGGATTTTAGCGTCACCAGTTTAAAAACACGCAATCATTTCTAACAAAGAGCCTTGTATCCTACCAACCTCACCGTTATAAGATTGAGCTCATTTTTGAGCCTATTTTGCTCAACGTAAGACGTCACATCCAGTCCACTCTAGTTGGCGTGTCGTCAGTCAGGCAGTAGTATAGCAGTAGTAGAATCTTCATTTACATATGTATAGGTTACCTTATAGAGGTAGTTGCGTGTAGGATCTGATGGGCCGACCCAAGGCTAGTAGGACAATAGCGATCTTTGTACGCGGCACATCCTTCCAGCTGCCGATAACATCACACTACCGGCTATGTGATTTATTCTTGTCATCTAAAAGCGTGATTAGGTTATTTACGAGTAAATTGGTATACAATTTATTGAATTATCAAATAATTATAAAATATTATTTTCGAAAAGATAAAATCCACGATATAATTATGTTAACGGGACTATTTCAACTGAACCACTCGATAGAGAAGACATCACAGAAAAGAACCATCCGAAATCTTGGTAATTCCAGTGGGAGATTGTTTACTTCGGTAAAGTACAGAACTGCTATCGTCAACAACTTTTTCTCGAGAGGTTCCTTGTTTTGCTAACCCCAAACGCTAATAAAATAGGTATGTGTACACCCTCCCACGCCGAACAATGCGACGACCCACTTTGTACCTTTTTATTCTTACAATAATATTTACGGAGCCTGTAAAAGAAAAAAGTGCCTTAATACTTTTGAATTCTAACGCCTGGGAATAAAGGCGTAAATTGAGCACTTTCTTCAACTGTACGTAAGTCGACAAAAAACACGTTAGCAGGCGCCCGGGTCAGCCGTAAAATATTCAAATGTTGGGTATTATAACGCAGACAAAGGCTAGGGGTCAGGTACTTACATATTTGGTGTTTTAACCGTGTGCTATAAATATTTAAGAGACATCTCATTCTTGTCATTTTTGTTTGAAGCTTTCCTAACATGCATTTTTTTAATAGTAAGGTACCAAGTATACACCTGCTATGACGATACCATCTGGTATCTTCAATAACTATGAAAAGATAAATTAGGCGAGGAACCAACATGAGGGTCAGAACACAAGGTATTAGGGTTATAAAGCTTTGATTGACTCTCCGAAATACGGAAACATCAGAGTAGAATATTTTTGCAATTGACTAGGACTCAAATTAAATCAATCAATACGTACAATAAAGTCATTCAACAAAATATAGGTATTTATACCTACCGGTCGGGAGAAACTCAATATTCAGACTCCGAAAAATCAAATCTCTGATCGACTTTGCCACAGAAGATCTCCATTGTTGTTTTATATCAGGCAGCACACAGTATTCTGTCTCTTTTGTTTTATTTAATTATGAAATTATCTACTACTTTATCCAGAGTTTTGTTTTGAGTTGACTAGATTTTTCGATTAACTGCCTTTTTGAAATTGTAATAAAGGACAACATTGTTTCAATATTTCATTTGTCTATTAAAACACTTTACGGACTTTGTTATTCTGATAAATGTATTATGTTGGTTTATAAGTATGAGATCTTTGAAAAGCTCTAGGACATAAGTCCTAGTTAAAACGAATACTGTAAAAATATCGTTCTCATATTAATGTTATGTGATGAGACTTTCTTGAAAATGATAAATTCTTTTTCAGGTATGCAACAAGATATTCGGCAATGCGTCAGCGTTGGCGAAACACAAACTCACGCACAGCGATGAGAGGAAATATGTCTGCATTACCTGTGCAAAGGCTTTTAAAAGACAAGACCATCTGTGAGTAAACTAAGTATTTGGAACAAGTAAATATAATGAACGCGGCTCGTGTGGTACCCGAACAAAAATAGCCTATGTGTTATCTAGATTACGAAGTTTACCTATTCCGTATTTTCTCCAAATAGCTTCAGGTGTTGAGAAGATAACCTTAACAACAAACTACACAATAATTACTAGTCGAATAAAAGTACTAAAATGGAACGGAATTTAATATTGATTAAATACATTTACACTGAATAAAAACAAATCATAAATAAGTGCATTTAATCAGTGCTTACCTATTAAAAATGTATGTGAATAGATTTTACTGCAATAAATTAATGTCTTATTTTTACTTACTTAGACATCAAAGAAGTTTCAACCCAACTAACTTCGGCATGTTGTGACCAGCATAAGGTGTCGCCTAATTGCCTCAGCCTTACCCTATGAATATTGCGAATTGGCCATAATGCTTATGTATTGACTAAACATTAATCTGCTGACCCAGTTAAGCCGAGAATTAAACGTGTTCAACTGGCCTTCAAAGCCTCCAAGTTCTCGTCGGTTTGATAGTAGAGTGATGACGAGTTGGTGCGTCATAAGTATCAATTTGGCGTGGCAGATAGCTAGTCATCCGAATTCAAATAAATGTTATTAGCGCAGTGTTAGTAAGCATTCTCACTTGTAAAATTAACGAGTGTTTTATAGGTCCATCGGATTTTGCTGTTAAAAACAACTTGGCATAACGTTTATGTAATCTTCGTAATTCGTGTTATTGTTTACTTGGATAAAGCAATCATCAGGTTTTGTTGAATCAGTTTTCCTTCCCCACAGGATTATAATAGTACCTTCTCTTTACAATTAAATAAATAAATAAATAATAATGCTGGACATTTTTCACACAGCATCATCTAGTCCCAAACTAAGCAGAGCTTGTATTATGGGAACTACATGACTGATATACTACATATATACTTTTTTTTTGTAAATACATACATATTATACATAGAAAAACACCCAGACCTGAGACAAATATTTGCAGATCTTACAAACATTTGTCTCGTGACAGGAATCGAACCCGCAACCTTCTGCGTCTCAGACGGACCTTCGCCCACTGCGCCACAGAGGTCGTCACAATTCGCATGCTGATGTAAATTTTATTTGCCTTCACCGTTTCTTATTACCTGAGTATACAATATCTATAATGTTTGTTATAGTACTAATGCAGACTTGCATTAGACAGTTGGAAATATTAATAAGTTGTTGCCAATTTTATTTTCAATTAAAAATATGATGTCGGCTGCAGAAATGGCCACATGCTGACGCATCGGAACAAGAAACCGTACGAATGCAAAGCTGATGGGTGCGGCAAATCCTACTGCGATGCAAGATCTCTTCGCCGGCACACTGAGAATCATCACCAACCCCCGGGAAATAACGGTAAGATGTCTTATATTATATTATCTGTAAAGACGCGCCTTCAGAATGTTCTTACTTGTATGTATTTTCATGATACACGCTAGAAGAAAAATATATCTGGAAATTGTTGTAACTGATACTACGAGAATTCCAAAATATTTGTAGGCACAGCATACGCGACACAGATTTAGGAATGCTCTTCAATAGCGAATTAATATTGGGACTAAATACATTGTTGGACTAGATTTAAAGATGATAATGTTATTAAATATCTTCGTCTTGCTGGGACTTACGAGTATGTCAAGCTAGAGGGTCTGAGCAAAATAATATAATCTATGATTTATGTCCTACTGTGGCGAGTAAGACATAAATCATCTATCTCTAACTTATGACTAAGTAGGTACCTACTTTAAGTACCGCTTGTACAACATAATTAGGTACAACATAATTTATTGCAAAATTTTGATAAACTACGTAAATCCTAGATCCCAAGTTTAAAATGACTGTTCAAGATATATAAAGTGCCTTGGTGATTTCAAACTAGGCCTAACAAATGCCTAACATAAATCATAGATTATATTATTTTGCTCAGGCCCTCTAGCTTGACATAAGTCCCAGCAAGATGAAGATATTTACTAACATTATCATCTTTAAATCTAGTCGTTGATTACTTGATTTGTGCCTTCCTCGTGCTTGACAATAACTAAACCATACAAGATGACCCAGAATGATGTACGAGTATTTTATCCCGGGGATGATTATACACATTACAGAGAACAACTTATGCTGTACAATTTACGAAAATTCTTATTTAAGGATCGGAAGCCTAATAACTAACATAGAATTATAAATTCGTCATTCTGGCTGCTGCTAAAAATCAATAAAAAGGAAATTAATGTAAAATCGAATTTACAAATCTTTTAGATCAAAGGCTTTTGAATACCCTGTTATAAAACAATTTCTATGCAATGTTGCTAGGCAATAACTGAATTTGAATCTGCCAAGGGATTACTATGAAGATCGCGGTGCAAATGGATTTAGTTTTCGTCTTGTCTAGATTAAGTTGGAATAGTGTGAGAGAATAGTTCCCTGAGTGAAATTGTAATACCGCACGCTTTGACATGACTATGAATGAGTGATATTGTACTGAAATTTAATGGCTATAGATACTAAGTACTTAATTAAATAGTTATACCAACATCGTTTACTTTGCTGCATACAATAAAAAAATGCTTATTTAAGTGATGTTTTTATATTCTTCATAGTAATCCCTTGGCAGATTCAAATTCAGTTATTGCCTAGCAACATTGCATAGAAATTGTTTTATAACAGGGTATTCAAAAGCCTTTGATCTAAAAGATTTGTAAATTCGATTTTACATTAATTTCCTTTTTATTGATTTTTAGCAGCAGCCAGAATGACGAATTTATAATTCTATGTTAGTTATTAGGCTTCCGATCCTTAAATAAGAATTTTCGTAAATTGTACAGCATAAGTTGTTCTCTGTAATGTGTATAATCACCCCCGGGATAAAATACTCGTACATCATTCTGGGTCATCTTGTTTGTATGGTTTAGTTATAGTCAAGCACGAGGAAGGCACAAATCAAGCAATCAACGTATAATCAGCTCTACAATAGGAGACACATGCAGACGCTGCCTTTGACAATTAGCTAAATCGTAATATTACTGATTTCACCATCAGATTCCTAGCCTAAGTAACGTTTGCAACAGAAATAGAGGATCTTCAGATAATTGACGGAAACCAATTTGTACGTATATGTAACTTTCACCTATTCTACTGGCAACAACAATTATCCTCGCAACAGAACTCGCGAGTGTGGCGATAATGAGAGCATGGTAAAAAGATTCAGTGCTAAGTTAAGTCCACCTCTTGTAAACTCTCATTTCTTCGTGTAAAAATATTCAACGCTACCTGTAAAATAGTTATTTTTATACGAAAGGTTCACCAAGTACCAGCTCAAGCAGAAGTGGGAACTCAAGCGGAAGTGACCGCGAAAACTCGCATCGGTTGTCGTCCCCGCCTACGCCGAGACGGAATCACCCACCGCATCTCGAGGTAAAGAATCTACGAATAACATTCATAGGTTGAACTCTTTGAACAAATAAAAATACTTTATTGGATACTAAAATTATATAAACGAAACATTTAAAAGTACCTACTAAGGGGGGTCTTTGATACAAGATATTACCTTCTAGTAAGACTAATGCCTGGATCTAATCTAAATCCTAATCCAGCCGCGAACAGGCATCGTTTGGTATCATTGCTAAATAAGCAAATTAAACAAAACTGTATTACCAATCCCACGCATATTTCAGGATCAGTAAGTGTAAATATAAACGTGCGAAGCTCTCATTAATCTAGCTTTTTATACTTAAGTAATTCTGGCACACTTCCAGTTGGCCGCACATGTAAAATTCAACCCCGACAACCCTTATTAATTAACCAATTAGCCCAAATCCGCGTTGTGTGTGCTTTTTAATTTCGCGCAACCATTAAAGGTTCCGCCGAAAAAAGTTAGGTGACCAGCCACTGTGATTATCTCAATTCATTTATTTTGACCCTCAAACATTGTACCGATGAATTAACAGAGCTCTTATTTTTGGGGTGTCTGAAAAGGCACATATTACTTAATCAAGAGTGAGTACTACATAATAAAATTACATACAAACTGTGAACTTCATCCTACTCAATATTTTACACATTTTCAATACCGTACTGCTAAAGTAGCATCGATTTTGTTTACGAGTATCGAAAGTAGGTCATACCCAATGCTATATACTATATTGTCAATATAGTTTATATAACCGAGGAAGCAGTTAGCCCTCTTCATTGGCACGGTATATCTCGCGATTCCCGTAAAGTTGCAAAGTTTGACACCGCAATGGTTGCGAGACTCGCGAGTCGAAAGGAACTTATTCAATGCTATAAATCAAGTTGGCACCTTTGCAGTCGAACAACTCGAGCGCGGAGAGGCGGTGCGCGAGTACAAGTGGAAGCGGCAGCGGCAGCGATAGCAGTCCTCCAAGGACGCCACCCGCATTGCCTACTCCACCTGTTAAGCCGGCGAAAAGCAAGTCAAGCAGCAGCAAACCGAAAACTTCTTCTACTTCTAGTACGGTAAGTTAATAAATACTCATTTTTAGCATTTGTTACAAATAATCGCCTTCGGCGATAGTTTTCTAACATGCTCATTGTGATGAACAACTTTCTTAACTGAAACTGTTTTAGCACAACCCAAAAACAAAAGCTATTGAGAAACAATACAATTTATTTCAGTTCGAAACGTCCGCTCGCACGGTTTTGTACTCGTTATGAATTTCTATTCATAATAGACGCGATCGAGTTCCGACCTTCTCACGTAGAGGACAAAGGTGACTCTCATAAATTCACACAAAAAGTAGGATTGCGTATTATAAATGTGGGTCAAAAATGTCATTTGTCTCACAAAACCACCTACGTTTGACTACTACGGATAACTCAGTGCTACGCTTCGTAGCGTCGCGTAGCAAACTCCTACAAAGTTTTATGGCTGGCGTAGAGGCTACGTAGCACTAAATCTCCAAATGTTTAACTTTAAGGAACAATTTGAGCTACATTGTGCACCTATTGTTAAGCAAGGATCACTTAGGTTTACTTAAACTATTGAGCTTCGAAGTTTAAACAAGGTTTGTTAATGTTATTCGTAAGTCCGTATATACTATTGAATAATTATTTTCCCAAGTTAAATGGTCTATTAAGTTTGTAACCAAATCCTACGCTTTTATGGTAATTGGCTGCAAGCTTACATAATAACTGCTAAAAGTCTGCGGCGGCATTATGTTACCTGCATGGCAGTAAATTCATGATATTCCCGGAGTTATTACAAATAACAAGCGCATCTCGGTTGCAACAATCAACTCGAAAGCTCCCGGTAAAAGATAATTGACTATTATACGCTACCATCGCGGATTTACGAACAGCTGTACCATATAATCAGAGGTATACGCGTACTAATGGTAAAACAGTATACCGTGGGAAAGGCCGGTCCGAATTCTTATGCTAATACCAATAGATCGCGGATTGGTGCGAAACGTCCACTGGATTAAATCGGCCATTTATCACGTCTTTGTGCGTGTTTAATAATTCAACTGCGGTGGACCCCTGGACTATGATGACGACATTTGAATATGGGTCCGGCCGTGTTTGGGAACAAGTGCTCTGATTTCATATGTTTATGTAATCATTATTTGAGGGGGACTTGGATTCTTTCTTAATGGGACATTATTTATACGAGTGCTAATTTTTTGGCAATGTTATTTAAAATGAATCTAATTACAATTATTTGGCTTTGGTTTCATATTTTTTTTTATCAATTTCGCTTAAGGAAAACGATGACCAAGTACTTAGAGGCAACTAAACCACAAACCCCTACAGCGTAACAAGCCTACAAGCGTATTTATGTGTTCAATATCGCCCCGTAAAGTATAGGTACATGAGTATAATAAAGAATGTAGGTCAATATCGTTTATCAAAAGAGAATTATAGCGAGGGGAGTCGCGAATTGCGGTCCTGCATCGTGGTAGCCGAACTACACCTGTTCTTACTTTATACGCATAGTACACGGGAACATATACCGTACCACTCTGAATATAAGATCCATTAACTGTAATATATACCTTTTGACCAAGGGAGACTGCTTATACTTAGCTACACTTGTTCAACGAGTTCTTTAGAAATAAGTTGTTTTAATTCTGCAACAGCTCTGTATCTCATTTTTGATCGAATTTCGATGCTGTTCTACTGGAAAGGATTAAAATACAAGATATACCACTATTTTTTTTCGTTTTAAATGAGATTAGGAGCATAGTTTTCACTGACTGAAGGCCCATTTATACGGAGCGAGTTTATCGTCTCAAAGTTGCGATTATCGAAAGTGTATAAAACTCTCTCGCCTTTGAATATTGAAAGTCTTCATGTAAACCAAATTTTAAGGCGAGAATACATAGTTTAGACAAATCAATAGTATCGTATGAAATAATCGTAGACGTGTTTTTGTTTTTTGCTTCAGTTTAAACACATGAGAGCGAGAATATTATCCATACGATAATCGAGTCCTAAGCGTGTGAGAAACTCTCTCTGTGTAAAAGAGCCTTTAAATGAAAGTTATTTTATTCAAATGCATTTGTTTGAGGCTTTTATATTTCATACTGTGAAATCAAAACGAATTGAAACTTCAAAGTCACGTAGACATCAAAATAGTAAAAGTAGAAAATGATTTTATTTCGTGAGACCTAGCACAGAGTTTAGTCATAATAAGCAAGCTGTTGGGGCGGATGACCAATCTGCGAAGACCTCTCCGTCATATTATTAAGCATTAATTTGCGGGGTGAGATCGCAGAGCGAAAGGGCTACGTTGCCCGGTCGGCAGTGCGTTGGTGACTTTATTAAAACGTTCACTTTGATCGCAGTCGGTGTCACCTGCAGGAAGGCCAGGAAGTAATAAAGGGCAGCACAAACACAGGCGTATAATTAATACGCTCTCCTAGATTTGTTATGTTCGTATTGACATCGGTATTTGCCTTTGACAAATCGGCTCTGTGCCACTTCATTATTTGTTAAGAGGAATAGCGTTTGAGTAATTGTAAATTTCCGCTATTGAGGGAATGTATACGGTATTGGGCGAATTGATTCAATTATCGATAAACAGTTTTGTAGTTTTAATACCAACGCAATTTAGTACGTTATTGATTTTCAGCCATGTGAGGTAGCGAATCTATTAATTGAATACTATTGATATGAATTAATCAGTTCATTAACTACATGAATTACAATATGCACAACAATTACCTACTACATGTAATCACATGTAGTAGGTAATTGTTGTGCTTTAAATAAGATATCCCTTGCACACATTTTTACATCCCATATATTTACGAAACACGTTGACTGTTTTCATCTATCCGGTCACCAAAGCCAATATATAACAAGATGATCACTGATTTAATTTGGGTGACCAACAAAGAACCAGTGACACAATGGGGAAGATAATTCAGATTCAGATTTGTTTTTTTGCGAAACATGGGTTACAGTGTGTGGTATAAAAATAAAGTAGGTCAGCATACAAGCATAAATAATTTCATATTTAACCATTATCAAACATTAAATTATTTCAGAATTCATATAAGAAAGAATTAATTATTTAACAGTAAATTAATACAATTAAGTGTACAGTAGAAAGTTAATGTTTTACTTGTCTACTTTTATACCATATACATATCCTACTTCCTACTACTATTATAAACGCGAAAGTTTGTGAGGATGGATGTTTGTCACTCTTTCACGATGAAACTTTACAGTAATATAGCTTATAAATCAGACTAACACATCCTGGTACCATGCGGGCGAAGCCGTGAGCAGTGGTTAGTATAAATATAAAATAACTAAGTAGTACCGCTATATCAAATGTTCATTAAGCCAATTAGTGCGATGACGTGGGAGGAAACGTTTTCAAGCTAAACCTGATCTGAAGGAGATATTATATCATAGAATGATTGCGCATTTATACAAAAAGCTTATCGTCACACACTCGTACTTACCGGCGCTTATCGGTACGGTCGGTTACGGTACCGACCAGCAAGCAACGTTCAAGCAAGTGCAACGCGGATATTCTAGATATTTTTAGTTATTTCTTTGCTCTGGAACTTCATCCGCGTTTCGTTTTCTCCTTAACTTCATCTCTCCGCTGCACCCTCTAAGAATGGAATATCGAAACATCTTTCTTAGTGCACCCATACCACCCGAAGCAACATACCCTCCGAATTTTAGGACTCTGGGTTTAGCCTGTGCGTTGATTGTCAATCAGTCAACCAGTCAGTATGTTACACAACGATTATATATATATTGATGATGTAAGTATGACAGCTACCTGCTCTATATATGAATCTACCCTTAGTGTATATTTACTTATGTCTAAGCAGATATGCACAATATACATAATATATTACACCCGTGGCTAATAGGGCTTCTGAAAGCTGTATCAATTTCATCTGGTTATACATAGGTTGTAATAATCTATCTGCTAATTAGTCAGAAAACATCATAAGTAATAAGTATAAAATATTTCTGTTCGTTTGATGTTACATTTTCCGGTTTCACAAGGCTAGTGTTCCGCAAATTTATTGAATTATGTACATCCATTAGAAGAGGAAATAATTATTTTCTCTTTCTAAGTGAACATTATATTAGGTCTGGGCTAATGTATCTCCTTATTTAGGTAATGACGTAGAAAATGAGAAGGTACTTAGTAAAATACGTCAATGAATCGCAGGCAATTTCATTAATCTGTTGTTACTTTACCTGTACACATTTACCTGTAAAATATACTATTTTTGTGCCTAAAATTGCACTTCTATGAATACGCTAATTTACTTTTTGCCAACGCTAACGTAGTCTACGTTCCAATATTTACACTGAATAAACTGTTTCGATGAAGCATAGACGTTCAGTGTTCAAACATTAGACTTCTGGTAGGTTGATTTTATCTTATGTACTTAACTAATAACAAAAAAAAAACAATTTCAAAGTATAGTCAAATCCGGAAAAATAATAAAAGCGCGATTACTTTTGAATGCAACCCAATTTTTCCGTGGATCAGGTCCGGTACAACATGTATGATGTTTAAAACGTCCCAGGTGGATTCTGGTTCGATGTTCACGTTGTCCAATAAGTGAAGATTGGGTCGGCCGAGTCGAGACTTGAGACTGCAATTTCTGCAGCGAACCACAAATTGCATTTGCCGCCTCACAGGACCGCCCGCTGGCTTCACACTTCGTAGCCGAAGGCATAAGGAGGAAATATGGGGAATGGGATTTGATATAGTGGCACAAAGATCTTCATTATGCTACAAATTGAGTGTTGAATTCTAGTGGCGGCGGTATTATAGGTTTCAATTATTATGTCGGTATTGAAAATGACCAACTGCGAATTACAGTGAATTTAATTCCATATACCCATAGGTAAGGATTGAAAATACCTAACACAAATAAGTTCCAAGTATCGGGCATTTTCTTGTTTCATCATTATTTCATGGTCTGAGTATGATCATTGCACGTAATACATATTGCTGAAATTAAGTACCTATATATATATAATAAAAATATTAAATAACTTACTTTTTTTTGCTTTAGTATAGGTAAGTAGGGTCTCCTTACGTCGAACTCGACAAATTTGATTCTTTCTTCATCGGTAAAGCGGTGAATATTTCATTTTTTCCCCTCTGGAGGAAATAAGCCAAAGTTTGGAAGATTACATCTTCGATGATATCACAACCTTCTTTGGATTTCATAAACTTTTTGTCAGTGAATTTAATAAGTGCCTATTATAAGTATGTAGCAACATTAGGTAAATTACTTACTTACTCTTATTCCATCTTCAAACTTTGAAGGTTGTAACTATTGGCAAATAAAGTATGTAAATTAAGTAGGTAAGCTGAAAAATATTTAATTTCTTTGTTTTTTTCATAATTAGCCTCAACCTACAGATTAAAAAAATCAAACGACCTGTAGCACCTCTAGCTTTACTATTGTAGTAGGTATGATGATTATATGAAATAACAAAGCTTTTGGAGTGTCAATTTTACCTCGAATTCCCATCTGAAATTAAATTTAAAACAGGGGTAACCGAGACTTCAACTCACAAGTTTGAGTTGGAAAGGGATCGTTTATAAAGACATGGCAGTGTCATTGTTTTAGGCCGACAGCGTCATGAACGAATCATCTTCACACGCTCTTGTTTAGGGTTGCTACTAGGTTGACAATTTCCCTTGGAATTAAAATATTTTTGTTTACAGGTTTATGAATAACATTTTGAATGGAATCTTTTAAATAGAATTAAAAGAGAATCCAAAGTAAAATGATAAGACAAAACATACAAAGTATTTTTGAATTTACAAATAGAGTATACAGAACTGAAAAGGGGTCCCTAAAAAGCCCAGATACGTATAAACGCATATTTATTATTTGTAGCATCCCCTAAAATTGTGCGCATAGAGTCCAAGGTAATAGAAGAAAATAATCTCCCACATTGCTATTTGCCTCACATAAATGGACTATTACTAATCAATTTCTCTCCATTCAACAGCAGCCCTATCCCCTACGCAGTGTCTATTAATAATGTAGGGTGACACCGACGCAGGTGCGCGTCTCGCCGATAAACGCTGATGCATAATTGAAGGCGTGTGCCTACTCGTAGGTGCCTACCGTCACGCTCATACCCAAGTGTATCATCCTGAAAGATTCGTGTAATGGATTATTTTCTAATACAAGCGTCTACAAGAGGGGATACCTAACTGAAGCTCTGAAAAAATGTTAACGTGTGTAATTTATTATAATAAAGCAACGTGGTTTGCTACGATAAAAAAGAAGCATTCATATTTTGCTTGCTCAAATTAAGACTGTTTAAGAGCGAATATTTCGATAAAATATTGTTTAATAAACTCTTAAACACTAGTTTTATAATTAAAACACAGTTATACCACTTACGTTATGCTCAAACAGCAAACAGGAAGTCATAATAATTAAAACATCAGTAAATTCATAAAAACACTAGCTGTCGCCAGAGGCTTTAAACGCGTGGAGTCGTGAAATGTGAAAATCCCAAAAACTCTGAAACACATCATTATTTATTTATGTTTAGTAACTACAATTCATATTTTCAAGTTCCTACCTTTAAAAAACCGATACTCCTATACAAACTTTCACACCCTATTTCGCCCTCAAAATGTTAAAATCCAAAAACTCTGAAATAATTTCATAGAAGGTTCACACCCCCCTTTTCCATTTAAAGTGGAAATTTCCAAAACTCCTTTCTTAGCACATTCTAAAGTTATAAAATAAACTTTGTTCCAAATTTAGTTTTGGCTGTGCGTTGATAGATCAGTCAGTCAGTCAAGACAAACGATTTTATAAGTATAGATTATGAAAATATAAATAAGAGTTTGCTCTACAGTTTTAATAAAGCATTGGAGTTTCTAATTAAACGTAATGAACAAGCAAATTGAAACGCCACCCTATTTTATTTTAAAAAGCAATCTTGACCTTTTGTGTCGGGTTGACCTGTGACCTCGCCACGTGGCCTCGCCCCTCACTTCTAACGTCTAATGTTGAGTGCATGACCCTTATTTATTTGCCGACAAAAATGACACATTTTTCACACGGTTTTGCAGTTATTGTGCCACGCTCCGTCCCAATGTTAAGAATTACGAATATACGAATACATTAGGTAAATCATGTCATACATATTGATATAAAAAATATAAAATTATTAAAATAGGTAAAATAATTGAAAATACAAAGGTGGATCGACGATATCACCAACTTCGGGGTGCATGAAGCACAGATCCAAGAAAAATTGTGTTGTACATAGAGTAAGGCCCAACAGTTCATATTATGGCCTGTGGATGAAGATTAATCGAAATATAAATAAGTTTTCCCACAGGCTAACAAGTCCAAATTTATGACTTATGCTGATCCAGCTTACTGCAAGTTGGCAGGATTCCTGCGGTATAACCGCAATAAATTCAATTACTAAAGAGTTTTATCAAAACATCATAATTTGAATGTGAGTAGTAATGTTAGTATTTGTACACCTTACCTATGTAAGTTTTTGGTCCTTGGATTTTGGAGCTATTAGTGTCCCACAGCTGGGCAAAGCCTGAACACGAAAATAAAACACGAACAACCCAGTCGAACAGTAACCCGTATCTACGCTAAGTTTAGTACTGCTACAACTTATTATCCACGACAATAAGACATACTGTAACATCCATAAGTATTTATTGAAGCTGGGATGCTTTTTTTTTTAATTTAACCTGACATTAAAATCCCCTGCATGTAAAATCTTGCCAAAAGCTTAAATTCTTTGAGATAAACAAAACGATCCATTCATTCTACCCGTCTTTTCAATTCATCTAGCAGTTCTCACAAAACACAAAAGTAGATTTTTTAATAAAATTAATATTCACATAAGAATCTTTTAGATCGAATAGAGAGCACCTATTAAGTATATGCAAATTATTCTCCGTGCAGCTATTGCTTTTGTTCGGCGACTGGTCATTTCATCTCGATTCGCGAGGTCTAATTCGAGGGGGTCATCTTTTTGCTATCTTTCCCACACATTGCCATCATTCCCTGTTCGAATACCGTGATATGAACATCGATATACGTGCACTTTCCAGTTTTATGTGTGATTGTATTGTGAAATGGATTGGATATCAGAGCTTTTTCAGCCGCCGACGATCACTAGAGTGAGTTTTTAATTTTGTGTTTTTATTTGTGATATATTTACTCACGACGTTCTAAAAAGATTAGGGATTTTCACTGTAAAGTTTGGTTCACTATGAAGAAGTTTTACTCGTGTATTCAATAAAGGTAAGTATCGGATAAGTACTAACTTATCCAGTCGGTTTCTTGTGATTGATCGTACCTGTGAAGTTATGACGCCGGTGTCCAATCCTTTCATTTGACTCGCCGTGAATAAATTCATAGGCTAACTTAATTTCATAACTTGTTTCTGATTCGCTTTATTGGTATTGTGCTCCAGATAACTTTGCTCATTTATTTCAATTTATTACTGCAAAATAATGGTCCAGGTACCCAGGTATCCCAAAAACTACAATACTAGACTTAAGCGGCACACCAATGATGTATAGCAAAAACCGCGGTTCGCTTGCGCCGAAGCTAGAAACATCTGCTCACACCTACCGCGCATTAACCTAACGAGCTGCCCTAATGGCGGCCGTTAGGGCTGCCACACACAGAAATAAAAAACAAATAAATTAAGCGCTCCCGACCCAGTTTTACAACATGTGTCTCTCGTATTCGCGGACTGACAAAATACGGTTATCTCGACAAATGAAGACATAATGCAGTGATACGTTTGTTTTTGTACGCCTGCAGGAATTCGGGAGGTTGATTGATGAACAACAAACATTTTTGTAAACCGTGGATATAATATAAAATGTGCTGTGTGACCAACATATTTTATGTTTCATAAATCGCGTTTACTAAACCACTACGCATCTACGAAACTTTGAACCAGCGCGGTGTTGTAAGAGTAACTTTTACAATTTAAAGGTAACCCACAATTTACAATAAAAAAATCTATTTCCTACAAATTTTACCAAAATATTTGGTATTTTTGTACGATAAGACACAAAAAAGGCAGTATAATATGACAACTTGCGGTATTCACTTAGCAGTTAAGCACATATGCATCTAAGTGTAAATTCATAATCATGAGCTAAAACTATTCAATAAAACTTAAACACCAAGCAGCGCCAACCCTGGTCTTTACGACTAACTATTTGTACTTTAATTTTTATTTCATCCATTCCAACATGAAATAAATTGCTCCGAATGGAGTTAATATTTTTCAGGATGTTTTGTCTGCTCAGAAGTTGATTTACAACTTTTAATGAAACATAATCGTTTAGTTTAAATGTGGTTTTGTACAGAGATTTAAAAAAACAAGCTCAAACAAGCTAAATGTTTAGTTTAAACATTTTTTTTTTTTTATCCAACTTGAGCGTCTTTCGAAAAGAAATTAGGTCAAGATAGCTGCTATCGTTAGTTAGCAGCTAGTTATACTAGATAGATCAATATAGCTGTGGTACCTAATCCTAGATTTTACCAAAAGTGTAGGTTAACACTAAAAATCCATCAGATACCTACAGTTTAAGGTTTAATTGCGGCTTTTCCCTTTTTGTTTCACGAAGGAATTTCAAAACTCAAAACTACACGCCCAACAGCTCTCGAGTAATAAAAGCGTTTAACTGCGTTCACCTGCCCAAACTGTGTCGAGGGCATCATTCAAGTAATAGGTATTGTTTGCAAGATGACAGTGCTAGGCATTCGCATAAAACTTTTGGGTGAAGCCCTATGGCAGTCGCGTACTGATTATTCGCTTCTGTGCTCCAAAATTGTTTGTACTTAAATAAATACGTTATAATAATATTCATTTTCAGAGAGCAAAATCGTTTAATGTATATTTTTTTATACAAATGTCAGTAAAGTAGTCATAAATGTAAGTGATACCTACAAAATGATATTTGCGCATGATTTGATGGTGCATCGCTTGCATCGTGGTCCCATGTAAATCCGCAACTAATTAATATTCTACATTAATGAATAACTAACTGCGCTGCGCCTCATTTTGTACATAGCACGAATATGACTTAATAAAGCCAGCTGCTTTGAATTATAACGCTGAATATAAACATCGCGCTACTACTAGCTACTTAGTACTCGGATTGACCTATAATTACCGACTTACTTACTTTTAAAAAGGGGCGCGGATTACGCAAAGTCCATCAAAATCCATTAATTAACTTGGAATATTAACGAGCAACCGTAAATCGAAAGTATCTTGAAATTACGAAGTACGTAATAGGTTTCAAAGTCTTTTGAACTTTTGTAAAGTCAGCAATATCACAGACGCAGCAGGGGAGTCAGAAGAATGGGAGTGTCGCTAGCGGCAGCGGCGCGTCGAGCGCAGCGGGAAGCGGCGCAGTGTCGGCGGCCGCGGTTCGCACCGCCGCCGACGTGAAGCAGGTGGAATGTAACCTGTGCCATCGCAAATTCAAGAACATACCTGCCCTCAATGGCCACATGAGATTACATGGCGGATATTTCAAAAAGGTAAATAAAGTGACAGAGATCCCGTCTTTAAATCAGTGCCGTGCGTAGGCGCTAGGTATAGAACAGCTGAATATGCTGAAATAGGGACCCCTTTTGACCCCACACAACACAAAACACTGGGGATAAACCAATGTTTTTTTCTTTCTAGCTTCGAAGTTTTCAGTAAGTTTGATGCTATTTTATTAACAGGACTCGGACAGCAAAAAACTGGATAAGAAAGAATCCACCGGACCTCCATTACAAACCGCTTCAGTATCAGTAAGAGCGTTAATTGAAGAAAAGATCATCAGCCGCCGAGTAGCTACTGCTTCATCAACAGCTATAGCAGGTATTTTTACTGAAACACTTTCTGCATACTTTATACCAACAGGTTGCCCGTTTGGGGTAGCTCTAAATGAGTAGATAGTAATTTTAGATTTTTTTTTATCATCAGTTGCGTAGGTACTTCTATTTCATAATCACTCGCTAACTTATTAATTCGCTAAATCTAGCCCTGTCCTTTTCTAACACTAAACATAGAGGCTGACAACTTTTAGCACGCTGCTTAAGTTAGCGAGTGATTATGAAACAGAAGGTCAATCTTTAAGCTCCTTGGTGACGCTAACTGAATGCGGAATTTTCTTTCATACATTCATTCATCATCATCGGCAGCTTGTCATCCACTGCTGATAAGCCTTCTATCTCTGGGCCTTTTGCAACCTGGCATTTCCTTGAGCGGCAACAATATAATTTATCTATCCAGCTGTCTGTCAGTTTACCAAGGTCCCTAGTATCACCACGAAATCTTGTAAAGTGCCCTGCTAAGCTCAGCTTAAATTTCGTAATGCGGTCTCAAATATCTACCACCTTTACAACAATATGATGACTAAAAACTTAACAGACCGCGAGCTCATAGTTGTCAACCCTATCAATCTAGTACCAGGGAGGTAACACGGAGTAAAAGAGAACAAAAAAATGGTTTGTGTCCTCTTTTACCCCATGTATGGCCCTGAGGGTCTATGCCGAGTTTAAAACAATTCGAAGCGGTGACCGTATCGACAAGATTTCCATACAAAAATGGACGATACGTTTTGATATTATGTTTGATATACTCAGCATAGCAGCTCGGGTAGTCTATTTACGACTATTAACGTCTAATCTTTTTGTATATTATAAACAGGTCAACTGACCGCGGAGTCGGTTACTCGTACAGGGTTCATCACACCTGCTCCACCGCCTTTGACATCACTCCGCTCTGCGGCTTCGCCCGCCCCTGCCTCCACTGCGACGCATTTTGTGTCATCGCGCGCCCAGCCCGTCGTCACTGTCACCACAAACGTTTCCACCAATATCACTACTCAAAGGGACTCCACCCTTATCGAACTATTGAAAAAGGGAAATACGAAAGTAAGTGCCGACTTGATTTTGAATTTATTTTTCCAATAGCCAACGTAGAAAAACATTTTTTTCTCTTATCAACAGGGTGTTGTTAAACGGTCAGCATCTGATCCAGGGAATTCGCCACAGCAAGACTTTAGTTTCCGACCGGAACTTTTCGGTGTATCATTCAACTCCGACGATGGCTACTTCTCACCTGCCCTCAATGAAGATACCTTTCAATTCACTACCACACCAGAACAGTTAGACGAACTAGCATTGGAGGACTATGCAACGGTTGCCGCTTCCATAGGAGAACGTTCACCGGTCTCCTTTCCTTCCAATCGACGGCTTGCAGCGGTTCTCAATTCACCGCTCCCCGAATCATTAGCTGACTTCGGTGCTTGTCATGGAGGATCACCGGTTCCTTCTCCAGGCATCGGTTTTACAGCCAATTCGCCGGGATTGTCGTACACAACTGGGGATTCACCGGGTCTATACGCGGCTGCTTCGCCGAGTGGAGGATATTCGAACCAACCGGAGCCGTCTCCTGGACTGGCCTTCCCGACGCCGCCAGCATCTCACGACGCTCATTCACCAGCTCACACCATACCACGTGCCTCATCACCACTATCAGCTGCCTTTTTTACTGCCACCATGTCAAGTCAGGAAGAGGTGAGCTTCTACTTTTTTGTTTAAAACATTAATTTATCTTCGTATAAATTTATAGAAAATATTTAATTACTATTTTATTTTTGAAGGTCGAGGAAGCGTTAGAAGAAGTTTTGCCAGAAGAATGTAGATCACTAGACGCCTATGCCCTGGAACCGACAGCTCGTCGAATTATGCTCAACTCCGAAGATCCTTTGCTATCTAGCAGCCCTCGTGATTTTTCTCACCAAAGACCGATGCGACGACAACACCGCTTAGGATCGTCTTCTATGGGAAACCAGATCCATTGGCATAACGATACCTCATCTCTCCAGGTTGGTAATAATAAAGCTCAATATTTGGTTCGGTGAAAGTTACTCGTATACTAGTAATTTATTCGCCGAAAAAAGGCGCAAGTTTTATCAGTAGGTAACGAAAGAAACCTTTTTGTGCTACACAGGTGTGCGTAGAAGCTCGAGACAACATGTCCGCAGTGTTCCTAAGCCCGAGCAGCGTGCCTGCTTCGCCACGTCGAAAACGTAGAGCCTCACCTGCTGGGCCATACCGATCACGCATGCGTCGAAGCAATCACCACTTCACTCCGCAACCAATCCTACCTCCCGATCGAGATGGCTCTGGACTCTTCATAGAACTAACTGCTGGTAATTTACAGAAACTGACTTAATATTCGTCATATAATCGCTAAAGGTCATATAGTCTTTCAGATATTTTGATACAAGTTAGTAAGATAGTATCCGTTTTTCTCAGGCCAACGTGACAGGGAAATATTTCATTTGACCCGCTCTGTCCAGTAAGGTTTTGAATTGGTCAGACTAGTCAGGTTAGGTGATTGAAAAATTTAAACAAATTTTCAAGGGATGGCGACGCCGCGCCGGTTACTAGAACCCATAAATTTACTCGAAAGAAAACCTGCAAGAGTATGGAATAAATAAATAATGCTGGTCATTTTTGTATTATGGGAACTACCTACATGACTGATATTATACTTATATACCTTTTTTTTGTAAATACATACATATTATACATAGAAGATACCCAGACAAATATTTGCAGATCAAACAAACATTGTATGATCCCGCGGCGGGAAGCGAACCCGCAACCTTCTGCGTCTCAGGCGGGCCTTCGCCCACTGCGCCACAGAGGTCGTCTCAATGAAAGTAGTAATAGTATGGCTGAATTTGTAGAAGCCTAATTTCATACCCTGAGAAGTATGAAATCAGGGAAGCCTAGACCGATATCCTGTCCTGGGATGCTGAAGGCCGTACATGGCGTAGTAGCAAGTCAGCTGTATCGCCTTTCACTTTGTGCTGGAAAACCGGCCAAGTACCAAATGACTGGTGCAAGGCTGGCATCATACCGCTCTAAAAAGAAAGATTGTAAAAACAACAGAGGCATTAGCTACTCGGCATCGTCGGCAAATAATATGCGAAAGTATTGATTGAAAGAGATGTGAAAGAAACCGATGAGAAAATAGGGGAGGCACAAGCGGGTTTTTGAAAGGGTATGGGATTTACAGATCAGGTCTTTTGCTTGCGATGCATGGGCGAAAAGTTTTTGGTCAAGGCTCTTTTACGCTTTTGTGGATTTGGAAAAGGGCTATGACAAAGTGATGAGGAATGAATTATGATCGGAACTGTCAATATATGGAGTAGAAAGCAACTTAATTCGAGGTCTGAAATCTATCTATGAGAATTCGAGTACATGCGTAAAGATAAACGGCTCATGCACTGAATGGTTTAGCGTCCAAAAGAGTGTTAGACAGGGATGTGAAGCGTCACCGTGGCTGTATGGAAGTGAAAATTAGGTATGGCAGATGAAACATCAAAGTCGAGTAAATGCAGTGGAGGTGAGAGCCTTGTATACTTAACAAAACAAGTATACAAGGCGAGCGTAAATGGGATAGTTGGTAGGGGAAGGCCTCGGCGAACGTACTCTGACCAAATTGGAGATAGCCTAGAGAAAGGCCAGGTCAGTGCACTAAACCGCCGATCTTGTATGAAGAATTTGATGAGGATGAATGAAGCGAAAAAGGTATGCCAGGATCGTAGCAAGTGAAGATCCGTAGTCTCTGCCTACCCTTCCGGGAAACAGGCGTGACTATATGTTATGTATGTAAATAAAACTCTCGTATCTATTCCAGGTCTTGCAGCAACAGAAACTGATATACTCGCACAGCTAGAAGAGCCTCGACAGCCGCGCATAAACATCGGTCGAGACTACCAGCCGGACCTGCCAGAGTTCTGCACCAACCGTATCGATCTCCACAGAGCGCCAGCTGAACAGCTGCTTTGGGATCCCGGCATAAACGACCGCCTCGAAGATAATGAAGGTAGGTTTGCTAATAAATTAGAACGCCCGTCAGTAGGAATGATGGAGGAGGAATGTTAAGCAGTTAATACAGAAATACAGAAGAGAATATTTTCTCGTATCCTACATTTGCTGTTGTATATATAGTATAGTATACCTCTATATTTTTTTGTTTCAGTGAGAACGTTCATGGAGCTAGCTATAAGTGCGGCCATGCCCGTCGGCGGCCATACTCGGGAGGCTGCCCTGCAAACCCTCGGCGAGTGTGGAGGTGACATACGCGCGGCAACGTTCAAGCTTATGTGTCGACCCGCAACTCCCACGCCGTTCGAGTCGCGGTGGACTCCAGACGAAGTAGAGGCCTTCTTAAATGGACTCAACCACTATGATAAGGACTTTTATAAGATTTCGAAACTGGTAAGTAAAGCATTGAACTAATCTTCCTAAAGTTCTTTGAACACTGAAGTGTCTAACGCTGGAATTCATAGTCGGGGGCTGAAACGTCATTCATTCGTCATTTCATGCGCATGCTACGAACATAACAAGTTGCGCGGTCGAACGGTTAGCATGGACGGTTGTTTCGTAGATGTTACTTGTTACTTTTCATACAATCAAGCACTAGCATGAAGCATGATATATGTGTTCCTAAGTTGAGCCTATTTATGAAAACCGTTAAAGACATCCTCCATTTTAACAAGTTCAATAGTTCAGGTGCTCTTCAAGCGCCATTGTAATTGTTATTGTGTTTAATTAAGTATCTTCTGTTTGTAAACACATTCTTGTCGGGGTTGATTGTGGTTGTTATGTAGAGGCATCTGCATAATAACCACAATTAATTGCGACATAATTTTTGTTATGTATCTGTGATTTTAGGTATCTTAGGGTGTTTGTTATCATATATACATGACAAACAGTTTTTTTTTTTTAGTTTTCTTTTAGTCCTCTGACATAAGTTTCACTTTCTGCTCGATATAGTTATTTTAGTTTAGTTGTGCGCACATATGTTTATGTTGCAATCAAGATTTGAACCGAATTTTGTTAGTTGTATTCTTTTATGTGGTTGTAATGAGTTTTGTGCGTGTAAATAAATAAATAAATAAATAAAAGCATCGCATCGAGTCGCGTCGCATACGGCATGACTTTTTTCATGCTTTGTAAAAAAAACTACAAACTTCGAGTCAGACGATGTACTCGTTACTCGGTAACAGATACCTACATAGGGTTTGAACAGCTCTTTTCACCAGTCTGTACCCGGCATTACAAACAATGTTTTTGCGCGGGATTATTGAAGATTTTTATGAAAATATGGATAAATAATATGAAATCCATTATGACTGTAGAATTCAGTGGAGGTTATGATGATCAAGAATCACTATAATATCGATGTATCTCTTGGTCATTGTTATTATCCGCATTGCTTTATCGACTGATACCGATCTATTGATCGGTATCATGTCGAAAGGTCATTCTCCACAAGCATCTTTGAAAAAAATCCTCTGATTGTCTATACAAACCTGCACCAACAAACAATACTTTACAGTAGGGGTCTGTTTGGAGGACCGAATTCGGGCCTTCAGCATCCAGCCGCCAACTTCTGTCAAATTGGGGGTTTGTTTTGTCTATGAAACGGATAAAAATTGAATTTGACACACAGCGGCTGAATCGTCCCCTAGAGAAGCCCCTATCTCGACTATGAATTCCAACGTAAGACAGCGCTGGGACATCTGAGTGGATGAGCCAAAAGATTATTGTTAAAGCATGAAACTGTCAAATTGCCCTCAGGTGCGGACAAAAGACTCGAAGCAGTGTATTCAATTCTACTACTTCTGGAAAAAAGTGACAAAAAATTACAAGACGCAGTATTTACGGAGCTGGAGCATGGATCAGCAATCTCAAGTAAGCACTATCATCAGTCAGGGGCTGCAGCACTTTATCTTTAAACTGGAGGATTGTTAACTAGTTATTAATGTCTTCATCCAGGGTTCGATAGGGCAAGCGACGCACACTGTCACATTAAGTGAATCTTCGTCAAGTTCGATTGACAGTGAGGAGTTTCCGTGCAGGATATGCGGGAAGTAAGTGCAAATTGGGAGCACGCAGTTCTTATTGCCGCTTAACATAATGTCAAAAATCATACGCAAACGCAATTTACGTGGAACTCATTATTTATGTATTTATATTATCTTGAAAATGTGGACTTTCGGCGATTTAGGTTTCACATAAATTGCCTTTTGTGCATGCTAAGTTCATCGTTCTAGAATTTACGGCTGGTATAACTAACTTGGTGGAAGGAATTTATACATAATTATGTCACAGTTACATGTTGGTATAGAAAATTCCAGGGATTTGGTGTTAAATTTATTGATTGTATGTCGTCAAGTTAATGTTAACGGAGAATCTAAATGTTCCACACCAAATATATTAAATTTTGTAATCGATTTCTTGTAGAACTAATTTAAAGAACAACGTTGCCATGCCATGCATTGGTCTTTTTTGCCTACAATATTTTAAAGTAAAATAAGACTAGAAAGATTCAACTAGCTCGATGGTAATAATTATTTCTTCCTAACTAAATATTCAAACTACTTCTTATGGTAACAAAACTGGATATTGTGCACAATCAAGAATCTTTTCTACAATAATTAAAAGTTATCAATGTATGCTACAATGAGATTTCTTTTTTATCATTAGCATCGACGTTGTAAATACCTACCTGAAAAGGCTATTTTTATTGGATATTTTTATGGCAGTAATATGTGTCCATTGCATAGAGATTTAATCTGAAATAGTATTTATTTATACGTATGTAGATTAGTAATTTATAAATATTAATTATTGTTTAAGTTTTGTATTAATTATTGTGTGTTTAAATGTTTTCAATGGTACTAACGCTTAGAGATTTGCTTTATCGCAGTTTGCCTAATGTTTTCATTTTGTCACATTGGTTTATTTGTAGCTTCTTTCCTTTACCTTGTTTTGCCTTTATTAATAGTGTACCCTGTTATGTTTCAGAGTATTTAACAAAGTAAAAAGTCGTAGCGCACACATGAAGTCGCACCGGCCTCTCGACGCCGAGCCGAAAAGGCCAAAACTCGAAAAGCCTTATGAAAAGGTCGAGAGATCTGACGAAAGATAGCACGCGACCGCTGATTACCAAAATAAATTTCTCTCTGCTCAGTAACACTCGCTCACTCATTCCATTTGCGCGCGCTAATGATCACAATCACTTGTGGCCTTGCGTGCCCGCGTGCCCGCGTGCCCGCGTGTCGCTCACACTTAACCTCATACGACTCTACGTTAAGAGCAATGAGTTACGTGCCTCCACTCCGGCTAATTCTCATCCAAGCATTTACTATTGCGAAATATTTAGATTAAAATTTAAAGAGACCTAGAAAAATCGAAGTAGAGAATAGTAGCTAGAGAGAATTAGAGTTTCGGACACGCGGATAATTATAAAAATAAATGTTGATTCGTAACGCTAAGCTTGAAGAGATGGCTAAAGATATTTTGTATAACGATTGTAGGTAAGATCTTCGTCGCGTTTTGATATAAAAAAGAAAACTTCTTGATTGCTAGTGTGATTTTGTAAATATGAAAGGTTAGGTGTTAAACTTACAGCTAAAATCAGGCCGCGAGCTCGACGTCAAGGCCTGTTGATGTATTTATGTCGGTAAGGAGGTACCCTTACCATTTACTACGTGTGATACATAAAATCGTGTAGTAACTACACTACCTCGTTTCTATTCAAATGTTTGCAATTCTGAGCACAGCTCGATGTTATTAATTTTGCTTATTTGCTCATCCATTTTTGTTTTTAAATATTTAATTATATTTTATGATTATTTTTGTAGTTAAAATAGTGTCGATTTTGTGAAGCATTCCTAATTCCGACCGGGCGCTAAAATTATCGCTGTCTTTTTTAAAACGGATAAATGCAGAAAAAAATATTTCGGTTCGAGCTACTCAAACAAAAGCACATTTTCATGCTCATTTCACATTTCTAAAAAACTTATCTTCCAGCAAAACTTTCGTAATAACTGAATGACCGAAAAACATTTGAACTCTTAAATTCCTTGCTTATTAACTTGATACCCTACTCTATTTATAATTTTATATTTGACTATTTCTATTGATTTGAAATGGAATAGAAGAACCCGTCTTTTAAGGTTTAAAAAATGCTGCACATAATCTACACTTATAACGTTCGTTTACGTGAAAAGCGGCGCTTGCTGAGTACTTAGGGAAATAAATATTATTTATTCGAATAAGAATCCGTACTAGTCACATATCGATATTAAAATACTTTCAACAAATTAAATCGTTTCTTATATTTTGGAATGAAACGGAAATTTAATGGAATTCATATGATTAGGTAAAAGCTCAGGATGAAAAATATTTTGATAAGGCACTAACGGAAATTGAAGATTTACTGGTGAAGTCGTAATATCAAACCAATATTCCACTTGATTCCAAAACACTCACAGAAGCACAAGTAATAGCGAAATGGTGGATAATGACTTGAATATTGGGGGTAGTTCTGTGTAAGTTCTCTGAACGAGAAGCTTTTTTTTGACCTGTCGCAGTCCTGTTTGACAGCCCTCCGGAACCTTTCGTATGAGCGGGTTATTCAAAAGGAAAATCTCTCATTGACTTTGACAGCATAAAATGTGTTGCCCTCTTTTACATATTGTTAAAACGGGATGAATTGTTGAAATATAAATTTCTTTAATAATTCCCTCTACAAAACTTCACTCCGTCTTAAGGTTAACATTAATAACAAGGAGTGTGATAATTTTAGCGTTTGCTGTCTTAGGATTTTAGCTTTAGAGAACGGTACACAGAATTGATTCTATTTATATTGTATGCTCAAATATTCTACATTTTGTTTATAGATAGGTAACATTGTTGTCTTGTTATTTTCTTTTTAATAAATTAAGACTAACTAAACTGTTTAAATTTAACTACTAATTTAATGTTTCTACGAGTACCTTGTTGTGATATACCTAAGTATGCAGGATTTATTTTATGGACTGTATATAATTTGATATGTACAGTACATTGCTCAATGTTGTATTAGATAATCAGGTCTAGGGAGAACTTACCTACTTCGCTGCCCCTAAGTTAAAACTTTCGGATAACGATTATGTGGTTGTGATGTTTTTAATATTTTTTGTCTTCCTAATTAACTTTCGGGGCAAAATTCCTAGAAAAAGACATTAACTCTAGGCTTTGTTTCTATTTACTAATCACTGATACTAACATTAACAAACTACGTGTAACACTCTCAGTACCTACATCTTACCTACAACACATAATCCTTGGGTAAATTAAATATGTAAAAATCAGCTAAGACAATATGGTACCTTTGTAACCATGTCATTAAAAACAGTACCTACATTAACCTGCGTAGATCTAGACAAATTTCCTAAAATATTATCTATTAGAAATCGCAAATATGCCAAAGTAATGCCAAACCTTAGTTAATGAATAGTTAGTAAATATACTTTTTATCTTTTTAAAACATTCTTATTGCCAAATAACCGAAAGTTTACTAGAATAAGTCAAGGTTTTAGCCCCATAAATTCGTAACTTTTATTATACAATAAGCTTGCCAATGATGTGCCAAATTATAAATTTTTATCCTCGAAACAGCGAATTAAGTTAAATGGTAAATAAGTACAGATTGATTTTCAAATAAAATTAATTATTTTCATAAATACTTCATCTTGAAATTACTCAATGCATATTTTCATAATAAATTTACGGTAAGTACCGGAAATAGTTCGCCAAATATTAAAATTTATTGAATAAAGTCCCTCCAGATGTAATTTTTATCAATTCGCTAGCTGTAAGACTGAAGGTATATAATCAAAATTATCTTAAATCTGGTTGTTATCTTGCCAAATTAAATTGGATATTACAGTTAAATCTGAAACTTGGTTGTTCTAGTTAAATTGTGTAGAAAAATATGATTGGACATGGTTGTAAGTAAATTTTAGTGAAATCTGGTTGTAATATCATAATGTTCTATTAAGTGTCATTTCGCTATAGTCCATGTTGTGTTAGTTTACCATTATTCATTAACCCATTCCATGTGCCACACTATTGTTGCTAGTCAGGGTCCCTAGTTTTTTCTCTATGCCCTTTTTTATTTAGGCTACATGTAAAAGCTCTGTGTTTAGTGCGCTCATTCGTCATATTAGATTCATTAGAAAATCACTACTAGGAAATAAATTGCTAAGTACCTATACGAGTAGGGTTGAGAAGTAATTCAAAGTTAAATAGGTATAGAAGTGCCTTACAATTTATTTTTTTACTTTTTTGTCTTCTTTGTTTTAATTGAAAACTCTTGATATATTGCATTTATTAAGATCTGTTGACAGAGATAAAGATGGATCTAGTACCTAATTATTGTTTTTCTATAAATTTGTTGATGCAAAATTTTAGTAGAGACTTTCAGTTGGTTTATAAACAAAATATAATTCATATTTATAAAAATATTCGTTCATAATGTGCAAATTTTAGTAGATTTTTTTTATATTTTATTATTTTAACAAGATAATCAAGTCTACAAATAAACAAACCTACAAGTCAATTCACTAAAGGACGTCACACATTTGTTCATTAAAACACACAATCTAAGTAAATACTAAACACAGTGCTAGGTATAAGTACCAGATGAATGTCTTCAACTTCCCCCTTACGTATGTTTGCTTTAGGTAAAACATCTTACAATAAATATAATAGTAATACTACCTATACACCTATTTGTGTTATATTATACCCTTCGACCGAATATTGAATGGACGAGCCTTACATAAAACAAATCTTTCGAGCCTTAGCTTTATGTGTAGTATATACATAACTCTCTGTAATAAATAAGCAATCAGTGTCTTTATTATTTTTTAATTTATATAAAATCTAATTAGATAAATTTTCTTTTCCCATTTTACAAGGGGACGAATGTGAATCATTTATTATTTGATTGACTTTATCATCCTACAAATTGTAAGATTGTATTTGTGTCAACACGTAAATGTTGTAAATTAGAAAACCCACGACCTTTGTAATTCCTGTCTACTGCGACGCCCCTCTATTACTGCGTAGAGATAAAACCTATCTATGAACCTTTCTTGAAATTGTAGCAAGAATTGCGCCGACAAACAAAAAACTCTTGCCAAAAACGCTTAACTGACTCCGTTCCGTCGTGGGTATAAATACTATAGTATTAATACTTTGTAAGTTTAAATGAATATTATATTCTTCTAATTTTGTATCGAGTATTTCATTAAAATAAAAGGCGGTTCGTCATATTTATTTCTCCTTACGGTCAAGAACAAAAGTATAAGGCATTCATGTTATTGTTCTTTTGTCCTTGACAGTACTCGTAACTAATACGTATTGTAATATTTTAGACGTGTAACCGTGCCAAGACTGCACGATAATTGATATTACACTCTGTGTTGTGAATTTGAATGTTCTGTAAAAAAATACGTAGATACTTTTTAGATAAGCACAAATTCTTCGCGTAGTCACATTAGGCAAAATTTATTAAGCATTTAGTTAGATTAAACATTTGAGTAGTTTATTGTGGAAAGTATCTATAGTTCATGTGTATTCAATCGATGTGATGATCGTCAAACAACGACTAACACAAACTGTTTTTAAAAACAACTTTTCATATCTATAAACAACTAGTAATAAATCTATTAATATGTTTATTGATAAATTTATTAGGGTAACTAATTTTTTAAGACGATGACTTGTAAGTGATCTTTTAGATTGTCTTTATTAATAAATATATGGTGAAGGTTTCGTGAATTTGTTTTTATTTCTTTCTATAACAGTATATCTAAAACAATAACATTAAAGGATCCTTACATAAAATGAAACGAAGATTAATCTCTATCCGTTTATTAAGGACATTGCAGACCAATGACTCAATAACAGATCGATAAAACTCTGTTACAAACACGAAAACAAAATAGTGCGGACAACAATTAAATTAAGAAACCGATTAACACAATTAACTATCGAATTCTAATATTAATTACATGTATAGTTAAAATCTTCATTAGATATCATAAGACACCAGGATTCTTTATTACTACAATTAATAAGAGTTCAGGAACAGAAACGGAAATTTAAAAGTTAATACTCAAAATACATAATTATATACAATTCGCGAGCATGTGCCAAATTTAATGTTTGGACGTGCCTCTGACAAGCCCCTTGGTGTCCTCAAATATCGACTCACTGTTGGTTTGTATCCGAGGATGTTCATCATAGGAGTAGTCGAGAGTGTTTCTTTTTTATATAATTATTTGCAACGGCTTTATAAGATCACAACTTTGCAAAGGGTCAGGTAGTGATTAGTTTGCAAACTTAAAGAAGTAGTTTTCAAAGACTATGTTGAAAACTATTTTCTTGACACAGTTGACCGAACTACCCAGCTGTACCTCGGGCAAAAAGCGTATTGCCCGATTCCAAGTAAATCTAACTTCCCAATCGCCCTCAAGCAAGGGCTAAACATACATTCAGTTAATTGTGTTTTCTAAACGTATCTATTAAAGGTAAAACTTAAGTAACGATGGAAAAACAAAACCGGCAAACGAAACAATTAAATCTGGACGTAGTATCATTATTGTAAAAAGCTTACACACTCAAATACACCGACAATCATCACATCATCGCGACTTCTATAAAAGTTACTTTACGTTTGATATTCAAAATTATGTAATTAGTGCTGAATTGGCTGAGACTGGCAGTCACAGAATGGAACCTCTTGGAAGCGCACTGAATTCTTTTACCGCACTGGGTCTTTCACCATCGGTCACGAGGCTTTTTCAAGGCCATACTCGGAGACTAGCCAATGTCCACCACTTTGTAGCTATTTCATTTTTACTTTCAAAAACTGTATGCGATTGACATAAGCTATCGCAATGTAATGTATTTCAACAGAATTCAAAAATGGAGGATGTTCTCAATTCGTCTGTATGGTCTTTTTTTGTGTGAATGTTAAGAGATATCTTCGCCAATTATGAACCGATTTAAATGTTCCTTTTTTTAAGGGTGGCCCTATACAAATTTTATGAAAAAATCCCATCTTATTCATTTTGGACGTATTATCAACTTGCCGTAATTTGAAGTCGGTTTTTATTTTATCCTGTAAAAATGTTTGTTTAAAAAATATTCTAGTAGTTATAATATAAAAGTTGATATCGACGCTGTCGAACGATTAGTTGGAATCGTACTTGCATTGATATGCAGAGCCATGTACGTTTGAGATACGAAGCGAATGGACTTTGGCTAGTTCATAGCTCACTCACTGACAAAAGGTGACAAAAAAAACTATTGACACAAAAAATTAAAATGTGACAAAATAATCCTTAGAATAACAACCATTTCTACGGACGACGTTACATTCAAAAAACATTTTGACTCTTTTTTTATATTTAAAAAAATAATGTAGCAAACAATCATACGGCCCATCTGTTGGTAAGCGGTGACCGTAATCTATGGATGCTTGCGACACCAGAGGTATCAAGAGTTAATGACAAGAGGTCTCAAAAACGGAAAACGAAACGAAAACGGTAAGCAATGGAATGGAACTGCAATAAGTGACCACCGCCGTCAACGAACATTTTAAAAGTTTGCGTTTCATTTAATATGATTTTCGTTTCGTTTAGCGTAATCTATTGAAACTCTGCTTGTTTGGTCAAATATGTTTACGATTCGATGACAATCTGTACAATATTTACATCTCGACATTGTTTTTGAAGGAATGATGAAAATACATCATAGTTTATTTGAAAAGGTCAGCGATTTCATGAATACCCGCAAAAGGAAACCAAGGTTGATAACATTGGTTGATAACAAAAAAAAAAATATTAGTTCGAAAGTTGTGCGACATTTTTATTTTAAGAAAAACAATAAATAATCGTCATGCTTGATCTTTCAGATTGGACTAATTTTCTGCGTGAATTATTTAACTTCCCAAATTAATTTCACTTTACCCAAGAATAACATTAGTACAATGATTATTTCTACATGAAACCTGTCACTACCGAGTTCCAAATTGGCTGGAGTGAAATTATTGTAACAATCAGTGCCAAAAATTAGTGTCATATTTGCAGCAATCAATAGGTAAAATATATTATTTATTCTATCATTAGAAGTCAACACTCATGAACTAGTACTAAAAACGACAATTCAAACATTTTCTTTAAAGGACTATCCACACCTATCCGTGCCGTGAACCGTATCCGGTACAGGATACAGTACGGTTTGGATATTTCAAACAGCTTTATCTAATGGACTATACGTATAGAATTGGTGTCAGTCATTCTCTAATAAATCGCAAGTACGGTGCAACAACGTTATAAGTGCTACAACTTAGAGGCCCCAGATTAGGGGTTAACTTTTAGTGTTAAAACCATACCCGAAAGCTCCAAGCGATACCCTATTGCTGTGGTAATTCTGAACGAAACAAGATAGGGATTTGGCCAAAGGGGCAAAAGTAAATACTTATAAAGATTTTAAATAGTTGTTTAAAGTGTTTTGTTTCTTTTGTTGGATTTGAAATAACTCATCAGAAAGAGACAAAGCAGTGTTTAGATAATCCACTGGTAAATAAATAATAATTATGTAATGCTCTAAAATTAGACATTAATGAATGTGGCCGTGCAACAGAAATTGTATTTAAAATTGTTAAAAAGAATAATATTAAGGAAATACCTTTTGATCTGTTTGTTGATAAGTTTGCTGCTACTTTGGAAGCAGAGCATTTTTCCTTTTTAATGTACGTGATACATTGTTAAGATTTGACATGTTTTGCCAATTCAGAGGCCGAAGTTAGCAGGCCGCCGGAAGGCCTCAGACTAGCCCAACTGTTAGAATGCGTTTAGCACTTATGACGTTATTGCACCGTTAACGAGCCTCGATAATTAAATTGCAACATACGCACACTACACACAGCGATACCGATATTACTAGTATATCCTAGAACCAAATATACAACTTACTTGATGAATATTCTGTGTTTTGGATGAATAATCTAAAACATACATTGCAATCCCATCATCGACACCGGTATATTCGTAATCCGACGCGTCGCGTCAGACGCGCGACGTGTGCGACGTCAGATGCCTGAAGCACTACTCCAATTGGTTGACCTTCTTCCCCTTGACGACTGTGGGCTTGTTTTTTAACATGCCTTTTCTTTTTCTGGATGTCTGAAAATATGAATAAAACAATTACTTCCCAAACTATTTCAACCTAAAATGTAAAGTCAGCACCAGTAATTTATATATTTTTTTACACCCAGCAGACACATACATAGTCC
This sequence comes from Perizoma flavofasciatum, assembly GCA_958496245.1. NCBI lineage: Eukaryota > Metazoa > Arthropoda > Insecta > Lepidoptera > Geometridae > Perizoma > Perizoma flavofasciatum. Next base: position 8,212,983 of record OY292436.1, read on the forward strand.
TGACCCCACACAATGGTATGAGGACTCGAGCGTTTTGTCTATGGAAGAGAAGACAAAAAATATTTCTGTCTCTTTGTTGTTGGATTTTTCATATTGCACAACGGGAATTTTCCATACCGTACTATCCGTGTTGGCACTTACTAAGTTTCGATTCATTCTGAGAGTCTTGATCGTACCGTACTATACCGTACCGTACTATACCGTACCGTACTATACCGTACCGTACTATCACCTTCAGTGATAAGTGATATTCCCGTTTTTCAATATGAAAAATTACTTCACGATAGTTTTTGGAAGTAATTTGTCATCTGTTCCCTAGAAAAGAGCTGGTGTCTTGGTGCTTAAGCTAAGCCTGCAGGCAACGATGCAAATCGGAACGCATTACAATATGCACGAAACTACATTATACTACTACGTAAAATAACCTTGCAAAGAGTTCTTTAATGATTAGCTTTCGAGTTATGTAAACTCGAGCTTTCTCGCTTTTTATTTGACGGCAACGTTATTGTTTCCGAACTGTTGGCTTGTGACGGCACGTGCAGTTCCAATATTTGGAAGTATATAGAGCTGTTAATACCACCAGTTGTCACATTTCATAGCAGTACGTATTTCGTTGGATTTTGTCATCTCATTGGAATTGGAAATATAATTAGAATTCGGGCTGTCATATAACATGTCAACATGCTGGAACTCGTGTGTGAATGCATTAAGTTATCGCCCGTATGTCGGCGCATTGTTGGCATGTAGAGTACGTGCCGTGGGACAGGCAAACAACTGGTGCCGACGGCGGTCAGAGCGGAGGTAATTGTCAGGGGCATATTGAGCAGATTGCTCAATATGGTCGGATTGTTCACTTTGTTACGCAGTACCAGCTTGCAAAAAGCTAGCTGAAACTTACGTTTTAGCTCTAGCGTGTCCAAGCCGACCATACCGGCTAAGAATAGGGAAGGGCAAAGATACTGGTAATAGCCGTACATTCGCTTGTAGATACATCTAGCCCCACGCGGATCCCAGCCTGTTGAACTAAACTCCAATTTGCTATGAACGAGCATTGTAAAGCATTATTGCAACTCTTACGTCATCAAATTGAAAAGCCGTTCGCATTATGAAACCTAATATCCTGTTAGCCTTTTGACACATTGAGATGATGTACGCGTGGAAATCAAGTTGTAAGTCCTCAATAAGTCCCAGATTGCGGATCTCATTCACCCTTTCCAATGTTGAGCTAGCCAGGGAGTATGCAAGCATTTGGGGCACTTGCAATCCTGGTGAAGGTAATAACTTTGCACTTCTCGACATTAAATGCGAATCTGCTCGACTGGCTCCACTTCTCTACTGAATCAAGGTCCTGTTGCAAAGCAATACAGTCCGAGGTTACGTTCACAGAATTATAGACACCCAGTCTAGGGCGTTCGTATTTCCGATGATAGACGAGATTTGCCGAAGCATATAATTTAAATCGTAGTACTGTAATAACCTTCTACTAAAATTGATTATTTATTTTAAATTACAAACATGCTGTACCTAGTACTAGGAGGTGGGCGTTAGAGACTGCGCCAGTTTTTATAACAGTTACCATCGTCTTCTTAAATGATTTCTGTTCCAATAAATGATTTTCATTTGATTTGATTTGAATATGTGGCGGAATACCCCGCTACATATTCCGCCAGAGATTAGTACTTAGTAGTCATAATTCTTGCAGGAATGACGCATACGTGAACGCGATATCTCAAAGTTACATGACACGATTCATCATGAAGTCAGTAATCTTGAATCACATAATAGTTGAGAAAAATTAATAATCGCAACTTTAGTGCATTCAAGTTTTTGGCGCGCACTGTCCGACCGCTCTTTTCCCTTAATCGGACAACAGATACTAGCAAAGTAACTATCCAGCCTTTATTGTCTGATCGCGGGACATTTTTTTTGTAATTTCACGTTTGACATCACTCTCACCAAGCATTAAAGTACTGAGGATTCCCGGAGCTTTAGCAACGCTTCAACAACAAATAGAGATCATTTTGGAGAAGTATCCCTCATCGAACAGCAAAGACCTAAAAACGCTAGTCTCCGCTGCCCGATGATTATATAACTAATACTAATCGTTACATAATCACTACAATTTTTTTTTAACCATCTGTGCATTACCAACACATTTTTCTCCACAATATACAAAGGTTATCTGATAGAGAATTCTTTTTAGCATTAAGTTCGCCTGTGTACTACTATTTTGTGCAATGAAGAACTTTCTATGATTGACTAGGGCATGGTAATTATGTAGCATGAACATGAGGTGATCACAATTTAAACAATAATACAAAACATAAAAAAACACTAGATAAGTTATCTGCAAAAGCATCAGGACGAAATGATAACAGAGAGCCCCTATTCTTTGCTGCCCAATCAAGGACAAAGACAAATTAGATAGCGCGCACCAAAGGCATATAAGGAAAATAACGAAAACGACACCCATGCATAACAACGGCAAAAAACATTCCAACTTCGATAACACAGCACAACACAAATAGATAAAGTGTTTGTATTTACTAAAGTTTACTATACCATCGATTCGTCTCCTATTGCTGTCTGGAAATAATGAGTTGTGTCAGTTTTTACTAGCGATATATACAAACCCAAACTATAACATACTTATTATACTAAATATACATACTAATATTATTAGTAGGCTATGGTAGCTTTTTAACACTAAAGGGTTAGCTTAGCTTTACAGTATGGTACTGATTAGTCCGTTAATAGTTTTGAAGCTAATACAATTGATGAAAATGGGCTATGTGAATATTACTATGTCGGTTTCGTTTATAATATAGTTATATAAATAGAATAGAATTATACACAATTTTATTGCATAGGTAGTTATAGTTAAATTACAATTAAATGCATAGATATAGTACCGTAAATAAGTTAACACCTACAAAGTCTCATACTAGTGTGGGGTCATACAAAGTCCTAACCCCACACTAGGATTTTCTGTATCGTGGGTATCAGGATCTACGAGTACCAAGGTACTACAACAGGTCCGAAACATTATCTGCAGAAAATGCAAACGTTTGTCCCACAGTGGGAATCGAACCCGCAGCTCTTGCACCTCAGTCGGCTACTCGCCCACCGCGCCATTGAGGATATTTTTTGCTTAGATAATTACCTGTATAACTAAATAAGTTATTGCACAAAAGAATTAAACTGCACTGACCTTCTTAGAAATAGCACTGCTTGTAGACACCGTACGTTTCGCGAGCGGCAAGCGTGGACGGTTGAATTCATCCGGTTTCTTTACCCTGGAATATAAAATAACATACTGAATAAAACATGGAATATTTCACAAGAACATTGCAGGGGGTCTAGACATATATCTCACGCTTACTTTTCCTTTCATGTACGATGCGTCTTAGCGTACTAGCGTCTTAGCGTACGGTGCGTCTTAGCATACGGTGCGTCTAAGCATACGGTGCGTCTTAGCGTACGGTGCGTCCCGAGACGCGCGCACTTTTTAAGATAGCGATACAATATTATAAAAACTTGTTTGCTACAATAAGTGGTACATATTTTTATTAAGAACGCAAACGCGAACGTAATACGTGTCGAAGTGCAAAAATGTAATAGGAACGTGAATGCTAACCGACTAAGTACGTGTCGAAGTACGGCTCGTTACGGCCCGCCCGGCGCCGCTAGAACGGATATCATTTGCATACCTGTATATTCTAACGAGCCAGTGCTCCGTAGTGTAGGCTTCTTCTAAATAGGTGAGTTTGAATCCTCTGTTGCCTGGTAAAGCTCCTCGCGTCCTATCGTAGCCTGGCGGACTTCCACCGCTGTCATATCTAAAAAAACAATTTATAATATAAATTGTTCCGGAGCCGGCATGCCCTCAAACCAAAGTTCGAAGTCATGTGACATCAATTAGTGTTCCAATAAACGGCCATGAGCTTGCATCCTGTCACGTGAAGAGCTAACTCCTATGCAAAACGTAGGCACATGCCAAATATAATGTTTGGACATGCTTCTTACTACCACCTACTATGCTGTGTACCTATCTTTACGGATTTGCGTACTGATTACAGAGCTAAGGATGTCCACCATGGAGAATAGTGTTTTATAGATAATTCGGAAAACAAAAGATTTTCATTTTATATGCCTTGGAACTCGAGTTACATAATCAAAGTAAAAGTCAAGTCTAGTATTACAATATCTATGTGCAAGTCAATACGTTTTTATTAATTACTAGCTTCTGCACACGGCTTCGCCTGGGTGGTACCTGGATAAAATTAGCCTATATGTTATTCTGATGTATAAGCTATATTACTGTAAAGTTTTATCAACTTCCGTTACTGAAATCCGTTCAGTAGTTTTTACGTAAAAGAGTAACAAACATCCATCCTCACAAACTTTCGCGTTTATAATATTAGTAGGAAGTAGGATAATCAAGAAGTGAAGTGAAATCACAAGGATCATATAGGAACGTTAACTCAAAAATACGTAATTTATTTTTATTTAAAAATTTCAAAGTGAACTTAATTCGTTTCAATTATTTTTTTTAATGTGCCACCGAATAGCGAAAGCTCCGTCATCCTGCTTTAGGTTAGTGACCTGATCAGTTTGAAGTATTGCGGCCCGATGGTGAAAGAACCAGTGTGGTAAAAGGATTCAGTGCACCTCGCAGACGCTCCTTCCATGCTACGAGTGAGGTATGTAGTGAAAATGTCAAGAACTCACCGATAATACGATAGTTTATACATGAGACAATTCAACATTGTTTTCGAAGCTTCATTGTCCACTCTGTATTCGCCTCTTTCAGTGAAGTAGTCTGCTTCCTGTTTAAAAATAAAATTTGTTAATTAACACTTTCAAAGGTCGAAGTGAGTTTAGGTGGTTTGTATTGAGTGACAGAACAGCCAAATCTCGGAAAGTAAATATTATCCGTACTGTATAATAAGCTCTGATGAATATTTAAAAGTCAGTTTCCCATTTTTGAATATGTACAGTGATCTCACATAAATGAATATTTGATAACCTCTGTGGCTTAGAGACGCTAAAGGTTGCGGGTACGATTCCCACCGCGAGACAAATGTTCGTATCATCTGCAAATATTTGTCTCAGGTCTGGGTGCTTTCTATGTATAATATGTATGTATTTACAAATAAAAATATCAGTAGTATATCAGTCGTGTAGTGTCCATAACACAAGCTCTGCTTACTTTGGGACTAGATGATGCTGTGTAAAAATGTCCAGCATTATTTTTTTATTTATAATATAGGCCATATTGTACGATAAACTCGCATGACCTAAACTAGATATGTGTCACGAACAGCAGCATTGCTTACAGAAAGCAAGCAGACATGTGTTATTCGAGGTCCCAAACTAAACCTGTGTTTTAAATTTCATCCAAATCCTTTTAGCCGTACTGAGATCCTTAGCAACTAACATCCAAACATCTATCAAACATTCGCATTTATAACATTATAATAACTCACATGAATGTCCCGAATATGTATGAGACATGCTGAACAATAAATTCAAATGAATTTCCTAAATATGAACCATATTGTGTAGAAAACTCACATGAATATCCTTAGGATGCTCTCCCTCCGCAATCCTGACCATCCATATAAACTTGTTGATATCATCACCCGAGTAGCCGATAGCTCCTCCGAATATAACCAACACGTAGTCGACGTCCAGCATGGTCATAATCTCGTACGCTGCGGTCTCGTTGCTCGCCATCGCTTTACCGACAAGCGCTATGTGAGAGTTATTCCACGTGTTGTTGTCCACTAGGGTGGTTCGATTGCCCATACCCGCTATCTGGGGAGGTAAATATAATGTTTACTAGCCTCTGCCCACGGCTTCACCCGCGTGGTACCCGGATAAAAAGTAGTTTATGTGATATTCTGATGTATAAGCTATATTACTGTAAAGTTTCATGAAAATCCGTTGAGTAGTTTTTGCGTGAAAGAGTAACAAACATCCATCCTCACAAACTTTCGCGTTTATAATATTATACGACGCGCGAAGCAAGCCGGTCATTTCAGTGCGTAAATGAATGTGTGCGTAAAACAAGCCTTAAAGAGTTAGTTTTAGGTAAACTAACTCTTTGACCTCAAATATTGTGGTTGTGTTATTATTACCTGATATCCGTAATCCCACCATGACATAACCCTCGCGTCCTCAGCTGTGTTCTGTGACAGCCAACCGTACGCCTCACGGAAATCGTCCAAGATTTTACGAGTTCTGAAACAAAAGCAGTTTTTAAATACGTGAATGAGATATTTGGAAGAGAAAGACCGCGGCGAACGTAAGCTTTCCCAGCAGACACATATAGTCCTGTCGTCTCGGTTAGTATTTGTTAACACGTATTTCTAAAAGCTATAAAAGTAATAATAAAAGTATTTCTGTAATACATAAAAAAGGTGTTTATTTTTTATGTATTACAGAATGAATGGTCGAACACTCACCCGTCATTCCCGTAGCTGGCGAGCACAATACTGGGACTGGAGTAAGCGTTGGAAGTGGCCCAGGTGCAGTGAACACAGAACAACATCAGTAGTATCATACACACGATGAGCGTCCCCGATCGCACATTCATACCGAGGCCGTTCTCTGTCTCCGCGCTGTTGGTCGGCGAGTCGGAAGCGGCGACAGCACGCTTCTTGGGTTTGCCGGACTGGAAATGATACATATTATTCAAAATTATTTAAAATTGTTCAAAATTGTATAAACACTCAACAGTAACATTCATAGTCCTAACCCCACACTAGGATTCCCTGTAAAAGAGTGTAAGCTTTCTGTTATATCTATGAATCGCCAGTGTTATACTAAGGGTGATTATGTTACTTTCTCTTAGAGAATATTAAGATATTCTCAAGACAAGGTAAGCCTTGTCGTAGAGACTGTACTTCGTTGTAGAGACTGTCACCTTCTTGTAAAGATTACGATACGATAAGGTAACAGTTTTTACCTTGTCGTAAAAACTGTTACCTTATCGTAGAGACTGTGCCTCCTTGTCGTAGAGAATGTGTCACCTGGTCATAGAGACTGTTACCTTCTCGTAGAGAATGTTATCTTATCGTAGATACTATCGGTTCTTGTGGTAGAGACTGTGTTACCTTCTCATATAGACTTCTCATATATTCTCATATATTATATTATCGAACAAACTGTTACCTTATCATACGACTGTGCTCCTTGACGTACATACTGTTATCATGTCATAGTCTGTGTTACCTTGTCGTAGAGAATATGTCACCTGGTCGTAGAAAGCGTGTTACCTTGTCATAGAGACTCTTGGCGTCGTCGTCTCCGATATACAGGTCGTCTTCCTTCAGCACCAGCTCCAGCAGTAAGGAGAAGGCGATGCCGGCGAGCACGCACACGACGGGAGTCAGCGTCAGCATGAGACGCACCATCACTCCCGCGAAGTACACCGCGCTTATAGCGTACAGGGCCACTACGAATAAAACATAGTCACTCTATTTGCAATTCGTTATTTGAAATCCTTAGGTTGTCCCCTGCGTTGGCGATCTTTTATTTTTTGGTAAATTTGAGAACATCACAGCGTGACGCGTGCTACGGATACGCTTCGCGGTTATCAGGTCCCGCTTAACGCAGCGGACCTGCCTTTGGGCCTTAGCACTGAAACATCAATGTTTCAAAACCATGGGCTTGACTATACACAAGCATCGCACGTTTCACGAGTACGAAATTTACATTTTTACGTCTGCTCCACGTTCGCACCTCGTCCGCGCCAAACGGACGCCGCCGTTTTCTGTATAAATGTATGTGTTTTCTATTGGCCTGGGCAAACGTCTTCATGAATTGTAAGAAGTTCACTGTACTTACCGAAAACCCTCTCGTCATTGATATTTTTGATGCAGTACCACAGTCCCACAGGGAATGTGCACACTAGGACATGCAAATCGAAGAAGAATGACGACCACGTGGTGGGTTGATGCTCGGACACAGACGCGATGATAGGAATGTGGATCTTGGCGTACGCTGTGTCCCAGAGCGAATAAAACCTGTTAAGAACATTTTATTACATTTTATTACAATTGTACATGTATACTAATTAGGACAATGACATTGTATAATTATTAGGACCTATATTAGTTTATGTTATTTTCCCGTGATGCAGGGCAGCAGCCGTATCAGCACTGACAGAAGCATAGTTTATTAGAATGGCTTTTAATCGAAAACCAAGGAGCAGTGCGCTATTCCTTACTACGTAAGCATTCCCATCAAAGTAACTTATGGAAGAATTGCATCAGTTGTAACAAGATCATAGCTCTTAAATGAATATAATTTACTTAAGATGGCATTAGCGTTTCAGTGATAATCATTGAGAGACATAGAAGGATGAGTTTAAATAACAGGAGTTACAGGTATGTTTTACTTCTTTTCATGTTATTCGGAGGCAAACCGAAATATGGCTCAATAAGATGGTAAGTCTGCCATAGAGACAGTGTTGAATTGTTATTTCACCAACACCCATATCCTTCAAACCAAGGCACGCTTGGAACGCACGAAGCCCACTGCAGAACATAGGCCTCCGCTAAAGAGTGCCATGACGAACGATCTTGAGTCACCTCCATCCACCGACTTCCTGCAAACTTTCAGTTGGCATCGGTCCCTCGGGTGTGGTACCTTACTACACTGCATTTGGTTCGTGGTCGACATTCAAGAACCTTTCTTCACAGCGATTGTCGCTTCTGCTAGCTAAATGACCTGCCCATTGCCAGTTCAACTTCCTAATACTATGTCGGTGCGGATTTCCTCGTGGATTTTGTAACATAAACTGAAAAACAAGTACCCTACAAAAAATACGGCTTTATACTAACCGTCCACTCCAAGGAGCGATGACTCCCATATAGGTTAGCAGCACAACCATTAGGAACACTGCACCAGCGGCGGCGATGCCACAGAGGATCAAAAGTTGCTTCCACTGCCCTTTGGGATTCAAGCTGTGCATGTATTTGAGGGCTCCTACCGCCATTATGAGGGCGAATACACCTGCGGATAACATAATCTTTGATTAAAAGTGCCTAAAAGTAAATAAATATAGGAATTCAAAGATGAAGCATCCCTTAACAAATATCGCAAATTTAGATCCGAATTTGAAACTATAGTAGACTGATATCATAATGAAAAAATTAAAAATACGGGTTTACCACTGTTTTCGTCGATTTTGCCTTAGGTGTTTCGTAGCTAATTAAGTAGCTCTTCATCGCTCGTGACGCAATCGACAAAAAACAGTTGTATTTCCATTTTCAAATAAAACTACAGGTTACCACTGTTTTTCGTCGATTTTGCTGACGTATTTCATAACTAATTTAATAGCTCTTCATCGCCCGCGACGCGATCGACGAAAACCAGTCGTATTTAAATTTTCAAATAAAGTTAGGTCTAGTTGTGCGAATGTGAGAATTTTAGGTTGATCTCTAGGTTAATCTAGCTCAATGGTGACAGTACAAAATTATTCATCATGACCATCATCATCATCAGCAACGTCTTGTAGAAGTCCACAGCTGGACATAGGCCTCCCCTAACGTATGCTATGACGAACGATCGGCTACCTCCACCGATCAACTTCCCGCAACCTTTAACTAACATATCATGGGCCCATTGGGTGATCGGTCGTGTGTACAAAACGACTACTACTGACTAATCCAAAGTTAATTCATTATGATTAAACTTGGTCCTAGTGGCAAGGTTGAGACAGTGAAAGAAACATTTTCTGAATTAAACTAGCTGCTGTTAAGTATACATTTGTTCCACTGCTTCCAACCAGCTTATCTCCATCATAAATACTTGTATGCATATTGTTGCAAAAGTTATGTAGTTTAATAGGTCCAATTTTAGTTTGAGTACCTATTTATAATGAATACAAAACTGTCACATGCGTCCTTGCTGTTATTTTAAATTAGTTTTAGCTAACTACCTAACCAGTTAAAGAGTATTTTCATAGTAGGGTTCGTTCTTTTGCACATAAAATTGAATGGAGTGGGAATCCATTGATGCACGACGTGATTCGAAGCTACGACATTCATAAGGTAGTGATAGTAACTACTCAGATGTACGAACCTACTATTCATTTCAAATGAATAATTCACGATCTTTGCATGTACATGAAATAGTGAGCTGTAAAAATGTCTACGCAGATGCATTCATATTAATAAGAAGCTTGATTGAGTTCGACACTTTAAAAGTGTTCTTAAGAGAAGTTAAAAAGAGCTGAAATTCTCGTTTTCTTCTTTATTTTTGATTTTATATCACCCCATTATAATATCCAAGAGATTATTTTGAACCCTCGATTCTCTATTGGTTCGAGGGTGCTGTAACCACTCAGCAAGGACTACATAGTCAGTCATTTTCTTGTCAACTTCGCCCATGTCTCAGATATCGTCCGTGCGTACTCAATTTATTTCCAGCCTAAAAAAGGCGAACCATATTTAACTCAAATATTTAGAAGTGTAAATAGACAGATGAACATGTTGGTGGAATTTGTTTGGTTTTTTTTCAAAGCTTGTGCTATGAGTTTGTTTACAGTTAACATGTGTCGGTATTTTTACAAACGATATAAAACGAATACGACCCTTCTGTTCTACAAAGAGCATGTTTTCTTTCACCTGTGATTCAACAAAGCTTATCAAATCAATTAGTGTAGTTTAATGAGTCTAGGCAAAAATACTAACAGATTGATTAAAACCTGCCTAGACTCATACAACGCAGTTAAAACCAACAAGGATTAGAAGTATGAAATAACTTGCTCCTTCAATTCGCTCGGTTTGAAAGTAGCCTAATAGCTGTAATTTTATAGTCGTGGATAAAATATAAATTTTATCCACGACTATAATTACAGCAAAATTTATATTTTATCCACAACTATAAAATTAATTCAAAAGGATGATTATAAATAGTGGTTTGAATGGGAATCACCGCGCATAAGGAAGAATAAGGAGAAAACATTATTTATTTATTCAAAAGAAAAAAACCTCTTACACTTACAGCCAAGGGCCAAAACGTTTTAGAGCTATTGATATTACAATTTACAGAGAACATAAAAAACTCATACAATAATTGACGAATAATGTTTTTTCATAACAAAGACGTACGAAAGTAACGTAGATATTCCTGAGTAATCATCGAGTGTGTTCGCTGCAGGGGCATACCGCGCGGTGTTAGTGAGGGATGCGGGCGGGCGGTGCTGACGACGCACCAGAAAGGGACGTAGAGCCTACAGTAGCGGCTTTTCCAGTAGTGGATAAGAAGAGCACATTTACGACGTAGCTCGAGCGTATTTAGTTCGATCATAGCGAAAATAAAAAGAGATGGGTATAAATAGGGATAGTAGTTATTCCATATTCATCCACATCCGTTTTGTTATAAAGTCCATCTCTACCTCCTTTTACAGCCACTGCCCATGGCTTCGCCCGCGTGGTCCCCAGATAAAAAGTAGCCTAAATGTTATTCTAGGTTACAAATTATTAGGATAACTTTCCGGATTCCATCCAAATGGGTCCAACCGTTACGAAGATCCATAACAATAAACATCCAAACATGTAAACCAACTTCTTTTTTATGCTTTGTGTAACATGAATAGCGTTAATTCTGCTTTTGGAATGCACATGTTATGTGATGCTTCGGAATAATGATATGAGAAACATTGTTACAGGTCACCAATGGCCATGAACGATTTACAAGCAAAAAAGATAAAAGTACAATGATGTTTTGATAAGTATAATACTTTTGTATGATCATAACCTGTAATTCGAGATTGATGCATTATTGTCAGTTCTTTAGTTTAATCTGTGATCATTGCGCATGTAACTGTGCCTTAATATCGGGAAACAATATGTGTCACAAACCATATTTACCATTAGGATAATTTTGTGAAACATAATTAAGAGCTATAAATAGTTAACATAAATAGTTTTTTTGGTCATCAGCAACTTTTCAGTTACAATAAAAATGGGTAAACAAAATGTTGATACAATTTGATGACTTTCTTGGGTTGGCAGGGGTCAGTATCCAACTGAAATAAGGTGTAGGTTCGATTTCCACTGTTTCCAGCCCCCTAATTACTGTAGCAAAATTGATGTGGCAACCATACAATGGAATTCTGTTTGACAGGCTTGCTCTTTTTTTAGTTGTAGTATTTATACCATTGGTACTCACAGTTCCTGACACCTAAAGGAACCCTAGTGTAAGATCAGGACTATGAATGTACATGTCTGGGTGTATTTATTTTAATTCTTACCAGAAGCAGCCATATGTTCACTGGTGCGAATCGGCTGGAATCCAACAAACGGTATCTGCATGGACATCAACAGTCCTACAATGTAGAACACAGTGTAGCTGACAAACAGGCGTTGGGAGAAACGCCCCATGATGAGCAGCGCAAACACATGAAGTGGGATCAAGTTAATTATGAATACGTAGCCACCCCATGCTGATACCTGGAATAATGAAATTATGTATCGAAAAACAGAATTATAGAATCATAAACTATAACAAGTATAAAAATAGAAATGAAACCAGTTTAGTTATAGGTAGAGATGTTTCAAAAAATATTTTGGAACAAAATTGATTAAGTACAATGAATTTCCAACTTTTCAGCCACATTTAGAGTATAATAAACAACTTACTTATCAAATAAACAATTCAGAGAGCTTAGTGAGAGAAAAAATTAAAGAACTGGAGGACTTTATCAAAATGACACACAGCAAAAGTAGTAGACAAAAGGCTTAGCAATAGAAATAGAAACAATCAGATAGATTGATAAGATTCTTATCAATTACTCTGTAAGATGCTTAATAAGCAAGTAACCTGGATTTTGCTGTTGAAACTTAAACACTATGAAAGTCACAGAAACATATAATACTTACCATGTAAAAATAGGACAGGGCAGTGCAGACTGACCAGAAAACAGATCCAGTTTTCACACTCTTTAGCCACAAGTAGTAGGTGAACTGCAGAGCAAAGATAGCAATACCCTCATTATCATAACTGCCTGCCACGGACCTGCTGCTGTACCCAGGGACTATGGCAATGAAACATGCTGCAAAAAGGCCAGCTCCCCGGGACCATATCTCCGATGTCAGCAAGTAAGTTGATATGGCAGTGAGACCACTGGAAAGAATTCAGGTAATTTATAGAAACCATATAATATAATTGGTAGGTACATTATTGGGCTAGCTCATAAAAATCAAAAGATAAAGAACGATTTGAGAATCGTAATCTCCTATAATCCCAATATCCACCAGATATTGACATAGACAGGGCTAATTATATACATTTTAAGTTTTATATTTAAACAATATATATTTTATATTTATTGCTTAAAATCTTACCTGAACACCGGAGCAAGAAACACGCAAATGTCCCTAATGTGTATGGGAATATTCAGTGAGTGTAGTATCCAATGGATTGTACCCGATGTGATCATAAGGCCAGGGTACACTGTCCCTCCAACTATGCGACCAAGAGGGTACCAAGCCCGCTCGTCGAACCAGTTGAGAAAGTTGTAGAAACCATGCTCGACCATGTAAGCCGTGGAGCGGTAGTTGAACCTATAACAAGCGTTACGGAGGGAATACATTAGCATGTTCTATGGATTATTGGCAAAAGTTGGTTTCTTATATCTTACCATGGGTCGAATTCGTGAATAATACTCTCGAAACGTATAACAGCGAAGAGCCGGGACGCAAAGCCGGCCAGCCAAGCCAGCGTAAGCACGGTAACAGTGATGAGGGTACTGAAGCCGGCCGTGTTATTGAATATGCCTCTTTTCCGCCCTTCGGCCGGTGTCGCAGCCGTGGTGGCGGGCATCTTGATGCCTTTTAATTAGAGGGCTTAGTTAATTATTCAAAATAACTTTATTTTCATACATCAGTTCCAACAACCCAATTTTGAGAGAATTGACTTTTTAATTTTTTGTTTGACAGACCGGACTGTACGAGACACGTCTCTCTATAAAATGTTGCCATTAATAAATATTCTAGCTTTTTGACGGAATTCATCGGTTTTTGTAAAACGGATCGGTACAAGCGATCATTCGGTTAATAAAACCGGACCCTAAACGTCTCTATTACATTATTTTTTATTACGTTGCAAACTTGGTTTGTGTCTCAATCTTCAAATCAGCTGTATTTTGTTGACGTTGACTGTTTGACTGACATTTTATTTTAGCTTGAGAAGTGTATGAATGAATTTTTGAGAAAATAAACAAAATTACAAATGACTAATTACCAGGAAATTGTTACTCTAAATGTTGGTGGCACCAGGTAAACACTATTTATTGATCAGTAGATTTTTATTGAGAAATATATACAGAGCCTGAAATCATCGTATGCTTATAGTTTTTATGTTTTTGGTTTCAAATAAAAATATTTTCTTTATCTAGTTTCAATTTCACAGTTTTACTAGCTAATTTGCTTGTAACTGTGTAATAAATTCATCAGATCGTAGCTGTATTTTTATAACTAAAGATTAGGCATTAATTGATACTCTGAACATATAATGACCACCTGTAATAAAATTATACTTGAACTTATGTAAGTTAATTAGATACTAATAACATCTTTCAGATTTGCTACATCATGGCACACACTGACCTGGGTCCCAGATACATTTTTCACAGCCTTGCTAAGCGGAAGAATACCTACAGTAAGAGATGACACAGGAGCTATATTCATAGATAGAGACCCAAAGCTATTCGGACTGATTTTAAACTTCTTACGCACCCGGGATATTGATCTCAACAATGTAAACATAAAGGCTCTAAAACATGAATGTGATTACTTTGGTATCACTCCACTGAGCAGAAGATTGGCTTTGTGTGATGAGATAAATCATTCTTCTTGCGGTGATGTGCTGTTTTATGGATACCTACCACCTCCATGTAAGAATATAGTTCACAGTAACATGATGTATTCAATAATTGATTTCCTAGTTATAAAAGTACTAGCTTCTGCCAATGCATTGTACCTGGTTAAAAAGTAGCCTATGTCTTATATAAGGTCATTCATAAACAATATTGATTCTAAATTTCATCTATGCATAATATGTATGTATTTATAATAAAAATGGTATTTCATAAGAATTCTTTCATGTAGTTCCCATAACATAAGTTCTGCTTACTTTGGGGCTAGATGATGTTCTGTGAAAAATGTCCAGCATTATTTTTATTATTTACTTTAAACTTTGGGTTGCATAAGTATAAATTTGGTCAGGACACTAGATTGGTTTTGAAATCCCAGCAGCCCTAAGGTTAAGGGTAGGTATAATAGTAAATAAATAAACATTCAACAGATACATAGTCCCCTTTAGGATTTTCTCCATCAAAGGTATCAGTAACTACGAGTACTATGGTGCTACATCAACATGCAAAACATTTGTCCTGCTGCGAGAATCGGCTTCTTGCCTGCCACAACATTGAGGTCAATAGGTTTTAATTCATTGAAATCACAAGCATAATATAGAAATATCAACTTAAAACTATGTGAATTTAAATTTAAAAGGTTATTGTCCATTATGATGACTTTCATAGACATTCAAAAGAAGCTGTTTCTTTATAGCAGCATGAGCATAAAGATAATAGTTTAGATAATGTCCAAACAACAATTCATGATGTCTGCTGGAAGAGCCAGCAGACAAAAGAGAGAATGAAATAATATAATTAATCAACAAAACCGTTAATCTTCACAGTTCATGGCATAAACTGCACATTCATTGAAGAACCTTTTAAATTATTGTAGGCAGGAAGTAATCATACAACATAATAACAAGATTTTGTACATAGGTTACTGGCAAAATGAACAGTGCTACCTGTATATGGAAAGCTTTATGAATGGTGAGAAACAAAGTTGGCCAAATTTATTGATTATTATTTAGACTTCAATTATCTCAACAAAAATCTGGTTATAAATAAAAAACAATAAATTGGGTATTTGGTGGTTACATCTATGTAATATGTTGATTATTCAGGCAATTAGATAACTACTTAGATTGGATAAGATTTATTTAATTTGTCAATTATTCTTCGATTGTATGAAAATATAGCTAAATTTAATGACATTGAAATTTGGTACAATTACTCATTTAATTCCAGCCACTTATAGAGCTTCTTGCATAAAAAGCTCATAATATTCTAGCCCCTAATTGCATTAGCAAAATGGCAAGGGGAACAAGACAATGGCATACATTCTGCTAGACTGGGCAATGTCCAAATCTTCTTAAACTTTAAAATGGCAATTAAGGTCATGAAGTCCCTTTTAAAGTTTGAAAAGTTTATAACATTGCTAAACCTGGCTAAATTACTCGTTCACCATCGCAATTTAGTTAGCGTAATTGGGGGTCTGTATGACCATTGATCACCCTTTCTTAGGTCACTGACATCCTTGATGAGGCTTGAAATGTAACATTTATTTTTTCAGTAAGTGTACCGAATGTTAATAATGGAAGAAATGGTAACAGTTGTTCAAGGAAAAACTCCACAGCATCAAACTCTGATGTATCCTCAAACAGAACCCATTCAAGAAACTCATCACTAGATCTGAGGACTGTTGGAAGGATACCTTCACAAGATCAGCTAAGGTAATAAAAAAAACTATAGTAGGTAAGTAAAATAATTTTAAAACTATATTAAAATAGTTTAATAATGAAATAGGTGTACATAAAATTCTAAAGCAAGTAACTGAAAATTTCTGAAAGGCTATTGAACATGTAATGACGACTTAGGATGATTAGAAAATTACCACTTTTTAGGTATTTTATAGTGTAACAAGTTAGGGTTTGGGATAAAATGATCAGGTCCAGTTTTACACTTAAATCTACACAATCAGAAGACAATTTTCTGTAGCAACAATTAAAATAAAAGCACTCGAACACTGTATCACTACAACACTATCACACAAGAAACACTTCACTAATCACCTGTTATCGCTTTGTATCACTCCTTTTAATTTCGCATTCACAAAGCTTGAGCTGAACTGTCGCTACGATTCGCACTTTATATCCAAGAACTTGATCTCGAGACATCTCGAACTTTCACGGTGTAGAGAGACGTTTCCCGAAAATAAAATAAAATAAAATCTTTGCCGCAACCAAAGTCAAAGTAATGTCACGGACGTTGATGTATTCATCAACAGTGTATTACCTGCCCTTCTACCACGATCTTACGTCTCGTGCTGTTCGACATTATCTTTGTTTTCGATAGTTTGAGACATGTTATTATTTTTTATGTAGGCCTAAAACATCTTAAAATTTTCAGCCGATGTGGCCGAGGACATTCAAGGGCTGCTTCACTTGGCAACGCCGACTGTCAAAACAAAGCAGTCAGACCACCGGAGAGTGCGTATTTAGACCATAGCTCTGTCCCATAATGCACTTTTAAATTTTGTAAAAAGTACATTTTGTTACAGATTCTACTTCATTCAAAGTTCAAATCATAAAGGCTCATCATAACTGGATTTCGGTGGCATACACGCACTTTGTTACTGGATACAGGTAATTTTATTTTATTTTCATAAATTTAGGAAAACTTACAGCTAGGTATTAACATATTACATGCCGGTATATACTAGAGCATGTAACTAACATATATCTACCTATCTATCTAATCAGCCCACATTCACCTACTGCTGGGTAAAGGCCTCCTCTTTAGCAAGCCACTCTTTCCGGTCCTGCGCCTCTCGAACCCAGTGAGTTCCCAGCGCCTTCACAACCACCGACCAGAGCGGGGCGATCGCACTAATTCATGGCTATCGAGATGGCAATCAATTTTGACATTAGTTCCCCATTTGAATGGCCATCTATGGCCCTAGCCTACAAATTAGTGTGATACGATCATCCCATCCGATGATACAGGCCATGGCTAATGCCATGCCGCCATCTCGATAGCCATGGAAATTAGTATGATCGCCCCGCAGATTGCGACTAGCTAGTGCTCTGCCCGGTGATCTTTGACCCTCTCACCACTCAGTCACTTCCTTTGTCCATCTACCCGCCTTGTCAACTAATATAAAACTACTGAATTCATTTTGTAATTAAAAAAAATACGCATGTTATCCCTAACATACGCAGCACTAAAAATTTCCGGTATGAATAAGAAAAACATACTATGAATGGTCAAAAAATAATTTATTGTTTCTCAAAATATTTTCCGAATATTCTCAAACGAATAAACCAATTTTGAAAACAATTATGCCACTCCTCCGTGGTGACCTCGGAAACATGTAACTTCATACTCTTCGACAGCCGCTTCTGGTGATGAAAATCGTTGACCGTATTGGCTTCTTAATTTTTGGAAACAAATAGAAATCCCTCGTACCACCACTGTATGCAGGATGGCTGGTTGATTTCGGCTCATTTTGAAAGACTCAAACGGTCGATGGCTGCTTTGTTTTGGGGTCGTAACTATTAATCTAAGTTTCATCACCTGTTACTATGTCCCACATCAAATTTGATGATCCTTCGTTTAACTGTTACCAGTTGAACTGTTATCGCGAGCACGATGGATCCAAACGATACGAAGCGATTGTATCTGAATCATGCCTATGCCTAAAGATGGTCACATCTCATGGTAGGTCACATACCTGTCTGTTTCGATCATACGGCGCACAGAATCGACGGTTTTGTTGTTCACTGCGGTGGTTCATAGTCGTCTTGCATGGTGCTTCATCGCCAAAAGCAGTTTGAAGCCCAGAGAGGCTCTGCTGAGCAACAGATATTATAATACTAATGCTGAACTTAAAATCGTAGTAAATCATACTATGAAAATTTTCATAGTATGATCCATGTGAAATCCATGGTGATGTAGACACGAAATTTTTCAATTGACGCCACAATATAAAAACAAGTTTTCTACAGCCAAGGAGTTCTATTTTACCTACCTAACATTGCAGCATAGACGCCCTCGTTAGCACTGGTGAGCAACCACGATATTGTACTCTTCTGTAATTTACTGTGTTTTTTTTATAATTGTTCTAATATCCCTAACATAAGTAACAATTACAGGTAAATGCAAATTCAACTACGGTATGCATATTTTCAGATTAACAGACTCATGCGGTTGGTATGTCGTATTCCAATCGCCAGTCCAAGAGGCAGTCATCGAGCGGATAGCGCTGAACGCTAAAACCGGAGGCGGTAGCTCGAGTGGTACCAGTGCGACCGGGACCGATGTAATGCTGGGAGTCGCGAGCGGACCGCTCGTGCGACTGTGGGCCTTCTCGACGCATAGCGAGCCCGTTAGACGGACTTTGATTGGTGAGTTTTTATAAAGATTTGCATTTCTGGTAAACTTTTTTCTTGTTTTTTTTTAGTCCTGATCCATGCGCTCGATGTTCTGACCCCACAATAGGTGTCGTATGTATCGACGCGAATCCACTCCATCCAGACCCAAAACAAATATCTACAAAACCTTCCCAGAGTCTATAGTGTGTCTATTATTTTGTTTCTTTAATTTTTAAACGACTTCAAAAGTTAAATGATTTACAAATCAAGTGCTATATTTTTATTATTTATGTCTTTTTTTTAGCTTGCGTTATTTATATCACTAGAGATTACTGCAAGGCAAAGGTCTCTCTTTCTTTCACACTTCTAATTAATTAACCACTGTGGGTCAATCACTCAATTAGAGTTGAGATAGTCCCACCATCTCCGGGGTCTACAGCGATTACGGCCGATTTGTGAAGACCAATCGGTTGTAATTTTGGTAAAATAATTGTCTGGCAATGGGGTTTCAAACGGCATGGGGTTTTCTAGGCGTGTATACACGGAAACGGGGGCAATGGGTGCAATGTCTGCGACTGCACCATTGGTTTCTATATATCTTTGAACGGATTTTCTGAAAGATATGTCATCACTTATCACACTTAAAATGCCCGGCCCTAAATGAAAACCTGGATCGGCGTACCTGGGTTTATTAACTTGAATAAATGTATTACCCAGGTACGTTCAACCTGGGAGTCCGGGTGGAGCACCTGCTGTTCGTGGGGCCTCAGCTCGTGGCGCTGAGCGGCGCCGGCAGCCGCAGCAAGGCCGGCGTGTGGCACACGAGCACGCAGCACTGGCAGACGCAGGACGTGCCACATCTCACCACTTATGACACCGCCGGCTCCTTCCTACTGCTGGGCACCGCTACCGGAGCCATCAACTATATCGGTAATGCATCAACCAATTCGCTAATTACCAATTACTAATTCGCTTTTTTTCTTTTTTTTATCATAAACTAGGGTGCCACGTGGACGAAGTCTTGGCCCTACCCACGGATAAAAATAAGCGTTCGTAAGAAACGCAATTGCTCGTCCATTTAATTGTCGACTGACGTTGCAAAATTTGGTCTCGACTAAAAGCCCATTTAACATATTTTAACGGGATATATATAGCCTATACATATATGCCTATATTTGTATGTTTATATACTTACATAAAAATTTCAAACTTTACCTCTATATAATGTTAGTATAGAAGTATAGATAGATTTATTTGGCCATAATCTCACCTGATTGTAAGTGATGATATGGCCGACGATGGACCTTCAGTCAATAAGATATCTATTCATATTCTTACCTTGAAGAGACACAGATTGTATTTTTCAGAAAAGACATGATGTTAGAGAAGGTTCTATTCTTTGGTCGTTCTCATTATAAGGGCTCTTAATCATAATAATATAATATCTATAACCTTAACAGTTTGACAAATCTCGCCCTGTCTCTTTTAAAGGCAGACTAAAGCCGATAAAGCTGTTTTGTTTTCTAAATAATCATATATTTTAATATGCTATGTTTTGTTTCAGATATGCAGAAATTCCCACTGCGGATGAAGGATAATGATCTGTTAGTTACACAGCTATACAAGGATCCCACGCAAGAACCAATAACAGCCATTTCCGTGTATCTGACCCCTAAAACAAGTAAGTCATATCCATCATAGTCAGCCGTGAAACGCAACAAAGAATGACACAATTTCAATCGTGAAACAAAATTAAAGAGATCATCTGGATATAAAAAAAAAGAATTTTATAATATCCAAAGTATATAGAATTTCAATCGTGAATCAAAATAAAAGGGTGCCTTTGAATAAAAAAAAAATACAAGAGTTGTTGAAGTTAAAAAATTATGTGCAATACACGATACACGTGACGAAATACTGCTGTACAGCCAGCAGTATTACAGTTTCTGGTATTTCACGATTTCTTCAGGATATTTTTCCCACCGCATCAACTAGCCCCAAAGTAAGCAAGCTTGCGTTATGGGAAATCATCGAGCAGTGGAAATACATGACTGATATACTACTTTTATACTATTTTTTTAGCAAATACATAATATTATACATAGAAAACACCCAGAACCGAGACAAATATTTATAGATCATACAAACATTTGTCCCACGGCGGGTATCGCACCCGCAACCTTCTGCGGCAGGCGGGCCTTCGCCCTCTGCGCCACTGACGTCTACGAATGTATGTGTGCGTAATTTAATTATAAATTTCAGATCTCTGCGGCAACTGGATTGAAATCGCATACGGCACTCGCAGCGGCGCGGTGCGCGTCATCGTCCAGCACCCTGAAACAGTCGGCCATGGACCGCAGCTGTTCCAGACATTCACGGTCCATCAGAGCCCTATTTCCAAGGCAAGTTTTTACAACGCTTATGAACTCAGCTTGCTGAAGAGTATTAAATATGAATGAAGATGGTTATAATAGAAAAAGATAAATCATTTATTTGCAACTACTTAAGAGGAAGGCCTCGGCGAACATACTCTGACCAAATTGAAGACATTCTAGAGAAAGGCCAGGTCAGAAGTAAACCGCGGAGCTTGTATAAAGAATTTGATGAAGATGAATGAAGCGAAAGAGGTATGCCAGGATCGTAGCATGTGGAAATCCTTGGTCTCTGCCTACCCTTCCGGGAAACAGGCGTGACTATATATGTACTTATTAATTAAGTATATAACTAAGATGGTTGGACTGCTGATGAGGTAAGAAGCCACAAATCGGGATGGGACTCAGCATAAAGCACCGCAGACTCCGTCTTCGCCCAATATCAGTAGCAGATAGCTTCGATATAAAACTAAGAGTTTCTTATCCAGATACCTACTTTATATAAGCTTAAAGAATAATAGTTCAGTACATTCATTTACTTTGACAAACTTTGTTAGAAGTATGTAAGTAAACTTTATATTTTACAAGTTTTGAAAAATAATTTTTGTCGCAATTTATATTCAGACACCTAATTGGTAATATAAATTATTGTCAAAAATTGGTGAACAAGTCTTTAGATCTATAAACTTAGGACTATAATCAATCATAAGAGCAGATATACTAGTAGGCCATCTAAAAGATGGATTGGGTGGATTGTGTGATGGATGACATGTGTAAGAACAGATTGAGGTAATATAATAATGATGCTGGATATTTCCACACAGCGTCATCTTTCTTGCTCCAAAGAAAGCAAAGCTTGTGTTATGGGAACTACATGACTGATATACTACTCAATATTTGTAGATCATACAAACATCTGTCTCGCGGCTGGAACCCGAAACATTCTATGTCTCAGGCGGGCGTTCGCCCACTGCGCGACAGACGTCGCAAATGCTCTTTTTCATTGTTTTCACCGAGGAGGTTTCAGGAGTGTTTTCAAGTTATTCTCGACAGACACCAAGCTAGGCGCCCGGCGACATACCTCACGAGTTGCATTATGCGACCACAAAATTGGATCAATTAAATAAATAAATAATCAATAATGCTGGACATTTTTCACACAGCATCAATTGGCCCCAAAGTAAGCAGAGCTTTTGTTAAGGGAACTACATGACTGATGTTATACATAGAAAACAGCCAGACCCGAAACAAATATTTGCTGGTCATACGAACATTTGTCACACAGCGGGAATCGCATCCGAACCTTCTGAGGCGTTCGCCCACTGCGACACAGCTGTCGTAAATTAAATCCATTGATGCTCTTTTCTGCTTTCCAGGTTTCACTATCAGAGAACTACCTAATATCTGTATGCAGCGAATACAATCACGTTCGATCGTGGCTCGTCACCCGGTTCAGAGGCATGATATCCACGCAGCCGGGCACCACTCCCAAAGCAGCCTTCAATGTACTCGCTTTAGAGGCGCCTACGGCCCAGGCTCATAACGACTGCGGTAAGCGCTTCACGCTATACATCATTTACAGACTAACAAGTACTTCTGTATTTACAAAAATATATATATATATATAAGTAGTATATCAGTCATGTAGGTCCCATAATACAAGCTCTGCTTAGTTTGGGGCTAGATGAAGCTGTGTGAAAAACGTCCAGCATTATTTATTTATATCTGGACAAAGGTTTTCCCTAAAAGGTGTCATGACGGGTTATATTGTGTTTAAAAAAAAAACAAGTTTACGAAAACAACTAAATACAACTCTATTCCAAAAACTATCGTGAACTTGACTATTCATATTGTAAAAACGGGAATTTTCACTCATTTTCGACTCATTCCGAGAGTCTTCATCAGGGTGAGTGATCGTGACTTGCTCGCAAGTCGCAAGTCGGAATGAGTCGAAACTTAGTCGGTGCCTTCACCGATAGTGCAGTACGTGAAAATTACCGTTTTTACAATATAAATACAACTCTAATAAATACAATAATAAGTAGTATGCGGTGGCGGTGGCGGTGGCGATCAAACCATTCATGCGAACTTTGACAACCATTTCCCTTCGATCGCCAAACTGTCACCGCGACAGTTTGACATAGCCCTAATATTCGTTGTTGCCATCCGCGCCACTTCAACTTGCTATTTCTGAAAGCTATTTTTGTGACTTATTATGTTCTGTTGATTTCTATCTAAATAAGTTTCAAAAGACGGTAGATTTTTTTCAGTCAACATGGTATTTGAGAAATTAAGTAATTGGTATTTTCAGGTCCGTACGGCGAACAAGACGAAGAGCAAATATTCATACAGAAAGTAGTACCTGATACTGACACGTTATACGTGCGACTTGCGTCTAACGGAAAAAGGTAAAACTTTAATGTTATATTCCTTGCTGCATGTTAAGTCACATTAACTTTTTAATATAGATAGTTTTTTTTTATTGCACAACTAAAAAGTACTGTACATAGGCGAACTTAATGCTAGATAGCATTCTCTTCCAGCCATATTTTGTGTCATATGGAAAACAGTCTTGAGGTAGTGCATGAATAACAAGAAAAGTTACAAATTATATGCTAGAGCTATACTATTAATAAAACACAAACACTATTCCCTAGATAAACACAATTACATATACCTACCTACATAACCTAACCTTACAAGTAACAGATAAAATTTACTACTAAATATTATATATAATATGAGAGACTACTTAATTTTGTAGGACTCGTGCATAAGAGCTAAAAAGTGATTGTAAACTTTAACAGAAGACTCACGATACGAATGTGGAATACTGTTCCAGAGTAATTAAGGCAATTAATGCATCAAGTTCATTTCTTACGGTCCGACACTTCATCTGATGGGTAAAACCAAATATTTTTTTGTTTTCTCGTCATTTTTATGCGGTCTTTTGATCTTGAACCGATTAATACTAGAAGAATCAGGCAATAAACATTTTTTATAATACTTGCTTGTCCATGATACATTCACACTAGACCAGAAGAATTAAAAAAACCCACTTAATAATAATACAAATCTTTATTTGCAACTAAGGGACACTAGATTAAACTTACTTAACATAGGAAGTTAATAATTTGGTTGCATAAAAAAACAGTTATTTACATTTTTATTTGAGTGAAAAGAGTTTAGACAGACATTCTCTTGACCGACAAGAGTACCTACACTACACTGACGAGCTTGTATGAAAATATGGTGAGGATGAGGTATGCCAGAATCGTCACAAGTGGAAATCCGTGGTCTCTGCCTACCCCTCCGAGACACAGGCGTGACTTTATGCATGAAAAGTCTTTATGACTGTATGTATGAAAAGAGTGAATTTTATCGTTCAAATCCTACTACTATTATAAACGTGAATTGGTAACGCCATCTATGAGTTCAAGTAAGGTTACTCACTCCCTATTACCTTTCCTATTTTAATATCGTGCGCCCGCGCCGGTGATGAGGGAATCTGCATCGCACCGCCGTCGCTAGAGGTCGCTATTGTCAAACCGACCAAATGTCAGTGTCACCCATGACCTCAACGGACACAGTCTAAAAGCCTCCGCCGTGTACCGCTAACCGCAAGGACATCAATTTGTCTCATAAATCGCAGTTTCCGCAAAATACAAACAATTTGTGCTTACAAGGACATTAGGATAGTCCTCAAACCCCCCTATGGTGTGTGCTAAACTATCGCAGCTCTGGTGAACGAAGAAGTGGTTACGTGTGCAGTGTGGTCCCGTGGAGCGGTCCTACAAGCTGATTCCCAGGATCTAAGGTCAGTGCGCACGATTCCTAGTCATTTCCTCTCCATCAAGAGTACCCTTACGAGCTCTTAGAGCTATCGAAGGCGTAAGGCCCCGCTTACAGGCGCCACCATAATCTTCGAGCCGGATGTCTCCATCCGTCCTAATAGCCCGCCCTTATTAGAATACCTAAATTATTGGTCTAATAAGTGTATTTACCGCTGTTCCTACGAAGTACATTGCGTATTTCGAGTGATTTTGTATTTTTTTTGTCATTGTGACGTGCCCCGCTTGCGACATTGTGTCGTAAAAATCCGACAAAATCATTTTAATCCCGCAACATCTCATCTAATTGTGTGTTTCCTTATACTTTAATGGTGTTTTCTTATATGTATTGATAAATTATTTCATAATTATTCGAAAATATTCATTTATAATTTGTTTTCATCGTTTATTAACTACCCGCAAGTTACCGTTCGGTTTTCATTAGTCATTTTGTACGCTTTAAGTAGGTCATTGTGCCCGGCCGTTTAGTGATATAACCCGACCGCTTTAGCTAGGTAACAATCACCGCGTCATTTTTAACGCTACTAGTTGCAATTGCATTTAGTCCCGTAATTGTTAGATAACATAAATATGACGTCTACAAGGTCAGCTTCTAAAAAAGCCGAAGATTATTTTCTTGACAGTTCAGATAATCAGGATCCCCAGCTGTTAATATTGCAGACTAAAAGGGAAGTTATTTTTGAGTTGATTCAGAGTATATACGATTCATCTTCGAAAGTAGAATTGAATGTTTCGAAGAGAGAAAACTTTCTCGCTGAAAGTGCTAATATAGATACTTTGCGTAGTGATTTCCTAAAGCTGTTGGACGATTACAACTCGCGTTTATTAGTTGTCGATCCCGCCGCAAAACCTGACTTTAAATGTTTGATTGCCTTCGAACAATTATATAGCCGCATCAAAAGATTGCAAATGCAGTTCTCGCCGCTATCAGCTGGTGATAGTGTTGTCAAACCGGTTACACTCAACAAAGCTAAGCCTAGATTACCTCCCATCGAGTTGGTTGCTTTTGCAGGAGACATTCGTAAATGGCCAGTTTTTTATGCCTGTTTTAAGTCGACTATCCATGATAATCCAACCCTCACCGATGCCGAAAAATTATATTATTTAATAGGTAAACTATCAGGTAAAGCTGAAACTCTGTGTGCAGGTATTACTCCTTGCGCAGAGAATTATAATCTTATTTTGCAAACGCTAATTGAAAAATATGAAGATAAGCGAATGGTAGCCACCGCTTATCTAAATCTGATGTTCGACTTCAAGCCTTTAGGTACTGCGTCAGCTAGTAACTTTGATCTGTTTACTGAGCAGTTTATCAGTGCAGTCCGCGCTCTGAATAACTTACAAATAGAAAAATTGGACGAATTAATTCTGGTACATATTGCTTTAAAAAAGTTAGATTCGAGCACCGTTCGTGCTTTCGAGTTGAGTCTAGGTTCTCAAGTACCTACGTTTAGCGATCTTGAGACATTCATAAAAAATCGTGCGAAGGTTTTTGAACGCACGAAATCCGCAGCTGGTCCCACCACTAGCAAACCTACTTCGACGAATAAAGTCGAACGCGCTCAGCTGAAAGAAAGCAATATGTCTAAACAACCGCCGAAATATCACGCTTATGTAAACACTGTTGATTCCGCCTCTAAATGTTTATGTACAAATGTAACGCATCAGCATTTATTTAAATGCCCTGAATTTCATAAATTGACCCCCGCAGAACGTTTTAGAATCGTTAAGGAGAACAGCGCATGTGTAAACTGCCTTAGCATAAAACATCGGGTCTCTTATTGTAAGTCAGATATGGCTTGCCGCTCTTGTAAATCTCGCCACCACAGTTTGTTGCACTTTGAGTCGGGAATCGAACCCGCACCTCTCGCCGCAGCAGCTGTTTCACGTATCGATGGCTCGCGCGCTTCTAGCAGTGCGATCACTGATAAGGCCCCCAGACCCGCGGCTCACGAGCACACGGACGTAGCATTATGCGCTACATCCATTGCTGCATCTAATCAACCCGCGTTATCTGAGCCGGTTCACAACGAGCAATGTACCGTACTACTTGCAACCGCTCAGATCGTAGTATACGATGGTAAGGGTCGTAGGCATTTATTGAGATGCATTCTGGACAGTGCCTCTCAGAGCCACTTTTTATCTAGGGAAGCGTGTAACCTGTTAGGTATCCAGGTTCATAACGCCGAACGTACTATTATTAAGGGGTTCGGTGGTTCTGAGAAAATAATAAACTCAGGTTCCGTAAAATTGGAATTTCATTCTCGCTTTGATAAAAACATTAAATTTAATATTTTACCACTGGTAGTTGATGAAATTACCGACCCGCTGCCTAGTGCTGTGGTAGATAAGTCTGTCCTATCACACTTGCACAACTTACCGCTCGCGGACGAGACTTTTGGAACGCCAAACAAAATAGACGTTTTGATAGGCGCGCCACTCTTCGCGCATTTATTATTACCTGACGCGACTCAAGCATATGACGTCACGCAGGTCCTGCAACCGCAAGCTATACGTACGGTATTGGGATACGTAGTCATGGGTTCCGTACCTACAATATTTTCCCGCCAAGCTTTGACATGCTGCTTAGTGCAGGAGCATGGTCTAGATAATCTTATTAAAAGATTTTGGGAGCTCGAAGAGCCTCCCTCCGCGCCGCCCGTTCTGCGTCCCGCTGACGCGGAATGTGAAGAATTTTATAAATGTACTACAACCCGCGATCCCACTAGTGGTAGATACACTGTTGGCCTACCATTCAGGGAGGATATTTACTCGTTAGGTAAGTCCTACGAAACCGCACGACGGCGCTTTTTGTGCCTCGAAAAAAAGTTAGAAGCTTCGCCTGACTTAAGAACCGCTTACGATGGCGTGATTAGGGATTATCTGGAGAAAGATTATATTTCACCCGCACCTCCAGATATATCAAATGACTCATCGCCTATCTATGTAATTCCGCACCATGGAGTAATCCGTGAAGATAAGACGTCGACACGTCTCCGCATAGTTCTGGATGCCAGTTGCAAAACCAGCTCCGGAATTTCGCTGAATAATATTTTGCATCACGGACCGAACTTGCAAGGCGATCTATTTCAAATAATTTTAAATTTCCGCTTTTTTGCCATCGCTATGACAGCAGATTGCCGCCAGCAATTTTTACAGATTGCCGTTCGTGAATGTGACCACCGTTATCAGTGCATACTGTATCGATTCAATCCACAGGATCCGCTGACTCTTTATCGATTCAAACGCGTTTGTTTTGGTTTAGCCTCGTCTGTGTACCATGCAATGCGCACGGTCAGACAGCTGATCGAGGATGACGGCGCTAAGCACCCTCTCGCTAGTGATATAGCTTCTTCATCGATGTATATGGATGACGTAGTATTTTCCGTGAAGAGTGAGGAGGAGGGGGTCGCTGCTTCTAAGCAGCTAATCGAACTGTTCAAGGGCGCGCAGTGGGATCTGGTCAAGTGGAATAGCAGCTCCCGCGCTGTTTTAGATAGCATTCCCGCTTCGCATAAGCTGCCCGCTGAGATTGAATTTCATAAATCTGTGCAACACAAAATATTGGGTTTGCACTGGTCGACTGATTATGACGCATTTTACTATAAAATAACACCCCCCGCAGATGAGACGTGCACTAAGCGCTCCATCCTATCTACTATAGCCCGCCTGTGGGATGTTATGGGTTTCGTAGCCCACACAGTTCTTTACGCCAAGCTGTTAATAAAACAGTTATGGCATTTAAACTTGGATTGGGACGATACGCCCCCGCCCCACATTATAAAAATGTGGAACCAGTTTCGCGCCGAGCTACCAGCGCTTAATGAGCTGCGCATACCGCGTCATCTTGGCGTGTTCGCAGAATGCATTGTCACCCTAGTGGGATTCTCAGACGCCAGCGAACATGCTTATGGTGGCGTAGTTTACTTACATGTCAGTTCCGATAGTGGTAACACGGTTCGTTTGGTTTGCGCCAAGTCTAAGGTCGCACCTACCAAGCCGCTCACAATCGCTCGTCTGGAGCTCTGTGGAATAGTCTTGCTCTCCAAGCTATTGCGCACAGTCCTAGATAACTATGCTAGTCGCCTCCCAATCCAAACATACGCTTTCACCGACTCTAAAGTCGCTTTATATTGGGTTAAAAGCTCGCCGCACAGGTGGCACACCTTTGTTTCAAACCGCGTGGTTCAGGCAACGGAAAATATTCCAGCTGACCACTTCTATCACGTTTCGGGTACTGAGAACCCAGCTGACTGTCTGTCGCGTGGAGTTACGCCACAGAATTTAGTTTCGCATCCTTCATGGTTGCATGGGCCTTCGTGGATAAAACTTCATCCGTCTCAGTGGCCCCTCCGCACACTCGGCGGCCAGCCTGTCGAGAACATGCCGGAACAAAAGGTGCTGTCCCATGCTGTATGTACGCCTGTGACAGAATGTGTAGTTTACGATCTTGCATTACGCTTATCATCGTGGTCTAAACTGCTACGCATTCTTGTATACGTTTTTACGTTCGCTAAATTATTAACCCGACGCGTTACTATTGCAGTAACAGCTGATCAGCTTCAATTCGCTGAAAATAAATTAATACTCGCTATCCAAATGAAATATTTTACAGAGGAATTTGACAACCTACGCAAAACTGAATCGGGCTCTCGTGTCTTTAACAAGTTGAGACCTTTTATAGACAAAAACGGACTGATTCGTGTTGGCGGTCGTCTTGTCAATTCCGGTCTGGCTTACACCCAGATTCACCCGCTGTTATTACCGCGCAGTGACCATATTGTCAACTTGCTTATAGATTATTATCATTTAAAATACCTACACGCAGGTCCAGAATTATTGATGTCGCTTCTTCGGCAAAAGTTCTGGATCCTTTCCGCGCGCCGCATTGTGAGACAAAGAGTCCACATATGCAATACCTGTTTCAGACATAACCCGCGTCCTACTTACCCGCTGATGGCTGACCTACCTGAATGTCGCACGCGCCAAGCAGTTAAGCCTTTTACGCACACAGGCTGCGATTACGCCGGTCCAATCGCGTACACTCCAATACGCCGTCGTGGAGTGCACAGCGAGAAGGCTTATCTGTGCCTATTTACATGCTTGACAACGAGGGCTGTGCACATTGAAGTCGCCACCGACCTCAGCACCCCCAGCTTTCTTGCCGCTCTAAAACGATTTCTCGCGCGTCGTGGTCCGGTCCAAGTAATGCACTCGGATAATGCTACTAATTTTAGAGGAGCCAACGCATATTTACGCGATTTATATAAATTCTTAAATGACGAATATCATCCTAAGCTAGAACATGAGTTGGCTGAGAGTCGTCTTAGCTGGTCGTTTATAAGCCCAAGATCGCCACATAAGGCTGGTGCTTGGGAAAGTATGATTAAAGTAGTAAAAACGCACCTGTATCGAGTAATCGGTCAGCAACTTCTTTCTTATGAGGAACTCTGTACTGTCCTCACTCAAGTAGAGTGTTTACTAAATTCGCGACCGCTGACAGTACTGAGTTCTGACCCCGCGGAGCCTTCAGCTCTTACGCCAAGTCATTTCTTGCATACCGCGCCTTTATGTTCTATACCCGCGCCTGAAGTTGACTCTGAGAAGCTCAGTCTTCTTCAAAGACACTCGCTACTGGATAAATTAGTTCAGTCTTTTTGGCAGCGATGGAGGATGGAATATCTACATGGATTACAGGTTAGGCAGAAGTGGAATACGCATTCCACGCCTGTCACTCCCGGTATTGTAGTGGTCGTGATAGAAGATAATGTTCCGACTTTAGCCTGGCCATTGGCGATCGTAGAAAAGGTCCATCCATCGAAGGATGGGGTAGTCCGCACTTGTACGATAAGAACCGCGAGCGGTACAATCCTACTTCGTCCGACCGTTCGCATATGTCCTATACCGTGTCAATAATCTTGTAAGAATAATACGTTTAGTTTCTAAGTATCTAATTTATCAATACATGTAACACCGCTTATCTATTAAATATTATATTCCCGCAGTCTTGCCGTGATGAGCTGTTCTATTGCAGAATTTAGTATCATCATCAGTCTATAAATTTAATTTGCTCAGTTGTGAGTTTTCTATGAGATATTGGGTTTCATCCTAGTCTCCTTTAACGCTATGAGATATTGGGGTCATCCTAGTCTCAATTTATGATTGTCTTTTTATGGTGACCCATCAAGGGCGGGCGGAAATGGTAACGCCATCTATGAGTTCAAGTAAGGTTACTCACTCCCTATTACCTTTCCTATTTTAATATCGTGCGCCCGCGCCGGTGATGAGGGAATCTGCATCGCACCGCCGTCGCTAGAGGTCGCTATTGTCAAACCGACCAAATGTCAGTGTCACCCATGACCTCAACGGACACAGTCTAAAAGCCTCCGCCGTGTACCGCTAACCGCAAGGACATCAATTTGTCTCATAAATCGCAGTTTCCGCAAAATACAAACAATTTGTGCTTACAAGGACATTAGGATAGTCCTCAAACCCCCCTATGGTGTGTGCTAAACTATCGCAGCTCTGGTGAACGAAGAAGTGGTTACGTGTGCAGTGTGGTCCCGTGGAGCGGTCCTACAAGCTGATTCCCAGGATCTAAGGTCAGTGCGCACGATTCCTAGTCATTTCCTCTCCATCAAGAGTACCCTTACGAGCTCTTAGAGCTATCGAAGGCGTAAGGCCCCGCTTACAGGCGCCACCATGAATGTTTGTGAGGATGGATGTTTGTTACTCTTTCACGCAAAAACTACAGAACAGATTTCGATGAAACTTTATTTAATATAGCTTATACATCAGAATAACACACAGGCTACTTTTTATTCGGGTACCACGCGGGCGAAGCCATGGACAGAAGCTAGTATATTCTAAAGTTCAATTTTTTACATCAGCTGGTTGGAATGTAAAAGCAGCATAAAGTTATAATGCTATTGCATTTGTTTGGCAGGGTGTGCATAATTCGCTCTGTGGACGGCTCAGCAGTGTCATGCTTCGTGGTTGCGGAGTGTGAGGGTGCGCTGCGGCCGAGGAGACTGCTGCTGTGCGGACATCGCTCCGGCGCGGTGCAGATGTGGGACCTCACCGCGCCCATCGACAAGGCAGCCAAGCCGCCGCAACCCGGCCCATCACCCAGCGCAGGTCATTTATTCACAAGCTATATTTAACTTCTTCTATTTCAGGGACCGCGGAAGTACTCCGTGACGGGGGGGCAAATTTCTTTGGCCATCCCTTCAATCTCCAGCCCTGGCTTGGTAGGTCGGTATATTATTTTGGGGGGGGGGGGGGGCATTTGGTCCCCTCCACCCTCCACTTCCGTGGCCGCTGTTCTTTTTAGCCACATTCAACTTTAATGGTGTAGGCCTGGCATCATATTTGTCTTGTGCGGTCTCCATCCATTTCACTCCAGCTGTTCTAATATCGTCGTACCAACGCATTTGTGGCCCTGTGGGCGTGTTTCATCCCATGGTCTCCAGTCGGTCAGCGCTTTGCACCACGAGCCTTGTTTTCTGGCAACGAACGTGACCAATTTTTATTAATATTTGCATTTTCATTGTGCATTTGCAATACGTGCAGCGTATTGACGTCATCAAGTGTCAACCTTTTTGATGTGGGGAATGACGTAGGCGTCTAAATCCTAAAACCTTTTTGATATGGGGACTCACCGTGCTTATCGACCAGGCAGCCAAGCTGCAGCAACCCGGCCAAGCACCCGCGGAGTTCAGTTATAAAACGAGTAAAACTTAACACAATTTGGACACCCCCGTCGTGTATTTCCATCGTGCATTTGCATACGTGCAGCGCATTAGTGACGTATAGAGTATGGTGTCAAAACCTATCAGAAATATTTTTTACAGATGGCGAAGAGTCTCTGGCATCAGAGGGCGGGCCGACGCCCGACGAGCTCGTCAGATTACTGACCGCGTGCGAGCTGGACGCGAGCCCCGCGCCCGCTTCCCCCAACCGTCCGATACAACCATGAGGCCAGGCTTTGTGCCGCGTGCTGTGTCGACTCTACACCATCATTGTGGAACATTAGCACTGGCATTCATAAGATAGTGGCGAATTCAGGCGTTATGCGGGAACTTAAGGCTTTAGGCTCCTCCACACCGCTGCGGTATAGCGATGATGTTATCGCAATGCGTTTCATGGACAAAAGAAACCGTTTGATAAAAGTAGCTTGATTCAACATTCAGCCTCTAGGCGATGCTAGACTGTTCATCCCCCGACTATGACTTCCAGGGTAAATGTTGGTACATTTGGTACTTTACATTTAACATTATGGTTATGCCACGAAGGGCACTTATTTGGACAGCACTAGTTTGAATGGAACCAATTATAATTTATAATTCCACGAATGACACCTATTTTGGTCATTCTTTTACATTAAATAGGTGCCCTTCTTGGAATACCTCTAAAATGAAGCATATAGCAGCAAAAGTAAGAGTGTCGCGGTTAAAATCTGAGCGGTTAAACCTTTTCTTGGGCTATAATATTCCCCAATATAACTTTTCAAACTATCATTTTTATGAGCATATTTTTTACTAGAACTGGGGTGGTTTTTTTTAATCAAGAATTCCTTTAGCCATCATGTCATTTGATGGTATGTGATGATATGGCCGACAACGGTAATCTTGGTATCTATGTACCATGATTTGTGGGTTTGAATGCTGTAGATATCCAGTTTTTAGTGAAAATTGTATACTCCCAAGGGTATTTTATGGGGCTGAGCGGGCAAGGCTAAGTATTTTTTTGTATACTTGCCTTTCCCGAATCATTCACGTTATGGTAACATTTGTGCTACTATATAGCAAATGTCTAAATTAGCTAAAGCACCGCTTGAAATCTTTTCGATTTCAAAACACACATATCCAGTATATTCTTATGAGCAATTGAGCATACCACGTAGGCGATAGTGGGGGGGCATTTATGTCCAAACATTATTTAAATACCCACGATTTGTATAGTAGTTAGCATTTTGCTTGTGGCAAGCCCATCGCCACTTTTGAATTTCAGTGACGTTGTCGTAGGTACCTATATTCGTGCTTAGAGATCTGTTATTTTTCACGCCTACTCGTTGCCCCATAAAAGGTTTACCGTTGAGTAAGTATAAAATGAAAATTTCCATACAGCATTAACGATACCATAAACTTGGTATACAATACCATAAACGATACCATAAACTTGGTACGGATTCAATCCAAAGTTTTGAATTCTTTTGATAAAGGCGAAGAAGGCAGAAGACTGATTTTTATTTACAAGCTCAATCGTGAAATTAGAAATCATTAAAATGAAATAAATTCACGTTTGGTAGTAAGATGATTTTTGTATTTTCTAAATTCTAGTGAGCGTAGTTAATATTTAGATTTTTGTAAAATAGGAATGAATTGTATATTAAATGTGTTTTTTGTTATTTACTTTATTAATAATGTTAAATGTAATGTAAAAAAACTATTTTTACTGCACTATTACTTACAAATCAATTGTTCTTCAATAAAAGATTATTTAAAATTTTATCTATTTTATGTCGCTTTTGTTGTGGATTTTAAGCTACCAGAGGATTAATGATTTTATAACCATTGTGATAATTGGATAGGATAATAGCCGTCGTGAATAATATTGTAAGCTACCATCTCAACGGAGGTTCATATCTTTGTAGTAATAGAATTGGGTGTACCTACTTATTATCAAATGTTATTGTAATATGTCCAACGTTTAGTGTGCCTACGCTTCACGTAAATTTAATTTCTTTAGAATGAATACTTACCTACACTTATAATTTTATTAATAGTGTTATTAGTTGAATTAACTAATGATACAAGCTCTCAATCAAGATTATGTACATATGGCGAATAAAAGTATATTTACAATGAAAACGATTATTTTATTTGTGGTGTATTTAATTTTAATTACTTATTGATAACTTTATAGTTACATTACTGGTAATCGTTAAAAATCTCTAATCTCGAAAAAAAAAACATTTTTGATAAAAATATTTATTCCAAAATGTGATCACAATAAATTAATGAGTAGGTACCTATGTACTAACTTATCTGACGAGTTTTACGGAATTACCTTAAATACTTATCTAGCTAATTAAAAACTTGTTAAATAATACAAGAGAGTTGAAGCTTAGTCGGTATTATTTACCATTGCGACTGTGAAATCACAAAGATTTGCTGATGGCATGTCTTCTACAGATATAAACCATACTGTTAAACACTACATAACGTAGAATTCGGACCAGTGCGTGTGTCCAATGTTCTATCATTAACTCATTATCATATGTCGTAGCCGCTGAGCCACTAGAATCTGAACTTACTACCAAGGTACATTACGTGACGGTAACACGATCGTAAAGCAATGTCATGTAAAAACGCAGTGCAGTCAGTTAAACTACTTAAAAGATTAAGGTACCTATGGAAATTCTAATACAAAATGTTTACTTATAGAAAATACACCGATTTTCAGAATAAATAAACGTCACACAATACGTTTTGTTTGCAAACAACGAAAAAGATTATTCTAGAAAGGATAACCTTTCTAGAATATCCTATCTAAGAACCTCCCTTAAAGTTGTACAAAACGATTGCAAAAAAACACATTTCAATTGGATAAAAATGGTAACATGCAAACGACGAACCATCTCTCCCAAAATACGTAAGTCTAATGCGTCGCGCCGCGCGCGCGGGTAAAAATAAGCTAGCGTGAAGCTGCCACATTTGTAGAAAGATTAGTTGAAAAATAACGTACTTACTATAAATTGACTAGTGTGTTTCAACCCTGTTTTCATTAGATAGTCCTAACTGCATTTTTTTTTAAATGTATGTATTAAGTACTCGTCTACTTAATTATTCGATTATGATTTTATTTATACTAACGAAACTTTTTATGTAAAATACTTAGGTATACGAGACCTAACCTTCTGTTCGAGTCCCACCGACTTCGACAAAATAAAGGTGCAGTTACACATGCTCATTACTAGCAAGAAAGCATGCCACTATTGAGCAATTGCTACTTAGTAGCATGTGTGTCGAAACATTGCTAATAATGAGCATGCTCATTTCGAGTTTGCTCAAATTTCGACGGTCGTGCGATTTTTGGGCATGCTACCTGCAGCGCGGGTGGAAGGGGGCGTGCTTTTAGCATGTCTGAAGACGTTTGCTTATTGAGCATGCTAGTATCGATCAGTCGTTCGCATCAGGTACGCGTGCACAATTTCACGCTAAAAATGTCTCTTTGGGGCGATGAAAAAACGTTGAAATTTGTGATTTTATATCGGAACATTGAATGCCAATTACGAACCCAAATCGTCTTCCTTCCCTTTTATTGACAAAAATTTTTGGACATTGCATTGCAACCAAAAGGATGATTTTATTCAATTCTGTGGAAAAGGCCACTTGGTTTTCCATTTTTCACTTGGAAAACCGGCAGAGAACTTGCTAGAATGTCGAATACCAAAGCTTCCAGCCCATGCTTAAATAGCATGTGTGTTCAATTGTTTGCTTTGAGCACGCTTGTTTTAAGCATGAAATTTTATGAGCATGTGTAACTGTACCTTAATGTAATGTCGTCGTACGAACACCTAACCAAAGATATTATAATACTAGTACCTACCTATACAAAAGTAAAACATAGGGATAACCTACGGATTTTATTTAAAAATATATTTTTAACACAAACACAATTGAACACACAAAATACTTTGCTGATTGAACTCTACATGAACTAGTTTTTGTTATTTTATTCATGAATTGTCAGAATCTTCCCAATGATCGGACGAAGTCCATTAAAAGTTCCTTATTAATATGGCACGCAAACAAAATGTAATCAGTAGATACTAACATTAAAGGGTCGCGCCTAGCACATAACTACTTTGCTTAAATTACAAAAAACTTGGCTAAATTACTCGTAGATTTTAGCATAATATAAATAAATTTTAACAAAAACAAAACTTAATAACCACTACAATTCTGTTATTAAGGATTCAACCTTCATAAATTTTACAACAATTGGAAACTAACTTAATATCTACAGCAGTGAATTACAAAATAATAGATAGGTATCTTTAAAATTGAAAATACGGATAATTTACCACTGTTTTTTTCCTAAATTTGTTGATAATTTACCACTGTTTTTCATTGGTTTTTTTTCTAAATTAGTTGATTATTAACCAGTTGTCGTTGATTTGCTGACGTTTCGTAACTAATTTATAAGCTCTTTATTATGAGCACTGCCCGCGACTACATTTAACGGTAGACCGGCGAATCATCAACAGCCTGTAGAAGTTCACGTACGTACGGAGGCCTACGTCCAGATGTGCAGAGTTCCATGACGACCTTGAGCCACCACCATCCACCGACTTCTCGCAGCCTTAAAGCCGTCTCTTTGGTTTTTAAAGTGTTAACCCACATAACGGTAATCACAAGATTATATAATATCCCAAAATTTTAACCTCGGCGGGACTCGACCCACGACCTCGCGCTTGGTACATGGGGACTATACCAACAAAGCTACGAGATCGATCCTGTTCGAAATTCTTGGATGTTTCGACTCGAAACGTTGAGACTTTTTGACTATTGTAATTTTTGGGATATTATAAAATCTTAATCCAGGGGAATTTGGAAATCTTTCTACACTGCGTCGTTCGGTTTGTGGTCCGGCGAATACAATTATAAATAAAATAATGTAGTGGTATTTACAATTTTAAAAAAATATGTCGAGCCACTTTTTTCAATTCTGTAACATAGATATTTCTGCATTTTGCAAGTAAATCCATAAAAGTTAATTTCACAAATTACCACTTATCGTGTCTCCCAATACAATCTGTTGTCATATATTTGTGGATTGGTGAGCGGCTCTAGCATGAGACACCAAAGTGTGAATCCTAGGAAAAAGTTGAAGATTATGAGCATTCTCTGTAAAGCAGGATACTGGAACACCTCACCGAAGTTTGGGAATCCCATGTGATTGCAGAACATATGTGCTACTAAGGGTGCCGCGAAGTGTCCTGAAACCGAGAAACTTTATTTAGCTCAGAAATAAAACCATCATCATAATCGTCATCAATAGCTTGTAGCAGTCGACTGCTGGACATAGGCCTCTCCAGAGTGCCATGACGAACGATCTTGAGCCGCCTCCATCCACAGACTTCCCGTAACCTCCGTCCCGTCCATTCGAGAACTTTTCTTCCTAACAATGTTCGGTTCTGCAAGCTAGATCATTCTCATAGCGACTGAACCAATTTAGATGAGATTCGGAAAACATAAATCTTGACCTAGAATACATAATATGTGCTACTTTTTATCCTGGTACCTCATGAGCTAAGACATGGGCACACCATGGGCTAAAGCGAGTATTATTAATTGGCTGGTCTTGAATCTGCACCTTTGTCTTTGAATCTCATTTGATCAATATTTTGAATATCTTCATAATTTACTATGTTTAATCACTCACCTGTCCTTAGAAATAGATAGGCAGAGTAGGCACCAAACATACTTGTGTATAAAAACTGAAACGCTGAAAACAGAGACACTTTGTAAAATTTCACAGGATTTAATCAAAATTAAGTAAATAAAAGAATACAATTGAGTGATTTAACTCACTTGAGATCAGTAAGGCATTTAAGAATGGCACTCCAGATCTAATTTGTTCCAGCATGTGATGAAAATGAGCTGCAATAATTAAAAATAAATTAGCATTCTACTTTATCATGCTCACAACAGTGACTTCCTCAGATCTATATTCAGTATGCAGATATTGTGAAGATACTTGGGTAGGATAGTCAGAGGTACATTCAAAC
The DNA here is from genome assembly GCA_958496245.1 of Perizoma flavofasciatum. Taxonomy (NCBI): domain Eukaryota; kingdom Metazoa; phylum Arthropoda; class Insecta; order Lepidoptera; family Geometridae; genus Perizoma; species Perizoma flavofasciatum. The sequence continues at coordinate 8,252,252 of OY292436.1, forward strand.
ATTATATTTGGTACATGCCTGCATTTTGCAAGTAGTAAGAGTTCTATATTACAGGTTGCAAGCTCCTAGTTATTTCATATGATGTGTAAAAATCTGTTTTTATCATTTTGTATTTGTATGTGTTGAATACACTATCTTTCATAAAAGGGACAGAGAGACATGGTTGTGAATTTTTGCCACAGAAAATTAATTGGTATTTTATGTGTTGAAATCATAGACCAAAAATAATTGTCATTTATAACTGTGTATGAATAAACAAAAGAGTATACCTATGCCAAACAACAGGGGAGCAACAAAAACAGCAGTCATAGGGTCTAGACATTGCAGGAGCATCGGCAACATACAAGCTCGGAAGACCCATTCTTCGCTCAGTGGCGCCATTATGTGATTCCTCACCCATATCAGGTCTTGCCAGCATTGTACCCAGTATAATGGTTCTGTAAAAGAATTGATTTAATAAAGACTGCAATTATTGCTCAGAATGAAGAAACAGCAATGAGGAAACAGATGCAACTTATTAAATTATAAGAATAATCAATTCAACCTTTACAACAGGCCGTAGAAGTCCACTGCTGGACAACATTGGCCTCCCCTGAGTGCCATGAATGGTCTTGGGCTACCACAGCCTTGAAGATATCATTGTTAATTAATTATTAAGAGAATATATTAAAAAGAATAAAAGTATACCTGTATATAGCTTCCATATGCCTGAGATAAACTGCATAGTCAAAGGCCCCAAGAATAAAGTAGCAGTCAAAACTAGAGGTAAGAATGTGGCCTGTAGAATTCCTGAGAGTCGCAGACCCAGGTGCTCAAAGATATCGCCTCTCTTGAGAGAATCTACAGTTAACATGCAATGACTGAAGAATGGAGTAAGTACCATAATACATGAAACACTGAAGAATCTTCGTTTGATCGTCGATGGGTGGTCTCTGAAATAAATAAGGAGCCAAGTAAATGCCAGTAGTTAGGAATACTAGAATAAAAACGTTGACTGAAATACCTGCTTAATTTAGTCCTCCATACGTATAAACTGGCTACATAGGAAATAGTAAGGAATACACAAGCCAGAACTGAAGAAGCACAGTTGTTTTCGATTAAAAAACCTTTGATTAAATCCATGTTTGCTGGAAAAAGAAAATCCCTAATGAAGTAGGTACCTAGTTAATGCTTTTGATCAAAAATTAAAATTGACTTTTTGAATTTTTTGTCAATTATCTGTGGGGAATGTCAATCTGTTGATAATTTGATTATGTATTTATTACTGTCAGTGTCAATTAATCATACGAACTTCAGGTGAAGGAATGATCACGTAGAGTTGTACCTAAGTCGTTATTGTTCGTCATATATACCGGTTTTTTTAAATAAGGCATTTTGCTGCTTACAGCCTCCTAAAATCTATTCAATTTCAATTTTATCATTATAAAACCAAAATTAAAGGATAACCTACGTATTTAATTTAAAATGGGATTTTACTAACTGAAACGGTATCAAAGGATACTGTTTTCTATTTCTAATTTAAACTAATCGAGTTTCAATGTAGATGGCACTAGGTCTGCATTATGTTCTGCACTTCTGCCGCCGCCATGTTTAAATCCGATCCGCCATATTTTGCTACGAGAGTCGCCCATTGCTTGAGTGTTGTGTGAATAATATCAAAAACTAATCAAATCATGATTTTTATCAGTTAACGTGGATATTTGATGTGTCTGTGATAAGTGGTAAACGCCGAGGACTAAAGAATTCATAATTTCTAATCGCCGAAGCAGCTATAAACTCTGTTTCCCGTTTCGTCTTCCCAATCTAATCTAAACAGAAAATGGCCGACGGTGTTGGTGCTGGTGTCTCCTTTGTTTAGGGCTGAATTCTAGTGAAAATAAGCGTTAAAAGAAATAATGCCTAGTGCCTCGTTTTCCTCTTCGCGTTCTTACGTCCGTAGATCGCGAAGAAAAGGCGGACACCGAATACCATTACCTTCCAGAACACAATCGAGTAAGTAATCATCCTGGTCGGCAGAAGTCTAATCATTATTCCCGATCCATGTTCTGAATTGATTTCCGTAATACAATGCTTCAAGATTACCTCAATTTACTATGTCGTTTCTATTTCACACAGTAATTTGTTATTGGTGTTCATTAAGCATGGCTAAATCATTTTCTTGGCATGTAAAAAAACGAAATCGCGTAGTCTTGGCGTACATCATTGTTCCTTGTACGTTCATTGGCATGCAAATTCTTGTTTTATACATTTTACGTTATATATCCAGTATTGAATAGCGCATTTCTCAAACATTTTGCGCAATGTCCAGTAGGTATTGATTTTACAAGATGAAAACCTATTAGGTACAAAGTGATGAAACAGCTGTTTTGCACTCTCGAACTTCCGATGGATACCTATTTGTATGCAATTACGAAACATACCATTTCAATTGAAATGCATAATGTTAGCTATTATCACATACATATAAATTTACAAGGAATTATTTCTTGAAACCTTATTCTTCTAACAAAATGTGCTAACATGACATGAAAACTGTATGATATATATTTTTAAATAATGTCCTTACATCTCTGTCACATGTATTGCGATTGGACCCTTATCTGATATCAATCACTATAGATGAACTAAAATAATGTTTATCAATCACAAAGATAATGAATTTCATAAATAAACAATCAGCTGGTAATATTATCATGTCTTATTCTTACTGAATATAGAAAAAAAAAAGTCACTGATTTATCAATAAAATTGAAACCAGGTTTTTTCCTGAATCTGTAAACATAAAACTATATATTTTCATCTGAAGAAATATGTAACAGGAAATCAGATAGTGATATGGGTACTGAACATGGAATACAATGTATGTCGACCGCAAGCAGTCTACATCAAAAACAATGTAAATAATGTTTTACAATATTCCATTGTATTAAGTTTTGGTTAGGTTAACCAAAACTTAATAAACTTTTAACGAGTTCTTAGATTTATCTCACTTCAAAAGCATAATACTAACTGGGTACCTGAGTCAAGTTAAGGTCCAAGACATCCTATATAATACTAGCTTCTGCCCACGGCTTCACCCTTGTGGTACCTGAATAAAAAGTAGCCTATATGTTATTCTGATGTATAAGCTATATAACTGTAAAGTTTCATCAAAATCCATTCAGTAGTTTTTGTGTGAAAGAGTAACAAACATCCATCCTCACAAACATTCACATTTATAATAGTAGTAGGATAGGATTCTTTATCAAGTTCAATTGTTAACTGTTTATGTTTTGAATCATTGTAACTACATTATGTATGCAATAATTAAATAGAAGAATGAAAACTGATTGAAGAGTCTATGTTAAAAAAAACTATCTACTATTACAAAACAAATATCTTAAAACACATCAGTTTAAATAAAAATATCCTTCCTACTCATATTTTGGTGAAACTTTACAGTAATATAGCTTATACATCAGAATAACACATAGGCTACTTTTTATCCAGGTACCACATGGGCGAAGCTGTGGGCAGAAGCTAGTGTTTAAATACATACATATACAGACAGATAGAATATTGCTCTTTTGATATCTCAGATATTAGTTCAGGCAGAATTTTTTCAGGGATATAGATATACAGACTGAAAAATTATGATAAATAAGAATTTAATAGAAAGTTAAAGTTGATCACATATTTCTATTTCTGTACAAAATTTAGGTAATAGTAAATTAACTCTGCAATTTTAAGAAACACTAAATATGTTTCAAACAGGTCAGATATTTTGGCAACAAATCAAAAATACAATCTGTTATTGCTAAGTAGAATCTGCACCTATGTATCAGATGAAGCAAACTTTATTATTGGGAAATAAGAGTCAATATTAAGAAGCAGCATTAAAAATGTGTCTTGCGAATAAATTGATAAAAATAATATGGTAGTGTCAGTGAAATCATCAAAAATACCAGTGACAAATCACTGCAGACAAGAAAAGACAAGAACTTGAGGACACCCTAGGTATATTGGCAGAAGTAAACAACTCTCATGGTCTTTTTACTAAATATGGTTAAAGTGATGTTTAAGAAAAATCTCAGGTTTAGATTCTCATTTAAGAAAATTGATGTTACAAATGAGGTTTAAGCCATAAAAGCAGTCTACCTGTGGTTTATAATTAAACCAGCCAGTCCCCTAGTTTATCTCTGGTTTTAGGTCAATCTGTCATGTCATGTCAGATTAGAATGTAATTGCTTGTTGTAGAATAGAGGTTATATTTGTGCACCTTTGTTGTAAATTTGCACTATAAGCATAACCTGTAACTTCTATGTAGAGAATGTTACTGTTTATTTTAATCATAAGCTGGTTATCGAGGCACATAAATAATCATATGTTTTAATAACTGGCACCTATATTTAAAGTTGTGACGAAAATAATAAAACAAATCATTTTATTCAATATTCTTGAAGGAATGTTTCTCGATGTATGGTGCATGCAAAGATCAAGATCTTTGGCTGTTGTCAGTGAATGATTGAATGATACATGTAGACCCGAGTTCTAGTTGCGTTTAGTTAGACCTCGGAAAAATCTACTTATGTAATAAAGTCAAGTTTAAACCAAAGGTCTATATTTGGGACTGGACTTATTAGTCCTGGTTTAAACTCGAGTTTAGACCACCTTTCGTAATGAGACCGCTTGAGTTTAAGTAGGCTTAGCATGAGCATCAAGACAACCCTTTGTCTATTGAAGACAATACAAAAATAACTGATTTGTTGTTTTTTTTTTTAATAATAATGTACAATCTAACAAAGCCTATATTACGTTACAACAACTGCTGAAGAATATTACGTTTCAAGCAACAAAACTAAGCGTTCCATGTGATTATGAATAATTACTATGACTTATGTATTTTTTTGCTGTTGTTGACTTCTTTGAAGAAGAGAGCCAGTTTGTCTTTTCTTCCGAGAAAAAACAGTTGTCTCGGTTATTCAAGCTACTGGTGCAGGAATCCACAATATTTGCTGTAACACCTGTCGCGATTCATCATATAATAAGACTAAGCTAGTTTTATTTTCGAAAAACTTATTTAATATTGAAATCGATGGTGGTGTAATTTTCAGGCGAACCATGTGAAGTGCCCTGCCCTAACAACGTGCCCGGCAGCGCTATGGCGGCGACCGTGGCGTGCGCTGGGCCGAGCGGCAGCGGCGGGGGTGGTGGCTCTCCGCCCGTGCCGGCCGCAGCGCCCGCCACCACCGCCGGCCATCACAGCCCGTACGATCTTCGGCGCAAGTCCCCACCAGCGTACCATGAGCCCGGACCGTCGGGCAGCTGCTCTCTACCGGCCAGGAAGAGGCCTAGGACGTGAGTACATGCATATCTTTTTACCTAAGAGTATATAATAGAGTCCAAAACCTGTTTGTACTGGAACCCATAAGGGATATGGCAGCGTGGTCGCCTAAAATAAACTTGGCGGCGCTCGGTCATCATAGAAGCACAGAAAATCGGCCTTACCTGGAGCAAAGTGAAGCGAATGGCGCTAGATAGAACTTTGAGGCTTCACTTTACCCCAGCATTGGGACTCATACTGGAAATAAGAAGATTTAATTATGTGCAGAAACTATACATTTATCTTAAAAATTGCGGAAAGTTGTTGTATGGCGATGGCGCCGTTCGTCATTGCAATTTTTGGGGAGGTTCTGAACTGAATTGTAGGAATTATGTTCCAAGAGCTCACCTTGTTTGATTGGCAATACATTGGAACTTCTAATGAATAAAAGATCTAATCTGAGGCTTGGTCACAAATCGAACACTTATAAGAGGATGTATGTAAAGTGATCCATTTGATTGTATAGTCAAGAAAAAAGTTTCAAAAAATAATACCAAGCTGCGCCCTGGCAGCATATGTTTTACATTATTTTTGTCCTTATTCACCCCTTGTATGACCCGTCCCGGTACTCGATTGATGACTATGAACTCCTTGCTCCAAACCTTTTCATCAGGAAATAATCGAAAACACGTCAAATAAATAGCCCTAGTTCCTAAACTATAAAAATTGTAGAACATACATAGGGGTGATTCGGGTCGGTGACCATGGGTTTCCTATGGGGTTGATGGTGCCTGAATTACCTTGTATAATTATTAATTACCCTGAAGTACTTACTACAAGAATAATATGGCAGAATAACTTGTCTAGTAATAGCATCCTGAATTGAATTCCTATTTATAGTACAAGTTATTTGGTGACTTAGCAGTGGATGTATTACAAAGGATATAACTTGCATACATTCCTAATTATCATTATATTTCTACAAAAAAAAATGTAACTTGAAAATCGTCTTTAATTTTCAGAAAAGCCTGTAATAATAATACAACATAGGTATTATTTTCCTGGTTTGTTTAATTAAACACAGTTCTCCAAAATGCATGTCATTTAACTTAAATCTAGGTACTTCACACTTCTAATGTATGTTGCATAACTTATTCAAATGATCTTGTTTAGTTACAGCAGTTAGTTAAAATTTGCTACTAATGAATGTCAGTTCTTCTGTTAAGTTAACATTTACAGTGACTTTCACTTTCCCTAGACGCTAGATTAACTAACTCCTAAAAAGATGTATTGGTATTGGCTTGGTATTTTATTTCATGTAAAAGCTAAACTTATTGACACGAAAATTGCTTCGATAAAAAGCTCCTCAATTTCATCTTAGGTTTTGCCAAAGAATTTGTTGAAGTCGCCTATCTCAACGGCGCGGCGCCCCGCCTATGTATTTTCGCGCAGAATTTCTGTACAGTTTAAGATTTCCTTGATAATAAATAATTTATGGTTTGGTTAGGATAGGTTAGTATGTCTTTGTCCCTTTTAATGGATCTCATTTAAATCTGATGTTTGGTATAATATTGCATTGATGTCTCGTAATGTTATTTATTTTCTACTTATTTATTACATACTGATGCCAAATAAGTATTAATGCATTGAGTAATACTTTATATTCATCCTTATAACACATAAGGGCGTGGCATGACACGAAGCTGTTTTTGGATATAATTTTGCCTCTGCCGTTTTCTGGGCATCCGAGGCTCGTACAAATTGTCAGGTATCTTCACATGCTGGCTGCTGACCCAAAATTTTGAACAAAATAAGTGTTCAGGTCTCATGATGCAACAAAGGGCACCTTTGGCCTATCAAATATAAGGGTGCTAGACTGCACCCACTCTCTTCTGTGATATATCTATTTGATACTCCGGTCCAGCGGTATCCTCATCAATCTATCCATGACCATCGGGCGGGTAGATGCTGCGTGTACGGTGTGGTTTTTGTTCTACTACGGGATAGTGGTTTTGGCCTTATTTCCGGGCTTGATCGCGGAAGAACAGACAGTAGATAAAACCGACATCTCAAAGTGATCCTTGTGATTTTAATGAATAAATGAATTTTGACTTTGCCATTATACCGTCATCACCGCGGACCATTTTCCGCAATTAATTCTCTCTCACGCCTATGTCCTAACCATCTCGCCTGTAAACGACCCCCTGAGAGGCGTCGTCGTATAGACGTTGGGTAGGTATTAGATCGAGGAGGGAAATTATTTTGGGCCATTCTTTGTATTAGAATAATTAGCGCAGACTTTCACCTTCGCCTCAATTCCAGGTCCCTGTCCCAAGGCGTAGACGTTTGCAACGTGTCGCAGTACTTGCAATACGAGCTGCCGGATGAAGTGCTGCTCTGCATTCTGTCGTACCTTACCGAGCGTGACCTCTGCCGGGTCTCGCAAGTCTGCAAGCGATTCAACACGATCGCCAACGACACCGAGCTATGGTGAGATTTAAATGTTTTAAAGACAGTGGAATGCCTGTACAGGTGCACTATACTGTGTATGGTTTGGCTAAGGTTCATTGTATAACGTTACCTCAAACGCTAATGGGTAAGACATACTGACCTGGCGGCTTATGAATACCTACCAGGCCTATAGCACTCGAAGCTTGCCAGGGCCCGAGTCTTTGCATAAACGACATGTCAAACAATGGAAACCAGGTGGGTGCAACACATTTTTAAACTTGAACATTCAAGAAATTTGATTTATGATATTTAGAAAACATTAACCATGATGGTTGCAAAAGTTATAAATTAAGGATACATGTTGACAGCGCTGAAACGGGAGAGGTGCGGGTTCGATTCCCGCTACTGGGCAAATGTTGCAAATACATCTAGGTGTTTCGCTACTATGGTACGTAGTTCCTGAAACCCATACAGGAATTCAGAATGTTGTGTATTTGACTATTGTGTGTTTATTATTTACGTGAACATGCTAATAGTAAGGCGATCATTACCTCAAAGACTTGTGCAGTCAGATTACTCCAGGGTGGCCGACTGACTTGTTGCCCGCGACGTAAGGAACCTGTTCATGCGTTTGCCGTAAGAGGTGGTTTGTTCGTTTGCCTGTTAATATTTATCTCCGAAACAGTTCCTTGCAAACGATTTGTTTGACTTCAAGAAAAGTTCCTAAATGAGGTTTTATGGTCACACGTCACTAGGGGGGCACTCCAATAGACGATGGAAATCACGACATACATAATACTCTGTTTTTGAAACACTCTTCGTTATCAGGAAACGCCTCTACCAATCAGTGTTCGAGTACGACACTCCGCTGATGCACCCCGCCCCGTGTCAGTTTGAGTTCGTCGCGCCCGACGAGTGCGAAGCCGACAACCCTTGGAAGGATAGCTTCCGGCAACTGTACTACGGTTTGCACGTCCGCGCCAACCACCGCACCACGAAGGGCTCGCGCATCAAACACTTCAGCACTATCAGGGTGAGAGAGCAAACCAGCTACAAGTTGGTCGACGCTTTTGAATTCAATTAATAATTTAATGTATCGAAATACTTAATGTACAGCATCAACAATTGGTAAAAAAAAAAGCTTATAACCCTACCCGGGTTGTAAAGCTTGTTTTTTGCCATAGAGACAGCTGTACATTTTGTTTATTTCTCTTAGGCAAAAATATAGTCTATGACTAAATACCCAACTAATAATTTTAATAGTCGGAAAAACTATCCTAAAAATGAATAAAAAGTACACTTTGAACAAAATACAAAATTAAATTACAATTAGAAATAAAATTATTTAATAATCTTAGAGCAACATCAACTTAAAAGCTACGTGAATTTAAAATTTGAAAGTGAATTTACTCCGATTCCTCGCGCGTGACCAAATCAAGAAGAATCATGCTTGGTTATTTTTTTGATGATCCTTCATCCAGCTTTAGTGTGGTTCCACATTTGGCCCTAGTGGCAACGTTGACAATGAAATATACATTGGCGCCGATTCTCTAGTACACCAACTAAATTTAAACTGTCACACTCTTTTACTGATAGTGCACGCAAGAAGTAGATGTCAAATTAGTTAACATATAGCTCTACTGTCAAATTAGTTAACATATAGCTCTTCTCGTGCTTATAGTCTTGTTTTGAAATCACTACTAAAATTGTATGGAAAACTTAAATCTGACTAATTTAGACAGCACATTTGTTTATTTTGTTACTGTTAGTAAAAGGGAACGATAGATTAAGTTTAGTTGGTGTACAAGTGAATCAACGCCATTATCTCAACCTATTGGTGTAAAGTAACTTTTTTTAATGTATAATAAGTGTAAATAATTGAATATGTTCGATGTTCTCTCCAGACGGCTCTGGAATGGGCGGAAGACATGGCCGGGAACTTCCTCGCCAGCGCCTCAGCCTCGTTCGCGGCGGCCGCTGCGTCATCGAGTGCCGGCGGCGGCAGCGGCAGCGGCAGCGCGGCCGTCAACAGCAACTGCACGTGTGATGCCGGCGCCTGCACCTGCCACCTCGCCTTGCTGATGCCGGCGCTGATCTTCGTGCACGCAGGCCACTACCAGGAGGAGACAATCGCTATAGACACGGAAGTACAACTTATTGGTGGGTTATTCTGTGATTCCGCTCAGGCGCGGACGCATTCAGGCTCCTAGCTAAGCAACTTTTTCAATTTTGTATCTCTATACTTCAAACATATAAAATTTTTGCATAACTTATTGACTGACAATAAACATACAGCCTAAACCGTAAGCCGTCCAGAAATATTGAAATTTGGTACATCAATAGATGTGTAGGGTGCATTACAAAAATAATTTTCGAAATTCGTTTCTGGGCGCAGCAAGAAAATAACTCAAGCATTGCACTAGTCTGTTCATAAAACATCTATTTTGCAGTCCAATTTTATCCAGGTTCTGTGGATAAGCTTCCTCTTGATCGCTTTTGGACTTGCTGCAACCCCATAAGATTTAATCAGTCCATTTTTGGGGGCCATCCTACGCTGCATCGTCGGGTTCGTAGTCGAATTTCCGCTAATAATTATGAGTTTATAATGCTGTCATCCAGGCGGCAGCTGCAACAGTTTAGCGCCCTTGCGAGTCAGAAAACCCGAGTCTAATTTTATGGTGTCATCACTGCTGTTAGTGCTCCTTGCAAATTGAATGATTTTGTATAGGTTGTGCGTCAGGCAACGTAGCGGAAGCAGTGGTGTTAGACCGCGATGTTGGTTCCACGCTAACGTTTGCCGAAGGCGCCACGCGCTCCTACGCCGGACACATGACGCTCAAGTTCACCCCCGACGCGACCAGCACCATGCAGCATCACAAGCATTACTGCCTGGAGGTGTCGGAAAACTGCTCGCCTACTATCGACCACTGCATCATTCGCAGCGCCAGTGTCGGTTAGTATCCAGATTTTTCTTTATTATTAGCGTAAGCTCACCTTAGATAGTTGAAGTGTGATTTGTAATGAATTCCGCGTATTCTCCCTCTCCCGTCCCTCCTCCAATTTTTTTTATATGTCCTTGATAGTCTTCTTTTTGCAAAAAAGTAATTACTATTCATAAGTAGCTTTAAAATTTACTCAATTTCCCACCAAATGATCTGTTATTAATGTCACCAGTGGGTGCTGCGGTTTGCGTGAGCGGCGCCGGCGCCAACCCAGTCATCAAACACTGCGATATAAGCGACTGCGAGAATGTCGGCTTATACGTGACAGATTACGCACAAGGCTCGTACCAGGACAATGAGATCTCCCGCAACGCCCTGGCTGGTATTTGGGTGAAGAACTTTGCGAACCCAATCATGCGTCGCAACCACATACACCACGGTCGCGACGTTGGCATATTCACGTTTGAAAATGGTTTGGTGAGTTTATACCCTAATCTGTGTCAGTCTAACAAACTAGTATAATATAAAGGCAGCTTTCTCGCCGTCGTAGCACTTGCCCCATGGCAACCACTACAATGACGCACAGAATCCATAATTATCAGAAATAAACACTCACGACTGTATCCCCCATGATATATGCTCAGTAGGTAGATCTTTGAGGATACCAAGTAGAAGGTATTTTATTATAGGGAAAAGTAGTATTTTATGAATATATTAAATGAGCATAATAATTATGATCATATGTTATAATTTTCGTTTAAACTTTATTATGTTTTTAGTTTACATTTTCTCAAGGTCCTAATAGTTAGGACTCTTCCCTGTGTGCTAGTTTATTATAGGATCTTGTGAAAATGTACACTAAAAACATAAATAAAGTTTGGCATAAAGAAGAATCATAACAAGATGACCTCGGTGGCACGCTGGCTAAGACGCCAGAGGTGCGGGTTCGATTCACGCTGCTCGACAATTATGATATCTTCTGACATTGGTGTTGTGGTACCATGGTACTCGTTGTTCCTGATATCCACGATACATGAAAGAACAGTGTAGGGTCAGAACTACGAAACTTTTGAGTCTTTTTATGTATACCCATCATATTATTTAAGTTTTTATTTTCACTTAAAACTCAATCATCAATATTTCACAGGGTTACTTTGAGGCCAACGACATCCACAACAACAGAATCGCCGGTTTTGAGGTCAAGGCCGGCGCCAATCCCACCGTAGTCCATTGCGAGATCCACCACGGACAGACAGGAGGCATCTACGTCCACGAATCTGGTCTGGGACAGTTCATAGACAATAAGATACACTCCAATAACTTTGCTGGGGTTTGGATCACGTCTAACAGCAATCCCACCATTCGACGCAACGAGATCTATAATGGACATCAGGGGGGCGTTTACATATTCGGCGAAGGTCGCGGACTCATCGAGCACAATAATATTTACGGGAACGCTTTGGCTGGGATTCAGGTATGTATTTACTAGATTTCTATGGTTAACAAGCTATCAGTAGTACATAGCTACTATGGTTCACAACCTCTGTAGCTCAGTGGGCGAAGGCCCGCCTGAGAATCAGGTTGCGGGTTCGATTCCGGCCGCGGGACAAATGTTTGTATCATGTGTAAATATTTGTCTCGGGTATGGGTCTATGTATAATATGTTTGTATTTACAAAAAAAAGTATAAAAGTAGTACATTAGTCATTTAGTTCTTATAATACAAGTTCTGCTTAGTTTGGGACTAGATGATGCTGTGTGAAAAATGTCCAGCATTTTTATATTTTATGCTGATAGCTTGTTGATAGCACTGGAATTTGTTACTGTCGTAGTCTAGACTGTTGTTACTGTGTTTTTTGTATGTTAGAGCAGTTTCACTATCAGCTACCTGTGTGGAACTGTCAATTTCCTTCTTGAGGTTATTTCTACTCTATATTTGGTCAGTAATCAAGCTAAGGTATTGTGTGCAAAGTTTGAAAGGGTTCAATGCGGTAAAGTAATCTAATTCTAACCAAGATTTGCACTTATGTTCTGCATCGGGGTGTATTGTATAATTGTACCCTTTCTTTTGATTCCATTTTATCCTGTCCACCAAAAGGTTGCCTGAAAGAGATCGCTTTTAGCGATAAGATCACCCATTGTTCCTTGTATGTTTATGAATTCATGTGGTTTTGTATTTTGCTTTGGTGTACAATAAAGAGTCAACTAACTATCCATCTAATAATAGTTGAAGAGTTTGTTTGTTCTGTTTGAACGCGCTAATCTCTGGAAACACCAGTCTATTGTACACCGCTATTTCACATCACTCTAAGATTCTTAGGAGCCGAGCAAAAGAAGTAAAAACGCGGACGGGCGATGCGACGCGGTGGGCAGGGAGCCGAGAGCGGCCATCGCACAGCTATATAGTTATAAGCCGAGCAAGAGAAGTAATATCGGTGTAAATAAAGTGATGTTTGATGAATTGTTTTCGTACAGATTCGCACCAACAGCGACCCGATTGTAAGGCACAACAAGATCCACCACGGCCAGCACGGCGGCATATACGTTCACGAGAAAGGGCAAGGCCTGATCGAGGAGAATGAGGTGTACGCCAACACGCTCGCCGGTGTCTGGATCACCACGGGTTCGACGCCGGTGCTGCGCCGCAACCGCATACACTCCGGAAAACAGGTATAACCACTATTATATCCATGCATAAAACAATGAACACTACTTGACTGACTGACTGAATGTCATAACTTAAATTAACTACCAAGTGAAAGTCGAGAACTGAGAAAAGACTTCTCGGTTGTCTTGACTGATCGTAGATTAGATTGCAACAAGATCAGGACATTGAAGGCCTACGGAGGCTATGCCAAGCAGTGGGTCAATAAACGCTGGAAATCCTACTACTATAATAAACGTGAAAGTTTTTGAGGATGGATGTTTATTACTCTTTCACGCAAAAACTTCTGAACGGATTTTGGTGAAACTTAACAGTAATATAGCTTATACATCAGAATAACACATAGGCTACTTTTTATTCGGGTACCACGCGGGCGAAGCCGTGGGCTAGTAAGCTATGTAGCTAGGAGCTAGTTAATCGATAAATATTCAATCCATTGCATCTAATATCTATATTTTTCCTTGACATCTAATAAGTCTCAGATTTGAGCAAAAGAGACAGCGGCTTCACTATTCTAAGGTTGCGCCGCCATGTGGCATGTTAATCTCTTGACACGCTGTTGACGGGTGTCGCTTCGCTCGCGATTTACGATTTAACATGCATTATTATTACATACATTTTAGACATTGGTCATATCTCGCCTTTCGTGTTCATATTTTTATAAGCCTCATGCATTTAGAAGCATGCTTAATTCAACTTCTAAATACGCACTCATCATTCACTTCTAACAACTTCTAAATTATTTAAACATTTTGCAGGTCGGAGTTTATTTCTACGACAACGGCCATGGCAAACTAGAAGACAACGATATATTCAACCACCTATATTCTGGCGTCCAAATCAGAACAGGCAGCAACCCTGTTATAAAGGGTAACAAGATTTGGGGCGGACAGAACGGCGGTGTACTTGTTTACAATGGAGGCCTGGGACTTCTAGAACAAAATGAGATCTTTGATAATGCCATGGCCGGGGTGTGGATAAAGACTGACTCCAACCCAACGCTCAAGAGAAATAAGATTTTTGATGGGCGTGATGGGGGTATCTGTATTTTTAATGGAGGCAAGGTTAGTATTTTCCCTTGGTATTGCTTTTGTCAAAATTTATTACCTCAGTCCTTGAACAACTATTCTCCAGCATTGGATAATGGTTGAATAAGCATTGAAGCCTTTTTTTTTTAAACAAAAAAAAAAAAAATTAGTGGCCCAATTTAACCATTGCAAATTGATATTTCCCAGGGGGTGTTAGAAGAAAATGATATATTCCGTAACGCGCAAGCTGGCGTGTTGATCTCGACACAGAGCCACCCGGTGCTACGGCGCAATCGTATATTCGATGGACTCGCGGCCGGCGTTGAGATCACTAACAATGCGACTGCTACACTCGAACATAACCAGATATTCAACAATAGATTTGGAGGTGAGTCTAACAAAGCTTATAAAATCAAAGAATCTATTTATCAGCTGGATTTTTGTCGATTAACATTACATACATGATACACACATGAAATGGTGTTTTCAAGTCAGAACGAACTAATACACTCTGTTAGTCAAAATATCATGAGGAAATAGCTATGTTTCATCCACACAAATTTGCTACCATGTTTACTGTGGGAACAATCTATTATTATTATATTATTATTTAGTGCTAGTATTGTATTTTTTCCCCTTTTGTGTACACGCACCCACCGCTATTTATCAGCTGTCTCTATCCTCAAAGGTTTGTTGGCTGAAATTCTTGTTAGGGTTAAGCTCGCCTTTGTACATATCCTATATGTAAGTTTTTGGTCTGTATTATCAGTGTGTACATTAGAGAATGACGAATGAATCTGTCATGCATTTAACAAATGGCTGAATAGAGCAGTTGTTCAATTGCTGCTTAAATTGGTCGCTCAATCAATTACGCGGGCAGTGATACGGCCACAGAGTCACTTTGTGTGAATCCATCCACCATACTGTTTTTTTTTCTTCAAGAATCAAGACCACTGCCTCAACTTGAGGTCCACACAAATGCAAATCCTACTAATATTATAAACGCGAAAGTTTGTGAGGATGGATGTTTGTTACTCTTTCATGCAAAAACTGAACAGATTTTGATGAAACTACAGTAATATAGCTTATACATCAGAATAACACATTATGCTACTTTTTATCCGGGTAGTGCAGAAGCTAGCTTCAGATATTTGCCTAACCAGATCAGAAATATTATTTGTAATAATACGCAAGGTACGCAAATATTATTTGTAATAATGATTTAGCTAAATAAAAGCTACTTTATTAGCTTTAACATTTTGGTAAAGCTTGAGCTAATATATGTACTGTGTAAATATTTCGTCAGGTCTGTGCCTAGCGTCGGGAGTGTCGCCGCTCGTGCGAGGAAACAAGATCTTCAGCAACCAGGACGCGGTGGAGAAAGCGGTTGGTGGTGGGCAGTGCCTCTACAAGATATCTTCCTACACTAGCTTTCCGATGCACGACTTCTATAGGTAAGCCTCTCATTGACAACCCAGGGGGCCAGAGGCAAATCTTCAACGAACTTTTGTCGAAGAGTCCGCCCTGGCTGCAGCATGTGAATGTTACGTTGACGTGTGTTGCGACCGTAAATCGTGCGGTGGCTTGTGATAAAATAAAAACATTCAAAGTTAAAAAATAGTCTATAATAATAATGCAGGACATTTTCACACAGCATCATCTAGCCCCAAACTGAGCAGAGCCTGTATTATGGGAACTACATGACTGATATACTACTTATATACATTTTTTTTTTGTAAATACTTACTTATTATGCATTGAAAATTCCAAACATTTGTCCTGCGGTGGGAATCGAGCCCGCAACCCTCTGCGTCTCAGGCAAGCCTTCGCCCACTGCACCACAGCAGTCGTCTGTATAACTTTTAAGACAAAAGTCATGCTTATTATTGTTTTCCAGATGCCAGACTTGCAATACGACAGACCGCAACGCAATCTGCGTCAATTGTATCAAGACATGTCACTCTGGTCACGATGTAGAGTTCATACGCCATGACAGGTAAGCATCTTACGCTGGAATTCATAGTCGGGGGTGAAACGTCATCCAAAATCCATCATTCAGCATTCGCCTAGAGGCTGAATGTTGAATCATTTTTTTTTGTCTTTCATAAACAATCACTGGACAATCTCCTAGCTGAACAGAGTTTCACACAGCTAATGACGTGCGTGACATTGACAGTACTGTTTTATGCCGGGTACAGACTACTTGCATGATACATAGGAAACTTTGCTCCTATGTATCATGCAAGGTAGGTAACACATTTTGCAACAAATTCTCATCGACTGGGTGCATTTCTTGCGCATGCTACGAACATAACAAGTTGCGCGGACAGACGGTTAGCATGGACGGTTGTTTCGTAGATGTTACTTGTTACTTTTCATACAATCAAGCACTAGCATGAAGCATCGCATCGAGTCGCGTCGCATACGGCATGACTTTGTTCGTACTTTGTAAAAAAAGAATTACAAACTTCGAGTCAGGCGATGTACTCGTTACTCGGTAACAGATACATAGGGTTTAAACAGCTCTTTACACCAATCTGTACCCGGCATTACAAACAATTTTTTTTGCGCGGGATTATTGAAGATTTTTATGAAAATATGGATAAATAATGCGAAATTCATTATGACTGTAGAATTCAGTGGAGGTTATGATGATCAAGAATCACTATAATATCGATGTATATACCTCTTGGGTATAACAATACCCAAGAGGTATATACATCGATATTATAGTAATAATAGTGCGGATAATAACAATTATCCGCATTGTAGAGCTTCATCGGCTCTTAGATCGGCTTCAAGTCGAAAGGTCATTCTCCACATGCATTTTTGAAAAAAATCCTCTAATTGACTATACAAACCTACACCAACAAACAATACTTTACAGTAGGGGTCTGTTTGGAGGACGGAATTCGGGCCTTCAGCATCCACCTGTCAACTTCTGTCAAAGCGGGGGTTTGTTTTGTCTATGAAATGCATAAAGATTGAATTTGGCACAGACGTCCCCTAGAGAAGCCCCTATCTGGACTATGCATTCCATCGTTACTCAAATAAATCTAGTGCTCGATATTGTATGAAAAACATTTATGGAAGAGCAAGGAGAATCCATTGGTCTTTTGGGATGATGATTATTTATTTAAAATTGAAAAATTATTATATATATTATAGGCGATTCTATGATAGAAAAAAATTTTTTTTGGTGCTGAAACGGGTGCTTATAAGTGCATAAGTTATTTTGATCATCATTATCATCCTCACGTAACTCTGATGGACGTAAAGATTAAGCTTGGTCGCGTGCGAGGAATCGGCGTATGTTCACTTTCAACATTTAAATTCACGTAGTTTCTAAGTGGATGTTTCTATATGATCCTTGTGATTTCAATGAATAAAAATCTATTGACTTTGAGTGCCATGACGAACGGTCTTGAGCCACCTACACCCTCGACTTCCCGTGTCATTTACATTATTATCGATCCTTCGGGGCCTTCAGACACTGTATCTCACGGACGATCTACAATAAACGGATTCGTTCTACGGATTTCCTCGTTTTGAATGCGAAACTCAAAGCACGAACTCGTTCGCAATATCCGTCACTGGACGTCAGTTTCTTTGATCCACATAAAGTTCAGAATAGTGTTGGTCCTTTATTGATAATAGTTTTATCCTGTTCAGATTCTTCTGTGACTGCGGCGCGGGCACTCTCTCGAACCAGTGCCAGCTGCAGGGCGAGCCCACACAGGACACGGACACGCTCTACGACTCGGCCGCCCCCATGGAGTCGCACACGCTCATGGTCAACTGAGCCGCCCCTACCCACCGCGCGGTGGCCTTGCCACCTGTCGAATAAGCAAAAGCGCACGCAAACAGGACGGTGCAAGCATCCAAATTGTGTAAGCGCCGTGCCATCCTGTCGGTGCGATAACCAGGACAGCGTAAAGCTCAAATTGTGTAAGTCCCTTCTGTCGGATTAGCGAAAGCAACAGCAGGATGGCCTTAGGTTCGAAATGGTCTGAGCCGTGCCGTCCTGTCGGTGAGCGCTAGCTGTAACAGACAGTATTGTACACACTATCCTCCTCGTTATTTATTTTTAGATGTTAACTCGCCGTGACGCGATGAAGTACCCCACCAGAACTAAATGCTTAATAATAAATGTTAATCGAATATTCAATGTGGGGGCGATAAAATCTGCGCTGATGTGTTACAGTGTATATCATTGTCCTCCTAATGCTGCTAGCAAACGATGACGCCAGTCCGATGAAATGCCTCACTGGCTCAGCTGTGACTGACGTATCGTATGCACACGGGTTTGCTCCAACCAGTCCTCCATATAATAAGTGAACAGGGCTAAGATGTGGGGGTGATAAGATCTTCACCCATGTGATATCCTACAAGGGTGCATTGTGCCTTATCCCCCGTCAATTTTGATGCTGCCATTATTGCTCCATTTATAAGAGCTTAGTTTATTGTCAGATTGCTGAAGACAGTGATCCGAAATTATGAACACATTTCTTCTGTGCCTAAATTGGCATGTAAAAAAGAAAATGTATTGGTTGTGTTATTTGTAGGTAATTTTGTAACACAAGCTATTGATAAATTCTTGTCATTATACATTTATAAATTTTCTTCCATTGAAATAACTAAATATATTATATGTTTTACGTATCATAGTCCAGTTGGTATTATCTGCAGACTGCTGTTAATTGTTAATACATTGTTAGATAAGTAATGTCATTATCACAGAGAATGGTTGGCGACGTACGCGTAGCTCAGCATTTGTAAACTCAGCCATTATTCTAATGGCATCAGTACTGTGCAATGTTCTGGTCGGGTACCCACTCATGTATCAAGACTGCCATGTGAATGGTATTAGCGGGAGTTGATTAACCGCTTGTCATAAGACAAATGCAAGTTGAACTTGAAAGTTGCGCTGGCGTATTGTTGTATATTACACGTTTGTGATGCGGCACAGCACCGTTACCTAGTTAACATTGCCATATACACGCAGGGTAGCTTTGCGGTGACGTATGCCAATATTACGCGTTTATTTTTAAATGTACCCCACACAGGGTGACGTCCTATGTTGAATTGATTGTCAAGTCGGTATACAGCTCCCCCTATTCACACGCCCCACTGTAGGGTTATATCTCGGCGAGAGTCTCCCGGTCGCGTGACGAATGCCGCCGCATCGCACCGTCGGCGTCGCGGTCGACGGTCGAGCCTCTCGCCTATTTCTAGTTTGATTATTTTTATTATCTAAAACTACGTATTGTATTGTAATATCGAGTCGCTGATCTTTAGGCCGTTTCAGCGACTACCTCGTTGTCCTCATGTAACCGGTTAATATGTAATATCATCTCTGTACGTTATAGTTGACGAAAAACGTATTTCGGTCGTCGTTACGCTATGTATTAGTAGGGAATTCTTTTAATCATTGGTACTTAATAATTATCGTAATTCGCGTAGTATCATGCATTCCCAAATTGTAATCGTACAGTTAAATCGAGATCACATTAGAATAATGTTATTTCTTTTGTGAGAATTACCGGTAGGAGCGTATAATGTTATATCTCATAGTTCATAATCATGAGGGAGTTATATTTTTGGTTCTTCAAAAAAATTAGATAAAATAATTTAGTTCTAGTTTGATCCAGCGACTGTGACGGTCAGGATAGCTGTTATTGTAATACTTATACCTAATTATATCCTTTATACAATTTTAACAATTTGACGACAAGATTAATTTTTATTTTGGGGCATTTATTTGTTAGCTCTCCTGACAATAAGGCTTATTGTTGAGACGTTTTAGTTAATAAAGATAATTATTTGTACATGGAAGGTATATAGTAGTGAGGTTCGGCGTCGCGTCGCGCGCGGCGTCGGTCGTGGGAGGAAGGTCGATCTCAGGAGAGCTGGCGCGCTATAAATACTAATCTCTCGTCTAGGAGTCTGCCTCGCCTAAATATTCTGGCGCTCCTATTGCGCTTTGTAAATATCTATGTCACACAATAATCGAAAACTTAGTTATTAATGTATTTGTATCATTATATTTTTATTATTGATCGCAACGTGTATGTTTAATTATAAAGTACGAACGTTATAAAGGACCTCCGTCGCCGCATCAGTCGCGCGACTCGATCCCGGCTTGTATGTCAGCACAAGTCGCCTGTGAGCCAGTAGTGAGTCCCGATATATTATTGGCTGCTCTCGCATCGCGTCGCTCGCAGCCAACACTACACTATATTGCGATGGAATGTGCATATAACTCAACAGATCTTAGGTACAATTGATATTTTATTGTATTGTTAATTTAAATTTTGGTATTGATATCAATCGATAAGCAATGGTAGGAAAAGAAGCGCCGTGCGAACGGAAGAGTGCTGATAGTGTAAGCCTAGCCGATAAGAAATCTAAATTACTCTGTAATCAATTATTGCAAATTTAAATCGTCTTTCCATAGCACGGTATGTTCTGAATCTGCTTTTTTATAATCCTCAAATCTGTGATCATCGCTAAATGTGTAAGTGAAAATATTTTAGTTGAAAACCCCATGTTCAGAAAAATGTGACTTAATATTGTATTTTCTTCACTAAATTATATAGCGCCAATACTTTTATATATTGAATTGAACGTGGAAATTGTTATTTATTGAAGTGTCAGAATGATCTTAATTTATTTAATTCAAACCTGGATATTTTGTTTATACACGAAAATACCACTGTAAAAGCCGTGATAATACATCATTATAATATTATACCATTGGAATTTTATTTACTCCAATCGTTCCATAATCCCAGACTTATTACATTTACCATAGACCTGCTAGATATTTACTTGATGCATATTTCCTACAATCGTGAATGTCAAGATGGCTTTATCACATGTGCTCGTATGCCGAGTACACGGCACTCATCGCGCCATCCGTAGGTACTCAATCTCACTAGGAAATGCCCCAAGTAACAGGAGCAACATGCATTCAATTAGTCGAACCTATGGTCGACTAATTGATGTCTACAACTGACTGCAAAAGGCTAATATGCCTTCGTAACGATGTAACGATTGATGGCTCACCGACTGGACAATGTAAAAGCAGCATACCTAACTAGAATTGTGTACCTTATTTTCAAGCTGTTTTCTAATGTTCAAAAATAATACTAAACCATTATTAAACAAAATGATTTCGATATTTTTAATAATACAATTAATTACATCAGTTCGTTTACAAAGAAATTAACTTATATTACAAAAGATGGCCACTTGATAAAAATGTTCATACCTGTTCGAGTGATTTACACATTGATTCAATGAAAGGCACTCAAGGTAAAATAATAGATCGTACGAATTAATTATAAGGACGTTGAAACTTCTGCCTCGGGGACCGTTTTCTAGGAGACACATGAACAGCTTTCAAAGGCGTATTAGCTTTTCTCGTATCATTCGAGATCGGAACCGGTCGAGAAATTTTAGGGGTAACTAATGGCTTTCTCACTGTAGGTATCTGCGGTGTTCTCATTGTGACATTGTTTGTGTGGGGTGAAACCGCTGTTTTAGGAGGTGGTGTCGTTTTCCTATTTGTCCGCCATTCATACTCGTTTCTGCCTTGACCACTTACTCTGCTGAGAGTGTGACCGTTCGAAACTTCATTCCTCGCCGTCTTAACAGGTATACAGCGAGTAGGATTTTCATTCAAATTGCTTTGTTCTTTTGGTTTGATATAGGTTGTAATTTTCTGCGGTCTGGATTGATGTTGCCCGCTAACTCTCGGTTTTCTCGCGAATCCAGTGTTAGCTGTTTTTTCCGTTCTATCAGACGACATGTCAGAGCTTGACTCGAACAATTTTGCTTTAGCTAAAACGGCACCGGCATTTTTCCTAAGTTTGTTGACGGATGGTCTGCCTGTCTGCCCAGAGCCGTCTAGCTCGCCGGTCCTGACCATAAAGAAAGCTGCAGCGCTGCGCCACTTCTGTTGCGAATGCGGGGGACTCGGCTTTGGCAGTTTGGAATTCTTACTGAGCAAATAGTCATTGCGACTCATATGAATCAATTTGTTCGACTTTCCGGTCGAATTTAAAGTGTTATTCATGGAGTTTTCGGAAGCGGTGTTGTCCCAACTATTATTTACAGTTATGTTTAAAGATCGACGCGCGGGAGGTCTTTTCATTGTTTTATCGGGGCTAAAGTACGATATAAGACTATTACGTTTTCGTAATTGATACTTTTGACTGGCATTGGAGTTGAGAGATTCAGACATGGAAACGTCCAAATCGGTGGAAGTTTCCATCTTTGGGGGCGCTATATCAGGCTTCGCCGTGCTGGTTCTTTCGCGGCGTCCTAATCCAATATACGGGTAGAATCTATTTGCGATTTGACTAGCTTGCGACTGTGAGGACACATTCCAAGACTTGTGCCTAACTATTTTAGTGAGGTTTTCTTTAGACCGGCGTCGTATTGAGCCAATTTTCCTTGCACTTGGCGACCTTATGATTTTCGCGTCTGTAGTCGGCCTTATCTTCAGCTCTTTACTCAGCCGTCGTGCTAGGTGGTCTGAATTAGGGCAGTTATTATACATAGCCACGTCTTCCAGTGTTTGTTCGTACACGTTTTGTACTTGCTGTAGAGGTTGAATTTTCGGTATGACATCTGTAAATTCCCGTGATAATCTATTCTCTATAGCGGATACCCTGCTTTTGATTTCCTCGTATTCTTGTTTCGAGATTCTCACGTAGTCTTTCTCTGGTTGTTTCATATCGGGGGACAGGTCTATGGTGTCATGTGCGCTGAACAAATGTCCGGAAGACGTCAGCATGTCTTCGCTACTAATACTGGTTTCAGAATTTTTGTGAGAATTGAAATCTTTGTTTATAATAGGAGTACTTCTTGCGTCCATGAGGCTGAGCCGTAACCGTTTCCGTTCGATACCCCTGGAAATACAAAAGTTACAAATTATGAACTATTTTTTGATATCTCTTATAAGATTATTCTTTATGCGAGAGTTGTAAGTGTACGTATGGACATAGAGATGAATAAGAATGATAAATCTTACATTTTCATTGGTGTGTAGGTGATTTCTTTTTGTGCTAGATTTGTTGTGATTTCTTTCCTGTAAAATAAAATAAAAATGTTTGAATTCTACTCTTTAATTTAAAATAACGTATTAGAAAAAGTCAAAAGTGTTTAGGAAAATAAAACTATTATTCTAACTAAACACGTAAGAGCTCGCCTTCTGAGCTTATGCCCACTACTATACCGGGTATAAACTCGGATATACTCGCGTACAAAATTGACGTCTTCCGTTAATAATGTTTGCACGATCTGCAAATATTTGTCCCCCCTTGAAGTATTTTACATACATACATATAATCACGCCTGTATTTAGTGTATTTCTGACTTGGCCTTTCTCTAGAATGTCTCCAATTTGGTCAGAGTACGTTTGCCGAGGCCTTCCTCTATCCATTGAAGTATTATACATTACAAATATCTTTCTCTACTACTAAAGTCTTACTTAGTTTTAGCGGAAAGTCCCTCGTAGGTATCGAACTTGCGCTTGGCTGCAGACTTGCTCAATACCGGCGTCATGCCGCTCTCCCTCACCGTTGCCGGCGTGTTCACACCGCCAGATACCATCTTACGAAGGCCACTTAGCATGCCTGTGACAAAAATCATTCAATCAGGACCTTATGAGTAGTTTTTTTTTAAATAGTTGTTTAACTTAACAGTTTTTGTTATCTACTGTTGAATTTGATATCACACATCAGAATAAGACAAAGCAGTTTAGTTAATCAACAAAGATCTTTAAGTGGGACCATAAATATACATTCAACATTCAAGGAACACTGTCCAAAAGAAACTATTTTTTCTCAAACAACCAAACAAGTTAATTTTAGGAGCACTAGTGTTGTAGTGGCTAGCGTCCCCGACTTTCGAACCGAGGGTCGTGGGTTCAAATACCGTCGTGCACCAATAGATTTCTCACGCGTGAATTTTATGTGCACAATGCTCTCAAATGGTGAAGGAAAACATCGTCAGAAACCAGCATGCAGAGAAACCAGAGCAGAAAATTCTAGTTGTGACACGTCACGCCTTTACAACGCGGTCTTAAGATCACTAGGCCTTTTTAAGACCACTATAATCTCAAGCTGGTCATTTCACTGACCAGCGCAGGGTGACAAAAAAAACCGGCGACACAACAAAAAATCCCCTAATTGTGTCTCCCTTAGTGACATGGCAATATAACTCAGATAGGGTTGCCTGGTTTTCCTTCACCATCTCGATCGAAGATCGAAGTCGGAAAGCTTACGGTTAAGTGATCCGCTACGTCGCTTCTTCCGCCTTGCCCGATGCACATCGGAATCGTCGTCCAGCTGACTCATGAGATCTTCCGTTAACAGCCCTATGTGTTGCGCGTTTTCGATGAACATCTAATACAGTCGTGAAAACACAAGTTTTGAGAATTAATCAGTTGCGCTTTAGTTTGCCGCATTTTAACGCTATCATGCGTTGAAATTATCGTAGTTTGATATCATATTAAGGTATTATTACGACTATACCACATACTTTACTATTCTACTGCTGACGTTTCGTAGACGTTTATAATGAATGCAATGCTTTAAATTTAATTGTTGGTCGCATAAACACTCCGCGCAAATTGGCGCAGTGGCGGTGGCGGCGATTAGTAGGATTTTTATGGAAGAGTTCATATTTAAACTTGACAACCGTAGGATTTTTATTGAAGGGTTCGCATTTAAACTTGAAAACCATTTGCAATCAAGTTGATCGCCACTGCGCTCGTTTACGCGGGCATTAGCAGTTTATGACAAACAAACTGGTTGTAGGTACTAACCTTGACAAGGGCAACATGATGTTCCAGCCTTTGCGCGGACGCCGCGGCCGGCAGCGGCATTATGCTAGGGGCGAGCACAATCGCCAGGTTTAAGGAATCCATCCTGTTCTCTTTGTGCCGTGACGCGATGAAGTTTAGAAGCTAAAATATTGAAAGTGATGCTCAATTTCGTTTTCTTTAGTGTTCATCCCTCGGCCCCCCCCAACCGCTTTGCATAGAGTTTTTGATTGAACATGCTAATCCCTGGAACCAGTTATCAGTCGGATTGGAAAAAATATTTTTGCATTAGATAGATCAATTCTTGAGGAATGTTAAAGGCTATTTAACATAACGCTCCAAAAAGAACGCTTAGAGATAATGAAGTAAAAGCGCGGAAGGGCGATGCGACGCGGTGGGTCGTGGCCGAGGGCAGCCGTGGCACAGCTAGTCTAATTATAAAGGCAAAATGAAGGAGTCAATTTTTCATTTAGTTTTGTCAAACCTCACACTTTTTGTGTTCACGTCTGTGTGTCTTAGAGACAGTTTTTCTATAGAAATCTGTCATTAGGTATCAACTTTTTCAAGGTCTTCAAGTTTGTGTAATAGTAGGTAGGTAAGTATGTTGGTACCAGCAATGTAGCAGATTCCTTAACCTTACCTTCCTGTTTTCAACCATACCACATAGTTGGAGCTATCAATGTACAGACAGGCATTATTCATTAATAATTGCAGTGAGCAAGTTGCAACCCCATTGCCACTCATTGGAACACTAACTTATGGCACATGCAGGTTTTGCATTTTTTCACTGGATAAATAAACTTACCTCCATAATATAATGCAACAGATGCACATGTAACACAGGCAGTAGCAATAATGTATGAAGAATAGGTTTAAGTGCATCTTCTCCAGCTGTGATCCTACATCGGAGTAATAGATCCTGGACTTCTGCACTGATCAGGGGTTCTGGCAAACATCGCAAGTATAGCTTAAGTACACTTGCTACATCTATTGGGTGGTGGCCATCTGATACACAGCCACCGGCGTCTAGTAGCCGCTGGAAATTAAAATAATATTCATTCATCAATGTGATCTAAGTATCCTCAAATTGACTACCTCAGTAGTTTGATGGGATGTGGTGATCACATTAGGCCTGTGATAGCCGCAGTGATACTAAAGCAACAAAAAGCTTATCAAAAAAAATAGTGGGATGGGATAGTAGCCAGCTGAGACGCAAGTGTGTGTTTAATTTTTGTTGTGCATTTGTTTTCTGCTGTAGGACAATTGTTTGCCTGGTCTCCAGATATCTGTTCCAGTTCTGGTATTGTGGTATCATCATAGTTCCTGAAACCCACGGCAAAAGAATCGCAGTGTAGGGTCAGGACTGTATATGTGACAGATGATTGTTTATTTATTATTGTGTTTTTTTGTACCACATCAGTCCACAAGATCAAAAACCTTACCTTGATATCTTTTTGGCGGTTTTGTGACCCAGCTTTGCGAAACAACCCCTCAATTTGAGCATTGGTTCTAAGTACAGAAGACATTTCAGTAACAATCATAGGCACACTCAAAGTACTACCGCAACAAATAACACTGCACGAAGGTACTTTCACCAAAGGCGCTCCAAACACCGTTTTGTGATCCTAAAGAGAAAGAGTAGTTTTGATAATTTTACAGAAACAGATAGAAATTACAACGGAAGCAAAGAACACCACTCACTTTTACATTTTTCAAAATTATTTTCTTTAGCCGATGCTTGAGGCCTGCTTTTTTTAGTTCTCCTACTATTATAGATTGCAGTCTGCCGTGATTTATTCCATCTGATAAGAGCATTTTCTTTATTTTGCATTTAAATAACTAAAATCAGAACTTTCAAATCCACCATTCGTTATTACATATACGTTCCATTTTTTTTTTAATACTGGTCACTGGTATCTCACTATAAATATAACCATGTTGAAAACGTAGCGTGAAAATAGAAGTCTGTAAAGGAACGTTATTTTCGTTTAAAACCATGAAAACCGGTAGATTCCGAAATAATTAATGAAAACCAACTATTGAAGTAATTATCTAATTGTCACCGACCACAATTTTGCTTATAAATTTAAGCAAAATTGTGGTCGGTGATGGATAGACTCCCACTCCTATATAGATTATTTTGCCTGCCTCATCATACATGTGTTTTAGGGTCATTATAAAGTAATCATGTTATTATCACTTTGATTATATTATGTTATCATACCTGGTTTAAAATAATAGGGAACGATTGTAATAGTGAATCATTCATTTCATAACTTCATACTAACGTAGGTATAAGTAGTAGGCTTAGGACTGTCTTATTTTTTATTTATCACATTATGTACAGTGAATGAAATAGTCTGTCACTCGCCTAATCACTCGATTCGCAGACAAAACTGAGTCACTGACGGACGACAGACGGACGGACAGAGTGAGTCGCGAAACGAATATTATGACTTTTAAATAACATAATACCTTAGATTCGTGTGCCTGTTATGAATAGAATTTCCTTATATTAAGTTTCCTGTACCTAGTATGATTTTATTAACCAAATATTTACCTCATTAAGAGCGATAGATTAAAGGAACTGCAATAGTCATGAGTAGCACACTGTTTGAAAACGAGGATCGTGCGAGGGGCTCAGTTTTACAACTGAGCCAGTACACTGTGGTACCACAATTTAGGCGAGGCAGCGAGGCAGTTTCTGAAAGTAGTTGAGTGAGGCAGTCTTGGGAACACAGTGTGCACTGTGCGTGTTGTGTGATGTGGTAATGGAGTGGAGTGGATGTGCGAAGCGACATGCTGCGCGTGTTGTGTGCCGGCGAGCATGTACCTACTCTACTCAATTGTGTTGTGTGGTCACTTTTGTATTGAGGAAGAGGCAGAAACATTCTTGTATGAAAATGAATGGAGCAATTGGCCATAGAATGATCTCTTCATAACAATGCGAAAATAGGTAGGTTGGTTAGGTATCACAATTTTTGTTAGAAAATATTAAGTAATCTACAAGCCACAGTCAACTAGGAATGGTGCGAATAGACAAGACAGCTGTATACCTATCTATATTTAACGATCCAATTAATTAATGTTACCTACTTTAGGTAGGAGGTAGGTATGTAGGTAGGTACCTACGAAGCCGGTATCTATCAGTCAGATTTTTTTTGTGGTGCCACACGTGCTGAGGACCCACCACTAAACTGCAGTTATGCTGCGATTGTTCCGTGAAAGTGAAACAAAACGAACGTCCTAAAAAAATTTTAATCTGTGGTCCTAGCTTATACGTTTTAGTTTTTGCGAGATTTTGTATTCATTCACTTAATAAAATTTCACTTATTCTTCGTTACGTTTATTATTAAGACAATGTTGAAAACTGATTTTTTGAATCAATTGCCCGAGTTATAATTTTATCTAGTTGTTAGACAAGTCTACCTTTCTTACAAAATGATAGAACTCTCGGCAAAACTTAAAACTGGCACTGTTTACCTTGCTGGTGAAGCTTTGGAATGCTGTATTTCCTTCTGTTACACCACGCAGCCCGAGCACAGGAATTCACAAAGTCACTGGTAAGACCACTTAAAATATGTTTAAAACAACACTTGTAAAATCATTCACCTCTACTTGTTTAGCTTGTTACAAGAAATACAATTTCAGAACTAAAGTAAAGATTACTTTTACAGTGATGCATTAGAAAACTTAGCATGGGCATCAGCACAGATACACTGCTTCTACTCAACATCTGGCAATACGGGGGATAAGACACCCACAGTAGGCCGGACCACATCTCTGGAAGTTAATAACTGTGATATTGGAGATGTGGTCTTCCATACTAAACCTAAGATACTATTCTGTGACTTGACTATTCCTCTTGGAGAAACTAAAACATGTAAGTAATATTGTATGTATAACTGGAAACCAAACAAGCTGCTAGACATTCTACACATAAGCTGCATGTAGACTAAATCATCAAGAAATATAGGAATCTTCCATTAGGAACTCAAAAAGTGAATAAGGGTTCCTAATTTTCCTAATTTTCGAAGATTCCTATATTTCTTGATGATTTAGTCTACATGCAGCTTATTAATATTTTCTTAAAAATTTAATGAATACCTCATGAACAAAGAACCTTACAGTGGTTGTTCAGAATGGACAACCTCTGGAAGTTTCTTTAATGATGATCACGAACTGGACAACTCTCCATGGACCGATGATATTGTTAAGGTCACAGGAAGTTGGTGGATGGAGATGGCCCAAGATTGTTTAGCATGGCACTTTTTAGGAAGGCCTTTGACAAACAGTGGATTTTTACAAGCTGTTATTGATGAATAATTGAGTAGAGTTTAAAAATATGAAATATGTTTGTTTTCTATTTCAGTTTGGTATAGAGAATCCTTACCAATAGAAGCCCCACCTTCATACAGAGGCACATCAGTTAAATATTCCTACAAAATAACCATTGCCACCCAAAAAGTTGGCTCCCACATCAAAATGGCCCGTATACCATTCAGAGTGCTTCCCATAAGTCCCATAATGAACATGCAGGATCTTGCCGCTTTGTGTGGAAATGAGACCACAGAGGAACTGCAACCAACAAATCCATTTTCTGAGGAGAGGAAAGTAGAAACTCCTTTGACAATGGCTTTGCAAGTTTTACAGGTATGTGTAAGAACCAATCAAGAGTGTAAGACAGAATGCAATGCAAAAAGCCCCGCAAATGTCTTTTCAGAGTTCTTACCCAAGAGAAAATACAATATCAGATAGACATGCTTTTTTGTATACATAAATAATCATTATCATCATCATCATCATTCACAGTCCAATTTCATTCCATGGGTTCATTCATACATACTCATTACATTTAATATAGCTTCCTACTAATATTATAAATGTAAAAGTTTTGTTGTTTGAATGTTTGTTGCTAATAATCTCCATAATGGCTGGACCAATCTGAACAGGCATAGGTTACATACCCAGAATAACACAGGCTACTTTTATCCGCCACATAGGCGAAGCCATGGGCAGAAACTAGTAATATAATATAGCTTAGCATAGGCCTCCTTCAATTTGTCCCATCCAAAACGATGCTGCATTACTTAATCACGTTGCAGGATGGGTCTAGCATATGATACTTAAATAGTAAGATTTTTTACTATTTTCAGAATCTCACAGCAAGAAGAAGTCCGAATTCATATATGATAACGAATACTAGAGGGAAGGTTGGCAGGTTCTGTCTATTCAAATCTGCTTACAAGCTAGGGGAGGATATTGTAGGGACATTCGATTTCTCAGTTGGGACTATCACTTGCATGCAGGTAAGGGGGCATCCATAAATTACGTCACACGTTAAGGGGGAGGGAGGGGGTCAATAAAGTGTGACTTCATTATCAACTCTTATGAAAAACTTTAGTGGGGGGTCACACAGATGTGACAAGGACGGGGGGAGGGCTTCAAAAATCATAATATTCTTGTGACGTAATTTATGGATAGGCCCTAAGGGGAATTCACATAACTGAACAAATTTTGCTATAAGACAAGAAAAAACAACAAAATTTACCATTGAACAAGATAACATTCCCTAATTGTCACAGGACCCTTCCTGTAAAGTTATATAGGTACAGATGTTCCATTTCACGAAGTCCGTGTGTAATGTTTGTTTTATTGCATGCACTTGCACTTTGTTTTAGTTTACGAAAGCTCAGCTGCAATCCGTCTCGACCGGAACGCGGTTCGGGTTACTAGTGCTTATTGTGTTCACGTTAGTTGTTGACAGCGAGTACCGTTAGCATTGCCACTACCTACTTACACGCAAAGTTAAACGCAAACCACGGCTGAGCGGACTTTGTGAAATGGAACAACTGTATCACATTTTTGTTTGATACATACATAGAAATGGAAACACCTACGTTTTTTTCTTAACACTTGGGTGTTAAAAAAATGACACAAACAGTCCTAACCCCACACAAGGATTCTCTGTGTTGTGCGTATCAGGAACTATGACAAAATACGACCTCGATGCGCGGCGGGCGAGTAGCCGGCTAGAGGTGCGGGTTCGATTCCAGCTGTGAGAAAAATGTTTGTATGTTCTGCAGATTATTTTTCCTGGGGGTGTGGTACTTCTGTACTCTTAGTTACTAATACATACAACACATGGAATCCGAGTCAGGGATCAGGGATGTATGTCTGTTGGGGTTGGGAGTTAAAAAAAAACAGAACTCCATAGTGGCATAGTTGCAAAGATGTTTGACTAGGTACTCATTAATGCCAAATACCAAAGAAGATAGCTGAATTAATGATTTGCCATGTCTGTACCTAGGTCTCAGTATCACTGCAACCGGAGGAAATAGTGAAGTCAAAATCACCAACAAAGAATGTCAGCAAAGACACTAGTAGTAGATCCATGACTGTCGCTCGGTACCATGAAGTGACGCTTGGACTGACGCATTCACAGCTGATCCTGCCAATACCCTTGCATATTACACCTGCCTTTGATGTTGATGAAGGTAAGTTGCATTAAAAAGTAAATTCTAAATTTAAAACCTACACTTGTAACTTTAGGAACTACATAAAACTAGTTTTTCGGAGGGGAAACTGATTTACACTTGCGGGCATAATCCTGACATACCTTTTTCGCTTCATTCATCCTCATCACATTCTTCATAAAAGCTCGTTTAGTGTACCTACTCTTGACTTGGCCTTTCCCTGAAACTCTCCAAACTTTATTTACTTTAGAAAATATTATGGCTATAAACATAATTGTCACTAAAAACTATTTAATTAATAAAAACAATAGTGGCTAGATACCATAAATTGAAAATAGTTTTCGTCGATTTTTCTTACGTTTCGTAGCAAATTTACTGCTTTTCTGATGTTTATGACATCAGAACCGGAAACAAATCGATTTAAATCATGTTTGGATTTCGTTGAAGTTACTAACCTTTATAATTTCGGTTTTCAGTGTCATTAAAATGGCGTCTACATTTTGAATTCGTGACGTCGAACGATAAGATAATCCCCAACAATGAAGAAGTATGGAATGCGCCTCTCAACGTGCCTATAGAGACCATGGTCTGGAACCTACCTGTCAAGATATATTCCACATTACCAAAACAAATCACACAGCATTCAGTAGGAAACGACGCCTACACTATGTATATCAAGTAACTTATTCAAGATATTAATCTAGAAATATAAGTGGAATCATTATGGCTATTAGTAGAGTGGACGTAAAGCTCGTTACGCTCTGCTGGTGGTCTATGAACGACGACTCTTGTTGTCCTCCTGACATGTCCTGACTACTAGCTTATACAAACTTTTAGGCTGTTATCTCAACTCGCAACTATGAAGTACTAGCTTCTGCCCACGGCTTCGCCTGCGTGGTACCCGCATAAAAAGTAGCCTATGTGTTATTCTGAGGAATAAGCTATATTACTGTAAAGTTTCATACAAATCCGTTCAGTAGTTTTTGCGTGAAAGAGGGACAAATATCCTCACAAACCTTCACCTTTATAATATTAGTAGGATTATGTTTTATCTGTCAACATTAAAAGTGCCAACAGAAAAGGTTATCAATGTCATTAAATGTGATTTTGTTGTATAGTTAGAATGTATTGAATTTAAAATTTTAGTTATTTAAAAGAAAAAGATCTAATATTTACAAGTTTATTAAAAGAGTATTTATAAAAGCTGTATTTCATTCCTCCACTGATTCTTTATCCCAGTCCTTCAACTTGGCACCCATCATGAAATCATCTCTGTAAAAAAAAGCAGTTTATAATTCTGTGAACGGAGGTAATCCATAGGCAACAATGTCATGGCACTACCTATGTTGGGGGATGCCAATATGTCAAGCAGTGGGCTTTTACAAGCTCTTGATCGTGATAATAAGCAGGTAATAACATTAAGCATAATTAAAGGAGTCCTTCAGACCAGGCAACACCTCATCAGCAATGTCCCAGGTGTTACAGATGTCAATAAGCAAGTGGTTACTATTGCTTATTGACATGGTAACCATTTGTCTCGTTTTTATGAATTTTGGTAATTGAAATTCTAATGATTTTTTTTAAGGCATGCTATTCCTTTGTTTTTTTTTTTTGCGTTTTATCTCCAATTAGCTACTGCCCACGGCTTCGCCCGCGTGGTACTCGGATAAAAAGTACCCTATGTGTTATTCTGATGAATAAGCTATATTACTGTAAAGTTCCATCAATATCCGTTCAGTAGTTTTTGCGTAAAAGAGTAAAAAACATCCGTCCTCACAAACTTTCGCATTTATAATATTAGTAGGATAGGATCTAGGACTCAAACTAGCGTTATTTTCGATGTGGAAACAATGCGTCTGAAACGGCACGCAATATTAACGATCTATAATTACCTCAGTGCATGCCATCTTGGTGCCTCCTCCTTAACTTCATCTTTCAAACTAGACTTTGCTTCATCAACCACTATCGATTTACTCTTCCCCATAAGAGTATCTAAGAATGTTCTCTTGTCAAACTTCTTTAATATCCTCTCCTTCTTTACTTCTGAAAGGTCATTGCTATTTATCTCTTTTTCCACAGTTTTCTGTTGATTTCTTACTGCATTGAATAACTGAACTACACCTTTAGTGGCTATTTTCGTTAGTAACCTCTCTCTATCTTTTTCTAATATGTTTGGTTTCTGCCTTATTGAAGCTTTGTCATGTTTCTGTAATGACATGAATACACTTAAATAGGAATCATGCCAAACAAGCACTCAAGAAATCTGCAAAGTATTCTGTGATATGGTTGACCAGATCATTCTAGATAAATGAACCAAAACAAGAGAAATGAATTTTCCTTATGAAAGAACATCTTATATTTAAAAAACACATAATTATTTATTTAGGACAAGTTGTTGTCAGTGGCTTTGCACGCGTAAAGTCGTGTTTCACACCCTGTTTCCCCCTTAAAATGTGAAAATCCAATCTTTATTTATTTATGATGAGTAGCTAAAATACCTCACACTTAGTTTTCCTTTCATGCTAAAGCAAATTTATCAAGGAAAAAGTTGACAGAAGTCCTGCAACATTTCTGCAGCTAATGTCATTTCAATACAATTCATCTTTCCACAGGTGTTATCACCAACAGTAAGTGGTATTTGTCTAAACACCCAGGGTACAACATTGTTGAATGCATCGGCTAAAGCCAATGTCATACTTACAACTTTTTTAGCTAGTGGTTCAGCAACTTCTTCTGTGTTTATGGATTTTGCCTCAGGTTTGTCTGTACTCTCACCAATAACTTCAAAGGAGGGTTTTTCATCTGTCTCAACTTTCACAATCTCAGAATGTTTCTTAGCTCTTGATAATACTAATGTTTTCTTATTTTTAGGCTTTTTGGATCCAAGAATTTTAGCTACTGAGTCACCCCAACCTTCATTCATTATTAAAATACTCTCTTCCTTTTCATCATCAGAGGCAATACTTTCAGCATCTGCTTCTACAGCCTCCTCGCCAGATGATAATTCATTTTCTGAATCAGACATTTCTCCACTTGAAGAATCTGAATCTGACACTGAAAAAGCAAAGCAAAGTGAGAAAAAGAAGGGGTGGTAAGCAATAGATAGCAATGGATCAACATTATTTTGTTGTTGACAGGTTAGCAGGTTAGTTAAAGTATAAGTAAGTACCTTGTGTGTTCATAAGTCTTGAGACACAGTAAAACTAAAATATTTTTGGAGCTAAGTTGAGTATTCATTTATTGGATATTAAAATTAAAACTACTGACAAATAGATCTGTATTTAAAAATAAATCATTCAAAATGGCTGCCTTTGCATTCAATGCAGGCCTTCAAACGCGTGCGCCATTCATCTATGGCGGCACGAATCTTTTCAATGGGAATCCGTTTCGATTCTTTAATAAGGGCTCGCTTGAGAGAATCCAGGTTTGGGTGAGACTTTCTGCATGCCCTCAGCTCCAATTCCGTCCATAAAGAATAATCCAAAGGATTCAAGTCAGGGCTTGACGAGGGCCAATCTTCGCTCCGAATGAAGCCTGGCAAATTGGCCTCCAGCCAACGTTGGGTAGTCTTAGCTTTATGGGAGGGAGCAGAGTCCTGTTGGAAAACCCAGTATTTTCCAGCGAATAGCGTATCATTTAATGGTTTAACCACCGCTTCCAATATGTCGGTTTGGTAATTTTGTGCCTTCACCTTGACGCCTTGCTGGCAAAAATGAAGCGAAGTGACCCCCTCGTAGGAAACACCCCACCAAACCATCACACTTGCTGGATGATGAGTGCGCTGGACATTGCGTACAGATGGCTGGACGTCCTTTGAACTTCTGGCGTAAACCTTATTGTTCTGCCGGTTAAACTTTTCTTCCACCGTGAAGATCTTTTCATCGGTAAACAGGATATTTTTTGGATCGTGTCTCTTCAATAGGTTCCGACATCGTTCCAGTCGCAATTTACGAAGACGCTCGTTTAAATAATGCACTTTCCTTCGACTGTAGGCCTTTAGTTTAAGATCATATTTAAGTATCCTGTTCACCGATATTCGCGAAATGTTGGTCTGCAGAGCTAATTTCTTTTGAGTCCGGCAAGGGTTGCGACGAATTCGCTCTCTGATTACTTTGATGTTGGCGGGCGTCCTTACAGACCGCGGGCGGCCACATCTTCCACGGTCTTCTAAAGAGCCGGTCTCCTTGTACCTCTTTATGGTATAATACACAAAGTTCCGACTACATCCCAAACTTTGGATTTCACTAAAAACTTGCATTGGTTTTTTTCCTGCTTGAAACAGTGAAATTACAGTCGCACGCAAATCTTTTGTTGGCGCCATTTTCACGGAGAATGAAACAAATATTCAAATGTATATTTTTTCTGATTCAAAACATTCGAAATTTAAAATTTTAAAAGTTTAAAAAAGGTTGCATGAATTACTTTCTTTTTAAATTAATTAAATAAGTTCGTCTCAAAACTTATGAACACACAAGGTATATATTAAAAGCTTCTTGATATTTTCCACCTTGATGATTTTGACCGAGGTGTTCTGGGCACTAACTAACACTTTATGGTAGGTGTTCTGGGCACTAAATAACACTTTATGGCTAACCATAAAGTGTTAGTTAGTGCCCAGAACACCAAACTGTAGTTAGATAAGTAGGTACTATGGGTCAAAATCACAGAGGTGGAAAATTCCAAGAAGCTTTTAATGTATACTTTAACTACTTTAATGTATAAATTACTTTAACTGTTACTAAATCTATGTTCAAATAATACTTTGAAAGGGCAGTGCATAGAGTTAATATTTTTTTTTTGTAAACAGAGCCTTCACTTTTTCTTTTTTTTCTTTTGTGTTCATCTGCAATCAGTCTTCAGACTATAAGCAGGTTTGGTGTGTGTAATCAGGCATTTAAGGGAAATTTTTCTTAATCTTTGTTCAAATAATCAATTAAGGCCATAGCATAGGGAACTAATTTTTCTTGTATTGCTAAATAGCTCTTGATGTGAAGCAGTGTTGTGTATGGCTTGTGTTGTGCGTCATCCATCATAAAATGTCGAAAAACTTATTTAATGTGTTTGATTGCACCCAGACCTGTATAACCATAGGGATTCTTTCTGTTGACTTTCAGAAATAGGTATATAAAATTTACTTTCACCGGGTAAAAATACTTAAAGAAAATCACTTCCTTTTTCGTCTACTTTATTCTAGTTCTACTAACATTTCTAGTTAAGATAAGGTTCTGCAGCCTACAGCATCAATCACGTAGTTATTCATCAACGATAAATCGTCGTGTTGTTGTACGTGTAGTAAAATTATGACCACGTTCTCGATGCATGTCCCGTTCCCGTCCCGACTGTTATTAACCCGTGTATGCTACGGCCTTTGCTTAAGTGATAAAAAACATGACTTACCAGATACTTTTAGCGTGTCTTTATTCATTGTTTTGACCACTACCATATTTATTTACCAATCAGAATAATGCAGAACTCACAGGTCACAATAATTAAATTTTAGTTTCACGTGTTTTGCTGTAAATTCTCATTCGGTTCAGTAACGTCAATGTCAGTAAGTCCGTAGTAATGTCAAAAAAATATAGGCACAAGTGGTTAGCGATGGGTCGTCGACGTAATTATCGTAAACGAAACGAAACCGTTAATTTTCGTTCATCGACTAGTTGAATTCGTCGACTAGTCGATGTTTCAACTTCGTTATATTGACGGGCTATCTAAACTTCGCGACGATGTCTACCTAGTCAATAGTATCTACCGGATGGTTATCTGACGTAGCTCGACCGTACCTAACTTATAGTAGGTAATCTTATTACCATGTTTCTTTGAAATTTAATAAATTTCGAAGATATGTGCCGTAAAACTTAAAATTTCCATTTAACTTTGAGGACCTCTGTGGCGCAGTGGGCGAAGGTCCGCCTGAGACGCAGAAGGTTGCGGGACAAATGTTTGTATTATCTGCAAATATTTGTCTCGGATCTCGGTGTTTTCTATGTATAATATGTATGTATTTACAAAAAAAAACATAATTATGTATATAAGTAGAATATCAGTCATGTAGTTCCCATAACACAAGCTCTGCTTACTTTGGGGCTAGATGATGCTGTGTGAAAAATGTCAAGCATTATTCATTTATTTTAATTTAATTTTTAAGAGAGCCTTTTTGAAAAACAAACTTACTTACATTTTATTCAAATACAGATCAAACAGACTATCTAAAGACCGTTGCAAACGATTTATAGATAGGTATCTATTTATTTGCAATAAAAAAAAATCCTTCATACTTTTCCAGTTTCATTATAAACTCTATGGACTACGATTTTAGTCTACGATTTTAACTAGTTGTGAACCGTCGATACGTTTCAACTGCGTAAACGTAGACGGTTAATACCGTCTACGTTCACGCATCGTCTCGTCGCGTTGACCGTCGATATGAACGTTGTAGAATCTCAGTTTAGCCGTCTACGATTCAACTAGTTGAATGAGTGACAGTAAACCGTCGATGCGTAGATTCAACGTGAACTGTTGACTCTACTAGTTCGTTTTTTCAACGCCCATCGCTGCAAGTGGTACCTAGGTACCAAAATGCTATCTGAGACTCACTGGGGATGAATGATGTGTACCTATTTTTAGGACACATTGCAAATTCTCCAAATTTAGGTAAGATGTTGGCAGCAAGAAATAAACGTTTTCTGAATCGCACTGAGAAAACATCGGCCAATTTTATCCAATATTTGAAAAAAAAAACAATTTTCAAACTTGTAAGAATATCGACATCACGGCGAGGTCTCATTTCGTGGCAAGAAACTTGTTATTTGTTTTAAGGTAAATAATGGCGTGCCATCAAGGTCTATATAACGCACTGGTTTCTGTTCACGGCTTCGTCCACGTGGTACCCAGATAAAATGTAACTTTAGTGTTATTTTAAGTCACCCACTATACCTTTGGAGCAGGCCCAAAAATTTGCAATGGCTAGGCTGTCCGTAGCGAGATTACCAGCAACAAATATTGAGTTTTTAGTACCGGAAGTAGTGCTGTATTTAATACCTATAATACTGTGCTACTACGTTCGGAGTACCGGTTACAGTGCTGTTTATTTCTAATAAGTATATGTCACTGGTATTTACATAACAGCACCTAGTATTACGATTTGACCCACCTCTAGAATATATAAAATTCACTCCCAAAGTTGTAATGCTGTCATGCTGTTGAAAACAACCAATCGCATGACATTACCACTCCATTTCACTTGGCAATCTTCTATATTTATCAAATCGTTTGTTTCGACTGACTGCTGATCTTTGATAGATCACTATTTATTAGGACGAAATTCCATCTGAGTTTTGAGAAATGTGCCGAAATTCGCGGCGTTATCCATCTATCAACGCACAGCCTAATACTAGGTTTATTATTAACGTAAGCATGTGCTAAGTTACTTACAGCTACTGAGCATAAATAAATAATGATGAGTATCAGGGTTTTTAGTATTTGACTTAAAGAAGGGAAACGGTGGATAAAAGTTTGTATGGGAGTATCGGTTTTTTTTAAACCCGACTCCTCGCTTCCAAAGCCGCGTTTTCTGGCAACAGCTAGTTAATATAATTAAAATATATTTGTTTCCATTAATTATGATTAGTGTGCATTTGAAATTGTTGTATCGTTTTTCTTAAATCTTCTTCAAATCATTAATTTTGAAGCATACAAATCTGAATTCGGAGATCACCCTTCTACCCACCATAGTGTCAGCTCACTAATGAGAGCACGGAACGTTACAATGTTTAAAAACAAAAAGACAGCTGATCGACATCGATCTCGACTTTGACGTTTTGTGGAGTCGTCAGAAAATGGTGGTTTTTCTGTAATCATGGCAAACATTGCGAGTCCTTTGCCGTACTTAAATAAGAGAGAATACGGACTTATTCCTGCAGTTAGATCTCAGTTTTTTAACAACCGTCTACACGCTGCTAGAAACTTGTTTAGAAAAGACTTGTCGTGCCATTTTGGCTGTGTAAATGCTATCGAGTTTTCCCACAATGGCGAGCTGCTCGTATCAGGTAAAAAACAATTTCTTGTTATTTTAGCACGCATTTATTCTCCGATAAAGCGGTAGCACTGGTTAGCTACCTGTTTATTTGAACTTTTTAGTCCTGATAAAAGAACTTAGGTCGCTAGGTAGATGATAGAGATAAACTCTATACTGTGCATAACACCATTTAACAGTACAAAAAACAGAAACATAATATAAAATAAAAAAAATAATGCACAATGGGTGGTCTTATCGCTGAAAGCTATTTCTTCCTAGAGAACTAAAAGAATGACATTATAGCCTTACTGAAAGTGTGGAGAATGAACATAAAATAAAATTAATACATAATTTTATTAAATGTTATTTTTCTACGATACTTTTAGCCAAATATATATTCATACATCATAAATATATACATATTATTAGGTTGGCTAGAAAATAAATAATAATATGCCAGGGCTGGATAATACATAGGTTTAAAATACAGATTACTTGCCTCTGCCTTCAAAATATTTTGCATTCAACAGGAGGGGATGACAGGAGGGTGATGCTCTGGCAACTCGGCCAGGCCATCCTAGACTATGGCAAGCCAGTGGCCATGAAGGCAACACATCAATCAAACATATTCAGTCTTGGTATCACAAGCGATAACCAGAAGATTTACTCAGGAGGAAATGATGACATAGTAAGCCAATTTAAGTACCCTGTAAAGTTAATCTAGCTTGAATTTCATATTTTGTGCCAATTTTATTCAAGTAACTCCAAGTACCTTGATATTTTGAGCTGGATTCCCTAGCTAAGGACCTCAAGAGGTGTCAACAGGATAGCTAAGCCTACTTTTGAATTGTAATAATTAGCTAGATAAATATTCACAGAATATGGCCTCTGCAAATAATAAAGTCAATCACCCCCAAGAGAATCTCCAATCCCCAGACAAAAAATGATGGAAAAAAACACAATTTCTTATTAAGTCAAGTTTTATATGGGTCTTTATCACATTTACCTTATTTTATTATTTTCCTGACTTTTTGACTGTGTTTGACTACACCATCATGGGTTTACAAATACTAATACAATTTTTTTTATTTATTATTATATAATTTTTAAATATTTATAGTGTATATAAAAGCATGGAAATACATGTCCCGCAGCAGGAGTCGAACCAAAACCTTCTGCATCAAGAAGGATAACAGTTGCATGGTGTGCGATTTCGACTCTCAAATAGCCAACTTTTTCCCATTGTTAAAGTCCCTGACTTCCGATCCAGAGGTTGTGAGTTCAAATGTGTTTGTGCCCCAGTGGATATTTCCACTTGAAAAATTTATATGCACATTTCTTGTGCTCAAAACGGTGGAGAAAAACATTGTGAGAGATGCATGCCCTAGAACCGAATATTTAAAGGCATGTACCATTGGTTAGTGTTCCAATAAGCAACGATGGGCTTGCAACCTGTCATGTGGAATGCTATTTAGCAAGTAGTTACTTGCAAAACGCAGACATAATGCCAAATGTAAACACTACATTTGCATCTGACTAGGGTCTAAACAAATACCTCAGGCTTCGTTTTCCTTTTATGCTAACGCAAATTTGTCAAGGAAAAACTTGGGAGTAGTCAAATGACATTTCTTATGAAGCTTTTTAATTTTCATATAATCAAATTTACTGCAGGCGTTAACACAATCAGAAAGTGGTATTTGTCTAGACGTCCATGGGAATACAGTGTTTAATAATTATTAAATCTCATACTCCATATCTGAACACAGGTGATAGTCCATGATCTAGAGAGCAAGGCTCCATTGGAAGTTCTCCAGCATCAAAGAGCAGTCTGCAGCCTCAGCATAGATCCATTCAACCAACAAGTGGTGGCTACGGCAGGCAATGATGGCCGTCTGCTTCTGTTTGACACAAGGCAGTCTGTGCAAGGTGAGTTCACCATTTATTTGACGTGACATAAGGAACCTGTTTATGCATCTGCTGTAAAAATGTTGTTTGTTAGGCTTTAGTAGCCCAAAGCCTAGGAGATAAATGTTAAGAAAGTTATATGATGAAATTTGTTTTTATTAATAATATTTATGGATTTCAATTATGGTTCTTAGATAGGTCTTATTGCCAAGAGGTACATGGGTCACTGCATAGATGATGGAGAAATGTGGTGGGTTTTAAAATTTTGCATAAATTTGTTTGTTTAATTTGTGTCACCCCAGTTGAATGAATAAAAATAGTGAAATCTTATTGGGCATAAAGTGACTTGTGGTATTTATTAGACTTGTTTATGGACTTGTGGCCTTATCATCCTGGTTTATCTGTCTGTATCTCTTATTTCTTAGACAGGCAACATTATTATGTATATTTCTTTATTTGTCTACACAGGATCTCGAAAACGGTTCAATTTATTTTGGTGAAAATGGCTTACATTACTGGGAAATATCTCAAAGCCGGGAAATTTCCGATAACCGAGCAAAGCTTAGTCTTCTACTAGTATCCCTTGTAAAGAACACTTAGGTACCTGTAGCTTCTTTCTAGATGTGTCTCAAACAATAAAAAAAGCCTCATTTTTCAAATTGTAGAATCATTGGTGATATCGCGCAGTCGGAAACCCTACCACGGGGTAATGTTCCATCCCCAGCAGACCAGCGCAGTGGTCTCAGCCAACGCCCGCGACGGTGTCGCCCTCTGGGACTTGCGTTCGCCTAAGTAGTACGTCTTCTACTGTCATTTACAATTTCCCTGTAAATTTACTTAGAAACAATTATACGTTAATTATACTGTGCCGCAGCAGGAAATAAAACTATGCAGCGCTGCAATGCAGTCCCCCTTAGGCAATTACACTAGCATAATGGCTATGCAAATATCAATAGGCTTAGCAATGCACAAAATTTGTAAGAGTAAAAAATGAAAAAGGTCAAAAAGTGACCCATTTTGGACACTGTTGCCTGGCAAATCAAATTATATTCTGTTGCCATTTTTCTATTGTAATGGGGGGGCTGCTTGGGATTGGCAAATTTAGCCATCTATAGGAAATAAAACATTATTATAGGATATGTTATTTTTTATGCATAAAAAATAGAAATAAATCTATCTCGTGGCTTAGTTGGTATTGCTCTCGCGTACCAAGCGAGAGGTCGCAGTTCAAGTCCCTCCGAGTTCGAGTTTTTGGGATATCTGTGAAATATTATGATATTTCTAACCTAACCTAATCCAGATGTTTTCTTCACAGTCCATTTACCCGTTACGTGGGCGCCAACGGAAACAGCCAGTTCCATAGCATGAGCGTCCGTTTCAACGCAACTGGTACACACATCCTGGCGCTCCGACGTCGGCAATCTCCTGTGCTTTATAACGTCCGCGTACGTACTCAATAGTTTCTATTCGTCTATTGTGATCCTGCGCAATTCATATTTTTTAGAAGGTGGCACATCTTAGTTTATTACATCCTTCAGGCTGCGCCAAATAAAGCAACACGTTATTCACCAGCAGCAGCGTGAGAAAAATGGAGTACAATGTCTATGGAACGAAACAATGGCGCTAATTTTTCCATGAAAATATTTAAAAC
This sequence comes from Perizoma flavofasciatum, assembly GCA_958496245.1. Lineage (NCBI taxonomy): Eukaryota > Metazoa > Arthropoda > Insecta > Lepidoptera > Geometridae > Perizoma > Perizoma flavofasciatum. The sequence goes on from OY292436.1 coordinate 8,295,522, forward strand.
TTAAAAATTTTAAGGTTTAGCTCGAAAAGTGTACCTTTTCCAAGTTTTGAACATTGCAAACCGCCGAATACTGACATACTGATACTTACGTTGCTCAAGTTTTAATCACTACAAAATGACAGCTATGTATTTAGCACAGTGTTTTTTCAACTTTAATCTTGAGAAACATTTCGGTATTTAGCCGTAAGCTGGTCAAAATGAGTCATTACCCATTGTGAGTGTAATTAGTAGGCATAAAATATTATTCATGCATCTCGTTTCATGTGATTAAGCACTCAATCCAAAAATCAAGTCTTTTTTTTTAGTTAGTTAAATGTCATCTTATATCTTCCAGTCACCAGATCCGGTAGTGGAATTCTACCACCAAGATTACTACAACTCATGCACAATGAAGAGTTGCTGCTTCGCCGGCGAGAACGACCAGTTTGTCATATCCGGCTCAGACGACTTCAATCTATACATGTGGAAGGTTGCAAGCTTTGGAGGGGAGAAAAGTGAGTGGTCAATATTGAAATTACAGACAGCAAGTGAAGGCTCATTTTCTATCATCTTCTAAGGTGATGGAAACAAGAGCCGTGTTGGCCTAGTGAGCAGTACCCCGACTTCCAATCCATAGGTTTAACACTGCTTTGTCTCTTTATGTGTAATTTCAAACTCAAAAGTAGGAAACAAAACATTGTTTAGCTAAACAACTGTTAAAATATCTTTGAATAAAGGCCCTAAATCTGATAGAAATCCAGGTCAAATCTTACGACATCGTCAGCGCGAGGTTAGTAATTTTCACCCGACTGCCCAAAATGAGGGTAATGTTTTTCGGGTGTATGTATGTATGTCTGTTCCTTTAATTCTCGCTGTAGTCTAAACGATGATGTATTTTAATAAATAAGGTGTCATTGGATTTATCTTGATCGCAGGACTTACATAATGATAATTATAAAGTTTCAAGAAGTCTAATATGGTGGCTACAAACCGCCATATTCGATTTCCGACGAACCAAAAATCCTTTAGCCTAAACAGCTTAATGGGTTTTAGTAAATGAGGTTTCAATGGATTCGTATAGATCACGAGAGTGACATAATAATATAAAATATCAAGAAATTCTAAGCCGCCATTCGATTTCCGATGAACCAAAAATCCTTTATCTCATTCTGTTCCTTAAACGTCTTGATGGATTCTGATATAAAGGAATATTAATATTATAGAACAACGCTTAAGAAACTGCAGAATCTTTGTTTTTAAACTGAGTATTTGTTCATATTTTTCTTGTTTTTCAGAATACACAGAATCGTCTACTGTTTTACCTCACATGGTGTTATACGGACATAGGTCCATAGTTAATCAAGTGCGCTACAATCGTCAGTACTGCCTCATAGCGTCCTCTGGAGTTGAAAAGATCATCAAGGTACTACTATCGTTCACAGTAGATTGTAGTATAGACCACTCGCAGCATTCATGCAAAATATTCTAGAAAGGTAAATTTATGATTGATGTACTAATTCATTCATCTTAAAGAAAAATACAAATGTTGTAAAATTTAAAGTCGATGCCGGGCCAAATGAGCGGTTACCAATGAATTTTTCTACGGGAAAATTAATGTTCGCATTAACATGTGCTCGAAATGTTGAAGGAAAACATCGTCAGAAACCGGCATGTCCTAGAACTAAACATTTGAAGGTATATGCTAGTGATAGAATTGAAATGATCGTGGTTTGGTATTATCAAGTGTTTTAGGCGTAATAATATCCCCTGGGCTAGTGGTTGGTGTTCCAATTAGCGGTAATGAGCTTCCAACCTGCCACATAAAATACTTACTATGTACTTGCTAAATGTGGGCATGTGCCAATAAAATTTGGTGTGTGACTGACTACCCTCTGCTTGGTATCCTCAACTAAGCATAGATCTGAGGATATGCATCATGGGGATTACAGCCGTGAGCATGTTTTTGTTTATGAAAAGTAATTATAAAATGTCTGATTACTTATGAAACTATTCATGATTTAATTTCTAGATATGGTCAGCAGTGGAATTTCCGCAAATGCGAGGCACGCTCCTTGAAGAAGCCCATTGTTCAGACAATCCGCGCGAGATTTACAGCCACGAAGAATACGTATCTCTCGTGCACCATAGTGGACAGGTAAACTTTTATAATTCTGCTGGCTGCGCCAATTAAATTGACGCATGACAACCCAACAGCCAAATAGACTTAGTAAAAAAAATAGGACTAGTTTTAACAATACATAAGCCTGACCCCACACTAGGGGATACCCTGATAAGGTATTACTAGTACCGCGGTATCATGTCCCACTGCGGGAATCAAATCACCACCTCATCCATGTCAGCCGGCTACTCGTTCGTCGCGCCACCTTTCACCTCCTGTGAACTAAATTTGGTACCTATACCATTCACCAATCACCGATCTTCGTGTCATCACGTTTTGTGTGTTTATTATTTACAGCTTTTGTGTATGGGAACATATAAATTATTTTTTCTTTTTCTTTATTTTCTGAATTTTCTTAATTCTGAATTTAACTTTGAAAACATAATCTGTGATTCTTATCTGTTTGATTTAATTTACATAATGTTACACCCGTTTCAGTACATATCACACAACTACACAGAACAATCAACGAGCGAAGACCCGCGTATGATGGCGTTCTTCGACTCTCTCGTCCAGCGTGAGTTGGAATGCTTTGCTGAAGAAACGGACTCACTAAATGGGTCCAGCTCAGGTGGTGGTATGAATGAGCAGGGCAACGATTCAGATTCATCGGGCGGCGATCAGATTGTGTCTGATTTTCTGAGGCTGCCTAAACGAGGTGCGTTGTTTATCATCAGTCTATAGATAGTACATAGATTGTTCTGAGTTGAGCACATCTCGACAATCACCATGCCGGCTGTGCCATTTTAGACGACGTTTCAACCAAACATGGGTGATTGAATGAATGTTTAGCAAATATAAATTTACGTTATTTACAGTGGGAACGCGCAGTCAGCGTTGTCCGAGCAGACTGGCGCATTTAGTGGCTCAACGGTACTCCAAGCAAAAACGGGGATCAAACAGCAACAGGTACAGTCAACTCCAAATATACTTTTGAGCAGCAGAAAACGTTAAAACTGAAAATCGTCGGACATTCTTGATGTTTTATCTTATAGTATCCAAAACACTGAGCGCATTAGAAATAATTTTAAACAGTTAACTTACTTTGTCGCTTTGATATGTCTCATTTCATATTCAACAGTAGAAAACAATCTTTATAAGTTAGACCCTGAATTAAGTAGTCTTCTATATAACTTCCAGCCGTCGCAGCAAACATTCTCGCTCGAGCACTGTCCTTGGCAAGTCAAAGTCTAAAAGCGTCAGTGGGAGCAGCACTAAAGGCAAGCGTACACCAGCGCGGCGCACGCGTGGCCCTCGACGCCCCGCACCTCGGACCATGACCGTAACCAACAACTACAGCGGTCATGCCAGCAACTATACACAGGGAATGGCGCGTCTAGTGGATCCATTGGGTGTGGCACGAACTCACTCGCTGGGACAAAGTCACTCGCGGATATCAGCGCCGTCGAGCGAACGCACCGACTCGGACGATGCGCAACTCCTCTTTAGAAACTCTGGCAGAGTGAGTGGTTCATATGAACTAACGTAAAGTCAGAGAGATACTAGAACTATATCATAAAACTAGCTGTGCCACGGCCGCCCTCGGCCCCCGGCCCACCGCGTCGCATCGCCCGCCGCGCTATTATTTTTGCTCGGCTCCTAAGGGTCGTATCGTGACGTTAATAATAACCCTTATCAAGAATTGGGTACCCAAATGCAAAAAAAAACAAATTTTACTGGTAGTTCTGGAACTAATCGCTAATCTCTGGGGATTAGCGTGTTCAAACAAAAAAAACAACAACTCAAATAAACTCTTCAGCTTTATTATTAGTATAGACAGATTGGACATGCCAACAACTACAAGTACATAAGAAACGCGTTAGCAAGTGTATTGGACAAAGACATTCGCGAATATTTGTGCTGTTGAACGGTCACTCTGAGATGTTGCTATTGACGTAAATCGCGGCTAAAGCTGGAATAATTTCGCTCTTATAGAACGATGACTTGATACATTAGAAAGCTTCTGAAAAACGTGCATGACTTTTAAAAAATATTCATTTACAGATTGTCAGACCTCTTCGCCGACGCATTAACATGACGCGCACGGCCAACAAAAGGAAAACTAAAGTCACTAGTTATAGGAAAACTATGAATTTAAGAAGTAATGGTGAGTATTTACTACGCAAACGCTTTTGAGATATCTGTCATGGATAAATGTATTTTTTTTAATTGTTACAGGAAACGCCATAGCACAAGTCAATAGTGATAACAACAATTTTACTAACTTTGTTAATCATTTTGAAGACAATGCCCAACCAAGCACTAGCTCAGGTAATATTTTATTTTTACAGGTTAAAGGGATTTCTAGTACAGATTTTAATACACATAGTTTCGATTATAATCATGAATTTCATCCAATGTTCAGATTGAAAAGTCACCTTCCCATACAAACTGGCACTTTCCATTAGCCACTGAAATATATGAGAAGATGGATTTTCATATTAATTTACTGTGTTTGAGTTACCAAGCTAAACTAAACCTTAACTCACAGGTTACAGAGGCCAGCCCACAGCCGGACTATTCCGAATAGCCGAAGCAGATTCTGACGACGCAGACGAACAATCAATCGGCAGCCGTCCCATATCACCGCGAAACATAAACGGAAACGCCATCCCCAACAACCTCATCAGTATCATACCGACACCTATCAACGGCTCCCGCGACTCTCTCGGTGACTCTCTAACCGTCGAACCCCCGGAATCAGAAAGCCAGTCACCACCAGAGAGAAGGAACTTGAGGCGCCCAAGACGGAATGGAAGACTCAGTTTCCAACGTTCGGACTCCAGCGAAACACCCCCTCCAAGACAGCAAGCCGAACCCAGCACGTCCGTGCATGAACGCCTATCACCAGGCTACAGTCAAACGAGATTCATGAACGAAACAAATGAAAGCGAAATAGGCGAGAGCAGTGAGGACAGTGCAGAGCAAATATGGGGCGACTCACAATTACAGACCCCAGAACATTCGGATAGTGGCGTTGGAACGGTTGCTGGCAGCAGCACACGCAATAATATACCTTTAGACGACCTGTCCGATGACCCGGCATACCAAGTAGTAAAGCGCGCGGTGGCCACGCGGTCACGGGTCAAGGAAGCGCGCAGGAATTACAGGAAACACATGGGTTCGGACACTGAGTCTGATTCCAACGGAACTGATAACTAATGGTTCTATAGGAACGCTGACTGCTTCTTCTAATATTATTTTTAAGGGTTAGTTCATTTTATAACACTTTCGATGTCTAGAAGTGCAGAAGACGCCATTAATCTATTGATAGTTTTAAAATGGAGCCATCTGCTGTACACTGCCTGAAGCTCAAATATAAAACCCGGTATTATGGTAAGCACAAAAAATATTCACCGCAAACTTTTGACAATATTCCTACAAAGTTTTTTTAACTGTAACATTAATATGAACACAAATTATTATTTGGTTTGTTAAGGTGAACGGTCTTATGAGTCAAACTTACGAAGACGCATGTAAAGGTCTTTAATATGTACCATAAATTATTAAAATGTGCATGTATGTATAAATGTATTCAGCTCTCAAAATACGGAGACGTTACTTTGTTACTACCGTGATTTTTTCTTGACGATAAACTGAAGTGTCAAATGAAAGGGATTTTGTTTGAAGGGATATGACTTTCAAAGTATATTTTAAAGGAATGTTAGCCAAACTCCCTACCCTAGCGGCCTTATGCCCCGTGAGCTCCTAGGCTCACCCGACTCTATTACAGATTGCCGCGCGCGACTATCTCTAATAATGAAGAGAGCAACGTAAGCCGTGAAGGTCAACGTCAAGCCGCCAACCGCAAATCGGATCGACCTGACAGGACAAAACAAAGACATCTGGGATTAGTTGCTCTCGAAGTTGAAGCCAGAAGTAAAAGCTTAAGCTTGCTTACCAGCATTTTCCGAACCGAATTGGTTGAAGCGTAAAAGACCGATGCCGATATAGTAGCGCCCAAGACTCGCTGCCGCTGCGGCTATAAAACACGTATGCTAGCGATGCCTATCACGGTGCGGTATATATCGATAATTTAGTAGTTTGAAACAAGGTTGTGTACGGTAAGCGTCACCAGCTAGTCACCTCATTCAGTTGCATGATTTGTCTTACCGACAACGCGGTGAGAAGGAACAGTATAAATTTGGGCCTCAGCTGAAAGACATTAATCTTATCGCTGTCCGACATTAATCTTAATCAAAGTAGTGATGAATATCTATGTATCGTTAATAATCATAGTATAAACAAATTGACTTTGGTTACAGCTTTTGTATATATTTTACCATTACAAAAAATGTATGTCTTTAATATATTATCACTAGTATTGTATGTAATAAGTAAAAAGAACATTCCCAGAATGGGTTGCAAGCATACTATGTTGGTATTGAATGTATCGATTTAAAATTAAGAATTTCTTTCATTTATAGATTACTCGCTTTTGCCCGCGTGGTATGTACCTGTGTAAAAATTTGTGATGGAATGGCACTACATTTTACTAAGAATTACCTACCTACCTATTTCAAATTTATCCAAATCGTTTAAGCCGGTAAAATCCATACTTTGATATTAGTAATATTCCTAGGATTCAAATTATGTAGGGTACCTAATCTGCCATTCAAATATTCCGGCAATTTTATTATATTTTATCTTGGTCATTGGCCACCTGAAGCATCGAGTAGGCAGGTACTTACGTCCCTCACATACGAATTAGTACCTACTATAATATCTGTTGTCAAATGTGTCTAGTTTGTACGGCGCGTATTACACGACCATGGAAAGCATATCCAGATACACAAACCAAATAGTTTGTATTACTGGATGTGCTTTATATGGACGTACAATACGGTCTAACGTTCGACACTCGGATGGGTTTCCCAAAACTTGCCCGATTGGGTCCATCGACGTTCCATATATAAGTATTAAAGTTAGGCGCGTTGAAGTTTAATCTGAGAGGTGAGCCGCTGTAAAAAATCCTTTCAACGGTTCACCCAGGTGATCTCATGAGGTGGACGGTGGTTCCCCTACTAGTGACGTTGGACTTGGCAACATTGGTCCATAACGTCCATGAATGAATATAATGTTTTTGAGACTGAAGAAGTGACGTTGTAAAATAGAAAATAGCGTGTCTTCAATGTCAATTTCAGAATGACTTAGAATGTGGTGCTTCCAGCCATAACTTTATTTTTTACCGTAAAGATGTGTGACCAATAATCGACTAAACTTGAAATGTCACTTGTCAAGTGTAGTCGATTACAGATTGTGTTCGATTTTAAAGTGGATTGCGCTGATTGCCGTGTTTTAAGATACGGCAAAGAATGTTCTGCCATGTACCGTGTTTTTTTTTGCCAAGTAGTCCCAATTGCCGTAGCAATGGCATCACTGGAAACTATGTTATGTATTTACAAAAAAATCCTCGATATTTTTTGCCCAAGTCTGTCACAACACAAAATTAATTCCATTCATTATCCGAGCGCCACAGATTAAAAATTTCTGTTCGATCGCGCCTTGGAGTCTTAGTTCAATGCAATTCAATGTCCCATTTTCTATTTTTATGAACTCAACATAAAACGTGATTAAACGTGGTTAGGTCCTATAAGCTCACTATTACTTGTTTTCGTTGTAGTTGTAGTAGCTTAAAAATGGACGGGATATCTACCTACAACAGCTTTTTAGCACTGCACAAACCACAGTTAATATTATCTGGTGTTCCTGAACATTTTTGGCCGGTTTTGTGTAAAAAGATAAGAGATCAAATTTTCGACTCTGGGCTTACATTTCAGCTTGTAAAAATTGACTATGAAGGTGTCGAGAAATCCCCCTTCGATCCAGTGTGGACTGTCATCACTATTCGTGATATCGATTGCACTAATCCCACCAACATTTTCTTAGTGGACCATGCTTGGACTTTTAAACCCAGCAATATTAGAAGCAGCCTCAGAAACGTCCAAGGGCTACTAGAAAGGATGTGCAATCTTATGCAGGTAAGTGGCGAGACGATTGAAGAACAAATTGAAATGGTGTCACAAACCGTATGGAAATATGCTAATTGCTACGCTATTGGAGGTAGTGATTTTTCAGTGGAAGACAGGGTACCAGTATGGTATGTCCTGGATGAACTAGGGTCGGGTATCACTCACTCTGAGAACCCTAACTTCAGAGCTGTGCCTTTTATCCATGTACCTGATCAAATGACTTACACTCTTTTGTTCCCTACCAAAAATATTGAAGAAGGTGATATAGTGAGAAGAAATTTTATTGAAGGAACTTACCCAGATAATGTTGAGAGGGATGCTATGCTTATACCTTGGAAGTACTATAAGCATTTTGATAAAGATTTTGCTCAAGAAGAACCAGGTAATGATTATTTCCTTTCAGGGCATATGGTGGAGACACTCCCCAATCTAGAATCATTAGTTGATAAGCAAAACAGTTCCAATAAGCTGAAAGTGTTCTCAGAATACAGATTCATAAATGAGCATCTTACTGCTCCAGAATTTCAAATAGTGCACAATGAAAATGAAGCTGATATACTATGGTACACAAAGCATTTTTTGCATTATGAGGAACTGAGTGTTAATTCGCCTCATAAGTTTGTAAATCAATTCCCTTTTGAATATATCATCACTGTCAAAGATCTTCTACCTATTGTGGCTAGGAGGTGTCAAGGGAAGTTAAAGTCAGGAGACCTTAAGATGAGACATCCTCTTTGGCTCCCAACAACTTTTAACATGAAGACTGAACTATCCAAACTAGTTGCATATTACATGCAGAGAAAGAAATCAGGACTGGACAACCACTGGATTTGCAAGCCGTATAATTTGGCAAGAGGCCTTGACATGTACATCACAAATAACTTAGATTTTCTATGCCGTCTACCATTGAGTGGACCAAAGATAGCCCAGAAGTATATAGAGAACCCTGTACTATTTGAGAGACCAGAAATTGGATCTGTTAAGTTTGATGTCCGCTATGTAATCATACTCAAGTCAGTCAACCCTACCAAAGTTTATATTTACAATAATTTCTTCTTAAGATTTGCTAATAAGCCTTTCGATTTAAGTAATTTGGATGATTATGAGAAACATTTCACTGTGATGAACTATGCAGAAGGTGTTAATCTGCATAGAATGCTTTGTGAAGACTTCAAGTTGGAATGGGCAAAGCAGTATGGAGATCATAACTGGGATGATGTTGAAAAATCAATTTTCAGCATGTTCTCTGAACTGTTTACTGCTGCTACATCTAAGGATCCTCCTCTCGGTATTGCTAAGAGCCCTCAATCCAGGGCACTTTATGCTGCAGATATCATGTTATCTTGGCGGGAGGGCTCTCGGACAGAGATGCAGCCTTCACTGTTGGAGCTGAACTGGATGCCAGACTGCCGCCGCGCTTGCGAATACTATCCCGACTTTTACAATGACATTTTCTCAGTAATGTTCTTGGATAAAGAAGTAGACACTTGCACAAAAGTTTTGTAGTCGAAATTTTATAAACTCTGGTTTTGAGCAATAAGCTTTCAAAGGAAGGATTCTGAAATGGCACAGAGCCTAATAGACTAGCTGCAAAAAGTCGTTATATTAATAAATAGCAAAACGACAGCAATTTACCATGGTGCTTTCAAATCGCCTGTTTTATATTTTATCTTTTCATATTCAATTAAATGTTATCCCAACTATTGGCTATATTTTATTTACCAGATTAATATCATACTCATAAAGCATTGAATTATACAATGATAAGTTAATTTACAGATAGCTTTAAAGATTGCTTAATTTCATAAATGAGTAAAGTTAAATAATCAGTTTTTCGCAAGTATTCTGCTGTCATCCTCTTGAATTACTCCGAATGGGTTCTCATCATCAACTCCTCTATGACTCAACAGGAATAGGATAGTTAGTAGTGCGACAATTACAAAGATCAGCATCCAGTAACGCTTAAAGATGCCTCCAGTTCTTCTTACTCGTGAGGAAGGTAGGGAGTTCCTGTAGACAAGATAAAAAAAAAAATTACCATTTTTAAGTAATATCTAAATAGAAGTTAAAAAATTTATCCACATACAATTTAAAAGAGTTTAAGAAAACCCCATTTGTGTGCATTACCAGTGCTTAAAACATAGAGGAAACCAACCACCAGAACAAAAAAAATGAATTTATAACATCCCAAAAATTAAAACTCGGCGGAACTTAAACTCGCGATCTCCTGCTTGGTAAGCGAATTTTAAAACAACTAAGGCGCGTCTCTCACGTAAGTTGAGGCGAGGTCAATTTTGAACCTACGGCAAGCCGGAACGAATTGACCGTTTTTTTGGTTTTTAAGTGTGGGTCCTTTAAAAGCCAAAAAACGAAGTTATTAGACATCCACAAACCCACATGAGACTATCATTAGTGTGGTGGTTTAAGGCCCACTCTTATCGATAGTAGGTCTAGGGTTATTGCAGTCCCCGTAATGGGAACACCAGAAGCTGAGGCTATTACTCACTTCCACCATCTGCTGATCCACGCGAATGTAGACTTTTGTTTGTACTTGTTTTCATCATGATCAAAGGCTGCAGTCACTTTCGTATTATCAGTCGCTTTGCTAGTCTTCCTAGCAGCTTGTCCCCCTGAAAATCCCATAATACAAGCTCTGCTTAGTTTGGGGCAAGATGGTGCTTTGTGAACATTTTCCAGCATTATTATAATTAAGTATATCAAAATTACAAATGACACTAGCTTGTGAACTATACGAAATAGTGGAGCTTGCATGGGGTGATTCAGGCCACAGATTCCCCCATCGCTCTGCTCCTTTTGGACCATGACTCTTGAATCACCCTGTATAAAGGGTCTTGCTAGTCTTGCAATTAGCAATACAAAATAATATGGACCTAATGCAATTAGCAAAATTATGTAGGCTTATGAATACTTATTTAAATCAATGGTTGTTACTAATAAGATTTATAGAGCCTAATACCATAAACCATAACATGTCAAGGCTAACAACTTAGAAAACTTTGCTTTCTCAGACTCTATTGACATAATCAGTCAACAATGACAAATGTATTCCCTTGTATTCTAAGAGACATCACCTCGAGATATACTCAACTCAATTCAACATCTCATTTTTATGTTATGGTATTTTAAGACTTACCTAGTAAACTGTCACTCCTCTTCAAATAAGTGTTATCATTGATAGACTCTTCAGCAATCTGGACAACGGAATGTGGTGTGCCATTAGAACAGCTGTTAGACTCATCATCACTGGCACCTACAGGTGTTCCTCTCTGGCCGTCTATGGCATTGAAGTACTGTGAAGGATCTAAGGGTGACTGACTCCGCCTGCTAGAGGCACCCTTCATGTCTTGGTCATCTGAGAGCTGTGGAAAAACAACAATATTTATAAAACTGGAATCATTTCCAGGATAAAAAAGAAGGCTTAAAATTCATACAAATAGATTTTGCCACAGAACATAAAAGTGTAATTACAAAATTTATTGGTAAGTATTAAAAACATGATCTTAATAGGAAACTAAAAATGTTTGTATTGTGTAGGTATTATGTAGTATGTGTTTTGTAATCAATTATTAAATAAATACCAATGGCAGGCCAAGTCCAGATCTAGCCCAATTGACTCCAGCCAGTTTTTCTCTTAAAACATCAGCTACAGGTGATACAAGGTTGGATGGTGGAAACACAGGAGTTGCGCAAGAAGGGCACTGGTAGCCAGCAGGAGCCGTTGTGCGGGGCAGGGCTCGGTAGCGAGACTCTGCACATGACCAGTGGAATACATCTAAAAAAGAAAGGTTGAAAGTGAAAGTAAAGTTCATATTCATTACACTTCATTGTACACAAATTTTAGCTCTGCTTAGATTGGGGCTGATGCTGTGTGAAAATATCCAGTATTATTATTTATTTATTGTACAATAATAAAAAAACAACATCATTAAGAAGTCATCTTTTCACAATGGTATGAAGATTCAATGAGAATGAAAGAATGGCTCATAGATAATGATTAGTACACCCATATCATTTAAGTACAGTCATCATTTCCAACCAATTTTTTACTTCTAGAGGTCTATTTTGCTAAGGCAAAAAGTAATACAAATAGTAAAAAATCTTATAAATACCATCTTACTCATTTAAAGTTAAATAATTAAACCTCAGAGGGGTAACCAGTCAGCGATACTCACCATATATAATTTTGCCTTGTAATAAAGGCAAAATTTTAGTAAATTAGTTTTGTGATGTGTCTCTACAACTTGTGAAAAATAAACCACTTTTCATTTTTTATTTCCAATAAAAATAAGCATAAGTTAGTGTCTCAGGCTTAATGGTTTATGTTTTTATGACTGCAATAGTTAAATAATACTCACGATAGCATGTAAGCCTGATACATTCGCCATCACTCAAACTTTTCGAGCAAATCTCACAGATGGGATTGTAATCACTGTCCTGCAGCCATTGAAGGTATGACTGGATGATGCACTGCAAATTCAAAATATTTTGTGTTTCATACTTTTGGCAACGTCCGATTGCTTTCATGAGAAATGGCAAGTTACCTTTGGATGGTTCATCACCATACAATATTCACAAACATTGACTCTATGCTCGAAACAAAACTGGTTCGTAACTCGCCGTTTTGGACACTTGCAAAGTCCCATTGTAATGTTTTTTTCAAATACAATGATAGCCCGTATAAATATCGCAATACTGATGGCTGGATTGGAATTTCACCGGAAAGTCATAGAGGAAACTATGGAAAGCCGACAAATATTGGAGGACACAAAACAAAATTCGGCTAGAAGGTTCGCTTGATTTGAAGCCACGTAAATTATCTGACATTGTCATTGCACGATTGCATTACTTAAACTTCAACATTGTTTACATGATGATTTTATTTTACTGCGTTCAAAAAAGTTAATTACCGGATGTTTCTCGGTTTTTAAGGAATCATAATCAAACTAAGGCAAGGAAGGAAAGTTTGGAGCAGCTCTAGTTCACCATGTGAATGACTGAACTATTTGCACAAAGTGATTGGGATAGCCGAGCCACAGATACTATGTGGTGGCACAGATTAAATAAAATATATACTATAAAAGAATATAACAGGTCAAATTCTGTACATTGAAGTTATTTTGAAATTTATAATGGCACTCTATAATCGATACTGAAGCCAATAATTCATTTTTTTTAAATTTTAGTTTTTTTGTCTGACTGTCAGGTCTGGACCGCGCATAGCGCCGAAACTACTGAATGAATTCAAATGAAACTTGGCATGATTTGAGTTCATACTACGGGGTAGGACTTAGAATACTTTTTATCTCGAAATTCAACATGGTTCCCTTGGGCACGGGCTCTCATCTCTAAGTAAAAAAGATTAGTTCGAAAAAATCTCAATAGATGGTGTTATAGGTATCGCTTTGTTATTGATAACTCAGAAAATAACGAAATTAGGTCCTAAAACATAAAATAAATTGTATGTTCATATTAAAAAAAATATCTCTTTTGTATTAGAAAACGAAATATTGAGCTCATAAATCACATTTTCTTATTTTGACAAAATTCGATGTTGTCGTCATTCTTCAAGCGGAAATCATTTGTACTACTTTGAGTTTGGCAAGATTTGTTTTGTTTAGTTTGTACTGCATAGTAATAGATGGCACTATTTGTAAACGTTTTCGTGTTGTTTTGTATGGAATAGGTAACGAAATATAGGTAGGTAACTACCTATATTTCACACAATCTAACGTAGGAAATCTATCTTTACTTATAAAATCATATATCCTGACTGACTTACTGACTATAAATACTCAGCCAAAGTCTAGAAAGCTGAAATTTGGAATATAAGTTTATTATAATGACGTAGGTATGTGTTAAGAAAGGATTTATTGATATTTCCACTTTACGGGGTGGAATGAGGGAGTGGTGTAAAATTTGTATACCTAGTAGTTTTGATTTTTTTTTAAGTATCGAATTTTATCTGCTTTTTATAAATAAACTAGCTACACTCCGCGGTTTCAACCGCGTAATTTTCGATTCCGTGGGAATATCGAGATAAAACGTAACAGCTATGTACCTACCTATCAAGTTTCATCGCAATCGGTTCATTAGTTTTTGAGTGAAGAAGTAAATAAATAAATAATGCTGGACATTTTCACACAGCATCATCTAGCCCCAAAGTAAGCAGAGCTTGTGTTATGTGAACTACATGACTTATATACTATTTTTTTTTGTAAATTCATTCATATTATACATAGAAAACACCCAGACCCGAGACAAATGAATGCAGATCATATAAACATTTGTCCCGCAGCGGGAATTGAACCCGCAACCTTCTGCGTCTCAGGCGGACCTTCGCCCACTGCGCCACAGAGGTTGTCAACAAACATATTATGTACCTACATACCTACTTACTGTGCGTCTGAGCCGCGCGGGTACTCATATAGTCGTAACCCCTCCCGCGCCTCGTCAACGCCCGCTCTATAATGCAAGAATCGTCGCGGCATCGGCGGCACGATTTTGCTTGTTATTGTAAGGTACCTAGGTATTAAATTGTATGAAAATTGGCAAACAGATTCTGAACATTCAGTTATTACTGATTTTTTTACAATGAGTCAAACATACCTACCTAATTCAATACAATCCTAGGTTCTAATATTATAAACGCGAAAGTTTGTGAGGATGGATGTTTGTTCCTCTTTCACGCAAAAACTACAGAACGGATTTTGATGAAACTTTACAGTAATATTGGTCATACATCAGAATAACACAGGCTACTTTTTATCCGAATACCACGCGGGCGAAACCTTGTGCAGAAGCTAGTTAATAATAAACACACCAATGCAGTAGGTATTATAAAATCTGTGCCAATATCAAAACATTATTATCAACATACACACCCAACCACACCAAACATAGGTACGTATGTTTTGGTACCTACCCCAACATCAATAGGTATACCTACCTACTTAATACTTTCGTTAGGTAGGTTTCCTTACATTTCAAGCTACCTACTTATACCTACGTATTTATAGACTTCACTTTTCAAGCAATTGTATTGAAAAAATATATTTATTATTTGGCTTAAATACCTACCTACTGTGTTTTATTTCAATTCATTTTCTTTTTCTACTTGTATAATTAGGTATATTCTATTACTGCAAGTAGAAAACCGTCTTCTTTTCCTAGTTGAATATTATGTAGGTAGGTACCTACATAGATAGATTAATTGCTTTTTTTTTCTCGTTTTAAAGTAGGTACCGAGTTGTAACATTCTCTTGTAGAGAAAAAATAAGTCCCTAACCTTGTATTTCTTACAAATCCACTCTTTAGGTCTAGGGTGGCCTATGTCCAGCAGTGGACTTCTGCACGTTGATGATAGTGATGACGGTTAAGGAATAAAGTAATGTAGCATCAGTCGGTAGTATGCATTATAAATCTGTATTATCATCTAACCTGTGGCCGCGCCGACCGGCGGCCGTAGCATAAAAACACTAATGTAAATAGGTAGATAAGTACCTCGTGTGTTCATAAGTCTTGAGACACAGTAAAACTAAAATATTTTTGGAGCTAAGTTGAGTATTCATTTATTGGATATTAAAATTAAAACTACTGACATCTAGATCTGTATTTAAAAATAAATCATTCAAAATGGCCGCCTTTGCATTCAATGCAGGCCTTCAAACGCGTGCGCCATTCATCTATGGCGGCACGAATCTTTTCAATGGGAATCCGTTTCGATTCTTTAATAAGGGCTCGCTTGAGAGAATCCAGGTTTGGGTGAGACTTTCTGCATGCCCTCAGCTCCAATTCCGTCCATAAAGAATAATCCAAAGGATTCAAGGCTTGACGAGGGCCAATCTTCGCTCCGAATGAAGCCTGGCAAATTGGCCTCCAGCCAACGTTGGGTAGTCTTAGCTTTATGGGAGGGAGCTGAGTCCTGTTGGAAAACCCAGTATTTTCCAGCGAATAGCGTATCATTTAATGGTTTAACCACCGCTTCCAATATGTCGGTTTGGTAATTTTGTGCCTTCACCTTGACGCCTTGCTGGCAAAAATGAAGCGAAGTGACCCCCTCGTAGGAAACACCCCACCAAACCATCACACTTGCTGGATGATGAGTGCGCTGGACATTGCGTACAGATGGCTGGACGTCCTTTGAACTTCTGGCGTAAACCTTATTGTTCTGCCGGTTAAACTTTTCTTCCACCGTGAAGATCTTTTCATCGGTAAACAGGATATTTTTTGGATCGTGTCTCTTCAATAGGTTCCGACATCGTTCCAGTCGCAATTTACGAAGACGCTCGTTTAAATAATGCACTTTCCTTCGACTGTAGGCCTTTAGTTTAAGATCATATTTAAGTATCCTGTTCACCGATATTCGCGAAATGTTGGTCTGCAGAGCTAATTTCTTTTGAGTCCGGCAAGGGTTGCGACGAATTCGCTCTCTGATTACTTTGATGTTGGCGGGCGTCCTTACAGACCGCGGGCGGCCACATCTTCCACGGTCTTCTAAAGAGCCGGTCTCCTTGTACCTCTTTATGGTATAATGCACAAAGTTCCGACTACATCCCAAACTTTGGATTTCACTAAAAACTTGCATTGGTTTTTTTCCTGCTTGAAACAGTGAAATTACAGTCGCACGCAAATCTTTTGTTGGCGCCATTTTCACGGAGAATGAAACAAATATTCAAATGTATATTTTTTCTGATTCAAAACATTCGAAATTTAAAATTTTAAAAGTTTAAAAAAGGTTGCATGAATTACTTTCTTTTTAAATTAATTAAATAAGTTCGTCTCAAAACTTATGAACACACGAGGTACATATAACACAGTTCACAAGCATCATAGGTACCTACCTATTTTGAATGAAAACCCTCATTTTTTAGGTTTTATCGCAATGTATTTGTCAGTGAAAGCTAGATGGCGCTCGCTACCCACTGCTCGCTGGCGGCATCTAGTACATATTTATGGCAAACAAAATAGCTCGCAGAATAGCGAGTTAGAGCGATCCATTTTTTTGTATGGCATGAGGTACTTGTATTATAATATATATTTTATTGTATCGTCTTCACTCTTTTCAGTAAGTACTTTTTCCAGCAAAAATAAAAAAATACTCTTCTTTTTTGCCTTTGTATTATAATATTTGTGCCTTTGTCACACACACACACACACACACACACGCACGCACGCACGCACGCACGCACGCACGCACGCACGCACGCACGCACGCACGCACACATATAATACACACCACTTTGGTTCCATCTGTTGCTCAGACTCTCATGAGACTGGTGTTCCCAGTGGAACTCACTAAACATACACTCTTCACTTTACACTCGCACTACACTTCACACACACACACTATAATTCGCATCAGACCAAATGTTAAAAATTTTCATCGCCCTTCAAAATAATTGTTAAATTAGACCTAAGCAAGAGCGAAATTTCCTATGACAAGTATTTTTTACTTAAAAGGAAATTTCATCATTGTTAATATTAAGTATCTTTGGAAACTCAATAAAACATTTGTATTTGTCTACTCTTCTTTTTCATAGTGGTAAATTACCCAAGCAACCTTTCAGTGTATCAGTCGCATCTACAATTGTTACTGCGAGACCTTGGAGGGACATATTTATCTCATTTTAATGACGAAAAAGTAATAAGTAAGCAAGCCCCTTTACACAATCTTCTTTGTCAAAAAACTCGTATAATGAGTTATCTTTGTCTTTCAGAAACATTAAAACAAATAAATGCTTCAAGACTTGCCCACTTGAATGCCAGCGCACCTCTGTAATGTAAAGCAATACTTTACGTTATGAACCCATTTCATGACAAAGGTTTTTAAACAAGCGGTAGTTAAAGGCTCGGGCTCGTATGAAGTTTACTATTTTCACACAAGTAAACATTAACTCGTTCAAGTAAATTGGTAAAGTTCGGGACGGCAATGCATGTCGTCGCAGGAAATAGTGGGCCATGGTAATATCAGGGACCTCTTTCTTTAGTAAAACAGCAAAACCAGATGTATTTCCAAGCATTGCAGGTGCTCCATCGGGTCTATGGACCACAGGTTAAGAAACCTCTAAGGGTTATTTGTGCTCGATGAGAAATAGTAATATCGTGAAATGTAACTTAAAATGGAAAAAAATACTAATCTGCATTTTTTTTTTGTAAATTTACACAACCAACATTTATCTATCAACTTTTAATACCTTATAAAGGGAAACAATATGAAAGGTTCACATGAAAAGGTTCCTTTTTTATTTATTTTAGGTAACTTTTTCAAGACCCGACTGGCAGCACTGGATGGGAGAGAGAGACCAAAAAAAAACGTAAGGAAATACACATATAGTAGTCTGTGATACACACAAGTTTAATCTGTGGGGTGAAATTAGTCAAAAAATAAATAGTACATTGTTCCATTAATTTTGAAAAAGGCAGAGTTAGTTGCTACTGTATAACCTGCTTTCGTTTGTAAAATGACTTTAAAATTGTTATCATTAGGGAGAGTTTTGCATAAACCTATCAGCATTGTATTCAAACAAAATAATGGTGCTCCTAACCTCAACGCCAGTTTCAGTACTTCATCTATTGCTTGTGTGAACTTCTTCAATAAATGTAAGTGAACACTTGCAAGAGCTCAGTTCCCATAATACTATGACTAGAAGCATAGTTAGACACCACAGCAAAAGTATTCTTCATTATTACATATTACCTAGGGTGTATAGCTCTGCAAGTAATAAAAATCTAACACAAGTAAATAAATTGTAATAAAACAATTAATGCAATTAAATAAATTAAAGAAATTATACTCTGCCTTATTAATAATGATTATGTACTGTTGTTATATAATATTTATTATCTACCTTCAGTACCTGCAGAAAAGTTATGGAAATCTGTAACATCGGTCAGTAATGCTGGTGCTAAAAAGGGCCGTGGTAAAGGTGCAGGGCGGATCAGAATACGTGACTTGAACCGTGGACAGATGATTGGTGTGGGCCGCATCAACATGTTGTGGCCTGGCCTATCTGCTCCTGTTATAAGAGGCAGGGAGCTGTTGAAACAGCAGCGTTTGCCTGATGACCCTGAGAGGTACGTTATTTTGTTCACCTTTACAAGGGTTTTGATTTTTAACTATATCAAACTATTCATCAGCCCTATCATCATCACACATATAGGCTTAAAGAGTGCCATGATAAATTATTTTAGATCACCTCCATCCACTGACTTTGTGCAACCTTTATATTTTAGGATGGAGAAGTTGATTAAGATACGAGATTCAATGACAAAGTTCCGCAAACTGAAGCTAAGTCCTATTGAAAGAGGCTGGTCCGGCTCGCGCATGCCAGGTCGCAGCATTGGTCCTCCAGACCCTATTGGAGAAGGTATGAATTAATATTAGACTACAGAAATCCGAGAAAACTCAACAGAGAAAGAAATTAAGTGGAAATAATAAGTTACTAAATATATCTGTCTATTGAATATATTGTGTTAGTACTAACATGTTAATAGTCAACATCATTGGCTTGAAACTATTTTCTGGCTTGTTTGACATATAGTTAACATAATGTTAGTGTGAATCATTTATGCTTGGGAATCTGGTTCCAAAAAGATTTTAGAAAAACACTTCCCTTAATTATTATTATTGTTCATCAAAAAAAAAAAATTGTTTTCAGATGAATTCAATGGATTTGACACAAAAGTCTTGCAACTTAGATCTCTTCTTATCATGAAGGGAAGTCTTGGGCGCACAAGGAATTACCAAGCCATGGTAACAGAATCTGAACCTTTATTAAAAATTAATTAAGTTCTTACCAAATAAAATTGATTTCAGTCAGTAGGCCAGATGGTACTTCCCACAGATCCTACTTAATATCATAAATACATGCAATGTTGGATGTTTGGAACAAGTAGTTTATGAACTTAAATAACAGAATAGGCTACGTTTTTATCCAGGATCTCACGGGCGAAACAGAGAGTGGTTGGTTGTATTGCCTCAAAGTCACTAGAGGGTGTCAATGGAAGAAAACATGTCAATGGTTTTAAAACTTTGCAAAAATTCACTCATCATAGGTAGTAACTGGCAATGGACAAGGACTGGCTGGATTTGGTTTTGGAACAGCTAAGGAAGCTCCAGCTGCCCTGAGAAAAGCCAAGAACAGAGCTGGACAGAAGCTGATGAATTTCGAAATTTACAATGGTCACACAAGTAAGTCTACTTATATTATACTGCAGTGTGCACCGAATACACAACGAAAGGCCCGCGCCGTTCTTTGGCTGATGGTCTACTTTTTTTACAATGCTTTTAAACATTGCATTTGGAATTGTATGGTTTACTTAACACACCCAGCTACCCCATTTTTGCAACACAACCTACCTTCCACCAGAAGATACCTGGGAGGTGACATTGCTCTCGTTTGTAAAATTAAATTTAGAAGATTTTTGTGTTGTGCACATGAGTTAAATAATAAAATCGTGAACATTTGATCATTCAAATGTTAAGTTCATTTTATTATTTATTTATAGGTTTCCATGTTTAACATTACACCGTTTTTCAGTTTTCCATGACTTCTACACAGCATTTGGAAAAACAAAGATTTTTGTTCAAAAGAAGAATGAAGGCTACGGCCTGAGTTGCCACAGAGCTATCAAGGAAATCTGTCAGGCTATCGGCATCAAGGACCTGAGGGCCAAGCTTGAGGGGTCTAACAACTTGCAGCATATTGTTAAGGCTTTTTTCATTGGATTATTGCAGCAGGTAACATTGAAGAGATGATCTTTGTATGAAAGTCTTGGTTCTTTGAAGTAAGAAACATGAAAATTTGAATTACAGCTACTGAGCATAAATAAATAGTGACGTGTTTCAGGGTTTTTAGATTTAAGGTGAAAGTGTGAATAGGAGTTAGGGTTTTTTTTAACATGACTATTGCAAAGCTGCTGGCTACAGCAAATTCCGAATAAAACTATTTAATTTGTTCCAGAGAACACACCAACAACTAGCCGAGGAAAAGAAACTCCACCTTGTTGAATATAGAGCCGAAAACGAATTATTCCCCAGAGTGGTAGCAAGCCCCACTGAAGTCCGAACCAAGGACGAAATACCTAAGGGCGAAACCTTAGACTTCACCAATTACGTTATGAACGATAAAGTCATACTGAAACGGAAAAAGTTCCCCAGATTCTACCAAACAATGCCTCATTATAAGATCTATTTGAAGAAATATGAGAAGTTTAGAAACCATGAAAAGATTAGAAAAGACTTGAAAGTAGAATATGGAGAAATAAAGAGTTTCCTAACAGATAAATATCCTGAAGCGAAGACAGAACAGGAAGCTTAGTTTGTGTGTAATTTTATAGATTAGTGTAAAACATATTGTTAGCAAAAGCTTAGTGTATTTCTGTTTAAAGTGAATCTAACATCTCTCAAAAAAAAAATACAAACAATATTAAATATTTTTCTATTTCGTTATGATTCTTGTTAATCCCCGTCTAAAAACAAACCCATTTATAATATTTCTGCTAGTGAACAAATATTGGGACATCACACAATTTTATAAAATTGAATTTGATTGATACAAAATCGTATTACCTTCCAGACAGCTGAGGGCTGAGGAAAACTATTTTGTATCTGCCATGGCACTCATCATTTTTTTATTTAAAGTATTTACACCATTTCTAAAGTAAAACACGAGATAAAAATATGTATGCTGTAAAAAATACGTCTGGGTAAGCCACTAAATGCTCTAAAATGCTAAGGACTCACAAACGAGCACCAGTCTAATAGGCATATTATTATAGGTAGAAACTACAGAAGGTTAAGAAGATACTTTATTTGAAATAGGTAGGTACATACGTTATTTGAGCGACGAAACGATTTTAGAAACGAAACTACTTAAAATGGTGCCAACGAAACTTAACTTAAATTTTAAACTGTCGCTCTATTTTACTAATGGTGCACGCTAGATAGATGGCAAGAATTTTACTCCTATTACTCCTAAAATTGTTGCCATCTCTTTTGTTACTGTTAGTAAAATAGATAAAATTAAGTTTAGTTGGTGTACAAGCGAATCGACGCCATGTTAGGTATCGCAAAAGGTGGTAATTCTATATCAATGAGAACGTATTTTCTCTACGCATTACATATCTAATAGTGCCGGATTTTGCTAGGAAGATAATATATTTAACCGTTTTGCGGTTTATTTAATAAAATGGGTTCAAAAAAACTAGACTGATATGTTATAATCATAAAATAGTTTTTGCTGCTCAGAAGTTTAAACTAATATTATAAGAAAAGAGAAAGAAATCTATATTATTAACTAATATATTATTTTTATTACAATTCTTTTCTCAGATTTGAAAAACTACGTTTGGGGGTTATAATTATATTAGATTATTGATACAATCTTAATCAACTAACTCTAAAATTTAGGATCCATATAAAAATACATCACATTTGATTAGTAGGTACCTACTTAATAGTTTTTTTTTTTTTTTATATTTTAGCTATATCACTCAATAGTGTCCCGTCAATCGCAGGCAAATATCAACTATAATTAAATATGAGATTGAATTGTACACTTTTTACAGACCCCAAGAAAAGTTGGATACATAAAAAATGCAATATCCAAGAGTGCGTACCACACTCCTTAATTATACCCACTGCGTAATTATCTGGTGGTGAGGGTGCGCCATTTTAGTTTAAAACTTTTTTGCCATATAATATTCTAACGCCTCACAATATTTTAAAATAAAATGTGAAAATCATTCTTGAAAAAGCTTCTCTAGCTTTGAAAAATAACTATTTTATAGTAAGTAGAAATCTTTAAAGATGTCTGCTAATACATTGCATCTAGCCCTTATTTTAAAATAAACCTACATACTTTTCGTCATGAATGGGAAAATTCTACCAACTTGTCAGTTGCTGCTTAGGTATGTCAGAATCACCCCTTTTAGAATATACATATGTATCGTTATCTGCTAAGGTGTCCCATTTGTCACACTATATCGTAGTTTCCAACCAAAGGTAGTTCAACTACATTGTAGCTTCATTAAACTTTAACAAAATTATAAAAAAACTTAGTTTGAGAATTCTTGAGACATCTAGGATTGATGTGAGATCAAGCAGTCGTTGAGCTAATACATCTATTGATAGGCTGCCGAATCTGAAACAAATAAAATATTGATACCAACGGTACAGGGAATCCCAGTTAGGGGTCAGGGGATAGTGTATAAATAATAAATAATCCTGGACATTTTTCACACAGCATCATCTAGCCCCAAACTAAGCAGAGCTTGTATTATGGGAACTACATGAATGATATACTACTTATATACTTTTTATTATTTTTTGTGAATAGATACATATTATACATAGAAAACACCCAGACCCGAGACAAACATTAGCTAATCATACAAATATTTGTCCCGCAGCGGGAATCGAATCCGCAACCTTCTGCGTCTCAGACGGGCCTGCACCACTGCACCACAGAGGTATGTGTCTACTTGCTGTTTA
Organism: Perizoma flavofasciatum; assembly: GCA_958496245.1. Taxonomy (NCBI): domain Eukaryota; kingdom Metazoa; phylum Arthropoda; class Insecta; order Lepidoptera; family Geometridae; genus Perizoma; species Perizoma flavofasciatum. The sequence goes on from OY292436.1 coordinate 8,319,166, forward strand.
TATTTATTTTTACGCTGGAATTCATAGTCGGGGGCTGAAACGTCATTCAAATCCATCATTCAGCATTCGCCTAGAGGCTGAATGTTGAATCAATATTTGTTGTCTTTCTTAAACAATCACTGGACAATCTCCTAGCTGAACAGAGTTTCACACAGCTAATGACGTGTGTGATATTGACAGTACTGGTTTATGCCGGGTACAGACAGACTCGTGAAACGGTAACATGCAATGTAACACTCAATGAAAGAATTTGCCGTTTAAATTGCTCCTTTGTATCATGCAAGGTAGGTAACACATTCTCATCGACTGGGTGCATTGCATGTGCATGCTATGAACATAACAAGTTGCGCGGACGGACGGTTAGCATGGACGGTTGTTTCGTAGATGTTACTTGTTACTTTTCATACAATCAAGCACTAGCATGAAGCGTCGCATCGAGTCGCGTCGCATACGGCATGAACTCATTTGTTCGTACTTTGTAAAAAAAAAACTACAAATAACTTCTAGTCGGCGATATACTCGTTACTCGGTAACAGATTCATAGGGTTTGAACAGCTCTTTTCACCAGTCTGTACCTGGCATTACAAGCAATGTTTTTGGGCGGAATTTTTTAAGATTTTTATGAAAATATGAATAAATAATGCGAAATTCATTATCACTGTAGAATTCAGTGGAGTTATAATGAACTTGAATCGTTATAATATCGATGTATCTCTTGGGCACTGTTATTATGCGCATTTTTTGTAGAGCTTCATCGGCTTCAAGTAGTAAGGTCAATCACCACATGCATTTTTGAAAAAATCCACTAATCTACTATACAAACCTATCCCAACAAACAATAGTTTACAGTAGGGTTCTGTTTGGAACACGGAATTCGGTTCTTCAGCATCCAGCCGTCAACTTCTGTCAAAGTGGGGGTTTGTTTTGTCTATGAAATGCATAAACATTGAATTTGACACACAGCGGCTGAATCGTCCCCTAGATAAGCCCCTATCTTGACTATGAATTGCACCTTATAAACTGACATACCTCTTGCTTAATTTACTCTCATCACATCGTTCATGCATGCTCGTCGGTTACGGGTACTTTTGAACTGTCCTTTCTCTAGACCGTCTCCAATTTGGTCCGAGTAGTTCGCCGAAAAACGAATCAGTATAGCAGCGTCGGTATGTACCCCTCCTTACAAATGCTACCGCAGTATCTGATCGCCACCACCACCGGGCCAATTTGCGTGAGTATTTAAAATGGGTGATTTAGAATAAACAGGCACCTGTGACAGCTGATTACCTGCAGTGTGAGGATGCCTGCGCCACTTGTCGGCGCGGTCGCGCGAGGTGTCGGGCGCGAGGTGTGCGCGCACGCCGCCCAGCACGTCGGCCGCGCCCGCCGCCGCCAGCGCGAGCGGCGTGACGGCGGCGCCCGGCAGCGGGTTATCTGTTAGTTACCTGCAGTGTGAGGATGCCTGCGCCACTTGTCGGCGCGGTCGCGCGAGGTGTCGGGCGCGAGGTGTGCGCGCACGCCGCCCAGCACGTCGGCCGCGCCCGCCGCCGCCAGCGCGAGCGGCGTGACGGCGGCGCCCGGCAGGTGGCGCAGCACGCCTACGCCGCTCTGGCAGCGGGCGGCCAGCGCCATCGTGGCCGCCGTATCCGCGAAACCCTGCAATTATTCAGGAATTATTACCCACCATTGATCCAGTGTACTTTCAATCCGACGGTCATGGGTTCGAACACAGTCTTGCTCCAATTAAAATATTATTCGCTTATAGGCCTACGCAAATTGGAATAATGATGATGGCGATCAATACATTAACGCAAACTTTGCCAACCATATCTTGATCGCCAGCGCCAGCGCACCAGTTTGCGAGGGCTTTAACACGTGAAATATTTAATGTCACTCGAATCAGGGGGTTAGCATGTCGAACTGTTATTCTACCTTTGTCGCTGACTGTACCTCTTTGACGGTGGTATAGGCCTGTGCGACGCCCTCGCGTATATCGGTGGGGTGCCGCGAGGGGTCTGCGCGGCGGCGGCGACGCCTCTCGCGGCGGTTGTACGCGTCTTGCAGCTGCAGCGTCGGTCCGGGGGTCAGCATGTCGAACGCCGTCTCGGCTGTCGCCTGAAAAAATAATAATAATAATAATCAGAACAGGGGGTATCCAATCAACTAGCGAGATGCATTCGAGGGTGTCTAGAAAAATACCTCTTCCTTAGTTTACTTTTCATGTTAACGCAAATGTGTCAAGGCAAAACATGGCAGCAGTCTTGTGACAACAGCTTATGTCATTTTCGTACAATTTAACCTTTCCGCAGGCGTTAACGCCAACAGAAAGTTACCTAAGCGGCCTGGATCTTTGGTATCCACCTACTTGAAGTTTGACAGAATGACATTGGCATATGTTGTTATGCTCTCTTACTGACTTGAGCCGCATGCAGATGGACCACTTAAAGCCAGGAAGGCATCTGGGCAATTCCCAGTGACCTAGAAGTTTAAGTCTCTACAGAAGAAGCTATGTTATTGACCCTAACCAATTAGAGTAGCTGGCAGCTTAAAAAAAAAGAAGCTGCTGACGACCCGATTGGTAACTGACCTGTATGAGTTGCAAAAGCCTCGTGGTGATATCTAAGGCTGCGACCGCGGTGCGCGCGGTGAAGGACGCGGCGCCACGTCTTATCCCATGCACCAAGCGTCCGTCGCGGCGCCACTGCTCAACTGGCAGCCAGACTAGGTCGCGGATACCGGTGACTAGAAAAAAACTTTTTTTTTATAAACTACCCTCTTCCCATGGTAAATAAATGTAGGTAACATAATTTATTAATATAATTATGGTATGGTAATATTTCAGTAACACACCATTTTATTCGACGAAACACTAAAAACTCAAAAAGATTAAGTCTTTTGCAGCGCCCCCTAGTGACGCAACCGTTGGATCAATACTCGGGTTCTAACACCAGGCTCAATTTACCCTCTTGAACCACACTAGCACAAGATTAAAAGGGAAAACTTTCAGCATTACCATTTAGCTGAGTTGTTTGCAGGGTAGTTATTCTCCATCCAATACTTTTTGTTATTTAGAAGCAAACAGGCATACGACCATTACGACGCACTAAGCGGTCACCGTTCCCTATTATTGACATCAATAGCTGATTCGTCACCTGCGGGTCCATCACACTAACCCATGGCTATCAAGATGGCAATCAAATTTGACACTAGTTCCCCATTTGAATAGCCCATTCCATCCAATTGCGATTTCACTGCTTCCCCATCGTTTGATTCCAATACCCAAACTGAACTAAAGGCCATGAACCGTCCATGAACGAATGAAACTTGTGATTTTAACAAGTGTCTGTAGAAGTGTTATACTTACTAAGTTGCAACAATGAGTGCATAGGCCCGATGCCGCTTAGTAATCCAGGCAGTTGATGCCTCTTTATGTCTGAGAGCCATTCGTGTAGCGCCCATTGTACTAACTTCTCAAGCCCTAGTAGTCCCAATCTATAAAGAAACGATTCAAAAATGAAATAACCTTTTCTGAATGACAACTTAACAATATAACACAAGTTTTTGGTTTCGAGTGTTTATCGTCATCAGCTAGAAGTGCCCACAGCTGGACATAAGGCCTTCCTCATAGTGTCACAACGATGACGGTTCAAGATGCCTCCATCCACAAACATCCTGCAATCGTTAAACCATTGCCACTGAAACTTCATATTTTTAAGCTTTTTCTAGGTTGTCAGAGTGTGTTATTTTCCGTGGGATTTTTTTTAACCGCATAGCATCCATACGATTGATGGAATTCAACGAATAAGGTTTTATTAATGCGACATGATACTGAGAATGAAATAGGGAGCATGAAATGTTAAAAAACAAAAATGATGAACGCCAGCATAGGATATTGTCTCTCATGCAAAGATTTTTTCTTCCGATATACAATATTTAGAAAGGTCACACACAATGAGAAGATTTCTGAAACGTACCAAGTTTATAGCTTTTTAAAATTGATTACTTGTTTATCTATGCTGTTATGTACTCACTTATAATCAAGACGTTTGAGGGTCAGTTCGGAACAGTTGAGCTGTCCCAATCCCATGAGTAAGCCAGCCACAGGCCCAGATGATAAGTCCACTCGCTTGCCGACGTAGTCCAATCTGATTGGCACTTCGGGAGAAAATACTACACGCCTGTAAGGAGCAAAGATTCTTTATTGTACACCCCAATAAACACTTACAAAAAGGCAGAATGGAATGACATGTACATTAAACAAAGACAAGCTTAACCCTAAGATTGTAAGAAATTGGTCTTTTAAACAATCTTTAAAAAAGCTTTTGTTAGATTCACGAAAAAATCCCTCACATCGTCGTTCTGAGCCTCTAGCTAGGTAATCATTTTTAGTTATTTAATTTATTAGAGAGTTTATTATTGTTGTGACTTTATATAGTTTTAAAAGTATACATAATCTGTATAGAACATAATCTTTATAGAATCTATATTCAACAGTTTTTTTTTATTTCAGCTCTGTGTAGTACCTACTTAAAAAGATATATCGCAGTTGCTGGCCCGCACGTACACCGGCGTCACGGAAGACCAGCGTTTTAGTGGTACAAACTGCATCATTTTTTTTATTACTTATACATGTACTCCTTTATGTGACACAATTTTCAATTTTCTTTATCTTAAACTAGTTTGTGCCCACGGCATCGCTCGCGTAATACCCGGATAAAAAGTAGCCCATGTGTTATTCTGATATATAAGCTACTGATGTATGTATATTACTGTAAAGTTTCGTCAAAACTCGTTCAGTATACTACGTGAAAGAGTAACAAACATCCATCGTCACAAACTTTCACGTTTATAATATTAGAGACAGTATTTTAATCTTGTGACAAATACCTTTACACCCTAGGGCCTCCGTGGTCGCACACCGTACGGTTTCAGAGAAACTTCTTCCCGCTTGATAGGTTTTAAATCAATTATGCTGGACATTTTTCACACAGCATCATCTAGCTCCAACCTAAGTAGAGCTTGTATTATGGGAACTACATGAATGATGCACTACGTATATACTTTCTTTTACATAAATATTATACATAGAAATCACCCAGAGCCGAGAATAAATATTTGTCCCGCGGCGGGAATCGATCCGCAACCTTCTGCGTCTCAGGCGGGCTTTCGCCCACAGTGCCACAGAGGTTACAAAAAGGGCGTTGATATAAAAAAAATCGATTCGCAACGCGTAGTGATTCATCTGTTGTTGCAAGAGTCAATAGGCAAGGTCCATAATGTCGTGGAAGGTTTGGGTGTTATGATACCATGGCACTCATAGTCCCTGATACCCGTGACACAGGGAATTCTAGTGTGGAGTGGAGTCAGGACTATGTTTGTGACTGTTGCGTGTTTTTTTAGTTTAATAAAATCTGATATATATGGGAGAGTCATCCTACTAATATTATAAACGCGAAAGTTTGTGAGGATGGACGCTTGTTACTCTCACGCAAAAAATATTCAACGGATTTTGAAACTTTACAGTAATATAGCTTATACATCAGAATAGGCTACTAGGAATAGGAAACATATAGGCTACTTTTTATCCGGGTGCCACGCGGGCGAAGCCGTGGGCAGAAGCTAGTCTTTAATAATACCTGAAATATATGGGGGAGTCGTCTATCAGCTCGCTATCCACCGGTAACTTGGCCGCAGGTTTCTCTTGTCCTATACCGAGCTTGTTGAAGTCCTCTTCGAGCTGAATAAGGTTTTCCGAAACCAGTCTTTCAGCTTCGTAAGTTTCCATTAGCGGTTCGTCGTCACGTATCACTGCAAAACAAGTGTTTTTTTTTTTTTACAAAATAATGTGACATATATTTTACAAATCTTTTAAAACTGACTCGTGTATACCATCATCTTTTGTAGCGCCCCCTAGTGATGTGTGGCGATTACCACGTGCTCAAAACAATGAAGTAAATTTATTGAGGAAACGGGCATGCCTTAAAACCCAATAACAAAGTTTGCAACCTGTCACGTGGAATGCTAATTACTGTGCAAAACGCGGGCATTGCTAAATACAATGAAGACGTGCCTCTGACTACTCTCTACTTGATTCATTATCCTCGCTGATCTAAGTTTAAGTATGGATTTGAGAATTTCAATCATACTATAACTTTAAAACTATCATGGTTTTGAACATATTTTTTACAAAAAAAAATTAAAAACCCACAGACTTCAGTTCCTCCCGTGATCATGGTACATGCAACTGTGCTGATTATCGGGAAACATTCGAACTCATAAATTATGGTAAAAGTCCCGTTTTTTAATAAAAATTATGGTAAATCATGCTGTTTTTTACAGTAGATACTGCGATATATTCCGTTGATAACTGAAAGGTCTACCTTCTACTGGTCTACTAAGATCTATCCACTAGTAATAAGATCTTACCAGTTTCGTTGAGCGATAAAGAATCGGCGTCGCCGAGGGAGGTGGGTGTTGGAGGAGGATCTTTCAAATGGCTCGCGATGCTCATAACTGGAGGCCTGTGCGTGGGGGTCGTCTGCCGAGACCCGCTCGAGTCGGTTGAGAGACCGCTGAGGCTTTTTGTGTCGTCATCTGTGGGAACAACATTCTTTCGCTAAATAAAGGAGACTCTTGGTACTTGAATTTACCCTTGGTCGTTAGCGCTGGCTACTTATTAAGATTTTTATTACTAACGTATAATAACTGGTAAAAAAAGGTGGTAAATTGGTTGTACCAATTTACCACCTTTTTTTTCTTTTATTGTTCTTTACTGTATTACTTGTTATGTCTACTTATCTGTGGTCTATCTGTATGTGGCAAATAAATAATTTATCTATCTATCTAATTTGTAAATTATTTGTAAATTAGATAGATATATTTGGCACATTTTTTTTATTTTCAACAAAACCATACACAACTATAATCATAAAAACATTCTCAAACAGCATCATCTAGCCCCAAACTAAGCACAGTTTGTGTTATGGGAACTACAAAACTGATATACAATTTATATAATATTTTTTTGTACATATTATACATAGAAAACACCCAGACCCGAGACAAATATTTGTAGATCATACAAACATTTGTCCCGCGGCGGGAATCGAACCAGCAACCTTCTGCTTCTCGGGCGAGCCTTCGCCCACTGCGCCACAGAGGTCGTCATGAGGCAATGTACAACTTATATAGCGTCATAGAGGAAAATAGAACAGATAAAGTAAGAGCATACAATAAATAAATAAATAATTCTGGTCATTTTTCACACAGCATCATCTAGCCCCAAAGTAAGCAGAGCTTGTGTTATGCTCAGCACACGATTATTGTTATGTACGGTACTGAAAAAGAAAGTCCATATTCCATAGAAATACGCACCATTTGACTCATCTGTGCCAAGCTTCGAGAAGTAGTTTACTAGGAATGCCAATGTATCTTGATCAAGATTGAACCAAAGAGGCAAGAGGGAGATTTTGAGGCAACACTCCTGCGCCGATAATGCAGGTTCTGGACGCATGTGCACGGCTTTCACTATTAACTGTGAACAGAACATTTAGGGCATCATGTACTGGGATATCAGGATATTGATACAGGTATTATTGTGTGTGTGTGTGTGTGTGTGTGTGTGTGTGTGTGTGTGTGTACTCACCATATGAGCATTTTGTCTTTCTGGTTCGTCCTTTAACTTGTACTGACTGAGCAGTTTGTTAATGTCACTGCACACCAGCTGATCAATCACCTCAATCTTGCTGATCGCTATAGTTTGTCGGCTTGCATGTGTTCCGCCTGGCGCGTAAACTTCATACTGGAATTTAACCTGCAATTGCAAAGGTTGAAGGTTCGTAGTATTGTACACTTCGGCCTCTCTTGATGAAATGTGTGAAACAATTGCTTCGTAATCAACACATGCAAGATCTGTGTACGTGATCGGTGCCATTGTGAATTACAAATGTTAAGGTTGGCACCGTTACATTTGACTTATCGCCGGAGCGTGATGGCATGCTTTCACGCGATTAGCCTGTTGACGATGACGTTTCTTTCAATTCAATTTGTAAACAACCTTTCAATGCAACGCCGATGTCACCTCGCCCTCTGCTTGGTGCGAATGAAATATCTATTGATTTTTTTAGCAGAGTGGGGTAATTCGGATCGGCGGGAGGGGGCGAGCGACCTTACTATACGTAGTACTATTATGTAATCTTTGCTAGTAGATACTAGAATAGATGTTTAGATTGAAAATATAATTAGAAGAATAGAAAATTCTTACAGACATCCCCAGAGAAATAAGTACTGACTAGCAATCAACGCAAACGATAAATTTCTAGACCTGAAATTTTATGCCCCTTTTGGTGTTTAGTTAAAAAGTATTGTCTGATATTCTACTATTCGAGGGTGCAGCGGGAAAATGATGTAAAAAATATTTTTTTATAAATAAATAATATTTAAAATAACTTGTCGCGAAACGTTGCGTTCCACGCTAAACTAATGTCTAACCTTACCTTGGATAAGCAAAGTTTGACTTTTGTATGATGGTCCCTATGGAGGCCTCCGCGCGTGCGCAGTTCGCGCCGCGCGGGCGTCTGTCTCGCTCGCACGCGGTCCGCGCCCGGCGCCCAGCTCACTCCGCCAGTTCTGTACGCAGCTGTTAGAGCTCGCCCGCTTTCGTATGGCTCGTATTCTTTACTACGCCTGAAAAAAATACAACTCTTCACTTTTAGTGAAAATACCCCAAAGAAACGTTATTTCAACGTCTTTGTTTCATAGCTCTGAACGCGGCACGCCTATGTATAAACTATGTAAAATTACAGTATGCCATCTGTTAGTAGTCTGCATGTAGATACTCTGATTAATAAGTATATTTTTATTTATTTTTATATCCCCTGATTTATTTCCCTTCGTCTCTTGGAGCACCCCATGCTCTCGACCTGTAAATGTCCATCATAATAGCATCATATACGTCAGCACGCATCCTTGATGATATCAAATAGGGGGTCAGAGGGAAGTCAAAAATTATACATAAGCACATGCCCATGTATTGTAGTTTCTGTATGTTTTTTTTACGAATAACGCTGAAAGGCATTATTTCATTTTGAACTAATTTTATTGCGATGAATAATAATTTGTTATAAACAAAAAGTCAGTATAATTTCAAATGGGAATACAATCAATACGCACGTCATTTCAAACTTTAAGCAGATCAAAGGAATGTTGAATTTAAAAATAAAAATCAAAATAATTCCAAAAGACAAGGATGCGAAAAAAAATGCCAATCATATCATGCCAATGTATAATATCAATATATTATGCGAAAGAAGCCGCATGTTTTGCATAATCTATGTCGGATTCCTGTCACCTCACTAGTTCTCTGTACATAAAGTGCTTACTTGACAGTAGTAGGCGAGTTCTGTTTTCTCGTGTCCTCGATGGTGACGGTCTTCTTGACAGGCGTATCGTTCACTGAACGGAAGTCGTTGCCGCCGTACATATTCCAAGCCACGCTCATCTCGTGAAGGGTGTATCTGAAAATTTTTGTTGATAAGAGACGGGCAACCAGGTTACCTAGTGATATATACCTAGTGATAAGAGACGGGCAACCAGGTTACCAGGTTACCTATAGATAGATAGATAGACAATTCTTTATTGCATAACTAAACAGTTCTGTACATAGGCGAACTAAATGCTAGGTAGCATTCTCTTCCAGCTAACCTTTGTGTTATATGGAAAAAAGTCTTTTGAGGTAGTGCATGAATAATAAGAAAAGTTATAAATTATACTCTAGAGCTAATCTATTAAGAAAACATGTCACGACTACCACAAACTGAGCGGCTATCTATTCCTACTTATACTTTTTATAACCTCCTTTTCAAGTCTTGGACGCTCTCTAGATTTGAAAAGAAGTCCATTGTAAATAATTGTGATGTATAATTGTCAATTTATAATATAATATCAAATTTGGAGCACTTATCAGGTTCAGATATTTCGTTGGAGCCAAGCATTTTAATGACTGAACAAGTTCATGAATATGACTCTAGCAGAATCCTCATTTTTGCATGACAACGAGATTTGGTAGAGTGTGCTCTTGACAGATACTTGAAAAATTTAAGTTTTTTTTTCAAACTACTTGTTTGTTAACAAACAAGTAAACAATGTTAATAATATGATGAAATAATTCATCTCAGCAGCCTTTAAGACGTCACTCCTAGCTGCAGGCACGATACAGTAGATGTCGCACATGTAGCCTGGGCCAATGCAGTTGACAATTGGCTCGTCCATTTTGGTGTCCTGAACCTACGCGTTATTACAGATGGAGAAGCAAGCCTTCATACCTAAGCATAGGAAGGGGGAAGCTCTTTGGAGCTTTTAACACGTCGCTCCTAGCGGCGGGCACGGTGAAGTGGTTATCGCACATGTAGACAGGTCCTGGGCCGATCCAGTTGACAATTGGCTCGTCCATTTCATTGTCTTGAGCCGGATGCCGCGCGGGCGCGCTGTCTATGATGCAGTACTCATCGTCTGTGGCGCTGCCGTCGCCTGTCGACTTGACCTGAAACCACACATAGAATGAGAGGTAAAACCTCTTTTTTTTATTTGTGTCAGTCCGTATTAGTTCCCTAATGCTAACTAGATGGCACTATAGAGGCATGTCTCATATTTATCTGAGAAAAATATGGAGTTAGGCACAGTTTAGTTTAGTTAAAGGTTTATCTTAACCTTTCGGTAATGTGCCATTTGTGTAGTGTTAAGGGTTTTTTTACTTTAGGTTTTGTTTACTGGTCTCGGAAAACGTAGTGTAGGACGCCCTCCGGCCAGGTGGGATGACGATCTGCGAAAGACTGCAGGCAGATGCTGAATGCGGTAAGCTGAAGACAGGGCGCTATGGCGCTCATTAGGGGAGGACTATGTCCAGCAGTGGACTAATATAGGCTGATGATGATGATGATGAAGGTTTTTTTTAAATGTTTGCATTTTCTACAGAGATTTGTACTGGCGATCACACCAATTTCCATGGCTATCGAGATGGAGGCATGGCATTAGCGTGATTCGATTACTTGTCAAAATCTTAAGTTTCGTTCGTTCATGGAACTGAAGGTTCATGGTTCCTTCAGTTTAGTCTGGTTATGGGAGTCAAGGGATGGGGAATCAGTGTAATCACAATTTGATGGATGAACCATTAAAATGGGGAACTAGTGTCAAAATTGATTGCCATCTCGATAGCCATGGGTTAGTGTGATCGACCCACTGGTCTGGGTGTTGTGGTACCACAATATTCGTAGTTCTTGATATCAACAACTCAGGGAATCCTAGTGTGGTAATGTAAGTATCTGTTGGGTTTTTATTTATTTTAACAACCATAGCGACTAGAAAAAGAATACATAGTGAAGGATAATAGAAACAAACCTTTTTCCGCTTAGCCTTTTTCGGCGTAGATTTAGGCGTGGTCGGGTCTCCCAACTCCGTAGCCACTTGCATACTCATAGGTTTGCTCTCTTGACTAGCTTCCATCGCGTTCTCTTCAAACTCCATAGACTGGGCCTCTTCTAAGTCTGCTGTGTCAATGATCAGGCGTTTTATGTTTGACTCGTCAGGGAAGAAGAATATTTCGACGCCTTCTTTCTCTGTCGAACTGTTTAGCTCATCTTCGTCTACTGTAAGAGGTGAGATATCAAAATCACATTTAGAAATCAGGAATCAACCGAACTCTACCGTCCGCTAGGCCTATCAGTTCCTCCATAGAAAAGTTGGTGATTCGATGTATAAAGTGTAACAGTGATTAAGAACGCGCAGTCACAGAATCTGAAGAAATTATGATAAAAGTAGTAGTAGATATAATCTTGTTTGATGTTATAGAAGTGTCGGCCTTTTTAGAGCCACCTTACCTCAACCTGGTTACTGACTTAACGCGAGGTGACCAAGCAAGAACTAGTGATGAGACCAACAAACGAAGACAATGGTTAAAGATTTTATTTAATGATGTAGCAGGTAACAATTATTTTTACTCAAGCATATAATCCGCAGCTAAATGGTACTTAAGAAAGAAAACTTACGAGTGGTGTTTGGGCTCTCCTTCATCGCTTCTGCCATAAGATCGTTGACTTGCTGGATTTCACTGGGAGATAATTCTCTAATTTCTTCTACGGGCCTTTCTTCTAACCCTGAAAGAAAAGAAAGTTTTATAAAATATTTACGGCACTGAACATCGAGCACACAACCCCGGGGTTATGTGCTCCATGACACTGAATTAAAAACTAGGTGCCTTATTAATAAAGATTATTAACCAGTTCACTAACTAAACACTGATATTTGTCATTTCAAACTAAACAGAACAGAACAGAAGAAAACCAAACATTGTTTAAAATCTTTATAAGTGAGCTTGGATTTACGCACAGTGTTCGCTATCAAATTTGGAACAATCCGGCTAAAAAACAAGCGCGGGTTACCCATTCTATCGATGATTCTTCCGATCTAGATTTTGAGTAGATTCGTTTTTTCTTCTATAACAGTACGGTTCCAAGGTAAATAATGCCTTCGCCTGGTTTTCAACAAGGTCCATTACTGTTGAATATGTATGGATAGCTAAATCTTTCCCAAGTTAACTTACCGATTAAAGTCTCCAAAGGATGGTCTGAACAGATGCTGGTATGCCTTGATGAAGGGTCGAAGGGTGTCTGAGAATCGCCGTCAGACGCCGCGTACGTTAAGAGACGACAAAGCGCAGAAGCAGAGTCCCAACAAGTGTAGAGATTCACCATGTTATTGGACGCGCTTAGATCCACTTGGGGCTGGTCGTTGGTCTAGAAATATACGGAAGCCCTTACAGCTTTGCGGTCAATCCTTTTTTTCAGTTCTTTTAATTGTATGAAGACGATAAATTTGGACAAAATTCTTCAGAAAAACATTCCAAATGAGATAAAGATTCAGAAAAGTGAATTTTCAGAATGACTATTTTACGTAATTTTTTTATAATAACATATTGTAGATACATACTGTAACATTCATAGGTCAAATAATAATTCAAAAAAGATGATCAAAAAACACTTACACCATGAATTTTATCCTCCATTCTCAAAGAAAGTTCAAAGAGCCCCAAATCCATCACACAAACGTAATCCTTATTCAAGTCCGGTTGTTTATCGTCGTCTTGCGGCACAGCTACATTAGGCTTCGTTCCTTTAAATGAATAATATTATTATAATTTCTGAAGTCCATTGTCGGAATTACAATTGAGCGTGTTTGTTTTTGCTACGATCTCGACATATCTTATTCGTTTTAATAATAATAATAATGCTGGACATTTTCCCACAGCGCCATCTAGCTCCAAAGTAAGTGTTATGGGAACTAAATGACTGATATACTACTTAAATACATTTGTTTTTGTGAATACATACATATTATACATAGAAAACACCCAGACCCGAGACAAATATTTTCCACCTCATAACATTCTTCATACATGCTCGTCGGTTAAGGGGTCTTTAATTTCGTAAGGGAACTTTTGCCTGCTTAAAATTAGCCCGATGTCATCATAATATTGCATTATCATCGGAATATGACATGTTATGATGGCATCGTGCTAATTTTTAAACACGATAAGTCGGAAATCGCGCACATCAACAAACTTTCAACACAATCGAAGTCAGGAACTGTCAAGAGTCTCGATGATTTAAACAACACATTCAACGCAATCCAGAACAATCGGTACATACCTTGAAGGTGGTGGAGGAAGAGCATGCAGTCTTGAGCCAGGAAGCGCAGGCAGGAGGTATTGGTGGCCGCTATAAGGTTACTGGATACACTGAAGTTGCCGAGGGACAGCACGGTCCGGATTGGCAGGTATAGTGGTCTGTCGACAAAGTTGATTACAGAACCACAACAACTTTTATTAAGGCAATAGCACCGTCATTCTTTTAAATAGTTCTCTCTATCCTAAGGTTGTCTGGAAGAATCGCTTTCAGCGATAAGATCGCCCATTGTGCATACTTTTTTGTTTGTTGTTCTTATTACTATGTTTCTGTGTTTATATTGTAAATTGGTGTTATGCACAGTAAAGAGTTTATTTATCTATCTATCAACTGTTGAGGTGCACCAATTCTATTAGTCACTACATATTATACCACAAGCAATGTGGTATATACCATACGCAATAATCCCTGAAAAAATATATTACAAATAAATCTACAGTATTTATTACATATTCAATTATAGATACTGAATTCTTTTATTACACTTGCTTTTTCAGTATATCTGTCATAAGGTCTTCATATTTCAGCCAAGACAACCCCTAGTCACACTCGGTTACTCTCAATAAAATGTATCAAACAAACGCGTCGTAATCCCCACTTGAATAGATTCATGTACGTGAACGGTGCTGTTGCATTGTGAGTTAATTAGAAATGCTGAAGGTTGGTACCAGTTAATTTGACTTATCACCAGAGCGTGATGGCATGTTTTCGCACGATCCGTCCTCACCTCTCGAAGTTTAAAAAATAAATAAAAAATAAAATAAAATTTCTAAGTCAGTTAGAAATTTTATTTTCAATAACTGAGAAAAAATAAGCATTTTCCACTTCAGAGGGGTGGGCGGTTTATTGTTCCGCTGAGTGTAGTTAATTAATGGTCAAGTGATGTGATTAGTTTTTATGTTCCGTCAACCAAATTTCATAGTTTAGTGGACATGAGATATGACAATAGGTAAGTTTGATTAGGCTTTTAGAAATCGGCCGTGACCGGCCAAAATGAGTAGTTGATTCGCCATAAACATTTTGCTAATAAAGGAGGCCAGTCACTAAACTAAAACAGGATAACCACGAAAGAAGCAATGAGACGACGAAATAACATCGGTTAGTAAATGAAACACACCTATAGTCCACGTGTGCGTCTAGCACGTGCACGTGCAGCTCGGAGAGCACGGTGGAGGGCGTGTACCCCGGCACGGGATAGTCCAGCACGTCAAGCACGTCCATCAACTGCGTGAGCCACGCGATCCCCTTGTCGCCTCTATGCCGGAGGGTTGCCTGCTCTATGCCGAGCGCTATGCATATTGTCTGTCGAAAATAAATAAATACTTTGTTATTAACGCAATAGCGCGACTGAGTCCTGAAATTCCGACGGCTGCGCCAGAGAAAAGACAAACAACCTCTGACGTCAAATGCATATATGAGATCCTTAGGTCGCGGGTATAAAGGATCACACCAACCACTTCGACTTCACTCGGTGGCGCGGTGGCGGGGTAGCCGGCTAAGACGCAAGAGGTGTCGGTTCGGTTACCATCGCGGTACCAATGTTTGCATGTTCTGTAGATATTTGTTCCGTGTCTGGGTGTTGTGGTACGTACCATGGTGCACGTATATAGTTCCTGTTACCCACATTACAGGGAATCCTAGTGTAGGTAGGGTTAGGAAAATTTATACAACTTAAAAAAAAATCTTTCCCCTACCACATGTACCGGTTCAATGAGTCGCGGGCAATATAATACACATATCACTCACCTTCAAATTAGGGGTCTCAGAATCCGGATCGACTTTCAATGCTAGCGTGAACATGTCTTTTTGCGGTAATCGTTCCTTCACCATAACCCCTTTCCCGGACGGATAGATGGTGCTCCTTAGATTCAGCGGCAGAGTAGTTCCGTACATTCGTAACTGTGGCTTTTCCGTAGGGATCGAGAGAAGTGCTAAAATTAAGAAAAAAAGCTTTATGAAATTCTTTTCACTGCAGTGCACACAGGATCATCCAAAAGCCTGAATGAATGAACCAAAAATCCTGCCAAGGCGATCCTTATCAGAGTAATTTTTAACAATATTTTTTTGAATGTGCGTAATCTAGCAGGTTACAGGTTTTTCACTCCATCTATGACGCATCCTGATAGTACATATCTAGGCTTGACGGTTGTCGCCTCGAAGGTCTGCTAGTAAATCATATGTATTTATTTAACTAAATTAAATACCTTAATAATTAATGCCCATGTGAAGTACAAAATGAGCACGTGCTTTAAAATACCCAGCAATTAATGTCATGTAAAATTCAAAACAGGAACGTGCTAAATGCTTGTTGGACGTTTCTCTAACTACCCACTAACTGGGTATATTTATGGAATAACGTAATCAGTATCTGAGGATATCCATAATGGAGATTGAAGTTTAATGTTCGTGCGCAGGTTTTGTTTAAACATTAAAATTATTCACCGTCATGATAAAGTATGACCTTTCCGGCCCGCAAGCAAAGTTGCGCTGTCTTCGGTCGTCCATTGAGCCCGCTCACTTCACACATAGATAATCTGTGCGCTTCCAGTACCAATTCTCCCATTTGTCCTGGTACTACGCGTTTATTGCTGTCCTGAAAAAAAAATATAAGGGATACATATGTCGTATCATTCTGCCTGCTGTTCAATGTTTTTTTTATGTATGTACTATAAAGAAAGAAAAGTGTTCTTCAGGACAGGCAACACTTCCATTGATGTTGCAGATGTTAATAGGCGAAGATGGCGGCTTTATGACCCATAATGCCCCTATTGGCATAAGGACGTTATTTGCTTCAAAACAGCATAAATAAAATAAAAAAACTGTTCCTAACATTGCACGAGGCACGTGTCTGACTGCCGTTCTTAAACGTGTGAACGCCTCAATACAACTCCATACAAAACCACACAACCCGGCACCCGGCTAAACGCGGCCGGCGTCAATCCGGTCGCCAGCAGTACCGGGGCGTCAACACGTGCCATCAATCAAACGGATCCGGCACGTGGATTCGTGGAACACTACATCAAATACCTGGCGCCGAACGAATCCACACGGCCCGTAAGGTGAACACTAGGTAGATAACGTTCACACACCCCCCCACACCTCACGCACTCACACAGCCCCCCCCCACAGTCACTAAGGTTGTATCATTATTCTTGTCCCTCGAAGCAAAGTCTGCGACAGCTTAATAATCTTTTAGTTTAGTGACTGTTGTCAAGTTATTGGTTATATACAAAAAAAACCCCTAATTGACTGTAAGTAAAGTATTTATTATTTAATTTTCCTTGAGAGCTGTGCGATTTTGTTAAATAAATAAATAAAAATAAAATATACCTTTGAACACCAGTAATAACTTACTCTAACAGGCGCGTAGATGGTCAGTAACCCTTTCCCGACTTTGAAAGTTAGACAGAAGTTATGCGTATCTATCTTCTCTTGAACGGGCCGGTGCGTTCCCAGTCCCTTCTTAAGCTTGTTATCGTAGGTCGAATAGTAGAGGTTTTCCTCTTCTGATGATGAACTGTCCGAGTCTGAATCTGTGATAAAAATAATCGACTTTAAACAGGAAGGCCTAGACTATGTATTTCTATACTATCTCGAAAGGTCATTCTACAAATAATAGCAAATTGCTTTTTTCTACAGCTCTGTGAAACTCGGCAATGTTCCTAAAAGAAAATGGTGGTAAAAGTAACTGTCTTCGGTTAAAATCCACTAACTCAGCTGTGTTTGGTGCATAACCAACGTAAAACCTCTTCATTTATCAATAAACTCGGGGTTGGCCTTAGCCTTAAAAGTAACATTAATGGTGTAAAAAAAAAAGCTTTAGGGACTTCGCTTTTTAAAAAACGTTTGTGTATTTTGTGCAAATAAAGTAGCGGGGCGTCCTATCTTAGGCATACGCACCATATCCTTTCGCTTTGCACATTCCGAAAGCTGGATTAATAGCGCACGCTAAAGGACTGATTTCGAACGGATCAGCGATCTGAGGCTCCCATAGCAAGAGGTCCGAGTTGATTCGGTTGTAGATTATCTCGTACAGCTGTTTTGATCTGTAAGTGAAGGAAGTTATAATAAGTGCGAAGTTTAAGTCAGTAGATATTAATTTATTCACTGAAATTACAAGAATCGTTTAGAATCCTCGACTAATGAAATAAGTGCATTTCCTTAAATACACTTATTTCTTTTTATTCCTTTTGATTTGACTAGGATTGTTAGCAATTTCTAACAAGCCTAGAAAAATCAGGAAACAAACACGGCTTGGTTTTTTTAAAATTATTATTCATTGCTAATCAATCAAGAGGAACCTCATGCATTGAAAAAGAGTATTTCTTAAGATAGTTTAAGAACTGCATAAGAGGAGCCTCTGTGAGACGCACTGAATTCTATCACTACCCAAATTCTTTTACCATCGGTAACTAGGCCTTTTCAGGGTATCCATACCCCAGCAGTCATTGGCTTATACTTTAAGTCAGGGCAACCTAACTAGAACCAGTGGCTAGGAACGGTCATTATTATTGACAATTACACTATAATGGTCACAGGATGTCAGTAGATGAAGACGATTCAAAACCGTTCATCGTGGCATTTTTTTTAAATACCAGCAGTTTATTTCTGTTGGCTGATCATCTTCACTTCGTCGTGACTTCTTTTGAGAGACAATTTCCAGCAGTTTAGTACTGCGTCCTCGCCAGTAGTAAAAACTTACTCAAGCTGCAAGCTAAGAATGGGCAGGTTGAATTCCAGATGTATTGAAGATAGTTCTATTGAACTGCTGGTGAATTCAGCCATCTCCTCATCATTACCAGGCACAATGAGTTCTTCTTCCTGACCTGAAACAAGGTAATTTTAGTATCATGATTTTTTGA
Source organism: Perizoma flavofasciatum (assembly GCA_958496245.1). Lineage (NCBI taxonomy): Eukaryota > Metazoa > Arthropoda > Insecta > Lepidoptera > Geometridae > Perizoma > Perizoma flavofasciatum. Next base: position 8,337,764 of record OY292436.1, read on the forward strand.
AACAAAATAGGTAGGTCATTTGGTACAGAAAGTTTCCTCCAATCTCGACTTGGGGGAGTTTTTCTGGAACACTTTGAATCGTCGAGTATTACAATTATAAACTATTTTATATAAGTTATGTTTGTTACTTTGATGCGGGCTGCTCTCGTGTTTAGTGACGCTCTGGTGTGCGCATTTCTTGCCACTGAACGGGCTGGGCTGCGTGCTGCGCAGACTATTCATTATGTACATTGACGTCGTCATTGGGTTGACGGTGGCCGGGGCGAAGCAAGGCTCATCGTGGAGATTGTCGAACGGACCCTTGTTAGGGTTTTTGGGCTTGAATGTTATTGATATCCTGAAATCAGATCAGTCAGTAGATAGAAGATGTCTTCTACTATAATATAATACTCTCACATGAGCAGGGATCTAGACAAATACCTCACGCTTACTTTTCCTTTCACGCGAACGCAAATTTGTCAAGGTAAAACATGGCAGCAAATGTCATTTTTGTATGGAAATGACATTAGCTGTGGGAATGTCACATGACACAAAATATCACTCTTGAACACGTTGTTCCGTTTCAATCTTTCTGCAGGCGTTAAAGCCAACAGAAAGTGGTATTTGTCTAGACCCCTAGTGGCAAAATGTGGCAAAGTTATAAGAGTAGTAGAGCTTCTGTGGAAGGGCTCGTCCGGGGAAGTGCTACGACCATGCGAATTTCCGCCGCCAAGCACTATTCTAAGATGATATCCAATGAGAGCATTGCTGAATTCCGATACCGGGATCCATACCCTTGAAGGGTATGGATGCCGGTGAAATTACAGGCACATGAGATCTTTCAACTTGATATCTCAGGGAGGCAACGCGTGAGTGATGTCTTTGGTATTGCAAGCGTCCATAGGATACGGTGACCGCTTATCAACAGGTGGATCAGTAGATTGATTTTAGTAGTATACAAAAAGAGTTCTTATGCTGCCCGACAGGGCTTAGCGGTTGTTTTAGCCAAGACCGACATCTTAACCTGCCCTGCGACTGCGAAGCATGGAAGCGTTCAGTTCTAAATGCAACTACTTATCACTCATCTAAATGGTGGCGGAACGTTGCTTAACAAATAGGGAAGCAACGAGTAATTTCAGAAAGCCAGAAGTCCACTGTAATCCAGACTCCATTATGTACATAGTTGCTCTAAACATTTTAATTCGGAATATTCTAATCATTATCAACCAGAAAAAGAACATTACAGGACATAAGCTTACTTTAAATAATGCCAAAACGCACGGCCTGAAGCCAACTCAATCCAAAAATCTTTCTGCAAACGTTATGATTCGATGACATCAAACTAACTGTGCAATTAAAACTTCTATCAAAGGAAAGGCATTGTTGAAAAGAAAGTTGAAAGAAAGTCGATCGTCCTAAAAGTTGTTACTTACATGGGCAGTAATGTCGATGGTATGTTGCCACTCAAAATGTTTGCTTCACTTGAATTGCTGTCCATTGTTGTATTAGCTATATGAGTTGCTGGCAGATTATCGTTTTCCTGTAACAACAAAAATCAAGATCTTCAGCTTCCCCTAGCCAGTCATAATCATATCATATTATTTATTCACCTTCGGAACACAGGGAACACTGTTTTATTGCATGGTACATAATATTCATTATACTGTACAATTGTACATATGCCTTGTCAGATCCTATCCTACTAATAATATTATAAACGCGAAAGTTTGTGAGGATGGATGTTTTTTACTCTTCCACGCAAAAATTACTGAACGGATTTTGATTAAACTTTACAGTAATATAGCTTCTACATCAGAATAACACATAGACTACTTTTTATCCGGGTACCACGCGGCCGAAGCCGCGGGCAGAGGCTAGTAATATTATAAACGCGAAAGTTTGTGAGGATGGATGTTTGTTACTCTTTCCCGCAAAAACTACTGAACGGATTTTGTTGAAACTTTACAGTAATATAGCTTATGCATCAGAATAACACATAGGATACTTTTTATCCTGGTTCCACGCGGCCGAAGTCGTGGGCAGAAGCTAGTTGTAAATAATTTTTAAAATAAAAAATAACACAATCATTTCAGACAAAACATGTCCCCATGTCGTACTTTATGCTGTCTTTGAAGCGCGACTCAGAGTGCCCGACGTGCCGTTTCGCCAAGCATGTCTATGAATAGTTTTCGCTGGCAAACGAGAGGTCCACCAGCTTTGTCCACTACCATCCACTTACATGATAATACAGATCCAGCGATGTAGCTTTCAAAGTGACTGTTGTCGGCTGCGGCCGTACGCTGGGCGATTGTTGAGAGCTTATGGTAGCATTCACGAATTTGAATACAAGGTAGTCCGGTCTTACGTTACGCGCTTCTCGTATTATTCCCGGACGTAGATCGGCTATTGGGAACCTGAGAAAGTTGGATAAAACGGTAAGGGCAGAAAAAATTGAAGAGAATATATCATTTTTATCATATATATTTCTCGGGAGAATATATCATTTTTTAAACATTCAGGGACACAAAAATTACCTGAGTATAGCATTGAGATTGGGGCATTGCAGTGAGAAGTTTAATTGGTTCTGCGACGTGACAGGTGGCGGCGCTGACGGGTTACTGCTTGCCACCCCGCCGAAGAACAGAGCTGACATCCGCTCCATCAACGTCAAGTCTACGTCCACGTAGAAAGGGGTACATTTTACACTGAAAAAAATATTCAAGAGGTCAACTGATTTCCAATATTAGATCCATCCACCATAGATAAATTGCCATGATAACTTTCTTATTTAACATAGTTATTGGTGCATTTTAATAACGTACGTTTCTTGACAGAGTTTTTTACTGTCAAAAAATGTACGTTCTGGTGGCGAGATTTGTCTCCGATAACATTACTGGGAAGTCTGGTAGTTTTTTGTCCCCTGACGAAAAAAAGGGGTGTTATAAGTTTGAAGCCATTGTGCGCCTGTATGTCTGTCTGACTTTGTCGGCACGCATCCCTAGGGGACGCTGCAATACGTAGAGTTCAGAAGCCAAGGTTTTTAGATAATTTAACTATTCGAATTTTATTAGAATAGTAATAATTTACAGAACTCGGACAGAGAAAATTCTGATAGCTACAACTCACACAATATCAGTTGTCGGATAAACTAGTTTCTTTTCGCCGGCAACGCGCACGAATTTGGACGTCTGCTTGAAGTACACTCGAATATTAGCTTTAGAGCCCGCAGATGAATCTCTCCGACTTGAAGCGTCATCCTCATCTTCAGCTGTGGAGTAGAGAAGTCATCATAATCAGCTCACATCAGTCCACTGCTGGACATAGGCCTTTCCCTACACGCGCCACTGAGCCCGGTCTTCGGTTCTTATCATCTACTTTCGGCCCACTGCCTTTCTTAAGTCATCGCTCCAACTAGCCGGGGGGCGCCCCACATTACGTTTGCTCAGACGCGGTCTCCACTCAAGAACTCGTATAGAGTAGAGAAGTACTTATCATATATGAGAATAGACCTCTTAGACCAGCGATTCCTGAAGTGGGTTCCGTGGAAATGTTACCGAGGTTCCGCCTAGTTACATTTATCATTGAATCGCTCATTTATTGCTGTTAAATAAGCTACGAATATTATTATGGAGTAGCGCAAAATTTGTGATGAGAAGAACCCACGATCGTAGTTTGTGAGAATGGAGAAGCCAAAAAGGCTATCTTAACTTTGCTACTTTTTGGCACAACGTATCGTTGTGAAAAGGCTTTAGCATAGACAATATATATATATAGGTCGAGACTAGATGCGCATACAACTGTCGACTATAATACCGAACAATTATTAATGAAACAGTCCCATTCTTCACATAAAAAGTGAATATATAGAATGGAACTGTAGGTATAACCACATACCAGTTTAAACTGGTCTGTGGTATAACTTAGGAAATATTTCTACAAAAACAAAATCTAAATACAAAACAGGACAAACTTACGTTTATTTTCAAATCGAATCAGATCAAATGGCTGCGGTCTCCCATTTCCACCGGCCGGTGTGTAGAGGCACTCTCTGACTAGCGTATTCCGTACTGCAGCCTCGCAGACCGTCTGACTGCCGTGAGACGTCACTTTTTCACTCCCGTCCAATGTGATGTCTGAGGTGAGGAGCCTGTAAATAAATAGTTCCTTTGGTTTTTAGAGTAACTTATTTTTTAGAAGATATGACATGTCCTACAAAATGGTAGGATGGTTAACTTGGTTTTATTGCCACAAGCCATTAGACGCTGCAATAGATGACGGAAAACACGTCTGCGGGTTTAAAATTTTGCATAATAAACAAAGTTTGTGATGTGTCGTTCGAATTTTGCCTGATTTTTACCCATTTCATAATATGAAATGGGTAAAAATCTGGCATATTATAATCCAATTTCATGAAGGTTGAAATTTTGAAACCGACAATAAATTATTATAACTTTTAAGCAAGATTTTTGTAAACAAACCTTTGAGATACTGTTATAGTATTGAGAGTAGGTGTATTTGATAACATTATTAAAGTGACGGAATAATTTAGGAGTAATAGTTTAGCGTGGTATGGGCACGTCAGAGGAGGGAAAGATATCACATTACGAGAATAGTATTAAATAGGAATGTGAATGCAAATAAGAGCAGATGCAGGCCAAAGAAAAGATGGATGGATTGTGTGAAGAGTGACATGGTTAAGAAAGTGAGTACTAAGATGGCGACCGATAAAGGAGGGTAGAAGGATAAAACATGTTGTGACGACCCCACGTAATGGTACAAGAACATAGAGAAAAAGACAATGAAACTTACCTTAGATGATTATAACTTGCAGCGTTATCAATGGCTTCGTTCACTACGCTGAAGATATCGCCTTCGGTGATGTAGAGCGGGGTCAAACGTGCAAAGAACTGTGTCGCCGCTTCGTGCATTTTGTTCGCGCTGTTCGGTGAGATGCAGTCTGAGCCTATGGAAGATCCTATTAGGATGTCCTGTTGAGAGAAAGTAAATTTTATTAAGGAGGTTTTTATAAGGAGGACCTTTTTCCACTACAAACGTTTTTTAGCATTAAGTTTGCCTACCACTACTTTCAAGTGCAATAATTGCGTGCTTTTTTCTTAGGATCAGCAGAATAGCAACGCTAAAGTAGGTAGCCTTCATAGATATGAAAAATCCAGCGCTACGTAGATACGTAGCGCTGGATTTTTTGGGAAGCGAAAATGATATTTTAAGTTCCCACACCTGGGAATAAATAAAGTTCCTATCTGAGCTTGTCTACTAAAAACAAGAAAAACACGGACAAAACTGTAATCCCCATGATACACATTTGCACATACTTAAATAGATGCTCTGTACGCAGATCCGAGAGGATAAAAAGAAAGGGGTAGGCAAAGGCACATTCATCCGTTATAATACGGCACATGCTCATGTTTTTCGTAGTAGTTAGCGTTTCTTGTGACAGATTGCAAGCCCATCGCCGCAAATTGGAACGAAATCTTAGTTTAATCTGGGAAGGAATCGTTCCTCCAAACATGTCTACTGGTCCTCCTATATATAACACTTGATTGACAAAGAAATAACTAGTGAAAGAAAATGAGAGACGAGTTTACCTTGTGCAGAAGAACGCAGGACAAAGATGCGATCCGAAGGCTGACATGAGACACTTCAGCCGTTGGGTCTCCATCAATATGTGGCACTGAACGGACAAAAAGAGCATTACTTAGTACTATTAATTAGGAATCGGAAGAAACGGGGCCACAGGCTCTCAGAATTACAGAATTGTATGGGAATGACATTTGCCAAGTTTTACCTTGACAAATTTGCATTAGCGTGAAAGGAAAAGTTAGCGTGAGGTATTTGTCTATAGTCTATTTTTGTACGGATATAGATATAGTCATTGTTTTGACACATTATAATCTCAGCATAGATCCTCAGGTCATTCAGCTCGGAAATTTGCGAGCTGAACTTCACTTATAAACAATAAGGTTTGGAACATACTAATTTGTAATAAGACCATAGTTTTACGGACTTTAGTGTTTTACGGATAGGGTTAGCGTTCTATCAGCTTAGAACACTAATCCTATGGTTAGCGTGGTAGATTAGAGCCTAACCCTCTTATACATATTTACTCACTAACTTTAGCAGAGCGCTAACTCTAGCCCTGCCCTTTTTTTACACTAAACAAAGGATTGAGGCAAACAATTTTTAGCACGCTGCTAAAGTTAGTGAGTCATTATGAATATGCGGGCTCTTGGCATAGGGCCTTGAGAGTATAGGCCCTAAATTTCAATAGTGGGAATATGATTGGCTGATTATGCTAAGTCTGAATTATCTACCAATGACATTTCAAAGTTACATTTAATAAAGCACTCAAATGTGAATCTGAAAAGATGAGTTATTCCACAAACCCCCCTGAAAATCCTCATTAGAGGGAAAACAGGAATCCAGAAAAAAGTCTAGAAATTCCCCTTGATACCCCCCTTAAAGGAGAAAACTGGAAGTCGGCGGATTAAGGTATCCCAAGATTGTTTGTCATGTCATGGGGAAGGCATATGTCCTACAGCGGCCTTCTGATCGGCTGCTGATGAGGAATTACCTTTCTTATTCCGTTTTATCCTTGGCTGTGCGCTTGGCAGATTCACACTCGACGTCATACTGGTGCTCATTGAGCTAACCGATGATGTAAAGCTCTCAGTCATGTGATTGTTCGAAGTCATCGGGTGAAACCTTTCGCTTTCCATATCGCTGTCTTCTGTTAATTGATAAAAGAGTTCTTTAACTAATGAGACTGCCGTAACGGGTTTCATGTACCTACCTAAATTTACCAAGTACTGTTGTTACGCTCGAAGCCAGCTGATAAGCAGCAGAGTGACGGAATTATTGATTGGAGCGCGTCAACGCCATCTAGTAGCGAGAAGCGGTGTTTTCATACAATGTCATGAGTAGTAGACATGGAAACAGTATAGAAGTTCGGGTTCTAGGATAATCGCGATTAGACGCGGTGTGTCTCGCGGGAACTAGGTATAAGAAGACCATACACGGTGGGGAGTTTAGTTTTCATTCAGTTTTGAATGTTAAATAATCGAAGTGACTCAAATTCAGTAATACAGGGTTTGGATGCTTTTTGTTTTAGTTGATGGATTTAATAAAGTGTTATTTTGGTGTAAAATTCCTTAATTATTTTATACAGAACCTTAGCTCGTAACAATATTGTCTATATTAGAACAGTAAATAAATATTAATATCTATGGCATATGAAAAGGAGTATAAATGGATCAACGCTTGTTCTCTCCTAGCCTATAATTTTCCGCCGAAATAAAGTATTAATCTCTCTGTCTGAGAGCGTTGTAAATCGAGGGCATTTAATAATTATCTGGCAAAACCTGTGGCGAAATCATGACTTACCAAAACTAGGCCCTGACCATCCATACTTCCCAGTAGGTTTGGTATTGGTGTTCTGGTGGTCCAAGTTACCCAGCAGTTGCGCTTCTATCAGTTGGAAGTCAGCTTGTTTCATTGGCTTGCAGTGGATATTCATTCCACTAGGCCGTATTGGAATATTACTGTAAAAGGTTACATCAGTCATTTGATTGAGAAAATATGCTTTAAAGTGAAGCCACCATCGCTGATATAGTAATAAATAATCTGTATCTACATTTTATATCGGCTAAGACTTTTGAGATTTGGACAAGTGAAACTAGAACTCATGATCCTCTCAAGAAAAAAAATACGAATTGATGAAAAAATATCTATGAAAACCTTATCTTAACAAAATTTTGTTTGGATATTAAAAACTCTACCTACGGAATTTCAAGCAGATTGTTACATATAAGCAGGTGGATGAGTTCCCAACAAGTCACATTCAGTCGTGTCACAGTGTAATTCGTTGCAATTTTTCTTCCCATCGATCAACCTATTACTCAATATAATTAAAAAAAACATAAAACATGATGTTTAACTATTTATTTGGTATTTAGGCCAGAGCACGCGGCCTAAATACCAAATAAATCTTTCTCGCACTCCACATATTTTTGCATGGACTGACATAAAATCCAGAACAGCTCTTAATTTGGTTTATCATCAATGGAAAATAAGCTGATAAATTATCTTCTAAGAAATAAGTCAACTTTACCTGGTGTCTTCTAAATCGGGCTGATTCAAAGCGTCAATGAGCTCAATCAAGGTATGCAGTTGCCTCGGCGACAGAAATACAATAAATGATCCCAAAATGACTCTGATCTCGACCTTAGGGCCCTCGACCTCCTCTGTATGCTTGATTTTCAAGGCCAGCTCTTGCTGCCCTACCAACTTGGCGAACAATATCGGATCCGGCTGGTTAGACCTCTCGGGCGTCAGCTCCCGCGATTCAACACGGCTCTTCGCTTCAGCAATTATCTCTTTGATCGGATCTGGTTCGATAGTTGAAATAACGCTTCGAGTCTCATAGAAAACGTCCGATATTGTACTGGAGTAATTAATATCAGGTGTATCAGTATTACTGCTCTCAGTTTTATCAGCTTGCGATGATGTGGACTTCTCCATGATAAGACTTCGGGCCATGGTCCGCAGTTTTGAAGGGAATTCGTCAGTGTACAGAGTGACTCCTTCAAATTTTATTCTTTTGTTTGTGTATGTGGCAACTACGTATGTTTTAGATTTTTCGGGGTCTGTCATGTCTGGAGTGGGTTCGGAGCCTGCTTCGTCGAAGTAATCGATGCTGGAATTAATTACCATATGTGTAAGAAAGGCAGTAGTGTTAGTTTTATGGTCTCACTGAGGTTCTTTCACCGTGTCATAGCCTGTGCATTAAGGTACGATAATCCCTATTCTTTAATTAAGGTATACGTAGCTGAAAAGAGCTTTGTATCTGTTTTCAGAGAGAAATTGGCAAACTCTGTTCATGCATTCATTTTACGAGTTTTTGGAGTTTAAGGAAGATGTAAAGATGATTTCGTATAATAAAAATTGTAGTATCATCAAGGTCGAATCAATGAAGGTAAAAATACAAGACATTTAAATTATTCTAATGTAGCTAAAGACTAGACACTAATGACTCACAAGGAAGTGAAGTTCTAAAAATATCACAAACCGGTACGCGTGCGTCCAAGTGTTTAACAACAAAAATAAATAAAATGTGTAGTTTAAAAAAAAAAACCACTACAAATTATAAAAAAGAACACTATCCACTTCCTGGCTCCATCATCGTCTCTTGTTACCAAGAAGTCTTGTTACTCTTGAACTCGTCGAAATGAATCACATGATCCCAAACTCAAGAGATTTCCTAGTAGCCACTGAAGAGTTCCACTATCCACCTTCTGGCTCCATCATCAGATTAGCTCCAAGATACCAAATTATAATATTGTCATCCGAACTACATACACATACAAAGTTTAATTTCGATACGACAATTAGAAGTAGGTTAAAATTTACTTCCAAAACTTACATTGTTTGTTATTAAGTTAATTAGAAGTGAAGCGAGTTAAGCATATTAATTAATTAAGTACCTACATTTACAGGATTTTTGTGAAATGAAAATATTCGAAACGGACAAAATATCTACGCTTGAGATACGATTTGTTTTGAAATCGTTCCGAGTAATGTTACGGTCCCAAAGCACACATAGAACATGTGACAAATACTTGCGGGTCATGCAAACATTTGTCCCGCACCGGGAATCGAACCTACACCTACACCCGCGTCTTAGCAGGAATAACACCCGCCGAGGTATACTAAAAAAATGAATTTATGGTACTTACTTTTTGATATGGATCTCAAGAGCAATGCCTCTGTCACCATTTTTGGGTACATGTTCGATTCGTATCTTCGTGTTGACGAATTTTACCTTCACTCGGCTCAAGACTAGAAAAAAATAAGATAATGTATATCTGATAATAAGCTGTTGTAGCGGGCAGACGTTGCGAGCGAAAGGCCGCATCATCTGATCGTGCTGTCCCACTCGGTTTGCCTTCGCCACCGTGTCGCCCGCGCCGCTCGGCTCGCCTCGCGGCCCGTTCCCCGCTCACTCCACACCGTCAGTCTGGTGGTTAGCCTCTATGAGAGCGGACGGCCGCGCGCGCGACAACACGAACGCAATTCTTCTCTATAACTGGCGCCCAACGTGGGGCCGAATTGTGAACTTTTTACTCCAAAGTGCAGAACTTGTCGTGTCGCGTGTCTGATGTGCGAACATACCAAATACCAGTACGCGTTGGTAGGTTTGTTTTGGAACGTTCGAGAAACGCGCGGAAACGCACTTAAGTGCGCGCGTCGTGGAAGGAATTTTCCACACGTTCCTTGTTCCCACATCGTGTTGTGTCGGAACACAGACTCGTTTTACCTAGATACCTTTGTTATGTAAAACTAAGTGAATAAACAGTGAACAGTTCGTGAAGTTTTGTTCGTCGTGTAGGTATTGCCGTTTAGTGCGTGGTAACCAGGTTTTGACTCGGGTATCGATGATTACCTAGACCTGGGTTGCTTATACGGACCTCTACCTAAGTAACTTCATTGTTCGAACTTGTTTTTCGTGTCTAGTAACTAGATTTGAAGCAGGTATCTTCGTAATACCTAGATCTAGGTTGCTATGTAGACTTGTCAGTGCTTGTTTGAACTTGTGTGTCGCGTATACCTACGTTTCGTGCGTAGTAACTAGGTTTTGGCTCAGGTATTGTGTAATACCTAGACCTAGGTTATTGTTACGGACTCAGAAGTGACTGTAGTGATCGTGTATCGATTTTCGTCGTATTTTAGTGTGTGGTGGATAAATAGGTTTTGACTCGGGTGGTACGTACCTAGTACCTACTTCTACCTGGACCTAGGTTACCTAGTGACTTCATTGACTTGGGAAGTGACGTGTTAACTTTTATTGACGCGTTTTGTGTGAACTTTAGATTCATTTTGAAAATTTGCGACTCAAAATATGTTCGTTCCTTTCTAAGTTGGGAACAGTGAAGTAATTGTTTGTCACGGTGACTGAACAGTTTTACTTTAGTGCTTAGGTAAAATTCAATACCTAAGAGTAGAAACTTTGTGTTTATTGTAAATTTTGGACTGTTTAACGATGGTGCTAACGAGATCGCGTGCCGCAAGCCCGGCTTCTGCCGCCAACACTTCCGAGAACGCGGTGCCGCCTCAGGCGCCCGCGCCATCGCTGGAGACTCTTTTGCCTGGCGTCCACGCGGACGCCATGGTGGACTCGCAGCCTGCTGTTGGTGCCGCAGCTGCTCCGGTCGTGATGACGACCGATCAACTATTGTTGCTGATAAACAGGCTAAGTCGCAGCGATCCTGTAAGTACTTTTGTACCTACTTATTCTGGCAACTTTGCCAAGTGTACAGCGCGTTTTGATGGAGAAAAGTCTAACAATGTAGAGGCCTTTATAGACGCTGTAGAAACCTATAGTGTGTTAGCGTTGATAACAACAATGCGCTTCGTGGCCTTTCTATGTTACTGACGGGGTTGGCCGCCACGTGGTGGCAAGGAGTCAAGGACATCACCCTGACATGGGAAGCTGCTTTAGAGGCGTTGAAGCAAACATTTGGACCTCGATTACCCCCTCACAAAATTTATAGGAAAATATTCGAACGAGAGCAGCGAGCTGATGAAGCGACAGATATGTTTGTTTGTCATATAAGAGCGCTTTTCGCCCAGCTCCCGCCACTGACTCTCACGGAAACTGTACAGTTGGATATGATTTACGGATTATTGCACCGACGGCTTCGAGAGAAGATTGCACGCTCGAGTTTTGATACCTTTGCGGAACTTCTATCAGAAGCGCGCCGCACCGAAGATATTCTTGATGAAAACCGTCCGCGGGCCGTTGATAGTAAACTGTCGTTGCCCTCTTCCGCCGCTGTCCCGCGTTCGTCGCAGGCTGTGCCTCTTACTACAAATAAGTTTCGGCCTCAATGCCACTACTGTAAACAGTTTGGTCACCTGAAGGAGGCCTGCCAGCGACTGGACAAACTGAAGAAGACTACGAAAGCCAGCCCAGCTGAAGGAGAGCCGCGATCTTCATCAGTCACGTGTTTCGGGTGCGGAGCGCCCGGCGTTATCCGATCGAACTGTCCTACTTGCAAGGAAAAGAAACCAGTCGTGTATTCTGTGAACGCGTTTCAATCAGTGTCCGCGAGTTGTGATAATATTGATTCGAGGGTGCGTCCAGTGTTAAGTGTAGAAATCTATGGCGAAGTGAGAACTGCATTAATAGATACTGGAGCTAAGCATTGTATAGGGAGTGTTAGCTTAAGATCTCACTTAGTTAAGAACGGCCATCAGTTTCAAAATGTGTTTACTGAACTTAAGTATGCAGATGGACGGATCTGTGCGCAAAATGTCGAAATTGCGCACGTTGATGTAACGGTGCGAGGTGTAACACTAGCTGTTAGCTTTATCATGTTACCGAATGCTAATGAAAGTTTGCTGGGAATGAACTTTATTCAGGACGTTGGCATGGTATTAGATTTCGAACGTGGGGTTTGGTTTGTGAGGCATGAAGGGACGCCTCAGCCTATCGTTTTCGAGAGTAGGCCATTAAAGCCACTTACCTGTTCGTCTGTGGGTCTTCGCGAGGAAGAGGGATCCCATCTTGATCCAGATGAACGGGCTCGACTATCGGACCTCTTGAATGTCCACAAGGACATTTTTGCTCCAGGGGGAGAACCTACCCAGTTCGCGGTTCATCGCATTGATACAGGAGATGCAGCACCGATCGCAAGTCCACCGTATCGGGTTACACCCGCCAAAAAGGAAATTATTCGAAATGAAATAGACATGATGTTAGAAGACAATATCATCGAGGAGGCCGAGTCCGAGTGGGCTTCACCTGTGGTGCTAATCCCGAAGAAGAACGGAGAATTTAGATTCTGTGTTGATTACCGGAAACTCAATAGCGTCACTCGGACTGATAAGTACCCGCTTCCCTTGATAGATGAGTTGTTGCAAAGTACAAAAGCTGATTGTGTTATGTCTACGATAGACTTGAAAGCTGGATATTGGCAGACGATCGTAGCGCCAGAGGATCGCCACAAAACAGCATTTATCACGCCTTTTGGATGTTTTCAATTCCGCCGGATGCCGTTTGGACTTAAGAACGCTCCCGCGACGTTTCAGCGCATGATGGATCGGATGAGAGCCGGTCTGAAAGACGTCTGCGTTCTCGCTTATCTTGATGACCTCTTGATAATATCGGCTAATCTGGATCTCCATTTGAAGGATCTTAAGCAGGTCTTCGAGCGCCTTCGTCTGTTCAATCTGAAAGCGAATCGTAGTAAATGTGTATTCGCTAGAGTGAAAGTAACTTACTTGGGACACGTCGTATCATCACGGGGAATCGAACCTGATCCTACGAAGGTTGAAGCAGTGATGAAAATGAAACCCCCGATGAACGTTAAAGAACTGAAGACGTTTTTGCAGACCTGTTCATGGTTTCGTAAGTTTATTCCACAGTTTTCGGAAGTGGCACGTGCTTTGACGGACCTGACGAAAAAGGACCGACGCTGGCAATGGGGGGAGGGAGAGCAGCAGGCCTTCGAAGAGTTAAAGATACGGCTTTCCACTAGCCCCATTCTTCGACAGCCAGATTTTGATGAGCCGTTTGTCCTGCGAACAGATGCAAGTGCATACGCTGTCGGAGCAGTGTTGATGCAAGGTGCGACTCCTACTGAAGAGAGACCAATTGAGTACGCCAGTAGGCTTTTGACCCTCGCTGAACGAAATTATCATACCACAGAGCGAGAAGCTTTGGCTGTTGTTTGGGCTCTGGACAAATTCCGAGGATATGTAGAGGGAGCTCGCTTACATGTTGCCACTGATCATCAGCCATTGAAGTGGCTCTTGGCTTTGAAGACGCCCAGTGGCCGATTAGCTCGTTGGGCAATGAAAATACAGTCTTATGATTTGGACTTTGGATATACACCGGGTAGAGTAAATGTCGTTGCGGATACTCTTAGTCGCCCAGTGGGCAGTGATGTTGAAGGTTATGGCTCTAGTCCATGTAGCATTTGTCCGGTAGTCGTGGATCTGCCTCAACGAAGCCCAAAAGACATTCGCGAAGCTCAATTGAACGATACTGAAGTAAGTAAAATCATAGAGGATTTTGAAGATGTTAACAAACCCGAAGCAGCTATACGCTGGACTGATAGAGGGTATTATCTTTCGCAAGGTGTGTTGTACCGCTGTGATCCGGATGGAGAATCCGAAGAACCTCAGCTTGTGGTTCCAGAGTCATTAAAGGCAGAACTCATGAAGGAGTTACACGATGCGCCTACTGCTGGACACTTGGGTTTGGAGCGAACCTTAAGGAAGATCAAGGAAAGGTATTATTTCAAGAACATGAGGACTTATGTAGCTCAATATCTTAAGTCTTGTGACTCATGTCAGAAGTATAAAGCTACAAATTTGAAACCTGCAGGTCTACTTCAGACCCCAGTGCCTCAGCAGCGATTTGAGGTGCTTGCGATGGACCTGTTTGGACCACTACCTGAAGGGGATAAGGGAGAGAAGTGGATTCTTCTTATCGAGGATACAGCTAGTCGTTGGGTCGAGCTGTTTGCGCTATACGACGCGACGGCAGAGTCGTGTGCTAAAGCGCTCATTGAAGAAGTTTTCTTGCGGTATGGGGTACCACGTCGTGTGATCTCGGACAATGGAAGCCAATTTGTCTCAGCGGTGATGCAGAAAGCTATGTACGTACTGGGAGTACAGCAATCTCTGATCCCAGTATACCATCCGGAAGCCAACCCTGCGGAACGTAAGAATCGAGAATTGAAGCAGCTTCTTGCCATTCTGGTTGTACCGGAACATCGCCAGTGGCCTACCGTTCTTCCGATGGTGCGATTTGCGCTCAACAGTGCTTATAATCAGGGAACAGGTCAAACCGCTGCTTATCTCACCTTCGCTCGGGAGTTACGTTCTCCTATGGCAGTGCATACCGATCTCCGAGCGATAGTGTCCCAGCAAAACTTCGTGCCTCAAATCTCTCCATATCTGAAGGAGTTTGCGCGTGTCTTACATGACGTCAAGCGGCGTGTTGAAGAGCAACAAGATGTCCGGAAAACTACCGGTGACCAGCACCGACGCGACATCCTCTCTTATAAAGAGGGTGACCTCGTACTCGTGGAGACCCATCTGGCGAGTAACGCGTCTAAAGGCTTTACAAGCAAGTTTGCCCCTAGGCGGGAGGGACCGTATCGTGTCTCGCAAATTATAAGTCCGACATCATTTGTGGTTGTCGATTGTACTGGGGTTGTTAAAGGGAAGTACCATGCCAGCGCTCTGACGCCATATGTAGGATCATCCCCAGCAATCGAACATCAGCGTCGCCGAGGCAGACCAGCCAAGTCACAGCCGGGTCGTTCTTGTGACTTGGAGGGGGAGGTTGTAGCGGGCAGACGTTGCGAGCGAAAGGCCGCATCATCTGATCGTGCTGTCCCACTCGGTTTGCCTTCGCCACCGTGTCGCCCGCGCCGCTCGGCTCGCCTCGCGGCCCGTTCCCCGCTCACTCCACACCGTCAGTCTGGTGGTTAGCCTCTATGAGAGCGGACGGCCGCGCGCGCGACAACACGAACGCAATTCTTCTCTATACTACAAACTTTTTGCCATGTATTCCGAGGAAATATTTAGAATCCAGCTGCGTACTGCATTACTTACAGTAAAATTATTCTTAAAAAAAAAACACGTCTTTAATCCCCAGGGTGATATCAGATCCATACTAAATGCTCCACGTTTA
Source organism: Perizoma flavofasciatum (assembly GCA_958496245.1). Taxonomy (NCBI): domain Eukaryota; kingdom Metazoa; phylum Arthropoda; class Insecta; order Lepidoptera; family Geometridae; genus Perizoma; species Perizoma flavofasciatum. The sequence goes on from OY292436.1 coordinate 8,353,467, forward strand.
TCTGTGGAGATACCAAGCAGGGGGTGGTCAGAGACAAGTCTAAAAATTTTGTTTGCCCACATTTTGTAAGGATCCTGTAAGGATTGGTCTGAAACATTATCTTTATTATTTACTAGGAAGCTGTTGACAGCAGCTTTGCACGCTCGGAGTCGTGTTTAAAAAAATACGATTCTTCCATACAAACTTTCACCCCCATTTTCCCCCATAAAAATCCAAAAACCCTGGAACACGTTACAATTTATTTATGCTCAGTAGCTGTTATTCAAATTGTAATGTTTTCTAACTTCAAGGAACAAAGATTCATACAAGATTCTCCCCCTATTTCCTCAAAGTGGAAATTTCCAAAAATCCTTAGCACATGCTTACGTTATAAAGTAAACCTATATTCCAAATTTCAGCTTTCTAAACTTAGTAGTTTTAGCTGTGCGTGGATAGATCAGTCTGTCTATCAACGATTTTATAAGTTTAGATTGTTGTACACGCGGTGAATACAGACAAAAAACTTACTTTTTTTGTCTGTCTAAGGCGAGCTTAACCCAACAAGACTTTTCTTCCAGCAAATCTTTGAGGATAGGAAAAGCTGATAAATGGCGGTGGGTATGGGAGTGCAGATAAATTTTCATAAATTACAACATATAGGACGACGTCTGTGGGGCGGTAGGCGAAGGCCCGCCTGAGACGCGGTTGGGAAGGTTGCGGGTTCGATTCCCGCCGCTGGACAAATGTTTGTATCTGCGAATATTTGTGTCGGGTCTCGGTGAGTTATATGTATAATATGTCTGTATTTACAAAAAAAAAAAACGAAGTAGTATATCAGCCGTGTAGTTTCCATAACACAAGCTCTGCTTACTTTGGGCCTAGATGATGCTGTGTGAAAATGTCTGTAGATATTTTAAATGCCAGCATTTAAAAAAATATATATTATAACTTTGTGATAGATACTTGAGAATGTTATAAACATACTATATCTTCCAGTTTGTGATAGCTACTTCAGAATTATGATTCCCTTAGGTAAAATATCTTACTTGAATCGATAGCGTGCGCGAACATCTCTATACCCTCAACCGGATGCGACTCCTGTGGTCCATCCTCCTCGCGCAAACACTCCGCCGCCAGCTGCATCGACGAGGACATGGAAGACCACATTGACTCCAGCATTGATGACACTACAAATGTTTAAATGGAAATATTATATTTACAACTAGCTGTGCCACGGCCGGCTTCAGACCTCGCTCGACTCACCGCGTCGCATCGCCCTCCCGCGCTATTACTTATTTTGCTAGGTTGCCAAGAGTCGTAGCGTGATGTAACCTTCCTCAAGAATTGGACTATCAAATGCAAAGAGATTTTTCAAAACTTACTGGTACTTCCAGAGATAGCGTTCAAACAAAATTAATCAAAATTCAAACAACTCTTCAGCTTTATTATTTGTATAGATAAATAACAAGTTTTACGATGTTTGAAAACCCACCACGTGTAATTTACAGCATAAATTGTGGCGCTAGGCGCCCTAGTGGGCGGTAACCCAACTTCTGATCCGGAGATCCTGGTTTCGATATCAATCGTGCACCAATAGATTTTTCCACTCGATTTGTTTTTATGTGCGCTTTAACACGTCAAACGGTGAAGGAAAACATCGTGAGGTAACCTGTATGTCCTAGAAATAAAAATTAAAAGGCACGTGCCAACAGTTAGTGTTCCAATAAGCGGCTTGCCACGTGTCACGTGGAATGCTCATTACTTGCAAAACGCGGGCATGTACGGGCAACGAAAATATGTTTAGACATGCCTCTGAATATCCACTACTTGTTATCCTCAAAGATCTAAGGCCCAAATTCATAGTCAAATAGGGGCTCCCTTAGGGGACTGTTCAGGCGCTAAGTAAAAATTCAAGTGTGCATAAGGCAAATGCTGAAAGGTGAATTTTAGGGGACTCCGACTATGAATTCAGGCTTAAGTTTCGTTTTTTTTATTTTTAATATACACTCGTTTCTGCGTCTATGTGTTGGCAGCGCATTTGGCAGGGAGGATCCTGCTTCTTGCAGATACGGCCCATACCACATCCGCACGGAAAGGTAAGGGTCCGGTCGGAAAACATTATCATCATAACTTTTGAAACTATTATGATTATGAAAATATTCACAAAAGAGTGGGAAAGGGGGTAGATTGATTATTCGATCAATAACATTAACCCGTAGACTTTGTTCCTCCCTTGATCACTTTTACTTACTAAGTATAAGTAAAAGTAAATAATAAATAAATAAATAAATAATGCTGGACAATCCACACAGCATCATCTAGCCCCAAGCTAAGCAGAACTTGTGTTATGGGTACTAGACGACTGATATACTTAATACAATACATTACATAGATAGATATTTTTTTATTATACATAGAAAATACCCAGAAAACCCGGAACAAATATTTGCAGATCGTACAAATATTTGTCCCAGGGCGGGAATCGAACCCGCAACCTCCTGTGTCGCAGGCGGACCTTCGCCCACCGCGCCACATCGGTCGTCAAAGTATAAGTCTATTGTAATTATAATAATAGTGGACAGCAATTTTACAATAATTTATTTATTAACAGTGAATATTTTTTTTGGATAAAATTGATAATCTTTGAACTGGGTTTACCAATAAATATTTGTATTTGAATTCATTTATTTATTAATGGTACATGGAACTGTGAGGAAAATTCAGTAAACTTTTTTTTTTTACTTAATTTTTATCAATCCATAGTAATATCCTGTTTTTAGTGAAAGTTACATTCTCATCATGTGAGAAAATATTATTATTAGATGAAAATGTTGTCTTTTACTTAGCCCATTTGCCTTTTTATTTATCTATTAGGAGTTGTTTGTACAAGTTTAGGTACATTTTTAACAATGGCAGCAGGAAGTACCTGGTTCTGCACGCACTTTAGGCTGAACAGTGAGCGAGAGGCCATTGATTTCAACAACAGAGTCATCTTTCAGCAATGTTGACCAGGGAATGGTGACTGTGATCTCATGCATGCGCCCATCCACTATCTCCAATGGCCAGTTCTGGGCATCCCCCAGTTCATTGAGAGCCTAGAAAGGAAGGAAATAAGATAGATGGATAAACTCTTTATTGCAAATACGAAGCATAACACATGGTGTGTTATGCTTCGTATTTGTAATATTTCCATAAAAAAAAACAAAAATATCTACCTAACTGTGTATAGAATAAAAAAACCTTGGGAGAAATAATAATAATAAATAAATTATTTAGACAAATGAGTCCATTTTGTTGGTAGAAACTCAAAACTAGGCTAGTACTTAGTAGCTGTTGCTGCTCCCGCAGCAACGTTTTTTTGCGTGAGACCCATCTCATTCTCATTTCCACCACCTTCCACCCCAGTCGAAGGTATTGGTGGTGGAAATGAGAAAACTAACTAATAAAGAGGTACATAGCTTTGTTCAAGATCTTTGGCAGCCAAACAACATTTATTTTCTCAAAATTAGAACAGCACTATTGGACAACTTTTTTCAGTGACTACATATAATATTGATTTTCATAATGAAAAACAAGTCAATTATATGTTTGAGTTTGACTAATAAACCTTTCTGAACACAATAACCAATTTTTATTATCCATAAATTGAACATAGTTACAAGGTTATGTCAATATGTCCATTTCACTAAGGATGTCACTGAAAAAATTTGCTTGTGTTGGCAAGTTAATACAATGACAATAATAGAATGTAGATGTCACTAAAAAATACTGGTGAAGTCTTTAAGAAAATAGAAAATAACCTTACATGGTTTAAAATGTGATGTGAGAATAGGCAATATTATTGAAAATTAGTGCAGACAGCAGTGACAATGAAACACTAGTTATAATTGACAACCTCTGTGGCTCAGTGGGTGAATGCCTGCCTGATATGCGGAAGGTTGTGGGTTCAATTCCCATCTCAGGACAAAATTAAATGTTTGTATCTGTAAATATTTGTCTCGAGTCTGGGTGTTTCAACTATGTACATAGGTACTAGGTTTTATTTTATTTCCTTTACATTACAATAGAATATAATAATTGGACAGGGATTTTTAATGTGTTTAAGTGCTTTTTAAAGAATTATGTTAATTTTATTTTTCACAATAACTGCATTTGTTTCACAGATGTTTGAAAATCATATTGATTCATTCAATTTAATCATTAGTGGCCCTACTATAAGACCCGGAATGAGTAGTGGAAAATAGTTAAGCATGCCAGGACAGAGGGTTGCAATGCTCCAGGAAGTAAGAAGTTGCAGTAAGTTTTAAGGAAAAAACTGTCTTTTTTGGTAATGATGTAAAGAACTATATGCATATTGTTATTTTTTGATAAGCTTAAAGCCTGTTCAATTATAATAATTCATACTATTTAATTTTCTTTTACATATAAATAACTTCAAGCTGTTTCAATACAATACAATATAAGTACAGTAATCTACTTATTTAGCATTATTCTAGTAACCTTGACCCGATTTCAAAATGGGGTTAATTATTTGTTTACCCACAAACAAAAAATATTATTGGGTACATGCAGATATGTGATGACTGTTAACTTTATCAAGTAGGTAGGTACCTACTTAGTTGTATGATGATAAAAATAAGAAACAAGGTGTGTTGTTCTTTGTCTTAACAAGCACGTGTTTACGTCGTCGCCGTAATGCGCAGTATTGGCTGGCATACAACACGTTTAAGAAAAGCGAATAAGAGGTCAGAATACCTACTACTCGTGGTAAAAATGTAATAGGAAATAAAATAATAGGTACTCACTTCGCAATCAAGGTTGACATCGCATACGGTACCAGTTCCATTGTACAGGTCCACACTCAGCTGATCCAAAGTAAGTTTTTCCTTCAGAAAATTACCGAGATAACGCTGAAGCAGGTACCTGCAAGCTCGCTTCTTGATGCTCTCAGACCATGGCAGATACCACAACATTTTCAGTTCATTTCACTAGCTATCATCAACTTGAGAATTTTTGATTTTGAGCGTGACTCTGGTTATCGTATTATGTTTTGCGTGCGATTGACTGACAGATTCTTTCTTGCAATTTTGCGAACGTAAATAAACTTACTTACGTTCCTTTTTACACAAAACTCATAACTGTCAGAGACTGACATACTGTAAGGCAATCCTACGTTTCGTTTTACCCTACAGCAACTGTTTTTTTTTTTTTATTTTTTTTATTTTTTTTTTTTTTTTTTTTTTAATATTTACCCTCCTAGGGAAGGCTATAGTCGTATGACCATACTACCTCGTCTTCCGTAACTTTATTTTCATTCGTGTAAATGTTCAATTTTTTGTCTATTGTTATTGTTCTGAGCCTCAGCATTGTTGAAATTTTTTGGTTTTACGGTTTTTTTTCCTTTAAGGGTAGGCTATAATCGTAGGACCATACCGCCTCTTCGGCCGTAACTTTTCTTTCATTCGTGAAATAGTATTGCTTTTTGTATTTTATTATACAGTAGTTGTTGCCCGCGGCTTCGCCCGCATGGTATGTTAATAAAAGTAGCATATGACTGTCTCCAGGCTTCAAACTATGTCCACCAATTTTTGAATGAATCGAACCAAGGATTACAATTTATATAAGGTTAGAACTCAATTGCACACCCCCAAAGAGTAGTTTTGAAAAAAATAAAAAATACGCGTTTCATTATTTACTTTAAAGTTTATTTGTACAGAGTTTTGAGCGAATCAAACATTTTCTTTCATAGAAACTTTACCGCCCTATTTAACCCCCTTAAGGGTCGATTTTCGAAAATTAGAGATCCTAAACTATCTACATTCCAAATTTCATCAAATTCGGTTTAGTACTACTTTGATGCAGTTCTACGACTAATACTAGGTAGATACATTCACGGTACTTTGACAGACAACCTTGATCGCCACATCTACGTCAGTTCGACCGGCCCCTACGCCTATATTATGCTGTCTTCCTTTTTTAACCTACATTCTGATTTGTCGATATCGAGCACTAATTTTCTTTTTCACCCACTGCGCCGTTACGTGCAGATTTTAGTGGACGTTTTTGAGTTTCACTAGGGAGTGGCATCCATTTTGAAATTAAAGATGCAGTGAACAAGAATGTTATTTATAATTATCGATACCTATTTAGGCTTGTTTGTTCAACGATAACTGCCGAACCGTTTATTAAATTTTGATGAAACTAGGTAATAGGTTAGGTACTTACTTACCTACCTACCTTATTGAACTTTTATTATTATTAACTCTTTATTGGACATTTAATGATAAATGAACAATAGGCGGACTTCATGCTAAAGCATTTTCTACCAGCCAACCCAATTCGTTGTGATTGGCGGTAAACGTGCTACATGTTTTTATGAACTTATAGCTATAATAGATACAATATTATTTTATATATCTAATCACATTTACGTATAGGTAAATAATTATATATGTAATCATATAGGTAAATATTTATATATTTAAGGCACTTATACATATAAATAATAGTTTGAAGGTAGGGTACATAAACTGAGCGGTGTTAAACAGAATGCGACCATCGACGAAAATATGGCCAGTTTTATGTTTTTTCTCTGCTGCCGCGTGTTTAGCCAATATAATATTAAAAAGAGATGTTAATGTAAAAGTATTCGTTATTATCTAGCAAATTAACTACCTATTGTAACGCGAGTTTAATTTAAGATGGTTGTTTGAATCGTCCCGCGCAGCGATAGGTATAAACACACTCCCGAGCATCCGCCAAAAAGAAAGTTGTAGAGGGCTAAGGAGGCTCTAGAGAGTCAGCGTCCAATCCGCCCGCCCCGCGCCGCCGGCTGCGAATCGCGCGGCTGTGTTTTTTATGGTTTTACCTATTGTTTTGTACTTATCAAATACGAGGGCCTATGCTGAGTTGCAAAAACGTTCAAAACTTGTCGAAACGATGACCGTTTTGACATGTTATAAACTCAGCATAGACCCTCTGTGCGTGTACCTAATTATAGTGTGTAATTAGTATCAGGATATACCCCCTAGTGTTTGAGTGTCACAAACACATGGTGGTGAGATAAGACCTTTCCTACACTATCAAAAGTCGAAAAACTTTGTCTTGATATTAAAATATGGCATTTATTTGTAGTCGTTGTTTGTTGTCTTATGTTTTTTTTTTAATTTTATAAAATCCTATTTTAGCAGAAAACGAATACTCGTATGGTCGCTTTCAGCCTATCAAACTTTGCTTATAATAATTATAACATAAACAGCCAATGTGATGGTTTTATTCTGCCAAAACTACGATGATGTAATAATTAGAATTAGAACTTTTTCAATCCCAAGAGTTTTTATCATCTAAATAATCAAATATTTTATAGTAAAAAAGGCATACCTTTTTTAAAAAGGATTTGTTTGATTAAGTTTATAAATTTGTTAATTGTCATTTTTTGTAGGTATATTATCTCTTGGGAGTTTGTTATAAAAGCGTAGATATACCTTGCCCTTTAAACGATTTATTAACTTTATGGAATCTACAAGTGGCAACGGCGAGTTTATATTTATATAAATTATTAACAATGTATTGACATACAACCCTAGTGGTTAAAAATGTTAAAATTTTGAGCCTGTTTTATTTGGTTTTTACAGCACTATCCCTAATTTCTATCAAGTAGGTAACTAAAGAAGGTGTGGTTTAACTAAAGAGTTCTATATGGTATAGCGTAATTGACGCGGGATATACATTCAAAAGCTTAGACAATTAATTACATTTGAAAATAGCCGAGAACCTTGAATAGTAGAAACTAGAATAGTTATTTTTTGTTGATTGCACATAACACCATTTTACAGTATGTACGACATATAAAAACATAAATAAAACAACAAAAAATAAAAGAAAAAATACGCTGGTAGTAGGTACCTACCTCAAAAGAAAATTGCTTTTGGTTAAAGTTTTTGTTTATGAAACACTCTACTATACTCTAAATATAATATACTCTAAAATACTCTATATCCGGCGGCGGCGACAGCCCAACTTCACCCGGCGCGACAGAAAGAGAGACAGAATGTAAAAAAAATCTGTGAAGACTGTCTAATGTCGATGACCACACCTTGTTTTTATTTTGCTCACAATAAAAAAAAATATTTTTCTCTCGTTTGACCACAGACTAGTTAAGAGATACTACGTCATTTGATAGCTCGTGCCGTAAAAGTCGTTCTACGCTTATGAGTAGGGGTTTCCCTCCCAAAACTTACTGCCGATCGTGGCGATCGACGTTCCATAAAATAATGTTTTTTTTACAAAATTGTGATAAATACATACTTAGATCAATTAAAACTATCTCAATTTTGATTTTCATCGTTGACAGATACTTCAACATTATTTTCATGTTGAACTATAGGAACATTGCAGGTGAATATTTTCAGACTGTAGAAAATTACGAAAGTGTTTAAGGGCAAGTAGACAGTGGCGGCAAACTTAGCATGACCAACACCTTCTTCCGAATCGCCCATAACATCTGAATCGTTGACAACAAGTATTATTTCGACTCTTGAAACTTTGAAAAAATCTGAAAAAAGAAAGCAATCATTATATAGGTACCAAGTCCTACTTACCTATTTATAAAATCAAAACTATTGCTAAGTAATTCTCATTGTTTTTTCTGCATCCATTTTTTCTTCGGGGTCAATATAATTTACTGGGTATATCAAAAAAAATAGGTACTTGGGTACTTATTCACGGGATGTCTGATTATAGGATAAGTAACCAAGCTTTCTGTGGAAAATATTTTGTGTCTCACCATTTCCACTTTGATAAAATATATCAAAAATTCGATTCATCCGAACTCGACCCCAGATTTGTTGTTCAGAGAACAGCAAACTATCTGCAAATTAGAAAATATTTACAAAATTATCGGTTACCCCTCCCTATGCACGTTCATCATGCCTAATAGTGTAATAAAATAACTACCTACCCATTCTTTCCATTTAATCGGTCCATACCTCTACAGGTTCCTAAAGTCATCAAAATCTTGTAATACCACTCCCCCACACCGAGAATGGTCCTTCGCATTTTTTCTCCAGAAGCACTGCCTAATAGCATAACCACTATAAGTGGAATAGCTTTTTTCAACATGACACCAATTTAACTTAAAATTCAATTAGGATTAACTGCTAGTACTGTTAGTACCCTAGTGAAACAAAGGTGTACATACGGTACCTCCAGTGCTGCCAGCCGAGTCATGTCAAATGTTACCTAAAATAGATAAAAAATAATCTTTTGGTGTGTTAAATACCTAAAATAGATAAAAAATAATCTTTTGGTGTAAAAAATTACCTTTCGTATGTTTCCCCAAAAATAATAATAATAATAATAATGCTGGACATTTTACACACAGCATCATCTAGCCCCAAACTAAGCAGTGCTTGTATTATGGGAACTACCTCTACATGACTGATATACTACTTATACACTTTTTTTTTGTTAATACATAAGTACATATTATACCTCCATAGAAAATAAGAGCTAAATGTTGATAGACAGATGTTGGTTGTATTAACTTAGAGAAAAAATTATAAAATAGTTGTGTTTTCTATTTTAAGTTGTATTTCACGAAATTGTTTTTTTTCAACTTTTTCAAATATTCTTTTTGCCAACATTGCAAAAAATAAAGAGCACTTTTACGTTCATTTCAATTTGGATTCAGTAATTAATAATGTATTCTACGAATTCCAAAAAATCACCTAAAAGGTTACAAAAGATTCCTTCTGGCAACGCTCTATATAGCGTACATACATAAACATATCTAAATTATTAATTTTCAATTTAAAGCGCCCCCGAGACGATCATTCCAGTTGGATTAAACTGCATCATTAACTGTTGGCGTCCTTCTGATTATAATTAAAGCCTCTCACCACACGTTGGTTCGTGATTTCCATCTTTCCGTCAGATTGTTTTCACGGTTTGATCGTCTCAGAGGCACTTAATACCACTTAACCTAGGACAAACTAAGGTAACAATGCAATGTTTTGTAAACTAGAGCTGTAGCTTAGACGTGCGGCGCCTTATATTATACACTTAGATACCTGTGCAGATACTACCTGTGTATGAAAATCTTGTAATACTCCCCAACACCCAAAATGGTCCTTCGCATTTTTTCCCTCCAGAAGCACTTTGGTAGGCTTACAATATATCGTAAGCGTTCTACCTAGTAGTTACTATCATCATCATCATCTTCTTTAACCTCTAGAAGTCAACTATTGGCAAGATCATGAAGATTGCAGCCACCATATATCGAATGGCCTGTAATCTTTAAGACATCATCCAGTTGTTACTATAAAAAGTAATTTGGTAGATATTCTATGTTGTTACCTATAGCTGGCGTAAACAGCCGTGAAATCAGTTAAAGTTGCTAAATTTTTTTATAAAAAAAACGAATGTTATTTTACAATCCATTTTATTTTCAAAACAGAAGAAAATAAATAAATTATATATTCATTAAGACATAATTTGCACCTGCAGCAATGCCAGCCCAAGTCTCAGTCACAATCTGCTCTATGTAATCCGCGGGCACTTCGAAAGAGTATTCATATCCAGGCAGTTCCAGGGTGTAGGTAAGTAGGATGCCAGCAGCACGGGCCCAGTCGCGAGAAGTTCCCGTGGTCTGGTAGAGCACGTTAGCCGCATTGCCGACGATGTAACGGTCAGCTTTATCAAGAGCAAGTTCATCTATGGCTGTGGCCATCTGAATTCCAGCGAGGTGAAGAATCAATCCGTTGGAGGGAAGAGTGGCTGTGACAAATAAGGGTCGTTTTGAAATAAAACTGGCTAAGAGCGGGCCGGGCTCAAGGTGCTCAAACAGCCAGGGTTTCGTATGATAGCGTTTGTAAACTACAGATACCTACTTAGAGAGAAAAGAAGGCTTCAAGATACTATAGGTACGGTACTAATAATATAATTATTATGAGTAGTATTAAATACATTATTCATACAACTATGTAGGTACAAGTAGGTATATACAAAAAATATGAAATGAAACAGCTAGCTATCTAAAGACCGTTGCAAACTATCTAGGTATAGATAGCACATCTGATCCAGATCACTACCAGATGGAAGCGTTCCAATAATATTGGCCGCAACGCATGCTAATGCGTTGACCCAGATAAGAGCCAGCTTTCTGGTCATTCGTCGTTGCTTCGACCAGACGCCCTGAAAGAATTTTGAAAACGCGAAGGACCTCGGTTCCCCACGGACCCAGAGTCTCAACCCCAAAAGACTCAAATAAGTAAGCTCTGTCGAGACTTCTTTTAAGTGTTCAATTGAAATATATCATATTATTCATAATATGAAAAAAATACTTTATCGATAAGACCGCCCATTGTACTTTAAGGTTTTGTTAATTAGTGCTTATTTCTCAAAGGTGTACAATGAAGTATTTTCATTCATTTCTTTCCGTTTCACCGCAACAATTTGATGGTAATTTAATAGACAGGAAAATATTTCGAAAGTCAATTTCAACTCAGGTCAATATATTTTTTCATCATGTCTATCTGTGATCATGTCAAGGTTTAAAGCTTGCTTTTGACCGCGACATCGACTGCGTGGTATGTTAATAAAAGTGGCGTATGACCTTCTCCAGACTTCAGTCTATGTCCATATCAAATTTCATCACAAACGTCTCAGCGGTTTAACCGTGAAACATATAAGTAGGTATAGATATTTCCGATATAATTTAAGTGGCTTAATTGATACTTATCTTAATATTATGGCCAAATCACACAATATGATTATAAACTATAGACTATGTTTTATTCTGACAAATAAGCTATATTACTGTAAACAGTTTTATTATAAGTACATAGATAGATAGATTATTATTTTTGTAACGTACCGTTGTTGCCCCAAGCATATAGGACCATGTTTCCATAGTTGTGCAGCGATATGTACAGAGCAGCACGATGGAGTTGCTGCTGAACCGCATCTCTGATAACCCTGGTTTCAGGTTCAGAGAAAGCTGTGGGCCCTTCATATATTAAGGAGCAAGGGTCACTACTTCCTTGGTTAGTGCCCCAGTAGTGGTCAAAGTTTCGATTTCCGTCGACTCCAGGGCATTCACTTGCACCAACGTGAGATTTGGAACGGGTTTTGCGCCATAAACGGTCCTGGGATATAAAAATAATTATATTAAATCAGTCAAATAATTATTGATAAATACTGAGAGATAAATACTCTGGTAGAAGTTGTTGGTAGGTACGGGTTTTTCTAGATATCTGCTAATCTTTTCTGCTCTTGAGACAACTAATGAGACATTCAGAGGTTTTCCAAATATACCGGGACCCTGAACTCTCAGAGATCACGTATCTTATGTTGACTTTGAATGTTAATAATATTGCATCGAATATTCCTTAAAAGGCCTCAATTAGGTAAATAATGCTAAAGTAGGTCATCGTATCATGGCACACACATCACGAAGTGTTTTATTTGGTTTTTACAGCACTATCCCTAATTTCTATCAAGTAGGTAACTAAAGAAGGTGTGGTTTAACTAAAGAGTTCTATATGGTATAGCGTAATTGACGCGGGATATACATTCAAAAGCTTAGACAATTAATTACATTTGAAAATAGCCGAGAACCTTGAATAGTAGAAACTAGAATAGTTATTTTTTGTTGATTGCACATAACACCATTTTACAGTATGTACGACATATAAAAACATAAATAAAACAACAAAAAATAAAAGAAAAAATACGCTGGTAGTAGGTACCTACCTCAAAAGAAAATTGCTTTTGGTTAAAGTTTTTGTTTATGAAACACTCTACTATACTCTAAATATAATATACTCTAAAATACTCTATATCCGGCGGCGGCGACAGCCCAACTTCACCCGGCGCGACAGAAAGAGAGACAGAATGTAAAAAAAATCTGTGAAGACTGTCTAATGTCGATGACCACACCTTGTTTTTATTTTGCTCACAATAAAAAAAAATATTTTTCTCTCGTTTGACCACAGACTAGTTAAGAGATACTACGTCATTTGATAGCTCGTGCCGTAAAAGTCGTTCTACGCTTATGAGTAGGGGTTTCCCTCCCAAAACTTACTGCCGATCGTGGCGATCGACGTTCCATAAAATAATGTTTTTTTTACAAAATTGTGATAAATACATACTTAGATCAATTAAAACTATCTCAATTTTGATTTTCATCGTTGACAGATACTTCAACATTATTTTCATGTTGAACTATAGGAACATTGCAGGTGAATATTTTCAGACTGTAGAAAATTACGAAAGTGTTTAAGGGCAAGTAGACAGTGGCGGCAAACTTAGCATGACCAACACCTTCTTCCGAATCGCCCATAACATCTGAATCGTTGACAACAAGTATTATTTCGACTCTTGAAACTTTGAAAAAATCTGAAAAAAGAAAGCAATCATTATATAGGTACCAAGTCCTACTTACCTATTTATAAAATCAAAACTATTGCTAAGTAATTCTCATTGTTTTTTCTGCATCCATTTTTTCTTCGGGGTCAATATAATTTACTGGGTATATCAAAAAAAATAGGTACTTGGGTACTTATTCACGGGATGTCTGATTATAGGATAAGTAACCAAGCTTTCTGTGGAAAATATTTTGTGTCTCACCATTTCCACTTTGATAAAATATATCAAAAATTCGATTCATCCGAACTCGACCCCAGATTTGTTGTTCAGAGAACAGCAAACTATCTGCAAATTAGAAAATATTTACAAAATTATCGGTTACCCCTCCCTATGCACGTTCATCATGCCTAATAGTGTAATAAAATAACTACCTACCCATTCTTTCCATTTAATCGGTCCATACCTCTACAGGTTCCTAAAGTCATCAAAATCTTGTAATACCACTCCCCCACACCGAGAATGGTCCTTCGCATTTTTTCTCCAGAAGCACTGCCTAATAGCATAACCACTATAAGTGGAATAGCTTTTTTCAACATGACACCAATTTAACTTAAAATTCAATTAGGATTAACTGCTAGTACTGTTAGTACCCTAGTGAAACAAAGGTGTACATACGGTACCTCCAGTGCTGCCAGCCGAGTCATGTCAAATGTTACCTAAAATAGATAAAAAATAATCTTTTGGTGTGTTAAATACCTAAAATAGATAAAAAATAATCTTTTGGTGTAAAAAATTACCTTTCGTATGTTTCCCCAAAAATAATAATAATAATAATAATGCTGGACATTTTACACACAGCATCATCTAGCCCCAAACTAAGCAGTGCTTGTATTATGGGAACTACCTCTACATGACTGATATACTACTTATACACTTTTTTTTTGTTAATACATAAGTACATATTATACCTCCATAGAAAATAAGAGCTAAATGTTGATAGACAGATGTTGGTTGTATTAACTTAGAGAAAAAATTATAAAATAGTTGTGTTTTCTATTTTAAGTTGTATTTCACGAAATTGTTTTTTTTCAACTTTTTCAAATATTCTTTTTGCCAACATTGCAAAAAATAAAGAGCACTTTTACGTTCATTTCAATTTGGATTCAGTAATTAATAATGTATTCTACGAATTCCAAAAAATCACCTAAAAGGTTACAAAAGATTCCTTCTGGCAACGCTCTATATAGCGTACATACATAAACATATCTAAATTATTAATTTTCAATTTAAAGCGCCCCCGAGACGATCATTCCAGTTGGATTAAACTGCATCATTAACTGTTGGCGTCCTTCTGATTATAATTAAAGCCTCTCACCACACGTTGGTTCGTGATTTCCATCTTTCCGTCAGATTGTTTTCACGGTTTGATCGTCTCAGAGGCACTTAATACCACTTAACCTAGGACAAACTAAGGTAACAATGCAATGTTTTGTAAACTAGAGCTGTAGCTTAGACGTGCGGCGCCTTATATTATACACTTAGATACCTGTGCAGATACTACCTGTGTATGAAAATCTTGTAATACTCCCCAACACCCAAAATGGTCCTTCGCATTTTTTCCCTCCAGAAGCACTTTGGTAGGCTTACAATATATCGTAAGCGTTCTACCTAGTAGTTACTATCATCATCATCATCTTCTTTAACCTCTAGAAGTCAACTATTGGCAAGATCATGAAGATTGCAGCCACCATATATCGAATGGCCTGTAATCTTTAAGACATCATCCAGTTGTTACTATAAAAAGTAATTTGGTAGATATTCTATGTTGTTACCTATAGCTGGCGTAAACAGCCGTGAAATCAGTTAAAGTTGCTAAATTTTTTTATAAAAAAAACGAATGTTATTTTACAATCCATTTTATTTTCAAAACAGAAGAAAATAAATAAATTATATATTCATTAAGACATAATTTGCACCTGCAGCAATGCCAGCCCAAGTCTCAGTCACAATCTGCTCTATGTAATCCGCGGGCACTTCGAAAGAGTATTCATATCCAGGCAGTTCCAGGGTGTAGGTAAGTAGGATGCCAGCAGCACGGGCCCAGTCGCGAGAAGTTCCCGTGGTCTGGTAGAGCACGTTAGCCGCATTGCCGACGATGTAACGGTCAGCTTTATCAAGAGCAAGTTCATCTATGGCTGTGGCCATCTGAATTCCAGCGAGGTGAAGAATCAATCCGTTGGAGGGAAGAGTGGCTGTGACAAATAAGGGTCGTTTTGAAATAAAACTGGCTAAGAGCGGGCCGGGCTCAAGGTGCTCAAACAGCCAGGGTTTCGTATGATAGCGTTTGTAAACTACAGATACCTACTTAGAGAGAAAAGAAGGCTTCAAGATACTATAGGTACGGTACTAATAATATAATTATTATGAGTAGTATTAAATACATTATTCATACAACTATGTAGGTACAAGTAGGTATATACAAAAAATATGAAATGAAACAGCTAGCTATCTAAAGACCGTTGCAAACTATCTAGGTATAGATAGCACATCTGATCCAGATCACTACCAGATGGAAGCGTTCCAATAATATTGGCCGCAACGCATGCTAATGCGTTGACCCAGATAAGAGCCAGCTTTCTGGTCATTCGTCGTTGCTTCGACCAGACGCCCTGAAAGAATTTTGAAAACGCGAAGGACCTCGGTTCCCCACGGACCCAGAGTCTCAACCCCAAAAGACTCAAATAAGTAAGCTCTGTCGAGACTTCTTTTAAGTGTTCAATTGAAATATATCATATTATTCATAATATGAAAAAAATACTTTATCGATAAGACCGCCCATTGTACTTTAAGGTTTTGTTAATTAGTGCTTATTTCTCAAAGGTGTACAATGAAGTATTTTCATTCATTTCTTTCCGTTTCACCGCAACAATTTGATGGTAATTTAATAGACAGGAAAATATTTCGAAAGTCAATTTCAACTCAGGTCAATATATTTTTTCATCATGTCTATCTGTGATCATGTCAAGGTTTAAAGCTTGCTTTTGACCGCGACATCGACTGCGTGGTATGTTAATAAAAGTGGCGTATGACCTTCTCCAGACTTCAGTCTATGTCCATATCAAATTTCATCACAAACGTCTCAGCGGTTTAACCGTGAAACATATAAGTAGGTATAGATATTTCCGATATAATTTAAGTGGCTTAATTGATACTTATCTTAATATTATGGCCAAATCACACAATATGATTATAAACTATAGACTATGTTTTATTCTGACAAATAAGCTATATTACTGTAAACAGTTTTATTATAAGTACATAGATAGATAGATTATTATTTTTGTAACGTACCGTTGTTGCCCCAAGCATATAGGACCATGTTTCCATAGTTGTGCAGCGATATGTACAGAGCAGCACGATGGAGTTGCTGCTGAACCGCATCTCTGATAACCCTGGTTTCAGGTTCAGAGAAAGCTGTGGGCCCTTCATATATTAAGGAGCAAGGGTCACTACTTCCTTGGTTAGTGCCCCAGTAGTGGTCAAAGTTTCGATTTCCGTCGACTCCAGGGCATTCACTTGCACCAACGTGAGATTTGGAACGGGTTTTGCGCCATAAACGGTCCTGGGATATAAAAATAATTATATTAAATCAGTCAAATAATTATTGATAAATACTGAGAGATAAATACTCTGGTAGAAGTTGTTGGTAGGTACGGGTTTTTCTAGATATCTGCTAATCTTTTCTGCTCTTGAGACAACTAATGAGACATTCAGAGGTTTTCCAAATATACCGGGACCCTGAACTCTCAGAGATCACGTATCTTATGTTGACTTTGAATGTTAATAATATTGCATCGAATATTCCTTAAAAGGCCTCAATTAGGTAAATAATGCTAAAGTAGGTCATCGTATCATGGCACACACATCACGAAGTCATGTTTACAAACTGCCTAATTTTACTTTACGACATTAAATTTACCTCATCAAAGGAGTATTCGTATCCGTCAGGGTTGGCCACCGGAATGATTATCCAATCAATGTTTTCAGTGAGATTGTTATCTACAATATCAACGACCAATTGGTTGATGATGTAGAGAGCCACGGGAGGGGTGACCCATTCTCTCGCGTGGACAGCAGCGTCGATGATTATGACTGGCTTTATGAGGCTTTCGAAGTTATTGGTCGAGATCCTGACGTATTTGATCTGACGACCTTCGTAGCTTAACGCAGCGTTTATGACCGTAACCAATCCAGGGTACTGCACTGCCAGGTCGTCAAGATAATCATTGATCTGGAAAGAGACGATCCCGTACAAGATAACAACGTCGCATCGTTCATATTAAAAACAAAATACCACTAATTTATTGCTTGGCAGGCTCACCTCTTCATGCCTGTAGTAAGTGTCCCAACTGATCTTTTTACCGCTCTTTGCTGCTGCTAATTTTCTACTCTCAATCTGTTCCTCTTCTTTCCTAAAAATACTGGAAACCGAACAATTTTATGTAATTTTTGATAGATAGTAGCTACAATTAAAGTCTTGTTGAAATTGATCTTACGTAGCCAGATTTTCAGCTATTAGCTTGTAAGACATATTGTTTGCTTCGAAGTAACGCAGCCATTGTCCTTTCTCTTCAGGAGCCAACCTAAGCAGGACCTCGAGCTGGCCAGAAGTAGATTTTGCGGCGGGTATGGCAGAAATGATATCTAAACGAGCTTCGAGTTTCGCTAGCTCTGCTGATGATCCGGTTACGCGGTACAGTTGATGTCTGTAAAATGAAATTGGCAAGGAAGGAGACACTTAAGTATTATCTACAGGGTTGGTTAAATTATATAGTTCTAGTATAGTGATATCTGTGCCCATAGCCTACAAGCATTCCTGCGATTTCCAAACTAATCATCTAAATCATGTGCGTTACGACACCTGTGTGAAGAAGAAGAGAGTTTAAAGATTTATTGTTGATTCAGGTACATAGAAAGAAGTATGTAAATAGCATAACGTTATAAAGCTAATTACTTACCCTTCATATTTTTCGTGTCGGGCTTGGGCCAACGCCACAAGCAACAGCACACAGACCAACATTCGATACATTTTGCCTACTGTACTGACCCTCTGCTGGCAAGGCTACTGCATTATATACATTATAATGATTATACTTGGATTAAAGGCTCAGTTATAATCCTTTATACAGATAATTTATATCGCACCTTCTTACACAGCGTTATCTAAGTATTTTGGCATTAATGCACCACATCGGTTTCTTGTGAACCTTATCTAAACATATGTTTTATAGTCCATTATGATATCTTTTTTTTTGGAAATTAAGAATTTAAATATAGATGGTGCCTGTACAATAAAGAAAACTCTGAGATTTTGTCAGTGTTTAAAAAATAGGTACCTTAGTAATCACGTACTAACTTTCCTAACACTTATAGGTATGTAAATAAAATACGTATGAACTAAATGAGTATTCCTTAAGTTTTATGTTACTATAGCTAATTATTATTATACCTACTTACCTACAAATATATTATCATCTATCAATAAATAACTAAGATAGGTAGGTAAGTAGTTAACTACCACCACAGATATTATAATACCTACCACCTGTTATATGGTGCGCTAGGAGCTGAGCTAGAATGAATGAGTATTAGGTACTACTTTACCAGGCCACTGAGAAAGTTTTGCGAAAAAAACTTTTTATGTATAAGGCACTGACCACTTGTAATTATTTTGAAAAATTTGGTTATTTAAAAGTAAAAATACCATTGTTTGAATTTCGAATTTTTCCACATTTTTTCGAGAGTCAAATTAAATTATCGTGTATCATTTAAAAATGGATCTGCATCGAGAGCATTTTCATGCGATGATTTTTTTACGATTTTAAATGTTGCCTAAAACCTGATGAGTCATTTGATCGACTTCAAATGGCTTTTATGGATGAATGACCTTCAAAAGCAACCATCTACCGTTGGCATAGGGAGTTCAAGCGCGGTCGCCTTACTTTGGGGGATGAGCAACGGAGTGGTCGTCCTACGATGGCTGTCACGGAAGAAAGTGTGATGGCAGTAAAAAAAAAAAAACAAGAAAACAGGCGAATTACATACGAAGTGATTCAACATACACTGCAGATTGGTTCGGGAAGCGTTCACAAGATTCTACACGAGCACCTTCGCGTGAGGAGGATAGTTTCGCGCTGGGTGCCGCACAACCTCACCGAAGCTCAGAAGCAGGCCCGTGTGGAGTGGTGCCGTGATATGATTCAAAAATTTGAAGCAGGCTCGTCTCGGCGCTTTTACGACATTGTGACAGGTGACGAATTCTGGATTTATCAATACGATCCAGAAACAAAGCGTCAGTCGACAGTTTGGCTGTTTCAAAACGAACCAACGCCTACGAAAGTGAAGCGATCGAGAAGCGCGGGGAAAATTTTGATCGCTAGTTTCTTCACTTTGACGGGATATCTGGTTTCAATTCCATTACAAGACCAAAGCAGCATCAACGCCGAATGGTATACCACAAAATGCCTGCCAGAAGTTTTGTCTGCAATGAGCAACAAGCGACCGAACACCGGGCTCCGCGGGGTACTGCTTCACCATAACAACGCGCCCGCGCACTCAGCACTCAGTCCAGGAGGGACTTCCTGGACACCACACCGGTCAGAGTCTTGGGTCACCCTCCTTACAGTCCTGATCTAGCACCGTGTGACTTCTTTTTATTCCCTAAAATAAAAAATCAGCTGAAAGGGATACAGTTTTCATCACCGGAAGACGCGCTAGAAGCGTTCGAGAAGACCGTGGAAGAGGTGGCTGCGGCGGAAAATTGGTTCAGACGCATTAAACTTTGTACAGAGGCTGGTGGAGAGTTTTTTGAAAATATTTTATCCATAGAAGTTTTTTAGTTTCTCAAAACTTTCTGAGTGGGATACTCATCGTACCTATTGTACACCAGATATTTTACACAAAAAATAAGGTAGGTATCAATAAATAATGCAATGGGCGACAATACAACTAAAAGCTATTTTTTTAACGCAACCTTAAATAATAAACTGGATTATCTGCGTTTAGGTAAGTAAGTAGGTAAATTAGATACTGACCTACATGACAATAGTGAGTTGGCTACCTACCTACACAGATACATTTCCTGTTCATTTTAAAGTAGGTGATATAAGGTAGGTAGTTAGGTAGTTACATAACATAGCCTCAAAAATCTAACACAAAACAAAACGGCGCATACGGAACCAAGTTGTCAAAGCTCATGAGTACCTAAGTTAAATCGATTGTTTAGAAACCCTATAAACATAAAGCTAAATGTAATATTATGTTTTGTGGCTTGAAATAGGTTTGTACCTACCCATATTTTTTATCTAAATTAGGGTTATTTTGTTGTAAAGATAGAAGCCACCGTGTGGCGAGGAAATTGATTGCATCGGTATTTTAAAAGCTTTTCGAAGATTAGTTAATGTTGGTCGTCATTATCATCAGTTGATCAACGACCACTGCTGGATATATGCGTCATCATAATATAATGTCACTCTATATAATGTGGCAAACAAACATACGGTCTGTACCTGTTGGTAAGCAGCTACCGTAGCTTATACGCATGCAACACCGAACCATTACACGTACCTTGCCGACCCTTCTTACTAGAACCACAGATATTATAACTAGAACTATCAAAAAGTAATTAATATTGTATGTTATCTAAGAGGTTTTTATATTGCGTTGAGCAGCGAACGAAAATAAAATATTTTTTCACCTGTATCGTAACTTAAACGTATCTATCACAAAATCTTGTTTTGAACCAGAGGTGTAAGCAGACATATCTGAATAATGATCTTGTACAATTTTCTTACATTAGGGAATGCAGGGTAAACTGACCCTTCTGAATTTTCAGAGCCATAAAACATTGCTACAAAAATACTTCTGGAAATATCTCTTATAGTACGTTTTTACCGATTTTTTGAAACCTTTATGCCACCAAGCGTAAATCAAAGGATTTACTATGCTATTTGCAAAAGCTAAAAATGGAAAAGGACCAACTAATAAAACCCTGAGCTGTATACACTTTGGATTCGTTAGTTTCTCTTCACAGAAAACAAAAAATATAACTGCTATAAAAAACGGAACCCATGTAATTATAAATGTCCCAGTCGTGAGTAAAACTACAGTTATAGCTCGCCATTTGTTTGGCTCCTTGATCTTACGTACTTTAGAATACTTTCTTGGCTTTGATGATATATGTACATTATGCATGTTATCAATGTCCAGTGAAGAAAAGATAGACGAAGCAATCGATTCAACAGTGTAAACACTGAAATCTGAATCAGATTTACCATTACTTTTTCTCCCATCTTTTATGTTAAATCTATCGACACCAGTTAGGTCTTCGATACTTTTAGATCTGATATTTCGTTCAGTTTTAAAGCTTGTTATTCCCAGTGTAAAAGAAGAGCTTCTTTTCAATTTTGTGTCAGATTTCACTGATTGCGAACTCGTTCTTCTGTCCACCATCGTTCCACGATTCATTCTCAACTGTGGTCTCTCGCTTACGGGTGTTACTTCCTTTACTTTTATAGTTCCATTGATAGTCTGAACAGTTTGTAAGGCTTTCACTAAAATTATTGCGTAAAGCACAACGACGACTGCTATTGGTATAATACTAAGAAATGAATTGAGCAATATTAACGTTTCAGGAAACAGTGACACGTATAAACACCTAGTCATATTGAGTTCTTCACTAACCCATCCAGTTGCTGGCATGAATCCAAGAATAATACCTGAAAAAGAGTTTATTGTAAGTACTAGTAACTTTATAGTAACGTACACGTACCTAGTTAATTTGTTAATAAGATTTACAAAAAAATAAGAATACTTATGTCTATCACAATTTTAAAATCGTAAGGTTGGTCTTCATAAAAATTGAATTTCATGACCCAATTCTTAGATCTTGCAATCAACTATGGTCGTACAATTATCATCAGCTGGAAGAATTCGACTGCTATAATAACTGCATAGGTAAGCCTTCCCAAATAATACCACGAAAACAAGGCACCGTTATCCACATCAAGCGACCGTAACCAATGAAGGCTAACTGCACTACATAACTTTCTTGGTGTCTGTTTTACGAAACGAGCATAATTGATAGTCCATTGCCCGCAACTGAGGACTATTCGGTGATCTTAGATTATTTTTTGCTGGACCACCTATGGGTTGTATTAATTGACTAACCAATAATCCATATCATAACTATGCCGATCCGAACCCGGGTTGTGCTGAACCACCTCCTGTAATAGAGTCCATGGAGTATGTAGATGTATCGGTCAACAGCAATAAGACCAACGCTGAAGATTGAAACCATGGCTGGACACACCATCATACCTATTAGAAATGACAAATCTCATAAGTAACTTAAAACAAACTTGACAAAAAAGCGACTTCGAATAACAGGAAATTGATAAAAAATTCAATATGCAATTTCACCCTTAGTAGTGAGTTTTTTTCATAAAATGTATATTATGAGGTAACCATAAAAAAAGAATCATTAAAATCGGTTCACAATTAGCGAAGATATCGCGTAACATACTTAAAAGAGAAAATACATACAGACGAACATAGAACCTCCTTCTTTTTTGAAGTCGGTTAAAAATGAAATGGTCACAGATATTTTAGTAGTTTTATGGAGATACAGCACGCACCATTGGATCAAGCATCAAGTAAGGAGAAATAAACAGGTGGGACTGAGTATGAATGTGTAAATTTAATAGAGTTCTGTTGTTAAAGCTCACCTATTTCGATGATACAAATATTGCTGGGGCTTTTCACCTTTTCAATTAGAAAACCACTGATGAGTGAAACTCCGACGATAGTGTCCGCTAAAGATACATTGCCGAGTAGCATATAAGTGCTTCTTGGCTTTTGTCCTGAAATAGAATAGACATAAACTTTCATAAATATTTATGAAAGTTTTTATATGTTGGTTTTGACTTATGGCTATTCTAACATCACTGAACGATATTCGAAATTTATGTAATCGGACAACTGCGTGCAAACCATTTTATTTATTTATTTATTAACTCTTTATTGCACATTTAATTAAAAGTGAACATTAGGCGGACTTATTGCTAAAGCATTTTCTACCAGCCAACCCAATTTGTCGTAATTGGCAGTAAGCATGCTACATTTTTTTATCAACTTATACCTATAATAGATTAATATTATTTTATATATCTAATTACATTAACTTAATATATATAACTATATATTTATAGGCACTTATTCATATAAATAATAGTTTGTAGGTAGGGTAGATAAACTATGAATACAACTCATCAAGAAAGTGTTTGCGAGTTAATCTTTTGGAGCATTCTTTAGAGTCTACCTTTTTAATAATAATAATATTGCTGGAAATTTTTCGTGTGTGACAGACCGGAAACGAAAATGGTTTTTGATATACTCAGGTGCACAGGGATCCTTAAGAACAGAGAAAAGAACACAAATATACGCTCCCGAATGGAATTTTTCTACTTTTTAAGGCGCTAATAACTGGTCAAACAATCTTTATTTTCTATTTTTGTTAGATAACTAGTTAAACTACTTTTTGAGAGTCAGGCAAATTTGGAGTAGGTATCCTAAGGATGAAAATTATAATGTAGCCACCATTGGGTATAGATGATCTATTTATTTATTGCCAATAATGACAGTAGCTAGTACCTACTTATATAAACCTGTCCTTAAAAAAAAACACCAAACTTAGTACACAGGTTTACCAATCGCTTACTTACCTTTTCTTAAAATAAGTCCACTCGACACCACCACTGGCAAATTACTTAAAATAATAATAACTCCTATAGTGAACCCCACATGTCTGTACATTCGCAACGTTTCTATTTCTTTCAACCTGTATACTTCGTATAAATCCGTGGCATTGTACCCACTTTGGTTCATGTATAAATTCCAAAAGTATTTACTTTGGTTCACACTTGAAAACAGTCCATCCATTGGGTAAAACAAAAAAAGTCCGTTCTGTATTAAAACTACAAAAGTAGGCAAATTTGTAAGTTTTACATTTAGTTTTGGAACACATGTCACTTGCCACGATATTTGGTTAAGAATGAGATCTGCTCGATGAGAATGAGAAAGCCAAGCATTGAGTACTTAATACGGAATATCATAATAACTGGTTTTCTCGTTTGCATTTGTGATGAGATGACTTAGAGCTGATAACACAATAATTTATAGGACCCATGGTATTCTTGACTAATGCATAGTAGATATTAGGTATAACATCTGTGCTAACATAGTAAGCCTACTTACACTTTCGCTGTTTAGGTACTTACATACTAGGTAGGTAGGTACCTAGTTATTGAACGCTACGTATTCTTCCAGGTAGTTCGTTGACCATGAACTCAGAGATCATGGACAGTTCCTACCTATTTGATACGGAATTGTACAAAATCATAATAGGTAGGTACTTAGTTACGTACGTAGGTTACCTACCTATTTTTTTAAGAAATTTACTGGGGAGGTAGGTACTTTTTTTGCAATTTTTCTACACAAATTGATAAATCAGTTCTAGAATTGATTTGGATCATAATTAATAGGAAAGTGGCAGCAAAGAATGTTAAATGTGTCTGAAAAAGAACTTCTGATTTTGACTTATTTTTTTATTACAAAAGGCTTTGATTTTATTACAAAAGTCGTACTACAGTGTAAATGAATATCTTTTTGTCAAATCCTTTCCTACTAATATTATAAACGCGAAAGTTTGTGAGGATGGATGTTTGTTACTCTTTCACGCAAAAACTATTGAACAGATTTTAATGAAACTTTACAGTAATATAGCTTTTATATCAGAATAGCACATAGGCTACTTTTTATCCGGGTCCCCGGGCAAAGCCGTGGGTAGAAGCTATTTTACATAATTTTAAGAATTTGACATTTCATAATACATTTTTTTCTAGGCTAGCCTATGTCACAATATTGTATATGTAATATACAATATTGTGACATAAGCTAGCCTGGTTGTATAATCGAATAAATGACTCTTTAGATTTAGACTTATATTTTATTTTTCTATTAAATTTTGCATGATTATGGCTGGACTTACTATTACTGTATTATCTACTGCTTGTACCCATGTTTCGTAAATATATTCATTGAATTGAATTGACTATGACTGGTAAATGTGTAACATTTTGTATAAAAACCAAAATATTTAGTATTAAATTATTTTTAATGATTAAAGTGAGATAAAAACGCTAGTTTCATTGGCTCTATACCATGCTTACATAGACTTTTTAATATAATAAAACATGCCACTAATAATGATGATGCCTTATGGCTCATTGTAATTAGGTATCAGAACGAATGGGTAGAAATTTCTCCAACTTGATGAAGTTGAAACTGGATGTTCTGTAATTTTAGCGAAGTGGCCCCCGTTTATCCCTATTTCTGAAAGCATGTCGGGGTTTCAAATCACTCATCCGAATTTTTAATTAGAGATGCGGTGGCCAGCCGCGCCGATATGACTGCTAATTTTGATACTTTTCATCCATGAAAGTATCAAAATACTATAGTGTTACTACATAATGGAGAAACTAGAAAAAATACAGCGGCGCCCTTAAATTCTAATTCTAATAATTATTGAATAGACTTTTTTTAAAAAAATTCAATTACCCACACACCCATTTTTGCGGCCAAACATTTAAACCACAGACTCGTTAGAGTCATGTAGTGGTTATTTCCTATATAAAATTGTTTTATTTAATGTAGAACAGTGATTATTATAATATGTTCAAAACTGTTTTTATTACTCATCCGGCAAACAAGTTAGGTTTACTAGCCCCCACACTAGGATTCCGTATTACTGCAGTCTAAGCCAAGAACAATGTTCGTTCGAACGAAAACGAGTATTTCAGAGGTTTCCTTCCACGCAGGATACTACACTACACTTTGATTATATTTTATTTTGACAGCTGATCCGACTTTCTTGACATTGACTGACGACGCATTTATCATGAAACTGACATTGGCGGAATTGTGACAACTAGCTACAGATGTCCAAATTAAGTTGACGTTGACGTTATGACGTTGAATTACATAACATAACAACGTGTGTGTCATGATGTCAAACATGTCTGTCCGTCTGTTTGTCTTTGTTGTTTGTGGTTATGTTAGGGTTTTATTTTTTATGAGCCAGTAAAACCCTTTCTATTTTTTTATTAATCTATTAACTATTGCGAACAAAAAGTTATTAAAATGATCTCTGTATTGAGACAATTTCAGAGGTAATTGCATGCTATATATCCACCAACAATCACCTCAATTTTGTTATGTGCAGTTCATTGGTTTTATTGTATTTTTACTTTTTCAGACTAACAATATGCCCTGCTGCCATAGTACAGATAAATTCGAGGGCGATTTCTACAATTCCGGCTCTACAATTTAAAATGACAGACCAGCTATGGTAAGAAAATAACAACTTCTCAACATAGATAGATATCCATATATATCTATCCTCCATAGATAGATTGCACACCAAACAAAACACAGGTACAAACACATGAACAAACAAAGTACAATGAGTGTTCTTATCGCTAAAAGACAACTTTAAATGGACAAGATAAAATGGAATAAGAAGACAATGATCATAAAAATCAAATGTTAAGTTCATACAAACAAAGAGCCAAAGAAGCCGATTTTAAATTTGTATGGACAAAAAACGGCATTTTCGTAAGAAGATTTAGTTATTTCATACAATAAAATATCTCAAAAGACAAACTTTACATACACACATACGCACAAACAAACCTTACGCAACTTTTGCTCAAGAGAAAATAAAAACAAATTCTTAAACTTTCTGTAGCTATGTCAAATCCAAACATAAAAATTTTACCGCCTAGTCTCCGCAAATGACGTATGGTGGTTCTCAGCTTTATTAAACACAATCAATATATTTTAAAGGCAATTTTAGTACACCAATAGCTCTTCTGATACATTTGCTCTCATTGGCTCACACTTAAACTTGATACATATGATCAAAATAACTCCTGAAGAAGCCCAAAAACATATGAATAACCTAGATACAACCGAAGGTCCAAGTTATGATATTTTTTTCCAAAACTGTGCGAGTCACTTGCTATCCCAATCACTCTACTTTTTAAAGATCTTTTTTTATGAATGATTTGTTTATTTTAAGGGCAGTGATTTTAATTTTAGATCCAGATTTTGTGTTATAAATAAAAAAAATGGTCTAGAAGTAAACCTAATGTAGAATTGAATCTTATTAAAAATTCACCATTAACTAGTAGCTCCAAGACATGGGAAGGAAATAGTTATATACCATAACTTTAGAATTGGCGAGTAATTTATATACAGGGTGTAAAAAGACAACTACCGAAAACGGGGGGGGGGTTGCAATCAGACCATGATTCTGAATATATTTAGTGAAAAAAAACTCTAAAAAAAAGCAATGTCCGCGCAGCAAGCAGATTCCGCCCGTATTACACGAACAGCTGATCTCGCCCGCGGTCATTAATCGAGCGTACATTGCTGGCTGCTGAAATAAATAAAAATGTTGATACATTATTTTCTCTGGCTATAATTTTTTTTTCAGACAATATTTTTTTTTTGGTTGGATTTTTGGGTGCTGTACCACCCCCTTTCATTTTTGTAGTCGTCTTTTTACTCCCTGTAATAGGTAAAACATAAAAGTTTACTAAATTGGTGTATCCCTGAAAATAATTGAATGCCCTTACTTTTCATATAATAGGTAGGTACGTTATAATTTTGCAGTTTGATATTTAAATTTTAGGGCAGAGCCTATGAAAAAAAAGAAGAAAGTAGATCCACAAATCATCAAAGCCCGTGAGGAACGTAGGCGCAAGAGAATTGAGAAGCAAATTCGAAGACTTGAGAAGAATGCTCGGCAACTGAAGCCTATTGATGAATTGGAAGTCCCGTTGGATGTGATTGATCAATTGGAGTATGTCTTCTCAATTTTTCTATCAATTTCCTTAATCAATCAGTAATTTCTCATGTTAGTAGCATAAAAAAAAACATGCTCATGACTGTAATCCCCATGATGGACATCATCTATATGAGTAAGCAGACCCTTACAATGGGTTTGAGGACAGAAGACAAAATACAAATTATTTCTGTCTCTTTTGATCTGACTGTAAAAAAAAAGTTATTCTTGTCTTCTCTTCCATAAGCAAAACAGTTAATGTTCTGTAGAATGTGAATTTACAATGGTAACTGCTAACATCTGGTTGTTAGTTTTTGCCTCCAGCTAACAATAAAATGTTTATAGAAAAACAGAGCAAGCTAATGTGGAAGTTATATAGGATTAGGTAATTTCATTTTAGGTTAGCACTTTAGTAAGTCTAAAGCCTGAGTTCACCAACACAATAATGGGTGGTTAGGTCCTAAGCAAAGCTTTTTGACACATTTTTTCAATGAAAACATTTTTTAAAAAGATTTTGATTTTAGAACATGTGTCAAAAAACTTATGTAAACAATTTGTCTGAATAAACAGCTAACATTAAAAACAAACTTTACAGAAAACGTAAAAGGCCATCGCCAGCTCTGACAATGGAAGAGGTTGAAGATCGAGCGCTACTTCAGAAAGAATGGTCGAGGTACAAGCGCGTAGAGTACATTGCCAATGTGGCCCAGTTGGACAGGATCATGGCAGCCCAAAGACGAGCACTGGATAGATTGTATGAGGAATCAGAGGACCTTTATAATGAGGCTATTATGGTAGGTACATAATTCAATTTGTGATGGAGTTATGCAAAGGCCAGATTGGACATTAAAGACTCATTAAAAAACTCTACAGACTCTGAACGTAGGACCATTGATTTCAAGTACTACACTCTCCAGATTCTGGTGCAGAAAGATGTGATCCTTGATTCCGATTTCTGTCCAGCTGGCATTGGCGTGACAATGACCTCTTGTGACGTCACACTAAAAAGTTACCTAAACAGCTGTTTAGTTGATTTTAGGGATGTGCTAAGAGTATGGAAACTTTGAAGGTCATTTCATGAATGAAAAACATGGAAATCCAAATAGTCGTAGAACAAACAATGTTCCCCACCACGGTGTCAATGACCTCCTTCCGGCATTATATACACATTCCGGGACACCCTGTATTGATACTGTAGGGAAGCTGCTAAGAATCGGAATGGCAGCATAACACTGTGACATCTGTCATAGTCCTAACCCCACACAAGAATTCCCTGTGTCATGGGAAACAGGAACTAAAAGTGCCAAGATACCACAATATCAAGGCCTGAGACAAATATAGGCAGAACATGCGAACTTTTGTCGCGCAGCGGGAATCGAACCCGCACCTCTTGCATCGCAGCTCGTTGCTCGCTCGCTGCGCCACCAAGGTCGTCAAAAATTCTGCTAATATTATAAACGCGAAAGTTTGTGAGGATGGATGTTTGTTAATCTTTCAGATAAAAACTACTTGTCTAAACTACTACTCGATTTTGGTGAAACTTTACAGTAATAAAGCTTATACATCAGAATAATACATAGGCTACTTTTTATCCGGTTACTACGCGGGCGAAGCCGTGGGCAGAAGCTAGTATATTATATAATAAAAATAGATAATAGGTATCTTACATAGATTAATTATTTTAATTTTCTTCTCGTATAAACGATTAAAGACAAATGCAGTTCGATTTTGAAGCAAGAACTTCCATTGATTATGATGATTATAATATGAATAATTATTGTAATGAGCTTATTTTTTACAAAAACTTATTTCCTTATTTACAGCCCGACCTCGAGTTAATCCCTTATTCGATCAAGGGGCCAGTGGCGACGCCTCCCATCAAGAACTACGAATCTCCCGACGGGGAGTACATAGATAACAGCAAGAAATGGGACAACTAGTTAGCTAAGTCAATTATTTGTTTTAATCCTGTAGGTATCGAATAAAAACATTCAGATATTACGTTATTTTAATTTTTACAGACAGACCTTTAGAACGAGAGCTGGTGGTTATTTAGCTAGATTGACAGGTACTAAGAGGAATCGTTCTCATGCAAATGTGTATAACAAGCAAATAACGCATTAGTGGTGTATCCAATATAATGTTTACTATTATTATTGAATTTGGTTAAAAATGGTCTTATTCCACAAGTATTTTAGTAGATATTTACAATAACCATAGGAAATTAAATAGGTAGGTAGGTACACCTATTCACTTATCTAATAGAATAAGAAAAAATATCATATTCGCTACAAGGTAGTGGTGCCAAATGAAACATAGGTCTGATATGTCAAAACTGTACTCATAAAAAAAAACAGCCTTTTATATTTAGGAACAGGAACGTTATGTATCTCGCACTTATGTTTTTTTATGTGGATTTGATTTACCAGATGAAAACATTGAACCAATGATAATTATGAATAACGCGCGTATATATGTACCTAGAGGCATCGTAACGATACCTACCTCATTGATTACATTCAATGACACGTATAATCATACCTCATAATCAAGAAGTTGAAGTGACATAGGGTAGGTGGAGTGTCATTAAATCAAATATGGCGGCAGCCAGTCATCCCATGTATTTTTTTCTTCCAAAGACATTGGGTCCTAAACGATATTAACCTATAGACAGACTTATATGTCCACGAATTATCCTATCCTATCGACTATCCTTTAGTCGTAAGTTCGGTTTTATAAATTAAGTACTGCTGAAAAAATAGTTTTCTAATTTTAATCTTACGCGTTTGGTACGCACTGTCAAGACAAGGAAGGAAGGCGCAGTATTGTTAGATCGTTATACCTCTGAGCCATAAAGGCAATGAAGGATAAAAACGATTTTCATGCATGACAGGCCAGAAAACAATACCAGATAATAATAATTGATATCGAGTCAACGGAAACACTTGCTTTAAAATCGAACTGTTCATGTCCTTAATTGATTATACCAGAAGAAAATTTAAATAATGAATCTATTTATGATACCGAGTTGATGAAAGATAAAAATGCTTGACAACCTTAAGACAGTAAGTTACTCATATATCACCATTACAGTCACAAAAATACGAAGTGTTTTGTACTATAAACAACACTCTGTCAAATCCAATCATTACTAAACACAACAGTGGCAATTTGTTTGCTATTATTTTCTGCTCCAAAAACGGTAGATACCTAACACGAAGTTTTCCTCCACAGTGCGTATAATACCCCTCATAACCTTTGTAATGGCTTCATGCAGAATCATAAGCGGAAAATGGCCGAACCCCGAAAGCGATAAGTTTGTTTATGTAAGCAACCCCATAGAAGCGGACCTGCCTAGTCACTGGGTACCGGAGAGTGTTTTAAAAAAATCTATAGAAATGCGGGCTAGTAAAATTCCATCGTACCAGATAAAAGACGCCATAAAGAATTTGATGACACCTCAATTACACAATACAATAAATTGGAAGTCAGAAAAAGAGCACCTGCACGGACCGATTGTACATTTAATAACTCCTGTACAAGGTGCTACGTCTTTTAAGATCAAACAGCCAGGTGTAGCTAAGCATAAAAAAAATGGTAATATTGTTGTTTTGCAACCTACCAAAGCTAATACTGTTGCTAAAAATAAAAAAAATATAGTGACAAATGCAAAAAATAATTTTGCTATGCATACTACAGTTAAATCCATTGCAATAAATAAGAAAACGGATATGACAGAAAAAGTAGTTGACACAAAATTAAAGATTACTGTGAAAATGGCCAAAACGGCTGTTAAAACAACGACAGCGGCTTTTAAAACAACGGAAGTTTATGTTAAAACAACGACATCCGCTGCTAACACAGCAGTATTAGCTGAAACAACGAAACCTGCTTATATAACAACGGAAGCTGCATCCAAAACAACGGAATCTGCTACTAAAGCAACTGAAGCTCTTGTTTCAACAATCGAACTTTTTGACCATTCATCAATACCTGCCGAGACCACGGGAAAATCTACTGACACAATCATGGAATCTACTGCAGCCACTAACGAAACTGCTGTTACGACTACTATTCCGGAGACGGTTTCAACTACTAATGACGCTACATCTGCTTTATCAACTACTACACTATCGACTACTGAATCTACTACCCCTTCAATTACTACAATGACTACTACTGAACTGACTACGTCTACTCAACCGACTACGACTACAGAAACTGGCAATCCGTTTTACTGATGAAAATAAATAAACGAATGTTTTATAATGATAATTTAAAATATAAATTACGTAGTCTATTATATAGTAGAAAAATTGGAATTCGGAATTGTCTGAATTCCAATTTACGTGAGGTATAGTTAATTTAATTCCATATTCCATAATAATTATCCAATCAGCGAGCGCTTACAAAGGGACTAAATTCGATCAACAAGAATATTATTAGAATCCCAGAGTGTCTTGTAATGTTACCTACATAGACATGTGCCTATAACTGTGAGTTTGCACTGGCAATAGGTATATCTACAGAAAAAATGTTGCAAATTCTCCGTTCACATTGTCAAACAACTTGTTGAAGCGAAACTTCTTTGACATTTCAGCCCAACATGAACTCATTGTACCTAAAGAAATTTTGAGATTAGTCAAATATTTATTTTGATATGTTTACCAACTTTGTTAGGAAACTATAAAAACAAGATTAATAACAAGTTGTTGTAAACATGTTTTTATTACAAGCTTTTATTTAACATGCAATGTTTGTATGTAAGTTTGGGTCAAATCTTGCAAGCTGAATTAGGAACACCTCCTACGGACTTGAATTTTTACATGTTGGGTCAGTCCCGATAACAAAGCATTTTTATGGTAAGCATGACCTGGGGCCTAACCATCAAGCCTTATTGCTATTCAATTCAGGCAAAGATGTCAAATCCCGCTTTGCAAATGACAAAGCTTTAACAACGCAATAGCGTCCTTAGTCGCAAAGCGGAAAGTGATAGGTATCTTTGCCTGAACTGACTCGCTATAAGACTTCATGGTTAGGCCCCTGAATCGACATCCAGGATCAGCTCCATATAAAGGAACTCTTTAACGGTCAATATCACATACACGAAATTTTGTGTACGCATCTTATTATGATTGCTGGTTTTAAGTTTAACCATGACATAGTTTCTACACGCAGGGTTAAAAGCTCGTTTTTGAAAATGTTTTTTACTATTATTTTTTTAGTTGGTGCTAACACAGCCAAAACAAATCTAGAAATATGAACAAGAATTTACCCAATTTCCGTGCGAGTGTAAACGTGCGAGTTTTGTTTATAAGAAAAGTTTCAAAACATTTAGGTAACCGTTTAATGTGTTTTGGTGGAAACACACAGTACCTATGTATAATGCGTGTTTCGTAAAGTATGAACATGGTGTGACCATCAGTAGGTTATTATGTAGTCATCGGAGATACCTTGTCGGTATCTCTTAATTATTTTTTCTATGGCTCTACAATTTTTCGGCAAATACTTACTTAAAGTGAACGACGTACCTTGGTCCATCCCGTGCCTCCAACTTTGAAATTTTAGTGTTACATAAAGAAGACGACGATTTGTCACACAATTTACAAAGAAGAGACCATAGTTTCATATCCTTTAAGTACCTATGCAAGGTACTAAATACTTAGGTACATATAATAATATAACTAAAGCACTACCTACTTAATCTTTGTATCTAGTGCGGCAGATAATAACTAGGTATTCTGATTTTTAATTGGACTCTAATTCAAAGTCACGTGTAAGTTTTTAATCTTCTACTTTTTAACATAACATTCAGAGGGGTGCAAAATAAATTATAATCAGGGATAAGCGATGTCGCTAGTAGAAAAGTAAATACTTAATTTATAAGACATTGTCAAAAAACCGACTTCAATTAACTGGAAATTAATATAAAGTCCAATATGCAATTTCATCACCAATTTTTTCAACCTAATAGGAGTGGGATTTTTCATAAAATGTAAACTTATGGAACCATCCTTGAAGTACCTACTTATATCCTACCCATTAAAATTGGTTCACAATTGGCGAAAATATTGCGTTACATATATACAAAAAAATGTACAGACGAATTAAGAAACTCCTTTTTTGAAGTCGGTTGGTAATATTTAAATCGTCATATTCGCGATTGCTTGCAGTCTCAAGTTTCTATACTGCAGGTACCTACTCTATCATCAGATCCTCACATGTCCTAGTTATTTTGCTTACTCTTTCCGTATAAAAAACAAAAGAAAGATGCCCACAAAAAGATGTTTCAGCTAGTCGTGATTAGATGATGATGTTTTTTTAGTTGTTTAAGGAAAAACAACAATCACTCTGGAATAAAACTTTTATGGGACTACCTCGGATCATTCTCTATAATAATAACTTTTTATTTCAGACAAATTCGTCCATAGTTTTTGTTAGTATGTGGTACAGTTAAAGACTTAAAACTAATGTTAGTGATACATATAAAACACAATTAATAAAAATACATACACTTTATTTTATGTTTATTTGAAGTTATTTGTTTATGACTAGAAGTTTATTTGATGCTTATGTAGGTGCATCAAACGGCACCTTATTGGACAATCCAACCTGTCTGATAACGTGTTCAGGATGCTGTTAGGGCTGCCATGTACTCGTTTGCGCAGGGATGCACATCGTTTGCGTATTATGGCACGAAAGCCATCTACTCTATACAACAACAAAAGAATCGTCAGAATCGTTTAACAGTTGGCGTATGTTTTTTTTCGGTTCTCAACTGAAAACCTCCTCATTTTTTTTAACGA
This sequence comes from Perizoma flavofasciatum, assembly GCA_958496245.1. NCBI lineage: Eukaryota > Metazoa > Arthropoda > Insecta > Lepidoptera > Geometridae > Perizoma > Perizoma flavofasciatum. The sequence goes on from OY292436.1 coordinate 8,388,585, forward strand.
TTGACAAAACAGAGTGGTACTAAATCTTTGGATATAAACATAAGAAATATCACGTGATCTCATTTCGATAACGTTTGTCAATCCCACTCATTTTTACCCGCGACGTATGGATATTTAATATTTTGTCTCCGAAACTGCATTATTGGATTGTAATACGTTTTTACACTAGGGTAGGGACCTCTGCAATCGATTATGATAATATTATACACTTTGTGTTTTCCAATTTTGTAAAAATTCACTAGTTTGTTACCTACCTAACCCTCTTACCGCGTTTATTTGGATTCGCACTTTAAACCGCCCTTGTGTGTATCTCTCCAGTTTCTAAAAATTATCTACTCACCCGTCAGAAAGAATGTTTTAATAGAAATAATGATGCGCAATTTGCCACGCTCCCTTTTTAACCGATTGAAAAGAAGATTTTTAGGGTACCGAAGACGAATGGCGAAACATAGAATCCTTATAATTTCGTCTTGTTTGTCCGCCCATCCTGATATCACAGATTTGATACCTAAAAATAGCTAAAGTTAGCTATTTTTCGTCACTCTAACACTTTGACTTTGTTTTTGTGAAACAACATATATGCAGTATTATAACATTTGTAAAGAACTTTCAACGAAATAAATTCATCAGAATTACGTTCGTAACCTATAATTGTAAGATATTTCGCAATAAAATGGAAATAATTCAGGCTGACTTAAAACAACAAACCACTTTAATAACAATAATAATAAATTTATTTTCCACACAATGGCCTCGATTCTGTAGTTCACTAACTAAACTAAATTTAAACTGTCGTTCTCTTTTACTGATAGTGCAAGCAAGAAAGGGATTGCTACAATTTTAGTGCTGTCAAATCAGTCTACGTATCGCTTTTCTTTGTGTTTATAGTCAGCATGTTTTGAAATTACGACTAAATTTGTATGGAAAACTTAAATCTGACTAATTTGACAGCACTAAAATTGTAGCAATCTCTTTCTTGCTTGCACTATCAGTAAAAGAGAGCGGCAGGAACAAACATTGTTCCTGCAGCGGGAATCGAACCCGCAACCTTCAGCTTCTCAGGCAGGCCTTCGCCTACTGCGCCACAGAGGTCGTCACTTTCTATTGGCTTTAATGTCTGCGGAAAGATTGAATTTTATGAATATGGATAGCTTGTGAGATGTCACGTGATTGCAAAGTTTTCTGAATGCGTTAGCGTGAAAGGAAAACTAAGCGGAAGGTGTTTTTTTTAGATACCCTGGATTCTTATAAAATCGTAATTAGACACAGCTGAACGTTCTCCCCGGAGATATGAGATGAGGCATGTTCTATCTGGCTGGACGCTGCTATAGCGTGGCTCGACACTTCTTGAACATATTTTTTCCTTACAATTTAAATTAACGAGGGTGAACCATTGTTGATTTTTGCTTACTCACACTAAACGTATGTTGGTGTTTTATAAATTCATTCGTGTGCACTTAAATGTTACTAAATAGGGGAGGGCAAGATGAACAGGTCGTATTTCATCGGATTATACTATACATAGCGTTCCATAAATAGTCACCCTACACATGCGTGGTAACAATTAATACACGATGATCTTTAAAAATGGTGAAAATCAGATGTTACGAGTACCTTTCTGTAAAAAATCAGGACACCTTTTGGGTATTAAATTAAAATGTCTTACAAAGAACATGTTTTAAATAAAACGTTTAGAATAGCTCTATTCAGCAGGGTAGAAGTGTGGTTTAGTTCAAACTATTTTATACTACTTTTTACAGACAAACAATACTTTAGTGCCCAGAGGGCAATGATAATACCTGCAGCCTTATTGTCTAAAGCCTGATCATAATCGCCTTCGTCTCCAATTTGAGACTACATACTTGGTATGGACTCATAATGACGGAATTTGAAAATTCATGTTAAATTCTACCACTAATATTACTGAACGACCACTCATAATCGATTAATCGAAGAATCGAAATCAGAATAGGCTTTATTGTACCTATTTATTTTAATAGGCCGCTGCTCTGATCTAAATTTCATCAAAACAAAGTAACTGGTAGCTAAACTGTTACCGTACCACCTACTGTTACCAGGTTAAGTTGAATTACGGAGCTATATTGAACTCTTAGGTAGACAGACACTTACTATGATTGACAGCGGCTTTGAGGTAGTAGGTATTTGCATGCCCGTGTTCCCATCGTGTAACGAGATACAAACAAGGCAAATTATACGCAAACAGAGGCATAGTATTATAATGAGTAGATAGAGCTGTCCAAAATAATGGATTATTTACTCGGTAAATACCTATTACCTTACAAGTCATTTTCAAAAGGACTTTTAGGTTGTCTACAATGTGCTACCTATGTTTTGTTACAAACGCACAACGCGTGAGGGTTTTCCTTCGGCCTTCGTTCGTTTCTGTTTTACAGTGATTCGGTTTATGTTGATAACCGATCTAACAAACAAATGAATGATGGATGTTTGAATTTATAGGTATTGCTTTATTAATTCTATTTGCATGTTATTATTAGTAGCAGTACTATAGTATTTTTAGCTTTAGCTTTTAAAATTTCGCTGCCCTAATCATTGTCAAATGAACACTCTAGTAGGTACATAACTTGCCGCTTTCTTTGAATGGAAGCTAATATTTGAGAAATGTAAAACATGGCTATACATATTTATAATCATAAATATGTATAGCCATGTTAGGTAAATACATATTTATGATTATACGAGTAATTGAGAGCTGATTCTGTTTTTTTTCCAGAATCAGCTCTCAAACTCCTAAATTTTAATTTTCGCTTCGACTAGGATTCCTTGCTACCCAGGTTTGAAGTACTTCCATTTGTAAGAAAAGAACGCAAATGTCTTGTTTCGTTGTCAATAGACATAGGTTATTACCGTTAGGGACTGCGAATAAAATGGACTGCCCTCGCAGTCTCTAGGGCCCCCTCTAAAGATACTTTCAAAATTAATATTATTTCATTCCTAGAAAGGACTGTCCACGCCCACTGCTTTTATGGTTCCAATTTCAACACTAAAAATCACAAACTACAGTCAGCGCCAAAAATGTTTTAGTATTACTTTTCTAATATTATGTCTGGTTATTTTATCAAATTATTATGCCTAAACGGCACTATTATCGTAACATAACAAAGAGATCGCACTACTCACTCGCTAAGGATAAAATGGTCAACGAAGGGCTTACTTACCTTCATGAGTTCATGACTCTTCTCAGAAAGAATATAGTTGGCCATTAATTCAGTTTACAGTTTTTACTCTACTCTACCAAGAGAAATGGTTATGAGTTTAGCAGTCGCATTCTTTTTTCAAGCATAATGTCTTGCCTCTGCGCGATTCTGAAGTTTTTACTACTGATATTTAGTTTTATTTCATAGTAAACATAACAACGAATTTGCTTATTACTTAAAAAACCATAAGACCTAAAACAAGCCAAAAATAATGTCGTGCTTTATATCTTTTTTCCTTTCAATCGGTACAGAACTTATTCTTTTTTTTTTCTTAATTCGCCATATAGTTCAAAAAAACAAAATCGGTTAAGCTCATACAAGAACTTTAAAATTATATTAGCATAATCTACATACCTACCAAGTTTCATCAAGATTAAATTAACGGTTCGGCACTTATCGTCGGACAAACCAACATATATACATAGATAAATACCTACTCCTACAATAATATACAAATGCCGCGCCGGATTGTCCAAGAAGACTCGCTCGCTCGATAAAAACTAAATTGTATTTATGAAATCAAATAACAGCTTCATTAAATTCGCGTTTAAATCCTCGCTGTCGAACATTATATTGCGTAGCACAATACCTATAAAATTTTCCGGACGCTAGTTTCATCCATAATTATAGCGCCGAGTATGACTGCGTCATCATTTCCCTCAAAAGACTGGATTTTCACTCAACATAAATAACATTTTCATGAACTAGTAGCTCGCCACAAACTGAGATTTCATGATGTAAGTACTTACTTTTTTACCCAACTTAGGTTCCCCATTTTTACCCGAGGGTTATGAAGCAGTCGTATACTCAAAAATTACAAATTTTTTAACAAAATAAAAAATGTGTCGCATTTGAATAGGTTTATTGTTTCCTTTCAATCGATACGCCACATGACCAGATTATTAAATCTTTAGATTATTTAAATTATTTAATCTCTTTATTTCTTACGGCCTCTATAACCCCATAGTTCAAATAAACTCCCTACCGACTAAGTTCATATTCAAACTTGAAAATTATATTTGTTTAACTTGCCTGTTAACCAAATTTTATCGATATTGAACAAACTGTTCGATAGTTATCGTCGGACAAACATACATACGTATTACGGTCAAATATTAAACCCAACAATTAAAAATATAAAGTCGAATATCCTTTAAATTTTATCTGAAAGCAGAGCAAACGCTGTGACCGTTTAAAAAAGATGTACCAGGCCGCAACAGAAAGTCGTTTCATGAAAATTTTATGGGTGAAACCTTTGAGGCGGGCCCGGGTCTAAACGAGAAATGATGTGAATGTTAGTTTAGTCGGTCAAGAGGGTCTATTGATGTACTTACATAGGAGAACAGCGAGCTCTAGATTCGAGGGTAACGTGTCCTAGGGAACGGGCCTTTTGGCTGCACTCAAAGAGAGTTTGAAGATAGTTCCTCGACAGCAACTTGATAATATATTTTTCAACAATTCATGTATGTTGTGACTAATAGGTAATACGTGTATCTATGTCATCATGTATGACATAGATACACGCATAATTAAATGTTTTTTTTTGCTGTGAAATAAATACATTTATTCATACAACTATGTACAAGAGGTATATAAAAAAAACAGATGAAACAGCTAGCTATCTAAAGAGTGTTGCAAACGATCTATAGATAGCTCAACTGATTCAGATCACTACCAGACGGAAGCGTTCCCAAAATACTGGCCGCATTGCCACGCTGAATGGCAATGCTAATGCGTTGACCCAGATAAGAGCCAGCTTTCTGGTGACGCGTCGCTTTGACCTGTCCTGACCAGCCTTGAAAGTTGAAGTTTAAAGAAATTTAATGAATTGAATTAAATTAAATATTTTTTTAGCGTTGATGTTCATCGTTTAAAACAAGTTAAGTAGGTAGGTACTAATTAAAAAAAAATAAGTATAAAAGAAAATAATTATTTAGTTTTATTGAACTACGAAATACCTAGGGACATTTTCATCCATCGGCCCCATTTCGTCTCGACTTCAGCGAACCCCAGGGGAGATTTTATTTTCGTATCCGTATATTGATGTTCAGCCACTGTAAACGAAGCAAGCTTTTGACAAAATATCGTAGGTATTGTCGATTTCAGCAGATTTTTATTTATTGTATGTAGGTTGTTACTTTGATAATATCAATTAATTAGGTCTCACTAAGTGAGACCAAATTAATTATACAAAATATATCTTAGTATATTTTGTAATATCAAAATAACCGCTTATATGGAATGAATTTAACAAATTTTATAATTACAATGATGTAACTATGATCAAAACTCATAATTATAGTATAATAAAAGCATATCATCAATGTTTGCAGCAAATTCTTGAATAAACTAATTAAATTGGCGGCCTGATTTTAAAACACAATTTACTCGAAATGGCTTCCGTGCAGGTTGACTTACTATTGCTTATCAGCATCCACTTTTGACAGATGGTTTGGATGTAGGAGTTTTTGTCCGAAACTAAAAGAAAGATATCTTATAGGTTACGTCAGAGCCTTGCTTGGCTTATATTTATAGTAGAACTAGCCTCTGCCCACTACTTCGCCCTTTAGGTACCCGGGTGAAAATAGTTTGTGTAATTTTAGGTCACAAACTATAAGTATACAGGTATATATAGTTTGTGACCTAAAATTACAAATTAACTATTTTTTTTAAATCGGAATAGCCATTACGAAGACAAACATCCAAACTTTAGCAGCTATAATAAATAAGTAGGAAGTAATGTACCTACAAGCCCAGTGTTTAAGGCATTGGTAGATATATCTCAATTAAATAACTTTCAACGGTTGAAGCGAAGCTCTTTAAAATACGAGATAATAGTGGCTCTGAAAACGGCCTTTTGACGAAGATTAATTAAATTAACAAACAGTGGAAGGATTCAGTGCGCTATACTGTGCTCTTAAATAACGAAAAAAACATTACCGGTAATGCAAATGCATTCAATGCAAAACTCCATTAGGATTTATTATGATATTGGGGTTGTCTCCCACTTGTTTGCTAGATCCATAGGTTTACTCGATAGATAGTTATCGATATTATACGAAGTGATGCCGTGTAGGTATAGTGGGCAAACTGTTTGATTGAATTAATTCCCAGGGTATAACTTTTTGGATATCCGAATTGTTTCGACTATAGCTAATGTGGGGGTAGGTAAAGTTTTAATTGGGTTTCTCAGTACCTATCTAAATATTTGTTTAATTAGATGACCAGAAATAAATGGTTCTACTACGTGGCGATTGCTTTTATGGTGTGTGACAGTTCGTTGAGAAACCTATGAAACATTAAACTAAAATTAAAAAAAATATATTAAATTATTGATTGGAATCACAAGGATCATAGAATATTCATATTGTACAAACGGGAATTTTCACGTACTGCACTATCGGTGAAGGCTCCGACTTTCTCCTTCCGCGTCGCAACCACTCACCCTGATGAAGACTCTCGGAATGAGTCGAAACTTAGTCGGTGCCTTCACCGATAGTGCAGTACGTAAAAATTCCCGTTTTTACAATATGAATAGTCAAGTTCACGATAGGTTTTGGAATAAAAAGATCATAGAATAGAAAAGAATCGTTTATTGTCTTACTTATCGTAACAACAGTCTTGGACATACAATATTAAAAATAAATGTAGAAAAAAAACACAGGAAACAAGAAAAATATATCAATGGGAATTATATATAAAGGCTGTCTGGACGATATCGCTATAAGCGATAAGACCGCCCATTGTACTCCCGCGATTAGCTTGTAATTTGCTTTGTTTGAAGTTGTAAGCAACATATTATGTGGTGTACAATAAAGAGTTAGGTTAGGTTAGCAGTTACACTATACAGTTTTCCGGAGGGGTAGGCAGAAACCACGGATTTTCACTTGCTATCCTGGCACACCTCTTTCACTTCATTCATCCTCATCACATTCTTCATACAAGCTCATCGGTTCTTGACTTGGCCTTTCTCTAGAATATCTCCAATTTGGTCAGAGTACGTTCGCCGAGGCCTTCCTCTTCCAAATATCCCATTCACGCTCGCCTAGTATACTTGTTTAGTTTGTCTTCGTTCATCCACCCTTTCTACATGCCCAACCAAATCATCTCAACAATCTAATATAATCTTTTTACTGTAAGATATTGTAAAATCTTCATAATAATTACAAAAAAAAAAACTTCCACTAAAAATCTAATTTCACATTGCTAAAGAACACGGAAGAAAAACACGAAGTAGGTATCCTCGAGATAAATCACCCACTTGGCCACCCATTTATTTTCTTTTGTCTCAGATGAAATGCTATAAAATTTCAGGCGAAACATGAGAAGTTAACACCAAATAAATCCTTAATTTTCCGCTGGCTGTTGGAAGAAAATGAATTCAATTGGATTCTTCTACCAGTGGAATAGGCAAGTAATTAATTGAGGAAATAAGCATTTATGTACTTCCAATCCCGACCAGCAGAAGATAGTTATAATGACTGATACCTAAAAACATTCCGCTTACAATGACTTCCATACGATGATGATATTTAAGTTTTACGGGAAAAATATAACTTTTATGATTATATACATTATAATCCTGAAAATTATATACATGTTATCCTGAAAGAAAGGGGATTTTTTTTTAAATTTTAATGAGAAAATGGCAATGGAGAATGACTCATTTTGACAGGCTTAGCAATGCCGTAAACTTTTGAATGTTGAGATGGGGACACATCGTGATCTAAACTTCGCCATTTTCAAGTTTTAGAAGTTAAACATTGCTAAGCTTGGCAAAGTGAGTGCCATTGTCTTGTTTCCATAGCCATTTTGCTAAAGTAATAATCGGGCAGTTCACATGGCATGAAGGTTTATCAGATTACCAGTACTCGTAGTTACCTAAAAAGTATGTGTGGACTTGGTAATAAATAAGCGACCCATGGCGGCCAGCATTTTAGCAGTGGCTGGTCACCTAAGTTTGTCTCCCTCGCCGTTAGTTACTACTGAAGCATTGACATTTATAACCGCTTGCTCTTTAGCTTTCAGAATTTTGATAAATCGGGCATACGTGCTCGGACATTTAATTTGGATTCGGTCTGGTGGAGAATTCTTCGTAATACCGAATAAAAACCTATTACACCTACATTAACCATGGCAGTGAGCCTGTTAACCTTATTAAGTACTCAGGTAGATATTTTTTACACCTTTTATGTGTTTCACCTATGACAATAAAGATATTATATCCATAGTCATCTTGCTGTGATCATTAGCTATGCTTGAAGTTATAAATGCATGAGCATTTGATGAACTCGTTTGATTACTTGTTTTGCGCACGTATCACTGGAAGTATGGTGGACCTGAAAAATCGGTAAATTCGCAACACTTTCACAACACTTCGGTCAATCCAGTCCAGTGCCGTAAATAGTCTAATAGTCTAATACTAATAGTCTAGCAGTGTAGGTAACTAGCAAGAGTCTAGCTACTCACATAGTGTAGAACAATGAACTTCATACGTCTAAGCTGCAGACTTCTTGCTTAAGCACTTAGAATTAAACTATAACGAATTCCCTCTTTCACTGACAGTCTGGAATTATGTATACTTAGAAGCTGTTGCCTGTGAGCTGTGCAAGCAGTTGATGTATTTTTAAAGATGTGTCAGCTACCTCATAGTCGTTAAACACAGTAAAGATCTTTTGCGGGCTTAGCTTCGCTAGTAAGCCTACTTGGTGCGAACACGGTTGTTAAAGAGAAACCACCACAGCACAGAAGATATATTAGCATTATAGGTAAACTTGTTCACTGGGGCCATGGAGTAAAACTATCCGCAAGACACGCTTTCCACTCGTATTTGGATTTAGGTCATCTTTCTTAGGAGGATTATTCTTCAATATATTGGAGCCTCAGAGCCTAGCTGGCTCACTGTGGATCTAAAAGACGTTCTCCTTTGCATGCACCCATCTATTAGCTAAACATCATTGGGGCGCTGTAAATCCCAGCGTTTGCGCTTGTACTAACTAATTAAAATATTTATTTGGCACCTATTACACAATCTGTCTTGCTTGTTTACGTCAGTCGGGCTTTTTAGTGTTTTCGACATAAATAGGAACTTGAAAATTTAGAGATAGACTTTTTATTGCTATCTATTAAGGAGAACGTATTTAAGTTCTAAAGCGACATTAGAGCTAAGATTTCGGAGTTCTTAAATCATAACAAGGAAAAGAAAATGATTTTTGCTGTATCACTAAAATAGTAAAAAATGCCCTTAATCACGCGAAAAAATAAAAACTCATCTTTCATTGCCCCCTCTCTTTAGATGACCCCGTTGTTGCGTTTTTATTGTACCTCATGATTTATTAGGCAAAACAAGAAAAATGAGAAATCATTATTACCTACCATTGAAAATGTTGAACTCTGGACCCTGCATTATTGTTTGTACAAAATCACACCATGCATTGTGTTGTAGGCCAAGTCTGAAGCTTAGGCAGTACCTAAATTGCCAAGTCTATCCTAAAGCTACCCTCGACCAAATGGATCGGATGAAGACCGATTACCTATCTTTTTATTTATCATAAAACATGGACATAAATGTAATAAAATAGGATACAAAATAGCGTAAAAAAATGCTTTCAGCTTTCTAACTTTTGTAAAGTCAAGTAAAATCATTATTTCGTGTTTTCTTACACCTCACTCATGTATGACAATAATTACTCACATAGTTTATCTGCACGCGAGTTCGCACTAAGCCACAAAAGTTTCCCTTATGTTCGTGATACATCGTGTTCGTAGAGTAACATTACAATGTACTGTAGTTGGCTTGTGGTCTGGCTGGCCTCGAGAGAAGAATAAGAAGGATTTTGGCAGAATATAAAATATTTATTTCAGCTCATAGCTAAGGTAGTTAGGTACCTACTAGTTATGAACTGCTGAAGGACCTGTGTCGAAGTTCTCTGTAATTTGAGCTCGGTCGGTGTCCGCGCGGTAAACTTTATCGAAGTTGGTATAACATCGTCTAGTTCAATTAAAACTGGGAATAATAACCGCTAGCTGTGTTGCAGTTATAGAATACTTGCCGATTGCCACTCTAACTTGCAAATTCTAAGAAGTACATAGTTGGTTCTTTTAAGGATTCCCTCATTCCCAATTATATACACACTGCAAGCACAGTTCTCTCACACAGTTGTGAATTTCTTGTGCATGACCCACATTGTTAACTATTGGCCTTGTAAAATAGTGGTGCTTATTTTCCACTATCAGTGGGGAATTGACAATCTAAAAGCAGTCCACTGCTTTAGTGGACAGGTGGCCTTACCCGGATAGAACTGGACTGTCCCTACACCTATCTTGTAAAATCAACTTGTGGACACCGATCACGCGCTGCCCTCGAACGACGTGAGCCATGCCGGCAGTTATTACCCACCTTTACCATCGTCACGATTCTGTGTAACACCTAAAAAGGGGTTTACACAATGAAGTAGTGACTAGGCACTTTTGAGGCGAACTGGCAGTCAGTTCCCCATCCAACATACTGCCTAATAGCAAATTTTAAATTATCTTTCTTTCCGCTTCGGGGTCGATTTAATTAAAAACACACGGGCCCAAAAAATATGTGGCCAAATATGTGCCAAAAAATATGTATTTTTTGGTTTCGCTTGCCAAAAAATATGTGGCCAAAATATGTATGTGGACGTATTTCTTCAGGACCAATCGCTATTTTTAGCGCCCGAAATTAAAAATGCCACTAGATCTTTAAAAATAGTTGTGGAATATAAAAAGGTGGAACGCTAAGTATCTACCTACGTCTGGTTTTCTGTTTCAAATTATTTAACAACTTCTCAAATGACGGACAAAAAATATGAGCCAAGTTTCGATATTAGGTACGGGGTTTGGATTCTTCTGCCTGTAGGTACAATAAAATTCTACATTTACGCTTCAACTATAGTCATGGACAGAACAAAGCAGCAGGTCAATTTCCTTCTTAAAATCATGATTCACGAAAGATCTTAACAGGATTGTAGATTGGATTGAAATTGTGTTTTGTTTGGGTGCAATGGCGATCCAACGCTGGATTGTGCTATTGCATTGAAATACTAGCTCAGTAATTATTGAATTTTTGATATGTTTCGATTTTACAAACTCAAGCAAAGCTATATCACAGATATTATAATCCGCTATATATAGGCAACCTAGAGTATGCTGAAATATCTTGGACATCAAATTTCATTTACAACATGTACCGGGAAAGAAATCAGCAGAAGAATAAAACACATGGAAATAAATACTGGGCCATGAAGGAAATCTTCAAAGGAAGCTTGCCAGTGTAACTAAAGACCAAAGCCATCAACATCAGTCTGACACCATGCCTCACGTATGCCTGCCAGTTTTGGCCTCTAACTAAGAAACACCTAGAAAAACTCAGAGTCTGCCAACGGGGAGTAGAGCGAAGCTACATTGGAGTAAGATTAAGAGATAAGATAAGAAACACAATCATCAGAAGCCGAACAAAAGCGAGAGATATAGTCCAACGGATCTTGGATTTTAAGTCGAAATGGGCGGGTAACCTGCGGAGAGCAAAAACAAACAGATGGTGTCAAATAGCTACGAACTGAACCCCCCGAGATAAAAAACGAAGAAGAGGTAGACTGACTACATAATAAAAGTAGCCGGAAAACCATGGTCTAGAATAGTAAGAGACCGAGAGAAGTTGATAAAATGGAGGAGGCTTTTACCGCCACAGGCGGTTCATACACTAAAGAGTTGTAGTATGTACATAACCATAGGCAAAGTAATTGCATATCTATTGAGATATATATTTTTAACATTAGTTTTTTTTAAATTTGTAATTTAGGATAAGCATAGAATTAGTTTAGTGTATAGGAAAAATAAAGCTCTTTTTATTTTACTTTTATTTATTTATTTTTATAGTTCGATTTTATTTTCTTTTTAGACTAATACCTACCTACCTCATACTATTTTTCGGTCAATGATTTCTTGACTTTGTATTCGATTGACATCAAACTTACTCAGTTCGTTTTTATGTCAAAGATTCTAAAATATAATCCTTGTGTTTTAATGAAGACTTTGCCCAGGTAATTTGACCAATAGTAACAAACAAACAAACAAACCAAGTTTAGTACTAAAGCATCAGAAACTGTACTTCCGTGTAAATTGTACCAGATATAATATCCATAGTCCTATTTCCACGCTAGTATTATCTGTAACGTGGGTATCAGAAAATATGAGTAGGTACCGATTGTATGATCTGCAAATATTTGTCTCGGGTCTGGGTGTTTTCCTATGTATAATATGTATGTATTTACAAAAAGGTATATATCTAAGTAGCAAACTTTTGTTTCGTAGCTACTTGGAAACTGGAACTGAAATTATTTGTCACGAATAATATTGTATCGGCGGAAATTCCTTTGTTCATACGAGGGAAAAGTTTCGCCTTAAATTGGAAGTTAAGCAATAAGTGAGAGGTTGTATTGTTGATGGACCAACATAAATGTAAATAGCTCAGAGTCAGAGGTTAGGTTAGTAATCATTAATTAATTAAAAGAAGAAAATTAAACGATTTATGATTTGAAAGAAGAGAGTACACTCTCACTGAAACGTCAGACTGATTTGCGACCCGCGAAATATAAAATGATGGTAAATTGATTTGATACTTTGTATATAATCCTACTATCCTACTAATTATCCTACCAATCCTACTAATATTATATACGCGAAAGTTTGTGAGGATGGATGTTTGTTACTCTTTCACGCAAAAACTACAAAACGGATTTTGATCAAACTTTACAGTAATATAGCTTATACATCAGAATAACAAATAGGCTTATTTTTATCTGGGTATCACACGGGAGAAGCCGTGGGCAGAAGCTAGTAATATTATAATCGCGAAAGTTTGTGAGGATGGATGTTTGTTACTCTTTCACGCAAAAACTACAGAACGGATTTTGATGAAACTTTACAGTAATATAGCTTATACATCAGAATAACACATAGGCTTATTTTTATCTAGGTATCACGCGGGCGAAGCCGTGGTCAGAAGCTAGTAATATTATAAACGCAAAAGTTTGTGAGGATGTTTGTTACTCTTTCACGCAACTCAGTAATGCTAGCACAGACTTACTAGAGATGCTAATGCATTGAGCAGATGTAGGATTCGCATGATCAATTTGAACAACCGTTTAAATTGATCATACGAACTACTCGCCCTTGACAATTTGATTCCATGTATCAGGAGACCCTTTATTGGAAATTGGAAATCGTGTTGATTGAAAACCGATAATGTAAGAGGATCGTACGACCGTAACACCTTCCAATTTCGAATCTAGCGCTCAGGTTCAAGAAACTTGAAACTTTCTTTCTTGAAACTCATTCCGTTTTGAGGAAACACACAGGTTAATTCTTTATCACTCATGTGACATTCTATTACAAAAAACGTAATTCGGTAGGTACTTTATAATATTATAATGAGGGCATACGCCGGACGCCTTACACCATGATCCAAAGAAACGTATCCATTAACAAAACAGCACAATGTTCTCAAAGTCAAATCGAGTTCGCACGCAATTTGCTCCGTACCATTGGGCCTCGATGCCCCCTTGGTGTACAAAAGTTACGGAACCCTAAAACAAAGGACAATCTTACTAAAAAACTGCGATCCTCAATCTAAAAACCAGTGATCGATGGTCAAAACATCAATTATCCGGTACCAGCCAGCCACTATCGACAAACGGACGATAAGCGAAACTAAGGCTCAGCTAAGGATCTAGGTAGGTATTAAATTTATCAATTTCCGCCCGCAACTCAAAAACTTCTCTCCCTCTTTCTACTCGAGTACCTATTAGAATGAAAAATACCTACACATGGGATTAAAAACGACACCTACATGTATAACACGTACTTTACTATTCTCCTGCTGACGTTTCGTTGACCGTTTAGAGGTCCTTCTATGCTATGACACCTACAAGGTTAACCTAAGACGTTTCTTCGCATATTATTACAGATTTATAGGATTAAAAAAAATAGTGCTGTCCCCACAATAGGGTTCCATGTGTCGTTCGTTTATGGAACGAAGAGTACAGTTGTACACAACACCCAGATCCAGAACAAATATCTGCAGTACGTGTAAACATTGGTCCCGCAGCGATAATCGAACCCGCAGCTGTTGCGTCGCGGCTACTCGCCCGCCGCGCCACCGAGGTCTTAAACTTGAGTACCTTGTAAAATATAATACTACTGAATAAAATACTTTTATACTTTATAAAATTAAGTTTGCGCCTACTCAAGTATTTTTTTACGTAATTTTGTATCCTCTTTCAAGCGTGTCTGATTGATGCTGGTTTTTGATAAACTTATGCCCGCCAGTTTTTCGTTTTCGATGTTCGTTTGTCTACAATTCCAGATTAATGGCTTTCAGAACCCTCACAGATAAACATCGACATCAGATTTTTTAAACGAGAGGAAAACCTATCCGAAATGATAATGAGGGAAAAGGGATAAGAGCCTAAAACGCGACATTGCCCTGCTTGCCTTTGCCTAACTAGTTTTGAGAGAAACGATTAATTTTTTAACTCTACAGTCTACAGTATTTGAGGTGTGGTTGCAACTTCGAATTACCATAACATAGTATGCATGGTGACTAAGCATGCACATCGTGACTTGCATAAGTTTTTGTGAGACTGTTGATGAATTTAAGAAAAGTCATATTTATTATACTCTACTAGATACTCTAGATTTATCCTATACAAACCTGCCTCTTACCGGCCTAATCTAATTTCTTACAGGCTTTAATTTGAATTAATTTTTGAAAGTTTCCCAGAAAAGTTGCGTTTTAAAAGCATAAAAAATAGTAGATGAGAACAAATGGATATGTATTTTTGAATGGATATGTTAAATGGATATGCTTACTACAAATTATTTAGAACATCGACAGAGATTCATCCTACTACTATTATAAACGCGAAAGAATGTGAGGATGGATGTTTGTTACTCTTTCACGCAATAACTAATGAACAGATTTTGATGAAAATTTACAGTAACATAGCTTATACATCAGAATAACACACATGCTACTTTTTATCCGGGTACCACACAGGCAAAGCCGTAAGCAGAGGCTAGTAATACATAGAAATGAATGCTATGTCTCTACCAATTAGTCTCTATTGTAGTAAAATCTTATTATGTTGAGATGGTCAATGACCATGACGTGACTATGCGTATTTAACTTGTATAATAATTTATATGACATTAAATGTCAAAAAAACAACTTCAAATAATGGGAAATTGATAAAAAGTCAAATTTGCAGTTTTATCACCGATATTTTTACCCTAAAGAATGGTAAAAAAATCGGTGATAAAACTTGATACTTACAATAGAGCGCTTACTTAAAAGATCGGATATTGAAACCCAAATGGTGAGACAAAAAAAAAAGTTTTTTTTATTCGTTGTACTAGCTTACCTACAGTATAATTAGCTTGATAACCTATTTAAACATACAAATGCTGGGAAAATTTTCAACGACATTTACGTCTTAATTTGTTTATATTTTTTTATTTTATCTTTTTAAAGGACACCTTAACTGTTACTTATATTGTAGGTATGAAATAGACAAGAGAGACGTACCGGTTCACGATGAACATACCCTAAAAAATAATTTAAAAAAAAAAAAATAATTTGAGGTTCCGAGGTCACCCAGGAAAGACCTGTGCTCGGATCCTTGGTTTCATGATATTTTGATCAATTCAAAATATCATGAATCAAGTTCCAAGCTAGTACTCGGAATCTAAAATTGATCAAAATATCATGAAACTTCGCTAGTAAATTATCAAAGATTGGAAATACCTACCTACATATTCGATGTTTACCACAACAAGTTAATCCCCTTTCATCCACTTTGCATAGCAAAGTAAATACCAGTAAAGTGGCACCAAACATCGCGGAGTACCTAATCGGTGTAAGTGCAGCACAAAGCGAAATCTAAAACCTTTAAACTTTTTTAATCGGTTAAAAAAGAACAATAATCTACACTCCAAGTGTCAGTGCGGAATTTCCAAGTGGCGGAACGCGTAGGATGGGAAAATTCTCCCGTTACAGCTTCATGGGAGCATCGGGACATTTTCTTTCAGTACCTCGGCATGCGCCGATGTGGATGGACGTGTGCTCTGTGTGTGCATCGTCACGGTCGCGGGTGAATGAAATTACGATGTCGAGTGCGGTATTTGTATCGAAATGTGAATAATATTGTGAGTGTTTTGCTGTGGTGTTAACAGCAAGGATTTTACTTGCAGCTGCTAAAATGTAAGTAGTTTAACTAAAGTTTAAAATGTTATTGAAATCACTAGTAACCTACTAGGTATAATAATGTTGAATCCTGTATGAGACTTACTCGGAGAGTTTACGATGATTCCTCTCGCTTTTTACTTACGAGTAGCTACCTCGTATTTTTTTTTTCTACATTTTAAATATCATATATCTAGGTACCGAATTTGACAAATAAAATGTAGATTGGTTTATTAGATTATACCAACTAGTAAAATATGAAAGCAGATAATCTTTATATATCATCAAACAATGGCCTCGATTCTGTAGTATACTAACTAAACTTAATTTAAACTGTTGCTCTCTTTTACTGATAGTGCAAGCAAGAAAGAGATAGCTACAATTTTAGTGCTGTCAAATTAGTCAGATTCAAGTTTTCCTTACAAATTTAGTCGTAATTTCAAAACATGCTGACACGAAGAAAAGCGGCACGTTAACTGATTTGACAAAAGTAAAAATCTTGCCATCTCTTTCTTGCGTACACTATCTCTAAAAGAGAGCGACAGTTTAAATTAAGTTTAGTTTACTACAGAATCGAAGCCATTATTGATCTAAATTACGTTTTATATAAATTGGAAATTTAACCTTTCTCCAAAATTTATCTCTATCCAAATCTACCATGCACAAGCGCAAAGCGTATGCTGCATGTCCCGGTGAAAAGTAATGCTAATGTTAGCATTGTGTATGTAAATAGAATCCTACTTCCTATTAATCCTATCCTACTAATATTATAAAGGTGAAAGTTTGTGAGGATGTTTGTTACTCTTTCACGTAAAAACTACTGAACGGATTTTGATGAAACTTTACAGCAATATAACTTATATATCAGAATAACACATAGGCTACTTTTTATCCGGCCGTGGGCAGAAGCAAGCATATTATAAACGCGAAAGTTTGTGAGGATAAATGTGTGTTACCCTTTCACGCAAAAACTACTGAACGAATTTTGATAAAACTTTACAGCAATATACCTTATATACCAGAATAACACATAGGCTACTTTTTATCCCGGGTACCTCGCGGGCGAAGCCGTGGGCAGAAGCTAGTCTATAATAAATGCGAAAGCTTGTCAGGATGGGTGTTTATTACTCTTTCACGCAAAAACTACAGAACGGATTATGATTAAACTTTACAGTAATATAGCTTAAGCATCAGAATAACACTTAGGCTACTTTTTAACCGGGTACCATGCGGGCGAAGCCGTAGGCAGAAGCTAGTGATAAATAACGTCAAGTTAACTTGACGACCTTTGCGGCCTGCCTTAGGCGCAGAAGGTTACGGTTGCGATTCCCGTTACGGGACAAATGTTTGTATGATCTGTAAATATTTGTATCGGGTTTGGGTGTTTTATATGTACATATTATTGTATGTATTTACAAAAAAGTATAAAGGTAAAGTAGTATACCAGTCATAACATAAGCTCTGCTTAGTTTGGGGCTAGATAATGCTGCGTGAAATATTATCAGCATTATTATTATTATATCTATGAAACACCTCGGTACCATTAAATAAAGTGCATGCTGCATGGTGCCGCTAAATAGCAATGCTAATGTTTCCATTGTTTTTATGTTTGTAGAAAGATAAATTACCTACATCGAGTAATACCTATGAAGCACCTAGGTATCATTTGAACAAATAATAACAGAAGTCACTTATTATTTTGTTCAAGGTGATCGAGTAACACACTTGATAAATTCATAAAAAAACTGTTCTATACAACCTTGTGAATGTTATCACATGTATTGCAGAGTATTATTGCAATCTAACCTTACGTTTTATGCTGCGTATTCTATGAAATTTGTTATGTAGGGAGCTACGCATTTTTCATACCAGTAAGTAGCTTACCTTGTATTTGATCGGAAGAAAGGAAATGGTCTCAAATGAGATGAAACTATTGGGCATAAATAAATGAATATGAATGTGAACTATTGCACGGTTATTTCCACTTATGCACTCGAATGAAACAAATCACGAATTGAAATGCTTTAAATAGATAGACAGTTTTTTTCCTGTGCAACTAAAAAGTACTGTGTACTTAATTAGGCGAACGAAATGCTAGGTAGAATTGTTGAAGACAATCTACCTGTGTGCGCAGTGGGTGAAGGCCCGCCTGTGACGCATGCGGGCTCGATTGCTGCCACGGGACAAATGTTTGTATGATCTGTAAATATTTGGTCTCGGGTCTGGGTTTTATCTATGTATAATATGTATGTAATTACAAAAAAAGTATATTTAGTAGGTAGTTTATCAGATATGTAGTTCCCATAATACAAGCTCTGCTTATTCCAAGAACTATCGTGGATTTGATTTTTCATATCGTATAATCGGGAATTTTCACGTACCGTACTATCGGTGGTGGCACCGACTAAGTTTCGACTCATTCCGAGAGCCTACATCAGGGTGAGTGATCGCGACGCCCTCCCTCCGCGTCGCGTCGTGTACTACTCTCTAGTCACTAGACTCTCGGAATGAGTCGAAACTTATTTTTTTTAACGAGAAAAAAATTGAATTATGTGCTAGCTATATGGGACAATACTTTGTTGTCCTAGTCAAAATTGTCAGAAAGGATCTCTAATCCACATGTAATTTAAAAAATAAAATACTTTCCCTCAGCAGCTTTTGCATTACAATCCGGTATGTCGTTTCGGAGATAAATAGTATCAGAAGAACAAACAAAAAAACAACCTCAGGCTCCTTACGTTGCCGTTAAAAATACGTGGTAATTGCATGGTAACAAACATTCACACACAAACACAAACACACACACACACACACACACAGACTTTCGCATTTATTATATTAGTAGGACTACTCTTAGAATTGATCTATGTAGGTAATTTATTACTTAATATTTATACAATGCACCGAAGTAAAACTTTCACAGGTTTTATAATTCGCAGAGTATTTTACAAAACTGTAGAAATCTCTATTATTTTGTACTCTTCTCATCTAGCTACGTACCTGCTAAAGTAGGTAGATATAATAGTGAACTCATACAAAAACCAGGAACAACAAGTAGGTTACTGAAACTATAGATTTCCTCTTCAAAGAAACCGCAACTACCCCGGTTATATAGCTAATGCGATAGTTAATACAGTTTATAATAGACTAGCTATCGCCAGCGGCATTGCACGCGTGTGCGTGTAGTCGTATTTAAAAAAACCCATACACAGACACACCCAGTTCCATTTCCTTTGAAATCGGAAAATCCAAACACCTTAAATTACGACATTATCTATTTAAGATAAGTAGCTATAATTACAAATTTCAAGTTCCTACATTTAAAAAAACCGATACAAATTTTCAGACCACATTTCGCCCCCTTAAAATTACAAAATCCAAAAAACCCGAAACACTTCACTGTAGCTTATACTTAATTCAATTTTTTATGTTTCTAACTCCAAAGAACAAAGTCTTTCATACAAAGTTCACCTCTTTAAAGGGGAACATTTCAAAAATCTTTTCTTAGCACATGCTTAGCACACGTTATAAAATAAAACAATGTTCCGAATTTCAGCTTTTTAGACTTAGTAGTTTTTGGATGTGCGTTGATAGATCAGTCTGTCAGTCAGTCAATCAGTCAGGACAAAGTAATAGAAGATAAATAAATCACAATCGCTATCTCTGTTCGTAACATATTCTCGCCTTCTGAGGGCCAGAAATAGCAGATAAAACAGTAAAAAGTAAGCCCGCTTTCCACTGCAAAAGGGAAAATAGTTGAGAAAAACGGAGTTAAATAGTATTGCGTCTTCCACTAAAGTAAGAGTTTCACAGTTAAGTGTGACTTTTGTAACTCTTTGTAATCGTTTAGTCCGTTTCCCACCCGCTACGCTTGCTATAGACAAAAGTACTAGAGCAAATTGAGTTTATTGACCATGACATGGCAGAAGGGCGTTACAAAGTTACAAGTGTCACAGATGATATAATACTTATACTAGTATAGTACTATAATATATGTGCATGTTGGATGGTATTTGTCACGCGGACAAAGACGGAGTGAGTACATCCCGTGAGATATCACGGAGTGTTGAAAGGTTACAAATGTGGTATCTTCTTTAGATGCCCTTTTTTGGGTTTAAAAAGTAAACGATAACTTTAGAATGTAAATATTTACTTACGATCTGCCTGTCAAGACCAATATTTTAAACTGAGTCCTACGTGTTCAAGAAATATTTGAGAATCTATTTTAGCCTC
The DNA here is from genome assembly GCA_958496245.1 of Perizoma flavofasciatum. NCBI lineage: Eukaryota > Metazoa > Arthropoda > Insecta > Lepidoptera > Geometridae > Perizoma > Perizoma flavofasciatum. Next base: position 8,409,324 of record OY292436.1, read on the forward strand.
TATAGGCTTGTAACCTGTCACAATGCGAACCACTCACAAAACGCGGGCGTTTGCACATATAATGTTTGGACGTACCTCTGACTACCTTACTTAGTATCCTCAAATATCAATATATTGAATATCTATTCGAAGATGTCTATCATGAGGTGAGCGTGTATCTTTTTTGTACACTGGAATGTATTCCTGGCAAGATTTTTCTGGAATTTTTCATGCTTTAGAATCTAGCTAGATAATTTTCTCATTTCAAAAACCCTATCGAAATAATTAGCCCTTTTCGAGTGGTTTTGTAGCTTCACGCGACTGATAAACAAGACTATGGGATGGATTCGCCCAGTTGGTTTATAGGTTCTTTTATCCACAGCCTTAGTTGAGAGGTTGTCAGTAAATATCGTAGAAAGCCGTCCAGACGAACTTGACAACTTGTACAAGTAACCACTGAATAACTGCCAACAATAGCTTCGAGTTGGCAGCTATACAGTGCTCGCTTTGTTTGCCTAACGCCACTACTGCTCACTATAAACTTTGGAATTCTAGACATGAAGGATCAGACCAGATGAGATTCTTTTGTTATCATAGTGACGGATTACACTTAATTTGATATAAATACTAGCTTCCGCCCACGGTTTCGCCCGCGTGGTACCCGGATAAAAAATAGCCTATGTGTTATTCTGATGTATAAGCTATATTACTGTAAAGTTTCATCAAAATCCGTTCAATAGTTTTTGCGTGAAAGAGTAACCAACATCCGTCCTTACAAACCTTCGCGTTTATATAATAGTAATAGGATAATCATGTTGCTGCAAATATATATATACTATGTACGACTAGATAATGACTAATAAGGTTTTTCCTTTTCCTTTGTAAGGAGGAAGGTGTAGAACATCTTAAGTATTTTTTTGTATGTACCTAAGTATAGGTTTTTATGGTATCTTGAAATTTTGATAACCACTTGTTTTTTGCCATTCTCAGTTTAAAGCAAATATTTTTTACTTTTGTACTTCTTGTATTATTATTATAGCTTCTGAACATCGTAAAAAACTTTTTAAATACGAAATAAAAGGTACATAGTATCCTTGTCCTTGAGAGTCTAATTATTTTGCTATACCTACCTGTACTTATTACAGTTTTTCGAGCATTTATAGTCACTTCATGTAGATTTGATACTTCGCAACGCAAATTTTGGTCAAGTTAAGGCGGTGCCGATCCGTGTCCGGGCTGATATGTCCTTAACTGTGAAGTCCATGTTTGCACGGATTGGTTTCGGTATAAAAGCAATGGTGTATCCAACTGACGAACAGCCTTAACCTTGGCGATTTTTTTTAACACCCAACAGTTATCTATTTATTATCAATTCCAGTATGTACACTTGAATTGAGTGTGTTCGTTTTTGTGTGCGTGCGCTTATGTGTGTTTTTAATGCATTTTGAACTAGGTATCTAATAACTTTAAACGAAAAACTAAAAACGACGCCGACGAAGTCACACTGCGTTCCACTTTTATCGTGTTCACAACTCTCAACTGAGGTTATTGGTTTAAGTTACTTTCTATGAAGAATTTTCTGACAGAAAATTACTTACGTATTATTTACAACTCTGGGTGAATAAATTCATACCTAGACTTGATGAATAATGCATTGCTGTTAATGTTAAGCAGCCTAACAATAGCCATTAGTCGTTATCTAAAAATACTATGTTTTAAATATACGACTAATGTCACAGAATAAGTAATATGTAATATGCAAGGAACTTGCATCTTTCAAATTTCAATACTTGCATTGCATCTAAGACATGTGTTGTTGGCTGCACAGCACGCAGATCAACATTTTTTTATCTCATGGCCAGCGTGATGCTGGACTGCATCAGGTCCTGGTCATATCTAAAAAGACAACACTTAAGAATCCAAACACAATATTTCTGTAATTTTCTACCGAAAAATTCCCTTAGGCATCTATCATCCCTACTCCATCATCAGATCCTGGTGAACATGGTTTTTTAACTGCCTTATATTTATGATGTTTATGATTTCAATTTCATAAAATTTGACAAAGGAATCTTCTTGGAGTTTATTTATTTACAAATAAATTCCAAGAAAATTCCTTATAAAAGCAATAAGCATTGGGCTTTGTTGTGTGAAATCAAAACCTACTTTTAAGTATACGTCGGTAGATCTATAGTTTTAATAGCATTTGGATGACTCTTTCTGATTGATGTTGTTTAATAACAACTGCATACAAAGATAGTAGAGCTGATAATAGCATAGCTACCTACTCACCTAATAAGGTAGGTAGATACAGTCGCTAGTAATAATATGTATGAATGATATTGTTTCTTTTTCCATATTTGTATTAATTCTTCAGTATTTCATTCTATTATACATACATAAAATATATAAGTATAGTGATTATGGTACAAGTTCATGTTTAAGTACAACATTTCAGAGCTTTCGGTGTCTTACCTTTATGTAAGTCACTAGCTTCTGCCCACGGCTTCGCCCGCATGGTACCCGGATAAAAGTAGCCTGTGTGTTATTCTGATATATAAGCTATATACAAAATACAAATACTTTATTTTACAAAAATAGTGTGTGCCTAGGTTACAAGTTTAACAATGAGCTCCGCACTAGGTCTAGCCTGTATCGCGGAAGCTCAGATAGCGTTTGACAAAGAAATATATGTAATAAGAGATAAACAAGTGCAAGACAAACATTTAAATTTCTTCTTGGGAGTACAAAATATCCTGAGAAGAAACATCGCAAAAATAGTTAAGTTAGCCGGGCAGAATTAGGTTTGATGGGTCAGTGAAGGTGAGGGTGGGTGTGTGTGTGTGTGTATGTGTATATGTGTGTGTGTGTGTGTGTGTGTGTGTGTGTGTGTGTGTGTGTGTGTGTGTGTGTGTGTATTACTGTAAAGTTTCATCAAAATCCGTTCAGTAGTTTTTGCGTGAAAGAGTAACACATATCCATCCTTACAAACTTTCGCGTTTATAGTAGGATGTACCTGTGTACAGTTTTACCGACTGTATACACGTAAAGCGGTGTCACTAGCATACTTACCTAATCAGATAAAATACTTGAGGTACCTCAGTAAAGTATGTACGTACATACTTACCTGCACTGCCTATAGGCATACCTTTTATAGATTAGAAAATCAATGCGAAACAACGATTCAATTGCTAATTTTTAAGAGACTGTATTTTTTATATGTACTCCTACTCCATGATAAAGTTAGTTCTGTTGGAGTTGTTATTTTTTACTGTTTTAATATATAGAGGATAAGCGGGTTTATCCTATATTTTATAGCTAAATCGGATTAGAGCTTTTTCCAAAAAACAGAAATAACCTTTTTATCTTACCTCATTGGAAAATATTATTCGCCGTTTAGCTTATTATAGATTAATACTTCGATTTTATTTGCTGTGTAGGGGTTAGCCCAGTGTGGTCCCATGAAAATAACTATTATCAAAATCTTAAAAACTACCTGGGAATATATATCACATAGTGGTCGCTTTATGATATATATTCGCTGAATATGTACAAAATTAAGTAAGCGCTCGGAAAAAATGATATTGGTTTATTACCCGCAATGCAAGGAGCCCACATATGCGTTGGCCATAAGAGTTATTTGTTACTTTGACTGCTACTAGGTATTTATCTTCGAAATGGCTTATCGGATTGTAATTTTTTTTTGCAATAGATTTTGTCCTCATGAAAAAGAGATAGATTTTAATTGTCACATTACACGACACATATACACGATAAAGGTAATAATATTTTGTAAAAAAATATTTTTAAGGTCGCGGTTGTTGCGTACTTTGCGAAAATACTGGGTACCATAGCCAATCGAACACTGACCTGGTATTTAACCCAGGCCGTCTAGATCTCCTTTGCCCATTTTTTACACAAATACTGTCCACGGCTTCGTCCATGTAGTATCTGGATGTAGTATAAAAAGGAGCCGATGAAAAGTAGCTCTTACAGCTCAGATTAATAGGCGGCGTTTGTAAGAGACGCATTTGCTCGACCGTTTTTCCTTCATACATTGCAAAATTGGTTTCCTCGGAAAGCTCTTTTATTTTAACGGTATAATATGTATAAAGCCGATGTCCATCTGAAGGTCCATTCTAAATATAGGTAAAATAATATTTATAATCGCATGCTTATTTTCGGAGAATTTCTCCTACATCCAAACTTTACCAATATACTAAATTCTTAACTATTTAATATTAGTGTATATTTGATACACAATTACCACTGTTTATTGCTAACTCGAGCATTGTTATTCTGTTAATTCAATAGGTAGCTATTGTGCGAATCGATTGAATGTACTCTATTTTCCTTAATGGTGCCATAGAAAGCAAGATTGATTATCTCAGACACAACGGATTGAATTTACGTACTTTGTTTTATTTTGTCGAAATATCTATTTTTATCGGATATTTTCTATGTATAATATATATATATTTACAAAAAAAGTATATAAGTAATAGTATATCAGTCATATAGTTCCCATATTACAAGCTCTGCTTAGTTTGGGGCTAGATGATGATGTGTGCAAAAGTTCAACATTATATATACCTGGAGCGTGAAATAAGTAGGTATCTATACCTTTTTACCATGGTAAGGCACGGCAGGCATTTCCATTCTATTCGCATGAAATAATTGCCACTGTTAGTATATTTAACTGTAAAAAGTAATTTATATGTGATGGCAAATTAAAGCATAGTAACTTCAAGATCACGCCGTATCTAAAGTAAGCTTCCATGTTAACGCTTTTACAAGAGCGATTTGTTTTATAAATGACCCCTTAAAGTCGGCTACGCAGGGCCAGATGAAAAATCTAAAGGCTGAACAAATCTAAATTTCTTGTAAATAGCCCGATAATTCATCTAAGCCGTACAATAACATTATTTTTGATGTGTTTAAAATTAAATCTTATTCCAAAAGGGTGATCGCTATCGCGATCTAAGTCGGAAATATTTTTACTGGTTGACCAAAACAACTGAACTGAAAGCCGATTAAATGTTGGAACATCGAAACCTTAGCCCTGATACGTTCAGAAGTGGTGAATAAAGATGCAAACTTGAAATGTAAAGGAAAAGTATGAACAGCGCACACGCGCCACGATGCATGCCACACAAAGTAGGAGGATTTTATAATATACTAGCTGTTGCCAGCAACTTAGCACTGGTAGAGTCGTATTTTAAAAAACAATACTCTCACCCCCCATTCCCCCTCACCCCTTAAACCCTGAACCACGTTATTATTAATTAAAACTCAGTACTTGTAATTAAAATTTTCATGTTTCTTATTTTAAAGAACAAAGACTTTGTAAAAAGTTCCTAACCCCATTTCCTACCTTGAAGTGGAAATTTACAAAATTCTTTCTTAGATGTGCTATAAAAGTATTTTTGTAAATTTCCACTTCCGTCATAAAATAATTTCCAAATTTAAGTTTTCTAACTTAGTCGTTTTGTCTGTGCTTTGATAGAAAAGTTAGGTACAAACGATTTTATAAGTATACATTAAAACATGTAACCTCGGGGAATATCGATGCCGCCACCTGACGCTTGAATTAGTTCAAATCCTGCTGAGGTTTACATTATTGGCATATTATAAAATCATGATACTTCCTTAACTGTCTTTAGTAACCAAAGACTGAGATATGCAATGTTCGTGCCGCATCTTCTTCGCCACTTGTCACTTCCAAAAATGTCATGAGATTAATTTTTAGCTACATAGCCAAAACAGCTTAAAAGGTTTCTATTCCGGCCAAAGTCTCCTAGCAACCCTATCTACGGCAGATAAAAATTCTCTTTCCTTAGGGTTCATAAAAGGCTCGAAACCCGTAAAATAATACGACTTGTAAAATTATGTATCAACGTCGCAAATCTTGAGGGGATATACGACAAAAACCCGGTTTAGATGCTAATTCTCAAGTGGATATTTAGAAAAAATGCATTTTGTCTTCTAGTTTCTCGTTTTTCATCGTTCGCTGTATAATGGGGTGATACAATTCGTAAATCTGTTTAAACCTAGGCACACACCGCCACTGAACCATAGCCAAACCTGGACTTTAAAAATGGATTTTGCTACACATTATCATTTCCTACTAATATTATAAACGTGAAAGTTTGTGAGGATGGATGTTTTTTACTCTTTCACGCAAAATCTACACAACGGAGTTTGATGAAACTTTACAGTATTATAGCTTATACATCAGAATAACACATAGGCCAATTTTTATCCGTGTATCACGCGGACGAAGCCGTGGGCAGAAGCAAGTTATGTAATAAATGTTTGAGTTTTGATTGAGTAACGTCAGTGTTATGATGGGAGGCAACCATGTACCTTAGTACAAAATGGATTTACCCGTATTTGGTAACTAAAAACGCAATAAACCTGCAAATAAGGAAAACAAGTTCACTGAGTAAATTAAACGGAACACCGAATACCGACTGAATAAAAAAGATGTTTAAGAAATCCTGGCAAAGAATACTTTTTGAACATTAACGTTGCGGTCGTGACCCCTTGGACTCTATTTTTCACTATGACTCATGCCTTGTCCTTGTCCTTGGGTAAGTTTGACGACGGTCACCTCCCGGTTTAAAAAGCTCGTTCAAAGGATTCGCCATAAAACCAAGCAGTTCTCTTCTACACATCAAAATACACGATCGAACAAGGAACTTTTTTAATTTTCCTGGCGGCATAATATTTGTTAAAGCGGGTGCAGAAAGTTTCCAAACGAATTTCGTAAAATTGGTTCGAATTGGTAGGAATTTACCTACGTAATCTGTTCATTTAGGTTTTATAGTACCTTCGTTTTATTTCAATTTAACAAACCCGCACTTGATGACGCAGTGTAGTCGGAAGTTTCATCTCCTAAAGGGCTAAATGACACAGTACACACAAAAAAACCACAAACAAATTACACTTATCGTATTATCGTATGCTTCTCAACACAATATGATGAGAAACACCAGCTCACATTTCCAAGAAACTTTATTATGCACACACTCCGCACACACCCTTACATTATACAACCATAAACAATAACAATACAAACACTATTACACTTAATAGTGTGGTAGTCTCTTATTATCCCCAAACTTATTATGAGATTGGTGTGGTTGGCTGAAGCCCACATAAATAAACAAACCCTCCCACTATACATATTTTATATTTTATATTCTGGTTATCCGCTGGTATCCAGACCTTTAGAAATCCTGTTATCAGAAGAGCCCCCACCCACACACACACAATCAACATTGACGTTTCACAATCATACTATTATTACAAACCAACCTCAGATTTTTTTTTAAAAGAGCGTAAATATAAACCTAGCCAACATCTATTTCTTATAATGATTTGAACAAGAACAAAGACTACCGAGTTGACTTTTAACAATGACACTAAACGGAAATACGATCTCGAGCACCAAAAAACGTCCGTCGCAACCAAAAGCCAAGAACAGAATGACAGCTGCTCGTAGTTCGCGCGGCTATTTAAGATTCTTGTAAAACTATTTTATTCTACAATCTAAAAATAAAAAAATATTAGCTATTTTCTTAACCTAACTAATAGTTATAATATTTATTTATTTAATTTTGGCTTATATGTTTCGTTATATCGCTTGTGGGTGGGCGTTAATACCTATCACACAGGATACTTACTATCCTAGATTAAGCTATTAGTTGTTTCACTTAAACTAGTTACTAAAACTACCTTAAGCCTACTTTGAACAGTATCCTCTTATTGTAAATTGTAATTTTTCTTTAAGGTGCAAATAAAAAAAACAATTTTTCAATTAAATATCTGCACCCGAATGGAACAATGATATGTCATCGGATCGGTCCAACCTATGGATTGCGGGAAGCCTGTGCAATGGATGTTAGCTCAAGAACGTTTGTCATTGCAGTGTGTCGATGTCAAAACTATTTACGCAATTAATAATCCTAGGAAACATAATCATTAAAGTTTCACTATCTAGAAGTACCACCCTCAGTACAAAGTTGTGCTCACAGTTATAGAGAGTTGTCTTATTTATATCATTTTTGTATTTAACTGGTGATAAGCAGAAATAAACATTTTTTTTGCTGGTACTGTCTAATTTTTTCACTGGACATTGTTTATAATGTTTGGATGCAGAAAATATGAAAAACCGCAAAGTTTTTGAATTTAGTGAAGCATTTTATTGTCAAGACACTGATAAAAAGTAAGACGCGGCCAAAGATGTAAGTTACTTGATGGATAGTACCTACGCTATACAACAATTTCAAACAAGTCTTGTTTTTGGGCATATATTTCCCAAAATCGCGGGAATCGAACCCGCACTTCTTGCATCTCAGCCGCTTAATCTCCCACCGCGCCAACGGGGCCGTTAATTATAATTTTCATTTCGTTCTTAAGAGTTAGTTGCCAGATCATTAGTGGGTTCATGTCCTCCTTTTGCTTTCCTCCATGTACAACCCTCGTCTTATAATATAGTCACTGTCGCCTCTCATTACAATATGTCCATACCTACTATCGCTGATGTTTTTGTATGAGTTTATTTTAAATGTCAGAAAGAGACAGATCCTAGTTTGAAGAACTTTTCAGATCAATGAACATTGGCTATTTGAATAAATGTCCTGTAACTTTTCGATAGTCAAAAACTTTCAAACAGCTCTACATTGTAGAGAAACAACAATGTGGATAAGAGTTGGTTGGAAGCGTATGATTAGTTCTTGTCAACAATGCAAAAAGTACAATAACGATAACAATGTAAACATACAGTTGTAGTTGTATAGAGTTGGTAGGTACTTATATAGAAGTATCAGATGAGTTGCGCAAAAAGCTAACTGCGTAGTCCTAGTGCATTAGAATATATTGTTCCTACATGTTAGTTCCATTCGTTCCTGTGCATGTGATAAAATGTTGTTTATTTTAGTTGCAAAGGCTGCCAAATTCTATTTTGGCGATGCTGTTGATAACCTACTGTTTTACAAACATGAAACAGAATGTACTGAGAGGAGTCGGGCTTAAACTAAAATGCTTGTTTACATTACTAATCTGTGATTATAATCTAGAGCACTGTTAAAACTGTGGTTCGCGAGTTATAGCTAATTAAATTCCGTTGCGTAGTAAATCCCGTATCTATTTTGAACAAACACAACAGTGGGGGATCGAAACCAATAACTTTGTATCTTGATTCTGGTTTTCCTACCTTATGCGTAATCCGACAAGTATTTCCACCGGCTTTAGTAGGTACCTCAATATTTTGGCTTTGTACAAAAACAGAACATCCAAACAATCAGCTTGAATAGTTTTCACCCTGTATTGTAAGACCTACAATGTAATTATTTATCTTTATCGCGCAAAAGCCTTGTGTATTTGGCGAGACGCGTTAACTTCCCTTATCAATCCGAGCCGGAACAATCTTCATGGGATTCGAATAGCAAACACACCTAGCGCTCCCGACTGACTGGCTGTTTGGATCAACTGTCAGACAAAGGAACGCGCGTCTTTCGTTTGAAAATAAACATTATTTTTTAGGGGGACATCTACGGAGGAAAGGCTACCTTCGCTCATATGTACTAGAACCAGTGTCACCGCTTTTCTCTCACAAGATGTCTCATCCACGTACGCAAAAGTATACATGCACGAATAACACATACATAAAACCACACACTACTAAGAACGTAGCGCTATCTTTGGTTCTTATACTAAGGGCCCGATCAAACTGACGCGGTGGCGGTGGTGATCAAAAATAAATGGTGGTCAAAGTTCACGTGAATGTACTGATCGCTAATTACCTATTTGTAGAGGTGAAAATAGCAATACTACCTATAGTATAAAACGTTCCGTTTTTAATTAAATTGTGTTTCTAGAGTTAAGAGTTTGGAAGTCCTAAATAGTTTAAAAACCTAATAGGTGCAAAATCAAGCTCATAGTTCTCTACGTATTTGAGCATATTTTTTTGCTATTTGGACAATATATTTTCCGAGATTCAGATTGCCATCAACTAAGTCTGCGCGTACTTGTAAACAATTCCATTCAATAAAGTCGTAGAGTAGTCGAGCTTGCGGCCTTGGACTGCTATTACGAGGCGATTGTCTATTAATGGCGCACTGCATTGCACTATAAGGTAGGTATATATAGGTACCTTGTTTATTTCTCGTTAGATTCTATTGCCTACCGAAGTACTTTTGCATCAGTTATGCGCTAAAACTTGATCAATCATAGCGTGACTGATCGACGGTGTAATAATACGAGTAACAACTATAGACACACTATAGTTAACTATAGTTTTAGAACACTCACTCCTGTGACATCTTTCACATCTTATTAATCCTAATAATATTATAAACGCGAAAGTTTGTGAGTATGGTTGTTTGTTACACGCAAAAACTACTGAACGGATTTTGATGAAACTTTACAGTAATATAGCTTATACATCAGAATAACAGATATGCTACTTTTTATCAGGGTACCACGCGGGCGAAGCCGTGGGCAGAAGCTAGTATTCAATAATTTCTTTGGTCTACCTCTCTTGCTTACTACTTTCTCGTTAATGTTTAACACTCTTCTCGTAACGTGACATTCTACACTCATCCTGACAACTTTCAGACAGTTGGTTTATCAAGAGATACTCATTCTTTACTTGATATATTCATTCATTTCATAAAGATCTACTCTCTGTTTCATAATCACTCGCTAACTTCGCTAAATCTAGCCCTGTCCTTTTCTAACACTAAATAAAGGATAGAGGCTGGCAACTTTTAGCAAGCTGCTAAAGTCAGCGAGTGATTATGAAACAGAGGGCTAGTATCGAGTGAATGTACCTTGACAAAACTGCACCGTTTTCTAATTCGGCGTAGGTAATTTTGATACGTTCGCACTGTTTTGTAAAGCGGCTAGCCTTTATGTTAAAGAGCGGATTATATGTTTTGATAACAGCACATACAGTATGATTGCGTCTCACGTCCCATACCAAATACCTCTTTCCCCAGGCAGTGGTAAAATCATGTGCAAGATTACTGGAATAATATAACAATATTTCAAGATGTTAATTTGATTTTATGTCCTTATTTATGATTATGGGAATATCCCGTCATAACGAGAAATAGTTTCGTATCATAAATTTAGTATTTGACTCTAGTTACTGAGACTGAAAGACTAAACTGTTAACTTCCTCCTCCTTCCTTATGCCTACCTATTAACGGAACTCCCAGGAGCACGCTCCATTAGCCGAGGGTAGGTGTGAGATTTGCCAGATCCCTTTAATTCCACCGAGCCGTATTTAAGGTCACTCATGTTTGGTAGGCATGTATCTGATGACTTGTAAATTTATCTTACGAATAATTAATTAGAAACCGAAATTGTCCAAACAAGGATACCAATTCGTATTGGTATTCTTGTTTGGACAACTTCGGTTATGTAAATTCATTGAATCGGATTAAAATGGTTTGACTATTTTTTAGCTAGGAAATTTGTAAAATACGCCGTTATTTCAGATTGAAAAAAAACTAATTTTCTTCAGCTAGTAATATTGTTTTACATTATAGGAGATGATCCAGATAGTCCCAGAAAATATTTAAATTGCCTGTAGATTTTGCATAAATACTTCAGTTACACGCAAATTCCTAGATACTGTAAATGTGGAGATTTCGTCAATGCTCGAGCTAAATAAAAGTCGGGTTTTCGACTTGAAAAAATATTAGGTCAGCAGGTAGGTTATAATCTCTTATATACCTTTCTAGGTGCGGATCTCCGTAGAACCAACATAATAATATATAAATTGTTTTAGGTGTAGACCTTGAAAATTCAACAAGCAAGAACGACTCGGTAATTATACCGGAACCTATTAAAATATTAACACAAGGGCCTCGCAAGTATTTTAATTAATACTTGATTAACGTGTATCATCCATCAGTCACAAGGGAGCCCGATTTTCCTCCTAGATTTACCCTTGTTATTTCCACCTTACGACTTGAGGAGAGTAATATGGAAGAATAGCAGCGAACAATCTGTTCATCTGATGAAAACACAGGAGTTTATATTGCAAAGTTTGTAGGTTGCGGACCCGCAGTTATAGTTTAGATTAGTTAAAGCTTCTTCTTTTAGTTATCGTTTTGGAGGTATTAAATATTCCATACGTATCTTCCTCCTTGATGATACCTTATCTATTTAGGCCAGCCTCCTAAAGCCGATATCTTTATCTGAATTATGAATCCGAATCGCTGCCTGACACGTCTCTCAAAATTCAGAAAAGATGGTCACCACAAATAAACATTGTGGTCTTCTTGCTCTCTAAGCGTAAATAATGTCAAAGCTAAATTGTAGACTGTAATAATTGTAATATGTGTAATAATTGTAATGTCTATGTATAATATTATTATGTATGTATTTACAAACAAAAGTATATAATTAATATATCAGTCATTTAATTCCCCTAATACAAGCTCTGCTTAGTTTGTGGCTAGATGATGCTGTGTGAAAAATTTCTCATTATTTATTTATTTAATTATAATAAATAAATAAATCATCATCTATCATCTAGCCACAAAGTAAGCATAGCTTGTGTTATAGGAACTACATGACTGATATTGATACTACTTGTATACATTTTTATTGTAAAAACAAACATTATTATACAGTGAAAACGCCCAGAGCCGTGAAAAATATTTGTAGATCATAGAAAAATTAGACCCGCGGTGGGAATCGAACCCGTAACCGTCTGCGTCTCAGGCGAGCCTTCGCCCACTGCGCTACAGAGGTCGTCATAGGTCTGTACTAAAATGTATCGAAAGACACGCGTTATGAATTCATATACATTTTTTTCCGACCCAAAAAGGGACTTCAGTATAAGACCAACCTGATAAAAAATAAATCTAAGTGCGAGGAAAAAATAAACTACATGTGGCTCTGGGTGTTCTGAAGTACCGTGGAGGTCAAAGTTTGACGACTCTACCTATCGAGTATGAGTACAAGCTATGAAAGAAGACACAAAATAAAATAGAATCAACGCATACTAGGCTGCCTGGGCGGTTAGTCGTAGGTTCGTTTTATTAGACATATCATCCATTTTGCAAGTAAACAAAAAAAAAAATTTTAGTCAGACGCTGACTTTAGCATTTCGTTTACCTTTTACTTTACTCCGAAACAGAAAAAAATAAGGTAAGTATTTAGCCAATAGTAATTTATAGTGCAGTTTACTCAAAGGAATTAATACCATCTTAAAGAGCAGATACAAAAATGTATCTGCTCTTTAAGATTGTATTAATTATAATTATGTTAATTACTGTATTATTCTGTTTTAACAATGCGAGGTTTTACAAAGATTGGAGGTACGTACTCATGACCTAGAATTAGATTCGACGCACATATAGTCTAGTATAGTCATAGTCTTATGATACCTTTACATATTAATGCTTATTCCAGAATAGGTCACGGAATGAATCATTCATTATACCTTTGAGTAAACTAAGGTATTAAGCAAACTTAGAAGCGTGGGTCGCAGAAATAAGGTATTTTAGATTGGCTTGCGAATTTATATACAATGAGACGTTTGTTATTTCTATTCTACTAGCTTCTGCCTACGGCTTCGTCCGCGTGGTACACGGCTAAAAAGTTGCCTATGTGTTATTCTGATGTATTAGCTATATTACTGTAAAGTTTCATCAAAATCCGTTCAGTAGTTTTTTCATGAAAGAGTAACAAACATCCATCCTCACAAACTTTCACGTTTATAATAGTAGTAGAATTCAGATAAATTTCCGTAGAGAAATTCAATTATTTACATATTTCAATAGTGATGTATTTCGGAACCTGCAAAAGTAAATAGCCCAATCAACAATATTTTAGGTTCTAGTGAGTTTATTAATTATTAATGATATAATTAATTAATTTCTCGAATTTCAAAGAGTTAATTAATTCAAAAGGTTATTGTGGTAAAACCATTTTCAATAATGAATATGTAATAAGATGTTAATTGTTTTTAAATATGTTCGTCATGACATTGTTTCCTTTGATCACCACCACCACCGCGGTAGTTTGAAGGCATTTTTATGGACAAGAGTTACGTGGGATACTCAGAAAGTTTGAGAAATTAAAAAACGAACTTCTATGGATAAAATATTTTAATTAATTATTTTCAAAGAACTCTCCACCAGCCTCTATACAAAGTTTCATGCATCTGAACCAATTTTTGAAACATTTTTACCAGTCCGTCGTAGACACCTCTTCCACGGTCTTCTCGAACGCTGCTAGCGCGTCTTTCTGAGTCAACTTTCTGAGTGGCTTGGTATTTAAGCGTGTCATGTTCGATTCATTTTTATTGAAGAACAGTTTGTTGTCGAGTAAAGTGTACTTAACAAATGGACGAGGACGCAATATGTATCTACGTTACTTTGAGCAGTTTCTATTATCTCTGAAACACATGGCCCTTTATAATTTCACTGGTAACTAACACAATGTATAATATTACTCTTGTTTATCTCCACAACCAACATCCATACATTGTGGCACTAAATAAAAACAATTTTGAATTTTAACCCTTTTAAAAACAATAAAAATTAATTCCTCAGCATCCTGAGTAAATATTTGTGTTCCGTCACGATCTTCTTAATCGCTTTGTGGATAATAGAAACTAGGATATATGGGACTATAGTCAGATTTGGCGGCATTGACGTATCCAACGTATTATGGAGTTTTAAAATGTACACCTACAGTGTCAATTCGTTATTGTATGATGACAAATCGTTATTATTGTAATCTTTTTAGCATAAATCGCTTTTTTAAGTTCAAAATATAAATTCAAATATGAGAAGTTATTCGGCTTATCATCCTTATCCTTGATGCGACCCTAAAACTTTGTTTGGTTATTCAATAGGTATTTGTATTTTTTTTCTATTTCGCCGACTAATGAAGCAAGTTGGACGCTGTTTGGGCGCGAGAACTTTCTCCATTTAGCAGTAATGTCCTTCGATTCGCTGGATACGGATAACATCGTTTTTTTTATTTATGTTTGACTTTGAAAAGGTAAAATCAGTGACGGTACCTTCTCAACAAGGTTAATACTTCAGTGGGGGCACTAATAGCTCATTATGAACTACGCATTAGCTACGCACGGGTCTATGGGGCTATGCATGGGCTAAGTATGGACTACGCATGGACTACGCATGGGCTACGCATGGGCTACGCATGGGCTACGCATGGGCTACGCATGGGCTACGCATGGGCTACGCATGGGCTACGCATGGGCTACGCATGGGCTACGTATGGGCTACGCATGAGCTACAAATTCAGATGATAAAACGATTTATTAATTCGATTTCAAGAGCGAATAAACGAACCGAATTTCCTTATTATGACAAGGTTAAGAATCAGGATTACAGATAGACAATGAAGAATAATGCCTGTTTATGTTAGGGTTTATGTAAGAACACGGACCTTTTAGTATGTTATGAGGGTGGAGACTTTGTTCGATTTGGGTAACTGTTATGAAAAGTCTGTAGTAATTTATGAACGGTCGGAAAAGTTTCAAACAAAGACAATTTTTTCCAATGATTTGGTAAATGATTTTCCCGTAATTTAGGTTTAGTGTAGCGTTCTTTACTTATTTCTCAATGACTGACAGAACGAAAAGGGGAGCTACGAGTAAGCTATGGACAAACCACGCTTATAAATAACACGGCGTGAATATTCACGAATAAACACGAACCAACACCAAATGAACGGCGTGTGTAGTCAAATCAAATATTCACAAATCGTGAAATCCAATTATCTGTCTCCGCCACGCGCGGAGGTGACTCTGGATTTATTAAATCACCAATGTTACTGTAACATATCGTGTTTTGATGTAAATTACTTAAGTTCTTTTGGGATTTTGGCCAAATTGATGTCATAATTGTAGCCGTTTCATAGTTGCAGTAGGAAATGTCACCAAGCGTCTCCATAAGAAGTGCAATTCTTTGATGTGCACGTATTTTAACCCAAACTCCTACAAACGTTGCCAGTGTGTAGAACTACACCACGAACAATCCCATAAAATCATGTATTATTATACAGAATATTAATATATTCTGTATTATGTTCGACCACTTAGTCCTTATTAAAGCCAAACTAGCACTCACTGCAGTTCTCTAGTTCTGCGACTATATAATCTTTATTTTCTAATTTATAATGCGGCCTAAAAATATCTAGTCAGCTGGAATTGAATCCACATCTTCATCTTGAATCAGCGACGCATTCTGTCGGTTTCGCTACAGTTCGCCTGACGCTAGGGACAAATATCTTGAGGATCGACTGATAGCTTGTTTCACTGTTTCATAAAAAACTTGATTATACCTAGCAAGGTACTACGCAAGGCTTTTATACTGATGGGAAAGATTCAGCAAGGCCATCCTTTATCAACCCCCTGTATCTTAGGACAATATAGTTCGAACACCATTGCATGAATTGAAAAAATATCAATGCAATTTCGTCGGTATACAAACATTAATGACTTTGATTGACACACTGTGCTGCTATCGGATCAAATAGGATTAAGGCTAGATGAATCGCTTTCGCAACATACAATGTTTTATGCAAAAAACTGGTTTAATGTCGCCATTCATAACTAAGTATTATCAGCAGTCGCTAGACGTTCAAAATTTAATTTAATTGACACACTCTATTGCCACGATTACGGTCTATTCATCGTCTGTGGCGAGTTCGATTAGAAATAAATGCTTCGATATCCTGTAATCCTGTAATCCAAATGGTTGTAGAGAAGGTTCTAGGATTGGTGAGTACCAAAAAGATGAATACTTTTAGTTACTTTGATTTCGAAGTAATCTTTCTACTCAGATTAGATCGAAAACAAAGCGAGCGTGATTCGGCTGCGGCTTCTTTTGTTCCAAGTGATAATTTGAGTCAATTCTTAACTCGTCCGACGCTGATTGGTCCCACGTGGGCTGTGTTAAGGCAGTTATAGATAAATATTATTTTTGATCATTAAGGGCCCAGTCAAACTGAGGCGGTGGCGGTGGCGAACAAATAGACATGATTGTCAAGTTCGCATGAATGAATTGATCAAACTAAATCACGTGGGTGGTCTAGCAAGACCTGGTTGGTTCGCCGTTTGTTTATTTTTATGAAAATTCGTATAATCTAGTGGCTAACTTTAGTTTCGCGGTTTTTAGTAAAAAACTATACTTTGGGTATGTATATTGCTGCTTGATTTACATAAATTATTTTGTTATATACCTTTCACTATCGCAAGTATAAGCTCTCTGATATCACTGATAAAAGTTATCTAAGTACTTAACTACTATATAATAAGTGTGAATGAGATAAGCAAATCTCATTCATTTATCCGCCCTATCACCGAGAAATTAGCATACATTATTATAAAACTCAGATAATATATAATCCTGCAACGTGTACTATTTTGTAAAATAAAGCTTTGTTATTGTTATACAAAATACAGTCTTAGAACTGAATAAGAATAAGGCTCCTTTTCCGTAATATAGACCGTAGAGTCTATTAAATTTTGTTCAATTGTTACTTATAAGTTCTCATCTAAGTGAATTATAAATTCTTATGAGAATAAATTCTTAAACCAGAAATGAAGTGAATGGGACACTCAAGTTGCACGTTTAAGAACAATGCTTGATATTAATTTTGATAGAGGAGCACATAATACTAGTTGCTCGGTTAAAATACTTGACGAGCACTTTGCACTAAACTATCCTTCGCTTGTGAATTTTGTGTTCTTTTTATTGTGTAACTTATACCCGTCTATGTTAAAAAGACTAGATAATTTTAAGAAAGCAGTCATTAGTCATGAACTTAGGAGCTGTTAAAGTTAAGAGCAGGTAAGAGTTGACAATTTGAGAAGAGTTTGGCATTGTCTTTTTGGTAAATTTGAACATAAAAAAACTTTATTTCCAATCCAATATCTTGCTGGGATTTACGAGTATCTGTGAGAATATCTGTGAGGAGCCATGTGCGTCAGCGCGATGAACTTATGATGATGGTACCTCAACCTGGTCAGATCAGTGACCTGATTGAGAGTGACCAAGAAAGAACTGATAAATACTAGAATAATTTTATGAGCCCTTATTTGAGAGCTCCTATCTTATTGGACGGCTGTAATTTACAACATTATTTAAGGTACTTAGTTTTATATCTCCTTGAATAATGAAGATGACTCCAAAACAACATAGAAAATCGAATATCAGCTCGTTCATTCAATCTAAAGACCATCTTTGCTCCTAACTTCTTTGGGAAAAATATGTGTGACTCCAACCAATAAGTAGTACCTACAATAAAAAAAGTTTTTTTTACAAATAAACATCCAACAAATATATACATAGGTCCTTCCCTACACTAGGATTTCCTATGTCGTGGGTATCAGGAACTACGAGTACTGTGGTACCATAACGCCCAGACCCGGAACGAATATGTGCAGAACATACAAAGATTTCACCCGCACCATCACGATAGAAAAAGATATCGTGATTTTTACAGTGAAGCGGTGATGGACTTGCAACCTGTCACGTGGAATGCTACTTACATATTTAAAAATCTACTTAATCCTAAAGTTATTTATAATCGCAGTGAGTGTAAACAAATACGCTCGACTACGGTTTACATGAAAAGGATCAGCTGTTTTAACACAGCTATATTCCACTGAATACCACTCAGTAGATAGGTTACCTACTGTTTACGAAAACATGGAGATGTAACAGTGGAATTATACATAATGTCGCCGTGAGCCTAAACAAGAAAAGCGAGAGGAGAAAATATATGTAATGAATGAGTGAGTGAGTATACAAATGTTTTGTGTTGCTTAGAAAAATATGACGGGAACTAGTATACCTACCTGATGTTTGGAATGAAATAATATAAATACAACATTCAAGCGTACTATTCTAGTAAGTATGTAATTTTAATAAAGGCGTACCTACACAAAACTGACCATCCTACTACTATTATAAAAGCGAAAGTTTGTGAGAATGGATGTTTGTTATTCTTTCACGCAAAAACTACTGACCGGATTTTAATGGAACTTTATAGTAATATAGTTTACACATCAAAATAACACATAGGCAACTTTTTCTCCGGGTACCATGCGGGCGAAGCCGTGGCCAGAAGCTAGTACATTATAAGTGAACCATGTTCTTTAAGTATGTAATAAACTTCTATAATCATAAAAATCGCACGCTACCCTATATTAGGTGCTGCATTGCCCTGCCCTGCGTCTCGTATGCACTCAAAATAATCAATACGTGACTAAATAAATTAGTTTACCACTGCAACCGACGTTGATACAAACATTATACAGCGTGGAACCGGCAACTATTCCGTACCAGCGGGCAATGCGTCAAAATAACGGGCAAACTTATCACATTACACACAATAACGGTAACGTCGACATTCATTACGAGTTAGGATAAAGCGTTAGTTGGATTTAGTCTAGGAATCGATTGCTCTCCAACAGATAGGCAAGTGTGTCATGTATCAATCTGAGACTTGGTCTGATTCTTTTGGCCTCATGCATGCTTATGCAAGCATTGGGCTATGATAAGGGCTACGTCATAAATGAAACGTGGAAATTAGAAGAACAAAAGGCAAAAGTCACTGACATAGCTCTTACAAGTAGCCAAAAATAAAATGGCAATTGGCGAGTGATTCCTATTTGATCCTCAAGGACTGACCTTGTTGCGGTTATATTCTTGATTTTAATAATGTACTTCTTGATAGATCCCTTGCGTGAGAGATCATAGTAAATGCAGGTTATTATAGCTTACAGAAGAGACAAGCGCTGGGGAAGAAATTTACTCGAATAGTGACCACGAACCGGACGACGCAGTATAGCAAGGCCCCTTTACTCTTAAGGGCCTATTTTCAGCACATATAAGACATATATAATGGACATAGGTGTGATCTTCTCCGCTCCGCTATCATATTATATTACATATCGTTTTATTATCATCACATGCTTATTATTATTTGTATATATTAGTAATATTACGAGTATATTATGTAATGGATTACTACACCGTACACCGTTGTCTTTTGATTCCATTTTATCTTATTTATCCAAAGAATGTCAGGAAGGGATCACTTAAGCGACTAGCCCACCCATTGCACTTTCTTTGATTATACATTTCTGTGATTATAGTTTTTTTAGGTGTGCATTAAAGAGTCTAACTATCTATTTATAAGGCCGTCAAATGTAGAGCCTCTAAAACCAACCCATATTCAATACAATGCAGTAGGACTTAAATTCTGAAACTTATAGGTTCATAGAATGCAGTCGCTGTGTTCGGCCAAATGTGTGGTTGTATATTTTTTACAAGCCATTGAGCCAGGTTCAAATGAACTCCTCCAGAAAAGGGGAATAGTATTTCTCTACAATCATTTACTCCGATAAAAATGCTTTCGTTTTATAGTGAACGTTGTATGTGATTTTGTTTTGAACAAAGTCAAGTGACATTATTACTATGATTTCGAAAAAATAGGGCACACATTGACTTGCGTATGATTTCTAGGAGTGTGACAAAGATAAGGACAGTAAGAAGCATATTAATATGTGTAAATCTTTGTACAGAGTGGGACGAAAGCTGACGGCTTCTGTCGATAAATAAGCCGTGTACCAACTTGGAGTGTCTCCAGACGGACGATTCGTGTGGATACAGTGTGGTACGTCTGAAGATACCAATAGTTATTTACAATTAATAGGTAGGTATGCAACGCAAACATTCCAGATTTGAATATTACGATTGCCCTTCAGACTGACTTGCGGCTATAGATGTAATCTATGCATTGAACATTAATATCAAAACTGGGCTGGTTTGCATTGGTGGCTAGGAGCATTGGTGCTCCTTTGTTTGGTAATTTTTGGCCTTTACGATTTTATTATGTTGAGAAAATAAATGTTTATTATTATTACTTTGTCTTATAAAACTCATTTTGAGGATATCGACGTCTTAACGCTTTCCTGAGTACATTTGAATCAGCTGAAATAAATAGTATTCGTGAGTAGGTTGAACCCCTACCTGTAAGAAAATGTCATGGGTCTTATTCTTACTTTCACATCTCTTCTATTTCATAACTAATTAATTAAGCAATAGTTTAATTTACTTCACTATTGATAGCTACTAACTTGAAACAAGTAAAAATAAGACTTACTCGTGCAGCATATTTTTAACTAACTAGCTTAATATTAAGTTTTTTACGTTACTTTGTTGAATGTGACGGTACAAAAACCAGTCTTCAATAAAATAAATAATCCTTTTATCATCATAACAATCAACTCAAAGATGATCTTCATCTTTTAATTGCAGGAAGTCGGTGAATGGAGATCGTCTGAGATCGTTCGTCATAGCACTTTTTGGGAGAGCGAGGCTTATGTCCAGCAGTGTCTGATGATAATGATGAATTTCTCCATAAATCTCCCATGAAAATGCTTAAGTCTGTTCTCACTAAAATATTGTCTGGAACATCACCTAGACAACTAGAAATATAGGTTCCAATAGGTACTATATTGTGTGTCGAGTTTACTGGATCACACCGAACTAACATCCATAGCGGCTAGTACAAGCAGCTTCTGCACATGTAAACAGACGGCAATCAAACCACAATAGTGACAACTGACACAGGCTCGGAACATTTCCCACGTCATTACCATATCTAGGTACCTTCCCTACCAAGAGATACTCGTATCTACAAATGCTCGCAAAATTTCCAACCCTCTGTAGCCACGGCAAAATAATCTTTAATGCCCTCATAATAAAGCTATTGTCGCTTGTTATTTGAGCACAGTAACCAAGAAATGACCCTTAGCAACGTCATATTAAGGTCGTTGTTGCTACGTAATCAAGTCTTATCAGGTAAATGAACGATAATGAAATTGTAATGCAGGAAAGGGTTGGTCATTAGAGAAAAGCATTATCTTTTTCCTCAGGTTAATCTGAAAACATATGAAGCGTGTGAAATCCCACATTGTAATGGACTGATTTAGTTATGTTGTATACAGTTTGTTGCAAGATAATGGGACTTTCAAGGAAAGTACCTTTTCTATTGCAGAACTGTTTAGAAATCTACAAATTCATGAAATAAGTTTTATCTTGAAATTTTACGATTTGATTGCCTAATTTATTACATAATAGCTGTTATGGAGATTCAAAAGCTTAAAAATACAAATAATTATGCAGTTCTTATTTTCATCAAAATTCACAAAATTATTTGTGAATTTTGATGTGAAGAACAAAAATTTGTGAAAAACAAACGTAATTTCATTATGAGTCCCATTATCTTTCCGCACCATGTGTATACCTAGACTATGATTCTGGTAGGGTCAATATCCTGCCAAATGTCAGAAATAAAATAATATGTCGCAAAAAAAATGATAAAAACTATTTTATCAACTATTTTGATAAATGGCATGGAATCAGAAAAACATGAAAATCAAACAAAAATGGTCTAGTGACGATCAAGTTTTCTGAAAGTTCTGAGTCAAAAGAAAGTCATCCAATTAAGGTACAAAAGGAGCATTCAAAACCTTTTCGTAAAAACGCGTTGCTTATACGTTTGTTTGGTCATGGCCACGCTTTAAGGTGCTAATGTTTTCCGAAATGGTTTCTTAACACGGAAGGTTTTGTGCTCGAAAGCTGTCGAAAGATCGTAAATCCTATTGTTAACCTATTTAATAGGATTTTTCCTGTAATGTTAAATCTGGATGTCTATTTTTCGTTTTTTTTGTGTGTTGAAGACTGACCATTTACGGGCTTTTTAATTTGGTCACTTTTTGAAATCCAGGTGTCTCATAGTTACTGGTTGGTAGAGTCAGCGATAGATATTAATACAATTCTAGGTTTTATATGCTCATTTTCTTCAAGTATAACAAGAAAATGGGCAATTTAGCTTAAAAATACTGGTTAATGCTCGATACTTTTATAATTATTGCATAGTTAAAGATCAAAGCGGATCTTCAAATGCAGCTCAACATTTGAAACTAATGTCTATGAGTTATTTGCGTAACTTATAAAAACCGGAACCGATAATCTTCTTTTGTTACTGACTGTACGCCATTTTTTATGTCAACAACGTTGTCTCACTCATAACTCTACTATTCACAACCAGAACTCGATGTTTCTGTCAATAATTATAATATTTCGAACCTTTCATTGTAAAACATTGTTTGCAATAAAGCGATTTCATTTTCACCTTGGGGTAAGTACCTGTGGTAAATGATTGTTTGCTTTCAGTTTTCGAGAATATTCTTATTACACCCGGTATAGTTAGTGTAGGGTAACAAGTTTCGAAGGCAACTAGTCAACAGACGATATTTTTATAGGGCTCCCCAGAACATACTACTAATTTAAAAAAATATTTAATACTAGCTTCTGCCCACAGCTTTGCCCGCGTAGTACTCTGGTAAAAAGTAACCTATGTGTTATTCTGATGTATAATAAGCTATATTGCTGTAAAGTTTCATCAAAATCCCTTCAGTAGTTTTTGCGTGAAAGACTAACAAACATCCATCCTAACAAACTTTCGCGTTTATAATATTAGTAAGATAGTAGGATTTTACTAAGACATTTTCAGAATCATAAAATGGTATGGATTGTTTTATTTTGTATAATAAAATTTGATGCCATTAGATTTGTGGTTATGATCTTATGTACGAGAAAGTATTCGTGACATCGTAAAAAAAAAAATTTTCATGTTCGTACTACTTTCACGCTAATCAGAATTGGCCAACAGTGCGATGCCATAAAAGTAATAAGAAAAGCTTTTTTATTATTGAATTCTCCAGTCCTGCTTCAAAGTTCCAAACTATCGGCGTCCAATCAATAATTAAAAGTTCGTAAACTTCTACTAAGTTTGTTGGGTGTTTGGTGCTTACGTTTGAATTTCCAATAGACCTCCTGGATTTGCATTGAGTTTGGAAAAAACAGTCTTTTCAGCTAGCACTAAAAAGAAAACTGGAAAGTTGGCGTGCGATTGTGAATTCACGGCTAATTGGCCGACTGGTGGACAAACAAGTGGAATGCGTCAATGTTCTGTCGTATTACTTCAGGAATATACTTATACAATTGTTCAACATTGTACACAATGTTGGCGTGATAAATAAGTAACATTAAATTCAGCGATGTCGCTACTAGAATAGTTAATCAATATATAAAACTGTTCCGTTACTGATTTGCGGATCAATGCACAGCCTAAACCATAAGTCCTAGAAGCATGAAACTTGTATATTTATCTTATAGTGTAGGGTGCAATAAGAAATGAATTCGGAAAATTCTACCTCTAAGAGGGAGAAAAGGGCTGAAAACATTTGTATGAAAAATCGTATTCCTTGAACTTACAGTTTTGAAACTTCAATTAAATATTCATCAATCCAAATGAGAAAAGTCTGATATAATAACTTCCCCAAAATACCCCTCAAAGGGGATTTAGGGGGTGTCAAAGTCCAAGAGGTGAATCAACGCACAGACTAAACCATAAATCCTAGAAGCATGTTGCACAAATTTCGAGGGTATATTCCTCTTATAGTGTAGGGGTCATCCCTAAAGGGATGAAAAGGGCTAAAAACCTTTGTATGAAAAAATGGTATTCCTTGAACTTACAAACCACATTAATAGACTTCAATCCAAATCATAAAATACTAATATAATTATAAGTGTCCAAGTTTGTATGGGAACTTTTTAACGAGTGGTGAGATTTGCTGTAAACTTAGTTTGATACTTAAAATACAAAAGAACTGAATACGTATCATGCAATTATTTTTAATGCACCTATGAATTGTCTATCCTACGCGAGTAAAACCGCGGGCATCAACTAGTATTTTATAAGACATTATAAAAATAACGGAAAATTAATAACAAGTCCAATATGAAATTAATACAAATTTTCAATAATATAGCTTATACATCAGAATAACACATAGGCTAGATACTTTTTATCCGGGTACCGCGCGGGCGAAGCCGTGGGCATAGGCCGTAAAACATAAAAGCACAGATATGTATATAAAAGTAAAATGTCTCGTGATCTTATTTCAATTATAAATAAGTAATGCTGGACATTTTTCACACAGCATCATCTAGCCCCAAAGTAAGCAGAGCTTTTATTATGGGAATTAAATGACTGATATATTACTTATATACTTTTTTGAAAATACATACAGATTATACATAGAAAATACCCAGACCCGAGACAAATATTTGCATAAAAACACCTGTCCCGCGGCAGGAATCGAACCCGCAACCTTCTGCGTCTCAGACGGGCCTTTGCCCATTGCGCCACAGAGGTCGTCAATTCAATTACTTTTGTCCACCCGCGATGTTTTTAATTTCAGCTGCAACAACAGTGAGGGGTATCATCAACTATTATGCATTCGCACCTCGAATTTTGATGAGGTTTATATCCACCGCTCGCAATACGAGTAATATTTAACCTGAGCGTGAGATTGATACCACAAACTAGGGCTGTCTCTGTAGTTTGCTTGTCGTTTCATTGATATATTATTGTGACCCTATGCAAGGTTAGGTAGTGGCCCTGGATCGAGAGATTGGATATTATACTTTAGGTTCTGCAGGATAGACTTTGATAGCTCAAGAAAATTAAAAATAAAACCTAGAAATTAAGTGATTTTTATTCCAAGTCTTCATTGTTTGCCCCACTAAATACATTTAAAATCTTAGCTATCTACAACATAAAGTGTACACAGAATACATAGCAGTACTAAACCTAGCTTTATGATAAAAGTGACAACCCTTCCTTACAAATATACAGTACTTATGTAAACACAAAATTATCATCAATAAATTATTAGGGATCGTTTTGTATCCGACCCAGGTTTAATTACGTTACCTGGTATTTTGTAACAGTTGTTGTTTGCCGCTGTCAAATAATGTATTGCCATTTTTTTGCTCTGTGGTCACGCATTGATTAATTGATGATTCAGGGAGTGGACTTTATTCTACATTGGCTTATTTGTCCATATCAGTCAGTCTACGTTTTATGAAGCCTATTATCGACAGCGCGGCGTTGCCACTTCCCAATGACACAGAGTCTACGCACGGCTGCATGCGCGCCGATCAGAATATAAAAACTACGTTTAAGAGACAGACAGCTGCAGAATTAGCACATCAAAAATTAGCTGCACTTTAGAACTCAAGATCATTGAATTTATGCTTGGAATTCGCAAGACCGTGGCGACATTTAAAAATCCCTGTCCAGTAGAACTCAAAACGTTCGTTCAATAAATCGGGCTCGCTACTGTATAGCCAGTACCAAAATAGTTTTACCTACCCTTGTCACTGACTGAACTGGGCTTGTCCCCAACGCGGTTTAAAACCCGTTGAATATGTTACGAATTGGATATGCGCCAAATACGCCGTCGTATATTCGAGGTCTAGCTTTTTACCGCGGCTTCTGTAGCTGTCCATCCCTATAATTTATTGTCGTTTTTGAAAGGACGATTCACGAGTTTGTTTGGGTCAGTGTTGACTTAGTCGCCTATCAATTTTTTCAGTAAAAAAATCGACATGTTGCTTGAAAACACATTCATAGAAATGGTTAATAAATCCAACGTTTATGCAAAAAACTCGTTTATTTTAACCAAAAAAATACTAAAATTTGCTCCACAGCCGGATTTGAATATCGTCATAATACTAGCAAACAAATATTTTTTCCATCCACACGTAATAACTACTCATATTTCTGCAGATCGATGCGTAGGATAGGTTTGTGCGTAGGTATATTTTTCCCTCAACAACCGTGGCAATCTCGTCCATTGTTTTCCGTATTTTTTTGGCCCATAGTAAATTAAGAACAGAATCTGAACACTTTAGTTTTTTTTAGGAATATTATTTTTCGGAGTAACTACGTAGGCACACCATATTATGCATGTTATGTACCATGTTTATGCCTCTTTATGTTATGCATGTTATGTACCATGTTTATAACAAAGTCAATTTGTGCTTTTTTTTAAACCCTCGACATATCATTGCAGCCCTTCTTCTTGTGACTTATGATGATAAAACCTAGCTAAAAACAATTTCCAGTCAAAAAAGAATTTGCGATACAAATTCAAACAACATACAAACAAACAACGAATAACGTCGAACGCATAGACGGGCTTCTTACGTCACGGGTAAAAATAAGTATTTTTTGAATGCACAATGAACCAATAAGAGTTTAAGTGCGGAAAAGGGAGTCCACACACATACAAGTAAATTTTAGCACCATCTAGTTTCTGAAAATTCCAAAACCACACAAGTTATTCGATGTCGTTTAAATCTTTTTTTGGTGCGTCTTGTGATTTTATCTCTCAGAACCACAGAGGACACCAATTCCTTTTTCTTTATTATAATAATAATAATAGCAATAATAATGCTGGTAATTTTTTACACAGCATCATCTAGCTCCAAACTAAGCAGAGCTTTTATTATGGGAACTACATGACTGATATACTACTTATACACTTTTCTTTTTGTAAATACATACATATTGTACATTAAAAACACCCAGACCCGAAACAAATATTTGCAGATCATACAAACATTTGTCACGCGGCGGGAATCGAATCCGCAACCTTCTGAGTCTCAGGCGAGCCTTTGCCCACTGCGCCACAGAGATCGTCTTTGAACGCTAACTGAAGAAGACACTGTAAAAAAAGAGTACCTATAGGCAACAAATTGAGAAGTGCTCTTATGAAAGCTTACTCTCTGTTTGTTCATGCTGAGTGGCTTAAACCTACTGGATGAGGGCGCAAATTGACTAGCAATGTTGATGAATGAAGATTACGTGCGAATTTGTCTAATTTTAGTAGGGGAAAAATTGGAACAAAGAAATCGATGCTCCTGATACAGTTTCCTGAATGGGTTCAAATAATTAAAGAGCTTAAAAAACTTTGTATGTTTCAATAATGAGACCTACTTACCCATGCTCCAGCTTTTATTGACGCACGTAGAAGACGTCATAGCTCATATGAATCGCTCTAAACTAGGTATTATAATTTTGGGTAGTTTGAAAGCAAACTTATTAAAAGTGCGCTATCTAGTCATACATTCTGCTTTTGGAGCACTTTATATGAAAAGTGTGCCATTTTTCTCAAACAGTGTTTTTTCTGCATTGTTTGAACATTTACTTTAATAAAAAAAGAACATACTTATTGATAGATCTACCAATACAGCAGATTCCTACTTACTCGTATCGACCATTTAATTTTCTATAGACTTTGGCCAATAATAGAAAATTTATTGGTCAAACCATACAAAAGTTCCACGTACATATCTATCAAATCGTGATTAGCTTTATTTCATATTTATTTTATTGCATATACACAGTTTAGTATATGTGTTAAAACAATACATAAGAAAGTATGAAAGTACATAAACCCCGTTAGGGCGCTGCGACTTTGAGTTCGATTGTGTAGTTTGCTAAGTAATTCATTTTTAATCTGTGATAAGACTTGAAATATAATTTAAATAGAATAATAATTTGTCAGGTTGAAGAACTCATAAAAGTCACGTAAAACACATAATCAAATTAAATCACAATCTAGTCAACAATTAAATTAAAACTAGCAAATAAAATGTCAAATGTTTTTCTTTTTGTTCTGCTTTTAAAGTTTCGGGTATATTGATATCAGTCTAAAGGGCTCTTACCAAATGTTTGAAGGTTCGAGGAAGGTATTAATAAGTTCCAAAAACTATCGTGAACTTGACTATTTATATTGTAAAAACGGGAATTTTCACGTACTGCACTATCGGTGAAGGCACCGACTAAGTTTCGACTCATTCCGAGAGTCTTCATCAGGGTGAGTGGTTGCGACTTTCTCCTTCCGCGTCGCGCCGTGCCTACGTAGTGCAGTGATGAAGACTCTCAGAATGAGTCGAAACTTAGTCGGTGCCTTCACCGATAGTGCAGTACGTGCAAATTCCCGTTTTTACAATATGAATCAATAAGTTATTTTTATTCCGTCTATTTTTTTTTATTGGTCTCTGAGTTGGATTTAAAATAATTTTTATTTTGTCTTACAAAATAATAATGGTGTTTGGAGAATATAAATAGAAGGGAGGGTCAAAATTTCGTTCTTAATAAAATGCGGTTTACAGCTTTGTCGATTTTCTATGTTAACTAAAATTCTCTAGCTCTATAGAAATCTAAGCTCTCGTACAGCTTCATCTAGCCCCAAACTAAGAAGAGCTTGTGTTATGGGAACCATATGACTAATTAACTACTTATATACTTTTTTTGTAAATCATTACTTATAATGCACCCAGACCCGAGAAAAATAAGATCATACAATCGCACAAATATAGCAGATCATACAAAAATTTGCCCCGTGGCGGGAATCAAACT
The DNA here is from genome assembly GCA_958496245.1 of Perizoma flavofasciatum. Classification (NCBI taxonomy): domain Eukaryota; kingdom Metazoa; phylum Arthropoda; class Insecta; order Lepidoptera; family Geometridae; genus Perizoma; species Perizoma flavofasciatum. The sequence goes on from OY292436.1 coordinate 8,438,664, forward strand.
AGTAATCTTCTGTGTTTCAGGCGGAACTTCGCCCCCTGCGCCGCAGAGGTCGTCAAGATTGAGTCTTTCGTTCCAAAAAAAAATCGTTTAAATAACGTCGATCTCTTAACATTGGAACCGACCAACAAAATTTTGACCAGAAAATGTTCCACCAATGGCTATGAGCCATTTTTACTCTTGGTCTAAAAACCTGACATCCAACTAAGAAATACCTATTTTAGTATAGATTACCAAAATTTATTTATTTTGGTAATCTATACTCATACTGAACTTTATCTTAGTAATTCCTCCGTCACACAGCTATATCAAATATGAATTACTTGTAAGTCCTTCGTATAAAAAATAAAAAAACTCGATTTAGATCGAGAACAGATCTTATGTGAAGGCAGTCAATTATAAGTTACTCTCTAACTACTAAAGTATAAACAGTGGGTGGGTACTCTGCTTTAATGATCAAAGGTTGACTGACTTGAGATTGCTCTTCCAGTCAGTCAACCTTTGGATGGGCAGGATTGACATAAACGATAAAGGACTTATTCTGGCCAGAACCGGTTGTTTCCAGTTCAGTTTATCTCTGAAGGTATTTATTATCAACGAGGGTTGAACAGCCAGTGACTATCCCTCCTGTTAGTTATGACAGCGGGGATATTTCTTATTCAAGTAAAGCGGTTGTGTTTTTGGACAGTCAGCTTTCTTGGGTCATGTTTAGGTCTAGTCCCACGTGATATGCCGTGTTGGACCTCTAGGAGTTTTAAGTAGAAGTCGCTTCTACTTAAAACTCCTTCTTACTCATCTAGCCGCTACAGCGACTCATTTTATGTCCATGCGATAAACGTTGGAATACCCTATCCCATGTCATATGTCAAAGTCCTTCAATCGGTCTCTCGAATATGTTTTATAGTATCTATATATTTTAGTTTAGTGTATATATATATATTTATGTATAGTTATTTTTTGTAGTATTAAGTACCTAAGTATTGTTCTGTTTTATTATTTTCTTCTGTACACGATGCCACCTCTATAATTACCTTTCTCTATTTATTTATTTAATACTTTCGCACAAACAATGTAGTGCTAGGAGGACTTAATGCTAAAGCATTCTCTACCAGTCATCCTGGGCGTGCAAAAAGATGGTGTGGCGTGTCTAGTACAATGTACATACACTACAATATATATATTATAAGATACGTATAAGAATAATATATTTAATATAGATAATAATAATATATAAAATATTGAAAATAAACTTAAACAAATAAAACATTTTGACACAAATATTAATTGGTAGTGGCATCAGAGAGGGGGGAAGTTGAAGAGAAAAAGTAATTAATTGTTCATCTTCCGCTAGCTCTCGCTCTAGCTTAAGGTTTGCTGGAAAAAAACTATTTTTAAAGTAAAGCTCACCTTTGTACATGTCATTTCATTTTGCCTTTTTATAAGTGTTTATTTGTGTGTACAATAAAGAATAAATAGTAGAACAGTGATGTGGGTGCGTGCCTCTTTCACGCACCCACTTGTGTCAATAAAATAAATTTTGCAAATGTGGAATTTTTAACGATATGCAAATTTTGCGTGGCCATTAGGCAGTGGCCATGCAAATGCCAGCCAAGCAGAATAAATACAGCCTCCATGTTTACCGCTTTATTGCCAAACGATGCCTATAAATGCGACGTTGACTGTACTTTTTCCTTTTTTATCGCTCAACGGGTATTGTTTATATATAAGTATAAACGTATTGGATTTGTGTAATAGGCAAATGTTTGTGTTCGTGAAAATTTAATTCTATAGTCATAATATTTAAGGATAAACTGGAAGCCGTCATCGCATAGGTCATAGTTATTTTGAGCAAAGCTTATGTGTTTAAAACTTATATATGTGTTAAAATGTACTCCGTGGCACTACAAATTCTCGTTGTTTATATTTAGGTTTGTTTTAAGATTTTATGCCTTTCATAGGAAACCTGGCTTAATCACAACAGCAGTAGACAGCTGACTTTTGGAAAACGAATTACTTAGATACGAAAGTTTAATTTGTTTCATATTTCTTTCATCTAGTACTAATTCATGTTCACTTTCACGTCGCTGATTTCGTTCATATTTGAACGATATTAGATATCACGCTATATAGTCACGCCTACGCATTTTGAAGCTCTAACTGTATGTCAAATACGCCATTCGACACAAGGTGGAAACAAAATAAAAATAGAGCATAAGTAGTGCAATGTTGAAAATATCATAAAAGTATGCAGTGCGTGTGGTATTTTGATCACAGTAACTCGTTTTACAAAGCGCAGTTAGATGAAAAATTAAACTGTTATTTCGTTCTAACTATTATGCTAGTAATAATAATTAATATTTTAATCACTACAAATGCAGTTCTTGTTAATAATTTATCATCATGTATTTAAGGGCAACGTACTATTGATTTTCGAAATGAGTGGCTAAATAATTGTCTACCTTTACATAGTCGCTTACACAAAAACCGGTTTGAATATTATGTTGAGCCGAATACTAATCAACAAATTATCAAGCATAGGTAGTTTTCAAGATTTTTTGAAGCTAAGCTGTGGCCAATTTAGATTATTTTAACGGGACCACTCTGAGATCATAATTTTTACTAAAAAACGAGATATTTAGCATGATTTGTGAGTTTGAATGTTTCCCGATATTTCGGCACAGTTGCATGTACCATGATCACGGGAGGAACTGAAGTCTTTGCGAGTTATGAATGTTAGTGGCAGACAAATCGATCTACCATCTTTCTCACTCTTTCATTTCGAAAAATACCACTACCACCGGTTCCACTGTCACATTCGAGTACATCTCGGCTCCGACACACAACAATAACAGTATCCTGACGCACAACTGGTATCATGTTTTTTCGATTTTTGCACAATCGCACCACAGGATTCCAGACTCCAGATAATTGAAAACTATCTTCTCTATTGAAATTCCTGTGTTTGGTAATCTCAATCGCCTCCTGAACCAATCTTGGTATGTAGTGGCTTTCTGTTGAGATTACCTGCAACTCGATCCAGTGATTTGAGCCAGAATTCAACACATATTCTGCAATAGCTGATTTTTGTGTATCAACATTTTTAATCGCCCTGATGTGCTCCTTCAAACTCAAAAATCATGGTAAATATCGCATTTTTTTGTAAAAATTATGTTAAAAACTATGAGAGTTTAATAGTTATATCACTCTGAGATCATCTCTGAGCCGCAATAAAAAAATATTTAAATAAATTTCTCGAATCAAAACAACATCTAAAACATGTTTTAATTAAACTATTTACAACTGCAAATTGAAACAAACAGCTCACGAATGAATCCCCCATGATGGACATCCTCAGATACATACTCAGTGAGGAGATCTTCTCACGCAAAACACTTAGTGAGGAGATGTACTCACGCAAAATACTCAGTGAGGAGATCTACTCACGCAAAGCACTCAGTGAGGAGATGTACTAACGCAAAATACTCAGTGAGGATATCTACTTACGCAAAACACGAACATGTAGTTAGCATTCCACGTGACAGGTTGCAAGCCCATCCCCGCTTATTCGGACTTCCGATGGCCTTTGAATTTTTTTTCCCACGGTGTTTTTTTTAACCGTTTTGAGCACATGTAATAAATGTATTGAGTATTGAGTATTGAAAAAATCATTGGTGCACCGAATTCAAACCCACGACCTTTGGATCGGAGGTCAGGGTACAGCCCAACAGGCCAACACGGCGACTCAAAACTTATGAAATTATTTTAATTTATTGGAAAAAGTTATAAATCCGCTTTAGACGAAATTTTCACTCCGTGATAAATTCTCGCAAAACGTTTATTTTTAACCATCAATTTTTTTAAGTAGGATAAAAACTGATTGTAAACCACTTCTGTATAAAAAAATACTTTATACAAAATTCGACTGAGTTATACACTCTTCTGATAGAGCTGAAAAACTTGTCTGCGTTCGTAACAGCAAACAACCTCACTAAGCTAGAGCTAGAGCTTCGTGGTAAAATTTACTGGAAAATTAGAATATACTCTTTAAGATGAATGCTTCAGACATAATTCATTCATCTTCTGTGAATCACAGGCACCGTTAATAAAGATAATTGAATTCGTTGCTACTTTTAGATAAAAAAGCCAAGTTACTAGAGGTGAATTTCTCACGTTAGTGAGGATGGTTCTTCGTACCAGAGTTATCAGAAAATTTATGTAGGTTTAATATTCTTAGGGTTTTGGTTGCTAATTAAAAGATTTAAACATCTTAATTAGTAACACAGTAATTTGAACACAATTAATACTATCACTAATAGTGTCCATAGTGTTAATTACAGATTAAGGTTACAGATCCTCAAATCTCCATGAATTATATATATATATATCCAATCAAAAATGCTTTATCATAAAATTAGTCTCTAAGCTCTAAACTTAACTTTAGCTATATTTTATATATTATATTATTTTATATTATTCTACTCGTTAATCTGTTTTTGTGGAACCTTGTAAGCAGTATACAGAGGAAACTTGCGACACAGTATTTTTTTATTTAGTCATGTAGTAATACAAGCTCTGCTTAGCTTAGGGCTAGATGATGTTGTGTGAAAATGTTTAGCATTATTATTATTCTTATAATTATTATTATAATATTGTAAATTCCTTCTCAATATCTGTAATTATATGTAATTAAAGATGCTTTTTTTATGAGACCTTATTCAAAAACTATTAATTCATATGCACGTAAAAAAAAACAAAATTCTGACTTCAAAATACGGCTTAAACGATATAGTCATATCGAACCGCAGCTGACCCGCATTCTTTGATGTTAGAGGTAAATCTACCGTGCATATTGTACCGACTGTAACCACTATACTATACTAACTATCCAGTGTATGGAACCCTTGGGAATAAAAGTTGAATGCGAGCTCGAAGATTCTCGATAATAATAAAGATTTACCGCGGAAAACTTATAGTTGTTAAATATCTTTAACAACTATAAATTTTCCGTGGTAAACCGAACAAATTCCAACGTTGGAATTCGGTAACAGATTATTAAATAGTTGGATATAATAATAATAACATATTAAAAAAATAATGCTGGGCATTTTACACCCAACGTCATCTAGCCCCAAACTAAGCATAGCTTGTACTATGGAAACAACATGACTGATATAATACTCATATTCTTTTTTTTGTAAATATATACATATTATACATAGAAAACATGCAGACCCAGTATAATAATTGGTTACAGATTCTGCAGTAGGTAGAGTTCAAGTAACCTACATGTGTGTAACGATTTGTTAGATAAAAAAATAAATATACTTAATATTTATAATATAGATATTTTGTATGCGCATAAAAAATCTATGATACCGCAAAACTGGATAAAAAAAACGATTTATTTACTTTATTATAAAAAGTGACAATAGGTTGACTAAATACTAAAACATTTTCTACCAGCGAACCTAATTTGTTGAGATTGGCGGTAGGCGTGCTACAATTCTAATCAAACTTAAAATAGAGACTTCATATTATATTATATACTTAATTTGGTAACTATATTGTAAAACAAACATAACATTACATACTTAAATTATAACTAAAAATGGCAAAAAGAAATGTTATAATAGTTTAGATTAGGGTAGATAAAAAATGAATACAATTGATTAAAGAAGTGTTGGCGAGTTAATCTTGAGTCTACCTTTTTGATTTCAAATGGTAGTTTATTCCAGAGCCGGACTGCTTCAACAGACTGAAATAATTTCCACGGAACGGAAGAGATAAAGAATACCGAGGATCCTTAGGTTGTGAAAAATCCATCACGATTTTGATTGTACACCTTTTAACTTATTACTCTGCAACGTTGAGTTAAGAATAAATACTGTTTATTTCAGGTACATAAGCATTTAATAAATTACATATTATGTTTGTGGACCTTTTGGACTAGTCATTTTTGGTTTAGGAAATTATTTTACAGGCACAGTGTAGGTGCTACAGCCAAACAAATTTCATGACAAGTTTTAACTTTATCTCCTGACAAATAGTTCAAGACAAGTTTAAACTTTATTATTCTGAAGTTTTGGCCTAAATTTGCATGCATAGTAAGAGCTGAAATAATAACAAAACTCTGAATGCAATGATTCATGGAGTCGAGAGATAAATGGTACTGGTAGAGACTAAAGGCAGCCTAGCGAACAAACCTCTATATTTATAGGTATAAAAAGCTATTAGAAAGACATTCACTTTCACATAATCTATTCATAGTAAAAACAAGCAAACAAACACGCTCACGACTTCCACTCCACGATGGACATCCTATGTAGTTGCTGATGTTATCATATGTTATCATATGATGATATGTGTTTTGAATAAGTATATGAAGAGGTTTATAGTTATAAATTATATTATGTAGGTATATGTATTCATGTATGTATACGTATATTCGTTTTATCTAATAATTCGTCACTATGTATCTTTGTGTTGTCTATACACCACCATCCTTTATCGTTCACGTCAATTCCTGCCCATGTCTGGAAGAGAAAGCTATAAGCTAGAAGACCGCCCATCGCACTCTCGCGATTAGCTTGTAATTTAATCTGTTTGAAATTGTAAGTAACATAATATGTGGTGTACAGTAAAGAGTTATCTATCTATCTATCTCTATTCTCATATTCATACTTAGTCCGTAGATTTTTGAGGATATCAATTAGGAGGTAGTCACAGGCACGTCCAACCTTTATATTTGCCACAGACCTGCTTTTTTGAAAGTTGTTAGCATTCCACGACAGATGCAAGCCCATCGCCACTTATTGCAACATCAAGAGATGGAACATGCCTTCGACTTTTTGGTTCTAGGGCATGCCAGTTTCCTCATTCCGATGTTTTTCTTCACAAACATGGTGGTATGCTTTGTAACCGAGGCAAATTTCAGGGATAGAGCAAAGTGGAGGAACAATAGGACGGCTTAACTCACCATATGGGATTAATAGCCAGGAAGTGAAACTTTTGGTCGAGAAGGAGCTTTTTCGACTGTACTAAACGTTGCTTAAAAATGCGTTTCAAACAAAATCGACATTTCTTTTTAATGTTTTGAAATAACCTTATTCTGAACTTTCTATCAGCTCAGTGAATTTCAATTTCAATTACGTTAGCCAAAAAATCTAAAAACCAAATGGGCCTTCACCAAATTAAATTTTTGAGAGAATTTTCAAATGAGATAGGTCTGCGTCATCTTTTGATGGGAATTAACAAGCTCGCAGAGATGAAAAAGAGAAATAACATTACTCATAGCATTGAAATTATCGTAGTTATCATTTTAGGATATTGAGGATGTAAACTGGCCTCCGAGATACAGTTTTCACACTAGTTCGGGGGATAGTGGACAGACAAACTGGGCAGCTTCGCTGTTAGCGGCACGTCTTATTACACAACCATAGTCCTAGTTTTAGTTTTTAGTATAGAATTATACGAGTCTGGAAGCTCTCTCTACTAAGAAATCTCTACTGGAAGCTCACTACCAACAAGGTTGTCTGGAAGAAATCTCTACTAAGCGATAAGACCGCGCATTGTACTTTTAGTTATATTCCGTTTTTGTTATTTTATTACCATGTGGAGTACAATAAAGTGTTATTATTATTATATTCTTTTCACGACTATGTAAAGTAGAAGTTTAGTTGCGTTGATCGTTTAGAGGTCCGACAACAACAAAACGCCAATGATCGTAATTATATCCTAAAATTTACACTTACATTACACGGAACGGAAAACATTGTGAAGTGGTTTTAGAATGTAGGTACGTTCTAAAACCACCGATGATGACCGGTCTCTTAATGAATGTAAAATTACGCTAGATTCACTGACCTATTTACGATACACATCTTAAACACTCTGCCAACTTATGCAGTAAAGTACCTTGAAATAAAGTCTATATTACACTCTACACTATCTATTCTTGGTCAACTAAAGGTGAAGATAAATATAGCGAAATGTCAAATGAAACTATTCATAGTAGACGTATTACGAATATATATTTAGTTTTTTTTAACTCTTTATGTTACCTTGAACGAATACTCGTAAATACGTAATAATAATAATAATAATAAATAAATAAATAATGCTGGACATTTTCACACAGAATCATCTAGCCCCAAAGTAAGCAGAGCTTGTGTTATGAGAACTACATGACTGATATACTACATGTATATATATTTTTTGTAAATACAAATATATTATACATAGACTTAGCCGGGAAAGCATGGAAATGCTTTTTAAAAAACAAAATGTTTTATTTTAAAGTATATAATGAAATTTAAATGTGTTACAAAAGGCGACTTAATTACGACTGAGCTCCCAGAGCTCTCTCTACCATGATCATACTTAGAATTCTAATGCAACGCCAGCCAATCTGCACCTGCATAAACACGTGGGCGCTTCTTTATAACAAACACGAATGTGCTTAAGCAGCAGTAAATATACTAAGATTGGTAGGCGCTGGCACCATAACTCCTCCCTCCGTAAGTTCGAGATTATCCGAAGGATGAGGATTATCTTGAGGTTTTCCCCTGTTACATAATTTCTTAATTCTATGTTTAAATGCTAACAATAAAAGACAAATAACTATGATAACGCATAACGCCAAGTTTCCTATACTAACACTTTTATAATCTAGAGCACTATGATAATTTTCACTATCGCTAGTAATTTCACTTCCATTTTTCTGCAATATGTAATTCAGGAACTGAATGTCAGCAAGATCGATTCCATTGAGATTGACTGGTTTCCTCTGCATATCCGCTGGACTGGACAATATTTTAGGCAGGTTAATAACTGGAAACTCCATGTAAGATATGTCTTTTCCTTGACTTTGATGTTTTTTCAGATTTAAATCCTTTATCTTAACTTGACAATCATCGTCCATAGTTAATAGATAAGTTCCACTAATGGTTTCTTGTGTTATCTCATTATCGCAGTATTTCGTTAGTAGCGTTTCAGTTTTCACGTAAATTATCCATTGATTGGGTTGGATAAGATCAGCTTTTACATCGTCGATGGTCACAGGAACTGGATGACAGCTCGAGATATTTGTGGAAAACTTCAATAGGTCAGCAATACAATCGTCTTCGATAAGTGGTGCAACGTCGTTCTCGAAGCACAGGAAACGGTTTTCATCGATTTCACGGCATGACTGGGAGAGCGGCTTCAACCCTTTCACAAGGACGTAAGGGTATTTTGGTAGGATGAGGGTGGTAAATCCAGTAATTTTATTATGGACAGGTAAGGGAATCAATTTAAATAAGTTAAAAACTTCGTCTCTAATCAAAGGAATATACATTATAAATTTTATCTGATTTTGTTTGATATACGCTTTCATTTCTATACATTGCTCTATCCTTACAATATTCTCAATCTTTGCTGGATACACTAATTTGTTAGTTTTCTCGATTTCCTTTAACAATAATATTAATTCTTCTGTATTTATAACTGATTGATGTAACAATTTAATTTTAGCAAAAGCAATAGCCGTTTCAATCTCATTCAGCCTTATGTAGAGCGTTTGAAAGTTATTTATAAAAATGTTATAGATGTGAATAAGTTTATCACTGGTTTGATAGAATATTGAGTTATTTAATCTATGGTTAATTTCTCGAATATCTTCTTCAATCTGAATGAAATTGTTTTTTGTACTATTAGCAATTTTTGTGAACGTACCCAACATTTCGGCAACGATTGTCATTTTCTTAGTTGCAGCGTCTTGTTTCGTCTTTACCTCATGAATTACCCTCTCGTACATTACAGCATCGTCATTATCAAGATTACCTGTAATCAACTTGACCAATGACCCAAGCGGATTTATTAATCCACGTTTAGATCTTACCGATGGAATCAATTGCTTATATTTTTCTATCGTTATATTCATGATGTAATCGGTTTGTGACTCTACTTCTATGAAGTCTGTATCAAAAACTTTGGTATCAAAACAACTTTGAACTTGTCTTTTGAGCCCTATATATTTATCTATATTGAATTCAAGTTCCTCATGAGTGCGCCTTAAATCTAGAATCTTAATAACAGTCCATTTGTCATGGCTAACGATAGCTTGACCTTCCTTTACTGGCAACAGTCCCGGGTTCTTGTCAATCGGCTGCAGATGAAGGGCCTGGCTTTGGATCACCTGAACTGCCAGAAGGATTAACCTGTGGAGGGCGTTTGATGTCTTTAATTGGAACTTTAGTATTCCGGTTATATGTTTTAACTGGTACAACGTTTCTTTCTATTGCTCCGGTTACCTGAGCTTTTTGATATCGCGGTTTATCTTTACTACGTCTCGTGTTTACTCCTTTAATAAAGACCGTATCGCCTACATCTATGTCGAATTCTTTCTCACCTCCACGTTTCTCTATCAAAGCTCTCTTTTTGTCAACAATTTTATCTGTTAAATACTCATACAGATGTTTTGTCCTTTTTACATGTTCTTTAACCAATTGTTGAGTAAACTGTTTGTTAAAGTCTACGTAAAATGCGCTGTTGGATTCAGTGTGTCCGAAAACTACCTCAAATGGAGTAAGGCCTGTGGTAGAGTGAATCGTGTGATTATATGACATTACTGCATAAGACATAACAGATGCAGCGTCTGTAATCTTCTGTTCGTACTTCGCTATTCGGTAAATTTCTATAATAGTTGAATGAAATCTTTCGACTATCCCCATAGAGTTAGGATTATGAGGGGTACCGATATGAAGGTCGATCTTATAAAATGACAACATTTCCTTCATTAAAGTGTTGTTAAATTCCGTACCGGGATCTGAGCTGATTCTACTAGGAGTCCCATACAAAGAGAAGTACTTTATCAAAGCTCTTATTGCTTCAGGGGTGGATTTGGTGCTTATTTCGAATGCTTGACCTAATTTGCTGAATGCATCAACTATGGTGAGGTAATGTTTTCCATCGATAGAAAATGTATCGATAAATAGTTCCTGAAATGGTTTCACTTGTGTCTGTGATAACTGAAGTTCTGGTTTCAATGGTTTACGGTCATATTTCATTTTCTTACAGAGTTCGCATGCGTTTATGATGCTAGCCACTGTTTGATCCATGTTATTCCAATAAAAGGTTCGTCTAAGATGTACTAACGTTTCCTTGATTCCCCTGTGGCTATTCTTACCTACGTGATATTTAATTACATAGTCTCTCTGTTCTTCCTCACTATCTACATAAATTACTCTCTTGGTACATTCGTAAAACTTTACTGTTCCTTTCTGAAAAAGCAATATAGTAGCCTCTGAAAACTGTTTGCGATGTAATGCGTCTTCAAAATAAAAGAAATATTTTACTTTGGGTCTAATGTAGCTTTTCAGAAACCTTTTGATAAGATCCGGGTTATCTAACGGCAAGTGAATCTCTAAAACCTTTTGTTTATCTCTAGATAAATCTTTTACCGATAATTCATTTCTGTTCCAGGTATGTACAAGTATTTGGTTTGGCTTGGTGTCTACAGCCTCTTGTAAGATAAGCATACCATCAGTATCTAGATCGCGAGCCGAATGGATCGTGCCTATACTTTCATTACGTCCTTCAGATGCAGATGCAGTGGTACTACCTGCTGATATTGAATAAGGAGATCGTCGACCGCCAGCTGCTACCGACCTATTACTTTTCTCCGAACCGGATGAAATTAATATCGGAGATGGTGTTCGTTCGCGCGGGGTAGAGGCGCGAGAGGTATCGTTTTCGTTTTTACTCAAATGTGTTATTTCTTCTGTTAAATCTTTAATATGGCGCTGTAATTTCTGTTCCTTTGGGTCTATATTTACTTTCATTGAAACATCGTCGTTTTCACCTAAAGCATTAATCCTAATCCGCGACAAAGCATCGGCATTACAATTTAGCTTTCCTTCTTTGTGTTCTATCTCATAATCAAATTCCGCCAATCGTAACTTCCACCTCGTTAGTTTACTGTTAGGTTCTTTCATGGATTTAATCCAAGTAAGTGGCCTATGATCGGTGTAAATCATGAATTTTCTCCCATATAAATAAGGTCGAAAATGCTTTACGGCCCAAACGATGGCTAGAAGCTCTTTTTCAATTGTGCTGTATCGCGTTTCAGCATCATTCAAGGTTCGACTTGCATACACTATCGGCTTATCACTACCTTTAGGTCCCTGAGATAGGACAGCGCCAATCGCGAAGTTCGAAGCATCGGTCGTAAGTGCGAATGGCTTTGAAAAGTCAGGAAACTGTAAGAGTGGTGCGTTGGTCAGAAGCTCTTTACACTTTTCGAATGCGTCTATAAATTCTTTCTTTGTGCAGTCAATTTTATTTCTCTTTTTTAAACATGATGTTAGTGGCTGTGTTAATTTTGCAAAGTCTTTAATGAATTTTCGGTAATAGCCGACTAAACCGAGAAAGCTTTTGATTTCTGTAACTGTTCGTGGTAGTGGGAATTTAAGAACAGCTCTGATTTTATCGTCGTTAGGCAGAAGGCCATCTTTGGTTATGATGTGACCTAAATAAAGGACCTCTTTCCTTAGAAATTCGCATTTATCAAGTGTTACCTTCAGATTAGTTTCCCTGAGCCGATCGAATATTTTTCGGAGTTTATCCATGTGTTCCTGCAGACTAGATGAATATACTATGATATCATCAAGATATACCAAGCAGTGGATACCTTGAAGTCCTCGTAGCACATTATCCATAGCTCGTTGGAACGTCGCAGGTGCCGTCTTTAGCCCAAACGGCATCCGTTTGAACTCATAATGGCCCGATTGGGTAGTAAACGCTGTCTTTGATATATCCGCCTCATTTACTTTGATTTGGTGATACCCACTAGCAAGATCTATCGTACTAAAATACTGAGCTTTACCTATCTTATCAAAAAGATCAGTAATATTGGGCAGCGGATATTTATCATCGACTGTGATTTCATTGAGGCGCCGATAATCGATTACCATCCTAAATTTCTTTTCCCCAGATGCATCTAATTTTTTTGGGACCAGATGAACTGGTGCGCTCCAAGGTGAATAAGAATCTTGTATAACATTATCTGCCAAAAGTTTATCTACTTGTTTTTGTATTTCCTGATTTAGGATAGGCGGGTGTCGATAAGGTCGAATATAAATCGGGTCCTCGTTGGTCGTCCTGATGTTATGTTTCACTTGATTTGTGAAAGACAGGGGTAATTTGTCACAATAGAATATATCACGATATTCTCTACATAATTTAAGTACATTATCATGCTCCTCTTTGTTCGTATGATCCAAGCGCAATTTTCCTAAATTTTCTTTCAGTGCGTCATCAATCATGCAGTCATCTTTCACAAAGTTTACCTCGCATTCCTCATTTTCGAATACAGTTACGTCAAACGGTTCCTTAAATGTGATAACAGCCTTAACATTAGAAACATTTTGAATAACAGTTTCCGCAAAATAGTTCTCACATCTAACAAGAGCAGTAGGCATACGAACACCTTCCTGAAATTGTAGGAAGTCCAATATCGCATCACCGTGTTGTAAATTCGTGGGAATCCTAACTCTCGTTTCGGACCGGGGCGGTACATCAATCTCATAGGGCGGACTGTATAGAATTGGGATTGCCGCATTGTGTGTCATTAGCATTTGATTACGCATGTCAATGTTAGCTCCTAACTTTTGCAGAAGGTCAGATCCTATCAAACCGTCATATCTTCCATCAACGTCAAAAATATAAAATTTTTGGCGAAGTGTGCTTTTGAATGTTTTTAAAAGTGGTATGTATATTATATCACTATGCATGCTCTGAGCATGGGTGCTAATCACTGTAAACGGTTCATAGTATCTGAAGTCGTTGAAAAACTCATAAGCTTTGGCAGGGCTTATAAAAGACCTACTACTTCCGGTATCGATAAGAAACTTCGAATTTATCTCAGGAATCACAATGTGAGGTAATTTTAAAATACTGTCGCAGTAATTTAAATTTATTATTTCACCACATCCTTCGAGGCCTTTTCCTGAAAATTTTCTGGATTCACGGTTTCCGAACAGATGTTTTCCGGGTTGATGTTTTCCGGATATGAGGAATTAGTATTATCGACATTTCCCAAATAATTGCAATCGTTAGAAGGGTACTCTACATTATCGCCATACATATCGTTATAACCGTAGTCATAATCGGGGGAATATTCCTGACAGGGGAACGATTCTTCCATAGAATAAAGATCGTTCGAAAGCATATTTTGTCTTACTGGCGCTGTGCGCATTGAAACATCAGTATCCTGTAGCCTAGGCGCTTGTACCTGTTGTTGTGGAATGCCAAATTTGTACTGGTTTGCCTGAGATTGGTTCTGAATACCGAACTTAAAACCTTGCTGTTGAGGGATACCAAATTTATATCCACCATGTTGGAAAGGCGCGCGTTGCGCGGGAACCTGGCCAAAATTACGTTGAGGTGCATTGTGGGATGGCCCAAATCGAAAACCTTGTGTAGGCGGTGCGAATCTATTTGGCTGAGCAAAGCTTGGTCTGAATCCACCTTGATTTTGTGGTATTCCAAATTTAAAGTTATTTTGTGGAGTGCCAAATCTAAAATTATTATTCGGTGCCGAATTGAACGCTGGTTTAAAACCTTGAGGCGTTGGTAATGGTCGCAGTGCGTTTTGGGTGTATTGAGAATTAGGCATCTGCGAAGAAGTTTGTTTTAGTAACTTATTTTTCGAGTCGTATTGAAATTTAAAGTTAACCTCTTCGGTCACAATGCTTAAGGCATTTTCTAAGTTAGAGCAACCTTTTAATCGCACAATACGAATCATATCTTCCGGCAAATTATACAAGAAGACGTTCAGAGCTGTGTTGTTGTACACAATCATTTTCGCAGCTTTAGTTCCTTCGTCAGTAAGTCTGTTTACTTTCGCGAACAAAGAACTTTTAACATTCTGAATTCTATGACAAAACTGGATGTACGTTTCACCTTGTTTGAGCTTTAAAGTCTCAAGTTCAATTGCTATGCAATCTTCTGATCGCGGGTCACCGAAATGTTGCGTGAGCAGTTCTTTTAATTCGTCATATGACTTGATATTTGGATGGTCGCTAAGTAGAGTCGCAGCTCTACCAGTAAGTCTACTTGACACGGCATGGAACAAGTACAAGTTTTGTTCTGCGTTACCTTCGATCTTACTACCTTTAACCACATATTCACATTTGGAAATGAATAAATTCAATAAGTTTTCTTCCCCATCATATTTAGGGATCAAGGTCAAAGTGTCTTTCGGGATTGCTTTAAAATCCATTTTGGTTTTAATCAACAAATATTATCTTTTACTTATTCTACACTGATTCACCTATTTATGTGCAAATCAATCTGCCTATTTTAGTGCACTTATATCTACTTATTACTACACAAATTAATTACGAGAATGATGGATTTGCCGAATTATGTGCAAACCAGTTCGCCAATTTTAGTGCAAACAAAATCAGATAAACGTAATTAATAAGCTCGACGATTTAAGTTCGAGAGGAAATGTGGAAAAGACACAGGAATATGAAAAACAGGAAGTGAAAAGGTTTACTCACAAGCTGCTCGATCCCATGTCCTCCAAGAGCCGAATTAGTCACCAAGTTCACACGCGTTCACCGTGCAGGAGTCGTATTTATTTGGTTCGTTTCTTTCCGCGTCCGCGTAAAGTCGGTTTTCATACGAAACGCAACTTTCTCGTGAGACCGATTTTGGGGTTTTTACAAGTGTTGGTTTCGGAAAAATCGCGGAAAATCCACTAAGGCTGCGCCAGACTTAGCCGGGAAAGCGTGGAAATGCTTTTTAAAAAACAAAATGTTTTATTTTAAAGTATATAATGAAATTTAAATGTGTTACAAAAGGCGACTTAATTACGACTGAGCTCCCAGAGCTCTCTCTACCATGATCATACTTAGAATTCTAATGCAACGCCAGCCAATCTGCACCTGCATAAACACGTGGGCGCTTCTTTATAACAAACACGAATGTGCTTAAGCAGCAGTAAATATACTAAGATTGGTAGGCGCTGGTACCATAACTACATAGAAAACACCCAGATCCCGAGACAAATATTTGCAGATACAAACATTTGTCCCGCAGCGGGAATCGAACCCGCAACCTTCTGCGTCTCAGGCGGGCCTTTGCCCACTGCGCCTGCTATTTTGTAAATACATATTAAATAAAAATAGTTTCGAAGGTTTTGAAAGTGAAATAGATATATACTGCACTTCACCAGATCGGAAGCCAAATGGCAATGTAAAACCTGCTTCCAGCGAAGTCAAAAGAAAAATACGTCAAAGTGTCTTAGTTAAGGAACCTTTTTTATTTCCTTGCATATTTTGAGAAAAGCACTATATATTTAGCTATAGAAAAAATAATAGCTCACAATAATGCCTCGCCGGAAATGAGAATTGCCTATTTCGCAGCCTCTGCAATTATGTTCTTGTAGATATTTTAATTCAGGTAGGTTAGTATAATCTTAGCCATATGTATTACATTATTTATTTGTACAATGTTGCAATTATAATCAAACTCACGTTTAACGGATTAAAAAAGTGTTATATTAAAGATAAAAAACTAGCTAAATATTTATTTGTGTTATTGGAGCCCAACCGAATGTAATATAGTGTATAGTGTTAGTACCGAAACTAACGTATGGCAGAAGAAACATCAAAGTCTAATAAATGCAGTAGAGATTAGAGCTTTGAGAAGTGTGTGTGGTGTAACTTTGACATATAGAGTGAGGAACAGTGTGTTAAGAGCAGTGTCGAGTGAATGAAGATGTAGTAACGAGAGTTGAGAATGTTGTTTTGAGATGGTTTAGGCATGTAAAAAGGATAATAGAAAAGATGAAAAATATTAACAAAACAAGTCGGTATACAAGGTGAGCGCGAATGGGATAGTAGAAGGTGGAAGGCCTCGACGAACGTACTCTGACCAAATTGAAGACGTTCTGGAAAAAGGCCATGTCAAGAGTACCCCAAACCGACGAGCTTGTATGAAGAATGTGATGAGTATGAATAAAGCGAAAGAGGTATGCCAGGATCGTACCGTAGCAAGTGGAAATCTGTGGTCTCTACCATGTAATGTAATGTCCTAAAACACCGAATCAGCGCAAAACAAGTGACCCTAGAGGAATCTCTTTAAATATCCAATCACTTCGTGCGTCCTTGATCGCTGCACCTCGGGTATCTTTATACCTGTTTCGGGTTACGTAACGCATGTCTTAAAGGAAGACGTGAGACGAAATGACAATGCCTTAATATCGATATAAGAATTGTAAAAAAAACCTTTTTTCAGAGAATGGTCGCCGATTTATATTTTAGATATAAATCAGCACAGCCACACTACAGTAACTAAAACAACAGATCAAATTAAATCACCATCGCCTTGTTATGCTTTTAGAATAATTCATTTCGTCATGTTGTTTTCATTTTTCAACAAATGCATTTTTTACTATAGCTTTACATACTCTGTGATCTCGCTCTCATTTTACATCCTTCTGTCATAGTTCAGGAACAAATAGTTACATCAGTTTACACAAACTTCAATATGAAGAAAAGCGAGATATTCAACAGAACTAGCACAAATAGAAGAAATCTGGGTTTGCTTATCGATATAAAGGTTTTTGAAACCGTCACATAAACTTTTTTGTGAATGTTTCAAATACCTAGGAGACTGTTAGGAGAAAGACATTAGACCGTTAAAGACTAGTTACATATATATAGGTCATATACCCATGTACCTACGACTAACATACCTACTTAACTTATACACCTATAACAATTATGTTTCCCACCTACACTTCAGTCACGATGAAATTAGGGGTTTTCTTTTTGATATAATATTGCAGTTGAGTTTAACAGTCTGAGAAAGATTTTCTCATACAAATTGTCTTCTCAGACTTTCAAACTATACGCCGTTTAAAAAATTAACTTCATTGGTATACAATTGTACAAAACACTCCCGATTGCAGTCATTATTCTTTAATACTTAATATCATATTTGATAACCTTGTAAACAATGGAGTGTTAAAGCTGTTTTATCCAAGCTGTGGTCACAGCCCCAAGCCAGAATTTGCATTCATACTGAAGCAAAACTTTTCAACATGTATGCCCTGGATTCATCTACCATACGTATGGTAAAGGAAAAATAATAGCTCAACAGCTCAAGTTCGTATAAAATGATTTCTTTTTTTTACCTTTTCGTAGTCAAACCCTAAAAAGAGTAAGGAAAATGAGGTAGCTTTATTTAATTATGAACCTGTGACATTTCGTTCCAAACACGATTAGATTATGAGGGCTGGAAAGTATTCCGGATATTATTAAATCATAATCCATTTTCCTTATCAAAACGTACGAATTCTGTTACTTTAATTTACTCAAGGAAGGATGATTCAAGTTTATGAAATTTGAGTCATGTGATAATAACATTTTATTTCAGACCAAGATCCATATTAAGTTATATACCTATGTATTACATATATAAGTTACCAAAAACTATGATAGTAAATTAAATTAAATAAATTTCATACGAGTAATATTATTATAACCTAATTAGTTGCAACTATTTGGCAGTCTAGAGATCGGTCCAAGTTCTATCAGCCAGCGCCTCATGAAACGAGTATAATATGTCTTTAACAATAACGGTCACAAGGCTGTTGGTGCTGCCGCGCACCAACTAGTGCAAGCTACTTATTCGGAGTCTCCGGGAGTCTGTAGGCAGGCCATCGTCTCTGGAATCTCACTATTGACAAAAGGTACTTACAGATTTTATATTTAAAGCCAAAATTTATTTTTTCAAGATAACCCTTTTCATTTATGTTCAATCTGAGGGCCGTCGTACCTACTCTAACGAAACTCAAACTCGATCTAGATTCAAGTGATTTTTACTAAACCTTAGACATACCCCTTTGTGTTTTTTTTAAATTAATTAATATATTGTAAAGCAGTATAATAAATTAATAAAAAAATATATTTCTAGGAGATTTGAATTTTTGTAAAAAAATTTTTTAACAGTTATAATTTCGTATTTACTCAAAGGTAAGGTGAATTTTAACCTTTTCAAAATAATGTGATTATTATGCAGACCCAAAACCTTAAATTTTGCAAAATTTACTCTTAAATAAGTACTCTATGGTACACAAAGTAAGTGAACCAAATTCATATTTAAATCTTAAGTAGAGTAACTGACCTTTGTTAAGCTGCCAGCAAAGTACCTACTTAGCCTCTTAAATTTATGAAAGAGCAGATTCCGTTGGAATTGTTTAACCTTGTATTAAATTTTTGGTCTAAGTAGGTACTTAGGTATCTAATATGTAGATGTTATTTTAGGCCGGCATGGAAAATATGATTAATCCATAAAAACAACAAATCACAATCTGTCGTAACCTATTGGAAATATTTTGAAATTAAACATAGAGGTATTTCATTTCAAATTATTTTTTCCCAACAGCCACTTAGTCCTGAGCCCACTCTAGGATTCTGTATCGGGATATGAGGAACTACGATTGTGGTACACACCACAATACCCAGACCTGAAACAAATATCTGCAGAACACGCAAACAAATGTCACGTAGCGGGAATCGAACCCGCATCTCGTAAGTCACAGTCACATCAGTCACCTGCCACACTATCGAGGTTGTCAAAAGAGTCAAGAATCCCATTTTCTTACGAGCACTTATTGTTTAAGTTAGAAATTCCACGTGACAGGTTGCAAGCCCATTGCCGCTTATTGGAACATTAATTATTTTATTAGCTATTAAAAGTTTATTTGACTTAATCACCGAGGGAAGTTTAAAAGTAAAAGTAATTTCCATTAGGTAACTAAGTGTCTACTTAATTCACAGTGTCTGCTACTTCATGTCTAAAAGCTTTTCGATCAGTTTCAGCTAATAACCAGCTAAAGGAAGCAAATCCCAGGTAATTTGATAACATCTAAGTTTTGGTCTATCGTAACAAGGTTGAGTTTTGCTTGGTGCATGCTTTAGTACCTACCGTACTGTTTAGTAGGTGTTTACTTTAGTGGAAAAATGCAAATGAAAGCTGTTCTCTTTAGTTCAGTATTTGAGTCCCTACGGCTTCAGAACGGAAATTGAAGGCAATGGTTGGAAATTGAACTTTAGCCTACAAGCACTTTCAATTCTCACTGCTGGCATTAGCAAGGAAACTGTATTATTTTGTGTTGTTCGTTCTTACTTTATTTTTTTGCCACGAGATGAGGTTTGTTCATATGTAGTACCTGCACAAAAGCTAGAGACACTGGAGTTGCCCTTCGTGGATTTTTTATAATACTTCTATACTATTCTTTCTTTAATTAATAAATAAATAAATCATGCTTTCACACAACATCATCTAGCCCCAAAGTAAGCAAAGCTTGTGTTATGGGAACGATATGACTGATATACTACTTACATGATTTTATTTATAAATACATACATATTAAACATAGAAAACACCCAGACCCGAGACAAATATTTGTATATCATACCATTTGTCTCGTGGCGGGAATCAAACCCGCAACCTTCTGCGTCTCAGGCCAAACCAACATATTAATAAAACTCGAATTATATAATACTAGTAGGTGCATTCACAGAATAACATTGGTAACATGCCATTGAAATTGGTGCTCTTCGTGGAACTGGATACGTAACAATTAATTCTAGCATGTTTAATGAAACAATTAACCATAAAAATAAGGAAGGCCAAAAGCTCTTCAGAGCCTAGAACCTATTCCACACAATTATTATAAACCAGCGATATGAAGAGTTATGATAAAAGATTTGTAGTAAGTTAGTTAGGTAAATAATTTACTAGACATATAAGTTGTTTCCCCGTATTCCTTTCATTCATATCGTATATGAATTCAATTTTCTGCGGTCGCAAAATTTTATATGTATCCCTCGAGAAAATCTTCAAAATAAGATATAAGTATTTCTAAACTCGTAACAAAAACTTGTATTTGTAACAAGTTCGGATAGATCGAGTCAACGTCAGCTTCTTTGTTCCAATATTTAATTCTTTATACTTGAGATCGATTTTATGTATGTTGATAGGCTGCTGATTGAACCGAAATCGATTCAGCTGAACTAGGCCAGTAGGTAGATACTGGAAATAATAGCTAGGTTGAAAGCCATCAATTGCCGGATTTAACTACAATCTCGATCTTTTTGATCGTTCGCAAAAGCCTTGATTATAATTGACGTGTTAAACGAGTATAGTTGTATGAATAAATACCTTTCAGCCAACCAAATATTCTGAATCTCAAAACCTGTACTTTATTTTTCTTACTTTTATGTAAGAAACATAAAGTACGGGTAAAAAGTATTATGCACGAGGCTAAAATTCATTTGAAAATTCAAAATCTAATTATGGTTCGCGTATCTCATTACGGAGGCACCCCGTCCTAGTTTTGGTTCGCATTCTTTTTACCAAGTATTTTAATTAGTGAAGCATTTTCTTTCAATAAGTCTGCTCCTCGCTTCGCATAATTTTCACAAAATCCTTAGGAAATATGAACGAGTACAGTTTGCCCACAGGTAACAAACGTGGCTAGCTAGATCGTGATTTCAGACAAAGTTTAGTTTTCGTTAGTAACTTGCGTAACATAACGATCGTATATGTGAAGAAATCGTATATGACGACCTCTGTGGCGCAGTGGGCGAAGGCCCGCCTGAGACAAAAGGTTGCGGGTTCGATTCCCGCCGCGAGACCAATGTTTGTACGATCTGCAAATATTTGTCTCGGGTCTGGGTGTTTTCTATGTATAATACTTATTGCACTTACAAAAAAAAGTATATAATTAATATATTAGTCTTGAGTTCCCATCTCTGCTTAGTTTGGGGCTAGATGATGGCTGTGTGAAATATGTCCAGCATTATTATTTATTTATTATTTAATGGAATATAGATTTGATTGCCTTCAATCAAATCTATATTTTATTCGTTATTACAATCGTTCGTTCCGTAAATATAGATTTATTAAAAAATATATACGTTATAATAATAGAAAACCTACATAGACAAGAAAAACAAGAATGCTTACTATCAGTGACCTATTGTAATAATCCTACATCTATTATAAACGCGAAAGTTTGTGAGTAGTCATGTTTGTTACTCTTTTATGCAAAAATACTGAACGGATTTTGATAAAACTTTATAGTTATTATATATTATACATCAGAATAACACTAATTTTTATTTGGGTACCATGCGAGCAAAGCCGTGGACAGAAGCTAGTACTTCATAGGTAGAGAACAGAGTTCCAGTTAGTTTATTATATACTAGCTGCGCCCCGCGGTTTCACCCGCGTAAGTTTAGTTTCCGTCGGAATATCGGGATAACCTATTAAGTTTCATCACAATCGGTACATAAATTTTTGCGTGAAGAAGTAACAAACATATTATGTAGTTATATGTACATCTTACTAATGCGTCTGCGCCGCGCGGGTACCTTACGCATAGACGTAACCCCTCCCGCTCCTCGGCAATGCCCGCTCTATAGAGCAGGGAACGTCGCGGGGCGGTTCGCGTGTTGCATTTTTATACTCGTGATAACTGAAATTAAATGTCCGATTCGAAATTAAAAGTATTTTATTGCTTCACCCCTTCACCTACCCTTGGTGATAAAACTATTTATTTGAATAAAGAAATTAAAAGAATTAATACTACGATACGAATGAAAACAACTTTTGTTGCTACCGGCGATCTAATTAAATTTTATAACACAAAAGCTGCTATTGTGACTTAACTATGATAGTTAGATATATTCCCTCGTGGACTTTTTTGTAGATAATAATGAGTACTTTAATCATGTAGTACATAATTTTTATGTATCATTAATATTTAACTCAGCGCACTCCAAACAATGAATTTTATAGGCAAAATTTCGCAACTTTGGGTTACATTATAGTAATTTTCTTAAAGATCTGTAACTTTTTGGAAATAAATTATAGCCTATGTTACTTCCTGATAATTTAGCTTTCTATTGGTGAAAAAAAGGTTTAAATCGATCCAGTGGTTCGGAGCCTATTCGGTACAAACAAACAAACAAAAAAATCTTTCCTCTTTATAATATTATAGTATATAGTACTATAGATAAACATTTCGTGAAACTTGGATAATCATTGGCTTATATTTACGAACCCATCCTTTTTCTTGCTTGATCACTTGAAATTATGCTGGTGTTTAAAATTGCCTACACAACGATCATCATCATCATCCTTTTCCAACTGCACAGTTTGAGGGCAGATACAGTGATCTAGCTATTATCCTTTTTTAAGCTGTGAGAGACGGGTAAAGGAGTTTTCATATATCATTGTCGCATTGAAAATGTCGCATTGAGTAAGCTCGTAATTAAAATGCACTTGTAATGAACCGCGCTGATAATACGGCTGGTGGATGAAACTACCTACTACCTTTGTGGGTGACTGCCTTATTGTAACTTTATAAAACATTGAAATAAATATTACTAACTACCTCTATAAGTAGTACTTTTACCTTCATGTTAGAAAACTTTCTTTAGAGTTCAGAATTAATATGATGGAGCCTACGTTTCGTATATGTTTTCATCCGGAAGGTAGATCCTTATGGGAGGCCCAGATTAATTGTATTATCCTAACTCGAACCCTTCTCCAAATTGTCCCAAATTTTCTCGGGAATTATTAAATAGTAATTTACTTATTGGATGGGGTTTTCTTTTCTTATATTTTTTTATTGCATACACAATTAGGATGAAAATCTAAATATTAAATAAGATATGTACAAAGGCAAGTACATGTAAAAAAACTGGTTTATGCCATTTTCAAATGTAAGTATGTGAAAACATTTAAATGCATACCTAACTAATAAATAAATAAATAATGCTGGACACCTAATAATGTACAGTGCCGTGGGAAACCGGGGCCCTTCGCGTTTTCAAAATTCTTTCAGAGCCCGACGCGTGAACGCGGTCGAAGCGACGCGTGACCAGAGAGCTGGCTCTTATCTGGGTCAACGCATTAGCATTGCCATACAGCGTGGCAATGTGGCCAGTATTTTGGGAACGCTTCCGTGTGGTAGTGATCTGGTCTTTAGGTGGCTAGCTGTTTCATCTGTATTTTTTGTACATACCTACTTGTAAATAGTTGTATGAATAAATGTATAATGTATATATATATATATACTCGTATATATAACCTAACTGGCGACGAGCATACGTTTATTTCCAAATAATCAGAATTCCAAAATGCCTTTACGCGAAAAACCAAATATAAAAACCGATAGACCGATGCAATCTTAAAGATTGAGAGAAGGTGGATACAGGAGTGTTTTCGTTTTTCTCTTTTCGTATGTTCAGGACCTCTAATATCACTTCTTTGCTTTGTAAGAAAACTCTTTTGTTAAACTCACCTTTGATAGATGACGAACTCTTTATTGTGCATATCACCAGTTACAGTAGATACGAATAAAAAAACATAACTAAAACAACAAAACACATTAGACATCTACGAGTACAATGGGTTGTTCTTAACGCTAAAAGTTATTTAGTCTGAAATAAAATACGTTTAAAATGAATACTACGTCTTTTACGATTTTTCAGTTTTACTGACTAACTCATAAAAATATCTAAAAATGTCTAATTATAGTTTTAGGAAAAGTTATTCTCTTGTCACCTTGAACTGATAAAATTCGCAAAATGATACGCTGATTTGGCCCTGTCACTTTCTAAGTTGGGTTGATAAGAGTTAATTGTTGGCTGGATTTAAACCAAAAAAAATATCCTGTGTACCTGTGGGGTTGTGGCTTTGGTCGAGATGATAATGTTTGTAAGCTGTATCCATTCTTCAATTCAACTGTGCTGAAATACCGGGAAACATCGTCATGTAAAACTTAGGTTTCTGCTAGATCAAATTTTTGAATTCTTATTAGCCTTTATTAAAAAAAATACATATTTAGTCTCAAGGTTTTCTTTATTTTTCTCTATAAAACTACAAGATTCCGCAGTTTTCCCCTCTTTCACAGGAGAGGGAGCCAGTGTTAGTACTATTTCTGTCACTCGTCGCCACACAGTACCGCCTGTTCTGGGTGGAGTAGAAAGAAAGGAAAAGGCCAAAAATTTGTTGATGTTTAACTTATTTTTTCGGCTCGTAACACGCGATGAAATAACGCAAAAACAACGTTATCTCCAAGTTTTTTTCCATAAAATTGAAATACCCCTGCTGGGTACAATTTACGAGATAAGTTTTATATTTACTAAACTGTTGTTCTTAGCCGGTTCTCTCCCAGAAACGTTTTTTAAGCCTTATCTATTGTTTTTTTATCGGGTTTCATAAAAAAGGTTGTCAATTTGGGGGCTACGTTTTCTATGTATCTATATAATATTGTTAGGTACTCCGCGTACATGCAGCCTGGATTGGATGGTGGTAGAACCGGAAACCTCAGGATAGGATGGCTTCTAAAGATGGAAGAGTACTGGTGGATGGAGGCGGTTTTTTTTTCATATTCAAGACTAGTCGCTACCTACTGCTTCACAAGCGTGATACCGAATAAAAAGTCAAACTTTCGCGATTAGATAACATAATTATAAGTTTAACGGGTCTGTATCGCGTTTACCTTTTTTATTATTTTCTTGACGTTTCGACTGTATTGCAACAGTCGTGGTCACGGGATGACTGGAGTATATGGAGCTATCGTCAAAAAATAAAGGCCTAACTACCCTCATTTCATCTTCGGAATCAGAAAAGTCCATGTTCACATTACTTTACTGCGTTTTTTTTTATTCGTTTTCGTTTTCACGGCTTTGCGTTCATGGTGCCCGGATAAAAAATAGCTTATGGTCAAGAACTATATCTGTTTTAATATCTAAATCAGTTTAGCCGTTACTGTGACTATTAGCAACAACCATCCATATATCTAAATATCCAAACTTTGACATTTATAAGCTGTGTATTTATAAGTGACAGTATATAAGTTGGGTAAAATAGTAGGATTAGGACCATATATTTTTATCAATCCATGGAAAGAAACTACGGATAGTTTCATGAACTTTTGTAAAAATGGGTTTGTGCGCCAAAATATTTGTTTGCAATTTCTTTGGAGTAAACTAACATAGGTAACTTACTCTGTCGGGTACAAGCGAGAAATTAAATATTTAGTTTTCAGTTCCTCCAGGTGCTAATCACACAAGTTACTGGAGCAGAGATTAGTCAGGTGTTTTCAACGAGCTTGCATTTACCTGGAACTCGTGTTAATAGCGGTAGAATGTTTAGTAATAAATGTAGAATAGTTTGATTTCCGTGAACATGAACTTTTGTGAAATCGAAATACTGTGTTTTGAACAAATTGGAATACTGACACCAAAGTGACTTTCCACAAAAACGCATCCTTAATTTCTTACCTAACCCTTCTAATAAAATACTCTGAATATTATTACTAAGCGTGGACTCATTTAAGCCCGAATTCACTAACACAGTAACGGGTGGTTAGAGCCTAAATAAAGCTTTTTGACAGATGTTTTCATAGGAATCTGTCATCATAATCAATGGTTAGACTTGACCGTCCGTTTATTTTGTTGGTGAAGAAAATCTTGGTTCCAAATATCCTTATAATTTTTAATGAAAATAGCCTGTTTTATGAATATGGACAGACGCAATACACAATGCCAAACCATATTTATAAAATATGATGGCCAAATTTATTTCTTGCTTCTTTATAAAAAAATGGCATGATCTTGGATTAAGAATATCCAAGCAAAGATGTTATTTTCCCGACTGTTTTGACTAGATTATAAAGGCCAACAAGATTATAATGGCTGGATTGTGTGAAGAATGACATGGTTAAGAAAGGAGTGAGTACTGAGATGACGGCTGATAGAGGAGACTGGAAGAAGAAAACATATTGTGTCGACCCCACGTAATGTGGAATAAGGACAAGATGATGATGATGATAAAGGTCAACAAGACTTTTCGTAACAATATCTTAGATCAAAGAATAAGAAAAGCATTAGTTGAATTACAAATAGAGGCGGCTGTTGGATTGTTTATCCGAGCTACAATGCTCGTAGAGTCATGGGTCTTTGCCATATGGCCTTAAGTCAGTGGATGGAGGTGGCACGAGATCTTTCGTCATGACAATCTTTGAGCATATGTCCAGCAAAAATCCAGCAGTATATTTCATAACTTTATTTTCCATCCCTTGGGCACAGATATTATAATCTTGGGAAACTAGGTAAGTTCTATTACTTTTATGTGAGTTTTCTTTCTGACACTATTGGTTTCAATTATTTCTGCTTTATTTTCAGAAGGATTTTTCACAGAACAGACTTTTGCTGATTTTTAGTTGCGCATATCGATTTTTACTACTGCGTAAAACATTGCTATAGAGAGCCAATTGCAAAATTGGGGTGAATGCCAACTCCATATGCTTGCTTCATGAAATTATATTTTACTGCCACTATGCAAACGGACAAGAAGTAGAGGTCACTTCACATTGAGAGCGCAGCGACGCGATGCGCAGCGATGCATCGCGTTGTTAATACGAAATAAACAATATGCAATAAAAAAACGTTGCTTTCGACTATATTTCCCGATGAATACGATTTAAGAATTTTGAAGTCAAGCGTGCTACGTCCGACCACATCGACTGAGTCCATCATGTGAGAATTGTTTAAATATTGGTTTTTCAATTTAAAAATATAATAGAATACGTAGTTTCGACGCCACACTAGGATCCTCTGTGGATATCAGGAGCTTTAAGCACAATTTTGAATTAAATTCATTAAAATAGACATGAATTTCGCGCATAATCGCGCCGCGCGTCTTTGGCTATAGTGTGGATCGACCCTAAGGGTCGATCCCGTAAAATAGAGTTTTAAATTGCACTCATTTGCATAGAAATATGCTTGTCATAGTTTCCTTTCAACCCTTACATTATCAATATCACATTCTTCAGCATTTTTACGTGAAAATGTTTTCATAACTTGACTACAATTTTCTTTAGAGTAAACTTTTAGTAGGTAACGCCTATTATGAAGGACTTGGTAAAATGCTCATAAAACAAAATTTATTGTTTGAAGAATAATGAAAGTTACAAATACAAGATTAAGGCAGTTAAAGATATGTCATAAGATGACTGTAAAGCCGTTAAAAATATCCTAGATCTTTAGATTTTTATTTGCTGTACAGACACGAAATACACCCAGACGTTTCTCATTTATATACAGGTGAAGAATTATCCACTTTTTGGTTACAGCAGCAGCTGTAGTGTTGGTAACAAATCTGACATATGCTGCGCTGAGCACCATTTTACACTATTTTTTTTTATATTTAAGTACCTACCTCCACTTTTAGTTATACCCATTATGTTTAGATTGTTTGAGCAAAAAAAAAATGTTTATTCTTTTCTATTATATTCTAAGCTGCTAGTCGGAAAACAAGTAAATTATAAAAAATAAAACTTCTATGTGGATTCCATTACTTATTTACAGTTTACCTTACTTGAATATATATATATACAAAATTAAAAAAAAAACTGCATGACAATCGACTGCGCCGTTTTACATTGCAGCGCTCCCAAGGAACTTGTATCGATAAAACTTATCTTATAACATCCTTGTTATCTTACGAAACGATTGATGGGAACTGCATTAAAATCGCATATGTTTGGAAAAAAATATTGCAAACTAACAAACCTCTTACACATGCACTGGCTCTTTGTGCCGCGGGTAATATAATGGAACACAGCCATAATTTCGGATTTCCCTTTTATTTCTACATGACATTTATTTTAATTTCCCTGACAGGTGTGTAAGTAGTTTTTTTATAAACTCTGTATTAACAAAAGAATAGTTATTCTGTGTACCTTACCTATTTCCACTATTGTATACCTAGTTACCTAACCTACTATTGTTACTTGATTTCCCAAAGGACTGCCGATTTTCGATTTTTGCTTAAGTTTTTTCACGCAAAGCCTTGAAGATTTTCCTAGCACTTACGACATCTGCGTATTTGACGGCAATTCAAAAGAAATTACAGAGAAAGTATACTCTGTCGTATTTATGTAGGAATAAACTACTTATTTACATTCATAGTAAAGCTTTTTTTTGGTACTTCTCAAGGAAAAAGAGTGATTTATAGCAGCCTGCCAGGCTGCGTCCAATATGTATTATGTGAACCCAGTTACTTTTGTGTTCTCTTTTTCCCTCGTGCCAATAACGAAATATATTTTTTGGTAATCATCATCATCATCTTCAACCGCCTGTAGAAGTTCACATCTGGGTAAAGGTCTCCTCTGAAGAGTGCCATGATGAACGATCTTGGGCCACCTTCATCCATCGACTTCCCACAACCTCTAAGATGAGATCGGTCAGTGTAGAAAAACAGATGTTTTTCTACACTGCGTCGTCTGGTTTCTGGTAACCATCCGAGAATCTTTATTCCTTGCGGTTGTTGGTGCTGCGAGCTAAATGGTCTCCTCATTGGCACTTCAACTTGTTTATTCTAAAAGCCATGTCGTTGATTTTCTGTGAATTTTCTCGTTCCGTATTATAAAGACCTATTATACACTTTGCGTCGAGTCACCAGGAACCTGAATAGGTAAGTAACAGGCACAAAAGTTATTGACTCCACTTATTTCTGCCTGTTAATCCAAAATAATTGGTTTTACATAAAGGAGTCAAGCCACATTTTAATGAAACAAAGTTAATTAGGGTTCTGTGTGCTCGACTGACAATTTGTTTTCCTCCCAGTGCTACTACCTACCTATACAACTCATTGTTATTTAGTACAGTGCAATAAAAAGCTTGATTATGTAGAGGTAGGATGTTGAATAATATCTTTATGGGTGATCTGTTAGCAAATCTTGGGATTGTATTGGATGAAAGTACCCTTTCTGCCTCATAGTTGATTACCTGTGAACATCGTGTCAAAAACACAGTGTCTAGGCGCGGGCGCGGGTGTGCGTTACTGGTATGCCCCGTTATATCTCAGTTCGGCAAAGCGCGAGTGACCTCTGGTGTTGCAAACGTCTATAGGTTACGGTAACCGCTTACCATAAGGTATACACTTGGTGGTATATATTATAAGGTTGTATAAAAACTTTTATAATATAATAACCCTATGTTTTGCAGAATACCAAAAGAAGACTGGCACAGAGAAACTGATTAATGAGGCTAAATGGATTCGTCTCTTCGATAGCGTGCAGACGTAACCTCGCAGTCAAGTTTAATACTACTATGTACTCGTTACCAATTGTTGATCTTTTTTTTTTATTGTAGGTAATGTGGTCTTTAGTGGTAGTTGATCGTGTTTAGCCTTTTTGAGTCACGTCGGGCGCTTTGCCAGATTGTGACAGCACAAGCGCCGCTTCTGTTACAGACAGGTACAAATCGCTCATTTTTTTTAACAGCGAAATCCTAAAAGGAGTCATTTACAATGTTCTTTATTATCTCGAGCGATCCGAGACGTCTCGCAGCCATTAATAACAGACAAAAGGACAGAAGGCTTTCTGTCTCTCGACAAATTTTACTCGAACACCTCATTATTTTCAACTAGCTTTTGTTGCTGGCTTCACCCACGTCTATATTCAATATCAGAAGCTTAATGATCATCGAGATTAGTAAAAAAGGCATTAGGCGAGTATAAAAGTGCACTCATCAGACGTCAAAATATTGTCAAGCGTACACTGGCCATCTTGGATTTATGTCTGCTCAAGTTGAAGAGGTAATAAACCAAATTCTTTTAGGGTTTCGTCTGGTCGAAGAAACGCTTGACCAGAAAGCTGGCTCTCACCTGTTTGCCATTCAGCGTGGAAATGTCGCCAGCTTTTTGGGGAGTTTTCTGTCTGGTAGTGATCTGGATTAGTTGAGCTCTGTATAGATCGTTTGCAACAGTTTTTAGATGGCTAGACTGTTTCATCTGTATATTTTTTACCTTTAGTATAAGTATTTACTTTTTCGTTAGTATGTTAAATAAACAAGTACGGATGACAGCTCTAAAATACAAAACCGATGCCCGTTCTCGAATGATTCGTGATGGCGACCACGAACCGTGCTACACCATTACCTTGTTTAGCATCCGGAAGACCGAAAACTGACACTTATAAACTTCCAGTCGGGTGGTTGAAATCCACGTTTTGCCACGTGACACGAAACATCGTCAAAGTCGGTTCAGTATAACTTATACAGAATCAAAGATAACGGTATTCGGTAGAGCAACAAAAGTTTGCTAAATTGGCATGCATACCAGACAGACATCACAAGATATATTTTTTCAGCTGTGAAATGAGTTTGCGTTTTACGTTTTGCCAATCATCGAGTTTTTGTGAAGAGATGTGATGTGACCCTCAAAAAGTCTATTGTTTGGCCAGACAGATACGTCCGATTGTCTGAAAGCGGCAGTTCATTTTTTGTAATATTTTACTCATTTATTAGTCGAACTCTGAGATTATTTATTCAGCAAAATTGCTGTTGAATTTTTGTAGTAAAGTCAACTTGAATAAAATACCGCTTAGAATAAATTCCTCAAAGAGCTATGGCGTTTTCTGACCTCTCCATAATAAATAACAATGTTGACTGAACCTAATCCTCGTCCTAGCTGGGAGCAAAAAATGAGTTTATATTGGCCGTGAAACAAAGAGCCCGGGGTCTGTGAGTAATGAGAACAACGCCGACGTCAGACTGGCCGATTGCCACCGTCCAGGGCAGACATACTGCTCGGCACTCGAGCAAGTAACAAACAGAAGAAGTTTTTGAACAGAGTGAAACGTTTGTTTGGGAGAATATCATTTCAGTTTGGCCAATTGTCACCCGTGTTCACAGGCACCACTCTTTCCTTTACAAGAGGTAAGTATCAGAAAGAGAGCTTTCTGACAGTGTCCAGTGTTGTTTTTTGAGAATGGTATGTTCACTGAGGTACGTGCAGTGAACAAACCATTCTCATCAGCGCTGCAGTTTACCGTAGCCGTAGCATAATGCTGAGCACGGCCCTTTTTTGACCGCACTGTAAACCGCACTTTAAATTAGTACGAGTATCTAACTATAGCTGCGTAATAGTTTTGGTCAAAATAAACTTTACTTTACTTTTTATACATTGAAATTCGCATGTCAAATTAGGAAGAGAGTTTCACATACTTATTTGCAATAGGATACAGAAATGGCAAGAGCGCAGGTGCCTATAATTATGCTTATAATATTTTTAGCAGTGGGTCCCGAACTAGGTATAGTCTGTATCTTGGTGACCCTAAACTGCTGTCCGATATATCCTATTACTATTATATACGCGAAAGTTTGTGAGGATGAATGTTTGTTACTCTTTCACGCAATAATTACTGAACGGATTTTGTTGAAATTTTACAGTAATAGCTTATACATCAGAATAACACATAACTCATAGGTAATTTTTTATCCGGGTACCACGCGGGCGAAGCCGTGGGCAGAAGCTTGTAGTATTATAATGTTACCACCACCCGGCACCCACGTATTGTCTGACACACGAGCAGATGTAGACAGAGAAAGAACATCGAGACGATAGTTCAACGTAAAAATGTGGTCTAAGCCAAACAGTAGGGTACCTTGAAGACATAAAAGAAACAATAGTCTTTGACGACCTCGATGTTGTGGCGGGCGAGTAACCGGCTGCGACGCAAGAGGTGTGGGTTCGATACCTGCTGCGGGACAAATGTTTGTATGTTCAGCAGATATAAGTTCTGGGTGTTGTGGTACCACGGCACTCGTAGTACCTGATACTCACGAATCATAGTTTGGGGTCAGGACTAGAGGTATGTATGTCTCAGTTATGTGTGTGCTGTGTTAGCGACCAAACTGCAAGGACTTGAAAAGCAGAATAATACGTCCGATTAAGGAATACCGACTTTAAAAGAAGGAGTAGGTAACACAATTTGTCTGTTTATTTTTCCTTTTTTTTGTTTATGTTTCGCGATATCTTCGCCAACTGTGATTTGAATGATTATTTTTTAATGGAAAAGGTATGCTTCAAGAGAAAACCTTTTCCATTAAATACATTAGTATACATAATTAATCCCATATAAATCTTATGAAAAAATCCCACGAGTTTAATTTTAAGTTTATATCCCTGTGATAAAATATCCGTGTTAGCTACATAGTAATTTTAATTTAATTTCCGAATACACACCTAAACTATATTCAGATATAGAGGTAGTTATATCTACTCTTCGGAACATATTACATTACACATACTACTGGTACTTAAATTATTATAATTTAGTCTAATGATATTACTATTTTGATGCAGAATGCACACAAAAATTCAAATTCAATGAATCATTGAATTTGAATTTTTAAAAGACAAAAACGAACAAACACTTTCACGGCTGTATTCCCAATGATTTATATCCTCCGATACATACTCAGTATAACTATTTATACACAGCCATGACATCAGTGTGAAAAATATATAAGCTTCTAAGGAATGGCCGAATAAATAATACAAGTTTAATTACTGTACAATAAACCCTAGATGATCCGAAACTAAAGCTATTTCAAACTTTTCTCAATGTAGTGGAATTCTTATCCACACTGCTGGCTGACCGCAGCTGAAATAGAGAACTTGACTTGTATAAGTCACGCCAGTTCGTCTGACTTTTATTGCGACTCGAGTTGTATTTCTGTTTGGTGTTTTTCGATTGTGTTGTACCTGCGCGTCCGTCTGCTAACTTTGACCCTAGGATAATTGGTACCGACGTTGCTGCTCAGGTGTACAGTTTTTGAATTAATTTAGCATTTACATCTGTTTGGGACAAAGAAGACAACTTTTATAGCTTTTGGAGGGTTAGGTGACTTTGCTTTTTAGAGAGGACAAAGTTTGAATGCCTTCGAAGCTAGTAAGATTTTATTATTTGTACAATGAGCCGTGTTGGGTGCGCTGTACCCCGACTTCCGATCTGAAGGTCGTGTGTTCAATCCCGGACGTGCTCTAATGGATTTTTCCCTTCGATAAGTTTATGTGCTCACTATAACACGTGCTCAAAACGGTTAAGGAAAACTTTGTGAAGTAACTGACAAAAGAACCAAAACTTGAAAGGCATGTACCATCGTTTTGCTTTTAATATGTTATGATGGGCTTGCACCGAACCACTATGGAAAATGTGGGGTTATGTGGATGTGTCGCTGACTACTCCGTAGTGGGGTAGTTACAGATTTGTGTACTGACTATAGATCTAATGATGTTAATAATGGGTATTACAGTCATGAGCATATTTGTTTTGGTTTTAGCTAAGTGGTAAGCGTATATTGCACTAGCTACTGCCAACGACGTCGCCCGCGTGGTACCCGGATTAAAAGTAGAAGTTGAAAAATTGCCGATGAAATTGCGTTTGTAAGAAGACAGTTTTTTCGTCGACTTACATTGCAAAATTGTTCCCCATGAAATACCCTTTATAAGGGTTAATAAGGAGGACATATATATCCCATTAATATTAATGTCCTCCTTGAAAGTCAATTCTAAATATTAGTATAATTATTTTTCATCGGATCAGTAGGTACCTATTTTCAGAGATAACCCCTATATGCAAACTTACAAACTTAACCTCTTTATAATATTATGGCATATAATGTATAGATTTATTCCATTCCTAAAAACATCAAACTAATTATCATACAACAATTTTCAACTTTCTCCATTTGTTTTTTTAATTGACAAACATAAGCTTCTATGCTTGCTAAACCACGTTTATAAATAAAAGGTTCCAGTTAAACTGTCTTTTCATATATAATACGACTATATTACGTACTTTTCGCCTAAGTAAACGTCAGCAGGAGAATAGTAAAGTATGTGGTATAGTTGTAATATATATCTTAGAATTATACCAAACCCGATAATTTCAATTGTAAGGTTAAATGTCTTGTTCCAGGTAAGCATTCAGTACACAGATGGGGTGAATCAACAAACGAAGTGAACCAATTTGGAAATGAGCTACAAATAGACATTTACATAATACTGCTACCTACCTTGTTTCGGATGAGTCTGCTAGGATATCAGTGTTCGTGAATACCCGACTGCTAGATGATGGTCCTGTTTATTGTGGGTATGCTTTTAAACAGGGACATTTCACAACAAATAAAAGAAACAAAAAAATACAGTTTTTGGACATCATTAATCTCGAAATCCTAAAAGAAAGCTACGATACTTCAGTTGTATAATCAAACTCAACATTTATTTATGCAACGACTAACTTCTGCCCACGGCTTCGCCCGCGCGGTACCCGGATAAAAAGTAGCCTATGTGTTATTCAGATGTATAAGCTATATTACTGTAAAGTTTCACCAAAATCTGTTCAATATTTTTGCGTGAAAGAGTAACAAACATGCATCTTCACAAACTTTCGTATTTATAATAGTAGTAGGATGTACAAGTAAGTTTGTACAAATAATGCAGTTTAACTTGAATTAAACAGCTACCTAGCTATCTAAGACCGTTGTAAACGATTGCCAAAATGCCAGAATATTTGGAACGCTCCCGTCTGGCAGTGATCTGGATCAGTTGACCTATCTTTATTTCATTTCTATTTTTGTTCATTTTAGAATAAAATATAACATACGTTTATTTGCCAAAACAGTGTAACCTGTTCGAACTCCTAGCATTTCCTGGACAATCTTAGACGATATCACGATATTGTAAATACGATATTACAAGAAACAGGACTCGTACAAACAATACAACATTAAACATCGCCAGACATAGGAACAAGCAAGGAATTAAAAGTTAAAATTCTCGATTTTTTAAGTTGCCATTTCGTTATGATCTTTGTGACTTGATTTGACTTCTTGATTCTGGCTTGTGTATCCTTGTTATTACAAAAACCTTTCTACTGACTTGTACATCGTTCGTAATAAAGCGATTTTGTTACTCTCAGATTTCAGGAATAATTACACCCAGTAAAAAGTATTCTGGTTTTTTATACTTCATAGCACTTTTGACACTTTACAAGTGTAAATATTTAAGAGTTTTGCTGAATTGAATTTAATAATATAGTCTGAATGAATTAATGAAAATACTTTATTATACATCACAAACAAATGACAAAATAAATAAAATCTTATTCTTAAGTGCAATGGGCGCTCTTATCGCTTGGAACCGATCTCTTCTAGACAACCTTTGGATGAAAAGGATAATAAGAGATTATAAGAGTGGCGGGGGTAACATAAAAAGATGCAACTATTGTATAAATATTATACAACATACTTATATGTTAAATAACATTCCTAAAGAAAGACTAATCGACTCGTGATAACCATTTGGCAGCATTAAACAGAAAATAATATCTCTAAAAAACATTTTGTGCGACAATAAACGCAGTCGCTAACGAACAAAAAAGTAGTCACAACTCATGTTAACCTTTACTCTTTATCCCTTTGAATTAAGGGCGATAAACAAATGTCACTGTAGCAACTTTAGCGAGGGACTATATCCGCGCTCATTAGGCTCTGTAGGTACGCAGTGTAATTACTGGACGGTGCCACAGAACGTCTGATTACTACGGTACAAATGCTCTCATATTATTAAAATGATACAGGTGATTTTCAAAATAAACATGTATTCGTTTTAATTAAATATAAAGTAATTGTTTCTGCGTTTCTTGTATCTACGTAGCATAAGCATATGGAATAGATGATTTCATTTTGTATGAAAGCTCATTTTCTTGTAGAACTCAAAACGTATTTTAAGAGGTAGGTATAAATTTAGTAATGGTGCAATTCTTTAGAAGAATAAAACAATAGTACAATTGACGACCTCTGTGGCGCAGTGGGTGAAGGCCTGCCTGAGATGCAGAAGGTTGTGGGTTCGATTCCCGCTGCGGGACAAATGTTTGTATGATTAGCTAATGTTTATTTCGGGCCTGGGTGTTTTCTATGTATAATATGTATATATTTACAAAAAGTATATAAGTAGTATTTCAGTCATGTAGTTCCCACAAGTTAACACAAGCTCTACTTAGTTTGGGACTAGATGATGCTGCGTGAAAAAGGTAAGAGAGAATTAGTGTATACAGGGCGTCCCAAGACTATGCGACATGAAGGGAAAGTAGCTTAAATATTGTAGATAGGATATATAGCTGAAAGAAGACTTTATTTTATTTTTAAAAGTTAGTTATACTGCATTCAAAGATTTTCTAAAAAATACTTGCTTCGTCTGGGAATCGAACTGACTCAAATGTGAAAAAAAACAATGATGTCAATCGAAAGAATCGACAAAAAATAATAATACCTTTTAAGTAACATAGTATCTTAAAAGAAAGGAATAACGTAAAATTAATCATTATAATAAAATTAAAAACATACTTAAAACTTCCGAAGTCAATTGAGTATTTTTTGTAAATTAATTAATTAGATGCTCAAAATGTGATGTTTCTTGTCTTATGGAAATCGTCAACCTTTTAAGTTCGCTGCCTGTTGACTTTCTTATAATATTATAGTGAATACTCGATACGGTATGTCTCAATTCTGTTTGTAACACGCCCACGTTGTCGTATTGCTTTTTGCAAATTTTTCACGTATCGTATAAGAAGTAATCTAGCGGTGTTAGATCTGGGGATTTTGCCGGCCATCTAATCGGTCCATTTTATACCAATCCAAGTAGGAAAACATTAATTCAGAAACTCTGCTGCTCTCCGATAATTATGAGCCGGAGCTCCATCTTGTTGGAAAATTAAGTTTTGTCGCTCCGCCGCGGAGAGATTTCTTACCTCGTCTCTTAAAATTTGAAGTAGTTCTAAATACTTTTCTATGTTTAATGTTCCTTGGTAAAAATGGATTAAGATAACCCAGCTTTTTTAAATTAAGCACTAACATATGAATGAGAAACGCACTTGG
Source organism: Perizoma flavofasciatum (assembly GCA_958496245.1). Taxonomy (NCBI): domain Eukaryota; kingdom Metazoa; phylum Arthropoda; class Insecta; order Lepidoptera; family Geometridae; genus Perizoma; species Perizoma flavofasciatum. Next base: position 8,476,466 of record OY292436.1, read on the forward strand.
TTATTCGTTTCGGTGACTCATAGGGGATTTTCTTTAGACCAAATACGATTATTGTGGAGGTTGTACATCCCGTTATTACTAAAGTTAGATTCGTCTGTCCAATTAATATTATCCAAAAATCTGGATCTTCGAGCAAGTATGTCTGGATATTACGACAGAAATTTTGTCTATTTTCTGTATCGACCGAAAGTAATTTTTGAACCAATCGTCCTTCAACAAAACTTTTGAAACCATGTTTTTTGAATACACGGTGTATTTTACTTTTTGAAATTCCAATTTCTTGTTCACCCTCCCTTCACTGAAGTCTTCGGGAAAACCGAAAAGTAAATTAAAATTTCAAGTTCTTCGTCGTTGATCGTATGGTTCTCTTGCTGTGGTTGTCTTGAGCGTTGATCAAAACGTCCTCCTTAAAACGTGACGAGACGGTGTTTGTCTGTCAGGATATTTTTCGCTATACCACCGCAAACTTCATGAGATGTCTTTATTGTTCAAAAAGTATGCTTCCATTTAATCAACTTACTTCATATGCCATGTTCGCAATAAATTAACACGATAACACGCGTGCAAGTTAATGAAGACTAAACAGATAAAAATCTGAAAAACAAACGCTCTCACAAATTGTTCCATTTTCAAATTTAAGAACTTATTTGCGAATACCTAACCAAAGCTATCTATGGAATGATAATATCGCTATTTTTCGAAAGTCGTCGTCGGCAATAAAAAAAAATCTTGAAATTTGAATCAAACATTTTACGTTATTCCTTTTTTTGAGATACTATGTTACTTAAGAGGAATTATTATTTTTGTCAATCTTTCGATTGGCATCATAAAAATACGGTGTGTTTTTTTTCACATTTCGGTTCGATTCCCAGAAGAAACAAGTAATTTTTAGAAAATCCTTGAATGCAGTATTACTAACTTTTAAAAATAAAGTAAAGTCTTCTTTCAGCAAAATATGCTATCTACAATATTTAAGATACATTCCTTAAATATTGTCGCATAGTTTTGGGACGCCCTGTATAGCTATGATCTGAAAGAAATATAAATATGTATATTCATTTTTTTTTTAAATCTGGATATCTTGCATATCGCATTGGTATTATGATTCCGTGTGGCAATGCATGCAGCATTTTGGGGAAGCTTCCGTATTCTGTAGTGATCTGGATTAGTTTAGCTATCTAAAAATCGTTTGCAATAGGCTATTTGGCTAGACTGGTTACTCTCACACCTATTGATAAAAGTATCAAAACAAATAAGACGATATCATAATTATATATACCCTTTTAGTTCTTGCGTAGACAACAACTCAGTCGGATTTTTTTTTGTTTTGCATATTAATTCTACTTGTGTCTTATGAACAAAATATATTGTCCTTGTGCCGTTTGTAGCGATATTGGATTCGTCTTGTGAAACTATATAGAATCTTTCATAACCGAATTGAATTCCCAGTGTTTTAGGTCACTATTTTCAGTTTATAGCTAACAGATAAACAACAAAAAGCTAAACCATTTATGAGATGTTGCGAACGTAAAAACGTTTTCGGACTACTAAAAAGGCAGGAGGTTTTTGGGCATTTTTTTATCATTTCTGACCAAGAACGATTATATTTCTGGACGAGAAAAGCAGCGAATGTATGCTCACAATGATAAGTCTGAAAGGGTTATGAATCTATGAGTGTGCGTTGTACAGGGTATCCCAGAATATGTATACTCTCCCGAAAGGGTGTAATTCTGCACATAAAAGGCAACTTTTGTTCTACGACTTTTTAAGAACATGGTGGCAAAAATCGACTGTTGTCGATATAAATCGAATAACGCTGTTTTACTTATGGCTGTCAAATACTGTCTGTACAAAATCAGACAAAGGGCAGGTACAAAATCCTAAAAACAGGCAATTTAAAGGATTTCAAATCCTTTTCCTGATTTAAATATGAGACACGTATGCGAGTTAGGCTTGGGTAGTTCGTATACATAATTCTAACATTTGCTATGTCACACAGTTCTATCTATACTGTCCGATTCCAACAGTCCAACTTGGTAACAACTCCGTAATGCCTAGGCTAACGTACATAAGACGACCATGTCTCATTTTTCTTATGTTTAATGCGGGTTAAAAAAAAACCGATTTTCAATAACGGAAAGTTGACAAAAGTCCAATATTAAATTTCACTCCCCATACAGACGAATTGAGAACCTCCTCCTTTTTTGAAAACGGTTGAAAAAAAACTGTTTAAACATTCTTTAATACGTCTGTTATTGGAACCCGGAGTTACAAAACAAACGAACCAATCACTATTGGGTTGTTTCTTTATCCCTCCGTTGTAACTCTTTTAGCTAAACACTCCTGGGTGCGTCCTCGGGGCGAATAAAATTGAAAGCGTTTGGTTGTTAGGCGGCCGTGCCGGACCGCACCCCGTAAAACCAGATGCGCGATAATTCTTTCTGTAATTTTCATTGTTAAACGAATAACATTTTATATTTCTTCTCTGGCAACGATTTTGTAAGGTGCGAGTAATTTTTCATGGTTAAATTACTGAATGCCTGCCTTAAAAAAGAAAGAGAACAAATAAGTTTATTGAGACATAAACTATGCTATAAAAAAGTAAAAATAATTTATAAAATATACGAACTACGAGTACATAATACCATATTTGACCACCACATTATTGGAGACCACATTACTAAAATTAATCTGAGGTCTTATAACCATCAGAGAACTACGCCATACAGTCAAAACTTCAACCCAATTTTGTTGCAGAACTAGTAAATTTTGGAGTGTATTATCGTAAAAAAATATCATTGACAGGCGTGAATTGCCTTGGGACGGATCATGGTTACTTGCTTGATATTTTGCTAAAAAATAGAAGATACCTCTTTCACTCACACTCGGTATACCATTCATACGATGAAGAGAACTTCTGCTAATACCAGCCTCATAGGTAGGTGAAACTTATTTTACTATAAAATTAATTTAATTTCAGGGTACCAGAAAATTCTTTCTTCTTCTTTGGTAGTATTTTGTAAGGTTGTTTCCAAGCTGATATTATTATGTGAGTCTACTGGACCAACTCCAAGTCGTAAACTTTATACGAACTGCAAGAGATTTGAGCCCCTTTTAGTATGTTTTTTTGACGAGGTAGGTTTTATTGTATCCTTTGAAGCGTCCGTAACGTATTGCATAGATCTTTTCACAGCGATTCTGTTCATCAATGCCCACAGTAAATTACATCCAATTAAATTATTCAAAAACAAGCATCACATAGTAAGTCTCTAATTCTGAATACATTAAAACCTTAAGTGATTTAAATTTTATGGATTTTGTATTACTGAAAAGTTACGAAAAGAATTTGCGTGGAGTTGTTAGCTAGCCAATGTTTTTTAAATAATCCCTTGGTAGATTCAGTGATGTTGCAAGCCTTCGGGCTGCTTAGAAACTTTAACACTGGGGTTGGCTGACTACTAAATTCGCGCTAAATTAAAACGCTTGCGACGCTGAGACATAACGGGTGCAAAGTCTTATGTGCCTATAATACCCTTCAAACCGAAATGCGAGCATAACTGCTCGGCGGCAGAAATAGGTATGGTGGTAGTACTTCCCTAGACGAGCTCTTCACAAAGAGTACACATGTGCTACTTCTAGGGCAGGTGTTGACGTAAGCCGTGGACAGGATGACCATATAACGACGACCTTTGTGGCGCAGTGGGCGAAGGCCCGCCTGAGACGCAAATCTACAAATATTTGTCTCGGGTCTGGGTATGTATGTATTTACAAACAAGTATATAATTAATATATCAGTCATGTAGTTCCCATAATACAAGCTCTGCTTAGTTTGGGTCTAGATGATGCTGTGTGGAAAAAAATCTAGCATTATTTATTTATTTTTATATAAGCTTCGGCTGGGGACAGCTTCCTTGAACCATTTTATCTCACGTTTAATTATTATCTAACGTTTATTGATCGCAAAAGTTTGAAAAATACTAATTTCTATATCGATAAAACTTTTTTAGGCAGGTTTTTAGGCTAAAATGCGAATATACTGCTGCTGTAAATAGAGATGTCATGCGTAAAAGTCGAGGCAAATAATTCGGTTTTCTTTCTTTTCATGAAATAAAGATCAAAGATTCAATTTTATTTTCATCTTCGTTAGTAAAGCACCGTGAATCAAAATAAGCTAAATTCAATTCCCGTAAGCTTTTAACATCATTAATATTAGTAGGAAATGTAACTTCAAATGTCGCGCTCAGTAGCTGTCCCTGGCTCGGAGCCAAATCGAGGGATCTAGGTAAATAGTCTTATAATGCTACAAGATGACTAGTAGGATCTACAGCCAAATAGCTTTGAGCAGAGCCTAGAGTGAAACGAACCCGAGTTTTTTCTATGATTTAATATTCGTAGCCTTTTTCGGAGAGAGCACACTGTTTTCACCAGAACAAGTTTATTATCAAAATTGCACAAAAGTACAGTTGTTTAGGTGATTCACTAATAATAATCATAATAATACTGGACATTGTCACACAGCATCATCTAGTCCCAAAGTATGCAAAGCTTGTGTTTATGGGAACTATATGTTTGATATACTACTTATATACATTTTTAATCTCAGTTGAGCTCATTATTGATGAATTTAGGTAAGTTTTAGAACAAAATGTGCGAACTTTGTTTCCGTCACTTGTTTAGACAGAAATTCCGCTTTTGATAAATTTAACACTTTGGCCTCTAATATAATAATGATAATAATAATGCTGGACATTTTCACACAGCGTCATGTAGCCCCAAATACATGACTGATATACTACTTATAAACTTTTTTTTTTGTAAATTCACACATATTATATATAGAAAACACCCAGATCCGAGACAAATATTTGGAAATCATAAAAACATTTGTCCCGCAGCGGGAATCGAACCCTTAACCTTCTGCATCTCAGGCGGGCCTTCACCCACTGCGCTACAGAGCTCGTCTACTAATATTCTAATATTACCATGGTAGATAAATGTTTATGTATGTTTGTTTCGACTCCTGGGTTTATCAACTCTTGACGAGTCCTTTCCGGCCTTTTTTTTGTGTAAGATTGCAATCTGTCGGATTGGTCAAAATATAAGACCAATCCGCCACGCTAGGATCTGCCAGGTAAGATCTCTCGCCACGCTATCCTAAATGATATCATACGCCGGGCTTTTAGCAGCGTCAACGTTCCAGCTGTTCTCGAACAGAATATCTGCTATGTGACGATGGTAAGCGACCTGACGCCATGACCCTTGTCCCTTGGGAGAGGGGAAGGCCTTTGGTATGGGACGCCGTAGATATCCTAGTGCCATCTCATCTGTCGGGGACATCAGATAGAGTCGGTGCAGCGGCTGATTCAGCCGAGAATCTCAAGAGGCGCAAATATAGAAATCTCGGGAGAGCTACTTATTTGAGCCATTTGGGGTTGAGACTCTGGGTGCATGTGGAAACAAGGTCCTTCGCATTTTCAAAATTATCTTACGATTTTTTTTTGTCTATCCAATAGTGTGGGGTGTCGTTAGACAGGTCGTTCAAAAATCGGACTGGTAAAAACCATTTTTTGATTCAGTGATCCGTTTTTGTTAGAGTCAAATGTTGTTGTTGCAAAACTGTGGCGCTCACACATAAGTGATCCGACATCCGTGATCACACATAAGTGATCACATCCGTGATCACACATAAGTGAGAATATCGCAAATACTCTCAACCAATTACTTTAAAAAACTTAGGACAGGTTGTGAGTAGTATCTTTCCCGATATTTGTGTTATAAACATTCCAAGTAACGTCATCTGGGAGTTCAAAATTAGTAAGAAAAAACAGTGATTTATTTATTTATTTATGTCCTGGTATGTATTTGGTATCTAGTTTGCTAGAAACATGTGATGCTGAAGCATGCTTTATTGCATGCGCTTAGGCGCTAGATGCATGCTGCTACACATGATTTTATAACTTTCTCAAGTAAATGTAGCCAAATCGAAGATTTCTGCAAGTTGAAAGTGGAGAGCGCTTATGAGTGGAAAAAGCAAATGAGATATCGATTTTAATTTACTCCAACCATCACTTTGATTTCAGTTTACGTATAGAATATCGTGTATCGAAAATTCCAAGGTTTTTTACGGATCACTACCAGCAAAAAGCTCGCCGCACACCCTATAACTAAAGATTCGGGACCGGCGATGCGTGAGCACACTAACCCATATTACTGACGCGTTCCACTTGATTCTTATTTTATGACTTCGTTGCGTAGAGGATTTATAGCGGATGAAATAGTCGTTTTTTCGGTGCTCCGATTTCAGAGTACACCAAGTTTTACAGTTACTACAGTTGTATGAATTAAACCTCTGCCAGCCGCACTGAATCCTTTCACCGTCCACTTATACTATCTCAAACGTCAGAGGAGGATAACAAGAAACCAATAGAAGTGACAATTTATATTCTATTGGAATAAAGACAAGTGTCATTATCGATCATAATGACCACACTTTTCCACAATCAAAACAAGAAAATGAACATGAAAATGAACAAGAAAATGAGGAAAAACGAAGGTTATTCTAATAAATAGATATCTATCAAAATTATGATATATTTATCGTAATTTTACTGATTACTTTGAGGATGGATTAAGAAAGTTACATTGCAAAGCCACATATATTCGTAGGCGATCCATAGTACACGACTGTGTCCAAAATAAGGTTATTTTATTGATAGAGTTATTTTTACCGCTGGATGTTTCCATGCTCGAAACGTTGACCCGATAGAACGACAGTCCCTTTTTATGGTCATATAGCACCCGTGCCGTAAGGTACTGTCACACTGTCATTCCCAAGTTCTTGAAAGTGATCCCTATAATATTCAATAAAAGCCCTATAAATCGAGTTCGGTCTAAATTGCAACTTGTGATAAACTACCAGTACATATTTCAAGTGTCGTAGACCGTAGATCGTTCCGTAGCGCACCCAAAGGAAATTTTACGTCTTAATAAAAAGGAAATATGGTCCAAGGTGTTTATAGATGGAAATTACTTTTATAGTCATAAAGTAAATTAAAATAACAGCCTATAGAATCGGCTCTCCTTTTTGAACTCAGTATGTTTTTCTTGAACCCTTTTGAGTTGACAATCTTGTCCAAATTGAACATCCCTCTTTGATGCGAATGTTTTCCGTTTCTTGAATTTCTATTTGTGAACGAAATTCAACATTATGTACCTATTTTATATACTTGAAAACTTATGTAACACATAAGTTAAAAAAAAAACAAACTCGCTCACGACATCCTCAGATTCATATCTGAAGCATAGGTAGATCTTTGAAAATACCAAGTAGTAACATAAGTTTTCAAGTAAATGAAAATATGAAAAAATTACATGTTACCACTATACAAACAAAGTTAGTTATCTGGCCAGGTGTAAGGCTCCAGGCCGTACACGCCTCTTCCACGGACAATAGTTTGATTTTAAAGCTTATGTTCTGTCTTGCTAAAGTCACATTAAATACCTAGGAGTAAAACTAGGGTGAGAGTTTCAGTTCTATACGCTAATCTTATTATTTACTTAGTTGTTGTGTTGGTTATGAGGTGTAAAGTTGGGCGTGAGACCGTAGAATAAATAATATTAGATACGGAGACTGAAATATTTTGAAAGCGCTTCCTAGCGCCTCACTTATGTGTTCACATACAAGTTTATGGCATGAAATCGTAGGTTTATTTGTTTTTATTTCTTTATTTTACACGTGATTCAGTTGGTATGAAGGGAAAAAAGTTTGAAGCCTACCCTAACCCTAGTTTTTACCTTTTACGGCTTTTCATCTTTTATAGCTTAACGTAGTCTCCGAAACACGACAGCGCTCAGTAACTGATCTTATTCTTAACTAGTTATTGCCCGCGGCTTCGCCCGCATGGTATGTTAAAGTAGCATATGACCGTCTCCAGGCTTCAAACTATGCCCACCACTTTTGAATGAATCGAACCAAGGATTACAATTTATACAAAGTTTAGAACTCAATTGCACACCACAAAGGGTATTTTTGAAAAAATAAAAAATACGTGTTTCATTTAAAGTTTATATGTACAGAGTTTTAAGCGAATCAAACATATATTTTTTTCATAGAAACTTTACCGCCCTAAATTAGTTTAGCCTATGTGTGACTCCAGATCCTAAACCATCTACAATCCAAATTTCATCAAAATCGGATTAGTAGTTACGGAGATACGTGGTAACAAACATTCACACATACACACATACACACAGACTTTCGCATTTATTACATTTAGATTAAGTCTTAGTTCTAATGTAGCTATAGAGAAAAACATGGACCCTGTAAGGGTGCTACAAGTTTTTTCTGCTTAAGGTCATCCATATAAGAGTCGACCGTGCAGAACGTTGCTGCGTTAAAACTGCATTGTTTATTTATTTAATAATAATAATAATAATAATAGTGCTACACATATTTTTTTACACAGCATCATCTAGCCTCAAACTAAGCAGAGCTTGTATTATGGGAACCACATAACTCCTGGGAGTTATGTGGTTCCCATAATGTGGTTCGGGTCTGGACCCGAGACAAATATTTGAGCCAATAGAACTTCACCAATGGTAAGCAATAGCAATGACAGCAGTACCTACTTTTTCTGATTGATTTTATGATCATGTCGTAAAAGCTAAGCACATGAGCACGCCAACGGATCTAACCATGCAATCTCTTTAAACGTCTTCCTTGGCAAATTTTTCACCATCACGTTTTATTATATTAAATCGTACGGCACACCATAAATTTTGCTTCGAAGAATTACGTACCTATCTTGGAGACGTTAAAAACTCATATGATAGAGCTGTCGCATATAAGTACCAATAGGTCAGGTTGACGGTTCTCGATTCCAATTCTTGGCCAGCTCGATATTATTCTAAATAAAATTGAATTGAAGCATGTAGTATTTGTGTTAATAGTGTTCCTAGTAAAATAACTAGCTAACCTCGATGGCATCCCGGGCGAGTAAATTGCTGCGACGCAAGAGGGGTTCGATTCCCGCTGGGCAGTTAATTAATTTATAGTGTGTTGTAAAAATACAGTGACCTCGAAGTGGCTCCTTGAACAGAAACTAACATAACATGAGCTTTTTGAAGACAAAGTTGTATTTTAGTTGCTTATTGATTTCTTGACTGATAAAGCAAATGCTACAATGTTGTTTAAAAATTATCATGATACAATTTCTGGAAAATTCCAATATCCAATGTTTGCAGTATTTCTTAAGAAATACAGTAAGCAAAATGAAATAAGAAAGATCGTGGTTGGTACTATCCCAACCCTATCGTAATATCATCCATAGGCGCGACGTTAGGCACAAATGCTTTACGACTTTATGTAGATTACGCGGATTTACGCGCACGCATTCCTTGAGATATGTCATTAGAGGTACTTACTAGGTATACATGTCGGCGAAATTCATGTCTCACTGCTAACTTCTGAATGTCAGTTTTCACTGAGGTTCTAGTACTCGGTGCTGGAACACTTGAAAAGTAGGTAAGTACTATGGTGGTACTGCAATTGAAACGTGATGCTACACTTGAAACGTAATTCATGCTGTAATAAATTAATAATGCCGGACGTTTTTCACACAGCATCATCTCCCAAAGTAAGCAGAGCTTGTGTTATGGAAACTACATGACTGATATGTATATCTATATATTTTTATATTGTGTAGTTTACTACTGTATATGTAGGTATGTAATAACGCAATAACACCGTTATTCTTTTAAATAGTTCTCTCCATCCTAAGGTTTTCTGGAAGAAAACGCTTTCAGCGATAAGACCGGCCATTGTGCATTTCTTTTTTGTTGTTATTTTATTATTTTTCTGTGTTTAAACTGTAAATTGGTGTTATCTATACTCTATACTAATGTTATAAAGAGGAAATATTTTTTTGCTTGTTTGCTTCTAACGAATAGGCTCCGAAACTACTAGACCGATTTTAACCATTTTATCACCAATAGAAAGCTAAATTATCAGGAAGTAACATAGGCTATCATTTATTTAAAAAAAATAGAGATCCTTAAGAATATTGCAATAATGTAACCCAAAGTAGCAAAATTTTGCCTATAAAATTCATTATTTGGCGTGCGCTGAGAAAACTATCGATGATACATAAAAATGATGTGCTAAATGATTAAAGTACTCATTATTACCTACAAAAAAGTCCACGAGGGAGTATATCTAACTATCATAGTTAAGCCACAATAGCAACTTTTGTGTTCTAAATTTTAATTAGATCGCCGGTAGAAACAAAAGTTGCTTACATTCGTATCGTAGTATTAATTCTTATTCAAATAAATAGTTTTATTATCTAGGGTATTTATGTAGCAATAAAATACTTTTTAATTCATTCGAATCGGACATTTAATTTCAAAGTTATCACGAGTATAAAAATGCAGCATGCGAACCGCCGCGCCGCAACGTTCCCTGCGCTATAGAGCGGGCGTTGCCGAGGAGCGGGAGGGGTTACGTCTATGAGTAAGGTACCCGCGCGGCTCAGACGCACAGTAAGTATGTACATAATCATGTTTGTTACTTCTTCACGCTAAAACGAATGAACCGATTGCGATGAAACTTGATAGGTAGATAGCTGTTACCTACGAGTATAGCTGTTACTTTATATCCCGATAATCCCACGGAATCGAAACTTACGCGGGTGAAACCGCGGGGCGCAGCTAGTGCACAATAACGAGTAATAAATAGTTAGTCTATCTATCTATCTATCTATCTATGTAATTATATGTATCTAGTAGTTGTGTATAGCATTGCACTCTCCTCTTGTATTTATTATTACGGTCGCCGTCAACCATTCTTAAGATTGCATACATTCCGCTTCATCCCAAGGTTGTCTGGAAGAGAGGGTGCTTTTAAGCGATAACACTGATCATTATACTTTTATTTATATTAAGTTATTGTTTATTTTGTTATCTTGTGGTGTACAATAAAGTATTTTCATTCATTCATTCGACGACCTCTGTGGCGCAGAAGGTTGCGGGTTCAATTCCTGCCACGGGACAAATGTTTGTATCTGCAAATATTTGTCTCGGGTCTGGGTGTTTCCTATGCATTATATGTATGTATTTACAAAAAAAAATGTAAATAAGTAGTATATCAGTCATGTAGTTCCCATAATACAAGCTCTGCTTAGTTTGGGGCTAGATGATGCTATGTGAAAATGTCCAGCATTATTTATTTTATTTTATTCATTCACTCATATTTTTTTTTGTAAATATATACATATTATACATAGAAAACGCCGATTAATGATGCTATATTGAAATTTTACATAGTGCTTCGGCTTAGCTACATTTGAAACATTGGTAAAAGCTACGGTAGTACCAAACTTGAAATGTAGGTCATGTAGGTGGTGTCACACTCAAAACGCTGGCAAGTGTTACGGTGGTACTATACTTGAAACGCAGCTAAGTGCTGCACTTGGAACGTTAGTAAGAGATAAAGTTCTTTTAATGTAGGTTAGTGCTTCGGTGGTTTTACACTTGAAACGCTGAATAGTGCTACGTTGGCACTATACTTGAAAAGTAGGTAAGTGCTACGGATATATCGTAGAGGCTGCGGAGGTTTCGTTACCTCCGCAGCCAATCTTAATCTTAAAAAGAAATCTTAAAAAGCGCATTTTAAATTCATGTTAAATTAGTCTAACAGTGAAATTTCCAACCATTTGTCTCACTTTAAAAGCTCACAAAAGACGACCAAAACGGAAACTGAACTACTCATTAAAATGCAAGCACTTTTTGTGGCTATTAGCTATTACTCATTGGGTCTTTAGACTGGAAATGTCAAATAGTTTTTTTTTGAAATCTTTTATCTTTGTAGACATGCTTAATTACATGGATTATGGAAATTTGATATTCCCTCGCTTATGGCACTTAAAACGTTTAGGGGAAGGTTTTTTGCGGCGACTTCAGTCACTAGCTTTTCAGACAAAACAAACACGCACACGACTGTAATCTCATGCTAAATATCGACAAACCTATAGAGTACGTAGATTCGTGAGGATATTAAGTAAGGGGAGGTATTCTATTCTAGGTTATGCATTACTATGATTTCATTTTCCGTTTTATGTACGTTTTAATTAATATTTTCGATCGTTTAAATCCATTGGCACTGGGCTGAAACTTACCTACCGCCTTCTAAGCTAATACGACTCACCCGCAATTGTCTTTTTGGGAACATGATAGTCGAGTTCCTTAAATACCTAAGTTAGTTCATTCTAAAAACTGTACAAAAATGTAATCTTTGTACAGTTTTCGTTTATAAACAGTTAACACTAATGTCACAGTAGAAATCAAAACAGCTTTGCTAAACGGTATTTTTTGTATTTATACCATAAAGTGTATTTACGCCGATCCATCCGCCGACATAGACTAGAAGAATCAATTAGTAAAAATGGCTTGTTTTTTTATTTATTGAGAAAGAGTATTACTCTAATAATAAAATAAAATCGAAAAAGAATTAACTTAAGATCTTTAGACGACACTTTAATGTCCTTATTATTATAACAACGTACGGTGACCAGATGGTCATTGGCTATGTGAAAGTGATAGTGAAAGTATTTTCAAATTCTAAATATTTATTCACGAGTTAAAATCGCTCAAATACCGAAAGGTTGGTTTTTTGAGATATTTAAAAATCTTGATGACGTTTTCGTAAGGCAGTCTGTAATCGCTGGCTCCTAATCTGCTGAGAACAATTATTTCTATTTGAACTGTCAGTGAGCAAAGGTCTATATAGTTAGGTTTGGAGGGTCAAAGATACAGATCAGTTGGATGTTGGATGTGAAGATAAACTTTAACGTTGCTAGGAAGTTCTGTAGATTCTTTTAATTGAAATGGTAAAGATCAAAGCCGGTTTACAAACTGCGTCTATATTATTTTCTTCAATTTTAATTAACAATTAATGATGGCACGTGACAGAAGTAGAGTCACACAAAGTTCACATATTAAAACCTCTTGTTATTTTATTACGTGTTAATGAAATGCGATTTTATGACGTTCTGCTATATTTTGGTACCTTGTATATCAAGATAAATTATTTATTGTACATAAAATTTAAGTGTCTATGTTTTTAGCAGGTACCTATAATGCAAACAAATCATAGCCCATTTTTCTTTTCTATCATTTGCTAAACCAATAAGCTTTGTTTTTGAATTTTGCCATCAAAAAACGCCCATTGACGTTTCTTAGCGCTCTGTAACTTTTGTGTTCCAACTCAGTGCAACAAATTGAAGCACAGTCGAGCGAACTCAAACAAACAACTACTGTCGTTAACTTTTATAAATAACGAGTTATTTTAATAAGATCTGCATTTTATCTGCTCTACCTTTGAATTTTTATCTACACAAATAAAAAAAGGTAAAATTTTTTGTTTGTTTGTAAACACAATCGGGGTTAACTGTGGAACTACTAAACCGATCCTAAAAAAATATTTCTCTTACCGAAAGCAACAGTATCCTAGAATTATATAAGCTACATTATTTTTGATAAACGTAAATGTTTAGTTCGGAATCTCAATATTTATAAATCAATTCAAGAAAAAGCGCTTAGAAGCGCTTTTTCGCTTTTTTTAAATAATAATAAAGTATAAGTACGTGAAAATAATGTACTACAGAAAAATGTGTAGTTATTAGATAATAAAATAAGTAGGCCATAAAAATGTTGTTTATGTTAAATATAAATAAAATAAAATAAATAATGCTGGACATTTACACGCAGCATCATCTAGCCCCAAACTAAGCAGAGCTTGTGTTATGGGAACATGACTGATATACTTACTTACTTATATATATTTTTTTGTAAATACATACACATTATACATAGAAAACACCCAGGCCCGAGACAAATATTTGCAGATTATACAAACATTTGTCCCGCGGCGGGAATCGAACCCGCAACCTTCTGCGTCTCAGGCAGGCCTTTTTCTCTGCGACACAGAGGTCGTCGAAATAAGTTGTGTAAGAAATAATATATTATGACGCCAACGACGATGGCGGGGCTTTTCACTTGTCAATATTTTTTTAATTTTATATTAGAGCGGCAATTGACGAAGATCATAGCAAAAATATGATTTTAAATTGAGTTCCATGCTATTTGTTTTGTCTAGTCACCTCATAGGTCACGTTTGTCCAACAAAGAACATCAAAGACCAAAATGATAACATACAAAAACCCTGGGTTTAGTGAAAAAATAACTGGTGTAAATTACACGACAGTAGGCCAGGCCCTTCCGTGATGACACTGCCTCGCAGAGCAAACTTCAGTTTGCTTAGTTGGCCCGCATGGGCTATCGTTTGACAAAAAGGCGTATTTGTCAAGATTACCCGCATTTAGGGGGATGGTATTATTGCCTTCAGCTGAACCCTCTAGTATGTCAAAAAACTGTTTGGGGATACGGCTGAGAGATTTTGTTTTGGTTATTATTCTTTATTGTACCTCAACGAATAACGATAGTAACGAAGGAGAGATTAAAACAAACCGATAGGTACAGTCGGCCAAATGGTTGGTTTACCATCCTAATGTTGAATTTCAAAGATTTGTAAAATTCAATAATACTCAACAGTGAATAAATTGAAACGTGAATTAAGAATTGGCAGTTGATAGTATTTGAAATAAGAAAACTGGTAAGTACATTCGCAAGCGATTATATATTCATATATATAGATAGATAGATATAAATATTTTTATTCAACACATACGGATACAGCACAGACAATAACAAATGACAAGAAAGACAAACAAAAAAAAAACAGTAAATTACAGTAGAATTCAATACGTGGGTGCTAACCAGTGCTAACGAAGGCCTATGCTGCAGTGGTAAGTATGGGACAAAAATATCCTATCTCAGTTTATTGCTGCATATGTCACAGTAGATATTAAACATAAAAATAAGATAGCGAATAATCTAAAATTAAGTGACCATTAACGTGTGCTAAAATCTATGTACCTATATCATATATGGCAATGAGAAGATATACGGTATAATAATTTTATTAAAAAAAGTTTTCATATTACCGCTTGCGATTGTATCTAAGTGAATATGCCGAAGGACTATGATTCTTGCTATGCTTACTGCACATATCACACACAATGCCGCCAACTAAACGCTAGTATAACTTTTACGCCTAAATATTTTTTCCACGCATTTTTAAAGGCGTCCCTGAAAGGAAAAAGGAAATTATCGTGCGCTTTAAGCCTCACGCCTCATTGTTTTTCACGACGCGGATCGCTTGGAGGACAATGCGAGTACAATGTACGAGAATAACCATGTTCCCTGCACGAGTATGTACCATTGTTTTCTACTTAGTAAATAAGTATAAGGAATGTACTTATTTACTGAGAACTGGGGCCTAACCATGAAGTCTTATAGCGATTCAGTTTAGGCAAAAATGACAAATCCCGCTTTGCGAATGACAAAGCTTTAACTACGCCATAGCCTCCTCAATCGCAAAGCGGAAAGCTTTGCCTAAACTGAATCGCTATAAGAGTTCATGGTTAGGCCCCTGGACTATCAATGCAATTGTTTTAAATCCGACTGGTAGTTACAGAGATTAGCACGTTCAAACAAAAAACAATCAAACTCTTCAGATTTATTATATACCACTTTAGATGGTTTCATTCTTTGGGATGTTACCGGGATGTTCCATTATTTTCAACGTCATACTTATTACAACAGGTACTTCTTTACTAAGTTATGAGAAAAAAAATGCTGGTCATTTTTCACACAGCATCATCTAGCCTAACAAAGCAGAACTTGTTTTATGAGAACTACATGACTGATATACTACTAATATATATTTTTTGTAAATACATACATATCATACATAGAAAACACCCAGACCCGAGACATATATTTGCAGATCATACAAATATTTGTCCCGCCAAGGAAATCAAACCCGTAACCTTCTGTTTATCGAGCGGGCTTTCGCCCTCCGCGCCACTGAGGTTGTCTAAGAGAGCAAAGGTAGCAGGGTAGCAGGTAAGGTATAAGTAGGTAGCAGGTTCGTAGGTGTTTTGTGACATAGCATTTAGTTCGACTCAGTCCATTTGTCTTTTTTCTTAGGGTTTATTGGCACAGCATCCGATACTGCGCTGCAGGGTTGACCAGTGTCTTAAAACTCCAGACAGCGATAAATAACAGTACACAACTTCTCACGATAAGTTAATTTCGTGGTGGTTGCCAAATGTCCCAGTCGCTAGATATGGCCTGGAGTTACCGAAACGGATTCTCAGAGCGGGCTCGATCTTCCATTGTCTAGTAAAATAGACAATAGGACTTTGTTTACATAATAAAACCCACTTTTTTACAGTAGGTAGCAAGTACAAGACGATAACATCGTTTACGTTGTTATAGTATGTTTGTGGAAATTAAAGACTTTTTTACTCATTATTTCCTATCGATTTTTTATTCGTTGATCGTAGATTGAAAAATGCCATACACGAATTATCCTATTCTACTAATAATCTATCAAAGTTTGGATGTTTTGATGTTTTTATTTATGTTGATAATAATCTCCGTAGCAGTTGGACCGATTTAGATTTTGGAAAAGGTATAGTACCACCGGGTACCACGCAGGCGAAGCCGTGGGCAGAGGCTAGTTAATATAATATATATATTAAGTGTGGGCTGTACCTACTAACAAAGCCATGTTGACAGTTGATTTCAGATCATTACATGAGCTAACTATTAATTATGCTTCATAATTAGCATCAAGCGAATCAATCAATGTCTTTACTTAATTGGCTTTCGTAAAAACACAATTTCTGTTTAAATTTAACAATGAAACAAATTGAGCTTAATCGAAAATTGTTAATATTTTAGTGGCAATTATAACCATTTTCATAATGTGGAAAATGTGGAAACCAAAATTTACAGTAGTTGTATAATAGCAACAGCAGGGCATACGATGATACCGAGCCAGAATCGCGATGAATCCAAACCGAAATGGCGCCGAGATGGTATAGCATCAAGAAATAATTATTTTAGGGATCCGTACCTCAAAAGGAAAAACCGGAACCCTTATATCACTTTGTTGTCCGTCCGTCTGTCTGTCTATTTATCAAGATCCTTTTTCTCTGGAATGCGTGGAGGTATGAAGTTGTAAAAATAAATATCAAATACGGGAGATCGAAAAAAATAAAGAAATACGGCCATGTATGCGACATATTCTGACACTCGCAAATAAATCAAACCTATAGGGTACTTCCCGTTAACCTAGAATAATGAAATTAAGCAAGAAGCAAGGTCTGACAGTACAAGTAAAGGAAAAAAGTCCGAAAATCAATAATTTATATTTTTTATGGGAGAACATTTTTATTCAACTACAAAATTAAGTTTATCTTCATAACATCTTTTCGTTAGAGCAATATTTGGTGCTTTTATAGTTTATGAACTCGAGTAATGTTAGTTATTTTGGTGAATATACAAGCTTGTACGGAAGCTTCGGTGCGCGAGCTAGACTCGGACTTGTCTGGTTTATTTTTACTACAAGTTGTAATTAAATCGATTGAACCAACGAAATTT
Source organism: Perizoma flavofasciatum (assembly GCA_958496245.1). Taxonomy (NCBI): domain Eukaryota; kingdom Metazoa; phylum Arthropoda; class Insecta; order Lepidoptera; family Geometridae; genus Perizoma; species Perizoma flavofasciatum. The sequence goes on from OY292436.1 coordinate 8,494,034, forward strand.
CTTTGTGATTATGTTATTTTACTACTTTAGTTTTAGCACTACTTCATGACGAGTTTTTAGTAGGGACAGAATTCTCACATCAAACATTATTTTACAACACTGTTTGTGAGAATCTTTTGATGCAGTCCCTTTTGATCACACCCCCAGTAAAAGTGTAAACATGTTAAGTAGGTAAATAAGGATGAATTATGGCGCTTCGGGGATCAAAGAAAAATAATGTGAATAGTTGTGTCAATTTGTATAATAATATTTTAAGTAAATAGAGTGATATCTATGGTATATCTTATGGTATAGAGTACCTACCCTTAGTTGGCTTGTACTTGGCTAGTTCTCTGAAAGAACTTCTAGAATTTCTACCTATTGTTCCAGAGATGGGACGTGTGAGGCTCTCCTTTATAATAGGTAACCTATATTTGGCCTAATATTAATACTAGTTTCTAAAAAAATCATATTTTTCTGTCTGAGACGTAGTCAGAATCGAAATTCCCTGTACCTATCAAGATTCATTATTTTTCAGTGAGCTGATTTAAAATACTATTTGAGAGTGTCTCTGATATTAAGTCTTTAGATATAGACGTTCGTTCAGCGTCCAGTCAGGGCCGCAACCACTTTGCCTACATTAGGCAACCTCTAGACTGTTGACCCTAATAAATGGACTCCAAGAATATCGTGTTGCATGATTACATTTATGTCCCTACTTGAGAGCCGAGTGGCAGAAGGTGGTAGCTGATATCATGTCATATTATAAGATGCGGAGTTTTAGAGGGATGGCGAGAGATGGATGGACAAAGACGTCTCAGCTTTCATACAAGAAAAGCTCTTCTATCCTTCTAATTATGATGCCATGGGCAGAGGCTAGTAGATACAAAAAAAAAACTAACAAGCTCATGAATGAATTCGTCATGTTGGACATCCACAGGTCCATACTCAGCAGAAGGGAGTAGTTAGACCACGTTTAAAGATTACGTGGAACATGCCCGCGTTTTTGTAAGTGATTAACATTCGATGTGACAAGTTGCATGCCCATCCCCGCTTATTGAAACACTTACCGATGACACATATGTATACCTTCGAATGTTTGATTCTAGGGCATGCTGGTTTCCTCACGATGTTTTTCTTCGCCGTTTTTAGCACGTATTAATTCGCACTTATCGTGCGGAAATCCATCCATCGGTGCATGACCGGGCTCTAACCCACGACCTTCGGATCTGTTGTTAGGGTCCCGCAAACTAGGCCAATACGAATCTTTAGATAGATAAAGATAAATTGCAGTCCCCTCACACTATAAAGATATGACGTAAGAACCATCCTCGCTCGACGATCGTTGACGGCGCGAGATCGTTCGTTTTTGCTTTCTATGGGGTATGCCTATGTCCAGCTGTCAAAGTCAAAGTCAAAATTCATTTATTCATTAAAATCACAAGGATCACTTTGAAACGATTTTACCTACTGCCTATTTCTCCTCGAACAAGCGAGAAAACAAAGGCAAGAAATGTAATACGTGTACAGTCTGATATGATGATAAAGTCCTTATCTTTCTAACTTAATTGTAATTACTAACTTCAAATTTAACAAGATTGGAAAGAAAGCATTTCGTTTGAGCGCAACCTATTTAAATACTGAAACTTTGATGTCTCAATCAGCTGACTGGCGGTTATCACAAAGGAGAACTTGCATAGTCGAAGTTCGAGTTATTCTTCCAGTTTTTAATCGAGAGCGGAAGCAAATACAATTCAAGCTGTTAGTTAGGGAACTTTGTACTGGAGGAAGGAGTGAAGAATGTGCAGATATTGTAGTGTAACATAAAGCTCAGTCACACACATAAATATTTAGTTTTCACAGAATACGTGTCTCTGTCTTGGCTAATACTCAAATTCCAAGGGGTATTCTCAAAACTTTCAGAAAACGTTAGAAAAACGCAATAAACTACCATCATCTGTCTACCACAATCTGGATCTCTCTAAGATAAGAGTGAATAGGTATATTCTAGACCTTCATGTTCCATTGTCGGCCATCATCAATAGGTGAGGTTGATTAGCCAGCTGCGACGCAAGAGGTGCGGTTTTGATTGCCGATTGCGGGACAGATGTTTGCATATACTGCAGACTACTTCAGGGTCCAGCGGTATTGTGGTATCACGGTACTCGTTGTTCCTGATACCCACGACACAGGGAATCCTAGTGTAGAGTCAGAACTATACTGTTTTGTTTTCTTCTGTTTGAATTGAAAATTATACAGTCATTTCAGAAAAAAACAAAGCAGTGTTTAGTTAACTAACCGTTAAAAATATTTCTATGTGAGGTCCTTAGTATTTATATTATGTGGTGGTCGCTTAAGGTCAATCCACATTTGTGATATTTCATTTATGATATGCCACATCACGGGTTATGTCACGGTAGTCGCTGCACTGGTTTTTTGCCCATGTGACAGATACAATCCACACTTTTGACATTGCCCCGCCTATTGCCACGGTCACAAATAGTAATGTAATGTACTTTGAAATGTTACAAATGTGGTCTCACCATTGTGCGCGAGTCCGACTCGTACTTGACTGGTTTTATCAATAAAAATTGTTAACTATTTTACAGACCGCTAAACTGAAAATTCATCGCACATTCCGATTGGCAGTATCCGTTTCATATGTAAAGCTAAATTGGTTTTGCCCTTTAAGCTTTCACCTCGCGGGGTATCAATGATTTTTCGAGCAATATGCAGTCCAATATTTGCAGTGCTATTTTTTGTCTGTTTACAGACTTTATTGGTTGACGACTATAGGATTTACTTATTTGTTTTCGTTTATGAAAATTATCCTGGAACAATTATTCGTTTATGAATCTATTCCAGATAATTTTCCTATAGGACTACACTGTTAACATTCAATACGATAACATTTTAATATTTTTTTTTATTATGAAGTACGTGCCTACAATCTATACTTTTAAAATCGTTTGTCCTGACTGACTGACTGATCTAATAACGCACAGCCAAAACTACTAAGTCTAGAAAGCTGAAATTTGGAACATAAGTTTATTTTATAACACGAGCATATGTTAAGAAAGGATTTATGGAAATTACCACTTTAAGGGGAAGAAATAGAGGGTAAAATTTTCTATCGAGGCCTAGGCATATCGTGATCTAGGCTTACTGACGTATTGATATGCAGACCAAAAGATACGGATCCCCTCAAATCGGCCAATTTGCTTAGCTCAGGATTGGTAAGTGAAACATTTATGTAGGATTTTACACTGCACTGTAGAGTAGATATAAATAATAAACACCCAACAGACACATAGCCTTGACCCCCCCATGACACTAGGATTGCCTGTGTAGTGGGTATCAGGAACTACGAATACCGTGTTACCGCAACACCCAGACCAGCAACAAACATCTACAAAACATCCAAATATTTCTCTCGACACGGGAATCAAACCCTACTCACCGGCCGCGCCGAATTCGTCGGTCGAGATAGCTCTGTAGAGTAATTATACTGAATTAATGACTATAAAATACGAGTACATGTTTACAATACCTGAATCCCCTAATCCAGTACTGGTATTCTTCATACCTTAGCACCTTTCAATTGTCATCAGTTAAATCAGTTTTTGCATTTTATGAGCGTCATACTTCTGGGGCAGTGGCTCTCAATCTGTGTGTCATTGCTTAGGGCTCTGGGCGGATCGACGGAAACTGAAACAATGGGCATGCCACTCAGGGAATCGAAAATTCAAGTAGAAGTTAATTAATGCCAACATTTTTTTTTTGTTATGACTAGACAGGCATACGGCCCACCTGGTGGAAAGTGGTTACCGTACCCAATCGACATATTTTTTCCATGATAAAAAATTACGTCAAGTAGTGTTGATTTTAAAACATAGAAAAACAAAAGCACTCTCACGACATCAATACTTATAACAGACATTCTCAGATCCATAATCATATACGTCGATCCGTGGGGATATTAAGTAGAGGTTTGTAAGAGACAAGTAACACTAAGTATATTTGGCACATGCCCACATTTTGTATTGTAGTTAGCATTTCACGTGACAATTTTAAACCAGTTTTGTAATAGTGTTAATTGAATGGTTTATAAACCAAGTTATCATTAAACTAGGTTTTCGATATTTTCTTGGGTGTACTTGTTGATTTCTTGGGTGCGTTTGGTAGATTTTTTCTCAGCAGTAAAGAAAAAATCTTGTTAGATTAATGAAAGGACACAGTTAAAATTTAATAATTGCTCAAACTGTGCCATTAAATTCAAGTTGTAAATTTGATGAACCCCTGGATTCAATAGCTTTACCCTTTGAGCATCAGTGCCTCAGACAATTACGCACGCCGGAAATTAAACAACGGCTTGACCGCTCCGACAGAAGGTTTATTAATTCTGACCCCCTAAAGCTGCCAATAGACTAGATAGATCATAATTTTACACGTTACAAGAAAAGCTTGTAGTCACATTGAGTTTGATCCGTACCTAATAACGTTTATTTGTACTTGCAGACTCAATGCACTCGTGATCGAATAACGGGAACAAGAGTTATGATCTGGTTAAGGGATCAGCTGTTGTTTTCTTGATCCACTATTTGGCTCTATCGCATAAAATCATGACACCATAAATTTTTACGCAGAAGCGAGTTATTGTTGAATGCCGTCCAGAGAAAAATAAAAGTATGTGCATAGTTGACTCGTGTCATCATTTCTTTGAATCGTGTAAAAATGCTATTATTAGGAGTCTGGCAGAAAGACGGATACTGACAATATATTTAGTATAAGAGCATAGCTATGGATGTTTAAACTTAGATTTTTAAAAATCAACTGGTTGAAATTATTTCTCTAACTCATTCGTCATGTTTTGAGTAGCCCCAACTAAGCTCAAGTTGACTACATTTGAAAAAAAAAGTTAATACTTTATCTTAATTTAGTATTCTGTTATTATTTTGCTAAAAGTATATGCAATTAAAAAAATATACATTTACATCACGCTTTTTTGTGTTTAAAAAAACAATTCATTTCGAAAACGTTAAGACTGTCATGGCGTGACGTCATTCAACATCACGCCGTGCCAGAAAAACAAAAATTATATGAAAATTTCAAAAGGAAAAAAAGAAAGATAAAACATTTATTTGCAAACGTTGCATAATATAACAAACAGACAATACACATACGGGATTTACACAACAATACCTAAATACTAACAATAAAACTATTGATGTGCCTCCCGATTATCACGTGACAGTAAATTTACGTTTAAGGGTTTTAATTTAAATAAGAATACAAACTTACCCTCTCATTCATGATTAAGTACTCACTAGCTTACCAGGTCGCTAACTCTAACATTATCCTTTTCTAACACAAAACAAAGGATAGAGGCAGACAACTTTAAACACGCTGCGATTATGAATAAGTGGGTTATTTTTTATAATAATATAGAGGGTTGTTTAGATTTGTGTTTTCTCCATATTTTGATTAATCGTAATAAACTCCAACCCATCCAACTTATTCTTAGTAGACACAAGCCTATTGTCCTAGTCTATATGCACTTTAAAGGCGTTGCTATTTGATGATAGCCAGAACCCTAATTGAGGCTATATTCATTTAGCAAATGGAATAACTTTACTGCGGGAATTGGACTTATTTATTGTTATGGACCTTATTTCTGATCAAATATCTGGTAAAATTATAACCATAAGCTGCGTCCACATTGTGACATTTCAACGGGGTATACGCCGTGACCCTGGAAGACATGGGTAATTAAGACACAAGTGTGGGTGGTACTTGTCACGCGAACAAAATATCAACGTGGCAAATAGAGTGACATGTCACGAAATAATGTAGGTTGAAAATATAAAAAAAAACCAATAGGCCACCCAACAGGCCCTGACCTGACACTAGGATTCCCTGTGTCGTGGGCATCATGAACTACCATGGTACTGGTACCACACCACCTGGACCCGGAACAACTATCTACAGAACTCAAACCTTTGTCCCGCAGTGGGAATCGACCTCTTGCGTCTCAAAGCCACGGAATTCGTCACAAATATGTCACTAAATGTGGACCTGTATTTAGTAGCCAGCTGAGACAAAAGTACAGGTGTCTAGACAAATACCTTACTCTTATTTTTACGCTAACGCAAATTTGTCAAGGTAAAACTTGGCAGCTGTCACGTGATATTTCCGCAGCTAATGTCATTTTCATACAATTCAATCTTTCTACAGGCGTTAACGCCAATAGAAAGTGGTATTTGTCTAGATCTAATCAAACCAGGGGGTGGTTAGATTCCCGCTGTGCAAGCACTTATACATACCAGAATTAGAATTACATTTTTCTTTCATTGTTCAAGCAAATTAAGGCAAGCAGTTACCGTAACCTATGGAGGTTACGGTAACTGCTTACCAACAGGTATGCTTGTTTGCCACTTTTGTTGTATAAAACAGGATATTTTTTATTGGATTTATTTATTTATCAGACTGAGTGGGTACAATAGTAAGTTAGTAGTCTTGTGTATGTTAGTTTTGTGTAGACCCTAGGTTCTCGATGTGTTATTATTACTCTTATTGTATCCGTAACAAAAGTGCAAAACAAAAACATGAAATATGTAGGCATCACGTGAATGGGTTCAGATTTATGTCTTTAACGACGATAGACGAAGTTGTGGTTTATGCATGTACCTAGTTCTTGTTCCGTGAAACCATTACTTGGGGATGTTATCATATTTCTGCATATTAACAAGCGCGGTAACACAATTTCCTACTACACCGCCATCACTTGAGCTTATCGGAATATCCAATCTATGTAAATTATGTACGGTAGAGTTTAGATTATAATATAACAAGGCAGAAATACTTGGTGCACTTCGTGGTGAAGCAACGTTTTTAACAACTATATTGGCAAACAAACATACCATCTATGTTTTTATTATAACTTACATGCAACATTTGCCGTTTTCGACATTAGCGAATCGGATACTAGATTAGATTAGCCAGGAGCAAAACAGCGTCTTCAGTCAATGTGCCCTTTCTGGAGACGAACTGCCTGTCAGATATCAGGTTGTGTTTTTTGGAGCTTTTGTGTTGCGAGCGTTATGAACGCTCACAAAAGTTCTGCTGCGGGACAAATTTTATTTATTTTTATTTTCATAATTTTAGGAAAACTTAGGTATAAAATATAGCTATTAACATATTACATGCCGGTATATACCAGAGCATGTGTGCTGAGGGCCAATTTTAAACTTTCCGCAGATATGTACTTAAATAGAATAACAGATGTCGCACAGAGAAAGTAGACGACTTGAAAAAGAATAAAAGAAATACAAATAAATACACAAAACAAAGCGAAATTACATGCAAAGTTATTTTTAAAAGAATTGTTTGCTAAGCAAGCATTTAAGATTACTTGTAGATGTGTTAAATAAATCAACATCAATGTTTTTGTTGACCAATGAGTTGAACGATTTGCTAGCTAATGTTTGTATGTTTTGCAGATACGGTACTCGTAATTCCTGATACCCAAGACACAGGGGATCCTAGTGTATGTCAGGACTGTGTATGTGTATAAGCTCGTTGCGCCGCTGTTAAAAATAGTTTCGTAGGTTGACATCACTCTACCATATATCTTTGTTTCAACGTGTCTACGGAAGTAAAATAGAAGCTTGCATATAAATAATAATTATATTAATCAACGATGTTCTCAGCTTCCATCGATAAGATGGGTTCGTGGTTAATGCAATTGTCTGGAAATTAAACGAGAACTTAATATGAGAATTTATAACGACGTGCTCTTAATTTCTAAACTTTTTATTTGTATTTTCTACTAGCTGCGCCACGCGGTTTCACCCGCGTAAGTTTCGATTTTATACTCGTGATAACTTCGTAATTAAATGTCTGATTCGAATGAATTAAAAAGTGTTTGACTGCTACATAAATACCCATGATGATAAAACTATTTCTTTGGATAAGAATTAATACTACGGTACGAATGTAACCAACTTTAGTGTCTACCGGCGAGTTTTAAAACAAAAAAGCTGCTATTGTGACTTAACTATGATAGTTAGATATATTCCCTCCACGACTTTTTTGTAGGTAATAATGAGTACTTTAATCATGTAGTACATCATTTTTATGTATCATCAATATTACTTTCAGCGCACGCCAAATAATGAATTTTATAGGCAAAATTTTGCTATTTTGGGTTACATTTTTGCAATTTTCTTAAGGATCTCTAATTTTTTTGAAAATAAATTATAGCCTATGTTACTTTCTAATAATTTTTCTTTCTATTAGTGAAAAAATGGTTAAAATCGGTCCAGTAGTTTCGGAGCCTATTGGATACAAACAAACAAAAAAATATTTCCTCTTTATAATATTATTAGTATAGATTTTTATTGCACAATCTGCGCCTCGAACTCTTATCTCACGATGTTCGAATAGTAAATCCGATCATCATGAATATTTAAGTGTGTATAGATCACAAATAGAATTCGAGTGTCGCAGAGGCTTTTAAATAAGTAGGATTGTTTTAGAGATATGGGGGAAAAGGATAAGCGGCTAACATTCATTCTATTTACTAAAATAAAACCATATAAAATATTCATAATAAAAGGGGTAAAAAATACAGATGTCCTCGTATGACCTGCTACTTTTTAACCCTTTTTAATGTTAAATCACTTATTTCGGGTTTCATGCGAATGAACTTTGATTGAACGTTTCAAAATCATTTTTTAATTCCAGCCTTTATCTTTTTGTTATGTGGAAAATTTTCGAAACTTTTATGTTGTTTGTCGATCTGATTTTCCCGTGAGGATGAATAAACTCCGTAGAACCTATTATGGTTTTAGTACATACTCAAACCGTCTTGTACTTACAAGGAAGGCCGAATAATCGTCAGGTTAGCGACTCGGAAAATATGCTCGGGACGTGTGCAAGAAGCCGCTGTCGTGGGTGGAGCAGCTCACAATGAAGTGCTTCTAAATTAGCTACGAAACGTCAGTAAATTGACAAAGACCTGGTTATTGTCTTTTTTTAATTTTAGATATTCTTGTGGCTGAATCAGTTGTTTCATACAATGTAGTAAATTTTACTTTAACATAAATTCAAAGCATTTTAACATTTTACCGGTCTTTCACAAAGTAATGTTAAACCTCCGAAAAATTATCGCTACCCAAAGCCATTAAAGTATAACCGGTGAAGTCACGTATTTATAGTTTCATAGCTTTTAATGAAACTCGTAAAAGTACTAGTCGAGTTTTTGATAGAAAGTATTAAAAAGTTTTGTGAGCTTTTTGAGCCTTTGTGAATTCCAGCGCTAAGTCAAGCATGTCACTCGTTACTGGGTTGTATTGTAAAACGAGTTTTGTAGCGCTGATTTTAGGGTCAATATGGCTAAGCAACATGTGGTACTCGGTGTTTGCACGGTGTGATTTTTACAAAATAAAATTGCGAATCGTTAAGATTATGGAATATTTACTATGAGTACTTTATAACCTATTGAAATGTGCAATTAAAACTCTGTCATTATGACAACCAACATGACTTATTTTAAGTAACGCCATTTGCCCCCCTCATATTAAAAAAAACCATTTACTAAAATACCCTATGACAATACAATAATATTTGTGTTATCTATTCACAGTTTAAGTTTCAGAAAGATTCGAGAGTTACTGTCAGATATACAAAAATAAAGTGCCAAGAGATTGTGGTTCGGTTCGCTCGCTTGATCAATTATGGTAGACTTTTTATACAGCTCTGATATGGGTAAAAGATTCTGCTGACAGTTTTCGTGTAATCATGGTAGACAGGTTGAGAGTTCTGGAATGTAACTAGGTATTATTCTCTTCTGTGGCAACGCTGCAGCGTAAACAGAAATAAGTGGAACTCGCACTTGGCAAGTTAACGTTTCTGACGTTCGCAACTGCGAACGAACATATTCAACTGAATATGTAAGCTTGGAATTTGAGCACAGTGTATGAAATATATCAGCGAGAATGCGCGGTTTACGTTAGATTAGCGTTTAGGAGAGTGCATCAGTCGACTGCGTTATTAGTTGTCATGAGTATATAAAAGGTATTGCTAATTGCAATAAACTAATAACTGAATGACAGACGACAAGCTGTAGTTTAAATTCTGAAAGTCACTAGAAATTTGTTTTCAGTTATGTATTATTCATTATTAAAACTTTTGTCACTAGAAAACATAATAGTACTGACAGAAGAACTTTTTTGACTTAAAAATTACATCACTAATTATTAAGTACACACTTCAAAATCTTATATAATCCTCTCCATCCAAAGGTTGTCTGCAAGAGATTGCTTTTAAGCGATAAGACCATCCATGAACACATTTTGATCTTTATCATAATGTGTTACTGTTTATTTCGTTTGTATCCTAACGTGTACAATAAAGTATTTTCATTCATTCATTCATTCACTTTAGGATATTAGTATGACTATACCACGCACTTTACTATTATCCTGCTGACGTTTCATTGACCATTTTGGGGTCCATCCTCATGAGCACCGTCCGCGACCACAGATCGTGGCACCGACGCGGGCGGTGGCGAGAAAGCAGCTACCTCTTCGTCACATGTGATAAATATTAAATTCTGGTAAAACACTTAAAACGAATTCCAAGATTTGTGCAATTTATTATCATTAGAACTACAATCTTTGTTAACCAACAAACAAACAAACAAAAAGACCCAGAGCAAAAAATCGCTGTTATAGAGTACGACTCAATGTTTTCGGTCGAGAACAAATGAATAAAATCAGTTTTTTGCCATTTATATTACTCCCTACCTCTATAATGCATTGTCAGTAATTATAACAGTTATAATGAATGCATTTTGTTTGGTTCTCGTGTGATCACATTAGAGCAAACAGAAAACAAAAACAGTAAAAAAAAAGTTAAACTGAACACTGCTTTATCTCTTTCTGGTATGTGTCATTTCAAATTTAACAGTTGAAAAGGAAACACTGTTTAGCTAAACAACTGCTACAAAGATCTGTAAAGTACGGCCTAAAGTCTCCAATGCCGATTTACAACTGTTTCTTCCTAGACTCTGGCAAAGAGGGTAGATAGAAGGAACTCAAGACGCTTTGCTAACATACTTTCTATGTAGCGAAGGCTTACGTCCGCTCTATATGTAGTTCCTCATATCAAAAGTACACGTACTTTGAAATGGAAGCGAAATCTAGTAATGCACTCACTTGAGAAACCAGGGTTGTCTAAAAAGTTGCAGTCGTCATATGTTATGACAGCCTAATAAAATAACGGAAACGTCAAGTATGACTTACTTATTTAATAAGTAGAAAAATATAGAGAGGAAATTCAAAATTAATCTTCGTTTCACATAGAACGTAGAGAAATTAATGTCGCTGACATAGATCTCAGAATTAGGCTGGTTTGTTCAAGATATTTCGGGCTTAGATAAGTCAAATATCCTACATCTCATGGGGTCAAAAGCTTTTTGAATAAAAAATCACGATGTAATGCAGCAACGTCTTTAACAGTAGGTACCTCAATAATTTATTCACGGAATAATTTATTTGATAAAATATCTGCCACGTGATCAGTTTTTTTACGTTGGGACTTCGACACTGTTCTGAGAAGGAGTGCATGAAATGACACAAAATCAAAATGTATGGAGTGCATGGAGTGAATAACCCTTGCACCCGATGGACTGACACCGTAAATATGTGGAAAGCCAGTGGATAGGGAATGCTCCTTTTCGCACTCATTGGGTGAGGTACTAAAAATGTGTATGTGTCCATAAGCGGAGTTTTCACTTTGAAATTTTTCATTAAGAATTTTGTTCAACGTAAAATTACGGCCGCCGTTTTTGAGATCGACCTCGCTTTAAACGGCGAAAGCCGTATTTGCAAGCGACAGTTCCCTCGCGTTTGCGCCTTTCCCTAGTTATGGTGCTAGAAATTGACTTAATTTCTGTTTTGAACTTGTTTTGCTTTATAGTCGGGGCTGGAGGGAATGTAAGTACCGACTAGCAAATTAATTTGCTTTAATATCTATCTAGTATTCTGGGAAGCAATAGCCATCAAGCCAACCCATCTAGTAACAAATTAGTGTTATATAGGGTGAATGAGGTTTAAATATAAATAATCGTCATATTCTACTTGATAATGTATGCTGTTAACGCGCTGCTTGGTAGGATTTATAAAAACTTTTTTCTAGGCTTCATCTTATCTATACTAAATATTATAAAGAGGAAAGATTTTTTGTTTGTTTGTTTGTACCGAATAGGCTCTGAAACTACTGGACAGATTTTAACCATTTTTTCACCAATAGAAAGCTTAATTATCAAGTCACAAAGGTATTAACAAAGAAGTAACAAAGTACAAGTAACAAAGGCTATAATTTATTTTCAAAAATTAGAGATCCTTACGAAAATTACAATAATACAAGAAAATTAAAATAATGTAACCCAAAGTAGCAAAATTTTGCCTATTAAATCATTGAAGCGTGCGCTGTAAAAACTATTGATGATACATAAAAATTATGTACTACATGATTAAAGTACTCATTATTACCTACAAAAAAGTCCTAGAGGGAAAATTTTTAACTATCATAGTTAAGTCACAATAGCATCTTTTGTGTTCTAAAATTTAATTAGGTTGCCGGTAGAAACACAAGTTGGTTGCATTTGTATATTCGAATATTTTGTAAGTATGCACATAATATTATGTTTGTTACTTCTTCACACAAAAATTAATGAACCGATTGCGATGAAACTTGATAGGTCCTATGTTACCTATAGCCGATATTCCCACGGAATCAAAACTTATGCTGGTCAAAACGGCGGGGCGCAGCTAGTTTAGTAGTAAAAGGAACTTATTTCATATGCTGCTATATGAAATACGTATTTTTTTAGGTTATGTTGTCCACTTTCTCCCCTATATATAACTCGTCTTGGTAGTCTATACAGTAGGGTTGACGACAGTGGCTCAGTCTATAATTTTGTTTTATGGCCTTCATGCCACTGCCTGGCCTCAGACTCGAAGGCTGTATGACACGATGAGACTGCACTGCGAGATCGTGGGTCTTATGTATTATGTTGTATCCGATTTTATGATAGATCGATGACATTGTAGCAGACGCAGGAAGGCAGTGTTCGTGGCTCTATTTTGTTGTGGCATCCTTTGCTTTATAGGAGACCTGTCTAGGAAAGGATTTCTTCTAGCTGATGCTGAAATACTTTAATTCTGTACTGGCTTCGTTATCTAAAAAGTTTGTTGGCGTAATATCCACGTGAGGGTTTAAAAATACTAATCGTCTAAAAGAGCATCAAGAAGATAAGTAACAAAAATTAATGAGTTTGCTGCACTTTGCAAAGCTATTTCCATTGAGGCTCTGCTATGTGTGAGTATTTTTGTATGAGTTACATCATTTTTTTTTATTAAAGAGGCGAACTAGCATACACCTGTTAATAAACGGTACCGTAACTTATGGACGTGCAACACCAGAGGTACGAGTATCACTTGCGTTTTGCCAACCGTGAGACATAACGGTTCAAAAATTGCATATGCCTGTAATTTACCCGGCGGCAGCATAACCTTCAAACCGGAACACAACAGTGCGAGCATTACAGCTTGGCGGCAAAATAAGTAAATAGGTGGTAGTACTGCTACACCTACACGAATGGGTATTACTTTTTATTTGGTAAAAAAACCATTTGTAAATTGGGATCTTTATCCCAGAGACCACTCTGAAATCTCTCCCATGAAAAAAATGTTAATCGGTTAAGAACTTTTTTCTGAAATCTGAAATAACTTACATACTGTGCTCGAAAAATCAAACTGAAGTCAGTGTTTTGACTTGGTGTTTTTTAAATTAAAAATATTTCCGTTCACAGGATGCTACAAAAACGACACAGTTATTCAGAAAGGAAGCCTTGTAAATTTGGTTAGGAGTAAATAAATATGTCATTCCGTAAGCTTGGTGAATCTCGTGAAAAATGCAGGAATTACTGTAGCCGACAAATTGCGTCCGCATTCTCGTAATGTATTTATTTATTTTATGTATGGACGAGGGAAGATCTGGGTAGCTATTTAATCTGTAGTTCGAAATAAAAACAGGGCATTATTTTAAGTTTAGATGAAGGAAGTTCTAGGAGGCTTCTAGATAATTCTAGAACCCCAGATTTAGAAGCCTCCTAAATTTATATTCCCACGCAGAAAGTATGCTGTACGTCCACACCTACATTATATAGGCTAAATCGTGTATGCTAATGATATTAGAATAAGATGTTTTAAACTAGAAATTTAAAATTTTGCTTGAGGCCAAATGGGCATATTATGAAGAAAAATTTTCGAGTTTACAAATAGGGAACAAAAACAACAATAAGTAAAGATCATGGAAAAATTCAATTTATGAGTAAACTCAACTCAAATAAAGTGACAGTTAATTTCAATTAACGGCCACTTTATTTTAACAGTTTATTTCGTTTTTATCTTGGGGTGGACTTGTTTGTTTGGCCATTTATGTCAAATAATATTGCTTCATTGGCTTCATTTTGTATTCTATACTAATATTATAAAGAGGAAAGTATTTTTGTTTTGTTTGTATCAAATAGGCTCCGAAACTACTGGACCGATTTTAACCATTTTTTTACCAAATGAAAGATAAATTATCAGAAAGTAACATAGGCTATATAATTAATTAAAAAGAATAATAGAGATCCTTAAAAAAATGCAATAATGTAACCCAAAGTAGCAAAATTTTGCCTATAAAATTTATTATTTGTCGTGCGCTGAGAAAGCTATTGATGATACATAAAAATGATGTACTACATAATAAAAGTACTCATTATTACCTACAAAAAAGACTGGAGGAAACATATCTTACTATCATAGTTAAGTCACAATAGCAGCTTTTGTGTTCTAAAATTTAATTAGATCGCCGATATTCCCACGGAATCAAAACTTACGCGGGTGAAACCGCGGGACGCAGCTAGTTGCTTATAAATTAAAATGAAATATCGGATCTCAAAGTTAAAGTAGGGGACACTCAAAGCTTATGCTTAGGCAATAAAAATTAGGTGTCATCTAAAAAGATGTTCCTTCATTGAATTATATCAAGAAGACATTCCTAAGTCTTTACTTAAGCTTAGTTGAGATTCTAGTGTAGGTCAGGAATATATATATGCGTATGTATATTGGGTGTTTACCAACTTTGCAAAGTATACAAAGGAAAATATACTTGGTAGGTACGAATAAAGTATTATATATACGTGCTTTTTAATATCCTCTTACTAATATTATAAACGCGCAAGTTTGTGAGGATGGATGTTTGTTACTCTTTCACGCAAAAACTTCTGAACGGATTTTGATAACCGACATAAGTCGGTTATCGTTCACCATAAGGTGACCATGCTTTAAATATTTTTTCAAGCTTTTATTAAAACGTGGTTAAGAATAATAATAATATCATTTATTTGCCAGAATGCGGTAGAACAAAGTTATTTGTTATATTATAGGGAGCTCACATTCCCCAATATCTGGGATGCAAATTTACTTAAATATCTAATCTAATTTAAAGTTAACATGTCCATATTTAAATATATTTATCTATATAACGACAACTTATCCTCATAATATTTCAAACGAATTACCAATACAATTCAATACAAATGTCAAGCAAAAAATAATAATTACAAAATGAAAAATGTCAAATAAATAAAATGAAAAAAAAAATAAAAAAAAATTTAATTGGCAAGAAATTCTTTCACATCGTAAAATATATTTTTAAGTAGCCAGAGCCTTAGTTCTTTTGTAAATTTATTCAACCGCATTATATAAGGCATGTGATGAGAGTGAATGTAGCGAAAGATTTATGCCAAGATCGTAGCAGGTAGAAATCCATGGCTTCTGCTCATCCCTCTGCATGTATTTCATCAAAACGAGTGAGACAAAGGAGTTGGAAATCCTTCAAAAAGCCCTCCACCACGACTCCACGTCTGAACGCAGAGAATAAAGTATAGTAGGTACCATTATGAGGTCGATGTGTGAACATGTGTTGAAGAATTCCAATTAACTCAATGAGTACTTATTGAGCAAGAAGTGCCTGGAGTACGCGGTTGATTGGAAGTACGTTTAAGTGGTAACAGCGCCATGTTTTTTTATAAAATACCCCATTGAATTGTAAAAATTGCTTTAATTTGAGACGAAATAATAAATTTCAAGATAGAATGCAGAGGTTTTTTATGCAACAATTTGCTGCACACAAGAGACTCCGTAGCATGTCGTAGCAGTAGCTACGGAGTAGCACTACTACGACGTGTTGTAGCTTCAAACAGTTTCACAAAAGATAATGTTCATGGATTCATACTAAACTGTATTCATGAACAAAAACTTTATCTTATCTAACTAGTGGAATTCCCGCGACTTATTTGTCTGTGATTTACGGCTTATTTTGATGGTCAGTCAAAATAAGTAGGTCAATCAGTGAGTCGGTCAGATGTTATGATTGATGGTATTTTTAGATAGTTTCTAGTTTAGTAGGTATGTTTTTTCACCTAAAACAGTTAAGAACTGCATAAGCCTTCAAAATGAACAGTGTTTAGATAGATATATATTTTCTTTCCAACATAATCACATGTCGGAAATACAAAAAGTAAGTACCATTAGCAATTTTTATAATAATTTTATTAATTACTTTTGGCAAGCAACCAAGTACGTATCGCTGTAGATAATGCATTTAACGGACTTCTCCTAATGGAGTCGTCATTGCTCCTATTGTGCAAACGATTCTGGCATGCCATGGACAGACAATAGTGTTTGCGACTGGTAATCATTATTATCATCAATAGCCTGGGAAGCTCACTGCTGGACATATGCCTTCCCTTAACAGTCTGCTGCTTGGTGGCATACATAGATTACTGAAATCACGTGATTTTTCAAGTGAAATTTCCATTTAGAAGACAATTCTTTATGTACATAATGCTAATACTATCCTCCTAATTGATTGGATTTCTATCGCTTTAGCCTCAATCCAATTGGAGTGAGAAGAAGGAGATCGGTCCTTCCTAAAGAGCATCGTCGGCGACCACGCTCAACGGTCGTGAGACGGGAACGAAACGGCAGAAGAATAGTAAAGAACGTACTTTACTGAGGGTCTATCTTGACTTTTGCAACATGCTAAAACCGTGATCGTTTCGATCCTTTTTAGCTGTTTTCGAGCACGTATTGACAAATTACAATCTCCAGCTGCATAACGCAACCTTGGACTTTGAAGCGACTCGATTTCGTCGAGTGCGAACGATTCCTTATGCTTCGAACCATCTATCAAAATCAAATTTTATCCAAATCGCGATTTTCAATGCTGACATCTGATAGCTCAACTGGTGGAATTTGTCGAATTTGGGCAGACGTTCACCGTTTCGATCCACGGCAACTATTTTACTGAAAAGAGCCCATAAAATAGAACGTCATCCGTTTGATATTGCTAAAATATATCATTGAACGAGCCATGAAATAAAAAAAATAGATTTGCAAGCCAATGAACAACTCCAAAAAACAATTGCTTCTTGTTCTTACATGGAATCAATCCTTTCGTTCGATTCATGTGTAAAACAAGGTAGATAGGCAGCTGCATCTACCTTGTTTTGCCTAGCTTGCCTAAGAAAATACAATCATCAAGGTAAAATCACGAGTTTTTGCATGTCCGTTTTGCATTGAAGCAGGCTTAGGTACCCTAATATTTCCCATAAAAGCCAAGTCTTTGGAAGAGGTCGTACCATTATTTTGGAAAAGTGGTCCTACTTAAAGCTAAAGTTGAAGAATGACCTACAAATGTTCAAGTACCTACCTATGTAGATTAGGTAGGTACCTACCTAGTATGAAAACATTACCTCTATACTAAAATGTATCTTTATTCTTTCAGGTGTGCGATATAAAACATTATTGGGAAACCATGTAGTGGGCTCAAGCACCGTACACACCAAACCATCAGACTTAATACACAAAGTCTACAGACAGTTGCCTCTGCCTAAAGCTGCTTGCAAGGATTTTATAGCTGTTGCTATGACCTTTCGATTGATCAACATTTAATAATGTTGATCAATCGAATCGATGTAGGGGGTAACTCCTACCTCCATCTTTCAGAGTGAGCAATGAAATCCTACAGTAGGACTTTCCTCTTTCGAGATAATTATATAAATAAACAAAAAAGTTTTCGACTATGGAACCATCTTCTTTAAAGATAAAACAAAACTAAAAAATAATGAATGAATGAATGAAAATACTTTATTGTACACCTTAAGATATAAACAAAATAAACAGTAACACAATATGATAAAGGTACAATGGGCGATCTTATCGGTTAAAAGCGATCTCTTCCAGACAATCTTTGGATGGAGAGGATTATATATGATTTTAAAGTGGCCGGGGGTGTACTTTATAATTTGTGTAAACTACCAAACTAACTGTGTAACTCTTACTAACACAGTTATTAAGAGTACATCATTCTAGCCAGATAAAATATACTTTTGTTAAGTTCTATGCCATTAATTGTGATACCTATCAATTGAAAGCTCTAAGCAACAGCAACAAAAAAAGTCTGAATTATTAAAATTTAACCTATCAGGTTTGACTTAATTAAATTTCCAAAAAATGTTTCCTGGTTCTGATCCCATATTATTTGCAATGTTAAATAATATTTTAAGTAAGGCCCCTAGTATTATTTGTTTATCAAAACATTGATTACTTTAGTTACTATAATGCTTATCATGTACTTATTAGATAGGTGTTGTTGTCACTAGACAGCGCTGCAAAAGATGATGGAATTTTAAACGGAAAAAGTATTTGTGTTTATTATTTCCTAATAAACATGTTCGTTTTTGTTCAGTTTATCGTCGGCAAAATTTAGTTAGTTTCAGTTTAGTTTAACACGATCAAGTCTACCAAGCTACTTATCAAAAATAAAATCAAGAATTCTCCATGCAACAATAGCATCAGGGTGTTGATCACAAGGATTGGAGGTCAATGGTATAGGTAGGTAATTAAATTCAACAAAAATTTATACAATTGGTATTATTTTTATTGTTAGATAAACCTGGGAGTTACTAAAAAAAACAAGTAAAGACTGATATACAATAATGAGGTCTGATTTAGCAGGTTATGATTTTGTTGTACTGTAAATTTACACTTTTTCTATGTAAAGTAAGCATTGTGTGGGTACCTTCATATTTATAATACTCGATAAGTAGATACCTATGTGTAAGGAAGCACCTTGTATTTATCTTCAGTTCACAGTAACTATTCATTTGTTTTGTTCAAATATAAGGTTGATAAACAATCACTTTTTCCGAACTCCACAAGGCTAATTGTTGGTCATTTTGCAAGGAGCTCGGTTTTATGCCCATTGGTAGGGAAGGCTTTAACTTTATCCAAATGTGTTTTTGGCAACTGTAGCAAAAGTTTATAGTTAATTAAATCAGCATTCTGTCTGTATTGTCCCGCGCCGGTCATTAGCATTTACGTTTTCCGGGTGGATCTAAAATTGTAAGTGCAATGACTTAGGTACAAACTTATTGGATAGATTTGCTTACTTATTATTCTCTTTAATGATTGATTAGCTGAAAATAACTTTTTCAAAATAAAAACAACAGTGCCGGCAGCCATGAAGTCTTGATTTCTTTCTTTGACCAACAAATACTTTACTTTACTGGGAGCTACCAACTCAGAAATAATTTCATGCTATAATAAATAAAAAATGCTGATAAGTTTCAAATAGGTATATTTCTGTTAACCCACTAATAGCCATCTTCCTAATATCATAAAGACGTTTGAATTATTTTTGCTAATAATCTTTACAACTGCTAAACTCATTTGTATAAAATTTAGGTTAACTAGGTTAATTTAGGTGTAGTTTCTGTCCTAGAATACACATATGCTACCTCAATAGGTAGACTTATGGTACTCAGATAATTCTAAGTACCACGTGTAAGAAGACATGGGCAGAAGCTACTTTTGAAATAATAATGCCTACAACCTACAACACCGAATATCAGTATCCCCCGATTAAAATAAAACTACTGTTTCCTTCCCATGTTTATTTAATTGTCTGTTGCTAGTTTATTTAAAAATGTTTGTCATGTTTAATTTACAGACGGTATTATCTTTAGCAGTACGCCAGGTTCCTATTTATTGCTGTGCACTGTACCTAAATTGAAAAGGGATAATTTGAATGGCAGAGGTTCTTACACGACCCAAAACAGTCAGTTTTGGAAGTTAAGCTTCAAACAGAACCGTTTTGTTCTTCATTTCACGGATAATGCTAACATCCATAGTGGCAAATTTTTTTTTTTTTTGTGCTAGGAAAAGGTCACGAGTTGCTAGTTAATAAATAACATAAGTTGGAATCACTAAAGAAAACAAAACCACTCAATGATGATGTGTCAAAACACAAAAACTATTTTTGTTCCGATCATAGATTAAGAAATGTAACCATGGCTCGATTTTTTTATTATCTGTGACTGCTTCTTTGTTTTTCTCAACGTCATGCCGGCTGCTCGTTTAGCTTATTTAAACTAAGCTAAAAATCAAGTGACCCATTAAAAATCAGGCCTACTGATTCGGACAACGGTGGCTCGACCATCGCATTACGTAAATATTGGTAAAACTTAGGATGGGGCCTCTGCTGGGCGATCACACTAATTTCACATGGCTGGTATCATCGGATGGGATGAATCGTATCACGCTAATTTGTAAGCTGGATGAGCCATAGATGGACATTGCGAATGAACAGAATTGGTTACCTATTGGACGTTCCGTTTTTTGGATGTATGGATCATTAAAATAAGGAATTAGTGTCAAAATCGATTGCCATCTCGATAGCCATGAGTTAGTGTGATCGCCCCGCTGGTCTCGTAATATTCGTATAGTCGTAATCATTTTCTAAAATGGCACAGAGAGATATTTTTAATAGGTTATCCTACGAATCCGTATTAATGTTAATCCTATTCCCTTTAATAATTAAATTCAATTATCGTGTCATTACCACTGAACAGCGAATAGTTGTTACCCCCCGGGACATACGGAACACTTTGCAGCAACATTAATGCAAACCACGTTTTAATTAAAACAAAACGGCCGAGATACCTTATAATGTACAGTTGCCATCAGAAGTAGCTGAGCAACACAAAAAGCAAAGTACTTCTGTGGTTAAAATAACTATTTTTATTTTAACGATAACTCATTTAAAGAATATAACTTACAAGCTTCTGCCTACGGCTTCGCCCGCGTGGTATCCGGACAAAAAGTAGCCTATGTGTTATTCTGATGTATAAGCTGTAAAGTTTCATCAAAATCTGTTCAGTAGTTTTTGCGTGAAAGAGGAACAAACATCCTCACAAACATTCACGTTTATAATATTAGTAGGAAGGATTATTTATATGTATAATATGTATTAATTTACAAATAAAACATATACGTAGTATATCAGTCATGTAGTTCCCATAACACAAGCTCTGCTTAGTTTGGGGCTAGATGATGCTGTGTGAAAAATGTCCGGTTTTATTTATTTATTTAATATTCAATCGCAAAGACGTTAATTAAGCTATTATCATCAACAGCCTGTAGAAATCCTCTGCTAGGTATATTATGCCTCCCCTAAAGAGTGCTATGAAAAATCTCCGTCCACCTTCTTCCCTCGGTCCATCGGGTGAGGACTAAACTGCGTCAGTTGGTTAATTGAGATATTAATCAAGCAATGACGGATAGCATTTTAAGAAAGCTTCCGTCTATCTGGTAGTGATCTGGATTGGGTTGGCAGTTGGCATTTCTATAGATCGTTTGCTACTGTCTGTAGATAGCTAGTGTTTCATCTATATGTTTTGCATATACCTACTTATACATTGTTGTATAAATGATAATTTTGTTGTTTATATATAAAAAAAATACACTTTAGTTGTGAAGCTAATTCTAGTGGTGACAGTGCCAACATTTCATCAAACAAATTTTATATCACCAAGTCAGTAAAACTGCTTGTCCGTACTACCGAAATTACGACCTTAATAGCTCTCACAACCACAAGGATGTTCATTAAATGTTCACAAGTTCCCAACACTAACGGCCTAAACATGTAACGCTTTAGTATGGATAATTTCATTAAATTATGCCTGTTCTAAATACCTACTCGTTTTTCTAGAGTATAATTGCCATAAGATCCCATTCCATGTTTTTTCTATATTATTTAAGTATCTTTGACTGAAAGATTTCTATGAAAACATGTGTTCATAGTATATTTATTGCGAAATACAGGTAATGGGATGACAGGTTCATGTTATAAAAATGCCCACTGTATTTTACGGGAGACTGTATTGTACGTCCGTGCAAAGCACAACCATGGCATGCACACCCCTGGAAAGTACAGCCAGTATTACAAACCATTTGGTTTGAATTATCTGGGTGTGCTTTCCATTGTCGTACAATACGCTCCGTACAAACTAAACACATGACGGTATTGCACACCCCTGGAATGTACACCCCGGATTACAAAACCAATATTCTCGACGCTCATTGGTCGAGAGTTCGTCATATCCGTGAGCTCTCATTGGTCGATGCGAATAAGTCGCATGACGAGAACGAGCCTCGTTTGCACTGAGCAAGTTATAATATGTTCAACCAAGAGTTGCCATTGATAAATAATGTAAACAATAAGTTAATGTTGGCCTGAGCAATCCTTCCTAAGCAAATCCGTCTTGGATTGGTTAGGTTATTAGGTTTTTTTTATTACCACTCAGAAAAGGAGGATTGCTATCCGAACTTTATCCAACAAACTTGGGTTCAAATAAATAAAACCAACCGGTTAGTTCATCTGCAAAAAACCGACATAAATAACTAATCTACTTACTACATCTACATTCATTTACTAATAGCGTAAAATACTATGGCAACACAGCACTTGCCTCTTGATAGCACTCGCACATGAAAACAGAGTATGAAATTGGTTCGTATTCCATGGCTGTACATTCCAGGGTTGTACAAAACTGGCCGTACAAAGTCAACACGTGTAGGGAAAGCACGCCCAGGAATGTACGCCCAGTATTACAAACCAAGTATTTGAAACCAATGGTTTGTAATACTGGCTGTACTTTCCAGGGGTGTACTTTCCATGGTTGTGCATTCCATGGACGTACAATACAGGGACTCTATTTTACCACTGTATGGTATACAATAAAAATACACATTGCAAATAAGGATATATAAGGAAGTACTAGTCATAACACAACAAAAACACGATTATCTTTATGTATGTATGTTAAATCTTTAAAAAACCCAGCTAGGGATCAGAAAAAGAGTCTTGCATCTAGCTCTAATTTACTTTGTCATCTAGATATTATTTCAATGCCCAATACATCTTATTAACATATAAGACAGTAAATCATCATAAATTTTTGGCACCATTGTATAGACGTCGAATAATTTGAAGTGAGGAAATAGATTTCAGTCATAAGCTGAGTTTATCTAATCTCTAACCCTGTTTATAATATTTCAAATACCTACCACTCTGGTGATATTTTATTGCATGATTGATGCAATAAAAAATAAATTGGCAATACATACATTTCGGGGGTGAAATTGTATTGGCTGGCCTAACGGGACACATATGCATGGAAATATTATATTTATTGCGGGTACGTTACACATTTAATGTAAAAAATGTGCTACCGCATTCCCCTGGATTATGCTGTAATAATGTATGCGTAATGTGATATTTCGTGCGGGTGATTTAACTGCCCCTTTTTAGGGTTTCGAAGCCAAATAATGAAAACAGAATATTGTGCGGAAACCTTAGAACCAAAAATTCCATCGGTTAGTTCCAATAAGCGGCGATGAGCTTGACAGGCATACGCTTGCATCCGGTTCTGTCATGTGACAAATATTATGCTTGGATGTACCTCTGATTATCCCCTACTTGATACTCATGGATTAGAGGATGACCATGTGGGGAATATAGTTGTAGGCTTGTTTGTTTTTTGTGTCAAATCCATCGTGACTAGCAATACGCGAATAAATGTTTGACGTTAAAATATACGCTTCGGAGTTATTTGATCTATAAGACTAGTGTGACCCCGCTAGTTCGTTAGCGATGAATTTTTTTATCAAATTTTTGTTTCCCACTGAACCCTCTAGTCTAGTAAGATACATGCTTCTACTTCTACTTTTAGTCAGAAAATACTTTTTAGTGTTTTAATTAATTTCAGGTTTCTAGAGACTTACTGACTGTTTAGGCTGTTCGTTGATTTTCAGTCAGTGTGTCACGAAAAAAATTTATATAATAATTTATATTTAGATAGGTATATTGAGATTACTCAAAGGAATTAAATACAATGTTTCCAAACAATGAGAACACCAGTTTAAGTAATGTTGCGGAGTGAACCACGGTTTCATAACTTGCCCTAAAAAAAAGGTTTGGGCCGAATCCTTCTAAATGTAGGATGGATAGGCCTTACTCATAAAGGTTATTAAACAGCTGATAACCAAAATATCTTTTTGTATGTTCTAGAGATATTTGTGAACAAATATTGTTCACATTCTGAGTGTTGTGGTATTATGACTCGTAGTGATACTCACGATACAGGGAATCCTAGTATGAGCTTAGGACTTTGTTTGTAACTGTAGGATGTGCATTTTTTCACACTGTTTAGCGAAACAACTATTCAAAATCTTTATAAGTAAGGGCCTAAATTTGTGTGTGTGATGTTCTTAAAATTGGGAAGACATTGTACATCACAGCAACATGCGTTTATACAATGTAGTATATAGAAGTGGTGAACCCTGTGACCGTTTTAGCTTGGACCGACAGGTTGACATGCACTCCGAAGCTCGTAAGCTGGTAGCTAGTAAGTTGAAGTTACTAATCTTTTAGATTTAGACGTTGTTAGAAGACAAACATTTGTCTAGCGTTCTAAAGTGTATTATTTTATAAACTTCTTCAAAAAGTCAGTCACAAAATTCAATTAGTTTCAATTTAGCTGAGTTTATTTAAAGGACGAAGTTGTAACTTGAATATAAACTTGTTTTGTCATTTAATAAAACTTTTCAGACACTCATTATTCATTTCTAAAGTATATTTTAATGGAAATAGAATAGTGTTTGTCAATATGTATTAAAAAAATTCAATACCGAATATTTTCGATTTATATAAATTAGTACCTAAATATAATTTTCATACATCATCCTAAAATACTATATTTTTGTTCTTAAATTCCCTACTTTTTAGGGTTTCGTGGTCAACAAGGAACCAAGGTAGATAAATAATAAAGTTTGTCCCAAGAATTAATGTTTTCCAACGCGCATATTACGACCGAACATTTGTTTTGTTCGCTCTGTAAGGCTTAGAAGTAGCACGTGTGGTGGTAAGAACAGAATACGAAGTAAGAACAGAAATTAGCGAAAACATATAAAAACACTTAAGCAAATTGTTGTAAGAATAAATTGAGCTCGAGCTCGAAGTATGTCAACGGCGCGATAACTCATGTTTATAGGAGCGTAAAACAGCCAAAACCCAATTTTCTCGCTTCAATCAGAGTAAGATTCACTTCAAATATTTCATAATAATAATTTCCATTAAATGAAAACCATATCAAATAAAATAGTGCCTGTGTGATCTTTCTGAAGTAATCATATTATTCCGAGATGCACTGAACACTAAGTTGTATCATCTAACGTTTACAAGGAAATTGATAAATTTAATATCAAAGCCTGATCTAGACCTAAGTTAGAAAAACTAGAGGCTCGCTATCTCTCTGAGATGAATAAACTGTTTACTTTTCTGATGCCAAATAAAAAGTAAGAAATCGGTCCAGCATCCTTAAGGTTACCATACTACACAAAGTCAGAAAATAATATGTACGAGAGACATTTGAAGTAGCACCTATACAGGAAAACTCAAAGAAAACTGACTGCCATGTCATGCGTAGAGACGAGGAACACATGACTAAGCCTCGCAATTACATTAGCAAAAAGAGTACCAGAACCCTGACCAATTGGATTGGAACTGTTGAAAAGACTTAAAGACGACGGGTGTAGACCCTGAGCTCAAGCAAAAACGCATTGTCGGATGAAGCCAAGGAGGGCCGAACTCA
Source organism: Perizoma flavofasciatum (assembly GCA_958496245.1). Lineage (NCBI taxonomy): Eukaryota > Metazoa > Arthropoda > Insecta > Lepidoptera > Geometridae > Perizoma > Perizoma flavofasciatum. The sequence goes on from OY292436.1 coordinate 8,520,129, forward strand.
AAAGGAATAGGACATGACAAAAAAGACCATTCTTAGTTTCTCTGGCACGAACATAAAGCACTAAAGAACTATTGCAAGTCTTGACTTAGGGAAATCTAAAGAAATAGGTACGTAATTCTACATTATCGCATTTTTTTCTTTTCCTATTTTTTATTTCTTTCCAAAGATTAATCTAACATCATAATGGTCTATAACAAAACCATTGTAATTCTGAAGGTTGAAAGCATAAATTCTTTATAACACCATCTGATTTATGTCTGTGTTATCGGAATAGCAAAACTTTTACACTGAAAAAAATGGTCTCGTGAAAAGTAATTTTTCAGGTGAAGATTAAAGGGCTTTAAGGGAGCCACAACTGCCGAAGTAGATGTTTCAGTCATTACGTGTAAATGAAATCCTGTTTGAAAAGGCCTTATTTAGGAACTGAGAGGCTGTCAATTTTTTATTGGTTGCGATAAAGGTATTTGCCTGGGTTTAAATTTCCTTTATAAAGACGGCCTATTTTTAAATAATTTATGTCGGTGAAGACACCGACTAAGTTTCGACTCATTCCGAGAGGCTTCACCGCGACGGTATTCCTCCGCGTCGCGTGCACTGCGCGCTATCATGCTAGAATAAAATCGTATAATCATAGGTAAATAAACAACCGGTCAACCGAAATGAAAGGCTAATAATGTTGAGTGGAATATTTTAACGAAAACTCAGAGTATTGATTATTAAATCAAATTTGACCCATAAAATTAGTAATTAAATTTGAAATTTAAAATTTGAAATTATTTATTGAATACAACAAACGTTATTATACATGTAGGTACAATCTTAAAAGTAGTTATCATAATTTGTTTAAATCCTACTAATATTATAAACGTGAAAATTTGTGAGGATGGATATTTGTTACTTCTTCACGTAAAAACTACTGAGCGGATTTTTATAAAACTTTATAGTAATATAGATCATACATCAGAATAACACATAGGCTACTTTTTATCCGGGTACCATGCGGGTGAAGTCGTGGCTAGAAGCTAGTATTGTAAAATCCTATATGGACAACATTAGTACCCAAACTAGGATGCCTTGGCGTAAGTTGGAGCAGTATCCTAGTATAGAGGTACTATTTTTCATTATATGCTCCTCTTCAACAGACCATGGCGTTGGAGCTATAGACTGATGTCGTCAAAATTAGACATTGTGTGCTCTCCAATTCATTCTGCAAAACTATGAATAAGTTAACCCTCTGTGGCGCAGTGGGCGAAGGCTGAGGAAATGGGTTGCGGGTTCGATTACCGCCGCGGGACAAATGTTTGTATCTACAAATATTTGTCTTGGGTCTGAGTTTTTTCTATGTATAATATGTATGTATTTAAAAAAAATATATATAAGTAGTATATCAGTCATGTAGCTCCCATAATACAAGCTCTGCTTAGTTTGGGGCTAGATGATGCTAAAAAAAAGAAGTTAAAGGTTAAAAACCATCTCGACTCTAATCCCCGTGATGGAGAACCTCAGATCTATACTCAGTATGCAGACCTGTAAGGAAACGCGTTAGGGGGTAGTCAGTCACTCATCCGAACATTATATATTATGGCACATGTCTGCGTTTTGCATAGAAGTAAATATTCCACGTGCAAGGTCGCCAGCCCATCACCGCTTATTGAAACATTAGCTTCTACGCCCGTGTGGTTTCCGGATAAAAAAACTATTTGTAATTCTGATGTATAAGCTATAGAGGTATAACTGTAAAGTTTCATCAAAATCCGTTCAGTTCAGTTTTTACGTGAAGGAGTAACAAATGTCCATCCTCACAAACTTTCACATTTATAATATTAGTAAGACTAACCGATATCACATATTTAAATATTTGGTTTTAGGGCATGCCAGTTACCTCACGATATTTTCCTTCACCGTTTTGAGCACATGCTAAACGCACAATCATTTGAAAAATCATTGATGCACGTCTGGGTTTGAACCCACGAACTTCGGATCGGAAGTCGGGGTACAGCCCATTAGACCAACACGGCTCTCACCCACAGACGCTCAATTTACACACGCACAAACTTCAAACAATATCTGTCTGACCGTCAACCTTGTTTCCATGTTTTATTAAATATACGTATTGGTTTGCGAGACATCTTTCTTGATTTGGAGTTGATTATAAATCTTTAGCCCTTAAAGCTGCTAAATTTAGGTAACGCAACGCGCTCGCTCCAAATTGTTTGTTTGGTAGTTAAGAATTAAAACTTCCGCATTCAAACAGAAACAACAAAGAGCGCATTCCACAGAAATTACGACAGAAAACCACACTACTAGTATGTGGACGTTTTTCTAGTTTAAAAAGAATGCTTGTGCTGGGAACCTAAATTGTAGCTCAAGTTTTTAAAGATTTAACCACAACTTTAAAATAAAATAAAATTAAGTACTATTACGTGGATATAAACACGCTCACGATTGTGTTCCCGTGATATCCTTAAATATGTATATACTCAGTGCCATTTAGTAGCATTTGGTAGTTTTCTGAGGTAGTTTTGCCCATGATTTCAATGTAATGAAATTGGAAGTAAAACAAAACCCATAAAACAAAAGAATATCAGACTTAAAAACTAAATTTATTTGAATTTAGAAATCCAAGTCAGATATGTCAGTTCGAAGTGGCGAGTTTTTATTTTCAATTATTTTTTTATACCATGGTGGCTAATAAGCATATGGCCTACTTGTTGGCTGTTGGCAAGCGGTTACTGTAGATCACAGGTTCTCAAACTTATTTTTCCCAGCGCCCACTTTGAGAATAAATAAAATCTAGAGTCCTCCCAAAGTTTTTAAACATAACAACCTATGCTTTCCCCTCTAGACCGCCTTAGCGGTCTATAGTCTTCTAGAGTCTTCTACCGCCCGGCCTCCAGCCCCCTGAAGGCTGGAGGCCTTCAGGGGGGCTGGAGGCCCACAAGGGGGTGTTGCCCACTTTGAGAAACAGTGCTGTAGACTATGGACGCTTGCAACACCAGAGGTATCATATGCCCATTATCAACCCTTAAAAAAATTTAAAAGGCTATTTTTGAAGAGCCTAGTCGACGAAACGGCATATAATAGGTAAAAGACCTAATTTATTAGAGCGATACGCTTGAGTTCGAACGTTCTCAATCACGATGAATTTTACTTGAAAAGTACCACACTATCTGTCTTTCCTGAAAGATACAATCTGGGTCTTAAGAGTGAATAGACAGATTATGCTGCATTTTTAGTCATAACATCACTTACGATCAGGTAAGATTAAGCCCCAATGAAGGTTTAATAGAAAAAAAATACTTTTTCAATACGCTTCATTTAACTGTGGACTTCCGCAATGTTCCGCATAGTCAATAAACATTACGGGTGCTAATCGGTTTAACAAATACTTACCTGCTCGGCCAATTTAGAATATTAGCATGATTACAATCAGTTTTCTTTGTTTCAGGTGAGTAAACATCTCAAGTAAAATGGAGGAAATAAAGTATTCCATGGCATCCGGTAAAATAAGAGGAAAGAGGGGGAAGGTAAATAACCATAACGTTTTATTGGGATATCTATTTTGTGGTATAATGACAATAAAGGTATTATTCGTTTATTTGAATAAATTTTCATGACAAATAATTGTAAATTTAGAAGCAATTGTTCCAAGATTCTGAATGTTTTACGATAAATTGTAGGGTTTTAGGTAAGTAACTACCCAGGAGTTTATGATACACAGGTTTTCTCTGAACTTAATAATTGTATTATTTTTTTGGATCGTACATCGTGAAATCACCCGTTTTATCTTGGTCACTCTTTTTGAGGGATAAACTTTTGATGGTAGTAGATGACTCTTTTTATACTCTAATCTTCTGTTGTTTTAACAATTTTATAATGAAGAAAAAGCAATTTACAAAATCTTTGAGATAACTCAAAACATAAGATATTTATGCTTTTTCGCTGAGGTCAGGAAGCTTCTAGGGGTAAATGTAAATTCTTTTTGGAAAATTACTATCATTATTATTTAATTAATAAGTAGAATAATTTAAAATGATTCACAAAATTTATATACATACAAATTTTTGACTATGTATTAAAATGAGGAATAAGGAAGGATACTTTCATGCACCTTAGACAAACCACTATTAAGTTTATTAGGTGTATCTACTTAGTATAACCATGTACTGTTAACTTTATTATGATTAATAAATAAAAAAATATATGTGTCATCAATTTGGAATAGTGCCAATAAGGAAAAAGTAAAGATAGTTTTTACCAAACTTACCATACTCCGGCTCAAGCCTACTGGCTAGGCTTGAGCTACTGGCTAGGCTAGATTTTCACTACTGTGAAAATCTTTAGTGATTCCATTGATATAGCAGTGCACTTTTTGCCATTTACAATGATGGTAACCTTGCTTTTGAGATCAAAATGTTTGTAAAATAAAATGTAGGACGTCATGAATTCCCCTACCACCGAAAGCTTGCAAATCCTACTACTATCATAAACGCGAAAGTTTGTAAGGATGGATGTTTGTTACTCTTTCACGCAAAAACTACTGAACGGATTTTGATGGAACTTTACAGTAATACAGCTTATACATCGGAATAACACATAGGCTACTTTTTATCCGGGTACCACGCATGCGAAGCCGTGGACAGAAGCTAGTTTTCCATAAAATTACAAAAAAGATAACATTAAATCACCGTATACACAAAGTATTCTTCCGTTAACGTGTTTTCTACGTGATCTCTGTTCCCAGTAAACAAAAAATACCTATACGAAACTTTGTTTCATGTCATTCGTATGCAAACTCTGCTAGCTCATTCTCTCCCGTTGTTCCGCCGACAATCAGGAATTTACCATTTACTGTAGGTAGGTACGCCTTTCTGAGTAATTTTAAATTTATACAAGAACGATAATACAGCTTGGGAATCGTAATAAAACCCGTGGATGCGACATTGGTAAGAACTTTTAAATTATTTTCTCTTTATTCGGAAAAGTTGCAATAAAGTTGTTGTACGTATTCTTATTTCAAAGAGAAAGGTTCAACGCGTCACTCAAATTTAAACGTTGTTGAAACTGCGAGTTTTATCTTATCCTTTTAATATTATAAACGCGAAAGTCTGTGAGGATGGATGTTTGTTACTCTTTCACGCAAAAACTACTGAACGGATTTTGATAAAACTTTAAAGTAATACAGCATATACATCAGAATAACACATAGGCTACTTTTTATCCGAGTACCACGGGAGCGAAGCCGTGGGCAGAAGCTAGTATTGCATAAAAATATATGGGTTTTTAGTTTAATTTTCCCTACGTTCAGTTAACCATCGGGATGGATAAAATGAGGCTTTAGTGTATGTTATGTAAACTCTTTTAACACATGTAAAATAAAACTCGCACAATTTATTATTAATAAAATATTATGTTTCGTACACAGAGATTACTGACGGAACCTTATATTACCGCGCCGTATCTCTCCGTCTGCCACATGGCTGAAAACAGATTATCATTTTTACATAAAACGTGTACCTACTGTTACTGTGGCATCTATTATGCCAAATAATAAAACATTCAACTCGTCAATATGCAAGAACCCCTCTTGCATATTGACGAGTTGACAAAAAGATTGAAAAATTCAACTATCTTATTATTTACCTGATAATTATTAATTTCAATATTACATAGTGGCATGGGATAAATATTAGTACTGCGTGTTTTTTTATTTTTCAGCAGAAATAGCCTAAATAAAATTGTGTATGAAGCAAGCTCCAAATATTTGTTGTTTATGAAGATTTACTGGCTGAAACATTTAGTCACACGGGATATGAATATTCATGGAACTACGGTCCATTTATATAAAATGTGTTTCATTAAATGTATAATAGATTATGGCTTCTTACGAATACATACTTATTTATCATACATTAGGTTTAGGTTTAAGACGTTTATTCCCACTTACATGAGAACATAAATATCATAAAAAAAACAAAAGTAGGTCGTTCTAGTAGGTACAAGTTAAATGGTAGACAGTAAAATATTTAACCCTTCGAACGCATATTTAGGTAATGTTTAATTACCTTCATCAATTCAGCCAGTAAATCTTCATAAACAACAAATATTTGGAGCTTGCTTCATACACAATTTTATTTAGGCTATTGCTGCTGAAAAATAAAAAAACACGCAGTACTAATATTTATCCCATGCCACCATGCAATATTGAAATTAATAATTATCAGGTAAATAATAAGATAGTTGAATTTTTCAATCTTTTTGTCTTTTTGTCAACTCGTCAATATGCAAGAGGGGTTCTTGCATATTGACGAGTTGAATGTTTTATTATTTGGCATAATAGATGCCACAGTAACAGTAGGTACACGTTTTATGTAAAAATGATAATCTGTTTTCAGCCATGTGGCAGACGGAGAGATACGGCGCGGTAATATAAGGTTCCGTCAGTAATCTCTGTGTACGAAACATTATAAAACGGAGTCGGTTAAATTCCATTGATATGAATCAATATGCCACATCCAGGCTCTCAAACGCTTTGATATTTCAAAATTCAATTGTAGTCATATTGTTTGAGTGAAATTATTGACTTAGCAAGGTTACTCTGCGCTCTATCATTTAACGGGTTTGTGCTGCTTAAAGCCACAAATCGGATTTAAATTGAATTGTAGGTACCTACTTACTTGTTTATAAATTTCACTCGTTTATATCGTAGATGCTACATTTGCATATCTATCAAATTATATTTCATTTTTGTAACTATCATATAATATCCTCCTGTGACACAGGAGGTTGCGGGTTCGATTCCCGTCCTGGGACAAATGTTTGTACGATCTGTAAATATTTGTTCCAGGTGTTCTGGGTATTTTCTATGTATAATAAAAAAATATCTATCTATGTAATGTATTGTATTAAATATATCAGTCATCTAGTACCCATAACACAAGCTCTGCTTAGCTTGGGGCTAGATGATGCTGTGTGGATTGTCCAGCATTTTTTTTTTTTTTTTTTTAATTATATGAAAATAATACTAAAACAAACTAACAAATCATGGTAAATACCTTGTTTTAGCGCAAATAAATTAGTATAATCAGTTAAGTTATAGCTTAAAAACTAAATTATTTTTCTTTTGTGATTTGACTCCATACTAACAATGTACAAATGAAATTAAGTTATAATCTTCTTTTTTGATCCCAACTACGTAACCTGCAGGTGTAAAATCTGCGAAGTAAAAGGATATGGCGACCAACCTAAAATAATAAATCGCTGACTATTTCTGTATGCACGTTACTACTGCCTCTGCTACGGCAAGTTGATTCTACACAGCTTGAAGGATTATTCATTTGCGCGAATAAATCTGATATTCCCTCGCAAATTCATTTGATATTCACTCCATTTGTAATGGAATTGAATTCGCAATAAATACAGATCACAGGAATAATACGAACGCATGTTCGGATGTTAAAATTATGCATTTTCGTTGAATTTTCGAACAAAGTTTCTTAGTTAGTTCAGTTCAGTTTCATTTGCTGCCAATTTTTTATTAAGTTTTACTGATACAAAGGAATTCACTTTATGATAAGATTACCTACTATCAAGGACAGGATCAAAACTTTTGCTCCGAGTATATACATATAACTTTGCGCTGGTTCGCTTTGTCAAAACCTAAAAAAAGTAAGTTCGTATGGTTAACATACATTTGTATCAAAAGTAAGAGTTTTTAATTGCGTGTACTGCAAAATTGGAAAAGCTACGCCGATAATTCCGAGATGCTGGGTACTAGTTGAATAGTTTCTTTCCATTGTGTCGATATAATCCCTGTATGAAAATACGAGTACTTATTACGTTAATCGGCTTTTTGACTTGAAACATTATCTGAGTTCAAAATGCTCCTCAAAGGTCTCCGACATGGTTTGGCAATTGCCATAGCTGACAAAAATTAATATACAAGTACTAGACATAGTACTACTAGAACCTCGAGCACGGAAGCGGTAAAGGAATACTTTAATATAATACTCGCGTAAGGTACCTTACATCTCTAATTACATCTGCGTACTAAATCAGTGGTAAACCCAAGATTAGTTTCATTACGCAAGGATAGTAAATAGGTTGACAGCAATTATCTGAAGTGATTCAAATAATTAGCGCGCACCGCAAAGCGTTAGTAATCACGGAGACTGCTTGAGTCCTCAAAGCGGTACCCCGTTTGTGACGTCATGCTATTTTTTTCGTTTGGCTCGGTTTTAGGGTCTCGTAGCAAAAAATCTGGTTAGAGCTTCTGAATATATCCTCCTTATTCGTGCGCTATGTTATGAGGAGGGAAGAATGTCATATTACAAGAAGAGTGTTAAATATGAATGTGGATGGAAATAAAAGCAGAGGTAGACCAAAAAAAAGATGGATGGATTGTGTGAAGGATAACATGGTTAAGAAAGGAGTGAGTACTGAGGTGACTGCTGATAGTAAATTTGGTAATGGTATGTAACCGGCCTCCTGCGATACAGGCTAGCCCTCTAACGGGGACCACCAGAATTGTAAAATTATAACATACTTAATGGTAAATAAATATATTCGTATTTGCTGTATTTGATAGAGGAGAGTGGAAGAAAAAAACATGGTGGATTTATGTCCGAAAACTTTTGCATAATTTACAAATAATTCTGCATGGTCCAAAATTTCCGCCAGCGGTGCCGTTCGCAACGCATCGTGTGGCTTGGCTCAATGTGTTATTTCACAATGCCATTAAATAATTCTAAAATCACAAATAACTGTTATACTGCATTGCATACGGAATCCTCAACGCGGAATCATAGCTCCCGCCTGTCTGGTTTTATTTCCGTTTAACTGCAGCTCTTTGGCTTTGTCTCAGAGACTGCAATGTGGCTTTTGAAATGCTAATCTGGCACAGTGTCGCTGCAATCGTCATTCAATTATTAATGACTGAAAATATTCACTTCGCTCACATTATGGAATTAGCCTAGTTTTGAAACGGGTTCAAACTTTATATTAACGCATTTGTTGACGAATACAACACTAAATTGAAATATTATAAACAGGCTTACGATTTTAATCCCATGACATCCTTAGTTCTTTACTACCTAGTACGCTGCGGGTCTTTCCCGAGTAATCCTCGAGTCGGACAAGTTTACATCACATAAGGAACATTTTTAAATACCCTAAATATTTAAATGTTTCATATTATAAAATATAACATAAAAATGAGTTTTTTGTAAATCGTGATTTAAGAGTCATCGGTGGTTCAAAGACCACCGATGATTTCAAGGTCAGCGGGTAATTTCACCGCTAAAATGGATACCCAATTCGCCATTTAAACAATTCCACTACCTTAAATCAATAAGTAGGTATTCAAGTCAAAACTATGGAAAAAAAATACCCACCTACTGTATACCTTATTATTATACCTAGCTAAAGCTACAGTCCTAGCAATTTTAGCAATTTTAAATTAAAGAGGAGGACAGACTCCTAGGATACAAGTTTTTAACTTAGTTTAGGAGTACCAATAAACCCGTACCAATTCAAAATAACGATCTTATATTGCCTGTTAAAGCTAAGTATAAAAAACTTTTTTATCATTTATTTATTTCTTTTCAGAAACCTGTGGCATATAAGATTGCCCGTCAAAAACGCTTTTGACGGGCAATCTTATATGCCACAGACTTATATAACTCGTGTACGCACACGAGTTGAGATACTAATAATCGTATTCCGTTGCTACTCGTTGCGTATTATTTGTGAAGTTATTGGCATCGACAACATTACCGTGCCGAAGTGAACTGCCAGTCTATCTAACTCGTTTGCTATTGGTGTTTTTTTTTTCGAATTCGTATTTTGCTTGATTTTAGGTTGAACCACATTCTCTTCATTTTCATTCTTTATCTTAACTCTTGGATGATTGATAGTTAAGGAGTAATTTATATATGTATTTACATTTTAGGAACGCTTACGCCCTTCCATCCGGTAGTGATCTGGATCAGTAGACCTATCTATAGATCGTCGATCAACGGTCTTTAGATGGCTAACTGTTTCATCTGTATTTGTTGTTATTACCTACTGGTACATAGCTGTATCAATAAATGTGTTTTTCAGGAGTGGGCATTACAATAAAGCGCTTTCATCGGCTTTCAATCAGTTGATACAATTCGGCTTTCATGCGACTTATCAACTGCTATACGAATGATTATGATAATTATCGTTAATTGTGGGGCTTAATAGTAGAAATATAATCAACCAATATTTAATGTGAACGTTGTATGTTTTTTTTTTAATTACTGGTTCATGGGGTACCTCAACTACGAGTGTGGTGAAAGGATTCAACGCACCTCGTAGAGGCTTCTTCCATGTTTTAATTTATTTGGCTCTAGGACATGTTGGTTTCCTCACGATGTTAACCTCACATAAATTCGCGTAAAATATCCACGGTGGGATTCAACTCACGACCTTTAGATACAAAGTCTCATATTCTTAAAACAGTAAGCTGTAATCATGACTTCTTCATAGCTCAGCTTAGATTTCAACTGAGCAAAAGATTCGACTGGGCGTTGGGTTTAGAGAACTTCTTGGATTCTGAAACTCGGTGCCAGTTGACTAAGCAATGATTGTGAATTTCCCAACACCTACAACTGAAGCGTGAAACTTTTCACTTAACTGACTAATTACAGAAGGCGGTGTACAACACTGTTTAAATACTGCATTGCCAGTTTGCCTTTGAACGTCTGCAACTTGAATTCTTGGATTTCTCGAGTTGAGATGTTCTACATTTCTTTCTGACTAACCTTAGTAGTATTTGTGGTTAATAAAAAGCTATTGGAATTTCAACTAAACCTAATAAAGGCTGGGACACCTAATTAAATCTTTTGCAGTTTTTGAACTTTGGGCTGTCTGGAAGTCTTAATATCGCAGGTTGACTAAGGAAAACTGGTAGCACGAAGAAGAAGGTCTTAATGAAGGACCTTAATATAATTTACAAGCTCGAGAGACAACTGTGTAGTAGCTACCTAGCAGTAGGTTCTGTTTAAAATGTGATTTAAAATAAAAACTAAATTTTTGGGCGCCAAATATGTTTGTCATCCGACCTAGTTTCTAGTTTGCCTAACCAGACGAACTCAAACAATTAGGTTTTAATTAATCGGCCAGACAAATTGACACAATAATATCTCAATTTGACTGAAATTCAAATAGATTGTTCATTGACATGTACCTAGGTTTTGCATTTAATTGAATTTAACCTTTCTATAATATTTACTGACCACTGTCAACAGCTCACACACCATATTAAGGTGTATGAGCTCAACCCCCATCTTATGTTATAAATGAATCCAACCACAACACCATAAAGTACCCTAAGACGGTCAGAATTGGTCATAAGTTAGAGAAAGCCGTAATACAAAGTGCTCCAATCTACCGGCAACTAACTTCGATCCTTAGTTAATCAATCGTTAACAAAACTTCCGGTGTTAGGGGGTCCTCTGACCGCTTACCCACTTTGCAACTAATATAACTTATGATAGAGTATGGGGGAGCCTACACACCCATCATATATATAAGGAAACGCATTAAAACACCCTCTAGTTATTTTAATTATTCTTCAGTTTTTCTAGAGGGACCTTGCTAGATCTGGTACCATTAAAAATAAGTGCGGTCAGAATTTGTTTTGACACATAAAACCTCAAAATCTGAAAATCACAAACAATAAAGTGTTGAAAATCCCACCCGTCTGTGGTTATATTACGCGAGTGATAGAAACAGACATTTATGATATTTAGTATAGCATTTTGTTTGTCCAATAAAGTATTTTTATTCATGCATTCATTTATTGGGGTTAATTCTATACAATTATAAACTTCGCCCTTTTATTTTGTGGGTCTAAAAGTGATATTTTCCACCTACCCGATAGACCGATGACATTGTTCACGAAGTCGACAAATAAGTGGCTCAAAAACATGCGTTGTGATTCTCGGGGGGTAGATTCTGAGATATTTTAAACAGACCTATTCCTAACAGTGGATTTGTCCCAGTTAATGATAATAAGTATAGCATGATTTAAACAATGTCTTGCTTATGTACTCTAAAACCTTTTTAGGGTTCCGTAGTCACAAGGAAACCTTATAGTTGCGCCATATCCGTCTGCCTGTCTGTCTGTTCGCAGCTTAGTTCAAAGATTCTTAGTACCAGAAAGCTGCAATTTGGCATTGGTATACATATTAAATACGCCGACAAAGAGCAAAAATAAAAATCTAGAAAAAAAATGTTTTCGGGCTATCACCTAAAGTATGATATATTTTTTTCTCGTCTATTACATAGTGTCATTGGATAGATCTTTTCAAAATATTGCGGGCGTGTGAAAACCATTTTTCTGTGAGCATTGAAGTGCATTTTTTTGTGGAGTCAAGTGCCCCTCCTTCCCTGCCAGCTAAACGGTTGTTTTGGATACGTTAGAAATCTCGGCAGTAGTATATATAATGAAGTTAAAAGCTGATAGTTTTCATGAGAGCTAATTATGCTTTACAAGTTAACGAGTAAAAGTCGAGTAACTTATAAAATGTACTTGGAGAAGTAAAACCGAAAATTTCGTACAAATTCCATTGAAAATTACTTAGATGAAGTTGTAAGTTGCATAAAACATATACTTATCGCATTTAGTGACGGGCAACAACAGAGACCTACACTACGCGTGGCTCGACACGCACTTGGTCGTTTTTTTCTTCTGGTTTTGCTCCACGTTTGTTATGGGTCGGTTAGCCTAATCTTCCGTATCCAGAGGTTTCTTTTCTGAATCGACATTTACTTTCTAAGTTTTTAACCATAAGTGTTAGTTGGGGGTCTTCCGCACTTTGTTAGCTAACTTAGATCAGATCTCTTTCATTTTGTCTCTTGTTTACCTACTTAAAACAAATGTTGAGACGTTTTCTGAGCAATATCATGTTGTGCTCCACACCCCAGAACGTAGGCATTTCGTCTACTCAACAATGCGCTGTAATCTAAGACAAATTATTGTGGCTGAAATCGCATCTTGTCAGTTCTATTGTTGCCGCTCGGCTTGAGTACTAACTAATTAATAATCCACGTCATCTTGCTGAAACGAAATTATACTGTGATCCTGAGATTTAAATTCTTAGCGTAAGTAGATTGACTAGGTATTATTACGTAGGTATCTAAAAGCTATAAAAATTCGTCAAAACTGCTTGTGACAGCACTGTTGCTGTATTTTCTGTTTTTATAAAACATAAAAAATGCGTATTTTTTTGCTCGATCACCCCGTGATGCTTGACCATACTTATGAGGGGATAATTCTGGTCTATATACTGCACAACTTTAAAATATTGTTAAAAATATCTGGATGATATTTTGATATCATCAAATTGAAGTCTGTTTCCAAATTGAACTTTAAAATTGTGTTACAACTGAAGTTGTCTCGTCTTTCAAATCTAAAAGAAGTTGGCCTGCTATATACGTTCTTCGTTTGCACTAAATTTAGTTTTTGCTACGTTCTAATTAATTAGACAGCGAAATATTAATTAAAACTGTCGGATCACGAACGTGATGGAATTCACTCTGGCAAGCAGTAGTTATAAGCAAGCCGTTTCCTTTAAAAGCATCTTTCACCTTCGACACACAGACAAAAGTATGTACTTGCTAACTATTATTTAATCTATGAACCAACCTCATTCAGACCTGATATTAAGAGACCTATCTCTTGTGAAAAAATAAGCAATTTATTGAACAATTGACGACCATACAAAGCCAGACTGTGAACAATTGGTTTGAAAGGAGAAGAGAGTTAAACTCGCTGTAATAAAGTGCAATATGTAAATGTTAGTCTGCAGCGATCATTTGGGATCTTGGCCGATAAAACTTGACATCTGATGCAGTTATGCAGGGGAAAGCTCTGCGCGGAATGTCCGCTCTGGGTCTTAAGGATAAATTTTATCTACGAGACGCGATCACATACATCTTCTATGACGCCCAGTACGGATTTAAGTTTTCATCCGATTTTTCAAAGTATATCATGCTCGCTACTGTCTTGAGAATCAGCTCACAGTTAATATAGCCAACGTGGCTGGATCTTATTTGGAAATTGTAGAATTCTTGACTAATCAAGTATTCTACAATTTCCATAGAAACAGAAGACGACGCTTGAGTTACGGCGAGTGACTTCTTCTACGTTATTTAAGTTTTCATCCGATCTTTCATAGTATCTCGTATAACTTTCTCGAGAATCAGCTCTGAGTTAATAGAGCCATCAAAACGTGGCCGGATCTTGTTTCTGTGGACATTGTAGAATGCTTGACTAAACTGCTCTCAATAAAGCGAAGACGACGCTTGAGTTACGGCGAATGACAGCTTCTAACGCTTTCATTAACTTTGAAATTAACACCTTGCTTCATTATAAACTTGCTATACTTTGATGTAATGAAATAGTGTTCCAGTTTTAGATTAATGCTTATGTTTTTACTGGTTGGCCGAAGTCCCTTAGATTACAGGCGAGTAATTTGTGCAAGTCTTTTCCATTGTGAAATATCAGTTGTTTTCTCGCATACATTTCGAGTTTCCAAACCTAGTGCAATTCCACCAACTTAATTCCGAAAAGTGTTATTAAATGGTTATACCGCCCAATCCTATAATGAAATGAAGTCTTCCATTTTTCTCATTAATTTACGGCTTCCAATTCGTTCAGCAGACCAGAATTCAATGACTTCATTGCAATACGACCCATTGGATTTGCATCTCATTACTAGTCTGTATTATTTACGTTTATTCATTACAAACAATGTACGTCATCAAGGGAAAAGTTCCTTTGCAAGTAGCTTGTACATTATTTTCGGCGAAACCGGAATAATTCATTTCTTATTCATCGACTGTTCTTGTTTTACTGGCTTTCCTCGAGAGATACAACGAGCTGTGTTTGGAATGGCATAAATATTTTTCTTCATCGAGACACTTTGCGTTGTTTTCCGCAGACTTTAAGATGAGATTTCAGAAAATCCGTACTAGGCTTACTACGCAATATGACAATGAAGGTTGTAGCCTTCGTCGCCTCTGAAGGAGAAAAACGGGTACAAGATCGATAGGTAAACGTCAAATTATCAATACCGCTTCACTATTTTCTGTCAGTTTTGTTATCAGATCTGTCAGTTATGAAGCTTTGCTCAGTTTAACTCTCTGAGTTTATAACTATATTTACAATAGTGTTCATTTGTATACTCCATCAAAAATTTTGGCTCGTCCCCTTCACACATTACTTCCTAACACGTGTTGGCACCGCAGGTGTTGCAAATGTAATTGGCTCGCTTCAACCACGGTCCCTACAATACGGCTGCTCGCCCACATACCTACACGTTGCTGGCCATGTATCGATTGGCTGTGAAGACTACATTAACGGCCCGCAATGTTATAGAAACAATAGCTTTTCATCAACTTGTAACGCGGTGACGAAGAGACAACATATTGCGCTGCTTTGTTGTTAACTTTAGCGATTGCTTTAGTTACTGAAGTTTACTTTTTTAAGTTAGCTAATATTTTCAGACACTAATATCTGGCTAATATTTGACGTAAAAAAAAGAATTGAGACTCATCGAGGATCAAAATTCTCAATCTACAAGAAACTGTTAGCGATATTTACCTATATTGCGTTTCTTCATTTTCTCTCATGGCGCATCTTTTATCTGTTTGTGCTGAAATATCCAAAAATAATAAAACTGAAAAATCTTTCTACGGCGATATTTGCGGGTGAAAAATATTTTTATAACCATGATAATTTAAAATAACTGAAATACGTGTCTGTCGATAAAGCCGCATTCACTCTAAGACATGAAACACAGCTGGAGGCCAGCTCAGTTCAGCTAAGTCACTTAACGACACGTCACAACTTACAATAATGCTTATTCCCTGCGTTATCGGGACAGATAACTTTGTCCACGTTGCGCTTATGCTGAAGAGCGTAACATCGACTACGCGTTTTCTAACAGCGCGTGTGAACGCGGCTTTTCGGCTACTTCATCATTCTTCTATTTATTTACATAAAACTATTTGTAGAAAAATCCGTGTTGATAACTTCAACAGCTAGCGAAACTTGGCATTTGAAATCTTTGTCAATAACCAAAATATGTAGCAACCCAATTGTGTCAAAACATTATGCCATTATTTATTTCTGAGCTAACTAACCCTCTCCAAGAATCCTTTAATATTATGTACACTGTACATACATTGTTCGTTAAATATTACGTGGTTTATATTGAATTGTTTAAAGACGGGTGCACACTGACCGCAAGGAACAGTCACGTCGACAATTGTGCAGAGCAAGATCTAGATTATTGCGAACGAGACCCACGACATAGCGACGTGAGCGGTATCTACTCACTTTTCTAGTTAAAAAGTAGTGTGACATTTACTTGAAATAGCTATCTTCTCAAATCATATTCACAAAAAATATATTATTATTATGAAGGTGCCTCATTCAGAAACATTCCGAAATTCGTTCGAAAGAATGAAGATGCGCTGAATTGGAAGTTTTGGGACTTATTATAATTTAATGGTCTACATAAGCGTCGTTTTCACTTTAAAATTAACAAACTTTGAAGGTTTTTTATCGTACTTCAAATAAGCCGTGAGCTTTATCTAATACATATTTAACATAGTCAGCAATTCAGCATAGAACCACACGTTTCAACAAAGTTTTCTAATACCTCTCGAATGTTGGTAAACTACCGTTTTACCTCGTTAAATATTCTATCAGCATATTCAGCATACGGAACTCGGTGCAAAGATCTTTGCAGTTGACCTCCATTAACGCGCAATTCACTACTGAATTGGTATTTGGTCACAGAATACATAAAAGTAACTTAATTACTCCAACTCGGTAAATAACGTTCAGCGTGGCCTACACTAGAGTTAAAGACTGTTCATCTGATCTGTTCAAAATCACAAGTCCACCACCAGTGGTCACAATCACCAAGCTTAAAAATACCAACAGTACTATCTAGTAATACGGACACGTTTAAGAAGTTGTAGTACAACGGGTAAGTAGCGTGCTTTGGTCCTTCAGAGAGTTCGGGACAAAACCATCTCGAAGAGCTCTAAGTGGATTCTAGGCATCGACATTTCTAGCAACGTTTAATTCCGTAGTCATTAAGAACAGGAGGCCAAGCTGGCTTCCAAAAAGCTAGGTGTAAGCAGTACTTCACTGAAGAGCAAAGACTGCTTCTCTACAAGTCGCAAGTCCAGCCTCACATGGAGTATTGCTGTCATAACTGGGCAGGTGCACCTAGATATCCGCTCGGGCCTCTTGACTCGGTTCAAAGACTTGCAATGCGAATTGTGAACAATCCGAAACTCACGGTATTGAGCCCTTAAGTCTACGGAGAGACTTTGCCTCTCTATGCGTGTTCTACTGCATGGTTTTGTTCTGAGGGATTGTTTGATAAGATGCCTACAACTACTTTTTATCACCGCACCGCTTGCCATCAGCAGGGGATTTATGTTCACACCCTAGAGCCTGGGTGGTCGCGTACTACGCGCTTTCAGAGGAACTTCCTCCCACGAACACTAAGGTTATGGAATGATCTCCCTGGAGGTTTTCCTTAGTGACTACACTATCTTCAAAAAGGGCGTTTTAATTTTTTTTGGGTCGGCAACGCCCGTGTTATGCCTTGGGGGTTGCAACGCTTACCAACAGGTGGACTGTATGTTAGTCTTGGTAGACTAACATACTATCCACTAAGGTGGTCCTTAGTGGTATATTAAAAACCAAACAAGTGCGAGTCTGACTCGCGTACCAAGGCTTCCGTACAAGCTTGTATATTCACCAAAATAATAATTAACATTACTCGAGTTCATACACTATGAAGCACTAAACATTTCCCTGACGAAAAGACAGTTTGTAGTTAAAAAAATGTTCTCTCATACATCGATAAACGTTACGGTCAATTCTTCAAAGTTTGTAATTGAAAAAAAAATATTTTAAAACTACAAATTAAAGATTTTTGGACTTTTCCTTTACTTGTGCTACGATACATTGCTTCTTGTTAAATTTCATGATTCTAGGCCAACAAGAAGTACCATATAGGTTTTGATTTATTTGCGAGTATTTAAATATGTCGCATAAATGGTTGTTCTTTTATTGCGTTACATTATTATAAGCTTGATTTTTTTGAAAGCTTCTAGGGACCTTAGACCACCTGATATTAATTTGAACTTGATACCTCCACGCGTTCCTAAGAAAAAGGGTCTTGACAGTCAGACATACAGACGGACAACGAAGTGATCCTATAAGTGTTCCGTTTTTTTGAGGTACGGAATCCTAAAAAAACGTTAATATATAGGTATCGATTTTATGTTGTCAATCGACGACCTCTGTAGCACAGAGGTCGTAATCTTCTGCATCTCAGGCAGGCTTTCCCCCTATTTTTTTTTTTTAATATTTGTGTGATCTTGTTGTAAGATGACAGTTTAAATTGTAAAAAATTAAAATGTTTTATAAATGTACTTAAAATCTTGTATGATGTACAGTCAAATATCTTGGGTACCTTGCTCTAACTAAGTATAAAACTTGTGTTTAAAACTGACACTCAGGTCTGGAACAAATATCTATCTACCTACATATAACAATCCTACTACTATTATAAACGCGAAAGTTTGTGAGGATGGATGTTTGTTACTCTTTCACGCAAAAACTACTGAACGGATTTTGATGAAACTTTACAGTAATATAGCGTATAAATCAGAATAACCACATAGGGTACTTTTTATGCGGATACCATGCGGGCGAAGCCGTGGGCAGAAGCTAGCAACAAATAATAGAACCTCTAAACGTTTGTTCTACAGCAAGAATCGAATCCGCACCTCTAGCGTTTCAGCCAGCTACTCACCCGCCGCGCCACCGGGATCGTCTTAAACCATTTATTTATTGCGTAATTATATACCTACCTATACTCAGTAAACAAAATCTTTGGAAGCCGGATGTTGAAAGTCTGTGTTTGTTCCTGTTTACATCCTGTCTGATATGAACGCCCAGGCAACGTGATTCGGTTGGGTGTCTTGATAGAGGCGCTATTTGACGGTCGTTAGATACCTAAGTAATTGATTAGTAAAAATTAAGTTTCTAGAAAAACTGGTTCTCCATTGTGTTTAAAGTCACCTATTTCCGAAAACGGATGACTTATAAAAGGAGGTTTTTAATTCGGCTGTATTTTCGTTATTTTGCTACACAAGTTATTTATTTTCGTTATTTTGACGACTTTTGTGGTGCCGTGGGCGAAGGCCTGCCTGAGACGCAGAAGATTGCGGGTTCGATTCCCATCACGGGACAGATGTTTGTATGATCTGCAAATATTTGTCTCGGGTCTGTGTGTTTTCTATGTAAAATATGTATGTATTTACAAAAAAAAGTATATAAGTATTATATCAGCCATTTAGATCCCATAATACAAGCTCTGCTTAGTTTGGGGCTAGATGATGCGGTGTGGAAATGTCCAGCATTATTTATTTATTTTATTTACAAGTATATGGCTCAGCAGATGGTAAGTTTTCACTATCGTCTATAGACATCTGCAACGCCAGGGCCATTGTAGATGCTTTGCCTGTCATAAAGAAAAAGTGAAAGAGTCAGTTATTTAACAGAAACCCTACAGACAATGCTAGCATTACTAGATTAAACTCAGGCACTTGGTCCATCAAAGAAAAAGTCAGTTACTGAAAATATCGATCAACAATAAATTCTTTAATCAACAACAGACATACAAAATAGTTCCGTACGAAACCCTAAATGCTCACAATAGCTTCGCAAGTTTGTCTTACAACACAAATTGCGTGGAAGCAGCATGAATAGCAAATGCAACATGATAAATTGCGAGACACGAGAGTGGAGAGACTTCACAGTCTATTTTGTCATTCAATTTTGGATAGTCGATTTAAATGTATGAAGACATTTAATATAGCACCGCTGACCTTATAGGTAAAATGTAAATGTAATTATTATTATTAATGCTGGATATATTATTATGCATTTTTCACACAGCATCATTTAGCCCCAAAGTAAGCAATGCTTGTGTTATAGGAACTACATGACTGATATACTACTTATATACATTTTTTTTTGTAAATACATACATAGAAACATCCAAACCCGAGACATTTTTTTTCAAATCATACAAACATTTGTCCCGCGACGGAAATCGAACCCGCAACTTTCTGCGTCTCAGGCGGGCCTCCGGCCATTGCACCACAGAGGTCGTCAAATAAGCTGCGAAATAATTGATAACGGCTGTTATTTTTTAATAGGTATTAACATAATTTACGTGCTGTATTTTGCAGAACAAAGATCCTGAATCGTTCTCGTAAACAATCCATTAGCTTCCTTTAGTGCAGTCTAAGCCGTGATTGGTCGCTCACCACATCCGATCCGCTTTCTTGTGGAAATCCGGACGTATTGACCACATAAAAGTTGACTCACCCTATCCGAGGATACGCGGAAGGTGCACAGTGAACTAGCAAGCGATGCATCACGGTTAATATAGCCAGATCCAGGACAGTGGGTAATTCTTTCAAAGCTTACGGCAGCGCATTCGCAAAGTACCATTGCTGAGGTGCATGCATAGTGGATTAAGGTTTTGGATGCAAGCTGACTTGTCAGATAATATTTGGGTCTCTGAATGTAGGTCATGTTTTAGTGACAAAGTAATGCAAGACTTCCACATGCGAATGTATTTTATTGAATAAGTACGTGTTTTATGTTCAAATGTGCCATGCCTGTAGGTTAATAAATAACGGGTTTCAATATAAAGTAGGTATGGTTTTAATGTATGCACTTTTTACGGTTCTTTTCCAACTTCTTTATGAAACCTTCGTTAAAAGCGGTATCGTATCGTTAAGTCAAAGTTATAACGTTAGAACTTTTCTCATAAAGCAGCCTTATGAGATTGCTAGATTTAGTGAAGCCTTTGAGATCCTGATACACTACGCCACTAGACACTGGATACGTTTATAGACCGCATGTCGAAGTACCATCTACATTTTCGCTCAGAGTCGCTATTTAAAACCTCGTCATGTAGACAGCTTCACAAGTGTTAACATTCATATTGTAGAAACGGGAATTTTCACGTACTGCACTATCGGTGAAGGCACCGACTAAGTTTCGACTCATTCCGAGAGTCTTCATCAAGGTGAGTGGTCGCGACTTTCTCCTTCCACGCCGCGCCATGCACTGGGTGCCTTCACCGATAGTGCAGTACGTGAAACTTCCCGTTTTTACAATATGAATAGTCAAGTTCACGATAGTTTTTGTTAACATTCATTTCAATTAAGGTTAAAGATATACTTACCTACCTATTTAGGTATATGATATAAGATTCAGTATGTCTTTCTGAGACTAATATCGAAGACGAGGCCCGACGCATCTGTCGGCATCAGACATATATTTAATCTTCAAGTGATTTATGGAATATTCCAGAATAATTACAGTAATTGTCAACCTTAACCCTCAGACATTAGGGGTAGAAATCCTGTGGCTGTACTATGATTAATTATGATGAGGACATCGGGGTGACTTGATTAGAGAACGTCCAAGTGAGTAAAAGGATTATAGTATGAAGTAGCTGGATGAATCTTCGGCGATTCGATTTGAAATGGGCACACTTTTCAATTTGTCCCCGCTGCTGATAAACTTACATGCCTAATTTATTCTTATAGTAAAAAAGATTTATACGTACTGTACTATTAATTAAGGCCCCTACTAAGTTTCGACTCATCCCCAGAGTCTGCGACGTGAAGGGCAACCTGATGAAGACTTTAATTGGTGCTTGCTATGAACGATATAAGTTCACGATAGTTTCAGGAATAATTTTTTTCAATTTATTTTGAAACTAGCTTCTGTACACGGCTTCGCCCACGTGGTACCCGGATAAAAAGTAGCCTATATGTTATTCTGATGTATAAGGTATACTACTGTATATAAGTGTAATTAAAATCCGTTCAGTAGTTTTTGCGTGAAAGAGTAACAAACATCCATCCTCACAAAATTTTGCGTTTATAATATTAGTAGGATAGTAGGATTCTCAATTCCGTAATTATGTTCGGTGCCCAAGTCATATATACGTGTCAAAGAACATCTAAAAACTAAATTTGTTATACTTTTGTCGCCGACTGTACCTAATGTGCCTGGATTTTGCCAGATTCAAGAATAGTGCCTCAAAGCAATCTCAGACAGGAAATGTTCTCGTATGAGGACAAAGACGTTCCTTCCGTCAATTCAATTATAATGCGATGTTGCTAAAAGAAGTGTCGACTCTTATCTTAAAAAGATTTAAGCACAGCAATTTAAACATTTTGAAAATAATTGGATCTGAAATATTTAAACAAACAAACACGCTTACGACTTTATTCCTTATGATGGCCAACCTGCGATACATACTCAGCAAGATGATCTTTGAAGCAGTGATGCCATTGCTACGGCAATTGGGGCTGCTTGGCAAAAAAAAAACACGGTATTATAAAACACGGCAACCAGCGCAATCCACTTTAAAATCAAACACAATCTGTAAATGCATAATGGACTACACTTGATAAGTGACATTTCAAGTGTAATCGATTATTGCTCACACATCTTTACGATAAAAAAACAAGTTATAGCTGGAAACACCTCATTCTAATATTCACTTGTTCCTACAATACATTCAGTCAAAAGGAAAGTGCACAGTGCACTTTTCTTTAGACTGACTGACTGTTCACAGATTTTAAGCCAACTAAAGAAATGTTAAAATACATGAAAGACAGTTCAAAATACATATTAAAGAAAGAGGAAGAAGAAGAAATAAATTTAAGTGACATTATATATTTATATTATGATGGTTCTAATGAATAAAACAGCTATTTGTATTTATTTTTGTTTCTTTAAACCTTTAAATATGGTCAGCAAAGCTACAAAGTATATGTTTTATGAATGTATGAGACACAGCAATTTCTCAAATTTTGCCTCAAAACACGTCAATCCGATATCCAAAACACAGCAGCCCGGCTTTTTAATGACAACCCTGCTTTGAAGTTACCAAGTAGGAGGTAGTCAGAAGCACATCCAAACAATACATTAGGCACATGCTTGCGTTTTGCAAATACTTAGTTAGCATTCCACGTGACAGATTGCAAGCCCATCGCCGGTTATTGGAACACCAACCATGTTTTCCTTCACCGCTTTGAACAAGCGTCAAAGCGAAATGTTTCGATTCGAAAAATCTATTGGTTCGAATTCACGATCTCGGGATCGGAAGTTGGAGTATCACCCACTGGGCCAACACGGTACACGAATTATTATAATATTACCTCCTAACATAATATAAATACAAAAGGGTAACAACTTGACAAGCGAGTGTATCTTGTTTCAGAAGTTAGTTGGATAATAAAATGGTAGGTACATGACTATTCATATTGTAAAAACGGGAATTTTCACGTACTGCACTATCGGTGAAGGCACCGACTAAGTTTCGACTCATTCCGAGAGTCTTCATCAGGGTGAGTGGTTGCGACTTTCTCCTTCCGCGTCGCGCCGTGCACTACATAATGTACATAATGTAGTCGGTGCCTTCACCTACCTCTATAGTGCAGTACGTGTAAAGTCCCGTTTTTACAATATGAATGGTAGGTACATCCTATTTCTGGATGTCGAAGAGTCAAATAAATGCCTTTCATTTCATATTATAGAACAAATTGAAAATGCTTTAAAAAATGAAGGGCTACAAGAATTATCTTCGACTTATTTACTTACGATACGTCACCTTTCTATTATCGTCTCATCTGGGCCTATTGCTGGTTTTACTCAAAGGTATGTAATGAACGGCCTTAATGCTACGTAATGTTTGCTGCACTCATCCTGTTATCTTTATAGCGTCCTTGATTACGCTTGTTCTGAAACCATCAATTTGATTAGGTGCGCTAAGTTGCGTGACACACTGCAATTTTGATTCGACGAATAATTATTGTAAGAAAGATTGAAATTATGAACTCCATTCTTGCCAGCTAGCTTATGGACGTCCACAGGCTGGCTGGCAAGAATAATAACGAACCATCTTAGACTACGAACTCTATGCCACAGTGGGCAGAAGCCCGCTTCAGACGCAGAAGGTTGCGGGTTCGATTCCCGCCACGGGACAAATGTTTATATGATCTACAAATATTTGTCTCGGGTCTGGGTGTTTTATATTAATAATATGTATGTTTACAAATATATATAAATATAATTAATATATTAGTCGTGTAGTTCCCATAATACATAATACAAGCTCTGCTTAGTTTGGGGCTAGATGATGTTGTGTGAGAAATGTCCAGAAATTGCATTATTTATTATAATGATTTATTATCATTTCATAATAAACCTTAACCCACAACCGCTTGTGAAGAAAGGTTCTCGAATAGCGACCACGAATTGAATGACGCAGTATAGGAAGAATCCCCATCCGATGACATTTTATAGGTTGAGGGAAGTCGGTATAGATGCAAAAATATAAAAATAAAATAAAAATGCTTTATTTTTGTCGAAAAAAAAATGTGTAAACTCAAAATTAAAAATAAAATTTAATAAAAAATATTTGTTGGGTGTTTATTTATTTCATTTAAAAGGAAAGGCGGTCTGATCTCCACCAGTTTTTACCTTGCGTCGGACGCTAGGGATACGAAAATGTGTGACGATATCTGTCAATCATGCTTGTTCAACGTCAGTTCCGCACCATACCCATGGCATGTCTGCGCCATGTCAGTGCCAGACATCATTTCGGTGTGGCTTAAGCCTAAGAGACAAAAAGTCGAGGGTAAAAGGAGTCTACAGTATCAAATTTGAAGACGATGACAGTAACTGAATGAACACTAGACTAATGCCCGTCTGCACTTAAATTATTAAACCATATTATATTAAGGCATGTCTTAGTATTAATGTACTAAAGTTTAGTTGAAACGGACTTTATAAGGATGCAACTTAATTAGGATATATCCTTATATGACAGGTCTCACAATAAGGTCCCTGTTAAGTAATGCTTTCCAATATAAGACAATATACATGTAAGTCATTAAGGTAATAAGTTTTCTGATAGCAAACAGCGCGTGACCAAACTACGCAGATAAAGATTAATGGAAGCGATTTGTTCTTGTCCCGCTGTGCGGTGCTCTTGTTAGATTCGATAGTGATTCGTCTTGTAAACTATAAAGCCGAGACCCAATAGGCAAGGCGTCGGCGAACGCGGTGGCGATGCGATGAAACATGAGTAGCTATAGATGTCTGCATTGACGCCACGACGACAGGTGACCGCAATGCGTAGCTGGAACACCCTGCAGTTAAGTTTCTTGTGATCTAAAGAATACTTTTGAACTTTTCTAAGTACGTGCCCCTATGTTTTTTTCTAAAACTAATAACGAACAGTTTAAGCAAATAAATTTCTCACGCAGTTTATGTGATGCGACCATTGCAATATGTTTACAGGAGTTTGTTTCCTTAATGAATGAAAATACGTGAAAGCTCATTGTGGATATGAGCCTCTACCTAATGAGTGCTATGGCGAATGATCTTGTTCCACCTCCATCCACCGGTTTCCCGGAACATTTAAGATGTCAGCGTCACTCCATCGAGTCATCGGTCTTTTAACCTGTGGAACCAACTACTGGAAAAGCAAGGTTCTGGAATGGCGATCAGGAAACAGACGAGGGACGCAAGGAAGGCCCGTCACACGATGGAATAATATTTTTTTTATCATCAAATCCAAAGGTTGTCTGGAAGAGATCGCCCCAATGGGCGTACTTTAAGGTTTTTTTTAGTTTTGTCAAGTTATATCTTTTCTTATGATGTACAATAATGTATTTTCATTCATTCATTCATTTGTTTAAGGTCCTACAATTTGTATTGCCCCCATATCGACCAGTGTGCCTAATATGTAAACGAACTTGAACGTTATCAACATTTAAAACATTTGTTGGCAAAACTTCCTAGCAGTGAGTATTTCATGTAAGAAATGTACTACTAGGAAACTTGCGTCGTGTCGGCAAGCGTCGTGAATTATTAAAATACCCATTTTGACGAGGATAAGCCTCGATTTGGTTGCTCCTCTTGATTTATTAACGATATATTTTGGTTTTGGATCATCATTGTGATGATGCAGAACAGAATATTTTTTTACAGCCTGTAGAAGTTTACTGCTGGACAAAGGCCTTCCCCAAACAGTGCCATGACGAACGATCTTGAATCATCTCCATTCACAGACTTTCGTAACAAAGTTATCGGTCTAAAGGGCATTGTAGATTTTAGATACTTACCATGTAAAAAATATGTATGTCTGTTTATATGACAACGTCGGTGGCGCGGTGGACGAGTCACAATACAAGAAATGCAGGTTCGATCCCCTCTGTGGGTAATTTTTTTGCATGATTTGCAGATATTTTTTCTGGGTCTGGTTGTTGTGATATCATGGTAGGTACTCGTAGTTTCCGATACCCACTATACATGGAATCCTAGTATGACATCGGGACAATTGTATCAGACTGTTGTGTTTATTTTTGTTTCAAATCTAAGATTGATTCCTACTACTATATAAACGTGAAAGTTTGTGAGCATGGATGTTTGTTACTCTTTCATGCAAAAACTACTGAACGGATTTTGATGAAACTTTACAGAAATATAGCTTATACATCAGAAAAACACATAGGCTACTTTTCATCCGGGTACCACCTGGGCGAAGCCGTGGACAGATGCTAGTAATTAATAAATTGTAGTCATGGTTTCTTCGTGGTTCAAAATGTATTGAGTGTGAATTGGTCGCAGCTCGTTTTGACACTTCTTTATCACCTTTAGCTTTTGCCCGTTTTCAATAATACATTATTTATTATGTATTATGGAAAAGGCACGAAAGAAAAGGTCTTGTACAAACCAATATTATAGACATAAAATACCGAATCAAACAACTAAAATGGAAATGGACTGGACATCTAATAAGAAGTAAGACAGAAAAATGGGCCAAAGAGGGGACAGAATGGATAAAAAGAGAAGTAAAGGTAGACAGTATCGTAGATGGGAAGATGATATCAAAAAGGTGAAAGTAGAAATGAAATAAAATCCTACTAATATAATAAATGCGAAAGTCTGTGTGTGTGTGTGTTCGTGTGTGTGTGTGTGTGTGTGTGTGTGTGTGAATGTTTGTTACTACGTATCTCCGTAACTACTAAACCGATTTTGATGAAATTTGGATGTAGATAGTTTAGGACCTGGAATAACACATAGGCTAGTTTTATAATCTAATTTTAAATCGACCCCTAAGGGGGTTAAATAGGGCGGTAAAGCTTCTATGAAAAAAAAAATGGTTTGATACGCTCAAAACTCTGTACAAATAAACTTTGAAGTAAATAATGAAACACGTATTTTTTATTTTTTCGGAACTACCCTTTGGGGGTGTGCAATTGAGTTCTGAACTTTGTATAAATTGTAATACTTGGTTCGATTCATTCAAAAGTTGGTGAACAAAGTTTGAAGCCTGGAGACGGTCATATGCTACTTTTATTAACATACCACGCAGGCGAAGCCGCGGGCAACAACTAGTGTTAATATAAGATTGTTAATAAAGGCTATTTTTATTATTAATATGGAAAAGGCCCCAGAATAGACGAAGAATTATCCTACAAGACTCAAGAACATTAAACGATTCCGATCTCACCCATCCTATTCAACTATTTTTTTGTTTCAATGTTTTTTTTTAATTTGACTACCACGTGGGCGAAGCCATGGATAGAGGCTGGTAATGAATATTCGAAGGCCAATCAATTGACTGAGCCCATACAACCCCAATCACTTTCTGATTTGCTATGCACAAAGCCTTCTAGCGAGAGAGCCACGATTTTTCCACACGCGAACGGCATATTTTCCCAATTTATACAAGGTAACATTCCCATTTATTTTACCAACATTCAATATTAAATAGAAAGTGATTTCACAGTATACCTGTACTTTATAAGCTTATTTTTCGCAAATTAAGTTAGGTACCTACTTTCGTACGTAATCAATTACGGATATTGAGGTACTTACCATGTTTTGTGTTTTTATTGTTTCCCTATATTTATCACAAATCATAATGAGGTACCTCTACTTATCACGTTTATCCATAACGGACATAATTTTCACTAGACATATGGCAAATAAAATTATCCATAGTGATAGTTTAACAGGTAGGTATATGGTTTCATTATTAACAACATCCTGTAGAAGTCGACTACTGGGCGTATGCCTCCTCAAAGAGTGTCTGATGAGCTACCTTGAACCCCCATAACTCCATACGACTTCCCATAGTCTTTGAGTAGCCATCGGTTCACCGAGTGGGGGGCTCTGCTGCACTACGTCATCCGGTTCGTGGTTGCCATTCTAGAACCTTCCATCCCTAGCAGTTTTTGATTTTGTGAATTATAAAATAAAATAATTATTATAAAACTTTGCGTATGACTTTGCTATAAAATACTAAACTTTGCTTTTACTTAACTAGCTGTTGCCAGCAGTTTTGCACGCGTGGAGTCCTTTTTTATAAAAAAACATACTCCCATGCACACTTTCACCCTCTTTTCTGCCCCCCTGGGATTTCTGGATTTTCACATTTTAAATGTGAAAATCCAAAAACCCTGAAACACATCTATATTTATTTATGCTCAGTAGCTGTACATTCACATTTTCATGTTTCTAACTTCAAAGAACAAAGTTCATACAAAATTCCTCCCCATTTCCGCCTTTTAAAGTGGGAATATCCAAAAATCCGTTTCCTACTATAAGCAAAGTTGGTTATAAAATAAACCCGTATTCCAAATTTCAGCTTTCTAGATTTAGTAGTTTTGGCTGTGCTTTGATAGTTCAGTCAGTCAGTTAGACAAACGATTTATAAGATGGACTGGGCTGATCATAGTCCTTCCAACTTGCTAATTCTAAAAACTATGTTATGACTAGTTCTTCCACGGATTTCCTTGATTTCAACTCGTCACGTTGTGAAACTTACTCATTAAATTCAAGCTCAACTATACCGATACTAACCATGCTTATATAAAAATAGTACATGAATAAAAAATAATACCTATTTTTATCAAAACTCAAACGCTGTTTTTGTGCATAAAAAGGCTTATTTCAACGCGTAAAGTACATATAATATTTGGGGGAAAATGTGTCAATAAGAAAGCTAATATTTTGTGAACGACAAGGTAACACTTTTGCGAAACGAGTACTCGTTGTTCCAGAACGAGGAATATAATGAACGTAGAACAGTCTTTAAAAAACATACTAGGGTGTAAAAACTACTCTCGAAAGTTTTAACGGGAAAAGTTTTCGTTCAAATTATAAAGTACACCCTCGGCCACTTCAAAATCATATATAATCCTCGCCACCCAAAGGTTGTCTGGAAGAGATCGCTTTAAGATATAAGACCGACCGTTGTACTTTTATCATAATGTGTTATTGTTTATATCATAAGGTGTACAATAAAGTATTTTCATTCATTCATTCATTCACCGTGTATTTTATAATATAGGATTAGCGTAAAATAGCCTGAGAAGAGGCGTGGCTTCGCTGACGTCACAGCGAGCGGTCGTGGAGGGGCGCACCGAGCCTTGTTGAAGCGCACACGCCAGTCGAAGCTCACTTTTGCGCCAACCCCAGAGATAGACGGACGTTGTTACTTTGCTTATCGAGTTGTACTTTATTTTAGTAAAATTGATTTAATAAGAATTTATTTTAGTTTTGTGGATAATTGTTTTTTTTATTAAATATCAATCGTAGTTTCTAACTTCAGAAGTGGGATTCCTATCCAGTTTTGCCCTGACTTTTCTTGATTTTTAAATTTCATTTTGGTTTTGAGATTTCTACTTTCGGTATTTATCGTAAAAATGACCGAAAAGAGTTAACGTCCAAGTCGTAAACGAGATGATTTAAACCGTTTGATCGTTTTGGTTGAGAGTTCCAGGGTTCGCATCGCTAGCGTCGATAGTGCGGGTACTTCGGGCGACCTACCGCCACCGATGTCACCGCTCCCGCCGTGCGAGCCGCCTTCTACGCTGGCTGTTGCACCAGGTGCAGAATCATGTGGTGCAAGTTTGAACATGTCTATGTCTATGCCATGTCCGAGCACGATTCGGTCTAGCGCAGATGTAGTTATCAGCGAGGTAACCGAGAACCTTGTGAGTGCAATCAGCTCGATTCCGGTAAGATCTAACCATGTTTTCATATCAAGCTTCGATCCGTCTTTGCATAATTTCGATGTGTGGTGTAGCGAAGTTGATCACGTCTTTACTTTGAATCGGTGGGATGATCGCGAATGTTTAGCGAATTCAAGAACGTCTCCTTCGTTTAGACATTGCGAACATTATGTTCAACATAATGAAAACCAATTCTGATAACTTCCCTACATACGCGGACTATGCTAGGCGTTCTTTGTTGTGATTACGCATCGTGAAGGGTCTCAGTGACGAGTTGATCGCGGCTATAGTCATACGCGGTATTACTGACCCCCAAATAAGAGCCGCTACGAATGCAAAATTACTGCCAGATGATTTAGTAAACTTTATGTCGATTTACATCAAACCTGCAGAGGTTACACCAGTCCGCGGTACCGCTGCACGTGGGTCTTTTCGTAAAAGTGATTTACAACTAAATTCACGTAAACGTGAACACGATGATCCGAAAGTTAGTTGTTTTTTCATGTGGAGGTTATGGCCACCGACAGATATTGTGTCCCAAAAGTGAAAAAATAGATAGGGCGTTTGATGATAGTTCATCGACAGGTGTCTACTCATAGCTGACAGCCATCAAGGTTTGAGCCGTGTTCTGTTTGCAGAAAGATAGGTCGCAAAGTTGAAGATTGTTTTGTAAAACAGCGTGCTGAGCTACGTGGTAAGCTAAACGAAAAATAATGGTCAGGTGAGACCGAGCGAGCACAAAACAGGTTACATATTTTAGGGCCTTGCTCATTAGCTGTATTTTTTGGTAAGAAATGACAATACTTGAAGCATTGTTTGTCCTTTATAGATCTTTATGTGTACGTCTGAGGCAACGATAAATTCCAGGTTATTCCCTAAAGACAGAGTAGTTCAACTGACTCGCAAAGGTGTGCGTTTCAATTGGGGTGAGAAACAAGATAAGATATTCGAAAAGATATTATCGAACGCGTAACTAATGAGCCTTTGCTGGCTATTTTCGGGCTCTCTCTCCCCACTGAAGTACACACCAATGCATCAGCGCTGTGCTTAGAGTGCCATCTTTTACAGTGCAGATCCGTGATGACGGACCAAGCAGTCTTTTGCTTATTTCAGTCAGGTACCTCAAGGTGCTGAGCTGTGATACTTCTCGTGTGTGGAAACATTGGTAGTTGTCAAGGTTCTACAACATTTTGGACATTTATCTGGTCGATATTTATTTAAAAGTCGTGACCGATTGTAACGCCTTGAATAACGATTGTACTGACGAAGTATTGAATCTATTGCCGAAGTTTCTTAAGTTGTATGTTTCTTTGAACTTGGCTATAAAAGGGGACTGCGTTATTTCATGCTGGTTATCTGAGTCATAATCCTATCAACGTTTTTTTGAGATTCCTAAGCATTTTAATTGGGCTGCAGAAGCTGAGGGACGGTGATCTAGATTCTTCTAGGTACGCTTACTGCAATGACTTACATCATTACGTCATGGATGTATTGATGATCAACACAACAACATGGTCGTAGTCGGTAAGCAGTCACGTTTTCTTCTGGGATCTCTTCCAGACTAGAATGCTTTCAAATAGGTCATTCTCATTATGAACGCGTTTACTGAATTACTGCTTTCTATATACGATATGAAAGGAAGAGGACTTATGAGAGTGCAATGTAATTTTTTGGTTCACTGAAATTGTATAAAAATG
The DNA here is from genome assembly GCA_958496245.1 of Perizoma flavofasciatum. Taxonomy (NCBI): domain Eukaryota; kingdom Metazoa; phylum Arthropoda; class Insecta; order Lepidoptera; family Geometridae; genus Perizoma; species Perizoma flavofasciatum. Next base: position 8,552,021 of record OY292436.1, read on the forward strand.
CAATGTAATTTGTATAAAAAAAATGTCTTTCGTTTACTGGTTCGATGTATTGGGCTGTGTGATACATTTTATTACCCCTGAAATGCATTAATGTAATGAGCAAGTTGAGAGCAAATTTTTTCTTACTGATTAGAGTGTCTAATCAGAATGAATTTAATCACAGTCGAGTAACTAAACTTCGTACAAGAAAGTTGGTCTGCTATTTTGTGGAAATTACAGCTTACCTTGCACATAACGCTGCACAGTTTGATTAATTGTTGTTCATTCATGTTTTTTTTAATAGGCAGTAATGGTAGAACGCCCGTCATACTATCCCTGTTGCATGATGTAGCTCCGGAAGTGACGAATCCTAATAAAAAATCCTTGTACAAGCTTGTCCGGCAGCGTACGTTGTTGGATAAGAATCGCACTTGGCAAGATGCTGTGTCATCGAGCGGCGCAAACCACCTCGCGCGCCCAGGTCGAGCCAGGTCACGGACAAGATGGATTTTGGTATGCGTAAACCATACAAAGTTACGTATACGCTGCCACAAGGTCTCTATGCGCTTAAATCTATTCGCAGATCCCTACGGCACAACCACGGAAGCGGCTGTAGACAATGCTATGGCGCGGGGAATGGACCACTGATGTATGCACCACATTTTTGAGACTGTATGGCATATTTTTTGTCTGCAATGTTGTGTTACTGTGTATCCTGAGGGCTCTGCACATGATGGTTGAGTCACTCAAGGGCTCCTATCTGTTGACACACTCAGTCCCCATCATACTCAGTACTTATGTCTAGCACCCTGAGGGCTCTGCCTGTTTTTGTACATCCTGAGGGCTCTGTACTTGTGTCTAGCACCCTGAGGGCTCTGCTTGTTTTTGTACATCCTGAGGGCTCTATACTTGTGTCTAGCACTTTAAGGGCTCTGCTTGTTCTTGTACAACCTGAGGGCTCTGTACTGGTATCTAGCACCCTGAGGGCTCTGTTTGACAAACATCCTGTTTTGTACATCCTGAGGGCTCTGTACTTGTGTCTAGCACCCTGAGGGCTCTGCTTATTTTTGTACATCCTGAGGGCTCTGTACTTGTGTCTAGCACCTTAAGGGCTCTGCTTGTTTTTGTACAACCTGAGGGCTCTGTACTGGTATCTAGCACCCTGAGGGCTCTGTTTGACAAACATCCTGTTTTGTACATCCTGAGGGCTCTGTACTTGTGTCTAGCACCCTGAGGGCTCTGCTTATTTTTGTACATCCTGAGGGCTCTGTACTTGTGTCTAGTACCCTGAGGGCTCTGTTTTTGTACATCCCGAGGGCTCTGTACTAACTTTACCTATGTCTAACATCCTGAGGGCTCTGCGATGATGACATATGTTTACTGTGTACCCCGAGGGCTCTGCCACTGGCTTGAAGCACTGTCAAGTCGTAGCTATTAACTTATAGCTCTAAGCTATAACTTCGTTCTGGATATACCCGTGGGCTCTGTCCGAACGCTCTGAAAGTAATCGAGCCTCTCTTACTTTCAGTTTATGTGAATTTGAACTGTGTAACTAATGGAAACAATATGACTTTCAGATTTCAATGACGATGATGATAAAGTTGATGCCACTCAACTCCAGTTAAGTGGTGTCGAACGCCAAGTCGATGAGGTGGATGCCCATGCTTCACCCACCCACGAATTAGAAGATCTGCAGCCACATCCACTCTCCAACTCTGATGATCTGAGCACGGGCGAGGTCGCACCGTTGTCAGGAGAAGCCGGATTAGCGTAAAATAGCCTGAGAAGAGGCGTGGCTTCGCTGACGTCACAGCGAGCGGTCGTGGAGGGGCGCACCGAGCCTTGTTGAAGCGCACACGCCAGTCGAAGCTCACTTTTACGCCAACCCCAGAGATAGACGACGTTGTTACTTTGCTTATAGAGTTGTACTTTATTTTTGTAAAATTGATTTAATAAGAATTTATTTTAGTTTTGTGGATAATTGTTTTTTTTATTAAATATCAATCGTAGTTTCTAACTATAGTCTTATTATAAAATACGTTTCTGTATTTTTGAATTTCAATCGACTTCAAAAAAAGAGGAGGTTCTCAACTCGTCTGTATATTTTTTATGCATATGTTCCGCGATGTATTCGCCAATTCTGAACCGATTTTAATGATTATTTTTTAATGCGTAGGGTATATACTTCAAGGGTGGTCGACTTTTTATCAACTTCCCATTATTTGAAGATGATTTTTTCAAAAAATCTGCTATAAAAATATTATATTAAATTATTATAGTTTTATAAATGATAAAAAAAAATTTATTCATAAAGTTTGTATTACATAATACGTTTGTATCACGTATAAAAGTTTGTTACAAAAAATGTTTAATAATAATTCATTTCAAGATGAAATCTTGACCTGTATAATGAATTATTATTATATTATTATTAATCATATCCACCAGAAATATTCCAATAATCGTTTTGCAACCTTTCTCCAGAATTCGGACTTGAAATACATCCATGTTTCGCAAACATTCACGGATCGTATTCACGGTAGGCTTTCAGGGTGAATATGTGTCAATAAATCTTGTTTGTCATAGCGCTACAGTTCTCGCAAGAACGTAATATTGTGAGCTAAATGCATTCTGTAGTAGGTACTAGCTACAGCTGAAGACATAATAACGCTTTTCTAAACAACATACCTACTACAGCAACTTTCCATGAACATAACTTGTTCAAAAGCTCAATCTCCATACTTAATTATTCAACAAAATGTTCCAAATGGTCTTCTCAGCGTTGACTTTGGCCCAGCTGACACCTTTAGGTGGAAGCCCGTGTAAAGAAATAAATACATTCGCGCTAGCAGCATTTACCGCGGTTACATCATAAATTATGATTGACGTGTTGCCGTTTAGTATGTCATGTAACATTTTTTTTGATGCACGAATTTTTTTCAAGAACATAAACTCCCGTTAGATCTTTTGCATTTTTTAACCTGCTAAAATTATTTCCTTTTTATAGAGTCATAGTATGGACTTTCCAAAAATTCTACATACCATCTGAATTTGTTTGGTGGAGTTACGGCTGGGCCGTTTATAAGACGCAAATTTAATGTCTGAAAGAAAAAATCTCGGCAAGTAGAATACGAGTATGTTGTTGGTGTTTGGCGTCCAGCTATTTTACCACACATCGCCTTTCGTGTGGCCCCAACTTTAATATTAGCCATTGCTCTACTCTGAATACGAGTAGGATGAATAGAAACTATCATAAATGGGAAAAGTTACACAAAACCCCAACCTTGAAGTTTGAATGAAAGACTAGATCTTCCTTTTGCGAAGTTTGGGGCAACTCTTTCCTATTTGTAGACAACAATCGGTCGTGTGAATACTATTCCAAACACCGGATAGGAAGTTTTGTTGATTGATCGATTATCGGTTGTATGTGAAAAAGGGAATAATAAATTCAGAAACACTTTCTTAGAACTATACAGACAAATTGTGACGTAAATATTTATCACCAGATGATATTAAATATTCAAATATTTTCTGTCTTTATGATTTGGTTCAATAAATATGTAAAAAAATATATTTGTAGGTCACTTCATAGCGACAAAATGCTGTAAACAAGGAAACGGTCGAACAATTCGATTCCCTCGCAGATCTCTGCCATGTGTCATTATAATTATCATCTAGCCAGTTCACTGTTGAGTATAGGCACTTCTTTACAAATATAGATGAATAACAAAGACAATCATCATCAAAAGTTTCACACGCTTAAGTGTGTATTCATCTACAGTTGCAAAGTATTAAGCACGTTGTGACCTACAAAAGGCTGCGCATCCATGAATGTAAAAGCATACTATGAGTATCTATACATAGAGCCTACATGAATTTATGTATGCGGTTAACTGCGGTATGACGAGGCAGTTCGCAGGATGTGCCGCAACGAGCTTCCGGATGGGTTGCCCACTTCAGCGCATTTTTTTCTGATAAAAGGTTTGAAGTAGCGCGACGGTCAGAATAATAAATAGTTTTTATAGAGCACTTGGAGCTGCCATCGCTCAGTGGAAATTTTACGTCGTCTTTCCATTTGTAAGTCCTTTTGATGGAACAAAAAAAACAGCAAAAATAAATACCGCAATTTTCATAATGGTTTGCCGCCATGGTCAAAGCTGTGTTATTTTAACCACCGAGGCTGACCCGACTCACCGCCATGAAAGTTCTACGATTTTTTATAATTAGAAGCTGAGCTATTATTTTAGTATCCTGATTTCGTTTTTTTCTCATGAAAAAGGTTTACGTAGAATTACAAATTTATGGTGAATAAGCTTAATTGAACTGACAATATTTTTGAGTACAAAAACAAAAAAAAAAAAATGATGGTTTTTGAAAAATGCCATTTAAATTTGTCTTCCATCCATCGAACTGCACCAACCAACAATGATGATCCTAATGTTAATTAAAAGTCAGGTGTAAATTAAAAAAAAAAAACAGTTACACACACAAGAGCATCGTCTAGTATAGTATCAAATATCTGTAGCATCATAATAGTATTTATCGCTGTTATTTTGCAAATGGAAAAATTGTATGCGTTACCTTGGTAATATTATTAGTAACTGATTAATTGTTAGTTATATTTTATGAAATGTGCCCCAGTAATTTTTTAAACCAAGGTCTACAGGCGACGATTTTGTGCTGTTGGTAGTTATAGTAATGCAATATTCCAACATATTATGCTTATCTTTTGTTTACGTAAACATTTGGACATTGGCAATCTGTGAGTTTAGTTATTAGACTATTATTTATCAAAATTGACCGATATTCTTATCAAAGTGAGCCTATACGTAAGCTCAATCGAATTCTGCTGGTAATGTGTTCAAATAGATTATTTATTCGATTTGATTAAAATCTCTGAATGGTGGACTAGTTTTGACTACTTCGATAATATCAATTCTGTCCTACTAAATATTTTATATGCGAAAGTATGGATGGATTTTTGGGATATTAATTGCTCATAATCTTCGTAACGGCTGCACCGTTTTGAACTAAATTCAATTGAATTGATATTAAACTTCAAAACTAAATTTAAAGAGTAGCTTTGTTTGTGTCTAGTGTCATAAAGGGATAATTTATGAATTACAAACTATGTTTTATATTTATTGCATTTTTGCTGACAGGAGGAAACAGTTGTCTTCAGTTGTTGTTATCTATGTTACAAATAATGCTTTAATTTCAGTATCCCGGAAGGAAATTGGAGAATAGGGGAATCAGGGCGGCAACCTTTCCCCTTGATACATATATTATTATATGTGAGAAAATGCAGCGCAGATTATAATACAATGTCTGTGTAGAGCAACTATTGTTTCAGCAAGTAATCTCACAATGTGTTCGTAATTAGCGGAAAATTAATGAAACACGAATCAATGAAAGGCAGAAAATTGGATTCGGGAGGCTTCCACAATAACCTATTTAAGGTAACAATACCTACTCGTAAACTGTTCCATAAAGCGTTATCTATTCTACAAGTATCACAAAACTTTTTGACACGCCTTCACTTCATGATGTAGTCTTTTGTTTTCCTCAAAATAAACATGCCCACAACTATGATCACCATCGTAAGTCGGGTACCGCGCCCACTAGACCAACGCGGCTTAATGTATTTCTTATTGCGATTGAAATCCAGTAAAGTTACTAGTGTAGATTTCATTTAATGTTCACTCTTCCGCGTCTCGTTTTGTTTTTTTTTGTACTCTTACGACGAAATGGATGAGCTCTTGATGAGAGGAAAAGGAGCATAGTTCGTTCATGAATGAATGAATGAATGAATGAAAAAAATACCTAGAACAAATAACATGAAAACAAAATCATATTCTAAAGAAAGTACAATGGACGGTTTTATCGCTTAGGAGAGTGGCGGGATGTACACAATTGAACACTACAAGTTAATAAAAACTTAACATAACTAAATGTACAATGGGTAACCTTATTGCTTAGAAGTGATCTCTTCCAGACAAGCTTAAGATAGAGCGGAACTTATCATGATCTGAAATATGTTATTTAATAATACTTGGAGGTAAACAAGCAGAGGTTTCGTCACTAAGGGCATGCCTTGCTTGTCCTGAAGACAAAATTAAAAAGTCTCATGTGCCTGTATTTAAATAATTACTCTTTTGACGGCACAAATACTAAAATACTACCGGGAAATACTACCACCTACAGTGGTAGTATTTCCCGGAACTGTTTCATAAAGAAGCTTTACGTTCTTTTATCTGGATAACCGAGAGCTAAAACATTATATTGTTTTGAATTGTTTTACCTTCTGAATTGCTTTAATGTATATCTGGGCACTTTAAACTCTTAATATAGTATCTCTTGCACGTAATCTAGGCTAGATTGCTTCGTACCGACCGCAGGAGAGGCGCTGATCAGCGGTCACCGGCTGTTCTAATTAATTTTAGATTTACTTTCCTGCTAGCTGGAGTCCTGTTTGTGGCTTTTATTGCAGTGGTCATTTTAGAACGTGGCCTCTAGTTTTAAATTTAAACACATGATAAAAACTACGCTAAAGACAAAAAGTTTTTAGCGTAGTTTAAAACTTACCAAAAATAAATAATAATAAAGAACAAACACGCTCACGTATTCCTCATGGTGGACATACTCAGATACACTCAGTGAGTAATTTTTGAGGATACTAAGTATGAGGTAGTCAGAGACACGTCCAAATATTACATATGGCACATGCTCGTGTTTTTGCAAGTAACATTCCACGCTGCAAGCTCGAAACTTTCTATCCTATTACTATTATAAACGCGAAAGTTTGTGAGGATGGATGTTTATTACTCTTTCACGCAAAAACTACTGAACGGATTTTGATGAAACTTTACAGTAATATATACATCAGAATAACACATAGGGGCTACTTTTATCCGGCTACCACGCGGGCGAAGCCGTAGGCAGAGGCTAGTATTTTATAAATAAGTCTAGATCTTTTGTGCGTCTGTTTATTGTCTATGGAAACGTAGCTTAAGAACGAATTGAACCATTTCAATTCTGTTTTTTTAAGTTGGTTTGATTGGGATGGTAATAAAGAGTGCTGCAACAGATGATGGAAGGAATGTAAAACGGCGTATGCAGTTTTTTGTAATAGCCTTTGTATGACTTCAAAAAATATTTTAAGGTAGGTATTATTGCTACTCGTCACTAGGGTGACTTTGAGATCTTAAACTTAGTTTATTATAAGGTCAATTTGTCCCAAAAAAACGATCCGGGACTCGGATCCATTACACCTTTACTTTTAATCTAATCGGCAATGCGTTGACTAGTTTCACCATGAACCGAATTGACACTGGCATTGGGCACTATAACCCCATGTTGTTTCAACGAAACTGAAGTCAGTTCGGTAACAGGATATTATCTTGAAAATACGCTTTACACATTCAAGGAACAATTCAAGCTAACTTCAAATGCCATTATACCTAAGCCTTTTGGCTTGCAGTTTTGCGAATTTCTCCTGTGCTCCGCAATGCATATCAAAAACTAAGTAATTCTGGAATGTTCTCTTTGTACCTCACAATTTTCCTGCACAGAATTCCTGTGGGTCTCGATATGTCCACGATGCAGGTCACACAAAGGCTATTTTCTGAATAGGTTAAATCAAGCGATCGCGGCGAGGGGAACTTTTATTGAAACGGTCCCTGAAGAGAACTAGCGCTGAGCACGGTATTTCCGTCAGCAGAAAAATAATATACAAAAACGATTTTTTTCCGTGATTTACCAAGTACGATTCAAAAATCAGTAAAACCACTTACGTAGGTACCTACATAAAAAATAATTTTGCCTAATATTCATGTTTTTTTGTCAAATAGTCAATATTTTTTGAAATAGCATCCATTGCAAAGACCTAAATGGGAGCTAGTATCAAATATCTTTAGTTCAGTGTCCAAGCGTTGAAGGCAGCATGGCACGATTGCCAACTCGCAAAGTTTTGGCCAAGCGCCCGCAGATGTCGTCGTTGCGTAACCGCAAGCTTTTACTCGGAGACTATTCATTTTTATTATGATCTAAGTAGCCCACGTCACCGCAAGTAATCCAGGCTTACGCCGGTAATCTCGATTTGTAATCCCTCTCTTGTTTTTGTTCAGGATTTTTCTTTAAAAATATTTTTTTATGGATGCTTTGGTGATTAAGCTCGTTGTCATGCAAAGGTCTCAAGCAAAATTAGCTGGTTTTATAAAAAATCCTTTCGTGTGCTAGAATAAACCAAGCCTATATAATGTTAAAAAGTAACTTTTTCGTTATAATGGAAGAACCGGAGAGTTAACGGATCGGATCGGTAGAGGCCGCGAGAAAGAAAATAAATAGGAGTCAATAAAATAAAATTTGGCATTTACGGGTTATTGGACCTGCAATAGATCCATCTAATACTCACACTAACAAAAATACATTGTTCATTCTGTAAAATTGAAAGTGCTAAGTTCAAACAACATACAATAGATAACCCGATCGCGTCCGCTCGCGTCACGGTCAGCCCGAGGGAGAAGAGTGATCCATTACTTGAGCAAAGGATCCTCCCGCGGGATCCCATACTGTTGGATCAAATTTTCACTCAACTCCTTTGCATACATTATGAATACAATAATACCTACTACCAACAACCCTACCTAGGGGGTTTGATGGATTAGACTGAATGTGTGAATTAAATTTTAATAGACAAACATAGTGTAGGCAAAATCAGATTTAGGGAATAATCACTAACTACATGCTATTTAAGAAAAACCGACATTTATCCAAATTCAGGAACGAATGCTTGCTAGACAAACATGCTAAATTTGTGTTTAAAACTCGACCTATGGATCGACCTGTGATAAATTAGTCACCTTGTTCGATTGGCACCATATTCAAGCTGAAATAATGATCATCGAAAGAAACCAAGCCGAGTTTTTTGCCTGATCTGACTTGGTCGCGAAGAATCGACGATTCTTAAAGACTCGATAATCCCTTTCATTCAATAAATTAAAACATAGCTATCGACTTTGACTATATACTTTGGCTTGTTGGAGACAGAGAAAAATTGGGATAGTCCATGACCATGAAAATCCCATTACAATTATTATTAATACTCGTTCGTAGTTGACATATATCCACGTTTAAAACATGTAGAAAATTATTTTACAAAGTTGTTTAGGCCGCATGTAAATAATTAGGAAACACCTAAATATTCTCTTCGCACAGTTTGAATGTGTAATATTCCATGTTGAAAAGCCACACACTACGCATAAATAATGTACATATGTACATAATCCTACAATAGAATACAAATGTACATTATTTATGTGTAGTGTGATCAGAGAGCTGGATCAACGCATTAGCATTGCCATTCAACGTGGCAATGCGGTCATAATTTCGGGAACGCTTTCAGTTGGTAGTGAGCTGTAGAATTTGAGCTATCTATAGATTTTAGATAGCTAGCTCTTTTATAGCTGTCTTTTACACACACACACACACACACACACACACACACACACACACACACACACACACACACACACACACACACACACACACACACACACACACACACACACACACACACACACACACACACACACACACACACACACACACACACACACATACACATACCTACTTACATTTTTGTGTCACCTATTTTTTCACAAGCAAATAACCTTTTTCGCACACACCTGTTTAATCTTTCTAAAATAGCATAAATAAGTACTACCTAATAACTGTAACTATAGTCTTAGGTATTAGAAGAGCGGGGCCTTCTAACACAAGTATTTTCTACATAAATGAAGGTCCCAACCCTAATGAAATTGTTAAAAATTCTGTTACAGAAATAAAAACCATTTATTATTATTAATTTAAATAAAAGTAAATGCTTCAAGGAATGCTTTGAGTTTCTTTATTCCCCCAATCAAAAACGATGATTGGGGGAATAAAGAAACTCAAAGCATTCCTTGAGGTATGGAGGAGCGTAAAAACTAAACAATATAATATTATATAATAGAGTAAAGAGAGGATATATGTATTTCAGCAAAGGCGAATAACATATATGTGGTCGTATTTGCAAAGACCAGAAATGTATCTGATTGAAAATATTGAGAGCGCTCTTTATCAGGCTATTCCTCTGTTAAATCCAAGTAACAGATGTCGACGTAGTCGAGAATCGAAAGTAAGAGACTGTGATGGCGCAATTTTCATGGCAGTCGGTAGAAAATTACGAATTCTCTTGAAGGACGCCGCAGATGCAAATAATTTGTGAAATACAGATAAAAGCTGTTATCCTGTATTAATTTTTGGTCGATGATAACACCGAAGTTTTGTAATTTTTACTGAATACACATTTAGGTACACGGTGAGTTTTACGAAGACCTAGGATCTTTCTCCAAAACTCCAAGAATTTTATTTAATTTTTTACATATCATTTTTTTGCAATATCAAACCCAAGGTTTCAAAGACATATCTCATAACTATAATAGATTCGAATTTAGCCTCTGAGTTCCTCGAAAAAATTGAACAAAATCTTCGCTAAACATAAAGATAGAGCGAAGATAGTCATTTTATTTTTTCTTGATGTCACTGACTGTTTTTTTTACACCAGATATCAGCTCATGTCTTAGCATTTACTCGTTGTAGAACCGTACTAACTAAGCGCTTGACGTTTTGTTTACTGCACACAATGTAGATACGAATAAAATGTTTTGCGAATTTCTCTTTGGAATATATAGATTTCCAAACTCAATAACAAGTAGACACGAATATTATCTTGATCCTCTTTTTATTATCTGCCATTTGGAATCGTAGGTTTACATGTTCTGTTACCTTGTTACCTTTTTATCAAACATCAAAGTTCACTCAACATTTGAACAAATTTTATTTTATATCGAAAGCAACTTGAGGGAGTTTCTCAATAATCCCATGCAAATCGAATCACGCACGCAGAAATCTTGGAAAGAAGCACCGGTGTCCTAAATCCTGAAAACGAGCGACATTTTGCGATCTGGCTACAATTTTCAGCATGAAAACTTAAACCAAAGATGGAAAATTAACAAGTGTTCTAGAAATACTTGTTTAGGAAGATTATTCAAATGTTGAACTGAAATGTTTAGGAAGATTATTCAAATTTAGCATTTTTTGACCAACTATGTTAGTAAGAAAGTAATATATTGTACGGTTAGTATGATTAATTAATAATAGCAAAAAGTGACATGCTTGAATTGTCTTTGAAATTATTACTATACTGATATCTATACTAAAGAGAGTAGGTACATATTAATAATAAATGTTGCTCAAAACTTCAAAAAAATTTAAAAATAATCGGGCCATTGGCAGTGTAAGCCAGTTTTAGTCATCCGATACCGTTGAACGGCCTGTCTCTAGGGAAACCTCTTGCTTTGACAGCTCTGCTGGGGAAGTTTACCTTGAATTCAAGATTTTAAGAGTGGCGGGTGTACAAAAAAAATATAATAAAAGAATGCAACTTGTATATAAATTTTAACTACAACACACATGTACATATGATAAATATGTTAAGTTGTAGGTATGTACTTTAATTATACTAGGTTTATACATTATTAGCTACAAACATTCAAACTTTGACATTTACAATAACGAATGACAGTTCTATAGTGCACTAGCCTCTGCCCATAGCTTCGCCTGCATGGTACCCAAATAAAAAGATGCCTATGTGTTATTCTGATGTATAAGCTATATTACTGTAAAGTTTCATAAAAAAATCCGTTCACTAGTTTTTGCGTGAAGGAGTAAAAAATATCCATCATCACAAACTTTTGCGTTTATAATAGTAGTAGGATTCAGTCAAGAGTCCTTCATTCCCATTTACCTACAGAGGTTCGATCGATTCGTCGAAAAGGCTACTCGGTTGCTCGGCCCAAAGGACCATTAGTAATTTACCGAAGTGAACTTGGTCATAGACTGAACTTTTTACAAAAAGTAACAAGGCAAAAACTTGGTTTGATTTAGGCACACGGTATACCACATATTCATTTCAATGTGTGAACATAAATTAGGTATACCCATATTCAGAGAAAAACGTAAAAGACTGCAAAGGAAGTGATCATTTGATTTCCGTAACTAAAAGGGTTCAAACAAAACTTATTTTTTATGAAGGTGAAAAATAAAAGTATCGAATGTCTTTGACCGTAAATCAATATTTATTTTATTTTTATGTCTTCACACTTTGGGTTTTAACGTCAAACTTTGGTGCTGAATGTAACCTTGAATATTTACGTCGCAATCCCTAAAATACGGCCAATAAAAGCCGGATTTGGGTAGCAAAATATCCGTTACGATCGTGTTTAAATCAAGCCAAACTGAATTGTTTAAGGAATGACTACTATTGCTAACATTAACTTCGTTTGTATAAAATAACAGAATTATTAAAACATTTATTTGCGTCTATTTCTTGCCACTGAACTACTACTGAAAAAAGGCGGGTTTCATTTACGTAGTTTAACAAAAAACAAAGGCGTTCATGACTGTATCCCATATTATGATATTGGGACAAATGCTTGTATGATCTGCCAATATTTGTCTGGGGGTCTGGGTGTTTTCTATGTATAATATGTATGTATTTACAACAAAAAAAACAAGCTCTGCTTAGTTCGGAGCTAGATGATTCTGTGTGGAAAATATCCAGCATTATTTATATTTATTTATGAACATCCTCAGATACATACTCAGTGCATTTAAAACCAAGTAGGTGGTAGTCAACATTATTTTGGCCCATACCCTTGTTTTGCAAAATGTTAGCGATCCACGTGACAGGTTACAACCCATCGCGCCGTTTCACAGTGTAGCAAGCAATCGTATAGCTCGCTACACTGACGTTTTTCTTCGTTATTTTGTACCGTAAATTCATTTGTACACGCAATTTAGGTTTAAAGATATCAAAAAAGACACGGTCACTTACATGAAAATTGTTTATTAGCTTAATGTATACAATTTATAAAAGGAAAATAAAGATGTGTTGTCGTTCGGTCTGTCTGAAGTGATTACAATTTTGCACAAATTATTTTCTTAATATTTAGTACACTAAATGCCACATTTAGTGTAATAATACGATTATTAAGTTAAATCTAATATGATGAACCGAGTGATGTTTACACCAACATTCTTAATATCTACATGTGAAGTGAACCCATAGGACGAACCATCACGTGATACGGTTCATTTCTTGCTAGATAGGCTTTATAGGTAAGTACATTTCGATATGGTTCACAAGAACCTTCAAATCAAATCTATTTAAACTTTGGTACCCTACATTGAGTTCATCGTTTATTTATTACTCGTACATGTCGTATCGTGCAAAAATATTGTATGTATATGTGTATATGTTTTTAATGATAAAAATTAAAAAGGAACTTAATAGCAATACGTAGATACTATTCTAGTTTTTATTATCGAACTAAAATGACAGAATTTGAATCGGTAAAGTTATCAACCAATTGATTGTGTTGAATATTTTTAGAGTGGGAAATAATATGGTTAATTACAAGTTTTTCGTCCGTTATCTGAAGTTTTATAGTTATTTTTTTTATATTTATGTTATTTTGCACAAAATGAAAACTTATTAAAAAGCTCTTCGTCATGAGCACTGTCCGAAACCTCGTTTAACGGTAGACCGGCGACGGCAATTTTCGTATTGGTAGACATTCGTAAAAAATAATTTGCAAGGATGGATCTACAACTGAGTTTGTGGAAGCTGTCACAAAGCTATTTCAAAGGATGACTTTTTAATCGTCTTATTGAACTTTCAAGGCTAAATATTCACTGCTCACTGAATCACAACCGATAATTCTCTAACTAATAATCCTATTATTCTAAGCCAATGGCACGGAAAGTCTCAACAACTTTTTCAGATCCGATAGCTAGTAGACTTTTCTATGAAAGATGATCCGATGAACACTTTTATTAGAAAGTAAATGAGTAAAGTGTTCTGCTTTGTTAAAAATGACGCGACTTTTAGCCCTTCGAAGGGGTTTCCATTTACGGCGTGATCGATGAACGCCGCGATCTGCGAACTGGCTTCGTCCCGTCTCATCAAGATATAAAATTATTGTTATTTCTAAATGTTTTATATATACACAAAAAATCATTAGTTTTTTAATATAAAGTAACTACTTTGTGTAAGGTAGCCGTATTACAGGGGACGTAGTTTAATCTTTTGAAATTAAAAGTACCTACCTAATATTCACTTAAAACAAATATTTAGGTTTTATAAATAAAACGCAAACAGTTTCACTATCTTGATATCACTATCTTTTATTGAATTGCATTGCATAGAATGTTATGATACTCTAATAAATTACAGGAATTTCTTTGACCCTAACACTTCCTAAATCACTGTGCTTGTCTGTTTTAATGGCTTGTAACTATCCAGATTTATTGTGTAGATATTTGACCTGATTTATTATACAATATACTTATATTAAGCAATTTGACAAAACCAAGTGTACAATGTAGTTCCTACGGTTAATAAATGAGTATGAGTATGATACCTACTCAATTAAATATACACGTGTCTAGACTTTAACTTAGGCACTTCTTATTTTATCTAGATAAATAAATAAACACCTAACAGACACACTAGGATTCGCTGTGTCGTGAGTGTCATGGAATACGCTCATATAATTAGTAAGTATTTACATTGATTACTATCAATATAATCAACCTACTACTGTAGGTACCGATGAATTAAATTTAATCTTAAAACTTATTTTCTCAGCAACGCGATAGTAGGTACGTAGAATTAAAGGATTTAGTGTTTAGTTTTGGTCGTTATGGCTGTTGCACACGAAAGTAATAAAAAGGTAAACGCGATAAAGACCCGTAAAACTTCTAATCAAATTGTCCTAGTTCGCCATCCAGTTATATTATACCACAGGTTGACACAAGCTTATTGTTGGTAGGGCTGGTATCCACCAAAGCGAAATGCAGAGAGATACAACACAGAGAAGAGTCAAGAGTACATTCATGCCCACTCCTGATTAAAACTGGTGGGAATCGCTTCGTAGCAAATTTTTATACATTTTCCTCTCTTCTACTGTTTTTTCCGTCTAAGTTATCTCCACTTAATAAATACCGGCCTTGAGATCGCGCGCTTCAATGAGGACCCATCCACATTATTTGCTGGAATACTGATACAAAATGCTCAAAATACCACATTATTTGATCGTCAGCCCCTCCGCGACTGCGAACCTGCGAAAATAATGTTAATATTATAGAAATTAAAGTGAAATCGTTTTTAAACGGCTAGCTGGTAAATGATTTACAAACTTTACAGAATCACTTAGGAAATTTTCGAAAAAGTACTTTTACCTTGACTCAATACAACTTTTATGAAACATTTTCATTTGAAAATTGATAATGAAGTTGAAGCGGAATGGCGCGTCGTCCTTATTATGTGATACAAATATTTATGGATGATATAGAAAAGTGTATTAAAAGTTTTCGTATTTTCTTTATATTTTGTGGGCTTTTGTGTTCAAGTTGAGGGTTCATAAATTATAAGGCATATTTTGGGGAAAAAAACTTACATGTACCTAACGAAAAATGTCGATTAAAAAGCTTTCTGTAAAAACTGTGTTGTAATGTTTAATAACACAGTCATTTCCATCTATAGGGTTATTAGAGATTGTTAATATAATAGCTATAAGACCGCCCCCTGTACAATATTGACAAAGGTTGTAGTACTTATTAAAGCTGGAATATTATTTGATGTGCAATGAAGTATTTTCTATCTATCTATCAATGTTTTTCGTACCTATCTACGTGAGACAGGCGTCTGATGATGAGAAAGATGGAGTTTTAGTACTCACGATGTAAAGAGCCGATTAAAGACATGCTTGTCTATTTGTTTTTAAAATGGTAAAATAAACTACTGTAACCACTGAAATCTTTTTCGTTTTGTATGTCTTTAAGATAGATTATTTTTATAGTCATGATATCATTAGGGAGCGCTGCAATAGATGATGAGTTTCTATTTCATCTCTTTCTCTGATTTGCAGGTAAAATATTATATTTGAGACATTATATTTTACTCATAATATCTCGTAGCCGACAGTCGAATGAACTTTAACAAATAATAGTTCTTTGAACATTACTTTTTCTTTGAAGTCCCAAAAATATCTTATTTGATCAACTGCTTCATTTATTGTACCTATCATTCCTTCTGTAAATAAATAAGATTTCATGAAAGAATAAACTAAAAACTCAAAATGCTTATTGGTTCTAGGATCATAAAAAAATCCAAGCAGAGTTTGCCGAGTTCTTATCGACTTTGTTGTAGACTTTGTTTTAGGAAATGGCGTAAAAAAAACACGCCTCATGGCTTTATTCCCGATGATGGACATCCATCGAAGTTAAAATAAAATTGTTATAAATAAAATTATATATTATTAAATTATTATATTAGAGTGACTTATACATTAAATCGTTTATTCACATAGTTTATATTATATAACTACTTATATAAATTATGGTTTCAATGAATAATCACATTAAATAAAAAAATGCTTTCAGAAGCAAAGTTTTATAAAAATTGTGTTATTGCTTAAAATTATGTTTTTACATACCAAAAATTACTTTAACTTTATAAAAGTAAACAAGAATTACTTTGCACATACGAGTAAACCTTTGTTGAGTCAATTTTTGACTCCTCGCTTTAACTAAGTAAAATATGCTTGAATGTAGACAGAAATAATCTCTGATTTAGCTATTTACATAAATTAGGCTTTGTATTCTCCTAGCTTTGTATCATGAGATGGTCTAAAATAAAATAAATATACTTTTATTTAGTAAAATTAAATTACCTAAATTGTGATTAACTTTTAATTTACTGCTGAATTAATAATCATCTAAAAAAAGCAAAATGAGTTTATTATTTGATTCTTCTAGGCCTGAGACGCGAACAAACAATAGGAGTATATTCACTTAAAATTTTAAATTCACGAAATTTTAAATTTATTTAGATTATTATAAACTAAATCATTTTATTAAAATATAGGCGGTCTCAGCGCTGGGCTATCTCTACCAAACAACTTTTTATTTGGAAATAAGCTTCATGCATATACATACGATGAACTAATGCTATTAATGAATATAATTATCTCATCATCATCTTCAGTGCGAAAACAGACAGTATTGGACTACCTCCATCCACTTCATACTGCTCGTAGATCTAGTAACATACCAAAACAGTGGTAATATACCTTATTTGTAAATATGCGGTGTATATAAAGGTGTGCGCAAGTGTAAAACGACGTACTATTTCCATTTAACAGGGACGATCTGGCATTAGATAAACCATAGTTTGAATGAATACAGGGATAATTAATTAGACTTGGATACGAGTATGTTGACTCGGGAGTTGAATGTCCAATTAATTTTGGGTGACCGCCCGCCGCTGGCCGCGGTTACCCCGTAGACAGAAAATAGAGACGAAATCAGAAGCTCCTCCTTATATCCAGGAAAGTTTGAGGGCCATTAATAAAAATGTGCGTAATGAAAAACAGGGTAAGTCAAATAAAAGATAGATTAGATAACTATTTATTGCATACACCAGAATTACAAAAGACCCTTTACATAACATCTTATAAACTAGGTTGTGGTGATACAATGGCGGATAGAACCCACCTACCGAAATGTAGGTAGGGTGGAAACGAAATCTACCTACAATTCGGATCAAATTGATAGTGTGCCGTACATAACATGAGATTTGAGTTACACGTAACGTAACTTGATATACGTAATAGCCTGAATAAAAATAATATCTTAACAAGGGTACAGTCAGTAAAAAAGTAGATTAGAAATTGAAGTTTTTTGATGCTCATAGGATATATCGTTTGTAACCGGTCTTTAGATAACCTATTTGTTTTATCTGTGTTTTTTTTCAAAATACAAAAAATACATTCAGTCATCGGGATTTTGATAAATGCCAAAATTTATCATTTTTTTGTGAAAATCGATTGAATCACTCTTCATTTTCAATAAAAATTCTGCATACTTACACATTATCGACAGGATGTTATCCTCCTCCTTTTCTGAAAGACGGTTAATAAAAACACAATTCATTTAGATGCTCAGCTTTGTGTTCTAAATCACAATACAAATAGCGTTATAATTTAACATACCCGAGTAAATTGAATCTCTTTGTTAGCTGAAACAACTAGAGGCCCCATTCAGTAAACTGGAACCATGAGTAAAAATAAACATGTTTGAATAATACAAGGAAATTATTCAATAATTTTATAACACCCCAAGTTTTTTTCATCGTGTGTTACAGCGCCCTCTAGTGAAATGTGGCAGTAAAACCTAACAAAAAACCTTGAAGAATCCATGAAGTCATACAAATCAGTAGTAAAAACTGATTAATAATTATAATGCTGGACATTTTTCACACAGCATCATCTAGCCCCAAAGGAAGCAGAGCTTGTGTTATGAGAACTACATGACTGATATACTATTATATACATTATTTTTTGAAAATACATACTTATAAAACACCCAGACCCTAGACAAATGAATGCAGATCATACAAACATTTGTCCCGCAGCGGGAATCGAACCCGCAACCTTCTGCGTCTTCATCCACTGCGCCACAGAAGTTGTCATAAATAGTAGCAGATAAACATACCTACAAGGAAACAGGCAACCAACCTCTTAAGGCAAATGCATACACGTGATCCTTGAGTCGCGGGTAATAGAACGACAAATAAATCCTGATTTCCTAAACGTGAAAGTTTGTGAGGATGGATGTTTGTTACTCTTTCACGCAAAAACTACTGAACGGATTTTGATGAAACTTTACAGTTCTATAGCTTATACATCAGAATAACACATAGGCTACTTTTTATCCGGATACCACGCGGGCCAAGCCGTGGGCAGAAGCTAGTAACTTAATAATGCTGGACATTTTTCACACTGAATCATCTAGCCTCAAACTAAGCAGTGCTTGTATTATGGGTACATGACTGATATACTACATATATACCTTTTTTGTAAATACATACGTTATTATATATAGAAAACACCCAGATCCGAGACATATATTTTCAGATCATACAAACATTTGTCCCGCGGCAGGAATCGAACTTGCATCCCGCAATAAAATATTATTTTAAGCTCACTTTAAGGGATATTATAAGCACTGAAAAAGCCTTATAATCCTCGTAACAGATCAAATAATTGAAACACAAAAACTTAGCAGATACAAAAACCTTCCCAGTAAGTGAATTGACAAATGTACCTCGTTAATCACAAAGGTGGGCCGACAAAGTAATGTCCACGGAGCTTGAAAAAAATATCTTCAGTAATAGAGACGAAAAAGCACTCACACTCACAACTGACCTCTGTGGCGCTGCGGGCGAAGGCCCGCCTGAGACGCAAGTTGCGGGTTCGATTCCCGCCGCGGGACAAATGTTTGTATGACCTGCAAATATGCTGTCTCGGGTCTGGATGTTTTCTATATATAAAATGCATGTATTAAAAAAAAATATAAGTAGTTTAACAGTCATTTAGTTCCCATAATACAAACTCTGCTTAGTTTGGGGCTAGATAATACTGTAAAAAAAATCTTATCATTCCTAAAATTTACATACCTAAGTAATAAGTACGTAGATCCGTCAGGATACCAAGTACGAGGTAGTCAGAGGCACGGTCAACCATAATATTTCGCACATGGCTCACGTTTTGCAAAGAATTAGCTTATTATAACACTAACCAATGTCACGTGCTTTCAAATTTTCAGTTTTATTAAGTGCTGGTTTCTTTACGATGATTTCCTTAACCGTTTTGAGCACGTGATGATAGAGATGCGTTCTGTAATACTATTTTCTTGGTATCATTAGCTTGTTCTCGGCCACCCTGCGTTAGGGCAGTGATCTGGCCAGGTATACTTAACATAGATATATGTATACTGATTTCTATGAAATACTTAACCTAGCATATCAATAAGGATCGAAGGTTCGTTGGCCGTCTGTTACGAGACACCACGTAATGATAGCAATTTACAAATATTGATTCTATTATTTTACGTATGTTAGTCCATAAGGTATTTATTAATATGGGCCCCTGTAATCATATTGTATGTGTGCAAATGTTGCCTAAAATAAACGTTATATTTCTACAATTATCATTATTATCATAAAATACTCTGTTATTTAATTGAAGATAATACTGTGAAATAAACTACGCGAATTACACCACAATGTGATGAAAACGACAACATTGTTCATACATTTAGTATGAACAAATGGCACAGTTTTGTCCATCCAATATTAATCCAATGATAATAATGCTGGTCATTTTTCACACAGCATCATCTAGCCCCAAACTAAGCAGAGCTTGTATTATGAGAACTACATGACTGATATCCTACTACTTTTATAAACGCGAAAGTTTGTGAGGATGGGTGTTTGTCACTCTTTCACGCAAAAACTACTGAACGGATTATGATAAAACTTTAGCTTATACGTCAGAATAACAAATGGGCTACTTTTTATCCGGGTACCACGCGAGCGAAGCCGTGGGCAGAAGCTGGTATTACATATATAATAACTTAAAGTGCCTTACCGGACATCCCACACCCACTCTATCTATATCTCATTGCGTGATAAAAAGAGTGTTATTATGTGGGAGAAAATACTCTCACATTTTTGCGTCAGAGGTTATCAATTTCCCACAAATATTTTGGTAGAAATTTTATAGTCAACCGGATAGCGGAGAAGTACGGCCGTGGACATTTTTTTAAAAATAATCGCTTCTGGTCTCATTTGTTTCAATTCTCGTTATACTCGTATATATCCTCTTACTATTATAAAAGCGAAAATTTGTGAGGATGGATGTTTGTTACTCTTTCATGCAATAACTACTGATCAGATTTTGATGAAACTTTAAAGTAATATAGCTTATACATCAGAATAACACATGTGCTACTTTTTATCTGGGTACCACGCGGGCGAAGCCGTGGGCAGAAGCTAGTAAACGGTATTTCTTTCGACATTACTTAATTAACTTATTCAACACAACATAGTCGTGAAGCAGGGTGACTAAGACAAACTATCGATACAACAGCGAGGACTAATTACCTATTATTTTGCATAAAATAATCGGTTAAAATGAATGGCGGCTTATATGTTTCTAAAAAGTTAATAACGCAATAGTAAAAGTTGTTAATTATTGATGAAATCAGCTCTAGTCAAATGATGTGATGGGTTTTTTAAATTTCGTCAACCAAGCAAGTTATAGTTCAATGAGATTAATAATAATAATGCTGGACATTTTTCACACATCATCTAACCCAAACTAAGCAGAGCTTGTATTATGGGAACTACATGACTCATACATATTATACATAGATTTGAAAATATGGTTGTTTTCAGAAACCGTCAGGGCCCGGGCTAACTGCCGCGGTGGCGATTGTGGTTGACAAGTGGCTGCGTAGTTCATGTGAACCTACTGATCGATCTAAATTATTACTCAACTATTGATTTTATAAAAACGGGTATTTTCACGTACCGCACTATCGGTGAAGCCACCGACTAAGTTTCGACTCATTCCGAAAGTCTTCATCAGGGTGAGTGATCGCGACGTTGTCCCTCCGCGTCGCGTCGTGCACTACGATTTCTGAACTGCTGTAATGTGCTTATCTTCCCATTATTCGTGTTATGTAATTAATAAATGTCTTTTTATCCTATCCTATCCTACTACTTACTATATTATAAACGCTATTAATCCTACTATTATACACTAGGATTTTCTGTGTCACTACGAGTACATACCGCGCGACCACATGACCCAGACCCGTAAAAAAATCTTCAGAACATGCAGGTATTTGTCCTGCAGCGGTAATCCAACTCGCTCCCCTTGCTCCGCAGCTAGTTACTCGCCCACTCCATCGAAGTCATCATGTTGCAGGTTACCTACAATTTTTTTCTCGTTGCTGCAACCAACCGCATGTTTTTCTTGTTACAGGCTAACCATGCATCGGCTGTTAAGCATCACACTCATCACCATAGCCATTGACTGCGTGTACTCCCAGGAAGAACGGGAGCATCAGGGACCCCAAACCTGCGGCGGACGACTGCGGGGCCCCGTGGGAGTCATCCAGACCCCAAACTTCCCCAACCCTTTCCCCGTCCCCATCAAGTGCAAATGGATCATCGAACACGACATAGTGAACGGAACTATATCAATATATTTCACGCAACAATACACCACTAGTGGACTGACTTTCACGGAGTACATGTATTATGATGAATCATACAAGTTGGGTGAGAGGAGAGCTCTTACTGTCACCGAGGAGAACATAACGAGGATAAAATGGCTTCAGGTAAGTCATATATTTACATTTAGACATCGTATTTATTCATACGATGTTGTGGCATAATGCTGGAAGTTTCAACGGTGTCGTAATTTAAGATAATGTGGGTAAAACAGTGTGACATAAACAATAAAGCAGGAGACATTGTATTTGCATGATATGTTATGGTAAATAAGCTGTTATTAGTGAAAATGGAAATGGATTCTATCATATTACATTTATATTATATTTCATTTGAATAAATAGGTGGAATTATAGCAAATGTGGAAAATAATCATTATTTAGCCTCATTCACAATTATAAATACCTTTTCATAAAGTCAAGCTTCGATTATAATGAAAATATGTTAGGCCCCTGCCACCTCTGTTATCGGTTCATTCAGATGATTCTGCAGGTTTTTGATTGAAAGGAAACAATATATTTATATTTTACTCAACGTGGACGTCTTTTTTTTAATTTTTCAGAAGAGAATGAACAGAGTTCATGAGCACAGACTATCACCTCGGTTACAGATTAGCACAGACAATATATTATTTATTTATTATACTATATGGGTTGTGATTTCCACACCAAACCTGGCCGCAATTGCGCCAGGTATTGAGACGAATAACCATATTTTTTTATTATGACACATTAAAAAATGGCCTCATCTTGCAAAGCCCTATTCGAGTAAAGAGGTTAATAATGTGGCGACTTACTGTAATTACACGAGACAGTAAGTTTGTCAGTGACTGTACTGCAATGAGAAAATACGAATGCAATTTATATCGCTTACCTAGACTTTTTATTTATTATTAAATACTTCCACCTCAGAAAAGCGTCAGTAGGTATGTACATCAGTCATCCTGGGCATACTTTGAAAAAACTTGTGTTTTTATATACTTTTAAATCCATATCCATAGTATTGGATTTAAAAAAAGGTATATAGGCAGATAATTTTCGGAACCCTAAAAGAAGCGTGTCTTGATACATCTTAGGCAGTTTATTTACTTGCTCTTTACTTTCTCAGGTGTACAAATTAATTACAGTTATAAATTAATAAAATTTGTTTAAGTAACCTATTAAAACTAGTAATACGTGGAAAGAACAAAGTAATGCAAAACAAAACAAAGGCGAGACGTACTGGTAATGTATTTGAGCATCGCGGGGACCGGAACCGGAAAACAAGGCTGTTAGCGATATAATTGTTGTGAGATGCAGAGCAGTAATTTTCAGGGCTCTCACATACGATGCGATGCCTACGGTGGCAAGTTTTATTATTTACTAGCCTCTGTCCACGGCACCGCCAGCGTGATACAAGGATTAAAAGAAGCCTGTGTGTTATTATATGCCACAAACTACTCATGTTCCAAATGTCATCCAAATCGATCCAGCCGTTACGGAGATTTTAGCAAGAAAAATCCAAACATTCAAACTCAAACATTTTTAATATTAGTAGGATGCCGTACTAGCCTCTGCACATGGCTTAGTCCACATGATTCCCGGTTAAAAAGTAGCCTTTGTGTTATTCGAGGTCACGAACTAAAACTGTTTTAATAATTATAATATACTATACTCTATACTATACCCCATTTTAAGTATATTTACACAAAGATTACTTAAAATGGGGTGGGCCGAAAAGAGTGATATTTATAACATACTAAAATATTAAAAAACTGCAAAACGATAGTATCTTTAGAGAAGAAAACAAAATTCCAACAGAAGTACGAGATAAAATTCATACAAAAAACATAAAACGGTTAATAAAACATCAATTAAAAAAACAGAAACATAAAGTCATTTATCGAACCATAATAAAAGTACTCACAGACAAATAATGATAATGCAATACAAACTTAGTTCATTGCACTTTTCATTATTATTATTTTCTATATTTTATTTAGTAACCTCCTACCTATACCTACATATTACAAAATCTATTTATAAACCGAATACCACCTCCATGTATTACCAGTTGTTATACCAGTATATTACGAAAATCGAATAATATGTATATTCCGCCAGTGTTTCAAACAGCCTGTATACCACACAGATAAGGATAAAATGCGAGTTCCACCTTATCTGTATGGGCCGACCAGCTGTTTCATTCAATGGCGTGAATACTTTGACTCTGTATTAAATGAGGAATTGATACTTACATGCACCTTAGACAAACAACTATTAGGTTTATTGGATGTAGTTAGCATAACCATGTAACTGTAAACTACATTATGAATAATAAAAAAAAAGACATAGCATATTGTTACATAAGCGGAAATTGTAATACTGGCCTGGTATCCTCAAAACGATATCGCAAAAAATCCTTTATAAAAATTTTGCGCTACGCAGTTTTTAATACATTTAGCTATCATATATTTAAAATTATTAGTTAGCTACAATAACTATCATTGTTCGGTTCTTAAAATATAGTTTTATATTTGTGAAAATCGAAAGAAAACCTCAAATACGAGAGCGCGACATCTTACGCGCAACCATGACGTCACTGGCAGACTACCTAATTTCAATCTTATTTCCAAAGGCACAAGGGCTATAACTATCTGCGAAAAAAATGCTTTTCATATCCGGACACGGAATGAAATACATTTTTGATTCGACCGTTATTTTTGACGGGCTGCATCTTAAGGCATATAATGAGTCAGGTTATAATAGAACCAGTGTATGCTGGGTAATCGATTTTGATTATAATTTTATAAAATAGAGCCTCTTAAGAATTTGCGGCTCGCAGCATTATTTTTGTTCGGGTGTGAAAACACCAAACATCCGAACAAAGAAATAAAATGTAACGGAACTGAGGCCACTGAGTCCTGACGAAAGAATCTTCTTGGCCAAAGAAATAGTATTAACTAAAAGTAGGTATTATGTTTTTTGACCAATATTTTATTCTGTATTGTATCATCAAAGCACAGAAGTAACTGCAGTACTATTCTAAAAAAAATGTCCAAGACATGTTGAAACTCGCAATATTAGGTATTGGCCCGAAGTTGACCAATAAGTCATTGAGTTAGATCTCATTGGAAACCCGTAACAGACAAACGGATATTTGGGTTTCATTTTTGCAATATGGTTGCGGGTTCGACTCCCGCTGCGGGACAAATGTTTGTATGATCTGCAAATATTTGTCTCGGGTCTGGGTGTTTATCTTTGTATAATATGTTTGTATTTCCAAAAAAAGTATATTAGTAGTATCAGTCATGTAGTTCCCGTAATACAAGCCATGCTTAGATGATGGTGTGTGAAAAATGTCCAGTATTATTTATTTATTTTTATTTAAACTTAAAAACTCATCATTCTTAAGCTCACCTAAGACTTAAATATACTTGCAATAAAAGCACATTACAACATTATCATTGGTGTAGAGCTTATAACCCACCAAATCGTAACGAACTCATTGGAAATTACCAGCACGAACACAAATAATGCATTGGAAAATACCAGTTCGAGCACAAATAACGCATTGGAAAATACCGGGCCATATTCAGCCGGTCCCGTTACGTATTCCGTGTAACGCCATTGAAAAACACCGACGCGTAAAACGTTCGGTAGGAGCTTAAATCAAATATTTACTAGTGGCTATGCCTAGTCACAGTGATGTCGAAAACGCTGGTACAGAATAAAGCACAGAAACTAAATATGACTACGGTACATCCCTGTCTTGTAACACGCAAAAATCAGTGACACAATCGTCATTACCTAATCCCAAATGAGAGTTTTCTCTTTCCTCTTGCCAATCTTGCCAAATAAAGAACCTAGCTATTTGGTTTTCTATTCTGTTGCACCATAATACCACCACCAAATTATGCATAATTATGCATTAAGACTTATATAGCATAGCAGCATTTGACGAACTTGGTAGCGGACGGTCGGGTATCCCACTGGCAAGGGGTCCGCTGCGGGTCAAAATGTTCAAGTGTTTGGAGGTTGTGGTACCACGGTGCTCGTAGTTTCTAATATGAGCATGCTTCGTGGGCGACAGGGAATCCTAGTGTGGGGTCAGGGCTATTTATGTGACTTTTGGATGTTTGTAGAATTATTATTTATTTTATAGGTGTGTTTAGTTAGAATTGACACCAACGTACAATCTACGTGTCCATTCGTTGGCTCCTAGGTTGTTGTTCTGAGCATGCTTCTATTTTTTAGCTATGACTTGTGTGGGATGTATGCAATGATGGTTGTGTGCCATTCGAAACTGTGTCACTCGCAACATTTGGGTGCAATCTGGAAGCGCTTTACTTTATTGGATGGACATATTGGCTAAAACGGATTGTTTCAATTGAGCATTTGTGGTAGTAATTATTCCTTAATAGAAAAAGAGTTTCAATGGTTTATATGTATACCGTATGTTTCTATTCAAATAAGAAGAATTTATATCAAATATGTATTATAAGTTATACGAACGATTTAGTTAGATGAATACGCATAATTCACAACATATCAGCTAATATTAAAAAAAAGAGAATCATAATTAACTTTTGGTACAATTTTAATGTGACCATTGAAACTCATTTACCATAAATTGTGTTTTAATCTATATTTTTAAACTTTCGATGTGATCATAGAAAAATAAACACTTAGAAAACTGATAAGTGAACAGATTCAGCACCTTTCAGCGTGTCTTGAAACAATATTCATAATCATATTTATTGCTCATCAGTATACAGTTTAGTATAGGTGTTAAAATAAAACAAAGGAAAGTAGATCGATTGAGTAATTTGCTAAAAAACTCTTTTTTAAGCTGTGATTAAGATTGAAATATAATTTAAATAAAATAATTTGTAATATTGATACGTTAAGTTATGGACCAGTAGCATCTATTAGCGGGATAATTCACTTTTGTGTTACCTACTTTACGATTAGAGCTTTAAGGGCTAACATACAAGCATTTCGGCGCGCCGTATCGCCGCGTCGCCCCGCTTTTTCTGCATAACGATCGACGTGCGCTGACGTCTATTTTGACGGTGCAGTGCCGCACCTCATTTTTGTGTGTCGGCCCTAACGACATGTAGGTAGTATCGAATAGCGAAACCAGTACATATATAAGGGACCGTATAAGTTGGAAAAGACATAATGCATCTTTGAACAACAATAAGTTTTAGTACCTACTTTCGTTGTAACTTTTTGTGATTTAAGTATAAATTTAAAGCGGTTCATATATGCCCCATAAGTTAATTCAAGCTTTATTTCAAAAAAATAGTATTTCCAAAGCGATTCTAAGCGATCAAGAAATTACTAGTGTGTTACACAGTTGCACTGAAAAGAGTTTATTATGTAGATTTCTATTGCACTGTAGTTTTGATTTAGAATCTTACTTTATTATTTTCATGCCGAACCCAAGCACATAACAAATTGGTGTCAGAAGTGCGATAGTCTCGGAATCCTAGCTTAACAATACAACCTATATATTGATGTAAATCATTTTTAAAATTCTTATAAATGTAAGTATTCACCGAGTTTATCATAATGTATAGAAAGAGTCCCTACATTATAATAGTTTGTATATTTCTATACGCTATTATACTCATACCAACAACATTCCATTAGCATTTTCCAAGGCGGTCTCTTATAGAACCCGACCAACGACGTGATATGAATCGTAATCATCCGCCACTTCATAATAATTCATTGATATGTGCACATAATATACCTATTGACGCAAGCGATTTTCAAAGAAGTGCCTTGGCACTTATTTTATCTTACCACAGATATTATAACACTTTTGAATACTGAAATATAGCTAATTGTCTAACTGTCAAGCTTATTTTTTATAGCAGTTAGTGGAAAAATAAATAAATCAAACTGATTAGAATATTCTCCTTTATAAATGCTATAATAGGTAGGTATGGATAGTACATATACCCCTGACGTGTATTCCATGATGTATTACAATGCCACCTAGTGACTAGTGACAATAAAAGAGAACCATCATTTCTCTATCAAAAAACAATCCTTGAAGACATAAAAATCGATTGAAAACCCCGCATAACAATCCGTTAAGCTTTTTCGGAGATAAATAGTTACAAAAAACTGGGTTACTAGACAAATGCCACTTTCTGTTGGCGTTAACGCCTGCGGAAAGATTGAATTGTATGGAAATGACATTAGCTGTTGCAATGTCACGTGACTGCGGCCAAGTTTTTCTTTGACGTATTTGTGTTAGAAAAGGAAAACGAAGCGGGAGGTATTTGTCTAGACTCCATGTTGTCGCAGGTAAATGAAGAATGTAACTTTAGCTTCTTTTAGACTCATGAATAATACTTGGGGTACTTAATTAGTTTTGAAGTGCTCATTAATACGTGCTCAAGACGATTAAGGGAAACATCGTGAGGAAAACGTATTTTCTAGAATCAAAAATTCGAAGGCATGTACCATTGCTTAGTGTTCATAGTTGGAATGGTGGATAATCTGTGTACCTAGTCTGTGGTAGGAATATTTTTTGAATGATTTGTCAATGTCAAAACACTTGTACTGAAATAGGCACGGCCCAGAAAAAAATGTGATTACTATTTTGGTGACAACTCTTTATAAAAACTGACGAAGAATAACAAAACGATGTTTGAAGAAAATACCTGTTTTATTTAAATCCAGAACAGTTGGCGATGGGCATGCAACCTGCCATGCGGAATGGACAACTACCATGCAAAAATTGGGCACATGCCATGGCCAATATAATGGCTTACGTGCCATTAAATAAACAAATAATGCTGGACATATTCACACAGCATCATCTAGCCCCAAAGTAAGCAAAGCTTGTGTTATAGGAACTTAACGACTGATAATACTACTTGTGTACTTTTTTTGTAAATGTATACATAATATACATAGAAAACACCCAGGCTCGAGACAAATATTTGCAGATCATACAAACATTGTTTCGCGGTGGGAATCAAACACGCAACCTTGTGGTCTTCGCCCACTGCGCCACAGAGGTCATCAACCTCACGAATCTACATACTGAGTAGGTATTCGATGCAATTATACATAATGGAGTTAACAATCGCGAGCGTGTTTTTTTATATTTTTCGGAAAATTACTCACCTGTCTGTGCTTTAACTCTTACCGAGGAGCTTCTTCAGGGAGAAGGTCTTTATATCAGGGTACATTTATTACGACTGTATAACGGATACACTAACTCTGAGGGCGATGTTTACTTCCAAGATGATTACATTTACGGCTTTTTTATTTTAATGCACTGTGGGTTCTGTATTTTGCGTTATAAAAGTCGAGACGGTGCCTGGTGTTTACTGATCTCTTTTTATTATGTAATTAATTTATTGCATGCTTTTACAGAGACAGAGAGAGATGGAAGCAAATAGAGGCTTTTACCGCTCTAGGCCTTGTACAGTTAATGAATACCTGAACTTACATGATATTGAAGTTTTAATAAGATAAGGTAATAAGATGTAAGTACTCGTATGTACCAAAAAAAAACTTTTTTTGTATATACTTACAACATTGTAAGTTTGTCCGTAAAACCAAATTACATTATAATTTAGTTTTACGGATAAACTTCTTTTTCGGTTGACGTAGTATAAGGGGTTTAATTTTTGACCTGTGTTTATACTAAGACAAAGACCAAGTTAAAAGAGAAATAATAAATTATATTTGGGGAGGGCGGGGGTCTTGCTACTCTACGTCGTCCGTTCATTCATTACTTACTTCACTTAAAATAATAATATTTAGGTACAAGTATGGACAATCTAAATAATATCCTTATATATATATATATATATAGGGATATTATACGTACTTTGCTGATCATACGCGGTATATATATATACATCTGATATGTACAAATGGAACTACAAAAGGTATTTGCCTAATAGTTGATGATACCTAAATTTCAAATGTTTCAAATGCTGAATATATAACGAGCGAAACCACTTCAAATGAAAATATCGTACGTGTTAGAAATACTCACTCGAACTTTATAACTATTTCAGTCTGGCCAAAGTTGGCCCACAATACACAGTAGCTTTGTGCTTTTAACAGGGCCTATCGATATCATGTTTTGTTTTATGAAAGAATTTTCATTTTGGAGTGAAAGAAGAGAGTGTTTTGGAGTGAAAGAAGATTTAGTGACAAGAATAGAGTAGGTATGATAAGTTGGTTTGGGCATGTGGAAAGGATGGATGAAAGGAGATTGACGAAACATGTATTATAAGGCGAGTGTGAACTATCCTAGTTGGAATAGGAAGACCTCGCGAACGTACTCGGACCTTAATTGAGATGTTCTAGATTAAAGCCAAGTGAAGAGTAGCCTAAACCGACTAGCATACATGAAGAATGTGATGAGAATTTGTGGCAGTAGCGTTGGCGGAGGCGACCAAAGGCAAGAGGTTGACAGTTGGGTTGTCAAAGTTCCCTTCAGTGGACTGATCTCCATTGCCTCCTCGCCTGTTTTTCCAGGCCTTTATAAAATACAGCCTGCTGTATTGCGACCAAAGTGCAATTATCGATGGATATCCGCTAATCGCCCTGAAAAAGATTGCTCATTTTCTGAAAGTGGTATAGAAATTAAATTAATCCTCGTTTCGGCCATGACTTCACAGAGATGATTTCTATTGGTCGTAACATTTTTTCTAGTCTCGTATGGCTTTGACAGGGGTCGAGGCGAGCGGACCTTCGTCAGTTCACCGCTATTACGGTACAGACAGGAACAACGCAATAAGCGAATTATTGACGAAATGCCGATGCGGACTTTTTTTTTTAATTAGGATCAATTATAGATTTTTTCTTAATTTATTTAAAGACTTTTAATGATAGCTTTGAAACACAAATAATTTATTAGCTACCTATGCTTTTTTATTATATTAATTAAACAAATAAATACACATCTAACCGACACATTCGTAGTTCTGATCCTAGGATTCTCTGTATCGTAGGTATCCATTCAGAAATTACGAGTACCGTGGTACCACCACACCCAGACCTAGAACAAATATCTGCAGAACATCCAAACATTTGTTACGCATCGGGAATCTAACCCGCACCTCTTGCATCGAGGTTATTGAATACTAGCTGGCGTCCCGCGGTTTCACTCTCGTGAGTTTCGATTCCGTGGGAATATCGGGATGAAAAGTAACTGTAAAGTATTTTACTGCTACATAAATATCCTTGATGATTTATTTGAATAAGAATTAATACTACGATACGAATGTAACCAACTCTTGTTTCTACCGACTATCTTATTAAATTTTAGAATAAAAAAGTTGCTTGAACACAAAAAATGTGACTTAACTATGTTAGTTAAATATATTCTCTCGGGGATTTTTTTTAGGTAATAATGACTACTTTAATCATGTAGTACATCATATTTATGTATCATCAATAGTTTTCTCAGCGCACGCCAAATAACGACTCAAAGTAGCAATTTTGCCTATAAGCAAAATTGCTACTTTGGATCACATTATTGCAATCTTCAAAAGGATTTCTATTTGTTGATAATAAGTTATAGCCTATGTTACTTCATGCTAATTTAACTTTCTTTTGGTGAAAAAATGGTCAAAGTTGGTTTAGTAGTTTCGAAGCCAATTCGGTACAAACAAAAAAACAAAAAATATTTCCTCTTTATAATATTAGTATAGAAAACTAGCTTCTGTCCACGGCTTCGCCCGCGTGGTACCGGGATAAAAAGTAGCCTATGTGTTATTCTGCTATATAAGCTATATTACTGTAAATTTTCATCAAAATCCGTTCAGTAGTTTTTGCGTGAAACAGTAACAACCATCCTCACAAACTTTCACGTATTAGGATAGGATAGTAGGATATAGTAGGAAAGATTATTTATATGTTTCGAAAATCAAAGTGGGCACGATGTTTTACTTCATAGTGAAGGCAACCGGCATGCTGGAATCAAAATTTCGAATGCATGTGCCACCAGTTAGTGTTCCAATAAAGCGGCGATGGGCTTACAACCTGTCACGTAGAATGCTAACTACTGTGCAAAAAGTGGGCATGTGTCAAATATAGATGTGCCTCTGGCTACTCCCTACTTGTCAACCTCACAGATCTGCATACTGAGTAGGGATCTAAGGAAGTCCATCAATGGAATTAGAGACGAAAAAATGATAAGAAAAAGCTATTTCTCAAAAAATCTGAGTTGAAGAATTATTTCAGTACAAAGTAGGTACAAAATAATTTACTTCTAGAAAAAGTATGTGCCTAAATTACAAATTTGATAATGCTTTGCACTATGTCTAGACTGTATCGCGGAAGCCCTGACAATTGATTAAGTAGAAATAAACAAATGCATTTAAAATACAAAACATCCTGAGTAACATCGAAAAATTTGTCAGTGAAATCAATGTTGAATCTTTTTGGTCCAAAAGAAAAATCCACCGAATTCCCTCCTACAATTTTTATTTTCACTATTTTTCTGTCGAGTCAACGTTAACTTACAGTAACTGACACCATGTCAACTGGAAAAGTGTTTTTATTGTTTTCCTTGTTGAAAACAATGTGTGGCTTTGAAATCTATTGCATTCTGATTGCAAATGTATATAAGTAGTATATCAGTCATGTAGTTCCCATAAGACAAGCTCCGCTTACTTTGGGGCTAGATGATGTAGTGTGAAAAATGTCCAGTATTATTATTCTTACAGAAAATGCCATCAGCTCATAAATAACATTGATTCGACGTTCATGAAGACTTAGACTTAATTCATTAAAGAGGGTCGATATATTTGATATTATTTTGAGAACTGGCTTTTATGCGATCGAATAGAAGCGTTTTAGATTTCAATTGACGCTCTACTCCCTTTATACTTCAACGGCATTTCATTCAACAGCACCATTAACCCTCCAAGCGTTAGATATCAAAAAGTCAATTTTCGCCAACATAAAATTTTATAGCCGCACGCGTATTATTGTATGGTGTGTAGACACTCGCCTTCCATGTTGTGATGTTATTTGAAAAACACAGAAATAGGGAATCATGTGAGTAACCAACAAATAATCGTAGGAGTAAGTAGGTACATAATCACCCGATGTCTTGTATAAAATCACCATCATCAACAGATTGTACAAGACAAGTCTCCCTAAAGAGACACATTACGAACTGTTATGCCACTTGTTGAATTCCGGGTTTAAAATAAAAAACGGAAAATAAAAGTCAAATTATATTAATTATGGTTTTTCTAGGGAAATTCGGTATAAGCGATTGTTGCGGTAAATGATCGGAGCTGAACTGACTTGCAGGTGGCACTTTCTCATAGGAATCTTAAATTCCCACATTAGATTATGAGAAAAGGCACGAAGCTAAATGGGGCATCACAAAGGCTGTCATCGTGGGATCATAACAGAACTATCTTGGGCTACCACCAGCCTCCAGCCTATGAGATAATATCAATCCATCAGGTGGGAGGCCTTCCTATAGTGCGCCATTCGAGAACCTTTCGTTCCTAGCGGTTGTTGGTTCTGCGAGCTATATGGCCTGCCCTTTGCCATTCTAGCGGCTTTGTTGAGAGCTATATTCTTCTACGGATTTTCTCGTTTCGGCATAGCTCTTTTCATGGCCCGCTGCGCGACCTTGAGCTTATCCATAAGGCTAATTAGTTGATACGATCAAGTCTTTGTGTAATAATGTTTTCACTGGTAACACGCAGTGATTGTAGGCTTTCGTTTTGAGTCTGCGGAATTTTTGACAAAGAGATGTGAGTTTCCCAAACGCTGCCTTACTTAACAAAATACACTTCATCTATTAATTGATAACATAGATTCAAACCACCTTCGCACTTTCTACACTGTGACGTTGATTTTAAATATTTAGGTAGTATAAATCTTAAAACAATACAATCGCTATCGCAACCGCACCATTTACCCTTATTCTCAATGGAATTAAACGTTCTTGAAAAATGTAGGGTAACAAAAAGCTCGCATTTAATAAAGCATTTGACCTGAAGATAAGCCTCAGGTAATCCTTGCCACTCGGGCATAGGGTAATCTTTATTAAATATGGAACCCGAATTATCCATGTGCATACCCTAAGTACGCATATACCTTTCTACTCGCAGCACACACAGAGCAAAGAAAACTTCGTTAGAAGCACAGCTCTAAATAAATAATGCTCGACATTTTTCACACAGCATCATCTAGCCCCAAACTACGCAGAGCTTTTGTTATGGGAATTACATGACTGATATATTACTTATAAGCATTTTTTTGTCAATACATACATATCATACATAGAAAACACTCAGACCCGAGACGGATATTTGCATACACAAATATTTGTGCCGCGGTGGGAATCGAACCCGCATCGAAACCTTCTGCGTCTCAGGCGGGACTTCACCCACTGCGCCACAGAGGTCGTCGCTCTGATAATACCTAAAAAATACGCAGTGGTTTTATTGCTTTCGTTCCTAGAGTTTCCTGCCCACAGAGAATGAAACGCGTGGCAGCAAATGCTAGTTTGAACCCAAGTCGATGTAAAACTATTTAAATACTTATCTTGGGCCAGTTGATAATGCAAAATAGGATTTTCTAGTATTAAATTTATAAAATAATAAAAATTAACTGGAGTTGTATCCGAATTTAGTACTTAAAAAAATAATTGATTTCCATCAGTTATTTTTTTGTTGTTCCTGAGGGCAAAATAATGGTGATGCAAATTGAGTCCTTATGCATTGGTTCTACGATGTTCACGTGACACTCCGATTATTCAAACTGTCTCTAGTAGCTGCATAAAGAGCATGCTCTATGCTCTGTGAACCTAGCATTATAATTTATTATTCCTATCTTGCGTTAGATTAAAACCCTTTTACAAACTCGTCTTATGTTATTTTTATCGTTAAAAATACAGCCGTTGAATATTTAAGTATTTTTGGTATTATTTATTTAGGTGGTAGGGTTCATTTGAATTGATATAACGTGAAATTAGCTTTGATATTAAGGTATTCGAGTAACATTATAGGTACTCACGTAAGTACATATTTCAATAGCTGTAGGATAATGAACTACCTTATATGAACGTATGTAAGTTGTCCCAGAATATTATATATAGCTATGCCACGGCCGCCCTCGGCGCCCAGCCCACCGCGTCGCATCGCCCATTCGCGCTATTTCTGCTTTTGCTGTGCTCAAACATGCGCGGAAATATTGACATTACTTTCAAAAAAGAACACGTGAAGTTTCAAATATTTTCGTACACAGCATTAGTTTTGAATTTGGAACAAAAAACGCTTTGGCAATGTTGAATGGAAATCCATTTCCGGCGGCGTGATGGGCGTAGGAGAAAAAAAATCTATGTTCTGCGCATGATCAATGCAAGAAGCTCGCCGGCAATAATGACTATGACAAAACTTTTTCTTGTTTGCCTCATTTGAATTTGGCTCTCTTTCATCGAACTGGTACAAATAGGTTATGTTTAAGTGACTGTATGCAGATGCCTTTCTGCACATGCTGTAAAATAAAAATAAAATTTAGCGGTAAAGAAAAAGGTCGATTCTGTTATTTTTATAATAAATACATAAATAAAAATGAGTGTGGAAGGTTCCGAAATGGATATTAACTGCACTCCACCAGAACTTAGGCTGGAAGCTAAATTAGCAATAAAAACAGCTTCCAGCGAAGTTAAAATAAAATACGTAACTACATAAGCCTTGCACTAAATATGCCTCTGCGGAAATGGCAATTGCAGGCCGAGCCGCAGGCGAGGACTTCAGTGACACGAGACTATTTCGCGGCCTCTGCAATAATGTACTAATAACCTTCCTCGAGAATTGGGCTATCAATACAAAATATTTTTTTCAAATACTACTGGAATTTCCAGAGATAAGCGCGTTCAAACAAGACAACATACGAACTCTTCAGCTTTATTATTAGTATAGATTATCTATATAATGAATAAATAGTAAAGCCATCCCGGTTTACTATGAAAATAAACAACTATACCTAACTGAAAGGATCAGGATTAGTTTATGTTATTAGTTTATAAGAAACTAAAATTTCAGGAAAATTTATGAATTACAGTTCTTGTATAAACTATTCACTTTAATAAAACTATTTACTCAAATAAAACAAGAATAAATACGTATTATGATTCTTAATTCGAATTAAAAACCAAAAATCCGGAAGTTAATCCCCGGCGTCCAAAAAAACGTTCGCACAGCTTTTTTTCTTTGCAATCAACAAACGACTGAAAACTCGACCAGCTTATAGGTACCTCGACGAATATACACACGAATTTATTTGGTGTGCCGACCACTAGATGACAATCCACAGTCATACACGATAACTGCCAAACATAGACGAATACTGCCTCCAAACGTTCGCACAACGCGTTAGTCCAACACGCCGACGGCCGACGTGATGATTGTCAAGAGGGCTCAAAAAATGATTAATTTAGTGGCACTTATGAATATTAACTGTATAGATTTCTACTATAAGAGATATGTCCATCTCTAGGGTAGCGTTTTGCAGAATTTCGCATCGCAATACTTTAAATTCTAGACATCTACTCTTTCCCCCATTTTATGGGCCCTACGTGATAGGCTGCGATGCAGCTGAGACACCCTATATTAAATTCTAGGTGCCTTTTTAGCTTTAGTTGGAGTAGGTATTTATAAAATTATGTTTCGAACGACAAAATACCCTTAATATTTTTTTTACATTTCTAGTTTTCCTCTAAATTCCTAATAACATATGCTTCACCGAGGTAGCAAAGCAGTATATTAATCACACAAATTGCAAATCACAGTATTTCAATCAAGCTTTATTTGGCCAAATAAAGCAATTTAAACAAATGCCGTTCGATAGGTATCCAATGATCGCGCATTTTATATATAGTCGTACATACAAAAAGGTATAAGTAGAAAATTACATAATCATGCGTTTATTCACTTAAGAAATTCGCGCCGCGCTGCCTCGGATGGGAAATTCGAAAAGTTAATTTAGCACGCCTACGAAATTAACTTAAACAGGGGCGTATTACTTGGAAGGGATAAAAGTGGAAAAAGGAAAATAAGAAAAAAGCAGGACACGAAATATTAATAAAATATTACTATTCGCTGTACGTAGAGTTTACAGTACGTTAAATAAATATCTGAATTACAATAGTTAATGATTGTATATACTAGGTAGTCCTAGTGTGTAGGTAGATAGATCCGATATCCGGAATAATGAAATCTAAAAGTTCACGGAAACACAGAGTTTATTATGCCACATAAACAACATATTTAAAGGAGTAAAAAGCAGAAAGTCAGGTAGGTAGATAGTTCAGTTGATGAAAATTAGAGACACATCACAAAGACACAAACAAGCAATCATGGATATTTCGCGAAAGTAAACTAACGCAGGCTCCGTAACGAATGGTAGATTGAGACTGATTTTGCGAGCCGCGACGCGTGCGCTTGTCGTTTGTGGCTGACCGGTGCCGGCACAGCGCATGCAAGAGGTAGTATGGTAGCTCAGGAACCAGTTAACGTTTCCATTAGATGGTTCACGTTTCCATTCAAGGTACTGGCGAACGGGCGCGTCATCATTTGTAAGTAGGTATGTAAATTATTTTATTCGATAAATAGATAGATAATTATCATATTTAATATTTTTACTTATTTAAATGTGGTTGATTTATTCATATTGTAAAAAAACTAGAATTTTCACGTACTGCACTATCGGTGAAGGCACCGACTAAGTTTCGACTCATTCCGAGAGTCTTCATCAGGGTGAGTGATCGCGACTTTCTCCCTCCGCGTCGCGCCGTGCACTACTTGTGATTGATTTATGATGATTTATAAATAATGAAAGTACTTATGTGTATTTATCTAAATATATATTTGTGTATTATATAAAAATAGATAAATATTTTAACATAGTAGGTATAGGTGGTAGGTTCACCACAAGTTAAACATAACAAAATAAATGCACCAATTATTTTAAAACATGACGAGTTTTGTACCAAAATACAGTTCGAAATAATTTATAGAACATTCGACCATGATCTAATTACGTCAGCGCGAAAATAGCTGCAGTTGAGCTATTTAGATAATTATGTAGATTGCAAATGATCTATAGATAGTTCAACTGATCAGTATCCGACGGAAGCGTTCCCAAAACACGGCTGCTTTGCCATACTGAATAACAATGCTAGTGCATTGACTTTGTTAGGTAATATAGGTATGTTAGACCAGTCTAGCAATTAACATAAAATATAGTATGTTATTATTTGACCTCCCCATTCATATTAGTGTAGGAGCGGGACATGTTCATACCCTTTGGTATGATATGATTGTGCCCGGGGCACAGTTGTCATCTCCCGAATCCTACTCTGTACGACGCGTACTACCGATTCTTCTAATTAAATTTTAGGCGGCTCTCAGCGACGCCTTCAATGTTTGCCGCATACTTATTGTTAATATGTGTTTGTTAATTAGGAGATCTCAAGACATTTATCCCTGTTTCTTGTTTATCTTCCAGTCGGAAGACTCTGAAGAGAATAGGTTTTCGTCAGTTCGGGAGTTTTTACTGTATTTATTTGTAATATTCTATACTAGCTGTCGCCCTCGGCCCCCGACCAACCCACCGCGTTGCATCGCCTGCCCGTGCGACTACTTCTTTTGCTCGACTTAAGTCGTAGTGTAATGTTAAAAAGCCTATTATTTTCCTCATGAAGTGGGCTATCAACTGCAAAAAGAGTTTTTCAAATTCGACAGGAAGTTCCAGAAATTAGCGCGTTAAAAAAAACAAGCGCTTCAGCTTTATTATATTCTACTACCTACTATATTCACATATACCCATGCGTGTGATAGTTTTATTTTATTGGATGATAAAATGAGTGGGTAACATTTAACGGGTTTTTTGACGAAAAGTAGCCCGTATCATTATTAATGTCCGAAAAGACTAATCCGATTGAAACGCGCTTCTTCGCAATCAATTTGTATGACTTCACTAGAAGCCTTTCGTCAGGTGTTTTATAATTTTGAAAAATTCACTTGTTTTTCTTTTTACTTAGATCTTGACGGAGAACAAAATTAGGCTATACATCACTTATTTACGTCTAGTTTTCTAATAAGTTAATGGGTTCACATCAAACATTTCCAAACATTACCACTATCAATCGTTTGTAGCCCGAAATAAAGAGAAAAATAACAGCTCGCATATCGTGTACCGTAAGCATTAGTTATCGATCCCGCGAGACACATTTGTCAACTTATGTCTGGCCATGAAGAAGACAAGGGTAAGAAACCGTCGATAAATATTAGAAATAGAAATAAAGTGTTACGATACCTAGGTATTTTAAAAAGCTTGTGCTATTATGGTGGGCATACCTATTTCTGCAGTAATACTTGCAATGCTGCATTCCGATTTGAAGGGTGCCGGTGAAATTACAGGATTTTATGGAAGTTGCAAGCTTCCATAAAATCCGGTAACTGCTTACCAACAGGTGGGCTGTATGCTTGTTTGCAGTGGCAAAACTGAAGTGCCAGTTGTAATAAAAATAGACAAAAACGAGATTTCTACCTATAGATGAGCATTCTGTCTGAGAAGTCATTGTAGCGTGATTTAGCTACTTACAATTTTGAAAATCTGGGAACCTTTCGCGTTTTCCAAAATCTTCCAGTCTGGTCGAAGTGACGCGTGAGTGCGACGCGAGAGCTGGCTCCTATCTGGGCCAAAGATATTATAATACTATACTCTGTGTCAGCGCATTAGTAGCAGCTTTTTGGAGACCCTTCCTTCTGGTATCTGAATCCGTTTGCGGTATCTGTAGACGGCTCAACTGTTTTATTGCTATTTACTACAAAATATACGAACAGATTACACACAAGATCAATCCAAATAAACACGGTTTTTCTTCTTGAATACAGGAGGTAGCTTTTCAACTTAGCAAAGTACACTTAACACATTACAAGGAGAAATTCCAGAGAACCCATTGAAGTTCGGTTCACAAATGTCGTTCGATCTCACATTTGGACCTTCATTACCCTAAACCCTAAACTATAAAGGGAAAAGTTTCGACCCATTTCGGCGAACGGTAATTTTACTAAACTTTTACGATTATTGCAAATTAGGCTGTTATAGAAGAGTCATTTATGTAATGAATGATTAATTCTCGATGCTCATCCAGGAGCAATTTTATCTAAATCGTGGGAGAAGCCTAAGTACCCAATATCCATAATACGGCTTTGGCATAAGCAAAGCCTCATCCCACTAAACTACAGTTAAAATACTTTTAGGATTTAGGTAGATATTTATATATAGATATTTTTAATGAAATACGAAAATAAATCTCTATTCTGCACAGAACTCCACATATTTCAATAATCGGAATGACAAAGAGCTCCATTTTTCAGCGCCGGCCATCTCAAGAGACTGATATGAGCACTAGCTCCATGTTCCCACGTTTCCATATTATGAGATTTGAAGTGCTCTTTGGAAATTCAAGTTTTATCGCCATTGTCACTGGCCGAAAGTTTAGCTTTTATAGTCTTGACGTAGCTTGGGGGATTCTAAAATGTACATTTGGTAGACTGTAACGGTGGTGACCGCTTCCCCATGTCACACTTGTAAAGTCCTGTCGAACATGAAAAAACCCAATAGATAGTTTTTATATGTGTTATTATCAAAGAAAGGTTACTTATTTAATTAGTTAAAATTGATTTCCGTCTTCGTTTTAGGCATAAGTATTAGAAATTTGTTCATGCTGTGGTAGCGTAGATATAATCAAGTATATAATAGTAATTAATAATTACATTCGGCGTGCCACCAGATCTTTATTGGTTACCAAATAATCTGACCAGGTTACGGTGTTTGGCCCTAAAAAGGTCCTAGGGATCAAAGGTGAAATGTGGTGCTAAGATTCGAGCGCCTCGCTAAGGCTGCTGTCAATGTCTTTAAGCTTTTGGTTCTGGATATGCCGGTTTCAGATCATTTTTGGAGTTCGAAAATCAGTAGCTACAATACTAACATAGTTTTTTAAGACATGGAAACACAAATGGGTCTTTATTATTGTCTGAATTATTTAGTTCATTTACATTAATTTTAATTTTATATTGGTATTGTATATAGTACTAGCTTCTGCCCACGGCTTTGCTACCAGACGGAAGCGTTCGTAAAATTCTAGAATTTATTAATTTATTTATATTAATAACCATATGGTACAGTCGTTTGGTAGAGGTTGGCAGTGATATCCTACTGATATTATAAACGCGAAAGTTTGTGAAAATTGATGTCTGTTACTTTTTCAAGCAAACATTACTACACGGATTTTGATGAAACTTTACAGTAATATAGCTTATACATTAGAAATAACACATAGGCTACTTATGTCCGGGTATCACGCGGGCGGAGCCATGGGTAGAGGCTAGTGTTATTTATAAAACAAAGTGGGCACGATGTTGAAGAAAAGTGAAGGGAACCGGCATGCTAGAATCAAAATTACGAATATATATATTGCAAATAAATTACAGTCACATATTATGTAGTTAAGACTTTTCACCTGTTGTATCCCAGGAAAGCCAACACAAATATTTTGTTGTAATGTCAATTTACACGGACTAAGGGGAAACCTGACACACGTCCTTTACACGGACTAACCTGTAAAGAAAGCTAAGAATAAGCTTGATATAGTATAATTCTCTCAAGTACCTACGTTACATAACACAATAAAAAGGCCCGTTCTTACTACCAAAGGTATGAAATTCTTTATAGGATTAATTACTGCCACGAATAACTAAGCCACAAATATTGAGTCAGTCTTATTAATTCAATACACGAAGTTCGGCGTCAGTAGCGTATCAGTAACTATAGTTTATCTTTGTACTTACCGCGCATTTCCTCCAGCCACAGAGCATGGAACATAGCTTCTTCATATAGTAAAAAAACAAACACGCTCACGACTGTATTCCCTGTGATAGTCGTCATCACATATATCACATTGCATTATATCTTTGGGATACCAAGTAGGAGTATTCAGAGGCACGTCCAGACATTATATTTAAGAGGCACATGGCCGCGTTTTGCAAGTAATTAGCATTCCATGAAAATGACAAAAACTAAAACTTTACAAAACTAAGAGTGTAATGGGCAGTTTTATCCATTAGAAGCTATCTCTTCCAGAAAACAGTATATTTTCCTTTGGCCATACCTGTTTCGTGTTTATTTTTATATGTTTCCTGTTACAGGAATCAGTGTTGAAAATAGACACGAGAAAATAGACATAAGAAAATAGACATGAGGAAATAGACACTAGAAAATAGATACACTGGTGATTTTCACCATTTTTAGGGTTCCGTACCCTAAGAAAAATTGGATCCTTATAGTATCACTCGTTATCCACCCGTCCGTTCTTCCTTCCGTCCGTCCGTCCGTCTGTTTTTATGTCTGTATGTCAAGTAACGCGTGGAGTTGAAATTATCTGAAATCTAAGTTGAAATTTTTATCAAATATTGTAGGTCTAAAGTCCCTTGGAGCTCAAGCTTCTGAGTAAACGCAATAAAAGAAAACGGCCATTTATGCGACATATTTTGAAACTCGCAAATAAATCGAAACCTATAGGGTACTTCTTTTTGACCTAGAATCATGAAATAGGGCAAGACACAAGTAAAGGAAACAGTCAGAAAATAACTTGTAGTTATAATAATATTAAAAAAAAATTTTTTTTGCGATTACAAACTTACATTTGCCGGTGGATAATTTACCGTGACGACCGATGTATGGGCGTAATTTTATTCAACTACAAAGTTGAGTTTTTCTTTCAATCCGACTTATCTTTTCGTTCATAAACTATGAAATCACCAAAAATTGCTCATGTTTGGCGCTTTCATTGTTTATGAACTTGGGTAATATTAATTATTTTGGTGAACATATAAGCCACCGCGAGAATTCAAATTATCGTAGTTTGGTATCATTTTAGAATATCATTACGACTATAGCACGTACTTTACTATTCTCCTGTTGACGTTTCGTTGCCGTCTATTACTATTTAGTTCCCGTCTCACGACCGTCAATCATGGTCGCGAACGGTGCTCATGAGGAAGGACCTCTGAACGGTCAACGAAACGTCAGCAGGAGAATAGTAAAGCACGTGGTATAATCGTAATTATATTCTTAAACATATAAGCTTGTACGGAAGCCTCGGTGCGCGAGTAGCACTCCGGTTTTTAAAGGTGTTAAGCCATGGTGGCAAACAAGCATACAGTCCACCTGATGGTAAGCCGCTGCCGCAGCCTATGGACGCTTGCAAAACTAGAAGCAACACAAGCGCGTTGCTGATCCTTTAAATATTTCAAAACGGCTTTTCTGAACAACCTCATACAAAAATACAAAAAAATACAGAATAATTTACTTACCAAAATACCTACTAAAAACGGTTTACATTATTACAATGAATCCCGCACTAGGGCTAGCCTGTATCGCGGGAATCCGATCAAAATTTAACAAGTAGTATTTAATGGAGAAAACAAGCGAGTTTAGGTAGAATAGAAGACTTGATAAAGAATAAAGCTAGGCAAAAAGAAAAAACAATAATCAAGTAAGTTACGAATGTGC
This sequence comes from Perizoma flavofasciatum, assembly GCA_958496245.1. NCBI lineage: Eukaryota > Metazoa > Arthropoda > Insecta > Lepidoptera > Geometridae > Perizoma > Perizoma flavofasciatum. Next base: position 8,595,830 of record OY292436.1, read on the forward strand.
CTAGGATTTGCAGAACTGAAGAGGTTAAGATTCTTTGCCCAAACAAGAAGACTTGTAGTGACTTGGAAAAATCTCAGTAGGCAGATCATTCCATAACCTTCTCTTTTCTTGTCTATCTTTTTTCTTTCCCCAGGATGCTATTTGTCAGAGCTTCATTATGTTGGCCACTATTTTATGCATGGAGAGCGCAAGTTATTTGCCACGTAGCTGTGTTTCTTCAGGATTAATATTCTCACGGCTGAGCACACAAATCAAATTGGGAACAAATTGGACTGACCTGACGATAGCAGTTGATGTGTTTTTTGTCGGCCATGCGGAGGATGAGAATGGTGTCGATAATTTCAATCAGACTTCGTTTTTAGGGTTCCGTAGTCAAAAAAAAACCCTTACCCTATTTTATTAGAGTCAAGTGTCGTCGTCCCCTTCCAACTAAACGGTTGTTTTTAGATATGTGAATTCATAGTAATAGTATATATAACGAAATTAAAAGGAAAACTATCACAGCTAAGTAGGCTTTACAAGTTAAAGAGTAACAGTCGACCAAATATGTACTTGGAGAAGTAAAAAGGAAAATTTCGTAGAAGTTCCATTATGAAATATTCCGAAAAAATTGTTAGTTATGTTAAACAGGTAGTAAATATAAGTTTACGGGCAGCTACGGAACCCTACACTGCACGTGGCCCGACACGCACTTGGCCGTTTTTTTTTGTGGTATATCGATGCAAACAGGGAAACGGTACATCTAATGGACTATTTTATAATTTCTTCAATCTAATGACAAATTATTTTAATTAAATTATATTTCAAGCTTAACCACAAATTGAAAAAGAGTTACTTAGCAACCAATATGATCCAGCGGCCTAAATTACGAGCTCATACGAAATTCTTATTTTTCTCCAAAATTACTTACCCGGTAAACGCAATTTCGTTTTTCATTTGCATTTTTAATAGCTTTATCCCCACTGTTTAATATTTTTGTGTGGCAAAAACTCCAGAGATAGTAAACATCGCGATGATTGTCCATTCAAAGCTCAGCGCTGTGGAAAATTAAGCGAGAACCATTAAAAATATTCTCAATTAACGTTACTCTTGAGGCTTAGTCAAGCTTAAAAAGGTACCATTTTTTATTTTGTAAACACAGAGAATACAGACAAAAACTTGCATTCAGTTGTAGACAACGTACAAAGGAGAGATTTAGATTATCAAAAAACTCGTTCACAGCTTTATTCCCCATGGATAGACATTCTCAGATATATTACTCAGTGCGTAGATTTCTGAGGATAACAAGTAGGGGGTAGAGCCACGTCCATACATTACATTTGGCACATGCCCCCGTTTTACAAGTAGTTCGCATTCCATGTGCCAGGTTGCAAGCCCATAGTTGCTAGTTGGAACACTAACAGATAGCGTATTCTTTCGATTTTTCGGTTCTAGGACGTGCCGGTTTCACGATGTTTTCCTTCACCGTTTTGAGTAAATTACACACATACATTATTCGAGTGGAAATGATCATTGTTGCACGATCGGGTTCGAACCCACGATCTTCGGAGCTTCTTGCAACCTTTACAATGTCGCCCTACAGGCCAGGGGGCATCCTCCACTCCACCTTTCAGTTTTTCGTAAATAAACTTTAATTCTCCAGCGATGTAAGCCCCAAACCCTGAAGCTAATAAGTTCTCAGTGCGGACAAACTGCGTAAAATTGCCTACTTGTAAAGTTTTATCTCGTTTACAGCAGTTAGTTTTACATCAAAGGTGGATTCTTCGTAATTGCTCCAGTTTTACCAGTTTTATACAAAGGAGATTAAAAGCGGAGAATACTATAAAAAGTTTCACACTATTACAATTGATAATGCTGTAGTATATTTGTGTTGTCTGGAAGAGATCGCTATTATCGATAAGACCACCAATTTTACTAACTTGATTAGTTTTTAATTTGAGTTTGTAAGGAACATATTATGTGGTGTACAATAAAGTGTTATCTATCAGAGTATGATTAAAAAAATGGTTCAATTTTATAATTATTTTTTAAACTAGATTTTGCCCGCAGCTTTGCCTGCATGGTGTGTTGCTAAAAGTAGCGTATGACCGTCTCCAGGCTTCAAACTATGTCCATATCAAATTTCATGACAAACGGCTCAGCGGTTTAGCCCGGAAACATATACGTATAGATATTTGTGATATAATTTTACTGACTTTATTGATACTTACGGCCAAATCACACAATATCATTATTACTTGTAGACTATGTGTTATTCTGATATATAGGCTATATTACTGTAAAGTTTCATCAAAATCACATTTTAACCACAGGTTCATTTTACATTTGAATTGATATGTAGGTCAAGTCAGAAGCGCTTCATTATATTTAGAACATGGCCACGTACTAAATATAATGCATATTAGTTAGCATAACAGATTGCAAGCTCGTCGCCGCTTATTGAAATACTAACCGATAGCAAACGCATTCGAACTTTTGCTTTTATGGTGATGACGCCGGTTAAGTTTCATCATAAAATACAGTTTTCATCATATTTGAGACTATGAGCTACGATGAAAATGCACATTCGTAGATATATTTGGACGTATTTCTGTTTGTTTGAAATTCTAGAGATTAACTCGTAAAATACCGTGCATGTCATATTGTTTGTTTTTCGGAACAAATCAAATAAGGTAAGTTTTGCGATATGAGTTCCCTGAAATTTTGGATGAAGAACCATAAAGCCAAGCCAATATAAGTTTTATTGTCAAAAACCGCTCGCGCTATCGCTTTCCTGATTCTTCTTAACTAAGCAACGTGCAGCAAAAATACGATTTTAAGTTCTGATTTCGTTACCGCGAGTAATTTCTACACTCCCTAAACGAGTTTTAACTTTAACTGGTTTCTTTGAGATAAAGGACGATTCACGAGCCGTTTGCGTCTACAAAGACATTTTTGAGAGTCCATTTCATATAAAAGTAGGTAATACGCGGTAAGCACATTTCCCGAAGGATATGGCTGGGAACGAATTTATGATTTCTTAGCATATTTGCTGCGGTTATAAGTTTCCGTTTCAGACTCAACCCGTTGTGTTCGGCTATTTTGACTTTATACTTGGTAACATGGTATAAAAAAAGAAGAGCGATATCTAATTATAATAAACGAAAGTTACATCTAGTTGGGACAAAAAATGATTTCATTGTCTCAGTGATGACTGAACTGTAACTAAATTGCATCCAAACATTATACTTTTGATATGGGATCTCGTCTTACTCATATATATGGTACAAGGTGGTATGTTTTTACACAAGACGTTGACCTTCATTTATTTTAATTCACCTGATGGTAAGTCACGATATGGCCGACGATGGAGCATGCAGGTCTAGAAGGTACCTGTTCACTCTTACCTTGAAGAGATCCTGATTGTATTTATCAGGAAAGATAGATTATGTTAATTTGTTTCATTTGTTAATTTTATCATGTAAACTACCGTGTAAAGAAGTGTGCGAGTCCAGTGACATAACTGTGCATGCTAGATCATGCATACTGCTCCCCATGTAGTCCACTCCTTTACTCCAGCTACATGCACCATGTACAAGCATCATAAACAACCAACGCTCATACAAAACACATCTATAAATATTTGTCTCGGGTTTGGGTGTTTTATATGTATAATACGTATCTATTTTAAAAAATGCATATAGACATGTACATAAGTAAGTCATGTAGTTTCCCATAATACAAGCTCTGCTTAGTTCGGGACTAGATGATGCTGTGTGAAAAATGTCCAGCATTATTATTATTTATTTACATCTATCAGCAAAATAAGGAGGGCTATCCAAATACAACAATAATAAATTAGTTTATTATTATTATTTTCCCCTTTTTTCCCCGTTCCTTTCTTTTGCCTTCCGCTGAAACTATATAAGACCCGAAAAAAAGAGTCTTTCAGATCAGGCAACATGTGTTTCAGATATCAATAGGTGACGGTAGGTAACCGCTTTTCATCAGGTGGGCCGAATGCCTGATTGCCTCATCATAAAAAGCAGTTACAGTGAGCCATCGAAGTTGGACGATGTTTTTCTACAATTATTGTGACTTGTTCGGACGATAGTTAAATCTTATAATAACAATTAAAAATATTTATATAGGTACTGTTTTGTTCGTAATTAAATGGGCTATCTAGCGCTATATTTCCCAATTAGGTAACGGTATTTGGAAGACGCTGTTATTGCTGCGGCCGTAACAGGCCTAATTGTGATCGTCACTTGCTTATTTCGCCCCTTAGGGGACGTTTAAAGTTTACCGCTCAGCTCTACAGCTTTTATCAATTGCAGATTTTTTTAGTGCGTGATGAGAATGGGCTGAGAATGTGTTTGTCCAGATGAAGACTATGCTTATGTATCTATCAGTGGGCCACACTCTCCTAACAAAAGCCGTTACAAAAATGAATTCACCAACATGCCGAGATCCATCAAAAAAACTAGTATATTATCATAAAAATTATAATATTAGGACCTATGTAAAAACAACGTTTATGGTTCAGTGATAGTCAATATTATCCCTATGTATTTGTAAATTGTGTAAGCTAAAACACTTTTTTTAGCAACCTGTAAGACATATACATTTTATCTACCTGAAATTCTCACAAAACAGAATATTTCTATTTGTAATATCCGTGCCGAGATCAAAACCTCGTAGTAATGAGAAGAGATGTCGTGTTACCTTTTGAAGAAGAAATCATATCCATTGGATAAATTTGTCGGAAACCAGGCTGTCCCGAGTTCGAGCGCGCGGCGAGAACAAACGCTCGGTGTCATACGAGTATTATTGCGATGATAGCGACGCATGCATACTCTAATTTTTACCGCTATTCCATTTTTTAAGAACAGTTGCAGCCGTGCCAAGCAACTCCTACCCATCTCGATGTTTGTTGCGCTATTCTATTCAAAAATACAGTATCCATGAGAATAGATTGGTCTCACAAAGCCTTATCGGTTCAACGCTTCTACAGTGTATGTAGAAAAATAAACAAAAAAGATTTCTTTGACAGTTTTTTTTTCAAAACATTTTTTCTATGACATAAATAAGTATTATTTATGATAATCATTAAATGAATTTTATCCTTGTTAACTGTGTTGTTTTTTTACTTTTTTATTTTCTATTATTGTATGCCTAAGTTACCACTTCATTTCATATTTCTACACATTAAGAGAATATACGATTTTTCTATTATATTCAATCTATGTAGTTACCTAGTTTTCTCACTTGTTAGATTCAATAGATTTACTTACAACATGTATTTTATTAATAAGCAGTTGCAAATAAATGATTTATCTATCGATCGATCTATTGGCACGAATCTAGCTCTAGGACGCAAAAAAACTAGTTTTAATCCAGTTTAATGTCGTATTTACACGCGTTCAATGCCGTACCCGTTATTTGATCACCCGTTATTTGTTCAAAATACTGAATTTGTGAAAACAAACCCGTTGATTCTCCTACTTGTCATAGAAGTACCATGTACTCTTTTTTGCATAGATTTTACCATCAATCATAGCACATTACAATCAGTTCACTGTTTAATAAGTTTACCTAAAACTGGCGTTTAAGATGAATTGAGGATTACCGACTTACTTGATGGATAGCGCGGGATTACTAGATACTCTGCCATGGGCGTTATCTGGGTAATCCATATTCAAGAAACTTTGATCGATATCAAAGCCTTAGTTTATATTTATTTAATTAACTATATATCTATTAAGAAACGTACATCAGCTGTAAAAGTAGATAATTCGTATTGATTCTTACAACTTAAATAACACTTGAACCCGTAGACTATAGCTCAAAATATTGTTACAAGGGCTCTCGGCTATGACCATCTCTAGGTACTATGTATCTAAGTATATATTTGAATGTAGATATTTAAGTATAAATAATTTTCATTTAAGTATGTAATTAGTATGTACTCGTATGTAGATAACTATTTTTTGTAGCTAGTTATTTTTTTATTTTTTTCCCGTAGTTGGTAATCTCCTTCAAACGCATTACCGCCCCTCTCTTCATTGCATAAAGGATAGCTGGAAGAAAATGCTAAGTAGCATTAAGTTAACCTATTTACTTATCTTATGCAATAAAGCAGTTTTCTATCTTTCTATCTACCTCTTGCCAAGGCTTCTCATTCCAAGTGTGTCATCACGTGTCATATTGAAACCTGAGACAGCGTACTGATTGGTTCATTTTACCAGGTTCGTTCGAATACTACAGTAGGTACAGTTGCAAGTAATAATATTATGTACTGAATTTTTTAAAATCATTAAATTTCATATAATATACATAAATAAGTAGGTATAGTGATTTGGCACGAGTTGATGGTAACATAAATTTTTGTTCGTTTTCGCTGCCTTATTTTTATGTTTACATCATTTTGAAAATATAATGTACATTAAATAGAGATAGTTGAAAATAAATTAAAATGTCAGGGTATAAAAAGTAAATACTTTTCTTGACCAGGGATTAAACATAGGCAATTTTATGTCCAGGCGCAACGCTAGTCAAATCAGCGGCAGGAGTTAGTAAAAGATAGCTCTTATTAGAAAACACTCAAGTCAGATTATATTTGTAAAGTTGTGGAAAACGTTAAAAAACACGCTCTGGACTGTAATCCCCATGATAGATAGATAGAAAACAATTTATTGCACAAAATAGTAGTACATACTCGTAGCCGAACTTAATGTTAAAAAGCATTCTCTTCCAGGTAATGGTGATGGACATCCCCAGATTCATTCTCAGTATGCCGATCTGTGAGGATATTAAGTAGAACGTAGTCAGAGGCACGTCCAAACTTATTATTATTAGAAAATGCTCATAAAACAGAAGGTTCTATTAGAACACGAGTGGTCGAACCTACTATCTTCGGAAGTCGAGATACAGCCCACTAGACAGCTTTATTTGGGTGTTTTCTATGTATAATATGTATGTATTTACAAAAAAATATATATATAAGTAGTATATCAGTCATGTAGTTCCCATAACACAAGCTCTGCTTACTTTGGGGCTAGATGATGCTGTGTGAAAAATGTCCAGCATTATTTATTTATTTATTTGTTTAAAATTTTGTGCCAAAAACAAATAAAAATGTCACACATAATACTTGGCACGTAACTTCCGAAAACTAAGCAATCTGACTTCTGGACTCCCACAGCCAAACTTCTCAGGCAAAGTTTCTGTTGCTAACTTACCCCAATTTTCTATAAATAATGGCACAATTTTCGGCCAGTTTCATTCCGGTTTCCGTGCAATATTTTTCTTTTGCACCCTCCACTATGTTTGGACACACCAAATCAACAAACAGTGTAAAATGAGCTTTGTAGCGCTGACTTTAGATTACTTATGACTAGAATGTGAATAATCGTTGGTATATAAAGTGAGGGAGTTATAAAGTTACAAGGCTAGTTTTTTCTTCAAGAGATGATCGGCTTCTACATTTTCTTTTATTTTCAATTTTTTTATGTAGCAAACATTATCTTTTTGTCTACAAATAGCTCAATTACTACCACCTAAGTGCCCAGGAGGGCATTTCATATGTATATTAAAACGACGATCTTCGATTTTGATGTGGCCGACGATGGACCATGAAGATCTAAAAGACCTATTCCCTCATACTTTGAATCGTTATTTCAAGAAAGACAGATGCTGTTAGTTTGTTTGCCGTTCTCATTTTATAGGTGGAACCTATATGATGAGCTTTATATTGAGTTTTTAAGAGCTAATAATAGCCAGGGAAGTACTACCACCATACCTTTTTCTGCCGCCAAGCAGTAATGCTAAAACGTGCCTGTGAAATTACAGACATATGAGACTCCCCGTTATGTTTCAGGTTCAGCTATGCGCAAGTGATACCTCTGTTGCTGCAAACGTCGGTAGTGTTTCCAACCATACCTATGTGCGCAAAGAGTTCTACTACTTCTTTAATGCCTGTCTCTTGTTTTTTTAGTTTTCTATTCATTTAAGACATTTATTTCAGACACTAATAATCATTATTTTTCAAAGTACATTGCATTAAATTAATTGTTATTTATTATTATTATTTCAGCCCTCAATGTCCCACTGCTGGGCAAAGGACTCCCCCCACTACTTCCATTCGTTCCTCTCCTGTGCCAAAATGGGCCAATCTGCTCAGAACTTCTTGAGCTCATCTCTCCATGTCATTTTCGGTCTGCCGCGACGTTTCCGCGAAGTAGCAGGGCATCCAGTAGGCCAAACTGACCACCAAGTGGTGGTAAGTTTTGCCTACTGGTCGCCCGACATGCGGCAGACATGGCCAACCCAGTCCCATTTGAGCTTGGCGGCTTTCGTCGCTACATCGGCAATTAGTGTTCGTGAGCGCAGCTCAGTGTTCATTAAATTAATATTATATTTTATTCTATTATCCTATTTATCTACCTACACTGTAATCGAATAATTGAATTGTTCGTTATTTGTATCATATTGACTATAGTCTGTGTGCTCTTCAAGCATGGGCCTCCTCCAACTCCTTCCATTTTCCCCTGTCTTTTGCAGTCCTCGTCCGTAACTTCCCTATTGTGTTTTCAATGTAGTCTTTCCAGCGTTTGTATTGCCTACCTCTGTTTATTTTTCCAATTCTTGGGTACCAGACTGTTATCCGCACCTTTTATTGTGTATCCTGCCCATATTTTATTACGTCTGTCTGTTTGGTCTCCCTCCTTATATCTGTGTTTCTTTTCCGATATCTTCTTCAGACGCCCAGTAAGCTCTTCTCCATCGCATTTTGGCAGAGCGAAAGTTTGTAGAATTGCGTGTTCGTAAGGGCCCAGGTTTCATAGTCGTATGTTATTACGGGAAGAATGCAGGAGTCGTATAGCTTCCGTTTTAGCATTTTAGATAACGAAGGTTTGTTCTTCAGTACTTCCTTCATTGACCAGTATAATTTCCAAAAGTTGGCTACAAGTCTGTTTCTCTCCTTCTCGTTAAGGTTGTCAGTAGAAATGACTTGTGCTATATATATTCCTGTTGATATTCTGTTATTTTGTTGTTCACAGTAATCTCAACTTCCATACTATTTGTTAACAATTTGGTCTAGTCGGCGTTCATTGCGAGTCCCATTCGTGCACTTCCTTCGGCCTTCTTAGGTAAGAGTATCGATATTATCTATTAATATTATAATACATACTTGGTATCCTTTAAGATCTACTCACTGAGTATATATCTGAGAATGCCCTCCTCTGTATGGAGAATACAGTAGTGAGCGTGTTTGTTTTGTATTTTATTTGATTCAGCAACAATAACATCGTTCTAAAATTCACAAACAGCTAAACCATCATCCGATTCCGAAACAACTTTAAACAAACCGTAAATTAAACAGTGGTTAGTGTCAAAGTGCACTTGCTGCAGTTTGCATCTGACGACGGAGTAATTTGAATGTCAAAACAGTCTCATGAAGAGCACTTGGGTGGACAGGCCAGAAGACTCAATTGACAGTTCGAAGAGTACAGCTAACTTAATCCATACGTCATCCACACTGATGTACTGTAGCAGATTCAAATCCGTGATAATACGGTTAGAAAAAGCTCGGCTGTGATCCGTGAAATCACGGACAGTGACGGACCGTAAAAAGCCACCCTTAGTAGGATACTATTTCGAGTCTGATATACTCATACTCATTTATTTTAACCTTGGGAATATACAGTACACTTGATTACGTCGATAAAAATATTACAAAACTTACATTGTAGGGTATTTGCAAGGGTGCTAGAAACAGGCAAGTATTTAACTTACATATTTATGAATGTTCACATCATGCATTAGGCATCATACTATAAGAACAGGTTAAATTGCTACTGTAAAAAAGAAAAGAAAAATTTGATAGGTATGTACAAAAGAGGAAGTTAAAAATAAAAGTTAAACAAAAAAATTATAAATAATATTAGCTGCTATAAAGGGGCATTGTCAAGTACATAATATTAAAATTATTGCGTTACATGTCAACAATTATGGAATGGTTCTGCTGTATAGGGGCATTGTAAAAGAGAAAGTTATTAAATTGATTAATAACATACATAATATAATGTCAGATCTTTTAGCATAATGTTGCTTAGTCAATAATTATTTATAATCTAAAAAATAACATTAAAAAAATATGTTATTCACTGTAATAGTTTACTATGCTGTGGAATCTTCATGAGAGCTTAGTTAGGGATTGAATTGACCGGAGGCGCGAGAAAAATAACGACGAAAACAAATTAAGAAACGTCTTTTCGCTTGCTATTTTTAATGCGCACGCGGCGATGTGGTTGCGTTTTGATTGGTTTCATTAACACACTGGCAACAGACGCGCCTAAAGTAACGTTTGTGTGTGTAAAAACTACGTGTTCACACACACGAACTATGCGTTTTTTATGGATTCCTGCCTGACCACTGTTTTGTTGCAAACTTCCGTGTGAACAACGTGCGTAAGTTAGTACAAATTAAAGAGTTTGAGTATTATTGCGACAACAGAAGATTTAAACTATCTATTCTATTTTAGCTGGCGTTGACGATGGAAGCTAGAGTTAAACTTCCGACTTACCACTCGATTGACTTTAGCGTTATTAGAGATGGCTTTTCTAATTTCTATTCAGTGTACAAGAGCCAGTAACTAGAGGTATAACATTGTTATCAATTTTATGGCATACAACAAAATTTTATACGAGTAGTATATGAAGTTATAAACTTTAAACTCCTCAAGAGTAGCACAAGCTTAATGTCGTATGAAAGAACATGCCATGAACAATGTTAATAAGTTTGTAAAATATGAATATCGATCGATTTAAAACTATGCATCAAAGAAAGAAGACAATGGAATAGCAGAAAGATGTTTTTATTTCTTTGATTATGGATCATAGATTTGACGACCTCTGTGGCGCAGTGGGCGAAGGTCCGCCTGGGACGCAGAAGGTTGCGGGTTCAATTCCCGCCACGGGACAAATGTTTGTATCTGCAAATATTTGTCTCAGGTCTGGGTGTTTTCTATGTATATTATGTATGTATTTGCAAAAAAAAATGTATATAAGTAGTATATCAGTCATGTAGTTCCCATAATACAAGCTCTGCTTAGTTTGGGGCTAGATGATGCTGTGTGAAAATGCCCAGCATTATTTATTTATTTATTTATTTATAGATGGACAAAATATTGATACCTCCCAACTTTATCTTAACTTTACGACGATCTGCCCAATGACATGCCCCATGGCCAGATATTTTCCGATCAACCGTCAAATGTCACCTGTTTCTGCCGCCAAACAGTAATGCTTGCATTGCTGTGTTCCGATTTGAAGGGTATGGGTGCCAGTGAAATTGAAAGTATAATGAGACTTCTCATCCGCTATGCCATAGGATCGGCATTGCGCGAGTTTTGCAAACATGCTTGTTGGACATTTAAATTGTTAACAAAAATTGAGTAAATGTCGACTTGAGCGACGCATTTGAAGAAGGGCTTCTAAATTATCTAAGAAAATTCATGAAATTTTGTAACTCGTTAAATTCTGCCTATCCATTACTCTTATCATACTTAAGATGAGCCAAAAGAATTGATGTTATTTAAATATTGCAAAGCTTAAACAAGCACTTTACCTTGCCAAGTATGAATCCTTACGCAACAGCGTTTGCCAAACTTTGCGTGGTTTTGGCTGAACTTTACAATTGCTCTTCATAGTATAAACCCATATTGTAAATATTGTAAAGTTGGCTTTGAACTTTATCTCCATCAGGTTAAAAGTTAAAGGTTTGAATAGGTTTTTGGCTGCCAAGTGGTTGACTGTGACGATTTTGCCTTATTCCCTGAAAAATCTCCGCAGCTCAATGCTGAGTGAGGAAGGTTATATTAAAGATTTTATAATACTTATCTCACAAAAAGCAAACTTGCAACCTCACCTGACCTCTTTGTAAACCGTCACCGCTTTACCGCCTTGATCGGGTTCTTCAGCACTGATGTACCTTGTCTAATCCGAGGGCAAACTGGCAACAGTTTTGTTTAAAATTAGTCAACTCAATAACAATTCATGATAACTATACAAAACCCACGATCGAACCTGTGTTATGCATTGCACCGCAGCATAGCGCTACGCAAAGCTACGCCGTAGTACAGAGAGCTACGCAAAGCAACGCCGTAGTACAGAGAGCTACGCAAAGCTACGCCGTAGTACAGAAAGCTAGGCAAAGCTACGCTGTAGTAAGTAGTGCTACGCAGAGCTACCACATGTTCAATCACACTAACAGCTGCTTTTGCTCTCGATATAAAACAACATTCACATTACTATTAGCTAGCTCGCGTCGATGTTTGTAAAATTTTGTCGAAACAAACTTTATTAGCGGTCGCATTCGGTAACAATAAAATAGCCTAAGAGCCAATGAGCGTTTTCCTATTTCATACTTATGTATTCAAGTATGCGTCATGTAGAGTGGAATGTTGAAGTTTAAAATAATCATCATCATCATCATCATAAGCCTGAGGAGGCCTGCTGGACACTGAGCTAAAACAAATGACATAACAAAACCAATGCTCGCCAATCTATATCTGAAATTTTACTGAAATTTAACTAAGAACAATATATTTTGTGTGTGCCAAACTTATTTATAGAATTAAAATAGCCTATCCTACTTCCTAATAACATAAAAAAATCGAAGGTATGGCTGCTTAGATATTTGTAACCTATAAGCTTTGTAATAGCCTAATTAATTAAATTTTTATTTAATATTGGCTGTTACTTGACATAGCATATATAAGCTTTGGATTACCTCGACAAATTCAAAACAAACTGTTAGGTGGTAACATTATCATTGATTTATTTTAAGCGATATAATAGTAACGCTTTAAATAAATCAATGGTACGGCTTATGAAAATTACCATTGGTTTCTAGACTATATCGAGCGTGTGTCAAATGTGAGCTTATACGTTTCGGTGGCAGCGATGGATGTAGTGAATAATTGAATCACGAACTAACCTGCAGTGTGCGGACTTTAGGGTAATTTCAGTATTTTTTGTTTTGTTGGAGCTACCATACCTTTTTTTGCTATCTAGCAGTAACAACTCACGCATTGCTGTGTTCCGGCTTGAAGGGTATGGGTGCCGGTGAAATAAAACATCACATCATGAAATCACATAGGACTTTTCACCCGTTATGTGTCAAAGTCGGCAACAGGCAAGTGATACCTCCAGTATTGCAAGCGTCCATAGGTTACGGTAACCGGTTTACTAATTGACTAAAACTACACGAAATTAATACATCTTCCAAGATAAAAAAAAACATTCCGTTATTATTTCAATAGAAACATACTGATTCAATGTGAAAATCATAAGCATCCCATTCAAAAACAAAAGAGCTATTCGATAAAAAATCTTATTCCATACGTAACCAACCGGGATAAAAAAGATTGCTTTTTTCGAAGCGTTTGTGCGTTGCTCGTTTCAATAGCGTCTGTGTGTGCAAAATTAGATTTGCCAAATAGTGTTTTGGGAGATGGCAGATTTTTTTTTCTTGTATTGGAAACACCGTTTTGTCAGTTGATATTTTCGAAATAAAAAGAAGGAAAATTCAGTTGATTTACGTATATTTGATTTTCTTTTTGAGAGCCGATATCAAATGGGCTTTATATAATTAAATCATTCCTCGAAAATATTATCATTCTGTAAGATAATATTCTCGAACGTACTTGCTCTTACATACTCGTACAAATGTTTAGAAAGCGATTTTTCCATGAGAAAGATTGCAAGCCTATTAGCCCCTATAGATTAACCGCTGGCACAAGGCTTCAAAATATTGGTTTTAGAGCATACTTATTCCTTCAAGAACTATTTTTCCAACAGTTACTAGTAGCGAAATAAAATATAATTTAGACACTTATTGAACTAACATTTTGTAACAAACTGCCTAGGTAAACATAAGTTATAGATGTTCTAAGGAACATATAAATGAGTCACTTTTCTAAGGATCGACCTAACACCAAACATTCACGATAGAAGATTGATGTACTCTGTGCTCCAAATTAATCAATCTGAGAAATAGATGATCACAAAAAATACCCATAGTGCGCGTTCTTTTAACGTAAGTAAAAACCACCGACCTGTATTCCATCACGTATTATACCAGTACCCCCTAGTGACGTATCGTGTTAGAACTTAACTAGGAATCTTTCTTAATGCCACACAAAACGATTACAAAATACCGACAGCCATTTTGGTGAACAAACAACCTCTTTCCCCATATCGCATATACTGGCTCCTTGCGTCGTGGATAAATAACGATACAAAACTGCATCCATGCTACCTACTCATAATAAATTGAACCGTTTGAAAATCCAGATAAACGAGAAATATCGGAAGAACACAATCAAAAAGAATGCAGTGAAACAGACGATGCCAAGCCATATTTCACTGGACTAATTGAAAAGAGGACGCCGTGCGTGGAAGTGAAATATGATAATCTCTTATCGAGACTCTGATAAATGGGATCGATAGCTGAGACTTATACTCAAACAACAAGAAGACGAAACCTCCGCTGATACACTTTATTGAAACGTCATCATTATCGACGGTCTGTAGAAGACCACTAAGACTAGGCCACTTGTGCCATGACAAAACTATAGTGACGGAATATCATATACTTAAATAAATAAAAATATGGAAAAAGAGTGATTACTAGCCGTATTTTTTTATATTTACATTGGTGAAGAAATCCCTCTTCGAAATGCTTTATCCACACCACGCGGGCTTTTTATTCAGAACACTATTCATTCAAATATTACTGATAAAGTATTTTATTCCTGTATGCTAAAATCCAATAAATATTGAATAATTATTAACGCATAAACTTCATAAATAGGTCCGTACACTATTCAAAAGACGAAGAAGAAGCTTTACGTAAAAAAAAAATTCTGAATAGATATCTCGTCTCAAAATCTTACTTCAGGTGGAAAAAATGATATTCGGTGTAATAGAAGTCCAGGCCCTTGGACCCTTAAAACGTAAGCAGGTTTCTTGTCAGGATGTTATTTTATGTTTTCGTACACTAAAAGCAATGCCTTGCACATAATCACTGTCTATGAGATCAGTTCCCAAGCTTATTCTCAGCAATACTCAATGCCCTAGCTACTGTTTTGAATTTCCTTAGCCCCTGAAGGAAAAATCTCTATCAGCATTGTTATGTGAACCTTCAATAAAGCCTTATTTTGGCTCTATCCTAAAAGATCCTTAACTTTTACGAGCAAAATTCCATATTTTGTTTTACCGAAATATTGGAAGCGGGCTCTTAGGAATACGAATACGAATAAAGGTTTGTAATACACGTCTTCAGTTTTTCTGATCGAAATAATCTAAACACTTACCTAAAAAAACCACCTCAATTTTGCATGTCGTACCTATCACTAGTTCTTTATTTGTCACCTTAAGTTAAGTAATTTACTTGACCTTATGATGGTCATTGGGATCACTATAGTGAATGGATTAATTGCGCTTTGCAGAGACACTTTTCAAGTAATACATGATTTTGGTTTATTATAAGTTTACGGAATCCCGTCTGACCCAATACGCTGTTCGCAAGAACATTTTCGATTTGTCAGAGGTACTGGAACATATCTGACATGTCCCCAAAGTCTTTCACAGCTACTTCTAGGAATGGTTTGGGCCAGGTTAGAAGGGTGATGCGGGACATCATTTGCTTAAAATTATTTTCCTTTTTTAGTTAATACATTTTGTCATCAAACCGCTATCCAGGGTCTTTCAGCTATCCGGATCAATTAAAACGTGATAAATAAACAGCGGTCGCGATTCGAGGTGACAAGGGACCGCCGCAACAATATTTATTGTTTGAATCACATGCTTCGAGTGAGACCAATGTCGAATGTGTATAATCGCTTTGGAGTGAAAGCTGATTTTTAACGGACTTCAAAGAAATTCTCAATTAATCTGTATCGTTTGTTTTTAGTAACTGATATATTCGCCAATTGCTGACACATTTTGATGATTCTTTTGTTGTTGTATAGAGAATAACTGAAGGAATACAGTCTGAAGCGCTGGTCCAATCAGGTTTTGGAAGAGCTAAAAATACTATCGAACGAATCACTCTATGAAGCCACCGACCAAATGGAGATCACTAATCCATAATATACTGCGAAGAAGTATATCCTTATCCTTAAAACTGATGGGCCTGAAGACGATTTGAATATTACTAATCAGTTCAGTGTTTGCTAGATCGAAAAACTTTTGATATACATAAGTAAGTAAATTTTTATAACATTTAAAAACCTCTATCATGATTAAAAGTCATATAAAAGTGAAATAAATAACTAAGGTAAGTTGGGTAAATTTTAATTACCTTTTACAAACTTTATACTTAGTATACTTTATCACAATATCAGTTTTTTAGTCATTACTATTGATTGTTATCAGTTAAACCACAAATAAATAGAGGTCATGGTGGGAGTTGACAAGGGTCCCCCACAAGAATATTAATAGGTTTCACACTCGTACGAAGTTGATTGTTAAGATCAGTTCCTGTCTGTTGATAAATTCGCGTACCTATTCCATCAGTGCTCTTTTATAACTTGTGGAGGATCTATAAAACTTCTCTAAAGTCGTACAAAACGTTTGCGTAAAAACGCGTTACGATTGGTTGAGCCGTTTCAATGAAAAATGGTAGCAGACAATCACACTTACAAATAAACAAACGAACATCCTCTCATACTAGCCAACACGACATACTCCAAATACATATACTAACTGCTTGTGTCGCGGGTAAAAAGATAAAGTCGGATCACTTTCTGAAGTAAGACTTTACCGAGGCTAAAGTAAAAAAAAAACTTTTCAAGTTCTAAAAAATTAAAAAACAGCTGCATTGAGAATCTCTTCCTCAAAGCCGGTTCTATATGTATTTTAATTATCCGAAAGGTTCACACAAAAACACACCCTCCATCCATTTGTTGATTTAAAATGGCTACAATTAAGCTCAACGTGTGCACTTCCTCAACTAACAAACAGTGCTAAGTACCACTAAGCTCATCCGAACTAAATAATGGAGGACTCGAGAAATAATGGCGAGTTGGGAATGAAACAATTTACAACAAACCTCCGTTTTGTTAACCTGTTTCTAATGTACTCTAATGTCCGGGATAATAAAGGCTACAAAACAACCGGGTAGTATGGACTGTTTTTTATTCAAACCCTGGAAATAACTAAGTCAACATTTCACGTGTTTTATACGCGCTCAAAGAGTTTCATCATATACGTCTGTGACCCCGATTTCTCCCCCAGTTAAACATAAAACATAATTATTATTAGATCGAATATAGGTGTGTTAAAGTGCTTCAAAATATTGATCACTGGCACAAAATTATCGAATAAGAAAGCATTCGATAGAAACTGCCAATAAGTTCGCAATTTTTGCAATGATAACCGTATGATGTAAGAGGCATGCAATGTCAAGTATCCTTATATAACCTCAAGACGTGACAAGGCAGGCCTGCCTTGCCTTGTCAAGATAAGGCAAGACATTAATTCAACTAAAAAACAGACAATTAGTAGCTATTGAAATTGCTTTCAAAAAGCTATGGTGACCTAGTATGGGATTGAAAGCAAGAATTTTCTGTAGAAATGATGTACTCAATTACATTAAGTGAGTGTGCTGAATTCGTTTTAATAGTAACTAGTCAAGTTTTCCGAGGGCGCACGTAAAAGCAACATTAGTCAGTGTCGCGCACTTTATACCCGTTTCAAGACGCTTAGTTTGCGACGTGTGAACTAGTCACTTTGCGAGGTAACAGGTTTGTATTGCCCTGTGGCAGTGAGAGGTTTTAAACTTGCGAGGCAATCTTTTTGATATCCTAACAGTTGAAGCCCGTATTCTAGAACAATGCTCAAGCATAGATTAGGCGTAGATTTCAAAGTCTGTCTGACTCGACCAGTCAAAGCCTGATTGGTTTTACAGATGACCAGTGCATTCATTCGCGGATAAACTTCGTTCACTACATGCTATGTCATCTCGTAGAACACGTAAAAATATATGTGTTCATTCGAGATTGCAAGCAATATTACAAAGATTAATCTTAGAATAAACCCCCAACTAAAATATATTAGTTAGTTTGAAGACGAAGGATATCATAACTTAAGTTTGACCGCATCAACAGTGGACCACAAATTAAACATAACATTGGACCGTCTGTTCTTGTGGGATAGTGTTAGATAAGCTTCGGCACACCGAATTTTGATCGTGTATCTATTCAAAACTATTAAGATTGATTTCATTCACAGAAATCATCAATCATTGCTAGTAAGTAAACTTTATAAAATATAAGTCCTTCGGGGTCGGTTTCAATGTTGAGCCATTAAATCATCATGTTATTTTAATTAATAAAAATAGATTATATCTCAATTCTTTCACAACACCACTTTTTTATGCAACTAAAGTGGCAAACAAGCATATGGCCCACCTGTTGGTAAGCGGTTAGCGTAACCTATGGACGTTTGCGACGCCAGAGATATCACTTACGCGTTACCGACCCTGAGACATAACGGGTGAAAAGACTCATGTACCTGTAATTTAACCGGCACCCATACCCTTCAACACGGAACACAGCAATGCGAGCATAACTGCTTAGCAACAGAAGTAGGTATGGTGGTATTACTTCTCCGAACGAGCCGTTTACAGGGAGCTCTACTGCTGCTATCAATTTTTTGTTAGAACACTAGAAAGAATTATCATCGCCATATTATAATAGAATCGCCTATAATCTTACTGCTAATCTATCCTTGCTCTCAAACTAGTCTGTCTACCACGCTAATGAATGCAAATAAAGACTGATTTCCGAGAAGTGCAGAATAATACTTGAAGCTCTACCGGGACATTTCTTCCCGGTCTAAATTACTGTCCGCCTGAGTAGCAAATTTTCGCGCTAGTCGTTTATGTCTGTCTGTGCTATTTTTTTATTTACCTTATAGCACGCTCACGGCTTTTTGGATTGTACCTTTAGATCAGCCTTGATCTTGAGAAAGACTATGTACCTGCGTGAAGTGTTATAAACAAATATGGCTGACATATAGCCTTCTATTTTTACCTTCAGATCCCACAGAGTCGTTTGAGTCGAATGTAATGCCTTGATCAAGTTGAATTCAATTTTTACAATTATTTATAAATTTTAAAATTATTATTTAATTTATCATAAAGACTTACCGGGCCGGCACCTCATTAACTATAAAGCAAAGTACCACAAAATAATCACACTGTTCATATTTATACTAAGTTAGTGGAGTCCTAAACTAATATTATATTCTGGAGGGTTACTCCAAAAAGCTTCACGTGTGAAGAGTATCGTTGTCTCACCAGTTCTTTTACTGCCATTATTTTGCATCTTTACTTAGTGCTTCGGTGGCCACTTCAAGCTTTTGGTTCAAGCTACAGTAAATGGATAAGATGCGATCTGAGGACGGTATCTGAGATCGTTTGCTAAGTTTCAGAGTAACGTATGGTAGAACCAGGTAGAACTAAAGGCTCGCTAAGTTTCGCTGACCATGTCATGAAATATTAACGTACTTCGACCATGCACTAGGTTACCTACTCTAAAAGTTAGGAGCACCTGCTCGTATTGTGTCTTGAACACAAAAAGGCTGTTGTGTGTTTTAGAAAAAAGTTTCTTTAAGTGTTGTGAAGTTGAAGAATATAATAGATTCTATGAAAGCAATAATTGGACAGACTAAAAATAATGAAGAAAGAAGGAAATGAGTAGAGTTGGCCGAAGATTGAAAAGTGTCGGAAAAGGTGGAGAAAATCTTAGCCCTGCAATGAGACAGCCAATGGTATGTTACCTATGTTATTCATTAATATGATTTTAGGAGAAACGTCGGTAATAGTCAGGGGTAGCACACTATTTGAAAACGAAGATCGTGCGAGGGGCTCAGTTTTACAACTGAGCCAGCACCCTGTGTTACCACAATTGAGGCGAGGCAGCGAGGCAGTTTCTGAACGTAGTTGAGTAAGGCAGTCTTGGGAACACAGTGTGCACTGTGCGTGTTGTGTGATGTGGTAATGGAGTGGATTGCTATGTGCGAGGCGCATTGTGCGAGCCAAATCTTTCCTCGCGGCTCGGCTTGTCCCTAGCACGATTGTGCAACTGTGTTGGTGTGCAGGTGTGCTAGCTCGTCTAAACAAAAAGAGTGAGGCCTCGTTTCGAGAAAATGTGTAGCTACAAAAGTGGTGCCACACGTGCTGAGGACCCACCACTAGTTGGTAATGTTTAATAATGGCATACAAGTGCAATGGCATGATGAATGAAATCAGACATCAGAAATAATTTGATTCATTTTCATTTAGTGAACTTCTTCTCAGAACTGTTGCAATTCAAAGTAATTTTAATTTTATTGAAACCAACACGACTCTGTTTTCTGAACCCTAGCCATACACATACCTTCTTATATATAATGTCACTATTGTTTTTGTTTTGTTATGTATAGGACCAGTACTTGTATAACTTTATTTGTATCTAATGTGCTAATTTTATTTTATTGTACACCATAATGGTAAAATACAGTGGACATTATTATAACATATACCTATCATCCCATTACCTGTGTTTCGCAATAAATATATTATGAATTATGAATTATGAACAGTATGTAGGTACGTTGGAATACATTACATGGGAACATAAATTGCTATACTCATAGAGGAAAACTCTAAGGACTTTTTCATAGTCGGGTAAAAACAATGATCCAGCAATTCACTGAGAACTGCTTAAAAGGGCGAATATGTATTTGGAAAGGTCGAAACTAATGAATTTGGATGAAATGAGTTTCAGTTTCATTGTTCCGGGAGCCTTAAATTAATAGGTTTTAGTGATGCGATTGATAAACACCGAAACGAGGAAAACAATAGAAGAATCAAGGTCACAGAGAAGTTCTATAGTCTCTGGATTAGCAAGTAGCAGGCTATAAAGAATGCTGACAACAAATATGATCAAAAATTTTCACAAATTTCATTATAAAACAGTATCAGATGTATATTTTCTAACTGTTTAAATGTATACTATGTATATATTAACAAAAAAGTATATAATTAATATATCAGTCATGTAGTTCCCATAGTACACACTCTGCTTAGTTTGGGGCTAGATGATGTTGTGCGAAAAATGACCAGCATTATTATAATTATTATTACCTACCACAGATAGAAAACATACTTCAAGTCACTGATAATCTTCGTAACGGCTGAACCGATTAGGATGAAATTTTAAATAGATCAACACGTACGTAGGCTCTTTTTATCTATAACGATGCACTATGCACTCAACCGCGGATTGTGCTGACGTCACGCGCCCACGATGCTGACAACCGACAAATTTACGATGTCATAACTTACTACCCGCCAGTGCGGCGTTGCCTTACTTCTGTAATTACTTGTTTATTAGTCTGCCCTCAGAAGCTTTCTGTTGCGGTTATAAACGGCTCAGGGTGCTAACAGACCAACTTTCCTGGCACATACATACATTTAGACGAATTGCATGTTACCAGTTTACATGCGCAATTGTTTGTGACAAAAAACAACCACGTAGGTACGAGCAAACCTGGGGGCTTTCTAAACCGAAAGAACGAAAGCTGCAACACTTCAAACTTCCTAATAGGACATCCGATTCGGAGGTAAAATCCTAAGCGCCGGTAGAGCAATGCGTCAAAAAAAATGAATCGGCAATAGACCAGCGGCTTTGATGAGTCAGCAACAAAATTCTAGTATTTTACCTTTAAATCTCCATTTCCTTTATCATCATCACTCATATACCTGCTGTTTAAAGTTCAATATCACGTGACTTTGTGCTAAAAATAGTCAAAGGTATGTTATTTTTGTTAACAACATACTTTTTACAACAAACAACGTAGATTTTTGTGTTATTCATTTTTTCCGCGCACTAATAAAGTAGGTTTACTGCCGTCCAAACCCATCGCTGCCCATAAACGACTGTCAGATAGTAAACAAAATGGAAAAAAGAATAAAATATCGTAAGTATTTATTTCCAAAAGAATTTCTTGTAAGTGTACAAATTAGATTTATACAGAATCGTTGCTCGTTGCTTTGACCAAAGCTTCTTTGTAAGTTTTCCGTAGCTTCGATTATATTGATACTTTCCTTTGCTCTTTGCACATTGCTCTGTAACAAATAGAGTTCGCAGAAACTCTATTTGTACATTACTTTGAAAAGTTAGAAAAATAGGGATGAATTCCTATGTAATGAGTGCGTCAAACGATTGACCTATGAAGTTCGTATCAGGCATGTAGGTCAAAAACAAGTAAATTTTTGTAAAAAAATTAAGTTACAATTACTTTACTTATATTAAATTTTAGTAAAGTTATTATAACTTTTAGTTTACTCGATGGTAAGCCGTGTCACAGTTAAATAGTAACTTACAAACAAACATTTTGGCAAATGCATATGGTCTCTTTAGATCGCGGGTAGTGAATAAATCATAAATTATTTCGTTTATTTCCCTGAGATTACAAAAACAAATCTCATTTAGATACACCAATTTCTCGAGACCGAAGCACCAGAAGATATCTGTAACAAACTGGGTTATAAATTGCACAAACAGACCTCTTCTGCAGCCAGCACATTATGGTGTTTATATTTTCAACACTCCAAGTATGACATAATATTGTAAAATAAGCAGAAGTAACTCGTTCTGGTTATCTGCGTTAAAACTTGGATGTCTTTAGCGTTGTTTAGTCATTTGCAACTGAACCTACTGTATTTTGGAGAACACGTTAACCTCTTTTTTCTTTCAGTCACAGCTATAGCAGTCGTTAAGACGCGAAGACCATTGACCGATTAACGAATTGATGAAACATAAGACATAATTTCAACAAACGGATCAAAGCGGCAAAGACAAACTTCATTGCCTGTGGGGCAAATCTTTATATAAATGGTTCTATGCTAGCGACGATCTGCTGCGATTCAATCAAAACTGTACGGTACCCAGTCATGTGCCCTCACACTGCTGCGTACTATCAGCGACATAAGTATTATAAGATTAAATGGAGTATGATTCGAAATACGATCGCAAACGGCAGTAAAAATGCATCTATAAACTGTCAATTCAAAGTCACTGTCACTTAGCCGCTGACTGTCTGCGGTATGCAGCCCTTCAAAATCATACCTTAAAAGCACGAGACAAAAAAAACTTCATAGTAAGAGTTTTTTATTTCTACAACTGTATTTATATGAGTATTTTATTTCTTATTTGCATACTTACTGTTTTTAAAGACAGCGGTTGTTTATCTAAATAGTGTTTTATTTTTGTTGAAATTGAAATTACACATACCAGAAACAGACTAAGCAGTGCTTAGTATCAACTGAGTAATAATCTTTATCAGTTCCTTGCTATCTAATCAATGGTAACTTTTTCATGTATCTAACAAATTATTTCTTCACTGCTTAGCTTAACACTCCAGCCCTTAAGCCTTATTGTTACATCAAAGAAAATCTAATTGCGTGAGCGTATTCAAGACACGGGACAGGTTAGTAGAGAAACACATTTTTGTACAATAAAGTAGTACAAATTGCCGCCTACATTAAGGCGGCAATTTGTACTACTCTCTATGATCTGTGCTGCATTGTTTTTACCCACAACGCAAGGAGCCCGTTCACTGTGTTTTCGGTAAGAGGTTGCTTGTTTGTTCGTTTTTTTGCAATCAGTAGGTACATCTCCAGAAGGCGCTTCAGTTTTATTGATGATGAAATGTGAGATAAAAAAATCGACTGCTTGTGTCATCAGATAGTCCAATAAGCGGCGATGGGCTTGCGATCTGTCACGCGGAATGCTTACTACATGCAAAACGCGGGTATGTGCCAAATGTAATGTTTGTACGTGACTCTGACCACCTAACTGTGCGGCTGTGTAATGTTGTAGTAATGGACATTAAAAGTACGGTAAATTATTCCTGCTTTTGATTTCTTAGGACCTACCTACCTACCTACCTATCTGTGGGCAGAGTTGGGACCTACCACCTCACCCCTATCTGCCGCACCCTTATTGGTACGTATGTATCTGAGGATGTCCATCATGGGGAATACAGTCGTGAGTGGGTGTGTTTTTGGAATGTAAGACTGCGAAACCGATTGTCTAGTTGATTAATTACACGTCGAGTTTTTTTAACTATTGTAAAACTTGTCATAAGCGCTTTTTATACGCCAGCTCAGAGCTGATTTCAAAGCTTTTACCGATATATACAAAAAATATATAAAATACTTTATTTATAACCAAATGCCTAAATTACAAGTTTTACTATGAGCTCTGCACTAGGTCTAAGCGCCTCTGTATCGCGGAAGCCCAGATAGAGTATAACAAAAAATGATTAAAAAGAGATAAACAAATGCGATACATTACTTATGTCGCTGACTGTACGACGGTGGGACAATATGGAGTCGATCGACGACCGGTAATTCCTATACTTCCTCGGTTAGTATGCCTTGTCTTCGGATTCAGAAGCTACTGAAAACGGATATGATATGTTTTTTTCTTTATTATTATTATCATCAGCTAGAAGAGGTCGACTTCTGATTTAGGAGGTCCCTAAAAATGATAATTATCATGAACGGTCAGAGTCTAGACTGTTTAACACTTGCGATATCATTGAACCATCGTGTATCGGTTCATAGTCGCTTTTCTTTCCCAGCTGTTATCTGTTCTTCTATCGAAATAGCCTGCCTATTGCCACTTTAAATTGATAATTCGAATAGTTATATCGGTGAAGTGAAGCTCCGAGCATATAGCCTTCTGTATTAGAGAATAAGAATAATATATTTAATCACATACCTAATATAAATCTAATTTCAACTTGCCTTCTCAATGGTTAGTATTCCTTGAGCTATGTCTGTACCGTACTGATTGCTGAGCCCCGCTCTAGTCTAGAACATTCCTTACACGAGCGATATATTGTAATTCCACACATCGATGGTATCCGTTTGATCAAATACGCGAATGTACGACTTACTGCATTCTCAAATGTAGTTAGGAATCTAACTAGATCTAGAACTGAGAAGGAATTATGAGTAACTAGCTTCTGTTTACGGGTTTGTCCGCATGGTATCCGGATAAAAAGTAGCCTATACGTTATTCTAGGTCACCTGTTCCAAATTCGTCGTTTACGGAGATTATTTTGATGCTGATTATTATGATGGCTAAAACTCTTTAAAAAAAAAGATTCAGGCTCCACCTAGTCATATGCCCAATATCGAGAAGGATGTGAAAGCTCTCAATAAAAATATACATATACATGACGCCGAAGTACTAGAAGATCCGACCCCAGATAAAATGCGAATGGGACAGGAAAAGACAGGCTCGAAGTATTGCAGCAACCATAGTTTTAAACTTCTCTTGTAACTTTTATTTTTCGGTAAACAAATGTACCTATTTGTCAAAATAGTCCTAAAAGCAAATAAATATATAAAAATGGATAACCCAATTCCACTTTACTGTAGAATGAGCCACCTCAGTTTATTCGTATTATACGAAAAGCGCAGCGTAGTCCAAAAATTTTTAATACAAACGATGGGAAGTGTATTTCACGCAAGCCAGTTATTATAACAAACAATCTACACCATCAAAGGAACAACGACGCAAGCTGTCTAACTGAACCACTTATAGCCCCAAAAATAATATTGACAAAATGGTGGGGCACTACCTAAACGACCGCATAAAGATGTCCCGCGCACGGTACCACAATAAATTCGTAGATATCCAAGCGAAACTTACCGTACAGAAATATACGGTCCGTCGAACAATGTCCGTGTTATTTATAAAAGCCTCTGTAGGTATTAGTTTAGCTTCAATAATAATAATATATTTCTGACAATCAGAGAAAACTAAACTAATATACTATAACTGTGAATACACCACGTTAATAAATAACAGTGTATGTGTGGGTTTTTTTAGCGTTGACCACAATAGACGGAGGACTGCATGCAGACAATGCACATTGTGATCGACATAGATGGCCTATATGCTCCGTGAGCCAAATAATGTGTATTACAATTTTGCTGGGTAGGATTAAAACTATGAACACACAAATAACCAAACAAAAAACCTTAGTAGGGATATCCTCACGGATTAGGCACGTGGTAAATGGCATGATGTCTAAGGATATTCATGGCAAGGTTGATAATACATCGTCAATTTAAGGGTATAAAATGACGATGATATCCAGGATTTTTTCCTGGATATCCTGGATATCATCGTCATTTTATACCCTTAAAATGACGATGATATCCTGGATTTTTTTCTATGCGTCACTAGTGAAACCAGCTTCTTCTTGACAACCTCTGTGGCGCAGTGGGCGAAGGTTCGCCTGAGACGCAGAAGGTTGCGGGTTCGATTCCCGCTGTGGGACAATTTTTTGTATGATCTGCATTCATTTGTCTCGGGTCTGGGTGTTGTCTATGTATAATATGTATGTATTTACGAAAAAAATGTATATAAGTAATTTATCAGTCGTAGTTCCCATAACACAAGCTCAGTTTGCTTAGTTTGGGGCTAGATGATGCTGTGTGAAAATATCCAGCATTATTTATTTATTTTTATTTGTGGACCTTATTTTTCGAGTCTCAACCATAAGGTATTTCGTACCAGAAACGCCGATGCATTGTTAACGTGGAAAATCAGATCACAAATTCTCAGAAAACACAAATTGGTAAAAACTATTCTTGATGTTAAATTGGACATCAAGAACAGAAATAAAATGATGAACACTTGAATCTTCTGAATCGTTAACCACAGACGGTTGTGGATGCGCACTGAAATACGTTAGAAGCTTCTCGCTAAATAATCTGTTTATATCACAAAACCAAGATTATGAAAAATCCTCCACAAATCTCGCTACACGGAAAGCGAGTGTGTTCGCAAAATATAATAATCAGTGTTACCAGCCGGGTCTTGTCAAAAATTAACTCAAATGGATAAAAAAGTAACTTTTTGGTGTGAAAAGTAACCTTTCATATTTTTCCCCCAATATTAAGATACTTTAAGTTGTTAGCCAGATGTTGGTTAAATTAACCGTTTCAAATATGATTCAAGAAAGAAATAAAAAAAACAATCTATGAATTACAAAAAATAACTTAAAAGTAATCTTTTGACTTGTTTAACCTAGAAGTAACAACGTTAAAATCACCTAAAAGGTTACAAAAGTAACCTTCTGGCAACGCTGAAATTAATGTTAGATTGAAGCGGGTTGGATACGACTTTAGTGAATGGCCCAGTTAGGACATAAACCACGCGCTATCGCCCCTGCGGGCTAATCAGAGATTGATATAACGTGCTGCGCCACTCAACGAGCCGTGAGACACAAATGGCTGTAATAATTACAATGCGGTGAGCCTGCTGTTGACGTTATTGAGTTTCTTATTGTATAGACGATTTTTGGCCATTTTTGCCGAAGCTCTCAGTATAGTTGTAATGTTCTATGAACGGATCCAGTTTTGCTATTGAAATTTTTTATTTCAGTTAATTCACACAGGTTCCGGTTTCACCTTGCCAGTTGATACAATACGATACGCAAGAGGTGTGGGTTCAATTCCCGCTGCGGGATAAATCTTTGCATGTTCGGCAGATATTTTTTCGGGTCTGGTTATTATAGTATCACGGTACTCGTAGTTTCTGATACAAGGAGGACCTCAGAATGTACATTATTTAGAGCTCTTAAATGTACTTTTCTCAGTTTTGAAATAATGCTGGACATTTTTCACACAGCATCATCTAGCCCCAAACTAAGCAGATCTTGTATTATGGGAACTTCATGACTGATATACTACTCATATTTTTTTTTTTTAATAAATACATACATATAAATTATACATAAAAACCACCCAGACCCAAGACAAATAATTCCAATGTTTGTATGCAGAACATACAAACATTGGAATCGAACCCGCACTGCGCCACAGCGGTAGTGAAATCACGTTTAGATGCTTTTATTTATCTTCTAAATCACTTAACCTATGCTACCTGCTTTTAGCGTAGTCCAACTAATCCAATTCACCTAGCACAGGACCAACCGCAAAACTCAAACAAATAAATTGGCAAAGTTAGACCACCCATACCTCCTCTAGAATAAATTTCTCATTTATTCATCTTGCGTCCTCGAGAACAATGACTAATGAACTACTGGACTATATCCCACAACAGCAGGCATGCTGATGACAATGGGTGCATCATCACTTAGGTGCTGATGCAACAAGATTAAGGCAATAAATAGAAAAGCTAATATTCATTTATCAAACCTTCTCACAAACTTACCCCCGTATTCTCCACTCAACCGCGACTCGTGTTTTGGTTTTTTTAGTTTCCGAAATTTCCTCCACTCATATTCTCCTTTACAGATTTTTTCGACTGAGTGAAGCAATCCAACTGTCATCTCAAGGTGCCTTACGGACTACTTGAGGATTCCTCAAAGTGAAATCGCTTCCATTTTCTTGTGTTTTTCATCAAACATATTCGATGGATTTTAAAGAATATTTAAAACTAGTTGTTGCCCGCGGCTTCGCCCGCGTGGTATGTTAATAAAAGTAGCATATGACCGTCTCCAGGCTTCAAACTATGTCCACCAACTTTTGAATGAATCGAACCAAGGATTACAATTTATACAAAGTTTAGAACTCAATTGCGCACCCCCAAAGGGTAATTTTGAAAAAATAAAAAATACCTGTTTCATTATTTATTTTAAAGTCTATGTGTACCGAGTTTTGAGTGAATAAAACCAAGGAATATTTTTTTCCATAGAAACTTTACCACCCTGTTTAACCCCCTTAGGGGTTGATTTTCGAAAATAAAATTATATGTTATTCCAGAACCTAAACTATCTATATTCCAAATTTCATCAAAACCGGTTTAGTAGTTACGGAGATACGTGGTAACAAACATTCACACACACAGACTTTCGCATTTATTATATTAGTAAGATTATATTGATGATTCGAGTCCATATTTGAGTTTTGTAAGGATACTTGAAAGATTCAACTAAAATACCAAACACATGAGGAAGTTTTGGAGGAAACCTCAAAGCGCCCTGAGTCGACTCTGAGTCGAGTTGGGGTGGAATATTTGGAGAAATGTCTTATAATACAGGGGTTATAACCCATAGCCACATAGCCTAAGGCCAAACCATTTTAAAGCTATATATACAATATACATAAAACT
Organism: Perizoma flavofasciatum; assembly: GCA_958496245.1. Lineage (NCBI taxonomy): Eukaryota > Metazoa > Arthropoda > Insecta > Lepidoptera > Geometridae > Perizoma > Perizoma flavofasciatum. The sequence goes on from OY292436.1 coordinate 8,625,030, forward strand.
TAAAAACTCATATTAAAATCATAAACAATAAGTTTTTTAATATGAAAGACATTTGGTTCCTGAGCAATCATCGAGTGCGAGTGCGTTCGCTGTAGGGGCATACCGTGCGATGTTAGTGCGCGCATATTGTTTATAAAAGAACTATTATATTTTTGCACTAATATCGCGCGGTACTAATGCAAAGCGCACTGATGACCACACTGCCATCAATCATTTTCACGCTCAAACCTTTTCCGAACCACCATGGTAACTGGCTTAGATAGATAGATAGATAGAAAATAATTTATTGCACACCAAATATTTCAGCTAAAATAAATAATGCAAACTTTGACAATGTTGTACAATGGACGGTCTTATGGCTTATTAGCCTAACGCAGAGTAACTAAGAAAAAACCCCGTGACACTATCAATGAACTACCCCTTCCAGAGAATATCATATTATTTTTGGTATCACAAAAGTACCTTGTTCTAAGGGACTTTTGTGTTAATTATTTCAGATTGAGTCGTTTCAGCTAAAGTCCAATGGATCTTTTGTCTTTGTTTTTTCAGAAATTTGTATATACGGATGGATGTTTGTCACTCTTTCACGCAAAAACTACTGAACGGATTCGGATAAAACTTTACAGTAATATAGCTTAAACATCAGAATAACACATAGGCTGCTTTTTATACCGGGTAAAACGCGGGTGAAGCCGTGGGCAGAAGCTAGTAATCAATATGCTTTAGAACTTTAAGCAAAATATGAAATAGGTTCTGTTATCGTGAAATTAAATTTCTTGGTCGCGACAGATATTTACTTTATTAAGAAATTGGTATTCAGGAGGTTTTCAATAAGGAATTGTTCGTTTAATGAGTCCACAGAAAATGAAAAACAGATTTTTAAAAAAAATATTATAGTAGGTACACATGGATTAGCATACTATTTAGTTCGTGTCTTTGTTTCATTATTTCTTTATTATGGAGATACGTTGATAAATTAAATTTAGTAAGCGAAATATCACCAAGCCAGCGAACATTTTCCGACTGAAGTAACTTAGTACTCCAGTGCACACTGCAGACTTTGTTGACATCATCGTACAAAACAAACCAACAAACACGCTCACTACTATATTCCCCATGATGGACATCCTCAGATACATACTTTGATCTTTGAGGATACAAAGTACAGATTAGTCAGAAGCACGTCCAAACATTACATTTGGCACCTGCCTGCATTTTGCAATTAGTTAGTATTCCTCTGTAAGCCCATCTTTGTTCGTTGGAACAGTACCTACTTACTAAAGTGATACCCCTACTATTATAAACGCGACAGTTTGTGAGGATGGATGTTTGTTACTCTTTCACGCAAAAACTACTGAACGGACTTTGGTGAAATTTACAGTAATATAGCTTACAGAAGCATCATCAGAATAACACATAGGATATTTTTTATAACACATAGGGTATCACGTGGGCGAAGCCGTGGGCAGAAGCTAGTAAAATTATAATTGTAGAGGATCAGTCTGTTGTTAGCGTGTTAGAAAAGTGTACTAAGGTAAAAGTAATAATTATTAGTAATGACCTGTTGTTAGCGGTTAAAAAAACATTTATTGTGTAAAAAATCAATAGCCGGAAGTGGGCAACCTCAGTAACCCTTTGGTGCCTGAGGATGGAAGACGACGTCGCGACGTGGTCGGCTGCGAAAGTGTTGGCGTAATGATCTGTATGCGTTCGAGACGGAATTCTGGGAGACCGCCAATGATAGATGCAGATGGTAGGAATTGGCGGAGACCTTTGCCCAACACAATAGGATAAAAAAACTTTAATAATTGTAGGAACGTAAATGTTCAATTGGTGAAGTCACTTACAATTTTAAATGGTTTTAGAACGCTATCGTAAAATCATAATTACAATGTATGTTAGCCTCAACCTGTTGTAGCTGTATGTTTATGTAAATGTTGAACCGCGGCATTTTGCATAATTACCGGCTAATCACCGGATACTATTCCGCTAAGCCCGCTTCTAACACCGGCCCGGCCTTTTCTACTACAACCGATCAGTTTTGTCTCGTCAATGCAAGCAGCTAATCCGAAAAAGTATTACGTGCAAGTTATCATGAGTATGATTGTTTGATGTTTGTTTCAAATAAACTTAGTTTTTTTGGTTTGAAAAACACATTCAGGCTACTTTTATTGGGGCAACGCTCAAAGCCACTAGCAGAATCTAGAATTATAGAAACAGGCAATTTCTTACGTGAAAACACAATCCCCTCTCTACAGTGCATATGTTGATTACGGCCCTGAAAGCTGATACTGAAGCCACCTATGCCTTCTGATTTCAATCAAAAAAACCAACGAATAAAATTACTTCGAGTTTGACTTGAATCAGCCTGGCAATGTATTTTTTTCAACTAAGTAAAACCCGAACGTAGAATATTCACTCTAGATTATTAGATATGTACAATTATATTGTTTGGTGTACAGTAAATTTATATCTTGAAAATCTATCGGAAAACCGTACTATAAAATATCGTATCGCCTGCATTTAAGGTTGCTCGACGGTACCTCGGTCCGGTAAAAGCCACGGCTAAAATGGTAAATTGGTATCTCAACCGTTGGGAAATGACTTTTACTAAATTATATTGTAATTTGACTTAAATTTACGCATTTACATTAATGAAACTAGGGCTTAATTAGTTTGTAATTAAAGCAGCGAGCGAGATAAATAAGTAATAATCTAAAAATATTTAGCGAAATGAAATTAATTGAATGTTTAGTGTATTATAAATTATTTATAATGTTTTTCTTTGTTGCAGGTAAATACGTCAAAGATAACGCTCATTATTGTAGGCCTCAGTCACTTTAAACAACTTATAAAAGCATTATCAAACCATTATATTTAGGTTGTACATACCGATACTAAAGTTAGTAGTTACCTCAAAGCATAAATATGACTACATTGGTATCCATGAAAGGTTAGACCGAAAAATGAGTTATTTTTGGCAGAATGTCTGATTGGCTAAGGCTACTCGTATTTCCAACTCGAATATTTAGTAAGTGAGTCCAATATTAAAAAGGGACCAGCATTATTATTATTAGAGCACAGGGCCAAAATAAATAGCGTACACAGAGGGAAGCTATTACTCACCAGTATATATTTATCTCTTCTCGTAAATTGTTGATCCAGTAACAAGCCCATATATATGTTGATCCACCTTTAGCGTGACATTCCTTGGCTCCATTCCGTTCGATTGTGATGAAACTGCTATACGTCAGATCCGGCCGCCATGACGGTGGATCGTATTTGCACGGGAAACAAAATACTCGTCATGAGAAATTTACAAGATTGTTGATCCGTAACGGCTAAATATTTTATACGAATCCGACATTTCTTCATCCACTTTATATCCAACTCCTAGTTAGACATTGTTGATCCAGAGCCACAAATTACGAAATTTATTACAGAAGTATGGCATCTAAGTGCTAGAGAAAGCTATACGTAGTGTTGCAGTTAAACAGAGACAAATCGTGCGTGGTTTCTATCAGTTGTTTGGCAAACGTAGTTTCAAGTTAGTGCACGACGCGACGCGGAGAGAGAAAGTCGCGATCACTCATCCTGATGAAGACTCTCGGAATGAGTCGAAACTTAGTCGGTGCCTTCGCCGATAGTGCAGTACGTGAAAATTCCTGTTTTTACAATATGAATAGTCAAGTTCACGATAGTTTTTGGTATAAAAAGTTCGAGCTTGTGCAGCTGTACGTGTCGTGTATAACTAATTATTTATAGTTGTGAAGTGTACGGTGAAACTATGATTGCTGATGGAATTGAAAAAAATGGTAAGTAATTTATTCGTACTATCTACTAAAGGTAAACGCAGCGTATGACGGCTCCCCACTAGGTGGAAAGACGACCTTGTAAAGGTTGCTCGGAGGCTTTGGATGAAGGCTGCACATAATCGGTCCCTCTGGAAGTTTATGGGGGAGGCCTATGTTCAGCAGTGGACGTCTTATAGCTAAAATTATGATGATAAACTACTAAAGTGAAAAATGAGTTTTTACAAGCTTTACAAAACAAGATAAACAAAACACCATACCAACTTTAGGTACTTAAAGAATTTCACCTACCTACGCCTGAGTAATCTACGCCTGTTTCCCGGAGGGGTAGACAGATACCATGGAATTCCACTTGCTACGATCCTGGAATACCTCTTTCGCTTCATTCATCCTAATCAAATTCTTCATACAAGCTCGGCGGTTTAGTGTACTTCTGACCTGGCCTTTCTCTAGAATATCTCCAATTCGGTCAGAGTATGTTCGCCTAGGCCTTCCTCTTTCAACTATCCCATTCCGCTCGCCTTGTATACTTGTTTTTTTAATCTTTTTTCGTCCATTCTTTCTATACGCCCAAGCCATCTCAATATACCTTTCTTAACTCTCATTACTATATCTCATTCACTCCACACTGCTCTCTTAACACGCTGTTCCTCACTATATCACTTATAGTTAGTTACATTATACATACTTCTCACAGCTCTCATCTCCACTGCATTTATTTGACTTTGATGTTTCTTCAGCCATACCACACTTTCACTTGTTACTTGCTACTAACGCTCCTCCATGCACAGCTAGTCGTGGCGTCTCAGATAATTTTCTGTTGCTCATGAAGGAGTGAAGTGCCCCATTCACTTGATTTCCAGCATTCACTCTCCTTTCAATATCTTCCTCATCCCTAGTAAACATAGATATACAAACTCTTTTACTTGTTCCACTCTCTCTCCGCCGATCACAATATCACATGTATTCATACATTAATCTTTATCAAAAACCATTACTTTCGTCTTACTCACATAAACTTTCATCCCTTTTCTTCCAAATGCTTCATGCATAATTATTGTTACCATATCTTGTAACTCATCTATCGATGACACAAGTATAACCTTATCATCGGCGTAGAGAAGACATTTGACGAGTAACTCATTCATTCTTAATCCACATTCACTTTCTTTCAAATCTTTCAAACAACTGTCCATGAATAGATTAAATAGCCACGGTGACGCTACACATCCCTGTCTAACCTTTTGGATGCTAAACCATTCAGTGTATGACCCGTTTATCCTTACGCAAGCACTGGAATCTTAGAATAGATAGATTTCAGAGCTCGAATTAGTCTACTCCATTCATTGACAATACCGACCATAGTTCATTTCTCATCACTTTGTCATGGGCCTTTTCCAAATCCACGAAAGCGCAATAGACCTTTTGACCCTAGGCCAAAAACTTTTCAGCTATGCATTGCAAGGAAAAGACCTGATCCGTACGTCCTATACCCTTTCGAAATCCCGCTTGTGCATCCCATATTTTCTCATCGGTTTCTTTCACAACTGTCAATCAACACTTTGCATATAATTTGCCGACGATACTGAGTAGGCTAATGCCTCTGTAGTTTTTAATATAAGTAACGAGTAATCTATCTATAGGTACTATAATAATAATGTAACATGTCAAATTCTGTAAATTAAAGATATTTAAAAAAAAAAAATTGGGATGGCACTCTATAATCGATACTAAAGCCAAAAATTAAATCTTTTGAGAACACCATCATGCTAATTAATGTTGATTAGAGTTCATATTAAGGCCATTATTGCAATGGTTGCATTTTTGCAAGTAATAACTTACCAAAAAATAATTTAATATTATTTTTTAAGGAGAAATAACATGTATATTTTATAATGTTGATTACATTGATTGTTATATTTATGTAAGTATTATTGAGTTAATTTAAGGACGGTTGTGTTTGTTACATCCAAGTGTTATTGACAAAGGAACATAAATTAAAAATGCAAATCAGATAGTCAATCGTTATTTCAAGCGATAATGATAAGTGTGCGATATTATGTGAAATTGACGAATCAGGTTTGAAATGCGTTTATTGATATTGTCCCATAAGCGTAAGGTGCCGCATCATTTATTGGTAAAATCAATAATAATTAATGAAAATAAAAAAAATCAACATTTTTTTTATTTTCATTTGCCCTAATTTAGTGTTATTATGTTTACTATTAAAAGTTTTTAAAAGGATTGTTGATTTTGCCAAAAGATATTTTGATAAGATAGATAGATAGATAAACTCTTTATTGTGCATAACACCAACTTACAGTACAAACACAGAAACATAGTAAAAAGAACAACAAAAAAAGAAATGCACAATGGGCAGTCTTATCGCTAAAAGCGATTTCTTCCAGACAACCTTAGGATGGAGATAACTATTTAAAAAGAATGACGGTGCTATTGCCTTAATAAGAGTGTGAAAAATAAACATAAAAATACAAATTAAACATTATTTTGATATAATACCTATATCTAAATATGTAATTCCGAGGTACCAATATGCATAGAAACGTAGGTAGGTATAAATAAATAATACTTAAATCTTAACGCAATATTGAGTCCAGCAAAAATAAAATTATTCTATAGGAAACTTGAAATCGGAACTCATTCAAGGTCGTTATTATGTTTGAGTGCTATTTTTTAATACCACACCGATTTAAATATTTGCCACTCTGAGTTTCCAAGTACTTAACAATAGTACCTAGGAGTACTAAGTACTCGTATTCATTCAATAAAGTAGAAAGGTATTCCTCGCTGGTTTGATCGAAACATGGTTAATATTGTTGCTTAGAGTATTATTTGAGTTACCTTTAGGAACTGCAACGTCGCGTTTGCTATCAGCCAATTGGAATCAGAAGTGGTCTGTGATTGGTCCATTTGAATTTTTGATTCGGATCAACAACTGGTCTCCGGTGGATTTGTATATGTGATCAACAATGGTCACTTATTGTCAAAGGTATTCAACCGTCTTTATTGGCTCCGAGAAAAGCCAGTACGGAGCCACATTAGTATGCTGCATGTTACAAACGGATCAAGAATAGCGGTTCTGATCAACAATTATCATTGGATACCGCGTATGATCAACAAAGTACGAGTTGGTATAACTGGATGATAATGATGAACGCAAACGCAGATTCGGTGTGAATCTATTTGGTTTAAAATTTGTTGAGACAAATCTTCACTTTGTAAATTAAAACATCACACCATAACTCACAATTCTGCTGACAAGTCAGGCTCTCTGTGAAGTCTCAATTGAGTAGACGGAAATAAATAAAGATTTTCACATATCGCAGACTCGCAGTGCACGATGATTTATGTGGCTTGGTGTTAAGTTACGGTTTCCTAACATTATATTATTATGTGCATGCCCATCATTCACATGTTCCAGTTCCTGTATCGTTATAAAATAGTCAAGTTCAAAATTAAAGAGTTGATAAAATAAAAGTCATTATCTATGCAGAGCATTGATCAAAATGTTAAATCCAAAAATAAAAAGCCCGTTACCTACATACTGTATCATGCATAGTCCTTTCTGCAAAAAAAGATCCGTACTAAGCATAAATGCTTCCTACAAATAATTACAGCCAGCGATGATTTTCAGCACGCACCTCGGTAACATAAAAAAAAAACAATTATAATAATAATTAGTAAGTACTAATGACTTATAGCAGGCAAATAATAACAAATACGTAGTAAGTATAAAGTAGAACCGGTAACACTGCGTACATATTTATCATAATCCGAGTAGGTAGGTAGGTAATTCATCATTTTAGATTTGTTTTTTTTTTTTTTTTTAATATTACTTTTTCTGTTTGTGTAGGTAAGTGTCCCTTTTACTTACCTAAGTTTAACTTACCTAGCTATGCATGTTGCTCTCACTGCATCTTAAATGCATCTTAGTACCTACTTGTTAAGTAGTATAAGAATATTGTGATTTCTCAGTAAGCGATTTATATTGTAAATCTTTTTGAGAAATAAATTTAGAATTTTTTCGAAGCTTTTTATACTTACACGTATTTATTTATGACACTTATTTATACTTTGGTAAGCTACATTGTTTAAATTCATAGCAGAATTATAAAATAGTATTTTCAAAGTTAGTAAACGAACTATTCTAATAGATGAGATTTCATTCTAAGCCGCTCGCTGAACCCCTCCCACGTACTAGAACTTTAATAGCACATCAAGTGAGCTACGTAAATTCATTGGGATTATGAGAATGTTCTTTAATAATGACTACAGGAAAAAGGGCGCCAAACTTTACAAACAGTTGCTCACAGCATGATTTTAGAGCTCAAACGCTAAAAAAAAAATACCAACAACAGACTGGCTTCTGTTGTACTCAATAAAGCTTTCCGTAAAACTTTGCAGTATTTCATTTCAGTATTCATTAGAATGATTTGGATTCGAGACATGTATTCAAGCTTAACGAAGCGGTTCTACGTTTGTCATAGCAAGGCGTAATATTACAAATAAAGACTGTACCTACCGAAATAAATATAATAAATAAATAAAATATATATAATTCTGGTCATTTTTCACACAGTATCATGTAGCCCCAAACAAAGCAGAGCTTGTATTATGGAAACTACATGTTTCCAACTACATATTAGACATAGAAAACACCCAGAGCTGAGACAAATATTCGCAGATCATACAAACATTTGTCCGGCGGCGGGAATCTAACACACAACCTTCTGCGTCTCAGGCGGGCTTTCGCTTACTGCGCCATAGAGGTCGTCTAAAATAAATGTGTAAACTGACTGACTGCTAGGAAGACTGCTACAATACCTATTGCTACCAAGCAATAATGCTCGCATTGTTGTATTCCGATTTGAAGGGTATGGGCGTCGGTGAAAGGTTGACACGTGCAGTTCGAACTGAGCGCTTTATTGACCTTTGAAGGTTATGGGCGCTGATGAAAGGTTGACACGTGCATTTCGAACTGAGCGCTTTATTGACCTTTGAAGGGTGTGGGCGCCGGTGAAAGGTTGACACGTCCAATTCGAACTGAGCGCTTTATTGACCTTTGAAGGGTATGGGCGCCGGTGAAAAGTTGACACGTGGGTAATCGAAGTATTATTAAGAGTATTAAAAAGAATAACCAGCCTTGTTTCTTATCTTTCTTTCCTGGCTTGGTCGCGGAGGAACAGGTACTGAAATTGGGGATTCAAAGTGATCCTTGTTATATTAGTGAATAAATGACTTTTTACTTTGACTTTATTAAATATTGGTGGTAGCGGGTTCGATTCCCGCTGCGAGATAAATTTTAGCACGTTCTGCAGATATTAGGTCTAGGTGTAGTGGTACCATGGTATCAATAGTTTCAAATACTTACGACACAGGGAATCCTAGTGTAGGGTTAGGACTATGTTAATGTCTGTTGACTTTATATTTATTTAAAAGCAAGTCAACACGTTAAATTGGGTACATGGCCATAATTTAGATTTTTTATTTTTTATCCAACAAGTTGAGTAGTATGAATACTAAGATAGGAATATTCTGCATGATAGTTAACGTAAAGAAGCCCATCGCCGCTCGTAGGAATACTTATCGATGACACATGGCCTATTCATGCCTTTCTTTTATTCTAGAGCATACCAGTTTTCTCGCAATTTTCCTTCATCGTTCAAAACGTAGCACATGTAAACTTTTCGGGTAGTATTCACTCGGAAACCGGGTACTGCCTAATGTATCTGTCTTCGAAAAGCGTCTACATGACTTTTTTTGACGAAACTGTTCCTTGACCTGAAATTGCATTATTTTATTAAGAGCTCCGCATGTTTGATACATAAACATCACTGTAATTGTTAGCTTTTAATCCCGCACGACACATCACTACCGAGTGGTAGTTTTTCACTCCGAACGGGGCAACGGGGGCACGGCATTCAATCCGTCCCGGTGTAATTAAAGCGCCTATCAAAAGCTAGGGTTGCTATCTCTCACTTAGGTGTGTCGATGAGGAAACAAAATTATAAGTTTAACGGGTCTTTATCACGTTTACCTTTTTTATAATTTTCCCGACAATACTGTTGCAATACAGTCAAAACGTCAGGAAAATAATAAAAAAGGTGAAAGCGATAAAGAACCGTTAAACTTAAAATTAAGTTATCTAATCGCGAAAGTTGGAGAAAAAAAATCGCGCGATGAAGGATCATGAATCCTACTTTCTTTTCTAACCCTTTTAAAAACTTTCTAAAACAATATTATAACTGTAAAAGTACGGATAGTTCTTACTATATAGGTATATATGAATTTACCAATTGGAGCATACAAAGCAAAGCCACAGGAACCTGTAAACCCAAGTCACATTGATATCCACGATAAACCCCGCAATAAATTTCACTTTTGCACCAGCTAAAGCACCCGTAACTGAATCTCGCAAGTAAAAGCCTCTAAAATTGAAAGTTAAATCAATCGGCCGCGGTGTCGCACTAGCAACTGTGTCACCTTTCAATATTACGATTGAAAATGTGGGTGGAATAGTGCGGTACAATACTCACCAAAGTGCTTTGCCACTTCGAATAAAGATGTAGGCACAAATCGTTTTTCATTTCTTTTCATTTCATATTTTAAACAATCGCTGCTCTACCCAGTACCGGTAACCAAGTTGACTATCTTAAATAGTTAATGTTATAGAAAACAAAAAATATGGTAAATTGAAACAAGCAATCACGTGCCATTTTCATAGGTTATTTCAATTCTTACATTATTTGAATCGCTTCATACAATGTTACTTTTAAAGCGAGTCTCAGGTCACAGACCACGCGGTTAGAAAACAGACATAACTAAATCACCCCGCCCGTATCCCTGTAAATTAGCAGAGAGTGATCCCATTAATATTTTTTTTTTACTTTTCTGCCAGCAATATCGCCGAATCGCTAAATAGAGCGTTATATACTTTGGCTGACCCCTAATGTTAAGGAGAGGTGTCACATCTAGCGATTGAAAGGAGGCTAGAACAGTTGTACCGCACTTACCAAACCGCTAGAAAAAAATACTATAGAAACCTGCTAGAGAACATTGCCGTTCTGAATATAGTGACAGGGGATGGCAATTTCAGGGGGGCTATACTCACTTGCACAATTGGTGAAGGTTTTAACATAACATCCGCGTCATTTGGCAAGTATTTTGAATTGACCACAGCGCTTCACTAGTAATCGTACACTATCACCTCACAATGTAGCTACTGAAAAATGCGATCGGAATAGTGCTACTTCAGCCACTGAGTGGAAAACCCGGCCATGCGTCAAACACTAGATAATGATTGGAATTTATGGTCCATTAAATTCTATTCCGTTGGAGAACTCTCACACGTGATGCAGGATAAGCTAATTTACAGCTCTTTTATTGGAATGACGATGAGCAAGTGCGGATGCGGTTGTCCAATTGCGTGAGCCAACTGAAAAGACAAGGGTTCTGTTCTCCTACCATGAGTTAGTTGAATCAACTATTAATACCACATAAATATGCGTTTTTACTTTCAACTTGGCTCTTCCTTAGTGCCCGTTGATTCGTCGTCATCACTGACAAATTTATAGCCATTTACTATTACCATTGAACTTCCATATAGTGCTAGTTAGTTCAACTCAAACCTATTTTTTATGAGAGTGAGTACCATCAGGTGGATGGTATATAGGGTGCCAAATAAGAAGACAGCTTCGCATCTCGAACATTAATTAAACAAATTCCGGTCGGCTTTCGCCGCAGCGAATGGGCTAAGACATTCAACAATGCATGTCCTGGATGCAGGATTTTAAAAATTGAAGATGAAGTATGGCTGCGCCTAATAGTACATTTCAACATTTGATCAGTTGAATGTTGTTTTGGCTGTCAATGATTTGCAAAGGATTCAAATCAATATAATTTATATCATACCCCATGACACAACCACTTGACACAACCTGTAACAATTGATTCAATATTAAAACCTGGCCTACTATGAACTATGAACCTTTTCGGTGCATAGTTCATAGTATATTTATTTCATAACACTGGTAATGGGATGACAGGTACATGTCATATGAATGTCCACTGTATTTTACAGAGAAATTTAGGCATATGGGTATAATGACAATGGCTGGAAAATATATTTACCAAAACCTGTTGTATAATATTGAAAACTATAAATTAAATGGTGACTCTCATCGGTTTTTTTATTTTTTATTGCTGGACATTTTTCACACAGCATCATCTAGCCCCTAACTAAGCAGAACTTGTATTATGGGAACTACATGACTGATATACTACATAAATACTTTTTTTTTGTAAATACATACATTCATATTATACATAGTGGTATAGAATCAGAAATAGAGATAAAATATATTTTATTATGCGCTTCAACATAGTAGGCAAAAGTTTTATTTGTGTAGGAATTAAATTGTTTAAACTTCCGCATGAACTACTATACACAGACAATACAGAATTTAGTGTTAAAGTGTTGATGGAAAAATCTTATCTCACTCTTGACGATGCTCTTGCTGATAAATTCCATACGAAGACGATATGACGATGTAAGTTACCAAATTACCAAATATTTCATAATTTAAATTTTTTATTTAAAGTATGTATTTACTTATTCTAAGAATTGTATTGTTATTATTAATATTATTTGTTTTTTGACATTTCTAATTGTATTATAATGTATCTTTATGGAATAAATTATATTGAATTGAAAAACAGCTGACAAAGGTAAACAAAACTAATTATGAAAATTACAGCTCTAACAACCTAGGCATTTCGGTACTTCGATTACACAAATGTACTCGTAATTATCATTCAAAGCCTGATAATGGTACGATAGCGTTAATTGATTATTATTCTGAATATCAAAACACCATTTTCAAACTGAATAAACGTACAAACTATCATTAATAAACAACATACTAACATAGTGGCGTGGCTTGTTCGTTCTTGAGTTTCAATCTTGGAGTGAGTAGCTTAGGTTCATTTTAGGGTAGAAAAGCGTGGTTTTCTACACAAGCTTCAAACTTCATTGTTCGGTAGAAGCTCGTTATCCCTGTTAATTAATATTTTGGTCGACACGTACGATGCTGAAAATGTGAGAATTTTATTGGTCATTAATTGGGTGTCAACGTGCTATCGTTACTTCGATATTATGAGCGGGGGTTCTTCTTGATTTATAGAATTTTTAAAATAAAGTTCATACTGGATACTGGCACCTTTTTAACCAATGATAAAAGATAAATGTTGCAAGGTTTAGCTATTTGGTTAGGGTTGTAATTTAAGAAAACAAATAGATAAGTATGGAGAACATGCTTGGTAATGTTTCCTCCATTTGCAAAAGGGAAGATCTTCCACCGAGCTGATCCATCTGATCCACTTGCTTGCGGTCCTAGGATCAGCAGTTGTTTGTCGGACGTAATACCACCGAGCTGATCCATCTAATCCACTTGCTTGTGGTCCTAGGATGAGCAGTTGTTTATCGGACGTAATATATACTCAAGTTGCGTTGAAACTTTGCTTGCGCTATCTAGAAACTCCGATGGCCTTCTATTTATTATATGTGGTATCTCCTCGAATATCAGTAGTATGTTGCCTTCGCTCTGCATTGACGCGATGTTACGTAGCTCAATCATGTGGCGAGAGATATCGCTACATAAGTATGGACCTCACAACTTGGACCGATCACATTCAATAAAATCAAGGTCGTATTTACTTGCTTCCCCCTGAACTTGACTTTTTTTTAATAAACATAAGTCACTACGAATTACTATATCTTTAAGTTTATTGTTTTTTATTTTATCGTTTATATGAATATCGTGATGGCGATGGTCACTACCACCGCCATCACGTCGCGTCAACCATGCCTTTACTGTTTCTAAACACTTTACTACACCCTCCAGCCACATAACTTTCATTACAAATAAGCATTATTAATACAATCAATAGGTATTCCAATTACTGGCTCAAAGGGCTTTACTTCACTGGATAACTACACTTAATTCAATAAGTAATTGAATCAGCTTGTAAAGGCAGGGTCGTGATTCGATTGAACACAAATTAGGAATTGTTGTAAGATAATTATGTTGTTTTATTTCAAAAACTATCGTAAACTTGACTATTCATATTATAAAAACGGGAATTTTCACATACTGCACTCGGTGAAGGCACCGAAGGTGTGTGCACGGCGCGACGCGGAGGGAGCAAGTCGCGATCACTCACCCTGATGAAGACTCTCGGAATGAGTCGAAACTTAGTCGGTGTCTTCACCGATAGTGCAGTACGTCAAAATTCCCGTTTTAGCAATATGCATTATTTTGTTGTGTTGTTAAAGACGTTGTTAGACCTTTATACAACTAAAATGGCAAACATGCGTACGGTCTACCTGTTCGTAAGCAGGTATCGTAATCTATGGACGCTTGCAACACCAGACAAATCAATCGCACGTTGCCAACCCCATGACATAAAAAGGTGAAAAGTCTCGTGTGCCTGTAATTTCATCGGCACCCATACTCTTCAAACCGGACCACAGCAATGGGAGACCGCTTGGTGGCAAAATTAGGGATAGTGGTAGCCCTTCTCCGAACGAGCTCTTTCACAAGGAGCTCTACTGTTTCTCCTTTTTTATAAAATGAGGAATAGGTCTGGTCAAGCATCCCAGCTGCTCAAAGGCTTTAAAACCAGCACCATTTTATTCAATAGAACGCTGCATTAGCATTCATAAAAGTGTAAATAAACAAATCCGAGAGAAAATTAAGTGCGTATTACTGCGTATACTGAAATAAAAATAAACTAGGCTCAATTATTAGGATTCCATTAAATTAATAGATTAATTACAGAAACCCCAAAAAAACTGTATTCTTTTCAAAATAACAAAGACTTTTTCTTACAAGACACCCTTTTAAACAGACAACGAGCTTTGTCATCAATGGTACGCAAAATTGTAATTAATTTTTGTTTTTTGTATTAAATAAACATTGATTATTGGACATCCGAAAATTAACCTGAAAAGTCGAAAAACACTCAGGTTGAAAATGAAAAATGTAATTTTAGTCTAGTATGATCCCTTCATTTAGTAAACACGGGAATTTCCACGTTTTGTAAGCAGTACAATTTCAGTTTTAAAATTATGTCCTTCTAAAAAAATTATAAAATTATGCTAATAATAAATGCTAAAGCGGTCTTCAAATGTAAGCCAATACTTAGAACTAAATATTACGGGTTCAAGAAACGTAATACCAAACTATGAATCTGAGTTTGAAAAAACTAAACGTTTAATCGACTTCTGTAATCTGACTGCACTATCGTTAGAAGGATCTTCCGACGCGAAATCTACCGACCTGCTAGCAATATAACTTTTACCTTTTTGCCGGAATTATTTTTAAAACGGGTCATTCCACAACTCTATCTACAGTCACTACCTAAATCCCTCCAAAAATTCCTTTGTTTGTTTACCAAGAAGTAATTAGCTGTTCGACATTTTCTTTTCATACCTAATTACCGCCTTTTATCATTTTATGTTTATCTTTTGTTTTGTATCCGTATTTTTCTTTTATATTTTAACGTAATTTAATGTGTTTTTTTGTTTTTCTTGTCATTTGTACTTGTCTGTGCCGTATCCGTATGTGTTGAATGAAATTGTTATGTATCTATCTTTTTATGTAACGGAATAAATACCTTGTTGTATAGTTGTTTATTTTTTCAAATCTGTACCATTTTGGGTGCACTAAAATGCGAGTGAAATCAGAACATTCGGATGAATTTCCGAAACCGATCAGTGAAAAACGAAATAGACAGTAAAAATGTATCGTTGTTTTTCGTAGATGACATTGAATTTTATGCAACAGGTTTTGATTGTTTTTTTTAAATCGGAAAATGTTTATGGCGGGACATATTGGATCTTTATCTGAAATAAATGAATAATAATAAATAAAGCCATAAACACATCCGGGATAAAAAAAAACATTTTCTGAATATTTTTTCATTTATCAAAATCCATCAAGCCGTTTAGGCTACAGCAAGAGCCAAACAAAAAGACATGTATAAATACACCCGAAAAAGATAACCCTTTTTTTGGTCAGTTGGAAAAATAATGAGATTCGATTGTTCATACTTAGTGTTGCGTAGCTATGTATGGTAGTAAGATCCTATTCGCTGTTTGCATTGATCAAAAATGAAATATATTAAAATATAGAACTATTAACTTCTGCCCACAGCTTCGCCCGCGTGGTACCCGGATTAAAAGTAGCATATGTGTTATTCTGATTTATAAGCTATATTATTGTAAAGTTTCATAAAAATCCGTTCAGGAGTTTTTGCGTCAAAGAGTAACAAACTTCAATCCTCACAAACTTTCGTGTTTATAATAGTAGTAGGATTTAAAAGTATCCCAAAAATATCATCCTCGGCAAGAAAGAATCCGCGAGCTCCCGTTTGGTACGAGGACTAATCTCCGTAAGTTTATATTTTTAGGTTATCACAAAATCTTGAGATTACATGTGAATGTCCTACCCTACATTATATCTGTTTGTCCGGCCCGGTTGTCACATTATTATGTACCATTTTCATATGCTTTCAAGACCGAGCATAGTGCATTTTTTTTATTTTAGTTAAGTTTTTGTACTGTAAATGGGTTTATGCACACTAAAGAGTTTATCTAGCTATCTATCATTTTAATGTACCTCTTTGGTTACGAAATTGACAAGCCTGATGTTTTTCAGCCACCTCTAAAAACATGACAAACACAATGTGTAGGAACGGTACCAGATCAATAGTTTATACTCCATGAACGCAAAACCTAATATTCTGGTTAATTCAGAGCTATCTAATGTGATTTCAACGTGGTTATAGTTAAACAAGCTTTTGCCATATTTCACTTTATAAACCATGCAATAACGAAAGACAGTTTTTTATAACGAATGACAGTCTTGCTATATCAATATCGACGATAGCTCTCTGTTTGAGAATCACTGGTTTATTTTCAGAAAGTAAACTTTGTCATTAGTTTAATCAAAGAGCTAGCACACCGTATCGACGGATTAAACGTTCAGTGCTATACAAGTATGTAAAGGTATTAGGAACTTTATTTGAGTAGCTGTTTGTACGCATGAATCCCGGTTTATCTTACTAATTGTACCTACAGTCAGCAACAAAAGTAGATTAACCATTTGAGATTTTAGTTATTTCTTAGAGCTTAACAAGGAAATGGTGTAAGATTCCAAATAATAAAAGGTAAATAATCAAGCAGATCTTGTAAATGTAGCCTAATATAATTAATCGAAGTCTAATATAGTTTCAAACATATAATAATTATAAAAATCTAGTTTTGTCAATAAATGTACCAACTGATTAAAAAAAAAACAATCACTCACGTCTTTATTCCAATAAAGACTGCGGCGCGCCGCCGCCCCGTCATGCTTTAGGTGCCCAACTTTAGGACCAACCCACTTAAGTTTGCCCCCATGTCACTCGCTATCTATCTGCTCAATATCTTGTCTGCAAACAGCGTGGATATTTTTTACAATAACCTGCCAAAATAGCACAGGTAGTTATAGAAATAAATTGTTAAGATTAGTATACCTATCTTATATTATATAACTTTACTTACATTTATCGATTAAGGGTTAGAAAAATCTGTAATGATGTTATACTATATTCTAAAAATTAAATAAATAAAAAATAAAATATAAATAAACATCCTCAGGTCCATATTCAGTAGGTATGTAGATTTATGAGAATACCAAGCAAGGGCTACCTAGTCATTGGTGCACGACCAGGTTCGAACTCACGACTTTTGGACTGAAAATCGTAGTATGTAGACCTACTAGGCTAACATGGCTCCATTGTACTAACACCACAAGTAATTTAATAACCACCGAATTGTATTCCATCACATATTGTAGCGCTCACTAGTGATGTGTACAATAAAAGCATTTTATTGTAATAAGACCATTTTTTGATTCAAAACGTTTATGTAAACTACATGACCATCGGTTACCCCGTTTTACATTCCATCGTCTTTCGAAGCGCTCTCTTTTGACTTGTAGTGAACCACTACTGAAGTCATAAAAAACGATAAAAACTGCTGCCGTTTCGTAGATAAATACTAGCATGCAAAAAACCAACCCCAAACAAGCGGGTAAAAAAATACGAACGTGTACAAATTGTAAATAAAATTAAATAATGCTTGACATTTTTCACCAAACATCATCAAGCCCCAAACTAAGCAGAGCTTGTATTAAGAGAACTACATGACTTATATACTACTAATATACTTTTTTGTAAATAAGTAAATATTATACATAGAAAACACTATTTAAGACAAGTATTTACAGATCATACAAACATTTGTCCCGAGGCGGGAATCGAACCCGCAACCTTCTGCGTCTCAGTGGGCGGAACACTGCGCCACAGAGATCGTCAGAGGTCGTCATTGTACCTGCATACTAATCGATCATTTTTTACACTCCACGTACTAACGCATCCCATCAATTCCAGATTACACCTCAATGCAATCACAGGAATCTCAACGCATAGCTTTCCACACGATCTGTTTCAGTTGGATAATGGTTTAATTAGTTGTTCCCTGATGTAACTAATTAAACCATTATTATGATTAGGTTAGGTTCACACTAACGGATGAAATACAATAATTAATAACTATAGATGCTGGTAAATAGATAGATAAACTCTTTATAAAATACAAAACACAGGATTTCTGTTCGGGTTGTGGACTGTATTTCCTGATTTCTGTGGGGGTGTAGCGCCGAGGGAGACCAAGAAAATACCAGTTACCATGAAAGTCCGCCTACGCCAGTGTCAAGTTTAGAATCTCCGTTAAGTAACGTGTACTTTCAAGTCGCCTTGCCTCCCAGCTCTGATCCGCCTGCGAACTTTCATTGTAACTGGTATTTTCTTGGTCTCCCTCGGCGCTACACCCCCACAGAAATCAGGAAATACAGTCCACAACCCGAACAATTTCATAATAATACAAGGTATAATGCAATACGAAGGTAATTAAATAAACATCAACATAATGTCTTAACCACATTAACGTAAAAACCGATCAAGTGCGTGTCGAGCCACGCGCATTGTAGGGTCCCTTAGTTGCCCATAAACTTTTATTTACTACCTGTTTTACACAACTAACAACTCTAAGTAATTTTCAATGGAATTTTGAGATTTTTTTCTTTTTACTTCTCCAAGTACATTTTATAAGTTAGTCGACTATTACCCGTTAACGACTTACCTGTTATGGTTTTCCTTTTAACTTCGTTATAATATACTACTGCCGTGATTTTTTTCATATATCCAAAAACAATCGTTTAGCTGGCAGGTGGGGGTGGCAGGTGCTCAGACTTGACTCTAACAAAAATTAGCACTTTAAAGCTTAATATTTCGCAAATAGATCCCTGAATCGAAAAATAGTTTTCACAAACCCGGAATATTTTGAATGACCTATCCAACGACACCCATAGCATGCATGGGATAGACGAGAAAAAAATCATTTTTTGGCATGTTTAATATGAGTAATATGTACTAAGAGTCTCTGAGCTAAACCGCTGACAGACAAACAGATATTGTATACATCTGTTTATCTGTAGTCAACAAGGAGGTTCCTTGTTGACTACAGAACCCTAAAAATTACCTGTTTGTATTTATGAACCTGCTGGCAATAAATAAAATACTTATTATTGTTTTTATTTGTTTTTGTGACTACCACTTGTGTTTTCTTTGCCTTTCTAAATTCGAGGCCTAGCTGTTAGACACTGCAGGATATTTCTGAGGTATGATAAGCATTTCTTTCTTAGGCCTTATTTGTCAGGACTATACCTACGCATTAAATTGTAATATAACTATATAATAAGATTTGCGTATAGTTCCGCTTAAAATAAATATTTTCTATTCTATCCTGAGTTCTTTTCATTTTAAGTATAGATTTTTAGTTGTTCTGGGCTGGATTTATAAATTCGTGGTCTATATATATATACCAATATATATAAGATTACCAATATATATTATATAAAAGAGGCGTCCTATCACAACCTTCGGAGCACGAACACGGCAATTATTTGTGGATACACACTCACTGAGACCCATTATTAAGTAATATTGGGAATCATGCACCGTGACCGAGCTATTATTGGATTACGTATACTAATGGAGCGTTACAATATCGCTCACATACATAATGTAATGTATTATTGTTGGTTATACAAGTAAGGGCCCGGTCAAACTGAGGCAGTGGTGATCTACCAATGATCTCGCCTTAGTCGTCACGTACCTATATTTGAGTCCGTTTGAAAAACAAAACGAACAAGTGCTAGTTAGACTCGCGCCCTGAGTGTTCGAATATTTCGAAATCGTTAGAGCTCTTTTTGAGCTTCAGCCACTTTTTCCTTTAAACTTCACTATCCTATTATAAGATTTTTGATATTTTCACGAAAAATAAGCACGTGGTTTAAAACACTACCACACAAATCTACAGAAAAAAACCTCCATAATTACATACCTACTAGTAAACTCTTCTTATCCTTTCAAATACTCACATTACAATGAGAACACCCCTACACATACACACACCAATATTACGCTCACTCTTAGTACAAACACTCAGTAAACTACACAAGACACGCCCATACCCACATTCAATTGGCACAGAGCAAAACTCGATCTTTAATTTCACTTTTCATTTTTATGAGTACCAACTCAGATCCAGGACAAACACAAGACCAATTTTAAATAGAACACTTGCGGGTTCCGTTTTTCCTTATTTAGGTACCCTTAAAAATTGGTAGGTATTCTGACTGATTTTCGCATCATCGTGTTGTACAGTTAGTGGAGTCCAAAATCTTTGGTCACGACTTCGCATTCTTGGAAATGCTCAGAGTGTCTTGGAATACTAAAGTGTCTCCTAAATCTCTATGATATAAAAACAACAAAACATTTCAAGTGAGCTAGAGTAAAAAGATAAAAAGTAAACAAAACTGTATTATATTAGCTCAAATGTTTAAATAAACCTGAAACTTTCAATCTCTAAGCAAGTTTACTGTGCAAAGGGCGTGAAAGAGTTTCTGAAATCCCCGACCCTCCGAAGAAATCCGGTCAATCCTATACAGGCTGTCCAAGAATAACACGTATTACGTGTAATCCCGAAATAGTTTTTCTACACATTCTCATTATACTTTTACAACTTTTAGAAATTTACTATTCTCTATTTTAATCTACTTTCACTGTATGAACTGTTCAACTGCATCAAATGTTTTCATTAAAAAATATATATGTATATCAAAACAGCTGTATATAAGCTATGGTTTTGGAATCCAAACATCATGTTCGTTTAATAATAGTCCTAGTGTTGGCACACAGTCCAAAAAAAAGCTGAAATTGTTTGACTTAAAATTAAATTTTGTAAATTCGACTATTGCTTTCAGGAGTAGTTATTCACATGTTTTGTTCTGGGACACCCTGTATACTTCCGTTCGTATTGCATTCTCGGAGGCTCAACGTTTTCAAAAAGCTAAATCCTACTATCGCCGCATTCGGACATTCTATAAGAAGGCTTTGTAAGACACAGCGTAGAAACAGCTGGTTGAATCCCACGTCAGAACTGATTTCACGTCCACGTGGAGTGCTGAATTTTATTTCTCATAGTTTTAGGTAAGCTCATCTGAAATTATAAAAATAAAATGTCACGGTATTATTTGAGGATATATTACGACATAGCTTAATATTATCCTGCTGATGTTTCGTTAACCGGGTCCTCCCTCAACATAAGCACCATCCGCAACACGCATGACGATCGTGAGGGAACTGACGTGGCATTTATGTATTACTAAGTGCTCCTTAATAGCCTACTCATATGGACGTCAGTGTTACCACAGCGCAGCTGCAGCCTGGCAGCTGCAGCGACACTTTAAATAGGGTGACGTCTCCGTGTAAATAATGTGGCTGCATTTCTATCCATACACCACCTCAGCGAATGTTTACTGATAAGCGAAAATGTAAGTTTTTATAATCTAGAACCGAACCTAGTCCTACTAATATTATAAACGCGCAAGTTTGTGAGGATGGATGTTTGTTACTCCTTTACGCAAAAACTACTAAATGGATTTTTGATGAAACTTTATTGTAAAGTTATACAGTAAAATAAACTTTATTTTACTGTATAGCTTATACAGTAAAACCGGATAACAAGTAGCTTATAGCTACTTGTTATCCGGGTACCACGCGGGCGAAGATGTGGGCAGAAGCTAGTATAACATAACATCCCTGTGTAGCTATGGCTCTGTTCACATGGACGTTTGACGAGCGTCAACGCTACCACATAGTGACTGCGACAGAATAGTGATTTGGCACGAATTTTTATTAAAACCTGTAGTTTTATTCACAACAACTATTATAAGGTATGTCGCTCGCTGCACCTTACGCACACATATTCGCGCTTGTTTGGTTTCATCGACACGCTGGTAATAGACGCTTGAAGCGAAAACACGATATCTGTGGTGCAGTGGGCGAAGGCACGCCTGAGACGCAGAAGGTTGCGGGTTGGATTCCCACCGCGGGATAAATGTTTGTATGATCTGCAAATATTTGTCTCTGGTCTGGTTGATTTCTATATATAATATGTACAAAAAAATGTATGTAAGTAGTATATCAATCATGTAGTTCCCATAATACAAGTTCTGTTTAGTTTGGGACTAGATGATGCTGTGAGAAAAATGACCAGTATTATTATATTATTATTACACATTGATTATTCTTGTGAATAAAATTGCACGTTTTAGTGTAATTCTTTCCCAACTATTCTTTTGTCGCTGACGTGTTATAGCATCAACGCTCGTCAAACATCCGTGTAAACAGAGCCTTACTTTATGTTATGCTAGGTTTGGTTTGAAATTTTAAGAACAAAAATTTTTGCTTATCAGTAAAAACTATCGTATATTGCAGCTATATGGATGGAGTATCCTAGCCATGTCTTTGTTAGCTGCAACTATGTCGAGGTACCTCTATGTATACTAAGTTTGCTAGCTCTATTTTCTATTTCCTGCAGAACGAAAGGGGAATTGCATTGTAAATCAGTTTTATTAAAGGAATTTATGTGAAAATTGTATTTTCCGATTTATTTGAAAAAAAAAACAAAGCAGACAAACAAAAAAACAACTGTTTTTCCCATTATGGACATCCTCAGATGATGATATACTCATAGCATAGATCTAAGTATTTGGTATACTTAAAGATCTTAAGGGTAGTCAGAGACACGTCCAAACATTCGTCATATGCCCGCGTTTTGCAAGTAGTTAGCATTCCACGTTACAGGTTGCAAGTCCATCGCCGCTTATTGGAACACTTACAGATGGTACACGCATTTGATTTTTATGTTATAGGGCATGTAAGATGTTTTAAAATGCACTTAAGTCTACCTCAATTGTGTATGAGATCATCCAGTATAACCACTATACCGTGTAACGTACTAAATGACGCTGAAACTGACTATTTCCGATCTAACCAAATGTCGCTCATAATCACGATGTGCTGAGTAACAGCAGAAAACTTTTTAAATTTACTACTGTTCTAGTTCTGGACACAGTTTCAACTCTTCCACTCGAATGGTTCAGTAAGGCGATTTAAACTTTATACATAGGTTAATAGTTTTTCATTCAATTTGTTATCTGGCCACGAAAGGAGCAATAGAAAAGATTCAATATATCAACACTATTTTTCAAAATTATTTGAGTACCTTTACAGGTATTAATCAGGATTCAAGGCAAGACACGGTAAAATAAAACATCCTGATTGTCAGCATGTCCTAGAGCAAACATTCGAAGACATGTCGCCATCAGTTAGTTCTAATAAGCGGCGATAGACTTCCAACCTGTCACGTGAAATACTAACTACTTGTAAAGCCATGACTACCTCCTGCTTGGTATCCTCAAAAGTATGTTTAAAGTTTTTTTTAATGGGTTATTTACCATGATTTGTGAGTTTGAATGTTTTACGATTTCGGCACAGTTGCATGTACCATCACAAGAGGAAGTCTGCGGGTTTTGAATGTTAGTGGCAGACTAATCTATCTACCCTCTTTCTCACTCTTTTATTGCAACAAATACCACTACCATCGGTTTCACTGTCACATTCGAGTACATCTCGGCCCCGATTCAGAACACTAACGGTATCCTGACGCGCGGATATTCTGGAGATCGGAATTTGGAATACCGTCCACTAGTTTAAAAAAGTATGTATTATTCAAATGCTTGAAGCATCAATAACCATTCATCAATACACGGACGATGTCTTACAAGATCCTCAAATTACATTGAGGAAATTGATTGCCTTTACTGCCTTTCTAGCATAAACCTTTCACGGAAGCTTCGTTCTTATTAGTGGGGATCAAGAGTCAAAGTTTCGAAGGACATCTTCGTCTGTAGTCAAAGATCGTATCTCTTCGAATGGCATACTTCATTGTAATTGTGGAGATGTGGAAGCGTTTCTGGCCCTTTTTGAGGAATACCTATTGTTGAATCATCATGTTTTGTCGAAGACCAGAATTTCCTGTTTTTCAATCGGCTCTGTGTTGTTCACCACGAACTGAGTTCTCGCGATGTACCGTTTTTACATGATTATCGAAAGAGGGTTATGTAATTATTTATTTTCAAACATAAGGTAACTTTCCCGGGTTTTTGTACTAAAATTAAAACTAATTTGCCTATTGGTAAATTGAAATGTGTGGATTGTATATGTATTTATCCTTTCATTCGATACCCCGCATAATCCGATTACTTCAATTCTAAGTGTTTCTTTGATTTCATAATGAAAAAAACTCTTGACTAAGCTCATATTCGAGCTAAGTTATATAAGTATAACCTACCTTTTTACTTAGTTTAGTTGAGACATACAACCATACAAGGTACTTAAACGAATAGAAGACTCCAATATATTTTCTCGCTTCGCTTGCTCGATCAACTCGATCACTCAATTTATTTATTTAAATGGAGACCTGAATACTTGCAAAAGTCATAGCAGTGCGTCAAATGAAATGGGCATCGACTATTGTTCGCTTGTCTTCGACGCTACCGGAAACACTTTCTCTACGTCCCATCACTAAGTTTAAAAGTTTCCTTAAGTAAATTTACCAAGAACGGTTACTTAACTAACTTTGTAACAAGAGCTGGATATTCGAGATAACTTACATACTTAGGTACTTGTACATACGTTCACTTAATCCTGTCGCTTGTCAGTTTAGCGCAAAGTAGACGAGCAACTTTTAGTAGTGCGACCCAGGCTCGCGAGGAATCAGCGTTCCTAGCTTGCTTCAGCTCATTCAGATATAAAACGGTTAAATTATCTTTGTGACATCAATAAAAAATTAAATGTACTTTGACTACAGTATAAGTAAGAGATACGTAAAAAACTATTGTTATTACTAACTTAAGAATGGTAACAAATACTTTTATATAAAATGAATGCTAATAATAATTATTGATAAAAATGCTGTTCATGATTTCGTTGAAACAAAGAATTTGTTTAAAATAGTAAAGCAACAACCGCAATATCGCACGATCTGAAGGTAGCTGGTAGATACCTGCAATCGTTATTGTAACCTCTTAATATTACTAGACAGTCTCAAGCTGAAATTTCAGGGGTGTGTGCGAATGTGGGGCGCAGAAATTAAATTATATAGGTCAGGAAATGAAACGCGTCATAAAAATGTATTAGCGAATTGGGTTATCCTAGGGACTATACGAGTATATTTGTGCACAAATGCTAATGGTCTTTATGCGTATACTGTCAGTATTTAGCCTCTAAACCTTTAATAATAAACAGATAGCTATAATATAGATTTCTTCCAACGATTATTGATTTATTTCTGTTCTAAATGGATAATCTATTGTTTTGTCATCAAAATGTTGATAGTGTTGAATTAGAATAAGCAAGATATATATAAAAAACTATTTGACGACTCTGTGGTGCTTTTGGCGAAAGCTCGCCTGAGACGCAGAAGGTTGCGGGTTCAATTCCCGCCGCGAGACAAATGTTTGTGTGACCTATATATAATATATATTTGTTTAAAAAAAGCATACAAGTAGTTAAACAATCATTTAGTTTCCATAATACAAGCTCTGCTTAGTTTGGGGATGATGCTGTGTGAAAAATGTTCAGCATTATTTATTTATTTATTAGAATGGCCAGGCTAGCAACACCAAGAGCGCTTCATATGTGTTAAAATAAAAAATTGCATATTAATAGATCAATATTTTTTTTATATGTCATTTATTCATTCTCAAATGTACATCAGCTTAGGCCTTACATCACAGTAGCTGTAGGGAAGCACATAGACCCTGTCAGGTCGCTGCAAGTTTTAGTCAATATTTAAAATGAGATAATGGCATCAATTCTCTTGTACACCAACTAAACTTAATTTGATCTATCGCTCAAGAGAGAGAGAGAGTAAAAGATTACTGAACAGTGACAGAAGAAAGAGATAGCAATAATTTTAGCGCTGTCTAATTAGTCAGATTTGAGTTTTTTATAAAAGTTCAGTTGTGTTTTCAAAACGTGCTGACTATAAACGCGAAGAAGAGCAACACGTGAACTAATTTGACAGCAGTAAAATTCTTGTCATCCTTCTTGCGTGCACTATCAGTAAAAATTAGCGATAGTTTAAATTAAGTTATTGGATAGTCACGAATTTCATAATGATCAATATCCAATATTAAATAAAAAAAAAATAATGAGTTCATAGATTGGTCTAGAATAATGTCAGATTCATAATTTAAAATCTAAGTTATTCATCAACCAAATATATTTTCCTTTCTGTTTGTTTCAAGACAGCTGCCGTGAACGAGCCAGATAATATTCCGAGCATCACATTGAAGATGAAATCCGGTCTACTTACTGCCTTGACTTTCAAATGCACCCACATTTGTTCAATTTAGTATTCTGTTGATGGTAGCAAAGTACTTTACGGGTTTACTTAGCTAGAACTTAGAATCTTTTGATTTGAAGTGTGAATCAGTAACTTCTGTTAGTAAATAAAGTATAAATGCCAATTTGAAAAATGAAACCAATGTAGCATACTTCAATTTCAACACTTGGATGGGTGGCACAATTGAACGCTTCTGTACTTCAAGTCTTGGCTTGGTTGGCCGCTATCTCAACCAATATTTTTAAATACACAAACAAGATTGTAAGTAAGGTTTTCAACGGACGGACTCAAGAAAAAATTGCACGCGTAAAATACTTATACCCGAAAAAAACAGTCGTGGCAAAATGGGCACGAAATTATATATCTCATTTGCATAAGTATGGAGTGGGTGGTGTCCTGGTTATCTCCTGATGATATTTATCCCGTCCCGTTTTATTTACGGAGATATTAACAGGATGAAAAGGGATGGAGAATTTTCGGCAATCATGGGTTGCACATGGCGACGATCGTGGCAGTTATGCTAATTCTCCTTTGTCGTTGAAGAGGATTGTGTTTGAATGGCGTCAATATTTCAATATGAACTCTGAGGGCCAGGGGTTGACCTGATTGAACTGCGAGATTTTTGTGTACTTAACCTGCCGAAAATTAACTCAATTGTTTCACCTATAAGGGTGCTGATATCACAAAAGTAATATCAGTATGGCTGACGATGAGATGAAAGTATAGCTTAAATTGCCAAAAGTCCAGAACGTACCTTCATGTCCAGTGGGTGTCCGTTAAATCACCATTTTGCATTTTGTAATTGTCAGCAGCAGTATTAAGCATAATGTTAAAAAGCTTATCTGAGTATATTTACTCGCCAATGTTTTTATTTCATATTATTTAATTTATTTAATACAGTGACTAATTAAAACTCCCCATGCTTATTAACATTATATACCTACCTCATTCCGATAAAATGGTATTCTGAAATTTATTGGCCTGATTTTTTATCTGTGAATGACACATATAATTAAAAAAAAAACAATCTCACGACTATATTCCGGATAATGTACATCATCCGGTACATACTCAGTGTGTAGATCTTTAGGAGATAAAGTAGGGAATATTCACATGCCCATGTTTTGTAAGTAGTTCGTATTCCACGTGGGCGGAACACCATCGCCGTATTGCCACACTAACTGATGGTACAAGCATCAGATTATTGGGTCTAAAGCATGCCGGTTTCCTCACGATGTTTTCCTACACCGTTTTAAGCACGTGTTGGTACGCACGAACATTTTTCGAGTGGAAAGTCCATTGGTGCATGATCGGGTAACTAACCACGAACACCGGATTGGAAGTCGGGGTGCTATTAGTCTAACACAGCTCGTTAGATTTATACCACCGACCGTTTTGACACGAAATCTTTATTAAATTGCAATTAAAATCATCCTGTTTCTGAACACCAAAGAGGTTTCGCATTCATGAGACATAAGATGGGGTGAATATGAGATTCAATATCGTTGGGCCAAAGTGGGAAGTACCTAATGTCCTACTTTCCGCATGTTTTTACATGGCTGTGAAGAGGGTCATGATTTTTGGATGCTCGTACCTATGTGTTTCTTTATTTTATACCTATGTTTATTTCTGTAGTTTAAAAAAAATATTCAGAATTTCTTGGAAGCAGACAAGTTTTTTTTTAATGTAACCCTTTGATTACGTAAGATCATAAATTGGAAGACGCAGTAAATATAACCACGCCGTGAGTAGTAACCCGACTTCCGAACCAAAGAACGTGGGTTTGAATGGCACCACACTAAAAGTTTAATGAAGAATCATAAAAAAAAATATATTAAAAAAACAAATAACACGCTATCATCAGACTCTCGTTACCGGACCCAATCTATAGGACTCGTCAAAAATAATCCTATGAGCCCAAACTCGGAGAGTTTACTGGTAGCCACTGAAAAGTTCCACTAATCTCGTCCTGGCTTCATCATCAAACACTCAACACCAAGTGTCATAACGAATCATATGAACCCAAACATGAGGGGTTTTCTAGTAGCCACTGAAAGTTCCACTATCCACCTCCCCATCATCAGATTAGCTCCTAGATACCAAATTGTCATATTACGCAAAGTTTTGTCATCTGAACTATATATACTTACATACAAAGTTTCATTTCGATACGACAATTAGAAGTAGGTATAAGTTGACTTCCAAGATTTGATTTGATTAAATTATTTGTTACAAGTGAA
Source organism: Perizoma flavofasciatum (assembly GCA_958496245.1). Lineage (NCBI taxonomy): Eukaryota > Metazoa > Arthropoda > Insecta > Lepidoptera > Geometridae > Perizoma > Perizoma flavofasciatum. Next base: position 8,654,027 of record OY292436.1, read on the forward strand.
GCAAATATAAGCGTGTTAATAAATGTGTTAAAAAACTAACAGTTTGTTGCGTGATTCTTATTTATTTATTATCTTATTATTTATCTTATTTATATTGTGCAACGTTAGCAAATAAATGTTTTCTTTCTTCTTTCTTTCTTTAGGCTTGGTTGCGAGCGAGAAATCGGCGAAAATTCACTTTAAAGTTAAATTACCGTGGTATTTAAGCTGACGTTTCTAATAATGGTCTATGTAATTTCAATGAACAAAATCCTATTACTTTTGACTTAATGAACCAATGAATACTTCCATGTTTTTTTTTTGTTAGTTTCTACAAACAAAAATATTGTCGATCACAGAAATTCAGACGATGGAAGTGGCTACAAGTCCGTTGGACATGCCTGGAAGCCGATGCAACAGATGTCATAATTTCTCAGTGATGATTCGTTAGTATGTTACACAGTAAAATGCAGTAACTCCCTGTTATTCAATTAAATAAAAATGGTAACAGGTGGTAGTTGCTTATATAAGTATCCCGAAAATACTCTTTCCTTTTCACAGGAACTTGGAAGAAAATATAAGGCAGCTATGCAATATGACAGCTTCATACAGTAGCGACTACAATCTGACTAACAAAGTCTAGAAGATGGATGACGTTCGCTTTGCTTTCCTTTCTCATTTTTCTACGGAACCCTGAAATGCAAGAATATAATAGAAACATGCGGAGTGGCAAATAAGATGTTTTGTTAAAATGCAGAAATATTACTTATTTAAAATAAAAATTACGTAACACAATATTCATCGACATCGACATGTGGGTTCATCGACCAAAATATCATCTGTTAAAGTACATACTGACGTTGATTATTTGTATGCCAACAGGTAGGGAAAAAACCTTTTTATTGTCTTCGTACGAGTATTTATGTGGGTCTCATAACTACTTTTTTTTGTATAACTACTAGCTTCTGCCCACGGCTTTGACCGCGTGGTACCCGGATAAAAAGTACCCTATGTGTTATTCAGATGTTTAAGCTATATTATTGTAAAGTTTTATCAAAATCCGTTTGGTAGTTTTTGAGTGGAAGGGTAACAAACATCCATCCTCACAAATTTTTGCGTTTATAATAGTAGTAGGATTATCACAGTCATTTTTAATGTGAAACTTTATTTAAGTATTGTAATTGTAAAATACACAATATTATACATTTAATGGCTATGACTTCGCAGTCTTTACGAGCTAATAAGTTATACTGTTATTATTATGTATTTTAATCTTTATATACCTATATTATTTGATATTCTCAATCGTCTGAGCTATTCCGAATCGCGATTACGTCGAAAATATTTGACATCAAAAACGAGATATGAATTTAAATTGTATTTATTTGCCCCTGTTATTCAAAGGTCGGAAATCGGGAAATGTTTTCATAATGAATAACGGTAAAAAATAACGGTAAAGAACTGTATTTTTGTAAGTGGAAGTATTAGGTTGCAACTTGGAATTGACATAGTTTATGATCTATGATAACACATACATATATGTACCTATGCTTCTTATTACACAAGTATCACGCAGGCAAAGCCATGGACGGAACGGCTATATGTTTAACGTTTGCAGAGTAAAAGTTCTGTTACGATATAAGGTATAACATTTTCTGTAGCTCAAACTTTTGTATGGAGACTATGGCCTAACTTTTTCATAACTTCCTTGTTATTACTTCTTCCCCTCTACCCCACAGGGTAATACAGACGTTGAATTTTAAACAGAAAACTTAATACGAGATTTGAGTTTTTAAACATGTAATGGATTGTAAGTCGGAACCTACCTACTTTTATTATTTTACTAAGAACTGGAGTATTGACCGTGTGGAAGATTTTTTAACTTTTATAGCCGTTAAAATTAAAAAAAATACACACGCTACCGTAAATGGTTACTATTAGTACAAGTAGCTGATATTCTTATTTCGAGTACCAACTCATGATAGAAATTAAATCAAAAATATTTACTTTTTTACTCAATGGGACATGACCAATATATCAATCAATGCCCGTCTTCGCCTGAACATTTTTACATATAAATCTTCACCCTTCAGAGAACAAGCTAAGCAATTAATCAACATTTTGATACTTATTGCCTCATACATACAAATCATTTACAACGGTATACATTTGTCATTAAGGCAATTTTTCGTTGATATTGTTGTTTTAGAAATTTTTCTGTGATTTTCTGTGTTAAATTATTTTTGGCGAGTTTGTATTTCATTTTTGCCTCAAGCGCTCAAGCTACACTTTCTAGCCCAAGATATTATCTAAGAAAAAATATTTTTCGAAATTACGAGTAAGTAACTACCCAAGCAAAGATAGAGGAGAATGGTGATTAATGCGATGTCTTTATTTATCGACTGACTGTGGCATGGCCGCCCTCGGCCCCCGTCCCACTGCGTCGCGTTTTCGCTTAGCGTCCTTTCTGACTTTTTCCTAAAACGTTCTCCTGATAGTACTACGGCAAAACAATAATACATTAAATGTCAAAAAACCGACATCCTCACGTGCTCAAATAAAAACAAAAGTAAAATGGCCAGCAAAAAAAATTTCGGCTAGTAGTGATTCCATAAGACGATGTTTTTTGAGTTTTACAGGAAAAGTAGAAATCCCTCAGCAATAAAACTTTTATGGGATCTTTTTGGAATCATTCTCTATACAATAAAATAATCATCAAAATCGGTTAACAATTGGCGAACATATCAGGCACATCATAAAAAAAATACAACCGAATTAAGAACCTCCTCCTCTTTCTGTGGTCGGTTAAAAATCCCCTGTAATATCAATGGAACTGGCTTGTGCCAGCTGTAGTTTGGTATCGGCTATAAAATTCTCCTAAAAAGCATTCAAAAAGTTACAATCTCAAATACCCACTTCCCATTGGATGTTTATGAGCGAACTGCAGCAGCGATTCGAAATTAGAACGCAATATGAATATCGTTCTAAAATGTGATTATGCTGTACATATATACAGCATAATCACATTTAAAATACGTAAATTAGGTTTTATTTCTACTTTTACGTATTTTGTATGTGATTATGTGATTGAGTTATTATGGTGGATTCTTTGTCTGATATAAATGAATGAACGAACACAAAAACAAAGCAGCATAAGACTCAAAGCTCAGGATATGAACAATCTTTTTATTATCTATCTCAGGACAAACAGGAAAAGCTATGAGAAAAGCTATTAAATGCATAGGTATTGAGGTTCCGCTGGCGAGTGAACCGGTACCACGCAGGACAGTTTATCGTAAAATATAAGTTGGGAATTTTTAGTTCGGGAATGCTTTCAAGAATTGCTTTCAAGAATTTTACACCGTGAAATTGTATTCTTGTTACACAAAATGCAGGTTAGGTTTTCAGCAAATACGTGGTTTTATTTTCATCTGTTGTAGCTGTTGACTGTTATTAAAAGTTAATTAAACTAATATTTTTTTTAGTGTGGCATGAATCAGGCAAGTCTCTGGTCTCTGTCTATGCACCGAAGAAATATGTTACTTTATTGTACCTATAATAAGGGTTGAAAACTTGTAGGTACTTTACTACTTTAGCCATATTTACCTTCCGGCTCATGTAGTTTTTCTTTTTTTACGGTAAGTGGTACCTAACCTCCGACCTGCCTATAACAATAATTGCATTACCCCACAGGTCACGTACACCAAAGACGAAATATTTTCGAGAATAGAAACAATATTTTGCGTTGGCACTTACCTATTTCAGGGGACTTATATGTTTTAAGAAACAATAATTGGCGTATAAAGGAAAAATATAGAAGAAAAAGTACTAAACGACTTCACGATCCAAAAGTTTTCTGAGCAACATCCGTAACATTTAAGTAAACATGTGACAATGTAGGGGAGTTGAGAACGATGTTTTAGAAAGTTGGAACTCAATTCGCGGAAAACGATCACACTAGCCACCTGCTACTCAAGTTATGGTCGGTACGCGTACACAAGCTTCTTACTGCTGGTGTAAAAACAGGAAGGACTTTCAAGATACTCGTAAGGGTCCTTTAAGAAAAAATTAAGTTAGAAAACAAGATCTAGGTATACACGACCCAGATTAGTACCTCAAAAGCAAGTAGCAATACAAAATTCGAAGCATACGCAAAACCATGGCGCTTACGACATCGAAATTATAATATAATTCAATAAAATAAAAAGTTAATTGAATAAAACTGTAACACTTTATTGCACTTTTAAAATATATAACCAATTACTAGAATAACCATGTAACTATCTAATATCCGCATTACCAATTCTAAATGTCCATAGAAAATATAGAAAATCAGTTTGATATTATTTTACACTTTTATGTAACTTTCCCGACGAATAATAGTGTAAACATTGAAAACGCACAGCCCCTAACATTGTTTTTGCTAGAACAACAATTTAAAAGGGTTTTTTCTTAATATGTTTAAAACTATCTATATTTTTATAATATACTTTTTACTTTGAGGTAAAAGATTTTTTCCTCTATTATTTGGTTATACATTGTGTTTAAGTATATCTTATAACCATTGAGTTTTTTGTAAAAACATATTGCTCCTGTAAAGTAGCGATTTTTACACGTTTATTCGAAGGGGCCGTCGATATCAGCTGTGTACGAAAAATATTATAGAATATCATCATCTACACTTATAAAATCATTTGTCCTGACTGACTGACAGATTTATTTATCAACGCACAGCCAAAATTACTAAGTCTAGAAAGCTGAATATTGGAACAAAGGTTTTTTAAGGTAAAGCTAAGAAGCTTTCTAAAAATCCGTTAAGAAATGATTTTTGGAAATTTCAACTTTAAGGGGAGAAATGGAAACTATGTATGAAAGTCTTTGTTCTTTTAAGTTAGAAACATGGAAAAATACAGCTACTGAGCATAAATAAATAATGAGGTGTTTCAGGTTTTTTGGATTTTTCCATTTTAAGGGGGGGGTTTGGAGGTGAAAGTATATATGAGAGATCTTTTAAATCTAGCTTTAATGTGTTTTTTCAGAGCCTTTTTGTCCCCTACCATGCAGGCGAAGCCGAGGGCAAAAGATAGCTATACAAAATGTTTTAACAAAGAAATTTAACTTTTCAACTTCTGGCAAAGGTGAAAGGACTCTTATCCGCTATGGACTTAAAATTAAAAACACTCTGCACGGTCCTTTTATAAACCGTATAATAAATAATAAACTTTACATGCCTTAAACTTTCTCCATCAACAAACAGAACTTGAAATAAAATTAACACCGCGCCTTTTACCACCGGACGCTGCAACTTCATTATAATTTAGTCCTTTAAAATTGTTTTTCGGAAGACATAAATAACTTTATAAAAGTTTGTGTGCTCCGAGCGAAATTCATTTGTTCCTGAAATGAATTCGGAAAGAGCACAAATGTGTTCCAGGCCCACCATTTTGGTTCTTAGCTGTTTCCACCACTACCTTTTTGCCCGACTAAGGCGGGTTTGTGCATGTGTGGATGTGGTATTCGTTGTGACCTCATAGCATCCAAACCACTTTATAGATTTCAATCAAATAATAGGATATCGTTGTTCGCGTCATGATTCTGAGATGACATAAATAACGTGAAATATCTAACCACGAGGGCCCCATTCAAGCTTATTAACTATGGTTGTACCTAAGAATACGGTGGTGTCTTGATTTTAATATTTGCTGTAACTTGTGTCATTTTAGGTAGTATAAATCACTTTGTTTTTTTATTTAGTAGAAGATTGTTTATAGGTATTGAACCATTTTACAACCTTAGAGATTGCATTGTTTACAACGTCAAAATCAATTTATCTTCACTTTAATTTAAATATAAGTGACGTGTCATCCATAAACATTACAATAATAAGAAAACCGCCCTACCCTAGAACCAAAAATTCGAACTAACTAACTAACGAGTTCGATGAGTTTAACATCGTAACTAACGAGTTACGATGTGCTTGCAACTTGTCACGCGGAATGCATAACGCGGACATGCGACAAATATAATGTTTGGACGTGTCTCTGACTACCCCTACTTGGTATCCTCAAATCTACTCACACATATTATGTAGGTATCTGAAGATCTCCATCTTGGGAAATAAAGTCGTGAGCGTGTTTGTTTTTGTTATTAATAAAATATGATATATCACATTGGTTATTTATAGTTGTAATGTTTTTTTTATAATAATAAAAATATTGCCAAGTCTCATCATGTGCCTTAAGTATTTTTAAAATGATGGAGACAAAGAATTTTAACTGGGAATTTCATTGTTCATCAAATTAACTATTATAATTTAAAACGCTTGGAAGTAAGCACGGGCACTAGACTGGTTCTAAAGCAATTTGAGTGGATTCAGCTCCAGTGTGCAGTTTGTGAATAATTTGAAGAAACGTTATAATTTTCCACATTTTCTTTATACAGAATTTCTCACGCCCACGAAATATGGAAGACCAGTATTTTATATATTAAAGATTTTTTTTAAACTGGGTAATAATAATACATTGAAATATTTTTTTGAAAGTCACTTGCATGATTCGGGACTCGATCTGGCCAAATTAGAAAAAACTGTATTTTATGATATCGATCAATAGGGCCAATCAAAAGGATCAATTCTTTCTAAGTAACAAAGTGTCTATATATTTACTATTACTATAACTATCAGTCCATGTTGTCCCATTGTTGGGCAAAGGCCTCCTCCTATTTCCGCCAGTGACTTCAATCTTGAGTTACCGTAGGCTAGTATCTCTTTATGCGTCCAATTTATTGCGTCCCCTTTTTCTCGCATTGCTGTATCAGGGCTCCATTTGGTAGCAATTTTGGCTCACAAGTCGTCGGGCATGCGGCAGACGTCCGGCCCAGTCCCACTCCAGCTCAGCGGCCTTCTCTCCATTCGGAGAGAACCCAAAATCAATAAAAGGTTGATTTTGGGTTTAACTCCTTGGAGCGTAGTATTCTAGAATACTATGCTCCATCGCCCGTTGACAACCCTTGAGTTTAGACTTTTGGATGCCCGTCAAAGACCATGTTTTGTACCATGGTTGTAGTAGTCTTGTTAAAGTGGAGAAATAAGACGCCAGCTGAGTTAACAGATTTATATTCCGACTGAGCTTCCACCTTTTACAAAAATAGGGTAGAGAATACCATCGGTGAAATAAAATTCACCCGCTTTTCAGAACCAACCATTTAACTTAAATCTGGAATATGATTTATACTTAATCAATAAATAAACTGCACGATAAAATATGAAATATTTAGAATCTACTTATATCAAGTAATTACATTTGTTTTCTATCGATTTACCAATAAAAGTATGATTTTGACTTAGGCGCCAAAATGAGCTCAATAAAATTAAACTACTAATAATAAAAATGAATTATCTAGAATGCATTAAAGTACTGCATAAATAACTAAAATAATATTCCAATGATCAAATTGTAACAGAACATAATACAATCAAACTGTGCTACTAAGATTATAACTATATTGATTTGACTTTAAGTAGCTACGTGGTTACTTTTCTAACACATGCCATAGGTGAGAACGGGAAGGATGCGCATGTCCATAAGTTTGCACTGTAGTATAATCAGAAGGTTACTTTTCATCAGCTCCTTCATCGATCAATAGCTCCACCAGGTGTTTTCAGTGCGTCTTGTGATTTCTTTATTTTGTCTGCTTGCCTGGAGGGGAACTATTTGGCCGAGATATGTGTATTCATAGTCAAAATTTACTTTTTTATTTTATGATAGTAGCTTAGTTAGATAGGAGCATATTTTTTATGTACCGATAAACCATAACACAATTGTAATTACAAGTAGTACAATACTACAAACCAAGATACCACCCAGGATCGCGGCAGCAAGAAAGCTACAATCTGAAATGTCTGAAGGTCTGAAGGCTTTCAAGGCATTAGAAAAACACGGAGATTATAGAAAATAATCTACTCGTTAACCACACCCTAGACTTCTTAATCCTAGCTTAATTAATCTACAGTGTGTAGGTATATAATGCCTTTGCTTAGTTGAATACATGATTCCGAGTAATGACCCTGTTTCTCTCTGGAGTATTGAGGCTTCTACGGTTTTGGGTGCATAATTGAAGGGCTCTCTTCATATTTGAAATATTAAGAGAGCACAGGTAAAGGTAAATGAGAACTAAATAGGTTTCCCGTGGGGAGCGCATAATTTATATGCTAAGGACTAAAGCATAGAATTGGTTATATCTAAAACTAATGTTATTTGTTTCTTCATGCCACTAGAAATGACTGGATGCGTGTCTGTAACGATAGGTACACGCCACGCCATGGCACGAGACGCACAAAAAATCAAGTGAGTATCAGGCCACAGTAATTATAACTGTACTCTGTGGTTTATTATTGAAAGATCGGAAACAGCAGACAAGCATCCAGATGCCAGATGTTACGTCATTACATAGACGAGGTTGAAAAACAGCGTGGCTGATTCCTCTATCTTATTACTTACTTACATATCTTTCAATTTTATTGTACCTATATGTAGCAATATGCAAGTAGGTAAATAAATTAACTTTTAATTTAATTATTTATTGAAATGCTTGGTCAATATAATGCATTTTGTGCGTATTTATGAATATTAAAGTTTTAATAAATTTTGTGCAAATATTTGCTTGCACAGATTTTTTTTTATATTTAGCACAACATCTATTATTGATCTAATACCAGTATTGACGACTTTTTTGTTCAGGGTGTTGTGGTACTCGCACATAGCACTCGTAGTTCCACTATACAGAGGATCCTAGTGTGGGGTCGGGACTATAATGTATGTGACTATTGACTGATATTATCTTTATACGCTGCTCTATTAAAATTTGCACCTTTCCCCTTCGAGGCTGCAGTATAGCCTCAGGCGCCACACGATCAAAGAGATGCGCTATTGCCTCTATAAACATACTATGAATACTTTGTAAACACAAGTACTCTTTGCATGGAACTTACAAACATCTATACAACTTTCTGTTCTGATATGGAGTGCATAAAATGGCATGAAATTAAAATTTATGGAATGTATGGAATGTATAACATACTCGTGTTACTTAATGCTCTTGTTAGGTATTCTTGACCAGATTGGCTTGTTTAATTTGTATTTACAAGAAGTGGCAAACAAGCATATGATAACTTAAATTTGAAGCGCGTACAAAAATATAGCTATCTCTTTTTGACTGATGGCAGGCCCGCCCGTGCTAGCGCGATAGCAATATTAGCCGTTCAGAATTTGTTTAAATTTGGTGATGTTCCGTAATACCAAAAAAGATGAATGAAAACATGTTGTATTTTTCACATTGTGTTGTTATTCTGTAACTAGACAATATAATATATGTACGTAACCAAACGATACGTAAGGTATTGTTGTTATTAATACGAAACAAATAAGAAAAAAACATGTCATGTATGACGTAAAAATATCAAAAATGAGATTCGTTTACATTTCACTTTAGGTAAGTATTTTGAAAAAATATATAGCAAGCTACGTAGATAAATACTATTTGAATGCAAATATTAACATAATATGGTGGAAATAAGCTCTAATTACAAATGACTATGGTATTACGTTTGTATGGGCAATTCATCTGACGCAGGCCTCTTAAGGCGAAAAAATAATATAACTGTTTCTATCGACATTCATGTAGCCTCGTTTTCGCTCTACACGTATAGCGCTCGAGGCACATAAAACCGTATTTTCCACCTAAAATGCAAGCTATACTCGTGACGAAGTTGACCGGACATGCATAAAAGATGTGTTGATACTATCGGAAGGATCAAAAATGTTATAAGTTATGAAGGTCAACGGCTCCTCTCAAGGGATCAGTATCTTTAAGTTTTCGGATGAATAAATATTGCTTACACAACCAAAACAATAATAGAGGAAATGTGTTTATTCCCTTTGGTCTCAATACATCGTACGCTCATGTAAGTTAAACTTGTACCTAATAACGTATTGGTATTGGGTGTCTTCATAACGCTAAAAGTTTTTGATTGGTCTGTTTTCCGATGTCGGTAGTTGCCGAACCAAAGATTAGAAGGTAGAAGGCTGTTTTTCTAGTGTTATCCATGCGAATTAATCTACCGGAATATTCAAGCTGATTAGTAAGTTCATATAGCTTTTGGTCAACTCCTACTGGAGTCAGTTTATAAAAAAAATAGGTTTTTGAATTTTTACTTCGATGTACTTTAAATAACTTTTGAATGTAATAGGTTCCTGTGGAAAAGGTTCGCAGTTAAATTTGATTATTCAAACTGTTTAGTAAGTTACTCAGGTATCGGAGTCACTGACCTAACTAGTGAGCAATGGCACAACCTACTGGAGCCAGTTAAAAAACTTTTTTGTTTTCATTTTTACATACGTACATACATATAGTCACGCCTGTTTCTTGCAGGGGTAGATTGATAGATAGATAGAAAATACTTTATTGCACACCAAATAACACATCAGCTTAGTTAAGTACTACAAACTTTGACAATGTTGTATAATGGGTAATCAAGGATTTCCACTTGCTACGATCCTGGCATACCTCTTTCGCTTCATTCATCCTCATCACATTCTTTATACAAGCTCGGCGGTTTAGTGGTCTTCTGACCTGGCCTTTTTCTAAAATGTCTCCAATTTGGTCAGAGTACGTTCGCCGAGGCCAACCGAGTTTCAACTATCCCATTCACAATCGCCTTGTATACTTGTTTTGTTAATCTACTTTCGTCCATCCTTTCTATATGCCCAAACCATCTCAACATACCTTTCTCAACTCTCGTTACTACATCTTTATTCACTCCAGACTGCTCTCTTAACACGCTGTTCCTCACTCTATCACTCAAAGTTACACCACACATACTTCTCAAAGCTCTCATCTCCACTGCATTCACTCGACTTTGATGTTTCTTCTGCCATACCCAACTTTCACTAGGCAGTAACACTCCTTTTTACTTCGAAATCAGTGTTAAATAGCTTGTGAATGTAATAGGCCCCTGTGGAAATAGTCGATAAAGCCATTGGACGTTAATTGCTTTCGCTTGCATAATGCCTCCGATCCTCTTGATGATCGATCGAACTTAAACTTGTTACAAACGGTTTGTGTTAGTTGTTTGGCTGCAACTATTTACAAACTAGTCCAGTTAAAATGCTCTACAAAAGCTTTTGTACAAATAAAAATATTTTCGACTATATACCGCGTGAAATTTTTTTAAAAAGAGTTTGTGGATTTTAAGCGAACCCATACGGGGTTCGAATACTTGCAACCCTTCTAACAACTCCATCCTTCCATTTCTCCATTCATCCATCCTCCATCTAAATATGTTATGCCAAAAGTTCCGCTTTGAATTCCTACATATAGAGGTATAAATAGTTTATCAGTCATGTAGTTCCCATAATACAAGCTCTGCTTAGTTTGGGGCTAGATGATGCTGTGTGAAAAATTTCCAGTATTATTTATTTATTCCTAAAAGCTAAACCGAAGCAAATTTTGTACACACAACTGTTTTAGCGAGATTATCATCAACTACAGCCTGATAATTTATTAAAAACTTCAATTTACAACCTAACATCATATAGATATTTGACATCGCGGCGAGAATGCGTAGGATCAATTTTTCAAACTTTTAAAGCGTTACAGCAACTTGCTTATTCAAAAATTCAAAGTCAAGAAAATCCTCTACAAAGTCTACAAAATTCTGAATCCGTGCCGTCGCTTATCCGCGACACTAAGTGTATAGAAAGTTTATCTGTCCGTCGAGGATAGAGCTGCAACATGCATTATTCACCTGGAGTCCATCTGGGCCCCTAAGCCCCGTTTACAAAGTACAACGCGTTCATTTCTTATTCCTTCCGAAGTGGTTCTATGCTTTGTGCTTGCGACTTGAATTTGACATTCGAATGAATCGTACCTAGTGCCAAATTGAAAAGTGTGAACTTTTTTGGCAAAAACCTTACTGTGACCTAACTAAGGAATATTCCGTGACACAGACTTACTCGGAATGCTTACGTATTTTATAGACATGTCAAGTTGACAGAAAACTGTTATTTTTTGGCACGGAATTAACCTTTACGTTGTATTTAGTTTTGTAATCGTCGTTATCAATCCCACAATTTATCGTTGACTGTTGCTCCTACCGTTTTTACTACCAGAAGAGAGTGTCATGGTTTTAAAGGAACGGTCTGGGGACTCAAAGATAGCCAAATCTTCGTTACTTTTGCATATTTGTGTGACACTATACAGTTTATTGGATCCGATCGGAAACCCTAAATAAGAATATTAATAATTTATTAGTATTTTTAAAATATGGTTTGTAAAAAAATGCATCTCACGTGCGGCGTAAGTATGGTGATTTACCAGAAATCTCTACCACGAACGAATCGTAAATCATAGCAACGAATCTGTCTTTACTACGCTTCTCACGCACGCCAACACGATATTAGCAAGGCAAGCATGTTTCCAATTCAAGTTCAGACCTTGAACTTAGATACAAATATTTTAGGTATGAATTAATTGGAGTTTTATACAGAAAAAAATAATTAAATTGGACAAAGAAAACTAATATTTTAAAAGAAGTTTTGAATTGTTATAACAATACAAAACTCAACCCCTTCTGTCTTTGAAACTAAATGAAAATACACGAAGTCTAGACAAATTAGGCTCTGTTTTACTCTATTTTCGGACAGAGTCGATGTCTTTGGAAACATGCCAAGTGACGACAGAAAGCTGCGTCGCTGCATGTTCATTATATTGTCGAATTTAGTTCTTACGTTCGTCTTATCACTAGTTTTTTTATTGTTACCACTAAGATCAGGCTGAGCCATCATTGATCCAAACAGAAAGGTTTACTGTTACTTTTGTACAAATAGGCTGTTCGATCATGGTGTAGTGGTAAACTGTCTATAGTGCTAGCGACACCCTGCTAACCCGATTTTATTTACACGGTATACCTAACTGATGTTGTCCGACAGTTGACAGCATTATAATGTGCGAGGACGTCAAGCTGTGAATTATTGGCGTCGACAAAACAAAGATGATGTATTGTTGTAACTTGTGCTATCATCGAATACCAGCTATAGAAAAAAATCTTTGTTCTTATAGAAATAGCAAAATATGCAGGGCGTCGGTAGATGCCGACGCTGGTTTATAAGTATAAACCAGCTGATTTTTACAAAATTACAAAACAAACTCAATTCGTCACCTATAGCAGCGCAACCTATTAGTCTGCAGCATTACGTGTGGCAATAAAACTATCTTTCTAAGAAACTTTTTTGTAAAAAAAACGTTTGTCTTGTAAAACATTTACAAGACAAACGAAGTTTGTTCGTTACCATTACAAAAACTAAATTTCTTGAATAACTCAAAAACGGCTGGGGGCACAAATTTGACAGTCGAATTTCGGGCTCATTTACACGAAAATGGGCTCTATTTTTTTTTTTTTGCTGCTATATAGCTTTTTTAATACGAGGCAAAAAATTACGTTCCTTGAAGTTACGACAAATTGATTGCAAAATTACAATCGGTAACACGTTAAGGCACATCACATCCATCTTATTTAGTTTAATATACTCGTATGTATATGGCTAGCAAATTGATGTGACAAAACAAAATCAAAGTGATAGTCACAAGTCCATGGTAAATATTCGCTTTGAACTGTGTCATGCCTTCTTGTACAATTTTCAAATCGTTTCAGAGTATGGTAATGGTAACAAACAAACATGCTAACAAACAAACGCGATACTAATACGAATAATAATTCAAAGCAATAAATTTTTAAGTCATAAAACCGGCTTCAATTCTTTAGGTTCGAGGGTAAAAATAGAAGATACGATACAACAATAGGGAAGAAAAGGTAGGTTTATTATTACGAACCGTAAGCAAAATTACAAAAACAAAATCTCTATCAAATAGACAAAATTTGAAAGGGACGGGAATACTAAGGTATCTGCTTACACGTTCAAGGATAATAGTAGGTATTTTGACCTGGACTGGATCGTGCTTTGTTTGCTTTCAATACCTACCAATCTAGCGTAAGATTAGTGCTACCGTAAAATTGGGGGAGAAGGTCGTAAACTACGTCAAAACAGAAAGTTAAATTCCTCCAATAATTCCCTTTGCATACAGTTCCAATACTAATACCAGTAGATATCATACTCTACTATTTTAGTAGTAGTAGAGCTCCTTGTCAAAGAGCTCATCTGGGGAAGTACTACCACCATACCTATTTCTGAAGTAATACTCGCAATACTGTGTTCCAGTTTGAAAGTTATGGGTGCCGGTGAAATTACAGCCACATAAGACTTTTCACCCGCTGTGTCTTAGGGTCGGCAAAGCGCGAGTGATACCTCTGGTGTTGAAAGCGCCCATAGGTTACGTATGGTAACCACTTAACAACAGGTTAGCCGTTTCCTTGTTTCCCACTTTAATTGTAAAAAAAAATGGTATATCCATTGTGGAACAATGTCAAAGTTTGTAGTACTTATCTAAAGTGTAGCATAGTTTGGGGTGCAATAAAGTATTTTTTATCTTTTCTACTTAGGTACTATATTGTTATTGGTGGTTCAGATAAACTTTTGGTTTTGTTTCTATTGTTACCTGCAACACTAATCATCCTATTTTACCCAGTATTGGATTGAAACGGTTCTGTCACAAATGCGATTGACTTTTTAGACTTTAACATTTCATGACGTCGGTCGCGAAGTCGACACGTTTAAAAACACAGATAAATAAAATTGTGGTATAATGATCTAATTACACTGTCTGGAAGAGATTATTCATAACAATAAGACGACCCATCACCTTTCGGGATACAATGTTAGAGATATTACTTTTAACACGATCCTTCTGTTAATATTCACAGGAAACAAGCTTTTTATGTCATTTTTTATGGCATAACGGTGACGCTACAACATTATTAAAAACATGTCATAAATAATAAAGGCGCCTTATGGCTAATAAGTTTTTTTTTTATTTGACGACCTCTGTGGCGCAGTGGGCGAAGGCCCGCCTGAGACGCAGAAGGTTGCGGGTTCGATTCCCGCTGCGAGACAAATGTTTGTATGATTTGCAAATATTTGTCTCGGGTCTGGGTTTTTCTATGTAAAGTATGTATGTATTTACAAAAAAAAGTATATAAGTAGTATATCAGTCATATAGTTCTCATAATACAAGCTCTGCTTAGTTTGGGGCTAGATGATGTTGTGTGCAAAATGTGCAGCAAAATGTCCAGCATTTTGCATATGTAATATGTTGCCTCCAATTTATTAATTTTATGTTAAAAACCGAAATCTACTTTCTAACGTTAGCATAGTTCAGCATGGACAACACTTGGATATGTAACCGTTAGTGGCATTTACAAGTAGAACTGAGCGCTTCCGCCCTTTGATTTTAAAAATGACATCGTTTATAATTTAGTTTCTATTCATCAGATTTCAAGTTGGTTAAAGACGATAACATCAATTTGGTTACCAGAGTCCTCGATGATTGTAGGTAGAGTTATATTTGTCTGTGACTACCAATTTTCCGTTTAGGTAAGTATCAAAATACCTTCCATCAGTTCATCGGGTATATCACAGCTGCTGCGAGCCTGAGATAAAAGGGGTAGCTACAGGTCGGACCATTTTATCGAAACCAAACTGTCAGAAATAAACTTGTTTCAGCCAAATGTGAGATCGGCACACATGTTTTCTTCACACAATTTATCTATATTTTCTAACCTAACTCTTATATCCAAATGCAATGTGATAAAAAATAGACTTTTGTAATTGGAAAGTTTTGCTCTTGAGAACTTTAGATTCATGGAATTTGTTGAAATTTAAAACAAAATATTTGGTCCTATTTAAACTGTAAGAACCGTCAACAATAAAATAAATTACACAAAAAAAAATTTTAATGGCTTCCCGACTCTAATGTATTTGCCCTTAAATAAACAATTATTTATTATTGATAATAAAGTTTACAGTTACATGGTTGGTTACAAAAATAAACAAAAAATCGGGTTCATCGGGTCCCCTTCTTATTTGGGTTAAAATCTTTCACTAAACAGTTTGTACGTTCGTTTTCCCTGAACTAGCAGATCCGATGGTAATTGTAACATTTGGTTTGCGGCTTGTCTATCGTACCGTGTCGGGTTTGTCGAATGAATATTCGTTCGATTTGCCGACGAGACGTCTTCGTAGATAACTTTGGAATTTATATTAGGATTTCTAGTAACTGTGTCTGCCGATAAATTAATTGATTCAATTGAAATTCATTGAGAATGTAAGTAAATGATTAATACCTACTGGAGGCCAAATACTATTAAGTGTATGTACGAGGTTTTACAATTATTCGGCATATAGCTTCTGCCCATGGTTTCGCGCGTGGTATCCGGATAAAAAGTAGCCTATGTGTTATTCTGATGTACAAGCTATATTACTGTAAAGTTTCATCAAAATCCGTTCAGTTGTTTTTACGTGAAAGAGTAACAAACATCCATCCTCACAAACTTTCGCGTTTATAATATTAGTAAGACTTACCTTATACTTGTACTTACTTATTACTTGTGAATGACTTCCTATATTTAAAAACAAATTAAAAAATATCCATGCCCATGATAACATTTTATAAGAAATAGTTTTCTAAAATCTTTGTAATGTTAATACATTAATAACTAGTTATTTTTCATTATAAGCTTTATACGTGAATCTCATTTTTTGTGAGTAATAAACTTATTTAACCATAAAGTGAATATAACGCAAAACTAACTCTTTGTTGATAATAAAAATGTTAGGAATAGGAAAATGGAATATCTATCGGCTTTTCCCCATTGGAAATTATTGGTAACATTCGTACCGTAAATCCTAACCAGCCATGCTACGGCGTAGCGTGAAAAGTGTTTCCGGCAATCCTCATCTGACCTGAACAGATTGAGATATGGTCGCTTTCAAAAGTGCCTAGTGCTAATATCAATAGCTAGTATTTACAATAGATTTCAATATATTTCACATCACAGCTATCCAATATCACATCTTATTCAAAACGTAATATTCATAGTCCTCTATAAAATGTCTCTGCGATACCATAGCATAAATAACAGTAACCAATCTACAGATACCGTCTAAATGGAAATTCGCAACCTCTGAATTCATTACCAGTCCGATACGGGATCGCGATTCGGCCGAATGTAGTATCGATAGGTCGAATTCGAGAACCTATTTAAGTCTAGTCCTCTAGTCTTGATATGAGATAGAAAGGAACTCGTATATACAAGTATAATTTTTTTCTCAAAAAAATTAAAACCGATTTCAAATAACGGGAAGTTGATAAAAAGTCCAATGTGAAATTTCATTCCTCATTTTCCAAATCCCACCTCTAAGGAGAGGTGAGATTTTTTCAATATGTATCTGGGGCCACCCTCGAAGTTCCTTATATATTTCTTGTAGTAGTATGTAGAAAAAGTTAGAAGTACTACCACCATACTAATTTCTATCACCAAGCAGTAAATGCTTGCATTGCTCGCTATGTTCTGGTTGAGCAGGTGAAATTACAGCATATGACACTTTCCACCAATTATATCTTGGTATGGCGAGCAAAATGCAATGCCACATAGGGCACTTCCTAGTTGGAGTAGCCTAGAGGAAAGTAACCCAATAGGTTAATTTCCTTGTTCATCATCCGCCTACAGAAGTCAATTTTGGGACATAAGCCTGACCAAAAAGCGCCATACGAATTATCACGATCCAGATCACTTTAGCAAAAAAACACTAATAATAAAACACGTTGGCGAAATCGCACCAAATATCGAGTTTATTCGCTGAGTGAGCCGAACCAAGAGGCCCTGATCGATGAATCAATTTCACAGCTAATTTAATTAAATTAAATACTTAACCTAAGTTTAAACACGTTAAGCCTTCTGATCTTCGCACTCTAAAATTAAGTGTGTTCAATATTTCAGACGATTTCGTCGAATGCGGCTTTAAATTCAAAGGGTTTTTCGTGTTTGATTTATTTCAGGTTGTTTTAGCGGAATTATGACCTTTTCTGTCCCTTTTTTTGAGTTAGCTGGAGTGAGCTTGGTGTGGAGATTTATTATAAACCAGAGCTTTTGGAGTACCTAGGTATCCTACTAATATTCTAATCGCTAAAATAAACAAGGATGGATGTTTGTTACTCTTTCACGAAAAAACTACTGAACGGATTTTGATAAAACTATACAGTAATATAGTTTATACATCAGAATAACATATAGGCTACTTTTTATCCGGGTACTACGCGGGCAAAGCCATGGGCAAATGCAATGGTTTTTATGAAAATATTCAATAACTTGTTTCCTTGAGAACACTCATTTTCCTTTATCAGTTTCAGCGATAAAGCCGCCTAGGACTAAATAACAAGTGAGTTGCAGTACGTGCGTTCTGCTATGAGGCGAAAAAAATACCTAAACCTTTTGTTGCATTTGTTGCGTGCGTCGAGTATTTATGAATAGCTTGAACAAGTAATACCATAAATATACATAAACAAAACAGAATTGGCAAAGGCTTAGCTTTGACCTTATTCTTAGCCTATTTTTTACAGGTGTTTGTTGTATTAGTTAGATGATCGTATAAAAATAGTGACAAGTTTATTGGAGGACAATATTACAACGGTTGGTGATTGTCTCGAACTCATTTTACACAATTAAAGTTAAACTGTACATAATTAAAAATAATCTGTGATTATAACAATAACAATTTAGTATCAATCTGTAATTATCTACCGTATTATATCTGATTTTTTGTTTTTGTTTTAATTTGAGTTTGTTTAGGTACCTACCTACATGTTTGCTGATTTTTAATCTGACCAACGTGTACTGTTTTAAATGTTTTAAAATTTTTTGTTTACTAAGTTTTAGTTATACTTTAAATTTAAGCTTAGGAACAAATAATCAAAGACTGATTATTTGTTCATATTGTAAAAACGGGAATTTTCACGTACTGCACTATCGGTGAAGGCACCGACTAAGTTTCGACTCATTCCGAGAGTCTTCATTCGGAAGTAGAAAGTCGCAACCGCTCACCCTGATGAAGACTCTCGGAATGAGTCGAAACTTAGTCGGTGCCTTCACCGATAGTGCAGTACGTGAAAATTCCCGTTTTTACAATATGAATAGTCAAGTTCACGATAGTTTTTGGAATAAAACTGATTATTTGATTATATGATTGAGGTATTTTATAAAAATTCTTGTATTTTTAATTATTTATAATAAGGTTTTAGGGTAAAATATTAATCAAAACGTACCTACTGAAACTCACATGATTTTGTTGTAAAAAGCTGATTTAAAAAAAGTTAGTTTAGTAAAAGTTCGTAATCTAAAGAATACCACTGGTTACAAAAACTGTGATTGTCAAGAGTAACTGTTTTAATATTGGTGTTGAGTATTATGTTTTGACTAACACTTACTTAAATGCAAAGACAAACAGTAAAGTTAACTATGTAGGTACGCCATCACTTTCATTTTATCCCAAAATATTGACTACTTTACTTGTTATCATAAGGAAAACAATGTAACATAAACAGATCTATTTAAAAATGTTTTTTATTGGATCCCTCAAATATAGAACAAATTATGATAGGTACCTCTTATAATTATAATGAGAGTTCTAAAGGTTTTGCTGCTCTATAGTAAAACTTAGTTGTACATAATTATAAATTTACTCGACGCACGAAATGCAATTAAAGGTTTAGGTATTTTTTTCGCTGCGTAGCAGAACGCACTTACTGCAACTTACTTGTTGTTTACTCAAACATGACGACGCATGAACTGCAACATATCCGGATTACATAGCAATTGTACTACGATAAGTGACAAATATTCAGTCTATTTCAATGCAACGCTCATAGTAAGTACTTAGTGTGTTTTTGACGACCTGGATGGCGCGCGGGTTCGATTCTCGCTGCGGGACGAATGTTTGCATGTTCTACAGATATTGATTCCGGGTTCGGGTATCGTGGTACCATAGTACTTGTAGTTCCTGAGACCCCCGATACAGGGAATCCTAGTGCGAGAGCTATGTAGATGACTATCGGATGTAAAAAAGTAACTACATTGTATTTTTGTTACGGATCCTACATAGTTAAATAGTGCTTTACCAATAAAAAAGTATTCCTTTATTCATTCCTATTCCATGTATAAGATAAAAATAAATAATTTCACAGAAGTTATAACAAACGGGAGTAATAATTGCCGGCACAGTTAAACAGATTGCCGGAAGATGTTCGAAACAGTAGCTTCATAAACTTTACTCGCGATGTGGGACTTTTATCCCCGGGAAGTACAAAACGAGAACTTGTGTTCCGATAGACAAAAGTTTGCATGAGTTCAATTACATGCGAAAACGCTTATAAATTGTACGGTTAAGGGCCCGGTCAATTTGAAGGGGTCGTGGTGGTGGTGGCAGTGATGATCAAAGCAAAATGATATCATGCGGTTGTCAAAGTTCGCATGAATGTACTTATCACCACCGCCACCGCGTCAGTTTGACAAGGCCTTAAGTACAGTACTCAAATAATAAATTAATAATGCAGGACATTTTTAACACAGCATCATCTAGCCCCAAACTAAGCAGAGCTTGTATTATGGGAACTACATAATTGATATACTACTAATTTTTTTTGTAAATACATACATATTATACATAGAAAAAAACCCAGACCCGACACTTATATTTGCAGATACAAACATTTGTCCCGCGGCGGGAATCAAACCCGCAACCTTCTGCGTCTCAGGCGAGTCTTCACCCACTGCGACACAGAGGTCGTCAAATGTAAATGTAAATGCCGTTATCGGTCACCTATCCAAATATTGAGTGGCTTAATCTTCTAGCTGGCTGGGAGCTTAGCCACAAGGTCTTATCTAGTATTTAACACAAGCTGTGCCACGGTCGCCCTCGGCCAGCATCGCTAGGCCGCGCTATAACTTCGTTTTCGCTCGGCGTTCTTTCAGATTTTTTTATTTTTGCTCGGCTCTTAGGGGTCATAAAAAAATTATTTAAAACATAGGCTGATGTTAAATTGCCTATAACCTTCCTCAAGAATTGGGCTAAGAAATGAAAAAAGATTTTTTCAAATCCAAGAAATAAACAAACTCTTCAGCTTTATATATTAGTATCAATTTCAAAAGGGATATTGTTGTGAGTAACATTTGAGTGTATAATATTCTTTGTAGGGGGTGCTAGATACCCTGACTACATTATTCTTGCAATGCAACCTGTCTACTCCCCAGAGGTCCCGGCTGTTTGGATACTCCACTTGGAACTCGAAAAATACCACAGTTGTTGTTGTTCCGGATCCAACTTCAACTGCTCCGTATTAATATGTAGGTTTTATTTTCAGGATATGAATTTGCATGCTACTAAATAAAACTTTCTTTGGTGAGGAAAACGGGTATTACCTACTTATACCTTTCTAAAACGTCCATACCTATTTCTCCCGCATAACAGTAATGCTTTCATTACTGTATTCCGGACGGTAGCTTGTTTGCCACATCAGTTGTATAAAAAAAACTACTAATATTATAAACGCGAAAGTTTATAAGGATAAATATTTGTTACTCTTTCATGCAAAAATTACTGAACGGATTTTTATGAAACTTTACAGTAATATAGCTTATACATCAGAATAACACATAGGTGAAATCGTGGGCAGAAGCTAGTTCTATATATTTATATACTATATTAAATTACAAGAATATACACGTATCATTTACGTCAATTTCAATTGCAATGCAAATCACATTACAGATAGTTACTCAACCAAATAAGATACCAGACAAACAAAAATAGTACTACTTTTGTGAGTTGCGGTAAATGTGTTTGGTAGAATTAATCTTTAAAAGAACATAGTGATTCCAAAATAAATGGAGAGTAATTTCGATAGTACCTAAGCACTGGACAAAGGACAAATGAAAACATACAGACATGAGCTAAGAGACTATGTTTAGATGAATGTTCGCTACTCAAACCACGTGTATAAAATCCATTAAAAAAACATAGTTCAAGGCCGCATAGGAAGTCTTTCGATAGCCCGCTCGGCATTTCATTACGTGATGGAACCCGATACGATTAAATCCGCAGAAGTCACGGGACAGCTCTTAGAATTAGCGATTTTAAGTGACAACAGTCAAGCCATAAAGTTCGTAGAATCGACAACCGCTGGAGAAGAAAGGTTTTCAAAATACCTTAAAGGTTAAGTTACCTTCATCGATATGGTAGGTAGGATTATTGTGGCTCTCTTTGGGGGATTCCTACGAGTATGTCCAGTGGGCTTCTATAGACTTTAGATGATGGTGATGGTGGAATAACATAGTCCATAAGAACATACTCCTAACATAGGCCATGGTATCACGGGCGCACGCTTTCGCTTCAGCTTGTCACTGCAGACAGTCTTCCACTCAGATGCTCTCAACGGCGCCCCTAATCCTAGTGTAGCGCCATCTCAGGTCATTAGGGCCCGCTCGAGTTCCATTATGCAGGGCCATTGTCTTGTAGAGCTTGGTTTACTACAGGTTGTAAGGGGTTTAAAAATTAATTGAGTTGTTTGGAGAAGGTTTACTTTTCTGTTTTGCTGATCATTTGCACAAACTCAGGTCTTACGAAGTACCGTTTTTCCCTGACTATCGAAAGGAGGACTATCAAAAACCTCCTACCGTTTAAGCTGGAGCCTGAAAATTATATTAGTTTAACCTGCCGTTGAACAAATGTTTCGGCTGTTATCGTTGGACAGACAAACATTCTTACAAACACCGGATGGTCCAAGTAAATAATGCTGGACATTTTTCACACAGCATCATCTAGCTCCAACCTGAGCGAGGTTGTATTATCGGCATAGATGATTTATATACTACTTAGATACTTTGATGATTTATATACTACTTTTTGTAAATACATACATATTATAAATAGAAAACACCCAGACCCGAGACAAATTTTTGCAGATATTACAAACATTAGTCCCGCGACGGGAATCGAACCTTCTGCGTCTCAGGCAGGCTTTCGCCCACTGCTTCACAGAGGTCGTCTTGAAGTAGAACCAGACTTGCGTTTCTCGAATAAAAAAAAATACTTCTCTTATTTCTCGCTCCTATAACCTGCAATTCAAAAGACATACTAAACTGTTATTAGAAAATAATACATACTTTTAAAGCTACAATGTGACTGCAGGAATTGTTATGGCCGTACTGAGGAAGTTAGGATAAAATAAAATTACAGGCAATTGCCAACGAAATTATCTTAAGGAATGGGGTTCGTCAGGGTCGAAAGCAGGTTTTATGAAAGAATAACTCTAATAAAATATACCAAAATGCGTCTTTGTTCTTTTACTTCCAGAAATGAAAAGAGCTACTAAAAAGCGTTTTATCAAAACACTCGCTAAGGAGAAAGGGTACACTGTTCTATTACATATGTTATTTGTTTAGATTTGACATTGAAATCTCTAAGCAGTTACCTATGTTTGATTTTCCGTGAGGTGGTGAAAATGTTCAGAAGTTGTAGAAGGTTTCGCAAATTGCACGATTTATATGGATAAATTCAACGGTAAATGACAAAAATTCAAGCGCCCGAGTGAACTCAGGAAAAAATGATAACACAGACTGGAAACTTAACTTAGCATTCATAAAACTTATAAAAAAATCAATAAGGAACAAATCATTGACAGGTTTAGCAATGTCCAAAACTTCTGAATGCTGAAAAAAATCACTTTGCAACCTAACTTAGCCAAGTTTAAGAAGTTTAAGACATTAGTCAAATAAGACAAGTCTATACCGGGCAAAATCAGTACCATGAACTTGTTCTCATAGCTATTTTACTGATGTGATCAGGAGACAGGTTAGAATAGTGAGCGGTTGGGAGATGCCAGTATTTAATTTCCTACCCCTTTCCTGGTTACGTCCAGAATAAATGAGATCTTCAAGTTGACGCAAATCACTTGTAATAAAGTTGTCCCTTTATTGAGGGCTTTCGACGATCGAACTCAATTTAAAGGGTGGATCGCCATTTCGTTAAGTACTTATTTAGTAGTTGGATCAATAAAATTCAAAGGATAATAGTATAGAAATTGCTGGGTAGTCTTACCCAGCAATTTCTATAACATTATCCTTGGCACTGAGCATCCTAACATTTTGAGCATAACAGTTATGTTCTGGGTGGTCAACCCGTTGGGTCAAACCCAGATATCTTTAAGAGCCAACAAACAGTAGCTTTAACGGCTTGTAGTATTCAAGAGAAACAATTATGTAACAACATGTGGAATTTGTTATATTGTGCAATAAATCATACTAATTTTGCTACAGGATTCGAAACGTCAATTTGTTGGTCAAAAAGTAGGGTTTTAAATGGAATATAACGCCGCTAAGCCGAAGCTATGTCCGTCGAAATTGCGGGCCTCGGGCATAAGGTATACACGTAACATTTCCCCTTTCAATAAAATTTGAACTCTATGCCAGGAACGTTCGTTCGAATTGCTCTTGAAAAGTTACATAAGGCAACAAGTATATACTCGTAGGCAAGGCTTTAGTGATCATTGTATTGGTGCAATCTGACTTATGGAATGTTGAGATGTCACTGTGAAGGAATTTATCTTTAATATGTTTTTAATTAATCCTAAAGAACGTTCCAAAGAATGAAGACGTAAATATGAAATATAAATTAATTTCTATATAAAAGGACAACGGCTTCCAATTACAAAGCCACGTGGGAAATCACAGGAATCACAGAGACATTCGGGAAATTTCAACTATTTGCCGGGTCTTGAATAACCAGTGCTACTGCCGGAATTCTAAAAGGCTCCATCGATTCGAAACATTCAGGAACATTCTCATTCGTGTCACTGGTCAAATAAAATATATTTTACGAGTGTAGAGCGTAAAGACTTGTCTTAATTTGACAGAAAGGATCTAAAATTAACTACATATTTTTGTAACAGAAATATTTAATAATACAACTATGTACAAGTTGGTATATACCAGAAACCGGATAAAATAGCTAGCTATCTAAAGACAGTTGTTAACAAATATAAATAGGTCATTACATAGCTGATTATTTGTGGTCAACGTTTTTATGATGACAAGCTCAATAAGAGATTCAGATGAATTTCCTCACAACACTTTTACCGCATGACATAAACATTTCGCAAATAACCCAGTAACCCAAGATACACTTTATAATGAGCGTATATAACCGCACTTACGATACATTTATACAGTGTTTACCCGAGGCAAGCTCCACTGAATATTAGATGCGCAGTGCCCCCCGAATTATTCCCAAATTGCTAGCCCAAGGGCCAATGTGTACCTAAACTACACATCTTTGTAAAAGGTAGGATTTATACAAGGGCAATATTTCTTACGAGTTGAAAATACTGCTTTCATATATGTCCAGCATTATTATATTATTATATTATAAAGAGATGTAAGCAGCCTAAGGGGTAATCTGATATTTCAGTCGGAGGGCATAGCCTGCCAGATTAGTTATTGACTTATCTGTTACCTCATCTGACCACCTGACGATGGTCGTCACGGTCTAATAATAAAATTGTAGAAAATATTACGACATGACAACAACGTTATTAACAGACAATAACTGAAAAAATATCTCCTCTTCGGTCAAAATGCCTGCCTGCCCTATTTTCTCCCAAGTAAAAGAGGCAATTCCTCTGCTCCTCAGCGACCGAAATTCCAACAAGGTTATTTTACCTTAAATATTCACAGTGTAACTTGAGCTTCCGTATTAATAAGGATACAATAAAATAAAAAATATCAACGTTTTGTTTTATTTTTATTATATTTTTATACTACTTAAGAGGCAAACAAACTAACGGCCCATCTGGGCCCTAACCATCAAGTCTTTTTGCGATTCAATTCTGGCAAAGATGTCAAATCCCGCTTTGCGAATGAGAGAGCTCTAACAACTCCATAGCGTCCTCGATCGCAAGTAAAATATTTGCCTGAATTTCACCGGCAAACCTTCAAATCAGAACATAGCGATGAGAACATTACTGCTTGGCCGCAGAAAAAGGCATGCTGGTAGCACTTCCTTGGACGAGCACTTTCACAGAAGCTCTACTACTCTTAAAATCTCCTAGGAAGTCCGTTCCATCCAAAGGTTGTTTGTTAAAGATCGCTATTTAGCGATAAAACCAACAATTGTACAACATTGTCAGAGATAATTTTAGTAGGTACTTAACTAAGTTGATATGTATTTTGGTGTGCAATAAAGTCTATCTATCTTGTCATGCATGGTATAAAGTTTTATGTCCGTTCATGACACATTTTTAAATACCAAAATAGCACCAAAGCAAGAATAGCAGAGATATGTAGTATTCAAATAATACCTATAGTTGGAACTCAATAGTCGAGACATATATAATAACATTCACCGACCCATCTTCAATTAAGAATCACACAACCAGCGAAAGTTTCAACATCCTTAAAATTTAAGTTCGGAATTGCGTATTTTTCTTCGAAGGAGTTGGTAGTTAAGACACAGAATAAATCAAAGTTGGTTAGACCAGGAGTACATTAATCTAGAACTCAAACGGGAACTAAATAAATTGGAACTTTACGCGAACGAAGCTTTGGTTCGGAGTTGAAATTCGTATAGTTATGAAATTAATTAGGTTTATTTTGGTGTAATGATTTAAAAGTATAGAGTTATTTATAGGGCTGATCACAATACACTAAAATAAGATTTTTTTACCTTACGATGCTACTGCACTGAGTGCCTTTACTGACATCTTACAAAAGCTGCATCATTCACTCGTCGAACTAAGTTGAGTGTACCAGCGATAGCAGACGATAATAATCAAGCTATAATAATAATAATAATAATGCTAGACATTTTCACCCAGCATCATCTAGCCCAAAAGTAAGCAGAGCTTATGTTATGGGAACTACAAGACTGATACATACTTCTTACATATATTTCTTAGGGTTTCGTACCTCAAAAGAAAAAAAACTGAACCCTTATAGGATTACTTCATTGTCCGTCCGTTGTCTGTCTGTCAAGCCCCTTTTTACAGAACGCGTGGAGGTATCTAATTCTAATTCTAATTCTAAGTGGGGGAACCAAGGTCTGCACTGACGTCCCGCATTGGGGTGTATTGTGCATTATCCCCCTTCTAACCTGACCCCAACCAGCCCAACTCCTTGAAGTAGCGGAAAAGGACTCTGGGTTGATGACAGCAGTGTTCCAGTGTCCCTGATCTCTTGTCAGTTAATGGTGACGGATCGCATGAGTTCATAAGCTCTTGCAGTCCCGTTTTCGACCTGACCTGTGGAGGTATCCAATTGAAATTAATATCAAATACGTAGGTCTACGGTTCCTTGGAGCTCTAAATAAATTAAGCTTTTAAGTCAATGCAATAAAAAATACGGCTATTTATGCGACATAATTTGATACTCGCAAATAAATAGGAACCTATAGGATACTTCCCGTTGACCTAGAATCATGAAATTTAGCCAGAACCAAGGTCACACAACATAAGTATAGGAAAAGTAAATTAACAACAGAAAATCGTAAATGTATAGTTTAATCACATAAAAAAAAATATTTGTTTGCGATTACAAACTAACATTTGCAGTTGGAGAATAGACCGTGACATAAATCGATTTATGGACGAAAAAAGTTCTACTACAAAGTTAAGTTTGTCTTTCAGTCAGACTTATCTTTTCGTTATATTAGAGCTATTTTGGGTGCTTTCATAGTCTATGAACTTGGGTAATATAAATTACTTTGGTGAACATACAAGCTTGTACGAAAGCCTCAGTGCGCGAGCCAGACTCGCACTTGTCCGGTGTAAATACATACATATATTATAAATAAGTCACCCAGATCTGAGACAAATATTTGCAGATCATAAAAACATTTGTCCCGCGGCGGGAATCGCACCTTCAACCTTCTGACGATGACGTCACAGGCGAAGGCCCGCCTGAGACGTCATCGTCGTCAGAGGAGGTATATTTAAATGCGGACATTTGATAGCATGATTCTCCGGTCATAATGTAGACAAGCCTAATACGTTAAGGCTTGTTTCATTTTAGCTGCACAGCAAAGGTACCTAAGTCTGCAATTCATTTATAGGAGACTCGTATGTATTACCTGTGCTCCAACATAGTGTAACATAGCGTTACTTATTTAATAGGTACAATTAAAATCAACAACAGAAACCTCATTCTATTTTTTTTTATATAAAACATAAACATCAAAATACCTAAACGCTCTAATCAAACTGGTTTTGAACTGATGCGGGGCAGCGCGGGTTGCACGGGAGGGGAGACGCATCGAGCAGCGGAGAACTTGAGACGACGCCAGTCGCATCTAGGCTGAACTCAAGGCTACTTTTCCGCAGCTCGAGCGTTCTAGCCGACTGTTGCGATATATATATAAAATATTTTATGCAACATTCTAGTAGTCATATTACCATAAAGTTAAAGTAAACTCAGTAAAAGTGTTTTCCCGTTATAGGGTAAGTTTTAAATGGCACATTAAACCCAAGTAATCACGACTTCTTCATTTTGCTTTTCTTATTTCTATGTTATTATAAATCGTGTTACTTATTATTCATTTCAGCTTTCCTACATTGTATTAATCTGTAAATGCAAGCTTGTACCCATCAAAATTATCGTTGTACTTGTTGCATCATCTTTTTTTTATCTACCCTAGACTTTTTTTTTTTTTTCAAAGAAAGCATATTTCATTTTAATTTTTCAAGCTTATTGCCCTTTTTGTCTTCCATTTATTTGTAAGCCTTCTGCTTTATATATTTTATCTTTTCCTTGTGAACTCCGTTCTGGTTGCACCACCACGGCAAAACTACGAGTAAGTACTTCCTTCTTCGTGATGCCGTTGGTGGGTCTCCAGATCGGAAGCTAGATAGCCAAATGCTAATTATTTGGTTTATCGCTTCCAGGAACAACATATACAGTAGATAACAAGATACGTATTATACGCGACAGTATCTACAAACACAGTCGCCGGGGACCACGGTTCGGATTCGTAATGAAGGTTCGGATTCGGTCGTGGATACCAAAGCTTCCTGCTGGCGCGCCCTAGTGCTGAGGAAGACACTACCTGGCTGCTGTCATCCCCTCCGTTCACCTGGAGCCACCCACCATCTTCAGTTCGGCCTTCATTCAGGGGGGTACTTCGCTGCGTATGAAGTTGGAAACAGATTAGGCCGTACACCCACGTCC
Organism: Perizoma flavofasciatum; assembly: GCA_958496245.1. NCBI lineage: Eukaryota > Metazoa > Arthropoda > Insecta > Lepidoptera > Geometridae > Perizoma > Perizoma flavofasciatum. The sequence goes on from OY292436.1 coordinate 8,683,224, forward strand.
TACAAATTTGTGTGCCTACCACTAAGCTAGTTCGTGGCATTTTAATAATAAAACACTGTAATCGTTGTTACCTGGTTTTATTCAATTCTACTACAGTAGGTAGGTAGGAATAAAATCAGGGCAAAACGGCACAATGGAACGTGCTAGCATTGTTAAAAACTAACTTTGTGATGAGGTGAACAGCATAATGCATAATTATGATGAGCATACGCTCGACTTATATTTTTTGTTGTAAGTAAATGACGGAAGGAGCCTCAGTCTAATACAACTTTAATACCTAACCTGATTAGGCAGGTCCTCCCGTAGGACCTGTGCTACTTAAAACATAACATTTTGAATTGTTTTGATAGTGCAACACTGCTTTCTACGATTAACTTTTGCCCACAAATTTTTGGCTATTTTCTTAAAATTGGGGTCGACATGACTCACCTTGTAATAAAATAACGTATTTTATCTTCAGCCAAATTACAGACAGAAGTTACCTTTAATTAACAAGAACGGGTGTACCTATAAGATTTTGTTCTTCTCGGTAATGCCCTGTTGTCCTCCTTCCGCCGGTATCGTATTTATGAAGATAAATGTTTTTGATATAACGAACTTTTTCTATCCAGCTATTAAATCCATTTTGCGAACGAATTCGGTAGAGCGATTGACGGCTTTTCCATTCCCTCGTCTGGTTAAAAATTTTCAGTCCAATTTTATGAAATCTTTTCATTCGTCTGAATGAATACACTTAATTTATGTGCGACAAATTATTCCTTTGGGAAAAATCTTTTTACTGTTTTTATTAACCTTTCGTCTGTTTACTTAATACGCGTACACAGAGGGCCTTGTTTGCCTAAGTTTAAGCAAACATTTTCAAATAAGCGTCGGAACAAAGTTGGCTTATTTTGTAATCAATATTAAGCTAACACTAACACTATGTAATTGCATTATAATAAACCTATTTAAAAAAACGGACGTTGTACCCCTTAATAATTTGTGCACTATGGGATTAGATGATCGGTAGTCGTTTTAAAAGTATATCCTTAATCCTACTACTATTATAAACGCGAAAGTTTGTAAGGATGGATGAAAACGCAAAAACTACTGAACGGATTTTGATGAAACTTTACTGTAATATAGCTGATACATCAAAATAAGACATAGGCTACTTTTTATCTGGATATCACGCTAGCGAAGTCGTGGGCAGAAGCTAATAGTTTAATGAATGAATGAAAATACTTTATTGTACACCCTAAGAAAAATATATATAACTTAACAAAACTAAAATAACAAAATTTAAAATTTAAAGGGCGGTTTTATCGCTTAGAAGCGGTCTCTTCCACTCAACCTTTGAATGGAGAGGATTTAATGAGATTGTAATAATGGCTGGGGGGTGTACTAATTATTATTATATTTTATTTTACTTTTTCACTCTTTATGTAGCTAGGTCAAAAGGAAACAAAATTATGTTTGTATTAATAAATAATCCCAATATTTATATAATCCAATATTTTTTATTTCAGTTAGAAATGTTCAAGCCCCTTTCTAAACGTCATTTTAGACCAGTCTATTTTCTGATATTACCAATTTACGATGTACGACCTTTTCCCAAGACCAACAATATACATTTTATTTGGTCAATATGACATAGGACATCAAATTATGAACACTGCGCGAACATTCAGTATGTCCAGACGAAACGAAGATTAGTGCGACGGACTGGCGTTGGGCCAAACGGCAGTTTTATACAATCAGCATTTCAGCTGCGCTCAAGAGCTCGTGACGAAACTGAGAATATCTTCAATCATTTTACCCGCTAAGAATTTTGCTCTTCTTTGTCAGCGTAGCTACTTTAGTTAGTAGTTTTTTTTGTTTTAAACTCGAGTAATCTTTCCGTGAGTCGCAAAGGATCTTTTTATTTGTTTTCTGTCAGCTAGATTAAATGCTGCATTAAAAGCTTGACTCTCTTTTTACCTTTATAACTATAACCAAGCAACTTCCTTTACAAGACGCCAATAGCTAAGTGAACAGAAATAACGAACCAATCAAGTAACAAGAGTTTCATTAAATACAATATTTTAGTGAAATCAAAAAGCTTTCAAAACTCTAGTGGTACTGCGATTTAATACCAAAACATAAAAGACTTTTAAACGACTATCTATTAAAAAATGGACTATGGCCATTATCATCTGACTCCATTAAGCGCAATATCCGAAATCAAGAGCACCACGGTAATAGTCGAGAGAGCTCTGACGTGAAATTGCGCCAACTCTTTGCATTTATAGCACCTAAAATGAAAGATCGCGGAAAATAGAATGTGAGGCATGCGGGATGTGACACAGGCGGGACGAATCTGCATGGTTGGGTTTTAAGGATCTATTGTTTTAACCCAGTAATCTAAACTGGACGCGTGTGAACACTTCAATCAACTGCAGTGTCCATTTGTTCAAAAAAATCACGTAAACGGCTTGGACAATATCTAGTGGTTTATCCTGCGCTGGATTTACGCTGCATTAGATTGCACACTGGAGCCACAAAATACGAAAAATCTTGATGATTGCGCCGACAATTTAAGAATTTATCAGTGTAATTTCATCCTCTGTGAACACTAATAAAAATAGCCTTCCTGTGAGCGTTATTGGGGCATAATTGGCATTTACTGCTAACAACAGGCCTAATGGAACTTGCGGGCAATACACCGACTTTTGATCTTAAGGGTGTGTGTTCAATCCCAGTGGTGTACCAATGGATTTTCGACTTGAAAAATGTATAAGTATGCGCTTTAACGTAAGCTCAAAACGATTAAGGAAAACATCGTGAGGAAACTGCTATACTGAACAATTTTTTTTAAGTATGCACCATCAGTAGTGAGAATGCTAACTATCATGCAAAAGGCGGAAATTCGCCAAATTTAATGTTAGAACTTGCAGCTGATTACCGCCTACTTTGTATCCTCACGACCAGCGTATCGTGCTCCATTTTTTTTAAACAGTAACTTTACCTTGAGCCTATAATTATAGTCTGCCAACGTAAGTAACAAGAAATTTAAACTGCACGTACAATATTTTGAACTCACAGTGCCCTCAAGCGCGCTTTGCTTTCCTGTTTATGTTTCCGAAGCCATTTCCAGGTCAACTATTTCATAGCAAGCGGTCAGCACAGAAATTATATTCTTCTCTGTGTCCAGTTTTTCCTCAGTTGTAATATTCATGTCTGCGGTTACTAACGAGCGCTTAGAGCCTCAACGCGTATTATAACACTTTTACGTGGTCGCCACTTCATTTTTGCGGTTTAGTTGGAGTATGTTGTCTAATGTTATGTTTCATGCCATATTTTTTTTCTATTTTTCCGCATGAACGTTACATTATTCGGAATGTTTGCTCTCTCATTTAAAAGTTTTGGCATCTTATAATATATCCTCTATCTCCGTTTGCCTGACTGTTTTGAAACATAAGTAGCATTTGCTCTGGCATTGCTAATTGAGTCAAATTAAACAAACGTGAACTCGAATAAACAAGAATAAATTACGTCATAGGCTTGCCGACTCGTTAGAGCTGGGATAGGAGACTTTCATGCCGCAAAAAAATGTAGAGAAAAACGTAGTCGAGTCCAAACTATAGCTCAACCTGACCAGATCATTCCGGAATCAGACTTTGGTAATGTCGAATTTCTTGTCATAACAGCTGTCGTAAATGTCACTGATGTTCCCGCTTCCAAGTGTTGGCTGAGCAGAACATTATGATTAGTTAAGAAGGTAGCTCAACTAAGTTGATCGGGTAGGCTGCGCTTCATACTTATCTACTCATACTGTACTTTTATGTGTTGAAAAGAAATTATCTTGACTTATTATAAAACATCCGTTATCTGTTTACATCCTTAGATAAAGTTTTGTACCAAAAGAGAAAGTAACTTATTGTCGGGCTCCGAGTTGGTAAAAGTACCAACACATAATTGCGAAAGTTTGTCGAGTGACTGAATGAATTATATGCGTGGTGATATAGAACCTAAACCATACGAAATTGTTGCTCTCTTAGTAATAAATACTTAGGTACCCAAAATTATTCCAGGAAACATTTTGAGAAAAAATGTTGAAGCATTCTTGCACTAACTCTGAAAAAAACGTTTATGCAGAATATTAATAGTAGTCGATAGATGTGGTAGAGTCATAAAGTCAGACAACGCAAAACAATTTACAACTCTGGTACCTAACTAAACCGCTTTTTAGCAAACAAACTTTCCGTATAATTTTGTTTTAAACATTCAGCACAAAATGCGACTGTAAAAATAATACATAAAACCCGCGAATCTGCTCTACGTCAATAGCACATAAGCATAGGATTATGCTTGCTGCAATTTATCGTGAGTCAGTAATTTCCGTCGCAATTTCGAATCCGCAAATGAAAAATAAATATGGAGCCTTTTTAAAAACAGAACGTTTTATTTCAACGATGCTCGCTCGTGAATTAACGTTTAGAAATAATTGGAGAATGCTCGAAGCGCAATATTTTGTTTACTACTTTTGGTTTTGCTAATTTTATGAATAGCGAACTGTTTAACTCCTCGGACTTAAGACATTGCAATCTACCACAGCGTGTGCCTTACCTCTATTTACACCGGGTTCTAATTACAGACGTAAAAAGATAACGCCTCGTTTCTCAATGGTGACAAAGTTTTTCACAGAGAAACCCGAGGTTAATCCCTGCTCTTAAGCAGGTTAAACTAGAAAAAAATAGCGACAGGACGAATAAAATCATATTTTTGCGTAGCATTCAAAATTAGAGATTTAATAATGTCATTACAATTGACCTACTGTCAGCTAAATTCCCCAGATTTAAAAAGGACAGAATTCAACAAAGTATCTTTGAAATAACTTGATCAAAATTTCAGAATATGCAGTAATTGAACTGTAAAATGTTTAAAAAGTAGTTTCACATTCATTTTCCTTTCTTAACTTCTAAACCACAAAGAATACAAACACCACACTGTTACTTAGCTCAAGTTAAAATTACGTTTGTGTATCACTACTAAACATTTAGTGTAGTCTGACAGGGGCATAGTTGTATTAGTGTACCCTATACAACTACGTTTGAGTCGCTTATCTGAGCCTCACATCCTTGCTATTGAAACGGAGCTGTTGTGAAATGAACACCTAAAGACCGGAATATTAGAGTCCTGTATATTGAATAGAGCCGGAGGCAGATTGTACGTATATGACGTGGATATATTGAACAAATGCATTTCAACTGCAGCTGTTTGGAAGTCTGGGACATACAGAAGGTGTATTAATTGCAACCTAATTTCTCTACGCATGTTTCAACTAAAACTAATATTTCTTACACAAATAACTCTACAGCCACGGAATGCCCAGTTTAGAGTATATGTAGTTTGAAAGGATTTTCGCAATGCATTATTTCGACAAAGTTTTTCCAGGCTTATACTTGGCAAAAGGGGAAAAAACTACAATTTCGTTGTTGGCTAAGTGCCAAATTCTGCTTGGTCCTTGTGTAAACGCCTCTCCGTTGGAATGTGTTCATAAATAATTCGATGAAGCATTTTCTTTGAGCGTTTCAGACAAATGTTGCTATATTAGGACACTTTGAACTATAAATTGAACTGCTCGTGATTTTGATTTATTTTTACTTTTACTTTTGTATGATTTATTTTTCGATAGGCTCTGGACAAAGCTGCAATTAAAACCAGAGATTCCCGGAATGTTTGGCAGGTTATTTTCCCAGGAGCTGAACTTGGCGAAACTGATTTTCTGCCTCAAGAGCAGTGTCATTTTCTATATATCCTGTTTTAGTTAGAAAATTTACATAAAAATCGTTTAAATCAGTGGCGTTTGATCGGGATCTCGACGTTCTTAGAGTGCTCCTTAGTTCGTCATTCATTATACATAGTTATAGGTACCATATCAGCATATATAGGCCGCTCCTAAATAGTGTCATATCGAACCATCTTGGGCTACACTTCCTTATCCATCAGATGGGAACCTTACTACTCTGCGTCATCCGGTCCGTAGCTACAATTGGGTACTAAGAACTTATTTGTGTTTGTCCACAGGTCACAAGTCCCGTTCTCGTGGTGGAACTAACCATGAACCGGCTAGAAGGCACACAGCTAAGAGCACTGGGCCTTCTTTCCGTGTTTGGATTCAATGTGACTTACGCAGTGAGGGCGCCCACGGATCCACCAGGACCCACTTCCTGCAGCGCTATTGAGTGCAGGCTTCTGGGGCATTGCAATGCTAGACAGGACTTTCAGTAAGTACCTACACGAAAATAAGTATTTTTCTCTTTTCTTTTAAAATAAAATAAAGTAAGTGATGACTGAAATAAAAATATGGAAAAGTTGTTAAGCTTTGGTATGAGTAGGTATGTACCAAATCTAAGCCGATTTTACAAAATTAAATACAAGTAACACTGTAAATTATGTTTTACTTTGAATATCTACGTAACTACAGAACACCTCAAGATATATAAATAGGTATTACATTAAGTTATACGGTGATGTAAAATCAGGCAGCGTTATCACTTAAAGCGATATTTATTTTTAACGTAAGATTAACATAAAATTAATTATAAGCAAGATATAATTTCTTAAAACACAGTTAATAAATTAAAATTTACAAAGTAAAGATTCCAGATCCAAGTTTAAAAGTCCAACAAGCTCTGCTAAAGTAACCATTAAAATATTAAAATTTTGCTTTTAAAATTCTAGCCGCATCAAACCGCTAACTGAAGGGTAATTTGAATAATTGAATAATACTCAGCTTAAAGCTCAAGCGAAATTATAACTCCGACATGATGCATTTTACGAGTAGGGGATGCAATATCGGAAGGTATTCAATTCCGGAACTGAATTTCGATGCTGAGGACCTAGTTTCGGAATTCCGGAACTGGTTCCGGAACTGACAATTGTTTTTTAAATTTTCTGTTTTAAGGAAAGGAACGATCAAATAACTTGTGTTATAGTATCAGTATTTTAATCAACATTAAGTAATATAAATAAAAAAGTACGATATTACACACTTACACACGCACACAGTAATTATTTGCACATAAACAGTTAGATGAACAAAATAATTAAAACAACAATATTACTTATTCATTTTATGAATCAGCAAATATTTGTCTCGGGTCTGTGTTTTTTCAATGTATCATTATGTATTTACACCAAAAAAATATGTATATACCTAAGTAGTATATCAGTCATGTAGACAAGCTCTGCATAGTTTGGGGCTAGATGATGTTTTGTGAAAAATGTCCTGCATTATTTATACTATTTATTTACTCTCAATACTCTCGGGCAGGACACAATATATATTTGTATGCTTCTGTCAGATGCACACCTCGTTGTCCTCCGTTATCATATCGTTTTTTCTACTTTGACAAACCCTGCATAGTCAAAATTTGGTAGATACAGATCTACCTGGATATTTGCGGATTATCTTGCATTTATCCAGTTCCCTGTCTAGCGGTTCTTGTAGAGTTGGTTCTTTGGCTGAAACGTCTTCGTCTGAATGACACGATGACACGTTCATTTTGGCTTGGAGGGCACTGTTTAGGATTAGGCTCACTGTGAGTTTTGTACTGGCGTAGTAAATTGACGATAATCTCAGAAATTTTATCGTTGTTTATTTAAGGAAAAATATTGTCGTCGGTTTGTGCGAATAAGTCTTCCCAATCGTGCAACTAGTGCAGCAATCCTACTAATAATGGTCTTCTTTCTTTTATACGACTTCGGAAAGTAGGAGGAGGAACAGGCACCTAGATAAAAACCGACGTTTCAAAGTGGTCCTTGTGATTTTATTTAATAAATGAATTTTGACTTTGACTCTGAGAAATGTTGCGTTTTGTTGTGCAAAATGGCACTGACTGAGTAAAAGTTATTAATACCGGAATACCGATATTAGTCCTCTCAATTCCGGAATTGAAATATCGGAAAAATCTATTCGAGATTCCGGAATTACGAAATTCCGGAATTTCGGAATGCATGCCCTATTTACGAGTTAATCCATGTCAGATTTTGGGACAAGGAATTTTATCAACAAAATCTTGGGAACCCATTAAGGCAGTCAATAGGTTGTGAAAATTCAGTGTGAAAGGCAGATTGGGCCTTGAGGGTAGATGATGTGGGTAGTGAGGCTATTGCTTGTGGAATTATTTTACCTACTAAAATATTTCGTATATATAGAGAATATGTGAATAAGATTTTAAAACTTTCATAGAAAGATTAGTTATATGTAGGTTTCCATTTTGGGACTTCTACGAATTAATTAGGAGATGGTTAAAGTGACCATAGGGCGCACTATATGTTTCCGGAACTAGCTAACATCCTACTAATATTATAAACATGAAAGTTTTTGAGGATGGATGTTTGTTGCTCTTTCACGCAAAAACTACTTAACGGATTCTGATGTAACTTTACAGTAATAAAGCTTATACATCAGAATAACACATAGGCTACTTTTTACCTGGGTACCACGCGGGCGAAGCCGTGGATAGAAGCTTGTAACAATATAAATTTAATTACAATATTTGAAAATAAAACTCTTTGGCAGACTGTTTGTTTCATATAGCTGTCACATGTTTTTATATTGTGGCGTCATATTAAAAATTGCGTGTCTACATTACCATGTATTCGACTCGTGAAGATTTTCGTAGTATGGTTTACTACGATTTTAAGTGTAATGCAAACTGCTTTTGGCGATAAAGCACCATGCAAGACGCCTATATATAGCTGGTTTGCAGAATTCAAGCACGGTCGTACCTAACTCAGTGACGAATTCGTGATAGCCGCCCGTCCACCGCAGCGAACAACAAAAACCACGTTGCTGTGCATTGCGAGCCGCAGTCAAATTTGACTACAGCTCAAAAAACGGACGGCGTCACTTGGTGTAATGTCTTACCAGATTCAACGAAGGGGCGTCAAATTTGGTTTGGGACATAGTAACAGGTGACGAAACTTGGATTTATAGTTACTACGACCCCAAAACTTCTATATATGTATATTTTTTAAGTAACTTATTTTGGTGTAATTCTAGCAAACTTTTATAGATGTAAAGAGATATAACAGTCATTATTTAATTTCTAACAAAATGTTTTCTTGCAGAAGTTCGCTTTCTTAGTCCACAAATAATTCTAATTGCCCATTTCTGACAAACCAACACTTTATTAATATTGGAGCTATTTTCCCGTACCGTTATTGCAAAACTAATTATTGAATGAACGTATGCGTTTTTTTGTGGTACTATTTCAAATTGTTACCTAAATACGAGTATATAAAATCATTGCGTGACAAATTGACTGACGCACACCGTTGATTGAACCGTTGATCAATCACATGTGACTGTTTCAAATATTCGATTTGATCTTAAAGACAGAGGGTAGATTCCAATTGATGTGTAGGAAATGCACTTAGAAATGTTTTTCTGAATCCTAAGATGTATCAGGAAGGTGAAGTTAAAGTCGCGTGTGCGTGTGCTTCACTAGTTCTACCACTTTAATTAAAAGTTTGTCTATATTTCTAACTGAATTATATTTTTTCAGGGAGTTCTACTGCTCTTGTTTCGAGGGTTACTCCGGCGCGGATTGTGGCGTCGGCCCCCTGTGCCCGCGGACCTCCAACATGTGCAAAAACGGAGGAACCTGCAGGTAACTTTTACTGAGCAACCTTTCGTAATAGATTCTTTAATGAGGCAGCTGATGGTAAGGGATGCCTGATTTCGATAACTGGTCTGTAAAATAACCGGTTGATGTTCAAACGAAAGTCATATTTTGGCTGCTGACAATCAATTGGTCTATCAGGATCAGAAGTTAGCAACAGGGTGAAGTCTATTAGACCCACAAGGTTATCCTTTTACCTACAAGTAAGACATATTTTTTTTATACTTGATCTCCTAAAATACGGACAAGTAAGTAGGACTTGCGCCTTTCGGCGCCTACGAGTAGGCCTTTTGTACCTACTCGTAGGTTCTACTTTTTGCGCTTAGTTTGTACCGAATCGTGGTACGAGTATGTCAGAGTTTTCTGTACAATCAATATGATATATCAATATGGTCAATCTATAACATATTCACACGAAATTTAAAAAGCACCAATACTGTTGTCAAAAATGCTCACTACCCCGTAAATTGAACTATTATCAGCATTCATTAATAAATGGATGGTCACCCGCTCCCTCAAACGTCGAGCAATTTCCTCTGCATAACGAATTTCGTGGTCTACCTCGGGACCAAGCGGAATTCCTTTCAATATTTGTCGAGAACTTTCTCTCGTTACAAGTTAAATGCACATTATTCTGGAGAGGTTCCGTCCCACTTAAGTTACGTTTTGTGTTGCTGTAGGCTGTCACTTCTGCGGTTCCGACTAGGGATGTGAAAACTTCACTTTTTCTGGTCTTGTGAGAGAATTAAAAACTGGAATGTTCACATACAACCTTTTTTAAGGATGAATGTCTAACATTGTAATGTGTACGATTTTTTACGGGCTTACAGTAAGTTGAAAAGAGCTTACACAAAATGGAGAGAATCACACAGACTTTCATGGCAAAACTTATTCTGTTAAACATAGTAACCATAGTGAGCATAGATTGTGAAAATATAATTTAGTTTAAATTGCGATAAGTTGTGAATTAAGTTCAGTTATTATACGACAAAACCATGTTGAAAATGCCGCTTGCGCTGCAAGCTAGGTACATGCTACGATGTACATTATTTATTTTTTATACTGCGTCCCTTCAGAGAACAGCCCAAAGTCTGGTACGAAAGATCCACCTCGACCCGTCTCTATTTCCGGCGGTCTTTCGTTCAGTTTAATTATGCGAACTTCACGGTTGTGGAAAAGAGTTCGCGGAAATTATTTCTTGGCTATTCTCTAGTTACAATTATTCTTTGACTCAATAATAAAATGGGAAATGGGACTTTATATTTTCTCTCGTTAGTTTTAGACAAGGTAGTTCGGAAGTAAATAATAAAATGTGTAGCATATAAAAACCTAAGCAACACGCTTTTATCGGGCACTAAAAATTATAAAATAATTCCACTATCCATGTCCTGGCTCCATCATCAGAATCTCAGCACCAAGTGAATTCTATTGGACTCGTCAAAATGAATCATATAAGCCCAAACTCGAGGGGTTTACTAGTAGCCACCGAAAAGTTTTATTATGCATCTCCTGGCTCGATCATCAGATCAGCTTCAAGATACCTACATAAGATACCTAGCTTCAAGACTACCTACATAATTTTACATACAGAGTTTAATTTCGATACGACAATTAGAAGTAGGTAGGTTAAAATTGACTTCCAAGATTTGATCACATTGTTTGTTTTGTATTTAAGTTAGTTACGAGTAAAGCTAATATAAGCATGTAAAAAAATGTGCCAACAACTTTCTTGCAAAATATTCAATTTTGTTGATCGTATTTTCTCAAAAATGTAATGAAGTACTTACCTCGATTTATTTCGAGATTGGTTTTGTTATAAAGCTCTCCACTCCATAAAATTTAAGTTTTCTTATAAATGAATCTACAATATAATACAAGAATACAGCAACACCTAAATTAGATTCATTCTCTGTTCTTCGCTACCGCGAAATTGTATTTTCATAAAAGCTTTCGGTAAGGAGAGCTAGCTATCTGAAATCTAAGAAACTAGTGATGGATAATAATGATCACTATCCCGAACCATTCTTATATCACTTACTCAACATATCTTCGAGATTCTTTCAAGCATAAAAAAGTTATTTTGAGTCAGGCCGGATCACATTTTTAAGGATTTAAACCATCGCACATTTTAAATGACTGACACCTATGATAAATTAATGAGTAGTTTGTTTAGCAAAGTATCCAATATAAGTATAATCATCGAAATTGTGAAAAAATACATGTTAAAATTATTCATCTTCATCATCCGTCTGTAGAAGCCCATTGCTAGATATACCGTGATCGTGGTACATGTAACTGCTGAAATATCGGGAAATATTAAAACTCACAAATCATGGTAAATATCCCGTTTTTTAATAAAAATTATGTATAATTTTTATATATAATAGTTTCAAAAGTTATATTACCACAAAACCATGAAGTTTCATTCCATGAAAAACTTGAGCTTATGTATACGTGAGACTTTACCCGATCATGCGTCTAGGCTTGCAGTTTTGTGCTCTATAAAGGGGTGATCCATTAGCGAGTCAAACCAATGTTTTATCTCAAAATCTAGCGGCCTGACTTCGCAGTCAGCTGCATGCTTGAAATTCAAAGACCGCAGTATATTGTACTGGAATAATCGAATGTAGACAGTTTGGCTCACTACGTATGCGTGCTTACGACGCAACATCCGATGAGCCTACAGATTATTTCTTTGGCTCGCCTGGTCGCCAATAGATCCTCTGAATAATCGGAATCAATCATCTTTTTTGTAGGAAATGGAGTAATGTTGATATTAGTAATTACCTATGAAATTGCCGTTTTGTATGGGAAAGTAGTAATCCAATATAGTTTCTTTATTTTCTTCTAAGATTTGCCACAAATGGTCCAATGTTGTTTTGACACTACCATCAAAAGCTAATGTAAGCTAGTAGTTTGAGACGGATCCGCTTTCAGTTTGTCATTATCAGCGTTGTTTTCCAGCCGTCGTCGGTAAGGTTGTTTGCGAGACGAACCTGGCTTGGTCGTGAAATAAGTAAATGATCTTTGTTTTTGACTTTGATTTTAACTTTTAATTTGACTTAGAGATCAACATTTTCAAGACGAAAGCTCGCTCGCTCGTTGGTTGTAAGTCCATGACGTCGTTAATATTGCGTGCCGTTTGAGACGCATTGTTTCCTCGTCGTAAGTCATATTCGAAAATAACGTGAGTTGTATTCGGTTGCATATGTAATGAAATGGGTCATTCCCACACAATGTAAATATTTATCCCTCCCAATCCCACGAAACAGTTTAATAATAATTTAGCTACTTATTTTGTTTCAATCAATCCCACGCCACAGAATACAATATCAGTACCAGAGCAAAAGCCGCCAAAATCAGTACGCCAAGCAAAAGTACAGCTAACAAAAACATCGTAGTAAAGATCGGCAATTTGGGAGTAAATCAAAATCCAATAAAAACAAATAAAATACGATTTTTGAAAATAGAATACCATACATTAAAAACAACATTAATTATAATTCAGAATTAAAAGAACCACAGATTTCAAACAACACTTTTCAAAGGTGGCCAGTTTGACAAAACGGCAATTTCATAGGTACCTACTATTTAGAAAAAAATCCGCCGAGTCAAACATCCTGTAATAGGTAACTTTAATACTGTAATAGGCCAAAAATTAGTATTTAATATCCTATATAATATTTAGAATTCAAGACGATTTCGACCGACACACTTTTATTATAATCCTACTAATATTATAAATGTGAAAGTTTGTGAGCATGAGCACTCCTTCACGCAAAAACTACAGAATGGATTTTGATTAAACTTTACAGTAATATAGTTTATACATCAGAATAACACATAGGCTACTTTTAATTTGTGTACCACGCGGGCGAAGCCGTGGGCAAAAGCTAGTATACTAGATTTTCTAAACGTCATCCAATACAGTTCAACCGTTACGGAGATTATTAGCAACAAAAATCCAAACTTTCACATTAATAATATCAGTAGGATTAACTAGCAGTAAACGATAGGATGCATGCTGAATAATGCTCAGTAATATTTTTTAAAGAATAAAATATTCGAGTGTTGAGCTGTTTATTTACAAGATACTAAAAAAAACATCAAGATAAAACCGCAAAAGTGAGACTTCTTTCTGGCAATGAACCTCGTAACATCATAGCTAAGACTTACTCAGTGCACAGAATCCCAACGATATTGTCTACTCTCGTCGAACGAGCTTCACGACACCGGTTTTCAGCTGATAACAAACCTTTCTGAATGCTTTGGAAAAGCGCGCATACTGGGCGAATAGAAACAGCAGAAATAGTACTTCATAACGGTATGAAGTACTAGCTTCTGCCCACGGCTTTGTCATCCTCACAAACTTTCGCATTTATACCTAATAGTAGTAGACTATCCTACTAATATTATAAATGCGAACGGATTTTGATGAAATTTTACAGTAATATACCTAGCTTATAGATCAGAATAACATAGGTATAGCCTTTTTATCCGAGTACCACGCGGGCGAAGCCGTGGGCAGAAGCTAGTTAGTAGCTAGTTAGTAGTAGTAAAACATTCCTTTCAACATTAAGACTGTTCTCAAAATATAGGCATGTAATGTTAAGTTGTAAATTGGAGTAATGGGATTAAACTGAAAACCAAGATACCATAAAATTATTTTTGAACTAAAAGAACCATAAAAAGATAAATACTGAATCCAACGACATCAAGGGATGTGTGTATCTTTTCAAGCAGAATTTTATTAGTTTTTTCCCTTTACCGTTTCTACCCGACTGAATGTAAAACAAATGTTTCGACAGACAGATGGGGCCGGCCGCAGTCAGCTGTATATGCGCCCCGGGGTACACCGGCGACCTCTGTGAATCGCAGATTGCTTCACCAGGTAAGCGCATTCTCTAATTATTTTTTTATTTACTTTCTAGGAAAACTAGGAAACGGATGTAACTTATAGATAAGCCATAATAATGATTTTTACATCTAAAAACCAAGTATGAACGAACAGCTGGCATGAAATAGCCAATATGTTTTGTTGCGTATAAAAAAATAGTTTATCATTTATATTATAAAGTTAGAAAACGTTCAGAGAAAGAAAAGTGTGCGTTAAAATATCGTGGTAAATAAATATTTTTCATAGTTTTAACAAATAATGTGGAACATAGCTAGGCGCTTCCTTAAATCCCAAAATAAATGAAAATGTTAATAGACGACGGGCCAAGAAAGAAATCAGAGACGAATTTGAAGAGCCAGTTAGAACGAGTTAGGATATACTACGAGTATATCCTTACTTGTTATATCTGGTTGCTTCATAATATAATTACGTTGAGTTATTTGAGGGTACAATAAAAAAGCTCTTAATATTTTTTTAAACTTGGAACTAATTACATGACTGATATACTACGAAATATGCTTTTTTTGTAAATATTTACATATACATAGAAAATACCAGACCCGAGACAAATATTTGCAGATCATGCAAACATTTGTCCCACGGCGGGAATTTAACCCGCAACCTTCTGCGTCTTTTGCGGGCCTTCTCCCGCTGCGCCACAGAGGTCATTATAAACTTAAAGAATAAGTTGGATGAAACAACAGTTTTACCGTAATACCTAAGAATTCATGTATTTTTTCCTTGGAATATTAATGAGGTTCTACAATTTTATTTATTATAAGGTTTTTTGACTGATTGATTTTTCAGAATGTGGAATAGATGAATGCTCAGAGAGATGTAAAGATGGAACCACCTGTGACTGCAACCCAAAAGATACAGATTTTTGTAAGTATATTCCATATTAAATACGCTTGCTAGTTACCTAAATATGTATATAGAAGAAAGTAAAAACTTTATATTTTTTATACAACTATGTATAAGACCGTTGCAAACGATCTATAGATAGCTCCACTGATCCAGATACTTTATTACATGCCAAATAACATTTCATCCTAGATAAGTACAAACTTTGACAATGTTGTACAATGGGCGGTCTTATCGCTAATTATTGATCTCTACCAGACAACCTTTGGATGAAACTGACTGTACGAAAGATTACAAGGGATTAAGTGGTGTACCACATACTATGAATATACTTTATTATAGTACTACAAACTTTGAAAATGTTGTATAATAGGCGATGTTATCACTTATTAGCCACATAATAGACCTTAAAAGGTGTGATTACAATAAAACTATTTTTTCAGCATCAGCCCGCTTTGAAACAAGATTACAAGTAGTGGACCAACCAAGTATCAACATATCCCAAGAAGTAGTTAAACAGGTAAATCTTAACGCTTAGCACGTTACTACGATATAGTTAAGGAATGCTACATACATGTACCTAAGTCCCTAAAAGTACTTTAGGGACTTAGGTACATGTATGTAGCATTCCTATATATGTAAAACATGACCTATACCCAAGATGTTGCATAGCCCAGTATGATTAGATCTTCTATTTAATACTTCTATTTATCATAGAAATCTACGAATCATATATGTACATACATGATTCGTAGATTTCTATGATAAATCAACTTTGTTGATCACAACGTTGTTATTTCTACTACAAAATATCAATGATGACTGATCATACGGGAAATTCGTTAATTATTTTTAAAAAACATGATGTAGGAAATAACAAGTCATTTGACAAATTCAAAATTCAACGCGCTGTTTTTCTAGGAAAAACTTGATTCTTCATCAAATACAACTTCACGTTTTTTACAGATAACGAGCTACCTGAAGGCATCAAATATCACTTTGGAGGATGAAATCGAAATTTTAAATATTAGGTGAGTCGTTTAAATTGAAATTCATTCGCTTGGCGCGAGCCCGCTTCGGGAACGACTCGTCATAGTGCCGATTTCAGTTTAGTGACTTGAATATTTGCTTTAAATTCATAGTCGTTCAGTACCTACTGTATTTATAAAAAACTAGCTGCGCCCCGCTGTTTCACCCACGTAAGTTTCGATTCCGTGGGAATATCGGGATAAAAAGTAACAGCTGGACCTATGAAGTTTCATCGCAAATTTTGTTTCTACCGGCGATCTAATTAAATTTTAAAACACAAAACCTCCTATTGTGACTTAACTATGATACTCGTAGTTAAGTCACAATATATTCCCTCGAGGACTTTTTTGTAGGTAATATGACTTTAGTCATGTAGTACATAATTTTTTTGTATCATCGATAGTTTTCTCAGCGCACGCCAAATAATTAATTTTATAGTCTAAATTTTGCTACTTTGGGTTACATTATTGCAACTTTTTTAAGGATCTCTAATTTTTTCAAAATTTATTTTATAACCTTGTTTACTTCCTGATAATTTAGCTGTCTATTGGTGAAAAAATGGTTAAAATCGGTCCAGTAGTTTTGGAGCCTATTCGGTACAAACAGACAAAAAAATATTTCCTCTTTATAATATTAGTATAGAGTATAGATCAAATAATATTTTTAAATCGACATTGTTACGGTTATTTGACTTTGTGTACAAGCCACGAAATGCAGCCTAATAAAATACAAAGAAGGTTAAAAACGCTTTCGTTGCGTATATTTTCAGATTTCTCTATTTCTACGTAAAAAAATGTACGTACCACTTCATACTGATAAACGTTAGTACTTGTATTCTTGTAGTTTAGAGCAATTTTCTGCAAGTGCTTGGTAGATGGCATTTACAACTGAGCTCTTCTGAGCAGCGAAGGGTAACGGTCCTATAAATTGGGTACTATATCTGCAATCACGGATGCTTGTGCTAACTAAATTTGAATACTTTTCAGTTCTGTAGAGGCAAACGGTGCTAGGACAGTTTGGCTCCGAGTATGGGGCTTCCGAAAAGAAGCTGGAGCACTGAGAGCAGCATTGGCAAAACTGGCAGCCACCAGAACACGCACCGACCGTCTGAGACTTCTTCCCGCTACGCTGCATTTTGATATGCAACCCGCACTCAGCTTACATGTAAGTACACTTTAAGGCATTATTACAATGAAAATTGTTTTTAAAACTGCAATCCAATCAAGGACATCCTCAACTATTCTCAACCAAGTATACCAAGTAAGGGGTCAGAAGCATGTTCAAACATAATATTTATTTGTTTCTATCATATTTGATATTCGGCACATGCCCACGGTTTAAGTCATTAATTATTCTTCCCTTTTGCACCTACCTAAGTTGAATTTCTTAACCTATAAAAGTTTAGATCCTATTCACCGTCCGAGGCGCAAGAAGAATCACATTTCAAACAATTAAACTTCTCCCTGACCATATTTCTAAGTTGAGAGGAAAAATGAGGCAATTCCTTACCCCGGGCTGCAAAGTTTCAGGGCTCTCTTGATTGAGACTGTTACACTCACAAAGTGATAATAGGTGGCAGTGCAAAATTTTATTTTTAAAGCATATCTTTTGAAAGCCGTGAACTTTTACCGATTTTCCGCATTTTAATCCAAAAAAGTATTGTGTTCATCTAACAAATATATAAAATCTTCGAGTGATCCACTGGCTGACAGACTGACAATCGTCGCACAGCCTCCTTACCTGAAGTTTGGTAAGTTCCTTTTTGTGCACTAAGGTAGGGTTTTCAGAAATTCCATCCCTAGGCCTCTAGAGGCTGCAGCGGGAAGATGAACTTTGTATGGAAAAAATACGCAGAAGAAGTCGCGGTGCGATCCACCAGTTACTTTATAAAAACGGGGCTTGTGTTCTTCGCGTTCACTCACGCGAAAAAGACACTTCATGTATACGCAAACTAGGTGGGATTATTATTCCCATCTAATTTATGTGATTTTCATCAGCTTGCGCAAGCGTATTGTGGTACAGAGTCATGTTTTCATAAGATGAAACATTAATTTTTTCGTAATCCCAATGAAGTAGGGGATGATGTTTTTCATTACTACTGGCTTAGGATATGGTTGGACATGTCTCTAAAAATCACTTTGCGGTACCATTTTAAATGTAAGTGAACCTTTAAAAAAAATCTTGTACCCAAGAAACATAAAGCTTTAAAGAAGCCAAGCTTGCCTCCCCTTTTGTTAGATGTACCATGTGATGATCTTTTATCCACCACCACCAGCCCTCCATACTTAGTTTAAAATATACTGTACTATAGCTTGTTTATTATCACTCTGTCGTTATACCTTAACAACTGCGGCCACTAAAGGAATCCGTCTGGTTAATAGCGAAATTAGGAAAGTAATCTTGTGGAACTTTGCGAGTTTTTAATGATCCTATCGTGCTGTAATTTGTTTTTCTGCTGAGAATGTGCTAAGGTAGGCTTTTTTAGGGTTTCTGGCTTGTGTTTATTCCTTTCAGAGTCCCTAGTTTACGTTATTTATATGTTTGATATTTCAGATATTAAAATATTTATATACTGAAGTATTTATTTAAATCACAGTTAGTTTCGCACGCTTTACACAGATTACTATTTAGACTTAATATGGTTAGATTATTTAGATTTTTATGCCTTTACCTTATACCAAGTAAGGTCGTTTATACACGTTATACAAAAACCACAATGGAAACCGGTTCAGTTTAGCTTGTAAGGGAGCTACAGATATACATTTTATTAAACACTGAAAATAAAACTACAGTGCATATACATAGGCATAGGTGAAGTTATAAAAAAGAGATAAGTTATTTTACAACTAGGTAGTCACTTTTATTTTACAGCCGATAACTTAATAAAAAGTACAATAAAATAATATCGTTAAACGGTAAGTACAAGTTATTCAAAGGTTAACTACTGTTGTTTTCTGTAGTTAGCAGAAATATTTTTATTGGTAGCATGAAATAAGCTAAATAAAATGCTAGTGCTAGTTATATTTCGTTTCGTTAACTGTTAACTAGGTTAACACAGCTAATACAGTTAACTAAGTACCTATATATATTACCAATCGGTTATGAGCATACCAGAGGGATTAGATAAAGCTAGTATGATAACATCTGTGACCATAGTAACGTTCTTTAAAATGTATGAAATTTGTCAAAAACTAACGAAATGTTACGTTATTTCAATTACTTGTGTTAATCCCAAACAAATTTAGTTATCAAATGTATCCGTTGATAAAAGAAAGAAGAAAGTCAACTTAGCTATAAATACTATTGTATTTTAGGACGTCTTACCAAAAGTATAATTTAATCAAAGTCATGATATCAGTATCGAGAAAATTTAAGTAAATCTTATAAGTTTTCCGGTAAATACAATCTGGAAGTTTTGAACACCAGACAAGATAGTTCTTAAGTGCTCCATCACGCAAAAATGTTTGAGATTTGCATCCGCGCCGCTAAACTTTAGATGGAATGTTCATCTTGTTTACGTTCAACAAAATAAACTTTAAAGCATATACAAATGTATAGATTTTTAGTTAAAGTTTTTTTTAGTTTTAGGACAGTGGGTATTTTTTTATAAGTTCAGTGCACAGCTCAAGGCTCATTTTTTGCTTTAGTGATCGAGCCAGCGAAGATCTCTAAATAAAGAAGTAGCTATGTTTATTCAACGACAACTCTCGATTTTAATTTCCCAGCAAATATCATTCGATTGTTTTGGGGTTTTTGGATCAATCGAGTAGTTTGAGATATGGGTAGGCAAAGGGGTGAAATATAATTGGACGTCATGTGGGATATTATATGAAAGAACACAAACTAATACTCAGTCGGTATTTTTAAAAAGCTCAGGTTCTTGGCTGTTGCTGTCTCTTCAATTTGATATAAGCCCGGAGCAGAGGTGTTTTAGCTAAGTAGCCTGGAGCCTATGTATGTAGCACTATATAATTAAGTACTGTTATAAATTGTGAGACAAATGCAGTGATTTGCGCGTTGCTTCTAAGAATGTCAAAGCAAAAGTTGCAAAGTAATTACGTCCCGCCGACAAACCTGGAGAACATTACAGCTACACGTCATAGGTATTTCCAAAGTCTTTTAGATAATGAAAAAAATATTAAGTAACATGCAACTTACTTAACCAAATTAAATAAATAGTTTAAACTGAAAAAGAAAAAGGTTATTTGTGCTATATAGGGTTCCATCTAACTTTGCTAGTCATATTTTTGTTAATAATTGATTTCAACGACCTTAGTCTAAAATATTAGGCTAAGTTGCCAACCAATTTCCTCCTTCAACTTTACATAGATAGGTAAAAAATATAGATTGGTTTTGTCAGCCAATTGTTTATGACAGAGATGTTGAAAAAATACAAAACCAGCGACCTATTTCCATGGCGAAAATGGATAAAACAAAGGTAGCGTTTTCCGCCGCGGTGGGGCGTACTGAGTTGATTCGAGGCTTTGAATTTTTAATCAGATTTTTTCATTTTTTGCTCAACTTTTCATATTTCTGTCTGACATCCGAGAGTTAGTCCTTTGTTGCTTTTAACGGGAGCTGGATAATGCTTACGAATAAACAATATTCAGACATAATTTTTTTTGTATTATTTGGGTTATTTAATAAAACTCTGACTTTTATTTGCGGAATGTATGATTGTTGTATTATTGCCTGCTTCCTTTTATTGCATTGTTTCGTTCGTCGCGTTGAGTCAAAGCTTTATATTGTTTTTTCCGGATTGTATATGGCAATGCTTTACTCTTTAATTATAAATATACAAATGTTCTGACATACAGACGGAAGGTTTTAAAAACTCAGGTCATGGTGAGGATAAAAGGATTAAAGCAATCACAAAAGCTCCTCTTATAATTCTACGACGAAGTTCCTCCTCTCTAATTGAAGAATAAAAATTAGGACCCACTGCTCCAATAGCGTCCTGGGTGAAACTTTAATTATTTGAAATGTGAATTTTCTAGCGCTAGTTTCCTAGAGTTGGCATTGGGCCAGTAAGCTTTGCTAGGGTTACCAGTAGTATCTTTAAATAAGTGACTACTCGAAGAACTAAATTTTTAAGTTCATTTTTTATCATCGATTTTTTTTGTGGTTTCAAAATGACCAGACACAAATGCAAAAAAAATAATAATAATTAATCAACAGAGCAAGAATTAAGAAGAAGTTAGGCCCAATTTTTTTTTTCGGGTCATTATCTATTAATCTAAGCGCTGATGGATTATTTCTACATTTAGAAACGTTCCTGCTCAAAGCCGAAAATTTAGTTTCAACCTATCTAGAATATCGTTTAGTCTGTACTCACCATTATAGAGGACGAGAATTAATCGTCGTAGTACGGAACATAAGCATAAAATGAACATGTTGGCACCTACATTATAACGTGAAAAGCGAATACTAAGGGAATCCTTATTTATGATTACATTTTATCCTTGTTTCGAGCACGAACACGCCACAACGATAGGACACGAATTAGGTCGCTAAGGAAATTTTTGCAAACAAGTTTTCTGGAAGTCACGAACGTAATTTATCAATAACTAGTGAAACGTATTTGCCCGCGTAGATTTTTTTCCATACAAATTTCAACTACCCTATGTATAAATTTTGGGTGTTTAAGAATTGTCGCTTAGGCTATGCATTGCGTCCCGGACGCAACTCACTCACTCAATATCACTCTTTGCTGTTAGGCCTGCGCGCACCGTAGCGCGCCAACAGTCCCCAGTCTGCCGCGCACAACGACACCTCAATGAACTCTAGAAATCTCAGCAGCAGCTGGATATTTTTGCAAATAGATGGCCGATTGTTGGTCAAGAGAGCATGTCTCTAACGACTCGTACATCCAAGGTCGCGAGCCATGTTATCGTAGAAAATTACGGACACCCCGCGATTAATGAATCGCTTGTATATCGATATACTCGTATATTGTAGCTAAGTCAAAACTAATTACTCGTATATGGACGGAAAGTTAATTTACTAAAGAGTTTTATTATATAAACAGAAAATCACAAAATACGAAATGTTTTTATGTTATTTATCTGTTATTGTTATGTTATAAATATTGATCAAATTTTTTAGGTATGTTTTATATGTGCAATAAGTGTATATTTTTAATGTTCTTGTGTGCAATATGTGGAGTTCTACATAAAAGATGCAGCGACTTAGGTTTATTAAGAATCTGTTATGCTACATGTTTAATAAATAATTAACTTTCACTTTAATTAACCAGCCACGCAACGTTTTTACATATATTTCGATGAGATGACATTTT
The DNA here is from genome assembly GCA_958496245.1 of Perizoma flavofasciatum. Taxonomy (NCBI): domain Eukaryota; kingdom Metazoa; phylum Arthropoda; class Insecta; order Lepidoptera; family Geometridae; genus Perizoma; species Perizoma flavofasciatum. Next base: position 8,705,965 of record OY292436.1, read on the forward strand.
CCTTGAGTGGACATCGACTCCGGTAATTGACATTGGATGCTCAACCAATATTAACCCAAAACAAATCCACTTGGTAGTTTTGCCATCATGATGTTTTGATACTAAGAATTGTATATTTTGGGAAACTTACTTTTCGAAATGAGTTCACTCCAGTATACATATGTATATATATATTATGGTTATCTACGGCACAGTTGGTATTTTTTCATGGAAGCTAAACAAAATAATTATTAGGGCATGTTTATCTAGTAAGATACATCTGGTTTCTAGATTATTTTTAACTTTAAATTTTCACGAGTCCTACACTAAGTTTAGATAAAGGTTTAGGTGTTTCTTAGATCTTTATAAAAAGAGCCATCACGCCGACTTTTTGCGACTGTCTTAGGCCTTGTATCTGCCTACATAACCATGAGTCTGTATAGTTACTATCACGATCAGCATGAATAGAGTTGCAATGCAATTTCGATACAGCTGTGTTGCAGCATGGTGGCGGATGCGACGCAGGATCTTTATAGTCAGTATGGAGTAGAGGTTCAAAAAGCCGTTGTACGCTTCAGTCGCATCGATGTAGTTATCACTTGACAACCTTTTTCCCTTTGATCGCCACCACCATCGCCACCGCGTCAGTTTAGGCCTCCTAAGTTTAAGTTTGCTTAATCTTAGTACAGACGGGCAATACGACTCTGATTCTGCATACAAACTTGCCAACCCTGTAGAGACATATTTCTCGAACACGACATTAGTACCTATTATAACAGTCCAGTGTTGCAATCATAGCGCCTTTTTCCCCGTTTAATTTTTGCGTGCAGCTTGTTACCTGGTGCAATTTCTCATTTTTATATTCCCTGGTTATTGCTAGCTCTTGTTTATTACGTGCCTTGCTTTCAGCGGGAAAATAACAAGCACTTATTAGTTTTAATTAACAATACTTTTGTTCGTTTGGGAAAATAATTTCGTTCTAGAAAAGTTCTAGTTAGTCTGAACTAGCACTTGTGGAATTGCGTGGGGAAAAAGTTTAAAAAGTATAACCGACTCAGCCCTTTGCTTTAAGTGGTAAATACTCGGGGCGAACAAACAAAGTGTGCTAGGACATGAGGTGGACTCGTTTATCCTCTTTATTTTCTTAGGCACTACCGCTTGGCACTTGTAGTAGAGTGAAGGGAAATTTTACTTTCCCGTGCCACTGCTGGTAGTGCTACGGGTAAAAGTGCATTTCCAGTGACACTACACTGTTGCCAGTAATTTCACGGGAAATTTTATTTCCCGTGACACGAGTGGACTATCTATAAAGGCTATTAAATCTCTAGATTAGTTATTTATGTCTGTTTTTTGCAGATAAACTAACCGATTGCTTTTATTTATTTTGAACCCAAGTTTTTTGGGTAAAGTTCGGATAACAATCCTCTTTTTCTGAGCGGTAATAAATAAAACCTAATAACCTATCCAAGACGGATTTGCCTAGGAAGGATTTTTCAAGCCAACATTAACTTAATTTTTGGAACAAATAAATATTTTGTTTATCTTGCTTTGATATACTTAGTATTAGTAGTGCATTGGTAATGAGGTAATCCACGGGAGATTTTATAATATGCGTTTAATCAGCCAATAAGAATAGTAGTGGCACGGGAAAGTAAAATGTCCCTTCACTCTAATAGTAGTGCCAAGCGGTAGTGCCTAAGAAAAGAAAGTGTTTATTCACCTACTCTCACTGGTTCTTTCTTAGCCACAGTTAATCTGATGTATGTGGCTACATTTGAAAGCGGCTTTAATTGTTAAAAAAACTTCCCATACAGAGCAAATAGTCGAGTGGTCCCAATGTTAATTTTTGTCCAATTGCCAGTGTGTCACTTATTATTTTGACTATGAATCCAGCGTATCAGACCAGTCCCTTGATTTATTCAACCTACCTTCTAGTTGCAAGTGCGACTAGATTGCAAAAGCTTTATTGATATAACAAAAGGGTCAACTACCTCAAAGCTTACTAACTTGCTACTAAAAAGAAGGTTATTAAGGAATTCTTTCAGCTTTGTTAGTGCCATTGTTCAAGTTGAGTCACATTTGAATGTCAAAGAGCCTCGCACTTATCCACACGACTGTAAACTACAGACGAAACGGCTTATAAACTTGCATGTACATCATCATCTGTGTTTTATTCATATTCCCGAGTAGTTCAAAGCTCTCTAGAAGTTTTTATATGGATTTTGGGTTAGCTGAAGTTAGTTAGTTATATGTGAAGGAAACAATGGATCATGGTCGCATTGCTGTATTCCGATTTGAAGGATAATTATGGGTGAAATTAGGCACATGAAACTTTCCAACCATTAGGTATGTCTCTGGGTCAGCAACGCGCGACCTTGCAAGCTTCCATAGGTTACGGTAATCACTTACTAACAGGTGGGCCGTATACTTGTTTGCCACTTTAGTTAGCCAACAACTATTTTGTGGTAACATAGCTACGTCGTAGCAATGTTACCACAATATTCGTCTTCGTTATAAATTTGTAGATGAGAAATCAGCTAAGACGTACTTACGAAAAAGTTTATTTGCAAAGTCAAAATGTTACATTATAAAGCTAAGTTCATGTCAAGTGGTTTAATCAGCTGCAATAATTGAAGTCCTCGCTCTTGCCTTTTTATAAATTAAATTCTAATTTTTGGTGGTATCTACATTATTGGATATTTCTACCTGAAAAATATGTATGCGCATAAATTGTGCACATGTGCTCAAAATTACGAAGTAAAACATCGTCAAGAAAACCAGCATGCTCTAGAATCAAAAATTCGAGGGCATAGATAGATAGATAAATTATTTATTAATTAAGTATATAACTAAGATGGTTGGACTGCTGATGACCTCAGCTACTTACCTAAGTAGCTACAAAGTTTAATGTTGTGTCATTGCAACCTGTAATGCAAACCGTGAGCATGTTCCAAATATAGTGTTTAAACGTGCCACTGACTACCTTCTATTTAATAACCTTACGGATCAACTAAGCATAGATTTGAGGATGTCCGTTATTAATAAATAATGCTGGACATTTTTACACAGCATCATCTAGCCCCAAACTAAGCAGAGCTTGTATTATGGGAACTACATGACTGATATACTACTTATATATTTTTTAATACCTACATATGATATATAGAGAACACCCAGACCCAAGACAAATATTTGCAGATCATACAAACATATGTCCCGCCGCTGGAATCGAACCCACATCTTTGTGCGTCTCAGGCGGGCTTTCGCCCACTGTGCCACAGAGGTCGTCATTATCGTGACCATGTTGTTTATTTTGTTTTTTTAAAGATGGTTTTTATAAATAATTTGTATATTTGCAGGCTCTAATCGTGAACCAACGTCCGGAAGTATGGGAAGGCTCGGAATACATCCTCAGCTGCATGGCTTACGGCTCTCCCAACATCGCCTTCACGTGGTACAAGGATGGCGTCAAAATTAATTTCAATGGGACCACAAGGTGAAGAATATCTCATTTTTTTGTTTTAAAATTCCCTGAGTCGAGATATAACGAGCAAAGATCTTGTAACATCTTTGTTATTGAGCCTATTCCCTTAGGACTTGTCGGGTACCGTTACCGTTGTAATTAAAGTACCTGCCGTACCGCGGAAATTAAGTTTAAATTTCTACGGTAGAAATTAAGTACGGCAGTTTAACTAGTGATGGGACAAAGTTTCTGCTAAAACCTAGGGCATATATTTTTTAATTAGGGCGCTGTCTTTCAAAACTTACCTTGATGGAGGTAGTCCCCAAAAGTCCCTTAAATTGAAAACGGAAACCTCTATTGTCCGATAACTTTCCCTAAGGCGGATTTTGTCTTCCTATAAATACATATAATGCGGTCAGGATCTATTTTACAAGTATACAATATCGCATAGAGAAAAATAAAACATTAGTGTAATAAAAACAGGCCCGCGTTATTTTACCAAATAAAACTTTACCACCTGGCAATAGAAAACGACCGAATAAACATAAAAAAATAAACACTGATTCAACGTCTCGCTAGGAAAAAGTTTTCAATCGCCTGCAGTCTTAACTTTCTTAAAGTTTGCACTCGTTAGTTTCGTAGGTACAAATACAAGTCAAGTATGGAGTGAGTGAGAGTGCTTGAATAAAACTACACTGCACAGTATTAGACTGCCACATCACTACTGCACGAGTATTTTTGACTTACTAAAGATTAGTGCTTACAGCTGGAGCTAATCTTTATCATACAATAATTAATTCTACGTATATAGAAGTTACACTACGTACGTACTTACTGGGCAGAATGTGTAGTTTAGTGTGTAGTGCTAGCACAGGGCCTGATGGGCAAGAGTTTATCATCAACATCTTGTGACCACCGATTTTTCAATGCCAAAGCATTTTTTTTTTAAATATACTAATTGAAAATCAAGAATAAGTTGCCCCTGAAGGTCAGGGCCTTCATCAAAATAATAACCAATTGAGCAGGTTTCATTACCATCGTAGGTCAAATTTTTACATGTTCTGCCGATATTTATTCCTGGTATGGGTGTTGTGGTACCTACTAGGGTACTCGTAGTTTTAAGCACATTCTAGTTCATGGTAGTTCTGATATGGAATCGTAGAATCCAGGACATTGCGTGTGACTTTTGGGTGTTTTTATTTAACTTCACTGAATAAAATACTCTTGACTTTTGTTTAGCAACATGCGGAATTTTAATTCCTAACAGCCTGTTTGAGGATTCAGAGCATAGGCAGGAAATTTGTTGGGAATAATCTGGAGTTGCGTTTCTATGCGCCGAGATTATCTAGTACTTTAAATCCTTATCTTATATTTCTACAACTCGAATTCCCGCGAATAAGTTGTAAAACCGGGATCCCTTCACAAACAAATGATAATGCTAACAAGCTTTTCGTTAGCTAGTGTGTTTGCGTTGTGTTTACACAGGGGATATTTGTGATATTTACAGATGAAAGAGATTTGTTTGCCGTTCTCTATTGTTCACGTAAAAGCTTGAGTAAGAAAAAAAAATGGATTGTACAGTTATAAGTATTATTCATTTTTGCCGCAGAGCGAGAAATAAATGGTTGCGGAAAACGGAAACGAATCCGGCCATATAATTAATCCCTGTATTAGGATTATTACCCTATTAAACCATTTTATTCACGTCTTCCTTCATGTTTATATTCTTTGAAGAGTTATCTTAGAAACTATCACTATAGCAACGAGAAATAGCTGCCTACATTATAACCACAGACTACTATATGTACCAGGGATTATAACCATAAAACTAAAAACTAAAAAACGCACCAGGAGACATATTTTGTCTCCTGGTGCGTGGTCCAGGGAAAAAAAGAACATTCCGGTCTATCTGTCTAAATTCATCCTAGCTTCCGATCTGGAGTAAAAGGTTGATACAACATAATATGCACTCATTTTTACATGTTTAAGAAAATGAAGGAAAGCATCGCGAGGAAACCGTAATGGCCTAAAACCAAATATAGAATACAGAAGAATATTCGAATACAGATGACATCTGCTCCAAGTTGCATTGGGCTAGCGATGGTTGACTCTCGTTAATATTCGGCCTCGAGTCCCAACTATAGGAACAGCACATTATTGCATGGTATGCTTATGTAAACAGACCTGTCCAAATAGTCCAAAACATGCATTACGTTTTTCAGAGACATCTGGACGCGAACAGTATCCGAAGATGCTCTAGGAAGACGCATGTCAGTGTTAGGAGTATCTGAAGCGAAGTCGCCTGATGGCGGAAGATGGTCATGCGCCGCTGATGACGCAGGGAGGAGAAGGTGCAGAGCATTGAGACTAGCAGTGCTGAAACCGCCTGATATCCGACTGGTACCTTCCACCTTGACTGTAAATAAGGTAAGTTTTGAAACACAGTTGCTCTCTTAAATACAGATCGTTAAACAGTCTGCTGAAAACCACTGGGCAACTAGCATTAGCAAAATAATAATTAATGAATAACTGCATTATTCATTAATTATTATTTTGTTGTTCCGAAGCAGGCGTTCGGAATTTTTCACAAGCTCTCTATTCTATTCTATCCTAAAAAGCTGACTATTGAGACAGGTTAGAATGAAAATAGCAGCGAACCACTGTTCACTGTCGAGTGGTTCCTTCCAGTAGCAATATTTTTTTAATATTCCAGGGTGACAATGTTAGCATAACATGCTTAGCTGGAGCTGGTCGAGTCCATGGAGTTCTGGGCTTCAGCTGGGCACGCGAGAGGACGCTACTCCCCTTGGCCCCAGGTCGGGAGGTGTGGGAAGACCTTTACCCTGCCGGAAGTGTTCTGAAGCTTTATAATGTGCAGGCAAGTCTACGTTTTAACATCATCAATATGTATAAAATCGTAGCGAGACACAGACTCACCGACTGACAAACAGCCCAAACCATAGGTTCTAGAGACCAGATTTGGAGGATGAAATATGTTTCTTTTGGTGTAATAGGGTGCACTGAGGAAGGATTTTGTGAAATGCTATCCTTAGAGAGTCCAACCGGAAGATAAAGTTTATATACGTGTCATTGCATTGCGATAATCAATATATCAAATGTGTTCTCAACAGAAATCAGGAGAATTCCGGTGTCAAGTCTCCTCAATAGCTGGAACCAACGCAAAGGGAGTCACCATGTGGGCGTTGGGTGCAAATGATGAGGCGTGTAATTCCGAGGCGTCGCATGGTCTGCGATGGCCCAAGACTGCACCAGGGGCTCACGCTTCTGCTTCTTGTCCGCCTGGACATAATGGGGAAACTACAAGGTACAAAATGAGCACGATCTAGAAGGATAGACCGATGATATTGTTAAGGTTAAAAAAGCCAGTGGCTTGAGGTAGTTCTATTACATGGGGGGCTATGTCTTACAAATTTATGGAACTTCTCGTGCTTCAGCCAGGCTTTTTGTTTTTTGTAGGGGAGCAGAAGCAATACTTTGTGTAGTGGGCTCTTTTAAATAATTTGTGGTAATTTTTAGATTTTGTGAACCGAAAACCGGACAACGTGGGGTGAAATGGATGCTGCCTGATTTCTCTGGTTGCGTCGCTGACTCATTGAAAGACATCTATGAGCAGGTATTAAAATCAATATCATCCTTTTGTTTCCTTAAAGGACGTCCTTTCTTTTAAAGGCCTTGAATGTCTTGCAGTGTAAATTCGTGCATGAAAAGACTCATCCTACTAATATTATAAATGTGAAAGTTTTTGAGGATGTTTGTTACTCTTTCACGCAAAAACTACTGACGGATTTTGCTGAACCTTTACAGTAACATAGCTTATACATCAGAATAACACATAGGCTACTTTTTATCCGGGTACCACGCGGGCAAAGCCGTAGGCAGAAGCTAGTATACTATAAAACTTCACCTGGTCGTTGAGCCAGGGAAGGGTGGCCACAAAATAACCAGAGATATAAAATTTGTGTGTAAATAGGTAAATAGTTTTTTTCTTACTTTCTTTCTTTCTAACTATTAATTTGCTTGTATATTCCAGTTTACAAAGATATCCTACGGCTACTCTTGGGGCAACGTCTCCAACGTAGCTCGGCAATACGGAGCGGTCCTTCGATCCCTGCCCTCCCACCCTGGTGAAGGCACGCAACCTCTCTACCACTCAAGAGAAATGTTGTATTACTTGCTCTCCTCTGCGGGTCAACCGAAGGACAGGTTGGAGAGTGCTGAGCATCTCTTGACTATCTACGATACCCTACTGAAGCATCCAGATGCATTTCTAGATGAAGAGGTAAGGAAGCATTAGTCATTGACATATTTTTCCACGCTCTTGTTTTTCGGTTGTATATTGTTTATTGCGTTGTTGTATTGACTGTTGTTGTATTCTCAAAAAAATGAAACAGGCGTGACTATATGAATGTATGTATATAACATACATTCATATAGTCATGCCTGTTTCCCGGAGGGGTATTCAGAGACCAAGGATTCTCAAAAATATTTTTGAGAAAGATATTTAATTTATAAGATAGTTTGAGATTATATCGCTTATTATATCAGAGAGTTCGTTCCACGTCTAGATGTGGCGCAGGTGATTTGAATATTCCGGTTTCCATAAGAGGGTTGCGAGCTGAATAGGCAGGGGTCGATAATTTGGATATTTTTTGTGTGACCTTGGAAAAACTTCTCTAGACTTTATCATCCGAGCTATCCGTCGATTTAATTATAGCTACCAAACCACTTTTAAGTAAATACGCGACTCCGACTTTTATGAAAGCTTTTTCTTTTCTAGAAAATCTACGACCTCCAAAACGCTGTAGCAGACACAGCGGGAATGAAGGACAGCCTCGACCACCGCTACCAAGAGTTTACCATCAAGACCAAGATTCCTCGAGAGGAAGCCGCACACTTCGACCTTCAATCCACTCATACTGGAATGGAAGAATGGAAGCTTGCTTCAGCTGGAGTGGAGTTGATAGCGAGGACAGGGAACGCTTCGGTGGTAGCTGTTCTGTACCATAACTTGGCGGCGAGGCTGCCATCGTTGAGGAGGTCAATAGAGTTCAAGTACGGACAAGATTATATTATTATATTAATTTACACCAACATTAGCTTGGCCTAGGAAGGAAGGCCATTAGGAAGGCCCTTCCCCCGATAAGGTGATGACATCAGGTTGCAAGAAGTCGGTGGCTTAGCACCGTTCGTGATCATGATGGCATAAGTAGCTTTTGGCAGAGGATCATAAAATAATAAGCAGCGATTGATAGACAAACTGAGATCCCAATTTTATTTTAGTTATTTTATTCACATTGTTTTCATCAAAGTTGATTATGAATATCAAGACGTACTGAATCCTTCACCACCATTGGCGTATTTTAAGATTTGGTACCCTGGGCTTATTAAGGATGGCTGCCTCTAAGCGCAGATTCGTAGCTTTTAGTAACGAAGATCAAAGTAAACTGCAAGAACACCTTAAATTAACCGCTGGGCAGAGCGAGCCATTAAATATTGGTATTTTAGTTGCAAAGAACCACAAACGACTTCAAAATTTATCAGTGATTGAAGCCAGTCACAAAAATCTAGTGTTTTAGAAGAGAAAACTAGCTAACAGGTATTCAGTAGAAGTACCTGGCGAGCAGAGCGAGCTGATAAAAGTTAAGAGTTCGAAGTAGAGAAGTTAAAGTTAAAGTAGGAAGGCTTTTTAAATTTCTTCAGGCAAGTCAAGTAAAATGTCAGATCATAATAAAAGATAAATGGCCGCCCCTGCCGCTCTGGACCATGGCTGTGGCCCTAGGATAAATACGCAACTGTTCACCACACTGTGCCTTTTGATAACCTTTGATCACAAAGCACTTTTCAGGGCTACCATTCCTCAACTGGCCTAGTGTAGGCTGAACCACACGACAATGAACCGAGTTCCATCAGTATTTTTAAATTAATTTATCATCCACCTTTTCTGTTCATTGAATTATGTTTGTACTTTTATTTTGATCCCCACTTATCACTCTCTTGTAGCAATACGTCTTCTAGGACCGGGCGGGATATGGAATACCTGATCGCCTCGCAACAGATCCAGCTAACAGCTAGCGGGCCTGGTGTGGATAAGTCACTGCAGCATAATGTGAAGCTTATATTCACGCATTTCAAGAATTACAGCGCTATTGGTGAGCAAATTCTATAAGAAAGACTGAAACTTTTAAGTCAATCATGTTTACGAACCCAACAAATAATTCAGTATTAGCGTCCAAACAGACTCAGCTACATATTAAGTAGTTTCCCTGGACAAGTTACTTAAACAAAATGTGGATAGTGATGGATATTTTCACTGGGAAATTAACCTTCCCAGGGTATCCTGCCGACACGGCGGTATACGCCAGACTGAGTCTCTTCAGAATTGCTGATATTAAAAAAAAGCCCTTATTTCTTTAAAATAGTGCGGTTCGGTAGAACATTTGAGTCCAGTACAAGGGAAAATGTCCTGATTTCCCAGCACCAGTGTGAATGGTTTAGTCGACAGTAGAGAAGATAAAGAATTCCCTTTTGTTTGTCGGAAAGGAGAAACAGAAGTTATTTCTGTCGTAGCTAGCCTATACAAAACCGCTGTGTCATACTAAGCCTAGGAAAACACTCTTAGAAAAACATAAAATTACAACTCCTTATAATTTCACAGCATCAAAACTTGCATGTGGTCTCCGCACGTCTTCAGAGCCACGGGCATGGAGCACAAAGGCGTGTGAGGTCCGGGTGTCAGAGCCGACCCGAGTCAGTTGTCGATGCCGAGGGCTCGGCACGTTTGCATTATTCACCATCGCACGGTCTACCCTTGTAAGTTTTATTCAACTGTTTACCTATCCAATCTTATAAGTTTTCCAGCTGTTATTTATTTCGACAAAATCTCTTCAGTTTTCTCTGGTGATGTTTTATTTATTTGTGCATACGTTAATTTAAATAAAGTCTGTAGTTTTTTAAAAAACATAAAAGCGAAGAATAATATAGAATAAGATTGCATAAGTATGAGGAATAAAGATCAAGTAGGTATAAAAATATGCTTAAGCTTGCAGAAAACTGATATTATATCGATAATTTCAACAACAATTTGATAATCGTATCAAATTGTCCAATAACATATTTTCTTACACATCATTGGTCCATTTCAGACTGACGCAGAGAAAGACCTTCGCGGTATCGTCAAGATCACTGCCAGTCTTGGAGGTGCTATGTGTTTAGCTGCAGCTGCACTGCAAATTTTGGCTTTAGTGCCAGGAAAAAAGGCCAGGCTACCAGTGCTGTTGAAGGCAGCAACTGCTGGAACTCATTCTGCTGCGATGCTGACTTTACTGGAGTGTGATACCAGACAGGTTTGTACCTGAGCTAGAAGGACCTAGAGTAGAAAACCTATACTCGGAAAGTTGGAAAAAGACCTCTTTCCACAGTTTCGAGAAAAAATTAACTCAGCTTCTTCGAATGCTAGACTTAAACTCTAATTTAACTTGTTTACAGGAGGAGGCATGTCCCGGCACTCTGGGCTGGGTATGCGCCGCGTGTTGGTGCGCCGGCTGTGCCGCGCTGTGTGCGCAACCCTTAATTCTTCAAGCTGAACTAGCGGGAAGGACGCAGAAGGCTCCTTCTGTAGGACTGCTAGCAGGTAACTTTACAGCTAACATATCTTATAGCGAAAGAACTTACTTGTTTGCTTTAAAAATCCTAGCAACTTTCACTCGCATAGCGACCACTTCTTGTTGTAATATCATTGCATATATAAAAAAATAGATCCGGCTAGTTGGAACATTAGGGATGAATTAAAAACTAACAGTATTTGTTTTTTCAGGAGTTTGCACACTAGCATGGCTAACCGCGAGGTTATGGGGCGGCGCGCCGCTACAGCTAGGGGCAGCCGCAGCGGCGGTGTGTGCAGGCGGCTGTGCGCTTCTAACACTATTGTGCTTGGCGCTTGTCGTGTGCGCTGCACTACGATTGCGCACTATCACACATAAAGTACCCGCGGATAGACGGAATTTTCTAAAAGACAGGTAAATATTAGAAAGTTTTCTTTTAATCAAGTTGAACTAATCTGAGAAGGCTCAGGAAAAGTCTAGTACATATGTTTCCGGATCTCATTTTTCGATCGTTTGTTGACCGTATCGTTATTTTTCAAAGGTTATTCAATAATGACCTTGATTAATGGTTCGTAACTGGTTACTGGTTAAAGAAGTAATGCCTATTGGACTGACAACCGAGGCAGATCGAATAGTGCTAGGATTCAGTGCGCATTATAGAGACTCTTTCGCCAGCCGATCATCAGCTTACTTGACATTTGTTTATGTTGTTTTTAGGGGAAGGGTTGTTCGCCACACGCTAATTCTTCTCTTCACCACATCAGCGGCGCAGGCGGCTGGCGTGGCTTACGCACAGCCTGGTGAGAGGCAAATAGCACACGTTGCTGCATTATCCGCAGCTGCTCTCGCTAATGTGAGTCACATTCACCTACATTATAATTACACTGTGTGAAACAATTCAAGATATTATGATGTCGTTTAATTGCATAGTCAGCGAGACATGTTTTATTCACTTAACTTTACACCATTATGGCAAAATACAATTTATTGCCTACAGCATCCCTGAATCACTCGAAAACGATAGGTACAATATTTATTTTGGGTCTGCCATCTTTGATATCAAAATTGGCCACATCACATCAGTCAGCTTTCTAAAATTAGTTAGGTACTCGAAAACCATACCACACTCATATAAATTTATTTATTCAATTGTGGCCTGCTACGGAACAACTACGTCTACTTTTCCAGGGTTTAGCAATGCTGGTTTGCTACGTGATACAAGATGAGGAGTGTCTACAATCAGCTCGGAGGGTCCTCTCACTGCCTTCAAGCAAAGAATGGCAGGAGTCGCCGGCGGGTGACACTTCTCTCAGTTGTAAGTACAAGACGGAAAACTAGTTGTAGAGAGTTCGCACTGAAGATTTTGATTGGTTAACTGAACCGACATTTTGTTTTGGTTAATTTGTGATGCGCTGAGGTCTTGGATTTACCCTGGTGGTACTAGTTTCTTCAGTATGGTCCCTAGGTTTAATAGCTAAGTATAGCCTTTTCTAGCACGCTTGTAGCGTTTGGATTTCAAACTACTTATAGCGTTTATTAGCGGTTTATGAGATTCTGTGAAAGTTAGGGCTATGTCCAGAGAAGTTTTCCATGTGACGATCATCAACTCAGACTTTAAATAGAGAACAAAATACATAAAAGTCGCCTGCTTTGGAAATACCAAAATGCCTGGATGGTAGATACCAAAGGAGGCCAATTACTGAACGGTGGGCTAAGCCCACCGGGCACAGCATGATGTAAATAATTTAATGCCCATTTCAGTGTACATAAAACAAGGAGGTGAAGTGGAAAGCAGAGGAGGAGTAGGAATCCTCGAGAGTTCTTCATCGCCCGTGTCTCCAATCACCTCATATTGGAGAGCGCCAGGACTTGAAAGCCCTGCTAGAATAAACAGGTAAAATTAAACCAGAACCATGAATCACTAAACCCACTTTTATTTTACTATAGATCAAGGCCCTTATGAACAAACTAAGATTTATTTAAAGAGCTCCCCTTCAAACAAAGTTATTCTAGAATAGGTACGGTCTTTATGATGCATCAACATAGCCTGGGCGCACTTAATGCTTTCACTACACTTACACCATCAGTCGCTACAAGGGCCATCATACATCAACCTGTCCCCTAATTACACAAAAAAAAATGGCAATGGGGAAAATGGCATTTTGACTGGCTTAGCAATAACCGAAACTTATAAAACTTGAAAAGGGGATATTATTCGATCTAAACATTACTGTTTTCACGTTTTATAAGTGATGGATATTGCTAAGTCTGGCTAAATGAGTGTCATTGACTCGTTTCCATTGCCTTGCTAGTATAATTAAGAAGCTGGTCAAGACACTAACCTAAAGCAGGGTGAATAAAATCACGGGCTAGTGTCACTGGTTCTAAGGTAGTTCTTAGAATCATAAATCAGACCTAAATCAAGAAGTGTAGGTTTAGTTTACTGGAAATCAAAATAAACGTAGATCTGTTTTCGTTCCAGAAGACAGTCCAACCCAGACAGTCGAGCAGACATCGTCCGCTGCGTCGAATACAAAGACTCCATACTCAGTCCTCACCGCTACGACGCTCGTCACGTCACTACCCATGCCGTCTGCGACCTTATCCCCCACACGAAGGTCCAACCGGAATACATGGCCCGAGTATGCCTAGAACTAGGCGTACTGAACACTCCACCGCCCAAAACAACCACCCCTCTACTAACCTGCTCCGTAGATTTCGAACCGTATGACAAACGCTTCGACACATCCAATGAAAACTGCACGATTTGCGTCCAATCCAACCCGGACGTGTCGCGAATACCCTCCCCACCTGTAAAAAGCTGCTTGAAGAAAAGTAAGTCAGAATTCACGTCCACTTCTCTCCCGTCCATTGAAGCGAAGGATGATAAGAAATCAGACATAGATCAAGTTAATAGAGAGTGGAACAGAGCATACGATTCGCCGGAGACGGACCGCATGCTGAACAAAATCTCCAACGACCTGGATTTTCTTTTAAATAGGACATTAGACTCAAGTAATATACTGGACCAAATAGAAGAGGCTCCCACTTAGATAGTTGTAAAATGTTTTAAGCGATTAAACAGGGGCGCTAAGTACTTATTTTGATAATACACTTTTATACCAAATTTACTTATTTGTTTATAAAAGGACACTTTTGTAAATAGAGTAATAATACCTGAAACAACTTTCTGTTATATATATCTATCAATGACTATGCCTGTAAACAGTAGGTATGTATAAACTGAATTACATTTTTTGCGGTAAATATCTACCGCTAGATACGTTCAATTTATATCATTGCAATATAACACCAGTTCAATAAAGTTATATAGTTTAAGTTGATTGTGATATAAAACACATACTTACGTTTTTTTTTTAATAAGGTATTTAGAACTTTGACATAATGTGTGTACTATATTTAACTACACTAGATTTATCTGACTAGATTAGTGATACTGTAACGAGCGATACTTCAGAGGTCCTCTTACACTTGTTTATGTTAGTGTGTGAAAAAGGATACCGAAAACGGTCCGATAGAGGTTCTAGCGGGCGCATCGGGAGTGGCTCGCCAATATTCGGTTTTTGTTTCGGAAATGGAATATTCAATATACGGTCTTTTTTTTGGTCGTGTTCACCTGTAGATTTAGCATAAAACTTATAACTTATAACATAAAATATTTTAAAAGAGTATAAAAAATTGCATGCATTGTACATCTTTATGGAACCCGATCAGCGCTAGAGAGTTACTGTCTGCTAGAGAGCAGACAGTTTCGGCAACTTTAAGTCTAATCTAACAGAACACACTAATGTACACTAGGTCCTCTATAATCCCCTTCAAAAATGGATAAATCGTCGAACATTTCGCTTAACAGGTTAGTTGCATAAGTTCATAGATCTCACATCACAATATCAGTCAGTATTAGTATTAGGTATCCTACATCACAATACATCTGGAAATAAAACTTAAAGCTGGTCCCAAAAAGAAATTATAGTATTTTAGTCTTATTTTTTAATCCAATATTCTTTACGTCCCAAAAGCTAAAACAACGAAGTAGAATTGAATGTTTAAACTGTAAAAAATACGAAACAGCCTTTTTAGATTCATCCTCAAGTAATGTGTTATTTAGTTTCCTTACTCGTGACGTACAGAGCCCGTATATGCCATAAGAGGTTGCCGTTTATCACACGGTTTAAAACTAGTGTTTTTTATTTAGAAACGGCACCGTGTGTATAATAATTTTTGAATAAACAAAATTGCAATTGTGTTTTCCCCCTGTAGGTTCTAATTGGGTCTATGTATAGCACCACATCACAATTTTGTAAAAATATAACTGTAAATACGTTGAATGTAAATACCTAGTAACGTAAGGTTTATTCTATACGAATTAAGTATATTTTATGTTAGATCGGGGTACAATATATTTTTATTTACAATACATTTTTTACTATTGATTTTTGTGTATTATTTTACAAAGTCGGTTCCTAGATTATTATTAATGTATCCAATAAAACTTCAGTAAAACGAGTAATAAAATAATATGTATTATTAAAGCTCAACTAGCATATATAAACAAAGTGAATAATTTACAAAAGTAGAAGCAAACTAACTTGCAACTTATCTTAATAATTGTTCGCTATACAAATTAAATATACTGAAATGTATATGGATAACATACAAAGGTACGGTACATACATATATCTTCAGTTAGTTACAAAAACCGTTAAAAAAATGATCGATATCACATTTTTTTTTAAATTAAAACCTTTGCCGATTTTAGCATATTATTCATCGTATTTTAGGTATCGTATATTTCTGTATTTATAAGTGCAACGCCACACCAGGCGAGATATTACTTCTGTATTTTGAAGAAACGCCAATCTCAAACATCTCTGAGTTTTAAACTTATAGCACCAGTAGTTCAACAAAAGTTAAATAAACTTAAAATGCAGATTATGCATTACATTAAAATATCTATAAGGGTATTTGCAATAAAACATTTTTGAATCAGACAATTTTAAAGAAATTGGATCTAATCATAACAGCTGCTGAAACAGTCTATCGGAGCATATTATTTTATCTACAACAAGGCACATTAATCGTAAGTTTAAAGTTGATGCTAACAAGTTGCAGATATACTATAAAATGGACCTTTATAGCTATAATATTATATAACCACAATATTTTATTACATATAGTTTCGTGTTTTTGTGACTGAGCGATCAGATATCTCGCACAAAAGACAAACTGACACACGTGTTCGAAAGCAATTTTAGTAGTGCTGTGATTAGTGGATCGAAGGTTTTGCGGGTAGATATGAAAAGTCTTGTTAAAACCGCTGCAAAGCGTTGAAGTACCTTACGTATCCAACTAATATTATTAATGCGAAAGTTTGGATGTTTGTTGCTATCACGGAGATTATCTCCGTCACGGCTGAACCGATTGTAATGAAATTTAGAACGGAAAGTTAGTTATAGTCGTGACCTAGGCTACTTTTTATCCGGATACCACGCAGGCGAAGCCGTGGGCAGAGGCTAGTAGGAAATCAACTAGCAATATATGGATGCTGGTGAAATTACAGGCACCGTTTTGTCTCAGGGTCGGCAACGCGCGATTTGATAACTCCAGTGTTTGGTAAACTGGTATACTTGTTTGCCACCTTAGTAGTATACAGGGTGTAAAAAGGCCTATCACAAAGCCGCAGAACGCAAAAAAATGGGACTTTGACTTATCCCAATGATGTATAGACAAGTGGTTTTCGGCTTGGTTATGGGTATTTTTACACCAGTTATGAATACAATAAAGCTAAAGTACCTACTAATGCCTATAATACACTTACGCGTCTTTTACTGACATTATTAAAATCTGTCACTTTAGAAACATTTAAGGGCCCAACTTTAAAATATTATTAAACAATAGTTTAACTCAACACAAGTTATTGTTTAACTAACTCAACAAGAGACAAAGCATGTCTCTTCATGATAGGTACATTTCAAAATTCAACAGAAGAAAACAAAACACTGCTAACACTATCAAAACAACTGCATAAAATCTTTATGAGTAAGCATGTAACAGACAGTGTTTTGTTTTCTACTGTTGAATTTGAAATGACACATCAGAATGAGACATCACAGTTAATCAACTGTTTAATATTCTTTATAAGTAAGGGTCGCTGCAGGCCCGGTAAAACTGACGATCAATACAGTAACGCAAACTTTCACAACCACTTTTCTGTGATCACCACCAGTCCGTCCACCGTCAGTTTTTATACTACCAAAGAGGCAACCGGCCCACCTTGTGGCAAGCGGTTACCGCAGCCTATTGAGGCTTGCAACACCGGATGTATCGCGCGTTGCCTCCCTGAGCTATCAAGATGAAATATCTCATGTCCCTATAATTTCACCGGCAACCATACCCTTCAAACCGGAACACTGCAATGAGAGCATTCCTGCTTGGCGGCAGAAATAGGCATGGTGGTAACACTTCCCCGGACGAGCCCTTCCACAGAAACTACTCTTGACCGTCTCAGTTTAACCGGGCTTTAAGACTATATCTAAGCATGACTATTAGGTGGCTAAATCTATTTATGCACTATTTGATGAAAAAGCAATCCAAAGCGCATAAATGCATTTCAGAAGGATTATACGAGCGCAATGCATACAATAAAATTTATAACAAATAACACACAACAGGACAGGGCACACATAGTCCTGACCTCACACTAGGACTCCCTGTATCGAGGGTATCAAGAACTACGAGTACCGTTATGGTATCACACCCAGACCCAGAACAAACATCTACAGAACATGCAAACATTTGCCCCGCAGCGGTAAACGAAACCGCACCTCTAGCGCCACTGATGTCGTCAACACGAAAAAACATTAAAAGCCTTAGAACGACAATAATTTTGTTTCAATTTCGTACATATTGCATTTAACTAATTACTCATTACTGCGAAATATTAGTTTACTTATAAATGTAAAATGCATGTACATTTTACATATTTATTTGTAAACTCAACAGATATACTATATCAATACAATTAGGACCTGATAAAGTGATAAAAACTTTGGGCTAAACTAAGATAGATCTATACACAGTTTTAACTATAATCATATGAGACTACTTTGACGTATTATTGAGTATAAAGTAAATACGATACAATTTATAAGTTTTGGAAAGCTAAGAAAATAATAACTTACAAGAATCCTTTTAATAATTTAAAAGGAGAAAAAAATATGTAAATAATTATTAAGGATATCACAACAATTAATTATACTACTAGATAGTTTTATAGGTTTGACTTGCACAAGCTAATTAGATTATTTATTTTAAATATTATTATTTATTTAACTTTACTAAACAGTAAAGGTACTAAATAATTAATTTGCGTACTAATACATACATGTGTTCTAACACAAATTATAGTTTTAGTTAGATCCGTTCATCTTTCATGACACAGCCGCTTGAAACACCCGTGGCTTAGTTGGTATAGCCCCCGCGTACCAAGCGGGGGCAGCGGATTCGAGTACCACCGATGTTGAATTTTTGGGATATTATAAAATCTTGTGATTTCCTTGTTAACAAACTGGCACACTTTAAAAACCAAATAAACACTTTGACATAATATGTCAAATATAATTTATGCAATAGGTGGTCGGTCGGGTTTAAATTTTGGATTTGGTTCTGTTTACTTAGTATATTTGTGGTATATAAATACAGTATTTTCACCGGAAATTAATTAGTCCACATACATTTTAATGTATGGAAAATACATGTCACGGGAATGAAAAATCTCCTATAGCACTACTGGTTGTGTCAAGGGAGATGAACGAATTGTCAGCGTGCCATTAAGGGTCATAAGGGTAGCGACACACCATGCTTATGATACGCATTTAGCAACAAGAATGTGTATTATTTGCAAAAATATGAAGTATCTTCAGCGTTGTATGCCAGCTTTAAACAAAATAAGAATAAATGTAAATAAAAACATCAATGATGAAAATAGCTGTTTATATGAGGTGTATATATTTCTATATAAATTTATACGATTAGGATAGGCTTGTTGATCGTGATCTTATTTTTTACTTTTTTTATAAATCTACTATTTCTATATTTTATTATCGACACACAACTATATAAACGAGTAAATATATTTTTAATTTAGTCAACTAGGGTTACGTTTATTTTCGTTGATTACGTAAATCATTTTAAAATGGTTGCCACGTTACTAGCTTTGAACAATAAAATAAAAAGGTTCAGTTAAGAAAATCGAGCGTTTAACGTTCAGAATGTTCACTTTAACTTGCTGGCAAATAATGTCACTACAACACTTAATAATTAGTTTACTCATTAATATAACACTTTTAAACTACAGTCCATTTCAAACCAATGATCAACTCACCGATCACAGTGCGATCAGTATTGCGATCGGGCGATCGCAGAACTAATCTCAATCGTCGGGGCGCCGGTGTGCCTTCAAAACAACGCAGGCTCGCCGCGTTCATTGAAGTCGCGCATATCTGAAAAAACAACATATAAAAGTTTAATAATGTGTACTATTCAAAAAGAAATAAGCATGCACGCTCCGATCGATGCTGCTGATAAGATTCAAGAAAGGACACCGGTGAGACGAAAAAACACAAGTTAAATATACGGTTTAAGATCATTTATTTCTCAAAAAGATTTATGAGAAATCACAATATTCTTATACTACTTAACAAGTAGGTACTAAGATGCATTTTAGATGCAGTGAGAGTAACATGCATGGCTAGGTATATGGCTAGGTATATATATACATATGGCACCTACACAAACAGAAAAAAATATAATTTAAATAACACAGAACCAAATCTATCATTCAATTTACATGCAAGTTATGAAACCATTGTGGGTAGTAAAAAAAAACATCTTATAATTGCATGTCATACGATTTATGAACCAAAGAAAATAAAAAGCAGCAGCATTATATTTATAATCCTTCTTAAAAAGGGTAGTGACTCACCTGCGCTGTCTCGGCCGCTACAACTGGAACAAGTCGTCATGCGTTCTCTCCAGACGACGAAGAGACGTGTCCACACGTCTGCCTTGCGTCAAAGTCGGCGGCGGAGGCAGCGGTGGCGGTATGATCTCGTTGTACGTCGACGTAGACGCGCCCATGGACGCCGATTGGCGTAGACGCGCCGTTGGCCTATGCCTGACATAGCCGTCTTCTAGGTCTTTCACGAACCTGGAAATGAGAGTGACAACAAATTAGCAGGCTAGTGGGACACGACGAGTGTTTACCACTATCCAGGGTGTCGTTGCACCCTGTAGGGGTCTTATTTTATAAAATCCTTACTCAGTGTAACAAAACGCACTCTCCAAATTTCAGGACTCTAGCACTTACGATTAAGATTGTGCGTTGATTGTGAATCAGTCGCTGAGTCACGCAACTATTTTCTATTCTAGATTAAATATAAAATAGTACTCGAATGGGATCCCTATAATAAATGGTAACGATGAAACCAACAAGTCCCCAAACCAAGGTTTGAAAGACTTCTGTAAATGGTCCAAGTCTATGTCTTGTATATTTTTAAACATCAAGCTTTCTTGCAACGATGGTTGTTGGTACGATGTTAAAATTATACCGCATTCTGCATTTTATTCATATTTAAGAAAGATGGATAGCGCGGGAATAGCGGGATGCATAATGTATCTAACGTTATCACAACGTTTATAGGACACGTTATCCGGTCACAACTATTCGAATGAGAACTAGATTCGCATTTAATGTCGTTCAAAGAGCAAACTCGGTTATATTGGAGCAATGCTTTTTCTAGTTTGAAGATCTTTATCAGATGTTTTTTGAACTCGTGACATTTCGAGAATATCTTATGGATAATAATCTGTTTATCTGTTGTCTAGCACCCTTCCAAATACCTACAATGTAAGTTCTGTAATATCTTCGACGTAACCAAGTGCACCGTATGTTCCCATGGTTAAAAAAAATGAGTATGAGTATAATATCCTATTTTCCACAGTATTAATTTCGTCTACGAAAGGTTAAACTGTGTGGGAATGTACACCGAGATCGATTCTTTGACGTCATAGCTGCACCTACATTATACTGAAAGGTGTCGTCGCTATCGAATTTCTGCTTATGTATGTATGTATATCGGAGGATAGTATCGTTTTTTCGGACAAAAATAGTCGTTATTACAAGATTTGTATTATATAATCGATACTATCGTGGTTTGGTATCATTAAAGGATATTTTTACGACTATACCGCGTACTTTTTTATTCTCCTGCTGACGTTTCGTTGACCATTTAGTTCCCATAATAGATCGAAAAGGATTTTTGTTACTATGATCGCGATATATCTTGAGCTTATAACAACCTATGTAGCTTAACACTGCAGTAATTGGCAGAGGCTAGCAACGCGTAACAAAAGTTAATCGCAAGACCATTCTATTTGGAGGACTTCCAACGAAATTATACAATCTTTTCTACGAAAAATTCAATTGCCGTTCACATGAATTCGACTGGCTATAATTATTATTTAAATAAATAAAAATAAATAATGCTGGACATTTTTTTACATCATCTAGCCCCAAACTAAGCAGAGCTTGCATTATGGGAACTACATGACTGATATACTACTTATATGTGTACTTTTTTTTATTTTAAATACACACATACTATACATAGAAAAACACCTAGACCCGAGATCTAACAAACACTTGTCCCGTGGCAGGAAACGAACCCGCAATCTTCTGTGTATCATGCGGACCTTCGCCCACTACGCTTACGGTCGTATCTGACCGGTAATTGACCAAAGAGCAAATAATGGAATTGCCAAGCATGTAACTGTTATCACTAGTTCGCACATAACACAGTACATTTGTGTTCATATTATCATTCGCTTTTTGTGGCTGTCAGTATCACTGCGACCGTGACATGACTATTGCAATTGATAAACATCCAACAGACACATCAGTCTCATTATGAAACGTGGTCTAAACTCGAGTTCTGTCAGATCCACTAAACCAAGGTTTAAATATACCTTATCGAAAAATAGTATTATTGCAAAGCTACTAAGGTTTACAATTTAAAAATAAAATTAAACCGCGGGGTGACCATTTGATTTAAAAAACACTTCTAAACCAAAATAAAAAAGAAACACATAATTTTGATTGGCTACCAAAAGAAAGTAGGTACTCAAAAAGATGTTGAGTTATGATAGAAATAAACTAGGAGACCGCCTGGTCTTTAAGGAGTTATTTGTCGTCAAACCTATTTTTGAAATGTCAATTAGACTGTCGGCTATTATATTATAGCATTCAATTTTAATCCTTGTTTCCTTTGCACAACAATTTGTCTTGAAAATCAGAATCAGAGGTCTAAAAGATAAACCACCGATTTAAACCACCTTTCGTAATGAGACCCATATAGTCCTGACCCCACACTAGGATTTCCTTATCACGTATCAGGAACTATGAGTACCGTGGTAACACAACACAGGACCGAAACAAATATCTGCAGAACATGCAAATATTGTCCCGCTGCGGAATCAAACCCATCTAGGTCGCCAATAATAATGAATACAACAATGTTAAAACTAGACTTTACCTGTAAGTGAACTGAGAATTGCCTTCCTAATCATAAAAACTTATTAGCTTTAGTAGCGTGCTAAAATTTGTCTACCTCTATCCTTGGTTCAGTGTTAGAAAAGGACAGGGTTAGAGTTAGCGAGTGATTATGAATAAGTCTTTAAGCCTTCTTTAACCTCATTATAATTACCTAAGGAAAGTGAGAGTTGTTTTGAATCATATATGGATCGAAAATTCTAAATAGATAATAGCAGCTAGATGAATTCACTTTTATGGCCCCAATATAGGTATGTATAAATCAATTTAATCTTTTTCCAAATAAAATTTCAAGAGCGAAATTCCAAGTAGGTCTGAGCCAACGACATTGAATGTGGTTGATCTAACTCTAATCTGACCTATCTACACTAACAATTACGTAGAGTAGCGACACACCTCAGAGACATAAATCGATTATGTATGTAGCGTGATGGTAGTATGGTCATATTTCTTTTAAAATTAAGTGTTCAGGTGTAATTACGACTACTTTAATAACGATCGGGAGTGGACATCTATAAAAAACTTTAAATTCGCTTGTGTTCTGATCTTGGATAATTGCTCTATTTCATGACTGACGAAACTAGCGCCGAGAGCAACAGGTTATTCTCAATTAAAAGCAAAAGATACGGTGCGGTATCAAACGTATGAGCAAAACAGAATATAAGAGCTCAGAACATCAGTACCTAGCAGTCTTAGGCACTAGTATAGCAGCCGTCTTTGAAACCAAGCCCTAATTTCGCAGCTCCGCATCAACATCCAGAACAAAGAAATGCCAAGTGTATTTTCATAACATACCAGAATTTCATTGCCGGGTTTGTTCAAACACTCGTACCTATTTGCACGTTATTTGCCAGTGTATTTCAACCTTAGGCTGTCATGATAAGGTTGTTTGCTGCTTTGGATAGGGAAAGGAAGTTGTCGTTTGTGATGTCTAAGGTTTATTCCGTTGCAGACTCGCTAAAATTACCTACTTATCACATGAGTGAGACTTATTACTAGAGTTGCTATATTCCTAGAGGTTATTGTAGGGGATACACACAACTTTGACTCTAAATAACTCGTAGGATGCGAGTAATTTAGATTCTAGAAGGAACTACGCAGCTAGCTGAAATATGTAGTCTGAATATAAACGGGAAAAATTACCAACTTCTTTCGATATGATCGTTTCATATCGTATATTCATAAATTCTGATTCATTCTTGATGCATGACGATCAAACGTCCATTATATTAAAGGACTGGACACAACGAATACATTCGAGATGGAGGTAGAGTGTGGACAACACTTCAATCATTCAAATTCAATAAAATCATTGGGGCGACATGAAATAAAACTCGCTGTCTATTTTAAATGTAACAGCTAGAAGAAGTAGACATATCCTTCCTCAAATAATGACACGTATGACTGTCCTAAAATGTATCTTCAGACTCGTGGTCGCCGAAATGATAACTTTTACAGACAAATTATACTCTAGACTCGTCAATCAAAAGTATAGCTTGAAATAAAAACATATTACAAAGCCATATTTTTCACGGACAATGTTATTTTCACCCGTGACTTATGGAGTCCGTACATAAGTTTGCCGTAAAAAGTTGTTTTTTATTTGTCTGTTACCAATTTATCTCCTAAACGGATGTTTACTGATTGAAATACTGTTTTTTTATAATCGATTTGTATGACTTTAATTATGGTTCTTAGATAGATTTCAGTGCCACAAATCACTAGTAGCCGCTGCATTAGACAAAGGATAACACGCCGTGGGTTACAAACTTTGCATAGGTTTACCTGTCATATCATCATAAAGATTATAACGTTTTCTCAACTAAAGTTTACATTATAATACGATTGTGAACAGGGGTCGAATCAGAAGCATCCACAGATAACATTGATAATGGTGTCGCGGGCGATGACCTCCGCTACCTACGTCGTATATGCAGAGGATATGATATGGATTGTAAATTGGCACTTAGCGCAGTTACTTGGTCTACTCTTATCATTATCTTGATAAGAGTAGAGTAGACCAACTACTTAGGAGTAGATTGATCGTCAAGTACATTCGTGAAAAGCTAAGGGCTCTCTCTAACATGAATACTCTCATAAAGAAAGACTTTTCAGAATACGGCTGAAAGTTTATTAAAGACTATTAAATAAAACTGCATTATTCTCATAATCTAATGTAATTTTGTTCACGTGTTTAACTATATGTGTACCTTTAAATTTATACGTAATTTATATGTATAAATGACCTGTTAATTTATTTTTTTATCAATAAATAGTATTTTTTATTAATTTAAATTGCGTTAGCGTGAAAGGAAAACTAAGCGTGACGTATTTGTCTAGTTCCGTAAGTTGGGGCGTTTTCAGCGTATAATTCCTTACTGGAAAGTAACGGAGTGTTTTGCAAGCGTTCACTTCCTTGCCAAAACTGACCTCGGCTAAAAACCAGTGCTGCAGCATGACAGCATGTTTGTAGCAGAATAATGCTGAGCTGAAGGTCAATTCACCATCACATAGAGCATATCTAAAATAATAGGTACTCTAAACCTACTCTACTTGTAAGTTATTATTATCTATAGCTCTTAAGTCCACATTATATTTATATTTACAAAAAAAACTATTTTGTAATGTGATTGTTTGAAAAGATGACTATGCATCTATCCTTCATAATTATCAAATAACTTTCGCGTCGATGCTTCCAGAATGTATATCACATTCAATGTTTACACCATTCATCACAATTTTATATGCAAGGTCATACATAAAATGCAGACTACACAAAAACATTTTACAATCATCCATCGCGAATCGGTAAGTGTTACATAAAATAAAGAGTAGAGTGATCTAACGGTAGCATACGGCATATTGGAACAACTGATTGCCCATACATACTTACATAAACTCACGCCTTTTTCCCAGGGGGGTAGGCAGAGACCACGAATTTCCACTTGTTACGGTTCTGACATACTTTTTTTTTTAATGAACATCACCAGCATCATCTAGCCCCAAACTAAGCAGAGCTTGTTAGTCTGCTTGTTGGCAGAGCAGATAGTTAGGAACTACATGACTGATATACTACTTAATTATTTTTTTTGTAAATACGTACATATTATACATAGAAAACACCCAGAACTGAGAAAAATGTTTGCTAATCGTACAAACAATTGTCCCGCGGCGGGAATTGAACCCGCAACCTTCTGTATACGCTTGTCGGTTTAGGGTACCTTGAATGGCCTTTCTCTAAAACAAGTGTACAATAATCGAATCAATATTCTGCAGAGTCCCTACAATTACTGGTTTGTAACATCGACTCACGCTGTTAGTTGAAGGACATGGAATAGCTTCTGTGGGCCAGTTGATAGCTCTGGCGAGAAAAAGCTTGTTTCCATTCGAATATAACACTCGTCATACGATAGTCCTGACCCCACACTAAAATTCCCTGTATCGTAGATATCAGAAACTACGAGCACCAACCAACCCTACCCGGGTTGGCCTACCCACAACACCCAATCCGGAACAAAATATATCTACAGAACAAGCAAAAAATTATCCCGCGGGAATCGAACCCACAGCTCTGCGTATGCCTTGTCTCTGTTATATAGTTACTAGCCTTTGCCAATGGCTTCGTCCGCATGGTACCCGGATAAAAAGTAGCATATGTGCTATTCTAAGCAATATTACTGTAAAGTTTCATTAAAATCCGTTCAATAGTTTTTGCGTGAAAGAGTAACAAACATCCATCCTCACAAACTTTCGCGTTTATAATATTCTGATTCTGAGTTTATATTACATAGTAAGATCTGTCGCAAATCACGTTCCAAACAAACAAAAGAATACAATATCATCTGACTGGCGGCGCATAGAAAGTGAGTGTTATACGCGAACGCAGACCCTTAACTATCTGTTAAGCTGCGGCGTGACCCTGACTGACTCAGATGACAAGAGTGGCAAAAATTTGCTGACCAGTTTTTGCTTAGGTTTGACTAATGGCAATAGGCATGGAATTTCCCTGTTGTTTCAATCTGTGCTAAACTTTTTTTAAGAATAACATCATTTCAAACGGTTAAACAAAAAAAACCTATCAAATCCAAGGACTTTGGATATTTGGAGTAGACACAGTTTGTTGCCTGGAATAACAGTTACAACTAGGTACCATGGAGGCAAAGACAGGGGCAGAAGCTAAACCAATATAATAACTGTCAGCTACCCAGATATATCAGATTTAAAGATCATTAAATAAGCTCATATTTGATAGTATTTGAAAATAAGATAAAATTGAATGTAAAATAGGTTTACAAAATCACCTTTCATATCAATAAGTAATTTTTTTTCATGTAACTGTAATGTTTGTAAATCATAATAAATTTCAATTTCAATAAGTGATTACAATTAATACAAATGCTTATAGAAGTCCACTGACGGACATAGGCCTCCCAAAGAGTACCATGACAATAAATCTTGGGCCACCTTCACCCCCCGACCTACCGCAAACACATAATTTTCATTACTTGGTGTGTAAGCAAACAGTTTGTGAAATATAATAACTTGTTATCATTCATTACACAAGCCACTTATCTCTAAAGTAATAATTTCTGTCTGCAGCAGTTTGTTTGCGCATGTTCGGCATGTTAGTATTATCAATAGATACACAGAGCTGGTGTCTTTTTACTTAATTATAATATTAAAGTACATGCTATACCAAATCCTTATATAAAAATTTTGAATTCACTAAAAAACTGTATTTTGATCAGATACAATGTTATTTGGTTATAGTTTACTAACCCCGGGTTCTACAACTATAACCGGACAATGTCACAGTAAAAAAGTAAAACTGTTTAGTTTTTCTTAGAATCAAAGAGATGTCATATGCTTAGCTGTAATTGGAAACCGAGGTAAGAGAGTTTGATAACCCTTGGAAAGTTTAAAAACTAGGCAAACAATATGCTTTATTCAAGTCAAACAGAAAATACTACCTTGAGACCTTCTTGTTACCATTGGAATTCAATAAGATCAGGATTTATGTGATCTTTCATGTTACCAAAGATTTCATGTTAACAATTCAGAAATTAGTTAACCATACAATCTCAAACTAAATGGAGATTCCAGCACAATATATAGATAAATTTAATTAGACAACTGTCAAAATCTTTAGCTAGAGTTCAGAAATAGGGACCTGGACTCCTTAACACACCAAATGTTTTGTAATATAGTAGGATAAATTCAAATTATGAAAAGATACTCACTCACTATTTTCCTTGGTCTTCTCAACATGTTTTTTAATGTCAGCTAATGACGAGTCCAGCCTATTAAGGAACTCATCAAAGGTTTTCTTCTCGTCAGGACTCCCTGGCGAGAACTCTCTAGTGGTAGGCATGCCCCCGATCGAGGCCCGATGGCTCGGCGGCCCGGGCTCCGTTACACGCTCGCCATTCTCATAGAAAGGTGATTCTTTGGTGACTGGTATCAACAGATACTCTCTCAAAAACAAACTGTCCGATGCGAACAATCGGTTCGCTCTTCTTATCTTCTCCATCTACGACAAACGAAGAAAGAGTAAATTAGTAATCATACAGGATTTCAAGCATTATGTAGGAGTTATTAACACTTTTATTGCGAAGTATCACACTTACTGTTACACCGTATTTGAGGGCGAGCCCTTGCAAAGTATCGCCTTTACACATCACATGCTTGATGTATTCTTCGTTCCTTTTCATGTGGTTGCAAGTGCTCCCATATTTTTTCAGGGGGCGAGCTGATTCCCGAATAGAAACTCTTTCATCGAAAAGACGTTCCTCCTCCATTTTTGACGTATAGAATGAATGAAAATAAAAGATTTTTGAGATGACTGTCATCTATTCTGATGACATTTTACTAGAATGAAGTTAGACACAAGTAGTGACAAAGCATTTGAACACAGATAAAAAAAACATTATATTACGAAATGCGCGACATCTATTAAGCATTTCTGGAAAAATAAGTACCACTACTTACTAACAGGTGGCATGCATTATTTAGGTTTATGATGGCAACATTTTTAGTTGCTAACTGATAAAAATAGATGGCGCTTTCTGCCCCATATAGAAACCTACGTTGAAAATTTTTATACGATGTGTGACCAATCAGCAGATTCCTAAAATTTCATTCATTCTCACAGTGCGGAGTTGCGTTCATTTCAGTTGTTTTCGTTATTTTATTCATTCACTCAGTCAGTCGATGAGATGCTTGAGACGGAAGTAGCTGTGTATAATTTTCCGCGAAAATAAATATCATGTTGTTGTGAATTTTAATAGCTTGCTAAATAAACGTAGCGTAATGTGATAATACTTATGGTGTTAAAATATTGTATTTTTAAAGATTAATATTTGTGTAGTGAATGAAACTTAATTTATCTCGGATGGTGTATGTACACATGTGATCAATACTTCATCCAGTTTTTCATCTGAGTTATTGGGTAAGTATGAATGAAAAGTTACGTATTATGTGATGGGATTAATGAAATGTTGGTTTATTATTCGCGAAGGACTGTGATTGTTTTCCCCAGGGCGACACAGCGGCCCCAAAAGCACATTACCTCGCCCGGGCGCAGCCCTCCTAAATTTGCAAAAGGGCTGTTAGCTGGTCGCTTGTCAGTGGTGTTTTACTAACGTGGGGTTAGAATTTTATCGCAGTGTTACTAATGAATTTGTGGACTATTTTGTAAATAGGTACGTAGGACATACCTACGTCTGGGCCTCTATCATTATAGCCGTAGGTATATACCTAGTTAGGCGGAGTAGAAGCGAATCCTGCGTTTTTTTGATTATAAGTTTTATACGGATCTTTATATTTTTTTTATAGATAATAGGTAAACTACAACCTAGGTAGGCCCAGCGTTGGGTGTTCCTTTGTATTTTTTGTCCCATAAGGTACATAGTTAGATCCCTCAAACAATTAATGCAATCTACAAAACTATCACCAACTGATTTTCAATAGTTTTTTCCAATGGGTTTTTGTTATATTTTGTGTATCCAAATCAGAGTCGTTTTATTAGTTAGATCCTTTAAAGCTTCCGTCAACCGCATTGCAAAAAATCTAAATGAACTTCCTCGACCGACAATCAAAAGTTCGTCGACCTATAATCATTGCTTGCACCTTTTATTTAGACCTAAATCAACAAGTCCACTAATATTAGGTTTCACTTTATATTCCAACAGTTGGATCTGTTGGGTCTGTTGAGTAATATTGGACCTTACCTACCTAGGGAGGTAGGTGAGTACCTACCTCCCTAAATATTTTGTTTTGAAAAGGAAACGAAATGCATGAGTCAGAAGCTAACCAGTTTTGAAACACGACAGACGTTACGGGATCATGATGATTGGCTGATGATTCATGACGTTAGCATCCGACCGTGGAATCCCTCTTATCTGTAATCCTTGTCTTCAAACATCTATAGAGCAAGGTTAGGCGCTAATCAGCTAGGATTGTCTTACATTGAGGCAGGTATACCTATTTACTCGCCTTATTCTGATAATTAACGCATAAACACCTTAAGTTATCTCTTGCTATAGTGAAAGCGAAATTACCTTATACTCCATGGAGTTATAATGCCGATTTTAGCACGGATTTGTATAAACTTAGATCATTTGCCAAAGCACCTAACTTAAAGTACTTACACATAAGTTTAAGTAGTGAGTTATCTACCTATCCTCCTTCTTTTCACGAGTCTGTACAAATATCGTAAGCCCGCAGTAATTAATCGAAGATCTCCATAGTTACTTCCAGTAAGAAACTCGACACTGCCTTGCACAGCTAAAGTTCGACGAATTTGTAACCCAAGCACCACCTAGGAGTCCTACTAACTGGAAACTACGTGCTAAGCCGGGTAGGTCGCATTGTTAAACCTCCTACATAACATAACTGGGATCTCAACTAAAACCTATCCAGTAAAAGACAATTCTACTCGCCTATAATAGGTAGGTAAATAACATTACTGGAATCTCTACTAAAACCCATCCAGTAAAAGACAATTCCACTCGCCTATAATAGATAGGTACCTATTAAATTCACGACATTCCCTGGAGCACCAAAAACTGTCCTTTTATGTATTCTGTGCATACCTATTCTGAGAATCCAGTGACACCACATTTGTAGATTTTGTAGATGTTTATATAAATTATTTGAGTAAGTAAACGGGTAACGATTAAGAAACTACGATTATGACAAATATATACAGAAATGCTATCAAGTCCCGCAGCGGGAATCATTGCTATGAACACTTGCTGTTATAATTAGGGCTGTCCATGCTGTGACTAATAATTTTAAGTATTATTTTTCACACAGAACCTGACCACAACCTTTCGAAACAGTTGACAGAGACGTCAGCACAGCACAACCGGTACTAAAAGTGGAATAATGCGTCACGTTATTCACAGATCCGGCGAGCAACTTCCGAGAAACTGTCGTTACCAGTCAAAGAACAGATAATAGTTGCTTTAATAAGTCGCGGTGAATAATGCAGCTACTTACTGTGTTGTGTAACTTCCACCTGAGGCACTTATGTCTCCATTCTACCATTATGTTACTCACACTCAACATTAAGATTGGATCGATCCAGCAAACCATTGGATCGACATTGGATGCCTGCAAACCAAATTTAAATGCATATTATTCGCGAGCAATACCGATTCAGCACTAAACGTCATCGACGAACTGGCGATATTTTCGATGACTGCCAAAACATGTCACAAAAAGTTAGAGGTGGATTGTGACCTATGTGATATTTTAAGCAAGGATTATGTGCTTGGCAAAAATCACGAAAAACGATGCTATATTACAAGCAAAGATCAAACCAGTCCAATAGGTACACCGTACGTAAATATACTGTATTTTTATGGTAATTTCCAAGGCGCAGTTCTTCAGTTGATTAGACTTATTTCCTTGCCTAGCGTACATTGTTGACTCTGACTGATGGTTCTTCATTTGCAATAAACCCCACGTAATTTGAAACAAGAATTATAATGCAGACTTTCCGCTCATGTTATGACAATGTTCTGGATGTTGTGAAACGAAACAACCGTAGATTTCTTATACGAAATTACTCTTAATAAAAAGTTGCAGTTTACTTTAATGGTCCCTCTACATTAAAGTAAACTGCAACTTTTAAACCGGTTTACGTAAAAACGACAGCTAGCAGCGTCCGAGGTGTTTTCGTCGTATAAAATAAAAATAAACAAACAAGTTTTGAACGCGCTAAAGATAGAAGGAAAATAAAAGCACGGTTCTCGCTTATAACTTTGCTAGATAACTTTAATGGGACGCGAAGTTACTTCTAAAATGATAATTTTCAGTTCCAACTCATTCAACTTCGAAGACTAACGATACTAGAGTTACGTTATTATTATATTTAAGAAAGGTGGAAGGCCTGGTGGCTTCGCGTTGATTTTTTTTTCAAACAGAACCTTTATCTTTTCTATGCATCCTCTAGGGATAGAATATCGGGAAATCCTTTTTAGTGCACCCCTAAAAACAAAAAGGAACATTCTGTTTAATTTTCAGGTATCTAGGACTTCTATCTACGATGTTCAGGTTTAGGCTGTGTGTTGATTGTCAGGTCAATCCATGTGAAAAATAACCGTACTCTTCCTCTCGGCATTAAAATATCGGCGTCGACAAACTTCTCGGCATCTCGTAGATCTAAATAAATTTTGATAATATTAAATTTATTGATTTTCAATTTATTAATTTATTTTATTTAAAAACACATACGACTGCCAGCTGTAGAGAAAAGTGTTACAGTTAATGTGGCTTATCTAAAATAGACGGTTGATAGATAGGTTTTCTGACCTTCCGTATGAGGCACCAAATGTGATCAATCATATTTAGTAGTCAACTAGGTGGTCCGTAATCATTGTTCGAGTTAATGATGGTCATTTTCTTCACGATTCTGTTGTGTGAAGAGCCTAATGAATAAACATTCCTGACTAATTTACTAATAAGCATAGCATAAATCAAAAAATGATACATCAATTATTATGATGCTTGGGCTATTCCATTTTGCATCCATAATTGGCTCAAGACTCCTGGGGATGCAGTAACGATTTTTTTCTGTTGTAGGTACTCCTAAGAGCTTTGATTTTCCGTTCTGTTTCCGTACTTGGCTAGTTATAGTTCATTATCGTAAATTGAGTCATTAATACAAAACCCTGTCTTTTTAAAATCGTTTCTGTATACACAGACCTTTCGTTCTAAAGAGCGGTTACAAAATAGCTGTCAGCGCGATAAAATCACGGTTTTGCCCATAATAGGCGTAGTGGACACGATTGACCTGGCCCTTGTTCGTAGGTCAGTATGCCTGGGTTTAGATTGTACGAGACTCTTTACATATTGCTGTTCTTTGTCTTGACTTCTTGAATACTTAGACGTAAGCTTGCATTGTGCCTGAGGCATGCCCTCGCTATCGCAAAGTGAATGTCACGATACTCACATTACTATGTGCATGTCTGTTCATTACCTCACAATCTTCGGAGTTGAAACGCTCGTTTAATGCGATACGGCTAGTGTCTGCAGATTTTCACCGGTACGTCGTCAAATCGACTACGTTTTCAGCAAGCAACGTCCACGAAAAACGAGACAACAGTCGTCCTTTTTAAAACTGTTATTGAAATCCGGCTTGAGATAGGCAACCAAGTCTAATTTACATCTAAGCGTTCCGTGGTTCGGAGCGCACGCTGTCAGTTTCAGCTAGTCTTAGCCATTTTCGAGGCCTACGGGCAGCCTTTTAAACTCTAAAACCAGTGTTGACCGCCTCAGCTCTACAATCTTACATACGACTTGGTTGTCTATTTTAGCACGCTTTCCATGATTGGAATCGTAAATTGCAGCCAAACGAAGTCGGTCTCGTTAATATTCAACAGAGGCAGATGTTTATTAACTGTTCGACAACAGGTGTGCACGCGCCTTATTTTTTTACTTATTTTCGACGACCGTAATGCACCTTCTCGGTCTTGACAAAAAGAGATGGTTCCGTTTTTTTTTAACTCAAAATTATTGTACCTTTTTGTGGTCTTCAATGCGCGAGTTAGAATTCACATAATTTCGTCTTCGTTTCTAGACACTGATTTCTAATTATGATACTAAATTCTGTTCGTAGTTTCGCTGGCGCAGTACCTCGCGTCACCAATGGTAACCCCTCTGGTGTTTAAAAATTGAAGTGATTAAATGAATAGGATATCAATTGGAAGATTTAGTCTTGGCTATATTTTTGTCCCAGAAAAATAAACAACGAATACAAGTAAAAAAATCATTCTTTAAACTTCAGAAGGGGTAATGCATCCTTGTAGTTTGTGAGGGTAACCATGGTGATCTTGTACAATTCAGATATTGGACAACTAGGTACATATACTTACTACATATAACCTACCTAACTCAAAGAAAATATACTTTATATTCAATCCAAACGCCTCAAATAAGTATAATTTAATCTTACAGTACGATAACTACGAGTTACAAGCTCTATATGAAAAGCTTTTAAAAATAACTAACTACTATAGGGACAAAAGATGTAAAGGTCGATCACGCTGACGACTATAATTGCAAACCGATTTTTCGCCTTCATGCAAAAAAATACAAGATCGGTGCAGCTGCAGGCAACGATCAATATTATGATAAATAATAATGTTTTAAAAACTTTTTATCAACTTCCTCAATTGTATTTCATTTGTAACTCGATTGTTTAAGTGTCTATCTCGCGAAACAACATTAACGCAGTTTCTGTTATCCTGTTTATAATTAATTAATATGTATGATGTGTAAACATGTTTAGGAATTTTTCGTAGATCGAAATTGTGCCGAAAAAAAATCCGACACATGCAAAATTCCAACTGAAATAGTCAACCTGTCTAGATTCAATGACTATGCAAAATAATGGTGACTGATCCATAGAGGAAATCTGATGATGGAGACTGAAGGTGGACGACTCCTCGGTACACCCGTGTTTGGTTGTATGTATTTTGTGTTCGCATCCTTGTTCATAGCATCTTTTATTGATCAGGATACTATCATTAGTTGCTACTGACTGCGTAGAGCGTGTTTCAAATGGATAAAAATAAAATCGGATGTCCCGTCGTCGCTTATTTATTGTACGACTATGGAATAAATAAAAGCATCGAATCTAAAATAGGACGCGATGACAATAATTTCCTTTTTATATTACAAATGGTAGACTTTATTAGAGAACTCTTGAGAACTGATGAACGATTTTATACGATTTAAAATAATAATGACGGATCTATAATATCCTCATTATTTAGCTTTTCCGTTTTTATAATGAATACATAAAAAAGTCTATTAGTCTATGAGAAAAATATTTAAATGCAACTCAGATCTAGTGCTACCTGGCAGCCTATTAGCGTATATCATATTATTAGCGTAATGGGCCTAGTTCTGGGCCTGGAATGTCGTTTACATTCAGAGAATGGACAGAATAAGTAGGCTTTTCTAAGAAATATTGTTATTTTAACATAGAAAGATCAACAATGAACAATAAGCCTTACAATGTAGAGGATTATTATCGACAAAAGCTATACAAGACAAGTTATAATTGGTTAGACTATTAAAATAATGACGAACAAATAGAAGTTCGTTTATTTGTATTGTTATGGCGTATATAAATAGGTAAAATGAGCCTTATGGCAAGCGACAGGTACCAGGTGATTTGACCATACATGGGTAAAGCGGAGCTATTGTCCTGGCAATCATGACGAACAGGATTTCTGACTCAGTGGCTTGTACACGCTAAACCAGCTAGCTGGGCCAATACATTATAATAATAATTCTGGTAATTTTTACACAGCATCATCTAGCTCCAAAGGAACTACATGATCCTAAGAAGCTACATTATCCTACTATTATAAACGCGAAAGTTTGTGAGGATGGGTGTTCTTTACTCTTTCACGCAAAAACTACTGAAAGGATTTCGATGAAACTGTACAGCTTATACATCATACAGAATAACACATAGGCTACTTTTATCCGGGTACCATGAGGGCGAAGCCGTGGGCAGAAGCTATTATATTATATTAATATTCTAAAATGATACCAACCACAATAATTTCGATTCTATGATTACTTGGTAATAAATTGGCGACCAGAGTTGGCCAACCATATTTTTTCTGTTGGTTTTTCGTTCACATTTCAAACGACCATTGATCAGACCAATGAAATCGCTTTCACACGTTTGGTCTCTCTGTTTGTCAATGACTTTTGATGATGGTAAAATGGTAAAAGGTCAATGACTACTATTTCATATGATACACAAAAAAGCTGCCTAAGACGTGTTAAGAAGACATGATTTGTTAGGTCCCGATTTGCAATGTCATTGCAAATCCGTCAAACTAACTTTTGTTGGGAGTTCCTATCGAATACTACTCTGTACACATTGTTTCATTCTTCTAGGACCCAAGGTTAAAAAGTTAGAGTTCAGGCTACTTACTTTAGCTACTTTGAGTATATCTACTGGAGAATGTCTTAAATAAATAAAGAAACCTTAAAGTGATTTTAGAGACCTATATAATATACCACACAAGGGGGGGTGCAATAGAAACTTCAGTCCCCACTTTAAGTGCATGTACTAGTTAGGGTAGGCGGTGCTCGAAAAAGTTACTTATAATATTTTTGGGCTAGGAACACAAGGAAACATACCCAATGGTTTTCTATATAACAGCGCTTTTTACTGAGCGAGAAATCGGAGTGTGACACACAGACGGACAGGCAGGATGACATGATGAATCTATAAGGGTTCCGTTTTCGTCATTTGGCTTCGAACTCTAAAAGAGATTTTGCCAAGAACTAGCTACTGGCACAGCGACTTGTACAAATCTTTACACAAGTACTTATGATAGTATTATTATGGTATTTAGGTCTTCGGTGGAAGTCTTCCGGCTGATAATCATTCTTTGAGTGAGAGTTATTTTGAAGTGAAAAACACATGTTATTCTAACTGAGCAAGCTTTGGACCAGATTCTTTTAAAATATTCAAAGCGCGTCCTCAAATTTCTTCAAAGCTTTAATATGTTGATATTAAAGCTTTGAAGGAATGTGAGGACGTTTCACATCACCCAAACTCAATTAGGCCCGACTTCTTGAGTGCCTTTGATCCTGCCTCTTTATTCATTGAAAACCAGAATTACTTATTTCGTTAAGAACACTGTCCTAGTCTATTTATTATTTAATAGCATTGTAATTGAATGCTGCATAATTAGGTATAAATATGTTTACAATGCGATGTCATAACGTCACTGGCAAGTGCCTTATCAACGGCTAGGTATTTCCTCAATGTGCATGTCCACGAGAATAGTTGTTTATTCTTACGCTCTGCCCTTCTATGCGATGTGATTAATTCGGTCGTTATCTTTTCGATCGATTGTCTCTCTTCTGGTACTTGTATTATGATATCTGTGCTTCTGGTAAGATTTTTAAGTATTCTCAGCTGAGAACATTGCCATCCGCACTATCTAATAAAATAAACAGAGAAAAGTTTTCATGGGGATATGTAAAGGCTTTTATGACACAATATGTATAATGCATATATTTTTAATGATACCTATTTCCTTATTTTTTTTTTTCTCTGACATTTTTATTTTGTAATTGATATGTTTTGCTTGTCATATTATTGAATTGTATTGGTTAAATAGGTGATTCGTTTGAAATGTAATGAGGATAAGTTGTAGTTATATATATTTATTTATATGGACATGTTAACGTTAAATTAGATTAGATATGTAAGTAAATTTGCATCGCAGATATTGGGGAATATGAGTTCCATAAAATATAATAAATAACTTTGTGCCTACTTATCGCATTCAGGCAAATAAATGAATTATTATTATTATATGAATAATAAATTATATATACTGAATCAACAGTTATATATAAAATTATGTGTGTGACTGTTGGATATCTACAATTGGATATCTTGTAATAGAATAGGTGCCCAAAATATTTATTTGTACACGGAACCGTTATTATTCTCTGATTTGGTATCACAGGCATCATGTCTACAACATTTTTTTGCTTTTAATAATATAATTCGTTGTATGTTAAACTTCCTTTACAGTAAAACAAAGCGAGCGACACTTAATCGTCAAAAGAACAAACCTTTTCCTAAACTTATGAATGAATTGTTTAATTTATTAAAGTTATGCGACCCTACCGAATGAGAGTGGGTGCAAAGCTATTTTTATAGACACTTAAAACGATAAGGGCGTTTACGGTTCTTTCCAAATAAACAAACAATCGGAGAGAGTTCTCCGAAACAATTTCCTCGAAATTAGTACAGGTGCTTGTAACTTTGGGATGTTTGGGCATAAACCTTACATGGTATAAAACCGTATACGAAGTTAGAGCGCAAATTACCCATAAACTTTATTTTTACGCATCCTCGGAAAGATCGAACAGTTAACATAGAAAGCCGGTTTTGTAAAGCGTGTAGCTGTTAGGGATTTAACACTCGCGTAAATGCTTTCAATGTTTGAAATAAAGTTGAAAATCGGTTTCTTAGATACCGGCACAGGTACCGGTAAGATAAGCGCTGGTAAGTTTCAGCCAACCAGTTTCTTCACGAATGCGGTTCTAAGTCCAAGTCAATGAAAGGCTTGGTGCTGATGAAGCAAAATTAGGTATTATTTATGGCTAATTAAATGGTGTATGTAGATACACGACAGGTTATTGACCCGATGGCCGAATATTGTAACCCCCTCGGCGCCACACGTGCGTCCAGGCATATGTTTGCACAGAAAAATGATTAAACTTCCATGTGCGCGGATTACCACATAGTTACTACGAATATGGGCGTATCTAGGATGTGAGGATGTGGTAGGAGTGAGTGTATAATGATCGTAAATATTGAAATATATATTTGCTCAATACTTACGAAAAATATAAATTTCGCGGCTCGTTTTGGTCTCAATCGCTTTGATCAAGTTTTTCTTTCCTTTTTTGTCTCCATTCCCGTGACAGTTTTTAAAGGTTTGCCCCACCCAGGATAAAGTCCTGGCTACAGCCATGAGTTTCTAGTATTACGAGTACACAAGCACAGATTAAATAATAGCTACTGCCATAAGTAGAACAAACTGTTGTTAGCGATGATAGTGAAGATTGAAGTCTCTGTATACTGTACCAATTGTAGACTAATTCAAGGTACCCCATAAGAACCTTAATAGTGTCAAGGCTTGATATAGTTACCATCACTTCATAATTAAATCAAATCATCGTATTAGCACCACTGGATTCAGGCAAGTTTATGTGTAGTCAACAATACAAAAAATATATTGGTCCGCGTGCTGCCCAACTAGAACTATCTAGCTAGTTGAAACCTTTCGATCATCATACTTCTTTAATGATTCCAATTATTTATAAATTGTCTTTCCTTAAAAAAGATAATATAAAAGATCGCCCATACTTCAATTTTCAGATCAAAAGCTTCGTGGCTTCGTCTCCAATTCCTGTTCAATGCCAATAAAGTACAAATCTGTGCAAATACATTCGAGCTCTCTCTCCTGCTCAATTGTACTCTGGTACCTTTTGTTTGTCAGTCAAGTTGTGCTCCGTAGCAGTTATCAATATTATTTCCTTTAGAGTTAAATAATTAAATTAAATGAATAAACCACTCACCCCGACTCTCGGAATGAGTCGAAACTTAGTCGGTGCCTTCACCGATAGTGCAGTACGTAAAATTCCCGTTTTTTCAATATGAATAGTCAAGTTCACGATAGTTTTTGGAATAAAATAGACTTGTTCTTTCATCTTCTAAAGCTATAAAAATAACATAGGGGTTTCTGAGCTTTTTCTCTCTTTAGCAGTCCATCACAGGAAGTTAGTCACTGGTACGACCGCACCTCTTGCATCGCAGCCAACCAAAATTTTATAACAACAATGATTTTGTAAATCACAACTGGCACAACTTGACCCTGCGTTTGGCATACTAGACCACAGAAACATGTTCGAGCAGAATGGACCAGTCGCGTGCAGAGTCGCGCACGACAGCGCGTGGTAATGACACGCGATACTGACTCACTATTACCAGTGCCACTATAGACGTCCGAGAATCAGATAATTGTTACATCAAATACTTTTTTACGTTTCGTATGATACCGTTCAGTGTGTTCTTTTTTTCATTATGTCGTCACGCCTAGACCAGTCAAGCGTTCTAAGCTGATCGGCAGTAAGGAACTTGTTTGTTTTTGTTTCGTTGAGATATAGCCATTTTTTTGTGGCAGCGTCGTCAATTATGCTGGTTTATACGCACCGTCAGATTTGTTCATACTTTATCTATTTTGATTGATTTGTTGATGTTTTTTGTAGAGAAATAAATCAAAGAAATTTATTCTGTTGGCGGCTATTGTAAATTGGTAACAGTCACGTATTTAGGGAGAGGGAGCGGACACCTCCCTAACTTTCGTAACTTAAATTTAAAAGGGCCAAGCCCCGAATTTGTCTATCTATAAAACTTAATACCTTTTAAAGACTCTGGCCGTAATTCCTCTGCAAACCACTAGAAAGATCGGCATAGGCATAGGATGACAACCTCTGTGATGCAGTGGGCGAAGGCCCGCCTGAGATGCAGAAAGTTGTGGGTTCGATTCCCGCCGCGGGACAAATGTTTGTATGATCTACAAATATTTGTCTCGGGTCTGGCTGTTTTCTTAGTATTATACTTATGTATGTAATTAAAAAATATATATAAGTAGTATATCAGTCTTGTAGAACAGTTGCCATAACACAAGCTTTGCTTACTTTGGGGCTAGATGAAGCTGTGTGAAAATGTCCAGAATGTACCTAGGTAACCTAGCAATTTGTTGTTATAGGACGCGTGAAAACACGACACTAAACTGGATTGAAACATTTTGTTCGCATTAATTCCGGTCTAGTCATAGTATACCGCTAATAAAAGAAAATGCTGGATCGGCGAAAATCAGCCTTTAGTCACGAATGACGCAAAAATATTTCTGATTGTTTCACGGTGTCACTGAAACACAACTTAACAAGACAAATTTTCTATACGAACCATGTTGATGGGTGTGTAGAAAAAGTTCGTGTAAACGGGAAAAGCAAGCCGTTTGCGTGATGACACGAATGCAAATACCTCGCCTCCATTCGACTACGCCCGCCCTTATCACGATTGCAGACAGATAGACATATCTACCTACACCTAAGTCTAAGCAAAAATTTCTACAGGGTTGTCTCGCGTACTTTCGATTTGCATCTTTAGTTTTGAAGCTTAAGTCAACCTTTCTTAAATTATTTATCTGTAAACTACCTACCTCAGTGTATAAAAGTCAACGCATTTGCAAAACGTCTTGTAACTCTGTCAGCCCGGCATGTGTTTTTCTCACATTTCACATAGGCGGCTATGCTGTATTGAATGTGTTGAATTTCACATGTAAGTACCTGATTGTAGAGCCTCATTCATTAGTCTCGCTTAAACCGATATCGAGTGTATGTGAACACCGTTTTAAATGGTCTATTAGTTTTAATGTCTGCATGGGTGCGTACTCGTAAAAAGCGGGCTAATAAACATGCTCGCTTTTCTTACATTGAAACATACGCATTCTTTGAAATAGTTCTCTCCATCCTAAGTTTGTCTGGAAGAAATCGCTTTCAACGATAAGACCACCCATCGTGCATTTATTTTGTTTTTTGTTATTTTATTATGTTTTTGTGTTTTGTACTGTAAAATGGCGTTATGCACAGTAAAGAGTTTATCTATCTATCTATCTATCTACGCTTACCAGAGCTTGTGCATTTAAGATTGAGGAACACGACTTCGCTGGTGTGTGGTACCCGAATAAAAAGTAGCCTAGTTGTGATTTTAATTCCATGTCATGCAAAATGTAATAAGAATACTCCCGAAAACTAGAAGGTACAGCTCCCAAGATAGTATTTAGAATACTTTTTCATCGTCCATAATTACATTTTATGGTTGATGAAAAAGTCTATGTTCATTTGGTAGAGTCGAAAACTGACATATCTTTTTGAACACTAAATTGCATTCCGAAAATCCGAGCCTGCGTGTTAAGAAAATAACTCTGATCTTATCAAAAGCACACCTTTTAAAATAAACCAGTATCAAACATTAAATAACAGCTGCCAGGCTATTAAATGCAAATCAGCTTATTAGGTTTTCCTCGTAAATTGGTCGACTCTTCGTTCGATATTTGTGTAGATTGAGAGGAACAATAATGCAACAAATTATTCTGCGGGAAAGGTTCTTTACTGGCGACCACAAAACTGACGACGCAGGAAGGCCGCCCACCCTTGGGACTGATGATGGCATCTTAAAAGATTGCGGGAAGTCGGTGGATGGCCCAAAATATTTCGTCGTGGCAATCTTTATTGCAGGCTTATGTCCAGCAGTTGACTTCTACAGGCTGAAGATATCAATTTAATTCATCAGATCTAACATTAAACATTCATACAGATCGTATCGAATAAGTTGTAGAACACGATCTAAAAAAATTTACCATTATCGATTGATTCTATCTTGATGATTCGATAAACCATAGAAAAAAATGTCTCTTCTGCGCCTCGACTTCTCGTTTTATTATAAAATCTAACGTATGTTCGTCTGTGTATCAGCTAGTGTCATAATAAATGCAACGTACTGTAACTTATTATACAGTTTCAAATCGATAACTTCTCTGTTTTATGGATGTAGCTTCTGGAGTTTGTTAAAATTGTTTGCGTGTCTGATGAACAAAGGAGCTGCTGAAGAATATGGTTTATATAAAACGGTTACTGACCTCGTGATTATATTAAAACCTGTATTAGTTTTGAGTTTGCCGTATTAAGTCGTCTCCTTCTTCGTCGTATCACCGGTTATTTCATGGTTACCCTACGTAATGCGTTTGCCATAAGAGGCTATGTCTTTCTTTGTTCATGTCTGTTACAATTTATCTTCGAAACGGCTTATTCGACTTTAATCGATGTGTATCAACATCAAAATTATTGATTACAACAAAAACAAAGTAGTGTATGTCTTCAAGGAATCAAGGATGGTTTATATAGGTTTTATATCCACAATTTACTCGAGCGCGTTGTAATAGACTCGTATAGTTATTATGTACTCAAACTAGGCGAACATCTCTTTTGGACGAAACCGGAATTACATATCCTGTATTCCATTACAAATCCGTAATTCGCAGTAGTTCAAACAGTTCCTTCTTGGACCTACTGTATTTTTTCATGTACGCTTATTCGCACGAGTTCCAGTTTATCGAGACTTTTTGACGGTTAATAACTATAGTATTTCTTGTTATGGTGCTGGCAGCAAGCGTGTTAAGAATGCAGCGACTTGCAACCATCGACCCTAGATATCAGGCGGAAATTGCTCATTGCTACACTTTTTAATGACTATTGCCGTAGTGAAAGCTTAATGAGTTTGCGTGGGGAGGTATCCTTGTTGTTTATTTTAGAAGAATAAGATAAAAATAAAGTCGTATTTCTATGACTTACCTACTGGTACGACTGTTGGAGCTCTAAAGTATGATTGGTATGATTTCGTAAAATATCCAAGTGGTGCTTTCAATGGGTATGAATTTGACGCAATAATTTTTTTCGCATTTTAAATTTTACTACGACGCAAAGCACCTCGCTGGTACCTAATAATGACCTTCATCATTCTTCGCCATTCGTGCAAAGCGGCTTCAATAAATAATAATTTACCGCGCCAATTCTTATTTTTTTGGGATTTGTTAGAGTTCTTATGAAAACCCTCTCTCGTGAGGAAACCAACATGCCCTGGAACCAAACATTCGAAGGCTAGGCCGATTGTGTTCCAATAATCGGCGATAGGTTTTCAATCTATTGCGTGGAATGCTGAGTAATATGCAAAATGCGGGCTTGTGCCTAACATAATGTTTGAACGTGGCTCTGACCACCCCTACTTGGTATCCTCACAAATCTGCGTACTGAGTATGAACCTGAGGATCTCCATCACGATGTTACAGTTGTGAGCGTGTTTGTTTTTTTTTATTTCTAATTTAAAAAAACGAGTATGATGACGAAACAAATAGACTTCTGGATCTCGGCGCCCTACAAAGAATGCCACGACCAACGGTCATGTCGACATCCATCTTTACGATGTCATCGGTCCTACTATTTCTTCAAAAACTGTTTAAAGATATAACAAGTTACGAGATGTATAAATATAATGAATGTGTCTATTGAAATGTAATGAAACGATAGATAGATAAATTCTCTGAAGTAAAACTAGTTATTTGTGTAAGTAGGGAATTGTAACATTGATTAGATAAGAAATCAAATTCATAGAAAATTATTTCGCTCCAAGTTCAACCAAAAACATATTGCAATTAGGTATTTTGTAACACGTGCTTGTGCATTGCGTAGATTTCACCATGTTCCTGAAACTATTACATAAAATGTGTCAAAAGAAGGACCTTGCGATAGTTATATTAGGTCATATTTACCTTGTTTGAATACAAAACGTAACCAGTTTGTTTCTAATGATCAAGACTTCCGATCATACATTCATGGGTGAGATTTATAATCAAAACACGATTGTGATGATAGCAAAGTTCAAAAACCTCTTTAGCATAGAAACAAATATAAAGTGCTTGAACTCACGTGCCACGATTTTCGTACAGTAAATAGCCAGGAGAATGGGAGAGCCTTGCAATTCCATCTACAAACTCGAAGGTAAGATGAAAAAATATTTTGCTTCTTCATTCAATCGAATAAACGCGATATCTGACTATTCGTCGTCGGTAATATTTGAAAAGGCTTAACTTATTTGGACGAAATTAAGAGATATTGTAATGTATCTTGA
Source organism: Perizoma flavofasciatum (assembly GCA_958496245.1). NCBI lineage: Eukaryota > Metazoa > Arthropoda > Insecta > Lepidoptera > Geometridae > Perizoma > Perizoma flavofasciatum. The sequence continues at coordinate 8,750,475 of OY292436.1, forward strand.
ACTAGAGTTATACATAGGCTAAGCTAGGAGCAAGGTACTTTCTATAGTTAGGACCTTTTGCCCTTTATCCTGTGTGATCGTACTCACATAGGACACATAGGATATAATAATAAAAAAGTAATTTAATATAAAATTTAAATAATTATCTCTACCAGATCAGGTGCCTTTGATAATACATTATGGTATCTAAGTTGAGCTGAGCAGGCCAATTATACTCTACCGAAGTTCGAAGGATAATCTTGGCTTAATTTTATATTAAATTTTCATATTGAATGAACCAAAAGCAGAATTTCCTAAGCCGTCGTATTATGACAGTACCTTTGATTACCGCTAACGGAGGAAACCGGCTTGAGGCTTCATTCGGCACTTTTGGAATCCTAAAAGCGATTAGAAGCTCAAGTCACAACTGCCAGCTATTTTTCGGTGCGCCCACCGGAAAAGACTCTGGCTGCATTATAATATTTTTGTTTAATAACTGTGTAACGAAGTTTTAATAGATGCAGTGACTCAATCGCGTGCATTAGAAATATTGAGGGCACGCTTCCTGTTTTGAGTCCTGAAATATTCTTGCGGTGAAATAAAGTTGAGCGCAGATTGCAGATATAGGTACCTTATACATACATTACATAATAGATCTATTAAATACTTTAGTTTGAAGTTTTGGACCATGTGCGGAAAAAGTTATTTAACCTAATAAACAAGGTATATAAGTTGGTTTACAATGGTGTCGACGGTGTTGCACCATTTTCTAAAACTAAACTTAACGTTCCTCTCCCTCAAACGACATAGTCCGTTTATTATGAGGCGGAACCACATATATTATAATACAATACTTAAACCAAGAAGGACCGTGTTATTTTGATTCTGACCAGTTTTGAGAATGGTGCTTGAGAGTCGCTGTACCTTACTAGAAGTTATTTCTGAAACCTCGTGCTCTGATTTATCTGCATACCAAATCCTACCTGTCAAGATAGGGATTAGGAATAGCCACCACTCATCTGTCTTGCCACTCGAGGCTTTCGGATCATACACATATAAAGATAACGTCATAATAACTAACGTAGGTTGGCACCTAAACTTATATTATTATTTTTCCATTAAACAGTTGCTATGCACCACCATCATTCAAATAAAGGTTGGTTGGAAGAGATTACTAAAATCGATAAGACCGTCCATTATACTTCCGCGATTAGTCTGTTTTTTCATGTTCTGTTTGATTTGGTTTGTTGTGTTCAATGTTAATTTGTTAAAACTCGCCATAAGATTATATTTTTAACACATCCATGCACAACACTGTAATTATTTTTTACAAACCCAGCCGTGGCAAATTCTCATAATATAACGTTGCTAAATCTGTAATTTTCATTTTCGATATCAATCCAATTATATACCTCGCCTACAGAAAAATATTGTTATTTTCTCGTCTTGATTCGACATATTTCTCGTCCCTATTTCGAATGAATATTCGCATTTTCGCGCAGATTCAAAATATTTTTTCCTCGTTTGTTTTGATATCAAACCATCTTTGAATACTTTTTGGATTCTTTATTTTACGCTGATACAATTTGAGTACTCGATGAAAGAAAAAATCTTCAATAAAAATATTTATCCGGATTAAATTATTAGGCACTCCTTCTTGTAGGCGCATACGCTTGGATAAACCATTAAATTTTTTCAAAACAATTTTGTTTCAGATATGAACAATGAGGCTGCCGTGACGAATATCTGATTTCTCGACGTGACATCGACAACAGGTGCGTATTGACGGGGTGATGAAGGTAGACGGACACCTGCCTTTCTGATCATTTATTAATTCACACATTCCCTCGTTGACGTCTCATTTTACATTGACGCAGCAAGGACAGACTTGAAGTAGTAGGACTTCTTTCTGCCGCCAAACAGTAATGCTCACGTTGTTGTGTTCCGATTTGAAAGATATAAAAGCCCGTGACATGACAGGCACGCAGGCAATGCATCAGCAATGCCCTGGTATTATAGATGGGCCTATAGGTGATTGTAGTCACTCACTATCGTGGGCTGTGTGCCTGTCTGATTCTAAATAAAATTAAAAATTAAAATAAAACTTTAGTTACTAATTACATTGACAAAAAGAAGCCAATGCCTATTGTCAAGCAATTGTGAGGAAAATATGAAGAGTGCGTAGTAACTAATAAATAAACAAACTAACTACTAAATAACTATTTAAAGAATGTACACACATTCATCTTTAAAGTTTCTTCAAGCACATAATCGTTGTAAAATTCAAAACTATTAACTGTCGGAAATCATTTAAAACCTTCGTTTTACCGTTTCAAGGTTTTTTAGAATCTAGTCCGTCTATTGTCGAACGCGGTCACAGGTGATGCTCATGATGAAGAGTTTATAAAATAGCAATCATTGTATCAACAGATTGCAATCAAACAGGTTATCAAGCACGCATCCATAAGGACTAAAGACGCATGCACACTACACGCCATACATGTAACAATAGACAATAGTAATTGTAATTCCGGATGATGGCCGCTGCGGAAGTGTAAACGTGTCCTACGGTGCCGATGGAATACTCGCTCACTGGGTTTGTGTGACCATTGATAACAATGAGGAAACTTATATTGCAAGCGTGACAATAATAGGTACAATGACTTTGCGAATGTGCACGCGATTGGATAAACATAAGTCAAACCCGTAGGGAAGGTAATCGATGTTCTGTGCAGTCAATACCCGAACCAGTGATGTGTGTTTTTAAAATCGTCCTAACTGTAACTTTAAAGTATTCTAGCAAACCAAAACACACTTTTTTTTCTATTGTAAAAGATCACTACCTTTTACATTTGTAAAAGCTGGGCTGTAAACTGCTGGATATCTCTATCTGAGACATTTTATTGAAGAATTCAACATAGAAAGACCATAATGTCTTTCCGTTTGTCAACCAGCTGGCTTCATACAAGCCACATAAATTAGCATATAAAACACACGCACGATTTTTGCGTACCCGCCCAAGCCAGTAGAGCTCTTGAGTTCGGCTCGAGTCTATGGGAACACTTAATTTTTTTGTTTGCGTTCAATGTAAGTCGGTAATGATTTTAAGATTTCTTATTGAGTACTACGAAATCAGCACACTGTTTTACCATCCATCGGTGAAAATACTTACTTGGTAACCTATCTAAAAGCTAAGAACCCTACAAGGGATAAGTAAAACGCGTCAAAAAGCATGCGCGTCGGGTTCAGTAACCGCGAAACTGCCTCTAAGCTGAGATGGAAGCACACTCTCATCTCAGCTCCTAGAGCACTCGAGAGTGTCCCAGATTCTACCTACTCCATTCAGACTTCAATTGTCTGGGTATATCTGAACATCAGTGTTCCCATCACATGTTTACATAAAGAGTGAATTTGATTGACCTTTTCTATAAGATTTATCTGTCAAGAGACTAATTACTACAGGTTTTTCAATTCTGAAAGTAAGCAAAAGTTACTCCCCATTGTTATGTTTCCCTATCATAATGGAGTCTGGTTTTTCTCTGTATTTTATTTACAATCCTGTGAGCTAAGCCTGCGACTTCTACCAGCAGATGATTGTTAGATAAGATTTTTATCTGACTGTTAGAAATATAAACTGAACGTTGACGTACTGTTAGTTAAATCGTGTGATTTGCACCCCTGTGTCATCTGGAAAAAAATATTCACCACTTACGTTTCCCATTCCACCAATTTCTTGCCCTATTAGATAAGTCTTCGTGTAGGGGTATCTAGTACCGAGTTCTTCGAAACGGTAAATCGATTCGCCCATGCATGGTATCCCATTAACGCTCTTCGAAGTTGATTTCCTTTAACAATTTGTTTTGTTAAAAACGTCTAAAATAAAGAGTATACAAACATTACAAGGTACCTCCATTATACATACATTTGTACAAACTGTGATGCTTTTGCTTGAAACTCACCGCTCTTGGGAGCATTCATGACCTGATTACTTTACGAGCCAGAGGGAAGCTGGCTTCTACAATCCGTTGTTGGTTAATTAGTTCAACAGACAGTAGACACTAGAGTTGTATTTTTTGAGCGGCTTTTGGTAAATTTAAGCATGAAGACATCTCTGTTATACGAGTAATCAATAGCGTGATTTGACTCGATTGAGAAAGCTATGTCATATGCATGGATTACCTCAAATTTGAGTATTAAAGTTCACACCTCACGAATCATGATGCAGTTTTCTTTCAAACTGCAACACTCAGTTGCAATACACGTAGTAATTTACTATAGAAAATAATTACTTAGTAACAATTACTTAGTATGTATATCTCCTAAATTGTGTACCTTGTGTACCTTGTGTAATTGTGTTATTTATTAGCTTCGTTATTAAATATCAGTGGAACAAAGTTTTAATTCGGTTTTTGTGTCTTTATTCCAAACAAAGTGCTATTTTAAGTTACATTCTTTGTATTCTAAGCGAATACAAAAGTTTTAAAACAAAAATACTGCGGCACTGTAGGGTAAGTTAAACTAGGACGCTCTTTGATGGTGAAATTGCAGGCCGCCATCCATTGCGGCTCACAAGCCTTTGAAACTGTTTTTACGTACCTCTGATTCGCGAGATGTAGACAAAAGCTGTTCACGTTGTTGTTGAAAGTAGCCGGAAAAATATATATATAAATTATTATTATAATAATAAATAAGTTATTACCGTATACCGCACAGTAGTAGATATTTTTCCTGTGTTGGGTTATTTCTAGTTAATAAAACAATACGAGTGGAATAGGTATACAGTAGTTACTTATTTCCATGACAAAGAAGGTCGAAATATAAAAATGTATGCACTACAATGTAGGTCGTGAATAATTATAATGTTTACAAAATATTTCCATTCCTATGAATGGCTTTATTTTTAATTGTAAACAAGTTCGAATTTTACACCCAGCTCGAACTAATTTGCACATCAGCGGTTTGCGTTATAGGGTGCGGTCATGTTTGTAGAATTAATGTCATGCGTACACCTGTGAAATTACTATAATGACTAGCCAGCGTGTATGTCTACTGACCTACATAAATTATGCGGCATATGACATCACATCACATGTGTTTCAGCAGAAACCAAAGGACGGTCGTCAGGACATATTATTTAGGTTGTTTGTGGGTTACATGTTTTAAAATTATTTGACAGGAGCACATTCGGAGGAGGACATTACGAGCATCGTAATGTCGCATGCTCCTGTCGACATAAAATAACTCGTCCCTATATTAGGGACCAGTAAATTTATTCGATTACTCGAATTCAAGAAATATAGATGATTTCTTGAATTCGAGTAATCGAATAAATTTATCGACGAATTATCGAATACTACTAATATTATAAATGTCATAGTTTGTATCATTAAATCCATATCGGCTGGACCTAGAATAACACATAGGCTACTTTTTATTACTTCTTATCGGGTACCACGCAGACGAAGCCGTGGGCAGAGGCTAGTTAACGTGTATAAATGTTCCTTTATACATGTTCACTGCGTTAAGCCAACATGCCCTGAGAATTCCATATCGAATGCATTTCGAATGTCGTGTAATTGGGTTTCTAGCGCATTGGCGGGAGTGGTTCTGACCTGATTCGAAACTGCAAGGGGGTGAATACTAACGTTCTAGGGATCTAGGCTAAGAGTTCATATCAGCGGTTTAAGATTTTATTTTCTTAGGAAACTTGTTTGACTAATTAGGAACCCCCCTCCGCATTAATAAGTTTTTTTTTGCATATTTTAAATCCCTGACGAATGTTCCATTGTCGATTTCATCTCCCTCTAGTAACTTGTGGCGATACAACCTATCTAAGAACCATCCTTGAAAACATACAAATTGATTGTAAAACCACATTTCAATCCGATAAACCGTTATAAAAATAGTTAACAGACAAACATACACGAAACCACACAACTTCTTAGTTCAAACGCAACTAAAAGCTTATTATTTATCTGCAGTTCATGCAAACATTTGTCCCGCAGCGGTAATCGAACCCAGCTAAGCTAAAAGGCGGCGAAGAGCGTCGCTCCACCAATTACTTAGGTACGAAAACTGAGGAAGATCATTCCATTTCCCGTAGCTCCTATGCTTGTGGGTTCTTTCGTTCAATGTTCATGTCGACGCCGACGTCCTAAAGACGATTAATAGAGATGCATTGGTTTCCTAATAGTTTAAGTATCGTGTTCGACAGTGCTCTGGGTGGATTTATTGCCCATAAACATTACTTTTGATTGCTACATAATAAATTACGGCTTATCCAGACCAGATCATAATGCGTCTGGTATTTGGTCTATACTTATTATACCTACCAATGAAAAATGTATTTCGTATCCATAATTAGAATTATTTTGATGAATTTGTTGTTTAATTTCGCCTTAGTGCAAACGGTAAGACTTAAATTATTAAGTATTATAAAATATACACGTTCGTCATGGTATTTCTAAATTTGTTGCCATTCAAATACTCATCACTTTATTACCAATATAATACAGTTATACCTACCATTCGTTAAGTTTAGATTAAAATGTTCTTTCGTACGTCATTAAGAAGTTTCTTACTTATTTTCATCTCTACCAGTGTATTTTCGAAAAAAAATCGAACAAAAGCGTAGCCCACGATAACAGTCTTTTAAAACCAGTCTCTGAGTAATGCAAAGTCCAGACGCCCGAAGACATTGAAAGCGGTACATTACGACTGCATCTAGCCGTACCTAGTAGCATTCTAAAAGCCATAGTAACCGTTCATTCATCTGTGCCTCTTTGTTTGCAAGCCGAATGAAACACAATGCTAGACGGACTGACTAGAGTCTAGACCTAATCTACTCAGGGCTTATTTTACAGATCCAGCAGTCTGGATGGAAATAGAATGCGTTTCAGTAAACTATCTTCAATTCAGTGCATCGTACTCTAGCGCTGGATATTTACTGAACAGATTAAGATTTAAACTAGCTGGACTCACGTGAACGTAAATGAACAAGATTAAAACACTGATGACACTTGACGACACTGATGGCGCGGCCCGCCGGCCGCGCCATCGTTTTCGTCATAAGTTAAATGGAAGTTAAAACTTGATTTTATTTGAAGCTGTTAGTTTATCTGAACGAGATGATTTAAACACTGCGATGAATATCCAAACCAAAATAGTTCATTATTGCAGAGGCCACGAAATAGGAAATTGCAGGTCGAGTATCATACGAGGCAGGCAACTGCTATAGCTGCCGAGGCCTATAATAATATAGTGCTTTTATCAAAAAATTGAAGGAAATAATATAAGGTTTCTTATGTTTCTTTTGCATATTTTTCTTTTGATTCCCTGGAAGCAGGTTTTCCATCGCTAATTTGGCTTCCGACCTGGTGAAGTGCAATCAGTATCCATTTCACTTTTGGGACCTTTGGAACCCATTTTTATTTATGTATTTATTATCAAAATAACAGAATCGAGTCCAACTTTTTCTTAATCGCCAATTTAATTTTTTATTTCACTGCATGTGCAGAAGAGTAAAGGCATACAGCCACTTAAATGCAACCTATTTGTACCAAGCTCCATGAAAGAGATCCAAATTCAAATGAGACAAACAAAGAAAAAGTTTTTTCGTAGACATTATTGTGTAGACATTGTTGTGCGTTTTTTGTTCCAAATTCAAAACAGATGCTGTGTACGTAAATATTATACTTTTATCGAAAGTTATGACAATATTCCCGCAGGTTTAAAAAAATATTTTACTTGATCATAGCTAAGAACTTATTTTTTTTTTCAATTCATTTAACTTCAATGTCGCGCTTATATCATCACACTTTCTCACTTGGTCGCGTTTGAGCTCTAAAGCTATCACTATTCATAGGTTCTTCAGAACTTCAGCTATACATCGCACCGCAAACCCTCACAATGCTTGCTAAGTAATGTTACGGAACCCTGATCCCATTCATCCATTCATGTCTACGCTCTTCTATTACCGACTACCGTGAGCGCAGAATAAGAAACAGTCGCGGTTCGTTTTGTCATTACTACGAACGTCAATAGAAACGGAGATGGGGAACTTGTTTGATTTTAGTATGAATTGAAACTATAATAAAGTATATATTGATAAAAGTCGGTAGAATTTCGCTGCTGGACATAGTTCTCTTCCAAACAAACAATCATGGTAAATATCTTTTTTTTTGTACAAATTATCAAAGTTCAATAAAATTAATGCACTCTTTGCACATCACCATTAACAGCGTGCAGTCCACTGCTGGACAGGTCTCACCTAAAGAGTGTAATTACGAACAATCTTGGGCTATCTTCATCCACCGACTTCCAGCAACCTTTATAAGATGTCATCAGTCTATCGGGTGAGGGGACACTGCATCGTCCGTTTCATGGTTGCCATTCGAGCTTGTTCCTTCACCAGCGATTTTATTTTATACTAATATTATAAAGAGGTAAAGTTTGTATGTTTGGGGTACTCATCCGTAGGTCGACGAAAAACGGTCTAGCGAATGCGTTTCTTGCGAACGCTACTTTTTACCCGGATAACACGCGGGCGAAGCCATGGGCAGTAGCTTGCACGTAATAAGTAGGTAATGAAGACCCACACCCATACAATAAACCTATTAAGCAACTATTCTGGCAAAGTATGCGAGTCACGGGTTAAATGCTTTATTCAATCTGCGAACGCCAACGCAATTGTTTCTTTGGAGTACAACAATATATCCCCAACCAAGCCATTCTATTCTAAACCTAAGCACCCCGTTATAATGCTCTCGGAAGTTCACTATCTGATAGAGAATTTAGTTATGGACATGAGGATAAGGCATTTTAAAATTTTACATGTGTGATCTAGTTTTATTTGTGAGGCGTAGGAACTGGGTTAATCTAATCCTCAAATGCTAGCCAAACAGACGAACTACGTCTTTGTGACCTGTTTTATGTACATACGAACAAATTATTTATTATATGGTTCTGGTTAAGTTGATGAATTTATATCTGTACAATATAACAGAGAGGACAGTGTCTATGCGAAGTCAGCGTTACGCTAAATTAACAAATTAAGTAGGTTTACTATAATATTTTTTATCCGTCGGGAACCATATGAAACAATCCGTCTCCGGTAGAAGATTTGGAGATGAATATTTATTTGGCACAACATGAGTGGGTTATCCAAGGATATGGTAGTATGTTATGTATCCGAGGATATCGAGGATAGAGCGAAGTAGACGAAAAATTGTAGGAAGGCTGGCAAAATGTGGGAACTGATAGCCAGGAAGAGAGAAAGAGGAGGGGAGGAACCACGTTCGATGAAATGATAACGGATTCGACGTTGATCACCAAATAAAAACAACCCTGTGAATTTTCAAAATTACTATCTAATCAACAAAATTAAATCAAAGCTAAATCCCAGCTTTATCATTGAAACCATCCAACCCGATCTCACTAAATTAACGGAATCCAAATATTTACGTCACATTATCAAGTCATCCGTTCACGTTAAATACCAAAACGTGACGATTCTGTAATCCCAAGCTTTTAAACCACAAATTATGGTTGTTCCAACCGCAACCGCACGATTAGCCTATAACCACCCAATAGCCGTAGGAGTGTTTACCATATACAGGATGGGCTGACTCGCGCAGGATATAAGGGCTTACAAAATGTCATGTTAAAGTCGAAGTGTTACAGTATAATAAACTAAATGACTGTTTTGATAGAGCATCAACGACAAACATTATTATGTTATGGTCTGGAATTTCGTATGAGTTTGAGGCGAATCCTGGAACTGCAGTTCAAAAGTTTATTATTATAGGCTGCTTTGTTCTTACGTGGGTAAATACACTTGTGGTGTAACTTTGGTGCTCTATTTTGTTGTAGGTATGGATCAGTGTAGTATATATTATGACGGCTAGTTTTTACCAGCCTGTGGAGGGTTACGTTTTTACATCATGATGTGAGGTATTCCGCTTGTTTGTGAAGTTAATGCACATTCATTTTAATGCTGCATTCTGTAAAACAAAATCCTGTAAAGATTCATGATTTTTTTAATCGTCTGTCGCTGCTGCTTGTCGCCGGTGACGGACTCAAGCCTTAAACACGGGCACAAGCCGAAAACGGAGTTCTGTCATTTCCGTCTCTCTGTTATGTCAGATGAAAAAATTATAGATTTTTCCCTTAATTTTAACCGTATTACAGACATAAAACTCAAATTCTGGACATGTACAAAGATATAGTTTACTGTAGAGTAATAATATGATAACACCTATTGTGATCTACATACCTCATTCTGTATAACAGAAACTAGCGAAGTGTATGCGGCACGAGCCAGTTTTTACGGTTATTAGATAACAGGAGATAGATTACAAGGCGGCGTGCACACGCGATCGCTACCGGGAAATATTAAAACTACGATCGAACGGATGTTATGGGTATGCTTCTCTGCCGAAGCATCTACTCTTTATCGTGACATCGTCCTTTTATGAACTATCTCGAAGAGGAAGTGGAAACATGACATGCATAGCTGACGATACAAAATGAAATCAAAACCAATTTTCGAAACCAATACTTAAATTAAAAAACTTGAGAAATCAAGAAATTATAAAATAAGTTTTTAAATAAGATCAGTTAAGAGTTGCGTTTAGATTTTTGACCTAGTCCACAAGTTTGTGGTCATCTTGCGCTCTCTGCCGCTATTTGTGTATTCCAAACTTTATCCATAGATTTTAACATAATAATAATGCTTTTCTCTATTCATCTGCCCATCTGAGGCTTCCCTAACCTTCCAATTTTCCAAGAGATGGAAATCGCAATATACTTTATAAATTCCTCTCTCTGACGCGGATATCTGGAGCGAGCTCGAGAATACAAGGAAATCATACGCCTTTGCGACGCATCTTGGAATGAAACTTGATATTTGAAAAATAATGAGGTTATTCATATTGTATAAACGGGAATTTTCACGTACTGCACTATCGGTGAAGGCACCGATTAAGTTTCGACTCCGAGAGTCTTGATCAGGGTGAGTGGTCGCGATTTTCTCGTTCCGCATCGCGCCGTGCACCCGCATGTGCCCAGCACCGATAGTGCAGCACGTGAAAATTCCCGTTTTTACAATATGAATATTCAAGTTCACGATAGTTTTTGGAATAAAATAACGAGGTTAATTTTTTTTTAATATAAAAATCTTGAAACATGGTAATCCTATCTTACTTATATTATAAATTCGAAAGTATGGATGTTTTTTGCTTACCTTTATAATGACTGAACCGATTTGGATGCAATGTGGAATATGTGGCTACTTATTACCCGGGTTCAACGCGGGCGGCAGGAGCCATTGCTATAAAGAAGAAACACCACAATTCTGTAATTCATTGTTTTCATCTGTAGTCAAATTAGAACTGAGTGCTTCCGTGAGGGCTCGTTAATCTGTCGCTACTGGCCACCACCGTCGTAAAGCCTGTCGGCCTTTGGCGGCCTATATACTCTAACACCAGCCAGTAGGTAAGTTCGTACTAGGTGGTACTAGTAAGTACAAACTTACCTACCTATAGGTGGTAATATCTAGAGAGGATGCTTACAAATGAATTTAAAGTCATGCCAATTGATAAAATCCGCATTTCAATTTGATAATACAAACACACAAAAAACCTCTTTCGTCAAACGCATATATGGGCTCCTTACGCTGCGACAATAAATCGTTGAACTAAATCTGCAGTTTAGTTAATACCTACTTGCTGGTTACCACTATCTAGAGCTGGTCGCGTAACGTGAGCCAATATCGAATTATTCCGGTCCGTAACTAACTTGACGCTACAACCAACAATGACAGGAACTCGCCCTAGATCGTTTATCGTTCCGCACTGCAATCTATACTTATAACATTTTACAACATTTTTGATTAAACCTGCTCATTTTAAAGAGGTTACACGCAAAAAAATATATCGAAAAGTGTACCGTGTTCGAAAATCAAATTTATCTGATCGCGCGTCGAAGTTTTTGTTGACGGATGCGACATTCAGTGCCAATCCGTCATTCAAGTTAAGTTTCAACTTTTGTAGGAATTTACAAATATTTTTACGTTCTTTATTTGTTCTGTTTATGATGAGAGAAATAGGGCGGTATATGCACGTGAGTGAGCGCAACTATCAAAATTTTACGCTACACCCGATGAGCTTAATGGAGTGCAAACAGCGACACGAGTCGGAATATCTTCCTGAGATTTTAGGTGCACGTGAGTATTGGAATATTTTATGTAACGGTTTGTTCGTTCGTCTTGTCATTGGTTCTCTCTTGGTAAATCTGCAGTTTAAGTAGAGTTAAAGTGGCTCGAACACTGTGCAAGTAAACTGTAGTTTAATACCAATCACCAGGCTCAGTGGCGCGTATTGGGGGAGATAACTATGTGGACTGTGGATGATGTGGAGTAGTTCAAAATAAATGATTTATCTATCTATGATGTAGTTCTAGTTTACCATTGATATAATTAAAAATAATACTTTGGTACCCTCCAAAGCAGGAGAGCACTCAATTGTTAATGCTTCGTAAATCTTAGTGTTCGCCGTGATGTATGTTGCAACACAAATAATAAATATTAATAAAATTAAATTGTTTCGCTTGAATACGTTTCATTATAAAGTATTAAATGAACTATGATATTGTAGGGCAGTAGCCCTACTTGCCAGAATGTTTGTAAATACTTGTATCTTGGCAATTAGTGCCTATTAATAATCTAGATAACGTATAACAAAAAAAAAACAAAACGTATAGGAAGCTATACTTGGTTTTTGGTTTATTGTACATAGTTCAATTATCAAGAAAAAATATTAATCTTATAATTGTATTTTTCAAACTTTCGCGATTAGATAACATAATTATTATAAGTTTAACGGGTCTTTATCGCGTTTACCTTTTTTATTATTTTCCCGACGTTTCAACTGTATTGCAACAGCCGTGGTCACGGGATGACTGGAGTATACGGAGCTACCGTCGAGAAATAAAGGCAGTAGCCGCAACTACCCTCATTTCATCTTCAGAATCAGAAAAGTCCATGTTCACATTACGGCACACTACACTAACCGTATCACCGCACTGCACAATTGGATCGCGACGCGAACACCTGTTTATCATGAAGCTCAATGACCCTAAGGTGCTATCCAGTGAACGCCAATATTGTAAGAGAATGGTTCGTGAAGCGATTGAAATAAAGAAGTACCCAAATTTTAATCGTGAAGACGGCTATAGACTCTCTGCGTCCTGGAATCCCGTGATAAACAGGTGTTCGCGTCGCGATCCAATTGTGCAGTGCGGTGATACGGTTAGTGTAGTGTGCCGTAATGTGAACATGGACTTTTCTGATTCTGAAGATGAAATGAGGGTAGTTGCGGCTACTGCCTTTATTTCTCGACGGTAGCTCCGTATACTCCAGTCATCCCGTGACCACGGCTGTTGCAATACAGTTGAAACGTCGGGAAAATAATAAAAAAGGTAAACGCGATAAAGACCCGTTAAACTTATAATAATTAATCTTATAATTATTATTAAAACGCTGTTAGAATTGAATCGATTTTTGAATTGGAAATCATAATTTGACCTTTCAGTTCAATATGCTGTTTGCATGTCAACAATAAGAGATCACCTAATGAAATAATTCATTATGTAGTGTTGTGAAATAAATTCCTACTCAAGATCATATAAACATAGAAGTATATTTTTGGTACCTATAAATGCAATATAAAATGTAGTAGCGATATACACTTGGTATTTGATGACCAGGCCCGCGCTTAGCACAGCTATAGTTAGTCTGGTAGGCCCAAAGGCGGCCTAAACATAACACTCCTTAAAAAGATTGGCCGCTAGACCAAAACCTATAGCATAATTTCATCGCGTGTACCTTAAAAGAACAGTTGTCTCAACTATAACCAGTTTTAAAATTGAAAAGTTAAAATTGCAAGGCCCCTCTTAATTATTAATCTTACCTCGCTCGTCTCCAGGTCAGGCTAACAGCGTGCAAATTTAAAAGGCATATTTAAACCTGGATCTATGTAAACTGACCTTAATTTAAAGCTCGGCGGTAAAATATTCCCCGATAAAATTGGGTTTATTCGGGCAATTTATTATTTAGCGACTCTGCCACCTTCAGTAGATACTCTTATCTAGGCAGTTTTATCAGATAGTTTATTAAAAAAGTTTTTTTTTATCATCATTATCCGCAGACCGTCTTCACTGTCACTGTGTATGGGCACAGCCTAAATAACACCTATTGGTATAGTAGGCCTTGTTTTGCTCGTGTATGGTCCAGCTTCTACCAGTTTGTGGTCGCCACTTGAGAACTTTTATATACCATCAGTTATCAGTATAAAGAGTTATTGGCCTAGTTATTACGACTTTAAATCATTAATTCTGCAAGCTTTAACAGATCACCGATCATTATATCATTTAGATATAAAAACGTTTCTACTTTTACATTACTTGCACCTCCCTGAGCAAGCCCGAAGCATTTTAGCATTACGGACCAACGACGTGTAGAAAACGGTATCGATATTGGCAAAATTCTGTCCCTATTTCATTTAGATGCATAGTTCCCAGTCTTAGTTACCATCAGGCATCATCGGGCTGTTTACTACGGAAGGATTTTAATCCGATCTCTACCTCACTTACTCCATGTTATGCATTGCTACGCATATTTTTGTCTTCAAACGTCTTTACTTAACATTCCACTTATTAATAAATAAATATTGCTGGATATTTTTCACACAGCACTATCTTATTTCTTTATTTCACGTTCTAAAGTAGAAACTATTAATTAATCCATGTTACGCCGACGATACTCCCACAGGGGCTCCCACACGTCTCGGTCCGCGACTCTAATGCCTAACGTCAGAGATTCTCAAACATTTACGCCAAGAATGAATTCATTGAAAACGTGGGTCAGTGCTACTAGAAATATAAATATAGACATGATAGCGCGTGCGGCTTTCAAAAGAATAAAAAAGTATAGTTTAAAAAAAAAAACAAAAAAAAACCAAGCTTTTGTCACGCTCTAAAAATTATAAAAAATAATTCCTCTATCCACCTCCTGGCTCCATCATCAGACCCTCGTTACCAAGGCCAATATTTAACACTCTTCAAAACAATCATATAATCCCAAACTCGAGGGGGTTTACTATAGTAGCCACTGAAGAGTTCCACTATCCACCTCTTGGCTCCATCATCAGCTCCAAGATATCAAATTATAGTATTGTCATTCGAACTACATTTATGTACATACATAGTTTCATTTCGATACGAGAATTCGAAGTAGGTTAAAATTTTTTTAAACAAACAATGTAATCAAATCTTGGAAGTAAACTTCCAAGATTTGATTACATTGTTTGTTTCTTATTTAGTTACAGGTGAAGTTAAGACTTTAGAAAAACTCAGTTTTTAAACATAAACTAGTTATTGGCCATTAAATTAAAAGTTATCAACGTTTAGTGCAAACGACATTACAAAAAGAAAGGGACGCCCGCCCGTCTTCCGATTGACGGTTAAAATTTTGATCGCTCATTTTGTCATTTCCATAACTTTAGTGGATCTCATTCAAAGCTATCATTTTTAACACACTTATATAATTGTTTAAACTTGTTTGACTACAGACATAAGCGTTTTTGTTAAAGAAATCAGGCGATCGATGGAATAGTGAATGTAGGTCCAGGTTATGGCTCTTTGCTTGAGAACCAATATCTTATTCTCTTGCTTATTGTTCTCAAGTGTAGTTTTATGCTCGTCCTAGTTTACCTTTGTTAGCCGGAGAGGTTTTTTTTTATCGTGCATTATTCTGTCGTTGTTCGTTGGTTCTCTTTGCGTGGTTGTGACATAAATTATGATGGCGCTAGCGTAGGAGGATTTAGAGTAACGTATGCATTGGTCAAGATGTATAAAATAGGCGTTATATTCTGTTTTATCGATTCCAAGACTGCTGAAGCGTAGCAATAGACTGTGATTATTAGTTCATGTTCGCTAGTGGCTAAACCTTCTGTAGGAGTTTATAGGCAGCCCAAAGGTAATTACTTCTGTAGCCGAACCCGACATCTAAACGTACCGGTGAAGCACGGAAACACTCATTTCAAATCCTATTTACGGCCAAGCGTGTCCTGAACGTTGCTTAAAATTGTTGAAAGAAAGAACATACGAGTACATAACATTTATTTGCTTACGTTATATGTAACATGATATATGTTAAGAACCTTGATAAAATTGTTGATAAAAGGAACCACTTCCTTTAAGCTTCTTTGAAACAGAAAATTATTGCTTAAAGCTCTTTTGCTAAATCTAAAACTGCATAAATGCAAAGTCTTGCTAATTCATAACTCTATTGATTTCTACTTGATTTTTTCTTGTCCGTTAACACTTAGTAATTTATAATAGCTGGCTTAAGGTAAACCAATATAAACAAACGCTAATCCCGCTCCCGGAGACCGATAATACCTGTTTTAAAGTAGTGCGATGCCCTTACTATGATTACTTATAACTCGATACGTTATCACAACTACAAATTCGTACAATCTCTGTAGTAAAAACCCCATATAGGTAAAGCTTTCATACATAATACCCATCCACCACATGCTTTAGATTCAGAAACTTAAAAGATTGAAGACTGTATGTTAACTTGGAAAAAAACGAAGTTAAATAGTTTTATATGGTTTTCGTTTCAAATCCACATTGTAATCACGCGAATTATCGGTGAAGGCAACAACATTGTTTCGACCTTCGAATTCGAATTCTTCATTCAGTATCTAATTGTTACGGATAACAATCCAACGTCTGATAAAAAAACAAAGAATTACAGAGCTTTAACAAGCTTTTTACACGCTCGTTTAGTCTTTTGTCTCGTAGTAGGAGCCAGGTCGCGGCGGCGTCACGGTATCGCTATCACAGTACCATCGGCGGTGTTTATTTTCACTGCAGAGCGTTTAACAGATTATTCACGTTGACTGAAGTCGTCAATCTAATGCCCTTAATTGGTGACTGTAAAAGGAGAAGTCACGAGTGCTACTAATTTAGAATGAAAGTCTTAAATTACACTAGTTTGTAAACAAACCGAGCTTTTCTATTTGTTGCAAAGGTAATTTAAATGTTGATTGATCTTATTTTAAAACTTTTTTAACTGTAAGTACAAAACAGCTTCAATATTTTGATGGTTTCCGAAACGTCAGTAAATAATTGATTAAAATTAAAAGTCCGGACAAAGTGTCCGAAGATATTGTGTCCGAAACGTCAGCAAGCCTGATCTTGGCTTAAGCCAGTCAATAAATTTCAAGATATAGCTTATAGTCATTTGCTCATTGAGTTGAAGCATAAAACTGCTTTGTTACTATTATAATATCTATTATTATTATTCATTATTTCAGATTATAAAAATCCATACAATATTATTACTTATACAGAAACTTAACACTATACATAGCAGGATAGAATCTATGAAGAAGCATTATGCACGGTTGTCTGGAAGAGATCGCTGTCAGCGATAAGACCGCCATTTCTAGTTGTGTTTCTTAATAAAGTATTTTTTCATTTTCATTATAATTTCATGTAAATCTGCGTTATCGATGAGATTTCTAGCATCGACACCTGATCAAACAAACTAGCTGCCGATGCCGTATCATTCTACATATACGCATCAACCCCTATAAACTCTACAATTTCTGTAACCTATTCCGACCACGTACAATTCCTCTCAATATCTATTAAGATTCAAGGTTTAACGAAATGTGTTTTTGTGTATCAAGCCGCCATTGCCATGCCGACATAGAGTCCTAAATAACTTTCACATGATCCCTGAGACCATTGTCTTCCACATTAGGTAAAGGAATGTACCTCCTCCGCCTTCCCTTCGTCTCTAGTGGCCTTCTCATTTTGCGGGCGCACGCGTCCTGGAGACGCCTAAGTTTTTATAGACAGTATGAAAGTAATGAATTATTAACGTTATTCTGTTTTCAGTAAGCTTACTTTTTTTTACATAAATCCTTTGTTGGCAAGGCTTTGAGCACACTGAAAACCTTCCTTGAACTTAACTTCTAGAAAATATAATTTCTAACAACGGTAAACTTAATTTTCCATTCTCATTTCTATCAAATTTTTAGGGAGCAAACGCTAAGTTATTACGTTTAAGTTGACAAAATACGCGCTTGTTTTTAGAGGAAAATTGATTTGAGACTTTTCATTATGTCTTATTTTCATTCTAGAATTTGTCTGATAACATAACATACTGATTTTCACACAGTTTCCGCTCCCACAAAGTCGCGTTATGCATGCATGGTTTTGAGATAATTGCTTTGTCTTATCGAAAGCTACGATTTCATGAACTCACAAGGACCGCCGCCGTCGCCTGCAATACTCGTTGACTATCGTGTGAACCCCGCCTCAAGGCTGGATCACAAGCATTCAGATTATGTTAGCTCGGATCAGCTCAGAACTCGCTGAACATCTTCCGAAAAGAAACCAAAACGGCCGCATGACATAAATGTACTTAAAACTGTTTTTATCTGACTGAAAACAACGATTAAAACGTTTCGTCCAGTTCCGGACACCGCCCTTTTTATCAATTTTGAAAGAATCCAGCTGCTTGTTATTCAAGCTTTATTATACACTAGTTCATTGTCTCACTGGGTTGTGACTTGTTATGCGTATTGCATTGTAGAGTACACACCATATTGAACATATAATAAATTAAAGGTTACATAGTCGATATGTAGGAATGTCTCTACAATAGTGACGGAGACGATGTTATTGTTAACTTTGACGGTGACTACGGGTAGTCCCGCCGCTGTGCTGTGGGTTCATACCATAGAACAGCGAAGTACCTAAGACCTATACATATATATCCGTGCTTTACTGTTCTGCGTACTGTTCACGGTTTGTATAAGTATCGTTCTTATATCTTGCTTATTTGCTCTACAATCGTAAGCACTACTTGAACAAGTTGTTAATCTTCAGTTTATTGGTTGTTGATTTCAATCTGAACGTAAAATACGAGTTCTTGACCCCCACAACAAGGCTCTCTATGAAACGAACACTATTTTAAAGAAATCAAAACTAAAAGTCTGTACACAGCTTGCACCATTCGCAGTGGAAAGCGACATTATACTATTAATATTCCATTGAAATTAGTATTCTCGTCAAGTGCAACGATTAGCAAGTCGCTTCACAATCCAGCTTTTGAATCTGCATCTAGATTAATCATTAAAAGTCTATCCAGGATTTTAAAAAGAATTCTATGACTTTGGTATTACTTTTAATCAGGTCAGAGAGGCCTATCGCGCCGATACTATGTTTGATCTGTTGGTTGTAGCCAAAATTCGTATTAACTGCTATGTTATTCAGTGTTAAAATAAGGTTTTTACTCCGTAATACTTTTAGTTTGATCGTTATCTGAGAAAAGTCTCACATGGATGACCTTAGATTCTCAGGGTTCAGTGGTTTCGGTCACGCGTCTCTAGCTTTGTAAGGACAATGGTAGATCGTAAATTTATGGAACTTTGTGATATTTACTTGATTGCATCGTCATTCCATTTACTTATTTTTAGTGTGATGATAACTTTAAAACACTTATCTCTTCTAATTATTATAAATATTAAACGTTGTGTTAATTTGTTACTCGTCGCTGTAACAGCTGGACTAAGTTGTTTAATAGATATACTTTTTTATTGCACATAGAATACAATTTATCCGGATACCACGTGAACGAAGCCGATAGCTGAGCCTACTAGTAATAAATATTCGATTGTACAGTAGCTTAGGGCATTATACTCTAAGCCTGTCTGTACTATCACAATACCCGGTAAAGTATATAACAGTTAAGTTGACGTGGATATACGATCGCAGAACTTCTAAGCTATAAGATGGTGATGTGACCAACCTATGTATCAATGTCACTTGAACCTGGCAATCCCATCTTATCATATGAGATAGGTACTGGCTTTTGCTTCATGTAAATCTAATGTGATCAGTTTATTAAACAGAAATGTTTGACGAATAAATTGTTTTATACGTTTATCTCTTCAAAACATGTTGTTTTACTATCGATCACAAGGACCTTTACAGGACCTTTCCCTGTCATTGACACAACACCGAGTAAACGAGGACAAACGAACGACCAAACTTACTCAGTTACTTTGACTTGAAGCTGGATATTTCTCTTTCCCCAGCTTTTTGTTACTTGCCTCTTCAATATCTCGGTGTACCTCATCAATTTATTTCTCTCTCCGAGCCTCAAATCTTTTGAGTTTTTACGATTATTGAAGAGCCAGATGTGATGTCGTTTATGCCCCTTGCCAAACCTGTCAAAACCCTGATATTTTAAGGGTCTCATAACAGCAGGATAAAAACGAGTAAATTACCAATTGCTCTCAGGACATGGCACTTTCGCTTGACTCCCACGCGTCCCCTCCATTCGACCTTGTTAGTCCCTTTTTACTAGTGATCCTGAATTTTCTTATCGTGGAGCTTCCACCTACGCCCGGTTTTATTCCACGAAGCGAAGCGTGATTCGTTTTTATACGCTGACGTGCTGATGTTTTCAAAGAAAAACTGAGTATTTAACGAATTTACACCAAGTATATATTTTTTTAATTTGATGAATATCTGCGCGGGCTTAGAGAAGAAACGAATTCATCTCAATATGCGATTCTAAACGTATTATATACCAACAATAATCCAAATAGCTAACTGCAAATTATCATTTCGCTTCCCTTGTTAGTTGATTTTAAATATTCACTATCCATGATTCGAATTAATGTCTTTTTACTTGTCCAATCTAAATCAATCTATGTTCTTGTTCTAAAGTTGTGAAGTTACGAGAAGCTTGTGAGTTATATCTATCAGCGCGTTTTAAGAACTCTAGTTAGAAGCGAAAATAAGATTTGTTTGCGAAAGCTAAAACCAGCTGCGATATTCATACCTTGTACTACAGTCGACTGATGCTTATGAGAGTGGGTAACGTTTTATTATCAGCCCACTATGTTTCAATGTCCTAGCCAATGTCTCTATACTACGCTTCACGCTTTCGTTCATGACTAAAAGAGGGATCGTCATTGTTTGAATAGTTGAAATGCACGCCCTTAAATTAACTTACTATCTGCTGACAATGATGAAGAACTTCAAACTCGAAGATGAAAAACATGTTTGGTAACGTTTTGAAACATTCATGCACAATATACCAGGTCCGTTTCAATTGTATAATTCTGAGTAAACATTATTGATTTGTAATAATCGGCCATTAGCAGCTCTAATTCATTAGCCATTGAACTATTTCAACCCCACAATCGTTGGTAAAGCCAGCGCCTCCCCGATATAAAAATGTCAACTCACAATTTAATTATTTTCAGCTCCTCATCACTGAGGGGATATGCCCTTCCCATTCGTCTCAGTCCCCAAAAGTAATGACGAGTTTCCCTAACGTAACGAGTAATATAATTGTCGTGGCGTTCGAAAGACCCAGTGCGTGACGAAGTTCTTCTCATAGGCTTAAAGTTGTTGGTAGCTTTCATTCATCCGTATCTGTTGAGTATAACAGCTTTAGACTGACATGGCGCCTCTACACAGTGGGCTCTGTAGGTTCAATAGAAAACACATTCAATTTATTTATTTATAAATAAATAAATAAATAAATAAAATTTTAATTCAATGAACTGGTCGACAATTATTGGCGTTCTATATTTGGATTGGAAAATACATATCGATAAAGACTCCCTTTGTTTTGTTGGATATTTCTAGTTTGTGTGTAAACTTGTTCCTTATTATTGAGTAATTTTAATATTTAAATAAATAATTTAAATTTAGTTAACTTTAAAATTAAATATTTTGTGGTCAGAGCTGAAGCATATTATGATAATCATTTTCCAATATTGAGGATAAAAATAGCTGTTGTATTTTAGATTAATGTTAAGTCCCTAATTTATATTTTACTTATCATCCAGCCTAAACTAGGACTAAGATAAAATGGTATCTTTACTTCCTCTAACAGTAGTCAAAACCTTGACCCAATTCTTGACAATAGATATCAATGCAACCCCTCCCCCCGACGATTTTGTTTACAGGACTGTGATGTCGGATGTTCTCATGAAATCATCAATGTCTATTATCATGGATGACTGCGGATCTGTGCGAATAATGTAATACTGATAGTAGCGAATGCGAGGGTGCGATGTGACGTAGTTATCCACAAGTGACATTTCCGCTCGATAAGTTGTTGGTGCTGACTGAACTTTGGTAACCTCAGTTGTCATGTCAAGGGTAAGGAGACTTTCATTCATGCTTCCCCAGAAAAGTCATTGAAGAGAGATTTAATTATTGTCTTCTTGGTCGGTTGAACTCCTAGCTATTCGTTTGTTGGTCGAACTGAACTAGCCATAAAGTACCACTGAACTTAAAGTACCATAGCTAGTCGCTTTAAATAATATTTATAGGATCTTCATCTACGGTAATTCAGAAAAATGATTGTTTTTGAAATCGCTAGAATTACCCATTACCAAATTAAGACTAAAGTTGAAGTAAAATTAAAAAAAAAACTTTACCAATATTACCCAAGAAGCTGGGAATCCATACAATGCTCAGCGCAGATTCAGGCCAAATTCTACTTAAACAGGTTTCATTTGTTATAAACCAAAGCTAAAGAGCTTTTTAAAACCGACGACAAACTTGGGGTTATTTCAACACTCTGAAATTAAAGCTGTTTTCCGCCTAAGGAATTATGAGAATTATAATTAGTTACTGTTATTAATCGATCAACACGATAAAACGGTATTTAGGGTGCCTTGGGGTGGTATATGCGGCAGTCAAACTCGATGTAAATTGAAATTATATCTTGAGGGCTATTGTGGAATATTATTTTTCCAACATTTCATACAACAAGTGATTTTGGTTCAACAATCACTCACTATCAGCTAAGGTGCGATATATTTGCACAGCTGAGGCGTTATTTCTATGAAACACTGTATTTTTTTAAGGAAAACCGGCTAAGTGCGTGTCCCTAGCCAATAAGGAATCTTTATAGTTTCTCCATGTCCGTCCGTCCGTCTGTCTGTCTGTTCACGGCTTAGCTCAGAAACTATAAGTACAAAGCTCTGTAATTTGGCATGGGTAATACATATTAATCAAGCCGACAAAGACATCACGCTTCCTCTAAGTAATTTACAAATTCCATTAAATTATTACTTGAATGAAGTTTTAAGTGATGCAAAACAGGTAGTAAATATAAGTTATGGGCAACTACGGAACCCTACACTGCGCGTAGCTCGACATGCACTTGGCCAGTTTTATCACTATATTACCCGAACTTTGCACGCCCTCAGACGGTCGTCTTTGAGACAACATTGCGTCCCTGGAGGGAGAGAGTACAGAGGTTTATTGACGTAATGATATTACGTTATTTGCGTTCAAACTTCTATAAACTTGACGATATGAAGGGTGAAAAAGAAGCTCATTTGTGCTTATTTGTGGAAAGTCAAACAAATATCGCTCTTGACTCGACTTGTTTTGTTATAGCAGTAGCGCCAACAACTCATGCTTATTAAACCTACTTGTACAGCCGTGTTCATGCTAACGAAGTGACACATTATAGTCTGATGAACACGTCTATTTGATACCACGTAGGTGTAAGGTAGACATATTTTGTGCATGGTTTTGTATATTTATCGCCTTTTACTTCAGTCTCATTCAGTTCCCTGCTTAGAGTAAATGGGACGCTCTTAGATTTATCTCCAGCCTCAGTATTTCTTCGCCTATTATCGAATGTGCTCCAAGGTCCGGAGATTGTGTGGCTATCTTTTTAAGCATCATCTACGTCGTGTATTTATTGGCACATCAAAATCTGGTATTTATGCATTAAATTTTGGTTGATTTTGTTCAAATAATAACACACTTGCCTGACCCACGTCTGCCCAGTGCTCATAATCCGAATTAAGGATCAACTCTACATTTTTGACTTCCTCTATAACTCGACCAAGCAAAGAGCTTCCAGATGCACACTGTGTACTATTTTGTGCACGGCTTCCATGTAATTCTAGGTCTTAAAACCCTTTCCACATCCTTTATTGCATTTAGTCTAGACAGTGTAGAAATAATACTGTCAGTAAGACTAGAACGCCTCAAGTGGCTTATAACAAAATTAGCTTCGTCTCTGCGTATATTATATTATTCGAGAATAATGATGTAAAGTATGTTATGGTGTTCATCAAGTTATTAAGGCTGTAAAATACTTGTCACTTGTCAAATTGCATGTCTGTAGTAAAATATTTTTAGCAATAGGTTCTGCATCATTATTGTGAAGCGTATCGTGTGTTGCCTTAGAACTTTTGTACTTCAAGACTTTATTTTATTCTTTGACTAAAGCTCTTTTTCAATGAGTAAGTTCAGCTTATTCGATTTACAGCACACATTATCCTGTCAATTCCTGTCCATATAAAGGTTGTCTGGAAGAGATCGCTATAAGCGATAAGACCGCCCATTGTACTCCCGCGATTAGCTGCTAATTTGCTCTGTTTGAAGTTGTAAGCAGCATATTATGTGGTGTACTTTAAAGAGTTAACTATCTAAGCTGAATCTGAATGAAGGATCATCAAAAAAAATAAGCGGAGTTTGTTGCCTGATTCTTTCTTTCGCGCGACCACGCCTGGAAAGGCATGGTCGCGTGCAAGGAATCTGTATATTAAATTCACGTACTGTATAAGTTAAAGTTTCTCTATGATACTTGTGATTTCAATAAATAAAAACCTATTGACATTGACTTTGATGGCGCGGCGGCGGCCGCGCGGTACATATTAAAATCAATAACCACCAATATTACCATTTATTCTCTTTTCGTGCTCTCTCCAGAGACAGGCTCTATAAATCGAATTTTATTAGACCGATTTGAATGCTGTTTTCGTTGTAGTATAAAATAGATAAAATCAATCAAATTAAATGTTAAAAACATGTTCTTAGCGCTGTTTGAGACGGTACATAAAGTCTCACACAGAGTTCCAGGTTCACTAGGAGCACATTTCCACTACGATCCTGACATTAACTTATTCCCATCTTACATTTTGCATTAATGCGACTTTGTTACTCTTGATCTTGATATCTTGATCTTTTCCCTAGAATGTCTTTTATTTAAAAGATGGGCAATTTTCGTTAGCCTTAACAATTTATAAAATATTTTTCTCTTTGTCCACAGGCAAGATGGAGGAACAAGAAAACGAGGCGGGCCCCGGCGTGCCCGATATGACTATGATGCCGGAGATCACAGAAGAAGCCATCAGGGATAACCTGAAGCGGAGATACGTGCACGACCTGGTTTATGTATCCTTTTTTGATTCAAATCCTTAAATATTGGCACTGGATTTAAATTATGACTGGTAAAACGATTGTCATCATTGGCAGAACTTACCGGTTACCTTCTTACACATATTTCTGGAAGCATCTTAAAACCAATTGAATCCAGATTCCGCATTTAGATCAACGATGTCTTTCACAGTAACCGTCTCGGTCTGCCAAGACCTCTTCCGTAATCTCTAGACCACTCCAGAATACTCTGACTGAGTCAGTAAGTTTTTACTGACCAAGTGTTTTCTTTATTATTTTCAAGTATTATATGAGTCACCAACTGCACTGAAAACAACATTCAAAAATAACTCAAGGAAATAAATATCGAAATTTTGTGGTTACATCAAGATTAGTTAATAGAAGTTGAATTATAAAATTAACTACTATCTACCGTTTATTAAACCCAGGAATGTCCTTAGCACAGTTTACAGACGTACACAGGATCAATTCTAGTCGCAGTGAACCCATACAAGGAACTGGGATGTTACACTATGGTGAGTACCTCAGTAATAAAGCAATTACACATCAGCTAGATTAAGCAACGTTCAGCACGGTCGACGCTTGGATAGGTGATCGTTGAAAGTGGCATGTTCAACTGAGCGTTTCCGTGATTCGAAATACATTAACAGGTATGATCCTGGCTATTTATGAGTCGCGTCCTCTGTTCCTAAACTTCATTGTACCGTTCAGTCAAAATATCGAATCCAGTCAAAAAAATATAATCATGAGAAAGTTGGACTCATGCAAACAAAGGCTGATATGTAAGTATGGTAAGCCGTGAGATCGCATGTGAAGACGAAGTAGAGCCTCGAACTGGAAGGATAAATACTCAAAACGGATTGCCTTGCTTATAAGATGAGAATATTTCTTCATTAGGTGAATACGTAAACTATTATCGTGACACGACACTAAAACCTCCTGGTCTACGGATCAAATATTTCAATCCAGTTGCAGAGCTGATACAAAAGATTCGTATGTAACCAGTGATGGAGATGGACGTTCGACTGATTAAAAAATATATATAAGCACCGAACGCTGTGGTTTGCTGGATCGAAACACTGTTTCTGTGAGAACCAGCCTTCGTTATAGAGCTAATGAAGCTTTATCGCTCGTACGAGGCAGAAAATTGTATCGCAATTTTACTGAGAGCATAGCTAGAACGACTGATGGAAAATGTCCAGGTAGCTACATCAAGATTTCAGTTTAAGATTGCTCTTGAATAACTACCAAACATTTTGTCACATTTCTTGGAAGTAAAAGGTCTTTTTACCTTGGGATTAAGATTTTCGGGAGCTTTTAAGCTTTATGGATGAGCGTTACTTTATCTAGTTTGTCATTAACGTTTCGGATTAAGGTCGTGAATTGTCGTGAAAGGTCGTGGCTTTGGTTTACCTTAGACATTTTTGTCCATGCTTCAAAAGTTGTGAATCTTTGAGCTTTCAGGCAGCTTAAATAAGTCCAACACCGGACCATTCGTTCAGACGACTTTACTTTTAGACTTTTGCCCATGTATCATTCTGTCTTTTGTGAATGTGTTTATTTGTGTACAATATAGATTATAGCTATTACCTTCATATATTTTATAAATTGTGAATGCCTTTCTTACTTCCCATTTATGCTAAAGCAATAAAAACTAATTTGCCACCAAGTAAAAGTGTTCCTGCTGATTGGTTATGCGTTAACACTTCTTACTATCTCTTGATCATCACACAATCAGTTTTCACTTTTACGCTGTCATTTCCTTTGTTCGGCAAAAAGCGACATCAACTTTAGTGCTTATTCGTTCATAGCTTATTATTTAATGAATATTCGATAGAATTATTTAGGGCAAAGGAAGTCGTGAGCATAATATCTTCTGAACGATATTCATTATTTTTAAAAGGCTATGTTCATTATATTCACCTTTATACATACATACATAACCTTACGTCTGTTTCCCGGAGGGGTAGGCAGAGACTACGGATTTCCACTTGCTACGATCCTGACGTACCTCTTTTGCTTCATTCACTCTCATTACATTCTTCATACATGCTCGCCGGTTTTGGATACTCTTAACCTGACCTTCCTCCAGAACGTCTCCTATCTGGTCAGGGTACGTTCGCCGGGGTCTACCCTTTCCAATTATCCCATTCACGCTTCCCTTATATACAATCTCCTTTCGTCCATCCTTGCTACATGCTCAAACCACCTTAGCATACCTTTCTCTATTCTTGTCACTACATCTTCTTTCACTCCACAACGCTCAATAATCACACTGTTCCTCACCCTATCTCTCAAAGCCAAACCACTCATACTTCTCAAAGCTCTCATTTCAACTTCATTTATTCTACTTTCGTGTTTCTTCTGCCATACCCAACTTTCACTGCCATACATAAGTGTCGGCACTATTCACGTTTATACCCATCTCAATGTTAACCGAGCTACGCAAGCTAGTTTAATTATGAAGAATCAATTGGTATGTTACAGGAGGAAATGCAGAACTACAGAGGCAAGGCATTTGGTTCACTGGCTCCCCATGTATTTGCACTAGCCGAGTCGGCATACAGTTCTCTACAGGTAAGATACAAGAATCTTTATCTTGTCAAATCTACTTAATTTTCAATCACAAAACAATTAATTTTGCATGTTTTTAATAATGCCAGTAGCGTTACAAATCAAGTTTACAAAATAACTGGATACATGTTGTATTTTTCAGTTTGGTAAATATTCATCTTAGCTTTTTAATTATAGTCAATAACGTTGGTTATTGACTATAATTAAAAAGCTATGAAAGAAGTAAAATTGACAGTAGATTAACTTTAAAGAAAAGCTGCTGGGAGAAAGCCTGTCATTTGAGTTAAAATATTGCACGTCAAGCGTAAAATAATCTCGCAAAATTCAGAAAACTGAAGTGATCTGTCCGAAATAGTTGTGAATCAGACAGTGACTCAATTTAACTACCATTAGTAATCTTTCCCGGTAGCTGCGATTAGTGTTGGATTTGGAAAAACAACTAGGTACTTACTGAAAATAAAACATCACAACCTGTCACTTAATGATAACTACGAGTATAATGCAAACTAAATGGGCATTTGACGACCTCTGTAGTACAGTGGGCGAAGGCCCGCCTGAGACGCAGAACCTCGCGGGTTCGATTCACGCCGTAGGACAAATTTTTGTATGATTTGCAAATATTTGTCTCGAGATCTGGGTGTTTTCTCTGTATAATACCTCTATGTATGAGTTTACAAAAAGTACCTATATAAGTAGTATGTATCAGTCATGTAGGTCCCATAATACAATCTCTGCTTAGTTTAGGACTGGATGATGCTGTGTGAAAAATGGCCAGCATTATTTATTTATTTAGGTGCCAAATGTTTGAACTGGTATCTTACTACCCCATCTGGGTATTCAATTGGGTTTGCATACTGAGTATAGAGCTGATATGTGAAATGATAACCAACGAGAGTACCTGGTTGTGTACCTAGCCTTCCACGGTCTTAGATTGGAACCATAGCACTGTCTTATGTAGAGCCACTTATATCTAGATCAAAATCTTATTTTGATTCCTAGGCAAAGATGTCACTTTCTGCTTTGCGATTGAGTACGCTATGGCTTAGTTAAAGCTTTGCCATTCGCAAAGCGGGATTTGACATTTTTTCCTAAACTGAATCGCTATAAGACTTCATGGTTAGGCCCCTGATGACTGAGCTATGAAGTTTAAGCATTGCCATTCAGCGTGGCATTGCAACCAGCATTTTGAGGACGCTTCCGTCGGGTAGTGATCTGTATCAGTTGAGCGATCTACAGATTGTATGCACGGTCTTTAGAAGGCTAGACTGTTTCATCTGGATATTTAGTATATATATTCTTACCTAAGTAGTTGCTTAACGAAGACGAACAATAATAGTCCCGTCAAAATATATATCGTGATTATAATTTGTTACAGAACGGCGAAAAAAACCAGTCAGTTGTCATATCAGGGGAAAGTGGTGCTGGCAAAACGGAGACGACGAAACTAATTCTGCAGTATCTTTGCGCGGCTGGAGGAACCGCGTCGTGGGCTGAACAACAGATCTTGGAAGCCAACACGGTTCTTGAAGCTTTTGGTAAGAAGAAAGAAAGAAAATACATTTATTTGTCACACAATTTTACAGAGAGGATATAGGTAGAAAGTAACATAAATCTATACATGTATGTACTCGTACATATCGGCCCAACCGTAATAGGTAGGTACCGTGGTGAGCTGAAGGCAAAAAGCTACCTAGGTACTAATTCTTCTCCGCAAAGCGTGGGCCAAGTAGGTCCTGTCTCAGCATATTATGCAACTCCATATCACCAGAATGTGAAGCTACGCTGGTTTTAAGGTTTGGTTATGACGTTTATCACAGGAGCTGTTTTGCAGAAAAACGACGTACTGGCACACGTTACGTTAGTTTCGTGACACATTTTGTTCTCTTTTTCTAATAAACATACATTTTCTTTCCATAACTAGGTAACGCAAAGACAGTCCGCAATGACAATTCTTCGCGGTTCGGTAAATTCGTCGAAGTTCGGTTAGACCACCGAGGGGGCATTAAAGGCGCTGTACTAAGAGACTTCCTTCTTGAACGAGCTAGAATAACGGGACCGGCGCCAAGAGAAACCAACTACCATGTGTTTTATCAGCTTGTTGAAGGTGCTAAGGTGAGGATGCGTTATAGTAACAACCAAAAGCAGTCCCCCGACTGTTGATCAGGGGCCTAACCATCAAGTGTTATTGCGATTCAATTCAGGCAAAGATGTCAAATCCCGCTTTGCGAATGACAAAGCTTTAACAACGCCATAGCGTCCTCAATCGCAAAGCAGAACGTGACATCTCTGCCTGAACTGAATCGCTGTAAGACTTCATGGTTAGGCCCCTGAACTCAACTCAATATTCTGTAGTTCCTTATACCCATGATATAGGGAATCCTATTGTGGAGTTGGGACCATGCATGTGTCTGTTAGTTTTTTATTTATTTATATTTACTTAATCTCGCTGGTACAAGTGGTGCACCAGCATGGTGGTGGTGTCTTAGATAACCATTTTATCGTCTAGTTTTCAGAATGTCCAATTTGGAAAATATATAGATTCGCGAAATGCTGTACTGGAACACATCATCATAATGATGTGATGAGTTCGTGTTCCAGTAACCATAAATACCATAAATTAGCTATAAGTAATGTGAGCGACCCGTAAGCGCTGTCGTCGTTTTGAAACTAATACTCATTTTTTTTCTAGCACAATGCGGAGCTCAGTAACACACTACGTCTCCGGGATGATATCCACTTCAAATACCTCCGGCCTGAGGACGAGGAAGCGAGGAAAGGTCGAGGCGGTGAACAAGGGAAACTTGAAGCGTTGCAACTTGCGCTGACCGTGTTACAAGTGCCTCCACATATGTGCGAGGGACTTTTCAAAGTGCTGGCTGCGGTGCTGTGGCTTGGAAATATTCAGTTCCAGGTAAAAAACATACATACATACATATATTCACGCCTGTTTCCCGGAGGGGTAGGCAGAGACCAAGGATTTCCACTTGCTACGGTCTTGGCATACCTCTTTCGCTTCATTCATCCTCATCACATTATTCATACAGGCTCGGCGGTTTAGTGTACTTCTGACCTGGCCTTTCTCTAAAATGTCTCCAATTTGGTCAGAGTACGTTCGCCGAGGCCTTCCTCTACCAACTATCCCATTCACGCTCGCCTTGTATACTTGTTTTGTTAATCTACTTTCGTCCATCCTTTCTATATGCCCAAACCATCTCAACATACCTTTCTCAACTCTTGTTACTACATCTTCATTCACTCCACACTGCTCTCTTAGCACGCTGTTCCTCACTCTATCACTCAAAGTTACACCACACATACTTCTCACAGCTCTCATCTCCACTGCATTCACTCGACTTTGATGTTTCTTCTGCCATACCCAACTTTCACTTCCATACATTAATGTCGGCACTAACACTCCTTTATGCACGGCTAGTCGTGCCGTCTCAGACAATTGCCGGCTGCTCATGAAGGAGTGAAGAAAAAATGTTAAAATAATATATATGTTTTTTTAAATATATATTTTTATATTGTAAAAAACCCATCACCAAGCCGAAATCTACGCATAATCTTCATCTTAATGGGTTACATTATGGGAAAATAATTGCTAGGAAACGACTTTTAATTTAGGGCTTACAAAAATGCTGTATTTTATAGCGCGCAATATAATGCACGCTGATCGCACGTTTGTGTGCGTGCTCCGGCTTACGCTGCAACTTCAAATGCATTTCTTTAAGACAATTCAACATTTTGATAATGTTTGTTTGGACGAAAGTTTAATTCATTTTCGCTTATTTCATTAATATCATTATTTAATTCATTTTAACACTTGGAATTCATTTTCGTAAAGAACTCAATAAAAATAACCTTCAAAAATCTCCAGAACCAGTGGATGACTCCAGAACCGAGGTATAGTTTGATATTGCATTGTAATCTATATTTATATATTTCGACTCGGTTGAATGACAGGAACTGTAGTAAATTTCGGTTCTTGAAGCTTTTGGATTTTTTGATGAATGTCTATAAAATTGTGTTTCAAAATTGTGCCAAATAATTAAAGTCCTCATCATTGGCGACACAAGACATGCCCAGCAAAGATGTAGGGTCAATGTCATTCTATTCTCCATGTCTATCTTGTAACCCTACTAATTCTTAGTGGGGGAACTAAGGTCAGCACTGACGTCCCGCATTATTGTGCATTATCTCCCTTCTAACCTGATCCCAACCAGCCCAACTCCTTGAAGTAGCGGAGAAGGACTCTGGGTTGATGACAGCAGTGTTCCAGTATCCCTCACCTCCTGACAGTTAGTGATGACTGAGAGCATGTGTTGATGAGTTCTTGTAACCCTTATTTACCAAAGATTTTTACGCTTGTAGGATGTAGACGGTGAGAGGACGACACTAGCGCCGGAAGACGCAGACGCTGTGGAGGCTCTAGCCAACTTACTAGGATTGGCGCCGCCGACCACGCACAAAGTATTATTGGAGAGGCAGATCAACGTACGGGGGAATGTCACTGATATTCCTTTGAGGTTGCATGAGGTGAGTACCTTTAGTATGCTTAAACACAAATCTATAGGATCCTTGTGATTTCAATGAATAAAAACCTTTTGACTTTGACTTTGAAATCTGGTTGATGCGATTGCGTTTCAACCAGATAACCAGGAGTCTAGACAAATACCACTTTCTGTTGTCGTTAACGCCTGCAGAAAGATTGAATTGTATGGGAATGACATTAGCTGCGGAAATGTCACTTGACAGCTGCCAAGTTTTACCTTGACAAATTTGCGTTAGCGTGAAACGAAAAGAAAGCGTGAGGTATTTGTGTAGACCCCCTGGTTGAAAATCAATTGAGATTTTATAATTATGATCCCGGAAAATCAATCGGAATCCCAGCAGTCTTAAAGATAAATAAACCAACTGTACAACGACTGTATGATGAAATATTCACGGTGGTGGAAATTTCGAAATTCATGCGCCAAATATGTATGTTATCCCGAAAGAGGGTCGTTGAATACAATAATAAACAAATATATAGATAGATAAACTCTTTATTGTGTATAACACCATTTTACTGTACAACGTACAAAATCATAATAAAACAACAAATGCACAATGGTCTTTACCAATAATAATAGGTACCTACCGAACAACTTTGACTACTTTTAAAATGCTGCTATTGAAAAACATTTTTAGTTTCAAGAAAGTGTTCTTAAATTTAAGTACCTATTCATTCCAAAAACTTACTTTTTTATAAAAATATGACGATTAACCGATTGTAATGTAATGTTTTTTGTAATCGCATTTCAAGATTCTTCGATCGGTATTCACGCCTCACGCCACTAGAGTCGCGTTAATACTAGATGGAATAAACGAAGCGAATCCTACTTCCTACTAATATTATAAACGCGAAAGTTTGTGAGGATGGATGATAAGAGTAACAAACATCCTACTGAACAAATTTTGATGAAACTTTACAGTAATATAGCTTATATATCAGAATAACACATAGGCTACTTTTTATCCGGAAGCTAGTCCTACTAATATTATAAACGTGAAAGTTTGTGAGGATGTTTCTTCCTCTTTCACGCAAAAATTACTGAACGGATTTTGATGAAACTTTACAGCTTATACATCAGAATAACACATAGCCGTGGGCAGAAAATAGTAAAAACATATTGTGATAAATCCACAGGCCCGTGAGAACCGTCACGCGATGGCGCGAGCCCTCTACTCCCGTACGTTCGCCTGGCTGGTCCGGCACGTGAACAGCTGCTCTGCGCCCGGCCGCGAGGCGCCCAGGTCCATGGGCGTGCTGGATATATTCGGCTTCGAGAACTTCGCCTCCAACTCATTGGAACAGCTCTGCATCAACTATGCGAATGAGAAGCTGCACATGTTCTTCAATAACTATGTGTTCGCGCTGGAGCAGGAAATCGTAAGTGCTCGGTTCTGTTGAGAGGATTTGTTTTACACGGGATTTGTTTTTTGTTTATTTGGACACGGGTAACAATCCGTGTCTTTAGAAGGCCGTAAATGTATGAACATATATGTTTGTCTGTTACCTCCGAAACGGCTTTACCGACTGAAATGCAGTTTATTGAAATCGATTTGTATGACTTCAAGAATGGTCTTTACATAGCAAAAGTCACTAGGAAGCGCTGCAATAGACGATGGAGAATATCAAGGTGCTTTTAAAATTTTGTAAAAAAATCTTGTATCTGGGTATTATTGACCAATCAGACGTGGTAACAGTCGCGTCATATTGCTTCTTGGCCAATCAGATGGAATAGTGTTAAAAATGACAGGCAGTGATGTCATCCCTTCTCATAGTGCATTCTCAAAAGTTATGCGATTAAAAGAGCATCCCTGCGATGCGTCTTCGATAAATCTTGTCAATACACTGGTTTTTTAACTATAGATCACAAGATAGCCCAAGTTTTAACCATAGATCTAGTGACCAAGTAAAAACGAGTGTCAAGAAGAAAAAAAAACTTTTACATGTTTGTTTCAGTACCGACAAGAAGGCATAGTCTACAATCAGATACCGTTCACAGACAACGCTGCTTGTTTGGAATTGCTTGAGAGACCTCCGAGGAGTTTGCTCAAACTATTAAGCGAACAGTGCCACATGCCAAAGGTAACATTAAGACACTACTTTTGTAAGTGAAAATTAAAATCATTTTTCCATAGGGGGCCGATTTTTTATGACACCAACCTTCACTTATATGACACGAACCTCCTCTTATATGACACGAACCTCCACTTTTATACATGAACCTTCATTTATATGACACGAACCTCCACTTTTATACATAAACGTTTCCTTTTTTACACAAAGCTTCCCTTATATGGCACGAACCTCCACTTTTATGTCATGAACCACCACTTTTATGTCATGAACCACCACTTTTATGACATTAACCTTCACTTTTATGATATTCATCTCTACTATTATGCATAGCCCAGACCTATATGCATGCCACTATACTTTCTTTTGTCTCTTCTTTTTCAGTCATCTGCTTCGCGCCACCAAAAGCCACATACTCAATTCCACTTTCATATTCCAGGGCTCCGACGGTGCCTACCTAACAAACATCCAAGGCGAGTTCGGCGAGCACCAGAGCTTCGTGAAAGGCTCTCGAAGGAAATGGGAGGAAGAGTTCGGCGTCCAGCATTACGCTGGCGCAGTGTCGTACAGTGTGCAAGGATTCGTCGACAAGAATCGTGATACGCAGCAGGATGCGTTCATCGATCACCTGAGTCGATCGGCCAATCCGTTTGTGAGGGAGCTGGCTGATTACGTGCAGGATTTAGCGCCCCCCGGACATGTAAGTGCAGTTTCAAGAGCCCTACCCCTTACCGTATCCTTCAAGGGGACCACATATAAATTTTAGGGAAAAATCCCACCTCTAAAGATGAAAAAAGGAGGATGTAATTTCGTATTGGACTATTTTCCGTTAATTAAAGTCGTTTTTTACTTTTTCCCGAAAAAACTTGTTTTTTTATTTATAACTTCAATTTGCCTAGATCCGTCGACCGAAATTTATAGTACTATAGTAGTTGAAAGTGGATGGACTCTTAGAAGCATTCACGACTGCGATAGCTTATATCGGAGCATAGAGGTTCGTGACTGGTCTTCGTTGGGATAATTAGGGACAAAAACAATAT
This sequence comes from Perizoma flavofasciatum, assembly GCA_958496245.1. Classification (NCBI taxonomy): domain Eukaryota; kingdom Metazoa; phylum Arthropoda; class Insecta; order Lepidoptera; family Geometridae; genus Perizoma; species Perizoma flavofasciatum. The sequence goes on from OY292436.1 coordinate 8,786,007, forward strand.
AAGTAGGTACCTACTCAACCTATTTATAAATAGGTTAATAGACAGGAAAAAATCGTATGAGACGATCGTTTCTACTTCTAAGTGGAAACGAATGGTCATTCCCACCAATGCCAAATCTATTGTTCTCCAAATTATATCCTACTAATATTATAAACGTGAAAGTTTGTGAGGATGTTTGTTCCTCTTTCATGCAAAAACTACTGAACGGATGTTGATGAAACTTTACAGTAATATAGCTTATACATCGGAATAATACATAGGCTACTTTTTATCCGGGTACCATGCGGGCGAAGCCGTGGGCAGAAGCTAGTATTCCATATATGGGTTCCCAAGCAATCCCATGCCATTTTTAATATAAAAATAAAGTAGTTTTCTTTGCCAGTCAATGCCACGAGTTTTAGATAGGTTGGTAGGTACAATTATATTACGAAATTTTCAGACTTTCACGCTCAATAACCATAATTATAAGTTTTTTACGTACTTTTATCGCGTTTACCTTTTTTATAATTTTCCCGACTGCATTGCGTAGTCACGAAATGCACTGCAAAATCGGATCGCGACGCGAACAACTGTTGATCACGAGCTTCCAAGTCGAAGAGATTCTATAGCCGTCTTCGCGATTAAAATAAGAATAAGAATAACTTTATTTTGGAAAATAACTAAACTTAATGAAAATTTGGGTACTTATTGATTTCAACCGCTTCACGAACCATTCTTATATAAGCTCATACGAACTTTCTTGCTATTTTCTTTGTATATTAATTTATTTTCCAGGATGTGATGTCATTATCAAGTCCAAATTCAACGGGCACCACGCAAAGAGGGACGTCCAAAGGTCGTCCGACGGTCGTTGATACGTTCAGGTGTCAACTGCAGTCTCTCGTCGATATGTTGCAAGCTACGGACGTTTGGTGAGCTTTATACGCATTCTTCATGATCAGCCGAATCAGCCGATCAGAGTGCATCGATCAGGGTGTCTAGATAACAACCACTTTCTTTTGACGTTAACGCCTGCGGAAAGATTGAATTGTATGGAAATGACATTAGCTGTGGAAATGTCACGTGACAGCTGCCAAGTTTTACCTTGACAAATTTGCGTTAGCGTGAAAGGAGAAGTAAGCGTGAGGTATTTGTCTAGATCCCAGGCCTTTAGATATAATTATAGATAGAAAATGCCTTATTGCATATGCCTTATTTTCATAGGCGAACTTAATGTTAATTAGAATTTTGTTCCAGCTAAAACAGCCTTTGTGTAATGAAGAGTGGGGCGGTAGTGCGTTTGTAAAAGATTACCAATATAAGATAAAAAACATTAATTAAAAAATAACTAGCAATAAAAAATAAAAGTTAACTACATACATACTAATTTCATACATTATAGAATGCTTCCTGCGATCGTTACAATGTCATCGGTCAATCAGTATGGTTGTTTCATATACGTTGATTCTGGTTCGTGGTCGCTACTTGAGAACCTTTCTAGTCATAGACATCATACAGAATGCTTATTAATTTACCTCGTTGGCGCGGTGGGCAAGTAGCCGGCTGAGACGCAAGAGGTGCAGGTCCAATTCCTGGATGTTTGTTAATTCAGTGACGAATTATAGTGGACCAACTAAAAACCTGTAGACTCTGTAGTCTACAGAACAATGCTTGAAACTGGGATTTTCTCTAGCTGTGGTACTCAGCTAGATCCTTTTGTTGACTCAAAGTCCTCGTATTCAAACAGATCTGTACAGACAAACAAACACGTAGATCGCATAAAGATGATCGAATTGTCAGCGTTACTTTTTCTCTTGGTGATAACTTAGCCGATTAGTACAGGCGTCAGTTACTATCTAAATGCTTTTGCTATTTTCGAATAATAAAACGAAACCCATTAACACATCCTTACTTATCATTTGGCCTAAAGACATTATGCTTCCAATTATAGTATTACAATGACTTGCTTAAAGTTCTGACGTGTTTATAGCTGTTTTTCATTGATTTAGTAAATCGAGATCGAAACAAAACACGTTTCAAATCCAGTCCCGTGTCGTACTTGCACGAGTCCAGTAATCCAGTAGTTTGCTGGCTCGAAACATTGGATCAGTATTCCTATACGTTTATTCTGTTATCAGGTATGTTCGCTGCATAAAGCCGAACGACATGAAAGAAGCGGGCAAGTTTAATGATCAATTGGTGCTTGAACAACTGCGGTATCTCGGGATGAATGAAATAGGTAACAAATACATCTATGTTCTACATTATTTTTAAACTAGCTTCGCTCGCATGGTTCTTGGATAAAAGTAGATCGAGATATACTTGTCTTTTCAAAATTTTGACCAAAATCTGCTGTTTTAAAAAATATTAGCAATAAACAACTATTTCGTATTTAAATTTAAGGATTTACGTAAAAACTGTATATTGATCACGATGTTTTAGTTTAATTGATTTAATAATTATTGTTTACCAGAGTTGATGACTAACTCATACGGACTTATGCTTATACTTTTCTAGTGAGGATTCGCCGTGATGGGTACCCAGTTCATCTCCCGACTCCGCAATTCCAAGCGCGTTACAGATGTCTGTTGCCTCATCCGCGGCCAGTTAACCCAGAGATTGCGTGAGTAGAATTACATACTCATATTCATTTATTTTTACCTTGGGAACATACAGTACACTTGGTTACATCAATATAAATATTACAAAATTTACATGGTAGGCATTTGGAAGGGTGCTAGAAACAGGCAAGTATTTTACTTACATACCTATGAATGTTTACATCATGAATTATTTAATCCTAATGTAATAAACACGAGTTGTAAAAACGGGAATTTTCACGTACCGCACTATCGGTGAAGGCATCGACTAAGTTTCGACTCGTTCCGAAAGTCTTCATCAGGGTGAGTGATCGCGACGCTCTCCCTCCGCGTCGCGTCGTGTCAGTGTAGTGTCGAAACTTAGTCGGTGCCTTCCCGATAGAGCGGTACGTGAAAATTCCCGTTTTTACAATATGAATAATAAAATTCACGATAGTTTTTGGCACGTGAGTTGAATCAATCGAGTTGTGCTCGATCCTTGAATCTAAAATGCAAATCAAACATTTTTACAACTCTATTCCCCATGATGGACATTCTATACACATAATATGGACCCATATTCTGCATCTTGGCTCTGTGAGGACAGTATTCTTGCCATATAATCCATAGATTCAATGGCGCCGATTCGGTAGTACACTAACTAAACTTAACTTAAACTGTCGCTCTCTTTTACTGATAGTGTATGCAAGAAAGAGATGGCAAGAATTTTACTCCTGTCAAATCAGTTTACGTGCCGCTTTTCTTCGTGTTTATAGTCAGCATGTTTTGAAATAACTAATTCGACAGTTCTAAAATTGTAGCTATCTCTTTCTTGCTTGCACTATAAGTAAAAGAGGGCGACAGTTTATTAAGTTTAGTTAGTCTGCTACAGAATCGAGGCCAATGCCTAGCTTCACTGTGGAAAGTGATTTACGATCGGTAACCGTTATGCGTTTCGGCTGACGGCTGATAGAGGAGAGTGGAAGAAGAAAACATGTTGTGCCGACCCCACGTAATGTGGGATAAGGACAAGAAGATGATGAACCATTATGCGTTTCATATATTACAGCGCGATAACAGCGATAGTGGACGCACCAAGCAACGACTGGCAAATCGGAAGGACGAAGATATTCATGCGTGCATCTGTGCATTCACCGCTTGAAGCCAAACGCACAGCGCTGCTTCAGTCATCCGCTCTACTTCTCCAGAAGGTAAATTACCTTCTAAGTTTCCTTGTATGCGAAAAGTCGCGACCAAATCATGTGAAAATAACATCGACCTATCAAAACACACATAAAATCGTGGCTTGACTGACTGGACTAACAATCAATGCACAACCATTGAACCGCAAGTCTAAAAAAATCTGAAATTGAAAGGGTCCTAGGGGGACCATAAAGAATAAAAAGTGAATATAGAAAAACGTTTATTACTAATTCCCGAGTAGTTTACGAGACAACCACAATAACAGGTGGTTAGGTCCTAATCAAAGCTCACCACATGTTTTCATAGGAATCTGTCATAATAATCAATGGTTATACTTGTGACCGTTTGTTTTTTTTGTTGGTGAACTCAAGCCTTAGTCGCTAAATCGGACATTAAAATCGTTCGCAAGATGTCAAACATACTTCTAGTGTCCGATTTTAGTGTCATCATTATTGCTTTACTTTTGTATGATTATGTTATCTTTAGTATCCAATGTTCAATTATTATAATTATTTTTTCATTCTCATAACCTGATCCATTATTTGTTAGAAAGTTATGTAATATCATAAATGTTTTTAGATTACACTGTAAAAACTAATTAATGTTAATAATTACAATGATATTATCATCATTCATCAAAGTCCCAACTGAATAGGCGAGGTGAGACTATTTAATCAGGATTCGAATCAAAGAGATATAATAAAGTCATACTTGTCTGCCACGACATGTTGGATGTCAAATCATCTTTATATTTCATTAACCCCATAGAGTTTTCTTTAGCAAAACTTTGGGGCTAGTGAGGGGCTATGATATGATTATTCACGTATGTTCTTTTATTCAACAGTGGTACAAAGGTAGTGTAAAACGTCGCCAGTACGTAATCTGGCGCAACGCTGCTATAGTGTTACAATCTGCGTGGCGCGGTTGGAAAGAACGCGCGCACTTCCTAAGGCTGCGTCGGTCTGCACTCACTTTGCAAAGGCACCTGCGAGGTGCCTTCGCAAGGGAGGTCGCGGCAGCCTTGAGAGAAATGAAGAGGGTCAACCAGGAGATCAAACTCAGGGAGGAAAGGAACAGGTAATTATCAATTGGATACCAATAAACACTGTATATCTAACCCCCTACGCAAAACGAGCTTGTTATAAGTTTGATGCTTTTGTGAGCCTGTCAGATAGATAGACAGATAACACTTTATATTGTACATAGCAACATAATATGTTGCTTACAAATTACAAGCTAATCGCTGAAGTAAAATGAAGTTTATTGTCATTATTTCTGTCTTTGGCATTGTACCTCCCAAACGGATGAATAGATTTCTAGAACAATCTGGGTTTATTAATTTTGATACCTTATACCTCCATAAACTGTTTGCATGTCACAATAATACACCCCCGGCCGCTTCAAAATCATATATAATCCTCTCCATCCAAAGGTTGTCTGGAAGAGATCGCTTTAAAGCGATAAGACCGCCCATTGTACCTTTATCCTATGTGTTACTGTTTATTTCGTTTGTATCTTAAGGTGTACAATAAAGTATTTTCATTCATTAATTCATTTAATAATTAAGGTCAAATTAAGGCTTTCTTATTTTTATCATAAATATATTTATTTTTAATTTGCAAACCGGTTTAATAGCGAGGATTTTATCGCCACACGTCACTTAAAGTTTTTACAATAAATGTCGGAATATAAAACGGCGTATGGCATCTCGTCCGAAAGGGCGAATGTTATCGAGCCGATAAAGTTAAGCGATTTATGGGTTATTATCTAACATGTTTTTTTTTGTTTTTTTCTCTTTGACTAAAGGTCTATCTAACATACATTTGGTTTAATTTATTTGATTACAGTCTCGCTGAGAAAGCGAATCAAGAGCGCGCCGAACTGGAAACGATGGCGGATCAGCTGCGAGGTCTGTCCTGTGCCGCGGCCCGCGCCGAGTCCATCAACCTGGACAACCTATTCGACTTCCTGGCGGATGTGCCGACGCAGCGCGGCGCGCCCGACGGCGAGCCGGACGCGCACCAGCCGACCATAGCCGAGATCGGAGACTCCATGGAGAGGCTGGCTGATGATCTACATCAAGAGGTGAGCGTCGTTTCACAGGAAGTTACATAATACGTTCTGCTCATTAAATACTTTACTTTCTGCGATTAGGCTGTATTTGTTCAAGATTTTTGTAACGTCCCTTGGCCAGACTTTTTACCCGCGATGACGTAAGGTGCTTATATTTATATGTGACTATCGGTTTCGCCCGCGAGTTACCCGGATAAAAAGTAGCCTATGTGTTAATCTGATGTATAAGCTATATTACTGTAAAGTTTCTTCAAAATCCGTTCAGTAGTTTTTGCGTAAAAGAGTAACAAACATCCATCTTCACAAACTTTCGCGTTTATAATATTAGTAGGATTGTCATTTGAGGTTTTTTTTGTTTATATGGTTGCCTGTTAGGTTTTATCGGTGCAACTTACTAGGGAGCCCTTTCAAACAAAGACAACCTCTGTGGCGCAGTGAACGAAGGCACGCCTGAGACGCAGAAGGTTGCGGGTTCGACTCCTGCCGCAGAACAAATATTTGAAAAATGTCCAGCATTTTTTTTATCGGTGAAACTCACTAGGCGGCGCATTCACATACAATGTTTGTTTCAGCTGGAGCATGTGCTAGCTACTGAAATGAACGAGCTCAGTAAAGCTCACACGGAATCGCAGCGCAAACCCGATGGCGCGGACTCTGACGCCATCCCCCCCGCGCCGCCCTCCTCCCTACCACTCACGTCCATCATGCAACCCGCGTCTATGACGACATCCATTAACGGCGCTATGACGACATCCATCAACGGCGCAATGACGACATCCATCAACGGCGCTATGACAACTTCCATCAACGGCGCTATGACGACATCCATCAACGGCGCTATGACGACATCCATCAACGGCGCAATGACGACGTCTATAAGCGGTGTTATGAGGTTTGTAAAATCATTCAGATGCTGCGTTCAGCCGAATAGAATTCCGGATTCAAATTATACCACTCGCAAAATATACTTTCCCAGAATGGGATATTCCATTCTTACAAACGAACGACTTGTGTATGTAATTGTATGTATGTATGTACATATGTGTGTTTTTGACTGAAATGCAGATTTTTGCTATAGTTGTTTATGAATTTGCTCATTTGATTATATAAGATAAAAAATGTTAGCAAATCGACGAAAAACAGTGGTGCTTAGTACCACTACCATATTATATTTGTGCTGCGTACAAATACATTAAAAAAACTTATTTCATTTAGAACATCTTTGAACGAAGCTATGACGTCTTCAATGAACGGGTCCATAAACGACGACCCGATGACATCGTCGTTGATTCTCCCGCCGCCGCCGCCGCCCATGCATCCTGATGAATGTCTACAGTCTCCCGTGTTCCCGCCGCCGCCAGCCTCGTGTCCGCTGCCGGAGCCGGCCGGGCCGCCCCCTCCACCACCGCCTGCTAAAGGTAACACGAGCTGCCTGACCCCCACCACCACCGCCTGCTAAAGGTAACCCGAGCTGCCTGACCCCCACCACCACCGCCTGCTAAAGGTAACACAACATTGCCTTCGGCCTGTTGTACTCTAATTCAGTTCCAGAATAGCCTGTAGAAGTCTACTGCTAGACATAATGTCTCCCCAAAACAGAGACATGAATGATCTTGGCCTATCTCTAATCACACACGCCGTCACATACATTTTGAAAAAATAAGAATGTTCATATTGTAAAAACAGGAATTTTCGCGTACCGCACTATCGGTGAAAGCACCGACTAAGTTTCGACTCATTCCGAGAGTCTTCATCAGGGTGAGTGATCGCGACGTTCCCCCTCCGCGTCGCGTCATGCACTACTCAACACGACACGACACGGTACTCAACACGGTAGTGCACGACGCGGTACGTAAAAAATCCCGTTTTTACAATATGAATAGTCAAGTTCACGATAGTTTTTGGAAGTCAGAATGTGTGTGGCAAGTGCTAATTAGGACTCATTGCCTGTATTACGCATAAGTTTAAGCCAGGCCTTACGAACCATAGATAAATAAACATAATCTTTATTGCATAACAGAGTAAACAGAAGCTATACTCGTCCAAACCTCGTATGCCCTTAATCTTTAATCAAAGTACAACGGATGGTCCTTTCGCTAAAAACGATGCCTCGTTACGTCAATGCGTAGGTTTCCTTGTGCCTCAAACGTCTCGCCTTTATTTAGAACTATAGACGGACAATTGAGTAGATAATCTTACAGATTAAAAACATTTTTATTTTTCTCCAGATTCTACTCCACCAGAACTAACTAACGGTGTGATACCTAATGGCAAACTCTCCGTTGTGAACGGCAAGGAGCCGATTTACGAATCTGTGATACCGAGGCCGAATGCTGACGCGGTAGTTGGGAGCCCGCCGATGACGTCACCGCCACCACCGCCGCAGTTCCCGTCCGACAACAACAACGCTAATGGGTATGCTCAGAATATAATAGAGCGTGAGAAATACAGTATTGGGAGTCCTACAGGGCTGGCAATACATCAGTAACGCCCCTGCAGTCTTAGTGTTACGACTAAGAAAAGGTTTTATCTACAGAAAAGAAGACAAAATTACTTCAGTTTATCCTTTCCGTTAGATATTACTAACTTCTGTTTACGGCTTCGCCCGCGTAGTACTTGGAAAAGTAAAAAGTTAACGTAGTTTTAATAGTAAAAAGTAGCCTATGTGTTATTCTGTTGTATAAGCTATATTACTGTAAAGTTTCATCAAATACGTTCAATAGTTTTTCCGTGAAAGATTAACAAACATCCATCCTCACAAACTTCTACGTTTATAATAGTAGTAGGATATGAGAGAGACAGGAATATTATATTTCGTCTGTAGATAAAATCCTTTTAAAAGTAAGTACTATGGTACTGGTGCTGGGCTTGCGATGTCAGATTGCCGACCAATAGTATTATTAAAATCCTAGCTAGAAGAGGCGGAGCATCTGAGTGATAAGGCAAAAATCACCTTAAAATAAAACAATAGTCTGGTAATATTGAACGCTATACATTTTGGTCAGAGCAATAGGTAGTCTTAAGCCTAAATTCATAGTCAAATAGGAGCTCCTCTAGGGGACTGTTCAAGCGCTAAGTAAAAAATCAAGTGCGAATTCAACCTTTATGCATCTAGCCATATGGCGAATGCTGAATGATGGATTTTGGGGGACTGTACAACCACCGACTATGAATTCAGGCTTAAATATCCTAGGTGTTTATAAGACAAAGCCATCTCTTTTGTCTGGCTAAAAGTTGAAAACAAAAGAGACATCAACAAGATTGTTATTCACAGATTCATCCACGCCGTACCAGAGTCCGATTCATCTGAAACGCCCATATCGCCTCTGGACAACAATATGTCATCGAAAGAGAAGGCAGCGCCCCCGCCACCAATCCCAATGGATACCTGCATCAGCCCACCGCCGATGTTGAATGGAGATTCAACCGTAAGTACTTTGTTACATACATACATAGTTGATGGGTTCAATTAAACCTCATCTCTCAGGTATGAAGTTCAAATTGCACTGGCGAAAGACCTCAGTATATACTGTGTGAAATGAAGGCACTATGCATGATTTAAAATAACCAAAGAAACACCCTTTGACAGTAGACCGTCATGATGAAGATCTTCTCTATTAAATTGAAATATGTCCCAAGATTTCTGATTCAGCGGGACAAAAAGAACCTAACCGTCAATGCGTTAACAGATTCCATCCAAACAGCGCTTAGCTGAATAGAAAGTGCTCCATCCCCTTTGACAGTAGACCGTCATGATAAAGAGCTTCTCTATTTAATTGAAATATGTCCCAAAATGTCTGATTCAGCGGAACTCAAAGAACCTAATCGTCAATGCGTTGACAGATTCCATCCAAACAGCGCTTAGCTGAATAGAAAGTGCTCTATCATACCCCCCCCCTTGACAGTAGAACGTCATGATAAAGAGCTATTTAATTGAAATATGTCCCAAAATGTCTGATTCAGAGGAACTCAATTAACATAATCGTCAATGCGTTGACAGATTCTATCCAAACAGCGCTTAGCTGAATAGAAAGTGCTCCATCAATTCGGGATCTGTCTTCACTTTAAAATTTATCTGTCTTCACTTTAAATGGACAAATTCGCTACAAAACATAAAATGTTTATCAACCACTGTAGTTTCAATTCTGTACTATGCATAATGTTCAGGCAACCCGGGCGATGATATACAGTTAAATATTCTGACCCTTATATTTTCACCAACAGAACACAGACCGCAGTGCGCGACGCAAAGAGCGCGTAGAACGCCAACTGCGACAGATGGAAGCGGTGTCTCCCCCCGCATCGGCTGTCCCCCCCACAACGCCCTCCGCGGATGCGACCAACGACCTGGCTGAATTCGCCAAGCTTTATTTCAACGACCATCCTAGGTCACCCGAAGGTACATTTTATTTTTAGACGCGACGACAATCCCGTATATACGTGTGCCGTAAGAGGTTGGTTGTTTCTTTGTCTATTACAATTTATCTCCAAAATGACTTGTATGAGGATTCTAATCTAATTTTTTAACAATTGATTTGTATTTCTTCAAGGATGTTACTCTGATAGGTTTTATCGACACAAGTTAGTATATTTTTGCGCTGCAATTGATGATAGAAAGAAATACACGTCGGGTGTTTTGCTGCAACGATGATACACGTCGAGTTTTTTATTTTTTTTATAATTGGACACACATTTTTGAAATGTTATGGGTTAAGCTGTATTTTTCACCTTGAAATTCGCAACTTTGAGTTAGTATGAGCTTAGTTTCAATTGTTTGTTTGTTATCTGTTACCATTTTAAACAAACTTTTAAAACGTAAGGGTTCAGCTTTTTTGAAACAACGAGTATCATAGTTTAACTAATTCCTGCTAAATATCAAGTTTCAGTGAACCTTTAAACTTTATAAGTTCACCTGTTAGCTCGGTCATGAACCTTGTAGTATAGCCAAATGTCACTAAACGAACTCAATCTAGGTAATTTTTTGAACATCTGGCTCGGATTCTATCAGTTAAGTTCGGACAAAACCCTCGTATAATTAACATAGAATTTAACTTTAGGTGATTTCATTTAATAATTTGCTACAGGTACCATCATGGCTACACTGACACGCAAAAGTAAATCCATGGAGCTGCTGACCAAAGAGGAAATGATCACGTATCACAAGGGCAACAATATTCCCACTTCGCATTTACAGTTGCATGACCCTGAGAGTGTCACTGCTGCCGTCAATATCTTCCGAGTAAGTGTATATCTTGTAAAATATTAGCTGAATTCTGGTTTAAGAGTGTTATTCTCATAATAATTTATAAATCACTTAAATGAGATCTTTTAACTAACAAAGAATTACGTAGGTACTTAAATAGTTGCATACGCGCGCGTGTTTTATTAACTAATCTAGAATAGGTAAACATAAGTGACAAAACCAATTATTATTAAGTTAGATAATACCATGCCTACCAAAAGATTCGCAACTAGCGTTGTTTAGGTGGGTTGAAAAAGGTTTGAAAAATATGAGCGACAAAACTATGAATTCAAATCATCACGTGGTTGTCTACAAAAATGAGCAAAATGGGTTTTCTGTTTGTCAGGAATTGTGCCGCTATATGCGAGGCGAGCTAGGAGTGGACAAAGAGACGCACGTGATACAATCTCTGATCGGGAAGGGATTGGAACGCGAGGAGTTGCGGGACGAAATACTAGTCCAATGTGTCAGACAGGTGAGAGAAATTTACTTTTTGATACATCTCCATTGAATAGTAGCCAAATATTATGCTAGTGATGTATAAACTTAATAAAGTGGGCTAGTGCTGTACCCGTTTGAACGGTTTTGTAATCGCGTATGTTTGCGCGCAATAATGAAATGTTTATTTCAATTTTAAATTAAGAGTAGATAGATTGTGTCACAAGGGATTACAGAAAACTAGGGCGGAATATTGGATCCTGAATGAAATTAATAGTTCAATAATATAATTTTGACTTTATCTTTGGTCATGAGTTGTACACTATACTTTTTACTTCTACTGAAAGGAATAAAAAAAAATATATTCTAAAGTCGACTCGTGGCTACCTTCCCTTATTTTGATCTGAAGGGAGCAAACACGCATTTTGTTATGCCAAAAATAGTGGTTTGAGTCAGAAGGGCCTAGTGTTTTTGGTGTTTTTGACGAGGGCGAAATATTGCTTTGACGAGGGATTCTATTAGAATCATGAGCTAAACAAGGGATTCAAGGCTGTAAACGCCACATAGCTTTTTTTTTTTAAATAGCGTGCGATTCGTTTTATGTACCTAACGGGTCTGAATCAGAATAAAAAAGGCCGTTTTTTTTGATACGTTGAAGGATCGCAGCAAAAGGAACAAACAGGAATAATCGTATATTGTTCGTAGATAAACGATTGTCCGGTGGAGGAGTGGGCGGAGCGCGTCTGGCTAGTGCTGTGCCTGTGCGCGGTCGCGTGGCAGCCGTCGCGCGGTCTCGCGCGGTACTACTGCGCGTGGCTGCGAGCGCGCGCGCGTCTCTCCGCCGCCCCGCACGCGCCGCGCGCCGCGCACTGCGCGCAGTGGTGCCTCGACAACTGCCGCGGCGCCGCGCCCCGCCATCTGCCGCCCAGCACCGTCGAGATTGCCGTCAGTATACAAACATCACCCTGTCATTCACTGCACTGACCCACATTGGGGTGTATTTGCTTAGAAGGAGGACGATCCCCCCTTCTAAACTGACCCCGACCATCCCAATTCTGTGAGATCAGTCATTCACTACTGGAGATAGGCCTCTGCCAATACCTGCCACTGAGCCCGGTGCTCGGTTCTTCTCATCCACTCACTGCCCGTCGTATTTCTTAACACAAACCCTCCCTCGTTCTTACGTCAATGTTGTCCGTCGTCACTGCCATCATCAGCCGATATAAATTCACTGCAGGATACAGACCTCCAAAGATTGTCATGTCAAACGGTAAAAACCTACCCTATCAATGTGCTCCCTCGCATGCAATAAGATACTTAGACACATAACCATACCAGCTACTTTTGTATTTTCTTAGGCGATGCGACGTCTCGGCACAATCGTATGTCGATTCTTCTTCCTCGACGGGCGGACGAAAGCCATCGATGTACACCCAGCGGACACAGCAGCGGCTGCCGCGGCGCGGCTAGCGGACAAACTTGGGCTAGCGCCGAACTCCAGAGCTGGCTGGGCAGTTTACCAGCAGAGAGGGGGGAAAGAGGAGCACGTGCGGGCTACTCAGTACCTGTATGACGTCATAGCGGCATGGGAAATGTATGTTTTACGTGATCCTAGGGTCTATCATCTACCTAAACGAAACCAAGCCTTATTCTTCTAAGATCGTTTTGATTCTGCGCCTTTTTTTAAGTTTGATATCTCGTATCATGCATGATTCATGATCTATTAAATATCGCAGGCAACAAGGTCCGGGCGGTGGATCGGCTGACAACCGCTTCGTGTTCAAAAGACGCTTGTTCCGCGGCGGTAGAGAATTACCGCACGACCCTGTTGAAGTGGCGTTACTGTACGCTCAAGCTGTACACAGCGTTGTCAAGGTTCGTTTTTATACTTGTTTACTCCTTTCATACATATTCGCAAGAATACCGCCAAGATTTTTTTTTTATACATACTGTAAACTTTATATTGCTGGTCATTTGAATCTGTAATTTAATTAATATGGAATGAAATAAGAGAAGAGGTAGGCAAAAGAAAAGATAATCTGGAATTTCTTTAAGATCAGATGTGTAAATGAGTATCGAAATGACGCTGGCTGATAGAGGGGACTTGAAGAAGAAAAGCTGTACTCACCAAATATGGTATAAGAGCATGAATATTATAATGTACACTGTAGATTATTGTCCTAACCTTGACGATACCTGAGTAAACTCTTTTGTACGAATGAAAAATTCACAGTATGTTCAATTTTTCATGCATTCCACCAAGACGACAATCTCAACCATTTTGATGGTATTCGCAATTTCCGTAACTTCTATAACTTGAAAAAATAATAAGTTTTCGAAGTTTTGGTTATTGCTATTATAGTGGGGGGCGCGTTTTGTTGGAACGCGTGCAGTATAAATAAATGTTTCGACAGATGGATGAGTTCCCAGTTTCCGAGAAGGTGGCGCTCCAGTTGGCCGGACTTCAGGCTCAAGTGTCGCTAGGGGAGCCCCCTCCGTCGCCCCCGCCACCACACACGCGCGCCTACTACGCGCAGCCCGAACAGTTCCTGCCGCTGAGGATCACCCGCGCTCGTCCCAACAACCAGTGGGTAAGTCTTCTAAACTGTTTGAAGAACTCACCGATTGGCAAGAAAGTGATGATACAGTGACATAGAGAGACTCTCAGAATGAGTCGGAATAATGTAAGTGCAGTCACCGTTATTACGGCATGTGATAATTCCCGTATTTGCAAAAGTGTAACAGTTAATGATGTTCTTTCCAGGCTAACATCTTGGCGCAAGCCCACAGGCAGTACGGCGCCGGGCGCGTGGAGCTCACTGCAAAGGCGTTATACCTGTCCTGTGTGATGCAGTACCCATTATATGGTGTGACACTGTTCCCCGTCACTTACAAGGGATATTGGGCGCATGGTAAGATACAATTTTGTTAGAAGGAACTGTCTATGGACCAGTGAATCCTTTCATCTTACTGGTTTCAGTGACCCAGAAGGAGGTCTATGTCTATTTAATTGACTGCAAACGTAAGGTGCATCATAAAGAGCGTCCTTTGGGACGCCATTACTTTTTACAATAAGTAGTACTTTTTATAATTTTAAATAAAAAAATAATGCTAGACATTCTCACACAGCATCATCTAGCCCAAAGTAATTATTTTATTTTAGTAAGTTCTTGCTATTGTTCCCCCCTCAAACCAACCTAATTTGATAGACGGATTCTACATCCGCCATATTGTATTATACGAAATTCAATATGGCGGTCGCAGGAACTCAGATTTTATTATTATCTAGGTCCAAACGTACTACTAGGCGTGGGCTCGGAGGGCGTGGTCCTAGTGAGGCCGACGGACAAGGTGGTGCTTGCCGAGTACCCCTACACCAACATTGCCGCGTTGCTAATGGACCCTGTGGACAACGGACTCACCATCAGCCTGACGCACCACGGACAGCACGATGGACACAGGTTCGTTACTTCATTGGTTTTTTATTTGCCACACAGCAGTGTGACCAGACTGTGGCAAGTTAATGGGACTCTCGAGTAAAATTCATATCCTTTTGTTGTTAGAAAAGTTTGTTCATAGGAAACAGTCATATTGCGGGATTCATTGTAATTTTTGTAAACTGTTTTTACAAATAAACTTTGTTGTTTGTATTCAGTGAATTGGAATAAAAAACGTAGAGAAACAGGTTTCAGAATTTCTTGAAATTAACAATTTTATTGGATTTCATTTTCATTTGTTTGCCACAAATCAACACAAACATTCCGTTTGTGAAATAGAATCGATTGAACGCAATAGAATAATCCCATAATTGCAGTTTATTAAAAATATTATTCTTAACAGATGCATAGTCCTGGAGTCCCCTCAAAAGAATGAGGCGGCGTGGCTGATGGCGGCATACAGCCCCGTGCTCGCGAACGGTTTGGCAGACGAGCCGCCGCGCAGGGCCGCGCCGGCATCGGAGCGATCGCGGCTCGCGGGCGCGCTCAAGGGCGCACGTCGCGCCTTGGTGGACTCCGGCATGCTGCGGCGACCCGCCGAAGGCTCGGCTGGCAACTTCCTTAGGAACACATTGAGAAGGTACATACATCTACAACATCGTAGTGTTCTTCTAGTGTTCAACGTATTTGTTATAATGTCAGTTTGAACGTAAAATCTCGGGAACGGCTCAAATTATAAGGATTTCTTAGACGTGTTTTTCCATTGTAGTTTATGTATCCGCTGCACCTTCTAAGGGTGGGATTTACGATAATCCTTGCACAGCTACCACTCTCCACAGGTCTTATCAATAAATCATTTGTCCATTTCCATTTACAAGCCCTAGTTGGTCACCGTCGCATTTACACAGATTCCTTGCGAACCGAAGCACCATAAAATCGGTAACAAACTGGGCTAAGTCAATCTTATGGTGACTATTAATATTTTCTATATTAACATGGTATCGTTGTGATACAAATTGTTTACAAGATGTAATGTTTTCTGCAGGTTGAGCAAGCATCGCTTGGAGAAGGTGAGGCTGGACATGGCGGCGGAGACGCAGGGGGAATGCTACAAGGGTTTTCCCGCGGGCTACTGGTGCTGGGCGCGCTCGCTGCCGCACTCCCTCACCAGGCTCAACGAGGCCGAGGAGGTCGCGGCTATGCAGATATTCAAGGTAAACTGACATCACTTGAATGTGAGCCTGGACATGAGCACCAAGATAATGGTTTTGACAATGGAAGAGAATACAAAAATACTTCTATTTCTTCTTTTTGACAGTCAAAAGAGAGACATGATGTTTTATCTTGTCTAGACGATACCGTATACTCATACTATATCTATCTATCTATATAATTATCTATCTTAATTCGATTTAATCAGCCAAAGATGTCAAATCCTGCTTTCTGAGGCGCAGTTGAGGACGCTACATGGCACGTTATCATATAATCGTAAATTGCAAACTGAGATTTGACATCTTTGCCTAAAATGAATCTTAATAAGACTTGACAAAAAAGCTTACAAAGACTCACTTTGAGTCAGAGTTCGTTTAGTCTCGGGCGCTCTCTTATATCATTTGCATCCGTTTGGTCAGATGCTTCCTCAGCATGTAGTGTAAAATGTATGTCGCTTCCAGGATATAATGAGCCATGCGGGTCTGAACACGAGCGAGGGCAGCAGCAGCAGCACCAGCAGCAGCTCCAGCAACCTCGCCAACAACAACAGCACCAGCAGCCAGGACTCGGAGAGCGACGACCGCGTGGCGCTCGCGCAGGCGCTGCTGCAGCGCTGCTTGCAGAAAGACACGCTGCTCTGCGAGCTGTACGTGCAGCTAATCAAGCAGGTGCGATTGCATATCACCGCGTCTGTATCGCGATCCAAAGCCACGGTCGGTGTGAACGCGCCTCGCCTGATCCAAACGCATACTTCCGATTCCTTGGAACTGCGCCGCGGCCGTTCCAAGCTTTGTTTTTCTTTTGTCGATGCTCAAAAGAGTCTCGGGCAGTTTGGACGATCGTACGTAGGCGAGCGCGATGGGCTTAAATCAGTGTCGTCAGTGCTATTTAAGCTAACAATATGTTGAGGACACGCGGACACGGACTTCCTCTCATCGCCAGTTAAAGACCGTACATCAGAACGTCAGTTATACCAAAAATAATCTGAAAATAACTATTTTTTCCTTTTTATTTTCCCGTTGACAGCCAGCTGTTCCTCGAAAAACAAAATCTTTAAATCTATAACCAAAACATGAAAATCTAAAAAGTCCTACTCTACTTAACACCAAAAGGAGGCCACATTTGTGCCGCTAACACGCTTTAGCTTAGCGGCGTCATTTCATGTTTGTAATGATGTTGACAAGATATTATTTAGAAATGTTTTAATGTGATACTTATTACAAGTATTAATGTGTTAGACAACGGAGCACCCTGAGCCGATGTCGCGCGTGTCGGCGCGGCACTGGGCGCTGCTGTGCTGCGCGGTGGGCGCCGCGCTGCCGCCCCTGAAGCCGCTGCGCCGCTTGCTGCTCGCGCACCTGCGGTACCGCGGCACCGCGCTGCACGCCGGCGAGGAGGGCAAGTTCGCGCGCAGAGCTGAACAGGTCACTACCACCACTACTAAATAGCCTAGCTTAATCCACCTACCACTAGACTAGTCAGCCTAGTCAAGTACCACTAGTCAAGCTTTTTTTAAATGAGATTAATGCAATTACGCACGTAATTGCCTGAGGAGAGCCGAGGGGGTCTGTCGGGCTCACCAACCAAATCATTAAACAATAATAGTCTAACTAGCACTAGCCAGGCCTTTTCTAACTACGACTACCCTGGATTAATCTTATGATCACACCTTGGGTGTTGGATGATTGAGTGGTTTACTTCCAAATCCGGCCATTTAAACTCATCCGCCGTCAATAAGTAGAAGACCGTCAGGAGACCGGCATGCCCTGTAACCAATAATCCGAAGGTATGTTTCTTGAGTTACGTGTTCCAATGAGTTAATAGTAGTTATACATTTTACATTGTAAGAACATTGTTCATGATTTAGTACTGAGAAAAAGCAACAGAAGAAAGATATTTCGTGTATTTTGACTTCGCCCATGTAAAAATGTTTTTTTCTTTATGATACGGTCCACGTTTTGGTAAGCCTATAGACGCTTGCAAGACCAGAGGTATATAACTCGCGCGTTGCCAACTCTGAGAAATAATGGTGAAAAGTATCATAAGCCTGGCACCTATACCCATCAATCTGGAACACAACAATGCAAGCATTACTTATTGGTGGTGGAAATAAGTATGGTGGTAGTAATTCCGCGGAGCTTCACTAGTCTATTATCCACAATAGTTCCGATGTTGTCGCCAGGTGGCGCTAAGCATAGCGCAGGTACCGCGACGGCTGGCCGCGCCCTCACGTGAGGAGGTGTTGTGCGCTGCCGCCCGACGTCCCCTCCACGTGCGAGTGTTGCTGCTCGATGGGAAACAGCACGGACTAGTTTTCGGTCCGGCTGCCACTGCGGACCACCTCGTCACTATGCTGAGAGAGAAGATAGGATTGAACGATTCTGCCACAGGTACTTTTGAACCTAGTTTCTTACTGGATCATTCTCACTGTAAGTCCCTGTAGTGCAATTAAAATCTGGCAAGTCCCTGTTTTTTTTTTTTTTGACAGTTTTGATTAAATCACCAAATTCCAGAGTTTAAGAAAACAGCATAAAAACCATAGAGCGGTCAAATATAGTTGAGCTCAGAGAATGATGCAATACAATCGATCGACACAAATATCCTTTTCCGGGATGTTAGTCTCACTAGTTTTTTTTTATTGGTGTTTTTATTCCTTCTATTTTGTTTGGGATCTACGCATCGATTTCCGACGATATCAATTCCATAGCGCTTTCTCATCTTGTCACATCAAGGCACATTTTCGTTAGTCAGCCTGTACTTGGGCTGGTAGAGCAATTAAGGCCTGAATTCATAGTCGGGGGTTGAATAGTCCCCCAAAATCCATCATTCAGCATTCGCCTTATGGTTGGGTGTATAAAGGTGGAATTTGCGCTTGAATTTTCACGTAACGCCTGAACAGTTCCCTAGGGGAGCCCCTATTTGACTATGAATTCGGGCCTTAGACGCGCCAGATGTTAGCGCAACCAACATGCTCTGACACAAGCGCACATCATCCCGGGGAGTCCTCTCTGATGTTGGTTGTGCACAGGTTATGCGCTATACGAAGTGTGCGCAAGCTCCGGTGGGAACAGCGGCGGAGCGGGCGCGGGCGAGCGGGCGCTGGCGGGCACGGAGCGAGTCGGGGACGTGCTCGCGAGGTGGGAGAAAGCACCCGCCACTGCTGCCGCTTGCAGGTAAGCTTCACTAACATTCGAAATAGATTGCTCAGGAACTCGCTGTTTGTTTTGATCTAACTTTGTACCTACTAGTTGGTAAGTATATATTTGTATGTATGTATTATTTTCATTTATGTAAGTAGTTTACTTCTATTAGCTAGTTAGTTAATTGAATAAAATTGTTTCTTATTTTGGTAATCCTTCAAACGCACTACAGCCCCACTCTTCATAATACAAAGGTTAGCTGGAAGAAAATGCGAATTAGCATTAAGTTCGCTTATGTACTTGTTTTATCTTGTGTAATAATTTTCTATCTTTCAATTTGAAATGTTTCAAAATAGTTTCTAAATCTATATTTTTTTCAACTTGTTAATAATCTGACGATTGTCACTTGCTCAAATAACGTGTTTAATCTAGTCAGTGATATTTAATTATTTCAGCAGTAACTATTATTACAACTTTGTAATACAATAATTTACCTATTGTCACCTAAAATTGCTTATAATATAATTTAATTACAATAGATGATTATTTTTAATTCAATTTTAATTCAAAGTAAAAATATACAGTGTTTTGTTTTCATTGTCTATTAGGCTAGTGTTCAAGAAACGTCTGTTCCTCGGAGAGAGGCCCCTACAGACTGCCTGCGCGGCTGAAATGGAGCTCCTTTACTACCAAGTGCTGCATTCTGTGCGACACGACCGGCTTCCCATCGAGACTGACGAGGCTGTGAGTATGAACTCCTGTTACTGATTCTTTCATCATTGTGATTCCTTTCTAGCACTGTCTTTGTTTTGTTTTGGGAATTATAGTAAATTCGTTATTTCACAAGTTTTTTTTTGGGGAATACGTTAAGAGGTCTCACTAGCAGACTTTATAGCTCAGGAAAAGACTCGCATATAAAAATCTAGCCTTCAACAATTTAAGGCAAGCCCAGTCATATGGACTAATATTTAAATCCCTAGTGGAAAGTTGCTTAACCTATATGGGCTGATCGGTTAGTCAGTGTTAGTGACCGCATAGGTTGGTGTTCGCAGGTGATGCTAGCGGCTCTTCACGCGCAAGTGGTTCACGGCGAGTGCTCCGGCGGTGCGGAGTGCGCGGCGGCCGCGAGCGCCGTGATGCCCGCGCGGCTCGCCCACCCCGCGCTGCCCGCGCCCGCCGTCCGCCTGCACCACCTCGCCCTGCGCGGCACCCCGCCCCACGCGGCCATGCAGCGAGCCCTAACACTCGCCTCCTCCTGGCCACTCACCCGCGCCACCATCTTCGACGTCATGGTGAGTAGCTGCAACCAGTGCTGCCCGCTCCCGCCGTGCCCGCCCCACGCGGCCTTGTATTGAGCCCTCATGCTTGCCTGCTGGCGTTACCAGCGAGTTAACCGCTTTTTGTTATATTCCAGCAATCGTTCACGTCGAACTGGCCGCGCACGCTGTGGCTCGGCGTGGACGCGCGCGGGCTGACGTTGCTGCGTCGCGGGTCGCGCGTGGCGCTGGTCTCGCACGACCACGATCAGCTGCTGGCCGTGTCGCCGGCGCCGCGCGCGCTGCTGCTCGTCACGCGCTCAGACACCAAGCACGCTAAACTCGTGCTATCCACCGACCAGGTAAAACTTTATTCAAACTTCACTCAATTGAGTATTTTTACTTTGAATAGCTAAAATGGCAGCTGAAGTTGATACTTCCAAAGCAGATGGTGATCCATCTGCTTTGCAATGTTTTCTTCTTCCACTCTCCTCTATCAGCTGTCATTTCACTCATCTCTTACCCATGCCATTCTTCAAATCAAATCAAATCAAAATATTTTATTGCGAATATGGGTATGTCAGATGTTAAATTTATAATAAAGTATCACCATAAACAACTTTCTAGCATTCTTCACTTGTATTATTGTATCACTCGTCTAGTTATATGACTTGTTTCCCTCTCCTCAACTTTTTCTTCAACAACGCTACTTTCAGACTTCTCATGTTATACTCATTTCTTATCTTGTTCTTGTTTATAATCCACACATCTGTAACTCCACGCGTCCATGTGGCAGTAGCAAAAATGCATCTTCATCTTTTTAATACATTTGACTACCCATCAGGACTACCTACATAATAATATATTTATTTTCCGAAGTTCGACCACACGAAGAGGCCATAGTCGTCGACTGAAACGTTCTTTACATTATGCAATTTAGGCGGATAATCTCTCCAAATAGCGTGCCCAACTAACTTTAAATTATGCAATTTTTCTTATGTATTTTCTGATCGTGCCAGTTTCAGATAAATTGTATAATGTAAAGAGCGTTTTGGTTATAAGAGTTGGCCGTACGGTCGGATGTACTAATGGGATCATTTCGCCCACAGGCATATCAGATCGCGACGCTCATCAAGGACTACATAGAGGCGGTCCGCGGGCCCGTGTCGCCCGCCGTGGCGCCGCCCGAGGCCGCCTCGTGACACGCCGCCTAGTGTCAGTGCTTCCACGTCAGGCGTTAGGGGACCTACGTAACTCACTTGTCGATCCGCACGTGTCGCACAACAATACCTAAAAGAGCCGTCAGATATGCCGTTTCAGTGCGGTCCGGTAAAAATAAGTATGGAAAACGGGTGTATCGTGGTATGGGTGCCGGTGAAATTACTTCTTACCAGTATGTTTCCGGGTGGGCAACACGCGAGTGATACCTCTGTAACAAGCGATTGCAACGTTAATTCTGATTCTTACTGGAACGGGTGAAAACGGTCTGTCTGTCGGCGCTCTAACTGCACTAGCTATACGTTTTTGACGACAATAAATGCTATCATCAAATCCGTGTAGGGTTTGATGATTCAGTCATCTTCGCCTGGATATGGCGACACTCACGTGATAACCAACTACGCCACTGGTGTTCGACATCTCATTTATTGAGGATCAAAGATTGTTGGTCCTTTTGGACATTCTGAAACGTAAGATGCATTGCAACGGCAATTTTGTGTGATCACACGTGTCCATTGACAACTTGAGTAAAATAGGCGCCTTAGAGTGAATTGGGTAGGACGCGAGTGGACCGCGATACGTGCGACTTGATTATAGAAATAACCGTTTCTATCAATCAAGATTGATTTATATAGTCGCCTTTTTCCTCATACAAATAACATATCGTTATAACATTGTTATAGTTGGCGAGGAATCAAAGTATGTTTGTTGGTAGTGTAAATGTTGGCTTTAGGCTGCATTTGCAATATGAAATTTAACATTAACACCACCAACTATTAAAATAGGTTTTCATTAATATATTTTGATTTGTAAGGATTCAGCATAAAATATCATAAGTATCAAATTCTTATTTCAAATGTCTCTAAAATGACTTTGATTGCTCATTTATGAATTTGGTACATTAAATATCTTCATGCTGTCTCGACCCACCAATTTTATTAAAAGTCTAAACGTAACGTGGTCCAGATATCTCCAAGTTCTAGTCATAAGCTAGTAAGAATAATTTATCTTGGAGAGATGAAGCTCGCGATATGGTCGGTCCGGAGTCATCAGTTAAACAAGGAAGTAAATGTTGATAGGTAGATGTTGATACAAACCCTTATGCTAAGGTTCAAATCGCTTCGAGCGGTAGCGTCAAGGAAAATTTAATTTTATTATGAGTTACATATGATATAAACGATTGAATCATCATTTACTTCATAGCACAATCAGGATAGCAGAAAAGTGAACGGTCATGAGTGTTGGAATGGACGATTTCAGTTGACAGAAGACGAGGAAGCAAAGGACAATAGACTTTAAAAGCTCACATATAGCTCAGAATTGTAATCCATTATAATAAAATAGAAAATATATTCCTGTTCTATTGACATCCTTAGGATATGACCCTCGAGATGACACGATAATATGTAGCTAAGTTTAACGTCTAGTTACATAAGACTAACTTACTTGGTACCATCTTTACCAGCGAGCACACATAAGGTGAAAAAGGGCACATGTATGTGACTATTGATAAGATAGGATTGTCTATCCCATCTATCTATCTATTGATCTAAATTGTTATATCGTGTCATTGGTATGGACATAGTAGGTGTATCTAGGTACCTATTCAGTATTCAGTTTATTGAAATAAATAAACTGATAACTGATAACATCATTTAAATTATTCCAGTATTATACATGTTCTAGTATAATTTAGTATGAGCTAAGTGTTGCTGTTTTGCTGTATTGATTAGATAGTCATAAATTAATCAGTCTTCTCCCCCTCTTTGACTATGGATAGCTAGTGACGGCGTTTTAAAAATAAGTTCACAAGAAGTCATTCAAATATACACTAGCCCGCTATGCAAATTCGGACTTTAAAATGTGATGATTTCCCGATATTTCGGCAAAGCACGAGGATGAACATTCATGAATTGTAAATGGCAACTTATTCATGTTGTGTGTGCGTTATTAGCTCCTCTCTGACAGCCTAGTTTGTAAATTTAACAGCCCTAAACATCGCATTCAAAAAATAATTTTGTGACGGCATAACATAGCCCAGCAGGGCTATTTATAAGTCCTATAAATGTTTTAGAATGTTTGCTAACACTTCTTGTGGAATACTTTAATGTGTATTTTTATAGTAGATAATAATCATGCGCAAGAATATCTATCTATGTAAAAGCCGAAACTAGTATAGCTACTTGAAGTTCTCAGTTTCTTACGCTCTTGCGAAACTAATCCCAACTCTCCGTTCGGAAAGAGTTTCAATGATATAAGAAAGTTTTGTAAAAATAGTCAGTTCAACCATTTCTGAAATATTAGACAATTTTATAAATCCTCTATGTGATTAGCTCGATCTTCCTATACTTACATTTAGTAAAAATAATGCCGTTGTAGAATTTATCTGTAGATAGAAACGTAACCCTAACTAGTTATTTTGTGCCTTGTATAACCTGTAATAATCTTGCTGATCCAAAGCCGCTGAAATGTTGAACAGAATCTCATGTAAAAACCATTAATAAGTATACAGAGCTTAAAATAGATGATGGTTATCAGCAAGTATTATTGCTCAGTGAGCGTTTTGTGCAAATTTATTATGACTGCAAATGATTATAGTGATTGTTTGAATATTATATCTTCTATTGCATATTATACTATATTGCACAATGTTATGTCTCAATATTTTATAATAAAAATATATTTGAATATTGTAGACTTAAGATGTGTTAAATTGTCACACTGCTCTTACTTTTTGTAACCCTTTACGTAAAATTTACTTGGTGCTTTATCAGATTTGCTTGGCTTGAGTTTCTGATCTCATAATGAGTATTATTTATTTAGATGCCATATTTTGTATTAGAATGAGCAATATTCGATTAGTTTTATTTATTTACCACCTTCGTATGTACATAGTTAGTTGGTGAACCAAAGACTTGATTTGTCCCTTTGGATATAATAATTTTGATTATTCATTTATTTGTACATACTTACTACCAAAAGTATAGATGTATTACTCTCAACGACGTGAAATTATCGTACATATTAAAATATAATTAAAGGCAGAAGTGTGACATATTTGGCATTTATTAAAAAATCTAGACAAGCTTCTAGCCACAAATGAACCAAGTGGCTTATGATTTGAGCAAGTTACCAAATTTGTTTGTGGACTAATATTATTAAATGTACTTAGCTAGGTAGGTAGGTACTATCATGATCAATTTCAACAGTGTGATTTAGACTGATCGGCGAAAGCTGCTCGTCTATAATAAATAAATGTTACAATAATAATTTAAGTTTAGTAGGTTCTGTAGTTAACTTGAAAGTTAGATTATAAAACTTCGTTACTTCTCACTGTATTAAATTCCTTTTCTTAACACTTATTAAAAACTAAGTTAGTTTAGGATAATTTATTATTCAGATTAAACTAATGAATAATTGAAGAGACCACAAATCTAGAGATTCTGTGAACAACCACACATACTGCCTATATAGACTGAAAGTGTCCAAATATTTTTATCATTTTTAATGCATTGTTTTTGTTACATTGTATATGGAATTTTACCCCATTATTTGAATGCCAAATAAATGAATATAAATTATCTGTTGTTTTTTATTTGGAAGACTCTTACTTGCCCTCGAGGTTAATTTGAATGAAAGTGTTGTCCTGTTTCCCTTTCGCCTATTTCCAGATTTTGTTTCCAAGACCCTGGGATGCTGCCAGCTTTTCGAGGTCTCTACATTTTATTGATAGATACATCTTTATTCTACACCAGTAAATACAAAAGAAACACGAAAAATAAATTATAATAAAACATAGTGGTACAATGGGCGACCTTATCGCTAAAAGCGATCTCTTCCAGAACAATATGTAATGACAAATTTTAATATAAGCTGTTATCTCACAGAGCCCAAAATTTCAAATTTCTGCTTGAGTTATTCAAGAAATTTTAAATTTTCGCTAAAAACGTATTCAGTGCGTAGATCTTTGTGGATACCAAATAAGGAGTAGTAGAGGCACGCCCAAACATTACTTTTTGGCACATGCCCGCGCTTAGCAAGTACATAGCATTTCACGTGACAGGTTGCAAGCCCATTGCCGCTTATTGCATACAACGCTAAAGTCGGGGTACACCGCCTACCATGCCAACACGTCACCTTTAAATGTGTTGGAAACTGTTTGCCAACCAATAGGTATCCTTGGTTTTTACGGAAAATGTCATAATGACGTTTTAACATTAAGACACCTTTCTTGAAGTCATACAAAACGATTACAAAAAACTACATGACAAACAGTTCCGCCGTTTTATCCAAGGTCACAGATTATTAAACCTAAAACAGAATATTAAAACCTATTCTGACAGTTGAGAGATAAGCTATTATAAAGATTTTGAGCAAAGATAACCAATGAAAATTTTGAATCTGTGGTGCCGCCCGAATCCGCGAATCCGCCGCCATCACGAAGAAAGTGTTGTTTTTTTCTGTCTCTAGTATGATTAACGAAAAAAGGCAAACTTAGTTTGATTTATTCTAGCAAATACTTGAATGCAATCTTCCAATCCAAATTCAATCTTGTATCAAATCCGTATGTGTTTCTGTTCACAGACTAGTTACCTTCTAGTGAATCTTTGGTTTAGTTCTTTTTTATCTTTGGTTGAATTTGGCTTGCCACCACTTTAAACACCACAGATAAAGAAATGTCTGAGCTAGCCAAGTCAGTGCGAGGTTGTTAAGATGCGGCAATTGCTGTAATTTATGGGCAATTTATTTTAGAATTTCGAATTCGTTACGTTGTTGAATGAGTGAATAAGAGTCACACTTTAATTATATTATTTATTGCTTACAAACAGATTTCTGATTTATTAACTTAGCTTGCCGAAAGCATGATAGTGATATGTTGGTTTGGATATTCTTCAATACAAAACACAGTGTAGCTATATTTTATTAAATACGTTTATTTCGTAAATACAAGTTTTAGTTTCAAGTTTTAAGCTCAAAAATAGAAACATTATAGTATTCTAACGCGTTACATACATCATAAAATTATATTCTTTATTGTACACACACTTAAAAAAGGCAGAATGAAATGACATATACAAAAGTGAACTTAACCATAAAAAGAGTTTTCTTCCAGCAAACCTTGACAGGTAATAATAGAGGTAGTATCGTGTACTGAAGAAAATAATGAAACATAACAATAGTTTAGGTAATTAAATCTACAAAAAATAACTTTTATTCATACAACTATGTACAAATAGGTATATACAAAAATGCAGATAAAACAGCTAGCTATCTAAAGACCGTTGCAAAAGATCTATAGATAGCTCAACTGATCCAGATTACTACCAGACGTAAGCGTTTTTTTAATACTGGCCGCATTGCCACGCTGAATGGCAATGCTAATGCGTTGACCCAGATAAGAGTCAGCTTTCAGGTCACGCATCGCTTCGACCAGTCGCCCTGAAATAATTTTGAAAACGTGAAGGGCCCCGATTCCCCACGGACCCAGAGTCTCAACCCCAAAAGGCATTTGAGCCTTTTGAGGTAAGTTCTGTCGAGATTTCTATATTGGCACCTCTTGCCTCCACGGCCGAATCAGCCGCTGCATCGGGTATCTACCTACGCAGGTGGCGTCCCATACCATAAAAAAACGATATATAATAAACAATACATTACTAAATAACACAATTAGCATAAACAATTAAAATTTGATTAATACTAAACAACAAATACCGAGTTCAAATTAATAAATAGACTTTTTAACAAGAAAATAAATGAAAAAAAAAAACGAGAATTTACATTTGTTACATTTTTTTTCTGATAACACTGAGAAAGCATTTAGCATCATCGTACCAACTTAGGGATGCCATTTTTCTAAACAAATAATGAAATTTAAATCGATTCAAATCAAAGTTTAAAGAACCGATTCACAAAAAAGATCGAGTTCTAGAAGATTAATTTCTCAAAAATCGATCTATTTCGATTTCTTTTATAGGAAACTACCGTTTTTTACTTTATTAAAGGTGTAAGAAGTATTTAAGCTTTTCTGATAATTAAATCTTAGCGAGTCATGCCGCAATAGTTGATTCTTTCTCATTCATCATCATCATCATCCTATATTAGTCCACTGCTCGACCTCCCCTAATGAGCGCCATAGCGCCCTGTCTTCATCTTGTCGAATCCAGCATCTGCCTGCAGTCTTTCGCAGATCGTCATCCCACCTTGCCGGAGGGCGTCTTACACTACGTTTGCCGAGTCGCGGTCTCCACTCAAGAACACGTTTACCCCAGCGGTTATCGGTTCTTCGCAAGATATGACCGGCCCACAGCCACTTCAGCTTGCTAATTCGTTGATCTATGTCGATAGCTTTGGTTCTCTGACAGATGTATTCGTTACGAATCCTATCCTTCAGAGAAACTCCGAGCATAGCTCTTTCCATAGATCGCTGGGCGACTTTGAACTGGTGGACCAGCCATATCGTGAGTGTCCACGTCTGCACTCCGTAGGTCATGACGGGTAGGACGCACTAATTGAAAACTTTTGTTTTCAAGCATTGCGGTATGGATGACGAGACGACTCCACGTAGTTTTCCAAACGCTGCCCAGCCTAGCTGGATCCTCCTCTTGGCCTCCTTCTCTAAATTGTTTTTACCCAACTGCAGAATCAGCCCAAGGTAAGTATATTCGGAAACAATTTCGAGAAGGTGGCCATGTACAACCACCGGTCTTGGCACAATGTGGCCATTGATCATGACTCTTTCTATGTAGTTATAAATAACAGCCTTATAGAAAAGAGACGGTTATTGACCGGAAAGTTGCTTCGTCTCTGTATAGAGTAATCAATTTTGTGAGGCTATTGCATAATCCATAGTAATGGGATCATAGGTACATGTTATAAGAATGTCCACTGTTTTTTACTATAGTATGGTGTACAATAAACTTAACACATTACAAATAGAAATGTACATGTAGTTATTAGTCATAAACACAACAAAAACAGGAGTGACATTTTGAATAAAGGTAGGTATGTAGAATTTTAAGAAACGCAGCTTGGGTTCCGATATAGAGTCGTGCATGCAGCCCTATTTTAGTTAGTCATCTGAGAAGTAATCTTTATAAGAAATAAGTAAGTGTAAAAAGACTTGCTATTCTCTATGTATAATATACAATAGTATCGGATCGCCGTCTATTATGGTAATTTCCTGACATAATCTTTAAAATCGAATCTCGATTTCTGAGTGTCCATCCATTGCTTAATATCGATTTATCAAAAAAAAAAAGATTCTTTGCTCAATCGATCTCAGATAACATCCCTACCAACCTCACCACCATTTTCCTTCACCTCATTTAATTTCGGAGAAACTAAAACATCCAGTCTGTGACTATAGCTACGAAAGAAACTCATGTTGTCAGACTAAGAAAGTTGTTAATTTTGTGAATTCCTTGCGTGTGTAAATTGAATTCGAATAGGTATCGACAAACAAAAGTTTTAAAGCCAAGATGACTTCGTCTGAGGTGTCGTTCAACCGTAAAATAATATCAGAGGACTTGTCGAATGTTGAATTCGATACAAGCGAAGATGTCGAAGTTATTCCAACTTTCGACTCGATGGGATTGCGAGACGAGTTGCTGCGGGGTATATACACATACGGTAAGTTCTACTATTCTACTTACCCACCGCCTAACATAGTTTACTTACTTGGCGTGTCTAGCATCCATTACCAAACTTTCACATTTACAGGATTCGAGAAGCCGTCAGCTATTCAGCAGAGGAGTATCCTGCCTATAGTGAAAGGGAGGGACGTTATTGCACAGGCCCAGTCTGGAACCGGAAAGACAGCCACATTCTCAATATCTATACTTCAGTCGTTGGACACCACTTTACGTGAAACCCAAGTGCTTATTCTCTCGCCAACCCGCGAGTTGGCTACGCAGATTCAGAAGGTTATCTTAGCATTGGGTGACTTTATGAATGTCCAGTGCCATGCTTGTATCGGAGGAACTAATCTTGGAGAGGACATCAGAAAGTTGGATTATGGTCAGCATGTTGTGTCGGGCACTCCTGGCAGAGTATTTGGTAAGCAATATCTCTTCGGTTGAAAGTCAAATAGAAATTACAGCGATTTTACGACCAGTAACCCAAGCACAAACAATACATGTAAAGTAACCTAAACATTAAGATGTCAAATATTAGCCAGTGATATGTAAAATATTTCAAGGAAGACCATGTCAATGGTTGAAATCTGACATTAATTGATATCTTAGCTTATCTATATATTTTCAAACATTTAACTATCATACATTGTTCTGCTTTACTTCTATATTCTCGATTATTTCCACTTTCTTCGATTCCTAAAATTATTTTTCTAGATATGATCCGGAGACGTGTACTACGCACAAGGTCGATCAAAATGCTAGTTCTTGATGAAGCCGATGAGATGCTGAACAAAGGATTCAAGGAACAAATCTATGATGTTTATAGATACTTGCCACCTGCAACACAAGTCTGTCTGATCTCCGCCACACTGCCCCATGAGATTCTGGAAATGACCTCTAAATTCATGACAGATCCTATCAGAATCCTTGTCAAACGGTTGGTGAAATGTCTCTACTCAATTATTTTATGTTGTGACATTGGATCTTTCTTAGGCACATGCTTTTCATCTTATTGAAAACTTATAATGTTCTACAAGATATCTTCCCCATTTTCACTGCAATGCATGAGGAACAGGGAAAACTAATAATACACACACATAACATGCATGTTCTGGCTGTTTTCATGTTGCAACTAGGTGGTGCAGTGTCTTAATTGATTTTTCGCATCTGTGTACACAAAGCTGGCAAAACCTAAAAGAAACCTTAGCTATGAAAAAGACAGAAAACTTGAAGCTGGTACTTTAAGTTCATGATAATTTGCTTTGGCATTACAATAATATCATCAGTGCATTATAATAATTAAATTAAGTAACATGTTCATAAACAAAACAGCACAGTACATTGTAGCAAGCCCCCCAATAGATCAATGATAAAATAAAAGCAGGGATTCATGTAATTCTTTTTTTTCTGCCTCCAATTCAATTCTTTCTAGTTTATCTTAACACTGTGTTGATGAACCTGTTTATGGCTGGACAAATATTTGCATTGACAAATAAGATATACATGTATCATCTTTAAGCTGAATATGTATTAACAAAATAATAAATTATATTAATTGCAATTTTTTTTAAATTATTCTCTTCACTCATATTTTCCTGTTTCAGTGATGAATTGACACTAGAAGGCATCAAGCAGTTCTTCGTTGCAGTGGAACGAGAGGAGTGGAAGTTTGATACTCTGTGTGATCTGTATGATACACTCACCATCACTCAGGCTGTCATCTTCTGTAACACAAAGAGGAAGGTGGACTGGCTGACGCAGAAGATGCAAGAAGCAAACTTCACTGTCAGCTCTATGCATGGAGACATGCCACAGAAAGAGAGAGATAATATTATGAAAGAGTTCCGTTCAGGGCAAAGGTAAACAAAACTTTGTTCATTTATCATAATTTCAGCATGTATTCAGTATTTGTCCGTTCCTGGGCTGAGCATTCGACTCTTTCATATTCTATCCTCGGTAGACTGCATTCAGTATTATGAGATTTGGTCAAGCAAAATGCATTATCTTTCATTAGCACTTAAGTGGATCAATATTATCTTTTGTTAGGTAAGTCTAATGAGCAGCCTTTGAATGATAAAAGATACTCCAAATGCTTATGAATTTTAGCTTGGACTTTTTCTCTCTATTTGTAAATCAGTATTTATTTTTATCCAAATGTCCAAAAGAAGGGTTATGTTTTTGGGATGTATGTATGTATGTTTCTTTGGCTCTCACTGCCTAAATGGCTTCATGGATTTTGATAAATGAGATGTTAATGGATTTGTCTTGATCACGAGAATGACATAGAATATATAAAATATTAACAATGCTATTGTACGTAGGATATGGACTTGACGACCTCTGTGGCGCAGTGGGCGAAGGCCCGCCTAAGATACAGAAGGTTGCGGGTTCGATTCCCGGATTAACATTTTAGAACCATGCTTAAGAAACTACAGTCGGGTTTCTTCGTTTTTAAACTGATTACTTGTTTCTCTATGTAAATCAGACTAATTTCTCCTTCCAGCCGCGTCCTAATCACGACTGACGTGTGGGCACGAGGTATCGACGTGCAACAGGTCTCGCTTGTTATTAACTATGACTTGCCTAACAACCGTGAACTGTACATACATAGGATCGGCAGATCAGGTCGGTTCGGCCGCAAGGGTGTCGCCATCAACTTTGTCAAGTCCGACGACATCAGGATCTTGAGAGACATTGAGCAGTACTATTCCACACAAATAGATGAGATGCCTATGAACGTTGCTGACTTGATTTAAGTAATGTCTTAAAATTAGTGTTGAAGTTTTGGAAAATGTGTTTGATAAACTGAAATCACATTCTGAAATATAGATTTTAAAGAGTTCCAGGAATTTCTACTTGTTTATCAATGCCCAAAACCAAGAATTGGACACTAAACAACACTCTGTATACCATGCACCCTAGCACCCGGAAAATTACTGATGGATCACTTTGGTGGTAGGCTTTCACTGGTCACCCTTTGAACTTCTAAATAAGTTGATATGTAAATGCTTTACAGAATGTATGTATTGTGTAATGTAATAATAAAAAAAAAATTTCAATTTTTAATCGGAAATCTAATTTTAGGAGAAAGCAGTGAAACAATGTTTTAATAACCTAAATAATTATATTTGTGTTATTACAAATGATATAAAATAGGTACATATTTTGATAGTCTTTAGGGGAGAAGCCCCAAGACTCGCCTAACTCCACGAGCATCTGACGCGGCTAACATGCTGTACCGGTCCCCTATCTATAGGGGTGGTTAAAGTGTATTTAGAGTAGAGTAACAAAGAACAATGGAACCGACATGGTTGTGATGGTTGATCTCCAGTTTCACAAAAAACAGGATAAATATTGCTACTGGTGCAGAACAAACAAACCTGTCACTAATTACCTGCACCTGGATATCAAAAATGCAGGCGTTCTCACGTTAAAGGTACACGACCTTGTTCTGATCACCTGATTTTCGACACTGCACCAGCCCACAACTAGCAAACAAATTTTTATAGCAGCGAGTCCTGGGCCCTAAAATAATGAGCATTTTTCTTGTTTAACTGCATTTTGTATTACACTGTACAAGCAGCTACATATTTTTTAGTAGCTAAGCATGGAATGTTACCATTATAATTAGTTCAACTAAACATCTTAAGATGAAGATTAATTATAGCCTTCTTTAATACAAACTGGAGAAATCATGATCAAAGTGAGCGAGTTCACCTATTTCAGTCATCCAGCACCAAATTTAATTATTTTTTTTATGATCTTTATCAAAAAATAATGAAGCCATGTCTATGTAAATTCAGTCTACAAGATGACAGGTCTAAAGATGATCCTTGTGATTTTATTTTAGCCCTAAAAATGGACCTTTGGCCATGTAAATAAAAATATTTGTTGAATTTAACATCAATTATTGTTATTATGTGTACAGTATATCCTAATAAGTTCTGTAGGTAGGAATATAGATATCTACAAAACTTGTTAGGTATACAAGAATATTTTTTTACCCAACCAATTTGGCTGGAAGCACAGATACACAAGAATCACTATTGAATTGAAAGTTTTTGCCTTCAATCAGTTATATCTAAAAAACTTGTTAGCTATAGAAGAATATTTTTTATTAAACCAATTTGGCTAGAATCACAGATACACATGGATCTCTATCGAATTGAAAGTTTTTGTCTTCAATCAAGTATATACCTACACAACTTGTTAGATATACAAGAATATTTTTTTACTAAACCAATTTGGCTAGAATCACAGATACACAAGGATCTCTATTGAATTGAAAGTTTTTGTCTTCAATTGAAAAAAATGAAAATGAAAAAATGAAATTTCACATGAAAATGTTGGTCATTAAAATTTGTATTACTGTTTTTTAATAAACATATTACATAACTAGGAAACAATCATAAAACAAGTATATCCATAAGCTGTGTTTCATAACAAACTATTATGAATTAGCCTATTATCCACTCAGGTGCCCAAGCAATGTCGTAGATAATGATAAAACACTTCAGTGTCTACTTATTCATACCTCAATCCTTATAGTCCAAAGTTTTGCACAAATACCATTGCCAAAGCCATAGCTAGTTAATGTTGTGCAAAATACTGACCCACACATATATGTCACATAATAAGAATATGACCATGGTGACAACATGAATAGGCACTATTTGGAATAGTATTGTTTTATAAGAGCTCTTGACTGAGTAATAAATAAATTATATATCAAACACTAACAACTAACAATAGAGTTAACATCATGAATATATGTTTGTCCATTTCTTAATGGAATATTTACTTTTACAATTCTGTGTCAGAAGCAGTAAAATGGTTCCAGCGTCTATAAATAAATATCCCAATAGCACCAACAAGTAGGGCCACAAGTATCTCTGTCAGTTGGTCGAGGAATCCAGTACTGGATTCTGTTGACTCCAAAACATGTGTCTCCAATTCTTGTACTGGCTCCTCTGGCGGTTTAGGCGCCTGTTCTTCTCCTTTGAAAGCAATCTGATTCAAAACTGTTTTCTCCTCTTCAGTGATTGGTTTTGCAGCTGTAGAAGACAGCAATGAAGCTATCTCTCCGCACTGTGAACACACCCAGGTCCGAGACTTCTTTGCCAGCGCCTTCCGCTCATCAGGGGTGTAGTCAAGAGACCCAATAGTGCCTTCTGCAGGTGTCGGCATGAATGCTATCAAAGCCAACAGAGCTGTCCTAATTGACCATGATGGTTGCCAAGTTTCTGGGTGGTGGCCCGATATGGATAAGCAAATCTTCTTATTTACCTCGAATCTACCGTTTGGCGTGAGAAGAATGATGTGGGGCGGATGCATTGGATATTCTTTAGGCAATAGTATTCTGCCGTGGTAGATACCTCCTTCGAAGTCGGTGCCTTTCGGGCCCTGCACTGTGAAATGCCACTCGAAAAGGTTGTCTTCTAGAGGTCTTGCACAATATTCCTCCGTAGCTTCGGCTAACTCCAAGGCCTCCCGCATAAGGCGTTTAACGCCAGGACATTTTGTGTTGTACTTTTCACTCATTTCTGCCATCTGTGGCACTCAAAAGCTGAAATTTTAATGAAAATGTGACGCAATGCAATGAAATGAGCACTCGAAATAAACACGTAAGTTTTCACAATAAAATTTGATAACAAATCCTGCGCGTACTGACGTTTATTTTTCCCTAAGATGCTATAAAACGTACCTAGTGGGTTTTCTTCTTTAGTGGCTAATGGCTATTTCAATTTCATAATGGGTGGGCTTACACTTGCGAGTTTGCGATCATTCGGCCATTCGGCCCTTGTTGAAAATTTGAAAGTAAATCTTGTCACAGAGTACAGAACAATAATTACTGACTTACTAGATGCTACGTCAACAACCGTCACAATGATACCCTTGAGTATTGTTTGACTCAAAATCGTAAGTACAAAACAACATTAACATTTTTTTAAATTATATTATTATATTATATGATTTATGTATTAGTAATATTAATTTGTCAGTGTTTAGTTAGTCAACTGTTTGATAATATTTATAAGTAATGCTCTACAACTAACTAAACTATTTACAACTGTAACTAGCAACTCAAGCCATGATCAAGAAATGAAGTGAATAATATTAATGGTAATCGGTTACGGAAGACGGGCAGTGTGGTCATACGACTATAGCCTACCCTAAATGGGAAAAAAAAAAAAAACAGATTGTCGGTCATGTCAGTGTCATATCAAAATAACCTACGATGCTACACTACGATTTTAGGAAATAAAACGAGAAAAATAATTGGGAAAAGTGCATAATTGAAGTGTGTTTAATCTCGTAACACGAAACGCATCTATTAGACGATGGACGGCCCTCCAGGCACGGGGCCACCCGCTAGTAACAATGGATCAATGGGTCCGCCGCCGCCGGGAATGCCAAGCTTTCCCTCTATGCCTCCACCACCAGGCTCCATGGGGCCAGGAATGTCTATGGGTCCTCCCGGTACCATGCCCCCAGTAAGTTCATCCGGTGGCCAGACAAACATGTCTGGTCCACCAAACATGCAAAACATGCCCGGTCCACCAAATATACAAAACATGCCCGGACCACCGAACATGCAAAACATGCCTGGACCACCGAACATGCAAAACATGCCTGGACCACCGAACATGCAAAACATGCCTGGACCACCGAACATGCAAAACATGCCTGGAGCACCAAACATGCAAAACATGCCTGGACCACCGAATATGCAAAACATGCCTGGGCCTCCTGGAATGGGACCACCTCCGGGAATGGGACCTCCTCCTGGAATAGGGCCTCCTCCTGGAATGATGAGTATGGGCCCACCTGGAATGGGTCCACCGGGAATGGGAATGGGGCCGCCGATGGGTCCTCCCGGAATGGGTCCCCCGAGAATGCCACCTAACATGATGGGTGGAGGTCCCAATATGAAGGGGAATTTCAATCCAGGCATGGATATGGGGCCGCCTGGTTTGGGTCCACCTCCAAACATGCCTCCCATGTGGGAAGGGCAGGGTCCTCCCGGATGGGGGAGGCAACAAGGCCACGATGGACCACCAGGGTGGGATGACCCTGAGGAAGAAGGTGACGAGAATGAGGATGAGGGAGATGAGGACCAAGAATCTTCTCAATCTCAGAATCCTCCATCAGGTCTGCCATCACTGCTGACTATGAAGATCGACACACCTGAAGAGTTCAGGACTAAGACCCTGCCTACCGTAGGTGTAGTGTTACCAAAAGCCTTAGAAGAAGCCCTTGCATACAAGGATCAGAGACAGGCAGCTTTGGGGGTCGAAGGTGAACAGGGAAAAGGTAATGAATCCAAGGGGTTTTCGAAAAATTTCCTTGAATGTCTACTTTTATTATAAACTAGTTGAAGGCTTTGATGACCTGTGTGAACAAACATCACTATCCTTAGTGGTTGAAAACAGATGTTGATGTGCTAAACTTATGGCTTAGGGTGGAACTAAAGTGTATTGTTTTAACCATATTAGTTAGTCACTTGAAAGTATCACAGAAGTCTAGCCCTTGCCAGGTTTTATTGAAATTAATAATAAAGTAACACTATTCACTAAAACAATTCATAATTCAAAGTGAGAATTGTCATTTACTGTACTAACAAAAAATACCACGAATTATTAATTTTAGATGAAAGTAAGGAACCCGAAGCCCCGCCAGCTCCAGTGATCAGTACCGAGTATGATGCAGAGGAAGATGATGCAGACTCCGATGATGAAAACATTCCTGATGCACCAATGCCACCTGTCATATCTAAACAAGAGGTTTGTCAATTCACTAACTTCATGCACAACCTTTGACTTTATTGTAAACTAGCCTTTGCCCATGGCTTCGCCTGCTTGGTACTCTAATTAAAAGTATGCTATATGTGTTCTAAGTCACAAGAGATTATTAGTACCTAACTAACATCCTATGTTGAAGCTGACATCCAAAGCTGAATCAATTTAGATCAAATTTGGAACAGATTTGGTTTGTGACCTAGAATAGCTCACAGGCTGATTTTTATTCAGGTGATATGTGGGCGAAGCTGTGAGCTTCCTGCTTGGAATGAGCACCCAAGACTAAAGTTTTGTCTAAGAAAGGTAAGGCAAAACGTATTGCTGATGCCGATTCTGACAAACAAAAGAGAGGGACTAAATATTTTTTGTCTTCTCGGCAGTAAACCATCATGCAGTTACTTGAGGAAACCTCAGCAGGGACCATTTCCTTATAATAACCTGGTGCTTTGGTAGTAGATTATAATTGAAATTAAATCTGACTCAAGATCATTCCTGAATGATCTTGACCCAGGTTTCTCGATGAATACATTCCTATATATAATTCATCTATTCATGTAATTGTTGAATCTATAGTTTTTAAGATCATTCAGAGAAGTCTTGATCAGGATTCTCAACTATAACATTGACTTTACTACCATTCCATTATAAATACATATCATCATCTACCTTTCAGGTATTTGCGAATAAAGCCAACAAGAATAAAAAGAAGAAGAAGAAAAAGAAGGAAGCCAAACAGAAAAGAAGAGAAGAATTGAAGAATAAGGAAGCTGTAACATCAACAGATGGACCCAAAGTCAATGATAAAGATAAAGCTAAAACTAACAAGGCGTCCAGTGATAAGGAGAATGTTAAGGAAGCTGAAATTGAGTGAGTACAAGCCTTCAACTTAATTTACTAAAGAACAAGTTAAGTTTTACAAAATTGTAGTTCGTACCACGAGTCGTTATTAGTACGAATCTTGTCTTTGACTCTTGTGGTGATAAAACCTTAATCTGGGTCGTCTACAGTTCGCTTTGTCTGTGCGGAAACTGCGGGTCCTTAGGCGTAAGCACCATCGCTCTGGCATAAACTCGCCAAGACTACAGTCTACAGGACATTTGGTTTAGCTCTGATGCAATCCTGGCTTGCAGACAGCTTCTCGGAACATTTCGTCGCCAATCCCAAAGCATAGGATGCCGCTTGTTTTGACGTAGGTCTTCTTAAGGCTCAACCAACGTCACCGTTCGGTGCGGTCGTTGCTTCCAGTTGTTGATGGGGAAGAGGTCACCATGGTCCTCGGTAGTTTGGAGGTCGCGCGTGAAGAGGGACTATTCCTTGATATATCTTAGCCGGCAGTTGTGCGGTGTTCAATAGTGTTGAATTTGAGGTCGCAGGCGATTACATCGTTGCGAACATATCTCCTGTCTGCTTAACTTGAAGACCTAAGACAACGGTTTTGTCTACCGCCTAAAAGTCGAAAAATATTTTGTCCCTCTCTTATATCAGAATAGGCGACAGAAAGAGTTTCCCTTCTCTTTCGTTGACAAAACGTTGTCTTGGGTGCTCATGCTAAGCGGGCAGGCTCGCTTAGAGCAATATTTTGCTTACTCACCAAGCATACGTACCACGCAGATGCCGCTTAAAACCTAGGAACCTAGGAACGAGATTTAACCAGCTTTTAGATACAAAAAAAAATATTAAAATCAGTTTATTAGGATTTGATTTATCGATTTTGGGTATTTATTTCAAATTATAATATTCCAGATATGTCCAAGAAAGTATTCAGTTCCACGAGTTGGAGCCCATGTACCGACAGTTCCATCGTATCCTGGAGTCGTTCAAGATCACAGAGAAGAAGGAGGAAATGAAAGAGGAGAGCAAAGAGGTCAAGAGCTCGGCGAAACCCATTGAGAAAGTGACGGATCAGTTCGCAGCCGACGATGAAGCGGTGGAGGTAGGAATAGTGTTATGAACTTATTACAGCAATTACCATTGTGGTACCCGGATAAAGCAGTACATCTACATGAATAACTAAAGTCACGCCGGTTTACCGAAGAGTAGGCAGTGGACCATGGGTTTCCACTTGATTCTTCTTTGTCGTTCACCCTGCAATAAGCCATTACTACTTTACATTTGCATACCTCTTTTGTTTTATTCACTCTCATCACATTCTTTACTAGCTTTTCTAGGTTTAGAATTTTACTAGCCTTTCTACAGAACGTTTTTAATTTGGCCAGAGTATGTTCACCGAATATTCCATTCTTTATTCATCTGTGACCTTTCTGGGTGTCTAGACAAATACCACTTTCTATTGGCGTTAACGCCTGCGGAAAGATTGAATTGTATGAAAATGACATTAGCTGCGGAAATATCACGTGACCTCTGCCAAGTTTTACTTTGACATTTGCGTTAGCGTGAAAGGAAAACTAAGCGTGAGGTATTTGTCTACACCCCACGTCACAAATATGTAAATCAACACTAAAAAAGACTTATGTCGACTTTAGTTTAAAATCAACAAACTTTTAACACTACTCTGGAAAACATATATGATATCCCGAAAATCCCGATTCGGCAGGACTCAAATCGGGCACCTTCGCCTCTAATCGGCAGTGCTTTGATCATTTCGCCATGAATCGAGCTGATGCTGAATCTGAATTTGTTGGGCATCAGATACCTAGCTACAAGAATTAATTCCAGAAAATCGCCGCCGATGAAAAGGATCGCCTCTCAAAACGCAAGCTCAAGAAACTGTCTCGACTCTCTGTGGCGGAGTTGAAGCAGCTCGTCTCTCGACCGGACGTGGTGGAGATGTATGACGTCACCGCGAAGGATCCCAAACTCCTCGTGCAGCTGAAGGCGCATCGGAATACGGTGCAGGTGCCGCGGCATTGGTGTTATAAGAGGAAGGTAAGTTTTAGATTAGAAGAAAGATTTAGATTCATTATCAACAGCCTGTAGAAGGTCACTATCCACTCAATAGTGGAAAGCCAACATTTATCTAGGCCTATAGAAATGTTGGGCGGTGTTTTGCCACCTCTGACTTCTATATATACTTCTGTAGTAGATAAAACCGACGTTTCAAAGTGATCCTTGTGATTTTAATGAATAAATTAATTTGGACTTTAAATAAATTAATAATGCTGGACATTTTTCACACAGCATCATATAGCCCCAAACTAAGCAGAGCTTGTATTATGGGAACTACATGACTGATATACTACTTATATACTTTTTTTGTAAATATTATACATATAATACAAACAAAACACCCAGACCAGAGACAAATATTTGCTCCCGCGGCGGTAATCGAACCCGCAACCTTCTACGTCTCAGGCTCACTGCGCCACAGAGGTCGTCACTTTGACTTTGATATGGCCTACCCATTGTTACTTTAACATGTTAATTCGATATGAGACAGAGCTCTCAAGCTCTGTCTCAGGCAACGCGCGAGTCATGTATTGTTGTTTTGTTTGATTCCAATGAATACTTTTCGATTGCTTGTTCCAGTATCTGCAAGGGAAACGCGGTATAGAGAAGCCGCCCTTCGACCTGCCGGACTTCATCAAGAAGACTGGCATAATGGAGATGCGCGCCTCGCTCCAAGACAAAGAGGAGACCAAGACGCTCAAAGCCAAGATGAGGGAACGCGCGCGCCCCAAGCTGGGCAAGATCGACATCGATTATCAGAAACTACACGATGCTTTCTTCAAGTAAGTTTTAGATATATACTCTTTATTGCGCACTAGCTACGGTCCATGGCTTTGCCCGCGTGGTACCCGGATAAAAAGTAGCTGATGTAAAGCAGCTCTTACCGTTAAGGATGCGGCAAACGCAGCTCGCAACTTCAATTCGAGGCGCGTCCTAAAATCGGCCCGAATATCGCTGTCTCTTTTTGGCTGATGCAGGCCCGCCCGTGTTTGCGCGATAGCAATATAAGCCGTTCAGAATTTGTTATAAATTCGGTGGTATTCCGATGTGCCACAAATTATGACTGAAAACTAGTTGTATTTTTCACATAATGTTATTATGTATCTAATCAAACAATACGTAAGATATTTTTGTTTTTAATACGAAACAAATAAGATGAAAACATGTGTTAATCGTAATATTGGGGTTGCAAACTCTAAAATTTACGATTTCATCGGGTCCAGTGTGAAAACTGGCCAAAATATTTTCCTTCCTAACAGATACAAAGAAGCCTGAACATCTCACGGATTTGGTAAGTAATTTAGTCAAATAAATATATATGTATAGACGCATTGCTTGTAGTAGTGAAAATGTTTTTATTTTTCGAAACTGCAGACGTGCCAGCTCAATCGAACATTAGGAAATGGGCATAAATAAAATCTTATTCTATTTGTTCATAAGGATTTCTTGTAATTTCTAACCTATAACTTTGGGATAAAATTCGGGTTATGATCTTCTGTAACAAGACAATTCAAATTTTTTTTGCATTGACAAACATGACATTGCCAAGCAAACTTACGCAAAAAAACATCATTTTATATCGCAGTCAAATGATGTTTTCAACAAGCCCTCATGACGTTGTCTTCCTTCTCGGTGTGCAAATGTAAATTAGATAAATAATTTCATATACACTCTTCAACTTTTTTTTAAATTCTTTGACAGTCACCTGCAATTTTTTAGAATATAATTACGACTATACCACGTACTTTACTATTTTCCTGCTGACGTTTCGGAACTGTCCCCGTCTCACGACCGTCGAGCGTGGTCGCGGACGGTGCTCATGAGGAAGGACCTCTAAACGGTCAACGAAACGTCAGCAGGAGAATAGTAAAGTACGTGGTATAGTCGTAATTATATTCTAAAATGATACCAAACCACGATAATTTTAATTCTATAACCTGCAATTTTATTTGTAAGTTACAATGATAAACAGCTTCTTAGTTAAATATTTTTTTTATTTTTTATTTCATGAATTGGTTCATGTTGATTTATGGTATTAAATCCCGCTAGAATTGTATTTTCTCACACAGTGCGTCGAGAAAATAATAAAAAAGGAAAACCGCGATAAAGAACCGTTAAAACTAATAATTATGAATGGTTTTTGTTGCACAGATGGCAAACCAAGCCCCGTATGACGATACACGGCGATCTCTACTACGAAGGCAAGGAGTTCGAGACTCGTCTCCGTGAGAAGAAGCCCGGGGACCTGACGGAGGAGCTTAGAACCGCGCTCGGGATGCCCGTCGGACCTGGCTCTCATAAGGTGAGTGCGCACATTTTATTACGCAATTCTTTTAAACTAAATGTCCTTGGCCTTTAATCCTTTGCCCTGCAAAATTATTTGAAAATCATTTTTCTTATTTAGGCCTTTGCTCTGCGGTAGGATCAGACAGGCTAATTAGATTAGATTAGAAATGACCTCTAGAAAGTGTAATTATATACCGCTACGTAAAAAGTAAAAAAACTATACGTTTATAATAAATATTAAACATTTAATTTCTTGAGAGTAGTGTTTGCTTTGGTGTCTGTGACGTCACTGCGCAGGGTCAGCAGAATACCAGCGCTAAGTAGCCACCTACCTAGCATTATGCTGAGCTGATACCTTTTTGGTGCGACATTGAACTGTCTAGGTGGATGGATCATTTCTGTTTTAGTTATACTTATAAGTAGGCTATTCTAACTTATTTAGATATTACTAATTTTTTTTCATAACTTATCTCCCCATCCTAACTTACAAAATTTGTGTTTTTTATGTGGTGCTAAATAAATGTTTTTCTTTCTTTCTTTCGTTCTTTCTTTCTACGTAGATAGCTAGTGTATCGTTTAGAGGGCAATGTGTACGAGTGATATGCTAAAACTGTGAATTAGCAAATTTAAAAACGTAGTTAACTTTTAACTCAGTAAAACGTAGTTAAAACGTTTTTAACTTTTAAAAACTATGTTTTTAAATTTGGTACCACCCAGATCCGGAACATATATCTGCAGAACATGCAAGCATTTGACCCGCAGCGGGGTTCGAACACACACCTCTTGCGTCCCAGCAACCTACAATTGTGTCTGAAGGTAATAAGGTGGGTTTATCTTGACAGGTGCCGCCGCCGTGGCTGATCGCCCAGCAGCGCTACGGGCCGCCGCCTTCTTACCCGAACCTCAAGATACCCGGCCTCAACGCGCCCATACCCGACGGCTGCGCGTTCGGATACCACGCAGGCGGCTGGGGCAAGCCGCCCGTCGACGAGACGGGGAAGCCATTGTACGGTGACGTGTTCGGACATCAAAGCAGCGGACAAGATGTAAGTGAACTAATGGACAAGTTCTATTAATAATAATGCTGCATATTTTTCACACAGCATCACAGCATTGGACTAATAAAATCGTTTGATTGCAGGATAACGAAGACCAAGATATTGATAGAACAATGTGGGGAGAGCTGGAGTCAGAATCAGAAGAGGAATCGGAAGAAGGTAAGTTTCTTTTTAAATATAAACACGATATTTGCCTTCATAGGGTCGCATGCCTGTGTCATTCCTATCACAAAAATGCTTTATGTTTAAAAATATATATCCCCCCCCCCCCCCCCC
The DNA here is from genome assembly GCA_958496245.1 of Perizoma flavofasciatum. Taxonomy (NCBI): domain Eukaryota; kingdom Metazoa; phylum Arthropoda; class Insecta; order Lepidoptera; family Geometridae; genus Perizoma; species Perizoma flavofasciatum. The sequence goes on from OY292436.1 coordinate 8,829,744, forward strand.
CCCCATAAATGGGTAAAATAAAGCTGGGTCATTTATTATTAACTGCTAATATTTAGACGGTGGTGACGTTTAGCAGTATATATTTTATTATATACTGCTAAACGTCCCCAGGTGATCTAGAAAAATACCTCACGTTTACTTTTCCATTCACGCTAACGCAAATTTGTCAAGGTCAAACTTGGCAGACATTTCCACAGCTAATTTTTGCAGGCGTTAACGCCGATAGAAAGGGTTATTTGTCTAGACACCCTGAAACGATATTTTTATTTTAGCTTATTCTCGTCAGTTCCTGTTTTGAATCTTATGTCAATATAAGAACTACTGCAAGTGGTCGACATTCGCACATCGAATGGTATTAATAAAAGCTACCAAGGCTTCAAAGGGCTTTGTCCTTCAATCAACCATAGTACCAGATAAATTCTGTCTTGTTTCGTCTTGTTTTAAACAAAAACAAGACGCTCACGTGTATATGCACAAACTTATACATTTATATTTCTTATTACGAATAGTAGAAAAAAAATATTAGGAAATATCATTAACATCATTTTATTAATTAAAACCTTAACACTGAAACATTCGGTTTAATTACCTTTGCAAAGTAAAAATAAAAAATAATAAATAACCTAGTACTATGGTTGATCAAAGGCTTTATCGTATTTTTATCAGCATTCTCAATTCTAATAACAAAATCATCAATCGTGTTTTGTGATACTCTTTGAAAAAGTGTTTACTCAAGATCTCTGACAATACTGAACTAGTTTTCTTATGTTTACGCAGAGGAATCTGAAGAAGAGGGCGAGAAGGCAGCGGAAGGCGACGCGGCTGCCGGCGTGGCGACTCCTGGCGAGGGCCTGGTCACCCCGCTCGGCATCAGTTCCGTGCCGCCCGGGATGGAGACCCCGGACACCATCGAACTCAGGAAGAAGAAGAGTGAAAGTGACGTTGAAGGGTAACATCAACTCTAGAATCACATTGTCCAATTGTCCAAGGTTCTCTAATCACATTGTTCAATTATCCAAGGTTCTCTAATCACATTGTCCAATGTTCTCAAAACCCATCGTCAAAGGTTATCTAATCGCATTGTCCAATGTTCTACAATCACATCGTACAATGTTCTGTGGTCAAATTGTCCAATGTTCTCTAATCACATTGTCCAATAGAATGGAACAGTTGAAATCGAAAGACCTCGGCGATCGTATTCCGATTAAATTGAAGATAATCCTAGAAATGCCAAAGTGATTTTGAAAACTGGATTATGAAAACCATCATCGGGCGAAATATATATAAACACTCAACAAGCAGATGTCGGGGTCTAGACAAATACCTCGCGCTTAGTTTTTCTTTCGCAAATTTGTCAAGGTAAAACTTGGCAGCTGTCACGTGACATTTCCGCAGCGAATGTCATTTCCATACAAAGCACAGCAAAGCAGCAAAGCTTGTATTATGGGAACTACATGACTGATATACTACTTATAAATTTTTTTTATTTGGTTATACATACATATTATACATAGAAAACATCCAGACCCGAGACAAACATTTGCAGGTCATACAAATATTTGTTAATCTAACTTGCGTTTTTTTTTTAATTTCAGAGGCGATACCCCAGCTCTATATCAAGTACTGCCAGAACGGCGCGTGGGGCTCACAGCTGGGATGATGGCTTCAACCCACGTATACGATATCAATGCGGTTAATCCAGGTAAATCACAGGATCTCAAACTTATTTTGCCCTCCACCCACTCTGAGAATAAAATAAATCCTAGAGTCCCTCAAACTTTTTAAACATAACAACTATGCTTTCCCCTCTATACCGTCTCAGCATCCCCAATATCTTCTAGAGCCTTATACCGCCTCCCTGAGTAGTAGGCCTCTCTAGTAGGCCTCTAGCGCCCGCAATGGAGCGCTATTGCCTACTTTGAGAAACAGTGAGGTAAATTGTCACATAAAAAAATGAGCATGTCAAAGTTAATAGATATTATTCATTGAAATCATAAGGAGCATTTAGAAACGTAATTTATCAAATGAAGCGAATTCAACAGTGACTTCTTTGAATTAGAAGATTCAGCCAACAAACTTTACTTGTTTTTTTATGTAATGACCTTCATTCAGCTTTAGGTAGCAATCAATCGGGCAAGGTATTATTTAAGAAAGAGCATTAGTCAAAAATGAAAATAAAATCGAAAAAGTATCAACCAAAGTGATTAAACTCATGCTTACAAATGTACGCCAATGATGGACATCCTGATATAAATCTGAGTATAAACTCAGTGCTCAGATATGTGAGGATGCCAAGTGAGGGGTATCTTACTATAATGTATCCCACATTATAGTTTTGCATGATGTCATTATGATTTCGCGTGAGTGAATGCAAGCTCATAGCCCCTTATTGGAATCTATGGCATATGGCTTAGATTTTTTAATGCTAGGAGATAGCATTCCTCACATTGAGATTCTCGTTGTATAAGCACATGAGCTTAAAGTATTTTTAGTGAGGTGCACAACCAAATTTGATCGTATACACAACGTTCGAGTCAAAGATATAGCTCACTAGGGTCAGCACGATCTTTAACTTATTGAATTACTAGCTTCTGCGCACGACTTCGCCCGCGTGGTACCCGGATAAAAAATAGGCTATATGTTATTCTGATGTATAAGCTATATTAATGTAAAGTTTCATCAAAATCTGTTCAGTAGTTTTTGCGTGAAAGAGTAACAAACATCCATCCTCGCAAACTTTCGCGTTTTTAATAGTAGTAGATTGACATAGTTCAATCACGCGACCTGAAAATCTTTAATACCATAGTTTAACAGCAAACACGTCTCTTCACACGATCTTCGAATAGAAATTTGAGATACAACGCACTAGACCAACTGGTTTATATCTTGTTTGTTACTCGTCAGGCAAGAGAAGCATGCCGGCGGCGTCGGGCACGAGCAGCGAGGGCGTGGAGACGCGCACGGGCGGGGTGGAGGTGGCGCTGGACCCGTCCGAGCTGGAGCTGGAGCCGGAGGCGGTGGCGGCGCGCTACGAGCGGCATCTGCGCGAGCAGCGCCCCGGGAAGGCGCAGGAGGACCTCTCCGACATGCTGGCGGACCACGTCGCCAGGCAGAAGGTAAAACTAGCGAAGCTATGACAAAAGTAAATGGCAACAAAGTTCAATAGATATGCCCAGGATTACTTTTCCATAAGGAACCTATGACTATGAGCCCGAAGGACCTATCCGACATGCTGGCGGACCACTTCGCCAGAACATCCTATGGAATGATGTAGCGATTTTTTATGGCCTATATAGGGTATACCTCCATTTTTCGAGAGTTGTCTTATTAGTCGTATATTACTTCCTAAAATTGAATTGTTCATTTTATTACAGAACAAGCGAAAGCGACAGCAGAATACAGAAGCGAAACAAGCTAAGAAATACAAAGAATTCAAGTTTTAGAAATCAATACACTCCAGTATTGATTGAGTGATTGTGTGATTGAATAATGTATACAATAAGAAAATTAAATACAATAAGTAAAACTGATTTATTGTTTCTTTGTGAATATACTAATAGAACAATGTTAAAAGGCTTAACATATTTTAAATTATATATCATTTTATATAATTTAATCATTTTTAGTTAGGTAGTTTTTATTATAGGTTCCTTCTTAATTATTAGGAAAATAGCAACCTTAATGTAACTTAAGACCAATATTATATGTCTGAAACGAGCAAGCTGTTGAAATTTTAAAAAAACAATACCACCTTTATACACAGTTGTTGCAATAAAGATTTAGATACTTTACTTTAGAAATGCTTTTAAAAAGTATTTAGTTAGGTCTTCAGTTACACTTGAAATAAAAAAATAGCTTCAGAAATCAATGCACTGGTATTGTGATTCAATCGTTAAATTATGTATGGATTAAGAACATTAAATTCAATGAGTATTTAGTAAAAGTGAAATAAAGAATTTTATTAGATTTTTTATATTACATTTTATCTTTTTATTATTTTAATTTTAGCTTGTGTACCTACACAAGCTTATCCACTACTTTTCGAAAGAATTTTATAAATAAACAAGAAAAAAAATATATGTGAATTAGTTATAAGTTTAATAATGAGCTCCGCACTAGGTCTAGCCTGTATCGCGGAAGCCCAGGTAACATTTGAAAAAAGATAAACAAATGCAAACATTTAAATTACTTTTGAATACAAAACATCCTGAGTACCATTGATGTAAAAAAATTAAAATGTAGGTAAGCCGGGCGGAATTATGTCTATTATGTCTAGAGTGAGTTTGTGTTGATTATATTAGAATTATAAATATTGTTATGAGATGGCCACTAGTATCGACTCTGTTTCATCGTAGTCGAGCGTGATCAGCCATTTTTTAATTTGGCGCATTATAACGAGCACCATTTAAGATCACACTTAATCAATGCACGTTTATAAATAAAAGGACAGGCGAAACTACTAAAATGCTTAGCAAAAAGGACTGAACATTTGAAAAACGGCTGCTCCTAAAATTATGTTCTCTACAGCCCATCACTAGCAGTTTTTGACATAAGTGACAGCTATTTTTTTATTTGGCATTTCCAAATCAAAACCTATTTGGACTTCGTCCTCTGCTGAATTCATTTGTTTTTGTTAGTTTTAATTAAAACTTACATAGAATCCTAATTATTTTTAACTAGAAACTTAAGTCTAAGTAGCCAAAATGTCCCGCGTCCTTGTTGGAGTTAAAAGAGTAATCGACTACGCCGTAAAGGTTAGTAAAACTACTAAGTGCAAAGGTTACTTTTACTGTGATTCGTTTTCTATTTTTATTTCTCACTAACAATATATAAACCTTAAAATTGAGCATGTTAGAGATGCTTTGTTGTTTTAACATCGTTTATAAAACAGTAATCATAGTTACGTGTCTAGTTCCTTTGATGATCTGCATTATCTTATCAGTAGCAACTAACCTTGAATTTTCTCACAATTTGATTCACAGTATTTATTTCAATTCTAAATAATTAATAGATAAATCGTGACAGGTTACAAGCCTAATAAAATAGGCGAATAGGGTCACATGGAATCCTAACTACTATGCAAAATGTGGGCCAAATAAGTATAATGGTTGGACTTGACTATGGCTACCCTCTACTTAGCGCCCTTAGGGATACAGTAGTTTGTATTATATATATTTTTTTAAGGTTTGCTTAAGACATTGCAACATAATGTTATCAACCATTGTTAGTATTGTATTTTAGTAGTCATTGAATTATACAGGTCCGTGTAAAGCCCGACAAGAGCGGAGTGGTCACAGATGGGGTGAAGCACTCGATGAACCCATTCGATGAGATTGCAGTTGAGGAGGCTGTCCGGATGAAGGAGAAGAAGTTGGCCAGTGAAGTAATTGCTGTCTCGTGTGGACCAGCACAATCACAGGTGATCATTATTCAACTAATGGCAAATTTTTAAACCACAAAAAAGTTTAATCTGTCTTCGATTAATTCATAGATAGATAGATAAACTCTTTATTGTGCATAACACTAATTTACAATATCATCACAGAAACATAGTAAAAAGAAAATGACAAATAGAAAAATTTATACTTATATGATAGTACATAAAACCATTGATTAATTTATACCTTATATTATTGATCCTAAGGCACTAACTGGCAGATAGTTTGGATTGAATGCTCAAAAATATCAACCTTTTAACTAATTTTGAGAATTTTTTGTTATGTCATGGGACACTGATTTGGACCATCTTCTCTTTAAGGCAGGGGCTATGGATGGGCATGTTGTGGTTCTATTCAAGATAAGTCAAAAACAGGATTGGAAGAACTCATTATATCAAACTCCTTCATCAACAACATCCTCAGGTTCAGGGATACTGGGGATCATGTTCAGGGAACAATGTTATTGTCAACCCAAAGTCCTTCTCCACTATTTCAAGGAGTTAGAAGTCAGCAACATTCTGCCAGGTCTTCATAAGATTAGGTGGCAGGTAGTGGCATTTAAAAATGAGAGATTCCATGCTTTGGAAGGATACAAAAAAAAAGCATTTAAGTAGTATATCAGTCATGATACAAGCTCTGCTTAGTTTGGGGATAAATGATGCTGTGTGTTATTAAGATGTTGGATGGTTAGTCTAAATATTATTAAACCTGTTCGGAAACCTACAGGCAGCTTAAAAACTGTAAGACTGGAGTTGTCAATTAGTTTATACAAAGTTTAGTGTTTACCAGGTACAAGCCAAGTAATTTAAGGTTTCTGGGCATGTACAAATCATTGCTTTATATTTTGACGAAATGAAAAAATAATGTAGTTAAGGCTTTTACAGCATCCTACATGCGATTGCATAACAATTTGGTCCTCCTCTGGTATGATAACTCATCCAGAGAACCAAAACACTTTAGTTTAACCTAGTTTTTCAAGTTTCTACTAACAAAATGGACTCATTTGTCTGAATAATTATATTTCATGATTGTTATTTAAAAATTTCAGGAAACTCTCAGAACAGCTTTGGCCATGGGCGCGGATCGGGCTATCCACGTTGAGGTGGCTGGTGCTGAGTATGAGACCCTGCAGCCACTCCATGTCGCCAAGATCCTTGCCAAACTCTCCCAAGACGAGAAGGCCGACATCGTTATTGTTGGGAAACAGGTTTGTTCACTACATAAAACCTCCATTGATGAAACCATAGAAATCGTATAGAATTCCAGACAAATATCTCACACTTAGTTTTCCTTTCATGCTAACGCAAATTTTTCAAGGAAAAAATTGGCAGAAGTGACATTTCCACAGCTAATGTTATTTCCATACAAGTCAATTTTTCCGCAGGCGTTACCCTGCGACCCCAGACGGACGAATAGCTGGCTGCGATTTAAGAAGTTTGTTTTCTGCTGTAGGACAAAATGTTTGCATGTTCTGGAGATATTTGTTCAGGTCTGCGTGTGGTGGTACCACAGTACTCATAGTTCCTGATACCCACGATACGGGGAATCCTAGTGTGGGGTCAGGATTATGTATGCGACTGTTGGTTTTTTATTTATTAGTGATACATACACTCACATTATAATAGCATGTATTTTATGAGAAAAATTCTTTTCTAATCTAACTGTTAAATTTTTAATTTCAGGCCATTGATGATGACTCCAATCAAACTGCGCAAATGACAGCTGCTCTGCTGGACTGGCCACAAGGAGCTTTCGCCTCCAAAGTAAGATGAATTCGGACAAGCACTTTCTTCCTACCCTGCATTTACAATAATTATTTTAAGGTCTTAGACATTAAGTTATTATAACCTCGTAAAACTTGACGAAACTAAATGTTCAAAGATGTCCCAACAGTTTAAATAAATGAAACTATTTCACTAACAGTTATCCCCCAGATAAATAGGAAGACTATTCAGTAAGTATGACTTAACAGAAATGCACAATGTTAGATATTATCGCTCAAAGCGATAATATCTCCCATTCCTTCTAGACAATATAAGGATGTTTATGTGAAAGAATGGGACAATGGTACACCACCCTACCCTCAGCTATTACCATGCCCATTGCCACTTCAACTTGTTAATTCTGACAGATGATGTTAGTGAATTTTATTTTTTATCAACTAAAATGCCAAGTACTCGACATCTGACATCCACCAGAGGCCCACCTGTTGGTTACCGTAACCGTTTGCAACAATAGAGATATCACTCGCGTTGCTGACATTGAGACATAAAACAACGGGTAAAAAGTCTCATATCTTAAGGTCGTCGTAAAGTTTATGAAGAGAGATTAAAAATAGATTTAAAATATCTCTTTAGGGTCAAGTTTGCCTTTGTACATACCTCACCTAATATTTTGTTTTATATTTCTGTTATTTCTCTGTACAGTAAATATTATAAGAAAAAAACGCAGTTGCTGCAAACTCACTTGTTGCGCACCACTTCTTCAGCAACAGAGTAACAGCACAACTGGAACAAACTGCCAGAGGATTTGTTTCCGCTACCTCTGTTAACGCATTTAAGAACAAGCTCGACAACTGGCTACGCAACAATAATTCAGTGCTAAAAATAGTGAACCAAACTTAAAACAAAGAGTTGATCCAACACTGTATGACATAGACATATCAGCGAAAGCTGCTCGTCTATCCTTTCCTACTACAATTATAAATGCAAAAGTTTGTTAATCTTTCACGTAAAAACTACTGAACAGATTTTGATGAAACTTTACAGTAATATAGCTTTTACATCAGAACAACACATAGACTTTTTAACCGGGTACCACGCGGGTGAATCCGTGGGCAGGGGCTCAGAGGCTTGTAATAAATAAAGAAAAATCTGTAATTTTACTGGCACCCATACCCTTTAAGCCGTAACACAGTAATGCGAGCATTACTACATAAATAGTGATAGTACCTCCCTGAAAGCACTACATAGAGCTTTCTAAGTAATGTGTACTTGTTTTGTTTAGATAGAGAAATCTGACGGCGGTCTAACAGTGACCCGCGAAATCGACGGAGGGTTGGAAGTCATCAAGATGAAGCTCCCGGCCGTCATTAGCGCGGATCTGCGACTTAACGAGCCCAGATACGCTACACTGCCCAATATTATGGTAATTTCATGTTTACTCTAAATCTGAGGATTCAAGTTATTTTTTGTATATACTGTCATTTGGTCAAACCGCGAATAGCGGTTAGTTCACAATGTTATCTGTCAATAGTTTAATACTAAAATTACTTAATAGGATATTAATACGACTATACCACATACTCGGTAAGTAGCGAAAGAGGTATTCCAGGATCATAGCAAGTGGAAATCCTTGGTCTCTGCCTACCCTGTGAGTAGGTTGGTTATCTACTTATAAGAATATGTTATGGTTCCTTTTATTTTTTATTTTTAACTTTCACGTTTATGTTCGCAACAATTGCTTTTTTTTTGTAATGTACGTAAGTTCTAGTACTTACCGTAGGACGTAGCAAGATCTCTTATATTTTATAACTATTACTGCATGCTGTGGATAATGGTGTTGGTAATATTTTAATCTTACTTAATTGTGTTACAGCTACTTATTACTTACTAATGTATTACTGTTTGTTGTCCCTAAGAAATAAAATAATAAAAAATAATACCCTTCTGGGAAACAGGCGTGACTATGCGTATGTATGTATCTTTACTATATTATCCTGCTGACGTTTAGGTCCTTCCTCATGAACCGTCCGCGATTACTTTCGACAGTCGTGAGACGGGAAATAGTGAAGTAAAGTGCGTGGTATAATCGTAATAATATTCTAAAATGATGCCAAACCAGGATAATTTCAATATCAAAATACCTGTTTAAGCTGGCTTAAGATGTACCACCTTTTTGAAAGCCGAACGAGAGAAAAGGACTGCTTCAGTGCTCATTTGTACTAAGTGATAACACCGGGTTCCAATTACAGTAGTATACAAACAAAGCTACTGGTCTGGGTGTTTTCTATGTATAATATGTATGTATTTACGTATATACTAAAAAAAAAAGTATATCAATAGTATATCAGTCATGTAGTTCCCATAATACAAGCTCTGCTTAGTTTCGGGCTAGATGATGCTGTGTGAGAAATGTCCAGCATTATTTATTTATTAAAGTCTCGATTCTCTATGTAAAATTTTAAAAAAAAGCTAGGAAAATCGTTCATTTTACGGCTGTAATTCTTTGGACGTGCATCTTATTACTTAGCACCCTGCTTGGTATTTCTATGGATCGAAGGAGTTTGAAACTGAGGATGGTTATCATGTTGAATCCCATCATTGCTTTTTTGTTTTGCAAATTTGTAAACTAACTTTACTCAGGTTATTCGACTATTGATTACAGAAAGCCAAAAAGAAGCCGCTCAAGAAGATGACCGCCAAAGACCTGGGCGTGGACCTGGCGCCTCGCATCAAGGTCATCTCTGTGGAAGACCCGCCCACGAGACAGGCCGGCTCCGTGGTCCCTGACGTCGACACCCTCATTGCTAAACTCAAAGAAGGTGGACATGTTTGATTTAGTGTATAGAAGTGTAACTAAAGCTCTGAATTTAGCCATTTGGCTGATGGATGCTAACTTCAGGGCGGTCTAGCTAACGGCAGAAGTGTAAATACTTTTAATCGGATCAATTTGTACTGAGATTTTATGTAATGTAGTGCTGTTGTGAGCTTGTTGAATTATACATCTACAAACTGTTTTAATTATTAATTGTTTCATTGAGCCACCTTCGATTATTTTTGAAATGAGACTTTAAAAACGAGGAACAAGTTTTTATTGATATTGCAGTTACAGAACTTAATAAATAATAAGTACTTCATTGATTGAGAAAACAGCTGTTGCCTGCAACTTCATTAAATCTTAGCATATGAGTGTGCAAATTATGCAGTGGTGTATGTTACGAATGGCGTTCTAGATGGTGAAGGCGTTAGCTCACAATCAGTGGCCCTTAAGATGGGGTGTGCCATTTTTATCACATGACCTAAATTTCATCTAGGATTAAATTATATTGACAATATGTAAATTACATGACTCTAGGACCAGCGGTTTAGGCTCAGCGTTGATATCCAGTCAGTGAGGACATCTTTATGACTAGTGGATCGCCCGCGACTTTGCCCGAGTTTTATTATTTTCATACAACCTTCATCTTCCCGTTGATTTTCAGTCAGTTAGTGGCCTCGATTCTGTAGTACACTAACTAAACTAAATTCAAACCGTCGCTCTCTTTTAATGATAGTGCAAGCAAGAAAGAGATAGCTACAATTTTAGTCCTGTAAAATTAGTCCGATTTTAGTTTTCCATACAAATTTAGTCATGATTTCAAAACATGCTGACTATAAACACGATGAAAAGCGGCGCGTAATCTGATTTGACAGCAGCACACAGCAGTAAAATTCTTGCGTACACTATCAGTAAAGGCGAGCGATAGTTTAAATTTAGTTTAGTTAGTGTACTACAGAATCGAGGCCAATGTATCACGCAACTATATCACTTATTTAGAAGATACATCAATGATCAAAATATATAGATTTACTAGCTTTAATAACTAATTCAGATACTCTCCACTATACGGCTGGTACCAGACAATTTTTCCTTCTAAGCACCCAGAGACAAGCGTATGGAATCGGGGGTTAAACTTTGAACACACTACGAGATCTGTATGGTAGCCGATGCTTTGACCGACTTCGTGCATCTCCGTCGGTCCGTCGAAGTATTGGATGACGCTGGGGATTTCGCTGCAGTTTTCATCTAACGCGAGCATGCGGATGCCTTTCCCGAATGGGGAGCAGACGATGCGACCGTCTGCTGAGTAGCACAGCTCCTGAAATAGAGTTTTCGATGATAAAAATAAATAAATTAACACATACGGTCTCATTACGAAACGTGGTCTAAACTTGAGTTGAAGTAGAGTTCTGTCAGAGCCACTAAAGCAAGGTTTAAATATATCTTATCGAAACTACTAAGCTCTACAATTTAAATACAAAATAAAACCGCGGGATGTCGATTTGATTTAAAAAAACACATCATTTGATTGGTTACCAAAGGTTCTCAAAAATAGTTGAGGTATGATAGAAATAAACTAGGTGACCGCCTGGTTTATCTTTTCGCAGTTATTTGTGATCAAACCTCTTTTTGAAACGTCAAATAGTCTGTCGGCATTTTATTTTAACACTAGCTTCAAAATCCGTTCAGTAGTTTTTGCGTGAAAGAGTAACGTCCATCCTCACAAACTTTTGCGTTTATAATATTAGGAGGATTAAATTTTAAACCTTGCTTTGTACAACAATTTCCTTTAGGACCATTAAGTTGACTTCCCAAAATATTATATTCAAATGATGTACTCATATTAGCTTCGCTAGATCTAACAAAGTGGAAATAATACATAATCAGGAATATATATTATGGGAATTCAACATTGTGGAAATTCAACATAATGAAAATACAACATTTTGGGAAGTCAACTTAATGGTTCTAAAGGATTTTGATAAGTCAACTTCCTAAAGGAACAATTTGTCTTGAAAATTGGGATTCAAAAGTCTGACCATCTCTAAAAGAAAAACCACCGATTTAAACCACCTTTCGTAAGGAGACCCATAGTCCTTACACCACATTAGGATTACCGTAAGTATCAGGAACTAAGTGAACCATGGTATCACAACACCCGGACCAGGGGGCCTCTACAAAAATACCTCACGCTTAGATTTCCTATCACGCTAACACAAATTCGTCAAGTAAAAACTTGGCAGCAGTCACGTGACATTTAATAGCTTTCCATACAATTCAACCTTTCCGCAGGCGTTAACGATAACAGAAAGTGGCTGTTGTCTAAGGGGCCTGGAATTTGCGAACATGCAAACATTTGTCCCTTACCGGGAATCGAACCCACATCTTGCGTTTCAGCCACTCACGCGCCGCTCTACACCGAGGTCGTCAAATCTATAAGAACATTGCATAACACACCACCTATCTAAGTGAAACAAACATTTTCAAGTAATCGTATATTATTTTTTAAATAAATAAATAAGAACCGTGTTCGCCTAGTGAGCTGTACCCCAACTTTCGATCGGAAGGTCATGGCTTCGAACCCGCTCGTGCACCAATGGATTTATCTAATAGTGTAAGAGCGAAACGAATGGTCCACGAATGGCGAAACGAATAGTCCACCAATGGGTTGTTCGATAAATAAATAAGAGCCGTGTTAGCCTAGTAAGGTGTATCCCGTTTTCCGATCGGAGCAGGTTCGGTCATGGCTTCGAACCCGCTCGTACACCAATGGATTTTTCCACTCGAAAAATGTATGTGCGCATTAACACGTACCTACTCAAAACTGTATAGTTATCAGACCAGAGGCCCGCACGGATAGCGCATAGCGCGATACTTACTTTGATAAAACCCTTCCCCTGGTTCGTCTCCTCTTTGTAATATAGAAGGCGGTCTTGATTTTGTCTGATTGACTGCTTCATTTCCGCCAGAGACTCTCTCTCCTCTACGCTGAGTTGCTCTGGTGTCATGCCCGATAATGATGGTCTGAATAATAAAATCAATCAGCTTAGTATTTGTTCATGCTACCCCCATCTAAACATAAAAAGTTTTTTTTAGTTATACAAAAGTTTTCATTTATTTTATTTGTTTATTGGAACAACAAACAGCTACATCATGCACAGCGCGACGCGGAGGGAGCAAGTCGCGTCCACTCACCCTGACGAAGACTCTCTGAATGAGTCGAAACTTAGTCGGTGCCTTCATAATATGAATAGTCAAGTTCACGATAGTTTTTGGAATAATAATAATGCTGGACATTTTCACACAGCATCATCTAGCCCCAAATTAAGCAGAGCTTGTGTTATGGGAACTACATGACTAATATACTTTTGTAAATACATACATATTATATATAGAAAACACCCAGACCCGAGACAAATGAATGCAGATCATACAAACATTTGTCCCGCAGCGGGAATCGAAACCGCAACCTCAGGCGAACCTTCGCCCACTGCGCCACAGAGATTGTCTGATTGTCTCTGCTAGTATTACATAATGAATAAAATTACTTTATGTAATACTAGCAGACTAATGGGTAATACAAATCAGACTTAGTAATAATACAGCCCACAGCTTGGTATAACAAATTTAAAGAACCTTACCGATATATATGTAAGTTCTACATTATAAGTTTATGTTCCTACCTTCCTACGTACGATGAACGATAACAAAAATAAAACTGAAAGACGACCGGTTTACGCCGTTTCACATTCCCTCATCAACAAGTTCAAATTAATAACAAATACGTAGGTTTACGGTATGGATGGGTCGTCGACGTAATTATCGTAAACGAAACGAAACCGTTTATTTTCGTTCATTAACGAGTCCATCGACTAGTTGAATTCGTCAACTAATCGATGTTTCAAGTTCGTTATATTGACGGACTATCTTAACTTCGCGACGATGTCTACCTAGTCCATAGTATCTATGTAGCTCGACCATAACATTATAGACTGGGTAGGTAATCTTTTTACCACGTTTCTTTGAAATTTAATAAATTTCGAAGAAAGGTGCCGTAAAAACTTAAAACTTCCTTTTTAGTTATTAAGCGAGCTTTTTGAAAAAATAATACTTACATTTTATTCAGATTCAGATTCAGATTTGTTTATTTGCGAAGCATGGATTACAATGTGTGGTAAAAAATAAAGTAGGTACAGCCATGGTCAGCTCACAAGCATGCAAAATTAATAAATGTCATTATCATCTAATAATTACTTAATACAAAAATAAAAAATATTTAACATGTCATGCAAATTAATAAATTTAAATGTACAACAACAACAGAATATTACAAAATAAAATAAAAATAAAATAAAATAATATTATTCATACAAGAAGGTACCTACATAAAATACAGATCAAACAGCTAGCTATCTAAAGACCATTGCAAACGATTTATAGATAGGTATATCTATTTATTTACAATAAAAAACTTCCCTTCATACTTTTTCAGTTTAGATCAGACGATATTAACCGTCTACGTTCACGCATCGTCTCGTCGCGTCAGTCAGCCGTCTACGATTTCAACTATGGAATTGTGAACCGTCGTTGCGTTGATTCAACGTAAACGGTTGATTCAACTGCTTGAACGTAGACGGTTAATACCGTTTACGTTGCGTTGCCCGTCGATATGAACGTTGTGGAATCTCAGTTTAGCCGTCTACGATTTCAATTAGTTGAATGAGTGACAGTGAACCGTCGATGCGTAGATTCAACGTTAACGGTTGATTCTACCAGTTCGTTTATTCAACGCCCATCGCTAGTTTACGGTACCCTGGCGCTCTAAAAAAATCAAGCTTCTAAGTCAACGTAATAAAAAATACGGCTGTATTTATGTGACATATTTTGATAAAAATCATGATCATGGCAAATAAATCAAAACATATAGGGTACTTCCCGTTGACCTAGAATCATAAAATTTGACAAGAAGCAACGTCTCACAGTCTTGTACTGTGAGACGGAGAGAGTTCGAAAATGGTTATGTAATTTTTTGTTTATGAAAAAGTATGTTTTTGTGATTACAAACTTACACTTGCAGCTGTATAATTGACCGTGACGTATATCGATGTATGGGCGATCATTTTTTCAACTACAAAGTTAAGTTTTTTTCAATACAACTTATATGTATTTTCGTTAGAGCAAACTTTGGTGCTTAACAAGCTTGTACGGAAGCCTCGGTGCGCGAGTCAGACTCGTACTTGTCCAGTTTTTCTTCCTTCCTGTATCCGTATTTGTCGAATAAATTTACATTTATCTATCATACTGTCCGGGCGGTCGTCGCGGATAAAAACGCACCTGTCATTCGCGGATAAAACGCACCTGTCATTCGCGGATAAAACGCACCTGTCATTCGCGGATAAAAACGCACCTGTCATTCGCGGGGTGTCTGTAGGGCGTAGCGGGCTGCATGCGCGGTCTCGGCGGCGGCGGGGTGATGCCCGTGTTGATACCTGTTATCCGCTGCATGTTGAAGCTCCGTCTCACGGACCCCCTGACGATACCATTCATAAAACATTATAGGACAGATCAAATAGTATAGAACTACTCCCTAGCCGGATACCAGCGCTAAAGTTACACTAAAATACTCTGGTTAGCGCCCACGTATGGTACTCTTCTGTAATTTACTGTTTTTTTTATTGTTTGTCTTTCTTTTCATCTGTACTTTTCTGTGCTGTATCGTATGTGCTGAATAAAAATCTATCTATGAGCTTTTCATTTTGATAGGCTTAGCAAATCCTCCTTTCTACTAACAAAAATGTGAGTAACACACAAACAAACTGTTCTGTCAGGACCCAGGTCTGTACGTCTGAACCCATTTGGAACAGGTATAATTCGTGACCTAGACTAACACTTGAAAAAATCAATCAAATTAGTTTATTTCGGACAATTTATAATCACATAAAAATATAAATAGACTTAACCTAGTTGTTAGTATAAAGTATTAAAAATAAAAAAAGCTAAATTTTATTCGGGTACTACGCGTAACAAGCCGTGGGCAGAGGCTAGTGTTTTAATCTTCTGAAACTTTAAGAGGATACGTACTTCGCGATCTGAACTTCTGCATTTGACAACCGCTGCGACGCAGTATGCGAAGGCCCGTCTGAGTCAGAAAGTAGCGGGTTCGATTCCCGCCGCGGGACAAATATTTGTCTCGAGTCTGGGTGTTTTTTGTGTAAGTATTTACAAAAAAATATACATAAGTAGTATATCAGTCATTGTTTGGGGTGGCCCTTGTCCAAAGGTGGCCTTGTCCAGAGGTATTAAAACAAAGGTGTAATTAAGCTTGGGTGCTGCTTAACATGCCCTCTGAAGTACGGAAACGCTCAGAACTAATTGTCACACTACGTTGGTATACAATATTACAATACTAGCTTCTGCCCACGGCTTCGCCCGTATGGTATCCGGATAAAAAGTAGCCTATCTGTTATTCTGATGTATAAGCTATATTACTGTAAAGTTTTATCAAAATCCGTTCAGTAGTTTTTGCGTGAGAGAGTAACAAACATCCATCCTCACAAACTTTCGCATTTATAATATTAGTAGGATAGTAGGATTGATCAAAGTCCATCCATAGTCTAATTTATTAAACTGCGCTAGTTTGTAATCCTTAAACAGCGAAGGAAAACATCACAAGGAAACGAATAAACATTTAGAAGGCATGTGCCATCGGTTAGTGTTCCAATAAAGCGGCGATGGGTTAGCAACCTGTCACGTGGAATGCGAATTACTTCCAAAACGCGGTCACGTGCCAAATACAATGTTTTGACCACCCCCTACTTGGTCTCCTCAAATATCTAGGCGTTGAGTATCTTTATCTGACCACCTGTGGCGCAGTGGGCGTAGGCCTGCCTGAGACGCAGAAGGTTGTGGATCGATTCCCGCTGCGGGACAAATGTTTGTATGATCTACCAATATTTGTCTTAGGGGTCAGTGTTTTCTATGCATAATGTGTATGTTATTACAAAAAAAAAGTTTAAGTAGTATATCAGTCATGTAGTTCCCATAACACAAATTCTGCTTACTTTGGGGCTAGATGATGTTGTGTGAAAAGTCTCCAGCATTATTTATTTATGTACGAGTATGTTTTGAGTACGTCCATCATGTCCCGTCGGGCAAGGGGCATGATCTCATTGGTTTTAGATTCTAGAACCAACAATTCCATGTTACACTAATTATATGTGTATGATAATTATTATCAATGTCGAAAGAATTGTAGAAAAAAAAGAGGACTTACCGCCTAAATATATCTTGTAAAATCCTATGCTGTTTTATTGTAATACTAGCTTCCCACAAGTCGTTCTGAATAGCCTGGAATAAAAAATAATATAATTATTTGACAATTATAATATGCATATTATTGACAATTAAAAAAGAAAAGTTACCTTTTTATTCCAAAAACTATCGTGAACTTGACTATTATATTGTAAAAATGGGAATTTTCATGTAATTGAATGAAAATTCCCGTTTTTACAATATGGATAGTCAAGTTCACGATAGTTTTTGGAATAAAAAAGTATTTTTTCCTTTTTTAATTGTCAAATAATTATACAAAATACTTTTTAATAAATAAATTCAAATAAATAAATCGTGATGAAACCATGTCCTACAACCAAAAATTCGAAGCCATGTGCCACCGGTTAGTGTTCCAATAAAGAGGCGATGGATATGCAATCTGTCACGTAGAAAGCGAACTACTTGCAAAACGCGGGCATGTACCTAATATAATGCGTGGACATGCCTCTGATTACTTTCTACTCAGTTCCTCACAGATCTACTCACTATCTGAAGACGTCCATCATGAGGGATACAGTAGTGCGCGTGTTTGTTTTGTCGAGCATCCATCAGCTTAGCGGTTATATAACCTATTTAGGAAACATTCTTGAAGTCATACAAATCAAATGCAGAAAAACCGCATTCGAATCGGATAAGCCGTTTCCGAGATAAATGGTAATAGACAAACATACAACCATTATTTTAAGGCATATACATATATAGGTCGGTTAACTAAAGCTGGCACGTTCACAGTACTAACACTAATGCAATTTCACGCTCCTACGTTGCAGTTTAAAATATAGGATTATTCATAGGCAAAAAAATGTGGGGAAAAAAAACATTTTTATATGAAGAAGTTATTTTTTTGGTGTAGAATCTATCTAAGTCTAGCAGCGGGCATCTACATACCCGGCCAAATCTAGAAGCGGCTGCGTCAGCGCTGGCCGCCGCCGCATCCGCTGTAGGCATAGGAGCGCTCGGAAGAGACGGCTCAGGATTGCTCGGCCCGGCGACCGGCTCCTCCCTGGAGCTCTCTCCTTCTCCCTCCCTCTCCCTGTCTTCTCTCTCGAGGGAGGCAGACGGCTGACCGGACTGCAAGCGCAAGCTCCGCCTTAGGGTGTCGGGAGACGACGACGTTTCCGGCCGATAGAAACGCGGGCTTCTCCGCAGTGCGTTGCGGGCTCTGTAGAATATTAATAAATAAAGGCATTGAAATTATAGTGGTTTGGTATCATTTAAGGATATTATATCTATACTACGTACTTTCCTCACGTGCGTGGATGCTCATAAGGAAGGACCTCTAAACTAAACGGTCAACGAAACGTCAGCAGGAGAACGTACGTGGTATAGTCGTAATAAAGACCCAACAGACCAGCCCCCTTAGATAAACCCCCAAAAACCACTTTCTGTTGCCGTTAACGCCTGAGAAAAGATTGAATTATGTACGAGTATGGAAATGAATTAGCGTGCCTGCTGTAAAATTCTACAACGACGCATTTACGTGAGGTATTTGTCTTATTGCCTTGGGGTCTAAACAAATACCTCACGCTTAGTTTTCCTTTGAAGCTAACGCAAATTTCTCAAGGAAAAACTTGGCAGCTATCACGTGACATTACCACAGCTAATGTCATTTCCATACAATTCAACCTTTCCGCAGGCGTTGACGCCTACAGAAAGTGGTATTTGTTTAGACACCCCGAGCAGAAGTAGATAAATAGGTGTTTGTCGGTAAATAGGTGAGCGGGGCTACCAATCAGTGTCAGTAAAACGATTAATCGCATGTCTACTCGCGCTTCATTAAAATGTTTCGAGCCCAATATTTTTGCTCGTAATGAGACACATGCGCGAACTAGCCGCTAATTCATGCCCCACCTTTCGTGCCAGCAAATAAATAAATAATGCTGGACATTTCCACACAGCATCATCTATCCGCGGAAATATTTTGAAATATTTCAAAATATTGGACTGCATTGACGATCTACATTGGCCTTTTACTATTTGCAATCTAAATATATATTTCCTAGTTAGATATAAAGAAAAAGATCATTAAAAACTCAAATTGTTAGTCTACTTTATCGCTGATTGTACATGTCAACTAATTATACTGACAAAATGGCAATGGGTTATGAAATGATGGCACTCAGTATAAAAGGCCGAACTCACGGAGAGCGTCGAGGAAAGCCGCGGGAGGGTCGCAGTGCGGAGCGGGCTCGGCGAGCGTTGCGACGGGAGGCCGTGCGCGGAGGGGACGGGGAACGGTCGCGCGTGCCCTTCTGATCTCGTGTATCGAAGGGCTGGATGTCGTGGATGCATGTCCACTGTGAACAGAAGAACATGTTAAGTTAACGCACCAGATGGAGTCATCAAGACTTTAAAATTTGATTTGTATCGATAAAACCTACCATCCTTGAAGACACAAATCGATTGACAAATCTCACATTATAACAGGAAAAGCCGTTTCGTTAAAAAATTGTAACAGATAAATAATCACAGAAACAAACAACCTCTTATGGCAAAACATATACCGGCTATTGTAAAAACAAAATAACCTGAACCTATTTTAAAAACAGGATTGTAAGTGGTCATTCTATAAATTGCTCATCAAAACAACATCTCCGAAGATTCTGGAAGAATGCTGTCACCAATCCAGCCCTCCGCTATTTCAAGGAGGTTGGTTTCAACTCGGCAGAGACAATGCACAAGACAACCCTATGCGAGACGACACTCAGATCTTGTTTACCCCACCCAATCTATAATCAGTATCAGATAAACGTATTGTGGTATTTATTTGTTTAATATATAAACTCTTTATTGCACACCAAAGTAAAATACAAAAATACTAAAAATTCATAAAAATAAAAGGTACAATGGGCGGTCTTATCACTGAAAGCGATCTATTCCAGACAACCTTTGGGTGGACAGGATAAAGTGGAATCAAAAGACGACTGTGTGCGACTCGGTGTGTTATAATATAAGTATAAGACTCATATATAATACGTACACATATAAATGTTTCAATGTTCAATAGTTTTAATTAAGTGCCAACTTAAAAGTACTTAGACTATGGAGGACACTACTATGTTTTTTTTATATCATGTATTACACCCATTTTTGCTATTAATATTATTTATATTTCTCTGTCTATCGTCTGATAAAACGTACGGCGGCACTCCTCTCGCTCAAAAAGCTTCACCGATAATGTGGACTAGACGTTACAAGTGACCAACACAACGAAAGACAGTTGATATTGCAACGGTCGCAGGAAGACATTTAAGAGACGCCGCTAGAGACCGTCCAAACCATTAAAAAAGGTCTATGTCTACTGCCTGATATAATAATAAGGCTATGTTTGATGATGAGATCAGGGGTCTAAACAAATACCACTTTCTGTTGACGTTAACGCCTGCAGAAAGATTTAATTGTATGGGAATTACATTAGCTGCGGAAATGTCACGTGACAGCTGCCAAGTTTTACCTTGAGAAATTTGCGTTAGCGTGAAAGGAAAAGTAAGCGTGAGGTATTTGTCTAGCCCCCTGGTTCTTAGACAACAACTACTTTCTGTTAACTTTAACGCTTGCGGAGAGATTGGATGGTATGGAAACTACATTAGTTTGTGTGTGATATGTCACGTGACTGTTGCCAAGTCTTGCCATAACGCATTTGGGTTAGCGTGAAAGGAAAATTAAGCGTGAGGTACTTGTCTAGACGCTCTAAAGCCTGCGTATGGATTGAATTGTATGGGAATGACATTAGCTGTTGAAATGTCACGTGACTACTGCATAGTTTTTCCTTGACAAATTTACGTTAGCGTGAAAGGAAAACTAAGCATGAGGTATTTGTCCAGACCCCTGGTGAGATTATGCCCTAATAAAACCTAGCTCTATTTTAATTTAATAAAGAAATAGGTACGCCAGTGCTCTATCTCTAGAAAACTTACCTCTGATCTGTCGTCGTGGCTTATATTTCTACTCAACGCGGTCCAACCATGTGGATGAATCTGTGGACAACAACACACATTGAAGACTTTGATAACTACAATGCTTCCTCGGTAGCTGGCTGGAAACATTCCAAAATTGCGACGAGGCAGAGAGTGGAACTACACGAAGCCAGACAGACAGTCGGTAAGTTTACGCATGATTGGAAGCGCAAACAGCTGTTACAAGCGATACAGCTGTCCGGCTGTATCGACTTGCCCACTCAAAGACTTATCTGACTGAAGGGTATGGGTGCTGGTGAAATTACAGGCACATGAGACTTTTATGTCACCCGTTATGTCTCAGGGTCGTCAACTGTTTATTGATATCAAGTACAGATAGTTTCACGCGCCTTACCGGCTGTCTGTCTTCGTGTAAACCAGCCATAAGCGCTAGCTGTATATTCACTAACCTGCAAAGAACTGACGACTTCAGCGTCGTTTCCACCAGGAAAGTCCGATATGAACTCGACTCTATTCTCTTTCCTATCGGCATCAAATAGATAGTCGTATTTTGACGCTACAGGGATCATTTGCTGGCTCATTTGCATCAGTCGGTAAAGATTTGGCTAGAAAATATAAAATTATGTAAAGTAGGTAAACTTGAGACCCGTCTTTGTCTAGCGGGCTCACTTCAGATCTGCAGGCTAAGCATGAGTAGCTTTATATATAGTCAAATATGAAATTGGTTTCTCCTTTCTGTCAAACAAAAAAGAGCAACAAAAATATATTTTATCTTCTCTTCGGAAGACAAAATAACTAGGCTGTTAATGCTACTGGTCGAGTATCAGAGTCGAGTTCACGACACTCGACTCTGCTACTTTAAACAAAATGGCAATGGGGATGACCAGTTTTTCTAGGCTTATCAATGTACAAAATTTCAAAATTTAAAAAAGGGACAAATCTGGATCTAAACTGTCCAATTTTTAAGTTCTAAATCTGCCTAACAAGGTCACTAAACAGGGTTTGGTAACTGCAAAGGTGAAGCCTTGGCGCTTCAAGCTGAAATACTCCAAGAATTTCGACCAGACTAGTAACGATCTCGTGGCTGAGTTGGTATAGAACCCGCGTAATAAGCGGGAGGTCGTGGGTTCGAATTCCCGACGACATTTATATTTTTGTGATATTATAAAATCTATTGGTAAGCATGGCAAAATGAGTGACGTTGCCTCGTTGTGATAGACGATTGGGGTATAGTGCACAATATACCCCACTTAGAATTAAAAATTAGGGTGCTGGTCCAATACACCAATGGTGGTAGCGGACCACGCTAACGCAATTTTTTTAAGATAAAACTTGGCAGCTGTCACGTGACATTTCCGCAGCTAATGTCATTCCCATACAATTCAATCTTTCCGCAGGCGTTAACGACAACAGAAAGTGGTATTTGTCTAGACCCCAGCACTCTAGTTATCAATAGATTTTATGTGTATGTAATTAATTAATCTCAAAAACGTTAAAAGCGTACAATTTACAAAAAAAAAATCTCCATATACTTCATCACGTAATAGCTTTTACCCACGGCTTCGCCCGTGGTACCCTGATAAAAAGTAGCCTATGTGTTATTCTGATGTATAAGGTCTATTACTGTAAAGTTTCATCATAAACCGTTCTGTAGTTTTTGCGTGAAAGAGGAACATCCATCCTCACAAACTTTCACGTTTATAATATTAGTAGGATGTCCACTTTTGCGTAAGAAATATTTGAATTGGACCCAACGTAAACGGGACCAACCAACTAATGGATTCCACAAGGATAAGCCAAGTTATGTTGTATACAAAGAAATCGATACCTTAAATCCCATCAAGTCACGGCCCAAGGTTGCAAGATTCAAATCATGTATTAAGACTATTAAACCTCCCGTCGTAGACAACACCATTTGTCTTGCATCCGGAGACAGTCTACACCTCATCAGACTTGAGGTGTGGAAAACCCTGCAAAATAAATCAAACTATCAGTTTTAACAGCCAGCCCCAAGTCTGTTGTCTAAGGAGGCACCAACCTCTTTCTGTTGGCGTTAACGCCTGCAGAGAAGTTCTATTATATGGAAATGACATTAGCTATCGAGATAAATAAATAATGCTGGAAATTTTTCACACAGCATCATCTAGCCCCAAACTAAGCAGAGCTTGTGTTATGGGAACTACATGACTGATATACTACTTTTTTTTTTGTAAATACATAGAAAACACTCAGACCCGATACAAATATCTGCGCAGATCATACAAACATTTGCCCCGCGGCGGGAATCTTCCGCAACCTTCTGCGTCGAAGGCGGGCCTTCGCCCACTGTCATCACGTGACTGCTACCTAGTTTTAGCTTGACACCTTTGCGTTAGCGTGAAAGAAAAACTAAGTGCGAGGTTTTTTTAGTAGCTGCGACGCAAGAGGTGCGGGATCGACTCCCGCTGCGTGACAAATGTGTGCATTCAAACAAAATATACACTTACGCAAACTCCCTAGTATAAATAAAATGGAGAGAGGCTAATATTGTTATATTCGGTACTAGCTTCTGCCCACTTCGCCCGCGTGGTACCCGTATAAAAAGTAGCCTATGTGTTATTCTGATGTATAAGCTATATTACTGTAAAGTTTCATCAAAATCCGTTCAGTAGTTTTTGCGTGAAAGAGTAACAAACATCCATCCTCACAAACTTTCGCATTTATAATAGTAGGATATTGTGTCATGAACACTATGTCTTCAAAAAACAATAAACTGCAGTTTCCTTAACCATCTTTCCCTACTGCAGGGCAGAGTTAACAACACCGTAACAGCAAGAAAACCTTGGACTTGAGAAGCACAGTACAGAGGAGGCTGGCAGAAGAGAAAGGTCTACAGCCCGGTGATTCCGGGATGATGATGGACATATACCTCTCATTCCTGTTACTCAGATAAAAAAAAACTGCTTTGTTACCTTTGGTACACCAAGTTAAATTCAGTATAGGAATTAATATCCCACGTATAAATGCTGCCATCCAATCCTGAAGTAACCAAAAGCTTGTCTCTTTGTGAGAATTCAATGTTTTTCACCCATTTCGAGTGACCGACGAGGGAACGTATCTTCTTGTTGAGGTTACGCACGTCCCATAGGGCTATTGTAGTGTCGTCTGAGCAAGTCGCGAACATTCGGCCGTCCAGAAATCTGGGAATGGGAAAAGTCACTTGGTACTTATTTTCATAGCAGCGGTGGGCTTGCAATACTAACTTCTATGCATAATGTGGGTATGTGCCAATGATAATGTTTGGAGGTGCCTCTGACTTGGTAGCATGTGTGTAGTATTTTCATATTTTCATTGCAGGCAAAGCGTGACAGTTACCTACAAGTTACTAAATAGCAGCAAGTCATAGGTTATTGTCACCTTTCTCTCAGATCTGGGTGTTTTCTGTGTATAATATGCATATATTTAGAAAAAAAACGTATATAAGTAGTATATCAGTCATGTAAGATTACAGATTATAACTAATACTAGATGATGCTGCTTAATTTGGGGCTAGATGATGCTGTGTGAAAACATCCAGCATTATTTAATTATTTTAATGTTTCACAATATTATATACCACATATTTTATTAACAGCATATTATAATAGCATATTGTTTGTTACCATTTATCTCCAATATTTAATTGCGGTTTTATGCTATGTATTTGTATGACTTGAAGGATGGTTTTAGTTAAGTTTATTGCCACAAGTCACTAGAGGGCTTTGCAATATATGAATGAAAACATGTTGGAGGATTATGTTTTGTGGTGACTTCGTTTAAGTACTCACTTAATGCAGTTAATGCAATCCAAGTGTGCACCGACCATACAATGTATCCTGTGGTGATTGATCGGGTCAAATATCTGTATGGATCTCTTTTCACATGCAGCCACAAGCAGTGATCTGAAATATAATAATATCATCATCAAACCAAGGCCTATTTAATCCAGCCACACATTGATAGGAGGTACACAAAGGGAGCTGCATTAAATTACTGTTAAGTACATAGAACATCGAGGTACTAGGGTCAGTACTACATACATGTAACATTCATATATGTAGATTATATTATATTCACTAGATCTAGGGGGTCCCGGGAATGAAGATCTAGGACACAGTTTCTATATCTTGAAATTTTCATAAAAACTGTTGTCTCCGCCAACTGACTAGAATATGTAGCATACAACTAAAGTAGCAAACAAGCATATGGCTCAACCTGTTGGTAAGTGGTTACCATAACTTATGTTAGCTTGCAACATCATAAGTATCACTCATAAGTAGTCAATTTCTGTCATTTGCGAATGAGTTGAGAATGATTTCAGTGGTATTTTAGCCAGTAAAAGTGCACTAGAGAAGTGAAATTAAATAAATTTGTATTCTGTGATTTTTGAAATGTGTGAAGATGGTCCACGAAAAGTTTTTAAGTTTTTTTAGTTTTATGTTTCTAATACTAGTTAGGTGAACCGAGATTTGCATAGATATTCTGCATTGGGGTTTATTGTGTATTGCCTCTCTTTTAAACTAACCCCAACTATCCAACTAGTTGATGAAAACTTGATATCAGTTGTGTTGCATTATGTACCACATGCTTCATATGACATTACAAACATTAATTGTTTACTTATTTTGAGATCTTGTTAAACTAATCTCTTCATCAAAATGGTACATAAAAAAGGACCTTGATTGACAATGACTGTTCAGTCACAAAGAAAAATTCATTCAAAACAATGGTCTGTGTAGATATAAGTTCCTTGGTGAGTAATTGGATTAGGTACTGGTATTGATCGAGATCAATCAAAGGCTAACTTGTGTCTGTTTATATCTTGAGGACTTACCCATCCGGCGAAAACTCAAGGTTGAAGATACCACCAGTAGGCGTGTTTGGATCAATGCAAGTCCAACAGAAGGTCGGTTTCATTCCGCAGTATAAGCTCTTGGCCATCGCATCTCCAGCCCCGATAGGAGTCTGGAAACCCATGTCTCTATGCCGCAGGCGATACGGATTGAAGGCTGAGTACCTCGCCATGAATACATCGTCATTAGTTCCCCACATGTCGGATGTAAGCGCCTAGCAGATGATTAGAAACACATCATTCCGATTAAGTAAATTCAACTAATGAAACCTACGTGTGCATTAACTAAAAAAACTTTAAAATCCTAGGTAGCACGGACTCGAACAATCAATTTCACAGTCTAGTAATAAAATAATAATCTGTGGACTAGTTATGTAGTTTAGAGATGTGACTAATATAATCGTAATAGGTACAGGGAACCTAATATGACGAAAATATACTGATAACAGGTATACAAATCTATACTAGGGTTCAAAGGTGGGTGATGCGCAATACATGACTGCAGGTCAAGATCAGTCACTTAGCCAACGCCACCCCCAGCCTACTCGCGGTGAACCCTGTTACGTCGAGTAAACTACCATTCGAGATTGTGGTACCTCCCTTTGGAGATGTAGGTCCACTAGAAGTTGGGGAGAGTCTGGACAAAGTATGTCACTTAGTTCGGATGTTGGACACTGCTAAAAGAACTGCTCTGACCATTAACTATAACATAAACATAAGTGCGGAAGGCAAAGGGAAACCACTGCACTACTAATTCTCCCAAGAAACCCGTAGGTAGGTAATGAAAGTATCAGAAAATGAGAGAACGAAGGCATGCAATCCGGCTACCACCCGGCGCTATGTTGAGTCCAGGTGAGTGACTAACGGTAGCAATCATATTGAGTGCAGCGACTCACCACAGGCTCAGTACGGGCAAGATGCTACTGGTGACAAATCGACATTCAGCACGCGCTGAATGAAACCTACTTTCCAGAAAGGAAATTAGTAATGGAACCATCAACTTGATAAAGGATATAATCCAGTGAGGGACCGAATAAACTGAAAATTAACTCAAAACCTTGTCGTGTGAATCTTTTCGTAGTGTATGAACCAACAGCGCAGTCATCAGAAGCTCATAGTAAAGCATTCTATAAAAAAAATGAATAAACCCTTAAAAACTTTCTTAGAAGGGATATCACTTTAGTTTTAGGTGATCAGAATGCTAAAGTGGCTCCACAGTCAATGATAACCATTTTAGGCATGTTGTAGGCAAGTATGGTCTTGGAGATATAAATGACAGAGGGGAGATGTGGTTACAATTCTACGCTTACTGACACCTTTTTAAAGAACCATCCCGGAAAACTTTATAAGTGTTGATTGCCTGGATACCGATATAAACCAATTACCGATTTGGAAACCAGATTGATTACATATCTATTTCTATGAGGTGGACATTCTGTTTTAGCAACACAAAGACCAACCCTGGAGCTGACTTTGGTAGCCGCCATATGTAAATTTCTGAGGGCAAAAGTGTTAGGCTAAAAGCGTATCAATGGGCTACAGTAAAACCACAAAAGCGACCAAGCCAACAAGAACTAGCTACTTTCAGAAAAAGCTTCAATGACAATTCAATTCAAAACTTTTTATTTCAGTTTCAATAAAATGCAATGCGGCCGAACCTAAAGTTAACTTAAATGCTGATATTGACACTAATTATTGGTCCAGAGTTCAAGGGGATTATTCTATCATCGCGGGTGGAGAGCCAAAATTTAACGGTCAATGGTCCGAGAAAGGTATAGATCACCGAAGAAACATGGGAAGATATAAGAAAAAGAAAGAAAATACTTGTAGGCAAAGTTGACTCGAGACATCCACATCACCAAATCCTCTCAGCAAAAGTTCAACGCCTATGTCGAAGAGACTATACAATAATAATAATAATAATAACGTTTATTCAAAGACAACATGATCCAAAAGTGTTATTAAGCTTAAGATAAGGGTTAGTACTTAATTACTAATACAGATTTCGTCCTCTGGGAGAGCTTCCACACCAGAGGACATGCGTACTTTTTAGCTATTTCTTTCAGGATGCTGTTGTTGCTCGCGCGCACTCTGCTTAGCAGAGAGGCAGTCTTTTTCCGCCAGATGGCGTCAAATGTGTCGGTGCGCGCATCGTCGTCTTGCAGATTGTCGGTTACCAAATGCCCGAGGTATTTAAATTGTGAAACCCTATTTAGGGGAATACCATAAAGGGTAACAGGAGGAATAAAAGAGGGGCATTTGGTACCCGCCCGAAAGACCATGAACTCCGACTTTTTAACATTATATACAAGTCCATGTGAGGCCACATACGACTCGCAAACGGCAAGTAGCTTTCGGAGTGCACTAACTGAGGGAGCCAGCAGCACCATGTCATCAGCATAGCTCAGGTTGTTCATGCATACACCTCCAACATGGCAACCCACAGGCATGCTGCTGAGTCTCTCAATCAATATAATCAGCACATTATTTCAATCAGGCAGGATATAGAAGATTATGCATGAACGCTGCACACGAAATTACTGTTTCTGAAGATAAAGAGTACCTATCACCCGTGAGTTCAAACCAAAACTTGGGCCATCGAAGATGACACGGGTACTTTGTTAACAGAGATTGACCAAGTTACGGAACGGTAGCAATCATATTGTGAAAGCCTATACACAAAGAGACGCAATATCGCACCTAGGTGAAAAAGGTATAAAATTTCTACTGGATCTCTAATCTGTAATCAAATATTGCGAACAGGCAAATGGGCTAGCGATTAATACGTATGTATCCATGTAAAATTACATCTTTTTAGTACTAAGAGTCTCTGAGCTAAGCCGTGGACAGGCAGATAGGAAGACGGATGGACATAGCGAAACTAATGGGTTCCTTGCTGACTGGAACCCTAAAAAGGGCTTAGGAGGTTCACACCTACTTAACTTATTTTCTTAACCTCGGAAAATTTTCCGCTTTGTAAACTACCTTTCCTGGGGGTTAGTCGGACGGAAATACCTATCGCAGTTTTGAAAACGTTCCTTGGGAAAAAATTGGCTAATTTTTAAAATAGCAATTTTTTTTAAATAGGTACCTAACTCAAAAACGGACACATTTTTGAAACTTCAGGCACAAGTACCTACCTAAACTTGTTTAATAATGTAAGTACCTAGGTATGAATAAAATAACAATTCGATCATATGTTTTGCTTGAGATCAGTACATAGGTATACGTCTCCAGATTTTTTGTCTTAAGATATCATAATATACCTAAGTACAATAAAGAAACCTTCGGAGAAATTTTAAATTACGGTAAGTACCTAGGTTAGTAGTTACCTACTTCCGTTGGTTCTCTCAATTTTGTCCCTTCTCAGAATGTATGTTTAGGGCCACGTTTTGCTCCTTTGGCACGGAGCTCCCAGTATCTGCTTCTTCGCTTTGATTCCCTCCAGAGAAGAGCGGTAAGAATCATCGACGTGTCGACCGTCGCGACCCAAACTCACCAGCACGCTGGAGCCGCTGCGCCAGTGCCGTGATATTTGCGTACTCAGCGTGTTCTATCGTCTCTACAATCAAATGGTGAATACTCCGAGGAACTATTCAAACTTATTCCAGTGTCAAGGTTTTATCATCGCGCCTCGCGACACCGAAACAGGGGTCATCTGCACATCATTGATACATGGTTCTCTTGTATTACCCGTTTTTTGACGGTAGTACAAGAGAACCACGTAACCCTTGGTTCAGAGCAGATAATGTATCAGAAATTCCCCAGGGAGGTGTTGCAGATGTCCAATAATGTCAATAGGCGAACGGTAAGTAGATAACATTCGTGCTATAGCAAAAAAATATTTGCTATAGCATGAATGTTAATGGAATGATGGAATGAGTTCGATATCCATAACTAGTATGTGGTTGATTGATTCATGATGCATATAAACATTACATATATATTTTGATTGGTCCTTTAAGTAAAGGTAAAGCTAATACAGTTTTTCTGGAAACAATATAGTAAACTTGCACACTATATACCTATTACCTAATCTATGAGAAAATGAAATGCATATATATTCATGTAATCAGAC
This sequence comes from Perizoma flavofasciatum, assembly GCA_958496245.1. NCBI lineage: Eukaryota > Metazoa > Arthropoda > Insecta > Lepidoptera > Geometridae > Perizoma > Perizoma flavofasciatum. The sequence goes on from OY292436.1 coordinate 8,859,921, forward strand.
ATTTTATTTTAAGACAAGTTGACCTCACAAGGATAACAAAAACCTTATTTCCTCTGAACAAATATTTAACAATCAGTTATTATTCTGGATTCATCTGGTAGAACATAATAGAGTACATAATCAAAATGTACAATACATAAATAATAAACATTAATGATTTATTACAGTATTTTAAAATAAATATTTACAACAGGCAGAACTCATTCATCAAGTTTTGCTTTAATCAAAACATGCTTTTCATATTAATGTAGACATAATCAATCTAAAATAAAAATAGAATCACACAGTTGATTTTTACAAGTCAATGAAAAATAGTAGGTACTTATAAATAAAAATAACTTATAGCTACAATGTAATATCTAATTACCAAGTATTAGGATTCAGCAACCCTGTGGGAGGTGGTATAAATCCAGTACTCAGCACATTTTGAAGAAAAACTTCCAGTCTTGTTTTGGGTCCACCTTCGTCAATATTCTGAAGAACCACCATATACTGGAAGTTCATTAATTTTATTATTTTCAGAAACTGCTTGCCATAGTATTTGTAAAATTCTGAGCCACACACAGTGAGGAAGTCGTGGATCAGAGTTGCACATATATCTGGTTCTGGTCTGAGGTTTAAAAAGGAGGCAAGCCATCGCCATCCATACTGCAACCCATGTGGGTTGGGAGCATTTATGAACTTAGGTGTAGTGGCTATCCAAATGGCACATCGCAGCCTGAAAATACCAGACATCCTCTTTAAAAACTTATCTTGCTTCTCTACCACACCTTCCTCACTGTAAGTGTAACCTCTTGATAGATAAAACTCCTTGTCTGTCTGCCCTTCCTTTTGCGGTAGAAACATTGGCACTAAATAGGGGCATAGTTTATGGAAGTATGCTTCTAATAACCTGCCGAATTCCGGGAACTGAGCCCATAGTGCTGCTGTCAATGCAGCCAACGGGAAAGCTGCTTCTGGATTGCTGGACACTAGAAGGTCTCCTTGTCTGACTATCTTCTTTGCTAACAGTGCAGTGCAGTAGGCAAGTCCTTGGGGATGCTGTGTCGCTGTCACAGAAATGTCCAGCACCTGAACCTTTTCTCCTTTGAGCAGTTTAGAAAGCTTGTCATATTTGTCTCTTATGTGCATTCCGCTGACTGAAGAGAGGGAATTCACTGGGGTGTTCACAGCTTTTTGGCAGTCAAAGCGGAAGGTTTTTAATTTGACGTTGTCAAGCAATTCTTTATATTGTGCCTCATATTGTTCCAAGAACATGCTGAGTTCTTTGAAGTAGTTGTAATTTTTAGGAGAATAAAACATCAGAACAGCCTTTTTATTTTGTTCTGCTGCTGCCTTTTGTGCTTGAACCAGTTCAGCTGCTTTTTGCTGTTCGGCCTGCTTTTTTTCCAACTCTTGCTGTCTCAAAGCCTCTTCCTCTTTGCTTTTTCTATTCGCTTCTTCTTGTTTTAGATCATTTATGTCTTTGATAATCTTGGACTTGATATTGGCGAGGTTTATTGATAAAATCTCAGCTTGCTTTACTTCTTTATTAGTTGTTTGGTCTGTATTACACAATTCCATTATTTTACCAATGTTAGTCACAACTGTATTTATCAATGGAACATATTTGTTGAAGATCAATTTGGAATATGGGTCAGTATCAAGGATAGTAGTGATTTCATTGTAGCAGATTAAAATTTTAGTGTGGCTGTCTGTAATCGCTGCAAAGCGAGCCATTGCTTGGTTCTGTTCTTCTAGTGCCCGGTTCATGTTCTCTATCCGCTGTTTATTAAGCATTTGACTTTTCTGCTGATCTAATCTAGCCTTTTCTAATATACAGTAGTTGTCATTCGCTTTCATTTCGCTGATCAGTTGTAATTTTCGCATCTCAAGGATCTTACGCTTGCATTCCTCTGTTTGTTTCTGGCGGCATCTCTCCAGGGTTTCTGTCCGTTTCTCAACCATTTTCTCAACGAGGCTTCTGAAAATTGTTTCTGAAGCTTCCTGAAGTTTTGTCTCAAATTCTTTCATAATAAGCGTGTACCGTAGGTCCTGGCGCAGTTTGTCCTCGATAAGTGTTTCATCTTTTATGGTTTCTTCCTGGGCGGTTTCGTCATTTTCGGGCATTTCTTTCTTCACAGGACTGTTGGGTCCTATTGTAGCTTCTTTGACATGAGGGCTCATTACAGCGGCTTTCGTAAGAGCTGAAATTCGCAACCTCTCAAAGTCGGCGAGGTGTTCACTGATACTCACATCTTCTTTTCTTGTGTAGCTCGAATTATTATACAAATATAAGTTCTCAATGGTGCTATCATCTCGGGTACTGTCCATTTTTGCAATATTCGAATAGGTACCTACTTTTGTTTGAAATTATCTAAAACATTATCGATTCGATTGATTGACATTTAACCACATTTGACATTACTGGCATTACCACAGACCACATACCTAGTTAGTCTATGGATACCTTTGCAATGACATTACAGCCTACTTTATTTTCTATTTCAGCATCATCCACCCCATTCACTCACTTTTTTATGGGTTAGTGTCTTACATACATTGGTATGTTTTTATGTTTTTTTTTACCCTTTTGGGGCACAAACAACAATACTTAAAGGCTTATATTTAGCTAACAACCCCTCTAGCTAGGTGATGGCCGCAATCGTGATGGAGGTGACAATCCACCTCAATGTTGGTTGATGCCTGCATTGACGCGATGGGTGTATATTTAAATATCCCTAGTAAGTCTGTGGAATGAACCATTAGTCATTCGTTGTGTTGTTTGCCGAGCATTAACATAGACTTGATTCGAGTTTATTGGCTATAATCTATTAATTATGTTTATTTACCGCAAAAAAATGATCAAAAGAAAATGGCGAAAAAGAAGATCTTGGAATAGGGCCTATAAATACTATTCGAACTGAATGATAGGCCAAAATCGTTCCAGTTAACATTACAGATTTTTTTTTCAAAAGCGTTAAACCACTTATTCGACGACCTCTGTGGCACAGTGGGCGAAGGCCTGCCTGAAACGCATAAGGTTGCGGGTTTGATCCCGCCTCGGGACAAATGTTTGTATGATCTGTCTCGGTATTTTCCTATGTATTTTCCATTTATAATATTATATGTCTGTATTAAAAAAAAATCTAAGTAGTTTATCGGTCATGTCCGTCTTCCGACTTTGGGCTAGGTGTTGTGTGAAAATGACCAGCATTATTTATTTTTTGGACACTATACAACTGTGTATCATGAGCATCACAACACAATTAAGTTGTAAACCTGTGCTTTAAGAAGAAATAAATGTACCTACATAACAGTAGACTAGTGTTTAAATATGGAGTAAGGTAGTAGAAATACCTACCAATATTTTTACAAATATTTCTACTCTAATTCCTCACAGTAAAACCGGAATGTGGGTATCATCCTAGTAGTCTGTAATGTGTGGGTCATCGTCTAATGTGAGTTCCACAAAAACGGTTTGAATGCGCGTCTGCCACTATTGATGTACAGGGTAGTAGAATTAGTCCTACACGTGATGAAAATGACCTAAAACTTGTTTACTCCCGAAGTTGAAGCTAGAAAAATGGACCTTAAGTTCGATTCTTACCCGGACTTCGAAAGCATGAGTCGAAGTGAAGACGATTTAAACGACTAAATATTTTAATGATTGCTATTTTGAGCATTTAGTCGTTAACAGATTTTTAAAAAGATTTGGAACGGAAGAAATGGAACGTATGTACCAAAAAAGGCGCGAATTATTTGACAGAGTTTGACACATGAACATGTGTTTTTGTTTTGACTTGACGTTATCATTTTAAATACACTATAATAGCAAGTTTATTTTCTCGTCTCGAATGTTGATTCAAAGAAAATTGTAAAAATGGTGTTTCAAAACACTGGAAAGTACAGGTCAGAGCGGGAGAACTATAATAGAAACGATGCAGGTGCATTAGGTCAAGCCTCGGGGCCAAGGTTTGTAGAAGTCGTGTGAAATTTGTGGAGAAGTTTGTTATTATTCAAATATTTTATTTCTCCAGAGAAGATTCTTCAGAGTACCGCATCCGTCTAGCAGTGGAAAATGATAGGATCGATTCAAAGTATGGATTTGATAGAGTACGGGACGCAAAAGAGAGGACCGGTTACTTGATAAACATGCATACTGTAAGTACCAATTTGTTAACGTAGGTATGGACCCACCCTACCGTAACTTCCTCAAAGGCTTTTATTTTTTTAACACCCAACACCAATAGTCACAAATATATTCCTGTTATGTGGGTATCAGGAACTATGAGTACCATCACCCTCATAGTTCCTGGAACAAATATAAAGATAAAAGATAAACTCGCTGTTGCCACTTGTAGACTCCATAAATTTGGTAAATCGTTTAAAGGGCACGGTGTACGCTTTTATAACAAACTCCCAAGAGATATACAAAAATTATCAATTAACAAATTTAAAAACGTAATTAAACAAAAGCTTTTTAAAAAGGCATACTATAAAATATCTGATTATTTAGATGACAAAAACTCTTGGGATTGAAAATGCTCCAACTCGAACCTATTGTTTTGTAAAAGGATCATTAAAAAGAATAACCAGCCTTGTTTTCTTGCCTTTCTTTCCTGGCTTGGTCGCGGAGGAACAGGCACCTAGATAAAAACCGACGTTTCAAAGTGGTCCTTGTGATTTTATTGAATAAATGAATTTTGACTTTGACTTTGACTTTGAAATGCCTGCAGAAGATGTAGAAATTTGTCCCCCCAGCAAGAATCAAACCCGCAACTCTTGTGTTGCAGCCAGCTATATGCACGCTGCTCCACTGTGGTTGCTTTTGTGAGTGCATATCCTAATACTTCTTGGGAGAAAGTGTGGTACCAATTAAACAAGGTGAACTCATTTATTGAGAAACCGCATTATTAAAACATCTAAAATGAGCACTTAATTATATGAGCTTTAATTCCAGGCAGAAATGTTGGATGAAGATAAAAGAATAGTAGCAGCTATGGACTACTACTTCATAGAAATGGATGGCTCCCGTTTCAAGGTCTCGCTTATGTTCCAACCTTACTTCATGATACTGGCTCGGCGGGAGTGCGAGCAGGAAGTTATACAGTACCTGTCAAAGAAGTTTGTGGGGACTCTGCACAGGATTGAAGTGGTTGAGAAGGAAGACTTGGATTTGGTAAGGATATTTAGAAAAACAAGTATTAATCTACAATACTTTTCAGAATTCAGGTTGAATAAAACATCAATTTGCATATTTTTCATTACAATATAATTATATCTTTGTAGATAATGGAATGTAAAAAGGGCCTAACTGATTGCCATGCAGATATAAGACTGCAAGAAAGGTTCTTGATTTTTTAGGTTTAATTTATTTAATATTTCCGCACAAACAATGTAGTTCTAGGAGGACTTAATGCTAAAGCATTCTCTACCAGTCATACTGGGCATGCAAAAAGATTGTAGTTGGTTGATGATTAGGGGAATCTGCAATATGTAATGGAATACACATCTTTATGGTCTTGAGTTTTTAACTTTTTTAACAGTTTACCTGTTCAATTAAGTACACCACAATAAACATGTTACATTATTTTGGGGAAAATGGGTTTCTATGATTAATATGAACCATTGTATTCTTTCAGTTAAACCACTTATCAGGACTGAAACAGAGGTACATAAAGCTCTCCTTCATGACACAAAATGAACTGATGAAGGTTAGGAGAGAGCTACTCACAGCAGTTAATAAAAACAAAGAGAGAGAGAAAAAGGACGCAATTTACGCTGAAATGCTGACCAATGCGCTCACAAGTGCTGCTGCAATAGAACATGCTAAGAAGACCACTGATCATATGGAGAATATTCTAGACATTAGGTGAGGATGTTATTTATTTTATTTTGGCACACAGAACAGAATACAATCAAATTAAATGACATACTAAAATTCACATTTTTTTTTAGCTATCTCATTCTAAAACATGTGTACACATTATACATACATACATACATACATATATTCACGCCTGTTTCCCGGAGGGGTAGGCAGAGACCAAGGATTTCCACTTGCTACGATCCTGGCATACCTCTTTCGCTTCATTCATCCTCATCACATTATTCATACAGGCTCGGCGGTTTAGTGTACTTCTGACCTGGCCTTTCTCTAAAATGTCTCCAATTTGGTCAGAGTACGTTCGCCGAGGCCTTCCTCTACTAACTATCCCATTCACGCTCGCCTTGTATACTTGTTTTGTTAATCTACTTTCGTCCATCCTTTCTATATACCCAAACCATCTCAACATACCTTTCTCAACTCTCGTTACTACATCTTCATTCACTCCACACTGCTCTCTTAGCACGCTGTTCCTCACTCTATCACTCAAAGTTACACCACACATACTTCTCAAAGCTCTCATCTCCACTGCATTCACTCGACTTTGATGTTTCTTCTGCCATACCCAACTTTCACTTCCATACATTAATGTCGGCACTAACACTCCTTTATGCACGGCTAGTCGTGCCATCTCAGACAATTGCCGGCTGCTCATGAAGGAGTGAAGTGCCCCATTCACTTGATTTCCAGCATTCACTCTCCTTTCAATATCTTTCTCATGCTTCCCATCTCTAGTAAACAAAGTCCCCAGATATACAAATTCTTTTACTTGTTCCACTCTCTCTCCGCCGATCACAATATCACATGCATTCATACATTATGGTTAGTGAAAAGTAGTTGGTGCTTACATTGTGAAGTAAGTTACAATTATATGTATTATTTAATGATGAGAAACTAACAATATTTGATTATTTTGTTGCAATAATTAATAGGCGTCAAAATTTAGGTACCCAGGTAATTTCATGTGGTTAATATAATAAGCAGCCCTGAAAATGGGAGTAGCCTATCTAGCGGAACCAATGACATATTTGTTTAATATGGTACTGAACACATGTCGACCACCAAATCAATGGAAGAAGTTGGACATCATTCTATTCTACAAGAAAGGAGATCCACAATATGCAGCAAATTACCGACCAATCAGCCTTCTCTCGAGTCTCTACAAATTGTTCACATCAATCTTGCAAAGTAGAATGAAAAGCAATATAGACAATCTGCAACCTGTCGAACTAGCAGGCTTCCGATCAGGCTTCTCAACAATGGATCATATACATGTAATGGAACAAATTATCGAAAAATATAAAGAATACGTGGCGTTTATAGACTATGCTAAAGCATTTGATACTATATCTCACGAATCTATCTGAAGAGCACTCAGGCAATGCGAAACGAACGAAAAATACATTCAAGTTCTGAGAAATATTTAGCACGACAGCATTAGTAGAGTAAAACTCGAAACTAGAGGAGATGAGATCCCAATTCGTAGAGAGGCGTGTGGCAAGGAGACCCATTGTCACCAAAACTTTTTATAGCAGTGCTGCAGAGCATCTTCGCAAAGCTTGACTGGGACCATGAAGGAATCAGAGTTGCTGGACACAACCTTCATCATCTCCGATTTGCAGACGATATTCGCATTTGCAGAGACAAGCAAAAAGCTAGAAGAAATGATAGATCTTTTAAGTGTAGAAAGCGAAAAAGTAGGCCTTAAAATGAACGAAAGCAAAACAAAAATAATGACGAATAGCAAAGCAAATAATATTTATTTAAAGAATAGTCCCTTAGAATACGTGAACAGCTACATATACCTTGGCAAACAGATATCCTTTCACGACAGAAACACGGAAAAGGAAGTGGAAAGACGCATAACTATGAGTTGGAAGAAGTTTTGAAGTTTAAAAGAAATTCTGAAAGGCGACCTATCTTTCCATCTGAAAAAAACTGTGCTAGATACCTGTGTCCTACCGACTCTAACATATGGTTGCCAAACATGGAGCTACACAACAAAAATAAAATCACAAATAACAACCTGCCAGAGGGCGATGGAAAGAAGCATTTTAAAAATCAGAAAGATATAAAAAATCAGAAGCGAGTTTATTAGGAAAAAAAAACAAAAGTAACAGATGCTCTCCAGAATGCGCTCAGGTTAAAATGGAAGTGGGCAGGCCACTTAGCCCGATACACAGAAAATAGGTGGACTATCGAGGCGACTAGATGGACAGGACCTAGTGGCAAAAGAAGACCTGGTCGACCAAGAAAAAGATGGACAGATGACATTATAGAAACTGCTGGGAAACACTGGATGCTCATAGCTAGAGACAGAGAGAAATGGAATCAACTGGAGGAGGCCTATACCCAAAGAGGGGTTCCTAATCAACATTAGTTGTATATATAGCTTTTAATATGTAAAATTAGTTTGTAAGGAAAAAAAAGGCTTTATTATTATTATTATAATAATAAGCAGAAACGAACTGAAGCAGGATCTGTAATTTATACAATTTAAATACCTGAAACATAAAATTGTGAATAATTAAGGATTTAGTTAGTTAATTTGGATCCATTATTTATTTACAAATATGCATGTTTTTTAAAACGCAGAAAAATAAAATGTGTATATTTTAAAGTCTTGTTAGATCGACTACATTATCAGCAATATTGCGGCAATATGGCCGATATATTCGAAGCACTGCCGCAATACAATATTAACTAGCATTACGAACATATTGCCGTAGGTAATATCGCCGACCATACATGTGAAAATGCTTGTTTAGAAGTACCTAGATATACATATATCATCACCATCATATTGCCTGAAATATCCCACTGCTGGGTGAATGCGTATCGCCCTATATAAATTATTTTTTTCTCAGCCATTTGCGTGCATCATGCATCCGGAAATTGCCCGCAACTTTGTCGTTGGCCCATCGCGCTATCAAACAATGACTTCTTTTGCCTGTTCTTAGCCACCACTCAATCAAAGCCTTACCTACCACCTGCCATGATATCGCCTGGATCCTGTAATACCTGTATTTACTTGCAGAGAACATGATGTACCATACCACGTCAGAGTATCAACAGACATGGAAATTTTCTGTGGCTCCTGGTACACAGTCAAAAGCAGAGGAACAGAGACACCTATATTCACAAAGCGAGACGACATCATAGAACGGCCTGATCCGATCGTTCTAGCGTTCGACATAGAGACAACAAAACTCCCGCTGAAGTTTCCAGACTCGCAGACCGATCAGATCATGATGATTTCGTACATGATCGATGCTCAAGGTTACTTGATAACTAATAGGGAGATTATATCGGTTGATGTTGAAGATTTTGAGTACACTCCCAAACCGGAATTCGAAGGGTAAGTCAAAGCTTAAATCGAAAGGGCAGAAAGGACTATAAATAATGTGATGAGAGTGAATAAAGCAATAGGAAATTACAAAAAAATTGCAGCGCTAACTAGTGGCTTGAGTGTTTCGGAAAGAAATACTAAGAGACAAACACACTAACAATCAAAAAAACAACCTCTTGCCTCAAACATATATTCGGGCCCCTTGAGTCGCGGGTAAAGACATTACAGGATCGCAGCAAGTGGGAATCCGTGGTCTTTGCCTTCCTCTCCGGTGCGTGGTCTAGTTGTGTAAAATATTTTAAACCGCGACACAACTTGGCCTATTCACCAGCAAAGACAAAAACTAAATTCACTTAAAACTAATAAAAAGTAACGAAAACACTGAAGTATTTAAGAATTATGAGTCAGGTCTAGGTTTTGTGGTACTCTGGTACTCGTAGTTCCTGATACCCATGACACAGGAAATCCTAGTGTACTATGCGCGTGACTGTTAGGTGTAACTGCTTTGGATATGGGTCAGACATTGAAACTGTCATGGTTTGGTATCATTTTAGGATATTGTCACGACTATACCACGTACTTTACTATTATTCTGCTGACGTTTCGAAGTTCTTCCTCATGAGCACCGTCCGCGACTACGCGAGTACGTGGCATATAGTCGTAATAATATCTTAAAATGCTTCTGACTCATTTTATTTCTTCTGTTTCAGACAATTCATAGTGTTCAATGAAGAAAACGAACTGGCTCTCATTCAGAAGTTTTTTGACCACATCATGGATGTCAAGCCGCACATTTTCGTCACATACAATGGTAAACTTTTTAAATATTTCCTATTCTCGAAGAATCCTATCGACTATTATAAACTTATTGATTTCAAGGCAGATTTGTAATGAAAATAAAGTTTCTGAAGCATTGTATTAGGAGTTCTTCAAAGTATCATGATATTTCAGGTGATTTCTTCGATTGGCCGTTTGTAGAAGCGCGCGCCGCTGTACTTGGCTTGGACATGAAGCAAGAGATAGGTTTCGCTAAGATCGCGGCCCGAGATGGCACCTACGCCTGCCGCCCGGCCATGCACATGGATTGCTTATGGTAATTAACTGACTGTCTTCGCTCGCTTTTCTACATTCATTATTATAACATAATGACAATTGATTCTACGAGATTCTTCAAAAAGGGCGTTTAATTTTTTTGACAAGGACGGCATGTTATGCTGTGACATGTTTTGCATTATTACAAAATACAATTATTTGTCCTACAAATGGCGGTCGTATCGCAAAGTAGCTTATGTTTTGTTCTATGTCACAGACCTATTCCCAAAATACTTATTCAAATCGAATAATATAAATAAATAAATATAAATAATGCTGGACGTTTTTCACACAGCATTTTTCTACAATTCTTTCGACATTGATAATAATTATCATACACATATAATTAGTGTAACATGGAATTGTTGGTTCTAGAATCTAAAACCAATGAGATCATGCCCCTTGCCCGACGGGACATGATGGACGTACTCAAAACATACTCGTACATAAATAAATAATGCTGGAGACTTTTCACATAGCATCATCTAGCTCAAACTAAACAGAGCTTGTATTATGAGAACTACATGACTAATATACCACTTATATTTTTTTTTTGTAATTACATACATATAATACATAAAAAACACCCAGATCCGAGATAAATATTTGTTACTTTAAGTTTTTTAGCAACAAACATCCAAAACCTTTTAATATATGATGTAAGTAAGATAGGAAGGAAAGTGTAGGATTGTAGGGCTCAAAGCTAAATAACTGAATGCCATTATGATAACCATGAGACAGATAAAATTCATTTTTTTTAAGTTGAAGTGATTTTCGAAGTAGCGTAGGTATTCCGTAGAACCCCCTGTATCGTGGGTGTCAAGAACTTGAGAGTACCATGGTACCACTACACCCATACCGGAACAAATATCTGCAAACATTCCTCGAAATCGAATCCGCACCTCTTGCGTTTCAGTCGGCAGGGGCTGCGGAAGTGGGGGGACAGAGGGGGCTAAATGCTCCCCTAAAATCACATAGGCCCCGCCTACCAAGCCAGGGCAGGAGAATGAAGGGGTGACCAAAGAAATTTGTCCCAGCCCCCGTCACGGAGCACTTCCGCAGTCCCTGTCAGCCGGGAGTAGCCGGCCGCCGCACCATCGAAGTCGTCAAATCAATGTCAGGTTCACAACTTCGGAATCGTGAATTTTTCACGTGTCTTTTAATTGTGCAGTTGGGTAAAGCGAGATTCGTACTTGCCAGTCGGCTCGCAAGGTCTGAAAGCGGTCGCCAAAGCCAAGCTCAGGTATGACCCGGAAATTTTCACGTGTCTTTTAATTGTGCAGTTGGGTAAAGCGAGATTCGTACTTGCCAGTCGGCTCGCAAGGTCTGAAAGCGGTCGCCAAAGCCAAGCTCAGGTATGACCCGGAAATTTTCACGTGTCTTTTAATTGTGCAGTTGGGTAAAGCGAGATTCGTACTTGCCAGTCGGCTCGCAAGGTCTGAAAGCGGTCGCCAAAGCCAAGCTCAGGTATGACCCGGTTGAGTTGGACCCTGAAGACATGTGCAGAATGGCAGCGGAACAACCACAGGTATTCACGCGTTTTTGTTGCCTTTTGTATTTAACATCATTCGAATTTAGAATTATTTATTTAAAAAAATAGTAAGCTTACAGTATGATACCAAAATGCTAAATATCTTAGATTATAAGTTATATAGTATGACAGCACATAAAAAAAGAGTCAAAAGGTAGAAATACAAGCACAATAGCTCTGCATACTACGGGTTGCGCCCGACTATGCTTGGGCTTTGAATGTGTGTGGATAATGTTGGGAGTTCACTGCAGTACTAATTCTAATTTCAGGTGTTATCAAACTATTCTGTGTCAGACGCGGTGGCCACATACTATTTGTACATGAAATACGTCCACCCATTCATATTCGCGCTGTGTACCATCATTCCCTTGGAACCGGATGAGGTAAGTTCTAATATTGATCCATTGGCGAGCTAAACTGAATCTGCGCGCCGCGGACGAGCAAAAGGTCCTTTAAATCCTTTAAATAAAAAAATAAAATAATGTGTCATTTTTCACACAGTATCATCTAGCTCCGAACTAAGCAGAGCTTGTGTTATGCGAATTACATGATTGACAAACTACTTATATATGTATATTATATATTTTGTATATATAAATAAATACAAATGTTTACAAACATTTGTCCCGCTGCGGGAACACAGAGGTCGTCAATACGAATAGGACGGCCGAATACTGTAAACCCAACCGCAGTTTTCCCAGTTTTCCCCCTAAGGGAGATTTTCAGGGGGGATTTGTGGAATAACCCAACTTTACTATTATCTTGTTTCAGGTTCTCCGTAAAGGTTCCGGCACTCTCTGTGAATCTCTGCTGATGGTGCAAGCGTTCCACGCGAACATTATATTCCCGAACAAGCAAGTCGAGGAGCTGAATAAGCTGACGAGCGACGGACATGTATTGGAGACCGAGACTTACGTCGGTGGACATGTGGAGGCATTAGAGTCAGGTTAGTGAAATACAATGTGGATTGATGACCTCGGTGGCGTGGCGAGCGAGTAGCTGGCTAAAGCTGTGGGTTCTATGCCCGCTGTGGGACAAATGCTTGCATGTTCTGTAGATATTTGTTCTGAGTCTGGGTGTTCGTGGCGTCATAGTACTGGTAGTTCTTGGCACCCACGTCACAGGACATGCTAGAGCGGGTCAAAACTATGTATCTGACTGCTGGGTGTTTATTATTTACTAGCTTCTGCCCACGGCTTCGCCCGCGTGGTACCCGGATAAAAAGTAGCCTATGTTTTATTCTGATGTATAAGCTATATTACTGTAAAGTTTCATCAAAATCCGTTCAGTAATTTTTGCGTGAAAGAGTAACAAACATTCTCACAAACTTTCACGTTTATAATATTAGTAGGAAGGATAGGATTAGTAGGAGTAGGAAAGGATTCATAAACTCCTCACTCTTTTAAGCCGCGTAAAAAGAGGACAATAGGAGCGTGATATGCGATATATATATAAATGCTGTAAGAGGTTGATTGTTTTTCTGTTACTATTTATTTCCGTAGCGGCTTAACGAATTGTAATGAGGTTTTTTTGCAATCGATTTGTGCTTTCAAGGATGAGTCTTAGATAAGGTTTAACGCCACAAGTCACAAGGTGGCGCTGTAATGGATGATGGAAAGCACGAAATTTTGCAAAAATGAACTTGTATGTTGTACTAGTTTTATGGTTACGATTTTTTTCGTGTTATATCGAGGAAAACAGGTGGGTTGTCCACCTGATGAAAAGCAGCTACCGTCGTCTATTGACATATGCAACACCTGCCCGCTTAGCATGAGCACCCAAGTCAACGTTTTGTCTACGAAAGAGATCACAAAAACTATTTCTGTCGCCTATTCTGTCAAACAAAAGAAAGGGACAAAATATTTTATGTCTTCTCGACGGTAGACAAAACCGTTGCCTTGAGTGAGCTGATGCGTTGCCTGCGTAAATCAAATGTCCAATACCAGCCAATCAAATTAATAATATTTCAAGTAACGTCGATATCATTGGCCAAAATCTATCATTTCTGCTGTCGTAATAGTGTATTTTTTTAGGCGTGTTCAGAGCCGACATAAAATGTAAGTTTAAGATTGTCCCATCTGCTGTTGTGAAGCTGATGGAAACCACGGAAAAGACGATGAAACACGCTATAGAAGTCGAGGAAGGGGTGCCTTTGGAAATGGTGACTAACTTCGACGAGGTTTGCGCCGAAATAAAGGCGAAGCTTCAGCATATGCACGACCACCCGAGGAGAGATGAGAATCCGTTGATATACCATTTGGATGTGGGTGCTATGTACCCGAATATTATATTGACTAACAGGTATGCTCAAGAGTAATTCATTTTAAAAATAAAAAGCTCAACGGCCCTTTAATGGGTTTGGAACAGACCTTTCTTTTGATACTTTTTTTTTGTAAATATTTACATTTTATACATAGAAAACACTCTAGACTGACCCGAGTCAAATATTTGCAGATCATACAAAAATATGTTTCGCGGCGGGAATTGAACCCGCAACCATCTGTGAATCAGGCAGGTTTTCGCCCACTGCACCGTAGAGGTCGTCAAATATAACAAATTTGACGGCTTCTGTGGCGCAGTGGGCGAAGGCCTGCCTGAGATGCAGTAGGTTGCAGGTTATAAAAAGTAAATATTTACAAAAAAAAGTATTTATGTAGTATATCAGTCGTGTAGTTCCCATAATATAAGCTCTGCTTAGTTTGGGGCTAGATGATGCTGTGTGAAAATTGACCAGTATTATCCATAGAATGATTTGTCATTGGTCCATCTAGTGGGAAGCCGTCTAACAATACGTCTTTCGTTCATATTTATATATTTTTATCTGGAGGATTTTCACTTAGTGTAGAACCAACCCATGTGAGTCCAAGCATTGCAACTATTGAATGAAACTGTTTTATGTTTTTCTTCTACTTATAGATAATATTTGTTAATGCTTGATTTTTTTAATAATAAATTATTATTATTACTGTTTTATTTGATTAAAATAAGATAAAATTGGTTAGGTTGCAGCCGTCAGCGATGGTGAATGCCAGCATTTGCGCCGTATGCGACTACAACAGACCAGGTGCTACTTGTCAGCGGCACATGGAATGGATGTGGAGAGGAGATTACCGTGAGTTATATTATTTATTACTCTATTTTTATGGTAGTAGGAGTTATCCGCATTTGTGAGGTTTCCTTCCTTTCAGGGCCCCGTCTGAAAATCAGCACTGCTTACTATAGTGCGGAGCAGCACTAAGCTCAGACAGTACCCGTTGGGCCCACACGGCATAGGCACAAAAATCTTCCTTGTCTATGGTTTTGTAAAAAACTTTCTGTTACCTATTTATAAAGTGTCTATCATATTTATTTTATACCTGTTCTTTCTGTGCTTTTTGTGGTGTCAAATAAACCACTTTCTTTTCTACTTTATGAAGCTGAAGTTGTTTTTTGTTGTTGACCTCTGTGGCGCTGTGGGCGGAGGCCCATTTGAGACGCAGAAGGTTGCGGGTTCGTTTCCCGCCGCGAGACAAACGTTTGTATGATCTGTAAATATTTGCCTCGGATCTGGGTGTGTTCTATGTATAAAATGTAAGTATGGGTGTTTCTATGTAAAATATGTATGTATTTACAAATAAAAAATTAAATATATAAGTAACATCAGTCATGTAGTCCCCTCTGCTTAGTTACGGGCTGAATGATGCTGTGTGGAAAAAAAAATTGTCCAGCATTAATTATTTATTTTATCTATGTGATTTCATTGAACCTTTGTTTCAATTATTCCTAGGTTTTTCCCTTATACATACATACAGTGCCGATGCTTCTAACGTGACTGGGTGATTGTTTATGTAAATAGGGTTCACTTTAGCTTGATGCCTATCTCCGTGAAATGAAAGACGACCGTACGTATGTGTGATTTATTTGCGACTGGTTAGAACTAAAATCGTAACAAGGATCGATGCGAAAGTAGGTATCATTTGCATACGAGTTTAAAATAATAGAAAGGGACATGACATGCCGCCCGCCAAAGGACAATAGTCCTTTATTAACAAAGAAAAGTGAACAAATTGCAAAATTACACTTCTTGAATTATTACTCTTAGATACTTAAAGACAATTAGTTTAGGTATGATAAGTAAGCTCTTATACAGACAAAAATACAGGTTGGTACATGCACATAACTTAGTATTAATTGAACACGTAGGTACCGTTAATCAATTGAGGTAGGTGCACGCTTACAAAAGATTACAAAAAATTATAACTATACATGAAAATTGACATGCATTACTTATTAAGACTTAATTCTATTCACTCTTATCTATAGGTAGTTGACATAACCGTGTGTTTGTGCGTTTTATGATATCGCCACGACATTTAAGGCTATAGACTCGAGTGTGACCGTCAGGGCCAACATGTTTTTGGGTAATTCGTCCAAGAGACCATTTTCCTGGCGGCAAACCGTCTTCCTTAACAATAACTATGTCACCAGGCTCAAGTTCTTTCTGACGTTTCATCCATTTGGGTCTTTCTTGGAGTCTAGTAATGAATTCTGACTGCCAACGATACCAGAAATCTTTTACCAACTTCTGTGTGTATTGCCAACGTGAGAGTTTGTTTATATTAACGTCGCGTAGATCAGGGCTCGGTATGACGACAGGGGGTTCGCCTATCAAAAAATGACCAGGCGTGAGAGGTTCAATGAAGTCAGGGTCAGAAGCATCAACGGGAACGAGGGGACGCGAATTTAAACATGCCTCGATTTGACATAAGGTCGTGGTCATCTCCTCAAAGGTTAGGTTCTTGGTTAGGATTCTTTTCAGGTGGTGTTTGGTGGATTTGACTCCGGATTCCCATAATCCTCCAAAATTTGGGCTATATGCAGGTATATGGTGCCACTGGGTTCCGTCTGATGATAGAATGTCAGCCAAATCACCGGGTAGCTCTAAACAGGCTTCTTTAAATGCTTCAGCTAATTCTCTATTAGCACCGATAAAGTTTCGTCCTTGGTCACTCCAAATATGTGTGCACTTGCCTCTTCTGGCTACAAATCGTTGAAAAGCGCCGATAAAAGATTCGGACGAGAGATCTCCAACCAACTCTAAGTGAATGGCTTTTGTAGCCATGCAAATAAAGATGGCGATATAGGCTTTGTTTGACTTTGCACCCCTGCCCTTTGACATCAAAACTTGCAAAGGACCGGCAAAGTCGACTCCGCTGTGGAGGAAAGGTCGTGCTTGTGTCACACGGACCTTCGGAAGATCACCCATTATTTGTGTTCGGGTTACGGCTCGTTGACGAGCACAGATCAAACATTTGTGAATACATGCCTTCACTGCATTCTTGGCGTGGATGATCCAATATTTTGATCTAAGGTAGCAAAGCATAAGCTGCACTCCACCGTGCAAGGTTTTCTTATGAGCGTCTGCTATGATCAGACTTGTGAGATGAGTACGAGTACCAAGTATGATTGGGTGTTTCTGTTCTGTCTCTAAATCTGAATTTCGCAACCTGCCGCCCACCCTGAGAATATTCTTTTCATCTAGGTATGGATTCAGATTTAACGCCTTGCTGTCTTTCCTTAAATTCCTTTTCTGTTGTAGCCTTTCTATTTCTGGTCCGAACTCTTGAAATTGTGCTATTTTTATACATTTCATTAAAGCTTCTTCGTATTCTTCTGTTGAAATGTTTTCTTCTATCCTTTCTGGATGTTTCTTGCTATTGATAAATCTAATGCTGTATGTTATAACCTTTTTTAGTTCTTGTAGTGTATCAAAGTTTTCAAATGTTATTGTTTCTTCATCTGTATGATCAATCTTCAAATTAACTTGTAGTGTCTTCTTCCTTTCCATATCTGTTGTTTTAATGTTAGGTCTTGTGAGTTTAATTTCTTTTGTCTTCAGCCATTCTGGCCCTTCCCACCAAAGTTTACTTTCTATCAGTAGGGGTAATTCTCTTCCTCTTGACCCAACATCAGCTGGGTTATCTTTCGAAGCAACATGGAACCATTGGGTGTTTGTTACATTATCCAGTATTTCAATAACTCTGTTGCTTACAAAGAGCTTCCATCGATGAGGATCTCCAAATAACCATGACAAGACTACTGATGAGTCAGTCCACGCGTAGACCTTGTCTTTAGGAACCTTCATAGCTTCACACACTTGTGTCAGAAGTTTTGACAGAAGAAGTGCCCCGCAGAGCTCCAGTCTTGGAAGTGTGATTGATTTTACTGGTGCAACTCGTGTCTTTGAAGCTATTATTGAGGTCATGATATTACCGTCTTTGGTTTCTACTCTGGCATACACTACTGCACAGTACGCTTTTTCAGAAGCGTCGCTAAATCCATGCAGAGTAGTTTTGAGCAAGTCTTCGTTGTTTATTTTTATCCATCTGTCAATGTGAATGTCGTTAAGTTTCTCGAATCCTTTCCGTAGCTTTATCCAATCATTTGCAATAGTTTCATTAACAGTGTCGTCCCATTCCAATTTCTGTAGCCATAGTTTTTGTATTAGTATCTTCGCTAGAACAATAGCAGGACTGATCCACCCTAGGGGATCGAAGAATCGTTGTATGTCAGCCAATATATTTCGTTTGGTGATAACCTTTGGTTGAGTTGGTATTTCAAATCGATAATGCAGTGTGTCAGTCTTCATATTCCATGACAAGCCAAGAGTTTTTATCATGCATTCGTTCTTTAGGTCTTGTGTTGCGTGTATGCTTCTGAGCGTTGGTTCTATTTCTGCGATAAATTCAGGACTGTTCGATGCCCATTTCTGGAGTATAAATCCTCCCTTTTCTAGCACTGTCGTTATTTCCTTACTCAACTGAATTGCTTTCTTCGCTGACACGCTTCCACTCATACAGTCGTCGACAAAGAACTCCTCTTTTATAACTCTTGCTCCTTCTGGTAACTCTTTACCTTCATCGTCTGCTATCTGCATTAGTGTTCTTACAGAAAGGTATGGTGCTGCTGCGGTCCCAAACGTTACTCTTAGAATTCGATATTCTTTTACTTCTTCATTAGAATTCTTTCTCCACAAAATTCTTTGTAAATCTGCATCTTCTTTTTTCACCAATAATTGCCGATACATCATTTTTATGTCAGCGGTGAAACAGACTGGTTTCATTCGCCATCTCATTATTAGATCACGTAAATCATTTTGCAGTTGTGGTCCAACCATTAGTTCATCGTTTAATGACTTGCCATTCGATCCTTTACAAGAGCCATCAAATACAATTCTTACTTTAGTTGTTTCTTTGTCTTCTCTAACAACTGCGTGGTGTGGAAGATATACTGCAGACTTTGATCTTTCTTCTCTTGGTACTTCTTCCATGTGATTGAGCTGTAAATATTCATCTATTACTCTACTATATTCTTCTTTCAGTTTCGGCTTACTTTCTAACCTTCTTTCTAATTGATAAAATCTCTTCAGTGCTATCTCCCTTGTTTCACCGATTTCATCGATCGGCTGTGCACTTTTGAGTGGTAGTTTAACTACATAACGTCCATCTATTGTCCTGGAATGAGTAGCTGTGTATATCTCTTCACATTGCCTTTCTTCAGCTGTCATACTTCTCGTACTTGTTTCTTCAATGTGCCACATGTTTTTTAACATGGTGTGTACGTCTATTTCCAGGTGATGGTGAACAATAATTCTGTCATCGTGTGATTCTTCTCTTACCTTTCCAAATAGAATCCATCCCAGGCTGGTTTCTTGTGCGCATGGTGAACCTGAGGGACCTTTGATTATCTTTCCTTTCACGATGTCAGCGTAAACTTGAACTCCGAGTAGCATGTCGATTTTGCCTTGAATATTATACTTTGGATCGGCCAGTATAAGACCTTCCAAATGTGACCATGATATAGGCGCGATTGTCTTACTAGGTAACTGTTTAGTCAGCGGTTTCGAAACGATATAAACTTCAACATTGAGGCTGAAAGAGTCCTCATATCTAGATAGAACCTCAAGTTGAGTTGAATGACTGACCTGTGTCTCTGTGGATCCTATTCCGGTTATCCTAGCGTGTGCTGGAGTTTTGATGACCTGTAACCTTTGAGCCGCCCTTTCACTCACGAATGATGCTTCTGAACCCAAATCGATAAGAGCCCTGAGTAATGTCGTTTGCCCTGAACTACTTCTGACAGGAACTACAGCCGTAGCCAGCAGCGAACTCTTACGATTGCTGGTGAAGTGCGATGCGAAGTGTGTTGCTATATCCGTGATATCCTGATCCTCTTCTTGACTCTCTTCTACATTAGCGTGCAGTGATGACATTGCAGGTGCTTGCTTCTTCTCCTCAGTGTGCTTTTTCGAGAATGAATGAAGAAGAGAGTGGTGACGCCTTCCACATACTCTGCATGACGTCTTTTGTCTACAGAACATCATAGAATGACCAGGAGCTAAGCAATTGTAGCATAGCCTGTTTTCTCTGACATAGTCACTTCTTTTGTCTGGGTCCAGCTTTCCAAACTGCTTACAGTGACAAAGCAGGTGATTTTCGCTGCATAAAATGCAGGTGTGGTTGCTTATAAAGGCGATGTACTTTGCTTTGTGCTCGGAACATAGGATGAACCAGGTTGCATAGGTTGCGATTGCAGCTCAAATTGTTGTAAACAATCCAGAATTTCCGCCTTCAAACACGTATACAATTCCTCGCATTCACTGTGCACATCTGAAGTAAAATACGACAAAGTACTTCTTTCTTCTTTGGTAGTCACTTTTACTAACTCCACGTGGGTTTGTCTGAATGTATCCCAGTAACTGTCTATACATTGCACTCGTGTATTTAAATATCCTTTAGTTTTCCGCACTTTGGAACATTTTTTAAAGTTTGTTTGTGCCTTATTTAATAACTCGGCTAAGTCCTCTAATTGTTCGACAAGATCTAACACTTTTGACATTGTTCCGCACAATAAACAGTTCACAATAAGACCTAATATCACTGTAATTGTCGTGAGTAATTACGCAGGTTTATTCACTTTTCACAAAAAATTCGAAGATGGCTTGTAATTAGCGATAACACGTAGGCTCGAGCGAGCGGTCAAGGTCAAGCTCGATGCAAAATGCACATTTTTCCCTTCGATAGTGCAGCGCGATCCGGTTCGAATATGACCACTATGTTTATGTAAATAGGGTTCACTTTAGCTTGATGCCTATCTCCGTGAAATGAAAGACGACCGTACGTATGTGTGATTTATTTGCGACTGGTTAGAACTAAAATCGTAACAAGGATCGATGCGAAAGTAGGTATCATTTGCATACGAGTTTAAAATAATAGAAAGGGACATGACAGTGATTTTACTCGCTTCTGTAGATAATCTAAGCGAATTAAAGTATATTATGAATTAGAACTCTGCGTCACGCGATTCATGTCAGAATCGCGAACCGCAACCGATTGCCGAACCGCCAAAGAACCGTGTTCGAGTACTATTGAATCTGAATTTATTCCTTTTAAATTTAACTTCCTGCTAATATTATAAACGCGAAAGTTTGTGAGGATGGATGTATGTTACTCTTTCACGCAAAAACTACTAAACGGATTTTGATGAAACTTTGCAGTAATATAGCTTATACATCAGAATAACACATAGGCTACTTTTTATACGGGTAACACGCGGGCGATGCCGTGGGCAGAAGCTAGTATCATCTATATGAGTAAAAAAAAATGTTTCATTTTAGTGCCAGCAACAAGGAGTGAATATCAGCGGATACAGCAACAGTTGGAGACGGAGAAGTTCCCGCCGCTACACCCGGGCGGGCCGCAGAGAGCCTTCCACGCTTTGCCTAAAGAAGACCAAGTATGTTTAATGTAAACTTTTGTTTAAAAATAAACCTATAAGGCAATTAAAAAAAAATGCTAGTCACTTTTCACACAACATCAGAAATCAGAATATTTGTGTGAATATAGGTCAGCTAATATATGATGTTACTATTTTTATAGGCCCTTATATATTTTACCATCCAAATAGTGTGTAAATCTCAATATGTAGATTGAAAATCAATTTAAATACAAGCATAATTATAAAATGTCAGAACTTATTCCCTAACGTTTTCATTAAAAATATCGATAACTATTACCTACCATCATCTAGCCCCAAACTAAGCAGATTATTATTCTGCTATTAGATATAATTTAAAGGGGTAGGGGGTGTTATGATGGGGCAGACATAGTCAATCAATGAATCAAAGAACAAAAAAAATATATATATAAAAAATACTACCTTCAAGCTACCCTTGCTTATAAAGGCAATGAAAAATATAATGTTTTAGTGCATGCAAGACAATATTTCAATTTTTTCTTTGACAACTGCACAATGAAGTAGCAGACCGTTTTATCTTTTAAATTTGTTTTTAATCTGTATGCTAACTAACCTAACATGTCTAATGATGAATGCATAGAGAAACTAAAGTCCAGTTCCTGATCAGGGAAGAATAAAGGTCATTGGCTTTGTTTATATTTATGATCCTCGTGTCAATGACCGAAATTCTTTGTACTCCATTACCGAACTACACCAACCCTAGTTTCTGTGGGTCAACCCTATTTGGGGTGACTGGTTGAAGCGACGCGTGTCCAGAGAGCTCGCTCTTATCTGGGTAAACGCATTAGCATTGCCATTCAACGTGGTAATGCATCCAATATTTTCAGAACGCTTCCGTCTGGTAGAGATCTGTTTTAGTTGACCTATCTATAGATCGTTTGCAACGGTCTTTAGATAGCTAGCTGTTTCGTCTATATTTTTTGTATATCTACTTGTACATAGTATGAATAAATGTTTAGTTTCGGATAACTGAATTAAGTTAAATGTTTGTAGGCAGCATATGAGAAGAAGCGTCTTGCTGATTACTGCAGAGTGGCGTACAAAAAGACGAAAGTGACTCGAACTGAAGTGCGGACCACAACAATTTGTCAGAAGGAAAACTCTTTCTACGTCGATACTGTTAGAGCTTTCAGGTATGTACGACAAACTGAATGTGCAATCCATTCGTGCATACCCGGGTTTGAACTTAGACCTTCGGATCAGATCTTGGGATACTGCTCAATGGTCCATTACATTCTCTTACAAAAATATTGTTACTAAGCTGGGTGCATTCAGCATTACCTATCTGTTTTTTTCATGAGCATTGCCCTAATAACATGCCCTGCAAAGCGCTGAATGACTCAGAATACTAAAACGGTCAATCGTTTTTTCTGAACGAATGTTAGATAATAAGCTACTTTGTTTTCACGTATGAAAATCGAATTTTCATTAGGGACTCAATGCACTTAATAAATAAGTGCACCCTACACAATTAACAGAATAAAACAAAGCTTATTTGAGTAAAATGTACAATGGTTAATTTTATCACTAAAATAACCTTAGAATTTCAACATGGACTTTCAGTTTTCCGGAGTATCTTAATTAATTCTGTGTTTATATGTTTTATTTATTCATATCTACCTTGACAATATACAATATATTTGAACACGTTAAATTAACAACAACTATGAACAGAAACTTGCAAGAATACTAGGGTTAGTTTTTCATATTCAAGACATACAATACTGTATTTACATAGTTGTGTTGTAGTAGATTAAGTGTATTAATTTCAGTCGGTATATACAAAGTAAAATTAGGTACATGATTATGATGCTTTTACTCATGAGGTAGTAAAATTTTACACTATAAGAGAAAGCTTAAAAAATTACCATATTAACAGAGATCGCCGTTACGAATACAAAGCGCTGAACAAGCAAGCGAAGGCACAGGTGACGCAAGCGGTCGCCAGCGGAGACGCGGCCGACATAAAGCTAGCGAAGAGCAGAGAGGTCTTGTACGACTCTCTGCAGCTCGCGCATAAGTGCATCCTGAACTCTTTCTACGGATATGTCATGAGAAGAGGGTAAGTGCATTGTCGATACGTAGCTGGCGCAGCCGGCGCGCGAACTGTGGTTACAAAACTATAGATGCCGTGGACAAATATTTGCAAGATCTTCAAATATTTGTTACGGTCTGGGTGGGTGTACCATGATAATCGTGGGGTCTGATACCCAGGACAGGAATTCCTAGTGTTAGTTTCTTTTATGAGACTTGGTGGTGGTAAACACGCATTCTTAGTTTCTTATCTTATTTACAAAGTCATACCGGTGCCTCTGCTAAAGATAGTCACATGTGCATGCATTTCACCGACATTAATTATTTTTTAAATTGCGAGAAACCGCGAGAACAGAAAGAATGCTCTGAAATGCGAGCGTTCCTTCTTGCCGACCGAAATATATACTGTTACTAGCTAGGGTTTGGGATGATATAATGAAAAGTAATTTTCAGTAAAGTGTTGTTTTAATCAAAATTAAAACAACACTTTACTGCAACTTTATTACTACAATACTATCACACAATATACACTTCACTAGACCATGTTGTATCGCTTTGGAATCACTTCAACTCATTCACTTCAATTCATTCACATTCAAAGCTTGAACGGGACTGTCACTATCGCAATTTAGTTTATTACTTGTATTTCCTTAGCCATCACTTTGATCGGAACTCTCAATCTTTTGTAACGGAGGAGGGCGTTGGTGTCTGCGACAGTTTTCATAATTCTGCAGATGTTTTTCAACAGTAGTCGTATACCATCGTTTCATGTTCCTCAATATGTTGATTATTTTTAAATTAAATATTCCATCGAAATGCAACCACTACTCGTACTCGGACTTCTCATACCTTCACATCATAGAGGACCATTTCGCGCTTTTTCTAGTCCCGCCTAAAAGGCACCCTATCCTTTTATAATACATTGCTATTTTTTTACTTGCGTGCTGGTGCCGCCGCTAGTTACTAGATGGCGCTGCTAAACCGTAACTTGCTGAAATCCTACTAATATTATAAACGTGAAAGTTTGTGAGTATGGATGTTTGTTACTCTTTCACGCAAAAACTACTGAACGGATTTTAATGAAACTTTACAGTAATATAGCTTATACATCAGAATAACACATAGGCTACTTTTTATCCGGGTACCACGCGGGCGAAGCCGTGGGCAGAAGCTAGTATGATGATAATTCTAACCACATATCGTTCACACAGAGCTCGCTGGCACAGTATGGAGATGGCCGGCATTGTGTGCTACACAGGCGCTAATATAATCATGAAGGCCAGAGAGATCATCGAACAAGTCGGACGACCCCTTGAGCTAGACACGGATGGTAATAAAAAAAAACTCCACTCGATTCACTAAGAAAGACTAGAATCCCTTGACCACACCATAGTCATAAGACCCTTACCAAAGTAGCCACAGCTCAAAGCTAAGTCATCGACGTAGCTCAGATGATAAGTTAGACAACTTCTGTGGCGCAGTGGGCGAAGGACTGCCTGAGACGCAGAAGGTTGCGATTCCTGCTGCTGGACAAATGTTTGTCTCGGGTCTGGGTGTTTTCTATGTATAATATGTATGTATTTACAAAAAAAAGTATATAAGTAGTATAGTTGTATGAAGTTCATGTAGTTCCCATAATACAAGCTCTGCTTAGTTTAGGGCTAGATGATGCTGTGTGCAAAATGTAAATAAATAAATAATAAATAAATAATGCTGGACAATCCACACAGCATCATCTAGCCCCAAGCTAAGCAGAGCTTGTGTTATGGGTACTAGATGACTGATATACTTAATACAATACATTACATAGATAGATATTTATTTATTATACATAGAAAATACCCAGAACACCCGGAATAAATATTTGCAGATCGTACAAACATTTGTCCCAGTAATAATAATAATAATGTCCAGCATTATTATTATAAATGTCAATGGGCTGGTCATGTATGCCGAAGAATCGACACTAGTTGGGGTAAATGAGTTCTTGAGTGGTGACCGCGTCTGGCAAACGTAGTGTGGGGCGTCCTCCGGCTAGGTGCAGCGATGAGAAAGGCGGCGGGCAGAAAGTGAGTGAGAAGAGTCGAACACCGGACTCAGTGGTGCGTTTTGGGTGAGGCCTATGCCCAGCAGTGGACTTATGTGAACTGATGATGATGATGATAGCTCAATGATGATAGACCAGGAAAAAACCGGTGACACGACGACTCTGAAGATGAAGACTGATATACTAACACTAGTCTAATGCAGCTATCATTTTGCAGTGGACTGATGTGGACTGATGATGATGATAGACCAGGAAATACTGGTGACACGATGACTCTTAAGATGAAGACTGAAATACTAATACTAAATAATATATTTTTTTCACAGCCTCAGCCCCAAACTAAGCTTGTATTATGGGAACTACATGCTAGTATAATGCATCTAGCATTTTGGGAACGCTTTCGTCTTGTAGTTATCTGTATCAGTTGACCTATCTATAGATCATTTGGAACGGTCTTTAGATAACTATTTTTTGCATACATCTACTATGTTCTATGTACTAGTCCCTGATAGCCACGGCACAGGGAATCCTAGTGTGTGGTCAGGTCAATGTATGTGTATTCGGTGTTTATTTATTCAATGACAAGCTGCGTTAAAAGCGCTTTAAAATCTCTTTGAACATTTTCATAAAATCTTGTGTA
This sequence comes from Perizoma flavofasciatum, assembly GCA_958496245.1. Lineage (NCBI taxonomy): Eukaryota > Metazoa > Arthropoda > Insecta > Lepidoptera > Geometridae > Perizoma > Perizoma flavofasciatum. Next base: position 8,886,278 of record OY292436.1, read on the forward strand.
TTTTTCTCACTACAAATATAAGAATAATGTATTTTTACAGGTATTTGGTGTGTCCTACCATCCTCGTTTCCGGAAAACGTGACCGTGCACACAACTCATGCTAAGAAGAAGAAAATCAACGTGTCATTCCCTAACGCCGTGCTCAATGCAATGGTCAAGGTTAGTTTACATGTTGGTAATTCAAGAGATGAGTACCAAAGACAATTTTGTCGACGTATGAAAAGATTTAAAAAAGAATGTCTCATGAATCTGATGAAGAGGAGAAATATAAGTATTTTTTTATCTCCAACCGGTAACGTATAGATAAAAGTGCCTTTAGGTATGTAAAAGTTTTTGAGTTATTATGTTGTTTTTAATTTAAAAAGCCGTGTTTTAATATCAATATCAAATTGACAGACATAGGACAGGTCATTTTCGAGTAGACAAACTTTTTGACAAATGCTCATAATGCAGCCTAAACCTATTTACAAGTTCTTCGATCCTCGTTTTGGACTTTATCACTGCGGCTTTTTTAATCTTAGGATCACTTACCAAACGAGCAATGGAGCTTCGAACTAACTAACGCGGAGGGCCAGAAATACGAGCAACGCGCTGAGAACTCGATATTCTTTATCAGTACGGCTTATAAACTGACATTTCTAATCTCAGGATCTCTTTACAAACGAGCAATACTTTGAACTAACTGACGTGAAGAGCAAGATATACGAGCAACGTGCGAATTCGATATTATTTATCAGTACGGCTTCTAAACTGACATTTCTAATCTCAGGGTCACTTCACAAACGAGCAAAATACTTCGAACTAACTGACGCGGAGAGCAAGAAATACGAGCAACGTGCTGAGAACTCTATATTCTTTATCAGTACGGCTTATAAACTGAAATTTCTAATCTCAGGATCTCTTTACAAACGAGCAATACTTTGAACTAACTGACGTGAAGAGCAAGAAATACGAGCAACGTGCGGAGAACTCGATATTCTTTATCAGTACGGCTTCTAAACTGATATTTCTAATCTCAGGATCACTTCACAAACGAGCAATACTTCGAACTAACTAACGCGGAGAGCAAGAAATACGAGCAACGCGCGGAGAACTCGATATTCTTTATCAGTATCGGCTTATAAACTGACATTTCTAATCTCAGGATCACTTCACAAACGAGCAATACTTTGAACTAACTGACGCGGAGAGCAAGAAATACGAGCAACGCGCTGAGAACTCGATATTCTTCGAAGTGGACGGACCGTACCTCGCTATGGTGCTACCAGCTTCCAAGGAGGAGGGGAAACGTCTGAAGAAAAGATACGCTGTGTTCAACTTCGATGGATCTTTGGCCGAATTGAAAGGTGAGTTACATAAGCTACATTATTATTCTTATAAAGGTGCTGGTTTAATTCCCGCTTCGAGACAAATGATTGCATGTTCTACAGATATATGTTCTGGGTCTGGGTATTGTGGTACCACGGTACTCGTAGCTCCTGATACCCACGATACAGGGAATCCTAGTGGTGTCAGGACTACGTGTGTGACTTTTTGTTGTTTATTATTTACTAGCTTCTGCCCACGGCTTCGCCCACGTGGTACCCGTATAAAAAGTAGCCTATATGTTATTCTGATGTATGAGCTATATTACTGTTAAGTTTCATTAAAATCCGTTCAGTGGTTTTTGCGTGAAAGAGTAACAAACATCCATCCTCACAAACTTTCGCGTTTATTATAATAGTAGTAGGATTAGTAGGATTATTATTATGCTTTTTGGAGGCAAAAATAATCAACAACAGATTATACCTCGTGTGTTCATAAGTCTTGAGACACAGTAAAACTAAAATATTTTTGGAGCTAAGTTGAGTATTCATTTATTGGATATTAAAATTAAAACTACTGACATCTAGATCTGTATTTAAAAATAAATCATTCAAAATGGCCGCCTTTGCATTCAATGCAGGCCTTCAAACGCGTGCGCCATTCGTCTATGACGGCACGAATCTTTTCAATGGGAATCCGTTTCGATTCTTTAATAAGGGCTCGCTTGAGAGAATTCAGGTTTGGGTGAGACTTTCTGCATGCCCTCAGCTCCAATTCCGTCCATAAAGAATAATCCAAAGGATTCAAGTCAGGGCTTGATGAGGGCCAATCTTCGCTCCGAATGAAGCCTGGCAAATTGGCCTCCAGCCAACGTTGGGTAGTCTTAGCTTTATGGGAGGGAGCAGAGTCCTGTTGGAAAACCCAGTATTTTCCAGCGAATAGCGTATCATTTAATGGTTTAACCACCGCTTCCAATATGTCGGTTTGGTAATTTTGTGCCTTCACCTTGACGCCTTGCTGGCAAAAATGAAGCGAAGTGACCCCCTCGTAGGAAACACCCCACCAAACCATCACACTTGCTGGATGATGAGTGCGCTGGACATTGCGTACAGATGGCTGGACGTCCTTTGAACTTCTGGCGTAAACCTTATTGTTCTGCCGGTTAAACTTTTCTTCCACCGTGAAGATCTTTTCATCGGTAAACAGGATATTTTTTGGATCGTGTCTCTTCAATAGGTTCCGACATCGTTCCAGTCGCAATTTACGAAGACGCTCGTTTAAATAATGCACTTTCCTTCGACTGTAGGCCTTTAGTTTAAGATCATATTTAAGTATCCTGTTCACCGATATTCGCGAAATGTTGGTCTGCAGAGCTAATTTCTTTTGAGTCCGGCAAGGGTTGCGACGAATTCGCTCTCTGATTACTTTGATGTTGGCGGGCGTCCTTACAGACCGCGGGCGGCCACATCTTCCACGGTCTTCTAAAGAGCCGGTCTCCTTGTACCTCTTTATGGTATAATACACAAAGTTCCGACTACATCCCAAACTTTGGATTTCACTAAAAACTTGCATTGGTTTTTTTCCCTGCTTGAAACAGTGAAATTACAGTCGCACGCAAATCTTTTGTTGGCGCCATTTTCACGGAGAATGAAACAAATATTCAAATGTATACTTTTTCTGATTCAAAACATTCGAAATTTAAAATTTTAAAAGTTTAAAAAAGGTTGCATGAATTACTTTCTTTTTAAATTAATTAAATAAGTTCGTCTCAAAACTTATGAACACACGAGGTAGAAGTCCACTGTTGGGCACAGGCCACTTACATAGAGTGCCATGATGAACGATCTTGAACCACCTCCATCCACCGACTTTCCATACCCTTTGAATTGTCATCAGTCCATCGGGAGGCCTTCCTACAATGCGTCGTTCGGTTTGACAAATGAAGCGGATTTTTTATGCAACTATGTGGCAAACAAGAATACGGGTCCCACTAGTGGGACGCCCCGCGACTTTGTCCGCATTGAGTTTTTGTCGTTACAAACTTCATTCGCCCACTGGATCCTCTAGGGATGAAATTTCGAAAATTCCTTTCTTTGTACACACCAAGAGGAATATACCCTCCAAATGACAGGTCTCTAAGGCCTGAATTCATAGTCATTGAACAGTCCCCCAAAATCCTTCATTCAGGATTCGCCTTATGGCTGTGTGCATAAAGGTTGAATTCGCACTTGAATTTTTACTTAGCGCCTGAACAGTCCCCTAGGGGAGCTCCTAATTGACTGTGAATTCGGGCCTAAGACTTACGGTTTGGGCTCTGTGTTGAATGTTAATCAGTCAGTCGGTGTGTCACGCAACGATTTTATATATGTATATGATGATACAGGTTTTGAAGTAAAAAGACGCGGAGAGCTGCAGCTCATTAAGATATTCCAGTCGTCCGTATTCGAAGCGTTCCTCAAAGGCAACGATCTGAAGAGTTGCTACGGTGCCGTCGCTAAAGTCGCCGATTACTGGCTCGACGTCTTGTACAGTAAAGGTGAATTAAAAAACGTTAAACGTTTAATTAAAATACGTTATTTAGCCCGTTACTTCAATTTCTATCGTCGATTTGCTGACGTATCGTGGTGGTGTTAGAAGCTCTTCATTAATAGCTGTCTCCTACGACCGCTTTCGTATTTTTTACCAATTGTTTTAAATTGCTTTGCATTTATTTGTTTATCTATTGAGCATGTTTAATATTTTGTCATAATCAGCCTGCATCGCGCAATCTGGGTTTGCGCGATGCAAGCTAGACCCAGTCCGGAGCTCATTGTGTAACTAGTAAATAAGGTAAGTTTTATATTGGAAAACAAAGTATTCTTACTGTGTTCTCTGAGGCGAGTGGTTGTGACCCCGCAAATCGAACTTCTCCGTAATGATCGTTTTAATCTGTAGGTTCAAACATGCCAGACTCTGAACTATTCGAGTTGATATCCGAGAACAGATCGATGTCTAAGAAGTTGGAAGACTACGGCGGACAAAAGTCAACGTCCATATCGACGGCGAAACGCTTAGCGGAGTTCCTCGGCGACCAAATGGTGAAAGACGCCGGGTTAGCGTGCAGGTGAGCTGGTTCAATCAATACCGATACCATTTTAAATGATCCTGTGATTTAAATAAATAAATAATGTTGAAAAGTTTCGCACAGCATCATCTAGCCCCAAACTAAGCAGAGGCTTGTATTATGGCAACTACATAACTGATAAACGACTTATATTTTTTTTTGTAAATACATACATAGAAAACACCCAGTTCCGAGACAAATATTTGCAGATCATTCAAACATTTGTCCCGCGGCGGCAATCGAACCCGCAACCCACTGCGGCTCAGGCGGACTTGCGCCCACTGCGCCACAGAGGTCGTCAAATGCTACTGCTTTTTTTAATATATTGGTTTTTTAGAAGAAAAAATAAATAAACAAAATTTATAATGTGTTTTTCCTTAATAATAACTGAACAGACTTACAAAATAAAAAAAATCGGATTCAAATCAAATTAATCCGATTAAAAAAATACATGATGTTTATCAACCTGGCTATGTATGACTATTGTATGGCAGGGCTATTCTTACCTGGCCCCACTCATTCCATGTGTCGTGGGCATCAGAAATACTGGTATAATTTGGATGTTTATTTATGATTTATGTTTATATCCGGTCACCCAAAAAGATCATAACGAGTTTAGCCTTTTTTTAAACTTGGTAACCTTGCCTTAGGAATTAAGCACAGGTAAATTTACTACTACTTTTTTCCTGCAACCCATTCATTGGACATGATCATTATAAACAGGTGAGTTCTCATGTGTGCACTAGGTCAAAAAGTCAAAAGTCAAAAGTCAAAATTCATTTATTCAATAAAATCACAAGGACCACTTTGAAACGTCGGTTTTTATCTAGGTGCCTGTTCCTCCGCGACCAAGCCAGGAAAGAAAGGCAAGAAAACAAGGCTGGTTATTCTTTTTAATGATCCTTTTACAAAACAATAGGTTCGAGTTGGAGCATTTTCAATCCCAAGAGTTTTTGTCATCTAAATAATCAGATATTTTATAGTATGCCTTTTTATAAAGCTTTTGTTTAATTACGTTTTTAAATTTGTTAATTGATAATTTTTGTATATCTCTTGGGAGTTTGTTATAAAAGCGTACACCGTGCCCTTTAAACGATTTACTAACTTTATGGAGTCTACAAGTGGCAACAGCGAGTTTATCTTTATTTCTAGTATTAACATTGTGATTATCGCTTTTTTTCTTAAACAAATTAATATTTTTGTGAACATACATCAGATTTTCATAAATGTATTGACAAGGGAATGTCATTATATTTATTTCTTTAAACTTTTCGCGAAGTGATTCTCTGGGGCCCATATTATAAATTGCTCGAACAGCCCTCTTCTGCAGCACAAAAATGGTATTGATATCAGCAGCACTCCCCCACAGCAGTATCCCGTACGACATAATGCTGTGGAAGTAGCTGAAGTAAACTAGTCTAGCTGTGTCAACGTCTGTATAAAGACGGATCTTTTTGACTGCATATGCCGCAGAACTAAGTCTCTTCGATAACCCATCAATATGAGGACCCCATTGAAGCTTATTATCTAGGGTGATACCTAAGAATACGGTGGTGTCCACAAGAGCCAACTGTTCATCTTTGATTTTGATAACTCGCACTGTTACTGTTTCTCAAAGTTGGCGATAACGCCCCCTTGTGGGCGCTGGAGGCTCTAGAAGATATTGGGGACGCTAAGGCGGTCTAGAGGGGAAAGCATGGGTTGTTATTTTTAAAAGCTTTGGGGGGCGCTAGGATTTTTTTTATTCTCAAAGTAGGCGGTGGGAAAAAATGTTTTGAGAACCTGTGACCTAGTGGCCAACTCTGTTGTCGGAGTTTATAGTTCGTCCGAAGTCCGACATGGATAAACCTACTATTGTTGGGGGCAAGGCTAATGTGCCTCTTGTACATGAAAACGCTCAGTTCTAGCTTACACTTACATTAATTTTGGATGGGTGACCATACAAATACTGATTTGCAAAGTGTGTAAGAGGGCAATACTCCACTTATAGGTAATAACTTTGTTCTACTTCACAAGATTCGACTTATTATTAAAATCAGATGTCAAACATCTTGTGCGTTCAATTTCAGTGTCTTGAGTTTTTTTTTAACTAAGGGGTGTTCCGACGTCCCGCATTAGGGTGTATTGTGCATTATCACCCTTCTAACCTGGCCCCAACCAGCCCAACTCCTTGAAGTAGCGGAGATGGACTCTGGGTTGATGACCGCAGTGTTCCAGTATCCCTGACCTCCTGTCAGTTAGTGACGACGAAGAGCATGAGTTGATGAGCTCCCGTCTTCGACCTGACTTCATTTGTCACAAATAATATCAAATACTTTCCTGAAAAGATAGATTTTTTTCAGGAAAACTTGTAAATTTTAAATGAAGAATCACCTAGGCTGTCTATACAAATACCACCTTCTGTTGGTGTTAATGCCTGCGGAAAATGACATTAGCTGTGGAAATGTCACGTGACAGCTGCCAAGTTTTACCTTGACAAATTTGCGTTAGCGTGAAAGGAAAACTAAGCGTGAGGTATTTGCCTAGACCCCTGGTTAGTATATGTTTTGGGACATCCTGTGTAATATTTTGTTCCAACAGGTTCATAATATCCCGCAAACCAGAGGGCGCGCCGGTCACGGAACGAGCCATACCGCTCGCGATCTTCCAATCGCCGGCCGCCGTCAAGCGGCACCATCTGCGGCGGTGGCTTAAAGACAACAGCATCACTGAAGACATCGATATAAGAGACGTGCTGGACTGGGCGTACTATATTGAACGGCTCAGCGGCGCTATACAGAAGATTATAACTATACCGGCGGCTATGCAAGGCGTTAGTATATATTTTGTTACATGCATAATTTAATACTAACATGTATTGATAAAATACATGAGTATTAAAAATTTATATCTAAATAGATATACATTTTTAATGTATTTTATTTATGTTTATTTTTGATTGTTTTAAACCGACTTCTTTAAATGAGGAGGTTCTACGTTCGTATGTTCTTCTATGTTCTGTATGTTTTTTTATGTACTCGTATGTTTACCGATATATTTGCCTATTGCGGACCAATTAAATAAAAATGTTTGAAAGGGTAAACAGATTAGTAGGTACCGCATATACTAATAATATAATAATAATCAGATACACATTTTTTCACAAAAAACTGACAATATCAACTTACAATTATCAGAAAACAATAATGGACCAATTATAGGACGAAAATACTGCGTTTGCAGTCAATCGGCTTACTTAAAGACGACTGTTTTCTTCCAGCTAACCAAATATTATTTATTTATTTATCAGATATGTCATCCATTTTGTTAATTATCTTAAAAATATAGTAAATAGCACAAATGAATAAATAAATTAATTAATAAATAATGCTGAAAAAAAATCACACAGTATTATCTAGCCCCAAATTAAGCAGAGCTTGTGTTATGGGAACTGCATATCTGATATACTATACTAATTGTATACATTTTTTTGTAAATACATACATATTATTTATAGAAAACACCCAGACCCGAGACAAACATTTACAGGTCATACAAACATTTGTCCCATATAAAGCTAGATGAACCATAAAGTAGGCAATAATTATATGTGGCAATATTGTTTTTTTTTTTAATTCTAACTTTAGCGTAAAAGTTTTGACATTTTATAATTAATATGATTTAAATTTATATTAAATCTACCTATTGACATTTGCACACCATTTAGATAAGGGTCAAGAACATTTCTTATGTCGTATAGTCTTACCTATTTTCATGCAAATAAATGTTGTGATATCTAATGAAATCGTTTATTTTCTCTTGCAAAAGGTTAAAAATTTACAATAATTTAAATGATATTCTCAAATATGAGAGCCGCGGTTCAGTTTACCTGTTTTGCGAGAGACTGGATGCCGATGTTGTGTAATGTGTATGAATAATACTAAATAAATAATATATTTTTCAGCTCGATAATCCAGTACCAAGGTGTCAGTATCCGGACTGGCTACACAAGAAGATGCTCGCTAAAACTGACAAGTTCAAGACGAGGAAGATTACGGACATGTTCACGGCTCAGCCTAAGGAGGTCAGACAGAGGGACGAAGAAGATACCACTGAACATGGACACATGGTACGTCGTAATGGTAGTATCCTAGCAGCCCATGCCTTAGGGCCCGGTCAAACTGCCGCAGTGGCGGTGGCGAGTGACGACTTCGACAACCACGTGACAACCATCTGATTGTCACGTGGTTTGGTTGTCGGCCGCGTTAGTTTGACCGGGCACTTAAAAGAATAAAGAAAGAAAAATCAAATGAAAATCATTTACCAATCATAAGTTTTAGACTGTTTTGAAACAAATGTTAAGAATAGCCTGCTTTTAAGCAAAACCGAAACCGAAATGAACTACGCATCTTGCTGATACCTCCTAGACAGTTTAATGTCACGCCAAAAAGGTGTCGCCTCAGCATAATGCTAGGTTGATAGGCTATCTAATTGGCGCTGGAATGAGTACGTAACCTCATTTCCTTACCCTGCAGGATACAGAAATAGACATGGAAGACTTAGGCAAGGACGGCGTGGCTTCGACATCGGTCATCCGGCCCGTAGTGCACACAACGAAGCGGAAACGTCAGGAGACACCGCCTCCAGAGGCCACCAACTGGCGAGACGCGCTCGGACCGCCCCCGCCCTTTGGCAACACCAGGGTACGCACATTCTACAGGGTGTTACAGAACACGTATGCTATCGCAAAAGGGACTGAATCTTAGAATAGAATGGTTAATGCTCAAACATATAGGCACAATAAAAAAAAATTGAGTCAAAAACAAAATACACAAACTTGAAAGAACGGTAATATCCACAGAAGTTTTAAAAACTGTTTCGTGAATATTAGCAATAAATAAATTGTAATTAAATTTTTATCAACCAATTAGCCTCTGTCTACGGCTTCTCCCGCTTGGTACCCGGATAAAAAGTAGCCTATGTGTTATTCTGATGTATAAGCTTTAATACGGTAAAGTTTCATCGGAATCCGTTCATTAGTTTTTGCGTGAAAGAGTAACAAACATCTATCCTTCCTCACAAACTTTCGCGTTCATAATAGTAGAAGGATAGGATAGGATTTAAAAACAGTACTTAACTAGGTAGGAAAGATAAATTAATAGTATATTTTAAAAAACTGTGTGATACGCTTCGGGCTCTCATCCTCATCATAATTTAATACACAAAAAGTTACCCATCTACATAGATGTTTTTTTTTTTTAAATAGTATAATAATAATAACAAATGAGAACTAGTTATTATTAGGGATACGTTCTCAGTACTATATCTAGACAACATTTGGGAAACAAAAAGAAAAAATTAAAAAGGAAAAAATAATAATAATAATGGTGAACTCAATTGTACGAGTAAGGGACAATGTGTAAGAGAGAGTGTGAATATTTTGGTACTTAATTATTTAGCTTAGTACGAGTGTGGGATGATAGTTTGCGTGCTAGTGAGTTTATGTGGGGCGTGTACGTGTGTGTGAGTGTGTGTAGTGTCGAGTGAGATTATAAATAATTGTTTATGTATGTAAATTATCAATAAAGCTAATAAGATATATCCATTAATTTATCTGTGTCACTGTAGTTTAGACTGAGTAAGTAGTTTGTAATGGAACCTTTCAGTTTGTTTGCAGTAGTGTTAACAAGATTTATATTTTTACTAATACTATTATATAGTTGAGGCCCTATGATGGACAGGGATTTATTTGTAAATTTTGTATGTATTTTGGGCACCTTAAAAATTTTGTCTTTTCTGCGCGTTGTATTGCAGAGCTCTAAGATGTCCTTGTTGACCAGTTTATGCTGTCGAGTTATAGCTGTTTTTATGAAAAGCTGTCTAACCGTTAGAACGGTACATTTTTTGTAGACCGTTTCAGTGGAATACCATATGCGTTTGCCATAAGAGTTACTCCGAAACAGCATATGGGATGGTACTGCGATTTATGCAAACGGTTTGTGAGTCAAAGATTCGTTCGTTCGTAGATAAGTTTTATCGCCACAAGTCACACATTTTATCGTTGTTTTTTATCGTTTTGATTTTTTTTTTGTTTTTTTTCTTTTGTATTATAATTATAATTTTTAAGGGTATCTAGCATTAAGTTCGCCAATCTACAGTAATTTTTAGTTTTGCAATAAATAATTTTCTATCTATCTATTCTACTGTAATTGTCTTTTTGTTATTTGTACGTGCTTGTGCTGTATCCGTATGTGTTGAATAAAAAAACTATCTATCTAGTTTTTTTAGCGCCCCCTATAGATAGGGGGCGCTAAAAAAACTTGTTTATGCTCACAGGCAGAACGCAAACAATGGATACTTTTCCAAAAGAAAAAGTGGCTATGGCAAATGGAACAGCGAGGATACAGAAGTCGAAATAAAAAAGGTAAGGTCATACCTACTATTATTCATTCATTTATTTCAGATTTTAATCGATAATAACATAATTAATATTTTAAGTATTCAAAAAACTTACAAGAACGCTTCATAATAAATCAAAAGTTAAGTAAAAAAAGTTTTTTATTAGTATAATTCCTTGAGAGCTGTGTAATTTTGTTAAATAAATAAAATAAAGCAAAACAAACACGCTCACGACTGTATTCCTCAAAATGGACATCCTCAGTTACATACTCGTGCGTAGATTATTGAGGGTACATAAGTAGAGCTAGTATAGTATTATAATATCTGTGGTAGTGTAGTCAGAGACCAAATATAGCACGCTTAAAACGAAACCGGCTTAACTCAAAAAAATGAGAAAATTAGTTAAATACACAGAAAGACTCTGAAAAGAAATATATATTATTGCATATATCATTCATAAGTGAAGAAAGCGACGCGTGACCAAAGAGCTGGCTCTTATCTGGGTCAACGCATTAGCATTGCCATTCAGAGTGGCAATGCGGCCAGTATTCTGGGAAGGATTCCGTAGTGATCGGTAGTGATCTGGATCAGTGGAGCTATCTGTAGATCGTTTGCAACGGTCTTTAGATAGCTAACTGTTTCATCTGTGTTTTTTGTATATACCTACTTTTCCATTCCAATTCAATTAGTTGTTTCCAAAATAAATTTTTGACATTTTAAATTATATTTTTTATCGTTCACTTGTTGTTTTGTTATTTATAACTAACATATTATTATGATCCGATGTTGATTTTAATAAATAAATATGAATGAATAGTTGTATGAATAAATGTAAGATAATGTTTGACCTTTGGAAATTAAATAATAATAATAATAGCCATTTATTCTCAAATTTAAACATAAATAAGTTCATAATAATTTCTAAAATTCAGGTTACGGTTTAACACACTTTAGGTACATAATCATTCAAATTAAATTATATAGTCATTTGAATTCAAAATTACACTATTTAGGTAAAAAGTGTAAATTGAATACCCATGTGTATATTGTTTTTTTCAGGTAAAATAGATCATGAGTCAATGCCTCCGCCGAGGAGCATCGGCTCAACAACAAATACTTTGGGAGGTTTCATCAAACGAGCACAGAGAACACTGCTGAACACTCCTTGGCAAATCATACAGGTGAATATAAACTCATCAAAACTCTTAAAAGGCAGTTGATTTATAAAATGACAATCAATAATAAGATGAAAGATCTATTTATACAACAGAATAATACAACTACTTTAAAAACAAAAAGTAATAAACTATCTACATAATATTAAACTAGGGAAAGAAGACTACTAGTAATAACTACAGAAATCAGAGAGTAAAAAAACAGAGTCCATCTCCGAATTGTTATTGACTGAAGGCAATTACATAGCTTTTATTTTATTTTGAACATTTATATATACACTAGCTTCTGCCCACGGCTTCGCCCGCGTAGTACCCGGATAAAAAGTAGCCTATGTCTATGTTATTCTGATGTATAAACTATATTACTGTAAAGTTTCATCAAAATCCTTTCAGTAGTTTTTGCATGAAAGAGTAACAAACATCATCCTCACAAACTTTCGCATTTATAATTGTAGTTAGGATTTATATAGAACATTTATGTACCACTTAACATCCCGCGGCTTTTCGCAACTGTGTATCCACTTAACATCCCGCGGCCAGAAGCCACGACACCTTACTCCCGAGGCTAGCACTAAAACTCTACAGAGAGTAGAATTCATCCAAAGATGACCTGTCGGCTTAATTATACCAAAAACTATCGTGAACTTGACTATTCATATTGTAAAAACACGTACTGCACTATCGGTGAAGGCATCGACTAAGTTTCGATTCATTCCAGAGAGTCTTCATTAGGGTGAGTGGTCGCGGCTTTCTCCTTCCGCACGCACTTTGAGTGCACGGCCCGACGCGGAATGAGACGAAACTTAGTCGGTGCCTTCACCGATAGCGCAGTACGTGAAAATTCCCGTTTTTACAATATGGATTAATTATACCATTCGCTTCTTTGCTGTAGGTGGCTGAAACAAACGAGCCTGGCTTATTCCGCCTGTGGGCGTTGGTCGGCGCTGAACTGCACCAGATAAAACTATCGGTTCCGCGCATCTTCTACGTGAACCAACGCTCCGGCCGCGCGACGGACAGCGGCGCGTACTGGCGCAAGTGCAGTCGTCTGCTGCCGCGCGCGCACCCCGCCGCCCATCTCTACCAGTACTCCGTGCCGGAGCCGCTTTACAGAGAGCACCAGGAGTGAGTGTGCACACCTCTAATTTAACCTTTTTATTGTGGGCCTGGACACATCTTTCCAGGCCCACAATAAAAAGGTGACGCTGACGGTCATGGGGTCACCACCAATAGGTTCTGTCTGAAAACCAGCGTAGCTTCACATCCTGGTGATGTGGAGTTGCATAACATGCTGAGACAGGACCTATTTGGCCCAAGCGTCGCGGAGAGGAATTAGTACCTTTGCCTGTATCTGCTCTCTTTCCATAATAATATATCATCATTGTAATAATAATGCTGGACATTTTCCACAGCATCATCTAGCCCCAAACTAAGCAGAGCTTGTGTTATGGAAAGTACATGACTGATATAGGTATTACTAATATACATTTTTTTTTGCAATTCATACATAGAAAACACTTAGACTCGAGACAAATATTTGTAGATCATACAAACATTTGTCCTGCGGTGCGAACGCCCACTGCGCCACAGAGAGGTTGTCAATATGGAAATATATATTATGTCAAGAGAGCGAAGCGTGCCGCTGCTACTTATCTGATTTTTGGGTGTTGGTCGGAGTAGAACTACTCCAGATAAAGCTATCTATCATTTCCTACGTGAACCAACGAGATCAGTCAGCTGCTACACAACGCGACCCATCTATATTGCACATAATACGTTTTACTGGTCTTTATTGCGTTTACCTTTTTTTATTATTTCCTAATACTCCTCCTCCTTTTTTAATATGTTATCCCGTGACCACGGCTCTTGCAATACAGTCGAAACGTGGCGAAAATAATAAAAAAGGTAAACGCGATAAGAATAAGAATACGAATAACTTTATTTGGAAAATAACAAAACTTAATGAACAATATGTTATTTAGCTTATGGTTGTTAATTTAATGTCTACTGTTTTGTAGGTACAATTAAAATAAATGCCGATAGCAATACAGTTTGAGAACACTTACCTCCCGTGCTTGTTTATAACTGTGTTACGGGAAGGTAAATAGATAAAAACCAGTATAACTTATAATTATGATATCTAATCTCGAAAGTTTGAAAACTTCTGTTGCACATTGCAGGGCACAACAGACCTAGCCATTCCGCCCTTCCCTTCTTCCACGTTGGCGAGACGCAAGTCAGCTTCGCCCCACCGTCTTATGTTCGGTCGGGCGTCAGTCGAGCCTACGACGTGTACGAGATTTACGAGAATCGGCCACTGTGTTTCATAACTTGTGTTCAATTTCACAGGGAACTTATGGGTGAACTCTCGGCTCCTGAAATCGAAGGAATCTACGAAACTCAAATGAGTCTAGAATTCAGAGTTCTAGTTCAGCTTGGCTGCATCTGTGCAGTTGACCAAGCGGAAGCCAGAAGGTAATTTTAGAGCTTCAAAAACATGCCAACTGTTACCTCGATGAGGGATTTCTTTACTCAGTGGATAGATCCGTAAGCTGATCAAGTATACTTGGTCACCCAACTAGTACTTGGTTACCCCCTATAGGGGGTAGTCAAGAGGCACCTCTTAATACTTTAATATTTGGCATATGCCCACGTTTTGTATTGTAGTTAGCATTCCACGTGACAGGTTGCAATCTCTTAGCCGCTTATTGAAACACTAACGAAATCCAGAGATTGTCTAGAATAGAACGTTTTTAGCGATATTACCACAACTTAGTTTACAAGATCTTATGTAAAGTTTTTTTTTATACAATGAAGATAATTATTTATTTATCTATCATCTAAACGATGGCACATGCCTTTATGGTTCTAAAGCACAGCGGGGCGATCACACTAACTCATGACTATCGAGATGGCAATCAATTTCGACACTAGTTCCATATTTTAATGGCCCATCCATCCAAAAAACGGAACGTCCAATATGAAACCAATTTTTGTTCAGTCCATCTATGGCTCATCCAGCTTACAAATTAGCGTGATACGATTCATCCCATCCGATGATACCAGCCATGGGAAATTAGTGTGATCGCCCCGTAGGTTCTCAAACTTATTTTTCCCACCGCCCACTTTGAGAATATAAAAATCCTAGCGCCTCCTATACTTTCCCCTCTAGACCGTCGTAGTGCCCCCAATATCTATTAGAGTTTTGTACCGCCCCCCTGAAGGTCTCCAGTGCCCACAAGGAGGCGCTATCGCCCACTTTGAGAAACAGTGTTCTAGAGCATGCTAATTCAGCATGCTCTAGACGATGTTCACGATGTTTTCATTCACTGATTTGAACGCGCAATTGAATTTGGAGTAGAAACATCCATTGGTGCCAGACTGGGCTCGAACCCACAACTTACAGATGGGAAGGGATAATCCTCTATTTTCTGTTGGATGTTTCAGGTTGATCCAAGTAGGCTCAAATACGGATACGTTTACTCTGAGCCAACTTACCTTTAAGAGCGTCGCACATCAACCTTATTTGCAAAATCAGGTAAAAATAACACTCACTTTAAATAGTATCTTGTATAATATACACAATATTCTAGTCGTATCAGTTCTTTGTGAAAGAGTTCGTCAGGGGGAAATACTGCTACCGTTTCTATTACTACCGCATTGCAGTAGTAATATAGACGGGGTATGTGAGCCAGATTTTTAGGGCAAGCAAAACATCAGGTTTTTTTTTTGTAGTTGGACATATTTCACACAGCACCATCTAGTACCAAACTAAGCAGAGCTTGTATTATGGGAACTACATGCCTGATAAACTACTTATATTTTTTTTAGTAAATACATGCATATTATACATATAAAATACCCGGGGCAAATATTTGCAGATCATACAAACATTTGTCCTGCGGCGGGAATCGAACCCGCAACCTTCGGCGTCTCAGGCGGGCCTTTGCCCACTGCGTCACAGAGGTCGACACTCTGGCGTCTAGACAAATACCACTTTCGGTTGACGTTAACGTCTGCGGAAAGAAAGGACTGTATGGAAATGACATTAGTTATGGAAATGTCACGTGACTGCTGCCAAGTTTTAGTAAAGGAAAATTTTAGTAAAGCGTAAGGTATTTGTCTAGACTAGACCCTCTTATCTGTTCATAAGCATACCAAGGTGTCAGCGCGGAGGCGCAACAGCTTATTTGCGTTGAAGTATACTTACCAGAGTTGCCAGCCGGGTCTTGTCAAAAGTTACCTAAAATAAATGAAAATGTAACCATTTGGTGTGAAAGTAACCTTTCAATTTTTTTCCCAATAATAAAGTACTAAAAAGTTGATAGACAGAATCAGATGTTGTATTAATTTACAGAAAAAAATATAATTTGGTAGTGTTTTCCATTTCATGATATTGATTTTCAAACAACTTTTTTTTTATATTTTATTCAAAAATTATACACTAAGTTCCGTTTCAATATAGTTTCAAGTAAAAAAATATATTTACAAAATCTTCTGGCAACGCTGGCTGGCTGACGTGCCGTTCTGTGAAAAAAAACTGGTGAATAAATTTAAAACAACATAAAAAACTATTGACAGTTATGACATTGCACCTCACAGCTTAATCTATTTTCATCTGCTTTCAGGACGGTATAGCGCCGCTGAAACACATATTCTTATACCAACATTCCGCTCTGAACTCAAGTCGTAGCATGTGGTCGTTCATACTGGGACCGACGAAGAAGGCGTATATCTTCGTGTTAGACACGGTCAAGACGAATCAAATGCCGAATATGAGTACTTTGTATGCTGCGGAAAGGACGGCCAAGTAAGTGCTGCGTTTTTAGGGATCCGAAGTCAGCTAGCAAAAAAAAAACCCGTTTTGTCCGTCTGTCTGTCAGTTCTTCAGTTTAAAGCGTATCGAGTACTTTGATGTTTTCGTGTTTTCACGAAGAAAATGTGAAAATATAATTAATCAAAACTTTTTCGCTCCCAGCTTTAGTTTACGTAGGGTTTTTTTTCAAAACTGGACTGATTTATAAAAATCAGTTTGAGGTTTCCTTAACTATTTTTTATTAAGACTTCCAAAAAATATTAATATTTCGAAGTAGCTAAAGTTGTGTCAAAAAAAGTAACTTTTAGGCCGTCTATAAGACCTCTGCCATGGCTTAACGATTGTAAAAGCGGGGACCAACATCTTAACATGCCCTTTGAAGCACGGAAACGTTCAGTTCCAAATACCACTGGATCAGTTATCCTATGGTTAACCTGGCGGAAAATCGCTCTGTTAAAACAACGACTCAAGCTTCTCCAAGCGCTTCAATTTCAATTATTTCAAAATAAATGACAAACATGCTCATGCATGACTACTCACTATGAATACCCAAAAAAACGGTTCTAACGGAAGACCAGCGCTGGTTCTTGCAACCAGTATTATGCTGAGTTGGGACCTTTTTTATGTTCTTTCGTTCATTCATTTACATTTGACACACTGACATTCATAGAATCAACCTCCTACATACAAACTCACATACTTTACGTCTTTACAACAATATTATTGTATAAACCACCCATTGTACTTTAAGGTCTATTAAGTTTTTGTATATATTTTTTATCTTGTAGTGTACAATGAAGTATTTTCTTTAATTCGTTCACATTTGACACTGACATTCTTAGAATCAACCTCGGCACAGAAGAAAGCATCCTGCCCGCTTCGGAACTGACCTGGGAGGTATCAGTGGAGACAGAGCCTCGCAATGTTTGGAGGGGAGTGCAGCGAGCCCTGCAGAGGTACAAGGAGGAGCGAAGCGGGCACACCGCTATAGCGCTGCAGACCGCGCTGTCGCCCCACGCGTTACTTGCGTTAATGCCCGGTAAGTTTTTTAATGCAACTAAAATGGCAAACAACCGTATGATCCTCTTGCTGGTAAACGGTAACCGTAAAATATGGACGCTTGCAAAACCAAAGGTATCTTTCACGCGTTGCCAACCCTGAGACATAACTGAGGGCTATGTATTTGCAACTGTGCCAAAATATCGGGATACTGACAAATCTATATTACTATGTTAAAAATAGTTTTTAGTTTTTTAAGTACCGGTCATTTTATATTTTTGTAAGTCTGTAGATTTTTTTTTTCAAATGTCAATATTTTCTTCCATACATTTTCATTTGTTTTCACTCTCCTGCGCTCATTTTACAAGAAATGAGAGATGAGTTTGTCAAAATTTACCAACTCAACTCAAATTTCTTGTGTAATAGGCCTCGCTGAGTTCCCACTGGTCCCGCTGCACGTCCGTGATGTCGAGACGCTGTACAACACACTGGAGTGGCAAAGGATCGGCGCCAGAGCTATCGTGCGCCACTATCTCAACTTGGAGTCCGTGCTTCAGCTAACTATAGAGCAATGCAGGTAACTTTATACTATCTTATCTGCAAAATACAAGGCTTTTAAATATCCCCATCGCTCTAAATTCTCTAATTACACTATCAAAATGGACATGGGAAAGATGTGACATGGGAAGGAAAGACGATTGACGACCTCTGTGGCGCAGTAGGTGAAGGCCCGCCTGAGACGCAGAAGGTTGCGTGTTCGATTCCCGCCGCGGGACAAATGTTTGTATCTGCATATATTAGTCTCGGGATCTGGGTCTATGTATGTATTTACAAAAAAATATATATATAAGTAGTATAATATCAGTCATGTAGTTCCCATAACACAAGCTCTGCTTACTTTGGGGCTAGATACTGTGTGAAAATGTCCAGCATTTTTTTTTATGTAACAGCACTCATTTTGCCAGGCTTAGCGATGTCCAAAACCATTTTGTTAATTTAATCAGAAGTTCACGTTAGTCGCATGCCCGAAGAACTTGGGCCTAAGGTGTCTACAGTGGTTTTAACGCAGGGCTACCACCTGGAAAGTCTAGAATGAGATGACGGGAAGACTCCTACAATAAGGATTGGCAGCACCTTTTTGCACGTCCAGGATGACTGGTAGAGAATGCTTTAACATTAAGTCCTCCTAGCACTACATTGTTTGTGCGGAAGTATTAAATAAAAATAAAAAATGTCCAGAGATAGCTTAAGATAGAGAAAGACCAGTGAAAGGAGGGAAGGGAGCCTTCTGCCTTGAAGTGTGAAACATCAGGCTTATAATATTAGCTACAAAAAGGCCTTTTAGCGTTGGCGAAAGCCCCGCTTATGCCTCTCAAAGGTCCAGGCCCAGGCCTGAGAAATATACTCTGCATACTTTGGGGCTAGATGAAAATACCCAGCATTATTATTATAATGCAATAGTATTCCATCTGTCTCGCCCACAGTTGCTATCATGTAATATTTTACTTGCCTCTTGCTGGAACCTTTGCTTCGGCCCCAGTAATGCCTCACAGAAGATCAGATACTAAGTCTGAGATGATGATGAGATGAGAGAGAGAGAGAATAAATGTTTGAAATGATAAACGAACTTCTTTTAAATAGTTCTCTCCATCCTAAGGTTGTCTGGAAGAAACCGTTTTCAGTGATAAGACCGCCCAATGTGCATTTCTTTTATTGTTTGTTATTTTATTACATATTTTTTTTGTACTGTTAAATGGTGTTATGCACAATAAAGAGTTAATCTATCTTATAATTTATTATAAGATAGATTAACTCTTTATTTTTTAATATTATCATTAGATAATATTGAGGAGATAGATCTTATATACAGTTTTTTTCGTCATATTTAGTAACTGCATTATGGCTAAATATTGACTGCGCACGTGTTCCTTAGATATTTCCACGTGCCTCTGGGCAACATGCCGTCAGACCCCACGCTGTTCGGAGCGGACCTGTTCTACGCGCGGCACTTGATCAAACACAACTTCGTACTCTGGTGTTCCAGTCTCGAGAGACCAGACCTTGGTGGGAGGGAAACTGATGATAACAGGTACGACGGAAATAAATTGACGACCTCTGTGGCGCAATGGGCGTAGAGATTGCGGGGTCGATTCCCGCCGCGGGACGAATGTTTGTATGATCTGCGAATGTTTGTCTCGGGTCTGGGTGTTTTCTATAATTAACATGTATGTATTTACAAAAAAAAAAGGTATATAAGTAGTATATCAGTCATGTAGTTCCTAGAATACAAGCTTTGCTTGGTTCGGGGCTGTGTGAAAAATTACCAGCATTATTATTATTATTTTTGACTTTCATAGAGGTTGACTAGAGATATCTTTTTTTTATTGGGCGATTAAAACTTTGAAGCTTGGTCGCAAGCATCGACGTAAATTCACTTAACTTCCTAACCATAATCACTCCATAACTTTATTAGCACGAAAACTCTCGCTATAAGGCGGGGGGTTAGTGAGACTTTCAAAGTGATGTTTGTGATTTCAATTAATAAAAAATATTTAGATTTTATTACTTTGATTTGAACATTAATCATCAAAATTTCACGGCGTTCTTTCTATGGCTGTCTTTAAGTAAAGTTAAAGTTAATTTAGACCAAAATTATACACAGCTACATTTGAAAATTGGTACCTATAAGTCCTATAATCCATTACGTAACATTTATAAGTCTGTCTATTTAACTTTATATATTTTTCATGATGAAAAATTATATGTTAATCTTGTGTAATTGATCGATTACGGCCCGTGTATAACAATATACTGTTTGGGTACATTATGTACTAAAACATATGAAACTTTCAGGCTAGTAAGCGAGGTGGAGGAGTTATCAGGCTGCAGTCACAATGCACAAGGCGCCTACAACAGCGTCTGCGTGGAGTTGGAAAACGACGCTTTGGCCGTCTGTGCTTTACTGCAAGCACCGCAAATACTGCAGGTAAACTATCTTACACCATAATAATAATCATAATAAATTTATTCAAAGAAACTCGTTATTATACAAAACATAAGTGCACTAAATAAATAAATATAGCTAAGTATAATAATTTTGCCTGAACTAGGTAATCCTGTGTTTCAAGCGGCAATATTGCTAATTATAAAATAAAAATAAACACTTACTATCACGATGAGGGCATATAGAATAGAGAGATAATAGATTGATATAAAATATAAATAACTATTTATTGCACACCAAATTCTATTTCAGCTTGGATAAGTACTACAAAGTTGACAATGCTGTACATAAGTCATAATCTATGCACAAGGACTTGATGCTAACTCTGGTGGTATTATTCCACAAATCCCCCCTGAGAAATTCCCCTTAGGTAGGAAAACTTCCTAAGGGGAAGTTAGAGTTCTCTAACGTTAAAAAGTGAAGAAATCCCCCTTACCATTTTTCTTATTACAGCCCCCCCGCCATCCCCCCCCCCCCCCCCAGGAGAATTCCTTAAAGGAGAAAACAGAACCCTAATTTAAAAATTTATAGAAATCCTCCTCGTCATTTTGGCTTATTCCACTTTTCTCCTCTTTGAGAAGAAAATTTGAACCGTAAAAAAAATAAGAAATAAAAGCAAGCCCTTGCCTCTAAAAGCAAGACTGGAGCCGTGTCTGATAAGTCTAACTACAGGCCTATATATAACGTAATGTTTTGATGACAGATGGAAGGAACCAGTGCGGCGACCTCTTTCGGTGCACAGCACACAAGTATTCAAGATGTCATGGCAAATACAGGTTGGAACAACGTTTAGTTTTCAATTTTAAATCTTTATTTGTGACATTTTATTAATTTTAATTGTATTTATTGTGGTTATTAAAGTTGTTACAGTGTATTTGTGTTTGTTGTGGTCTGCTCTAAATTTGCTCTATATCTTAGATGTGTAAAAAATATTCTAAAATGTAGGTCCAAACGCGTCAGTAAACTACGACGAGACAGCCCAATGCAGTGCGGCGTTCAAGATCCTACGCACGATGATAGCGTCGTGGCTGCGTGACGTCACACAGTACAAGAACGTCTTCGCCGACTATCAGATCTCACACTTTTACAGGTACCAAGTTTATTATTAATAAGATAATAATGGAAGAGTTGCAGGTTATTCATTAAGTGGAGTAGCGTGAATTCTTATAATTACTGTAGATAGCTCTCTGACTTAAACTGTTAAAATAGGAGAGTCTGGTGAGGGCGATGCCAGCGTTCAATCATACCATTGTCTTGGGGGTGGTATGGAGAACTTTGGGTTTTCGGGTGGTATACAGGACTCTGTCTGTGGCGAGAGGCAATATGTAAAAATTCTACATGATAAATGCAAAAATATGAATGTTTGTTGCTAATCATCGTTCGTGAGTCGTCGTGACCTAAAATAACACAAAGACTTCCTTTTTGGCGAGTCTTGAGAGAGCGATGCCAGCGTTCAATCATGCCATTGTCTTGGGGGTGGTATGGAGAACTTTGGGTTTTCGGGTGGTATACAGGACTCTGTGAGAATGTTCTGCAAAAATCCTACACGATAAATGCAAAAATATGGATGTTTGTTGCTAATTATCTGTGTAACTACATCTGTTCGTGTGTCGTCGTGACCTAAAATTTATTTATTTATTTATTAAGTAACTAACACGATTAAACCAATTACACTCGTTACATAAAATTAAAAACATCTTTTAAATCTAATAAATTAAAATGATTGAAATACATTTGATAAAATAAATCAATATACAGAATTAATACCCTTAAAAATTAAATAGTTAAAAATTATTCAAATAATATATAAATAAAAAGATTTTAATAATATTTAAATGATTAATACAAATTAAAATAATATTAACAACACAAACAAGCATCCTTTCATTAGTCACTCTCGCAAAACCTCAGGCATACCAACATTAAACTCTTCCATTCATCTGCGAAGATATCGCAGTCTGAAAAATAAAACAATGGCTTCTTTTTGGCGAGTCTTGAAAGAGCGATGGCTTGGAGGTGATAATTACGAAGAACGCCGAGTTTCCGGGAGGTTGTATCCAAGATTCTCTGTGCTTTGGGTCATCAGGAAATACAAGTACCATAGTAACACAACTCTCTGACCCGTTACAAACATCTGCAGAGTATTCAAACATTTGTAGCGGGAATCGAACTTCTTGCATCTCAGGCGGCAAAGCCATGGGCAGAGGCTAGTCCAACAAAAAGGCATATCGTACAAGACCTACTACTATTTAATTTGTCACCTTTTAATTTTTCGCTATGTAATTGTTAATTTTAATTTGTTTAATGTTTTTCGAAAAAATCTTGATTCGTTTTCATTTTCGTTCTGGAATCGACCTAGGTAAATTATGTCTCCTATCGTTTTAGATGGCTAAAAACTCCCACATCACTTCTCTACGACCCGGCGCTCAGACGCACGCTGTACAATCTTATGAAGAAACTGTTTCTGATGCTGGTGGCGGAATTCAAGAGGCTTGGCTCCGTTATAGTGCATGCGGACTTCAACAAAATACTTCTGTGTACTAAGAAGAACTCTGTTATGGATGGAATCGGTTAGTTCGTTTGGTACACTTAAATCATTAAAGTTATCTGCTTGAGCACTCAATAATTTAAAGAGTTGCTTTATGCTTGGACGTAGTTTAAATTAATCACTTACGAACTTTATGAATACACTTTTTCATTCAGATCTGTTCAACAAAACATTAGTTGAACAGATCAGTAATATCATTCAACTGAGTATAATCTTTTATAAACTGTAAAAGTTGTGATAAAGAAAAACTTTAATGATATTACTGTAAGAGGAAATGCAGCCGGACATTTCCCATACAAACGTATTCCCCTATTTCCTTCTTAGCAATTATATCTCAACATGGTATCTATAGGTAACGGCAACTGACATGTATATCCGTTTAGAAATAAAAAAGCCAAACGTAAACTGTACTTTGATGTGATTATTTGGTGTAAACAAAATCAAAATTGTTCTAGTTCAGAAAGAGGAAACAAGGGAGTACCTTTTTTTTTAAATGTTGGTTTCTTTTGTAGGTATATTTTTCGAAAAGAATTATTCTGTGTGTGTCATCGTCCACGTTTTTCCTCTTAAGTGTAGTGGGGGTATATAATAATGGGTCTCCATTACAGGATACGTGGAATTCGTGGTGCAAAGTATCAGAAACAAGGAGCTATTCCACGGAATTGATATCCGGTACAAGCAGTGTTGGGCCTATCTGCTATGGCTCGATGAGGCCAACTTTGCAGGAATACAGGTAAAATCAATCTTATCAACACTACTTTTTGCCTTCAGTTTCGCTCGCGTGGCACCCAGGTAGATAGATAGAAGATATAAAATACTTTATTGCACACCAAATATTTCAGCTTAAATAAATAGTACAAACGTTAACTTAATTGTACAATGGACGACCTTATCGCTGATTAGTAATCTCTACCAGACAACCTTTGGATGGAACGGACTGTATGAAAGATTACAAGGGGGTTGTATGTGGTTATCACATACCCGGGTAGATAGCATTTTGTTTTTTTTTATACCACCAAGGTGGCAAATAAGCATACCTATGCCTATGCCTATTATACTTAATATACCTATGTAGTTTATGTAAGTTTTTATTTTGTACCCTCGTCAATGTTCGTGTCCTCACAAAAAGCCCTGTCTGAAAACCAGCGCAGCAACAGGGACCTATTTTGACCCCAAGCAACACATTTTCTATAAGCTAATTCTTTTCCAGTTTTTTACCATGTTTGTGTTTTTGGGTTCAAATAAAAATATTCTTTCTTTCTTTTCTTTCTTTCTATAGAAGCTTGCAACATCAATGGTATCACTCGCGTGTTGTCAACTATTTAACAATTTTAAAACGCCCTTTTCGAAGAACCTCATACTGTAGTCACTTGGGAAAACATCAGCGGGGCTTCCATAATCTGAGTGTACGTTTGAAAAAGTTCCTCTGAAAGCGCATAGTACGCGACAAGCCAAGCTCTAGGGTGATTCCAGGTTATAACAACATCAATTACAATTTTCATCATAATCGGGTTCACCGTTATGGCGTCAATGAAGATTATATCCACACAAATGATACAAACTTGAATGATTAGCAAAGAACTTAGGTTTTTAAGGTTCGACTTGAAAGCTGAAAGGTTAAACTGCTTTCAAGCAGTCGCCAGTTATTTTCCTTATTAAATTTAGCTTATTAAGTTCCTCAAATCCTAATACTATTATAAACGCAAAAGTGTGTGAGGATGAATGTTTGTTACTCTTTCACGCAAAAACTACTGAACGGATTTTGATGAAACTTTACAGTAATATAGCTTATAAATCAGAATAACACATAGGCTACTTTTTATCCGGGTACCACGCGGGCGAAGCCGTGGGCAGAAGCTAGTAATAAAATCATTTCGTTAGTAGAGCCGTGTCGGCCTTGTGGTTTGTACCCCGACTTGCGATCCGCAGATTGTGGGTTCTAGATGAGTTTGACTATACTATTCAGCCTAACGCTGTACATTTGAATTTTTATTAAAGAATGTAATGATTGTACGTTTGTAGGGTAAATTACCAGAGGGACTGACCGAAGTGGGCTCGTCACAACTACCGACTGCCTCGGAAGAGAACGGAGCTGAGGAGGTAAGTTCCTTCTAGATCATTTGTTTTGGGTTTTAGGATGTAGGAGTTCTAAGGCTACCCGCCGCATTCTACTTATACCAACCGTCACTGTCATTCCATGCAAAAAATACGCGCAGTGCGTATAAATCGAATTCAGGACCCTAGGACTAACCCGAATCTAATAATCTGAAAATTATAGCTTTTATTAGTCGTTCGATCGGTTTTTTAATTTTTTTAGGAGGGTTCAGTGACCATGCAGTGGAACCTAGCTAACTTCCTCCCGGGACCAGTGAAAGAGCAATTCGCAGCCGCCGTGGCAGGGTTCCTGAGCGCGGCCTACTCAGAGCCGTCTCGTCTAAGCTCGCTGCTGCAGGGCGAGATATCGCAGAAACTGTTCCAGTGAGTATGTGTGCCATGCAATTGAACCTAACAGATTTCCTCTCTGGACCAATGTTTTTTGTCTGGTCCATTATTCTCCAAAAGAGCGTAATTGACTGTTATGAGTGTTTTGTGTAAGTTTTCGAGACGTCTATCCGCTAAAAGATGGCGCTAGAGTACTGTAATAGGAAAGCCGCTCAGGTCAGTATTTTTCAACCGACTTCAAAAAAGGAGCAGGTTATCAATTAGTCTGTATGTTTTTTTTTTGTTTTTATGTTACACGATATTTACGTCAATTGTGTATCGATCTTAAATGTTTCTATTTTTAACGACTAGCCGCACTGTTTCTCAAAGTGGCCGATAACGCCCCCTTGTGGGCGCTGGAGGCCTTCAGGGGGGCGTTAGAAGGCTCTAGAAGATATTGGGGGCGCTAAGGCGATCTAAAGGGGAAAGCATAGGTTGTTATGTTTAAAAACTTTGGGGGACGCTAGGATTTTTTTAATTCTCAAAGTGGACGGTGGGAAAAATAAGTTTGAGTGGACTAGGGTATACTTCAAGGGTGGTCCCATAGACATTTTATGAAACAATTCCATCCCCAAGTTTAAAAAAAATGGGCGATGAAATTACATATTAAACTTTTCATAAACGTCCCTGTATTTAAAGTCGGTTTTTAGTTTTTCCTGAAAGTGTTTTAGTAGTTTTGAAAGTTGTCTTTTGCAGAGTGACTGAGAAGATAAACTCACGCATGCCGTCCCTGAAGGCGTCTGATATCGGCGCGCAGCCGGGGCTGAAGGCGGAGGCACTGGCCGGTGACGTCACGCCGGCGCTTCTCTACGTCAACGCAGTCTGCAAGGTGCTGTCTCTAGACTCGTCTCTGGATGAAGAGGTTTGTAACTAATGACCCGCTGATATATTTTACCCTATACTTATATTATAAAGAAATAAATAATTATTATTTATTTCGGTCCGTATCAGAAGTACAATCTAGTATAACACCCTTAGGGGGTTGAACGACATAAAAGTAAAATGACCTTATATTATAAACGTGAAAGTTTGTGAGGATGTTTGTTATTCTTTCACGCAAAAACTACTGAACGGATTTTAATGAAACTTTACAGTAATATAGTTTATACATCAGAATAACACATAGGCTTATTTTTATCCGGGTACCACGCAGGCGAAGCCGTGGGCAGAAGCTAGTGATCCATATGTGTTAGTAAGACTTAGAATATGTTAGACATCAAAATTTAACCCTGAGCAATCGGGGTGATGATGGAATAAGTAACTGCCCATTCTATCAATTAACTAATTAATGAATGGTAAAGTTTGTAAGTTTTGATGTAGGAGGTAATCTCCGTAACTACTCATCCAATTTTAAAAAAATCCTTTCATCAATATAATAATTGTTATATAATTGTTGTTGTTTTGTAGCCAAATAGTTCAAGGAATGTTACTAACATAGAATAAGAAATTTATAACTAACATTTATTATGATGATCCAATGTTCATTTTAATAAATAAATATGAATGAATGAATGAATGAATATTTAGGATGAACCTTCAGGGTGGGTATAGGCTATAGTATCCCGTTAGATTACTTTTGCAAAGTAAGTCAACGAAAAAACGGTCGAGCGAATGGGTTTCTTACGAACGCTGCCATAACAGTAAAAGCTACGTTTCATCGGCTACTTTTTATCCGTGTACCACGAGGGAAGTAGCTAGACAAAGTCGTGAGCATTAGCTAGTAATAAATAAACACCCAACAATCACACACATAGTTCTTATCTCACATTAGCATTCCCTGTATCGCTGGTATCAAAGTCAAAATTCATTAAAATCACAAGGATCACTTTGAAGCGTCGGTTTTTTCTATTGCCTGTTCCTCCGCGGTCAAGCCAGGAAAGAAAGGCAAGAAAACAAGCCTGCTTATTGTTTTTAATGATCCTTTTACAAAACAATAGGTACCTACTCTTGATTTGGGAGCTTTCAAGGGTTTTATAAGAACAAACTTTTTAATTCATTTTAAATTTAATTTAATTGTAATTCTAATAAAGTACAATGAGAGGATGCAGCCGGGTGGTACAGAAACGGCTGCATCAGCATTCTTAGAGTGCGCTTGCAAATCAAGCAAAACTAGTTTCTACCTCTATACTTAATCTAAGGCAGAGGAGCGGGGTGCAATCATAACGACCTAAATTTTTTATCGAGTTGGAGAATTTTCAATCCCAAGAGTTTTTATCATCTAAATAATCAGGTATTTTATAGTACGCTCTTTTTAAAGATTTTGTTTAATTACGTTTTTAAATTTGTTAATTGTCCATTTTTGTATATCTCTTGGGAGTTTGTTATAAAAGCGTACACCTTGCCCTTTAAACGATTTACTAACTTTATGGAGTCTACAAGTGTTAACAGCGAGATAATCTTTATTTCTAGTAACTACTTAACGTTGTGATTATCGCTTTTCTTCTTAAACAAATAAATATTTTTGTGAACATACATCAGATTTTCATAAATGTATTGACAAGGGAATGCCATTATATTTTATTTCTTTAAACTATCAGGAACTACAAGTCTCATGGTACCACAACACTCCGACCCTAAATAAATAACTATTACATGTCGTAATATTAAGTTTAGTAAGAAATTAGGAATGATTTAAAATGGTTACTTGACTTTACAGTACCTCGTTTGACTTAGCTAGTATGTCGCTTGATTATTAAAAAGTACAGTGAACGCAGAGTGGTGGCGCTAGTGTCGCTGTTTACCCCCACTCAAGGATAGAGTCGTTGCGAGCGGGCGCGTCACTTTACTTGGGAGCGCCAGACAGAACGGAACACGGAGCATCGAAACTGTCAAGTTCACCGTACTTACCTACCTCCATAATATTATACCTAGTTGGTAAGCTGTTTTCTACAATAAACTTGTGCGAGATGTATTTTACTGGTTTGCCTGAGTACCCTAGAAGATGGATCCTATACCCGGAGACGGTGGTAATGAGCCGTCTAAAGCTTCGCCCACGCTTGTGTCGTCATACACAATAACACAGGGAATCTTAGTGCGCGGGGTCAGGACGGTGTCTGTTGGCCGTGTATGCACATGTAGTATTATAAAGTCTGTACCAGTGAAATCTTCATCTATTGTTACGAGCTAGGGTTAAAAAAACTATTTATAAAAAAAAAAACAGTCTTACACTAAGTCATCAATAATATTGAACCAGCGCGTTCCAATATTCAGCGGTTAGACATGTTGTTTTGTTTTGTAAAAGGTAACTCTGCTCCGTCGCAATCTGCTCCGGCTGATCGGCGTGGGTGAGTTCAGCAGCAAGGCGGAGTGGCGCGAGCCGTGCAACACGTGCGTGCTGTCCGAGCTCATCTGCAAGGTGTGCAACCACTGCCGCGACCTCGACCTCTGCCGGGACACGAGGGAAACTCACAACAATCTGTAAGCTAACAACTAACAATCCACTCCAACAAACTCCAACAACAAACAAACATTGATCAGGAAACTACACCATTATGGTATTAGGGGCGTTGCTCTAGACTTTCTCACTTCATATTAAAGTGACAGAGTACAAAGAACGTGAACGGAAAACGGTCTCCGGGGTCTCTGGTTACTATCGGTGTACCGCAGGGATCAATTCTTGGACCATTTTTGTTCTTAGTATACATTAATGATCTACCCCACCTTGTAAGGGACGATCATGAGGTTGTATTGTTTGCAGATGACACGTCACTTTTATTTAAATTAAAGCGACGACAAACCGAAAATGAATTTTGACTTTGACTAATACCCATCCTTTTATATTTAAACTAGCTGCGCCCCGCAGTTTCACCCGCGTAAGTTTCGATTTATACTCGTGATAACTTCGAAATTAAATGTCCGATTCGAATGAATTATAATGTATTTTACTGCTACATAAATACCCTTGATGATAAAACTATTTATTTTATTAACAATTAATACTACGATACTAATGTAAGCAACTTTTGTTTCTACCGGCGATCTAATTACATTTTAGAACTATTGTGACTTAACTATGATAGTAAGATATATTCCCTCGAGGATTTTTTGTAGGGAATAATGAGTACTTTAATCATGTAGTACATAATGTTTATGTATCATCAATAGTTTTCTCAGCGCACGCATTTACGCACATTTTATAGGCAAAATAAAATTAATTTATTTTGGCTTTGGGTTACATTATTGTAATTTTCTTAAGGATCTCTAATTTTTTGAAAATAAATTATAGCCATGTTACTTCCTGATAACTTAGCTTTCTATTAGTGAAAAAATGGTTAAAATCGGTCCAGAAGTTTCGGAGCCTATTCGGTAAACACAAAAAACAAAAAATCTTTCCTCTTCATATTATTAGTATAGATTGGTTTATCACTGCTGGACATAGCTTTCCCATGGCGCACCATTTCGGCTCATCCCATCCAATTGCTGCCAGCCCTCCAACAGTTCTTCGCCAGATATGACCGGCCCTCTGTCACTACAGTGTGCTATGCTGGTTAAGATGCAGTAGATTTTCTATTGTGTCTGGAATCCCAGCAGTAAACCACGCTTATGATAAATCGCAAGATTTTATATCATCGCACAAATTATCAACCCAGGCGCGGATCGAACTCGCGACCTCTCCAAACACCATAGCTCCAGCTACTGAGAAAACGTTTCAGTTATCAAAGACTAACGTTTTTGTTATATATTTTTATTGTAATTTGTTTTTTTTTTTCATTTAACTTAAGTGGCAAAACAAGCTTACGGCCCACCTGTTGGTAAGCGGTACCACTCGCCCTTTGCCGACTCTATAGCAGCGGGTGAAAATTCTCATGCACCTGTAATTTCACCGGCATCCATACCCTTCCATCCGGAACATGCGAGCATTACTGCTAGGCGGCAGGATTACTTCCCCGGGCGAGCTCTTCACAAGAAGCTCCACTTCTACTTGGGTGATCCCAGAAGTGAAATGCGTCTGTTCTTTCAGGCCTGTGTGCGTTTGTCCGACATGCGGCACGGCATACGACAACCAGGAACTAGAATGGCGACTCATCGAGATCATGAACCGTCGGACGATGACGTATACGCTTCAGGACCTCATCTGCAGCAGGTGTCATCAGGTCAGCTACTCTTCTTCCACTTTCCTCTGACAGCCGTCATCTCAGTACTCACTTCTTACCCATGTCATCTTTCACACTATCCATCCATCTTTTCTTTGGTAGGCCAAAGAAAAGATGGATTCTCTTTGTAAGGTGTTTATATTGGTTATTATATTGTTAAGTAATTTTTCTTTTACACATGTTATGGGTTTCATAAGAAAGGTCTTGATGAGACTATTTCTAAAAAGTTCCAGGGCCTTATTTTATTAATTATTGTATAAAGGGAAGGCTTAGTGCTATATAGCTTTTTGTACCAGTCGTCCTTAACGGTTGAAAGAATTAATGAAAATGCGGTTGAACTTTTAATTTTTACCTTTCCATTCCACTGTATAATTTTGACTTGCTATATTTTTTCCCTCAGGTCAAAAGAGAGAACCTGTCTCTCGTGTGCGACTGTGCCGGCGACTTTTCCCTCATGATCTCAGGCAAAGAGATTCGCTCGCAACTCACCACCTTCAAGACGATCGCCGAGTATTATCAAATGCCGCTTTTACAAGAACTTATAGACTTTAATCTGAATAATATGTGATATTGCTTTAAGATTTTAAGGTTAATAAAAATCTGTTTTTAAGGTTTTCTTTTCTTACTCAAAATCCGGTCATTGGCGATGGTGATCAAAGGGAAATGGTTGTCAAAGTTCGCGTGAATGTATTGCTCTTAATATGACCGGGATTTCACCTCTCAAGCGTACCAGCTTGAGAGGTAAAATCCTGCTTGGTGTACCAGCTTGGTATCCTGTTACTTCAATCTATCGAGTGCCAGGATGGGTACCGTCATACATGGAGTGGAAAAGTACAAAAATAACGTAAACAATTGCTCTTACAGTGCCTTTTATCCTATGGAAGGTACTCGATACTATTTGAAGTTACATGACAATACTCGTGAAGTCGCTTATCAGCTAGGTTAAGATAACCGGCAGTAGCTATCAAAACAACGCTTCCGTGCTTTGAATGACACGTTAGGTGTCACTCCTTCCAATCACAACTACAACAATCTCTAAGCCATGTCACAGATATTCCATGTCAATACTCTATAAATTTATTACTATGTGTCACAGGCCTTTGGGCAGTCTAAAACTCCGACAGTAGTGTTTGCTCATACGGACTTTAGACACTATAAGACAATTCTGGGACAGAAAAATGTCCAGCTGATGGGTGCTCGTAGATTTAATACATTTATTTGCATGTCTTGTTCCAGGGTTTCTAGACAAATACCACTTTCTGTTGAATTGTATGGAAATTACATTAGCTGTGAAAATGTCACGTGACTGCTGCCAAGTTTTACCTTAACAAATTTGCGTTAGTGTGAAAGGAAAACTAAGCGTGAGGTATTCGTCTAGACTCCTGATGTGGTTGGACCTAGACACGACATAATTATGACATCAATTTACATAATTATGATGTCAATTATGAAAATTACAAATAGGTTATTATAAAATAAATTGAATTTATTTGACAAATTCATTTATACACTAAACTTACAATACAATAGTCTATTTATTATTGTGTCACTAACCCTAGATAGTCGTCCATCAAAGTCCCGATAGCAAACTGGAAAAAAAGAACATATTATTCTAAGTGAGGAAACTATCTGCAATGAACTTTCCAATAATTTATCTTCAAATTATTGGGATTTATTATGCATTATTAATATGATTATCATTCCCCTTCTAACTTGACCCCAACCAGCCCAACTCCTTGAAATTGTGGAGAGACTCTGGGTTGGTGATAGCAGTGTTCCAGTATCCCTACCTCCTCAGTGATAGGAGTTATTGATGTCGGAGACCATGAATTGATGAGCTCATCCCGTCTTCTCTAGGTTGAGGAGACTGTGGAACACACTGTGCCTCACCATATTATCATTCAAAGAAACCATGATAAAGGGTGTGGCAGAAAATTGAACTTCCAAGAAAAATCATAATTTTCCCTGAAAGTCCCATATTACTGGGACTGGAAGTCCTCTGCTGAACATAGGCCTCCCAAAAAGAGTGTCACGACAAACGATCTTGGGCCATCTACATACAACTTCCTGCACCCTTTTCAATGTCATTGGTCATCAATTCGGATGGGGGACCTGACTGCACTGCGTCGTCCGGTTTGTGGTCGCCATTCGAGAAGCTTTCTTCCGCAGCAGTTGTCTATATGGCCGCTGCGAGCTATAT
Organism: Perizoma flavofasciatum; assembly: GCA_958496245.1. Taxonomy (NCBI): domain Eukaryota; kingdom Metazoa; phylum Arthropoda; class Insecta; order Lepidoptera; family Geometridae; genus Perizoma; species Perizoma flavofasciatum. The sequence continues at coordinate 8,919,380 of OY292436.1, forward strand.
GGCCTGCTCATTGCCAAGTCAACTCCGAGCTTTCGATGACGAAATCACTTTACAATTATTTCCCACCCAAAATATTTTCCCTAAAGTACCTAAACCTAAACCACCAATAGAATCAATAGATTTTGAGAAAATTCAGTAACTCAAAATGGCACCGGTTAAACTAAATTAGAAAGGGGTCCAATTAAAATAACAGTCCATTCTCTGTGACAAGATTTCATCCCATTTTAATAATAATATTTTGTGTGTACTTACAATGCCTGTGGCGTCGACTCTCGTACCAACTATCTTCAATCTGATGACATCCTCTTCCTGTATGACATTGTCTTCCTGTTTGCTCTTGTAGCATGGGGGATTCACATTGGGGCAAAACTCCATATCAGCTGGAATTGACTGGAATTATAGAATAGGTTGTTATGACTCACATAATAAATTTAATTCCCAATACAGACATACTCAGCAACAATAATGTAGGTACTTACATGATGTGATATGAAACAACTAAGAGGTCCTATTTGTGCAAACATTCCAACCTAAAAAGAAACAAAGTACCTAGTTATATGGATGGAATAATATGAAATGAAATAAAAACATTTATTCAGTATGACCTAAAAAAATGGTGTACATGGTAGGACAGTTAAAATACAGCAAATATTATGTAGAATAGGCCACTTTTAAGTAAAACTGAAACAGAAACAGCTCATGCACCTTGCTAATAAATAATATAATCCTACTTATAATATAATAAATGCGAAAGTCTGTGTGTGTGAATGTTTGTTACCACATATCTCTGTAACTACTAAACCGGTTTTGATGAAATTTGGAATGTAGATAGTTTAGGTTCTGGAATAACACATAGGCTAATCTTATATTCGAAAATCAACCCCTAAGGGAGTTAAACAGGGTGGTAAAGTTTCTATGGAAAAAAATATTCCTTGGTTTTATTCACTCAAAACTCGGTACACATAAACTTTAATTAAAATAAATAATAAAATATGTATTTTTTATTTTTTCAAAATTACCTTTGGGGGTGTGCAATTGAGTTCTTAATTTTGTATAAATTGTAATCCTTGGTTCGATTCATTCAAAAGTTGGTGGACATAGTTTGAAGCCTGGAGACGGTCAAATGCTACTTTTATTAACATACCACGCGGGCGAAGCAGCAGTATATTTTTTTCTACTAGATTATACCTGGGAATCCAATGATTTTTGAGATATTTATGGTCAATATATTTTTTTAATTCTTTACGGAAATAAATTTAAAGTGTTATAACTTGGTTTAATAACTTTCGTCCAAAAAGACATTACAAACATTTTCGAATTTTCTTAACCAATAACACATTTAAAGTTGCGGAAACGTATATCAAACTCAAACACATACGAACGCGCGGTCAGCGTGCCTTACGCAAACTTTAACTTGCCTGGGGTCCTATGACCCTGACTTGAAGTATTTTATAGTTTACCTACCTTGTTAACTTGTGTAACAATTGCATCAAGGACCTCTCCTTTGAATGGTCGGAAAACAATTGCCTTGTATTTAACAGGGTACACTACAAAGCCTTGCCCTGGCTGTATAAGTCCAGCACCGATACTGTCTATAGTAGTCACCGCTATTACAAAACCATACCTGGAAAATGTTATACATAACATTAATAATTAGTCAATACATGCTAGATAAATAGGTTTTGTTTTATATTATTTTAGTTTTTAAGGTATCTATCATATGGGCCCTGTATTTGTACATGTACTTTACTATATTGCCTGAAATAAATGAATTATTATTATTAAATAAACAGTTACAAAAGTCCTGATCCCGCACCTGTATTGTGGGTATGGCTGGCAACAAGAATTAAATCAGCTGCACCATCATCATAATAATTGTGGTTTGGTATCATTTTAAGATATACAAGACCACATGCTTTACCACTCTGGCAAACATTTAGTTGAGCATTTGGAGGTCTGTCCATAAACACAGTTCACAACCACACTTGCATACAAATCTTAATATATTTTTTTCCAAACTCATCCTGTCCCACTACTGGGCAAAGGTCTCTCCCAAGTCTTCTCGCTATCCTTGTCTTATTCCCACCACCTTCTAGTAAGTGCGTAGATTATCCCGCCAATGCTACCTCTGGCCAACCCACCTTCTTTCTTAATAATAATTATATCTAATAAAGATTTTTTTAAGTCACTTCAAAACCACTATTTCACCTGCTTTCACTAGGTGTAGTGTAGAGTAGGTTTGTGGGTTTGAAATTTGTTGAATGTTTTTTTCCATTGTGCATCAATGTCTTTTTCCATTTATTTCCTAGAACCAAAAATTCGAAGACATGCAATGCAACACATGTACAAAAAGAGCTTCTAAGCAGTGCATAGAGTCCTTTCACAACACTGTGATGTTTTAGTTATATACCAGGCCTTGTTAATTCCATGATACCTCAACCTGGTTTAATCACTGGCCTAACGCAGGATGACCTAGAAAGAACTGCTTGTAGGAAGTAGGATTCAATACATACTTCCCAGTGCAAGTTCCCTCAACTTCTGTGTATAATTTTTGCTTGACAGTGTCCAGCAGTTGTGGGCCGAAATAACGTGGATGTAATAATATCTCGTGTTCTAGCGAAATCTGTAAAAGAAAAGTATTATTCGAAGTAAAATATTACATAGTCTAGAAGTAAAACTAATGCGGATTTTAAATTCACGAAAATCTACTTGCGTGATAAAACATTGTGCTGATTCGTTCTCCAACTATTCCTTAGCAATTTAGGAGCATATTAATTTACTTCTCATCTATATGGATTTAGCTTTTATTTCAATGTAAGCAATAATACAAAACAACAAAATACGGTTTGTTTCAACGATAACCTAACCTACGATTACGATAAAATAAAAACAACGCAAACTAACTGTCAATCAAAATCATCATCGTCGGCCTTCGATGCTTCGACCAGTACAGGTAGTGGTTCTTACCCGCACTTAGAGAGTGCTGGCTGGCTATAAACTCACTCCTGAAAGTCATCCATCAGAGATATGGTTGACTTTTGCAGCCTGCGATTGTCTCATCGTACTTTGGATAGTCAGGTGCGGCAATCCACATCGCCTTACGGAATGTCGGTTAAGCCCAGAGGGCCTATGCTGAGTTACAAATACATACTGTTTCGTATTTTTGTATAGAAATCTTGTCGATAACGTCGACGTTTTAACATGTAGACTCAGCATAGACCCTCAAGAGCTCACGCGTCGCCAGGAATTTTATCAGTTGGGCCGTGAGTGTAGATGGGCGTTTGCATTGAGATATGTGTGGCAGATGTTGTCGGAACGATCAAAATATCGTTCGGCCAACATCGCCAAGTTTTATATATAATAGTAACGTTTTATATACAATAGTAACAGGTATAATACATCACTTGGACAAAATGTTGCAACTGTACCGTATTGATATATCATACGTAGTATCTCTAACAAGTGTGTGATATCAACCGTGAAAGTAACGTACATACTCAGCATCGAAATTAAATACTGACAATGAAAACATCAGAATATACATCAGATCATGACTCCGCTGCGCTCGTACATTTTTCCCGCGGCGGGAATCGAGCCCGCAACCATCTGTGTCTCAAGCGGGCCTTCGCCCACTGCACCACAGAGGTCGTCAAAGTCTAGTAATTATATACATACAGTACCTAGCTATAGATATTATACCCGTTGCTAAGACAACACTGGTGACAGCAAACCAAAGATTAACATCACGCTATTGCAGTCCGTGTCGAAGGTATATAGGCGCATAGTGATGGATTATGTCACTGTCTATGTTTGACTGTAATGTCAGTGTCAATGATGTCATCATCAGCTTTGATCGAGAACGTTCTAGTGTTGTCCATCGTTGATCTTCGAATTAAGGCAATAACGAGTCATGTGAAATCGAGAACTAATTATTATTTACACAATATTATTCGTGTTATTAGAGGCGTCTTGAATATAGTTAAATTTAAACTTTTTTATACTTATATCTGTTTTTATATTAGGTTGAATAGCATAGTAATATGAATAATTTTATCAGCAATCAAGTATAATAATATATTATTATTATAAACAGCGTAGCCTTGCAATATTAAATTAAGATTATCTACCAATGAGTTGAGCGTGTGCAAGATGCATGTCAGAGGCACTTTACCCAGTGCGTAAAGCGTCAAGGTAAACGTCCAGATACGTCGCGCAATCGCACTGCGATTATATTCATGATGACGATGATGACATTTGTGTAAAAAATAAAACATACTAGTGAGTATTGCATGCACTGTTGCCATCTAAGAACAACTTAACAATGTATAATATTTTATCTCAGTATCTACCAAGATTATTTTTTCTTATTGAAACCAGATTAGACCACCGAAGTTGAACGTTCTAGTTCAGTAGATTAAATAATATTCTTTTATAACTATAAGTATAAGGCGATATTTATTATAATTGAATTTAAAAAAATATATAATCGGCATTCCAAAAGTTTCAAAATGAAAATCGATACAAATAAATCTTGACACTAAACTAAAATTCTTAATGTTACTTACTTACATCACTAGTGATTAGTCAAAAAATGCCAAATGATTGGCAGAGCAGAGTAGAACGTAATCAGATTGTTGTAAAAAATGGCAAAAACTTACGATTATTTATTCAAATTACTTCTGATTGGTGATTCTGGAGTGGGAAAAACATCAATATTATTCAGATTCTCAGAAGATGCTTTTAATATCTCATTTATATCAACAATTGGTAAGTGATCCTCCAAGTCTCAAAGGTTATTGTCAGGAGATATTTTTTTGTAATGGAACAGGATATTTTTTTGTACATTTTTGTTTAGCTACACTTGTTCATGTGATTGTTTTGGGCCGAGATTTATATTGGTGGTTTTAAATTAATGATAGGGCGCGGCGGCAACTAATTTATTTGGCCCTAACGAAATAAACGAGATGAGAGTTCATGACATCATACACACTAATTTTAATTAGTTAGCCCTCGAGTTCACTTAAGTGCGTCCGCTTTTTCCAGGTATCGACTTTAAAATACGAACAATAGATCTAGATGGGAAGAAAGTTAAGTTACAGATATGGTAAGTATTGTATTGATTGTGTTATTATGTACTATGTGTTATCCACATTAACTCACCCAATCATGATAATGAGTCAGTTTGCTTGTACCTAATAAAGTTGTAAAACTTTCCTATGAATTTTATTTTTAGAACTAAAAATAAATAAAAAAAAACCTGACTCATGACTTTGTTTCTCCCAGTAGACATTTTTTTTTTGCCCTGATAAGAAATGTTCTTCACTAGATGATTCACCACTGAGTATTAGAACTAAAGCTTTATTCCATTGTGTATGTTTCTAGGGACACAGCTGGCCAAGAAAGATTCCGCACAATCACAACTGCTTACTATCGTGGTTCAATGGGGATTATGCTTGTTTATGATGTAACAAATGAAAAGAGCTTTGAAAACATAAAGAACTGGATTAGGAACATAGAAGAAAATGCGAGTGCAGATGTCGAGAAGATGATACTTGGCAACAAATGTGATTTAGATTCGAAACGACAGGTGAGAAAACCTACTTTAATTGTCTACTGTATAGGGACTGAGAAAACTTTAACTTTAACAATTAAATTTTGTATCAAGTTTTCAAGCCACAATAGAGTACATAGTCTGTCTATTAGTCCTTTATTATTACAGGTTACAATCAAATATATTTCTTAATTTTGTTTTAAATAGCCATTTTGATAAAATCAAAGTATTGAAATGAAAGATATCATCAAATGAAATCAAGTCGTATTTTTTATACAAACTCTTAATGAACACATTTAAAAGCTTGACTACCCGACACACAATGTCCAAATCCTTAAAATTTTAAGGACTTCCTTTTTATCCTTACATGCCACTTAAAACTTCACTTATGCATCATTTGAGGAAAGTGTGTCATAACAAAAAAATCCATGATATAAAAATTACAAAACAAATTGATAATATTAATAATGATTCAGAGGCTGCAAACAGCCACCATACAGGAAGCATGCAGTATATGCCTAGTGTTTGTATCAAATGAATCAATTATTAGCTGGATAATGAGCATTCATTGTCTGCCATTTGGTTGCTTTAAACCTTAAAGCAAAACATTTAAAGTACGCACTGCTATGATATGAGCGAGCTTCCCAGTATTGGAGCCTTGTTTGTGTGCTGTGGTACCTTGACGTTTAAGATGGGGTGGAAGTGGAATTCGAAATGCTTGTTATGTTGTGATACAGACATTTATATCTCTTGTAACACAGCAAATAGATTTAGATCAGCTTTTGACAATTAAGTCATGTCTATGCGTAAAAATCATTGTGCATTTTTTTTATTTCAAAATATAAAAATACTTAATGTTCAAAACACCATATTTTTAATGGGGTACTCTGGTATTCTAGCGATTTTTTTGTAGTATTTTTTTTAGTTTAGAATTAGCTCAGTTGTTACGGCATGAGTAAGGTGAGCCCACATTAAAGGACTTTTTAACGATTTAACACCATTAACTGCCTCTAACAAGCTGTGAAAAGGATATTCAGTGAAATTGAACTTTCATTGAATGGTTTATTCACAGAGCTTAATATTAATTCTAGAAAAATCTCATTAGTTCCAGTCGGTATTTTAGTGATACAAATAAAGATCAAATTCACTGAACAGCCTTTCAACATAATGTTTGTTATTTTTAGGTGTCAAAAGAGCGAGGAGAACAATTAGCTGTAGAATATCAGATTAAATTTGTTGAAACATCGGCGAAAGACTCGGTCAACGTTGAGGGAGCGTTTTATACTCTGGCGAAAGATATCAAAGCTAAGATGGAGAAAAAACAGGTATGTTCATTATCGCATATAAAAATCAAAACAAAACACGCTCACGACTGTATTCCACATGATGGACATCCCCAGATACTAATCACTGAGTAGATCTGTTTGATGATTCCAAGTAGGGAGTAGTCAGAGACAAGTCCAAACATTACATTTGGCACATCCCCTTTCATATAATAATTATATATTTTTTAAGCCAAACCGGTGACGCTAGCGCTGTAACCAATCAGCCGCTAGGTCTGGTCTCAGTCTAGTCGAAATTCTGAGAATGTTTCCAGGTAACAGGTAAAAATTTACATTTGCTCATAAACTACACTTTTCCAAATTTCATCAGAATCGGTTCGGCCGTTGTACAAACAAAAAAACAATCTCTTACAGCAAACGCATTATATTCCCTACGTTCGCTGGTAGTAAACTTGAATGATGGTGTCCTAAACAAATATTCAAACTTTTGCCAATACAATATTTGAAGGATAGGATAGAATTTTGACTAAGCTAGGACCGGACATTGTGACTGTGTTGTTAAAGCACCCGCGTACCTAGCGGGAGGACGCAGGTTCGATTCCCTCGTGGTTTAATATTTTTATGATATTATAAAATCTTGAGATTTCCCATGTTTTGTTAACACTTTAAAAGTCTAATGGCTATTGAGTTCAACAAGCAAATAAAGTTGAGCTAATTTTACTACTTAATTTTAAGTAGTACTAGTACTATAAAAAGTAGAAATACGGTTTTATTATCCGAACCATTATTGGGACAAATTAATCACCTTTTGAAAGTCCACCTACTTCTTTTACTTTACACAAGGGTGACCAGGCTTTATCCTTTTCTTTTGTTTAATTTACTTATTTACAACATCTTCGTATATTATTTTGCACTTAATACATATTTTTATCTTGTTTCATGGATCACTTGTCGAAAACAGAAGGTAACTGGTGTTATTCTGATTTCTTGTGACTATTGGCTTACAGTTTTAAAGTATTCTGTGTTATTAGTATAGTTTTGTGTCTGTATATAACTATGTGGTTTCCTAGAGCTATGCTTTGCTGAAACTAACAAGCTTTGATAAACATTCAAATTGATTAAGTATCCTATTTTATCGTACAACATTTTGGTTTTAAAGCACGCATAGTTAGTATTCGTAGTTCGTACGTACCTAGTATAGTATGACTGAATGAAAATACTTTATTGTACACCTTAAACGAATAACATAATAAAATCTTATTCTAGAGAAAGTACAATGGGCGGTATTATCGCTTAGAAGCGATCTTTACTATACTGTCGCGGTCACCGATATGTGAATCGTGTAAAACTGTATGGCGGGTATAACCTATAGGATAAACCGGCGTAAATTGGCGCGGTGGCGCTGGCGCTCAACTTGCGTTAAAAATGGTCAAAGTGTGGACCCCTCCATACAGTCAAATGCTACTGATTATCACCGCCTGCACCTACTATAACTCGCCAATTTGCGCTGGTCTTTGCTGACATCATAGTGTCTAATGCCACATAATTTTCAAATTTTCAAACAAGTCTTTGAAGTGGCTTGAAAACATGCTTAAGGGCCGAATTCATAGACAAATAGGGCTCCCCTGAGGGTCTGTTAAGGCGCTAAGTGAAAATTTAAGTGCGAATTCAACCTTTATGCGCCTAGCGATAAGGTGAATGCTGAATGGTGGATGTTGGGGGACTGTTCAACCCCCGACTATGAATTCAGGCTTTAATCTTTAAGCGGTTCATTCCAATAAATAATCGACACTACACCTATATCGCATAGTTGAATGCAAGTAATGTAATATACATGTTGTATTTTCAATTATGTCATAGAATTGATTGTACGGGGTTTTCTTATCTCAGTCATCCGATAACAGAATAACTTACCGATAAAAGTTACTAAAGTGAAGCGATTTTATTATGATCAACTAGGTATGTATTTTTTGTCCGGATTTCGCTTAAATACAAAGAAGCCTACCTATTAGTTATTCCAGGGTTTTAAGAGGAAAGGTGATGGAATAACATTTTGGAAAATGAAACGAATACTAACAAATCCTGGTACATAGACGATGTACCAGGATTTGTTAAAAATCCGATATTTATAATAAATATCTTAATAATTTTTCTATAATAAACAACTATATTAATAATAAAGATTATTATATACTTGTATAATAAACTAAAAATTGTTTTAATATTTTTTTTTCTCCTTAGATTGAATATTTATTTCCATATATTATTAATATTTAAGTCCCCGGAAATTCCAATAGATTGCCATTTTAGTAAAAGTATTTATAAAACAGTAGTTTTGTCAAGTATTGCTTCCGTATTCGTGAAAACTGCACAAAATGTTATAGTTTGGATGATAGAATATCAATCGATATATATTTAATGATATAATATCAGCGAACCCTGCTACGTACGCAGCTATAATGCTTTTATGGAACTCATTTATCATTCATTTTCCTTGTCGACTTATCGACTGCGTTTTATTAATTTACGCATGATTTATGATGTTGCTTAGTTTTAATTTATTTTAACACAATATTGATTTTAGTAATCAATGTTTTTGTTATATTTACCTGCCTATTATCAACATATCGTTTGCTGAAACAACGCACTGCGTAGTATAACGTCGGTGTTTTAACGTAGGCCACGCGACAAATGGACACTGAGCGCATTAATATGTAGGTATAGCTGTTCGAGTCATCGTTTCTCTGGTTTTAGAGTTCCGAATTTAAATGGTGAAAATTAAACCATTTATTTAATTGACCCATTTTTTTTATTTTATGCACTCGTACACTTGCCACAGCTGAAATAAATATATTCTGTGGTTTCCAGGAAGCGAGCAATCCCCAGAACCGACCCGGCGCGCACCAACTCCGCGCGAACGACACGCAACGCAAGCCGCCCTCGTGGCTGTCCCGCTGCTCGTTGCTCTGACGCAGGCCGCGACACACCGTAGCGTAGCGGTAGCCCCCGCACCGACGCGATGCCATAGCGGACACACCCCTCTACCCTTTAAACTACCCACTACTACCGCCGTACACGTCACGAAACTACACATTTACGGGTACTCATAAAGATATTTTATGTCGAAAATATAAACGTTTCTTATCATTTGATAATGGCGAATAGTGGCAGGGCTAATTTTAAACAATGTTTTAAAGGCCCTTTTTATGTTGGAGGCCCTCAGTCGACCCTTTAAGTAGGCATTAAGGGCATACAATTTTATTAAAATCTGTCATAAGATAAACAATGAGCGATCGATGGTAAAAAATCGATTACCATGTACGCTAACTTATACTGCAATAGTATTGTGCTGTTTGTGCCATGGCGTGGACAAAGCTTTAATTTTGTGTGAGATTCGTACATAAATTAGCTCTTCATAAATCAAAACATATCGATCGAAAAGGTATGCCACTAACTCCCTGTTGTAAAAATTTTGTGACCAAGAGAACCACCAAACACCTTGTATATTTTTATAATCAAGGTGTATAATTTCCCGATAATTTACTGAGAACTGTTGACCAATAAGCATTTTAAGTATGAAAATATGCAATAAAGTATTGAGAGATTTTGACTGTTTGATTGAAACTCTGAATAAGGCAGTCAAAATTTACCCCTGTTAATGAATGCTTTTTGTATTTTCGTTATTGAAAATGGTAGTGATCAATGTTGTAGTTTTTATGGGGCTTTTCATGTAACTGGCATCAACAAATCTTGTCTACAGTGTGTGTTACGCAAAACCACTAAACGTGAAGTTGACTAAGTAGTCGACGAACACCTTGCGCCGGCTTTTGTCGAGTATAATTTTTAAGCGTCATCGCTAGTTAGCGAAACGTTTGTCAACAATCAACATAAACCCAAATTTCGCTTAAAATTGTCGAATTCAAAAATAAAGTTGCATATGTTAAATAATATATCACTCGAAAGGCTGAATTTTTACGCTGTAACTGACGATAAACAATTAAATTTTGTACTTAGGTACTTTCTGTTCCCTTTTGTCGAAGAAGGCAAGAATACTTAGTTTAAAATGATATTTCGTACAGAAAAAGTGCATAAGATTGACCTTAGTAGTATTTCACTTTTCTAAATTTTTATTGAACAACTCTTTTAACTGTCTTTAAATGAGAACAACAAAATGTGATTTCATCTCGTCTATATTTTTCGATCCATGTTTTAAAGGTGCATCCACTGATTTAGGGTACTTGGCTTTTCTATTTTTATATCCGCGTCTGTAACTTAATCCTTTAGATTTACGGTAGTTCAGCAGTATTTCTATCAGTTAAATTTTATCTGTACATTAGGTGACATTTTATTTTTAGGGCGAAATTATTTGGTGTTACGTTATTATTTCGAAAATGGTTTTATGGATATAAATTCAATAGATTATTTAGCTGTATTATTTCCTTTGCTACTTTTAATTAAGATTATATATTTTAATGTAATATATACTATTTAATTTGAATAAACAATGCTTTTTTAAAAACAATGTTTTTATAAAATAACAAGATAAACATTTTAGTTTTCATGTCAAACAACAGCTTTTTAATTTATAATCTTTATTGGCCAACAGATATTTTATACAAAGAGAATATACTTTTGACATTAAAATATAGAAGTCTCATCTCATTTGAAGAAGTCATCAATTATAAAATCTCACTTCATAAGTAAGTAACATATTTAGTACAACCCTGATGCTGTTTTCACACTGCCATCAGTTAGCCAAAAATCATACAATTGAGTGAAAATGGTATATGTTTTCACTGATTCAAAAGTTCATTCATTGATCACTCAATTGAATGAGATTTACTGGCTGACTGGTAGTAGCAGCAAATCGGAATATAAATACCAAAATAAAATAAATGCCTTTACGTCGCTTGCACTTTGGGTGAAGGTCGGAAGGGTCGGAGGGCAAGGTACTTCACTCCTGCATAAGCACTTTTTGATGCTAACCCGAGTGCTTGCAACAACTTCTTTCCAGATAACAATAGAAGCTCTCCCGCGAGCTGTGTTCCCTTTCTCCAATAGATAACATACACAGGGACAGGCCCCAGCTTGTCAGACCAGATGCCGTTCCGGAAGGTTTTAGCCTTAGACTCAGCTGATAGGAGGACAGGAGCAATCTCAGACTCTATTGTGTTCTTCTTAATGCCTGCTGGGACAGATGCCTTTGCAAAACCAAGTTCTACCAGTTTTTGGCCAATGTCAAAAGTTTCCACTGTTTTACTCTGAAAAGAAAATCAAATTGTTTAGTAACTTGAGTTCAATTGTATCAGTAAGATAGAACACTAGTGGTGGAGTGGCTAAAGTGCCTGACTTTGATCCGAATGTGGGTTCAAATCCTGTCAGGTACTGATTTTCCGTGTGAAAAATTTATGTGCTCAGTGCCTCTTAAATGGTTAAAGAGAACAAGTTGAGAAAATCTATATATCCTAGACAAAAAAATTCAAAGATATGACATGTGAATAAAATGAGCCTCAAGGAGGTGCAATTGTTTCACCACAATGGTCTTTTCACTGTTGGTCACTAGAACCTGATCTGATCTGCCCTAATGCAGGATGAAATAGAAAGATTAAGAAGTAAGTTTCGGAATATTACCTGAAGTTGAGGTAAATGCAACAGTACCGTTGACACCAGATCATCGTTTTCTCTGGAAATGGGTTTCAGAGTAACTTGATGACCTTTTGCCACACATTCCAGCCAATTCACCGCATTCCCACTCACAATGTCAACACCCCACAGCTGAGGGAACAACAACAGAAACATAATCAAAATTCTTGGCACAGGTTTTAATCTATGGGCCCTATTTATAAAGATTTATAGCAGTTGAGTAACTAAACACTGCTTTGTCTGTTTCTGATTGTGTAATTTCATAGTTAATAGAAGAAAAAAAACCCTAGCTTGATCAGAGATTTTGACAATGCTGTGAGCTGCACAACCACATCTATTCTACCTCTCACTAGCCTTAAAGGTTTGCTGGAAAAACTATTTTTAGTGCTAAGCTCGCTTTTGTACATGCCCTCTCATTATTTCAATGTTAATATGTTTATTTGTGAACAATAAAGAATTTAAAAATGTATAGGGTGTTCTGGGTATTTTCTATATATAATAAAAAAATATCTATCTATGTAATATATTGTATTAAGTATATCAGTCATCTAGTACCCATAACACAAGCTCTGCTTAGCTTGGGGCTAGATGATGCTGTATGGATTGTCCAGCATTATTTATTTATTATAGGGCCCTAAATTTATAAACTAAGTTACTTTTCTGACTAATGAATGACTGTCAGTCTAATCATACAATTGAATGTAATGAGTGAACTTTTTGGTTTAAAATCATTAAAATGAATGAGCTTATAAATTATTTAAAAAAAACTTCACTCTTTTTATTTAATCAAATCATTTTTATGCAGTGTGAAAGCAGCATTAGAGGAAGATGAAAATTGTATGGAAACAACCAATGCCAACATTCCACTTCTATATCAATCAAATTCAAGCCTTATAGAGCTAGTGGTTAGATAGTGGTTGCTAACCTTTACTGGTAATGGTGGCTTGCTGGAATGCCATAGTGGTAGGTAGATGGGTGCTCTGTGATGCACTAACACCCGCACCGGAGAATGTTGTACACCAGCATACACCCCACGTAATGGCTCATGATTTCTTATGAAGTGCTCCGGAACTTTACTTGCTTTTGAGAACTTGCTAACCTATATAAATCATTTTTGTTTAGTTATGTAATCGATGGAGTTATACTAAATATGATCTTATTAAACTTACAGGACGAATTTTGTATATTGATACAGCTAGGCCAGCGCTCGCTAATGCGTAAATCGCTATCTGTAAAAAAATCATGAGATAGGTATAGATTTAGGTACAGTTAGTGACCGATCATTTAATTATACACGCACGTTTACTCCGCGGTAATCCTGCTGCAGCAAATTTTGTACATTGTAGAATATTCCTCCTTCTTTCTCAGACATCTTGTTATTTCCTGAGTGACCAAAACCAAACAACTTGCATAATTTTTCAAGTACTTAGTTCAAATTTTCAATTCGTTCGTTTTCTGTTTCTGTCTACGATTTTCTCGTCGAATTTGTTTTGTTTGAGTTGTTTTTTTTTTTGCTTTAAAAATACTGTTGCCACATCAAATTTCCACAACATCTGAAAATTTTGGTCACAAAACGAGATTTCATAACAAAAATGTATTAATTGCTCTATAAAAGATAAACAATCATAAAGAGAGAATGAACCAAGATATTATAAATTTAGTTGACGTTCTTTTTTATAGTAGCTAACATTGAACTAACTTTTGACTACTTATTTAACTGTATATTTTTTTAATTGTATTAATATGTTGGGAACGAACATAGAAGTGGTAGACTTCTAGATCTATTTGGGTCAGACGATTTAACTAAGCCCAACTTCAACAAAGAGGTAAATGAACAATGGAGATGGTTATACGTACATGTTTTCATACCTAATTTATAAAAAATATGATGGATTTTCCCAAAAACTTGCTCCGCAAAATTCTCATAAAAGTATTTTTTTCCACAACCCCGCGAAAAAATTCCAATCTGGCAACAATGTTTTGAAACTCAATTTGACATTTACATTTAATAGGATTTGACACTGACACATCTTTTTTTTGTAGCTTTATGCTTCTTTTTCTCGATACTTTTAAGTAAAAAAAAACTCGGTGTGGGTTTTTCACAGACGGCGCGTGCAGTTTGACCGAGGTAATAGACATTTATGATTAAACCCTGGCTGTATACGAGCAACAAAAACTTACTACTAGGGAGGTAGTGAGGGATGCTTACCATAATGAGGCGTTTTATTTTTGATCGCTTCTTTTACTCTGCTTTCTTAGGGTAGCCAGTCCAACATCATGTAATAATCTAAATGAACTTTCAAAAGTTACTTGCACAAATTTAAATTTTATTGCTCCTACACCTGAATGTTTGTTTCGATTATTACAGAATACACAGAATTATTTTTTGAATACGACAACCCTACATTAAAGATTCCACGTCAACAATTTTGACACTGATTATTGATTGAATAACTGACACAACTCAACAATGAATGATGACATGTTGTGTTGATGTGTTGTGAAATTGGATTGACTGCTAGCAGCGCGGCTGATTTAGCGATTTCTTGGTTTGGTTTCGTCGACTTTGTGAAAATACTACAATGATTACTGTTCTAAATACAATCGACACAGGTCATGAGGATATGATACATGACGCCGAACTGGACTACTATGGATTGAGGTTGGCAACGTGTTCGTCTGATAACTCTGTGAAGATTTACGACGTCAAGACCGGAACGCAAACGCTTGCCGCCGACTTGAAAGGACACTTTGGGCCCGTGTGGCAGATCGCCTGGGCTCACCCGAAGTACGGCAACCTCCTCGCGTCTTGCTCTTACGATAGGAAAGTTATTATTTGGAAAGAGTCCGGAGAATGGACGAAGTTGTACGAATACACAGGCCACGAGAGCTCCGTAAACTCAGTGGCTTGGGCGCCGGCTGACTACGGCCTAATCCTCGCATGCTGCAGCTCTGATGGATCCATTTCCATAATCACATACGTCCACGAAACTGGAAACTGGGATGTGAAGAAGATCCCAGGAGGTCATGCGATTGGAGTGAACTCTGTTAGCTGGTGTCCAGCTATTTCAGCAGACTTGAACTTGGACCCTCTAAGTAATAAAGAAGCACCTAGAAGAATTGTTACTGGTGGATGTGATAACTTGATAAAGGTATGTATGTGTAGGATTTTATGTTTCACCTTGCATCAATTCCATGTTATTTAATTTTGTGTATAATTTCAGATATGGAAAGAGCAAGGTGACCAATGGGTTGAAGAAAACAAGCTTGAAATGCATATGGACTGGGTGCGAGATGTGGCATGGGCTCCCTCTTTCGGTCTGCAGCGTTCCATGATTGCCAGCTGCTCCCAGGACAAGAGAGTCGTCATTTGGACTAGTGATGATAATGTTTCCTGGACTCCAACATTACTTAACACATTTGATGATGTTGTGTGGAGTGTCAGTTGGTCGCTGACTGGCAATATCCTGGCAGTGTCTGGAGGAGACAACAGAGTTAGCTTGTGGAGGGAAGGCACGGATGGCCAGTGGTTATGCATTAGCGAAGTTGCCAAGGGTTTGGGGCAAACACCAAATGATGAGAGGAGCACTCTTTAATGTTATTAACTTTTTTTTTGTCTAATTTTTTTGATTAATCTGTGAATATTCGTTATTGATAGTACATATTGTAATAAATAATTAATAAATACATATAAAATGAGTTTCTTGATAATTGTATTTACCAACAGAGAGGAAATAAACACATTATCAGTTGAATGTGACAGATCTAGCTTAACATAGTGGTTATTTCCCGTATTTATTTAGTTATTAAGACAGATCCAACTGATTATATTGATTAGATACAAAAAACAAATACATATAGGTGCAAAAAAGTAAAATCTAATAAAAGTGACCTAGCGTGTCATGTGCACAGAGTATGCAATTATTACAACGCCATCTGTTGGTTTTAACAAACCTTCGGCTACTCGCCCATAGATGGTGTAATTTATCATGACCAGTCAGAAGGTGTATCGAGAATGGCATTGAATTGTGGTTTAAAAATGAACTATTTATCCGTATCAGTCATTCAAGTGTTCTCTTTGGGCACTCGGTCAGTCAGTCAGTTGATTTTTGAACGAATCAAAATGGATGCTGCTGCTTGCTGGGTGTGAATGAACTATGTTCTGAAAAACGAACAGCTTTTTATTGAGTTGTGTCGTGGGCCCGATTACTATCGGGAATCCGGCGTCGCGGTTTTGTTGTGTAGTTTATAAGGAGTGTCTAAAGATAAGTGCAACCAAAGAAAGATCCGTTAAATTGTAGCTCTATTCGGTAGTCCCCGTGTCGGTAATGTGTTTATACGATAGTTTCCAAGGAGCTCGCACCCGCAGGTGGCCCTAGGATGAGGACTGTGACGGATAAGTCGCATGGCGGTAGGTATTCGCGAGTGGTTGATGTCTCGTTCCCGAATATGTATTCGACATGGCGAGAGGAATCGGACTGATGTTTAGCTCGTGTGCCGTATGAGCCCTCAGAAATGAAATGCATATACAGGAAGGAACAAACACTACTCTGACAACATGTACCAAAATGACAGAGGAAGTAGACAGAAGACATGGCGTAAATGGTAACAGCAGCAGCAAGACAGTAACTGAAGATGCTAGTGTGCACAATTCTTCTCTCAATGCAACTGGTGGGAGGCTCAAGTTCTTCAAAGGTGTGTACCTCCAATTGCATTCTAATTCCTAGTTTTTGATTGTAGTGCATTCCAATTCAGAACAGGTGATCAGAGCAGCTGGAGTTTTGAGAAAACAAACCAGTTATTGTGGTGGAAAAACTAGAAAGTCATTCATGCTCTGATAAACATAAATAAGCATTTGCCTTCTCATGCCAATTTGTCTGAGCACAGCCTCTGGGCTATTGTTGTGGGTTTCGTAAGCAGAAGAGCACTGTAGCAGAAACAAGTAATTATTGTTACTTGTAATTAGCTACAGTGTGATGGGTGTAATAATATTTTGGTGGATAGGTGCTGTCAAATCCATATTATTATCCATATTATATCCATATTGTTATAAGGACTCCCAGATCCCATAATTTTAGGTTCCTATTGAAATTATACTATAACTTACTTACTATTGAACTTATATCCTAACCTTGAAGAGTCTTGTATCAAGCACAGCAACTGTGCCACTAAATTTCTAATAATATTCAGCATACTTTTCTTTACAAGACAATATTTAACTTAAGTGATTAGCTCAATCATGTAATCCACTCTATATAAATTCCCTTTTTTGTTCTTTGTGATATTGCTAGTACACAACAAATTATTCAGCCATCTGGTTACGATAATGTTACTGAATCAATGAGATCTCATACCATACAGTGGACTCAGCAGGTACATACATAGGTGGCTATTTGTATTCCTATGCAAAAGTTCTAAGATCTATGTGTAGTCAAGTAATAGTATTAAAATCAAAGATGACTTGTGAAAATGTGTAGTTGACCTTTTATGTTTATTAACTGTCACTGAATTTCTATAAAAACTATGAATAATATTGTCCAAAAAATTTATATGTGGAGATATTTACAATGTTCCTTGAATAATAATAATAAATCCTACACAACAATATACAATAAGTTAGCGGATTTTTATGTAGAAAAATTCGATCTAGATATGTTGCATGTTAACAGACATGTGACCAGGCAATGCTTTGAGCTTCTTGTTCTAACTAAGTAGAGACTTATGAATATTACAATTTAAACCTTAATAACCTTAAATAACTAGATATTAGTTAATACAACACTAAATTCTAAAGTACATGATATGTAAAGATGTTGTCAGACATCAATTGAATTGAAATGATTTACAATATTGAAGGTACAAATGAATGTCAAGTCGTATACCATCATTGTTTTGTCTCTGTTTATTGCATACATCTTTTTATATTGAGCATTAATAAAACAGTCATTGAACTTGGTTATTTCCACTGTAAATAATATTGGAAGATTGAACTTTTGAACTAATCCTAGTGCAATTGTTAGTTTCGAAAGTGATTTACAAAGGGTGTTATGTTTGTCCTAGATTTGAATCAATAAGTAATGTTCAACCCTAAATCACTCTGCTTACTTAAAATGGTGGCTCTGTGAAACAGAATATTTAATAGTACATATAGTTATGATATGTACATAGCGATCATGACTTGTTCTTAGGATGTGTCTCATGCTGAGTTATTGATTTTGAAATTAACACCTATGATGATAACTTCATGGTGATGTAGCAAGAATATAATCTGCCTGTGCCTTTATATCAGTGCTAAATGATTTTGAATGGTATTTAAAAGCAAGGATATTAACATTACTTGTTACCTAGAGAACAGTAACAGTATGCACTTTCTGTAACTTAAGTAAACAAATGTCAAGTGTGTAATGGGATATCTATCTTATTCAAACTTAATGGTAATTAAGCTATCATATCCAATTCAATATAGACAAAGTAGGTATTTCATTCTAACTATTTCAATGCAATGCAAATAGCTTACAAAGAATTGATAACTTTGTGTGGACTCTAGGTGTTAGTACTATCCATTAATATATCAATGTTTGAAGTATGCTTGTTTGTTTGTAATGCAATTATTCAGTTGGTGTTGTATTACTGTTGAACTGATTACAGTGCACTTTGGCACATGGATAGTCCAATATTTTGAAATATTTGATGGACAAAGTTTATTGACCTTTTATTCTGTATAGTTTGTACCTACATAAAATCTGCTTAATTCATATTGTATTATTTAATACGTGTATTACGGGGTAGGCTAGATCACCAGAGACATGCAAAGGCTAGCATACTTCTTAATCATGAAATATGATACATTACACGGGAATGTTCGCGGCGCGGCGTCTGTTGTTTGAAATCAGCTAGTAAAGGAATACCGTCATTTAATCATAGTCAACTACAAATTGTTTGGCTACCTATAGGTATGAAACATAGCTGCGAAACAAGCGGACGCAAGTGTATTCTTTACCTCAATACAATATAGCATACGGCATTATAGTAAAACACGTCTTTAACGCATCCAGTACACAACACCTTGGTTCTCGTGAAACTAGAAATCCTGCCATCTTCTGTGGTGACCTCTGTGGCGCAGTGGGCGAAGGTCCGCCTGCGACACAGAAGGTTGCGGGTTCGATTCCCGCCGCGGGACAAATATTTGAATGATCTGCAGATATTTGTCTTAAGTGTTTCCTATGTATAATATGTATGAATTTACTTTAAAAAATTTATTTAAGTAGTTTATCAGTCATGTAGTTCCCACGACACAAGCTCTGCTTACTTTGGGGCTAGATGATGCTGTTTTCCAAAGGACTACAAAAAAATACCTAATATCAAGAACTAGTAACAGTGAAACCCCTAGCACAGGAATCACAACATGAGAAATGTATTAATATTGTAGATGGGACATACTTCGCCCGTGTGTCAGTTTTATAGCGCATAAATGTTATGTGAATAATATAATGGTAAAGCATTGGTAATGTTTCAGATGGAAAATTCATCCTGGAGCTGGTCCGAGGCGTGGCGCGCGAGGGCGGGGGCGGCGGCTGGGTGTCGGTGCCGCGCAAGACGTTCTGGCCGCCGGCAGCCGCGCCCGGCACCCCGCCCGGCGCGGCTGCGCCCTCCGCCGCGCTCTCCGTCTCCGACGACAACAGCTCCGTGCAGTCCTCGCCATGGCAGCGCGACCACTGCTGGAAGCAGGCCGCGCCGCGCAAGAACCTCTCCAAGGAGCTAGCGCTCTACTACTGCCGACCCAGCACGCTCTCCACCCCCACCATAGACGCCGCGAGTCGTCTCAAGCGGCGTCGCCCCTTCGACACTTCTCACCACGACGCGCCAAACGGCACCGTTCCCCGCCGCCCGCCTAACGGCATCAAGAACGGAGACGGCGAGGACGCGATCGACGGCGTCGCGCCCCGACACAGACCCGAAGACGACTACGATCGGGAAATATACTACCACATGAAACTAAAGAAACCGTATCAGTATCGTAAATTAAGGGTGTACAAGAAGACGCGGCCGCGGTTACGTCGCAAGCTGCTCGCGCGCACGGTCAATAAGCTAGTGGAGCGCGCGCCGGCGATCCCCGCGCCCGTGAACGCGAAGCTGGCACACTGTCGGCAGGAGCACGCGATCGTCTCGCCACGGAAGCGTATCCTGCGCGAGCTCGAGCGCGTCAGCCTGGAGGACCACGGCAGCAAGCGGCGCGCGAAGAATGCGCCCGCGCTCAGCACCGCCTCCTACCCGCCGTCGCCCGGGCCGAGCCACGCGCCGCCCGCGCCGCGCCCGCCCGCCCCCACGCCCCCCGTCGCGAAGCACGTCAGCAGCTACAGCATCCACTCGCTGCTGAGCATGCCGGACGAGTCGCCGACGCGGCGCTCGCCCGAGCCAAAGCGCGACGTGTCCTACCCGCCCTCGCTGAAGACGGAGTCGCCGTCGAGCGCGGCGTCGCCCGACCTGAGTCCCAGCCCGGACAGCTACAGATATAGATACGCGAGTATGGGCGGGTCGCCGACGCCGCCCGCGTACCGCGCGTCGCCGTCGTACGGGCGCGCGTGGGCGGGGGGCAGCCCGTACCGCGCGGGCGCGCGCGACGAGTGGGCACGCGAGGTGCCCTACGTGTACGGGTACGGGTACATGCCGGCGCACGTGTACCGCGCGCCGCCGCCGCCGCTCTGGATGCACTACGCGGTGCCGCCCGCGCCGAGCCCGTGGGCGCCGCTCGCGCTGCCGCTGCTCACAGACCACATACCCAAGGATGAACCTACGTCAGGTGAGACTACTTTTCCACATCTGACCCTTATTAGAGCCGATATGGGAATGGGAACGAGAATAACTACTGATTTAGTCAGGCTTAGCAATGTTTAAAACTTGAAAATGGGAAAATTTAAAAGCGACACAAGAAGGACATTAGCTCATACAAATACACTATGCTAGCTGTCCCACGGTCGCCCTCGGCCCCTACTCACCGCGTCGCGTCGCCCGTCCGCGCTATTACTTTTTTACCCTTTAACCTTCCTCAAGAATGGGGCAATCAAATGAGAATGTATTTTTTTTTAAAGAGATTATTCTCTATGTGCTACTTAATCTTTTCACCCTTTTTAGTGCCACCATAACCGCGTCATCTAACGCAATATCACGAATAGTATTTTGTATAACATAACTTTGTGTTGATGAATTTTGGATATTAACATTTAACTTTCCATGCTTTTCTTCCTTCGAAAATTCCGTCTTCATAATCTTATATACCCCTGACGCGTGTGATGGTGGAATATAATAATATATATTGTACTATGAGAACGAATTAATAACTGTAATGTTTTTCTTAATAATTTCAGATTTGCCCCTCAACCTGTCGAAGCACTGAACACGACGGCGCAGGCGCAAGTCTGACTCGCGTGAGACTGAACACACGTTCCCGTTTGCATGAATCTGGTCAATTTACATGTAAGCTATCAAGCACATGCTTATTCTATTTTTCGACATTTTACTATCGAACAGTAAACTAGTGGTTCCAGGTTGCCACGTCAGCAACTGACCCACTAACATTCCATTGTTACGAACGGCGCGTGATCGAATCCAAAATCTACATCCCACCTAAATCAGAGTTTTCCAATCGCGTTTGCGCGTGTTTTCGTTAGAAAATATATTTTGCATACAAGCAAAAAGTATATTTGTATAAATTGCGGTTTCTTCGGAAATCTATTTACATTATTGTATATTACACTGAAATATTAGTATAGACGGTATGTATGCAGAGTCCTGTGTGTATTTTCTTACGAAATATTTGTACTGCAGAAATATTTTAATATTGGCTATTAATTTAGGGTAAGGTTATAAGATGAACTAATAAACAAAACAGTTATCAAATTGTTGACAATCAGTGCCTTGAAACTTGAAAGTATAAAATTATATTTCTGAATGAAAAGAAAACAATTCTGGCTTCGTCCAAATTTATGAGAAATCAGTTACATGTAGGTACTGTTGTATTTTTGTACTAATATAATGACAAGATTATAAACCTATTTATCCGAATACACTGTTCCTCGATCATTGGCAATTCCATAATGTTTATGTTCGATCTCATTATTTAATTTAGAAAATAAAACGAGGTAAAAAGACTACAGTTTTGGGATCAAATTTTGATGTGTGTTTACGTAACATGTAAAAAAAAACATTGTATATAATGTGAATGGTGTATTAGTATTGAAAGCGGGAGTAGATAACAGAGCGTTACAGTTTAAGATTTACGAGTAAAAGTTTATTACCTTCAATATAATTATTATAATTGTACAGTATTTTTATAATGAGTATTTTATTATGTTTATTGATGACGGCGCACTGTAGGAGGAATGTCGAGGCGCCAACACGTCGTAGGACATAGCGTATGCGCACGCGCAGCGGCGTCTCGTAGGCTTTGAGATTAAAACATAGTGGTAGTTTACTGCAATTTAAAGAAATGGGTTATGTTATAAGGACATTTATCGACGATAAGGGACTGACTTCTGATGTATCTATAGTTTACGGAATTGTGTAAAAATAGCTTGTTGTAATCAGAGGCCTACTGTAACGATCGTTTTGTCCGCCAACAAAGTTGACTAGTGTAAAGTAGCTGTAATACATCTGCTCAATTTAACCTTTGGGTACATTTATATAGAACATCATGTTGATATGGCGATCTTGGGAGTGATCTGTGTTTGTTTTGTGCAACTGTAATATATGTTTTGAGTTTATGCAATTCATCCGTCGTGAACAATGTGTCAGTGTATCCATATTTTAGATCGTGCCGGCAACGACTTACCAGCACGTTGGTCAGTCGTCGACAGCTATTTATGTATTGTGTCGGGTCTAAAGTTGTGTATTTCTATGATGGCTGCAGCGCTAACGAAAGGTTTTCTTTTTAAACTGTGGTTGGCCGACCAGTTCTCCGGCGCTTAATAGATGGTACGCTAGGTATGCTAGGAAGGCTAGGAATTGTAAAGGCTGCATACCAAAAAAAGCCAGATTTTAGAAAGCTTTTCTTTCAGCCGAAAGAATGAAAGCTTTTCAAATTCACAAAGATTTTGCTGTACCGAAAGGTACAGCGCCCTTTGTGATATTGAAGAACTATAAAACGTTATTTGCCACAAATCTAAAAGAAATCCTCTCAGGTATGGCTATGGAATATTACACATATTAAATTAAATATTATCCGATGAAGTCTCAACATTTTCTTGATGGTTTGCGTAAACTTAAATGAATTTTATATCTTTGTTATTTCTATTTATTTTTTGTCTACATTATTTATGATCGATATTATCTTCCTTCTTTCTATATTATAAGTAGGTATCATAAAACTAAGTTCCCGTAACTACCAATACCTACTTAATAATTGTTTCCATATTATGATTCCATGATACTTCCGTATTTATATAGGGATAAAGTATATAATAGTGCCATTTTTCGACAATTCTACCGAAGTTTTTCTATCGCTTATTTGAAGGTTTTTATTTACTAGACACATTTTATTTTATTATAAGTAACTACATACCTACTATATAAACATCGAATATTATTTATTTATAGTGAAGCTATGATAGCTTTGTCGATTATCTCTCTTGCTCTTAACTAAATGTTAATTTGTAAAAAAATAAATGTTCAGGTCACTCTCAATTTCAATCATATTTTATTACCGCTGTTATAGAAAGCAAATATTTTTATATGCGAACATTATTATACCACAGACTTCGAATTATTATGTGATAGCGCTTATAAGACTCTAGTGCAGTGTCTTAAATCCACTTGAATCATATTTATCATGCGGAAAAATAGTTATATTATCCATTTAAATTAAGGTGTAGTTATGTACTCGAATAAATATAACTTTTCCAATTAATGTATTTTATTGCTTTTTCACTAACAACCTCAAGTCTATGGTACATCCCTATCTAAATCGAAACCTATAAAATCGTTTGTCCTGTCTGACTGTCTGTGATCTATCAACGCACAGCCTACTACTAAGTCTGCTGAAATTTGAAGAAAGCTGACATTTGAAACATAGGTTTATTTTATAATGTACTAGCTTCTGCCCACGGCTTCGCCCGCGTGGTACCCGGATGAAAAGTAGCCTATGTGTTATTCTTATGTATAAGCTATATTACTGTAAAGTTTCATCAAAATCCGTTCAGTCGTTTTTGCGTGAAAGAGTAACAAACATCCTCACAAACTTTCGCGTCTATAATATTAGTAGGAAGCATTTGCGGATTTTTGAAAATTTGCACTTTAAGGCAGGGAAATGGGGGATAAACTTTATATGAAAGTCTTTGTTCTTTAACCCTTAAATGCATATTGTTGCCAATTGTTTACATTCATTTTCATGTAAATTTATTCAAAAACCTGAGTGTCTGCGTTTTCGAACGCACGTTAATAACAATAAATTATTATGGAAATAAAAAAGTTGACATTACATACGGCGGGTAGATTTACGCGATTTTTTAAATTTGAATGTGGTGGGTGATGAAGTTCAGTGTGTGGCTAGGTTTCTATTATCGATTTCTCTAATAAAAAAAAATATATTTCTAATTTGTTATCAAGTACTTATACTTAATATTTTGATAGCTTATCAAAATGTATGTTGTTTTTGAAAATTATATTAGACACAAGCCAAATTTTTGGAAAATACTGTATGTAACCAAATGTCTACATTATACGTTTGTTACTTAATTTTGTTTCATAAAGGACATATGAGGGTGTTTGGGCATTTAGCTTAGTTTACTTTGCTTTTTAGGATGTTTTGACGGCTAAAAGATGACGATATTTAGGATTTACTTGCATGAATAGAAAATGGAGATATTTCTGAAGTGGAAGAGGATATGGGTGATCTGAACGAAATTGATTATTATCCGAACCTGCAAGAACTTATAAACGAATTAGAGGACAACAATGATGATGAAAAAGGCAATGAAAATCCTCCCTCGACCATGGAAGAAGGATCGTTGGACCCCTTCAATAATCCAGCTCCAGGACCTTCGAATCGTAAACCACAATCAAGTCTTCTTGGTGTTGCAGCTTGGAAGCAACGAAGTAATGAACTTATATGGAAAAAGCGTAATTTGGAATACAGCGAAGAACGTATACTTTTTTCCGAATTGATAAATGAGGATATACTCACTGTTATTGTGGATGAAACAAATTTATACATCACACAAAAAAATATCTCCAACTGTCCTCCTGTAACCTTCAAGCAATAATATACATGTCCGGTAAAAGATATCCGGACTGATGGTATAGGCCATGATGAAAAGGTGCAGCACTAAAAATAGATGCAAACTTCCAGGTTGCAAAGGATTTTCACGGACCGAGTGCATTAAATGCAAGGTTGCATTGTGTCATAACAAAAATCGGAATTGCTTTGCTTAATTTCATTTATAGATAATAAGGAAATTCCTATACTAAAGAATAAAAATATAATGACTATTTGTTTTATTTAAACTTACGTCTGCAGTAATTTTAGCAATAAACGCATATTGTTGCCAAAAGTCTACATACTATTTTTTTCAAAATATATATTATTTATTATTACCTGGATTTTTTTATTATTTTTTACGTAATCTATGACAAATTTCCTATAATATACGATTTAAAAAAAAAAATCATGCATAAAATCATGGTTAAAGTTAGAAACATGAAAATTTTAATTATAGCTACTCGTCATAAGTAAATAAATCTCATGACGTATTTCAGGATATTTATATTCTTAGGGGGGAAAACGAGGGGGTAAATGTATGTATCGTTTATAGGTAAATAGGAACTTAAAAATTGGAATTGTAGGTGCTCATCATAAATAAATAATATGTAGCAGGGTTTTCACATTTTAAGGGGAGGAAGTGGGGGGTGAAAGTGGGAGTATCGTTTTTTTAAATACAACTCCAAGCGTGCATAGCCAAAGCAACAGCTAGTCTATTAATTATGTTTACGTCTGACTGGGCCCGGTCAAAATGACGCGGTATTATTGGCTATCAAAGGGAAATTAATGTCAAAGGTCGTGTAAATGTATCTACCACCGCGGCAGTTTGACCAGTCAGGCCCTAACACGTACTATAGGGTCCTCTCTAGCACAATTGTATGGCAGTAAAACCATCATCGGTCAGTCCAGTGCACCGTCATGGACAGTAGCGACAAATTACGAATTAACAGTTGGTAGCTGCATCGTTTCCAGTTTACTAATGATCTGCACACGAGCTCCGAACGAATCATACCTCCTTTACACAGCCATACTCGACTATGTCTGAGTATCAATTTGAATCAAGGCAAGACCGGACAAAACAAAAGGTGTGTAGCAAATATTAGGTAGGTACTAGCCGTGTTTCTTTTACATCTAATAAAGCCTTAATACATTAGAAGTTAGAGAGTGAATTATTGGATTTCACATATACCAGCGTATTTTGTAGTCTTGTTCTATCGGACCGACGGATGTTATAAAAAAATAAAGTTTTTGATAGCACGACTTTATCACGCAATCGATGACGATATTTGAACAATTTCTCGTCCGATAGACCAATATAAAACAGGTGTAGTTGCATGCTTCATTATTCTTAGCTGGCTTTTATCCAAACTTATCTACTTAGGTGGTAGGCCACTAGTTTTCTGAAAAGAGGTCCGGTTGTGTGCATGTGGGATCATTAATAGGAATTATTCCACTTTGCTCCACCAAGGCGCTTCACTGTTGGGTCAAAGTGGAATGGCTTAAATTTTGCAGTGTAATCAAGTCTAGAAGGAAATAAAACATCACAGTATTTCAATTTGTGCTTTATTTATGAAAAAAATTGTAAATTATCCTACAATGAATCTCCGAATGAAATAGACTTACATATCGTTTTATGTATCAAATACATTATTTTGCTCGACGCCAGATCAAACCACATAAGAACAATATAGTTTAAAATATTATCTACAGAATCCATTCTCGGCGATTCGATTACCAAAAATACAATGTTCGACTCGCGGGGTATTTACACGTGCCGCGTCACTGAGAGTCGAGCAGCGCCGCCATTGTGTAGGGGCGCGGCGGCGGTCAGTCCAGGATCACCAGGTGCATGGGGGGCGTGGGCGCCGCCGCCGGGGGCGCCCCCACCTTGCCCGAGGGGGGCAAGGGGGCGCCCATTGCGCGCATCGCCCGCCAGGGAGCCCGCGCGCCGCGCCGCAGCGAGCCGGAGCTCAGGTTTCGCCGCGCGTTTCTTTAATAATAAAAACATATATTTGGGCATTGTTACACAACATACATAGTTGGTTTTGAATCACATTTCTATAGACAAAGCAAGTTCCAACTAGTTCCAAGAGCTGTCTGATAATGTAAAAATGTTCACTATAGTAAATGGAAGATGAAGAATGTAATGTTCGTGACCAAATTTAAATGCGTAAAAAAAA
This sequence comes from Perizoma flavofasciatum, assembly GCA_958496245.1. Lineage (NCBI taxonomy): Eukaryota > Metazoa > Arthropoda > Insecta > Lepidoptera > Geometridae > Perizoma > Perizoma flavofasciatum. The sequence goes on from OY292436.1 coordinate 8,947,289, forward strand.
AAACGATTATTCGGGAATCGGCAATGCGTTGACCAATTCCGTCCTGGGTACTAGACAAATAAGCGTGAGGACGCTTACTTTTCCTTTCACGCTAATGCAAATTTGTCAAGGTAAGACTTGGCAGCTGACACGTGACATTTCTGCAGCTAATGTCATTCCCATACAATTCAATCTTTCCGCAGGCGTTAACGTCAACAAGTGGTATTTGTCTAGACACCGTGAATCGAGTGATGCAAATTTATTTCAGCACTTATACTTGTATAACTTATATTTGTCTCGGGAAGTATTTACAAAAAAATATATATGTAAGATATATGTATATCAGTCATGTAGTTCCCATAATACAAGCTCTGCTTAGTTTGGGGCTAGATGATGCTGTGTGAAAAATTACCAATGTATTTAATTTTTTATTTTATAATGTTGACTATCATGAATACATCTTTAAAGAATGTTCATTGTAATGAATGAAAGGTGTTCTCACTTGGCGGCTTCAGTCGCTCTAAAGTAGAGGTCGTCGGGCGCGTCCATCCACGAGATAACGTGGCGGCGCCCGCCGCGACCGCTTATGTTTGTTGGTTTCCCGTTCACCTGTAAATAAAACAAGCAAATAAAAATCTAACTTATTAAAGTCTTCCGCCGAATACATAACTATTTGTTGTGCATTAAAGGGGCAGGCGTACCGCACTGAATCCTTCTAGCATTAGCCACAAGGCCTATTCAGAGCTAGGTACCATATTATCGAATTTTGGTCTCTAAGTTGAGGGCGCCACTCTCTTTCTGATAATCAACTCATAATTTTTTATGAAGAATATTTTAGTTCTTAAGACTTTTTTACCGAACTATAAGTCATACATGCGTAGCATATTTTTATAGTGTTTACATATTCAATCACTCTCTGGCGATAAGTGAATGGTGCCAACCTAAGGCATTTCTAATTCATACACATATACAACGGCACCTTTTATGTACATAAATCAATGCATCTGCCGGTCGCAGAGAGTAATGTTAATGTTATGATACCAGTCCAAAGGACTAAACCCTTTGAGTAAGTTAAGTGTAATGTAGTGAAATTCGTGTCAGTGCTATCCATAAAGAACATATGAACAAAGTTCTGCTTAGAACTTTGTTCATATGTTCATGTGCTGTTAGAGACAGTAAGAAACGTTAATGGACACATTCTTATCTAATCTAATCTAATTAGCTTATCTGATCCCACTGCAGGGCAAAGGCCTCCCTTCTCTTTTTCCACTCTTCGCGGTCATGTGAGTCGATTGGCCAGGATATCAAAAATGTGTCGAGTTCGTCGCGCCACCTCCGCCTGGGCCGACCCCGTGGCCGCGTCACACCCTGTGGGTCCCACTAAGTCGCTATTTTAGCCCACAGCTCGTCCGGCATTCGTTACACATGCCCAGCCCAGTCCCATTTCAGTTTGGCGGACTTATGGGTCACTTCGGCGATTTTGGTCTGGTAGCGCAGTGTGGTGTTACGAATGTGACACATTCTTAGCTATATTTTATTTTATAAAACTAGTTTAATGTTAAATTCTAATTAGCCTAACAAAGGCTAGATTGTAATATTTCTAGGATACATTAATTTATTTAAGGTATAATAATGTAATCTGGACAAAAAAAATGTTTACGATACGTACGTGTGTGAAAACGTGCGCGGGCAGCGGTTGTCCGGTGGCCTGCGCGCGCGCGCACATTGCAGCGTACTGCTCGCGCGAGGGTCGCTGCATCGGCGCCGGGTGCTTGTTGGGCCGCTTGGCCGGCGGCGGCGCCACCGCCCCGCGCATAGCCGCGCCGCCGTGCGCGCCTCCTGAGGATACATCGTCTATTGCACGCACGGATATTGGATACTTCTATGATACTACAGTACCATGGGCCACGTAACTTTAAGCACAGGGAATATACAAAATGGGGAAAAATAGAGACGACACAGTAAGTGGAATTCCTCCCAAGAACATTAATTCCAAAACCATCATTAACTGTAAATATATTAATAGAAGAAATAATACAAAAACTCAGAATAAGTGTATGCAAAAGTGAAGAACAAAAGTTGTTATGCATAATCATCCCTCTTTTGGGAAAGTATTCATACTGAGTCATCCTGTATGTGAGTGAAAAATGAGGGTAACCTAACAGCCAAGTGCCCTAACTTTGCCGATCGACCCAACTATGTATGAAGCCACTGACACAATGACGTGAAGTGTCAGCGACTTCAGGAAAAATTGGGCTCGGCATTTTACAGAACTAAATGAACGCGTAAAGTTACGTGGCTGAATTCAAGCTAAGTGTGACATACCTGCACCTGTTTTCCAATTGTAGGCAAATGGGAAAGAAATAATGTGTGTGATTAGTAAAGCTACGTGTAACAACTATTATAAAATGATCACAACTACCAACAGGCCACATGATCGCAATACGACGAATATTGACGTCTCCCTCTATCCTGTGATAAACCGTATCGCGGCACTCTTCTACATCAAAAACTTCGCCGTAGCCCGATTATGTGGCCTAGGGATAGATTAAAAGTTGAGCTAAACGGTACTTGACTAACCAAAAAACGAAAGCATATATTGCATTGCAGTGATTGTATTGAAACTGGCGTCAAGCGGCACATTCTCTTGGTGTTGTTTAATGTTTTCGACAGGTTTTCTGTGGTCGCCAAGTGCCTAGACAGGCAGATGGGTTATAAATGTGTATCATCATTATCGTCTGTCACAAAATGTCAACTGCTGGTTATAGGATCCCCCATAGAAATAGACTTTTGAGCCTGCCTCTATTCTACCACCTACCTATTCGGTTTATTATTTGGTGATAACTTCATAAGAGGACAAAAATCATGAACAGTTTCATGATGTTTTCACACTGCAGTAAGTCGGACAGTTGAGTCGATAAGAAGGAACTCTTAGGATATAACAAGTTAATATTTTCAAATGAATGTTATTTTGAATGACTGGCGGCAATATGAAAGTGCAACCGGACACTACAATGTGTTGTCCTTTTCCACCAGCTTGGTGAATAGTCACAGCCATGTGGGCAAGGACTAACTTTATGGTTGGTTTACAGGTGTTTATTTTATTTTAAATTAAAATCAGGTTGTCGTGCGTTTTCTTGCTTAAGCAATAAAGGTCTTTAGGTAAAACTTCTGTAGCCACGTTCACCGGGTCGTCATTTAACCGAATAACAGACTGAAATTTATTTTACTGGTTCATCTATTCTAGAAGAACAGAAGGGAGGTATTTCCTCTGCATTAGGACAGCGATGGCTGACTAATATTAATAATAATCTATTCCCATCTGGCATATGTAAGTAACAGATTATATGAAAAAAATGTACTAAGATACAGCTAAACTTAGTGCATACAAGCGTCAATCACATAAACGGGGAACCCTACAAACGGGGCACGCTGTTGACGCGACCTTGTAATGCCCCACGCATTACAAGGTCGCACGGCTACTTGATTAGAAGGGACAGGTGCGGGTAGGGTACTGACTGTCGAGTCCATTGATGTCGTCGTAGGCGCGGCGCTTGAGCGAGGGCGGCGGCGGTGGCGCGTGCTCGGCGAGCCGTCGCGCCTCTATCTCCGCGCGGGACAGCACTCGCTCGTACAGCAGGCTGCCGTCTGCACATTCATAGAAAACAAAAGGGCATTTTTAAAAGATTTCTAGTATAATTAAAGAAGTCGTAGAGCTTCTTGTGAAAGAGCTCGTCGGGGGAAATACTACCACCATACGTATTTCAGCCGTCAAGAAATAATGGTCACATTGCTGTGTTCCGGTTCGAAGGGTATGGGCGCTGGTGAAATAATAAATAAATTAATGCTTGAGGACATTTTTCACACAGTATCATCTAGCCTCAAACAAAGCAGAGCTTGTATTATGGGAACTAAATGACTGTTAAACTACTTTTTTATGTAAATACATACATATTATAAATAGAAAACACCCAGACCCGAAACAAATATTTGCCTCGCGGCGGGAATCGAACCCGCAACCTTCTGCGTCTCTGGCGGACCTTCGTACACTGCGCCACAGAGGTAGTGAAATTTAATTAGACACATGAGACTTTTCAACCGTTTTGTCTCAGGGTAGGCACCGTGCGAGTGATACCTCTGGCATTACAAGCGACCATCCTACCGGAGCAATTATTCGAAGAGTGTGTGGCCTCAATGAGTGGCCGGAACAACTGATTGAGGCCTTTTTTGTTGACTTGACCAATTACTTGAGTGGGTTGCAACGATAGTTTGGGGTTATCTTCGAGAGGTCGAAATTTACGTTTTCCATGGTCAGCTCGCTCGCCAGACTTAAAATCCATCGAACATGATCGGGATAAGATCGGAAAACAAATAAAACAGCGGGATCCAGCACCAACAAACATAGGAGATCTCAAAAGGGCACTGGAAGAAGAGTGAAATCGAATACCACAAGATCACAATAGGGATGAAGTTGCCACGGCACCGTGGCCGGCAAGAGATGCGAGTTTAGTTACCTGGTGCTTTGGGCGGCTTGGGGAAGGCGACGTGGTGCGGCGCGGGCATGCGATCGCGCGGCGTGAGCAGCAGCCAGTCGTGCGAGCGCGCGGCGAGCGGGTTCCCGCGCGCGGCTGCGAGACGCGCCGCCACGCCCGACACCTGCCCGCGCGCGCGCGCCACGCCCCCGCCCGCCGCGCCCGCGCCCGCCGCCACCAGCTCCGCGCCGCCCAGACCCGCCATCGCCACGCCACCTGCACGAACAAACAATCATACATTATAACAACAAAACGATCATCAAGAAACTCTTCCGTATACCGGAGTGTATCCAACTGCACAATGTTATTAATATCACACGGTAAAGGTTAACATCGTGAGGATACAGGCCAGTCTTAACACCAAAAACTCACAGACACGTGACACATGCAAGAAAAACACGAGGAGCAATTATTCCTTTCCCCATTGTGTCATTTTATAGTTCTTAAATGTCACAAAGATGGTGCAGTAGATCTAACTAGATCTTTTGAGTTTTTTTGCAGGCAAACTATAATTTGTTCGAGGCACAATAACTTTTCTGCTGCATATAGAATCCCAGCAGTCCTAAGGTTTAAGAACAGTTGAAACTTACATTCATGTTTGACCTGTGCGAGGTTGATGGGCGAGAAGGGCGAGCGCGCGAAGTGCCGCGGACGGCGCAGCGCGCGCGCCAGCCTGCGCGCCAGCCGCGTGAAGGGCGAGGCGCGCAGGTAGAACGCGGCGCGGGTCTTCATGACGGGCCGCGCGCCCTCCACGCCGCCGCCGTGCGCCGTCGCCACGTGCCGCGCTAGGTGAGCGCGTAGTTTGAACTCCTGCAAACACATTGTCGTACCCTCAATTATAGCATTCACTTTGTTAACCTCACGATTAACTTTCCTTTAACGCTAACGCAAATTTTTCAAGGTAAAACTTGGCAGCACTTACGTGACATCCTCATAAGTTAGTGTCAGTTCAACCTTTCTTTGACAGGCTTTTTCACCCCGTTTAAAGTCAACTTTCGACTATTAGAGTTTCTTCTTCAGACTCAATGCGATGTCTAGCGGTTTTACAGTGACATTACTGATATTAAAATAAATTAAAATACAATGTTTTTGACGCTTTGAAAAAGTAAGTTAGGTTGTCACTTCCATAGTTTATTTCCTTTTTGAAGGGGTAAGGTCCCTTGTGTGTTGGGGCCTCGACGGTCGGATGAAATTTGGAATAAATATATAGTTCGTTACTTAGAATTGCCACCATGCGAGTGAATTGGGGGACAGCAACTAGTTAAACAATAAAGAAAATAGGTGATATTACCTTAGCACAGTTGAGCACTGTGCAGCGGTGTGGGCGGTGTGAGACAGAGAGAGCTGATTCTTCTCCCTCCACGCGCGGGCCTTTCACAGCCTCTACTTCCGTTTCACCAAACACTCCGGCCGTCTGAGATACATAAAATATTAATAACATTTCAAAAATTTCAAGGAATCACGGTACACAGTAATTACGATCATTTTCTTCCTAATGTGACTATAGTCAAAATCACAGCATTTCGAGGATCAACTTGTATCACTTCACTTAGTTTATTGAAAGTAGTTCAGCCCTCTATCAGATGGAACGATACAATCTTCAAGGTTGCTACAAGTCAGTAGATATAGGTGTCCGTTCGTCATGGCGTACTTTAGGGAGGCCTATTTAGACTTCTACAGGTTGTTGATGATAATGATGAATCCTGGTGAAATTTAGCAGCAAACATGGCACGCAGTTTACTTTCTGTCCTGAACACTCTGGCCCCGGTTCCGAAACTGATAAATTCAACTTTAGACCTGAGGTCAGCATATAAATACAGTCGTAAAATTAGATGGTATGATACATACATCACTAACTTTCAGGCCTCCATACTTTTTCCAGTACTGCCAACACGAGCCGCACAATCTGTATTGTAAATGCTGCGGGCCCCATGAATACCATTGGTTTGAGCTTGTCCCTGCAAACAAAAAGAAAAATTGGTGTTGATTCTAACTAATGACTGCAACCCATCGGAATCGGTGTTGCTCAAGCTGCAAGCAAAGGGATAAGGGGCTAGGCCAAGTCAGGTCGGGTCTTACGGCCGTCGAGTGTGGTCACGGAAGGTGCGCATGAGGTGGGACTTCTAAGCGGTTAACGAAATGTCAGTAGTAGTATTGTATTTTATAATACAATACAATTCATTTATTATAATTATTATAAGTTTAACGGGTCTTTATCGCGTTTACCTTTTTTATTATTTTCCCGACGTTTCAACTGTAACAGCCCGTTAAACTTATAATAATTATGTTATCTAATCGCGAAAGTTTGAAAAATTCATTTATTCTTAACAGTAAATTCATGGAATTACAAAATAAAATGTAGCTTTCCCTCTCATATATTGATATATATTTTTTCTCTTCATATATTGGTATTCTAAAATAGCTCATTTTTTTATAAAAATGAGCAACGCGCGTTTTGTGCCTCAGGTGGCAACCCAACTTATCAACAGGTAGGCCTTATACTTGTTAACCACCTTAGTGGTATATAAAAATATAACTTATTCAAGGCACTTTCTAGGGGAGGTCTTAGTCCAGCAGTGGACATAGTCTGATATGTTCAGGCTGATAATGACGAAGCTTGATATACTTTGTCTGCTGGCTAATAATACTTTGTCAGGAGGGAATTCCATGGTCAGAGGTGGCTTGGACTTATTCACAGCAATCTTTAGGGGAGATCTACATATGTCCAGCATTAGACAAAGACTAATATGTATTCAGGTTAAATAAAGCTAGACATATTTCACACAGCATCATCTAGCCCCAAACTAAGCAGAGCTTGTATTATGGAAACTACATGACTGATAGATTACTTTTTTTTGTTGTAAATACATACATATTATACATAGAAAACACCCAGATCCGAGACAAATATTTGCAGATCATACAAACATTGCTCTTACGGCGGGAATCGAAAACTTTTGCGTCTCAGGTAATAATGAAGCTTCACCTTGGCAGGAGGCGCAGAGCATGGCCGCGGCCATGGCCGAGGTGCCGTTGGTGCCGCCGTTGAGTACGGCCGGTGTTTTGCTGCCGCTGTTGTTGTTACTTGTGATGAGCGCTGGGTTAGGCTTGTTGCTGTAACAATGCAAAATCCCACTAATATTATAAACGCGAAATCTTATGATCCATCTTTGTGAAGATGGATGTTTGTTACTCTTTCAAGCAAAAACTACTGAACGGATTATGATGACACTTTACAGTAATATAGCTTATACATCGGGGTAAACGCTGACAAGACAATGTTGGATTGCATTCATCTTTCATTATGAGATTCACTGATTCACTACTTGTATGGGTTTTAGTTACAATTCCGTTTCATGATAGTATCATAATAATGTTTTGGAGTTGCGTCAGTGAATAAGAATGTGTTATACCTCACAATATACTGGATCAGCACAAAATGTTTTAATACTAAAATGACTAATAATTTAGAGACTCGTTAAGTCGTGAAGTATTGATTAATTCTATTTACGTAACCACCCATTGTAGGACGAAAGGTGCGGCGTTCGTTCAGAATTAATTTCGCTAATTCATTTCCAATAAGATACATCATTTTATGGCGGCTTTTGTTTTTACTTTTTTACATGAAGACTACGAAATAATCATGTAAGTTTTTTTTCTTCTAAAATCAGCAAACAATTAAATTAATAATTAAATAAAATTAATAATAAATAAACGGAGCAGCGATTAGTGCAAGTTATTAACTTTCATTGGACTCACTCAATTAAATGGAATGTAGTGTGGAATGTAGCTTGATGGAAAATATAGATAGGTTCGTAAAACATGTATGACCATGTTTTCAGACAATATTTAATGTTGAATGGGGAATATCGTTACGTTCGTAACTTTGTATCATACAAAAAAAAGCTTACAATTTCGATCAGTCTGGAACTGGACCCAGTAGCACAGCAGTTAGTGCGCCATCATACCAAGAGAGAGGTCAATGATTTGATCCCCTCCCTAGGTTAAAATTTTTAGGGATTATAAGATATTGCCGTTTAAAGACCTCCGAGATGGTTGGGCTACTGTAGCCGGGACCGGCAGCTTAACGTGCCCTTCTAAGGACGAAAGTGCTCAGTAATCACTTGTTATGCCAATGCCCTCGATTCTCATACACACGTCATCTATCTAAACGTTGAGAGCGTTAAATTTTGCTCTCAACCTAGTTGACTTGTTAAGAACGACAGACAAGCAACAATTGGGTAAAAATAAAAAGAACCAAATAATACAATATTTATGTATTGTTTGGTACAAACACTCACTAGTTGGGAATGTACACTTGTTTCAGCTTGGACTCTGCTTCTACCGCCTTCACGCGTTTCTGCTGAACGTAGCGGTCCGTTGTTTTCCACATGTAGTAGTATTCGACAAGGTTCTTTAGCGTCTTCCATGGCAACTGTAACAATGATTAATAAAATAAATAAATTATCTCGCTATATGGCTCAACGCATACTGACGAAGTCGAAGTGAGTCGTGACGTTTTACTAACATAACATACTGCATTTAACTTTTCTGTTTAGTGTCGGGGAAGTATCTGGTCGCTGGACGAAAAGCGAACGCGCGCGTTTTTTCTATGCTCAATACAAATTTGGACATTACAAGAACAGATAAAAGTTCAGAATACAAAGTAACCGTTTACAGAGACCTTCATGGCAAAATAGTCGTCGGCTTTGGTTCGTATATGCGTCAACATTGAGCATTGTGTGCATTGAGTCTTATTTTAATGCCATTCCCAACATTCTGTCTGTAACCAACTTTCAATCACCATGGAAAAGTAGTTGTTCCCATACAAAATAACAACGTTGCTATACAGTGACTGACATTGGTGGTAGATAATATAGATAGAATGTTGGACAAGCAAAAAAAAAATTGCCATGAAGGAGGGGTTGTTGTAAACCATCGTTTACTAGATAATAATTTATAACAAAGTAAATGTTAAAATGAGATAGCCGACAGTTAATTTGATGTTTCAAAAAAGGTTTGATGATAAATAACTGATAAAATATTAATCACTTTTTTCATTTATAGCGTAACTCAACCTCTTTTTATGAACCTACTTTCGTATGGTTAAGTAACGTGTTTTTCGTCAAATGGTCATTCATTACGCGGTTTTATTTTATACTAGCCTCTGCCCACGGCTTCATCCGCGTGGTACCCGGATAAAAAGTAGCCTATGTGTTATTCTGATGTATAAGCTATATTACTTTAAAGTTTCAGCAAAATCCGTTTAGTAGTTTTTGCGTGAAAGATTAACAAACATCCATCCTCACAAACTTTCCCATTTTTAATACTTGTAGGATTTCAATTTGGGGTCTTGGAACCTTTGGTGCAACTCAAGTGTTCTCTCAGGCCACTAAGCCTGAGAGAACACTTGAGTTTACACCACCTTTCGCAATGAGACCCTTTAAGTCTATCAGAGAAGTAGAATTCAGATAAAATGAAGAGAAATAATGAAATTTAAAGGTGTTAAAATCTCAGGACATGTAAATCGACTTCATTGAGTTTTATCCTTTAAATGCAGAAAATAGGCGATCTATTTATAAATGAGTACAGACGATTTTAATATTGTGGAATTTGGCAACAGCCCAAGCACTTATGGATTGAAATTCTTATTTGTAGGTGAATATGTGAATGCGGAAAACAATAAACGTTTTAACACCCCTTTTTTTAAAGTTAACTAGCCCCTGTCCGGATGTGTAATCAACAAACTCCGGTGACGATTGTTTTACGTTAGCAAGCGTGATAGGCCGGTTCTGGCATAAAGCAGATTGCTGTGTTTCTATCTGAAAGCTTTGAAGAGTATGTGTGCTGATGAAATTATGGGCACATGAGATTTACAAGCAACACATCATCAAAGACCATGAAAAGGTTTAAAAATATTGAGAAAAAAAAAACTGGGTACGTGGACATATCACCGCGAGCGGTTAAAAACACGACCAGCATTTTATATCCTTGTTTCTCGCAAAGCCAAGTCTAATTTGTAGAAGATTGAGCTTCAACTACAAGCCCTAGTACCCGAGACCATGCAAGATTTCTCCCCAGAGATGATGGATTTTTTATTAGTCAGATCTTATATTAGTTTCCAAAACCCCTATCCTAAAACATTCCTGTAACTTCATAGAATTGTTCAAGCCGTTTTTGAGAAACGGTGTTTCTGATATTGAATTCGAAAGACAGATATCAGAAAGTTACAAAGTATGGCCTTGAGTGTATAGTGAGTAAAAGGTGGTACTTACAAAGTCCTGTCGTATATCCGCAAAGTCCTTGCCGTATTTGTCGAGGGCTTCTTCGAAGAGGTTGGCTTCTGAGGCGGACCACTCTTCCATCTCGTCGCGGCACAACACTGGGCCGGAGGCGGGCACGAGCGATGACAGTGCGGTCTCTATGCTATAACCGGATTTGTGTAGGGTGTCCATGGCGTGGAACTGAAATCAAAAAATATTCTTTATTGTATACACAGAGAATACAGACGAAAAACTTACTTATAGGACATGGACAAGGGTGAGCTTAACACTAACAAGAGTTTTCTCTTTTGAGGATAGGGACAGCTGATAAATAGTGGTAGGTAAGTATACACAAACGAATAAATTTACTTATCAGAACATAACTTGTCCTACGTATCAGAAACACCTATTTGAATAAATGCGAAAGTAATGAAAGTATGGACGTCTTTTTACTTTAGGCATAACGTAGACTTCCTGAAACGTTGAATTCCCAAAATGTTGAATTTCTTAACACTACAAATTCGTGCGAGGGCTATCACCGCAGAATTAATTCGAGAATACCTCTATCACCGAATATATTCCTGGTCTGAAGCAAACTTATGAAAGAGTGTTATCGTTATGACCGAAATACAAGACAATCTTTTCTTGGCTATTTTCAGAGAAACAGAAGAGGAAAAAACATTGCATTATCAGAAAACATCAATTACTTCATCATCATCAATCAACATAACAATTCTTTAACATCAGGAATGCAGTGATTCCAGACCAGATCTGTTATTAACAATACCAAGGATTAAATTAAAATGTTGTGAAGGTATTTATATCCTTAATTCATAGTCGGGGGTTGAACAGTCCCCCAAAATCCATCATTCAGCATTCATTCGCCTTATGGCTGGGTGCATAAAGGTTGAATTCGCACTTGAATTTTAACTTAGCGCCTGAACAGTATCCTATAGGAGCCTCTATTTGACTATGAATTCAGGCTTAGTATGTTTTATTGCTTTTTCAGTATTTGATTAATAATAATAAATAAATTACAGCGACCATACACTACTGGATCTAAGATCTAGATCCTAGACCATAGGCAACCACAATTCTGTTGAAATACGTAGTTCGGCGAGGGAGTAGTCGACTGAGACGTGATGAGTGCAGGTTCGATTCACGCTACGGAACAAAAGTTATAGGTTACCTAGTCATTGTAATAGAAAAGGTAACATGATCATCGCCTATTTATCGTACAAAATAATTATCTTGCGTATTTCAAGGGTGTGCAGTTCCAACTACCAAATGTTTACTAAAAGCAGTTTTTGTTGCTACTTCTCTATTGATTCAGCACTTAATTATGATTTAGTACATTATTGTTCTTAGAAAATAGCAGAAAAATAATATTACTCCAATGAATTAAAAAAAAAGTCAACTTCCTATTTAAAATGAAAACTAGTTTTTTAGAATAGAATAGAATATATCTTTATTGTACACCAGTAAATACAAATGAAACACGAAAAAGAAATTATAATAATACCTAATGATACAATGGGCGACCTTAATAATAGGTAACTACCCGAAATTTCGGTTTCAGTTAGTTTCGTTTGCTTGTCGTATCACTGGTTCTGGTTTCGGTTTACTTGTTTACAGTTTTATCATAAGGATAATGCCTTTTCATTTCGTTAAACCTGTTAAACTTATTTCATGAATTTAAATTCTCAACAGTTTTATAAGTTTTTTTTCTTTTTCATTTTGTCCTTAGCTGCAATTTTTAACGGGAACTGTCATTTTTGACATGAGCTGACATTCATAAGTGAACTAAAGTATAAATAAATATAGGTTTTTTTTGGTATAAATGGCGAATCTGGCGAAGTGGAAATTATAGTACATATTGGGAATATTTTGTAATAGGAATTCAACATTGTGGAAATTCAACATTATGGAATTAAATAGACATCATTAGAATACAACATTTTAAGCATTAAACATTTTGGAAAATCAACTTAATGGTCCTACGCAAAGGGTCTTTTTCAACGACGTTTTTGTCATGTCACCAATTATTTTTTGGGTACACTGCGTAAGGTCAGTGATCTACCAGGCATATTGACACTTATTGCTAATTGCTGGACATCTCCAGGACGACTAAAACTCGAAAAGAGTACAGCTTCTTGACGTAAACTTTCCCTTTCCAGGTTTTAGAAGTTCTGTATGTTGATAATAAGCCTGGCAAATTGGGTACCATTGTCTCGATCCTATTGCCATTTCGCTTGTGTAATTAGGGTGTAGGTACAATGGACGGAAATTATAATGTTTGGGCGTTCCTTTGACTTTCCCTGACTTGGTATCATCAAAGATGTCTGATCAAGATTGAGGATGTCCATTATTGGGAATATAGTCGTGCGCGTGTTTATTTCGTAATTAAATAATTTTTAAAAGTAAATTCTCATTCCATCTCATAGCATGCTTTCTAACATTCAACATGTAGAGACAGCAAGCTTTTTCGTTACCTGAATAGGATATGAAATACAGTCATGGGAAATACAGATGTGAGCGTGTTTGTTTTGTTTTGTAGGACTGACGGTGCGGTGTAGGTTGAGTGGAATCCCTTTCTGTAAGTATCTTAGGGATACTTACACAAAGGGATCCCAATGACATCCTATTTCTAGATCATATGGTAGGTAGCCATTTTTTTTTCATGATGTGCCAAATACATTTTTTAATTTGATTTGAATGATGCATACCAATGTGATATCACGGCTAGCAGCAGCAGCCGACATGTGCAGTGAAGGTTGCTTCACACTGGAGGAGCAGTCCAGGGCCCGCGCGAAGGTCCCCACCGAACGCGACACCACCAGGAACTGGTCTATCTGCCGGTCCGTGAGACCGTGCTCGGGCGTCCACACTAGAGTCTCCAACTCCTCACTGTTCCGAGGGTCTTCCTCCCCTACAACAATACGTTCCACGTTCACTTCACTTTCCCTTTCTTCACTAGCCACCGACAGCACTTTAGTAGAACACATACCTTCTTTTAATAAATTAGTTACTTCAGTCTGATATCTACTTCCAACTCTGATTTCTCCCTTATCTGCTAATAAAGTCTTTTGTGAAGGATCAAATACTAAACAATAAAAAAATGCGTCCTGGAACAAAAGAAAACATATTATTAGCTATCTTAATAGGTACAGTAAAAGAGGAAGCACTGTTAGTTTTTCAATGCTTGTAGATTTATAATTTACTAGCTTCTGCCCACAGCTTTGCCCGCATGATACCGAGTAAAAAATAGCCTATGTTTATTCTATACCTGTTTCAAATAAGTCCAGCAATTATGGAGATGCACAAACACCTAAACATCTAACTTTGACATTTACAATATTATGACCCCAAATGCGTCACCTGAGCACTAACGGTACATTCCAGTATGTCTTTAGTTAGACCTCAGATTATTTACTGAGAATGCCCTAAATTCTTGCACATATTGTATTTGACCCCATGGCACAAACTATCAAACTCAATATGTGATAAAATAATAATAATGCTGGACATTTTTCACACAGCATCATCTAGCCCCAAACTAAGCACAGCTTGTATTATGGGAACTAAATATGTAAGTGATATATTTGCATATACAAACATTGTCCCGCAGCGGGAATCGAACCCGCAACCTTCTGCGTTTCAGGCGGGCCTTCGCTACGCTAGGTCGTCATATATCTATACTATAATAAGAGGTCAAATCCTGTACATTGAAGATATTTAGAAAATTTTTTGGAGGGCACTCTATAATCGATACTAAAGCCAAAAAAATTTTTTTTTCATTTAAGTCTGTCTGTCTGTCAGGATCTGGGCCGCGCATAGCGCCGAAACTACTGAACGAATTCAAATGAAACTTGGCATTATTTGAGTTCATACTACGGGGTAGGACATAGGACACTTTTTATCCTGAAATTCAGCAAGGTTCCCTTGAGAGGGGATCAAATTCAAAATTTGTACTTAGTTTTAATTCATTAACGCGTAGTCCGATTTCATTCATTCTTTTTTTGTTAGAAAAAAGGTATAGCTAGTATGATATATAAATGATATGGTAGTGATATTTGATTTTGATAATTTGTACATGAAATGCTGTTGATGATATGCAAATAATGCATATCATCATCAGTAGCCTTTGTGGCCACCATGTATTGTAGGTAGCCGCCTTGCTGGCAGTGCGGCTACCCAAGCCACTTGTTGGCTGCCTTGTCTACTATCAGCCGAGACTAGTGCAGCCGCAGCCTTACAATTTCAGTCAGACTGTAGGTATAACAAGAGATTTAAGCATTACTCGATCTCATGGATAAGCAATATCCAATACCTAAACGTAAACTTGTTAGAATTTCAATTAGGTTTCGCGTGAAACAGGAAATGACAAGAGATTAGGTCGTGACGTTATCCTAGCGAATATGTTCGCAGCCGTGTGACCTGACCTTGCAATGACAAAGATCCAAGTGTTTAATAGTCATGTTTTTACATTGGACGTTTTTAATTGCTTGGCGCGCTTCATTACTAAAACTATCTTAGTATGACTTCGTGTTTATTTTAACTATTTACGGACTGATATCCCAAGTTAAAAACACCATGTTTCTATAACAGCGCCGGTTTATAAGTGGGTTCAGCAATTATACGTCACGCTTACGGCACTAACATCTGAACATACAAATTTTCGCTTAAGAGTAAGTGCTCGAGCATGAAGAGAACCCTGAGAAACTATCACTTTCAATAGATATGAAAACAAATACTAGAGTACCATGACTCACTTCGTTCATTCAAACTAGAACTCTACAATGTTTGAACGTCAATGAAATATCGATTACCCATAATCCCATACTATGCATGTATTATGACTTTCATGTACACATTTTCATTCGAATGCTTAGAAAAAGCAGTGTCAAGTCTGTGGAAAATAGAGGACAATTTTCACAGTTGGTAAATTGGATGACTGGTGAGGGCGTAGAATAACCCGAAATTTATCTCATTACACAGTCTGTTTGCTTCAGAGGACTAACTCGCTGCTCTCTTGCAAAATCACGAAATGTTTGATGGAAAAGTTATAAGTTTTAGAGGTGAAATGAGACTAATTTTCGTTGCATAGTAATTAGTTCATGCAAGATCAAACTAAATCAACTTGCTTCGAGATTGTTCATGTTGTCCGAATTATATTGTCACTTGAATTTCACTATTTACTATCTCTGATGATTAGTACATCCTCACATTCTGCAGGAATGCTGGTATAACTTAGATGTTTTCCGGAACCACTTAACGGATCTTGTCAGTACCATCTGACGGCCGTGTCTTGGTCAAACCTTCACTTAGGGCACAGCCCCACTATCAAAACTGTTGGTATCTAACTGCCTAGATAGATTTATACTACGCGTACAGTATGTAGTTTGCAGCAACTTTGCTCGCCTAATGCTTTGGGTCAGCGGCTGATTTGTCGCTCAATGGATGACGCGCAGAGTCAGCCTTCGATTTACAACACAGAGTCAGTCAGGTACAAACGTTTTTCCTGCAGGGCCGCGCCCACAAGTTCGACGAAGAGAGACTAGTGTCGGCTTTCAGATAGTCTCTTGTCGTCCGTGGTCGGTACATACTCACATCCTTATTGAGATAGCTGAGCAGTGACTCCGTCTCGTTGAGTAGCGTGACGGTGCACTTGCCGCGTATGTGAGTCGCCGGCAGTGTTTCCACGTGCCGCGAGAGGAACAGTTCGCGGTGTTTGGCCTGGTGCCGCTGTTTCGGCGCCAACCCATCTGTGCCCGGCAGATCCGTAGATTCCTCCTCCATCGCCACTGAAAATGTACAACATTGGAGATGACCATGGGCACATTGTAACAATTGGATACTAAACTAGTATTTTGTCATTCGTGAACCGTTCGTTCGTCGTGTCAACGGGTCCGATGACAATAGGTCAGTGACCATGTTGCACTTCATATTGCTTACTTCAAATTCTAGCTACTCATTTCATGAAGTAATTTGCCGTGAGCTATAACCTAATTGAACAGCCTATAAAACTGGCATTAAAGATACCTCGCATAGATTCAAAGGAAGTGGCATTGTCACCACGCCCGATGGGGTCTAAATCAAAAACCGTTACACACTTGCACGGGTCACGAGACAGCTGTATCACCCCAGGGCCTCAGTTATGTTTATTATGTTCGTAAATGCTCAATTTAGGAGTATTTCCTTTGCATATAGATATAAAAGCTAACACGTGGGCCTTTTGTGATACGTAACGACAAGTATAATAGTATTGCCTGGCGGTTAGGGGGGTACGTTTGGATGGTCACTTCCAAGGACAACGTGTTCGTATCGACACTACTTTATTTAGATCGCTCGTACCTACTTAATTAATATTATATTGGTGGATTTTCCTTGAGTAATGGAGATGTGAAGAATAGAATATTGTATGTGTAATTAAATAATTCGAAGGCATGACTGTGCCATCGGTTAGTGTTCAGAAATAAGTGGCGATGGGCTTGCAACGTGTCACGTGGAATACAAAACGCGAGCATGTACCAAATATAATGTTAGGACGTGCCTCTGACTAACCCCTACTATCCTCAAAGATATACGTACTAAGTATGTATCTAGGGATGCCCATCATGGGGAATATAGACGTGCGCATATTTATTTTGTAATTAAATATTTTTTATAAGAACATTATCATTCCTTCTCATATCACGCTTTCTAACATTCAACATGTAGAGTAGAGACAGCAAGCTTTTTCGTTACTTGAATAAGATATGATGCTAAGATTCATACATGTGGCAATTGACAGGCTGTAAGAGAAAACAAGCTCACGAGACCTATTTACAAGTAGCTATAGTTTGTTCAATTGCAACCAACGTTATAGTTTCGCAAGACATCATCTCGTGTGTCTGTGTACACTGTGAATCACTCTTGTCCCGTAGACTTGTCGAGAGCGGTCAAGCGGGTGGAACGATTTTCGTAAGAGCGGAAACATGGTTGCCTTGCGCGAACCACTGCACTTAGGTCACTGGCTCAGCAGCGCAAGGGATTATTATTTCAGCGATACAACCACTACAGCTTTGATAGATCTTAAATTCGCCAGGAGGTTAACTGATAGTGTTTTATAGGTCGTAATGTTAAAACGTCTCACTCTTTTTTAGAATATGGTGAACCTATCAAAATGAAAAGTTGATCGGTATGGAGACTGTTGCATTCGGTTGGGGTGCACGCAGCAGCCGCGCCCGGCCGCGTGGAGGAGGCAGGTGCGTTGCGAAACATGCCCACATCAACTTATGATTTTTATGTGCTGACCGCCATTACGACACGCTACGTACACATGATCCTATGTATCACCAATACTAGACGTTCAGTTTAATTCGTGCTCGAGTAAAAGTACCACGAACGCGTTTTATTGTTTTCACTTAACAAATCGCAAGTTTCGATTGGCCATCTCAGAGCCTTGGTGATCCAATTCAATTTCTTTATACGACCACGCTTACACCTGTCGCGATCGGCTGTGTAAAGATAAAACGGCATTTTTATGTTTTATTTTTACATAGCATTCGCATACAAAGCCTTAAAGTGATCAACTTTTGGGCTTTAATTGCTATAGAGACCTTAAATTAATTATAGTACAGGACGCAGATAATTAACGTTTGGAATATTTTCGATCATACTATCCGATACTTTGATGTCATATAAAATGCATTGGAAAAGTGTCATGTCCTTGCCAAGAAAGAAATAGTAAACAGTCCAAATATAGGAATCAATAAAAAAAAACTACACTGTCTGACCTCTATTTGCTACATTCAGGCATCCAGTGTGTTAAATGGCCAGTGATTCTGTTTGTTTGGTATTGAAGTCGAAGGGTCGGCGTGCCGACGTATAGGTAAACATAAGGGACGCCCTTCCCAGCGGAGTGACAAAGGCTCGATCCCCGCAGAGTGCGCTGGTTCTGACTTACAGAATAAATAATACTAGACGCATAAGTTTCACTCTACCAACACTATGCGTAGATCTGTGGCGCGCTTACGAGAAAACAATACGGTCTTGTCCATTTTGGACGATCCTATAAAATTATAAATGTCAAAGTTTGGTTGGATGCTAATATTTGTTGGTAATAATCTTAGTGACGGCTGGACCGATTTGATGAAACACTACTTTTACGCGGGCAAAGCTGTGGGCAAAGGCTAGTTATACTTAGCCTTTATTGACTTTAATGCAATTTTTTTAGGTCTCTAAGTCATCTCGATGGATAATATTTTACATTAAAAGCTGATTTAGAGGGACTCAGACTTGCCTGGGTCGGGGTTAGGGGTCCAAACCTTCCCGGAATCCCGGGAGACTCCGGTAATAATGGTTAACCTCCCGAGCTCCCGGGACTTTGAACATCCGGAATGTCAAGCAATGAAAATTTTATTTCTAAAAGAACCAATCACATGGTCAGATATTATTAGACTACAAGAAATATTAAATATTTACTCAGATCATGAGAAACTGTGAATTTTGTGTGAAATGCAACTACATCTCATTAAAGATACTCAAGTTGATTTAAGCTGTGTTGACTTATTTGCGAAATTCGACTTCGACAGAAATCCCTGTCCTGAATTGAAAAAACTTTCCATTCCTGTCTCTAACACTTCTTGCGAACGCGTATCCAGTATAATGGAGAAAGGAACAGAATGAATATTTCTTTAGTCAAAGCAGAGTAACAAGTATTAACAAACTTTGACTCGTCATGTAAAACCTTTTATTATAATTGGTTGGTTCTTTCGAGAGTTGGCAACCCTGGTCGGAGTCCTTTCGAACGCCATGTCGCGCGCCGGGACTACTCACTCCATTAAATCAGTGATCCAGATTAGCCGTATCGAGTCCTCAAAAAATATTCTATAACCAGTAACGATGATTGATACTTTGATTTTTAAATGAAGTCTGAGACAGACGGGAGCTGTAAGGGCAAGAGATTTTATGCGCCAACGGTACACAAGCGGTACTTAAAAAAGAAAATGCAGCATTACAAGATAGTATCTACAGTTACGAGCCTTGTTTGTATATCAGTAAAAACACCTTTTTTATTGCATTTACAAAAAATATATATATAAAACGATACATGGCGGAAAACGGCACATTATTCAGTATATCATAATATAGTTCCCAGATTTCATGATTTGGTTTCATATGAAATTGGCTAAATCATCACAGGATTATGAGTGTCTTGAACAAAAAGGGGAGAAACATTAAAACAAGCTGGAGAATTTAATTCCATTGGCAATATTGAAATGAGAGGAGGCGAACAGACAAAAACTGAAAATGCGATTGTTGAGCTCCCCCGCCCCGCAAGCTCCAAGTTTGTGTGTTGTTTGGTGGTGTGTACCCACGATACATTCGATATCGATACTTTAACGAACAGAAAATTGTTTGCTTATCGAGCAATTTTTTGCCTATGTGGGTGTTGGTAAAAATATCTGCATTTAACGGGTAAAATAAAGACTACTTTAGAGCGTCAATAATTGTGGTAGTATTTGAGGAACAAAGGTAGTGTCGGTAGTCAATAAAATATCAGTTCAGCTATTGGTTTTCTTAACCAATAGCTGAACTGATACGGGTGGTACGGGGAAGGAAATAGAAAGGCTGTGATATAAAAAGTAGACTAGAAGAAAAGTTAAAGTTGAGCCCGCTGCAGGTTAATTTATCGACATGATGTAGCGTAGCGGGCGATAGGCATCTCTAGAGCGTCGCGACGACGACGGCGAGGGCCCGCCATTTACCGCGACGCCCGGGGGCGGCCGAATTGCGGGGGCTTTACTTTATGATAATTATTTCGATTGCCATCGCGAAGAAAGAAGCCCGCACTTGAAACGATATCGAGAGATTCGAGAGCGAGCGAAGCGCCCGTAAAAATCACAGCTTTTACACCGAACCTCTTAGCTCCGACGAGCAATTTGCTCTCAGATCGGCTAAAATTAGTAAGCAATCTGGTAATTCCAATTATGAACCTCTCAGGGGTTGTTTCAATTAAAAAGAGCTTCTTTAGTATCACGATGAAGCCTTGAGGTTCAGGCGGTGTGATAATGGTTTAACAGTATCCTTTTCACAAGGCATCTTTGAGCTAATCATAGACGACCGAAAGTCTACTTTTTTAGACGAGAAAATCATAGTATATTTTTATTTTGAGATTTGTAAATAACCTTTTCTTTTTTGATTAAAACGATTTCATTAACTTTTCGCTTAGGTAGGTGGCATATTCACATGGCTCAAACAAAATGTGTTTTAAAGTAATCTCTACTTATTAGTTTTTCACAAATGTTTGTACGAATAAGCTGCTTAGTACCATGTTGTACTGTTTTACCATAGAAGCAAGGCAACAAGAAGCGAATAAAGGTATGTATTCTGTGTTGTCATAACATTCCTAGAACTTAGAAGTAAATGGAATGCGGAATGACGAGGCAACATGCGAAGCGAATGCATACAAAACAGTTATCATTTCATAATACTGAGAGCTTTGCTGACCATATAATTAGTAAAATAGCTAATCGCGCTATGTTAAGAACCGATGCTGATGGTAAGTTTGAAACTGGTTTATTACAACTACATCGTTTAGAAATATAAGAGGTACCTAACATAACGGTAGTTATTGGACTTTAGAAGATGGTGCATTACGAATTTGTGATTCGAAAACTGCAAGTACGCATACATGACTTCTCTCTTCAGACTTTATAACTATTCAGACTCTCTCAGCATAACGCTTTGAATGATGGTGATTTTCACATGTTTTGGATAAGGCTTGGCTATACTGATTATTACAGATAGGTCTTCTCCGTGTTTACCATTATTATCTTTTCTATCTTATCTCGAATCCTTGGTGGCATTTTGAGTGAGATATTTAAGATTGCAGCACACTCTCGAGCAATAAAGTTACGTTGGAGTTATTAAATGATGATAAGAAAATATTTATTCAATACAAAAAATCTGTCCTAACATTCGTATTAATCGTTTTTACATTGTTGTAATGATAATTGTTTTTTTATCAATAAAATTAGTTTGATTTCAGATGTGAGCAGAGTGGACAGGGTCGTTTCGACAATTTAATAACCCGGGATTAAGGATGTACATGCGTTACTACGCAACTAATTAAAGCGTAGGCAAAGAGAAAATGGCAATCTGTGGATTCCTCCCACCCCCTTTAGTGGGGGGTGTCGGTTACGTATGCCCCCTTGGGGTGGTTGGGTGTATGGTTTTTCTGCTCGGGCATCCTTTGCTTACTTATTGATCCAGTCAAATGTGTGGAGGTGGCGCGGTGGGTGGTGCCCCGTCCCGCACCCCCTCGAAGGGGTACGTCCAAATAAATCTGTCCGCCCGCGAAACACCGCAGTGACAACAGCGGCGGCCGGTAAGATGCGGTCGCAATGTCTCCATTTGATCCTCATTGAGTAGTTTGTTTATCTGCTGCTATCCAGGGTGCCGAGGTCGGGAACTTGTTTCGACTCAGGCGTTCAAAATAGCGATCTCCTATTTAATTGAAATGATTTTCATCGGAAAGCAAGAGCGTCGGGCACGACCTTAGAAACAGGCATGCGCGCGACCGATGAAGGCACCTAAGCCGCGACGCTTCCTTTCATAGGGGTCAATGACGCTAAGTAAAACAACTTGTTATAGTTTATTAAATGATTACAGGTATGTTTAACCTGTAATTAGATTTTTTTCAGCAGACAGAACGTCAATTCTTTGTGATCAATTCCAATGCACACAATAAAGAGGAGACGAGTATTATATCAATGTAGCTAGTATCCAATCACACATCGTTAGCCTTGCTAGCCTAGATATAAAGATGGGGAGATAGAAGACCTTCCAAAAATCGCCCACGTCTTTCTCACAGGCAAATTCACTCCACTTTCCTCACTAACAATTTCTTTACTGGGCCTACTGGCAAAATGTGAAGCACGCAATATCAGTACGAATTGGAGGGTGGAACAGAGCTTTGGGATTTAAATCCATCTGATTTTTGACTTTTGAATGTCGAGGCTATACAGCGATACCTCAATATCAAGCTACCTATAAAATTATGAAAATAGGTAATAAAAGTATTAAACAGACGAAACCAGCAAGTCAACCGCGGTTGGTTAATGACAATGGCGGTCGGTGGTGGAATCTCGTGCGAGAATATAGGACCAAATTCAATGGATATTTATTCATTGAAATCACAAACTAATTTTAAACGTCCAAGAAACTATAGATGAATTTATACCAATTCCTCGTGACCTATGAAATTGTAATAAATAATCAAATAAAAAACCCAACAAACAAATTTCTTTACAGGTACATTTTGGACAAACATTTTCATGAGCTCCTTTTTTAGCAATTCGAAGAAACACGGAAATGAAGTAGACCCAACGAATGTGTTCACTTTTAGCTCGACTTCTGAGACAAAGCTTCATCACCTGGATGTTCTCGATTGTATGTAAAAAAAGTTATAATTTAAAATCAATCCTGTTGCTACATTTTCAATCCTCGGACAAAAACGGGCTGTTATAAGTTCGAGGCTATAGCGTTTGTTTGTCTGTGGCCTTGTTCCGAAACAATCGCTCCAATTTCAATGCATTTTTTTTAAGAAAGCTGGAGTTTGTGAAATGGTACTCAGCTATGTTTGGTGGAAATTGGTGCAGCCGATCTCAAAACTTCTTTTAGATAGATAGATAGATAATACTTTATTGCGCACCACTTTTAAAGGGACCATGAGAATTGTTACTGCTAGAATTCAAAATGTTCAGTTTTGACAACTGATAACGACCAGCAAAGGATGAGCAGACGACTTTTCATAAAATAGACAACTACAGATTCCAGGATCTGATGCTGGTCAGCATAGGAATAACCGACTCCAGAGTATAAAGGTGCTCCAATATCAATGCGTTTTTTGTAGAAAAGCTGATGTTTGCGAGATGACATTCAATCACTTATGGTCTGAAAGTCGTGGGTGGGTTCTTTAATTTTTGCAAAATTAAATTATATACAACTTTTAATATTAAACAAAAGTATATTACTGCGTTCATACTTTTACAATTTCCCGAAAAATTAACGAATAAAGGATTTTTTACACATGTCCGTACCGGGGACAGGATGGGTCGCAAATAGTCGGCACTTTTGAATTTTTAAGCCAGTCTATCAGTTCAGTAACGCAATCAACGCAGGGCTAAGACGTAAGTCTCTAGATATTCCTTACTCAAAATGTTAACAAGGGCGTGTCAGTCAGAGTTTTGGTCGTGCGAGGAACCGACGTAAATTCATTTTCAAATTTTAAATTCACGTAGTTTTCAAGTTGCCGAATTCACGTAGTTTTTAATGAATAAAAACCCATTTACTTTGACGTTGAATCAACCAAAGTTGCATTTCATTAATTACAATTCTCATCAAAAAAATCGAAAAACTTTTCGGCTTATGTTTTTAATGGATTATTAAAAAAATATTGCATTATAGGGGGAAAAAATTAAAATGTCATATAACAATAGGTATTACACCCTATGAATAGGCGAGAGGTTTAGATGTTGTCTTGCAGCCACAACATGTTGACTAAGACCAGAATCCAGCAACGCCTTTACTTGGGCGACGTTTGCGGGCGAAATATTCATGTGTGGTGAAAAAAAAGACTTGTTAACAGATGTCACAGAACCTAATAATCAAATTACAAACAGCAAATTTTAAAGTAATCGTTATTTTTGTTTATTACACACCAACTAACTATCCTCTGATTAAAGACGTTGCCTCAAAACTATGTTCCATTTCCTTAAAGAGATTAAAATTTTAAAATTTAAATTCAAATTTGGAATTCTTTTACATCACTGAAAAGGCCAAACTGCCAGCTAATAAAACGGTGTTTTTGTTTTTAAGAATTAATCTTCTTTTTTGTTTATTTGTCGCCAGAAAGAAAATCTTGGTAGTGTTTCTATTTTTTTGATGAGAAGTGTATTTTGTTTGTTTGGTGACCCTTGAACAGTAGTCCCCTATTGTTGCGTGTTTCCATTCGCACTTGACCGGTATTCATAACAAACAGCGCTCCTCTGGTTTGCATGAGGGTGTAAGGGATATTATGTATACGCAGGTTTGCGTCGATCAGAACTTACCCGGGGTGTATATTTTTTTGACAGCTGCGCTCTACCTGTTGACATGTTGCTATTTTTAGGGTTCCGTACCCAAAGAGTGCGAACGGGACTCCATTACAAAGCCAACGCCGCGCCTCCGTCGTCTGTCTGTCACAGAGCTGTATCTTTTTACCGTAGTATGAAGCCAGTAGAACTTTTCACAGAATACGTGTTACTATTATATGTGCTACCGGCTTTTTATTATGACAAACAAAAAATCAACAAGAACCCAAGGGGGTTTTACAATCCTTGCAAAAATAGTAGATTCTATAGTAATAGTAAATTCAAGATCTCAAAACCCAATGGGTTTTTACGGTTCTTTGTTTGGAGGCCCATACACAATAGTTAAAAAATAATATTGTTATTTAACAAAAAAATATGTGTGGAGGTACTGAATCCTTAGTGGACGAGTCCGACCCCAGTTCGTCGATTATATTGAGTATTTTTAACTATGATCTATATTATATACAATGTATAGTTAAAAAAAAAAACAATATATTGCCAGTTCAGGCAACGTATTAAGTAGTTAGTAAGTTTAGGGGAACTTCTGTCTAGCACACGTTACATTTGAGACTCTTATGTTTATACAAAAAACTCACTTTTGGTTGAGTACTCTTTAACTGTAGTTGATCGTCTCCGCATTTATTTAACAAGTTGATAATATACATTGTGCAATACCAAACCATCCTATATATCACCATCTATGCGATCATATCCATTAAAGACAAAGGTTCTCAAATGTGTTGCAAAACAATTATCTTGGAAAAAAGATTAGATATTATTTCGTGCTCGGCGGGAGTTAATTTTGGCAAGTTTCTAAAGTTGGCTAGTTATGAAAATGATAGCGACTCTTTTCTAGTATAAATATCGGGTTAGGAACCGTGTGTCAGTGAACCGGGAATGCTAATTGCGCAACAATGTAGGTGCCTCCGGTGGCGTTTTAGAGTAGTGCATTGGTGTCGGTGGTGCCCCTACTCCACCAGACATAGTCGTGTAGTAAAACTACGCATAACAACATTTGTATTTCAACCTCATAATACTTTGTAAATAAACCTATATTACGTTTCCCTTTTCGATATTATGTTTACTGGATTTGAAGCCCTATAATTAAGATGGTAGAGTCGTATTCTGGCTAGCGTGAGTTTCGACTCCGGAATCTCTGGAGTAAAGCGCAAACACGGAGCGTTGTTAGTTATGGATAAAGTAATAAATGATTTCATGGTGTTTTCAGTGACACGATGACATCGTTTATGTTGATTGGGCATATTTATATGGCAACCACTGCTGTGGTGACAGAGTAGTCTGGTAAGCTACGACTGTGGGAAGAGCATAATGAGAGGGTCGCCGGTCGGTGTGTCCTGTGTGGCGGCGCTCGGTGCGGCGCGGCCGGCCGGCGCGGGGCAGGAGGGCGCGCGGAAGGAATGCGTCGTTTTCGCATCGGGAGAAACGAATGCGTTTAAGCGTCGCGGGTATACAATGGCGGCGTGACGAGATCCGGTTCGCGGGCGGCAGGGGGCAGGGGACGGGGGCTCTAATCGATAGCCGGCGAGCGACGGCCGGGCGACTGCGGCGCATAGGTGACAGCTCGGGCCCAATCAAATTACCGGCCATGGAGGAGTGCTGCAGTGGCCTTACACGCACGCCGGAGAAACGCACACCACCGCCCGCACTGCTCCCGCAGCCTCTTGCCGAATCTGCACGTCGAGACACTGACGGACTTGTATTGTCCGCCACACCACACCTGCGCTCACATACGTCCGTCTTTGCAACAAATTGACGGATAGACGTCACTTATCAACCCACACGATTCGCGAGCTCCACACCCCCAGCAAACCCCATCCCTCCTCTCTTCGTAATGATACAATTTGTATGTAGTCTAGGATTTATATTATGTACATCCTAGGTAAATCTAATCCATCCAATAACTTGCCTAACCGACCAGGTGGATGATTAATGTATATTTTACATAATACGAATTCGATATCTAAATTCAACAGATGACGTAAAATTTGGAGTGAGTTACTTTAATAAAATCGTCTACAGCTTCATATTCTACTCTAAGAATTCAGCCAAGTCAGAATAAATGGGTAACACACGTGTTTTAAGTGCTTATTGAATCCTGATGAACACCAGAAGTTGAAAACTTCAAAGGGCCAGAAAACAATACAAAACTTTAAAGTTGTACTTTACATAACTTAGGTTTATTTTATAGGGCTGCGCATGTGGAATTGACTCTAGAAATAACTCGTTTCTCTGGGAGCCGTGGAAAGGTACCTCAATAGCAATTTTACTTGAAGCTAGGTAGAACATTTCTATGAAAATCGAATACCGAAACGACTAACTTCACGTGAAACTATTTAAATGCAATGCACGACATGAATGTTGTTTCTAAATACTATTGTAATGAAGAGATGAATAAAAGCGAATCGTTGGCATCAAAAGTGTCAACGGATGTAGAATAAACGAGACATCTACGAGTTTTACGGCTGAGGATTGGTGTACGCGCATCTAATTATAGGTTATTCCACCCGCGTACCACACAACAGATCCACGTTGTACCATTAACGACCTGTGCACGAATGTCTACCCTCTGCACACACATGCTCTAAGCGAAACCGGCACACACGGAGAAATGTGATGTAACATGTCATGCATACTGAACTCTGGCTGGCCGCAGTCATGAAGCTCAAGACAAAGCTTGAAGAAGAATACCCGGCGCGGGAGAGAGATTGTAAACAGTAAACTTGACATTGAGCAAGAACATCACAAGCGAAACAATACGTAAAATAATAACGACGCCGTAAAGTTTCCACAGATCGATAGACGGCCGCATGTTTGGTGTAATGTCAAAAAGCTTATTCTCTGAAATGAATGTCGTTTTATAGGAAGGTAATGAAGTGACCGTTGTCGCAATTAAATCGATGACATCATAGCCTCGGTGCGAGGCGTGATGGGAAATAAAAGCACAATTCAATCAAGCTACGCTTGTGCGTCGAGCTATAGAGTTAAATACTTTCCTTAATGCTGATATTTTTGAAAAATAAACACAATATTTAAAATATTGATAAACTAGTTAATTTTTACGTTTTTTTTTAAATCTCTAACTTGTATTTACATTATTGAATGCAGAGCGTTCTTGTCGACAAAGTCGATTGCAAAAAAAAACCGCTGTAATCCGATAAGCCGTTTCAAAGAAAAACGTTAACAAACAAACATCTGAAGGCAAACACATAAACGGGCTCCTTACGTCGCGGGTAAAAGTTACATAGGACAGATATAGAGAAAAGTGTAATGTTAACTCTATATTAACTCTGGGCAAGACCCTCTTAGTACAGAGTGTTAATGTAAAGAGATACGCTTCATAAGTGAGGGTACACGCGCTCTCAAGCGAAGGTGCCGGCTGAGAGTTTAAAGAGGCGGATGGAACAGCAAAGAGAGGATTAGTCCCCGCAGTGGGATTTGAGGGACCAGGGAGATAAATTAGTGATGATGATGATAATAATAAGATATAATAAAATGTTAACTTACCCAGCGCTGTGTCGAGGACTGCTTGTGCGGCCTGTTCCTCACCAACCGGCGTTTTTAGACATATTTTTTTGAGTTTCATTGCGACCGGTGAGTCTTCTGACTGGGCCACTGAAACATAAGCAAGAAATTAGACTACATCACACCAGGAAGCTAATAAAAGTTTTTTAGCATCTGTATGTTCAGTCATGTATATGCATATCGCATGAACATGATCGAATATTGCAGGTAAGACGAAGGATTAGGACGGATTAGGTTTAAAAATGCAACTTACTGCATATAAAACGTCTGTAAACATTATTTTAAGGACTTTAATTTTGCCTTAGTCTCTAAAAATATGACCAACCAGCCATTGGCCAATTTCCAGTTGTCGACTAAAATGTTTTATTGGTAAGTTGATGAGAAAATTATATAAATATCCCCCCCCCACATGTCCCACACCGTGTGTCGAGTGGCCATTGTCTCTATAATGGTTCTAAGAGACTAGTTATTATGATTGGGATAGTACCATGTCCTATTTCTTAGGCGTTTTTAGCGCAATCAATCTACGGACATTCGGCGACAGGAGTTTTAGAATTGACCTTACATAATGAAGTCAAATAGGGGTAACTTTAATACCCCTGGCGTGTTTCCTATCGTCTATTGTTACCTCTAGTAACTTGTGGCGATAAACCAAAGACACATCCTTTAAAATACACAAACAGATTAAAGAAAAAAACGCATATCAGTCGGATAAGCAGTTTTGGTGCTAAACAGTTATAGATAAACTTACAAACAAACAACCTCTTACGACAAACGCATGCACGGGCTCCTTACGTCTCGGGTAAACAGATGTGTATGATATAAAATTGGTACCATGCCTCTAAAGCTAAAGAGGTAAAGTTTCCTTGCAAAAAAATCCAAGACCCATGATACTTGTAAACTAGGCTTGACTTTGACTTCCTACTATTCTTCTCAACTTATAATATATATGTGATAGTATGGATATTTGTTGCGAATCAATTCAGATGAAATTTAAAATATATTCGTTATCGACCTAGAATAACACAGCTAGGTATTTATTATTCGAGTACCACGACCGAAACTGTTGCTAGTAAACATAAATAAAACTTTTCTTATCCTACTAATATTATTATAAACTTGAAAGTTTGTGAGGATGGATGTTTGTTACTCTTTCACGCAAAACTACTGAACGGATTTTGATGAAACTTTACAGTAATATAGCTATGTATTATTCTGATGACCTCAGAATAATACATAGGCTACTTTTTATCCGCGGGCGAAGCCGTGGGCAGAAGCTAGTACTGCATAACGTAAAGGGATATCTATCTTAAAGCGGAACAGACAGAAGTTGGCACTTGGCAGCCAACAGTATTTGTTATAGCAAAGATTGCTTCAAAAAAGTAATTTGAATACGTGAGCGGCCTTGAAGCCATCACTCCTCAGGAATGCAAAAA
Organism: Perizoma flavofasciatum; assembly: GCA_958496245.1. NCBI lineage: Eukaryota > Metazoa > Arthropoda > Insecta > Lepidoptera > Geometridae > Perizoma > Perizoma flavofasciatum. Next base: position 8,977,162 of record OY292436.1, read on the forward strand.
TGTATAGTCATGAAATCACTACTTTGCGTTTCACGACCTAGGACAATGATTGGTGATTTTATAGGAGCTACATTATATACTTTATGAAGTAGAGACTAAAACCTTGGGCTAAACCGAAATGGTCAAAACTGTACTTGAACTGAACCTTGTTTGAATCAACGTGAGTTTGAAAGTAGACAGAATTGCTTTCGGTTACAAAATAGGAAGTTGTATGAAACTATGTCATCGAAATTATGTAGTCTGCGACCTTCGAAACCAGCGTTACCCACCAAAGACCGCAGACAGCTATAAGAGCACTAAGAAGTATGGCTAGTGTAAGAGTACTCTGCATATTATTGCAATTTTGCCTAGGTTAATGTTAGAGATTTATAGAGATATAAGTTTCATTTTATTTAAAAAAAAAAACTAATTAAATGATATAACGAAATGTGTGCCAAGGGTTGAGTCTGCGACCTTGAAATTATGAACCTCGGTCACTGGGACTCTCGAGATATCGACGAGAAGTTTGCGTACACACTCCCTCGCATTCACGTAGTTCGCGCCATAGTGATATTGTTTGTAGTGGTTAGAGTTGTGTCATAACCTCAGTTGGAGTAGATGTGCGTTGGCGCACTACCTCGTGTGTTCATAAGTCTTGAGACACAGTAAAACTAAAATATTTTTGGAGCTAAGTTGAGTATTCATTTATTGGATATTAAAATTAAAACTACTGACATCTAGATCTGTATTTAAAAATAAATCATTCAAAATGGCCGCCTTTGCATTCAATGCAGGCCTTCAAACGCGTGCGCCATTCATCTATGGCGGCACGAATCTTTTCAATGGGAATCCGTTTCGATTCTTTAATAAGGGCTCGCTTGAGAGAATCCAGGTTTGGGTGAGACTTTCTGCATGCCCTCAGCTCCAATTCCGTCCATAAAGAATAATCCAAAGGATTCAAGTCAGGGCTTGACGAGGGCCAATCTTCGCTCCGAATGAAGCCTGGCAAATTGGCCTCCAGCCAACGTTGGGTAGTCTTAGCTTTATGGGAGGGAGCAGAGTCCTGTTGGAAAACCCAGTATTTTCCAGCGAATAGCGTATCATTTAATGGTTTAACCACCGCTTCCAATATGTCGGTTTGGTAATTTTGTGCCTTCACCTTGACGCCTTGCTGGCAAAAATGAAGCGAAGTGACCCCCTCGTAGGAAACACCCCACCAAACCATCACACTTGCTGGATGATGAGTGCGCTGGACATTGCGTACAGATGGCTGGACGTCCTTTGAACTTCTGGCGTAAACCTTATTGTTCTGCCGGTTAAACTTTTCTTCCACCGTGAAGATCTTTTCATCGGTAAACAGGATATTTTTTGGATCGTGTCTCTTCAATAGGTTCCGACATCGTTCCAGTCGCAATTTACGAAGACGCTCGTTTAAATAATGCACTTTCCTTCGACTGTAGGCCTTTAGTTTAAGATCATATTTAAGTATCCTGTTCACCGATATTCGCGAAATGTTGGTCTGCAGAGCTAATTTCTTTTGAGTCCGGCAAGGGTTGCGACGAATTCGCTCTCTGATTACTTTGATGTTGGCGGGCGTCCTTACAGACCGCGGGCGGCCACATCTTCCACGGTCTTCTAAAGAGCCGGTCTCCTTGTACCTCTTTTGGTATAATACACAAAGTTCCGACTACATCCCAAACTTTGGATTTCACTAAAAACTTGCATTGGTTTTTTTCCTGCTTGAAACAGTGAAATTACAGTCGCACGCAAATCTTTTGTTGGCGCCATTTTCACGGAGAATGAAACAAATATTCAAATGTATATTTTTTCTGATTCAAAACATTCGAAATTTAAAATTTTAAAAAAGGTTGCATGAATTACTTTCTTTTTAAATTAATTAAATAAGTTCGTCTCAAAACTTATGAACACACGAGGTAGTGCAATTTGCTATACATTTTGGAATCCCGTAACTAAGGACAACATCATGCATGATGATGATGATACGGTTTACAATAAAATGACGTTATATATTAATTTTCTTAAACCAAATCGGAAGTTGCACGAAACTTAAGAAACAGTGTCAAACCAACGAAATTATGATAAAGACAAGACGGCTTAAATTGGTCACTCTACAAGTTGTCCCTCAACAAGACGAGAATGAAGGCAAGCGTACACTAAACTACCTTACAAAATATATTCCTCGCCACGCGGCGACATTGTTTGGGTAGCGGTTTAGGGCACACTTTAGAACTCGGCTGGCTGGCATATTTTGGTAACGCTTTTTGCTGCCCAAATTCAAATTTCACGACCTAGGACAACGTTTGGAGAGTGGCCGACCACATTAAATAAATTGTAATATAGGTCATCGTCGAAGGCTCAGTCAAAATAAAAATAAATATTCTCTAGCAAACTTAGGATCGGCGCCATCGGAGACTAAAGCGTTATCTTGAAGGTTAAATCATATAAGCTAGCACAAAGCGTTTGCCGTAATATTTTACAACCTAGCACAAAACTTGCGATTTTAAGACTATTATGAAAAGGGAGTTATTTCATCGAATTGCTTTAAGTGTCTCGATAACCGTTTTTAAAGTGTCACCACAAAAAAAAAAAAAAAAATTACAGTCTTAAATGTTAAGCCATGTCACATGTCTTCGGGGGCCTAAAAACTCCGAGTTGGCCACTCGCTCATACGAACCAACCTATGCAATTATTACTCAAATATATTTGAGACTGTGTGATGATAGGCAATATGGGATTTCAGCTTTTATAATACTATAATACTTATAATACTACTTCAAAAAGACACATGTACGGAGTTATTTCATCGAATTGCTTTAAGTGTCTCGATAACAGTTTTTAAAAAGTGTCACCACACAAAAAAAAATAAAAAAATTACAGTCTTAAATGTTAAGCCATGTCACATGTCTTCGGGGGCCTAAAAACTCCGAGTTGGCCACTCGCTCATACGAACCAACCTATGCAATTATTACTCAAATATATTTGAGACTGTGTGATAATAGGCAATATGGGATTTCAGCTTTTATAATACTATAATACTTATAATACTACTTCAAAAAGACACATGTACAACACATCCATATTCCGCGTCATGACATTGTTTGGATAGCGCAGCGGTTAGGGGCGCGCTGAAACCTCGGTAGGAGATATGTTATGCATAGCATTACCAACATTGATCTCTACTAGAATCAGAACTTCGTATTCCCTGACCTAGGGCAATGTTTGATTAGTGGGTCTTCGAGTTTCATGATGTAATCGGGGCTTACAGACTTGTCTACCAAAGTTACGTTAACCAGGGTAGTTGGAAACAGTGTCACTAAAACTGTGCCAGGAGTGAATCTGCAACCTTGAAAGCAAGAGCGCTAGTCAGCAGAGTCTCGGATGATTTAGATAAGAAGGAGTTTTCCGAATTCACGGCTTGAGGCAAAAAAAATGCAGTCAGGTGCACAACTCCAACTTATGCTAACGCAAGTCACGAACGATATTTTCCGAGATTTAAGTAGTGGTCTAGAATGCTAACTTACTATTTTGTTATAAATAAGAATGTTTGAAATGGTTTTTCGAAAGTGTGCCAATAGGCCAGGAGTGAGTCTGCCTACGACCTTGAAGTAATGAACGCTCGCGCCGGCCACCGGAGACCCGGGAGGTCTAGTCATGAAGGGTTCGTGAGCTCTCGGCTCTTGAGGAGCGTGTACACTATACACCTCTTTCAACTTAATTTTAGCGCGACCTACGACAATGTTTGGACTTTGGATAGTGCTTAAAGTAGCTTACATAATGTAATAGGTGCTAACGGATTTCGTGATTCAGAATAAGCGTCAAATACTTTAAATGTTTTTGTTGGTTTTGGCGTTTAACTTTGAGCTGTTCCCACTTCTAACGTACTTCATCTAAGAATTTTCTTTCATACAAAAGCAGTTATTACGATCATAAAATTAACAAACGGAGGCATTTTCTTAGCACATAATTTTATGGTCGGAGGTGGTGTTCAGTTTATTACAAGCTTATAAGCATGGAATAGCATTCGTACGTTGCGACCGGTGTACACGCACGCACAGCATCCATTAGTTCGATGAGATGTCGCTAGTATGTCACGGCGGTTTCGGCGGCGTGGGCAGGTGCAAGCGAGGCTGCACGCTGCGCCGCAGGAGGCTGTGGCCACCCTCATCCCCGCATCACCCTCACATCCTCACACCACCCCCACCCAGTAGCCCACCCGCGAACGCCATCTTAACAAATCGATAGGATATGACTGTTCTCCACTTCGCGGGTGCGACTTTTGGGCGCGGACAAAATGACCCCTCTTGATTGCGTAACGCAAATCGGGACACGAACAATAGAGTTGAGGAATACAATTACGATGTTTCCAGGAACTGTAAAAACGTGCAACCGTCAGAGCCACAAAGTTTATTGTTTTATTTTGATCGTTCATTCACATCATAACATTGAAAGCCGGGCTTGGAAGAATTAAAGTTTCTGAAAAAATATGGAATCGTCAATTTTGCGCACTTGAAATTGTCCCATTATCCTAAAAACGCTTCGACGGGCTGCGCCTTTTTCATCAACAAACAGAATTAATTCAATGAGGAGGTAATCCCAACCGTCCTATAACCCAAGCAGGAATGGGAATAAACCGCCCGCTCTCGCCGTCTCTACTTAAATATTCACGCCCTCTAATGACACGATGTCGGCTCACTTTAACCGGGTTCTATCGGATCTGGCTAACTTAGCGTATTGAAGCCGAGCTTTTGCCAGGCAGATATTGGCAGCAAATAAAAAAATAAATTAAGGAATAATATTAAGATAGTAAAAATCAACAGGTATGACATTTTTGGAAGTGAACCAGGAAAAACACTAGCTCTGATTTAATTCAAGAGTGCTTCTGTTTTGTTGGTGTTTTGTCTGCTATGATATGGCGGTGTATCATTATCAACAAGCAGATGCTAACAAAAAACAACAGAGTTATACAAACAGAGTTTGTTACGACAGCAAAAAACAAGCCGCATCATAGATGTTCATCCTTGTCAACCATCAACCAAAGCTTAGTCCGTCATGCGTCGGTTCTTGAAACAGATGTTATCAACAAGAAGTTTGAACTAAAATAACTAACTGCCGTATTCAAGAGTCGATTAATACCTCATTCGATGATTCTTACAGCAAGTATTATTCATACAAAAAACTAATAAACACCATTTAACAAGTCATCAGATTTTTCTGCAGGAAATTATCATTTTGTAGTAGGTACTGCACAATGTACGATCACAGGCCAATGATTAGAGTGCTCAAAGAGTTGAAGATCCTTACAACTTTACAAGCATGACAAACATTCTCGTAGTACATAGGCAGCCTATGTCAAAACCAATAGTGAGTCGTTTTTAGTGCAAGTTCATTCAAGAAGCTGGTCACTAGTTCAAGTGTACTGACCACTCGAGTGAACTTATGAAGCGCACGACGCTAACTAGCTAGGGACTGAACGCACCTCTATAAGGCGTTAGCTGTAGTACACTTACGATCATATCTAAAATGAAATACCTGATTCAATAAAAGATAAAATTGTTTATAGATGGCATAGATTACGTTTTTTTTTCTTGATAAAAGATGTATTGCCTCATTTACTTTCATTCAGGGGTTTATTTTCGTTATATCTATCCTTAATGCATCTGTTCGTCATACAAAGAAAGATACCCATTATCCACCTCCTGGTCAAGTTTGGCCTTGATTTTAGATGAGATGATACATAAGTTTCGCGTCATGTGCGAAAAACTTAATCAGGAAACAAACCTTGTATGATTACTTTGCTATGTCTACGGTTCGCGATAAATAACGAAAACAATAATAGGACTATTGTGATTTTGTGCAGTATTTGAAAAGTTTAGGTAACTTTTTAGCTAAGCATTCAGGGCAAAAAGGACACAAAGCAAAAGACAGCAAAAGATCAATAAAACATTGGCATTTCAGAATATTTTCTTTTCCACAGCAATCGTTTACAGAGTCGAATGTTATTTAATTGCTACCGGAAACGACCCCGCCAACAGCAGTCGATGCAAAGGTTACAAAAACCAAAGAGGCAAAAATTATATTTTCACCTTCTAGGAAACGATGTCATTCGTACAACTTTTGTGCGGTATGACCGTAACCAGCAGAGCGGCGAAACGGATACTCGCTTCACCTGCTCACTTCCGCTAGATAATTGCAAGAACTGTATCTGGGTAGGGAGTACGGATAAACTCAGCTCTTTATTGTGTGTGCCTATATAATTATGCAGATACATATAAACGTTGACAATGACTCTAGCAACGATAGTAGGTACCTATGCGTTACGACGAACCGTGGTGCGGTTCCACGCCAATTAATATAATCCCTAATGGTAGCTTTAATATACGTGCATGAAAGGAGCCACTGCGAGGCGAGGTGCACTGAATACTTTCACTATAAGTCACTTGGCCGTTGTATGGGTCGCCATAAACTCAGATAGGTCACTGAACTAGCACAGTGTGACCAAGAACGAACCTTTGACAGGTCGAACGAACGAAGCATTCTATCGTACGCCATAATTTCTGCTAAAACTGCTGATAAAGCATTGACGTTATATTGCGTCCGTATTAAATGTTGTATACTAAATATGATTAGTCTAGTTTGAGTGAATAAGCTGACTACGAAATGGGATATTAGAACAATGCGACGAACATGGCGACGGTCTTGTACAAGTGCGGATCGGTCAGATGCGTAGAGTTCGTTGACCCCGTGCCCCCTCTACTCGCGGTGGTCTCACTTTCGATGCGCCCGTGGCCTCCGCAAGTCCAGGTGCCCAAGCGCAACTACTCGAAGATACTCGAGCTCATGAGCTCGGTGTGCCGTGGCGACCTGCGTTGGCGACGTCAGTCTTCAGCACGCACGGCGCCGACATGAAGCGGTGTGAGGCAGTGAAGCATGAACTGTATGTGCTTTTCATTAGGACGTCCATGTTAACCGGGTCCACGGTGAAGACCCTCTTTCCTAACCTATACCTTAATATCCTAACCGTTGAAGTCGCATTAGGTTATAAGAGAACCGAACGTTCGAGTTTATGTTATAATAAGACGATAACGAAATTAGCATTTGTAAGATAAACAGAATGTCATCGATGTGGTGCACAAATTATTGACTGCGACTGTAAGTTGTAAGGACCTCAGCCAACAAATAACCATAGCTTGAAGTGTTTGAAAGAAAGTGTGAAATATCACGCATTAGTGCAAATGTAAGGCAAACGAACCCATAAACACACATAGTACTTACGTCAGATAGATACTTGACTCAGACTGATGTGTCTGGCATCTTTAGAGCATCAAAAGAAATATTATACGAAATCGTGGCATAAATAGGCAACTAGACAAAAGGCCTGGTCTAATTGACGAGGTGGTGATGGCGAACAAAGGAAAAAGAAAGATTTTGACGACTTCTGTGGAGCAGTAGGCGAAGGCCCTCCTGAGACGCGGAAGGTTGCGGGTTCTATTCCCGCCGCGGTACAAATATTTGTATCTGCAAATACTTGTCTCGGGTCTGGGTGTTTTCTATGTACAATATGTAAGTATTTACAAAAAAAAATGAATTTAAGTAGTAAATAAATAATAATAAATAAATAAATAATTCTGGACATTTTTCACACAGCATCATCTAGCCCCAAACTAAGCAGAGCTTGTATTATGGGAACTACATGACTGATATACTACTTATATACATTTTTTTGTAAATATATACATATTATACATAGAAAACACCCAGACCCGAGACAAATATTTGCAGATACAAACATTTGTCCCGAGGCGGGAATTGAACCCGCAACCTTCTGCGTCTCAGGCGGGCCTTCGCCCACTGCGCCACAGAGGTCGTCTGTAGTATATCAGTCATGTAGTTTCCATAATACAAGCTCTGCTTCGTACAAGACTACATGTAGATTAAAATTGACAAAAGTTCAAAGAGTTATATATGAAAGAATGAAAATATTTTATGAACTGCATGCTGATTTCATCTTTGTTTTGTGTTGCGAAACAAGAGTTTCTGACATTATGAGTTGGTTTTTCCAGTTAATCGGGTTTAGAGCATTCACTCTATACAAAATGGGTAGATGGGTCTTGCACCACGCCACCTCACCGTCGCCGGTCGGGCGGGACAGCAACGTCAATATTATCTCTAGAGAAAAAAAAACTGTTTTTCTTATCAACTATTTTTTAGATAGGTAGCTTAATATGTAATTAAGGTAGGTACACATTCAAATGAGCTTAATTGACGGCTGTGACCAGCCTGCGTAACGGTGTACCTATCTGTGCTTGTGGCGAGGGTCATCGGCGCGTGGCGACAATTAAAAGCGGGATAAGTGTTGCGTGTACCTGCGAGATGAGAGCGCCACGGTCGATACAAGGGGGTTAGCCGCTGAGGGAGGGCGGGGCAGGCATCCAATTAAGGAGTTTAGAATACAAGTCACGGAGTATTGATGTCTCTCTATTTTTATTGCGTAAAAAAGTATAATTCTCAGACCATTGACGACTCGAGATGTAACTATAGGGAGGATGTGGCAGGTGCGGGCTTATAATATTACTTATCGGTAACCGTTGCTGATTTATAAATAAAACGATGTGATTTGGAAAACCACTAATGAAGAAAGGTGAGTTTTCGCAGATAAAAAATGTATCATTAACATTTGTAGAATTTTAACATCTGCGGTAAGACGTGTGGGTGTCGAGGTGGCAGATAGCGTCCGGAACTCCGGAGTGTGAGGCGGGGCCGCCCGCGCCAACTCTTCATTCCCATTTAGCTACTGAATTGTACGACGGGAGGAGGCCATGATTATGTTTACTAACCCCGAGCACCCGCGCCCCCTGGTCTACGCGGTCCGAATTAACACACGATCTTTGTCCCAAAGCTCGCTCTTTACAGAGCCACTCGGTGTTGCCATGTGAGATTCGTATTTAGATTTCGGTATGCAGGTATGATCGCCGTTCATGAATTTGTTTATATTGAGACTAGGAAGCGAAATCGATCTGAATACGACTCTATCTCGAGTGAAGAGATCGAATGCGTTGAGAGGTTGGCATGTAAAATAAAAGAGTAGGAGTGTTTTGATTAGAGTTTACATAATCAAAAGTATGGATGTTCAAGTCGAAGTAATCAATGTATCGTTCATTTATTTGTATGAATTAGTAATAATTATGTGTGTTACAGATTAAACTTAAACACTGACCCACTGATCCTGTGCGAGCTTCACTGCGGGCATCGGTAATCGTCTAAAAACTCGACCGAGTCGTCGCCAGCCCCTGACCACCGGCCGGGGTGGGGTATGTAGCGGTCTAAATTTGTGAATGGAGCTTTACGTTGGATATTTGAGTTGTTTTTATTTTTGTTTTGATCAGGTCCAGTATAAACTGGACTGGACCTGATCAAAATATCAATGCTACATTGATATAAATATCAATGCCACTGTATCACTTAAACCATGACAATATTTTCTAAAATATATACACAGATTTACAGATTCTCTGCTTCAAGAGGTAGGTTTTCGAAAATGTAACTGACTCTACTAAGGCGAACTAATTAGTGATTAGAATCCGGACAAGCAATACACCAAGACGATTCGCGACTGTGGGTGGGGTGTTATTCTTCATAATAGTTGACCATTCAACACTGGTAGGTAAGCCGACTGCTTACCACACCGCCCCGCAAGGGTCATTACCACGCGGCCGGGGGCGCGTTCCCACTAGCGAGCGCACCCGAGTCCCGACTACGTTTCCGTAATATCTTTATGACACCTCTGATTAATTTTCTCGACCTGTCCTTGATACTACTTCCCAGTGCTGGGTTAGAACTAACAGCATTATTCGTTTTCAAAAACCTTTTCCATCTTCAACTAGTTTATCTACTTCAGAAGTTTCGCATTTGTGGTAAGCAGGACCAAATTTGGGATATTATAACAAACTTATGATTTCAACACTTTATACTCCAAATACAAGGGAAACACTTTATAAACCAAATAACCATAGAATTTGAAGTTAAAATAAGAGTTTAATTGGTATTTGAACTAAGATGTCGCCAGATCACAGCTCGCGGCGTATTATATTTATATATTTTGCAGGACTGTTTGTAATTTATATACTGACCAGTATAATTTTTATTTGCGAAGTATGTGTGATACTCTTACAAAATAAATGACTATTGACCATTGACACGGTCCAATATTTTCGAATAGTATGTAACTGCTATTAGTCAGTGGGCTTAATAGCGCCCCGCTATTAGGCCCACTGTCGTAAATTATGTCCTCAAATTTGACTTTTTGTATCATTAAAATTCAAGCCAACCGACCAACTTCATAATATACGCATAATATTGTTTCTCGTAGAAAAACAAAACCATACAAAAACATGCAGTTGAATACGAAAGGCGGTGCACAAACATTGAATTCTGTAATCATATAGAGTAGCTACGTCTGCAAAGTTGGTAGGCGAACATAACGCTATTCAGGTAGAGAGTCCCCCTAATGAAAGTCGATGAGATGAATGTTTTGGGTTTAATTAGAATTGATTAAAGCTCGTTCGTCGACCGAATTGTATAGGTTTTAAAAGTACTTTTATGTAAAGGAAAATATGTACAGCGTAGTCGTATAATGTAAGTTACAAAAATGTTTCTTGAAAGTGACGAATTTACGTTTGAGTGAGGGTCAAAAGAATATAATTACGACTATACCACGTACTTTACTATTCTCCTGCTGACGTTTCGTTGACCGTTTAGAGGTCCTTCCTCATGAGCACCGTCCGCGACCACGCTCGACGGTCGTGAGACGGGTGTGTTCCCGTCCACGCTCGACGGTGCTCATGAGGAAGGACCTCTAAACGGGCAACGAAACGTCAGCAGGAGAATAGTAAAGTACAGTCGTAATTATATTCTAAAATGATACCAAACCACGATAATTTTAATTCTAGGGTCAAAAGACACTCGAAAAATATAATAAATAATGTCAGAAGTTTTAATGCCAGTTCTAATTAAATACAATAATAAGTTAAATAAATATATTGATTCTACAGTATTTGTGCAATATTTTTCTGTTCTGATCCTTAAAATAAGTCAAGTAAATTAAACTTTGTTGAAATAAATTTTAAGTATTAAATAATAATAATTAGATAATAATTTCAAGAACTTTGAGTTTTTTTTATTTATTTGAGGCTATTACCTATCTTAATAGAATTAACCTTAGTACTTTTGATTTAGTACCATTTTTTGTGTTAATATGAAAGCTTAAGGTCCCGCGAGAATTTTAAAATAACCCAGGAACTATAGAATATTTTTCAATGTGATGTTGAAAAATCAACTTCGACTCGCTCAATGTATATTTATCTCTTGCGATGTTTTTTTTTGTAACTTGCATTAATGTGAGGAAGCTGATTACTTTATGCATGAAAGTAAAATGTGTAAGGATCATGTTACAATAAAGAAATCAAGAAAAAAATATCAAAATATTATGCACAATATTTTAAAGGAATGGCCGAAAGTTCTGTAAAAAAAAATCTCGAAAACTACAAAAATCGGGGAACATTCATGGGGTATTTTCATATACAGCTCTGAGAAAGATTTCGAAAATCATGCAATGAACTGTGCTGCTAGAAGAATCGAATCATAGTAAGCTAGTGAGCTAACTTACCGTGCAATTCACAGTCGAGATAGGGGCTTCTCTAGGGGACGATTCAGCCGCTGTGTGTCAAATTCAATCTTTATGCATTTCATAGACAAAACAAACAAACAAACCCCCACTTTGACAGAAGTTGGCGGCTGGATTCTGAAGGCCCGAATTCCGTCCTCCAAACAGACCCCTACTGTAAAATATTGTTTGTTGTTGTAGGTTTGTATGGTAAAATAGTGGATTTAAAAAAAAAATGATGTGGAGAATAACCTTTCGGCTTGAAACCGATCTAATAGCCTATGAAGCTCTACAATGCGAAATGATGAATTTTGAATGACGTTTCAGCCCCCGACTATGAATTCCAGCGTTAATGTGTTTATGCAAATAATATATGATATCAAAGTCAAAATTAAATGTCACTTGGTTATTGTAATAAGTTTTAAAATCGCATGACAAACAGGTACTTAGGTAAGAAGTAACAATCATAACAATATTTGCGCTAGCGCTTATTTAAACTGGTTTGATGGCATCTTAGAGTTATCTCGTTCTGGTTATTATGAGAGATTTTATCATGAGCTCGCGGATATTCCAAAGGTACCAGAAAATATGTAACAGGACAGTCGCAGACCGCTGGTCAATAGAATCTATAAGTAATGTATACTGAAAAGTCTATCATTAATAACAATAATAGTATATTTTTTATGGCTCCAAGAATATACCATTTACCTCTTAATGGTCTGGAAACAGCAATATTTTCAAGAATAAGGTTATAAAAATATTAAAAATCGTATCATAGTGTTACTGACTATTTAGATGACCAAATTGAACGACATTGAATTTTTTTAAAATCATAATCTAATAAAGGAGTTAGTTTGTCGTGACATACTTGCCTATTGACATACAATGTGCAAGAGCCTAAACCGCTGGTCCGCGAGACTTGAAATTTTTAGGGAGAATTCCTTATAGTACGTAGACGTACACGAAGAAATAATTTTAGGAATATCCAGCATTTTTTTTAATACATTTGGCTAATGTTTATGAAAAAATATTTTCAAAACTACTCCTGAAACGGGGTACGTGGGTAGTTAAAGTTTGTATGGGATCTTTTTAACGCGTGTTAATAATTATTTATACCAGGAAAAAACTTAACATTGTAGTTGAAATGTAATGTAGAAAAGCAGGCACTGCGGCGCTATAGATAACACGGGCAGTGCGATGCGAGTTAGTGGATGAGGTACTTAGGACAAGGCGGGAAGCGGATGGTGAAAGGTATTCATATTAACTACCTCAACGCGGACGAAGTCGCGGGCGGAAAGCTAGTTATTACACATTTTATCATAATTTGATCGCATATATTTAAATAGGTATAATGTGACTTTCAATGACTCTCTTTCTTTTTTCATCGTTATTTTTTTGTACTCTATAAAAATAGCGAATAGCGCTATTTCGTCCATCTAACGTTAAGTTTATATTCCAGAAGGTCGGAAAAAGTGGCCTACCTACGGAATTTAATGCGCTTTTTAAATGTAAAACGATATAATACTATCCAAGGACTGTGAATGGCAAGTGGCAAGGCAGAATTATCGCGTGAGCCCTTGCTTCGTGCTAACTTCATCGGCACGGTGAGAATCGATTCCCAAGTGAGTTTACGATTTCGAGCATTGTCCTCGTAAAGAATCCTGTTCCCGCAATATACGTATTCAACTTGAATAGTTATAATTTATTGCTTACAGAGAGTTTCAAGGTGCAGGAAACTATCTATCCATACATTATTTTACATTTGAAATAAAAATATGGCGTGATACAATAAAGAATATTGTAAATAAGAATAAAAAAAAATTCTAAGTATTAGAGAATATAAAGATAGAGAGAAAAAAAAAGCAATCGCGTATCATGTTTGTTGAATACCGAAGGCAACACAACTCGGAGGTTCGAGAAACCCGTTGAGTAATCCTGGTAACAGACATAGGATAATCGACTATTTATAGGATGGTATCAAACACGCGCCTATTCACATGGGTCCACGTGACGCGGGCTATTGCAGAAATTATTAATACACCACAAACCACCTAATCGTATATTTACTGTCTTCATAGCTACCCATAGATGTGCGTGTTGTGTTACGAAAATCAATAACAAAATAATGTCCTATTATTAAGTTGGATTACAAGCTACGCTGAACATTTTGATTGAAGATACCCAATTTCTGAGAATATCGTCGAAAAACATAAACAAGGTCATTAGAAAACGCACGTAAACAGTGTACAATCGATCTATGCGAGTGTACATTCATAGGTGTCGGGATTAGTCCCAGTTTTTTATCGCGCTGATACTTTCTTGCAGCAATCAAGAGATTCAGGAGGTGATGCTTATTACTTACTTTGATGCTTATCAGCTAACTGTATGAGAGGATTTGGTAGGTCCCGCCGCCTGTAAAAGCACATGACTTTTGCTTCCACATTGCCAGACGGTGTCTTGTTCAGTTCCTCTATCCGCCGGATTTGGTACGGAGACGTCGACGACGTCTCGAAATAGACGCAGTCTGTGGACAAGTAAATTACACATTAGCTAGATTCGATTATTATGAACCACAGAGCAGAATGTTTCGCTCTTTCGCGCAGTGATTTTATGCGCCATGCTCCTTCGCTTGGCATAATGAGAAAGCACATAGTACTGATCTGCAGTATGAGGCTGTCAATATAATTATATTCATTTTAATCATAAGAATCATTTTGATCTAATAAACTACGTGAATTTACTAAGGTTCCTCACGAGCAAGCCTAAACACTAGTTTGGCGCATTACATAATTCACCACCGATAGATGAGCTAGGCACAGTGCGATGCAGAGAAGTCAATGCCTCTACCTAGAGTCAATCACAGATACTAATACCTATTTCGTTCTACGTGGCAGTTTTTTCTCGGTCACTCTGCTCAGTTACCAGCTTGTGGTGACGTGATAAATGTAACTCATAGTGAAAGAATTCTATGGGTATTATTTTGGATATACTAGCAAGTAAATATACGCTAGTTGTTTGCTAGAATGTGCCGACGTACATATTTAAGCGAATTTATATATATAGCTATAGTTAGAGAATTAAATAATCAACGGCAGCATGCATCCCTATTTCTCGGCCAGTACGATTCATCGCAACCCGGCCGCGTTACATAGTTCTACAAGTGCGAATAAAGCTTATTTTACATAGAAAGTTGATTTTGTGTAATACGTACGGCGAAACAAATGTTACCAACTGTACTACATGGATAAGTACCTTATGCAAATAGCGCTTCTTACCGTTACACAAGTAAATAGCTGCGCTTTAATGACATGCTCGGAACCTTTCGTTTTGTATGTGCGAGATGGTTCTAGTCAATTTATCTTTGACACTAGCTTTGCTTTTTTGCACCATTATGAAATAACCTTCTAGGAATAAAAAAATAATAAGTAGGTACTTGTATGAATAATTTTATTGTAATAAAGTAAAAAAAAGGAACAAAAATACTAACAACCCTAATAGAATTTAAATTGACTCGTCTAAATCACTCTCATAATTACGTATTTTGTATGAAACTTTCAATCCTGGTGCTTTTCAAAATGATTTAAAATTAACTCACGATGGCACGTGATTTCAATGTGTAATATAATAAGATAGGAAAGCACGCTTAATAAGATAGGAAAGCACATGTAGTGACTCTACTACCCATACGGGTAGTAGAGTCACTACATGTCATACTTGCAGTTTTTCTGCATTTTTGGGGTTGTATTTTTAGTAATAGTGATTTTAGTTTAATTTTTTTGTCAGTGTAATATGATAGTTTAATTCGTGTTGTTACAAAATTTTGTAAAATATTTATTTATTGCTTTTAAGTCGAAAATTTTTCGCCGCCAGTTATAATCCTGGATCAAAGCCCTGGATGTTAATTACCGTTTGTTAAAGCTTTGAAAAACAGGACTTAAGTATTCAATATGTATTTTTACTGACACAAAATTTAGCAATTTTCCTTCATATATCTCTGATATCTCAAAATAAAATCCTATACATACGAAATATTACAAACATGCATGAATGTTTTAACGTAATCATTGTATATAACGAAATCAAATAGTAACAAAAATGTACGTTATAGTAAATTAGAGGAGGTTTAGGTATAAGTTATTTGAAAATAAATACTATTTTTATATACTATATATATACTTAATACCTTTTCATTAGAAACGTTGCAAGTAAAATGCTTTATTTCCCACAAAACTGGTTGTCTGAATCTGATACGCTGTATATCGCATATGATGTTCTAAATAAAGAATGAGAAGTAGGTTTCGGCAGGCAGTGAATCTTGTGAGACTATTTAAGAAAATAATTTTGTTAAATAAAAAAAGCTTTTTTTTATTTTTGGTTTAGATTGTGGTAGTAGGAAAACTATTATGTTATTATCAACGATATTACCAAGAATCTTCATGTTCTTGATGTTTTTTTCGATATAAACATGGCAAAGTTAGCTCACTTACGAAAACAAACCTCTGATAATAATAAATATAGGAGGGGTAATCCCCCCTATATTTATTAAATTAAGAGGACTTAGGTACTCATTATACTCAAATAAAGAATATTGTTGTTTTACACATTCCAAAGAAAATGCCAGATCCGTCGGAATGCCAGATTTTCGCCTGATTTTTTTTTAAGCCAGCGCGGTGTCTCTCATAATTGCCTCCATCTTGCGTATGCTGTTTTAGACTTTAATGCCAATAATGAGTTAGAAATTTATACTGCTACTTTTGGTGTGCTAATTCGGCATCTGCCTGCCTCTTAAGTGACAGGTTTCTACGACAAAATGACAATATGAGACGCCAAGTCTTTGTCTGAGCATGGTGCATACAGACATAAGAGTATCATATCATATCGATAATCGACTGTACCTGAGTAGTGAATAGTTCAAAGTCAAAATGGCTTACTCATCATAATTATCTATATTTGAGTGACGCTTTATTCAGTAATGTATTTTTTATGCGTAAAGGTCAATGACTTTCAGTTACGAAAATAATAATAACATCGGCATAACAATTCTTGGAAATATAATAGGTTGGTAACTAGTTCAATATAATTAACCTCAAGCTTTAAAAAAAAAAAAAGCGTTGTAGCATGTGAGACGTTCGTAAGTTAGAGCCAATTAATTTTCTTTATCTACCAAAAAGAAAACATTGCTCTACTGCACACAAACAGTGAATTGGTTGGATAGCATATACACATCGGCCACATGTATAGACAATATCTTTGCCAACATTAAAATTTTAAATAAGAGTTTAATTAGTAATATTAAGTCGGATCATCTTGGACAAATAATTAAAATAGAGGTTCAAACAAAAAAACTTGAAAAAAGAAATATTACTTGTATACCTATGACCAAAGATCGATTGGACAAACTAAAATTGAATTTAACTTCTGTATTTCCATGTTTATATGGTAATTTTAATCCAAATAATTTATACAACACATTTTTTAAGAAATTTAGTGATGTGTTCAATTCAATTTTTACATCGAAATCGATCATGGTCTCTGACGGTAAAAAGTTCAGTGACTGGGCAACAGCGGGAATACATAAAAGCAGGAAGAAATTGTATGATCTTTATGCTGAAAAACAATATAATTTTAATGAGGAGTTTAAAGAACAAGTCAAAAAGTATTCTAAAATTTTTAAAAATGTTTGTCGTGAAGCAAAACCTCGTCATTTGAGTTCAAAAATTAAAAATAGCCAAGATAAAGTAAAAGCCACTTGGAAAGTAATCAACAGTGAGACTGGAAGAGTCACAACTAAGAACAATAAGTTTAATTTGAAAATTGACAATGCCACCGTCAATCAGGATAGTGATGTAGCTAATGCGTTCGAAAACTTTTTTACCGACATTCCAGTCTCTACCACAAAATCCTCCCCCATAGAAGCAGAGTCATTGTTAAAAGAAAACTTAACAGAATGTAAAATACAATTCAAATTTGATCATGTAAATAGTGATGACATCATAAAAGCTTTCAAACTCATAAATGTTAAAAAAACCACGGACCTCTGGGGCATCTCTGTTTGCGTTGTGAAATCATTGATTGGCATTATTGCGCCCGAACTAGCTTTAATATTCAACGAGTGTATTGACTGTGGTGTGTTCCCTGATTTAATGAAACACAGTAAAATAACTCCACTTTTCAAATCGGGTACATGTTCTGACCCTAGTAATTTTAGACCTATATCAGTACTTCCTACATTTAGTAAAATTTTTGAAAAACTAATTTTAAATCAATTGCAAAGACATTTTAAATTAAATAATTTACTGCATAATAAGCAATTCGGATTTAGTAAGGGTCGCTCAACCACTGATGCTGGTATTGAGTTAATATCGCACATATTTGATGCCTGGGAGGAATCTCATGACGCTTTAGGCGTTTTTTGTGATTTGTCAAAGGCATTTGATTGCGTAGACCATGACACATTGATCAGGAAACTACACCATTATGGTATTAGGGGCGTTGCTCTAGACTTTCTCACTTCCTATTTAAGTGACAGAGTACAAAGAGTTGACGTGAATGGAAAACGGTCTCCGGGGTCTCTGGTTACTATCGGTGTACCGCAGGGATCAATTCTTGGTCCATTTTTGTTCTTAGTATACATTAATGATCTACCCCACCTTGTAAGGGACGATCATGAGGTTGTATTGTTTGCAGATGACACGTCACTTTTATTTAAATTAAAGCGACGACAAACCAATTTTGACAATGTAAACAATGCAATCTCTAAGGTTGTAAAATGGTTCAACGTTAACAATCTCCTACTTAATGAAAATAAAACAAAGTGTATTAGATTTATACTACCCAATGTTACACAAGTTAAAGCAAATATCAAAATCAAAGATGAACAGTTGGCTCTTGTGGGCACCACCGTATTCTTAGGTATCACCCTAGATAATAAGCTTCAATGGGGTCCTCATATTGATGGGTTATCGAAGAGACTTAGTTCTGCGGCATATGCAGTCAAAAAGATCCGTCTTTATACAGACGTTGACACAGCTAGACTAGTTTACTTCAGCTACTTCCACAGCATTATGTCGTACGGTATACTGCTGTGGGGGAGTGCTGCTGATATCAATACCATTTTTGTGCTGCAGAAGAGGGCTGTTCGAGCAATTTATAATATGGGCCCCAGAGAATCACTTCGCGAAAAGTTTAAAGAAATAAATATAATAACATTCCATTGTCAATACATTTATG
Source organism: Perizoma flavofasciatum (assembly GCA_958496245.1). Lineage (NCBI taxonomy): Eukaryota > Metazoa > Arthropoda > Insecta > Lepidoptera > Geometridae > Perizoma > Perizoma flavofasciatum. The sequence continues at coordinate 8,996,051 of OY292436.1, forward strand.
AAAATCTGATGTATGTTCACAAAAATATTAATTTGTTTAAGAAAAAAAGCGATAATCACAATGTTAATACTAGAAATAAAGATAAACTCGCTGTTGCCACTTGTAGACTCCATAAAGTTGGTAAATCGTTTAAAGGGCACGGTGTACGCTTTTATAACAAACTCCCAAGAGATATACAAAAATTATCAATTAACAAATTTAAAAACGTAATTAAACAAAAGCTTTATAAAAAGGCATACTATAAAATATCTGATTATTTAGATGACAAAAACTCTTGGGATTGAAAATGCTCCAACTCGAACCTATTGTTTTGTAAAAGGATCATTAAAAAGAATAACCAGCCTTGTTTTCTTGCCTTTCTTTCCTGGCTTGGTCGCGGAGGAACAGGCACCTAGATAAAAACCGACGTTTCAAAGTGGTCCTTGTGATTTTATTGAATAAATGAATTTTGACTTTGACTTTGACATGCCTATATACGATTAGATGTCATATCGGTCAATACGATGTTTTTACCAGTCTGTTAGTAAGTAGGCAATTAGAAAAAAGAAAAAAAAATCGATGATTTCCTTTCTCTATCAAAAAGGATACACTGCTCTACAGAACGGAGCGCAGGAATTAAATTGGTTGGATGCCTAACATACACCATGCCCTGCATAGATGTGATCGGTCAATACAATACGATGTCTGTCCAATCAGTGGGTACAAGGGAACACCTAGCTCTATCAGTACACCTAGTTATAATAATAATTGTATTAGTGGGGTATTATGCCTGATAGCGATGTTAACGCCCGTTCAGTTTTGCCAAGAAGTATATTTTTGGAACGTGTCAATAAGTAAGTGTATAGTAAATTTAGCCCGGACACGTCATCCGGGAGTGCGTAGAATGATTGAATTCGATCTGGTTTTAAGTTGCTACGCTTGCCGTTTAAAAAAATGCATTTCTTTTGTTGTAAGTTCGTTGTTATGGGGTCACTTGCAATAAACAAAAGCAGGTAAGACTTGAAGCGATTGAACGAGTCCCTGTATTGTACGTCCATGTAATGCACAACCATGGAAAGTACACCCCTGGAAAGTACAGCCAGTATTACAAACCATTGGTTTCAAATACTTGGTTTGTAATACTGGGCGTACATTCCAGGGTTGTACAGTTTTGTACAACCCTGGAATGTACAGCCATGGAATACGAACCAATTTCATGCTCTGTTTTCATGTGCGAGTGCTATCAAGGGGCAAGTGATGTGTTGCCATAGTATTTTACGCTATTTGTAAATTAATGTAGATGTAGTAAGTAGATTAGTTATTTATGTCTGTTTTTTGCAGATGAACTAACCGGTTGGTTTTATTTATTTGAACCCAAGTTTGTTGGATAAAGTTCGGATAGCAAAACTCCTTTTCTGAGTGGTAATAAAAAAAAACCTAATAACCTAACCAATCCAAGACGGATTTGCTTAGGAAGGATTTCTCAGGCCAACATTAACTTATTGTTTACATTATTTATCAATGGCAACTCTTAGTTGAACATATTAAAACTTGCTCAGTGCAAACGAGGCTCGTTCTCGTCATGCGACTTATTCGCATCGACCAATGAGAGCTCACGGATATGACGAACTCGCGACCAATGAGCGTCGAGAATATTGGTTTGTAATCCGGGGTGTACATTCCAGGGGTGTACACCCCGGATTACAACACGCTCCGTACAAACTAAACACATGACGGTATTGCCCCGGACGGGCAATACCGTCATGTGTTTAGTTTGTACGGAGCGTATTGTACGACCATGGAAAGCACACCCAGATAATTCAAACCAAATGGTTTGTAATACTGGCTGTACTTTCCAGGGGTGTGCATTCCATGGTTGTGCTTTGCATGGACGTACAATACGGTCTCCCGATTGAACGATTCTTTTACAGGTATGGTGGATTCTTTTACAATATTATGTAGGTAAATAACTAACTACGAACTATGGAATCCGCCGATGAGCATAAATAAGTTAAAAGATGTATACCTACCTGTTCTAAGTCTCCTTTAGAGAGCAATGGGCAGAATTGGCCCAAGGTCGGGAAGGGTTTAGAAGGACCTTTGCCTAAGCTATCATATAGAGTATTTATAAAATACTTACAAGTTACGAGCGTGCATACTTATTTGGAAGCAGTGTTTAAGTTCAGAAATTGAATTTTGCAGGCAATTAATATTTTGCATTTTCCAATCTATTGTAGCACCCCCAAATGACGTGTGGCGATAAAAATCTAAGCATCTTTCGTGAAGACATACAACGACTGCAACAAAACGCAATAAGACAAACATGCACAACCTTTTACCCCAACCGCCTATACCCGGTTCCTCCAGTCGCAAGAAGAATAAGATCTAATATTATTAGTATTATGATAAAAAGACCTTTATTTTCTTTTTGACTTGATTGCTACTTCTTGGGAATTTTTTTTCAAACAAGCCTACTCCCTTCCTGTTGGTAAGCGGTTACCGTAATCTATGGACGCTTGCAACCGGAATCAGTCGCGTGTTGCCGACCCTGAAATAACGGGTGGAAAGTCTCATGTGTTCACCGGCACCTAATCTTCAAACCTTGCCCTGCATTTATTTTGATTATCAATAAAAAAAAAGTTACGAACTTCATTATAACATGTGGCTAAGTGGGTTGGAGCTAACTGGAGCAAAAACATGAGCACCTGTTTTCAAAATTTTACGATCTACGAAATCAAAAACTATCCAAAACGAACATAGAGTTGGCGGAAGCTTTACTAATCGCGTGACGAAACTTTCAACCTAGGTATGGTCTATTGTGTAACATCTAACAATCTTGTTACTAGCACAATCGAATCTCTTCATTGCGGTATGTTCGAACAAAATTATAGCAGTAACCACTAGTTTTCTTCATCAGACATAAGAAGTACGAATGGCAAAAGTAAATTTTTATAAAATTTGAAAACACCGATGTAATTTCTATCACGAATTGCATCCCCCTAGAGGCGAATAACGTTAAAACCTATTGTTCAAAATAGGTATGTTTTAGTCATACAAAAAGATTACAAAAACTGCTAGATGATCGGGTACGATGTTTCGCATTCCAGTATTGGTTCGTTCTATTGACTTACGGCAATATCTAAGAACCATCCTTGAAAACATAAATCAATTGCAAGAAACCGCATTGCAATCCGATAAGCCGTTTCGGAGATAAAGGTAACAGGCAAACGCACCTCTTACAGCAAACGCATATTCGGGCTCCTGTCGTCGCAGCTAATAAAGATGGATGAGTGGTATTACTAGAATGGACGAGATAAGAAATGAATATAACAGGGGAAGTTGGAATGTAAGTAGTGTAGGAAAAGTTGAGGAGTAAAAGGTTAGGTTATGTTAAATTATGAGTGATCCAAAAGTAGTGTCCGACCGAAACAAGTTTTTTTGCCGAAACCGAAACAGAAGGTTCGATTTTGATTATAGTTTCGGCCGAAACCGAAACTGAACCTTTTATAAACGTGATTAAAACGTTGAATAAAATGTAATTGGACCGTTCTTTCCAGATATATGAATAATGAAACATCTCGCTGACCTAATATTACAGGGTTCTACGTTTCACTTTTATTAATTATATACATACATATAGTCACACCTGTTTCCCGGAGGGGTAGGCAGACTTGCTACGATCCTGGCTACCTCTTTTGCTCCATTCATCCTCATCAAATTCTTCATACAAGCTCGGCGGTTTAGTGTACTTCTGACCTGGCCTTTCTCTAGAATGTCTCCGATTTGGTCAGAGTATGTTCGCCGAGGCCTTCCTCTTTCAACTATACCATTCACGCTCGCCTTGTATACTTGTTTTGTTAATCTTCTATCGTCCATCCTTTCTATATGCCCAAACTATCTCAACATACCTTTGTCAACTCTCGTTACTACATCTTCATTCACTCCACACTGCTCTCTTAACACGCTGTTCCTCACTCTATCACTCAAAGTTAAACCACACATACTTCTCACAGCTCTTCTCCACTGCATTTACTCGACTTTGATGTTTCTTCTGCCATACCCAGCTTTCACTTCCATACATTAGTGTTGGCACTAACACTCTTCTATGCACGGCTAGTCGTGCCGTCTGAGACAATTTCCTGCTACTCATGAAGGAGTGAAGTGCCCCATTCTCTTGATTTCCAGCATTCACTCTCCTTTCAATATCCTCCTCATGCTTCCCATCCCTAGTAAAAAAATGTCCCCAAATATACAATCTCTTTTACTTGTTCCACTCTCTCTCCGCCGATCACAATATCACATGTATTCATACATTCATCTTTATCAAAAACCATTACTTTCGTCTTACTCACATTAACTTTCATCCCTTTTCTTTCAAACACTTCATGCATAATTGTTACCATCTCGTGTAACGCATCCACCGATGACGCAAGTATAACCTGATCATCGGCGTAGAGAAGACATTTGACGAGTAACTCATTCATTCTTAATCCACATTCACTTTCTTTCAAATCTTTCAAACAACTGTCCATGAATAGATTAAACAGCCACGGTGAAGCTACACATCCCGGTCTAACACTCTTTTGGATACTAAACAATTCAGTGTATGACCCGTTTATCCTTACGCAAGCACTGGAATCTTCAATGATAGATTTCAGAGCTCGAATTAGGTTGCTGTCTACTCCATACATTGACACTACCGACCATAGTTCATTCCTTCACTTTGTAATAAGCCTTTTTCAAATCCACGAAAGCGCACTAGACCTTTTGACCCTTGGCCAAAAACTTTTCGGCTATGCATCGCAAGGAAAAGACCATACACCCCATACCCTTTCGAAATCCCGCTTGTGCGTCCCATATTTTCTCATCGGTTTCTTTCAAAACTCCTTCAATCAACACTTTCGCATATAATTTGCCGACGATGCTAAGTAAGCTAATGCCTCTGAAGTTTTTAGTCTTGCTTTGAGCCTTTTCCTTTGTAAAGCGGTACGATGACAGCCTTGCACCAGGCACTTGGTACTAGGCCGGTGGTCCAGCACAAATTTTATTAATTTAATTATTTACCATTATTCGGGGAACAGATACAAGCGTCACTTCACTGAGTAAAGTGATTCAGCGGCCGGCGGAATCAGACGAGAGACGCCATATTGCAAGCCGTGCCGAGCGCACCCGACATAAGCCGAACGCGACCCGAAAGTACGATGTTGTAAGTTTCGGCGCGGCCGAAAGGTTCGGCTGTTTTTTGGCCGAAACAAGATTTTTAGGCCGAAACCGAAACCGAAACTTCGGTCGGACACTATCCAAAAGTATTGATAATCGGATATTTCTAGACGACACAAAAATAAAAAAAAACAGAATAGCGAGATTATGGGTAAAAAATAGTCCTCTGTGGCGCAGTGGGCGAAGGCCCGCCTGAGACATTTAGCTGAGGACATAGGGATCTCATACGGCAGTGTTCAGAGGATCATCAGCGACGAACTTTACATGAACAAGGAGTCCGCATATTGGGTACCCAGAATGTTAACCGCCGAACAAAAGAAGAAACGAGTCGACAGTTTAAGATAAAAACCTTGAATATTACCAGGCTGATTCGGACAGATTTTTAACTCATTTGTGACGATGGACGAGACCTAGATCCATAACTTTGATCCTGAGATAAAACAACAATCGATGACCTAGAAATGACCGTCCTCACCGACACTAAAGAAATTCCAAGTCACAAGCTCCGCACAAAGATTTTAGTGTCCGTTGTTTGGGGATTTCGTGGAAATAGTAATGGTGGATTACCTGGAAAATGAAGCCACTATAACAGGCTCTTACTACGATGACTAAATAAGAAGATTGCGGAAAGCTATCAAGGAAAAAATGCGAGGCAAACTGCGAGCTGGAGTGCTGTTTCACCAGGACAACCCACCCTTACACATAACCGAAGTTGCGATGACTGCCATTCGAGAAGCGGGTTTCGAATTACCTGAACACCCACTCCTTTCTTCAGATCTAGCTCCCAGCGACTACTATCTCTTTCCCTGGCTTAAGGAGCAACTAAGGGGCAAGAAATTTGAAGACAATAGCCAGGTGATGGCCGCTGTATAAGTATTTGGGACAGTCGGGATTAAGTTTTTTTTTTGAAAAGGAATTAATGTTTTCGAGAAGCGATGGACCAAGTGTATTTATTTATTAGGAGATTACTATGAATAGTAAATTATATTTTATCTTATAAACATTGTTTTATTACGATTACCTACTTCTGGATCACCCCTCTCGTAGAGCTCCTTGTGGGAAGTACTACGACCATAAATATTTCTGCTTTCAAGCAGTAATGCTCGTATTTCTGTGTTCCGGTTTGAAGGGTATGGGTGCCGGTAAAATTACAGGTACATGAAACTTTTCATCCCTTATGTATCAGATTCGCAACGCGCGAGTGTCGCAGGCGTCCATAGGTTACGGTAACCGTCCATAAGTTACGCTTACCAACAGGTGGGCCGTATGCTTGTTTGCCATTTTAGATGTATATAAGATATATAAAAAATATGTAGATTATGTTAAAATACGCCCGACGTACTCGTTTGATACATCGCTCTACGAGTATGCGTCGTATGTTTTCGCGTCGAAATAAAGATGATCGATATCTTAGCCTACCTGGAGATCACGTGGTTTCTTAAAGTCTATCCCAGACAGTAGCTAAGACTAGGTATTTATAACCAACAGCGCGTCGAATACGCTGCTAGTATAGTATTCAGTACTGGGTGTGTAAACCATTTTTATAATACGATTTGCCAACGCACACGGGACTTTTTGGGCTTGAGTGTGGAGTAGGCACATAACTAATAAATAATAGCAGACCTAGGTTTCTAAGGTAGTGATAACATGATTTAGGTCTTTAAAAAGCTCTCGAATATTATAATCGTAAATATATGGGTGTTCAAATTAATTAGCCTGCACGGTCCATTAACGAAACCAGTTTGGCATTGTTCGGTACTTACTTGTGAAACGAATATACCATAGCATTTCATACCTATAACACAAAAAAATAATATGAGGATGAAAATTATCCTCATTGCTGTAATTCCCTTAGGATTCCCTTAGTTAGGGATATTTATATAAATACTATACTATGTAGTGGTAAGTATGTCTTGGTATTATTTCAAGGTTTCAGAGTGGAACTGTTTTGACCAAGCAGGCATTTGCTTGGTTTTGTTAAGGTAGGGTCTACTATGGTTATAAAAGATGTGTTTTATCACAAATCGATATATACAGTTTAGAATATTATCACAAAGTAATTGCCACTCAATTCAAAATAGATATAACTATGAATCTACAACGTAAACTGGATGGTTAGGTAAGTTACACTAGTCTAAGTAATGGGTCATTGAACTCATACTTTCACATAACTGAAGGTTATGTTAAGAAATATACTGTTTAAGTGTTTCATTAAATTCATTAAGGCATGTTTATTTTGAATTACAGATAATGATAATCCACTGTTTTATAATAAGGAGATATGTATGTGTAACATTAATACTTTTCTATCCTACATTAGTAGGGTTGCCATCTCTAAAATCTGCCAACCAGGACAAGAAGTGTGAAAACACTGGATTTTGGAGCTTTAAACCTGGACATATCAAGTGTTTTTTTTAAGTTACTAAGTAAAATAAAAAATAAATTCTTCTGCATATTTTCGGTAGATCATTCAGCAGCCTAAAACCCAGACTACAATAGCAACCCTGCCCAGCCGTTCCTTAGACACCCTCTAAACTATGACAAATCCAAGGAAACCTGTACGGATGGCAACCCCATACATAAGTTGCTCACAGATTAATCTGTGGCTTACAGCTGTTTAAATTATTTAGCCACTTTGAATAATTTAGTTTTTGAACTGACATGCAGAGTATCTGATTATATGTTACTGACCGAGTGATCTTTGTCAAAATCACTGAAGGATGTCACAGTGGTCAGATCAGTATCATTTGTTTCGGTATATTAATCAGATCATTTTAAAAACACAGTAGCATTTGCAACAGCTACACAAACATTGGACAAGTGAGACGGTTGAAAACAATAAAACAAAAAATCAAGGTGCTCATTCAGTCCAAATGGTGTATTGCTATTATAACTGTTATTTTTTCTTGCTTCTTCAGTATTGGGTTCTATGTTGGTCTAACTTTCAGCAGAAGTTAATGAAAAAAGTTGAATGAAATAATAATATTATGCCTGCAAGGACTCTATGATAAAACACCTCAAAGACCATCATAAAACAACAGGTAGATTTCTGCATGCATTTTCACATGCTTGGATGGACAATCAAACAGAGTCATCTATCATCATCATCACTTATGTGTACCATACATCATTCTACATGAATAAATAATAGCTATGAAGAGTCCAAAAGGAAAAGGGAAGATTGAGAGTGCTTATCTGTACTAATCAATGGTAATCAACAGGGACAACAAACTTTTCAACTTTGTCATAAGGCTCAATGCACCTAGCCTTCCAGATATCAATCGCTGAAAGTTACTGCTTACCAACTGATGCGACATAATATGCCTATTCAAGTACAAATAAATTTAAAAATATTATGCAAATAACAATAATAATAAGTATGATGATGCTGACCTATGCCATCTGTAGCCCTGCAGTATAAAAGTGCATTCAGAAGAAAAAGCCCTTGACAAAGATATACAAAATCTTTACTATTTATCTATGAATCTTGTTTTCTGCAATGCATTGCTGCTTAGTTCCATGTAATTGAGACCTCACAGAACTTGCATGTAACTGGGCCCTAGGCATCTTAGTTTCTTAAACAAGTTACTATCAATGGAATTTATTATTATTGGGTCCCACAAAAATCTTGATGATACTTTTAGGATGATTACAATGAGATAGTAACACTTATCTGTTTACTAATTATTACTTATTATAAAAATTATTTGTTTACATTTAGGTATCTGCCTAAAAATTATCAATTCTATGAGGATGTCAGATATCAGATTGTGCAATCATTAAACAAGCCATGAATGAATTCTATAAGAAGGAACTGTTTGGTATACAGGTCTTCACTAATTAGTGAATTGATATTGAATTAAAATATGGAATATGTGTGTGCACTGTATCAATGTTTCTTCGGAAGAGACAAATGAATCTAAAGCTCAGACAAGAATACTTAAAGGCTCTTAACAATTCTTACCTACTAAAGTTTAATGTTACAGCTAACAAAAATGTAGGTCAATTAGTTCTTTGTGGTCTAAAAATAGGTCTTTTATAGTATGCAAGCATATGAAGTCAACAATAAACTTATAATACATAACATATAATAAAAAATGCATATGCAATAATTTTATTTAATAAATTGAGAAATTATAGAACTAGAGAACCTCATAAAAAAGATAATAACTTAGAATAAATATTATTGTTTGGTAGTTTTCAAATAGAGGCAACAGCGTTTATTCTGAAAAACTAGTTGTTAGGAAGTTATGTTTAGGGAAGAGCCTAATTAGCATTCGACGCGACTGCTGCGAAGCGCGCCACACGCGGCGTCAGACCCCGCGACTATTCTGCTATCAGAACACAGACACTTTTTTTTCAAACATTATCCTCAACAACTTTCAATGCTCAATAAAACACCACTTCATGACTTAATTTATAACTCCTTAACCAAAACACTACTTTTACGACCCCTGACCCCACAACCACCAGAATCTCAAATCAAAATATTTTGACAACATTGAATATAACCTAAAATCTCACGCCAAAACCATCAAAATCGCACAAAACAACCCCGAATTTTCCTTCACGTTCATCATGACTAGAAGCGCTTTATGTGTAAACCCAACCATCCGAACGCAGATACGCAAGCCGATACAATGATACCTAGATGCAAATGCTAATGTCCTATTTCACGATTTTGGTCAAATAGATTTATTTCATAAAAACATCCCGCCAACAGAATGTATGCAGTATTAATGTCGTTTCTTCAGGAACGGCTTGATCACCACTATATTATTATTGAACTAATTAAAGTGAGCAATTAATGAAGGTACGACAATCAAAGCAAAGCACCGCTAGTCGGCTGGCGGTGAACCGGCGAAGCTACAACAAAAATAACCAATTACTGTAACTTACCGCCGACTCTGTACATATTCGCAGCCATTTTTATACACAATCACTATTCATTAACACTTAATTATTCTACATCTGACACAATTTATAACTAAAACACTATGTAATTGAGCTTATAACAATGTTTTTCATCACGTTAACTCCGGACGCCTTTCGCTGATCGCCATTTTCTTTCACACTACTAATTTGGCCAGTGCGCAGTCGCACTTTTTGGCGTAAACTTCCTGCTTTTGAAACAAAGCATTGACATTTCATTAGTTTTGTACACACTTCTTATTACCATAAAACTGTTATTTTATCATAAAATACATAATATTTTACAAATTACTGTCCATATTTGAAATAATTTCCAATGTCCAAAAAATAAAAAAAATAACTCTTTCAATTAACGTTTCATTATAGATCGACATTACCCAAACAAACTTTAAATTCGTAGACTTCATTATTTGACTTTCTTGGTAGAAATTATAGAAAACTCATTTAATATTTTGAAAATAACTAACTGTTTCGAATGCTTTTGGACTATGATCACATTACTTTGTAAAAATAGTTTTTAATTGTTGCATCGAATATTTTTTTGTATTTCAGATTGTCTTAATCTATGTTTGAAATGGAACGTTGTACCAGAGATAAAGGCGAGGACGCTTATTCCTCTTTTCTTTGTGGACATTTTATTTATATTTTATAATTATTTCATAGTTTTTTTTAAAGTGAATATTCGTTGATGCTTTTAAATACAAATGTTTAAATTCAATTAAAATTAAATTTTCCTTTTATAAAATCCTGCGTATTCGTGAATGACGTGGCCGAAGTGACAGCTGATTTGTCTATGTCTATGGTTAGTTTTGACAATTGCCAAATCAGCCAGCCTCTCCCGTCCCGTCTGGTAAAGAATTTACAAAACCCACATAATACCAATTTCCTGAATGAATTCCTAGTAGTGTGTTGTGTGAGAACCTATGTGGGTGTCGTACAGTGGCTGCATGTCTAATTGGTATGTCTAAAATCAGAGAAAATTAATGACGAAAGGACGGGTACTTAGTTAGTGTTTTTGACCATGTTTCGGTTTTAGATCGGCACTATGACCACATACGAAGATTTCATTCAACAAAATGAAGATCGGGACGGTGTTCGGTTTACCTGGAATGTGTGGCCTTCGAGCCGCATCGAGACGACGAGGCTGGTAGTCCCTCTGGCATGTCTCTACCAGCCGTTGAAGGAACGACCCGATTTGCCACCTATCCAGTACGAACCAGTGCTGTGTTCACGCAATACTTGCAGGGCCATATTAAATCCAATGTGCCAGGTTGATTATAGAGCCAAACTATGGGTCTGCAACTTCTGCTTCCAGAGAAATCCCGTAAGTCACATTCAATCTTCTCTGAAACCACCATTAATCTTTCTACCCACGACCAAAAGAGCCTGTTTCTGCATTTACTGTAAGAGTTTGTTTGTTACCATTTATCTTGGAAATATTGTATCTGGGATGTGGGATTTCTTTATTTTTGCTAAGGGGCTCTTCTAAGAATAATTAAAAATAAATAGCTGGTTTAAAATTTTTGCTTAAATGTACATTATTTTATTAAGCTTAGAAATTACTTTTACATACATATCTTCATGTTGCATCGTCCAACTCAATCAATGAACAGTCTAAAATATAGTCCTTAATTTTAATTATTGTTGAACCTAATCCAAATTGTATCATTTCAGTTTCCACCCCAATATGCTGCCATATCAGAACAACATCAACCTGCAGAATTAATCCCCAACTTCTCAACAATAGAGTATACAATTACTCGAGCACAGAGCATGCCTCCAATATTCCTGCTTTTGGTTGACACTTGTATGGATGAGGAGGAATTGGGGGCGTTGAAGGATTCCCTGCAGACCTCACTTAGTCTGATGCCTCAGAATGCATTAGTTGGTCTTATTACCTTTGGCCGAATGGTTCAGATTCATGAGTTAGGTATGTTCCTCATATTATTTGAAGATAATTAGGTACTTAATAATACTGAATATCATTAGAAGAGGGATGATATATGTATCCAGTGCAGATCTTGTTGCCCCCATGTAAAATTTGAATAAGGTAAAATTTTTTTTTTTGAACTTAAAAAAACCACTTGTTAACATGACTTTTTTTTAAGCATAGCATAGCATACACTTCACAAAATGTCTGCTTTTTCATTACAGGCACTGAAGGAATATCAAAGTGCTACGTATTCAAAGGCACCAAAGATTTGAGTGCCAAGCAGATTCAAGAGCAGCTAGCCATTGGCAGGGTTAATGCACCCAATCCTCAACAGCGTCCAGGAGCGCCAGCACCACAACCACCTGCCCACCGATTCTTACAACCGGTCAAACAATGTGACATGGCTCTGACTGACCTGCTGGGTGAACTGGGCCGTGACCCCTGGCCTCAGGGAGTGGGAAAGAGGCCATTACGTAGCAGTGGAGTTGCACTCTCACTCGCTGTTGGGTTACTGGAAGTGACCTACCCTAACACAGGGGCTAGAATCATGATGTTCCTCGGTGGACCCTGCTCCCAAGGCCCGGGTCAGGTAGTCAATGATGAGCTGAAGCAGCCTATCCGGTCTCACCATGACATTCACAAGGATAATGCCAAGTACATGAAGAAGGCGATTAAGCATTATGAGGCTCTGTCATTTAGATCGGCAACAAATGGACATGCTATTGACATTTACTCATGTGCCTTAGATCAGACAGGGTTGATGGAAATGAAGCAATGTTGTAATTCTACTGGGTAAGTTATATTATAATTAAAAATAATGTGTGCTATCATCATAAGACTCGCCAGGAAAGTGTATTTTCCTTTGTAGTCAGAAACATAGTTTTGTTATACTATAGCTATAAACTGTAACTTAAAAAGAGTAAAGTATCAGAGTAGATTTCAGAGGTAAACTTTACCCCAAAGTAACCCATACAATCAAATAAAAATATACCATTGTTCATAGAGGCAGATCATCCATAGCACACCCTGTATTTTCCAATGCCTTAAGATTAATTCTAAAACATCAATTTAGTTGTAAACTTTATTTTCTATTGCTTGAACATAGCCATAGAAAATAAATATTATATGTATTGTTTTAGGGGCCATATGGTGATGGGTGACTCGTTCAACTCATCATTGTTCAAGCAGACATTCCAGAGGGTCTTTGCTAAAGACCAAAAAGGGGATTACAAGATGGCATTCAATGGAACTTTGGAAGTCAAATGTAGTCGGGAATTGAAAAGTAAGCTTTTAAACTGGAAAGAGTGGCATGCTAGAGAGAAAGCCTATACCCAGTGGGTGAATATGGGCTGATTAGATAGATAGATGGATAATTATGTTGAGTTCTACTTCATTGTTATTATCTATAGTCTAAAAAAGTCCACTGCTATTCATTGGCCTCCCCTAAACAGTGCTCAGCAAACAGGAAGCGGCCTCCTTACACTGGGTCATCCGATTCATGATTTTTAATTGAAAACCTATTTTGCTGAGCAGTTGTTGGTGTTTTATGACCAGCCCAATGCCCATTGTCATTCAACTATCATATTCTGATGTCTGTTGGTAATATGTTTATTCCTCTTGATGAATATGCTGCTGTTGATTAAATTTGTGAAACTTTCAACATAATAAAACATCTGCTCTCTCCACCATATTACCCGGAGACAAATGGGTTTATGGAGAGATAGTTAGTATTCATTTATTTCAATTCATAGGGACCTATAGAACACTTGGTTACGTCAGTTTACAGTTAGGCCACAATTTGAAAAACAGGTACAAACAGAAATAATTATGAGGCAGCTGTATAGATGCTTTAATGGATAAACTCTTTATTGTGCATAAAACCAATTTACAGTACAAAACACAGAAACAATAAAATAACGAAAAACAAAAGAAATGCACAATGGGCGGTCTTATCGCTGAAAAATCGTATTCTGAAGACCGCCCATTGTGCATTCAACAACCTTAGGATAGAGAGAACTATTTAAAAGGATGATGGTGTTATTGCCTTACTGAATGTGTGTGAGATCTATATTCATAACACAAAACTATGATAGTTTTACGTGTTAACTCAAACTTAAGAGAAATCACAAGATTTAGTTCAATTGTCGAAAGATGTCGCTTTTCTTATTGAATGGTTATTCCCGCGTACCAAGTGGGACTTGTTGGTTCGAGTCCTGCTGAGGTTGAGTTTTTGGGATATCATTAAAATCTCAGAAATAATGTTTAAACTCTTAAATGTTTACAGTATCTGGTGCAATCGGTTCCTGTGTCTCACTCAACCAGAAAGGACCGAATGTGTCAGACCAAGAAGTGGGCATGGGCAATACATGCCAATGGAAGATGTGTACGTTCACGCCGAGTACAACTATGGCGATATTCTTTGAGGTATGGAAGTTCGATTCCCGCTGCGGGACAAATGTTTGTATGAGCTGCAAATGTTTGTCTCGGGTCTGGGTGTTTTCTATGTATAATAAATTAATAATATGAATGAATATACAAAAAATATGTATACAAGTATCAGTCGTGTAGTTCGCATAACACAAGCTGCTTACTTTGGTGGATAATTCTGTGTGAAAATATCCATCATTATTATTATGTATAAACAAACAGAAGTTTTATTCGCATCCTCGATGTGTGAGTTCACCTTGTTCGATTGGCATCACACCAAAGCCAAATGAGAGATAAAAAAAATGTTTCCTGGTTCTTCTAGGATTGTTAGCAGCTGTTGCAGGATACTGGGCTACTCAAGTAAATAATTTGGTGAATTTGGATAAAAAAAAAACACTGCTAATCAACACTGTTTTTCGACGATTTTTCTAACGTCCCGTAGCAAATTGACGAACCTGCTGAATTTTTTAAATAATTTTTTTAATAGAGTTTTGAAAAACAGTATGTTAGCCTAAAAGAGTCAATCGCCTTCATAACTCTTTTGGAGTGTATTCCTCAAAGTTACCCATCCAATCAAATAGTAACATTTGTAGAAAACTTAACATGTCATGTGTATTTGTCTGTGCTGTATCCATGTGTTGAATAAAATAAACTATCTATTTATCTATCTATCATGTTGTACAGGTGGTAAATCAACACGCGGCGGTCCCTCAAGGCGGGCGCGGTTCCGTACAACTAATAACGCAGTACCAGCACTCGAGCGGACAGCGCCGGGTCAGAGTCACGACCATCGCACGCAAGTAAGTCAACATTCTATTAATTCGTTTTAGCTCAGTAAATTCAAGTATGCACATAGCATTTTATCATGTTCTACTAATACTTATTTTAGCTCAGTAAATTCGAGTATGCACATAGCATTTTATCATGTTCTACTAATACTTATTTTAGCTCAGTAAATTCGAGTATGCACATAGCATTTTATCATGTTCTACTAATACTTATTTTAGCTCAGTAAATTCGAGTATGCACATAGCATTTTATCATGTTCTACTAATACTTATTTTAACTCAGTAAATTCAAGTATGCATATAGCATTTTATCATGTTCTACTAATACTTATATTAGCTCAGAAAATTCAAGTATGTACATATTGTACATAGCATTTTATCATGTTCTACTAATACTTATTTTAGCTCAGCAAATTCAAGTATGCACATAGCATTTTATCATGTTCTACTAATACTTTTTTTAGCTCAGTAAATTCAAGTATGCACATAGCATTTTATCATGTTCTACTGGTACTTATTTTAGCTCAGCAAATTCAAGTATGCACATAGCATTTTATCATGTTCTACTAATACTTATTTTAGCTCAGCAAATTCATGTATGCATTTAGCATCTTGACATGATATGTAATGCTAAATCCAAAAAAATGAAAGCCTTCGTTTGTATTGTATTTTATTTATTTTCAAATTAAAAGTACTTTACATTATAAAGTTTCTGCCAAACTGTACAACAGTTTGTCGAGAGTTTCTCTCAATTATTTTCTCTAAAAAGTTACTGATACATAACATTTTAGTGTGTAGTTCAGTAAAATCAAGTACATGCTAAATACAAAAAAAAACTGAACTTACATTTCGATGGTATTTTCTGAAAAAAGTTATTTAAAAGTAATTAAACTTTTTCTTGTTTATCTCTTTGATAAAATAATCCTTTTTCGTAAAGCTATTTTCCCCGAAAAATTTAATGTCGATGGTACTGTTGTCGCCGT
This sequence comes from Perizoma flavofasciatum, assembly GCA_958496245.1. Lineage (NCBI taxonomy): Eukaryota > Metazoa > Arthropoda > Insecta > Lepidoptera > Geometridae > Perizoma > Perizoma flavofasciatum. The sequence goes on from OY292436.1 coordinate 9,012,313, forward strand.
TTGGCATCGAAACATTAAAAACTAATTTCTCGCACTTGCAAAATAGCACTTAATATTAAGTTCTTTGTCTCGTTATTCAGTAAGTAACTAAATTATAACATCCTACTAATATTATAATAGTTTGTTCCTCTTTCACGCAAAAATTACTGAACGGATTTTGATGGAACTTTACAGTAATATAGCTTATACATCAGAATAACACATAGGCTACTTTTTATGCGGGTACCACGCGGGCGATGCCGTGTGCAGAAGTTAGTCGCAGATCCAAAATCCAAAGCGATTCATGTAAAGCTTGTTCACAGTTGGGGCGACGCATCGGCGCACTTACACCACATATCGGCTGGTTTCGACCAGGAAGCCGGCGCGGTGGTGATGGCTCGCCTAGTGGTATACCGCGCCGAGCTTGAGGACTCGCCGGATGTCTTGCGTTGGCTAGACAGAATGCTTATTCGACTGGTACAGTTTATATTACTTTTATCTTGAATACAATACAATAGTATTACGTACAGAATAGCCATTTACCCCCTGCCGCCGATTCAACTTACCCCACCCCGTCTTAAATGGTGCCAACCTTAGGCATTTTAAATTCACTCACACATACAACCTTATGCATGTGATGATTACGACACGTTTTTTTGGAATCTTTATATCGAGATTAATCAGGGTGGGGTACACAAACTTTATGACTTACCGTTTTTTAGACTGTGCTTTGATTGTCAGTCCGTCAGTATGTCACGCTACTATTAACGATGTTCTGGCCCCAAGGCCTGGGTTCTGCCAAGGTCCCTAGTTGGAGACGATCCCATAGTGACCCTTTTTTACTCATTACCGTATCTGTACTGCTCGTACAGAGTCCGTATATCGTCAGCTAGCTAACAACACCGTGTAAATCGATTTCCTGAACTTTTCAGGAGAACCAAAAAACTGTTTTATCAACTCCGCACAAGTCCACAGAATTGAAAACGCTAACGCTGAAATTAAAACGATGATTGGTTGAAATGCAATGTTTGTATTGGTGAACAGAAGCGCAGTGAAAAGATCTATGCAATGGCATAAAAATGACAAAACAGCAAAATTTCGACTTGAGCGGTGTTGTTAGATAGCCGACGATATGCAATTTCCGTGTGATGATAGTTTGTTATCTACAATTTATCTCCAGTTATTTGCAATCAATGTCTTTCTATATCTTAAAGGGTGGTTCTTCAATATGTTTTATCGTCGCAAGTCACTAGATGACACTGCAGTCGATGATGAAAATACACATAGTGGTTTTAAAGTTTTGCAATAATTAATTGTAATAATGTGCTGCCAACAGTGTCAGAAGTTCGGCGAGTATGGGAAAGACGATCCGAACAGCTTCCGTCTGTCTGAGAACTTCAGTCTGTATCCGCAGTTCATGTACCACCTGCGTCGCTCTCAGTTCCTGCAAGTTTTCAACAACTCGCCTGACGAGACCACCTTCTATAGGTTAGTAGGTTTTATTAATTAAAGGCTAAGGTCGTCTGCTACGTTAGGCCGCTTGTAAACGCTAAGAGTAAGAAAAGTCGCCGGGCCTAGACGAGGATTCGTGAAGTTTCTACTAATGAAACGCTACTCAATAATTAGATTTTTTTATTTTATTTCAATAATACTAAAGAAAGTAGGTAACTTTGTACAGTCAGCGTCTCGAACTGATTACCACTCTGGGGTTTAATTATTGTTTTTTTTTACTTAATGCATAATTTATTTTTTTGATACCAAAAATATAAAAAAAACGTATAATTACTATACTACTCATTAAAAGGTATATAAGCCCAGGTGACGCTAACCGTACCTACACTACCTAACTACCTAATATTTTATAATAATAATAATAATAATGCTGGACAATCCACACAGCATCATCTAGCCCCAAGCTAAGCAGAGCTTGTGTTATGGGTACTAGATGACTGATACACTTAATACAATACATTACATAGATAGATATATTTTTATTATAGATAGAAAATACCCAGAACACCTGGAACAAATATTTGCAGATCGTACAAACATTTGTCCCAGGGCGGGACATTTTGTTTGAACTAAGCATTTTGTATTGTAAGTACTAACCCTTATCTTAAGCTTACTAACACTTTTGGATCATGTTGTCTTTGAATAAACGTTATAATTATTGTACCTGTATATGATGAACTGATGACTGTTACATTCAATCTTAAATTTTATTGAAAATATAAAACTATTTCATGCGAACGATGTTTCCAGACACATGCTGATGCGCGAAGACCTGACGCAGTCGCTGATAATGATCCAACCGATTCTGTATTCGTATAGTTTCGGCGGCCCCCCTGAGCCAGTGCTGCTGGACACCTCGTCCATCCAGCCCGACCGCATCCTCCTCATGGACACCTTCTTCCAGATACTCATCTACCATGGCGAGGTATCTTCAGTTACACGTCGCTTTCATTGAGTGGAACAAATAACATTGTACCGCCTAGGAGGCATAGCAAAAAATACTAACTACTCAAATTCAATGGGCAAATTATTGTAGTGAGCCAAGATCGCCGCTCAAATTGATATTTTCTAGGTTACTCTGAACGAATTTGCAAAGGCTAAGCTGTTTATGTTATACTTAATTATTGATATAAAGTAACTACTAAAGCATTAGGATTAACTTGTTTAAGTTGAAGTGAATAAATTGCCAAGAGCTCGCCTCACAAATTCAATTAGCAAGGAGCTGGCCAAATATTCTTTTGGATAAAGCTAAAAAATTAAGGAGCTAAAAAGCTCGTATTTTATTATGTTGACAATAAAACGTACAGGGTTCAGGGTTCGGTTGGCTCGATGAGTTCCCGGGTGCATATAGGTAATACCTGACTTTTCCGTAGACGATAGCGCAGTGGCGGGCGCTCCGCTACCAAGACATGGCAGAGTACGACAGCTTCGCGCAGCTCCTCCAAGCGCCCATTGATGACGCGCAGGAAATCCTGCAAAGTCGCTTCCCCGTGCCGCGGTACATCGACACCGAGCATGGCGGCTCACAGGTACACGCTTTTAACATTTTTCAGACGACTTCAAAAAGGGAGGTCCTTAATTCGTCTGTATGTTTTTTTTTGTTGTGTATGTTACGCGATATCTTCGCGAATTGTGAACCGATTTTATTGATTACTAGCTTCTGCCCACGGCTTCGCCCGCGTGGTACCGGGATAAAAAGTAGCCTATGTGTTATTCTGATGTATTAGCTATATTACTGTAAAGTTTCATCAAAATCTGTTATGTAGTTTTTGCGTGAAAGAGGAACAAACATCCTCACAAACTCTCGCGTTTATAATATTAGTATGATGTTTTTATGGGTAGGGTCAAGTGTGGTCCCCTAAGGTTGAAAAAAATGTTTTTTTTTAAATCAACTTCGCATTATATGAAGTCGGTATTTCCGTTTGTTTTATAACAATATGTAATCTATCGCATGCAATTTATTGTAAATGCGAGTAATCGGTCTATCGAATAAGTATGCGATCTCTCTTTACATTATGCAATTTATCGTATGTGTTTTAAGATTGCGTATTGTTAATTTTACGAACATGAGACTATTTACCCGAACCGACAGGTCTCAGGGCCGACAACACGCGTGTGTTACCTCTGGTTTTTGCAACACCTCCATTTCTGTGGCGCAGTGGGTGGAGACAAATGTTTGTATGATCTGCAAATATTTGTCTCGTGTCTAGGTGTTTTCTATGTAAGGTATAAATAAATAATGCAGGACATTTTTCACACAGCATCATCTAGCCCCAAAGTAAGCAGAGCTTGTGGTATGGGAACTACATGACTGATATACTACTCAAATACATTTTTTTTGTAAATACATACATATTATACATAGAAAACACTCAGACCGGAGTCAAATACAGCGCCACAGAGGTCGTCAAGTATGTATGTATTTACAAAAAGTGTATAAATAGTATATCAGACATGTAGCTACACAAGCTCTGCTTAGTTTGGGGCTAGATGATGCTGTGTGCAAAATGCCCAGCATTATTTATTTATTGTAAATTTGACTGTACCACATACAATGGAAGTTAAATAATACATTCTAAAAAGCATTCAAACTAACAATGATGTTCTTTATCTCAAACGGTAGTTTCAACACTTTGTGGAACAGCCACAGTTTTTGTTGCCAGTATCCTTTCTAACATATCGTTTACTTTCTGTTGCGTCTTCAAAAAGCTTCTAAAATGTGCGTCGTCGTATCTCGACCGTTTCTTCGCACCGTTCAACGGAAGCTGGTGTCTTGTTACTAGTTTCGCTGTGCTGTAATCGTCATCATCCCTATTTTCTCTAGATCTAGTAACCCGCGGCCAATCGTCGGCTCTTTCCAGCTTTTCATGAAATCTTTCAACGTTATGATCATTGTAATGCGAACGCCCATAATCTTCGTATTTGACTGGTTTACGTTTAATTCCTTTATAGTATTCGTCGTTTATGAACTCTCTATCTTTATTCCGCTCCTGTTTGCCAAATCCAAAAGCGTTGTAAAGATCTTTATGATGTTCAGCTGTGTACGTTTTGTCGCCATAGTGATTTCTATCATGTGTTGCGTAACTTCTATGACGATTATCCTTTTTTACGTTTGCAAAAGGATGCTTCGTGGTGACTACAATGTTTTGGTATACAACTGATTGTTGCGCAGGCAAACCCAGTGGGGGTACTTCGACAGAATTAGTTTGTATAGTAATAGGCGATGTGTGATAATTGTTTTTGGTATTGAAAATGTTGAGTTGTGTAATTTTGTGCACTGGTTTTGTACCTGATAGATTATGCATAGGTGTATTTAAATTCAACAACGTGAATGGTTGGTTCGGTAATATAGCAGTTTGTATGAGTGGTGTATGAATTAAATTGAATGGATTCATAATAACTGATGTTATGTTGACTGGATGAGGTTTGATGTTGTACATGTTTCCTGCAATTGTGTGAGGATAAGCAGAATTTTCAGTTTTTATATTTTCTTCCTGTGTCAATTTCTTAGTTAGTACAGTTTCTTGACTAGCTTTTAATTGTTGGAAAATTTCCATTATCTTATCAAGAACGTCTGATGCTTTTATCTTTTCGGTTAATTCTGTATTGGGTGTAGATGCCACTAAAATATGAAGAAAATATAATACAGTCCGAGTGTGATTAGTTAGTTATTTTTGTTTATCTATTTGGAAAATTATAATAGGTTACCTGTTGGTCTGACTGTAGTTGTGGTAGTTGTAGTAAGTTTTGTTGTGGCTCTAGGTTTCTTTGTGGTTGTAGTGATGACGTGCTTCAAATCCTGGAGGACTTTTTCTTTTACACTCTCTGAAATTTCCCTTATAATATCTTCTGAAAATGTTTTTGTATCAATATTTTTATAAGCTTGTTTTTCGTTTGGGACAGCAATAAATTTTGTAGGACCGTCGTTAACCAAATATCGGTTTTTTGTTTTATACGATACGTTTTTGTCTTCAAAGTGTACATTTCTGTTGCTAGCATTCGTGTCTATCATGGATCCAAACATTTTAAACAATTTAATGTATTGTAGCGAGTCATTATGTAAAACTTCAATTCCTTCATTTACTTTATCAGTAACATATGTTTCTCCTTCTGTAGATTGACTTTTTTGCTTTTGTATGTTTTGGTTATCTGCTAATATTTCTTTTATTTTCTGAGCTATGTAATCATAGTCAACTTGTTTTGTAGTAGGACGGATTGTTGTGGTTATTTTCTGAATAGCAATAATGTTTTCTAAAATCTTATTGATGTATTCCATGTTTTTATTATTTGATCGTGTGTTAGATTTAGTTATCCTTCGTATGATAGCAGTAGAACTTTCTACAGCTTTTGTTGTAGATTCAACTGCATAATCCAGTTTCGTATACAGCTTATTCCATAACTTAATAAAGTTTTCAACATTGGGCGATTCTGTACTTGGTTCCGGCTCGTCATTCTTCACTTTGTCACTTTCGTTCGTTTTGCTTGTTTTCTGTACCGTATTAAAATAATTAATTATTATATTCTGTAGACTTGAATCGTTCCACTTATTCTTCTGATCTTCATTTTTGTTTACTAAAATAATTTGTTTAAGTCATTAAAATCATTTACAGTCGTACTATGTCATAGATTAAAACTCACTGACAAAAAACAGCAAAATTAAACTCACTTTCATCAGATGGAATTGTCTTTTGTGATTCTGAGTTATTAACGTCAGTAAGTTCCGTCGTGCTTGAATGTCTAGTCACAGTTTCACATTCCTTGCGCAGTGTTCTAAAAACATTCTCAACATTACCGACTGTAATACGTTTAGAAAATGTGCAAAAATAAACTTACTCATTGTTCATATCATCGATGTTTACGTTATGACGCTGAAGTTTCCTTAGAGTGTTCACATCCAAGTCTTCTTTTTGCAGTCCATTCAGTATGAGCACGCAGACGATATCTGTAAATATTTGATCTTTAGGCCGAGAAAATATTTTAAGGGGATGTGCTTGGATCACTCCTTGTAAATATTGCTTTCTATTGGGACCTTTCTATTGGACTGGGACCTTTTATCTGAGTTGGGCCGTGAGCCTGTACGATTGAGAACGTACATGTTAATGCGATGGTGGCAAGTATTGCACGGCACCACATCGTTATCGCTTCCCGGCGTGAATTTACATTGTAATCGAGGTGAATGTGAACACGTGAGGTTTCTGAGATTTTTATGTTCTGTGTACGAATTTGATTTCCTTTGTAGATGGCGACGCTGTATTTTCGTGACGCCGAGAATATTGTTTCACTCTTTGTTACTCTGATAACTAGCAACATAATTGTGTAGGTATACTCGTTTCGTTGAATCGGCTTTGTGTTATGTTTACGATTGGAATACTATGTTATTGGGCAGTTATTGGCTTAGTTATTGGGCCACGCTAGGTCATTTTCTAGGTCCTCTATTGTTGAATGCTTTGTAATAGTTTCATTTTTTTGTTTCAGGCTCGTTTCCTCCTTTCGAAAGTAAATCCATCGCAGACGCATAACAACATGTACGCTTATGGCGGGGTGAGTAATCAAAAAATATACCTGTTACTTTAATTTACCTAGTATTTGTAATCGCAGCATTAATATAAATAGCGCTTATGAACAGTTTTAATTAGTTTCCTAAATTGATTGATTATTGAAAGATTCTAGTCTTTTAGGTAGCTGCAACGTGTGAAAAACGCATGGTGTGAGCTATCGATTAAATTATTTGCCATCCAAGTGGGTGATCGACCGACGAGCTCACAGAATTTCATAGTAGTAGAATACCTACCTACCCTAACGGGGACGACGAGCTAAACCCCGTCTTTTGCTGATAAATACACGATTTTCCTCAGCACCTGTTTTGTAACTGAATTTAAATGTCAGTATTCCCGAAAGTCCATCTAGTCTAGTCTACTTAGTCATCGGTTTTACACACTTCAAATATCGTAACTTGAGCCACTCGCCGGTCGATCAGTGCCTCCAAGCATGGTGTGAAATTGATTTTTATTTTTTTTTGTTCCATCGTTGTTTGGCGAAAACCAGGCGATGCCGATACCATCAGCGGTAGTGTTATTTTTATATTCTACATCAATCGGTGTTGGGTGACTAATGCGATGCTTATACACTCTTACTAACCAGCATAACATAAAAAATATTTCATTCCTTTTACGAGATAGTATTCTCTCCCATTTTCGTATGGTGTCTTTTGTTTATCCATTAATTTTAAAATACGATTGCACATCACCGAACAGCAGGGTAAGTCAATGCTTCACGTACATATTGGAATGCAGAAAATATGCATGTTCTCGACTCTGAATCTTTGCTCCAGATCTCGACACACAATCATTTGTCTTGCGCTTTTTCCAAAATGTTTCATTAAACTTGTACCTTCTCAAGGTACATGGTACAAGTTTGATGAAACACTCACGAGAGGGTGGGTTCGGTGGTGGTTGCTTCATTTTGCGGACATCACTAAAGCTATTTCTGTACGCAGGACGGTGGCGCCCCTGTGCTGACCGATGACGTTTCGCTGCAAGTATTCATGGAGCACTTGAAGAAACTAGCAGTGTCTTCCACTGCTTAGGACCAAGGCCTTTCAAATATTTGTCTGAATCGATATTTTTGTATAAAAATCTGGACGATTTGGTTGAAATGATTCGAAGCCTTTGCTAGGATTCAGGGATTGAAGGGTTGATACTATACTATTGCTCGTATCAAGTGCGTTCGGATGAATAGGTGGATACTCGTTTTTCTACGTGGCAGTCTGACCTCACTCAACTTCACAATGTAGTGAAACTAGTTTTCTTTTCAAAATTATAAGTTATAACACAAAATTTAATTTATCTCCAGAAGCGAGATCAGTTGGATAAGGTTATACAAGTAAGAAACACGCTCAGATGGATGGAGATCCTCACATACACTCGCTGAGTAGATCTTTGAGGATACCAAGTAGGGGGTAGTCAGAGGCACGTATGAACATTACATTTGGCGCATGCCAGAGTTCTGCATATAGCATTCCACGTGACAGGTTGCAGGCCCATCGATATCGGGAAAAAAGGGAAGTAAAATACATAGTTTGGAGGTAGAAACTCTTGAAACGTGTCAACCACATAATATTTACAGTATACTCGTATGCCAAAGGTTTATTCTTGGTTCGAGCGCACCCTTGTCCTAGTAACGCGGTGAATGTAGCTTATTATATGCATTAAGTTCTAAGTTATATTTTGTATGTTTATGTTTAAATTATAATGGAATAATGTTTATGAAACTGTCAAATATCTTCATTTAGAAATAAATTTGATTTATAATTTTATTAATCTTGTTTAATTTTAAAGAATTGAAGGTGGTAGCGAAAAAAGTGATTGTTGAAATGAAATGTACTTGAAATACATAAAATAAATTAAATATAAGTTATTTATTTGGATTATTAACATATCTACATTAACAACGATAAATATACAAAAAACAATATCCCGACATTATGTGGGTCACCAATGATTTTAATTAATTTAAAAACTACATATTTACCCCACCAAGCTTGTTACAAAAGCGCTAAAGATAAGTACATACAAAGACGTGTAAAATAAGCATGAAATTATACATAACCATAAAATGGTAACAATAAAAGGACATCACATTTTATCATAACAATGAAGTAAAACATAGGAATGCACCAACTACCTGCTAACTAATTGCTAGGAAAGTTTGAAGGTTTCAACGCCGAGAGGCTTTGAAACCTTGAAACTCTGACACCTGAGTTGGACATTAGTTACCAATTAAAAACCTTCTTTAAATTCATCTTAAATGCACCGATCCTCAATCAGTAAATAGCGATAACCTCATTATTATTAGACACCATAATTGTTATTGCTGTACATTAGTAAATTATTCAACACGAAATTCACTAGAGAGCAGTCCTCTACGCCGCTATTCTGTCAAGGTTTACTTTAAATATTAAAATTTTCTGCCATTTTTATAGGTATGCAATCACTAATTGCCTTCTAGATTTTCTAAGTGCCATATTATTCTAAAACATTGTTATTTGCTACCTTAAGACATTGTTACATTGTTAACACTAAAACCAGCACTGAAAGTATGTGATTGTAAGGCATTCTAGGTGATCATTGAGTTATTTGATTTTGAAAATGTTAGAACTACATAACTTATATACTTTTTTGTAAATACATTCATATTATCCATAGAGAGATAAATTAATAAAGAGTTAACAATAAAGAGTTTTGAAATCGAAACCGCACCTCTTGCGTCGCTGCTTGCTACTCGCCCACCGCGTCATCAAGAATTTATAATATCACAAAAATTCAACCTCAGCGGTACTCGAACCCGTGACCTCCCGCTTGGTACGCCATACCAACTAAGCGACGAGACCTTTACTAGCCTGGTCTTTACCAGCCAAAATTCTTGGGATGATCCGACTCGAAGGGCCGACAAATCCCACCGAGGTTGAATTTTTGGGATATTATAAATTTTAGTTATTGTAGAGTTGTTTAACAAAGCAAGCATAACCAGGTAAGTGTCAAAGGAAGTTACCTTGTTCAAATGCCCAGTAATTATCAACTGGTTTTTTTTCTAATACAATATCTGCAATGCCCTATGGTGTTCACTATTTCACTTACATATAAAAGTTAACACTCCAGTCTCTCATTTCTTATTATACATGCCATAAACCAGCACTCCCAAGGCTGTCATCAGAAAGTACTTGATGCAATCGGTTCACAAGCTCGGAGGTCAGTTAAGGAAGCGGATAGACATTTTCTGCTCCACATCAGTACGTTCCAAAGCATGGCAGAACTCATCGAAAGAAATCATTTGGTCATTGTTCACGTCCGCTTCAACAATGGTGCGTTCTGCGATGCTTGTTAGTTGCTCCTCACTGGAACACATCAAAGACATGATTGAGGAGAGGTAAACCTAAGAGGTAGCAGCAAGTCAATGATATTTATACAGGCGTGGTCTATCTATGGTATGTTGTTACGCACCTGTGATAGCGGTAATTAATGTTTATAATATTGTCGTGACCTAAGTCACGCGTTAAAGTACACCGAGACAAAAACGTTAACTAACATGCTTTAAGTCTCTTTTAATCTGTATTCTGGGCATTGAGAATGAGTAAAGATTTAGGGCCTTACTTATAAAAAAAAATAAACAGTTTAACAGTGTTAAGTTAATCAACTTAACATTGCTTTGTCTTTAGGGACCATCCATAAATTACGTCACATGTGGAGGAGGGAAGGTCAACAAACTTTGACAAGAGGGGCTCTGAAAATCATGAAGTTATTTATGGATGACCCCTTATGACACATAGCAGAAAGATACAAAGCAGTGTTTAGTTAGTCAACTGTTTAAAATTATTTTTAAGTTAGGCCGTAAATGTTTACTCTTGCTCAACACCTAGAAAGCAGATTAAAATAGACTTAAAAAACAGTGGTTACCTGATATTGGCTCCAACCATCATGTGCAAGATAGCCAGTAGCTCATCTCTGGAGATCTTGCCATCATTATCCAGATCATACATGGAGAATGCAACTGGAAACAACAAAATGGTCATTGGCTGAATGTAAAAAAAACAGGATGCCAGTCTCCTCACCCTCCTTTACTCTTTCCGTTCTTCCAACAACTCTAGCCATGCCCAAAAGCAGTCCAGATTGTCACACCATCATTTCCTCAGGTGGCCACAGTGCCTTCTACCCTCTTAGAGATATCCATTCTGTGGCTACCTTTGCCCACCTTTCAGTTTCCTTACATATAGTCTGCAAACAGTCTTCAGACTATAAGACTATTAGTGTGTATAATCAATCAGGCATGTAAGGGAAGTGTCCAGCGATAATTTCTACTTTTCTTCAGGTATCATGTCTGTCAAGTTCCATGTGTTGCCTGCATAGCCTCTTTGGGTAGCTGATGGTAGTTATCTGTGATGCCAAGTGATTAGGGTATGCATTCAGGCATTCTTTGTATAACAAGTATTGTTTAATTTCTATACTAACAGTGTGGATAGCCAGTTCGGTGTGCAGTTCAGAGGTCTTCAGGAACCATGGTGTATTGGACAAGTTTCTTAGTATGGCATTTTGGATCTCTCACTTAACACTAGTTATTTTGGAAAATGCTTACATCTTAACTTATCATCCCTGCTGTTCAGTTTATTCTCCCTGGTCTTCCTTATTGGTCGGAAATGGGCCAGAACCCTCATGAACTGAAGAAAATTTACACGGTCATCATGGCTCTCAGCAAAGAACGAGTGGACTATCCTCTCGCTCAGAGGGTTGATGGCCAGCTCCGGGATGCGAAGAAAATCTTCACGGGAGAGGGTGCCACAATCATTTTTGTCCAATGATGTGAATCGGGAGTAGAGGCGCTCAATTTGGTTTGGAGTGACTAAAAAGATATAAACTTTTAATTTTGTGCTGGTTCATTATTACTGGTTATGCTTTTTCTCCCTGCTTTGAGTCATTGACCACATTGATGTATGGTGGTGTCTTTTTGAAATAAACATGGTATTTAAAATAAATATTTTATATTAAATAATGTAGTATTATACTATACAGTGCTTAGTTACTCTAATAGTAGAACTTTATACCTATGACTTTGATATAGGGAGTGGAAATCTGTTGCTTAAAACAAAGATTTGAAACTCAGAAACTTGCCTCAAAGGATTGTGACTAACTGTAAATATCTGTTTACATAATCAGTGGAGACCTCTAAATGGCCTCATATGAATTGTTTTTAAGTGCACCAGCATTGGAAATAAATAGATTAAAATAAAATAGATAATATAATACACACCTACTTGTATGCCTTATGAAGTTGTGTGATTCTGCACTAAGACTATACTGTTTCATCATACATACAATAACCATTGTTACATCAATCTAACTAGGGAGGGATTCTGTTTCACAAGCTATTACCAAAACAAGATGCAATTAAAAACAATACACTTACACCCTGTCTCTTCCTGTATTTGTGCGATTTCTTCTTCCCTCAACAAAAGTGACGACTTATTGCCCATATTGTAACTATTTAGTAGAACGCAATAGGACCTTTGCTTTCCAAGCAACTGATAAGGTTATTGCGAAAATAATTGATTTTCCTCACTCCGACTGAATCGCATTAAATATTTGCTGGTATTGTGCGGTTATAGGGCGTCTAGGTCGAGCGGGACGGACGTATTACAATGCAAAGAGATTGATCGGAGCTGATTTACTGAACTTTTAAGTTAGTTTTATGACCTTTTTTCCTTTTGATTTTGTACTTTGGAATTTAGATTTTAGAAAATGAGATTTATAGAATTGCGAAAATTTGAAGTTGACTACTTGCCTAACTGACATTAAGTAACTTGACTTAATCCACATGACATTGACATATACATTGCAACCCATAGATCTTGTTAATTGCTGAAAATCAAAGATCTTACTACCGCTTCGGTATTACTGAAAACCTAATCCCTTGAACAACGCTTCGCTCAAAACCCTGTTTGTTTTGTTGCCAAGTTACCAAAAGCTGATAGGTGCCTAAAATATAGCTAATTATTTCACAATGGCTGAATTATTTTATTTACCTAAGTTTTCTACTTTTCTATAAATACACAGTAAGCCATGAGTATTTCTAAACCAGTGTCGGAATCATTTGAGAAAAAGTCAGAGCTGGAACCTTTAGATACTTTGCTGGAAGTGAACGAAAATGTGGCGAGTGAGATATTCGACCGACCTCATGAAGAAGGAGAAATTGAGGAGATCCCTCCAAAGATTTTTGGCTTGAAAGATATATTAGAACCATTGACCGTAGATTCATTGAACAATGCCAATTATGAACTTGGTGTGGTCAATTTATGCTGGCCAGAAATCACCGAGCCAGTATTTGAAACGCGCACATGTTTCCCGAAAAGTTATTATACAAACTCGACAAAAGAACGGCTTCTCCTAGCCTATGCTGAAAATTTTAGACGTCAATATCAGTTCCACTTTAAACCACGGAAGCCACTGCTGCTGCAAGCTCCGAATGAATGTGGGTTGCAGGTAGATTAATATTGTTTGCAGGTGCTACCTTGTCTTATCAACAGATGGCGCTACTTACACATCTATATTTTTAGGAAAAGTTGCAAATAAGTACTTATTTTATTTGAACTGCTTCTACTAGGTTAGGTTTATTTTGTTTTAGAAAATGGTGTGCACTACAATCAGACCGACCAAACTTTGTTATGCTGATACGTATACTTGGCAAGGGATCGCATCACTCGTCTCAGATTATTTCGACTTCGAGCCGCTCAGCAAGCCGATGTTGCATGTAAGTTTTTGAATGTTTCTAGTAAATTTTTGTTACACTAAAATTTAATTATCCTTCCTGGGCAGTTCGTACAATTCCTAATTTGTACAATCGATAAAAAATCCTGATTCTCCGTGAATACATTACGATTGAACGAGTCGTTACCGTGTATGTTCCATTAATCTACTTAACACTAGATGGCGTTGTAGGTAGTTATTAGAGAAACGGTATCGTGAATGCTACTAAATTCTTGCAGTGTAATAAAATCTGATGTTGTGCAGTTTAATTTACTCTATAGCTTGATTTGAATTATCAATCATTTGAAGTGTGCGATTTTCGTTTATAATTTTACACCAATGCTCTAAGCTAAGTAGGTACCTCCTAAGAAAATGATGAAGCAGAAAGTCAGTGGAACTTATTGTTTATGAACTTCCACAAAAGTTGGTGGTGTTGAACCTATTTTTACCTACCACCTACTTTGCATAGACTAAAAGATAAAAAAGTAGGTAGTATGGTATCTACCAACTTATACCTAGCAAAATGGTTAAAAAACTCTACGACAGTTAGGTTACCTATTAATTATTATCAGCAAATTATCCAAACAAGAAAATATTGATGCAAATTATGAAATAAAACAACATCTTACGTTTTTAATTAAATTTAATTGTTCAACATTTCGAGATCACATATTGTATGATAAGAGAATCATCATTGCTATAAACAAATGTCTCAATTTTTAATTTTGTACAAAATATCTTATCTCGAATAATTTTCCAGTGGAGCTTACTTGTTAATATGATTATGTAGGTAATGCAAATCAGTATTCTATCTAATTATTGGGAATGAGATAAAATTTTTGAACATTCTAGAAGATTCTTATCAGCTAGATGTTGCATTGCAACTCGAAATGTCTTCAACTTATCCACCAACAGTATTGGACAAATCTCTTATTTAACATTAAGATCTCTATTAATTAGGAATGTACTTACAATAGTAATAATCTCTCAATAATTTATAATTTTGATCACAGTGTCCTTAACTGTTAATTTTAACGTATAATACAATTCCAGATATCGATAATGTCGACATATAAAATACTGAGCAATAGAAAACAATTACAATGTATGCCTAGCGCTAACGCAATAGATTCATCTATAATCTTAACAATATTACCTTGTTCGTACAATTGGCACAACGATTATGTTGCGTCCCTTCAATATTTGGTATCAGTACTCTCACCAGTCATTCTATCCTTCGCGTTGACGCGACGCTACGCCGCGCCGACGCCGGCAGACTTCCTTCGCAAAACCTAACAAAGAACAATTGAAAGGACGCCTTGCCTGACTTAGCATTAGTTTTGACTTGAGGTAGAACTTAGGGATCCAACTATAAACTATACAGGGTACAACTAGGAATGTTTTTTAAAATGGCAACATACAGCGGTTCTACTTATCCTAAACATTTAAGTAACAGTTTGTGTGCATCAGAAACGAAGTCTTTATTAACATCCATCATTTACTTACTGTACACTATTCTAAAGTAGGTATAGAAAATCGGAAACGGATCAACTGACGACGACAAAGACATTAATTAATTCGAAATACCTAGGGCCCAGAGCTAGAGAACCGAGCGCACAGACGCGGGTTAACGTCAAAGCCTAGAAACTAAACAAAAATAATGCATGGCTTTTCTTTTAGAACAAAGAAATTACGCAAATTTGGCTACACATATCACAAGTGAACGCTTACTGGCGACGACGACGTAATTATGTACATAATTGAAGTATTCCCTGTAGCGAGCGCGTTGCGCGGCGCGGGCGCTGTTCCTATTTGCGTCTTGCGGCGTGTTCTTGTAGTTCGGGCTGGCTGTGCGCGGGCAGGCGGCGCGAGCGCAGGTTGTGCATGAGGGCGCGCAGCTGGTGCACGTGCATGCGCGTCACGCTGGGGTCGCCGCTCGCCTCCAGCCACGCCAGGAACTTGTCGCCGTGCTCTAGTGCCTCGGCCGCACCCTCTTCCCACTCGCCACTCGTCCCGACTACGCTTCGCGTTTCCGGCGCGCCGCCCTGGTTACTATTGTTGAACAAAAGGTTGTCTAGCACGGTGCGCGCTTTGGCCTGGCTCCTGCCCGTGTCGTGGTTCCTCTCCACCGTCGGCTCCTTGTTTTCAGCGCCTATTCCCGGGCTAGCAATGGCAATCGGTTCCGCGATGCGCGGATTCCCGTTGCTCGTCACGCGAGCTTCCTCACTCTGAGGTTGTATTTGAACCAAAGACAACGGACTAGTTGCGATGGTCCTCTCCTCCGCTTTCCCTTTAATGAGTTGAGAGTAGAGGATATTTTCTGCGGTTTTATCTTTCGGAACTTGGGCTGCCGATTTGTGCTTGTCTTCGGGCAGCGGCATTGCTCCTCCAAACTGTTTGTAGTATTGCCATAACCAGGAGTTTCTGTTGTAGTCGAGGTGAGAGTGCGCGTTTATAGGGGTTGCCGCTGGGGGCACCGGCTTCGGGTGCAGAGCGGGCTCGGTCGCCTTGCTGAGCTGCATGGGGTGCGCCGTCGTCGTCTGAGCGCTCAAGTCGAGCATGGCCTGCTGCGTCTTCAGCCAGTACCAGAGCGTGTCGTCCACTGGCTGGTTGGCGGTCGAGGACGAGACGTGATGATGACTGGATTTTGAGCTATGACGGTATGGATCTGAGTGATGAGATTTGCTTCTGTGCTTGCTCTCCCCGAGGTTGTGGACGCCGTTGTGAGCCGGTTTTGGGGAGCGCACTGAGCGCAAAGCTCGGCTGGCGGGCTGAGCGGACAGCGTGGAGAGGCCCGGGTTCAGTTGCGCGAGCAGAGACAGATTGGTGGCGATTTCATTGAAGCTAAGGCCAAGGTGGGAATGCGTGAGGCCGGGGAGATGGCCGAGGCCGGACAGGGGGCTGATGGCGCTCATAGAGACGCTAGCACCGGGGTCGAGGCGGCGCTCGCGCGGCACGTGTGCGGCGGGCGCGGGCTCGGCGCGTCGTGTCGTCAACTCCACCGGGGCTTCGGCCGGCGGCGGCAGCGGCTGTGGCTGCGGCTGCGGCTGCGACTGTGGCTGCGGGCACGGAGCTGGCGGCGCGGGCGCGGACAAGTCGAGCCCCGACACCTGAGTGGGAGCAGGTGATATTGGCGCGACCGGGGACTCAGTGCGCGCGCGTTTCTCCGACGGCTCCCCGTCGTTGCTCTTATCGGTGTCGGGGGAGGAGAGTCGTGAAGTCATATATCGCAACTTGTCTTCGTTCTTGCACCATCCGCGCAGCGTCGATTCGGGCACGCCGATGTCACGTGCGACGGAAGCTTTCGACTCGCCGTCGTTGACACGCTGGATGGCCTCGATCTTGTCTCCGGGTGTCAGCGCCCGCATCGGACGCTTGCCCTTGGTCGCCATTTTGGCGTATCGCTTTCTGCAACAATCATAAATTGAGTTAGAAGCTGTTGGTACAGCCAGCTATAATGAAATAAAAT
Organism: Perizoma flavofasciatum; assembly: GCA_958496245.1. Lineage (NCBI taxonomy): Eukaryota > Metazoa > Arthropoda > Insecta > Lepidoptera > Geometridae > Perizoma > Perizoma flavofasciatum. The sequence goes on from OY292436.1 coordinate 9,029,566, forward strand.
TTGTCCCATCTGTGGGACACACCAGACTAGTCGTTATCATAAATAAACAACACCAGGGAATATAACACACATGCTCTTATCTCAGGCTCATATAAATGCCTTCACGAATATGCAGAATGTATACTTTGCAGAATGTTATAAAAAACGACATAAGGCAGGTAGTTGTGCTGTAGGTGTCTGCCTTATAATTTATTAAGTTCTGCAAACTAATAATTTTTATCGTACCTATCGTCTATACATGTGCACCTAGGTAGTTAATCAAACAACTCTACAATAATGTCACCAGTTCACAAAACTGCTTACACACAACTTAAAACTTGCTATGTGAATATAGCTAAATGCCTGTTTGTTAAGAAACGTAGGTATTATCAAAATCTTAAACCGCCGAGAACCTTTAGTTCATACTATAAAAGCGTTTAGGCGGAAAGCAATAAACTTACGAAAAGATAAACAAAAAGAAGACATAAAATTATGACCTACGACAACAGAAGGCGGCAAAAGTTGGCGGGTCGTTGACACGGTGACCTTGCGAACGGTTAGCGCTCTCCGCCGGTCACCGCTAGATGGCATTACGTGTACAGAGAAAAACTTGGAAACTTTAGTATACTACATGTAATACCTACATAGAAGAATCGTTTTAATGTAATAATTTATTACAAGAAGATTAAAATAGTAAACTCTGCGCTTGTGAGTTATTGTTTAATTTATTATATTTTGTTAGTTTAATTTCCACATTACTCTCACTTTTCTTAATTTGCGCAATCGGAAAATTATGGTTATTGAATACAATTTATTGAAATAAAGATATATTATAAATTATTTACTGATTGATTGAGATTTCTTTATTTATAAGTTTTAGATAGGTGAAGTATATAAAATTCGGTGCTACATAATTTTAGTTCTACGGGTCATCAAAACGGCTAGGAAATTTTATGATTCAGTAAAATGTTATGATAAAAAGAAGGGTTTCTTTAAATAATTACAAGTTATCCAGGTATTTCAAAGTTAAATAATTACATTAAGTTAGTGTCACCTACATTGGCATAGTGTTATTGGTTTTTGTAGTTGATATTCTGGTCACTTCTATTCGGTAGGTAGGTACTTATTCAATTGATTAATAAAAGAAGTTAAGTACCTACTTAATTTTATATTAATTATGATTTATATGTTTTCTTATAAACATAAAGCGTTTGTTTTTATGAAAATACGTAAAGCTGTGGGTAGTTTTGGTCTTGTGGTTTTGCTATTTTAAATTCAGTCAGACTAACAATTTTATTTGAATTTTGAATTAAATAGTTTTAAAAAACTATTGAGTAATATACACAATAGTTTTTTTAAACATTTCAAATAATCTCACTTTACATGTGACTTTGTAAAATTTTGAAAAATGTACTAGAAAACATTTTTGACGAAAATTCGCAACTTTTACATCAAACGTGTCACAAATCATCAAGAAGACCTAACTCCGAGTCAAACTATGCTATAGAGCACAAACTTACTTGCGAGCGGGCACGTGCGTCGTGTTTACAGTTTTTGACAGTCCAGCCGTTTTGGAATAACAAACGGGCTTGTGAATGGAAGGCACAAACAAATAAAAGTACAGCACCGAATGCGCAGTGCGCGTCACTTGTACGTAAACACTTTTCACAACACTGTCGTCGGTCGCGAGGTCGAGCGGTGTACAGCCGCGATGCGTGCGGCGGGGATCACGCGGCGCGACGTAGTGCCGGCCCGCCCGGTGATAACACCGCGAGCCGCGACCGGTCCTTTGTGTTCGTCCGAGCGCGCCCCGCGCCCCCTCCCGCACCCCCGCACCGTCTTACCACCCTCTCCGTGAACCCCGTTAAAGCCGCCCCGCGTAATTAATAAAAAAAGTTCAAATACCAGAAACTTTTGTTCCAACTCCGCAACTTTTCCGGAACTTTGTTGTGAAGCTCTCGTCTAGGCCCGCGCAAATTGGCGCGGTAACGGTGGCGTACTGTAGCACTTGTATGGTCCACACTGACGCAAACTTTGACAACCTTTTCCACGCCACGAGTTGATTAACAACGACTCGCGCCATATCCATGCGCGAATTTCCTTACTTCACTCGCTAAATAGTTGCAATCTTATAACTCGACTACCTCGTGACACGGCTTTTGTTTTGTGCCCAGGAAGAATGGCGAGGGTTATTGTGGCTGGTAAAATTCAAGATTTTGTGATAAAGAAAGCTCATTGGTATGCTACGGTATTTCGTAGCGCTCGCTACGAATGGTTCACGTCTTGTGTAGACGGTGCGTAGCATATCTTTGTTGCAATCTCAGCACAGAGGAACTAAACAGTTAGATAGTCGACTCTCGCAATGATGTTGTTTGGTTGCTGATAGGAATTTACGTATATTTGTTACGTGCTTGTCATAGTAAAAACGTAATTTATTAATTACTTTGCGGTAATGAACAGGTGCTATGTGTCATTTATCAGGCTGATTAACGGCATACTAATAAAGCTCATTGGCACGTCAAATAATGATATATTGATTAATATATAATTTCTTCTAAAATTTGCATTCTGGAGTTTAATCACCTGCTCATGATTGTTGACCTGCAAAAGTTTTAAGAGGAAGTAGCGGTTTTGTTTAACCTTGTCCTAGAAAAAAAAACTGGTCATTTTGTGTCGCAGGCCAAGATCCATTTCAGGGTTTATGTACCAAGATAATTACCAACTGAAATAATTGATTAATCTGCAGTGTTTATACTGTGGTTATCTCCCCGATTTTTTTATAACGCCACTGGCCTGGCGACATTCAAACAATCTTTCATAACGGCTGGCCATGAAGAACGAAAGACTCAAAATCCACTGCAAACACCAAAATTACTTAGGTCTCGTCTCCTAGCGTATGTTACCTAGATTGCAGATAGCTAATCCAACAGTTAGTCCGGTCTAAAGCCGAGGTTAATTGCTCGGGCTTTATTAAACATAACATTAGATTTACTTGGTTGCCTTATAAAACAGAATCGAGATACCAAAATATCCTGCTGTTTTGAATTGGATACATTCGCAAGCGTTCATATGTATAAATTCCATATTTTTCATATTACATACATACAAACATACATACATATAGCCACCACTTGCCACTTGCCACGATCCTGGCATACCGCTTTCGTTTCATTCTTCCTCATCAAATTCTTCATACAAGCTCGACGGTTTAGTTCTGATATTACATATTATCCCTTGCGACAGTACATTAGTAACCTAAGTACTGGTAGTATGTAGACAATACCTACAGATGTCGTTAAGGCATTAGTATAATATAAATTGCTGTTAATACGAAAAATTACAAAATTATAATAGAACCCAAAGATTAGTACAACATTATCTTTAGCTAAATCACGTTAAAATTGAAGTGGTCGCTTATGAATATGCTGCTTAACCTTACCTTAAATCGCTCAAATTAATCTTAGTAACATTTAGTTGTATCTTAATAACTCGTTTCCTATTTTTTGAAAATGAATACATTAAAACAATGTTGTCATTGCTCCAGACTCTATCGTCTCCCTAGACCTTACACAGATTCCCTGTATCGTAGTCATCATCATCAGCCAAAAATCATGTATCATGGTCGGGAAAATTGAAATGAATGAATGAAACTAACTACACTTTATTGTACACAAGATACTCGTAACAAAATAAACAAAAACGGAATATAACTAAAACTACAATAACGGTCTTATCGCTTGAAATCGATTCAGATGATTGCCTGGATGAGGTTTTAGACAACCTTGGGATGGAGCTGAATATATATATTTGTAAGAATTGTTGGCGGTGCACGTAAAACTACGCAAAACTTCTTGGAGTTTAGAAGTTTTATGTGTTTCTCGAGTGACGTTGATGTTGATGTAATGGAAGCTGTTTTAATACACCAGCGCTACTAAGTGCGAGTACGTATATACGTATTGCGTATATGTATACGTAGGCATGTTCGCGGAGGCCGCACAAAGGCCCCCGGCGGTGGCGACTCGCGATTTACGGCGCCTCGCCCGCACAGTATTTCGGGCAATGACGAAGCAATGTGAATCTATGGATGTGGTAACTGTAGGCATATCTGATAATGAGTAATTTACCTAAAAAAGCTACCTATTTGCTACCATCCAATGATAAGAGAAAGCGATAAATCCTATAAGCATTTTTAACTTTTGCGAGCTTACGTTTTTCATAACTATGGCAGCTAATCTATTCCATTGAAATCCTCATTATTGAATATGCTAAACAAAGGTGTCAAGAAGATTTAAAGAAAATATTTTTAGTGCTGAACATGTTAACTAATTAGTCACAGGATAGCGAATTGTTAAAATTCCTAAGCCCTTTGTCATTCCAAGTCAGGTAGCTTATTTAACTAGGATACATGTTTGAACCACATACAGAACACAGGTACAATAGTGATGGAACAATTTATTAACGATATTCACGTAATGGTCGTTGGAACATTTTGTATAAAACTGTCGCGCGTTTATGTCTTTTGTATAGAGTTCTTTACTGTTACGAAATTCGTAGCAAGCTCCGTTCAAAAGAACTTATTTTTTTCACGACTTACTTTATTTTATTTTTCTTAAAACTCCAAGACAAGCTTTCTTTTGGATTACCTGGCATCTCTAAGAGTCTATACTGTGTTTATAATATGTCAAAGCGGTCACCGTTTCGGAATGTTTTTAACGTATTTCTAACTCAGCATGAAGGCGCTGTTTTTTTGAATGACATACCGCGTCCATTTGAGTGTGTTCGCGAGTTCGAAGTTCCACGACCACGTTCTCCAGTGATGTTGTTATCGGCGCGGCGCGGCGCGGCGTTGGCGACATCCGACGCCGCGCCATTACCTCCCCCCTTCAGCGACGCGACGCGACGCGATCCGTTTTAGGACCTACTACGTAACTTACCTGCACCCGTAGCAGAGCGCCCAAGGCAACGGGTTTGCCAACAGAAGAAAATACAAAAAATATTTCTGTCTTTCTTTTGTCCGACGGCAAAAACTGGAAGTAATTTTGTATGCTCTCTGTTGACATAACCGTTGTTTTGGTGGTCCATGCTTAGCATGTCGTAGTATGAGCACCTAAGACAACTGTTTTGTCGAGTGAAGGGAAGATAAAACTTATTTCTATCTCCCTTTTGTCAGGCGGAAAGGAGAAACGAAGTAATTTGTATTATTTCCGTTGATCAAACCATTGTAGTAGTGCTCATGCTAAGCTGTTGCAAAACCTACAGACATAGTAGAACAAGATTAATCGTTACAAATTGCCCAAAATAAGAAAAAAACTGCCACTGGGCCATAATTGATTCTCGAATAGCAACCACAAACCTGATAACGCATTGTAGGATGGCTCGACAGATCAATGATAGCATAACGGGACGTCGGTGGATGGAGGTAGTCCGAGATCGCTGAAGGCACCCTTTAGATGATCCCTATACTCAGCAGTGGAGTTTTACAGGCTGTTGATAACGACTATATTTACCTCTAGCCGTGCAAATGACAGACCCAAAAGAGCTCCATCCACATCTAGAAGTGTGGAAAATCCAGCAGTTCGCAGTAGTGCCCTTTGCCACAGAATAACACAGTAACGTGCTCGTGCCTGTAGCTACGGTCCGCATTACCTCTCCCCCTACACCCCCCACTCATTAGCCCGATGGCGCGAGACCGGCTGCACTCGATGACGCCGCGACTGGAATTTTTACATCCTACAAGTAGGAACGCTACTGAGCCGCAGATTATAAAATAGTCAGTGTCAATCGCTGAAGTAAAGTGCTATCGCTAAGCTCGACAGATTAGATAATAGCTAGTATGAAAAGCTCGTTCGTACTAACATATTCAGTTTAGGTTACTACGCTGGCTGTCGAAAGGCACCTCGGTCACTTCGGTCAAAGTTACTCAAATTGACGTCACTTTTAGTTTTCGGCCACATTTGTACCGGTGAGTGTATGTTGGTGGTAGGTAAGTAGGTATGTACTAACCTACCTCGTTTTGATAAAATCTAGATTGTTGAATTGTGCATATAAATGTACTGCGCTGCAGCACATGCTTGCTCATAATATTATATTAATAATACGTCATGGTCAATGTGGTATTGCGGTGATAACGGGTGCACTGTCCTCTTGTGGCCCAAGGTTGCAATCGCACAGTTCATCTAAAAGTTACTTATACCTACTTGCATCCGAACTTTGTGCTAAAGAGTTGAAAGTACGCCCCAAGGAGTATCGGTTATGGAAACTTTAAAGTCACCTGTGGGGGAAAGTAACTTCGTCGTCACGTCTCTCGTTGGTAATATATTTTTTAAGAGTTATTTTATAGTTAGTCTGCGTACTTGATCATTAGCAAGAAGTCCTTTGCTGGACTTAGCTTCCCAGTTGCCACCAACGGATAACTGCATCCAAAAAAATCAAACAAACAGGCTCAAGACTATAATAACCATGATGGAGATTCTCAGATCCAAACTCAGTACGCAGATCTGTGGGAATACTAAGTAGGTAGTCAGAGAAACTCCAAACATTAAATTTGGCACATACCCGCGTTTTGCATTGCAGTTAGCATTCTATGAAGTTGCAAGCCCATCGCTGCTTATTGGAACACAAGCCTCCACTGATATCTTGTAATTTTTACATTTTCATCGGTACCAGCGTCCTTCACTCGTCTACCAGTTCGTGATCGTCACTCTAGAACTTATATTTTCAGGTTGCTGCTGCAAATTATGGCTCGTACAAAATATCATAACCACTTCAATTTTCTTATTCTGAGAGCTGCAAAGCATGCCAGAACGCATGCAGGCGGACATAACAGCTAGGCGGCAATACGCGTTTTATGGTTAAGAAGTTTTTTTCAGAATGAATTTAAATTTTCTGATGTCTTACAATAAAAAACATTTCGTTAAAATCTTGTTCATTTAGGTATGATGTTTTATTTATCACAAACGAAACGAAACGAAACTTATGTTGCAAATAGTATATAAAGTAGTAAACCGAACTAAATCTAATAATTCATTTTGAGAAAGTCAAATTATTGAGTAACTTTTAGGTTTGGGCCACATTTTCTGCGGGTGAGCGTTTGTTGGTGACTTTTCAGAGCCACTTCAACTTATTAACTCTTAATGCTATGATTGGTGACCTTGGTTCCTTACTGATTAATGGAATGATAATTCTGATCTGTATACTATACAATGTATGTCCTTACATCACCCAACAATTTGATAGCCGTCGAATAAGAAGCGGATGTCTGATGCCCATTCCGCGCTACTTGGCGAGACTGCACTTATATCCACATCGGCTCTATCTTTAGTGTACTAAAGTTACATTTGCAGTGGCGTGCGCTGTCGCCAGCCGGTAAACAACACAATAAGTTTTCTCTGTAATTGTTATCGCGACACCGCGAGTGCAGGGACGGCGCGGCGCGGCTCCGCGTTCATGTAGGGCTGTCGATGACGATGCTTGTGAATAATAATTATTATTTTTTGGTCAGGATTGGCAGGAAATAATAACGCTGGAAATTTTAACACAGCATCATCGATTCATCGAGCCCCAAACTAAGCAGAGCTTGTATTATGGGAACTAAATGACTGATTTAGTACTTATACACATTTTTTTTGTAAATACACCCGCAACCTTCTGCGTCTCCGACGGGCCTTCGCCCAGAGCGCCATCGTCAAAGGTGGCATTTAGAGCCAACCGTGGCATCTAGAGTTAGCAGGTGCCTCAATTCGTTCCATAGTCCAATATTTATTCCACTTACATGAACTCTCGCAATAATCCAATGTTTAACCCATATTCTTGTATCGCCTCAGAAATAGTTTTCAAACTAGTTCGCGGAATAGTTGACAGCCAAACTGGGCAGCATCGCTGTTAGCGGCAGAGTTTTTAGAAACAACCTTAGTTTTATTTTTTAGTATAGAAAATTAAATAATAAATTAGTATAAAACCGATCAGAGTTAGTTGCCTGATTCTTCTAGGCATGGTCGCGCGCGAGTAATCGGCCTAAATTCACTTAAAACATTTAAAATTCATAAAAAATCTTAAATAGTTTTTAAGCTTTGACTTTGATTTGTCCCGTAGCGGACATCGAATTCGCACCTCTTGCGTCGCAGCTGGCTACTCGCCCTACGCGCCACCGAGGTCGTCAAGGTTGTTTGTTATTAGTCTTTTGCATGTCCTATAATTAAACTTAACCATTGTTACATGTTTCTATATTAAAATGATGTTGGCAGTTATTAAATGAGATTGCAGTTTAGGCAGCCCTGTTCGGTTGCGCGACGCGACGCGAGACGGGCGAGGTCGCACGTCTGACGCATAGATAATGCGGCCCAACCCTATAACCTTCAATCGGGCGTGACACCACTCGGTACTTACGGAGCAGAAGCGCTTTCGAGCTGAAACAGGTCTCACAAATCGTTGCTCACAAAATGGTGACCACGTTTATCGATCGATCTATCTCGTGCAAATTGACGAGGTGGTTCTCAAAGTAACCTACGCTTCAACACAGCATTTCAAAAATGTTTGTCAAATGCTGTATTTCGCATACAGCATTTGACAATCTTATGCAAGCAAATTGATCACCGCTCCGATTTGCGCGGACCTTCGGATTATCACCAGTATTATTCACATTTTGTGATAATATATCAACTGTACTACGCTGCGGTACAAATGCTTGCATATTCTGCAGATATTTGTTCCGGGTCCGGGTGTTGTGGTACCATGTTTTTATTTTATTGGAGGACAGGTAGGAATAAATAGTTCTGTCTGTCCCCCTGTTACTGACGAGGGGACAGATATAACTTTTTCAATTAATAAAAGTTCTATCTGTCCCCCCGTTGCTAAAAAGGGGACAGATCGAACTTTTTCTTTCCAAATGTCACCCTAGAGGGACATAGCAGGGTGACAGATGGGATTGATTCCCACAGTAATAGTAGTCCTTGCGATACGAGATTCTAGTGTCGGATCAAGACTATCGACACTAGAATCTCAATGTCTGTTGGTTGTTTACGTTTATTTATTTATTCACATTTTGGGATACTATATCACGTACTTTACTATTCCCTTGCTGACGTTTCAATGACCGTTTAAATGCCCTTCCTCATTAGTAGCGTCCGCGGCTACGCTCAACGGCCGTAAGATAGGAACTCACTTGAGCCTTGGTACCAGTGCCATGATCATTCTGGTTTCGACCGCTGCATGTCTGATGCCGGCCTATAAAGTATGACACCAGGGGTGGTCACTCATACTAACTTAGGTATTTTTTAACAAACCAGGCAGTAAACAAAAGCTCGTAAAATGGTATTAATTAGCTGGTATGTGCTGTAATCGCATGGGGAACGCAACAGGTCTCCGTTACAGCCATAATAACATGTATAACATACGTTTACGGGTGATGTGAAGTGTGTATGTCTGTATACAGTTGGACCGTTTTGGTATTATATTTGGAGTTCCGTGGGTTTAGGTTTATCGCAAGGTTATAAATAACAAAAACAACAAAACACTAACAAATTCACGTATGTCGATATTTGAGGAGACCAAGTAGGCGGTAGGCAGAGGAACGTCCAGACATTATACTTGGAATTTTCAATCGTTTTGCAGTTAGTATTCCACGTTGCAAGCCAGTCGCCGCTTTTTGGTTATATATACTATTAACTAACGTTAGTTAATAGTATCATCATCAACAGCCTGTAGAAGTCCACAGCTGGATATAAGTTTTCTCCAGTGTGCCACGACGAACGATCTTGGACTTCCACCGTTCGACGGCTTCCCCGTTGGTCCATCGAGGGGACTTTCACTGCATCAAGCAAAGTAGCGTTGGAAGTCTGCGTAGCCAAATATTTTGCTTTGGTGATGTTTTTTTTTTATTGTTTGAAGAGAAGCAACGGTACAGTACTCAGCCCTCGAGAATAACATCTCGAGTTAATCATGTTAAGTGTTACCGTCACCTATGACTTCTGCATCACCAGGGGAATTACTGATGTGTTGTCTGCGATATGTAATGTGGCTGTAATTTCACCGGCAGTGTAAATCGCAATTACTCAGCCAGCGAGTGTCGCGGGCAAAACCTATACCAGCTTAGTTTTGCATACATTTGCATGGCCTCGGTGTGCTCGCGATGTTATCCATCGATGTTATCACTGAACCCGCAAAAACGTTAAATTAACATTTACATTTATTATGGTTTTTATTGTTTTTATTATTTATTGCTATACTAGCTTCTGCCCACGGCTTCGCCACGTGGTACCCTGATAAAAAGTAGCCTATATGTTATTCTGGTGTATAAGCTATATTTCTGTAAAGTTTCATCAAAATCTGTTAGTAGTTTTTGTGTGAAAGAGTAACAAACATCCATTCTCACAAACTTTCATGTTTATAATATAAGTAGGATAGGATTTCTATATGACCTACGTGTGCATAAAGATAGCTTTTTGAACTCTTCTTCTTATTTTCATGAGCTTTTTGCAAGAGTAAACGACCTCGTTGGCGAGGCGGGCGAGTAGCCGGCTGTTACGCAATAGGTGCGGGTTCGATTCTTGTTGCGGGACATATGTTTGTATGTTCCGCAGATATTTGTCTGAGTCTTACGGTACCATGGTACTCGCAGTTCCTGATACCCACGATCCAGGCAATCCTAGTGTGGGGTCAGGATCATGTAGGTATGTGAATGTTATTTAAAAAAAAACTCAATGATTTATTGACATATTCTGATGCACTGGGTCGTTGAAGGCATTCATCCAGCAAAGAACTGTTTATGGCTGAATTTTAGTGATAATAGACAAACACTTTGAGATTATTATTCTGCTGTAATAAAATCTACTAAATCAAAGAACTCTTCGCACTGATCTTTTAAAGTTAATTCTATGACTTTACTAGTGAATCGAAAGCCTGCTTTTTTTAATTGTCTTGAATTGGACCAGCCTTTTTGTGTAAGATCTTTTGTAGAAGCAGTGTAACTCAATACGTAACTTTGCCTGCTCTTGCTTCTCGTTTTTTTGTCACGTTTCATTCAAACAAGAACAATATGAATTTAAAATGTCTCCCGCGAACAGTGTCCCAATGACCCTTCTCGTATTATTTAGTTCTTTTGTTTATGAGGAAGTTAGTCGCGTCTTGAAAACGGTTGAAAGTGTTTACAATAAAGATGGAATTGGACTTTGAATAATAATGCTACGATGTGTTTTTTTGTTTGAGTGTACTAACTTACAAAAATGACACATGTACCTACATATGTTCAGTTTTACTCCTATACATCTTAAAATCGGGAATGAGTTTTTAATTTCCCAGTTTTCTACGAGAAAATGGTGCTTGATAAACGAACTTACCACAGTCACAGCTTTGAAAAAGTGTACCTATAACGTTTTTTATCAGTTAAAACACGATTAAAACTTCACCACACCCAAACCTTAACAAATGCAAAGGCGCAAACTAAAAAAAAACTAAATACACTACTTTTTTAAATAAAGTTAATTAAAACTGCACTTTAATTGTCTTGACTTGTCTTATACGTGAGTGAACTTGATAAACATTTATTCCTGCATTTTACATATTATTTTACTCCTACTAATATTATAAACGCGAAAGTTTGCGAGGATGGATGTTTGTTACTCCTTCACGCAAAAACTACTGAACGGATTTAAACGAAACTTTACAGTAATATAGCTTATACATCAGAATAACACATAAGCTACTTTTTATTCGGGTACCACGCGGAAGAAACCGTGGGCAGAAGCTAGTTTCTAATCAAAGTCAAAGTCAAAGTCAAAATTCATTTATTCAATAAAACCACAAGGATCACTTTGAAACGTATTAGTAGATAAAAACAACAAGTAGATAATGTATTGGTATAGGTATGTACCGTGTGTATAAATATACCAGTAAAAAATATACGCGTTACAAGAACCTTACATTAGTCTCATTTCGATTCCGTCAAAAACCAACCACTTCTTTAATTACTTCTACACTTTATATTTATACACCTTAATTACTATAGCTTTTCTGAATCATAAGAACGACGGCCCCCGAATCGTTGAACTGTCTGATTACGCGGCATAGAACATTATTTTCTGTTTAGGTACGGACACGTCATGCCCCCGCTATGCACTCACCACCAATTGCTACAATACAGGCCATAGGTATTGTTTGTTATTCTGTGTGTCTCAGATTACACCCTACGCGGCCTTTCGAGGAAGAACAATCAAATTCTCGTCATTCTTAGTGACCACACCAATAATTTAGGTACCTGTGAAGATATGCTTTATTTTCAAGATTGCGCTAAAATTATGATTTAAAAAGTTGTCAATTTAATAAATAAATAAATAAATAATTGGACATTTTTTACACAGCATCATCTAGCCCCAAACTAAGCAGAGCTTGTATTATGGGAACTACATGACTGATATACTACATATATACTTTATTTTTTTTTGTAAATACATACATATTATACATAGAAAAACACCCAGACCTGAGACAAATATTTGCAGATCTTACAAACATTTGTCTCGTGACAGGAATCGAACCCGCAACCTTCTGCGTCTCAGGCGGACTTTCGCCCACTGCGCCACAGAGGTCGTCAATTAAATATAATATATTCAAGATTAGTTATAGTTCTTATTCTTTGATGTACACACAAATAAATAATAAAAAGGCAGAATTAAATTACATGTACAAAGGCGAGCTTAACCCTAAAAAGAGTTTTCTTCCAGCAAACCTTGAGCTAGAGAGAGGTAATTATAGAGGTAGGAACGTGTACAGAAAGGAAATAATACTTAAACTACAACAATACTACAAAAAATAAATAAACATATAAGTATAAATATACATGTATATAAAAATAAATATATAGATATTACAAAACAAATACCATACATAATTTAGAGAGACAGATAGTGCTCTTTAACTTTTCTCTTTTCTCCTAGTTTTGCCATTATTATGTTAAAGTGCCGAAAGATTCTACAACTGTTATAAACGCGAAAGTTTGTGAGGATGGATGTTTGTTACTCTTTCACGCAAAAACTACTGAACTGATTTTGATGAAACTTTACTACTAATTCATATTGTAAAAACGGGAATTTTCACGTACTGCACTATCGGTGAAGGCACCGACTAAGTTTCGACTCATTCCGAGAGTCTTCATCAGGGTGAGTGGTTGCGACTTTCTCCTTCCGTGTCGCGCCGTGCACAGGTAAAAAAAACTTTACTAATATAGCTTATACATCAGAATAACACATAGGCTGCTTTGTATCCGGGTACCACGCGAGCGAAGCAGTGGGCAGAAGCTGGGGCACCCTGCATATTTTATTATTTAATTATTATACTCAGTGTATTGAAATATTAGCATTTTTTTAATATCTACTTACTGAATATAAAACTAATTACTACATACATTTTTTTTTTACGTTTCACCAGTTATATAAAACAAGTAATACCACAGCTAATTATCATGTAAATGAACAATGCAAGAGGAACACTTTATGTTATCACTGCATGCATAAGTTATGACGATAATTCTTTGAATTCGGCCACGCCGAATCGCTTTGTTTACTTGTTCCCACCGAAACGCGGGCCTCTACGTCTTTTAATGCTCTGGTAATAACAATGGCGGACCCGCGTCCCTTTCAATTAGTTTTTACGCGGAGATAGATAATGATTTACAACGGCCGGACGGACCGACGGACACAGAGCCAATGTAGTACCTATAAGTACTAACATGCCGGGGTTTCAGTTAAACTGATATGTCACTAACTGGCATTTTCAATAATTGATGTAAGATAATTTTCCATCTCAGCTTTACCATTTTACAGAATTGCCTTAGCGATTTGTCTATCTGACTTTATTTTTATGTTTCTATCTGATTATAACGCGCACGCACGTGAGCAGAATCGAAATTTCTTTGTGAGTTAGAGCTTTTAGAATAGCATATTGAATCTAAATATGAAGCTTATTTCACATTTGCTTGGTTGGGAGTGATACAGGCCTGCTGTCATACGTAATCGCGGGCGGGCATCGCTTCCCGGAAAGAGCGACAATGAGTATGGCGGTATTCACCGCGCTCCCCCTTTTCTATCGGTCGCCCGATACATGTGAAAGCTTTGTGCATGTCGTCCTACGCGGAAGAGCGATGTGGTGCGAATCCAGTCTACGCTATAAAAGGTACAAGATTGGTGTTAAATAAACATTCGCAGATTTCACTTCCCACACCCCTTTTATTAGGAAAGCTTTTAAGACGCAAACATTCGACAAGAGCGAGTCACGTGGTTTATTTTACAATGTCGAATATAGCAGGACTATTCCATGCGATCCGGCAACAAACACAGTCTTTTTGGTCGTAGGTAATCGAAAATAATCAGTATCTACTTAATAATTTGAACTATAAATATGTTTAGTGACTGGAGGTAATTTGTAGTACCTAGTAATTAGCCGTATTTTCAATTTTCAAAACGTAATTATCTGAATATAGAAAGATAACTAATTATTTGCCTACACCAAAATTCAAAAAATCACTAGCATAAAATCTTATAAATTAAGACCGTCAACTTTTTCTAAGGAATAGTTTTGAGAGCGTTATGTTTTACTGATGGATGTATTCGCGAAGTTTCGCTACCACGTAGGACTTGTACTCGCAGAAGGAAGAGATAGCGTGCGTGTCGAATCGCGCCTCAATGGGATGCATGTGTCGCTAATGCGCCGCCTCGTGTCGTGACGGACTCGCGATGTCACTGCAGAAATACCAATTATTTGTTCTAGGGCCGCTTCCTGGTGCATTTGTTCACACCATGTAAAAGGGCCGGTTTTTCCAAGCGTTCATTGAAGGAAAGTTTTGATTATTGACTGAGATTCAGATCAATTTATTAATAACGAATGTCAATTAAATAATACAATTAATTCACAGGCGCACAAAAAAAACAATAGTAGATACATAATAAATTAAAAAGAATAATCAAAGGTAAAAATAATAATAATTATGTAACAATCTTACTAATACCTAAATTGACCGAATTGTTTGAATTCAAAATTGGATTGGTCGAAATAAGTAAATAACATCCGGCAGTCATTCATAGTGTAAATAGGTAAGGTACTACAACACTTAACCCTGTAACAAAGATCATGCAACATTTATTTTGTCTTGCACGGGGAATCGAATCCGTGCCTCTTGCATCTCAGCTACTCGCCCGCTGAGTCCCGAAGGTTGTCTTAGCTTTGGGTTTGGATTACAAACTAGTATAGAAATATGTTTTCTTGTAACACATAGATTTATTTAATCAATTGGAGTTAGGAGATATTTCAGTTGGTACACCCATTCTATAGAGCTTTAGTATCGGTTGCATTTACAAAACGCCTACCACCTTGGAATTAAATTAATCAGCTGATGCACAAACCACATCAGCATTCGTCCCGCGAGAAGTCACAACGCCGCGCGCAAAATAATAATTAGGAACAACGGCAACGTCGCGTCTCGTCGCTCGTGGATATGCGCGGATGTAAAAACTCGTGTTACATTACAGTCCGCGGTCTCAGGTAGAAGGATAAAAATTATGGTTGAAGGATAATGAGCACGCAGGTACGACGCCGCGGATCGCGGAAACAATACCTGCGTCACTCGACAGCGTCCGTGCAAAAGAAACGTAACGCAAAAGCGATATCTGCATTCTGGAGACACACACAAATGTCCGCTAGTTAGCGAACTCTGAACATTTGTCTAGAGGCGTGGATACTCGGTTATGCATGGACCGTACTATTTTTTATTCTGCGCCTTGGGGCCGTTGGGACCCGTGCCGTGGCGAAAACATAAATGCGCCCTTATTTTTTTGGTATTGATGAATGCGTGTGAGTGATTAGTTCGTTGCCGACGTGCTCTTTTGAATGGAAAGATTCTCTTGAGATTGTTATTTTGAAATTAACCATTTCTAAGATCTCGGGTTTTTTCTGTGTGGCCTTGGGAATTGGTTATTAAAAATCGCTCTTTCCTTTTTATCGCTCAGTATTCCTGAGTTTATAATAATTAAGTAGAACTAAGTTTTGGCCTCTTAGGAACTTTGTTCTTGAACCGAAATTGATTTGAACCTATAAGCCCGTTCGCCGTCTTACAAAATTGATTTCCCCGTTTCCCTTAAGGAAAAAAATGATACAAAAGCAATAAGAGTTACACCGGGCGCGATACGCGTGAAATACCGATCGCGAAACATCGCGCCGACGATTGATGTCGGCAATTTTCCGTGCCGTGCCGTGCCCAGGCCGTTCCCCTTCAAGTTATAGCACGTATCTGTGTCGCGCTAATGGCGGCGGGGGCGATCGGTCGCTGACGGCCGTGTAAAATGCGTAAATGTAAATGTGAGAAGACCAGCGCTGAAACTAGGCCTTTGTGGACAGGGGCACGCATCAAAATAACAATGCAGGTCCAGATTTCTTGTATTGCTTATTGCAAGAGTGTGCAATATGCAATAGGCGTGTTTGTGTGTCAGTTATCCAAAGATACAAGTCACCAGTATGTAACGGTGCTTTTCCACTTGAGATGTGCGACGATTGGTGTGAAACACAGAAATAGGATTGCTTCATTTTCATTTTTGCTAGTGAAATAAGGTTCAACGATGTTATGTTTTTTGTAGAGGCAAAATGTGAGTGGTGTATCTGTGCCAGGAACAGAGCTGAAATGGGTAACGGCTGAAATAATCACATGGTTGATTTGTTTCTGTTTAATAGCTCACAAATTAATTTCAGTACATATTTTTTTTGGTATAAGCGTTAGTGGGTTAGTAAAAGGCCTTAGTTTCCTCTCTGCATGGGACGGGCGGCATCGCGAGCGATAATTTAGCGCTCGCCCGCTGCGAACTTGTTACGTAAAAACATATCTGCAGTTCTGCACTGCACTGTGCACATTTAGGCACTGGGTTCCCGATCGCAATGAGCGGTTTATCAAGCTGTGGTAGAGGACAACGATGACTTAAAAAAATGCTAGTCTCTACTGACAATGGACTCGGTCAAAAGACGCGCCAGTCTCTTCTGCCCGATGAAGGAAAAAGAAAAGTCAGCGTGCATCAAAGGAAAATAGCATTTGTTAGATAGAGTCGTTTTCTGATGTTTGTCAATTTTCGTTCGTAACGTAGACCTTTTAATTACACATTATTTAATAAATTTAACGAAGAGACAGTAAAAATGTGTTTTCCAATTACAATTCTTTTTTAAAATATTTTTTTTCAAAAAATGGCCTCCTTTACCTTTTTTTCCTTTTTATAATTCAAGCGGAGGGAAAAAACGCTCATCGCTTAGCTAAGGCTATGTGTTCTGGCTTTACGCTACGATTGCGATGCGGCAGCAACCGTATTAGCTTTCTCTTATATCAGCCGACCTCTCCTATGCTTGCTTACTCGTCTAAAACAGCCGCGCACCATAATGTACAAGATTTGTGCTGCGACCGTGTGACGTTTGCATTGTTCGACCAGCCGGCTCCGCCTTTAGGTGCGGACATCAATTTATTAAGGCCTCGTTAGATTTATGCATTGAGACTTTGGGCCTACCCGTAGTCTCAATACATAAATCTAACTTACATAACCGTAGTTATCATAAGTACTTAACCTACTAAGTACTTGTCTAGAATCTACTTTTTGGGCTAGGCTATTGCTCACCTTCACCTACACAAAATTGACGTCCTCTACGCAATATTATGTAACCGAACATTTTATACACCGTATCGTAAGCTTACTACAAATTAAAGTGGGTTCCATAGACAGGTACACTGATGTATGTATGGTGTATTATGATATTTGTGGTATGGTCATGGATTATGACATCTCCATTTGAGATGTTATATAAATAGAACAGAATAGCTATATAAATCTCTTATCTCAGTTCTTAGTATATTGTGAAAATAAATAGATGCATTGTTCCGCCAGTAATCTTGCCATATCGCAATTATATATCTTGTCCTCTAATGATTTATAGTGGTCGATTTTGTGGCTGCGTTTTATTGGCTTTGAAAAGAGTTTCGTTACCGTTTTTGCGACTGATTCAAAAAAGTAATATGTCGGTAGATAGGCGACAATTACCAAGCCCATAGTCACGAGTATTGCACGAAGGCATGTCGAGACATGCCTTATCAAAAGGGTGCCGTTCGTTTTTTACTGTCGCAACTACGCACCGGTCTGCACAAAGAATCATTACTAGAATAACTAGATGAATACGACGGATATTCGTGGGAACGAATGATACGCTCCCCTGAGAAGCCATCAGTAGCTTTAGAAGGGTATGCCGCGGAACCGCGATAAAAAAAAAACAATTACCTATCGCAACGATGCGTTTGTGTCGCGATCGCGTGAGACCGACTCATTCCTGCCCTTAATTGGACCCTTCGATTTGTTTTTTTTTATCTATCTTGGAAACAAAATGCGACTGTTGAACTGCATTACGTAATTGAAATACGTTCTATCGTTATCGTGCGTATGCGCGAGTGTCCATGATCTCTTATCAGCGAGCAGGTTCGCCTTGCGACATTATTATTCATTGCACATGTGGTCACGATTGCACGCGAGTAATTAGGTACCTGAATGTAGAATGGTATCGGGGAACGGCGCAGTTGCTTAAATAATTGAGATTATTCGCGAATGGAATAATTTAAGGTTTTTAGAAGGGAACTAGCGAACTCGCTAGGAGGTTAAAATAGCAGCTTACATACACACTGGTACTAACGTGCAGATTTATGAGCTGTGCTAAATTCGTATTGAGACTCCTATGTCTGTTTGCACTAAGGCGTATCTTAGTGACAGAGCAGAAATGCGGTCGTCGTTGTATTTTCAATAATTCAAAAGCGATTTTTGTCCAAGTTATTTACATAGGGTCGATAATGACGTGGGCGAGTGGCCTCTGACTACCTACATACTTAACGAGCATCAGGTTTGAACGATTATCTCCACGACTAATTATTTCCGTCCGCGACCGACTGACTCACTCATCGGCGTAGGTGTCGAAGTTCGGCCATTCAAATTGTCCAATATCCACAGAAGAATTAACAGTAGGTACCTACAAGTATCCGATACCTAATCGTCAAATATTTGTTGCGGGTCTGAGTGTTGTGGTACCACGGAACTCGTAGTTCCTGTTGCCCACGACACAGGGAATCTGTTGAGTCTGTTGGTTATTTATTTATTAAAATCGTCGTCGGCGATGAAGACTAAATTAATACTACCCATTACATTAGTCTTGACAAAGGAGGCCGGGCAAAACGTTGAGACATGCGCTCCTAGAGATAAAGTATAGCTTATTTGCAAGGGCAATGAATTCAATATTTTGGGCAATATTTCTTGGTAATCTAAAAAAATATCAGCCCAAGCCAAATAAGATCTTTTGAATAAAGTTTATCACTAATGGCTCAGTCGTGGTGGCGATCATTACATTCACGCGAATTTCAACAACCACTTTTAAACCATTACCTTTTGGCAGCTGGCAGTCAATGTTGCTCTACCACCAAGAAATAGCTTGGCTATTATGCCAAAAACGAATGGAGGTGCAAAATCAAATAATTTGCCTTTCATAAAAAAGATAGGGATGGTGATTGGCAAAATAGGATAAGCGTATTTTAGGCAACTTCACAGTAAAACAATTTACAAGCGGATACCCATAATATACCTAAGTAGGGTCCGAACTTACAGACCAGCCCTCAATGCTCAGTAGACGATATGCACCCGCTAATGGCGTCGCGCACCCTATTTTCTAACGTTCTATATAAAAAAAGGGATGTCTTACTGGCTGATTGACTAAAAATCAACGTGTTGCCTTTATTATAACAGAGACCTGATTTTCAATACTTTCGTAATGCTAAAATCATTCACCAGTTATCCTGGCAGTGAAAAAGAAGGTGTGGCAAGTCATCTCACGTACATTAAATGGAAAACATCACGTGACTTCGTTCGCTTCGAGTTTCGTTCCCTACAAACTTCATCTTCCTGCTACTCTCCTCTAGGAATTTCGAAAAATCTTTTCGTAGTGTACACACCAAACGTTACATGCCGTCCAAGTTTAAGTTCTTCAAGATTTTCGGCTTAGTTTGTTTGTTTGAATGTAACCCAGCCTGTATGTAACGCAGCGGTTTTAAAGTATTAAGATGCCTTTTATCACCACCAGCACCGAAGAAAATTCGAACATCAAACATTGATTGGTAAAATGTGAAAAAAGACTAACACGGGTGAAGCCGCGGGATTTTCTCTAATTTACGTATACCTGACGTTGACGCTCGCGATCTTATTACCGAGAAAAAAAAAACAAAGGAAGCGGCGGCGGCGATGGCATGGACTGATTTATGTAGGCGCGGCGCCGCCGGGGGGCTGGACGGACCGCGCGGCCGCGTTTCCTGGAAACGCGATGCGGGCGGGGGTTGCGACTTGCAACTCTTCAAAGTCTTGCTAGCTACATCTGCGGTAAACGAAGCTATGGTTTGACAATTTAAGAGATTATGTTCCATATATCTGTATTATAGAACTAAATTAGTAAATAAGCATACGGCTCATCATAGATGTTTGCAACACTAGAGGTCGCTCGTGCATTGCATAATGAATAACCTTATTTTCAGAATTTGGTTAATTTACCTTGATTAACCAAATTTTTGAAGAAATTGCTGCGTATCACACAAAGTCAAACCCCTGAAATAAAAAAGTATTGAGTTCTCTCACAGATGACGGATTCAAATTGTTTTTTTAACACATTTGTCTAAGATCCGGAAATGTCTACAAGACAAGACTAAGTTATTGCCCAAGTAAGTGCAGACGGGCATCTGGAGTTCTAACTCCTAAGATCATAAATTGAGTAATGATGAACAAAATGTTGTCGTGAATTAAACTTGCGTCTGACTTACTCTGTGCCCGTCTCTAGCAATTCGAATTGAATTCTGCCACATCCTTAGCTGGGAATATTGATTATCCCTGTTCCTGCTATTAATAGGAGGTCGGCTGACGGCGCCCGCTGGGTGCCGCGACCCACGCGGACAGCCGGACATGTGGTGTGCGCCTTCACGTCCATTCCGCTAATTGCCCGATGCTCGACTATTACCTATCTTTACCTACAAATACTGTATACATATATATTTTTATATTAAAATGATCACGCTCGACTATGATAAAACAGAGTTCATATTGGGGGCCATCTCGTAGTAACCTATATTTTAATCAACACACATCCGCACACCTAATGGATTTAATACAGCCCGGTTTAACAACATTTATCGATGTTACAAAGGTGTTTTTTGTTTGAATTTTTATAAGTATCTTAAATGTAAAAAAAGCGAGGCAAGCTTTTTTTTATCTCTATTCAATAAATTTTGGTCATACTCGATGTGGGCGTTCGCGATACAAGATGGACCTAGTACGGAGTACATTGTCAAACTTGTAATTTTGACATATTACTAGTTTTGGAAATAAAGTATTTTGTATTTGTATTTGTAAATTTACAATATTTGGATTGCTGTACTTTTTAGCGAGAGATACAACAACTTGTTTTCATCAAGCGGAGGAAAATAGGAAGAGAGGCCTTTGTCTTGCAGCAGTAGCATGTGCGAACAAAAATAACGGTTATAAACACAGACGAGAAAGTACTCTCTCTCTTTTGTGGAAATGGAAAGTGACATGATTGACTTGATGCTAAGCCTAAGCAGTTGAATGAGACAGAATTCGATTATAATGAAATGTCCGCCTCCCAAAAATCTTGCCCGTGTAATTTTCAAAAGTTTTTGCTTCTTAGCGATTCTGAAAGTAAAGTACTAAGTAGGTACTAGAGAGCAGATACCATTTCAGTAGGCATATCAGTAACATTTATCGCCAGTCGTCAGCTAGACTAAGGGAAAGCTTTAGGTTCTAGAAAGTACGGACAAAGCGTTAATCGCGGCCGGTCGGTGGCAGACAGTGACCTAAGATGTGACTGCGATATTATCTGTGTACTGCCATAGTGAGTGATAGATTGTCTGTGGATGCGTAGACGGCTGTCACGAGACTGGCGCGTGTATGGTTTGATCCCTACTCGGTCGGTATTTGTTGTCGGACTTTCTGCACCCTCATAATGTTAAAGTTTATAATGACACTAGCTTCTGCTCACGGCTTCGCCCGCATGTTATATGGTAAAAAGTAGCCGATGAAAAGTAGTTTTTACGCGTTCGTGAGAAAAGCATACGCTCGATCATTTTTTGGCCGACGTACGTTGCAAAATTGATTTCCACGAAAAGCCCATTTATTTAAACGGGATAATATAATTATTATAGCCTATGCCCCCCCCCTGAATGTTCATCTATACTAATATTATAAAGCGGTATAGTTTTTATGTAGAGGGTAATCTTCGAAATTACTCATGCGATTTCATAAATTATTTCACCAATATTTAGAATGGACCTTCAGGGTCGACAAGGGTGTATTTTATCCCGTAATTACGCGAAAGAAATCGTGGGCAGTAGCTAGTGATAATAACATGATCGACCGAAGCATTTCATAAAATATATATACTATTAAATGCTTATCTAATTATTACTCATGTTTTAGTTGTGATCTTTTGTTTTGGATACACTTCGAGAACCTAGGGTTTAGAGAAACCTAACATAGGTTTTAAGATTAGTAGTCTTAATACTCAGTACTCAGTTTGTGAAAGAAATAAATAAATCTAAGAACTAAATCTAAATTAATAAAGTGTTATCAATCAATGAATGCTAGATGAAGGTTGACGATTAGGGAATCGATCGTGCGCTCGCGCATGCCAACCGGTGTGACCTCGCTGGCCACGGCTGCGCTCGCGCATACAACGCACGCCACGCACTGCATTACTATGAGCCAGATTAGTTCCCAACTGCATAATAAATGAATATGTAAATGAATGTATTTGTATGTACATGATACACAAGATTTTGTTTGTTATTATTAACCTGTGATTCGTAGGCCCGTATTTACGAACGAGTAGTATGTGGAACGCTAATTACTGTTGAAAACGTGGAAATGTGCCAAATAATGTTTGAAAGTATCTCTGACTACCTCCTACTGTTAGTTTGGTATCCTTACAGATTGCAGATCTGAGGTTGTCCATCATGTGGGAATGAGCCGTGAGCTTGATTGATTGATTGATTCATTCATTCGTTCTTCCAAAAACATTCGAGGCTTGACATAATTATTTCATGGCTGGGCAGAAGTACCTAAGCATGCCCATAACATTATAATGTAGCGTGTTTTATAGAACGTGCTCGGTTCGAAAGTTATTCGCGAGATCGTGCTTATCCACGTGACTTCAGCGAACGTGGGGAAACTCGTGGCTCATAATTTCATAAGTAGTTTTTTTGAGAAAAAAGACTTAGGTAAGTTTGAATAAAAAAATAGTTTGGACGGCGGAAAAAGTTTTTTCAGCTCATCAATTATTCAAATTCAATTATCCCACATAAATATAATCTTTACAAATAACGATAAAATATATAAGATGGAGAGTTTTATAGAAGAAAACTATATAGGGGTAAAATCATAAACCTAAGCAATTTCTCATCTTGTTTGTCGTTATAAATTTCATAAAAACGGAATTTAATTGATATGCCATGATTTGTGAGTTTGAAGTACGTTCGTACATTTTTTTTAATGTAATTTAAATGAGTATATATTGATATGATAAAACTTAGATGCCTAAGCTAGATTAAAAAGCCTTTAATTAAGGCAGCTGAGCTTCTCCTGTGTTAATTACACAGATTAATAACATATCTATATCCACCCGTAAAGATTCCAGTTTCTTGAACGATCATGGTACATGCAACTGTGCTGAAATATCGGAAAACAATCACGCTCATAAAGCATGGTAGTAATACGTTTTCAGAGAAGATTATGTTTATAACTACGAGTATGATACTTTCAAAAGTTGTTTGTTTTTTTCCAAAACAAAGTGCGGTCGGCTAGTTTTAATGCCATGTTTATGTTTACCATCTATTTATCATACGAATTCTCGGCTATGCGTACAAGTAGGGACATCATAGGGCCGACTGTGTATAAGAATCAATTTAGAGACTTGTTCTAGCTATAAATTCATTGCATTATTCGTTACCAAATACTCATTGTATTTGGTAACGTATAATACAATTGAAGTATTTGTAAATAGAAAACCAAGAACCATAAAAAAAATTGTCAGTACATTGATAACTTCATGCATTCGTTGAAAATGTTCATTGTGTAAAATAAATTATTTTCGTATTCTCCCAAAATTATATTCTTAGCGGAAAACAAAATTAGTGCATGGCTTATTGCATCATGTAAATATGCGAATCTGCAACCTTTTATCTGTTAGTTTTGATTAAATACGTGCCGAATCGAGCGTCATTCTTATCACAAGGTTGCGAACTCTATACTAAGTCTAAACCCAGTATGGGCTTGGCTAATCTTGAAGATAATGGTAACTTAATTTATAGCTACTTTGTTCTCCTTCCGTGAAGTGCACGTGAAGTTGACGGTCAATACAAAAAATCGTGTGTTTCGAAACATGACTTCTCTTACAAACAAAACCAATGAAGCACATCACCTGTAAAATGTGTTTTTATGTTCTTGCTACTTAAATGTTTTGCATTTAAACCATTGATGAATAGGTAGCTTCTGATACAAGTTTTAGCTTTGCCAACAAAACCTTAAATGTTCAGTGAAAACTGTGGCTGGCGGTTACGCCAGGACTTATTATAGTTTCAAAGGATCATATTATTTAATATGGTAGAGGGAAATGTTTAATCAATGAGTTTAAATGTTTAATCCTCAGATATCTTGACAGGCCATTTCCATTTCCATTTAACTCGAAGGTTTCGGGAAGTTGGTGGTTGGAGGTGGAACGGGAGGTGTAGCGTCCAGCGGTGGATGTGTACAGGCTGTTCATAATGATACTGATCTTCTTTAGATTTTTCATTACCGTTTCGTTCATTCATGCTGTCGTAAGTTTCATTAGTGACTAATGAGACGCTCGGCTTGAGCTTTTTCCACACAAACTTCAAGAGAAGAATTGCTCCAACCCTCTAGCTAGGGGTTGGATTTTGGAAAACTTTTCTTATATGCTCCTCTACACATGAGTAGAATTATCTTCCAATTGTTAAGTGTCTAGGATTGATGTATGCTGCTGTCAGGCACAGGTTACGTAATGATTTCATGTTAAGGAAAGACGAAATTCAAATCAATTCCCGTAGTTCTCCACCGATTCCCGGGGCAACGGGAATAACCCTACTACTAGCGGTTGTTAGCTTAGTGGTTGTTTGTATGTTTGATGTTTGTCTGTTACCATTTATCTTCAAAATGGCATATGGGATTCTAAAGCAGTTTTCTGCAATCGATTTGTATGTCTTCAAAAATGATTCATCGATCGTCAGTTTTACAGCCACAAGTCGCGGGGCGCTGCCAGAAACGGCGGAAAACACGAAGCTGTTTTTAAAAATTTGCAACAAATAACTCTGTTCTTATGAATCGATGTTTTTTTACAAAAATGTATGACGCAGTTTCACATAAATGTCGTTCTTGACATGTCATGATATCACAAATAACGCGTATGGAATGGACGTCATCTGCTCCATGATTCTGTATTGATGCAAATTTGTTTTATTCAAGACTGGTTTTTAACGTCCGCGGACTCATTCGCGATATATCTTTTATTATATAAAAGGCAAATACCATTCACTGATTTACAATATTTCAAGAACTACAGGGCATATAAAATTTAAAACAAGATTTTTTCAAAATACCTAAAGAGGTTGAAATGGACGTTAGAAGATGGTAAACTTGTCCTAATTTTTTGAGGTTTAAGTATTCAAAACCAGTGTACAGGTTAATAGTTTTAAATAATGAAATATATAAGCTATCATATTTATGATTTAAAAAAATACTCCTTAACGTAGAATAAGAGATGAAAGTTATGGAAGACGATTATGGAATTATCTTAAGCTCACGCATGAATTTGGAGAATATGTTTCTTTTTTAACGTAATTAGGGGAAGAGGGAGCGTTTTTACTCAAAATAATCTTAAAAATTCATAATATTTACTTATTTATAAGATGTGACGTCATCTCATGCGCTAGATTTTTTCGTGTCATTTTCATAGTCATAACAGCATAAGCTTTTCATTCAAACGAATTTTGCCTTTGTGATTATTTTCAAATAATGCGACTTATCCCTTGTTAAGGCCATAGAAAGGACTTGCTTTACAATTTGGCTCTACAAGTTATAACGAGACTCTCCAGAGAGCCGCTGCCTATGTTTGTAACACAATTTCAGTAGTTGCGTGGTAATGGATAACTTCGACACAGAATACTCAATACTTTCTACCACTTAACCGTAGAATTCTCAGCAGTTAGTATGGCTTTGCCGTAGAATAGTGAACAGTGAATCTTTACCTTGCAATTTGGGAGAAATCCCCGCGGGCTATATACGGTCTAAATGGCTACTTCTGAGAACTACGGTCCGTTGTGAGTATTACCCACAGGCTACTAGATTTGTGTTCCTATGGTCTCATAAAAATTATACACTGACTTAATAATGCACGGCGCGACGCGGAAGGAGAAAGTCGCGACCACTCACCCTGATGAAGACTCTCGGAATGAGTCGAAACTTAGTCGGTGCCTTCACCGATAGTGCAGTACGTGAAAATTACCGTTTTTACAATATGAATATATCTGAAAATGAAAAAAAAAACTCTAGGATGTATTTAGGTGGCTGTGATTATGTACCCAAGTAGTCTACTCGGCCGGCTGCTCATCCGCCTCGCCATTGAGGTCGCGTTTTATGTGCGTGGTTTAGCCATTTGGCTTCGGAACTCTAAAAATACACACTAGCTTAATAGAAACTTACCCTGCTGTACTGATATTCTCCGCAGCATATTTAGCAGCGATATCCAATGGTCTCTGATTCCGTGCGATGTGTAACTATTAGTGCCGCGCTTCCGCGTCTCTGGCATTGCAGCTGCGATTCTGCGACATATTTTTTGGTGCAAACGGTTTGCAGATGGCCGCGACGGGTGCGTGCGTACTGCAAGCGGATTTGGAAAGAAAGATAATATACATTTATTTTACGCAGAAAGGACACTAAGATAGACCTAGATTCTAAGATAGATTCTAGATTCTTAGCTAGACACTAAGATAGATCTAGATTCGTTTTAGACGCGGGCATGTGCCATATGTAATATTTAGACGTGCTTCTGACTACCTCCTACTTGGTATCCTTAAAGATCTACTCACTTAGTATGTATCTAAGAATGCCCATGATGAGGAATACAGTAGATAGCGTGTTTGTTTTTTTGTATCAGGTAAACCATGTTTTTTTATGACCCTTTATTAACTTAGTATGGTGCCGATTCAACTTTATAAGCTGTTCATAGACTCAATGGAACGTTTAGTAGGGCAAGCTGTTCATAGACTTAATGGAACGTTTGGTAGAGCAAGGCAGGATGGAGGGCAAAAGATTAGGTGGTCGCTCTCCTACACGATGGTCAGACCTTATCAAGTCCATCACACAATTCATTATGACCGAATGCTCTCGCAACGCGACTAATAGAATCGAATGGAGACGCATCGCAAAAGCCGCTACTCAAGCAAGACCTGCATAACCAAGACCACTCTGTGGTGCCCCACTAAGATCTTCAGAAGTTCTTCATAGAAAAAATATTAACCTCCTTTACCATAGAATCTAGATATTTGATATATTGAACCTTAAATTGTCAGTCGCTCTATCTCTTATTATCTGGCCACACCACAATAGTACCGGGTTGTCATTAGTCCGCTCACGGATATTGTCCACGTGTGGCGGCGACCGTGAGGCGCGGCGGGCGGCTCGGCGCGGCGCAGCGCATGCGCATTCTACCATAGAATAATAGTTATCAAGCATCAAAAAAATATAATTTAATACGCAGGACCGTTCTGTAAAATAGCAAAGTCAATGATTTTGACCAAGACTATACACAGCTACTTTTAAAATATGTACCTATAACCCATTAGGTAATAAATTTTTTTCTAAGGTGCTATGTATAGTGATGTGAGCGCTGCTGTTATGGTTAACTATAGCAGATTTTCAGGACAACCTCAATTGACGTACGGATATGGTACGAATAGAGCAAGAGCCCGTGACGATCAGACCTTCGTTATTTTATAAAACCTGAAATCTATAGTTATTTTTAGGTTTTATAAAATAACGAAGGTCTGATCGTCACGGGCTCTTGGAACAGAACGAATAACTCGTAAAAAAAGTAGCCGTTGAAATGTAGCTTTAACGTGAAGACAGCGTTAGCTTTGTAAGAAACGTTCGTTTGACCGTTTTTTTCCTTTTAGGAATAAAACGTCCTGAAGGTCCATTCTAAATATTAGTGAAATAATTTTTGAAATCGGATGTGTATTTTCGGAAATCATCCCCTACATCCGAACATTACCTCTTTATAATATAAGTTTACATACATGGAGACATTATAACATACTAGCTTCTGCCCACGGCTTCGCCCGCATGGTACCCGGATAAAAAGTAGCCTATGTATTATTCTGATGTATAAGCTATATTACTGTAAAGTTTCATCATAATCCGTTCAGTAGTTTTTGCGTGAAAGAGTAACAAACATCCATCCTTACAAATTTTCGCGTTTATAATATTAGTTGGATTTCTGGAATGCTTGACCATCCAGTTTCAAGCGCTCTAGGAAATTGTGTTTAATCATTGATTGCGAAGTAGCAATCAATGATTAAACGATTTTGACGGCGGCTATCCGGCATACATTTCTCTACCTGCGTTTGGGTATAATTTTTTTTAAAACTGGGTACTCTTATCAATGATTATTCTTTGTTTAGTCGTTATCGCTTTGCCACGGTCGATGACTCACGCGGTCGCGTCCGCGATTCTAATGACACTCGAATTTGATATACTTGCGGTCTCGTTACGAAAAGTGCTCTAAACTCGACTTCAACTCGAGTTCTGTCAGATGCAAAACCAAGGTTTAAAATAATACGTTATCGAAAAAAGAATTTTATGACAAATCAATTACGGTTTATTTAAATATAAAATAAAACCGCGGGATTTCCATTTGATTTAAAAAACACTTTAAAACAAAAAAAAAATATACACATACTCATACTCAATACATTTATTGCTTTCACATGGTAGGTACATAGATGGTGTTTATAGGTAGGTATCTCACATGAACCATGTCTAAGGGTATAGCAATAGATAGGTAGGCAGGCCATTTTGATCGGCTACCAAAAGAAAGTAGGTTCTCAAAAAGAGGTTGAGTTATGATATAAATAGGCATTTGCGATTAAACCTCTTTTTGAAACGTCAAATAGACGGTCGGCTTTTTTATTTTATTTGTTTGCTTGCTTTGTACAACAATTTGTCTTGAAAATCAGGATTCAAAAGTCTAACATTGTCTCTAAAAGATAAACCACCGTTTTAAACCACCTTTTATAAAGAGTCCGTTTGAGTTTATAGACGGTAAATATTACAGACGCTTTATATTTCGCTAAATAGCAATAATGCATCTCCATACTTAATTGACGACCTCGACGGAGTGGCGGGTGAGCCTGCTGCGACGCAAGAGGTGCGGATTCGATTCCCGCTGCGTTTGTTGCAAATTCTGCAGATATTTGTTCCGGGTTTGAGTGTTACAATAATTGACAATTAACAAATTTAAAAACGTAATTAAACAAACACTTAATAAAGGCATACTAAAAAATAACTAATTATTTAGATGATAAAACTCTTGGGATTGAACATTGATTAAATTGACCTATTGTTTTATTAAGGGTTATAAAAAATAATAACCAGCCTTGTTTCTTGCCTTTCTTTCCTGGCTTAGTCGCGGAGGAACAGGCAGTAGATAAAATCGACGTTTCAAAGTGATCCTTGTGATTTTAATATATATTTTTTATTTTGACTTTGGAACTTGTAGTTCCTGATACCCACGTCACAGGAAATTCTAGTGTGGGGTCAGATATGTATTGGGGTATATGTTGGGAATAAATAATAATTTAAAAAAGCGTTTTTGTATCGTCAGGATATAATTTGGATAGGTGACCGGTAATTGCAGCAAAAGAGAGCTGACCGTTTCAAGTCTGCCTCTAAAGTCGGTCCGGTTTCGCTAAACGTAGGTAGTCTTCGGAAAGGTAAAAAGAGGGGGTTCATGTTCTACAATCCCCATTGTGGTAACCCTTTCGCTGTAACGGCAGTTCGTAAATTTCCTCTTATTATTGAAAAAGTCTTCCCGAAAGGTGCTCAAAAGATGATCATCGATGAGTGATCATCATTGTTTATAGATAGATAGATAGTTTTTTATTGCAAAACTAAAAAGTATTGTACATTGGTGAACTTAATGCTAGATAGCATTCTCTTCCAGCTTACCTTTGTGTAATATGGTCTTGTAAGTGTTTATTTGTGTGTACCATAAAAAAATATAAGAAAAGTTATAAATCATAAGGGTCTGGGTGTTTTCTATGTATAATCCTACTAATATTATAAACGCGAAAGTTTATGAGGATGGATATTTGGTACTCTTTCACGCAAAATTCTCGGGTTTACAACTCGAATTCCACTAACTAATCGATATTGAACGCATGTTTGTTTACTTGCCCACTTTTATACTGAAGTACTATTTTTAAAGTATAATAGTAGCGGGATTAGATGGAACAAAAACATTATTTTATGTTTGAATAAACATCAGTAAAATAACTTTGTGGTGGATTAAACGACTAATATTTGAATATAGTTAAGCTTGAATTTATAGAAGAAGGTAGAGGTTGCCTATTACGCTTATCAGTTTCAGTGTTTGCTTTGGCCGATGTAGTCCAGTTACAGATCCCGTGTATTCCAACAATCGGCTTTGGGGTATAACTCTTACTCTTACATGATGAATGAGTTTGTCTAGACCGATTGACAGGTGTCAATCGTCAGGGCCAATAAGAAGGTTCTTAAAACAATTTCTTGGCGAACAATTGGCTTAAATTCAATTTATAAAGTCTTGTTTAGGTATATTCACTTAGAAAGTTCTGAATGATTCTTGAGCGCAATCTTATGAAATTCAATGATGTTTAGTTAATTTTGTATGCAGTAGGTAGATGGCACGGTTCAGTAGGTACTTGCCTGCATGCAATTATGACGTGTGCGACAAAAACCTTGGCGCTCCGCGGCGCTGACACGGTCGTGACATTGAGCAGCTGCGATCAACGCACCGCGGTACGACGCAGGCTATCCTTTACTTATCGCGTTTTGTGAGAAAAAATATACACTCATGGACATAATTAGAGGAACGGAACAAAAAAGAGGCAGATCGAAATTGAATTTTTTTTTTTCATATTGTAAAAACGGGAATTTTCACGTACTGCACTATCGGTGAAGGCACCGACTAAGTTTCGACTCATTCCGAGAGTCTTCATCAGGGTGAGTGGTTGCGACTTTATCCTTCCGCGTCGCGCCGTGCACTGTATTTTTGTATATAAGTATATAAATTAAATTAAGCACTTTATTAATTTAACCATTTTGAATGAAAATAAAACTTAAAAAGCACAAGACTAATTAACAGAAATCTCAAAAATTATGTTTTGAAGAATTTACCCTTCAATCATCATCACATTGAAAATGTTGTCGAGTGTTTGGGCACATTAAGTATTTGGTGTTACCCCCTCTAGCTGTTAAAAATACCTGCAATCATCTCGGCATGCTCTTGATTAAGTTATCAATGAAATCTTGTGGTATTCGATTCCACTCTTCTTCCAGTGCCCTTTTAAGATCTCCTATGTTTGTTGGTGCTGCATCCCGCTGTTTTATTTGTTTTCCGATCTTATCCCAAGCATGTTCGATGGAGTTTAAGTCTGGCGAGCGCGCTGGCCATGGCAAAACGTCAATTTCGACCTCTCAAAGATACCCCCAAACTATCGTTGCCTTTATACCAGCTTCTTTAACCACTCTAGGTACTGCGAACCACATCATAACTGATGCCAACCACAAAGGCAAGTGTTCCCTGTGTTCTTAAGGCGAATAAGACTACCTATAAATACACAAACTCGCCAACAATAAACGTAAACAAGCGTGAGAATCAGTAAAAAATACCTACTCCGTAAAATGACTACACACTTGTTACAAACAGCTGATCTTCTTGTAACATCTATATAAACCCTTGTAACGCAAAACGTCTAAACTGTTGAACACTAAAATTGCCCCAAAATTTATCCTAAAAGCTCCTGTCGCGTTCAACTTAAAACACAAAGTTGCTGAAACCGACAAGGCCAATGATAATAACAACAGGACAAAGAAAGACCATTTACAACTGAGCCTCCCGTCCCTTTGCGCGGTAGATATTTGGACCGGTTAAAGGAAGAGGATAGAGCTGCTGGAGTTCACATGAAACTGGTCGATTTATTGAGTTGGTGCGGAAAGTTTTGCAGATATTGAAACGAATACCGCCACCTGTTGAACTCTGTTCGTAACTTCGTTAATGGCCTTTCCTGCTGGCCCAACGAACTTCAACATTTGATATACTTAGACATTATGACTGTACAAATCTATTAAAGAAAGTTTTTCAAGACAAGTTTGATAAACTTTCTTGACAATTCTACTGTTCAATTTGTTATACTGTTTACTTTTAAACATTATTTTAGTTGTATTGATATGCTTTTTGGTAGGATTAGTAGATGATTTACTAGACCTTTATCGTTTTAGTTAGCTGTCTTTTGTTTCGAGCTGTACTTAATCTTCGTAGTATCGTCCCATTTGAAATATTTACGAATTAAATTTAATAAAAAGATAATATCTCTATAAAAAGATTAGATATCTCGAGACGAGATATTTTATTAAGTGTCTGGTGGTTTTTTTCAATTTAATATATTTTGTATATTATGTTCCTCATTCCTTCTTTAATTTTGGTTATAGTGTAGGTGTTTGTGTTTTAAGAGACTTAGTTTCTTATTTAGAGCTCTGTCAGTCAGAAGAATATAACGCATTCCTTAACGCCTTAACGAATGTAATGCCTGTTATGTCTAATTTTAACAGTTTCTTAAACTACGATTTACTCAATTATTTGTTACCGGATTTTGTATACATATGATATAACAGTCAATTGTAAAGTCATTGGTATCTATACAGAGTTTAATCGACTTTATTTTTGTTAATTGAACAAGCTTTCGTACATGATTTTCGTCTATATCTTGACCGTTGCGAGTATACTGAAATAACTTGTTACTTTGCTATCTACAGTTCCGTAGATCAATTTCTTCCCAAACTACTAGTATCTGACCGTTGCCCCGGATCCCATAAAAACAATATCCCATCTGACCCACATATTATACTCGTATTCATGTCCTCGCACGGATCGATATTCCAGGATCATTCGATTCGAAATTAGAACGTCGTGTTCCTTAGAGCGGACGACGGTCGAGCAACGCAAGCAAGGGGGAGTCTCTGAGCTTATTAGGCCGCAAATTCGCAGCGTAGCGGAGCGTGAAACCATTGCACGCTGTGTGCAACCACTGTGCCTTTCTGAGATTGCTGACCGATCAGAAACGGAGATGTAAAGGACTTTATTGCTAACTAGAATGTTACTATTCTCTGAACATATTATATTAGCTTGTCAAATAAAAGGTTTTATTTGCAAAATTAAAAAACCCTGACGTGTTTTCCCTTTTCCATCGTCTATTACAGAGCCCCTTAATGACTCACAGTGATAAAATCTATCAGATAACCATCTTTAAAGTAATACAAATCGATTTCAAAAACCTTATTTCAATCGGCTAAACTGTTTTGGGAGATACATGGTAACAGAAAAATAAACAGCCTCTAGGTACGTCAAACGCTTATACGGGCTCGTGATTTCTATAACTAGATGTCTCAGTTCTCGAAAAACTGCTGGTGAAATAAACCTGTCCAAGACACGTGTAGTGCGAGCCACACTATGAGCAATGTTATGTACTATCAAGTTTATTTATAAAATTTTTGGATGTCAGGTAATCTCTATGTTTATTCTCAAGAAAACCACACTTTTGACAACCTATTTTGAAGGGAAGCAATAGAATCGAAGGAAAAAGGAACGCCTCATTAGTCCTGACCAACAGTCCGCTGCTTTCTCTTATCGCTCTGCTCGCCGCTTCGTCTGTCTTCGTTCGCGGCCCTTACGGTCCCAGGGGCGCTTTATGGTAGTCGGACCGGGGTCAGCGAAGGTTTTTTTTGTCGGAGCACGTACACTCGCCACCCTATCCTCCCTCGCGAGTCGCAGGCAGTCGCAGGGGCCGTGAGCAACGCGTCTTTTCTGTCGTTTTTGAGTTTGGAATATACCATTTTTTTTACTGCAGGCGATAATTAAGAAGTATGAACAGGGAGTGAAAACTCGCCTGTGTTCCATGTTGTTTTTTTCTTTCTGCTTCATGTTTTTGAGTTAGTTTGGAACTTATTATTTTTCACTGCATTTGATAAATGCATTACGAAGGCATAAGACAATGAAGACAGTGGCCGGTGTTTCAATACCTGAGACGTTTGTTTTTACTTCCTGTTTTGTTGGCGATAATTTAATTATTTTAGTGGATTTCTCCACGCACATAGGCTTTCCCAAATAATGCTACAATTAGGAGTCTTGAGCCAATTCTCCATCCAACGACATCCTGTTACCTTAACAATGTCATCAGCCGATAGCGTTTGCTATTTTTATTCTAAAGCAAATCGAGCGTAAGGTTTAACTTGAGTTGTAAATAGAATAGGTTACCTGATACAGGATGAAACGCTTTTCTGAGAAGAAAATTGCCTTCTCCATGGAACAATAACTTTTTATTTCTGACTTTCGAACTGATGATAAAACTATCATGTACTTTTTCTGCGGCCAGCACTCCCATGTCCTGTCTACGGCACGGACACGGTACGGATTAAATGTTTGGGTAGATTTGCAAAATTTTACAACCCCTGAATTGTTTTCCACTGTCTATTGGAACACCCCAAAGTTATTTATAAACTAATAAGAATAATTATTATTATTATTTGTGCACGCATGTTGATGCACTTAAATCGGGTAAGTCGTTTTGGAGATAAATGGTAGCAGACAAATAAATAAACAACCTCTCACGGCAAACGCATAATATAACGTAGAGCGGGTAAAAATAAGAATATCCGCCGTACAGAAAGTACAACTTTTTAACTGACTTCAAAAAGAGGAGGTTAATTTGGGGCTATGTATTTTTTGTGTGTAAGTCGAAAATTCCGTGATGCTTTTCCTACTTTAATAGTTTTTTCTTTTGAGATGGATTCCATGAAAATATTATCTGAATTGTTTAGTAGTTTTTCCGAAATTAAAAAAAAACGGGTGTCATTTAGTCTGTACGTACAGTTATGTGGATGATATTTGTTTCATTACCCCTCTTATGAAATAGAGTTGGTGTGGATTATGAAGCTAAGCTCGGGCTATTGCTCAGAATAACAAATTGTAGTCGGTTTTTTGACTTGTAATCTTATCGTTCCTAAAGATGAAGAGGTGTAAGATGTTAATCTACTAACATTTATCTCCGAAATCGTTTATCGGATTTTACGGTTACGGTTTTATGCAAATGATTTGTTTATATGTCTTCCAATATGGTTCCTAGGTAAGTTTTATCACAAGTCACTAAAGATCACTGCAATCCATTGTGGGTTTTGCGATCATTTTTTGTTATCGTTTTGTATGACTTCAAAAAGTTTATATGTTTTAACGCCACATGTCGTTAGGAGGCGCTGAAAATGCGTAATGAAAACACATGTCGAAGGTATTCAAATGTTGTAAATAAATACATACATACATAAACTCACGCCTGTTTTCCGGAGAGGTAGGCAGATATCACGGATTTCCATTTTCTATGATTCTGACATACCTCTTTTTACTCTAATCACATTCTTCATGCACGATTGGCGGTTTAGGGTACTCTTGATGACCTTATTTATAATCGTACTCACTTATTTACCTTAGGAAGAAAGAAAAGAGTAAAGGGCAAACTTGGTTACGTAAGGTTATAACAAAACTTATACTGTATATATGGAAGGGCGCTTGAAACATTTTCAATAAGTTACAATTGTTCTGGGTGTTTTCTATGTATAATATATATGGATATACAAAAAAAGTAGTTAAGTAGTATAACAGTCATGTAGTTCCCATAACACAAGCTCTGTTCAGTTTGGGGCTAGATGATGCTGTGTGAAACTGTCCAGATTTTTTTTACACATCAATGTTTAAATCAAATCATTAACATAGTTTGCTAATAAGCCGAGCGCAGATCTTGGTCCATGCATTTAATAGATGAGTAGGCTAGTATTTTATATATGGAAATTTATTCTTTATTGTACACACAGATAATACATAGAAAACATGTACAAAGGCGAGCTTAACCCTAACAAGAGTTTTCTTCCAGCAAACCTTTGAGGATAGGGACAACAAAGCCTCGTAGGTATAGTTCTAATAAGCCGAGCGCAGATCTTGGTCAATGCATTTCATAGATGAGTAGGCAAGTATTTTATATATGGAAATTTAATATATTTTTTTTTTATCGGGAACATAATTTTCGTATAACAAAGTTCCGTAGGTATAGTTTACTAATAAGCCGTGCGCAGATCTCTGATCCAGCTCGCGAACATTGGAATACCCCGAGGCCGCGTCGCGTTGCCATGGCAACCATTACTACCAGCTATTCTGTGCGAACTCCCGGGAGGTGGCGCCCCCTCACGCCTACCTGCTCTCATTAATATGTACCCGACCGGACATCGTCTTACCGGATAACTTGGAACTTGGCTATCGACTGCTGAAAATTTTATTAGTAAGGGACATGGTTCTTCTGGATTAGCATCGAATATTTTTTAGGTGAGACCGTATTTCTTTCGCCAAGTAGTAATGTTCGCATTGTTGTGTTTTGTTTTGAAGGTTATGGGTGCCGGTGAAATTACAGGTGTATAACTGTAAAGTTGAAAACTAACTGAAACAAATAATTCAAATAAATTACGTACAACTTAAGGTACGTTTTTTTTAAATCGCTGTTTCTAAGTCATGTAGGTATTATAATATTTGACTATTCAAAATAAAACTTCGCTTAGAACTTTATTCGCCATGATGGACGTCCTGAGATACATAATCAGTTATTACATTTGGCACATGCTCACGTTTTGCAAGAACATTAGAATTTTTGGTTCTACGGCATGCTTCCTACACCGTTTAGAGTACGTGTTTAACCGCACATAAAGTGAAAAATCCATAGGTGCATTACCGGGTCGAACCCATGGCCTTGAGATCGAAAGTCGGGGTACCGCCGACTAGGCCAACACGGCTTTTA
The DNA here is from genome assembly GCA_958496245.1 of Perizoma flavofasciatum. NCBI lineage: Eukaryota > Metazoa > Arthropoda > Insecta > Lepidoptera > Geometridae > Perizoma > Perizoma flavofasciatum. The sequence continues at coordinate 9,066,809 of OY292436.1, forward strand.
TTGTATAATCCACCTTGGACAAATCACTTTAAACCCAAAACAGTCACTTCATAAACAAACACGAAATACAGCGATGTCAGCCGACAGTAGGGCTGTCAAGCGGCCGCGTTATTTAAGCCCAGGGCTGCCAGCACTATTAAGCGCGGGATTTAGTGCGATTGTGCGAACCCCGCTGTTAGTCGGCGCGGTCCTCTGCTAATATGTGCCGGGCATTTCGCGAAGTGACAAGTTATTACAGAAATGCCCGGGCTTGTCGGGATAACGGGATTTATTTCGGTTTATTGGTTTTGATGATTCGGGATCGGATGATGACGATGCTGGATTTCTGCTCTCTCTTTCATAGATATTTTTTTCCGGAATTATTGGACACTAGCTTCTGCCCGCGGCTTCGCCCGCGTGGCACCCTGATAAAAATTAGCCTATTTGTTGTTCTGATGTATAAGCTATATTACTGTAGTTTCATCAAAATCCATTCAGTAGTTTTTGCGTGAAGGAGTAACAAACATCCATCCTCACAAACTTTCGCGTTTATAATATTAGTAGGATGTACCTATGTTTTGATATATTTCCGATTTATTTAACCAACTTCTATCCATGGCATCGGCTGCATGGTACTTGGCTTCTTTATAAAACGTGTTATTAACAACATTTTCTCCAAATATCCCAATTGAAGGTTACCATAACCATCTAAGCGATAAGACCGCCCAATGTACTTTAAAAAGAATAATATTTTGTTTATTTTGTCATTTGTTTATGGTGTACAATAAAGTATTTTCATTCATTCATTAATTCGAATCAAACATACTTCCTTTGTTCGGATACAAAGAGAGAATCCATAATATTAGTTGGAAAGGATTTTATTTCAATGAACATATTGTATGAATATATATTTACATGCCATTATAAGTATAGGACTTTATTACTGGATTTTAGTTTTAGGTACCTTATATACACCAACGCTGTGTCTATTTGCAGTGAATCAAATAGCAAACGATGCAGCTATAAGATTATGAAGTAATTACATTTGTTTATGCCTTGTGATTATGTCGCCACAGATGCCCGCTGTTTAAATCAGCAGATGTTGTAGGCTAAGAGCATAATTAAGATTCTCTTAGGTAGTAAGTCAATATAAGGTGATAACTTTTGTAGCTCTGGCGTCGGAGATTCTAAGTTGCTTGAAGGCCTTTGAAGGACTGATAGTTTAAAGAAACCTTACAGCGCTCTGATGTAAATGCCACCAGCGTAAAGTAAGAACTACGCAAGTTTTGACTATGCGGTTCGTTGCTCCACGAAGCAGTGTCTTCGTGGAGCAACGAACCGTATGAAATTGCCACGTGTGAAATTGATTTCATTAAAGCTAACTTTACCGTCTAGCATCACATTAACGCTTTTGCTAGCCTCGTCGATCCTGTGAATATCTTATATAAAATAACCCTTATGTGCAGGAATCAAACTTCTAACAAATCTCTTTATAGTCGGCTTCTCACTAGGAATGCGGAGAATTGTAAAACGTGCCTGCCCCAATATGAAAGTTGTTTTAATTTAATAAATTACGAGATTCTGCCCGCGGCTTCGCCCGCGTGGTATGTTGATAAAAATAGCGTATGCCCGTCTCCAGGCTTCAAACTATGCCCATATCAAATTTCATGACAAACTCAGCGGTTCAGCCCGGAAACATATAGGTATAGATATTTCTAATATAATTTTACTGACTTAATTGATACTTATGGCCAAATCACACAATATCATTCTAAATTGTAGACTGTGGTTTTCTGATAATAAGCTATATTACTTTAAAATTTCATCAAAATCATGCTAGTTTGAAAAAATAAAAAAAATGCGTGTTTTATTATTTATTTTAAAGTTTATTTGTACCGAGTTTTGAGCGAATCTAACCAAGGAATAACATTTTCCATAGAAAATTGACCACCCTATTTAACCCCTTTAGGGGTTGATTTTCGAAATTAGATTAGCCTATGTGTTATTCCAGAACCTAAATTATCTACATTCCAAATTTCATCAAAACAGGTTTAGTAGTTACGGAGATACGTGGTAACAAACATTCACACACACAGACTTTCGCATTTATTATATTATAGTAGGACTTTCGCATTTATTATGTTAGGCATATCAAAGCGAACTTCAAAAAGCAACAAATCCTAGCTTTTCACGACCGACACGTCTGCAGTGAGCAAGCTCCACGTTCTCCCGGGAAAACTAAAGTGGTTGAGTTAAAATTCAAAACTTTGCGAACTTAGTTGGGATCAGCGTAACCTTGGACCCTAAAGTCTGGGCACAGCCTGGGCTTTTGTCATATAGTAATGAGCGTATGAAACCTTACTGTAACCTTACTGTTATGCTTGTGAGGCTGAATGTTTTTTGTTCTCTGTTCAGGTACAATAAATTGTTTCTTTGAGTCGATGTTGTTTGTTTGTCCGTGGGTAAAGCAAATTGCCGATGTCTAGAATCTTCAGTATTAATGATTGTTTTTACCTTTTAAAATTCTAACTCAGCCTTGTTTTAAACCGATAGAGCGAAAACATCCACCGATCTGCATCTCATAGATAATTGGAGCCTCTGAGATTAAGCGAGCGATGTATCTACATGTAGAATACGTAGCATGTACCAAGAGGCTTGGCAACGTAGATTCGTCGGCAATTATTGTCCGTCAGCGGCGGGTGGTGTGGGGTGGCGTGGTGTGGGGTGGTACGGGCTAAGATGGCCACCGTAATTAATTGGCGCGACGCGAGGGGTCGACCGCGGCGCGTCTCGCTCGCTACGCGGCATTGTGCGCGTGTGCACCAAGTGTACACTGCTATTTGGGACTGCTTCAAAAACAAATTAATCCTACCTATATAGGTATGCAAAAGACTGGTTCGTAGCTTAGAAATAACACACGGGCTACTCTTTATCCGGATACCACGCGAACGAAACCGTGGTCAGAAGCTAGTCCTACGATAGTCTTCGAAACAGATGAACCGATTTGAATTAAATTTGTTATATATATATACGGGTATGTCGATCTTAAACTAGAATGTATCAAAGAGTGAAATTATCGTAGTCTTTTATTATTTTAGGAAATATATTACCATCTACGTTGCGTTGACTGTCTAGCTAGTTAGCTCGTGGTCGGAAGTACCTAGCCCGTATATTAATGAAAAGTAATGCTTAATGAATGCTAAGTTATCACTTAGCATTCATTAAGCAGAAGATTGACGGAAACAGCTTTTGACTGGCCTAGGTAAATATTGAGCTCGTGGAAAGCAACAAATAGAAGTAAACACCAGATACAAAACTCTTGTCGTTCTAAGTAGGGCTGAATTGGTTACCTGTGAGGTTACATATACTACCTCTATATATACTATATAAAAAGTGGAGTTTGAAAAAGTTTATCTTTACGGCATATTTTACTTTTGACTTTTTGTATATTTTCATATGAAAATTTGAATATCTCCATACTCCCGTGAATCGTGGTCTTCGCAACGTCGACCAGCGATCCGACCGTAAACGTCTCACCCACACACCGGAGCCGCTCGCCACTCGCTATACATACCTTCCCTAATACACTGACAAACGTCCATCCTAACCTGAACCCTCACCCATCTCCAAATCATTCGAAAACAAGAAGCTTTAGAGGTATGAGATGGTTCAGCGTGGAATGGTCAGCAGCCAATATCGCACTATACCATAGCTTGTCACATCTAGAGCTCTGACCACTAGTGACGCATCCCCCGCTAGCCCCTGAAGCTAGACGGCTGCGGGGAGAAGGGCATGCCGCTTTGAGATGGTCCAGTGGGTCATACAAATTGCATGGGTGTGAGTGAGTAACGTTAGTGCTTGGACCTCCGTTCGCTTGAGCGTAAATTTAGTTGCGTAAGTCGGAAAAGACGTCTGGTGAGAATAGCAGATAGGTTTAGCGTACTGAGAGATTGCGGTTTGTACATAGAATAGGTTATAACTTTAATGTTTTACATAAAATAACAATGTTTCACCTTTGCATAATAATATAAAGTCATATTGTAAAAACGGGAATTTTCACGTACTGCACTATCGGCGAAGACGCGACCACTCACCCTGATGAAGACTCGGAATGAGTCGAAACTTAGTCGGTGCCTTCACCGATAGTGCAGTACGTGAAAATTCCCGTTTTTACAATATGAATAGTCAAGTTCACGATAGTTTTTGGAATAAAATATAAAGTCAATTTAATTGCTAATTTTCCATATCGAACATGCTTTCACCCCCTACTGGCCTCTGCCGAAAGATAGAGCCGTTACATTAATTTTATCATTATTATTATCGGTTGCTACCGATTTGTGCAAAAGCATTACTGCATTTATGCAAACTGTTTTAGACTAGTCAAAAGTAACGTGATTAGTTTTAGAGAGTTTCATCTCTAGTTATTGCCATAGATAGGTACTCTTTTATGTATGGCGAAGGAACTGCCTGCTAATCTGCGAACATGGGGAGATATTGGATGGTACGGTGCTGGGTAATGAGATAATCGGGCATTACAGTACCGGTTCGGTCGTCCGTACTTTCTTAGTAAACAGATAGATTGGAATACGAATAATGGTACATTTTACTATGATTTTATGGCAATTGGCAATCTACTGTTCGTCCAACTGTCTTACTTTAGCTTTTATGACAAATATTTTACTTTTCTCTGAAATAATTGTAATGAGGTAGCTTCTGTACCAATACAATAATGTTCAGACGATGCAAAATGAAAATTTACAGGGATTCCTCGGTTTTAGATGATTACGGTTTTTTTTTGTGTTAAGATGTTCCGTAAGCAATAACGGGTCTTTACCACGTTTAGCACGGGAATTTACATCGATGATCCTTCTCATATACTTTATACTACATATTCCCTTAATTGACATAACAGTTAAATATACCAACTACAAAACTATAGTTATAGTTCTGCAATTCCGGAGACGTCTTTTAAGAGTCTCCACTCCTCTTAGAATCTCCTTATTAGAATTTTGATGGCTCAACAGAATTTATGTTCCGCATACGGTTCATCTGCATCTCAGCATGTGCATCTCAATAGTTTATGGAGCTCCATAGCGGAATTTAAAACTAAAGGTGCAGTCGCTGCGCCAAGTTTTAGTGATAGTAAAACCCACTGTAAACGTTGAAATTGTGTGGTGTATAATCCTGCCCTTTTACAATGAGATAGAGCTTGATTTGACTTATGAAAAGCAGAAAGAACTTCCGCGATGTCTATTTTTTCTTTTGGGAGTTATATCTGTGCAATAAAGGTGGTTTTTGAAGGTTGGAAGACATACCGCCTCCATACTACGTGGCTGAAATGTACAGTCCACCTAAACCTGCTTTTGTGCTTTATTGTAACAGCATAGGGGCTATATAATTTGGGAAGGTTGCCGGTTACCTATCTGCATACCGAAGACGGATACAGTGCTAAAGTTCGAGCATCGGTGCAGCTCGCGGTGCATTCTGAAGGAATGCCTTGCCGTGCTCTTTGGCTTGCTTGAAAAGGCTTGAAAAGCACAACGATTTTTACTTGTAATTTAAGTGGGAACTCGGTTTTCTCACTTTATTATTATATTTATCTATTAGAAACAATAAATACCATAGCTCTATAGGATATTTAACCTCAAAGCGCCCAATAAAACTTCAATTTGGTCTGAGCTATAGGTACCTGACATGAAATAACCCCCGAATTATCATTGATTTCTACTTCGGTGGCCTACTTTACTGTGTAACTCATCTGATAATCGACATCGTCTTAAATTTTAACGGACTTCAAATAAAGGTGGGCGCTCTCAATTAGGGGCTATGTATTTTTTGTGTAAGTATCTCGATTACTCCATGATGCTTCGTCCTGCTTGAATAGGTTTTAGTTTTCTCAGTAGCCTCGACATTAAATTCTTCAAAACTAGGTACAGTGGAAAATATCATTGATATAATTTATACCAGTATGCGTGATTTCGAACACTACAAGAGAAGATTCCACAAGATTCTGACGAAGAATACATTAGGAAGTGTCTATCGACAATATGAAAGTGTCCATCAAATACATGTTTGAGCACATTATGTATTCAGTATACTCTGTTTGTAACATTAGCCTCTACTCGACAATCACTTTTTCACTCACATTTCTTGAATAGTAAGACAAAGAAAAGAAGAAGCAATTTTTTCGGCGTGGTTCCATGAAAATAGTATCTGAATCGTATAAGAGTTTTACAAAAATCTTGCCATAATTTGTCGATAAGTATGTGGATGATATTTTGTCGCAGTGCTTAGGAAAATCAAGTAAAAATTAATGTTTCAAATTGAAAAAATAAGACTTCCAATCTCGACTCTTATTGGAAGAATTTGATAGTTGATCTCAAATTCCTCAAATTAGAGGATTTAACGATCGCTGATTATTGTTTTGAATGGCTACTCAAAGGTATTTTATAACAAAACTAGAACCCACAACTAGATTCGAATCAAAGAAGCGCTCATCTGTAAATGTCACACCGGTTACTGTTACTGTGCCTCAATGTTGCGAAACCTAGTTGATTTGAGGAATTACCTAACAGGCAATACCGAAAATTCGTTATGAAAATGCTTATAATTTTGCCCCTATAACGCAGAACGTTCGTGTTTATAAAGCTGTTTGTTTTTGCCGGCATATCTCAAATTCTCAAAGCTCACTTCATGTAGTGTAATCGGTTTACGGTAAAAGCACCCTGTACGTGGCGAGCTAGCAAGTAAAGGGGCTGAATTTGGCTCGCTACACAACGCATTTACTTATACGGTAAATGTGGAGGTGATGTGGACTTATATACCTACAATCTATTCATTACGGCTAAATATGGAACTAAACGTTGTGTTTATATTTTGTCGGTTTACAGGTCATGTATAATGTGGTGACATGTAGTCCTTGTGTAACTCCTTTCAGTTTTTATAACCTAACTAGTAGAAAGCACCGCGACTCTTTTATACTACCGCTGCACTCGTTTGGGGTGGAATTTCGCAGAATCCGTTCTTAGTGCGGTAGAGGATATAGGAGGAGGAGGGGATACCAAAAAGGAACTTACATATATCCTCTAAATTGGATTACCTGAACTAACGGCCGTTCTGTGTTGTTTGTCAGTCAGCCAGTGAGTCACTATAGATAGATAAATAGTAATTAATAACTTATGACAAAAATAATCCTATCTATGATAGTCAGGTGATTCCGTTTTAATCACCACGCAAATCGTACTTAGTTTCACGCGAATTCTTTGACAAGTGTATAAAATCCAATTACCGTGTTCTCTTTTTATGATAGCAGTATTTAATTAATTTGTAAGCTCGATACAGTATAGGTAAAATACATGGTAGTTATATATAATTGTATCTGGTAACTATTTGCAGCATGTTCCGCGAAAATGTTAGCCAGCACTGCTCAAAAGCGCTTATACCGAAATACAAGTAAGTATTTCGGTTTAAGCGTTGATAAACATTGGGACTAGATTTGTAGACTACAATTCATAAACATCATTGTGAATACATTTTGGTTTGCCGCGAATTCATTTTCTTCTTTTGTACTGGTTTGTACTAGTTGACTAATAATACAAACATGAGTAGCTGCGACGTAAAAGGTACGTGCTCGATTCCCGCTGCAGGACAAATGTTTGCATGTTCTGCAGATATTTGTTCTGGATCTGGGTGTTGTAGTTCCACGGTACTCGTAGTTCCTGATACTCAAGAAACGTTGAATCCTAGTTTGGGGTCAGGACTATTTATGTGTTTATTATTAACTAGCTGCGCCCCGCGGTTTAACCTGCGTAAGTTTCGATTACTCATGATAACTTAGAAATTTAATGTCCGATTCGAATGAATTAAAAATTATTTGACTGCTACATAAATACCCTTGATGATAAAACTATTTATTTGAATAAGAATTAATACTACGATACGAATGTAACCAACTTTTGTTTCTGCCGGCGATCTAACTAAATTTTAGAACACAAATTTTAGATGCTATTGTGACTTAACTATGGTAGTTAGATATATTCCCTCGAGGCCTTTTTTGTAGATAACAATCAGTACTTTAATCATGTAGTACATAATTTTTATGTAGCATCAATAGTTTTCTCGGCGCACGCCAAATAATGAATTTTATAGGCACATTTTTGGGTTACATTATTGCAATTTTCTTAAGGATCTCTAATTTTTTTGAATATAAATTATAGACTATGTTACTGCCTGATAATTTAGCTTTATATTAGTGAACAATTAAAACTTAAAAAATTAAAATCGGTCCAGTAGTTTCGGAGCCTATTCGGTACAAACAAACAAACAAAAAAATCTTTCCTCTTTATAATATTAGTATAGATTAATTATTACTATTATCATAGGTACCTAGATAAATAACTCTTTCATGCATACACCAAAATATAAATAAAACAAATACGCTCACAACTATTGAGGAATACAGTCGTGAGGATGATGAACATCCCCAGATACATACTCAGTGCGTAGATGTTTAGGATTCCAAGTAAGAACTAAGGGTTAGTCAGAGGCACGTCCATACATAACCGCGTTACACTTACTCATAGATAAATACAGAATTGCTTATTATAAAAGATTATAATACTAATTAGCAGTAATACAATGGACATACTATGCCGGGTGTAGTGACTTGCCGAAAACTGACAGAAGTTTGGATTATGATACTGAAACTATTGAGGCTGTGTAAATAAATCATATAATTATTTATTAATGATTTATTTACACTTTATTTTTATCTTATCTCTTATATATATCTTATTATTATTTATTTATTAATACCATACGTATCAAAAAAAAATGCAGGACATTTTTACACAGCAATGGCCTCGATTCTGTAGTACACTGACTAAACTAAATTTAAACTATCGCTCTCTTTTACTGATAGTGTACGCAAGAAAGAGATAGCTACAATTTTAGTGCCGTGTGCTGCTGTCAAATAAGTTTACGTGCCGCTTTTCTTCGTGTTTATAGTTTTGATATCACGACTAAATTTGTATGGAAAACTTAAATCTGACTAATTTGACAGCACTAAAGTTGTAGCTATCTCTTTCTTGCTTGCACTATCAGTAAAAGAGAGCGACAGTTCAAATTTAGTTTAATCAGTGTACTACAGAATCGAGGCCATTATCTAGCCCCAAATTAAGCAGAGTTTGTATTATGGGAACTACATGATTAATATACTACTTATATAACATTTGTAAATACATACATATTATACATAGATAAAACCCAGACCGAGACAAATATTTGCAGATACAAACATTTGTCCCGCGGCGGGAATCGAACCCGCAACCTTCTGCGTCTCAGGCGAGCCTTCGCCCACAGCGCCACAGAGGCCATGTATTAAAACATTGTAGTAAAACTATATAAATAATACTTATTATTATTATTATTATTTCCTACTAAGTAGACGAACAGCTTTATTTCTCAATTGAATAATGCTGATTTATCTTATCGATACTCCCTCATAGATTCTTACGACATGTGTGTGCGGTAAGCACTTTCGAAGCATCCAAGCAAGGCGCCTCCACCTCGGCTGCGACCGGCACCCACGTCCGACGCGACGCTCCGAAGGGCGCTCTAATTAAAATCGTACGCTACGCCTGCCCGCTTTCATCCAGATAACTGTATCAATGTAAATGTAAATATTTACAGGGCAGATGATATACGTCCGTGGCATTGGCAAAAACAGAAATTCATTCAGGTCCTGATTTTAATAGTCTTACTAACAGAAAGTCAGGATATGGATTGAATCGGGGCAAGGTGCCTCCGCTTCGGCTGCGACCGGCACCCACGTCCGACGCGACGCTCCGAAGGGCGCTCTAATTAAAATCGTACGCTACGCCTGCCCACTTCCTTCCAGATAACTGTATCAATGTAAATGTAAATATTTACAGGGCAGATGATATACGTCCGTGGAATTGGCATAAACAGAAATTCACCCAGGTCCTGTTTTAATAGTCTCACAGAAAGTCGGGACATGGATTGAATCGGGGCAAAGATGAATGATGATGATACGATTTAATTGTTAGATAAAGTATAAGAATTAATGTTTAATAAGGAATTGTACTAACACTATGACATTTTATGTAACAAAGAATATGGATGAAGTTAGCTGAAATTCAAAGAATGCTGGCTTTAACTTGAACCGAAAACATTAGTTTAATTTAATAAGTTTTTCGCTTTCCGACTTTTCTATTCCGTCATCAACAGCAGAGACTGGGGAATGTTTGTTGTCCAAGTCTAGACAGCGGGGATACGCATTTTATCGGTTTAACAAAAAAAAAATCATCCAAGAAATTTGCTCAAAGAAGAAAATGATTCTCTCTTGAAATATTGCTATGCTATAAGGCTCTGGGGTTTCTCAGCAGATACCGCTATGTTTGGTCATATCGTAGGTATCTGTTTTTCAAATTTCACATGCAATCATAGTATTTCAGACTCATAGAAAGTCTCATAGAAAGTTTCTATATTTAGTTATTGCGTCATGTAATGGTCGGGTCTCAGATGGCTTGGCGGGCTAATAGCCAGCTGTAGCGCACGAGGCGCGGTTTCGATTTTCGCTGCGGGACAAATGTTTGCATGTTTTGCAGGAAATTGTCCCGGGTCTGGGTGTTGTGGTACCTCGGTGCTTGTAGTTCCTGATAACCACGACACAGGGAATCTTAGTGTGGGGACTATGAGTGTATCTGTTGGGTGTACACAAATAAATGAAATTAAGTGCCACTTTGTACCAAGAAATACTTTGAAATAGTCTTGTATACATCTTTCAGAAGCTTATGATGATCTTTATATAAATCTATAGTCTTAAATAATATGTAGTTCTGATAATAGAATTTTTGTGTCGTCGCGTCGGTATCAGAAATTACGTTACCATTGTATCATACCACCCTATTGAATCATCATCTTCTTGTCCTTATCCCATATTACGTGGGGTCGGCACAACATATTTCCTTCTTCCACTCTCCTCTATCAGCCGTTTCAGGCTTCAATCAGGTTTCCTATTGAATGCCAACCAGAAATAACATAAAAGCGCAATGCTGAGCCAGGTCTGATGTGACTCTTATCAAACGGCAGCCCCGCGCCGTCGCGCACCTTTCTTTGCAGATAAGGTGGCGAGCATTGAAATTGCCGGCAGCTTTCTTTACTCTCAGACTTTTCCGTTACCTTTGATTTTCGGTTTCTATTTTCGTTTTATGTTTACATACATGGTTATATTTGTGCCGCAGTGGGCGAAGGCCCGCCTGAGACGCAAAAGGTTGCGGGTTTGATTCCCGCCGCGGGACAAATGTTTGTATGATCTGCAAATATTTGTTTCGGGGTAGTATTTGTATATACTACTTTTATATTAATAAGTATAAAAGTAGTAATTGTCAGTCAGCACAATTGTTTGAGGCTAAATGATGCTGTGTGAAAAATGCTCAGCATTATTTATTTATTCTTACAATATATATTAGTAGTACAAAACTTTGGAGCTGCTGGAAATTATATAATCTCTGGAATCAGTATGGGAAGAATTTTCGGAGTTTTTGAGAATAATCCATCCCGATAGGGGAATAATTATGTACCTACTTTTCTTTAATTTTTGGAGCATGTATCAAAAGTTTTAAGTCACGAAAGATATCATCATTTAAATTTAAGGTGATTTTGGTATTTTGGGCAAAGGCATAACTAATAGGTATTTTTATTACAGAAAATGTTTTAGACTTTATGCGAATTAATGTATAGAAGTTCTTAAAACGCAGCACAATGGATTAGGAGCCATTGGGAATAACCTATCTCTACCTCTCTCAGCGATGAGATATCGCGTCCCATAGTAGTCGCCCGGTTTCCTCATTACGTGCAGAATTCCTGGCCGGCCCCATAAACCCGGGTCCTAGCGAGCCGAATGTAAAATGGGACTCGTTTTATGTAGACGGCTCTTTGATGGGCTTTTAAACAGCGCACGGAGAACGCCGGCTGCTGACGGTCGCTCACTGGCAGGCACCGAGCCAGGATTTATGAGAATACCATTTTATGAGGGATTTGGAGGTCTTAATCGTGGAGCGTTTTGAATGTCATTGTGTAGGTGCTTATTGTTAAACTTCCATGAGGACTGAATAGCCAGACAGTTAGAATATGACGGCATCGGGAGGTCTTGATCGTCTTTAATAGTATTCGGTTGTTCTTGCCTTCTATCTTATAAGTCTGATATCACTAGATATATTATAAACAACTAGCTTTTTCTGCCCATGGCTTCGCCCGCATGGTACCCGGATAAAAAGTAGTCTATGTGTTATTGTGATGTATGAAGCTATATTACTGTAAAGTTTCATCAAAATCCGTTCAGTAGTTTTTGCGTGAAAGAGTAACAAACATCCATGCTCACAAACTTTCGCGTTTATAAATTAATAGGATAGGATTGAGATTTCCCATAAAATCATTTATTATTGATTTTGCTGACATTTCGCATACACGTTTGGTTTGGATGACAAGGCATCCAATATGGCTGACCCCCAAAGATGGCGGACCAAACGCGGAATTTGTTTTAAAAAATAAAAATAAATTAATATTTTAATTTTTTAATCTATAGTTTTGGGAGTTTTCTGTCTCCGTATATATCTCCTTGACTACGACTCTACTCGCCGTTCGCTACATAGCTTTATGGCCACGTCTAGTAATACAGCCGGTAATATACCCGCAGGGTGCCACCTCCACTACCTAACAGTTTTCGCAGCACCGTTCGAAATTATTGAGATTTTTAGTTAACTGATTCCGTACAATCTTAACAGTGACCAAAAGTACAACTACATAATTTACATAGTGCATTTGTAATTTAATGGACCAGACTTGAGAACTGGGAGCTAGACTCTGCATTTAAATTTATATTTGACTCGTATACTGTACGAGTATAACATCTAAAGCTGAAGTCTTGATGACAGCTGGATACGCTAGTTTACTTAGCATTTTCCGCTGCGTAAGATCTCTTCATTACATTTAATTTAGTACATTTGTAATTTAATGGACCAAGACTTGAGAACTGTGAGCTAGATTCTGCATTTAAATTTCTATTTGACTCGTATACTGTACGCGTATAACATCTGAAGCTGAAGTCTTGATGACAGCTGGACACGCTAGTTTACTTAGCATTATCCGCTGCGTAAGATCTTATCATTACATTTAATTTGGTACATTTGTAATTTAATGGACCAAGACTTGAGAACTGTGAGCTAGATTCTGCATTTAAATTTCTATTTGACACGAGTCAACGAATACTGTACGAGTATAACATCTGAAGCTGAAGCCTGATGACAGTTGGACACGCTAGTTTACTTAGCATTATCTGCTGCGTAAGATCTTTTCATTACATTTAATTTAGTACATTTGTAATTTAATGGACCAAGACTTGAGAACTGTGATCTAGATTCTGCATTTAAATTTCTATTTGACTCGTATACTGTACGCGTATAACATCTGAAGCTGAAGCCTTGATGACAGTTGGACACGCTAGTTTACTTAGCATTATCCGCTGCGTAAGATCTCTTCATTACATTTAATTTAGTACATTTGCAATTTAATGGACCAAGACTTGAGAACTGTGAGCAAGGTACTGCATTTAAATTTCTATTTGACTCGTATACTGTACTAGTATAACATCTGAAGCTGAAGTCTTGATGACAGCTGGACACGCTAGTTTACTTAGCATTATCCGCTGCGTAAGATCTTTTCTTATCGCAAATTCACCTCGTATTTTCTCCGAAACTCGATTATTCGTCTCGTCTCACGTCGGGCGAACACGTCAACCGATCACTCCCACGCGACACGTTTCGGCCCCTCCACGCTGTTGTGCTTTACCTGCCAAACTAAACAAACGCGATTGAGGGGGCAGAGAATTGAGGCCGCGACGACGCGACGCCTCCGCCCGTCGAGATATCGAATCGCGACCCGCGGAAACCACAGCCGGCGATACCAAGCTCCGGACCTCGCTACTCGATACGACCTCGAAGTTTCCGACCTCCGACCGTCAATAGCGACAAGTTACCGATAGAAAAATGATAACTAGCTTTCCCAATGTTTTTAACAGTTTTTACGGCCCTCGGCGTTTGGGGACTGCATTGTTAAAAACTTTTGCCTTTGTTTCAATACTGAACGTTATGCAACGATTAATTTCAGCGTGGGTCACCCGGGCTCGGCCGATAACAAACAGAATTCTGTAAAAAAGCACTCGACGCGACCGAATCGATGACCGAAGCTTTATTTCAACTTTATCGGTTTTTGCGCCGTCCATAACTTGGCACCCTCTATGTGCGCCGAAAGCCAGTAAGTATGTAAATTACGGTCGCGAGCGCCGGTCCTCGGGTGCCCACTTATCTATTCAAATTCGGCTCCGAGTGCGGGGTTGCGTCGCCGGCCCGCGCTAATCAAAATCCGATCAGCCATTAAGTCCTCTCGCTATCTGCGCTTAGTTTACGAGCGGGTGAGGAGGGGGGCGGCGTGATCACTTATTTATGTGGCGGGGGGTTCGCGCGGCGACTGAAAACTACCCTCGCATCGTCGCACGTCGGCGCGACGCGCAGAGCGCCGAGGCGCGCGAGATGCGCTCCCATAAACCTCGGGCTTTGTAATCAACCGAGCCGCGCTTTTTATGAGTCCGCCTGTTGCAGTCGTGGAGCTCCGGATAAATTTAACCCGCTATCTGATATTGAGGCGCGGCGTATAAAGTTTTATACCCTTGAGCGGCACATGCCGGGATGAGAGTGCTGCACCAATTTGTCAGTTGCGAAATTGGCGGCGGGGTTCTGGCATGGATTTTATTTAGAATCCGTGCTGGCTGTTTGCTATTTTATACTTTTCTGGACATACGGACATTTCCGTCGCTTGTATAATAAAAAGATTTAATACTGATGGAAATTCTGTTTGGATGAAGCTAAAGCGCGTCAGTCATTTGAGATTTAATCTTGATTACTTAGCTTGCAGTAGGTAATAGTACGGGCAATAGCACGATAAGAAAGCAGCATTATACTCGTAGTTCCATCTAAAAGGTGCGCAATGGAAAATTTTCAAGAATATGTAGGTATGTTTATATATATATTACTATAAATGTTAAGTGATGTTCTACTTCTATATTGTAACCAACTTCAAAAGAAGGACGTTTCTCAATTCAACTGTATTTATTTTTTATGGATGTTTGGGCATAACTTCTTTGTATATGAACCGATTTCAATTATTTGAAAAAAAAAAAATTTACAACTCGGGCAGAGTTGTCAATTTTTTTTTGTATAAAGAAATATTTCGTATGGAATTGGAGGTCAAATATATTGAGTTGGAGAAGTGATTCGTTTATTATTGTGAACTTAATACCACTGTTAATTAAGTAGTACTAGTGATTCTAATATTATTTGTAAAGCTCCTTGTGAAAGAGCTCGTTCGGAGAGAGAGCTTTGCTGTATTCTGGTTTGAAGGGTATGGGTGCTGGTGAGATTACAGGTACATGAGACTTTTCACCCACTATATCTCAGGGTCTATATACGTCCATAGGTTACCGTAACCGCTTACCGACAAGTGGGGCATATGCTTGTGTGCCACGTAAACCTTTTTAATTTAATTGCACCTTTTTGAGAAAAGCTCTATATATGCCTCGGCGGAAATGTAAATTGCTTATTTTCGCGGCCTCTGCAATAATGTACTATTAATCAAAATCTTATTTTGATGTATAAAAGTGCATTGCCCCGCTCAAACCGATTTGTTTGCGTCGTCTCGTCACATAACATTAT
Source organism: Perizoma flavofasciatum (assembly GCA_958496245.1). Classification (NCBI taxonomy): domain Eukaryota; kingdom Metazoa; phylum Arthropoda; class Insecta; order Lepidoptera; family Geometridae; genus Perizoma; species Perizoma flavofasciatum. The sequence goes on from OY292436.1 coordinate 9,082,576, forward strand.
CTGTGAAATTATCGCGGTTGTGACGAAAACCAACGAATCGGCTGGCCGATAGCGTTTTGAATGTCAGCCAAGATGTGTCACGTGGATGCACACGCTCAAAAGAGCGTAAATCGAAAGTTATTGACACGGCTAAGTCGGTACCTATTATTTAACCATCTGTTTGTGTTTTTGGGTTCAAATAAATATTTGTTTTTTCTTCTTTCTTTCAATAAATACTGTATTCAAGGTTTAAGGCAATGAAATGTTTTTGCCTAGTTCGTGGTTTCAAGTTACTCTCAAACTTGCTTGATAAGATTTGGTAAATAGTATTAAATAATAATTAAATCAACAAACAATAGCATTTCATTAATTATATTTTGACTAATTATGAAAACATAGCACGTACCAACCAAACAACCATAACTTTTCATTGGACGTGTTAGGAAAACATATTGAGATGAGTAAATTAAGGAGCCATATTGGTCTCGTGGGCGGGTACTGCTCGGTTCCGACCTGGTGCTCGTAGGTTCGAACCCAGTCGTGCACTAATGGCTTTTTCTACTCGAAACAATCATGTGCACATTACCACGTACACGGCATGCTCTAGAACCAAAAATTCGAAAGTATAGGTAAGTGTTCCAATAAAGCATAGAACCTGCCATGCTGCAAGCATGGTCGGTCATCATCTTACTGTTATGTATAAAGTAGCTATGTTATTTATTTTGCACCGTTTTAATTTTGCTTTGTTGTTCTGTCAAATAAATCATATTCTATATAAGACAAGCTTCTGCCCACGGCTTCGCCCGCATGTTACCCGGATAAAAAGTAGCTTATGTGTTATTTTGATGTATAAGCTATATTACTGTAAAGTTAAATCAAAATCCATTAAGTAGTTTATGCGTGAAAGAGTAACAAACATCCATCCTCAAAACTTTCGCATTTATAATAGTAGTAGGATAGGAAAAAACTTGCTACGTTAAAAATTATACCCCGTGCTACGCCCATTTGTTCCTACTGGATATGTAGGCACTTACCTATTAGAGTCATTTATCAAGTCGTCAAGAAAACCGCGATGTAAGTCTGGGAGCGCGTGCGCCGCGCAATTTAGCGGTCGACGCGACCAAATGATAGGGTTGCCCTTTTCCTTTTTTATGATTTTATGTTTTTACATAATAAACTCTACTTGAAAATTGACCAACAGTTAGCCATAGTCGATGTTCAATAATCTGTTAAAGCCAAAGCACTGAAAATACACTCACAGCCCCATGACGGACATTCTCAGATAAATCTAAAATAAAGGTATTTATTATGACGTTAGAGGACCTTTTTCGTAACCACTATTTTTTAATTTTACTGCATGTGCAGAAATGTAAAAGCGTCTGTATACAGTCACTTCAACGCAATCTATATGTACCAAGCTCGATGAAAGAGATCCAAATTCAAATGAGACAAACAGATAAAAAGTTTTGTCGTACTGGATTTCCATACAACAATATCGGCGCGTTTTTTGTTCCAAAAATTCAAAAGTGATTCTGTACTTCGCGTGTTCTTTTTTCAAAAGTAAGGACTATAATTTCCTCGCATATTTGAGAAAATGCTTTAATCATGGAAAAAACTTATTACCGTCCAAAATAATTAAGAGTGTAACTAAAACCCTATTATGAATAAAAAAGAATAAATATATTGGCATCACTATCACAAGACAACATTTCGACAAAGGGGACCAAATACGAAACAAACAGACACAAACACAGAAAGAAAAGTAGGTATAAACGTAAAAAAATATATATAAAAAAAGATGTGTTGTGTGGGATCAAAAGGTTAAAAAATAAGTAGGTAGAGGTAATGAAATAAATCAATAAGTATTATGTAGGTACTCATCTACTTACATTGGTAGTTAAAGGTCAGTAAGTAGAAATAATCGTTGTACCGAAGCAAGTTTGTAAATAGAGTAGAGTCATATAAACAAGTTCGTTTTGTCTCATTTATTAGAACATACGTCCAAATATTATGGAAAACGAGAAATTAACATACGAGAAAACCATTAAAATCGGACTGGAGTGTTAATGCATGCATATCGGAAACGAAACAACCTCCCTAGTTTTTCTACCTTTTTTATTCCAGGGCAGAAGTCTGATATCCAGAATTTTCGTTTTTCAGTTGCACCTTGTTATTTCTAGGAGGCAGCGGGTGGGAGAGGGGTGGAACTCATACCCAGTGTTGAATTAGCCATTACTTATTCAGAACTTATTCAGAGTAGACTTACTCGTACTACGTTGGATTAAAGACACTGATGATTTTGGCTTTGCTCGAATATAGTTTCCAATGTGTCAACGACTGCGTTCTTCCTGCAATCCTTTGCTTGGATAAAATGCACGTAAAATAGTTCACATTTCACGTGAACCATGTGAGATGCTGTGATGTAAATTCCCTTTTCTTTAATCGAGCTATTTTCTTTAATTGTGTCCGTAAAGAAATCTCGAAAAAGATTCAAACGATTTTGATGACATTAAACAGGGGGGTTTGGGAATGAAGCTAGATCCTATTGCAAAAATCAAAAAACCGGGAAAAAATCTAAAACGTACTCAGATACTAGGACTTATATACTAATTATTTTATATTGTCATATTTTACTGACGCCGTCGAATTCTCTAAAGCGAGTGTTGCTAGTATTGTTTTAAAACAAGACCTATAAGCAGATGTAAAAAGCAGTCAGCATGAACATAGCCAGGTGCGACAGGGTGTCGTATCAAAAAATGTCGCCAATAAAAAATATTCTCTCACTTCGGACACGACAACAAAATTGACAACCCCCATGGCTCAGTGTTCGAAGGCCCGTCACGTCACCTATGAAGTTCTAGTTCCGTCGCGGGGCAAATGTTTGTTTGATCTGCAAATATTTTTCTCGGGACTGTGTATTTTCTATATAAATAAAGCTGGTCATTTTTTACACAGTGTTATCTAGCGCCAAAGTAAGCAGAGTTTGTGTTATGGGAACTAAATGACTGATATACTACTTACATATTTTTTTGTAAATACATACATTTTATACATAGAAAACACCCAGACCCGAGACAAATATATGCAAATCTTACAAATATTTGTCCCGCAGCGGGAATCGAACCCGCAACCTTCTGCATCTCAGGCAGACCTTCGCCCACTGCGATACAGAGGTCGACATTCTTTTTGTACATATAATATGTATGTACAAAAAAAACATAAGTAGTACATCTCAGTCATGTTGTTCCCATAACACAAGCTCTGCTTACTTTGAGGCTAGATGATGCTGTGTGAAAATGTCCAGCATTATTTATTTATTCTTACAATCGGATTTTCTCGCGGTGTTTTAAACCCCGGGCTACGGCCCAATACCATGGCAGCCTGTCCACGCAGATACTCGTTGAGCGGATTAACCATAGAGCCTTGGTAAAATGCAGCTCCTACTTTCCCGCATGTATAGGTTACCTTAACGACACCTCCGCGCGTAGAGCTTCAAGCATTTTCAGCTAAACTTATAACTTATGATTCATTGGCTCCCATACAGAGACTTTACGATGAACAGCGCTATCGTGAAATCATCGTTATAAGTAACTGCAGAGCCAAGGGGTATCATTCTGGGTAACAGCTAGGCTAGTTTATAAACTAACCATTTTTATATTCGTAAAATAATGTACAGCGAGGGACCAGAAATACCTAAAGGTGGATGCAGACAGGCTAGATGATGGGGAACCTCTTCTCACCATCTATCTAAGCTTATAAAATTGCTTTTACAACCAACTTTTGTTCCATTAAACTAAATCATGAACCGCTTAAAAAACGATTCCTCTAAAGCAGACAACGCTTCTTGCAATGCAGATTCCTATAGACTACGGTAACCACTTATCGTCAAGTGGTTTGTTAGTAAAGTAATATAAAAATCAAACAAATAAACAGGCTGACGTGTGTATTACCCATTATGGACATCCTCAGATACAAAGATCTATTCAGTGCGTTCATCTTTGAGGATACCAAGGTAGTCAAAAGCACGTTCAAACGTTCAAACGTATTTGGTACATTTAATTTAATAGTGTAGTAATATAATGAATGATAAGTGACCTGGCTGATTGGCAGCCCTGCAACGGGCGGCGTCGCGAGCGCGGGCGTCGCGTCCGGTCGCCGCTATCGCACCAGGATGATCGGAATCGTTGACACCGCGCCAAGCCGCGGAGGAATGACCGCACGACGTTAATTGTCGCGTCACCTTCGAGCAAGGGCGGCCCCGCGACTTTACCACAGAGCGCATAACACTGCAATGCACAAACTTACCACTCCAAAACTATTGTGTCCTGATCAGAAAGGTTAATTTTTAAATCGTCTAAGAAGTAAAATGCTTAGATGTCCCGTCTAATATGATGTATTTTTGATTCAAAACACTCAAATGGTATTATTTTTCAAGAAACCTTAGTTTGGCCATAATCTTACCTAGTGGTTAGTGATGATATGGCCGACGATGGTGCATGAAGGTTTAGAAGATACCTAGTCACCCTTACCTTGAAGAGACCCAGATAGTATGTTTCAGGAAAGACAGACGATGGTAGCGTGTTCCATTCCCTTGCCGTTCCTATTATAAAGGTGGAACCTAAACGTTAAATGCGAATAGTTAGTGTGCTGACAAGATACGGATGGAACTCAGCTGTGCGACTGTAAGTCCTGCACCTACTCTTCAACTACTTTACATTCTAGAATTATTTCACGTCTAGCCACTGACTTAGTCTGAAACAGTGACGAGACAAAGTAGCAACGGTGCCGTGTATAACGACCCTTCACCTTACCTAACAGAATGCCAGGAATATCCACCAAATCCCTCCTTGGCAAGGTCCAATGACATTGTAACGGTTACCCTATCTTACAGTAACATCATATCGGCTGATACTCTGAAAACGGAAAGTAGCTCATTTCAATTTGAAAAAGATCGTTCGTCACTATATTTTTTTTACACTAAATATATGGGACGAACTCTGTTTCTCGTACTAGGTCCATAAACCTGTATAGCGGGGTTACGAGACTCTCAATATTATTATATTTTCATCAGTTATTTTATATCGAACGTGGATTAAGTGACACAGGTTGCGTCGGCCCCCTTCGTCCCGCTCGATCACGACTGCTGCCGGCCTCTCGCGTGCGTCACGTCACCTATGACGGTCACCCACCCGCGAACAGAGCCGGATTAAACCCGAGGCTGAATCTGAAACAAAATGGGAATTAAATCCCAACCCGTGTATCCCGAGTACGCGTGCTGTCCGGGCCTAAAGCCCTTGGGCGAGACGAGCACAAAATGCTCGTGACGGGGGAAAATATAAATTACATAACTGAGTTAAATGCTGTGAAAGCGTTATAGTGATAGAGTAGAAATGCAACCGATCCCAATGCGTTGAAGTTCTAATCTAGAGCCTTGCATAAGGGACCATGCAAAAAATTAACCATTTCTTGTGATGGAAACTTGACTTTAATGTGAGTCAGGTACCCTGAGCGTGAGTTTTTTTGTTTGACTAAAAACCGACACTTGTAGATGACTTCAATCAAAACGTCCGCGGCGGATACCGGTATCTTTACAATATGTTAATTTACAGGGAACGTGTTTGGAGTTTCATTCAAACACGAGTTCATTTCCCTATTCATATTGTAAAAACGGGATTTTCACGTACTGCACTATCGGTGAAGGCACCGACTAAGTTTCGACTCATTCCGAGAGTCTTCATCAGGGTGAGTGGTCGCGACTTTCTCCCTCCGCATCGCGCCGTGCACTACTCCCTATTAGATTCATTTCCCTATTTAGATATTTTTGCCAATCTGGGAGAAATATAGTTAAATTCAAAATATCCTACTAATAATATAAATGTGAAAGTTTGGATGTCTACACAATGTAAACACGAGCAACAAATATAAACTAACTATACTTACTACTAGGCTCAAAAAAATATATCGTATAAAAAGCAATGTGTACGCTTCTGTAACAAAATTCCCCGAGCGATGATGTGCTGAAATTGACACGTAATCTTTGTTGTAAAGTCTATTTGGTTGAGCTGTCTATATCGTAGGTAGTTACGTGTAGGGAAAAGCTTAATGTTCACATTTAATGATCCTAATCTGGAGCTATCAGTGAAGACCTATTATTGGCTACCTGTATCTATTTAAGTATTTTTAAGGACATTGTGTTATAGCTGTTGGTTTTCCGAATAAAATAAATAAATATTTAAAATATGATTAGAAAAAGTTTGGGAAAGAATTTTCAGGAACTTTATTTTCCAAAAAAAAAATTAACCATGAATCACGAAAAGAATAACCAAAAGATAAGCAGCCCATCACCGCTACAATCCTATTGTAATAATTATTCATTTAGGTATCCTCATAAATTCTCCACAAAACAAATAAAAATGCTCTAAGCTCGCCAAGCACTTATACAGCAGTTTTCAGCGTCTAACGAAAGTTATCACGATAACAATCGTAGTTTTCAAAGTCCCTTTCACTCTCATTCACGCCCATTGCTCAACTAAAACAAACTTTATTTCAATTTATAAATGTGTGTCTAACTACGTCACTTCCCAGTTCCACGCTGCGCATGTGTGCGTGCCGTTTTGGCAAAGATTCTTTAGTGGACAGATGTGTTAAAAAGAGGATGTTTTAAAACCATCTCTTATCACAGGAAATCTCTTTTCGCAAATGTTGATAAAATTTGCGAAAATCGCCTTAAGTTAATTAATAAATTGTTAAAATAAAAATGTCAAAGTTTGGACGTTTGTTGACAATAATGGCTGGACCAATTGATTTTTTTAACAGGTGTAGTTCGTAACCTCATATAACATATAGGCTACTTTTTTATCCGGATACCATATATTTTATCTGTAATACAGGTTTTTTTAAACCTATCTCAGGCACCAGTCTCACATAAAACAGGTTCATAAAGTAGTTACTATACTATTAGTTAAGAACCATATAATTTAAGAACTTAATATGTTGAGAAAATAAACGTTTATTATTATTATAAAAGTTTACTCAGTTCATTTATGTAAGTCAATGATTTTAAAATGTTAATAATCCTTCATTTAAAGTGAACCAGTTGACTTTGACAATAACTAACAGAAAGTAATGGGATAATTACTCACAAGTGATGCCTATATATATGTATAACAAAGTAGGTAAGAAGTTAATAACGTATCGAGGCAGCTGCATAATTTAACAAACTACTCTAAAAGACAGGTTAGTAGTTAGAGGCAGTCTCTCAGTTCGCGTCTTCAATTCTATTCGCTGTGGAAGTTCGACATTGCTCCGTCTGCGAAGATGCCTCGCATACCGTGCTTTGTGAGCCAATCGCATTTTGTGCACGCATTCCTTGGCTGCTAGTCTCGCTACGAACTTGATTGTCCTCCCAACCATGATAGTAAACACATACTTCGTCTGCTCTTTCGTCGTGTCACTCGTTATTTCTTAGTCACTCTGCGTTGGGTGATCTGACTAGGTGAACGTATGGTGGCCCTGAAAATAGCCTAGTGAACTATTCACCGATGGTGAATGAACCGGTGAGGTGGAATTATTTACTCACCTCGTAAAAGCTCTTTTCATGCAAATGTTACATGTTTTTGACATGGTTCTAGGACATGTCGATTTCCTCACGATGTTTTCGTTAGGGCACTCTAGCATTGCGCAGAAAACATTTTTGGTAAGGAGAATTCCATAAGTTCGCGATGGGATTCTCGTTCAAACGAATTACTTTCATTTTGAACATAGCCGACTGTCAAAATGATCACTATAAGGCAACTTCTCTTGCGATTTCTGTTTATTTCCATGACTATAGTTAAAATCTGAAGGGAACATAATTGTACGGAATAGTACTTACGACTATTTTAATCAAATTTACAGAGTAGGAGTTTTGGGGATTAAAAAATGTATCTAGGCTAGGTGAAAATGCCAGGAATATCCTCATAATTGAGAAATATTGACAACCTCTGTGGTGCAGTGGGCGAAGGCTCACCTGAGATGCAGAAGGTTGTTTTTTTTAGGTCTGGCTGGTTCTATCTACGTAATATGTACGTACAAACAAAAAAATGTATACAAGTAGTATAATATCACTTATGTCGTTCCCGTAACACAAGCTTTGCTTACTTTGGGGCTAGATGATGCTGTGTGAAAAAAATGTCCAGCATTATTATATTGAACTGTTATAAGTACTATGACGAGCTACTACAAGTTTGACCGAGAACACTGAAATTGTTAGCGCGATGTTCCCAAACACTATTAAAATATTAATCATTAAATTTGTCCCATCTAAATACTAAAACTTTTTCTTTGGCCCGCCGCAGTCACAAACACATAAATATGTAGAAGCTATTGCCACAGATAAAGTTGTAAAAAGTTATGAATGAAACCGAGAGTGACGTAGTGGAGCGCCCCCTACACCTCCCATCCCTCCCCTTACAACCGCTCCGAAGAGCGATTTGTGCGCACATTAGTTTTCCGTTAAGTTTTATAGCAGTCAAAATGATGCTTTTCTTTGAACTTAGGCTTACTGTCCACTAAAATTAACTTCAAAGAGGCTTATGCTGCATTTTGCGCTTGCATTACGCAAAGTTGCGTTTATAAAAAAAAACCAAACATGCTCACTACTGTAATTCCCATGACGGACATCCTGAGATTCATATTAATCACGATGAGGCTAATAAGTAGGGGGTAGTCAGAGGCACATCCGAACATATTATTATTTGGAACATGTTTTAAAAATTTTTTTTTTCTAGAGTATGCCGGTTCGTCACGTTGTTTATCTATACCGTTTTCAGCACGTCTTAATTGGGCACATATTTTATTCGAATGGAAAAAATAATTTGCTCATCGCGGGGTCGGTAATAATGTTAATAATTTATCGTATGCTTTAGTGGTCAGTAGGCCTTAGAATAGAGATCGCCGTTGGAATAGTGCTTTTCTTTATGGGTTCCGTATAATGGAGTGTCAAAGTGTTATAGTCGCGGTTACGTTTGAAGGCTCGTTTGGCATGACGATGTTTTAATTTTTAGGGCGAAGGTTTGTGACTTATTTCAACATTTTTGAGATGTAACGGCTCGAAGCGCCGAGATTAACCGAGGTTGAGTTTTTGGGATATTATAAATTCTTGTAATTTCCCTTAAGGCTATCACTTTAAAAACGAACAGTTTTCAATAACTAAATATTGAAAACTGTTTGTTTTCTGCGTTTTGCAAGTTTACATTATTTTGGATGTAACATTTCTATTAATGTTGTGCATAGTTTATGTTAAAATAAATATTTTTTCTTTCTTTTCTTTCTTCTTTCTATCATACATTCGTGATTGTGTTCATTTTTATTTATAACCGTTTTCATAGATCTTTGTTTCATCTAGCGATATTAATCTAAATTCCAGGTCTTATGACCTAGTCTTTTAATTAAATCGTTATTGGGTTTGTGTATTCAGACTCAGACTGTATGCTTTTGTAAGGCCACAAGTACCTACTTCACAGGGTTTACTAACACGTGTGGTGGGTGCCCCGAGGTATCTAGGCCAACGGTTAGGCAACATTAGCTTATGCCCATATGTTACCCGCCGGCAGGTTACGAGATAGATACACCTACTGTTTATTCGGTTTCAAACAAAATAGGTTTTTTCTCATTCTTCAAAATATAACTTGGCTTCTTTAAGATAAGAGTTGACAATCATCGAGATTGCGCGTGTTTAATTTAGGCTGTAGCTGCGCTTACTATAGATAGATAGATAGATAAACTCTTTATTGTGCATAACACCAATTTACAATATCAACACAGAAACATAGTAAAAAGAAAAAAAAAGAAAAAAAAGAAATGCACAATGGGCGGTCTTATCGCTGAAAGCGATTTCTTCCAGACAACCTTAGGATGGAGAGAACTATTTAAAAGAATGACGGTGCCTGAATAAAAGTGTTATGTGATATATCAAATCAAATTGAATATAGTAAAAAAGTTAAATAAAACGTAAAACATACTACACAAAAACTCAAGAACATGACGAAGACTGCTGTAAGTAAAATAGTTTGACACGATCTTTAAATGAATGCAGTGATGGAGCATGCCTGATCGATACCGGCAAAGAGTTCCACAGCCGTACAGCTTGCACGGTGAAAGAGTCAGTGTAGAAAGAACTACTGTGCACAGGAGTCTTTAGAGAAAGAGTTTCTGATGACCGAAGTGAACGAGAATTGGAGAAATGAAGAAACTCAAAGCGTTCTTTGAGATAAGAAGGAGCGGAAGGATTAAACAATACATTATAGAGTAATGAGAGAATATGAGTATTCCGGCGAAGGCGAATAGGAAGCCACTTGAGCTTAGTACGGAATTGGGAAACGTGGTCATATTTGCGAAGACCAAAAATATATCTGTTTGAAAAATTTTGAAGGCGCTCCATTTTATCAAGCTGTTCCTCAGTTAGATCCAAGTAACAGATGTCGGCGTAGTCAAGAATCGGAAGTAAGAGAGACTGTGCAAGCGCAACTTTTGTGGCAGTTGGCAGAAAATTACGGAGTCTCTTTAAGGACGCCGCAGATGCAAACGTCTTGCGACTTACTGATTGAAGTTGAGGACCCCAAGTAAAGTTTTGATCTATAATAACACCAAAATTTTTGACATTTTGGCTGTATGATACTATAAATCCATCGAAATTAACTGAAGGAATGGTGGTCATATCTATTTTAGACATCATACGAGATCCGCCAACCAACATAGCCTGTGTTTTACTAGGGTTTACTTTCAAACCATACATCTTGCTCCACTCAACAATCATACGTAGATCACTGTTGATGATCTCAATTGCATCAGAAATATGGTCATGCGGAGCTTGGCAATAAATCTGAAGATCATCTGCATACAGGTAAGGCAAGGTTGTACCCAATTAAAAGTTTAAAAAAGACTTACATAGCCTTTCTTTTTTTAACCATATGTGTCCTACTGCTGGTCTCCGTTTGTCCCATATGCCTCTATCCTTCGCAGACTCCCACAATTCCGTCTCGAACGCATCAAAGATGTCACGCCAAAGCTTTGGCGGCCGACCACGATGTCTTCTTACATCCTCAGGCAGCCAAGGTATTACTGTGTTTGTTTGCCCACTTCTTGGGCTGCAATCGGCTCACGTGGCCCGCCCACTCCCATTTGAGTTTGGCTGTTTTGCTCCCGACATCAGAAATTCCAGTCCTATAGGTTTTTATTATTGGTTTTTATTTTTTTTGTTGTCCTGATAATGGAAATGTAAAAATAACACTGAAACTTTAGATGTTATCGATTACTGGTGTTTATCCAGGCTATTTGAACGTCTACCAAAAACTTAAAATAAAACTAATCTGAATGATTGGGATGAGAAGTATCTACATATGTTCGAATTAGTGACATTGAAATCTTGCGTTGACTCTAAATAAAATAAATGAAAATTCGATTTAGCTTGTGCATTCAGGTGGAGAAATGCTCCGTGATTTTGGTCGATCTTACAGCGTTGGAAGATATCTCGGTGGGTTACGTTATGCAAGTCCTTTATGTCTCAGGGAGCGGGCGACGCCGTCCGTTACCGTGACGCTGCAGCTGCCAGCCGCAGGGTAGGGCCTAGGGCATGTTGGCCAGAACAGCGGAAGCGGAGGCAAGTCTTACCCGACCTCTGTGGCGCAGTGGGCGAAGGCACGCCTGAGACGCAGAAGGTTGCGGGTTGGATTCCTGCTGCAGGACGAATGTTTGCATGTTCTGCAGATATTTGTTCTGGGTCTGGGTGTTGTGGTACCACGGTGCTCGTAGTTCCTGGTACCCGCGACACAGGGATCCCTAATGTGGGGTCAGAACTATGTATCTTTTTGTTGGGTGTAAAAAAACACTTAAGCTACCGGAGTACGCACTCGGATGTATCCGTTTATCATTCTATTGTTCCTGTGCCAGAGCTCCATGCAAAAATTGACATATCAGTGCTCGCGATTAAGGCGCATACTTGAGCAGATTGGTCATGATTTCTTCTCGCTTTAGACTCAATACAAATGTTGAAAAAAATATACATGTGTCATTTGTTAGTAGGTACTTTAATAACCTGCTACCTATGTAACTTTAATGAAAAAAATCCCTGAGATAAGGTTTTTATGACAAAAATTGGAATCAACTTTTAAACTGCCGGCAACATTTGGAGTTATTTTGACACCATTATTTTGGGGAATGTATTACCTACTAACCAAAATAAATAATATATTACGTGTAAGGCTTTTACTCTGTTGCCAGCCTTATGTCGTCATCAGAGGAGCACGTATTCTAAGCTCGCCCATGCGAGCGAGCCGCTCGCGTATCACTATATACTATATGTAAGTACATAGCTAAGTAGCTATGTGCCTACATGTACATGCCATTTTGGTATATAGCTCTCTATGTATGGACCGGCATGAGCGTTTCTTGGCCTACCTACTAGAATAGACAATTCACATATTATCATGGAGCAGGTGATATTTTAATTTAGAAGCTCCTAATCTATCGGTAACTTTGTATTTATTTGAAAATCTAGATGTAAAAGATAAAGTATAGCTTAGATCACTGCGGCATAAAGGAATGCTCCTAAAGAAGATTTTTCCCTCTGAAGTAGGTTGAAGTACCAATTTTCTTTGAATAAAATAGTTACCTACCGATCTCTAAGCAAATCGATGTGTACCTTTTTAACCTATATTTCACACTCCGGAAACGGATACTGCTTAAATCAACGTTTAAAGATGAAAAAGGCCTAAGATGATGACGATGATTTAAACTCTCATATCATCTTATTGATTCATTAACAGTTGTATCCAATCGTATTTGAATTAACTTACAATTAAAAACACTAATATTTATGTCAACATCAAAAATAATAAGTATAATAAATTCCTATCTAAATTATCACACGTAGGTACATCTAATTATCTAAATTATATAGCTATAAATTTCGTTACGATCTAATTTAATTACCCTCTTATTTTTCGGTCGCTCGCCACTCAGAAAAAAAGCTGAGTTGCAGAACCGTCGCGCGCGCTCAGCACTGGATGATGTTATGTTGAACACACGGGCTTCATGAATAGCGATCGTCGGCATAAAAATTGGAGCCTTGCAGAAAATTATATCCAGATCAGTGTTCACGACCTTTGTGACATGCAAGAGATCTCGATTGATTCCCGCGTGGAACAATGTTTGGTGACCTCCACATATTTGTTGTGGTATTGGTGTTGTGGTGCAGTGTTACTCTTAGTTCCTGATATCCGCAATACAGGGAATCTTAGCGAGAGATCAGGACTGTGTGTGACATTTATATATTTTTTCTACTTATTCCATTTCTTTTTAAACTCCTGTTACTATAGAATTATCATTGTAAAGTCACAAGTCATAAAACTTTACACTTCTCATGCAATGACATGAGTTAACTTTTTCGTTCATTCATTTTAACAAAAACGTTGTCTCAATCAATTTAAAAACACACTCAATTTACTTGACTGGCCAAAGTGTGGATCATGTACCGTAACAATAGGCGTGACACAAAATTCGGTGTCCAGGTTTTCGCAGTCAGCGTCATCCGAATTGTAGCGAAACAGTGAACACCTACTGCTTCGCAAATTTTGAGTGGAGTTGTCTATAATGAATACTGGTTGGTCTCAAGTCAAAAGTCAGTACCAACTTCTAAAATTACACGGAATACAGAAAGTTCGTGTGTCACGAAAGCCAACTATAGCGGTCTTTTAGCTGCGTCGACACGTGAGGAGATTGCGGCGAAATAAACCCGCGTAATAAGCTGTATGAGTGTAGGTATACGTAGTTGGCGCTAGGCAGCTTAGATGAGTACCTCCTTGACCCTCGGTGTCTGGACCAGATGATATTTACTAGATACTATCGAGTTAACGCTGACAAACTTACATTTTCGTTGCTTTGTTTTGATTCAAAATCTTTGAGCTTTTTTGCATGAAATTCTGGAATAATTTGCTACAATTAATCTTTGTAAAATCAATTAAAATTTTGAAATAAAGATCATTTCGTACAGTTTGGATCAAAAAGTTTAATTGATGTGTGTGTAAATGCTGCGTCGTAGCACTTTAATTTCCAAACCATTTTACGAACAGCTTATATCGTTAATTTGCAAGATTACGGGCGGGTTTTTTTATGCCGATTTGAAACTTGAAGTCGAGTTGATGTGTATTTTTAAACAAATTGCTATCAATTGTGAAGCAATTTCTAATTAAATAATGTGGCAGAACGTAAGGTTAAAAAAAACAGAATTATTAATCGAATACAACAAAGGAGTTCATAATTCAGTAATATTGCGTAGTTTCTAAACCGTGCCTCCCAATACCCTCTTATATAGTCGTGAAGTCCGGCCTCTATTTACTTATAGGTAGATACTGAAACCTGCGGGTATATAAGGCATAGCCGAGGTATATAAGGCTATGTGTTCACGTTACATAAACTGAACCGGCCGGCGACAGCTAGTCGGAGCGGTCGACCAAAATACAGCCACCTGACGCTCCCACCCTCACGGCGGAGGGCTTTGTAGAAGCGATAGCGATTAGGAGATTTCAAGGAAAGCTTTTAAACAAAACACTTTATGTAAGTCCAGTTTAGGCAGGTATTAGTTTGTTCCCCATAAAACTACTTATTATTTTTATCTTGCTATTCAATTGTAGATTTTTTGTCGGTGTATAATTAAATTCGAATCTGAGTCTTGATACGATTTGAGTTTTGTTCTGGAATCTATTAAGTATGACACCAGATTTTTTTACCGTAGTAAAAAAGCTGACGTAGGAGCCCGTATATATGCGTTTGTAGTTTTTTGTTTCTATTTGTGAATGTTTTTCTGTTACCATTTATCACCGAATCGGTTAATCCGCATTTCAAGTAAATGCGGTGTCCTGTAATCGATCTGTATGACTTCAAGGATGGTTCTTATAGGTTTTACCACCATATTAAGAGCACTGTAATAGGGATGTGCTTTCCCTAAGAAATTGGTATTTGACTAGGCGATGTAATAGACTATGCTATTACATAGAGTCAAAAACCAATTTCTGTTGGCGTTAACGCCTGCGGAACGATTGAATTGTATGGAAATGACATTAGCTGTTGAAATATCACGTGACTACTGCCGCCAAGTTTTCCCTTGATAGATTTGCGTTAGCGTCTCTATGTCTATTTGCCGAATTTCTCCCCGCTCGTTTCTGTAGCCTAAGCGTAATTTCGGTAGAAGCAGGCACAAAGCCGCCCGCAGCGGTCGCTCGTCTTACCGCCCTCCGATTGCGCCGGCTTATGTACCTGTGTATTTATGAGATGTTCGCACTGTAATCACTGGCACACGCCGCGGGAATATTCTAGAAGCTGCTGGAACACGCTGAGACAAAGAACATCTCATTATTATCATCCACAATCCATAATGACCTCGGGTGTGGATATCCTTTGTGTATGACATGTTTCATGGGATTTTACTTCATGCGTCTGAACGCATGAATTAAAATCCCATACGCAGGGTGCATACGCGATTTAGCTTATATCAAACTTGGATTCAGCCTTGATTTCCTTGGCCAAAACCTTGAACAAAGTCGGAAGCACTCGCGAAGTCAAGAAAAAAAAAATCTGCGTCTTCACGCAGAAGAAAATGAAACGCAATATCTTACGACTTCGATTTATTGGGCCATGAAAAATGGTTTACGTACGATTCCCGCGAGACTATTTTCCCGCTAATCCACAGTATGTGGTATAACGTACTGATAGAACGCAGAAAATATTGAGAACGGCATAATATTTATATTTCACGCCACAACATTTTTATTGTCAAATGTCCGTCTAGTATAGCACGATTTCAGTGTTGGATTAAACGTGAACCAAACAAGTTTTCATCCAACCAAACGAGTATAAGCTTTATGGACTCCTCACCAATACCCACGTCTCTGGTCGTCACTTGCCTGGCCGTTCTTAACAGAATAACTAGGTTGAGCAACGTTAAGTTTAGGCAACACTTGAGTACTAAGCGCAGGTTTATGGCACACGATATGTTAGGGCGTCGAAATCGTCTGATAACTCTTAAAGTTATCATTAGAAATCTGTCGAACTGCTTTTAATTGGTAGTTCCTATCAAATTCTACTTTCTTTGTTTCATACTTCTAGGACACAAGATTAAAAAGTAAGGGTAGGGCACAATTTCAGTACTTTGAAGTTTTATCTTTTCTGAGAATAGATAAATCAAAAAAAAAGATTTTAAAATCAAAAATGGTTGAGGAAACGTCGAAGTGATTTTTAAGGCCTATTTAATGAAGGTGCCATAAAACAAATCATTCTCGACTTTACATGTAAAGGAGTGCGCGAGAAAGTTACTCAAATAATTTACATTGTGGTTTTGCGTCTTTGATCTTAAAATGATTTAAAAATATGTTCTATTATAAAAAGTAGTTTTACGACAGAAAAAACAAACAGACATGACGAAACTATGAAGTTTCCGTTTTCGCCATTTGGCTTCAGAACCCTAAAAATAACGATTTAGTCACCCAAATTGAAAATGAAATTGAATGAAATGGAAAATATTTATTCAGCACGACATATAAACAACAAATGATACAAGAATATCGTAGTGTGGTAGTTAAGAAACAAACCCAATAAACTTTAATAAGAGTAGCCTAGCTAGTTATAAGTAAAACAAAATTGCCCACGCACCTTGCTGACTTGCTGACCCACCTATATAGACAGTTCAATGTCGCGCAGAAAGGGTGTCAGTTCCGCAAAATGCTATAGGTAGGCTACCTACTTAGCGCTGGTATTCTGATAACACTACGCAATGATGTCACAAATGCCAGAATATCAACTGTGTTTATTTTATGAAATATCTTAGTAATAAAGGGATTTTTTTTGGACAATTTTTAAAATTTCGCTTGCTATGTTGGAAACCTTCGGTCTATCATCTCCAAATAAGCTTGTAAGACACTGGCTGTGAAAATGGACTGGTCACGTTTACGATGAATGGTGAAACTATAAACAAAACACACTCGATGGATAAATCATTTTGGCATAGTCCTACTAAAACTGGGCTACCGCGAACACAAACTGTACGAAGCGGGACTATATAGGTCGCGCCGTCTCGTTACCATGGATACAGAACTCTTCTTTATGTGTGTAGTCCTGGTGGTTTAAATACTTTGTTGTTAGGTGCTAGCCTCTGCCCACCGCTTTCACCCGCGTGCTACTCGGATAAAAAGTAGCCTATATATTATCCTGATGTAAAAGCTATATCACTGTAAAGTTTTTAAAGCGTGAAATAGTACCTAACAAACATCCATCCTCACAAACTTTCACGTTTATTATATTAGGGGGATTTTACAAAAATATGTTAGGTAATATTTAATTTGTATTTTACGTTCATTATCCATACTTGTGTCTTTATATCTTTCAGTAGGTAAGGCGATAATACTGTCATTATTTTTCATAATCGTCTCTATCCTAAGGTTGTCTGAAACAAAATGACTTTCACCGATCAAAAGCCCATTATGCATTTCTTTTTGGTTGTTCTATTATGTTTTTATATGTTGTACAGTAAAATTGTGTTATGGACAGTAAAGAGATCTATATATCTTTGTATATATCAATCACACAAACTAATTAACGTAAACTAAAAATACTCAAAATATTTTGAAATAATGTCAATAAACTTACCATCTACCTAACGCTATACTATACTTACTAGTAAATACATGTAATTTTACCTTATGAGTACAGTAGGAAAAAAGTATTTATCTATTTATTTATTTATATTCTATTAAGGAAAACCAACAGCGGATGTAACTATGAGTATAATACACGATTGCAAAGTATCGAGGTGTAAGTTTGTATGTTTGTAGCAAAATCTTATGCAATTCACAGTCTAGTGACTATCCTCCGAACTAGTTTTCACTGTATGACTGCAGGGCACCGTTCCTCTTCGTCAAGGCAATGATTCTTCTACGTTACAATGAACAAACTCTTAACACACCGTTGTAGGACATAAGATGATAAATCGAAGTCGTTAAAGAACCCTGGGCCTAACCATGAAGTTTCATAGCGATTCAATTCAGGCAATGTTGTCAAATCCCGCTTTGCGAATAAAAATGATTTAACTACGCCATAGCGTCCTTGATTGCAAAGTGGAAAGTGTAATTTTTGCCTAAACTGAACCGCTATAAGACTTCATGGTTAGGCCCCTGTTCGTACATAACTTTCCGGGAAGCTTGATTGGCACGGTGTAGGAGAGAATTGAGTGCACCATCTTTGCACTACTATTCCTTGAAAGCCTCGCCCAATCTCCGGCGGATGATCGTCACGTCGAGAATGACTTATTTACTGCTCGGTTTATTATCATGAGTGAACTCGTTAGGTGGAGATCGTAAACAGGCGCACTGACTCTCACCTGCTCTCCTCCGCTGGCTCTATTGCGTGTTCTGTTGGACAAATACTATTGTATACCAATGGCAGGTAGATGGATGTGTATATCGCATTTTTGTATCAGGCCTTCTAAAATGGATGTTACATTGTGTATCTAACACTAATAATAATAACATCGTTAGAGTAGGTATAGGTCCAAACTAATGAGAAGAAAACCTGTTTTGTGAGAGACTGGTGCCTGAGATAGGTTTTAAAAAAGCCTGTAATTACAGGTCACCAGTGCTCCCTCTATACTATACTTACTTGTAAATACATGAAATTTTACGTAATGTATTACTACATTAGTAGGTAAAAAGTATTTTATTTATTTATTTTTATACTATTTAGCAAAACCAACAGCGGATGTAACTAATAGATAAATCTTATAAAAACAGGATGCCAATGAAAGGTTCTGACGTCTAAAAATAACTTGACTTGTTAAATGCAATTTATTAAAATTATCAATTATCAATAGCAGAGATGGTGTACCATATCCTTCTAGAAGCAGAGGAACGTCTAGCGTATTATAATTCTGTGATCTAGGTGTATTTGAGCTTAAATGGGCAATTAGCGACATTGTGATACAAGTCCGATACTATTCAGCCCACTGGGAAAAGTAAGCGCGGTCCAAGCGAAGCGTGCCGTGCCAGCGTGTGCCAGACAGTACTGAAGTGAACCCAATAAACTAAATGAGTTTAGTATTGGGTAATTAATATTTGTGTTTTATTCATAATATCATTAGATATAATTATAATCGACAGTTAGGTTGGTATTCTAAATTGTAACGTTACTATATTTTTTTCGGTTGCATTACTGATTATTTCTTGGACATTGTTAGTCCAGTGTGTGATATAATATGGTGTCCCTGAAAAGAGCATGGTAAATTGATGGTAAATAAATCAGTGTTGTGAAAGGACTTAGTATTGGCTCTGTAGAACATCTGCATCGAGTACAGATTACATGTAATCAATGAGAGGTAAATACATGGGTTGCTTGGGCGCAACTTGGTAGGAATATTTTAAATGTTCCTCGATGTTTCTGATTTTACGCTAGGTACAGTAAATGCCACCATCTGGGGTTTAAAGATTGAACTTTAAATGAGAAGGGTGTTATTTTAAGATTTTTTTATTAGAAGTCGTCTTAGGCTAAAGTTTTACCTCTTAAAATAAACAAAATGTACCTGTGAGTAAAAATGAAATCTTTAAATCCCACTGGTGTTAATAGTTGTTGACGCTAATATACACAACAAAAAGACAAAATAATATTTTTTTAATGTTTTTTGTATAGTAATAGCAACCAATTTCCATCAGTACACAGTAGAGGGCAGTAGCCGGGCACAATAAACCGGGCGCGCATCGGCATTGGCGACTCGTAAACGCGATCGCAGAGCGGCGATACAGGCGAATGACGTCATTATCCACGGACTATTCGTATTACTTCGATATGGCGAAAGCAGCTGAGAACTGTGACTCGGAATGGTTTAGGAAACTAGTACTTGATTGAGCGAGCAAATATCTCCGAATCTAATTTGATACTCCGGTGTTTGTATATATGTATCGATGTTTGTTTGTCCGACGATAACTGTCAAACTTTATCTTCTATCTTGATTAATAAATAATATTTTATTCCATAGTAGATTATACAAACATAATTTTTAAGTTTGAATGTGAGCTCGGTTATCTCGGTTTTTGAACTATAAAAGGACAATAAACTATAGGTTAGAAAGACATTAAGAAATAAAGAGAGAATGTGAGATAATCTGGTCATGTGAAGTATCGATTGAAAGGAAAAATATATACAATGCGATACATTTTTAAATATTGTTTTATGTCTTTGCTACAAAATATACTTCTAACGCTAAATCTTATATTGAACACATGCGGAGTTACGAGTATGCCGCAAGGGGGAGTTACTAGGGGCGTCTGTACCCTCTTGCTCTTTTTGCGTTTCTTTCAATGGATGCAAATACCCCCTCGTCCGCTGTCACTGCAGAATGGAAATTGAGAATGTTTCCGCTAATTTGAAGATATTCGTTGGTAGATCCAAAATAAAACAGAATGGTAGAAAAGTTCTGTTATGTTCGTTTGAAATGGTGATAATCTTACCGACGAGAGAAAAGCTGCCCTAAGACGTGAAGTGCTGACGATAATGAGTTTATAATAATATTGAGAATGTCAAAAACATTCATACTCCAATAACAGAGATTTACAAAAACACAGTGAAAGAACATGTAGATAGAGTACCATGGTACTCGTACAATGGTAGGAAAACGAAAAAAATATAGTCTTAGGCTTTTTCTGTTAACTGTACCTACCAACCTACCTAAAACTCGTCGCATTGACTGGGAAAAAACTACTTTATTTTTATATTAAAATGGCATGGGATTGCCTGGGAACCCATGTATGGAATTTATAATTTTGAGAACAATAAATTTGGTATTGGTGGGAATGGCCTTTGTATTTTACTAGCTACTGACCACGGCTTCGCCCGCATGATACTATAATAAAAAGTAGCGGTCGTAAAAAACGCATCGGGTCAAAAAAAATTCGTCGTCTTACGGTGCAAAATTGGTCTCCACGTAAAGCCCTTTTATTTTAACGGTATAATATATAGCCCATACGCTGCCCACCCCAAAAGTCCATTCGAAAAATTGGTGGAAGAATTAATGAAATGGGATTAGTAGCCCCCCTACATACGCCCCCAAATTTGTATTATAAAGGGGTAAACTTACAAACTTTACCTCTTTATAATATTAGTATAGATATAGATGTGTATTTAGACAGAAGGTACTCTTTGAAAAAAAAACCTATTAACAAAAGCAGAGTAGAAAAATAACTACAGTACAAAGATACGCGCAAAAACACCCTGACTTGGCAGAGAAGACGTAAGAATTTGATGAACCTCATTAATCAGTAGAACTCCTATCCTAGTAGCAAATACTTGACCGAGAGATTAGGACGATGCTCGCATTTGTCGCGGGCTTAGGGCAGAGAGAACGTAGGAAGTAGAGAGCTATTGTAGCGTCAGTGATTACTGGTTCGATGACCTAGCTCACAGAGGATGCATAATAGTTTTTTTTTTTTAATAATGCTGGGCATTTTCCACACTGCATCATCTAGCCCCAAGCAGAGCTTGTATTATGGGAACTACATGACTGAATATTAATTATATACTTTTTTATTTTTTCAAAATTACCCTTTAGGGGTATGCAATTGAGTTCTAAACTTAGTATAAATTGTAATTCTTGGTTCGATTCATTCAAAAGTTGGTGGACATAGTTTGAAGCCTGGAGACGGTCATATGCTACTTTTATTAACATACCACGCGGACAAAGCCGCGGGCAACAACTAGTATTAATATACATATAAAACATCCAGACCAGAGACAAATATTTGTAGGTCAAACAATATTTTTAGGTTCGATTCCCGCCGCGGGATTTGTAGGGAATCGAACCTACAAATATTGTAAATCGAACCCGCAACCTTCTGCGTCTCAGGCGGGCCTGCACCCACCGCGCCACAGAGGTTGTTAGATAATAAACAAACACCCTACAGACACATGCATAGTCTTGGCCACATTAGGATATTCTGTGTCGTGTGTAACAGGATCTACGAGTACCGTGGTACCAACAGAACAAATATCTGCAGAACATGCAAACTGAATTGTTTTAATTCTCGTCACGCTAAATAACAGACCTTCAGCTTTATTGAAAACTAGCTTCTGCCCACGGCTTCGCTCGCGTTGTACCCGGATAAAAAATAGCCTGTGTTATTCTGATGTATAAGCTATATTACTGTAAAAATTCATCAAAATCCGTTCAGTAGTTTTTGCGTGAAAGAGTAACAAACATCCATCCTTACAAAATTTCACGTTTATAATATAAGTAGGACTAATAAAATCTATATATCTAGGTTTCAAAGGGAGTCCCGCTGTTCTTATGAAGCCGCGCAGCAAGGTGTCAACAACGCGACCTGCTTCCTCCGGGATAATTAAAAACTCTACCCGGGATAGGGTGGTATAGGGCGGAGATGGAGCAAAATGGGAATGGAAAATATCTAGCAAGACGGAAAACCATGTAACGTTCGCTCAAGTCAAGATAAATGCTTCTGAACAACGTTTTCAGAGATGAATACGTAAACTTCGAAAAGGGGTTATTCAACACATAATAAACAATAAACAACACTTATAAATATGACTTATTAAAATTCAGATATTTTAATATGAAGAAAATACCGGTGAATTCAGCTGTATTTTGTACATAATCCGATTTCAAATATCATATTTTTTTCCTGTTTATTCGCATTGCATTCGAATCATGTATATGTTCTGGAATACTCTGTATAGTATTCAAAAATTTCTAGTCAATCGAATCAGTGAAGGTGATTCTCAAGGTAGTCCTGAGGATCTATGCTGAGTTTATAACATGTCAAAATGTTGACCGTAACGACAACGTTTGTCGATACAATCAACGTTTTTTTTCAAAATTGATGAAACGGTTATTTTTTCGACAAGTTTTTAACGTATTTGTAACTCAGCATAGGCCCTTCAGGTCTGAATTCCAGAGCAGTGCAAATATAAGTAGAACGATGAAGTTAAAAGCCTAAAAAGCCGGATAAATTCGGAGTCCGACCTCTCTATGCGGAGGAGATGCTCGCGTAACGAACGCACTAATTAATAAGGGTCCGATATTGATTTACGAGTACCTACCCTCGAGGTACCTACTACCCCCCGGCGAGTAATGAGCGAAACGAGGTTACGCGACTACTGTTTTATGTTATGGGGAATAAGTGTGTTTATTCCTCATAACTATTATGGTTTTGTACTTATGCATCTACCCTTCATGCTAGTATTATTAATTATTATGTGCTTTCACTAAACATATACTATAATGTGTGTTAAAAGTTCGTATTAAGACACGAACTTTTAACACAAATATTATTACATAATCCGAAAAAATACAATAAAATTGTTAATGTACCAATAAGCGGCAATAAGCAACCTGTCACGTGGTAACTTGACAGTAACTTGACGTGGTAACTATGCAAAACGCGGGCTTGTGCCAAATATAATGTTTGAACGTGTCTCTGACAACTAGCTACTAGGCATCCCCATAGATCTGGAGTTTTTCTATGTATCATTTGTATGGATTTACAAAAAAATATATATCCTATCCTATTATAATCCTACTAATATTATAAAAGCGAAAGTTTGTGAGGATGTTTGCTACTCTTTCACGCAAAAACTACTGAACGGATTTTGATGAAAATTTACAGTAATATAGTTTATACATCAGAATAATACATAGGCTACTTTATATGCGGGTACCACGCGGATGAAGCCGTGGGCAGAAGCTAGTAAGTAATATATCAGTCATGTAGTTCCCATAATACAAGCTCTGCTTAGTTTGGCGCTAGATGATGTTGTGTAAAAAATGACCAAATAATGCTACAGATCTGCGTAAATGGATCTGAGGATCTCCATCATGGGGATTATAGTAGTGAGCGTGTTTGTTTTATTTTAAATCTCGTCATGCTAGATGGAGAACCAGCTTTAGCTTCATTGAAAGCTATTATATGAGCAGCTTTAGGGTAAGATAGTTGAAAGTTTACATCCACATCTCTCATAAAAATACTCTATTCTGCTCTATTTGATGACCTCTGTAGCGCAGTGGGCGAAGGCCCGCCTGAGACGCTGAAGGTAGCGGGTTCGATTCCCTATAATATGTATGTATTCACAAAAATATATGTATGTAAGTAGTATATTAGTCATGTAGTTCCCATAACACAAGCTTTGCTTACTTTGGGGCTATGCTGTGTGGAAAATGTCCTGCATTTCTATTATTATTATTATTATAAATACTAAAAAATATAAATGTATTTTGTTTAGCTCTATCAAATTCAGTTTAGGTGAGGTTTGTGGCATTTATTTTAGTTGTACCATAAAGTGAAGGCGATTATGGTCGTCATACGAGTACGTGGTCATAGTCTGGTCGCGGTCGCGTGGTGACCGCGAGCCACCGCGCCTAGGATTTTTTTTTATACAACTAAAGTAGCTAACAACCTTACGTTCCACCTGTTGGTAAGCGGCTACCGTAAACTATAGACGCTTGCACATCAGCGGCATCACTCGCGCTTTGCCGACTTCGAGACATAACGGGTGAAAAGTTTCATGTGCTTGTCATTTCATCGGCACCTATACCCTTCAACTGGAACATCAATGCTTGGAGGCAGAATTAGGTTTTTTTTTTTTAATGTGGGACATTTTCACAGCGCATCATTTAGCCCCAAAGTAAGCAGAGCTTGTGTTTTGGGAACAACATGACTCATATACTACTTATATGTTTTTTTTGTAAATACATACATAGAAAATACCCAGATCCAGAGATAAATATTTGCAGATACAAACATTTGTCTCGCGGCGGGAATCGAACCCACAACCTTCTGCGTCTTAGGCGGGCCTTCGCCCATTACGCCACAGAGGTCGTCTGGTATTATTTAACGTATGGTATTAGTATTTCCTTAGTGGTATTAGATCTTCCACAAGGAGCTCTACTTACTACTTCTGCGTTGAATACGATATATTCTTCGTAACTATCGCAACGTAACTATCTATGTCAAAGCAACTACTATGGTAACTACGTCTCCTCGAATTTCCGGGCAAAGCCTTTGGATACATGGACAGCCTCCCCCCGCGTCTAATTGACGCCCAGCGCCGGACGCAGCCCGCGGGAAGCCGCCTCCCCACCTTCCGGGCTCCGGTGTTCAATGCCGATAATCTTTTCTTGATGAGCGTGCTTGTGTGCGGTTTTCTAAATACGCATTTGAGAATTTAAATCGTAGTGTCAGTAGGTCTATGCTGGGTTACAAGTCGAAACGGTGAACGTATCGTAAAGATTTTCATACAAAAAAATATGTATCTATTTATGTACAAACAGAAATGACCGCTGTCTTATTGAATACTAGCTACGCCCCGCGGTTTCACCCGCGTAAGTTTCGATTCCGTGGGAATATCGGCGATCTAATTAAATTTAAGAATACAAAAGCTGCTATTGTGACCTTACTATGATATTAAGATATACTCCCTCGTAGGCTTTTTTGTAGATAATAATGAGCACTTTAATCACGTAGTACATCATTTTTATGTATCATCAATAGTTTTCTCAGCGCACGCCAAATAATAAATTTTATAGGCAAAATTTTGCTACTTTGGGTTATATTATTGCAATTTTCTTAAGGATCTCTATTTTTTTGAAAATAAATTATAGCCTATGCTACTTTCTGATAATTTAGCTTTCATTTGGTGAAAAAATGGTTAAAATCGCTTAAGTAGTTTCGGAGCCTATTCGATACAAACAAACAAACAAAAAATCTTTCCTCTTTATAATATTATAGTATAGAGGTAGATTAGTATAGAAAACAGATGCTTTCAGTATTTTTTTTTTATTAATAAGTATTAGTCCTTCGTTTGGCCATATTCTCACCTTATGGTAAGTGATGATATGGCCGATGATGGAATGTCTAGAATATATCTATTCACTCTTACCTTGGAGAGAACCAGATTGTATTTTTCAGGAAAGACATAGTTCTGGTAATCAATGAAAATGATCATAATTTCAGACTCTTCAAGCACTCTTTATCAGCAGTATGACCATTGACCATCCAAGAAACCAGTTTTGTCGACGGATAGGAAGACAAACAATGATTCTGTCTTTATCTTTTGTCTGACGGAAAAAAGAAAAATAAGTTTTTTTCAATAAAAACGCTTGTAGAACTTCTAAATTTGCTGGTCATTATGGAGTTCGATAATATTACTATAGATTTTTTGATAATTCATAAAGATTTATAATTACTGTTGGAAATCTCTGGAAAAGTCAAGAAAAATACTTTATCTAATTTGGACCCTTATTCATAATTAAGACCAAATTGATTTTATTTCTAGTGGGTGCTTAATATACTGGGAGTTTTTTCCTTGTTTATGCGAGAGATTCGCCCTCGGTTGAAAGGAACGCGATGCCTCGAAGGACCTGCGTTCAGCTTTATTTCAGCACAGGGAGTGATTAAGTGTTAAATGCGAATGTATGTTGAAAGTGTAAAGTGTCCAAGACGTGTCTAGACGTGTCAAGACGTGTCTAGACTATGCTAGGGTCCCCAAGTTGACTCATAAATAACTCCCTAAAGCCTTTGGAAATCCTTCAAACCAATTTTCGTGTTCTTATCGAACGCTACTTACTTACTATATTTTGTTTTATCATAGGTACTTAAGGTTAAAAAGTGAGAGGGGTGCTACTTATTTTGGGGCTAGATGATGCTGTGTTAAAAATGTCCAGAAATTATTAACAAAAAGATATCCTTGAAATAGTAATTTCTCATTTTTACCCACGCAAGGAGACGGTATAATTATGTAACTGTGGTAAGAAGTTGTTCGTTTGTGAGCGTGCTTGTCTGTTACCATTTTTCTCCGAAATTACAAAATTATTTACTTACATCCTACTAATATTAAAAAAGGCGAAAGTTGTGAGGATGGATGTTTGTTACCCTAAACGCACGCAAAAACTACTGAACGTATTTTAATTAAACCTTACAGTAATATATGCTGTAAACTTATATATTAGACATCAGAATAACACATAGGCTACTTTTATCCGGGTACTAAGCGGGCGAAGCCGTGAGCAGAAGCTAGTTTACATATATATCTTTCTGCAGTCCTACTTCCGTCCCTGTCCCCGAGTCTTTTTATACTTGGCCGGCGGATGTTTCGCCGTATCGTTAATGTATATTGATGGAGGGTGTATGCGCACGTTTCTTTCTCATTATTGCTACGCTGTTCTGTTACCTCCGTACCCTTCGGTCCACAGAGCAAGGATATTGCTTGTGCGATTTTAATATCGAACGTGTAAGACGATTCTTGGAATTGTAAATGAAATGAAATGTTTATTTGCGAGAAATATGGTTACAAAGATCTTATATTAGGGAGTTATAGTTTCACATATTTCACCAAACATATTGGCATGCAAATGTTTATCTTATACGCCTGTTTTGTGCTATCGACTTTCTGGCAGTGCCGTGCTATGTTTTGGACGCTCGCTTCTTCATCATGATTAATTTGAAGCGTCCTTGAAGCCCTTAATTGAGTCGGCGTTGATTTACAATTATTATTACTCTTAACACGGCACAGTTTTATTTGTGAAATTGAATCGTTGATTCCAACTTGTTTCAGTTATTGTATTGCAATAATTTGCTAAAACGAATAACAAATTGTTCGATAGGTCTTGTATTACGGCGCTGATGGCACTTACTCAAAACTATGCTTCTGAATAAGTTTTTAACCGACTTCAGAAAAAGGAGGAGGTTCCCTATTGGGCTGTGTTTACTTTTTGTTTTTTATTCGAAAGAGTATTATCCCGAGTGAGCAAAATAACGTAAGTACGTGAGGATCTGATGATAAAATACCTATAGGATGGGAACCATAAACTAGGGCCTGGAAAATTATCGCGAATATCGATTTAATTATTATCAACCGACTTAAAAAAAAGGAGAGCACCATTTGGCTATATTTTATTGTATTTATTTATGGTTATTATACCTGCACATAGTTTAATTATTCTTTCTGTTATAAATGTATTTTTAACCCGTTAAATAAGATATTGAAAAAAAAGTACCTACGATCCTAATATAAAACTTGTTTGTTTATTTACGAGATTTTATTTTAATAGATTACGGTTATCGTTTACAAACAGGTAGGCCGTAAGTTGTTTCGCCAAATTTGTTGTATAAAAAAATGGTTTCTAAAACACACGTAGCAATTAACCAAGTCTAGTCCCAGCTAAAAACAAAGTCGGGACGTAAAAGTTGGGACCTACATATAAAAAGTTGGCCGCTCGCCCAAAGTAGGTCAAAGTTGCGGTAACAGGAAATATTATGCAAGTAGGTCTGCGGGCCTGTCTGGCCTGTAATGGGTACCACTGTCTGGTTTGTTCGCCTAGTATTTGAATATTTTTTGAGTTAAGAGAGGTTGGCAAATGCTGTTTTGGTGGTTTACTTTTCCGCGAAAAAGTGAGGACTTTTGTACATTCGGCTCTTTTTAGAATATTATTACGGCTAAACAACGTACATAGTTTTCTCTTGCTGACTATTTCGTTGACCGTTTAGAGATCAGCAGGAGAAAAGTAAAGTACGTTGTATATATACGTAATAATAATGCTAGACATTTTTTCACACAGCATCCCCATCATCTAGCCCCATACTAAGCAGAGCTTGTGTTATGGGAACTACGTATGACTTATATACTATTTATATGTATATTTTTTTAAATACATGCATATTATTCATAGTAAACACCCAGACCAGAGACGAATATTTGCATACACAAATATTGGCCCCGCGGCGGGAATGGAACCTTCTGCGTCTCAGGCGGGCCTTCGTCCACTGCGCCACAGAGGTCGCTGTCATGTTTGTCTTTAAAATGTAATGCTTGTCAATACTGCGTGCTTTATAATACGTTGCTTACTTCCTGCTCACCCCCTCGGGTATGAGGAGCATTACTACCGTCCGTCCAGTGGTCAGCCCCCACAACTTGTAATACTAGGTGGGAAGATCAGGAGGGGTGATTCACAAGAACGTTGCACAACTAGATCGAGCTCTTGTGATGCTATTGAATGAATTAGCGTCTCACTAAAGGATCTGATGATAGAGCTGTTACAATAAAGTGAATCAATGATTAACTTTATTATAAACAGCATAATCTTACACAAAAAATAAAACAAATTAAAAACTCATTGGGCAGCCTTATTGCTGAATGTGATTAGAGCGTCCCTAAGAAGATGACAGTAATAAAAAATAAATAAGGGGAAATGTTTTCAAATCAATCTTAAAATCAAATTTCTAGATGTCAGTACCTATTATTAACACCTATAAATAATAGGATTAGTCCACACGAGTTGCTCGCTCGAGCGCCGCGGTCTGTGTTTAGGCGTGAAACGCATGGGTACTCTCGCAAAAATTTACGCCTTACGCCCACGCGTGACCTATCCAGCAAACGTGGCTATATATCCGTGGGTCGGACTAACGAGCGGCAACCGCGACGCAGCTACCCTAATGTCTTCATTTGTATTCAGATTTACCTACACTGATAGGAGCAAGGAAGCTGGGGCAAGTCCCATTGTCCACCAAACACGTGAACTCCATAATATGCTTTTTAACCGCGACGGCTTACTTGTCTGTTACCACGTATATCCCCAAATCGGTATATCAGGTTGTAATTTATTTTTTGCAATCGATTTGTATGTCTTCAAGCCTGGTAATCAATCGATTTGTATGTCTTCAAGCCTGGTGCTCTTATATAGGTTTTATTGCCACAATTCTAAGGACTGCAATCGATGATGGACGATGGATGGAGCACTACCGCCCCAGTCTTCATTAGCTGGAAGAAAATGCTAATTAGTATTAAGTTCGCCTATGCACTTGTTTTATCTTGTGCAATAAAGCATTGTCTAACTATAGATCTATAGATTTACACGTGAAGGGTTTTTTAAATTTTGTAAAAATTAACTAACTTGTAGTTGGTTGTGGATATATTCGCTCAATATTTATGTTTATTAGGAATAGATATTTAATATGAGGGAATCCAACAATTCTACAAATTCATAATTTTAAGAATTTGTCAGAATTCGACACATCTAATTGTTCTAAAGGTTTTTCTTCCTCCAAACGCATTTTCCTGTAAATTTACACAAAATCGTTTTAGCTAAACAAACACGGTAGAAGGGCGGAAAGTTTCAGATTAGATCATCTCTATGCCTTTATGTTGCTACATGCTTCAGTGGACAGTTTACTTAACTTTTGTGTTATCAGTATGCGTCCAGTTAGAAGGGTGGGCAAGAAATGTTTGTGATTCTATACTTCCGAAGGGTTATTTACATATGGGGGTATCTAGCTGCTGAATGGGCTGCGACACAGCAGTGTCGTTCGTGTATAACTATAGGTATACTATTTACTAATTATTGGCCTTCTATTTATTATTATTGGTTACTAGCTTCAGCCCACGGCTTTGCCTGCGTGGTACCACAATAAAAAGTAATCTAGGCGTTATTCTGATGCATAAGCTATATTACTCTAAAGTTCCATCAAAATCCGTTTAGTAGTTTTTGCGTGAAAGGGTAACAAACTTTCACGTTTATAATATTAGTAAGATTCTTCTACTATTATCTATAGTGTCGCCATTCACCACTTCCTACTGATCTGACTTATCTCACCCAGATTTCAATAGATACTTCATTTGCTAATAAAACCGACTTCAAATAACGGAAAAATTAAAAAAAGTGCAAAGTTTTTTCAGGACCACCTTTGAAGTATAGGTATCTATCTATTTAAAAAATCATTATATAATTTAATCGGTTCACAATTGGCGAATATATACCTCTCCCTATTAAACAGAAAATGATCGTAAGATTAGGGTTGGGTACTCTGAAAAAAAAAAGCTTTTAAAGGTACTATATAAACCGCACCTCTTGCGATCCGCAGCGGGAATCAACCCCACAACTTTTGCGTTAAAGCTAGCTACTCGCCCGCTGTGCAAGTAAGGACCGGCTCCAGAGAGTCGAGGCGGCTAAGTCCAGAGTTTATTCTCATGACGAGTAATTTTTCCTTTACCGTTTGAGAGAACGTAGTATTGCGCACATACCATTTTTCGCACAACGGGATTCGAACCTCCGACCTTGGGATCGAAAGTTGTAGGCACTAGCCTAAACATCTTTATTTGCTTGCAAGCCTAACGCACGTTTAGACCTAAAAGGCGAGCCCTTATTCACTAGTGAAATACATAAGTATAGTCAGTATGTATGTACTAGACGGCAACTGAACGCAGTGGAGACACGTAATGATTAGGGTTGAGCAGTCGATTATTTTATCGGTGTCGAAAATATTTGGTAAGCAATTATAATCTCATGTTAACGAGGTAACGAAAGATCTCAAACACATTGTCATTCATCGAAATAATCTTGGTTTATAATAGATAATTATAAAATATCACAGAACGGCTATTAATATTTTTTGGTTGTTAGTTTTTTTAACTCTTTTTTCAGCCCAAAACCTGACAGTTTTGTTTTATTTTCTTAGAATGCGGGCAAATAAAATAAAAGGTAAAAGATATTATTAGTAAAGATCAATCAGACAGTTGAATCAATCAATCGAATGTAAAGAATAAACGTTTTATTTAAATAATTTATAAATGACTTTAAAAAAAATTATACCACACGGAGTTGATCGTACACTACTAGATAATTAACACAAAAAGTAAAATGTCTACAATCTTATGGCTTATAATCAACCTCTTTCAAACAGCATCTATTAAATTGAAGAATGCAATTAATTTTTTGATAATTTTGAACGAAAAAGTTCACTCATTTGAATAATTCAACAGCCCGACTGGCTTCTGTGTGAAAACAGCAAAAATTAAAGTTTTTATGTCATCGAAAATTACTATCATTAACTTGTACGTCACTAGCGTAAGTAGCGAGCGAGCGACTGGCGAGTGTGCGCGTCGATAAATTCCAAGCGCATTGTCAATCGCTCGCGAGGAGCGCTCAGGAATTAACGGCACTGCTGTCAAGGCGCCCCGCCCGCGTCCCGACACGAACGCCGCGCCGCCCATAGGGATGTCTTTAAACAAATAATTTTACTGTACCAAAAAACATAGGTATGTAATCTATAATACTGATTTCGATGGGAATGTTAGAGGGCACTAATTGATATTAAAGAAATTAAGCTACTCATGAGCTTTCTAAGTACCTACCAAAAATTGGTACCCAGATCTTGATGCCAAATGA
Organism: Perizoma flavofasciatum; assembly: GCA_958496245.1. NCBI lineage: Eukaryota > Metazoa > Arthropoda > Insecta > Lepidoptera > Geometridae > Perizoma > Perizoma flavofasciatum. The sequence goes on from OY292436.1 coordinate 9,114,797, forward strand.
AAAAAACATTACATCATGATTGATTGATGAAGCTTGTAAAGGTCTACTTAAAGCTATCTAGAATAACACAGTCAACTTATTTTCAACTGCAATACCTTGTGTTGTAGTTGAAAAAGGTTCAAAGGCTCTTTATAACGGTGCGGTGCTATAAAAATATCCATAATGTAAACGTTGAGTGACAAGTTGACAACCCTATACAAATTGCGCGAGTATACCGTACACTAGCCATGTGAATTATATCGCAAGCACATGCGAGCGATGTGGGTGAACCGCCACCCGCCGACAGCGTGCCTTTTCGCTCGCTGCCCGCGGATTATCGATAATTTTGACGAAAGTCCGTGACATTATAGTCACAGCACTATTATTGGTTACAAAAAAAAAATATCTTTAAATATAATTCTTTCAATTTATGCAATTTGTTATGCGGTTTTTTGCAATCCATTTAGGTATTATGGCTTCAAGGATAGTTTTAAGATTGGTAATACTGTCACGAGTCACTATGGGGTGCAACAATTTTATTGCAAAATATTGTAATAATGTTCAGTTGAAAAATTATAACCAATCTCTGAAACATTAAAAAAACTCGGAAAAATCTGACCCCTTTTAAATTTGATAATACAAAGAATCGAGGAGGTTTTGTATTTCGAATACGTGACGCTGAAGGCGAGCGCGACTGTTAGAATGATTATGATTCTTGAAGCCCGCGCGCCGCCGGCATTCGCGAAGAGAAAAGAAGGAAATTCGCTCGTTTGCCTTTGTGGGCATAAAATAAAAACAAAAAAATGCGGAGTTGTGGGCGCGGGAAAAGCACGTGCTACCAACGGAAGTTGGATTGACTTTCAAATTACCTACGCTTATTTATTTTTATGACATACATTTTTACTAATTCGATCATTGCAAGAGAGTTTACAAATAAACATTGGTAGAGTCGATTGTAAAGTCAAGTAATATAATTGAATTAATTTTTAATTACATAACTACTTACGTAATTACATGTATTATGTGTTTAATTTATCCCTACGCATATATGATACTCACTTTGTTGTAGAAAAAGTAAAAATATATTTATTTGACATAGTAAAAACTTATTGTATTGTTTACGTAACTGAATCTCAGTTTCGAATCATCGAAAAGTTCGTATAAAGTTTGTTAGGATGTCTGCACTAACGACAAAGAGTTGCGCGTATTAAGTACATTTATTCATAGAAATTAATAGTCACTTATTTTATTTTATTCTAGCTATTTAACAAAATCACACAACTCGTTTATATCTTTAACTGATAAATATTTTTTTACAGTTAATTAAGGATTTATTTTTTTGTACTTTACCAATAAATTAATGACAGTCACTAAGATATGTTTAATTCAATGTCTAAGCTGTCAAACATAGTGAAAAGAACATTTATTAATAGAAATAAATATTCACTTAGACATGTTTTATTCAATGCCTAAGCTCGATCATTACTTTGCCTGCCAAACATAGTGAAAACAAAGTATAAGCAAGCCCATCGATTATTCACCACAATTTGTATTCAACTATCCCGGTACACAATTAGGCGCGAAGTTTTTCCTTTATTTCTGTAGGTACGTGTGCTTTGCTTCGGGGCGAAGAGGCGGACAAGGGGGGTCCAAGCCATTAGCACAGCGGCTTCGTCGGCGACTGTCCGCGGACAACGTTACTGTACCGTCTACGCTATCCTTATTGGATCATGTTAAGGTTGTGTTTTGAGTGGTAGAAGTATTGCGGGTTGTCAAAGCCGTGCATAATTTACGCGGGGCCGATAGACGGTCGCGATTGTTATTACGCGTGCGGATATTGGATTTGGCGGGAACAGCGCACGGTGTCGCAAGATAATGCGGGGACGCGACTAGCTAGTAATTTAATAAGGTTGGTTAAGCACGTTCGGGTTCCATCGGTTGTGAGTCTATTAAGTTAGGCGGGATTTTCCAGTCGGTGCAGTATGGATACCTACCTACTAGCAGTATACTTATAGGTTTTCGTTTCACCGCTGCTTGACAATGGCGAAACTGATAGGCTATTTTTAGTAGAGAGAATAGTTAAAGCTTGAAGCAAATTTCTACTGTTTCTGGTAGAGCAAGTTTCTACGAGCTCTAAAAACCAAGTACCTGCATACTATACTTAAAAAATATTTAGCATTTCTTTATTAATATTGATTGCCTAGATAGATAGGAAAAGACTTCGCTGATGTAACAGATGAATTTTTGAAATTATCTTGGTTTTGGAAACAGTTTTTATTAGGAACGGAATTTTGACCATTGAAGTAAATTCTGTTTTGAGTTAAAGTTATACCTGCTTACTGATTAGTTTGTAAGTAGGTGCCGACTGCTTAGTTTTAGTTTTGCAATGACATTACAACAGAAATTCCTTCCGAGCCTTGCCTACTGTCCACGTTATTAAAGCTGCCAGATGCGAGCCAAAATGTAGTGTTATCGTAGTTAGACTGCAATTCGCATCCACTCTCAATGCGTAAATGCACGAACGGTTGTCTCAGAACACATCCAATCAATCAGTGACAACATTCACGCCATCCCTATTCTAGAAGAGGGCTATAAAAGGCACACGATTGTGTTTGCGAGGCGCGCGCTCCGGGGCTACCTAAGCGGGCATTAGCGAAGGACGCGTAGGTTACTGACTGCCCAACGTAAACAGAACTCCGGACTCATGTTGAATCCCGACCCGCGCGGCTCGAGTTACAACGGTCGAGCTCCGTAATTTACGCGCGAACGGTCACCGCCGCTGGTGATTACACTGGCTCGTTGGCGTGTTGGTCGTTGATAACCCACCCGTTGCGATAGCTCCAAGATATTTGGCGATGCATACTAGCGTCTGTACGTTCAGAATGGGAGGCGTTGGCCAGAGCTCGCCGGTTTAGGCCAACGACGTGGGTAAGTCATTAAGGTGGCGCGTGCATGCCGGGACGTTGACTACCGCCCGAGGAGGGTGGAGATTATTGCCGCTAGCCGCTAGCTAGTAGACGGTGCGTAAACTTGGTTATGTACCTACTCGGTATAGTTGGATGATAAGATCTCAATTCATAATGCGGATGATTGTATTCCGTGAAACCCTAGCTTGACGTTTTAGCAGAGTTTTCAGCTATGTTATTAACCTGAACATAATTCAATAATTTTCCGTTAGATTATTCACAATATATCGACAAAACTTGAATATGAAGTTGATTTGGTGAATTGATTTTGCGTGAAGTAAAATTACAGGATTTTCAATGAGTTCTACTTTCAATAATTTATCTATAACAAGAGCCTGCCTTCAAAGAAATAAACATGAACTTTTTTCCGTCGAACCCGTATAATGTAAACAAAATATTCCAGGGAAAGCGCCCTGAGAGCCAGGTGGCAGATCGCGTGTGCGCGCCTGTCAAGGGACGTCAGCCGAACACGGTTTGAAAGTCCGATCCCCGCACGCCGTAAAGACCTACCAAAATGCGTCCAGGGACTTTTGGAACGCAAGGGCCGCGAAACTCCATTTAAAGATGTCGGGATAATTTAGCGCTGACGAAGCGAAGGACCAAATTGACGCGCCCTCGGGGCCGCCGCGTCGCCTCTCTATGTATCGATCACTGTATTTCTACAGAGGACGGCTTCAAGTGCACGTAAATAACCCTCATCAATTTTATTCCGACCTTTGGGAAGGCTTGCCGGGCAGAAGCGCTGGGGTCAAGCCTTACCACGTTGTGCTCCAGTTTGTCACATGTTGGGCGCCTAAGTATTACTTCATTTAATTCTTCGTGTTGGATGGTCATTCCAGGCACACTTACCTATTTATTAAAACGTGCGCGTCAGTTTGTATTTGTATTAATCTATTTCGAGGACTTGATTTTATTTTGTAAGTGACTAGGTACAATTTTTTGCTGTATTTATTCATTATATTTAATTTTTGCTTTATTTATTCATTAGTTCATTATATTTGAACATTTTAAACTGTTTTTCAGGCTTCACAACAAAGGTGATTGAATTGTACGTTGGGCGCCATAAAATTTGTTTAACACCTTTGACAAGTTTTTTTTTGACTGATTCTTGTTTAAACAACCTTTCCAAATCGCTTTTGAGTTTGGCTACATCAATAAAACTCATGCTATTTGCTAACGTAAACATTATAATCCCAATCAGATAAAAACGCAACCCACGTGTCGACGTGTCCAATCCACAGGGTGATGTGATTAACGGTTAATTGGAAGAGCCAGAGTGCCGCTAGCCCTTCACGTATCTACATTACCGCTACGTCCACAAAATCCTTGTTTTATCGTAAGCCTTATTCTGTGCGCGGTAAAGGATAAATTGTTTTTGCTAACGTACCTATGTTATTTTATACTGTATATAAGTGCTGATATGTATGGAGTTTTACGAGGAAATCTTACTCGCGCGATCCTTGGATGTTCTTTTTTCCAACGCCGCGGGCGTATCCGCGCTTCAAAGAATAAAATGGAGATGTAGTGTCGTCTATGCTAATTAAGTATATTTTCAGTCAGAGCAGTGAGACTGGAAATAATTTGCTGTAAAATACGGCCAATTTTATATGAGTATACTGTAGCTACGTAAGCCATAAAGCTTTCGATTGGGTGATGGATTGGTGAAGGTTTTAGAATATTATTAGGACTATACCACGTACTTTACTTTTTCCTGCTGACGTTTCATTGACCGTTTAAAGGCCCTTCCTCATGAGCTTCCTCATGAGTTCGTAATATTCTAAAATGATACCAAACCACGATAGATTCAATTCTAAGATAAAGGTTATCATTATAATTTTGTAAAATTTAACTTATTGTGAAGTAGTTTAAGCATTATTGATTGATCGTGATCATCAAGGCTTTTCTTTCCTTTCTCCAAAATTGTAATTGATTTCAGCAGATGTTCTTGATCGGCTCTTAACAGTTTACCTAATGCTCTTTGACCGTCATCGGGCAGGGTGGGGTGATGGGGTGGAAGCGTGTGGGGGGTGCTTTAATTAGAGCGCGGGCTCGCGTCTGGCGGCGGACATTGGAGAGGTCGCTTGCGTCCTGTGGCTTCGGTCGCCAATACCCATTAGGCTACCCAGTGCTATTATTTATTCTATGGCTCTGCTTTGTGATGATTCCGTAATAAAATCGTACTTTATTCTAAAGAACTATTTGGTTGTTGTAGAGTTTTAGCAGTATATTTTTCGATGCTAGTTTCGTAGTTATGGATCTCAATAGGTACTTTCCTGTTTGATTGATCTCATTTTTCTTTTACATTTATTTTAAACATCTGTTCTTATACCGCGTTTAAAATGTGACGCGAGTGGCAAGGCAAATGATGAATGTAGACTTCTAAGTACTGTTCTTCAAATCTATGACGAAAGACGCATATGTGAACAGCACGCTCGTCATTCTCCTCGCGACTCGCGATACTGGCGTCGCATCGGCACTTGTAGGTACACGAGGTACATGAACTTTTCGACGAGTGCCGAGACGAATGCGATAGCGCATGTGAAAGCCACCGGGCTTATACCGATAAGTTTTTATATTCTTATAATAAGGTACATTAATACACATTTGATCACTACGCTTTCAAAATATTTAACCCAATGGTTAAAATTAATATTTAATTTAACTTCTTTAATAGACAGCGTCTGATTGAGATGAGTCACTCGTCAACCCATCTTTCCACCATTGAGTAGATTAATCCAATGGACAATTTGTTGTTTTCAAATTTAAAGCAACGTTGCAAAATAAAATAGCCTTCAATCAAGAGTACAACTGCCACAAAGCAGCAGTACCGAGTACCTATCCCATACAATTTGTAGCGAACATTATGCTACTTTATCGTTGACGACAGTGCGGGATTACGTAATGGACGGGATTTTGGGGAAAGCGACGACATCGAGATTTTACTTATAACTGGTAGCTTACCTACCTACCTCCTAGTAGCTTTTAATCTGGTTATCTTAGTGCGGATTTTACTTTATTAGCACATAAACGGACTTTTAGCCACAATCAATTCAGACGTAAAAAACTTTTTTTTTATTATAAACCTTTAGATTAATAAAAAATAACAATAATGTATATCCTAAGATACATACCCAGTGTGTCGAGATACCAAATAGGGGGTAGTCAGAGGCACGTCCAAACATTAAATTAGCAAGTAGTTAGCATTCTACGTGACGTCTTTTACATTAATCATTTTATTTATTATTTTTTGTAAACACAGAGAAAACCCAAAAATTTACATAGGACAAAAGCGAGCTTAACCCTAACAAGAGTTTTCAATTTAATTAATTAAAACATAAAATGTCAGCAATTTGGGATTTCAGAACTTGGATTCTGACTGGCAGCCCTAATATACCTACTTAGTGGACTCCGATACCCAATAGTATTTAGTACAGAGCCTCCTTTGTCCCGGCGCCTTTGTGGAATAGCTCTCTTGATGAGAAATCCAAGCCTAAGGGTTTTTGATACCTATTGATACATTTGACACCATCATTTGGTCAAAACACACCCGGTTTCTGAAAGGTTGATCGACATGGTTAATTCTTATGTCAAGTGATATAATTGATTTTAAAAAAACCGTTGACAACAGATTTGATACCTGGTTAGTTTGATCAGCCTTCCGGCCGCCATTTTATCGGAGAAATGAAGATGTATGTCATAAAAAAAGTATTAAACTATACAGATATTTGCATAACTTGCAAATATTTGTCCTGGTGCTGGGTGTTGGGACTGGGACTATGATACATTTTCATAGATGTTTTATCTTTGCGAAGATCTACGTGTTTGATAGCTGATGTGGTAGAATCACGACCTTCTTGTCCAGGATACAGGGTAAATAGCTTTTACCCTGTAGCAGTAATTGGGCACGCCGGAAAGGAAACCAATGCACCTCCTGTACAATATAGGTCAGCTCCTGGGTAAGTCCGTTATCTTGACGAGGAATGGCCTATAGTGCAGGATGCATAAGTTGCAGTGGGATGAGTTAGTATTAGTTTCTGCCTACTGACCTTCTAAATACATACCTACGTCAGGTTAGTAGTCGCAATAGTAGGATTAGCTTAGAAAAGCTCTTTCCGAACTCGTAATCGATGCACCTGACACTTTTATTATATCGGTAAAAATAAAAAAGTGAATTTACTCACTAGTAATGTTTCGCCGATATAATTGAACAGATACGTATGTAGGTTAGTTAAAAAAATCTAGGTAGAGATCTGATCAAAAAGCGGCGAAAAAGCTCCTGCTTTATATCTATACACTTTTGTACTCTAAGAGATATTGACAAACAATAGGAACTCAAATATGACGTCCCTACTACCTATTCAAGTTTGTCTGGTAGAGATCGCTAATTAGTGATAAGACCGCCATCAAAAAGCGGCGAAAAAGCTCCTGCTTTATATCTATACACTTTTGTACTCTAAGAGATATTGACAAACAATAGGAACTCAAATATGACGTCCCTACTACCTATTCAAGTTTGTCTGGTAGAGATCGCTAATTAGTGATAAGACCGCCCATTGTACAACATTTTCAAAGTTTGTAGTACTTATTTAAGTACTTGGTACTTTAAGTATTTAGTGTGCAATAAAGTATTAAATATGTTTCTATTCATAGAATCAATTGCGGTAATAATTTACGGGAACCTTTCCAGATATCGTACTGCGTCATTTCCTCTGCGTGCCGCGTACATTACGGCTCGCTGCCACTCGACGTTAGCTGTGAACTGCACTGCCAGCTTCCCCCCTCCCCTTTCACCCTTGTACACCTCCCGAGGTCCCGACCATTCCTCAAGCTCTGATGAGCGCAGCTAAAGGAGCGCCTCTGGAATACCTACCACTTGGAGACAGAGAGATAGACGAACACTTTATTGTAAATCAGTCTACCAAACGTAACCTAGGTACCAAAAAAATAATAATACGGACAGTTGCGATCATGTACACAGTTTGATACTAGCATGGATGGTAAAGTTCTACCCGTATTGCCTACCGTCATTTTTTTCTGACCGCAAATTAGATACTCGTACTGCACGAAATAAATATATTTGCTGACTCAATTCCTTTTTCGGCTGACCAAGATCTCAATATTGTTATAAAAGTTTTATATCATGATGCACGCGTCATCTTTAAATATCCCCAAAGGTAGAATAAGCTCAAATCTCTCAAAATCTCGCAATCCGCCAGTGTGGCCGCGGGTCAAACGAAATTTAGTTTCCATTTGCGTAACCCTCGCGCGACCCGTTTAAAGATTCAGCATGACCGCGGGCGACGGGCGACGCGGGTCCAACGGACCGCTTTGAAGATATTCACCTTCATTAGCGTGGGTCCGGCCGACCCCGCGGGGCGAACTCGACGTAATTCCTCGTCCCAGCCGGCGCAGAATTCCACCAAAAGCCCAAAACGTCCTTGCGTTCACCACTCATAGTTTGCTGGCCTGGCTTTACGTAATAAACGTTGTTTGACTGAATTATAAGTGACGTCAAATGGAAGCTGGCTAGTGGCCGCGCCCCGGTCCCTTTGCTAGATAAACTTGGCTGCGGGTAGCCGCCGCGACTCAGTTTGGTAACACTAATTAGTACAAAATAGCGAAGTTACAGTCGGTAACTTAATACTATTCCACACTAGCGTTTTCCTTTGAGTTTAGAGTTTTGCTCGGGATTAGTTTTCTTGTAAACCTGCCAATTTAACTTTATTTATTTATTTATTTATTTATTTATTTAAATAAATAAATGTCATGCAAAAAAAGTAGATTTACCTATTATTGTAATTTGAAAAATGACCACACCTTCAATTTATGTGAATGCGCACATCCGGAACGAGGCAATCTGCCTAACCTAAAATCATAGTGGCACGTAGAACTGACAACCGATCGAGCAAAAGGTTCTCGAATAGTGACCACGAACCGGATGACACAGTGTAGGAAGGCCCCCGATGAACCGATGTCATTTTAAAGGTTGCGGGGTGTTGGTTGGTGGGCGAAAATAATTCGTCCTGGTAGCCTCGCCTTAAGGCTACCAGGACGAATTATTTTCGCCCACTGGTGGCCATGTTCACCAGTGGACCTTTCACAAGGTTGTTAATGATGATTATGCTGTGTTTAGAAAAAATCTCAAACAATAACTGTTTAATTTGTATTATATCTTTGCTTATTGTATATAAGCAAAGTCCACAAATTCGGCAATGCGAACGACCGGCCGGCTATATAAAGAGCGGCGCGAGTGGCGCAAGCTCACAAACCCTCCGTAGACCAAAGCTGCCTGGAAAACTTAAAAACGTCCACTGTGCATTTCATTTTTTTTTTTTAGTTTTTTAGCCTATGTGTTATTCCAGAGCCTAAACTATCTACATTTCATCAAAATCGGTTTAGTAGGTAGTTACAGAGATACGTGGTAACAAACATTCAGACACACACAGACTTTCGCATTTATTATATTAGTAGGATTAATTTATCTCACAACAGGACACAGCTCAGCGGGCTAACAATGATCTCTTAGAGCAATATTATAATATTATTACACCTTTTCGTACCATTACCTTCAATATGTAAGTATGCTTACTTTAATATTGTAAAGGCGAAACAGTTTTAGTGACGTCACCATTTATAGTTAACTCAAAGCGTACCATAAGGTGAATTTTGACAGCAAGTTATATTGTTCTTACGTCAAATTTAGCAATAATGTAAAAGTTACTCTTTCGCGGCGGAAACAATATTGTTTTTCACATAAGCGTTAAATTATCGTAATTTTCGCATTTTTTTCTACTGAATGTGGTGAATCGATAGAAAGCACTAGTAATCCAAAAAATATGATGTTATTGTAGATGACCAACGAATACGAATTGTTCTAGTATTTGAAAGCTGATACCGCTGAAAAAACTCTTCCAGAAAACAACGTCGAAGAAAGTGATCTCTTCAACTTCGATGAAGCGGAGTTCGTCAAACGATAGAAACCCAACGTATTCTCACGCTGCAAAAATAGTAGTAACCCATGAACCACTTGTAATTCCTAATAGGCAGCGTCTAATACTTAGTTTTACTCAAGAAAGGTCTTTTGTTTAGAAACGTATATCACAAAAACACGTATTAAACTCGTATGTACTTACTTGCTGTTGTGCATTTTATTATAATGATATTAATATAGATATAAAAACATTCACAAAACAAATTTTAAAGTTGCACGTCATGTTCTTATGGATACTTTCCGTCAGAGAATCTGACGTAAAAAAAAACATTTCGTTTTATTTTTATCGTTTTTCGTCTGTTGCAAGCGCCAATTTCTTTAACATTATTTTGTGAATATTTGCCAGGAAGATGTAATTTTTAGATTTATAAAGAAAGTTTTAGCTTCCTTAAACTTAAATACGCATGTCTTTAATAAAATTCAAAAGATTTTAAGGCAACTAAATGATAGAAGTTGACTTGTAAACGCGTAATTCGGAACGTGTTCCTTAGCAATTGTGCTAAATTGGTAACGCTATACGAAATCATGGCGTTGTCTCGCTCTCTCTTATGGCATTACTAGATTATAATTCGTTCAACTCACTACGCAGGAATTAACCAATAATGTTTAAAAATGTCATCGTACGAATCAAAGTAATGTTGCTACAAGCTAAAAACAAAACGCTCCTGAAACATGATGGTTTTGTAAACGATTGTGCAGGTTTATTCAATTTCAAAAGACTCAATACAACGTCGTAGATTCATTACTTCGCCTCTGAAGGCTCTCAATGATAGCTCATTTTCCTCGACCCGTACGACAGAACCTACATTTGTATCAAGTGGGCAAATAAAGAAGGAAATAACTTAGATGGAGTGGTGCCGGACCGCGTTCGCGACTAATTAACCCTCCCACCACCCCCCGGGGTTAACCCCTTACCCCCCCAGGGTGAGACTGAGCCGCGGCAGCGCAACGGTTGAAAAGTATGCGACATCCGCGAGAAAATGCGAGCGTCCGCGTCGTATCATTTCCGACAATTTTCTCGGAAGTTTCGCAGTACTTAATTATTTAATAATCTTTATAAGTTTAGCACATACAGTGAGATCATAGTGAGATACATACCTAAATACTACACTATATGCGGAGAGTATAAAGAATGAAAATGAATGAATGAATGAATGAAAATACTTCATTATACAAAACAAGATCTTACTTATCCTATCCTTTCCTTTCTACTAATATTATAAACGTGAAAGGTTGTGAGGATGTTTGTTACTCTTTCACGAAAAAAACTACTGAACGGATTTTGATGAAACTTTACAGTAATATAGCTTTTACATCAGAATAACACATAGGCTACTTTTTATTTGGGTTCCACGCGGGCGAAGCCGTGGGCAGAAGCTAGTAACAAAATAAACACAAAACTATAATATAACTAAAATTACAATTTACCTTATTGCTTTTAAGCGATGAGGCCGTTGTTGCGAATATTTTTATCTTCCATCTTGCTTTAGCTTATTTTTTTCTGTATTATTTTGATCCAGCGAGTGAAGCAAGTGAGATCTCTGAGTCTGAGGAATCTGCACTTTATTTTATAATAAAAAACTTTATACGGTCGTCGGCGTCAGTGCGCTGGCGATAACTTCAAAAATGTTGTTCCGATCTTCACGAAAATTAAACATGTAGAGTAGAGGTGACAAAAATAAAATTGAATTGTCACGGGACTTTTTTTTAAAGTTGGATGCTTTTAGAGTTTCCGGGAGCAAAAGGAGCAAATCAAAAATATGTATCAATTTTGGGAATATAACTTTTGATACGATCATGGTTTTAAACATAATTTTTATTAAAAAATATCTCGTTGCTTAGTAAAAAATAATTTTGTGCATGTCATACGAAAGAGCGTTGAATGCACATTTTAAAAGTAGCATATTTATCATTTAGTCGTTTTAGACTTTTTTCTTTTCTAAACTTTAATGTGACAAAAAGGGTTAACCCTTTAAAATATGCAGGTGATTTCTTTAAACGTATTTTTATATACATGGCCTGGTAAAAAAGGTTTGAATGAATGAATGAATGAATGAAAATATTTTACTGTACACTTTATGAAATAAACAATCACATACTAAAATTAAAGGTACAATAACGTGAGTGGTACTATCGCTTACAAGCGATAAGACAATCTTTAGATGGAGAGGATTCAATAAGCATTTGCTTGAATATACAAGAAATTGCGATATGTCAGTTCGGGCCGAACTATTTTAATCTTAAGATTACCTAGACGCTATGGTAAATATGGTGAAAAAATATATTTGCTGATAAAAAGGTGACAAGTTAGTTTCCACGTATAATAAGCGAACTCCTGCCTCCTTCATATAAAAAAGCAACTGAAATCCACGTTCGACGTGGAAATTACAGCTTTTAAATTGTCTCACGTTGCTGAGTTGAGAAGTTTGAAATGTGCTTCAGCGACTTCACATTACACTACATATCTAAATATATAGCTAGTATTTAACTGCCAGAAACAGTAAGAGCTAATGAATTGCATGAATTGTAAAATTGAATTTTTCACTTATAGAATAAACAGGCTGTCTTATTTCATTTTTTAACAGTAAGAACTAAGCCAAATGGCGCGCTGCGCCGCAACGCAAAGAGCTTTTAATCGCAGGATGTCCAATTTGGAAAATAACAAGTAGTCGCAAAACATCGAATTCTCAACATGCCCAATTATAATGATTTGAAATAAATTTTAGTATGATGGTGGTGGCGAGCAGACACTGCAGTAGCTCTTAACTTAAAATAATCACGACCGCAATAAATTGTACTATCTCATATTTTTTGACACTGTCAATCAGAACCAATTCAGATCACATCAGAAACAAAAACAGTGAAAGGCTTGACCTTGTCACATATCGGTGGAGCCGCGAACGGAAGTGTGCTTGCGTGCGCACTGCAGTCGCGCGGGTGCGCGCGCGCATGTAGACCTAACAGAGAAGTTTCACTCTGATGGCAGTGTCGCTAATTTTTGGGGTTTCGGACCCAAAGGGTACCCTATTACTTAGCCTATCGTACGAGGGGCTCAGTTTAACAACTGAGCCAGCACACTGTTGTACCACAATTGAGGCGAGACAGCGAGGCAGTTTCTGAACGTAGTTGAGTGAGGCAGTCTTGGGAACACAGTGTGCACTGTGCGTGTTGTTTCGTGTGGTAATGGAGTAGAATGCTATGTGCGAGGCGCATTGTGCGAGCCAACACGATCTTTCCTCGCAGCTTGGCTCGCGCCTAGCACGATTGTGCAACTGTGTTTGTGTGCAGGTGTGCTAGCTCGTCCAAACGAAAAGAGTGATCCCTCGTTTTGAGAAAGTGTGTAGCTACAAAAGTGGTGCCACACGTGCTGAGGACCACTAGAAGTAATACACGATACGCCGCACAAAGTGAATCAAACTGTGTGAATCTGAGCCACGGTACTAATGACATAACAGCAGTCTTGCTCATAAACAAATGCATTTCAATAAGCCGTTTTGGAGATAAGTTTTAAACGAATAGCCTCTTGCCCCAAACACATGACACCACCTCCTTGTGTCGCGGGTAAAACAACGAGTTGGAGTGATGCAGGCGTGAATGCGCTGGCGCAGCGCAGGGGAGTGCTGTGAGGGAAAGAGGGGGGTGACAGGATGCGGTCACGCACATTCGCGGGAGATCGTATCGCGTCCGGGGACTGCGCGGCCTCGCGGCGCGGTCCGCGGAGAAACCGCGACGTGATACGGGCACTTGCGGTGCTAGAGTAGGGACACGCGGATAACATCGATAAAAACTCTATCGTATAGAGCTCAAAATAGTTACATACTCAAACAGTTTGCCCGAAAAAATATATTTAATTGATAGTTTCAAGATGGCAAATTAAAATAAGTTTAGTAAGTGATCAATATTTTATCAATACTCATAGACCGGGAGTATGGTCGTCAACCCTATTAATCGAGTACCAGGATGGGTATTACGATGAAAGAGGACAAAAATAACGCACAAAAACGTTGCCAGGGCGCAACTTGGAAGGTATTTTACCTAATCTATCAGGCTGTGTCTATGGCAAACGCATATACCTACTCCTTACATTGCGGGTAAAAACAAATAATATTTTAAAGTAAAAATTAACTATTTGTTATTTAATCGATATTTATAAATAAACTTCATTTGCTATTTAATCGATATCGATAAATACGCTGCTCTAGAGGAAAAGCATCGATAGCGGATGTGCGGTCGAGTGCTGCGGGCGGGAGACACGTCGCGCCTCCCATGGGGCCTACGCGGTACCTACACCATGAAGGTAGCAACTGGATAGGACCGCTGGGTACTTCAATACAAACAGTAACGTTATCACCTCAGAGTTTTGAGCGTCTCCAGTTTGGCATTTCCGAGGATAGACGAAGATTTTCGAAGCGCATATCTTTAATCGTAATACAGGATAATTCAAGACATGCCCCTAAAATACATGTTCCTTATTAATCATCAATCATGTACGTATGTTCTATGATTTTGAAAATTTTGGGAGAAATGTTTATGTTACAGAATATATAGGTAGTAAGTAACTTTAGCGTTTTAGTATTTTTCTGTTTTTTTGCGCAGAATGCGATGCTTATAAACTAGTAACAACAAAGCCAAAAACCATACTGGCAAACAATCAAACTCACAAATTCTGGTAAATATCTAGATTTTAGTGTAAAACAACAAAAAAAACGGAATTATAAGTTTACCGGGTCCTTATCGCGTTAACTTTTTTATTATTTTCTGACGTTTTGACAGTATTACAACAGCCGTGATCACATAAAAAAGTAAACGAGATAAAGACCCGTTCAACTTATAAATATAATTACCTAATCGCAAAAGTTTGTAAGATACTCAAACAATTAAAATCACGATTGTATTCGCTATGATGGACATCCTCAGATACATACTTAGTTCGTAGATCTTTAAAGATACCAAGTAAACGCCCGCGTTTGACAATTATTTAGCTTCTGTCTACGGCTTCGCCCGCGTGGTACGCAGATAAAATGTAGCCTATGTGTCATTCTGATGTATAAGCTATATTACTGTAAAGTTTCATCGAAATCCATTCATTAGTTTTTGCGTGAAAGAGTAACAAACATCCATCCTCACAAACTTTCGCGTTTATAATAAAACTAGCTTCTGCCCACGGCTTCGCCCGCATGGTACCCGGATAAAATAGTAGCCTATGTGTTATTCTGATGTATAGCTATATTACTGTAAAGTTTCATCAAAATCCGTACAGTAGTTTTTGCGTGAAAGAGTAACAAACATTCATCCTCACAAACTTTCACGTTTATAATAGTAGTAGGATTCAACGTGAACGTGCAAGCCCATCAGCGCTCACTGGCCTTTAAATTGTTGGTGCTAAGGCATGCCAGTTCTCTCGCGATATTTTCCTTGTTATCATTCATAGAAAGAAAGAAAGAAAAAATATTTATTTGCTAACGTTGCACAATATAAAATAGACAATACACACAAGGGATTTACACAAACAAAATCTAAATACATACAATAAAACTATGTGCATCCCAATACCTAGCAATATGCAACGCAAATTGGCGTCCAACTCAGCATTTGTTGTGTCAACTGGCAACACAACGCTGATCTTCCGTTGGAACCAAACGCTTAGTGAAATCATAGCTGTTGGAAGTAAAAAAGTATTGCGAACTCTTTAACTGAACGAGCTGGTTTGGATGTAAGCTGTGACTATCCTTTTATAGTAATGCCGTGATGCACCTGGCGCTGTGCTGGTGCGATGCATACCGCATTCGCGACTGCACTTAGAGAGACTGCTAATTTAAAACGATTTAAAAAAAAGGAGGAGGGTCTCAAGTTGCGGGCTTTCTCTGTTGTGTCCCCGGTGGGTTTAAATAACGTGAACAATATGTAATTTTTTTATAATACAATGTACACCAAGCCTAATTTAAATTACGTTACAAAAACAAAAACCGAGCACCATTAAAATTGTAGGTGAAGGCAGCATGCAAAATTGCAAATATTATTATGCTATACTAGCTTCTGCCCACGACTTCGCCCGCGTAGTATCCGGATAAAAAGTAGCCTATGTGTTATTCTGATGGTTAAGCTATATTACTGTAAAGTTTCATCAAAATCCGTTCAGTAGTTTTTGCGTGAAAGAGTAACAAACATCCATCCATATAAACTTTCGCGTTTATAATAGTAGTAGGATTATTTTAGCGTTTTTGCGTTTATAATAGTGGAGGCAAACAGGCATACACCCACCTGATGGTAAGCGATTACCATCAACTATTGAAATCTGCAACACGTGGGATATTGCTGATACTCAACAATGCCCCAGCATGGTTGCTGCATACAGTATGTTTGCTGGGGCTCATTTTTCCTGTTTCCCTCCGATTCCCCCGAAATCAAAGATACCAGGACACGAGTTTTATTCTAAAGATCGTTAATAGGGATCACTGTGGGCTCAATCCCGTGATGCGTGGTCCTACTTTATTGAATGTTTTCTTCGTTGAGTAGAGAATAATCCTGGCAATGGGGACTTTATGTTTGCTTTTGCATTTATCATTCGTTGGTATGAGCTAGTGACCAACTGTGGTGCCGGTGTTGTTAAGCCGCACTAGGCTATCGACGTGACTTGGCGGATGGTATCAGCCGGGATCGATCTTAACATACCCTCCGAAGTAAGCAAGCGCTCAAATTGTGACTCCGGGATCTGCCTCATAAATATACCGAATAGGAATAAAATCATGGGAAATTCATTTTATTCCTTATTTTTTTTCCTTGGGCAGTTTTTTTTGTTTTTTCATAGTCTCACAGACTTAGATGAGCTGTACCTAAAAAAAGGAAATGTGGCTCCATATAATATTTATTGTTTCCCTGACATTACATAAAACGGATGACTGGCAAAAATGTGGCTTAAATAGGTATTGTCTCCCTGATATTAGTACTTAGTACAGCTCCTTGTGAAAGAGCTTGTCACGAGAAGTACTACCAATATTATACCTATTTCTGCCGCCAAGCAGTAATGCTCGCATTGCTGTGTTTCGGTTTGAATGGTATGTGTACTGTTGAAATTACAGGCACATGAGACTTTTCACCCATTAGGTATGTCTCAGGGTCGACAACGCGCGAATGATACCTCTGGTGTTGCAAGCATCCATAGGTTACGGTAACCGTTTACCAACAGGCGGGCCGTATGCTTGTTTGCCACTTTAGTTGCTAACAAAATAAAATAATATAATACCCACCTAAAAAGGTGCATCGCTGCCGTCTAATGCGCTTCAGAAAACTAGTCCAACCTGCCACAGATAAAAAAACATCACATCACAAAAAATAAAAGTTAGCCTCGCTGCCATCCAGTGAGCTTCAGAAAACTAGTCCAACCTGCCACAGATAAAAACATCACATCACAAAAAATAAAAGCTAGCATCGCTGCCATCCAGTGAGGTTCAGAAAAATAGTCCAACCTGCCACAGATAAAAAAATAGCATCGCTGCCATCTAGTAAGCTTCAGAAAATTTGTTCAACCTGCCACAGATAAATAAAACATCACGTTACAAAAAATAAAAGTTAGCAGAAGCAAAAACAAAAGCGGTAAATCAACTAGCTGTAACCGGATCAAGCTGGATGTTTTGTTAGATAACAACCCTCGAGCTTTGCAGCAACAAGTGGCCGCATTTACAGTTATTTTACAGCGACGTCAAACGTTGAATACCCTTATCAAATGTATTGTCTCCAGTCGCGATGACTTTTTTAAGGTACCTTGGTACACGTCATAGCGAGTTTTCTATTTTCATTTTCATCAGGATAGTGGTTCTGTCAAAGAGTTAAGTACTGAAATACAACTACTGAATTGATGTTATAGTGGTTAGAAATTATTTCTAAATTAAGAATGTGAAATGCTACTATTTTGCGTCGATTTTTTGACGTCTATTACAATAGATCTAAATCAGATACCCACAATAAATAACCTAAATTTATCTATAGCGTAATCAAGTATTTAAGTACCTAAGTAGTATTTATCTTCATCCATAAGTGCTTCGAACTTTAGAATTATCATTTCTACAAACAAACGATTTCGAAAATGCCAATAACATTCAATTAAACAAGTCGATCTTTATACGAACTTTGTGGCGCAGTGGGCGAAGGTTGCGGGTTCCATTCCCGCCGCGGGACAAATGTATATATGATCTGCAAATACTTATTTGTCTCCAGTCTGGGTGTTTTAATATGTATGTATATACAAAGAAGTAAACTAGTACTATAATAGTCATGTAGTTCCCATAATACAAGCTCTGCTTAGTTTGGGGCTAGATGATGCTGTGTGAAAAATAATCAGCATTATTTTTCCCATAGCATTACGGTGGTATTATTCAGTCTTAAAAACAAACAACTAACGCGGCGAGATCGCGAAAGTCCGCGAGGGACCAAAGGTAGTTCCCGCGCCCCATGTTAGGGCACCAATCGATATCCATTAGTGGCGATAATCACTAGTCTCAAGAGCAATGAGCGCTATATTCATTTCATCTTTGTTACAACAACCAACGACACCCATCAATATGCTTATAGTATCCTATGTATTAAGTTATATAAAATCTTGAGATATTCCACCTATACAGGATGTCCCATAACATATATGCTAACACAAACTGGAGTGATGCTGCCCGTCAAAGTGTACATATTTTCCTAAAAAATAAGTCGAATACTTATAGGTACAAAATTTTATTTTTAGGAAAATAATTTGAAACTGCAAAATGCAACCGATTAAAAGTAAAATATCATAGTTGCATTTCGCAACCCTAGACTATGATATTGAGTGTTTGTGAAAGTTCTAGAGTAACTTTAATTAATGCGTTCTTTGTTCGCCGTGGCGTGGATTTTTTGGCTCTAATCCCAGATTCCCGCACCAAATTAGGGCGGTGCGCACGTGATCAATCGATATCGCGTGATTATCGATGATAATGGCCGGACCTCGGAGCGGACGCGACCGTCTCTCCCACGATGCCCGCGGGGCTTGACCGTTCGTAGGGTGGTTAACAATACATTTTAATTAGTACGTATTGGATGCGAAGTTTTGTCGCAAATTTTATTGGTTTTATGTGTGATGCATAGCTAATAGAACTCCTGTCATAGCTGTTCGTTCCATAAAAGTTTAAAAGAAACAGCGATCGACATAATACTTTCTTACAATAGTTTGAATAAATTTCATCGATAACTTTGAAATAAAAACGATTCGGGCTGGCATACTCGGATAGCTTGAATAATTTACTGCGTTTTGATTGGTCATCACGAGGCCGTTATTTGCATAATTGCCCATAAGCAAGTTTTTGTTTATAGGTCGACTTCGATTTGGACAAAGCAGCGGTTTTACCCGAGGCTTCTCCACCGTTCACAAGCTGATTTGCATTTATTTTATCCGATACCCTTCGCCTCGGTTCACCTTAACTAAAAGCTTCGTTCTGCTTAATGTGCTCACCAAATGTTATGAATATAATGAAGATATTTCGAATGAAATTGTATGCGCTCATAAGTGCGAGGACAGGATTAGCGAACCCGACCGGGCAACTCATCAATAAGGGTCCGAGATAAATTCCGTGTCGAATATCTTTGGCGGCCCCCGTTTGTACGTAAACACGCAAAATCCCTCGAAGGTATACCGCGGTCTCTAGACATGTGCGGGACATAAATTTGGCGAGCGTTACGTAGGTACAGGCCGGTCGCTATGTACTAAGATACATAAGGCGTACCTATGTACTGAGCAACACGGGCGTCACTTATCCGCGCGGAGGATGCGGTGGTCGTCCGATCGCCCCCCAGCGACCCCCAGCGACCCCCTGTGGGAGACCTCCCCAACCCCCTCGCGATTCATTAAGTCGGGCGCGGCCAACGCGGCGGACGCATCGCGGAGACTCCGTGAATTCAAATTAGAAGCGGCTCGGACGTCGTATGCTAGAGTTGGGGGTTTATCGAGCCCTATTAAACTGAAATTTATGCTACAAAATAAACTTTAGCGACACCATACTTGGCTGTTATATATAACTGGCATGCTTGCTTGTTCAAGGACAGAAGAAAATAAAAATATCTGGCAATGCGAATATACATAACTAGCCGATGCGTAGGATAGGTGCATCAAAAATAATTGCATGCCTTGCACCCTTAAGAGTTTTTTTTGAAATTCAGTTATTTTGTATTTAAAATATCCAAACTCAGTTTACAGCAAATCGCACCAAGCGTTAAACATTTCAACTGGCACGCTTGCTTGCTCAAGGACATATGTAAATTAAAAATATCCGGCAATGCAAATATACGTAATGTACCGATCCCGTAACTTAACGCATCCTATTGAAGCCACTGAAATCGAATTAATTTAATGTCATAATATACAGATAAACAAACATGCTCCCGACATAAATGTTTTCCCCAATGTGTATGATACACATCCTGATCCATAATCAGTATGCATATTTGTAATTCTAAACATTATATTATTTGCCACATTCATAATAGTTAGAATTCTTATTAAGTCTTCTTACTTATTTAGTCTTATAAAAACCTGTATTTTTCGTAAGAAATATTTGCCGCTGCACGCATTTGGCCAATTTTTATTTCAGTTTAGACTAATTCGCTCACTTATGATGACAAATGCTTTTTTTTGCACCACGGAATATAGGGTAGGTAATCTGTGTTTTACGGTAGAGTTGGTAGAGACAGTAAAACAAAAGATTATGCGAAAAAGTTAGCATCGATATGTTTAAAAAATTTTGCTACTAACCCAACTCTACCGCCCCTTTGTCTCGACAAGACAGACGCGCTCACAGCGCGGGTGGCGCGCGGACATACATACTGCTAGCTGTGCTAGGGCTTTGCGGCCGCGCGAGGGGGCGCACGTGCCGGACGGAAGTCGCGCGGCCCGCTTTGCTAAATGATTCAAAACTCCCTCGAACTGGCCCTGGACTCTGCCTGGCGTGTACTTGCAAGATTTATGCCCCTACCCGATCCCTAGATTAAAGATGTCGCGCCTTTATTGAAACACGCTAAAATATTCTCGACGCCGACGCCCCGGCGCGACACGACGCAGCCCGCAGCTCATTCGCATTCACTCACCGTTCCTACTCATTTCATTCAGTTCTTTATTGTTTGTTTTTCGATCTATTTACTACAGAGGGCTGCCTCGTTAATCCCTAGGAGCCCAAATTATGGCGTAATGATGTAGCTACTCATGTTTAATTAATTATGCTACCTACAGTTTTATGTTTGTAAGATTTTCACAATGAGGCTGGATATTTTGTTACTTGTCTTTTTTTATTGTAAGTATTAGATTTTACTCTATGATTATTTATCATCGCTTTCGTGAACGTCTCAAATGGTGCCAACCTTAACGTTACGTACAAGTGGGTGTGTTACCAAAGTAAAATAAATAATATTCATCACTTGTTGCATGAAATCAAATTTATTACTTACTAGCGACCCAACCTGTACGGGTCATCCAAATTTCCGTCATTTCTGATGGATTAAAAAAATATATACAAATCGTATCCAATACGAACACAACAAAAAAAACAGCCAAATCGGTCGAGCCGTTCTCAAGTGATGATCTTTCATAGGTACAGGCAGGTATTTTTTTCCTCTTGGAAATTTACCATTCGAATTAACCATGCAAATTTACGACAGGTACCTACATAGCAAAGGTTGTTTTTAGTTTCAGTGAACTGCGTAAAAATCAACTCTGAAACAAATCTCCGCCGGAAAATTCATTACAAACGAAAGCTTAATCCAAAGTTTTCAGCGTCCTCATGCAATTGTGCAAAGTTGGGCGAAGTTTCCGGCGTCGAAGTCAGCATGCAAATGGGAACTTTCCCTCTTTTCAGACGACTGAGGGTGCTGAGTCATAGTAAAAGTGTTGCCAGCAACTCAAATTTGTGGCCAAATCGAAGGAAATATGAAATTTTAATTGAACAAATAAATGATTGTGTGTCAAGTCAGTATTCTATTTACATTGGCAGCACTTTCTTCAACCAGGATAACTTGTGGAGGCTGCAGCATTATGGACTGTATTTAACTAACCAAAAAATAATGTATTTAAAATGTAAAATTAGAATGGGTGACAATAGGAACGTTTCGCAAAAAATGTGCATTTTTTATGTCCCCATTATTAATACCAACAGTTATAATAATGGGGACAGACTCTACCTTCATAGATCCTTGAGGTTATCTTACTAAGTCCAAACATTAGTATTCTCTTTTTGTCACTGCTCATTTTGAGCATACTGTATAGTATGAATTAGTGAAAATTTATGAAATAAACAATTACACCTTAAGATCAAAGGTACAAAGGGTGATTTTATCGCTTAAAAACAATATCTTCCAGTCAAGTAAGTTATTAACTTATTACCACCCAGTTAACCAGCTAAACATACCCAGAAGTTGAGTTACCTGTCTACTTTTACTATGACATGACATAGTTAAGGCTACGGTGGCCGATTTACAACCCTCTCGGTATCAATTGAAAGCTTACCTACTTGTAAATTTTATATCTATGAATGTTTGATTTAAGTATATTTGATATTTTTTAGTAGCTCTCACAGAATATATAATACTAGCTTCTGCCCACGGCTTCGCCCGCGTAGTACTCGTGTAAAAAGTAGCCTATGTGTTATTCTGATGTATAAGCTATCAATTTTTCTATCAGTTAAGACCTATTATTGGCTACCTGTATCTATTTAAGTACCTATTGTTAAGGACATTGTGTTATAGCTGTTGGTTTTCTGAATAAAATAGATAAATAAATTACTGTAGGCCCATTAAAATCTATTCAGTCGTTTTTGCGTGAAAGAATAACAAACATCCATCCTCACAAACTTTCGCGTTTATAATAGTAGTAGGATTGTGCGAAATTTTGCGTAGGTATTGGATTTTTCTATTATAGCTACTTACAAAAAAAAATTGTTCCGCGTAAAGCTTATTGTAGAGCTTTTGGCAAGACTGGTAATTTAGGCAAGTTTACGTAAATCCTACGTAGGTTTTTATGAGATTATGTCCGGTTACCAATTTTCTAAACTTTTTTTATCTTAGGACATAAAAGTACGTAAAAAAGTTGGTGGCTAACTCTGATGCCTTCGACAGACATGGCTTGACGACTGTTTTAGCCAGGACTGTCATCTTAACGTGCTCTGTAAAGCATGGAAGCGCTCAGTACTGAACTGCCTCTTAAGAACATGAAAGCAGTTTACTTTCTATTTAGCTTTCTAACACCACATCGTTGGCTCTTGTTATTAAAATTGCTTACCTTGATCATAATAACGTTTTCTTATGTATGAGAAAGATCTTTTTAAAACAGCTTCTTATTAGATCAGAGTTTTTGGCTCTTTAAATGGTTGGTCATCTTATACGCCAGTTTCATAAAAACTATCTCTGAAGAAAAAAAAAGAATTTCCATTTCCAGAAACTTTTTTTTCTGGGTGGAAAAAGAATGCCGCGAATAGACATAATTCAACAGATAAAGGAGAAAGTCGCTGTCATGCAAAGAATTGAATGGCGGGAATTGCATCAGTTGCACCGACAAGAGCACATAGCTCTGAAATCTAATGATGAATACATACCTCAAAACTGTTCGCCTATATATAGTACTTTTAGTTGTGCAATAAAGAATTTTCTATCTATTTCTATTTTCTATGAATGAGATCTGGTCTTTTCGATATTTTATCACGAAAATATAGGAGCAAGTGAGATACTGCAGAGTCTCTTAGGCTTAGTCTCTTGACTAAGAGAATCTAAGAGCCTTGGTTAAGAAACCAAGATAGGAGATGCAATGACCTGGCCTATATAACTACAGGAGGCTCGGATATCAAAGCAGTGTGTCCGGATCGGCTGAGGCTCAATTCGGCCTCCTTGCGCATATTGCATGCACGTACCAATGAAGTTTGCTTTGTAGGCGGTAATCTAGGGGTATCTGGGTGGTGGGTGGCGGGTTATGTACACACGAGCCTGAGGCGTCGAGGTAGGCAAATGGCCGGCGAGGCGGGCGCGTAGGCCGACATCTCGAGCGATATCGATCCGCGGCACCCGGCCGGCCGTCGCCACGGACACCGCTCGCGGCGGGAGGGCGGCGCCGCGTGACATGACAATAACACTCCTTTGTTTGCCACACGAGGCTGCTAGCTCCCTGGGAGACTGCTCACGGCTGTCCCGGACACGAGCTGTTGACACGGACTACGTCCAAACCATTATATGTAACTGGAAAGAGACCTGTCGAATAACGTATCACAACCCGAGACTCATGTCTTGGACGTAGCTAAGACTTCTATTAATATTTTGTTTCTTTTCATAGCAGTCTGAAATTTCATTCAAAGTATTTAAAAAATGTTGGTTCATCGATATCGATGATTATATTTAGGGAATTGTCGCATCCCTAGCCCGCGTCGCGACCGCGCGGCAGCGGGTGGCGCAAATCACTCGCGCGGACTGCCGTTCTTGGAGAGCGCTCCCATTTGCGCTGCGGTCGTTTGCCGTAAATTTATTTTTATTTGTCGATAAAAAATTCACGAGTCCAGCGAGTCACAAAGACTACCTAATGCTCGTTCAAGTATTCTAGCTGCTAGCTGCGGTGCTATATAAAAGCAAGTTTTTCTTTTTTGTCGGTGGAATAAGTTCTAAAAGTTTGTGTAGCGATTTAAAATTGTTTTTCTTGGCGTCGGTTTCAGGTACCTAGATATTCAAAGTTTACCTGCATATATAAATTAATTATTTCAAAAGTGTTGCTGTTATTTGTAGGCAGTAATAAAAATGT
This sequence comes from Perizoma flavofasciatum, assembly GCA_958496245.1. Taxonomy (NCBI): domain Eukaryota; kingdom Metazoa; phylum Arthropoda; class Insecta; order Lepidoptera; family Geometridae; genus Perizoma; species Perizoma flavofasciatum. Next base: position 9,139,518 of record OY292436.1, read on the forward strand.
AATCATTTACAGTAGGTAAAAGCCTTATATATGGTAAATTTATGAACGCTACCAAGAGCAAATGGTACCGATACGTAGATACGTAGTAAAGATGTAACTAGACTCAGCTGATGCAACCTAGCATTGATAAGAAAGATTTTTATTTTTATTTCAATAATTTTCACCGCCTACTATAAATGTAGTAGGTGGTAAAATATAATTACATTACCTACCTAAAAATATTGGAGATACAGGTATACAAAGCAGGAAAAGTTTTCAACATTATATTACTTAGTTCAAAGATTAGTGCTTATTTTAATTTAGGACTGATTTATTTAAAGCCAACATAGATCTCATGAAAATTAGTAAAATAAAAATAAAATTCATCGATATCGATAAAAAAGGTCACAGCGCTTTCAATTAGAGGCACAGCACGGCCTCGCATGAGTGGCGTCTGTACGCGTCGTCACGAACCACCCTCACACCCCCTCGCAACTGGACCCCCGCCCAAATCGATACTTGCGAGTCGAGTGTCTTGCATCGATATATCGATAAGCTTGGTCAGCTCTATTGTTCGAAATTCAAATAAACTCATCTGGGTCTTTCTTTGACTTTGACTTTATCTCAAGTGTGATCTTTAAGTAGCATGCTGCGGGATAAGTTACTAATAGTGGTGGGAGCTGGTGGAGTAGAAAGATCCGACCCACTTTTAACAAAAATGGGAGTGCGCAGGGATCATCAATCTGGAATATATTTTTTTCTTTACTATTAAATGATCTACCTAGCTCTATATGCGCCGCCGAAGTGTAGTACAGTGACGTCATGCCAATGACGTCACCGCGGTAGTAATGGCATCATCAATTGATCAACTCGAACGGAATCTCCGCGGCCTGCCAACTGGCTGAGTGGTTTAGGCTGAACGGGCTCGTATTAAACCTAACAAAGACTCACTTTATTCACTTCTGCCTATCGGGACATCATGTGAGAAACCTTTCAGTTAAGATGACATTAAGGTTGAACAAGCGGATCCGACGACCTTCTTGGGATTCGAGAAAGATTGCGGACTCACATAAACAAATTGTGTGGGAAACGTGCTTTGCACGGTTTCGGCTGTCTGGTTTTCTACCCAAGAAGGTGGTGCGATCCTGCTACTTCGCTCCGGTGCAATCACTACTTCAGTACGGGACAGAGCTGTGAGGGTGCGCTGCTGACTGAGAGCGTGCCATGCGAAAGGCAAAAGAATTTCTCGTAGAGGCTCCCTAAATGCACGGACTAAATTCGCTCCCACCAAATAATAATACGTTAGTTTTTAATTTTTAGCATCCATTTGTTTGTACCCGCTTATTTTACGAGTATATTGGGATTATTTGGATAGTAATGTTGGTTGGTTCATTGTCTAGCATGCTGATTGTTGCAACTGTTGACTATCTTCGAAGTATTTTTTCTTCGGCGTTTCCAATAATCTATGAGTCACTAACCGCCAAATACTGAAATGCTACTCAACGATTTATCACGACTTAAGTACGATTACAAAATGGTAGCTTTATACATTGCATATAGCGCCATTTTTTCTAACTTTACCTAAACCTAGAATGTTAAACTCTTATCTACCTATTGGGATAGTTAGTAATTACGATTGGTCAGGCTCGATTGAAAGCTATGTACGTACTTAAATGTCTTTATGTATCTAAGCTTAATTATCTCCATCAATATAGATGATCTAGCGATTTTATTGCGCAGCTCTAGCCAGGGCGTCTTGTTCGGGATCCAAATACCGCTTGGTCAAGCGCGACTCAGAACTAAATTCTTAGCACGGTCTAATTTAAGCAATTATTTTTGTATAAGTATCAGTATTTTCATCGACGTCGATGTTTTAGCAGTGTGATGGCGCAGCTCTAGCCCGGGCGTCTTGTTCGGGATCCGAATAACGCTTGGTCAAGCGCGACTCAAAGCTACGTGGCACGGTCTAATTTGAGCCAGCTCTACGGTGCCTCTGTTCGCTGCTTCGCTTTGCACTGAATATTATACCACCTACCTTATCTACCATATCTACTTGCAGCTGTACGTATACCTTACCTCCCTATGTAGATAGGTATTTACTTGGAAACGTACATTCTGTATACTAACGAATAGTCTATTTAACAGTGTATTGCCTGATCTCAGTATAAAATAATATATTCAATCTACTACCCCCGTTTAGTTTGTAACATATGCAAATTTTTACCAACTAAGTACGTACCTAATTATTATTATTATGGCAGTAACTCAGTAATAGATTGATCGTCCGTTGGAATAAAGCGATTCTCTTTCCACTACAGCCTAATATAGGGGCAACTATTTCCCGTGCCTTCAGTTTTTTAGAGAAGATTATGACACCCGTATAAATACGTGCTGCATACATGAAAATTATCCTGCACTCAGTGGATTTACCTATTCGGAGAGTTTCCTAGAATGGTGTATGGGTTTCGCCCGGTTTCGCAGAAATACCTGATATCACTGGATACTGATCCAGCCACCATCCGATATGGTTGTAGAAACATAGGTAGCCTCGAACATTGGCTGACCGACGGTAATGAATTGTAGTTGCTGTGAGAATTAGCTGGATTTGAAAATGCTTTTGGTAGAAAGTTTGGTTTTGCTATTGGATGATCATGTCTCACAACATGTTGTGAGTTCTGCCCATGAAAATGATTAATTTTTGTTCAATTCCATAAAATTAAATGTGTGTTTAAATTAATAGGCACCTAGGTATTTAATTTAAAATTGTTTGTAACACACTTTAATCAACTGCTTTTTTAACTTTGTGCCTGCCTCAACACAAAAAGATGTTTGACTTTGGGTAACCTACCTAAAACAGCTGATTTATCAAATATTTACCGAAAATAGCTTTCAGCGTACTACGACTTTTTAAGTTTAGAAAAGCAGTTTTCACCCTCCTGAAAAACTAGACGTCATGAGAAAACTAAAAAAAAAGCAAAAAAACGCATTAAAATAAAGAGGAATTTCGCATTCCTACGGCCTGACCTGATAGGTACAGAAAAAAAATAATGCACGTAACTTATAGGTATGTCTAACCTAACCTCTTTTCGTAGTCACAAAACTATAAACCGTAAACAAGAATAATACCTTTTAAGTAAATAAAATTAAGTAAGTACCCAAGTAAAACTTTAAAACGTATAAAATGAAATTGATAGCGAAAGTGTTAAGTTACATTGAAAAGTGAAGGCAAAAGTTGCACGGAGTTGTTTTCGCCAAGTTTGGATTCAATTTATAGGGTGGTGGGTGGCACCCTTGCGTACACAATAGGATTTATTTATGAATCTGTGGCGATGAAAAGGCGGGAAAAGTTTTTCTGTTTACGTTTGTTTGGGTGATCTGATGGAATTATCTGTGGCGACCTCACCCAAATACTTAGGTACCTACATAAATTATATTTAAGTATTTAATGTAAGATGTTATCGTAGAAGATCTATGATAACTAGGTTTATTTGTTATTTTAAGTTTGCATGTTATACTTTTTTTTTTGGCACAAACAGTCACATAGAAATATACATTGCTTATTAATTAATGGTAACATTTACAAAAGACAAGGAGTTCCCAAAAGGAATAATTCAATATTGTAGGTAGAATTTGAGCGTTAGCTAGGACTTACAGTGAACATATTATGTAAGTAGGTAAAGTATTAAGGTGACCTACCTGATGGGATTACATTAATAACAATATTGTGACCTTTATCTTTGTGAGCTAAACAAACCTGGGGGTCTACTCCGTAAAACAATATCGACATTATCGTTACGATACGACAGTGCTCCGAATTATTCGGCCGTACCCTACTCTCAAAAATGTTCGCAATCTTTGTCGTCTGTCGAAAGCATAGACAATATGTATCGAATCTTCGGAACGAATGATAGGAAAATCTAAAGGCTTGGATAATAGACATTTAGCCTAAATCTTTTTGCTTGACTGTTTATGTCACTTTTTAGGCAAAATGATAACAATTATCTATGAAAGTAAATGAAGTGACAACGTCAAATGTCAAATCAACAAACCCGCCTGTGATTTGAAAACTTTACAAGTAAAATTCTTGTGACAACTAGCCACAGAAGCCATAATTAAGAAGAATTTAAGAATTTTGAAGGTGAAGCAAAAATTCGTCGGGGTGAATATTCAAATTCGTTTATTAAAAAGATACTAGTACACACAGCATTAAAGTTTAAAGCACTATTTTAACAACAATTTTGTTTATTAATTTAAAAAAATCATGTAGTTAAAAAAAAATACAAGTTTACCTTCAAACAAACTTTTACTATGTTTATAATTCCCGATGAAATTATAGTCTGGAATTTTGTTCAAATCCAACTGGTCCCTCGTCACTTTAAAATTTTGTTTTTGTAAAGCCTTTTCCTTGTGGATGGCTTCCATGGCAAGCATAAATCTCGCCATTATATCAAAACAAGAGGCAAATCAAGAGTCCGTAGTGCAGCAGGCCGAGGTCGAATGAAAATAATGCAGAGAGTCCAGTAGGCAGCAGGGCTCGAAGGTATAAAAGATTCGGAGTCCGGTAAACGAAATGGAGATGATTTTATCAGAAAACACAACAATATAACCCGAAACGATAATGCGCACGATAGCATCAAGGGCATCGTTGATAAGTTCGTCAATTGACATTTGTTTCGTTGTCAAATTCAAATTATCGTATCGTTTTTAGTGATGCCGGAGTAGGGTTACGACATCGATTGTCAAAAGTAATGTCGGTCGTTTCTTCGTTCAAATGATAGTCGAAACGATGTAACGTAGAGTAGGTTTAGCACGATAATTGAAGCGATATATCGTTTATCGGTTTGTAGAGTAGACCCCCTGTCTATTAACTTAGTGTTACATGGCGTAAAGTAAAAATAGAACTAGTCTTACTAACAATGCAATATACTTATTTTGTTTATGCGCCTGGTGGTTTGTCATCAATCATCTATGAAATATCAATATTTTAAAACAGTTATATCCCAAAAACTTCGGCCCGATAAATCCGAAGAATTTAGACCAGGCTGGCATAGAGGTTATTGCGCCCTCCAAGAGGGAGGCCGTTGGTTCGATCCCGTCCAGCGGGGCGATCACACTAATTTCCCATGGCTGGTATAATCGGATGGGATGAATTGTGTCACGCGAATTTGTAAGCTGGATGAGCCATAGATGGACAATGCGAATGAACAAAATTGGTTTCATATTGGACGTTCCGTTTTTTCGGTGGATGGGCCATTAAAATAAGGAACTAGTGTCAAAATTGATTGCCATCTCGATAGCCATGAGTTAGTGTGATCGCCCCGCCGGGTCGATATTCTTTTACATAAGTACCTACCTACGTAATTATAAAGCGTTCATGAAACCTATACTTAGTAGGTAGGTATGTTAAGTAGATAGGGGCCTACTTACCAAATCTAGTTAAATTTATTAAGAGAGTTTTATTTTCTTCAGCCGTACCTTACCTATAATAATCAATAATTTACTAACCGCCTTACTAATAAAGATTTTAAACAGTTGTTTAAAACAAAGTGTTTTTGCATTTGTCAAGTCTGTTGAATTTGGAATGACACATCTTAAAGAGATAAACCAGTGTTTAGTTAATCAACTGTTAAATAATATTTGTAAGTTAGGCCCTAATAAGTAGGTATTTATCAATAGTATGCAGGTATTCATTTTTCGATAGATCTTTACTGTGGTTTGTGTCTCGTTATAAATTATTTTTAACTTATATGTTATTTTTCAAGCGCCGTCTGTCGATATTATTTCGCACTAGATGCACATAAGGGGTTGTGTGGCTGCTTCATCGTAGGGTTGCTAATTTGAAGTTCAGTGTCTATATTACAGTATAGATGTCGCTTTTCTATTCTCCGAACTAATTCCAAACAAGCTACCTTACTGACGACCATGATTTCTCTTCTGTGAGATTTTTCAAAGTCATGCGACCTAGCTAGATTGTTTTGTCCACCCCCAAAATCAGTAAATTTCTTCAAAATCGTTTGAGTCGTCCTCGACATTTTTTGTAATTTAGAAATTCTATTCCGGCACCCTTGTTATTTCGTTATGTTAAATAAATTTCGCTTCAATGAGAGCCGCTTAATTTCGCTTCAATGAGATTAGATTATCTGTAACTTACTTACTTCTAAATAGGCCACTATCATTTCTATATTTTAATCCTAACCAAACGAAGGATTGTTCAGTAGTATCATTTTAACTGGTCTGTGGTAGTACATAATCATCGCCAAATATTGATATAAGAAACAAACGAAAATAATTTATCTTGCTCGTTTTAAAATAAAGGGATGTTTTCGATTTCCAGCCGGAGCGCCTCATGTCACCGTTCACCGCTATTATACGTCGCAGCGGGAACCCGTTTGAACTGGCCCATGTCGTCGTGTCGTGGCTCATAGGCGCCGGCTATGACGCGTACGTCGCGGTGGGATGCGCCGAGCGGGACACATGCATGGCCATCCGGTACCGGACTGTCTGCCCCGACATACCGGATGAACGAGTGGTGAGATACGTATTTGAGGTTACGTTTAAGGGTTAAGGTAAAACGCTAACAGTCACATAGTGCTGAACCCACACAAGGATACCCTGTATCGTGGGTATCAGGCCTTGACTTTCTGCCAAATTATCATAAATATTACACTCGCTGCACAAAGATTTGCTGAGCACTATCCATATCATGGAGTTAACGTCCTAATGATATCCGCTTGCAGTATCGTCGTGATGTTGGCTAGTTATTGTTGAAAATATCTTAAACATTTTTTCTTGAAGCTATTCTTTTCAATGTTCTTGCTCTTGTAGGTTCCGTATATACCACCGCCTCCTGAGGAAGAGCCCCGTTACCGCCTGGTGCCGCTGCCGGACCTAACATCCAAGTACTGCCAGGAGATGGACCAAAAAGCCGCGGACGCCAAACAAGCAGAGCTGGACAAGATCGAGAATGAAAGGCTTAGGAAGATCGCTGTAAGCATCAATCATAATTGGGAGCTTTGCTCCTACTTTTGATGTCTAACTTAGAACATAGATTTTAACCAGAAAGCGCATGACTCGTGCCAACAAATGTTTTTTTAATGAAAACAATGGAGCACCTTTTGCAAAGCGCTTATCGTCGCCTGGCGCTTATCTTCAACACTAGGGGCAGTGCTGGCTGTGTAGCCTGCCCTAAGGACTCTTTTTATCATGTTAGAATTCAGTGGAAACACCTCAGAAGAAAGCCGAAGATATGGTGGAAGTTCGTTGGAGCATTCTCCATAGAGACGATAGAATACACTGAGTAAGCTGATATCACTGACTAGCTCGGCGGTTCTCTTTGTGAACTGATATTAGTCTATTTTGGATTCACTCCGCCTCCTACTGTTTGTATTGTACGCGACTTCACGCTTTTATATTCTAAAATCCTACTAATATTATAAACGTGAAAGCTTGTGAGGATGGATGTCTGTTACATCTTACTCTCTGTTCTTTCACGCAAAAACTACTGAACGGATTTTGATGAAACTTTACAGTAATATAGCTTATACATCAGAACAACACATATGCTACTTTTATCCGGGTAGTACGCGGGCAAATACGTGGGCAGAATCTCAATAACTATTCAGTTACACTCAATATGTAAAAGCTGGCAGTCACAGCTGCTGACTAATAGAAAACCAAGCCATCCATCAGTTGGGATGCTATCCTTAACTGTCTTTAAGTTCGTGGTCAACATTCGTTACTATACCCCAGAGATTATTGCTTCTGTGCGTTATATGACCAACCCATTCAACTTGCAAGTCTTAGTGGCATAATATCATCACTGGCAACACGCACTGATTGTAAATTTTCATATTGAAGCTCTACATTACCTCTTATATGAAAATATGGTATTATCTAGCAACTAGAGAAGCCTCCTGACGATGATATCCACGGCTGGAGGACGCATGCGTGGGTTCTTGTCCTGCCAGGGTTCATGGACGTACAAGAGCCGTTTTTCATAGAACCCAGCGAGGGGAAGGGATACCCCGTAGACGCGAAGCAGTACCATCAGATTGAGAGCGTTTATAATCACGAAAACTATTATGTAAGTGTGTTTTGACCTATTTGAATACTATCACAATCAATATAAATTCCGACCAAGGCGTATTGGATACTCATAATGAGTTTACTAGTGGAACGTCTGTGACTTTTCCGCGTTAAATAGAGAAAGCTCACTTGAAGATAGTCTGGAGCCAACTCGTACAGATATCCAGTCCACGGCAGGCGCCTAGTAGAGGTCACTTCGTCCTCTCAGCCAATGAGCAGGTTAATGAATGAATTAATGAATGAAAATACTTTATTGTATACCATAGTAAAAATTGTTATAACTTAACAAAACTAAAAAAAACAAAACTTAAAGTACAATAGGCGGTCTTAGGGCGGTCTAAGTCTGGGCGGTTAATGCACAAGATAAAACAAGTTCATTAGTGAATTTACTGCTAATTATTATTTTCTTCCAGCTATACACCTCTGATCATTCACGTTCAGTCAATCACGACTTAGAACGATAATTAAATACAATACAAATGAAAAAAATATGGCAGCTTTTCACATTGCATAGTACCACTTTCCAACTCTACAATATCTCGAGTAGCATTTTAGTATTTGGCCTTATATTTTACGACTTATTGTGTACTTACGCCCGTGTTCCGAACCAATCTCAAACTATCACAAAATCAATGATAAAGTAGGTTTTAATTTATATATTTTTAACAGGCACATTCGTAGTCCTGGGGTCTAGACAAATACCACTTTCTGTTGGCGTTGACGCCTGCGAAAAGGTTGAATTGTATGGGAATGACTTTAACCGTGGAAAAGTCACGTGATAGCTGCCAAGTTTGAACTTTTCAAATTTGCGTTAGCGTGAATGGAAAAGTAAGCGTGAGGTATTTGTCTAGACCCCGGACCCCACACTAGGATTCCCTGTGTCGTGAATCCTATGTATGTGTACACACACACATACATAACATTGTTCATGCTTCAGTTTCAATCAACTTGAGTTCAATTCCTTGATATAATATGTGAGAGCACAGGTAAACCTGCAAACCACGAGCGAAGGCCCCGGCTCCCTGAACTACGATCTCTGCGAGCTGACCTGTTGGGAGCACTTGCTGGCTGGCGAGCCATTCTTCAGACGGCAGCTGGTCGGCATCGACTACGCTGATAAAAGGACCGCTGTGGATACCGAGAAGCACCTCGATATACCGGCCAGCTGGGTGGAGAAGCTGGATATAAGTGCTGATGGTAATAAATTAATAAACACGTTCCTATGGTTACTCATACCTAATATCTGAGTCCATACTATGGTTACCAGTTGTCAATCCATGAGTGTATCAACCCTTTAATACACTAACGAAATGTCAATGGGAAACTCATCATTTGCCTTTTCAAATAAACTGTTTGATATTTGAAAGTGCTAGTTCAAAATAGTTGTATGCTAAGACTTTTCTTAGCAATCGACTATTTTGAATACCATATTGACTACTTTGAATTTTGATATGTCAAAAACTTCTTAGACTTGAAAAGGGAACACAGAAATAAGAAAAAAAATGGTTAGTTCGAAGAAAATGCTAGTTATCATTAAGTTTGCTTATTTACAGGTGGTAAACCAATGTAGGTTTATAGAAATTATAGAAACATTATGTATGAACTTTTTTGTATGAATAAATTGATGTATTTCATGATTCTGGGACTTATTTTGATATTATATAGCAATCATAGCGTGTTTGATTGTTTCTTAATTTCAGAATATGAACAGCGTTACCCAGGCAGCCACAAAGTGGTCCATTACAAGAAAGTTCTTTTAGAGAAATTCTCTCCGTACTCGGAACGGGATGGCATCGTCAAACGAGTCAAGATATTCGATGACTATGCTCTCACTGTGCCTTTGCTAACGTAAGTGTCAGTCAACTAAAACTCAAACCTTTCGTCCCACAAAGTTCACTTCTCAGTGACCACTTCCCATAGTTGCCATATTTTATCTGCACGATGTTCGATGTGGCCATTATGGGAAGTAGTTTATTCGAGAAGCGCTTAATAAGAGATGTCGTCGTTATAGGAAATGTTATATTCATAAAATATATGGTAATATGTATGAATATGAATATAAGATATTTATATAGATTAAATATTCATATTCATAATCTTTATTGCCAGAATGATGTTAACAAAACAGTTGGTCTAAGTGAAGTTATACTAGGATTAGTATCACACATTTTATCCTTTCGGACATGCAATAGTGTATCCAAATAGATCGTGATTTAATTATTATAATTTCATTCATTACCTATGTACATAGAAAAAAAAATAGAAAATAACAATGTCGCAGTTCAACTGGCTAAATGAGCAGTATAAGAAGTAAGAACTCTTTTTCCAGCTATGAGTGGTACAAACACAGAGTAGATAAAATGGAAACACTAAAGTTAGACCACGTGAAACGGGAAATGAGGGAGACGTTTGGAATTGGAAGAAAAGATCATTTGATCAGTAAGTTTGATGGCAACTGATCATTTCATATCATCATCAATCATCGTATTTTTATGTATATCTACTGGGGCATCATCGTTATCATCATTACCAGCTTGTATTACCAGCTTGTATTTACCCACTGCTGGGTATAAGCTTTCTCCAATTTGACGGAACTAACTCTAGCTACCTCTATTGATATCATCCATGTCTTATTCCCGATCTTCTCGATTTCATATATCCATCTTGCAGGTGGTCTGCTATTTGCATTTACTTTTTCTAGGCGTCCATTCTGTCAGGGCCTTCGTCACCACGGTTCACCAAATGCCCTGATGTATTGCCATTTCAGTCTCCTGATCCAGAGATCGAGAAAATACACCAACAAACAAATTAATGACTCTTCCATCGATATATATTATTGTGACGTGCGCGGCTATATAATTATGGTACGCCAGCGCCATCTCTTATCAAATAAACCTACTACTCGTTCTACTGCCATCTAGTATCGTCTGGCACTAACCGCGCTATTAAAAGACAGTAATGTTTCTCGAATATTCGAGGCAGCGCGAGGCAGTGTGCGGGAAACGCACCCCTGTGAGAAAGTACTAGAATGAACGCCTAATTTTACGCTGAATATATGAGCGCAGTAAGCCACCCGAAGCGAGAGTTCAGTTCAAAATTTGAATGAGAATTAATCGAAGTGATAGAGAAGCGATACCCAATGACCAGTGAAGAGACTGTTGTGCTATAGTTTTGTACCTAATTATAGAGTGTTTTTGTTCGCATTGTGTAGTTTTGATGTTCTATTTGTTTCGCTGTAAATTTTATATTGTGGTTTTAGTAATACAGTGTTCCTTTAGTGTACAATTGGACTTAATTATTTTATCCCGTGCCTTTGCTCTTAACATTGTGTTGCTATTTATTTCGATGAACCAAAGACACATACCGGCTCCTTGCGTCCCAATGATAATCCTTATGATGGACACCGTCAGATCTACGCTCAGTAGGTACACCGATCTGTGAGGATACTACTAAGTAGAGGTAGCCAGGGGCACATTCGAAGATCTGAATTTAACATCTCCTTTGCATCATTCACTTTCATCACATTACTCTTGACAAAGCCTTTCTTGACAACGTTTATTTGGCCAAATCTCAATTTAAATTATATTTTCTAGAGCACGAGTATTCAATGGATGCCCCTGTCGTATCCGTGGAAGGTGTTCGCACAATGGAATTCAACTACTACGCTCGTTTGGATCATCTCTCAAAACTAGTCTGTTCACCGCTGACCTTCGACGAGCATTACACTAAGAGAGACGACAGGTGATACAATCAAAGCATCTTTACTTTCTTGTTCACTCTACACTAGTGTAAAGTTGCTGCCCGGGGCAGTGACCAGGTTCAAGTACCTTTTGGTGAGGATACCTGGTTCGACTCGGCGGGGGTCACCTCCATTTTTTTCGTAGTCCTACGGTAAAGTTTGAAATAATAGAGGGCGCAAATTTTTTGCAGTTCCATTATTGAAAATATATGAAAAACTGGTCAAAAATAATTACATTTTTATAATCATTATCTCGAAAAAATTCAATACAGCATCTTTTTGGTATTATTTTGGACTTTTTGGAAAAATGGTGTCCTTTTTTGACTTTTGATTTCAAAATTGATATCATTTTTATAATCATTATCACAAATTAGTTTAGTGATATCTAAAATGAGTTTTGAAAAAAAACCATTTCCGCAGAGTCTTGGGAAAGCAGGAAACCCAAAAAATCCATGATAACATTTTTTTTCTCCTGTTTTTCAGACTAGAATCCAGAATGATAACCTACTCAGAAGGCAATAAAGCCGAACCGAAACGAGCAGTCAAAGACATAGTAGAGACGTACAGCAGGAATTACAGTATCCCGGCAAAAAAGGACATCTGGAAAAAGATATTCCACATACAGGAGAATACGATAGAGCTCCTGTACCACTACGCGTATAACTTTGTAACGAATAACACCAGGAGCTACATCAAACCGAATCTGGCTGAGACGGGCGGGAAGATTCTGTTCTATCCTGATAAGACTTCGGGGTATATTGTAAGTAGTTGGTGCTGAGACAAAGCCCTGTTTGACCCCACACACATATTTACGTGACTTTGTGCCTATGTTTTTTAAATCTTGCGAGACGATTTGACTTTGTTATGTTAAAAACTTCTAAACTATCATGGTTATGAACATAATTTCCACTTAACCATAAATCATGGTAGACATTCCGTTTTTACCCGCGACGACAGGAACTCGTATATGCGTTTCCCATAAGAGGTTGTTTGTTTTTCCCATTATTTCCGAAACGGCCTAACGGATTGTAATGCAATCGATTTGTAGGTTACAAATCATGGTTACGTATGGTTTAATCATGGTTCTAAGGCTAAGGCGAATCCAATAACACCGCACTTATCCGCGTTTTTATTTATCCATCAGGTTTTGATTGTTCTTTTAAATCAGAAATATTTGAATATTTGTCATTTTGTGCTTTTTATGTCACTCTCGTGATCAAGACGATTCCAATAATACGTGATTTATCAAAATCTATCAAGCTGTTTAGGCTACAGGATAAGCTAAAAGGCTTTTGAAGAAATTCGATTAAGGCGGTTTGTAGCCGCCATATTATATTTCTTGACACTTTATATGTTATCCTATGTTAGTCCCGTGATCAAGACTAATTTAATGAAACCTCATATATCAAAATCTATCAAGCAGATTAGGCTGCAGCGAGAGCCACAAGAACAAACAAACATACATATACTCGAAAAACAATAATCTAATTAAGGCAGTCGGGTTACAAACGAAAATATAGGACATGCCCAAAGGCGAGCTTAGCCCTGACAAGCGTTTATTGAACTGTGCTTACAAAAAAAAATTTTCAGGCAGACCCTTGTGCTAAACTACCCCGTCCATTGGACGTTTACTACGCACTCTGCGATAATATGGATTGGGAATACAGAACCAACAAACATATCCGAGATCGCGAGACAGACATCAATGGATACCTCAGACAGAGGCATAAAGAGCTTACTGAACCGTTGCTTTATGTAGCACTGTTTGATACGGAGAGGAATGAGGCTGCGAAGAAAGGATGGAAGGAGCAGGTAAACCAAACACGGTCATCAAATCCAAAGCTATCAGGAATTAGATCATTCATATTGCAAGAACATGGGATTATTTTTTTTATGTCCTTTTAATGTGAATGTTGTATCTAACCCTTGATTTCCACACTATCAGGAGGCACAGAAAGCCGAAGTGACAGAACGGGAGAAAGAAGCCGAGATAGATCCCCTAGCGCCTTACCTGGCTCGCATGTTCGGTTCGGGGCACGGTACCGGTTCTCTGCTCACAGTGAAGGAAGCCACTTTGGTGCGCGAACAGTGCATCAACGACTTTAAGGGCAAGCAATTAGCCAGACAGAACCTCGTCCAGGAAAGGTTTGATAAGGTATAACTCGTGGCATTGAAGTTATCGTGGTTTGGTAACATTTTAGGATATTATTACGACTATAGCATGTACTTTACTATTATCCTGCTATCGTTTCGTTGACCGTTTAGAGATCTAGCCTCATGAGCACCATCCGCGACTTCTTCATATCAATGATATCCTAAAAGGTATGACTCGTTTCAGTTCTGCTTCTGCTTTAGAATTTATTGGGGCGTTTGTCAACTACGTAGCCGGTTCCAACCCATTCCGGTTCGTTCGGGTACATTTCGATTTGATCCATTGAGTAGGCTGGTATGAAAGCTATTCTGAAACTATTTCAGAATCACATATGATCAAAATATTGATACATACCTTTCGTGGAATACTTCCTATGAACTAGTTGCTAAGCTTCGTTTGTTATTAAGGGTTATCCCATGTCTTTCATCACATTGAAGATGAGCTTGGTCGCTTCATTATGAAATTTCAGCAGCTCGTTTAGCACCCTTGTGATATTTAACATCAGCGTTGACTTTAAGCAACAAACGCGTCATATTCCTAGTGATACTTGTTAGTAATTATTTTCTTATAACTGCTTGCAGCTGAACTCCGAATACAAGAGCAAGAGGTTGTGGTATTTGGCAAACCAATTCATTCTCACGCCGGAAAAGGAAAGCGCGTACTTTGCTATGAGGTCAGTATTATTTTAGTGTGTATTTTAGTTTAGCAGAAGACGTGTCCTAACTGGTTGATGAAAACCTAACATCTATGAATGAAAACGGCTCTTTTCCAAGCCACATCCTAGCCAGTATAACTAGAAAGATCCCTTCAGGCCGTGACACCTAGAAAAAACGATTGTTTTCCGTGACACTACCACGGTAAACCTACCAGTACTTTCACGGTTGAAAGAGGTACAACTTTGAATTCCCCGTGGTACTAGCACCGCTATCGTTAATTTGTAATTAACAGAATGTCAAAATTACCTCAGTAATTTTTGATAACTTAAATTATTGAGTTGTATGGATGAATAAATCAAATTCTTCCATGCTTAGTTGTTATACTAAAAATACTTTAAGTGTTAGTAGTAGAGTTCTTTTAACAAGGACATTATCAATAGTATGTTATTGGTCTAGGGGCATTTTTACTATGACACTATCGGGAGTTCCCTGAAGACACTACGAAAAACAAAAAAAAATAAGTTTTCATTTTCATTTTCAGTGCGGAATTGGCGTTCCAAGTGCATTCGTTGGAAGTGCGTCTCACACGGCACAGGGATCTATCAGTGCCCAGGTTTAAGATTATCCTGGATTATCTGGAAAAGCATCCCTTGCTTAGGGAATACAACCGAATGAAGTATTACTATAGGCTAAAATAGCCGAGTGTTATATACCAGCTCTAGTAGAATTATCACCCGGAAGACAACGGTTTAGACGATAGGAGAGACGGAAAGAAGATTATTTGTCGTATTCGTGAAAAATGAAACAATTACAATAGAATGTGGGCTCGCCCACAGATTATCATCACATTGTTATACGCCCATTTGTCATCGAGATGTATGTATGAATTAATGCTGGCTGTTGTTAACATATTTGTATGGCAGGTGGTCTATTTCAGTTTGCTGAATATTGTAGAACTTCAATTTTTTTTTTTCCGACCTATTTTTGATTTGATACGTAACTCGATAATAATGTCCGGAAAACAAAAATAAAATTAGGTGGGTAGGTTAATATTTTTGATGATTTAATAGATTAACTATGTACTGTTGAAATTTCTGTTAAAAGTTGTAAAATAAAAGGTTACCTATAACTCAAGTGTTGTTTCTAAAAAATTTACAGATGTTAAAAAAAAACACACTTATAGGTACATCATATTTACATTTATTTTGAGATTCGGTCCTATAACTTAAAGTTAATTAAGACTTGTTTCACTTTACCACTTTGTTTGCCCATATGGTATTACAATAACTGGTGTCAAATTGTCGCAGTCAATAGTATGGCCATTCAATTTAGGCAGTTGTTTCACTCGAAATCAGCACATTGCTCGTACAGGCTATAAAATAACCACTAATATGAAATTGGCGCAGTCGGTGGGATCATCAAATTTATTCCTTCGGTGTGAAGTCTTTTGTTGCTAACATCTGTCAGTGTTTTGGCAGTATCCAGCTCGGCTGCGGATGATCAAGGCTAGTGCTCCAATCACCTGCGCCTCCCAGAAGATTGCCTCTTCCGTCGTGAGTAGCGAGTGCTAGCCGGGAGAACTTATTGGCTAGACGACGCTGTGGGGAGTCTGGCCGGGAGAGAGGAGGCAGGGAAATGCTACCTGAGTCTGCAAGGAATAATCATTAATATTTACATGATTTACTTAGCTGTGGATTCCGGCAGTTTCCACTAACCCAAAGATTTCTACTAATAAAAATATCAGGAATTTTCTTCCCGAGCCATTTTAAATCATCTGATATATATCTACAATAGGAATACTTTTTTTGTGATTAAACCAAGAGGTTTTAGTGCTGTAGATGTAAGTAATATAGAATAAAAAAATATTCGAGGTTATTTTCTAAACAATGTTCTTTAAATCTTCAAATCCTCGTGATCAAACTTAGAAGAATCATACAAAGAATACGGCCTGGTTATGTTTTTGCTGACAATTCAACTTCATTGTAGTAACAATCGAGCAAGGTGATCGAAAAGGAGTGACAGACAAAAAAGAAAACTAAAATATGATTCATTACATTAGCCGAAATTGTTAAGAAACCACCCAGTACACTTTATTCTAATAACCGAATCTAGCTTGCTATTTGAGGTAGAAGGATTGTACCCAGCAGTGATATAATGATGAGTTAATCAAACATTAAAGAAAATCGTTCTAAGAACTGCATCCATTCGGTGCTAATGGACTAGGTTACCGTTTGGTCTAGTTAGTCTATTACGTCAAATTCCTGGATAGTCAATCTCATTGGTCTAATGACACACATAAGTTGTATAAAAAAATGCAGAGTACCCACCTGAATGGTAATCGGCGTAGTTGGCGTGGTCACTCGGCGTCTCCTGTCCAAGCCGTTTCCTATACTCCCCTGCAAAATGCTCTATCAACGTGTCCATCATCAGAGCTTGCTTCGAAAACACCTGGAACATTATGAACAATTCCTCTGAATTGCAATGCTATGAAGAAGTGTAAGTATTTTAGAGCCTGTACCTCTGAGGATTGGTAGTCGTTTAAGGCAATCCCACTGCGGAACAAATGGAAATGTAAACAATTGGTTAGAATTTCAATGCCATAAAGAAGTTATAACCTCTGAGTCTTGATTGGCGAGTCGGTTAAGATTAAAAAGGAGGGTTCGAATGCCTGTATGAATGAATGAATGAATGAATGAATGAATGGAAATACTTAATTGTACACTTTAAACAAATAACATAATACATCATGGTAGTGATTTGGATCAGTTGAGCTATAAATAGATCTTTAGATAGCTAGCTGTTTCATCTGTATTTTTTTGTATATACCTACTTGTACTTGTATGAATAAATAAAATCTTATTCTCAAGAAGTTATAATGAGCCGTCTTATCTCTTAGAAGCGATCTCGCGAAGAGGATAATAATCGATTGTGAGAGTAATTCTGTGGTAGTTATATTTACAGATACCCACAAAACTGTCTAAGGGATTGTTTATTTCGATCGATTTAGAAATTGTAAAGTACTTGATAATCCTACTACTATTATAAACGCGAAAGTTTGTGAGGATGGATGTTTGTTACTCCTTCACGCAAAAACTACCGAACGGATTTTGATGAAACTTGTCAGTAATATAGCATATACATCAGAATAACACATAGGCTACTTTTTTGCCGGATACGACGCGGGCGAAGCCGTGGGCAGAAGCTAGTGATATGATATACCTGCAAAATCTTAGAAACTCTCAATCCATTTTCGACGACCATGAACTGAAGGAAAAGACACGGGAGACAGTCTTCGTTCATGTCGGAAGGAAGTCCTATGTCCCAGGATAGCTCCTCGTATGCCAATCCTAGAAGCACCGTCTGTGGAATTATATGACATTACTGCGATATAGTTTTTACATCAATTTTCAACGTTCTTTTTCTGTTCTTTTGTAATAACTTGTTCCAATTAAATCCTACTACTAAAGTAGTTATATTTAGTTATATTATATATTACATCCTACTAATATTATAAACGCGAAAGTTTGTGAGAATGGATGTTTGTTACTCTTGCACACAAAAACTACTGACCGTATTTTGATGAAACTTTACAGTAATATAGCTTATACATCAGAATAACACATAGGCTACTTTTTATCCGTCTACCACGCGGGCGAAGCCGTGGGCAGATGCTAGTAATAAATAATTACGATCTCTGTGGCGCAGTAGGCGAGGGCCCGCCTGAGACGCAGAAGGTTGCGGGTTCGATACCCGCCATAGGACAAATGTTTGTATGCTAATATTTGTCTCGGGTCTGCGTAATTTCTATGTATAATATGTATGTATTTATAAAAAAAAATATGAGTAGTACATCAGTTAGCGTAGTTTCCATATCACAAGCTTTGCTTACTTTGGGTCTAGATCACTGTTTCTCAAAGTGCGCGATAACCCCCCTTGTGGGCGCTGGAGGCCTTTAGGGAGGCGGTAGAAGGCTCTAGAAGATATTGGGGGCGCTAGAGCGGTCAAGAGGGGAAAGCATAAGTTGTTATGTTTAAAAACTTTTGGGGGCGCTTGGATTGTTTTTTATTCTCAAAGTCGGCGGTGTGAATTATAAGTTTGAGAACCAGTGGTCTAGATAATGCTGTGTAAAAATGTTCAGCATTATTATTATTACTTATAAATAATCTTTTTGCTCGCGACGCAAGGAACCCCACTCCATATAAGGTGTCCCATAACTAGTATCTTTTGGCTTAACGGGGTGATTCCGACCATAAAAGTGAACAAGTTTTCCTGAAAATAAGTTGAATTTCCAAAATATGTCTTTCAGAAAAAAATAATGAAATTTATTTGTATCATCCTTTCATCATCTGTATTTTGGATTGGATGCCTACTCTAATATTTTTATTAAATGAACAAAATGTTTGACTCTGCAGTAAATTACCTAATATTAAAGCCTGAATTCATAGTCGGGGGTTGAACAGTCCCCCAAAATCCATCACTCAGCATTCGCCTTATGGCTAGGTGCATAAAGGTTGAATTCGCACTTGAATTTTTACTTAGCGCCTGAACAATCCCCTAGGGGAGCCCTAGGGGTATTTGACTATGAATTCGGGCCTAACTCTAGTTAAGGTAACTCACGCTCTCTGTATCATCGATAACGTAAACGCCATTAGAATTGACGGCTACCAGCACTGGGATGTCTTCGTGAGTGAGTAAACTGGTGAGGCTGCGGACCGGCTGCTCGATCTGGCCTTGGAAGAATGCAGCACTGGAGACATCAAGACAAATCATACTACTACTATAAACGCGAAAGTTTGTGAGGATGGATGTTTGTTACTCTTTCACGCAAAAACTTTTTAACGGATTTTGATGAAACTTATACATCAGAATAATACATAGGCTACTTTTTATCCGGTTACCACGCGGGTGAAGCCGCGGGCAGAGGCTAGTATAAAATAAATTAATAATAATTTTCAAAAGTAAGCTTTTAACTCGAGTGCAGCAACCATGTCATGGTAAACCAGCTTTCATAATAAATTGCATACACAAAATTTCGTGTCTGTGCTGATGACCGTTGAAAAGTTCCTTCACTGGAGTTAATCCTGTCCATTCAGGTCATGCTAACCATAAAAATGCATTGCCATCGGAACTGAACATACAAAAATTCAACTCCGTAGGATAAGAGGAAGTGGTTCTTTTTTTTGTGGTGACCCCGTTTAAAAAAGCAATACATCTCTTGCTCGAATGGATTAGATTAAACTGTTCCTTATATTAAACGAACAATGGACAAGCTATTTGACCAACTGAACCCCACGTGTACGCACGAAAAGGAAACGTGGGAGAGAGATTAAGAGGTGGTAAGACGATCTAAGATGGGTCATCGTTGCGAGAGAGAGAGAGAAAGGGAAATGGAAAGCCTATGTGTCAAAGGACATGCTACTTGCCTTCCCTAGCAGTAGAGAAGGCTAAGAAATATAAATAGAGAACGTCCAGTAGGACTTTACAGGCAATTGACGATGATGAAAGATATTGCTTTTCATAAGTAGGTAATGTCGTCGATTCTGTAGTACACCAATTTAAGCTGTCACTTCGAATCGAGGCCATTGTCAATTGTAATTTTTCAAGACTCACCCGTAAGTAGGCAAAGTCCGTACATGTGCCAAGTATTTATGCCTCAGTTTCCTTGGCGGGGCGGCGGGCGGTCTCTGTGCTTGTTCAAATAGCATGGCTTCAGGACTGCCTTTCCTTCCCGCGGGCAGTAACTGTGCCCAGCGGCCGGATCGAGCGTGGAGAGGCAGGTATTTGTCTTGATTCTCCCTGTTTTCATATAAAGATAAGTTGAAGACGCTATGTCCAGATCACTCGCAGAAGCGACAGTCTCCGGGAGACGAAGAAAGAAAAAAAAATATTTTCCCCATAAGACATAAAAGTGAAACAAAATAATAAACACATAAAACAGATAACTTAAAACAAAACGAAACGAAAAACAGATACTTGTGTTTTATTAGATAAAGGTTGTCGAATGTCGACCACAAATTGGAGGACAACGCATTGTTGGAAGATAGGTTCGATCGATGACATATGGCATGTACGAGTATGTATCCGAGGACGGAATACAGTCGAGAGCGTGCTTGTTTTTGCTTATATTTAAAATATAAATTTGGTCGATAACTGGGCTTTTGAAAAGCGTTTGACCTGATTCTTCTGCTCGTAAATGATTGCGATAAACATCATAACTCAACGATTACCAGACGTAGTCATTTACGATTTAAGATCATTTTATTTCCTATAAGATTTAAAAGATAAACCATAATATTATTCTTAGACTAGGTACACAATAATACATTTTAAACACAGTAAAGAACCAAATCTCTCATTACACATTCTGAAGTAATAATTGTGGGTAATTTTAAACCACAACCACTTTGTACGCAGAACTTGCAATATTGCAGAGACAAAAGTTTTCATATCTATGGGTGATTGTTGGGGAGTTCACAAGGCTTACTCTGGGACTCATCCTTTTCCATATACACAAAAAACAATATGAAATAGAAAAATTACGACTCCAACAACATAGAACTTTTTCTTTCTGCACATGAGGGGGTACCTCAAGGCACCATGCTAGTTCACACACTATTCCTCACCTGAAGAATTTAGCAGTGTGTCGGTGCGGGTCGAACGGGCCGAGTTGAATCCTGGCTTGTAATCCTCCTAGCATCACAGCTTGCGCGCTCTCGAGAGGGTATCGTCCAGTGACGACGTTGTGGCGCGCTTCTTCGTAAAGCAGCTCTTGAATACGGGAGTCTCTAAGGTCCAAGACGGTTTTATTAAAAACCAGACTATACAAAAGTATCCTATTTATACATAGTTTGTTTTGATGAAATGACGAGACAAACAGTACGGACCACCTGATGGAAAGCAGTTACCGATGTTTATTGACATCTGCAACATTTGGGGCAGTTGCTCTGAAGGAATCTCTTCAAGTTGATCTTTGCGAACAAGGGAATATAATTTCACATTTTAAGGCCACATATTATTTTTAATATTTATTTTTAAATTTCACATCTAGCTACTAAGTTTGAATGCTGTTTTTCTCATTTATTATATATATTTTATTAATGTTTTATATATGAATTCCTACATAAAAGATGTAGCCACTTAAGTTTAATAAATCTGTTTTGCTACATTTTCAACTTTAACTTATGCTCGCCTATGGAACTAAAGAACGAATGAAGAAACTCACTTGATTCCCTCTTCAAGGTGCTTGGGAAAGAAGACGTTTCTCTGCAGGCGTAAAACGGGCTGATCTCTGGAACGCCTGGAAGGCGAGGCGTGACCATACCGTGAGACCAGGGTCTGCCAGTTGGCCCACATCCGCCACGGGCAATGGTGGGGCTTCAACTGAATCTCTGGAATATCCAAGAATATTCATAAGAACTGGGAGCTATTTTATTGTTCATATCTTATCCTACTATTATTATAAACTATTATAAACGTGAAAGTTTATGAGGATGGATGTTTGGGAAATTGATAAAAAGTCTAATATGAAATTTAATTCCTTATTTTTTCACCCTCAAAAGTGGCATTTTTTTCATACAATATGTGACCACTCTTGAAGTATACACTGTCCATTAAAAAAGATTCATTAAAATCAGTTCACAATTGGCGAAGATATCGCGTAACATCATCATCATCATCATCATCATCATCATCAGCCTATATTAGTCCACTGCTGGACATAGGCCTCCCCTAATGAGCGCCATCTTATGGTTGCCATCGAGGTCTCAGTAGTGAGCATGTTTGTTTTTATTCTGATCCACTCACCCAGCAGTGGGCTGCACATCCACAATGCGAAGACGTTAGCAGCGAGGCTGCGCGCGGTTGGCTGCGCCAGTCCCAGCTCGTCAGTGGCCAGGACAGCGGCGAGGAAGCGGTGCGCCGTCACGCAGGACGGTACCTCCTCCGAAGACATTTCCACCATGACTGCGGTGCGGGACATCAGGTAGACGCATGTCACCGGTGGCGCGGACGTCGACGATGATGACGCTGTGCTACCTGATGACCCTGGACGGAAGATTGATAAGAATTTATAATAATGTAACGGGATAACCATGGTGCGATGGGCGTGGCCAAATCATCCGTCACTAAGCTTGGATAAACTTGAAGCAGGGAGCAGGCGCGTGGGGTGCCATGTCGGTCAACCTTCTCGTGTGCCTGTGGGCTTTGGTCGCTTATGGATCAGACGGATCCGGGGTGAACAGAAGCCTATGGGACGGTGCGCCTCGTTTAAGCCCGACAATAACTTCTCATACGTGGGATCTTATTGTCGAGTAACTAATGGACCGACCGGAGGGGCCCCTTCGCGTGTCCCTATGAGCCGCATGGGGCACAGCGGATGGGGCAGCATGGTGGGCTCGTGGAGGAGCACCATGGGAGGGCCGGGGCGGTGTATGCTGCTCCGGTGGGAGGGGGCGCCCTTTTAAGGGCGCGGACGAGGGCTTGGCGTGGCCCGGTGTGGTCCCGTCTTGCGGGGTGGGTGTGCCCTTTTCAGGGCGCACCGTGGAGGGAGGGCCGGGGCGGCTTTCGCTGCTCTGGTCGGCTTGCGCGTCCCAATGATCTTCGAGGCTATACCGGCAGGGCTACCCATACCGGTCAGGCTTGGAGTGAGGGACAGCGTAAGTTGGAGGGGGCGCCCTTTTCAGGGCGCGGACGTGGGGTCGGCGTGGCTCTTTATGGGCCCGTTTGACGGAGTGTGCCCTTTTCAGGGCGCACTGTGGAAGGAGGGCCGGGGCGGCTTTCGCTGCTCTGGTCGGCTTATGCGTCTCAATGATCTTCGAGGCTATACCGGCAGGGCTTCCCATACCGGTCAGGCTCGGAGTGAGGGACAGCGAGGGTTGGAGGGGGCGCCCTTTTCAGGGCGCGGATGAGATCTTGCGCGTCCCAATGATCTTCGAGGCTATACCGGCAGGGCTTCCCATACCGGTCAGGCTTGGAGTGAAGGACAGCGTAAGTTGGAGGGGGCGCCCTTTTCAGGGCGCGGATGAGGGCTTGCGCGTCTCAATGATCTTCGAGGCTATACCGGCAGGGCTTCCCATACCGGTCAGGCTCGGAGTGAGGGACAGCGAGGGTTGGAGGGGGCGCCCTTTTCAGGGCGCGGATGAGGGCTTGCGCGTCTCAATGATCTTCGAGGCTATACCGGCAGGGTTTCCCATACCGGTCAGGCTTGGAGTGAGGTACAGCGTAAGTTGGAGGGGGCGCCCTTTTCAGGGCGCGGATGAGGGCTTGCGCGTCCCAATGATCTTCAAGGCTATACCGGCAGGGTTTCCCATACCGGGCAGGCTTGGAGTGAGGGACAGCGTAAGTTGGAGGGGGCGCCCTTTTCAGGGCGCGGATGAGAGCTTGCGCGTCCCAATGATCTTCGAGGCTATACCGGCAGGGTTTCCCATACCGGGCAGGCTTGGAGTGAGGGACAGCGTAAGTTGGAGGGGGCGCCCTTTTCAGGGCGCGAGTGTGGGGTCACTGGCGGAGTCGGGGGACTCCGTCGGCTTGCACGGCCCCACACATGGCCGGGGCCCGGGTGGTTCCTGGGCCACCC
This sequence comes from Perizoma flavofasciatum, assembly GCA_958496245.1. Lineage (NCBI taxonomy): Eukaryota > Metazoa > Arthropoda > Insecta > Lepidoptera > Geometridae > Perizoma > Perizoma flavofasciatum. Next base: position 9,163,703 of record OY292436.1, read on the forward strand.
GTCGGGGTAAGATGGTGAATGCTAACGCGACCCCATCTTGCCCCAATACGGCGGGCGACGTCAACCAGGGGGGTTTTAGTGGGTTAGAGTCCCACATACCCCCTTTCGCCACCCCCGTGGCGGAAGGGGGATGCGTGGCATTTCACCACTTCAAAAAAAAAAAAAAAAGGTAGCAGGCGCGCCGCTGTGGTACCACAATTGAGGCGAGGCAGCGAGGCAGTTTCTGAACGTAGTTGGGTGAGGCAGTCTTGGGAATAAAGTGTGCACTGTGCGTGTTGTGTGGTGTGGTTTGATAATGGAGTGGAGTGCTATGTGCGAGCCAACACGATCTTTCCTCGCGGCTCGGCTCGCGCCTCGCGCTCGCGCCTGGCGCGATTGTGCAACTGTGTTGGTGTGCAGGTGTGCTAGCTCGTCCAAACGAAAAGAGTGAGGCCTCCTTTCTAGAAAGTGTGTAGCTACAATTCTGGTGCCACACGTGCTGAGGACCCACCACTACCTGGCACTTTTACTCGGACGGCCGTAGCGAGCGGACGTGCAAGGGAACTAATTATTTAATCCGATTTATTTATAATAACTAGAAGAGTTGTATTTTAAGTTTTTTTTTTATAAAATTTGATTGTGGTCGATTATAATAATAATTCCTCTTTATTTATTTAAAATCTCAGGCATATGCCTGGAGCCTTATAGGCATTAGTGAAGCCGAAGCTAACACTAAGAGGCCTTTTTATACAATCCTTCCTACTAATATTATAAACGCGAAAGTTTGTGAGGATGGATGTTTGTTACTCTTTCACGCAAAAACTACTGGATTTTGATGAAACTTTACAGTAATATAGCTTAAAAAGTATATAAGCAGTACATAGTAAGTATATCAGTCATGTAGTTCCCATAATACAAGCTCTGCTTAGTTTGGGGCTAGATGATGCTGTCTGAAAATTGTCCAGCATTATTATTATTAACCCAAAAATTATGTACGTGCAAATTCCTATTTTACAATTATATGAAAGACTAGCTGATGCCCGCGGGTTTACTCGCGTAGGGTAGGTAATTGATAGGTGCAGCATAAATCAAGTTCGAGTAATAGGATTTTTCATACAAAAGTTTCCAGCCCTTTTCACCCCCATTGGGGTAGAATTTTCCAAAATCCTCTCTTAGTGCATCCCCTTTCACGCTTCTAGGACTTATGGTTTAGGCTGTTCGTTGATTCACTTTTTGGACTTTGATACCCCCTACATCCCCTTTGAGGGGTATTCAGGGGAAATAATTATATAAGACTTTTATAATTTTGATTGAAGAATATTTATGTGAAGTTTCAAGACTGTAAGTTCAAGGGATACGATTTTTCATATAAAGGTTTTCAGCCCTTTTCACCCTCTTAGGGGTAGAATTTTTCAAATTCCTTTCTTAGTGCACCCCCACACCATAAGGGAAACATTCCCTCCAAGTTTCATGCTTCTACGACTTATGGTTTAAGCTGTGCGTTGATCCGCCAATCAGTAACGGAACAGTTTTATATATATTGATGAAAAATACTATAATGCACAACTAATAATATTTCGCTTGGATTTAAGTAGGTTCTACAAACTTTGGCAATATTATACAATGGGCCCATTGGGGCTATATGACGCTGTGTGAAAAAGGACCAGCATAATTTATCATTCCAGCATTATTTAGGTTAGATATAGTAATATTTTTTGTTCTCTCTCGCGAAGACAAACCCGTTGATGGGTATTCATACTGGTGTAGTCGTGAGAGTGTTATTTTTGTTACCTGGCAAAGGCGGTGAGATCGCGCTGGAAGAGCTGCCGCCACTGGTAATTGGCTCCGCGGTGCTGAAGGAGCTGGCCACCAGACTGCTGGATGCCGTCTGATTGGAGCAGCTGCTCAGGTTTGAACCTGGAAGTTATTGTTTACTGTGTTCTGAAACTGAAGTCTACAGGTTCCAGAAATATAATGGAATCGATTCTCTTGTACACAAACTAAACTTAAGAAATTAACTAAGCTTGAGAAGTTTAGTGCAATCGAGCTTAAGTCCGATGGAGGGCGCTGGGACTCGGGATACAGTTATTCTAATCCGACCTTCAAAATACCATTACTATCTCATAAAATGTGTACCACTAATTATCATACTATTTATTGATGATGTCATTAGTTATTTCTTACCTATCTAAATATTGTTTTTAAATTAATTAATAATCATTCAACTACAATTCATTTAATGTGTGAGCAATAAACTATTCTGACTATTCTAAACTTAATTTAAACTGTCGCTCTCTTTTGCTGATAGTAGGTACTATCAGCAAAAGAATACACGAAAAGGTACACGCAAGAAAGAGATGGCTAGAATTTTACTCCTGTCAAATTAGTTAACGTATCGCTTTTCTTCGTGTTTATAGTCAGTATGTTTTGAAATCACGACTAAAATTGTATGGAAAACTTAAATCTAACTGATTTTGGCACTAAAATTGTTGGCATCTCTTTCTTTTGTTAGGTACTGTTAGTATAACAGAGCGATAGATAAAATTAAGTTTAGTTGGTGTGGTGTACAAGAATCGACACCACTTTCAATCTACTTTTGTCACTGACTGTACAATTCGATCATCTAGCGAGTAACTTTCAAAAATAAGACCAATATTTTCAAAGCAACGGTATCCGAACATACCGGATTTAAATTAACTTTTGTGCCGAAGTTTTTCGGCACAAAAGTTAATTTAAAAAACAAAATGTTAATACCTCCAGCGTGTATTTAATGCAGCTTTTCCTAGTAACGTGGGCGTTTAAACTTATCCAAGAACCTTATTTGAAGCCATACAAAACGATAACAAAAAACTGGATGGCAATCGGTAACGCCGTTTTATATTCCATCATAATGCAGCGCTCTTATGAACTGTGGCCATAAAACCTATATAAGAACCATACATCAATTGCAATACACCGCACTATGTAGTAATCTAAATCTAATCTAAAAAAAATAGGTTACTGTTTATGTATCCGTCTGTAGTATGTAGGTACCTATGTTGTGATCATTTGTTATTTTATTTGATTAAAAATAACAAATGATCACAAAAAACTTAATACAGACAAAAAACTTTCTTGTAGGACATGTACAATGGTGAATTTATGTTTGTTAAGTAATGTGTGTGTTTTTGTATAATGTTTTATTTTCATCATCATCAGTCTATATTAGTCCACTGCTGGACATAGGCCTCCCCTAATGAGCGCCATAGCGCCCTGTCTTCAGCTTGCCGCATCCAGCATCTTCCTGCAGTCTTTCGCAGATCGTCATCCCACCTGGCCGGAAGGCGTCCTACACTACGTTTGCCGAGTGTAGGATTTATTTTAGTTTTTAATAATTATAGTTCATAAATATATTAGATGTAAGAGATTTTGTATTGTGTTTATAAATTGAATTTAGTTCATACAGACTGGCATAAAATTGTATAGGTGTGTGACTTCGAGGACAACTTAATTACCCATAACACTTTTTTCCAAAGAGTCTGAACTGTTGCTCTCCTTAGAATCAGGCTGCAAAGGCTTATGGGGGTCATGTTTGTCCCACTCATTGTGACGTCCCAGTGGACTGTAGGACAGGTGTGGCAGTCTCTGAGACACGGAATACAGGTGAGCATTCACTTCTGCTTGCAACTTCTGGCTTTGAACGCTGTAGTATTCTTCCCGTGACCTGAACTCACTAAAACAAATTGGTGGAATGAAAATGGTTGGTCGTTGCCAATCTTATTTTATTCGTAAAAAGAATGGTGCATTTCCAAGGCAAAAAGAAAAAAAACATTCTCACGTGTATTGATATTCTGCCTGAATAGAGTAACCTCGCCTTGAGTATTCCACGGGAATGATGGTAATATAATTTCCATTGTTTTGTACGTTTGGATTTTCTCCGTAAGCACCCATTTCTGGTTGGTGTTCCATTTGTTAAGCTATTTTTAATAATTTCGATTCATTTTCGTAACCCAACCAAACAAAGGCGCGAAGTTATCGATCGTTTTTCGCGGGTGAATAAGTATTGCCAGAAATAAAATAGATAGTCTGGTAGTAAAAGAGTGAGTTACCGATGGAGAAAAAACATTCTGTGACATTGAAATATAAGTTTCATCTGATATTGACATTGACATCGAGTCCAACCCGCAGTCAGCTGTTTGTTTGTTGTTTATAAAAGCCATTAATCAAGAAGTGAAGTGAAGTTTGTTGTGTTTGATTGTATTCCATTTGCTTTCATTCAATTTCATTTTGCTTGCGTTGCGTTATTTTTTCACGTGTTTACATATTTTTTGTGATTATTCGTGATTCCTTTTGAAATACTGAGAAATACCAAATTAAGCCGAGCTCGTTTAATTATACCATCTAACTTCTACAAGTAACAACTCAATAAATCAGATTTCCAGTCGTAAATCCACCAAGAAAACGCTATCGAGTAGGCTCACTTCATTTCATTATTTTATCAATTGCTTCGAAATCTGATTTGTAGATAGCTAAGTATCGTTATCTTTTCATTACAGATAAAGTGGTAACTTATAAATCATAATTAACCATCGAATGGAGGCGAAATTAAGAGAATACCGAGCTCTGCGTCGTCGTAAAGAATTGATTGATAACGCAAAAAAAAAACTCGAAAAAACTAAGGAAAAACTAGTGAACTTCCTAGTACCCAATACATTATACGACATGGGAAAAGAAAAAAATGAAGAGGAAGTTCTACTTGTAAGTACATATCTAAAAGCTTTGAAAAAACTGTTTCATTAATTTCAGTACTTACCTACCCACACGTCACTATGCTACAAATTACTCTGTCGCGTTATGCGTGCACCGCGCGCGTCTCGCAGTTAATGGGTCTTTATTCAAAATATTAAAAGCACTACTGTATGAGTCGCCCGTCCAAATGTGACCAAGTTGGATGTAAAAATTTAATTGTAATTTTTAATTCTAAAAGGGCACTTATGTGGTTGTGGTGTAAGCTTGTGTTTTGACATTGCTCACCGCAGTTGTCTCTCACCTTCCACATCAATTACATGAATGGAGTTAAGTGAATAATACAAAGAACAAGAACAAAGACAATGAAAGTCAGTGATTTTACTTTTTATAAAATCCATGCAGACAAAAAGATATAACAATAGACATGTAAATCAATGTAAATGGTCTTAGTCTGAAAAAACATTCTAAACTCTGGGGTCACCAACATTTGCATTAAAAAGAAAAAAAATCACTTTATGAAATTGTCCATTCCTCATTTCAGATGAATGAAGAGTTGCAGCCCCCAGCCAAAACTGTCCTTATACAACCAGAGGACCCTGAAATTGCCTCAGAGACCAGCGAAGTGGAATCATTTGCAGAACCAAACCAAGAATCCTGGAAATACTTCATAGTCAAATGGTCTCTCTATACTGTTATATGGATCAGCCTATTCATGTACTTTATTATGATTCAATTCGGGGCAGTATTCTTCACTTTATCAGTACTTGTAGGAATTTATCTAAATACTCGGACTCGTCCTAAGAAGAGTGGAGAGGTATCTGCTTACAGTGTGTTTAACACAAACTGCCAAAGCATTAATGGTACTCTAGATGCAGAACAGTTGCAGAGGCAGATGTTATATGGCATGGCAGGACTGAGATGATTAAAGTTTTTTGTACATACTCCATAAACCTTAATAGACAGCTTAAAAAGCCTATAAGTTATAATTTTTGTGGATCTGATGACATAAATATTGTAAAATGGGGTAAATATTAATCCATTGTTAAAAACGGACAACCAAAATAGTGAAATCCCTCTACTAAACAACCAATAACTAAATTATACTGAACCAATGCCAAAACCAGAACTTTTTTCAACAGACAATTAGTCCTGACCCCATTAGGATTCCCTGTCGTGGGTATCAAGAACTACGAGTACAGTGGTACACATAGTCCCGGAATATTATATCTGAAGAACATGAAAGAATTTGTCCCACAGCGAGTATCGAACCCGAAAATCTTGCGTCGCAGATGGCCGTGCCACCTCATTATTGGAGGAATTTTACTTTTAGGTTTTGATTCCATTCACTCTTTTTTACCCGGGCCGGTACTATCTGATACCTGATATTGAATCAGCATTATATGAAGCTTGACATGCCAAGTACCTAAATAACTTCAATTAATTTCTGCAAGTTCTACATGTTTTGTACATAAAAGTGGGTATGCGACAAATTATATTGCTGCACGACTTTATTTACGCCTTATAATAACTAGGAGGAAAGAATATCCTCCAGAGATCTCTGGAACTGTCTGAATTCCTTTATTTATATAAGTTTAATTATTTATCAGCACTTAATAAAATATATATATTTTTAGATAATTAACAATAACTGGCAGTAGTTTTTAATAATATGCATTATATAATTTAAAATAATAAAACAAAGTAATTATAATTCATTGATTTAATAAATCTCATTTTACAAATTGAAAACAATTGAATATTCATTCAAATTCTAGAAAATGTCTCACTTTAAATCAAACTGCAAAACTGCATTAGCGTTTCTTAACTATTAACTAAACTACATAACCTTAAGGAGGAGAGGTAAAACCATTCCTGTTGTCCCCCACATCGTAATTTATAGCGGCGGCCTCGCTCGCACTTAGGTATGGTGGCCTAGCCGGTGTAGTCGTGTGCCGAGTTTCTAAATAGTAATTGTCATAGTCCTATCTATGACCATCAATATTGAGAGTATTTACATTCTTTAAAAGGAGCGAAGAATATAATCCTTTAACTAGGACACGAGCATTTGCATAGTAGGCCCCTAGATAACTCTTCATAAAACCCTTGTATTCCCTTGATTCTGATTGTATATAGTATACTGCTGCCAAAAAGGAAACATATGTTTTAAGCAACTATAGAATTTTATAAATCACTACAGAACCATAAATATATTTTAAATGGTAACACAATTTTAATATTTAGTTAACAATTTTTTCTCTATAATAATTGTAATAATAATATTCTATAATGTCTGTTTCGTAGTGATTTAACAAAGTAGGCATTAAAATCAGATAATATTTGTTTATCGCGTGAAACTTGCCCTTTATATAACAAGTTTGTTCATGTAAGTTTCTTTGTAAATATTTACGTACCTAATAAAATAATGGCACAACATTTTAATTTTATTCTAGCTACCAGTGGACAATGATAAGGCACCTTTAGAGTAATCAATAGATAAAAAAAAACAAAAAAAAACTTACTATAAATAGTTAATTACCTATACATTGTCTTAAGCAAAACAGGAATTCAAACAAAGCTCTCTTTTACCTCTTTTACCATGAACAGATGGTGGAAGAGGTGCTTAAGTGGATTTTGGAAGGTCAGAAAACGAAAAGATTCCTGTGTAATTAAAATATTTTTGTATTTTATTTACACAGGAATCGTTTCGTTACTACTAACAAAATCCCGCCTGCTTCCTGCCGCTGCTTTTACTTTTAAGTAGGGAAACACACGATTTTCACAATATCTACAGCTTATAATAACACATAATGTAGAAATATGCATAGTTCTTCCAATAGACTGAGGTTGTCTACCAATCTAATAGCTAATAAATAATAAATTCATCAAAACATTTTAGAACATTAGAAAGGAATGTAGAAAAAATAACAAATAAATGCAGTCAATGTTTCAACATTTTCATAAAATATCTTGAGTATTATTAGTAACATTTTTGGTAGAATGCTAAATCTAGGCGCCCAGTTAAACATTAGCATAGAAGATAGATACATACCTAGATTCATATCACATACTAATAGTAGGTACAAAAATCACATTTCTTCTAATAATGGAAGAGAGCTGCTGGGGCAATGTTCTTAAAGTTAAAGACATGCCCTCTGTTTCATAATCACTCGCTAACTTTAGCAGTGTGCTAAAAGTCAAGCTTCTACCGTTTGTTTAGTGTTAGAAAAGGACAGGGTTAACAAGCAACCTGCCTGCTTAGCATGAAGTTCCAAGACAAGTTTTGTCTACCACCGAGAAGACAAAAAATATTTTCTCCCTCTCTCTTGTTTGACAGAATAGGCGACAGAAATAGTTTTTGTCTTCTCTTTCATAGACAAAATGTTGTCTTGGGTTCTCATGCTAAGGGGGCTGCTAAATGAGCGACTGATTATGAAACAGAGGGATGATGTCTTCTCAACAAATTGTTATCCTATTGCCCATAATTATTGTGTAAAAATATGTACTTGACTAGCCAGTGAAATATCCAACATTGAAGATATACATTTGAATCTTACGTCTATTAGTCCTTAAAATAAAAAGTTTGCACCATATCTGTTGTTTTTTACATAACTAATTATATATTTCTCACTTATATCTTAATCACCTTTATATAGTATAGGTAATTTATGGCAATTATATGCTTACTAGCTTCGCCCTCGTGGTACCTGGATAAAAAGTAGCCTATGTGTTATTCTTACGTATGAGCTATGACTGTAAAGAATCATCAAAATCCATTCAGTAGTTTTTGCGTGAAGGAGTAACAAACATCCATCCTCACAAACTTTCGCGTATAATAGTAGTAGGATAAGCAAATAATAAGCAACCAGCATATTATTTCAGTCAAATTGAGTAATATTATTACCGTCTTTGCATCTTTTTATTATAAATGCTAATGGTTTTCAGTGTTATCATCATAACAAAGATTTTTAAATTGAATACGCGGGAAAATAATACTTTACATTTTTATTCCAAAAACTATCGTAAACCTGACTATTCATATTGTAAAAATCGCGCCGTGCACGGCGCGACGCGGAAGGAGAAAGTCGCAACCACTCACCCTGATGAAGACTCTCGGAATGAGTCGAAACTTAGTCGGTGCCTTCACCGATAGTGCAGTACGTGAAAATTCCCATTTTTACAATATGAATACTTTACATCCTTAAATTTGTAATCGGAAGTTGACATAGGGTGCATTTCCATAAAAAAAAACAGATTCTGCCGGATACTAAAAGCGCCTTATATCAAAGAAGTAGGCATAGCTTCGAGCAGCGTTAGCATGAGCAGACAAACGATAACCCTTATTACGTGAATGCACCCATAAATGCATCAGTTCTCATTATTTTAGTCTTCCGCAACAGGAGTTCTGCATCTACGAAAAAACCTACACACCCCCAGCGGTAGCCTACAACTATTAGGACTAGGAACGAACGGGTGCGCATTCATATCCCTCCTCACATCAGGCAGTAGGAAAACCACGCTCACAGCTATAATCATGTGCCATATCGAATGAACGATCTTATAATTCTGTTCCGTTTGTAGGAACGCATAACAAATCAATCCCACGGACACTAAAACAAGACCGAACGGCATATGACGTGTGTAGTAACTTCTCGGATACCTCATTTTGTGATTCGCTGTATAATCCAAGATCCAGGATGCTAGTAAAACAAGCACACCAACCGCAACAGGCAATAAAAACGATACGAAAGAATGCATATTCCACGTTGTCAGCATCGCTATTATAATCGCTCCTATAAGCTGAAGCGAGGAGCGGAACCTATCGTCGACAATGCTCATAGCGAGTAAAGTTACCCAAAAGGACATGATCCCGCAGTAGAAATCGCCGAACTGCAATATATTACCTCTCACAATGCAGTAGGCGATTTGTGAAGGCGCGTCACACGCGTGATAGAAAGTAGAAAATACCATAGTAAAGGCGTACATCATAGATTCAGTGTAGTAACGTCGTATGATCGCCACGTAGATGGAGAACAGGAACAGCAGGTTGCTCAGAGTGAGGAGTAGGATGGAGACCAGCATGTAAGCTCTGCTGTCCATCCTCGAGTCGTCTGAACAGTCCCAGCCTGGAATTAAACAAAAGACTCGTTTATTACATTATCTAGCGCAGCACCCCCTAGTGACGTGTGGATCCTATTTTTTATTTATCTTTTGACATATTACATGTACATAGATTCCTCAAACACAACATAACAAAAGTACTTAAGGTAGGTTACAAATCAGTAATTAATATTAAGGTATTTTAAAGTATAATAATACTAGCTTCTGCAAACGACTTCGCCCGCGTGGTACCCGGATCAATAGTAGCCTATGTGTTATTCTGATGTATAAGCTATATTACTGTAAAGTTTCATCAAAATCCGTTCAGTAGTTTTTGCGTGAAAGAGTAACAAACATCCATCCTCAAAAACTTTCGCGTTTATAATATTTGTAGGATTTAGTTTCTTCTGACTTTGTACACCTACCAACTTTATCACTTCTCATCTCTCAAAGGTTTGTTGACAGAAAACTCTTTTTAGGGTTAAGCTCGCCTTTGTACATGCCTCACCTATTATTTTGTTTTATATTTCTGTGTTAATTCTGTGTACAATAAAGAATTCTAACCAGATTGGAGACGTTCTGGAGAAAGGTCAGGTCAAGAGTACCCAAAAACGGCGAGCATGTATGAAGAATGTAATGAGAGTGAATGAAGCAAAAAAGGTATGTCAGGATCGTAGCAAGTGGAAATCCGTAGTCTCTGCCTACCCCTCCGGGAAACAGGCGTGAGTTTATGTATGCTGTGTAGTAAGTTAGTAATTATGAAGGTAAAATAATAATATAGTGTTTTCATAGTATGTTAAATATTTGGTGTGCAATAAAGTATTTTCTATCTATCTTCTTCTATCTATGTATGTACAATAAAGAATTATAAGAAGGAAGAATTTGCCGTTCCAACCTGGACTAAAAAATACTTCTGCATACAAAAAGGCGTTCAGAGCCTTTCCTACCTGTATTCATACAAATCAAAGTTCTGATTTCTACAAAACGGAATAGCTGAATAAAACCTAAATCAACTGAAAGTCATATAAAAAGCCTTATAAAAAGCTTTATTGTTCTACCTAAAATCCGAACAAATTTCGGTTTAAAAAATGATAACCTACAAAGGCGCACAGCAATACAATAAACTACCGTCCGAAATAAAAAATGTAAGCTCATTTAACGCATTAAAAAGTAATCTATAACATATTGTTCAAGACTGCTCACTTTGCAAATAAAATGTGTTATGTAGATCAACTTGTACCTTAGAACGACCTATACTTTCCTATGTAAACTTTTTTCACAAGTAAGTGACATTGCAATGTATTTAGTGAATAAATATTTAATAATTTAGTGACGACCTCTGTGGCACAGTGGGCGTCGGTCCGCCTGAGACGCAGAGGGTTGCGGGTTCGATTCCTGTCACGGGACAAATGTTTGTAAGATCTACAAATATTTGTCTAGGGTCTGGGTGTTTTTCTATGTATAATATGTATGTATTTACAAAAAAAAAGTATATAAGTAGTATATCAGTCATGTAGTTCCCATAATACAAGCTCTGCTTAGTTTGGGGCTAGATGATGCTGTGTGAAAAATGACCAGCATTATTATTATTATTATTAATATTAAACAATAAAAAGGTTTATTGTCGTACCTCCGTATCCAGCGGAACAGGAGCAAAACGACATAATCAGCCCTCCAAATGTGTTCAAAAGACAGCTGCCATGGTTGCTGCAGCGCCCGCTGACGCACGACGTCGACGATACAGACAGAACCACGGTGGAATTACACTCTGACGTGCCCAATCTCGTGTTGTTCCATGACACACCTTAAAAAAGAACAAACTGTTATTCTCCTTTAGAAAAAGGCGACACATGATGTAAATCCTCAGCCAATCCAATAATTATCTTCTTATACGCCCATTATACATTTCTACAAGCAAAGCGTACCGGGGAATAGAGCTCTAGAAATTCAATTGTGAATGTTATTGACATTTTTAAATCAAACGTTAGGGCATAAGTTTGACATTTTGTGATTATTCTTGTATTTAAATCGATTATCTATCTATCTATTGACATTTGCACATCATTTGGATGGTAGAATATATAAGGACCTATAAAATTTTAACATCATGTCTTGTATTAGCTGACCTATATTCATGCAAATAAATAATCTGATTTCTGAAAAAAAAAGATTTAATAACCTGAGGTACTTTATAAGAAAAATTAAATTAAGCACCAATAATAAAGTGACATTAATGTATAATATATGAGAGTACTTTGTCCAATTATCGAGGTTAGGTATTAAATAATATTTAAACGCTGCGATAGAAAATGCCATTTTTAGGTTTTTTTAACAGAAATATAGCGACAATTATCAGGCCCCTTAGACAACAATCACCTTCTGTTGGCGTTAACGCCTGCGGAAGGGTTGAATTGTATAGAAATGACATTAGCTGTAGAAATGTCACGTGAAAGCTGCCAAGTTATTCTTCACAAATTTGCGTAAGCATAAGGAAAATTAAGTGTAAGGTATTTTAGACCCTCTGTTTGGCTTGATGGACCAAAAATCAACGTTGTTTTTAACTAGCGAAAAATATTCTTCACTCACCTTCAATTTCCACTTCTTTTTCTAAGCCGTTCGAGTCTATATAATATTTGGTACCGTTGTCAGACGTCCGGCATGGGCAGACTACATTATCGCAGAATATTCGTAGTGTAAGATACCAAGTGCCGCTTTCAGGGAACGGAATGATAGTCTTTTCGTATATAGACTCGGAATCGGTACTGTTCAGGACAAATAAAGCCGGCTTTTCCTTATCGTTGTAACGGCAACGTCCGTTTTCTAACGGTATACTTGCATGTCCAATGTCCATGCAAATCACAGCCTTAAAGAATTGGTTATCCTCAGTGAACGCTAAAAGCGCACCTTTTTTGTACTGTCTTTTGTATCCCATGTAATATTTCAGGCTCATAAGCAGACTAGCTTCGATTGCAATGCTCCCTCCGATGTCCAAAAACTGGTTCACTTTGAAGCGTAAAGTTTTAATCTCGCCCGATGTGATGTTGACTAGACTTGTCGCATCTTGGAGATCTGTGGTCGGTAATCCGTAGTCGAAGGTGAAAAATCGACCTTTGTCATCGCGCATAAGGTCAAAAACCGTGTGATTATCGATCTCGTCTCCATCAGTTCTTGTGTAGTAAGACTCACAGTCAGCTATAGCCGACGCATTCCCTCTAACGTGATCTAATTGTATGTAATGCCACGCGTTTGGATGCGGTGCGAAAACTATAGTTTGGACGGTATTGATTCTGGGGTCAAAAGCGCAGTTGACGAGGTAGTTTTCTTCAGTCGGTATCGACAATGATTGTACTTTGAAGGACACTTCGTTTTGTATCGTCGAAGCGTTGATAATAGTCAGGTTGAAGTTGACCGGTTCAACACTATCTATGGACATGCATTTGAAGTAAGCTGGTATTTCTGTGTAGTCTACAATGATACTGCTGTAGCAGTCGATGAGTTCGATTTCATCTGCTCTCCTTATTTGTAAATCTGTGTATAAAATTGTCTGGCAGTCTGCTACTAAACCTGAAATGAGAAAAACAAACTAAGTAGATAATTGGTAGTATAGATAGGCAACTCAATCTTACCGTAACATGTAAGATTGCCTTGCAACATGATGTTTTTTATTTTATGTCATGTCACCATTCCTACCAAATTCGAATTCAAAACTTTTTATTTCAGCATTCAATTGCAATTGCAGCCATAATTTAACATTTGACAAAATAATAAAAAACAGTTACTTAAATACTAATAAATCTTAAAAGTAAGCACTCCTCATGAAGCGCCTGACCAAGGTGCACACTGTGCAGTGTGCACTTCTGCCAGTGCCTCATGAAGACTGTGTCCACATCCAGCCTGTCCACTATTAGTTTCAGGTAGCTGTTGGTGGTGCCCCGCATCCGCCGCATCATGTGACTTGAATAATTATTGAGTTATCATAATTGTTTCCATAAAGAGCCTAGTGTATTGACAGTGACGTCGTTAGAGGGGCTGCGTTGAGGTGACACAGCTTCAGCATAGGTGGAACCCGTGGGTTCCACCTATGCTAACTACGCCACTGTGTCATAAAAGGATTCACATGACTTGCACATGTGAATGACATGACACAGAGACTCCTCTCATACTCGTATCACATGCCTTTGAATAAATGGTTCTAGAACATGCCGGTTTCCTGACAATGTTTTAATTTGTGTATTATCTCTATGAAATATTGGTTGGCACTACATTAGCTTTATGCCAATTGCTGGTGCAATAGCAAAGGCAGGATATGACACCAGCTCAATTTGGTTTAAAGATTCTTTTTTTTTCTCAAAGAACAATTTATTATAAGAACCTACGAAGGATTTCATTGCTTCAACGTTTACTGTAGTTACATAGTAAATCGACTTCTGCAATTCTAGAAGCCGCCTCTGCATTTCCTGTGTGTTTGACGCCTCCGTAATACGATGCAATGAGCAGCACTGATTGAATGATGAGCTTATTGTGCCAGGAACTAGCTATAGCTAGTACCTAAGCGAGGTCGGTCTAGTGTTGGACCAATGTATGAGCACGCATCAGAACGAGCGGCGTAATTCCATACAGTTAATTTGGATAATTCCCGGAGTCTCCTATATAGATCGGTTCCTCCCCTGCGTAAGGTTTCATTATTTTATTTAAGTACTTATCCAAATCAACAAAACAACTTTCCCGAAAATGTTAAATACCCATTTCTTGAAAAAAGTACCTACAAGTTACTTATTACAAGGGTATCATCATTGAAACTTCGTTTTTTTGTAATGCAAATATACTTTGCAAAGGGTTGTGCGATTCCTGGATAGTTACTCCACTTATAGCTTGTTACTAATACTTTTTATGAAATGGTCCCAGATTCAAACACGATGAAACTCAAGATCATTCCATTCTATACATTAATATTTGTCTCGGGATCTGGGTGTTTTCTATGTATGTATTTACAAAAAAAAATATAAGTAGTATATCAGTCATGTAGTTCCCATAACACAAGCTATGCTTACTTTGGGGCTAGACGATGCTGTGTGAAAAATGTTCAGCGTTATTTATTTATTTATTTATACAACGCAATTAATCCTTTTAAAAGTGTTTTATTTCATTATGCAGAACAATCGCGAAAACCGATTATTATCATTTTATTCATTGAAATCAGCACAATAAAGGCCATTTTCTCACGGCATCAAGCATCGGGCAACGAACACGGCAATATATCGCTCGCTTAAATGATCATTTAGTGCTTTATCCTACAATCTAATATAGTCGGTGACATGAGCAGCATAGATTGGTGTGACAGGAAGCAATGAGTGTGCGAGGTCAATCTATAGACGCGACCCGACGACGACGCGACGCCGACCGACGGCTAGATTTGATCAAAGCTTGGTTATTTAAATCTAACAGACCACAAATGGTTTAGTTATTATTATGTTCTCTATTATATATTTTTTTATAAATAAAAATAAATGATGCTGGACATTTTTCACACAGCATCATCTAGTCCCAAACTAAGCAGAGCTTGTATTATGGGAACTAAATGACTGATATACTACTTATATATTTTTTGTAAATATATACATATCATACATAGAAAACACCCAGACCCGCTTGCTTTTATTTGCTTTTGCTTATGTGGCTTTGGTAACAGGCCAATTAGAAATATTTATTTTAGAAAAATAAATTAAATTTTACCCCAAAATCCTAATTATCTTAAAGAATGAAAAATTTAAATTAAAAGAAATTTAGCACAATAAAAACAATTGAATTGGTTTTTATATCGTGCTAATAAATATCTATGGAAGTAGGTTTAAGATAATGGTCAATCATTAAAAATGACGACATTATTGTGATCGTACTACTATGTACAAGTACAAGTAGGTATACACAAAAAATACAGATGAAACAGCTAGCTATGTAAAGATCGTTACAAACGATCTATAGATAGATCAACTGATTCAAATCACTACCAGACGGAAGCGTTCCCGATCGTACTTAAATATAATATGATTATAATCCATGGTACTGGTCATTACATCACGAGTGAAAATAATAGCTTGAATTGAATTGGTTGATTATAATCGAATGTTTGTCGGTTTAAATTGGTTTCAATTGGGCAATCGCACTCCTAAGAACTTTGTGATGTAAATGCCCACTTACAGAAGGATAATTCAACCCAAGCCATATTAGATGGATCGGCGTAAATTATAAAGTTAAAAAACGACGATTTTATAGGATCCTTGTGATTTTGATGAATAAAAACCATCTGAATTTGGCTTCGTCATTAAATGACATAATGTTAATCTAGATAAATACTATTCGAATACAAATAATAGCATAATATTGTGGAAATAAGGTCTAACTACAAATTATTTTGGTTTTACGTTTGTATGGGCATTTCATGTTCCGCAGGCCTCTTAAGATGTGCAGTCAGCGACAGAAGATTAACTATTTAAGTTTTTAGATGATCTTTCGCTTCGGAAAATGTTATATTTAGATTGCAAATAGTTAAATGGCCGATGCCTAGACGTAGCCCAATGTTTTGTATTTGAATAATAAAATTCAAAACTATTAATCTCTTTTTGCCGCTGACTGCAAATTAAAGTATTTTCATTCATACATTTTCTTACCTTGCTGTTCAACCTTCTGTGTCCTCGGATCCTGCCACTTGATATACACCAGCGCATACCAGTTCCCCGGTTTAGGGTTTTGGATAGTGTAACTCCGGTTCTTCCCGTCTGAGAGCAGTTCTAACGTGTGAACCGAGCCCCGCAATGACGGGTCTATGAAGTTCTTCGGAAAGTCGTACCCGTCAGGATTGACTGCTGGATAGGAGCCGTGCTTTATGTTGATTACCACTTCTTGAGGACTACAGGAACCTAGAAAGAAGTTAATAAAAAAAAACAATTTAGCGTGTGTTTGCATCATAATTGCAGAACTAACATTTCTCGGAGGACCTATGACCTGCCCGTTGCCTCTTCAACTTGCTAATTCTGAGAGCTATGTACATTAATTCAGTTCTTCAGCGGACTTTCGACTCGTGCATTCCATTACACCTACGCGACCTCTCCTGGTGACGAGTGAGGAGAAAACTGTCTAAGAAACTAGAAGTCACGGTTCTTTCTTGAATACTTTCTGAGCAATAACAATAGACGATATGCTACGAGAGGAGTTGCCAGAAATGTAATATTGCCTTTTCCTAATTCTAAAAATATCCAAATCCTTACCATAACAAGTCAGTAAAAGAATTTAACAATTGTATTGGTGCTTTTCATTTAACTTTAGGTAGGTCTGCTGACACACAATGAGGGGTGCGGAAAAATCTTTTCATTTAACTTTAGGTAGGTGTGCTAAGGCAAGAGTTATAGTTAGTACCAAAGAATTATGGAATGCTCGAAAGACGACATTGAAAACACAGGAGGGAAGTTATGGACGAGAACTGCAAGACAGAGGGAAATGGAAGGAATTGGAGGAGGTCTATGCATACATACCACAATTAACAAGATACCTAATAAATAATGAACAATAAAATAATTAGAATATAGTGTAGGTAGGTAATTAAAATAAATAATTATATAATTATATCCTATAATATTATATACGCGAAAATTGGGAGTATGGATGTTTGTAACTCTTTCACGCAAAAACTACTAAAACGATTTTGAAGAAACTTTACAGTAATATAGCTTACTAGCTTTTGCCCACGGCTTCACCCGCTTGGTACCCGGAAAAAAGTAGCCTATGTGTTATTCTGATGTATAAGCTATATCTGTAAAGTTTTATCATAATCCGTCCAGTAGTTTTTGCGTGAAAGAGTAACAAACATCCATCCTCACAAACTTTCACGTTTATAATATTAGTAGGATATACATCAGAATAACACATACTTTTATCCGGGTATCACGCGGGCGAAGCCGTGGACAGAAGCTACTATGTTATTAATTATTATTAGTGTCTGAAATAAGAGGCTTATTTATTTATTTATTAGATGCGGATGTTTTGGGCATGTGGAAAGGATGGACGAAAGGAGGTTCACAGAACACGTCAGCGTCAATAGGATAATAAAATTGGAAGGGGTAGACCTCGGCGAACATACTCTGACCAAATTGGAGACGTTCTAGATTAGATAGAGGTCAGGTTAAGAGTACCTACCCTAAACCCGCGAGCATGCATTAAGAACGTAACGGAAGTGAATGAAGTAAAAGAGGTATCTCAGGATCGTAGCATGTGGAAATCCGTGATCTCCCTCTGCCTCTCCGTGAAACAGGCGTGAGAATATGTATGTATGAATCTTTAATTAACTTTATAAATACTACGGAGAATCGCTAGGTAGGTAAATCAAAACCCATACCTACATTATAATTATTATAACTGCGGTTTTCCGCAAAGGAATGTTTATTCCGAAAATAGCTTCCAATACTCAATACATTTATTGCTTTCACATGGTAGGTACATAGATGGTGTTTATAGGTAGGTATCTCACATGAACACTGTCTAAGGGTATAGCAACAGATAGGTAGGCATGCCGAGGTTTTGCGTAAACAAACTAGTTATTAATATCTACAGTAAATAAAGTTAAGTCTCTCAAATGAACTTTGTATTAGGGTATGGCGACAGATGGAGGTTTTATTTTCATTGTAGGAAGTCAAAGTGGGTACTTTAGGAGATGGGTGTAAGTGCATTATTTTGTTATTAATGTTATTGTAGTCCGTAATGGTCATATAATTTCATGTCAATTTAGATTTAATGCTAGTTTTCAATTAAACTAAACTAAGCTTGTTCGAGATAACCGTCAATATTATAATAGCATCTGTCAATTAGAAAAGATACTTTTTTTTTTTAAATAGTGTATGTTTTTGTATTTGTTTTAGTTGTGTCGGAATCCATAATTAAAAAGTATTGAGGGTAATTGCCATTGGTTATTTATATATTTATTTAATTAGAGACGAGCTTTCGCTGATATGTCTGTCATACAGTGTTGGATCAAAAGTCTTTGTTTTAAGTTTGGTTCACTTTTTTTAACACTGAATTGAGAGAAACGTAATATTTGCAGTTAATTTATCGGGGATGTGGATAGGTGAAATTATTATATAATTTCTGGCACATCACCATAATTTGACCTTTTATGAATGAAATATGGTCTAAGTAAATGGCCAACAATTGGTCATTTAGATGGCTTTTAGTACGTTTTAATACAAGGGGAAGTTTAGAAAACACATTAAACTGTTTTCGAACTGGGTCTTTTGGACATAGTAGGAGACCCACAACATTGTGTTTAAAACTTCAGTAAAATACAAAAGAATAAAAGGTTGATATAAATTTATCCACACATATATCTACCTACATCTACACTAATATTATGAAACACTAAAGTTTATTTCAGAGCATGTTATTTTTTTATTCAATTTAGAATATGCACACATTTTCAATGTCAATATTAAAATTAGTAAATATGATAACAGGTATAACTCTTACCTTACCCTATTCAATCTATTATCAGTTTATCTAAACACTCACAAAATGTATAGGAATCAGAAATTCAATTAGTTTAGTATGGTACACACAATATTCAACCGTAAACTGAAGTGTACAAGGTATGCCTTTCATTGTGACTTGTTTTTTTTTATCATAAGTTAGAGTGGATATAAAACATGGCTAACAAGCCAACATTATGATAATAAACAATTGTGGTAGATGAATAGCAGAGAATGGAAGTATGTTGCAATGAAAATTTAAACCATGTGTCCATCTTTGTTATGCTTGGCTTGATATAAAAACAAAGTATGGGTCCATTCTCAAAAACTACAAGCTGCAAATTATAGCAGTAGGTAAGTTTGGTAATAATAAAAAAAAAAATAGGTCAAATTTCATTGGTTCCACATTTATATATAATAAGTAGCCCATATTACTTTTAGTTATATTACATTTTTGTCTATGTATTTTGTTATCTTGTGGTGTACAATAAAGTATTCTCATTCATTCACACTGTCATGTGTGTTTTTTTTTTAGTAACTGAAGAGCCTAAGAGAATGTTATAAGAAGGCTAGATTGAGAATAAAACAATTTGTTGCTTCAGCAATCAACACAAGTGGTTAATTAGTCTGATAGATAAATCAACATTTCAATTGTAACCACTTAACAACTTAAGGCCTACTTGCATGATGCAAGGTTGTCATTTTAACCTGGGTTTTGTTTTGATAATATAACTAAATAGATAGATTATTTACTTTTATACACCATTAAATAAACACAAAAATAAAACCCATTATAAATCAGAGCTACCATGGGTGTATCACTAAAAGGAATCTCTACTGTTGTGACATTTGCAATGGATATTTATATCAAGCATTATTCAGAAAATATACTCAAAATAGTACAGCAGGAACTTATTTATTTCATTTTTTTTTAATTTTAAGAAAACTTACAGCTAGGTACATTAGAAATTACTTAATTAAATACTTACATACAAACTCCATGTAGGTAGGCTGAGGGCCAATTAAAAGTTTCCATTTATAGGTAAACAAAAAAATGATATGCTAAAACTACAGTTAAGTGGACAACGGATCACAGAGAAAAAAAAGATAAGGTGTTATACAGTTTACAAAACAAAAATAATTATTTAGAAAAACATCCATATATATTTTACAAATTGTGTCAGTTGGATGTTTATTTATATAATATTTATGTGAATGTATTGATGGATGTTTGGATATTTGTTAGAAAATGCTTTATTGCAAAAGATAAAACAAGTACATAGGCAAACTTAATGCAAATTAGCATTTTCTTCCAGCTAACCTTTCTTGCTTTGTTGTTAAGAATCTTCGTAATGGCTCAACCAATTTGGAAAAAAAACATTATAGGTATAGTTAGGTATATAGAGCAACAGATAGGCTACTTTTTATACAGGTAGTGCATGTGCAAAGTCATGAGCAGAGGCTAGTATATATATCCTATATAAATGTAAAAGCTGCTGAACAGATTAGATAAAATTTGTAAAAAGATATACCTAGTGTGTGACATAGAGTAACACTTAGGCAATTTTAATCCACATATAGCAGGTGAAGCTGTGGTCAGAGATATTTAGGCTCAAATTCATAGTCAAATAGGGCCTCCCTGAGGGGACTATTCAGGTGCTATGTGAAAATTCAAGCGCGAATTTAACCTTTATATACCCAGTCATAAGGCGAATGCTGAATGATGGATTTTGGGGGATTGTTCAACCCCTGACTATGAATTCAGGCTATAGTGTGTAAAGCAAACGCTGGTGCAAAAAACCTACCGATAGTATTCAGATGAAGCTCTTCAGACTGGAACGTGAATTGGGCATCAGTGACATCCCTCATAATAGGGTAAAATACAACAGACACCGTGCGATAACTCCTGTACATATATACATCGGTGGCAATCTGCCTGGTGACCAAATGGTAGTCGTCTAACAGGACTGTTCGTGTCCTCGTTAGCTGCTCAATTATCCTCTTCCTGTGACCCTCTTCCTCAGCTTCTTTATCGCCATGTATAATGTTTAGGTAAATAATTATTAAAAAGTGCGCGAGAACCCTCATTTTGACAACAGCCTACCTGTCGAGGCGTTTCTTCCCGATCACAATTTTTTTAACGATTTATCATCAGTGTGACTATGTAACATTAGCAAACAGTCAGAAACAACACAATTCACTTATTTTGAAAAGAATATCTAATCAGTCTCAACAGAGCCGGGCGGGCGGCGCGGCGCGACTTCGACGCGACGACGTCCACTCACTATCACTCGCTCAACCACAGACTACTACGCCACGCTATGATATTCAAACGCAGGAACTTCTTGTGGGAAGGCTTAGGCCAGGAAGGTTCTCAGCAAAGAGGTCAATTTCGAGTTTCAAAATTGTTATTTGAACATGTACCCTATTGCAATACATATACTCTGTTTTAGAGATGAATTTCCCACAAATATATTGCCCCGCGAGACAAAATTGCAATTGTTTTTGACTCAAGCCAAAATTCTCGACCTATGTACTACTCACAAATTAAGCTTGAACATGTCGAGGATATCATTTTCTGCCAAACTTGTACATGATAGCCTTTTTATAAAACCTTTTCCTCACTCATAAAAAATATTATAAAATATTTATTAGTGGTTATGTAGGTAGGTGCCGACATGCCTACGCTGACATTTATATACTATAAAGTAAAAGCATGTTCAAAGTTCTGAGAGAAGTTAGAAATTCATAATCATCCTAGATAAGTTCTATTATATTGACGTGATAACCAAAACATTTGTGGTGATGACTGTCTTCTCTTTAATGATACACATACTTGCCTAGTGCAGCGGTAACCTATACGAAGCAGGCGGTGCCGGCGCCCCGTGGTGGTAAGCACTACAAGGATACAACCAACCCAAGCCCAGCAAAACATCGCTCTTGTGTGCACAGGAGTTTTGTCAGAAATACGTCATTTCTGACATTGCTCTGTGCACACTTAGCCTGCATTAAGTTTGTGGTAAAATTTACGCATCAAATAAATTACCGTGTCGACACGTGTCACCCCACGTTATTGCCTTAGCCCTTAGCTTAACCTAATTACCAAACTCCCTGGCGGCCACTGTCCCGTAAACTCCGGCTCGCTGCATCAAAACGAAGTCAGAGAGACGTACAGTCGTACAAATCAGAAGAGAATAAAAAAATCCCCTCCGCAGCAGTCGAAACGACGCCGTCGCTCGACGCGACGTATTGCCACTAGGAGACAACAAACTGCAAGCCACTTTAGAGTAGCTACTCTCGAAGTTGAGGCCGAAAAATAAAAAGGATACTAGTTCAATTGTTAACTGAATTTCTAAAACATCTGCCTAGTAGACTGTCTGTCCATTAGTACAAAACAGTACGTTACGTAGTGGAACGAAACCTCTTTGGTCCATGCTAAAAGTTATATGCGTTTTAGGCAGGTGGGAGACCGTATTGTACGTCTATGCAAAGCACAACCATGGAATGCACACCCCTGGAAAGTACAGCCAGTATTACAAACCATTTGGTTTGAATTATCTGGGTGTGCTTTCCATGGTCGTACAATACGCTCCGTACAAACTAAACACATGACGGTATTGCACACCCCTGGAATGTACACCCCGGATTACAAACCAATATTCTCGACGCTCATTGGTCGCGAGTTCGTCATATCCGTGAGCTCTCATTGGTCGATGCGAATAAGTCGCATGACGAGAACGAGCCTCGTTTGCACTGAGCAAGTTTTAATGTTCAACTAAGAGTTGCTATTGATAAATAATGTAAACAATAAGTTAATGTTGGCCTGCGAAATCCTTCCTAAGCAAATCCGTCTTGGATTGGTTAGGTTATTAGGTTTTTTTTTATTACCACTCAGAAAAGGAGGATTGCTATCCGAACTTTATCCAACAAACTTGGATTCAAATAAATAAAACCAACCGGTTAGTTCATCTGCAAAAACCCGACATAAATAACTAATCTACTTACTACATCTACATTAATTTACAAATAGCGTAAAATACTATGGCAACACAGCACTTGCCCCTTGATAGCACTCGCACATGAAAACAGAGCATGAAATTGGTTCGTATTCCATGGCTGTACATTCCAGGGTTGTACAAAACTGGGTTGTACAAGGTCAACACGTGTAGGGAATGCACGCCCAGGAATGTACGCCCAGTATTACAAACCAAGTATTTGAAACCAATGGTTTGTAATACTGGCTGTACTTTCCAGGGGTGTACTTTCCATGGTTGTGCATTACATGGACGTACAATACAGGGACTCAGGCAGGTAAGTATAATAGAAGAGCTCTCACTTCTATCCAGATTTAAAAAATCATGCTCTTATTATAAAACTGAAGATCTATTCTATGCTGAGTTTGTAACATAATAATGTGAAAACGTCGACTGTATCGACAAGATTTCCATACAAGAATTGTCGAAACGGTCATCGTTTCGACAAGTTTTGAATGTATTTGTAACTCAGCATAGGCCCTCTGATTCTGATCTCTAAAACGAACAAACAATGTAATCAAATCATGGAAGTCGATTTTAGCTTTCCTATATTAAAAAGTACTCTGCGATTTTAGCATGCTTCTAACTGTCTTATCGACATGAAACTTAAGTTTGGGCGGATATAATTCGTTTTCGACGAGTCCAATAGATTGCACTTGGTATCGAGGGTTTGATGACGGAGCCAGGTGGATAGTAGAACTCTTTAGTGGCTACTAGTAAACCCCTCAAGTATGGGCTCATATATCATATGAGCGTAAACTAACTTCTAAACGTATGAACTCATATATCATACGTTTAGAAAAGCATGTTTTTTTTTAAACTATATTTTATTAAAGTTTATTTTAGATAGGAAGCAAGTTCTATTTTTGCGTACTTTGGACTCGGTCCTGTCACTTTTTGATTTGACACTTAACTTCACAGACATCGTTAGTGTTGCTATATTTATGCAATTACCCGATCTATGGGGAATATTATTCAGAGATATTATTCGAGTATTACACATCTCAACATACGACAACATTTCATCGAACCATACTATCATATTTAAAAAAACCTAAAATCCAAAATTGCAACGTGTAAATATAACTGCTGTGCTGTGAATTTTAATTTTAGTTTGCTTGGATTTTTTTTATGTATCATCAATAGCTTTCTCAGCGCACGCCAAATAATGAATTTTATAGACAAAAGTCTACTATTACTAGGTACCTACATAATAATAATACTCTACTTTTTCTCTTAAAAGAACTCGTCCAGTGTCTAAAACGCTTTTGTAATTAACCATTTCTTAAATTGGTTTACAAATATATTATTTATATTGATCTCCTTTAGTGACAAATAAATGTAAATGGATATCTATAGTGGCAGAAAAGTAGAATTTTTTTTAGAGATGCGAATGTTATGGTTTTTGATCTAGTCTCATAAAAGGGTTTCGGATTTTTTACAAATTAACATAATTATATTCCGGTAAATTTTAAGAAACTTTCAGATTGAAATAGATTACGCAAAGAATCAGTGCTGTGTAAACTGTTTACAGCTCTCAAACTGTTACAGTATCTCTTTTGTTGTTAGAAGAAAGGTAGATTATTACCCCAGAATAAACACCGTAGCACTACTGAGGATAAACATACCCATAATAGGCATTTTTCGGAATGCTTTTCGGGGAATAAGTTAAAGTTGATAAAGCATAAGAATATTGCGATTTGCGATAGTTTGCTACAAACTTTGCTAATGTGCGTTTTCAATAAAATTTTGAAGTCAGTTTATAATAACGACTGAAATTGAAAGAAATAAACTTTAGTCCCAATAAGAGGTTAGTAATAATTGAACCAACCTCGCTTAATTAGCTTTAAAAGTCAAACAATCAGCTAACTAAACTAAATTTTAGTTAGCTGATTGTTTGACCCTTTTGTTGGGTAATTTTGGTATCTCAAAAGTAGGTTTCATGCTTGATTATGGTATCCCGAAAACCTTTTTGCTTCTACGAATCGAAATCGGCGCGCGCATGTCTGTTACATTTTCATAAAAATCCAAAGAGTGCAAGCAATAATGGCTTTGACGGCGAATTCCAACCAATTAGAACTTAACGGCTACAATTCGTGTCCGTGTAAAAAGTCTAAAATGGAAAATAAAGTAACTGTTGTTCTGGGAGCTCAGTGGGGAGACGAGGGAAAAGGAAAAGTGGTTGATCTCTTGGCTGTGAACTCCGACATTGTGTGCCGCTGTCAGGTTTGTTTCTCGACTTTATTTAGTTTTTTTCTAAATCTTGAGCAGTATTGCATGTTGTTTCGTATACGTTTTACGTACCTATCTAATCGATCAGCAAAAACTCAAAGCCAATGTTTATCAGCGTTTTGGGGTTAGAATTCTTAAGAGTATCTAACACGCAAGGATCTCACCTGCTAAGTAATTACAATATAAGTAGTTACTCGTATTTTATAGACTAATATAATCTACGTTTCTGGATTGTATTACTTATCTACTACGGAAAGCAGAATTCGCGATAACCTTTTGCATCTGGCGCTCATCCAAGACTTGTTTGAAAACATGTGAAGTGACAATGTTTTTTCAGGAATTATGATTACTCGTTTTGTGCCAACTGAAGCGAGAAAATCCATGGACATTCAGAGTTGCGTAAATCTTCCGATCTAATTACGTAACATAACTTTTTAATTATAGCACTGGTCATATGACTGACTGACTATATGGTAGGTCATATAATTTCTATCCACATACTATGACGTAGGTTCACAGTTAAGCTCAAGTTCACAGCATCTTAGTAAAACATGTGATCTGTAATCTAAACAACAAAACAGTTGTAAAATGTTAGTTTCTATCAGTATCTGATAATACATTCAGCTGTTCCTTAAACAACCATCAGTCTTTCAATTATTTATTTGTCCCATAACAATGTAAATTGTAAATTGGATTAGCACATTACATACCACTACAAATAATATTTATTTACCTTAAACAAGTAGGTTTTACTGTGTGTGTACATTGCACAGTTTTGGAATTGAAATTGTGTTCTATGTTTACTTTTTTAAGCACTTTATATTGTTCTGTCTACTTATATACATTTTTTTTGTAAATAAATAAGTATTATACATAGAAAACATCCAGACCCGAGACAAATATTTGTGGATCATACTAACATTTATCCTATGGTGGGAATCAAACCCACAACCTTCTGCGTCTGAGGCAGGTCTTCGCCCACTGCACCAAAGAGGTCATCAAGACATACAGAGGTTCTACATTGATGTAGAAGCAAAGACATTTTGTAGTATATTCCAGTTGTGGACCACTTTGTTACTGAAGAATTAACACTAATTAGCAAAACATTTCAACTGACAGTTAAAACATACATCCCTGTGCCAGTTCATTCAGTTTTCGAGCAACACTCGCTCATATAGTAATGGCAATAATTAGAACTACAATGATATACAGAGCATTAGTCTGTAAACTGTATATACATATCTCTTACGTAAATAGAACTTGTGTGCTTGCTATTAAAATTGTGGATACTTGCCAAGGTCTGGGCCATTTATTGTTACAGTCAATGTAATGAATGAATTGTTCAGGCTGAGCTCTTTCTAATTTAAATTTATCCAAATGCTTATGATTTTTCAAGTACCCTACATCTATTCTGCCATATCTTTTGACACACATAGAAAAGTATGTATGTCAAAAGATATGACATATATTTATAAAGATATTTATGAAAAGTCCATGATTTTATTGTTGGCTGCTTTAAAAGATTCGATTTTATAACATAATTTGATATACAAACAACATTTGATAGAAATAACACTGAAAATCTCAAAAAGCTGGATATATGATAACTTAAATTAGTTTTTGTTTATTTTGATTATTACTTTAAGCCTTATTCATTACTGTAAGAAAAAATGTAGAACTTAAATGTTCACCAGTTCCCAGCATAGCTTGGTCTTCTAATTTTATCTTTACCAATGTGTATGTACAAGGACATGTATACACTTATTAGCAAGTTGCATTAATATTATGAGTTATCAAAACATAATCTAAACCTGGAGTGACAAGAACGATAAAAGTTTACTTTATTTGTTCCATCCACTTAACCTTGGCCATCTTGATTACCTAGTTCTTGAAAATTTAGGATTTGCTTCACTCAATAATTATTTCATTGCTTCTCTCTTAGTCACTCTTCAGGGCACTGGCCAGGAGACCTGAAAATATAATTGTGAAGGAGACATAATAACATGGAGAATTGTTTTTTTGTTTATGTTGTCTATGAATATTTAGAAATTGTTTAAAAATCGTTCTTGCAAATAATTTATATGTAATAGGTATTGCAGCCTTGGTATACATTGCGTCAATAAACTTTTCATAGTGAAACTACTTTGACAGAGAAATCTACAAAAAATTCAAGGTCTTTAAAAATGGTGGAGTAAATTGACCATTGCTATGTCGCCGACGACCAGTGCGTCCGTAATCCATCGGGTTACGTCAAACATGCATTCTTGGCGCACGAAAAAAAACGAGATGAAGGTTCGATTCCTGCCGCAGGATAAATATTTGCATGATCACAAAAAAAAAATTCTGGTTCTGAGCGTTCATTCTACCTACTCTTAGTTCTCAATACCCATGACATCAGGAATCCTAAGGAAGTCATGACTATGTGTGTGACTGTTGGGCTGGGTCATATTATTTCTTCTGTACGGTGATGATAAGATAAGGCTTCTAAGTGAAAGATGGTGAAAGTTAAAGTTATTTATTCATTAAACATAACAACTAAATTAACATAAAAACAATTAATAATAGTAATAATCGCTTTTGTAGGGCAAATAACTTAAACAGAAAATGTACTATATTCTATTAACACTATGTGCGACATGGCCTCTAAGCTATAGGCTATTTACTATAAGCAGTAGCTATAAGTGGCTGCAATAGCAATATAAGTAGTATAAGGAAAAGTATCAGCCATGTAGTTCCCATACATAACACAAGCTCTGCTTAGTTTGGGGCTAAATGATGCTGTGTAAAAAATGACCAGCATTATTTATTACTAGCTTCTGCCCACGGCTTCGTCCGCGTAGTACCCGGATAAAAAGCCTATGTGTTATTCTGATGTATAAGCTATATTACTGTAAAGTTTCATCAAAATCCGTTCAGTAGTTTTTGAATAAAAGAGTAACAAACATCCATCCTCACAATAATATTATTTTAATATTAATAGGATTATTTATTTAATAGCACTTGTTTAATAACCTCACACGTTTCGCCTTTTCTTAGGACAATAGATGAATATTTGAGTGTCTTTGACAACCTTTTGCCCGCCACCAATTTGCGCTGCCCTTTTTTGATGAATTCCATTTGAATATTGCATTACAGGGTGGCAACAATGCGGGTCACACGGTCGTCGTGCAGGGTCAAGAGTTTGACTTCCACCTACTACCAAGCGGGATCATCAACCCGAAATGCACATCTCTTATTGGTAAGAATAAAATCAGATCATGAAACAGACTAAACAGCGGACTGCTCAATGACACAAATTCTTGCCTCTTGCCTCCTGCCTTAGCGTCACGCAGTGTACACGCCTCCATAGAATCTAGTACTTCTGAATAGGGCTCTAAAATGCTAGGTCCAGCGTACAGCGCGAAATACGTGGTTCCCTGTTATGTGCCTTAAAATATCCATACCATCACAACATTCGGAGTACGTTTTCTTGTTGGTGTTTTGTGAGACGGTCTGCCATAGTTTTGTCATATGGATGAGCAGAGATGCATGCATAATGCAATCTTATATTATGCTGAAAGAAATCTAATGATGAAGACGGAAGTTGGTACTTAATTCGTTTTAATCCTTGTTTTTTTAATGAGTAAATTAATTTTGACTTTAACTTTGACTTTGAATGGATACTAGTTAGATAGAAAGTCATTTTGATCATCTTGTAATGGGAACTCCATTACTAATAGCATAAAATTATCTGCAGTACTGAGGATTTCGACTTTTAACTAACGTTCAAACAATGTAATTGAATTTTGGAAGTCAATTTAAACCTACTTCTAATTGTCGTATCTAAAATTTTGCATGTATATGTAGTTCGGATGTAAATACTATAAATTGGTATCTTGGAACTGATGTGATGATGGAGCAAGGAGGAGGATAGTGGAACTCTTCAGTGGCTAATAGTAAATCCCTCGAGTTATGCTCATGATTCGTTTTGATGAATCCAATAGATTGGGCTTGGTAACGAGGGTCTGATGATGGAGCCAGGAGGTGTACAGTGAAATTCTTTGGAATTTTCAGTACGTTTTAAAAGAGTGCTGTTTATTATTTTTTATCTACACGTTTTGTTTAAATAGTTTTTTAGTCACTCCTAATTTAAGGAACCCATAAACTGATGATATCAGACTGGATACATTTTACGGACCGGTATTACCAAGCACCAATGACCGGTATTATAAGTATTACTAAGCAAAATGACGCGGATATTATGATATGCAGATTGGAGTGATTCATTTTAGTATACCTACATACATAAACATGGCATGATGCACCATGCTCTGTATATCGCAACTAGTGGAACGCATCGCTTACTATAGTGCCCCTATTCTGACGATTACGTCACTGTCATTCTATGCGAAAACACACAGTGCGAGGTCGGATAAGGAGCACTTAAAAGAGTAAATAAAAAAAATAAAAAAAGTTTATCCCAGCTCTAGCTTGTATAGATACCGAGATCCAGGTCACTCAACATCACCAAATCATTCACCGAATGGGGACACCATCGTCCCCTTAAAACTCTCGCTCCCGTCAATATTGTGTCACCTTACCTAAGGGTGAGGTGACCTACCACATAGTGCATTATTCATCTGGAACGTGACATACCTATTACCATAATTTGCAGTGACCCTGAACATAACTAGGCAGTAATTCGCTACCAAGATACATTAATGTTGGTATTGGTACTGACAGTGCCTGGTATGAAGCGGTACTATTTATTGGCATTGAGCATGTTTTCAATTGAGTTTATTTTTTCATGTTTTACAAGAAATGGTTTGCATAGTTTGACTTCAGACATTAAAAGATTTGGGATCTACATAATATAAATATGTAAAATCGTTGTGTGACTTGCTGACTGGCAATCAATGCGTAGCGTAAACCGTAACGTAAGCCCTTGTGTCCTGAAATTTAGAGAAAGGGTGCCCTTTGGAACGTAAGGGTGATTTTTCTAAGAAATGATTTTCCGAAATTCCACCCCTAGTGAGTGCAACGGGTCGATAAAGTATGTAAGCATGTAAAAGCGCGGTCCAGGGAGTTTAAATTAAAAAAAAAAAAATGAAATCTGAATATGAATCTCTGATCCGCCTGAATCTCAAACTCCACTTGCTATAAAAATAAAATTGGAAAGTTTTTGTAAAGACAGTTATAGATAAAGTAACTGTTATCGCTAAAATTATCGCAATTGGTCTACTTGGGCAATCGGCGTTTGTTGTTAGTTAGTCCGTCGCTAACTGCTAAACCATTTATTCAATCTTGATGAAATTTGGTAGGTTATACTAATAGAATTTGGGAGTTTGAAGATGACTTGAAAGGGGTTTTAGTAGTGGGGTAAAAACGGTATCGCGAAATCTCTTATTTGGTTAGTAATACGTGGTAGTACTAGTATTTGGTTGGTCTCCAAAACATTTCAAGCTGTTACGCGAACACAATAGCCGAAATATTTGAAGATTGTATCAATTTATAAGGCTACGTTTGGCAAGGATCCAAGGATTTTCGTGGACTCGAGTAGCATTATGTTATCGGTCAACAAACACGTTATATTTAACATCTACACTTACTATCAACAACTTATTTTAGAACTAGACAAAGATATAAAATATCTTGGCTTTTCAGCCAAGTAGCCGAGTAAAACTCGACACTAACCGCCGACTACTGAGTTGCTGCAAAATGTTTACTCACGACTAAATACCTCGCACGTCTCGCCTTTGTTTAGAATAATATAACGGGTGTAATATTACCTATAACTAAGCCGAAAGGCACATCCTACTACTATTATAAACGTGAAAGTTTGTGAGGATGGATGTTTGTTACTCTTTCGCGCAAAAACTACTGAAGGGATTTTGATGAAACTTTACAGTAGTTTAGCTTATATGTACATCAGAATAACAAAAAGGCTTTTTATCCGGGTACCACGCGAGCGAAGCAGTGGGTAGAAGCTAGTATTCTATAAATCATGAGATATTGTTATCTATCTATATCTATATATTAAATAAAATTTGATTTTTTTTATTGTTTTTTTGACCAAATTTAAATAATAAAATACTTCGAATTCTTTTCCGTAAAAACTCAAAGAAAAAAAATACCTTCAATATCTCCAGATTCAGTGGATTCCCAGGTATAGTCTAGTAGACTATACCTGGGAATCCAGGTATAGTCTAAGTGTGTCGAAGTGTGTTATTATTTAAATTTGGTCAAAACAAACATAATAAAAATAATCTAATTTTATTTACAAATTACGCTACTGAAGTTGCAGAAATGCAATTAATATTAAACTTTGCTCGCACATCACGGCCTTAACCTGTGCGTGCGCGGAAGCATGCACACAAACGTGCGGTTAGCGTACATTACATTGCGCGCTACAAAACAAGAGTTTTTTGCTTAAAATGATAGTCGTTTCTCAGCAATTATTTTCCCTCAATGTTACTCGTTAAGATGAACACTCGTAGATTTCGGTCGTATTACACCCCGTATGAATATTTGAGTGGTGAGATGATTAGATAATTACAGATTTATACATTGCATAAAAGCGCTTTTCCAACTTTACTAAAATCGTCAATAGCGTTTAATTCAGTATTTGAACCCAGCGGCCGCAGAAGTGGGGGGCAGAGGGGGTCTAATGCCACCCCCTAAAATCACATAGGTATCCGCCTACCAAGCCAGGGCTGGAGATTAAAGGGGTGACCAAATAAATTTCCCCACCGACATGACCAAGAATAATTTAGAAAATAAGGTATACTATTTATTTGCTTCACTTTATATCCGGGTACCATACGGGTGAAGCCGTGGGCAGAAGCTAGTTGACTTATAAGTTGGTAGTGCATGTACAAGTATTGTATGTGCAAATTCTGATATGGCCATGTAGGTAGGTAGAATGGAGTCTATAAATCCTTTTCTAACTTTTAAGTAAGCAAAACTTCGTAATGTCTTACTAGCCATAATGTTATTTCAGTGGAGATTATGCTTTATGTACTATTGGCAGTAAAATTCTTATGAGATATTGACAGGAATCATCATAAAAACCACGTAGATAACAGAAAAACATGAAAGATAATAAGCATCTAATGCAGATTAACAATGACAGAAAACACATTTCTGTTTTTGGTAACTGAAATATAGGCAGCAAGGGAAATAACTTTTAGTTTAACTCAGTATAAGTTTATTTAATCAAGCACAGTGCGTGGCAAAACGTTGCAAAAATTGGGAATGCCGACCACAGATATTGCAGAGGTGTAAGTTGTCATCTGCATTTAGGTGTGGCCTTTTACACAGATACGTTACAGTAACGTCACGTGTGTGATCGAAATTCTTTCGGTTTGAGACGAAACACAGTCATTGGTGCCGTGTTCACCAACTAAACTTATAGTTAAAAGATAGTGCACGCAAGAAAGGGTTAGCAAGATGTTTACGTGTCGCTTTTACTGCTAATACTATAATATCATTATAAGATATGGTTCCCATAGTAATTTTGCTAGTGTAATTATTGGGGGAAACTTTGTGTTTTTTTTAGTGGTTTTTGTGGCAAACCAGCAGTCCCACCTATTGGTAAGCGGTTACCGTGGTCTATAGACTCTTGCAATACCTGCTTAGCATGAAGACCCAAGACAATGGTTTTGTCTATCGCCGATAAGACAAAAAATATTTTGTCCCTCTCTTTTGATAGTTTTTGTCTTCTCTTTCGTATACAAAACTTTATCTTGGGTGCTCATGCTAAGCAGGCGGAGGTATCACTCACGCGTTGCCTCCCTGATATATCCTACTCTACAAACCAGAAAACAGCAATGGGAACAGAAATAGGCATGGTGGTAGCACTTCCCCGGACGAGTCTTTTCACATAAGCTCTACTATTAAAAGCTATTCTTTTCAACTGTTGGATGATCTAATCTCATCCTGTAGGAAACGGCGTGGTGATCCACTTACCCGGTTTGTTCGAGGAGCTGAAGAAGAATGAGTCGAAAGGCATGCAGGACTGGAAGGGCCGGCTCATCATCTCCGACCGGGCTCACCTGGTGTTCGATATACACCAGCAGGTATGTACGTATTGCGGAGCGACGAAACCTGCTCCGTAGCTCTTGCTCGCGACGATAAGAGCCTGTATATGGATTTGCGATAAGAGTTTGTTTGTTTGTGTGTCTGTTACCATTTATGTCCGAACGGTTTGTAGGCGGTAACGCTCTTGTGGCTTAGTTGGTAAACCTCGCGAATTCGAGTTCCGCGGATTTTTGTAATATTTTAAAAATCTTGTGATTTCCCTTAAGTGTGGGTTTACACCCTCAAAACCAAATAACCAATGCTTAAATAACTTATTTAAGGCGTATACCCAAAGAGGGGTTTCTAATCTGAATTAGTTTATATACTTATAAGTTTACTAGTTGTTGCCAGCGCATTTGAACGCGTGAAGTCATGTTTTATAAATAAACAAACGCCCATACAACATTTTCATCACCCATTTCCTCCCCTTAAAATGTGAAAATCAAAAAACCCTGAAACATGTCGTTATTTATTTATGATGTGTAGCTACAATTTTCAAGTTCGTCCCTTAAAAAAAATCAATACTCCCATACGAACTTTCATCTCCAGTTTCTCCCTCCTTTTAATGTCAAAATCCAAAATTCTAAAACACGTTTTATTTATTTATGTTAAGGTAGCTGCATTTCAAATTTTCATGTTTCTAACTTCGAAGAACAAATACTTTCATACAAAGTTCCTCCCCCCAACTCTCTCCCTAAAAGTGTAAATTTCCAAAAATCCTTAGCACATTCGTACGTTATAAAATAAACCTATGTTCCAAATTTTTGCTTTCTATACCTAGTAGTTTTGGCTGTGCGTTGATAGATCAGTCAGTCATTCAGATAGTCAGGACAAACGATTTTATATTTGATAAGGAAATACACTGGCTTTGTAAATATTATTATTATAACTTTAGTTTGATGTCCCGTGACTTCGTCTGCGTTCCATGAAAACTTCATCTTTCGCCTGTATCATCTGTGGATACAATTTAAGAAAATCCTTTTTACTTCGAAAGGATTTTCCAAAATTCCACCCTCATTAACACCTTTTGTGATTTTTCGACAGGTTGATGGTCTGCAGGAAGCGGAGAAGGGCAAAAACTCCCTTGGTACAACCAAAAAGGGCATTGGTCCGACCTACTCGTCCAAGGCATCTAGGAATGGTGTGCGGATGGGGGACCTTTTGGGTGACTTCAGTATATTCGAGGAAAAGTTAGTACCATATAATTGAAATTATCTTGGTTTGGTATAATTTAAGGATATTATTACGATAAATACCACGTATGTACTATTGCTACTACCTACTATATTACAATATAATATTATACTATTATACATATTATTTCTGAGTGTTCCCGTCTTACGACCGTTTTTTGATTTATTTGCCAAGATCTTGATTTTATCAAAATATGTCGCATAAATGGTCGTATTTATTTTTTGCTTTGACTTAGAAGCTTGATTTTTTTAGGGCTCCAAGTGACCGTAGACCTACGTTTTAGATATTAATTTCAACTTAATAACTCCACGCGTTCCCGAGAAAAAAGGTCTTGATAGTCAGACAGACGGATGGACAACGACGTGAGGAGGGATAAGGGTTCTGTTTTTTTACTTTTGAGGTACGGAACCCTAAAAATCACTGTACATAAGATCTTATGAAATAAGTTCTGATGATACAATAGTGGTGTTTGTGCTTCATATGCTTACGAGACGAAATCTGCAGATGGCAAAATCATTGGATGATTTCAGGTTCCGCACCCTGGCAGACAACTACAAACGCATGTTCCCGTCCTTGGAAGTGGACATTGAGAGCGAGCTCGCTCTGTACCGCGACTACGCAGACAAAGTCCGGCCGCTGGTCAAAGACACCGTCTCGTACCTTCACAAGGAGATCAAGGGTGGGAAGAAGGTCTTGATTGAAGGTGCCAACGCCGCCATGTTGGATATTGACTTTGGTAGGCAACATCATTGTCTTTTTATTATAAGTATGTATGGGTATGGCTGCCGATGAAATTATATGAGACTTTTCACCTGTTATGTCTCAGGGTCAACAACGCGCAAGTGATACCTCCGGTGTCGTAAGCGTCCTTAGGTTACCCGTAACCGTATACTTGTTTGCCACTTAGTTGTATAAAAAAAAGTTTCTACGTAGTACCCAGGTGCTCTCTTCTTTTTATACTGTAAGTCAATAATATATTTTCTTCTTATTGACAACCACTACTGAGTATAGGTCTTCTGGCTGTGCCAATCTCCACAGTCTTGTGTCACTCTCCACGTATCCGTGCCCTGTACCGTCTCCTACAGTCATGTACCCTTCCATAGGGTTTTGTACTATTTCCCAAGGTTTAGTACCACTTCCTACTATCATGTGACACACTTACGGTACTGTGCCACTCCCTATAGTCCTGTACCACTCTACGTGTTCCTGTACCACTCTCCACGTTCCTGTACCACTCTCAACGGTCCTGTACCACTCCCCACGGCCCTGTACAACTCCCCTCGGTCTTGTATCAGTCGCCACGGTTCTGTTCCACTCACTACGGTTCTGCACTACTTCCAACGATGCTGTGCCACCCCCCACGGCTCTGAGCCACTCCTCAGAGTCCTGTACCACTTACCGCGGTCCAGTGCTACTCGCCACGGCGCTATTCTGTTTCCCACTGCAGTGTTTCACTCCCCACGGCCACTCTACGTATCAGTAATGACCGTGTGTTATTTCAGGCACGTATCCGTACGTGACGTCATCAAACTGCAGCATCGGCGGGGTGTGCACCGGCCTCGGTCTGCCGCCGAACGTGATCGGCGACGTGCTCGGCGTAGTGAAGGCGTACACCACCCGCGTCGGCGATGGACCTTTCCCGACTGAGCTGCATGATGTAGGTCTGACATGAAAGTGTCTTCAGATGAACAACACACATACAAAAATCGACAAAAAATGCTCGGGCATTAATTTGTATGAACAAGTTTAGTGTGGCGCAGTGGGCGAAGACGCAGAAGAAGAGTGAGGGTCGATTCTCGTCGAGGGACAAATGTTTGTATGATCTGCATATATTTGTCTCAGATCTGGGTGTTGTATATTGTAATATGTGTATGTATTTACAAAAAAAGTAAATGAGTAGTATATGACCAATGGCGGATCCAGGAGTTATTTTTGAGGGGGCACAAGTAAAAAGTGTCCCCCCCTAGTATTGAAATATGTCCTTAGGATTAATTATTTATCAATGACACAACTGCTGAATTGAAATGAAATTCCGAGCATAGTTATCTCCATAGCCTATTGCAATAAATACTCAAGCCCTTTTTGTCACCATGTTTCAGGAGACGGGTCAGCTACTGCAGGATCGCGGGCACGAAATCGGTGTAACGACTAAACGCGTGCGCCGCTGCGGCTGGCTCGACCTGATCGTCGTCAGGTACACGGCGCTCGTCAACGGATACACCTCGTGAGTATATATACTAAGTAGCAAACAAGCCTACGGCCCTAGTTTATAATATCCTAAAAATGTAATCTCGGCGGGCCTCGAATATGTGACCAGGCTTGGTATGCGGGGACTATTACAACCAAGTCACTGAAATGAAATGAAATGAAATGTATTTATTGTGGAAACTATGTACAAAAAAGATCTTAAAAGCTAGGCGGAACAACAGTTTATCCATTAATTATGGACGCACAATATTTAACTTATATAACTATGTAATTTATTGATGAAAAAATTATTTATTGTCATAAAAACATTTTTCTAAGAGCTACAGAGTTTTGTCTTAAATTTAGTAGTAGACAGTTCTCTTATGTCTCTAGGAATTTTATTATATACTTTTACACTAGATCGTTACCAGCCTGGTTGAAATTCTTGACGAGATTCTTTATAAATAAACGATGCTAAACAATTTCAAACAGCATCATCTAGCCCCAAAGTAAGCAGAGCTTGTGTTATGGTGTATTTATGGAAGACCCTGGCAAAACCAGAGGTCTTACACGCGCGTTGCCGACTCTGATACATAATGGGCGGAAAGTATCATGTGCCCTGTAATTTCACAGGCACCCATACCCTTCAAATCGTAACCCGTAACACAGCAATGCAAGCATACCGTAACACAGCAATGCAAGCATTAGGCAGAAATACCTATTTCTGCCTAATGCTTGCATTGCTGCTGGTGGTGGTACTTTCCCGATGATCTCTTTCACAAGGACTACTATACAGGGTGTCCTCACAAGTTCATTGTCAACCACACTCAAAAGTCAACTAAACAGCTGTTTTGTTGATTTTAGGGATGTGCTAAGAGCAGGTAGTATGGAATCTTGATGGTCATTTCATGAATTAAAAACATGGAAATCCAAAAAGTCGTAGAACAAACAATGGGGAACATTGTTTGTGTCAATGACCTCCTTCCGGCATTATATACACATTCCGGGACACCCTGTTACTACTGCTACTAAACCATCATATTATACCATCTATAATATACTCTTTAAACCATCATTCTAGCTGACATTAAAGGTTTAGAACCGAACTTTGCTCATTGCCGCTATACAGAGTTACAAACACGTTAAAAAATTACGAAACGGTGAACTTACTGTGATTCTGCCTGTAGACTGTGATTGGTACTGTTTACGGAAATTACACTACTTTGACTATGTATCTAATGAGGAATCGATATTTACATGCACCTTAGAAAAATGACTATTAGGTCGTTAGGTCTACTTAGAATAACCATGTAACTATAACTTTATTATAAGCGTTATATACTTTACTAGCTTCTGTACACGGCTTCGCCCGCGTGGTACCCAGATAAAAAGTAGCCTATGTGTTATTCTGATGTAAACGCTATATTACTGTAAAGTTTCATCAAAATCCGTTTAGTAGTTTTTGCATGAAAGAGTAACAAACATCCATCCTCACAAACTTTCGCGTTCATAATATTAGTAGGATATTAGGATTATAGCAGTTTTTGTGTGGAAATCTTGTCGATACTGTCACCGTTTGTGGCATGATATAAACTCAGTATAGACACTCTATCAACTCTTAATGCTATGTATGTATCTTCGCACAGATGGTGGCAAAATTTCATCAGAACGAATCATCACCTTAATCATTTCTTATTAATTTTCAGACTGTGCCTTACCAAAATGGACATCCTAGACACGTTGAAGGAAATCAAAGTGGGTGTGGGTTACAAACTCAATGGAAAGAAGATCGACTATTTCCCTTCCTCGATGACGGAACTCAGTAACGTTGAGGTAATGCCAGAATTATGCAGAAATTTAACTGCAATTAAATATCATGAGTAGTCTTCTTGCGATCGTTACGTCGTCGGTACCTTGCGACTTCTGGGGTCTAGACAAATACCTTACGCTTACTTTTCCTTTCACTTCACTTTCCTTTTGTCAAGGTAAAACTTGGCAGCTGTCACGTGGCATTTCCACAGCTAATGCCATTCCCATATAATTCAATGTCTCCGCAGGCGTTAACAACAACAGAAAGTGGTATTTGTCTAGACCCCTGGTTCGTGGTCGCTGTTTGAGAACCTTCCTCCACAGCCGGTTACCGGTACTGCAAGTTATAATGACCTCAGTCTCGAGGCGCCTCTGACCACCGACTGGTTCGTAGCTATTTCTCCGGCGGTTATCGGTTCGGCTTCAGTCTGTAGCCTCCGTTCTTCGTAACCTTATTCTCAAATCACAAATAGCGGGGCAAATGTTTACATGTTATTTGTTCCGGGTCTGGTTGTTGTGGTACTACGGTACTCATAGTTCCTCATGTCCACGATACAGGGGACTATCGGTGCATGGGGTGGAGATACTCTGTTTATTTCGGTTCGCAGTCTCACAAGACAGATTAGATGCGCGCTTCCTTGTTTTAGTTAATTTGGGATACTATGTTATTGAAAAAGGATTGTACTAAGGATAGGTACTTGTGATTAATTACGATCGGTATTATAAAAATACAGAATTTTTTTTTTCATTTAGCGCGCTAGAATCAAGGCGAAGACGACAGACTTTTTTTAAATATTTGAATACAGTGTTATACAAGTCTCCAAAGTAAAACTTCCTAATTTTAAAATTTAAGGACGCACACACTATAATATAGTTAATAGTTTTAATATAGTTTAAATTCCGTATCATTATATCTCTTTCGTAGGTGGAGTACATTACTCTACCCGGATGGGGGTGCAGTATAGAAAACGTCCGGGAAATGGACAAGTTACCCGAGGCGGCGCGTAAATACGTGAAGGCGATAGAGGACTTCCTAGAAATACCTGGTAAGTGAGCCGTATTTATTTTCCTATGATTTACCACCTCTAGAACTCTGGCTAAAGGCTGAAACAATATTAGCAAGGCCTTGCTTTTAGAGGAAAAGTGGGTAAGGAAAAAATATGTTTTAAAAATGAACCGTTAATCCTTAGGGATTAGCAGAAGACTACATTCAACAAAATCGAGGTTTGATACTCCATTTTCTCCCTTTAGGGCCCATATTTTGACATATTTTCTTCGTGCGTGCGTGTGTTTAAGCGACACGGCGCGGCATTGGACAATTTTCAAGGGAATAAGCCCCTTCCTAACACTCAAACATTACTATCCAAGAATATCAAATAAAAATAATATCATTTTATTTTCAGTGAAATACATCGGTGTCGGCCAGGGTCGGGAGTCCATCATCAGTGTAAATTAATGTCCGCTGACGTCACGTGACTGACTCGCCTAACTATTGTAGGCCAAATGTTATTCAGGAAATGTTTTAGAAAAATGCGTTAGCACACCTAGCCATGGACATTTCACAAACACGGAGAATTACATTATGTACATTGTATCCACGATGGATACCTAAACATTGGCTCATTGAATTGGCGCATGAGTGAAACTTAAAAATGGAAATAAAAAGGACTACATAGTGAAGATGTTGAAACATCAAATTAGTTGGCCAGTCAGTCGCGCGCCTAGTGAACAATTTTAATCGATATATAAATAGGTAAGTGTATTTTAGGATCTCGAGATCGAATATTGAATGCTTCTAGTAAAATTAATCGAGGTCCGCCAGCATTTTACCGAATGGTGCCGATCTAATGTCTTCACAAACTATCAGTATTTATGATAATAACTTCGTACTAGTACAGTGGTTGCCAAATATCTTTTAAGTGAGTGAATCGTGTTTTTAAGCGTAAAGGCTTAGGCAAGTATGTAACACGATACATACTTGCAAGGTTATCATAAGCAACGAATGATGAAAAAAAAATAGGCGCGCCGTCTAAGCGTCGGTTCGTAAATCGTCACTCCAATTTGCGGGCACTCCGCAACCACACTCCGTTCCCCATCAATGCTCGTGCATTCATCCCCAAAGATAGCTGGCAACTACTCTATATTTTATGCAATAAGAATGTTGGTTTTTGCAATAAGGATGGTGTTTTTTTTTTATAAAATAACGTCTTAGTTAGGTGATCAATATTTTGATGTACGAAATGAATTTGTATTCAACTCTCTTGCATATTTATATGTATGTTTTATTAGTTTATTTTTACAAATAAACGTAAAATTGCTACTGCCTTGAAGTTAGTTCATAAAATCTATTGTGTTAAGACTTACTTCAAGGCAGGCAATGGCCTCGATTCTGTAGTACACTAACTAAACTAAATTTAAACTGTCGCTCTCTTTTACTGATAGTGCAAGCAAGAAAGAGATTAAATTTTAGTGCTGTCAAATTAGTCAGATTTAAGTTTTCCATACAAATTTAGTCGTGATATCAAAACATGCTGACTATAAACAAGAAGAAAAGCGGCACGTAAACTGATTTGACAGCAGCACACAGCAGTAAAAATTCTTGCCATCTCTTTCTTGCGTACAATATCAGTAAAAGAGAGCGACGGTTTAAATTTAGTTTAGTTAGTGTACTACAGAATCGAGGCCAATAACTGCGGCAGAATTGTAAAGACGGATGGGCTAACTATTTCAAAAGTTCACCCCATATTACTTATTTCGGGACTTTGTTTTATGAATCTACTTAACTTTTTATAAAGTTTTTTATTCGGTGCCTCTTTTAAGCACAAACTGAGCAGCAATTCTTTCAAAGACCTTTTCTAGTTTTAAATTTAATTGTTAAATGATTACTAATTTTGTACTTACATTTTTTGAGTTTACATTTTAACTATTATCTAACTTTCGTTAACCCATTCCAAAGATAGGTATGTACTTATTTTTTTAGGTACTTACATTTCTACGATCATCCGCTTTTTACATTGTGAGGTGTGTTTATGTGATATCTTTATTATAAATGTAAATATTTCAACACAGTTACTATTATGCCAATAAAATAATGGATTATTCTTATAGCGACTTGTTTTATTTCAGGCTCTTGTTACGATTATTTAAACCAGTTGATAGACAGCTTGAGACGCAGAAGGTTGCGGGCACGATTCCCGCCGCGGAACAAATGTTTGTATGATCTGCAAATATTTGTCTCTGGTTTGGGTGTTTTATATGTATTTACAAAAAAAAAGTATATAAGTAGTATATATCAGTCGTGTAGTTCCTATAATAAAGTTTGGGGCTAGATGATGCTGTTTGATAAATGACCAGCATTAAAAATAAACTTGTCAAAATCAACTAAAAGACGCGTGACCAGTGAGCTGGCTCTAGCATTGCTACTCAGCGTGGCAATACAGGCAGAATTATGGGGACGCTTCAGTCTAGTAGTGATCTGGATCAGTTGAGCTATCTATAGATAGTTTGCAACAGTATAATTGTTTGAAACTTACCTGAGTAGCTGTATTACTGTTATTATTGAAACTAAAAAACATTTTGGATTTATTTTTTCAATAGAATTATACTTTATTGATTATCATATCTGATTTTAGTCAAGCATTCAACAGAAAATATACATTAGTAATATTATATAAATACACCAAAAATTTTGATTACATAACGAATATGTATGTATTATGATTATTAGATTTGATTTTAATGTATGTAATGGGATGAACATGATGTAGATACTCAATGTAATAAATATTTAGTAGGTAACCAATTATTTTAGATTTCATGTTTTCATTCAATATGGTTGACGCTATTGATAAAATATTCATTACGCTTATATAACTGAAGAATATAACACGTGAGTATATGTAATACTCGAAGATCTTGAATTCACTGCGCAAGATGTATATTGTAACTATGTTACAGATTTTGACCGCCCTTCCGTTATCGGTGTCTCGCGCATTATAACTAATTCAAACATTTTTAGCGTTACACTATCAGGTGCTAGCGTGCGTTTTGATACAGTTTCATACTTTTCACCTCATAGAGAGGTACTTAGTGTGGGTTTGAGCAATGCGCTACGAACGAAATATCGGTCGAAATCTGTACTAGTCTCAATTAGTTATGACAAGCTCAGATAAATCAATAATAACTATTACTTTTCATAAAGCTATTTCACTAATAGATGAGAATAATGAGATATATGCATGATTATTAATTGGATATGGTAACCTAAAATACTTAAAACGTTTTTTTGAGAGCAAATGATTCAGTATTTTAATATACTGTATATA
This sequence comes from Perizoma flavofasciatum, assembly GCA_958496245.1. Lineage (NCBI taxonomy): Eukaryota > Metazoa > Arthropoda > Insecta > Lepidoptera > Geometridae > Perizoma > Perizoma flavofasciatum. The sequence goes on from OY292436.1 coordinate 9,206,858, forward strand.
CTCACGAGTAATACTTAATGCTAGGACAATAGGTTAATTACCAGTTTTAAAAACTACGAAGAGATCAATATTCATGGACTAATTCTATGATTAACACATTTTAAAAGTTACGTATACGCAGTTTGGCCGAGCTCGGACACAGCCGAAAGTCTTTCGGAATTCAGAAAATTAGAGTTTTTAATATTGAAGGGAGAGATCATTCAGTCAGATCGATCTGGTCCATAGTTTGAATGAATCTGCCAAGTACTTATTTGTATGCATTACCATGCATTCTGAATTTATTGATCAAGCGATCAACGAAACCTGGCGTTCATATGTATGTTTGTTTGTCGGACGGTAATTTCCGAACTGTTTATTCAATCTTGATGAAACTTGGTAGGGTAGTTTATACTAATAACATTTTGGAGTTCTTAATTGGTATAGGGGATTTTGAACTAAGGGGGTAGGAATGTTTCTGTTACCGGGTAAAAAGTACCTATTTCTAACTACTAATAAAGTGGATTCCGGCTCCGAATTCAGAAAGACTTTCCAGACCAAGGACCTAACCATCAAGTCTTATACCTAGCGATTCAATTTAGGCAAAGATGTCAAATCCGTCTTCGCGATTAACGACGCTATGTCAACGCCATGTCCTCAATCTCATAGCGGGATTTGTCATTTCTAGCACAATCTAATCGGTCTTCGAATCGTCTTCACGAAGACTTGATGGTTGGCCCCAGATCACCAATATGACCGAGTAATCCTACTAATATTATAAACGTGAAAGTTTGTGACGATGGATGTTTGTTACTCTTTCACGCAAAAACTACTGAACGGATTTGATGAAACTATACAGTAATATACTTAGCTTATACATCAGAATAACACATAGGCTACTTTTTATCTGGGTACCACGCGAGCGAAGCCGTGGGCAGAAGCTAGATCTTTCTAATCTCTGAATTGCTATAAGATTTGATGGTTAGGCCCTAGACAGCCAACTCAGCGGTTTGACTTTGATGAGTTCTTTCTAATCTCTGCCGTTGGGCTCTGCAGTTCTCCTCTTGGGTTTGCGGTGAGGGTCTCTCTTGCGGCTGGACGAGGAGCAGGATGAGGAGGGGCTGGAGTCCGGCGGGGAGCCTGCCTCCTCGCACGTGATGCCCACTGCCTGATCGTCTAGCACGGAGCTGCGGAGCGCCTTGCGCTGCTCTTCAGTGTGTTGGGGACAGCGGGTGGATCTGTACATAGGGTTTATTTATAAATATAATATTAACTAATTAAATATTGATGACGATTTTTCTGACAGCTGTCATAAAAAACTCATGTGTGAATGCATTAAATAAAGTTAGCGCCCTTATGAGTATCACTGAAATAAAATTATAGATAACACAATACATTTTAGCTCTGTGGCAGCAAATAATCATACCTCTAGTGTTGTAATATCAATATTTATGTGCATTGACTTACAAAAAAAATCTTATTGAAAAAATTTGCAAATCCAATACATTTCAAATTGGTATCTGTGTGAGGCAATGCATCTGGTTATGTAGATGCCAATAGGCGACGGTAACCTATGCCCGAGAGCCTCCGAACAAAAACATCAGCCAATCTGACATATTCCACCCCCATCAAAAACGATTCACAAGCCACTTTTAAATAGCTTAATGTAAATTGTTGTTTTCAACTAAATGATGCATGACCATAGACCTGGGTCTTATCTGAGTCAACGAATTAGAATTGCCATTCAGCTTGGCAATGCAGCCAGTTTTTTGGGGTCGCTTCAGTCTGATACCATACCATAATGTTTTACGGAATGTTATTGTAGAGAGATTTAATTGAGTAATTTCACTTATGGTTTTGTTTCTGTTCACCTTGGATTAGTTGAGCTATCTATAGATAATTTGCAACGGTTTTCATTTGAGTAAGTTCATCATGGTCATTTATGTATCACTTAGAAACAAAAGAATAATTCAGCCTATTAGTACCTGGTGCATAGCTTCTTGGTGTGTTCGGACACCACTCCGCAGATCTGAAGCAGCAGATTTTTCTTCTCATTGGCTGACATAGAATCGTAGGTGGCGCCGCCGTCGCTCGTGTCTGTGTTTTGTGTTCCATTGTTGGTCCTGTTTCCACTATCACATTAACTTACAGGTAGTGCTGTGAAGTGAACCAAGACTTCAGCACAGTGCATCTTAGTGGATATCTCTGTGGCGCAGTGGGCGGACCCCGCCTGAGACATAGAAGTCTGCGGATTCGATTCCCGCCGCGGGATAAATAAGGTTCTCGATCTGGGTGGTTTCTATATTCATATTGTAAAAACGGGAATTTTCACGTACTGCACTATCGGTGAAGGCACCGACTAAGTTTCGACTCATTCCGAGAGTCTTCATCAGGGTGAGTGGTTGCGACTTTCTCCTTCCGCGTCGCGCCGTGCACTACGCGCTGCCGCACGTTGTGCGCGGTTATAAAGGCGCGCGAGTGGTTTCTATATTTATGTATTTACAAGAAGAAAGATGTATATTATATAAGTAGGATATCAGCAATTTAGTTCTCAATCTCCTATAACACAAGCTCTTAATTTGAGGCTAGATGACCCTGTGTGATGATGCTGTGTGAAAATGACCAGCATTATTTATGTTTAGCATTATCAACCACCTCTCGAGACTCACTGACACAAAATGGGCCAGGACAGCACAAGAAAGAGTAGACGCCAACGCAAACCACCTAGCTGAGGTATTCAAGCCTAACGATATCATAAGCAACAACGATTCTGATATCGAAGCCACTTTAAACCAGGACTTTCAGTTAGACGTGCCTTTAAAGCCAACCAACCCTAGATAAGTTTTTAGACATCTTTCAAAACTTGACAACCCCTGGATTCGACCAAGTAACCAGAGATTCTGATTCAGCTACCAAAGAAAGGAATAGTTTTCCTTGCAACACTATTCAATGGGATCTTAAGAGTTGGACATTTTCCAAGTGCTTGGAAAATTTCACAAATAATTATGATCCACAATGAGGGTAAAACCTCCGAACGAGGTTGGCTCTTATAGACCGACTAGCTTGCTACCAGTTACCTCAAAGTTATTCGAAAAAAATCTACTCTCACGCATGCTAAAAACATTAGCTTAAAAATCGATAATCCCTGATCACCAATTCGGATTCCGGCAGGAGCATGGTACCGTAGAACAAGTCCATAGGGTCGTTGACTAGATAAGAATATCTCTGGAACTGAAAGAGTACTGCTCGGCTGCTTTCCTTGACATACAACAAGCCTTTGATAAGGTCTGGCATAAAGGTCTCCTTAGTAAAATTAAGAACCCACATTCGTTCTTTGGAATACTGAACTCATATCTCTCCAGAAGAATATTCCAAGTAAAGGATGGCAAATACCCTTCGATCTTACATAATATACAAGCAGGAGTACCCCAAGGATCAGTACTGGGCCCTGTCTTGTATACCATCTTTACATCGGACCTACCCGAAACCCCAGGTGTAGTAACTGCCACATTTGCGGATGACACAGCCATCCTGGCTAGTAGCAAGGACCTAAACGAAGCATCGCAATCCCTTCAAATTGGGTTAGATAAAATAGAGCAGTGGCTGATGAAGTGGAGAATTAAAGCCAGTGCTTCGAAATCGACCCACGCCACCTTCGCACTCCGCAAGGGAGACTGCCCACCTGTCAACCTAGGAGCAAACATACTACCACACAGCGACTCGGTGAAATATCTGGGAATGCGTCTTGATCGTAGACTGACATGGAGAACGCATCTGAAGAAGAAAACAGATGAAATAAACCTGAAATATCGAGACCTACACTGGTTACTAGGTAGAAGCTCGGTGCTAAGCACAGACAACAAACTCCTGATCTACAAGGTTGTGCTGAAGCCAATCTGGACGTATGGCATACAACTATGGGGATCAGCCTGCAACTCAAATATTGCCACCATACAAAGAGCACAAAATGCCATACTAAGGAACTTGTCCAATGCACCATGGTTTCTGAAGACCTCTGAACTGCACACAGAACTGGGTATTGACACTGTCAGCGAAGAAATAAAACAATACTCTACCAAATATAAAAAACGCCTGAACACACATCCTAATCACTTGGCATCACAGCTAACCACCATCAGCTACCCAAAGAGACTATGCAGACAACACATCATGGAACTTGACGGGCATGATACCTGAAGAAAAGGAGAAATGATCACTGGACCACTTCCCTTACAAGCCTGATTACCCACACCGAACCTGCTCATAGTCTGAAGACTGATTGCAGATGAACACAACACAAGAAAAATAAAAATAATTTATACAAGACTTACTGGTCAAGCTTTATACATATAAAGAAAGAGCATACTTATGAACTTTGCTTGGCTTCCTGCTGTTATTGCTTTTGATCTTCCTCTTTCGTCGCTCCGAAGGCAGCGGAGCCCCGGCCCAGTCTGCGTCGTCTTCATCATCGCTGAGTAGTCCAGCGTACGAGGTGGGCTCTCGGCTGTTAGAAGCTATGCGGCGGGAGGCTATACGCGAGCTGTTGCGGCCCATGCCTGAAAATGCAAGTGGCACATGTAATTATTACTCCATCACATACTGCAGTGCCTCTCTTGTGACATGTTATGATAAAAGAACAGGGGGCACTAGATATAAGAAACATCCTGTATGGTTTATTCGAACAGCACAATAATCCCACATGTTTTAGCTGGTCAGCATCAGCATAATTCTATTTATAAGGCTAAATATTCTATTTCTATTCTATTTATGTAGGCTGTTCTTATTTGCCAAACATGATAACTGTTTTTTTTGTTTCTTGCCCATTCTATTACTGGATAGGTACCTAGTAAAGTACATAATTTATTTGTTTTTTTTTCATTCCAGTAGTTTTTCAGTAGGCTAGGTAACATAGTGAATGATTCTGGGCTACCTTCATCACTAGGGTTGATTTTTTATAAAATAAAATCAGATTTATTTGGTGATATATTTGATTTAAATCAGAATTTTTTTTCTAAGACATTTATTGGACAAGGAAGTGTTACAGATGAATGTTTACAGGTTGTTGTAAGTTGAGTATCAGTTTTTGAAGACCGAGCCGCAGGCGAGGACTTTAATGTTAGGAAACTTACAAAGACGTAATTTATTTCCGAGAATGCCCGAGATCAAAATCTGATAGAGATCAGAGATCTCGATCTGCATTTCTTACCTATGAACTTACCCATGCATTTCTCAAGATGTGGAGCGAACCTGGTAGCAGAAACTGGGCGCTCGCAGTTAGGGCAAGAGCAGTTGCAATCTGACGTTTTTTTCATAACAGACAGGCCGAAAACATCGCACTCCGAAGAGTTCACTATCTTGTAGTCTTCGTCCTCTTCCTCGCCTTCCAGTAGCTCAGTCAGACCGGTCTTCATTCCGTGGTGGAACTCGAAAACACTCCCGAGGGTAACATCTTCGCACAAACTCTCAAAAATGAAGTTTGCAGCCTCCTCGGCGTTTCCTTCCTCTTGCATTAGCTCGAAGAACTTACTGTCCAGATCGTGCATGCTTAGTTCACTGCTTATGGTAGTCATTTTGTATTAATTTCAGGTACCTACCTAATTCACATAGCAGCCCGAATTCATTACAAATCAGAGAATCACATGAGAAATACACTCGCAACACAATACAAGTCCAAGAAAACTAAACGAAACACAAACGAAATGATCCATGTTTGTGTCAATTGTCATGTCATTGTCATTTTAAATGTGACATACGTTTCTAAATAATCTGTGGTAAGGCCTTGCCTTACCTATTTACGAATCTCGATTCAGGGAATAAAACTAAAAAATCTAAACACCAAAAAAAAAATCATTCATTTAAACTTAAATGCTCTCTTTCTGATTAATCATCCCCTAATTTATAATAACAATAACATGAAATAGAGATAATTTAAACTCTACTGCGTTACTGTACCCATTTTAAAACACTTAACTTTACGGTAAATTTCTATATAGAGTAATCAACCAGTCATTAATTTCTTATTTGTAAGTTCAACTCTAGCATTTAGCTCTTCTAATAAAAGGTTTTTAATAACAAAAAACAATGCCTATAAGAGTTATCTTGAAAAAACAATAAAATAATGGACACAGGTAACGCCAGAGAAAAAACGGTAACGCCTGAGAATTATAACTCTTCTATGAAGTCACAACAGCAAATGCAATGATAACTGATCTTAATTTAGTACTAAATGAGGATAGAATTTAAAATTTAAAAACGAGATCAGAAAATCGCAAAAATTATACATATTACCTACTTCTAATAGGAACTCTAACGGAAGTATAATCATATTTATGTCTCATTGTTATTTTCAAACTCATTAACCGTATTTTTGAATTGATAATAGGATGCCCTTTTTGACGAAGTTCGGCACCGGTAATTTCTGAATAATGTGTTCGCAATCCCTCCGTAAGAAATATCGCCTACAAAGACGAAAATTTTGAAATTGTATCTTAATATTAAAGACGTCTCTTTTAAATGCTGTAAGGTCACTCAAATATTTTTCTAAATATTTATTGATTTCGATCTTTAATTTTTTTGATAATCTCGGCGCTTTTTCTTTGCTTCTTTGTACTTTTCTATGTTATGTTTTTAGCTTTTTCTGTTACGTTTTTGACTCAAAACGACGTTAATTAATTCCATAATTGAATCTGCGCAAATATATTGCTATGACCTTGAAATATGACCACATTGGCAACATTCAAACGTAACATTAATAAACTATTTTAAAAATTACCGCGATTTCAATCGTAACGCTGTAGAGTGACAATAAACCAACGCGCACCTGTTCAGAGCTTACCGCAGACTGAGAGGCGGGTGGTGTGAGGTCAGCGTTGTTGAACCACACCAACAAAATATTAAATGATAGTTGCCCTTAACGACGTTGAATTAGTCATCATTTCTTGTTTCCCAGTATCAACTTTTAATAGTAACGCAGTATACTTCATTTTCTAAGCAATGTTCGGGACAAATGTTTAGGAACGTCAATTAATTATTTATTTTATTAAAATTAATTAATTTTTGTAAGCTGTTTTCATACATCAAATCATGTTAATATTCAATGCATTCATACATATTTTTTGAATAATTTTGTACCTTGTTTCGTCACCTAAGCTTGGGGACACGTATTTTTCGTATGAAGACGATTATGTTCCGCTGCGTTACCAAAAAAAAAACGTTAATCGTAATTTAATTTAAAAGAAGGATTGAACAGTTTTGCTAATAAAATATATTTTTATCTGCTTGCGTTAAAAAACTAAAAGAAAGATACGAAATACAGATTTTATTGTTACTTCTATAACGGGGACACGAAAGGAGTACCTACCTTAAAAGTTGATTCACCCAGGTACATAAACAACTTTCAGTAGTTGCTTCTCCTACTCGTTAACCTAACTACTTATGTTTAATTTACAAATAAATACAGTGGCACAACCAATAATACCCATGCAATAAACCTAGTTAGGTACCTACTTATTTCTCTATAGTGACATTTTGTTTACGAACAACCGCCAGATAACTCAACGATAAGAAGTAAGATGTGATACACAATTAAAATAAATAATGGTGGTATATTTTATATCAGTTCATGTAGTTAATTTATATACCTACCTAACTAAATAAATACAACTTTGCGTTATTGAACAACGTCAGTCGCGTTTTCGCGGTTCTAATAAGTGGCGTGTGGTAACTTTACGGTGACTTATAAAAATGGTAAGTTAGTTAGTTATAAGGTGGGTAACTAACTAGTTGTTAGGAAGGTACCTAAATATTTTCACTCATCTAAACTAGAAATATTCATTTATATACTTAATGTACTTACTTATTTACGGTTAAAGTTAGGCCGGAAACCATTACAGAAAAAATATTATTATTTTTTAGTAAAAAGTTACCATGATGTTTCGGATTCAGATTTTGAGATTTTGCGACCAGTTCGGTACACTGTCTACAACTCGCTTCTCAAACCGCATATTGAATATCTCGTAGAAGTGTGGGAACGACTACTAAAGGAAACATAAACATGCTACAAGTTGCACAAAACAAATTAATTAAAAGGTTATTTATATGATTTTCTCACACCCACTACAAAACTGTATAAGCAAACGAAAATTATGAATATATTTCAAACATACCTCTATTGTAACTGCATACTAATACGTAAAATATTTACTAAAGACATCCACATTAAAATAACTTTAACTAAAAAAGATCAAGCACAAAAAATGATATTAAGAAATGCGAACAAATTAAAAATACATACACCGAGAACTAATTACGGGAAAAAATGCATCATGTACCTACGAGGGTGCTCGCTCGGTTGTATAATAATTAATAAATTACCTACATATATTAAGGATGCTAAAAATCACGACTACTTTCAAAAAAGTTCTTAAACACTATGTAATGAATAAATAAATATTATAGAAATAGATTATTAATTATATATTTTACTTACCTGTAATATAATACACTATTTGTTTAATAATATATACATGCCTAGGTATATTATTATGTAAATATATATTTTAAAAAAGTAACATATTATACAAAAATAAAATAAACTACATAAACAAATCTATAAGAATAATATCTACAACTCAAAATAACAAAAATTACACAAAATATTTTTGTGTAATTTTTGTTATTTTGACACTTCCACAAATTCGGCCCAAATTCTTATTGAGAAATAAATATATCTTAAACCTGATTTTTATTGTGCCTGAAAAATAACTCTGCACAGGTATACCTACCTACATGCGCCACGTACTTAACGTTGCGTTGGATTAAAAGTACCTTTCTACCAACTACTAATTAAATAATAAGTACCTACTGCATTGTAAGTATCTAGATATTGCAATGGTTAATATGCATGTTTTCTAGTCTAAAGCAGTACGGATGCACGTTAATGTGGTAAGTACAAATTTGTACTTACCACATTAACGTGTCAAATTACGAAGTGAGTGAGGGAGTAGTAAAGAGTAGTAGGTATGACTAGGTAGGTATATGTAGAAGTTATTGTTGCAGGTAGTGTTCACAGCCCGTGGCCTCATGCCTCCAGTATTCACGCCTCTGAATGATGATCTGACCGTCAACTATGCCGTCATCCCAGCATATGCCAAGTACTTAGCTGACAATGGAATCAAATCCGTCCTTGGTACGTATGGGTATTATAAGCTTTATTAGCGTTATATGCTTTGATTAACGTGGTTCCGTCGGTGGAGGTGGCGAAGTAGCAAAATTATATTGAAGGTTCCTCATCTTCCCAAACATTTATTTGCTATTAGATAAAGGCAAGGCGGAAATTTAAATGTGGGTTGAATGAAAATTTATGGGTTCCAGTTAAAAAAAATCTTAAGATCGGTACCGTTATTTACTGACTGTACCTTTAAAGATCTCAGGTACCTGGGTTTTTATGTGCAACTAGCTGTACCACGGCCGCCCTTGGCCCTCAGCCCGCCGCGTCGCATTCCCGACCGCGCTATTACTTCTTTTTCTTCGCTCCTAAGGGTCGTAGCGTGATGTTTGAAACTGTTTTTAATACCCTCCTCAAGAATTGGGCTATAAATGCAAAAATATTACATTTATAGCCCCTTTTATCACGCAATGAAAATTATAAAAAAGAATTCTACTATCCACCTCCTGGCTTCATCATCAGACCTTCGTTACCAAGCCCAATCTATTGGACTCGTCAAAACGAATCATATGAGCCCAAGCTCGCGGGGTTTACTAGTAGCCACTGAAAGTTCCACTATCCACCTCAGGGCATCATCATCAGACCTTAATTACCGAGCCCAATCTATTGGACTCGTCAATACGAATCATATGAGTCCAAACTTGAGGAGTTTACTAGTAGCCACTGAAGAGTTCCACTATCCACCTCCTGGCTCCATCATCAGACCTTCGTTACCAAGCCCAATTTATTGGACTCGTCAAAACGAATCATAAGAGTCCAAACTCGAGGAATTTACGAGATACGATCGTTAGAAGTAGGATAAAATTTACTTCGAAGATTTGATTACATTATTTATTTTGTTAATTAGTTACAATGAAGCTATAAAAAAAAACAAATTCTTCAGATTTATTATTAGTAGTTATAGTATAGTTAAAGCATTTTTTATGTATTCTTTCAGTGGGGGGAACGACTGGCGAGCACATGTCACTGTCCGTCGCTGATAGAAAGAAGTTGGTGGATTCCTGGGTAGCAGCCCGCAAGACCACGGGTCTTCACATTCAGGTTCAGGTCGGAGGGGCACCGCTAGCAGATGTCCTGGCTTTGGTGAGATATTCTTCACTCCACAATTATCTATCAAAGTGCCGACAGACAGGCCATTTTAAAAGATCAAAAACGAAACTACTTTTCTGGAAGAATTTATTTTTATTGCTTTCTTTTTGATCTGTGGCTGTCCAGTTTGACAGTCTTGGGTGGGACATTTTCTGCTATACAAATTCTTCTCAAATATAGAGGTATAGATTGCATTGCCACAGATTATACAGAAAATCCCCATTTATTCTACCTAATTGTAATCTATCGCAACCATCGAGCTCATCTCGATGATCGCAACACATGACACATACACCGTTACTCAATTTGAGTGGGAAGAAAACTACGCGGAACGTAGTTAGTTAAATGAAATGAATCGCAACTGTTCGAGCAGAGGGTCGAGTTTACAACATGTCAATTTGGTCACCGGTTACAATTTTTGTATGGAAATCTGGACGATTCGGTTGTTTCGACATGTTATAAGCTCAGTAAGAAAGAGAGATTTAGAAAAAAAAATGCTCAAGACCGACTGTTCCCATGGTGGGCATTTGCAGATCTATGCTAAGTATGTAAGATTTATGAGGATAAAAACGTGGTAGTCAGAGGCAAGTCCAAACATTAGATTTGCCTACGTTTAGCTTAGTGTAGTTAACATTCAACATGGCGTTACAGTGGCATATGCCAATGAGTTTCTAGTTATAGGGCACGTTGGTTTTCTCACGATGTTTTCCTTCACCGCAAGATCATTCTCCGAGAACGAAACTTACGGAACCCATGAGACCTTCGAATATAATCACCATTGACCGATAGCTTTGTTTTTAAAAATAAATTCAACAAAACCTTATCTCATCACATTCAATTTTGTTTGGAGTTACCTTATCAGCAGAAATAAGAGAATTATGTTTTTATTATGTCATTATAAACAACGACAAGAGGCCTATCAGATCAAATAACGGAAAATTACACCATGATTTTTCACACACAAGAGAGAGATTTCGAACCATACCGTCGGGGGACCACGGGAATAACCCTACCTAAGAGATATCTATACAATAGTATTCTATTATCTGAGCCTATACCTACTCAAACCTCTGCGCTGACTATGAAACCGTACAATGGAGAATCGACTTAGCCTTACATACAAACTCCCAGTACGCAGATCCGTGAGAATTCTCAGTAGGGGCACAGATATAGTTAAAAGGAATTTCACGTTATATATCGTACATCTATCTAAACGCACACCAAAGGCTAACTGTACCTACATACCTTTTACAAGTAACTTTTGTTGAAGCAAAAAGCGAAAAAAATAAAAGTTGAGTAAGTGAGTACCTAAATTGTAAGAACATGGCGGAATATATGAGACTAGCTTATGCCCACGGCTTCGCCCGCGTGGTACACGGATAAAAAATATACTTGATAGAGATTTGGGTCGGCTCCGTAAAAACTAAGTTAGCTAAACTACAAACTGTTCAAAATAAACTTATTAAATTACTCTTTAACTACCCCTTCTTAACACCTACAGACAAAATTTACAAAGAAACTAAGTTAATGAATCTCAAACAACTATAGAAATACAATACGTGCATTCTCATTCGAAAAATCCAAAACAAAACGATCCATACTAACCTAGCATTTACAACAACTAGGCAAAGCACAAAGCGAAGTACTCGCCGAGCCAGTTTTATTGTTCTTCCAAAGGTTCGAACAAACTACGATAAAAAAATGATAGTCTTCGAAGGCGCACAGCTATATAATAAACTACCCTCAAATATAAAAAGTATTTGCTCATTTAACGTGTTTATACAGGAATTAGCCCATCATATTACCAATGCATCACTGCTAAAGACACGTTAAATGGGCAAAACCTAAACTTAAAATTATTTAAGAACGACCTACTTTCAAATTATTAATTAAGATTGTATAGTTCTCATGTAAGTGACATCTATTTGTCTTTTTGAGAATAAAGTTATTTAAACCTAACACCTAAAAAAGTAGCCTATGGGCTATTCTGATGTATAAGCTATATTATTGTAAAGTTTCATCAAATACGTTCTGTAGTTTTTGCGTGAAAGAGTAACAAACAGGTTACCCTTCAACAGTTTTTGAGGATGGGCCTCACAAACTTTCGCGTTTATAATAGTAGCAGGATGTAATCTCAAGTTCCATTTGTCACAGAGGGTTCATCGTGACTAGTGTTCAAAAAACATTTTTCAAGAAACAAACACGCTCTAACTGTAACTGGATCTAAGACCCTCAGATCCATACTCAGTACACAGATCTGTGAGGATACCGAGAAGGGGTAGTCATATACACGCCCATACATTATATTTGGTACATGCCCGCGTTAAGCATCCCACGGGACAGGTTACAAGCTACGACGCTTATTAGATATTTGTCAAACCCTATAATTGCCCTAATATTGTCCCCAGGCACAATACTGCCAAGCTTCAGGAGTGGATTCCCTTCTGACCCTGCCCGAGTTGTACTTCAAACCAGCCACGGTCCAGGACCTGGTCTTCTACATCGAGCAGGTCGCGAAGGCAGCCCCTAAACTCCCTGTGCTGTATTATCACATTCCTATAATGAGCAAAGTTGAAGGTAATCCAATTAATTAAAGTAGTTAACGTCTAACCCAATTCAAATAGTTTTAGATTTCTAGGTATCATAATTCCGAAAGAATTTTGGCCAATGGAATGTTCTACCAAGAGTTATAAGTATTTAACTAGGGTAGTATTTACTGCTTGATTTACCTTTATTTCGCACAAAAATTGGACAAGAACCATTATCGTATCTAACCTAATTCAAGAGAAATTATGTACCATGATCACGCGAGAAACGAATGTCTATTCGGGTGGATGTTAGTGGGAGACGAATCGATCTACCTTCTTTCTCACTCTTTTACTGATAGATACCACACCACCGGTTTCACTCTAACTGTGCCAAAATATTGGGAAACATTTAAACTCAAAAATAGTAAATATCCCGTTTCTACTAAAATTATGTTCATAATCATGATAGTTTAAAAAATAAGTGAGTGTTCATACCTATATTGTTTTGTTCTGTTAATATCAGTGAACATGCCAGCGTTCGTAGCAGCAGCTACGTCACGCATCCCTAACTTCAAGGGCATCAAATTCACGAGCAACGACTTGACCGAAGGCGCGCAGGTCTTGCGGACCCTGAAGGAAGGCCAGGAGATTTTCCTTGGGGCTGACCCTGTAAGTAACCTTTCATTCATCCCACTATCCTCAGAGTGCAAAAAAGATCGCTATCCTTGCACGCGCTTCAAGTGCATTGCTCTTTCATTAGCGTGCGAAACTTATTTTTTTTAGCTTCTTGCACCAGCTGCGCTCTTAGGGATCAAGTCCAGCATCGGGACGACCTTTAACCTGTTCCCGAGACTAGCCCAGGACATCCTGGACGCAGTTGAGAGGAATGACGTGGTCGCGGCCAGGGCATTGCAAGAGAAGCTCAGCTTAGCCGTTGAGGCACACACTGCTGAAGGTATATTACACTATTTACCAACATAATGTTGATCACGTACCTAAACTTTTTCAGTTACAGCGGTTGTCAGTTCAAGCGGTTCGGTAAGCCGAACTGAAAATCTCTGGGATAGAATGGTTCTCGTATCACTATCACGAACCAGACGACGACACAGCGTAGGAGAACTAGCCACGTGATGGACAGATGTCATCCTAAAGGCTGCTGGAAGTCGGTGGATGGAGGTAGTCAAAGATCGTTTGTCATGGCACTAATGGGAGAGGCTTATGTCCAGCAAACTTCTACAGACTACCCACCTTCGGATCGAAAGTTAAGAGTACCGCCCTCTAGACCAACACGGCTCACTTTATTCAATTGTGCAAGTGAGTGTATTTTCGGTTAACAGACTATGACAATAGGTCTTTATATTTTAGGAGCATGGGTGCCCACCATGAAGGTTGGAATGGAGATAGTCACTGGAATCAAAGTCGGCCCCCCGTCGCTTCCAGAACGGCCAATCTCAGCTGAAGCAAAGCAGAGGATTCAGGGGAAATTGAGAAGTTTGGGACTTAGCAAGTGAATGTAGGTAATAGAAATATATACCTATATACTAGATGTTCAAGAATAGTATGTATATCTAATATATTACCTGTATCGAAAAGAGATTATTCTACATTAAAAATTAAGAAACTGGTTTAACATTCGGCCATTATTTTTTTTGTAAATGTTGTCATAGCTGCTTTCGAAAAATCCTGTAAATCCACTGTTAATTGTATTAATAAAATCGTCTCAATTTATTAAACAAGAACATTTTAATTATGATTCTCGATATTTTTTACCCAATAAAATAAGTCCTTAAATGGAAAGCTATCTTCTTCCAATGATAAATATATAAAACTGTTCCGTTACTGATTGATCGATCAACGCACAGCCAAAGCCATAAGTCCTAGAAGCATGAAACTTGGAGGGTATATTCCTTCCAAGTTTCCTGATCAATGTGTCATCTGATTGGGGGAGCCTCACATCATCAGAATAGAATGTTGAATATTTAGTAGTTCCACGCGAATACTTTAGGTACAAAAAGCGAAGTACCTAAAGTATGCCAGCCCGCATATTATCTTTACTCAATAAATTGCCGATTTGTTGAACTGGCGACTTTGATCTGAAATAATAGTGGTTTGACTTGGACTCTTAATTCAAATAAATGTTTTTTTTACTATTTTCAAATACTTATCAGCTTTTTTTAGGGTTTTTGTTTTTTAATTTTTTTTTATTTACAAGTCTAATATAAGTTTTTATGAAGAAACAATATCAAACGGCACGCAATGTATGGACTTAACACTGATAACGAACAAACTGTGCGTATTTAAAACCGCTTTGGTTCGAGATATTTTGATTTTGCAAACGAATCACGTGGACGCCCGGAGAACAAGGTTGATAGTGACTAACTGAAAGCGAATCCGTCTTAGTGATTACCTACCGAATATAATATAACCACTTTAACTTCTGATAGCTATTTCGATTGAGTAAGTATACCTACTTAGATTCTTCCATGATTATAGTTTAGAATCATGCCACGTAGGCTGTGTGTAACCCAAGCCTGACTTACTTCCTGGCTAAAACTGTCCTGCTACTTGGAGCTTTTAAAAAGTAAAAGTAAAGTAAATAGAAAATGTCACGTGAATAGTATATTTCGCAAGGAAAGACCTCGGCGAACTTACTCTGTCAATGTTTGAGTCTTTTTGAAGAAAGGCTAGATCAAGAATATAATATGAATTGTGATGAGTGTAAATGAAGGGAAAGAAGTATGCCTGAGCTCTTAACATGTCCAAGAATGTCAGTCCAGCTCCGATCTCTACGTAAACGCTGATGTTATGCGGCTTAGCGGCCTTCATCCAAGTATTGAATAGTTTCTTTCGCGCACATAAGTTGATGGAAAAGCCGTCACCGGCTGAACCAGCAACCATAATAAAGCTGTACAGTATAAATAAAGCTTCAAACACAGAAAAGACGTCAGGTGGTGGCCGCGGTACTTCGTTGCAGATGTCCTGTCCTTTCACCCTAAACATAATAAAAATGATGCAAAGTACAAGTATATAGACTTAAACAGAGGAGGCGGTGTCGGCGTGGTTGGTACAGCGACTCAACTTCGATGAGGGCATCTCCAATCGGTATCAGACTGTGTACTTTATGCTCTACGCCAAATTTAGCAAAGGAAAAGCGTGTGCATTACTTACCTGGACCTGTCCCAGTTGGCTTTTGCAAATGCCTTTGAGAAACTATGTGCACATAGGACCGCCGGAAGCTCGCATGGCGTGGCTACAACCACGAGAAAGAAGAAGAAAGAAAATGTATTTAGTATCCCCCAAACAACACAAAAGTTAACCAAAAATAGTAATAAACACAAAACAGATACTTATCATAATATAATAACACAACGAAACGAAAAACAGACAAACTAAGTAGGTACGTCATTTTGTGTTGCGTGGGGTCAAAAAGGTACCCGTCTTAGCATTATGCTGCGCCAGAACCTAGGGGTCAGGTGCAGCCCTGGTTTTCAGACGGGGCCTTCATGATGCCACGAAGATCGCTGGACAACTGGGTGCAAAATAATTGGTATATATAATAATAATAATAACCTAACCAAATTTATAATACCTACATACTACACATATATGATATATTAATACTCAAAACAAACATATTTTTTTTCATTTGTTGCAAACATAATTTAGCTACTGCTTCTGTACATTTTGCACTTACCTAGAACAGCAGAAATGCTAGACTTTGCCGAAAACTTTGCGTAAGTATTTCCACACACCAGACAGAGCGAGGCTTGCATTTTTGTTGAATAGTGTGAATGCTGGAACAATGGATCCTCGTAGGGTCTAAAAAATACATATTTTTTTTTACAAACTACTTTACCTTTATTGTTTCTGCAATCGCAAGAACATCTTATACCAATCATTTCGAAAAATATCCTTCCTATCTAGATCCCGTTGACCTATAACCTATATACCTAGTTTTGTAGTAGGCTACTTTCCAAAGTAGTTTTATCATGAATGCAATATAAATTGAATACCTGTCGAAGTGTGTCGCGACGCGGAAGGAGAAAGTCGCAACCACTCACCCTGATGAAGACTCTCGGAATGAGTCGAAACTTAGTCGGTGCCTTCACCGATAGTGCAGTACGTGAAAATTCCCGTTTTTTTTTTTTTTTTTTTTACAATATGAATAGTCAATTTCACGATAGTTTTTGGAATAAAACCTGTAGACTATTAGGTTCAATGAGGCATTTGATTTAGAAAAGTTTAAAATAAAACTTTCCTATATTAAAAAGTACTCTGTGAGTAGTCCGAAAACAATTACGCAAACATAAACGCGCTATCCCTGTATCATATTATGGTCCTATGCTGCCATAACTGTGGACGAGACTGCCACTCTTATGGAGGCACTCATAGTCATTTACAAAATACATGTACCTAATGTATGTAGCATACCTGTCAACCAAACTGACGCCACCTAAAGTATGTATGTAGCATACCTGTCAACCAAACTGACGCCATCTTTCACGATAATTGAATGCATATAGAAATTTTAAGAAAGTGACGAAGTACGATAATTTAACTGGTTAAGTATTACGAGTATGTTGGTAGAGAAGCCACCTTGATGATTCTTGCTTGACCTTTACGAGCCGCCGCGCGTTTGGCCATTCACCGTGGATACCTTGAGGAGGTAGAGTTGTAGATAACTACAGTATCCTAATGAAACATTTAACATGCGTACAGCCTAGTGTCATGTACGTACTTTTGTAAAGCGCACTGCGTGTCGCAAACTTGTGTCAATATCATTATTGCAATAATTAAAAGCATCAGAAATGGGTCCGACTGTGATGTTGCTGGTGCTCTTAAAGTTGACTGCGAGCTTTCATCGAACGGATGCCGTGGTAAGTTAAAGTTAAGACATTTTTTTCTTCCTTTCGGTGCATATTGTTCGAGAATCACACGATCTGACCATCCCATTTGAGTAGGCTTATATGTGTCTATAAGCTCACGCTTATACCTAATCTCCATGATGTTAATTCTCTGATCTATACTCAGATCAATGAGTATACCATATAGACACACGGCGAAGAATTATACTATGTAAGTTTATTTGTTTAATGTAGGTTGTACCATGAATCTAAAGAGCTTCTGGTGGACATAATTCAATCACCACACATAAAAATCTTTGTCTGCCCTGAACTAAAACTGAGCAGTGGAGTTATTGTGTACATAGCACAACTCATAATCGAAATAATTTGAAGTAAAATTTCCGAGTAGATTGCTAGGGAACTTTAAATAGTTCTCTATTCCTCATAGTCACCGATAAAACCGTTGTCTTGTTCAATGTTCTAATACTAAGCCTGCTGGTCGTAAATTACTTTAAAATTATTGTGTGTAGAAAAAGCATAGGCGATATCACGCCTTGAAATTGTTTCAGGAACTGAATGTGGAAGGTCTGGTTTCTGCTGCTTACACTCCGTTCGATGAGGAGGGGAAGTTGAACGTGTCTGTCATACCAGAATACGCTGAGTATTTGAAGGAAAACCACGTTGACGGTGTACTTTGTACGTATCATCTTTAGAAGGAACTAGTAAGAAGGCCACTAAATCTGCATCTTCTGGTGGAAATCATCCTCATCCAATGTTTTCCTGCGACCTTTGCCATTAGTAGGTTCCATCCTACATTGCATCTTCCGGTTTAGGTTCACACGAGAACCAGTTCTGCAAACTGTACTGCCGGCCCATTACCACAACTTCATTGAACTTGCTAATTCTGTGAATGTATGTGTTCTTTGGTTCTTCTCCGGATTTCCTGATTGTGAATAGTACCGCACCTAGTAAACCTCGGAGCAAAGATCGTTCGCTGTGCATTGTATTCTGTATGATAGGTTGTGAATTTGTGATGATGATGTTTCAGTGGCTGGAACATCTGGTGAGGGTCCATCACTGACCTTGGCGGAGAGGAAGGAACTCTTGGACGCCTGGCTAAAGGAAGGCAAGCCTCGTGGCCTTAAAGTGGTGATGCAAGTTGGTGGAATGGCTCTAAATAATGTTTTGAACATGGTTAGTGAAATTAAGACTTTCTATTAAAATGTGCCCCGAAAAATCTGATTCATTTGAGATTTAGACTAGCTACGATTAGGATGTGAATCTGGATTCTTATTGGATTGGGTTTTGTAATAAGGTGCACGTACTGGCGGTCCCGTGTATAAAATTTGCAAGGTCATGTAGCAGCCCTTGGGGTGGCTTAAAAACTTAGACACAGAGAATTGGCTCCGGAATAGCACGAATTTACTTTAAAAGCAACCAGCATATTTTAGTTAAAACTTGCGAGCTATAAAATACCAGGCACTCTAAATCTGACTTATTTTGCTTGAACCATTTGTAATCTGCAAGCTCCAATGAGATAAGCTCACTATGCCACATTTTTCTAAAATATTCTTCATTTTTTGTTACAAAAGGCAGCATATTCAGAGGCTGTCGGTGTCGACGCCATCTTGACCCTCCCTGAGTTATACTACAAGCCAGCTACTGACTCAGCCGTCGTGAGTTACGTGAAGATGGTATCTGAAGCAGCACCGAAGCTCCCTATACTCTACTACCACCATCCTTCTATAAGTGGTGTCAAAAGTAAGTAACTACCTACAATTACCTAATTATGAAATCTTTGCAAAACTTATTAGTTTTGCAATCACAGTGTAAGCAACATCAAAAACAAACGTTTTAATTCCTCCATCCGATATTTAAATGAAATGTTTTTTCAAAACCGAATCACTAGCTTAAACTTTTTGTTCTGATATACGATTATGAACTTTTGAATCAATTATTTTACTGGCTGATAAATTTTTAAATACTACCTACACCTTAATACTTCACCTAGACCTTATTTCAATATCTACTTAATTCTACCCAACAAACTAATGAAAACAGTCCTGGAGTTTCGATAGCATGAAATGGTTCAGGACAAACAGCTTCAGATCGATAATAATAAACTCTTATTGCAAGAAACAAAACAGAAACAACATAAAATATGGTGACAAGAGGCCCATAACATAAATAAATTAGAGACTAATAAACAATTACTATAATAGTATAACTTAAAACCACTACTGATTGATTTATCTTTCAGTAAACGTGGCAAAGTTTTTCGAAGAAGCTACATCATCAATCCATAACTTCAAAGGAATGAAGTGCGATTTCCTAAGCGCGCTTCAAGTTTCTGCTTCAGGACAACTTCAAGATAGTCAGAGGCTATTTATGATGAGTCATGTGAGTTAGTTTTTTTATTAAGATTGTTATCATCTTATATTTTTAATTTTGAGGAGAGCTCAAGATTCATAGGAAATATTTTTTTACTGAAGAAAAACAAACTGGAAGATTACGTAATCGTGTGAATACTAAAAAGGTCGAGTCAGAAATAGGAAACAATGGTTAGAGAGTAAGATTCGGTAGGTGAAGAACTGCCAGAATTCAAATTTCAGAATTAAACATTAGGAGATATGAGGCAGGTATGTCTCAATACGTCTTGGTCAGTTTATTGTATTTATTGCAGTTCGCTGAAATATAACAGTAGTGATTGGCGGTAGAACGAGAACGTAGCGGAGGTTGTGGTCATTCCGCTAGCTCATAAAATATTGAATTTCAGACGATGTTATCGATTTAGACCACCGAGATGTATGAAATGGAAAATCAGAAATATTATTTGGGTTTTTGTGATTTTTTTATAGTTTGTAGAATACATACGGTCTGATTATTCACATATTGTTAAATAGTTTTTTACGTACATTATCTTGCACGCCAGCTTGGACTGATCAAACTGTACCGTAGGTCAGTTAAATCAGCCTCATTAATTTCAGCTCACAATGGCATCAAATACCCTGATGGGCTTGAATTCAAGCATGACAGCAGTTATCAGCATATTTCCGAAGATGTTCTTAGCTATAGAAGAAGCCATCAAAAACAGCGACGTCGACAAAGCGAGGCAGTTGCAGCAGGAATTAAATGAACGAGTTGCTGTCATCACTTCACAAGGTGAATCATACATGTTGCACTGCTGGACAAGGGCTTCCCTCAAAGAGTTCAAAGTCAAAGTCAAAGTCAAAATTCATTTATTCAATAAAATCACAAGGACCACTTTGAAACGTCGGTTTTTATCTAGATGCCTGTTCCTCCGCGACCAAGCCAGGAAAGAAAGGCAAGAAAACAAGGCTGGTTATTCTTTTTAATGATCCTTTTACAAAACAATAGGTTCGAGTTGGAGCATTTTCAATCCCAAGAGTTTTTGTCATCTAAATAATCAGATATTTTATAGTATGCCTTTTTATAAAGCTTTTGTTTAATTACGTTTTTAAATTTGTTAATTGATAATTTTTGTATATCTCTTGGGAGTTTGTTATAAAAGCGTACACCGTGCCCTTTAAACGATTTACCAACTTTATGGAGTCTACAAGTTAGCTTCTCCATCCACTGATTTCCCACAAATTATAGTCGCTTCGAGTGGGGGCATTCCTGACGGAATCATTATCTTAACACTCATGAATGAACACTGGCTAGTGACTAGTGATAGTAACCCGACTTCAGATCATAGAGTTTTGGGTTCGAAGGCGAAAATTGATTTTTACGCTCAATGTACTCACAAAGGGTGACGCGACCTCAATCATCGTTGGAACTTAAGCGTTCCGCAGCAAACAATTATACCGAACATTATATAATCAAAATTTACAAAGAAACAACATTTGAATGGCGCAATTGGAGAAGGTACTAAATAGTTCCACCACACTCTGGCTCTTTTACTATACTATCAGGTCACTGAACTAATCCAGGGTGATTATATTGATCACCAATTTTTGTCATGAACTACGCCAAGAATTAGTTGTCAAATACAATTTAAATGTGTCGGGTTAAGCTGTTTAGCCAGGCCACCCTTAGATTGGCTTGCTACTAGAGTTTTAACTAAGTGATATCGAAGGCTTTGTTACCAAAGTTGGTTACTAGCTAATACAAACTTATTTTCCAGGAGATTATGTGCCGATCAGTAAAGCTGCTATGGAGCTTATAACTGGCGTCAGAGTTGGCAGAGCACGGGAACCTCTAGAGCGCATCTCTACTGAACAGAAACGGGCGTTGGAAAAAAAATTGCGAGAGATTCAAGCCAATTTATGCTTTTAGGTCTCTAAGCATCTAAGTGGAATCCTCTGACTTCACAGATTCGGCTGACAACGGATATAATGTTGTTGTCCTCTAAGTGAATATTGAAACTGCTTTCCACTGCAGCTTTCGAGGCTTCTAATGAATTTAGGTTTTATTTATTTCTAGAGTTAAATGTGTATAAAACAGTAATTTATTCCCTGTTAGTGATTATGTGGTTGACATTGTAAAAGCCGAAGTCAAACTAAAGTTAACTAAACACATTTAAAATCTTAGGGCTGACAGTGTCGGGCTAAACTTTAGGTTACCAATTATTAGGTTCTGGCAAACGCCAACCGTATGCTATGGCACGCTTCGCTTCGTGATTGTGTTTTATGTATCCAATTGGTCCGAATAGTGTCGTATTAACACCAAGGTTTGAATTTCCAAACCAGAGGATGGTTGGTCGTTTTGGTAGTATGTATTCATCGCCATCAATCAAAACTATCCCGTTTAGTAAACAGTTGGTTTTCTTGTGTTGTATGACAAAATAAAAAGAACCACTGTTCTCCTAAAACATATTAATTGTCAAATAAATGAATAGTTTTCACTTCTAATGCTGTAAAAGTGTGTCATTTTAGCTAAGTATATGCGGTCTAAATGTATTATTTAATTATTTTTACCACTTTTTTTCAATTTTTATTATCAACAGACTATAAAATTTTATTAATATGATACTTTATAAATACTCGGCTTTTCGATGTTCCTTGTTTGAAATAGTGCCTTAGATAAAAATACCGGTAGAGAAATAACATATTTTTTTAATTGAATATGCTTTTAAATATGGAACTGAAAGCTATCTACACTGCAGCTGCACTAACGTTTATTGGCGATATTGTTGGATATATGCGTCAGTCAGTCCGTTTGTCAACAGGATGAAATGCTATCATTTTATAGTCTGCAACTCAACGTCTCGTTATTTCGTATTTTTTGTACTAAGTAGTTTGCAGTTAGCGCAAGTGTATGAAGGTTATTTTATGGTAGTCGCAAGTAAAATTAATGTTTGCAATAGATAGTCTAATTCATTCATTCACGGTAGGTACATACATCACTTTAGTTTTCTATTTTGGGATATACCTATACATTTTTCAAGTTGATTCTATCGATTTCATTCCTGAGTCGTGATACTTGAAGCTCATTGAGGCGAGTGAGCGGCTGCCTCGGAGGCCCGACCTTGATTCCCGTCACCAGCTCCATCGCCACCTTCATGGCTGGCACGAAATCTCCTGAAAAAGATTAGGTACTATGTTATGACATTGAAAATTATCCACTGTTTATTGCAATTATCTATTAGCTATTGTTTGATTATTATATAAACCTTAGTAGGCGAATAAATGAATGCAAATACAAACAAACATAAACAGCTTATAAAATAAACAAAATGTTTATTTTGTTCATTAAATTAATGGTACAATCTTAAGTCTGAAAAGATAAGTAGTAAAAGTAAAGTACTTAAAGTAAAAGTTTATATTGACAAAAACTATATATTCTAAAATAGGCATCCCATTTATTTGTTACTTTATAAAGTGCTGTTTATCATCCCGTCAAAAAGGTCCATAGTAAGTACACGTAGCCCAATACTACCTATTTAGAACCTAATTAGATTATGCACATCCGAATTTTATTGCAGTGGTTACGCCTGGCAAGTGCGCCTAGTCGGCATACTATTTTATGAGCGTAAGTTAGGCACATTGGCCTCGATTCTGTAGTACACTGATTAAACTAAATTTAAACTGTCGCTCTCTTTTACTGATAGTGCAAGCAAGAAAGAGATAGCTACAATTTTAGTGCTGTCAAATTAGTCAGATTTAAGTTTTCCATACAAATTTAGTCGTGATATCAAAACATGCTGACTATTAACACGAAGAAAAGCGGCACGTAAACTGATTTGACAGTAGCACACGGTACTAAAATTATAGCTATCTCTTTCTTGCGTACACTATCAGTAAAAGAGAGCGATAGTTTAAATTTAGTTTAGTCAGTGTACTACAGAATCGAGGCCAATGGCTTACTTCTGATGCTTAATTTTTGAAGTAATTTGCGTATAATTAATCTTTGCTTTCTTTTCCGTGCTTGAAGACTTCTGTAGCTTGGTGGGCGAGTAGCCGAGACGTAAGAGGTGTGGGTTCGATTTACGCTGAGGGATAATTATTTACATTTCTGCTGATAATATGTGTTCCAGTTTGGGTTTGTGGTACTCTAGGGTGAAATTTCATATTTGGTCTTTTTACCAATTTCCCGTTATTTAAAGTCGGTTTATATTTATTCTTAAAATAAATAATATGTTTAACCTCAACCATTATCTAAGTACCCAGGTAATCAGAGTAGACAAACCGTAAGAACTGATAGTGTCTACGAGTTGGTTCATCGTAGTTTGGCTAAGCCTTGCCACATCCACGTGTCCTCTTTTCGCTGCATCCACGACGAGTTTCACTTCTGTCGGAAACATGTTTGTCACTGTCGCAATGCTTGACTCTTGTCCCATGAACGCTGCTGACGCAAGATGCTGAAATATGAGATTGTATAAATCAACGAATAAGCTTACCTAAACAAACACGCTCACTACTTATTCCCCATGGTGGACATCCATAAAAACAGAGGCAAGACCAAACATTACTTTGGGCACATGCCCGCGTTATGCAAAATATTTAGTATTCTACAAGGCAGGTTGCAAGCCCATCGCCCGTTATAGGAATGTTAACTGATGGCAGTAAGTATGGGTCAATCCCACCAATGCCAATTCTATTGTTCTCCAAATTATAAATTCCATACATGGGTTCCCAAGCAATTCCACGCCATTTTTAATATAAAATTAAAGTAGTTTTCTTTCCCAGTCAATGCCACGACTTTTAGGTAGGTTGGTAGGTACAGTTAACAGAAAAAGCCTAAGAATATTTTTTTTCTCCTTTTCCTACCATTCTACGAGTAGGTACCTACTCTATCTACATATTCTTTCACTGTGTTTTGTATGTAGTTTCTAAGTATCTAATTATACTTATTTTCAAAAAAATCGGTGGTTTTGCCAAACTGGATTTTATTTCAGAATTATTTTTAGATGTGTCTTTTTATTTCAGAGAGTTTTTTGTAATAGTGCATACCTAAATGTCAAGTCCTTAATAAAGTATTTTTATTATAAAAAAAAACAACCTGCTATGCAAAACCACTTTTTATCAGGTGAGTGGTAAGCCTGTTTTTCTTAACATAACATAAAAAAAAGTATATTCAGACTGCTTTGTAGCAAAAAGATGCAGCCCTTGTCAGACAGAGTCAGAGGAAAAAATTACAGAGCAACTACAGATTACTAGGATGCTAGCGAGAGCGACAGACAGACTGTGTAAATTCTTCCTACGATGACTTACAGATTAAACATTTTAACGAAGTTTATGGTTCCGTTACAAAGAAAAGCTGTAGGAGCAAACATTTTTAATCTGTGGAAAAGCTATGCAACTTACATGATTAGCCATGAAAATTCTCTGATCACTATCAAGCAGATCTACCACTTGAATTGCCACGTTCAAGTCCGCTTTCATGCCTTTGAAGTTTGGTATCCTGCCTTTGGCCATAGCGAAGAATTCCCGCATGTTCACTGCAAAAACGAAAACATCACAAACGTTACAGCACGTTATTTTGGTATTTTTTAATCTTTCGCGATCAGGGGATCTAGACAAATACCACTTTTTGTTGGCGTCTGCGAACAGATTGAATTGTAAGGGAATGACATTAGCTGTGGAAATGTCACGTAACAAGTTTTACCTTGACAAATTTCCGTTAGCGTGAAAGGAAAAGTAAGCGTGAGGTATTTGTCTAGGCCCCAATCAACTTAATTATCAAAAGGCAAACGTGTTAAGGAACGTGTTAAAAACTTATAATTATATACATTATGTTGCATTTTCTACATGGCTCGACTCGCCTTCGTACCTCTTTAGGTACCTACATAGGTAGGTACGTAAAAAGTGTTTTTTTTTTAAGTTACCTACTTACAGTGATTTTAGATACATAAGTAATTTAGTTCGTCTATTCCCACCTGTTCTGTTGAGTAGTTCTGTCGGCAGAACTATTGGGAATTTTAGTTTGCCGAAGAGGTTGCAATTAAACCAATACTGCAGTTCCCGCTGCGGGATAAATATTTGCATGCTCTGCAGATATTTGTACCGGGTCTGGGGTGTTGTAATTTCTGATACCCACGACATCCTCGTGTGGGGTCTGGACTATGTATGGTGCTGTTGGGCATTAGGTTAATACTCTCTGACGCTGGCACCTATTTGGATATTTTTATTGTTGTGTGGTCCCATTAAAATACTAGGTATCTCTAAGAGGAAGGAACGGCACCGCACTAAAAAAAATCCGCAAGAACGTCACCAGCGGGGCGATCACATTAACTCGTGGATATCGAGATGGCAATAAATTTTGACACTAGTTCCTTATTTTAATGGCCCATCCATCCAAAAAACGGAACGTCCATTATGAAACCAATTTTGTTCATTCGCATTGTCCATCTATGGCTCATCTAGCTTACAAATTAGCGTGATACGATTCATCCCATCCGATGATACAGCCATGGGAAATTAGTATGATCGCCCCGCAGTTCCTCAACGCGCCATGGCTTGTAGTATGTACCTAACTACAACTCTGATAGCGTAATAAACACAAACCAGCGCGCACAGATTACATATTTCCCCAGCGCAGGTGTACTAACGACCCTATCGATTTGATATTTTTCTCGCCGGTTCGCCAATGGATCACCGACTTACATTTTCTCTCAACACTTACGGTCGACGCCACTCATCATAGGAAAATGGTAATAGATGAGGGGCAGAGACGGTGCCGCTCTGGAGACCACCTGCAGGTACGTCACAAGTTGCTCCACGCTCCGCGGCTTGTAGTAGAGTTCTGGTAGCGTCATAATGGCGTCCGCTTTCACACTTTCGGCAAACTTAGCCTGGAAAACGACGTACACTACACATATATTTCCAAAACACACAAAGTTCCTGATTCTATATTTAATCCTACGCTATGCTTATGTCTGCTCTTGTCGGTTCAACTGATAATACGTTAGTATCCCTAGTGTGTATGTCAACTGATGCAATTCCCTCTATTTCTTTTTCGCAAGGCGGTCTCTTTAATTTCATAAACGAAATCATCCAATAATATTTCAGTTTTTATCCTAAATAGATCATTATAGTTTTTCGTATTTTTAGTATGTCTTTGTTTAATAACCTTTCCGGCCTTATTATCTTAGCTTTCTCTCACCATAATTCGAGAAGAAAACCTGATGTAAAAAAATAAAGAAATCCCCCTTTTCATACAAGCAATAAAAAACCACAATAACAACAGCTTCCATTATTTTTGTGTCGCTCTGTTCATGTCTCACACCCATAAAATCTAACCTATATTATGCTAAAAATCTAGACGCTTTGCCACCTAGCAGTCTTGATACCTAGACGTCTACAGTGCTGCCGCGCCTTTTGAAAGCACATACTAATACTATTTACCAATTCAATGACGTCAGGCAAAGGAGCTCCGCCGACTTGAGAGATCACACACACGTTTCGTGACTTGGTGGCATCCATCCAAGCTGCAAGTAGCTGTTTCCGTTCTGCTACGTTCAGCGAGGCAGCCTCTCCTGTTGTGCCGCCAACTGAAAATGTATGTTATTTGAAACTAGCCTCTGCCAATGGCTTCCCCCGCGCGGTACCCGGATAAAAGTAGCCTATATGTTATTCTGATGTATATGCTATATTCCTGTAAAGTTTCATCAAAATCCGTTCAGTAGATTTTGTGTGAAAGAGTAACAAACATCTATCCTCACAAACTTTCACGTTTATAGTAGTAGTAAGATAACAGGATATAATAATTTTACCTGTTATTTACTCTTAGCTCTTCAAAAGTAAAATTGTAAGGTTTGCTAGCAATCTATAGAGAGCTACTTTCTTGGTGTTGTCATCAGTGATTGCATTCGTAACACCACACTGCACAACCCACGCGTCTGCCAAACTGAAATGGGGCTGGGCTGGGAATTATATGCTAAAAGAGCCAACTAAGTGGCTCCCACAGTTTCCCAAGGTGTAACGTGGCCATGTGGCTGGCCCAGGCGGAGTTTTTGCGAACTTGACATGTTTACGGTACCCTGGGAAGCGGAATCCCAAGAATGCAATGAGTGGAAAATGGCAAGGGAAGGCTTTGCCGTTCAATGGGATCATCATCAACCTATCGCAGTCCACTGCTGGACATAGGTCTCTCTCATGGTGCATCACTGAGCCCGATCTTCGGCTCTCCCCATCCAGATGTTGGCAGGCACCCTGCGCAAGTCATCACTCCAGCACCCGATAGCATCTTTAGTAAGTCTGATATCAAGCCAGATTCCGTTCTACAAGTACCACAGATTTACTAGGGATGCGTTCTACACTCCATCTGCTTAGGCGCCGTCTTCACCAATATGTGGTCTCCATGCAAGAACCCGGTTATTCATACGATTGTCGATTCTACTGTGGAATCTGATTGGCTTATTACCTCTAGATTAAGTAGATAGATTAAAAACCACTGGCAATCAGACTTCTCAACTATGGGCTTTACTCATAAAGAGTTTAGGCAGTTATTTTGGTAAATAGTGTTTTGTTTTCAACTGTTAAATTTTAAATCTCGCAATCAGAAAGAGACACTGAATTTCTTAGTTATTCAACTGTTTAAAAATCTTTATTAGTAAGGTCCATAGTAATTAAGGGTGCAATGCAACGTCACTACGTATAGCAAGATATTACGTAATCATTGAACGACCTCCTTGAAATACCTACTTGTTTTCGTTTCACTCACCAAGGATACCCTTAATGTCGTGGGATTCCAAATACTGCACGTACTCTGGTATGATGTCATAGTTGATGTTCCCCGCGTCATCCATGGGAGTGAAGACTGGCGCTAACACATCCTTTATCTCGAATTCCTACAAAAAGTCGAAATAATTAATCAAAGAACCGACAGTCCCGTTCAGTTCTCAAATGGCGTCCACAAAAAGAACGACGCAGTGTTCAGTATTTATTTATTTCAAACCGTAAACTTTATAGAAAACTTAAGATAAGTCAAACAGGTAAGACACAGTTTCGATAATTTTATAATTAAAATAGTGTATGAAAGCTCCCTAAAAGCCTAAAGGGTAGGTTAGTTTATATTTGAGTTATTTCTGCTTACGAAGACTAAGTTTTAAACAGCAAATTTCTACTGCTTTTCGACGATTTTGCTAACGCTTCAAACTATTTTTTGGAGAATTAAAGCACTAAATAAATTTATCGTAGGTACTTAACTAGCTACGAAATGTCAGAAAAATCTTAAAAAACAAAGATAATTAAAACAGACGTATTTTCACTCTCATATATGATTTGCAGCCTCTAGTTAGTTAGATACGTTTTAAATCAGTAACATACCATTTTGTCTCGAAGTAAATTCCAACACAATTGATCGGCTAGTACGCTCACAACCAACTGATGGTAATTCTAGAAGCAGGTAACATTATAACCAGGAAAGTGACCACAAGTGATTAATCTATTTCGCCATCAAATATGCGTGAACCTTACCCTCTGGTCATAAGAGCCAGTTTGACAACTAAACGAAATGGTGTTATTCCAGATCATTAGAATCAGATTCTTGCTAGGTTGTTGCACAATAGGTATCTAATATTGAAATATATTACGAGAAAGTTCCCGTTTCATGACTGTCGAGCAGAGTGTGGTGGCGTACGGTGTTCTTGAGGAAGAACAGTCAAAGAAACGTCGGCAGGAGAATTGTATAGTACGTAGTATAGTCGTAACAATCTCCCAAAATAATGCCGAACTACGAACTAGACAACCTCTGTGGCGCAGTGAGCGAAGGCCCGCCTGAGACGCAGAAGGTTGTGGGTTCGATTCCCGCCGCGGGACAAATGTTTGTATGATCTACAAATATTTGTCTCGGGTCTGGGTGTTTTCTATATGTATAATATTTATGTATTTACAAAAAAAAGTATATAATTAATATATCAGTCATGTAGTTTCCATAACACAAGCTCTGCTTAGTTTGGGGCTAGATGATGCTGTGTGAAAAATGCCCAGCATTATTTATTTATTTATTATTTACGATAATTTCAGTGCTAAATTAAATAAACAAGATTATTGAATTAATGTTTCTAAAATAGGCAGCATGCGCAAGGCTTTGACGCTTAAGTTATCGGCGCCTACAAAAAGTGAGAAAAACGCACCATTTTCGCATTAATTCCCTCAAAAATGACTTAGTAAATAACCAGTAGGTACCTAACAATAGTACCTAGAATGAATGAGGTACACATTTTATGAGATGGTGCGTTGAGGGTCGGATGAGAATAATTGTATCTCGACTGTAGATTTTTTAAATTTATTTATATGTTTTGGTTAGGATTTCTTTAGAAAAAAGGTTGATGACGACTACAAGTTATTCGTACCCATTAGTAGTATTACCTACGAGTAGATTCCTAGTTAAATATTATTGTTAAATTGGTTAGAAATAATACAACAACATTTTATTGAATATACCTACCTATATGTTTGTTAAGAATTTGAACTCTTTTTTCTATCGAACAGCTTTTGGGATTTTTTTATATAAAAGTTTATTGACCAATATTACAGTAAAAACGTTATAAAATGTATAAATTATAGATAATATTTCAGTAAATCTGTAACTGGTATTTACAGTTTAATTGCGTAAAGTTAAATGCAATTCGCGAACATGTGCTTAACTAACATAATATATCAGCAGCTGCGCCTCAATTAAAAAAAATACCAAAAATCTAAAATCTATGACAGAGGTTATTAGCCTTTACAAATTAAAAGTTACACAATCTTTGCTTGATCTTTTCATGGCGCGATTACAGAACACGTGCTTCCGCGTTGTTTCAGTTCGCGTTTCAGACTCAAGACGGACGCATGTTATGCAGATGTTGCTACAAAAAGCGTGAACTTGGCCCATATTGCTAAATCAAAAGTAATATAAAATAAACTTTTTAAACATTCTACTAAACTAGAAACTCTTTCCGTTAGCCTTTTACTGTCACAAAATGGCGGAAAAGTAGGTAATAAATAATTTCCATGTTTTTGTACAAAAATGAATGATTATAGTGCAAAAAAGTGTTCGGAAAATGGTGAGATTCACGATGAAAAAGACGTTAAAGTTAAAGAAAATGGGAAGATTGAAGATGAAAAGGGACTTTTAGCGAATTATAGGAGCAATGAGAGGAAAGTTTTAGTTATTTACACTGGTGGAACTATTGGAATGGTGAATAATCCAGATGGATGTAAGTTTAAGTTTAACACTTATTAGCTTGCGTGCTTAGATCTAATTTAATAAGTCTACTTAGATTCAAATTTGTAGTTAGGAACAACGGATAAATTGATTTATTTATGTATGTTTACCTAATTACATTCTTTCAAGAACTCATTATATTGCAGGCGGCTATAAATACCATTATAGCATGCAATGTTCGATCTTGAGTGAGACTGTCGAGTCTCGTTTTTCCTTGTGTGTCCTTATATATCCTACTACTATAAACGCGAAAGTTTGTCAGGATGGCTGTTTGTTACTCTTTCACGCAAAAACTACTGAACGTATTTTGATGAAACTTTACAATATTAAAGTTTATACATCAGAATAACACAAAGGCTACTTTTTATCCGAATACCATGCGGGCGAAGCCGTGGGCAGAAGCTAGTTTATTATAATTATGCAAGCAGCTCTCGATGTTAGGTACGAGTATGTCTCTTAGCGTAGCGTTACATGTTATGTCCACATAAACAAAGATAATGTTACGCTATGGGTGGAACCTTAGTTCACTTGAGTTCCTTCCTATCTAGTTTTCAAGTTTGTTCTTCAATGCATTCATAGACGAAGGTAGTAGAAACAACATTTTCTGGTACCTAGTATATTTCAGTTGACTTAAAGAGGAATCAGTTGCCCTAGATAAAAAAAAACAGTTTAGAGTGGGCATAAATGTTGTCTGATCCGTGCAAAATAAAAATAGGACAACGCGTAGCAGATTATATACCAATTAGTGTGTCATCTAGGTATATTTAGTAGGTACCTAGGTACAGTTTGTGTTACGCTTTCAGATTGCATACAATAAATTTACCTGGATGGCGTGGCGGGTTCGATTACCACTATGGGACAAATGTTTGCATACTCTGCAAATATTTGTTTCGGGTCTAGGTGTTGTGATACACCTAGGTGTGTGGATACTTGTAGTTCCTGATAACCACGTTACAGGGAATCCTATTTTGAGGTCAGAACTATGTATGTGTCTTTAACACCCCACGGTGTTAAAAAAAACTTGTATTCCAAAAAATAATTCTCGCTCCTATATTACTATAGGTACTTAAGTATAATTACTTACTATTGTCGATTATCTAATGATAATCGGCTTATTTCTAAATGAAGCGTAGTCATGCAGAAAATTTACAATGCCTACTGGGGAACTTATTCTTCAAATTATGCAGAGACATGCAATGACTTTTTTTGATGGCACTTTTCAAACTCAATCATCAAATGTAATCATCGTTAGCCTACTACGCTCTCATTTTGCAAATGGTTAGCATTCCACGTGACACATTGCAAGGCCATCAACGCTTATTGGAACACTTTCGATGGTACATTATTTGGTTCTAGGGCATGCCGGTTTCCTTACGATGTTTTTGTTCACCGTATTTTTTGTGCTTAAAGTAACTGTAGGTCGAACTGCGATCGACGAATCTCATTAAATTTTAGCATTTGTTACGTATTAGCTATTATTTACTACTAGCTTCTGCCCACGGCTTCGCCCCCATGGTACCCCGAAAAAGTAGACTATGTGTTATTCTGATGTATCTATGTATAAGCTATATTACTATAAAGTTTTATCAAAATCCGTTCAGTAGTTTTTGCGTGAAAGAGTAACAAACATCCATCCTCACAAACTTTCGCGTTTATAATATTAGTAGGAAAGTAAAGTATTTTCTATTCAAACGAATATTATCTCAATGATAATTTTCGCACATGATCTTGTCTTGTTGACAATAATATCTTACAACTTTAATAGGTACCTTGTGTACCTAACTACATATTTGATCAACATTATCATTGTTTATATTTTATCATTGAACTTGTCATGCCCTTAACTTGACATTTGAGTTCGATTGCAGTGACGAAATAGGGAAGTTAGATTATTCCTAAAAAAAACAAACATGTTCAAGACTGAAGAGTATTAAATGACAGCCCATGATCATCAGACCCATATCTACTCAGTACGCAGATTCGTAAGGATACCTACAAAGTAGTAGGTAGTCAGAGGCATGTCTTATTGTTTGTCACACGCCTAACTTTTCCACAACGTTTAGCATTCCACGGGACAGGTTACAGGCCTATCGGTATCGCCGCTTATTGGATTTCTGAAAGATGAGACATGCCTTCCTAATTACTAGAGTCTAGAAGAGGCTTTGGTTTTTTAGTACCTAGAGTTCAATACTAGTTTTCAAATAATATTTTGCACTAGATTCTATTGTTTATTGAATTGCGTAGAAAATATCAATACCTATTTGAAATAGCAAATAGCGTATCTTATAAGAATGCAAAAAATATATTAGTTAGGTATGTATTGATTACAACACGCCCCGTTCATTCGTAACGGTTCGTTCTTAATGTGCTGGTTATTAATTCATGAACCAATTAAAGGTTCTTTTATGGTCCCCCCACAAACCAGATAATACCCACGAACCAGATAATAAACCAGTGTATGAGATGGCCCTCATCTGTAGGAGAGATCTTCCTCTAAAGCAGAGTTCAGAGTTGTTAATGATAATGATGAGTAAGTGTACCAATAAGTATAAGGTACTAGTTTATTCAAAACATATTATTTTTTTAGTTAGAAAACTCTATTTCAGTAGCTATGTTGAGCTGTAGACTTCTATAATAGGATAAGGGTGTTGATGATAATGATGAGTATACCAATTACTAGTTAACTGACGATATATTTGTAATGGTAACACTCTTTTTCAGTTTTGATTCCACATAAAAATGTGTTCGAAAGCCTCATCCGACAATTTCCACAATTGCACGACTTGGCGCTATGGGAGAGGCGAAGCTCGGACAACCCTGATTTTGATACATCGTTTCTTATTCTTCCGAGTGAGTTTTTATGTAGTGTCATTCACTAGTTTCCGTACAGTAGCGTAGACGATGTAGCACCCCTACCACCAGTAGTTACAACAACGCTACGAACACAATCGCCCCCTCCACTCGCGCGCCTTTATAAAAGCGCACAACGTGCGGCAGCGCGTAGTAAACCGTCCGTAGACCAAGACACGTTCTTAGTGACCCCGATGACCCCATCAGCACCGCTAACGCGGTAGTGACGTCATCAAGCCCCGACAGAGCAAACACTCCACAGATACACCGAGCCGATACGGGCTCGACGAGTCCCAACTTCCGCCTACTCACGGTACAGATATGTACCGGGGCGTTTCTCTCCTATTCCACCCCCTCTGGCAACGGCCCAAGTCGAGGTCCGTACCTAAGTGGTGCTATTGTGCTAGTTGCCCCATCCTAACTTTTTACAGGCTGAGCGCCTTCTGCGCTCGCCGTGACGTTGACCAAGGCCATCTGCGGCCCTGCAGCATTAAAGTCCATTCAGAAAAAAAAGGCAGCGCGTAATGCACGGTGCGACGCGGAAGGAGAAAGTCGCAACCACTCACCCTGATGAAGACTCTCGGAATGAGTCGAAACTTAGTCGGTGCCTTCACCGATAGTGCAGTACGTGAAAAATCCCGTTTTTACAATAGTCAAGTTCACGATAGTTTTTGGAATAAAATTGTTTATTAGTTTAAAAAAAAAGTCAGCTGCTTACATGCGTACTTTCCAATGTGTCTTTTTATTTTTGTTTATTAGTAGTCTCTTGCAGAAACGAAAGAAATCAACTGGAGGATACTGTACAAAATTTATGAGTACGAGAACCTTTTAGATTCAGCTAATATGACGGAGACTGAATGGATAAAGATCGCAAAAGACATACAGGTGCCTATATAATTACATTCCCTGTTTCGATGGCTCGAGTTTAGTGTCGCCTCATTGTTATAAGAATTACTATACGATGCTTTATTCAATTCACACTGATACTAACAACGTTGCTTAGTTTTCACTGCCTATAATTATCAACTTTATTCAAATTATGTTTATAAATATCGATAGCATATTTGCGGGTATCTAGTTGCGGGCAACATTAAAACATGTTTTTTTCGCACATAATACGTAGCAATTGCATGAGGTTGCATAATAACTGGCAAATTGTTAACCAATATGGCTTATACTGAGTGAATACGTGAATGCGTCGTGACTTTATTATATTTTATTTATGAATTTTAAGAAAACTTACAGCTGGGTACACAAGAAATTACTTAATTAAATACTTACATGCAAACTGCATGCAGGTAGGCTGAGCGCCAATTAAAGATTACATTTATAGGTAAACAAAAAAGTATATGCTAAAACTACAGTTAAGTGGACAACGGATCACAGAGAAAAAAAAAGATAAGGTGTTATATAGTTACAAAACAAAAATAATAATAAATTAACTATCTATAAAGAATTTGTCCACAAGTAAGCGCTTGTTGAGGTAGTAAACAAATCAACGTCAGTACCTATATTTGTTAACGTATTAAACGAGTTGCTTGCCCGAATTATAAATACGTTCTGCCTATAATTAGTTGTAGCTCTGGGTATATACTCGTATATAAGAGGTTGGGTCTCCTTAGTACTGCGTTGGTGGTGCGCAGTCCCACCAGCTCCAGTAGCTCAGAGCAGTCTACCGGGCCATTTGCAATGTTCACAAGATATGACAGATCGGATATATTCCTTCGTTCATAGAGGGGTAGGGGATGGAATTTAAGACATCTAGTTATATAATTTGGTAGGTAGATTTTTGCCCGAAATTGCAGATAATGTAGGAACCTCTTTTGAATACTTTCTATTCGTATGGAATATACGCCGTAGAGCGGATTCGAGACTTGGGATGCATACTCCAGGTGACTGCGTACGTACGCACAATAAAAGATTTTAAATGTTTTTATACTGGAGATATTCTTAAAACGAATCCAAGTGCACGAAATACTTTATTAACAATTAACATGATCGTCAAATAAAAGTTTACTATAAAAAAAACAGCTCAATCTTTAATAGTAGTTACTCTTGTAAGAGGTGAGTTATGTAATGTGTAATCGAATTGAATAGGAACTGGTTTACGGGTTAATGAGCAAATATAGCACTTGGAAACATTCAAATCCAATTTGTTCTCCAGGCAATAATTTTGAAATCTCATTAGGTCATTCTGCAGATGATAAGCATCATCGATAGTCTTAATTTGATATAAAATTTTCATATCATCCGCATATAAAATAATTTTAGAATAATGAAAGCAAGAGATGTCGTTCACAAAAATTGTAAATAGTAGTGGTCCTAATAAAGATCCCTGTGGAACTCCTGAGGGAATAAACATGGACAAGGAAGAGTATCCACTGAGGACTACCTTCTGACATCTGTTGCGGACATAAGACGTGAACTATTTAAAAAGGTTTCCCCTTATACCTTTCTGTTGCAGCTTCTTTAATAAGAGCAAATGATCATTTCGATCAAAACACTTGCTATAATCGGTACAGATAATATCTATCTGCGAGGGTTCAGACACAAAACGAGACAAGAATTCAGTTCACAACAAAATATTTGACGTAGTAGACCTACCTCTGCTGCTGTGGCCCAAGGTCATGCTAAAGTGCGGAGTACATTTGGCTATAAACAATTTTTTCAAGAACTTTGGCAAATAAACGTAATTTAGATATTGGCTTATTGTTCTCAATTTTATTTTTCGGACCCTTTTTATGTACGAGAGTGATTAAAGCAGACTTCCATATGTTAGGAACAATGCCGTACGATATTGAAAATTTTCAGTCTCAGACAAATCTACAGGCGTGTTATTTTGGAAAAAAAGTAGAGTGAAAGTATTCACCAAACATATTACATATGGTAACACCTTGATCAGAAGAGCGATGTTTCTTTAGTTATGAAAAAGCTCTGACACACCAAGGTACTATGGGAAAACAACTAGTCACTTTCCAATCAATTACCAATTTTGCCGCTTTCGTGGAACTTAGCCCTGTTCTCACGAACGGTTTATAATACGTTTATGTTTACGTGTTGGTTTTCATAACATTATATAAGCATTCGTATAACTCCATAACATTAACCGGAAGACACATAGTAGGATGGCCAATCTCCGGGACAATGGCAGAAATAAATAGATGGATAACTCTATATTGCGGACACCAGAATAAAAAAAATACTTTACCTACATAATATGATCATGTAAACTAAGTTGTGGTGGTAGAAATTTCACGTCTCTTTCGCCTTAGTAGCTCTACTACTTTGCATTCAACGTAGTCGCAGATCAGTTCTTCTCATATAAAAATGTCTCTAGAAAATTTATTTACTTATTTCAGTTGTATGTTTTCAAATGGTTTCAGAAATATTATGAGGCGTACGACGGTTTCGTTGTACTTCACGGAACAGATACGTTGTGCTACACGGCGTCTGCTCTGTCGTTTATGTTTGAAAACATTGGCAAAGGTGTGGTGCTCACCGGGTCTCAGGTAATCACTAAATGGTTTATGGGAATCATCAAATGAAGAACTAAGACGTATTTGATACCTGATATTTCTAGGCTTGGTTGCGAGGTCTATCTCGTCATCATGCCTAACTAGCATGTTTACCGCAGTCCGTTCACAGCTTTATTACCAACGTTTATTAATTGAAATTACAAGGATCATATAGAAACGATAGCTTAAAAACTACGTGAATTTACGCCGATTCCTCGCGCACTGCCACGTCTAGAAGAATCAGGAAATAACCACTACTTGGTTTTTCTGCAAGTTAAAAAAATCCTTGGGATTTCACTGAATCTATGCCAAACGTTTCTGTTACTTTTCTGTAGGTAGGCACCTATAATTTCAGATTCCAATCTTCGAGCCTCGAAGCGATGGAGTGGATAACTTTGTATCTTCACTCCTTATTGCTGGAGGACTCAACATTCCCGAAGTCACCATCTTCTTTGGAAGCAAACTCTTTAGAGGGAACAGGTAAGAGTTCGTTAAGAAGTCCAGAGTCACACTCGAGAGTCCAGAGTCATGACGCAAGCTAGTGGTCTAGCTTGCCTACGATCGTAAAGAATGCCTGAAGAAAGATAAATTGTCTATCCATCCATTTGGGAGTTACATATGTATGTGTGGGTAAACTCTGCATGTAGTGATTACGTTCCATAAATTTATCAATACTGGTCGGGATGTACTTTTACGGCTGCGGTTTAAGCAAAGTCAGTTTATAAGCAAGGGTAGTCCTTGCTTATAAACTGTTGTATTTTATTTCAGAACAAGAAAAATATCTGCTACAAATCTATACGCGTTTGACTCACCAAACTGCGTACCACTTGTGGAAGTGGGACTAGCTTTCGACTTGAACAAGGCAGCCATATTCAAACCCAACCTCATAGAGAAATTTAACGTAACTGCCAATATGTCCAAAAACGTAGGATTACTGAGGTTCTTTCCCAGCATCAGCACAGCTGTGATAAGGGCCTTCTGTCAGCCACCTATTGAAGGTAAGTTAACTCACAAGTTTACACGTTTGCTTACTCTCATTTACACACTTACTAATTAAACTCACCCATTTGCAAACTCACTCATTTGCTTTTATCAGTAAGACACAATCACACGTTGTTTCACCTCATTATACGCCCTCTTATTTGCTCTTAATTACACACTCACTCATTTGCCAATTCCATCTTTCACAGTCATTCATTTGCTTATCCTCTCTTACACTCTTTCTCATTTGATAACTCTCTCTTACACACTTACTCATTTCCTAACTCTAAGTAACTAATTTTCTAACTCTTTCTCTCTTACATCATTATTTTTAGGTGTGGTCTTGGAGAGCTATGGCGCCGGTAACGTTCCGTCAAACCGTCAAGACATGTTCTCAGTTATCGAGGAAGCCGTGTCAAGGGGGGTCATCATCGTAATCATCACGCAGTGCAGCACTGGCTCCGTTTCAGCTTTATATGAGACAGGGAAGGTAATCTTATCCTAATCTAATTCTATTAATCCTTTTCCAACTTATCCTAACTATTCTTGATTTTAATATTATTTTTAGTTTTAACGCACATACAATATTTATAATGGATTTTATTGGTAGAGTATAATATGAAAGACTGTACAGGATGTTTCAGAATGTGTATACTACTATCCCGAAAGAGTGCACACATTTCTATACACACCAGGTTCATAAATACTTTACGAAAATCTGCCATTTTCAGTGACAAAAAATATTGTGATAAGAATATTAATAAAATGTAGTAGGTACGTACGTATATTGTACAGGGAATTACCTACATAATATAAACTATAACTATTACAGATGCTGATAAACAAACACACTAACTCTTGTGGCAAACGCATAAACGGTCTCCTAACGCCGTGGATAAATTATTTAAGATGGCACCCATTTGATTTCAGCTGATGGCGAAATATGGAGTGGTTTCGGGATCGGATATGACCCCTGAAGCAGCGCTGACCAAACTCTCCTATGTACTAGCAAAGACCGACTTATCATACAAAGAAAAGACTGAGGTAGGACTAACGATCAAACAATAACAACCTTAGTGGCGCAGTGGATGAGCCGGCTGAGACACAGGAGGTGTGGGTTCCGTACTTG
This sequence comes from Perizoma flavofasciatum, assembly GCA_958496245.1. Classification (NCBI taxonomy): domain Eukaryota; kingdom Metazoa; phylum Arthropoda; class Insecta; order Lepidoptera; family Geometridae; genus Perizoma; species Perizoma flavofasciatum. Next base: position 9,246,613 of record OY292436.1, read on the forward strand.
CTGCGGTACCAATGCTTCGAGACTGTTGCGAGTCTTGGTGTTGTGTTACCATGCATATTACCCGTAGTTTCTGATACCCACGACACAGAGAACCCAGGGACTAGTATAATTATATTACCGTCATAAGTAGATAGGTACATTTAACTATATCATCTCCACACGAGATAATGCATCGGTAAAACTTTATCGCCGTAAGACTAAGCTAAGAATGTGGATTTGATTGAAGATATATTTTGTTTTTAAGCTATGAAACAGAATGCTAGAAACTGCAATTATTCTTTCAGATGATGGCGAAAAACATCAGGGGAGAACTAACAAATATAGCATCCTTAGATATTGAGGTGAGTTTTCAAACGAAGTAGAATTTGCGGAAAAAATACTCATATCTATAATGAATATATCATATAGAGAAATTCTAATGAACTGAACTGTGTTTTTTTATAAATTGATAACTTTGTAATTGTGATTTTCTATGCTGTAGGTACATTAATTTTATTCATTTGCATGACATGCAGGTAGTTATTTATATATTTTTAATGTTGATTCTGAAATAACTAGACATTCATAAATGGTGACCATGGCCAGCACACAAGCATACAAAATTCATATTCTTTATTTACACATACAAATACAACATTACAGAAAACTTACATCTAATTCGTCGTACTTATATATAATAAAAATAAAAGTGATAGTTTCGTAAATAATCCATGTTTCGCAAAAAAACAAATCTATGAATCTGAATCGGAAACTATTGCGTCAAAATATTTCGGTTGAACTTCGTGTGTATTTCATTTATTTCATATAAGTATAAAAACTAGATGGCGCTACATTAAAAGTTTTTTGTCATGGGATACTTAGGTATTGCCTGTACCTATCCTATTTCACTTCTATAGGTATTTTTTTAATATCACATTGTAAAAAAAAATCTTACCAATAACTTATCTTTGATACGAATTTATTTGCAGTGTCGCTGTTCATTGACAATTTTATTCGAGTATGCTTAATATCGATTCCAGGACCACACCTTGAAAGAAGCATTAGGCATCAGTCTGAACATACAATCGCCCAAGATATTGTCGGAGGTCACCGCGAAAGTTGTAACATCACTTTTGCTTTACGGGATCGAGCATGACGATTTGGGCGTTGTGAAAAAGTTACTAGGTATGTTTAACTTCATTTGAGTCACTGTCCGAGGTACCGTAGAGTAACCAATTATGTTACCGTGGTTAATGTAATGAGAGAGCCAGTATTTTTCATTAAAAAATACGAACCGGTTTCAAATAACGGGAAATGATTATGAAGTCCAATATGAAATTTTATTCCATATAAATTATATTTAGGGGTGGGATTTTTCTTAAAATTTATATGGGACCGCCCTTGAAGTAGTTATACTCTATCCATTAAAAAAATAATCATTAAAATCGGAACACACAAAAAAAGTACAGACTAGTATTGAGAACCTTTTGTCGGTTGCTTTTCTTTGGTCGGTTGAAAATAAAATTTACTTCAACCTACATACTATTGTATTATTTTAATTTTGGCGCCTTCCAATCCATAAGCTAGCTAGACCACATTAGTTATGGTAGGTTAGCAGATGTCAAACGAAATGTCATTTTGACATTTCATCCGTTTCCGTCCATGGTTCCATTAAACAAGTCGTAACTACTTCACCAAAAATCTGCTTTTATTCACGCAATTTCTCAATGTAAGTGCGGATTGAGCTTAGCAGTGTATATTGCGCGCTCACTCGCACTTACAGGACGCGTAAGTACCTACAGCCACACAATAAATCATTTTTGCGTTATCGTGCGCATGATATCGTTAAGCTATATAAAAAAAAAATAGCAAGAATATGAACCCTGCTGCGAGAAATTGTCATTAGTAATTGTATTATTATTTCTGTGATAACAAGTTTGCGAGCGCACGTTAAACTGGCAAAGGATCAGAAATTCGGGACGAGTGGTATAAACATAGGAGATACCTATCATATGCCCAGCAGTAGGATGCTACGGGCTGCAATTGATGACATGATGATGATGAAATTAGTTTAAGACAACATTGTTAAGAGCATGGGTGGTAGAAGGTAGGTACCTACGCGAGTCAGGACTGGCATATGTTCCGGAAAAGGCCTGTGCTCAGCGGTGGGTTAACACATGCTAAAGAAATGATATTAAAAGTATTAATGATGATGTTAGTTTAAACTGGTCGATTTTGGAAGTGGACAACCCAATCCGAGACGAGTCTAGGTATTATTCTTTTTTCCAGAAATGGGTGCAGACGTAAACTGCCAGGGTTCCGATGGAAAGACTCCGCTGCACGAAGCAGTACTGAAAGGAAATATGCCAATTGTCGAATATCTGCTTACGAATGGCGCTAACGTTCATATCAAGACAAAGTAGGTTAATTAATACTGTTATCTTACTCTCAACATAGCCATCACAACACTGCTTCCACGATCAAAACTCACTTTTATAAAGATTGTCTAAAAGATATCACTTTTGAGCGATAAGACCACACATCAAATTTATTGGATTTTTGGGAATTTGTGTTTTAAATAAATAAATAATAACAGACATTGTATACACACACAGTGTATGTGACACACTCCAGGGGGGCTAGACAAATACCTCACGCTTACTTTTCCTTTCACGCTAACACAAATTTGTCACGGTAAAACTTGGCAGCTGTCACGTAACATTTCCACAGCTAATATCATTTCCATACAAATTAATCTTTCCGCAGGCGTTAACGAAAATAGAAAATGGTATTTTTCTAGATCCCCCTGACTCTACTATAGGATTCCGTGTGTCGTAATTCTCTTTTTGATGTGCCATTCCGGCAGCTGGGATATAATATTCTTAGGACTGGGATATAATATTCAATTTCATAATTTCTAGCTCTGGTGAATGCCCATTAATGACGGCAGTGTACAAAGATGATTTAAACTTGATAAAACTTTTAATGCGTTGCGGAGCTCATTTGGCGAGCGCTGACAAGCGTGTTCTGACTGAAATGATGACGATGGCTATCAAGAATGCTTCGCTCAGGAGAATGGAGTCTTTGAAGATGGCAGGAGCTAATCTGGATATGACTGATGAGCTGCTCCAGACTCCTTTGCATAAGGTAAAAAAAATGTTTATTTACAAAGATGAAGAATATAGATTCTCAATGCATACAGAATATTCAGATAGAATAGGTTACTACATACTAAGTGAAATTTCGAACGAGATCCAAACTAAGCGTGAGTTGTATCTCAGGGCATCAAGAAAGTACTTACAGAAAGATAACACTGGTAAACTGAAGGTTGCTCGTGATTTTGATTCTATTGTTATATATATATATAGGTATATAAATAAATTAGAGAATTTTGGACATTATGTGACGCTTTGGAAAGGGATGAGAAGCGAGATGAATGAGATGGGGTGTGTAGGTATGATTATTTATGTCTTGATGCCGGCTAAGCCCCACTGATGGAAAATAGTAAAAAAAACACATCTGGAGATGTGTTTTCGTCTATAGCAGCGTCCCCTTTTTCGTATTTTTTTAATCTGTATCAAACCGGGCATATTTTCCGAAGCCCATGTATCTGAGAAACAATATGAAGCCACTTAAAATGCCGTTTGTCACAGTAATGCAACATTTTAACAGTCTTCATCTGAACTTTCGATACTGCGCCATCTGTGTGAACTATAAAATGGCAACAATAATAAAACCTCTCATAGCAATGACATTATTGTGGTTTGGTATCATTTTAGGACACCTCATGAGCACGGTCTGCGGCCACGCTCGACGATCCTTAAAAAAAAATATCTCTCATTGACGGAATGAATGAAATTATTATCATGCAATTTTTTCGTATCGGTTTAATTAGCAGAACCGAGAAGAGCTGAATCGGGGTCCAATGAAATAGTCTTTTTATTTTTTTATAGGCTGTTTTGTACAACTGCCCAGAGATTGCCAAATACCTATTAGACAATGGAGCTGTGGTGAGTACGAAGGACATCCTTAATTTCTCACCGATCGACTACGCTATGAAGCTACGCAGAGATTCATTAACTACGATTCTTCATTTCAACAAGGATTTCTAAGAAACAACCGACGCCATATTGGATTTCTCTGATTCTTCATGTCTCTGTGACGTCACAACTCTGCCGTCCGCCATATTGAATTGTTCGTGTTCTCCTGTGAATTGCAGTGACTATTTTGTCACTGCAACTATTGCACCTGTTTCATTAAAATCTCCGCTAAATTATACTAAGCATAGAGAAAGTGATATTTTACTTATGGAAATAACGATGGCGCGAAAGGAGACTTAAAGAGAAATAATAATAAAGAAAATATGGAATATTGATGTTTAATTCGATCTGAATCGATGAAAGCGATGTAAATTAATTTTTATTATTTATTTATTCAGAATACATTATGACATCATTACAAGTTTTTTTTTGAAGCCTAAATCGATGAAATATGTATAGTATATAGTATAGAATATAATATATAAGATTTGTAGACTAATCTATAGTTTCTAAAACTACCTGTGCTAATTGTAGGAGTTTCGGCAGTTTATCGTAAAAAATATCTACGCTGTTCGCAGACAAAATATTGAGCAGATAGATAGCGAGTGACATGGGGGCAAACTTAGGCAGATTAGTCCTACAGTTGGGCACCTCTAGCATGGCAGGGCGGCAGCGCCCTTAATTTTTTTAATAATTGATCTCAATCGGCTACTTGCCTCCAAAACAACTAAATTTGTGTATTTTTTCGTAATAAGTATTTTAACATCTTTCTTTCCATTATAATGACGATGATACAGAGTAACCCATTACCATTAGGTATGCAGTCATGGCAAGGACTACAACGTTTTGCAATGATTTCATCTGGTCACAACAATATCAATGTTAAAAGTAAATGGTCATGCAGTAAAAAAAAGGTCTAAGATGATCTGATATTGAATAATTTTCATATAAGTAGTTAAGTTCTCACCTACCTAACAATACATTTTGTGATAAGAAGTGTCTACAAACAATAAATTAAACGATATCTATTAATCAGAGAGAATAAGGTTATCAACCTTATTCTCTCTGATTATAAATAAAAACCACCAATCTTCATTATGGTCTTGTATCATCGTCGTTATAAAAAAAAGTGGATGCTATAAAACTATATATTTTTACTATTGTATTTTCGTGGCGAGTAACCGGCTGAGACACGAATTAAAATGTTGACATGGTCACATATTTACTTGTATTCACCTGTATCTATGTCAGTGGTACCATAGCATTCACGACACAGGGAATCTTCGCATGGTTTCAGGAGTCAGGACATTTTTTTTATACCCAACAGTAACATACTCCTGACTCCTTAATACGATTTTATGTATCTTGGGTCTTAGGAACAAAATAAGAGTTTCATTGTACCACAACACCCAGATCATTACATTATTTCTGCAGCGAGAATTAAACCAGCACCTCTTGCATCTTACCACCGCCCCACCGAGCTCGTCACTTACTGTGAAGTAAATGTTGGGATTATATAATAACTAGCTTCTATCTACGGCTTCGCCCGCGTGGTACGGATAAAAAGTAGCCTATGTGTTATTCTGATGTAGGCATAAGCTAAATTACTGTAAAGTTTCATAAAACTCCGTTTAGTAGTTTTTGCATGAAAGAGTTACAAACAACCATCCTCACAAACTTTCGCGTTTATAGTATTAGTAGGAAGTAGGATATGATATTATAGGATCCTACCTTTTTACAAAATCTTAAGGTACTCATGTAAATGTAACATAACGATTTATTTAATTAAAACATCTTATTTTATCATTACTGTTTGGATGATAATGAACTTTAAGGTCAATTTATTGATTCAAATTTAAAAGGGGAATGCGAGGGTATTTTCCCCAACATAAAAAAGGTGCAATTAGGTTTGGTTAATAATTCTTTATACTCATTCTTGATTGATACAACACATTTGAATTAATAACGAAATTGATAATTATTGAACCGTACGTGTATAATCTAATATATATAGGATGGGCACTAATTAACAAAATACTATTAGGGCATCATTATACCTACGTAATGTTATGTAATAAAGCGAAATAAAAAAAAAACATTATTATTGTCATTTGTCACAGGATTACTGAAGGTCAAAATGTAGTAATTTACATTAACGGTTTTACAACATTCCATAGGATTTGGTAAAGACAGCTAAATTGTCCATCAGTACTGGCATGTGACGTTTCTGTATTGGACACGGTGAATAGCTTTCGCAGCCGCGGCCATTTCTTCCAGATAACATCGCATCTTCTATGGCCGTTGAGTTCACTATTGTTGATAGTAGCTTATTGCTGGAGACAAAATGAAAACATCATCAGACTAATAATTGGATGTTGAAGTGGCATTGGACAAGCCATATAGCGTGCAGAACTGAAGGGGAATAAAGGTTCTCGAAGGGCGACCACGAACCGGAAAACGCAGTGTAATTAGCCATAGCCATAGGCCACATCAATTTGGTTCTATATATCTATCTAATCAGCTGATAACACCCACTGCTGAGTGAAGGCTACGTCTTCTCTATCACGCCAATACTGCCGGTCTTGTGCCAGCTGGATCCACTGCTCACCTTATGCATATTCATGTCAGAATGTCGTCTGGCCATGCAGTAGGCAGGTGGTCTGCCTCAAGGCCGTCGCATAACTCTTGGCCACCATTCTGTGACTGCTTTGTGATTCTCCCGCCTAGCCAAGTGTCCTGCCCATCTCCATTCGAGCCTCGCAATCCGTTTACCTATATCCTCCACTTTAGTGAGACGTCTAATCTCGATATTTGGTTTCGATTTGAACCAATAATGGATATTTGCACCTATTTGCAAAATATGTATGGTTGATGTAAACCTTTTTAAGAAATGAATATTAATGACATCAGTAGTTGAAAGGAGGTAACCCGTCGTTTGTCATGGCACTCTCTGGGAGAGGTTTTTGTGCACAGTGAGCTTTTTCATGCTGTTAATGCTGATGGATTAAGTAATACCTAGTATAATGTCTATGTGGAGAGATACAAGGAAGGAAGGTGAGTCAAGATCGTCCGTCATCCCAGACGAACCACATAATCTACCCAGAGAACTGGATAGATTATGTCTAGCCGTGAACTGCTACAAATTCAAATTCTTTATTTAACTAAATATAACATAACGGACAAAGGTAAGCAAAGCTACAGGCTGATATTATATCAGCCTGTAGCTTTAACAATTAGACATTAGTCTAAATGTTTAGAGGTACACTTACTTGCCAATATAGCTCATGATCTTCGGTGGGTCAGCGTAGTGCTCCTGTGCCGTCCAGCAAGCCACCCTGAGAGTGCATCCTCGAACCCCCCGGCCGTCAGTCAGCATTTGATTGGCAAAGCTTATTAATGCGTCAGCACTAAAATCAGTGTTTTCCAGTACTAAAACAGTAAGATAACTTCAATCAGGGTGACATTCATAAGGTACCATTGAGTAGACTAACTCAACGACGACGCAGAATAGGAAGGCAATACAGCCGATGGACTGATGACATCTATATATGACCAGCAAATGCCCAGCATCTTGAAGGTGGCAGGAATCCACAAGGTGGCAGGATGAAGATAGCCCCAGATAGCGCTTTTTAGGAGAGGCATATACAAGGCTATGGACTTCTACAAGCTTTTTGTGATGACGATGATGATGATGGTGTAGGATCCAACTTTTATCACAAACCAAGTCAAGAGATACCTATTATTTTTGGTGTTACGTAGGTATATAGTAAGTACGTTATGTCCGTAAGTATCATAAAAAGTATGTACCATAGTTTTGCATCATTCAAACGCAACAAAACTTTTTAAACTTATTGATATCCAAACTCATTGAGAGGAAAAAAAGTAAATGATGCTGCCTGTTATGGAGAAAGTTAACAATACGTTTGTGCTGGCATTCCATGTTCGAATGACGACGTCTGTCATCAAAATGTCAGTTGTATAAGAGGCCATGGAAAAAAACTAACTTTCGGGGTTACAAAATAAAATTTTCAGTGTCCATAGTTATGAAATAATCCATTTGGGACAGGGCCGAGCATAACAATCTACCGTAAGTACCTCATGATAATTATGTAATTTTTGAAAAACTAATGCTGTGTCTACATATTATTATGGTGCTCACCCATTGAATTGGGAATGGGTTCTCTACGTTCCCTAATACAAAAATAAAACTTTCCCAAACAGCATTTCACTACAATGATTATGTTTGCCTGTCACCGGCGAGCTTTTGTGTCCTATGCACAATAAGATTAGTTAAATACTTGTTATTATTAAGAAAGGATTTTCTTTAAACAAAAAAACTTAAAAATGTTGTTTTGCGTGATCAGTTTCTCTATGTGTTCTTCAAACTTTGAGCCCTCTCCACCAAGAAAATGAAATGAAGCGAATATTCTGACACAGATGTTGAACTCGGCAGGTCATGGAGCAAATGTACCTGATTGAGATACTCATTGACAAAGTGACGATTTTCGCATCCGAAGAAGATGAGAAGAGCGGTGCCAACAAGAGCCTAGTCTTAAAAATAAAGTTCGGTCCAAAAGTCCAGTTCATCATAAAAGAAGGCCAGCTCGCTCTCAATGAAGACCACAAGGATGACATCATCGAATGCGACGATCAAGGAAGAAGAAAATGGACCAGAACTATCAGAGTCGGTAAATCTTATCTATTTCCTTCATACCCAGACACAGTTCTAATGATACTCAACAAGTTTCCTCTAGAAATAGAAGTATGGAACGACGATGAGAATGAAGTTGAAATATTTGTTGGGATCGGAAGTATGGTATGGGAAACTGAATTCTACCACATGTTGAAAGAATCCACCGATGCTAACAAATTACACGATCCATTGACCATCAAGCAGCTTACTCCGTTATTTGCGGAATGCTGCTGTAAGCAAGTTGGAGAAGTTGCTTTTATTTTACGTCTGAGCGCTTTGGGAGATAGCATCATAACAGAGTTCCAGCAGTTGATGAAAGATCCAGATGCATTTGTATTCAGAACCAATAAAGCACCGAGCATGTTCCAATGTAAACGAATAGAAGGCGATGATCCCAACTTCTGTATGGTAGGAAGCCTTTACGAGACTACTACACTTGAAGATCCAGATGTAGTCAATAACGCTCAGAAGAAGATTGAAATATGTACAGAGCTCCAGAGTTGTGGTGTCGGCCAGCCAGGTGCTGATCCTAGTTGTAAACATGGCAGTGGCGAAACTGAACCTAAGCAGAAGCAGTATGCAATCGACAAGATTAGAATGGGAGATATCACAGGTCCATGTGGCAATGCTAACTGTGCACTTGCTCATAAAGTGAAAAACTATATTCGAGCTCTAGATACATACAAGACAGAAGCAGCTGGTAAAGTTAAAGGTAATAAGGATGATAGCACAAAGAAAGTGTGCGGTGCATGTAGTTGTAAAGATGACCGGTACCATAGAGAAGAATGCCCTGATAAACAAGGTAAAGGTGGCACAGGGAATAAAACCATGTGTATGGGCTGTGGAGGCGTTGTTCAAGCTGGTGCAACTTGTGAAGATAAGAAGAAAACTATGTATGGTACCGGTGCTACCCCGAAAGGAAGTAAAACTACCGTGGCATACGTGTTTAACGTCACCAAAGTACCAGACTTTAAAGAGTCAAAGTACGGAAGAGATTTCATTGTTGAAAACTTGGCAGAAAATTACAATTATCAACCTAATTCTGAACAAGCAATCTCGAGTAGACCTACGGTTGGGTGTTGCTGTCGAAAACCTGCTACAACTCCAATAGAAAATCCAATTAGTAACGTTCGTAGCATGAGTAACCCAGACATCAGGTTTCCGGATAACAAAGCATCTACACGAAGCTTTGGAACAAACAATCCTGCGGTATACAACGTAAACACGGCAGATTCAAGACGCAAAATTGCTACCGTTTATAATTGCACGGAGGTTCCAGATGACAAAGACTGTAAATGCGACCCACCAAAGCCAACGCCACCGTGCAAAACTTTTGATTGTGATTGTATCGCTGAAGTAACTAATATAGCAGCAAGAAAAGCCCATAAGCCTTTCTGCCCATCGTATAAACACAAGAGTAACTGCCCGGTAACGGTCCGACATGAAGAAGAAGAGAAGAAAAAGGTAGAGGACGATGAAGATGAAGCGGAGCCTCTGCCCTACGGACTACCCCCAATTCAGCTCGGACCCTGTCCTGTAATGGGTAGGCCTTGTACTGTTCCTGATGGCTTCGCTAGAATGTACAAAACTGCTGCATTACCTGCCCTGCCACCAAGCTACAGCGACGCAGGCAAAGTCTGCTGCTCCAAAGAGTACGAGAGAATAAAGAAAGCAATAAAGGAGTACATGAAGAATGAGAAAGAAAGTGACTTCAGGTGCATCAATAAGTTTAATGTAGACACTGAAAGAAGGTGCTGTGACAAGGAGCAGAGACTTCGTTCTCTAATGGGGAAGGGATGCTGCGGCTCTCACAAAATGGGAATACTGGAGAAGTTCAAAGAAGAAGTAACCAAAAAGTGAAAACATAGACACATTGATATTTTATTTTGTAACCCGCAAGTAATAACATCTAATGAACACCAAATACACACCTTATACAACTGCAAAATGGTTTCATTTTCAGCTATTAGTTAGATAGGTTTAGGTACCTATGTGAAAATCAAACGGTCTCATTACGAAAAGTGGTCTAAACTCGAGTTTTATCAGATCCACTAAACCAAGGCGACTAAGGTCTAAAATTTAAATATAAAAAAAAACAGCGGATGTGTATTTGATTTTAAAAACAGTTCAAAACCAAAATAAATAAAATACACATAATTTTGATTATCTACCAAAAGAAAGTAGGTTCTCAAAGAGGTTAAGTTGTTATAGAAATAAACCAGGCTGTGACCGCCTGGTTTATCTGTTAGCAGTTATTTGTGGTTAAACCTCTTTTTGAAATGTCAGGCTATTTTATTTGAACATTCAATTTTAAATCTTGTTTGCTTTGTACAACAATTTGTCTCGAAAATCAGGATTCACCTATCTCTAAAAGATAAACCGTCGATTTATTTCTTAATGAGACCCAAAAACACCATGTACGAGTAGAGGTATTTTCGCATGATTATTTATAAAACTGCTATGTTTCTATCCAAATTAATATTTTTACAGGCGTAAATTACGTTTTAACTTTAGCACATAAAAATTTTGGTTGAGTCAAAATGGGGGATGACGAAGAAAATGAAAACAAGAAGAAAAAGAAGAACGCGTCAAAATACAACTATACATTCGGTGACGTTCATCCAGGTAAAATATAAGAAATTAGTCCAACTTACAGAAAGTTCCTCACGGAACAATCAGTATGCACAACTAGTTGTGTCATCGGAACACCTACCCAAATATTAGTTCTGTTAGACACAACTTGGCACAATTGGGAAACCCTTCCTGGACAGATCCGATTCGGATAGGTTAGATTTTTTTTAATGAGAAAGGGTGATGGAACATTTCTATGTAAGGAACACTTAAGCATAACTAGTTATATCTAACGGAACTAGTAACGATCCGTGAGGAACACCGGCAGCTTAAGTGTCAATCAGAAGCAGTTATGAAATGGATCATTAAATTCGAATAACCGTATCTGTCAAGTATTCCTAGGACACTGGTGGCATACCTAGGGACTTGATGTTTACAAGTTCAATTTCAAATTTGAATTTGAATTACAGAAAATTCTCAATACCTACTTGCGTTTTTCAGGAGTTAACATTGGGCATAAGCAATGTTTGTACTTGAAGCCGGGTTTGGCAGTGCCGGCTGGAATGGGATGGCTGTGGAATGCACAAGATGTTCCAGGAATGAAGGTGATTAATAATTTTTACATGTCACATGTCGGCGTTGTTCTGGCTGAAAAATACATCATGTTACCGATTAGTTCGAGAGACCGTTCAGCATTTTCTTTCCAATCTGAATTTACATTTACAAACATCTGTGTACCTATAATTGTTATTGTGGTTGTGGTATTAGCGATAGGTCTTATCGCTAATACCACATTTTACAACTTTGTCAATGTTTGTAGTACTTATCTAAGCTGATGTATTTGGTGTGCAAAAAAGTATTTTCTATCTATTCTCTTAACCAGTGGTCATTTGGGTCGTTCATTTTTTTATAATACAAAACTGGTAACCAGTTTTATAAGCTGAATTGCTGATGCTGATCTAAGACTTCAAAACTGAACTTAAAGCTCTATAAGACAAACTTCCTATTTTTAGTATCGACGTGGTTGGCAGCCTGGAGTGATTGGGAAAAGCGTGGCAAAACTGATGACATTTAAATGCCCTCGTGGAGGTCCGGACAAAGACAAGAAACAGAAGAAGAAAAGGAAAGGCACTAGACCTGATGTCGGCGGCGGAGATTCAGAGCCTGATGAACCTTTGGAACCGAAACCTACTCTTAAAGTTCAGAGGAAAGGCGACGTTTTTACTATTCAGGTATGACATTTTCAAACGCGAACACCGTGATCTCCAGCTGTTTAAAAAGTTTAGAATGAAGCAATGAGAAAAAATGCTTGTTTTTTTAGGTAAACCCGTTAAAAGATCTGACAGAAATTGCACACAACGAAGACCCCTACGTGGACTGCGAGCCTTTGGTCTTCAAAATTATCAAGAAACGAAGCCCCGAGGAGCAGGCAAAGGTGGAAGCTCGTAAAATGGTCAAACTCAAGAAACAAAGAGATGCCGAGATCAGAAAAGCGCTGGCAGACGCTGTGGAAGACATCTGCAAGTGTGCTTATATGGACGTGTACTGTAATGATCTGACAGCGATAGACAGGGTGATAGATAGCTGTCCGGCGTTCAAAGAGCCTGAATGTATTTGTCGTGAAGAATCTCTGAGCTCTCTGTCCAGCAACGCAACATGGGACATAGAATACACCCCACCATTCGGCTGCTTCGACCTTGCTCCAAGGAAACGAAAGAACTTTATACATGTGGAGACTCAATACATACCGGCTGACGCTGGAATTGTAGAGCCTAAACCTAAATGTAGAAAGTCTTGCACTTCTGTCAGTAAACCTAAGAAAAAGGTTTCGAAGAAAAGCTGCTGCGGCCCGTGTCAGTGAATTGGTTTTCTAATTTAATGTTGAAATTGCTGTTTAAAAAAATTACTTTTTTTTATTCAGATATAATTACTGTCTTAAACGATTAGCCTGTATTTAAATCTATAGATTTTCACTCGTGAATATGGTAATTTTTCCTGTCTTTCTATAAAGTTTTTATTGATAATTTGTTGTTATAGTAGGAATATAGTAGGAACTTACATCTAGAATACCTCCCATAACCTGAATGCGATGCATAGTTCTTCATCAGCAATGGCAGAAGCACAGTGGTTCCTAGCACCACGGCACCACCTAGCGCGAGTGAGGCAGGATTTATGTTGATTGTAGGCAGCTCCTGACGGCGAAAAACGGTCAAGATTTTTGTAACAAAAAAGGAGCGAGGTGATGTTTGCTATATTTTTATGCGTAAAAATACACCAAACAAAATACTAGAGGTACAATCTAACGTTGGAATTCATAGTCGAGATAGGGGCTTCTCTAGGGGACGATTCAGCCGCTGTGTGTCAAATTCAATCTTTATGCATTTCATAGACAAAACAAACCCCCACTTTGACAGAAGTTGGCGGCTGGATGCTGAAGGCCCGAATTCGGTCCTCCAAACAGACCCATACTGTACAGTATTGTTTTTTGGTGTAGGTTTGTATAGTAAGAGGATTTTTTTCATAAATGCATGTGGAGAATGACCTTTCGACTTGAAGCCGTTCTAATAGCCGATGAAGCTCTACAATGCGGATAATAACAATGCCCAAGAGATAGATCGATATTATAGTGATTCTTGATCATCATAACCTTCACTGAATTCTACAATCATAATGGATTTCGCATTATTTTTCCATATTTTCATAAAAATCTTCAATAATCCCGCGCAAAACCATTGTTTGTAATGCCGGGTACAGACTGGTGAAAAGAGCTGTTCAAACCCTATGTATCTGTTACCGAGTAACGAGTACATGGCCTGACTCGAAGTTTGTGCTTTTTTTTACAAAGTACGAACAAAGTCATGCCATTTGCGACGCGACTTGATGCGATGCTTCATGCTAGTGCTTGATTGTATGAAAAGTAACAAGTAACATCTACGAAACAACCGTCCATGCTAACCGTCCGACCGCGTAACTTGTTATGTTCGTAGCATGCGCATGAAATGCACCCAGTCGATGAGAATTTGTTACAAAATGTGTCACCTACCTTGCATGATACACAGGAGCATGTTACCGTTCACGAGTCTGTACCCGGCATAAACCAGTACTGTCAACGTCACGCACGTCATTAGCTGTGTGAAACTCTGTTCAGCTAGGAGATTCTCCAGTGTTTGTTTATGAAAGACAAAAAATATTGATTCAACATTCAGCAGAGGCTGAATGTTGAATCAATATTTTTTGTCGCCTAGAGAGGCGAATGCTGAATGATGGATTTCTGGATGAATGACGTTTCAGCCCCCGACTATGAATTCCAGCGTAAGTGTGTTTCTTACCGATATACCGAAAGAGCCTGCCGCCTTTTTGATAGGTATCGATAGAAATGGAATCGAGAAATCTAGATCAACCTGAAAAATAGAGCATTTCTGTAATCAATTTCATTATTTCATTTATTTAACAAAATCACACAGATCTCAAGGAATGGTAACTTTAAACAATAATAACTTTTCTTAGAGGCAATTAAGAATTTACATTTTATGTATTTAACCAATCAATTGACTATTTAATTATAACCTACAACAATGCTTAATAGAATAATGCTGGTAATTTTTTCACACAGCATCATCTAGCCCCAAACTAAGCAGGAGCTTGTACCTATTATTGGAACTACGAGTACATGAGTGATATACTACTTATATTTTTTGGACATACATATCATTCATAGTTATTAAAAAGTAGATACTCACATTAATGTCACGGTTCTCGTAGTTAAAAGAAAACAACCTCTCTTGCCTCTCGCATCTCACAAGCACAAATATACAAAACATTAATAAAGTTGTCTGTAACATTTTAAATCAAAATACATGATTTCAGCCAATTATAAAAAAAACTGGTGCTCCCAGTGATAACGTTTACTCATTTGGCGCAATTTTTATATCGCATTCGCAGAAATAGCGCTGAAGTTCAATGGCCATGACGTATGCTGATTTTCCCGCATATTGTCAGTTTAACGGAAAGGCGAAGACTGCAGAGCTAGGGTACAGATTGTGATCACGACAGAATGGAACATAATCTATGTGGTTAAGTCTAGTTCTACGTAGAGTTAGAACAAAACAGACATCCCATAGATATCCCATATTATGAGAGGTTGGCACAACATTTTTTTATCCTTTTATTTATCTGAAGTCATATTAATACTAGTGCTGGCCATTATCTCGATTACAAACTTACTGCTTCCCAACGCCACTCTTTTTTATAGCCAGGGCCATAAAGGCACGAATTCTAAGATTTTCTCATGAAATCTTATCTTTTCTCGTGTGGTTTTGAAACAATAAACTTTGACGGAAAGCTCACAAACACCAACTTAGATCTGAAGATTGTAAGCGTAATATAAATGTGTCGGCTTTGTTGAGTAAATACACAAAAATAATTCGACTATATGCTGATGCTTGTCATGGGCATTTTTAATAAAATACCTTCCATAACATTATGAGGTCTGTTGTCAAGCATTTTCACACTTCGTGCACAGAATGATGATTGCCAAGATAGTTATCTACTTTAAATTTGAATGTCTATGACATGTGCTTACAGCAAGACAAGTAGGTAAAAGGTTTTATGTAAAATTGGCATATTTTATCCTTTTGGAAAAGCTCATGCGGCAATAAATTAAAAGTAAAAGATAAGCATGGTATGTACGTGTAAATAAATTTACACGCCCAAATGCGACGTTGGAACACACAGGTATAGGTATGGAAGGAAGGACTTTGCCAAAGAATTTAAGAGCGCTTGTCAAAGTCTGATAGAAGGCTATATGAATGAAAATCAGTCAAGACCTGCGCGAGTTGAGCGTAAGTATTGTCTTCAATAAAAATACTTTCTTGGTAGGTAATTTAATTTACAATTACCTACTTCATCGTCGTCAAGTACTTATACCTTATATGCTCTAATCATTTCGTTATGATAAAGTTACTTTTATCTTTAAAACTAACACTTAGTTTGATCAGTTTTAAACTAAATTAAGTATTGGCCCAAAACAAAACATGCTAAGAAAAACATTCCCTTTATAAAAAAAATATCGTGTTTTTGTATCATTTTAGGATTATATTAAGACTATAATATCTATAGGAGAATAGTAAAGTATGACTACATAACGTGGCATAGTCGTTTTATATCCTAAAATAACAAAATATGGAAGTGACTAATTGACACTAAGTAAGAGTCTTGAATACGTAGCACCAATTATTCTGCTCCAGATACTGGCACACAAACGATCCAAAGTACTCTGTCTTTATACTATTTTGTAACAATCATACATCCAAGCTATGATGAGGTCAAAAGAAACAGAGGGGTAAATGATGGGCTATTTGAATAATCCCCATTTTATATGCTACGAATTTGAATAATATGATTTACGTCAAGAACTATATTAGAATATAAACGACATTTTTTTTTAAATATTGCTCTAAGCCTGTTAATAAGCGCTGTTTCACCATATAAATCTAAGTGAATCTCTCCAAACTATCCATAATCGTAATAGAGGTGTTTCTCACGGGCCAACCGGTATGCACAACTAGTTGTACCACAACTTGGAACAACTAGTCGCTAGTTCCGTTATACACAACTTGGCACAACTAGTTGTGCTATAACTGTTCCTTACATAGAAATGTTCTATATGGCATCACCCTTTCTAGGTGGCCATAAACAGAACAACCTAACCTATACGAGTCGGATCTGGCCAGCGAGGATTTTTTAGTTGTGCCAAGTTGTGAATGGTACATTAGGCCGTAGGAGGTTAGCGGAACTAATATTTGGGATGGCACAACAACACAACAGAGGCACAACAGTTGTGCACGCTTCCGGTTGGTCCGTGAGGAACTCGCCATAACACAGGGGATTCAAATGGGACATGAGCTCTTCAACGTCTTTGTTGCTTTTGAGCCATCTGGTTAAATTTTCTAAGACGATAAAACCTACATACATTTTTATGTTATCAGATCTATACATATTTCAAACATAATTGAAATCGGTTAAGACGATCAGTTACACAAGAAGTTTTAATATAATATTGCAAGCAGAATTCTTCCTTCAAAACGTCATCTTAGAAAAACCAAGTTAGTTTACTTTATTTTATTGAGTTGAAACGTATTCGTTTGATTCTTTCTAGAGTGTTAGAGCCACCTAAGTGCCTAAGCACCTTAGGCATTAGGAAATCACATTTTTTTCTTCCTATTTCGATAGCATCTGGCCCATAACGCATCTTTTGTCACAGTAAAAGTCTTGCGTAACAATAGAATGAAACCGAGCATTTCCACACACGATTGTTTTGGGGTAAACATTGGAACGCGTCGTATAAAGCATAATCCGGACGGGGAAGCTGGCAGTGATGGCTTCCACCATGGAGAAGGTAGTTATTGTTTTGGTGGTGTTGTGTGGTGCCAACGCAGAGTACGGTGACGATGGGTGAGTTGCCTTCGTCATATTATTATCTCCAGTGCCTGCGGGATGTATCTTAGGAGAGCGTTGTAAAGTTCGAAGGTGGCTATGAGCCTTAATTTTATATTTCCTTGACAGGCGTTTTCTATTACTTGGCGAGTCTGGGGACTTATTTACTTATTTACCTAATTGTTGGTCAACTTTAAACTTTTTGTTTTGATTTTCCGATGAACCTTAGGTACTTATAAAATAGTTTAAAATATTTACCGTTTATAGCTTCGATTTTAGGGGTTTCATGCCGAGCTACCGAACGGAGGACCAGTTGGCGGAACCAAGTGCGAGGGTCGAGAAGACCAGAGAGGATAGAGACAACCAGCCTGAAAGGACCCAGCGGTTTGGCATATCCGCCTATGGAGGAAGCGGACAGGTACGAAGGACATAAAGCTAACTAAAAGTTCACCCGAAGATAAAAAACTAGATGTTTTCCATCTAGATCTAGATAGGTATTTATACATCTAGTTTTTTATATCTAGATATTTATGTTGTTTTTTTTGCAGCCGACAAGTTTGTTTGGGTGAAAAATAAAGAGTTCTTGATAATTGTAATATTTGATATATTAACGATGCGAACTGACAAAAGTATATACTTAAAGATGAACACCTGTAGGGACCTACTTACAATATTCAGATATCAAAATCGCAATACGGCCAAACAAATCACAAAACTACTCGACAGTGTTAATTTAACCAGTGCTTCTTAGCGCCACGGGCCAGAAACGGCAACTAATAGAGCTGGCAAGGGCTGTTTCACACGCTATAATTTACATTTGAGCATAAAAATCTCGGCAAGCGACGGGAAAGATCACCACAGCCTTTACAGAATCCAACTAGAAAACAGACGTGATATATTTCCAATCTTACTTGACTGAAATGGATAGTTGACACGCCAGTGCATTATTGGTATCTCCCTAAAGCTAAAGTTTACCACCACTTAAACTGATCTTCAGGTGTAACCATCGGGTATATTATCAGGTAGTTAATGCGTTGGTGAACTGTGGGCTTAATACCTGACTGAAATTCCATCTAGGCTGACCAACGCGATTCCGCGAGGGTTCATAGTCACGCACGCGAACACATCGACAAGACACAGCGCTTTGGGATCGGAATTAACGACTTTGGAGGCGGTATCGAGGTAAGGAATAGTAGGTTATTTACCAGGAGATAAAACAGTGTCTTACGGGCACCATATTGAAACCCGAGCGCTAGAGCGATTTTAGGGTTAACTCCCGGGAGTAGCGAGGGAGTTTAAAACTAGAATCCTGAGTACAGAAGAGGTTCCAACTCGCCTAAGACAAAAACAGCTTTACCCCCTTAGATGTGAATACTCTAGTTTTCGCACTTTCGGACAGAAAAGCAAGGCTACTAGAAACAAAGCCGGACAACGCGGTGTAGGAAGGCCCCTTATCCGATGACATTGTAATGGTTGTGGGAAGTCGGTATACAGGGTAAGCCCAAAATCGTTTATTATTGTATTTTTGGGGGAGGCCTATGTCCAGCAGTGGACTTCCATAAGGTGTTGGTGATGATGATGAATAAATAAATGAGCGACCTAGCAGGTGGTATCCCAAGTTGTTCTTTACTATAAAAAATTTAGTGCGCTTAAGAAGTGCTAAAAACGCCGAAGGAAACATCGTGATAAACCGGCATTCCCTTATAATGCCTAGAACCAACAATTTGAAGGCATGTGTCATCGTTTAGTGCTGTAACAGGCCTAGCTTGCAACCTGTCACGCAGGGTGTTGATGAAAATTCTATTGTACCTCTAAATTGTATTATAGTTGAATTTAAAAACATGAAAAAACCTGATAAAAACTTTGCACAAGTGGGTACGTAATTATTGGTCGCGCGGCTCGAAGTATATTTTCAAGTACTTAAGGTACGACCGGCCTGCCACCAATCAGAGCGGACACGAACAAAAAATTTTTTAATTAAGTCGCATGGTGGGCTGATTGCCCAGGATTGGAAGGGTTCATCTCTAAGTAGAGTCAATGTAAATCAAGGGTAATGTGGCCGAGCGGTCTAAGGCGCTGGTTTAAGACACCAGTCTCTTCGGAGGCGTGGGTTCGTATCAAATTAAATGTTCAACAAAATTGCATACCTATCATTTTATCTAAAAACTGTTCATTTTATGAAATTATACCCAATTTTCTTCTATTAAAAAAAACCAATAGAAATCTTTTTTTGAATTGTGCTCTACTCTTAAACAATAACTCGAAATGTTTAGAGAGTAAAAGAGAGAGTGAGAGAGACAGTAAAGTGCATTTTTCTCACTTTTTAGTGAGTGCAGATGTCGTAAGCGCCACGGTCTTGTCTTGCTTTCAATGAAATTGCATTTTAAATTGGTGTTTTTCTTAATGATGTGCTAATCTATTTGGTTTCCACTAAACGTAACTAGATAGCGCAGCTAAATTTGAACGCACTTTTGTTGCGTTTTGAACAGATTAATGAGAGTTGCAAACGTAGAAGTTTAATTAATATTTCAAGTTGATATAATCACATCACTATTATTTTTGATGAAGCTGATGTGTCATTTCAAATTAAAAAAAAACAAAACACTGTTTAAAATCTCTAAAAGTAACGGGGGTATATCTTTTTCAGGGAGGCTACGGCAGCACAGCCCCGGGTCTCTACGGACCGGTGAAGATCGACCTAGGAGGTGTGCTCATCGGGTCTATTCTGGGTTTCGGAGCCGTGGTCATTCTGCCCAAGATCATACATGCACTATCGTATAGCTATGGCGGGGGCTACGGTCGAAGTGAGTTTACCACTATTCCTGATTTCTTTTACTTCTCTGCCAGCCAAATAAATTTGCTTTCAATCAATTTACTTGACTTCTAATTACTAAATGAGTTCAGCTTGTCGTAAAACTCTTCTTTTTTGTTACACTCTTCGTAAATCATACCACACAGCTGTCTTGGCTGATGCATTATGCAGTGGATCGTCCAATTCAGTCTTGTGAGTTCAGACGCGCTCAATCGCAACCTCACCGCGTTATAAAATATGTCCGAAAAAAGTGAGATCGTGAAATCTCACGATCTCACACAGCACACAGCATAATAAGAGTCGTTGATTGATGTTAAAGCTTTTGGAGTAGACTGATTGATAGGGAACTCTACGAGACCGCAATCATTCTTGTCCGGCGCCACATCTTGAGAAAATCTATCCTATCATATAAAACTTAAACCTCTATTAGGCCTTAAACATGGGTTACTCTTTTCAAGGTTTAGATACAGACTTCAGCCAAGTCTCCGATTGGATGCACAAGCTGGACGAGACATTGAACCGGTACAATATAGACTCCGCGTCTTGTATGCAGCGACTGACGTGCTCCTACGTCCAACTGGCCAACGAAAACGTCATTACCGGCAACGCGACCGATTTTGACGCTACACTGTCCTCACTGTCTAGGTAAATACTAGGGTTTTGTTTCGTTTTTATAAAAGGTAACGTGTTAACAATACAAGGTGGGGTTCTCTTGGTTAGGTTAGTTAGAGTAAAATGTCGGTGCCAAATAGTCACAGAGTGATTTCAAAAGGAGTGATAAGGAGCACTCACCGACATGGGTAGGTACTCGTTATTTATATCGTAGGGGTAAAATTTCACACAGAACTTTTAAAATACTTTGAGAAATCGGTTACCTACTTTCGGACATTTTGTTGATGGCACTCTGTGATATTCAGAAATTTATCCCTTGTTAATGACTTGTTTTATTTCAGCAATTCACTTGTCCGTCGGATGCTCTCCGGCACATCAGTCTACGAGGCGGTGTCTGCCGGCGGTTCCGCAGATACAGATTGCCAGGCGATCTACCCGAAATGTAAGCTAGACAAGAAGACAGTGGTCAAAGTTCTGTCACAGCTCGTGCCTTCGTGATAAATTAACACACATAGTCCTGTCCCCACTATTCCGTGTTGTGAAATCAGGAACTACGGATGACCATAACACCCAGATCAGAAGGAATATTTGCAGAACAGGCAAGCATTTGTTTGATGGTGATCATTTTGCTAGTTGCTAAATAAATACCTCGATAGATTGATGTGTCTAATTTATCGCCGAGATCTTAAAGTTTTAGTTTACTCACAACTACCTAAAGTTTTAACTAGAAATCTTCATCGTAGGCAACGCACGCATAACGTGAAGATTCTACGTCTGATTCTAGGTACAAATAAACAAATTAAAAAAAAAAACGTTTTTCACTTACCAATGTAAGTACATTTCTTTCTCAAATGAGTCTTTTGCATTTAAGACCCTGGTTCAAAAATATTTCATAGCTTTCGGTCGAAGCGAAAGTCGTTAAGAGCTGTTTCTAAGAAGGGTCAACGCATTAGAAATTCTATTCAGCGTGGCAATGCATCCAGCATTTTTGGAACGCTTCCTGGTTGTTGAGCTATCTATAGATCGTTCGCATCTTTAGATGGCTCAGCTGTTTCATCTGAATATTTTGTACCTAAGCAAAACCTAAAAAATATTTGATCAGAATGATAGTAGCTACTTTTTTGAGTGGATTATTTTTTCAAATTTATAAAACACCGCCGTCTAAAAATTAAATAAAAAAACTCATTGACAGTTTCGCGTGCTCGTCATGCACGCCACTGATAAGATTCGAAGAGTTGTAAAGCATCAGAACTTTTCACAACAACATAAATACGAATACTATACAATAATTCTACAACAATTAACTAAAAACAAATAACTTAGTGATATAATAATTTATTATAATAAAATTCATATAGGGTGTTTGAGGTTTAGTGTTCTTTCATTATGACCCTGTATACTTACCTCAGTAATTATATTGTTGTTTAAGGCTATGAATCATCATCTTTATCAACATCAAGTCCATTACTGGGCATATGCTTCGCCCAAAGAGTGCCATGACGAACAATCTTGGGCTACCTCCATCCACCGACTTCCTGCAACCTTTAAATAACATTGGTCTATCAAGTTTATCCTATCCTGTGCGGTTCAAATTTGCGCCACAGTTTAGTCTTTTTACTTTACATATTATGTATAATATTGTATGTATTTATATTTAAAAAATATATATAAGTAGTTTATCAGTCATGACATGTAGTTCCCAAACTAAACAAGCTCTGCTTATTTAGGGGCTAGATGTTGTGTGAAAATGTCCAGCATTATTTATTTATTTATTATTACTATTTATTACCATTCTAAAAGAAAAAAACGTATAAAATTTAACAATTTTATTAAGTTCACCACCAAAACCTATCTACATTCTGATATGCTTGGCAATCAAACCTTTTACAGCCAAAACCATTTCATTCACTAATCCATCTTCAACTATATTCCAGTACTTCACTAGTAATTAACATTATTCGTTATACTACACTACTACAACCGCTCTAATTAATAAACACGAGTCTACTTTGGAACAGTCAGCGACAAAAGTAACAATTAGATTTTTAATGCTCGTTTTCTTCGGGCTTAGCAAGAAGTAGTAACTTGAGTTTGCAAAATCGTTGAGGACCAAAGCAGATCTTCAAATGTAGCCGAATGTTTTGAACAACAGGGCAAGGGCTTCATAAAAATCTAAACTGTAAACTTAAGTTTGGCGTTGACTGTACCACATAAACGCAATTTTGTGACAAAAAATATAAATACTTTGTCACAAAGACCTTTGTTATATCTGTTAAAATAACAGATAAAGTAGATACAAAGCAACTCCGCTTATTAATAAGAGGGAAGAAAATTATGCTTTTTGAGCATTGTTTGGAAACGGTGGTCTCTTAAAATTTGGCAATGTCGAGATTTTAATCACCTTGTTTTGGAGATTTTTATACCAAAATGTCCTGAAAACAAATTAAGGAATGTCAAAATTCTGTGCATCAAACGGCATAGCATATTCGAACCTTGCATAACAGTTTATTTTAAATTGATTATTATGCAGTCTATTTACTGACGTTACGAAACTAATTTCATGCTAGGTCATAGGTATATAAAAACATCTTTATTGCACATACAACATACTACACGGGCTTAATTCCTAAAAATAATGATCTTCCAGATAACGTTTGTGATGAACAGCTTTTTAAATTAGCTTTGAAACAACAACATCATCGACAAAAAAAGTGATAATTAGCCATAATTTCAAATGAAACACTACAGTTTCAATTCTATAGTTTATGTTATCTTATCAGATCATAGCGTTTTAAAGGACGATCAAATTAATCGTTAAGAGACCACCTAAAGTTGTACATAACAGGTGCCGTTCGAGGCATCTCACCCGTGGCTTTATATACATTGTAATATTCTGTATGCCTGAAGAAATGAAAAGTCATTTTATAGTTCTAAGTCAAACAGATGGCGCAGTACAGAAATAACAGATCTTGTCAAAAACGTGACATAACTGTGGCAATGTCATCATATAGTTTCAAAAAGTCACACGGATAGCACCTAAAATGTGGCTTCATTTGTATCCCAGACATACTGCCATTAAGTATGCTTCAGGGTAGGGTAAGTGGCACTTGCCACGAATGATAAAGAAAACTTCTCATTCACAACTTCCAGTGGTTGTGTTCTCTCTGTACACAAAATTACTGTAAAATCTTAGTACTCTCCGTATCAATGAGGGGTTTTCTATTTGTGCTCGTAAAGTTCGAGTCTTCAAATCGGGTCTAGATATACCTTGGTACTCGTAATTTCTGATATCCACTGCACTGGGAATTCTAGTGTGGGACATTCGCCAGTCTTAGCCAGGACTAAGTATGCGAATATTGGGTGATCATTTATTTCATTGAAATTAGCCAGGTATCTAGACTATCAAACTAGGCTGCCACTTTCAAAATTAAGCCCCTCAGTTCCATGAAGACAGGCAGATGTCTGCGGATCTTATGCTAACGTCTCAAACCATATTTTGTTACTGCGACAGGTATATAAAGCCACGTTCACAACGCTGTGCACCGTATCTTATGGCAAATCCACACGTTCAACCTTGCTTGACGTTTTTAAGTTAATTCGAGTTTGTTCGAACGCTCCTCACGTCCGAACTTGGTCGAATCATAAGCTTTAAGGTAGGATTCGGAACAAGATCGAAAACAGAGACAATGCAGCGATAAACTGTCGCTCGAAACGGCGTAGGAAGTAACGACTTCCTTCGATCTTTGGCTGCAGTCGATCGCTGTTGCCGCCTTCGGAATCGTATCTTAACTGTAAATTAGCTACTTTCAATGAAATCGATAGTTTGTAATTGCGTTGTCGCTGCCGTTTGCGGTCTGGGGTTTTGTTCCGTAACGAATCATTCTATAATTCGTATGATACGAGGAAGGTTCAACCGTCGTATTTGCTCGGATGAGCGTAAAAACATTGAGCAAGCTCGCACGTGTGGACTAGCCTTACTATAACTTACGCTAACTTTGTCTACGACAGTGTATAAGTACCTTATTATTTAGATGCGTTTTGGTCTGTTGTAATCGTCGACCACGGTTTTTTAAATGTAAATGGAAAGGCCGCGTGGGTATTTTTAAAACTAATTATATTTAGGGGCCAATTCGGGCTAAAAGACATAATATCGAATAAAATAATGTTCAGTTTTGATAAAAGGTCCACGAGAATCACACAAAGTTCTCTAAAACTTTCAGCACGGTCAACAAGCGCATGGGCGACCATAAGTAGTATGAGCGCTTCTGTAATTCGGAATCACGTTTAGATTCGTTCCCCGATAAACCAGCTGCTAAGCTCTGAGTATTATGGAGGCATTCCGGCAACCTATAAACTCCTAATATCCCTTAGCTCATTCGAACTTATTTATACGTACAATGACTCTATGTAAAAGTGAGTTTTAACAGTGGTGTACTAAATGACCAACACCATCCTGTAGGCGGTAGCTAATAAAAGGAGTAGTGTTCTTTTATAAGCACTGTGCTCGAATGATGATGAAATAAGTTAGTAAATTCCATCATCACCCGAAAGCTCGTTTATTCTGTGTGACTTGTATTTTTCCATAATGATATTTTTTATATGTCTACCATAACCTGAGTCTATAGCATATATGGGTCAAGTTATCTCAATTATTATTGTTATATATCAAGCCTGGTTGGCAGCTTAGTTGATAGCTATATTTATAAGTTGATGAAAGGCCCGTCCATACATATTTCGGTCGGGGGGGTTAGAGAAGTTATTGCAAATCGACAATTATACTATATGTTACAATGAGCGTTTCACGTGTTGTTCTCAAAAATGCACAGCTTGCTTTACACAAAATATAAAAGTACATAAGCGAACTTAATGCTATTAAGCATTTTCTTCTTTGAGTCAAATAGTAGCGGCAATCATATCAAATCGAGTTTAGTTTCGGAAAAAGCATCACAGAATCGCTACAAAAGTACAATTCCAAATTCCCTCAATTTGGCTCAAATTCCAAAAACTATCGTGAACTTGACTATTCATATTGTAAAAACGGGCATTTTCACGTACAGCAGTATCGGTGAAGGCACCAACTAAGGTTCGACTCATTCCGAGAGTCTTCATCAGGGTGAGTGGTCGCGACTTTCTCCTTCACACGGCAGGAAGGCTTTTCCTTTCGCACGGCGCGACGCGGTCGGTGCCTTCACCGATAGTGCAGTACGTGAATTCCGTTCTTACAATATGAAGGATCAAATTGGAACCCGCCAGAGTTAAAACTATGAAGAGATGTAAAATAAATTAAGTATGCAATAGTTGTAATAGAGAAGTGACTTGGTAACTAAATTGAATCGGTTTATGGCTAAGGATGCATTTTAACACGATACCTAGATCGTGCGGGTTGCCTGTCTAACGCTCGCACGGACGAGAAATATAATATTTTAAGATTAGTAGAGCTTCTGTGAAAGGGCCCGGGAAGTGCTACCACCATGCCTATTTTTGTCGCCAAGCAGTAATGTTCTTATAGCTGTGTTCCGGTGAAGGGTATTACAGACATGAGCTCTTTCATCTTGATATCTCAGGGAGGCAATACCTCTTGTATTGCAAGCGTCCATAGACTAGCTTAATCGCTTACCATAAGGTGGGCCGATAGTTTGTTTGCCTATTTATTCATATTAAATAAAGGCAAGCGAAAGGAAATGTATTAAATACTCTTGTGTCGTCAAAATGAGTTGACAGGTCTTTGAAAACTAAACTGCTTGCACTGCGCCTGCCTTACTACTGAACCTAGTGTTAAGTATACGTCATTTATTGTTCAAAATAAATACTGTAAAGTCTACTTTAGGAGCCGTGGCCAGTGATAAATAACCAACACCATCCTATAGACGGTAGCGAATAAAAGGAGGAAAGGAAATGTATTAAATACTATTGTGTCGTCAAAATGAGTTGACAGGTCTTTGAAAACTAAACTGCTTGCACTGCGTCTGCCTTCCTACTGAACCTAATGTGCACGCGCCTTTAGCCGTTTTAAATGCAAGTAAACGCCATTTATTGTTCAAAATAAATACTGTAAAGTCTACTTTAGGAGCCATGGCCAGTGATAAATGACCAACACCATCCTGTAGACGGTAGCGAATAAAAGGAGGAAAGGAAATGTATTAATAAATACTCTTGTGTCGTCAAAATGAGTTGACAGGTCTTTGAAAACTAAACTGCTTGCACTGCGCCTGCCTTCCTACTGAACCTAGTGTGCACGCGCCTTTAGCCGTTTTAAATGCAAGTAAACGTCATTTATTGTTCAAAATAAATACTGTAAAGTCTACTTTAGGAGCCATGGCCAGTGATAAATGACCAACACCATCCTGTAGACGGTAGCGAATAAAAGGAGGAAAGGAAATGTATTAAATACTCTTGTGTCATCAAAATGAGTTGACAGGTCTTTGAAAACTAAACTGCTTGCACTGCGTCTGCCTTCCTACTGAACCTAGTGTGCACGCGCCTTTAGCCGTTTTAAATGCGAGTAAACGTCATTTATTGTTCAAAATGAATACTGTAAAGTCTACTTTAAGAGCCGTGGCCAGTGATTGTTTATGGCAAATGTATAATAAAATGTACAATTAATTGTATTAAAAAAAATAACATTATAATTATGTAATTATACTATAAAAATTCATTTCAGTTGAGCCCAAAAAAGTTCAAGCGAGTTTATTATCTAGTTAAGTTTGAAGGGGCCTTTAACTTATTGCTTGTTCGTCGACTCACCGCACCGGTTTTTTCTTAGTCAACTTAGGTTAAATAAGTGACCTTATATAAACCTATTAAGCTGATTTAGCCGTTGCTTTAACGATTTTAAATGTTACTTAAACACGTGACCATTAACACGCTTAGAATATTCTTCTTAATACAATAAAATTATTGCTTACAGGTTTTCACATAAGGGCGACGATTCTCTGGTGCGCCAACTGAACATAATTTAAACTGTCGCTCCCCTTTACTGATAGTGCATGAAAGAAAGGGATGGCAAGAATTTTACTCCTATCAAATTAGTGTCACAGCTAAACTTGCATAGAAAACTTAAATCTGACTAATTTGACACTAAAATTGTTGCCATCTCTTTCTTTCGTTACTGTTAGTAAAAGAAAGCGATAGATAAGATATATTAGTTGGTGTACATGAGATTCGACGCCAATATCTCTAATATCAATTAAAGAGTATTTTTCCTAGTAACAAAACGTATAATAATGTTAATTCTTAGTGAAGAAAACAAGCCAACTTCTAAGGCGGTTCACTAATAAGTAACAAATTGGAAAATGACTAGGATAGCTCTAGAAGACATTTTCATTTAGTATCATAATGTATAACTTATAAATTTGTAAAATATTTTTAAGTTTTTATTCCTATTTAGACAGGAAAACCTACGTGGCGATTTCGAACACGACTTCGTGACCTTGTAGGTGATACGTTTGCAAAG
Source organism: Perizoma flavofasciatum (assembly GCA_958496245.1). Taxonomy (NCBI): domain Eukaryota; kingdom Metazoa; phylum Arthropoda; class Insecta; order Lepidoptera; family Geometridae; genus Perizoma; species Perizoma flavofasciatum. The sequence goes on from OY292436.1 coordinate 9,275,208, forward strand.
CTTTGCAAACTCGTGCAAAGCGAACATGGTATTTGAAAATTTTAAAACAGGATATAAAAAAAATGTTATCCAAAGTGAAAACAAAATGAAAATCGGTAAAAATATGACCAAATTAAAAATTACTAAGAGTTTATGTATAGTAATACTAATATTTATTCTGTGCTCAAATGTGTCGTCACAAATTCCTAGTTCCATACGTTTGACGACAGATTAAATAATAGTTACTAGAACGTCGGTTTCAAGCTATTTTCCGTGTGACGTCACACTTTATTTAGCAATGACTCTCTGCACTATTGGCTTAAGTATAACAATATAAAACCTTTTACTGTATTTTACAAAAGCTGTGCCGCAGCCGCCCTCGGCCCCCGACCGACCCACTGTGTTGCATCGCCCGACCGCGCTATTACTTCTTTTGCTCGGCTCCTAAAGTTCGTAGCTTGATCTTAATGGATTAGGATTTCTATTTCGGCTGATAGTTCCAGAGATTAGCGCGTTCAAACAAAGAAACAAAAAAAAAAACTCTTCAGCTTTATTATTAAGACATAGATTTCAATGAAAAGTGTCATATACCGTATTCGTTTAGGACATTTTATAAGTAACTATTATTTAATCTGTGAGCTGGTATAGAACTTTAATTATTGCATATTCGTTATCCTAATTTACAAAAGGCCCCTGTTTTCACATTCAATAGAGTTTGAAATCAAATCGACAACGTTTCGGGCTACTGCTATCTTAGGAGGTAATTTTTGACATTTCCTTACAATATTGTCTTCGAAGTTTAGAATTGAGTAAAATTCATAATGACACGCCAAGATATACAAAATTAGATGATTTCGATTCGGAAAAAAAAAAAAAATACAATGTAGCGTAACGTCCTATAAACGCGCATTTATTGTCACTAAACATTTTTCGTATTATATATCAGAGTACATAGAGACTATGCTGTCCGAACATGCCTACATAAACAATAATTATACCAGAGTATGACTTCCGTATTTAACTAGTAAAAGTCAAACAGTGGCGGATATAAGTTTTAAGTGATGCTAAAATTTAAATAACAGGGTGCTAGACAAATACCACTTTCTGTTGGCGTTAACGCCTGTGCAAAGATTGAATTGTACTCAAATGAAATTAGCTGTGGAAATGTCACGTGACTTCTTTGCCTTGAAAAATTTGCGTGTGTAAGGTATTTGTCTAGATCCCCTGGTGATACAATATTGTTTTAATAATTTGATCGTGTGATTCTACTAGTGAACAATAAATGCGCATTAAAAAGTACCCTTACATACAAAAGTAGGTACGCACCGTCGCATCACTGGCATAGCAGGTTGAACAGAGAGTTCGCGTACGCCATAGGTTTCACATCTGGGTGGGGCTGAGGAACAAAAACATACAAATTTAGTAAAACCATCCACAATAAACGCTTACGAGAAATTGCGGGTACTTCCGGGTGCCCGGAATTTCTCGTAAGCGGAATTTCTTGGCGCCGAATATCGGGGGAAGTTTTTTACCGTTGTCTCCCGATTCACACTTTTGCCATTTAGTTTGGAATCAAAGATGGCGAACACGAATTTTATATAAAAAAAATTGGGGATGCTGATTATGGAAATGGGGTTCATTTTGAAATCACGATGGCGAATTTAGTTTTTTTTTTTCGAAATGTTGATGTGGTTATTCGTTTTTGACTAATTTGGGGATTAATCGTAGGTAATGCATATATTTTTATTTCTAAATGTTAGAATTCTGTTTTCTTAAACCTCTTGTTAATGTCTCTCATGTTTTCAATTAATCTTTAAGTAAGCATTTCTCCGGAGTATCATATATTTATCAAGTTTAATCAGTCTGTCGTGAAATCTTACCACATTTCGTCTGGTCTGTAATTGGTCTAACTGAAGCTTATTTTACTCAGAAAGTATAAACCGGTGATACCTCTGTAGAAATTCTTAGTTGAAAAGTGAAATAATGAGAATACACTTACCAAAACACGTAAAGCACAGATTTTGATATATATGCGTTTGTACATAAATTTAAACACTTGTTTTAGTTAAAATTCGTGCGATCTTTGAATACCATTTGTATGTACACCCCCACTCACAATCTTATCATCCTCTCCATCAAAAGGTGGTCTGGAAGAGACCGCTTCTAAGCGATAAGACCGCCCATTGAATTAATGAATAAAAATTATTTATTGTACACCATAAACAAATAACAAAATCTTATTCTTATTATCAAATATTAAGTCATACCTTTGCACTTTAAGAATGATAAGATTTTGTTTATTTTGTATACGGTGTAGAACAAAGTATTTCAATTCATTCATTCATTCATTCACTAACAGGATTTTTTTTCTTGTCCGGTATTAAACTATAATGTTCTGCAAATATTTGTCTCGGGTCTTGGTGATTTCTACGCATGATATGTATGTATTAACAAAAAAAATATGTTCCACCATTTTGTATGGAGCCTGGCATGTCTATCCGCCATTTTGAAAAAAAAGTTTCACTGACTAAATTGTAATCAGTAATCACCTATTAGAAAATAAAGAAATAATTGTAATGCTTTATTTTTTTTATGCTTTGAGCTCAAATATCTGAGAAAGTATATCACTTACGATATTTTATCATTGAATACTTTTTGTTTGTAATCACTTACTCTATCGATTGGCACATGTTTCATCACTGGCCGTCAAAACTAGTTTTTTTTTCAAAATAATTAAGTAATATAAATAATGCTGGACATTTTCACACAGCATCACCTAGCCCCAAAGAGAGCAGAGCTTGTGTTATGGGAACTACATGATATTTTTATTTGTATTTTTTTTTGTAAATACATAAATATCATACATAGAAAACACCCAGATCACGAGACAAATATTTGTAGATACAAACATTTCTCCCGCATCGGGAATCGAACCCACAACCTTCTGCGTCTCAGGCGGGCCTTCGCCCACTGCGCCACAGAGGTCGTCAAAATGGCGAACAGTTAGTATGCCAGAGGTTCGATGCTCTTTAAGTAGTATATCAGTCACACCTTTGCTTAGTTTGAGGCTGGATGCTGCTGTGTGAAAATGTCCAGCACTATTTATTTATTATTATTTATTTATTGAATGATGATCTTTTACCTTGGCTTCGTAGGTAGTGAAGTTCGGTTTCAAGTCTTCGCCGTTCATTGTGATGAAAGCACCGAGATTTCCCATGGTGTCGCTGAAACGAACAACGGTTCCTATTAAATACAGAACATATAATCGCTGTCGTATTAATATGATTGAGCGTCAACCACGCAAATGCATAGATAGATAGACTCTTTATGTACACCATTTAACAGTACAAAACACAATCATAATAAAAAAAAAAAAAAACAAGGAATTGCACAATGGGCGGTCTTATCGCTGAAATGCCCGTTGCATCGGTTCGTGGGATAACAGTATATATGGTATATAGGCCTCTTCTTTGTAACGCCATTATTTCCGGTCCCTTGCGTTTCTCAACCACTGTATCCCGACTACGCTGACGATGTCGTTCGACCATTTTCATTGACAACGTTCGACGGTGAATATTTAATTGAAAAAAAAAATCTTTATGCTTCTCACTACTGTGCGGAGCGGCACTAAGCTGTGACCCACACGGCACAGATGGGACTGATTAACACACAAATTTTCCTCTTAGTCCCTGTGTATTTGTTAAAAATCTTACCTATTTATTCATTTTGTACCTGTCCTTTCTGTTGTCACTAAGCTGTGACCCACACGGCACAGATGGGACTGATTAACACACAAATTTTCTATTAGTCCCTGTGTATTTGTTAAAAATCTTACCTATTTATAGTGTCTATTTATTCATTTTGTACCTGTCCTTTCTGTTGTCAAATAAACCACTTCCTATTCTATTATAATCGAAAGTGATTATTTAATTAAAAAAAAAAAGGTTTCTTTATAATGTAGTATGTTTAAATGAAAAACTAAAATGTCCACTCACCAGTAGTTGGGTGCAGAGAATACAGTGATGCATTTACCGTCGTGCATGACTTCGTAGCCTTCATTCTTAACCTGAAAGAGTTTATGCAATATATTGATTTAAGAAAACATAAAAACAGCCAACATTATTAATATCACATGATTCATTCTTGACATTATAGCCTCTTTGCGTTGACACTTGAAATTTAGAGTGTTTCTTTTCGTGTCTTCAAGAAAGACACAGATAGGTTTATGGTTCAACCACATACCTACTATAAAAATCTATGATAAAATAAATAAACAAATAGAATAAAAAGCGCGGGCCAAAATGTTGGGTGGTACTTTTTTGTTCTAAATACATAATTATTATCAATAAAAAACACCCAGAACCAAGGCAAATGCACATTACGGACAACTTCTCAGTTTCCTAGTTTCTGGTAAGGTTAAAAAGCGTACCTCGTGACTACGTATGATGTATTCGAGATTGTTCTTGGCTAGGAATGCCGCGGTGACGTCGGGTCCGAATTGGCAGCCGACACCGCGCTTGGAAGGAGCTCGCCCAGCCATGTGCTGGGGATCCGACCACAGCAGCTCACACATTATACCTGGAAAACATATTTAACCTAGCTTCTGCCCACGGCTTCGCCCGCGTGGCTGGGTACCACGCCAATAAAAAGTAGCCTATGTGTTATTCTGATGTATAAACTATATTAATGAAAAGTTTCATTAATATAGTTTATACATCATCTGAAAATCCGTTCAGTAGTTTTTGCGTGAAAGAGTAACAAACATCCATCCTCACAAACTTTCACGTTTATAATATTAGTAGGAAGGATAATAATAAAGTATTTATTTATATATATCTACTGCCTGTTCTTCCATGACCAAGCCAGGAAAGAAGGGCAAGAAAACAAGGCTGGTTTTTCTTTTTAATGCTCCTTTTACAAACAATAGGTACCTACATTTTTTTATCGTTTTGGAGCATTTTCAATACCAAGAGTTTTATCATCTAAATAATCAGATATTTTATAGTATGCCTTTTTATAAAGTTTTTGTATAATTACGTTTTTAAATAATTGTAAATTTTTGTATATCTCTTGGGAATTTGTTCTAAAGACCTTGCCCTTTAATCGAGTTACTAACTTTATGGAGTCTACAAGTAACTTTAGTACAAAATTTATCTAAAAGCAATCGTGTATCTAGATATATACGTACTTTGCGAAAAAAACTATTATCGACATTGAATTATTTAACAAATAAAACACCCAACCTACACAGCGTCTAAGCTGAGTAGTTCAAACGGTCACCGTTTTCTCGGCAAACTCCCTCTGAATCCGGAGCACTCTGATTCCCTGTGCCATGGATACAGTTGCTGGGTATTTATGAGTACTATAGTACCACAATAATACCCAGACCAGCAATAAGTATCTTCAGAACATGCAAACACTTATGAAACACTTTTAGTTAAGCATCATGTTTTATATGTATCATATGTTTTATGTTTCAAAGTGCTCTTTGTGATTTTAATGAATAAATGAATTTTGACTTTGACTTTGACATATTGTGAGATAAATCTACACTATAATAAGAATGTAACAGGTCAAATTCTGTACATTGAAGATATTTTTTTTTTTTTTTGGAGGGCACTCTATAATCGATACTGATCTGTCTGTCTGTCAGAATCTGGGCCGCGCATAGCGCCGAAACTACTTAATGAATTCAAATGAAACCTGGCATGATTTGAGTTCATACTACGGGGTAGGACATAGAACACTTTTTATCCCGAAATTCACCGTAATATTGTTATTATTTATGCAGCAGCGGGAATCGAACCGGCACTTCTTGCGTTGCATCCAGCTACCCGCCGGCTACGCTACATCATCAAACCAGGACATGTCTATTAGCAATTTGTGCAAAGTGGAACAAGTGAAATTCGTAAGTTTTATTTCCTATCAAGATGTCGATAATCTCTTAATTAAGAGCCATGTTGTTTATTACTATCGAAATCTCTGATATCGTCCAGCGTGATATCGTCTCTGCTGAACAGGCGGCCGGCGTTTTGCATAACGAATACCTACTAGCTTGTTGCAGATGGTAACAAATTGTTCACTTCAGTGGCTTACCATCTTCTGGAGGCTGTTTATTCCTATCGACATCTCGGATATCGTCCAGCGTTATAAAGTCTCTACTGAACAGGCCACCGTGCAAGACGAGTACTCGCTTGTTTCTGAAATGCGCAAGTGGCAATCTGTAGTACACTTCATCGACTTACCATCTTCTGGAGGCTGTTTATTCCTGTCGACATCTCGGATATCGTCCAGCGTGATATCGTCTTTACTGAAGAGGCCGCCGTGCATGACGAGTACTCGCTTGTTGATGCAATGTGCAAGCGGCAACCAGTTGTACACTTCAGTGAACAAGTCGGCCATCTGCGAAGAGTATTTAGAGGTCACCTCGCCACGGAAGCCGTACATTCGATTCATATCTATGGTCTCGTGGTTGCCTGAAATGAGTTACTTCAGTTAGTAGAAATTCTGAATCCATAAATTAAGTCATCTCATCCAAATGACAAACTTAAGTAATAGAATACGTGAATATTGAAAAAAAAAGATCATGAGACATGCTCAAGTGGCAAACAAGCATACGACCCACCGTGTTGGTAAACGGTTACCATAACCTATGGACGCTTGCAATACTTTTTATCAATGATCACTCGCGCTTTGCTGACCCTGAGACAATTGGTGAAAAATCTCATGTGCATATAATTTCAAGAACATGACTCATGTTTCCAAAAGTTATCATTGGAAATCCGTAGAACCAAGCTTAGCAAGCTTGCTTAGCATTGGCATACTTCTAGACTGTGGCCTAAAAGGTTATAAAGTTAGATAGGTGAAGACACTCAACTAAGCTTACAACTTTTGAACGCTTCAGGCCACTGAAGTGCTTTATTTGCAGGGGTGAAGAAATATATATATAAAAGCGTTTTTATTCCTTAGACATATATAAAGATTTACTGACTTGGCTTCGTGACTCTAAAAACAACTAAACTTACCCCTCGACATGTAAAAATGATTAGGAAATAGCAGTTTAAAACTGAACAGCGTAAAGATGCACTCTACACTAAAAGATCCCCGATCCACAAAGTCTCCATTGAACAGGTAAGGGTTGGTCTCTGAAGGCAGGCCGTTCATCTCGAATATATTCATCAGGTCATAGTACTGGCCGTGTATGTCTCCGCATACTGTAAACTTCCCTGTCGGTGGGACCGTGATGTCAACGAGCGATGGGATGGTTTGAAGGTAAGCTTTCACATCAATTAGGATCTGGAAAATATTAAGTTTGGCACAATCAATATGGTTAAATATATCGACTTCAAATAACGGGAAGTTAATAAAAAGTTTAACCCTTATTTTGTCACTCTTAGGAAAGGATTTTTTTTAAATTTATATGGAACTACTATGGAAGACCACACCATTAAAAAAGAATCATTAAAATCGGTTAACAACTGACGAAGAAATCAACATACACACATAAAAAAATATATACAGACAAATTGAGAGCCTCTATTTTTGAAGTTGGTTGAAAATAAAACAATCATCCTACAGGCACATATGTACATAGCCCTGACCTCTCTCGTCCCCCTTCCCTGTGTCATGGGTATCAGGAACTTTGAGTACCGCAATAAATATCTGCAGAATGAGCATACATTTTCTCCGCTGCGGGAATAGAGTCCGGCAATTCTTGCGCGGTAGCCGGCAGCTACTTAAGTTCCTGATACCCACGATACAGGGAATCCTAGTCCTGTGGGATAAGGACTGACTGATAAATGTTTAATTTACAAATAAGGTTACCTTGAAGGCATATTTCTTGTGTAGTTTTTTCTGCAGTTTGAAGTGCTCCATTAGATTTTTGATGAATTCTAGTGTCACTTTTCCGTCTTCTATTTGAGGGCCTTCATATTCATCTTCTATAGCTAAAATATAGAAATCAAATGTGAAAATCTGTACAAACTTGGATGTTCATAATGCCTATGGGAATTTTAAGGTAGGTCCCCACTAAGGTTCACTAATTCTAAAATGTGCTAAAAAATATTTTATGCTGATTTCAGATTTTACCTTGAAATACCCCCTTGGTGTTTTCATTGAGAATTTTTCATTAAAATCTCTTTATAGGGACAATTTTGCTTTTAAGGGACTAAAGATCAGTTCATGAATAAAATTAAATTTAATCCATTCGTATTTTAATTACTGTTCATTCAACAACATTTTGGTAAGAACTACAATAATGCTGATTGATGAGGAATTATCAAAATTCTGATAAAATTACAAAAATCAAAAAATAAATTATGCTAATAAAGGATTTATCTATCTATCTGTGTGATAAATATTTTAGCATATTAATTAGGTGAGTGAGTTAGGTCTCAAAGTTTCATCTAAGTTTGTAGCCAATTTTAGTTTCATTGCTTACCAAAACATTTCAATGATAATCAGGATGTTTTGTATTAATTTTTTATAAGTATTCTAAATGTTTGCCTTGCATTTGTTTACCTATATTTAATCTATTTTCGTCATACTCAATCTGGGCTTCCATAATACAGATCAGACATAGTGCAGAGCTCATTGTCAAACTTGTAATTTAGGCACATACTAGTTTTGTAAATAAAGTATTTGTATAGTTTTTAGGCAGCACAAAAAGCTCCAACATGGGTTACTAACTGTTATATCTTATCATGCCCTACATAATATTTATTGTTGTTTTCCTTAGAACACACCAGACGAAAAATGAGAAATTTAAAATTAAATTAAAACACACCACATTTAAACTGACACCAAAAATGCAGTATAAATGTAACTACCAGTCACTCATTACAATGGTGACCCTAGTGGGTCTAACAAATCTAGTCTAGTCTAGGCAAGCTTAGTCATGAGACTGACTATGTAGCCGCTCACAGTCCAGTGTGACTACACCTTTATGGCTAGGATGTGGCAAAATAATACTTTCTTGATTGGTTTCTTTGTTTTGTCTCAAATAATGAAGTGACTTATTAAATTTCACAATTTATTATTTGACATGGCCTCTGTTCAGCCACTATTGTTTTACCAAAGCCATATGCATTTAATTACACCCCTTGAAAGGATGCAGAGAGTTGGAAGGTGAAATTAACACTTAAACATCACAATAACACATAACTTTCTATCACAAATGAGAGAAATTATACAAAAGTTTATTCCTAAAAATACATTTTGTGTTCCTATTTCCTACCTTGTTTTTTTTTAATAAACTAACTATGGCCAGTACTATTTTTAAATAGAAATTAGGATTTTTCCTGGAGATTGTAATTCATCATAATATAATATGAATGTAATGCATCTCACTCAATTTTCTAATTAACTTCCGCCCCAGATTCATATATTGCATTAACAGAGCAGTTTTTGAATTAACTATGACCTACTTTCAGAGCATAAGCAGTTAGTGATGTATTATGTAAAGTGTTCCCCGAGTTGTGAAGGTGATGACTATGGCTTTCTAATAACTTACTCATAGCATCTAAGTTGATGGTGTCTGCAATATTGACCTCCTTTTGTTCAACTGCTATTGCAGCTTCGAATGCAATTCTCTTCACTATTTTGTTGCATTCATTATATTTGAGTTTGGCATCTTGGTCACTTGGTCTTGCCTTTGTAACCTATAGAAAATACAAAATCATGCATTTTCAATAAAACCTCACCAATTTTGACTAATGATGATTAGCATCAAATCATTGCAGAATACAGCGCAGGGAAGGTCATAACAGTTATCAAACCACTGCTGGGCATAGAAATCTTTGTAATAGCGAAGCGCTCATAATTTATTTAGTCAAATAATTTGACAAGAAATCTGCGGCATAAATCTTTCCTTGGCCTTCCCCTCCATGGTTTACCTGTTGTGACAGAGTTGTGTGGAGGCAAATGTACTTACATATTCAAAATCCTTTAAAGCTAATTTGTATTTTCCTAGCGACATATGAGCCGCAGCCCGGCGGTAGTACGCCTTTGTGTAGGTGCGATCCAGCTCAATAGCCCTGGAGGCATCGTTCAGCGCGTACCCAAAGTTTTCAAGTCGAAGATTGGAAATACTTCGATTGGCAAAGTAAACAGCATTATTAGGATTCTTCCCAATCGCTTCTGTGTACAACTCAATCGCCCGATCGTAGATCTGCCCTGAAATTTTTTAGGTTATGTCAATTGATTACAATTTGTGGCATGCATGTTTTTGAATCTAAATCGATCACTAATAAAATACTACTTACTTTTGAAGAAGTCATTTGCCTCCGTTTTCAGGATATCTCCTGCTTTGATATCCTCCTCTGAAGGCGTTTTAATTTCCTCGACTTCAGACATCTCAGAGACTTGTTTATTTTGTTGGTATTTTCTATCTAAGATGTCTAACGACTTAAAGTGTTTTGTACGATAAAATATTTTTTTTTACACAAACCATTTACAAATTCGATGTTAAAAAATGCAAATCAATTCAATTTAAAATTTCTCAACTTCAACTTCTAGATCAATCATTAGAGTCCCTGTATTGTACGTCCATGTAATGCACAACCATGGAAAGTACACCCCTGGAAAGTACAGCCAGTATTACAAACCATTGGTTTCAAATACTTGGTTTGTAATACTGGGCGTACATTCCTGGGCGTGCATTCCCTACACGTGTTGACCTTGTACGGCCAGTTTTGTACAACCCTGGAATGTACAGCCATGGAATACGAACCAATTTCATGCTCTGTTTTCATGTGCGAGTGCTATCAAGGGGCAAGTGCTGTGTTGCCATAGTATTTTACGCTATTAGTAAATTAATGTAGATGTAGTAAGTAGATTAGTTATTTATGTCGGGTTTTTGCAGATGAACTAACCGGTTGGTTTTATTTATTTGAACCCAAGTTTGTTGGATAAAGTTCGGATAGCAATCCTCCTTTTCTGGGTGGTAATAAAAAAAACCTAATAACCTAATCAATCCAAGACGGATTTGCTTAGGAAGGATTTCTCTGGCCAACATTAACTTATTGTTTACATTATTTATCAATGGCAACTCTTAGTTGAACATATTAAAACTTGCTCAGTGCAAACGAGGCTCGTTCTCGTCATGCGACTTATTCGCATCGACCAATGAGAGCTCACGGATATGACGAACTCGCGACCAATGAGCGTCGAGAATATTGGTTTGTAATCCGGGGTGTACATTCCAGGGGTGTGCAATACCGTCATGTGTTTAGTTTGTACGGAGCGTATTGTACGACCATGGAAAGCACACCCAGATAATTCAAACCAAAATGGTTTGTAATACTGGCTGTACTTTCCAGGGGTGTGCATTCCATGGTTGTGCTTTGCATGGACGTACAATACGGTCTCCCAATCATTAAATATATTTTTGACATATAACATTTGAGTTTTGATTGATTATGGCTTGGCTTGTGTGGCTATTGTCACAATAATTGTCTGCCAAAAATGTCCGTCCGTTTTACGCTGTGTCATAATCATAAACTTTTGAAGATGTATGTCTAACAGTCAATGTTAAAATAATTAATAAAATTATGATAACTATGCAGATTTCTAACTATAAGAGCCTTTCTTAATGTTAAATGTAGTTTACGTGTGTATGTTTGTCTCTATATTTGTGTTGTCCCTTTCTTTCCAGGTTTATAGATAAATCAACATAATAAAAAACTGTTCGAGACTCCCTCTATTTCAAACCGGCGGCTTTTTGTAAACTCTTCTTCATCGCCTTATTTTTTTAAATATTGTCGACACGACATTGGCAAAATTGTGGCAGGCCTAAATACAGAAGCCTTAAAAAAAAGTTGAAGATGAATAATGAAAATTGATGATAATAAAATTGAAGATCACTATTGTTTTAATTTTCTTCACACGAGCAAAATGTCGAAAAAAATTTCTAATATATTTTAGTTATGTCAGCAAAAATTCTGTGAAGAAAATTGATTAAATTATTTTAAATAGGTTAAAACTCTAAAATCTTTGTCGCTCGAAACTCTCGAAAGATGTACTTTACAACCACTTTGGTTCAAAACCGTACACAGAAAAAACTTTTCTTAACCACTTTGTAGGTTCGACATTCTCATTCTACGTGCATACCTACGCGTAGTGGTTATCAATACCTTAGGTAATACCTTAGCCTGTGGTGGTTATTTCCTATAAGGTTGTATTGTACGGTTCCAATATACATAAATAAAATATATATAGTAATATATCTATATTCTGCTTGTCCACAAAAAATGCGAGTTTCACTATAAATGACGAAGGGGTTAGGGAATTACTTACCCCTATTCACATTCCTACAAATTCAAGGACCAGACTTACGGCTCTTTGGAAATTTGAATGTGGTTAATTCCTCTATGATTTGAGGCATGATGGATGAACGACCAGCCATCTCCATCCACTGAGTTCCCGTTACTATATACCTACCATAACTATGCACTTAGGTACCTTACTTTATTTGACGGCCTTATTTGGCGCAGTGGGCGAAGGCCCGCCTGAGACAGTATCAGTCATGTATTTTCCATAATACAAGCTCTGGCACAGATATTATAATACTATACGTTTGGGGCTAGATGATGCTGCTGGAAATGTTTTTTTTTAACCCTTTTCATCCTTATAATCGGGTTAACATGGGCTGAAAGTGATGACGATGATGAAGGTAACAGTGAGGGATTTTCACGTACACCTTGATTCAAGGTTTTAGAAATAAAAACAGATGGCGCTGCTCTCAGAAGTAGAAAATGAAATCATTTTTGACGTTATTTTGCGACTTGCAACGTTAGTTCCATCTATCGCTCCAGTTGGAACTACTTTTTTTTATCTTGAATGAAGAGCCCTCGTTCAGCACAGACTGTTTATTAGCAACATCTAGTTTTCTGCCATTCGATACCCCGCAAATAACTTTTTCCTCTTAATTTCTTAAGGTCTCTCTTTAACCCCTTATCACATAATAAATACCTAAACCTCTAATTCAAACACACCCCATATTAAACTCATAATAATAATTGAGCTTATTTTACCTTATTTTGTTAGTACTAGGTAAGTAGGTAAGTACCTATATTTAACCTATGTTACGATTCAGTTAGATCAATTAAGTACCTAACAACTACTCGTACATAGGTATCTATTAGCATCATTACTACCTTTCACCGTGTGGTGGGTATCTGGTTTGAAATAGGTAGGTAAGTACCTAGGTGGGTATTTATCTAAGCAGATATGTTATGGGGTGTGATATTTTCTATATACCTGATGCCCTTTACATTATGTAGTCAACCGCATAGGTATCTACCTACAATCTAAAAACGCATGCGCCATTGTATGCATAGACACACACGTTTTTGCTGTGGTGTTATTTATGGTAGAAAGACAAAATGCTCACTCAAAACCATTCAATTTAGTTTTAAAGCTAACACATTGTATGTTTTTGGTACCTAGCTGTGTGCGTTATTATTATATTATTACCTACATATGCGTTAGCATCTCTAGTAGGTACGTATTTGTATTACATTACAAAGATCTTGGTCTCCTCTGCATTGCAAGCTTAGGTACCAAGGAAGTTTAACAAGTAGGGACCTAGGTACCTACCTATAATGGGAGAATAATTTAACTTATATTAGAATGAATGAATGAATGAAAATACTTTATTGTACACCTTAAGATACAAACGAAATAAACAGTAACACATATGATAAAGGTACAATGGGCAGTCTTATCGCTTAAAAGCGATCTCTTCCAGACAACCATTGGATGGAGAGGATTATATATGATTTTGAAGCGGCCGGGGGTGTACTTTGTGTAAACTACCTTAAATTATATTATTCATAAAACATACTACAGCAGAATATAATAAATAATAACATATATACCAATTACCTATTAAGTATAAATATATACTTATACATACGAACAGCAACTCAGCAATAAAAGGATCAAACGAAAACTATAACTTCTGGGATTGGTAGAAAATTTTAACGCGAGTTTTAAATATGGCTAGAGACGAAGCCTTCCTTACCGATATTGGTAATGCGTTCCAGAGGCGTACTGCTTGAGTCGTGAAAGATTTATCATAGAAGCTGGTATAGGTATAGGTTGTAGATATATTTTTATTATTATTGTATGCTCAGGAAGGGCAACTGTTGTTACTAAGTGTGAGGCCAAACGAGCGTAAATTTTTGAGTAGTAGAGTTTCGCGACCGAAATTGCGCGACTGACAACTCAAAAATTTACACTCGTTTGGATTAGCCCTAAATGTTACCAATGTATTCCATCTTTGTACACACAGTCAGACAAAAAAACGATTATTCTATTCTATTCTATTTTAGGTATGTGGATGGGCGCCGGCAGTAGGGTGCAAGGGGGTGCACTTGCACCCCCCTGTCAGGAAAGAAAATACATATTTTTTTTGTAAATACATACATATTACAGATAGAAAATACCCAGACCCGAGACAAATGAATGCAGATCATAAAAACATTTGTCCCGCAGCGGTAATCGAACCCGCAACCTTCTACGTCTCAGGCGGACCTTCGCCCACTGCGCCACAGAGGTTGTCATAACTAATGCGGAGGGTAGGTTTGCCTTGCATAGAATAGAATAGAATAGAATAATCGTTTATTGTCTTACTGTGTGTACAAAGATGGAATATATTGGTAAAATTTAGTAACAACGGTTACGCTTCCTGGGCATACAACAATAAAAATATATCTACAAAAACAAACAGGAAACATAATAAACATTAGAAATCATCATCAAAATATTCTTTTATATAACATAAAACTTTTGAAATCAGCCATTTTTTTAGAGTGTTACGAAACATTGGACCATTTAAACTTTTTATAACAAGTGGTAGATTATTAAAAATTAGCAAATTAAGCAGAGTAGAATGAACTGTTTTGACAGAAGCTATTATTAGTTTGAGGAATGCATATATTAAATTTATGTTTATATCGAGATGATTTAATTTCAAAAAAATATTCTTGATTATTTTTAAGAAATAAACAGATCTCAAAAATATAAATACATGTGAGTGTTAAAATACTGTTATCTCTAAAAATATTTTGAAGAGTATCAGTACTATGAACGTTATAAATGATACGTAGACATCCCTTTTGTAGTATAAAAGTAGATTCAACATTTACAGAATTCCCACAAAATATAATACCATAGCTCAACTCAGGGTACACATAACCATAATAAGCGTTTTTGCTATGGTTTTTGAAGATATGCTAGTTAAAACGGATAAAACATAACAGTACTTAGATAGTTTACCATTTACTTTACTTACATGCGATTTCCAGTTTAAATTTGTATCGATAGACACACCGAGAAAATTGGTTTCCTTTACCTCTTCTAGAGCAATGCTACGATTTTGAATTTTTAAATGTAGCGGAAGAGACTTATAGTTGCGAAATTGTACAAACATTGTTTTGTCAATATTAACTGTGAGATTAATCTGATCTAACCACTTGATTATTATTTCTAGGGTATTGTTTACTTCAGTTTCAAATTCAGATTGGGTCAAATTAGTTTTTGGGATATAAACAGAAGCATCGTCTGTAAACATAACAGTTAAATGCTTTGTAAGAGCGGGCAATTCGTTTATGTGTATAAGAAATAACAGGGGCCCAAGTATACTTCCTTGAGGTACCCCTAATGAAATGAGTTTTGATGATGAGCTTACTTGTTATATTGTTTTTGACTTAGGATTATAAATGTCAAGGACTGTAGATTGATACCTGTTCTCCAAATAAGATTTATGAGATTATAAGCTTGACCTCTGATACCAACGTGTTCTAATTTTGACAAGAGTAGAGAATGATCAACGCAGTCAAATGCCTAAGACAGATCTAAAAATAAGGCAATACCCGTTTTTTTGTTATTGATACCGTCGCATGCATGTTTGATCATTTTAAAAATTGTTAATGATGTGTTTTTACCTGTTTGAAATCCAAATTGATTTGAGCTTAGAGTTTTATTTGACATGAAAAATGATGTTAATCTGTTATAAATTACCTTCTTAAATATTTTTGAGAACGTTGGTAGTAAGGCTATTGGTCTATAATTATTTATGTTATTCTTTGGTCCTTTTTGTATAGTGATTTAATCAATGCAATTTTTAACTGATCTGGAAAACATCCCATTTCTATACATAAATTTATTAAGTACACGAGTGGCTTAATGATAAAATCAATACTACGTTTTATGACTTGTATTGGTATATTATCGTAGCCTGCACTTCTCTTATTTTTTATTTGATTCACTATATTTTTTATTTCTGTTTCATCTAC
The DNA here is from genome assembly GCA_958496245.1 of Perizoma flavofasciatum. Classification (NCBI taxonomy): domain Eukaryota; kingdom Metazoa; phylum Arthropoda; class Insecta; order Lepidoptera; family Geometridae; genus Perizoma; species Perizoma flavofasciatum. Next base: position 9,291,485 of record OY292436.1, read on the forward strand.
CGGTGCAATGACAATGCTCTTACATGTTTGGTTAGTAATAGGCTTAATATGACATTGTGGATAAATTAGAGCTATTTACATTGATGAAATGACTATATTTTTTTTCTGAAATTAACGATTGATCATTTATGTCTTTATTGTCTATATTTAATGTTTTAATGGTTGTACGTATATTATTTGTTCCAGATGTGTGCTATTTGATAATACCCCATGTTGCTTTAGTTTTATTAGTGCTTCTATTTATGTAATTTATATTTGGTAATTTCTTGGAGTGCTTAACTACTTTTTTAAATATTTTACTGTACTTATCATACTTTCGTTTACTATCGGGCTTTTTTATAAACTGAACTTGTAGATGCAAATTCCTTTTAGTATATTTCGACCTTTACACTCCGCTCGTAACCCAGGCTTTTATTATGCCTATCATAAAGTACAATGTTAAAAGATGCCCAAATATACCCATCCTTACTTTTGACTTTATTGTTCGAGCTTTTTTTGTTTTACAAAGAAAATGTTTTTTTCATTACTATATCTAATAATATAGGGAAATATATAGGTAAAGCTTTTTAAAAAGAGAAACCACATGACTAAGCTTATACGATTTTAATTTGAAATTAATATATTTTTTTACTTAAAACTAACAGGCAGTTAAAATAAATAACTAAATATTAATACAGCAACTGAATTACAACACATACTAGTAACACAATGATACTGCTCTTGACCAGATTTCCACTGGAACTGGGCTCAATGCATCCCTCAGGGTGATTTACCGCTAAGAAGTAGTTCGCATTCAGCTCTGGCCTATCTTCTCTCGATACCACTAGATTGATAGCTTGAATACTGGCAGCAGATAGGGTTCTCTCACGACTCAGCTTCCAAGCTCCGACTGTAAGGAAAAAATATATTAGTAGGAGAATTAAGTACGGGTATCTACCTACCTGGTATTATTTTTAGGATTATTATATAGGAGAGCCCAAATGATGTAGTGGATATAGTCCCCGACTTTTAATAAAAAGGTTGTGGGTTCGAGTCCTTTCGTGCACCAACGGATTTTGCCATACTAATATGCGAAACTAGCACGCTTGTATCTAAGTAGATGCTCTTATATGGTGAGGAAAAGACATCAAAGAAACAGGTAAACCTAGCTTGGGTACCAATGTTATCCATCAAGGAATGACATATATTTAAGATCTGATTGATATTAAGGATTGTTTTTTTTTGTAACTGTAATGTTTGTAAATTATAATAAATTTCGATTAAAAAAAAAAACAATTTCAAAAATTTATATTACCACACTATGTACGAAGCTACCCTGCGTGTGGGGTGGTTTCTACGTTTTCCATTTTCGGGAAAACCACCTTAACTCGTCCATTTTGCATTGTATCAAGACTGAACTCCACTATTATTAAAGTCAGATATGTAGGTAATATAGAAGCACTGATATTATTTTTAAATAGTAATTCGATTTTCTTTTTCAAGGCTTAGAATAAAAAGTGGGCTCCTCCCTACAGTGTGAAATCGTATCGTATAGTGTAGAAATGTTCTAAGGGCCCGTTTTAACTGACGCGGTGGCTGTGTGGCGGTGGCCAAAGATATGGTGTAGCAAAGATACGCTGTAGCAAGTGATATCTACGCCATAGCTAGTGATACGTCTAAGCAAGTGATATGCTATCGGACTTGATACGTTGTAGCAAGTGATTTACTTGTATCGTAGCAAGAATATACGTCGGCAACATTTTAATTATTGACAAGGCCTTTTAAAAATATGAATTGAATTATTTTTTTACCTAACACTGACCTTGATTTGACAGCTGCAACCTTCATAGCCTTATAACTCTATGTTTTCCATTGTTTATAATTATTCGAATTTACGTGATTAAGTGTTCCTTGTGATACCAGAGTACGAATAAACATAAATATATAAATCTGCCCACGGTTTTGCCCGCGTGGTATCCGGATAAAAAGTAACCTATGTGTTATTCTGATGTATAAGCTATATTACTGCAAAGTTTCATCAAAATCCGTGCAGTAGTTTTTGCGTGAAAGAATAACAAACATCTATCCTCACAAACATTCGTGTTCATAATAGTAAAGTAGGATTTTCACTCTGCATAGACATTAGCTAGGTACTCGTAATTATTATAAGTACTCGTATATAAACTTACTAGATCTCTCATAGCTGTTAACTTGATTGCAGCTGTACGCCAGAGCATAAGTGTCATAGTCTGTAGCCAACACGTATAGAGGAGTCTTCACGGTTTCTGTAAACAAAATAGAAAAAATATAATGATAGCAAACTGCAGCAATAACGGTAACGCGAACGATCGGCCGGCTTTATATAAAAGCGGCGCGAGTGGAGCAAACTCACTTCTTATCGAGACGTTGCGCTGTGCGGACGTGTTTTAATGAGTTCATGTTGTTTTACTGCTATTTTATTCTTTTGGTTGTTTTTTTTGTAAATTCTTATAATCCCTAATAATATTATATTTTTCGATAATGATTTTGGGTAATTATTGTATTGACATCACTAGCGAGAGAACTGATAAGCTATCACTTGTAAACATTATTATTGTTTGCACATATCATAGTGTCACAAGGGTGTCATTCACAATAGATTTAGTTGAGTGTACCATATGTCTCAAGGGTGTCTTTAGCCATTAGTTGCAGGTAACATGTGTCGTAAATATATCAGTCAGTATGAGTTACAGGTACCTTGTGTGGCAAGGACACACACACGATCCATCATGAGTTGCAAGTGTCATGTGTCTTAAATGACGTATCAATCAGCATGAGTTGCAGATACCTTATGGCTTAGGGATGTCACCCACAATGAGTTGCATGAGTCATGTGTCTTAAATGACGTATCAATCAGCATGAGTTGCAGATACCTTGTGTCTTAGGGATGTCACCCACCATGAGTTGCATGTGTCACGTGTCTTAAATGTATCAATCAGCATGCGTTATAGGTACCTTGTGTCTCAAGAGTGTCACTCACCATGCAGACAGTTGTAGGCTCGCAGGTGCCTTGTGTCTCTTTTGGCGATAAGACCGCAAATTGTAGGACAAATGTATTTTTGTAATAGTGCATAGTTTTACAACGTAAGTCCTCAATTAAGTATTATTATTATTATATCTCATTATATGTCACCCACTATTTGTTGCAGTTGCAAGTGACAACCACCATTCATGTGTCATGTGGTTCAAATGTGTCACTCACCAATAGTCACCATAAGTCGCAGGTGCCATATGTCTCAATTGTGTCACGTACCATTAGTTCCTCGAATTGGCAGCGTGACCTCCAGCCTAGCGCTTCCATCCGCTGAGGTAATGTTGGCGGTTCCCTCGATGGTTTCCAGCTCGCCGTCAATGACCTCCCAGTTAAGTACGTTGACCAGACCGGAGTCAGAGTTGAGGAGATAGCGAGCGCCGACGCAGGTGCTTGTTCCATTCTCGTGAATTTGCGGGTAACGTTCGATCTGGTACCATGTGCCTCCGTACTGTTGGAAAAAACGTTGTAGGACATACTGATAGATTATAGCCTTCGATATAACGAACTAATTTTGTTTTGAATTAATGAAAGACGACAGTGAACGATAATACGTTAAGGGAATTGCTAAAATTGTGTTGGTTGTTGCGTAAACCAATTGCGTTTAAGATTGTTGCGTAGTAAGAGAAATAGCATATTCATGCTTAGAGGAAAAATAATGATTTAAAGATATTTATATATTAATATTTAAAATGCAAAACCGATTTCGCTGAAATTTGGATAAAGTTCATGTTCATTGTTCATGACTTATGCTACTTTCTATCTGGGTACCACACGAGCGAAGCCGTAGGCAAAAGCTAGTAAAGAATAATCTTACCCTAGCAACATCAAAGTTCTCAACCACTGGTATGCTGAGATCGCACCGTCCTGGCAGGACGACCTGATTCCCAGCCTCAGGGTAGTAGAAACAGGCCTCGTCAGTCTGGTCTACTTGCCGGTAGAGCTGGTCGTTAAGGACACTGTTGCTGGCAATGATATCATTGATAGCTGTCACATTCACTGAAGCTAGTTGACGGCTCTTGCTATGCTTTGCGCTCCAAACTGTAAAAAAAAAACATTTTGTGGTAGCCCAACGGAAAATCGACTGGACTCTCTGATCTCTTAAGATTGATTGGAAAGTGAACTTTTTAATCGATGGAAAACAGTATTCGTTTTCTCTCACGATTTTATAGCATAAGTTTCTTTGAGAACATTTCAGATAGGAAAGGGTTGCCAATCCTTACTTAGCTTTTCCCCTTTCCCCCACTAAGTTTACTTACTTACGGGGTAATAATAAGATCGATTGGTTTATTATTGCTACCTACCTCTTCTGTAGTCCTCGCCATTGACCGTAACGTCGAGACAGGAATACAATAAGGCGTAGTTATCGTAGTCTGTGGCCAGAACAACTATCTCTGTGAACAAATAAAAATGGCAGTGTAAGTACTGAGATTTCTTATGAGAAAAAAAATTGTGGTAGTTGGTATCAGTAAAGTTACAGAAAACGGTATAACCCATACACGGCAAACACAAAAATACATAATGCAAAAGGGACAAAGGATTAAAAAACACAGATGGTTAAAAAAACCCTTTTTTATGGCACCGTTGGATGAGGAGTGTCCCCTTGAAACTTAATCAAAAACATATTTCGGGTTAAGTTTACGAAGCCCTGAGCGATCACTGTGATGTCACAGAACGTGCCATTTATCTACCGGACATTCTGTCTACACTTGTGTCTATATCCCGCGTCTTCCACAATCACGGAGTAATTCAAGGAGCCTAGGTATGTCATAAATATGGACGCAACTTTTATTTCAAACTCAAATTTCACGAGGCAAGCGGGCAAAGCAAACCATTTTAATCCAGTCCTGATTTTTTATTCCGTCCCATTTCTTACACCATCAAAAGATCCAAAAGACCCACCTTCAGTGACATCATTGCTCAGCACCCTCCTCAGTCTTCCATCATTCGTCACCGTCACAGTACCAGTGACGATCGCAGCGGTTCCGTTGGTTACAGACGAGTCTACCACTCGGAGGCCACCGCTAGTAGCAGAATAACGAGAGCTGATACAATCGCCGATACTTGAGTCTACTGAGTAACTCTCCAGCTCATGCCACCAGCCCGCAAACTGAAATAGAAGTGACGTTTATACGAGTCGAAAAAAATGCGATTCCTTTCCGTCATCAATGTCTCAGATCGGAATCATCCTAAAACTTCCTGAAACTAAGCTGAGCCTTCGATAGTTTTCACATTGGTAAAACTGGACGCTTGGTGTTTTGCAATGGAGGGAGGTAAGTTTTTAGGTTGCCAAAAATTAGCAATTGTATTCACTAGTACTTTGAAGGTGTATGTTGTTATTAGTGTTGGAAGACCCCTACCGGATGAACCGATAAAATCTTCAAGGTTGCGAGAAATTCATCCATAATGGCATTCTTTAGATGAATCCTATACACAATATCCCAGACATAATGAATTATTTTGTTGGAGTGGCTCACATCACCAAGTAATCAGAGAATATTACTAATAATTAAACAGTTGAACTCCTTTCTTTTGATGCTGATATACTACAAAGTGGATCATTTACCCTGTTAGCATCTAAGTTGGTCACACCACTGACGGCTTCACACCTTCCTCTGAACAACGGGGCGCTGTTCGGGTTGAACTCAGGAATGTAGAAGCAGTCCTCATCCGATTGACTGGTGTTCTGGTAGTATTGCTGGTCGAGACCTTGAGTTCGTTGGATGACTGCGTTTATGGCATTGTGCGCTTCGTTACTGAGTGAAGTGGTTCTGCTTAGTTTCCAGCTGCTGACTAAAATGGAAGAAAATGCTGAAGTCTTTGATAACCAAGCAGATTATGATTGGATAATATAATGTGGATGGATATAAAAATAAGTAAAGGTGGGTATTTCAAACTAAAGATGGGCAGGTTGTGTGATCCATCCATCGATCCATCCATCAATCGATCAATCGATCCATCGATATCATTATCGGTATCGAGGTAGCCCAAAATCGTTCGTCATGAGACTCTTTAGAGAGGAGCGAGCGAGGAACCGGCGTAAATTCACTTTAACATTTTATATTCATGTATAGTTTTTAAGTTGACGTTCCTATATGATCCTTGTGATTTCAATTAATAAAAACCTATTGACTTTGACTTTGAGCATCAGCCTGTTTTCCACTGCTGGAAATTAGCAGTGGAAAGGCTCATGATGATGGTTGGGTAATTACTTACCAACTCGATTTTCATTAACGTTACGGCAGCTGTACACTAAAGCGAAGTTCTCATAGTCAGTAGCAAGGATAAAGTAGTTTGCTAAGACTGTAACTGAAATCAAAAAAGAAAGAAAAATATAGAAAAATCATGGAAAAACGCTGCGTATATATAAAAAAAAAAAATATTATTAAAACTATAAAACTTACCTTACTACGTCAGCAAGAGAATAGTAAAGTACGAGGTATAGTCGTAATCCTATCCTACTAATCCTTCTAATATTATAAACGCGAAAGTTTGTGAGGATGGATGTTTGTTACTCTTTCACGCAAAAACTACTGAACGGATTTTGATGAAACTTTACAGTAATATTGCTTATATTCAGGTACCATCCGGCCGAAGCCGTGGGAAAAGCTAGTAATATCATAAAAAAAACACTCTTATCCGGTATAATGAGTGATTATTCTCGGAAAGCTTATAGGTTTTGGAAAGTAACTGGAAGGTCATGAAGTTCTTTGAAGGATAAAAAGGAAAACAATGGATCTCTTGGTATATTTTAAAATGATATACATAAAATGGTTTGCTTCATAAAACTTACCTCCACTAACATTGAAGGTAATAGTCAACTCCCCAGTGCCATCGGTGGAAGACACCACAGCGGACCCGAGTTGTTCAAGCAGAGAGTTGCCTACGACTTGAGTGTTCCTGACAAGCACGTTTCCATCACCCGGCGAGTAGAATGCGCGGTCACAGGCACCAAATTGGTTGATTTCCCGGTACCTTTCGATCTCCAGCCAAAGTCCTACGTACTGTGAATAATATAAATAATAAATAATGACTTTTTAGTTGACGATCTGAACCTTTGACCATTTAAGTTTATGAACAATTTACTTCACACAAATATAATTTTAAATATTTACATGCCTAATTTTAAGGTAGAACATAATTGAAACATTTAATATATTTAAGACCTACAACTGTAACCTACATTATGTTGAAGCAAATAAATTAATCTTTATCTTTAATAAAGTGAGTAAGTTAAATTTAATTGTTTGATTACCTCTGTGGCGCGTTGGGCGAAGGCCCACCTGAGACGCAGATGGTTGCGGGTTCGCTTCCCGCCGCGGGATAAATGTTTGTAAGATCTACAAATATTTGTCTCGGGTCTGAGTGTTTGCTATGTATATAGCATGTATGTATGTATTTACAAAAAAAAAGTATATAAGTAGTCTATCAGTCATGTAATTCCCATACTACAAGTTCTGATTAGTTTGGGGCTAGTTTGGGGCTGGGGCTGTGTGAAAAATGTCCAGCAATATTTATTTATTTTATTAATTGTTACCTAGCGACCCATCCCGGCTTAGCACGACACATTCTACGACTTCTCCGGTGGATTTAACAAACATTTTATTTCATACAAACCTTGTCCTCACAGTTACGAACACAAAATCAGCCAAATCAGTCGAAACGTTCTCAAGTGATGATCTTAGATACATGCGGCAATTGATTTATAGAAGATTAGTTTTATATTGTATAAAATATATTCTTTTATTTGTCACTAGCTGCCTACGGCTTCACCCACGTGTTATAATTTTACAAGCCTAAGTAATGCCCCTAAAATGTAGAGGCTAACAGTCATCAGAACAAACCAAATAGGTATATAAATAAAGCAAACACTTCAAAACTGATATGAGTTGATAGACAAAAGATGAGTATTTTTTTAAAGTAAAGTCTACTCACTGCTGTAGCGTTAAAGTTCTGAACTCCTCGAATAGACTCATCACATGGGCCAGGAAGTTCAATTACTTCCGGCAGATCTTCGACATTAGGGTAGTGGAAGCAAGCGTCATTGGTTTGTTTGGTGTAGGAGTAGTATCCTTCGAAGAGATCGGTGTTGTTGTAAACAACTTGATTGATAATCGAGTTGGCGGCGGGGGTGAGACCGGCACGAGACCTGGCTAGCTTCCAGCTGTAAACTATAAATATAATGAAATTTAATTAATGCAGGCAGATTGTAGGAAATTAATTCAAATTGAAATACCTAAAAGACGGACATATTATGGAATTTAAATTATCGTGGTTTGGTATTATTTTAGTATATCCCGGCATCAGAATCATCATCGTTCGGAATATCAGTTCCCATCTCACGACCTTCGAGCATGGTCGCGGACGGTGCTTATAATGGATCTTTAAACGGTCAACGAAACTCCAGTAGGAAAATAGTAAAGTACGTGGTATAGTCGTAATAATATTTTAGAAGGACACATTTCCTAGGTAAATGAATACACAGGAAGTTATCTGTTGTTAATCATCAAAAAAATAACACGCACCGTGTTTGATGCCTAATTCTTCAAGACTGGTATTATCCGTGGTTTCCTAAAACCTATTTTATATGGTTTCAAACAGTTTGAAATGTGCTATTGAATTATTAATGTCCTTCAAATGTTCTGTGTTTCAAATTATTAATTTCATATTGCTTTTGTATGGAGTACTTACTTTGCTTCGTGTTGTTCTCAAGCTCTCTGCATCCGTAAATAAGCGCATACTCTTGGTAGTCCGTATGCAAAACGTAGAGAGCTTCGAATGGCACTGCAAGTAAAAAAATAATACTGCTGTTTAATTGTCACCCTAAGTTTCTTCAAGATTTGACAAAGTAAATCGGTCGTAGTAAGTCTGTGCTAAGCTTAGGAAAACCTTACTATGTCTAGCAGTGCACTTATACATCACCTTCTTGTTGATTCATTAAGTTGACCACAAAATAGTAATTTTTGAGGTAAATCTTGTAGTATATAAGTACTACCTATCGGTTTCATATTCGTGATCGGGATACTTTTTTACAACTCCTTTTATTTAAATTCCTGCTGTTTGTTTTAATATTGAATGTTCTGTGTACCTCCTGCAACAGTTGTAGCATTGATTACTCCTCGGCCATCAGAAGATAATGCCGCAGGGATGGTGTAAGATGACTGGAACTCATCGTCAACAACGGTTTGAGTGATGTTCAGAGAGTTTTCTGCACCGGAGACAAAGTTGACGGCAGCACATTCGCCTTCTATGAGGTCTGGAATCGGGAAACGTGCTACTTCGTGCCAAATGCCAGTAAACTGTTGAACAAAACACAAAAGTAAAAGTGAAATACAGGTTATAAAATGCCAACTAGACTCTAAAAAGTTTCGAATGATGCCATCGTTACGAACTACTCGTTTGTACCAGTGTGGCCACTACCAGAAGCCCACTCAAATGGTGACCTAGCGGAAAGTTGCATAGTATAGTTGATCTGTTAAGAACGACTAGGCAAGCTATGCCACTAGCGCTTTAAGGTATCATACCCTTCTTACCAAGGTAGCATTGAAGTTGGAGACAGCAGGTACTTCGTCAGCAGGCGGGCACAGTCCATCCAATACAACGTTGCCTCCGTTATTGTCAGGGTAGAAAAAGCAGTCGTCTTCACTCTGGCCTTCCTCTACGAAGTACTGTTGATCCAGGACTTGCACGTTGCTTATCGCGGCATTAATGAATGGCTCAGCGTCGGGTAGGAGGGTACGGCTTCTACTCAGCTTCCAGCTGTTGACTTTTGAACAAAGTAAAGATGTAAAAAGAGCCTGGAGGCTGGATCCATAAACATGTTTCAATCAGCCAATAGTGTTTTTTTAAGTCAGCTGGTAATAATTAAATTATCATATTCGCGATACGTTTGCAGTCCCAATTTTACGGTTTCTACTCTATCATCAAATCCACATGTGCTCACGTTATTATGCTTACCCTTTCGAATAAAAAAAAAAATGGCTTACAAAAATGTTTCTGCTAGTCGTGATTCCAAAAGGTGATGTTTTTTTAGATTAACGGGAAAAATAGCAATCCCCAGGAATAACACTTTTATGGGACCACCTTGAGATCATTCTCTATTCAACAAAAAAAGATCAAAAATTGTTAACAATTGGCAAAAATATCAGGTAACAAACACACAAGATAAAAAATTAAAAAACATACAGCCGAAATGAAACCCTCCCTTTTTTTTTGAATCGGTTAAAATGGAAATTCTCGGTTCGTCTGTGGGTATGTTTTTTTTTGTGTGTATGCTACGCGATATCTTCGCTAATTTTGAACCGATTTTTTGATTATTTTTAATGTGTGGTTAATACTTCAAGAGTCGTCGCATACCTATATAAAAAAAACCCACTTCAAAGTGCGAAAAAATAATTTTGGGTGAAAACTTTGTCATGCAGTAACCATAATGTTGACATATCTAAAGGAAAACGAATCATATTTTAAGAATGAATCATAGTCCGGATGCGACATGACCGTTTAAAATATTCTTACCTTGCCTGTGCTCACTATCGATATTCCGACAGGAGTAGACGAGAGAGTAACTTGTGTAGTCAGTTGCCAAAATCCAGTAGTCAGTTGTAACTGAAACAATTTCTTTGTTAATATTTCAGTTGCATACAATCTATCTCGGTGTTGTTCATCAGCTATTATAGTCGGGCCATTTTAATAGGTCACGTTTGACACTTCATCAAAATAAACTTAACCACACAATATTCTAAATTTTCAATAGGACAACTTTTTTTAGTTACTAAGTTTAAACTTATTTTAATAGAAGAAGAAATCAATTTATGATTTACTTTGTCCAATAAACCATTTCAAACATAATAAATATGTTTTATTCTAAATAAACTGAACGCCGTCGTTACAAGGTTAAGTACCTAGGTATACTCGATGTTACTTATAGAGATTTTTTGTTCGAGTCGACAAAATCACAGCGAGCATATTTTCGCACAAATAAAAGATCGTGATGAATCTCCTAAATACAAGTGGGGATACCACTTGTATTGCTGTTGTGTGCCTATATCAACTCTTTCTGCACACTAATAAAAAAATATGACACCTTATATCTGTCACAGAGAAAAACTAGAGAATATTTTTCACATAGAAATTGTTTTTAATCGCAGTTATAGTTTTATTATTCTGATTATTCATTCAATTCACAAATGTTGGAAAATCATATCGATTCATTTAATTTAATCGTTAATTTTAAGCGATCACCTCAATATGTAGTTAAGAATGACAGATGCGAAATGTGACCTATTAAAGTTGCCCTACTCGTTTGCAATGAAAATCATGAATTGTTTCATTAAACGTAGTTCCTAAATTCTATATTCTATAACTTGTTCTTTTTATTGAATATGAATGTGGTATGTTATATTATATTTTTCATATACTTTTTTATGTTTAATGTAATTATGATCTGAAATAAATGAATTAATACTAAATAATATATGTTGCCTTTGAAAACGACCATTTTTCATAGTTAGTACCAACTATGAAAGTAGGCACATAGTTGAGAATTTATATATTACTAGCTGATGCCCGCGGTTTTACTCGCGTAGCATAGGTAATTGATAGGTGTATTAAAAATAATTGCATTCCTTGCACCCTTAAGGCCTTTTTGAATACCCTGATACGTATTCAGTTCTTTTGAATTTTAAGTATCCAAACATTTCTTAAACAAACTTAACACACCATCCTACGCCCTTTGAGGGGTAGTTTAAAAAAAAAGATATTTGTCTTTTATCATTATAATAAAATAATATTTATGCAGAGTTCCAAGCAAATTGGACCACTCGTTAAAAAGTTTCCATACAAACTTGCACGCTCTCTACAACCCCTTAGAGGGGTAGTTTGGGGAGGTAATTATATTAATATTTTATCATTTGGATTGAAGAATATTTATGTGAAGTTTCAAGACTGTAAGTTCAAGGAATACGATTTTTCATTCAAAGGTTTTCAGCCCTTTTTACCTCCTTAGGGGTAGAATTTTCCAAATTCCTTTCTTATTGCATCCCTACACCATAAGAGGAACATACCCTCCAAGTTTCATGCTTCTAGGACTTATGGTTTAGGCTGTGCGTTAATCCGCTGGTAAGTAACAGAACAGTTTTTTTTATATTGATTACCACCATAGACTACTACGATATTATCCTTGTTCAGTATGTTTAATCTTTGAACCCTGCGATCTTCTTAAACTTACTGTTGCGTCCATTGACTTCAAAGGTAACCGCCAGCTTAGCATTGTCTATAACTTGCGCAAATCCAGTTTGAACATCCAAGACTTGATTGAGGACTTGTGTGTTTTCCACCAGGACCAATCCAGTTACTTCGTCCAGCACATATGAAGCTTTACCGCAAGTTCCACCTTGGAATGGTGCTGGGTAGGACTCAATACTATACCAAATACCGGTGTACTGTAGATTGGAAACAACGCATTTTTGTTAAAACTGTAGTAAACGAACTTAAGCATATAATGTTTGAAAAACAAAACATAATAACATACATTTACAGCATCAAATTCAGGGACAACTAAGATATTCGGATCACACTGGCCACGGAAGACGACGGGATCATTTCCAGGGGTGGGGTAGTAGAAGCAAGCTTCATCAGATTGGTTGACGTTCTGGTAGTAACGATCATTGAGGACAGTTATGTTGCTGATGACAGCGTCGATAGCGGCAATGGCAGCAGGAGTTAGGCTTGTGGTACGACTTAATTTCCAACTTTGTACTGAAATATGGCATAACAAATTAGATACAAAATATAAATGGACGAAATTTATGTTCAATGCTTTTTACCACGAGGGTTAAATCAATAGAGATAACATTATTTCTTTGACAAACAAACATAAACATTGTTGTCTAATCAACTAACCTCTTCTTTGTTGGTTGTTCAAGTTTGTGCAGCCATACACAAGTGAGTATGACTCGTAGTCAGTGTCCAATATCCAAAGTGTATAAGAATCAGAAGCTGAAAAGAAGATAGTTATTTTTATAACACTTAAACACATTGTTCGCAAAACGCTTCTGCTTCTTTGCAAATAAAAACTTAGGTGCTAGTGAACATCATGTCAGAACGCGATGCTAGGAAGTAAACACTTACCGCTAGGGAATGTGACGTTAAGTTTTCCTTCGTTGCTGGCAAATGTGGCAAACCCATTGATTTCTCTCAGGGTCTGGTTTGCGACCTCGTTATTGTAAACGAGAATGCTTCCATCAGGTCCTTCTAAGTACGACGCTTGGTTACATTGGCCGATTTGGTTGGCTGCTGGGTAGCTCTCAATAAGGCGCCAGCGACCCAGGTACTAGAATAAATGAAAAAATAAAAATCAAAGAACACCTTTCACACACACAGAAATAACAGCCGTTGTTAGGTCAAGCTCGAATTTGTACATATCCTTAAATTAAGTTTCGGGTCTGTATTTTCTAAACGTACCATAAAGAATAAAAATAAGATCTCTGAGAGCATGAGAAACTTTATACTGATCATATGAGTTTGATAATTTGTACAGATTATCTAGTTATATCCTTCATAATTTGACTATCTTGGATTCAAAAAGCATAAAGTCAAATCCAGAAATCATTTATTTATTAAAATCACAATGATTACATTGAATCATCGATTTTATCTATCGCCTGTTCCGCCGCGACCAAGCTAGGAAAGAAAAGCAAGCAACGAGGCTGGGGCCCATATTAAAAATTGGACGTACAGCCCTTTTCTGCACCACAAAAACGGTAATTTTCCGATATCGAAATTTTAAATATCGGAATTTCAAATGATCGATATTAAAATTAGAAGATGTTCTATAAATGTTCGAGGATTTAAAGTGCAATCAAAAATGTTTATTATATAACAGTTCTCAATCCTTTGAAAAACTAAAACTTAAAACTCCGACCTCCATCAAACAAAAAACAAAACTATTCTTTATTAGCTCATAGTAACCAGATACCCCGGAAAGCTCTTTCCATTCATATCACCTATTTGTACTTTGTCACTTAAATCGCAAGTGAGAAAATCTAGAACAACGCCCTTAATACCATAATGGTGTAGTTTCCTGATATGTGTCCATGGCCTATGCAACCAAATGCCTTGAAAACAACCACAATAAGTATATCTTACCCTTGTAACATTAAAGTTCTGAACAACTGATAGGTCTGTGTCACACTGTCCGGGCAATATGACCGGTTCGCCAGGAGCCAGATCCGGGAAGTAGAAACAGGCATTATCTGATTGGTCAATTGGCTCGAAGAAATCGTTGCTCAAAACAACCGATATATTACTGGCCAGTGCATTGTTGATCTGAATGGTTCCGTTTTCAGAAAGCTGCTTTGATCTACTCAGCTTCCAGGCCCAGACTGTTTGAAAGAAAAAATAGTTAGTTATCAAATTATTTAATTCAGAGAGATGTAGAAGAAATCGTGCAACTTACTGCCCCTGAAATCTGTGTCAGGTATGTCTAAGCAGCTGTAGACCAGGGCGTAGTCGGTATAGTCCGTCGCAAGGATGTAGTACGGGAATGAGATGGCTGTAAAAAAGGAAATAATTTGTAAACGGTCAAAATTTTGTTCTATGTTGTGTCGCCTAGAAATTTCAATATAGAGGTAGATAATAGTGTTTACTCACTTGTGCCATTAGAAACAAATGAAAGAGTGAACCGTCCTCCAGTTTCGTTAGCGTAGAAATTCAGTTGTCCATTGGTAGATCCTAAGATCTGGTCATCCACACTTGAAGAATCGAAGTTCAGTGCTGCAGAATCGGTTCCATTTGTGAACAGGTGGTTGACGCACTGTCCCTCTTGAGGATCTTTGGGATAAGCTTCGACTTCAAACCATTCACCTTGGAACTGAAATGGTAGGTAGAAAATTCAAATTGTAAGACTGCCTTTTCTTGGGATTAATGCTTGTAAAAACACACATTAGTAATTTAAATGATGACTATTATGATAGAGACGATGTTGTTGTGAAAATATTCCTACCCATGTATAGATAGAATAATATTTTTGGTATCAGAGTTTACCATTTCACTCTCCACTTTAAGCGCTTCTCATATCTTGACCATGCAAAAATTCAATAATACTAATTAAAAACGAATTATTTCTTTCGATTCTTAATAGAGCTGCAATAATTCTCATCATACGGAACCATAACACTCCAGAATAAAGTTCTAGACTGTGAAAATATCCTCCCTCGTTGATAGTTGGGCTATAATATTATTACGTAAGTACTCACTAAATCTGTATTGAAATTCTCAACCACAGGTATATTAGTTTCACAAAATCCAGGGAACCGTACTGGGACTCCTGGCTGAGGTTCTGGGTAGTAGAAACATGCTTCGACACTCTGATTTGTTGATTGGAAGTAATCTTGATTGAGAATATCAAGCGTGCTCATGACTGCGTTTATTTCAGCATGCGCTTGATCGGATAGCTGTTTGGTACGGCTGAGTTTCCAAAAGGTAACTGTAAAAAAAATTACATAAACGACTAGAAAAAAAATTGCACTTCTATTACTCGAACGGACTTCCGTCCGAGGACCTCCTCGCAGTTGATTTCAATGAGCTGCGGTCGATATACATTCGGCACTCAAAACGAAAGAAGAAAAACAGAATATCTTTTATTATGATGAAAAAGAGGGCTGTTGTTAATGAATGGATAATTGGGCGCACCTTGTTGTTCATCTTCGTTGATATTCCTGCAGGAGTACACGAGCGAGTAATTATAGTAGTCGGTACTTAGTACCCAGTAGTCTGTCTCCATGGTAACTGAAACAATATTACTGTCAATTAAAAGATAAATAAGAAATGATGATTGTGATGATGATTATGAATGAATAAAAGAGTTGAAACAGCAATGGATATATTTTCTATAATAAAGGTAGTTATTAGAAAGGACATAATATTGATTATACATATTTAAATTGTAGGCTATGTTGTGCAACTTTGCAAAGACAGTGAACGTTTTTATAGGTAATGAATAAAATGACAAAAAGTGATTAATGAAAAATGAACTCACGATTACTATTTTCAACGGGGAATGAAACAACTAGCTTGCCGTCGGCCACCGGCACAGCCAATCCATTAATCGTGTACAATTGTTCATTAAGGACTTGTGTATTGAAGACATCCACTCCATCATCCCCAAGTGTATAGAATGCGTTGCTGCAGGCGCCTGATTGGAATCGAGTAGGGTACTTTTCGATCTCGTGCCAAAGACCCATGTACTGTAAAAAAAACTTTTCATGTGTTGGATTTCGTAAGAGCTGTGGGAGCAGCTTATAGTTTGTCCCTGAATGCATTGTGATTGTGATGAATTAACCCTGAAAATCTATATAAACGTAAAGTTATTATAAAAGATTAAAAAATGAATTAAAACACATACAGCAACAGCATCAAATCCAGTGACAACTGTTATATTCGGATCACACTGGCCACGGAAGACGACGGGATCATTTCCAGGGGTGGGGTAGTAGAAGCAAGCTTCATCAGATTGGTTGACGTTCTGGTAGTAACGATCATTGAGGACAGTTATGTTGCTGATGACAGCGTCGATAGCGGCAATGGCAGCAGGAGTTAGGCTTGTGGTACGACTTAATTTCCAACTTTGTACTGAAATATGGCATAACAAATTAGATACAAAATATAAATGGACGAAATTTATGTTCAATGCTTTTTACCACGAGGGTTAAATCAATAGAGATAACATTATTTCTTTGACAAACAAACATAAACATTGTTGTCTAATCAACTAACCTCTTCTTTGTTGGTTGTTCAAGTTTGTGCAGCCATACACAAGTGAGTATGACTCGTAGTCAGTGTCCAATATCCAAAGTGTATAAGAATCAGAAGCTGAAAAGAAGATAGTTATTTTTATAACACTTAAACACATTTTTCGCAAAACGCTTCTGCTTCTTTGCAAATAAAAACTTAGGTGCTAGTGAACATCATGTCAGAACGCGATGCTAGGAAGTAAACATTTACCGCTAGGGAATGTGACGTTAAGTTTTCCTTCGTTGCTGGCAAATGTGGCAAACCCATTGATTTCTCTCAGGGTCTGGTTTGCGACCTCGTTATTGTAAACGAGAATGCTTCCATCAGGTCCTTCTAAGTACGACGCTTGGTTACATTGGCCGATTTGGTTGGCTGCTGGGTAGCTCTCAATAAGGCGCCAGCGACCCAGGTACTAGAATAAATGAAAAAATAAAAATCAAAGAACACCTTTCACACACACAGAAATAACAGCCGTTGTTAGGTCAAGCTCGAATTTGTACATATCCTTAAATTAAGTTTCGGGTCTGTATTTTCTAAACGTACCATAAAGAATAAAAATAAGATCTCTGAGAGCATGAGAAACTTTATACTGATCATATGAGTTTGATAATTTGTACAGATTATCTAGTTATATCCTTCATAATTTGACTATCTTGGATTCAAAAAGCATAATGTCAAATCCAGAAATCATTTATTTATTAAAATCACAATGATTACTTTGAATCATCGATTTTATCTATCGCCTGTTCCGCCGCGACCAAGCTAGGAAAGAAAAGCAAGCAACGAGGCTGGGGCCCATATTAAAAATTGGACGTACAGCCCTTTTCTGCACCACAAAAACGGTAATTTTCCGATATCGAAATTTTAAATATCGGAATTTCAAATGATCGATATTAAAATTAGAAGATGTTCTATAAATGTTCGAGGATTTAAAGTGCAATCAAAAATGTTTATTATATAACAGTTCTCAATCCTTTGAAAAACTAAAACTTAAAACTCCGACCTCCATCAAACAAAAAACAAAACTATTCTTTATTAGCTCATAGTAACCAGATACCCCGGAAAGCTCTTTCCATTCATATCACCTATTTGTACTTTGTCACTTAAATCGCAAGTGAGAAAATCTAGAACAACGCCCTTAATACCATAATGGTGTAGTTTCCTGATATGTGTCCATGGCCTATGCAACCAAATGCCTTGAAAACAACCACAATAAGTATATCTTACCCTTGTAACATTAAAGTTCTGAACAACTGATAGGTCTGTGTCACACTGTCCGGGCAATATGACCGGTTCGCCAGGAGCCAGATCCGGGAAGTAGAAACAGGCATTATCTGATTGGTCAATTGGCTCGAAGAAATCGTTGCTCAAAACAACCGATATATTACTGGCCAGTGCATTGTTGATCTGAATGGTTCCGTTTTCAGAAAGCTGCTTTGATCTACTCAGCTTCCAGGCCCAGACTGTTTGAAAGAAAAAATAGTTAGTTATCAAATTATTTAATTCAGAGAGATGTAGAAGAAATCGTGCAACTTACTGCCCCTGAAATCTGTGTCAGGTATGTCTAAGCAGCTGTAGACCAGGGCGTAGTCGGTATAGTCCGTCGCAAGGATGTAGTACGGGAATGAGATGGCTGTAAAAAAGGAAATAATTTGTAAACGGTCAAAATTTTGTTCTATGTTGTGTCGCCTAGAAATTTCAATATAGAGGTAGATAATAGTGTTTACTCACTTGTGCCATTAGAAACAAATGAAAGAGTGAACCGTCCTCCAGTTTCGTTAGCGTAGAAATTCAGTTGTCCATTGGTAGATCCTAAGATCTGGTCATCCACACTTGAAGAATCGAAGTTCAGTGCTGCAGAATCGGTTCCATTTGTGAACAGGTGGTTGACGCACTGTCCCTCTTGAGGATCTTTGGGATAAGCTTCGACTTCAAACCATTCACCTTGGAACTGAAATGGTAGGTAGAAAATTCAAATTGTAAGACTGCCTTTTCTTGGGATTAATGCTTGTAAAAACACACATTAGTAATTTAAATGATGACTATTATGATAGAGACGATGTTGTTGTGAAAATATTCCTACCCATGTATAGATAGAATAATATTTTTGGTATCAGAGTTTACCATTTCACTCTCCACTTTAAGCGCTTCTCATATCTTGACCATGCAAAAATTCAATAATACTAATTAAAAACGAATTATTTCTTTCGATTCTTAATAGAGCTGCAATAATTCTCATCATACGGAACCATAACACTCCAGAATAAAGTTCTAGACTGTGAAAATATCCTCCCTCGTTGATAGTTGGGCTATAATATTATTACGTAAGTACTCACTAAATCTGTATTGAAATTCTCAACCACAGGTATATTAGTTTCACAAAATCCAGGGAACCGTACTGGGACTCCTGGCTGAGGTTCTGGGTAGTAGAAACATGCTTCGACACTCTGATTTGTTGATTGGAAGTAATCTTGATTGAGAATATCAAGCGTGCTCATGACTGCGTTTATTTCAGCATGCGCTTGATCGGATAGCTGTTTGGTACGGCTGAGTTTCCAAAAGGTAACTGTAAAAAAAATTACATAAACGACTAGAAAAAAAATTGCACTTCTATTACTCGAACGGACTTCCGTCCGAGGACCTCCTCGCAGTTGATTTCAATGAGCTGCGGTCGATATACATTCGGCACTCAAAACGAAAGAAGAAAAACAGAATATCTTTTATTATGATGAAAAAGAGGGCTGTTGTTAATGAATGGATAATTGGGCGCACCTTGTTGTTCATCTTCGTTGATATTCCTGCAGGAGTACACGAGCGAGTAATTATAGTAGTCGGTACTTAGTACCCAGTAGTCTGTCTCCATGGTAACTGAAACAATATTACTGTCAATTAAAAGATAAATAAGAAATGATGATTGTGATGATGATTATGAATGAATAAAAGAGTTGAAACAGCAATGGATATATTTTCTATAATAAAGGTAGTTATTAGAAAGGACATAATATTGATTATACATATTTAAATTGTAGGCTATGTTGTGCAACTTTGCAAAGACAGTGAACGTTTTTATAGGTAATGAATAAAATGACAAAAAGTGATTAATGAAAAATGAACTCACGATTACTATTTTCAACGGGGAATGAAACAACTAGCTTGCCGTCGGCCACCGGCACAGCCAATCCATTAATCGTGTACAATTGTTCATTAAGGACTTGTGTATTGAAGACATCCACTCCATCATCCCCAAGTGTATAGAATGCGTTGCTGCAGGCGCCTGATTGGAATCGAGTAGGGTACTTTTCGATCTCGTGCCAAAGACCCATGTACTGTAAAAAAAACTTTTCATGTGTTGGATTTCGTAAGAGCTGTGGGAGCAGCTTATAGTTTGTCCCTGAATGCATTGTGATTGTGATGAATTAACCCTGAAAATCTATATAAACGTAAAGTTATTATAAAAGATTAAAAAATGAATTAAAACACATACAGCAACAGCATCAAATCCAGTGACAACTGTTATATTCGGATCACACTGGCCACGGAAGACGACGGGATCATTTCCAGGGGTGGGGTAGTAGAAGCAAGCTTCATCAGATTGGTTGACGTTCTGGTAGTAACGATCATTGAGGACAGTTATGTTGCTGATGACAGCGTCGATAGCGGCAATGGCAGCAGGAGTTAGGCTTGTGGTACGACTTAATTTCCAACTTTGTACTGAAATATGGCATAACAAATTAGATACAAAATATAAATGGACGAAATTTATGTTCAATGCTTTTTACCACGAGGGTTAAATCAATAGAGATAACATTATTTCTTTGACAAACAAACATAAACATTGTTGTCTAATCAACTAACCTCTTCTTTGTTGGTTGTTCAAGTTTGTGCAGCCATACACAAGTGAGTATGACTCGTAGTCACTGTCCAATATCCAAAGTGTATAAGAATCAGAAGCTGAAAAGAAGATAGTTATTTTTATAACACTTAAACACATTTTTCGCAAAACGCTTCTGCTTCTTTGCAAATAAAAACTTAGGTGCTAGTGAACATCATGTCAGAACGCGATGCTAGGAAGTAAACACTTACCGCTAGGGAATGTGACGTTAAGTTTTCCTTCGTTGCTGGCAAATGTGGCAAACCCATTGATTTCTCTCAGGGTCTGGTTTGCGACCTCGTTATTGTAAACGAGAATGCTTCCATCAGGTCCTTCTAAGTACGACGCTTGGTTACATTGGCCGATTTGGTTGGCTGCTGGGTAGCTCTCAATAAGGCGCCAGCGACCCAGGTACTAGAATAAATGAAAAAATAAAAATCAAAGAACACCTTTCACACACACAGAAATAACAGCCGTTGTTAGGTCAAGCTCGAATTTGTACATATCCTTAAATTAAGTTTCGGGTCTGTATTTTCTAAACGTACCATAAAGAATAAAAATAAGATCTCTGAGAGCATGAGAAACTTTATACTGATCATATGAGTTTGATAATTTGTACAGATTATCTAGTTATATCCTTCATAATTTGACTATCTTGGATTCAAAAAGCATAATGTCAAATCCAGAAATCATTTATTTATTAAAATCACAATGATTACTTTGAATCATCGATTTTATCTATCGCCTGTTCCGCCGCGACCAAGCTAGGAAAGAAAAGCAAGCAACGAGGCTGGGGCCCATATTAAAAATTGGACGTACAGCCCTTTTCTGCACCACAAAAACGGTAATTTTCCGATATCGAAATTTTAAATATCGGAATTTCAAATGATCGATATTAAAATTAGAAGATGTTCTATAAATGTTCGAGGATTTAAAGTGCAATCAAAAATGTTTATTATATAACAGTTCTCAATCCTTTGAAAAACTAAAACTTAAAACTCCGACCTCCATCAAACAAAAAACAAAACTATTCTTTATTAGCTCATAGTAACCAGATACCCCGGAAAGCTCTTTCCATTCATATCACCTATTTGTACTTTGTCACTTAAATCGCAAGTGAGAAAATCTAGAACAACGCCCTTAATACCATAATGGTGTAGTTTCCTGATATGTGTCCATGGCCTATGCAACCAAATGCCTTGAAAACAACCACAATAAGTATATCTTACCCTTGTAACATTAAAGTTCTGAACAACTGATAGGTCTGTGTCACACTGTCCGGGCAATATGACCGGTTCGCCAGGAGCCAGATCCGGGAAGTAGAAACAGGCATTATCTGATTGGTCAATTGGCTCGAAGAAATCGTTGCTCAAAACAACCGATATATTACTGGCCAGTGCATTGTTGATCTGAATGGTTCCGTTTTCAGAAAGCTGCTTTGATCTACTCAGCTTCCAGGCCCAGACTGTTTGAAAGAAAAAATAGTTAGTTATCAAATTATTTAATTCAGAGAGATGTAGAAGAAATCGTGCAACTTACTGCCCCTGAAATCTGTGTCAGGTATGTCTAAGCAGCTGTAGACCAGGGCGTAGTCGGTATAGTCCGTCGCAAGGATGTAGTACGGGAATGAGATGGCTGTAAAAAAGGAAATAATTTGTAAACGGTCAAAATTTTGTTCTATGTTGTGTCGCCTAGAAATTTCAATATAGAGGTAGATAATAGTGTTTACTCACTTGTGCCATTAGAAACAAATGAAAGAGTGAACCGTCCTCCAGTTTCGTTAGCGTAGAAATTCAGTTGTCCATTGGTAGATCCTAAGATCTGGTCATCCACACTTGAAGAATCGAAGTTCAGTGCTGCAGAATCGGTTCCATTTGTGAACAGGTGGTTGACGCACTGTCCCTCTTGAGGATCTTTGGGATAAGCTTCGACTTCAAACCATTCACCTTGGAACTGAAATGGTAGGTAGAAAATTCAAATTGTAAGACTGCCTTTTCTTGGGATTAATGCTTGTAAAAACACACATTAGTAATTTAAATGATGACTATTATGATAGAGACGATGTTGTTGTGAAAATATTCCTACCCATGTATAGATAGAATAATATTTTTGGTATCAGAGTTTACCATTTCACTCTCCACTTTAAGCGCTTCTCATATCTTGACCATGCAAAAATTCAATAATACTAATTAAAAACGAATTATTTCTTTCGATTCTTAATAGAGCTGCAATAATTCTCATCATACGGAACCATAACACTCCAGAATAAAGTTCTAGACTGTGAAAATATCCTCCCTCGTTGATAGTTGGGCTATAATATTATTACGTAAGTACTCACTAAATCTGTATTGAAATTCTCAACCACAGGTATATTAGTTTCACAAAATCCAGGGAACCGTACTGGGACTCCTGGCTGAGGTTCTGGGTAGTAGAAACATGCTTCGACACTCTGATTTGTTGATTGGAAGTAATCTTGATTGAGAATATCAAGCGTGCTCATGACTGCGTTTATTTCAGCATGCGCTTGATCGGATAGCTGTTTGGTACGGCTGAGTTTCCAAAAGGTAACTGTAAAAAAAATTACATAAACGACTAGAAAAAAAATTGCACTTCTATTACTCGAACGGACTTCCGTCCGAGGACCTCCTCGCAGTTGATTTCAATGAGCTGCGGTCGATATACATTCGGCACTCAAAACGAAAGAAGAAAAACAGAATATCTTTTATTATGATGAAAAAGAGGGCTGTTGTTAATGAATGGATAATTGGGCGCACCTTGTTGTTCATCTTCGTTGATATTCCTGCAGGAGTACACGAGCGAGTAATTATAGTAGTCGGTACTTAGTACCCAGTAGTCTGTCTCCATGGTAACTGAAACAATATTACTGTCAATTAAAAGATAAATAAGAAATGATGATTGTGATGATGATTATGAATGAATAAAAGAGTTGAAACAGCAATGGATATATTTTCTATAATAAAGGTAGTTATTAGAAAGGACATAATATTGATTATACATATTTAAATTGTAGGCTATGTTGTGCAACTTTGCAAAGACAGTGAACGTTTTTATAGGTAATGAATAAAATGACAAAAAGTGATTAATGAAAAATGAACTCACGATTACTATTTTCAACGGGGAATGAAACAACTAGCTTGCCGTCGGCCACCGGCACAGCCAATCCATTAATCGTGTACAATTGTTCATTAAGGACTTGTGTATTGAAGACATCCACTCCATCATCCCCAAGTGTATAGAATGCGTTGCTGCAGGCGCCTGATTGGAATCGAGTAGGGTACTTTTCGATCTCGTGCCAAAGACCCATGTACTGTAAAAAAAACTTTTCATGTGTTGGATTTCGTAAGAGCTGTGGGAGCAGCTTATAGTTTGTCCCTGAATGCATTGTGATTGTGATGAATTAACCCTGAAAATCTATATAAACGTAAAGTTATTATAAAAGATTAAAAAATGAATTAAAACACATACAGCAACAGCATCAAATCCAGTGACAACTGTTATATTCGGATCACACTGGCCACGGAAGACGACGGGATCATTTCCAGGGGTGGGGTAGTAGAAGCAAGCTTCATCAGATTGGTTGACGTTCTGGTAGTAACGATCATTGAGGACAGTTATGTTGCTGATGACAGCGTCGATAGCGGCAATGGCAGCAGGAGTTAGGCTTGTGGTACGACTTAATTTCCAACTTTGTACTGAAATATGGCATAACAAATTAGATACAAAATATAAATGGACGAAATTTATGTTCAATGCTTTTTACCACGAGGGTTAAATCAATAGAGATAACATTATTTCTTTGACAAACAAACATAAACATTGTTGTCTAATCAACTAACCTCTTCTTTGTTGGTTGTTCAAGTTTGTGCAGCCATACACAAGTGAGTATGACTCGTAGTCACTGTCCAATATCCAAAGTGTATAAGAATCAGAAGCTGAAAAGAAGATAGTTATTTTTATAACACTTAAACACATTTTTCGCAAAACGCTTCTGCTTCTTTGCAAATAAAAACTTAGGTGCTAGTGAACATCATGTCAGAACGCGATGCTAGGAAGTAAACACTTACCGCTAGGGAATGTGACGTTAAGTTTTCCTTCGTTGCTGGCAAATGTGGCAAACCCATTGATTTCTCTCAGGGTCTGGTTTGCGACCTCGTTATTGTAAACGAGAATGCTTCCATCAGGTCCTTCTAAGTACGACGCTTGGTTACATTGGCCGATTTGGTTGGCTGCTGGGTAGCTCTCAATAAGGCGCCAGCGACCCAGGTACTAGAATAAATGAAAAAATAAAAATCAAAGAACACCTTTCACACACACAGAAATAACAGCCGTTGTTAGGTCAAGCTCGAATTTGTACATATCCTTAAATTAAGTTTCGGGTCTGTATTTTCTAAACGTACCATAAAGAATAAAAATAAGATCTCTGAGAGCATGAGAAACTTTATACTGATCATATGAGTTTGATAATTTGTACAGATTATCTAGTTATATCCTTCATAATTTGACTATCTTGGATTCAAAAAGCATAATGTCAAATCCAGAAATCATTTATTTATTAAAATCACAATGATTACTTTGAATCATCGATTTTATCTATCGCCTGTTCCGCCGCGACCAAGCTAGGAAAGAAAAGCAAGCAACGAGGCTGGGGCCCATATTAAAAATTGGACGTACAGCCCTTTTCTGCACCACAAAAACGGTAATTTTCCGATATCGAAATTTTAAATATCGGAATTTCAAATGATCGATATTAAAATTAGAAGATGTTCTATAAATGTTCGAGGATTTAAAGTGCAATCAAAAATGTTTATTATATAACAGTTCTCAATCCTTTGAAAAACTAAAACTTAAAACTCCGACCTCCATCAAACAAAAAACAAAACTATTCTTTATTAGCTCATAGTAACCAGATACCCCGGAAAGCTCTTTCCATTCATATCACCTATTTGTACTTTGTCACTTAAATCGCAAGTGAGAAAATCTAGAACAACGCCCTTAATACCATAATGGTGTAGTTTCCTGATATGTGTCCATGGCCTATGCAACCAAATGCCTTGAAAACAACCACAATAAGTATATCTTACCCTTGTAACATTAAAGTTCTGAACAACTGATAGGTCTGTGTCACACTGTCCGGGCAATATGACCGGTTCGCCAGGAGCCAGATCCGGGAAGTAGAAACAGGCATTATCTGATTGGTCAATTGGCTCGAAGAAATCGTTGCTCAAAACAACCGATATATTACTGGCCAGTGCATTGTTGATCTGAATGGTTCCGTTTTCAGAAAGCTGCTTTGATCTACTCAGCTTCCAGGCCCAGACTGTTTGAAAGAAAAAATAGTTAGTTATCAAATTATTTAATTCAGAGAGATGTAGAAGAAATCGTGCAACTTACTGCCCCTGAAATCTGTGTCAGGTATGTCTAAGCAGCTGTAGACCAGGGCGTAGTCGGTATAGTCCGTCGCAAGGATGTAGTACGGGAATGAGATGGCTGTAAAAAAGGAAATAATTTGTAAACGGTCAAAATTTTGTTCTATGTTGTGTCGCCTAGAAATTTCAATATAGAGGTAGATAATAGTGTTTACTCACTTGTGCCATTAGAAACAAATGAAAGAGTGAACCGTCCTCCAGTTTCGTTAGCGTAGAAATTCAGTTGTCCATTGGTAGATCCTAAGATCTGGTCATCCACACTTGAAGAATCGAAGTTCAGTGCTGCAGAATCGGTTCCATTTGTGAACAGGTGGTTGACGCACTGTCCCTCTTGAGGATCTTTGGGATAAGCTTCGACTTCAAACCATTCACCTTGGAACTGAAATGGTAGGTAGAAAATTCAAATTGTAAGACTGCCTTTTCTTGGGATTAATGCTTGTAAAAACACACATTAGTAATTTAAATGATGACTATTATGATAGAGACGATGTTGTTGTGAAAATATTCCTACTCATGTACAGATAGAATAATATTTTTGGTATCAGAGTTTACCATTTCACTCTCCACTTTAAGCGCTTCTCATATCTTGACCATGCAAAAATTCAATAATACTAATTAAAAACGAATTATTTCTTTCGATTCTTAATAGAGCTGCAATAATTCTCATCATACGGAACCATAACACTCCAGAATAAAGTTCTAGACTGTGAAAATATCCTCCCTCGTTGATAGTTGGGCTATAATATTATTACGTAAGTACTCACTAAATCTGTATTGAAATTCTCAACCACAGGTATATTAGTTTCACAAGATCCAGGGAACCGTACTGGGACTCCTGGCTGAGGTTCTGGGTAGTAGAAACATGCTTCGACACTCTGATTTGTTGATTGGAAGTAATCTTGATTGAGAATATCAAGCGTGCTCATGACTGCGTTTATTTCAGCATGCGCTTGATCGGATAGCTGTTTGGTACGGCTGAGTTTCCAAAAGGTAACTGTAAAAAAAACTACATAAACGACTAGAAAAAAAATTGCACTTCTATTACTCGAACGGACTTCCGTCCGAGGACTTCCTCGCAGTTGATTTCAATGAGCTGCGGTCGATATACATTCGGCACTCAAAACGAAAGAAGAAAAACAGAATATCTTTTATTATGATGAAAAAGAGGGCTGTTGTTAATGAATGGATAATTGGACGCACCTTGTTGTTCTTCTTCGTTGATATTCCTGCAGGAGTACACGAGCGAGTAATTATAGTAGTCGGTACTTAGTACCCAGTAGTCTGACTCCATGGTAACTGAAACAATATTACTGTCAATTAAAAGATAAATAAGAAATGATGATTGTGATGATGATTATGAATGAATAAAAGAGTTGAAACAGCAATGGATATATTTTCTATAGTAAAGGTAGTTATTAGAAAGGACATAATATTGATTATACATATTTAAATTGTAGGCTATGTTGTGCAACTTTGCAAAGACAGTGAACGTTTTTATAGGTAATGAATAAAATGACAAAAAGTGATTAATGAAAAATGAACTCACGATTACTATTTTCAACGGGGAATGAAACAACTAGCTTGCCGTCGGCCACCGGCACAGCCAATCCATTAATCGTGTACAATTGTTCATTAAGGACTTGTGTATTGAAGACATCCACTCCATCATCCCCAAGTGTATAGAATGCGTTGCTGCAGGCGCCTGATTGGAATTGAGTAGGGTACTTTTCAATCTCGTGCCAAAGACCCATGTACTGTAAAAAAAACTTTTCATGTGTTGGATTTCGTAAGAGCTGTGTGAGCAGCTTATAGTTT
The DNA here is from genome assembly GCA_958496245.1 of Perizoma flavofasciatum. NCBI lineage: Eukaryota > Metazoa > Arthropoda > Insecta > Lepidoptera > Geometridae > Perizoma > Perizoma flavofasciatum. The sequence continues at coordinate 9,319,458 of OY292436.1, forward strand.
GTCCCTGAATGCATTGTGATTGTGATGAATTAACCCTGAAAATCTATAATAAATGTAAAGTTATGATAAAAGATTTAAAAATGAATTAAAACACATACAGCAACAGCATCAAATCCAGTGACAACTGTTATATTAGGATCACACTGGCCACGGAAGACGACGGGATCATTTCCAGGGGTGGGGTAGTAGAAGCAAGCTTCATCAGATTGGTTGACGTTCTGGTAATATCGATTATTGAGGACAGTTATATTACTGATGACGGCGTCGATAGCGGCAATTGCAGCAGGGGTAAGACTTGTGGTACGACTTAATTTCCAACTTTGTACTGAAATATGAGAAAGTAAATGATATAAATGGAGAGAATTTAAGTGAAAATACATTAATCACGCAACTATGTACGAGTAAGCATACACAAAAAATATAGACAAACAACTAGCAATCTGGAGACCATTACAAACGATCTACAGATTAGTCAACTAAACGACGGACCCAAGGTCTGAACCCCAATACCCGGCGCGTCTTTAAATTCTCGGCCGAATCAGCCACTGCAGTGACCCTTATCTTATGTCTATTATATTATGAGATGATACTAGGGTATCGACGCGTGTGGCGTCCTACACCAAAGGCTTTCCCTTCTCCCAAGGGATAAGGGTAATGCTGTCAGGCTGCAGCTGGATCGGAGACGCTGTTCAAAGCCCGATGCATGACATCATTCATGTTATTCAATTTGTGTAATGCTCTTATAGATAGAGATAATTATTATTCCTTTGATAAAAAACATGAATATAATGAACTTTATTATTATCTTGCTGACGTTTCGTTGACCGTTTAGAGATCATTTCTTATGAGCACCGTCCGTGACCACCGTCGATGGTCGTGAGACGGGAACTCTCTGCTAAGAATATCGTTTGCTAATTAACTAACCTCTTCTTTGTTGGTTGTTCAAGTTTCTGCAGCCATACACAATTGAGTATGAGTCGTAGTCAGTGTCTAATATCCAAAGTTGATACATAGCTGAAAATAAGATAACGTTATGATTAAGTGGAACATAACTATTTTTCGCCAGCAATGGATAGCCCCTAATAATAAAGAAAATGAAAAACAATAATAGATATGACATGACATTAATATAATTGTATATAATTATGAAAAATGAAATGAAATCAGATGAATTCTAATAAATTTTTAATCTAGATAAAATTAATGACATGCAATATTATTATTTTTGGGTTTTTTAATCATATTATTTTATGATTAGTGTATTTAAAAGTTATTTTTTAACATTTTACTGTAATATAATAATATAATGCTAATGAAATTATTATTTTTAGGGGAAATAAAGGCTCTTTTTATTTTATTTTATTAACTATTTTTCGCAAAACGTTTAAATAAATAAAAGGGCATTTCTTTACTTACACTTAAACAAACATACCTTAGTACAATAAGTATAATAATAAGTAGGTTATTAAAATAGTAGGTATAGTGAGTATGCCTCTAGGAAAGTAAAAAGGTCGAGGACTCAGCCACACTGTTTTTCAGCATCGCCTACTGATGTAGCTGCTGACGTCACAGCTACCACAAAAAAAATATAATTGATATGACTTAAATAATCTAGCCTAACCACTCGTAGTAGAGAACCAGCTTCCTACCTACATACATTCCCTAAGGCGATATTTTATAATACATTACAATCAAAAAATATATAAGTATTTCGCGTTTGTGCGTTACAAGGTACTTATTCTATTACATTTAATTTCAAATGTTTGTTTGATATGTTATTATATTTATAAATATCTTTCATTTTCATTTCATGTAGAATGGTATTGGACATGACAGGTAGGTAAGTAAGCACACAGCCACTCAGGTAACAAACACGGCATAAATGGTGGTGGATAGGAGGTAAGGTAGGTGCGCATGACCGATGGCTTCGTAAGCTATTGGAATGTCTATAGAAGTAGGTATACAAGAATAGGTAGGTAATTTTTTTTTCTTATATAGTTAAGATAGTTCTGGTATTGCAGTTGGGTGTTTTTTCACTGAGTAGCGCACGCCTGAACGGCTCAACCGATTGTTATGTGTTTTTTTGTATAGAATTGTATGAATGTAAATTATAAATAACGCCGTTGTACATGTCCTATATATAAGCTTTTTCATCTGTGTTATATGTGTGTACATTAAAAAATTAAAAAAAAGAATAAAATCCTTAGGCCTCATGTCTTAACTTCTGCTTTTTTCAAATTAAAACTTGGGTAAACGTAGTGGTTATTTCTCTATGACTTGGTTCGCATCCTAGTAGTCTGTGGTCGCATGTCAGAACGCGGTGCTAAATAGTAAATGAACATCATAAACTAGTACGGGTTATTGTGAATACTTACAATTACGGATCGTGACGTTAAGTATTCCTTCGTTGCCGGCATATGTGGCAACCCCACTGATTTGTCTCAGGCTCTGGTTTATGACTTCGTTGTTGTAAATGAGCATGGTTTCATCAGGTCCTTCTGAGTACGTTGCTTGGTTGCATTGACCTCTTTGGTTGGCTGCTGGGTAGTTCTCAATAAGACGCCAGCGACCCAGGTACTGGATAAAAGGAACACAAATGAAAGAACGAACACCTTTGAAATCATGAAAAACTTCCTATTGATCGTTTGAGTTTCATAATTCGTACAGTTTGCCTAGTCGTGGCGTGATAAATAGTCTAATCTTTCATAGTTTTAATATCTTGGATTCAACAAACACAACCGCAGTAAGCAAATCTTACCCTTGTAGCATTAAAGTTCTCAACAACTGGCAGATCTGTGTCACACTGTCCGGGCATTATGACCGGTTCTCCAGGAGCCAAATCCGGGTAGTAGAAGCAGGCATTGTCTGATTGGTCAATTGGCTCAAAGTAATCGTTGCTCAAAACAACCGATATATTACTGGCCAGAGCATTGTTGATCTGAATGGTTCCGTTTTCAGAAAGCTGCTTAGTTCTACTCAGCTTCCAGGCCCAGACTATTTGAAAAAATATATTGGTTAGTTATCAAATTATTTAATTCAGAGATATGCAGAGGAAATGATGCAACTTACTTCCCCTGAAATCTGTGTCAGGTATGTCTAAGCAGCTGTAGACCAGGGCGTAGTCGGTATAGTCCGTCGCAAGGATGTAGTACGGGAATGAGATGGCTGTAAAAAAGCAAATAATTAGTAAACGGTCAAAATTTTGTTCTATGTTGTGTCGCCTAGAAATAAAAATATAGATAATAGTGTTTACTCACTTGTGCCATTAGAAACAAATGAAAGAGTGAACCGTCCTCCAGTTTCGTTAGCGTAGAAATTCAGTTGTCCATTGGTAGATCCTAAGATCTGGTCATCCACACTTGAAGAGTCGAAGTTCAGTGCTGCAGAATCAGTTCCGTTTGTGAACAGGTGGTTGACGCACTGTCCCTCTTGAGGATCTTTGGGATAAGCTTCGACTTCAAACCATTCACCTTGGAACTACAATGGTAGGTAGAAAATTCAAATTGTAAGACTGCCTATTCTTGGGGTTAATGTTTGTAAGAACACACATTAGTAATTTAAATGATGACTATTATGATAGAGACGATGTTGTTGTGAAAATATTCCTACCCATGTACAGATAGAATAATATTTTTGGTATCAGAGTTTACCATTTCACTCTCCACTTTAAGCGCTTCTCATATCTTGACCATGCAAAAATTCAATAATACTAATTAAAAACGAATTATTTCTTTCGATTCTTAATAGAGCTGCAATAATTCGGTAACACATCATAAGGAACCATAACACTCCAGAATAAAGTTCTAGACTCTGAAAACATCCTCACTCGTTGATAGTTGGGCTATTATATTATTACGTAAGTACTCACTAAATCTGTATTGAAATTCTCAACCACAGGTATATTAGTTTCACAAGATCCAGGGAACCGTACTGGCACTCCTGGCTGAGGTTCCGGATAGTAAAAACAAGCTTCGACACTCTGATTCGTTGATTGGAAGTAATCTTGATTGAGGACATCAAGCGTGCTCATGAAGGCGTTAATTTCAGCATGCGCTTGATCGGATAGCTGCTTGGTACGGCTGAGTTTCCAAAAGGTTACTGTGAAAATAAATAGTTGACACAACTGTAGGTAGCCGAGGGTTTATAAAACAACTGCGTTATTAAATAGTAATGCTTCGGCATTTAATTTGAACATTCGTCATGCATTGGTCATAAATTTATTGTCTTTGTCGACAGTATATCGATATAGATACTATTCATGGATACTAAAACATACCTTGCTGTTGATAGTCATTGATATTTCGGCAGGAGTATACAAGCGAGTAATTCGAATAGTCGGTACTAATTACCCAGTAGTCTGTCTCCATGGTAACTGAAACAAAAATATTACTGTCAACTAAAAGATAAAAAAAATGATGATGGTGATGATGATTATGAATGAATAAAAGAGTTGAAACAGAAATGGATGTGTTTTCTATGGTAAAGGTAGTCATTAGAAAGGATAATATTGATTAAACACATTTAAATTGTAGGCTATATTGTGCAACTTTGCAAAGACAGTGAACGTTTTTGTGATGAATAAGATGACAAAAAGTTGAAAAAGAAAAGTGAAAAATAAACTTACGATTACTATTTTGAACTGGGAATGAAACGACAAGCTTGCCGTTGGCCACCGGCACAGCCAATCCATTGATCGTGTACAATTGTTCATTAAGGACTTGCGTATTGAAGACATCCACTCCATTATCCCCAAGTGTGTACAATGCGTTGCTGCAGGCGCCTGATTGGAATGGAGTAGGATACTTTTCGATCTCGTGCCAAAGACCCATGTACTGTAAACAATAAATAATAACTGTTTATTTGTTCAGCTTCCTTCTGCGAGCCATTTATTACACTCCACTCCATCATCAATAAATAATATAACAAATATATTTATGGCCTGAGATACCCTAGAAAATTGTAAGACGAAGTGGGGTGTAGATTTTCCGATAATTTTATGCGAGTTGAAAGGGGTTTCACGGATCTAACCATAATGGTGTCAAATTAGAAATTAATCAATGCTTATATGATAATTAAGACGCAACGTTTGTAAATTTGGATGTAGGAGGTAATCTCCGAAACGACTTATCCGATTTCAAAAATTAATAGACCAATTTTTAAAATTGACCTTCAGGGTCAATTCTTAATATTGGTTTTTGTCATGGAGGCAAATTTTGAAACGTAAGTTGACGAAAAAAAGGTCCAGCAAAAGCGTTTTTTACGAACGCTGTCTTTCTTTTTTTATGAGCGGTAAGATTCATCCGGGCACTAGGCGGGCAAAGCCGTGGGCAATAAGTAGATAGTGGTAAATGAAATTAATCTAGGTTTTACAAAATATTGCACATCACTTGAAAATTTCTTGAAAATTGTCATGTATTTAAATTAACAAATAGATACTTTTCAGTTTACTTCTATTGTCTCGTTATTATGGCCATTTTGTAAGTGTAATGTGAGGTCGGTGTGGTTTATTTGAGAATATACTCACATCTTCCGCTGAAAAGTTGCTAACAACAGGAATGTTCATGTCACACTGCCCTCCAAACACGACTCTTTGGTCCACGATCTCAGGGAAGTAAAAGCAGCTGGCATCAGACTGATCAGTGGTAGTATAGTACAAATTGTTAAGTTCCACCATGGAGTTGATGACTTCGTCTACTTGCGCTTGGGCAGTGGAAGGTAACGTGCGGGTTCGGCTTGTAACCCAACTGAATACTGTCGAAAAATAATAGTAATTTTAAAAGGGCCGGCAATTAGCGTGAGATGCCTTTGGTGTGACCAGGGGGTCTACTCTACAAACCGATAAACGATATATCGCTTCAATTATCGTGCTAAACCTACTCTACGTTACATCGTTTCGACTATCATTTGAACGAAGAAACGACCGACATTACTTTTGACAATCGATGTCGTAACCCTACTCCGGCATCACTAAAAACGATACGATAATTTGAATTTGACAACGAAACAAATGTCAACCGACGAACTTATCAACGATGCCCTTGATGCTATCGTGCGCATTATCGTTTCGGGTTATATTGTTGTGTTTTCTGATAAAATCATCTCCACTTCGTTTACCGGACTCCGAATCTTTTATACCTTCGAGCCCTGCTGCCTACTGGACTCTCTGCATTCTTTTCATTCGGCCTCGGCCTGCTGCACTACGGACTCTTGATTTGCCTCTTGTTTTGGAATAATGGCGAGATTTATGCTTGCCATGGAAGCCATCCACGAGGAAAAGGCTTTACAAAAACAACATTTTAAAGTGACGAGGGACCAGTTGGATTTGAACAAAATTCCCGACTATAATTTCATCAGGAATTATAAACATAGTAAAAGTTTGTTTGAAGGTAAACTTGTATTTTTTTTAACTTCATGTTTTTTTTTTAATAATTAAAAATAAAATTGTTGTTAAAATAGTGCTTTAAACTTTAATGCTGTGTGTACTAGTATCTTTTTAATAAACGAATTTGAATATTCACCCCGACGATTTTTTGCTTCAACTTCAACTTCTTAATTATGGCTTCTGTGGCTAGTTGTCACAAGAATTTTACTTGTAAAGTTTTCAAATCACAGGCGGGTTTGGTGATTTGAAATTTGACGTTGTCACTTCATTTACTTTCATAGATAATTGTTATCATTTTGCCTAAAAAGTGACATAAACAGTCAAGCAAAAAGATTTAGGCTAAATGTCTATTATCCAAGCCTTTAGATTTTCCTATCATTCGTTCCGAAGATTCGATACATATTGTCTATGCTTTCGACAGACGACAAAGATTGCGAACATTTTTGAGAGTAGGGTACGGCCGAATAATTCGGAGCACTGTCGTATCGTAACGATAATGTCGTTATCGTTTTACGGAGTAGACCCCCAGCGTCTATAGACTATCGTAACCGCTTACGTTTGTTTTTTTGTAATTTTAGTGGAAAACCCTATGGTAGTCTACAGTGGGATATAGCTTTCCCATGAAGAGTGCCAAGACTAACACGCTTGGGCTACTTATATCTACCGACATCGATGGACTGATGACATCAGGTATTATTCCTACATTGTATCTCTCGGTTCGTGGTAGTCTTTTTTCCTAGGGTTCTGCGAGCTAAAAGACCTGTCTATTGTCTTTTTAAGTTGCTAATTAGATGAGCTATGTCGGTAACTTTACTTCTATGAGAGACAGACGGTTTTAACAAAAATTTCTTGACATAGTAAACTTTTTAATCTAGTTGATGCTTATAATGAAAGTTAATTAGTTAGCATCGCCATTCCGCGTTATAATGCCAGATTTTTCTGAACGCTTCCATCTGGTAGTGATCTGGAGCAGTTGACCTATATATAGATCTTTTGCAATGGTCTTTAGATAGCTGTTTCATCTGTATGTTTTGTATATTATACCTTCTACTTGTACATAGTTGTTTGAATACATTTTATGTAAGTTTAAACAATATATTACTTTCTTACTTTGCCTTGTATTATTATCCAGATTGTTACAAGTGTATGTGACTGCCCATTGCGTATAATCTGTGCCCAGTACCAGCAACTCCGATTCAGTGAAAGCTGAAAAAAATAGGTGCATTATTTTTGTTGACTGCTTTCACGAATGACTACCTACTATTGCATAAACTCACCACCGCCCTTTTTTAATTATTAGGTCTTTAAAATTGTCGTTTTCACGAGCTGGCCACTTTGAACTGAAATATCTACGGTTCGCCTTGGAATTCTTATTTCAAATAATAGTAGATTGTTCAACAAGAGAATAAAACGAACCAAACGAGATGTTTAGCCCAAGCTATAGAATCGAGTATTAAATGGTTATAATCCAGAGTTAAACACTCTAATTTTCACTTCAATTGCGAGAAAATAAAATAAACTATAAATTTAAAAAAAAAACTTGGAGATTTTGCGGCAAGACCAACTTATTTAAATGTTTCTTTTTGTTTACAAACTTAATAAATATAAATACATCCATTGATCACCCATAATGAATGCTAGTAGAGCTAGCAGTGTAGGTCGCTTTTCGTTCCATTTTTAAAAATAAATTCAAGTAAAAATTTTTCTTTAATATTAATTTTCAAAGAAATTATAAAAAAAAATTGAACATTTAAAAGCAGAGTTTTTATAACATACATTTTGTACCCTGATGATAATAGGGACTAAAATTAAAAAACAAGGAATTACTTTAGATGTTTAATGATACACTTCAGTCCGCCTACGCTAAGCTAAAATGCAACACTTTTAGAGCATGAGAAGTGAAAATTTAGTTTGTATGCATGATATTCTATTTTCAAAAACAGTTATTCAATTTTTTTTATGTTTTATTTTAAAGAAACTCGAATTCTAATATGAGTTTTGACAAGGAAAAGCACGCAATATTAACAACGTGTATGGACCTTACACTATAGAGGTAAATAGGTATAAATGAACGATCAGTGCGTTACTGGATTAACAGGATAAATAAACGTACAATGCGTGACTGGATTAACCGCTTTCTTTCTGAAATGTTGACGCCGCCGGGATAACAAGGTTGAGCTTGCATCGGCTTTTGATGCTAGTGTTAAAACAATACAGTCCTGTATTGATTATTTGTGGCAAATAGACAAAATAAAGAAGCTAAATCGGATTATATTTTTCCAATTTTTATCATTCCCCTAATCTTAACCAATCACTGGTTAACACCCTTACATAGTTAGTGTCGGTAAAACATTTGCCTCACATAGTTGGTGTCGTCGATAAAACTACAGAATGTGCGCCTGCGTCACTGTCGGGATGATCAGTCTATCGCGCATGTGCAATAGGGCAACTACTCAAAATCACAACATGAATCGACGGACATGCCATGGTGATTGATCTTGAATAGATTAATCAAAAATTAGTTATAAAAATTGCAGTAATAAAAAATCTTACTTTCAGGTCCAACTTCTAGCATCACGCTTAGCTGTCCAGTGCTGTCATTGCTGATCACATTAGCAAAACCTTCGATAGTGGAGAGTGTTTTGTTGCTTATCTGACTATTGACAACGTTGATTCTGTCGCCTCCGTCACTGTACTGGGCTCGGTTACAGCTGCCACCGGCCCTATTAGAGTAGTAGCTTTGAATCTGATGCCATACTCCAAGGAACTAGAAACGCGAAAAACTTATTAAACTGGAGAGATCAGATGGAACGTCTGAAGAGTATATGCAATAGGTACATCTTCCACCTAGAAATATGCACTGCATCCATTATCCTGATTGAGGAAAATGAATTGGATACATTTAAGTAGTTCGTTTTAAATGTATAATCATCGGCCTTGCGTGTATTATTTACCTTAAAACAAGCAAACAAGCGTTCTGATCAAGATGATAACTTACTCTGGCTGGTTGGAAGTTGGCTACACCAGTGATGTTCTGATTGCACTGTCCAGGTAGTATCACAGCCTCGCCTGGCGTGATGACCGGCAGTAAGTAACAGGCGTCTTCGCTGTGGCTCACTTCTCTCAGATCACTATTTGTGATATTTAGTAGATTATTCATCAAAGTGTTCATGTTTGCCTGTATCAACATGTTGGCGAAGGAGTTTTCTCTACTGAGCTGCCAAATATATACTTTGGAAAAAAAGACAAATCAGTAATTAGAAAAATTAAAAGGTCTCATGAATTATCCAAGTCGGCCCTACTTATTAGAATAGAATGCAAAATAAATGAGTTTCTTTTACCTCGTCTTTGTGTGGTTTCAACATTTTCGCAGCCGTATGTCAGTGCGAAGTTGACATAGTCAGTATTTAGTACCCAGAAACTAATGGCTGAAAAAATAAAGAATATCACACCATTTAAACATGCTTGATATCAAATATGCTAGACCTTCTTAAATAAATAAATGTTTAACATTTTTGGGTTGGATTTAGAAAGCCTACGTACGAATTTCCATAAAAAAGCACAGGAGGTGGAAGGGGTGGACTTCCCCATTCCAATGGTACCACTCCCAAAGTTAGGAATTGAATAGTTTCCGGGAAATTAATATTTAACATTTCTAGGTATTGAAAAATAAAATGTACTGTAGTTGGAGGTTTGTAACGCAAATGCTTGGAAATCATAAATATGTGGTCAATTATAAAGCATGGGAATACTGTGTATGTTTTGAATTAATTTATTTTTAACGTTTTTTTTATTTGCGAATTTGTCTCCTGGATTTCGATATGATATACCTACATAATAGCGCTAATAATACTCGCGCTAGGTACGTGTTCTGTTTAGAGAAGCCTTTACATAAGAAACCTTTTTTATAACCTTGATTTTTTTCCAGAAAAGCTTAAAAAAATATATACCTCGGAGGTAATTGCCTGTCTCGTATCATTTATCGCCTCTAAACTGATACTCGACCTGCATTCGCCTATTTCGCGGCCTCTGCAATAATGTACTATTATTTCTATATAGCTAGAGGTATAATGGCTTTGCGTATATAGTGACTGATGCTGAAAGAACCAATGTGATGAAAGGATTATTGCATGAATACTCACGGTTACTAGAGAGTGAGGGTATATTGAGCGACAAACGCGCCGTGTTGGCTTCCACAGACGCTTGTCCATGGTAATCCTGATAAAAGTTATCTCTGACTATGTTATAGCTGACTGTGATAGCTACTTCGGAGTCTGTGAATTCTATGGTGGAACAGTCAGCGGCTACTTCCGTATCTGTTGACCTTATTTCGTACCATGTGCCAGTAAACTGAAAATATAGTAAATTTATAAAGTATTGGACACAAATATCAAAAGGCATAAAGAGACACGTAAAAGAAGGAATATAATTCTAGGAAACATTTGTAGTTAGAGCGAGGTGATAGAGGTAGGTCGTGTACAAAGGTTTGCTGGAAATTTATACTTTATAGGTATCAAGCTGCACACCAATTTTTTTTGTGCATATGCGTTAGCATCTCTGGTATGTCTGTGGCTGAAAGTAAAAGTGTCTTAACAGACAGGTGGATGGACCACAGACTTAGGTACTAGGGATGCTAACAACGGAACGCGCAGAGAGAAAGTTAGAAGGATAACAAAGTGATCCTATGCGGTGTTATAAAGAATATTCTGTGTTTTAAAAGGTCACCCTGTCAAACGTGTAGGACTAAAAATTTTTAATCTGTGGTCAAACGTTTCTGATGTTGTATGCCTATTGTCTAGACTAAAATAGATTTTGAGATATTGGTTGAGACTACAGATTTTCTTGCCATTTCCTTTTTGTAATCAGATCTGTAATGACAGGGGTCATGTTATGTAAAAGCTAAATAAATATGCTATAATGTTATAGTCTACGTAATAACGAAATAGTAAAAAAAAATGTATTGAGTTAATATTTTTTTAGGTTTTTGCAATTGTTACAAATAATTAAATCTAACACATTGAAATAAATTCATAGCGTTGTTTTATTTTATTGTTATTCCTGACGTTTTATAGATTTCGTGGTCGCAGGTAGGCTAAATGAAAGGATTTTCAAGTAATCTCAAAAACTGTTATCTATTACCCTCACAATATTATTTAATTATCGAATATGTTTATGGATATTGAGTGAGTTAGGCGGGCGTGAATGGGGTAGTTGGAAGAGAAGGCCTCGACGAACGTTATCTGACCAAATTAGTGACGTGCTGATTTTCAGACAGGGCCTAAGAAAGATGACCTCACAAACGCGGAGAACTCCAGGGTTACCACCATTTAAATTGTAATAATAACAAGAATAAACAAAGTAGGAAGGTACATAAACACAGTACATAAATTACATTAAATAGAGAAAACAAGGAAAATATATTACTATAGTTACATGTTTCTTTTATCGTGAACACCGATAATATTCAGAACTAATTATCGATAAGACACGAAATACGGATGATTGCTATTTCGATAGTAACCCAAACTGAGTCAACTTGATTAGATAATTAAAACGCGGCCTTGACTAAAAAATACGGACCGAATTCCGGGTTCTCCCGATATTTAATTCAGCTATAGAAGCTCATGGTTTGATTATCCTTACATGGAGTGCTTAGGCCGCCGACATGACTTGACTTTCACCATTATTTTCAAAAGCATGTTTTATGCCACTGCTATAGTCATAGACCTACTCCAAAGCCATAAAAACAAACTAAAGCGACCTCTACCCACCGACTTTCCAGCAAGCTTTAAATGTCGTTGGTTCATCGGACCCACTGCGACGTCTGGTTCGTAGTTGTTATTCGACTTGACCTTAGCCGTATCAAATTTATCTCGTATCGAGTATCTATTGTTGATAAATGAAGCATCATCTCTGAAAGACGGTCGTGGCACTGTTGGCGGCTAGCTCGCGTCTTGCGGCTACCTCTCATAACCAACGAAAAAATGGTAGACGCACTCTAGAAAATATAATTCGCGTGTAACTCTAACGAATGTTACCAAACATGCTTACGATTTTAAGCATGTTAAACACTCTCTATCTTTACAGTACCTAATCTACATTATCTTTGGTCGAATTCCTTCAAATATCAGATATACGCAAGGTGACAGAGGAAACATATAAATGTAAAATTACTGGATTGCCTAGGCGCAGCCGGCTATATTAGGTACAGTCAAGAAAATAAGTGTTTCTAAAAATATAGCATCATACGTTCTTTTTTCATTATTTCTAATCCTCTTTCATCCCATGTATGACCCATCCTGGTACTCGATTGATAGTATTAACGATTCTAAACTCCTGATTTTTAAGACGTGAGACGCGTAACTAGCCGCTTGCAGTGCTACCATCGCTTAGAACCCGGTTTTAAGAATACTGATAAGATAAATGTCTGACGAGTGAGTCATCTAGTTTACTAGCTTCTACCTACGGCTTCGCCGCCCACGGCTGTCTCGTGCGGTGCATTCGTTTGAAAAGCCAACGTTTACGTGCATTGAACTTGACTGTACGCATAGTCTATTCGTCACTTAAGGATCCAGCGTACAGTGCTCATAACTTAAATTCGAAGCGCGTCCAAGAATATAGCTCTTTTTGACTGATGCTGGCCCGTCCGTGCTTGCGCGATAGCAATTCAGACGTTCAAAATTTGTTATAAATTTGGTGGTGTTCCGTAATACCAAAAAAGATGAAAATGAAAACTTGTTGTATTATTCACATTGTGTTGTTATTCTGTAACTAGACAATATAATGTATGTACCTAACCAAACGATACGTAAGGTATTGTTGTTTTTGATTCGAAACAAATAAGAAGAAAACTGTCATGTATGACGTAAAATATCCAAAATTGGATTCGTTTACATTTCATTTTAGGTATTTTGAAAAAATATATAGCAAGGTAAATAGATAAATACTATTCTAATGCAAATAATAACATAATATGGTGGAAATAAGCTCTAATTACAAATGACTATGGTATTACGTTTGTATGGGCAATTCATCCAACGCAGGCTTCTTAATATAGGTAACAAATGTAAATGGTAAAAGGGTATGTTACATAAATTATCATAGGTTTCTCACATTACTGATGTCGAAATTATCAAACAACGGTATATCGGGATCACACTGTCCATCCTGCAATATTTGCCCAACACTAGCATCAATCACTCCTAACAAGCTTAAAACTAATAACTTGTACATTTCAGATCATTATTTTAATCACCCACTGTGCAATATCTATTAATGAAATGCCTGGCTATCTATGAAATATCGTATTTATATTAATTCTTATCGATATCTTTATCTGTTTTTGTTAATCTCAAAGTCTATTATTTTTTGAGTATCTCGGTCCATAATTTAGCAAACGAATTATTACTAATTTTTGGATGATTCTCGAAATGAGTCACAAAAAATGTATGCTCTTATAAAAGTATTATCATTATCATGTAGAAGTTCACTACTAGATAGGCATCCCCTAAAGAGTGCCATGGTCAACGATCTTGGGTTTCTTTCATCCACCGAAAACTATTTTCACAACTATGGAAAGCATGATATGTGCTCCATTTGCAAATTTCCACCGAGCTGATCCATCTGATCCACCGACAGTTGTTTGTCGGATGTAATATAATAATCAAAATAGATGAATAAATTGAAATGAATAAAGAAAAATAATAATAAAAGTCTACCATATAAGTTTAAAATAAAAAAAAAGTCACCACTATCCAATTATCCGAAAAACAGTGCTTATAGCGCCCGTTTAGTGAACGGCGAGTCATTACCTGCCTTGATGATTTAATCTGAATTTAAGTAAGATTGGCAGGTGCTGTTTCATCCTACACAACCCAGCAACCATTCCATAAACATATACTTCTGCAATAGCCTAGTTCATTATTACCCATCTTTCCAACAGTTTCTATCAGTTGCCATCCACAAGATTACGTTTTTTATTTAAAACAATGTATTTTACAAAAAGGCATTTTTTTGTTCACTATCGCCTATAAAGGTTCCTGGCAAGCCTGAGATTTAAGTGAATAAAGGGAAATAATAATAATGGTACACGTTTTCATACAGCATCATCTAGCTGTGAAAGTAAGCAGAGCTTGTGTTATGGGAACTTCAAGACTGATATATTACTTATATACATTTTTTGTAAATACATAAATATTATACATATAAAACACCCAGACCCAAGACTAAATATGTAAAAATATATAAGTAATTGTTCAGATTGCGTTAAAATCACAGAGTACTTTTTGATATGTTTAAAACTTCACTCGCGCGATCTATACACTTCAATGATGGCCATCTGTGTATATATGTATGTGGTAGCTCTTATAAGTTCATTGCTTTTCGTTGAAGTGATGTAACTTAGCTCAATCATGTGGCGAGAAATGTCGCTACATAATATTAAGCTCGTCTATCCGGTGGGGACACTGAGTTGAACAGTTTGCGGTCACCATTAGCTTGTAATAACTACCAACAGGGACCATCGACCCTCCTAGATTATCAAGATCACCAGGCATACTTCTTTATCGTTAAAGAACTGGCTGGTTGAAAGGATTATGTATGGCTTGTAAAACATTTCGTTATAATAATAATAATAAGATACAAAGTCTAAAAGATACAAGAATAAATTTGAGATGAAAAAATAATAAACCTCGGTGGGACTCGACCCGCGACCTTCCACTTGATACTCGGGTACTATATCAACTTAGAGATCAAAGCGGAGAGGTCGATAGTTCTTATTCCGTTAAGTTTAATATTTTTGGGATAGCTTATAAACTTAGTAGGTACATTAAAACCAAATAACTATTCTACGGGATTGTTGATTTCTTTACTGAACCCTAATAACGCAAGCTAAGCGTTATCAAAAAGAACACACTTTTCCTTGGAAGTAATGACCAATGATATAAAAGTCACTAATCGGGAATGACTAATAATAATTCACTAGGTAGAACTCCGATTAAGTATAAAATAGAGCAGGTGAAAAAGATATAGCTAATTAAAAGATTTATAATATGCCAAGAATTCAAATACAAAATACTTTATTTACAAAAATTGTGTGTGCCTAGGTAAGTTTGACAATGAGCTCCGCACTAGGTCTAGCCTGTATCACGGAAGCTCAGATAGCGTTTGACAATGAAATATATGTAATAAGAGATAAACAAGTGTGAGGCTAACATTTAAATTACTTCTTGTGAGTAAAAATCCTGATCTGATCTGATTACTAACAGTTATGTTTGGTGTTAAATCCGAAATAAATGATTTAATATGATGACCTCTGTGGCGCAGTGGGTGAAGGCCCGCCTGAGACGCAGAAGGTTGCGGGTTCGATTCCCGCTGCGGGACAAATGTTTGTATTATGTTCTACAAATATTTGTCTCGGGTCTGGGTGTTTTCTATATATATTATGTTTTTATTTACAAAAAAAGAATATAATTAATATATCAGTCATGTAGTTCCCATAATACAAGCTCTGCTTAGTTTGGGGCTAAATGATGCTGTGTGAAAAATGTCCAGTATTATGTCCAATATTATTATTATTATACTAACTTAGCCACGAGATCCAGTTGTTTCAACTTATACCTAGTGCAGATATTTTAAAATACGATATTATTAAACTGGGATCAACAAACTACCCTGGTCGAACTAATGTTTATAAAATTGTATGTTTAAGATCCTGTCCATAAGGCCATATATATGGCTACGATTTTTTAACCGAACTCGAAAATGGAGGAGGTTCTAAATTCGCCTGCATTTTTATGTTTGTGTATGTTACGCGATCTCTTCGCTAATTATTGTGAATCGATTTCAATGGTTAAGGTATATATTTTTTAAATGGTTAAGGTATAATTCAAAAGTGGTCCAATATCCTACTAATATTATAAATGCCAAAGTTTGTGTGGATGAATGTTTGTTACTCTTTTATGCAAAAACTACTGAACGGATAACACATAGGCTACTTTTTATCCGCGTACCACGCGGGCGAAGCCGTGGGCAGAAGCTAGTAAACTATATGAAAAAATCCCACCCCTAAGTGAAAGTGGGGTACGATTGGACTTTTTATCAATTTCCCGTTATATAAAATCGTTTATTATTTTTCCTGAATAAAAATGTTGTAGCACCCATTAGACATACCTCTATACTTAGTCCGTCTTCTAGAGTGGGGTTGGACTTGCCTGTATCGTAGGCATCAGGAACTATATTGTGGTACTACGATCAGTATCAAAAACCTAGACCGGAACAAACCTGCAGAACATACAAACATTTGTCCCGCAGCGGGAATCGAACGCGCACCTCTGACATCACAGCTGTAATATTTCAAAGATATTGTTTCGCTACTTATATCGTTTTGTGTTAAAGCTCCAAGCTTTGTTTATTCCACGGTACACTAATCCCTTCAATCCCTAACAGGATGACCACCAAAATAAACCAAAGTGTGTGCAGCAGGGCAACAGTGGAAAGTTTGACGGACGTGGTTATTCAATACTTGTGATTTGGCGGGACATTCAATTGAGCGAATTATCTGGTAGCTATGCTGTGCTCTGTGCGTCGGTAATGCTTGTAACTATGCCATTATCTGCTCCCGGGATGGACACTTCCAGAATGACCGAGTCATTATTTGATTTAAATCAGTCTCATGATGTAATACCTTTTACTCGCGGCGATAGGAGCCCAGGTATATGCATTCTAGCTTCTGGTGGTACCCGTATAAAATTAGCCAATGTGTTATACTGATGTATAAGCTATATTACCGTAAAGTTTCATCAAAATCCATTCAGTAGTTTTTGCGTGAAAGAGTAACAGACATCCATCATCATAAACTTTCGCATTTATAATAGTGTAGCCTACAACATAATACATGGATAATAAAGCTGAAAATATTTTTTTAGATTTTGACGCGTTAATCTCTGGAATGAACAGATGGATTTGAATCAGACGGAAAATCTTTGCATTTGATAGTTCAATTTATGAGGAAGCTTATGGACTATTTAACATCACGCTACGACCTTTAGGAGCCGAGTAAAAGCAGTAATAGCGCGGTCGGGCGATGCTAAAGCAAGTAAAGGTATAAGAGGTGTTTGTGTTTTGTTCAGTTACCATCTCTAAAATGGTTATTTGGATTAAAGTGCGTTTTTTGCTGTACTAATAGAGGTGAGGTTTTATTGTTACAACTCCCTAGAGGACGCTGCAACCAATAATAGAAACCAAGTCAAGAGTTTTCAATTTTTCAACATTGAGGTACTTTTTCAGTTACAAATTTTAAAGACAGTCGTATATGCGTTAGCAGGAATGTACCCTACAACGTAAGTAGTGTCTCTAAATACTAGAGCTCTTTTATGAAAAAAACGTCCGCTTATTGTACAGCAATTCCTATACTTTAGCAGAAATACTTGAACTGCTGTGTATCGGTGTCAAGGGTATCTATGGTTGCCGATAAAATTACAGGTAGTCGAGTCAGTCATGTAACCTATATCTCCACGGTAGGCAACGCATATTCACTGCCGAATATGTACTTGACATAGGTTTTTATTCATTGAAATCACAACGTCAGCTTAAAAACTACGTGAATTTAAAATATTAGCTTAGAAGAATCAGATAACAAGCTCTGCTTGATGATTTTTTGATAATCCTTCATTCAGCTATAGTGTAGTGCCAATCGAACAAGATAATAATAATAACAAACATATAATAAGCATTAAACCAGTTCGAATCCTGCTGCAGAACAAATGTTTTTATGTTCTACAGGTTCCGGATCTATAGGTACTAGTGATTTTGGATACCCACGGCACAGGAAATCCTAGCGTGGGACTATAATATGAATAAAAAAAATAATGTACACCTTATGAAATAAACAATAACATATTGCTTAAAAGCGATCTCTTGCAGACAACCTTTGAATGGAGAGGATTTTATGTGAATTTGGGAGTAGACCCCCGTACTCTAATGTTTAGTATCTATTTATTAAAAAACCGGACAAGTGCGAGTCTGACTCGCGCACTGAGGCTTCCGTACAAGCTTGTAAAGCACTAAACATGGCATAACGAAAATATAAGTCGGATTGAAAGACAAACTTAACTTTGTAGTTGAAAACATATTTGCCCATACACCGATATACGTCACGATCAATTATAAAACTGCAAGTGTAAGTTTGTAATCACAAAAAGTTTTTTTTTCATATGATATAATTTTTACAAATGAACTATTTTCGATCTTTTTCCTTACTTGTACTGTAAGACCTTACTTCTTGCCAAATTTCATGATTCTTAGTCAACAGAAATTAGCCTATAGGTTTATTTTCCAGTATCAAAATTATGTCGCATAAATGGCCGTATTTTTTTATTGCGTTGATTTAGAAGCTTGATTTTTAGATCTCCAAAGGACCGTAGCTCTATGTATTTGATATTAATTGATACCTCCACGCGTTCCTGAGAAAAAGGGTCTTGACACACTGACAGATAGACGGACGAACAACAAAGTGATCCTATAAGGGTTCAATTTTTTCCTTTTGAGGTACGGAACCCTAAAAACAAAGGTTGGTTCGTTCGCCTGATTGAAAAAAGGATTCATTGCACCTTGTGAGCCTTGCAGCATGCATTAGAAACTTGGTAGCCAGTGGAAGATTCTTGAGGTCATAGGTTCAACTCTCCCTTCAGTACATTATATGTCAACGTCCCTGGGTGACTCAATTTTCTTTACAATTTCGAACAGTTTATCTGAACTTCATTCAATTCCAGCAAGTGGGTAATGGGTGTTTGCAACGCGGGGATCCAATGAACGACTGATCATCACGTGTTTAAAGTGTGCACAGATGGACATATAGAATTCAAACGCTTGCACAAACTATGGTTACAATTAATGATACTCAAATAAGACGCCCAAGACGTGTCCAGGTACGCTATGTTAGGGTCCTGAAGTTGATATTGGATATGTGGGGGGGAGGGAGGTGATGTTATGTTTAGTAAATAAATAAAATATAAATAAATGATTCAAACTTAATTTGTATGGAACAGACAGCTTATGTTTTTGCATTATTGTACAAAACAGAATATTAAAAAATGGTAGCAGCTGTCTTGAAAATAATATCATGGGAAAAACTATCTATCTGTGGTGCTACTAAGCCCTTCCGTGCTTCATGTCATGTCTTCGGAATACATGTTTACTTGTCTATCCGGAGATAACGTCTCGTCAAGTGACATCGCTAGGTGTTGGACAGGCCATGCATGTACAAAATTGCAGAGCAGTAAATTTTCTAATCCTTTAATCTTTTTTTGGGCACACTTATCATTTCACGTAGGAAGATACCCTACAGATTAGGTTGGATAATAATAATTACTATATATATACATATCATATTCTTGTATATACAATAGTACCTAATAACCATTGAACTCTACCTACCAATAATAAAAAAACTATGAAATAACAATGATGTAATCTCAAATAATTACCATATTTCTCAGTACGGTAATTGGGTATGCAAACATGGCCTGCCATTTCTTCAATGCGAACTGTTTGGCAGTCAAAACATTTTGTTAATTTAAATATTATTCCGATTACTCTAATGTATGTCTTCTGGACATCCTTAAGCATAAGTTAATTTTTACAATCTTTAAAAAGTCACACTTGTATTGTGTATTCCATCACGTATTGCTGTATACCTACGTGAGGCGTTGAAACCCATATTTTGAAGTCATACAAAACGATTGCAAAAATCAAACATACAAAATAGCAAAAAATATTTTACCTCAAACGCTCTTTGCACCTCGGGTGAAAATACTACACATTACCTACATATCCACTTTGCAAATAGCATTGAAAATATGTATCAAGGCAGAGGATGCATTTTATAAAATTAGTAATGGTCTTCACTTCATGCTCCATTTATCCCTTTACACAAATGAGTCACAAATGAGCTGTGACGCCCTTTGAATAGTGATGAAGGTTTGATAAAAAAAAAGTTTAATTCGTAAATATAGCTAATAATATTATTACTAGAGGTTTCGATGTTTAGATGTTTATTGATGGGTATAATAGATCGTGACCAAGAATTACGGGCGAATACGTGATCGGAGGCTAGTCTATTGTAATTATATATTCGATAGTCGTGTAAAATTGTATTAAGTTTTCGTATTTCAGGAATTATGTAAATTTTCCAATTCAAGAAGGTATTATTTTTCTTTTTCTACAATTTTTTCGTAGGGCATGAGTAGGTACCTTTATTATGATTAAGATGGAATATGTCCGTCGTGGAATAATTATTTAAGTAAATTTTCAATATTGTTGTGTAAGAACGTACAAAATAAACATTTTTACTATTATTACTCTTTATTTATTAAAAAATTATTTAAAATAATAATTTATTATTATTATTATTAAATATACACATAGCCTACCACTTATCATTGTCCTGAACTTATGTCATTTAGTGTCCAGTCTTACTTACATCGTTTAGACAAAGACACTTCATCCAAACTAGTTTTTTAACCTGAAAATCACACCAAAAACTAAAACATATGTAAACAATCTCATAACGAAGCACAGCAGACTACCAGAACCCCTCTCTAGAAACATCCAATCTTCCAGAATAAAAGCAATTTTGCCAATTAAATAATCCAATTTGAAAATTGAATCTTGCCCATGACCTCTGAGCCGGGACGCAGTTATAAAAGGAGGGGTTCTTCAGCCGAAGCTGTTAGTATTCATCTGACTGTTGAGTTGAGATAACTAAGTTTTTGACAAAAATGCTGCAGTTTTTCTTCGTGGCGCTGGCGGCTGTGGCGATGGCGGAGGTCTCCCATGATGGAGCCTGTCCTGACATTAAGCCTGTTGAGAACTTCAATTTAACAGCCGTGAGTTTTTTTTTCATTATTTGATTTTTGAGGCATATTCTAGCGTTTTTTTTATTGCTTGGCATTAAAAACAAACGCGGCCCTCCCGCGCTTGTGTTCCAGGGTGTCTTGTACAACTACTACTTACTGCTGTCATTAACGTCTGTGGAAATATTGAATTGTATGGTAATGACATTAGCTGTGGAAATGTCTCGTGACCTCTGCTAAGTTTTTCCATGACAAATTTGTGTTAGAGTGAAAGGAAAACTAAGCGGGAGGTATTTTTCTAGACCCCTAGTCTGATAGAGTTTGGGGGTTTCAAATAATAGGCTTGGCCTTTTAGGATAAAACATTTCGATTATAGGAGTCATCCTACAATCTTATCTACTTACCGACGTTATTTTTGTATCCAAATATGAGATGATTTCCAAACTTTAGCTTCGCTTGTGTATTTTTTTATCTCTATAGATAAACGTATCTATGAGAACGAACATACGTTTGTTATTTTTTTGAACATATTATGTAGGTAATTTTCATTTTTTATTTGTCGGTTTATTACTCAAATACTCAAATTTATGAAACTTACTTACATAGTTGTATGTTCATAATATATTGATTCAAAGAAATAAATATAATGACATTCCCTTGTCAATACATCTATGAATATCTGATGTATGTTCACAAAAATATGAATTTGTTTAAGTAAAATAGTGATAATCATAATGTTAATACTAGAAATAAAGATAAACTCGCTGTTACCACTTGTAGACTCCATAGAATTAGTAAATCATTTAAAGGGCAACGTGTACACTTTAATAACAAACTCCCAAAAAATATACAAAAATTGACAATTTACAAATTTCAAAACGTAATTAAACAAAACATTTAACTTTGAAAAGGCATACTATAAAATATCTGATTGTTTAGATGACAAAAACTTTTGGGATTGAAAATGGTCCATCTCAAAAAAAAAGTAGGTACCTATTGTTTTGTAAAAGGATAATTAAAAAGAATAACCAGCCTTGTTATCTTTCCTGGCTTGGTCGCGGAAGAACAGGCAGTAGATAAAATCGACGTTTCAAATTGATCCTTGTGATTTTAATGAATAATTAATTTAGACTTTGACTTTGAAACAGTTAAGCCGTCTTAAGCTCATCGCAAACGATCTAAGTTCAAATAATCCAAATCACTGCCACTAGCTGTGTCTTGTTTTGTTAGTTTGGATTTATACCTGGCAAAGAATTTTTAGTCTGACATGCTGGAAATGTAAAAGTCAAAGTGATGCGGCGGCGGTGGCAATCAAAGGTACATAGTTGTCAAAGTTCGCGTTAATGTATTGATGGCCACCGGCACTACCATCGCCAATACAATCGCGCCAGTTAGACTTGGTGTCAAAATATCATCAATAGAAACGTCGGTTTTCTCCCTTGACACTCGATTCTAATCGCAATTCGGGATTAGGATCGAATTCCTGCAATTTGATACTCTTAAATGCAATACTAGCGCTCGATTGGAATTAGCACAGACTATTATAATTAACTAGCTGATGCCAGCGGCTTTGTACGAGTTTTTTAAAAATCCATACTCCCATACACACTTACACCCCCATTTCCCCCTTTAGAATGTAAAAATCTAAAAACCCTGAAACACTTTTTTATTTTTTTTAAGTTGAGTAGCTACAGTGCCAGTTTTCAAGTTCCTACCTTCAAAAAAACCGATACTCCTATACAAATTATTCACACCCCATTTCCCCCTTTCAAAATGTGAAAATCCAACAACTCTGGAACATGTCACTATTTATTTTTGATGAGTAGCTACAATTTCAATTTTCTTGTTCTTCAAACTTCAAAGAACAAAGACTTTCATACAAAGTTCACCCCCTTAAAGTAGAAATTAAAAAAAATACTTTCTTAGCACATACTTACGATATGTAATAAACCTATGTTCCATATTACAGCCTTCTAAAATTAGTAGTTTAGGCTATGCGTTGATAGATCACAGGACAAATTATTTTATAAGTATAGATTGGTGATTGGTGGATTTTTTGGTATAAAATTAAATAGCTATGCTATTTTATTGGTAGGTATTTATGGCGCGATTTTGACGTCAACATTCGAGATTGGAGTAGAGTGTGCGACTGAAGTGTCACAGGCTGGAAAAAAACGAAACTGGATTTGATTACAAGAATTCAGTTGAGATTATTTCGAGTGTCAAAAATAATCCCCCAGATCAACACAATGATTCATTTTTGTAAGCGTACCTAATTTATAACATGCATAAGGTTTAAATCCACCTCTGAAAATACGTGAATTCGTAAATGAAAAGGAATTATAAGGTGTGGTTCTAAATGAGTCACTCAATAGAGTTTTCAATTGGTATTATCCACGACAAATAAACTAATTTCCCATTTTACTTTACCCGTTACGGTTGCGTTCATCCTAATAGTTCAAACATTGAACAGATTGAGGTAAACGAATAATTCATTGATCGTCCAACCGTGAAGGTGAAATAGATCAATCTTATAGAGTTGATAAAACCGTTCACTGTTGACAAATATTTTGGTGTACTATGGATATAGTTCATGAATTTTTCTAAAATAAAAAAAAACGTTTTCTTTAACTATCATCACAACAGTCAACATTTGGTGACAATTAGCGGCATTTAAATTTTCGATTCACGAGTTTTGAAGGGCACAATTTTGTGTAAGAATTCATTTTATTGGTCTCCTTAGCAAAAAAGTATGTCAGAGGTATGTTCGAGCAGCTTTCAAATTGTAAAACTAGGGTGACTACAAGCTTTGACTTTATATTTCGATTCTTCGATAACTACTAAGTAAAGAGTATGAAAAAACAATATGTATAATTATATGTAAAAAATATGTATATAAGTAGTATATCAGTCATGTAGTTGCCATAACACAAGCTCCGCTTACTTTGGGGCTATATGATGCTGTGTGAAAAATTTCCAGATTTATTTATTTATTTATTATTAAACATAAAAGAAAATTTTCCTAAATTCTGATGGATCAGTAAGTTTTTTCTGGGATCCTGTTCTTTTCTTGCTCTCTTTATTGGGTTATATAAATATAAATTGTACGAATGTCAGCTGATATATTGAAATTTTCGCAGTACCAAGGCCTCTGGTATGAGATCCAGAAGTTTCCCACCGATGCAGAAAAGGGGGGCAAATGTGGAACCGCCGAATACAAATTGGAGGGAGACGTTGTCAAAGTGAAGAACAGCCACGTTATAGATGGAACTCAGGCTGTTATCGAGGGCACTGCGAAGTTTGCTGATGATGCTAAGAACTCAGCTAAGCTGCTCGTCAGTCTTAACTTCGGTGGTGAGTATTTATATAGTTTGGGTGGACATAGATAGGCCCATTATCCCATTAAAATAAAAGGTCTTTTCGTGGAGATCACGAAGAGGACGAATGAGTTTTTAGTAAATTTTGTAAGATTTATCAAAATAAATCCTCATGTAAATATGTTATCTTAGCAGGAATTATATCAAAGCTAATAATAATAAAGGCTTACCATTTTATTACGTTTAGCGAAAGCGCGAATTAGCTTATCCACAATCGATTAGCTGGATCTCGGCACGTTGATCTACTTAAAGCTAGCAGTAGATAGAATCAGTGTGGATAAATATATCGATATTATTTTTATGCATATTTTTTATGGGAAACACCTGATCACTTGAATACTTATCGTGTAAAAATGTACTACATAAAGTACCATGGGCTTTACATCTCTTCAAGCTGTTAGATTACATAATTGAAAAAAAAGAGTTCTGCTGTAAAATTTGGTACTCAAATGGTTTCCCGGAATAAGCCTTTTCCCTGCAGTTGGGTGGAAAAGGTGAAACACATTTATTCTGTGTTGATCATACATTTGGCTAATCGATTTTATCTTATCAAATGATTATTTTAAAATACGAAATCATGATACTGGTTGACAAAGGAATGCTTTTATGCTGTAAGTACTGGTTACTCAAGTAACCAGCAAAGCCCTGGCTGCTTGTTTTTTTCACTATTGTTATTGTCCAAAAAGTTTTAATATTGATAAGAAAGTCGAAGGCATAAAATAACAAGACTTCCAAAAAACACTAGCTTCTATTCTTCAATTATCCAATTAGTTTTTTCATCGTTTAGGTACATTTTATTATCTGAACAAAATTTTCTGGAAATATAACATACTAGCTGTTGTCAGCGAATTTGTACGCGTAAAGTTATGTTTAAAAAAACGATTTATATATCTTACTAGCTTTTCGACCGTGTCTTCGTCCGCGCTGATAGATAAAAGGCAAACTTTATGAAAATTCAATTTTCATAATGACTTAACTGTTAGTTTTTATAAGATCTCATAGAGAATACTTGAAAACCATAAACAAACTTCACCTCGTAATATTTATTTATAAATATTTCGTAATATTAAATGCTATTAAAGGCCAATATTTATGTACTACATTTTCACTTATTTCAAACCGTTTAGGCAATGCACGCATATCGCATTTTGATAATGCAGCCAGATTATCTGTTTAAAGATATTGTTTTTTTTCCTGAAAATTCATCGTTATCAGAATAATATATTATAGCCTATAGCACTCAGGGATTATGTTCCTATCGGGCTATCGGAAACTATGATAAGCTTAATATCGGATGACTAGTTTCGGGGGTTACCCCCTACATACAAACATACAAACTCTACCTCTTTATAATATAAGTATAACAGTATAGATAAGTATAGATAGATAGTACAGATAGTTATTATTTTAATTAAAAATAATTCAGGGCAAGGCCTTTATTTTGGTTTAAAATATACGATAATTTACATGACATATTTTTCTTTATTTACACGGTAATTTGGGCTCGAAATACGGTATTTTTAAGCTTCGGACACGGTAATATTTTTTTTGATATAGAGACATTGCCAACGAGACGCAGGGAATTCTAGAGTGGCCTCAGAACTATAGTGTGCCAATTATGTGACATTGTAAAAGATCAATGTTTGTTTAGACCTTTTTATACTCACACTGCTCATACAATTAGGTAGGTAGGTACAATGAACAGACTTTGGAATCCTATTACATGCTTATTTAAGGGTGGTTTTAGAAAAAATACGTACTTTTCTTACCCGTTAGTTATTTTTTATAATTTACACCAAAAAAATATATTTCTAGGCGATGCCCGCGGGTTAAATCTCTTGCAAAAATCATTAGGGATCTCTTAAGGGATTTGGAGACTGAAACGTATTCAGTTCTTTTGTATTTTGAGTATCCAAACTAAGTTTACAGAAAATTGTTACGCGTTAAACATTTACAATACAAACTTAACACACCATCCAACCTCATTTCAGGGGTAGTTTGGGGAAATAATTATATTAGTTTCATGTTTGTAAGTTCAAGAAATACGATTTTTTAAACAAAGGTTTTCAGTCTTTTTCCAAATAGAATTCCAAATTCCTTTCTTAGTGCACCGTAAGATGAATATACCCTCCACATTTCATGCTTCTGGTTGTTTGGTTTTAATTTTGTATTTAATCATCAAAATGAAAAAAAAACTATGAAAAAAAACCTCAATAATTTCTATGAGGCATGATGCCAATGATTTGTGCCGCAAAATGTTCATACCAAGTATACTTTTAATAGAATAGAATAGAAAGTTATTTATTTGACAACAACAAAGCACAGAAAGGACAGGTACACAATAAATAATAAAATAGTATATTATATGATAAATAGGTAGGCACCTAAGATTTTTACAAAACACTGTGAAAAAGAGAAGATTTTTGTCCTAATTTCTTGGTTCTTCTTCCAGATAAGACTAGGGAGGCTCCGTTGAGTATCATTGCTACTGACTACCTAAACTACGCCATCGCATACGCGTGCAAATTTGACGACAAGAAGAACACTCACTCTGGTAAGTAACTACTTATGTTCACTTGTTAATCTAGATTTAATGGGTGCAGGGTAGTGTTAGCGAAAGAGAGCACTTTTGAGTAAATTAACTTTTGTGTGTAGTTCGCTATCGCCGTCGCGCACTGTGGACGATCAGAATCCGCTCTCATTCTCGCTACCGCTTCCACTGCTCGCAAAAAACGCGTGTTATAGGTAAATTCATAAAACATATTCTTGAGATAATGAATTAAAAACTTTTGAACAGATTAATCACGTTGATTTGTTGTATTTCAAGATCTGCTTACTTTGGGGCTAGTACGCAGCATCACTGCGTGAAAAATGTCCAGCATAAAAAAAAAATATGTAGCCCACATAAATATGGGACCACGAAAGTGGGATGCGTTGCATTGGAAACGTGAGGAATATCAGTAAAATAAAGCAACGCAATTAATCCGTTTAATATAATTTAATTCTTTTTGTGTTAGGGCTCGGTCAAACTGACACGGTGGCGGGGGCAAGCAAACATTAATTCACACTTTGACTACAACTTGACAAACATTTCCCTTTGATCGCCATCGCCACGCTATAAAAACACGTCAGTTTGGCCGGGGCCGAACAATCGTGAAACCTATTCAAGTTTTCGTAACGTGATCAAGACACGTTTACCCTACATGTAGGCGGATAAGATAAGATAAAAAGATAAATAATTCGGAATATGATAAAATAATATGTCGCATATTGGCAAAATACTCGTATAATGCAATGACAAGGCACGAGAAAAATATATTTCGTTCAGGAAAAATTAAAACCGACTCCAAATAACGGGATGTTGAAATAAGTTTTTAAATTTTTTCACCCTTAGTGGTGGATGTATTTGCCCCTAAAGTATATTCTATCCATTTAAAAAAGTATAATTCGGTTCACAATTGGCGAAGATATAGCGTAACATGCACACCTATAAAATACGTACAGATGAATGCAAATCTCCTCCTTTTTTTAAATCGATAAAAAAAATGGTTTTCAATACCTTATTTTAACACGACAGACATTATGAGTAATCAATCAGTATTCAAGACCTTTTTTCCGAATCTGTCAATTGGCTACGTTCATCATTCAAAGTAAAATAATGGTGTTTTTTGTACTTTACTACATTAAAGCTTGAGTTTACCAACAAAATAAAACAGACTGTCAAGGTAAATTGATTATGATGACAGATTCCTATGAAAACAGTTTCAAAAAGGTCTTTATTGTGTTGGTGAACTCGGGCCTTATACGGCTGTTTGTTTTTCATAGAAACATGTCATAAAGATACGCTAAGATTTGCCTAAATTATTGTTACTTTGTGATACAAATTAAAAATGCCTAGGTACAAGTAGGTAGATAACTGAAGTTACAGATTCTTTTCTGTTGTTTCTTGACTTCTTCTTCTGTTGTAGGTAGATAACTGTTGTTTCCGCTCCAGTGAGATAATAAACAATTATATTATAAAATATTAACAATTTTTACTTTTCAGACTCTGTCTGGATCCTCGCTAGGAACAAGAAGCTGGAAGGTGAAGCCAAGACTGCAGTTGACAACTTCCTGAAGGAACATGAAAAGGAGATTGAAGCAGCCAAGTTTGTAGTCACAGACTTCTCCGAAAAAGCTTGTAAATTCACAAGCACAACTGTCATCACTGAGCCCAATTCTCCTAAGAAGCAGTAAAGTTTAAGATCTATTATCTAAGATAAGAGTAGTACTTAGGTTGGGACTTTAGACTTTATCTGTACCTACATTCCAAACAATGACGCAAACACCTCAAATACTCTGTACTGTCGATAAACGGACGCACAAAATGATGGCCTTGGTGTAAAAAAATGCTATCTATTTTCAAATAATACATAAAAAATCTACTAGTAGTAGGGATTCAAAATATGATGAGTCGTTTTTTTAAGAAAACTCAAATAATTATGTTGTATTTAGCAGAAGTTATACTTTGATTCAATAAAAATCTTATTAAAAATGCTATTATATACTGTTTGTGATAAGTTTTTATAAGTTTTAGTACCTAGTATTATATTTTTAGGTACTCATTGGAATTAATACACATGTTTCCTATACTATTGAGTTTTATCATTAAATTATCGATACCACTATCACACGAATATGAAATCATACAAAAATCAAAGCATTTATTCAATGATTCATTTCGAAAATGGTCACACGTATAAAATAGAGAGAGAGAGTTTTTAAAGTATACCCATTGCACACGTTTTGTACGTTTTATATCAGCAGCCACGTCTTCTCAGTTTTCAATTGGTTGAGCTGGTGCGGCAAAATTTTCGAAAACGGAGAACGGCCTGCTCTTCTCACATTCAAAGAAGCAGCTCTTGAAAATATATAGTTTATGAAGTCGCTTCTGGTAATCGAAAGCTGTTACTGTTAGGTTTTGCGGGAACCAGCCACTACTGACTACTAATAACCTCAAAAAATTAAACACGAAAACTGCTATGACTGCTAAAATTCTGGTAAAAATTCAAAAATCTATTGTATCTCGAACATCTGTGCTCAAGTACAAGGTTCAAATTAATTCTCAGGGACAGTATTGTAGGAATTAAAACAGTGAAATAAAACTGTCAAAATGTATTTATCAATTCATTTTAATTTCAAGAGGATATCTAACAACAAAAAAAACAACAAATTAGGTATGAAAGTCATGTAACGAAAACAAATATAAATGGTATCCATTTTATGATCTTAGGCGGACTTGCCTGTCTGTACAAGTGACCACACATTGGTCTAAACTCATTTAAAAAACGTTGGCTGATGGACTCAAAGCGCATCATACGTTTTTATTTAGTTCTTTGTTTTTATATATTTTTTAACTACAATGTAAATGAATAATATATGAATTTGTAGTGAAAAAATAGTTAAGCGAGATAATTTAAAAATAAAGTGTCAAAACATAATAAAATGATCGATGTTTTAAAAAATACAAATGAGGTGCTATGAGAGGAATTCCCGCAGACGTTCTTTACTTTTGGTTATATTCCTAGAGCATGATCGATAAGAGAGAAAAGTGTGACGAGCCTGTATATAAACACGCTCCCAGTTAATTGTCACCAGAAGCTACCAGAAAGAAAATCGACCTCTTTCTTGGTTTTGAAGGCACAACTCGCATCGCTGAAGTCCTGGAAGGTGAATGATGGTCGGTTCTCAGCAAGTTCTGGGTAATTTGATATAGCGTTTTCAATTTTCTGCAGATGTTCTCCTACTAGTTGTTCTTTGCTTCGAGTGAGGACCCATGCGATCGCTGAAAGAGATATACTTTTGAGATTGCCTAAATATTTATCAATTCATACTTTAGAAGTCTACTGCTGGATATAGAGATCCAAAGAGCTCCACGATGAACGATATTAAGCCATCTTCATCCACTGACTTCACACCTCTCTCTTCTTTATTTAAGATTAGTTTACGTTTTCTGTTTAATAAGTCTATAAAAAAACTAAAGTCCTTGCGTGATTTATAAGAAAAATAAGAAGAAAGAAAGAAAGAAAATACATTTATTTGCTAAGGTTGCACAATATAAAACAGACACACGCGATTTACATAAACAAAATCTAAATACTATCAATAAAACTAGTGCCTCCCGATACCTACCAATATGCAACGACGCAAAATGGCGTCCAACTCAGCATTTGTTGTGTTAACTGGCAACACAACGCTGATCTTCCGTTGGAACGAAACACTTAGTGAAATCACGGATGTCTGCTTACATTACGATTAGTAAATGAATATAATATTACATAATATACCTAATTATAAATAAAAATAAATATAACGGTGTACAAACTTGTTAAACGTAGAAAGTGCGACATACTGGCAGTTCATGAGTTTACATGAAATAATGAACATTGTAGAACAAAATGTTCAGAGCATGATAAGGAAAGGCAATACTGAAAAAAAGACAATACCGAGTAGGGGATAGTCAGAGGTACGTCCAAACAATAAGTTTGGAATATGCCCACGTTTTCGCAAGTAGTTAGCATTCCAGATGGCAGGTTGCAAGCTCATCGCCGTTTATTGGAACACTAAGTGTGCCTATGTGTTCATATTATGCCCTCGATTTTTTTTTCTTGGGCATGCCGATTTCCTCACGATGTTTTCTTTCACCGTTTCAAGAACGTGTTATTGCGCACATACATTTTTCGAGTGGAAACATCCATTGTTGCACTACCGGGTTTAACAAACTTAAATAACTTTGAAAAAAAAGTATTATTCTATTCTATTTTATTTACATTCTATTACATGCTACTTACTATAATGCATCTTAGCTTTTCGCCCCGTGCTTTTGCAGGTGTATAAAATTGCAAAATCTTCGTAATCGGTCGTTAGTATCATTAAAGGGAACTGCAAGATTCTTTCTGAAAAAAAAGACTGGAAATGATATTGATCCAACGACAAATGAACCATCTTCATCCACCGGATTTCTTTAACCTTTACGATGTGTTAGCATCTTTTGTAAGTTCGTGTTTACGATGTCATCAATGAAATGAATAGACGGAACATTTTTACGCGCGTACAGCTTGAAACCTCTTTGGAACAGTGGGTATCAATGAGAAGAAAGAAAGAAAATTGTTTTATTTGTTCCCCATAAACAAATGTTTTAAATAACACACTAAACAGATATCATATACAAAAAATAGACAAATTAGGCCCACACCCCACAGGGTCAAATAGGTCCCCGTCTCATTAAGCTGCACCAAAACCATAAGTCAGGTGCGGTACTAGTTTTCAGATGATGAGCACGGCGGCAGGCAGTATATATCTAGTATCCAACCTACTCGGAGCAAGGATCAGTGGTGATATATTATCTGTTAAATAGCCGTGCATGGCGGTAATCTACCAACTAGGTATAAATAGAAAACTAGTACCTAGACATCTAAACAACAAACGGTTCATTATTTTTTTTTAAGATTGTACATGAAATAATCAAATTAAAATTGAAAATGATGTTAAATTTGTGTTTTATATGAATTCTAGAAATCGTTGTAGCATATTACTATGCCGTCTTTGTGATCTCTAAGTATTAAAGGACATGATTCAAAAGTGGCGGCAGCAATTTGCAACTGCAGATCTTGAAATATTATCTGTGAAATAGCCGTGCATGGCGGTAATCTACCAACTTTAAACAGTAAATATTATGCTCGCGAAGATCTGTGGTGATATATTATCTGTGAAATAGCTATGCATGGCGGTAATCTACCAACTTTAACAGAAAACTAGCACCTAGAAACCTAAACAACAAACTGTTCATTAAGTTTGTTTTTCATATAAAAGTATTTATTTATTTATTCAAGATTGTACATGAAATAATAAAATTAAAATTGAAAATTATGTTAAATTTCTGTTTTATTTGAATTCTAGAAATCGTTGTAGCGTAATACTATGCCGTCTTTGTGATCACTAAGTATTAAAGGATATGATTCAAAAGTGGCGGCACCACCTATTGCAACTACGTATCGAAGTTAAGCGACACCAAATTTCTATGGATTGACAGCTAGTACCGGCATTGTCGCTGCGGTTTGTAGTCTGCGGTATTCCAAATCATACTTTTCCTCTGTTAAAAATGGGACCCTTACAGGATCACTTCGTTGCCCGACTGTCTATCTGTCTGTCTGTCAAGACCCTGTTTCTCAGCAATGCGTGGAGATATGAAGTTGAAATTAATATCAAATTCTTATGTCTGCGTTCTCTTGGAGCTGTAAAAAATCAAGCTAATAAGTCAACGCAATTAAAAAAATACAGCTACAGTTAAGCCTTATATTTGAACACTCGCAAAGTAAATCAAAACCTATAGGCCCATTGACCCATTGACCCATTGACCTAGAATCAGAAATTCGGCAAGAAGGAAGGTCTTACAGCACAAGAAAGGAAAAGTCTGAAAATCGTAGTTTTATCACCATGTTTTTTTTGTGATTACATACATTTGCAGTTCGAGAATTATGACGTGTATAAGTTGTATGGGAGCACATTTTTGCAACTACAGAGTTAAGTTTGTCCGTCGATCCGACTTGTCTTTTCGTTAGAGCAATGTTTGGTGCTTTCATAGTTTATGAACTTGAATAATGTTAATTATTTTGGTAAATATACAAGCTTGAACGGAAGCCTCGCTACGCGAGTCAGACTCGTACTTATCCGGTTTTTTATAGCTTACCACCGTTCTCAAGGCTGACGATAAATTTCGCCCTATTCCCCGCATCAAAGGTAGGATCAACTCTGGCGGAGAAAGAATTCTGCGACCTATTCACATTCTCTACGCTTGAGTCAATGTAGGTTTCTCGCAGAGTAAAACCCATGTTATCATCTTGAAATTCCATTGTCGGACAATAGTTTACAACCCGATTTTCACTTGCATAGCTTGCAATGTTGTACCAGAGACCTGAAAACTGTCGAGAAAATAGTAAGTCTTTATACGAAAAAAGGCAACTGAACTTATTTCGTTATTGTACAGGTATATTATATCTCTATAATTTAAAACTAGGTTAAATAAAACATAAAATTTTTGTGGGGGCCCAGTGTTGAAGCTGGAAAACTGTAAAAGGATGACTGAATGTATAAACAGTATATGTCACAGTTATATGTCTGGTCACAGTTTACTGTAATTGTTTATACAGTGGTATTTTTCATAGAGGAGACCTTTTTATTATGATTGATAATTGATAAGCAAATTACTTTTCACTTCTCATTTTACCTAAGGCCCACTCAAGTATATTATTTAGCCTCTAGGGACTAAAGATTTTTTTTTTCTAATTTTAATCGTTATTATCAACACTACAAATTAATGTGATCGTTTCTATAGATCGTTTCTAGGCTTTATGATGTACCGTTTTTGAAATGTGAGTCCAGATTGTAACAGTGATAAGTAACATGTTATAAAACATTGGTTATATAACACGTCCACTTTGTTTAACATTGTAATTATAACAAGACTCTACACATTAATAAAAGTTATACAATATTGTTACACATATTATACGTTATAAAATGTTATATCACTTGTTTTACTAATACGTCAAATCATCCGCGCTAGTAAAACATGCTAAATAACATGTTATAATATCGTGTTTATGTCACAGTCTGGACTCACCTTTTGAAAAAAATATAAAGAAAGAACATATTTTTTTGTTTGGATTTATTTTTGAAAATGGAACTGAAAGCGACCTTTTTTGCTGCACTAGCATTTATTTGGCGATCGTTGGATGTATGCGTCAGTTTGTTTGTCAATTAGAAGAAACTTTAAAAAAAAGTTGGTTTTGCCGCGATGAATGTAATTTTTACTGTAATACCTACACAGTTATCTTATTTTTTCGCAATCGAAGTAAAAAGTAGAGTTGAACTCGGGACTAGAGCCCATTAATACTAGATTCTATAAAGAAACTCGTATGGATTACCTTGTTTTAGTCCCTTTTTTAACAATCTTCTATTACTGAATTTAACAGTCTGACGGGCATAACGCTTGTGTTATGGCATATCACTATGCAATTTATTTATATACCTCAGCAGACCAAAAAAATATTAATTATGATAAACCAAACATTCTTTAAGTTCCTCTAGTGAGGACCAGTTATAGGCAAAACGCATTTCTGATCAGAGCAAGAAGCTCATTCAACTCCTTGGTGAATGCAAATATCGATGTAGATTTATTCAACACTACAAGTAAGCTATTAATTTCTCCTTAACTTAAATTGACTTACTTTTGTGTACATCTATTGTATTCTATCGTGGTACTATTTATATACCTATTTATCTAATCCCTACTATCTGCAGAAACTTTGTAATAATTGGCCTTGAGTGTATATGTTATAACTTAGGAATAGCTGCATGTATCTTATTAAATGCTAAAGGTAAAATAAATAAACTAAAGAACGTTTTGTCTGATAAAACTCACCCTAGTGCCGTTCAAATTCTCTTGAAACTTGACATCGGGACAGTCCCCCACTAACGTATACGTTCTGTTAACATCGCAAAAGGCACTGCCAATAAGCAGGCAGAAAATTAACAAAAGCATTGCGACAAACTAAATTTGATATTTAGTAGTCCGTCCTCGATGATACAAAAGCAAGGAATGGACCACGTCCTGCAAGGTAATTATTCAATTCGCCCCCCTTTACATATGGCTTACATTGTAGACGGAGCAATTGCAATATATCCTTGGAGGAACGCGGAAACTATTAATATCTTTCACATAGTTTTACACTAGTAGCAAGCTTAAGAGAAGGTATAGTGCGTTTTATCTAAAAATAGTCTATAATCTATAAAATGTAGCATGTAAAGTATGTTGATAAATCAGCTCACAAACTTTAGGTATTTTCCTATCCACATCGGTTCAGCGTTAACGCAGTTTATTAGTGACTAACATTGATAAATATATTACAAATTGGTACCCTAGAGAAAAAAAGGAGCGAGAGAAAGACCATTTCGAAGATAGAAAGATCATTTGTGTATTTGTCTGTGGCATCGTAGCTTCTACTAACAGATAAACGCTTTTCATTTTTTTGCTATGATTCAAGATAAAACTGTTCATACGTTTGAAAATCATCAGCTCTTTTCTAGTTGAAGGGATGTCAGCAACCTCTACTGGGCTCGATTGAATCGTGTGACTAGTGTTATAATATTATCATGGTATCCTTGACTTAATACTGCAGCATCATCTAGAATCAGTAGGATGCCCAACACCTCACCAATTTACAGCAGAGGTATCGTGTTTGGGCTCAATGACTAGGTTTCCTATAGATAGATCAAGGTCTGATGATGGAGCTGGAAAGAGAAATTAGGATAAATTGGTGAGGGATTCTAAGACTATGTAAAATACGTCGGAAGATT
Source organism: Perizoma flavofasciatum (assembly GCA_958496245.1). Taxonomy (NCBI): domain Eukaryota; kingdom Metazoa; phylum Arthropoda; class Insecta; order Lepidoptera; family Geometridae; genus Perizoma; species Perizoma flavofasciatum. The sequence continues at coordinate 9,355,466 of OY292436.1, forward strand.
TCAAATTCTGTAAAAAAATATTTCTTGATTTTAAGACCTCGTCTAGGAAATATAAGTTATAAGTAGCAAAATTTAATTTTACTCCCCCTATAACATTTTTAACCTTGAGTCGTAGAAGTTTAAAACAAAATTTAGCGAGTAGTGTTTATTAGTAAATAATTATAAGTACCTATAATTAAAAGTACAATGGGCGGTCTTGTCGATTTTAAGTGATATCTTCCAGACAACGTTGGGATGGAATGGAATCTATGTAATCCTAGGTAGGTAGCTATCAACGAAAATGTTTTCGAAGGATTTGGAAATCCATTATTGGATCCTTAGGATTATATATAGATTTAGGAAGAGGCAACTTCAGGACCTTTACAAAGTGTGCCAGGATAAGTCTTGGGCACTTTATTTTAACTTTTAAAATATTAATGCCAGGGTCTTGCTGTGAAACCAACTTAAGAAAAAATAAATGATCATCTCATACTTTATTTTTTATAGCATCACCAGTATCAGTATCCACAGCATGCACATGCGCTGTCCAATAAAACTGACACATCTCTATCCGTTGATCTACCATCTCTAAAAACGCTATGTTGGCGGACGGAATAGTATTCAGCTCTGTGTACGCTTTGCGGAGTATATCTTCAGAAAGAGTTGGCTCTCTAGACAGGATCCATGCAGTCACTGAAAACAAAACAAAAATATTACAAAAACCTGAAATTTTAGGATTAGGATTTACAAAAACCAATTTTTGTTAGATCACTTTAGTCGTATAAAAAAAATTGTTTGGCTTGTATAACAAAAGCTCTATTATTCTTTTTCAAAAGTGACAGCAATGAAGACCCGCTTCAAGATTGGACTCGGTAGATGAAAACGTTACAAGAATGCTATCGTGGCATCGTGGGTAAGGCCTCATCTGATGGAAATCAACTTGACATAATAATGGTTTAAAATCCTACTAATATTATAAACGCGAAAGTTTGTGAGGATGGATGTTTGTTACTCTTTCACGCAAAAACTACTAAACGGATTTTGATGAAACTTTGCAGTAATGTAGCTTATACATTGGAATAACATATAGGTTACTTTCATCCGGGTACCACGCGGGCGAAGCCGTGGGCAGAAGCTAGTATCTTTGTGAAGAGTAAGGTAAGTACTCGATTTGTGATTCAGTTGGGTTCGATAGTACCCGGTCGTGTACTCATAGTTTTTTTTTTTTTTCAAAAACTTTTCAAATATGGTGTCCATTAACACGTGCTCAAAATAGTGAAGGAAAACATAGAGCCCCGCAGCCAAACCTTCGATGGCATGTCTCATCGGTTAGTGTTCTAATAAAGCAGAAATTATATTTGCGTATAGTTGTAAAACTCTAGCCATCATTATTATATTCATTAAAATTATGTTATAGCGATTGGGCTTGCTATTGACTACCCCCTACTTGGTGTCCTCATTGTGATAAACATTATAGATCTGAGAGTGTCCATCACGGTGAGTTTTTTTTAATAATAAAATAAATAAATTAACACCCAACAGAAACATACATAGTCCTGACCCGGCACTAGGATTCCTTGTGTCGTGGGTATCAGGAACTACGAGTACCATGGTACCACAACACCCAGACCCAGAACATGCAAACATTTGTCCCGCTGCGGGAATCGAATCCTCTTGCGTCGCAGCAGGCTACTTGTTCAACGCACCACCTAGATCTTCATCTATTTCTGAACTTCCTGCTATATATGTTTGTAGGTAATAGGCACATATATTTACTGTTACTATTTTTAATGTTTAACTTACTGTATTTTAAGTCAATTTCTGTATTATTCCTACAGCCGAATACTACTGCGTAATTTGTATAATCGGTTGATATTACTTGAAGTGGGATGCCCATTGGATCTGAAATTTATGGTAAAATTTTCATATTTTCTTCTTTATTTCACACAATAAAAAAAAATAGATGACTTAGTGCAAACAGGGGTCTAGACAAATACCACTTTCTGTAGGCTTTAACGCCTGTGGAAAGATTGAATTGTATGGAAATTAAATTAGCTGTGGAAATGTCATGTGACAGCTGCCAAGTTTTACCTTGACAAGTTTGCGTTAGCGTGCAAAGTGTAAGCGTTGAGCTATTTATCTAGCCATCCCTGTTAACTTAATGAGCAGTTAACATAATTCTGTTCTATACGGGTGTTTATCCCGGTTTTTTATGATTTTATCAATATTTCAGCTGATTGACTGGAGTAGATATGCAAAGCTACCGTCAAGAAACAATGGCAGGACTCTAAGGACGCAACTACCCTCATTTCATCTTCATGTTCAGAGAAGTTCACTTTACGACACAATACACTAATATAAGTAAACGATAAAGGCCCTTATATAAATTATAATTATGTTAATTAATTGTTTATGACTGTGGCTCAATTCCATTATGGAACTGAAATTGAATTGGGCATGACACACTGCAAGACGTGGAGATGACTGGTGGTCAAAGACCGAAACGTGTGGTAACGAAAACGTGGGGACACTCGGCATAAAGATGGCAGACAACATAGTCAACGTCGTGGCCGTAGGTGGGTTAGACTGGCACAAACTGAGGGACGCCTATATCCAGCAATGGAAGAAGTTGGGCTGAGAATGAAAATGATGATAACCGAGGTTCTAAGAATCTTGTGTTTGACTGGCGGCTAAGTGTACTTGTGGAAATTGTTGGCTTACTCTGACAAGTTTTCCGATAGTTACTCCCTTGCTGATTATGCCCAACCTTTTTTTGGGCATTTCTTTAAAGGGTTTCTTCTCAGTAGAACATGCTACCCTTAAAAGTTTACATATATTCAAAAATCATTAATAATTATTATACAGAAATGTAACTTAAACTTAATGAACAAGAGAAATACTAGCTAACCAAATACCAAGCTGATCACGATCTTTGATGGCTCTATAATAAAATCACTGTACTTTTCAACTGAACCTAAAGTGACCAATTCCAATCAACATTAACTACTATCACTCTGCCTGTATAGGTTTTGGATCAATTAGGGTATAGGCTGCATTCACTTATGCCGTCCGAATCCTGTGCTAATCTAGCGCACATATCCCGCCTTTGCATCATCGTTGATACATCTAGCTGGCAAACTATAAACTATATATCAAAATCATTAACAGCTTGTTGAAGTTCACTGCTGCACATAATGCCTCCCATAAAGAATCTCATGACGAACAATATTGATCTACTTCCATAGACGAACTTCCTGCAACCTTTGAGATGTCATCGGTCCATTGGATGAGGGGATACTGTGTCGTCCCATTCATGGTTTTATAACCATACTTACTAGTAGTACTAGTAACAGACTATAATATATACCTACCAATATTATTCTCCTGTATAGCAAACACAGCTTCATCGCCCGGCGTATAAGTACTGTTCATATGAAGCACAAACTGTATGTCATCTCGGACAAACACGTGTTCAATTTCAATTCGTCTGCCACAGTACTGGATGCGTTTGTAAGCGCATTTGCCATAGTTTTCATACCGAACTGGGAACCGAGCCACTTCGTACCATTGGCCAAGGAACTGAAATTAACAGGGTTCTGGATTATGAAACATATTCCTCCCGTCAACTCAAGATGTGTCAGCACAGTAAGTAATACCTATATTTTGATCAAACCCTAGCAACCAATCGTGCTTCGTATTAGAAAATGATGCCCTCAGGGTTTCATTTGACCTTGAATATCTATTTAAAAGTTATAAGAGTTATTCGTTGTCTTTTTTATCCCCATCTTCATGATCTTTTGTTTCTGAAAAGAGTTTTCCATAATATTTTTTGTGACATTCGTTCATTCCGTTTCATATGACCTTCATTTAACCGGCGATAAAATAACTCAAATATCTAATTAAGATAAGATAATATATTTTTTAGGATAAGATAATTGGGTATGAAAAATACAAAAAACCACGGAGATAAGAGTAAGAATCCTAGTGGGAGTCAGGACTATATATGAGTTTGTGCGGATGAATGTTTGTTACTCTTTCACGCAAAAACTACTGAACGGATTTTGATGAAACTTTACAATAATATAGCTTATACATCAAAATTACAGATAGGCTACTTTTTATTCGGGTACCACGCGGGCGAAGCCAAGGACAGAAGCTAGTATAATATAATATTAACTTAATTCATCGCTCAAACACAATGCTTATAAAAACTATTCTATTTATTAGCTAACGTCTTCAGATGATCCCGTAATCTGCTTATCATTGATAGGCGGCGAATCCTACACGCGCGCTTCCGCAAATATGCCGCAATAAGGTAACAATTATATACCTACCTAGACCATTATTGATAACGATTGCATAAACTAAAGTTTCTAACGTCTTTCTAACGATTGAACAACGTGGAATAACTTTATCATTTTTATACTTAACCCACATTTCCTAAAATAGCATTGTGTTACCGCATTAGAGCTAATTTACATTACAAAGTAAATATGAAAAACTCGATTATTACCGTAAAGATATAACATCTACCACTTTTTAGAAACCTAGTTTTAGATTAAAAATCAAATCAAATCATTTATTTTTGAATGAAAGTAAGTGTTACATTTAGTAGGTAAAGTACACAATTATTTATATCACTAGACCCTGTCTTTAGGCTTACAAACGTTAGGTTGGTATATTATATTGCGCATGCTCGTAAAATAAGATATGAAATCAATAAAAAGTAATAGAAATTATAAATAACTAGTTGCTAGTCAACACGTTTTTCTTATCAGGCGCCTACCTAAATGCGATAGTGATGATTACGTATCATTAGACAAGACTTTGTGTTTTAGTCATTTTTGATTTAGCAATCATGTATTCGAGAAGTTTGTAAGCGGATGCTTCTTAATCTTGGAAGGAAAAGCTGGTCCATTTTGAATTTTGTGTAACACATGATGTGTCAAATCAGCGAAAACGGTCTTTGAATTAATAAATGAATGAAAATACTTTATTACCAATAGAACATTACAGAAATTCAAAACTTTGCAAAACTAAAACTACAATGGATCAATTGAGCTATCTATAGATCATTTGAAACGGTCTTTAGATAGCTAGCTGTTTCATCTGTATTTTTTGTATATACCTACTTGCACTTAGTTGTATGAATAAATGTACTATAATGGGTAGTCTTATTTATCTTATCGATCTTTGACTAGTTTTGCATACTTTTAATGTAAATCTTCGCCCTACGACCATTTCTAGTAATGCATGAAATCCCCGCAAAGATCTCCCAAACTTTTAGCGATTGTTAGATTAAATATCCCCACTAATGGCTAGTGGGCTAAAGCGTTACAGTATGGATTCACGAAAAAAAATCCTAGAACTTTTTACAATCCTCTAATTCCCATAATATAGTACCATCATAGTACCAGGCAAAAAAAAATACCACAACTACTAAAAATTTAAAATAGGATGCTTAGGACGAAACATTTATATTTCTAGTTTTAGAAGTTTTGGACATTGCTGAGCTTATCAAAGTAATTCGTTTTGTATTTTCTTTTTTTAGTGTAGGGGCAAATTGGACTTATATTTTCGTTCAGGTAGTACATACGAGCAGTATGTAACTAATATGTAAACTTACCCATTCTAAGTCAAAATACTTCATAGTTTTCACTTCCGGACACATCCCAAACTGCAACACTTGCCCCTCACCCACATTTGACACATAAAGCACTGCTATAATAACACAAAGAAGTTCTCGTGACATTTTATAGAATCTCTTAACAATATTCAATAGACCAGGCAGAAGTTAAATGAAATTGTGATAAGTTTTATCAGATACTATTCTGCTGTCTTATCTTTATCTGCGTTACAAATACCTGAGAGGTGTCATGGGTGACAGCAGCATTTTTCATTCTTCTGAATGATTTTTAAAGACCACAGCACAATCGGTCTACAAGTTGAGATTTTTCTAATTAATTTTATTGAGTTCGTGGTCTTACTGTGAGTAAGATAGTAAATAGACTCTAACCTCATATTCACCATGCTAGTCCATATTATCCTTTAAATCTTCTTCAGTTTCATTGCAATGTTTTATTTTCACCGCAGTGATTACTAAGATAAATATATAAAGGCTAGGCTCTTGGCCGGTCGGCACTTGCGCTAAGCTGAACGTGGAACTCAATTCATTTCCTTTTATTCTTCGACGTATATCATGTGGGTAGGAGTGGGTTTTTATATACAAGCGATAACTTTATATATTTAGTCCATTAAATATCATATAGGTATATTTAGTATGATTTATTATAATTATTAATGTAAATGATCACCTTAGTAGGCGCGTATGCATTTGTTTTATTTATTTATTTTTTCTCATTTTTATTTAGGTATAACAGTTAGAACATAGTAAATAATCTACAGTAAATACAGTCTAAAAAATATATATTTATATAATACACATAATAATCTCTTGAGCGTAGTGTTTGGTTCTGGCGTCTGTGACGTCACTGCGCAGGGTCAGCAGAATACCAGCGCTAAGTAGGTAGCCACCTACCTAGCATTATGCTGAGCTGATACCTTTTTGGTGCGACATAAAACTGTCTAGGTAAATGGATTAGGCAGTACCTTACTTCCTTACTTCCAAAGTTTGTTGTATATATATATATTATGTCGTGTTAAATAAATATTTTCTTTCTTTCTTTTCTTTCTTTCTATAAATAATGCTGGACATTTTCCACACAGCATCATCTAGCCCTAAACTAAGCAGAGCTTGTATTATAGGAACTACATGACTGATATACTACTTATTTTTTTTTTTTATGTAAATACATACACATTATACATAGAAAACACCCAGACCCGAGACAAATATTTACAGATCATACAAACATTTGTCCCACGGTGAGATGTAATTTTTTTTAATGTTATGTTGAGGCAAACACGCATACCACCTGATAGAAAGCGGTTACCGTCACCTATTGACGTCTATAATACCTAAGGTATGCGTTGCCTGCTCTGAAGGACTTTTTTAAAATTATTTTTCGAAGTGGGTCATGTTTTAGTTCAGTGGAAATCTCTTATAAGGCAGCTCATTCCACAGTTTGATATACGAGGAATAAATGTTCTCGTAAAGCTGGTGGTACATTGTGTGGACGAGACCTGTAAAAAATGCAATATCCCCATAATAGATGGGAAAATATTACACGGGCTTATATTTTATAAACTTTGGTAAAATATGAATGGAAAGTTTAAAACAGAAAAACGTGTTCTCTCGTGACATCTCCGGAACTATGAATTCTACGAAAAAACATCCGTATAAGAAGAACTATTTTCCGGTACGCTTCATTTGACTGCGTGCCTTCCGTTAGTGCTCAGTGGCAAGTTTCTATGATGTTGGGTACTTGTTTGATTTTAGGACTGTTTGCTCTTTGTGTTGAAGGTGTGGTGCGAAATGTCAGTTGTCCTGTTGTAGCTTCGAGGGAGCTGGATTGGAAGGAAGTAAGTATTCACATCATCATAAAAAACGACAATAGTGTCACCATCAGCCATACCATTCTGGCCCGGTTCGGTTCGTTCTGGTAGGAATATGAAAATATAATTAAAAAAAAACTACAAATTAGCCCGCTTAGCATGAGCATCCAAGACAACATTTTGCCTACAAAAGGAAGTCAAAATCTATATCTGTCGTCTATACCGTCAAACAAAAGACAGAGACAAAATACTTTTTGTCTTCTCGTCGGTCGACAAAACCGTTGTCTCGTATCCTTATGCTAAGCAGGCAGGGTTCATGAAACCCTCATAAGTTCTTTAAATACTTTTTATAGGCTGTATCATTTTTATAAAATCTAAATCAGTAAAACTCAACACTAAATATTTGTTTTATCTTACCTATTTTGGCACACCTTGTTGAAAATAAAATACATTTTTAAATTGACTAGTAAGTTGTCGTTTCTGAAATATACCCGTGTGTGTTTTTATACTGAACTTAAAAACGTTGACTTTGAACCCTGATCACCGCAGATGGACGGCACCTGGTATCTTTCTGCAGTAGCCACGGACCTTCAAGTCAAGGGCGATTGCGCCATGGTGCTCTTCGATCATCAGAACACCTTGGATGTCTCCATCAAATGGATAACGAATCACTCTGCAAGCTATTACAATGGATCTGTCGCGCTGATTCCTGATCCGAACAGCAATAGTACCGGGGATTTGCTACAGGTTACATACGATGGTATGTCCTAACTTTTACCAACATCAGTTTAGACAAAACAGGCATTTGCACTTATTTTTTTATGACAATCCTTGGTAAACGAATGTTCACTTACAGATAACTTCCCTTCCAATATCCATCTATCTATCTTTCTAAACTAAGGCGGGACGTGTGAGACTAATTATTATCATTTAGAATTCCCAATTACTTAATATTGAGAATGTTAATTAGCTTCAATGTTAAAGCTAATTTACATTCTCAAGTTTTCAAGAGAGCAGTGTGGAGTGAAAGAAGATGTAGTAACGAGAGTTGAGAAAGGTATGTGGAGATGGTTTGGGCATCATCATCAGTCCACATCAGTCCACTGCTGGACATAGGACTCTCCCAATACGCGCCACTGAGCCTGGTGTTTGGCTCTTCTCATCCACTCTCTGCCCATCGCCTTTCTTAAGCCATCGCTCCGCCTAGCCGAGGGGCGCCCCATACTGCGTTTGCCCAGACGCGGTTTCCACTCAAGAACTCGTTTTTACCTAAAGGTTATCAGTTCTTCGGCATATACATATGACCAGCTCATTGCCACTTCAGCTTACTAATCCTCTGAGCTATGTCGAAAACTCTCGTTCTCTGTCGGATAATCTCGTTATGGATTTTATCCTTCAGAGAAACCCCGAGCATAGCCCGTTCCATACCTAGCTGTGCGACCTTGAACTGATGGATTAGCCCTTCTGTGAGTGTCTACGTCTCGGCACCGTAGGCCATCACGGGTAGGACGCACTGATTGAAGATTTTAGTCTTCTGGCATTGTGGTATTGGTGATGAGAATATTCGACGTAGTTTTCCGAACGCTGTTCAGCCCAACTGGAATCTAAAAAGGATAAATAAAAAAAACAAGACAAATATACAAGGAGCGTGAATGGGATACTTGGGAAGGGAAAGCCTCGCCGAACGTACTCTGACTAAATTGGGGATGTTCTGGAGGAAGGTCAAGTCAAGAGTACCTTAAACCGACAAGCTTATAAGAGAAATTTGAGGATGAATGAAACTGAGGTATATCAGGATCGTAGCAATTGGAATTTCATGCTCGTCTCTGCCTACCACTCCGGGAAACAAGCGTAACTTTATGTATTATAGGTATGTAACTTTTCCCAATCTCATTCATTTCATTTCATTTCAGACCAGAAAACAGAAACGTATTCATTCCTGGACATAAACTACGAGCACTATGCAGTTGTGTTCGCTTGCTATAACAACGAAGATGGAAATAGTAGCACATGTAAGTTACTTGAATAAAACAAGGTACTGCAATTAAAAAAAAACGATTGCTTTTTGGATGATTTTGAGAAGCACTAAGACAAATCTTTATATTTTATGATGTAACTAGCTTCTACTCACGGCTTCGCCCGCGTGGTACCCGGATAAAAAGTAGTCTATGTTTCATCAAAATCCGTTCAGTAATTTTTGCGTGAAAGAGCAACAAACATCCATCCTCACAAACTTTCGCGTATAATAGCAGTAGTAGGATATCCATATAAATAGACACACAAAAGACAGAATGAGTAGATAGTGTTTTGAATAAATTAAAGAGTTCCTCGTGAAAGTGCTCATCTCGGGAAGTACTACCAACCACCACCATTTTCCATCACCTGTGTATCTCTCAATAACGCGTGAGTAATATCTCTGGATTTGCGAGCGTCTATAGGTCCACACCAACCAACAGATGGGCCGCAAGCTTTATTGCCTCCTTAGTACTGTAAAAAAAAGAAGTTATAAAGGAAATCGAATAATCAAAACACTATTAAATAAAGAGAAAATATTAAATACTAGCTTCTGCCCACGGCTTCGCCCGCGTGGTACCCGGATAAAAGATAGCCTATGTGTTATTTTGATGGATAAGCTATATTACTGTAAAGTTTCATCAAAATCCGTTCAGTAGTTTTTGCGTGAAAGGGGAACAAACATCCTCACAAACTTTCGCGTTTATAATATTAGTAGGAAGTAGGATTAGAAGGATAGGATTTGATATTAAAAATAAAATAAATATTTGATTATTCGGTTTCCTTTATAACTTCTTTTTTTTTTAGAACTATGACAAGTTTTAACGAAAATGTACGTCGTTAATTTTGACATAGTTCTATAAGCATTTCCTTGTTGCCAACCCATCGTGCCGGCTTCAAAAACAGGAAGAAAGAATGACTTTCTTTTTATATCTAATATTGTGACATGTTTTTTTTTTGTAAACGGTAGTACTTAGTTAATAAGTAATTTGCTGGTCGAATGAAGGCCACGACCGCTGGGACGGAAACCACAGTATAATTGGACCAATTAATTGTTTCTGATTAGTTTTATTAGAAAAATCGTTGTTTTTCTTATAATGTGGTTTTACTGTTCCTATTAAGTTGATGTTTTGAGGATTTACGATTACGATTTTCTTCACTATCATAATATTTTGAGTTTTCCACATTTGTTTTCAAAAAGATAACACACATTTTGATGTAAAAAGGACACAGTACGTTTGGTGTTTTGGACGCAGTATCACAGAATTAAGAATCAAATCGTAATTTTAGTTTGGCGCTACGCTATAGTTACCATTTTTTTCTCTCCATTACAATTCTTATTTTCAGATGAGATTTGGAAAATGACTCGAACCCCTCATCTCAAAGATACGGACGCCGCAAAGCTCGATGCTGCGATTGCTAGTTACGACCTTCAAGACACACCATTCATTACCTTCAATAATACAGAAGACACTTGCAGGGTTAACTCTGGGCCGCATATTGATGCATCAACTCTCATCATGACGTCAGCGGCAGCTATCACTTTGTTTAGAAGAATGTACTAGTTATCTAGATTACTATTAATTTTTAGGTCTTATCAGACCAACAAGTGCAGCATGCATTTAAATCATTGTATGGTAGTGGAATTTCCTATCACCACGTTGCGGATAACCTAAATCAGAGACACTCTGACAAAACTTAGAAGAATGTCTTTGCGGTATAATTTTTTTAGGAAAAAAAACTGTATGTACAAAACAGTTTTATAATACTGACCTCTTTTGAAACATAGTTGTAAGCGGTTGTAAGAATTGGTATATTCTTGTAAAAGGTACAAAGAACCTCAGAGGTTCGTGATGGAGAGACGAAGTTCAAAAGGTTTTAAATAGATGGCGTTGAAAGTCAATACCAAAATAGTTATAACATAATATCTGTGATCGTAAAACTTTTCTTTGGCATTTACGTAAACAATTTATGGGACTTTACCCTCAAAGTTTTTAGATGTATGTCATGGTATTATGAAATAAAACATTGAAACATACATACATACTCGTAATTAAAAATAATTTAAATAGTCTTGAAGCCACACAACAATAAATTAAGTACCTATTATTATTGACTAAGCTTGAGACGATCTTCTGCGAAGCAATAGGAATCTGATTGCTATACTAGTTATCTTAATATTAGCCTCACCAATATCTATACAGGTAGACACTGATCTAAAGCAAGAAAGACTAATCTCCACTTGTATTAACACACTATTCTTCCAGTTTTAAAATTCAACATTCACACGCTAGGGGCAAGACGTGTCCAGAATTTAATGAGTGCGCAATTGTTTTTTCAGCACATTTTCTTTAATTATTCCGAACGGTCCTGGGAGTTACTTGAAAATGGGAATCTCTTCACAGCTGTGTTTATTTTTGTGATGCGGCCAATTCAAAAGGCTCTTTGAACCTACGCATCTATTTTTACCGTATTATGCCAGCGCCTACGTGATAAGAAAATGCTTTACAAAATCTACATATAAAACGAAATTATTTACCTACCTCTCCTACAAAGAAAACACCTACTATCAGCCTGCATTATTACTAGGACTACCCAACTACAATTATTTGATAAGGCACTTGTTTGTCGCATACTATGTGGCGTATGAAGACTGCCTGGTAGACAAACCATCTTTATAAACTACTAGCTGCGCCCCGCGGTTTCATCTGCGTGAGTTTAGATTCCGTGGGAATATCGTGATAAAAAGTAACAGTATAGGTAGTATTTTACTGCTACATAAATACCCTTGATGATAAAACTATTTATTTGAATAAAAAATAATACTACGACACGAATGTAATCAACTTTTGTTTCTACCGGCTGGCGATCTAATAAAATTTTAGAACACAAAAGCTGCTATTGTGACTTAACTATGTTAGTTAGATATATTCCCTCGAGGACTTTTTTGTAGGTAATAATGAGTACTTTAATCATGTACTACATATTTTTTATGTATTATCAATAGTTTTCTCAGCGCACGCCAAATAATAAATTTTATAGGCAAAATTTTGCTACTTTGGGTTACATTATTGAAATTTTCTTAAGGATTCCTTTAATTTTTTTTTGGAAAAAGAATTATAGCCTATGTTACTTATGATAATTTAGCTTTCTATTATTGTTTTTTTTTAAATCGGTCCAGTAGTTTCAGAGTCTATTCGGTACAAACAAAAAAATAAACAAAAAATCTTTCCTCTTTATAATATTAGTATAGATCATTTTTTTTCTGAAAATGAAATTGTGCTAAGCCGATGGCTGTATCATAAAAACTTTGTTTGAATTGCTTTCCTTAAAAATAGATCAGAATTTCAAAACTATACATTGCTACTTACCAGAAGCGTGGCCTACAATATTTATTTATTTTTAAATACGTGTGAATGAATTCAATAAACGCAAAACCATTAAATTGTTTGCTCTTAAACAATAGTATATATTTTATTGTAAAATATTACTTACCATCCTTTGACTTTGACTTTGTCCGATGTTGGCAAAATTGCTTGTATAATTCTACATTAGATACTGACCACTGTTCCATGCACCATTCCTAAATTCAAAGCAATTTATTCATACGGATTAGCAAACCAGGTTGGACATTGCGATGATCCATTATGTGGTTCTACAGGATAGCCGGCCATTTACTAATCGTTTTAGTAGGTACAGCACAATAATCACTTAGAAAAATGTTTTGAAACCTGCTATAAAAATATTCACACCTAACTTTTTCGGAGATAAAGTAGCTATTTTTCTCTATAGAAAACGGCTTTAAAAAACGGCTTTTGGTTACGACGTAGGTACGTTTAAAATTCGAATTAATTTCAAACGTAGAGAGCTAATCCGCATTACGAAAACTCACCGTAAGATATTTTTAATGCAATACTGAATCAGAATGGAATCTTATGAAAGTATAAAGTTTTACGTGCACGTATAAAATAATTGCGAAAAACATCCTCAGGTTATTGAAATCTTCGGGTTTTTGATGATCACAAAGGCAAACAATTCGATTTATTTCCGCGCGAATATGTTTTTGTGTTTTATGGAGCAGTCGGTACTGATGGCAATAGCGCGATAAATTTTATTCGCATCTTGTGGTCCTTATCCCATATTACGTGGCAGCACAATATGTTTTCTTCTTGTACTCTCCTCGAGTGGAAAAAGATACTCCTATCAGCCGTCATCTCTTACCCACTAACTTCTTTCTTACCATGGAATCCTTCACAAAATCCATCCATTTATTCGCTGTGCGGAATATAATTGTTTCGCCAGGAAAAAAATACACGGTGAATTTTCGCAATCTGAGCTAGCCTTAAAATCACTTATTCTGAGCTGTATTCACGATAATACAACTAACGAAACTTAAACTGTAGTATTTTGCCGAATAAGTTTTCAACTTAGCTCAATCATTCTAGCCGAAAACCCGATGTGAAAACCTCTCGAGTTCCCGTAAGCAAACTACCCCTGCATAATCTGACTTGTTTCGACTCTTTCTTAAATCCAATAATAAGCCCGTAGAGTTTTAGCGACTCCGATCCTGCACCTTAGATTTTGAATCATGGAGGTAAAAATACCAACTTAGGTAAATAAAATAGGTATGAACACCTTTCACTTCATGTCACTAGTTTCTCATTCCATCTGGAATACGCTGGTTGAATAATTGTGGGCAAAAAATAAAAAAAAGAATACATACTTATTGCGCAGATCGTGGAGGATACCAATTAGGTGGTTGTTAGAGGAACATCTAAACATTATACATTATAAATCTGGTCATTTTTTTTTCACACAGCATCATCTATATTACCTCTATATTATATTTATTATATTATTATTAATAGGCACATTCCTGCGTTTTGCAAGGAGGTAGTATTCCACGTGACAGGTTGCAAGCCCATAAGAAACATTATCTAAAGGATATGTACAAAGACGATTTTGAACCTAACAAGAGTTTTTTCCTGCAAACCTTTGAGGCTAGAGAGAGGTGATTATAGAGGCCGTATGCGGAAAAAAAAGTAAAACAAAACAAAATATTTACTTAAAGCTTCATATACTATAAACACACTATAGTACTATATATAGATGCTTTAAAATATATATCAAACATAATCTAGAGAGATAGTGCTCCTTACTTGGCTCCTAAAGACACCGACTGAAGGACTATCGAATATGACATGGGGTAGGGCATTCCAAAGCCACACACCACATAGACAGTAAATGAGTAGCTGAAGCGGCTAGATTAGTACGAGTTACTTTTAAGCAGAAGGGACTTAGAGGTGGAATGTTGTGGTAGGTTTTATCTACAAGTTGACGTCGTTTGAAGCGATTGAACGTGTGGTTCGTTGAAGCTGTGTGTGTTTACCTCGTTTCGCCTTGTACGGTTTGTATGGGTTGTCGGTGAAGCCCGTGTATCAAGTGGCTGTGAAAGTACGCGTCAATGTTCTGATCACCACCGCTATTACAGCCGTGATAGCGCCAGTTTGACCAGGCTGATCACGCTTTTTAAAAAAAATCCTCTAAGACACAAACCCAGACACAACAATAGCCATTTGCAAATAAAACGGAGACGGCCCGAGGCTTAATGAAGAACTAATTAAAAGTTACTTGAATATTATTCCTACAGCTAAGCTTCCCAACTCGTAATGCTGATGCCTCAAAATGAATTATGGCTTTTACGAGTTCAAAAAGATTATTTAAATGAGTTACTCGTAGCTTGGTGAATTTAGCTAGGAGATTCACTTCTGCTCACTACTAAGGCCATTAATTGTTTGGTATATCTATAGGCCTCTATTTTTATAGCATTTATATGTTGCCTCTTTATCATATTAATTCGTGTCGTGTAGATCTGCACCCTCACGTTAGCCTATAAAGTCAGATTTTGTTGTTCTTAATAACTCTGCATTATATCCAACAAGACATTTACGGGAGAAATGAAAAATCATTATAAGGTACCATTAAGGAAAATAGCAATCAAGCTCTTCTGAGAAAATCATCTCTCATCCAAGAATCGAATCTATGCCATAAGGTTGACAAAAATATAATTTCAGAGAGTTAATCCCATTTTACAAGATTTAGTGTACAGTTCAGCCAGGCATCTAAACCATTTATATACGCAGTCAACATGAAGTTTTACGACAATACCTCTACGACACATTTGTAGATTACTACATCATAGAACAGAGATGCATTAGTTTTACCAGTAGATACTTCCTGCATTCATAATGCGTAAAATAAAAAATATTTAACATTTAATTTTATTCTTTTGGAGTGCGGTTTTTGGCTTAAGTCACAAATGCAAACCACCTGGTTTTTCTCATTTTCCTACGATTAAATTAATTATATTAGATTATTGAGAAAGAATATAGTATTAAGATCCCTTGCAGACTTTAGGTTTTTGATTCGCTGATGTCGGGTAGCTTTATACTAACATAAAACAAGAAACTTACATCAAGTTCTTTACCTATCCTACCACCTCCTATCTGGTAAGAAAAACAAGTAAATATAAATTAGACTTTACAAAAGCTGACAAAACATTTACTGAGCCGGCGGTTTTTTTATTCTAATAAAATACTTTGTTATCTCGATTTGTTCGTCTCATTTGTTGGACATCTACACAGTACTCATAAGGTAGCAATAAGAAAATGGTTTTAAACCTAGTAGATTGCACTTTTAGTCGGCTTTCTTACTGTTCTGATCTACTGCCAGATATATTCAGTAATCAACATACAACTAAGCAATCTGCATTAAAGAATTATTAGCAAAAATCACACGTTTTATTTGTTTGTGTCCTTAACTATATCTACATAAATGCTAAATAGATAAGATATTCTTTGACTGCAAGTCTGTTCTTAAATTACACTTGATGTAGGTACTTACCTTATTTTTTGGTACGCTACTTATTTTTAAACTAGCTTCTGCCCACGACTTTGCCAGCGTGGTATCCGGATAAAAAGCAGCTTATGTGTTATTCAGATGTATAAGCTATATTACTTTAAAGTTTCATCAAAATCCGTTCAGTAGTTTTTTGCGTGAAAGAGTAACAAACATCCATTCGCACAAACTGTCGCATTTTTAATATTAGTAGGAAGTGGAAGGATTTCATTTAGGGCATGGTTATACTAATGTGGTGGTGATGGCGAACAAAGGAAATATATTGACAAGTGGTTGTCAAAGTTCGCGTTGATGTACTGATCTGCAGGGCTACCTTTGACACTCAATACAACCTCAGTTTACACGATACAATCCACTTTCGTTATTTTTTAAAATGTTCAACTTCTAAATTCAACTTCTTCATTATGGCTTCGGTGGCTAGTTGTCACAATTCTGCCAGTGTCCGTTTGATCCATGATACATTCATAAACAATACAAAGGGTGTGAAAATAAGAATATTGTCGGTGTAATGATAGAAAGTCGACCAGAATTTTGTATTTAAAATGTTCTAGCCTGTGACATTTTAATCGGAAACTCTACTTCAATCTCGAATGTCAACGTCAAAATCGCATATGTAAATAGCATAGTTGATTTAATTTAGTTCCATAAAATTCCACCAAATACGAATTCCAATCGTGCGCTAGTATGCATTCAAAAGTACCAAATTGCACGAATTCGATCCTAATCTCAAATTGCGATTAGAATCGAGTGTAAAGAATAGCCTGTTATTCTACATATTGTTTAATGAATAAATAGGGTTTAACCGGGCCCTTCTTCACATCCTTTAAAACATTGCGAGTTCTAAAACAAGTCAAATTAACAAAGAATTGTTAGATGTTAATATGATACCAAACGTACGTTATAAAGTTTTACGAAAACAGTGCGAATGAATTATTCTTATTCTTATTCTCACCCTCTTTTTTATAATCACTCCATAAGTTGTCAAGGTACATTTTTGAGAATTGTGATGTTTTGTAAGCATCATAACATATACAAATAGGATGTAGGTTGGATTTTAGAAAATATAGGAATGTTTGACACATCATAATAAAATTATACGTATATGTATGTACATATAGATAAGGGGTGTTGAGATATCTGTTTTTTTTCTATTGATTTTAGATTTTAAAATGTTTATACACCCTCTGGTAGAAACTAGTTGGACTTGTATTAACCTGGCAACAGCTTTGTAACCTAGTTTTCACAAACAATAAAATATATTTCATCTCATTTCATTTCAAAAGAATGATTATTATTACTCCGGTATTTTTTTATTACTCCGTAATAACTAGTCTAGTTTGACTGGTTTGGAGAAGGAAATAAAATAACTATCCATAACATTTACATACTGAATGAAAGTAAAAAAAAAGTATCGAAGATGGGAGGATATGATCCAACTCGCAGTAGGTTGAAGATGAGTTGGCCTTTGCCAAAAGTCACACCGATTGAATGACATTAAATGAAACAAACAGAAATCAGTGCAGAATAAAGAGGCTGTGGTGTATAATAATTCAATAACACCTTATTTCTATTCGAAAGAGTTTTGATTGAATATTATTTCAGTAACATCTTGATAATCGCTCAAATCAAATGAAATTCGTGTGAAATGAAACGAAGTCAATTTCCTGGAGAAAATTTTATTTCCAAGAAAGAGTCTTGTTATACCGCAATTTCAATTTATCATGCTATGGCAAGGTATTGGAAAATCTGAAATTTGTTTACTTGTTATAGGTAAAAGTAACACACTTTTTAATAGGGAAAGCGGAAAACATGTTTGAAAAACAAAATATAGTTAGTAAGATCTAAAAGTAAACTACACAGTAATCAATTTTAAAAGTAAGCGAAAATACTTCCACATACGACCAAAATACAATCCTATTTTAACAATACAAAAGTATCCCCAGAATGACTTGTTGCAAAATGTATCGACTTGCACGAGAAACTTTTCGACTGTTGAGTAGAGCGCCTCAAATAGACCATGCTCTCAACTCGAGTAGCCGAGATCGATCGGCGACTCGAAGGAATTCCGCAGAATAATGTAAAGTAGAATGGAGAAAAAGTTCGCGGCTACGACCGCAGACACAGTGCATGACGAACTGATAGACTAATGATATTAAAAGTAGAAGCAAATCGACCGTTTGTTATGGGGAGTCCGAGCCTTAGCATACATGTAAAAATTCCATCAGACACAGACCATGTACTTGAAAATACCTTACATGTCAATACTACTTGACATGTGTTTCATATCGAATGATGCGACAATGCGAAGGTACTTCGCTTGAGCCACATAACGCACGTGAGAGTCAGACAACATACATGAAAATGTCAGATAACATATATAAAAATACCGTCACTTGTCATCTGTTTCATATCTAATGATGCAACGGTACGTCGATTCAAGCCACATAACGCAAGTGAGAGTTAGACAACATGCATTAAAATGTCAGATAATATACATGCAAATACCATCACTTATATTTCACAATTGATGATGCGACGGTACGTCTATTGAGCCACATAATGCAAGCGAGAGCCTATTCACATGAAACGTCAGCGTTATCAAAGTGCAGCTGCTAAACCTGTGGCAGACGACCTTGTAAATAGTGTTGCTATAGCTGCATGAAAATCAACGCAACTACGTTGTCAAACGTTTTTCAAGCGACAGACTTCATAATCAGTCGACACGTTGGCGACATACATGGGAAACGACTGCACGTCAGCAGCACATGATGTTTGTGTGGATAGAACTACGCGTTTTCATAAGATTTCGTACCCGACCACTTTTTTGTCACTGTAGCGTTAGTGATGACGCTCGTGAAAAGTCCGTGTGAAAAGGCTCGGTTGTTTAATGTTTGTTGTTTGTTAGCGTCTAGCAACTGCCTATGTCCAGAAGCCGGCTATATGGAATGCCCTTTGAAATTATAAAACGAATAATGCCAGTGACACAGGGCTTTTCATTTGACTTCTACGACAGCAACTATGCTTTCCAGTCATTTAGCCCTTCTGAATCTAATAACAACCTCTGACTGGAATGGTTAACCGTTTTGTAAGAAAGTAACCAAAGAATAATAATTATGTAGCCAGACCATTCTATATAGGGATAATCTCTTTGGAAAAACCCAAGTGATTTCACTCCGTGATGTTTCCTTTTGAATGTCGAAGTATTTTAGTAGTGTTGAGTATACCGTCAATATTGACATTTCCACGTTTATAGAATAGGCGTGATGGATGCTTGATGGGCTTAGGTGACGCCAACAGTGATACGGAATGTTTGATGTTTATCGATCGTCTATATATCGATATATGTATAACTTTTTAGTCAATACTCAGAGATGAGATTTGCAAACGTTTTTTAATCGATTTTAAAAAAGGAGAAGGTTTTCAATATGTCTATATGTTTTTTTTGTTTATATGTTACGCTTATCTATTACTATTTTTTAATGGGTAAAGTATACTTCAAGTGTGGTTCCAAATAATATTTGGCCCCATTTTTTTTTTAATTTCATATTGGTATTTTCATTAACTTCCCGTTACTTGAAGTCAGTTTTTATTTTTTCCTGAAGAAAATATACTTATTTAACAGATATACGTGTTTATCACATACATACATAAAGTTATGCCTGTTTCCCGGAGGGGTAAGTAGATACCACGGATTTCCACTTGCTAGGATCCTGTCCATCTTACATTGGTCGAGGCGTTCCTCTCAATTATACTATTCATGCTCGCCTTTTATATCATAATACATGTATCTATATAGATAATTTTATGTGTGAAAAATAACAGTAAAATGACGTGATTATTACGTAAAGTAATTTTAACACTATTATCTTTGGTTGATGTTAAAAATACCCCGGCTCATTTTTTTTACCACATCTCACCTGGTGGCGATGGCTTGTCTAGAATATAATTAACTATTTACTTTCATCTTGAAGATATGAATCCGCTTAAAATGATAAAGTGCTTTTCAATATTACTGTAAAATTAGAAGCAGGGAGTGAACGTCTTGAAAAATTAAAAAAAAGCTCAGGTACTAAGTTACCTTTGAAAATGTAAGGAAACTGAGTTTATTAAAAACATGCATTTCGTTTTGATATTATTTCACTTTAGTTTCCGACTTTCAGTTATTATTGTTTCAAATATTCACAGCATGGACTGGTAATATCATACGTTTGCGGAAGCTTTGCTGATATCCAGATGTTGCTATATTTACTGGCTTCCTTATTAAAATCTTACCCTTAGTTAAACCAGGCCTCCTTATGAAATTACCTGGTTGGGTTAAAAGAAGCTATCGCGTTTTGGAACAACACAAGCAAACACTGATAGTGTAGTGTATAGATAAATTAAACAAAATAAATAATTGGATTTGAATGAGTTAAGATCACCTCAAGAGTCAGTGCAATTCTTACAAGTACATAGATTCTTCTCCATCCCATGGTTGGATATGGTTGGCTCTCGATATGGTTGGCTTTAACATATCGCTTTAATACGATAAAACCGTCAATTGTACTTTTAGTTATATATTTTTTTGATTATTTATAATCTTGTTGTGTACAATAAATTATTTTCATTCACTCACTATACTGTAACTTAGGATGTAGAAAATAGAACCTGTGATACGAAACGTAAAAAGCTGTGCATGTGTACCATTTTGATAATTTTCGAGATGAACAAAACCATTTAAGATCGCACCAAATACTATACTGTGATTTAGGGTGACCATGAACGTGTGATACGACCGAAAAATTACTGTGTAACGTAATGTTTATCTTGGATTTGTTTATCTCTATTTAATTATTTTTTGTCATTCTCAATCTGGACTATCGCTATGTATTGCGGTAGGTCCGCACTAGGCCTATAAGCCTATATAAACCTAATGCGGAACTCATGTTCAAACTTGTAATATAGACACATACTATTTTCAGAAATAAAATATTTTATATTCTTGCCATGCAAAAATGGTACATTTATATAGAGGTAACATTCGAGATAAACAAAACCTTCCCAGACCGTATCTAATTTCAGCAACCACCCAGCCAATTAGCATACAGGCCTCTACCTACGACCCTTCCTTTGGTAATATGAGCTTGTGATGCGAGTACGGATGGAATGTGATTGCTAAAAGCAAAACAAACACGCGCACGACTATATTCACCCGTTGAGGATGCCGTCACGACGGCCATCCTCAGATACATACTCAGTGCGTAGATCTTTGAGGATACTAAGGAGGGCATAGTCAGAGGCTAACATTTGGCACATGCCATTATTTTTAAAGTAGTTAGCATTTCACTTGATAGGTCCAAACCCAGCGCAGCTATAAAGGTACAAATCTTCCCCCAAAGACGTAATGAAAACAGATCATAGAAAACTAATTTACTCCTTTGAGGTATAACTTTGAAGAGCTTTTTTCGGCTTATTCATGTTTAGATTACCCAACTTAAACAGCAAACTGAGCAATAGAGCTCTGTTTAGAGAGTTACAGTGATTGGTTAAGCTATTAAACTTTTAAATAATCTACACCTACACCGAAACAGAGGCTAGACAAATACCTCACGCTAACTTTTCCTTTCACGCTAACGCTAAACTTGGCAGCTGTCACGTGACATTTTCACAGCTAATGTAATTTCCATACAATTCAATATTTCCAATTACCCCGGTATTGCAAATGTCAACAGGCGACAGTAACAGCTTCCCATCAGTGTAGACGTATGTCTGTATACTACGATATAAAATTTAAAAATAAATCAAAATGTAACTACCGACCACCAATTAACCTGAAATTGCGTAAATAACAAAAACCCGAAGCGCGTACCAGCTAAATAACGATAATTTTATAAGTGGCTTAGCCTAGCCGTAGTGTCGCAGTGTTAGTTTATCTCTGCACAATAGGAAATTTAGTTTGAAAACTTCTGTAGAACAAATAGAAGAAATAAAACAATATTAGACATGTCGAAGAAAAGGGCTGAACACTGACTAGATTGAAACTTTTTAATATATTATCACGATTATATCAAGTACTCTATTCTCCTGCTGACGTTTTGTTTTCTTGGTATAGTCGTTATAATATAATAAAATGATACCAAACCATGATTATGATGACCTCTGTGGCGCAGTGGGCGAAGGCCCGCCTTAGACGCAGAAGGTTGCGGGTTCGATTCCCGCCTCGAGACAAATGTTTGTATCTGCAAATATTTGTCTCGGAATCTGGGTGTTTTCTATGTATGATATGTATGTATTTACAAAATAAAATATAAATGTAGTATATATATAGTATATGTAGTATATCAGTCATGTAACACAAGTTCTGCTTACTTTGGGGCTAGATGATGCTGTGTGAAAAATGTCTAACATTATTTATTTATTTATTCATGATAATTTCAATGCTAAATTGAAACTTAAAACTAAACCAAAATCGTCCTACCAGGTAGATAAAAAATCAGAAAAATTTGGCACTTTACCTGATTGTAACTCTGTGGACGTATCGATTGCCAATTAGAGCAGTGTGAAGTTACATTAATTGATATCGTTTCCACGGAAGCTCGAATTGCTGGTCGTCCAATCAAAATGGTCTTTTGAAAACTTCACATAAATTGGTCGCTGGCTGGTTATATGTTTCTGGGAAACTCGATGATTTATTTCGAAGCAAGCTTCATTATTATTGCAGTTTACATTAAACAAGCTTCAGTTCATTGCTTTGCCCGTGCGGTAAAAATAGCTGTGTAAGTAATCATATTTCTTTAAACCAGTCTTATCGCGTTTAATCTGCTTAGTTTGGGGCTAGATGATGCTGTGTGGAAAATGTCCAGAATTATTTATTTAAAACGAATAATTATGTTTAACTGATCACGGAAGTTTGTAAAATATTAATAGTCTGTATCGAGATCATAACTCTCTATATCTCTACTACTATTACTTATATCTCTACCAATACTAAATTTCATTTAAATCGGTTTGGCAGTTACGAAGACAAACACTATAAGCTATTTATAATTTTTTAAACTTCTTACTGAGAAACATACAAGTAGAGCTTTTGTCTATAATAACACTGACCAGCAATCTCTAGAATGTAATCGTGCTTTAGTAATGAAATTGCCCTAGAAACCTTAAAACTAAAACGGTGTCACCTCGAGACGGCCCTGTCTCCCGTCAAATTGAGATGACAGAGGATCGGGCTCGACTGCCACGAGACTCTCGTAAATGTTCGTGTGTTTGACTTCTTATGAGCACGAAATTCAGGTTGATAATATTTGCAAGCTTATTTATATGGTAATATGGTAGAATACTATTCAACTATTGTATGTACATTATATTCGAGCAAATAAATGAATCTAATGTCATTTAGTCTAATGCAACTACAGTTGTAAATCGACGGTGACGTTTTGTTTTTCTGACAAACTGACTAAACTTTGTCGGTCTCATTACGAAACGTGGTCTAAACTCGAGTTGAACTCAAGTTCTGTCAGATCCACTAAACCATGGTTTAAATATACCTTATCCAAAAAAAAGTATTATTGCAAAGCCACTACGGTCGACAATTTAAAAATAAAATAAAACCGCGGGAACACCGTTTCATATAAAAAACACTTCTAAACCAAAATAAAAAAGAAAAACATAATTTTGATTGGCTACCAAAAAAAGTAGGTCCTCAAAAAGAGGTTGAGTTATGATAGAAATAAACTAGGTGACCGCCTGGTTTAGCTTTTAGCAGTTATTTGTAGTCAAACCTCTTTTTGAAATGTCACATAGACTGTCGGCTATTATACTATAGCATTCAATTTTAAGCCTTGTTTCCTTTGCACGACAATTTGTCTTGAAAATCAGGAATCAAAGGTCTAAAAGATAAACCACCTATTTAAACCACCTTTCGTAATGAGACCCTGTAAGTTTTTCAAGTAAAACAAGACGTTTTCCTTTAAAAAAATCCAATATTGTAAATAAAACAATAATTGAAAAAAATGGAGTAATTCTTGGTTGTTTCCAAATGGCTGACTTTTATTTCTGTAAGATTGTGATAAAAAATACAATTTTTTTTTCTGATTTAAAGCTGATACGAGTAATCAACATTTATTTTGATTTTAGTACTTATCATATTTATTTCGGTTTTTTATAGGTTTGTATTCCAGGTATATTAGCCAAACATACATACATACATAAACTCACGCCTGCTTCCCGGAGGGGTTGGTTAGGTTAGGAAAAACTACGGATTTCCACTTGCTTCGATCCTGACATGCTTTTGCTTAATTCACTCTCATTACATTCTTCATACAAGCTTGCCGGTTTAGGATACTCTTGACCTGACCTTTCTCCAGAACGTCTCCAATCTGATCAGAGTACGGTCGCCGGGGTCTATCAATAATATCCCATTCACGCTTTATACATGTTTCGTCAATCTCCTTTCGTCCATCCTTTCTACATGCCCAAACCACCTTATCATACCTTTCTCTATCGTTGTCACTACATCTTCTTTCACTCCACAACGCTCTCTTATCACACTGTTTCCCACTCTTTCTCTCAAAGTCAAACCACTTAGCCATATTAGTCAAAAATCTAACAAAAAAAATCAATAAAAAGTGTAACCTCTTAAGCACTTCAAAGAAGTCTGGTTAGCGTGCCGTGAGTCCTGTTAAAACTTTCGCTGTAAAATATAATTCACCAATAATGCTGGAACTTGGGTCGCCCGCAGTCGATACGTGTTCTCAATGCAAAGTCCGCAATGAGAACCTCTGTGTCAAGCCCAAGATTCTCTATTTTTCCGCACTCCGTTGCTTTTTCTTACTATTTTCGGATAAAACTAATTTTGTGCTTTGTTGACTTTTGCTGTTATATTTTCATTTCGATTTCGGCGCCCTGTGGCGTGTGGCCAACCGATAAGGCCTCTATTCAACCAAAACACCGTTATTTTCATTACATTTGGTGTTTTGTTATCCTTCGGGTCAACCTTTTTGCAAGATTTTGGTTCTGGGAAAACAAGCGAATGAATTAATGAATGAATTATTTATTTTCCACTATAAGAAAAAATAACACAATTTAACAAAACTTAACATGCAATGAGCCATCTTATCGCAGAAACGATCTTTTATACTTAGACATCGTTTGGATGGAGATAGTTAAATTATATTGTAAGAATGACCACAAATTATTACTATACCACTAATAATTTGTATATAAGAAGTTACTAGCAATATGCATTAGTTTTCTATTGAGATTAAATAAATAAGACAGAATAAAGAAAAACCATTTGAAGAAGATTAAGAATAAACCTTTATTAAGCCATTATCTCACCTAGTGGAGTGTAAAGGTCTAGAATAATAATATAATAATATCTAGGTTTAGGATATAATGGAACCGAAACGGTTACTGCTTATGAGTGGTATACTTATAAGATACAGATTGTACTGGAATGTGCGCCTGCTTGTCCTTAGGTGAAAATGAGATCAGATCTATTAGCTCCTGGGCCACTCTTGATTTTTTAAGGAAAACTTTATTATTTTCCATAATCCACAATTCCATTTTCCACTAGCGGGAACGTCCACTTTTGGACTGACAACTGTGTGCTTAAAGCGCAGAACTTTTCTCTTCCGTGTCAGTAAAAGCGCTTAAACTTAGCAAGTACTAATAAAATTTTCACCCGCAAACTGCACTGTGACTAACGCTTACGTTAAGTCATAAGTACCGACTTCCAATATCGTAGGCGGTGACTTATGGACGAGTGAGTTTTGCCAACTTTTCCTAAGAGTTAACTCGTAACTTGTACTTGATGGATCTTCGAAAGAGGGTCTATCGGATGTGGCAATTCTTTATAATTTCAGTTGTTTTTTATAACCGGAATAGAATGTAGCGTAACCTTGGAATAGCGTTTTTTCTCCTACCTGACAATTTTAAAACAAAACGGAGAGAGAACACCATGCTGAGGCTTGAATAAAAAATACTTGGATGACACAGGTCAAAAGGTAAACCCCATCAAGAGGCGGCGATACATAAATAATAATTATCTAGTTCAACATAAATTAAGATTTTGCGATGCACCATTTTTATCCGACATTTCAAACATAAAGTATCCTTACCTCAGCGCGTTTTGCTGAGGCATGGATACTTTAAAATTATATACGTATAACCTACCTACCAAGTAACATCAAGATCAAATAAACGGTTTCTTTTTTTTATCGTCGAAAATAAACATTCATACATACTAAACTAATTTGCGCTAGAAAAGGCTCTGCCACTTGTTAGTGAGGACTGTCCAGTGAGGATGTAAACTCGCCTCCGAGATATAGTTTTCACACTAGTTCGGGGGATAGTGGACATACAAACTGGGCAGCATCGCTGTTAGCGGAAGGGGTTTTTTGCAGAAACAACTATAATTTTTGTATAGTTTGACCCCACACTAGGATTTTCTGTGTCGTGGTTATCAGGAACTACGGTACTCAGACCCGGAACAAATATCTGCAAAACATACAAACATTGGGTCGAAGCGGAAATCGAATCCACATGAGTCTTGCGTCAATAATAGAATAAATGATACATACCTCTATATTCAAACGCCAAATTGTTAAAAAAAATTGTCAAATATGGTTAATTTTACCATATTTGAACCACCCCAGCTTTCCTGGCTCCATGTTCTCTGAACGTAGCACTGACGCTAAAGATTTATGTGCAAATTCACTTAATGCACCGACTCCCGTTTTATTGGTTTATACTTTTCAATCACACTTGGCGCGATTACGCTTTGATTTTATTTTCAAAAGTTTATTTATTTCGTTTTGTTCTGTTTATATTTGAAAGACTTGGCTGGCTATGGCTGTCACGACTGTGATAGTCTTCTCGAGTATTCCAAAAGTGGAACGATTTATGGCTGCATGTGATAATTGGATGGTACAGATCAAGATACATCAAGATCAAGATACAGACACAGTGCCACAGAGGTTTGACAACCTCTAGTTGTAGTGGGTGAAGGTCCGCCTGAGACGCAGAAGGTTGCGGGTTCGATTCCCGCTGCGGGACAAATGTTTGTATGTCCTGCATTCATTTGTCTCGGGTCTAGGTGTTTTCTATGTAAAATATGTATTTACAAAAAAAATGTATATAAGTAGTATATCAGTCATGTAGTTCCCATAAAACAAACTTTGCTTACTTTGGGGCTAGATGATGCTGTGTGAAAATGTTCAGCATTTTTTTTTATTGTGATGGTGATTATGTAAACTGAGAGTGTTCTTACTACATATTTTTTGTATTATGTCAAGCTATACAGACGGGTAGGTTCATGCGTTTGCCGGAAGAGGTTTTTTGTTTGTTTGTTTGTCTGTTACCGTTTTTCTCCTACACGATTTATCCGATACAAATGCGGTTGTTCGCAATTGTTTTGTATGACTTCAAGGGTAGTTAATCTTAGATGATTTTTATCGCCACAAGTTAAAGGTGGGGCTGTTATATGTGATAGAATGACGGAGGTCATTTATTGCGTGACCGGTTTTCCGTCTTATTTTTTTATACACACGGTAATTTCCATTTCAAAATTGAAATAAGAGTTTTTCATGGAGTTTGTATAACATATTAGAATTATTATGAATGTAATGAGCCTCGTTCTATTTTCAAACTTACTTACGGACATAGGGCCGCAAATAGCATTAACAGAAACAGTTTTCGAGTTTAGTATGACCTATTTTCAGAGCATGAGCGATAAAAAAATAATAGTATTAAAACGCAGAGCGGGACGACTGACATAATTAAGGATATTTTGTGTAGACAATCGGTAAAATGTTCCGCATACGGAATTTTAATTTGAGTTTACGGACATTTAGATTTGTTGGGGTGGAGGGCGGCAGGACCTACGTGGTTTGAATACAGGGGGATGTGGTATTGCGGACTATCTTTGTTTGCATATTTACAGGGAACAATATTTAAGCTTTCTAAATCAAAATCGTCATACTTTTGCAATATATACGTATTTACTACATTGAATCTTCCGGTTCGTGGTCGCCATTCGAGAACCTTTTCTATTTGTCGTACAAAGTTATTACATGCGAATTCCACTCAATAATAGATCCGAAAGGGACAACTGCTAACACTGAAGCACCGACATACCAACCATTAAACTCAACATTCGCCATAAACGACGCATTAGGGCAGAATGAGGCAATTTAAATTATCTTTTATGGGTCACCATTTAAAATGACCTGTAAGTACTTTTGGTTATGTTAATGGCTAGTTACTATGGACATAAACATGAAAGAATAAATAATAAATAATAAATAAACACGACAATAATTAAAATATGACAAGTATTTTACGGTTGCAGTAAAATAGTAGTGTCTGTGGAATGGATTGCCGGTGTCAATTCGGCAGGCCCCATCGCAAGGCATATTCAAAGCTCGAAAAACTTTTTTTTATCGGAAATATCTTTGAAAACATAGTCTTTTTTTTAAATGTCCTTCCACTTTTCTGTATGGTAAGTGAATATATTAATTATAAATATATATATTTACCACTATTATAAATGCGAAAGTTTGTGAGGTTCATTAGTTTTTGCGTGAAGAAGTAACAAACATATTATACATACCTACTTACTAAAACAATATTCGAATATACGAAGGTAACCAACTTTTGCTTCTACCGGCCGGCGATCTAATTAAATTTTAGAACACAAAAGCTGCTATTATAACTTAATTATGATAGTTAGGTATATTTCCTAGAGGACTGTTTTGTAGGTGATAATGAGTACTTTAATTATGTAGTACATATTTTTTTATGTATCATCAATTGTTTTCTCAGCGCACGCCAAATAATGCTACTTTGAGTTACATTATTGCAATTTTCTTAAGGATCTCTAATGGAATAAAAATGGTTAGAATCGGTCCAGTAGTTTCGGACCCTATTCGGTACAACAAACAAACAAAAAAATATTTCCTCTTTATAATATTATTATTATTATTACATACATTACGGTTGTCTGAATGAGATCGATTTAAGCGATGAGATCGCCCATTTTACTTTTAGTTATTCATTCATTCAAACACCCAACAGTCTTACACGTAGTCGTGATCCCACACTAGGATATCTGTTTATCAGGAACTTCGAGCACCATGGTATCACAACATAAAAACCAGACAAAATACTGAAACAAAAGGTACGTGATTACATTGTTTGTGAGCTGTGAAATGATCTACAGTCTGAAAATTGTAGTTTCAGCTTTGAGCTATTTATTTATCTAACAACTGATATTTTCTTTTCAGTAAAACTTGTTCATTTTCATAGGCAGAATCACCAGATTGGGATGAGTATGCATGTTTTGGAACACCCTGTTTATCGAACTATGGACTTCGTAGGCTGAATTTGATGATAATGACATCTGCTTACTGCTTTTTAGAATAATTGAAGGTATAGCGTGCACGTTGTGAAACAGGTGCAGGAAAACGACGTAAGGAAACTGATATGCCCTAGAACCAAAAGTTCGAAGACATGTGCCATCGATTCGCGTTCCAATAAGCTGCGTTGGGCTTGCAACCTTTCACGTGGGATGCTAATTTCCTGTCATGTACCATATATAATATTTGGACCTATCTCCGACCACCCTCTACTTTGGTGTTCTGATGGATCTGTGAACGTAACTAACAAAAATATGTTTTTTTCAGAGTTCTGACTGAAATCCTTTTATCCCTTCTTCTCTTCTGCCCTTCAGGTCAGATCTTAAAACCACTTCAACAATATGTTTATTCAGTGACCTCTAGGGTAAGTACCTCTTACATATTGTAGCGTTAATTTAGGGCACCGACCACCATCCCTTACTAACCCTATTCATTTATTAATTTACGACGAGTCGTATAAACTTTAACTAAGTGCCTGCAGGTGATACCCGAACCCGGCTATTTTCTGGCTTGGACAAACATTTACACACAAAAGTGGTTTTACATACTGTATTGAGAAATTTTACAAAAACCTAACAAAGTGCTGCGTATTGAGCGGTAACCAAGATATATTGTTTGTGGACTGATTCAATGAAAGTATTGTTTATGTGCGATAACTAACGATGGAACTTTCTTCCTTATTTTATCTGCGCCAACTATAAAAAAATCCAAAACAGTTCAGCAACATAGCGATCGTGAGGTCAAAGGTCGTGAGGGGGGGTCACCCCTCACTTCCTAGGTCCTATCTGAAAATCAGCGCTGCTTCGCCGTGGCGGAGTAGCAATAAGCTGAGATAGGACCTTTTCGACTCATACCTACCATTGCAGCATAGACTGCCCTCGTTGGCACTGGTTAGCACCCATGTATTGTACTCTTTTGTAATTTACTGTTTTTTATATTTTTTATTATTTGTATTTCTTTTCATTTTACTTGTCTGTGCTGTATTGTATGTGTTGATTAAAAACTATCTATCTATCTATCTATACCAAAATTCTAAGTTAAAATTTTGACCCAATCATTATAATTTTATTCAAATACATTCTTTAATGACCTCTAGTTTTTGTAACTACTGGTTACCTAACTAATTCTACGCTATTATAAATGCGAAAGTTTCTGAGGATGGATGTTTGTTAGTCTTTCACGCAAAAATTACTGTACGGATTTTGATGAAATTTTACAGCAATATAACTTTTACATTAGAATAACACATAGGCTACTTTTTATCCGGGTAACTCGCGGCCGAAGCCGTGGGTAGAGGCTAGTAATTAAAATAATGCTGGTCATTTTTCACACAGCATCACCTAGCCCTAAACTAAGCAGAGCTTCTATTATGGAACTACATGACTGATATACTATTTATATATATTTTTTGTAAATCCATACAAATTATACATAGAAAACACCCAGACCCGAGACAAACATTTGCAGATCATATAAACATTTGTCCCGCGGCCGGAATCGAACGCGCAACTTTCTGCGGGCACACGCCCACTGCATCACAGAGGTCGTCGTAACTATACTGTTACTCATCAATTTCTTTGCTACGCTTTTTCGCAAGCAACTGTAACGTGATTTTCTTAAGCTAAAGCTAAGGTAAAGTTAAAACAGTAATTAGCGTCTTCTTAAGAAACTATGAAGACTTAGAGGTACCTAGGTATCTGGGCCTTCAAAGCCGGGGATTAATAAGTCAGACGAGAAGAGATATAAATTGGAGTTAGCGATGATACAGAGGTATTTGCAGGATGGTGGAAGAAGGGGCTAGTGCGTATTTTAACCGACATAAAATAATGACGTTTGTTTCGATTCGGGGTCTACGATTGTTTTTTTTATTACTGATGTTTGGTGATCTGAATCGAATGAGTAGTTTTCCAAAAATCAAAGAAAGACGTCTTGCGATTTTGTTGATACATTTATGTGGATGATATATTTTTGTCTTACTGTTTAAAGACCAAATTAAAGCTGGTTGTTGAATTGATATTATTATCTTCACTGTCGTTCATTTTGTCAATTTTATCATGATACCAATCACACGGAAAATTCTAGTGGTGTGTCTACTATTAATGAGATTTAGTTAAATTGTGGTATACAATAAAGTATTTTTATTCAATAATTCAACTTTCTCACTCCATGTGGTTTGTTAGTTAGTTTGCCCCATTTAGTGAATTTTAAAGTCCATCCCTGTCAAGTCCGTGTTAGAGCGATGCAAATCGAGATGTCAGCACCAGGTCGAGGCGGAATTGCCTTTAATGAGGCTATTGCATCTTTAAATTGCATTTAAGTTCGATTTAAAATCTCTTTGAGGTTTATCCCGCAGAGTGCTTTACCAAAATAAAGCTGTGTATCAACTGAGCAACAGTTGGTCAGAACGACAGCGACATTGATATTGCCAGTGATTCTCAAAATATATTGTACGTTATGACAATACGTATTTAAAATATCAATGGTTTAATAGATTTTTGGGGTCTCATTACGAAAGGTGGTTTAAATCGGTGGTTTATCTTTTAGACCTTTGATTCCTGATTTTCAAGACAAATTGTTGTGCAAAGGAAACAAGGCTTAAAATTGAATGCTATAATATAATAGCAGACAGTCTATGTGACATTTCAAAAAGAGGTTTAACTACAAATAACTGCTGAAAGATAAACCAGGCGGTCACCTAGTTTATTTCTATCATAACTCAACCTCTTTTTGAGGACCTACTTTTTTTTGGTAGCCAATCAAAATTATGTTTTTCTTTTTTATTTTGGTTTAGAAGTGTTTTTTAAATTAAACGGTCATCCCGCGGTTTTATTTTATTTTTAAATTGTCGACCGTAGTGGCTTTGCAATAATACTTTTTTTTCGATAAGGTATATTTAAACCATGGTTTAGTGGATCTGACAGAACTTGAGTTCAACTCGAGTTTAGACCACGTTTCGTAATGAGACCGTTGCTGTTTTAAAGTAGTTAAAACACTGTCTTTAGTATATTGTAATGAATGCTGTTTTCTTGGTTTTGTTGCCGGGGATCTTTCAGATATGATTAAATCTAAATAATTAAAATTTATAAAAATAATATCACAAAGGGCTCCTTTGAGTTGTGACGTCATTTTAAATACCATATGCCTTTTAAGGTATATGGTATTTGATTTTGATATTTATCGGAATTTACCATACGATGACATTTTAACATTCGCAATAAGTTAGCTTCTAAAGAACTACTACTGGAACTGCTTGGTGCCTGAGAAATTATTTGGATCAAGCGTATTGCCACATACATATCTGTTGCAATGTCGGGCAATATTTCTCTCCTAGTTAAAATCAAAGTTCATGACTAAAGACTTTATATACCAGGATAATACTCGTATATGCACGTATTTATGATAGTCTTTGAACATTTTTATAAAATGTAAATTATTTTCTATAACGCAAAGTTGTAATAAAATAATATAGTTTAATATGATAGAAATAGTAAAGACAAATATAGTAAAATAGTAGACTAGAATATAGTTGTAAGTCTGAAATCAGCCCACTTTACATCGTGTACAATGTTGCAAGTAAAGAATGAGAAGCAGGCCGAGCAGTGATGCACTTTTGATAAGAACGTGATTTTGTGAAACAGCCCAAAGACATAAAGAAATAGTTCGACGAATGGTCTTATCGTTAAAAGCGTTTTCTGCTAGTCAATATTTCTTTAAAGTTTTGAAAATCTTTATGAAAATAACCCTGAATTGAGCGGTGGCATCATTTTAGTTGGAAGTTTACTGTGGACGTAAATTTTCGAATCAGCTCGTTAAGTTGCGCAATATTTAGTAGCCCAGTGAATACACCGCCTTATGCAGATTTGCTATTTTATATGCGACTAATCCAGTTAGTAAGCGTTGTGGATAAAAACTGCACTTACCTATAAACTTTGCTAATTAACCTGAGCTTGAATATATAATTAAATTATACATTTTTGTGGATGAAACTGGTGTTACAAAATAATAAGAACGAATTATTATGAAAAAAGACTTGGAAATTACATCCTTCGGCCATTGTTCATACTAATATTAATGGCATGCACACAATATTTTTGATATATACGGACCGCCCAAACAATAACAATTAATCTGTAAGAAAAGGCCTAAGTGGTCGCACAAATTCTAAACATACGTAAAAAATGATGCATTTTCTGTTCTTACAAATAAAATAAAGACCCAATATAAGCAGAGCTACCTGACTGATATACTACTTATATACATTTTTAAATACATACATATTATACATAGAAAACACCCAGAACCCGAGACAAATATTTGCAAATACAAACACTTGTCCCGCGCCACAGATCATTGCGCCACAGATGTCGTCTACTCACACTTTTCTACTAAACGCTAGTACGTTATTACAAACGCCATTGCGTCCTCAAAATAATTGCTATAAGACCTCATATTTGTCCCCGAGTCGCTTACTGTTACCTGTTTCTGTATCCTACTACTATCCTACAGTACTAGTCTGTGTGTGTGTGAATGTTTGTTACCACGTATCTCCGTAACTACTAAACCGATTTTGATGAAATTTGGAATGTAGATAGTTTAAGATCTGGAATAACACATAGGCTAATATTATTTTCGAAAATCGACCCCTAAGGGGGTTAAATAGGGCGGTAAAGTTTCTATGAAAAAAAAAATTTTTGTTTCGCTCAAAACTCTGTACAGATAAACTTTAAAGTAAATAATGAAACAAGTATTTTTTATTTTCTCAAAACTACCCTTTGGGGGTGTGCAATTGATTTCTAAACTTTGTATAAATTGTAATCCTTGGTTCGATTCATTCAAAAGTTGGTGGACGTAGTTTGAAGCCTGGAGACGGTCATATGCTACTTTTATTAACATACCATGCGGGCGAAGCCGCGGGCATGCAACATGTGTATTATAAAATAGTTAATGATAGTATGTAGGTATTATGCTGTGTAGTAAGTTAGTAATTATGTAGGTAAAAATTATATACTGTTTTCATAGTATGTGTTACATCATTTTTAACCCCTTGTAATCTTTGGTACAGCCCGTTCTATCAAAAGGTTGTCTGGCAGAGATCGCTAATTAGCTAATTTTACAACATTTTCAAAGTTTGTACTATTTATTTAAGCTGAATTATTTGGTGTGTATTATAGTATTTTCTATGTATCGTATCTAGTTAGGCCTCTGTAAGAAAACAATACCTATATATATTTCGTGGAGGAAGTCACTGAACGTCTCACTTAATTAAAGCTTGTCACACATCAAGAGCGCCACTCAAGGCGAATGAGCGAAAGGCGGAGACAACGACACGACGCTATTAGATTGCCGCTGAAATGAGGTGAAATTCCAGGAAGACACTGTTTCATCTACTGTGATTGCATAATATTTGCGTATGGAACTAAAGAGCCGCTGCTTAACATCCTAAGAGCCGCATGTGGCTCGCGAGCCGCAGGTTGCCGACCCCTGGTTTAGGCAAAGATGTCACTTTTGGACATCGCGATTGAGGACGCTATTGCGTAAACATTAAATATTGGAGCTGTCTAAATATCAGCTTTAAGTCAACAGTGTATCAGGGCCTAACCATGAAGTCTTATAGCGATTCGTTTCAGTCAAAGATGTCACTTTCTGCTTTGCGATTGAGGACGCTATGGCGTATTTGTCATACACAAAGCGGGAATTGACATCTTTGCCTGTATTGAATCGCAATAAGACTTGATGGTTAGGCCCAGGAAGGTTAAATAAACTGTATACAAAAAAGTACGGGTTAAGTCTAGTTAGCGGAGATGAGAGCTTTGAGAAGTATTTATAGTGTAACTTTGAGAAATAGAATGAGGAACAGCTTGGAGTGAATGAAGATGGATGAAAGAAGATTAACGAAATAAGTATCGGCTTGAATGGGGTTTTTGGAAGGAAAATAATGCAGATGTGCATAATATGCATGTAATATATGCATATATTATAATTATTCATATATTATATGAATAATTTCAAGCATTTATATATTAATTTAAGCTACAAAAACAATTATGAACCAAACCAATTATTTAACTTATTCTTGAATACCATTCTTTCAAACACTTTAAGATCTTCAGGCAACTTATAATAATTATAATAAATTTTCTTATAATTATATATTTTCTAGTAGCATGAAGCTTGATACAGTAGACAGTTAGAAAGAGGTAGCACGCTATTTGAGCGTCGGCGCCATCTGATCCTCGAAACAACACGGACAGAGTTTCTCTTCTCGAATATTGTGATTTGATAGAATATAAAACAAACTTGCCTCCTGTAAACTTAATGTACGGTAAATATTGAAGTCTCCATAAGAGTTTGTGTGCAAAAGTTGTATTCGAGTTTTCGAGTTAATCAACCGCGGTCTTCCTGGTATTTCTAACTTCACTCTATGGTTTAAAAAAGTCAAGAAATCGTTAGTATAGTATGACATGATCGTAGGCGAGTTTATGTAATAAGCTATAGAATAATATAACAGATGGTTTTGTTTTGTTTTAGGTACCTACCTATAGTTTTTAGTTATTATTCGTAATTGTCTGTACAATCTTTTTCTTAAAAAAAAAATAAGACTTTAAATACCGTTTCCAAACCAAACAAGCTAAAAAACACGCTCACTATTATATTTCGAATGACATTCTCAGAAACATAATTAGTGCATAAATCTTTATACCAAGTAGAAGGTAGTCAGAGTCACGTCAAAACATTACATTTGGCACATGCCGCTTACTGGAACACTCATCGATGGCACATAATAATAATAATAAAAAAATAATGCTGGACATTTTTCACACAGCATCATCTAGCTCCTAACTAAGCAGAGCCTGTATTATGGGAACTAAATGACTATCAAACTACTTATATACTTTTTGTAAATACATACATATTATATATAAAAAACACCGAGACCCGAGGCAATTATTTACAGGTCATACAATCATACTGCGGCTGCGGCGGGAACCGAACCCGCATATTTCTGCGTCTGATGTCGTCGAAACATGGCTTTGAATTTCGGCTCTAGAGCATGCTGGATTCTTCACGATGTGTTCCTTCACCGTTTTCAGCATGTACTAATTCGTACATGAATTTAAATCCCGTTTCCGTGTAATATTATTCATGTAACTTTAACAAAGCCGCTCTTCAGCTGTTGAGGTTAGTTCGTAACTAGAGCTTAACTGCAGCTTAACTCCCCCTTAACACCTGATTAAAGCATCTGCGACGAGACTCCTAGTTTGCGTTATTTTGGGAGCTATTCATCAACATAATCACCAGCCTGTAAAAGTCCAGAATCAGAAATATAATAAAGAAAATGCTGGAAATTTTTCACAGAGCATAATCTAGACCCAAACTAAGCAGAGCTTGTATTATGGGAACTACATGACTGATATACTTTTTTTTTTGGAAATATATACATAGATTATTATACGTAGAAAACACCCATAAATATTTATTGACAAAATTTATACACATTGCATTACAGTAAGGTTTACTTATTGGTAAGCGTAACAATGAATCGTCAAACATTTTGAGACATACAGACCCGAAAAAAATATCGGTAGAACATGCAAACATTTGTACTGCAGCGGGAATCGAACCTGCACCTCTTGTGTCACAGCTTGCATGCCGTTCTTTATTCTTTATTGTACACACAGATAATACAGACAAATTTTGGAAGTTAGGATGGTGGGATAATTTATGAGAATAATAATTTATAAGTTAGAAAACCGCCTACTTATAAGTATAACTGAAAGAGAAATGCCCCACGCACCTTACTGCCTTATCTATCAACCTAGACAGTTTTATGTCGCACCAAAAAGGTATCAAGCTCAGCATAATTTTGGGTACCCACCAAAATAATTGAATGATTTCGATGGCATCAATACAGACAAAAAGTTTCTTTGTTTGTATTATCTGTGTGTAACGATAAAGAATAAAAAACGGCTTGCAAGCTGTGACACAAGAGGTGCAGGTTCGATTCCCGCTGCAGTACAAAAGTTTGCATGTTCTGCCGATATTTGTTACGGGTCTGTATGTTTTGGTACCTTGGTTCCTGATACCCACGATACAGGGAATCCTAGTGTGTCGACAGCACTATGAATGTGACTGTTGGTTGTTTAAATTGAAACTGTTTTCAGAGCATTCAAAAATCAATTTCATGTCGTGATTATGTAAAGACTAGCCTCTACCCACGGCTTCGTCCACGTGGTACCAGTATAAAAAGTAGCCTGTGTTTTTCTCATGTATTAGCTATATTACTGTAAAGTTTCATCAATAATACTAACAAACATCCATCCTCTCCGTATTGTAAATAGGAAATATAACAACTAGCCACAGAAGCCATAATTAAGAAGTTGAGTTTGTCTATTTGAATTTGACAAGTAAACAGCAAAAAATATAACCTTCTTTGATATTTTGATTGACCTCTGTGGCGCAGTGGTCGAAGGCCCGCCTGAGACGCAGAAGATTTCAATTCCCGCTGCGGGAAAAATATCCGTATGATCTACAAATACTTTGTCTTGGGTCTGGGTGTTTTCTATGTATAATGTTTATGTATTTACAAAAAAAGTAAGTTGTATACCAGTCATGTAGTTCTCATAACACAAGCTTTCCTTACTTTGTGGCTAGATGATGTTGTGTGAAAAATGTCCAGCATAATGTATTTATTGATATTTTAGCTCTAGTCAACTCAGTACCAATCGGAACTGTATATATTACATTGTTTTATTTTGAATAAAAAAATAACAAACACGCGCACGACTATATTCCCCATGATGAACATTCTCAGATACATACTCAGTGAGTAGATCTTTGAGGATACCAGGTAGGGGTAGTTAGAGGCATGACCAAACATTTGGTACATGCCCGCGTTTTCCATGTAGTTCGCATTCCACGTGTCAGGTTGCAAGCCCAGTCTTCGAATTTTAGGTTCTATAGAACTTTTTCTCAATGTGGGCGATAACGCCCCTTTGTGGGCGCTGGAGGCCTTTAGGGGGGCGGTAGAAGGCTCTAGAAGATAATGGGGTATCTAAGGCAGTCTAGAGAGGAAAGTATAGATTGTTGTTTCAAAACTTTGGGGGGCGCTAGGATTTTTTTTATTCTCCAAGTACCTAGGAGATGAGAAAAAAAAGTTTGAGAACCTCTGTTCTAGAGTATGCCGGTTTCTTCACGATGTTTTCCTTCACCGTTTTGGGTACGTGTTAATGCGTAAAAAAATGTTAAAATCCATTGGTGCACGACCTGGTTCAAATCCAGGATGGATGGAAAGTCGGGGTACAGTCCACTAGTCCAGCACGGCTCGAATTCAAAAGCAAAAATCTATTCTATAAGGGCACGTTTACACTAATTAAACATTCCATGTAGCGAGCGTAGCATCGCTTAGCATTCAGTGCGCACTCTCGCTAGAACTATCGTTCTGTGTAATTACGGACTGTGTTACGCCAGTTGTGTTTTCCGGTATCTTACGCAAACTAATAGCGCATCTCACACTGTTTTGTAACAGCGAACGGTTATAATCAGAGCAAAAACATTATGATCTTATTCCAAAAACTATCATTAACTTGATTATTAATGTTTTTTATGCTAAAGACTCTCGGCATGAGTCGAAACTTAGGCGATGACTTCACCGATAGTACGTGAAAATTCCTGTTTTTATTATAAGAACATTATGATCGCTTAGTCTTTTTCATACAAACTTCATGTTTTTGTTTAGGGACCAAAATGTCACGAACTGCCGACAAAGGTTAGAAGAAATTAGAGCGAAATAATTAAATTACTTGTTTTTAGCAGCGAAAATCAGAGGCAACAGCTAAAACTCCCTCGGTTCTGGGGAGAACCGTGAAATTATTGTGTTTTAGGTGTGAACAGCTAATAAGAACAGCAGTAGTAGTACTTGGGAGAGGAGCGAACATCAGTCAAGGAGCAAAGAAGCATAAATAGCTGACAAAGCGAGCGAAGCGAGACTATAAAATTTCCTGTTTTTAAGAGACAAATATCAGCCAGCATATACAGCATCGATAACAATAACCAACCAGCGGAGCGAGAAAATAATATTTAATTACATATAATTTCATCTCAGAACCGGAAAACAGCATTGCGAGTATATATGTGACAGAAATAAGCAGGCGGCCATAATTTTTACTAAAAAACGGGATATTTACCATGATTCAAATCTTGGTAAATATCCCGTTTTTTTGTAAAAATTATGTTCAAAACCATGATAGTTTCAAGAGTTAAGTAGGCGGCCACCATGTATCTTAACAACCATCATATGGAAGGCACATCGAAGGCAGATAGATTTTATAGCAAAATAGCAGACTGCAAAGTACTATATTGTAGATGACAAGTTGCAGTGCACTCGCAGCACAATATGGCCTAGGGTTACACTACGGTGTGACTGTCAGCCAGCTAATGCTCGAAGCCATTGTTTTTAATGTCAGTAGCAGTGTTTGGTTTGGGTTCGCAACGCTCATTGTAATTGGTGGTTACGCCTCGTTTTGTTTATTGCGAGGTAACTTAAATGTCATGTGTTGCTCTTGGGTTCTTATGTAGAGAACGTGAACCCAAACTTTTGTTTAGATACTTTTTGTGGAATTGTTCAAGACATTCGTGTTACGGCGTGTACGTGAATTTCAGCCAACTACCTGCAAAAACAAAAATACTAGGTACCGTGTAGTTTCGCTCAATCCAGTGGCATTTTTTTCTGCTAAGACACAACATTTTTTTTTATGCGTGGAATCTCAGTGTCATTTCTAGGTGACGGAGCTTTGCGTATTATTTTTGCCAGTCAAATAACATATTAAAAAAAAACTATAAGCGTTCCAGTACTTCGTATTAGTAATTGTATTT
This sequence comes from Perizoma flavofasciatum, assembly GCA_958496245.1. Lineage (NCBI taxonomy): Eukaryota > Metazoa > Arthropoda > Insecta > Lepidoptera > Geometridae > Perizoma > Perizoma flavofasciatum. The sequence continues at coordinate 9,396,100 of OY292436.1, forward strand.
GTATTTTCGCAAATAAAAGTATTTTTATTTGCTATTTCTATTTCTGTTATTTGACTCTCTTTATCTTTATTTATATCAGCTCTATAAAATTATTGACATTATATTGAAATCGAATTGCAGCAACATAATGGGTTTAATGTACCTACCTATATTATTTGTCTTTATATGACACAAGAAAGAAAAAAACATGTTAATCTTTTATATTTATTTATATTTTAATATATTGTGAACTATTGACTTAACCGATTTGGATGTAATTTGGAACAAGAATAGATCGTGACCATAGAAGTGAAGACGTGGGCATAAGCGAATTAAAAAAAAACTGTGTTCCAAATTCATAAATAAAGGGTGCGCAGGTTGGGATTTTACTTATTCAAGGATTAGAATTCAAACACCATAAAAAGAGGGACATTAACCATAATTTGGAACCAAACCAACACATGGAAACGTGACGCAAAAAGGGCGCAAAGGGATGCAAAAAGGGAGCAAATGAACATTCTTTCAGTTAACAAGGGTGGGCTTTTAATTTGGGGGTAGATTTACGCTCGTGAGTTGAATTTGTTCTGAAAGGCGAACAATCATTTGGGCATTTAACAAGAGTTTTGTGGTAGAACCTTAATTTGGTTACACTCTTTTGGAAAACAAAGAGCTTTCTTTCATTATATTTATATAACATCTAAAATAAACTTTTCTTAGTATGAATAAACATAATCTTTGTTTAATATTTTAATGTTCCTTATTATTAGACAAAAAAAACAATAAAAAATTTATTCATAATAATTTTTGTTTTTTGTAAATTATGTTAACATTAATTAGTGTTTGCTAGTAATGTCTACGTGCATGAAATAAATTGTGGACATTTTTCGAACAGCATCATCTAGCCCCGAACTAAGCATAGCTTGTATTATGTGAACTACGTGATTGATATCACTTGTGCTTTTACCAACTACTTATATACTTTTTTTTTAAACATACATATTATTGCCCCGACCTGAGACAATTTTTTGTAGATCATACAAATATTTGGAACATTTGGAACGGAATGGAACCCGCTCCCTTCTGCGTCTCAGGCGGGCTTTCGCCCACTTCGCCACAGAGGTCGACGAAATGAGCACCTACGTGGAGCACTAAATCCTTTTACAACACTTGTGCTTTCACCATTGATCACAAGACCTTTTTCAGGGCCACCATACACCAAACTGTCAGATCACTAACCTAACACAGGGTGACGAAGAAAGAACTGGTAACACAACTAAATTCTTCCAATTTGTCATAAAAAAAGTAAGAAAAAATGCTTAACGCTTTATTGGAGACGCTTTCGTCTGGTAATGATCAGGTGAGTTATTTATAGATCGTTTAAACGATCTCCAGATAGCTAGCTATTATTTCTGATAGTAAATATTTATATAGCCTTGGAAAGAATCAAACCAAAGAGCTAGTCTGAAGCTAAACCATACAACATGATTCTAATAATTAGGTAGTTATAGTAAAATTATAAATTCACATCTTATTTCACATCAATTCGCAACAATATTTTACAATAATCGTTTCAAAGCTTGTAAAATGAGCCCATAAAAGAAATCGTATAATTTTCGCGATTGAATATTCGTTTTCGAAAGTTGTACGATTTTCAATTTTGCAAATCGCTGTGAAACGAATAATTTGTGGGGATTACTTCGACTGTAATTTTACGTCTACAGGATGATGCGAAACCGCAAATTGGTTTCACAAATCAATTGGCGCTAAAATTTAGATTCTATTATCTACTAGTGGAACTTTCCCGCGACATCACCTGCAATTAGTTTTTTCTATACAAATTAATTGATCTTTCCGCTGCATCCTCTCGGAGAGAAATTTGATAAAATCCTTTATGTATTAGTGCCCCTTGACAAAATGAACCCACTCTCCTTTCAGGAGTGAAAAAAGTATCTTTCTCTTCAAAATGTTTGCGCTATACTTTGACTTTGCTCCTAAATTAAAACCTTAAGACAAGTTTTCGTAGAAAGTCAGTGCTTAAGTCTATACTTTAGCGCAGACGAACATAAGGCAATGCATCGGTTAATAGTTAGGCATTTAGATACCAATAGATAGATAGAGAGAACGATATAAATTTATTAAAATAACCACAAATGATTTGATGATTTGGCTTAAGATCTTACTATTAATCTTAATACTTCCACTCTGAATGTTACTTTTACAAAGTAGGTATGCTCTTTGTGGTGTGAATTGGCCTTCAGCTCAGCATGCCAAACTACATTCCAAACTTCATCAAAACCGGTTTAGTAGTTACGGAGATACGTGGTGACAAACATTCACACACACACTAAGTAATAGCGTGGACGGGCGATGCGACGCGGTGGGTGGGGGGCCTAGGGCGGCCGAGGCACAGCTAGTTAAATATAAAATGATACCAGACAAACACACAAACAAACCCTAACCCAAAAGCATGTTCAAGGTCATTCAGGGTATGAATGAATGAATAAAAATACTATATACCTTAAACAAATAAATAATAACAAAATTTTATTCTAAAAAAAGCACAATGGTCTTATCTTATAAGTGATCTCTTCCAGGCAACCATTGGATTGAGAGGATAATAAGAGATGGATGGAATGGTTATGCATTGAGTGTAAAAAATAACAAGAATAATTCCAGGATCATTCTGTATCAGCGAAAAGTTTGAAGTTTTCAAGTTATTATTGTATCTAAAAGTAAATAGGTTCAAGATAATGGTCTTTATTTCCTTTCTCAAGTTTGATTGATTAAGTTTTGTGAACTTTTATTTGAAAATTCATGGGGTTTGTCAATGTTGTTTAAACCAACCCTAGTAATTTGGGCTTATTTTCAGAATGTTTCGGAAAATCTTTACTATCTCGAAAAGGGATTACTCTTAAGGGAGACCGTATTGTACGTCCATGGAAAGCACAACCATGGAAAGCACACCCCAGATAATTAAAACCAAATGGTTTGTAATACTGGCTGTACTTTCCATGGTCGTACAAACTAAACACATGATGATATTGCACACCCCTGGAATGTACCTGGCTCGTCCCCGAGGACGAGCCTAGTTTGCACTGAGCAAGTTATAATATGCTCAACCAAGAGTTGCCATTGATAAGTAATGCAAACAATAAGTTAGGTTATTAGGTTTTTTTATCACCACTCAGAAAAGGAGGATTGCTATCCGAACTTTACCCAACAAACTTAGGTTCAAAATAAATGAAACCAACCGGTTAGTTTATCTGCAAAAAACAACATAAATAACTAATCTACATACATTAATTTACTAATAGCGTTAAATACTATGGCAACACAGCACTTGCCCCTTGATAGCACTCGCACATGCAAACAGAGCATGAAATTGGTTCGTGTGGAACACGAACCAATGCTGTGCATTCCACGGTTATACAAAACTGGCCGTACGAGGTCAACACGTATAGGAAATGCATGCCCAAGAATGTACGCCCAGTATTACAACCCAAGTATTTGGTTTGTAATACTGGCTGTACTTCCCAGGGGGTGTACTTTCCATGGTTGTGCATTCCATGGACGTACAATACAAGGACTCACTCTTAACAACTCTCTTTTGTTTTTTAACGCTTTTCAAATTTTGCCAGCTTTCATTGATCAAAATAGTTTACAAATCTGTTTATAGTACATATTAACTGAGATCAAGCATCTTCTTTTTCATAGTGAATTTACTTTCAGCAATGCGAATTTTGAAGTGGCAATGGGTAGGATTCACTCCGAGAACCGACAGTTGCTAAGCTCTGAAATTGTGGCCACGAACAATACGACACAGTGTTGGAAATATTTCACTTGAAAGATCACGACATGATCATTTGAAATTATTTTACGAAAACCCTTTCAATATTATCTCTACGAAGTCTTAACTGCTACGGTGTAGACCATCTACGAACTACGAACGTAGGCATCTTTTTGTTCCAAAGATTACAAAGATTATAAAACAAATATAAAATGGTTCGTAAACTGACCGCTGGCAATCCTATTGTCTTATCGATCTAAGGATGTTTAGATTCTTCCTTTCATTATTATTTTTCACGGTACTCGTTGTTTCTGATACCCGCAACACGTAGTGTGGAATATGTAGTTATGGTACCAGCGCCTACCAATCTTAGTATATTTACTGCTGCTTAAGCACATTCGTGTTTGTTATAAAGAAGCGCCCACGCGTTTATGCAGGTGCAGATTGGCTGGCGTTGCATTAGAATTCTAAGTATGATCATGGTAGAGAGAGCTCTGGGAACTCAGTCGTAATTAAGTCGCCTTTTGTAACACATTTAAATTTCATTATATACTTTAAAATAAAACATTTTGTTTTTTAAAAAGCATTTCCACGCTTTCCCGGCTAAGTCTGGCGCAGCCTTAGTGGATTTTCCGCGATTTTTCCGAAACCAACACTTGTAAAAACCCCAAAATCGGTCTCACGAGAAAGTTGCGTTTCGTATGAAAACCGACTTTACGCGGACGCGGAAAGAAACGAACCAAATAAATACGACTCCTGCACGGTGAACGCGTGTGAACTTGGTGACTAATTCGGCTCTTGGAGGACATGGGATCGAGCAGCTTGTGAGTAAACCTTTTCACTTCCTGTTTTTCATATTCCTGTGTCTTTTCCACATTTCCTCTCGAACTTAAATCGTCGAGCTTATTAATTACGTTTATCTGATTTTGTTTGCACTAAAATTGGCGAACTGGTTTGCACATAATTCGGCAAATCCATCATTCTCGTAATTAATTTGTGTAGTAATAAGTAGATATAAGTGCACTAAAATAGGCAGATTGATTTGCACATAAATAGGTGAATCAGTGTAGAATAAGTAAAAGATAATATTAGTTGATTAAAACCAAAATGAATTTTAAAGCAATCCCGAAAGACACTTTGACCTTGATCCCTAAATATGATGGGGAAGAAAACTTATTGAATTTATTCATTTCCAAATGTGAATATGTGGTTAAAGGTAGTAAGATCGAAGGTAACGCAGAACAAAACTTGTACTTGTTCCATGCCGTGTCAAGTAGACTTACTGGTAGAGCTGCGACTCTACTTAGCGACCATCCAAACATCAAGTCATATGACGAATTAAAAGAACTGCTCACGCAACATTTCGGTGACCCGCGATCAGAAGATTGCATAGCAATTGAACTTGAGACTTTAAAGCTCAAACAAAGTGAAACGTACATCCAGTTTTGTCATAGAATTCAGAATGTTAAAAGTTCTTTGTTCGCGAAAGTAAACAGACTTACTGACGAAGGAACTAAAGCTGCGAAAATGATTGTGTACAACAACACAGCTCTGAACGTCTTCTTGTATAATTTGCCGGAAGATATGATTCGTATTGTGCGATTAAAAGGTTGCTCTAACTTAGAAAATGCCTTAAGCATTGTGACCGAAGAGGTTAACTTTAAATTTCAATACGACTCAAAAAATAAGTTACTAAAACAAACTTCTTCGCAGATGCCTAATTCTCAATACACCCAAAACGCACTGCGACCATTACCAACGCCTCAAGGTTTTAAACCAGCGTTCAATTCGGCACCGAATAATAATTTTAGATTTGGCACTCCACAAAATAACTTTAAATTTGGAATACCACAAAATCAAGGTGGATTCAGACCAAGCTTTGCTCAGCCAAATAGATTCGCACCGCCTACACAAGGTTTTCGATTTGGGCCATCCCACAATGCACCTCAACGTAATTTTGGCCAGGTTCCCGCGCAACGCGCGCCTTTCCAACATGGTGGATATAAATTTGGTATCCCTCAACAGCAAGGTTTTAAGTTCGGTATTCAGAACCAATCTCAGGCAAACCAGTACAAATTTGGCATTCCACAACAACAGGTACAAGCGCCTAGGCTACAGGATACTGATGTTTCAATGCGCACAGCGCCAGTAAGAAAAAATATGCTTTCGAACGATCTTTATTTTATGGAAGAATCGTTCCCCTGTCAGGAATATTCCCCCGATTATGACTACGGTTATAACGATATGTATGGCGATAATGTAGAGTACCCTTCTAACGATTGCAATTATTTGGGTAATGTCGATAATACTAATTCCTCATATCCGGAAAACATCAACCCGGAAAACATCTGTTCGGAAACCGTGAATCCAGAAAATTTTCAGGAAAAGGCCTCGAAGGATGTGGTGAAATAATAAATTTAAATTACTGCGACAGTATTTTAAAATTACCTCACATTGTGATTCCTGAGATAAATTCGAAGTATCTTATCGATACCGGAAGTAGTAGGTCTTTTATAAGCCCTGCCAAAGCTTATGAGTTTTTCAACAACTTCAGATACTATGAGCCGTTTACAGTGATTAGCACCCATGCTCAGAGCATGCATAGTGATATAATATACATACCACTTTTAAAAACATTCAAAAGCACACTTTGCCAAAAATTTTATATTTTTGACGTTGATGGAAGATATGACGGTTTGATAGGATCTGATCTTCTGAAAAAGTTAGGAGCTAACATTGACATGCGTAATCAAATGCTAATGACACACAATGCGGCAATCCCAATTCTATACAGTCCGCCCTATGAGATTGATGTACCGCCCCGGTCCGAAACGAGAGTTAGGATTCCCACGAATTTACAACACGGTGATGCGATATTGGACTTCCTACAATTTCAGGAAGGTGTTCGTATGCCTACTGCTCTTGTTAGATGTGAGAACTGTTTTGCGGAAACTGTTATTCAAAATGTTTCTAATGTTAAGGCTGTTATCACATTTAAGGAACTGTTTGACGTAACTGTATTCGAAAATGAGGAATGCGAGGTAAACTTTGTGAAAGATGACTGCATGATTGATGACGTACTGAAAGAAAATTTAGGAAAATTGTGCTTGGATCATACGAACAAAGAGGAGCATGATAGTGTACTTAAATTATGTAGAGAATATCGTGATATATTCTATTGTGACAAATTACCCCTGTCTTTCACAAATCAAGTGAAACATAACATCAGGACGACCAACGAGGACCCGATTTATATTCGACCTTATCGACACCCGCCTATCCTAAATCAGGAAATACAAAAACAAGTAGATAAACTTTTGGCAGATAATGTTATACAAGATTCTTATTCACCTTGGAGCGCACCAGTTCATCTGGTCCCAAAAAAATTTGATGCATCTGGGGAAAAGAAATTTAGGATGGTAATCGATTATCGGCGCCTCAATGAAATCACAGTCGATGATAAATATCCGCTGCCCAATATTACTGATATTTTTGATAAGATAGGTAAAGCTCAGTATTTTAGTACGATAGATCTTGCTAGTGGGTATCACCAAATCGAAGTAAATGAGGCGGATAGATCAAAGACAGCGTTTACTACCCAATCGGGCCATTATGAGTTCAAACGGATGCCATTTGGGCTAAAGACGGCACCTGCGACGTTCCAACGAGCTATGGATAATGTGCTACGAGGACTTCAAGGTATCCACTGCTTGGTATATCTTGATGATATCATAGTATATTCATCTAGTCTGCAGGAACACATGGATAAACTCCGAAAAATATTCGATCGGCTCAGGGAAACTAATCTGAAGGTAACACTTGATAAATGCGAATTTCTAAGGAAAGAGGTCCTTTATTTAGGTTACACCATAACCAAAGATGGCCTTTTGCCTAACGACGATAAAATCCGAGCTGTTCTTAAATTCCCACTACCGCGAACAGTTACAGAAATCAAAAGCTTTCTCGGTTTAGTCGGCTATTACCGAAAATTCATTAAAGACTTTGCAAAATTAACACAGCCACTAACATCATGTTTAAAAAAGAGAAATAAAATTGACTGCACAAAGAAAGAATTTATAGACGCATTCGAAAAGTGTAAAGAGCTTCTGGCCAACGCACCACTCTTACAGTTTCCTGACTTTTCAAAGCCATTCGCACTTACGATCGATGCTTCGAACTTCGCGATTGGCGCTGTCCTATCTCAGGGACCTAAAGGTAGTGATAAGCCGATAGCGTATGCAAGTCGAACCTTGAATGATGCTGAAACGCGATACAGCACAATTGAAAAAGAGCTTCTAGCCATCGTTTGGGCCGTAAAGCATTTTCGACCTTATTTATATGGGAGAAAATTCATGATTTACACCGATCATAGGCCACTTACTTGGATTGAATCCATGAAAGAACCTAACAGTAAACTAACGAGGTGGAAGTTACGATTGGCGGAATTTGATTATGAGATAGAACACAAAGAAGGAAAGCTAAATTGTAATGCCCATGCTTTGTCGCGGATTAGGATTAATGCTTTAGGTGAAAACGACGATGTTTCAATGAAAGTAAATATAGACCCAAAGGAACAGAAATTACAGCGCCATATTAAAGATTTAACAGAAGAAATAACACATTTGAGTAAAAACGAAAACGATACCTCTCGCGCCTCTACCCCGCGCGAACGAACACCATCTCCGATATTAATTTCATCCGGTTCGGAGAAAAGTAATAGGTCGGTAGCAGCTGGCGGTCGACGATCTCCTTATTCAATATCAGCAGGTAGTACCACTGCATCTGCATCTGAAGGACGTAATGAAAGTATAGGCACGATCCATTCGGCTCGCGATCTAGATACTGATGGTATGCTTATCTTACAAGAGGCTGTAGACACCAAGCCAAACCAAATACTTGTACATACCTGGAACAGAAATGAATTATCGGTAAAAGATTTATCTAGAGATAAACAAAAGGTTTTAGAGATTCACTTGCCGTTAGATAACCCGGATCTTATCAAAAGGTTTCTGAAAAGCTACATTAGACCCAAAGTAAAATATTTCTTTTATTTTGAAGACGCATTACATCGCAAACAGTTTTCAGAGGCTACTATATTGCTTTTTCAGAAAGGAACAGTAAAGTTTTACGAATGTACCAAGAGAGTAATTTATGTAGATAGTGAGGAAGAACAGAGAGACTATGTAATTAAATATCACGTAGGTAAGAATAGTCACAGGGGAATCAAGGAAACGTTAGTACATCTTAGACGAACCTTTTATTGGAATAACATGGATCAAACAGTGGCTAGCATCATAAACGCATGCGAACTCTGTAAGAAAATGAAATATGACCGTAAACCATTGAAACCAGAACTTCAGTTATCACAGACACAAGTGAAACCATTTCAGGAACTATTTATCGATACATTTTCTATCGATGGAAAACATTACCTCACCATAGTTGATGCATTCAGCAAATTAGGTCAAGCATTCGAAATAAGCACCAAATCCACCCCTGAAGCAATAAGAGCTTTGATAAAGTACTTCTCTTTGTATGGGACTCCTAGTAGAATCAGCTCAGAGCCCGGTACGGAATTTAACAACACTTTAATGAAGGAAATGTTGTCATTTTATAAGATCGACCTTCATATCGGTACCCCTCATAATCCTAACTCTATGGGGATAGTCGAAAGATTTCATTCAACTATTATAGAAATTTACCGAATAGCGAAGTACGAACAGAAGATTACAGACGCTGCATCTGTTATGTCTTATGCAGTAATGTCATATAATCACACGATTCACTCTACCACAGGCCTTACTCCATTTGAGGTAGTTTTCGGACACACTGAATCCAACAGCGCATTTTACGTAGACTTTAACAAACAGTTTACTCAACAATTGGTTAAAGAACATGTAAAAAGGACAAAACATTTGTATGAGTATTTAACAGATAAAATTGTTGACAAAAAGAGAGCTTTGATAGAGAAACGTGGAGGTGAGAAAGAATTCGACATAGATGTAGGCGATACGGTCTTTATTAAAGGAGTAAACACGAGACGTAGTAAAGATAAACCGCGATATCAAAAAGCTCAGGTAACCGGAGCAATAGAAAGAAACGTTGTACCAGTTAAAACACATAATCGGAATACTAAAGTTCCAATTAAAGACATCAAACGCCCTCCACAGGTTAATCCTTCTGGCAGTTCAGGTGATCCAAAGCCAGGCCCTTCATCTGCAGCCGATTGACAAGAACCCGGGACTGTTGCCAGTAAAGGAAGGTCAAGCTATCGTTAGCCATGACAAATGGACTGTTATTAAGATTCTAGATTTAAGGCGCACTCATGAGGAACTTGAATTCAATATAGATAAATATATAGGGCTCAAAAGACAAGTTCAAAGTTGTTTTGATACCAAAGTTTTTGATACAGACTTCATAGAAGTAGAGTCACAAACCGATTACATCATGAATATAACGATAAGATCTAAACGTGGATTAATAAATCCGCTTGGGTCATTGGTCAAGTTGATTACAGGTAATCTTGATAATGACGACGCTGTAATGTACGAGAGGGTAATTCATGAGGTAAAGACGAAACAAGACGCTGCAACTAAGAAAATGACAATCGTTGCCGAAATGTTGGGTACGTTCACAAAAATTGCTAATAGTACAAAAAACAATTTCATTCAGATTGAAGAAGATATTCGAGAAATTAACCATAGATTAAATAACTCAATATTCTATCAAACCAGTGATAAACTTATTCACATCTATAACATTTTTATAAATAACTTTCAAACGCTCTACATAAGGCTGAATGAGATTGAAACGGCTATTGCTTTTGCTAAAATTAAATTGTTACATCAATCAGTTATAAATACAGAAGAATTAATATTATTGTTAAAGGAAATCGAGAAAACTAACAAATTAGTGTATCCAGCAAAGATTGAGAATATTGTAAGGATAGAGCAATGTATAGAAATGAAAGCGTATATCAAACAAAATCAGATAAAATTTATAATGTATATTCCTTTGATTAGAGACGAAGTTTTTAACTTATTTAAATTGATTCCCTTACCTGTCCATAATAAAATTACTGGATTTACCACCCTCATCCTACCAAAATACCCTTACGTCCTTGTGAAAGGGTTGAAAGCGAAGCCGCTCTCCCAGTCATGCCGTGAAATCGATGAAAACCGTTTCCTGTGCTTCGAGAACGACGTTGCACCACTTATCGAAGACGATTGTATTGCTGACCTAATGAAGTTTTCCACAAATATCTCGAGCTGTCATCCAGTTCCTGTGACCATCGACGATGTAAAAGCTGATCTTATCCAACCCAATCAATGGATAATTTACGTGAAAACTGAAACGCTACTAACGAAATACTGCGATAATGAGATAACACAAGAAACCATTAGTGGAACTTATCTATTAACTATGGACGATGATTGTCAAGTTAAGATAAAGGATTTAAATCTGAAAAAACATCAAAGTCAAGGAAAAGACATATCTTACATGGAGTTTCCAGTTATTAACCTGCCTAAAATATTGTCCAGTCCAGCGGATATGCAGAGGAAACCAGTCAATCTCAATGGAATCGATCTTGCTGACATTCAGTTCCTGAATTACATATTACAGAAAAGTGGAAGTGAAATTACTAGCGATAGTGAAAATTATCATAGTGCTCTAGATTATAAAAGTGTTAGTATAGGAAACTTGGCGTTATGCGTTATCATAGTTATTTGTCTTTTATTGTTAGCATTTAAACATAGAATTAAGAAATTATGTAACAGGGGAAAACCTCAAGATAATCCTCATCCTTCGGATAATCTCGAACTTACGGAGGGAGGAGTTATGGTACCAGCGCTTACCAATCTTAGTATATTTACTGCTGCTTAAGCACATTCGTGTTTGTTATAAAGAAGCGCCCACGCGTTTATGCAGGTGCAGATTGGCTGGCGTTGCATTAGAATTCTAAGTATGATCATGGTAGAGAGAGCTCTGGGAGCTCAGTCGTAATTAAGTCGCCTTTTGTAACACATTTAAATTTCATTATATACTTTAAAATAAAACATTTTGTTTTTTAAAAAGCATTTCCACGCTTTCCCGGCTAAGTCTATGTATGTATCTGTTTGCTGTTTATTTATTATTTATCAGAGCCAGTAAATATATGAAGAAAGCCTGTTTGATAATAATTACCTATCAATAGAGATTTTTTTACAGTTACTGTGTTTAGGACACACATAGTTACTTAACATGCAATTTTTTTTTTATTTAAGTAGTTTTTTTGTTAGACAAAATTACTGTTGTCTATCAAATTTGGAAAAAGAAAGCAGCATACACTGACATTCGTAAAATAAATAAAATCAATTTGATCTCTGTCTCCTTAACGTGAAAATCGGTACTCATACTTATTTATTTTTAACGATAGGAACTTAGAGGTATAGTACACTTGGTTACGTCGAAAAACTTACCTTGTAGGACTTGGAAGGGTGCTAGAAACAGGCAAATATTTTACTTACATGGATATTTACATAATTAGGTAACTATAAGAGTAGATTAAATTGCTGCTTGATTGTACCGTGGTTGCCCCTTGCATTCAAACCACGGTACAATCAAACTTTCCTAGTAAAATTGAAAAATTGGTATTGAAAGGTAATCAAAACTAGTCTGAAGGTACATCATCATTATAGAGACTAGATTATGGACTGCAAGTGTTAATTTTTTATTTAATTACCTATAGTATAGTGTAAAGTCGTATATACATTTAATCATACAACTATTTACAAGTAGGTATATCCAACAAATATAACTGAAACAGCTAGCTATCTAAATACCGTTGCAAACGATCTATAGATAGCTCAACTGATCCAGATCACTACCAGACGGAAACGTTCCCAAAATACTGGCCGCATTGCCACTCTGAATAGCAATGCTAATGCGTTGACCCAGATAAGAACCAGCTCTCTGGTCACGCGTAGCTTCGACCAGTCACCCTGAATGAATTTTGGAAACGCGGAGGGCACCGGTTACCCACGGACCCCGTCTCAACCCCAAAAGGCTCAAATAAATAAGCTCTCTCGAGACTTCTATATTTGCGCCTCTTTAGATCCTCGGCCGAATCAGTAGCTGCACTGGCTATTACTGATGCCCCTGACAGATGAGATGGATACCCATCCATCGCTATCCCAAGGGACAATAGTCATCGCGTCAGGCCGCTTACCAGCGTCACGTAGTAGACCATTCGGTTCGAGAACAGCTGGAACGTTGGCACTGGTAAATGCCAACGTTCCAGCTGTTCACTCTGGACGCGCACGCTGGACGCTGGACGCCCGGCGTATGATATCATTAAAGCTAGCGTGGCGAAAGATCCTACCGGCGGCTCTGTTACACAATAATCCGTGGTGACAAAGCTATTAATTACCTTATTTAATTATAAATTGTTATTTACTTGGCACGCCACACCATTTTTTTGCACGCCCAAGATGACTGGTAGATGGTCCTCCTAGCCTAAAATACTTTGTTTGTGCAGAAGTATTATATAAATACAAAGTACCTTCTTTCAAAGTCAACTTGCAGATTTTGTCTGTACAGTTTAGCTTGTGAATAATTCATCTGACCTGAGTGCTAGCACTAGCAATGTTTAAGGGTAGAGATTACATCAAGGCTCCTTGAAATGGCTTTTAGTGCACTTCAGTTAGTGTTTCATGGTTAAATTCATGTAAAACCATTCAACCCGGAAAGATGTACCAAAAGCTTTCTCGAATTTTACGTTATCTTGAATGAGCGAGTGATTGACCCTCCCAGATTTTAAAGACTCACTGGCGCGTATTGAGAGAAGCCTATGGCAAGCTGTGGACTGATGCGGGCTGATGATTATGATGGTGAAAATTGAGGAGATGGCTTGGCGAATGCTACAGCCGGGATGGAGCTCGGGTAGACGTGCTCTCAGAAGTACTAAAGCGCCCAGTTGCTAATGAGTGTCCGTAAAATAAAAAATGACTAGGATTCCCTATATCGTGGTTATCAGAAAACTGCGAGTACCTTGATCCACAATATCCATATTCGGAGTAAATATCTGCAGAACATGCAATGTCTCGCAGTGGGAATCGATACCGCACCTCTTGCGTATCAGCCGGCTATTGACCCGCCATGCCACCGTGGTCGTCATGAACGTGATCGTTAAGACGTTACGTTGTCTTCTCAATTATCAGCAATCACCGCCACGAGTGCTGTATCACAGATCGTCCACATTAAAATTATACAAATAGTCCTGTCAGGGTCGAGAGTCAACTTGTTAGTTTTTCTTTAAAAAAAAAACAGAAAAAAAATAATGTTACTTACGACTGTATGCCCTATGATAGACATTTCCAGATAAATAATCAGTGCGTTGATCCTTGAGCATTGGTATCCTCATGGTTCTAGCAAGAGGTAGTCAGTCAGAAGCATGTCCAAACATAACATTTATTGACACCATGCCCGCGTTTGCAAGTAATTATCATTCCACGTGACAGGCTGTAAGTCCATCGCCACCATATGGACTCGAGAGACGCAATGTTTGATAATTTGCTAGGAAACAATTCTATCAACTGTCATGCGAGTCCCACCACGCCTGCTGTACTCTGATTGGTACCAATCAGAGCACAGCAGGCATCATGACGCAATGACAATGACAATATCCGCGTTTGCCAACATCAGTCCTAAAATACTGATGTGTTGACAGAACAGTGTGTTTCTCTCGGGGTTAACTGCTCGATGATCGCTGCTTATTGGAACAGTAACTGATGCCACATGTCTTAGATATTTTTGGTTCTATGGTATTAAGAACGATACATTCTTCTACTAGCTTCTGCTCACGGCTTCGCCCGCGTGGTACCCAGATAAAAAGTAGCCTATGTGTTATTCTGATGTTTTAGCTATATTACTGTAAAATTTCATCAAAATCCGTTCAGTGGTTTTTGCGTGAAAGATTAACAAACATCCATCCCGACAAACTTTCGTTTATAATAGCAGTAGGGTAGACTATAAAGAAAAATAGAAAAACACGGGTATTCCTAAGCATTAAAAGCATATAGATATATAAAGGTTATAAAGGATGGCAAAACTTGTATGATTCTTCTGGTATTGCGTTCATAGATTACGGTAACCGCATACCAACAGACGGGCCGTGTTGTTTGCCTCTTTGGAGATATAAAAAAACAATTTGACAACTCAAAGCAATTTCAACAAAAACAGAGCGGTGCAAAAATAATTGCACAGAACTGAACTGGGAAGCATAATAAATAATTTAGTAGAAAAAGTTTGTGTTGTACATTAGTTTTAACGTCGGCTTAGTACGGACTACGGGGAAGTTACTTTGTATTGAGGATTTTGTCGAAATTAGTTTTTCTACTGAATGTAGAAAACTCGTATAGAAATTGAAATAGAACGGAAATTAATGCGTGTGAATCAAGCCT
The DNA here is from genome assembly GCA_958496245.1 of Perizoma flavofasciatum. NCBI lineage: Eukaryota > Metazoa > Arthropoda > Insecta > Lepidoptera > Geometridae > Perizoma > Perizoma flavofasciatum. The sequence goes on from OY292436.1 coordinate 9,411,307, forward strand.
TATGAGAAGAAGCTGGTATTATACAAATCGTTTAGAAACTATTTTATTTTTAAATGTTCACGAAAAATCGAAATCGAATAACATGATTGGAATTGTTGCACAACCCAAATACAAATAAGAAAGAGACGCCAATATAATATATTGGCGTCTCTTTCTATTTTTTTGCATAAGGAAATATTATTTCCTTTTTATTCCCAAAAACTGGTACCTTAAATCTTAAAAACACTTTACTCTACGTTTAGGTACTTAGGAGTTGGTTAGATTTAGCGCATTGCTCTTGTATCATCTAAAGATGTAGAACAAACATGAGATAAATAAACTTCCTACTGTGCATAATAGTCTTTAACAGAACAACGTACAAAAACATAACTCAATTAACAATGAAATGCACAATGGTCGGCCTTACCACTGAAGTATTTTTCTTCCAGATTACCATGAGTTTATTGGTATAGGCAATAAGATAGCCCTTTGTTGTTTTTGAACCACAACTAATCTGTTATCTTAAAGTACTACCACACCATAAAAAAAACCATCTTACAAGCTCACCAAAGGCCCGGTCAAATTGATGCGTTGCCGGTGAAGGTTGAAGGGAAAAGGTTGTCAAGTGATTGTCAAAGTTCCTGTCAATGTACTGATCAACACCGCCAGTCACCGTGACCGCGCCAGTTTGCGCGGGCTTAAGTTTCCAAGAAACATCAGTCTATTCCATCAAACTCTCTAACAATATACGAGCTCGTATAGGTCTAACGCAAGGTATGAATCCGCAGGTCACAAACATTTTCGCAAAGCATTATCTATCCCCAAACTAAGCAGAGCTTGTGATATACAATAGTATAAAGATCTGAAGTGACCTAAAGCATTTTAAAGATTCGCTATTCAAAAAAATCCAAGTTTTCTTGCCTCCATAAACCAAGTGGGCTCTTGCCCATTTCCGTATTTCACTATTACATACCCAATTATCATTTGAGTAAGTCACCAATTACTTAGAGGACCCAATTTTTCGGGATATTAACCATTTCGGCCTTATTAGGAAATTATGCCGGATATGATTGAATGGGTCTCTGCTTCGGGAAATTAGGGTACGGTGAAGTGGTTGCCTATTTTTGATAGGGCTTGATTTGAATTAACCGCCTATTGGCTTGAGGAAGAGCTAAAGTCAATGATATATCTCTTAGAATGAGCAAGTTGAAATGACGATGGAGATATAAGAAGCTCGTAGAACCGAAGACCGCTGGGGAAGAAAGGTTCTCGAATGGCGAACATAAACCGGACTACGCAGTTCAGGACGCTCCCCTCCACCTCACCGATCGAAGACATCTTTATGGATGGGGGAAGACGGTGGATGGAGGTAACTTTAGAACGTTCATCAAGGTCCATTTTGTGGAAGACATAGGTTTCTTACACAAAACCAGATATAGGGCCAGCAGTAGACTTTTACTTTAGAAATCTTTTTTTTGGAAGTTGATGTTGTCAGAATATAATTTAGTTTATTTTGCAAAAAACACGATACAAATAATCACAATAAATAATATACTATAAGTGACAAAACAGTAGTTACAAAAAAGATCCCAAATCAGCATAATACTGGTTGCAACAACCAACGCTGGTCTTCCGTTGGAACCGTGTTTTGGGGTGCGGACTGGTAACATTTATAATCAGTAGAAAAACAAAACGAACAAAAACTTATTTAATTAAAAAACGCAAACAATAAAACGAGAGTGAAACGATCGATCGATCGACTTACACACACACAATGCAAACTCAAAATTTTCCCTTCAAATTTTCGAGAAAACGTTCACAAAGAAATGTAAGTTTTACAATCAATTTTGTCTAAGAAAATAGAAAGAAAGAAATAAAATATTTTTATTTGGCAAAATGGAAAGAATATCTTTGCACTAAAACAGACACCCAGGTAAAATAAAAGGATATAATAAAAAGATAAGAGATAAAAACCTGTCACCTACCTACTAAAACATAATGTAGGTAGGTAAGGTATACATAAGTTGCGGTAGGTAGGTAGGTTTCCTCACAGGTAGGTACTGTTGTGCCAAGTGAGTCTCCCGAGCACCGCATATCAAACAGGCTTTGTTTCAGCATGTATGCTACTTCACACCATGCGGGTGTAAAGCAGCGCTGATTTACTACATTACTACATTAACTTAAGAGATTGTTCCAAAAAAACCTTTTCATTTTCTTAACAAAAATAGCAGAAACAGATAAATGTCGTTTATTCGTACCTTCGCTTACCTTGAGTGATTTGAGTATGTTCGCTTCAGACAGGTGTCCATGATTAATGAAGGATTTAGGATAGTCACCTGTGAACATAATATTCTAAAAAATTAAAGAGTGTAATACCCTAAACCGCTGAGTTTGTATGAAGAATGTGATGAGGTTGAATGAAACGAAATTCGATTTATCTTGTAAATAGATGGATAAACTGTTTATTGTGCATAACACCATTTTACAGTACAAAACAAAGAAACATAAAAACAAAAGAAATGAACAATGGGCGGTCTTATCGCTATATTTCTGCCAAACAACCATAACCCTTGTAGATATAGTTTCAAACTATTTTATTATATTGTTTTAGTAACGACACACGGTCATATATTAAGGTTATCTATACTATGATAAAGAGGTAAATCCCGAAACTACTCATCCGATTTCCAAAAATCTTATACCAATATTTAGAATGGACTTTCAGTGTGGACATAAGTTATATATTAACCCGTCAAAATAAAAGTGCTTTTCGTGGAGACCAATTTTTCAACGTAAGTCGACGAAAAAACGTAGAGCGAATGCGTTTTTTACGAACGCTACTTTTCATTGGCTAATTTTTATCTTCTTACCACGCGGGCGAAGCCGTAGGCATTAGCATGTAAGTTATAAACTAAATAAAAAAAATCCGTAAATATATGACCTACAGCGTCATCCATAGATTACTATAAAATAACACCAATATAAGTAGGTACGCTTAAATCTGTTGCAAGTTTATGCGTAGATACAGGTTGATAGTAGGTAGTGTTTGATACGTTTTAGTATCATATTAACCCCTCTAATATGAACCGTAAACTAGTAAAAAAGACAACGATTTCTATGAACAAATAGCTAGTAACCAGCGTTGTTGGAGAGGCCACCTAAAAGTAGGCTTTTCTAGTCTTATTTTGTTCAAAAGTAAAGGCATCCTACCCATCCATATGATAACACGACATTGAGTTACCCAAGGCGTGTTGGCAGAGTTCATAACCTGCGCACGTGCCTTTTCTACCAAGCATCTATTACAGCATGATCTCGGCTATTACGTTTGGGCAAATTTCACCGAGTACGAACTCTTCTATTTTCGAAAGAATATTGCTTCGGTGAAAGGGGCTACTCAAAATTGGCCAGTAATCGATCACACCCGAAACAGATGACTGATGCTCGGTCAGTCTGACGCGATGCTGGTGCAACAAAGGGAAACCGTCGAGTCGATTTCAAATTCACGTTACGTAGTAAGGTGGCCCTTACTACACTACTGGCCGACTACCAGCTGTCACACATCTTACTTATACCTCTATTATAAACGCGAAAGTTTGTGAGGATGAATGTTTTTTACTCTTTCACGCAAAAACTACTGAACGGATTTTGATGAAAATTTACAGTAATATAGCTTATACATTAGAATAACAGATAGGCTACTTTTTATCCGGGTACCATGCGGGCGAAGCCGTGGGCAGAAGCTAGTAATTAATATACTATACATTTGCATTTACCTAGTGCCGTTAAACAGGGTGAATAGAGATCCAGAGGTGATTTGTTATATAATACCGAGGCAAACAGGCATACATACCACCTGATGGAAAGTAGTTAACGTCGCCTATTGACATCTGCTACACCTGTGGCATTACTGATACGTTGCCTACATAAATTAAAATAAAAACCTACCTAATAAATTAAAATAAACAGCCTACAGACACATACATAGTCCTGATGCTAAACCGACCCTAAACTAGGAATCTCTTCATGTTGTGGGTATCAAGAACTGCTAAATAAAATCATAGGTATACTTTATATTTAAATCAATTTGATAAAATGTACCTGTACATTTTTGATAGGCTTTAACTGTAAGTTATTGGTGGTTTAGCAGATATATTTTTTTGGAGTACCGTTATTTTTCACTTTCCGTTCTGTCTCTATTCACCCAATAGTTTACCAATTTCATTCCTCTCTTCTTTATACAAACGACGTAATTTATTTGTATGTTGGTTTTATACAAAAAATATCACGTTGAACAATCTACGGATTATGATTAAAATTAAAACACGGATGAACAATCTACGGATTATGATAAAAATTACAGCATAGAAACAAAAAAAAAACAAGATAAGTAGATTTAAGTTTATATTTCTACTTAGAATAATCGTGTTTAATCCAAAATTAATGATCATTATTATTATTAAGCCGCACAGCCAGAAAAAATCTAGAACAGTTTCCGGCTACTACTCTCAAATATTATTATATCAGTAGTGGTGTGAAATAGTTCTAAAATAAAACACTGATTGCTATCAAAATGCAGGCACCGGGATTTCATTTTGTAAATCAATTCACGCGTCTGAGTTCGCTCCAGTTTTTTCCCAAGAACTCACTAACAATACACGTGACTGCTCTGCAGCGGACACACGGACAGGCTGTTTGACAAGCTAGTTATTAATATTTCGGCAGTAATAGAGAGGCAATTCTATAAAAAAGTACACTTATTTACTTACACCGAAGCAAACAGCCCCTTAGACAACAACCACTTTCTGTTGTCATTAACGATTGCGGAAATATTTAATTGTATGGAAATGCCATTAGCTATGGAAATGTCACGTGACAACTACCTAATTTTTCTTTGACTACGACTAATTTTTGTTATTGTGAATGCAAAACTAAGCGTGAGGTCTAGACACCTGGGGGAATTGTATGGAAATTACATTTCCGCAGCAAATGTAATTTCCATACAATTTTATCTTTCCGCAGGCGTTAACGTCAACAGAAAGTGGTATTTGTCTAGACCCCTGGCCTCTTAGACGATGAAATGCTAAGCTTGTGAAATGTCACGTGATTGCTTCAAAATTTTATCTTGTCAAATTTGCGTTAGCCTGAAAGGAAATCGAAGCGCGAGATATTTGGCCCTGGCTTAGATACAATAAGTTGAATGGTGTTAAAATTTGAAGTTATGGATAAAGCGGCAATGGGCAGGCCATTTAGCTCGCAGAACCGACAACTGTTGGGGTAACAAGAGAAACCACAAACGGGGTGACGCAGAGTAGGTAGGCCCCTCCATCCAAATATACCGATGATTAACGATGTTTATCTTGGTACTTAAAACAACATACATTTTCGCGAGTTTAATACTCCAATAAAGTTATATTGGCTATTTGTTGTATGATATTTAAGATGTAGGTATATATTATGTTGCTTACAGAAATCATCTTAAGTATATTGTTTGCTGGAAAGTCTTGTAGACCTTGTTGCATTGTTTTTGATCGGCCAAACAAGCGACTTAGTGGTAAGTTGGTATTCTACCGACAACTTCGTTACAAGCCAAGTTGGTCTAACACTTAATGTACCGCATAACACGAACTTAGCTTTAGTTGGTACCCGTGGACTTTTAAAAGGTTTTTTTTATTGAATTCTAAGATTTTATTTTCAAGTTACTTGCTAGAACGCCTTAAAAAATATTTCTTAACAGCAACAATAAAGCAACTATTAAATAATCTAATATATATATCTAGTTTAGTTACTGTCGTTAAAGTCTAGTTTGTACCAAATGTAAAACCGTATGAAAAGTTTAATAACTTAAAGTGTTTGAGATCTGTGTGATTTTGGTCAATAAATAAAATTATTATTTATTGACAAAATCACACAGCTAATTTAAATTGAAACTGAAAGCTTACTAAAAGTAGATTGACACAATAATTATATCGTGACTATATAAAAAAGGTTTTTTCAAATTGATAACAAGATAAACTATCTTACACAGAAAACAGTTTTCCACACACAACATTCAAAATATGTATTTGATTTTTTAGTAAAATGAGCCCAAAATCCAATTATCAGCCTAGGTGTAGGTAGGTACCCTCCTCCGTCTTTGTTAAAATTACAACCAGCACTTTGTCGTTTCCGTCTGGTAGTGATCTGGATCAGTTGAGCTATCTATAGATTGTTTGCAACGGTTTTTAGATAACTATTTATAGACTATTTCATATGTTTATTTGGTACAAGGACCCAGAGCCTCCACCCTAAAAGGCATAAATAAGTTCTGTCGAGACTTCCATATTTTCGTGCATTTTTAAATTGGATAAAAAGTGAACCTAATTGCATACTGCGAAGGCTCTACATGCGCAGCAGCTTTATATCAGCTCAAGCGTAATCGAAAACAAAATCAATTTCAAATCTGTCAAATTCAGAACAAAAATTCAACAGACAATGAAATAACATAAATATTTAGTTGATATTTTCGGGCACCACTACTCGTATTATTTTTCGTGAGAGATCGTAAGTAATAATGTTGTATTCAAATGTTTAAATTACGCGTCTCATTTATTCATATCGGTGAGAGATCCTGTTTACGTAAATTTATGATAACAAATTTTTCCCCATCTTTGCTTTTGGCCAAATTTTTCGAATAAATTAAGACTGGTGCTACACAACTGTATACTCAGAAAAAAACTGCAAGTTTTCTCTGTGTGCTATGGTGGAGCTAAGGTGCTTCAATAATATCGTAGCTAAGTTAGTACAGCACCTGCGTACGGGAGCGCTGGTACTTTACCAACTTAGACTCCCGCAAGTGGTCTCGGATTCAAGTCACATCGACATCAACCTGATAACAAATTTGGGATATCAAAAATCTTAGAGATGAAGCACTTACAAATAAGATAATGTTTGTAATATGAAACTTTTTTAATTAATTAAATTAATGAAAATAATTTATTGTTGGTATAGTAAAGTATTTTCGTTACTTTTTAATACAAACGAAATAAACCAATCAAAACATTCAAACTCACGAATCATGGTAAATATCCCGTTTATTAGTAAAAATTATGTTCAAAACCATGATAGTTTCAAGAGTTAAATCAGAAAATATTCAAATATATATAAATAAAATAGAAATAAATATTGGTGAAAAATATTATCTTTTTCGCTTGTATTTGGTGGACACCGAGCCTTATGAAAGCCGCACCGCGTTCTTATGGATCTTTGCAATTTAAATTTTATAATTTTATGATAATGCTTATTATTTGTCGAGTCTACTTCTTTTGAAAATTGCACGCCAAGCCTTTGAAAGTTCTTAAAATAAGGCAGACCAGGGGCCTAACCATGAGGTCTTGCAGCGATTCAGTTTAGGCAAAAGTGTCATTTTCTGCTTTGCGATTGAAGACGCTATGGCGTTGTAAAAGGTTTGTCATTCGCAAAGCGGGATTTGGCATCTTTGCCTGAATTGAATCTCAATAAGACTTATGGGCCTGGGGTGCAAGACAAATGCCTCACACTTACCTTGACATTTCCACAGCTAATGTCATTTCCATACAAATTAATCTTTCCGCAGGCGTTAACGACAACAGAAAGTGGTATTTTTCTAGTGTGTAATTTTGTCTATTTCCTTTTTCAAAAACATTGTATTGCGGTGGGTGGTTGGCTCTGAGTGATATTACAGCTGTGGTGGCATTACCGAGGTAGTCCGAATATGAAATAGGGATGATGTACTGAACTGACTTGGCTCAGAAGACGAGCTAATCAATGCATAGGTACATGCGCCTATTCAAACCTGCTGACCCATGCAGCATATACAACGGCTGTCATTAAATTGAGCACAGAGTAATAAGGACAGATACGTCACAGATGCAGCTTAGAAATTAAATTCCACGCTTGTTTGACGGTTTCATAAGGTTTAATGGTTTCGTAGATCTTACCCCTTAAATAGGCTATAGAGGCATTTTTCCATCTTGTATAATTAATTGTCTACTAGAAAGTAACGTATCGTTCTATCTCATAATTTAAACCTTGTTGTGCTTAAGCAGAGTTTTGGTCGATATAATTGTAATAGATTTTCTATTTTTTGGAATACTTGTAGTTCTAAAGCTAGGGATAAAGTTAGCTGAACTAAACCATAACTTTACCTCGGCTGAGTAACCGATATATCCGAGATGTTTTAACATATGAAAAAACCGAAAACTGTGACTATTTGTAAGTATTTTTGCGAGATGGAATGTATCGATCCTAATACATAACAGGTGAAAAGTCAAAAACTATCGTAAACTTGAATATTCAAATTGTAAAAACGGGAATTTTCACGTACTGCACTATCGGTGGAGGCACCGACCGGTAGTGCACGGCGCGACGCGGAAGGAGAAAGTCGCAACCACTCACCCTGATGAAGACTCTCGGAATGAGTCGAAACTTAGTAGAAACTTATAGAAAATACTTTATTGCACACCAAAAATACATCATCTTAGATTAAGTACTCTGACAGTTTTTTTTTGTAGAACTTCTCCTGATGAATTCTTTCACAAGGAGCTCTACTGCAGTTTATTAATTACCAGTTATTTTATGGTGACGACCAGTCTGTAGCCTATAATCTACTCTATGATCTATTTCTAAGCCTGTAGGCTACGATAGCTTGGACAATAGCCGCCAGTGGACTGTGAACCAGATAACGCTTAAATTAATTAATGTAAGGGTTAGATACACATCTTTTGTCCCCTAGAAAGGGCGTGAATAGGACTATTTATGACATTTTAGTACGCGTGAGGAATAAAACAGATGAATATTTTGGTGAGAAATTATGGTTTTAGTATGTGAATAGGTTAGAGAGACAATGGGAGGAGGTTGAAAAAGAGTTATTATACTATGAAACCCAAATAAATCTACAAAACAATGAAGAACCATTCTCGATTATTTGCCACATGATTAATAGTTGGGTAATTTTATAGTAAGTTAATGTTAATAGATAATCAGTCAAGGTGATTTCTTAGTTGTTCTTAGATGTTTTTAGTAAAAAAAATATTTTTTTTAGAGTTTGTCTTTTAATAATATGAAACATGTCGAGGGCGTAGATTTTTTTTATTAAAAAAATAGTTTTGTTTGACAAACAAAAAACAAATGGTAATCTAAATCTTCGACGACCTCTGTGGCGCAGTGGGCGAAGGCCCGCCTGAGACGCAGAAAGTTGCGGGTTCGATTCCCGCTACGGGACAAATGTTTGTCTCGGGATCTGGGTGTTTTCTATGTATAATATGTATGTATTTACAAAAAAAAGTATCTAAGTAGTATATCAATCATGTAGTTCCCATAATACAAGCTCTGCTTAGTTTGGGGCTAGATGATGCTGTGTGAAAAATGTCCAGCATTATTATTATTATTATGACTTACCAAACATGCACGTTTGTGCATACGCTTTTAGCGATAAGACTGCCCAATTATATCTTATATGTTTATGAATTCGTCTGTTTTTATTTAGTGTGCAACAAAGAGTTTATCTATATATCTATCTATCTATATCCAGGAGGAATCTATATTCTTTCAACCATCTAATAATAAACTGTACGCATACCTACTTCGTACTGAGCCGATAATAATATTAAAGATCATAAAAAAAAACCAGGAACATCTCCAAAAGAATTTGGCAAAAACAGACAGGATAATACCTACTGAAATATGTTATTACTGTTCAGCATTGTTATTTTTATAGCCGTACAGAGTCCCATAAAAGCTCCCTAAAGCCTGTTTAAGTGAAATTTGTGTTAGCCGCAAGAATTTTTGCGGTAAAGTGATTCTAAGTAGAAATTTATTGTCTCGGTTTCAAGGCTCTATCGTTTAGGTGGAAATATACAAACGGTGGTACAGTAAGGCCAAAAAATATACTGTCAAATTTTTCAAACCACACAATTGATTCCACAAATCCCTCCTTTAAAATCCCCCTGAGGGGGGAAAACTGGAATCTAAAATCAAATGCCCTAGAATTCCCCCCCGAAATCCCCCTGAAGGGGGATGCAGAAATTTCTGACGTCAAAGCCTTGGCCAAAGTGTCTTGACACTGCATCACTACGCAAGAATACTGTTCAAAATAAGACAAATAATACATTTTTTTATTTATACAACTCTGTACTAGTCAGTTCATATATACAAAATATACAAATGAAACAGTACCAGATTTTGTCTGGTAATGATCTTTTGATAGCGTTCCCAAAATGTTGGCTGCATTGCCACGATAAGGATCCAGATAAGGACTACGTCGTTCGTTTTCGTTTGTTTGTTCCTATGGCAATATTTCAATTCAATTCAATTTATTCATCTTTGACAAATTACATGTTCTAAGATAAGTCATTTTAACAAAATACAGATATAGCTTCATAATAATCAATGTATAAAATACATTAGCTATATTAAGCTATATTACTATAAAGTTTCATTAAAATCCGTTCAGTAGTTTTTAAAGAAAGAGGAAAGAGGAAAACGTGAAAGAGGAACAAACATCCGCACAAACTTTCACGTTTATAATATTACTAGCTTCTGCCCACGGCTTCGCCCGTGTAGTACCCGAATAAAAAGTAGCCTATGTGTTATTCTGATGTATAAGCTATAATACTGTGAAGTTTCATCAAAATCCGTTCAGTAGTTTTTGTGTGAAAGAGGAACAAACATCCTCACAAACTTTCACGTTTATAATATTAGTAGGATTTGGTTAAAATTTAATGAGTTGCAGAGTCGCAATGCACCGTGGGGTTTGGCACTTAGTCGTATTGAGCAATCCTTATTTAATTCGATTTTTTACGATGCAAAATCGCAAAGCATTGCAGTTTCTTCTAATCGCGTGTATGTGTATTGATTCTAATACTTTACTGACAATTAAATTTCTCTAAATTTAAGTGGTCTATTATATTGCTTTCCAACCGTACAAACGCCGCGTTTAAGTTTGGTATAAGAACGCATATTTTTATGTGGCAGAGATGACGTGGATATTTTGTAGAAACATAACTTGCGTAACGAATACTTGCAAGAAATACATAAGTTTATCTCTTCGTTTCAGTATGCTGGCATCCAGTCTGAATATAAATAGTCTTTGTGAAAGAAATACCATATCATCAAATGTGATATTTTTATAAACAGATATAAATAGGTTGTGCTAGCAATGCATATTCTCTTTCAAGAAAAGAAAATGATCCTTTGAAAAACTCTTGCTTAAAACCACCTTCCTCTCGACTGAAAATACTGAAAACTTCAATTTTCCAGACATTTCCCGCTACGTACTTAAGGTATTTTAAAAATGCAAATCACACCGGAATAAAAAGCGAATGGAAGGCGTACTATGGGATGTAATGCCATTACAGAGAGCCATTTTGTTAATGCAGATGCATAGACGCCCCTTACTACGGACACGTAGGTTTTGCTGCAGTCAAACATGGGAAAATCTACATATAAGTACCATTTAAAATGTACATGCTTATTATAAAAAATACCAAGGACTGTTACGCATAGCTATATGTTAGTAACATCTCTAAAGCCTGAATTCATAGTAGGGGGTTAAACAGTCCCCCAAGATCCATCATTCAGCATTCGCCTTATGGTTGGGTGCATAAAGTTTGAATTCACACTTGAGTTTTATTTCATTTGGCGCCTGAACAGTCCCCTATTTGACTATGAATTCGGGCCATAATGTCCTTTAAAAAAGTAAAAAAAAACTATTGGTGTTTTTAGTCCATCTTTGACGATGCACTTCGTCACTCCTAAACACCACAAAAAGACGTACATATTTAACAACATATATTTTATTACTATGCAAATGCAGGCACCCGTACAGGTTGGTTATGAAACTCGATCTTTGTCCTAGAAGTTTTTAGGCTTTTCATAAAAATAAGCAAATTTTAACAAAACACATACTGCGATGTGTTTTCCATCACTTTTGACGACCTCTGTGGTGCAGTTGGCGAAAGCCCGCCTTAGACGCAGAAGGTTGCGGGTTCGATTCCCGACGCGGGACAAATATTTGGATCTGGGTGTTTTCTATGTAAAATATGTATGTATTATAAAAAAGTATATAAATAGTATATCAGTCATGTAGTTTCCATAACACATGCTCTGCTTACTTTGGGTCTAGATGATGCTGTGTGAAAAAATATATGTTTGCATTATTTTATTTTATTTATGTATATACATCAGCGCTCTCTACTGATTAGAGAATAAAACCTATCTAAGAACCACCCTCGCAGTCATAAATAACGATTGCAAAATATTGCATTACTATCGGTTAAGCAGTTTTAGGAAAAATTATAACAGGTGGACGCGTGTAAAAACCAAAAAATCTAGAATCTCTCTTGTACTGCAGCACTGTGGTGTGAAAATAAAAAAGCTTTTCGAATTAATTCCTATATGGTTCCTTGAATAATTTATGACGGATTACATTATCACACTAGCTGTTTTACCAGGGTTCACTCGAATGCACATTCTTCTCTATTATCGCTGCAGGTTTCGTGTAGTTTTGCTTTAGTTTTTTCTGCATTTTTACTGGAGATGCAAGGAGTGTGTATGCATTTAGGGCAAGAGGTTATTTATTTTGTTTGTTGGTCTGATACCATTAATCTCCGAAACATCTTAACCGATTGTAAAGCGTTTTGTATGATTTCAGGAATGGCTCTTAGATTTTGACGCCACACGTCCCTAGAGGGCGAGTGGGTTCATACTCAGACGTGCTGCTGCACGTTTTTTTTCCATAAAAATTATATGCATTTATACAATTACCCATTAATATGTGCTCAAAGCAGTGATGAAAAACATCGTCAGGTTAGTACTTCTCTTAATTGGCATCCTCACGGTATGAATACTGAGTATGCAGATCTGATAATGTCCATCACTCGGATTACAGTTGTGAGCGTTTTTGTTATGTTCTTGTACGTTGAGAATGTGCGCCGGTTTAGTGCAAAACAGAATTTCGAAATGCTTGGCATTTATCTATAGCTTTAACGATCGATTTTATCACTGGACTAGAAATTTTTAAAACATCTTACTGCTTCCCGCCTCTCGATAAAGTGTCATTGCGAAAGTTACATAACGTAATAGCGCTATTTACTTAAGCTTTATGATAACGGCAATCTGATGGCTAATCGTTTGTCCCCATTGGTATCGCAAAGGAACGTTTACTTGTATGGTAATAAGAACGGGTCTAGTAAAGTTTATTGTTTTAATTGTAATTGTAACCAGGTTAAGAATAATCTGCCAAAAAATCAAATAATTTATTTTGCTTCAAATAAGCAGCAAAGTTCTTATTTCTCTAACCAGTACTAGATATTTCTACCATTCATTATTATATTCTTTAATTTTAGCTATTTCTAAAACACTACGCGCCATCCATTGTTTTTCTCGTATAAATATCTACTCTTTTTATACAAAAGGTGGATTTCTAAGATATGTGTTCATAGACATATTATTGGCTATACTTTACTCTATAAATATTTTTCAACAATATATTACTAGCCTAACATTGGCTTTATTATTATATTACTAGGGTAAATTTGATTTTTAGTATTCTGGATAGGAAAAAAGTGTATTTTGGATAAGAAAAAAGTGCTCTAAATTTTCGCTAGAGGCGCTTTACGTTTTCGTTTCGTTAAGTTGTCTATAGACAGGTCAGAAGGAAAATAAAATTATGTGATCTAACCATTTACTTTGAAGACCTAAGTGTAGTTTTACACCGAAGCCCATAAAAATATTTTCTTAGCAAACTTTTACGGTTTTCCTCCTGCAAAATTGATACTACGTTGCCGTATCTTATGCCGTAACTGACAGAATAACTAGAAAAGACCCTTGTTTTTCTTCCCTTTTTGTAAACAGTCCTGATCCCACAATAAGATTCAATTTGTCGTCTTTATTAGGAACTACAAGTAACTTGGTACCACAACACCTAGACGCGAAACAAAGATCTGCAGAACATGGAAACACTTGTCAGAGAGCGGGAATCAAATTCGTACCCGTTGTGTTGCAGCTAGGTACTTGTCCGTCACACTATCGAGGTCGACAAAAAAACTTATTCTAACCCCAACATAACCTTATCTTTATAAATAAAAATTAATTGCCTCATATATGGAAGATCATCACTTGAGCTTGATCACGGCTCAATTTTGTTGTATTCGTAATTTATTTACCAGGCTTGTATGATTTTTTTTTTTTGATAATTGGCCGGAAATGTTGGAAATTTGGATGACCCGTGCGGAGCTGAGGCCGGCCGCTAGAATTCACTTGCCGTGTATAACAACCAATTTTATAATATGGTTAAATAACTGAAATCATCTCTGCACTCTGGAGGGGCCCCATCCTTTCAGTAGTTGCTGGATTATGGAGGATCGGATACAGTGCCCACCCGCTCTACAAGTTTTACACGTCGTTTCTGAGAATTCTTTTAGCCAATGGAATTCAACCTTTCCAAAGCTTAAGCAGAAACTTTTGTAGCATTGCTTGTGAATACGATTAACAGCAGCTGTTGTGATTCGTCCTTATTGGACACATAAAATAAATGTATACAAGTAGTATATCAGTCATGTAGTTCCCATAATACAAGCTTTGCTTAGTTTGGGGCTAGATGATGCTGTGTGAGAATATCCTGCATTATTTATTTATTAATTATTTCACATGAGCTGAAAAAAAATGTATTCGTTTTAGATTTAGTAGGTACCTACCTTCACCTGTCGGCCTACTTCTACTTGCGCATTTACTATTGTTTGTGCCATATTAACGTTAATTCTTCGTTTCGCAGTAGTTTGCGGGTTCGATTCCCGCTGCGGAACAAATGTTTGTATAATATACAAATATTTGTTTCGGGTCTGGGTATTCTATGTATAATAATGTATGTACTTATCTAAAAAAATGTGTACAAGTAGTTTATCAGTTATGTAGTTCCCATAATACAAGCTCTGCTTAGTTTGGGGCTAGATGATGCTGTGTGAAACTGTCCAGAATTATTTATTTATTTATTATTATTCTATTCATGTTTCCTCATGTTGACAAAGATCAAGGTATTTGGGTTGTATAAAATAGTTGCGGGACAAATGTTTGCAAGTTCTGCAGATATTTTTCTAGGTCTGGGTGTTATGGTATCACAGTACTCGTGATATCCTTGACACAGGGAATCCTAGTAAGTATTCAGGACTATGAATATGTCTTTTGGGTATGAGAAAAAATCTACTGAAGTACTTTAACTTACGTACGCATTAGCATTGCCATTCAGCGTGGCAATGTAGCCAGATTTTTGGGAATGCTTCCGTCTGGTATTGTTCTGGATCAGTTGATTATTCCATAGATAGTTTGAAACGGTCTTAAGATAGCTAGTTTATCTGTATTTGATCTGAATCATACAAAGTTTTTTTTTGTCTGACCCACGTATCATTGAATACGTGGGTCAGACTGTCCAGACATGTTTAACTTACGTAAAATAAAACTTTCAACAACGTATTACGGCGTGAATCGCAACAAACTCTGTTTTCGCCAATAACTAACTTATCTTTTGAAAGCATTATTTTTTCTGAGAAATTTATTATTTTCCGATTTGCTCTATCAAAGGCTTTTGAAGAGGTTCACTGCAAAAGGATTCCTCCTGGTCGGGTGAAGAGTTATGGCTTAAAAATATATTAAACCGCTACCAAGCACATGAAACAGCAGGGTCAATCCATCCCTTTTAGGAAGAAGAAGGTACAGTGAAAGAATGTAAAAAGTTGTTTGCTAGATCCATTTATCTCTGAAAAAGCCAATTGTGATGCAGTCTTCTGCAATAGTTTTGTATAACTTCAAGAAAGGTCCTTAGATTACAGATTTAGGTACTAGGTGCTGCAAGAGAATGTTTAGTAAAGATATGAAATATTTTTCTCATTTTATTAAAATGTTTTGACGTGTCTCTGACTACCATCTACTTGATACTCATAATGAGGATAACAGTCGTGAATGTATTTGTTCTTTTGTTTATCTTGATACAAAAGCTTATATTATCTAGATACTCAATGCTTAGTTTGCGACAAAAATTCTTCCAAAGCCTTTGGACATTGCCATCTGATTAAATTGATATGTTAGTAAAAATGAAAATGGAGTGATTTAACTATCTTCAAACGTTGCTTTCGCACTAAGACGCGATCGGTAAGGAAATTGCTTTAAGAACGCCCTTTGTGTCTTATTTTTATTTCCTGCAGTAAGAATTCGCTGGCGGGGGTAGCGAGTTTCAAAGATAAAGTTAATAATAGATCGGCTTTTTTCTTGAGGAATGCGTCGGGTACCGAAGGTCATTATGGCATAGTGGGAGCATATCTCTATTCTAGGATTATGGAAAAAATCTGTTGGGATTTTTAATACATGACATAAACCGAGAGTAAGTCATCAACCTTATCAATTGAGTCATAGTCAAAATTCATTAAAATCACAAGGATCACTTTTAATCGTCATTTTTACTTACTGCCTGTTCCTCCGCGAACAAGCCAGAAAAAAAAGGTTAGAAATAAGACTGTTCATGTTTCTTAATTATCCTTTTACAAAACAATAGGTTTTTTTCACCGAGTTGGAGCAATTTCAATCCCAAGAGTTTTTATCATCTAAATAATCCAAAATTTAAATATGCTTTTTTCAAAAGTGTTTGTTTATTTACATTTATAAGTTTGTTTATTGTCAATTTTGTATAGTTATCTCTTGACTCCCCCCCGTATAAAGTCTACAAGAGGCAATGGCGAGTTTATTTTTATTTCTAGTATAGACATTGTGATTATCGTTATTATTCTTATACAAAATAATAGTCTAAACATACATCAGATTTTTATAGATGTATTGACAAGAGAAAGTCATTATATTTATTTCGTAAAAAAATCTTTTTATGGTATGGTAGTTCTGTGTAGTCAGATCGGAAGCAAATTGGCACTATCTTCAATCGAGTGCCTTCGAATACCAGTATTAGTTAAACTTGAGGTGAAAGACTAGACATACAAATGCAAAATTTCTTAGGATCGCTCAGAGGCAGGTGGCTAGACTGGGTACAGTCATGAAAAAACTGGCAGCATACGTTCCTTTTATGTAATTTTCCGTAACCCATAACCATATACGTCCGTCTTGGTACTAAACTAAATTACCATTAGCGACTATTGACTTCTGGTCTAAGTAGTAGGAAAAGTAAGTACGCCTTTTCTTGCTACGACAACGTAGCAAAAATCGTAGCAGCTACGACCTTATCGATTCCCAAGAATAAAAGTACGGTGCAATATTTAATTTATTACCTGTAAAGAAATTAAAATAGGTATATAAATCATTGTTTGCATAGTTGAGATCGATTTTATATAGGTTTATGTAGTTTTCCTTCACCGTTTTCAGCACGTGTTAATGCGCATATAAATTAGTTGAGTGGTAAAATCTATTGGTGAACTACCGGGTTTGAACCTAAAACCTTCTGATCAGAAGTCAGGGTACAGCCCACTAGGCCAACATGGTTAACGATACTCGTATTCTACATTCCCAATTTTATTACCTTCGAAATATTGTACACGTACAACTGTAGAAATTTGATTTGTAACGTATCTATAGCTATATATTATAGCTATATATTTTACTATTGAGTCACGATATTGAGTTCCAAACTCAATAAGACAAAGCAGATGTTACTTGTTTATGTCATAAAGTTGGAGCGGAGCTTATAAGGCTGGGGTTTACTAGAAGCTATGCTATAAGTCCTTTATTCGTCCCCTTTGCTTGTACCTAGCTTTATTAAGATCGATACAGCAGTTCGAATTTTATTGTTCTTTTAATCCTTGAAAAAAGTCAAAGGTCGTAGAAGTTGTTTGAATTTCTCTAGTGAAATATAACCGGGTTATAAAATAGATTTGACCTTTTGATGGAATAGGTTAAAAATATATAAAAACGCATTTCTCTTTTTATCTATATAAGCACCATCCTTGAAATTATAACCAATCGATTGCGGACAATAGTATAAGTTGAGTAAGAGAAAACCATACAAACATGCAGATATACAAACAAACACTCACACACGGCAAACGCATATACAAGCTAACGTTGCAGGTATCACCATGGGTGGTACGAAATCGCGCAGAAATAACATCTCATATACCTATCGCTATACAGATTTACGCAGGTGTTCCTCACGGACCAATCAGTATGCAGAGTTGGATCTGTCCAGGAAAGATTTTTCAGTTGTGCCAAGTTGTCTAAAGGAGCTTTTAATTGGGGTTCCGAATGACATAACTAGTTGTGTATACTGATTGGCCCGTGAGGAACGCGCTCATTTACGGGCTTCGCAGGTAAAATATATCGCCATGGATGGAACTCAATCACGCAGCAACAACATCACACATACCTATAGCTATTTTAATGGATGTTCAATTCGCTGCATCCTCTCGGTGCAGCCGACTTGAAATGAAATTCAGATCCATAATTCAATATAGCAGGTTGCGGAATATTCTGTTCTAATAGTCACTGCAGTTATTTTATTGTCATCGGTATGTTCCAAAAGTTCGCGGAAATTTGTGGCATTTACTTAGACAGGGTGTGACAGAATATGTACAGGTATAATTAACTGGACAGGGATCATTCTACACATAGTAGATAAATACTTTATTTTTCAATTTTTAATATCAGACATGATTTTCATTTCTATATTTAACTAGGGGGTAGTTACTTACTTGTGGCGATAAAAACTGTTTAATGGTTCTGAAAATCAATCCTTTTTTTAGATTAATGTCAACAGATAAACGTACAATAACCGTTAGTTAGTGGCATGCGCGTAAACGGGCTGCTTGCGTCACAGGTAAAAAAATTGCCAAGTGTGTGTCCGGCCATGCGCAGTGTAGGGTTCCATAGTTGTCCATACCTGTTTTACACAAATAATGTCTTTATCTGAGTAATTTTCAATGGAATTTGTACGAAATTATCCTTTTTACTTTTCCAAGTACATTTTATGGGTCGACTATTCGTAAACTTGTAAAGCCTACTTATCTGTGATTGTTTTCTATTAGCTTTGTTATATTTACTACTGCTGTGATTTGATCACATATCCAAAAATAACCGTTTAGCTGGCAGGAGGGGTTACACTTGACTCTAACAAAAATTAGCACTTTAAAGCTTAATATTTCGCAAACGGATCCCTGAATCAAAAAATGGAATTCACACACTCACAATATTAAAATATATACCCCCATGCCATTTGCAGCTTTATAGTACTAAGACTCTCTGAGCTAAGACGCGGACAGACAGACAGCCGGACGGACATGGCAAAACTATAAGGGTTCCTTCTAGACTACGGAACCCAAAAAATGGGGGTAAATTCCAAAGTTTTTGGTTAAAACTTATAGTTTTGGTGCCGTGACCGCTATTACCCGATACTTAACGTTTTATTTGTTTAACTACGTCACAAAAACGTCCAAAAATCTGTTGATTAAGACGCGTTATTTTTGAAATTTCTTAATTTGCAAATAATATAACTGAAAATAACTTGCTTGGGCAGAATTATCTATCATCAGTCTAATCTACTATTTATTTATCTATAAATCGTGTGATCGTATGGTGTCCCTGACAGTGGGTCAAATAAATTCAAGCGTAACCCTACTCGGGTTATGCACCGATTGAATTTATCCATATTTTGCGGTACCTACTCATTTAGTTTGCATGTTTTGTCTTTAAATATCATCATGACTTTATACCTGAATTGATAAAATTGTACTAAACAATATCCTATCATAATTTTAAATAACGTTGTTTCCTCCCTTTGTAAAAAGAGGTTTGGAACGTCTTCATTTCAGTGAAATAGATAAGCTTTCCAAAGTACCTACAGATAAGAGAAAACACAAATACTTCCTTAATCACGCAATTCCCCAACCCTCTGCATTTTTTTAGGTTCAATTCTTAATTAGATGCAAAAAAATAAACTTTGGGTTTCGTCGAAACTGGGGTTCAAAAGTTTCGTCTTTGAACTTTATATTTGAAACATTATATTTCAGAGAAAAAAAAAACGTTTTGTAATGGTCATTTTGGTAATTGATATTCGTAATTAGTTACGATAGATATAATTTATAATTTTCACATTGTCGTATCTTATAAACAAGATTTTTGTAACTCAGTTTCGTATGAAAATACTTTATTGTACACCTTAAGATACAAACGAAATAAACAGTAACACATATGATAAAGGTACAATGGGCGGTCTTATCGCTTAAAAGCGATCTCTTCCAGACAACCTTTGGATGGAGAGGATTATATATGATTTTAAAGCGGCCGGGGGTGTTTTTTTTTATTTTCGTAATCACACTCCAGTGGCTTCCATCACTTCTTTCACATAATAAATAAACACACAATATTGTAAACCCCATCATGGATATACTCAGATCTATTACTTAGTACCCAGATTCGTGAGGGTAGCCAGGGGCACGTGGAAACATTATATTTCCATATCTTCGTACACAGTTATTACAATCCGTGTGACAGGTGGCCCATGAACAGTAATCAAATTATTAAGACAATTTTGGGGGTTTTTGTTTAAATAACCAAAAAATATGACGGTACAAGTAATATGTAGGTACAAGTACTGGCACAAGCTAACAATGTGTTTACAGTTTGTTAATTAAGATACAAATCTATTTTGATTACCGTTTACTTGAATATAGCAATCTACCGATTGACGTGTTTCTTTTTAAAAGCATCTAATCATCCTAATCAAATAATTGGTTTCAATTTAGTGTGGGTTGAACAAGGCTCATTGGGTATTTCTGCTAAATGAAAATGAAAACAATGAAAAACATTTATTTAGTACGACATAAAAAACAACAACATTTGCAAGTTTAACATGGTGTGACAGTTAAAAAAAATGATTAGAATAGCCTACTGAAACAGAAATACCCCACGGCCCACGCACCTTGCTGATCCATCTACCTAGATAGTTCAATGTCGTGCCAAAAAGTTGTCAGCTTAGCACAATTTTTAGGAAGGTAAGCTACCTACATAGCGTTACTATTATCCTACTAATATAATAAATGCGAAAGTCTGTGTGTGTGTGCGAATGTTTGTTACCACGTATCTCCGTAACTACTAAACCGATTGTTGAAATTTGGAAAGTAGATAGTTTAGGATCTGGAATAACACATAGGCTAATCTAATAAAATCGACCCCTAAAGGGCTTAAATAGGGTGGTAAAGTTACTATGAAAAATATATATTTGATTCGCTCAAAACTCTGTACAAATAAACTTTAAAATAAATAATGAAACACGTATTTTTTATTTTTTTAAAATTACCCTTTGGGGGTGTGCAATTGAGTTCTAAACTTTGTATAAATTGTAATCCTTGGTTCGATTCATTCAAAAGTTGGTGGCCATAGTTTGAAGCCTGGAGACGGTCATATGCTACTTTTATTAACATACCACGCGGGCGAAGCCGCGGGCAACAAGTAGTACCAAATAAGTACTGACGACGAACACTATCACACAACGACTAAGGTTTTCGTCTCTATAGCACATATTTTTCTACTACAGCCTACGGCTTGGTTCTCATGAAATGTGTTAAGTATCCGCATGGGGACGTTTTCGTTTCTGATTTTAGCGTAAAATTTTCCTGTAGTTTCCATAAGTATGACGGTTAGAGATCAGGGATGGAACAAAAAAATCATCATCATCAGTATTCACGATAACATTGTAACGGTCTCAGGAAGCCATAGTTGGAGGAGGCATAAGAACCTTCGTCTTGGCATTCTTTCGTAGAGGTTAACTGCCAGTACCAAGGGAAAGCGTGAAACGCTATGCAACTGTTTTGTATATTTTTTTCATAGAATTTGTGTTCACCTTTTGTTGTGGTACAATAGCCATATGTATTTTCTTATATTTAGATGTAGGAAATACACTTTTACATAGGTCTCATGCAACTGACTATAACGT
The DNA here is from genome assembly GCA_958496245.1 of Perizoma flavofasciatum. Lineage (NCBI taxonomy): Eukaryota > Metazoa > Arthropoda > Insecta > Lepidoptera > Geometridae > Perizoma > Perizoma flavofasciatum. Next base: position 9,433,220 of record OY292436.1, read on the forward strand.
TAAAGGTATCATTTGATAGACTGCAACCTCAAACCGCAAAAAGTCGTAGTAAACTGATTAATTAATATCAGTGGCTAAGTGTTAGCAACTTTCTATAGAATATACAGTTTGTAGCTGAATTGTCGCTGCTGATTGCGGTCTGCGGTCTGCGGTCTGCGGTCTGCGGTCTGCGGTCTGCGGTCTGGGGTCTGCGGTCTGCGGTCTGTGGTCGCGTTCCGAATCATATCCAGTATTATTATTATTTTATACAATCGAAGTGATAAACCAGCAATCGGCCCACCTGTGTTTCTCACGCTTAATAATAAACTGACCTAAGCTTATTTAGGTCAAAATTGAGTTAAGTGAACAGATAGTTTTATTTTACCGCCATCTATGATCCCATCTCAGAATTTTTGCGATGTCACGTTTCTAGATCAAGTTCTTGCTATATTTGGTACTTTAACTTGCAACATCAGAGGAATCAAACGCGCATTACCGACACTGAAAATTTTGAACGCCCTTACATAAATAGGTAGCTATTAAGATGTGACCATAAACTAAAAATGCGTCATCTGTTTGAAAATGAAGCATTCGTAGGCCAGCCCTGTTGCAGACATAGATTACTGCCATAAAAACCGCCCTCCAGATTGCACGGGTCATAAGAGATAAACGTCGGCAGTAACTTTAGACTCCCTTCATCCCTTGTGTAAAACAAAGGGTGAGGTAGCCGAATTTCTATAGCTTTACGATACTGTTATTAGTAGAGGTTGGATTATATGCAAACTTTTTTTCTGTTGAATATAATCAGTTGAAGATATAAGCGCGAAAATTAAAACTGCAAAAGAGTACAAAAACAAAATAACACATGGAATAATGCTCTCTGAATAAAATGTAAGGATTACGGTGATATAAAAAAACTACAAAATTTGGAATCATTCTTTATACAATTAATAATAATAAAATTCGTTTCATGGAACAAAGACATTGGTTTCCGCTGATCCTTATCCTAATCCTTTTAATATCCGTATCGTATAAATTTATAAATATTTTAAATGTCTCCCTATTTTTTTATAAAAAAAATGTAGAAATAAATTATTAAGTTACTACCGCACCACCGCTAGAAAAAACTAAAATGGCAAATGCCGAAAGTGGCAACGCCAAGAAAAAAAAGACTGGTTGATACAATAGGTACGTATTTACTAAGTTATGCAAACAACGAAAATAATCATTCAATAAATAGTTAGTACCTATGTTGTTAAGGCAAAACAGATTTCATCACCTACTTGGCTAAAAAGTTAGGTTTACACACTACACACTAGGATGCCTTGTATTGTGAGTAGTTTCTCTCTTCCAAGAGTAGAAAAGGAATGACCTTCTTGATATATGCTCTTAGGAACCAAGCAAAAGAAGTAATAGTGCGAGCGGGCGATGCGACACGGTGGGTCGAGGCCAAGGGCGACCGTGACACTGCTAGTCATTATTGTTTTAGTATTTTTTAATGGGGTAAGTTTTCATTTTTAGTGTTCTGTTGATTACAGAAAACGCGGAATTTTAATTTCGCCATGTCTGTCTATCTGTCTGTCTGTCCTCAGCTAAGCTCAGATACTCAAAGTACTATAAAGCTATAATTTGGCATAGGTATACATATTAATCACGCCAACAAAGTGGTAAAAAAATATAAAAACCTTTTTTTAAGTTACCTCCCCCCCTACACGTAAAGTGGGGCTGATTTTCTCGGCTATCTCGTAGTGTAGGATGTCGTCAGATAGGTATTATAAAAATGTTGCGGGTATGTGAAAATCATTTTTCGCTTCAGAGATCCGTTTGCGAAATATTAAGCTTTAAAGTGCTAATTATGACCACATGTCCGGTTTTTATAAGCAACAGATAGCAAAAATTTACAAATTTCCCGTAGACTTAATCAATCATATTGTGTAGGTATTTTGTTCTGTGATAGGTATTTCAATATATGCAAAAAGCTCAAAAAACTTACCTTAATATGCAAATTCCTAAAAAAGTTAATTTGCTTATCCAGTCTCTAGTTATTAGGGCCGATGTATCGAAGATTCGGTTGGTAGTGTTTTGTGTCACGCGCTGAATGGCGAAACCGGAAGTCGATATTTGTGAATAGAGGTACTGAGGAAGTCGAGATTAGTAGATAACGATTTCATGGCTCGTTGGATTAAATTAGACTTGTCGTGTTCATTTTGTTTGAAAGGCGAGGTGTACCTGAAGCATTACACACTTATTTTTATACCATCATCGCCATAATCCCACTAATATTGTAAACGCGAAAGTTTGTGAGGATGGATGTTTGTTACTGTTTCACGCAAAAACTTCTAAACGGATTTTGATGAAATTTTACAGTGATATAGCTTGTATATCAGAATAACACATAGGCTACTTTAATCCGATTACCACGCGGGTGAAGCCGTAGGCAGAAGCTAGTACATATATAATTACAGGTTTAAACTAATGCAATAGCGTAGTTATATTGATTAAAAAAATATATAAAATTGCAATTTCCAATTACTTTTCTATAACATAATATAAATTGATGTAAGATGAGATTCGAACATAGGCCTGATCTAAATTTGGGAACTCTAGCCAATACCACTAGTGCACATTAACAAAGTAAAATGGTTCTACTAAACACTCGGTAACTGATATTAAAACTCATTTGACTCCACTAAGGCTCAGATTAGTAAAATGGGGCCATTTAAAGCTTAACATTAATCCAGGGTTGAAAAGTTATGTATAAACTTTGATTTTATTGAAAGCATCAGTCTCCCCGACAGCCTCAAACAGTTTCTAACAAATTGCCGTTCAAACTGAAACGTTTCGTTAAAGGTTTGAAGGGAAATTAGCACATTTTAAAGTAGGTTTTAGCACTCATTCTCGATGCAAATCCGAAGGCTTTCGCCCGAATTTTCGACCTGATCTCGTAGCCTTTACACCTCCAAAGTGAATAAACTTTTTGTTTAGTTTGCTTTCAAAAGGTGAGTTAGTTTTGCAAGCTTACTTGCTTTTCAAAGCCTTATGAGAGTTTTTGTTGTTTGTGTTGGCAATGTTGCGTAGTTTGCTAGTATACCAGAGATTTTTTTATTTTTTAAAGTTAAGTTCGCTGTATCGTGATGCGTTCGTACGTATTTGTACCATGGTACCACAAAACATAACCCCGGAACGAATATCTGCAGAAGATACAAAAAAATTGTCCTCAGTGGGAATCGAACCCGCATCCTGCGTATCTTCTGTCTACTCGCCTGCCGCACCACTGAGGTAGTCAAAGTTGTACTTAACTCTGGTAGATAGAGGAAAGAAAAACATGTATAAAATTCACATTGAAATATTATCAACCGATTTAAAAAAAGGAGTGGGCCCGTAATTTGTCTGTATGTTTTTTTATCTTCGCCAAATATTATAAAACGATTTTATATGATACTTTTTAATGGGTACTTCAAGGATGGTTCATACAAATATTAAGTAAAATGTCACCTAAAAAAATGGGTGCAAAATGGGGGTAGAAATTCATATTGAACTTTTCATAAACTTTCCGATTGATTTATTGAAATCCGTTTGTATTTTTTCCTGTAAAAAATGTTACTTGTCGCAGTTCAAGTTTTGCAAGGAAGTCAAATATTTAGTAGAAAAGTTCTGTTTCAGCAAACATTATGGCGAAAGGTAACTTCGGCTACTCACCCATCCTGGGGTACCCTTCTTTCCAAACAACATCCAAGTAAGTACCTATCTACCTACCCTCCACTTAATGACATGACTCTGTACAAAACTCCAATTCCGCGTTACTTGTAGGCGTCACAATAACACTCACACTAATGGATCCTCTTAGGAGGGGTCCCTCTGACCTCAGAGATATTCTAAGGGGACTTATACACGAAACAGTTAGGTACCACACGGTACGGTAGAATGTTGCTAGTTTATTTTCTACACGAGTTTCAGCATGTTGATATATGGTTACAGAAGTTTATTAAATACTCATAAAGAACATGGTTCACTTATAATGAGCTTAACAATTAACAAATATAACTAATGAATTACTAGTTATTCATCATCATCATCATCATCAGCCTATATTAGTCCACTGCTGGACATAGGCCTACCCTAATGAGCGCCATAGCGCCCTGTCTTCAGCTTGCCGCATCCAGCATCTGCCTGTAGTCTTTCGCAGATCGTCATCCCACCTGGCCGGAGAGCGTCCTACACTACATTTGCCGAGTCGCGATCTCCACTTAAGAACACGTTTATCCGAGCGGTTATCGGTTCTTCGCGAGATATGACCGGCCCACTGCCACTTCAGCTTGCTAATTCGTTGAGCTAAACTTTGGTTTTCTGACGGATGTATTCGTTACGAATCTTATCCTTCAGAGAGACTCCGAGCATAGCTCTTTCCATAGCTCGCTGAGCGACTTTGAACTGGTGGACCAGCCCTATCGTGAGTGTCCACGTCTCAGCTCCGTAGATCATGACGGGTAGGACGCACTGATTGAAAACTTTCGTTTTCAAGCATTGCGGTAAGGATGACGAAAAGACTCCACGTAGTTTCCCAAACGCTGCCCAGCCTAGCTAAATCCTCCTCTTGGCCTCCTTCTCGAAATTATTTTTACCCAACTGCAGAATGTGCCCAAGGTAAGTATATTCTACTAGTTATTCAAGTATTATTAATATTACAGAGATTTTGCGGTTACTTAGAAAATGTTATCATAGACATATTTTTTTAATTTATTTTTAAATATAGGAATTGATTCAAGTCTTTAGGTCACTAGGTAGGTTATTGAATAATTGTGCAGCCTCGTACATAATATTTCTTTTTCCATAATTTGTTCATTATTATTTAATAACAGCCCATCATCTTCACGCATATTTCAGTTTTAATTTAATATAGTTACCATTTTGGTTTATACTTTTACCCATAATTATTAATAATTATTAGTGGTTTATATTTTTATTCATAATCACTCAAGCGATAAGACGCTCATTTTACAACAATGTTAAAGTTTGTACTATTTATTTAGGGTGAAATATTTGGTGTGCAATAAAGTATTATCTATGTATCTATTTTTTTATTTTATTTGTTGTATCTATCTATCTATCACTCACTAACTTTAGCAGGGGTTTAACTCTAGCCCTTTCCTTTTTTAACACGAAACAAAGATAGAGGCGGAAAACTTTTACCAAGCTGATGGAGTTATGAAGTGATTATAAATAAGAGTTTTATATAGCTTTTTGGTTTTGAAAAAATACCTTCTTAATTCATATTCTTCAAGTAGCGTTGCCATTTTTGAAGTCAATTGTTAAAGAATAATAAATACATACTTCTGTGGCGCAGTGGGCGAAGGCTCGCCTGAGACGCAGAAGGTTGCAGTTTGATTCCGGCCGCGGGACAAATGTTTGTATAATATGCAAATATTTGTCTCGGGTCTGGGTGTTTTCTTTGTATAATGTGTATGTATTTACAAAAAAAATATAGACTGATAAATAGCGTAATTATCATGTAGTTCCTATAATACAAGCTCTGCTAGATGATGCTGTGTGAAAAATGTCCAGCATTATTTATTTATATATATACCAGTTTGAACCTAAGTATGTTAAGAAAAAAAATATCCTTATTCATTTTCATTTTCGTGCCTTTTAATTTGTTTTGCGTTCAAAGCGTACTGTACCGTACTGTTTGTTACTTGCCTTTAGCGTCCTTCACTAGTGTATTCCGACCTTTAGAAATCCCTAATGCATATTCAAATCTGACGAGTACGTGCTTTTTATTAGCCTTCTACGTTTAATGGGAGGGTAGAAGTGTTTTCGGATGCAGAACCCGATTGGTTATTTTGTAACGGTTATGAGAATCGCCATTATTAGGGTTGCTAATTTTCTTGTGAGAATGATGTTTGTTTTCGGGCGAATTTAGGTTTTTATAAATACTTTGTGTTGATTACATACTCATATGATGATACTCAATTTAAAGGTCATCAATACATCATAACGAACATGTAGTGGATAGTATCTAGTCAAATCTATCTTTTAGACTTGAAAGACTGTCTTATTTTTTACTTTGTTTAAGACATTACTTGCTAGATATAAACTTTACCGCTTTGTAATATTAATATTGATAGTTATGTACTTTTATTCCTAAAACTATCGTGAATTTGATTATTAAAAACGGGAATTTCATGTACCGCAGTGATCGTGACACTCTCCTTCCGCGTCGCGTCGCTCACTGACGACGCGACTCTCACTCACCCTGATAAAGACGCTCGGAATGAGTCGAAACTTAATCGATGCCTTCACCGATAGTGCGGTACGTGAAAATTCCAGTTATGTACTTAGTTAAAAACTTTCACGCTTTTTTGTAATAAATATTTCATTATGTAAGTACAGATCTATTTCAAGAGACAGAGTTTGTATAAATCAAATATTATACTAGTGGAATGCCCCACGACTTTCTCTTTTTTATTTAGTCTAAGAGATTACCCGCTAAATATAAACTTTACCTCCTTGTAATATTAGTATAGGTAGATAAATACAGCACTTTTGGGGAGGCCTATATCCTGCAGTAAACTTCTACTGGCCTTTGATAATGATGACTCATAATTATAAAATTATCATCTTTTTAAAGCTGAAAAACACAATAACACTATGGACATTTAACGTTGTTTTCGGCACAAACCGCAGCACATCGATCAAAAGCATACAATTAAGTTTTAAATTGCCTTCATTACCATCCGATAATGCTCCATCCGTTTTCCAGCTTTAAAAAGAACAGCTAGTACACGCAGTAAAATCAAGGCGATTGAATACAATCTAAGTTTGGAGCAGCTGCTTGGCGAAAGCCCGCCTGAGGCGCAGAAGATTGTGGTTCCGATTCCCGTCGTAAGACAATGTTTGTATGACCTGCAAATATTTGTCTTGTGTCTGAGTATTTTTTATGTATAATAAGTATCTATGTATTTACAAAAAATATAAGGTATATAAAGTAGTATATCAGTCATATATTTCCCATAATACAAGCTCTGCTTAGTTTGGCACTAGGATGATGCTGTGTGAAAATGTGTTCAGTATTATTTATTTATTTATAGCTGCATCTTTAGTAATATTTCAGGTCATACAAACATTTGCCTTACGACGGAAATCGAACCCGCAATCTTCTGCGTCTCAGGCGGGCTTTCGACCCTGCGCCACAGAGCTCGTAATAATGTAAAAAGTGGAAAATTTACCCAAAGAGAACTAACGCTGTTGTCGGCGCATTAAAACCAGCAGATTTTATTTGAAGAGGCTAACCAATGAACCTGCTATGCCCAACAGCTGGATTCTGGTTATGGGTTGGCCCTGAAAATTGCTTATTTATTTATTTATTTATGAAACAAAATCCACAGTCCTTATTATATAACAAATAATTCTTACGAAACATATTTTACAGCCAAAAGTGGATTTACATTTTATACTGTAAAAAAATAACAAGCAGTCGAATTTTTCTAATGGACAAAATCAATTGACAATGTGTAAAAAGTACCTACACTTAATTTTACTTTCCTACTTTATAAAATGTACGTAAATATAAATAATACACAGATATAAAATATACAAAAAAAATTAGGATATAAACATGAATATATAAAGAAAGTATGACCTTATGACCGATACTGGCCGAACCAATGCGGTAAAAAGGAACCGCGCCTTGCAAAGGCCTTGTGTACAATCTTGAGTGCACTAGATGTTAGTACGCTTCTCCGGGGCTCGATTGTACGGACACCGGTCGGTGTAATCGGATTACTGGGCGCGCAGATGACGGCGGACTCAGATTTGCATGCGTAATGCTGCTAAGTGCACTTTTAGAACGCCATATTGTACCCGGAGGTACATTAGATGGAAGGGTACCCTGAAATTTAACGGTACAGTTCGATCAACAGGGCTATCTAACTGTACTTTTTTATTCTACTAATATTATAAACGTGAAAGTTTGTTCCTCTTTCACGCAAAAACTACTGAACGGATTTTGATAAAACTTTACAGTAATATAGCTTATGAGGTATATCAGAATAACACATAGGCTACTTTTTATCTAGATACCACGCGGGCGAAGCCATGGGCAGAGGCTAGACTTCCTTAGAGGAAATAGGTTGTAGACTTCCCCGAACCAGCTTTTTCACGAGGAGCTCTACTATTTCTACTCCACGATAATTGTATTATTATGCAGTCCGGGAGCCTAACCATGAAGTCTTATAGTGATGTCACTTTCCGCTTTGTGATTGAGGACGCTATGGCGTACCTAGTTAAAGCTTTGTCATTCGCAAAGCGGGATTTGACATCTTTGCCTGAATTGAATCGCAATAAGACTTAATTGTTAGGCCCCTGGTGCCTAAAAATTCTTTGATTTGTACAATCAACGACAAAAGTAGAGTAACAATTAAAGTTTTTAGATAATTTCCACGATAATTATAAGTAATATTGTGCAGTCATGGTACCTCCAAATTCTTGATTTGTACATTTGTATTAGATATTATTCTTTGGGTTAACTTTTGCTTGTGGATAGTCAAAAGTCAATATTCAAATAGCCCTATATTTCAAACTCATTTCAAAAAGTCTTAGTATTACAGCTTGTATATCAGAATTACACATAGGCTACTTTTTATCCGTGTACCACGTGGGCGAAGCCGTAGGCAGAAGCTAGTATAATATAATTAATAAATTGCGAGTGATACTGGTCTGGTGTTGCAGTCCATAGGTTACAGTAACTTGTTTGCCACTTAAGTTGTTAAAAAAAAGCGTTTTTAGTAAAAAAAATCCCTCTAGTAAAGTGCCCAATATATTCGGCTGAGTCTGAATATATATATATATTTTTTTAAATTTCATCTTCAACACTCTGATATATTTTCAGAGTACTTATTTTCTAAGACATATTCAACTCAGGGATTCTTTATTTACAAAAGGCCCTCGTAGGGCGCTACTAAGGTGTGGGATGCTTGGGAAGGGTGTACAGTTTATATTTAAAAACTAGTTACTTATATTTTAACTTCTAATTTTACATCTAACAAATAATACGTTTTAGACTATTTCGCTTATTACATTACATTTTTCAAAATTTTATATGCTAAAGGTACATATTACATATAATATATATTTAACATAATTTACATACTTATTTATATTGTTTATGCTATTTAGTATTTTAGACAATTATAGTCCGAATATATTGGGCACTTTCACTTGGGCAGTTCAATCGATTCATGTACCTCTAGAAATTAGTCCGCACAATACCGATAATATGTGCATGTGTTCAAGTCCCGCTGAATCCAAATTTTTAGGTCACATTTAAATTTAAAATTAGTTACCGTTTCGTCCCGTCGCAAAATTCCAATACAGAAAAAATAAATGATAAGACGTTAGCGAAATCTATTAGGTTTTCTCAATCAAACTGTCATGTATTGTATCTATTATTGCACTTACAGTTGCAATTCCATGGCACTTCCAGCATCCCCTACAGAGCCTCCCCATCTCCTTGAAGGGTCATTACGCTACGAACGTGTGGATAATGTCTTCCACGGCGCCCGAGTGCTTTAAAACGGTCGTTCAACAAAACTGGCAAGCAGTTAAATTACGTTTCACTTTTTACTGTTGGCTCTTAGACTATAATAAGCGTAATTTTGTCTGTAAAACTTTTTTCCTTAACATCGTGCAATTTTCTAGTGGCGTTACTTTGACACTCGGTAAGACATGTGTTTCGGTTTATAGATTCTTCTACGTTTGATGACGCCCGTGTTATCGAGAGAAATAGCCATGAAATTTTGAATTCACGTATTTTATAAGTTGACGTTTCTTTAATGATCATTACGATTTCGAAGAATAAAAATCTATTGACTTTGAGTGTGTTCTTGTATCATGAGCTTTAAAAAAACCCCCACAAGAATCACGCATGCTTATCACCGTTTCCCTTATAAATCAGATACCCGAATAAAATCCAGTCGAATAAAATCTACAGTCGAATAAAATTGAAAATTCGAATCACGGACGGATCCGTAATCCGAAGCCCTCTTCATCGTGACACCTCACTTTCAACCCACCACCGCTCCCTGGCTTGCGTGCCGTCAGGTTCGTAAGAATGAACTTTTTTTTTATAATTTTGGCAGCATTCAAGTCTTTTCGTTTGAAATTCGAATCGTATCAGGATGTTGAATTTAGAAAGTCTTTCTACGAGTAGAATGCATTTCTCTTCGCGGGATCGAATTTTGGCTTGGCGTTGAACCTGCTTGAATCCCGCATAAAGTTATTCCACACAATCACATGTAGTATTATTATGAGGACCTGATGTCAGACAGAATATCAGTTATTTTAATTCAACTCTTAACTTTGTAACAAAGGGGTTTGCTAATTTTCGCATGTTTTTTATACAATTACAGTGCAAACAACTGACAAGGATACGGCGTACCAGTCAGAAAGGTAAATAAAAAAAATGTAAACTTTTGTTTACTAAAATTACTTTTTAAATAATTGATTAAGGCCATGAACACCCGTAGAAAAATGTATAATGTATTGTGTTTTAATTATTATTATTTTTTCAAATTGAAATGAAATTATTTCTACTTTCTGTATTATATTGTTATTCTACTAAATGTGTCTTTCTAATTGTAAACTTAGCAGAAAACCTATAGACCTAGTGAACACTTTCTGCTATGGACAATTTAAAATTATTTACTTCAACTCGAACTAAATTGAATCTATACCAATCGTACCGCCACGCTTATAAATTCTTTCGAAAAAAGGACTTGCGCCTTGGATGTTTGTTATCGTACGTGCCAGGGTCTACTTTTACTTTACTCATAAATTCTCCCAACAGTACGCGACACGTACTTCTGCCAAAAGAACGGAAAATTGCTTAGTTAGAGCGAAGACACATGGTACGATATTGGAACAAGAAATGCATCTACAGTACGTAGCAAGCCCCGTTTGTTCCGATGGGTGTTACTAGGTATCGATAGAAGATCATGTGGGTTGTATTAGAATATAATAAATAAAGGAAAATAATATAATAAACGTTTATTTGGCACAAACAAAGATAAGATAATGGTTGATTGTGAGGTATGTACGTAAATCTAAAATGATAACAATAAAGTTGTTCAGCTCATAATATTATGTCCGAAAGGTATGGCTGTACCAAAATGGTGTTCAGCTGGTAACAAAAGGTGGAGAAGGTATTGCAGCAGTAATTGTGGGTAAAATACCCATTATTTAAGGAAAAAAAAAAATTTCTGTGTCAATTCAATTCTAGATGATCTATATATATCGAATCGTTTGCGAGCTTGTCTTCTTTATTTCTAAAAGATAGAACATACCTGACAAACAAATATAGTTTTAACCGACTAAAAAAAGGAGGAGGTTCTCAATTGTATTTTTATGTTTGTTATTTCAGTACTCTTTCATTTATAAACCAATTTGGATAATTATTTTTTATTTGAAAGGATTGTTTTTTTCAGATCCATGAGGAATTGAGAGAAATCCTCAAATGGATGACGAGAAAATGGACGACTTTTAATCAATTTTGCGTTTTTTCAAGTCAGTTTTTTGATTGAAAGCCTTATAATTTTCTTATATCATAAATTCAATCTACAAAGAAAGGATATCTACAAAGTAAGGCCTGGAACAATTAAAAGTACGATACGAGTAGTTGAAGTTCTGTCATGTGCACGCCGGGGTTAATTCTCAGACACGCATAATCATCATGAGCAGCCCGTAGAAGTACACTGCTGATATAAGCTTCCCCTAGATTAGGCCATGACAAGTGATTTTGGACTACCTTCATCCACAGACTCCCCGCGGCATTAAAATATGTTATACGTCGATCGTTTGAGAGGCCTGTCTACACTGCACCATTGTGCACAATATGACGTAAGATCTAAGCGTGGGGTTTCGCAACAAACAATTCGAGAACAATGGAGAAGTTTTAGACATGGACTTTTCAGTTTCGAGAAAAACTATTGTATTTTTTTTATACCTAACAGATACATACAGTAGTTTGTAGTCCAGACCCCACACTAGGATTCCCTGTGTCGTGGGTATCAGGGACTAAGAGTACCACAAAACCCAGCCCCATAACAAATATCTGCAGTACTACAAATATTTGTCGAGAATCGTACCCTCCTGCGTCACAGGGGCTTCCCTGTTGCGTTATTGAGGTCGTCATTCGAGATATTGTGACGAGTCATATATCTCGAGCGAGATATATGTATATCGGCGAGAATACAAGCCCAGTCCCCACATCGCTTTAATATCTCGCTAAGTGCCTGTCTGTACTTAGCGAACTTAGTCGTTGAAAACTTCCCTGTTTAACATGTGCGTGGGCTGAGATATATTTTCAATATTTTTAGAGTCGGAAAACTGTAAAAGAAGATGTATTTTTACAATCGGAAAAATCCGTCTCAAAATTTATATCACTCCACATTCCTTTGATACATTATTTGGCATTTTTTTTTCTTTGACAACTGTGATGAAATGCGCGAAAAGTATTTGTTTTATTTCTTTATCGACACCGAATAAAACCCTCTTTGATCAGACGATTTATTTACATCCTGCATACGAAACAGTGTTTTTTGCATGGTTACCTACTTATGAACTCACGCTGTCACCTCTTTTAAATAAAAACAAACATAGATTCATCACCTGTTGAAATTCCTTCAGTCCTACCAAAATCACTAAAGCAAAGCAAACAAGATCTAGGTAATCCGCGAGAGTACAAACTGCACTTATCAAGAAATTAGCATGCAGCCAATTCAAACTGAACTCGGTGAGACTTGGAAAGGCGCGATTGTTCCACCTTCAACTGAATTGGCCGAGCAAGAAAAGAAACTTTTCCACGCCGCGAAGAAGTGACGAAAACAATAGAACACAGAGACGTGCAGTTTGAAGAGCATTTGTGTTTTAAGAAGAAGTTATTTAAACGAAGACATTAGTTCGCTTTGTAAAAGAAAAAAAACACAGGAGTACTCGCAAAGGCCACGCACGGAGGCATAGCAGCGCAGATGCGCAAATGTAGGATTGGTATCTATTAAGGCTAACGTTTCGTCGATCGTTTGAAGATCCTTCTGTCTGCGACCACACTCGACAGTCATGGTACGAGAACTGACTTGGCTTCGCCGTTCTGCCCTTTGTATGCTCCTGGATATTGGCACCGGCGCGGGCGGTGCTGCGGTGGCGGCAGGCACGTGTTTATGAGCGTGTCGTGGAGTCCATTTTTTCGTTATCTAAATCAAGAAATAAACCGAGGACATGCATATGGTTTGTCATAACTATAACTCCAACACCACGTTTGGTCATGATATTAAGTTAGTTAGGTACGAGTACATGTTATTATATTTCAATGTATCCTTTGCCAATTTAGCAAGAAGGTAGTCTTCGGGACCGCATTAATTTCCCGTATGTCACGGAGCCATAAATAAAACTAGATATAGGACCACAGTGTAGACCGCCGTTAGTTATGTGCAGTAATCGTCGACTTTTCCGACTCGAATCCGACTAGAAACAGGTTTGTATTTCTTTGGTTGGACTTTGTTGGAAATAATATTGTAAAAAAGGCTATTCTTTATTGCTTTTAGTTCGTTACTGAAAAGTGTGGTACTGTGTAGTGTGGTACGTATAAACTAGTATAGGATTATAATAAGTATCTGTGGTAGTTAAGCATTACCCTCTTTTTGTGCAGTCTGGTAAAATTTTGCTGATAATCGTTTTATAGAAAAACATCAAAAATATGGGATTGATTGAAAGTAAATTCCACGGTAGCGAGGGGAAACTAGTGGATATTTTAATTTTATTGTCCTATAAAAACTCCAGTCGTAATACAGTGCACCCAATTGGTTCGGAACTGATTTACCACTTCTACATCGCGCTCTCTGAAGAAAACTTTTAATAACTTGTTGTCTACTCCAGCTTCGCTAGCAATAAAATGTAACTCAATCAGAAATATCGAAATTACTTCTGCTACTTGGCAACGGCGTTGCCGTGCCTGTTCCAACGTGTAGAAAGGAAACAAACAAAATACAGTCAAGGTATTTGTTGGTGCTTAAAAACGAAAATCCTAGAGCAAGGGTGCCCTTGCTCTAGGATTTTGTGTGCTACTGTGGTAGTATAAATAAAATCCAGTACAAGAAGATTAAAAGTTATTATGAATTAAGAGCTACAAAACTAGCTTTACGTTAAGCCCGCTAAATAGAACTAGGGCGTGTGTCTTAATCTGTTTCCGACTTTGTACGCAGCGTAGTACTCACGCAGATGCTGACCGAAGATGGTGGGTGGCTCCAGAGATAGTGGTAACAGTAGCCAGGTAATGGTGCACCGGCGGTGGGATCTTCTTCGGTACTAAGAATTGAATAGAATAGAATGAACGTTTATTTTGCTCAAACAATAAAATAATACTTAATGGTTATACATAAGCCTACAACTGAAAGGAGAGGTGTTTTTTTTTAGCTTTTCGTGGCTCTAATATCATTGCGGCCATCACATGCCTATTGTGTTCGCCACTTGCTTTTCTTCGCCCCTCAGGGGGCGTTCAAAATTCACCGTTCAGCCCTGTGGCTGCTAGAAACTGCAGGATCTTTTTGGGCGTGATGAGATACCCACGTTTGTTAGTACCTAAGCGTTCGATGTGACAGGTTATAAGCTTATCGCCGCTTAATGGAACACCAACCGATGGACCATGAATTCAAATTTTTCGTAGGTTGAGATTATTCTAAGCAAAATATGAAACGCATATGTGCCCTTTATTAAGGAGTGGGGTGCAAAACTGAACTGTGTATGATCATCCAATAAGCTACGAGAGTACCTACCGTAAACCTGCGCGCGTTAGAAACTCAAGTTGCTGCATTTTATAGTCACTTTCAGTGATAAGTCCGCCCAATATACCGTGCTAGTTTATGAATTCCTGTATTTTTATTTGGTGTGCAATAAAGAGTTTATCTATCTACATAAAATAGGTATGCCGCTCATTTTTAACAAATAATACTGAATAAGTTTTCATTCGGTCTCAGTACGTATTAAATAATCTAGGACCAGTCTAACAAAAACCCAGGTTTGATAATCCTAGTCTGCGTGAGACGGGCGTATCAGAATCTTGTATTCAATCAGAGGTTTTCTATGAACCAGATACCTATTGAAGTTATAATAAGCAATTTTACGCAAATAAGTTTCATAAAATACCTGGTAGAGAATCTGCAGGATCCTCATCATCATCAGCAGCTCACATTAATCCACGGCTGGACATCGCCCTCTATCCATTTTCTGCCCGCCACCCTTCTTTGTCATCAAACCACCAACCGGAGGGCCACCCCACACTACGTTAGCCAAGATGTAGTCTCTACTCAAGAACTCATTTACCCCAACTTTATGTTACTACAGTCAAACCCCAGATCTTCAGCATGTATAGCGGTTCACATCAGCGTACAAAATAGGCGGATATGAAACCCGAAAACAAAATAAGGTGTCATTTTTCAGTCTATTACCCAGTTATTTCACTACCCTCTAATCCATGCATGCCATGCCCAAGCAGATTGGATGGACTAAATTACTGAATGCACTGAATGTGGGTTCGAATCTCACGGCTCGCCACATCTTTTTTTCCGAATCCCCTTTGTTTTCAGCTTTTGAGCACATTTACGGAAAAAACAGGTAACCGCTGGTTATCACCATTTAAACTTCCAAAGCCGTTCTAATGAATTCAAGTTTTTGCGTAGTTTGAAAGCCTTGAAGTGTAATTTCCATTATCGAATCGATTACAACCTACTGACGTGTGTTGATAAAACATATCTAAAAACCATCCTTGAACAGATAAAAATCGATTCCAAAAATCCGAGTTGAGCTTCAGAGTTAAATAAAAAAGAATCAACCTCCTATGAAAAACGCATAATATGGGCACCTAACGTCGCGTTTAATTAAAAAGAGACAACATGATCTTTTCAGCACGCTGCCTTCTTATCGATTACAAGACTTTTTAAAGAAAAAAGGGGTGACAAAGTTGTAAGAAACAGTTTACCAAAATGTTATAGAGTTTCGTTGGAAAAGACGTCGACGTAGAACCTATAGATTTTCAACCTGTGATTTTCAAAATGATCCTCTAAAGTAACTAGAAAAGTAGTAGATGTGAAAGAGCAGAAATGCTCGCATTGTTGTGTTTGCTAAAATTTACACGACAAATTTAGTCGAGTACAGCGATAGCTAATAAAGTAGCTTAAGAATGCAATGTATTTAACCAAATAAAGTTGCCATTCATTTTACAATCACTTTTTAGCTCTCATTCTTGAATCCTACAAAGCTTAAGCAATCAGTCTTTCAGCTACATATTGTGAAAATAATATATATTATATAGAATATTTAGGAGTCTATCAATTATTATCTGTAATTTGTAAGGTTAGGTTATGTAAGTAAATAGGTATATGTAATTGTGTTTATTTAGGGAATAGTGTTTATGTTTTATTAACAGATTTTTCTTAAATTCATGCACTACCTCAAGACTCTTCTCCATTAACAGAAAGGTTAACTGGAACGAATGCTATTTAGAATTAAGTTCGCCTATAAACAGTACTTTGTAGTTGTGCAATAAAGACTTTTCTATCTATCTATCTATCTAATTTATTGCTTTGTTATGGTTTGAAGGGTATGGTTTCCGTTGAAATTATAGGCACATGACTCTTTTACCGTTTATGCATCAGGATTGACAACGCGCGAGCGATACATTTGGTGTTGTAAGCTTCCATAGGTTACGGTAACCGCTCACCAACAGGTGGTCCGTACGCTTTTCTACCACTTTAATTCTATTACAAAAAATGCACATCTATACTTAACCCGTGAGTAATCCAACGCTTCTTTTTTGTTTTAGACACGTAGGCACAATGGTTCGCTTTCATGTCCAATTCTGGAAAACAGGCATCCGCAACCTGGATCCTCTGTAATGATGGCCTTTGTCTGTAGGTATAACGGTCCAGTGTGCACTAGCCAATGTTTCAAAGGCCGTACATCTGAAAGCCAGTCACGTGGACACACCCTGACAAAGAATGAGTACATGTATATGCAGTGTGGTATGACAATTTGAAATGACGGATTTTTGGGGTTCCAAAGCCAAATTGCAATTTATACGAATTCAAGGTACAATTAAGCTTAGTGAAGGTTACAACTAAAGACAGCGTAAATGCGCAGTCTGTATGAAAATACATTTTCATACAAGATATGCGTTAATGCGGTCCTGGTAGATCGCGTTAATTAGCAAAAACTCACATTAAGCCTCATCTATCATAGTGCGATTTGGCTTTGAAATTGGACCTACGTACAAGATTCATGCGAACAATCGCTTTGCATCAAGATTGATTTTTTTATATAATTATGCTTCACTAGCTTCTGCCCACGGCTTTGCATGAGTGGTACCTGGATAAAAAAGCCTATGTAATATTCTAAACCACGAACTATACTTGTTCCAAATTGCATCAAATTCAATATTAGTAACAAACATCTAAATTTTCGCATTCACAGATTTGAGTTTTATTTAATCTATAATATTAGTAAGAAAAAATAATGATAGGATTGAAAACAAATATTGTCTTGATCGTTTTACAAATTAAATTCAATAAGTTTTCCAAGCTTATGTCCTCCACCATAGGAAACAAAATGCAAAAGAGACGAGAGATACCTAGTAAATAGCGTGTATTATTTCTACATCCTAAATGTACAGCCAAAACGTCCATTGAAAAATCTACGCCCGGTAGCTATCACTCGAAATTGGATCGATTTAATCTTTTTTGCGCACATCGTGTTTGTTTGCAGAGAGCACGTGGACAGAGAGTTAAAAATGGAGCAAAGAAATATAAAAATCCTGTGCTCCTAGGATTGGTTTTGTTGTAGCTGTTTCGCCGGAAGCTATGCGATTTTTTTAAGTAATACGGTAGGTAGAATCTGAGGTTCTGAACAAAGAGGAAAATGGGTAGCATAGAATTCTAAAATTTCAGTGCAATATTAGTGCTCTTTTCTGTGTGAATCAAAACTTGCTTTTTGTGACCAGCGTAGATTGAAACGTTTTATCATGTCCTAGTATTTTATCATCATAAACATGTTTTTTTTTTAAATTTCTTTGTTGGATATATTTCGTAGTGATGTCATTCCGTTTTCAATACGTTTCGTCGTGATTTTAGTTTAGCGCAGAATAATCGCAATTCAGTGCAAATTTTATGAATAGAGGGGGGAGGGGTTTCTAAAAGACCATGAACTCTTGATTGAAATAAACTTTGAAGCTCCTAACCTCCTTTAGAACAAAGGAAATGAAAATGTTGAGTGGAAAATGCATCAGCTAATGAAAATCTCTTGAGATGGCAGAGTATTGTTCACATCTAGCACTTGGCAGTTAAGCATGCATAGCGTCGGTGCTTTATTTGTTTTGTCACAGTTGATATTTATTTATTTATTTCATCACATAAATATACATCGATGTTACAGATAATTCAGTAAACCATTGACACAATATTAGTAAACTTCCTTCTAAATAATTACAAAACTAGGATAAATGCGTATGATATTTTTACCATTAGGAAATCCACAGCCTGCTTAAAGTATGCAATGCACAGTCAAGTGACTACCCTCCGAACTAGTTTTCACTGTATGACGGTAGGGCGTCGTTGCTCTTCCACACAAGGCAATGGTTCTTGTACATACATTGTTACAGTTTCATTATTAACAGTAATATTAACACAATAGTGTGAACTTTGTATGTATTGAGAAGACAGTAGTAGGTAGACAGAGAATCCTATATTGCACAAGATAAACTATTACATAGGTTGATATAACTAGCATTTTCTCTCAGCTAACCTTTGATGGTTTGAAGGATGAGTATATATCATTCCAAGATAAGTTGGCTGCGCATTTGACTTATTGCCATTCATTGGTGTAGATTTACATTTCACTTTTTAATACTATTTTATTAGTTTTAATTAGCTAGTAGCCAACCCTGGTATAAGAGCCACATGGCCCAGTAGCTGATAGTAAGGATGAAGTCACGCCTCTTTCACAGATTTCCACGTGTTGCGATCTGAGCGTGCCTCTTACGTTTCGTTCATCCTCATCACATTCTTCATACAAGCTCGTCGGTTTAGTCTTGACTTGGTCTTTCTCCAGAACGTCTCCAATTTAGTCTGAGTACGTTCCTCGAGTTTTTGCGTTCTTCATCTTCCGACTATTCCATGCACGTTCGCTCACCTACTTATAATGTTTCACAATATTAAACACCACGAAAAAAAAATCAAACCCTAAAAGTGCCTTTTATAAATCAATTATTGTCCTTTTTTGCTGCTATCTCGTTAAAATCATCTAAAGAATTTTCGTTTGAGACAGTAAGAAGCGTCACACAATGGATACAATGCTGGCATTACCGGTCTATTTGGAGGTATACCTAAATATTTAAATAGGTCAGTATCGTCAAGAATAGATTGTATTTTTTATGGTAAACTAAATAAGCCATCATTATCATCATCAGTCGCACGACAAGTTCTTCTTAAAAATTCAGAAGACGGTTGTCTTGCAGTTACAAAAACTACATATACGAAATGTTTATTTTTACGTATCTGTAGTAAATATCCACTTTTAAGTATGAGATACCTGTATTAAAGGTATCGCTGTTCCTTATCAAATTATTTAAGATTAAGTGCAGACAAATAAAAACCTAAATCATTAAACAATAACAATAACAGTTTTATGTTTTATCTCATCGAACGATCTCTATTCACTGAATTCCTGCAACGATTCAGGCCAATCGTACTAAAGACCAAATGCGATTCCAAAAAAGTTTCCAAACAACATTTTCATTGATTCTACAAAAGTCCCTGGCAAAAAGAAATATTATACGAAGAGCCAACACAAGTTACACATACATCATTTCTATTGCCCTCGTATCGAAGTCACATTCGCACAGAATTATCGATGAGAGAATTTAATTTCGCCAGCATTGTAGCATGCTCCCGCCGGGGTGATTTGAACGTGAACATGTTTCATCGGCAACGAACGGGTCAATACAGTACTAAAATTATAGTCGGAGGGATAAACGATGATATTTTTACTTTGACAATTTGTCCAGTACCAGTCATAATTTGGCAAAGTGAACTAAATTTATTTGTGTGCTGCATTTGCATTAGAAACAAGAAGTAAAATCGGGCTTAATGAGAGGTAATTTATATCTGTGGCAAGTGTATTTTATAGTTCTTCAAAGTCACTCTGATGGCGTGGATGCTTTGATGTAGACTGTACTTATGAACTTTATATTGTACTTGCCTCTGCCTACGGCTTTGCGTGGTACCTGGATAAAAAGTAGTCTATGTATTATTCTGATGTATAAGCTATATTACAGTAAAGTTTTATCAAAATACGTTCAGTAGTTTTTGCATGAAAGAGTAACAAACATCCATCCTCAAAAACTTTCACGTTTATAATAGTAGTAGGATTCTAGAACCATGTCATTGTAGCATGCTTCAGGAATCTAGCATGCTAGCCTCAAATAAAAAAAGAACATAATACAATGCGTTTAAGGTACATTGTTTGTGCGATGATAACGAAACTCTGCCTATGGTCCTAACCTACCTTATCGTCGCATTTTTTTCGCATGCCAAAAAAGTGTTGTTTTTGCAATTACCAATGTACCAATTAGATAAAGCTTTTTGTCTCGTGCTATAACGGATGCATTTTATCCACGCTAGTCCCATATGATTGTCATTCGTATTGTATGTACATGTACATGGACTGTCCTTGGACATAATAAATCCGCTTATTACTTCGCAAGAAGTTGTCGAAGTCTACTAAAATAATACTAATCCATGTAAAATTGTTGATATCTACGTGATTTGTATGTTCCTTTTTTTTTATTATTACTAATTATTCGGTTCATAACTTGAAATGTACACATAATATTCATAACAGGACACATTAATTAGTAAAATTGACCTTGTAGGTAATTTCTAAAACTATTGAACACAGCATGTACGAGTACTTCAATAAATATTTTTATTTCCTCGATCTTCTGCACTATATTGTTACGATAACGTTCTAGGGGGATGTGTATGGATTATGTTTATTATGATTTGGTACCTGTGAATTCGGATTAAATACATCCTTTCGTATCGGTTGCCATGTGCTCACAATTTTAACTGCCGGTTATTTTAGACCGTTCTAATAAGAGCCTTTTTTGGAAAATGTATCAACTGTTTATCAGACACAACAATGTGAAAATATGAAAACATGTCATGTTATGTTGGAAAATTAGCTGTTTATAGTGTAGCTAGCCTAAACTAATATTTTGAATAGGTTAAGTTATTAATTTTTATTTGGAGGTAATTTATAAAAAACACCAGTGTTTCGAATGAACTTTCAAGGTGGATAAAGCCTGCATATTATCCCGTTAAAATAAAAGGGGCTTTTGGTGTAGACCAGATTTGTAACATAAGTCAATGAAAAAACGGTCCAGTTTCTTACTTTTATCTGGGTACCACACGGGCGAAGCTGTGGGCCAGTTATTTAAAACAGATACATGTCTTAATGCGGTGGTAAGTAGCTACCATAGTATAAAACCAACTAGTGTTAAATCAAGCTTAAGCCCAGAATTCCATTTTCACAATACACCGGCTTTGACATTGTTCATTATATACTGTGGACGTGAACGAGCAAGTTTTTAATTTAAATTTGACGGTTTTCGTGGAAATTGAGTCTGCTGTTATATTATAGGAGTGATTTCGTAGCTACCTAGGATTGTTGCGGATAAAAAAAATGTTTATTAGACACAACAATTACACATGTTGCAGGTATTCTAACTAGGAACTTGAAAGTGAAAATTGTATTTCAGATTATGACTGGCAATAACTTAGGAAGGCCGTTGTGTCAAACCCAGAAAAATATTAAACCGGCTGTAATTGATGATGATGATGGTTTATTTGAGTCTTCTTCCTTTTTAGAGTTCCGTACCTCAAAAGAAAAAAGGAAGCCTTACAGGATCACTTCGCTATCCGTCCGTTTGTCTGTCTTGACATACAGTCAAGACCCTTTATCTCAGGAACGCGTGGAGGTATCAAGTTAAAATTAATATCAAATATCAAAAGTTTTTATCTAGCTTCGAAGTCAACGCAATCAAAAATACAGCCATTTATGCCTTATATTTGGACACTCGCAAAGTTTTCTTTGACCTAGATTAATACAATTTGGCAAGAAGCAAGGTATCACAACACAAGTAAAAGAAAAGTGCGAAAATTGTAATTCTGTAGTTTTATAACATTTTTTTTTTTTGCGATTACAAACTAACATTTGGAAAGTCTTGGTGCGCGGGTCAGACTCGTATTTGTCCCATTTAAAAAAAAAACAATACATTAATAAATGTAATATCTACAGCGATAAGCTTGCAATCGACACGTGGCATGCTAAACGCGGGATCTGCCAAATATACTGTTTTTACGTGTTTCTGAATATTGAGATACTTAGTATCCCCAAAGATCTACTCACTGAGTATGTGCATAATGAGAAATAAATTCGAAACCCACCACTTCGCCCACGTTGTACCCGGATTAAAAGTAGCCTATGTGTTATTCTAATGTATAAGCTATATTACTGTAAAGTTTCATCAAAATCCGTTAAGTAGTTTTTGCGTGAAAGAGAAAACATCCATCCTCATAAACTTTCGCGTTTATAATAATTAGTAGGATCTACGCTTAAGCGTTTCCACATAGGATTTGCTGAGTATTCTTATAATGAAGTCATTAGCGCTAACCATAAATAATAACTTCTAAATCTTACTTCCAAAACATTTATTTTCTCATCATTCGTTCCTATTAAGTGCATCCTTCAAATAACGAAAACGTAAACAGGACACAGTAATAAGGAATACACAATTTATTGAACCAAAAATCCACTTAAAAGCTTTCGACTTATTATTACGACGAATAATGTTTGGAGAACAAATAAACGAAAAACGTTAAGCATTAATTAGTACGACTGCATTTACACCGTAGCGAAACATATGAAAATCAATAAATGTTTCAAAAGAGGCAGTCAAAAATGGTGCACAAAACGGTGAAGGAAAATATCGCGATGAAACAATAATGCCTTGTATTCGAAGACATTGTGTAAAGCGACGTTGGATTTGCCTATCACGTGGAATACTATCATTGCAAAACCAAATGTGCCAAATAATGTGCCTCTGACCACCCCCTACGTAGTATCCTCAAAAATCTACGCACTAAGTATCTGAAAATCATGGAGAATACAATAGTGTTCGAGTTTGTTTTGCTATATCGGTGTCACATGCGGCCCGTATTCTAAATTAAGCTTATTGTAAACGTTAGGGTAACGAAGTTTGTTTAAGATGCTTACATTAGACTTATTGGTTAGAATGACATTGGAATTGTTGCAAGGGAAGAGTTTACCCCAAAATTATTGAGCTGACGCCCTTTTAATTAAACTATAAAAATGACACCATTCTACTAATCGTTCTCATACATAAACTCAAGTCTTCAGCAACAGATTTCGAAAAAGTGATAACCAGGTCCTATTGCAAGCCAAAAGCTTCTTTCCTTCCTTCTACTCTTCGTCATATAGCGCTATAACAGACAATGTTGGTTGCGAGTCAAGTTCATCACTCATTCTGGTCCTTGCACGTTGTCAAGAAGGCTAAGGAGTTCAAGCCCTCCCCTCCCTCCCCCACCCCCCCGAAAGCATTTTGGACTAATTGTTTTAGTATTTACTTTGATAAAGCCTAGTTTAGCTGGTTCAAGCCCCTCCCAAACCTATGCTGTTCCTCACGCGGTCTGACGGCTTGATTTCCAAGATGCTGCGATCCGCGGCTCGCATACCCCAAGGGCAGACTTTTAATATAGTCATAGACCATCATAAAGTTTAAGCACCGTATGTGAGAATGGGGAGAATGCGTAAGTTCATAAGTTTCCTTTAAAGAGATATTGATAATTACTTATTTGAAATATTTTAGTCGCAGTTTAGTCCAGTTTTTATAAATCAATCAGTTTTTTCAATCATCATAATGAATCTATATTTTTTTTTAATATTTTGACATTTCGATTTTATATGTCTTACATCTGTACTCAGTGCATAGATACATGAGGTTACTTACTAAGTAACCTTGAGGTGAGGGGGGGGGGGGGGGAGAGTAAGTATGAAGAATATTCTAATATTTGTATTTAGCACATGCCCACTTTTTGCAAAATAGTTAAATAGTTACCCAGCTGTTTTATTTTGTTTTAATTATTCGCGTACCTGCTTAAACTTATCCGTTTTTTTTTGTGTATCTAGTCGTAGGTAGATACCTATACTTTGTTTAGTTGAACCTTTTATTTGTTGACTAATTTTAGAAATCTGTGAATAACCTTTTAATGAAATAAAAGGTTCATATTCTGTTTAATTTGGAATGCTTACTACTTGCGATCATGTGGCGATGTAATGATTGGATGTGTCTCTGACTACCTCTAACTTGATATCCTCAAAGATCTACACACTATTGTACCTGGGAATGTCCGAAACAGAAACGTCTAAGCATTATATTCGAAAGTCGAAACATGATGGACATAAGATCGTTATGTCCATCATGTTTTGATTTTAATGTAGCATTGAACTAAATCTATGTTAAGTATTTACTTAGTTTGTGATGGTGTATTTGTTGGTAGCATTATGTAAATAAATAAAATCCACGTGACAAGTTTCAGGCATGTTGAGTGCCTTATAAAATAACAATAGCAACAAGCATGGCAGATATACACTGTTACATTTTGTCCAGCCTTTGGTAGCCGGGTCTAGAAAAAACCGGCTAGGAATAGCAACAGATATTTGAAGATTTGACGACCTCGATAACGGCGCGGGCGAGTGACGGCGAGGGTTCGATTCCCGATGCGGGACATAATTATGTTTGCATATTCTGCTGATTAGTATTTATTCCTGATCTGGGATTTTGTACGACGATACTCGTACCACTCGTTTCTAATACCCAAGACAGAGAATTCTAGTGTAGGGTCAGGACTATGGAGGTATTATGTCTGTTAAATGTTTTATTAATTTATTTATTAATAAACCAAAGAATATTATCTTTATCTTGCTTAAAGTCCTCTAACTATGTTTCCTGATAAAAGATTAGCTTCGTAGACTATCTGTTTTTACAATAATGCAATCAACTTGGTCGTGGTTGGACCCTAGCATACAGAGCCAAAAATATGTACCCATCTACCTACTTATCTTAATAGCAACATAAAAGTGTACTCAGAAAATTACCGCCTTTCCGTTTACTTCCAATACTTAGAGACCAGCTGAGGTAACTTGAGCAAGTATACTTGAGTTTCTTAAACAAAATAGTTTGGAAACTTTCGATGAGCTCCCCCAAGTTTAGAATTTCAACTTTAGTAATAACTACCAAAAAAGTTCAACTGAAAATATTGAGCATTTACCTTATCATCATCATTTCAGCTCTGACCCACCCACAAAAGGGTGAGGGCCCCCTCCTCTCCGTCTTATGCATCTAACATTCAAGGGCCTATTCTTAATCTGAAAGTAAATCGGTGACGAACGTTTGACAAGTCAAATTATCATCGCAAGCCGTTATTTTGTGACCTAAGTAATTTATGTAAATAAGTGCAAGATGTAAATAAAGTAAAATTTTTTTTTAGCGCTATCTCGTCGGGCAATGCCTCAGCAGTGTGCAAGATAAAATCATTTGACTTGTCAAACGTTGGTCACTCAACGTTGGTCATGATATAAAATATCGGATTATTTAAATGATAAAAAATCTTGTAATTGAACTTGCTCCAACTCGATAAAAAATATAGGTAGGTATTCGTATTGTTTTGTAAAAAGATCATTAAAAATAATAATCAGCCTTGTTTTTTGCCTTTATTTCCCGTCTTGGTCGCGGAGGAATAGGCATAATAATAAAATAATTAAATAGATAGAAAAAATTAACTTTGACTTTGACTTTGAGTGACTTTTAGATACGGGGACTTAGTATCTTTGATGATGTTGTCAACCTAGCGCTGACAGACATTTTTATTATAATGGTCACCGGTAACTTGGATGTCCACCAGAAACGGAATGCTGCTGATATATATATATTTTGGGCATGGCAAATATTATGATACCTAAAACAATGGTGCCCTATGTCTAGCACTACCGGTCTGCTGAAACAAAGACGTCTCTGATAGCTAGGGTCTGTGCACCGGATGAATCCCTCTCGTTTGCCAAGAAACATTTTGCGGAAATAGCAGACACCGAACGGGTTCCTGGTCACCTGGGGGACGTTTAACATTGGCCAGACCAGCTGATAGTGTCAAGCTGACGATTGTGACTCTAGGACAAGAATCGTTGCAAACGATGTAATCGACCACAAAAAAGCCTGGCTTGATCAAACTGATGCCACTAAAATCATCTTTAATAGATGCAATAAGGCCATAAATTAGTACTCTCAGTAATTTTAAAACAAATCAATCTATGATAGGTATGTACTGAGTAGGTATCAAACACCGACTTTTAAATTACCCTATGCACCTCTATTATTAAAAATGCTACTATATGTCCTACTATCTTATTCGTAGTTTCAACTAGAATTGCGAATTTCGGTAACGATTATCTTCATAACATATATTAACCATCTTCACTGTATTCGTGAAAACGGAAACTAACGATAGGCTTGTATCTACAGACAGCACAGAAAATTTATGAATAATTATATCCATCCACACAGCGCCTTCCGGATTGTAGTTACAATGGTTTTTATAAATGTATGTATGAAACTACTCTTTTATCCCTAGGCGCTGTTAATTTCGGCATATCCAGCAAAACCATTATTCATAAATTCATCATTATCGTAATGAAGATTAAAAAAAATTGCTAAGTTAAAATAATTTCAGACAATTTAACGCAGGATTCCGCTCACGTATTTTTAGACAATGGAGATTTTTTCCCGCACCATAATGGAAAATTGGACCAGACGCCACCTTTAGCATTCCTTCACATTTCTCTGATTGAAGTGTCCGAAGTTCTTGAGATACTTTTCTTTGTTGCTTTGCGGGGTCTATCAAAAGCGGTAGGCAGAGGTTTTTGTGCTTATTTCAACTTTCTACCAAGTAATTTCGGATATTTTCACCTCTGATCTTATTTCCATCCACATTCATACTTAACACTCTTCTCGTAATGTGACATTCGATTAACTACGTACCCGCATCTATTTATATCTGCATAAAAGGTACATACCTACAATTTAAAGGGTCTCTGCCTAAATCCCTAGAAATTGAAACGCACCCACGATTGCACAAAGGGTTGAGCTAGATTTATTGAAAGAGCATAAAAAATTGGAAAATCATTTTAATATTTTATGTTTTTGTGGTTTGCAGACCAATACATAATACCTTATACAAGTCTCGATATAGTAATTGTATCAGTCTACTTTCATTCAAATTCAATATCAGTTTTGTATTTTTTCTTATAAAGTTTTTAAATTTATTAAGAAGTCTGAGTGATCAAGACTTCAAAGACAATTTATTTTAATTGTCAGAGATCTGTAAAATTTTAAGCAAATTGGCCATCTGCTTGATGTATGGTGCCCCTAAAAAAGTTGATGGAGAAATAACTGGGGATAAAAAGCACTTGTTAATTGGTAAAATTAGAATTAAAATCATGCCAATTTAACTGTGAATTTACCAAACTAACCAGGGACCAAAATTATTACAGTAATTTAATAGATAGGATGCCATTTGATTTTCCTACTCTGAGATCAAATTCTGTATTATCATTGCATCAATGAACGTGAATTTGAGATTGATAATTATGATAACTAAACTGATAACCTGAAATTAGGTACCTGCTATTGAATGCAGACTCAATTTACACTAAATTAGTAGGAGATTCATCATTTTCATCAGCTTAAGGAAGTCCATTGATAAACACGGGAACATTTATTTATTTTATTAAGATTACCCTCCATTTATATATATGAGGTGGCACTGTTTGTCAAGCAAAATATCAATTTATTTAAAATGTTCAATAATAAGCGACATGCCTCGAAACTGTGCTGTCCACCGAATAAGACGGCAATGCTAAACAACAGTGTTTTTTGTATGGCACCGCGCATTTACAACAAATGTCTACCAAATGTCATTTTAGAAACATGCTCAATAATTGTATTTAAAACTAAACTAAAAAGACTATTATTACAAAAAGGTTATTACAATATTAATGAATATTTATCAGATATATTTTAATGACATATTATGATTTAGAAACTGCTGTGATATTGTATTTAATTTGACATTATTATTATTTTGACTGTGCTTTTTGTATTTTTTTTTCAATTATGTTTAAAATTATGTTTGTAATGGATGTAAATTAATTTTTGCATGTTGTAAAGCTGACCATGGCTGTACTTCTATTAGTAATTATGACATCTCATGAACCCATGTTTCGCAGAATAAATGATTATGATTATGATTAAAGGAGATACTATAAATTCTTATACCAATTAAGCTGCCGCTAATAGTAACAACACTATTTACATAGCGTGTTTTGAAACAAGACGGTACTTCTTACACTTAGTTATAAATAAATATTTACTCTTTACCTATATTATGCAATTTACATTTTGTTTAGGAAAATAGTAATCCAGTTGAGCTTCTTTGTTTTTCCGATTTGCCACAAATGGTACAATATTGTTTTGACACTAATATCAAAAGGTTATCCAAGCTCAGTTCTCTAACTATCTTTCGATTCGTCATTATCAGCGTTGTTCTTCGGACGTCTATGAGGTTTGCTTGCGACATAAACATTTCCAGAACGAAAGCGATTGAAATAGTAACGCACTGTTCATTCGTTGGTAGTGGTACGAGTAGGTCATTAATATTGTGTGCCATTTAAGATTTGTTTCCTCGTCGTAAGTCTTGTTTTAAAATGACGTGAGTTTTCTTGAAGTCCATGGTTGCATTACTGGGATCCTCTGTGTCGCAGGTATCAGGAACTAAGAGTACAAACACCTGCAAAACATATGTTAACATTGAATCGAACCCACACCTCTTTTATCGCAGTCGGTGACTCGCCTCCCCCATAGTGGTTAACCAAGATTTGTTGGCAAAAAAATTGGGCAAATAAAACAGACTAGAACTGATACACGTCATAATTTAAGATAATCCTAATCGTAGCCAATTCTTAAGCTTCCGTTTGCTGATATAACGACTCGTATAAATATCAAGATTTAATTGAGTTATGATTATGGCGGTTATAATCTCTGGTTTAATGTCTGTATGTCATTTTGTAGGTTTATGGTTGGGATGTGCTGTAAAATTTATCGATGAAATGCTTTTACTTAAACAGCAAATAAAAAATATATTTACATAGATACACACCACGACTATTATTTCCTAGTAACTATATGTATTCAGCTATATCAGTGTGGGTAAAATAATTATACATTATATAGAATATTTAGTATTCTATGTATTTTATTAATATTAGGTATACACTACATTAAGACTGTTTCCCATATTACACAAATGTTAGCTGGAAGAGTCTGAGTCTAGCTTTAAGTTCGCCTATAAACAGTATAATATTGAAGCGCTTGCGATTACCAAAAACAGAGAAAAAATAAGAAAAATCACTAGTAGCAAAAAAAATATGAATAGGCATAGGCTACATATTCCTGGATATAAAGCAAAACTGTTTGTCGTTTATTGTTAGCCAACCATAGGTTGGTATTGTTTTTTACCGGTTAAACCACACGGGTACCGAAAAGTCTGCAGAAATTATGCACGTCGTATCCTTATCAAGGTCACTTAGTGATCTTATCAAGGTCACTTATTCACCACTTGGCAAGGGGGGAAGACGGCAGACGGCAGTGACCAAGTGGTGGCCATGCGGCTTTTACCTACAAAGCCACGGAGAAGATCACCAGTCAGGTGGTCGGTTGAACTCGGTTGTGAAAGGGAACACACTGGGTAAGACTCGCGCAGAACCAGAAAGAGTGGCGTGCTAGAGAACAGGCCTATACCCAGCAGAGGTTGAATATGATCTGATTAGATAGATTTGTAGCGTCCATGTGTGTTGTCCATGAGTTAACACATTTATTTGTGCATTATAGCACCATTAGCGACTGAGGTGCATAATGTATGCGCCGCAGTCGTCACTCAGTTGCCCCAGTTGTGTCGTCAGGCTCGAAGTGAATGAGTACCTAGACTTGAGTTAAACCGTGATTTATTGTTTTAAATTAAAATAGACAGAAGCAAGATCGAAATCTCCTATGGTAAGTATTTTATACTTAAAATTAGATTTGAATGATTGTAAAAATTATACATACGTAATAGCCGACTGATGTGTACTGAATACCCATAGTAAAGGACTATTATAGTATCGTCAGGTAATGATGGATCAATGTATTCTGAATATTATCTCGTAGAGTCGACTTTTACGCGTTTTTCAAAGAATGTATCGACAAATGCGCATCCTTATTGCATAGTATTTTCGTCACCATCGCAGCTGCTACAATTTGTCGCCACTGACAACCACCGATTGGAACAAACATCGCTCGGCGCGTCTTGTTAACAACATTGTTTTGACAACGAACACTGTTCTCGGAATACGGACGCAAAAATGTGGAATTTTATTTTTATATGCATACCTCTCATGCACTGAAAATTTTCGTTACAAAATCAAAATTACTTATACGCAATCCAATTTGCTGGCTGAAGATTATTTAGCAAACAATGCTTTAAAGCGATAAGACTGCGAATTGTACCTTTAATTTTCATATGTTTTTGTTAATTTTATTTATTTAACTAGCTGGGTCCCGCGGTTTCACCCGCGTTAGTTTCGATTTTATACTCGTGGTAACTTCGAAATTAAATGTATGATTCGAATGAATTAAAAAGTATTTTACTGCTACATAAATTATAATAACCTTAGATAATAAAACGATTTATTTGAATAAGAATTAATACTCCGATACGAATGTTACCAACTTTTGTTTCTACCGGCGATCTAATTAAATTTTAGAACACAAAAGCTGCTATTCTGACTTAACTTCATAGTTCTGTAGTTAGATACCTCACGGACTTTTTTGTAGGAACCTACTAATTTAAATTAAAAATTCGTATTTTTCAAACTTTCGCGATAAGATAACATAATTATTATAAGTTTCAAAAGTAAGAAAAAGTAAAAGTATTTAAGTATTTTACGTCGGGAAAATAATAAAAAAGGTAAACGCGATAAAGACCCGTTAAACTTATAATAATTAAATTAAATTCGTTTATTAACTCAGACATTTTTGGTCCATATTTTTGTTAGTATGTCTTAATATCTATGTTAGAATAAATAAAGCACAATGTATTAAATGTAGTACCTACATCATTTTTATGTATCTTCAATAGTTTTCTCAGCGCACGTCAAATAATGAATTTTATAGGCAAAATTTTGCTACTTTGGGTTACATTATTGCAATTTTCTAAAGGATCTCTACTTTTTTGAAAATATATTATAGCCTATGTTACTTCCTGATAATTTTGCTTTCTGTTGGTGAAAAAACGGTTAAAAGCGGTCTAGTAGTTTCGGAGCCCATTCGGTACAAACAAACAAACAAAAAAATATTTCCTCCATAATATTAAGTATATAAGTATAGATTAGTATACTGGAAAGTATTTTCATTCATTCTTTTTCTCGTTTCAGTGTTGGTTCAGTCTAAATACATAGTTAAAAGATCACGCTGACGACTAATGCCCATCATCTATATCATCGCCAACCCTTAGAAGACAACTGTCAGATAAAAGCTTCCCCAAAGACTGCTAAGACAATCAGTTTCAATCTTCCAACTCCATCCACTGACCTCCTGCATCCTTAAGATGTCATGCATCCATCAATTTCTGCGTTGTGTCTCAGGGTCGGCAACATGCGGTGATAAGTACTTCTGGTGTTCCAAGCGTCCATAAGTTATAGTAAACACTTATGAACAGGTGGGCCGTATACTTGTTTGCCACTTCAGATATATAAAACTGAAACTGCGACGTCTGGTTTGTGGTTGCCATCAGAGAACCTCTATTCCCCCGCGGTTGTCGGTTCTGTAAGTTTTGACCTGCCCATTGCCACTTCAACTTGTTGATTCTGAGAGCTGTGTCGCTGTAGGTGGATAAAGGAGTTTCGTAATTTATCGTGTAGTTAGACCTTCCCATATCGTGTTGTGCAAACTTAATCCTATGTGTGAGGCTAATAGAACGATCAAGTCTCAGTACTATGTCATCATTGGTAGCATTGTAGACCTTTGTCTCGAGGCCCTGCGGTATCTGTAACGAGAAGATATAAGATCAAGTTTCCTGATTGATAGACAGAAAAACTAAGTTAATGTGCGTAGTGCGTGAGTGGCATTTGGTTAATAGCTTTATAAACTAATAGTAGTTAGTTTATATAGTTAGTTTATATGTTAGTTTATATGTTAGTTTAATAGTAGTTAGTCATTTAAATGTCATAATATAAATGAAAAATAAATAATAATTGCTGGACATTTTTCACACAACATCATCTAGCTCCCAACTAAGCAGTTCATGGAAACTACATGACTGATATACTACTTACTTAAATACTTTTTTTTGTAATTTCATACATATTCTATAAAGAAAACACCTAGACTCGAGACAAATATGTGCAATTACAAACATTTGCCCTGCGACGGGAATTGAACCCGCCACCAGTGTGTCATGTTTGTCAAGTTGCTGGTCTCGGCTTTATACAGGCGTTTGACCTTTTTAAAATAAAACAGCGCCAACAATTATCGTTTATGTACCTTATTATACCATCAACTTCAATTTGAACAACTCAATTCTCCATTTCTCAGTATGAGTTATACCAAACTGCTAATTATTGTATTCACATGACAGTTTTTTCCGCCCACTAACTGCCCTATCCCAAATAGGGCTACCCGAAATCCGACTTTTTGTCCGACTTTTATTTGGGTTTTCCTTCTTTACCATTTCTTATTAAAATACACAAACATAATATATAATTAAATTTCATAATTTATCGTTTAGTGAAACACCAAGATTAACAGCTCCTCCCATAGCTATAATAATATTATCACTGTATTCAGAAGTACCTAACTATTCAAATAAACTTTATATATCGCACGTTGAAAACAAAAGAGACACAAAACAAAATTTGGCAGAATTGAGTTAAAGCGACCTCTGAAATCTACGGAAAAAACTACGTCGTCTCCAAAGATCCCTTTTCCTATAGTTCACTTAGACATCGCTAGATGTCACCATGTGTCATTTCATACTTCAAGCTTTGTGCTTGTTCATCAAACAAAAACCGACATTAAGTCAGTTCGCGTTCGGTCGTCGGCGACAACTGTTCATGGGGTAAGTGATAAAATGACATATTCTGTTTAGTGTCGGTTAAGTCGTAACTTTTCATGAAATAATTATAACATATTATGTTAGATATGTTTGTGTATGTAAGACAGTGATAGTTGACAGTTATAGGTTGATCAAGAGAGTATTCCTTATGATAGACATCCTTAGATAGGAAATACCTCACTCTAGCTAGAAAATAAGGATCTCTTGTTAGAAATTGCACTCATCTTTTTACTCCATAAATTATAAATTACACTCAGCCCCCTGGCCGTTCTCAAAAGTAAATAGAATCATCTCCATCCAAAGGAAAGGAAGTGTAATACCACCCATTAAAACTTTACTTCTTAAATATGTTTATGTTGTTTCTGGTCTGGGTGTTTTCTATGTATAATATGTATCTATTTACAAAAAAGTATATAAGTAGTATATCCGTCATGTAGTTCCTATAATACAATCTCTGCTTAGTTTGGGGCTAGATGCTGTGTGATAAATGTCCTCCATTATTTATTATTATTTGATAAGTTGAACAATATTTTTATTTCAATCATTCAAAGACTACCGGACTCTTTGGATACTTAAGTTATTTTTCCGGCTCTTTTGGTATCTCTATTCCCGCAACCTGATTGGCTAACGGTATCTCGTGACGTGAAATTTCAATGTATTGTGTAATTTTAACGCAATTATGTTTAATTATAATAATTGAAAAGCGACTGCAGCTGTCGAGGGTGTGTTGTTGTTTTAACTAGCCTTTTGCGTGTTCATAATATGCTTTTCCATTAGCTTTAAAAATCTGCAAGTTTTAGCGGTAATTTGCTTGCAGAAGCTGCGAAATAGTCTCGTATGATTGAAGTTCTAGCCAGCGTAGTAGCTAGGTCTTCAAATGGATACTCGACCTGCAATTGCCATTTCTGCCGAGGCATTTAAAGTCTCAAAAAATGCAAGGAATTAAAAAGTTTTCTTTATGTAAGATACTTTTACGTATTTTTCTTTTGAATTCGCTGGAAGCAGGTTTTCCATCGCTAATTTGACTTCCGACCTTAGATCTGGGGAAGTGCAGTCAATATCCATTTCACTTTCGGAATCTTCGGAACTCAATTTTATTTATGTATTCATTATTAATTAACAAAACGAGATGACCTTGCTTCTTTACCAATTGTTTTCTAATTTTACTGTTTGTGCAGAAAGGCGTCCTTAAACGCAACTTATTTATTACCAATCTCGATGAAAGAGATCCAAATTCAAATGAGGAAATCAAAGAAAATGTTTTGGCGTAGTCATTATTGCCGGCGTACCTACTGGGCTCATTGGGCATGCACCAAGCACGCCAGAAATGGATACCCATACATGCGTTTTTTGTTACAAATTCAAAAGTGATGCTGTGTACGTAAATACGATATTTAGCGTATAGAAATAAGAGTTCGACATAATGACATTTGAATCTGGTGATAATGCTGGTGAGCTTTTGTAAATACATAAATATTATACATAGAAACCACTTAGACCAATGAGTTGATTACTTTTATAAGTGTGTTAAAAGAGAAACTTAAGTACACAAGTACTAAGGTTTTAAATACCTTACCCAATTTAACACGTTCCCTGTTCCATTTATTTCACACTCTCACCGAGGAAATATAAGGAAAATAATAAAAAGATGAACACGATAGGGTCTTTATCGCTAGAACTAGAGTTTAGAACTTGTAACTAGATAGGTAACAGAAGGTATATTGTTCACTGATCGTAAAAGTTTAAAAAAAACCCCATTGTCTGCAGATTTATTCCGGGTCACGGTGTAGTGGTAACATGATGCTCAAGTTACTGCTGGAACAGGGAATCTTAGACTGTTTTTTGGCAGGTTTTTTTTTAAATATTGTCGATTTAAGTTATGAAGACTATTAGCACTTCAGCTAGCTAATTCTATATCTATCGTTGACCTTGGTTCTATCTAGTGAAAGCTAACCACATAATATTATTTTGTATGCAAACATAAAGAAAATACAAATAGCTTGATGTTGCAATAAATGATTGCAAAGGAGACAAGTGGCGCCGCTCGGTATTATTTTAGGAGACAACGATGCATCCACCTGGCTTGCTATACCGGGTGCTCTGTTCACAAAAAATAAACTAACATAGCTTACCGGAAACCTTATTCGTAATAAAATGTATGTTTTAATATTCTGTAAAAAATGGTAAACAATTAAATTTTTCCAAAATTCGAAAATAGTCTGTGATGTTTTTTACGTCATCAAATTGCAGGGCAATAGTGTCTTGTAGTAACAAAACTTCAGAACTATTCATGAAGACATAAAAATCGATGACAAGGAACCGCGTTAGTAATTCGATAAGCTTAAATAAATTGTAACAAAAAAAAACAAATAAACTCACAAACAACCACAAAGAGCGTTTGACCATAACTGGGCTTCTGTCGTTGCTGGTAAACAGGGTATGCATTATAGCAATATTTTGTAAAATAGTATGAAAAAAGCGTTTTTAGCGATCGATGTTAGCAATTATCACGATAAACATTGGGTGGGACAACATTGTGCCATTTACATATTTTATCCACGTGTTCATAATTGCATGCTTTACATGTGTGGTCAAGTTGTAAAATGCTCTAGGAAATATTTTCTGTAACTTTCCTCGTTTTGAATGAACAATTGCCTCCAATTGACCGAAAACATTTTAAGAGTCTTATAAAAAGTTGGTCAAAAACCACTTGCTAGGAAATAACTACACGTCTAATTAACGAACTGTAATGTTCAATTTTAAAGAACACCCTGTATTTTTTATAACGGCTTTGCTATAAATAGCCAAAATATCAAAGGATAGGTTTTTGTTGACGCTCCTGTTCTCACAAAGGGTGACAAAGATCGTAAACGATTATACACTAAAATTAAATTGAGAAATACTTGATCAAGGGTGCTATTCTGAAAGATCCTGTAAAAATTGTATCGATATTGTGTGGAAGTACCGACATTGACACGGTCAGAGAATCACCTTTTTTTGATAATATATGGTTACGTGAGCGGACACTTAATATTATATTTATATTCAGGACAAAACGTAACTTAATCTTTAAAATGTTTTTAAAAGTTAAGTTTTCATTGATATATATCAGAATATTTTTTAATATTTTCTATAACTCCTCTAAATAGATTTTTGATAGGCCTAGAAGTTTTTACTGCATTTTTTTCTTGTTAAAGTTTTATTGAAAAGATAACAATAGAGTTACTGAAACTTGTTAGTACGTTTGTTCAGAGTCTAAGGTGCATGAAGATCACTTACATTATTCAATAAAGTATGTAAAAGTTATCGTAATGACCTGAGTTCGAGAAAATTTTAGTAGCCATCCGGAATACTCCATAAACTATTTATAGCCATTCACGGTCCGGGATCGTCACAAGTGTTCACTGAATTTTGAGACAATCTTGTCTTTTATAAATTGCATTCCTTGTGGCAGACTGGTACCGAAAAAGGGGTGGATCCAAACAATACTATTATGCAGAAAATTATTTTTATAGGAGCATCATCAAATATGCCATTTTGTCTGGTCCTGTCAGTCCCGAAGTAAATAAGATTGACATATTATCACAGAAATGCCGCTTGTTTCTATCATCTTTTTAGCAGGGTTCATAAGCAGATTAAATAAATAAATCGTTCATTCGACTATCATAATACAACACAGACAACTAAAAATAAAATGACAATGTCATTCGCACGTGGTCTAAATGTGAGCTTTTGCCAAATCAATATTTTAATGGACAAAATGACAGCTTCAAATTAGACGCGACGGGTAGACGTGGATCTTATTGGTGGCCCTTTTAACCGTTCTGATCTGAACGAAACGGCTCCCACCAGTTTCGTTCCCGTCCCGTTTTGTTGCGGTAGATGACATCCCAAATTTTCGCTTCCATTCTTGTTCTTACCGGGACGTGTGAAAACGGCCTGCCTATCAGCGTAATAAACATGCCTTTAGCAAACTCTATTATGCACTTTTTATATTACGCTGTCAATAAAATTGTTTGGCGTATCTACCTACCTACCCTTGTAAACCACGCTTTGTATTTGCGAAAAGTCCTTGAATTATAACCACAGTGCACCTAATTATGGCAACCGTTGTAACAAAACTGACTAGAAATGAGGTGGAACTAGGTACCAAGCGAAAGAGCCCAGCAGAGAATTATAGCTTCACGTCTTATTTGATGAATTCGGCCGTACAAACCGACACCAGTTTGTTTTGATCCGTTGAGCTCTTCATCAACGCAATAAAGTCAACCACGGAAACTAAGCTCGGAGACCAGGTTGCGATGGTCGGGTTCGTGTTCAGAAGTGTATCATGTTGTTTTAGTTGGATGTAATGTTATTGAGCTTGTACGTTGGTAAAGCTTTATTGTTCTGATTTTATTAAAATATCTTACTTTGCACCCAGCAAATGAAATACTTGGTAAAATTTAGACGTTATTTATCTAGTTATCTTTTTACACTGCTAATGCCGTATCTACTTATTTAAAAAAGGCGTTATTTTTTTATACAACTAAAGTGATAAATAAGCATAAGACCCACCTGTTGGTAAGCGGTTACCGTAACTTATGGATGCTTGAAATACCAGAGGTATCACTGGCGTGTTGCTGACCCTGAGACATAACTGATGAGCATTACTGCTTGGCAACAGAAACAGATATGGTGGTAGTACTTCCTCGGACGATATCTTTCACAAGGAGCTACGACTTCTTAGTAATTTTTTTAGTATTTCAACAAAAGAGATAATTAACAGTAAGGTATACAATTTACTTATGATAAACCCTTTCTCGGTGGTGGGACGAACTGGACGCCTATGAGAGGAACTGGCCCATGGTGGCTCAATATCGAAGGATGCCTTTGCTCAGCAATGGATCAACATGGGTTCAGTAATACCTTATAGTGAAGTTCAGTTCAGTTCCTATACAACATGATGAAGCAAGGCACATTGTTATGTAGGTACCCCACACTAAAAACTATGTACCTACAATCGATCAAAAGTTTGGGCAAGCAAACGGTAACTTTCTAATATAACTTAGTACTAACCTAGTCAGTATTTACGCCTCATAAGATAGCGATTATAAAGATGAAGGCAAGCATTTAATTTTCGCTAAAATCAGATAACTGATTTTTCCAAATTGACACGGTGGCGCATGGCAGGAGCAATCTACTTGCGGGAAAGGTTGTCAAAGTTCAAGCCACTAATGACGATGCCTCCATTTAAATGCTACTGATGAATGAAAATACTTTATTGCACATCTTAAGCAAAAAACAAAATAACAAAATTTTATTATCCAGACAACCTTTGGATAGGATAGGAAGAGATTGTGAGAGTGGCGGGGGTGTACATAAAATAACAACAAAATAATATTAACTACACAATACAATACATATTATATATATAATAAATATACTGATCAACTGCGCTAGCTTGCGCGGGCCCCTACTTTCGCCATGTAGGTAACAAAATCATAACTTTCCTAGTCCTGACTCTACAATAGCCCGGTGCCGTGGATATCACACCATCCCCGCCCGGAACCACCACCGCGTCAGTTTGATCGGGTCTTTGGTAACCGAATGTAACCAAGCTTACAATGTTGAAATTCAATAAACCTTTATGTCCTCGGTACCTCGAGTAGCCAATTTCCTCCTAACATCGTCACTTTGTTGCGTTTAGTTTGTTCAAAAATTACTATCTTGGCCGTGAGCATTGAGATTGTACGGGCGTGATAAATATGAAATTAGATGAGTGGTATTCACTTTTTTATATTTTTATTTATACAGGACATCCAACAGAGAATTCGCAGAAATAATCCAGTGTAAAATATTGTGGTCTTAAATCTATGTATTTCCCCGATATATGAACATGTTATCTATGTTTGGACAACATACGATGTACAATGTACCTAGCTAAAAGAGCTAGGTACATCGTACCTAGCTTAAATAAAACTAAAAGAGCAAGAGTTAACTGAAAATATTCCCGAGTAGGTAAATATGACGACTGCGACGCAAGAGGTGTGTTCGATTCTCGCTGCGGGACAATTTTTTGCATGTTCCGCAGTGTTCCAAAAGAAAGAGAGTACCGCTTTATGTTTCGTGTGTTATCGGTATCAGCATACGCATAACACACCAAACAGAGTGTTAGCACACTGTCTCTTCTTGAATGTGTGTGTGCTGTGCATTCTTCTGCATTTAAATTTGTCCTACAGCAACAAAGGAGTTTTTTTTCAACCCGATATAAGACTGACTCCCACAATCAACAAACTAACAAATATACAGAACATCTTCACTAATTAACATTCACATTAGGTACATAGCCGGTGACATCGCCGTTCATAACGCACAAGTCGGTCTGTCTGTCTTTGTCGCTAAAATACGATCCTGGGATGTTGCTCTAAGCATATAAATCAGCCGCTTAGACGGCTTATTAATATTTGCCATGCGGATTTAGAGATGCTAGATGTGACTTTAAAAAATCAATATTGAGTAAGGAGTTGGTAGATATTGATGTTTAAGATACAAAAATGATGCTGGATATTTTCACACAGCAGCATGTAGCCCCAAAATAAGCAGTTTGTGTTATGGGAACTACATTATTACAGATGTACTTATAGAGGTATATATTTTTTGTAAATACATACGATGTTATACGTAAAAAACAATTGTACTCCAGAACAATGTAATCATAGTAATGTATAAATAATTTTATAATTTTAAATACTTTAAAGGATACAGAAATGTTTTTTTTCTGTTTCTATCTTTCTATAAATATATTATAACATTGTAATATTTTTCCACTTTCTACTCTCAAAAAGAATATAAATATTAATAATATCATATAATAATAAAAACGATAATTTCAATACCATAATAATCAATTAATCTTGAGCCCAAAATATTTTTCAGTTTCTGCCTTCAATTTATAAAAAACTATGTGAAAATCTCCGTTTTACACTACGAATCAAGAGTTTTTGTTCACGGCTACGCCCGCTTGATACCCAGACAAAAAGTCACCCATGTATTATTCGAATTAATATTCTTTATTCATTCATCCTTTATCCTACTGAGGATAGGGAATCAATGTATATTTTAGAAATAAAATAGTCACTTCTCTTACCTAGACTGTAAAGCATAGCCTAGAGATTCCCACTTGCCGGCACATACTTCATAACACCCCCATTCATCATAATTAGTCCGTTTCTAGCGAAAATCTGAGTTGTCTTTTTGATTCCCTTGGCAGGAATTACTTCCAGTGTATTTACTCTGTGACAGTAATAAAATATCCCATCTAGGTGCGATTGTGAGACTTGGAGTAAAAAAGATGCAAGATTTCAGGTATCGTCGGAGACGAAAACCAAGTTAATACATCGTCATTCTCAACACCTTATAGGTAGTTATAAGTGTGACGAACAATCTTAGGCCACCTCCAACCTCCTGCAACTGTCCGCGCGAAAAAGCTCATCTGGTAAGTACCACCAAGCAGTAATGCTCGCTCTGCTGTGTTCCGGTTTGAATGGTATTGGTACCGGTGAAATTACAGGCATATGAAAAATACTATATGAGATTCTTCACCATTAATGTCTTAGGATTGACAACACTCAGCATTCATAGCTTTCAGGAACCGCTTACCAACAGGTGCATCTTATGCTTGTTTGACACTTTAATTATATAAAAACAAAAGAGTTGGTGTATTGATGTATAGATTGAACAATTGTGAATGACTAAATTAAATTGAAATGAATGAAATGTAAAAGGAATATTGCAGACATTTACGATGCTTACTGTACAAAGAGACAGCTCTATTTGCGTCAGAAGAGATACGCTATTTAATAAAGCTGTGTCGTTGGCAGTATAAATAGTTGTTCTCAGCTAATAATGTTTCGACAACGCAAAATATAACAAACAAGACTGAAGACCATTTTGTGGAAAGGGCCCCTGGAGTACTTTAAGGATCCAAAGCAGGAAAAAAACCGGACAAGTGCGAGTCTGACTAGTGCACCGAGGCTTCCATACAAGCTTTTACCTCAATAAATAACATTACATAACTATGAAAAGTTCAAGTTCATAAACTATGGAAACACCAAAACTCTCATCTAACGAAAAGATAAATCGGATTGAAATACAATGAAATAACTTAACTTTGTAGTTGAAAAAAAAATCGACCATATATCATAAGTCACGGTCATTTCTCCAACTGCAAATTTAAGTTATTTATCGCAAAAAAATATATTTATTATGTATTTAAGCAACAAATTATCGATTTTATGACTTTTTCATGAACTTGTCTTGACAGACAAACGGACGGGCGGACAACGAAGTGATTCTATATGAGTTCTGCTTTTCTTTTGAGGTATGGAACCCTAAAAACAGTCAAATCAAAGTTTCAATCTCATAATCGTCAAATTGACAATCTACTTTTGATCAGTTTTCATTCCAAATTTTGAAAAGTAGATTGAAGGTAAATAATAGTGAGAATATCATGTAAAATCATTACATTAATTAGGATTCTGATCTGAGTCGAAAGTCGTCGTAGGCGATAGGCGTCGTGAACCATAATCACTACCAGAAAGGGGTTTAGGTACTTTTCACATAGAATGCATTTGCTTGGACTAGATAAATGGAAAACATCCATTGCAAAACCTGGGGCGATTGAACCCTACCTCTATTTTCTTTAGATTCCGTTTGCTATTTTTGGAACATTGTAGGTTATAAAATTATATAAAATTTTATGAGCAGTTTACCTAAAGCTTCTTGTGAGAGTTCGTATAGGAAAGTACTTTCCGAGGTTATTACTTTTTTCTGACTCCATACCATATTTTCCTGCTTCAAGACTCTATTTGTACGTGTCCTGGGAAGGTACGAGGCTATTATTATAAAAGTTGCCGCGCGAACAATAAAGTATTAATTTTATGCAGATGCGACAGCGCAAAATCTCTGGATCTATTTCAGGATTGTCTTTGATTTGCATGTAGGAGCATGGAGTAGCGTAGGTAGAATTTACCTTTATCTTTGCTCAAAATAAGAAGTTATAATAAATCACCCACTACTACGCTTTTGCCTGTCTAATCTTTACTGTGCGTTTTGCAATTAGGTAGTCCCTACGTCTTAAACGATATCCCTGACCTACCACGCTGTCCGACGACCGGAATCTCTTCGGCCTGCTTTCGGACACTATACTTGGTCAACAACTGGGTTGCAGAATTTTTCTTTATTAAAAATGTGTTTATGTTTAGTTACATTTCGCCTGATGGTAAATGCAGTTGTAACATGCTCACCCAGTGGTGAGAATAGGTTACAAGAGTACTGACTCTTCTTTAAGATATGCAAGTTATGTTTTGTAAGAAATAAGGGCGCAGGCCGGAAATTCCATTTCTTATTCACTAATGTAAACGGTAAATCGGCTGGGAGGCCATCTTAAACTGCGTCATTACACTTATCCGATTTGTGGCCACTAGAAGATTCTAGTAAAAATTCACTAGAATCTTGCAAATTTTTTGACCTCCCTTTTTCAACTTCTCTATATAAATGGTTTGAAATTTTAACCTAAGTTGCTAGTGAAAAAAAATGAAAGACAAACCATTTTTTCTTAAAAATGTATTTATTTTTATTTTATTGTGCTTCTCATATTATTAATCGGACTCCTTTGTCCAGGGTATAATACATAAGTGTCAATTTTATTATAATGAAAAACAAAGTAAATATAAAAAAATAAATATCAAAGGTACAATAAAAGTAAAACAAGCAACAAAACAATAGTGCCAACCAAATACTTTATAAGACTTTTTAGAGTTTTATTACAACATAATGAAGTTTTATTTATTTGCTACCGTGATTTTCTATTTTCCTAGAATGACACGATCGCCCAAACCTTTAACTACTACTCATCGAGTATCAAAGGCATCATTTGGTTAGTTTCAGAAGATTTGAATTTGCATTTGAGACAAGTGACAAGTGCAGCTTACACCATTTGGCATAATTTATTAATCTACTCCACGAACTATTTAGCGAATGCTAATCCGCCACAGATCGTAATTCATTAATGATAAGCAGAGATGAGAGATCAAGTCAACTTAGAACCTTGTCACATATTTGCCAACAGTGGGACGAAGCAGTGAATAGTCAAAGGCATGATTGATAGTTGTTTGTATTAATAAAATTATGTGTAAATACAAGTTTTTAAATAAATCTCAACAAAATATTATTTTGTAAATTATAAAGCGAAAAACTGTACTTTAATAAATTATGTTTAGAGTGCCAATAGCACCAAAGACTATAATTATAAAATGCATTGAAAAATTCTCTCACTACGACAATGTAGAAAAGAATTTCGTGATAGTCTTAAGTTATGAACCGTGGGTAATGATATGATTATAAAATTCAACTTACTATCTTAAATAATTCGTTTAACTAATTATATACAGTATTTACACTCGAAAACAAAATTATACAACTCTTTTTACAAAACCAATTCTGTAACTCACAAATTCTGTGATTATAAAGGACTAGCTCAAAATAACTTACTAGGACGAAAATTCTATCACTACTTAAAAATATGGTCACGTGATATTTGTACAAAATAAATCTATTCATCTAATGAAAACAATTTCGAAATTTATTGGGAAATAATTACAATCAAACGTTCATCCTATGATGATTATTAGTATGATTTCTCAATAATCATCTATTGCCTAGTCAACTAGTTACAGAATATCACAAGATAGTAGTTCCTATAACTGAATCTCGCCAAGAAAAAGCTGCGTAATTACCGGCCATAAACCCCATTAAATAGGGACGAATTCTCCTAAGCGACAGTCATTTAGATCTAAGAAGGTGTCCCTACGAGGCTTCATTAAGGTTTATACATATTCGACAGTAACAAATATCGGTACATCAACCTTACTGCCGAGCAGATGGGGCCATTTGCTTAGGCCGTAGAAATAACTACTAAATGCAAAAGGTCAACACTGTGATTTAACAACTCTTATGACATAGTCCGGGGAAAACGCCGTTCACGACAATGGTATTTCAGCGGATAACCTATGCCTGGACGAGGCTCTGGTGCCACAAGTTCCGCAGGTATTATTGCTGTATCCGGAGTCGGAGCCAAAGGAAGAGTCCCCACTAGGAGGTTTGGGAGACGCTCTCGGTCCTCTCCAGCATGCAATTCCTGGTAGCTCCCCTCCAGGCCACGCGCTTCCAGCCCCCATTTGCATCGGCCCTTGAGGTCTTGCCCCAACTGTTCCGACTTGGGGATACAATCTGAGCAAGGCGTCTA
Source organism: Perizoma flavofasciatum (assembly GCA_958496245.1). NCBI lineage: Eukaryota > Metazoa > Arthropoda > Insecta > Lepidoptera > Geometridae > Perizoma > Perizoma flavofasciatum. The sequence goes on from OY292436.1 coordinate 9,477,863, forward strand.
ATAACACGCCTTCATGAAATTCGGAAGGGTCGGGCGGATGGATATGTCGTGGCATGCGTTGGTGCGCGCGCCGTCTTTCAAGCGATTTCGGTCTTCGCTCAAGACGCTGCTGCCTAGGCCGATGAGGCAGTGAATGAGGAGCTTGTGGTCTCGAGCAGGTCCGACATGGTGCGGCTTCTCCGACCAGGCTCAGTTCGTCTTCTGCGAAGTGATCGTCGCTATGTATGCTGTCATCAGATCTGTGAGGTAGCTCTTCGTAAAGAGGAGCACCACAGGCGTCTCCATTACAGGAATTGCCTCCTCGCCACGTTCCTCCTGAGCCGCAGACGAAGACTCGACCTGGACAGGTTGAACGCTTTGTTTCCATCATCTGAAAAATAAAGAATGACAAATAAGAAAAATAATATCAATATACGATATACATATATGACGTTAAACAATCATTATTACTAAGAAATGCAAAAAAAAAGACAGAGATGTAGAAATATCAGCCATAATTAACACTTAATTTTTTAGACCTGAAATATTTAGTTGTTGTTATTCTCATCAACAATTAAAGTAATACAATAGCGTGCTCTTTGGCTCCAAAACATTCTTTGAAGACTCATCATTGTTTGTAACACAACACCTTCAAACCACAAAGGCTATAAATATTTACTAACAATTATATTCCTCCGGCAAATTTATAAAGTTAATTAAAGATATTACGAATCAACAAAGTCTAGACTAAGTACAAACAGATTTACAAGAGTCAAACATAAAGGTTTGGACAAAATATACTGAGAAATAATTGCTACGCTTTTCACCAAATACTTTAAGGTCTCTTGTGTTGATTTACGGGTAATATCATCTAGACTTCATCGTATCTGTGTATTTCGCTAAAAACATGCCTACGACTAGTAATCGCGATTATCAGTCGTATAGACATACTACAATACAAGGAGTATAGATATACTTTACAGGTCTGTGAGGTAACCAAGTAGGTGAGAGTCAAAAGCATCAAGACTTGCTTTTGAATATAGATCTCAAGATCTATATTCAATTCTCTGAAGATACCATGTGTATCCATCCTGCGTGATGTTGGGAAGTCTTACCTCTAACTGAGGTTCAATCTCCGGCCTGTGAGGAAGCGGTGGTCGTCTCGGCAGGTCTTGCAAGTCTTCGTACAGAGGAGCAGGGGGCGGGGCTCGTCTGGTAGATCCCGCCTGAGAAGGCTGGTGGGCTGATGATTTGGATGGCAGCAGGTTGGTGACTTTCCGTTTGTGTCTGTTGAAGAAACAGGGACATGAATGAATATATGAAAATATAGAAGCCGAGAGTGATCGCGAACAGTGCTGAGTAACTTTAAACAGTCAACGAACGTCAACAGGATAATTTATACTATAATAATATTAAGAGTTTGTAAGTTTGAAGTAAGGTTAGAGAGGTGTAGGAAACATTACAAACTTTACCTATCTAAAGTTTGCTTCGAGTAGGCTCCGAGTAGTGAGTTCATCCGATTTCAAAAATGATTTCACCAATATTTAGAATAGACCTTCAGGGCGGGTTCATATCTATACTATAATAAGAATGTAACAGGTCGAATTCTGTACATTGAAGATATTTTGAAAAAAAAAAATTTTTTTTAAAAATTATTTTTTTTATCAGTTGCAGGCCAAGTTAGTTCCGTCAAGCTAACTAGATGATACTGCAATTTGGTATGGGTTTTTTCTATGTATAATATGTATGTATTTACAAAAACAAATATATATAAGAAGTATATCATGTAGTTCTCATAATACAAGGTCTGCTTAGTTTGGGGCTAGATGATGCTGTGTTAAAATGTCCAGCATTATTATTGTTATTATGCGTTTGCCATAATTGTAAGAGGCTGTTTGTCTGTGTGTTATCGGATTATACTGTGGTTTTTAGCAATCGATTTATCTTTTAAGACTAGATAGGCTTTATCACAACAAGTCTACTGGGGGGTAGTCAATCGATGATAGAGAAATATTTGGTAGGTAATGTTATTAGACAGTTTTACATGGTATAGACATTTGAATTTAAAATAATACCTAAGTGAAAAATTTTACCTCAGTTTATATCTATTCCCATACTAGGTACATAACTTGTGGTCTGCGTTTATAGCTAGTTAGCTAGTTAGCTATAAACGCAGACCACAAGTTTTCTGAAATACTACAGCCAAAATAAGACCATCCAAAATACGGAAAACAAACTCCTACTGAAAAAAAAGTTCGTGGCGAAACCCTCGTGACCCTACTATACAGGCTTTCAGACCTAGTATGGGAATAGATATAAATTGAGGTAAAATTTTTCACTTAGGTATCATTTTAAATTCAAATATTTTAGCTAAGTTTAGCTAAACAAATAATTCTATGGTAAACAACAAAACACGTTGGGGTTGGCACAAAATATGTTAGAGAAGGGAATAAAATTAAAATCTGCGTAGCATGTCATTTTATCCATTGCAATTCTATGACTGCGAATTGCTCAGAATTAACTGCATATTTACAAAATTCAGTTTCTAAACAACCGTACAAATTGTAATCCAATGAAGCACTAGTATTTGGTATTCAATGAAATCCCTTCTGTCAATATTCATCATAAAATAGATTTCCGTTCATAATTACTTGATACCTGTTATTGAATAGGATCGAAATTATTATAAAGGCATTAGACACGGTCACTTGGTTTTGTGGAAGCAGATGTTCAATAACTAAAATTAAATACGGTACCCAAAAAAGCAGGTAGCAGGATGATGATTTCATTATATTTGGCAGAGTAATGATGTGGTATCGTTTTAATGATTATAATAATTGCTTTGAATATCGAAACCGCGGCTGCATTATTGGTTTATTTTTACTGCAGTTTTTTTTCCTTTTTTTTACCACTCAAAACTTCTCAGACAAAATCTTGAATTGAGTAAAATTTATTTTGTTTGTATAGAGATTATTGGAGTACTTGCACATTAATTTGATCTTCATAAGTACGAGTAATTCTTTGGTGAATTTAAAATTATTATATTTTTTTTAGTTTGATTTTGATAACATATATTTGAAAAAACAAATTACTCTTAATTCTGTAAACAATTTTAAAGTGACAAATATATTTATTTATCATTTAGTAGATTACAATTTTGTCATTCTGGCCGCACGAGTGCTAGCTTGTATCGCTGTAGGCCAGTTATAAAATAATAGGCACATTACCAATTAACTGAGTAAAGTCTATCCACTGCGAATTCTTCTTTATCATGTGTTTATCGATCGATCTTACCTTCTTATAATAATCTCACTCTATAATAAAATTATCTGTTTGTAAATTCAGAACATCATTAACAATCACTGCTTCGCAACCGAACGGTACCCGCCCATTTTACAACATTGTTAAAGTTTGTACTACATTATTTAAGCTAAAATATGTGTTGTGCAATAAACTATCTTCTACCTATCTGTCTACCTGTCCACATAAAAATAAACCAATGTTATTCTCGGTCATGAACTATACCGGCTCCAAATTTCATCCAAATCGGTCACAATCTCACATGATGCTAAGTTATGATGTAGCTAGCGATAGAGCACAAAGGTCCTATACACTGTTCAATGAAATCAAGAGCTATCTACCTACTAGTCAATAAAATCGCCAGTGTTCGCATGATCCCAGGACGTAGTCAAACGTAGGACGTAGGCGATCCAGCTAAAGGCGACCAGGCGACACCCGTTAAGCCCGACCACCCACTGACGGTAACCTTATGGCTTAGCGGATGCGAGATACTCCAGTTTGTGGAAATTGGCCTTTGGTGCTTTGATTTTCAGAGATAAGTGGTTTATTGTCCGTTTGAACAAAGTTGGCAATTACTGCATCATGTCTCTGACAATATATCATAGGAGTGTTAGTAATTACTTACTTACTTGCTTTTTGGTATTTGCTTCAGGCTTACCAAAAGCAATATGCATAATTCAAAAAATAAAACCGTTAACTAACTAACAGCCCACTGACTGATAATCAACGCAAAACTTAAGCCGGAAGTGCAGAACTTAGAAGTTCTTTTTCATAAGAGAAGAATAAGATACTTAGAAGAAGCTCCACGCGCATAGCCACGGGTGGTCGAATAAAAAAACTATAAAACTATGGATTACATAAAGGGCACAATAAGAAATTTGTAATTTAAATTAAGTAGCCAAAGACCATTTCAAATGAACCTTACAATTGATACAAGCGCAGTACGTTTCTTATCTATTATATCATTTTTTAAGATAAAAATATTCTTTATACTCTCTTATTATATTCAAATCCAAACAGTTCTTACACAGATCGGATAAACTTCTTAATCCGTCGTGCCCATGTTGACATACGACCTTTGGACTCCATCGAGTTGGGAAAAGTTCTTGTCGATGAAGCTAATAAGATAAATCAAGTTAATACTGACGGACGGATGCCACAGAACTTTTCTTGTAAATAATAACGATTTGATTTAATGCGGAGATTGTCTCAATGTCGATAGAATTTAAGAAAATTATTAATGGTGCTCGTTATTTTAATCGAAGGGTTTTTACCATTCGTTAGCTTTATCTAGATATTAATTTGTATTGGTCGATTGTAAGCATAAATTAAATTGAATATTAGGGGGAAAAAGTTAAACATACCTTTTGTTCACAGAGTATATAAATGCAAGCTAAGTAGTTATGCAGGAATTTATGAGACGATTATTAAGAAATTAAGAAAGACACATTCATTATATACGCATTCTATTCGGTCTATAAGTATCTAATCAATGTTGAAGGAAACCTTATCTACGTTTCATAACACAACCGCGCTTTGTAGGCCCGCGCCAAATCCACTGCGACACGCGTTTTGTCGATAACCGCAGAGTAAGAACCGGTATCAGATTACTCGATAGTCGATTGTTACTGATATTAACTGGCGCGTCACTAATCACTAGAGACGGCCCGTGAGATTGATTGGCATTAGTCGTTATTTTTGTTGATGTTTTACGTGTTATAATTAGACTACGCTGAACTGAACACGGTGTGGTTTGTAACACTTCTAGTGAAAATCGTTTGTTTCGTGACAGATGCATCTGTATTAATTTATTAGCTTAGACTTGTATGCATCAGCAATCTGTTCCAGGTCTGGGTCTGTAGTATTTGTCATTTCTAATACCCACGCTTGGGTTCAGAACTATGCTTAAATTTAAAATCCTATAGTTTTGTTATAATTTCTCACAGTAAATAAATGCCTAGCACCAAAAGTCACATCTACATGTCATTAAATCACTCAAATATCAGATTAGTATGTCAGTAAGATTCACCTAATGTCGTCTGAATTAAGCTTAGGCAATAATAAGGCTTTCTTACAGATTTCTATGAAAAAAATATTAAGAAGACACATCTTAACCTTTGCTAGATATGTGCAGACGAACATATCAGTTTTGCCCAAGCTAAGTGTGGTAATTAATTATCAAACAACCAGTACTTGGACACTCTATCACAGGACCAAAATAAAATGTTAAAAAACAAACAAACAAACATGCTCACTATTGTATTCTCCATGATGGAGAAACACATACTCACTAATTAGATTTGTGAGGATACCAAGTCCCCTTGGTATCCTACTTGGTATCCTCACAAATCTAATCAGTAGAGACATGCCCACAGATTACAGTTGGCACCTACCTACCCGAGTTTTGCAAGTAGTGTTCATTCCAAATATTATTATAATTACATTACAGACGATCATAAAAACATGTGTTTTGAACCCAGTCCTATCACGTCTTAGCCAGTTGTAACTGATATTACAGCAAACATTTCACCAAAAACGCTCGTCAAAAATTATTTCCAAACTTTTCCCACAAAAGGTAACTTACACGTATGGGTGGTCTAATTAGTACAACACCCAATAACAACACGGTTGAACGAACACTTTGCAGCGCCTGTATGTTGTAGATAGCAGGTGGAATTACGTATGATAGAATGATAGCAATGGACATTGGATGTGTCAAGTGGTTGACGACTGACTTTGTTGGTTTGTTAGCTTCTAATGAGTGTTGTGGGCCATAAGTCCTAATCTACATTAGATACACTAATATAAAAAAAACATACACATGGCTGTGTACCGGTTCCATAAAGCATTTAAATTACTTAGCAAACTGTAGATCTATTTTTTTTTGTAACGAAAAGCCGATTTTTATAAAATACGTGAGCGTTTCGATACAAATGTCTTCGAATGACTGTTAAAAAATACTGCAACAGAATGAAAAAAAAAAATTCTTTGTACTCTAATGTAGTCTATGGAACGGAAGGTACCAGGAAGACAAGATAGCGAAAACCGTCTGCGATTGCTACGGTGTCCATATTGAATCGCGTGAATTGTGATGTGAACTCATGCAAACTGAATTAAAATGATTGGGAGTTTTTTTTTACTTTATAGTACATGGCTCATACCTGGTAGTTGAGTAGTGAATGAAACACAATTATTGTATGTTGTAATTTTAATTCTATAATAATAGTCTCTATACTTAATAGGGTACTTGTAGGTGTCAAAATACGAGATCCTCGAGGCGTCCAAGTGACGGCTGAGCGTTCCTATTCTAACACAAAAGCGGATTAAATTGCGTGATGCTGACAGAAGGACGATTAATACTTATTTTATCCTACTAAAGGTTAAATTCGACCGACCAATAGTCAGTCTAAAACTTATAATAAAATCACTAATCTCGAGAGTAAGTGATTATTGCATTTTATAAAGTCTAATTTCATGAATATCCTGTCTATTCGAGATAAGCTATGCTGCCAAAAGTTATGAATTAGGCAAGACTTAAATTTAAATGCGGCAAAATCTAGTTGAATATACGATTTCGCTTTGCACGTAAAAATAAATCAGTATTTTTATTTTAGCTGGCTCTTATCTATTATTCTTACTTATAAAATTGTTTGTCCTGACTGACAGATCTACCAATAAACGGCCAAAAATATTAAATTTATAAAGCTGACATTTGAAATATTGGTTGATTTTATAACGTAAACCTGTGCTAAGAAAGGATTTTTGGAAATTTCTACTTTAAGAGTGGGGGAGTCAAACAGGATGGAGTACTTTGTATGAAAATCTTTGTTCTTTGAAGTTAGAAACATGAAAATTTAAATTAAAGCTACTGAGTATTAATAAATAAATGGCGTGTTTCAGGGTTTCTTGGATTTTGTTATTTTAAGGAGGGAAAATAGAGATGAAAGTGTTTATATATTTGGTTATAATAGTTGGTATAATACTCTATATCATAAATGCCGAAGTGTTTCTATAGAGTTTTGTTATTAAAACTACCTAACGGCGGAACTGAGTTGGATATATCTTACAATGGACATATGTAGTTGATAAAAGCTATCAGTCTACTAACAAAGCCGAGCGAAGCCGGTAGCACACTCTAGTTATACATTATATTGAGCCTATTGATGAAATAATTTGGGAAGTAAATTTCAATCTAAGTTTGGAATTTGATCGAAGAGTTTGACGAAGACCTTTAACTCAAGTTCAGGGTCTTGGTAGAGAATTTGAAGGATCCCTCTAACCAAATTATGGGTATGGTCAGCAACAGAATATGACGACATGTACATAAATAATACCTAGTTATATTTTAAAGCAGGAGTTATATTTAGCTTTGGAAAATTGATCAGAAAATGCATTTTAACGTTTGTAGACTGTCTGATAAAATGGGTTTTAAATTTACCAAAACAAATAAATAAATAAATAAATAAATAAATAATGCTGGACAATCCACACAGCATCATCTAGCCCCAAGCTAAGCAGAGCTTGTGTTATGGGTACTAGATGACTGATATACTTAATACAATACATTACATAGATAGATATTTTTTTATTATACATAGAAAATACCCAGAACACCCGGAACAAATATTTGCAGATCGTACAAATATTTGTCCCAGGGCGGGAATCGAACCCGCAACCTCCTGTGGCGCAGGCGGACCTTCGCCCACCGCGCCACATCGGTCGTCAAAGACCATTAGTGGTAAAATAGGCAAATGTAAACTAGAAGTCGTACATAACTGGTCTGGATGTTGTGATATCAAGGTTTTTTTAGCACCAAGGTGGCAAACAAGTATACAGCCTACCTGTTGGTAATCGGTTACCTATGGACGCTTGCAACACCAGAGACAATAGTTCTCGTATTCATTAATACCCACAAAATAGCTGATGTTTGAAGAAAAATTAAATATTTACCCGCAGAAGGAATCAGGAGTTAAAGCAATTTCTGTATCCAATCAACTAACATGTCTAGAATAACTAACTAACATAAAGGATCGTAGTAAACCCTTAATTTATCGTAAATATGAATTTCAATTTGTAACTAGTTGGGAACCCAAAAGCTAAGGCATAGACCCTAATTTCGAGTTCCCTAATCCAGAGTAAAATTGATTAAAGGGCCCATAGACTAATAACATATAGATAATAGCATAGAGCATCTGACGAAAACGCAAGTTTCAAAGTTCATCACTTACTAACGCCCTTTATATTTAATATTAACTCCTAAGGTTGGCTACAAATAGATAAGTACCTATTTTGATCTCAAACATAATTACTGTGATCGCAATCTTATCTGTTAGGTGTGAAAATAAAAAATAAATAAAAAATATTTCGCATAAAAAATAAGTTTTATTTTAGCCAAACCGTGTTTTTTTTTCTTCTGTTAGAAAGAGACAAAACAGTGTTTTTACATAATCAATGATTAAATAATGTTTATAAGAACGGCTCTATGACTTATAGACTCCAACACATAAAAGTTGGCTTGTGTTTGTTAACTGTGGTTAGTAAACACATAATTTTTTTTTTTTTTTTGTGAAATCTGATGATTTACTTCCTTAGCAATAAATGAGGTTTCAATGAAACCAATCTTACTTCAACTACTTCGATTCAGACTCTGCGTTCATATATGCACTCTATAGCTAGTCCAAAACGCCTCCGAGAAAGAACCATGTCGCAGTTACAAAATGAAATAAGACCTTGTTTACGGTAAACTGTAGAAAGTTTTGATCAATTACTTGTATAAATTGTGAATTAACTGGAGTTGAGTTAAATTCAAGTTAGTAGGGATCCAATTAAGTAAATAGAAGTTAACGGCCAAATATGGCATCCAATAAACCGACGATATAACCCAATTCTACTTAAACTAAACTTTAGATTCAAAACAGTATAAGTAGGTACTTTAAGCAACCCTTATATCTTAACCCTTACAGCATTATAGGGTAAAAGGGAGCACAAAATAATTTTGGATTACTTTGCAAACCCGGCGGTTTTTGTACGGCCCTAGATAATACGAGAAAAAAAAGCTTGTGGACATCCTCAGATCTACAAATAACCAGTACGCAGACCCATGAAAACATAAAGTATGAGTTGATCAAATGCAAATCCCCACATTATATTTAGCACATGCATACGTGTTCACCTTGGTTCAAATTCACCTGAGTTCATTGACCTAGAAGTATTATAAATAAAAATTAATAAATAAATAAAACTGGACATTTCCACACAGCATTATCTAGCCCCAAACTAAGCAGAGCTTGTATTATGGGAACTACATGTTACGACATTTTCTTAATCTAGTAACATAACTAAATGGTATCTCAAAACTGAATATTTGAATATAGTATCTAGAAAACTCACGATGCATTCTGAACGAAATGTTAAGGTATAATGGAGTAGCTGATGTCCAAACTATGATCACGATATAGTTTTATTCAGTCTGTAAAGTTCTGATACAAATAGAAGTTTTGAAACTTTGCGGCGATACACATCGACAAGTTTTAGAGAAATATAGACATTGCTTTAGCTGGGATAATACTTTCTAGCAACATTTTTCTTTTGTGAAAATTTATAATATTATAGTATTTATATTTAAGTCTGCAATGTAACTGTACATGATCATGATCATAAAATTATAATCATTATTTATACAGTATAATTTGGTGTATATTAAATAAGATGTTATAGTTTTCAAAGTCTCTTTCTACTTGGATTAATTTGGTTTGAGAATAAAAGTAAGTTAAGTTATATGTATTTTACAATATATGTATTTAAGATATTTTGTTTATATTGTAATCTTTTTGGTAAATATAGTGTTCGTTAAGTAAGACCTGTGACGAAAAAGTTGAGTTGGTGGTTATCGTAATGTAGGCTTGTCCTATAGACGGAGGAAAGTCAATTATGAAATTATGAATGTGGGTGGAAATAATAGTAAAGGCAGGCTAAAAAAGGAGAGAAAGAATGTCATGGATAAGAGAGGAATGAGGAGGAGAGTGTAATATTAAAACATATGCCAACCTCACGTTACGTGGGAAAAAAGACGGTGAAGAGTAATTTGAATGCGATGAAAAAACGATCTACCACTTGTTGAATTACTGTGGCCATTCCTTTTACGTCACACGTTTAAATACAGTTCCCAACAATGTCTCTACTAATGCTATCAGATCGGAATCTACTTATGGCCAACGTCTTTATTAAGCCCCTCTATTGTCTTTCTAATTATGGTAAACGAATTGAACGCCGATTTCACAGTGCAGCGGCATGTCACTTCAGCTTGCCATAAAATAAGCTTTAATTGCCATGATTATTAGGTTCATTCTAGGTAATGTGAATTCCAAAATAAGTAACTTATACGACGTCGTATGATTCGCTTATTAATTACTAGCCTCTGCACACGGCTTCGCCCGTGTGGTACCCGAATAAAAAGTAGCCTATGTGTTATCCTGATGTATAAGCTATATTACTCTACAGTTATTTTTATCAAAATCCTTTCAGTAGCTATATAACTGTAAAGTTTCGTCAATATTTGTTTCGTAGTTTTTGCGTGAAAGAGTAACAAACATCCATCCTCACAAATTTTCGCGTTTATAATATTAGTAGAATTTTGAAATGGGTGTAGTTAAAAGTATGACGCTTTTTTTATCGTCGTTTGTTGCATTGTACGTCCCAATGGATAGACTGATTTTGATTGTTTTTATTTAATTTGACGGACAGTTTTTTAATACAAAAAACTTTAAGGGGCACTGTGAAAGAATATTAAACCGTTAGTATTGAGATCTGTTAACAATATTGTAATGAGTTCAACATTTGCTAGCGAGGCGAGTGAAACGCCGGCTGCGACGAAAGAGTGCCACAAATATATAAATATTTGAATGTTCTTCAGATATACATTATGTATATAAAGGAAACTTAAATGATAAATGATCAGAAGAGGTAGATTTCGGCGAACGAACTCTGACCAAATTGGAGACGTTCTGAAGAAAGGTCAGATCAAGAGTCGAGCCGTCGAGCTTTCATGATAAATATAATGAGAGTAAATGAAAAAAATAGGTATGTCAGGATCGTAGCAAGTGGAAATCCGTAGTCTCTGCCTACCCCTCCGGGAAAGGTATGTGTTTATGTATGTATGGAATACAGGTTGCAACAGAATGATCAGTCAAATTCGTATCCATTTTCAGCCGATACTATAAGAGGTAGAATTTACAGTGTTCGTCTGTTCTTTACTTACAACAGTGTTCGTGCGTCTTTCATTTTCAGTTTGATCAGAGTGAGACAATGCAAACAAGTTGCATTATATATTCTATGGCAACTGGCTTATTACCGGTATCTGCATACAATCACACATTTGCATAATATCTTCATTCGTTCTGGCTTCGAGACCTGAATACTCGGATTTGGTTTGCACATACGGATTGAGAACAAGTATGGCCGATATTGGTTTGAGTATGGCCGATATATTTTGTAACGATAATGATGTCCTTTTGTTGCATAAAATGTCACTAGTAATTGCAAAATCCCTGTCCTGTTTGGACAGCGATTCTTCTATGGACACAAGTTTTAAAGGCACGTTGAGTATTGTGCATAATAAATAACTTTATTGGTACTAACAAGAAACGTAAATTTTGTGAATAAAACAGAAAAGTGCAAGTTAGACTTGCACACTTAAGAGTTCTCTCAGGTCCGCTGTACCACACAATTTGATTCTTTGGTAAATTAAAAGTAGATGCATTTTTTCACAGAATTCTCTCTCTTGGGGTTCGTTTTGTTATTTATTTGCCATAATAGGCCCATGATAACACGTATTCTATGAAAATTTGGCTACAGTCATACAGGTTGAAATGATACAGCCTTATGGACAAAAGAATGACAGACGGTGTTCGGCGGCGTAGGTTTAGAAATAAGATCTCCTTGGCTTCTTTTTTTGCGTGAAACTCTAAAAAAAGGACATAAAATACTTACCACATAACATTACTAACAATAGCTAAGGTGACTAGAAATCAATGAAACGCCCAATGTACAACATAAAGCAATAAGCGATGAACTGATTGTAAAACGAGCCCAAAAAATACAAGTTTTAAAAATAATGTTTAACCTATTATTCAATATTCTAGGTTGTATTCTCCGAATGGTAAAATGAAAGGTTGTTCAGAACAAAACATTCACACCAAATAAATTCAAAGCTCAAACAAACAAAACTTTTATAAAAGTTGGAAACTAGATTTTTTCCTTGTAATATAATGCTTTCTACCCTTGCTTGAAGGGTCTGGTACTAGCCTATTGAATCACGGTCGGTTGGCGCTTTTCCCCTCTTTGCTTGAGTATTGTAAGTACGTTTATGTGAATGTACCTACTGCTAATTTCTGTTGATATTTCCAAAATAAATCTTTAAATTATGCTTACAGTATTATAAGTATATATCTAGTATTTTTTAATACTTTAGGCGCGCCGGAACAGATTTTTCTTTGTGTCTGGTCTATGCTAGGTGTTATTTATAAAACTTCAGAATGAATTTCTAAAGGATAATATTATTTTATTTGATAAACGCTAAGCATTTCACCCCCAAACCCAATTTCCAATAGTTGGAACTAGAACTGTTTTTGAATCTGCCGTATCAACTTACTTTCAAGGTTTCCTAAATACTGCTCTTGAACCATTCTAGCCGACTATACTAAAAAAATAATTTCAAAAACTTTTACTGAATCTATAGATTCTAAATGCTTTTCTCGTACTAACTACTATGGCCAGATATTTGTTTCTTGAAGAGTTTTACTAACTGCTATTTCAATCTGTGACTGGCCTCTCAATGAAACAAAGGCGGTAAATAGAGCATTGTTCCGCAACGGTGTTGAGGGGTTGGTTTTATGCGGGCTTTTTCAAGTTCACAAGAGTTTTTCAAGTCTGATTTTGTGGCGGTCGATTTAATGTTTAGTGCTGTGTGAATTTTTGGATGAAAGTGTTTTTATGTTGTATTTTTTATACACTAAAAATAAAATTTTGCTTGCCATAAAAAGTTTTTTCTATAGACAAGAGTACACACATATGTGCCAAATTGGGCTCTTACCAGCTACGAACTCGAGTGTCCAGTCAAGAGTATTTAAGTTCGAGCCTATTACCTATTTCAAGCTTCAAATTTTATGCAATTTTAACACTCCCTTTCCAAATCAACAATCTCATAAAACTTTGACAGATGGCACATTTCCGCTTATAGCAACCGCCACAAAAAAAAACAATATTGAATATTCATATTCCGGCTGACGTTCCACGCAAAATGTCTAGCTCGTGCGCTGGAGTCGACCCGCCCTCGACGCTGATTGGTGAGCCAATTTTAAACTAGCCAATAGCAGCACAGCGGGAAACGGTCGGTAATTTCGGCATAATTAGTCATGCGTCAGAATAATGAGGCAGATGAGAATGCTAAAGTTTTTGCACTGACAACTCTATTGTTAAAAGCAATTATTCGGTCTGTTTGTTTTGATATGGCTTAGTTTTTTGATCGTTAATCCTGTTCCGATGAGTTGGGCATGTGAATTTGTCTGAGTTTTTATTGATGGGATTGTAGGTGATAAATGTATTTTTACTGTTTTGAGTGCATTTCGCACTGCATTTTATCACCTCTTTATAATTATATTTGCTATGAGGTCAATTTTGAGTAAATCTTAGACCAAGTTGCACCAGTATCCCAAACAAGAGAGATCAAGTAGAAACTGAATACAAATAATATTGGCCTGCCAAATTACCTCAGCTCTCTGATATCTGATTTATTTGGTCTCTTATTGAATCAACTTCGTCACCTAATAAGATTATAGATTGCCCTGATTCTCGAGCCAACTTGTTTTTCATACGCCTTGGCCAATATCTGGCACGTATCCAAATTCCTATCTTACGCAAATCATTATTTTCAAATTACCATTCTCGAGTCCCATAAATTGCAAGATAATCAATAACTAAACTAATAAATCCGACGTAAGTCAAGCAAACACAACTTGTGCAAGTAATGCTATCTTTACTAAGATTATACGAAGGAAACTAAACAGCGGGGATCCCGATTTAGCTATGTTATATTGACATTTCAGATGATTTATGAACAATAAACACGATCGGTGTGCCACCATATTGTTCTAAAAGATGTTAGGGTTGTGGTGTAGCGATATAATTTTATAAAACCTAGTCTAATTAAACTTCAGAATGACTCGTCCCAATGCAGGTCACAAGGTATATGCATAATGACGGTAAAGGCACGCTACAATACAACCTTAAAAATGCCTCAACAAAGCAGTTTTGCTGACATTCAAAGGCCCAATCCAATAATAAATCGGGTCTGGGTATTTTCTATGCATAATGCTACTAATATTATAAATGCGAAAGTTTGTGAGAATGTTTGTTACTCTTTCACGCAAAAACTACTGAACGGATTTTGATGAAATTTAACAATAATATAGATTATACATCATAAAAACACATATGCTACTTTTTATCCGGATACCACGCGGGCGAAGCCGTGGACAGAAAACTAGTATATATGTATTTACAACAAAAAGTATATAAGTATTATATCAATTATGTTGTTCCATATAACAAGATCTTCTTAGTCTGGCGGCTAGATGAGGCTTTGTGAAAAAATGTACAGCATTATTTATTTATTCCAGAATTAATAAAGAATAATGTCTCCCAGTAACCAGGCGAGTTGCATAAAATGCATGAATTTATTTATTTGAGGTATGCCTCAAAAAAATTGGGTGATTTCTTAATGCTATTTGCACTAAGCAAGCAACGAATTCGGTGTAACTTATTTTTCATACACGTCATGCTTAAGTCTTTGTCTTAGCTTAGTTCGCTTACAGAGAAAATTAGTTTTGACATTATTGCATGTAAGTCTATACTATAATCTTGGCTTACTCGGAACTAATAAAGAGCCAACAGGGTGATATTTGAGCGGTGACCGCCGATGCGCAACTTCAATTATTAGACCATCCTTTGTGTGAAGTTGTCCATGCGCGTCTGGTCAGCCCCTTGACCTTATCATGCTTGAGATTACTGTATGGGTAAATCAAATAGTGACTTATAAACTGAGTGGGTGAGCAAAGTAAGCAGTCCCGGGTTATATGGCAACTGTTCCTCGTCCAAAACTGGGATCTAAGCCCAGTTGCCACTTTTTTAAACTGATATTTTTTAAAAAGTGTTTATTTGGTTTTCATCACATTAGTTCTGACCTGAAGATCACACTACATTGATAGAATAATGTAGTGTTGAAGAAACAACTTCAACCCTACAGTTTCTGTCCCATGAGATGAAAGAGGACACAAACTACTCGTAGCTTAAAATCACATAGGTTTGGCATGTTTACCTATCTCAAGTTAATGGTTTTCAATATCAATCGAAATATAATCGCGATTATTTGACATTATGAAATTAAACACTTTGAAATTAATCATGGTTAACAATAAAAATAAAATACCGCGATTAATCCTTTTAAAAGTGTAAATAACTTTAAATCAAAATAGTTTACGTTTTTGGGGAGAGACTGAGAACGGTGTTTTGAGGAGAACTTCTAAACAGTTGCTTTTCAGTAAATTCTATCTATCATCTACTTTACTAGGATACTATCCATATCCAATTCAACCCTCTCCTTTAGTTCCCGACCAAAACAAAGCTTCAGTTTTATAGCTTTCTCTACAACACAACTCTACTTCAAACGCCAGCCGAAACGTTTTGCTACTCTAGCCGGCCATGTTTTTGTTTGCTTAATTTGCCCCAATGTATTTGATCGCATGTTCTACTGAGACGTGGGCGTGACACTATCACTCTTGTTCTGTACTATTTAAAAGTAATAAAAGAGGATAGATAATATTGGTGTGGGAAAGCGAGAAGTTCCGTTTGAAGATATGTTTACATCGTTTAAGTAATGGCGATTTAAAACGTATTAAAAACTGGATTAATCTTTTTATATAGCAGTTAAGAGATCGGATCGGATACTAGTATTCCCTATATCGTGGGTAAAAGGAACTACGAGTGCCTTGGTACCACAAAACCCAGGCCCGAACATTAGATATGTTCGGGTTGCGGGAGAAATGTTAAAACATTTCTCCTGCAACTACTCGGCCGCTGTGGCACCGAGGCCGTCATTGAGATACCAGCATCCTGAAACTCGTATATCAAAACAGTAAATTTCAATTATAAAATTTTTTAGTCGTCGATTTGGAAAACGTTATAGATTCAAAATGGATCGAAAGTAGACTGACTCAATATT
This sequence comes from Perizoma flavofasciatum, assembly GCA_958496245.1. NCBI lineage: Eukaryota > Metazoa > Arthropoda > Insecta > Lepidoptera > Geometridae > Perizoma > Perizoma flavofasciatum. Next base: position 9,494,418 of record OY292436.1, read on the forward strand.
AAATCGAGATTTGGTTGTAAAATAATAACGAAAATTTAACCGAAAATGTACAGTATAGCGTTTTTAAGGCGACGTTAAACAAAAACCGATAGTAGATATTTCATTTAAAATATCTACTATCGGTTTTTAAATTAGTCTAATTTTACACCGCATTTCCACGCGTCAATACGAACCGTTAAATATCTCATTAACAGAATATAAATCTGGAGAGCTACTTATAAAGCCGCTCTGAATCCGATGTCAAGCTGTCCATAACGTAACTCGATGACAGGAATATTGTGACACTTCTAATTATTTCTAAAGTTTGGTGCAAACAAAAGTTAATAGCGGAGGATAGAGTAAAGCTACAGATACTAGATGAATGTCGTGGAAATGAGGCTGCCTTCGTAAAATCAGCATCGGCTTGTAAACGGCAAGTGTCATATTTTAATAGTTCTTCCTTTAAAGAAATATCTTTATATACACATGGTCTAGTAGATTTTTGTGCAAATACTAGCTTCTGCCCAAGGCCACGGCTGGTTCCCGAATAAAAAAGTAGCCTATGTGTTATTTTGATGTATAAACTATATTACTTTAAAGTTTCATCAAAATCCGTTCTATAGTTTTTGCGTGAAAGAGTAACAAATATCCATCTTCACAAACTTTCGCGTTTATAATAGTAGTAGAATATAAACATGCATGTCAATAATACATTATTCGTATTGAATCTGTATAAAAATGTGACAAACATTAACAAGCGCATTACGGACCCCGAGATCCGAAGTTTTTGACAGATTTGTACATTCTTCACTGTAGCATCAATTCATGATTTGATTTGGACAACATCAGGATTTGCCAAATGCCTCTAATTAAAAGTCCAATGAGTGTTCAGTTCAGTGTGTGTTCAGCTACAATGATCAGTTCCGAACACCTCAGCTCATCCAAGTCTGCACGTCCAAACATAGCATTTGGCATATTACCGCGTTTTGCAAGTAGTTAGCAACCCACGTGACAGGTTAACAGTTTCCTAAAAATGATTTTATTTCACTGTTTTGAGCACGTGTTTTAACACGTGCTCAAAACAGTGAAATAAAATAAAATCATTAAAAAAAAATATTTTTCGAGTAACAAAACCATGGGTTCACGATTGGGTTTGAACCTGCGACCTCCGAATCGAACGACTACCGATCCGGAGATTACAGATTCGTGTTGGGTGGTAACCATTATGAACAACACGAATCAAACGATGTCGATGAATCGATGGTGAACGCAATCAGCCAAGTACAAGTTATCTTGGTTCATTATGCGATAGGTGCAATTGGAACAGAGAGCAGTTAGCAACTCGAACCGCACAATTAAACATAGGATTAAATCCCGAATAGTGACAGCGCCGCTCTAATCAACTTTCTCGGATCATTGCTTTGCAATGTGACGAACACGATCCATCTGAAAGGCATAGAATCTATATTGGTACTTTCAATGAATAACGTGAGCAAGATTTACATCAATGGAAACCACATACTCAGAGGCCGTCAACATTAAAGATTTTTTTTATTACAATAGATTTTGACTGATAGCGATGGATGGAAAGAAGAAAGAGAAAGATATAGGTAAAAAAAACATGAACACAGCGAAACGAGCTTTACCGTTTGAATTAAGAGGGTAAAAAATCAGATACAATCTATAACAGCTACAGGATTTTGAAAAACATACGTCTACGTCCAGTAATTAACTTCGGTTGAATAAAGTTATAATATCATTTTATTCAACATATGGGTTTTATAGCTTTAGTGATTTCTATGTTCCAGTTTCCGAACAAAGCTCGTTTACCTACTATTAAAAATAAATACAAAATCGGTGCTAATCGACCTGTATCGATTTTAATCGAGCGTTTTCTTCATTGAAGCATTGTAAAAAGTCCAAAGTATCCCCCTTCTAAGCCTTATAGCTCTATGAGCAGACAAATGTGACGACGGTTTGATCGGCGATTAAAATGTCTCGCACACTTCACTCCTGCATTGTCAACATATAAACTGGTATAACTTATAAACCAAGCGAACGTTGTTAATAACTCTACCTTATTTTGATAAAAATATTATTAAAAAAAAGACTTTTAATAACTTAAAAGGACCAGCCATTAGTATGTATTCTGAAAAAAAGGTTTTAAGGAATCTCGGCGCTGTTTCAATTTTATTATCGTTGCTTTAGCTTATCATAAGCTCAGCCTCAGCAAAGCAAAAATGGTTTATCAACAAGAGAGACGTATAATTAGCAAGACTATGCAAACCGGTAAAAAGAACAAAAAATATCAGAGTCATACTGTTTACTAAATACGAGATACGAAATACGAGAGATCTTTTTGTTAGACCTAAATTTTAGTTTAAGCTTACAATAGTTATAATTTGGATTTGTTATTTTTAAGTTGACTTGAAAACGAAGTACAACTTTAGTGTGATTTATTTAAGTAGACTTTTTCTAAAAGTTAGCAGCCACAAACATCCCCAATTTGTTTCGGTTTTATATATACTCTTTCACTTCGTAAATTTTAAATGTTGGGACTCAGTGAGGTAGTGCTACAATGGCTACCCTGTCTATTCTTGAAATGTGGTCCAGACGTTTGGATAATGAACTCGCATGAGGCACGGTTTCAATCTAATTTTAATTTTAGGATTTGATTTGAATGTGTGAGACGTTTGTGAAGATTTTGTGCGGACAATTTTAGTCTCAATCTATTTAAAGTTCATTGAACTTCAAAACCTAGATAGCGACGTAGCCTTAGCTTATCTTCGGAGTAGCGTTTGCTATCTGACATTTGAGAAGCAAAAAGTAAAGAAAACACCATATTTTTTTTAAATATATGAGGCTTTTCTTAAAATATATGGCATAAGAACTGAGCGTTAATATATCCAGCTATGGAGGCCTTCGGATGGAATAAAATTGTTAAACAAGGTTCACCAGCTCATACTAAAAACGAATAAAGGGCTTTAGTTTAAAAGATAAGTTAAAGCCCAAGCAAATCGGCGCAGTGGAGATCAACAAAAGCGTGAACTTTTGCAAAAGCTTGTCAGATTTCGCGCCCCAGTTTTTGCGCCTTCGGACTGTTTCTGCATATATAATTGCCATCGTAACTAAACTTAGTCAGAACTATTAGAAGACTTACTTCCAAACAAGGATGGCACCGATGAAAATGCCCACGATGAGGACGATGGAACAGAGCGCGATGACCGCTGACGTCTGGAGGGAAGGCCCGCTGTGGTTGTATGCGTCTATCTTCTGCAACAGAAAATTAGACACTTAATCTTACCATCCTATCCTACTAATATTATAAACGTGAAAGTTTGTGAGGATGTTGGTTCCTCTTTCACGCAAAAACTACTGAACGGATTTTGATGAAACTTTACAATAATATAGCTTATAAATCAGAATAACACATATCGTCGGCTAGCTAACAACACCGCGTAAATCGATTTTCCTAACGATATGCTAAAAAGTTGCATAAATATGTGTTATTCTGATGTATGAATTATGCTACTTTTTATCCGGGTAACACGCGGACGAAGCCGTGGGCAGAAGCTAGTCTTAAAATAAAGCCATATCAATAAAATATTTTAGGGTTAACATCATCTTTTCATCCACAGCCTGATTTCACCTAATTCTGCGGTACAGTATATTTTTTTGAATTTAAATGATGATAATTTACCAATTATTTGATTATTTCTGATAGAAAGATATAATTTAAGTTTAAGTTATTATTTCGAATAAAACCACGTAGATATCGCAGTACGACACATAAAAATAAAGATACAATGCTTAAAATTGAACTTTTCAAGACAACCTTTTGATGGAGAGGACTATGAGATTTTGAGAATGGCGGGGGATAGGTATACTTTATTATATGTGAATTTAGTAGAAAGATGTGTGTACCCTACTTAGGTAACTTCTTAAGACCAACTTTACTTTTTTTCTGACTAACTAACTACCTCAATTAGCATTAGCATTGCCATTCAACGTTGCAATGCGGCCAGTATTTTGGGAACGCTTCCGTCTGGTAGTGATCTGGATCAGTTGAGCTATCTATAGATCGTTTGTAACGGTGTTTAGGTGGCTAGTTGTTTCATCTGTATTTTATGTATATATCTACTTGTAAATAGTTGTATGAATAAATGTATACTACCTCAATCAAACCAGAATAAAGCATACTATCGGATGACAAAATATTAGAATACATGTGACTTTTGTTTTGTATTTCGTGTGGAATTGATATGTTTTTCATTTCCTTTGTCGACGCCATATTGTTAGAATAATTAGTACGAATGGGATTCGGAGGGCTGCACTGTGGTTGGAAGGCGGGTCCCCTTTCTAATTATATTTTCGAAATTGCAGCAATTATTGCTTGCGTGTGATATATAATGACTTTGTGTGAAAGTCAATAATTTATCTAGGTATCAAAGCCGTTTTAAATTAAGAGAAAAGTTTTAAAATGTAGTACTTATTGGTAGCGGGACAGATCGTACAAATGAAGGTTTTGTAAACAAGTTATCTTTCTCTCTTCTAAGCTATTTTATTCCACGTGGTTTGGGGTCAGCTTTCCTACTGCTTTTATATTCCACTTTGCTTTATACTCAACATCTTGATCAGAAACGTTACAGGCCACCATGTTTGTGCAACACATCTGTTCAAGTGGTTTATGGTCTCTCTCTAGATCTTCTACAGGAACAGACAGTTTTAGTGCCTGGTTGCCAACGTATTCAGGTGTTAGGTGTAGTTAACTAAAAAAACTGAACTAAAAATCTTTTTTCAAGTCATACAAAACTATTACAAAAAGTGCATGTTTTGTTCATTTACGCCATTTCACTTTCTATCGTCTATTTACTTGTGGATAATGAATGAAATTAATGAAAATACAACAATATATTTTTCTTATCAAAGTGCGAAAGACGGTCTTATCACTATGAAGCAATCTCTTCCAGACAATTTTGGGATAGATTTGGATGGATAAGAGATAGTAAGAGTGGCCTATCTATGTAGTACCTATATATAATAGCCTACCTATGATGTAAGGTTTGAACCAATAATGGGCACATCAAAATCATTTACAAGAAGGTATAAGTTTATTTTCATTGAAACCCAATTTGCCCGCTGATTTAGTTTTAACATACAAAGGAAAATATTGAAGTATATCCTCAGAAAATAACAAAGTAACTTTAGGACCAAACCAACTTAATAGCGAAACGTGAGGTGCGTTCACCTCACCTCTCTTTTTTTGAAGAAAAAAATAATACAGCCACTTAGAGGGTCGTAGGGGTGAAATGGGGGAAGTTAAAAAAGCTTTGTGTTAAAATGACCTTTTTTACATTGTGCCCTTGTGTTGCGTGAGGGTAGCAGTGTAAAATATTAACACGAGAACAAAGTGTAGAAGCCAGATTAGGGTGTAATGTCTATTGCAAAAACCCCATCAAAATCCGACAAGCCTTTTAGGATATAAATGGTAAAAGATAAAAATAAATCTATCTCTTATGACAATTGATACAAGCTCCTATCAGCGCAGATAAACATTACCTTTAGTTTAATATGTTTTTTCCTTGTTGCGTGAAAGTCAGGGTTTCCAAATGCAACTTCAGCAATCTTACAAAGCGCGTCTTGACACTTTTTGACACTGAACAGTTTTATATCTTACTAGCTACTGCCCCGCAGTTTCACCCGCGTAAGTTTCGATTTTATACCCGTGATAACTTCGAAATTAAATATCCGATTCGATTGAATTAAAAAGTATTTTCCTGCTACATAAATAACCTTGATGATAAAAGTATTTATTTGAAAAGGATTAATACTAAAATGCGAATGTAACCAACTTTTGTTTCTACAGGCGATCTAATTACATTTTGAACACAAAAGCTGCTATTGTGACTTAACTATGATAGATAAATTTCCCTCGCAAACTTTTTTGTGGGTAATGAGTACTTTAATCATGTAGTACATAATTTTTATGTATCATCAATAATTTTCTCAGCACACGCCAAATAATAAATTTTATAGGCAAAATTTTGCTACTTTGGGTTACATTATTGCAATTTCCTTAAGGATCTCTAATTTTTTTGAAAATAAATTATAACTTATGTTACTTCCTGATAATTTAGCTTTCTATTAGTGAAAAAAATGGTTAAAATCGGTCCAGTAGTTTCGGAGCCTATTCGGTACAAACAAACAAACAACCAAAAAATCTTTCCTCTTTATAATATTAGTATAGACTATATTTCATATTTCATATTTCATATTTATTTTATTGCTGTCATGTACACAGTTTAGTATAGGTGTTTAAACAATACATAAGAAGGTAGGTAGGTACATGAACCCCGTTAGGGCGCTGCAACTTTGAGTTCGATTGTGTATGTTAACAAGTAACTGTTTTTTTTTAAATCTGTTATTAAGAATGAAATATAATTTAATAGGTTGAAGAAATCATAAAAGTCACTTATAAAAACATAGGCAATCAAATTCAATTACAATCTAGTCAACAATGAAATACATAATTAGCACATAAAATTTCAAATTATCTGTATTGGTTTGGTATTATAAATGAAATTAAATAGAAATGTCAAATCAATCAAAACTAGTTAGGTGAGGCCAAGTCAAATATATTTATACTAAGGTAGATGCATAGGTAGGTCAGTCACATGAAACATCGGAAGGAGAAAAAGTCAAAGTTTGTCTACAATAAACTCTTCAACGGAGTAATAGCATTTTTTTATCAACAGATTTTTAAGTTTAGCAATGAACAGTTTATCTTTTTGTTCTGCTTTTAAACTTTCGGGTATTTTATTGTATATTCTAATCAGTCTAAAATAAGGACTCTTACCAAATGTTTGAAGGTTCGAGGAAGGTAGTAATAATTTATTTTTATTGCGTCTGTTGTAGTTCGTATTGGTCTCTAAATTGGATTTAAAATAATTTCTATGTCTTCTTACAAATAATGATGCCTGGAGAATGTATATACATGGGAGGGTCAAAATTTCGTTCTTAATAAAATGCGGCTTACAGCTTTGTCGATTTCCTATGTTAACTAAAATTCTAATACATTTCTTTTGCATTATAAATATCTGGTCAAATTCCACACTCTCACCCCACATAACTATGCAATAGTTAAAGGTTGAGAAAGCCTGGGCGTAGTAAGCAGCTAGCGCAGTTTTGTAATTTGTGTTCGATTTTAGGATACTAAACGCGTATGTAAATTGTGACAGTTTTGTTTTAATGTTTTGGATATGTTTTTTCCAGTTCAAGTGTGTGTCGAGTGTCAGTCCTAAGAGGTTATAGTGGTTTTGTTCTTCTATTTTTAGACTTTTTGTAAGTGTACTTAAATTTAGTTTGTCTTTATTGTAGGTTTTAAATTGAACTATTTTGGTTTTTTTGTAATTTATTTCTAAATTATGTTCGCTGAGCCACTGTTCACAATTTCCAAGTGTTTTTGTGATAAGTTGGGTGTCGACATTCCGAGTGCTACTGAACAACAGTGATACATCGTCAGCGAAGAGTACGCATGTATTGTCAATTGTTTTAGGTAGGTCATTTATGTATGCTAGAAAAAGTGTACACCCGAGTACGCTTCCCTGGGGTATAGATGCATTTATAGTTAATACTTGAGATTCCACGACCCGTAATTCATGTGAATCTATATCGTAGTGGTCTAGCTGCACGAACTGCTTTCTATTTTTGAGGTACGATTGAAACCATTTATATGTAGTTCCTCTTATTCCCAAGCCGTATAATTTCTGTAGCAGGATGTTGTGGTTCACTTTATCATACGCTTTGGTCATATCAAGGAACAGACCGATGGCATATTTCTTTTTATTAATAATTTCGTAGATTTTTTGTGTGTAATTGTAGGTAGCAAGCGACGTTGAGCGGTTTTTTCTGAAACCGTACTAGCTACTGCCCACGGTTTCACCCGCGTGGAACTTGGATAAAAAGTAGTCGATGAAAAGTATCTCTTGCCGTTAAGTCAACGTTCGTAAGAAACGCATTAGCTCAACCGTTTTCTCGTCAATTTTCTCCACGAAAAGCCCTTTTTTAACGGAATCTGAACGTCCATATTAAATATTGCTGAAATATTTTCTTAAATCGCATGAGTAGTTTCGAAGATTACCTACTTCGATTCATCCAAACTTTTCCTTTATAATATGAGTGTAGATGAGTTACAGTAAGTCTTGCTTTTAAACGTAAATTCTGCTTAAATGTAGGTAACCAAGAGTAATCTTTCACATTGCGGACAACGATTTATCGTAGCGGTGTCTGTAAACAAGTGTCAAACGAATTTATGAGCCTTATAACGTGGCTATCTGCTTTCTCGATGGTCTCTTGGTTTCCAAGAGACCAAGGAAACAGCTTCAATACTTTTTGAATCAAATACGTCTTTGCTACTGTAAACTTATGGACATCCTAAATTCATACTCAGCATGCAGATCCTGAAGGATAAAAAGTAGGGACATCTACATCCACGTCAACCATTATATATAAATAAACACCATTATATATGTATATATATAAATAAACACCTAACAGACACATACAAAGTCTTGAACCCACACTAGGATTTCCTGTGTCGTAGGTATCAGAAACTACGTGTATTGTGGTACCATATACTTAACACATTTATTGCTTTCATAATTATGATAGGTACATAGATGGTTTTTATAGGTATATAATTCCATATGCAGCTATCTGCAGCATTATGCTGAGCATGACCACGGACCTTTTTTGACAGCACTTTAAAAAGTAAAAAATAAATGTTACGTGATGTATTATAGGACTTATATGCACCATGTTTTTATCTAGCTGTGTATATTTTTAGTCAAAATAAACTTTTATTTTACTTTATTACTGGCAGGGTTCCTGCCTAGGGGTATAGCAGCAGAAAAGTAGGCCATCAGACCCATATATGACAATGACCATATTTTGTACAGAATTCGCATTTCATGTTTCAACCCCATCCATGGCTGCTTTATATGAACACTAACTGATAGCACATGCTTTTCAACTTTTTGCTCTAGGACTTTCTTCACGATGTTTTCCTTCGTTGTTTTGAGCACATTAGAGTTGTGCGTAATCGCTAGTGATGGGACCATTGAACTGAATTTCAATTCATCTGATACAGTGTGTGGTCGTCTAAAACATGGACAAACTAGTTTGTCTAATTCTACTACAAGCGCAGTCAAAACATACCTACGCATTGTTTCGTCCTTTGTCTGTATGTCTGTTTATTTAATTTGGTACGGTGATAGAGCAATTTTCGTTTATAAATATGCATATTTTTGTTTCCGCCCCACCTACTATGATATTTGGTATGTAAATTAGTTGACGTGAATGTATGGGATGCATAATTCAACTCGAATATTTTGTGTGTTTGTTGTAGGCTTCGAAACTATGGCTATGGATGTCTAGCCCCGGATTCCAATTACAGTGGTAACTGGTTGACGCATCGTATTTTATTTAATGAACGTCAAGGTTTTTACGGTTTTTCATAGAATAGACGAGGTGTCATCGATTTACCTACTGTAATTGGAACCAACGGTTTGTTACGACAAATAAAAGTCTAATGGTTTTACATCAGTAAATAAAAATAGTTGACAGTTGAATAATAATCATATATTAATTTATTTTAAAAGTCATAAATACGAATTAATTACTTTTTATTTAAGCACAACGTTACTTAAGCCATGATTAAAAATGCTAAAATGGCGAGCTTTTGCATTACTCGTAGATTCACGTAATAACGTATTTTACCCGGAAAATGGGCTGAGGAAAAGTACCTAGTTGATAAAAACTCTTGGACGTCATCAACTAGGAAAAGCCACCGTTTTAGGGAAAGTGGCGGTTAATTGAATTAATAATTTCGATCCCCTTTCTTAAACTTTCTCAATTTCCGAAATGCTGTTTCAGCCGCAAACTTCGAACGATAATCATAATTTAGAACTTCAATTCAGAAACAGATCTTTAGAAGACGGCTAGTATACTGTGTGTAATATACTAGAAAAAAAATTATAATGAGAGGCAAGTCCATTTTTCCAAATTTGTATTGATGGAGCAGTACCCAATAAGATTAGATCTCTGTGGCGTGGGAAAAAGCCCGCCTGAGACGCGGGTTTTGGGTTCGGGTTCGGTTCCCGCCGTGGGACAAATGTTTCTATGATCTGCAAATATTTGTCTCGGGTTTGAGTGTTTTCTATACAAAACATGTATGTATTTACATAAAAAAGTATCTAAGTAGTATCAATCTTGTAGTTCCCATAATACAAGCTCTGCTTAGTTTGGGGCTCTGCTTAGATAATGCTATGTGAAAAGTGTCCAGCATTATTATTTTTATTAATTTATTTATCAATTTTTTCAAAAATTTAAGTTTGCTATGGTGTACAGTAAAAAAACCCATTTCACATTAAAATATTTAGTATACATAAAGTCACGTTTATTTCCCGGAGGGGTAGACAGAGACTACGGATTTCCACTTGCAAAGGTCCTGGCATAAATCTTTCGCTACATTAAACCTCATCATATTCTTCATACAAACTTTCTCCAGTACCTCCCAGAACTGGAAAAATATTAAGAACTACGAGATGAGCTATAAGCTGTGTGCGTATTAACTTTGCATGTGTTCCCAGCCCACGCTTTGTTTACATGGAATAAACCAGCTGCTCACTTTTGTCTATACCATAGGACCAATCCAAATTAATTAAGCTTTTATTCAATTTTTTTTCGATGGAGAGTCCCTTTTATTAATTAAGGACAGGCATTGACAAATCGGCTACCGTCTCGAGATGGACAGCGCGATAAACTGAGGCGGGAAGCGCATTAGTGATGGGACTTTGTGGTACTTATTTCAGTCCTGTATTTAGTCTTGAAATATTATTGAATGTAGGTAATTGTATAATTTACAGGGAGACTGGTTAAAAAAATGATATAGTGTTGTTATTATTATAATTCGCTTCTAGGGCTACATTACATCGATCAAAAGGGTAAGTCACAATGATCAATTCCGTCTAAGGTAGTATTTCAAACTAAAGAATCATAAAAATACAGATTGTTTTTTTTTATTTAGCGAGCACCGGCTTAGGCAAGCAACTTTTTTTAAAGTATTTTACTTCAAAAATGAAGGAAGTTCTCTATTAAGTAAAACTTCGTAACTAGTTACAATATTTAAAAATCTTTGTCCTCAGTGTCTCATGACTGCAGGACACACTTTTTTATGTTGTTAAGTATTTATTTATTTTTATTTACAAATACAAAAAACACAGAACTACATAATTTTGTAGAGTTATTTTTTATTCTTTATTGTACACACAGATAATACAGACAATAAAACTAACGTATAAAGGCGAGCTTAACCCTAACTAGAGTTTTAAGGAATTTAAGGAGTTGTTACCGGAGGAGATACTGTAGACTTTTTTTTTTGGGAAAGCTGTGAGAATTCTGATATTCTAAAGTTCTATTAACATTTTCTTTACTGAGTATCTACGAGTATTTACTCTGTTACCAATCAAATCTTGTTGCCGCATAAACAAGACTCATTTTCCCATCCCTAATACTTTGAATATTGTATCCACGGAAGATTCCTTCGATATGCCGGTAGATGCCGTGAGATATGCCCAATAAATTGTCCTTACCGATGACGGATCTCGGCGCAGATAGTGCCATCTTTTGACAAATCGTCGTACCTCTCTGAGGGGCTTTTGGATGCGTTTAGATGTTTATCTTAAGATCGTACCAAAAGACGCTCTGTTATGTTTAAGGTCAAGACGTATATTTTTAGCCTCTTTAGACAAAATATGCAAGTATAATAATATTATGGTACAACAGTGGAGAACAAAAAGTAAGAAGATGAAAAAAAACTCAGCCTACTTATAAGTAAAACTGAAACAGAAATGCCCCACGCACGCAATTAGTCTTACCATAGTTTTTAAGTTTTTATATATTTTTTTTTATAATTTTATTATAAAAACTTCATAAAAGCTAAATCAATTTGAATGATTTACATCACGACTTGCTAACACAAAGGCTTCTCGAGTACCTCTCAGAAGTTAGTGGGGACATCATTGACAATGTTTATTGTTTTTTTCAATGACGCCGAACATCGTCTTGAGGGATGTTTATGTCGATGACCGGCCTACTTTTATTTATAAACACTACAAAGGAACTATTCGTTTTTATTGTGGGCATTAAACAGATGTGAGACTAGAAGGTGGAATTTGACCACTTCAAACGACAAGAAAAACATTCTACGCAGCGAACAAAAGCTTTTCCTTCCTTGAGTTTGATAAAAAGCGAACAAATGAATAATAGCGGTGGACATTTTTAGTTTCCTCAAAAATAAATAAAGCTAACTAGCAAGAATTTGAGTTACAAATTTAAAAAAAAAAACAATCATAATATCTTATCACTAAGTATATAGGTAGTATTTACAGTCATGTAGTTCCCATAATAAAAGCTCTGTTTAGTTTGGGACTAGATGATGCTGTGTGAAAAATGACAAAAACAATGATACCAGTACTACGACAAAAGTTATGCGTACGTGCAATAACCATATCATAGTAGGTATAAGTATCAGTTTAAGTAAAATTTGGTAGTCCATAAAGCTTGAACGCCTCCAGTTTCTAATTCCTGAAGATATACAAATACTGTCAAAAACTTTTGTAGTAGACTTAACTACCTACTGATTTTATTGTGTACTAAATTGAAACGATATAATTGTATAAACATTGTATATATTATAATTATGTAAAATTATATGTCCACAACCATTCGAGTAAAAAAACACATAATATTATGTTTATTTTCATAATACCCAAACAAAGTTTCAACTTGAGGAAAAAATAAGTTTTTTCATTATATAATGCTGGAAATTTTCACACATCATCATCTAGCCCTAAACTAAGCATACTAAGCTAGCCCACACTAAGCTATTATGGGAACTACATGACTGATTTAATACTTATATACATTTTTTTTGTAAATAAATACATATTATACATAGACAAACCCAGACTCAAGACAAATATTTGCAGATACAAACATTTGTCCCGCGGCGGGAATCGAACCCGTATCTTTCTGCGTCTCGGACGGGCCTTCGCCCACTGCACCACAGCAGTCGGCTTAGTTTATAACATAAATATACAGTAATGTTATCCACTTTTACGAAAACTTAAGGTAAGGCGTGAAAAGACGTATTTGTTTTGAAATATATCAAACAAGGTCCGTCAAAAATGTATAAGTGTGCCGAAAACATTATTTTACACAAAATAATATTAATTTCATCACTCACCGCTAACTAGGCTACCACAAGTTGCAATGAAATCACAAATCTAACAAAATAAATGGAAATAAAAATGCCAAGGCCTTTATCATAATCAGAATTAATACATACAAATCACCGCAAAAATTCTAGAGCTAATGTGGTTAATCTGACAGCTAGTTAATTAACTTGTCGAGAGTGTTAATCGACACTATATAACTCTTGCCCATAAACAGATATACCTTTTCAAGGAAATAATTGGAAGATGTTCTGCAAAGCTTAAGTATGATTCACAGTTCCGATTCAAGGTTCTCGGTGTTTTCCTACTAATTAAAAGACAGTTGCTGAAGTGTTTGCTTGTTTTTTTATGTTGAACGCACTAACAGCTGGAACTACTCGTCGGATTTGAAAAAAACATCCTTTTGATAGCCCAATGCTTGAGGAAGATTATAGGACGCTATTTAACATCACGCTACTAGCCTAAAGAGACGAGCAAAAGAAGTAATAGCGCGGGCATACTGTGTAAAAAATTACCAGCATTATTTAAAAAGTTTACGATTTTCGATAAGTATCGTATAAGTACGAGGGTCGACGGGAATAACACACGGCATTAATTTCAACATATTTTATTTGCACGTCGCTGTAAGTCCATAGTAAGTGTCAGAGTCCTGAGGATCCAGGTTTGCTGGCCACCCACAGGTATGTTGGTGATCGGAGCTAACCTAACCTACCTATACTTAAGTGCCTATGTAAACCTTTGATGTACCCATTTATTTAAATAGAAAAAATGAAATGCTTTTCGTTAGAAAGCGTATCACTTAAAAACGGCTAGACTGATTTGGTTTAAAATGTTCGTAATAGTCCGAAGTAGATTTTCACGAAAAGAAAAAATACCGGATTATGTTTAAAAAAGTTATTTCTCTCATACAAACCGATCTTGGATGTCGAACGTAGTGGTTGCTTCTTCTATGGTTGTCGAATTGACGTAAAATATCTGTCGCATTTAAGAATATTATCAAAGTCTGTCATGTCAGCTATTTTGTAATAAATCCTATCCTACAAATAGTATAAACGCGAAAGTTTGTGAGCCTTGTTCACAAACTTTCGCGTTTATATTTTATGTTTGTTACTCTTTCACGCAAAAACTACAGAACGGATTTTGACGAAACTTTACAGTAATATAGCTTTTACATCAGATTAACACATAGGCTACTTTTTATCCGGGTACCACACGAGCGAAGCCGTGGGTAGAAGCTAGTCATAAATAATTGATTCGTAGAAAGACCAAGTAAGCTTCGACCAAGTAAAAAAATAACATAAATAGTTTTCGCAAGTTTTCGTAAAAAATACCAACAAGCCATAAAGTTTTTGCGGCGAGCGTATCGCGATCAGGTAACTTTGATTAAGATGTCAAGTGTACCTATAAAGCTCGGCACCTTTTCATGAGAAAAACGCAGTAGGTGTTCTACGGATCGGTGATTCACACTTCGTGGAATCGTCTGGTCGTTTTTACTGTATTGAGATGTATGTTTTGTGGTTCGTTTCAACACCAGCAGAGACTAGCCACCCACAATACAGGAAATCCTAGCGTGGGGGCTAGTAAACCTAACTTGTTTGTCGGTTAAGTAATGAAAACTGTTTTGTACTTACTAATATAGGTACCTTAAATGTTACATTGAGTTTTTTCGTAACTTAGTTGGTAAATAAGGACCTGTCTAAGATTATTTTAGATCAAATAAACAAGTTTTATTTATTTACAGTCTTACGAGTAAGCATTTATTTTTAAGATTTTATAGTTTACGAGTACTTATGTACCTACACAAAAAGTTTTTAAAAACTTTATTCTTATTCGCCTAAACATACACAAATATCCAATCCTTTTCAAATAATCCTACTAAATCATTAATGCCAATTTATAACAGTGAAATACACTTTTATATTTTGTTCACAAACCCAATGATTTTTATAGTGTATAAAACACACACGATCCAAAAACATTTTATTTTTTATCAAAATATAAAATAGTGCACACAACAATTCTGAAAGACAATTTGCACTTTCCTCTAAATTGTTATTTTTAAAGATATTAAACGTTACGTTTTTTATGTAATACAATAAAAAGTTACTTTAATTTTTTTTTCATCTCTTTTTCTCACCAATAAGGCAGAGAGAGTATATTTCAACTAAGCTAGGGTTCATAAGTAAGAGACAAGACGAACTTCTTTAACTTTACACCCTCTTAGCCTATTACTTATTACGTTAATTTTGTCATAACGTAAGAGCATAATAACTTATAATAAGTTATTCCAAAGTTCTCTAGATCTGGAGATCGCTATCCTTAAGTCCTTCAGTTTCCCCGAATAGTTGGACAACTTAATGAAATCTCCTTTATAAACCTCTACAAGATGTTGGAGTTATAAGCAAAACAAGCTTTAACGACAATCCGGCATTTATTTCTGACGCCGTATTCATTTATTTTTTGCGTGAAAGAGTAACAAATATCCATCCTCACAAACTTTCGCTTTTAAAATAGTAGTAGGATACATCAGAATAACATATATTACTACTTAAACCACTTTTTACTTTTCCGGGTACTACGCGGGCGAAGCCGTGGGCAGACGCTAGTAGCTGTATGCTTTCTTAAAACTTTACTTTTATACCTAAATAGTTACCAGTCAACTGATCAGTATTTGTATGGAAGGGGTCTACACTGACGCGAAATTTGAAAACCTTTTCCCGCAATCAGCAAAGCCAACTCGCCAATTTGCGCGACTTTAGTAGTACGAAATTTTCCAATTAAATTCAACTATCCAAAGCCTAAACCCGAACCAAAGCTGCTGTAAAATACCATTGCAATTGGCAGCAAATCCTTTAGTGCAATATACAGATAATAATGCGTTTGTTTAATACCAGTTTATTTGCTGGCGGCTATAAACGAGTGGATTCCATGTTCATTGTATTTATGGTCAGGTTTGCATGTAATTTTAGCACCTATGTTTCTATGTGAGTACAAATTGGTCAACTACGTTACTTTATTAATTAAAGTTACTATTGGAAATGAGGTGAGATTTATCGTGTTCCGAAGTCAATTTGTAAATAATTTATAAAATGTATGTATATCTTATTTTAGCACCTACGTATGTTTCTATGTACAGTGTCGGCAAATAAGATAACTATTTAATTTGTTGATTACCACAATTGGACATTGGTGAGATTTATCGTGTCCGAAGTTAATTGATGAAAATGAGAGCCTTTTCCATAGACGCTTTTTTTTGTATGCAAGGTATGTTTGTATCTGTTTTTTTACATCCAACAGACGCATACATCGTCCTGACCCCACACAGGATTCCCTATATTGTGGCTATTAAAATACGAATATCTGCATAACAGGCAAACATTGGTCCCGCTGCGGGAATCGATCGACTGACCCATGAGAACCCGCTCTCATGGGTCAGTCGATCGATGCCGTAATTTATCTTATTACTTTTGTATTAATAATTATCAGCTATTAAACTCAACAATTCACATATTCTTTTATATGTCCTAGTCTAACACCTGAATGCTAAATTTTAAGGCATTTGTTTGAATTATTTAGAAACAAAACGTTTTCTCCCAAAAATACCTTCTACAGTTTTCGGCAAACACCACTGAACAAGCTTTTAAGCAAACTTGCCGAGTAAAGAGAAAGCTCCACAGTTATAGTAAATGTTAGTTTTAGGAGATGGACACAAGTTGGCTAATCTGTGTGAGCTTATTTACGTTTTAGATGTACTTTAAATAACTGAAAATATATAATAAGCATATTTTTTATCAATATCTTAGTTTATTTTATGCAACTACTTTAAAAACAGAAAATTAACAATAAACTATCTACATAATACTAAAATAGAAAAATAAGACTGTTCTCTATCTGAAGTCATAGAAATACAGGTATTTCTATCTGTATTTATAGTTATGTAGATAGTTTATTGTTAATTTTCTGTTTTTAAAGTAGTTGCATAAAATAAACTAAGATAAAAAAATGTTTTATTATATGTTTTCACAGAGACCGCAGGCATGGTAGCCAAAAGGCTGGCGACATTACCTCGTTGAATAGCAATGCTATTTTTTTAATATGTATAATATATATTACTGTAAAGTTTCATCAACATACATTTAGTAGTTTTTGCGTGAAAGAGTAACAAACATCCATCCTCACAAACTTTCGCGTTTATAATAGTAGTAGGATCACAATGAAGTTTTATTATTTTTTATGTAATTTTGGAAACTTATTTTTTATGTAAGCGGTTACCGTCACATTAATATCAACTCCAGAAGCTTTGCTTTGCGTGGCAGATACGCACGACGAAGTCACAAGTGAGAACAGAGAAATTATCGCGAGTACTTAAACAAACGCAAGGAGTTTTTTTTTTTTACCAAATTTAGTGTCATTTATTCCAAAGCACGCCAAGCGCTTAGATTGCACCTTTTGTTTCATAATCTTAATCCAAAGTAGGAACAAGGGACAGTTATCTTGGACAACACACGAACAAACAAACAAAGTAAAAAATGTGACGGTTTCGTAAAAAGACGTACAGCTAAGCCATGTGTATACAGAGTGCGATAAAAATGATGAAATTGTTTGTTCATTTTGGGGGAACGTTTTATAATCTACTAGCCTCTGTCCGCGGCTTAACCTGCATGGTACGCAGGTAAAAAGTTACCGTTGTATTTTTTACGTCACAAACTTATGCATAGTTTGAATTGCATCCAAATCAGCTCAACCATTACATAGATGCTTAGCAACTAACATTCAATATTTAACATTATTAATATTACTCTGCCCACGTAATATCCGGCTAAAATAACCACCTCTAAATTTCATCGAAATCATTTTAGCTATTAGAGATCCTTAGCAACAAATGTCCAAACATTAAGCCAAACATCTAAAATCTTTGTAGAAGAGTATAATAATCTGTTATTCTTAAAATAAAGAGGTGAAATATCTATGGATGGATGACAGGGATACTCTCTGAAACTTCTAAACCAGATTCAGAATAGGATTTGACCCCACAACCTCCGATAAAGGATGAAATGTTGAGTTCACTCACTAGCCACGACTAGTTAAATATATTCTGCGTTATGCCTGTTTATTTGATAAAAATGTATAAAAATTAAGTAATGTCTGTTAAGTCCAGAGTTACGATGTTTTCAAAATGTAAATATCACATGCCTTCTTAGCATAATTCGTAATATTTATAAACCAGAATAAATTCAGTGATACTTTTTCAAATGTGGTAGAAATGTTATGTTAAATCAGTCACGTTTGTGAAATGTGAAGTTTCAATATGGGCTTGCAACCTGTCACGTGAAATGCTCACTATTTGCAAAACACTCGCATGTATCAAATTGTAAAATTTTGACCTGACTCTGACTACCTTCTACTTAGTATCCTCAAAGATCTACGCCATGAGTATGTATCTGAGAATTACCATTATGGAGAATACAGTCGTAAGCGTGTTTGTTTTTGTTTTATAAGCACGAGTGAAACATCATTTAGTTCGTATTTACATTCTCCTATGGTACGAGTAAATGTTTGATTTAAATTATGAAATGTAGCGAGTCAGGAGAGATTATATAAATTATAATATCATAATCTGCTTTATTAACAGATGCTTAGCATAGATTAGACTCCAACCATTTGAGGGAGTAACGTGTTTTGGAGAATCCGAGAGCTTATGTTAGGGTTTTCGTAAAAACGGCGACCGTTATTCTAATAGCGGTGAAGATAGAGTAACAAGACAAACTTTGGTCTACATTAACGAACAGGGTCTAAAGTTTTAATAGAGCTATAGCATTGAAATTATCGTGGTTTGGTTTCAATTTTTTCAGATATTATCGAGGCCGTTGAGCGTGAACGCAGACAGTGCTCATGAAGAAGTACCTCTATACGGTCAACGAAACGTCAGCAGGAGAATAGTAAATTAATAATATCTTTAAAAAACTTGAGTATTTCCGATTTAACGCATAATTTTCCCTGTGTCAATCAGACATTTAATGGAGTCGCATTAAATTATTTAGTCATGTTCTACGAACTCTGTGGCGCGTTGGCCAAAGGCCCGCTTGAGACTCAGAAGGTTCCGCAACCTTCTGCGTCTCAGGCGGGCCTTTGATGGCCGCCGTGGGACAAATGTTTGTACGATCTGCAAATATTTGTCTAAGGTCTGGGTGTTTTCTATGTATACCAATGTATGTATTAACAAAAAAGTACTTATATAAGTAGTATATTAGTAATGCAGCTCCCATAATACAAGCTCTGCTTAGTTTGGGGCTAGATAATGCTGTGTGAAAAATTCCCAGCATTATTATTATTTTTATTTATAATAGTGCTATTTTTTAAAACTCAGCGCTTAAGATATGAATATAAACAGCCCACTGCACTGAATCCAAATATGTTAGAGAAGGGTAGAGGTAGGCAGGCATGCAATGCACGTCTTGACCAGATTTGGAATCAACATTTGAATTGGATGATTGAGACATGAATGTTATTTATTCAGAAAACGTTCAATGATTTTCCACTAATCTACAGATCAGAATATTTTTAAGTCAGACTTGAATTTTTAACAAGATGTTTACCTACTTACGGCCCACACAGCTTGAAGACATAAACTCATTTTTAATATTTGATCCGCGATCAAACATTCATATTGATATTTATCTGTAACCTATGTAAACTTGCAACGTTTTCATGGAAACTGATTATCAATTACAGATGGATGTAATAGAAATGCCAGTAAGAGATCACTGGCTACATTGCATCGATAATGAAGTAAATAGTTACCTACTAACGAAAGACCTCGCAGAAAAAAGCGTGATAAGGGTTATATAAAATCTTATCTATAAGTATAGAATTAAAATAGCTATCGTGATTTAGTATCATATTTTGCCAGTCCAGCGGAGTTTATGGCGGATAATATGGGCTGATAGTAAGTATTGTTGTCATTTAAAGATACCCGTACATACTATTACGACTATAACACGCACCGTCTCACAACAACTCACAGCATGGTCACGGACGGCGCCCATGAGGACTTCTAAATGATCAACAAAACGTCAGTAATAGGGGAATTTTACTGTTTATTACAGTTATACGAGTCGTGTTCTAAAGTTGTAAGTATGGGTAGAAAAAAAATGTTAATAACTAAACTTACTGGTTCTGAGTCGCAAGTCTCCAGATCCGGTATAGGATCGTCTCCACAGTAGTAGTCTGAATGTAAGAAAGGCGGGCGCGGCGGTGGTGGCAGTAAAAACTCGGGCGGTGGACCCAGACAGTCGCACTCTGTATAGTCCGCGTCTATCTCCCACATGTCGTAATCTACACTTACACTATTCACAACCTCACTGTCTACACTAGTATCACGTTTGTTGCGCACATTAGTCCTCACTATTTCTGCTATGTAAAGTTCGTCATCAACATCGCTCCACACGTTCTTTCTGACCGCTTCATTCTCGTCTGCTATAATTTGTCTATCATTTTCTTTAGCAGTTTTTCTTTTTTCAGTATCATATCCTACAGTATCTTCTTTAATTTTTCCACCATCTTTTTGTTTCCTATTGTCAGTTGCTAGGTTGTTTTTGATTTTGTCGCGAACATGTTGATACGTCCAAACAGCGTACGAAGACGCTTTTATTGGACTTCTGTGAGATCTTTCGGCCATACGCAGCGTTCTTCTGGTTTATCTGTAAAAAACGAAACCCAAATTAGATATATTAGATTGTGTAGACTGATTGTGTTTGAGCATTAGTGCCAAGACAAAGAAACAGATTCATAGATAGTGTTATTTGGTTTACGGTCTTGACATTTTAGCGTAAATAGTGTCGTGCGAATCAGGTTTTCCCAAGTGACTACAGTATGAGGTTCTTCAGAAGGGCGTTTCTAATTTTTTTAGGGTCGGCAACGCTCGTGCGCCTCTTATGTTTCAAGCGGCCATAGGCTACGTTAGCCGCTTACCGCTTTTCTTAGTTGTATAAAACAAAAAGTTCTTCTGAAATAGGCCAATGTTAAGACAACAATTTTCATATTAATATAGCATATAGCAATTAAATGCAATTACACGGAAGATGACTGACGGTTCTTCTTATCCGGACTGATTATTTAATAGAAGAGCTAACACCTCATTTTATTTAACAAAGCAGCCGCAATTAGATGCTGCCACGTTTGTAACTACAATGGCTACGGAACCCGGATCGATATCATCAGTGCTTATTTTAATTTATTTTTTATCACATCCAATTGGACGGTTTCTAGTTCTTGACCACAGTCCAAAGAGAACAGCTTATCAACATTGAGCCGATCTAATTTATCTGGATGATACGTTACAATATTTACTTTAGCCCTAACCCAACGCCATAACCTATGGTAAAAAAATTACGCTCCCGACTGTATTCCACCTGATGGACATATTTAATGCATATATATTTTAGGAGAACATGTAGGAGTAGCCAGAGGTACTTCAAAACATTACATTTGGCACATGTTCGAGATTTCGTGATAGGTCACAAACCTATCCCTGTTTTATTGGAACACAAACCGATGGCACATGCATATTATTGGTGTTATATGATATAGAAAATATGTTAAGCCTATTAACAGTCTCTATTTGTATAACCAAACGAAATACTTTTGGTACACTTTATAGAATACTAGCTTCTGCCTATGGCTTTGCCTGCATGGTACCTGGATAAAAAGTAGTCCATGTGTTGTTCTGATGTATAAGCCATATTACTGTAAAGTTTCATTAAAATCTGTCCTGTAGTTTTTGCGTGAAAGAGTAACAAACATCCTCACAAACTTTCGCGTTTATAATATTAGTAGGATTTTGGTTTCAGTCAGCTAGCTATTCTTCACTTACCTGCCTCAGTATTGCATTCCTATCACGCAGTACCTGTCAGTCTGTTCGAGTTTATTTCGAAAGTTTAAAGTTCATCGTTTTTTGATATTTAACTCCTTGGTACGAATGGAAAGGGTATAAATTCGTGTTTTGCATGATCTTGATACAAAGTAGAAAAGGTATTTCAATTCAAATTTACGAGTATCTGAGTTCTAGTCCAGTTTATTGTAAAGAACTTCGTATGGATCGTGATAATGTTCGTAAATAAATAAGTAATTAATAAATAATTCCTAACAGACACATACATAGACTTCACACTAACATGCCCTGTGACGTGGATATCAGAAACTACGAGTACCGTTATACCCAAACTATTGGGTTACTACGGAAAAAATATGTTTAAAATATTACAAATGAAAAAAATTGTCCTGTCATATGATATCGGACTAGTATATTAATTGGCCCGCCGCGTAGTATAATTGTGTATGCATTTTTGAGCATGAAAAAACATATTTTTTCTTTTATCGTAGGTCACAGACTCTTTGGAGGAACACTATGAATTAACGCAATCAGGTCAAAGATATAGGGTGACCAAGAAATAAACAGTGATAAGACGAACAAACGGGAGGCCTGTCTAAGCAACATGAGCGGCATAGGTAATAGAGAGGAAGACGATATTATTAGCTTGTGTCATTGTGTCAAAATCAATAACGTAGTGATATTAAGAGAAAATAAACGGGACAAGTGCGAGTCAGACTCGCGCGACGAGGGTTCCGTACAAGCTTGTAAAGCACCAAACATTATTTTAAGAAAAAGATAAGTCAGATTGAAATACAAAATTAACTTTGTGGTTGAAATATGTTCGCCCATACATCGATATTTGTCACGATCAATTCTCCAACTGCAAGTATAAGTTTGTAATCGCAAAATTATAATTTTACATGGGATATAATAACAAATTTTTTATTTTTTCTTTTACTTGTGCTGTGAGACCTTGCTTTTTGCTAAATTTCATGATTCTAGGTTAATGGGAAGTACCCTATAGGTTTTGGTTGTTGCATGTACACTCGCAAGTAAATCAAGATAATCAAGACAACGAAGTGATCCTATTAGGGTTCTCTTTTCCTTTTCAGTTACGGAACCTTAAAAAAAACAGGAAGAAAAATATAATTCTAATAACTCAAGCACAACTCAAAAGCAAACGGTACTTCAAATCCTGCTTTGTATGCCGCAACGCTACTCAATATATTATCCGTTCATCCTAAGAGCCATCTGACGCCTGTTGACCTCCGACCCCGCAATCTTACGTACGGCTTACGCATGCATAATTGCGGACAAGACATGCCACATCTTTATTGAAAAACGTTTGAAATAACGGTTCAGTGATTCCTTGTAAATTAGCATACCTATGACTGTTAGGATCATAGCTAGGAGAAATCTACGGGCCTCGTATATGACTAATGACTTCAGGAAAATAGGAGTCACTATTGCTTGTAATAACTTTTTAAGATTATTAGATAGATAGATAATTGCTAGAATTTAAGAACACTTAGCATTAAATCTTATAAATCCATTTTTTTTTTACTTTCTGCTTATAATTTTAACAAGGCCCACAAAAGTTAATAAAAGGCTGATAGATAAAACCAATGACTAAAAAAGGGCTGGCGCATTCATCAATCGAAAAATAGAATTGCTTTTCAACGAGGTAATGTCGCCAGCCTTTAGGGTCCTGCTTTTACCTGCAGTGCTATTACTAAAGATAGGAAACAGTCTAATTTTCCTAGTGTAATATTAATATGTATTTAAACAAAAGATACAACTAGTATTATTACCAAAATGGCCAAGTCTAGAGTACCCTACGCCGCCGAACTTGAAGAATGATGAGGATGAATGAAGCTAATGAGGTATGCAAGGATCGTAGCAAGTAGAAATCCGTCTGCCTACCTCTCCGGTAAACAGGCGTGGCTTTATGTATGTACTAGCTGTGCCACGGCCTTTGACGCTTTCAAAAAAACAATTAAAAAATACTAACTATAGATATACAGATTATTATAGGTATAGATTTTTAAAATTTCTTATCATTGTAAAGTTTATTGGGAGAGGCCTGTATCCAGCAGTGGACTGATGTGGGCTGATGATGATTGCTAGTGATGATTGTAAAGTTTACAAAAAGTTGTAAATTGATAAGTCTCCTTCAAACCGTTGACATGAACACCCTGCATAACTGTCCAGCAACAAACATTAATCAACCGCAATCCATGTCAATTGCAATCGAGTCGCGATAAATTCACACGAGAACTTACGGAGAATACCTACAGAATAGCTTCGTTAGTTACGAAGAGCCCTTCAGCTTTTGTGATGATGTCTGTACTGACGTGGAGTGGAACATGCCAAATGTTAATTGTACTAAGCCTCGGTAGATGGAAGAGAGGTGGGTAATATGAGTTATGAAATTCGTACTCATTACAACACTATTGAGTGAGATAGAAATGATCCGTTTATTGGATATTGAAAAAAACTATTGTACTAAAAAAACAAATAACAAAGGCGCTCATAACTGCATTGGATAGTTTAACTCATGCTTAAAACAGTGACGGTACACATCGTGAGGAAGCCGAAATGCTCTAGAACCGCACATTTCAAAAACACTGACTTCTGACTACTTGGTATCTTGAGAAATACTTTAGAGCTTATTTGTGTTGTTTTTTCTTGAAGAAACAAACAAAATAAGTTTTCTCACATTGAAAATACGAGTAATAGTGCACCTATTAAACCGGCCAAACTCAATCATGCAAATAACAATGAAAGCAACTAAGCGGAATTCGCAAACAGACACAATTTAGGATTGTAATCTGTGATCAAATAAACAATTAATTCTGCCGCTGTTCAAGCTCAGATAACAGAGTAATTGGAGGTCTTCTCCAGGTCTGCGGGAATAGAGGTACGAATTGACTTCGAAAGCCTGTTCATATTGTAAAGACGGGAATTTTCACGTACTGCACTATCGGTGAAGGCACCGACTAAGTTTCGACTCATTCTGCGTCACGCCGTGCACTCGGAGAAAGTCGCGATCACTCACCCTGATGAAGACTCTCAATGAATAGTCAAGTTCACGATACTATACTATACGAAAGTTTATAATAATTATCCGTTAGAAATGAAACATTTTTTTTGTTTTTAATTCTGGTGTATGCAAATAAAGAGTTATCTGTCTATCTATCTTTCTATCTATATTTCGTATAATACGCATGTATTTACAAAAAAAATATCTAAGTAATATATCAGCCATGTTCCTTAACACAAGCTCTGCTTACTTTGGGGCTAGATGATGATGTGTGAAAATGTCTAGCATTATTTATTTATTTTTAATTGCCACGTCTCTTCACATTATTTTAGTCAGGTCCATCCAACGGTTGGAAGAGATGGCTGTTAGCGATAAAGCCGTCCATTGTGTCACCACAACTTAGTTTTTAAAATCTTATGTACAGTGACTTTTTAGTTGTCATACGCCAGAATAAAAAAAAACACTTCACTTCACGTATATGTACTTCATTGTATAAAGTTGTTGCAACATATTAAGTCAACAGTGTGGATAGTATCTACTCAATGTCATTTTTTTTCCGCCGCTTCAATTAATGTGTCTCCAATCATTTCACTTGCCTATTTCCAATATCAAACACTACTCCACAGTAATTCTACCCTTGCCACAAATTATAATTGAACGTCAATAGCTGATATGCTATCCTACGTCACGTCCAAACAAACCTACCATATTTGTCTGAACGTAATAACATAAATCCATTACGTGTTCTTGATCTGTTAATTAGTTGCCTCTTATGAAGATTTGCTTGCCATTATTCGACTATCGTTCAATATTCAACCATGTTTTTATCACTTTAGATTTGGTTGTTGTGTTCGGTTGTTTTATTCATTACTAGCTGTGGTAGTAAAGTGTATTTAAGCAATCGTTGAAACATTGTTATAAGGTCCCTTCTAGACATTATAGTTTGTTCAGATGAGGCTTTGAGAAACCTTGATTACTGCCTAAATTAAGACATAAGTACAATGTTGTTTGTCTAAAGAGGAAAAGTGGCACCGGCCTCTTCCCTTTGCCGTTTAAAGACGCTTTACCAGAACGTTAGGTAATTTTTATTCTATTTATTTAATAAAATCACACGGCTCTCAAGGAATGATAACTTTAACTAATAAAAAACTTTTCTTACAGTCAATTAAGGATATACTTTTCTGTACTTAACCATAAATTGACGACAATCACTAAACTAGAAGATATAGGTATAAGATTATAAAGCTATCGCAGACTTTGCGTCAAGGAACAAGAATAATTAGTTAAGCTAACATATCAGAACAATTAAAACACTTTTAATTGTTCTTTTATAATTAATTTCATATCACTGACTCATCTCCAGTTATCTATTCCTCGTAAGGTTCTGCGTACAAGGTCTATGAGTCATCAAAGAGCCGCAGTAGGTGGTCCTCAGCTTTTGTAAAGTGCTAACCCAGCTTAAGCGTAACCCGCTCGAGTGTTATTGCTTGCATTTAGCAAGCTAATAGTAGTGTTGACGGTAGGTCAAGTTTAGTCCGTAAAAAGCTTTGCCTCGAAGCAAGGTAGTATTTGAGTCGTTTTTCGTTGTGTTCGTAATTTAATATGCAGCTATCTATACTGCAATAACTCTTACGATCGATCTACATGATATTTGCTTTGCAGTGAGGTAATATAACATAAAGTATCGATCTTTAAGTAATGTTCTTTTATACTTTCACTATCATATCAGATATACGGCTACATAATTATATTTAAATTTTCATTAAAATATCATTCAAACTGACTAGAATAAGTTCTTTTCACAGAATTCCAAATTGAGAAAATTGTAGTTCCTCAATTTGGATTTTTGTGTTTGTATCACAACAATCCAATAATTATCCTCGTTTTCATGACTTTATCTTTTACGTTTCATCACACTGTGTACATCAGCTACCGAAGAATAAGGGGGCCGCCACTGGACCCATTAGTCGGACCTCGGCTAACACCAATGCAAACATGTAAACACGCTTTACCCTCTTATGAGCTTACACTGTGTGCTCATCGATTTCTTACCGGATTGTGTTGTACTGAGCAGTGTGAATATGATAAAATACGACTTTCAAATCTCGTGTTTAATTTGAGGTTCTGGGTTTGCTCCTATCCATAGTATACCAATAAATGTAATAAATATGTATAATGTTAGCATAGATACCTTAGCTACTAAGATTGTAAACTTTTTTTTTACTAAATACATTTTTATTACTCTCTTACTTTACTATACTGTGACCCAAGAACAAACATTATTGTGCTTGGGTCACAATAAATATACCGGACCTGCTTTTAGGATTATAATGTGGTTTAATGTAATTGATTTATATGTTTCAAGAATGGTTTTAAAATAAATTGTTATTGCTACAATAACAATTTATTTTAAAGTGGGCGAAGTTGTGATAACTTCGCCCAAGAACCGAAAATATAAAGTCATGTGCCATCGGTTAGTGTTCCCATAAGTGGTTATGGGCTTGCAATATGTCACAAAACTAAGTCCAATGTAAAACGCGTACATGTATGTGTCATATCCTATCCTACTAATCTTACTTAATATTATAAACGTGAAAGTTTGTGAGGATGGATGTTTGTTACTCTTTCACGCAAAAACTACCGAAGAGATTTTGATGAAACTTTTCAGTAATATAGCTTATATATCAGAAAAACACATATGCTACTTTTTATCCGGGTACCACGAGGGCGAATCCGTTGACAGAAGCTAATAATATTATAAATGCTAAAGTTTGTGAAGATGGATGTTTGTTACTCTTTCATGCAAAAACTACTGAACGGATTTTGATGAAACTTTACAGTAATATAGCTTATATATCAGAATAATACATAGGCTACTTTTTATCTGAATACCACGCGGACGAAGCCGTGGGCAGAAGCTAATATAATATATGATCGTGTCTCTGACTATCCTGTGCTCAGTACCCTCACAGATCTGCTTAATGATTAAAGATCCTGTGGTATACCTAGCCATTTAGGTACGTAGTTATGGAAGTATTTCTCTGTTCTATTATACTGTGGGTAAATGTGCTAATAAACCACTTATAAAATAAATAAAAGGGCATTTATTTACTATCACTTAAACAAACATATCTAGTCTAAGTGCAATATAATAATAAATAGGTAGTTAAAATAGTAGGTTAAGTGAGAAATTATGTCTGTATGTTATCTGTCAGTCACCGCGTTGTCACTTACTCCCGTAGTTAGTACCTATACATAGCACATTGACGAAGAGGAGGTTCAAAATGGCGGATCAAGCACGTGCAATAAGAAATATAAAATAGTTTAATTTGAATACCGATACGTGGAAAAGCTACATCAAACAAATGCGAGCCTTTTTCTTAGTGAACAACGTAAAATCCGAAGCTCAAAACTACTATCTAATCACGCTAGTGGGATATGAATCGTACGATCTCATGATTGTTTTGTACAGCAATACAAAACCTGAAAATAAATCTTTCGACGAACTGGTTGATATAGAGGAAACTCATGTGAATCCGAAAGCGATCTTTCATGGGGATTACAGTTCTGAGCGTGATTGGTTATTTTTGGTAGGTTGATTGACATCGCGATTTCACCCTTGAAGAGCAATCGACAAAACATCAAAAATAATAGTTCACTGACCTACTCAAATTTAATCTCTTAAGCCTCCAATTGTGCCAACCGAAATAAGAGAAAACATTCCGATTCCAGAGCCCATGCATTACTTTCCACGTCACAGTAACCCAATTTTTCGATAGTACTAAACATGGGTACCTAGTTCCAAGTAGATACATATCCGTTACAGAGCGGCACTTGGCAAGATACTCCTGCCAAGGCCTGGTACATTTGTAGATCACATACCATGGTTATAAATTCTTCATTTATAAGTGACGATATGATCTCAATACGATATCACACGATAAAAACAAAAACAGCTGAAGTTTTGTGAATAATTGAACCAATGAAAGCATTTTATTTTATTGTAAACCATAACATAACAAAACACGCAAAAACTTAACATACCAAGCTAAAAGTACATTTGGTGGCCTTATCGCTTAAAGCGACCAGACAATTTTGGAATGGAGCGGTATCTATGTGCTAGCGACGGTACTAAGAACTTGAGAAGTTTTCCAGTAGACTAGCATTAGCTTTTTGTCTGAGATAGTACTTAATCACTGGTAAAAAAAATAATAGAACATCGTGTTTCATGGTGATATAAGAAACACAACGGATATATAGCTCGTTTTACAATTAATTTAGTTTTTTGAGAATATCTTTAATTGGATTTTTGATCCAAATCAAAATTTAATTGAATTTTACATAGTTGCAATATAATAGAAATCGTGTCGTATCGCTACATTTAAAAATCCCTATAAGGGGGTAAGTCTTGGCATCCATTCAGGTTGCTCGCATATTGAGTTCAACGTTTGTTTGAGCGAGATGACTCGTGCTCGCCAAATTTATTGGGAGATTTTCCAGTTTTAAATTTGTACGAATTTCCTTTTTGAATATAGGCGGGTATCAACTGCTGTAACGGTTCCAAATTTTCAGTAGACGTATCTAGATAAAATATTGAAAGCTTAATTTCAATCCTTCTATGTAGATGTATACCTAAACCGCCTAACCGCCTTGAAATACCTACCTAAACTTTATAATTTAGGTAGGTATTTCAAGGCGGTTAGTCGGATTTAAGGTTTTTTTCTTTGCCTGTAGGGAAAATACCTAAGCTTCTCTCATTAAAAAGTATCCAAAAAGAATACAAAGTTATTTTTAGGAATTCGATGAATCTTGGTATCTATATGATAAAAAAATTTTAGAGAGAATCCTACTACTATTACAAACGCGAAAGTTTGTGAGGATGGATGTTTGTTACACTTTCACGCGAAAAGTACTGACGGGATTTTGATGAAACTTTACAGTAGTATAGCTTATACATCTGAATAACACATAGGCTACTTTTTACCAGGTACCACGCGGGCGAAGCCGTGGGCAGAAGCTAGTAGTATCTAAACGAAGCATACAATAACTCTATACTTTTTATAGTATAAGTCGTTAGTTTGAAAAACTAAATATAATATATAGTGTTGATTATCATCAAAATGTACCGTTAACTTTATTCAAATGTCTTGCCACCTATCTGCATTGTTTAAGAACAATTATATTTAAAATAACAAAACATTTCAGTGAAAAGGAGCAAAGAGTTACGAGTTCAACATTCTATTATGCCCTCATATTCCTTCACATCAAAGGTAAAATGAAGGCAAATTCTTTGATATATTCTTTGTTTCAGTTCAGCACACAAACCGGTGAAGTGGAAATAGCCCATTGGACCGTAAGTCAAGTGTAAATGGTTTTAAATTTACAGAAAAATTTATGCAACTCGTGAGTTTATATAGTAAATACATTATTTAAAAAAAAAAAGCATTTTATCATGGAATTGAGACTTTTTTGACGATAATAATATACAGACGTTATTTAAATTTGAAACGTTCTGTTGAAGGAAAAGCTTAAAAAAATATACTTAATAATTGTTCAAGTTAAATTCTAAGGTGTGTGCACATAAAGTTTAATTAACTTGGTAAATAGTTTTTTAAATGGCGTGCAGCCTTTAAAAAACTATTTATTTCTACGAAATTCCAATCCTTTTGTGTCAAACTGAAGGATAAAGCGAGCGGCGGTGCCAGAAACGGTAGATTTTGTTAAAGTATTTCCAAGTGCGTTATTCGACCATCTTTGCCCCAAAGAATCTGCTATCCGAAGATAGCAAAAGGATGTCTCACATACTGAGCATTTTTTAATTTATTAATTATTTTATTTTTTTATAACGTGAATAGTGTACTAATAATCATTAGTACCATCTCATAGTGATAGTGGAAATTTTATGACGCCGCAAGAATGTATTAGGATCCGAGGCCTCAGGCCTCAAACTACACACTCGATGGTAAGCAACCGCTTTCTCCCCTCGGTGAACAATTATCAATATTTTAGTCTAGTCGGTGCCATTTATTTAGCTTCTTAGCGAACCAACTCAACCTGCCACAGTTAAAAAAGAATAAAATTAATTTTAAATCCAACCAATGAGACGTCCCGATTTCCGGTTCTAACAGCGTCTTCGCCTAGCAGTCACGTACGGGACTTGTAAATTGGCGTCGTTTGAGATCCTAATTAAGTCTCTGTTTTTAGACTCGAGTCGTGGCTTGACGTTTCCTAGGCACGTAGGTTGTGACAGCTGACGGCTACTGGGGCGGGCTGCAAACCGTACTCAATGGAGTAGCGGCCTACTTAAGCACCTATGAATCTCAGTTATAATGTTCTAGCTAAATTAAGATAAGATAAGGTTTTGGAATAAGCTATGTACCTACATAATTAGTAACTTTTCAAGTTTGGAGCATTAAACAAGCTAACTAGTACAATACTTAGAGTTAGTACAATACTAAATTTATGGTTTCTGAACGGAGCGTGTGAAAGGAATGAATGAAAAGAAAGAAATTGAATGAAGGAATGAGTGAGTGAGAGTTATTTAATTCTTTGAGTTGACCCGCAAAAGAAAATGAGCGCGCAAAAAACTAAATAAATAAAAAACTTGTGAAAAAAACAATTTATTATCCGTATGATTTCGTTGCCAAAAGCCCAATCGTTTCATTTACCAATCCCACATAAATTGATTTACACAACTAAGGACTAATATAATATACATTTTTAGCGTACCTACTTAGGTACCTATACAAAAAGATGATCCTGTATAAAATAATCGTAATTAACAGATCACTAAAATTTACGCAGGCGCTTGAGGTAACAATACTTATCGATCATTAAAATGTATGTGAGCATTAACACGTGCTCAATAATAAGTACCAATAAATAACGTCACGTGGAATACTTACATAACGCGGGGCATGTGCCAAATCGGACGTGCTTTTAACTAACCCCTACTTAAAGATCTTCGCACTAAGTGAGCGTGTTTTTTTTTGTTTTTTGTATCAATCATTACTGAAGAGAGAACACGGCATATCATTGTGACCTTGCACTGTGACACAAGCTTTTAGTCCTAGTGTCGGGAAAAAAGATTAAACTAGCTACAATCTCAAACATTAAAGTCATACACTTTAAGGTTAATTTATGTTTTTCCGACACACAATAAACAATAAACTTATCTTAACTGACTAACAGAATCTAAAATCTGATAAAATTTACGAGCAGACGCAGATTACAATGATCATATTAAAATATAATTATGTAGTTATACATTGGTACCCAAATAAAATATAAGTAGGTATATACATAAAATACAGATGAAACAGCTAACTAATATAGACCATAGAATTGAAATTATCGTGGTTTGGTATCATTTAAGAAAATAACGAAACGTCAGCAGGAGAATAGTAAAGTACGTGGTATAGTCGTAATAATATTCTGAATTATATAAAGATCGTTGCAAACGATCTATAGATAGATCAACAGATTCAGATCACTACCGGACGGAAGCGTTTCCAATATGCTGGCTGCATTGCTACACTGAAAGGCGATGCGTTGACACAGATAAGAGCCAGTTCTCTGGTCACGCTCGCTTCGACCTGTCATCCTGAAATAATTTTGAATACGCGAAGGGCCCCGCTTACCCAAAATTGTAAAACTCCTTTGGGTGGCTTAGTTATAAGGCCGTAAGCATTTAGTTTCAAAAATGCGTACCACGATAGGTACATTAGCTAGAAACTTCTCACTTCAAGAAACAAGCATTACTGTAAATTGGGTTTCGTGAGAACAGCCCGAAGCCCCAAACTCTGTTCAAGCCAGTTGTTATAATCGCGTACGTGGTTCGATTTGAATTTGAGAGTGCATTCCGCTGGAAATTAGGTTCCGTACTTAATAGTCCGAGAGCTAGAGTTGCTCTATATTCTAATTCTAAGTGGGGGAACCAAGGTCTGCACTGACGTCCCGCATTGGGATGTATTGTGCATTATCCCCCTTCTCACCCGACCCAAACCAGCCCAACTCCTTGAAGTAGCGGAGAAGGACTCTGGGTTGATGACAGCAGTGTTCCGGTATCCCTGATCTCTTGTCAGTTAATAGTGACGGATAGCATGAGTTGATAAGCTCTTGCAGTAAGTTGCTCTATATCATTAGACACGTAGAACGTTTTGCTCTGCTGCTAAAATATTAACGAAGATGTATAAATGTGATAAAACTCGGTTATAAATGAATTAAGTATCTCGAGTAGTACTATAAAGTCAGTTTCATTTTATCGTTTGACGCTGTGAAATGCTTGGAAACTTTGCCAAATGACGTTACCTAACCTAACTAGATAGTGACCCCAGAAATTTAATGAATTTATTGAGACTATAGAATTAACCAAAAACTAATCGTGTATGCATTCATAAATAATTGGTTTGTTAAATATTTATTCATATATTCAATCGGTTCGTTAGTTTTTAATCTAGGTACTATACCACCCTGGGTCATTATGCTAATTCTGTCAGTTAATTAATAAATGAACACGCCAACAGACATACTATAATTCTGACATAAGATTCCATGTGTTTTGAAAACAGGAACTATAAGAACCGTGGTGCCAGAACATTCAGACCCAGAATGAATATCAACATGCAAAAGTTTGTGCTGCAGTAGGAGTCGAACCCGCACCTTTTGCATCGCCTCTGGCTACTTGCCCGCCGTGCTACCGAGATCGTCGTAATTAGTAATATATTTTTATTTTATTCTCTCTTCACTCTTAAGAGTTGACATATCTATTCTTAATACTATGCAGACTTTCGGTGGCACCGCAAACGCTGTCAGAATGATGTAAAAAAATGATTGTTTTCTCCCGGTCTATGACTTCAAGTTTGTGTTTGCTCGTGTTAATTTAAGTTGCGAAGCTGGTATTGGATTGTTGAGTTGAATATTAATGTATTATTGAATTTTGTATCTTGTTGACGCTGTATGAAGTTTAGAACAAGTTGTATACATTTTATCATAATCGTATTTTTTTATAAACAAGAATATACCTGTATTAGTGTTATTACCTGTACAAGAATATAACTTAATCTCACCTGATGGTAACTATGCTATGGCCGACAATGAATGAAGGTCTAGAAGATACCTATTCATTCTTTTAAAAGAGACACAGATTGTTGTTTTTAAGGAAGGACAGACGATGGTAGTATTTTTCATTCCTTCACAGTTCTCAATAAAAGTGTAACCAAAACTTTTAGTGCAAATGGTATACTAACAAAATGTTATGGCATTTTTCCTTTTTTGGGCTTGTTTGGCACCACGGTACTTGTAGTTACTGACATAAGTAATTCTAGTGAGGCTTCGGGGCCTATGTATGTGGAAAAATATCATGTATTGTCCCAGAATTAATAGTAGAAAATATTCTCTAAAATAAATAAGGTTGAAATAACTTTATTCTCAAAAAGACAAACAGATGTCACTTACATGAGAACAATACAATCTAATAACTTATCTGAAAGAAGGTTGTTTTTTTTAATATTTTAGGTTTAGGTTTTGTCCATTTAACGTATCTTTAGCAGTGATGCATCATTGGTAATATGATGGGCTAATTTGTGTTTAAACACGTTAAATGAGGAAACACTTTTTATATTTGAGGGTAGTTTATAATACAGATGTGCCTTCGAAGACTATCATTTTTTTAACTATCAAATAAAACTACTACTAAGTTTAATTTCAGCCTGCAAATGCTTACAAGAGCATTTTATAGAGTCCGCCGGCGGTTGTAGCCGGAGCACTATTTAAGTTTGCAACTCTTTAATTTATCGATGAGTGAGTTTCGTTGTTTTAAGTAAATTGGTTCGTTTTACTGGTAATTGGTTACGGTTGGATGCGTCTGTATTTTTTTTATTGTTATGCCACTTTTCGCTGATTGGGCTTTTTGTACTCTTTGCGAACTTTAGCTTTATGTAAATGGTATTTTACCTATTAAAAATTAATTAATATTTTAAATATTAAAAATTTTCTACCTATGGCTACTACTATTATTATTATCATCGGCCTGCGTCATCTCAGTGCTGGGAACAACCTCCCTATCTCCTCTATTTTCTTCTTAGTCCTGGTCTTTTAAAGGCCTATCCTTCATAAAGGCGTCAAGATCGACCCGATAGTCTGGGTTTGCTACTAAGATAATAAATATTGATATATCTAACATGCATGACCCATTTTATCAAATACCATTGATGTAATCAGTGTGTTTTAGCTAGCTAAAATTTCGTTTGGATAAGCAGCCTCAAATCCTTATCAAAAAGTTTTATGTTTATCATGAAAGCTCCCTTCATCGGAAATAATTAATGTAAAGTGTACAATAACGACGGGTGTGCTTCGATAGTTTGATTATTTTTTCAAAGGAGTTCATTTATGATTAAATTAGACATGGGCGTTATCGTTTTTTACCGCAAACGGTTATGTAACCGATATACAGTTTGCATATCGATATAGAAAACAGTTTTCAGATATCGATATCAGTCGCAGGGGTTTTTAGATAGGCAATCTAACAACGAAACGACAAACGCAAACTTGTTCAGTTATTATCTGTTTAGCAACTTGTAACTACGCCCGCGTGAAAACATGAACCAAAAAGAGTTATAATAGAAAGTAAACCATATTGCCAGCTATCTATAATATATTATTACGCACGCCATTATCATGCAATCATGGCTAAGGTTACGTCATATTCGCTCCATATCGTTTGGTTTTTGGTTTGTGAAGTTTTCGTTTTGTTCGTGTCTGAAACAGTTGAGGTTTTGATAAGTTTTCATGATATCGGTTATGTGGATTTAAATATCGATATGGTATCAATATCTAACCCATATCCGATATCAGTTACGTTTCATTATATCGAACTCATGTCTAGATTAAATGCCTAAAAGTGGGACCAAAAACAAAACAAAAGAAACAAACACGCTCACAAATCTAATAGCCACTATTCTCAGACACATACTTAGTGTGATGATCATTGAGGATGCCAAGTAGGGGGTAGTCAGAGGTACGTCCAAACATTATATTTGGTACATGCCCGCGTTTTGTCAAGTAGTTTACATTCCACGTTGCAAGTCCATTTATTTTGTAAGTTTGAACAATTTGTCTCACTGTTTAAAATGTTTTGCTGTATATAATGTAAATTCGTTATTAGCCGTTAGATATGATATTATTTTATGTAATATTTATTTCATATTAAATGCTGTGGCTTTTGTGATATAAAAATAGTGTGAAATGTGTTGTGACTGTCATTGAATTAAGCTTTACATCTGGTTCGTATAATACGTTTTCTGTGATACAAGCAAGACTCAAAAAGAGAAGACGAGTCTTTGATATCGCTAAACGAATGTTAAAACACTACGCCTTTGTAGCTGTTGACAGGTATGTCAACTTGTCAATATTAGAATAAATATCGACGCAAGTTTATAAAATCATTTCTCTTACCGTACAAACGGTGTTTATTTTCAACCGTGATATGATGAAAGCTTTCAGAACTAGTTAGGATACAGTAGGTATATGCCATTTACAATATTAACCAATTGTTTATAAGGTTTGTTTTGCAAAACGTGGACAATTGTCAAAAAAAATTCTTAAAGAAAATATTCAAAATATCAGTCAAATATCCCTCAAAGATTTACACTGAGTATGTATCTGAAGATATTTATCATGGGGAATGCAGTGTTTGTTTGTTTTTTAAGGGTGATTAATCAGCGATCTCATTGCATAAAGTGAAACTGGTATTTTATTTATTACTAACTTCTGCCCACGGCTTCGCCCGCGTGGTACCGAAATGTAGCCTATATGTTATTCTGATGTATAAGCTATATTACTGTAAAGTTTCATTAAAATCCGTTTAGTAGTTTTTGCGTGAAAGAGTAACAAACATCTATCCTCACAAACTTTCACGTTTATAATTTAATAGGATAGGAAGTAGGATTCTGTTTAACTGCAGAGTAAAGTCAACAATCTTTTAACAATACAGAACATCGTGACCTAAAGTAAAAAAGCGAAAGCACGCGCCTCCCTAAAGCCAAATGAAAACATTTTTTTTTTTCACAAAAACCAACATTGAATTGACAAAAAAGATGAACGTTTTCCAGTTTTTGATTACGACATCAAACCACATCGCCTACTATAGAGTATCATAGAATAAGCATAGTTCTTAAAGACGGATTCTTAACGCACGTATAGTTTGATCGACTCCGTGATTCGGTTTAGACAAAAAGTGAACTTGTTGACAGGAACGGTGGAAGAGACGACGTACCCAATCGTTATTGGAATTGAAAGAGACAAGAAATTTTAACGTGGGAATGCTTTTGTTATTGTCAAAATATATTTGATAATAAATAACCCATCATCAAGATTTAAAAATCCATTATGCAATTTCATCACCAATTTTTTTTACCCTAGGAGTGGGTTTGTTTTCATACAATGAATGACCACTTTTGAAGTATTAACCACTCATTAAAAAAGGATCATGAAATAAAAATAATAAAACCTGAATCAAATTACATGAGATAGTCAAAATTATGTTTACATTTTAAAGTGTTAATTTTATTGTTACTATTATAATAAAAATAGTAAGGTGTCAATGATCGCTATAATACCTAATAAAATTGTCAAAGTTTCGGTGTTTATATATTTGGATGTTTGTTACTAATAATCTGCGTAGCCGCTGGACCGATTTGGATTAAATTTGAAGCTGGTACAGTTCGTGATCTAGACTAACACATGGACTACTTTTTAAAAGGGTATCAGGCGGGTGAAGCCGTGGGCAAAGGCTAGTTAGATATAAAAATAAGACAAACGTGAGAACATTATGTTGTACAGCAACATAATAAAACGAAATAGGAAAGTGAACATAGCCACTTATCCAATAACGGCCTTACTTATAAAGGTTATTAAAAACGGCTATGTCTCTATCTGATAGGTGTCATGTAAAATT
This sequence comes from Perizoma flavofasciatum, assembly GCA_958496245.1. Lineage (NCBI taxonomy): Eukaryota > Metazoa > Arthropoda > Insecta > Lepidoptera > Geometridae > Perizoma > Perizoma flavofasciatum. The sequence continues at coordinate 9,532,562 of OY292436.1, forward strand.
CATCAGATGAAATTAAAAACGCTGTTTAGCAAGACGACTGTTTAAAATATATGTAAGAAGAAAAGAAAAATATTTTTTTAATCTACTTCTGGATTGGGTTGCTCTCATTCGATCGAGTTAATAAATCAGGCTAGAAATTGCAAATGTTTTATACTAAATTATAAATAAATAACAATATAATGAAAATAAATAATCACCTTACAAACACATAACGTAGTCTTGAACCCATACTAGGATTAACTGTACCGTGGGTATCAGGAACAACGAGTATCTACCGTGGTACCACAACGCCCAATTCATTTGGTCGCTCATACTACTAAAATAAAGAGAACGAGTTGTTTGCGTTTATACCAATTTCATAATTACACTAAGGTAGCATTCTTCTATTTGAACCCCGTTCTACGTAAAAAAGCCTTTACGATCGAGAATCCAGGATCGATCGAAGTAGAAAAAGTTATCACCTTAAAATGGAGCTCACCGTGAAAGAATCCGAATATAGCACAACAATGAGCTATCAGCAGTAAAATTGGGTTCAAAGAAAGCGTTTAAATGGATCGGCGTAAAACATATTATCCAACTTATAAATCGGCAGCCTTTAGCGACATTCAGAAACCCCTAAAGCGTCAAGCACAAGTTTTTGAGTTTTTCCAGAGCAAGATAGTAATAGAGTCGTAAATCGCGGACTTTTTCGAGTTTTTCTCCGGGTCGCTGGAGATTGGGGAAAGTCGAGACCTCCGCTGAGTTTTGAATAAGGGTGCACCTGCCGTAGTTCGCGAGCTGAATAAAATTAATGGTCGTGCATGTTGGTTTCCGAATGCAGTTTCTCAGTTTCTTGGTCGCGTCTTATTGAAATTAAGACGTTTTTGCATCTGCTGCACTGATTTGTTTGTTTTGTTTTAAAGGTTTTGTTGATTTTATTCTTTACTCGATGTAAAAATAAGAACACATTATTAAGAACCTATAGTCGGTAGCTTCGTAAAACTTATAATCAGGAAACTGACCTCCTCAGAATAGTGCCATGACGGACGATCTTGAGCTATATCCATCCACTGACTCGTATTATACCAATAAGATCGTATACGTCTATAAGTATTTTATATTGGGAAATCGTTGGTATCTATTTAATAGGAACATTAAAACATTATCACGAAAAATCAAAGACTTCGAGCTGCCTACAATACCTCAATCAAGGAAACATCAGGAAGTTAGCATCCATTTGTCTCCATCTCATCAGTTCTTCGCAAACGTTTTACCCGATTCTTTTTTCCCCCGAATCTTTGTCTACCCCATTATCCTGAACAATTACTGTGTCATTTGTCAACGCACTTTCTTCTAGCAGTCTGATTTCTTTAGTGGAGCTTACGACTGATTGATTACCTGTTTTTGTTCCTCGGAAGTCTTGGTGTATTCGTGAAGGTGTCAATAGATGAAGGATTTAGTTGATCTTCCGATCACCGATGATTTTTACTTATTACAGGAAACTTATACTATATCTTAGAGTATACTACCGAAAAAAAAAGAATAATCAAAATCGGTTTTCAATTGGCGAAGATATCGCGTTACATACACACAAAAAAATCATACAGTCGACTTAAAAGCAACTGCACTGAAAAGGTCGGCGCCATGTTTATACAAAATTCTATTTATCTCCCAGGTCAATTCCAACAACAAAAACTCTAACAGAAAACGAGAAATTCCCATCACAAAAGTCATCTCAGTTATTAATTACGAAGAGCAAGTAAAAATGAATCTTAATAACTGGTATCATAGCATAAAAGCAGAGTTAAGACTACACAATCCCACCGCAGCCGCAAAAAGGAACGGAGGGAAGGTTAATTTGAATCCTCGCGTTTGTAAGCCGAACAATAAATTGGATTTGGACGTCCCTGTTGACAGTTCATTTTGCTGTTTCGTCCCTTGACATGTTCCTTTAAGATTATGAAAACTTATTTCTGAAGATCTCCCCTATTCCTTTAATTCGGGTAAGAGCCAATTACAACAAACTTTTTCTCTGAGTTAGGTGTAACGCAATTCCAACGGACTGATTTATGTTTTAATTTGCAATTTACACAAACTTCGCGTAAGTACTTCAATTAGATACTTTTAATTGTGTCTTCGCGTCTCTAAAACTTTGTTGTCGTAAATATACGATCGACATAAAACAAGACAGGCAATTATGTAATTATTCAGAACGAATTTAAGTATCAGAGTAACTTGTCAGGCGGGCAAAAACTGCTGGCGGGTGAACGCGAGGCCGTTTTTGCGAGAACAATAACAAGTGCTTACAAAAACAGTGACATCAGAATGTATGACACTCCGCCGACCGTTCCTTTTGTCACTTTTTACACACATAACACTTCAAAAATGGTATAATGCTAAGCTAAAGGGACTTAAGCGATTCGAGTACTCGTTATTTCAGAGTTGTTGAGTATAGATTTTTCTTTTGTTTATAAAATATTCGAGTTTTTCTTTTTAACCTTATCATACTCGACATCGACACATGATTAATTCCCAAACAAATTCCTGTTGTAAGAACAAACGACTGATGTCGAATGTGTATCTCTGTTGCATACATCAGAACACCTTTAGCATTGATAACAAACTCAACGAAAAGGAAAAAAACTTTCTAAATGCACTTTATGAATCTGGAACGCAGAATCAAATATTGAAAACAGAATCAAAAAAAATATCCAAGGAACGAATCTTATTAAGAAACTTGGAAAGTAAAAAGTCCTTTCGGAAATAATCCAATCACAGTCAATAAGTAAGAGCAAAGGAAAATTAATACCAATGACTACGACGAAGTTGATCTCGTTCATCTTGACAGATGTCTCGGAGATGAAATATTGTATCTACACGTTGAAAACGAAAAAAACTTTAAGCGAGACACTTCTTACCAAATGGATGTTTTTGTAAGGATGTTTTAGTTGTTTTAAATTACATCGAAAAAGAACTCGGAACCTATTCTGATTTCAAGTTTGTCTGTTCTATGATTTGAAAATAAACATGGAACAGGCCGGCAAAACATACATCAAGTGTTTATTAGACCAAGATCACGTCGAGCCAGTTATATGACCACCCAAGATGAACAATGTTTTAAAATATTCCTGTATCGTAAAATCTCGCTTTTTATCGCGTCTGCTCGTTCAGGCTTAAGAGAATCCAGCAAGAGATTTAACACCCACTCGAGTCTATCGAGTGTTTTACAGCCATAATAATCAAACACTAAGTGTACCTTTGGTTCAGAAATTATTGCAATATTTATGACTTCGGATGTAGTGTGTTTATTGATACCATTAAAAGGGTAATAGGTTGATTATGCCTACGGAATTTCTTAATCCATTTATATCGCCGGTGCTTATCTTGCAAAATGTACTCCTAATTATCTTCTAGGAGAGTTTCTATAAATAATTTCGCGCTTGAATATTCGTTGTAAATGTCTCACTTGAGATGTTTATTTAATTTATACCAATAATTCTCTGTAAATTATGGGCGTGGGCAGGAAGACGGTGTTAGATCGGATATTTATTGTGAAACTGCTCGTCCGTTTGTAGACGATTTATTGTTGGTTTAAGTGGAGACTGGAGTCACGTGCTCTTGGTGACTATCAGACCTATGGCTAAATTAAGAAGCCCAATTTGGTAGGCATTTGAATTCTGTGCCTCTCTCCGGAAATGTCACCGGAATTCTGACCGATAAATTGTAGTTACCTACTTGTAAATCTAAGATGTACGTACATTCAATAATGTCACCTTAAATCAGTAAAAAAGTTATGAAGCACTAAAACAACAAAGTCGTCATTTTCATGCTAAACAATAATATATTGAGTACTAAATCGCGGTCAACAGTGAGGAAATTTCGATCCCATAAAATTGCCTGTAAACCTTGTTACATGACAGTCATAAAAGTGAACAGTACATTTTTACAACTACAACATCAAATGAATTAAATAGTTTGAAAGAAATTGTATAAAATAATAATTGGTTTATTCAAGTGTTGAAAACGTATTTTTATAGATTTTTATTGAATAATTCAAACCGTGTTGGCCTGGTGGGCTATACCCTAACTTCCGATCTAAAAGTCGTTGGTTAAAACTCGGTTGTATACCAATGGGTTTTTCATGAACTTGCGTTTAACACTAAATCAAACATTCGCATACCCTAAAATTTAACATACGAAGGCATGTGCCATCGATTAGTGGGCCAATAAACGGCGAAGGGTTTGCAAGCCTGTCACGTGAAATGCTAACTACTATGAACAACGCAAGCATGTGCCAAATATAATGTTTGTAAATGTCTCCCAAAGTCACAAAATGAGAGCAATTACCTAGAGTAATTTTGAGACTAATTATCTAGATGATACTGAAAAGATTGCTCATCCATTCGCAAATAAACAAAGGGAATATTAAGCCTTACATAATATATACGTTGTTGGCAACGCTGAGTGACGTAATGTACGTACACTAATTGCCAGTATAATAGATCGCGTGACGAGCGAAATTAGCAACATTATTGAGCCCTCGTTCTATTGATTACGGCCCGCCAATTGCACAGCCGAATTCCACCTACAAATTTATCCTCACCCCAGCAGAAACGATTCTGGCTTCTAAACATGCTTAAATAAGTCACAATATAGCAAACCGTGGAGGTGATAAAACATCATGTTGTCCTTTATTAGTGGACGTATTGACAGAACGGGAACAACTAACGACATAGACAGAATCGGGACAAATATTTGGTTGCTCAATTTAACAGATGAATGTAGGTCCAATAAACGATGAAGATGAATGTAGGTACCGAGGCATTATAAGGAAGGTAAAATACAGAAGCTAACAAACAGACAAAGCGATGTTATGACATCTGCTAGCCGTTTGTATCGGGACATCTTTCAGCGATAGAAACAATTTTGTAAAGCTATTGGTAACGCTCTACAGAATAAAACATGAATATCTGTAGCGAAAATAAAAATGATAAACACTTTATATGGTACCGTTCCGAATCATAAAACAGATGAAGGATATGAAGCCATAATTCAAAATTACACCGAGGCGCGTACACGTATCAAAGTTATATAGTCATTACCAATTTCTAAGCTCATTACCTGTTATGGGACCGCCGATCTATAACGGTCGGCCACTGCCCACTATACGAGAACCACAAAAAAAACGACAGCTGTAGAAGTACCAGACTAATAATAAAGTAGGAATTTCGTCGGACATTATCCATTATCTTAATTTTGATACGGTTTACAAAAGAGCGTTAACTGAGCGACATATGTGTTGGGACAACGGTCGGGAGCCGGATTATAAAGATAATGTTGAATACATTTTAATTTTTTTTCTTTTTAATGCGCGCCGTTTAGGGTAAATTTTAAAGATAAGCGTGACTTGATAAAATTTATAGAATAACAAGCAGACTGAAAGAAAGACAACAAACTAAGTAGATCACGATGAAGCATCTAAAGAAGTATTGATGTGTCACAGAACCGATCAGATTTATGTTATTAACAAGTTTATTTGCCGCCCTGAAAAGGTAAAAGGGACCTTGTGCCGTCGATTCAACAGATATACGGATCGATGACAATTGTACATTTATTGCGGTAACAAAACTCCCGTTGACAGCGATCGGTGGCCGTCGATAATCGCCTGTCTCCCTTACGCATAACATGTGGGTGCTCAATGACGTACCGAAGAATACGACAGAAAAAAACAAACAGGTATACCAAAACCGACCTTCGTTAGTGGTGCCGACACAAAGCGAAAAACCAGATAAGGATCGGCTTTTTCCAAGAAATCATCAAGTTATATGAACCGATGAAAATTTACCCCTATTCACACTTTATAAGCACAAGAATTAAGAATGAGTTGTCAAGCGCTCTGAGTCGAAAGCCGTCTAGATCGGAGATAATGTGAATTATAGTCAAATACAAATGGAGGAATGTGACACGGAGAGTGGTCACCAATGAGCTGTGCAGGATAGGATCTCATTTCTACATACCTTATAGCTTAGTATGAATACCTATCTTGTTTGTAATATATATGATCCAGTCGGCAAAATATAAAAGCGCCAATGAAGACATTAAAATTATACAACAGATATTAATCGCATTTTATTTTATCCCCAGGCTCTTGAGAATTTCCAAGAACAAATTGATTCTTTTAAACCTCCGTTGTAAAGCCAACTTCATAAATAGAGATGTCTTCCTACTTTATTCTCTTCAGGGCGTCATTGTCACCTTTTTTTCTAGCTCTTTCATCGCAGGTAGAGAACCCGGCTTAGACCGCTAAATTGCGTTTCTTATTCAACATGATTGATGAGGTTTTAAATTAGCGTAGTGTAGACGCACCACTGGTTTTGAAAACATGAAATATTGGGTGTTGATCAACAAAAGTTAGAAGTAAATTTTCGAATCGGGTTGAAGTTACATACGAACTTTATATTCAATGTCCAATATATTGGAAAGAGAGTGTAATAATATTGAGAATCAATAGCTTTTTCTCAATCATTCCGCTTAAAAATTGAAACTTTCGATAAAAAATCAGTTTTACGATTATGTGAGCTTTACTCAGTTTACGTAAAGTGGCAATCATGTGCTTCTGATTGTGAAGTTACACAATGGCCGCCAGTATCTGATGTACAGTATAGATAAATTAACCGTTTTATTCTTGTTGCTGGTATTTTACGACGGCTTTGACTTGTGTCCGGATCAACAGTGGCATTTTAATTTCAACTTTTGTGAAACGGACGCAGTTTGTGTCATTATCGTAAATAATGAAACTGACAATAAATGCCATCTCCTGTCCAAGCAATACAGGTATTTGCATGTATTTGGATATTTTCAAAGGTTAGTTAAGTTTGAACCACATGAAGCACTTACAGAAATTTTGAAAATCAAATTTATATTTATTTCTAATTATCGTCCATATTAAGTAGTATAATTAATAATATAACAACTTAACTTTTAAATATAAGACTTTAGAAATCTAATTTGGGTTTTTCATTTAAAAATCTTTAAGGTACTTATAACTTACGAGTCACGTTCACGCATTTTTAGTATCATTGTGGGAAATGGCTGTGGCGCTTAGTAATATTGTTTTAGGTCCCATGGCGCCAAACACATGGCACAAAACTACTCTTACCTTTTACGATGTGCCACACAATAGACAAGTATGTTTCTGAAACGTTATTTTGAGTTCAGTTTTTAGGGTTTTTAGACTTTACAGTTTCAGTGACATACCACTATTAAAAATATAAAATGAATTTCGTTCAACGATTTAACGGGATGAAATCATAAATATTTTCGTTGGACCTAAGTAATGTACAGAAAATTTGTCACTGACGTCAATCAATTAATAATGATACGATACCAAAAAAAACTGATGTGCATGGCAGCTTTTTATTATTGTATTTTAACATTTTAAAATGATTGAATGATTGAATAATTATGATTGAACCATTACATTAAAATAATTTGAATTAAAATTTAGAGGTAAGTTACACATTAGAAATTGAACGAAATCGCTTTTAGCAATAAGACCACCAATTGTAGTTTTTTTATGTTTTTATATGGTGTACTGTAAAATGGTGATACATACATACAATAAGAGTTTATCTTTCTTTTATATTAACTTGATGGACTTTTAGTATATATATTTCAATGTCATAAAATGTGTAAATAAACACTTTTAATCGGATGAATCGTGTTTATAATTTTTAAAAAGTAATCGTTTATTTTTTAAAATTATAAAAGCAAAATTAAAACTTAACGATCTGTTGAGATATCTGTTATCTAGTCTATCTGCGACCAAGAAAGCTGCTAAGTCTTCAAAACGTCAGGAATAACAATAAAATAAGATAACAAAATTAATCGGGTTTTTTTTGTAAACAAACGATTGTAGTCTCCATTAAGGACATCCTCAGATACCCTCGAATATCTATTTAATATTTAAGGGTACCAAGAGATAGTCAATAGCAAATACAAACACCACATTTGTGATATGCCCGCGTTCCGCAATCCGTTTAAAAGTGTTAAACTTACAATCTACAACAATCTTGTTAACCTACATGATTATTATTATATTATTTTTACTTTACGGAACCCTAAGGCGCAATAGTAAAAACGATCCCCTCGTAGAACATTAAGTTTGTTTACCGCTCGTCAGGATGACTAAAAACTGTTTTGCTACTGAATAGCACTTTATTGCTGAGGGACTCGAGTTTCGATTGTTAAAGTTTTAAGGCTCATTAGCAAACATGTGTCAGAAAAGTATAAAAGAGTTTGAAGAGGTCAGTAAAAAATACTGGTTCATGGATGTAGCATGCTTTGAATTATAGTTTTTACTTGTGTTTTTAAGAAAAGTGCGTGTGATGTAAAAAAAATGTACTCAATGAAATAATTTTTCGACCACAATGACTAAATTACTATTATTTTGACATTACATATATTTCATCGTTTGATTATTCGACATTATTTTAATTATATTGTAAAATTAAATTTTCTCTTTTGCATGATAGATAGACTTATTTATAAATATTAAATTTAAAGTTAAAATTTCGTACGCCTAAGAGCAAATCACAGTGCACAAAAATACTCTGTAAGAACTCCAATTACTGTGTTTACAAATAAAGAATTTGAATTTTAAAACTCAATAAGGTTTGTCTAGGAGATAAACGATGTTAAAATAGGTACGGCATGTAAATTCGTTCACTTTGATATAATATTCAATAATACATTCAAGTTGTAATTGATACCAAATCGAGTTTTTTCTTCACTGAAACCATATTGAACCTACCTTTTCTAATCTGACAAGGGGCTGGATTTTATTTGCACATATTGCCCAAAAATATCGAGTTATAAAAAAAACCGTGCACAAATCGTTCCTTTATGTCCTACTACATTCGGTTTCTTTTATAGAATATTTCGTCAATTTTCGTCTTTAAAAGTAATCGAATTAGGTTCACAATAAATACAATGATTCCCCAGGTCATATTTGTTGATTTTGAATAGAATGGAAATAAAATCTTTGATACAATAGCAACGTTTATGTGGGGAGGCATTTGACCATCTGTCGAGTTGTTATTTTGTGTTGGGACTGTGACATTTCAACCTAGAAAAAAACATACGGGCCATATCATGTCATTATTATTTTTTATTGTTATGAGTAAACTGTAAATATTTTTTTTAATGCCATACTTTTTTCCTTGGCGTTCGTTTATTTATAAATAAAATCCAAAAACAAAACTTTCGTAATATTTTTGTAATTGCAGGAAATTTATTAACACAGGCGAGCGACGTACAAATATTAATTATTTTATTTTATTAAATAATTAAAATTTATGTGCCGGTTTCATCGTGAAGGAAAAAGTAATTTAAAGCATTAAAAGCAACCCGCAATCGAATGCAAATAATAAAAGAAAACATCAGATCAAACCGTTCCTAAAATACTCAAAGTTCTTAAAATCCCCAAAATGGAAACTGCACTTTTTTTTGTTTCAACAAAAAATATTAAAATTTATCGGTTTCTACAAGCACCTTACTATTTAATCATTTCATTTATTCTTTTACAATTTTACAATCGTATTCGAAATTACTTACTAATTAGGTATGTACTATTTGCATATAACATCTAATAAATACCACAATATTTATTTTTCAGGCATTCTGTTCCACTACCTACCTACATAATACCTCAAATAGTATACGCAAGAGATAAAAAAAACTCACCAAAGTAACACAACGATATCCACTCAAAAATTTCCAACACAGAGTTCCCTCCAAAAACACAACACTTAAAAATCACTTTCTGAACCAACAAATCCCGATCACAGTTCAACATCCCGTGCGATCACTGACACATAAACATAACCACAACCTCACTGCAGCGGGTCCAAACCACGACTGACTGAGTTCTGCTTGTGCGTTTTGAGTTCAACAATACAAGTTACAAGAGCAGACGCGGGTCGGCCCCAGCCCGACCCACAAAAACTACACAAAAATTTATAACACGTCAAAATCGGAGAAATGGTTTCCTTTAATAGAGACGTTGCTTTTATATAAAATTAATTGTTTGGAGCATCTGCCGTATTTTTTAGAAAAACTTGTTTTATGATTTTATGTTCTGTCTGACCAGAGTGTGGTTTTCGTAAACTCCTTTCTATTGTGTTCAAAGTTTGTTTAGCTCGAAGTTTAGCTTGCTCAGAAAACTAATAAAATAAAAGTTTGTTTGCTTTATACGTTTTGGACAGAGTTTTGGTCAGCTGTCTATGGTTCAGTTTATGTTATAGTTTAACTTGGCTAAAGATGCACTGTGAGCACGAATAGTTCTGTTTGCATACGTTACCGCTTTTTACACTGTTTTATATTCTTGACGAAAAGATATTTAATAACACTAAACAATAGAGGTACTGCAGTAGTTTTACTTTCCTTTACTAGCGAGTAAATTCCCTTAACAAAATAAAGAAAATAAAAATTCTTAAATTTTGAAAACGCGCTTATTAACTGCCAGTCTGACACGTTAAAACAGATGGTTCACCTTCGCTTGACGGATGGGTCAGGCGAGGCGGGGTCGGCCATCTTGAGAGATTCCCGCCAATCGCACATCCCGGGGTGCCGTCGACACAAGCAAAATAATTACCAGCATCGTGACTTAGTAAACATTTCACGTTTTAAAGAGACTGTAACCGGAGAAAGATTGTTTTAAGAGAAAATAAACTATTAGCGCTCAGAGTTTTATGTTACGATTTATTTTCCAACGGAATAAGATTAGCAGATTCAGTGAATAGAGTAAATAAAGCAAGGATGTTTACTATTCGTGTTTTTGTTTCACCAATGAATACAAAATTACCTTAAATCGTATCTTAAATTTAAAATAGAAGTTCCTTATAATATGTGTTTTGTATTTTATTGTAATTTTCGACTATAATTAAAATTCAATAATAATTATTATCAATCGCACTAGGAACGATTGGCGTAAAATCAGCAATGGATGACTGTGGGTTTTTATATACATAGACTTGAAATTATCAAAAAAAAAGTGCAACGTTATTATTTCTCTTTCAAAAGTAATTACAACAAGTTGCTTTGATAACTTATTACAGAAGGATCATATCAAAATTGTAGGCGATCATACTCCGACCGAGTTTGGTAGCTAAAATTTAGTAACGATATAAAGTGATCGCTACCTAAGTATACGATACAAAAGATCAGTATCGACACGAATCCGTTCCACAGCTTCTATCTCACACCTGTCGACCTATCTCATTTTAATGAAGACGCCTCATTTAAGCAGGTGTCCGTGACTCTCTTATAAAGTTCTATAATTCATTATTCGCTTTGTTTTCTTGACCGTTTTTTGTTTTTTTTTTCATACCGCAAACTTGGTTTATTGCAGGACAAAAGGTGCATTATAAATCGTGTCAGCCCCACTTTAACAGATGTACGTAATTAAGCTATAAAGTTTTTATAAGTATCGTCATCAGGGAACAGTGGGTAATCGAGCTTTATAAACTCAAAAAATCGTTTTGTATGTCGATCGATATAAAACAGTTAATTTGTTTTAAATTGCTAGCTGTATTTCTCAAATTAGTTTTATTTTGTCTTGCGTCTTAATAATGATGTCTTCTTGCATTTGTTGTGTAAGGTTATGGGAAGAGTTTTGATCCAACTATAAGGATAGGTTGGAACTTGATGTGTTATCTTTCTTATGATAAAGGCTTTGTGGCCTGTAAAATTCATCGTCTTGGTTGGCCTTTTGATATTGCGAATTTATATATATTAATAGCTGCTGTTTTGTATGTAGATAGATAGATATGTGTTATTTTTACGACTTATAATAACTAAACCTACTGTCTTGAGTCTATCACCGTCAAGAATACAATACCTAATATATAATGTAGTTCCTTTGTCCGTAACATTAGAAAAATAACAGAAATCGAAATCTCTTAATAGCCAGGCTGACATATCAAACCCACATCGTACAAGCCAAGACCAGCCAAGGATTATTAGTATTTCCAACTGAAAACTCTTCTACACATAACACAAAAACGTCTTATTGGCCATATTTTAAAAAACGATGCTAAGCCTTTCCAACCCTGCCATAAGCTTCTAAATTGATTGAACTCACGAAAAGACTCGTCATTTTAAAAATAAAACGCTTTCGAGATAACACACGATTCGATTTGAAATTTCAGCGATTCCTTCGTCCCAATACCGCTTTTACCTTTACCGATTAAAGTTGAAATCGAATTGATTCAACTAAATCGGCTTGAAATAAATGTTATTGAATGATCACTGATTAGATGATTATCGAATCGGACTTGGTCCGTCTTGTTGAACATTTTATATGGTAATTGAAATGTAATATAAGCATTCGCTTTCGGGTTCGTTATCGATTGGTCTACAATGATCGTATCGGGAACACGATTTTCTGATGGACATGGTGCTATGCTGTGTTCGACATCTGAAGCACAATCATAGGCTGACTGAAGCCGGTTCAATCTAAGTCTTGGTATTAAGTCTTTATTTTTTAAACTTTCCGTTATAGATTGATAAACTCTTTATAGTGCATAACACCAATTTACAGTACAAACACAGAAACATGATAAAAGAACAATATTATACTACTAATATTATAAACGCGAAAATTTGTAAGGATGGATGTTTGTTACTCTTTCACGCAAAAACAACGGAACGGATGTTGATAAATAAATAAATAATAAATAATGCTGGACATATTCACACAGCATCATTTAGCCCCAAAGTAAGCAGAGCTTGTGTTATGGGAACTACATGATTGATATACTACGTATATACATTTTTTTTGTATATACATACATATTATACATAGAAAACACCCAGACCCGAGACAAATATTGGCAGATACAAACATTTGTCCCACGGCGGGAATCGAACCCGCAACCTTCTGCGTCTCAGGCGGGCCTTCGCCCACTGCGCCACAGAGGTTGTCAACTTACAGGTAGTATAGCTTATACATCAGAATAACACATAGGCTACTTTTTTATCCGGGTACCACGCGGGCGAAGCCGTGGGAAGAAGCTAGTATATATATATATATATATATAATAAGGATGGATTACCGAACGATTTTTTCCCAGACACGCTAGCAATTGGTGGTATCTATATTTCTATAATATATACTATATTACTTTAATTCATACTAGTTAATCTCCGAAACTTCGTGGAAACCAATTTTGCATCGTAAGTCGACGAAAAAATGGTCGAGCGAATACTTTTTATCCAGGTACCACGCGAACGAAGCCGCAGCAGTTGCTAGTATTATTACAGCAAGCTTCTGCTATGGCCTCCCCAAGTGATATCTTATGTTATCACCCTGGTCGATGACCTCAGTGGCGCGGTGGGTGAGTAGCCAATGTGAAAGGTGCGGGGTTTGATACCCGCTGCGGAACAAATATTTGCATGTTCTGCAGAAATTTGTTTCAGGTCTGGTTGTTGTGGTACTACGGGACTTCTGGAATCTAGTGTGGGGTTAGGACAATGTATGTGTCTTGGGTGTTTGTTTTTTTGGAAACTAAAAAAAAAACTTAAAGTACAATGCGCGGTCTTATCGTTTAGAAGTGATCTCTTCCAGACAACCTTTGGATGGAGAGGATTTAATGAGATTATTATAATGGCTGGGGGTGTACTAATGTTTTTTTAATTTGGAAAGTGTGCAAGTAGTTATAGATAGATACTAACAAATAGATAATAAATCAAATACATAAAGTACCTAGTAAGTATAAATAAATAAAAATATATAATTATGTATATAAATACATCATAAATAAATACTTTTGATTGTTTATTTAAAAGGTATGTTGACGGATGACTGCCGCGAAATCCAATCGATTTACCAAGATCATTATTTTCGAATTAACTGAAGGTATCAAAATTAATTGCGCAAAACATGCATGTACCATTTTGAACTATATGTACGAAACGCTCATTACCGGCACCGGAAATTGATACGGACATTCTATTTACTTAAATGAACGAAAAATCGTTATATAAATAAATAAATAATGCTGGACAATCCACACAGCATCATCTAGCCCCAAGCTAAGCAGAGCTTGTGTTATGGGTACTAGATGACTGATATACTTAATACAATACATAGATAGATATTTTTTTTTATACATAGAAAATACCCAGAACACCCGGAACAAATATTTGCAGATCGTACAAATATTTGTCCCAGGGCGGGAATCGAAACCTCCTGTGTAGCAGGCGGACCTTCGCCCACCGCGCCACATCGGTCGTCATGACCGATGTGGCGCGTTGTATTATTGTTAGATAATATTAATTTATTTGCTTGAACATAATGTAAATACATTAGTATTTAAGTAACTATATTAATTATTTTTGGAAATGTCCAGCATTATTTATTTATTAATGTTTAATTATTGCTGGAATACTTTGTGAATGCTGAAATAAAAAGTTTTGATTTGATTTGATTAAATAAAATATTATGTAATGACTTATTTTTTATGCAAAAATATATACTTATCAAAAAAAAAAAAAGGGCCACCAGAGTATTTTTGTTTTGAGTCCATTTTGTTGCTGACTCTTGTCCAGATAATGTTTTTTTATGTCTCTATGTTCTCAAGTGTTGAGGCGTAACGATACAGTGAAGAACTAGGCGATATTAGTCTTGAGGGTATGGTTTCCAATCATATGGAATACAGTCGGGAGCGTGTATATTTTGTTTTTCATTTAACATTTTAACGAACCATTTTTTTATTTAATTCTTGTTACTTAACTGTAGTTGTTGACGTCCTCTGTGGCGCAGTGGGCGAAGGCCCGCCTGAGACGCAGATGGTTGCGGGATCGATTCCCGCCGCGGGACAAATGTTTGCAAGATCTACAAATATTTGTTTCGGGTCTGGGTGTTTTCTATATATAATATGTATGTATTTACAAAAAAAAAGTATTTATGTAGTATATCAATCATGTAGTTCCCATAATACAAGTTCTGCTTAGTTTGGTTAGATGATGTTGTGTGAAAAATGCCCAGCAATATTTATTTATTATTATTTATATCAATTATCTTAAATAACTTTAATTGGCTTTTCACCACTATCTAAAACATACTTTTTATAACATTATAGAAGTGATACATACCTTTTTAACGTCTTCCAAGTCCCAACGACATCTGAAAAGAAAAATCAAGATTAATGTAATAATTTTATAAGAAACTTACGTAATTCTTTTTTTTTTATTCCAAAAACTATCGTGAACTTGACTATTTATATTGTAATATTGAAGACTCTCGGAATGAGTCGAAACTTAGTCGGTGCCTTTACCGATAGTGCAGTACGTGAAAATTCTTTTTTTATTAAAATAGCAATTATTTGTTACTTCAAAAACAAGTAGAAAAAATATCTTGTAATCATTCCAAATTCTAAATATGATTTAAATGCCAAGCGTCTTTAACCTGTTGACCAATCTAATCCGTAAAAAAAAAACTACCTTTGACTCACAGGAAAATGGCGGCGGAATATGAAATTTTCCCATGTCCTAGAAAATTACTTAGTGTTCGAAAAGTTTTGACTTATTTTAGATAAAATAAAAAGAAATGTGTACTAAAAAATAAGTTTTATTTATATTATTCATAATATAATCATAGCTAGGTCCTACTAAATAATATTACATGTTCTAAAATGGCACATAGGGAAACGAGTGTCTAACACAAATAATGTGTGGAGCCGGACGGCGCCATTATAGACGTCAGAAATTGTAATAAAACTATGACATTTTGATTATGAGACATTGGTTTCAGATTAAAAATAAAACTTTTAATAGTTTTAAGATATCATGACGAATATACAGGAGAATAGTAAAGTACGTAGTCGTAATAATATCCTAAAATCATAACAAACTACAGTAAATAAAAAAAAAAAAAAAAAAAAAAACATAATGCTGGACAATCCACACAGCATCATCTAGCCCCAAGCTAAGCAGAACTTGTGTTATGGGTCAAAGTCAAAGTCAAAGTCAAAGTCAAAATTCATTTATTCAATAAAATCACAAGGACCACTTTGAAACGTCGGTTTTTATCTAGGTGCCTGTTCCTCCGCGACCAAGCCAGGAAAGAAAGGCAAGAAAACAAGGCTGGTTATTCTTTTTAATGATCCTTTTACAAAACAATAGGTTCGAGTTGGAGCATTTTCAATCCCAAGAGTTTTTCTCATCTAAATAATCAGATATTTTATAGTATGCCTTTTTATAAAGCTTTTGTTTAATTACGTTTTTAAATTTGTTAATTGATAATTTTTGTATATCTCTTGGGAGTTTGTTATAAAAGCGTACACCGTGCCCTTTAAACGATTTACCAACTTTATGGAGTCTACAAGTGGCAACAGCGAGTTTATCTTTATTTCTAGTATTAACATTGTGATTATCGCTTTTTTTCTTAAACAAATTAATATTTTTGTGAACATACATCAGATTTTCATAAATGTATTGACAATGGAATGTCATTATATTTATTTCTTTAAACTTTTCGCGAAGTGATTCTCTGGGGCCCATATTATAAATTGCTCGAACAGCCCTCTTCTGCAGCACAAAAATGGTATTGATATCAGCAGCACTCCCCCACAGCAGTATACCGTACGACATAATGCTGTGGAAGTAGCTGAAGTAAACTAGTCTAGCTGTGTCAACGTCTGTATAAAGACGGATCTTTTTGACTGCATATGCCGCAGAATTAAGTCTCTACGATAACCCATCAATATGAGGACCCCATTGAAGCTTATTATCTAGGGTGATACCTAAGAATACGGTGGTGTCCACAAGAGCCAACTGTTCATCTTTGATTTTGATATTTGCTTTAACTTGTGTAACATTGGGTAGTATAAATCTTATACACTTTGTTTTATTTTCATTAAGTAGGAGGTTGTTAACGTTGAACCATTTAACAACCTTAGAGATTGCATTGTTTACATTGTCAAAATTGGTTTGTCGTCGCTTTAATTTAAATAAAAGTGACGTGTCATCTGCAAACAATACAACCTCATGATCGTCCCTTACAAGGTGGGGTAGATCATTAATGTATACTAAGAACAAAAATGGACCAAGAATTGATCCCTGCGGTACACCGATAGTAACCAGAGACCCCGGAGACCGTTTTCCATTCACGTCAACTCTTTGTACTCTGTCACTTAAATAGGAAGTGAGAAAGTCTAGAGCAACGCCCCTAATACCATAATGGTGTAGTTTCCTGATCAATGTGTCATGGTCTACGCAATCAAATGCCTTTGACAAATCACAAAAAACGCCTAAAGCGTCATGAGATTCCTCCCAGGCATCAAATATGTGCGATATTAACTCAATACCAGCATCAGTGGTTGAGCGACCCTTACTAAATCCGAATTGCTTATTATGCAGTAAATTATTTAATTTAAAATGTCTTTGCAATTGATTTAAAATTAGTTTTTCAAAAATTTTACTAAATGTAGGAAGTACTGATATAGGTCTAAAATTACTAGGGTCAGAACATGTACCCGATTTACCCGGTACTAGATGACTGATATACTTAATACAATACATTACATAGATAGATATTTTTATTATACATAGAAAATACCCAGAACACCCGGAACAAATATTTGCAGATCGTACAAATATTTGTCCCAGGGCGGGAATCGAACCCGCAACCTCCTGTGTAGCAGGCGGACCTTCGCCCACCGCGCCACATCGGTCGTCAAGTAATTTCAATTCTATGACGTCCATAACTGACGACTTCTGTGGCGCAGTGGGCGAAGGCCCACCTGAGACGCAGAAGGTTGCAGGTTCGATCCCCGCCGCGGGACAAATATTTGTATGATCTGCAAATATTTGTCTCAGGTCTGGGTATTTACTATGTATGTGTACGTACTAGCCTCTGCCCACGGCTTCGCCTGCGTGGAACCCAGATAAAAAGTAACCTTTGTGTTATTCTGATATATAAGCTATATTACTGTAAAGTTTCATCAAAATCCGTTCAGTAGTTTTTGCGTGAAAGAGTAACAAACATCCATCCTCACAAACTTTCGCATTAATATTAGTAGTAAGTTTTTTTTTTACAAAAAAAAACGTATGTAAGTATTATATCGGTCATGAAGTTCCCCTAGTACAAGCTATGCTTAGTTTGGGGCTGGATGACATTGTATGAAAAAAATACCAGCATTATTTATATATTATTATTTTATCTTGGATAGTTTTGTCACCTCTTGATTATTCCTAAGCCATAAGATTTATGTAGAACAGAATTGCTATATCGTTATTTAAAAAAATATATATGATAAATGTTTACAGTTTTATCGTAGACTAAATCAACGCAATGATCTCGTAATGTTTTTAATTTATAGTTCTTAAATCGTATTACCAGAGTCAATAGTCGGTGGATGTGGGCTGATCAGACACAAATGAGGAAATTACAGTAAAATAATAACTTGACTATTCATATACGTAGGGAGAACGTTGCGAACACTCAGCCTGATGAAGACTCTCGGAATGAGTCGAAACTTAGTCGGTGCCTTCACCGTACGTGAAAATTCCCAATTTTACAATATAAATAATAACCGTCGTCAAAATAATATTTCTGGGTGCTTCCAACATAATTGTTAAAACAATGCAGATATACTAACGATACTCAACATTAACCCAGCAAAAAAATAATACAGTAGGAACTCACATAAAAAGATGTTTAAAATTTTTATTTTAACCAAAACACCTGATGCGCTGACGATGCTGACGATCTCGGTCGCGTGGCGGGTGTGTAACCGGCTGAGACGTAAGAAGCGCGTTTTCGATTCCCAGATTCAAATATTTTTATGTTCTGCAGAATGTTTTTCGATACTGCGTGTTGTGATATCATCGTACTCATAGTTCCAGCTATCCATGATACAGAAAATTGTAATGTGGGGTCAGGATTATATATGTGTGACTGGTGAGTATTTATTTATTATTATTTATTAATAAATAAAACAGTACTTTGTTTCTACTGCTGAATTTGAAATGGCATAAATCAGAGTCAGACAAAACAGTGATTGGGTAATCAAGTGTTTAAAAATCTGTATAAGTGAGGCTGTAGGTATTCGCACTTAACATAAAAAAGTCAATCTAAAAACTCCAAACAAAATGGCGGCTGCATTTTGAAACTTAAAAATTGATAAAAAATTTCTAAAGTCTCTATTATCTAACTCAGCGTAACAGCCGAACTAAGTAGTCCAATAACACACAAAACAAAAAAAAAACCTTCAATTTTTATCCGGTTCCTATGTAATTTACAGCTGCTCAAGCGGACGCCTTCACACAAATTATGATCCGAAATAACACATCGCCGGCCGACTTCGACCATAATATGGGTAGATTCAAAATTAACCATAATTGCTTAATTCAAAACTCTCATGCCGCAAAGGGTAATAACGAAAGAGATGAAGATATAGCAAGCTCCGACAAAGATAGAGATGGGGATATAAAGATTGGCGCCGAAGTGATCGCTACGAAAGGTTACTTCCAGGTAATGGAACGTGTGAAGCGAGCTCAAGTGGTCATCATTAGAGATGTTTTTGTTCTAATTCGTTCAGAAATGCTGGATCACCGTTAGGAATAATTTGTTATCAAGGATGAGGTTGCTCTTGTCAAGTTCCTTTTTATGAACAGCTGTTTCCTATAAAACTTATCAAAGCTGTTAGGCTATGTAGATAGGAAGGCAAATAATTTTGTTTTATATTATAAAGCTATTTTGCTAAACTATAGTTAAAATAAATAACACATTTTGATTGGTAATATTTTAAAAACAATTGTAAGTTTTTTAACATAACTAGGTTGAAAATTAATGATTTAAATACAACATTCTTCATAATTATAAAGCCAAGACATAACTTATCCTCATAAGCAATTCCATTTTTACTTAAGTAATTAAGAAGATAACGGGATATGCGTATGACTTAATTATTTTTAATATCACAATAAACAATTTCATTAGCGGCTTTAATGCTCAGCCACAGTCTCCCATCAAAACAAAAGAATTAAAACGTAAAAATTAAATTAACAATTTCGCCGGAAACCACACTACTCGTATAAGGGGCGATATAATCTATGCATTTTAATTTGAATAGGCCCCGCCTAACAAATTAATGTAACCAAAACGTCCAATCGTATGAGCCAACGTTGACGTAAAGTGTCATTTCTCTGAACTTTTCGGCGTATTAATTATTTTTAATAAGAATAAGAACGCTTTGAAAGTGTCAAACTTTTTCTGGAATATTCGAATTGTAATTTGAAGAGACATTTTTTAATGGTCTAACGAATCGTGATTGATGGGGACAAGACCATTTTGTTTATTGATCTTCGACGATAAGATTCCTCAGTTAACGCTTAGGAAACTATTTTAGAGATGCATCACTTGATATAATGGCGAGAAAGAGGAGGGTTTGAAAGGCATGGAAATTATCTTCTAATTGACACTTGACAAGATCATAATAAAAGTTTCCGTTCTTGTTTTATTCTGACAGAGTGAAAATTTTGTCATAACTCAAGATTTTTGGGTTACCACTTATCAACAAATGGGCTCTATATTTTTTTGCCATTTAGACTCTTGTGACTATAAAATAAAACAACGAAGCATGTTCCTGCGCAAAATGGCTATCAAAAATTATCAAATTATTGTGAATAGAAATAATAATAACTTTTGCTTAAAACAAGCTACATCCAGAAGTGATCTGCTAAAGGAGACTGTAATTGGAGTTCACCGTTAGTAACCTGAAATAAAAGATTCTGAATGTTGTTTTTGCGTCACAAATATTATTTCTTAATAATCCTACTATCCCATCCTACTAATATTATAAACGCGAAAGTTTGTGAGAATGGATGTTTGTTACTCTTTCACGCAAAAACTACTGACCAGATTTTGAATGAAACTTTACAGTAATATAGCTTATACATCAGAATAACACAAAGGCTACTTTTTATCCGGGTTCCACGGCGGATGAAATCGTGGGCAGAAGCTTGCTTTTTATAAAATCAGAATCATAGAACCAAACAGCAAAACCGGATAACAGTCACCTCTAAGCACTTTGCTATAAACGCGGGTCTTCCGTGACACATATGTGTATTTATATCGTTGTTGTTTACCTAAACTTTATTATATCTCATGTTTCTAAACACATCTCAAGAGAGCCTGCACACGTGGGCACCCATCTGGTTGAATTGATGTCTGTCACAAATCCTCAAATTCATAAACATTCATCAAATTAATTGCATCCTCTCCCAAGTTACGTGAAACGTCAGAGCCAGTGAACATAACACTATACGGAACACGCAATTATGTAAAACCCTCTTCACAGTGAAAGTATTCTACTACGTTTTACTTGCCATAGTACGTTTCATTTAGCAAAAAATCTGCATGCTAAATAAAAGGCTTTAAAACTATATGATTCTATAAGCCAAAGATTTTTATAATACTTGTCTTCAAGTCCATTTTATTATTGTTTTTGAGTAAAGAGCCACACTGCTGGACAATATCGCAATCAGCGCTTTAACACAATCTAAATGAAAAGGTAACTGAGTTTAAGTCATCGAGTCGATAAAATAACGACAGCACAACTTAAAACGATTGAAAACTGTAGACTTTTTAATAATTATAGATTAGAAGTAGTTAGCAGCGAGATAGGTAGATGACATGGTCAACGTCGCGAACCGTTGATGGTTTAGACTAGCGCAGGATTCTGGTAGATGGCACAAACTGACGGAGGCCTATAACCAGCAGTGGGTGAAGTCGGTCTGAGATGATGATGATGATGATGATGATAGAAGTAAAGAGCCAAAAGGCTGGGCCGCGTTGCCAACAGCGTTTATACACTAGGCAAAAAGGTGCCTGAGTTTTATAAAGTAGGGACAACAAAACTTAAGCAGATTGAAGACTTTAGATTTTTTCGTTGATGTGTCAATTCGATGTCTCACAATGTTTGTGTGAATGCGTCCCAGGGTGTAATATAATACGTAATGTAATAAGCGCGCATGTCACAAGTCACAACACTGTGTTATCTCTTCTTGATGAATTATCGTCATTCTAGCGCTTAGGGTGCGTGGTACAAGTTAGGAAAGACTAGGTTTAATTCTAAAGTAAATCATTATTTAATGTGCTTTGCGTAGTGCTCACCGAAGATCTCGGTGTCGCGATGGGCAAATAGCCAGTTGCGACGCAGGAGGTGCGGGTTCTTTTCCCGCTGCGGGACAAATGTTTATAATAGTAATAATGCTGAACATTTTTCACGCAGCATCATCTAGCCCTGAACTAAGGAGAGCTTGTATTATGAGAACTACATGATTGATATACTACTTAATATACCTACTGTTTTTGTACATACTTACATGTGCATACATAGAAAACACCAAGACCCGAGACAAATATTTGTAGATCATACAAACATTCACTCGCGGCGGGAATCGGCCCTGAAACCTTCTGCGTCTCAGGCGGGCCTTCGCCAATTGCGCCACTGAGGTCTTACCAGGTCTGCGTATTGTAGTACCACGGTACTCGTAGTTTCTGATACACATGTCACAGGTTATCCTAGTAAGGGGACAGGAATATGTATCCGTCTGTTCGGTGTTTATTTATAGCTACTGCCCACGGCTTCGTCAGCGTGGTATTTGAATAAAAAGAAGCCGATGAAAAGTAGCTCTTATCATCAAGGCAGCATTTGTAACAAAACGCGTTCGCTCGATCGTTTTTACATTGCAAATTGTTCTCCACGAAAACCCCTTTTATTTTAACAAGAAATTTATACAGCCTATGCCCACCCTGACGGTCTATCTATACTATATTAAGAATGCAACAGGTCAAATTCTGTACATTGAAGTTATTTTTGTCTGTCTGTCTGTCAGAATCTGGGCCGCGCATAGCGCCGAAACTACTGAACTAATTCAAATGAAACTTGGCATGATTTGAGTTCATACTACGGGGTAGGACATAGAATACTTTTTATCCCGAAATACAGAACGGTTCTCTTGGGTGAGGGTAACGAATTCATTTTTTTTCCTTTTTGTAATTCATTAACGCGTAGCCCGATTTCATTAATTCTTTTTTCGTTAGAGATTTTAAAGATTGATGGCAACTGAACTCGCGAACGAAGTCGCGGGTACAGCTAGAACTAAATATTGGTAAAAAATATATAAAAGAACATACATACCTACCTACATACAAACTCACAAACTTTACCTCCCTATATAAGTATATTATTAATTAATTAATTAAGTGCTTATCAACTTTTAGTTTTTTAGTACTATACAAACTAAAAGACTTTAGCTTTTTTTTAGTTTGAGGGTCGGGTTTGTTCCGAATAAACATAATATTATGTTTATTTGAATATTTTATGACTTTGCTTTGATTTGTAATATTATCTTTCTGGGACTTCCACCAACCACTGAAACTAAACGATGCGGGTGAACTAATATGGCTAAATTCTGTTCCCCAACATAGTACATTAGCTCGGTATCGGGGTCCTTAGGGATACCGTTTGAAATGCAAATTCCGATGCTCAGGTATATTAGTTGACGGTTTATTGGTTCCGTACAACGCTATGTATAAGCCGGCTGTGAATAAATGAGAAACCGACAGTACAGTTGCTGGTTCTCTACCGAGCCTTTCTCGGTTTTACCACTTTCGAATAGAGATGAAAGTCCTTGAGCAGGGAATCTGTTGATCGAACGTGGATTTCGGATTAATACTGTTCTACTACCCCTAATGCTAAAAAGCTTGTATCGGCACCATCTTAGTTATAAAATTTAACGGTGTTTGTATAGTGGGTATATTTAATGCTAATCTTTAGTTTCTTTAAAGTAAAACCCAGTACGATGAAAAAGTTCGATAGCGTAAAATTTCATGGCTTTGATTGAACGTTGATTGTCATGCAGTTAGCTTGTGAGTCAATCAATAGACACTCTCTATATAATTATTGAAAAAAAAAGAGAAACAGAATGTATATTCAATCATCTTTGCGATAAATTGCATCGGTAATGTGAAGGGCACATTTTTTAACTTACTGATAAAAACTATGGAAAAAGAAGATGGACATAACATTTAAAGTCCTATGAGTAAGTCTATCATTCCTACAGATAGTTGTTGTGGGAGTCAATATTTGAATGATAAAATTCGACTAACCACTCCTCCTTTCGAGAAGAGACAAAAAGTGTTGCCACTCACTTACGAATAGTAAAAACGAATTTATGTACATAATCGATTACAGAATTTTATACTATGAACAGTTGTCATTGAAAGTTTAACCCAAACCGTGATTCTTGCTCATTAATAAAATGGCAGTTTTCATATTTGCAGTACACAAGTACATATACCTACAAACGAACCGAGTAAATAGGTAAATAGGCCAGTGGGTAATGGATTAAAAAACGTTCGTGTGAGTTTTAAAATATTTACGAGTATGTTGTGAAATATAAGCGAGAGTAACTTCGTTTTATATTATGCTACTAATATCAAATATAATGAAATCGTCAAGAAAATACCTACAAAAAATAGTCTTAGTTTAGTTTTTCATCATCAATCAAGAGATCCATCTCAAAAAAAAAAATCTAATTACATGACGCAGGCCGAAACAAGTAAAATTTTTGTTAATTTTAAAACCCCTGACGTGTTTTCCATCGTCTATTATGGTGCCCCCTCGTAACTTGTGGTAGTTACACCAAACTAAGTACTATGCTACTTGAAGTCATTAAACAAAAAAAACAAAAACAAAACGATTCTGACATACTTATTTTGCTTCGTTTACTTTAATCATATTCTTTATGCATGCTCGCCAGTTTAAGGTAATTTTGACTTGATCTTTCTCCAGAATATCTTCAATTTGGTCAGAGTACGTTTGCCGAGGTCTACCCCTTCCAATTGTCTTATTCACGATTACTTTATTTACATGTTTCATAAATGTCCTTTCGTCCATCCTTTCCACATACCCGAAACAGCTAAGCATACTTTTCTTTGTTAATATCTCTTCCTAATAGAATATAAAGTGGTTTATTTGACAAGAACAAAAACAGAAAGGACAGGTACATAATAAATAAATAAAATAGACGTATAAATAGGTAAGATTTTTATCAAAAAAACTGAGATAGAGAGTACACCTGTACTGTATGGGCCCTAAAAGCTTAGTGCTGTTCCTTCTTTAACCACCACGCTATCTTATATTGTTCTTCACTCTATTTCTCAAAGTCAAATCACATACACAAAGCTCTCATCTCAACGTCATTCATTCTACTTTATAATTCTTCTGTTATATCCAACTTTCATTGCTATACATAAGCCATGTCGGCACGCTATTTCCATGTATATTAGGTTAACAAATGGCATAATTCAAAATATAATGATTTAGATTCAACTTCAATTACATGGACTACAAAATGTAAATTTCCGTCCAATTCATATTCTGTAACAGCAATATTATTTGCTTTATTGCTTGAATCGTAAATGACTCTAATTTAGAATTCCACTGTTCATTTACATTAAGGCGGCTTTCAGATGATCAGTGACTGGATGAAACAGTAAGTATTACACTTTTTTTATACTACTAAAGAGGCAAACAAACTACCGACCCACCTGGGGCCTAACCATGAAGTCTTATAGCGATTAAATTTAGGTAAAGATGACACTTATTGTTTTGCGATTGAGGACGCTATGGCATAGTTAAAGCTTTGTCATTCGCAAAGCAGGATTTCATATCATTGCCTGAATTGAATCGCAATAAGACTTGATGGTTAGGTCCCTGGTGGTGAACGGTTACCGTAACCTATGGACGCTTGCAATACCAGAGGTATCCCTCACGCGTTGCCTCCCTGATATATCAAGATGAAAGATCTCGTGTGTCTGTAATTTCACCGGCAACCATAACCATATCATAAAGCATTTTTTTTTTGGACATTTTGCACACAACATCATCTAGCCCCAAACTAAGCAGAGCTTGTATTTTGGGAACTACATGACTGATATACTACTTAATATACTTTTTTTTGTAAATACATACATATTTAACACAGAAACACCCAGACCAGAGACAAATATTTGCAAATCTCGCAAACATTTGTCTCGCAGCGGGAATGGAACCCGCAGCCTTCTGCGTCTCAGGCGGGCCTTCGCCCACTGCGCTACAGAGGTCGTCTTTGTTGAGTAGTAGAGCTTTTGTGAAAGAGCTCATCCGGGAAAGTATACCATCTTATCTAGTTCTGCCGCTAAGCAGTAATTCTCGTATTACTACAAATAGAACTTACTCCAAAAACTATCGTGAACTTGACTATTCATATTGTAAAAACGGGAATTTTCACGTACTGCACTACGTGAAAATTCACTGCGCCGTGCACTTGTCAAGTGCACGGCGCGACGCGGAAGGAGAAAGTCGCAACCACTCACCCTGATGAAGACTCTCGGAATGAGTCGAAACTTAGTCGGTGCCTTCACCGATAGTGCAGTACGTGAAAATTCCCGTTTTTACAATATGAATAGAACTTACTCTTAGAACGACTGTCCTCGTCTACATGCCCCTTTATGTTTTCTATGCTAATTATTGTCATAACACCAGTACCCGCGGAAACATGCGTCGTTAATGATTTATGTCAGAATGTTACACTCGCAGGACTTAATTTTCATTAAACGACACAAGCTATTCAGTTGAAACCTGTAGATAAATAGAGGTTTAACTTACGCACAAAGCTTTTCAAATGGCAGGCTCCTGGCGTATCTAGCTGACTTGTGGTATAAGCACAAACTATTGATATTCATAAAAAGTATGAAATTTTCAACCTACATAGTCCATTATCCATTTCATAGCAAGAGTTTATGTATTACCTTGCAATAGAATAATTCATGTTTTACCCATTGTTTTCAATGGTCATCTATCTGTCGCCATCCACACCACAATATTGTTTTTATTTTTTACAAAAAAAACAAGTCACAGTCACACGGACACAGTCCTGATATATGAGTTAACATACCTAGTCTTATTAATGCATATGGATAAAGTTATCTGATATAAACTATAAATATTATTAAAAAATCGAAGACATGGTTTCATCGGTAAATGTTTCTAATAAACGGCTATGTACTTGCACCCTGTCACTTGGAATACTGATTACTTGCAAAACCCTTGCGTATCCCAAATGTAATGTTTGAGCGTGCCTCTACTTGATATCCTGAAAGATCTACGTAATATGTAGATCAACGTACTTTCTCTGAGAATGTTCATCATGTGGAATACAGTCGTGAGCGTGTTTTGCCAAAAAAATATAACAAAAAAATAAAAATTTAGGGGCAAGCTATATGTGTCGGACATATAGCTTACCCCTCAATTAGTCTTTTGTCAATTTAGACTGACAATTTGTTTGATAATCAAACTTTGATACGGTGGATATTTTATTTGTAGTGAAGTAATTTTCATTGTAGTTTTTTAGTTAAAATTATTTTAAAATTTAAAATATAGTTTATTGTACCTTTAATTTAAATGTTATTGTTCATTTTGTTCATTTAATTCAAATTAATTAAAATTAATGAGTAATTATTACATATGGTAATAATATTGGCAAATATTATATTTCAATACTAGCTTTTGCCCAGGGCTTCGCCCGCGTGGTACCCGGATAAAAAGTAGCCTATATTTTTTTTATTGTATAAGCTATATTACTGTAAAGTTTCATCAAAATCCGTTCAGTAGTTTTTGCATGAAATAGTAACAAACATCCACCCTCACAAACTTTAGGATTATGTCCAGTGACAATTAAAACCAAGCGTTTCCGAGCTTCGTGATTTTTTAAGTCATGCTCATTTTCTCGAAATTTCTTTCGTACTAAAGCTCTTACGTTTGCACAGTAAATAAATCGCTCGTATAAACTCGTATCCCCGAGGATATTCCACAGATTATAATCTGGAGACGATGTACATAAATAACAGCAACTGTTGTTGCCAACGTGTTATTGTTTTTTTTTTTGAGAATCCGAATACAGAGTATATCATTTTTGTATAGTAAAACCTAGCCCCGACCTCGTTGGCGCAGCGAGTGAGTAACCGGCTGAAACGCGAGAGGTTCGAATCCCTGCATATTCTGCAGGTATTTGTTCCCGTAGTTCCTGGAAATCCTATTGTGGCGACAGAACTTTGCATATGACTGTAAACTTATTTTATAGTAAATCAATACGTGCCTTAGAGATTTTTTTTTTATCTGTGCTAGTTCCCTGAAACGAACTAGATGTCACTATTAGGTATATGTTAGTGTCACAATGAAGCCATATTTTTGTATATCCTTTCACTTAAAACATTTCGATACAATGCCACCTGTGTTACTTTGAAGAACTATAAAATTATTTAAAGATATTAACGACCAACTACGTTTCCTACATATACAACTAATTAGGTAGGTATTAACCTAACTAATTAATTAAATTAGGGTTTAACTAATTAGGATGATCTCGGTGTCACGACGGGCGAGTAACCAGCTGACACACAAGAGGTGTGGGTTCGATTCACCGATGGTATTTTAATATTCTTCAGGAGAAGAATAGTAAAATACCTGGTTCAGAAGAAATAATCTAAATTTATATCGAATCACGATTATTTAAAATGTGTGGTTTAGAATAATATACCTAGAATAATATACCTGCACGTTGGCTACTTTTTATGCGGGTGGTCAAAAAACTTTTTTAACTGATTGTACAAAACAGCTCGATATTTTGATGGTGTCCGAAACGTAAGTAAATAATTAATTAAAATTAAAAGTGTCAGTTCGGACAAAGTGTCCGAAAATATTGTGTCCGAAACGTCAGCAAGCCAAAATAACAAAGCCTTGGGCAGAAACTAGTGGCGCTGAATCCATAATCTTCTCATCCATGCACTTACATATTCAAACAGAAATAAAAGTCACGCCAGTATGCAAACCCTACAGGCATAGCAAATGACGGCTAAAATTAAGCCATCACCGGCTATGAGGGGTCTTCATGCTACTTGTATATCTTAGCCACACTATTTATATTCCAAGCAAGCTACAGCTCTAAACCCAAGAAATAGAGTACACAATAGTGGGAGAACGGTAGGTGGATTTTATGGTGGAAAAAATCGCATCGTCATTCTCGAAGCGCGTCGAATCGAAATGGAGACGTTTTACATTCTTCACAAAACCAACAAGTAAAGCTGGAAAAGTAAACGGAACAAATAGATAAAACTAGCAACTTGTGCCTGGTTTCACTCGAGTATATAAATAAACAGTATTCTGCTAGACTATTTGAATGGAACCTGTCATGGAAAGGGAACCTGTATAGCACAAAGGCTAGCTTAAATTAAATTTCACAGCTTTGCTGATCCTTGTCTGGCTGGAAAGTGAAAAGGTGGTGCAAGACACACATTAATTGCGGGAGACTGGTTAAAAAACGATCAAACAAGTAAAGGTAAGCGTCTTGCGTGCATTGCTACCACAGAAGACTAGAACTTAGACTAGAACCAACGCACATTATTATACGTTTTATACGCGCTTAGCTTTCTTATTATTTTCCTAACATTTTAACTCAACGATAAGGTAATCGTTTTAGCGATAAGGTCGCCCATTACTAGGTGTTATTTTAATTTATTTTTCGTGTTTCTTTTGTATCTACTGATTTACAATAAAGATATCTTATCTTATATTATCTTATCTTATTGGATCTTATCTTATTTTATCTTATCTTATCTCATCTTATCTTATCTATGTTGCACGGCCGTGACTGGAGTGTGGAGATATCGCCGAGGGATGAAAGCAGTAGCCGCAACTACCCTAATTTCATCTTCATATTCAGAAGAGTCCATGTTCACATTATGACACTACACTGACTGTATCACCGCACAACAAAATAGGATCGCGACGCCAACACCTGTTGATCAAGGGATTCCAAGATGCAGAGTCTGTAGCCGTCTACCCGATTAAAATTGGGTACCTACTTCTTGATTCAACCAACCTATGCACAAATTTTAGCAGATTAAACCAAATTTGAAACACATAAACAAGAGATGGATTTTTCATATTTGATGTCGGCAGCCAAGTTGACATTATACCTCTACAATCGTAAAAAAAACTATAAAAATATGAATCACGTTTCACTAACAAATCATTTTCTTTGCGACTTGTAATCGCTAAATAGAATGTTACTTTGTTACCCCTTTAACAACTCTTAACTCTTGAAATCTCACCAGCAGCTTGATATTTTTGCAGATAGATGGCCTTTTAGTCGAGAGAGCATGACTAACGTATTGTGAATACTAGCTTCCGCCCACGGCTTCGCTCGCGTAGTACCCGGATAAAAAATAGCCTGTGTATTATTCTGATGTATAAGCTATATTACTGTAAAGTTTCATCAAGATCCATTCAGTAGTTTTTGCGTGAAAGAGTAACAAACAACCTCACAAACTTTCGCGTTTATAATATTAGTAGGATAATAGGTACTTATAATACATTTTCTGTTTATGTTATTTGCTCTAAAAATGCAATTACTATTATTTATTGTTTTTTATGTTGATTTTGTTGTAATAAATATTGATATCAATTACATGTTTACACATACATGTTTAATGAATAATAACTAATAAAAAAGTACTTTTGTTAAAACTTCACTCGGAGTGCCATTCAACAACCGGTTCGACCATTTTTGTTTCAAGACGGGACAAACAACACACTTTTCTCGTTATTTATTATGGTATTTGGATTAAAAAGCAACAATATGAAGTGTGGAAGTCGTGATGGCTCCTGATGACTCGTAATAGCTTTTACCACTAATCTTTATGCGGTTATTTTAGAGTCATGATTTAGATTGCTGACCTAGATTCTGAAACGTTCGCCTTTTAACTCAAATTGCGGCTGGTTAAACCAATTCCGACCAATTTAAATTGAAAGCTTTTCGATTATTTCTTGCTATTTTGTGATACTAATATTTAAAAATGGTTTTTCTAAAAAAAACTTGCTATCAGTATTAGTGTAGACCACTTGTGTGTGCATCCGATCTGAATTTGTAAAATACGTTGCGAATGATGTTGTAGCCGTCGTATTATTTTTATGGCATTCGAGATAAATTTTCCGTAGTCCAAACTTCTGAGATTTTTGGAGCTATAAAACGCTAAAGGCGAAGAAAGCAGCATTATACATGTATGTATTGTGGCTGTGGCCACGTTACAAGGCAAGTAACGACCGTATTTTCTCTGATCGAATGCAGTGCAAAAACGAGTGTGAATAGAGTTTTTTTCCTTATTTTCTCGGATTCAGATCAGACGCAGTGCCCCAGCGCCTTCAATTTTTCCAGACTCATTAGCCGGTTCTTCTCAAGTAAGATATCTATTGAAACAACTGATGTTAAATATTCATACCTGTCTGTTTCAGATTGATCTCTTCTATTTTCTGTATTTTAACAATTTATGTTCCCAGATCCCATAGTTTATACGAATATTTAAATCTTATTTGTTAGTACTCGGTTAACGGGTGATTTAGGACGCACCGTGGTGGGTCCGAGGCGGTTCAGGGACGGATAATTTTTACATCATAAAAGTGTTCTAATTGGTTCTGCAATCGCTAGTAGGCAGGATGTACCTGCATAATCTGTTATCAATGCCTTAGCCAATGTTTCGTAGTTTAATTATGAGCACCGAAAACAATGGTTTTATCGATAAGCCAAAAGCTATTTCTCTTTTTTTCTTTTTATGACAGAAAGAAAAAAACAGAAGTAGTTCTATGATCTCTACCGTAGATATAATCGTTGTCCGTGCTCATGCTGTTGAGTTAGCTCTTGCTATTTAGTGTATTTTGCTATGATAATTATATACTTAAATAAATAATAAATTATTCTGGATTTTTTTTACACAGCATCATCTAGCCCCAAATAAAGCAGAGCTTGTATTATGGGACCTACATTATTGTTAGCTCTCATTTAAAGCAACGACATTAACTTTCTAATAAAGTGAAAATTTCATCTCTTCTTTGTTACGTCAAACTCATACCCGTCGTCCTTCACGTTAGTAAATGGCTGTGGATTGAGACGTTGCAACCTGTAGGGTCTGCTCGTTGTTTTGTACCACGGAGGTCTAATGATTGCTTTTATTTTGCTTTAAAGACCTCGTGAGTGCAAGGTAAACTTTGTAAGGTTCTTGTGGTTTATAATCGTTAATATAGAGTTCTTTATAGACGCATGTTGTTAGGAGGACTGTTTAAAATAGAGTATTTATTAAATACCCATCGGTGGAAAGTAGCAGATCTTTTCGTGGAGAGAGGATTTAAGGAAGTTCAGACTTTTTATAACTGGCTCTTTGCTACTGCTTGGTTGTGCAAAGTGTCAATTAGATCACCGCCTCTGCAACTTTTGTATCAAAATCTGGACAATTCACTGTTATGTTTTAAACTCAGCATAAAGCTTCCGATCGCGACTTGGGTTTTATTTAGCCGTAGGCAATATTATGTTATATAGGGCCGTTCAACGTTCATTTGCTAAGCCCTGCTATTGTTAGGAACTAAAGGACTTTCTTAAGAATGATGAGTTTTAGTTCAAACAAAATTTCTGACACATGCCAAATTTTTTTATGTATTCTCTGTGAGCACGATAATGTATAAGACGTATTTGAGTAATTAAAAATAATACAATTTACCTATTACTATGTTAGGTAGATAAGTCTCTGATCTTAGAAGATCAATCCACAAATTAAGTTTATGAGGGACAAAAAGTGATGCACATTTTGACAAAAGCTCAACAGTTCGATCCAATTCCCAACTCATAAGGCTCAAACGAAACTGCTTGATATGAAAGCAAACGTAAACATTTGCTTCCAAGTGCATAGCTAACATTTGGCTTGCAGCACCAAAGGCCCTGATCGCATCATGATTATCCACATTCATGATGAAAATAGATTGCCCATGTAAACAGAGAGAGCACATATATGGTTTTAACAGTATACAAATTAAACTGGTTGAAGTGACAGAGGTCGGTTTAATATTATGGGTAACGCATTAGCACTGCTGTTCACCGTGACAATACAGCTAGCATTTAGCGGACGATTCCCATGTTAACATTATTAACGAACAAATTAACAACTGAAAGTACTTGTTTACCTATAAAGTGTATCAAGACTCTGTAAGATTCGAAAGACTACCTTTTCAGCCAGTTCAGTAGTGGTCAAAATAATGTTTTGTAATATATTATTAATCTTAATCGTAAATGTAATCTTAATCTTAAATAATACAATATATACGCTTGTTAATTCACGTACGTACCACGCAAGCAAAACCGTGGGTAGAAAAAAGTCATCTTCTGCACAAAAATGAAACAAATGAGAGAAAATATATTTAAATATTAATGAAATGGCTTCATCTTTAATAAGTTTAATAATTCGTAAGAAGAAGGTCAGACAACAAGATTAAAGTTGAGACACATCAAAATATAATTCAGTATGATTGACAAGTGACTCCCTTACCAAGGGAAACGGCAATCAACACTTAAATTAAGACATGCCGTTTCCTGACGTGTTAGACAGAACCCTAAAAAGGGGACGACCACGCCAGCGGGTATATTGGTGTAAGCTATATAGTAATTATTAGACGTATTCAAAAAAGCCGACACATAATAAACATGCACACATTCACACATGCGCAGACGCATCACGCATACACTTATTCGCGTACCTTTAGGGCCTACGCACACAACTCCAACATTATAATTACGAGGGCTGGTGGCGTGCGTCGACTTGTAACGAGCCTAACAAAATGGCGTCGATATTTGTATACAAAGAGGTAGGCTCGATAAGTTGATTGGAATGATGGATATGACAGACGAATTGGTTTAGTAGCGTTTTATGTTCGATAACGCAAACATGATATAGTTCTTTTGCTTAGTTACTAGTTGGTACATTTGTTACGGCACCAATAAAATATAGTTCATAGCAACATTATCTAATGACAAACTGTAGACGCAGTTTTGGAAGGTTCTCCACTCGGTCGACTGATGACATCGAAGATATCAATGTCCTTTAATATTTTTTTCGTAAGTTGACTAATAATTCATGATTACAAACAATAAATAAATAAGTAATGCATAAAAATCAATCCAGAGCATTTCACAGATTCGCACCTTGCATCATTCTTGCTCAACTTCATAGTCTTTATAAATAAGGCAAAGCTTTACCTACCTATTTTGTAACATTGTTTGAATATTAAACATTCTAATAAAATTTTGAATAGGCTTATTATTTTCAATAATCAAATAAAACATATAAAAAACAATAATAAACTAAACAACAATTATAATGCTTACCAGCCTACGCGAGACTCATATGGTAATGAAGACATTATAGAAATGTTTGTGACATTTTTCTTACAGTAGCAGGAAGCATTTACATGAGTTAGCCAGTGATTAATATTTATTAGTGAACCAAACAGGCACTCCCCAATTTGAGTTGTGCAATGAGTAAATGTTAATTTTGTGAATAAATTAAGAGGTTTGGTATAAGAAATTTAATTGGGTTGTTTCGTTGAAAACAACACGACAAGATATAAAATAAATAACAAAACATTCACATATTTAAGAAGCAATAAATGGAACCAACACAAATGGAATTGAAAATAACTAGGTATATGAAGTAGATAAGTATGCCAAAATCGATACACACCAAAAAAGTGTAAAAAATCTCCGGTATCCTCTTTTTTACTACGGAAGTAGTTTTTTATGGTAAGCGAATCCAAACAGTAAGAAAAATAATGAAAATCATAAAAAAGAGAACAGCATAACTGCTTTAGAATTTTTGGAAGTTTACCAAAACTATGCCCAATAGTTCATCTTGAAATAAAAAATGTTAAGCAAAATTATCAGAAAATTGTGGAAACATTTCGTGACTTTTATCACCGAAAATACTCGTATAAAATATAGTAATTAAATTGTGGTTATAATGTCAATTTTATTATAAGAGTAAAATAACGCCATTAATTGTTAAAATGGCCGTATTTTGACTGTACCACTGTTGAAGAATCTCTGATTTAACCATTCGTTCTAAACGAATTAAATAGAGTCAGTCAGAAGCACTCCCCCAATCCCTTCAAAGATAAGATCGACGAAGAAAAATCACGAGAATTAAACATTCTTAAAAGAGTTGTCAAGCTACAAAATTAAGTATAACGGAGCACCAAGAAAAATAACATACAAATAGACGATCAAGATTGTCGGAGGAGAAATAAATGAGTAATTATTAAAACAAGATTATTATCGAAATCGCTATAAGTCTTGTAAGTTTAAAACAAGTTTCGTATAGATTATTTAATGGACGCGAGCCATTAACGCTGCTAACAGTAATTGCCTGGCACTATTATGATGGATCGTACAGTTTTTGTGGGTATTTTCTCACCGTGTACTTTTTAACGCTTCAAGGGATCCTCCCAAATTGCTGCTTTGACTCGCTGTTACGTCATTAGCTTAATTAGCTTTGGAAGTTTCAATGAAAAACGCGTGAGGAATTCCTTCAAAGTCCTCTAAACAACGTCTGTATGACAATTAGTCTGCGGATGATAAGGTGGCTCTTGGAAATTAAATATTCTCTTTCGTAGTTGCTAATTTGCTTACGAATACCTACCGACAGAAACACAAAAGAACTTAAGCCTGTTTTATTTAAATTAAGCACTAAAATAAATAAGCTACATTCGGATGGCTAGCTGAGTTTTACAATCACTGCCTTCCTCGGCTCGACGAACGCTCTTAACCAAATTGTATTATTTTGCATCTATTTTTGACTAAGTATACTTTGTGAGGAATTTGATGGGGTATTATTATTGCACATAAAATTTACAAGCTAGATATTATTACATTCTAAAGCAGCTAGAAGATATAAGCATTTGACGTTTAATGTTGTATTGACTGCGTCATCAGAACATTGCAGTTTTTTTTTTATTAGATAGCAGACCTAAACGAAAAACCAGATAGATTTGAGTGTTAAAACATGTGTAATCGGTTACCAAATATATTTTTTTATATTTGAAAACTATGCTTCGATCACCATCATACCATGTTTTAAACTCAGCATATGGACTATGCTGAGTTTAAAACATCTGCTCCGTCAGTATACGTACTAATTGAAAATGAGCGGTCTTTAGAATGTTTGTCTAGTATAACAGTCTGACTTATGTAAAGTCTTAAAGATTTTGGCATTTACAAAAATTGAACACAATCTGTATGATACTGTTTTAAAGATTTAAGTGTTTTGTTATGACCATAAAATGCTTATTAAAGTTATGAATAGTTTACAGAATACGCATAATCACTGCTTGGCTGAACACAGTGCCATCGGGCCGTCAGCGATTCAGATCTTTGAAATTGCACATCATTAATTGAGACGTCAGTCGCCGGGACCAAAAAAAGGATATGCTGTCTCCATACTAATTTAGATATCAAGCCAACGAGACCGACAAATTATTGGCCGTTAGTATACGGTTCGTGGAATCAAGATATTTGACGGCAGCTTTGTTCGTCACACATTTGAAACAGAAGGAGCTTAGGACTTGCACAGCAGGGAATTATCATTTTTTGTAGTCTGTTGAAAACATGCAAAGCATAAAATATATTAGTGTGCCGGTTGAATGATAAATCGATTGAAATGGTATTAATCGAATGAAACAACCTAAGAGCTTACTATTTGACGTCAAATAGAAGGCTTAAAAATTATGTTTTAATCGGGCTTCGAATCAGACTACTTTATCCAATATTGTTGAGTTTCGGTTTGTGGAATTAAAATATTTGCCGGTCGCTTTGCTCGAGAAAGCTATTTTTGATTGCAGCTTTTTAACGGAGAATGGTCAGAGTTCATTCAAGTGGTTTTTGTTAAGAATAGTTCAGATGTGGTTTTGTGAAAAATTGCTTTATCATTCTATGGACATCTACATCAATGGAAGTTGGACGCAAGTCTTAACATTTAATTATAGGCTCCTGACACTAATGTCTGTATTTACTGCATTATGGATTTTTATAAAAACAATACCTACAGTTTTGTCTTGGTTCTTTCACTCTTGCCCAAATCCGTCTCAGCATTGTGTGTCTCTTTTAACTAGGAGTGACATTGACATTAAAAAAAAATTACCATCAACTCAATGAACTCATGCCTCTCTTCAAATCAGAAATATTTGTGACGAAAAAAAAGCAAATGCATCGATCGAACAAACTGTCAGAATTATTTAATTTTATCGAATCAGACGTGTGTTTTCGCCTTGCCTCAACGCGTTCCCGTACATTTATACAAGTAGGTATTCCTACTTGTAGCCAACATATAAATGAATATTAAAAATAACTTTATAATAGTGTGACAACATTTTGTAATTTTATGATAATATACAATGCAAGATAATAAATGAAAAAGCCAGCAAACTTATTTTAATAGATCTTAAGAAATCAATTCACACTGACTGTTGGTTTATCTGTGGTATCTAGTCATAAATCCCCAGAACCGACAATTTTAATGAGTTTTGATAATTGAACCGCGATGTTCTGCCAGTTATTCATGATTCAGTGATTTATTCAATATTTATGGTGGTTTTATGAAAATCATTTTAGATAATAGTTATAAACGCTAATTCGGATACAAACTGTGGGAATGGCCCTTCTACTACTCTAGCAGTATAGGTAAAACCATGAAGTAAGATTGACGACACATAAAACAACTAATAGTTATTGTATAATTTTTACCTAACAACGGAATATTTAAAATGATTTGTACCTTTGAAAAAAATAAAAAATCACAAATCACCTTCCTCTCCTCGAATAAATATCCCGTTGTTAAGTAAACATTTTGTTCAAAACCATTATTCAAAAGTTTCAAAAGTTAATAGTTATTTTATATAAATAACTTGTATTCATACACCTATGTACCTATAGTAGTCGAAATAAATAAAACTAGCAAGAAATCAGTTCAAAAAACAAATAAACCCGACTGCAGTTTCTTAAGCATGTTTCTATAATCTTAATATTTCTGTATAAAATTTTATAACAAAATTACACTTCGAATTATTGTAGTTATCTTATGTCAGTGTCTAAGCTATGACGTATCCATTGACACACTCGTCCGCATTTTATCCATCAGGTTTTGATTGTTTTCTTTTTAATTGGAAATCATTGACATATAGCCGCCGTATTATTTTTTTTGCATTTTGTGCATTTCACGTCACTCTTCTGATCAAGACGATTCCAAAGATACCTCATTTATCAAAACCCATTAAGCCGTTTCGGCTACAGGATGAACTAAAAGATTTTTGGTTCGTCGGAAATCGAATATGGCGGTTTGTAGCGGCCATATTAGAATTCTTGACACTATACATATATCCTATGTTAGTTCCGTAATTAAGAAGAATCCAATGACACCTTATATACCAAAATTCATCAAGCCGTTAAGGCTACAGCGAGAGTCAAAGGAACATAAATAAATACATGCATACACCCGAAAATCATCACCCAACTTTAAGGCAATCGGGTCAAAATATAGGTTATCGACCATCGAAATTTCAGAAAATCAACATAAACGATATTTTTACGAACACACGTAATTTACTATTCTTCTGTTGACGTATCGTTGATCGTTTAAATGTCCTCAGTTCCCATTATTAACCATCGAGTATAGTCGCGGACGTTGTTCATGAGGAAGGACCTCTAAACGGTCAACGTAACGTCAGCAGGAGAACATAGTAAAGTACGTAGGTATAGTCTCAATAATATCCTTAAATTAGTCAAAGTAGCGAACTGAACCATTTCATCATTCCATGTCATATCACAGAGCTGTGCTCTGAAATATGATTGAAACCAAATTTAAATTTAAAGCTTAAACTCATGAGCTGGATTTTCCACAATCTTCTATCTATAAAGGCGCTGCTCGCGTGACTAAACATTCTCAATAAGACCAAAAGAGCCAGTTTAAAGCACATTGCTGTCGGTTTACGGACATTTTAATAGGTTCAGCCCATAAGGAACTGAAGTGATGAAGGGAAGGTAAATCTTGATCTAGCCGACTTCAATGAGATTGTGTTTGAGAACTCGTTTATCGGGAGTAAAATTTTCTCGTAAATTAAATGCGTGGTAGTTGAGGTCTAGCTGTTTTCTACCCTGTCAGATTAATACGAACTCGGTGGCGTGGCGGATGTGTGCTTCGATGAGAGTTGCGGGTTCGATTCCCGCTGCGGAACAAATGTTTGTTATTCATGTTCTGTAGATTTAGACTGTGGTACTACTGCACTTGTAGTTCATGATACCCACGACTCAGAGAACGCGAATGGACCTTGAAGTATGTGTCTTTTGGGTGTAAACAAAAACATGCCACAATTTTTTTAGTTTACAGTTAAAATCTAACTTTATTTTATCTTTTTCAACAGTTTTTGTTTATTTTTTTAAGACCCTTTATTTAATATTTTTGAAAAAATACTTTCCCTCCTCTGTTTATAATATTTTTAGACTAGATAATCATTTTTCCTTTTTCTCCTTAGAATAGGCAAAGTTAAACACAATTTTTTGTTTTTACTCATAAAATAAATAAATAACGCTGGACATTTTCACACTACATCATCTAGTCCTAAACTAAGAAGAGCTTATGAGAACTGCAAGACATATAACTTATAAAGGTATATTGAAATTACACGTATCATAAAGAAACATACACAAAATGCGAATTTAAAAATTAAAAGTGAATTTATGATGATGACTTGCGCGCTCCTGAGCTAGACGAATCAGGCAAAAAAACTCTTCTTGATTACACCACACTACAGTTGAATTAGGGATCATAAAAAAAACAATCTGTTACCAAAATTATTATTATTATTATTGTCACTTTCTGAGCCTAGACGAATCAGGCAAAAAACTCTGCTTGATTACACCACACTACAGTTGAATTAGGGATCATAAAAAAAACAATCTGTTACCAAAATTATTATTATTATTATTGTCACTTTCTGAGCCTAGACGAATCAGCCAAAAAACTCTGCTTGATTACACCACACTACAGTTGAATTAGGGATCATAAAAAACAAGCAGAATCTGCTACCAAAATTATTATAATTGCCACGTTCAAAAAATTGATTCGGTAATAAATTAATAATTTTGACGATAACGTATGAAATCCCATTTCCATTTGGCGTTAAATTATATCACACTACAAATTATTAATCTTAAATCACAAATAACTGTAAAGCTTATTCTCTAAATCAACTGTAATATGAATGATCACCTCAAAACCAATATTCACACTGACCAAAACTAATAATCACTGACGTTAATGCCCGGTTATATACATTTATAACTACATTAACATCTATTAATCTTGTCAAAAGCCGCTAAAGGTGAGCCAGTTATTTTTAATTTATACACATTTGTAAATATACATTTTCATTCTTATTCCTTTTGTTTTAAGCGTTGCAATAAAATCATCAGCTACGAATATTTTCTTCAACAATAGTGACGCTTTTTAACTGTCATTCACATAAAACTATTGTTATGATCATCATAACACATATGTGCTTTAAGCGGTGAAGGAAAACATCGTGAGAACACCGGCACGTCCTAGAACCAAAAGTTCGAAGGCATGTGCCATTAGTTAGTATTCCAATAAGTGGCGATGCGATTGGAACCTGTCACGTGAAATGTACTTGCAAAAATGCGGGCGGTGTGCCAAATGTAATGTTGGGGAGTGCCTCTGACCAACCCATTCTTGATATTATGTGGATCCCATAGTTTTTTTCAATGACATCTTTGAGAACAACATGCATGTATTGAGTATGTATCTGAGGATGTCTATGATGTGAAATACAGTTGCGAGCGTCTTTTGATCATCATCTTACACAAAAGCAATGTCATTACTTTATTGGAATCTAAACGAAAATGTGTCAATGAAAATTTTTGAGACTTCGTCAATCAATCCGTCATTAGTTGGAAATTAAATTATAATCAGTAATTAAAATCGAATTTAATAACCACCATAACATTATTTTCACTAAGGCAGTTAATAAAATGAAGGGTCTGATAAACGATCCGTGATATGAATACGCATAAAAGAACATATTTAATCTTTGATAAGAGGCACCAATGGTCCTTCAATAAATAACACAAAGGTTTCACGTTACAAGATACTCTTGGCGACGTGTAAAATATTGTTATCGATAATAAAACAGCAATATCTCAATTCGATGACTTCATACAAGGAATTGCATCACGTATTGAGAAATTTGAGAACGCCATGTAAACCGATCTCGTTTGAAATAAAACGGAACGGTTTTATGAATAAATTATGGCAATGTAAAGTATGATAAACGATGGTTACCATTGTAATGAAATAACGTAGGGCGTACAGTACTACTTGCAAGTCTAAGATATTAAACAATTTGTATTGGGAGTGATACAACTTTCGTGGGAGACTGTAAAGGCGCCTCACATCACGCGCAGCGGGAGGCTCTGACAAGTAAACTAGTATCTTGCAGTGAGGGTAACGTAATAATCTAGCTATCATAACCAGATTACCTAGACACTCAAGCTATTTGACTTTCCACACAAAGAAGAAGAATACAGAGATCTTGATATAATGACCACTAGTATTAAAAGTGATGTTCAATGAACACTCACGTTTGTAATGATTAAGATGTTTCAAATAATTAAAGTTCTGACATTTTTAGATCGGGTCAAAAGTTAATAGGAGCTTACTACGGGTTAAAATTAACCGCCGCCATTTTTAATTTATTTTATATGGCATCTATATCTGCAAGCAAGCCATGTTATTATCATTA
Source organism: Perizoma flavofasciatum (assembly GCA_958496245.1). NCBI lineage: Eukaryota > Metazoa > Arthropoda > Insecta > Lepidoptera > Geometridae > Perizoma > Perizoma flavofasciatum. The sequence continues at coordinate 9,574,339 of OY292436.1, forward strand.
ACTTGATTAGGCTTGCATCATTATATGAATAAAGTCATTTCTATTTTTTACGATACGATTATGGGTTCGGTTTAAATAACAGTGTTGTGAACGGTGCTCTAAGGAGCTGATCTCGTTTAATAACAAGTTGATCCAGTTATTTCTGTGAGTAGAAACTTTGAATTTCTGATAGTGGATTAATAGAAATCCTGTTGTCTAAGTGCTTATCGAGAACTATCAAGTACCTACGAAAGCATTTCTGAGAGCTGGAATTGCGCAAATAATTTAGGAATTCCGCGGGTTTGGTGCCCCGTGTCATTAGTTGTTTATTGGTCATCCTGTCTATGGTCAATGAAAAGGTTAAAATTTGATAGTTCTAAATGATTTCGACTTAGGTACTGTATCCCTTCTGTATTTGTAAAATAAATGTTTGCATGTTCTATTCACGATCATCATCCTGTAAAAACGAGTATGATACAATTGTTTGTTTGACATGATTTTTTTTATAGAAATAAAACAATAGTTATAACTGGTTTGGTTCAACATCCCGTCAATCATCTTTACAACATATACAACATATACTCAACAATAGTTTAAAAATACACAAGGTCCAAACAAACTTTAAAACCTGATCCATATTACTCAAAGCCATAGCCGGGACGGGTGGCGACAGGTGACAAAAACTGTTATGAATACCGGGACACCGGGAGCAGTCCCCTTTTTGCTGAAAACCCGTTCCGACACTCAAGAATGCTGTGAGACGCAGTGATATGCTGGGGAGCTTAAGGTTTTGCAACGAGCGCTGTAATGTTGGGATTTATGACATGAGTTTACATTTCGATTCAAGAGAAAATTGTGCAAAGCACGATACAGTGTAAATATATCGGCAAATAGTTATGACTTCGAAAGGTTGAGCAAATATTTAAGATTTTTCCAAGCGATAGGTAATGCAGGCAGCAATGGATGTTAGGGTATGATTATGAGGTAGCTACGTACTGTATCAATTTGTTCATTCATTCGCAGATTATCTCGCGTCAGTGACCTGACAGGGTTAACATATGGTGGCCCTGAAAATGGCCTAGTGAACAGAAAAAAACAGTGTTGTTTAGTGTACTCGACTGCTTTATTTGAATCGTTATGAACCTGAGTTGACAATTCATATTCAATGCTATTATATTTTGCCACCTAATTTATTACCGCTACTGTGACTGTGGCTTTTAAATAGAAAATATATATCCTTCAAAAGTATTAACTACAAATTTATGAAACTTTGTGTAAGTACTTTTGTTGTGTAAGTGTAAAATATTTTTGTTTTTTTATTTAATCAGACAAAAAGAAAAGTTTAACTTAATTTATTTAACGCACTGTACACCCTGTCACAAAATCCAAAGAAAACACAAGCCCTTAAATAGGATAATTACAACGCGTCGAACATACAACATTATTCCCACTGAAAGCAGCAGGATACCTCGTAATTTACACCCGAGGTAGTTTCTTTTTAACGTTGAGTTGATTTACTGTGCAAATGTTAATTACGTACTATGTAAGTTGGTATGTACTAACAATTGGTTGTAATTAAAGATGAGTGGTTTACTTGTGACTGGCGACAGTAGTTGCATTTTAGCTTCTGACTGCAATCTTGCCTGTAGAAACGCAAATTATTTTTTATTCGCTTGTGTTTTTATTTCATGGGACGCTTTGTGTTTTTCCATACTGGTTTAAGCATCAGTTGTTTCGAATACAAAAAATATCATTATTTTTCTTATTTATTTTTTAATTTCTACTAATATTTTTTTTTAAATGTATTTAAAAAGAAAATACTTACCTACATTTAAAAACACAACACTGAATTTTAAAACTGATACTCGCAATTTTAAAAGCAGAATAAAAGGTTTTCCCTTTAACTTTATAGTGTATTTTTTAAAACTTATAAATTTCAACCAGAACCAATGGCAATTAATTACAAAAATTAACGATCAAGTTCCTATAAAAAGTATTTCAAGCGATGCAATTACCTATATTGTTATGTTAATCAGATTTCTTATTGAGATACTGGCGATGATGTGAGATAAATATCTTTTTATTGCTTGTTTGCCTACAAGATTAATGTTCCTGCAATGTTCTTTATTTATAAAATCATCGTTGGTATTATTAGACGTAGGTACTTCATAAAACCAGATGTTAACTAAGAAGCTTCCAAAGGAATGGGACATTACTTTAAGCTAATGTACATAGAATTTAAAACTAATAAAATGCAAAGATATGTGTTTATAAATCAAATAAAAAAAAACGCAACAACATCAATTTTAAAAAGCATCTTAAATTTTTCAACAGCATTTTTAATGTAGAACTTATTTATTCTCGGCTAACTCCAGTTTTGTACCCTATTTTGGATTAACCTGCTTTTACTGAACCGATTTTGATAAACTTGTTTAACTGTTGACCATCGTCTCTTTTCAACGATAAAAGTAAGATAAACCTCATGTAGACAATTGTGTTTCAGAACATCCTTGTTAATAGCATGAACTTAATTAGTTACCAAATGGACGAGTCTTCTATTCACTTAATGCAAGTAAGTATATTATACGCTTTTTATGTGTTTTATCGATGACAATAGAGGTGTTATATGTTTAGCTATTGATCAAATACGTATCGCAAAGCTGAAATGGAGATGGACTTGGCTAGATGGGACGATGACTGATGGACGAAGGCAATAACCAAATAGTGGCCTAGAGAGGCTCGGCGACCGAGAGGCAGACTACTCGCCCGATGGTCGAATCACATCGTCGTCACCGTGGCCGGAAATCAGTGGATGAGAATCGCAAGGGATCAGAAAAAATGGCGTTATAAAGAGGAGGCTTATACCCAACAGTGGGTGCATCAATTCTAGATGATGATGATTGATCAAATCTATATCTTATTCATTAAGTGGATTCTATTTAAAAACAATGGCATTCCTTCCATTATGCCATTATTCCATCCTCCTAAGCAGAAAGAAGGTTTCAGCCCAGCGAGATCTAAATTCTTTTTTTTTTACCGACTAGTTTTATTTTAGAAGTGATGTTGGGAAGATCAATCCAATCGGATCCGGGTATTGTAGGTATCCTGGTGATCCCAGCCTGCATCAGAGGCGCAATGTTCTTTCAAAAGTGATCGCGAAGTTTAGCCAACTCGTCTTTACTTACTTATTTGGCTCGGGTATTTTCTAGATATAATATGTACGTATTTACAAAAAAAAGTATATTATTAGTATATCAGTCATGTAGTTCCCATAATACAAGCTATGCTTAGTTTGGGGCTAGATGTCCAGCATTATTTATAACTCTCGTTTTTCAGAGGCTCGTCGTCTCTGGAAGTGACTTTCGGCCATCGAGCCGTATTCTATATCGATTAAATGTTGTCGTTGCATATGTATTTATTTACTAAATTGCTCATAGCGTCGTGAATGGTACATATTCGGCGTGGACTCGTCCCAGTGTATGTTTGTGGCGAAACGCTTCCCGTCTATTAGTCTTCCCTTTGAAGTTATCAAAACCAAACTAGTTTTGAAACTTTCCTCAAATCTTCCAACCCCTTGTTGAACTAATAGGCGGTGTCATAATAAAGAAGAATTTCCGTCTGTAAATAATCATGTATCAACATTTGTTCCCAATTATACCGTTGAAATATACACTGTGAATTGCTCGGGTCGGATGTCTGTGATGGATATCCTCTCAACACGTGTGGATGCTTCGGATTTATTGCATAATTATTGTTCTGAAATTTTCTGATAATGTGTGAAGTGCTCCGTTTATGAAATCATAAGATAATCTAGTGTACGATTAAGTAATTAATTAAAGTAAATAAAAATAATTTTGGAAATTTTCACACAGCATCATCTAGTCCCAAAGTAAGTAGAGCTTGTGTTATGGGAACCAAATGACTGATACTTATGTACTTTGTTTTATATTCAGACTGGAGACAAATATTTACAGATAATATAAATATACATATGTCTCGCGGCAGGAATTGAACCCGCAATCTTCTGCGTCTCAGGCGGGCCTACACCCTTTCATTCATTTGTTACAAACGTATGGTTAAACGGTACTACAAAATGCAGTCAGAGTTGCATTAACAAAGTAGGTATTATAAAACACAAAAAAATCTAATCCTTTTGATAATAAAAAAAAGTATATAAGTAGTTTATCAGTCATGTAGTTTCCATAATACAAGCTCTGCTTAGATTGGGGCTAGATGATGCTGTGTGAAAAGTTTCCAGAATTATTTACTATTAGATAAGATAAGATAGATAAGATAATTTATTCACACAAAAACTTAGGGACTAATTTACAATTTTAAAGCGTGATTATATATGAAAAAGATGCTTTATAAGACGATCGTACTTAGAAGATATTTACATTTGTGCAGGCACTTGTGGTATTTTAATATTTTCTATTTATTTATAATACGCTAGCTTCCACCCTGCGTTGCTTTTCTCTTTCCTTATTCTCGCTTTCCTCTTTCGAAAAATCGTGTCCTAAATAACTAATCGCTAGGAAAGACTGCATTATGTCAGTTTTTTTAATTAATTGACAAAACCAATAATTACCTGATAGATTTATTCTGATAATCTAGTAAATTTAAAGAAAGTTAGATTTAAAATACGCTTATGCCCTACTAGGAAGACTTAAAAAAATTATAGTAATATCTTAGTAACAAACAATAAAATACAATAAAAAATATATGCCAGAGTTCACCAACACAGTTACGGGTGGTTAGGTCCTAATCAAAGCTTTTTTACACAACATGTTTTCATACGAATCATCATATTCAATAGTTAGACTTGACCGTTCCTCTATTTTGTTGATGAACCTAGCCTTAGACACACCCAAAGGTCCGGTCAAACTGACGTGGTGGGTGTGAAAGTAAGGGAAAAGGTTGTCAAATGGTGGTATTGTCAATAAGTTCGCTTGCCACCGCCACTGTCGCTCGGAATGATCGCGCCAGGCTTTGCTTAAGCTAAGTAGCAAAACCGTGTCAAATACTCGTGGTATTTGACAATGTCTTTGCTATGTAAGAAAATGAGAAAATTTCTTTGAGTACGAAATGAAAAAATACAAAATATAAAAAAAAAACAAACAAAAATAAACACGTTCACGACTACATTCCTTATGATGGATATTTTCAGATTCATACTCTGTACTTAAATCTTTGAGGATACCTAGTAGGGGGTAATCAGAGGCATGTCTAAAGATTATATTTGGAGCATGCCTGTGTTTTATTTCAAGTAGTTAGCATTCCATGTGACAGGTTGAAAACCGATGAACGTTTATTGGAACACTAACTTATGGCACATGCCTTCGAATGTTTTGTTCTAGGTCATTACGGTTTCCTCACGATGTTTTCCTTCATCGTTTGGAGCACGTAGATGCACACATATTTTTTGCGAGAGGAAAAATTGGCACACCGTTGTGTTTGAACCCATGGTTTCCGTATTGGTAGTCGGAATACCGCCTGCTACCCACATGGCTCTATAAAATATTTTTAAATTTTACACTAAATACTTATATGGGAAACCAGAAGTATATTTGGTAAGTTATTGTAATTCTAAACTAGTGCTAGCTAATTAATATAACATTATTCACAGAAAATTTGCGTTTATAATGAAATTGCAATTCCTAGAATTTGCATGAGAAAATACCACTAAAATAGTAGGCCAACGTTATAAAAGATGTACTACATACATATTTAATTTCCCTAATGTTCATGATAGTAGGCAATCTGCCAAATATGCTAAATCTGTTTTGTGCTTCCTCCAAAAGTAGTAATAAAATATATTCCTTTCATTTCAAATGAAATCATACTTTCATATGAGTTGATAAAGAAGTACAGGGTGCAAAAATACTACACTTCATTTTCTATTGATTTACTTCGAAGAAAACGAAACAAAAATACCCGGACATTTAATTTTCCAGTTTTTAATTCCGGTTTCTGAATTTAAGTCCAGATATTTTGGGTTGCTTGAAGCCAAAATTACCTCATAACTCCTACCATTTTCAGGATTCATGGATTTCAGCTATTCGATATATCGCGAAGATGTTTTTGTAGGTGCTAGTATTTACATACGTCTACTGTCCCATTTTGACTTGCATGGTAGGTACTGAATCTGCGGTAGCGTATAAAATGTTCTTGCCTTATACCAAGTCATCAAAACAATGCTACTTATTAATCGTGATCGATACAAACATATTATTATAGGTTATTGTTTATTTTGGTACATGCGGGCGAACCCATGGGCAAAGGCTAGGATTAAAGTAAAACTGTTAGGTATTCAAACTAATGAGCCGTTACATATATATTGAGTAACAAAACATAAAAACAAAATTTTGCATTCATAATTTATTCGTAACACAGAATTTATGTAGAAGGTAGTTTAGAAACCTTTTAAAAGGGGACCCACCTTCAATGAGGACGGTCAGTTTGAAACTCGACCCCGGCCATTTTAATTACAAATGCCCCACACCTTTTTAATATCCGTACAAAACAAACACAGACAGAAAAACAAACCAAAACATTTTAGAGGGACAACACCCACTATAGCTTATCAAAAGCCGGACCCGACGTCACGCTTCCAGAGATAATGGCCAGTCAATATTTGAAAACCCATCAGCGACAACGTTCAAATGACTTCTTCACTTTACTAACACTATCTCGTCCTGCCGACCCTTGAAATGAAAACAAGCCGTACTTATTCGAAATTAAAGCTCAAACTTCAGTTGTAGAGAAGAAAGGAAGTGTTGTTTGGCTGCTTGATCCATTAGGCATCCTATTGGATATCAAAATAAGACGAGATGTCAATGGTATCTAATAATGACATTTGGTGTGGTTTTAATGGAGAAATTACATAAAATTGTGACCGAATGGAGTTCCTCGACTGGAACATCATATAAGTTTGTGACTAACTCTGATTAGTCAGTTTGTAGACCTTCTATAAGCCTCCAATTGTTTTCAGAATGAAACATGACAGTTAAGTTATTTATTATTTTTTTGTCATTGTAAGCTATATGACTTTTTTTTTGTCTCGGACCGTTGTCCACATAATCTGTAGTTTCAGCATATTATTTATTTACCTATAAATGAAAACTTTTAATTGACCCTCAACTTACCTACATGAACTTTGCATATAGGTAAGCTATATGCAAAGTGCCTGTATAGTGTATTTAGTTAAGTAATTTCTTGTGTACTGTAAGTTTTATCAAAATTCTAAAATAAAATAAAATAAAGATTCTGTGTGTCCCGAAATTCACAATGCAAAGTTATTTGTCGAAGAGTCACTTTTGTTTTAATTATGCTGAAAATTATGACATGGTTAAGTTTGTTTAGGAGTCAGTATGAACTAGTCTTAACTCTTCAAGTTTGTCAAGAACTTCATCCCGGCTCATTAAAACTTCAACAATAAATCCCTAAAAACAAAATTTGCAGACATCCCAGTAAATAAAGATTAAAGTGTTTAATCAAATGCTTCTAGCTTCTGACTTGTTGAAGAAAGTTCTGACATGACTTATATCCTGTAGACTTTACTTTGAGTTGGATGTGTAAAGGAAAAGAAAACAAATTTACAGCTCCCAGCTTTTATTCTGGCGCATTTTGGTATTACGTGTAAAAATGCGTATTTTTCATCCAGGAAATAGGTAGATTTAACTAATTTCCAACAGCAGGGACCTGCGTAAAAAAAATGTCGGAATTTCAGTAAAAAAATGTTTAACATTGACTTTTTATTTAAGTAGTTAGTACCTACTATTATAGATTAAAAATTTCAAAATAACTTTAGATTGCAAATAGTAAAGAGCCTAAAGTAAACGCTTTTGTCACTGACTCCATTAATGTTTGCCCAGGGGAAGCACGCCTAACTTGATGTCATAAACTGATTTTAAAATGAACCAAGATAATTTAAGTTTGGTAGCAGACGACCTTTGCTTCAGTTACCAGTTGTTGTAGCCAAACATCGATGATTCTAATAATTTAGTACAAAGCATCAATGGATCAAAAACTTCGATGAAACTGAGCTACTTTCAAAATACTAAACAACAAACACGCTCTCAACCATATGACCTTAAGATTCTTAAAAATATTCTCATTATGAATACCCGTGAATATACCAAATAACATTATTATTACGTGCCTATTTAGCAGAGTTGTCATTCCGTAAAGCCAATCGCTTATTGGAACACTAACCGTGCCTTTGAACTTTTTTATCACAGATAATTCTTATGGAGCATACAAAAACATGTACTGTGATACCGGCGCGAATCAGAAGTTTACTTGCGAAGTATTGAAACTCAAAAATAACTTAACATTCTATTTCTCTACAAAATAGTCAACAAAATTGAGCATTTATATTATATTTGTATGTATCTACATATATATTTGGATGTAGGTATGTATTTAAGTATGAATTATTTTTTATTTTATGTATGTAGTTTATTTTTTATTTTTAAGTAGTATTTAATAAATTGTTCTCTTATTTTGATAATCAGCCAAACGCAATACCGCTCCACTCTTCATACATAACACAAAGGTTAGCTGGAAGAAAATGCTAATTAGCATTAAGTTCCCTATGTACTTGTTTTGTCTTGTGCAATAAAGCATTTTCTATCTATCTATCTATCTAACATTCAAATTGTAAAACGGGAATTTACAGGCACCGTACTATGGGCGAAGGCACGACAGATTAAAAAAACTTACCCTCATGTATGTTGAGGAGGCTTGGAAGTTGGGACAGACCTGGAACAAAACAGAATTGTCAAATATCCATTATACTAACAAACGTTGCACTATCAGTGATACATTAAAATTTGACAGTACATTAGGCAAGGATTAGTTAACGTAGAAAGCAGGTGAATATGCGCGCCGACTATTCAGTGCGGTGACACGAATAAGGCAAGCCCTGATGATACACCAAAATAATACTTGTAAATTGTTGCCTAAAGTTTGCGTTATTGTTTTGATAACCATCGACCGGGCCTTTACGCCTGAAATACGACTGTAAGGGGTTAACCAGATTTTTGTCCTACAGTAACTGTAGAACTAAGGTACTAACCTCAACTCATCATAGAAAACTACTACGTCTGCTTACCACAGAAAATATTTTGCAATAGCAATCGATAGGACATTACAAGCAAAGATACACTTCGCATTTCAGACGAGCTCAAAGATTGATTTACATTGTAATCTTTGGCCCTGCTATTGGTGAGCGGTGGCTCACCAATAGCAGGGCCCTAACCTATGGACGCTTGCAAAACCAGAGGACTCGACATAACGGGACCCTGAGACATAACGGGTGAAAAGTCTCTTAATATCACCGGCCTTTCCACCATCCCAACCCTTGATATATGTTTTTACCCCGGATGGTAAACCAAATAATTAGCCAAATACTGTGGCATTATCACATCATGTAGTTTAGTAGTTTATAAGTTGACGTTCTAGATGAACATTGAGGTTTATATTAAAAAAAATGCTGGACATTGCCTTTGACTTTGACATGGAAGCTATCGACTAGAAAGTTACCAACCAGAACGTATGACATGCCGACAGTTCCGGCAGCCTGTTTTCTAAGTAAATGCGACCATTGGTAGGATATTACTTTATAAATGCGTGTGTGGGTGTGGGATCAAAGAAGATGCTTCGGCTTACCATTTCAAGATAAAAGCGTGCTATAGAGACGCCTATACGTTACGGCAACAGATTACAATTTTATTTACTACTCCAAAACGTTCGATAATCTATGTCTTAATTAACCAAGCGAGAGGAATGCCGGTACCACGATACTCGTACTATAAAGCATTACAATACCTATAACTTGTATCATCCATTTGAAATTGAACTTAACAGTCGTAATAATAGGTGGGCCTTTAGCGTTGATACAAACATTAGAAACAAGCGTAAAGGAATCGGTAACTACGTCGTTTCGAGTTCATTAGTATCGGCTGCTTTACATGTGTTTTGTTGGAAACCAATATCCATTTGCTCTAGACTGATTTGATCGGAATTTTCGTAAAAATCACCACTTTAGAACCGTAATTCAAAATTGAGTTTGATTGAATCTCATATTAAGATATCAAAAATGGCTGTATGTCTGGGTATACTTTTACACAGCTGTCTTTTATTCCTATTTATGATGATAGGTAGTTTAAAAGTTATTAGTTTTCCTGTACTTTTTCTATATTATAAGATGAAAATATTATTTAACGTATTCACCATTATTTTAGCATCTGTTTGTGATTTTGGGTTCAAATAAGTAAATTTGCTTTCTTTCATTAGTTTCATCTATTTTCTACAGGATGCCCCAGAATTTGTAAACTATTCCGAAAAGAGGTCATATATTAGCTGACAACTGCAAAAATGATGAATATTTTAACCGGCATAGATTGGGTATACCTAAATAAAAAGTTTTAAAACCAAGCTGTATCCTGGCAGAATATGGGTTATAATTCTATGATACTCTGTTGAGAAAGATATAACCAAGAAAGGACAAGCATCACGATGAAAAAGAATTACGGCATATCAATATTACTGGCCTCAAATCCTCCAGATGGATCATTTGTAATGGCGTCGTAAAACCTGTAGTAAATCTCCATTGGATAGATAAATTTTATAATAAGTACTGCTCCTTTATCAACGATGATCGACGTTGTAAATCTGATTTGAGAATTTAATACCGAAACATAAAACAAACTGGCTGACAAAGTTCGGAGTAATCCTCACAGAAATTTATTAAGAGGAACACGAATCAATCACAAAACGTAATCCTGTGAGGCTATAAACAATGTGAGACAAATGCCGATAAAGCCAGTTTTACGATCTGCCACCTCGTATACCACCAGAGCACAATACTGAATCAAACAGTAATACAAAGGCAGAAAGAAAAGCGAATTTCGAATAAAACCCGGGCTGGGATTGATTCACATATTCATTCATCGCCATGTTCTATTCAGCTGAGAGTTACAGTTATAAATTATAATCATTTGTAATTACAAGTAGTACCTAAAAAAACTAGCCTAAGAACCTGTGTATCTGTATTCAATCACATAAAAATTTTCATGTGCTTGAATACAGGCACACAAAATTCATTCACTAGTCTTTGAACACAGCTTCACTTAGATAAAAAATAGCCTATACAATTGCCATTTTGGGTCGCGAGTTATACCCGTTTCAAATTTCATCGAAATCAGTTAAGCCTCTATGGAGATTATTAGCACCAAACACCCAAACATCGAAACTTTCGCATTTATTAGTGGAATTAAAACGGGGTAAGCAGAAAAATATCACCTTGTTCCTAAAAAAATAGATAGCAATATGCAATCCCAAATGTAGTATGGATGGATAGAGCAGTGTACTGAATTTTTAAGAGATTCATATCATAAAAAATCACATGGTAAAAAAATCGGCTTGTGCAATCAGAATAAAAAAAAAAATGCTGGACATATTTCACGCAGCATCATTTAGCCCCAAACTAAGCAGAGCTTGTATTATGGGAACTACATAACTGATATACTAATTATACATATTTTTTTGTAAATACATACATATTATACATAGAATGATTTGAAGCTACATTACTCTTTAAATTACAGAATATATTTTAAAAAAACATGACATAATCAATGATCAAAGCGCTAGCGCGTATCTAAGACGAAAATTAGCATTGATATAATAATAATAATAATGCTGGTTATTTTTTACACAGCATCATTTAGCGCCAAACTAAGCAGAACTTGGATTATGGGAAAACATGACTTTTTTTTTGTTAATACATACATATTAGTATACATAGAAAACACCAAGACCCGTGACAAATATTTGTAACATTTTGTCATGCAAACATTTTGTCCCCCGGCAGGAATCAAACCAGAAATATTCAACAAAGTAATGCCGCCAGTGTTTTGGGTACCCTGCCTACGGTCGGTGATTTTAATTCTATTTTCTACCTGTAGATAACAGACTTCTTTTCCTTTTATAATATTATGTAGATAGTTTAGTTGGCTTTTCCTCTATATAAGCAGTTATATTATACTTATTTCTATTGTCATAATAAATAATGATAACTAACAAAGAATTATAGCCATGAAGTGTCCTTCCTGCTTAGAAAATTTACTGTGCTGACCGCATAGGAAGAAAACAAAAGTAAGAATATGGTAACAAGATAGAGAGCACTCAATACAAATTGTAACATTTACTAAATTTACGATTATCCCTAGCGATATTAAACTAGATTATTAAAATGCTCCATAATTGGAAAGGTTTTGGATTTATTTATCGGGTTGTATAAGTAATTTATTTCTATTCAAATATTTGATACTGTTTACGTTTGAGTGAAAGAATTTAGATTTATGGAATATTTTTTGTGAGTCAACATTTAAATATTTTCACACCTCGAAACTTATCAAATAAAAAACTTATATTTTTTTTACTAGTGAAAGCTCCACAGTCATTATGGCTAGAGTCTCTGACTTTCGATCTGAAAGTCATTGTTTTAAATTTCGTGCATTTTTCAATGTAAAAAATGTATGTTCGTATTGTTAGTGCTCTCAAATGGTGAAGAAAAACAACGTGAGGAAGCCGTTATGCGCCGAAATCATTCTCATACATTGGACACATGAATGAAAAGAGCTTATACGAGAAAGAAAAAAGGTATGTTGAGATGGTTTAGGCATATAGAAAGGATGAATGATAGAAGATTAATAAAACAAGTATACAAGGCGAGAGTGAATGGGATAGTTGGAAGATGAGGCCTCGGCGAACGTACTCTGATCAAATTGCAGACATTCTAAAGAAAGGCCAGGTCAGAAATACACTAAACCGCCGAGCTTGTATGAAGAATTTGATGAGGATGAAGAAAACAAAAGAGGTATGCCAGGATCGTAGCAAGTGAAAATCCTTGATCACTGCCTACCCCTCCGGTAAACAGGCATGACTATATGTATGTATGGGAGTCCTCACTACATTATTTTAAACCCAACATTTAATTTCACAGACATTAAAGCTATTACGACATTCCAATCCTATTCAACTGATCGTTAACACCTGACCTACGACCCTGACACTAGGTTTTCATTCATAACGGCAACGTTCATGACAGAGGATTTATAGACAGCCACATAAGAGATGACTTGATGTTGAAAGATGGTGTGAGAACAAGCAATTATTGCAACTAAGACAAGCAAACGAAGAAAAGAAATCGAACGATACCAACATTGCAGGTGCAGACAGAACGATTTATCTAGGGACCAAAGTAAAGTGCTTAGGGTCGAGAATCCTATGAAGTCTTAGTGGTAAATGGAACTGTGAGTGCTGTGGGATGTAGCTATGAATCATATAAATATGTTCGATTTCTAAAAGGCGAGTCCAATGTGCGGAATGGAAATTCAAAGGCAAGTTTTTAAGTGCCAGAGGATGGATTTTATTCGCGAAATATATGAAGGGTTCCTTAGCTGTATCATATAACTAGCCTCTGCCCACGGCTTCACCCGCGTGGTACCAGGATAAGAAGTAGCCTATGTGTTATTCTGATATATAAGCTATATGAATGTAAACTTTCATCAAAATCCGTTTAGTAGTTTTTCGTGAAAGAGTAATAAATATCCATCCTCACAAACTTTCGCGTTTATAATAGTAGTAGGATTTTTTATATTATTTTTAATTAACTCATATAAAAAAGCAATGGTATGATTAAGAGGTAGATTATTTATATACGGTAATAATAAGCTGAGAGGACCACTTTTAAAAGTGTGCATTATCCCGTAAAATGACCTTTATCGGACATTGGTTGAATTCAATCTATTCTTGATTAATCCATCAAGAAAAGCCAACGTAAACCTAAAAACCCCTTCCAATAACTCAAAAGAAATCCAGGAATTCTATCCGCGCTGAACCCTTCATCAATCTCGGTAGGTGGCCGCGAGTTGACCTTGTCAGACGTCCGTGTTCCTGCGACAGCCGCATCGTGATTCAGATGTCGGGACTTCTGACGTTTTTATCTAGTTAGTAGACCCACTACCACGAGTTCACTGGGCGCTAGCTAGTTTGATCTATATGATCTTGTCTGTACTAAAATTATAGATAGATAGTTGGATAGAAAATTATTTTTAGCATTTATTCATACATGTGGCGCAGTGGGCGAAGGCCTGCCTGAGACGCAGAAGGTTATGGGTTCGATTCCCGCTGCGTGACAAATGTTTGTATGGTTAGCAAATATTTGTCTCGGGTCTGGGTATTTTATATGTATAATATGTATCTGTTTACAAAAAAAACTATATAAGTAGTATATCAGTCATGTAGTTCCCATGATACAAGCTCTGCTTAGTTTGGGGCTAGATGATGCTGTATGAAAAAAAAACTTACAAGTAGGTATATACAAAAAATACAGATGAAACAGCTATCTAAAGACCGTTGCAAATTATAGAAAATTATTACATAGCCGAACTTAATTCTAAAAAGCATTCTCTTCCAGATAACCTGTGTGTATTGTGGAAAAAGATGTGTTGGTAGTGCACAAAATGGCTAAAACAAAACACTAATATGTAGTGATTATGTAACGCAAATGTTTAAATACATCTAGAATTTGATAGTAATATTTAAATACTAAGGACATAATTAACATACATACATTAACATTTTGACCGATCATGATTTTAAAGTTTAGTAATTATATTATATGCATCAGCAATCAGCAGCACCTGGGGTGTTGCAGGTTTCAGGTGACGGTAACCGATTCTCATCAGGTGAACAGTATACACACTGAATGCCTCGACATAAAAAAACAGTTCCCGTCTCACGACCGTCGAGCTTGGTCGCGGAAGGTGCTCATAAGGAAGGACATCTAAACAGTCAGCAAGAATGGTAAAGTACCTACGTGATAGAGTCGTAATTATATCCTAAAATAATACAAAACCATGATAATTTCAATTCTATGATAAACGAGTCTGACTCACGCATTGAGGCTTCGTACAAGCTTGTATGTACCAAACATTACTCTAACGAAAAGTTACGAGTCGGATTGAAAGATAAACTTAACTTTGTAGTTGAAAACTGTTTCACCCATACATTGATATACGTCACCGTCAATTCTTCACAAAATATTTTTATGTGATTAAACTACAAATTATCGATTTTCGGACTTTTTCCTTTACTTGTGCTTTGAGATCTTGCTTCTTGCCAAATTTTATGATTCGAGCTCAACGGGAAGTAACTATGTGTTTTAATTTATTTGCGAGTATCAAAATATGTCGCATAAATGGCCGTATTTTTTTATCGCATTGACTTGAGAATTTTTTCGAGCTCGGATCGTAGACCTACGTATTTGATATTAATTTCAACTTGATGCCTCCACGCGTTCCTGACAGTGAACGCCTGACAGTGAGACAGACGAACTGACGGACGGACAACGATGTGATCCTATAACGATTTCGTTTTTCCTTTTGAAGTACGGAACCCTAAAAAAAGGTCAGTACTTTGAAAAATCTCCCAATTATTGCCTATACTCGCATTCCATCAGTTTGTCATAAAATTATTCTTCTGAGGAAATATTTTCCAAACAGTGTCTCCACTTATATTGTCGTCAATAAACCCTTATTGTTTCCTTAATCACAAATAATGAGGTCGCCAATCGTTCGACCCATCTATGGCACTCGTTAACGTAGAAAAAAGGTTACGCCTTCCTTACGCCTACTAGCTTCTGCCCACGGCTTCGCCCGTATGGTACCCGGATAAAAAGTACCTAGCCTATGTGTTATTCTGATGTATAAGCTATATTACTGCAAAGTTTCATAAAAATCTGTTCAGTAGTTTTTGCGTGAAAGAGTAACAAACATCTATCCTCACAAACTTTTGCGTTTACAATAGAAGTAGGATTTTTGCTCGATTATCCCAGTTTACCGTTGAACGTAGTTGAGCACGGTGCTCATGGTAAAAAACTACAAAATTACCGCGGAACATCAATTAATACACAACACAGCAAACAGCATTAATTGTTACTGTACCTTCATTCTTATCTACTTTCCGCTCTCTTCGTATAGTTTATTATGTGCTCGTTGTCAATATATCATTGTTGTGTTGTATCTATGGGGGAAAAATGTGTTTCTTTCTTTATTTTTCTTCAAAGTCAATTCAGCTGTACTTTCATTTTAAATTATGATTCCCAGCTACTTTAGAAGCTGGGAATTTATTATTATTTCGATTCTTTAGAAGGTAGACTTGTACCTTGCCTTGCTGAGCATACTCAAGACTCTGAAGAAGGCAATCTAACCACGTAAGTCATTAAGATATAAAAGCAATACAAAAACCACGAACGCTTAACCTGGCCGTCTTCTGTCTGCGAAAATCATTAGATTTAGCACTGCTTTCTCACTATCAAAGCTCTCTTTGGAGCCGCCTTAGAGCAGGATTGCATAAAGACCAGTCTCAGAAAAAAACGCTCGTGTCAAGCAGTTCAGTACGCACTGTAGCACAATTTATTCGATGCTATAAAAGCCAGACAAAAAAACGCGGAGGCAGTGTTGGTGCAATCAATATATTCACGCGAATTGTGACTACTGCCATGGTGATAAACTAGTTATTTGTATTATGAGCCTGGTATTTATAAGGAAACAGGCACTGGTAACCTGATTTTTACGCGAATGCGTTCTTGTCCCATCTTTTTATAGGTCCTTCGTTTAGACTATCCATTAGAAAAATTGCTCATCTGATTTATGAGATGGGATAAAATGGAATGAGAGCCATTCTGTTTAATAGACTGAAATAAATTGGTTCTAAAATGTTGACGTATCTTAAAGGAAGCGTAAAATCACTGAAGCCGGTGCTTTCCTCTTTCATCCGGTGATGTAAAATCCTTTATACGAAATGTCCCAATATTTAGTTGATACAAAAATAAACACGGGCAACACCAAAACTGCGACTGCAGCTACAATACTTACATATCTTTCAGCTTCGTGGATTCTCGAACGTCCAACTAAGTCACTAAAATTAAAAGTTCGGTCAAAATAGGCCTTTGTTGCCAAAAACTTACTAAAAGAGGCGGTGGCGAACAGAATATTCACACCAAATGACAACCATTTTCCTTTGACCCCACACTGCCACTGCGTCAGTTTAACAGGGCTCTTACAGACTAAAGCATCACAAAAAATGGTCAAAATAACTATTATTCAAATAGTAAATTTATCCACTGTTCAAACTATTCACTTACTTCTTACGCAATTCACTATTCACTGCAAGAAGAACAATACACAATTACAGATCATGTAACTAATGACCACCGATTCCCGCAGCCGAAATCCTAAAAGCCTCAAATCACGGCAATCTATCTGAGAACCGACCGAGAACTATAAAAATAATAATTTATCTCAGACAGGAGAACCAACTATCAAGGTAAGAGGGGAAAGCGACCATTACAGGTAATATTTTATATGGTGCGCATGAACAATTCCCGCGAGGCTCAAAGAGAGACTATTGCTTATACATTTTTACTCCGAAAAAGGTTTTCGGTTCAGAGCAATTTTTTATACTACTCTTATAAAACCTTTGTAAACCGAGAATATAAGGTAAAATTTTGTGATTCTATTTTATTCGGGTAAGCTCTATAATTTTGTCTCAGAGCCTTGTCTAGTAGGCAGTCCCCGACTTCCTATCCGAAGGTCGTGAATTCAAATCTGTACGTGCACCAATTAATTTTTATATTTGAAAAATGTATATGCGCTTTAACACGTGCTCAAGACACCAGAATGCTGTAGAAAATAAAAGTTCGAAGTCATGTGACATCGTTAGGGTTCCAATATTATGGCTGATCCCTCTTAATGCTCACTGCAACCCTGACTGAATCCTCAAAGTATTCAGCGTCCTCTCTCGAATTCACTCACTCGTACGCGAAAATATCTTGAAAGTAATTGATCACACGCCCCTTGTTTAACAAAATACTATTACAAAAGTCTATGACTTGCGCAGTACCACACGTTCGTGATCCCAAGACCGACCGGGTGGCGTGGCCTAATATCCCTCAGTAAGACGCCGACAGCTTTTCACGGGAACACTCAGTAAAGCACTGTTACATTTGCAAAACTAGCACTTGCTGAATTGAATGAAATGTACAGCGCGATTTGAGAAGCGCTGGAGGGTATTTTCATTACTTTTAAGAAATGCTGTCTATTTTTTGGAGACTGGCGAAGTGATAAATTGCCACTCTTAGAGCATGCAAACTCAGAAACAATAATGTAGTTTTTCATTGGAATTACAAAAATCATTTTTTTGTTTCGTCGTCTTATGATTGTATTCGCCCTAGTTGAATTTTATGTTGATGATGACTATGGGTTCAATTCGTTACAAAGCTCCCAATACCGTAAATATTTGAAGTAAATAAGTTATTCAAGCTAAGTCTGCCAGAGAATTTATAAAACAGAGATACAATTTTGATGCGTCTTTGAAGTGCTGTGGAATCTATTTGCATGCATTAATGATTTCGTTTGAAAGGTTTCTCACATTTTCGCATTTTAAAGTTTGATACCAAAATTTTATGGTAGGTTACATATAACTGAAGACTTGGGAAGCAGCTCATCAGTATTTTCTATAAAGCCTTTTTTACGCCATACAACGACATCAGTAATGAATCGTACGACGAAGAAGAAGAATTTAGAAACTGTGTTTGATTGTTTTTAACCAACAAAATAAACAAAAAGCTCATGAATTTAATCCTCACGTATTGAAGCGCACATAAATTGGAAAATAAATTGGTGCACGACCAGATTCGAACCCACGACGTTTGAATCGGAAGCCAGACTAAGCTGTGTTGGTCTAAATAGCAGACAAGACCAACATAGCTTATTCTAATGCTTTGAAATAAGCCTATACTATACCTATACTATCCTATTCTTCTGATATTGTAATCCCATCCTTCTGTTATTTATTTTACCCAAATGCGATAGTGGTTATGAATTTTGTTTTAGCTGGACTGATTTGACGATATTTGAAACTGGTATAGTGTATAGGCTTTATTGAGAATCAGACTAATACATAGGCTACTTATTACCCGGATACCACGCGGCGAAGCCGTGGGCAAAAGCTAGTTAAGATAAACTACAAACGAAAACATCAAGAACAAACGCGGCACTACAAAGTCTACAAACAGACGCGCCACTCTGACCTCGAGAAAAAAATACCGGTTCCCTCACTCACGATTAAGTCATCTCCCCGCTGTTTCACCGATTTAGAGTTAATTTCTTCATTTTGTTCTGAGATACGCTTAAGGGTCTCATTTTGTTCGTTCCACTTAAGGTCCCGTCAACAATAAGTTAACGCGAAATCATTAGCTGGTCCTTGGGATTCTCAGTGTTAACAGGGTTGGTGGTTTGTAAACTAAGCTGTTGATGGCATCCAGGGGTCTAGAAAAATACCAGTTACTGTTGGCGTTAACGCCTGTAGAAAGAAATAGCATGCTAAAAATAGCATAAAGAAATAGTTTCGGTTTGGTATACTTTTGGCCCTACAGATAAATTTAATTTACCTTCCTCAGAACACATAACGCATATTTTGAAATGAAAATCAAATCATTTATTTGGCACAACAAGAAACAACAACAAAACTTGTTACGTATCTACCCTATAAATAGAAATAGGCTATTGGGATAGTTAAAATAAAAAATAAATGTGCTACCACGGTACTCGTAGTACATGATACCCACGATACAGGGAATCCTAGAGTGTGGGGTAAGGACAGGTTACGTATTTGTCTATTGGTTGTAAAAAAAAAGGTATCTAGTCTACTCATAAGTTGTTTATACTTATAAGTTTTGCATCATAGTATGTTCTTCCTATTATTTCCAAAATATTATTCTGAATACGATGTAGCTATTATAAAAACTGATGTACCATGACCTGCCTTATCTGCATACCTTGTGTCCTCAATCATACGTTATCAATCTAACGCCACCAATAAAGTAGCTGTTACCGGGTTTTATCAATTTGTAAATAAGGTATGACGTTATTTTATTAACCGGAAAGTTGTAATGGATTATTGGGGATTCTACACGTGGGGAACGATAGGAGTGATCGATTGGAGTTGATTTATCTGTTTGAAGGTTGTCGGTTGGATGAGCTAAGAATTTTGTGTCAATGCTTTATCATCATCATTTTTGCCCACGCGTCACGAAGAAGACTAGGTATTTTGTGCCTACAGTCTATAACGGTACCTACTAATTACTGAAGGGCCAAAATATATGTTAACGTTTGTACATATATCCTTTCTGTGTAATTCTGTGTGTCAAATAAATGTATTTTTATATAAATTCTCTTTATTCCTTCTTTACCATTGGCTTGTAGATTCTCTAAAGTCCACTGTTGAATATAGGTATCTCTCTCTAAAGAATTCCATGTAAGACTAATGGTCTTGGGCCTCCGACATCCACTGACTTCCTGCAGCCTTTAAAATGCCATCAATCCATCAGGGCCTTAGTACGCTGCATCGGCCGGTTTGTGGTCGTTACTCCGATGGAGGTGCTGAACCATTGTTATGAGCTCACGTCGCTTGTCGGCATAACTCGGATGACGACGAGGCATCGCCGGCGGTGACGATCCGTTTCCGGGCTGATAAGTGTGCGATAACTTTTAATACACACGGCTCCCACTTCTTACCTATGCTGACCAGGTTTGATAAAACAGGTTTAAAAGATTAATGGTCCTAGAAAATCAACTCCAGCAAATAGAAATAAATACAGCTGCTAAACGCGACATCACATCTACCAAAACCCACGCATCGTGCAGTTAATTAAACTCACTCGAGCGTCCCACAGGACTTTTTCTAACTCTATCTTCAAGGAAAACGACCGTTGTCACGCACTTAACAGAAATAAAGTGTCGTAGAGCGTTGCGAAGTGTCCAGCTTGGCGCGACGAAAAAATATCGATGTTTTTTTACATGCTTAGAATATAAATAAATAATAATAAATAATGCTGGACAATCCACACAGCATCATCTAGCCCCAAGCTAAGCAGAGCTTGTGTTATGGGTACTAGATGACTGATATACTTAATACAATACATTACATAGATAGATATTTCTTTATTATACATAGAAAATACCCAGAACACCCGGAACAAATATTTAATAGAATAGAATATACGTTTATTCGGCACAAATAATGAAAATATAGTGGGTATACATAGTTCGACAACTAAAAGTAGAGGTAGGTACTTCTACGGGCACGTACAATGAACGTTACGTTACGTTACGTTACGTTTTAAACGTTTACATTTAATTTTGTTAAAATTAAAAAAGGGCGTATGGCACACCCTGGGTTGGTGATAGTTTTATATTAGTAAAACTAAGAGATACATTTTAACTTATATATTTAGAGAAACCAATGATAATGAGACACGTGGTTTAATAGATTTCCGAACTCTAATTGGTTTGCTGCTTTTAGTGACCGAGTAAAAACCAATAGAAGGAAACTTGTGTAATATTTAACAGGTATTCTAGCTTCTACTGGTTAAAACCTATTGGATAAAAAGTAGGCTGTGTTTTATTCTGGGTTGAGTTTATTTTATTCAGCGTTCTTAGTATTAAGGCAACAAAAATGTATACTATTAAGTTGGAATGTTTTATGAAAAAACGCAAATCACGAAACACTTGGAATGATAGATAAAAGTTACTGTAACGTCCGAAAATGTCATTTTCGTAACTTCGTGTCATGGTCACTTGACTCCAAATTGTCGCGTCACGGATGGTAAAGTAACTAGTATGTTTATAATAACTGACTATCCTAGGATACTGGGTATCCAAATTATTATGAATCAATAGATTTTATCGACTCGATATTTTTTTTTCTCAGTCAACAATGAGTACCTATTAGCAGTGGTGTGTTTAGAGTTAGGTAAGAATAGAAAATAAATATAAATAAAATAAATAAATAATGCTGGACAATCCACACAGCATCATCTAGCCCCAAGCTAAGCAGAGCTTGTGTTATGGGTACTAGATGACTGATATACTTAATACAATACATTACATAGATAGATATTTTTTTATTATACATAGAAAATACCCAGAACACCCGGAACAAATATTTGCAGATCGTACAAACATTTGTCCCAGGGCGGGAATCGAACCCGCAACCTCCTGTGTCGCAGGCGGACCTTCGCCCACCGCGCCACATCGGTCGTCATACATTAAGACAAAAACATGTAAATACATTAAGTTTGCAAAAATATGATCAGTATTTAGGCTGAAAATAAAATAAGATAAGATAATAATTTATGTAAGACATTTTTATCCACATGTGTAAGTACAACTTACACTATGTTGTAGGATATATTATTTGTACAAGAAATATAATTTTGAAAAATACAAGTCACTCCGGTAAGCTTAGCACACTTCCCCAAAATCATTTTTCAAACTTTTAGTCGCATACTAAACTGTAGTTTTCAATCTTAATAAATTACCATACAGTTTTTTCAAGCTTTTCCGTTACAAACCAAACTGTAATTTCCAGACTAAATAAATCACCACACAGATAATTACAAATAAGCTATCTTGTCCAGCATTTTGTTGACAAATCAAATTGAACTCATGATAATTTATTCAACGATTGAATCGTAACAGAATAATGCATACCGTGCCAATTATTTTAATTGTAGCAGACAGATAACATTGTGTCATTATTTATCACATTAATTAATTAAATAAGTCAGACAATTGTTAATTTATAAATATTGTAATTCATTTATATTAATCAACATGCAAAACGCGGGCATGCGTCAAATATAATGGCCTCGATTCTGTATTTCACTAACTGAACTAAATTTAAACTGTTGCTCTATTTTACTGATAGTGCAGGCAAGAAAGAGATAGCTACAATTTTAGTGCTGTCACATTAGTCAGATTTAAGTTTTCTATACAAATTTTGTCGTCATTTCAAAACATGCTGACTATTAAACACAAAGAAAAGTGGCACGTAAACTGATTTGACAACACTAAAATTGTAGCTATCTCTTTCTTGCTTGCACTATCAGTAAAAGAGAGGGACAGTTTAAATTTAGTTTAGTTAGTGAACTACAGAATCGAGGCCAATGTCTGACTATCCTAATTGGTCTCCTCAGATATCTACGCACAGAGTATCGGAGGATGTCCACCATGGAAAATACAGTTGTGAGCGTGTTTATTTTAAGTTTTTAAATGTTGTAATTATAAGCTTTATCTAGGTTATGGTCAGATATCTATTTACTATTAGTTTATAAATATGACTTTATCATGGCTTGAGTGCAGTGTACTTAATCTTATAAATAATATATTAACAGTTGTGACGAAAGAGATGCAGGTTCGATTCCTACTCCGGGATAAATGTTTGCATGATCTGCAAATATTTATCTCGGGTGTTTTCTATGTATTATATATATGTATTTACAAAAAAAGTACATAAATAGTATTATCAGTCATGTAGTTTTCCATAATACTCTGCTTAGTTTGGGGCTAGATGAAACTGTAAAAAATCTCCAGCATTATTATTCCCGCTGCGGGACAAATGTTTGCATCAGGATCAGGATTATGAATGTGTCTGCTGGCTGTTTATTTGTTTATAAAATATTTATCGAAAAAAACCATTTCGGTCCTTTGTAACAACGTTTACATTCGTGAGATGTTCAAAAGAACGGAACCTACTAATTTTCCGGTAAAAGTATATGCCATAGAAATCCTATCGCTTACTAGATCCCCGTGTGTATTCTATGTACTCACAGTCGCCACTTATTTGATCAGCTTCCCTCCAAGCCGAACAAATATTGAGTTTAAAAACCTATTACCTCTCTGTACTTTATTTCTTTTCATAACTTTGTAAAGTGGCTAACCACAGATTAAATTATAGTGCGTATCTACCTACTACCTCACTTAAATGAGTTAAGTACCTTTTTCATAACAACCCCACCAGTCATCAAACCGACCAAGCCGAAGTCATCTTCAGCTTGGTCGGCTTGGTGACTAGCCTCTCTTTTTCTAACATTTGGAGTGGCACAAACGAAGTGAAGTTTGAATAAGATTTGAATGAATTGTGAAATGTAGAATGAGAATGTTCGTGGTGGAAAAGATAACTAAGATGCGATCGTCTGATTTATTTGACAAAAAAATATATGTAAATTCTACGATACGTCAGGATAGCAATAACAATAACAAATACCAAAACACGATTAATCCGTTTAAAATTGGTTAATTTCATTACTACCAAAGTATATTATATTTAAAATTTTATCAAAAGGGTATTTGGTTAACGTACAATGCGTTCCTCGCCCGGTGATTGAACACCGAAGGGATCCTATTGACAGTTTTATCTGACTTTACTATCACTTCTCGTTCCATTTTCTCCTCAGTGGGATTCTTTTGGGGTAATATACGACCTGCCTGGGCCTACCGGTCGCATATCCTTGAATACTTTTAATAGTTTCTGTAACTTACCTATATTCGTTTTAGTGTTAGGTTACTTTCATTAATTTGTTTGTTTTATTCATAGTTATCACGTTTATGGTTGAGAAAACGTTCTGAGAAAACTGGCATGCCTAGAACCAAATATTTTAAGTCATGAACCATTGGCGCGATTTAGCGTTGTAGTTATTTATTATTTCCTCGAAAATATCTTCAACGTTTTCCTGTAGCAAGTTACTACCGAATCTCCCTCGTCTAAGCTTTATCGTTAAACATCTATTTCATAAGTACAAAGTTATACAGCATTGTTTTAAATCTTTAGTACAGCCAAAAAAAGCAGGGCTTGGGATAGTCCCGTATCTCTGCAATGAGCTAATGCAAAATTTTGAACTGTTCAAACTGTTTCGGGAAAAAATAATACTAAGTTTTCAAATTATACATAATCAAATATCTCATAGAAATCTTCACATCTCTCCCGTGTTGAAATTGTTTTTAGCAATAATATAACATTGTTCATCTTTGAATTAATCTCGAGTTATTTTATACTGTTTATTATATTTGATATACACATCACTACGACATCGCTATCGGTTTGGGTGGCGAGAGAGAAATTTCGTATTTCAGTATTATTTCTTCTTTGCTCATAGCATTATCCTAAAAGCTTCCATTGAGTAATTCACAAGTACGACTATTTCCTTATTTCATCAGTTCGCGTGAGAAACAACGCTGAAACAAGGATATTTCTACGTTGCTTTATTCTCAGTATTTCGCGAGATTTTATCTCGACCGTCATCTTTTGTGAAGATAGATACCTACTGTGTCCCATGTAGGTAAAGGTTCTGCTATAGTATACATATAAATTACAAAATAAGCTAGATGGCCTCTATTCTCTAGTACACTAAATACCCAAAATTTTATGTACCGCTCTTTTTTTACTAACAGTAACAAAGTAATGAGATAACGTCAATTTTAGTGCTATCAAATAATGCGATTTAAGTTTTCCATACAAGTTTATGATTTCAAAACAATGCGACTACAAACACGAAGAAGATCTAATTTGACAGAAGTAAAATTCTTGCCATCTCTTGCTTGCGTGCACTATCAGTAAAAGAGAGCGAAAGTTTACATTAAGTTTACTTGGTGTACAAGACAATCAGCGCCAGTGAAACTTTCAACAATACCACGCTACGTTCGAACAAAGCGGGATTTTCTTAGTATAATTAGGTAAAGATGCATATTGGAACCAAATCCAAGATTCAAAGTTAGTTATGTCAATCAGAATTGCCCTATGACCATGCAAATCGCGTTTTTCTTGATATGACCTATTTAATTCATAACTTCAATGGCAAACACTTCCTCGGTGAAGACAAAGATTGAGCAATTTGTCTTTTGTACCTTTAATATTTGAGCAATTTATGTGTGTACTGTATATATATTATTTTATTTAAGTATGTCCTAAATATTATATTTATATATTACCATTAATCATTTAGGTGTATTTAAACATTTGCGTTACGTAACCACTACATATATTATTATTTTTGTTTTAAGCATTCTGTGCACTACCAACACATCTTTTAACAATGCACAAAGTTTATCTGGAAGATAATGTTTTTTAGCATTAAGTTCGCCTATTTTGTGCAATAAAGAATTTTCTATCTATCTACCTATCAACTTAAATAGATGCAAGTATCAACGTTGAAGAGTTCCTTTCCTCAAT
This sequence comes from Perizoma flavofasciatum, assembly GCA_958496245.1. Lineage (NCBI taxonomy): Eukaryota > Metazoa > Arthropoda > Insecta > Lepidoptera > Geometridae > Perizoma > Perizoma flavofasciatum. The sequence continues at coordinate 9,600,463 of OY292436.1, forward strand.
CCTCATCCAATTCATATATGTTTCATTCAAATCCACGGCTCCTGTCCGCCTTGAAGTCTCTCTCAATAATCCTCCACCGCCTACTCCACCGACTACCAGCTGCCACTCCTGTCATTTCAGAGCAAACCGTGTGGAAACTTCCAGAATGCCCGATCGATTACAACTGTCATCCGTTTTGACCGTAGCAAATTGTCAACGCGAACTGAGATTTTTTCTTGCCTTTGCCCTTCTCAGAATGGTGACATTTTGACGTATGATCTAAGACTAGGCTATCTTTGGAATTTGTTTAAAGATATTTTTATCGATGAAATTTACAGTAGTATTTACTAGCGGGTTTGTTCGCGTGGTACATGGGTACAAAACTAGCCTCTATCTTAGAAAATAAATAGATGGCAAAACAATAAGGTACGTATTTATAACAATGCAAATATGCAAAATTACATAATTACCCCGATTTGGGTATTCCATCAGATTGGAATCAATAGATATTGCAGCGCCCATAATGACGGGTGGTAAAATCCTTACCCAAAATACTCCCTCAAAGACATTTCCAATGACTGCAGGTAAACTCGTGCACAAACGAACCGACAATCTCAGTGGCGTGTTGGACGAGTAGTGCGGGTTCTATTCCTTTATGATTCGGGACAAATGTTTGCGTGTACAGCAGATATTTATTACGGGTCTGTATGTTATGGTATCATGGTTCTCGTAATTCCTGATACCCACGACACATGGAATCTAGTGTGGGGTCAGGAATATGTACGTGTCTGTAGGGTATTAAAAAAAACTCTTACGCAAAATACAATCAACAGGCTCTTTGCGTCGTGGATAAAAATAAAATAGGGTGGGGGGGATTGGTTAAGGGGTCCGGTCCGTGTATTTAGCAAGAATAAATTGAATTTATTTCCAATTTTCTTAAGAAGTTTGTACGTCTTTCTTTTTCCTACGTTTGAAGTTTTTTTTTTCAAATCTGTGGCATCAGTAGAATGATTAAGATTTATTCATATTGTGAAAATGGGAATTTTCCCGTACCGTACTATCGGTGAAGGCACCGACTAAGTTTCGACTCATTCCGAGAGTCTTCATCAGGGTGAGTGATCGCAACGTTCTCCCTCCGCGTCGCGCCGTGCATTACTAATGCACGGTACGTGAAAATTCCCGTTTTTACAATATGAATAGTCAAGTTCACGATAGTTTTTGGAATAAAAAGATTAAGATTTACTTCAATTTAAATCAAGATAAAACCTCAAGAGTCTGTACTAACTAGGCTGCAACCATCAAAAGCATCTGTTATATCCACTTGAAGTCAAAAGAAACCGTGAGTTCATAAATCAGAACTTAAATAGATGCAAGTTACAAGTACCACTTTAAGCAGGTGGTTTGTGGATAGTTCACCAGCTACTTGTCTTTAAAGCACCAAGAAAACTGTGGGCGTTTTAGTTCATTCATTAGATAGACAGATAGAAAATTCTTTATTACACAACTATAAAGTACTGTACATAGGTGAACTTAGTACTAGATAGCATTCTCTTCCAGCTAACCTTTGTGTTAATGGAGAAGAGTCTTTAGATAGTGCATGAATATAAGAAAAAATATAAATTATTTCATTATAAATTATTTCACCAATAGGTTCTGTCTGAAAACCAGCGTAGCTTCACATCCTGGTGATGTGGAGTTGCTTATTATGCTGAGACAGGACCTATTTGGCCAACGCGTAGCGGAGAGGAATAACCTGCTTTCTTTCTTTGTACCTTCTGCTTGTATCCTCTCTGTATTGTGTGTGTCAAATAAATGTATTTTCTTTCTTTCTTCTTTCATTGATTTTTAGTTGAGTCATTGATTTTTCAATTGGTTTTTATCGTGTTCGGATTTGTCAAACTACAAAATTCTATTATGAATTAGGTACTGAATGCAAGTCCATCGTTCAAGCTTAAAGCTTAAAGAGTACTATGTATGTATAATTTTAGTTAATATTTAACTATACTTTTACTATCCATCTACTATAATGACAGATCTCTGGCATTATTGACAGAGCTAAACCGTAACAAGAGTTTAGCTTGCCTTTTTACATGTCATAATATGTAAGTTTTTGTATATATGTATGTCTCCGTGCAAAATAACGAATACATAATGAATGAAAATACTTTATTGTACACCTTATGAAATAAACATATAATTCATTTTGTAAAAACGGGAATTTTCACGTACTGACGCGGATGGAGAAAGTTGCGATCACTCACCCTGATGAAGACTCTCGGAATGAGTCGAAACTTAGTCGGTGCCTTTACCGATAGTGCAGTACGTGAAAATTCTAGTTTTTACAATATGAATAGTCAAGTTCACGATAGTTTTTGAAATAAAACATATAATTATAATAAAAAAATAGGTACAATGGCTAATCTAATCGCTTAAATGCATTCTCCTTTATGATCGCGATGATTTTTTTGTACAGTCAACATAAACATACTCGTATAAGCTTGCTACTGCGTCTGCGCGCAAAACTATAGATCTCTTTACTATAGATTTTCAAAGAATTTATTAATATACAAGAAATCCCATATATTGTTTAAATGTTTATTAAAATTTTCAGCTCTAATAATATCACTATAAATTTTAGTCCATTATAAAAATATGACAATAATTTTAATATTAGTTCTGGCAAGTTGAGCTTTAGGAAAAGAAACACAGAATCGTTTTTTTTTATTTCATCATAACTACTTGACTTAGCGAGATTTATAACTATTTTATGTTTTAACTCATTGAATATTTTATTGAAGTCCATTCATAAAGTAAATGCAATCCAATGATTTATATGCATTTCAGAAAATGTATAAACAATTATTTTCTTCTATAAAGATAACTACAAGTTTTATGATGTAAATGTGTTTATGTAGATATGTTTTATGAGAAGTTGACTCAACACGGTTTTTAGGTTTACCGATTGACAAAAAAAATAATTGGAAAGCACACATTGACAACATCTCAAAGAGGCTGTATCGATTATCTTATCCTCTTAACCATTAACCGCTTACCATGGACACGTGGCATCTGTGTTGCGATACGGTGTAATTTTCTGGGGCAATTCGAATGATAAATTAAAAGTTTTTATAGCCCAGAAGCGCTGTATAAGAGCAATGAGCCACTTAGTGCAAACAGATTCTTGTAGGGAACATTTTAAGAGTCTGAAGATTCTCACACTGCCATCGATGTATATAAATGAGTTAGCTATATCGTTTAAAATTAACCTGCATTTATTTGAAATGTGCCTTTGGATGAAACTGGTCTAATTGCTATTGGCAATACACAGGGGTTTTCAGTAATGAATAGGTCTCTGATAAACTAATTGAGGTACTCCTATCCTCAGCCAATCTCTTATTCTAAGTCTTATCTTATGAATATGTATATAGCTAGGATGAATTTCCTAGCTTTTTATAAGAGAACGGATTCTAATTCTAAAAAATACAATAGGAACAAAAAACGTCAATAATACGTTTTTTATTGTTCCTATTGTAATTATATATATATATATATATATTTTAATCAGTTAACAATAAACAATCGTTTTAGAAAAAAAAATGTTTCGTGTTGAACTAAGTTCTTGCTTGGTTTTCATCATCATCATTATATTATAGATATACCTAGGTAGTAATATTTATAGGGCATAATACTTGAGTCACGAATTGCTAAAGTAATTTAAGTTTTAGTTTTTTGTTGTATAGGATCAAATATAATTTATATAATTATGTTGTGTCGTTGTTTTTAAAGCTTAAGGTTCACAAATAATACCAAATCACACGTGAAGAAATCACAAACACATCGTGAATCAAAAAAATATTCCTTTGACTAACAAATCGATCCCAAAAAAACATAAACCTATTGATACAAATCTATCAAAGAAAAAACTGAATGGAGAGGAAGCACAGATATTTTGTTAAAATATGTTTGTATAAACGGCTAAACCTTTAACATGGGTTCATTCCTGTTTCGTCTATTCACATCGGACTCATTGTGCTCTCGTCAATAAAAGTATTATTGGACAATCGTTATTTGTTGTCATTTATATTTATGCGATATCTTCGGTCTGACGTAAAGATACACGGACTTCCGGTATATTATTATAACACAATAGCTTAGTGACGGTTAGTTGCGAATAGTAACATACCACAGAATTGAAAGATATTTGCCACAAAATCTTATTTTCTATACAAAGTGCCCCAAAACAAGTGTATATGTGTCATAATACTATCATAGTATCATTCGTAATAAAAGAGTGAGAAAGAGGGTAGATCGATTTGTCTGCCACTAACATCCCCCCGCAAAGACTTCCTCCCGTGCTCATGGTACATACAACTATGTCGCACAAATCATGGTAAATATCCTGTTTGTAGTATAAAATATATGTGAATGTATTCTGGAATACCTTGTAGCAAATTATTCATATCCAGTGACGTTTTGGTATTTTACTTCAAATCATCGTTGTGACCAAAGTTATGACCCTTATTTTGTGTTAATATTAATTGGTCAGAAAGATTATTGGTACCTTGTTTATTTCTTACATATATTTCGATTCCATAATGCCGTATTCTTTCCTTTGTCTCCTGTCTTCTCTTACTTGCTATTAGACAAGTCGTTACTTGTGGGTAAGTAGCACTTATGAGAAAAAAGAAGAAAAGATACCCACCGCTATTTATCAGCTGTCTCTATCCTCAAAGGTTTGCTGGAAGAAAACTCTTGTTAGGGTTAAGCTTGTTAACTTACATATAGGACACGTATATCCTAAACTTACATATAGGATATACGTGTCCTATATGTAAGTTTTTTGTGTGTATTATCTGTGTGCACAAAAAAGAATAAAGATAGAATAAAAAAACGAGCGTAATTTAAAAAATAATAGAATCATGGAAAAATAAAATGGAATAGTAATGTATAAGAAATACGTTCTCCCGTAATACACCAAAGAAAGGAAAAGCATACTTCGTATCATAGCAAACAGAGTTATCGAAATTTGATACCACACTCGAGTCGGTTTTAGTCAAAACAAAATCAGAATGGGGCATTGTTGGCGATCCACTTTTGCCGGTATCATATTTAGGACGGAGGTAAAATACGTGGTGAATATTGATATCTTGTTTGTAAGTAAAGGATTATAATGTAAATAATGCTTTTATTATTCGCTTTGTCACTGATATTTGAAACTTATGAGAGAAAAATTTATGACATGAGTTTACACATTCAACAAAAAAATACATTAATTTATTTCATAATAACCAACAAACTAACTGCCTAAGGCCAAAACGTTATAGAGCAAGATATACAATTTACATAAAGCAGATGATCAGCTTTAAAAAAATGCTCTTTTTTGACTTATGATACCTTATCTATAATTTATATTCATCGCATCTACTGTAGTGATTTAACAACCTCTGTGGCTCAGTGGGCGAAGGTCCGCCTGAGACACAGAAGGTTGCGAGACAAATCGGAGGTCTGGGTGTTTTCTATGTAAAATATGCATGTATTTACAAAAAAAATATCTACGTAATATATCAGTCATGTAGTTCCCATAACACAAGCTCTGCTTACTTTGGGCCTAGATGATGCTGTATGAAAATGTCTAGCATTATTTATTATTATTATTAATTATATATTTATAGTGATTAAAGTAGTAATATCAGGATCTTAACAACTAGAAATGTTAAGTCTGAAAAAGGGGAGCAATTATGTTATTTATACAACTAAATTGGCAAACATGTATACAGTCCACCTATCGGTAAGCGGTTACCGTAACATATGGAAGCTGGAAACATAATAATAATAATTTATTGATCACAGAAATAACAGATTAGGTATACATTAACAAGAACTTTCTAATGATGATACCTACTTATTAAGTAGGTAGGCATTGGGGCTTATCGGAGATGTAGGTATACAAAGACGCTTATACTTAAACTAGGCCGAGCCTGTATTATAGGTGTAAGTTCCTTCCAGGGGCCTTAACCATGAAGTCTTGTAGCCAGTCAGTTCAGGCAAAGATGTCACTTTCTGCTTTGCGATTGAGGACACTATGACGTTGTTAAAGCTTTGTCATTCGTAAAGCGGGATATGACATTGTTGCCTAAATTGAATCGCAATAAGTAATGGTTAGGCCCAGGTATGACAATAATTTAACTGTGGCACAATAACAAAACTTACTACGAAACAAGTATTTTACTATTTGAGACCAAAGGTATCGCGCGTTGCCAACCCTGAGACATAAAGGGTGAAAAGTGTAATATTCCTGTAATATTACCGGAACCTTTCAAACTGGAGCATCACTGCTTTGTAGCAGAAAAGGTTTTATGTTTTAATGTACCAATAATTAATTTTATAATAGAGCTCTCTTTTTGTTTTTGTGGTAAGGTGTTGAGATGTTTGACCACTATCTTATAGCTCCATCGTATTTTTAGTCTGTAATTTAATTTTTTTTTAGGCATCTATTTTTATATTCTAACTCCATCGTGCATTGATGTAACGCTGTTCGAGCTTATACGTACGGAATATTGATCATTGAGGTCCTTTGAAGGGATCCCCTTCTTTGATTTCGCTAGGTCTTTGATGCTTAGGATATTTGAGAACGTTGTAAATGTAGTTTTATCCTATAAGCCGATCAGGAGTTTTGCCAATTTTATTTTTGAACAGGGGTACCAGGGGTATCAGTACATTTTTTATCTTTACATCTTTATATGAAACTAGCCTTTGCACACGATTTCACCCGCATGCTGCCAGAATAAGATAAAAAGAAGCTTATGTGATATTTTAGGTCACGAACTAGACCTGTTCCAAAGTTCATCCAAATCAGTCTGGCTGTTACGGAGATTATTGGCAACCAACATCCCAACATCTAAACCTTCGCATTTTTATATAAGTAGTTTTTATATAGAATAAGTTACATGTTAGCATAGCAAAATAATACATATGTATTTTGTATTGTGTATGTAGATATTATTTTTATTTTATTGGTTTTTCCTTATATATTGAAACAAATTTAAAATATGATAAATATTTCAGAAACTTTCAAGAGTATTTAAGACAACACCTGGCTACTGCTGTTAATAACTAAGTTTAATACACGTCATAAAAAGTTAGACAACGATAAAACAATTGCCTCTCACTTGTGTTAAAACAGCCGTAGTCACTGGTTAAATGGAGTATATGAAGCTATCGTCGAGAACTAAAGGCAACTACCCTTATTTAATTTTATCCCATGCAAAGTCAAAGTCAAGATCGAAATTCATTTATTTTATGGAATATAAATTACATAAATTTCAAGGATCACTTTGAAACGTCGGTTTTATCTATTGCCTGTTCCTCAGCGACCAAGCTAGGAAAAAAAGCAAGAAAAAAGGCTGATTTTTAAATTCTTTGCAAAATAAAATAGCATCTACTTCTTCAGTTTGCCAGGTTGTTTGCAAAGGCTACGCATTTATTCAGAAGTTCTACACGAGACAGTCAAAACAGTGATAATTGGGTTCAAGTTACAAGATGGATGATATTCATGGCTGCAAACATGCGGCTATTGTATGAGTCGGTGTTACAAAAAATACTAAAAAAAGACATGTAAGCTGTGATATTGAGCTTAAAATATTGAATATGGTTGATGGTAAAGTGTTAAAACGTAATGTTGAGAAAGAAGATCTCAACATTACGTTTTAACGCTTTTTGCCTTGTAATTTGATTTTATTGTTAATTAATGTAATTAATATTCGTATACCTACTAACAACTTAGTAGAATATGATGATACGTTTACTAACCTATAATTGTAATCTGTAATTTTGACCTGTGTTCTGTACAAATAAATTATCTGAATCTGAATGTCAAAATTGGTTGCTCTACAATATGCAATACTAAATAGAAAAAAAACACGCTAACGACTGTATTCTCCGTGATGGGCAGTATGTATCTGAATACATACTACTAATATGGGATGGTCGAAATATTACATTGTTATTATTAAAATAAAGATATGGTATAAATGTTAATATTTATTATTAGATAGTATTACTTAGTAGTGTTGCTAATAGGTGCCATGTAAATAGAACCAAATTTCGGATTGTAGTACACTATTTTTTAGAAATGATAACAAACATCATCCGTTTTATTGTTTTCTAGAATTCAGATGGAATAAGACACCAATGTTCCATATTATTACTTCTCCTCGCATACCCTTTCGCACCATCGTTATTTTTCACAGAAACTATAGCTAACATAATTATCACATGCCACTTTTATTCTGTCAAACTCCAAATAGGTCGTTTGGTACCAGAGATCTTTAGCTAGCTGACGCTTTACTGCCACTGTTTTAGAGAAGTTTCAAGCTGCTACGCGCGTTAAAGTAAATTTATTCGAACGCAAATTCAAAAAGTTTTCCCGAACACACAACACCCAATTCCCTAAGACCGTTGTAATTTTATAGAATAAAAATATCTAGTTACGTTCGCAAAACAGCATTTTTCATAAACTTTATAACCCTCCAAAACTTAATCTTCTCATAAATAGTTGCTCGCAGGTAACCGAACCGACAGTTTTTTACGATACCCGTAACAATCGTCTGAGGGTTAAATTCGCTTTCACGGTAAATCGGTTGCAAAGAAACAGGGTCGAAGCAAGGGTGCTTGCAATTAAGGGCAATCGGTTTTTGTTAGAGCGGTATTATAGGCAAGTGTAATATGCAGATCCTTATAGCTGAAAAGCTGACCGGACGCTGTAGAGGAAGACCAAGAACCAAGGAAGGAAATGAAGTCGGTGAACGGATTATTCATAACGGCACTCTTTGGAGAAGGCCTTCTGCCTTAGAATCCAGCAGTGGACTTCTACAAGCAGTTGACGTTGATGATGATGATGAAGCCGATCCTAAAAACTGGTGAGTGATTTAGTCAATAAAAAAAATAAAATAAAAGGGCATTTATTTACTTACACTTAAACAAACATACCTAGCCTGAGTACAATAGTTTTGTATGGTATTATAAAACTAGTCATAATAAAAAGAAAATAGTTAAATTGGTAGATATAACAAAATTACTTCAATAATATTGGAATGCCTTATATGAAAATGGTTACGGAATTCACTAGACCAAATTTTTCAGTATTCTCTTTATTCATTGCTTTATACCTAATGACGACCTTTCTAAAGGCCATATACAGTCGGTGGTGGCGGTAATGGCGGTGGGGATCAAATGATTGTCAAGTGGTTATCAAAGTTCTAGTTAATGTTCTAGCTGCCACCGCCACTGACGCTGTGACCGCGCTAGTTTGTGCGATTCTTCAGTAAACTCTGCTTTTATTGCATTGACAATGCAGTCCATTATTGGAAGCATTATTGCCCAGCATTGTGTACAAACACAATGCAATATCCATGAGGAATATATCATCATCATCATCATCATCAGCCTATATTAGTCCACTGCTGGACATAGGCCTCCCCTAATGAGCGCCATAGCGCCCTGTCTTCAGCTTGCCGCATCCAGCATCTGCCTGCAGTCTTTCGCAGATCGTCATCCCACCTGGCCGGAGGGCGATATATAGAGGAATATATAGAGAAATATATTTAACATTTAATACCTTATTCTAATGAACTGTATAGAGGTGTTATGCACAATTGCACAACAATGAGCTTATATATATATCTATCTATATTTTACGCCCCTAAGGTTCCCTGCCTGATGCCAGTCCCTAGCTACTTCAAAAGGACCCCTTAGAATTAGTATAAAAAAGAGGTTTTTCTTATTTCTCGCTGACCTGAGAACGATTTGAAAAAGATCTGGGGAATTAACCGTGAGCCTCTACTGAGACAGGCGTAATCCCATTAATTTGTTTTTGAGCAGATTATGTCTTATTGAGTTATCAAGGAAGGTTTGGGTTGGCAGGAAAAATAAGGGTATGAATAAAAACTTCGTTACCTTTAGGGTTTTTAGCCAAAGCTCTGGATAAAAGGGTTGGGTTCATATTTTAATATTATTAAAATAATATAATAAAAAATTGTGCCATAGTACAAAACTCCCATCTGAATGACAAAATAGTAAACATATTTTTCGAATGATTATGATAACGACATCTATGGCGCAGTGGACGAAGACCCGCTTGAGACGCAGAAGATTGCGTGTTTGATTCCCGCCTTGGGACAAATGTTTGTATGATCTGCAAACTCAGTGTTTTCAATCCTTCCTACTAAATATTAGTAGCAAGAATTGAAAACACCGAGACAAACACGAAAGTTTGTGAGGATGGATGTTTGTTACTCTTTCACGCAAAAATTACTGAACGGATTTTGATGAATATTTACAGTAATATAGCTTTTACATCAGAATAACACATAGGCTCCTTTTTATCCGGGTACCACGCGGGCGAAGCCATGGGCAGAAGCTAGTGTATAAGTATATAATACAAGATTTACTTAGTTCGGGGCTAGATGATGCTGTTTAAAAAATTACCAGCATTGTAAATAAATTTATTGATTATGAAAATAGCATAATTATTTGTAAAAAGATTCAAGTGTTACTACGGAATTATTAGCAACCGGATAAATCTCACCGCTTAATAAAACATCCGAAACGGTCAACGATTGAAATCTCAATAAGGCAACTGATAAATTCATTACTCAAATGGTGGTATGAATCAAATCTGAAACAGGGAGACGTAACAGTAACAATGGTAGAGAAATTAAGATCACGATTACCATTCCCTCGTGATAAACTAACTCAAGAGTAGTCACGAGGTGAATTTATTAACCGTATTCCATAAAGAGCAGTTAAGATGTTTATTGATGGCGAAATAATGATTGTTAAGCGCTTTAAGCGGGTTATGTTCATGTCTCAAAACATGAAGGTAACGCCAAAACGATGGTGTGATTGCACTAATGTACTGAGACTTATCTAGAAAAAAAATAAAAAAACCTTTTGTAAGGGGGTATAACTACCCTTAAAAGTTTTCTATAAAAAGTATACAAAAATATTGCCTTTAATATGAGTACTACCATAGACAATTTACATCTCATTAAATATAGCAGCAAAACAGCAGATTTGTTCCAGAGACGAAAAACTAATTTGCTTACCTTTTTTTCCGAACAAAAATGTACACAATTCTGGGAAATTGGTGCAAAATAAACAATTTTTGAGGTAATTTAATTCAGCCGTCATCCCAGATGGATAAATAAGATAACATCAGGTACTCATCCTATGAGTGCAAAAGATACACGATAATATTATTATTATTATATATTACCAGCTTGCCACGACCATACGATCTTAAATCGTAATGTTTGGATTGCGTTTATAATATATAACTTTGTATTATTATTTAATTTGCCTATCTACAGTATTCACTTTGACCACAGAAAAGAGAGGACTCTCAGGAACACGAATATTTCAACTTAAAAGAAAAATTCCCAATCCTTATCACGTAATTATAATGGTAATTTAAATAAAAAAAGATAACATCGATTTTTTTTTTATTGTAAAGAACTTTACTGGAAATGAGTATATCGGTTTGAAATTTAAGTATTTCTAATGTGAGAATGTTTAGTCAGCGAAAATTTTTAACAATTCACCGTGTCTAACTCAATGGGTCACGTCTACGAATAACGGTGCCGTACAATATGAGACTCGAGAACTGTTGACCACTCGCTGAGAGCTCTTTGTATTGCTTATTGTCTTTGCAACAGCGGCCACAAAAGTCTCAATGGCCCTCCAATACACCACTGCATAATTCAGACACTCAGTCTCACTGCCGGAGAGTTCTGATCGCTATTCACTGGTTATAAAGACTTCCTGTTTAACTGATCTGTGTTCAGCTACTGCATAATGGGTTTTGTCGAAAGCACTTGTAACATGTCATAGTTGTCTGTTAATTTGGACTGTTACCTTCAATACGCAGAAAAGATATACGAGTTGTATAGTAAAAAATCTTAAACGTTCTGTCTTCCGTCTGTATTATTGTATTGCATTGATTGGTTCTTTGTCTTTGAAATTCTTGAGGTGCCTATTGTTTGCCAATGTGTTAACGACAATTGCAAAACTTGGCTGTAGCTTTGGTCATTTGGGAGTGTTTAAATGTGTTGCGTGTACATCGACGTACATTGTGACTTCGTATTAATGGTATTGCTACATTAGTGTTGTTTTATCTATACTATATAATATTATAAAGAGGAAATATTTTTTTTGTTTGTTTGTCTGTACCGAATAGGCTCCGAAACTACTGGACCGATTTTAACCGTTTTTTCACCAACAGAAAGCTAAATTATCAGGAAGTAACATAGGCTATAATTTAATTTCAAAAATATTAGAGATCCTTGTGAAAATTTCAATAATGTAACCTAAGTAGCAAAATGTTGCCTATAAAATTCATTATTTGGTGTGCGCTGAGACAACTATTGATGATACATTAAAATTATGTACTACATGATTAAAGTACTCATTATTACCTACAAAAAAGTACTCGAGGGAATATATCTAACTATCATCATTGAGTCACAATAACAGCTTTTATGTTCTAAAATTTAATTAGATCGCCGGTTGAAACAAAATTTGGTTACTTTCGTATCGTAGTATCAATTCTTATTCAAATAAATAGTTTTATCATCAAGGGTATTTACATATGTAACAATAAAACACTTTACTCTACTTTTTATCCCGATATTCCCGAGGAATCGAAACTTACGCGGGTGAAACCGCGGGCTTTTTATATGTAAATATAAAAAGCAGCATTAGCATTACAACTTAGTTTGTATACTACTAAAGAGGCAAACAAACTAACAGTCCAACTGGTGGTGAGTAGTTACCGTAGACTATGGATCCTTGCAATACCAAAGGTATCACTCATGAGTGTCTTCCTGATATCTCAAGATGTAAGATCTCATGTGCCCGTAATTTCACCGGCAATTATGCCCTTTCAACCCGAAATACAGCAATGAGAACATTACTGCTTGGCGACAGAAATAGGCACGGTGGTAGCACTTCCCCGGACGAGCTTCACATAAGCTCTACTAATCTTCTTAATTTGTGAAATTATTAAGACTTCACATTATCATTCTTCTCTGGTATAGATAGTAAAGAAAAGATTAAAAAGACAAATGCTTGAAATCATCAATGTCGGTATCTAATAAGAATCCACTTCTGTACGTAAGCTTAATTTTTTACGCCACTCCAGTCAGTTGTGAGCTATTTGCACCAAAATATCATCCTTTATTGCGTACTAGCTTCTGCAAACGGCTTCGCCTGGCACCCGGGTAAAAAGTAGCCTGTGTTATTCTGATGTATAAGCTATATTATTGTAAAGTTTTATCGAAATTCATTAAGTAGTGTTTGTGTGAAATAGTAACAAACATCCATCCTCACAAACGCGTTCCTTTACCTAGGAAGGATTTTTCAAGCCAACATTAACTTAATTTTTGGAACAAATAAATATTTTGTTTATCTTACTTTGATATACTTGGTATTAGTAGTGCCATTGGTAATGAGGTAATCCACGGGAGATTTTATAATATGCGTTTTATCAGCCAATAAGAATATTAGTGGCACGCGAAATTAAAATTTCCTTTCACTCTACTAGTAGTGCCAATCGGTAGTACCTAAGAAAATAAAGTTTATTTTCTTAGGCTTAATTCAGTAAAATAAACACCTTTGTGCGGCAACCGTTATGCCCTGGAACCGAAAAATCTAAGCCAAACGCCACTATTTAGTGTTCTAATAAGAGACGGTAGAATCCTAATAGTACCAAATAAAATGCTTGTATATACCAAGAATCCAAGATCTACGCACTGAGTATGTATATGATTATGTCCATCTTGGGGTATACAGTCGTGAATCTGTTTTTTTCTTTGTTTTATTACCCCTTACATGAACTTTGTCAGTCCACTCACCGACTTATTGGTCTGCAAAATACCCTACTATATTCCCTTTATTATAATAAAAAATATGTCTAAGTAGGATACTTTGTTGACAGTACCAATTCCGTTGACTCGTAAACTCATTTTGAAACTAAATGTAGTCAAGTCAATCGAACGTATCCGCCCCATACATTATCGATACAAATCTAAGCCGAAGAGCCCCAAAAGTTTATTCCGAATGCTAATAAGCATTTGAGGGAGCTCTGGTACAGTCAGCTACATACTTATGTATAAATATAATACAAAATGCTTTATAGCACAAGAAAAAAATTGTATATTGGCGAACTTAATGCGAATTAGCATTTTTTTCCAGCTTACCTTTGTGTAATGAAGAGTGGAGCGGTTGTGCGTTTGAAGTAGATTACCAAATAAGAGAAAAATAATTAATTTAAAAAGATTAGCATCGAAAAATAGACGTTAACTACAAATATATACTAAGATACACTTTTTTTCCCGGCAAAAAGTTACTTTGACTTGACTTTTGGATTGAGTGACGATCTGGTAAGAAAGAGTCTGTCAAGAAATAGTCACGTTGCAATTGTTTAGGTTTTTTCAGAAATAAGCCGGACACAGTTCTTCCAGAACCATTGCGTCTCAGCCGCTGAGGCGCAATAGGTGCGGGTTCGATTCCCGCTGCGGGACAAATGTTAACATGTTCTACAGATATTTGTTCCAGGTCTGAGTGTTGTGGTACCATGGCACTCGTGGTTCCTGATACCCACGATACAGGAATCCTAGTGTAGTGTACGGACAATAAACACGGTTTAAAAATACCCATCGCCAAGCCAAAATCTACATCATCATCATCATCATCTGATGATGTAGATTTTAACCGCAGTGTTCCTCTTAACGAGTAACACTGCGGGGAAATAATTGCTTGAAAACAACTTTTAATTTTAGATATAAAAAATGCTGTTTTTGTAACATAAAAAAGTACATATTAAACATAATCTTTTTTAAGGGTGTCAATTTCAACTCTTATATTTTATACAGGGTAAAGACACATGAGGTGAAGAGAAGCTGACAGTACCTTTTATATTCTGTGGCATTCTGTAGTTCCAGTATACTGTGGCCCTGGTTTCAGCATCAAAGGATATCCCCGGAAACTAAAACCGCTTAAAAGTTCGCTCGCACTGTGCACATTAGTTCGGAATATTTATATTGCTGTATTTTCTAGAAATTGAGCGTATGGATTTTGAGGTTAGTTTAGGTTTTGCGAGAAAGGATCTTAAATATCATCTACTTAAATCGAGCAGATAAAAGAAAACAAAATTAAAATTTAGAATTTCTTCATTATTTCGATGATGCTGACGTGACGTTATAAATTTTTCAAGTTAGTCTGTAGTTTGGTGAATTGTTTTATATTTGTTTACTAATTTTGACCAAATCGGAGACAAATTTTCTATGAAGTAAACCGATGAATATGCAATTATAATAATCCTAATCATCATCAACAGCCTGTAGAAGGCCACACACATAGGCCTGCTCAACAAGTGCCATGAGGAACGACCTTAAAAAAAAAAAATGCTGGACATTTTCACACAGCATCATCTAACTCCAAACTAAGTAGAGCTTATGTTATAGGAACTATGACAGTTAAACTACTTATATATTTTTTATGTATACATGCATAATTATTATAAATGAAACGTAAGTGGAAGTCCATGGCGTCTGCCTAACCTTACGGGGAACAGGCGTAACTTTATAATAGAATATTATTATGATGATCTAAGTACATACTAACTTGCACCCAACTAAATCATTTCAAAGTTCCAAGGCATAGCCAATTGTCTATACAGATCGTGACGTGGCGATTACGGAAATCTATAGATAGATGTACCGCCAATCTACAGATATATCTGCAGCAGATAGTAATGTCTTCATTATCCGACGGCCAATTGATTCGGTGAAGGAATGAGCAGGTACTTACGTAAATGTTGAGGTGTTTATGCTGGGGTATGCCTGTTATATTATAGTTACCTCAGTCCACGGCTTCGCCCGCGTGGTACCTGTTAAAAAGTTACCTATGTGTTATTCTGATGTATAAGCTATATTACTGTAAAGTTTCATCAAAATCTGTTCAGTACTTTTGCGTTTATAAAAGTAGTAGGATTGACATGATGTACCTAAAGTGTAGAAATATTATGTATGTGAAAACGTGTCGCCGTGGGACACATGTTTGTATGCTCTACAAATATTTGTATGGGTGTTTTCTATATATAATATGTATGTATTTACAAAAAAAAAAAGTATATAAGTAGTATGCATCAGTCATGTAGTTCCCATAATACAAGCTCTGCTTAGTTTGGGGCTGGATAATGTTGTGTGAAAAATGCCTAGAATTATTTATCTATTATGTTCGTATTTATTTGGCCTGCACCAAAAAGTCGACTATTATTTTATGATCAGGCGTTAAAGTTGTGGATGAAAAAGTTTTAGATGGAGTAGGAAATTATTGAATTTTTGGAAGTAAGTATAGTAACGGAATGGTACTGGAATGGTATGTTATGGATTAACATGGATGCCCGGGCTCTGGCCCACCACTAGCCAAATTAACCAAATTCTTCCACCTGTACCGAAGATGGAAGAACTTGTCCAGCAATGGGATGATACAGGCCTACAAAAAAAAAGTATCTAGTAAAAGGCAATAACACCGTCATTCTTTTAAATAGGAAGAAATCACTTTCAGAAATTTGCATGTCTTTTATTTTTGTTTATTTTATTATGTTTCTGCGTTTTTTATAGTAAAATGGTGTTATGCACAATAAAGAGTTTATCTATCTCTCTACAGGGTGTCCCGGAATGTGTATATAATGCCGGAAGGAGGTCATTGACACCTTGGTGGGGAACATTGTTTGTTCTACGACTTTTTGGATTTCTAAACAATTTTCCCCACCACGGTGTCAATGGCATTATATTCCGGCATTATATACAAATTCCAGGACACCCTGTATATATTTATAATTCATAGTACTTTTTACCGCAACAGCTGGAAACAGGGGGTAAAAGCTCATTTATGAAAGAGGTTTTCCGAAAAAGTACTAACCGATCTTTTCGTGCCGCCAATCAATAATGGTCACATGTTTATGGCGTGGATGCAGTTGAAATAACAGATATCTAAAAAGACGAAATAGCAGACTGAATAAAAAAGAAAAGCTTTATTTATACAAGGCAAAACTACGTGCATTAAAGAGGGGATAGTGTGTAAGTATTCTTAGGCTGCTGGTATACAAACGTTATACAATAAGGCTGTGTGAAATCTTTTATGTTAGCTGAGCTCATGTTGAAGATTTTAATGATATTGTAGATGGCGGAGATAAGAAACCAGCAGTAGTGTAGATAAAACCGATGGTTTAAAGTGATTCTTGTAATTTTAATGAATAATGTATTGACTTTTATTTTGTTATTAAAGTTGCATATATACTGCAAGTGAATGCATCATTCGAGAATCTTTTCTTTTATAGTCGGTTCTATAAACTACATAATATATAATCTGCCCGTTGTATTTTTATTTTTATCTATTTGCGACCTCTTTGGCGCAGTAGGCGAAGGCCTGCCTGAGACGCAGAAGGTTGCGGATTCGATTCCAATCGTGAGACAAATGTTTGTATGATCTACAAATATTTGTCTGGGGTCTGGGTGTTTTCAGTAATGTAGTTTAACTATACAAGGTCTGCTAGTTTGGAGCTAGATGATGCTGTGTAAAAAATAACCATCATTATTATTGTTATATTTTTATTTATTTATTTAAAATTACAACTATTATTAAAGGTCTGAAGTCAACAATTTATGTAAAACTAATTAAATAACTGAATTATTTTATTAACGTAAAATTTACAGTGTAGATTTTATGGATTCATTCAATTTCATTTGCTAATTCTATTGTCAATAAAAAACAATACAATAACTTGATTTGTTAATAACATAAGTGCAGTATTAGTAAAGTACGTAAGTAAAAACAAGTAAAATTTTATTTTGATACAAAAAAATTAGATAGTTTTAACTTATATAATATAGCAATATAGATGAAAATATAACAGATAGAGCTTACCAAGTATAAATACAGTCAGATCTATCTATTTTATATTGGCTTTGTTTCATAGTTTAACTGCCATACCAAATGTAATATAATCACCCTATCGGTAACCTTAATGAAATTCTTCGTTCTAGATTTTATCACGTACCAGTAGATTACATCACAGCTATTTAAAAACTTCATAAACAGATTGTCAAACTAAACTATAGCTATACATTCTACCTATCGATGAATGTGCGTCCATCAAAATTCATTCCACCGTCTCATTTCTACATACTCACCATTCAAAAGATCTCACAACGCATTCTCTTCTCATATCTAATATATCAATGCAACTACGAGTTTACCAAGCATTTCGGCATCATACAATCAGACAATTTATTGACTACTAACTTCTGCCCATGGCTTCGCCCGCGTAGTACCCAGATAAAAAGTAGCATATGTGTTATTCTGATGTATAAGCTATATTACTATAGCTTATACATAGTAATATAGCTTATAAAGTTTCATCAAGATCCGATCAGTAGTTTTTGCGTGAAAGAGTAACAAACATCCATCCTCATAAACTTTCACGTTTATAATAGTAGTAGGATTGTTAGGAGTTAAACCTTTTATTTATAGGGATAACAAGTCTCCTTAAAAATATCTGTACATTTAGAAAAGTATTAATTTGCTAAGCTGAACATAAGCTCGGAAATTGTCAGTCAAGGAGTTATCAAGTCTATCAAGGAGTTTCGTTGTTTATGATGTCATCTATCTATTAGATGGAGGCCTTCCTATACTGCGTCTTACAGTTCGTCTATTAAATTCCCGCTCAGAAATTAACATCAGAAGCCCAACTCTCGTAATAAAATTCGGTAAAAACTTATAAATAAGCTGACTTAGTTGTGATTTCTGTTGTCAAACATCTTGTTCGTTTAAAAAACAACTGATTTAAAAGTTTTTCAAATAATTTAAAAGCAATTCTGAGAGTAAAATTTTGTAAATTTGACTACCGTCAGAATCACCCCCGTTCGGCGGGGTGATCACACTAACTCATGGCTATCGAAATGGCAATCAATTTTGTCACTAGTTCCTTATTTTAATGGCTTATCCATCCAAAAAACGGAACGTCCAATGTGAAGCCAAATTTTGTTCATTTGCATTGTCCATCTATGGCTCATCCAGCTTACAAATTAGCCTGATACGATTCATCCCATCCGATGATACCAGCCATGGGAAATTAGTGTGATCGCCCCGCGGGTTAGAACAAAGTCATGTTTTGGGGCATTCTTTATAATCTAAAGTATAAATACGCAAGTGTATAATCATAAGTACAATTACGCTAGTGTATAGTACAATAAATTAGACAATTCATTAGGAATGATTGTTGGCTGTGACTCAGCGTTTATCTTTGAGATAAAGACAAAAATGTACCAACATTCTTCTCTGTGTGGTATTTCCGCTTTCCTAATGACAGGTTATCATGGTTATTACTTTGAAGATACATAATTGCCAATAGCAATCAAAGGAGAATTTATAGTTGTCAAGTATTTGTCAAAGTTTGCGTGAATGTATTGATTGCCACTACCACCGCTATGCCATCGCGTCAGTTTGACTTTTAAAAAGTTTTTCATGTATTCATTTTGTTTTACTTAAATCGTTGATGAAGCTTTTACTTACAAAAGTTTAAAAACTAAACAGCTCAGCCATGACACCATAATTTATATACTTATTTTCAAATTAGCATACATAACGAGCTAACCTGCTCTATTTAACCCACGTCATTAGCATCATCATTATCATAAGAACAACCTAAAATAGAGACTAAAAAGTATTAGTCACGACAGTATAAAAAAAGTCTCTTTGGGAGGTACCGCTTTTCAAAATGCACATTTAGTATTCAGAGCATATGCTCCATAATTCCCTTGCTGCATAATACGGCCTCACACTCGACCATCGCATTTCTAAACCGTTACTCAGACCTCCCACTCCCCCCTTTTCTATTCAGAAACTGGACTACACTACAACATTTCTGGGACATGTCGAGGGTCCTTGTATACTGGACGTTTATCTGGTACTTGCCCTCATCTCTTTGTTTCATGAAAACGTAGTATAAAAGATTAAGATATTAGTATTCAAGGGATGATCGAGATCAGAAGGTTATATCGAATAATGATGTAGTAATATGTTTTACAAAAGATACTAAAAGTGCGTCGACATGTTATATCACCCTCTCATCACATTTCAATGATATCGTTGTTTATTTATGTGTATTTTATATGATATCTTCACCAATTTGTAAAACAAAAACAATTATAAATATATAAATGAGGAATTAAAGTTTTTCTCTGATTCTTCTCTCTTGAACGTAGTTACAATGAATTTTCCAAGATTCAAAAGATGCGGACCTCTCGGAAGACTCAAATCGATATTAATTGAATTAGCATCCACTGCCGAAGTGGATTTACAAAGAATCAAAAGAAATTCCCCAAAATCACGCCATAAATTTCAACATTGAATTCTTCATGTAATGAAAAATTCAATATAACGTTATTTACTTTATTGCATAGTTTTTTTAAGAGAATTTATGAAATTGCATGGGAAATACCTAACACAAAGTGGACACCCTTAGATACAATATACTCAGTATAAGATGATTCAGCATTGATTTTAAGGATACTAAAGGTATTTGACTTGGTAAAATAATATTAATAATATAATGTTATGACGTGCCTCTGCATGTCCAAACATTATATTTAGAGTCGTGCCCGCGTTTTTTAAAGTACTTAGTATTCCAGGTTACGTAGGTACCTATGCAGTTTTTAAATCTAATAAGACGACGAAGTCAACTATTAATATACATAGTGCAACTATTAATCCCGTGGTTAAACCAGCGTGGTATGAACAGAAAAGATATAATACTTGCTATTTAGACTTGGACTCAGATTTACTAGATGACTTAGATTTTAGACTTCGAGCTGGTCACGTACCTTTAAATAAATTCGGTTACCCAATGAAAAAAAATGACTTCACCTAATTATGAGCAATGTGGTAAAGTTGAAGAAATTTTTCATATTCTCATGGGATGTGTCCAGAACGAGAGTCTTCGTCAGCAATTATTAGATGGGGATCCTACATTCTGGCAGGTCGGAGGCTGTAACACTTTCCTAGCTCATCCTCGATCAGATAAAGCTGGGAAATTATATATACTTTATTACCAAGGCATCAAAGACAGTGATTAGGTTTAAATTCGCTTCTTATTTTGATTACCTATTGCTTATCTGATTGATTAAGTTTATAGTTAGGACATTTTTATGTTAATTATATTTTTTGTTTTTTTGTAAACCTTCAAGGGTGGCAT
The DNA here is from genome assembly GCA_958496245.1 of Perizoma flavofasciatum. Taxonomy (NCBI): domain Eukaryota; kingdom Metazoa; phylum Arthropoda; class Insecta; order Lepidoptera; family Geometridae; genus Perizoma; species Perizoma flavofasciatum. Next base: position 9,621,758 of record OY292436.1, read on the forward strand.
TACAATGCAATGATATTTTAACCTTTTGACATAGTAATTTTTGACATTCCATTCCAATTTAATTAGTTTGTTTCTAAAATCAATTTTTGACATTTTCAATTCTAATTACATCTTTATTTGTTCACTTGTTGTTTTATAGCCAAATAGTTCAAGTTAGGAAGATGACTAATTTAGAATAATATATTTATAACTATTATTATGATCCACTGTTGATTTTAATAAATAAATATGATATTACTCACTGAGAACAAATTCTTTAAATAAATAGAAAAAAATATATACATATTTTTGAGATAATATGAACGGAATGTTTATTAATTCATAAGGTATTTCTTGCGGTAATCATTTTAAATTTTTGAAAATATCTTAACTCGCAATCTTTCTCATTCCCATACCCGATTAGCACACAAAGATCAGACTTGCAAAAAGTTGGTACTCATAGTATCAATCATCAATGCAGGCAGTTCTGTTGAACATACCTACTCTGTAAGTCCATTTCAACAGAATGTTGACTCTATCAAAAATCAATGTATAATTTGGCCAAATTCTAGACAGGTCAGGTCAGGTCAATAGTATCTGAAATCGGCAAGCATGCATGAAGAATGTGATGAAAGTAAATGAAACAAAAGAGGTATATCAGGATTGTAGCAAGTGGAAATCCGTGGTCCCTGCCTTGACCACGGATTATGTGAATGATTTGGTAAATGTTTATCCAAATACTGCTCCACTCCACCTCAACTCAGAGCACCTTGAGGTTTCCTCCAAAACTTTCTCATGTTTGGTTGTTTTAGAAGGACTTTTTGAGGATCCTTATATAACTCAAATGAGTATGATTATAGTTGAACCCACGGTTATCAACAAACAATGAAGGAAAAACTGTGTCTTTACTGAAACAGTATCGTAATAAAATTCGACATCGTCATATAGTTTCCAGGAGTTCTCTGCATCCCTTATATACTTATTTCCAGTATAGATAATTTGAAGATCTGTCATCATAAATATATTTATGAATTCTTCAAAACTGTATTCAAAAGCTTTCTTCATCAATCATAAAAAATATAGAAGAGATGCAACTTTTAATAAAGTACCTTGAGATGACAGTTGAGTTGTTTCACTCAGTTGAGGAAATCAGTCAAAGAGAATTCAAGTAGAGGACATTTTTTTTAAGCAAATATACCAAAACGCAAATATGAGGGTGAGTAGAGTGGAGTAAATCTCGAGGTGATGTCTTAGAATACGGTAGTAAGAATCTTCGTAATGATTATGTCGATTAGGTGAAATCTAGTACATGTATACTTCGTGACCTAAAGTAACATATAAGGGTACTTTTTGTACATTTACCTCGCGGACAAAGATATGAGAAGAGACTAGTAAATAACAAAACCAAAACAAAGTATTAATTGAGGCTCTGCTACGTCTAGATGTGTCCAAATCGAGCATGCGGTTAGAGAAACGAAGCACTACGTAATTTCATGGGTCATTATAAAATCCGCTCGATAGCCAGAAGCGGCGTGCGATGTGCCGTCACGATTCTACTTGGACATGTAGAAAGCAGAAGTGACTCACGAAAATAATTTAAAAACACTTGGCTATACGAGTCTTATATTGTTTACTTAATAAAAATTAAATAAAAATACTTTTCCCTATAAAATGCACAAAGTTAGATCTAATTTGGTCCAAGTGTTATAGCAAAATTATATAGCTATAGCATGCTATAGTTAAATTCATAATTACCCTTTTTAGTAGCTAAGCTAATCGATTTGTTTATAGTTTTCCCTAACCCATTCATTGGAAACCTAAAATGTCAATGTTATTGCTCTAATCTCTGGATTGCTCCAAAATGACAGTAAATCTAATCAGCCAGTAACACCCACTGCGGAGTAAAAAGCTTTTCTCCCAACACCCGGCAGTATTGTTGAGCCGGTGTTGCCATATAATGCAGATTTACAATGTTTTACATAGATAAACAAATAACTGATCGTGTCAAATACACTGTTGTCCTGTTCTGCCCTCATACTAGTTTGACTACTGGACATGGAGGTCACCTCCAAATTCTTTCCGCCATTATTTGATTTGCACCAAACTTGCACCAAACTTTGCTAATATACATATAAGTCTATGAATCGATTTTGCATCTATCTTTAGTGTGGTATATCGACCCATTCACTCTCTTGTCATTCACCGGTGTACGTCTACAGTTCTGATACAAATAAACACGTATTAATTAATTACAGAGGTTTAATTCAGATACCATAATTGGCGACGAGGATGGGATACATGCAGATTTTTTGGGGCCATTTTATAATAAAATGTTTTTAGTAATTGTAGATAGTTACTCTAAATGGCCCGAGGTTTATGAAATGTCAAGCATTACTAGTAGCCGTACCATAGATGTTTTAAAAAAATTGTTTACTAGATTCGGTTATCCCATACATTTAGTAACGGACAATGGTCGCACATTTACGAGTCAAGAATTTCAGGAATTCTGTAAATCTAGTCAAATTAAACATACTTTTAGTCCGCCATACCACCCGGCAACTAACGGCGCTGCAGAAAGATTTGTGGAAACATTTAAATCAGCAATAACGAAAATAAGGGAGAGTGGTCACAGCTTGGGGTCAGCAGTTAATTTATTCCTGTTTGATTATAGAAGTACACCACAGCGTACCACTGGAGTGTCACCGGCTCGTTTAATGTTAGGTAGGGAGATAAGGAACAGGTTTAGCCTATTGCGACCACCGCCCATTTCAGACATAATGCGGGAGAAGGTTGATAAGAGGAAGCAAGGAAATAGAGAAACAAAATTTGAAATTGGACAGAAAGTCATGGTTAAGGATTACAGAAAGGATGGCAGGCCATGGGTTCAGGGTTTGGTTGTAGAAGAATCTATACCAGGGGTAACTTATAATGTAGATGTAGATGGTTTCAAATGGAAACGTCATGTAAATCAGATGTTGTCTTGTTCACAGTCTTTAGAAGAATATTAAGATATTATGTTAAGTTAAAGTTTGTAAGTTAGTATATAAATAGCCATAACAATGCAAATAGCAATAGTTTAGTTATTTTAAGTTTCTTATAAGTGTGGGAGAGTGTGGTATATCGACCCATTCACTCTCTTGTCATTCACCGGTGTACGTCTACAGTTCTGATACAAATAAACACGTATTAATTAATTACAGAGGTTTAATTCAGATACCATATTTAGTATTTTGTTAAATTTTAATCAAATTATTGTGTTTCTAAAATAAATATATATAATGATAGCTAATTTTGATTCAATTTTATGTTGTAATTTTATTTAATTTGACATATTTATACATCCCGATGGAGGGCATTGGTAAACCATCACACAGATAAACCTAGTTTGGGTACCAATGTTATCCATCAAGGAATGACATATATTTAAGATCTTAATGATAATAAGGATTGTTTTTTCCATGTTACTATATTGTTTGTAAATCCAATAAATTTCATTTCATTTCACCTATGTATGTGTAATTAATGTAATTGGTTGACCCGTTTTCATTAGGTACTTCAAATAAATAAAATAAAAAAGTGATCATCTTGCCTTAACAAGTTTAGTGTCCTGCTCATCTCCACAATTTCTACTTAGGTGCGGTCAATGATCCTAGTAAGGTTGGGGTATCTTCAAACTGAATCGGGCAAGCCATAAAATTAACAAACTTTAGTAATAATCATAATAATCTGTGAGGTAGCAGAGTGCCGTTCTTCTGATATGTGATACCACTAATTAGGTACCAAAAGTTATGTTGCAATTAAAATTAATACATTAATAATAAATTTGGATAGCTGTACCATACCAAAATAACATCTCCTACGTAAATGAGCTGGATTTTACTAAGCAAACAGACTAGATATCAGGTTTCAATTAAAGATGGTCTGATAATCATCGCTAGCCAGTTCACGTTGAGCCCCCTGCCTCTATCGGGTTTCGGATTAATGGCTTATTAAAATTTAAGTTCAACGAACCATCGGAGATCAGAATAAGGTGGTCGTAGTATAATTATACTTATTCCTTCTCCGAACCAGTCACAGTTAGCAAGGTCTCATTGTAAGTCCTTACCTATAAAGATTATTTTACAATTGATTAATAACTGATATGTGTAATTTGCAATTTTCCAGAAGAAAACAAAACACTTATTAGCTGTATAACTGTTTAAAATCTTTGTAAGTCCTTTCGTATAGCGATTTAAACAGGTGCTCAATTGTTAAGCATGTTTTATAAGGGCCCGAAAATTAAATTTATGATTTATTTCAGTAATGTTATAAATAAATGTACGACTATAGTAAGACTATTTATATTTACTTTTATAATACTCATATTATACTCAGGTAGAATAATTAACTTATTCCTAGGCACACAAAGATTTTCACATAAAATATATTAAATTTAGCCGATTATGGCAACTCTCAACACCTGACACGTCGCTGAGCCTTTTAATGTACTTTTATAGCGATTGCCATAAAGAGATTTATGGTGAGCTATCAGCGAAATTATTGACGTCTTTTAAAAGGTGCCATTGTGTGTCCATTTGTAAAAAATATAATCAAGTTTTTTAATGTCATAAACATGCAATAAAAAAGATTAAGAAAACGACACAACTTATAGTAAAAATTAAAATAAGTTTGTATGTGAGGAGTAATCTCCGAAACTATTCATTTCAAATAATCTTTAACCAATTTTTATAATGTACTTTAAGTGTACAAAGGCTATATATTATCTCGTTAAAATAAAAGGGGTTTCGTGTAGACCAATTTGGCACCGTAAGTTGACAAAAAACGGTTGAGCGAATGTGTTTCTTACTAAAGCTACTTTTTATCCGGGTACCACGCGGACGAAGCCGTGGGCAGTAGTAAATACTAGTATTTAAATAAAATAAATAAATATCCTCCAGTCCATACATAATTATATAGTCTCTACTCTACACTGGGATTTCCTTTGTCGTGAGTATAAGAAACTACGAGTACCGTGGCACCACAATACTCAGATCCAGAACATAGATAGATAAACTCTTTATTGTGCATAACACAAATTTACAATTTTCTTATCGCTGAAAGCGATTTTTTCCAGACAACCTTAGGATGGAGAGACTATTTAAAAGAATGACGGAATTACATATATCTGCAGAACAAGCAAACATACAAAAAGTTTTTTTAAATATATTTATAATTATGTTTCTTTTAGTTTTAAGGTATGGGTCGTGTATTTGAACGTTTAATTTACTGTGTTGCCTGAAATAAAAAAATATATTTTTTTATATGACAAGTGAACAACAAAATAATAATAATACTAAATCATAAGATCAATCCCAAGGTCAATCGTTATCAAGTAAAATCGTATTATAAAGAAATTCAATAAGATATAGTAGCTACAACATTATCTATGACAGCTTCCGGTATCTAACAAAGTATCCAATTCATGGCAACAAGGTTAGGTATAAGGTACAAACAGATACCATATAAATGTTAATGTAACCAAATTTCAACTTGGAGCTCGTATTGAAAATTCATATCTTGGCTTGCGAGATATTTGTAGAATTATTTAAACGTAGAAAGGTCATGCGGTTAGGTATAAAGAAGCAGCTGATAGAAATTCTACTTAGCTCGTAGTCGTGTCAACCTGCTTGCATACACGTGATTGAACTCAATATTACAGCACCCTTCATGCAATATTACGTATTACTCTCATGTACATAGTATAGGTAGGTATAAAGAGATTTATAGTACATTAGTTATATAAGCAGGTCACATCTTGAAAGGTCCTGTCATATTGAGTTCGATCACGTGAACGCTAGCAGGTGGATACGATACAAATAAATTTGAAAAACAGATAAAGAAATCTCTCAGCATCTATCTATCAACATACATACATCTGATAAGTGCTGGTAGTCAATCGTATACCTACCTGCTTATATAACGAATGTACTATAAAGACATATACAAACTATGTACAGGAGAGCAATAGGTAAATAAATATATTAAAAAAAAAGAATCTGTTAGCATTTATCTACCAGCATACATCTGATGTAAGCTGGTAGTCAATAAGTCAATAACTTCTAAGTTAGAGGTAACCAAGCAGTAGATTTTTTAATTTTACGGTTAATAGCAAGACAGTTCTACCCCGAGACAATTCTCGTATATCGAAGGACCACATTGAAGTAGATAAGGATGTGCGCAATTTACTTTATAGGTTATTCCGTATACGCCTTGATGTCTAAGGCTGTAAGAAACGGGGGTGGGAAGCAGAAATTGCTCAAGAGCTTTATCGATACGTTTTCGCTTTATCGAATCCTCGCATTAGGTATTGGGGGGGTTTAATAACACCCGACACGATCCCGTCCTAAACTTTGTCTCATATCACTAGAATAGTAACATATACAAAATGAATTACACCAGGTTATAGACAGTCGTTGATTGACAACAACTCGTTTTTCTTATTTTTTTGTATGTTCTTTACAGAAAAAACGAGACGTAATATATTAACAATACACTAAGGTACCGTAAGGGTAATAATAAGAAACACCCTACAGACACATACGAGTACATAATTCCTGACCACACTAGAATTCCCTGTGTCGTAGATATCAGAAACTACGAATTCCGTGGAAACCCAGAAAAATATCTGCATCATTTGCAATCCTACTTGCACCTCTTGCGTCGCTGCTGTAAAATGCTCGCCCACCACGCATTTGAGGTAGAGTGTGCACACCGGTACAATTAAGCATAATAATAACTCAGAATATCCGGATCCGTTTACATAATATACAATAGAACCAGCATAAAATGGTTTCCTAAAAAAGACAATGGAATATTTTTTGAGTTGCAACCTAAGTTAGGATGTCTAAAAATGCAGTGAAGGAAGACGAGTTTTAAAGTGCCTCAAGGACGGACTCGAGTGAGGCAGACGCCGCTCAGCCTAAAGTACCATTACAGATTACCTTAACTTCTACTCCGAGGTAGATTTTTCCAGAACTTGCAGAGATAGACGATTTAGAGATGAAATTTAGAGCTATTTTTAACATTAGCCTTATTGCTATTTTTAACTTTATTCGGAACTCGAAATTGGGAGAACGTATGATAATAGTTACTATAAAAAGCTTCTCAAAGTTTAAAGTTCTACAGTAATGTCTACAATAGTGTTTTCCTATCTGACTTTTCTAGAGTCTAGTAGAAATTCAGTATCATATGAAGAGCTCTGTAGTCAATTTAAACGTCAGAAAACTTAAATAAAATCGAATCAGACGTGACTGTTAAAACTGCCATCTGAAGAGTCTATAAGAAAATGTATTATGACGATCTTTCTATTAATCCGATTGTTTTCGGTGGTCAATTTGATTATTGCCAAGGTTTAGGTGCAGTCTCCTAAGTGGACGACTTAAAATGTTATTTAGTTACAATACATATCGACTAGCTAGTACCTATTAAAACATTTTAATGTTGAGTTTTTTCTGAAAAAAGCTGAAGATATATTAACTAATAACGTAAGTAACGAATAAATAGCACCCCAGACACATTGAAAAGAAAAGGTTATATACCTTTAGATCCAACAATAGAGATTTCGAACTCAATAATAATAATAAAGCACCACCCGAATACCTATTCACAACAAACACTAGCAAGCATTATGATAATGCACTCGTCGATTGAGCGGATTGAAATTCAATTTTTATTGAAGTAGCTTATAGTTTGTTGGGACGTAGACTAAACTTCAAGACCTGGTCTAGACAAATACCACTTTCTGTTGGTGGTAACGCCTGCGGAAAGATTAATTTGTATGGAAATGGCATTAGCTGTGGAAATGTCACGAGACTGCTGCTAAGTTTTAACTTGTCAAATTTGCGTTAGCGTGGAAGGAGAAGTAAGCGTGAGGTATTTGTCTAGCCCCCCTGGTCTAGACAAATACCACTTTCTGTTGGCGGTAACGCCTGCGGAAAGATTGAATTGTATAGAAATGACATTAGCTGTGGAAATATTACGTGACTGCTGCCAAGTTTTACCTTGTCAAATTTGCGTTAGCGTGAAAGGAAAACTAAATGTGAGGTATTTTTCTAGACCAGGAATGTTTTTCCATTATTAGTAAATGTTGACATTCCGAAAATTGAGGATTTTTTTGTGAATTGATTCTATACTTTTTTAAATAATGGCAGCCAAATATAAAAAATATGTGGCTCATCCCATTGAACCTTCAGGATGGCTTATTTCTCTCGTCTTTTTTTAAATTGCGGTTTTAGCTAGTTAATGATAATTTTGGTAACAGATCATACAACAAAAGTGTGACAAATAACTTATAATTCTAAATATTGCTATTTTTTATTTTTTTATTTTGTAGAATATTTTTGAAACAGTTGATATTTGTGGCATAAGGTATCACATCATCTGATTGCCTTTTCTCATATAACTGGTTATTTTTTGGTTTACTCATTTACTAATTTACGAAGCTTGTTCCTAATTAATAGTGATCACAATTTGAAACATAATATTCGCATTGATATCACGTTATAGTTTTCTATGCCGATCTGCATTAAGCTCAGGCTAAGACTCAGGTGTAACATAAGATAATTTGTTTATAAAAACTTATGTTTTACCAGTTTATCTATAATAAGCTGGCATAAGCTCTTTTACGTATATAAGTATATTTTTTTATTCAACTTAAAACATATTTATATTGCGTAAACGTCTAAAAGCTGCCTCATGCAAATAATATGCAGTTAATGGCAGTTTAATGTCCGTTCATTAGTGCCTGCGATAGCTTAATGGAATTTGTGTCTAGCCTTTGCCCACTCTATTAGTTAACTATTCAATGGAAACATAATTAAGTAGTGATTTATGCAAATCGCTAGTAAATCAACGATGACAGTGATCCTGATCAGTGCCTTTTTTGCAGCTAAAAAAACTAACTAAGTCTTTTTAATCATGTTAACAGTAACAGCCCTGCTCCAAAATTCAAAGCTTTTGGAAGAGGAGAATGAAAGATAAAAACAAGTGCTAGAAGTTGATGACGACAGATTCGTTAAAATGTTATTAAAAAACTAACACATAAAATCTCAACGAAATGTCTTGCAAGTGTCGTTATTGACACTGGTTCAACACTGGAAAACGGTAAAAGCAAAAAATGTACATATAAATTTACTGATTTAACCAGTGCTAATGAACATAGTAAGTTTCAAGAGTTTGAGAGAAATGTAATAAATTCAAAAAGTTTGATGAAACTTAAATAAATTACTTCATTATACGTATATCAACCAGTTTATATGCACAATTCAACATAATTTTGTATTTTCAATACAAAAAAATGTTTATATTAATTTCATTTTTCGGCGATATTTTTATTAATAGCAATTTTTATGCACACATTTCTTAGGCACACAAACGGCCCGACCCACCTCTTGGTGAACGGTACCTCTTACTTATAGACGCTTGAAACACCAGAGGTATAGCGCGGTGTCAAAAATGGATAAAAAGGTCACATTTGCCTGTAGTTTCACCGGCTCCCTTCAAAGCAGAACACGGAAATTCGAACATTACTGCTTGGAGCAGAAATATGTATTCAGTAATTCCAAAAAAGTTTTTTTTTTATGGCAACTACCATAATAATAATAATACTGGACATTTTCAAACAGCATCATCTAGCCCCAAACTAAGCAGGGCTTGTATTATGGGAACTACCGACTGATATACTACTTATATACATTTTTTTTGTAAATACAAACATATTATACAAAGAAAAAAACCCAGACCCAAGACAAATATTTGCAGATACTAACATTTGTCCAGCGGCGGGAATCGAACCCGCAACCTTTTCTGCAAGAGCTCATCGAATAATGGAATCCAAATTTTTAAAGACACTTACCTGAGTAGTCTACATATTATAGCGTCACAGCTATCTTTCAAACAACATTCTCATAAATTTAGTACCGAAGTCCAAATTGTTAACAATTAAAATGAACTTCGATTGAACAAATAGCTTTATCAATCAAACTAATTGTTATTCAATCAAAAGTCGATAAACGGTACGAAATACACAAATAAGGGAATAACGAATAAACTACCACGGTGTCAAAAATACGACTCTTTACTGTTAGTAAAAGCACAGATAATACAAGTTATCTGTCGCATAAAAGTTGCTAATGAAACTTGAGAATTGCTTTATTGTTGAACAAGAGATGAAAGATTGCATTTTATTTATGTTATGACTAAAATAAAGAATGTCGATGAAAGGCTAGTAAAATATAATAGAATAAAATATCACACGTATGTTTCGAACCGAAAACAAAATAAAATAAAAACTAGTTTTATTTCCACAATAAAATGTACTCTTAAATAGTAAGAATTGTTTCACATAAGTTCGATTTTGAAAAGCATGGACTATCTTTGGCGGTATAAGCGCAAGAACCGCCAAACATCTCTATAAATAATGCTGGACATTTTTCACACAGCATCCTCTAGCCCCAAACTAAGCATAACTTGTATTATGGGAGCTATATGACTGATAAAATACTTATATATATATTTTTGTAAATACATACATATTATACGTCAAAAACACCCAGACCCGAGACAAATATTTGTACATCATACAAACATTGGTCTTGCGGCGTGAATCGAACCCACAACCTTTTGCGTCTCAGGCGGGCTTTCGGCCACTGCGCCACAGAGGTCGTCTCTTGCTTTTCTTAGACAATAATAATTATTTTGGACAATCTCATAAACGTTGTTTCGGATATATTAACATCAATATAAACATTTTAGATGGATACGGAAACTGTATTAATGAATTAATAGAGAAATCACAAGAACGTCGAAATTTTATATACAAAGGAACAGATAAAAGACATTAATAATTTCTCTCAGAATATTCATGAAATGTTTTCAGCCGAACAACGTAATTCTCGTAATTGCTTATATAAACCAGTCGAGTGTCTTTGTGTATGTTTACGGAATATTTCAGTTTATTACGAATATATTTCTAAACATTCATTGTATTTATTCAAAGTGTGTGAATTTTATTGAGGTTCAAATATACATAGGTATAGTATTTTATAACAGGCGGTATTTTTTATATTTTAATAAACAAAGAAAAATATGATTAGTTAGGTTTGGAGTGTGTTGTCTTAAGAACTTTCATCGTCATCATTATCATCCAGAGCCTGACATTTTTGTTTCAATGCAATAAAGAGAGAGAGAGAGCCGGTTAAGTTGCTCCCTGTATGGATAAAAAATATATGTCAGTTTTGCTTGTAAGCTTGACTAGGTTTTTTTATTTATTTGTGTCGTATTTCATGCTATTTTTCTATTAAAGTAGGTAATCATAAAAGATAATTAAATTTTTAAAGAAGGTATGATTCAAATTCAAATATACTTACTTATAATGACATTCAAGAGCCATGGTAGAGCCAATCGTCGTCGTCATGATACAAATAAATAACCCAGAAGCCTTGCTTATGTTGACCGTACTAAAATATTTCGTGGATGTGAGTGGGAATATTTTTTTTAATTTAATAAATGCTGCTGGATGTGAGTGGTAATCTTTTTTGGATGTGACGGGAATGAGCCCTGCTGAGTATAAACCTCGTTTTGTACCTCTATATGCTACTAATAACGGCCTTAACCAGGTTCGTCCCGCATCACTTGCAATTTCAAAGTCAAATTTCATTAAAATCACAAAGATCACATTAAAAACGTCAATTTTACCTACTGCCTGTTCCTCCGCAATCAAGCGAGAAAAAAAGGTAAGAAAAAAGGCTGGTAATTTTTTTAATTATCTGTAAAAGGATAACAATACTTATGAGTTATCGAGTTGGAGCAACTTCAATCCCAAGAATTTATCATCTTTCTATTACGATATTTTATAAAGTTGCAACAAAAACTTTATAAAATGCCTTTTTATAAAGATTTATTTAATTACGTTTTTAAATTAGTTAATTATTCTTGTCAATTTTTGGATATCTTTTGGGAGTTTGTTATAGAAGCGTCTTTTAAACGGTTTACCAAATTTATGAAGTCTACAAGTGGCAACAGCGAGTTTATCTTTATTTCTAGTATTAACATTATGATTATCGCTATTTTTCTTAAGCAAATTAATATTTTTGTATTAGGTACATCAGATTTTCATAGAGTGTCATCTAACCATCTCGCCGCTGGACCGACTGATGTCTCTGTAGCCGGTCCTTAGGCGCCATTTGTTTGCGCCTTACTCCACCTGTTATCATCTCATCGAGCCATGTGTCATGCCCAGCTCCATTTTAATTCAGTTATACGATTACCAACGTCTATGACATGTGTATGACATATGAATGTGCTTTCTCAATGAATGAGTTCACTTTATTAGATTGGCACCACAATAAAACTAAATTAAGGCTCGCAAAAACACAAGCAGGGTTTGTTCCTGGTTCTTTCATGAATTGGCGTGAATTTACTTTAAAATTTTAAGTTCGAGTAGTTTATGAGTTGACCTTTCTATATTATTCTATACTAGCTTCTGCCCACGGCTTCGCGCGCGTGTTACCGGGATAAAAAGTAGCCTATGTGTTATTTTGATGTATAAGTTATATTACTGTAAAATTTCATCAAAATCCGATCAGTAGCTTTTGCGTGAAAGAGTAACAAACATCCATCCTCACAAACTTTCGCGTGTATAATATTAGTAAGATAAGATAAGAATCCATTGAAATCACATGGATCATAATAATATATTATATTATGATCCATGTGATTTCAATGAATGAAAACCTATTTACTTATACTTTGAGTGTAAAGTATCCAAAACACAAACAACACATGTTAAAGTCATGTGGTAAACACATGAATTCAACATTGTGTTTTAAAATGTGGTTACCCTTTTTAGTTAATCTGAGGGCAAACTATTTCATTACTGCGAAAACTTAAATTAAAATCAGATTAAAACCAGAACAAAATATATTTTATGTTGCTCTACTAATTTGAAAATATTACACAAAGGTTTTTGAATAATGAAACTCTAGGAATTCAAATCAGGCCTAGTTTTATCTAAACATCAAAGTATTCAGTGGTATTAAATTCCACTGAACAAAAGAACACTGAGAAGTAAAAGCTTTGGGGATAACAGATAGACTAGAAACCTTAGTATTTCTCTTGAAACAATAATTTACTTTTATTGTTTCAAGAGAAGACAAAATAGACAAAGAAAGTAAAAGCATTAATAAGACCATTTAAAATGTTTAATAATTAATTTTTAATTTAATTTTTAAATATGTGCTTGGCATGTATTTTTATATTTTTTCTTATCATCTTCTCTGGCTGTAAGTTTTCCCAAAATTTTTAAATAAATTTTTGCCAGATTTTGAACTGGTTTATTGACTAAAATGTGACACAAAACTACAAAATGTCACATCACTATGAATCCGTGTGACCACCAGTGAACCACAACTGAGCATAGGCCTTGCACTCTTTCCAATCTTGTGCCAGTCTAATCCACGTATAATCCACGGTCGTAAAATACGGGCATCTGCAACATCTGATGCGTTACCTGCTCTGAAGGACGTAGTATAACCTCCATAGAATCTATTTGCCCCATTTTGATAAAGACCTCTTTTTTTGTATTTTGGCACAAACAGTCACATAAAAATATACATTGCTTATTAATGAATGGTGATATTTCTAAGAGACAAGGAGTGCCCAAAAGGAATAATTCAATATTGTAGGTACAATTTGAGCGTTAGCTAGGACTTACAGTGAACATATTATGTGAGTAGGTAGGTATATGGTATGAAGTGGACCTACCTAATGGGATTACATTCATCTAGAATGCTGCTGGACATTTAAAAAGCTGGTCATTTTTCACACATCATCATCTAGCCCCAAAGTAAGTAAAGCTTGTGGTATGGAACTACATGACTGATATACTAAATAGCTTCTGCCCACGGCTTCACCCGCGTGGTACCCGGATATAAAGTAGCCTATCTGTTATTTTGATGTATAAGCTATATTACTGTAAAGTTTCATCAAAATCCGTTTTGTAGTTTTTGCGTGAAAGAGTAATAAACACCCATCCTTACAAACTTTCGCGTTTATAATACTTTCCTACAGATAAAAGTAACAAACATGAAAATAATGAATACCTACTATTTTATTCCACAAAACTATCGTGAACTTGACTATTCATAACGTAAAAACGGGTATTTTCACGTTTTTAAGTTTCAGTAACTTTCGACTTATTCCGTGAGTCTTCATCAGGGTGAGTGATCGCGACTTGCTCCCTCTGCGTGTAGTGCACGGCGCGACGCGAAACGTCGAAACTTAGTCGGTGCCTTCACCGATAGTGCAATACGTGAAAATACCCGTTTTTACAATAGATATACCTACTACTTCATAAAACATACAAATCATACTTGCTGCCTGCGAACACAACAGCACGGAAACAGAAAATCAAATTAAAAGCGCCGATGTTTACATAAACGAAGGCAGCAAGGAAGTTGCCATTAACGCCCTCATTAGCGCATAGCCTGATGAAAAGGCTACTCAATAAAACACCAGCAAATGAAAGGGGTCTTAGAAGCTCGCTTCCGGTTAGGAGTTTTACTATTTCGAATAATTCTTTTACTTTTACGAGTTACTGTACGAGAACGCGGGTACAATTATAACGTCCTTTTGACCTTCAAAAGGAGACGGCAATTGGATTAAAACCGGGTCAAACCGACGTGATGGCGGTGGCGATTATAGGGAAAATATGTGTTGATAGCCACCGCAATTGCCACTGCCACCGCTTTAGTTTAACCGGGCCTTTAGCCACGTTTCTGATAGCCGTCCGATTAAAATGGTATATTATTTGCAAGAAGGTTTTTTCCAAAGTAATTAATTATTTGGATAATTTATTGCGAAATATTAATTTTATTTAGTTGTTAGCTTCTGCCCACGTCTTTGCCCGCGTAGTATCCGTAAAAATAAAAAGTAGTTTAATTAGTAAAAAGTAGCCTATGTGTTATGTTATGTATAAGCTATATTACTGTAAAGTTTCATTAGAATACGTTTAGTAGTTTTTGCATGAAAGAGTAACAAACATATTATATCCTCACAAACTTTCACGTTTATACACATTGTTTGTGCGAAAGTATTAAATAAATAGTTTTATTCTTTAAGTTGACGTAAGGTAGCGACGTAAGAGGTGTGGGTTCGATTGCCGCTGCAGGACAAATCTATGCATGTTGTGCAGATATTTGTACTAATTCTAGGTGTTATGGTACGGTAATACTATCGGTACTAGAAATTCTGATACCCGATTTACAGAGAGTCCTAATGTGAATTCAGGACTATGTATGCGACGGTTGGGTGTTAATTAATTATTTAAAAAAACTATACCTCTTTTTATTAATTTTTTCGAGGGTTGTCCAGTTACTTTTGCATTTTGTTGTTTTTTATTGTTTGTTGCAGTGACCACACATTTAAACAGATGCCTTAATTATGATAATTAAGTGATAATTAACTGAAACATTGCTAATGAATGTTGGTAGGTTATTTTCTTCCAATTCCAGTTCTTAATTAATGTTCTGAGGTTTGTGAAATGTATTTTGTGATTTTTGGAACCAGGTATTCATAAAAAGTAAAAGGTAATTAGTTGATAATAAGAACCTACCTATATACGAGACACATGTACCTACATTTTTTTGAGTCTAAATAAATTATTTTCATTTGTGTATGTTTAGGGTCGGCATGTCTTAGAACCAAAAATTTGAAAGCATTTGCCATCGCCATTTTGTATTCTATTAGATTTCTATTCAGTAAGTATTCCAATAAGCGGCAGGTTGGGCTTGCAACCTGTTACGTGAAATGCCAATGTTTATGCTAAACGTGGGCGTGTGCCAAATATAATGTTTATACATGCCTCTGACTACCCCTTGCTTGGTTTGCTGACCAAATATCAACGCACTGATGTATCTGAGAATGTCCATCGAGGAGAATATAGTAGAGAGTGTGTTTGTTTATATGTATTTTTAACTGTGATATCTAAAATTTACAAGCTAGCCACACAAGGAATTTATTTCCAAGAAAACTCGTAAAACACTTTGTAAACAGAATGTTTCACTCAAGTTTACTGGCACATTATCAAGCGCAGCCTCAAAAAGTATTCGTAATAAATGTTCATGAAATAAAAGTTTATTTTCGAACCGACATACACATGATTACATTTAAAGCTTGCTCGAACATTGTCTGTGCAGAGTTTCGCTTCCTTAATATTACGAAGATGGACGAGTAATTTCAAAGTTTCTAACCGAAGTTTCCAACAGCTTACTCGAAACTTCCACCGTTTAATGAATCAACATTAAGACTATATTTTTCTCTTCTAATATTGACACTTTTATACCTCTCGGCTTTCACAGACGTCGCAGTATTTGGGATTTGGTGTCGAAAATATTTTAATATAAGTCGGATTGCCTCGACCAACTTGCGAAGTCAACTGTGGTGACAAGATGGGGAAACTTTTTTAATAAAATATGTACTGAGGGGGCGAACAAGAGTCAGCCCTTACATTACGACAACATCTCAGTTTTATTGGGTCAAATTCTTAATAATGCTTTAATTGACCCGCCTGAGACGCGGAAGGTTGCGGGTTCGATCCCCGTCGGGGGACAAATTTTTTAAAGTATGACCTGCAAATTTTTTCTATGTTAGATATGTATGTATTTACAAAAAAAAATGTATATAAGTAGTTTATCAGTTATGTAGTTCCCATAATACAAGCTCTGTAGCGTGTGTGTCTCTCTTAGTTTGGGGCTAGATGATTGTGTGAAAAATATCCAGTATTTTTTTTAATTATTACTGTATGGCTGTGTGGCGAAGGGCCCGCAAACTGTCACGTGGAATGCTAACAACATGCATTACGTGGGCATGTGCCAGATGTTATTTTTGAACGTGCCTCGTAATACCCCTACTTGGTATATTCAAAGATTTACTTACTGAGTATGTACATACCTATCTGAGGATGTCGATCATGGGAAATATAGTCGATAGCGTTTTTCTTTTTTTTTTCTTTCTGTGTTCAATATCTAGATAGATTGCTCTTCATTAAACAACAATCGCTCTTAGCGATAAGGCCATACTTTTTATCACCAAAACCTAGTAAGTAGTATAAGATTTATGTAAAGTAATTCTGGTGAATGCGTTAATGAGTTATCTAACTACTAGCTTCTGCCCATGGCTTCACCCGCATGGTACCCGGATAAAAAGTAGCCTATGTATTATTCTGATGTATAAGCTATATTACTGTAAAGCTTCATCAAAATCCGTTTGGTAGTTTTTGCGTGAAAGAGTAACAAACATCCATCCTCACAAACTTTCGCGTTTATAATACACTAGCTTCTGCCCATGGCTTCGCCCGCATGGTACCCGGATAAAAAGTAGCCTATGTATTATTCTGATGTATAAGCTATATTACTGTAAAGCTTCATCAAAATCCGTTTGGTAGTTTTTGCGTGAAAGAGTAACAAACATCCATCCTCACAAACTTTCGCGTTTATAATACACTAGCTTCTGCCCATGGCTTCGCCCGCATGGTACCCGGATAAAAAGTAGCCTATGTATTATTCTGATGTATAAGCTATATTACTGTAAAGCTTCATCAAAATCCGTTCAGTAGTTTTTGCGTGAAAGAGTAACAAACATCCATCCTCACAAACTTTCGCGTTTATAATAGTAGTAGGATTTAACAAAAAAAGTTACAAAACAAAGGAACTAATGATACATAAAAGGTTCAATGGGCGGTATATTGATAAATCAACTAGCTTCTGCCCACGGCTTCAATCGCGTGGTACCGGGATAAAAAGTAGCTCTTACTGTTAAGGCAGCGTTTGTAAAAAACGAATTCGCTCGACCATTTTTTCGTCAATTTAAGTTGCAAAATTGGCCTCTATGAAAAGTCCTTATATTAATGGGATTAACAGCTTGTCCACCCTGAAGATCAATTATCAACATTGGTGAAAGATTTTTCAAAATCTGATGCTTTTTATAATATTGAGCTATTAATAGATGCTTTAATTTACGACTTTTTTGCTTATGGTCACGTCTAAATTTATTTTCAACAGTTTGAATGTTGCCCCCATTATTTAAGTAGAAAGTGGGCTGGTAATATATACCAAAGAACCGAAAACCGAAGGGGTAAACGAGTTCTTGGGTTGAAACAGCATCTGGGGAAAAAGTAGTGTGGGGCGCTCCCCGGCTAGGTGGAGCGTTGACTTAAGAAAAGCGGCGCGGGCAGAAAGTTGCTGAAAAGAGCGAAACACCGGGCTCAGTGGCCATAAATTATGTCCAGCTGTGGACTGTCACTGATGATGATGATTATAATTTTATCAGGATTGAAATACATCAACAAATTTCGAATAGAGTAAGCATTAAAGAATACTTTACGACAGATTTCTTCCAATATTTGTGCCATAAATCATTGGTATGATCTGTTTTCCTCGAACGGAAGTTTAACTTGGGCGTTGGACTGGTACTGTCTATTATGTTACTCAGAGACGTGACTTACATTTTAAATGGCCGTTAAATCGTTCTTCCGTAAACATAATATTGTATGGAGGGTTTGAAGGTAAATCTTTTTAACAAACCATTTAGTTGATTGGCGTCTTTAAGTGGGGCCGTACGAAACTTTTAGAAGTGTCTGTTTGTGACATAAAAATAACTCCTAATCGTTAAAAATAATGTTTGGTAAGTTTCTGGATAGAAATAGTTACATCTTGTGCATCATAAATTTCAAGTTGGACAGACTTGGACATGAGTATTTTTATCGTGATGTTTAGTGTTCTGAATTCAACCGACGTTGTAAAACGCAAACTTAACCGTTTTATTACCACGTGAGTCATTGGTAGTAAGTTGGTGATCCCTATAATACCTATGGAATTCGGTCTTAATGGGGTTGAAGCTACCTTCATTTACAAAGATAAGGAATTTTTCACTCTGTGGGATGATTATTTATTAAAATAAATAACTATTATTCCCTGTATCATGTGTAACAGAAACTAAGAGTACCATGGTATCACAATATACCCAGAACAAATATCAGCAGAACATGCAAATATTTGTCTCGCTGCGGGAATTGAGCCTACACCATTTGCATCGCAGCCGGCCCACCGCGCAATTGAGGTCGTCATTGCGATATATAAATAGGAACTCCAAGAATCACCTTTTGACAAGTAGGTATATGTACAAAAGTACATATAAAGCAGCTGGCTCTCCAAAGAATGTACATAGTTATGTATATGTATAAAATGTATAAAAGTATATAGTCATGTGAACTACATGACTATATACTTTTATATATAAAACAAGTTTTACAGGAACAAACAGAAGATTTCATATGTGCCCGCAGTAAGCGTACAAAAAAGTCCAGCAAATTGCATACGATCGTTAAGTAAAAATAAGAATATCTTTATTTTTAACACCTTAAGAAACAGTAGTATAATTAACTTATAGAATGAGCAACAATTGCTTATTTTGTAAATAAAAATAAATGATTATTAATGAATAATGCAAGAAAAAAAAGTTCACTGATACAGATCACAACTAGACGGAAATATTCCCAAAATGCTGGCTGCATTGTCACGCTGAATGGCAATGCTAATGCGTTCTTAAATAGGGATTCTGAGAATCAACTTTTTACACTTTCTCTCTCTTTTCATCGCATACAATATTATCCATTGCTTTAATCAGGATTTTTTTTCGTATTCCAATTAAAGATTTTAATCTTAATTAAAACGATCTTCAGCATTCAATCCTCTCATTTTTAATAACTTGAGATAGCAAACATTAAAAACACCTCACCATTAAAAACCAATAATGCGTTATGATCCATTAGTTAAGCGAACGCAGAGATCAAACAAATCCAAAATAGTTTCAAAGTGAAATTTTCAGTTTATATTAAACGTTTTTGAAAAGTTTGTAAACACCATCAGTTCGATATTCATGTGTATAAAATGCTTTATGACCGGATATTTCAAATATTGGCCCGTGTGCTGGGTGTTTGTATAAAACTAGAAATCTATTTCGGTATCCGTCAAAAAGCCGGTGATGGTTTTGTGTTGATAAAATAATTGAATATTTTGCGTAGAAAAGTAGGGTTTGTGATATTTTGCATAGAACAGTAAGGTATTGATAACAGATTGTGATATTTTGCATATAACAGTAAGGTATTGATAATAGTTTGTAATATTTTGCATATAACAGTAAGGTATTGATAATAGATTGTGATATTTTGCATATAAAAGTAAGGTATTGATAATAGATTGTGATATTTTGCATATAACAGTAAGGTATTGATAATAGTTTGTAATATTTTGCATATAACAGTAAGGTATTGATAATAGATTGTGATATTTTGCATATAAAAGTAAGGTATTGATAATAGATTGTGATATTTTGCATATAAAAGTAAGGTATTGATAATAGATTGTGATATTTTGCATATAAAAGTAAGGTATTGATAATAGTTTGTAATATTTTGCATATAACAGTAAGGTATTGATAATAGATTGTGATATTTTGCATATAAAAGTAAGGTATTGATAATAGATTGTGATATTTTGCATATAACAGTAAGGTATTGATAATAGTTTGTAATATTTTGCATATAACAGTAAGGTATTGATAATAGATTGTGATATTTTGCATATAAAAGTAAGGTATTGATAATAGATTGTGATATTTTGCATATAAAAGTAAGGTATTGATAATAGATTGTGATATTTTGCATATAAAAGTAAGGTATTGATAATAGTTTGTGATATTTTGCATATAAAAGTAAGGTATTGATAATAGTTTGTGATATTTTGCATATAAAAGTAAGGTATTGATAATAGATTGTGATATTTTGCATATAAAAGTAAGGTATTGATAATAGTTTGTGATATTTTGCATATAAAAGTAAGGTATTGATAATAGATTGTGATATTTTGCATATAAAAGTAAGGTATTGATAATAGTTTGTGATATTTTGCATATAAAAGTAAGGTATTGATAATAGTTTGTGATATTTTGCATATAACAGTAAGGTATTGATAATAGTTTGTAATATTTTGCATATAACAGTAAGGTATTGATAATAGATTGTGATATTTTGCATATAAAAGTAAGGTATTGATAATAGATTGTGATATTTTGCATATAACAGTAAGGTATTGATAATAGTTTGTAATATTTTGCATATAACAGTAAGGTATTGATAATAGATTGTGATATTTTGCATATAAAAGTAAGGTATTGATAATAGATTGTGATATTTTGCATATAAAAGTAAGGTATTGATAATAGATTGTGATATTTTGCATATAAAAGTAAGGTATTGATAATAGTTTGTGATATTTTGCATATAAAAGTAAGGTATTGATAATAGTTTGTGATATTTTGCATATAAAAGTAAGGTATTGATAATAGTTTGTGATATTTTGCATATAAAAGTAAGGTATTGATAATAGTTTGTAATATTTTGCATATAACAGTAAGGTATTGATAATAGATTGTGATATTTTGCATATAAAAGTAAGGTATTGATAATAGATTGTGATATTTTGCATATAAAAGTAAGGTATTGATAATAGATTGTGATATTTTGCATATAAAAGTAAGGTATTGATAATAGTTTGTGATATTTTGCATATAAAAGTAAGGTATTGATAATAGTTTGTGATATTTTGCATATAAAAGTAAGGTATTGATAATAGTTTGTGATATTTTGCATATAAAAGTAAGGTATTGATAATAGTTTGTAATATTTTGCATATAACAGTAAGGTATTGATAATAGATTGTGATATTTTGCATATAACAGTAAGGTATTGATAATAGTTTGTAATATTTTGCATATAACAGTAAGGTATTGATAATAGATTGTGATATTTTGCATATAAAAGTAAGGTATTGATAATAGATTGTGATATTTTGCATATAACAGTAAGGTATTGATAATAGTTTGTAATATTTTGCATATAACAGTAAGGTATTGATAATAGATTGTGATATTTTGCATATAAAAGTAAGGTATTGATAATAGATTGTGATATTTTGCATATAAAAGTAAGGTATTGATAATAGATTGTGATATTTTGCATATAAAAGTAAGGTATTGATAATAGTTTGTGATATTTTGCATATAAAAGTAAGGTATTGATAATAGTTTGTGATATTTTGCATATAAAAGTAAGGTATTGATAATAGATTGTGATATTTTGCATATAAAAGTAAGGTATTGATAATAGTTTGTGATATTTTGCATATAAAAGTAAGGTATTGATAATAGATTGTGATATTTTGCATATAAAAGTAAGGTATTGATAATAGTTTGTGATATTTTGCATATAAAAGTAAGGTATTGATAATAGTTTGTGATATTTTGCATATAACAGTAAGGTATTGATAATAGTTTGTAATATTTTGCATATAACAGTAAGGTATTGATAATAGATTGTGATATTTTGCATAGAACAGTAAAGTATTGATAAATAGTTTGTGATATTTTGCATATAACAGTAAGGTATTTATAAATAGTTTGTGATATTTTGCATAGAACAGTAAGGTGTTGTTTATAGTTAATAATATTTTGCGTTGAACAGTCAGAACCTGTGTAGAGCGATATCATTTGATTTTACACTTTTAAGGTGAAAAAGACACGTCATGTGTATTAAGGAGTTTCTGCAAGACACTTCAATCATTATTAGTATGAGCATGATCTAGTAATACGAAAAGAATATATAAATCAGAAATACATTCATTTATAAAATTACTAGCTTCTGTCTACGGCTTTGTCTACGTGGTATCCGAATAAAAAGTAGCCTATGTGTTATTCTGATGTATAAGCTATATTTACTGTAAAATTTCATCAAAATCTGTTCAGTAGTTGCGTGAAAGAGTAGCAAACATCCATCCTCACAAACTTTCGCCTTTATAATAATAGTAGGAGTGGGATGTACAAGTCCATTTACAAAATCATATAGATTCCTCTCCATCCAAAGGTTGTCTGGAAGAGATCTCTACTAAGCAATTAGACCACCCATCACACTTTTAGTTTTGTTAAGTTTTTGTTTGCTGTAATTTTCCTGTGTACAATTAATTATGAATTTATGAATGGAAATAATTCATAAATTCATACATACAAGAAGGTATATAAAAATACCAGCTATCTGAAGATAGTTTAAAACCATCTATAGATAGGTTGACTGATTCAGATCACTACCAGATGGAGTTCCCAAAATGTTGGCTGCATTATCCGGTATAGTAGCATTGCTAATGCAGATAGCTTATTGCTATTTCCTTACGTCTTAAAACACACAATGTCTATTGTAACTTGTAACACTAATGATTGCCTGCATTTGTGTCCAGCTTCATTATCTTGAACAGAGGCATAATCTAATAAAGTGGCGATGGCACAGAATCAGTAATAGTAACGGTGCAAATGTCGCTTTTATCGTACGGAGGTGAATCGAACTCCTATGTATCGCTGTGTGCCTGGTAGCGTTAGCTTATAAAATTATCTATTAATAAATTATTATAGAACTAAATCTGTAAGTAATCAGTTTTTCTGTTCTATGTATAAATCTATTATAAATAAATAAATAATTCTGGTCAATTTTTCACACAGTATCATTTAGCCCCAAAGTAAGCAGAGCTTGTGTTATAGGAACTACATGACTGATATACTACTTAGTATAAGTAAGTATTTTAAGTTTTTCAGTATTCAATTTAACGTAAACTATTATTATTAGATTAGTTTTAGAAAACGAATGCCATATAAATGGCATAGCAAATAATAAAAAAGAGTAATAGTAAAGATAGGTCTGGTCTATCTATGGAATATCTACAACGGAAAGCCGGTCTTTGCCAATTTGTACTACAAAATAAACGAAATAAAACATGCAAGCATTTGTGCCGCAGAGGGAATCAAACCCTCTTACACATCAGTTAGGTACTGACCCCAAAATTAAAAAAAACATCTGTTTTCATCAACAGGCTAAGCCAAGGGTCTATTTTCAAGAACATTATTCCTTTACATGGGAATAATAATTATCCCTGCGTCTCAAACACCACTTTGCGTCTTTTGATATTCTACCCACATCCAAAACTTTATCCACGCCATAACCAACCACTTGTCCAAGATTCAGCGAGGTACCTAGTTTACTCGAAAATGTCTCACGCAAGTATAAAACTGTTTATGAAACTTATGGGAGATTCGTAATTATCTTACTATTATTATAAACGTGAAAGTTTTTGAGGATGGATGTTTGTTACTCTTTTAAGCAAAAACTACTGAACGTATTTTGATGAAACTTTACAGTTATATAGCTTATACATCAGAATAACATATAGGCTTATCCGGATATTGCGCGGGCGACACCGTGGGCAGAAGCTAGTATAATATATTTATAAGTATATATTTGCTCCTGGTCAAAATGTTGTGGTGGTAGGTGCTCTGACATTTCTGATAATAGAAGATTCATCATTATTATTATGTTGGCAATATTCGTAGCTTAGACACATCAAAAATGTATCTCTTAATTAGTTTCAACTTCTTTGTATTATTATAATTATAATAGCATGGAAAGCGTTTGAGCGTCACGGACGGTGCTCAAGAGGAAGGACCACTCAACGGTCAACGAAACTTCAGCAGGAGAAAAGTAATACAATGCAATAACTTCAAATGTTCGAAACATAGGTATAGGCACCGACGGGTCTTAATATTTAATTAAGATTGGCCATATTTGGCTATTTAACTGACATACATACATAACATAACAGTTTAATTTACTAAATTATCTAATAATTACATTTAAGTATCTACCACGTTTTACCGTTTTTTTCTTATCGTTTTGTTTTTTATCCTTTTTTCTTTTATATTCTTTTAGCTTCTGCCCACTGCTTCGCCCGTGTGGTACCCGAATAAAAAGTATCCTATGTATTATTCTGATGTATAAGCTATATTACTATAAAGTTTCATCAAACATCCCTCCTCACAAACTTTCGCGTTTATAATATTAGTAGGACTGTAATATACTGTGTTTTTTGTTTGTCTTTCTCGTCATTTGTCTGTGCTGTATAAGTATGTGTTGAATAAAAACTATCTATCTATCTAAGTACATACGTACTATACACACAGACACATATACAGATGTACTATAAACACGACTATACAGTCGTAATAATATCCTAGAATATAATTATCATGTCAATAATTTGCTGGCACTACGGTTATTTTTTGTTAACGTAACTGTGTATCATTGTATCTCTCAGAAAACAACTCTAAATCTCTCCCAAACTTTTCACCAGGTCGAGAATTTCCAAGGAGATCCTTCCCTGCTATTATTTTGAATACGGCTTGGATTTATGTGGAGTAAGCTTGCTGCCCGTAAGTCGTGCCAGATCTCTGGGATAGGATAAATGTAGCGACACGTTTTGAATAACATTAAGTTACTTATTTCTAACTTGGTCAGATTGTCTCCGATTACTAGTCGATGAGAATTTAAATCGTATATCAAGTGAATAATGAGGTTTGCGATCACATCAGAGACATTAAATTTATTGAGTGTTATTTTGTGCTTATTCATATCTGTTTCTGAATATCCTATCCTACTAATATTATAAATGTGAAAGTTTGTGAGGATGTTTGTTACTCTTTCACGCTAAAACTACTATACGGATGTTGATAAAACTTTACAGTAATATAGTTTATACATCAGAATAACACATAGGCTACTTTCTATCCGGGTACCATGCGGGCGAAGCCGTGGGCAGAAGCTAGTGAATTCATAAAACAAACATGCACACGAGTATAATGCTTTTTACGGAGATTCTTCACTCAGTACTCAGGTCATTGAGGATACCAATAAGGGGGTAGTCAGAGACATGTTCTGTTATTTTTTGGCACATGTTATAATATATAATTATTTTAAAATCTTTCAGTTATTAAGACTATTAAATTTACTTATTCTTGCTTTGGATCATTTCGAATTCCAGTTTCGTTTTATATGGGAAATTTAATGATATTTTATCTTTAAGTGGTGGTTCAAGGTGCGGCAAGGTAAAAAAGTAAATAATACATTTTGCGTAAACCGTGGCTAAGCAAATATAAAAACAGTAGGTGGGTACTGTAACCAGAAAAGTACATAATTTATAAGCTGATATTAAACAGTCAGGAGAGCGTCTCCGAAAGAAAATTCAAAGGGAAGTCTCAACGATCCTATCAAAATAATTAATAAAGTTTACTGAAGAAAAAGTCCGGTAGACGGCCACAATGAAGGCTTTTATTTATTTTTCATTTTTCATCCTCGAAACTCTAATGATCTTTAATGAAAGAAGCCGATACAGCCAACATTTTTTTTTCCTTTTTCCAACTTCGGACACTTTAGCACAAGATGGCCGACCTATTATTTACAGTTGAGTGGTTCTGAACAAAAAATAAATTCTCACAGGCTTGGATTGTGGATTAAAATAAATCACCAGTAGATGAAGCAAAATAATATCTAAATTTATAAAAATGTATGACTTACTGACTAACTCAGAGGCTGTCAATCCAATCTGCCGTTAGTCCTAGCTATTTAAAATTGGGAGGGTTGATTTGCAGGGGTAGTTTAAGATCTTTATGTAATTCTATGCATAAATCCTTAGTGACGACTTTGATAGCGCGGCGGTCAAATAGCTAGCATTGACGCAAGAGTGGGTTCGATTCTCGCTACAGGACGAATGTTTTCATGTTCAGCTGATAGTTGTTTCAGGTTTGGGTGTTGTGATACGTACCAAGGTACACTCGTAATTTTACGATACCAACGACATAGGAAATTCTAGTGCCAGGCCATAAACTCAATGCAGACAAAGTCGCGGGCATTTTACTGGTCTAAACATCTTTATTAAATGAATAAATAAATAATGCTGGACATTTTTCACACAGTATCATCTAGCCCCAAACTAAACAAAGCTAGTGTTATGGGAACGAAATGACTTATATACTACTAATATAGTTTTTTTTAAAATACATACATATTGTACATAGAAAACACCTAGACTATATTTGCAAATCAATACAATCATGGCGGGAATCGAACCTGAGACCTTCTGCATCTCAGACGGGCCTTCACCCACTGCGCTACAGAGGTCGAGGTTTTTAAAATTTAGGTTTATAAAAAAGTACTTATTCGTGAAATTTTTATAAAATGTTCATGGGAACTAACAAACCTTCTGAATCACGCCCAAATAACAACTGAATTGATAACCAGCTTTACTAGAAGTCGGTTCTAAAGTTCAACTGACAGCCCAAAATCGTGTATCAATCAAGCATAGAATGTCGGTCAAGCATGTCCGGAAAGCGCCTACATCCACATTTGTAACAGATTGTATTGTTCTATAAGAAAAAAAAACGATCTTTAGAACGATATTTAGTTTATGAGTTATGATTTATATTGAATGCCAACCTTAATGACTATGGCGTCGATTCTCTTGTACTCCAATTAAATTAAAACTGTCGTTCTCTTTTACTGATAGTGCACGAAAGAAGATGGCAAGAACTTGACTCCTGTCAAATTAGTTTACGTGTCTCTCTTCTTCGTGTTTATAGTCAGAATAACTAACATAACTTCAAGAAATCAGTTATAACTTTATAAGTAAATAAAACACTCTTAAGTTCCTACCTTATAATCTGTAACGATACCTTCTCTAGGATATAGAAGAGCAGGACATTCTTAAAACAAGTATTGTTTACTTAGCAGAAGGTCCCAAACTTAAATAAGACAGAACTGTAAATAGTTACGGTTAATAAAAATATTTTGTTTTTTTTCCGATCATGTTTTTAAATCACGACTAAACTTGTATGGAAAACTTAAATCTGACTAATTTTACAGCACTAAAATTTGTACATTTTCTTTATTTTTTACTATTAGTCAAAGAAAAAGATAGGTAGATACATAAAATTCAGTTAAGTTGGTGTAAAAGAGAACCAGTGTCGTTGTTGAATTAAAACCAAACAGATTTTCGAATTCAATGAAACACCACACCACACCACACCATAGTATTATACTTGAGACTACCTAATAAAATAAACAAATACAAAACTTGTTCCTTATAGGTAGTCCAGGAAAGCTGACCCCAGCATCATATGGATTAAATAAGTTATGTGTCAAATATATATTTTTTTATGTTGTCCAACATAGCCAAAATCTTACTGACACATAATATGGATCAAGTTATCTGAAATAAATTATTATTTTTATTGAATAGCTTGGAAAAGATAAATAAATATATGTTTTTACTGAGGTTTATACAAAAAATACAGATGAAACAGCTAGCTATCTCAAGACCGTTGTAGACGAAAGCATTCTCAAAATACAAATTGACTACAAGAAACAAGCGGAAGGGTGTTATTAATGCGATATGAATATGGTATTTAATATAATAGTGCTCAAAATATAATGAAGAAACTTGCATGCCGTAGAACCAAAAATTCGAAGGCATGTGTCGACAGTAAGTGTTCCAATAAGAGGTGATGGGCTTGCTCTCTGTAGATATCTGAGGATACGGTCGTAAAAGTGTTGGTGTGTTTATTTTTGTTTTTTAAAATGCAATACAACTACCAGTATATAACAAATATTCATGTTACGAATGTCTCAGAGGAGATTACATGGTTTTCTGAATTGTTTTACCACTTTCTTTTACCATTGATCACAAAGCTATCCACTTAACTAAAGGATGAGGTGACTAGTTTCAAAACGAACCAACAATAGTGTGTGTTTTATTTTAATGTCATGGTTTGAAAACAAGATACCTAGAATAATGAAAAAGAGGAAAAATAATAATTATATTGCTGGACATTTTTTGCACAGCATCATCTAACCCCAAACTAAACAGAGCTTGTGTTATGGGAAGTACATGACTGATATATTACTTATAAACTTTTTTTTCCTGTGTGTTTATACTACTTATAAACACCCAGATCCGAGACATATATTTGTAGATCATACAAACAAGCCCCACGGCGGGAAGCGAATCAGCAACGTTCTGTGTCTCAGGCGGGCCTTCGCCCAGTGCGCTACAGAGGTCAAATTGTGTTCAACTTACGTGAGCGGCAGGTATGTGATTCCGTTTAAAAGACACCTTTTTCACAATTTCGTCAGTTGTAAATCACTTTCATTTCACAATAGTTCTAGAACTTTAAGTTTTCAGTAATATAGTATCAGGATAATAAGATCTCATAAGAATCTTAACTGGAAATAACGATAATTTTATGTTGCTGGTCAATTTTGATCAAGCTACCATGAGATTTGTTTTAATAATAACGGCTTATGTTTTATTCATTTTAAGATTTTAAAATGAATTAATGAATAATTTTAAGATTTAAAATTATAATAAAATTATAAATTTATAAACTCAATCACATCGTAACGACTTAGACAATTTTGATAAAATTTGGTAGAGATAGATTATGGTCAGAATATGAGTGGATGTAAGTAAACTCAATGTTTTTAATATCGTTTAAACATCACAAAATTACACTCATACATTATACACCACTTTCATAAAGTGTTGGTTCTGTTAGCTCACAGAATTATTATTCAAATAAAAAAATCAAACAATACACGCTATAGGCACAATGTTTTATTGTTTTGGGCGTAACATACCGAACCTGCTCTATCATTGTTGGCTTTTATTCCACCCACATGTTTAATGAATTAAAAAACATCATTCTCTCTATAATGATTTCCTTTATAATCAATTTGAGATTAACATCAATGAATGAACGCACAATTTTATTGTCTTATTTATCAGGCGTTTGATATCATGAATATCGATGATCAGTAGATTCATTATTTCAGATCTAATGTTGCAAACATTGAAACTACTCATCCAGTAATAATCTTCCGTTCACTAACATTACTCAGCTAATGTAATTTCGCTGAAACCAAATAATTTGCACATTTCCGCTATGTTACCATTTATGCGTTCACTTGTCCATTAAAATGTTTCCAGCCATCAAGCAGAGTCGGTAACATTGCTCTAATATTTACATCTGTCATGTCCATGTTTACTTTTGCCAATCAAACAGATCTCACTGCATTAGCTACATCCGCTGGTTGCTACATCAAAACTGACCAGCAAAATAGCACTTTCACTCAGAACGCATTAAGTCACAGCACTATCGAATCCTTGATAGGTTTTGTAGGGCGCGCTATCTGGAGCCAAACATCCCTATACAAACACGATGCACCGATACGATGTTTCGTACGCGCTGGCGACGTGCGGCGATACGTCTCCTCCGCCGACCGGGAAACGACTGACTGGCTGAAATAAAAATTATGTTTAGCCGAGAACACCGGCTTGCATCCGAGCATAAACGAAAACGGCCGAGTGTGATTTTAGGTGCAAACGAGAAGGTAGATAGACTTTTGGGAATAGAACGGGACGGGTGCTCCAGGTGGGGTGGGAAAAGCCTGCATCAGATCATGGGTTCTGTCTATGCAGGTTGCATTCGGCCGTAAGACGCCGTAGAACCCCGGCGGCAAGATAGACCTATCATTTAGGACTATTAATGAATTGATGACTTAACTGACCCGAATTGCGGGCAATTTTATTTAATTGTTAGTAGGATGTTAAAGCAATTTTATGATAAATTGGTTTGGAATTGAGATAATTGTTTTATGTGGGCAGTTGTATTGCTTTGTACGATTGCGATTAGTGATATATTCTGAACCATCTTTTTAATTGTAGTCCAATTTTTGATTGGATAATTTCTTGCGTGTTTTTCTGTACATGCTAAGAATTTTTGAATAAGTTTTCTTTGTATTGATTTTAAACATAAAATCAACACAATCTAAAATAAGTTATGGTAATAAAAAAATAAGTATCTCGTATAAGTGGCCATTCCATGATGAAAAAAGAGTAAACATTACACTTTTGTCCTTAAAAAAATAGGCACTAATCTACTTATTTATTTAGAATATATTATAAGTACCTATGAAACATAAAATTCATTTCTCTTTCTACGTTAGTAATTTAGAAAAGCTTTGATTAAGTAAAATATGCAATACTATGAACCATGAAACTCAAATATCACTATGTTACGGTTTTGATAATTTCCTATTTACTTTTTTATTCCCAAGGTACGGTACTTGGTTTTAGGGCCTATATCCAGCAGTGGACTAATATAGGCTGATGATGTTGATGACGGTAATTGAATCATAAAGCACAGAAGAAGAAGAAGAATTAAAGTCATGGAAATTTGCACAAATTAAATAGATGACCTCTGTGGCTCAGTGGGCGAAAGTCCACCTGAGACGAAGGTTGCGGGTTCGATTCCCGTCCCGGGACAAATGATTTTATGATCTGCAAATATTTGTGTTTTCTAAGTATAATATGTATTTATTAACAAAAAAAAAATAGTTTTTAAGTAGTAGTTCCCTTAATATAAGCTCTACTTAGTTTGGGGTAGATAATGGCCAGCATTATTTATTTATTTAATTGAAAAGCTTACTGTCAGTTACTTATCAGTTTAACTATCTTTTGAAAAAAATACTTTGAAAAATGTGGCATTTTAGGGGTGAATTTATGTTTCATGAGTTCCTTCTATGTCATATAATTCTACGTCTCCACGCTATAAAAAGCAGAATAATTTCATATCTCATAATGCTAGAGGGAGTTGCTAAAGAGGTGATTTGGATACATTATAATATTCGTATACACGCTTAGAAAGAGCCACGGAAGGCTTTATTGCAAGATGTTGAAATTATTTTTGAAGGAACGATCTGTATTAGAGCCAAGCCATTATACATTTCGAATTAAAAAAATCTGGAATAGAGGAATTAAGTTACCAATGTAGGCTCTCAAAATGGTAGGGTCAATAATATCTTGTTGACCAATAGGGTGGTGAGTGTATATGAGTTCTATTCCTATCTTGTAATAAAATACTTTCTAAGTTTTCTTAACAAAATTCTTCACTTTTAAATTATACAACAGAGGGCTTATTTTTTACAGTTTATTTGTTTGTATATTTTTTACGTCGAAAAACAGACACTGTTTTAATACCATGGGAGCAAAATCGAGAAAAAATTTAGTGTGCTTTCAAGTACCATAATAAAATTCTTGACCATTTCTACAAAGTGTTAGGACACGGTATAAAACCTACATCAGGGAGACGGCAGAGTGTCAGCGTGTTTGTGTGCAAACCGTCCCTATCGCTCTTATGTTATTTCAGCTTTATAGTTTTAGTAAATAGTTGCCAATGATGCTATGAAAAGGAGAAGATTTGTGATTAGTTGCTTGACCGTGGACCGCTGAAATTAGGTGCGTTTCTTATATGCATCTTATATGCCTTATTCATAATTGCGACTAGTGTTTATAATTGCATGCTAAGTTCTTACGACAATGCTTTCCTTAACATTAACTATGTAAAAATAACTCTAGAACCAACAATAAAAATAATTTTCGGCATTAGAAAGGAGATCGAAACTTCTGATTTGTATTTTTTTAAATGGAAATGTTTTTGTTTGTTGTGGGTGTGTAACAGTGATAATCATTGTTATCTCGCTCACGCTACAGGCTAGCGTAGGCATTTCTCTGTCTTTCTTGTTGACATCATGTGCACGTCATTGAAAATTTAGTAGTGTGTGTGTGTGTGTGTGTGTGTTTGTGTTTGTGTGTGTGTGTGTTTGTGTGTGTGTGTTTGTGTGTGTGTGTATGTGTGTATGTGTGTGTGTGTGTGTGTGTGTTTACCTGTACTATCTATCTAGCCTAGTTGTTGATTACGCGATGTTAAAGCGTATCGTATCTTCCCCTTTTAATAACATCAAAGCTCAAAGTTATAACTTTGAGTTTTGATGCTATTACCAGCGTACATGCGTTGATTGAGATTGAAAAGTGATTGACCCGATTGAAAAGTGTTTTTCGCAATCGATTCATATGACTTTAAGGGTTCATATTGTAAAAACAGGAATTTACACGTACTGCACTATCGGTGAAGGCACCGACTAAGTTTCGACTCATTCCGAGAGTCTTCATCAGGGTGAGTGGTCGCGACTTTCGCGTCGCGCCGTGCACTACAATACAAACTACTACGTAAAAAAAACAACTACGTACAAACTACTACGTATACATACGTGCACTGCGTGTATAGTGCAGTACGTGAAAATTCCCGTTTTTACAATATGAATAGTCAAGTTTTTGGAATAAAACTTCAAGGGTTGTTCCTCAATAGTTTTTATTGCCACAAGTTACTAGGAGACGCTTCAAATAAAAATGGAAAAAACGATGGGAGTTTTAAACTTATACAAAATTAGCTTGTGTCTTTGCGAATGTTATAAGCGTCTTGGCGTATGCTAATGCGTTTATAATTTGTGTGGGTACTTCTTGAAATTGATGTGTTAATCTGGCTCCTCAGTTCACATTATGTTACACGCAGATGGCTTTGACAGCGTCGTTGGTGTTTGAGCCTAATAACGCTACCTTAGGATTAACAGTTTGATTCTACCTTATTAGATCAGTCTTTGAGCCTAATACTTAAGGTCTTTAACCTTAAACATCCTGAAGTTCTCTGAAAGAAATCGCTTTCAACAATCAGACCGCCTTTTGTGCATTTTTTTTGTTTTTTTTTATGTTTCTGTATTTTGTACTGTTACGATTAAATAGTCTTAGGCACAATAAAGAGTTTATATATCTATTAATCTATCTACCCCATAAAACCTTAGACGTCTTAAGGTTGTCTGAAAGAAATAGCAATAAGACCGCCCATTGCGCATTTCTTCTATTTTTTGTTATTTTATTATTTTTCTGTGTTTTGTTTTTATTTATCTATACGAGTTTAGCTATCTATCTATCATGGAGCGGTAGTTTGAGTCAGAAATCATACACGCACTTTTCCTCAAGCTTTTCGATGAGCGTCGAGGCGAATGCGAACGCGCAAATGTAAAAAAGCATTATTTTTTTATTGAAACACTAACCGATGATACTTGCCTGCGAACTTTTGGTTACAGTGCATGTCGGTTCGATGTTTTCCTTCAAATTTGATAAGCTAGAATATGTTTTCATTGTAAAATTCATTATTCTCTACCAGTTACACCGTACCTTACGCCCACGCGACTCCGTGTTCAGAGATGTTTGCACGAATGTGTGGTGGGCGAAATCCAGATTTTATTGCTTTTACTCATTCACTTTATTTCATATTATCACAAGTGTACCGTGTACTTCTCTAATAAAAGGCCATAATGAGCTTAGGTGATTCGTTTTATTTGAATAAATTTGTGGGAAGAGTGATTTTACTCGTTTTTCGGAAGCAATGATGCCCAGGAAACTACAGAAATGACATTGGAAGCGTTCAAGGTCGTAAAACTAATATGATCGGTGAAAATAAGCTTTATTCATTTATTTTGGTACACAGAACACAATCAAATTAAAAAACATACTAAAATTCAGAAATGTTTTGTGCTAGATGGCATTCTAAAATACGTGTAAATCATGATTAGTGAAAAGCAGTTGGTGCTTACATTGTGAATTATCGTGAGTTAGATAAAAATAAATTAACTTTGGCCCTTAGAAGAAAGATCGAAGTAAGGATAATACTACTACTTAAAAACCTGAATTTGAATTCTAAGCACACTCTTTAAAAAGAGTGACTAAAACATATTTTTTTGAATTTAGGCAACTTTTGATTCACAATTGATTCACTAAATTTAACCAATAAATCATTATAAGCGACACATTCAGATCTGAGCTTTGTCTTCAAAATACCTACTCAAAAAAGCTGAATAGTATGCATAAAGAAATAAACAAGAGCCGTTTCAAAAATCTGTGAATTTCAATTTCAAATCCCAAAAATTTCCGATATTTGAAACGGTATTGTATAATGTATGTTTTGGAACAAAAACAGCATACTAGTTTTTAGTTCATGACACATGCAACTGTGTAGAAATGTCGAAAAAAGTATATATATTTGTAGTTAAAATTATGTAGCATACTGGAAATTTAAATAAGTAGTTATAATATTTAAGGTCAATGCTTAACATTGTCTGTGGAAGCCGGTCCTCATAAATCCTATCATGTCATAAATACAAGACTCTTCTGACGCGCTAGTTACAGATT
The DNA here is from genome assembly GCA_958496245.1 of Perizoma flavofasciatum. NCBI lineage: Eukaryota > Metazoa > Arthropoda > Insecta > Lepidoptera > Geometridae > Perizoma > Perizoma flavofasciatum. Next base: position 9,656,842 of record OY292436.1, read on the forward strand.
CCATACCAATAGGTCTCCAACATGGCTTAACGAGCCAAGACATGTCATTCAAGTATCAGTTATATTATAAAACCATACTAAACGTTTTGCTACCAATTTCAACACAATAGTAACTAGTACAGATTTTAAAAGGCTCTGTCCAAAGGCTTCGATTTCCGAGGTGAGGATGAACATCGGCTTTGCGGGATTAAATTTCATCCCTCCGTCAGTATCAAGCGGAATTGATGAGGTTATAGGATTAAGTTAGGAACAGAAATCAAGAACAGAATTAAAACTATAGTGGTTGGACATTCCAATATTGAAAATATATAGTTACCTCTGTTTTCACCGGTATGCTCACGTTTCAGAAGCTCTTTTTCATGAGCATAAGTTCGTGACCGCGGTTGACGATAGACTGACGAATACATCGTACAGCCGCTCTCTCAGCTCGTGAAGACGTTAAAGGCCCAGTCAAACTGACCTTGTGATAGTAGCGATGGCGGTGGCGATGGTAATTAGAAAATCCACGAAAAACTCTAACCATAACTTGGCAACCATTATTCCTTGATTGCCACCGCCAGTTCAGTTTTCACCGGAACCTTAACGAAGAAATTAAACAAAGCCAACCCTAAATAATTATAAGTTACTGATACATCACAACACTTTGAAAATGGACACTTAAATTACGGTACTAATCAGCAATCTTTCAGAATATAAATCTCTTACCTTTGTACAGTGACAAATATTGATAGAGGTCTTTTCAGCAGATCTAGCTTTTCTGTCGCTCAGTGTCGCTATCGCTGAAATAACGTAGTTATAACGAGATAAAACGATAGCGTATCGAATAAGTATATAAGTATCGAACACTCACACAGTTAGCCCGAAGTCGACACAAAAAAATTAGCATAGTATAGTCGCCATGGACACAATGCTTGTCGCTAATGACATTTGACACTAAGTCGTGGTTGCCATTAATATTTTTTTTCTGCCTATCAGTTATCGGTTTTGCGATAGTTTGCAAACCTCGCAAACATTTCAGTATAGCATATAGCTATGGATCGTCCATTGCCACATAATGCCAAGAGTTAACGTCGGTGACTTTCAGGAGTGTGTACTCTTAACTTTTAAACAAATGAATGAAGATACTTTATTGTACACCACAGGAAAACTACAAAAACATAAACTTTACTAAACTAAAACCACAATGGTCTTATCGCTTAAAAGCGATTTCCTGCAGATAATCTTTGGATAAAGAGGAATCCAAAGAGAAGATGCTTTTGTTCGCTTCAGTTGGTAAACTACGCCACAGCCAAAGATACCGTCGGAAGTTGGTTGTTTACGAGCGCCTCTGTCCGCGCATAGGCTGGCCTGATATTGCAGCTAAACGACTGAATAACTATTGTTTACACTGCTTTCGTGTTCACTGTGTGGGTTTCATTTGTCACGGTTTTGACTTCTGTCATTTTAGTATGGTTAGATATACACGAATACGGCAAAATAAATCTGGTTAATCTTTTTAGCAAGCTTGTTCGAATAAATTGTATTATGAAGCGTTTACTTCCTAAATGTGAAACAGAGCCAAAAAAAACTGGACTCCGCGTCACTTACTTCGGAAAACCTTAAGTATGGCGGTCCGCTAAAAATACCAGTCTATCTTATTTTACACATACAATTTTATTGTAATTTTATTGACGAAATTCTTATACACATAAAGACCGGCTGACGCTTCACTTTGATATCGATATTGAGACCTAGAATAATGCATGGGGCGGAGACATACCTATGTGAGTGAAGCCGTGGGCAAGCTTCTTGTATAACTGAAGGATTGTTGATCTAAGCTGGCTTAACATTCTTGATGACAAGTCTCATAAATTTAAACTCGGTTTTCATAGGTCTCGGAAACGAAATACTTTTCTAAATAATCCCTCATTTTGAAGGTTTCTCTACCCGTCTCATTCAATACGCAGACCAACCACAGATTAGGTCATTGCTGCCGACCCGAATCAAGTGATAAAAGAACACGCACTAATGAAAGATCCTGTAATTAGTTGGTATCAATTATTTATAGCATTGGATAGGCGAGTCTCAGTGGAGCTATTTTTGGACTGCTGATTATTTTAGGTGCCGAACGACTCCGGCACCTAAAATAATCGGAGTAAAATAAATAATTGAGTGCACTCAAAACTTACGCACATGGGTAGGCTTCGCTTTGAAATTTAAATTAAAAGGGAGTCACCTGCAACTTTGCTAGACAGAACTAGCAACGTTCTAGTAACGGAAATCCTACTAATATTATAAACGCGAAAATTTGTGAGGATGGACGTTTGTTACTCTTTCACGCAAAAAATACTGAACGGATTTTAATGAAACTTTACAATAATATAGCTTATACATCAGAATAACACATAGGCTACTTTTTATCTGGGTAGTATGACATAAATCAGTTCATGGTCGCGATCCAATCATCTGTTCTGCTGCTCATTGCCACTTCTACTTGCTTTTTCTGAGAGCTACGAGTATGTTACTGATTTTGGTTGCTCAACGAATTCTCTTACATGGATTGTATCACGAATTATAACTCCGCTCACCACAGTGTGTACTTAGCCTTACGTCGCTAAACCATGCGACTATAAACGGGTAGCTGGCTCCCCGCCATCGCTCGCGCCGGTGCCACTATTCAGCCGTGCATAAAGGGCAGAGCAGAGAAGCCAAGTTCCCGTATCATGATTGTCGAACGTGGTCGCGGATGGTACTCATGAGTGAGGATCTTCATAAGGTTAACGAAACGTCAGCAGAAGGATAGTAAAGTACGTGGTATAGTCGTTTTAATATCCTAAAATGATACCGAACCAGTATAATTTCAATGCAAAAAGTCCCCTTTTTTCATAGCCCGATTTCAGGTAAAACGTGTGCATATTTCAGGTTATGGATATATATAAAATGGTAAACTGCGTTAGAACTTTTGATCACCTTAGATCAGTTAGAATTATGAGTGTTTTAGTACGATAGTGACTCCCATATACAACATAGACGCTTGGCTAAGTATCCATCATCAATGGCCTCCTAAAGAGAAAATCCTCTCAAGCCGTCAATAAAGAACATTTACAGCTCATTTCAGTATATCGCGCTACCTGAGAAAGTTCTCAAATTGCAGACCGATTCCATCACGTAGAGTTACAGACAAAAGTGGAACACTTCACGGAACACGTTAATAAGATTTAAGTTTTGCAGTGAGCACAGCTATTTTTATTGCTGGAAGAAATGTTGCTCTTTGAGTTGAATACATGAAGATAGATAGAAATACTTTATTGCACACCAAATATTATAACGGAGATAATATTAAGTAGTATAAACTTTGATACTATTGTATATTGGGCGATCTTGTTGCCAATAAGCGATCTCTACCTGACTACTTTGGATGGAACAGGCCATACGAAAGGTTACTAGAAAATATATTCTGGTTTTGACGTTTGTAAATAATGAGACTCATTTTTGTTAAATAGATTTACTAATCTACCTACTTATCTACCAAAAACTTTTGTATAATGCTAGGATTTAAAAAAAGATAGTGCTTTCGCACGTCTGGTGGTAACAGGCAGTTCTTTCTATAAACGGACAGCCTGCTTTGTAAAGGAGTTATCATAGTAGGAGCAGATGTCAAAGTGTTGGACTGTGAATAATAAAGCAGGTTTTTGGCAATGTGTTGCTCGAGCCCTCAAACCTCATGACTATAACGCAAACTGAGTATGTTTACGCGAACTTTTTTAATCACTTATTTCACTGCAAATCCAGTAAATTATTCACAAAATTTTATTTCTTTAAATATTATTATTTTCCTTTCAAATATTTTTTTTGTTTTTTTAAATTTTTCGCACTGGGCCATTACCTGTTATGTAAGGTAAGTATTAATCAGTTTATTAATTTAACATACGCGCAGAAATAAGGACATGGTAGACATTGCCGGTACCGGCTTGCAACTGACTATAGATTCTTACCAAATACATTTACAAGCTCATTTGGCTCACGAGCTTCGCTATTCCTAACAAAATGCCTCAAAAGGAGGAAAGGAAAAAAAATGTTTGCATATAATTCAATATAGGCTGGTGAAAATTGTGTAATGCTTACAAATGTAATCCTGTTTATCGCAATGGAATAATTTATATAAATTAATGAGCTCAACACTTCAGTTGAGACCAGTCCGGCGGCAGTAATATCCTAAGGCGAGGATACACTGTCGCCAGTGATTTACACGCCAATAACTCTTCTGTGTGTCCGCAGTCTAAATGCAGATGACCGATTTTGCACGCGAGACAATGATGGGGCGTTGGTCTTATATTGTGTGTGTGTGTGGATTTTCATAAAATAAGAAATTTATGAGAAAGTGTCGGTCGAACCGATGCTCAGAATCGTGGCAGTCTTTGGCCAATATATAAGTGAACTTCTACTTTCTGATGATGCAAACCTTCTCATGACCTTTCATGAGAAATTTGTTCGCGAAAGTTTTTTTTTAAACAAGTCTAATTCAATCGATTTTTATTTTATTTTGTCAGCACTACTTTGGAAAACCCAAAATGAAAACAGAAAACCAAACAACATTCTACAGCAAACGCATATATGAAATGATCGTGGAAGAAAATGATCTCAATTGTCTTGTTACAGGAATATTAGTTGAGTAGGTAGGTATTAAGACATTGATTACAATATAGTGTTAGGTTCTTTGAATTAAAGATAAGTAATTATAGATTGTCTCGTTAAATATCATCATCAAAGATTATTTACATCATAAAAACTATAAATATAAACATCCTTTTATTAAATAAACAATATACTAAGTAACGGTCATACAAAGTAAAGATAAATATTTTGTAGCCAAGGATTGGATTGTTACTAGACCGGAATTTCATAGTCGTCAACCCTATCAATCGAGGACTAAGATGAGTGTAAGAAGACAAAAAATAACGTAAAAAGAACCAGTGCGGAATAATTTTTATTGCTTGTACCTTCAAGTGATCTATAATTTAGACTTGAAGGTACCGTTCAGTTCACTCACTTTAGTTTAGTTTGCGACCACGCCTAGAAATAGGCACAAAACTCAGCTTGTTTTTTTATACAACTCATTCATCTTTAGTCTGGTGGTAATCGAACAAGGGGAATACACTACACTGACGATAGGCACAGATACCACTCGCTACTAGTAGACCAACAACACTCACACAAAACGATTAATAACCTCATGTCAATACCTACCATTATTTACCTACAATCATTTCGAGACCAGTGGAGCAGACACCTCAGTTTCGCGACTAGCACACAATGGCGTATTTACATTACAAGTGACTTCCGGATAAGGCTTCAAAAGCCTTCTTAAGGCTGTAATGTGAAAATCTTTTGTTGGGGATCAAAGGATTACACGGATTCAGAGATGCTGGAAACACTGTCATTTGACATGATTGAAATAGATCTAAGTAGTAAGTTGTCCCAATAAAAAACGGTTTAAACTGGTCGAGAGTAGATCTATTTATTGATCATATATATGTCGTAGCAGGTTCATATTTTAGTTCTTTTGAAATTGGTCATAGATTGTAAAAGTTTCACATTTAGTTTGAAATTATATATATTTAAATAAGAACAAGGCTCACCTATGAAAAAGTTTGAAAGTTGTAATAAATTTTACAACTTTAATTAATTTTAAACATTTTTAATTCATTGCAATTTATTGATTAAAATAAGAGAGATAGTTAGTTAGAAAATAGTTCTAGTACAATATCTTAGCTCCAGTGGATAATTTCTCAATACTCAATACATTTATTGATTTCACATGGCGTGTTGTTTGATCGCAGAAAGCATTGGAATGCCCTTCCCTATGTCATAATATGTTGTTTCGCGACTTCGCCCGCTTTGTACCTGGATATAAAGTAGCCTGATGTATAAGCTATATTACTATAAAGTTTCATCAAAATACGTTCAGTAGTTTTTGAGTGAAAGAGTACATCATCACAAACTTTCGCGTTTATAATATTAGTAGGATTATCATCGAATCCTGAGTTCTAGACCTATGCCCGCTAGAACGGGCATCGTCATAGAAATAGTGAGATTTGTCTACGTACTGCCATGTCTATTTATTAATATCTTCACTGCCTTTTATACCCTTCTTTGTTGCTATTCCCACCGTGGTGTTAAAATGCCACACAGCTATAAACGAAATGGTTATATCACTCGAAGCTTACTCGGTTATATTTTTTTGAAAGTTAAATACGGGGATAACATTTTGGCGATTCTAACATATCGAACAAATAAAATGTATCTTTATCTTTATAATAACTTATTGAATATATTCAATGTCACACTTGATGGAACGAAGGATTGCTAGTGGATTAACGACTAGCTGTCTTTCACTGGTAACCCCAGCCATGACTCCAGTCATAAGGCCATGTTAAAGTTCTTTCGGGTTCAAGGCTGACTTTAAACTCATACAAACAAACCCAATTAATTTGGACGAAAACAAAATAGAAGTCATGTGACATTTTTATAAATAAAAATATAAAAGTGTCCAGAATCTGACGATTTACGAACTGGTCTAGCTGTTCTATTCACCCTGCAGTTGACCCATCCAATTCTAAAGGACACTTGAAATTATAAGATTTCACACGAGAGCTTAAACACTGAAGCTTAATACCTTTTGTACTGACCGCTTGATGATCTCATTCTTGAATTGCGTGGGTTTCTGAATGGGCATTTATTAAAAGTTATGTGCGAATTTGAACTATACAACCTTGAAAATAAATGCTCTTATAAATACAGGGTAAATTCATTGCTTTCTCTGTTCGTACTTTATTTTGACCTTTTTTGGATCTTTTTGAGAAGATACGAAATGTTTAGTTCACAACTTAATTTGTTATTTTACACCAAACTGATGTACATTGTCCTGACCCCACATTAGGATTACCTATGTCATGGGTATCAGGAGCTACGAGTGTTGTGGTACAAAAACGCTCAGACCAGGACAAAAACCCCACGCTTAGTTTTCCTTTCACGCTAACGCAAATTTGTCAAGGTAAAACTTGGCAGCAGTCACGTGACATTTCCACAGCTAATGTCATTTCCATACAATTCAATCTTTCCGCAGGCGTTAACGCCAACAGAAAGTGGTATCTATCTAGACACCCCGAAACAAATATATGCAGAACATGCTCTAACATTGTTTCGCAGCTGGCTACTTGCCTGCCGCGCCACCGAGGTCGAGTATGAAGACTATACACTCGATTTTTTAAATAATAAAATTAAAAAAAAAAATCTGTAGCTTAAAATTTTAAAGACTAATGCAGAATATTTTATTAATTTAATAAGTGCTAATGATTATGACTTTTTGGAGATCGTCACTCAAAAACTACGAACAGATTTTGTTTAAATCCTATAAATTGTATTTTGAGTATTTTTTTATGCCAGAGACATTATAAAAATACATAGTTGGTACAATAAACACCAGGCACTCAAACGAACGGTCATAGAAATAAATATTTATCATTGTATTATGAAAATGCTGACGCAGCAGTTTGCGTGCCATTAACGGACGCACAAAAGCCCTGAAGAAATGTATCTTTGCAGGAAACATAGAATCATCCTTTTATGATGAATGATTTTAAAACGATTTTTGATGGCACGTTTCGATTTGTTATTTCTTGGAAAATGGGGATTGCTAATGGGAATCACCAGCTACTGGTCTAGTCAAAAGACCAGTAGATGATGACCATTAGCCATGGGTAGTTCGTGAACGAATGAAGTAAATGAAGTACTTCATACGTAAGATTGTCTTGTCATTTAGTTTACTACTCATTCGAATGTGTCTCTAGTTCATTTAGTTCGTTTAGTTCATTTAGTTCACGTGTCTTTTTACTTCAATGCTTTTACTTAAATGCTTCGTTTAGCATCACGCTCGACGAAGATAGAAAAAACGGTGTTATGGCGTGTACACAAAGACTATTTTATTTTGCACAATTTTTCCAACAATAGAAGCGAGAGTAAAGAGTGATAGCTGATATGGTATCTCTTTCTAAGAACTTGCAATTAAAACAAACCCTTACGTCGTTGAGATAAAGTTATTTGATTCTTGCTAAAGTAGATTGTTTACGTTTGTTTGGTTTTTTATTATTATTAATTTGTTTGTTTAAGTAAGAAAGTACCTATATTACATTGTTTGAATTTAGTAAGTTATTTGCGATTATTAGTGCGTCGTGTTGCGCATGTTACGGGTCAGTTTTATATGCAAATAAAAAATAAGTTTATCTTTTTATTAATAACTTTGAAATATTAATCAGTTTAATTAAGAAAATACGTATTTATTATTATTATAAAAAAACATATTAAATTTACCTACCTATATACCTATTTTATAGTAAAAATGATTGCCCCTGGTTGACAGTCCTAAGCCTGTAAAGTACCAATGAAGGAAAATCGAGATATAAAAATAAAAACATTTCATAGTTCATAGCACTAAGAAAGCAACTCATTTCTTCATTTCGTTCATCCATTCATAATTCTTTAAGAACTAAAAGGTATACGTGAAGAAATGTACTACTGAACTAAATAAACTACTGAACTAAATCAATGAAGTAGTTCACTTAGCCAAAAGATATACTTCATTCTTTTCTTTTCACTGACACATTTCGCGCATGGCTAATGACCATCTATTACAATAGCAAAATAGAAAATTTATTTTGTCTGACTAAAGAATAAAAAAGTTTATTGAAATTTTAGGAGTTTTGGACATTGCTAACCTTGTCGTTCTCTATTTTGATAGTGTAATTAAGCTGGCCAGTCAATTATATTTTGACATCATCGATCATATTATTGAATTCTTTGACTGATCATTTTCCTTGATTGGACAATAAATACTACCAAAGTGACAAACACTTTGGTCACTTTGGTTGTATTACGGCAACAATAAGAGATTCGCCAGTTTCTTTTGTCAGTTTTTGTTGCAATGTCTCATCATAGCAAAGGCTAAGAAGACATAGTAAAACGTACAAGTTAGTACCAATATTTTTAGTCTAAAAATGTGTCTCCAGGATCCATGTCACATCCATGAACAATGACCAAAAAAAAGGATATGAGGTTTTCACAACTTCGCTATTCCTTACTTTTCTTTTTCTTCCTTACTACTACTAATACTCATCAACAAGGTACGTACTTATTGATATGCCTTTTTTTTAACTGTCCTAACCTATAAATCCAGAAATAGTATGATTTCTGGATTTATAGGTTTGATACATTTTTTATATTGTGCTAAATGATTCATTTTATTTATAATAAAGAAGGAAAATGGAACTAGCAAATATTAAAGCAAAAACTATAATGCATGTAACATCTACCTAGGGCCTGACTGAAATGTATCGATAAGACATTATGTATCAGTAGTACGCAGAACTTGAATGAAAGGGCTCAACGAGAATACGAATAAATAAAGTGACTTCACAGATCGTACTTGTTTTGACCCAATCTATTTGAATAGGCCAGTCCCGAGGCCGTAAAGCCGTGTCTATAAGGCCAATTTAATTCTCGTAATCAATAACAGCCTGTGAAAGTCCACAACTGGGAATAGGCCTCCTATAAAGAGTGACTTCACGAATCTTCCTATATTTTTTTACAGACTCAGACACTTTTTTTTGTATAGTTTGAGGCCGTTTTTTCCATGGTGGTCTGTTCTACGAGCTATATGACCTGCCCATTGCCGCTTGCAACTTGCATAATCTAAGAGCTATGTTGATGACTTAAGTGACTCTTCCGTCATTCTCGTAACGAAGTGAAACTTGGAGCATAGTTCTCTCCATTACTCTTTCCAAGACCTTGATATGTATGAAGCCAATAATAATGATAATGCTGGAAATTTTCACACAGCATTATCTAGCCCCAAAGTAAGCAGAGCTTATGTTATAGGAATTACATGACTGATTACTGCTTAAATTAATCGTTTTTTTGTAAAGTCTGATATTTTCTTTGTATAATACGTATTTAACATATTATACAAAGAAAATAATCTAACTCGAGACCAATAGTTGACATTGTCTCAATACTAACGCCATCACTGGCAACGCGCCCTGATTAGTTGACGTATTACATCGGCAGATGACGCAAATCGTGTGATATGATAGCGCCAAGTTTGGTACTAAAACAAATGAATGAATGAATGATATTTATTTGCAAGAATATAGGTACATTAATATAATAATAGGTATAGTTAGCTTCTCTATATTCGTCATTTTTTTACAAATAATATCCTTCCTGATTTGTGCTACCAAAAAAACTTTCTGATGCCTAGTTTTTCCTTAAAACGGGATATATATCCGGCTCGAAGGACCATGAACAATCTTGCAGACTGATTTCAGGTGCTAGCTGCTTGCTTCAAAAATTATACAAGTCAATATGGTATATATTGCTGTATTCAGGAAGACGGTAGACAATTTCTAAAAATCACAAGTTTACTTATGCACAAGCTAGAACGCATTGATAGCGCGTTCTAGCTTTTGGTCACATTTTTTAACGCCATCTAGTTTAGAAAACCACAACTAAAACCCCCTAAATCTTCCCAACATTTAGTATGATTTCTGATTTTTATTGTTTCCCAATATAACTGAAACGTAGCTTACCTTATCCTCCCTTGTCGGTGTTTTGACAAAAAAATATATGTAGCTGTTAGCTAAATTATTCTATATCTTTTTTGTTGTATGTAATATGGTGAGGAAAACACCATGACATCAGTAAGTGTTCCAATAAGCGGCGATAGGCTTGCAACCTGTCACGTAGAATGATAACAGCTTGCAAAACGCGGGCATGTGCCAAATGTAATGTTTGTACGTGACTCTGACTACCTACTTTACCACCTACTTGGTATCCTCAAACATCTACGGATTGATTATGTATCTAAAGATTACAATACAATACAATCGTGAGTGCAGTTGTTTTTTTAACTGGTAGTTACCCTACTTAACTGTACAAAAGCCCTTACCAAACAACAAAATTGTACCCAAAAGATGCCATCCCGACTGGACAGTCGACTTTGAGCCTGGCTTTATTAACTAAAGGATTTAAATGGGATTCTCGAAAGTGAGCTTTTTGCAGTTAAAAGCGAATCGAATGGACCCTTTAATTCACCCTTAAAAATTACAAAATAGAGACGGGTTGGTGGCCATTATTACTAAATGTTCTTTATTTAGATAATGTCGACCTCTGGGGCTCAGTGGGCGAAGGCTCGCCTGAGACGCAGAGGTTGCGGGTTCGATTCCTACCGCGGGACAAATGTTTGTATCTGCAAATATTTGTCTCGGATCTGGGGTTTATCTTTGTATAATATGTATGTATTTACCAAAAATGTATATAAGTAGTATATCATTCATTTAGTTCCCATAATACAATCTCTGCTTAGTTTGGGGCTAGATGATACTGTGTGAAAATGTCCTGGATTATTTATTTGAATGAATGAATGAATGAAAATACTTTATTGAAAATACAGAATACCACAAGAAAATAGATATAACTTAACAAAACTAAACTTAAAGTATGTTATGTTGATCGTAAGTAACGGTCTTTAAATAGCTAGCTGTTTCATCTGTATTTTTGAAAATATCTATCTACTTATACGCAGTAATATATAAAATTACTGACAGCAAACAAGTTATGTTGAGGTGAAATAAAATATGCAAAAATAGGTTAAGACTTAACCTATTTTATTTCACCTAGTTGTAGTCAACAAACTGGGCACCATAATGAAAATGTGAAACTTATTAGCCTGTGACTAATAAGTTCAGAAATTGAAGGTTAGCGTAGCAATGAAGAAGGAATACATAACGCATATATAACGAGAAGATTATTTAAATATAATATATAATGGATATATATGATGGAGCAGAAGCAGACTATTGATGTGAATAAGTCAAATTTAGCTATGAAAGTATTCTGAAAATGCGAATATCCCCGATTTCCCACGGACCCAAAAGGCTCAAATAAGTAAGCTCTGTCGAGAGTTCTATAGTCTTAGCTGGGTCAACACATTAGCATTGCCATTTAGCGTGGCATTGCGGCCAGTATTTTGGGAACGCTTCTGTCTGGTAGTGATATGGATAAGTTGAGCTATCTATAGATCGTTTGCAACGGTCTTTAGATAGCTAGCTGTTTCATCTGTATTCTTTGTATATAGTTGTATGAAATAATGTATTTTTGCTAATTTTTTATACAACCGACATTTTTTCTATTGTATATTTCACCAATAAAACCTTTGATAGGTTCATATTTCATATTGACTTCAAGAAAACCGTTCTTGAAGTCAATATGAATTGATTGTTAAAAACCAAATTTCAATAAGTGAGCCTATTTGGAGATAAATAGTAACAGTATACAATAAAACAACATCTTATGGCAAATGAAGGAAGCAATAGCCTTTCCTCTGTTCCGAGACTCTTCATACAAGCATAACACAAACCATGTATCGTTCTAAGGACTTCAACCGCGATTTGAAGTCCTTAGAAGGGTCCGGTCAAATTGAAGCGGTGGCTTTGGTGGTCAAAGGAAAATGGTTACTAAGTGGTTTGTCAAAGTTCGCGTGAATTTACTGTTTGCCACCGCCACTGCCACCGCCACAGTAATAACAATAATGCTGGACATTTTCCACACAGCATCATCTAGCCCCAAAGTAAGCAAAGCAAAGCTTATGGGAAAAACATGACCGATATACTACTTATATACATTTTTTTTGTAAATACATACATCTAATACATAGAAAACATCCAGAACCGAGACAAATAATAATAATAATAAATAAATATTGCTGGACATTTTTCACACAGCATCATCTAGCCCCAAACTAAGCAGAACTTGTATTATGGGAACTACATGACTGATATACTAATTATATACTTTTAGTAAATACATACATATTATACATAGAAAATATTTGCAGGTCATACAAAAAAAAATCCCGCGGAGGAATCGAACCCGCAACCTTCTGCGTCTCAGACGGGTATTCGCCCACTGCGCCACAGAGGTATTAATAATAATGCTGGACACTTTCCACACAGCATCATCTAGCCTCAAAGTAAGCAGAGCTTGTGTTATAAGAACTACATGACTTATATACTACTTAAATACTTATTTTTTTTAAATACATACATATTATACATAGAAAACACCCAGGTTAAGTTTGACCGGGCCAACCATGGTGAATTAGATTTTTTGATTGGGTAGAACAGAGCATATATTTTGGGTTGAACGTTAAAAATAATATTGGGTAGAAAAATTGTGGGTTGAACGGGAAAGCACTCTTAATAAATCATCACAATAGTGTAGGCGAAAAATCAAAAGAACTCATAAACATAGTACAATGAAACCTTCAGTTATGTAACTCCGCTGTTATTACATCAAAAATAACACCTCACCCGACCGCTACGTTGACTCTCGCCGCGGGCATCTCGTTATACGGGACGTTTGAAAAATTTATAGTTATTAGTTGGCTAGCTGGCCGGGGTCCTAGTAAAGTGTTACAGAGTTGCAACTTTACAAAAATGCTCCATTTATTCATCTAAAATAGAAAAATAATCATTTTTTTTAGCAACATTCGTAGATAGATAGATAGATAGATGTGTGTCTGTAGCAACGAATAAATGTTTTATCTATCTACTCGTATCTATCTACATTACGTACGATACATTTAATAAAGTTTAACTCTGTTTTGCTACCGATGGTCCTATTGATAGATAGATAGAAAATGCTTTATTGCACAAGACAAAACAAGTACATAGACGAACTTAATGCTAATTAGTATTTTCTTCCAGCTAACCTTTGTGTTATGAAGAGTGGAGCGGTTGTGCGTTTGGCTGATTATCAAAATAAGAGAACAATTTATTAAATAAAATAAATAGCTACTTAAAAATAAAAAATAAACTACATACATAAAATGAAAAATAATTCATACTTAAATACATACCTACTTCCAAATATTTATGTAGATACATACAAATATAATATAAATGCTCAATTTTGTTGACTATTGTAGAGAGATGAAATGTTTGTAGATTAATACAAGTAAAACAAGTAGGCAACAGTCCTTTCCTTAGTTTGTTACTATGTATATAGTTAATTTTTTTTTTCTGTTTTAAAAGTACCTTTTTGTATTATTATGTTGTATAAACACGTTGTTTTATTATTTATTAAATATGTATTTTATTGTACCTACTGTAAATTATTATTTTTATTGCAGTTACACCACCTCTCTTCACATTCTTTTAAATCAAGTCCATCTAAGGTTGCCTGGAAGAGATCGCTCTCAGCGATAAATCCGCCCATTGTATCACTACAGCCTAGTTCTAAGATCTTCTGTAAAGTGTTTTTATCCTGGTGTATGCAATGAAGAGTTATCTATGTATCTATCTATAAATAAATAAATATTAATTTTACCACTTAAAGACTTGCCTACTTGTTTTAAGACACCTCGAGATTTACTCGACTCGACTTCAGTTTTGTGTTATGTTTAGTCAACAAAATGTCTACCACTTAAATTTTTCTCGTCAGATTTCCGCCAATCTACACTAGAAAACTACACCGTCTGGTTTTCTGATAGTGCAGTCTGTGAATAGGCTGGAAAATCCGACAGTCGCATCTATGGCTCCTACGAACTCCTTCACAATCTCTGCTATCCGACTCTGGAACAGTATTCCACAGTCATACCGTGAGGTGTCTTCTGTTGAAGTTTTCAGATCCAAAGTTTACAATCACTTTTTAGCTCTCATGCTCGAATCTTACAAAGTTTAAATAATCAGTCGCTCAGCTACATATTGTGAGAATGATATATATTATATAGAATATTTAGTAGTCTATGAATTATTATCTGTAATTTGCAAGGTTGTGTTATGTTAGTAGGTAGTTATATGTAATTGTGTTTATTTAGGGAATGGTGTTTGTGTTTTATTAATAGATTAGCTCTAGCGTATAAATTATAACTTTTTTATATTCATGCTCTACCTCGAGACTCTTCCCCATTAACACAAAGGTTTGCTGGAAGAAAATGCTATCTAGCATCAAGTTCGCCTATGTACAGTACTTTGTAGTTGTGCATTAAACAATTTTCTATCTATCTATCTATCTATAACTACATACATCACTGACTTATAGTTACTCTGTGACAAAGTGGCTTGTGAATAGACTTGAGCGTGTTTTATGCAAAATGCAGGTGAAATTGCGGTCAGCTCGTTTGTAGTTTTTGATTCTGAACGTTTTGTTGTCGGATGTTAGTTTCAAAGTTATTATTGTTTTCATAATAATCCTACTACTATTATTAAAGTGAAAATTTGTGAGGATGGGTTTTTGTTACTCTTTCACGCAAAAACTACTGAACGGATTTTAATGAAACTTTACACTACTGGTACATAAGAACAAGATGAAAATGGGCAGCATCCTTGTTCGTGTGATAATGGATCAGGGGATTTCTGGAACTCATGTCCAAAATTTCTCTTTGCTTTCCCTTTGAGTGAGTGAAAGGAATTTCTGTACAAAAAGTCTAAAAATCCCCTCCGCAGGGGATTTGTGGAATAAACCTAATGTTCGAAAGTGTTATAATGTCCCAACTATACTTAATATTCGATCTTGCTCCTGACTACCCTCGCTACTGATCCACAGACGATAATATTATGACGATGATGTCGCGGCTGGCGAATAGCCGACTGCGACGCAAGAGAGATTCTGCAGATATTTGTTCCGGGTTCGGGTGCTGTGGTACCATGGTACTCGTAGTTCTTGATATCCAAGACACAGGGAATTCTATTATGGAATCAGGATTGAGTTTAGTATCTCAGCGCAGCCAAGATCAACACAAAGAAATTGCAACGAAGAAACCAATCCATGCCTGAAAACTCAATTAATTTTATTAAAATTCTGAATAACGATGAAAAAAGTGAGATTTTTGTGAACTGAGTAGAATCAAGATCGACCAAAGAAATTGCAGCGAAGAAACCAATCCCTGCCTTAATAATCAATGAATTTTATTATAATTTTGAATAACGAAAAGTGAGATTTTTGTGAACTGAGTATGGATCAAGATCTGCCAAAAAATTGCAACAAAGAAACCAATCCATGCATGAATATTCAAATAATTTTATTCAAATTCTGAATGACGATGGAAAAAAGTGTGATTTTTGTGAACTGAATATGGATTATATATGAACAATATTATACTTTTATTTGTGTATTAATGTCTGAAATAAAAATTATTGAATTGAATGGATCAAGATCGACCAAAGAAATTGCAACGAAGTAACCAATCCATCCCTGAATACTCAATGACTTTTATTAAAATTGTGAATAACGATGGAATAGCGAGATTTGTGAACTGAGTGTGGATTCGACTCCATCGTAGGGATCAGTCATGGACAAGTATTTTTTAGTTATTATTGAATCATAATATTACTATCAGAATAAGATCAGCCTGTAACATAACCGTAAGCGTATAATATGAAGGAGCCATTCCAGATAAAGCGAGATAGGCGATTTTATTCAGTGATCAAATTGATTTATATCTTTATTGTAAGGTCCGTGCTGTTGAATAAATCTATGAAGCTGGCCGAAACCTGTTAGGCAACATTCAGATACGCACTTCCTTTAGTAATTCAACTATTGGGTAGATATTATTATTTTTAACTTGTTCATTATGATTAATGATAAAAATAATAATAAATAATAATGCTTGACATATTCACATAGCATTATCTAGCCCCATACTAAGCAGAGCTTGTATTTTGGGAACTACATGACTGATATACTACTTATATATTATTTTTTTGTAAATACATATTATAAATAGAAAAAACCCAGACCCGAGACAAATATTTAAAGATTCAAACGTTTTACCCTCTGTGGCACAGATGGTTGCAGGTTTGATTCCCGACCTGCAACCATCTGCGCCACAGAGGTCGTCATAGTGTTCCAATAAGCGGCGATGAGCTAGTATCGTGTCACGTCGAATGTGACACTTGCAAGCTTGTATCAAATGCTATGTTTTGAAAGACCTCTGATACCCCCTACTTCGTATTTTTAAAGATTTACGCAGTGAATATGAATCTGAGGATATCCTTCATGGGGAATACAGTTGTGAGCGTGTTTGTGTCTTTCATTACGATTTTGGGAAGAAAGCGCATTAAAGTTACTAAAGCGCTCCAAAAAAACTAGATTTGACGAAACAATTTTCGTCAAACATCTGGGGACCAGATAAATATCTCACGCCTACTTTTCCATTCCCGCTAACGCAATTTAACAAGGTAAAACTTCTGTCACGTAACATTTCCACAGCTAATGTAATTTCCATATAATTTAATCTTTCCGCAGGCGTTAACGCCAAAAGAAAGTGATATTTGTCTAGACCCTGGATGGGAAAAATAGGGTTGTGACACAGGGATGGATAAAAAAACATCTGATACCTGTCTAAACTGTCATTGTCATTGTTTAACAATCATTTTTCAATGAAATCTGTCACTTAGACTGACCTAAGCCGTTGCCAAAGTTAAGTACAGATCGAGAT
Organism: Perizoma flavofasciatum; assembly: GCA_958496245.1. Taxonomy (NCBI): domain Eukaryota; kingdom Metazoa; phylum Arthropoda; class Insecta; order Lepidoptera; family Geometridae; genus Perizoma; species Perizoma flavofasciatum. The sequence continues at coordinate 9,674,375 of OY292436.1, forward strand.
AAGTCTATTAACAAGCTACTGGCCTCGATTCTATAGTTTACAAACTAAACTAAATTTAAACTGTCGCTCTCTTTTACTGATAATGCAAGCAATTTTAGTGCTGTCAAATTAGTCAGATTTAAGTTTTCCATAGGAATTTAGTCGTGATATCAAAACATGCTGACTATAAACACAAAGAAAAGCGGCACGTAAACTAATTAGACAGTAGCAAACAGCACTAAAATTCTTGCCATCTCTTTCTTGCGTATACTATTAGTAAAAGAGAGCGACATTTTAAATTTAGTTTAGTAAGTGTACTACAGAATCGAGGCCATTGTCTGAATAGTGATGAGAAGTGTAGACTAGGCGTAGCCTCGAAAAAGCTTTCTCTCTACCTTTTTTGGTCAGCAAAAGTCAGACGTCGAAACATAGTTTATACTTTTTACCTAATATAAATTACAAGCTGCAATTTTCTAACTATCCATAAGACGTGATTAAATATTGAGAATAGTTTCAGTATTCGATATTAGGGTTTTTAGGAAGATCTGAATCTGACCAGATGGATCAGTTCAGTGGTAGATCTTCCCTTTTACAAATAGGGGACACAAAACCAACCGGTTTTTTATACAACTAGTGTGGCAAATATGAATACTGCTCACTTGTCAGTAAGCGGCTACCGTAACCTATTGACACTTTAGAACACCAAAGGTATCGCGCGTTGCCGACCCTGAGAAATTACGGATGAGAAGTCTCATGTGCCTGTACCGGCACCCAAACTCTTCAAAGCAAAGCGAGCATTCATATTGTAAAAACGGGAATTTTCACGTACTGCACTATAGGTGAAGGCACCGACTAAGTTTCGACGCATTCCGAGAGTCTTCATCAGGGTGAGTAGTTGCGACTTTCTCCTTCCGCGTTGCGCCGTGAAAATTCCCGTTTTTACAATATGAATAGTCAAGTTCACGATAGTTTTTGGAATAAAAAAGCGAGCATTTCTGCTTGGCGGCAGAAATTGTCAATTCAACATCTAACTTTTTAAATTTAGGTACATTTCAAAGTCTTTCCTACGATGATACAGAGAAGCTATTAGAAATTATCAAGCAAATTGTTATTTTATACATTACTAGCTTCTGCCCACGACTTTGCCTGCGTGGTACCCCGATAAAAAGTAACCTATGTGTTATTCTGATGTATAAGCTATATTACTGTAAAGTTTCATCAAAAATCGTTCAGTAGTTTTTGCGTGAAGAGGAAAAAACATCCTCACAAACTTTCACGTTTATAATATTAGTAGGAAGTAAACCTAGTTAAAATAGTGATTAATCTGGATTTACACAATGTACCTTAATATTTAAGATATGTACCTTAATATTTACACGAACTGTTTGTAACATAAACAACATTGTTAAACTAAATGCCTTCATCGTAATAGGAAGTGATTATTTTATTTAATAATTAGTTCTATTGTCGCTTGAAACACAGGATTACTCGTACCTAGTTCAGGCAAAAATTATTATACTTAGCTATATTTATTTATTTAGTACACTTATGTTTTTGTAAAATTACGAGTCCTGATCCCTGTGGATAAGTCTTAATCCACAGGGACCAGATATATTAGATTAACAACACATTTTTGGCAGTAGTCCTTAAAAACCTAATCGGCAAAAATCAAGCGTAACTTCCAAACAAATGATTGAAAAGCCACACATTGAACTCGTGATTTGTCAATGTTTTGCAAACGAAATAAAATAACTTTCGCCAAACAATCCAAGCAACAATTTTCAATCAAAGTCCCTCACAAAGTTTGCGGGTATCGGAAAAATGTAATGAAATACCCTTTATATTTCATTATATTTTTCCGATACCTCAATACAAACAGGTAGCACCCAATTTGTTAACCTTTGATGTTATAATTTTGATAGATCATCCAACAGTCTCGGCCTGGATTTTTGAACAAACAAGTTAAAAAAAAACTCGCAACTGTGATCCTTGACGACCTCTGTGGCGCAGTGGGAGTAGGCCTGCTTGGGATACAGAAGGTTCAATTCCCGCCAAACAAATGTTTTCTATGTATAATATGTATGAACGTAATTACAAAATAATATACTATTTACTACTTATATAGTATATTATTAGTCATGTAGTTCCTATAAAATAAGCTTTGCTTACTTTGGGACTAGATGATGCTGTGTGAAAAATATCCAGCATTGTTTTTTTATTTCCAAAAAAAGTCTATGAGTAGTATATCAGACATGTAGTTCCCATAATACAAGCTCTGCTTACTTTAGGCCTAGATGATGCTGTGTGAAAAATGACCGGCATTATTTATTATTATTATTATTTTATCTCATAAATAGTAAATTCAATTTAGTTTGCCAGCAGCAGCAGATACAGAGACACGTGTACTCACGATCCATGCACTGATACTCTAAACAAAGGCACGTGATCTGGATCCGCCAATCCAAGTCTCCAATCAGTGTTCTAATATTGAATTACCCAATTAGAGATATTGATTATTTGCAAGCGAATGCTAGCTTGTATTGTATCGCAAGTTATTGGACTACTAGCTTATGTCCACGACTTCGCCCGTGTGGTATCCGGATAAAAAGTAGCCTATGTGTTATTCTGATGTATAAGCTATATTACTGTAAGGTTTCATCAAAATCCGTTCAGTAGTTTTTGCGTGAAAGAGTAACAAACATCCATCCTCACAAACTTTCGCGTTTATAATAGTAGTAGGATAGGATATGATTGGAACAGCTAATACGAGTAGCTGATAGTTGAATGACAACGTGTGATTTGTGATGAAATCAGAAATCAGTGGCGCGGGCGAGTAGCCGAGATGCAAGAGGTTCGATTCTGGCAGTGGGACAAATCTAAGCATGGTTTGTACTGCGGTACTCGTCATTCATGATATACTATACAGGGGATCTTAATTATTATTATTATTATTTTATTTCAGGTTATAACCATTATATACTAATTATTCAAAACACAACATAAAATAACATATTCATATAAAAAAAAACAAATTGACTTATAAGTACTTCAGAGAAACCCAAAAACAAGCATTGAAATAAAAAATAAAAAAAATATTAGGTACATGATTTTATTTGATTAATTTAACAAAATCACACAGCTCTCAAGGAATGATAACTTTAACCAATAAATTAACAGTCACTTAACTAGAAGATATAGGTATAATAACCCAGGTAAAAGTGACAAGTCATGTGTAGTCGACATGTCGACCCGACATGTCGTGCGATGTCGGGCAAAGTTGTACGACAGCGCACAGCATCTTACTAATATTATAAACGCGAAAGTTAGGATGGATGTTTGTTATTCTTTCACGCAAAAACTACTGAACGGATTTTGATGAAACTTTACAGTAATATAGCTTATACATCAGAATAACACATAGGCTACTTTTTATCTGGGTACCACGCGGGTAATGCCGTGGGCAGAATCTAGTTACATATACTAGCAATCGATTTTAGGTATAAAATCGGGTATCTATTTTCTAATATTACTTAGTGACAAAAAATATCAATATGGCCGATATTTAAAGCACTTGTATTGAAAGCACTCCGTGGCTAATTCACAAAAACTTTTTGAACGTTTTACGAAAAATACGAAAATCAGTATTTAATAGGTAGGTATTTTATTGCTGTTATCAGCGTAAATGAAATGCAAATGTATGTTAGAGTGTGACCACAAATGTCGCATTAAAAAATGCGACATTTGTGGATCATGATTTCAGAGTCATCGGTGATCTTTTCTCATCCCTCGATTAAAGATCATCGCCTTGATTAAAAAAAAACACTTGTGTTGGAGTTTTAAGGCCGCCGAAGGCCTGCAACTTGGCTTAACGACTGTGATATCTAGCCAGGACCCGCTGCAAACACTCAGTTCTAAAGTTAATTAACCTAGATATCGTCGCATTCTTCATTATTGAAGGCCATGCCCGTACTGAAAAACTTTTGTTTGCTAGCAATATTTAGGTGCAGTAGGCGCTAGCTTATTTATATAAATAGGTGTGTTTTACACAACGAGCGCTTTTAATCAATTTACTTTTTCCTGTGGTTCCATTTTTGATAAAGATTTTGATAATATCAAGACTCAGTGACAAATATTACACTGTCCCAGGATCCGAACGCGGGATGAAATATCGGTGCATTGTGTACACGTCGATGTCTCAGCGTCCCGTATCTGACCGATCGTTATCTGATTAACAGCAACTTACTATCGTGATGGCCAATTCTCTAATTAATTGGGCTTTTGAACTTGGCATTAAAGCTTATTCATCATTATTAAAAGCCTGTGTATATGTCTATGACTGGACTTATGCCTTCCCAAAGAGTGTCACGCCAAAGATCTTTTGAGCCACCTCCATCCATCGACTTCCTGCAAACTTTAAGGTTTCATCGGTCTATTGAGTCTTCCCGCATCGTTCAATTTGTAGAGCTGATAAGGGGTCTAGACAAATACCTCACGCTTCCTTTTCCTTTCACGCTAACGCAAATTTCTCAAGGCAAAACTTGGCAGCTGTCACGTGACATTTCCGCAGCTAATGTCATTTTCATACAATTAAATCTTTCCGCAGACGTTAATGCCAACAGAAAATGGTATTTGTCTAGACACCAAGGTCACTACATAATTTTTGAGTTTCTAAAAAAAATACCTTTACATCTTTAATATTTACATCATAACTGATTTGCAGAACATCACATTAATCAAATTGCCCTACAAAATTATACTAACACTTACCTACTGGAAAACTGCATTTGATCTGTAGTTATTTTAATTTTGAATTACTTCAAACTGAGAAGAAAGAACTGAAAATAAAATTGAAAAGGATGCCTTTAAAAGAAATTAAAAATTGTGCCATCTAGTTAGTTTTAAAAAACTTGCCCGGCCTTAAAAGAAAATAAAATCTCTAGATAACAATCATACCTAATCATTTTCCTGCGCTTGTCCTACATTAGACCACGTAGCAGCAATATTTTTTTATTATATTTTCTTTCACTCTACTCTCTATCAAATATCATTTTATGGAAAGATAAAAAAAATCCTCAAAACCCTATATTTTCCAGTCGTGTGAACTTAGTCTCAGCCTCTTAAACATTACAAGAGTAGGGTGTGTAGTGTAATACAAAAAAATAGACTATTTTCAATTTATTGAAAACACTGATGCGATGGCGTTGACGGTGGCGATAAAAAGGAAATGGTTGTCAAAGATTGCGTGAATGTATTGCCACCTCCGCAGCTGCAGTCTAACAAAATTTGCAAATAACTTAAAATAATTTGTTACCACATAAATTAACATGATAATTATAAGTAATAGCTAAGTATTTTTTCTGGTTTATATAACTAGTTTATATGACGATAATCAAGCGTTCAATGAAGCTCTCTAGCGCCAAACATCATTTCGAGTTATGTTCGTGCACTTTGAGGAAATAAAATTAAATCATTAACATTTCAGTCTGAAATTAAAAAAAAAACATTGTTCCACTTAGCTCCCAACCTTACCACCAACATTACAGTCACCTGATTAAATCGCATCGTTTTTTATGGACCCCAATCGCTCCCGCAGATTCAAATTAAGACGTTAAATGGGACCTAAAGCGATGCTAATGAGACCTCTTTTTCGCAATTTTGCATAAAAGCATCGATGAGGCACGTGGGAGGAGTAATTAAAACCAGCGAACGTAATTCTGGGCCCGATTTTGATGATTGAATTTTTATGGTCCTCTACGGAGTGTTAGAGAACAGACTTTCAACGCTTGGGAACAAAGTAGATCTAATTATTTAAATTCAATAGAATTATTTCACATGAACCACGAATTTAACTTTGTTTTCATAAAAACTTTTCAATGGGTTTTGCAAGAGGAATTACGTTTTTTTTTAATAAATACTCAACAATCATATAAATACATACGAGTAGTACACACTAGGATTTTTCATCTGTATACAAAAAAAAACATATGAAAAATCGAACGCAAACGATGTATAGATAGCACAACTCATTCAGACCACTGACAGACGAAAGCGTTGCCATGCTAAATGCAATGCTTACATTAACCCAGATAAGAGCCAGGTTTCGCGTCAAATTAATAGCTTATTCGATCCCGCAAAATATCAATTTAACACTTTAAAGTATCCTTAAACAATGTTGTTTTTTTTGTTATTCCTGACAAACGCTTTGTAGCTTTCATGGTAGCAGGTAGACTAGACGATAGGTGTCTCAACAGATCATAAAAACGATTATAGGGTAGTAATCGTTATACAATATTATTTAGTTAGAAACGTTCCGATTTATGCAGTATGCAGTGCACTGTGTCTTGAAGTCTAACAGTGTTTTATGTTAGATTTAATTATCATAGCAAGATTCCAAACTAGTGGGACCCAGTTAAAAAGGTGTTTGATTTCAGTTAGTCCTAAAACATTCAACCAAATCCTTGATTTCCAAATGTGAAGCATTTAATTTATTCGAGAGCTTCTACCATTCAGGTTTTTTAATTAAGTCGTCTTGTTAAGTCTTGAGAATGGGTTTGTCTTGTTTCTGTTTATTTTATTTCGTCGATAAATACTTTGCTGTTTATTGCAGTGGGTGTGTTTGATCGGAGATAAAAGTTCTTAAAATAATGACTCGATTTTAGATTCATTGATTTTTTTAAAGTAAATTTACTCATTACTTCAGTATTTAATACAGTTTTAGGTACTTACATTATTTTGAATTAATTCTTTAACAGCTTGTTTCATATCTTGTTACTAGCTTCGCCCGTGTGGTACCCGGATAAAAAGTAGCCTATGTATTATTCTGATATATAAGTTATATTACTGTAAAGTTTCATCAAAATCCTTTTAGTAGTTTTTGCGCGAAAGAGTAACAAACATCCATGCTCACAAAACTTTCGCCTTTATAATATAACTAGCTTCTGCCTACGGCTTCGTCCGCGTATTACCCGACTAAAAATTAGCCCATGTGTTATTCTGATGTACAAGCTATAATACTGTGAAGTTCATCAAAATCCGTTCAGTAGTTTTTGCGTGAAAGAAGAACAAACATCCTCACACACTTTCACGTTTATAATATTATTATAGTAGAATTTGTTGTAGCTGCCGCGATACTGCACCGCATCAGGGATGTTTGCAGACGCACGCACTGATTATTTTTTTGCAATCATTTGACAAAGAACCGCATCCCTGATGAGCCACATGCGCGGGGGCACTAACAGCTAACTGACCGTTGTTGCAGAGGATATGTACTCCAGCTACATGAGACACTGGCTCAAGCCCACCTCTCGCCTAGTGTCTAAGTAGGTATTTTATTTGATTGTGTTGACTAACATAGTGCATTTTTGTATACTAACAAATTATGCATATTGTAAAAACGGGAATTTTCACGTACTGCACTATCGGTGAAGGCACCGACTAAGTTTCGACTCATTCCGCCGCTCATTATAATCGCGTACAACGTGCGGCAGCGCGTAGTTCACGGCGCAACGCGGAAGGATAAAGTAGCAACCACTCACCCTGATGAAGACTCTCGGAATGAGTCGAAACTTAGTCGTTGCCTTCACTGATAGTGCAGTACGTAAAATTTCCCGTTTTTACAATATGAATAGTCAAGTTCACGATAATTTTTGTAACAAATTATGGATCATTGGTCTGAAATAAACATTATTATTATTATTATATTATAATAGGATTAATTGTATTGTTATTAATTTTATATTCGGTATAGTAGCTATCATCATCAGCCCACGTCGATCGGTCTACAGCTAGACATGTGCCTCTCCCAACACGCGCCACTGCGACCGGTGTTTGACTCTTCACATGACTGGAGGATAGCCGGTTCTATTTTAACTATGAACTTACTATAAATAACGAATAATATTCAAAGCAAGACATGCAAAAAAAAACTACCTATTATTATTTTAGCAGTGAATAACAACTTATAATGTATAATATTATTCGGTAATTTTAGGAGACGCAAATGCTTGTATTCCACTAAACAAAATGGTATTCCTTGTGGTCAACGATATACTAAACCCACCTTTGTTCCTTGTACCATTTTAGGCCAGGCTCCAACTAGGGTAAATTCTCCATCTCAGACTTGGCTTAGGGCTATGCAGTAAATTCTAGAGCTGTACCTACGATTTTATTAAACAGTGTTCGAGGCTAGTGTTGTGACACAATCAGCTTCCGTATCCGAGTGTAAGTAAAGTAAGTAGACCCTTCCGCCCGATAAACTAATGACATCTCTATGAGAAATCGGTGCGTAGAGGCTCCGAAATTCAACACGGTACACTTTGGGGATTACCTGTTATTATATTAAAAGGCTGTTAATGATGACGATAGTGATGATACAACAGAGTATTGTTTTTTCTTATGACAAGATTCCTTCAACACTGCAGTGCAAGTAACGCTCTAATAGGGACACAATTCAAAATAAAGCCCTAACCTAGCCTATAAACCTTACAACCAAGCAGAACATCGATGGCATGTAACCAACTTGATGGTGCGGCGGACAAATAGCTAGAAATAACACAATAGGTGCTGTTTCGAATTTCGGTGCGGGACAAATGTTTGCATGTTCCGTGGAGGTAGTGGTGGGTCAGAACTATAATGTATGTGTCGTTTAGATCTTTAATAAGTCCATAAAAAGGCCGAAAATTTCCAATATACTCGTAGCTTAGTATTCTTTATAGCCAAGACTGAAAAAGCATAAATTGCTTATTTGTTAATCGCGCTGATGGTAATCTATCCAAATATTTAATACCGTTCGGAACGTTGCTTTGATAATATGGGGGTAGGACTAGAAAAGCTACCTCATTTATTCTCAGTTTCCGTATCCGTAGCTATTTGATATGTGAAGAAGCTTTTTGGCACAGCACTATGCAAGACCGCTCGATATGTAAATTTCCTAATGTCTGGAGGTGTGTACCTACGTTCTAGCAAGTATGAGAATACCTTAATCTGTGCCCTTCAGTGGCTTGAATTTATTTACCTGTAGATGGGATGTAATGGTATGTAACTGTGACGGTATTTTACTTATAGAACAGTAACAAGTGATTTAAAGAGTCCTATCCTACATTCTAATAAGGTCAACCGATAAAACGTCCGATAAAACGGAAACCTATGAAGTTGCCGTTTTATCGGACTAGCCATTTTGAACTTAAATTGGTATTCGACTACTTAGAAATTCTAATTTCAAATAAATTTTGCTTATAAGGCATGCTAATCCATTTTCAAAAACAGTTATTTTTTTCTTTGTTTGCGTTTTGTTTAACCTCCAAACTCATTAAATTTTCAACCATGTACTCTAAGAAAACTCGTGCAATATAAATGACGTGTACAGACCTACCACTACCAACGAACGAACAAGTGCGTTATTGGTTCAACCGCATTCGTTCTTTTGATGTTAGTGTCATAACAATAGTGGACCATTTGTGGAAATTTGGCAAAATAAAGAAGCTAAATCATTTATCACAAAAAACGTTGCCCTACTAATTATTATCCTACTACTATTATAAACGCGAAATTTTGTGAGGATGGATGTTTGTTACTCTTTCACGCAAAAACTACTGAACGGATTTTGATGAAACTTTACAGTAATATAGCTTATACATCAAAATAACACATATGCTACTTTTTATCTGGGTAAGCTGTGGGCAGATGCTAGTGATGCATTAATATAGTCAATTCACAATAGTCAAATAGGCAAAATAGTCAATCGAACCCCTAACCTTCTGCATCTCAGGCGGTCCTTTGCCCCCCGCGCTACAGAGGTCGTCAAAAAATCTTGAAACCGTACTTCTATTTTCTTAACGCAAAAATCTCTACCATTACTCCCAAGACTAAACCAAAACCTACAGGGTATTTTATCAACGGTAATTCAAGCGTATCTCAGGCTTTGTAGAGTCTCCTCAACCCGATTATCTTACGAGCGATGCATCGAGATAGCAGTAATCGAATTCGGCCGAATTTATACTCGATACTGCGGCTCCCGTGTCTGCCTGAGAAGCTAGAGCCACTCTATCTTGAGATGCAAATTACACTGAAGTAGGTATATAACTAGATTTGTCATCGCATGTACAATTTCTAATCAAAGATAGAGCATTTCTCCCCACTCTCATCGTTGTCTAGAGATTCAATGTACATTGTTGCAATAATATATTATAGGTAACTTTTGAAGCCATGTTGACCTAGCGGGCGGTATCCCGACTTCCGATCCAAAAGTCTCCTGTTTTGCAACAACTGACCTTTTCAATTTATATATTTTAATGTATTTTTTTTATATAAATGATTTGTTGAAAATACAACAAACATATTTATGCATGTATATAAAATCTTATAAGTAGTTTAAAGTCAAAGTCAATAGGTTTTTATGATCCTTGTTCCTAATGTGTTTCTATGATCCTTGTTATTCATTGAAATCACAAGGATCATAGAAACATCAATTTAAAAACTACGTGAGTTTAAAATTTGAAAGTGAATTTACGTCGATTCCTCGCGAGGGATCAAGCCTAGAAGAATAAGGCAACAAACTCTGCTTGGTTATTTTTTTTATAATCATTCATTCAGCTTTAGTGTGGTCCCAATCTAACGAGGTGAACTCATTTATACAAAAAGAAAAAGGAAAAGTTATATTAAACACTGCATAATCTATATAGAGTGGAGACCGCGACTCGGCAAACGTAGTGTAGGACGCCCTCCGGCCATGTGGGATGACGATCTGCGAAAGACTGCAGGCAGATGCTGGATGCGACAAGCTGAAGACAGAGCACTATGGCGCTCATTAGGGGAGGCCTATGTCCAGCAGTGGACTAATATAGGCTCATGATGATGATGAATCTATATAGACAACATTAGTACCCAAACTTATCATTACGAGTATATATATAGAGAAGTAATAAGCAATTTACAATGCTGTAGATATGTATTGTCTGCTACCTACTCGTATTGTGGACTCGAACAAAGGACGCAATGCAGTGGCAAGACGTACAGCCTATTATGACTGGGTTACAGTAGTAATTTATGCGTCGGCTGTTACTATAATATAGTCACCACAGAGGTATTATTATTAGTTAGGTATAACTAATAGTAATTGTTTGGTGGTTGGTTGGAGGTATAAATGATACAAAATAATGCTGGATATTATTCACACAGCATCATCCAGTCCCAAACTAAGCAGAGCTTGTTTAAGGGAACTAGGGGCGATTATCAGATGTTCTTTTTGACTACCCACAATGTATTTTTTTTCTTAACTTATATGTAAATTGAATGATAGATTTGGTTCTGTGCCTTTTGAATTATTATTATTTCTGTTTGTGTAGGTAGGTCCCTTTACCTATCTACTTACCTAGCCACGTATATTGCTCTCACTGTATCGAAAATTGATCTTAGTACTTGTAGTATAAGAATATAAGCGATTTATATTGTAAATCTTTTTGAGAAATAAATGATCTTAAGCCGTAACTACATGACTGATATACTGCTCAATTGTTTGTACCGTGGCGGGAATCGAAACCCGCAACTTTCCGATTATCAGGCGGGCCTTCGCCCACTGCACCAAACAGGTCGTCAATCATATGTGGAAAGGATTGACGGAACATGTATATAAGCGTAAATGGAACATTTGGAAGGTGACTTTGGCGAACGCACTTTGACAAAATTGGAGACTTGGAGAAAGGTCAGGTCAAGATTGCCCTAAACCGGTGGAATGTATGAAGAATGTGATGCGAATGAATAGAGCAAAAAAATTTTTTATTCCAAAAACTATCGTGACTTTACTATTCATATTGTAAAAACGGGATTTTTCACGTACTGCACTATCAGTGAAGGCACCGACTAAGTTTCGACTCATTCCGAGAGTCTTCATCAGGGTGCACTACGTGAAAAAAAATATGTCAGGATCATAGCATGAGGAAAGCCATTGTCTCTGCCAGAGCAGGTAGATGCCTATGTGTTCATGTTAGGCAGTTTATGTATTATATGTAATTGGTTATAGCCCATAGATTAGTCACTTAGCAGCTAATTAGTGTGTTTAGTTCAAATCTGTTTCTGCCTACGAGTTGATTTGGTACACTTTCATTAATATTTCCGCTTACTAACCAGATCGGCCCGTATGCTTGTTCTTTATTAATCATAACGAAATACAATTTAGTATTATAGCTAGACACAGTCTTATAGCGTCTTTTAGTAAAATACATGAATCGACGAGTCTCAGGGCCAGATCTAACTAATGCGGTGGCGGCGACGGTGGTGAGAAAATGACCATTTCCCTATGCTCGCCACCGTCACCGCCACAGTCAAGTACTTGTCAAAATTAAAAATGAATTGACCACCACTGCGCCAGTTTAACCGGGTCCTTAGTGGAATACATGAATCGCAGCCATTATAAATCGATACACAGCCGCGTACCACACTCTAGACATCATCAGACTCCGTACATCCCAAAAAAAGAGTGAAGAACAAAGGCGCAGACGCTGAAACTAAACCCGTATAGGTTTCATAATTCAAAAATGCGATAAGTTTTTAACGAACATTCCCTTACCATAATGCATTTTAATCCCTTCGAATGAAGCAAAACAGTTCACAATCGCCTATAAAGTTGATGAAGATGCTATCATTGATGCTGCGGTGTGGCAGCTTTGTCGTTACCGCGCATGGAAATCTAGTACTCGTGTGATTGTGGATAAGGGTGTTATTTGGATGAGCTTTACGTGAGTTGGTGCAGAAACTTGCGGCGGTTGTAAATAGTTTTTTGTTCAGTAAGCATGCGTTATTGCGGTTCGCAAAGTATTGAATACGCATTTGTGGGCCGGACCGGTTTGTATTATACCATGGCCTACCGCGTGCCAGGTACAGTATGCAAAAACAGCTACTTAGACTGGCAAAGAACAAGTATGACGAATGGTCTTGAGTTATTTTTCATTTCTATGTATAATATGTATGTATTTACAAAAAAAAAGTATATAAGTAGTATGCCAGTTATGTAGTTCTCATAATACAAGTTTTGCTTAGTTTGGGGCTAGATGATGCTGTGTGAAAAATGTCCAGCATTATTTATTTATTTATTTACCAACTTTGCGCCTCCTTCGGTCATCCGACTGAGTTTTCTATCTTCGCTCAGTACCTGTAGCGTGACCATTCAAGACAACGAATTTATCCCCTATAAAGAAGAGAGAAACAATTAATGTCTCTCTTTTTGTCTGTGAGAAGTTGAGACAAGAAATATCTGTTTTTTCTTCTGTAAAGAAAACGATTTTCATATAATAAAATTCAATCAAATACCAAAGTGCTGATTCTTAACCTTCTTTTTTTACATAAATACTCGTAGTTGTTGACCATTAAATATTATAAGTGATATAAACTGAACTGATCACAAAGAAGGAATGTAAAATCAGAACACCTTGATGTATAAGTATAGTACGATTGATACTGACATAAAAATATGTTTTTTCTCCGAAAAGAAACACCGATAATATTTTTCCCTAATTTGCTGCTTATTTTGCCAACGGTACAGAAACACAGTATCCTTCATCGTATCCGCTCAAATAAAACTGGAAACTTTTGAAAATGAAGGTCTGTGACCTAAATCAAATGAGCATACGTCGATTTATTCATCATTATTCAACGCGAAAGTTATTCTGAATTTCAATCCACTTCATATTGATGCAGTTTAAAATACCGATCGACTCAATTTTATTCGATTTAAAATTAAAATAAAACTTTAATAATAAGTTTTGTAGAACTGAACTGAACTAATTAACAACAGATTACAAGATTGTAAAAATGCATTTTGTAGCTAGATATGAGTAGTTTTTTTTTAATAAATAACAATTAATTTAGATGTAATAATTAAAAACAGTATTTTTAAATTTTTGAAATCTGGTACTCTTGGTGATATAAGAAAATAATCAAATTTCTAAATGTACCTAGCTACCCATTAGAATAATGCTGTTCAGGGCATACTTATCTCTAAGATATTATAGGTAGGTACAAAGTTATTCCAATTCTTACTATGTCGTCATAGCACACATCATTTTTTCAGCAAGTATAAGCCAAAACAAGTTCCCTTTGTCTCGAACAAGCGAACAAGATCACAAACTTGATATTTTAACAAGCTGCCGTTTTAAATTTATAATACTGCCTTTGTATTCAACACTCAGCGGTTACCAATTTCGCGGGACTGTATAAAGAGATGGCATACAATTGTGTTACGTTTACTTCTGGAACGCCCCTTAGACAACAACCATTTTGTTGATGTTTACGCCTATGGAAAGATTTGTATGGAAATGGCAGCAGTCACGTGATGCCACGTGACAGCTGCAACTTTTTCCTAGACGACTTTGCGTTAGCGTGAAAGGAGAACTAAGGTTTTTGTCTAGATACTCTGGAAGCAAGATTCTACCAGCGACATTTCCAAAATGGTAATAGGGAACGTTTCTTTAACTTCGGAGCTAAAGAAAGCTGTGCAGAGGCTGTGAGAAAGATTATTTGAACTGATTTTCTTCGGTTAGCTGTCTAACCGAAAAAAAACAGTTCAAATTTAGTTCAAATAATCTTTAAATGCGGGCGTAGCAACTCAACGTGAACAAATCCTCGGCAATCCGAGGTTACACCACAAAGCCTGCGAAGATCCCAGGAAACTTCTGTGCTTCTGGGCGGAGTTAGGCTGACTAGCCATCTAGCCAGGTTTCCAGGGATAATAGGCCAACGTTCGAATATAAAAAGAGAGTTCATATGGGTGATTCCCATTGCCCCCCCCCCTGCTTAGGCTCGCAGGCCCCATCGGGGGACAGTGTTTTTTTTCTCACATTTTGTTTTTTCTTTGAATTTTCTGTTTAAAAATTTGTTTAAAGAGTTTAGTTTTGACTGATTTGGGGAAACTGATTGTGGAAAAATGGTACATTTTAAAATCAAAGATGCCTCATTTATTTTTCAATTTGATATGGATATTACACATCAGGTTTAGCAATTTTCCATGATTTTTTATTTCACCGAAGAAACTATACACGTAGGAATATTAGTAGAACGTCTTCTGACTTCGTTCCAGCTTCAGGGAATCTTTTCCTAGTGCATCCTTATTGGAACACCAATAAGAACAAACCCTTCAAACAGGTTTCCAGGACTTTAGTTTAAGCTGATTGTCAGAGAGTTATATAACGATTTAATAGAGGTATATTTAAAGATTGATACTTATAGACAGTGCAAAATTTATTTATTAGTATCTTTTACTAGTTTGATTTTGAATTGTATGAAAAGCCCGTATGTAGCTCGCAGAAAAAACCATTTTGTTCACGACTGTACCTTCATTTGTAAGTCATACATGGGTATTCATTATAAGGCCGGCGGCACACACGCGTTTTTATAAATCAAGTTATTCGTTACGCCCCAGACCGCATTGTCCTCGCCGCGTGCGCGGAAATGAAAGAAAACAAAAAGTTTTTCGAAATTCGAACACGTCAAAATATATTATTCCGTCGAAATCGCGATCGCCATTGGCGGAGATTTAGTAAGTTCTACAGTGTACGTAAAATATTATTTAAAGAGTTATGTATTTGTCTAAAATTATTTTGGCTCTTTAGTATTGAGATACATAATCGGTATTTCTATCTAGGTACCTAATTAGTTAGTAAACTATAAAAGAAGATGATGCGATGATGTCACCTGTATGTATCAAAGTTACCTTACAGCTTAGACCCGTTATTACACAATAAGAGGTACCAGGAAGACATAAGTTAGTCCAAGAGTTATCTTCAGCTGAAAACTATAGTTTCTTAAAACTTCATTTTGCTATTAAAGGTAATCAGGATAATAAGGTTTCTTAAAAATTTAGTATGAGTATTTACATTCATAAAATGTTGGTAAGCAAGTTATTGTTTAAAAACCCCTAGAAATACAGAAATCTATAACATTCGTTTGTTTTCTTGCAGTTAGCTTTTTATTGGTCACTCTGCGTTAGCTCAGTGAAAAAAGACAAGACCTTGGGAAAATCAGTAAGGGGAATGGATTCAGTTCTCTTCGCCTTTGCTTCTTTCGTGCACAGTCAAGTAAAAATGCGTTAATTCTGCGACCACTGTGGCACGCAGAATTGTAACAAGCAATGACGACGGAGCCAGAACAATGGCATCGTTGAGTATCGATGGCACTTGTCAAAAAATAAACGCGAGCGCGACCGCCGGCCAAAGCGATAGCGTTTTATTCGTTTTGTACGCGTGAGAAATGCGTGGATTAAACTCAGTGTGTGCCGCCTTTATCTTGAGGTAGCGTCTAGAATTTACCGACGTCTTTTGATAGTATACAGTCTGAACTCTATTTGACTTAGCGATTATACGGGCCTTGGGAAACAACCTTAAAAACAACCGTTTTTACAGGTAGGCCAATATGCCCAGGTCGATAATGTTAACCCGGAATCCCATAGCATGTAAGACATGAACCAAGAATTTTAATCTCCCGTAACAATAAGTCTCAAAACTAATCTTCAATGCGCCATGAACTGTACAGAGCCTACGCACTCCTTATTAGGCTACCAGATGCTCCTCAACATATTACTGTCTAGTAACCAACTTACTACGGCCTCTTTCATTGTAAGAAACTCGTTTCGGGATTCGACTCCCAAAGGTCACAAGAAAATGGTGGTGCGTTGGAATAAAATATAGAAGATAGGCGGCGACAATACAGGCTTGGAATTTAAAATTAGGTGTAAAATTTAGGTTTGCGCTCGTAGCCAATTCAATAGGTTTGTTGTTATGTGAATGTTGGTATTGTTGAGCCAACGGATTTCTTTTGAAAGCTTTCTGAAATCTTGGTAGTAAGAATCGGTTTTGCAAGTGAAATTTCATGGATTTTTTTATTGCTGCTGGCGCGGTAGGCTTTTCGTGTGTTATTTTTGGGAAAACATAACTAAAAGAAAAGGAAGGCGCAGATATAATACTATAGAAAGGTAATGAAAAGTAGCCAACATTTTAAAACTGTTCTTTGTTTTTTTTTTTTTGAAATTTGGATTATGTCTCAGTCGAGAGGAATATCCGCGCATTCGTTTGTTTTTCTTTCTTTATGTTCTAGGCTTAGAATTAGGGAGGTCCTCTGGCAACACTCTTCAAGGGGTTCATTTTTATAAATTCCTCTATTTATTCACTTTTACTACCAAAAAAACATACCCTCTAAATACGCTCTCTAATACTCAAGGTCTCAAGGCTGTGAATTCATTGTATGTAAGTGAAATCAAATCAAATATTTTATTGCGAATATGAGTTTGTATAAAGATGTTAATTTATAAAAAATGTTCATCATTAAAAACTTTCTTAGTTGTTTATGGCGAGGGTATTAGTACGCTTTAAAGAAAAGTCAAGTAAAGTAAAGTTAGGAACAACTGTGTATCTTTATACCTTTGTGGTATTGTTTTTAAACAGGTAGTTTCAACAGGTTGCCTGTTACGGACATACAATATTGGTCTTAAGCTAATTAAGTTACACTAAGGTTGGAATTTTCCTAATAAATAAGAAGGAAAATATAATAAAAAATACCTAATTAAAAATCATACCTACTCTGTTAACTGTTTAATATAATTATTACTACAGGGCATTTTAGTTTGGGTACCTACTAATGTTGTCCATATAGGATTACACAGTATTTAAAAATATTATGATAACTACTTTTAAAATTTTACGTTTGTTGTATTCAATAAATAATTTCAATTTCAATATCTAGCATGCAAAGTCAACTAGATTGGGTAAAAGCACCCACGAGTAATCTTTACAAGATTACTAACTGTTAAAATGTTCACTTAACTAGTTCATCTTTATCTCAGGTCCAGTTACCAGTTAGAGTCAGCACTATCACTCTAGTAGAGTAATTATTGCAACGGTCAGCGCGTTTTGTCATAAATCATGAATCAATGACGTGCCATCCGAGGAATGGATGTGGCCAGTGCTATGCTCGTACATAGAGGCATAGACCGCTTTTTCATGGTGACAACTATGACAGATGGATGCTCGTTTGTTTTGTAGTTTTGAACTAGCAACTCCGAAATTGAAGTAAGTACTTCCCATTACATAAATTGCATGAAATGTGGCAAATAATTTGGGAAACTGTGTTTGAATTTGGAAATAAAATTAAAAGTTGTTTAATGTGCTTGTAACAAGGACTAAGCTTAACTGAAACAAGGACTAAATCATGTCTTATACACAGATTTTGATGCAAAAATGTCAGAAAGAGATGGTTTAAAAAAAACCGTTATAACATTTGCATATCTTTTGAAGGAAAACATGCTTTCCAACATTTTCACTGCCCCAATTTGTTTTCTATCGTCAATTGGTTGCACCAGTGACTGAAGAATAAACTCATCTAAAAAAATAAAAAATCTCCCAATAAATGTATGCAAATCAATTGCACAATAACGCATTTTAATCGTATTAGCCAAATGTTTCAAACGAAAACATGCAACACTTTGCAAGGCAGCATGGAATCCTTGTGTTCCAAGAGAAGAAAAAAATTTTTGACCCTGTTTCAATGACTGAATTTACCAAGAACGTGTTTACTAAAATGTAATTAGATTTTGAAATAATCTTTGAAGCCTCTTCTAGATTTTCAACACCTTAGTCTACAAGTAAACCCCATTAACTGTCATTGTTTTCATTTAAAATATCTGCTAAAACAGTTCCTACTCCATGATCGATAGTTGCAGTTTCAAGTAGCCTTGCTAAATAATTGCTTACACTGAAATCATCTCTGCTATCAGCAACCTTCGCTGTATTGCAATAGGGTTCCAAAACTGATGGTATCAAGCTCTTTTGCTTTGACGTTGAAATCATTATCAATCTTATGGTCTTGATGATAATGTTTGGTATCGGTAGTAGGATCGAAGAACTTGGTACGTATTGGAAACTGTGACAAATTATGGATGATACTCGTACATCAATAGATCGTCCTTGGCTAACTTTATAACTACAGATTGAAAGTCTTTATGAAACTAGACATGTAAAAAATCGTCTCTTAGACGCCTAAATTCGAATTCGTCATCTTTTGATGAATTCCATGGATTGCGTTAAAACTTGAATTAAATAATTTTGCGATCAAAATTTATATTGCTACTTCCTGGTGTGTTAATTTTGGTCAAATAATCACTTTAATAATAAATAATAATAATATTTACCTAGCTATATCCCCTTCGAGCCATTGAGATCGTCAAAAGATGGTACCTACCTAAATATCTCTGTTCAGAGGTACGAGTATGTTACGCTATTCGATACCTGGTATTTTGGTCTACGAGATAAATTACTTTACTTCTAGCGTATTATCATTCCAAAACTGTGTAAGTGTGTCGCTATACAAAAAAAATCCGTATATTATTAAACAATTCAATATAGAATGGAAACAAAATATTTTGGTGACACATTCTGCAGTAGATACTTTATGGATAACACGAAATGCCTTCATTGTTCATAAAAATACTTTCGTTAAATATCTTTTTGCTCGACATTATACATTGAAATTTCTGCTTCACCTCAACATAGCAGGCAAATTAGCATGTCGTAACCGACGAAGGTTTATTACCTGAGTTTATAATTATGAAATTGGAAATCGTTTCAAAATTTTCATGGAGGAATTTTGTAGGTACCCGAAATTCTAACAGATATTAGTAAATTATGCTCCTAGTCTTACATGAGTTTAATAAATAGTTATATTCAAACGTGCTGCTTCCGTTGGCCAATGACGTTTTAGTGGATCTAATTATATTAATTAATTACGTATTTTGTTTTTTTTGTACAAATTATCCCAAACTTTAAATTCAGTAATCGATGTAGATTCGATTTTTATTTTTATATTAATTTAAGGGTAGGTAGGACCTGACACTAGGATTCCCCGTGTCGTAGGTATCAGTAACTACGAGTACCGTGGTAACACCAACAACCAAGGACTGGTCCTTTAAAAAAAATCTGTATAACATGCATACATCTGTTTCGCAACGGGAATCGTACCTGCACCTCATGCGTCGCATCGGCTACTGGGCCGCCAAGCCATCAAGGTTGTCATCCTACTACTATTATACACGCGAAAGTTTGTGAGGATGGATGTTTGTTGCTCTTTCACGCAAAAAAACTACTGAACGGATTTTAATGAAACTTTACTGTAATATAGCTTATATATCAGAATAACATCTAGGCTACTTTTTATCCGGGTACCATGCGGGCGAAGCCGTGGGCAGAAGCTAGGTATATTTATGATAGTTTCCATCTTTGGTACTAAATTACAAGATGCAGTTAATTAACTCTTGTTGAAGTTGAGCGTGATCTAGATAGGATTATCATTATTAGTAATCATGATATTTTATTATATCTATCATTCAACATGCTCCATCTTCTGGCCAATTTGCTGATAACCACAAACCCTGAAAAGCAGGTAGCAGATATTTTGATGAGATTCATTCAAAATTTAAAAGCACTCGTGAAGCTTAACAACTGAACACATTTATTTTTGTTTCAATAATTTTTCATTTTCTAAACATCAATTTTAATTTAATAATATTTTAATGATTAGGATTTCAAAACAAATAACTTTATGCGCACTTAAAGCTTCAATCGATTTAGCTGGTCTTATATTTATAGTAAAAAAACAATGTAAAAAGGGAGGACTTAATGCTATTACAGCATTTTCTACCAGTCGCCCTTACTGGTTGGAAACAGAGGAGCTTATTACATACCTAATAATTTATGAGACACTGCGGTGAGATGCGCAGATGATCTAGATCAGTTGAGCTATCTATAGATCGTTTGCAACGGTCTTTAGATAGCTAGCTGTTTCATTGTATTTTTTGTATATACCTACTTGTACATTGTACATTGTACGTGAAAATTCCCGTTTATACAATATGAATAGTCAAGTTCACGATAGTTTTTGGAATAAAATTATATATATCTGTATGAATAAATAAATAAATAATGCTGGACATTTTCACACAGCATCATCTAGCCCCAAACTAAGCAGAGCTTGCATTATGGGAACTACATAACTGATATACTACTTATATACTTTTTTTAAAATATAAATAGACCTAAGACAAATATTTGCAGATCATAGAAACATTTGTCCCGCGGTGGGAATCAAACCTGAAACCTTCTGCGTTTCAGGCGGGCTTTCGTCCACTGCGCCACAGAGTTCGTCATGAATAAACGTTAATTTAAAAGTAACAGTAATTTTATCAGCTCAAATCCTAACAAAAGCCAAGCAAGATCAATTTCAATCAGCACACGAATGTTCAGAGATCTAATTAGAAGACGCAGGCACGCAAAATGGCGTGCTAGCACGAACTCTGCAGTTCATATTGCAAAAGGATATTGTGAGACTTTGTGAGGCTAATGTTTACATTGGATTTCGGTAGGAAAAGTTAAGGAATATATAAAGGTGCACACAGGCGCGGCTATACCAAATAGAAAATATACAAAACCAGGGGGGCTAGACAAATACGACTTTCTGTTGACGTTAACGCCTGCGGAAAGATAAAATTGTATGAAAATGTCACGTGACATTTCCGCAGCAAACGTCATTTCCATACAATTTTATCTTTCCGCAGGCGTTAACGTCAACAGAAAGTGGTATTTGTCTAGCCCCCAGGTAACATAAAGCGAAATGAAACATAATTACTTAATACTAAGATACCATTTGTTTTTGTGTTGCATGGGGTCAAATAGGTCCTTCTCTCAGCATATACTGTACCAAAACTTGGGTAGGAAAGGTGCATGATGATACGAAGATCGATGAATAACCGGGTAGATATACGTGTATATACCTATAACGGCCGGTACCTTATCCGTTCTTTAGGATAATTTTATTTGTATAACCATCCAATACGAAGAGTATTAGATGGTTCAGTATCATGTTCGTATCTATTCACACAGGTACAATATAAAGAAATATTTTCTTTAATTATTTTACTCATTAACGTTAAAAGAAAGTTCAAATTAAATATCAATACAATTACTGCAACAGCTACCGCATGTTTGGCTCAATTATTGAGAAAATAAATAATTTTTCATTTTTTAAACGACTTTAAAATGAAAAGGTTCTCAATTCTGTTGATTTTTTAACGTTACCTCAAAACGTCGTTATTTATAAACCGATTTGGAAAAAGTTTTACTTTCAGATTACTCCGGTTTTTTATGCAAAAACAACTTACTTTCACGCAAAAACTACTGAACGGATTTTGATGACACTTTACAGTAATATAGCTTATACATCAGAATAACACATAGTCTACAATTTATAATCTCACGGCTTCGCCCGCGTGGTACACGGAAAAAAGTAGCTTATTGTTATTCTAATGTATAAGCTATATTACTATTAAGTTTCATCAAAATCCGTTCAGTAGTTTTTGCGTGAAAGAGTAACAAACATCCATCCTCACAAACTTTCACGTTTATAATATTAGTTGGATTGGATTGTGCGATTTGGCCATAATATAATGATATGTATCAATTATTAGTAAAATTATATAGGAAATATCTATACCCATATGTTTCACGGCTAAACTGCTGAGTTGTTTTTGATGAAATTTGATATAGGCATAGTTTGAAGCCTGGAGACGGTCATACGCTACTTTTATCAACATACCACGGGGGCGAAGCCGCGGGCAGAAGCTATTCCTATAATATAAGCAATATCACCGTCTCAATACTGGGTAGTATCATACAATGGACCCCATATATGTTTGGGACGAAAACGGGCAATTCCTAGCTAATTAAGACCCCGCAAGCATTACTCACTTGGCACGAAAACAAGAGTGCTACCATTAAAATTAAGGAAATATAGAGTACCAAAATAATAATTAACATAGTTACTGTGAACATCCCAATAATTTCAGCGGCAATCTTGGAAACGGTTCTATTTTGAGCGAAGATTACTGTTAGGCGAGAGACACACTTGCGACGGCACGATTTGTAAAAAAACATGCTTATTTTTATTGTTTTATGTCCATGTTGTGTCCTCAGATCAATATTCAGTAATCAGATCCGTGAGGTACAAAGAATAATATTATTTTTTGGAAATTTGCTTACGATTTTCATCGCAGAACATACTCAACATTACATGTGGCAAGTGGCATGCCTATTGCCGCTTTGTGTTCCAATAAAAACTAGAAGCTTTGAATCTGCGAATCAAAACGGGAAACGGGATTTTCAGTAGTTTATAAAGCCTTTTTTGCCTTCTATTTTAAAATATCTACTCTCAATATCTTCAGATATTGAGAGGAACATTCCAACATGGAAAATTTAGCCAGTAATTGCATGTATTTGTCTCGGGTCTGGGTGTTTTCTATGTATTTACAAAAAAAGTATATAAGTAGTATATCAGTCATGTAGTTCCCATAATACAAGCACTGCTTAGTTTGGGGCTAGATGATACTGTGTGAAAAATGTCCAGTATTATTATTACAGCCGTGAGGGCGTTGCCTTATTGTTTTGTTTGTTGACATACAACTTTTTAGATTTTACATATCAAAATACAATGATCAAAAAGTCGTTAGTCACCAACCAGCCTTATCCCAATGACGTGACAACTGCAAGTAAACGTCGCCGCGTCTAAACTGGGCTGATTTATTTTATCGCGCCGATAAATGAGTGCGCCGTTCAGCAGTGAAATGAATTGCGCTGTAGCGTTTAGCACAAATAACCTTCAGATTGCTAGGTTCAGCAATAAAGATTGCGAGAAAAGTAATTTAGAGCCAGGCTGGACAAATGGCTCCGCTGTCAAAAGTCTAAGTCACCTTTGCTAACGTATGCCTTCGACCTATCCGTGGATTACGGCGTCTTCTATTGAGAATGCCAGCCTCTTAGACAACAGACACTTTCAGAAACGCCTGTGGAATGATTGAATTGTATCGAAATGATATTAGCTGGTGAACGAATCTTCGTTAGAAAAAAAAGGTAAACTATCCATGAGGTATTTGTCTGACCTGACTACGTAAGCGAGTGCTTGATTTTTGTAGCCATGGAGTAAACTGCAGACGAAGGAACAGTTTCTATCCATAGGCGGTCCATTCTATCGTAGTCTGTATGTAAGAAAGTGTCTCAAACTGAATCGAATCTCATCTAGATGCATCGATATTTTAGTTTTTATTCAAAAAAGGTGTCAAAATAAAACTGCTCAAGACGTTTGCAGAGCCTCATAATCATTTTAAAAGTTTAAAAATCTGTCTATCTAGTTTTGTTGGCAGTTTCTACTTAATGATAATCGATAAATTTTGTTTAATATTTAATTTAGAGCTAAATACTAGGTATATCCTACTACTTTTATAAACGCGAAAGTGTGTGAGGATGGATGTTTGTTACTCTTTCACGCAAAAACTACCGAACGGATTTTGATGAAACTTTACAGTAATATAGCTTATTCATCAGAATAACACATAGGCTAGGTAATTTTTATCCGGGTACCACGCGGGCAAAAGCTAGTATTTTATAATTCGACTAGCGCACATCAAATTAGAAAGATTCCGTTTTCACAATTTCGTTTTGGAACCCTACAGACAATGTTGAGTCTAGACAAGAAAAAATATGACATGTTAAAGGAACGCTAGCAATTGTTTCGAGAAAGCGGTTTCTGGCATAGTCACATACGCTCTATAATGTGGAAACGCGTTGTTGAGCGGATAAATAATAATTTGCGTTGTGTAGACGCATCTCAACCCAAAGCGGGTTACCCACAGCCATTTTGTGTACCTAATATCTGTTATTTGTGTCGTCTCACCTTATAGAGGAAATATTCTCCGGATTATCTTAGCATTGAAGTCATAACTAGAGTGGGGTGTTATAGCCGGCTTTTTACTTTTGACGGATTTCACTTGAATGTTTGCAATGAAAGAACCATTGCAAACATCCTGTTGTAATTTTTCATTCATGTTATAATTTTCTTATTTTTACACATTATCATCTAGTCCCAAACTAAACCGAGCTTGTATTATCTAATTATTGCTATTTTTTTGTTATAAATACTTACATATAAACAAAAAAATACATCCATTAAACTATAGAGTAAAGACAAAAACTCAATTACTAAAAGCCAACAAAATCAAAAAGGCATTGAAAGATACTTTTTTCTTTGCCTATACTATGCCTGCTTAGACGTGTCTAGCCTATCCCAGAAATTTGGTTCTCTTTCATACCACAGTTTACGTCCAATACTGAGTTAATTCTTTCAATGTTTTACAGTGAAAGAACTAATGAAACAGGAAAGTTTACAAAAACTCAGCTTGAAAGACACAGCTTAGCAAAGGACAGGCGTCAACAAAGCCAATATTAGGCATTGAAAGACATATTTACCACTCTTTTCCTTGCCTGCTAGGCCTGCTGAGCCGTGTCTTGCCTATCCAAGAATGTTGGTGCTCTTCGTCTCCATTGTTTATGTCCTCTACTTTGTTCATTCTTTAATTGTAAAAAGATTTGACTGCAGCCCAGCTGCATTTGAAACCTGAAGACAACGACATTTGACAGCTGACTGCACATGATGCAGTTCTGTCATCAAATGACTTAAGATTTCGATAGAGTTGAAATTTTTCATAGGTTCCTTTAGGTTTTAAGAACAATAGTATAATAGCATTGACACTAGGTTGATCTGATGATGGACACGTAAAATGGATGACGGAACTTCTCAATAATAATAATTGACCGTTCATACAACAATGTACAAGTAGGTATATACAAAAAAATCAGATGAATCAACTAGCTATCTAAAGACCCAGACCACTACCAGACGGAAGTGTTCCCAAAAAACTGGCCGCATTGTCACGCTGAATGGCAATGCTAATACGTTGACCAAGATAAGAGGCAGCTCTCTGGGCCATTGTCATTATTGACCGTTTAATTTCATTTGAATATAGTCCTGTTGGCTTACTGGGCTATATCCCTACTTCCGATCTGAAGGTTGTGGGTTCCTGCATCAATGAATTTTTCAATTTATTTTTGATTAACGAGCGCTTTAGTGATGGAATCCGGCACGCTCAAGAGTTTAGTTCTTGGGCATGCCGGTTTCCATCCACCATGGGTTAGTGTTTCAATGGCAATGGGCTTACAACCTGATACGTGGAGCGCTTACTACTATGCAAAACGCAGACATGTGCCAAATATAAATTTTGGGGTGTCTATGACTATTCCTTACCTGGTATCCTTAGAGATATGCGTACTGAGTATGGATCTGAGGATTTCCATGATGGGTATAACAATCGTAAACTAGTTTGTGTTTGTTTTGTTTTGAATATAGGAAATGCTCCTCAAAATAAATACTTTTCTACAAAACAAACAGGAATTTTCATAGCCATGTCACCCCTAGTCGTAACTCGTATTTACTTATAAGCTGTCCTCGCTCGTACGCTATGTAAATACCAGGATTATCCACTCCAGGGTCTCAGGCCGTTTATGAGACAATAAGAAGGCGCGATACTTGTTTATGTATTCTTGATGTAAAATAAAAAAAAGTCTTCAAACTAAGCTCAAAATTCAAATGACAATAGGCACCACAGAACAAAACTAACAAGAGATAGGTATCGTCATTTTTGGGGAAAAAATGTCTGGCAAAATTAGAACAAGAATACAAATGAACGAACTAACTATAGAAAATAAAAGTTTATTTCATTAGCAGAATCACTCCTTTTTGATCTTATTCTAGGCCAAAAACGAGTGATAATAAGTAAGCTCAAAGAAAAAACATTAAAATACAAATAAATAAATAATTCTGGGCATTTTTCACTCAACATCATCTAGCCCCAAACTAAGCAGAACTCGTATTATGGGAACTACATGGCTAATATACTATTATATACATTTTTTTTGTAAATACATACATATTATACATAGAAAACATCCAGACCCGAGACACATATTTGCAGATACAAACATTTGTTCCGTGGCGGGAATCGAACCCCCAACCTTCTGCGTCTCAGGCGGGCCTTCGCCCACTGCGCCACAGAGGTTGTCATATTGACGATTTACTTGCAAAAAATAAATTTCTTTCATGTGCAAAATTATTGCCTTTCGCTATAGACTACTATTCTGAGACGTTCTGTAAACTTCTGTATAAGCACCAATTTAATGAAAATTCATAAAATGCACTGGCTGGCATAAATTACTCATATAAAAGCACTAGCTTCTGCCCACGGCTTCGCCCGCGTGGTACCCGGATGAAAAGTAGCCTATGTGTGATTCAGATGTATAAGCAATATTACTGTAAAGTTTCACCAAAATCCGTTTAGTAGTTTTTGCGTGATAGGATTTGGTATGAATTTTCATTTAGTATAGATATTTACTTTGTTGATATTTCGCACTATATCCTGTCATTTATTTTACTAGAATAAACAATTTTTATGTTTGGATTTTCTTGTAAGAAAGTAACTCATCAATCTTTAAAATCTACAAAACGAAAAAATGAAAACCACCATTCCTGACACAATAGAACTCAGTCCAGCAAATCTCGGGGGTAAAGCAACCAATCACTTCAATACCGCAACAGAGTGCCCGAAGAATAGTGCTTGTAAAAATTCAACCCAATAAAGGAAATAGCTTACTCTTAGTTTTCGCCTTATTATCTAGCTGGGTAATAAAATATTTGTTTACAGAAATAATAATTCATACAATTATTAGGTATATCCTCGCTGGCGTGGCGGGAGAGTAGGCTGCGATGCAAGAGGTGCATGTGTTGATATTTTTTAATAAAAAATAAATAATGCTGTACTCTTTTTCACACAGCATCATCTAGCCCCAAACTAAGTAGAGCTTGTATTATGGGAACTACATGACTGATATACAACTTACATTTTTGTTTTGTAAATACATACATATTATACATAGCAAACACCCAGGCCAAAGACAAATATTTGCAGATCATACAAATATTTGTTCCGAGGCGGAACAAATGTTGGGAAAATTTTGACCAACGGTAACGGATTTCAAGACTTATTTGGAATGAACCCGCGTATCAAGCAGAAGGTCACGTATTTGAGTTTTGCCGAAGTTTAATTTTTGGGCTGTTAGAAACACTTTAAAATCTCAATAACCAAGATAAATACAATTTCAAAACCGAACGCCACCGCAGTATAATCCAACTCAATCCAGTCATTCATTTCGATAGCAACAAAAGGAATTCAAAGAACCAAGCACCTCCTAATAAAAGAATCGGCTCTATCTATCATTGCAGGGCAAAAAGAGTTTGGAATCAGCGCAGTCGCGCCGCTCCAAGTCGACGTGCCGAGCATGTTCTCTCTATTTGCTGTTTGGCTGAAGGTGGAAGAGGCAGCGACAATATTTCAGCATATTAAAAATTACGATTGATGTTACGTTGCTAATTTTAAAAGAATGAAAGAGAGAAAATCAATAGATTTTTGGTGTATATTACACAAAAGTTATAATAAAATACACAAATGCATGTTATATAACACGAAACGAAATATATAGACAAGCTAACTTATGTACCAAAATGTTGAACTTGCGTTCGTTTTCGACGGCGGACTGGCTAGTACAAACCAGTGGATAACCATTGGATTTGTTTAAGTGTAAGTAAATAAATGCCCTTTTATTTTTATTTTTATTTTATTTATGAATGAAAGCTATATTAGCAATTTAGAACAAATAATAATTTTCCCAGCCACTTTATTAGAATTATCTACGTTTATTATCATTTTACAGGATATGGATCCTCAACTTGATGATGCGTTGCCGATTTCGATAGAACTGGATGATTAAATAGGATAGAAATCTTGGGCATTTCCAAATTGGTTATAAACCGGTAGCTCCGCTCATATGATTTCATTTGAAAATCTTCTTTCTCGCCATTTTCATCTTAACCCTGTTGACATCCACTACTGGATGACCTTCCTTAATACCATAAACCACCATTTACTGACTTTCTGCAACGTTTAGGATAGGATAGTCTGATTTTTGGTTGTTATTCGATAGATTAAGTCATTTCTGTGTGTTTTCAATAGGTATTATAAAAATAGGGCTAGTTACCATAGTTTTTAAATACGACATCCATCAATAGTTTAAACTCTGAAGTGACCATTACAGCGAAACTGGTGAAACAATATGACATTTCGCTAATTTCAAAAAAAAAAGAACTCTCCATACTGACAGCAGGAATACGCTAATCGCCTTCAATTTACACATGGTATTCTGGAGGGTAAACTTACACGTTATGAATATAAAATTAAATTAACGTAGCTTTTTGTAAAATCTGGAAGGATTCCTTGTAGATTTAAAATCCTTTGTACATGAATTGTAAGATTCCAGACATGCTCGTTTCCATCCAAGAAATAACATTGGATATGTACTTATAATAATTAGTTAAATCATACTTAGATATAAAATGTAGTGTTCTCAAATACTCACTAAAAGTGTCTAAGAGATCTTTGGGTAGTCTATAACATAATTGTCACGAGAGTTGTCCAAGCTTAAACAAACTATCTTACATACCAAATAAAATTCGCTCCTAAAATACCCAACCGTGTCCTGTTACGTTTTCAACCCAGCTCTAGAACCTATTTCCGACCCGGACACGCCACCTGGGGGCCTTTTTTAGCCTGTATCATTCATATGCTAATGCCTGAATATTTGCTATAGAATGCTATCGTACGGACCGTCCAAACGGAACAGGGCTCAATGGAATGATTTTCTGGTAGATTTATGGCGTTAATGCTTTGGGCGTGGTGGTTTATGGGGTTTAGATAATGTATTGGTGGGGTTTTGAGGTACGTCATAAACTACCCTTTGGATACAGACCGGAAGGGAAGGCTAAGTTGTATCATTGCCACTCCAACAAGGGCATGAATTATGATAGCTAGTGATACAACGCGACGTGCTCATTTCCATTCAGCTCTATGATAATGTGATATTAGATGATTTTATGTAGTTTTTAAATATTTTTTAATATGTCTGAACTGTAAGTCTTTTTTACTTGAGAAAGTTAATTTTAATAATAAGATGCTTTTGTATGGCTAGAAATCTACGAGAGTAAAAGAAACTAGAGTAACCCACGAATTTTACTAGTTACTCTAGTAAACTTAACGTCAGACCAAGGTGTCTGGAAATATCTCCCGCTTAGTTTTTTTTTCACGCTAACGCAAATTCATCAAGAAAAAACTTGGCAGCAGTCACGCGACATCTCAAAAGCTAATTTAATTTTCATACAATTCAAACTTTCCGTAGGCGTTAACGCCAACCGAAAGTGGATGTTGTCTAATGATCCAGGTTCTGTAGCCCTAAAATTTGTTGAATATTTGATGACAAGAATTATTCTCGACCCGTCTGATATCTGCGTCGTTCCCTCCGTCAATTATCTAGACCTCTTTAGCAGGATCCACTAACATCCAACCGGAATCAGTCTCACAAACCTGTCAGACATGATAACTCGATATGTAGGTCGATGTCCCTATATTCTATTATCTAGTTAGACCAATACTCTACCCCGGGCGCTTTGTAGCCTTCTCGATATTGGCTATGTCCATCTTACCCCTTATTTGTCAGTATTGTACTCTGTACCCAACGTCGAAGGTGTAAAATTCTCTATCAGTGGCCGGTCTTTGAGGTGAAACCTTGATTGGATGGCCAAACGTTACTTTGCTTACCAATTACTTAGGGTAAGTGATTGTCTTATGCACGGCTTGATGCAAATTTTGTGGTGGTGATCAACGTGTGATCTCGCATTTTGATTGGTATACAAATGATCAGGTTCATTTACTATTAAAACATATAGGAACATAATGTAGGTAATATTTTACCTACATTAGACAAAGAAGACAAAGAAGGTTGCGAGTTCGATTCCCGCCATGGGATAAATGTTTGTATAATCTGCAAAGATATGTCTCGGGTCTGGGTATTTATCTATGTACTAGTCTCTGGCCTCTGGAATAAAAGGTAGCCTATGTCTTATTTTGATGTATAAGCTGTATTACTGTAAAGTTTCATCAAAATCTGTTCAGGAGTTTTTCCGTGAAAGAGTAACAAACATCCATCCTCACAAACTTTCGCCTTTATAATAGTAATAGTATAACAACAATGTATTTACAAAAAAAAAGTATATCAGTCATGTAGTTACCACAATACAAGCTCTGCTTATTTTCGGGCTAGATGATGCTGTGTGAAAAATGTTCAGAATTATTTATTAATTTATCCTTCAAAGGGTTTTTAACACTCATTTATGTTAGTTACTTAATTTACAAAGGAATTATTTTTCATACGGCATATGTTTCTAATGATATTATGCAAGGAGAAGAAAAGTTCTAAACATCAAAAGAACTAAAGTAACCGACATAGCTCTTAGAACCAGCAAGTTGAAGTGGCAACGAGCAAGCCATAAAACTCGCAGAACCGACAACCGCTGGGAAGAAAGCTTCTCGAATGGGCCTAGGCCTAGTCCAGCTGTGGGCTTCTACGGGCTAGTCATGATGATGAGAATGAACATTAATAGAAGTCAAGTATGCCGAATAAGAAGTTAAATAACCATCGATCTGCATATCTGTAAAGGCTAGCCACTTTCGCAACTGAAATCTCACATCAAAAGCAAATTAGCTATCATAATATCTATTTTATTTACTCTTCACTGGTTCAAAATCTAATTTAATAATCAAAAAGAATAGCGATCCAAAGGTCACGGCCCTCTCACATTTCAATTATTTAATCATTACGGACAAACAGAGTATTGCCCTCGAATTATAATCTCATTTTGTTTGGAATAGAATGGGGCAATAGATTCAATTGGCTTTTAAACTAGAGCGTGAAAACTAGGGATGCCCGGCATAATATAATGATCATTTTTATGATCATTTGAAATGCGTTTTTTTGCAATCGATTTATTCAATTTCGCCTTCAAGGTTCTTAAGTAGGTTTTATTCCAACAAGTCATTAAAGGGTGATGTAATAAATGATGATGATATTGAATGAAAATGTCCTGCATTATTACTTATTTAATTTGCTCTGTTTATAATTTGTCAGCAACATTTATGTGGTGTATAATATAGAGTTATCTATGTTTCATATTCTGAGACAATCTGTATAAATGCTACAAACTCTCAGAACATCACAGCGAGGTACAATAGAGTTTTATTTTGTAAGAAGCCACTTAACTCCGTGTTTGTGTAAGTGACGTCCGTTTTACCAGGTTCTTACTAACGGCGACCTTTTCATTGTGTACGGGATAGAATTCGCTCGAACTTTCACGCAAGCGATAAATCCACAATGTTGCTTTTAAGATTGGGACCAGGAGTCTAGACAAATACCTCACGCTTAGTTTTCCTTTCACGCTTACGCAAATTTGTCAATGTAAAACTTGGCAGCATCCAAATGACATTTCCACAGCTTATGTCATTTCCATACAATTCAATCTTTCCGCAGGCTTACCAATACCACTTTCTGTTAGCCTTACTAACAGAAAGTGGTATTTGTCTAGGCACCCTAGAAACTTTTAAAAGTAATACTATTTTGACAAGTACCTATTTTACAAGTACCTATTTTGACTAATGAATATTAGAACAAAAGAAAAATAACTAAACCTACTTAATTATGTTATTCTAAATGTTGCATACCTTGATACTTTGCCTACCTTAACTTTATTTTATCGTACCTACTAGTTTTTTGTTTACACAAAACTTCGGCCTGCCTACCTATCTATTCCCTTGGACAGGGTTCATGTGAGATACCTACCTATAAACACCATCTATGTACCTACCATGTGAAAGCAATAAATGTATTGAGTATTGAGTATACTTACCTTTTTTGTTAGTCTAGTTCGAAGGCACAACTACTCTGTCTCTACAGACATTTAGAAATTAGCCAAGTGTAAGTAAACTCGCGAACTAAGGGTTCCATACCATCACAAAATATAAAAACCGACACATGCATAGTCCTGACCTCATACGAGTACCTATTTCCTGGATCGTGAGTATCTGGAATTACGAGTATCGTGGTACTACACAGGACCCAATATGTGCTAAACTTGCAAAGATTTTGTCCCGCAGCGGGAACACCGCCTACACACTAAAAATAATAATAAATAGACATAATAAATACCTAAGATTTCAACAAAAACACAGTGACAAAGAGTAGATTTATGTGCTAATTAGTCCCATCTGTGCCTTGTGAGCCAAACAGGTCCTGTCTCAGCTTAGTGCTGCTCCGCACAATAGTGAGAAGCAGCGCTGATTTTCAGACAGGGCCTAGGAAAGATGACCTCACAAAAGCGGAAAACTCCTGGGCTATCATACTACCATAAATAACACGACAGTTTAAATTTTTCCAACATTTTTTCTTTAAGTGGTTAGGACATGTTGATTTTTATTATTCGCAATCGCACCGTTTTCTCAGGAAATTCAATTGACTACACTATTACGGTTTAAATACCCGTAACAGATAAATAGACAGACGAATTGACGGCGGGCAAAATAGGGTTATGATGTCATCTCCTGGATACAGAACCCTAAACATACAGTTCAAACTTTTTCAACGTTTCGAGCCGAGATAAAAAATATTTTTTGAATAATTTATTTTGCTGCTCTTTTTATGATAACAAAATTGCACGCAGTAGTCATTAGCTAATAATTGATAAACAAATTATACTTGTTTGCTGTGGCGACCGACAATTTAGATACTTAATGAGGTAGAACAGTTTTATGACCTGTATTTTGTATTGTTTAAACTTAGTGATGATGACGTACTTCGAATACAGCGACTGTGTGGACTGGACAGGCTTGTTTAACTTTATTATAATAAACTAACTTTAAGTACCTCTTTATAATATAAGTGTAGACTAATGACGGCTTTGATGTCTGCTCGTTGTTGGCTGACGTACCCAATTTTGTTGGAGAACGTAGAATTTTGGGCACATCAATAAAAAAAATTAAAAAAAAAAAACGTGTTAAGCACACACATAGTCCAAACCCCACTAGGGTGGGGAGGGTCTGTGTCTATGCTTTAATAGTTGCGTTGCCTAGCTTGCTTTTGCTTTCTGGACTCTCTAGTTTAAGCCGCTTGCCTAGTATAGATACATGCCTGACCTACTTCGTCTCTTCAAGATGGGTAGGCCGCGAATGGTCTTAGGGGAGTGTAGCGCAACAGTCGCCGATCCCTAAGACAAGTCTGGTGGGAATCCTTCACGTGGTTGCTCCCTGTTTTTGGTCTACTTCACTTGGAAATAGACGTAACAAAAACCACCAGACGAACGCTGCCTGGAATGGTGAGGTCATGTTCCGGCGGGTTCATCATTGTGTGATAAACAGAATGGTGGATAGCAATGACCTCCTGCGTGTTTGTGCCGTGCGCAGGAACCCGTACCGGAGGATGAAGGAGTCCTGGTGATTGAGATCGTAGCGAGCCGGTGGTTGTGCTTGCTACCATCAACACATCTCTTTGGTCTGGATTTCTCTTCACACGGGCGGTCGTAAGCTAGCCACTTACGATCAATCGGCTGTGACGCCCCGTCTGAGGGTCGTTGGCGAGGGTCCTCACCTGGGGGGTAGGCAGGCGGCGAGGCGCGGGACCTGGGGTGAGCTTGCGGCTTCCTCTTTGGTCACGGGCAGCCCCAGCATCCTTCGCAACGTTCAGTCTCGTCTATTTTACAGGATGGGGGCCCTAAGTTCATGTAGTAACTCTGGCGATCGCGTGCGGAGCACGCGACGTCCCCGACTGAGGACTCCGTGGCGGGTGGATAACTACATGAATGATCTCTAAACTTTTCCCCACCATGGCTTCTAAAAGAACGACCAACCCCACACAGGCCACCCCGGTGGCATCTTCAAGTACTGCTGCGGCTTCGGCCGCGCATGCTCTTACCACCCCTCGAGCGTCTTCAAACGCGAAAAACGCAAACCCAACCGCATCTTTGAACGCGCTAGGCTTCCGCAAGGCTGCGTCTCTGACAATGCCGAGCGGAAACCCAGCTGCTTCCCTGAGCGCGATAGGCTCCATTACTGCGTCCACGTCAGCGCCACCAATGGCTGCGACCAAAGACACGGAAATAGAGCTGTCCGCTCTTAAGACTGCTATACCCGCGCAACAGACAGAGCCAATCTGGACTTTAGTCTCTCCGCGCAAAAAAAATAGGAACAACAAGCGCCAGAAGGCCAAGGCGGACACTCAGGCAAGGGCACAGGCAAGACAAAAGGCTGCTGACGGGGGACGGCAACTCCACCACGGAGCCAAGTCACCGACCCCAGTAAGCTCGACCTCTGGTCAGGCCGAACAGGTCCAGGCGCAGGTGGTGCCCGAGGCAACACCAGCGACAAGCGAAAGTAGCCAGACTCGCCGCAAATCCAAGCCTAGAGGGAAACGCGCAGGCAGACTGGCAGCTAAAACCCAGAGAAACACCGCGGCACATCCCAACATGCCGTCTCAACCCGTCACCAAACGGTCCCGGCCCGAAGATACAACCACGCCTACTGGAGACAGCAAACGTGTGAAATCGGGGACCAACAAACACAAAGGGTCGGTCAGCTATGCAGCGGCGTTCAGGGCCAACGAGCTGTGCGTGGCAGTCATGACCGAACCCTTCAACGACCTCACGGCTGAGCAAGTCACGAGCATCCGAACTTGTCTGGAGACGAAGCACGAGGACGAACTTCTCGACCCGGCAACGTCGTCCCAAACATCCAAAGTCCGGTTCCGTGGCAAGGCGCACTATAGCGAGGGAGTCCTCAAGTTGTGGTGTGAGGACGACGTCGCGCTAGTGTGGCTCCGCTGCGCGGTGGACAACGTTACATCGCCAATCGCCGGGACTAAGCTTGTGGTCAGACCTCAAGCTGAAATCCAACGGCGCATCCTCTGTGGTCTGTTCATCCCCGAACCCAACAAGGATATCGACAGGCTGCGAAGGATTTTGGCGATGCAAAACCAGTTTGTCAATGTCAACTCTTGGTCACTAGTCAGAGCGGAAAAACAGACGGAGCGGGAATCACCCCTCAAAAACCCAACGTTGGCGAAAGAACATCAGAGCGCCAACTAGAAAACATAGAGATGGAAACTGATCCCCCATCCACACCCAAACCCGAGGACGAGGAGTGCTTTCTGGACGTCGAGGGGAGTGAGGTCAGCGACAGCTGCCTCAACTCCTCTCCGATCCGACACTCCTAAACCGTTCCCCATTATCCAAACCAACCTCCAGCACAGCCTCACAGCGACGGCTTCTCTGCGCAGAGCGCTGGAGGAAAACCCCCAGACCATAGCCCTAATCCAAGAGCCGTGGATTAGGAAGGGCAGAATCTGTGGTCTAAGCAACACCAGTGGAAAACTCCTCCTCGACACCACCGTAAGCAACCCTAGAACCTGCATTATCACTCCCAAACACCTACAGACACTATTAATTAACGAATTCTGTTCCAGAGACCTAACTGCTGTTAGGCTCACTACTGGACCTAAAGAGATACCCCAAGACGTAGTCCTAGCATCCGTCTACCTGCCAGGCGACGAGGACATACCTACAGCAGAGGTGGTATCCCTAGTCGAGTACTGTGAGCGGGAGAAATTGGAACTCGTTATCTGCACCGACTCCAACGCGCACCACAACCTTTGGAGCAGCGACAAGACAAACATCCGAGGAGAAGAACTGGTAAATTATCTTTTTACTACTAATCTCACAATACTTAACAGAGGCTCAGAACCAACATTTGTAACCTCTCGAGCCCATACCATCATTGACCTAACAATAACTACAGAGAAGGTGTCCCACTCTATCACCGACTGGCACGTCTCTGACGAGGCGTCATGCTCGGACCATAGATGGATTAGATTCAATCTCTGCATGAACCTACCGACACCGCATCCTAGGCGCGCCCCACGCAAGACAGACAGGACAAAATTTGTAAAGATGGTCCGATCAGCTCTTGAGTCTGAGAATGTGCCATCAAACAACGTAAGTGTAGAAGACATCGAACACTACGTGAACAAACTCACCCACATCTTAACCCACAGCTATGAACAATCGTGCCCTCTCGTCATGCCCCCGGTGGGACCAAAGCGACACTGGTGGTGCCCCGAACTGCAGAGATTACGTCGCAAAGTAAGGAGTCTGTTCAACAGAGCAATAAACACTCGCCAAATCAAGGATTGGGAAAACTACCAATCCACTAAAGCAACTTACAAAAAACGTATAAGAACTAGGAAGCTGGAATGCTGGAAACGCTTCTGTACAAGCATAGAAAGCACCAGCCATGCAGCACAAACGAAAGGCATACTATCAAGCAAACCTGAGCGTACACTTGGATGTCTCAAGAAACCAGACAACACCTATACAAAATCTGATGCAGAAACAAGCGAACTGCTGCTAAAAACACACTTCCCAGGGTGTCAGATTACAGACAATCACGAATGGGACATGCGCACCGAACGAACATCCAGTAGCCAAGACTGGATCGTAGCCCATGACCTCATCGATCAGGAAAAGGTTTTATGGGCCATCAACAGCTTCCTTCCCTTCAAATCAGCAGGACTAGACGGGATATTCCCGGGTCTCCTTAGATGGAGTGGCGACCTACTGGCTGACTATCTTGTTAACATCTTCAGAGGCTGCGTTGCCCATCGCTACATACCTCGCAAATGGAGGGAAGTGAAGGTAGTATTTATCCCAAAACCAGGAAGGAGCGACTACACACTGGCGAAATCCTTTCGACCAATAAGTCTCACTTCGTTCCTTCTCAAAACACTAGAAAGGCTATGTGACCTGGAAATAAGAGGGCGCACTCTATTGCGCAAGCCCCTACATCCACATCAACATGCCTACAGTCAGAACAAATCAACTGAATCAGCACTTCATAGCGTGGTAACACGAATAGGAGACGGATTAACCAACAAGTTACCGACTCTGGGTGCCTTCATCGACATAGAAGGCGCCTTTGACAAAACATCCTTCAACAGCATAAGCCTGGCACTAGAACGCTATGGCGTAGCCCCAACGCTAGCAGAATGGATAAACAATATGCTCAGATACAGAGCTATACAATTCACTGTTAACACAACAACCAGAGGTATAGTGGTCAGAGGCTGCCCACAGGGTGGCGTTCTTTCACCACTGCTATGGAACATAGTTGTAGACGAACTCATCCAGAAACTGAATGGTCGAGGACTGTATACAGTGGGATATGCAGATGACCTTGCTATCCTAACGACTGGACATTTCGAGAACGTACTATGTGACCTCATGAAATCAGCTTTTAAAACAATCGAAAACTGGTGCACAAGTCATGGGTTATCGGTCAACCCCACAAAAACGGAACTCATAATGTTCACCCACAAACGGAGCCTAGGAAACTTAAGACTCCCGAAGCTATTCAACACCGAAATAAAACTAACTAACGAAGTCAAGTATCTAGGGATCATCCTAGATAACAAACTGTTATGGAATAAACATCTTGACTACAAAATACAGCGAGCCTGCACAACCTTCTTTCAATGTAGCAGAATGCTTGGGAAAACATGGGGACTTTCCCCGAAAATAACCATGTGGCTCTACACGGCCGTGATAAGACCAATACTCACTTACGGAGCAATCGTATGGTGGACCAGAACCGAATTAAGTACCGTAATCGCCAAGCTTCAACGATTTCAAAGACTCGCATGCTCCGCCATTACAGGCTGCATGAGAACAACCCCGACGGCCGCACTTGAGATCATTCTAGGCCTAGCCCCGCTTGACCTCTACATACAGCAGGAGGCAACTATGGCCGCTTTGAGGCTCCAACACCAGGGCCTATGGGGCAACCCTAGAAGCCTGCATGCGGCTATCTTGGATCGTGCAATTACACATGAGCCTCTATTAGCTGCCCCATGTGACAAGACCTCCAAACAACGAATATTCCAAAAACACTACTACATACAATTATACGAGGAACTAAGAGATCAATCAGGAATCAATGAAGTCCGTGTCTACACCGATGGCTCAAAAACCAAACAAGGAACGGGCGCTGGAGTACACTCGATGGATCTCAACATCAACATTTCAATGACACTAGGCACACACAGCTCCATCTTCCAATGTGAATGTGTGGCCATCACCGAGGCCGCAACCGCGATATACAGGAGAGAAATCGAAGACTACAACATACGCATACTCTCCGACAGCACAGCAACACTAAGAGCTCTGGAAAGCCACAGCTGTAACTCCAAACTCGTCTACGAGTGCCACCTAGCCCTAGAGAAAATCTCGGCGAAAAACAAAGTGACTCTACAATGGATTAAGGGACATAGTGGATCACTTGGCAATGATGCTGCAGACGAATTGGCCAGAAGAGGATCAGGAACACTCACAGAAGGTCCCGCCCCACTCCTCCCTCTGCCATTCTCTCAGCTGCGCACGTGGATGCGACACCGCACCATAAACCAACACAATGAACGATGGGGACAGGCCACGGACTGCAGACAGTCAAGAGCAGCTCTACCTGCCATCTTACCACGACTGACGCGTCGCCTACAAAGTCTCAAAAGATCAGACCTCCGGATCATCGTGGGGACTCTAACCGGTCACTGCCCCTTGAACAAACACTTCTACAACATCGGAGCCACAGACAGCCCACTCTGCAGAGGATGTCTAACCGAAGAGGAATCAGCTGCCCACGTAATCCTGGAATGCGTGGGCGTAGCAACTCACCGCGCAAAAATCCTTGGCAACCCAAGGTCACTCCGCGAAGCCTGTGAAGACCCCAGGAAACTTCTGTGCTTCTGGGCGGAGTTGGGCTGGCTAACCCACTAGCCAAAACTCCCACGCACAATGAACCAACTAAAGAGTTTAAATGCGGAAAAGGGAGTCCACACACATACATACATACCCCACTAGGATTCTGTGTCGTGGATATCAGGAACTAAGAGCACCCTGTTACCATAACACCCAGACCCGGAACGTAAATCTGCAGAACATGCAAACATCTGCCCCGCAGTGTAAATAGAAACCGCACCTCTTGCGTCGCAGCCGTCTCAAGTCAAAGTCAAAGTCAAAGTCAAAGTCAAAGTCAAAGTCAAAGTCAAAGTCAAAGTCAAAGTCAAAGTCAAAGTCAAAGTCAAAGTCAAAGTCAAAGTCAAAGTCAAAGTCAAAGTCAAAGTCAAAGTCAAAGTCAAAGTCAAAGTCAAAGTCAAAGTCAAAGTCAAAGTCAAAGTCAAAGTCAAAGTCAAAGTCAAAGTCAAAGTCAAAGTCAAAGTCAAAGTCAAAGTCAAAGTCAAAGTCAAAGTCAAAGTCAAAGTCAAAGTCAAAGTCAAAGTCAAAGTCAAAGTCAAAGTCAAAGTCAAAGTCAAAGTCAAAGTCAAAGTCAAAGTCAAAGTCAAAGTCAAAGTCAAAGTCAAAGTCAAAGTCAAAGTCAAAGTCAAAGT
This sequence comes from Perizoma flavofasciatum, assembly GCA_958496245.1. Taxonomy (NCBI): domain Eukaryota; kingdom Metazoa; phylum Arthropoda; class Insecta; order Lepidoptera; family Geometridae; genus Perizoma; species Perizoma flavofasciatum. The sequence goes on from OY292436.1 coordinate 9,714,685, forward strand.
CAAAGTTTAAGTAAAAATTCATTTATTCATTAAATTCACAAGGGCCACTTTGAAACGTCGGTTTTTATCTACTGCCTGTTCTTCCGCGACCAAGCCAGGAATGAATGGCAAAACTCTTTTAATGATCCTTTTACAAAACAATGGGTTCGAGTTGGAGCATTTTCAATCCCAATAGTTTTCTCCAACCATGGAATACGCCGTGGACGTATTCGTGATAGCCATAGTTGGTCTGGCATTCAATTCATCACGTTTTTTATTTACAGCATATGATTTTCCTGGACAGAAAAAAAAAATAATGCTAGACATTTTTCACACAGAGTCATCTAGCCCCTAACTAAGCAGAGCTTATTTAATGAGAACTACATAACTGTTTTACTACTCATATGTATGTTTTTAAATATATACATATATTATACATAGAAAAAACCTAGGCCCCGAGACAAATATTTGCAGAAAATTTGTCTTGCCGCGGGAATCGAAAACGCAAACTTCTGCGTCTCAAGCGGGCCTTCGCTCACTGCGCCACAGAGGTCTTCACCGAGGCCGAGGCCAAATAAGCCGAGGCCTAACCTGTTTGTAAATGACATGGATAAATATGGCGGTGGGTCAGTTGATAGAAAGAGCGTAAAGTGGATACCAACCTACTGAAACGATTGATTAAACTGTGTGAACGATTATGTTTATTCATTGTATCGATGTTATAGTGGCGTTTGATAGTATTGGTCTTTTATTTATAAAACGAGCTTGTCCTATGAGTAGTTCTTTTACCTTGGAGGCTAGGAAGATGATTATCTTCCAATAAAATATGTTCTTACAAAAAATTAATCAGCATATTTTCTAGTATATCTGTCAATATATCTAACATCTTCAAATACAAACAAAGTATGCAGATCCAAGAGGATACCAGATGGGAGTAGTCAGAGGCACGTTTGAACATTATGGTTGACACATGCCCACGTTTAGAATAGCCGTAAGCATTCCATGTGACAGGTTGCAAACCCACTACCACAGCGCCGCTTTTATTGGGACACTAACCGTAGGCACGTGCCTTCGAACCTTTGGACATATCGGTTTCCTCACAATATTTTCCTCGACGTTTAAAACAATATTCAAAACTATTAATTTCACTATCCTCCTAAAATTCCTTTACTCCCACTCAATGTTATGAAATAAGGTAATAACACATTTCACACAAACGTGCACTAAAAGTCATCGCTGGTACTTACGTGTATTATTGAAATCACTTTGCGAAGCGCACACCGTTTGCTTAGTGATGTACTAGTCGAGCTTGAAAAGAACTGACACAAGTCCGCAAAATTCGGATCTTCGGATGACATCTTGTTTCTCTACAAAAATTTACAACATTTTGTCGTTTATTTATTACAAGGAAAAACGAGACGTCTCGTTCTGTAATAATTGAATTTTAAACGCTTTTATTTTTAGGTTAGATATGCGTTAGGTCAGCCTAATTAGTTTAAGATTATGGAGGCCCTAAAATGAATCTAGTGACCAATGGTAGATATTGAACTAACCGACAGTGAGTTTTGACCAGAGTGGTCGACTGTCCAAGGGTGGATGGTGAACTCAGACAAGGACGCATAAAAGTAATGGTTAAAATCAAAAGTCAGTTTACTGAGAAAGGTATTAGCTTCTGACATTTGTTACGTCACTGCATATGGAAGGGAAAATATTAGCGCTAATGCTGAGGGCCTATGCTGAGTTGCAAATACGTTCAAAACTTGTTGAAACGATCACCGTTTCATCAATTTTTTGTATGGAAATCTTGTCGATACGTCATCGTTTTGACATGTTATAAACTCAGCATAGAGCTTCAGAGCTAATACCTATTCGACGTGACATTAAACTATTTGGATGGATCAGAAAGATGCGCGAGGCTTTTCTGTTCAGTTATGCTTACAAGAAGCATAACTGAACAGAAGTACTTATTTTTTTTTAACTACTCCAACATTCTATTTCTGGATCATAGGGTAGTTTTTTTCATTGTTGTGCCAAATGCACGTTTTTCGTTTCGTTTCTTAGTCAGAACTGGCAGTCACATCACTATTAATTGTGGATTCGCGATCAACTTCTTAACAGTAGTAAAACGTGTAACCATCCCCGTTTCTCACAATTTATTTTTCTTTGGCTTCAACATTGCACTTACTTGACTTTTGACCGGTTGGTAATTCTTTCAACAGTTTATTAGAGGAATTTTAGTCAAGTGAGAATGTGAATACACATTCACAATATGAATACACATACAACATGGCACCATGTTTTAACCGTCATAAAATTATAAGTGAATTTGATTCACAAAAAAACTGTTTAAGATAGTTCCGTATCTCGAACTTTTTTGGTCAAGGCCCAAAAAAGTTTCTAACTATCGTTTTTTTGTACAGAAAAATATTTCGGTACTGCCTGGTCGTCAACGTTATTTGAACTCGTGACCTTGTTGGATCCACGGATTGCCCATCGCAGAATCGGCATCGCACATGCAGAAAACATGTTACAATCTAGTGTCATGTCAACACGCTTGGAATTCTGATCCAGTTGTTCGCTGGCTCAAAACACTAGATTCGTAAAGATTTGTAAAGGTCTTCAAAGCACCAATTCACTTCAATCCCATTATAGTGATCGATCCATTATTGATAAGAAATGCTCTCATTTCGTCTGTAATTGATCGATATGTTGATATGCTCAGCGTTAATGTTGTTTTTTGTTTACGCCTTTTTTTACATCGAAGCGTCTTGTCGTTCCACCCAGCTTTACTCGCAGGCTTTTTCATGAAGCAAATTATTATTTATTATTCTTTAATTATTATTATTTATTGTAACATTACATATACATTTACACGCACACAGTCTTTTGTAGGTTTTATATTTAGGTATAAAACCTACAGACTGCATGAAACGACATGTACGAAGGTGAGTTTAACCCTAAAAGAGTTTTCTTTCAGTAAACCTTTGAGGCTAAAGAGAATTCATTCAGCTTGATGAAGCGACAACGGCTCACAATATAATATATTATTGAGATTTGCGGATTATATCAACACCGGGTTCTAATTCTACAGCCGTATACGGATGACGTCCCGTTTTTTAAAGAAAAACTGTCATAGTTTTGCTCAAGGAAAAATGAGATGTTATTATCTTACGACTGTTATTGGACCCGTATCATAGGTTCTAGATTTTTTGGTTCTATGCCATGCTGATATTTTACTAAACCTAAGCAGTGACGTCACATCTCATCTTCATTTTGCCGTATCTCTATTTTATCTATTTTTTTGTCGTTCCTGAACGGACATACAATATTGACAGCCACTTTCTATATTAAAAGGGCCTCATAGCTAACATTAATAAATAACTAGTTTAACATCTGTATGATACCATCGTGAGTCAGCTAGATTTGTGCGTATCATGATATTTGGCTGAACACGGAAACAAAAGGTTTTTAAGCATTGTCTGAGAGTAAAATAAATCAATGTTATTTTTATGAAATGTAACACACATTTCCCTGTTATGAAATCCATTATAAACAGACTTCTTTTGAATAATGGTCATCTTGCTATAATAATAATAATTAATTTATTTCAACACAACAGGCAACACAATACCTAAATGTATAAATATACAATATAAACTGTACAAGTATAGTTCTCAGTTTGGGAATAGTTTCTAGTATCTAAAAATAGTAGGTACCAAAAAATGGAGAATTCCCAATAATAGCACCTACAGAAAAGTTTTTTTTTAAAGAGGATTAATACCTTTAAGCGAAAATACATAAAATTTTATAAACGAAAGACTTATTTAACTATAGAAGTTAAAATAAGTCTATATCTTAGTCTATCCTATCCTACAGATTATAAATAAATAATGCTGGACATTTCTCCACATCAATATCTAGCCCCAAACTAAGCAGAGCTTATATTATGGAATTACATGACTGATATACTACTTAATATATACTTTTTTAAACATACCTAAATAATATTATACATAGAAAACACCCAGATCTGAGACAAATATTTGCTGATCATTTGTCCCGCGGCGGGAATCGAACCCACAACCTTTTGCGTATTCACCCACTGTCGCACAGGGGTTGTCAGATTAATTATTCTTTGGGTACCACGTGAGTGAAGCTTTGCTTAAGAGCTAGTTATGGTCGTTTATTACTAAAAACAAAACGGCTGCCTTGTGGGACAGACCAAAGTATACCTACATAGTTTTATCAGTTTTAAAACCTCAGAAAAATAATAATTCAAAGAGAAAAATATAGAAAAACTGATAAAAATGACCGTTGCTATTATTTCTCCGCAAAAAACTGAAAGAATGAATTGAAGAACTGCTGTTTTTATTTTTTGCTTACCAGAATTCAATTAAATTGTTCAGTGACTCCAATATTTACGACGTGCAGGTCAAAGAACACAAAACAGTGGAACTACGAACAAAATTCAATTTGAAATGTCCCCGCAAAAACTGGAGAGCAAACAACATCCTATATTTGGGCCACGGCACGGCACAGAAAAAAACATAGTTCTAGCGTAGGAACAATCACTCAGTCTATATCATGATAAAAATACCCTCTGGATCAGGAATATTTAGTTATTTGGTTGATGGTATTAATCCCCGTAATTTGTTTTTGTATTAGTGGCAATATATCTGATATTGCTTGACATGTAATGCCCAAGTGTTTCAGATGTCAATAAGTGACGCTTTTCTTCAGTTGGGTCGAGGGCCTTATGCCCTCAACATAATAAAAAAAGTATTTAAAAAATACGTTATTTTTTCTTCCAACTTTATATTTTCATGATTATTATATTCTTCTTTTCAACGTTAGCTTAGCACGATTGTTGAAATCTGTATTATATTTTGTGTAACCCTGTTTTGGTCTTATTATTTCATAAATCTTAAACTAAGTTTAATGATACGTTGTAAGATTACCAGAAGTAAAGTAAAATTAAATAGCACCTGAAATCCAGATTCGAATTGTTTGCACTATATAAAACCAGTGTGGTAGAGCTCATATAGTGTTGTGAAGTGATACAGATTCAACAATATAGCGTAGTGTACGCAACAGTTACTGTAAACAAAGCTACAATAAAATATGTACGGAACACATAGGAGCAAATTTATCGGAAACCGCGGTTCGAATGGGCGCATGCATGTCGAAGCATGTATTCGATTGGACATTACCATCGGTTTGTACGATGATTTTATTTGGGTCTAGAGATGTTCAGGTCGTATTTTGTGAAAATACTAGTCAATATTCAATGTTCTATAGTCATTTTATACAACCTAGCACCACACTACAATGACCTACCGTGGTACTATAACCATCGATATACTCGTAACTGGTTCACCCCAAATTGAGACATCACGACAGTGAGTCAAGAATGTCTCACTGTCCTTAAAAACACCTAAAGATAAGAAATATTAAATAATAAATTGATATAAAATGAAATCACAAAGCCTTCTCATATGGTACCCCTATTGGTCAGAACCGTTTTTAAATAAAATAAATAAACATTTAATTCAGGCAACAACATAAAAAATGGCAATAGGCCCATAACATAAATACCTTAGATACTAACATACATAGGTAGTTATTATAATACTATAATAATTATGATTATATTCCATAATCATCCTCATCACTCAAGAACCCCCGACCGATCGTATCCAACATGATGGGACCACCTGTAGATGGCAATCAAATCAACGGATCAATAGATGTCTTCAGACACACATAATTTTGCCCACAGCACACACATAAAAGCCGATTTGTCCTAGTAAGATGTACAATATCGATCAAATAGATTCTACTCCACGATACTCAAGGCAGGTTAATATTTTCTTATGTTTGCAAGTCATGCAAACATTAAAGAACTCGTGTTTTGGTTTTGTGCGAAGGAAATCAAACCAGTAACCCTCATGACTCAGCTATTACCTACATACGTATGATCTAGCCCACTAAAATTCATAATTTATTCTGCCTATGATCCTTAAGATTGCTTAAAGTCATCAAAATTTGCGTAGGGTCAGAAGGATACCCATCACATGCAGTAGTCTATCTACCCGTAAAACGAGATGGGGTGATGATATTTTATCAATCGCAGGGAACCCTTGAATGAGAGCCGCACAAGACAGAAGAGGTAGAAGAGAAAGGCTTTTACCCAGCTGTGGGTGATTCCGGGCTGAGATGACAATGGACGTACCCACCACTATTTAACAGATTTCCCTATCCTCAAAGGTTTGCTGGAAGATTACTCTTGTTAAGATTAAGCTCGCCTTTGTACATGTCCTATATGTAAGTCTTTTGGCTGTTTTCTCTCTATGAATAATCTCTCTCTATCAATAAAGAATAAAAATTAAATAATAATGAATAAAAGATGATGATATAGCCTATCTACCTAGCATTATGCTGAGCTAAAACTGTTTTGGCACGACATTTAATAATCTGGGTAGGTGGATATGCAAGGTGCGTGGGGCATTTCTGCTTCAGTTTTATAAAACCCTATTATAAAATTGCTATATTTTAATAAAATTTGTAATTTTCTGTCCTACCAACATAATACTTATGGCGTAGTTTTTCATTTAATTAGATATTTAGAAGTAAAGTATGGTAATATATGCTTTACTTTTAGATATCAAGCTGAGAGGAACAGATACTTACACTTTGGTCTTAGCCAAAAGTCCGTGAAGCAAATTCTTGACTTTCGGTCTCACTATTCAATTCCCGTGAACACTAACTAATAAAAAGGATTGCTTGTTAACTAACCCTTGTTTCACGCGTTAGTGTTTATTTGAACTAAATATAACACTATAATTACACACTAGGTAACTGATGTTATTGTGAAAATTAATAGTAAGGCCACTGTGCTTTTGGCTCACATGCAAATAATGTTTTATGTTGTACGTGATAGGGTTGGTTTTTCATAGTGAAAGAGATCATTTGAATTTCACACATCAAAAATTTTCGATATACGGGTGGGAACGGTGAAAATAATTAATTTTGAGCAAATCCATTACCGTTGAGTGCTTTCGAAAACGTTTGGCTTAACAATAACTTGTTTGATAACTATGTATGCGCTAAGTTAATTTTTGCGGTTCGCTGGACTTATTGTGTGGTTGAATATCTATTCAATTTCAATAGCCTTTATTAACAACTTATACTAGTTTTTTTTTCTTTTTTTTTTTCTTTTTTTTATTTTCTTTTTTTTTAAATAAAATAATGCTGGACATTTTCACACAGCATCATCTAGCCCCAAACTAACTATTATGTACTATAAATATAAAACTTATATTTTTTACATAATAAAATATAAGTTTAGACATCGGCATAATTGTTTTGCTTTCCAGCTTATGCCTCCCCCAGACTTTTCGTAAGTTCGCGATCATGAGCTTTCCTTCTCCATAGTGCGTTTGCTGTCTCTTTGAAGTCGTTTTCCCATCTTCTGAATGACCTTCATCTTTCTATGGAATATCTATAGTTAAACTTAAATCATAGCTACAAAGTATAAAGTAAGACTACTTTCTAAAACTGAAATGGGACGTTCAAATCTCGTTATTTTCGATGAATTTGCACCGAAATAAACTTTTATGTCAATTAAATGACGACCTCTGTAGCGCAGTGGGCGAAAGCCCGCCTGAGACGCAGAAGGTTGCGGGTTCGATTTCTGTCACGGGACAAATGTTTGTAAGATCTGCAAATATTTGTTTCGGGTCTGCGTGTTTTCCTATGTATAATATGTATGTATTTACAAAAAAAAAGTATATAAGTAGTATATCAATCATGTAGTTCCCATTATACAAGCTCTGCTTAGTTTGGGGCTAGATGATGGTGTGTGAAAAATGTCCAGCAATATAAAAATTAAAAAAAATAAACTATAGGCATCATTTTTTTATGAATCTTCAATTTACTAGAGGTCAATGTAACATTTATATCTCTTAGCGTTTAGAAGAAAGAAAGATTTTTTTTCGCCATACTATAACACGAACAGGATCCAGGTACATATTATGCCCCTACCATGATAGGATGTATTAGTAGGTACTGCGCAGATTACCAAGGCCTCTTCATGTCGTACGGAGCAAAAACTATCTAATAAGTTTGTGTAAAAAAATAACGATTTTTAGAGAAGCTTTTTTATGTTTTCACGAAACAAACAGGCATATCTACGGCCAAACTGATGGCACGTGGTTACTGTCACCTATTTAAATATGCAAAATTTATTTGTTTTATGCTCGAAGGAATATTTTTTTTTTAAATAAGTGGGTCTTGGTGTAGTTCAGCAGGAAGATCTAAAGAGGCAGCTCATTCCACAGTTTACTTATACGGGAAAGAAAAAATCTCGTAAAGCGGGTAGTATGAGATAGTGTAATTAAGAGGTTACCTATTTAGGTTCGTTTATTTGCCTGATACAGTTAATCTGCAAATCAGCTTATCGGATTAAAATACCGTTTTTTGGAATGAGTTTTATGTCGTCAAGGATGGTTTTTAGTTAGGTTATGTTGCCATAAGTTACTAGGAAGCGCTGCAGTTGATAATGAATAAACAAGTTGGACATTTTTAAATGTTTGTAGAAAATTTTATGTGAAATTCTTAGTGGAATCTCCTTATGATACAGAGACTTTAATTAGTCTAGCAAGTTAGAAAGCTAAAACTTATCAGCGTTGCACAAACCACAGAGTACGCTTGTATCCGGAGTTTGGACTCAAAGGAACCCTGGCTTTGATCCAACGGACACTGATTAGAGAACCACTTCTCATTGTGCGATCTTCGTATGCGTATCCTTTTACAAAGATTCTGTGCATTTGGCTGTTATGAACGGAAATCTGATAGAAGTTTGGTAATTATTATTGAGTCTAGAAGAATTTGAATCCACGAGCAAACGTCATTGAATAATCAGGCAGTAACATATTTTTTTTTATTACTTTTGACGTTATCAATATATTTTTAAACTAAAAATGGTATATTACGAGGACCGCTAGTAATAGCCTTTTTCAATAAATATTCCTTGTTCGATTCGCACACCACACTATAGTTGAATCATTTAAAAATAACTTACAGAGTTTGTTATTTTAAATTCACGTAGTTTTAAAGCTAACTTTTATATTTCTTAATAACATTAATTTAATGTCCCACTGCTGGACAAAAGCGTCCCCAACTCCTTCCATTCATTCCTTTCTTGTGCTAAAATGGGCCAATATTCTCGACACTTTTTGAGCTCATCCCCCTATCTCATTCTTGGTCTGCCACGACGTCTTCGTTCAATGATTTCCACCTTACACAAAGGTTAGCTGGAAGATAATGTTGTCTAGCATTAAGTTCTTTGTACTTATTAACTTTTTAGTTGTGTACAACTAAAAAGCAAACTGTAATAGAGCATTTTCTAAAAGCAATCAACAAAAAATCTATAAAACAAAATAAAATGTATATTTACTCTGTCCACAATAGCGTATTATTAGAAAAGGACCAAGTAAATACCATTTACGATTAAAACCGAGGGTGGTATTGACTGAGACTGCTGTAAACACCATGTGAAGATTCAGCCGCCAGCCATTAGGCTATATGAGAGAACGGTCAGCGGATAGCGGACAGGAATGTGCGAGATGCAGCCGCGAAAATAATTAGCCTTGGTAATGTACTTTTACATATCTAACAAGTGAAAATATGATTGTTTGGATATTTGGCCTTCTTCATAACTTAATTCAGTTTATTTAAATTTGGAATAAAAAGCAAAAATCTGTAATGGAATGAACCCGGAATAACAAATATTTTCTACTTTTTAGAATATTATTACGACTATATCACGTACATTACGTCCTGCTGAGGTTTTCTTGACCGTTAAATATATATTAAAAATATGTAAGAGGACTGTCAGTAGACGAAGACGTGCGAAGTTATTGCTTAAGATTTTGACATTCGTGTAAACAGGCATTTAGTAATTATCCGTGACGACGGGAGCCTGCATGTGCTTTTACCATAAGAGGTCGTTTGTTTGTTAATATGATTAAATATATCTTGAAAATGGCTCATCGTACTGTAATATATTATTATAGTTTTTGCAATCCAGTCACTATATGGCGCTGCAATCGATGGCCAAAATACACATGCGATGGGGTTTTTTGATTTTTGTAAAGATTATTACGTATTTATTCAAATGACTAAACACTGCATAAACCCATCCCCGGAACATAGTCCCATGTCCGCGGTTATCGCGATCACAGCTCTTTGAGCGAGCGCCCCGAGCGACTAGAAACTGCGCGCGGATTCCATAAACCTTTGTGTGGTGAAATTTATAAGCGTGTAGCGGAAACCCATTGCCTGAAACGTATTCGGGACTGGACTACCGTTTAATGGTACTTTGGTCTCAATGATAACGCCCAAAAGAGTAAAAAGAGTATCCCGTTGGCTACTCTTTTCATTCGTCATCCATTCACCCAAACAGATAACTCAATAGTGGTCACGCCGCTTAATTGTTATGTAAATGTTATATAACAAGAATAGTGTTGAATATGAATGTGGATGGTCTCTTATAGAAGCAGAGGTAGACTGAAGAAAAGGTTGATAGATTGTGTGGAGCTGATACTAATAGAAAGATGTGAGTACTGAGGCTAATAGAAAAGGTGATTCTATAATGATTTTATAAATAAAAGCATTTATTTTCTTTCACTTAAACAAACATACCTAGCCTAAGTACAATCATTTTAAATGGTATTATAATACGTAGTTAAATAAATAGATATAACATGAAGGTTGTCTATATGAAAGTAAAAAGGTCGAAGACAGGACGAAGAAGTTTTTTTAGCCTCGCCTACTGATGTAGCTGCTATCAAGCAGAAAGCAAAATTGACCACCGATACTTTCATGGTGAATACAGGATTCTGTGTGTCGTGAGTATCAAGAACTACAAGTTCCATGAACCAACGCCGAAGCCCGGAAAAAATGTCCCGCAATGTGTACAAATTCTGCAATGTTATTGTCTCAGTCGGCCACTCGTCTGCTTAATCAGGGATGTCCTTCTAATAATGTACGTAGGTAACAAAAAATTACACGATGATATTTCTGACCTCATAATTATAATATCTGTGTCTGTATCTACAATCTAAAAACTACTTAAGAAATCAAAAGCCTTATCGTGATGATAAATAAAATACTTATCTTTTAATATTTTTAGTGAATTTCAATATTGCTATAAATTTATTGGATCAATATTGAAGCAATGTTGCATTTTCGTTCATTTTGGAATTTTCGTCCTGTAGCTAAACATTGTAGCGTATAACGGATGCCGATAGTGTAGGGGCGCCTTTAGAAACCTTTATTAGCTGAATGGGGCGGAAGATTGTAATGGCTTTAGGTGTTGAAAATTGTTTAGGTTTGTGTGAGATGGCTTGAGGAAGAATTTTCTCGCTGACTGGTTTTTTGAAGTGAAATAGGTAATCTTGTTTTCGAATGTGAGATGAATTAACTATACTGCTTCGCTCGCGTGGTACCCGGATAAAAAGTAGCCTATGTGTAATTCTGGTGTATAAGCTATATTACTGTAAAGTTTCATCAGAATCCGTTCAGTAGTTTTTGCGTGAAAGAGGAACAAACAACTCACAAACTTTCACGTGTATAATATTAGTAGGAATTAGGACTAGCTCCTGCCCACTGCTTCGTCCGCGTAAAACAAAGGCTACTTTTTATTCGTGGTACCAGAATAAAAAGTAGCCTTTGTTTTATTCTGATGTATAAGCTATATTACTGGAAAGTTTCATCAAAATTCGTTCAGTAGTTTTTGCTTGAAAGAGTAACAAACATCCATCCTCATAACCTTCCGCATTTATAATATTAGTAAGATTAATAGGAAGTAAGATAGGATATAAGTAGTATTTTATAAGTTTGACTAGCGTTATCAAACAGACATACGGTTCACCTGATGGTCTATTGACATATGCAATACAATGGGACCTTACTGATTATTATCTGTTCTGAAATACTTCTTAAACAAGAATAATCTCTTTAGCTTTAACAGACTACATTAAAGAATACCAAAAAAAAACAATCAAACACCTTCACAACTGTATTCCCCATGATGGACATACTCAAATACATACTCAGCTCAGATCTTTGAAGATGTCAGAGTCAGAGTCACGTTCAAACATTACATTTTGCACATGCCACCATTTTTGTGTTAGCATTTCGCCTGTCAGGTTGCAGGCCATAGGCATTAGATTTTTTGGTTCTTGGGCATACCAAAACGAGATAACGCCTAGGCCAACTTCTTTAGGACAGACTTTTTTATTGCTTTCATGTACTAGGTTGATAGGTCGTAATGATACTTTTAAATGTCACACTTGTAATAGTTTTCCGAGTACGGGGTAGTCAGAGTCACGTTCATTACATTTGGCACATGCCCGCGTTTTTGCAAGTGTTAGCATTTCACCTGACATGTTGCAGGCCCATCGCATCGGAACACATACTTATGGTATAGGCATTAGATTTTTTGGTTCTTGGGCATACCAAAACGAGATAACGCCTAGGCCAACTTCTTTAGGACAGACTTTTTTATTGCTCTCATGTACTAGGTTGATAGGTCGTAATTATACTTTTAAATGTCACACTTTTAATAGTTTTCCGAGTACGGTCGTAATGATAGTCAGAGTCACGTCCATTACATTTGGCACATGCCCGCGTTTTTGCAAGTGTTAGCATTACGCCTGTCAGGTTGCAGGCCCTTATTGCTCTCATGTACTAGGTTGATAGGTCGTAATGATACTTTTAAATGTCACACAATATTTTTAATATTTTTGTCAGGAAATTACGTTAATATTCCAACTACCATTACGAAGATCATCATAAATACTGAAATTCTCAATTCATAGGCCCCATTTTCAGTTCGAGATGCGGGGATCACTCCGAACCGTCTTCCTTGATGTATGAGCTCAAGAATAGAGTCCATGGTCTCTTCACCAGTTGCCTGGATCTGGTCTTCTGGTAGGAGGAATCCATTGATGCCTTGATCTCGGAGTTCGTAGCAGTAGACAAGAGGGGCTTTGATGCGCTCCTTCACCCAATCATCAGCTGCTCCGCTGGCTTCGTCTGTGGAATATAGAAACAGCAATATTTGCATGATCAGCTAATATTTGGCCCGGGTCTGGGTCTGGGTGCTGTAGTATTTTGGACTTGTAGTTTCTAGGATAATTTGAAGACATGAGATCTAGCGTAGGGTAAAAACTACATTGTCTTCGTATTTGGTCGCAGACCGCTAGATTATGTACAAGAAAGCAATTGTTTATAAAATCCTGCAAAGCAGCGTCCAGGCAGCATACATTCTAGTATTTTAAAACTTTCGCGATCAGTAATACAATTATAAGATTTTTTACGAGTCTTTATCGCGTTTCTCATTTTAATTATACCTACCAACTTATTACTCATGTTTTTGTTGTGCACTTTTGTCTATAATAATTATAAAGAGGAAATATTTTTTTGTTTGTTTGTTTAAATAGGCTCCGAAACTACTGGACCGATTTTAACCATGTTTTCACTAATAGAAAGCTAAACTATCACGAAGTAACATAGACTATAATTTATTTTCAAAAAAAATAGAGATCTTTAAGAAAATTACAAAAATGTAAACCAAAGTTGCAAAATGTTGTCTATAAAATTCATTATTTGGCGTGTGCTAAGAAAACTATTGATGATACATAAAAATGATGTACTACATAATTAAAGTACTCATTACTCCCTACAAAAAATCTTCGAGGGTATATACCTAACTATGATAGTTAGGTATATACCCTCATGTCACATTAGTAACTTTTATGTTCTAAAATGTAATTAAATCGCCGGTAGAAACAAAAGTTGGTTACATTCGTATCGTAGTTTTAATTGTTATTCAAATAAATACTTTTATCATCAAGGGTATTTATGTAGCAGTAAAATACTTTTTAATTTATTCGAATCAGACGTTTAATTTCGAAGTTATCACGAGTATAAAATCGAAACCTACGCGCGTGAAACCGCGGGGCGCAGTAAGTCTCAAATAAAGAAAAACCTCGAGAACTTAGTGTCTAGACAAACCTAGGTTTAAAGATACTACTAACTAACTATTGTACCTACTTAATTTGTTAATAAATAAATAAAATAAATAAATAAATAAATTCTTTTCGGACTTTTCGACTATATTTTCTATACTATATTTTCGAGACAACTTCTGTGGCGCAGTGGGCGAAAGTCCGCCTGGGACGCAGAAGGATGCGGGTTCGATTCCCGCTGCGGTTGTATGATCTGCATTCACTTGTCTCGGGTCTGGGTGTTTTCTATGTATAATATGTATGTATTTAGAAAAAAATATATATATGTAGTATATCAGTCATGTAGTTCCCATAACACAAGCTATGCTTACTTTGGGGCTAGATGATGCTGTGTGAAAAATGTCCAGCATTATTTATTATTTATTTATTTATATTGCATGGTCATTACTGATTACTGACGTGCCGTTTAAGTATACGTTCTAATTACGATATTTGATATCCTCCTTCACCTTTTATATGACCCATCCTGATACTCGATAGTCAATGTTAAAATTGTAACGTAACACTCGATCTAGTAACAAACATGTCTGTGTTACGCTTGACCGTTTTACCGGAAAGAAGGGAAACTTCTAATTTACTATAGCAGAAGGAAGTTCTGGAGAGTTCGTTATACATTAAATAATACATTATTATTTTGATCAAACATTATTGCATTATTTAAAGACTAAATAAAACAATTATAAAATATGTGTAATATATTTTATATATTGTATTAATATATTTTTGTCTGTTTTCCGATTAGGCGATAGGGTCGCTCAGTGACAAAGCCTTTAATAAAAAAAAAAAAAAAAAAAAAAGTGTATGTTCTGCAGATATTTGTTCTGGATCTGTGTATTGTGGTACCACGATACTCGTAGTTCCTAACACCCACGACACAGGGAATCCTAGTATGGGGTCAGGAATATGTGTCTGATGGATGTTTATTTATTTATTTTTACTTACAGATGACCTCAGCGCTGTTTCCAGTTACGTATTCTGTTCCATGTCTCACAGATAGGGCTCCCATTGCACGTCTTCCAACGTTACGCTGAAAGATAATAAAAAGTCAAACAAACAAGCAAACACGGTCAGTTACGCTGAAATATAAGAAAAAGTCAAACAACCAACAAACAAACAAGCAAACACGTTCGCGACTGTTTTCCCCAGGATGGACATCCTCAGATATATACTCAGTGCGTAGATCTTTGAAGATACCAAGTAGGTGTTAGTTGGAGGCATGTCCAAAAATTATATTTGGCACATGCCCGCGTTTTGCTAGTAGTCCGCATTCCACATGACAGTTGCAAGCCCATCGCCGCTTATTGGAACGCTAACCGTTGGCACTCGTCTTCAATTTTTTTTTCTAGGGCATGTCAGTTTCCTCACGTATTTTCTTCGTCGTTTTGAGCTCGTGTATGCACATATTTTTTTCCAAATGGCACGGGCACAAAAGTCATGGCTTATTGATATGGCATGAATTAACATGATAATCTCTGCATATGTTTCTATGATCAATTGAAGGTCGTCCCCTGATTTAGCGATGATTAGACGCCCCAGTTTTCTGATGCTCGAGCTAAAATGCCATCACAAATGCGGTCCTGACGTAGAACTCGCGAAAATTTGGATTTTTTGCAGATAAGGTATCAGTTTTTTATCGACTTTGTGATTTATCTAAAGCGTGACATGCATTGTTTTATTTCAACAGTCAGCTTTAGATTTTCATCGTTTGATATTACCTCTTTTCAAAGCAATTTTATTAATTTAGACGGCAGATTAGGGTACAGATGGAATAAACTATTCCCGTCCCTGTAAGCGGTATTTCTGCGGTAATTTTTGCACTTGTGGTACTTCTACGCAAAAAATAATTATACAGATTTATTAAAATAGAAGACTCTTCAATTAGCAATTACTATGATGATTTTTATGAAACAATTAAATTAAATTCAAAACTTTTCATTTCAGCATTTACACACCGGTATTGCTGCCATAACATTATATGAGACCATTCGGGGTTATAATCTCCACAACAAAGTTATTGTAAAATAATCTACGAATGTTTGGATGTTTGTTGCTATAGCTGGGGCGATGGCGGTGGCGGAAGCGGTGGCAATCAGTACATTCACGTAAACTTTGACAATCACTTGACAACTATTTCTTTTTAATCGCTACCGCGTCTGTTAGACCGCGACCTTAAAACTTACCGCGTCATAATAATTAGCCAGCCGTTCCGTGGTGTTTCCAAACGGTATCAGCAGCATCTGACCAAATGAATGGAAAGTCAAATAGATGTCGATTCTGTCTCCAATTGAGCTGATGAACTTTGAGAGATAAAGAGTTTCTGGCTCAGAGAACGGTCCTGGGCCCGCATAGGTGTCATGTGCTGGGTTTGAACTAGCACCGATAACTGCCAGAAGAAATACACCAAATTATTATAGTTGCCAATCTAGATCGTGAAGTCACAAGATTTTTCTTATGCACACTACCATCGTCTGTTTTTCCAGAGAAAAACAATTTGGTTGTCTTCAAGGTAAGAGTGAATAGGTTTCTCCTAGAACTTCAAGCTCCATCATTGACCACTTACCAAAAGGTGAGACTAAGGTATTTTCTTGATAAAAAAAACATAAAATATTGATTTTTTTGCATTGCTGAGCAGACTACGCAAGAGCAGCAACAGCATCCTTAATGTTATCGCAGAACAACTTGATCGTCCTTTGGTATGGAAGCTCATCCAGAAGACCAAATCTCAATTAGCTAGTAAAAAAAATACTAACGAACTTTTAAGTTCTACAAACAAAATGTAATTTGTCGAAATAAATAAATTGTATTATTATTAAATTACTTTGACGTGTTATCTTACCTAGCCAGTTATTATTCCAATTCCTGTTAAGATCGATCCCAAAGTGCGCTCCAACAGGGCGCCTGTTTTTACGCCACATCCTGAACTGAACAGATAAAATAATCAACTATACACAAAGATGAACAATAAAACCAACGTAGTAGAACTTCTTGTGAATGAGCTTGTCTAGGGAAATACTTATTTCTTCCGTCAAGACTTCGCAATGCTTCCGGATTGAAGGGTATGGATACCGGTGAAATTTCAGGCATACGAGACTTTCCACCTTAGGGTTGGCAACGCCCGAGTGATATCTCTAGTGTAGCAAGCGTAATAGCTTACGGTAACCATTTGACAACAGGTAGGTCGTATGCTTGTTTGCCACTTAAGTAGTATTATGCTGCTACAGTGGCACATGCCCGCATTTTGCATGTAGTTAGCATTCCACGTGACAGGTTGCAATCATCCCATCGCCGCTTATTGGAACACTAAATGATGGCATGTCTTTGAGTTTTAGATTCCAGAGCATGCAGGTTTACTCAAAATATTTGTCCTATACCTTGTCCACTTGTTTAACTTGGACAAGATTAAGTAAACAAAATTATTTAGACATAATTATTTTGCCTAGCGAATAGATGGTGGATAGATCTATGGCGTAGAACAGTGCTGAAAACATTAGAATATTATTTTATTTTCTTATTCTTACCGATTCATGAGTCCATACGTAACCATCAGGGTTGGTAACTGGAAATATATACCAATCGTATTCCCTTGCAGCAGCTTTCGTCAGCTCATAATTACTAGTTAGCAATTCATTGGTGATAAAGCAGACAGTTGCTGGTGAAATCCACTCCCTTGCGTGAATACCTCCTTCAAGGAATATAACCCTTTTGTTGTTACCGCCGTGGGAGATCTTCAGCCCTTTGATCGGACGGCCTTCATAAGAAGTACCAATGATTAGTTTCGTGACTGTATCAGGGTAGGTGGTGGCTAAGTCATCGATCCAGTCATTAATTTGATCATTGGTATAGTACGCATTCCAGGTCATGTTTCTGGGGTTACCTCTCGTGTAAGTTTTAGGTGATTCTCTGTCGATTGCTCTGAAAATATATTGAGGTTCGTGTTAGAATATAAGAATACAAAGATTTTCAAGTTGAGGTCTTTCAACTATGAAATGTAATATATCATAAATGTCGTGAGATAAAACTTAAAACGATTTTTCATTTACTTAAGCAAGTTTAGATTTAAATGAATAGAACACCCTTCAAGAATATAAATTAAGTTCTGAATAAGTACTTAATAAAGTAAAATAAATACTCACTCCTGAATATTTGGCATTGTAATTTTAAATTTTATTCCATTTCCATTGAGTAAACCTTCCAAATCTCTTTTGTATTCAGGGCTCGATAAAATGTTGACGTATTCTCTAGACGGCGTTGGTTCGCTCCAAAAATCATAGCGAAGATCAGTATTGTGAAGATTTTGCAGTAATTTTATTTGATCCACACTTTTTGGTAGGATTTTGTAAAGTGTATAGTTATCGAATCTGAATTTTTCAGCGGCACATGTTAAGATTAATGCTACTAAAAACACTATCAATGATTTCAACATTTTCGGAAAAATTAAGCGTATTTTTTACGACTGTTGCCGTTAAGATTACTTATTTAACTCGTTTGCAGACATCAATTTGATAAGGTTTCTTATCAGACAAAATACCTACCTATTTTTTTTTATCTATGGAGCTAATGGCTATAATCTCAATAATAGATACCTATAATAACCTATGTTAGGAACATTTAGCCGGATGTCGCAGATGAGGGCTCATTAGGTGAAGGCCCTAATGCACTGGGCCGATGACATATTAAAGTAGCGTGATGGAGTTGAGTTGACAAGACCGCTAGTTAAGCGCCGTCTGAGGGAGGCTTATGCCCATTTGTGAATGATGTACAGGCTGATGATGACGATGTCAATGTAATGTTAAGGGAAACACATATTTTTTTTTCGAGCCCGGTGCACAAAAGAAGTTTTACACTTGAAAGATTTATGTGCATCTGAACACATGCTCGATAAGGTGAAGGCCGACACGGCTTTAAACCAACAACTCGAAGACGTATTCGAAAAGTATTCCAATAATCGGAGATGGCCTTGCAACCTGTCACGTGGAATGCAAAACGCTGACATGTGTCAAATGTTAAGTTTGGGCGTGCTTTTGACCACCCCGACTTGATATCCTCAAAAATCTACGCACTAAGTATATATCTGAGGATGTCCATAATGGGTAAAAAGGCGTGAGCGTGTATTTTTTTTTTAAGAAATGGTTCCTAATTTCTTCACAAAAAAATATCAAATGCCAGTAAATAGGTAGAAGTTTATTCCAAAGTACCTGCCTACTTGAACTTTCTTTTCTACCAAAAATACTGACTTTTGGTTGTATTATTCTAACTGCGTATAAATTTACCCTTACACATATAAAACACAGATAATCTTATTACCAACCACACCTATCACGAAAGCGATTATTACGAAAGAAGATTTCAATCTAGCAGCACCATTAATGAGTCCGAATCTCTTCGCCTGGTGAATTATATCCAGCACTGAATCCATGGTTTCCTGACCACTGGGTCGGATCTGGTCAGCAGGAAGAAGGAATCCAAAAGCACCTCTGTCGCGAAGCTCGTAGCAGTAGACCAAAGGAACCTTTAGATGGTCTTTTACCCAATCGACGCTACCCCCAGTAGCTTCATCTGTGAAGATAATGCTGGATATTTTTCACATAGCATCATTTAGCCCCAAACTAAGCAGAGCTTGTATTATGAGAACTACATGACTGATATACTTAAATACTTTTTTTTGTAAATTTCCAAAAATTTTTTTAAGACTAACATTTCCTAATCCTATAAAACATTTATCCTGCGTCAGGAATCGAGCCCGCAACCTACTGCGTCTCAGGTGGGCCTTCGCCCACTTCGCCACAGAGGTCGAGATGTTTTTTTCATCAAAGAAGAAACCAGTTATTTCAATAGTTCGTTTGTTTGTTCGCTCATAATTTATGAGCTAGTGGGCAAACTCTGGTGTGTCGACCGAAGGCTTAAAGACTGATAGCCGGGATCAACTCTTGTACTCTCCGAAGCACGAAAGCGCTCAACTCTTAATGCCACGGGCTACCGGTCAACCTAGTAAATATTGATCAAATGGAGTGTAGCTTCAACTAGAACATGATATTACCAAACAACTTGGAAAATCAAAGTGAGATATCGACAAAACTTACAAAAACAACTCTTTTAGCCTCCGACCACCTTGAAGACATTTGACAACAGTACATGCACCAGACAATCCTACTACTATTATAAAAGCAAAAGTTTGTGAAGATGGATGTTTGCTCTTTCACGCAAAAACTACTGAACAGATTTTGATGAAACTTTACAGTATACCTTATATATCAGAATAACACACTTTTATTCAGGTACCACGCGAGTGAAGCCGTGGGCAGAGTCTAGTCATTTATAACTAGATTCTGCCCGCGGCTTTGCCCGCGTGGTATGTTGATAAGAGTAGCGTATGACCGTCTCCAGGCTTCAAACTACGTCCATATGACATAACAAACGTCTCGGCGGTTTAGCCCAGAAACATATGCAATAATAAGGGTCTAGAGAAATATATCACGCTTAGTTTTACTTTCATGCTAACGCAAATTTGTCAAGATAAAACTTAGCAGCAGTCACGTGAAATTCCACAGCTAATGTCATTTCCATACAATTCAATCTTTCCGCAGACGTTAACGCCAATAGAAAGTGGTATTTGTCTAAACACCCTGGTACATCTTCGCTGATTTTGAACCGATGACGAACAAAAAATAATATAGAAACAAGAAGCGAGAAACATTGTTAAATTTCAATAACTTTTGTTGAACCAAAAAACAAAATACTTACAGATAGCTTCAGCAATGTTGCCAGTCACATATTGTGTTCCGTATCGTACAGACAGAGCACCCATGGCACGCCTGCCGATATTCATCTGGAATTAAAGACACCGAAGAACTTTTTTACATAATTTGTTAACAATATCCCATCCCACTTTTAAAAATAAAATAAAATAGTTGTTTTTGTTATTTAATTATTTCACTACAGTACATTTGTTTTTTTGTGATAGCCCTGCTTACCAAACTTGGTTAAAATATCTTGTGTCTTGCGCTTTTTTTTCATTTTATAATGTAGGAACATTTTTTACAAAGTAATGAAAATTAGTTTTGACGTTTACAGAGTAGGTAAATTAGAATGCATGGCGATACCTTGTGTTATGTGTTATGGTGAGGAAGGTTTTATTTTATGTGGTAAATTGTTTAAAGTATTTTAATTATGTTGTAAATTTAGTGCGTATGTTCCATGTGTGAATTTTTACTGTGAGGTTTATTTATTTTTAATGTTTTAGGAACGACAAATAGTTATACTATCCTACTACTATTATAAACGTGAAAGTTTGTGAGGATGGATGTTTGTTACACTTTCACACAAAAGCTACTAAACAGATTTTGATGAAACTTTACAGTAATATAGCTTATACATCAGAATAACCCATAGGCACACTTTTTATCCGTGCCATGCGGGCGAAGCCGTGGGCAGAAGCTAGTAAGTTATAAGTTACAAACTAAAGTGAACAATGTTAAGTAAATGTATGACCCACAGCGCTATCCACAGATTATTGTTTAGAACAATATGACCACCTGAGTGGATAAGCTATCCTCCCTTATGTGAACTTCAAAATTTGATTTGTATAACCTACTAAGGGCGGGACATATTGCAAGACGTAGTGATGTCAGGTGGACAACGACTGAATTGTGGCCAAGGAGTGGTTATAGAAAGTTGGACGTCCGGGAGCTAGATGGGCAGATCACATAGTCATCGTCGCGGGCAGTGGATATTTAAACTAGCGCAGGATCTTGGTATATAGAATACAAACTGACCCAGCTGTGAGTCAAGTCGGGCTGTGGATAATAGTGATGCACCTACCAAGATTTATCAAGATAGAATAGGCGGTTCGCCAGTTATCGTCGGATAGATATTCATACATACAAATGCTATATTGCCCAAGTAGACTTAGATATCTTTAATTATCGCATCGCTTACTCGATTCATAATTGAAAAACATATAAACAATCTAATATCAGCCCCGTGACACAAAATGGTATCGATCCTCTTGTACACCAACTAAACTTAATTTAAACTGTCACTCTCATACTGTTAGTGAACAAGAAAGGAATTGCTATAATTTTAGTCCTGTCAAATTAGTTTACGTGCCTCTCTTCTTCGTGTTTTGAAGCCATGACTGAACTTGCGTGGAAAACTTAAATTAGACTAATTTGAAAACTATATTATTGCTTAGGCTTTCTTTTGTAAAAATAAAATAAATTTAGTTTAGTTGTTGTACAACAGAATCGACACCATTGTCTCAAATATACTTAATCTTTGAAGATATTGCTAGCTAATGAAAACTCACTGCTTCCTGATAATTTGCCAGTGGTTCTGTGCTGTTTCCAAACGGCAACATCATCAGTTGACCAAAGGAATGAAAGGACAAGTAGATATCGATTCTGTCCCTAATAGACATGATAAATGTGGATAGGGATCTAGTTTCTGGCTCGGAAAAAGGTCCTGGGCCTGCGTATGTATCTAATGCTGGGTTTGCACTAGCTCCAACAACTAGAAAATAAACAACACATTACGTTAAATAAGTAGGTATATGAGGGATCTAGACAAATACCTCACGCTTATTTTTCCATTCCACGCTAACGCAAATTTGTGAAGGTAAAACTTGGCAGCTGTCACGTGACATTTCCACAACAGCCAATGTCATTTCCATACAATTCAATCTTACCGCAGTCGTTAACGCCTACAGAAAGTGGTATTTGTCTTGTCTGTAACCCCAGATTTATTGAATCTCGAGCATTCAAAGTTTTTCATAAGAAGACTTACTGGCGTGAAAAGCTGATCTTGACTTTCGATCTAAAGATCGTGGCTTAAAATGTCATGCACCAACGGATTTTTCCACTCAATTAAGGAAAACATCGTGTGAAAATCGACGTGCCATATAAATCCAACCATTTGTGCATAAAAAGAGCCTTTGTGCGGCGCACTAAGTGCACACTATTCTGTCACTATCGTTCTGGAATTAGGTGTTTTTCAGTGCCACCATACCTTAACCTGGTCAGGTCAATGAACCAGATCAAGGAACCAATATTATAGGTTGTCACCTATAATATTGACCTGGTTCATTGACCATTTTTGGTAGATAAACAACCAAAAATGTTACATTTTGAACATTGAGATTGTTTTGATTCATAAAGTCGGTAATTCTAACAATGTAAATTAAAATTATAATGAAATTAAATTGATGTTAGGTTTAACTAAGATAAACATTTGCATGCCAATATGTGTGGTGAAATATGTGAAACTATAACTCCTTAATATAAGATCTTTGTAACCATATTTCTCGCAAATAAACATCTCATTTCATTTCATTCGAAAGCGCGTAAAAACCATAGTTACCCAGCCAGTTATTGTTCCAGTTTCTGTTGAGATCAATGCCATAGTTTGTGCCAACTGGACGCCTATTCTTACGCCACATTCTGAACTAGAATTTTAATATTATTTTATTTATTAATATCAAGTTATTAATGAATAAGGTATAGCCAAGCCTCTTCTCAGTTTAGTTTCAGTGTCGATGGAAAATTATGTTGTTTGAGAAACAATGGTAAAAGTGAATTGCATAATTTAGTATCTTATCACTCTATCATCAGCTTTAACAGTCCACTGCTGGAAATAGGCTTGCCTAAAGAGCGCTTGCTATGGAGAAGTCTTTATTCACCTCCATTCACTAACTTATCACTACTAATACCCGGTCCGATCCTTACCATGTCATGACTCCAAACATAACCATCGGGGTTGGTAACCGGGAAAATGTACCAATCTAAGTCCCTAGCCGCTGCTTTAGTATCTTTGTCATCACTCGTCAACAATTCATTCATAATGTAACAAACAGTAGCTGGTGAGATCCACTCCCTAGAATGAATTCCACCTTCAATGAAAATGACTCTCTTTCCTTCTCCATGAGATATTCTCAGCCCTCTGATAGGACGTCCTTCATAAGAAGTTCCACCAACTAAAGGTGTTACTATATCGGGGAAGGTGGCTGCTAGATCATCCATCCAAGCATTGATTTGCTCGTTGGTGTAGTAGGAATCCCAAGTCATACTTCTCATATTTCCTCGAGTGTAGGTTTTGACTATTTCCCTGTCAATAGCTCTGAAATCGTCAATATTTATTAGGAACTGATTACCTCCTTTGATTATTATGACATGTCATATTTAACTTCCTCGTAAGCGCAACGGGCGAGATACTGGCTAAGAAACAAGAAGGACAAAATGTTCCTGATACTCATGACACAGGGAGTCATATAGTATAGTCAGGACTATGTATGCGACGGTTGATTGTTTATTCTATTTTATTTATACCTTAAATTGCAGGATTTCTAGGACGACACAGTGTATGAAGGCTCCCAAGCAATAGACCGATGACATCTCAAAGATGGAAGTCGGTGGAAGGCCTTTGTCCAGCAGTGGATTTCTACAGGCTGTGGATAATGATGATGATTCCTAGTGTTGTATGTGCCTCATAATTGCCGGCTTGTCGACGTTTCAGTCACAATATATTCGGACACTTTGTCCGAACTGGCACTTTCAATTTTAATTAATTATTTACCGACATTTCAGACACCAATGATGAATGCTGTTTTGTACAGTCAGATAATAAACTGCCTAGACGAATCAGTTCTAGCCGTTTGGATGATATAAGGTAATAAAGAATATTACAAACACACACATACATAAATACGCATCTTGGCAGTTAGAGAGTTAATGCATAAACTAGATCTCAATGAATAGAAAAGTCACCCGCTCTATCTCTTTTATCTAAAGACTGAAGAACTTCCACAAAGCGAAAATCTTTGGCCTCGAACAATTTTTTAACAAAACTGTGCTTTGATTAACACCTGACACCATGTTGCAGTTTAAAGTAATTAAACATAAACGCTGTTTAATTAATGAGAAACAATTGATCTATGATCCGGTAGTGATCTTAATCAGTCGACCTATCTATAGTTCATTTGCAACAGTCTTTAGCTAGCTGTTTTATCTGTATTTTTTGTATTATACTCCTAATACAAAAAAGTAAGTATCTATAAGTACCGTCGTAAGGCCTATACAACATTTTTTTTTCATACCAAATCCTCTTTTTTGAATATGTGTACAAGAATATAAAATTTATTATAGAGGATCACTATAAACAGTTTCAAAACATGCAAATATTGTCTTAAAATCTAGCCATTTATCAGGTTAAAAAAATTAAGAACTTACTCTTGAATATTGGACATTGCAATTTCAAACTTTATTTCATTTTCATTTAGTAGACTTTCCAAATCTCTTACATTTTTAGGACTCGATAAAATATTGACGAACTCAGCAGATGGCATTGGATCATTCCAAAAGTCGTAACGAAGATCACTGTCATGAAGATTCCGCAGTAACTTCACTTGCTCTAAACTTTTTGGTAATATTTTGTACAATGTGTAGTTATCGAATCTGAACTTTCCTATCGTACATGGTATCAGAAATATTAAAATGTATTTATACATGGTTTTGCGTGTATTTCTACTAGAACAATGCAATAATACTGATCCGGTCCGATTCCGGTCGGTTATAAAAATAACTAGTAGAACACCCTACAACTTTGTCTGTTTTGAGTTTTACCACACCTTTTTAATCTTCCTACCGCACTTTTTTTAATATATATCATATACAATCCTTTCTTATTGCACCCCCTACATATTAAAAGGATTTGAAAGCCGAGTTCATCAACACAATTACGGGTGTTTAGATTCTAAACAAAGTTTTCACGGTTAAGGATTTTATATTGTTGTCCTGGTAAATCAATCAGTCAGAACTTGTTTATTGTATATTGCTGTAACAAAGACTTTTCAAGTGTATCATGATAAATAACTTAATAGATAAAACAATACCATTTATAGCCCACTAAACTGGATCGGGAAAGATAATGTGGTTTTATTATAACCTAAAAGTCGATAATTTTAAATATTATGTCGTGTCTGGAGGTCAATTTGAGTAGGTTCGTACCTTCGTACGAATCTTCTTATTTTCTATTTATTTTATCTTTGTACTGTGTGGTTGTTCTCTGTTCTGTTTTATTATTTCTAATTGTATTTTTATTGTGCGCCTATGCTGTCGGTCATGGGGTTACTCACCAATAGGTTCTGTCTGAAAACTAGCGTAGCTTTACATCCTGGTGATGTGGAGTTGCATAATATGCTGAGACAGAACCTATTTGGCCCACGCGTTTCGGAGAGTAATTACCTTCTTTCTATGTACCTTCTTCCTGTATCCTCTCTATAAAATTATGTGTGTCAAATAAATGTATTTTCTTTCTTTCTTTCTTTCTTCTTATGAATATTATCTGTACCTATTCAATTTTTTTTTGTAAGAACTTTGGCTGATTTTCGTTGTTAGCTGGCAATAGTAGTATATTGTTTTTGATATTATCATGGTTATAAAATATAATAATCACATTCTTGTATTTTTTATCTGTGAAAATGTCACAGAATAGTGAATAGTGCCACAGATAACGTTGTACCTGCCTCGTAATAACACTAGCAAAATGGCTATAGAAACGAGACAATGGCGTTCACTTTGCTAGGCTAAGCAAGCTTTCAATATTTTGAAACAGCAAAGTTAATGTCGCGTAGTTTGAATATTAGAAGTTTGAGAGTAAGATAGTATTAGCTAGGTGTATAAAATAAGTTGTTTTTAATTCATCCAAAACTTACACATATAATCCTGAACCTAGGATTCCCTGTATCGTGGGTATCAGGAACTACGAATATCATAGTAACACAATTCTCAGAACCGGAAAAAATATCTGCAGGTCATGCAAACATTTATCCCGCTGTGGAAATCTAACCCGCACATGCGACCCAGCCAGCTACTCGTCCACCGCACCACCATATCGTTTCTCATTGTCATTTGGCTAGCGTTATTAAAAGAGCTGGTGATGACTAAGAAACTAATTCAAACTATCTCTCCGACAACTTATAGAAGAATATTAAAATAAAATTTATTACGTATATTTTTGTATATTTACCCAAAGTTGGTAATCGATCGAGCTTTTAAACGTTTCGATCAATGAACGTGAATAATTAATTAATACCGCAACCGCAGCTCTTTCAGTTATTTAATGGCTCGCTTTTGGCTTAAGTTACATATAAAGCAGATTGCCAGAGACTGGCTACTCCAATAAACTTATATTGGATCTATGACAAGTATCCTACTCATCATTTTTTTGCCCTTGTATCACGTGAGGTTAGCGCAACGTGTTTTCTTCTTTCACTCTCCTCTATTAGCCGTGATCTCAGTAATCACTCCTTTCTTACCCATGCTATCTTTCACACAATCTATATGTCTTTTCGTTGGCCTACTTCTGCATTTATTTCCATCCACATTTCCCAATTTGTCATTCTTTCTCATGACAAGTATCCTACTTTATCTTATAAATGTGAAAGTTTTTATGTTTCAAAACGATTTTAATGAAATTTGAAACAGGTATAGTTTGTGATCTAGAATAGCTCATAGACGTTTTATCCGGGTACCACGCGGTCGAAACCAGTTATAGTTTTTCAAAGTCAAACAGATTTGTGTGTGAAAAAAAAATGTGAACAGCATTTTTTTGTTATTACCCATAGGTTTGATGTAGACTGACAAAAATGTGGCTTTTTATTATAATTGTATCTAAAACCTGTGACCAAGATAGGCACAGGTAATATAATTAGATTTAAATAATGTTACCAGCTTACTGCAGATAAAAAACGACGATGCTTTACGTGATTCACACAGAAAAAAAATCGTATAAGGTTCGAACCATACCCTTTTTGGTATGGAAGATTCGAGATTCGGATGATTCGAGAAACTGCAGTTTTCGCCTCAAGGTAAGGCACTTTACAAATCTTGATTTTAACTATCAATCACTTCATTAATATATTTTATGTGCCAAGCAAATTCGTCCAAAGTTTTCTGCCTAAATGCGGCAGCTATAGTGGTCAATACATTTCACGTAGATAATAAGTTGAGGAATACTAATAAAGGGGAAATTTGTAAATCAATTAATTTTATTTTTGTGTATGTACATTTGGTCACGAACAAAGATTTAATTGATCTTATATAAAGCAACACTGAAGTCTGCAGTGAAGCACTTGTCAAATATGAAATTATTATAAAACGCTATCCTTGTATTTAAGCTTTGTAAACACTGTCATATATTTTGTATTGAAATATGCTCTGTGGTTCACGAGCATATTTCTGTACAACAACACTTCACACTTACACACTGGCAACACTTCTGAACTAAACTCAAAGTACCGAACAAAACATTGTGATGTTTGTTTACTCTTAGTAAATTGATGAGATTTCTTTAATATTTAATTACAGTTCATCATTATAAAATAATTCATGATTTTTGAAATATTGTACATATGTATACTTTGCTTTCCTGATGTTTTTAGTTTCTCAAGTGATAGTTCATGGTATGTTGTTGATGGAATGTTTTAACAAATATTGTAGTTCAAATGATTATAAAAATAGCACAAATCTTAGAATAAGTTTTAAAAGTATTTCACCGTATTATATTTAGCTATAGTTACCAATGTTCAGAGTTATTTTCGGTAAAATCAACAATCGTCTGTGATTGGTTTAAAATGGCGCTTTGCTTAATGAGGTTTGAAGTGTATAAAAGCCGAATGTAATTCTATGGTTGATCAGTTATGGATCCACTGCAGAATACGGCGCAAGTTAAGTACTTTGTTATTCACTATTGTTACCTGTTATTATTATTGTCTGTGATTATGTTTGATGTTTTCTTGGTATATTCTTATTTTCTGTGATTATGCTTATTGATTATGTTTGATGTTTTCTTTGCACCAATACCTACTTATTACTGTTCATTTATTATAATTGTTGAAGATCTTAATTGTTGTTCTTATTGGCATGTATTAATACAACTATTCTATAAGATGAAGTAGTTGTTGACTTTGAAATACACCATTAATAAAATTACTGTTGTTTACTTAAATTGACTGGCTACAATCTTTTATATAGAAACTTCCCTATCCACTCTGGTTGTAGGTTCTTAAAATGACAAACATATTTAGGTTTGTCATTAGTTGTATTATTCAATTTAAAAATAATAACTTTAATATTGGTAAAATCTCTATATTCTCATTGCTCTATCTATTTATCTAACATCAGAAGTGGGATGCTTTCACGCTCTTTAATACAAATTATCTAAAACCAATTATTTGTTCAAGGATGGAATCTGGAGCGGCTGATGTTCTTCTAAAAGGGATCCTCAACGTTGCCCGAACTGCGCACCTAGCACAATGACGTCATGCTACCCCAACAAGAACTACTATGGAGCTTCAAGCTGATGCAGCAGCACCGCGACTCCCAAGAATTTCAAATGGAGCAGTATCAACAGCCGCTTAAGCTGAAAGGTTGGTCAAACTGAATCATAATTCCATAAGCAGCAAGCTGAAGTGAACAATTATTTGTCAATAACAATTATTATTGTGCCATTATACTTAAATTGTAATGTTTTGTAATGTAATAGATACAGATAAGAATTAACTTAACCATGGTACCTTTCATCAATGACATATTAAAAACTCGTAACTACGTGAGTTAGCTTTAGTTTAATAGTGAATTAATAGGCAGACGATTGAATAGGCGTTTTATTATGACTATGTTTAACATGTCTATTCCATCCTACGACATGGTTCAACTCTTTAGCTTCCTCTTGCCATAGCTCAAGAAAATGCATGTCCTAAAATACCAATAATTTATATGCCGATAATAATATGCCCCAAACAATATATGGATTACATATCGATTAAATTCATATTTATACTTAATATAATATCATACCAATGATACGTACCTTCCTTTACTTCCGTCACTGGAAAACCCAGGGCCACCAAAATACAGGTTATGCCTAGTTTGGGACCCAATGTCATTTTTTTTAATAAACAACTATTTGTAATAATTAACCACTACCCACTTACCAAGTTTCATCAATATTAAATATATAGTTTGGCAGTTATCGTCGGAACAATAAACATTCAAAGTCAAAGTCAAAGTCAAAGTCAAAGTCAAAGTCAAAGTCAAAGTCAAAGTCAAAGTCAAAGTCAAAGTCAAAGTCAAAGTCAAAGTCAAAGTCAAAGTCAAAGTCAAAGTCAAAGTCAAAGTCAAAGTCAAAGTCAAAGTCAAAGTCAAAGTCAAAGTCAAAGTCAAAGTCAAAGGCAAAGTCAAAGTCAAAGTCAAAGTCAAAGCCAAAGCCAAAGCCAAAGCCAAAGCCAAAGTCAAAGTCAAAGTCAACGTCAACGTCAACGTCAACGTCAAAGTCAAAGTCAAAGTCAAAGTCAAAGTCAAAGTCAAAGTCAACGGCAGAGTCAGAGGCAGAGTCAGAGGCAGAGTCAGAGGCAGAGTCAGAGGCAGAGTCAGAGGCAGAGTCAGAGGCAGAGTCATAGGCAGAGTCAGAGGCAGAGTCAGAGGCAGAGTCAGAGGCAGAGCCATAGGCAGAGCCAGAGACAGCGACAGAGACAGAGACAGAGACAGAGACAGAGACAAAGTCAAAATTCATTTTTTTTTTTCATTAAAGTCACAAGGATTTTAATGATTCTTTTACAAAACAATAGGTTCTAGTTGGAGCATTTTCAATCCCTAGAGTTTTGTCATCTAAATAATCAGATTTTTTATATAGTGTTTTTTTTTATATAAAGTTTTTTTTAAATTACGTTTTTAAATTTGTTAAATTTTCTTTAAGTAGAAGATTGTTTTCATTGAACCATTTACAACCTTAGACATTGCATTGTTTACATCGTCAAAATCGGTTTATCGTCGCTTCAAATTAAATGAAAACAAATAGACAAATGCTAGATTGCTAATGAAAGACTTGGATATCTCAATTCGTTTAGCTTAGTCGATCATTTGTGGCTTTATGGCCCATGTTGACTTATATTTAGAGGGTAGTTCAAATGTAGCAAAAAAAAAACACTTAAAAAATAACGTTGTTTTGTAATAAAAATGTAGGTCTTTATCAAAGGCAAAGGATTTATAAAATTATTGGCTGTAGTTATTCCCAGCTGAAAATAAAATAAAACAATGGAATTGTAGTGTCATAAAAGATATAAAATATACCATTTAGTACTATGCCATCTCTGGTAATTTATTACATAATGGTTATATTCATTAGCTAATTTATTGCATATTGTAAACCATAATGTAAAAATCTTTGTTTCATCGATAACAACGAATTATTATCCTGAAAGCTCATAATGACCCCTAATATTAAAGTGTCGGATTTACACGTCTCTTCTATAACGATATTACTTTCAGTAGAATTCATAGTCGTAGGACTGAAAGGTTCCTCGATAACCTACTTTTGACATTCACATAAAGGCTGGATATTGAATCATTTCTTTCATAAACAATAACTGCATACCTGGCAGTTATTGTTGGTTTTAACTGGAATTCTAGCATACCTGGTTTCGGTGATCTTGATCGACGGATCATTCCTGAACATTTCTCTCTTTGACATGATATTGATTGAAATAACTACAAAACAGTGTTTTGCGTGACTTTGTGGAAAGTTTCTAACGTTTTGTGTTGTTTTATTTAAATTTAATAACAATCAACTTGGTTCTATTCTGATCTATTATTCTTCAAAACATATCCTTAGCTATACTCATGTAGGCCATACGCCAAGAAATCAAGACATGAAAAAACCATTCACTGTATATTATTGTAAAATAAAAAAACATTTCCCGTATAAAAACATTTCTCAAAATTTCCATTATAACAAATATTTCTATTATATGATTGGTTGGATGATGGCATTGGACCATTAAGTATCTTGACCCAGATTTTTCATAAATTAGAAGTTGGTTTTGTATGGGAAATGCATAAAAGTTAAATTCACCATACAGTGTCTGACTTGTTTCCTACGGGAGCCCCCATCTTGGCTATGAATTGCAGTGGAATGTAATGCCAATTCACTTATCATACCTAATAAAGTTTTAATATGAATCATGTCCACGGGACTACAGAGAGATAATGTCCACGTGTTTAAAAAAACAAACTCTACAACATTACCACAAAATAATTTAAAGTAAGATATACATCCAGATGTATATCTGCATTCAGTTGTTTGTTTTATTAAAATCAGATTGATTAGAAATATTGTCAGATTGGCCAAGCGGATTGTAGAAAATCAAAATTAAGAATTGGGCGTTTAAAATCTACAGTTCTACAGTTCAAATCTATCATAAATCTTCTCACTGGTTGTATTACTAAATTGAGTTAAGAATCTAAGAAAAATAGTGGTAGCCAAAGCTAAATTAAGGCATTTCTCTGATCAATGAAACATATTGTAAATTAATAAATCCTCTTTATAATAAAACCTTGTACTTATAATGAAATAGCTTTATATAGTATAATAAGTGAACTGCTGAAGTCTTTTGCTTTATTCTAGTCCGTCTCATGCGCAGCAGGTGTGGGGCTAGAAAGAACTAAAGCGATTGACCGTTGTTATGTCCTCTTAATGTGAAAAGTTGGACAGTAGCAATGTTATAATGAAATAAGTGAACTGCTGAAGTCTTTTGCTTTATTCTGGTCCGTCTCATGCGCAGCAGGTGTGGGGCTAGAAAGAACTAAAGCGATTGACCGTTGCTATGTCCTCTTAATGTGAAAAGTTGGACAGTAGCAATGTTATAATGAAATAAGTGACCTAGGTAATTATGAATTTATTTCGTTGATTAAGTATTATATTTGTATGTATTAATGATTAGGTTAGTAATACAAATAATGTTATTGTCTCATTGACAAAAATTTACAAAACTTTAAAATGATTATTTAGATACTTCGGGACGAAGTATAATCAGAATGGCCGTGTCAAATATGAAATTATTATAAAACGCTATCCTTGTATTTAAGCTTTGTAAACACTGTCATATATTTTGTATTGAAATATGCTCTGTGGTTCACGAGCATATTTCTGTACAACAACACTTCACACTTACACACTGGCAACACTTCTGAACTAAACTCAAAGTACCGAACAAAACATTGTGATGTTTGTTTACTCTTAGTAAATTGATGAGATTTCTTTAATATTTAATTACAGTTCATCATTATAAAATAATTCATGATTTTTGAAATATTGTACATATGTATACTTTGCTTTCCTGATGTTTTTAGTTTCTCAAGTGATAGTTCATGGTATGTTGTTGATGGAATGTTTTAACAAATATTGTAGTTCAAATGATTATAAAAATAGCACAAATCTTAGAATAAGTTTTAAAAGTATTTCACCGTATTATATTTAGCTATAGTTACCAATGTTCAGAGTTATTTTCGGTAAAATCAACAATCGTCTGTGATTGGTTTAAAATGGCGCTTTGCTTAATGAGGTTTGAAGTGTATAAAAGCCGAATGTAATTCTATGGTTGATCAGTTATGGATCCACTGCAGAATACGGCGCAAGTTAAGTACTTTGTTATTCACTATTGTTACCTGTTATTATTATTGTCTGTGATTATGTTTGATGTTTTCTTGGTATATTCTTATTTTCTGTGATTATGCTTATTGATTATGTTTGATGTTTTCTTTGCACCAATACCTACTTATTACTGTTCATTTATTATAATTGTTGAAGATCTTAATTGTTGTTCTTATTGGCATGTATTAATACAACTATTCTATAAGATGAAGTAGTTGTTGACTTTGAAATACACCATTAATAAAATTACTGTTGTTTACTTAAATTGACTGGCTACAATCTTTTATATAGAAACTTCCCTATCCACTCTGGTTGTAGGTTCTTAAAATGACAAACATATTTAGGTTTGTCATTAGTTGTATTATTCAATTTAAAAATAATAACTTTAATATTGGTAAAATCTCTATATTCTCATTGCTCTATCTATTTATCTAACACACTCATATCAAGAAAGGAGCTTTTTACTTTGGATTTGAAAACACCCAGGTTGTATTTCTCAGAAGACTCTAGACTAAAAAAAAGAATATCGGAATAAAATCTGTTAACATTGGCGAAGATATCACGTAACATACCTACACACCTGTAACCTACACACGAAAAACATACAGACAAATTAAGAAACTCCTTTTTTGAAGTCAGTTGATAATAATTTAATTGTGATATTAGCGATAGTTACCTACGCTTGCAGTCTCTGGTTTACGGTTTCAATCCTGCAGATACTTAAATAGCATCAGACGTGCTCACGTTATTTTGCCTACTCTTTCGAAGAAAAAACAAAATAAAAGTCGCCCACAAAAAATGTTTCGGCTAGTCGTGATTCCATGAGATGATAATTATGATTTTTTAAGTTTTAAGTCCCAGTCCCGGTCCCAGTAGTACCAGTAGTCCCAGTAGCCCCAAAGTCCCAATAGTTTCAGTAATCCCAATGGTCCCAGTAGTCCCAGTAGTCTCAGTAGTCCCAGTAGGTCCAATAGTCCCAGTAGTCCCAATAATCTTAGTATTCCCAATAGTTCCAGTAGCCCCAATAGTCCCAGTAGTCCCAGTAGTCCCAGTCCGAGTCCCAGCTAACTACTCGGCGTACACTACAAAGTGCGCTATAAATCTTACGCCAGCTTAAGCTGAGACGTGAACTCGAAGGTTCCTAAATGATCATTTAGCAATATCCGATTCCTTTGGAGTGATCTGACTTAACATGTGCCTTATCCATTATGCCTATACCATAAAATGCGCACACCTGCTTAAGATGAGCCGTACGTTCAAAGGTTTCCTGTACATTCCGGGTTTCAAGTAATTTGGACCTATTACTGAGGCCTGTGATGTCTGTTACTTCTGAACTACAAACCCGATGACCTTAAAATATTTACGGGACAATCTTGAAAGTACTTCCTTTCTAACAAAAAAGAATAAATGAAATCGGACTACGCGTTAATGAATTACAACTTAGTACACATTTTGACTTTCATCCCCTCTCCCAAGGGAACCATGCTGAATTTCGGGATAAAAAGTATCCTAAGTCCTACCCCGTACTATGAACTCAAATCATGCCAAGTTTCATTTGAATTCATTCAGTAGTTTCGGCGCCATGCGTGATTAAGGTTCAGACGGACAGACAGGCATACAGACAGACAAAAATGAAAAAAAAAAATTTTGGCTTCAGTATCGATTATAGAGTGCCATACAAAAAAAATCAAAATTTCTGCAATGTACAGAATTTGACCTGTAACATTCTTATTATAGTATAGATAAGATCAATTAAATGCATAGCACAGAGTGCCTAAATGGAAACTATGCAAATATTTAATGACCTCGACGGGGTGGCGGGCGAGTAGCCGGCAACGCAATTGGTACGGTTTTGATTCCCGCTGCGGTATACATATGTTTGTATATTCTGCAGAAATTTGTTCAGAATTTACTCGTAGTTCCTGATATAATTAAAATGTCATTTTCCTTTTCATTATTTAGGTACATAGAAAAAAACATGAAATTGGTAAATAATTTATTATCATAATATTTTTTGTATAAATATTAGTAGATAAATTTAATCTTTAATACAATATAAGATATACAGTAAAACATTTGTTAAATATTCCTTTAGTAAAATTTTATCTAATAAGATCAGACGAATAATATTTTACTTTTGACCTAGTCAAACTGGCTGTGGCGATCTATACATTTATGCGAACTTTGACACCACTTGATAACCATTTCCCTTTCATCAGCAACGCCACCGCTTCAGTTTGACAGACCCTTTATCGTTAACAAGAAACAATGAATAAAGAAATCTGGTAAACGATTTATTTTAAACCATCACATTCAATGCAACACCAAACGTCATCAAAACCATCAGAATAGATCCTTGCAAGCCAACACCTCCATTCATGTACCCGTATCTCTTGGCCTGATGGATTAGCTCCAGGATGGAATCCCAGGTCTCCTGCCCTGTTGGTATTATCTGATCTGGTGGCAAAAGATGACGGTACTCTCCCTTGTCGCGAAGCTCGTAGCAATAAACTAAAGGTGTTCCGATCTCATCTTTCACCCAGTCCATGCTGCTGCCGGAAGCATGGTCTGTAAAATAAATCACCATTAGTCTAAGGCCTCTCTTATTTTTTTTTGGGACAATATTATTTGATCCTTAAGAATCTAATTGATCTATTTCATATTGTAAAAACGGGAATTTTCACGTACTGCACTATCGGTGAAGGCACCGACTAAGTTTCGACTCATTCCGAGAGTCTTCATCAGGAGAAAGTCGCGACCACTCAGGTCGCGACTTTCTCCTTCCGCGTCGCGCCGTGCACTAAGTAGTGGAATGAGTCGAAACTTAGTCGGTGCCTTCACCGATAGTGCAGTACGTGAAAATTCTCGTTTTTACAATATGAATAGTCAAGTTCACGATAGTTTTTGATCTATTTCAAATGATCACTTTCTTAAATAAACGATATTTATTGGCTAATGTATCGATAATGCACAGCTAATAATACAAATCTAATGACGGAGTATGTCAGTAGGCTATGGTTTTTTTTGCACCTTGCACATAAAATAAATCAAATCAACCGATATTTTAATTTATTTTATGTCTCACTAAAAGAGCATCAATCATTAAAAAAGACGACCGTCTATTATTTTTTGTTTGCTGATTTTTCAAAATTGAAATGATCATATACATGCCTGTTTTATACTACTAAAGATGCAAACAAGCACACGGCCTATCAAAATGAAATTATTATTTGTGTTTTAACCATTCTGTGAACTACCGATATATCTTTTACCACAATATACAAAGGTTATCTGAAGAGAATGCTTTTAGAATTAAGTTCGC
The DNA here is from genome assembly GCA_958496245.1 of Perizoma flavofasciatum. Lineage (NCBI taxonomy): Eukaryota > Metazoa > Arthropoda > Insecta > Lepidoptera > Geometridae > Perizoma > Perizoma flavofasciatum. The sequence continues at coordinate 9,751,561 of OY292436.1, forward strand.
CTATGTACTAAGTATCGCCTATTTTGTGTACTAAAGAATCTCCTCTGTGGCGCAGTGGGCGAAGGCTCGCCTGAAACGCAGAAGGTTGCGGGTTCGATTCCCGCCCGGGACAAATGTTTGTATCTGCAAATATTTGTCTCGGGTCTGGGTGTTTTCTATGTATAATATGTATGTATTTACAAAAAAAAATATCGATATATATCATGTATATCAGTCATGTAGTTCCCATAATACAAGCTTTGCTTAGTTTGGGGCTAGTTACGTGAAAATTTCCTGCATTATTTATTTATTTATTTATCTATAAAGATCTCATGTGCCTATAGTTTAACGGAAACTATACCCTCAATGTGCATTCAAAGACTATAATATTGTTAATTTAAACCGGCAGTTATACCCTTATGTATGTACCTGTTCTTCTTAAACATTTTCTGCCCACAAGCTTTCTTAAGAAACTCACAGATAGCTTCAGCAATATTTCCAGTGACATACTGAGTGCCGTATTTAGCTGAAAGAGCGCCCATTGCACGTCTGCCAATATTCATCTGGAATAAATTATATTTAGCGAGATTTCAATGGTATTCGATTTGAAAAATTTATGCAAATTTCATCGCAAATTGTGAAGAACTTATCTAGCGAGGCTTTTTTAACTAATTTTTAACGCTTTGACCGAACGAGCTCAAAATTTTATCACATAATCAACATCGGGTAAGTTAGATACATAAGCTAAGGTATAGATATAAGGTTAGTTATGTATATCTCGTTATATATATCGTTAGGTTAGTAATTTGTTTCATAAATAAATATCCGCAGCGCTTCTCTTAAAATGCCAAATAGAATTTAATGTTTGGTCTTGCTTCTGATTATCCTTTTCTTGGTATCTTCTTGCTAAGGTATCGTCTTGAAGGTACTGGGTATGGATGTCTCAAATTTACTTATTACTTATACACCCCGGCAGAGTGGAAAAAAGACAAAATATGAAAACTATGAAAAACCCCAATAATATATAATTATACTATTACATATATTTATGGTGTTTTTGGATAATGCTTGAATTTTCTACCAAAAAAGTCACAATACTACCTACCGCATCATAATAATTTCCCAAAGGCTCCGTGGTATTTCCATAAGGAAGCAGTAACAGTTGGCCAGCAGAGTGAAATGACAGGTAAAGCTCAATGTCATCTCCAACCGTGCTGATGAACTCAGAAAAACTCCTGGTCTCTGGCTCTGAGAATGGGCCAGAACCGGCATAAGTGTTGGACGAGGGGTCAGTGCTAGCTCCTATCACTGAAAAAAAAGAATATTGAGGTTCCTCTGTACTGAGTTTGTATGTGACTCGGAATTCCGATCTGATGGCCGAGTGTTGAAACCCAGATTGCACCAATGGATTTTTCCATTCAGAAGTTACGTGCTCAAACCGATGAAGGAAAACATTGTAAGGAAATGCTCTATATTCAAAAGATCAAAGGCATATGCCATCAATTGGTGTTCTTATAAAACGGCAATAGGTTTGCTACCAGTCACACATAATATATATAAAATTATAATACTATGAAATTAATGTTTGAAAAATTAACATTGTTAACATAGGTATATTTGGACATGCAAATATATAGTATGCAGATCTGTGAGAGTACTTTCGTACTCAGATTAGTAGTTGCATAATGATTATGATATCCACCACGGGAATGCGGTCATGATCATTTTTTGCTTTTTTTCTATGATACTGTACTGAATGAATTAGACATGGGCGTTTTGTTTTTTTACTACAAACGGTTATGTAACCGATATACAGTTTGCATATCGATAAAGAAAACGGTTTTCAGATATCGATATCAGTCGCAGGGGTTTTTAGAGAGGCAAACTAACAACGAAACGACAATCGTAAACTTGTTTAGTTATTTATCAGTTTAGCAACTTGTAACTACGCCGGCGTGAAAACATGGACCAAAAAGAGTTACAATAGAAAGTAAACCATATTGCCAGCTATCTATAATATATTTTTTACGCACGCCATTATCATGCAATCATGGCTAATGTTACGTCATATTCGCTCCATATGTCGTTTCGTTTGGTTTTTGGTTTGTGAAGTTTTTGTTTTGTTCGTGTCTGTAACAGTTGAGGTTTTGATAAGTTTTCATGATATCGGTTTTGTGGATTTAAATATCGATATGGTATCGATATCTAACCCATATCCGATATCAGTTACGTTTCGATATATTGAACTCATGTCTAGAATGAATAAAAGTAAACACAATCATGACGGTTGTCGAAAATGTTATAGTTTTTTCACGGACATAAAGATCTTGTTAAATTGTAAATGCATGACTTGTGAAGATCACTAACTCATTTAATAGTACCCTACCTTCTTACCTAACCAATTGTTGTTCCAGTTTCGATTCAGATCAATTCCAAATTCATTACCAACGGGACGTCTGCTCTTACGCCAAAGCCTGTTCTGAAAGGCAAAAAAAAAACAAAATGAATTGAGGTACTTGGATTAAAGATTAATAAATAAAATTTAAACTTACATTAGTATGCGTCCAGACATACCCATCAGGGTTTGTTACCGGAAAGATATACCAATCGAACTCCCTTGCCACGTTTCTCGTCCATTCATCATCACTCGACAACAGCTCATTTGCAATAAAAATGGCTGTCGCTGGTGAAATCCACTCCCTTGAATGAATGCCTCCTTCGATAAAGACGATTTTTTTACCAGCTCCATGAGATATTTTAAATCCTTTAATTTCTCTACCCTCAAACGATACACCGCCAACTAATGCTGTGATTTCAGGGTAGGTGCTAGCTAGGTCATCGATCCAGTCGTTGATTTGGTCGTTCGTATGGTAGGCGTCAAATTCCATGCTTTTCAAGTCACCGCGATTGTAAGGCTTAACTGTTTGTTTGTCAATGATCCTGAAACATACTTAAATAGATAATCTCTTAGCGATGTCTGCTGTTATTGACCATATTTTCTGCATCTCATCGACTTTGTATCTAACTGGAACCTTGTACTGTATTTGAGGCACTGTGTCTATTGAAAACACTGAATAATTCACCTATTTTAATTACTTTTTAGTTTAGTCAGTAAATATCTGCACAATATTTTAAACTACCCCAAAATATTTTTTTTGAATGTTGGCAACGCGCGTGCAACACGAGAGGAATAAATCTCTAATCTTGCAAATGTCCATAGCACAGACTAATTACAGATACTTCGTATGTCCATAGCCTATGGTAACCGCTTACCAACAGGTGGATCGTATGTTTAATTGCCACCTTGGTTTAAAAAAACCTATCAAAGTAAATGAAGAGAAAAATATAATGAGTAGAATCAACAGGTTACTTACTCTTGGATATTCGTGAAAGTAACACCGAAATCAATACCATGGCTCCTCAAATACTCCTCTAGTACACTCTTGTCTTTTGGACTCGACAGTATACTTATAGAATCAGCGGTGGGCACTGGATCGCTCCAAAAATCAAAGCGACCATCACTGTCATGCAAAACCTGAAGAACCTTTACTTGATCTACATTATTCGGCAATACTTTGTACAGCGTATAATTATCGAAGCGGAAATTTCCAACAACTAAAGTGATAAGCATAAATATAGGAATTATTTTGAGCAACATTTTCAAACCACCACTCTAGTGGAACTCTTGAAAATGATAAACGTAGGTAGTTTTGCATGCACATTATTTATTTGATGGTTGATAGTTAGTTGTAAAATTTATTGGTGGATTACAAAGGTGTTATAATAATCTGTTATTATTGCTTGATAAAAGAATTGGGCCCGAATTCATAGTCGATAAGGGGCTCCTCTAGGGGACTGTTCAGGCGCTAAGTAAAAATTAATTTCCGAATTCAATCTTTATGCACCCAGCCATAAGGCGAAAGCTGAATGGTAGATTTTGGGGGACTGTTTAACCCCCGGCTATGAATGCAGGCCTTGCTGTTCGGCACACATTGTAGTTTATGTAACTAAATTACACTTATAAACCTGGCTTCCCTTAGAATAGCCATCAGCGAATCGTATGTCTCCTGGCAGGTCGGAGTTATCTGGTTAATAGGCAGCGAGTAGCCCCATACACCATTATCTCGGAGGTAGTAAGTAGCAGCTATAGGCGGATTGTAGCGGTGTTTCGCCCAATCGACTATTGAACCTGTAGCACCATCTAGAAAAAAAATACTTGACATCATTAGATAATAGCAATCGAAAACTTAATGTTGATCAAAGATAATAATCACGAGTGAGATATGGCATGGACTAAGCTTTTAAAACAGGCGTCGCATAAAACTAAAGTGATAGTTGAATGATATGTGATAAACTTACCAAGGACTTCCTTGGATGTGCCGACAAGATAATTAGTGTTGTATTTGACAGCCAATGATCCCATTGCTCTTCTGCCGATGGTGATCTGAAAATGTACAAAAAGCTTTCAGCGTCTATTTATTTATAATTATATAGTTAATATTTTCAGATTATTTTTTCAATTTTAGAACTGATTTATAAATCATGTGCCATCGTTCACAGTGTTGATAACAAGTACTGAACAAAAGTTTTTTTCATGCAATCTTACCATTTCATTATAGTTGTACAAATGTTCAGTGGTATGCGCAAAGGGCAACACCAGTCGCTGTCCAAACGATCTCAACGACAGGAAGCCAGTGAGTCTAGAACCAATGGAATCCACGTATCCGGACAACTGTCTAGTCTCCACTTCGGATAAAGGTCCGATGCCAATATAGTTGCTGGCCGATGGAGTGTGGCTACCTCCACTTACTAGAAAAGTATATTAGAAAGATTCTTGCATTAACAGTGATGATCCCAGTTACCAAACACTTAGGAGCAAGACAAAATGAGATCAATACAAAGGTATGATTGAATCTTTCTTGTTTGATTTTGACTATAACTAAAAATGTAGGTGAAGAAGACTAATTACCAAATAGGAGATATTTGAATGGTAAAGATGATAAAAAAAATAGATTGGTAGTCGTATGCGTATATACAACTTCATAAAAAGATGACATCTTATAGACAGGTATATTAATAAATCAAAGCATCGTAATATTTACAAATATTACCTCCCCATTGTGAATTCCAGTTCTTCGACAAATCAACACCAATAGCTGTCGAAGTGATAGGTCTTCTATTCTTCATCCATAATCTGACCTAATAACAGAAAAACACGTTTTTTATTATTAAACTTCTGTTTTACTAGTGTATAAAACTATATATTTTATTGTACGCTTAGTATCTTACTTACAGACTCCTGGGAATATTGAAAACCATCAGGATTGACAACTGGGAAGATGTGCCATTCAAAGTCCTCAGAAGCCTTTTTTGCTTCAGGATCATCTCCCTTCACAAGCTGGTCTACTAGGTAAGTCAAAACGACTGGAGACAGCCAATCAGCTGCGACCTGACCGGCTTCAAGGAAAAAGGCTCGTCTGGGATTTCCTCGGGATATTTTGATACCAGTTATGTTTCTACCTAAAAACGTCAAGTCAAGATGATTACTTGATGTAACTAAATAGCTTTAGTTTGTTTATCTTATTGATAAGATGTTTTTTGTCACATCTTTCCAGCTGTGTTCATTCGTTTCTGTTCATACCACAACATAGTGTGGTCAAGTTCATTCATAATTTGACAGCTTATTGTTTATTGACCAATCCAGTTAAAATATTTAATTAAAAAAAACACTGATATACCTTCGTAAGATGTTCCAGCATGCACCACGGACACAATATTACTATGGACTTCAGCCAGGTGGCCGAACCATTCATGGATTTCCGCAAGAGTCTGATAGTTAGTCCAATATAGTTCATTGTTACGAGCATTTCGTTTTCTTCTACTATTTAGTTGTGAGTCAAAGGCTCTGGAATCAAAAAAAATATAATAATCATCATCATCTGTAGGTATACGTTATTTAGATAGCTGGGTATTTTTTTTATCATCAAATGATCAAATACCTGCCACATTCTTCTCAGCCGCCGTGCTCGGCTCGTCTAGTGTATCAACATACTTTATTATTTTGGTAGAAATGTAACAAAATGTACTTACTCCTGTAAATTCTCCAGCATAAGCTCAGAATAAATGCCCCTCTTTGATAAAGATTGTTCAAACTCTTTCCTCTTTTCTGGAGGGCTGACCACACTCACATAGTCACCAACACTATTCGCTGGCTTCCAGAAATCTAGATTTATATCTGTTTCTTGCAAGTCTTTTAGAAAGGTCACGTGATCATCACTCTGTGTATGCACTTTGTACAACGCATAGTTGTCGTATCTCACTTTTTCTGATGCTGTAACGCTTAGAAATCCAAATAATAACAGTTTCAACCACATTTTTCTTTATTTCTATATAGCAACAATAAGATACTGATGTGTGGAAAACATAAATGTTGTTAGAGTATTATCTATAATTCATTAATCCACCATTTTACTACAAATACCTTCACTAAAACTTTATTGCTTAGGTCATACTGTTTTTAATCGTTTGGCGTTGAAACATTATTAAATTTGTCAAATTTGTAGATTACCTTATCAAAATAATGTCCTTAATCGACTTTAGTTCATGATAATTGATTGATTGGAATTTTATCAACATAATATGTGATGTGGTACAGTTGTTCCATTCCGCTCAGCCGTGGTTTGCGTTTTACTTTGCGTTTAGTTGCCATGCTAACGGTACTCGCTGTCAACAACTGCCGTGAACACAATAAGCACAAGTGACCCAAACCGCTATCCGGTCAAGTCAGATTGCTCCTGAGCTTACGCACACTAAAATAATGTGCAAGTGCATGCAATACAACAAACATTAGAGCATTACAAAGAGAAGATAAAAACGATTTCTGTCGCCTAATCTGTCAAACAAAAAAGAGGGATAAAATATTTTTGACTTCTCGGCGGTAGGCAAGACCGTTGTCTTGAGTCTTAATACTAAGCAGGCTGGTTGTTAGGTCCTTATGAAATATTTTGACATTATGTTTTCATCATAATTAAAGACTATACTTGATTTTCCGTTTATTATGTTGGTACAATAAAGCCTGTTGTCCTCGTTGTTACTGAAATAGTTTCAACCGTTCAAAATAGGATGAGGTTCTCAATTCGTCTATTTTGCGTATTTTACGCGATATCTTCTACAATTGTAAACCGATTTGAATGATTTTTTTTTAATATGTAGGGTTTATACTTCAAGGATGGTTCCAAATTTTCATAAATTTTGTAAAAAAAAATACCACCCCTAAGCGTGAAAATATACTTTCCTGAAAAAATATTATGCATGCAATGCAGGCCATCAAAATAAGATCGGTCTACCTCTGTGTGTGTAGTAAATAAAACAAAATCACAATATAAAGCCGTTAATGCTCATCAGCAATAAAGCCGACGTCACACTGCGGTCGCAATGACAATTTGTCGCAGCCAGAGCCGTGAATTCGCAAGATTGATCACGCGGATCTACCACCGGTTATAAAATATGCTATTCTCGAATTGAGATCCTGAATATTTCATTGGCGAACTTTTTTTCTCAATCCACGTAGAACTTTTGCATTTATTATATTAGTAGGATTGATTCAATAAGAACCGATAGCAATGTTCGCGGGATATCGATGGATGGAGATGGAGTATTATTTTCTTTCTGTACACGATCCTACCTCTGTAATTACCTCTCTCTAGCTCAAGGTTTGCTGGAAGAAAACTCTTTTCAGGGTTAGGCTCGCCTTTGTACATTTCATTTAATTCTGCCTTTTTGTAATTGTTTATTTGTGTGTACAATAAAGAATAAAGAATGAATTGATCAAAATATTATAATCGGTATACCAATAAGTGTTGCGGGGAGAAAATTTTCTTCAGCGGAAGACACAGTAGACCTTGGTAGCGCAGTGAGTAGCCGGCAGATACGCAAGATACAGGGATTCCTAGTGTAGAAGCAGAACTATGTAAATATGTGGTATGTTAATAAAAGTAGCATATGACCGTCTCCAGGCTTCAAACTATGTCCACCAACTTTTGAATGAATCGAACCAAGGATTACAATTTATACAAAGTTTAGAACTCAATTGCACACCTCCAAAGGGTAGTTTAAAAAAAATAAAAAATACGTGTTTCATTATTTACTTTAAAGTTTATTTGTACAGAGTTTTGAGCGAATCAAACAATTTTTTTTCATAGAAACTTTACCGCCCTATTTAATCCCTTTAGGGGTCGATTTTCGGTCATCCAAATCGGTTTAGCAGTTACAGAGATACGTGGTAACAAACATTCATACACACACACAGAATTCGCATAGATTATATTAGTAGGATTTATTCTATAAGAACCGATAGCAATGTTCTCAGGATATCTATGGATGGAGATGGAGATGCGGGATATCATTGCGATCAAAGTCCCTTGAGCGCGAAAAAAGTAGACCCTCCTAAGCCCGCCGGTCAAAAATGCGCGAAGCCAGACCACAGTACGGGTGCGGATTTTTGTTCATTACCTTTTATGTATGAAGCCTATAAAACTCGAATTACCTATCACATAGCATACAATCACAATAACATGTAATAACAATGGAGATACTGTTTACCTTAATTGTTTTCATTTCTTGCCGTTTTTTGAAAAGTTTGTAAAGTTACGCATAATTAAAGATATAACTAAGTATTCTTACTTCTGATTTATGTTTCTAAACTTGAAAAATAATAAATACCAATATAAATATCACTTTCCTATCATGTGTGTGTATCACAAAAACAATTAAAAAGTTGCGAATGCCTTTACTTTTCAAATGGCTATTTTTAGCAATATAATTATTAAAAAACGTACCGTGTGTTGTCTTAGAGTCTTGAAAGAACTAATTATTTGACTAATGATCTTTCGCAATGAATGATTTCACCTCGTTCGATAAGCACTACACTAAAGCTGAAAAAAAAACAATAAAAAAAAACTTAGTGCAATTTCAAAGTTTTGTTTCTAAAACAAAAATATTGGAGTTTCCAATAATGCTTGGACAAGCTGACGTTTTAGGTTCAATGGAACCTAAATCTTCATCTTGTCCAAGCTTATTTTTCAATAATTACTTACCTAAAACAATATTCAGAGTTTCAGTCGAAGACCCGTGGTTCTTTCCCCGAAGGTAATTAGTCCCGGATCGGTGGTGAGTTTAACTTTTAACAGTTCATTTTTAACTCGTGACGTTTTGACGTGTGGTGAGCTCCGCCATGTTTTATTTCAGAACGGAAATTAGCACGAAGAAGAGGGTTTAATTACTTATGACTCGGTTTTTCCTTAATGTAGTTGACTTTTGTATTTTTTTCAAGCAAGAGTTTCTCAATCCGTCTGAATGGTACGCGATATCTTCGCCGATTTCAATGATTCTTTTTTAATGGGCATACTTCAAATAAATCAATACCCAATAAATTTTATGGAAAAATTCAACCCCTAGGTTGAAAAAATGGGCAATAAAAATTACATATTGGACTTTTTTATCGGTTTTTATTTTTTCCTGAAAAAATGTTACTTATTATTGGATAAAAGTCAGATGTAATATATTTTACAGAGACAACCTAAAATTTTACAGTCAACAACATTAATTTATTTTTCTTGTTCGTCACGAAGTCACTGGTTATTTTTGGTCACCCTGCGTTAATTCAGTCATCTAACCAGATATAGGTACAGCGTTCTTGAAAACGGCCTAGTGATCCATAGATCACCAATGGATGGAACCAATGCGGTGAAAGGATTAAGTTCGTCTTGTAAAAGCTCCTTCGTCACAAACGTATTTTTAATTCCAAGATATGCCAATATCTTGGAATTCAAAATATTTTGATCTCGACAGGATTCCAAACTTTAACATTCGAATCGAAAATTTAGGCACAAGGTACCACAGAATAAATTATCAGCCACTACAGCTGTAGTTTGACACTCAACTAATTTTGTTAGTTGCATAGAATTGCTAGCAAAACTAGTGTTTATTTTGCGAGACAAAAGTGAAGTCATCTACATAAACCGATACTCAGGAATAAAGACCGTTCCACACGGGCGACACTGTGTCGTGGTCGCCGCTAATTGTGATAAATGGTTGCGGTTGCGTCGTTTGTCTTGCTGGTCGCATCGCGACAGACAGTTTACTTTTCATTGTGACGTAGTGACTTTGCAAACGGGCGACAGAAGATCAATACCGTAGTAGAAGTTAATTTTTAAGATCCGACCAAAAAAAGAGTGTTTATTGCCCAACAATGGGACAAAATAGGTTAGTAAAATAAACGGTTTGAGGCCATAATATGGTTTCTGGTTTGGTCTATTTATCAGTGGCTCCGAAATAGTCTCTCCAATTTCGATATTGTTTTTTTTAATGAAAACTGGAGTTTGCGAGATTGTTCTTAGCTATATTTGGTGGAAATTGGTGCAGTCGCAGTTTCCAGGGTCATCAACTCTAATAGTTGTTGCTATTTTTGTTTGAGCTGAAAATGTTTAGTTTTGACGACATCCGACCTGAATTCAGACTCCAGGACCCGATGATGACCAGCAAAGTCTGAATAGAACTTATATTTTGAGTTCAAAATATGAAAACATACTTTCTTATCGTTTTCCCATCAAAATAATATAAAAATATGTGATTTAGACCCGAATAACTTACAGTTTGTATACTGATTTTTGTTTTGAAAACACAACAAATACAAGACAAATTAGTAAGTGAAAATAACTTTATTCAAAGAAAGAGTGCGTAGCTATGAGTAATGTAGTGTGGTATGCAGTCTTTTCTATGCAGTTCTTAGCAAACACTTCAAACAAATACAAAAATGCTTCCTCTGGCATCTTTCTTTCTCATGTCTCCTAGGAAATAAGCTATGAAGATAGATTAGTTCATTTCAAAATATGCAAACTTGCTGATCGAACACGAATGCTTGATATCGTATTTCTGTTAAAAATCGTGAATAGTGCTCTTGAAGCTCCTAAACTATTCGCTACTAGATTACCCCGAGCATCTAGATTCAACCTAGGACCTTCAACCTAGGACCTTCAACCTATACCTAACCTACTATAACCTAAACTCCTAATCTAGAGCACGACGCACCACTGACAAGAATAGGCAACACAATGCCCACTCCAAATCCTGTCGATATTATTACTGACAGTATCAAGAAACTGAAATTCAGCTTCTCATTTAACAGTGTAGTGCTCTTGAAGCTCCTAAACTATTCGCTACTAGATTACCCCGAGCATCTAGATTCAACCTAGGACCTTCAACCTAGGACCTTCAACCTATACCTAACCTACAATAACCTAAACTCCTAATCTAGAGCACGACGCACCACTGACAAGAATAGGCAACACAATGCCCACTCCAAATCCTGTCGATATTATTACTGACAGTATCAAGAAACTGAAATTCAGCTTCTCATTTAACAAACTTTAATCCTATCCTCCTGTAATGAATTGTTAATTGTATTTTTTTTTGTTTTAATTTAAATATTTAAATTTTAATCATATTTTTTATGAAAAATAGTTATAATTTCTTTAGTTATGTTAGTTTTTATTGTAAGTATATATTTTTTTAATTTGATTCTTTAGTTTTATCTATCTCTTTCAGTAATATTACGAATACCACGCTGTCTTCATCTATAATTGACGACCTCTGTGGCGCAGTGGGCGAAGGTCCGCCTGAGACGCAGAAGGTTGCGGGTTCGATTCCTGTCACGAGACAAATGTTTGTAAGATCTGCAAATATTTGTCTCAGGTCTAGGTGTTTTTCTATGTATAATATGTATGTATTTACAAAAAAAAAAGTATATAAGTAGTATATCAGTCATGTAGTTCCCATAATACAAGCACTGCTTAGTTTGGGGCTAGATGATGCTCGGGTTTTGTTTTACAACGTAATTAAATTAGTTTTGGTGTACATTTTGTTGATGATCATTTAAATAAATAAAACCATAAATAATAACTATTACCAAATCAAAAATAATACCATTCGCATTGAAAAAATCAGTTAAATCGCTCGTTTGCTTCACCAAAAACCGCAAAGAAGCTAAATTTGACTGTGTAAACATAATTATTACAGAAACCAGATACGACACGAACTAAAATAATGCAATCAGAACAGAAACGCACCAAAATTCCTAAACCTTTTGCAATTGCATTTGTTTTTAGTGCCTACAAAACTTTCGGAAAAAACCTTACCTAAAAACACGTGTGGGCATGTACTTTGAGCTTAAAAGAATATCATTTTAAGCTCAAAGTACATGCAAATGTTTAAAGTAATTCTACTGTTCACATACATAAATTCATAAACTCATGCCTGCATCCTGGAGGGGTACACTGAATAAGGCTTTCTGTGGCCTTGCAGTTTAGCCTAGCAAAAACCGGAAGGGTAGGCAGAGAACACGGATTTCTACTTACTACGATCCTGGCATACTTCATTATCTTCATTCATCCTCATCATATAAGCTCGTTGATTTAGCGTACCCTTGTCATGGCCTTTCTCCAGAACATTTACAATTTGGTCAAAGGAGGTTTATTTATTTATTTAATTCTTTATTGCACGAGAAATAAAAGTGTACAAAATGTGGGCTTAATGCTAAAAGCATTTTCTACCTACCAACCTCACAGGTATACCTACAATGAGGGTTGGCGTGCTTCCTTAAAAGTGGTCGTGTTAACGAATGTCTGTGGTCGTAATGCCTTTTGCGGTTCTAATCCTAGTACAAGCGAGTTAAGACAATTAATTTACAGGTAAGTGAAGTGTTTATTTGAATAATTAATTTGATAATTATTTTTCTTCTTTTCCTTGTCCCCCACATTACGTGGTCGACATATATTTTCTTCATCCACTGACCTCTATCAGCCGTCGTTTTAGTACTCACTCTTTTTTCCTCACCTATGTTATCCTTCACATAATCAATCGATCGTTTTGTTGGTCCACCCCTATTTATACATCCATCCACATTACTCTTCAACTTTTCCGCCCCTCTTCTGTTTTTAAAATTCTAGAACTGCTGAATTATATTTCGAAATACCAAGAAACTTGAAATTAGAACTGAACCAAATAGTAACTTCGAGAACTGGGGATACATTTTTGAATACAACCGATTGACTATAAAAATATCGGCAACATGGCGGATGGTCACCGATTTTCCAACGTTCTTATGTTTGAAAGCTAATCGGTGGCTGAACTTCTCACACGTATGAAGAGTGGCATTCCTAATAAATTGAGACCACTGACAATGGAGTCACTCAGTAACGAATTATTTAACACTGCCGTTTTACGATGATATAGTATTAGGCCCATCGTTTCCTTGGATCATTGAAGTTAATCATACTAGTATACACATATACCTAGCATAGGTTCGGATGTTGAGATCTTACAAAAAGTAAGTTTATTCTGCTGTTGGACAGAAGACTAAAGTATAGCTTACTTTTTTGTACGTTTGTGTAACATCTAAGAAAGTCTAAGAATTGCTAAACAATCGGAGTGATCTCATTCATTACCCGTTGCAGGCTGCGTAGACGCGCCTGATTTATGAGGCCACCTCCTGCCCCTAACGACACACAGTGATGAACGGCTGGTGATGTGGTGTAATATACGCGACATAGCGTGACCTAATAGCAGGATTTAGTACAGAGTTAGATGAAACGAAGCTTCGAGGACCCTTACTTCTAGGGCATGTTGGTTTTCTGACCAACATGCCCTAGAAGTTTTTATTTTACCGTTTTTTATTCTAAAAACTATCGTGAATTTGAGTATTCATGTTGTAAAAACGGGAATTTTTACGTACTGTACCTACTATCGGTGAAGGCACCGACTAAGTATCGACTCATTCCGAGAGTCTTAACCAGGGTCTGTGACCAGGGTGAGTGATCGCGACGTTCTCCCTCCACGTCGCGTCAGTGCACGATCACGCGAAATTCCCGTTTTTACAATATGAACGTTTCTAGCTTGTATTATTATTAAAATCCCTCTAATTTTAATAAATGAGTTTTAACAAAATACCTACAAACTTGTGAAAAAACCATTTGATTCCATTGACAGTTCAATTTACTACACTGAACTATTGATCAAACAAAAACCAGTGAGTTGTCTAACAAAAGATGCAGGAAGCGTCATTCATCTGATCATTTTAGTGCCATTTCAAAAGAAAAAGAGCTCTAGAAAAAACAACTGCCTTTTCCTAGCTATGTGCCAACCAACCTAGCCGTCTGCGTGTTCTAAAAATAACGAATGGAGTTTATCAAAACGCACAGGCAACTAAATACTCGTATTAGACTAGTACTCGTAGAGGTACTTTTTTCACACGAACTCATGATTATAAATTTAGTCGTCGCTAGGTCCTTGTTACTTGCACCACAATAAAAATCAGCACACGCCGACTGCAAGAAACAAAGGAAATTATTCGAAGATGAAGTCAACCGTATTATTGTCGCGAGAGATAAATGCACTGTGTAATTTACACTTATGTTTTTGTACGCTTTTGTTTTGTGACAATTTATTTGCCAAAAAGTTACAGCTGTAAGTGTGGTATTCATTTGACAAGGTACAACGATAAAATAAACGTAATAGCTCGTAGGCTTATTTGAAAGTACTTACCTACATCGTAGATGACAAAAATTAGATCTGAGAAGATACGTAAATGGCGTATACTGCGAAGACGTCCACGCATCAAACAAAGATTGCGATAATTTTGAAAAATAGAAATATTTTAATTTTTCTTTTAAACGCTTTTCAATACGTATTTATTAAATTAATTATATACATAAAAAAAATACAAATGAAATGTTTTTTTTATTCTGTGTTGTATTTTTAACAAGGAACCAATTCGTTATATAATTTTTAATAGTTTTTAAACTGATCGCATACTTTATTTGTGTGTAGTTAAGTAGGTATGAAATGTGCTGCCTACAGAAGTGGCGAGGCACGGCGGCTAGCCATAGCGTTGTGGTGTCACTTTATAATAAAATCATATTTTGTTGAAAGTAGGTACATTATAAAGGCCTAGCACCCGTTCATAGAAAACATAAGTCTCGCTAATTTTGGATATTTGTCAGCTGGCAGACACGTAGGCTATGTTCCGGTTTGAAGGTAAAATTACAGGCATACCTATGAGACTTTTCATCCATTATGTTTCAGTTACTGGTTACGGTAACTGCTTATCGCATGCTTGTTTGTCACTTTAGTTATAATTCTATATAAAAAGCGTTTTTATCAGTTTCCTTTGCATATATAACCTTTGATAAGTACGTTAATAAAATAAGAGGTACCTATATTATTAAAAAGTCAGGCTGCTGACGATTATGAAAAATGCATGCTTAATTTAAATGAAATAAAACGATTTTATAACGATTTTTTTTAGAAAATATAAGGAGAATAACTCTTTCATAGGATAAGTTTTAGATTCTACTATCATACCCAACTCATAGCCCAATTTCAAATGTTTCAAATATTCGGCAATACATTTTCTAAGCACTAATCCGTGAGAATACCCATAGCAATGCTGCAATCACACGAAGGCCTTATTAAGCCGTAATACCAAAATTAAATGGCCATGCTAAAAGCGTAGTTCAATCAGAAAAGCTGGCATTCAACCGACTGAGTTTTCCAAGATATGGGCAGAGTTTTGATGGTGCGAGATTTTTTGTATAGCGGAGCGACTACATAAACTCTCTTCACAACCCGCTTGCCAGATTATGAAGTAAGAAATCGATTTTTGGCATTTTGGTGAAGGTATTTTGGAAATATTAATTCCTTTAGAAATGTACTATTAAATAGGTAGGTATTCATTGGCATCAATTTCGTCCTAGACCTAGTAGGATGACCGTGACAGATCTTCCTAACACAATTACTGGCCATGACATCTGTACCAGCATTGCACCCGTCACCTTAGGACCTAAATATAGTATGCATGCCTGTTATTTTACTGCCACTTCAATCTAAGATAAGCAATATTAAAAAAAAAAATGTAGCATGTGTGCAGCCTTCTAAAAGCATATGATCTTTTCACCATGTGATGATCAGGTAATTCTACTTAGAGCCTGATACACATATAGCTGTTCATTATTATTCCACTCTTTTGGAAGTTATAAATGAATAATGTGGGTAACTCATAAAATATTGATGCAGGGTAGACTTAGGTGTAGTGTCAGTTGCAATAATAAACGGCGTACTCGTCACTTAATTTTGAGGTTTTATTTACGTCCAGTTCAATATTTCACATTGGTAGCAAGGACGGGCTCTTACACAGTCATGGGTAGGGATTATAAAACTGACCAAAAAACTAATTAAGAGGCGCGCTTCCTTTTTTAATAGACTAGCCAAGCTTTTTATCCTATATACGACTGATACCATTAAACGATCAATACAATTGAACAATGTTTCCAGCGAGCACCGCAATGCAATCCATCAGATGGCGCATTAATTCATTTCGATGCAGTCCAAACTTAGGCCTATAGTGTGGTGTAATAGAAGAAGCGTTCCGCAAACACGGACACCATGATGAGATTAAATGCTTTTATAAACAAATAAACAAACTCACAACTGTTCCCCGTTATTTCTTCTTATTCCCTGCGATAGACGTCCTCAGATACATACCAGTAAGATCTTTGAGGATACCAAATTGGGGACAGGCAGAGTTCAAAATGCCAAATTGCATTTGGCGTTTTACAAGTAGTTAGCATACCACGTGGTTACAAGGACATCGCCGCTTATTGAAATATGAACTGATGGCATATGCCTTCAAAATTTTTGATCAAGGCCATACAGGTTTCCTCAAGATGTTTTCTTTAGCGTTGTTTTCAATGCTTTTTTGAGTGTAAATACAGTTTAATTTGAAAAGCACGTCTTTGCACGTCGGTAATTAGCATGGGCATGAGGTACAAGACAGATCAAGATTGAAAACTCCCTATCCGATTGACCCAAGATATCATAAAGGGCTTGTAGGTCGATCAATGAAGGTCGCACAAAACAACGCACTTTTTGGAGAGGCAGTGGATTTTTAAGGGTTCATGTTGATGATGATGATAAATATGAATACTTGGTCAAAAAACACCTTTGAAACACTTGGAAAACATGATCTTAGAAGACTGACAAATGCTGGCTCCAGTTATTCTGCCTGAAGTTTCAGCAGCGGAAGCGTCAGCAGGCTGATGAGACGTAGTTCCCAGACACCGCTCTCGCCGTCGCTTCCGCCTCATTTGTGCAAGCGCGTGATCTAACAAACGGTTGTTTTGAGCATCCTCTGGCAGTGGGCCAGTTGTTAGAGCTTTAATTGGGCATGGGTATTTGCGCTTGTAATGTTTTGTTCTGGGCAAAAACTTGGTGCTATTTTAGGCAGTGACATTCGATGTTTGTTTTTTTGTTGAATTTCAAGCCAATTTCCACTTTCCTCTGTACGCTGAATCGCTTGCAGGTAGACAACTTTTTATTTTGAAATTGTATGAAAATAGCTTGGTTTAACTTAAGTTCAGCAGGATCCCTTAGGGAATTTTGGATAGGTATCCTGGTGGATCGAGTGACAATACGATACGACATACGCTATTATGTCGCTATTATGTCGCCATACGTGATATTTACGCTATTAGGTTTCACCTGTTTGTCGTGGCACTGATATTTCATGTTGATATTCCCGATTTCCTCACTGGTTCTTCGTGTCCTTTAACTTTAGTGCACGGATTCAAGTATGCCCTGATAGCTTTCCAAATCTTGTCAACAGTGACCAGTTGACAAAAAGCGCAAAAAGAAGCTGAGCCTGCATCTGCTACGGTAGGATAAGTAGACCCAAAATCGAGAAGAATCAAGATGGGTGGAGAGAAGATACTCCTTAGGGAGGCCTTTGCATAGCATAGCAGTGGGACGGCGCAGGCTGAAAATAAATAAAATAAAAAAGCATACTTTCTATGCTTTGAAGAATGTGACAACAGTAAATAAGCCAATGTGATGAAAAGTTACAAGAGCCAGACAACGCAGAAAGGTTCACGAATATTACCAGACAACGCAAAGCGCAAAAAGTGGTTTCCTTTGAGTTCCTTTCATAACAACTCCAGCAATAATTTCTCCAATTCTCTTTAGCTCTAGAAATCCCGCAGCGAACAAAGCAACACTCGTTAACTTTAATAATCACTCGAGACTACTCGAGGATTAAGCAGAAAATTTTAAAGATACAGCAGAATTCTTGCCAAGGCTAGAGTGGCCCTTTGGTAGACTACGATGGCCTAAAAAGCAGGTTGCTGTGCTTATTTGCCAGTATTAAAGTTTACATTATTAACACAGCCCAGAGACACTAGGCTATAAGGTTTGTTCAGTCTACAACTAGGTGCAATTAACTCGCCTCTTTCTGTGATGCATGTAACATAGCGTATGCAATATGATATGCCTTAAACCCTAGTTGGATGACATTATACACCTCTAAAGCATGCCAATCCCGTATAATTTAAGTCCAATCAGCATGAAACGACATTAATTAGAAAAATGCAAATCGATGTGTGCTGGAGCAAATGGGACAAATGCATGTCCTATTTTCAAGATGTAATTGAAAGTTGGGAGAGTTAAGTTGAACATGGAAATGCCTTATTTATGGGCATGCTAATACTATCAGGCAATTGCGCTGTTTAGCAAGTAATCGTGTAGGATGAGTTGGTGGTAACATGGGAGGAATATGAACCCAGCTGAATAACACCAGGATTATTTGCCCAATATTGGACACTAAAGGAATCTGAAGGAAGTACAAATTAGTGACAGTAAGACAAGCGCTGGTATCTGAATTCTACGTAAAAAAGGCTCTTTTCTATAGGCTGCTTCTATGCGGCATCGGGCATTTAGCACAATTTATTTAACCCAGTTCTGTGAATGAGTTTGTGCTCCTCTGTTTACAGTTTTTTTTGTTACTTTGTTTGTAAGCAGTAATTTTGGGAACTACCTAATTGATTCCAAAAAATATTTAATCAATAGAAAACTACGCAATCTTTGATTAATTAAGGCTACATTTCATTGTGATAAATTTAAAATTTCAGTTCAAAATCCCAATATTTGTAAATGAAGTCAGAAGCAAAAGCTGCTAAGTTGTTTTATACCCGTGCACTGACCAAATGATGATGATGATGACCGTGAAAATATGTACCTTCTTAAGTAGGATTTCGATGATTCTTGTTGTTGTTATTATAGAGAATGATCTTAAGGTGGTCCAATAAAAGTTTTATTCCTGAGGGATTGCTATTAACCTTAAATCTTATAAAACATCATCATCATAAGTAATCACAACTAGCCAAAATATGTGTTTGTGGGAGATTTTTCTTTTGTTTTTATTTGAAAGAGTGTCATCCCGAGTGACCAAAATAACGTGAGGATCTGATGATAGAGTACCAGCAAAATCCTAAACTTCGGACTGCAAAAGTATCGCGAATATCGTGATTTAATTATTATCAACCGATTTCAAAACAGGAGGTTCTCAATTCGTATGTATTTTTTTGTGTATATGCAACGCGATATCTTTGCCAATTGTGAACTGATTTGAATGTTTTAACGTATAGAGTAAGCCTAAAGGTTGGTTTCATATACTTTTTATAAAAAAAATCTCACTCCTTAGAATGAAAATATGGGTGAAGAAATTTTATATTGGACTTTTTATCAATTTCCCGTTTAGACCCCGCTAGGATTCCCTGTATCATGGACATCAAGAACTACGTGGTACCACAACACCTGGGTGTGATCTGGATCCGCAACAATTATTTTCAGAACATGCAAAGATTTGTCCCGCAGAGGAAATCGATCCCGCACCTCTTGCGTTGAAGCTATCTACTCGCCCGCGTCATCGATGTCGTCATTGCCTTAAAGGTTCTGCTGTCGGCCTACCTATCACCACTTCAACTTGCTAATTCAGAGAGCTCAGAAAGATAATCTTCATCTTAATCCAGTGTTCTGGATTAAACCGCTGGCTGCGTTCCAAGCTTTAGGCGAATTAAAGCGGGACACTAGTGCATCTTCCGTGAGGTTAATTTTTAAGTGGATTTCAAGTGGTTTGAGTTATCTCGTTGTTTGTTAGAGAAAAGAGAGGGTTGCTGCTATATTTATGGTCACATGGTTGTACTATGGTAAAATACAGAGCACTGAAAAGGGGCGCTACTCTTGACCCTCGATTCTAATCGCAATTCGGGATTAGGGGACTTTTGATACTTATGAATGCAAATGACTGTAAAAATAAAAAAAAAGAACAAAATTGGGTTGGATTAGAATTGAAATGAGATTGTATAGAGTGTCAAGGGTAGCTTCCCTGTGGAGCTCAACGTCAAAATTGCGCTATGAATAGCATAGTTGATTTCAATTAGTTCCACAAAAATTCTAGTAAAATTCCAATCGTGCGCTAGTATTGCATTTAAGGGTATTAAATTGCACGAAGTCAATCCTAATCCCAAATTGCGATTATAATCGAGTGTCAGGGGTTGCCCTCTTGTCGTATTTGAATCCGACCGGAACCCCGTAACTCCTTCAAGTTCTGATGCGTCATCAAATGAATTTTCTGATGACGAGTGGTTCGATGACGCATGTACACTAAGGTGAGTAACGAAATATCGATGGATTTTTATTCGGTATATCACCATACTCTAGCGCTCTGTTAGTGGTAAGTCCAACAGACCCCTGCTGTCCTTGGGCCAAGTGACATGCGTAACTGCAATTTCCGATCGAAAACAAAGTATTGAACCTTTTTTTTATCTTTTGTCCTGAAAATGATCCACCAGACATAAGAATAAGGGACTTAATTGAATTAATTGGCAGAACTGACATCTTAATTTAGCGCGAACCAAAATTAAGTTATGGCCAATTAATTTTAATACAAAAGGAACTGCAACGCCCTAATCCCTAATTGGAAACCGCAATTACAGCATACAATACCTTTTCACTTCGGAATAAAGTCGAAACTAATCCTTAACCAAGAGCATTCATTTACTAAGCTTAACAGTATATCGTCTAGCATATCTGGAGCCCGGCTTCCTTTTGATTTCTGAGGAGCTGATAGATCATGGATTTTTGGGGGATGTTGCCAAAATAAATGACAGGTAGTCACGTGATCTAACGATTTGTCGTGTCAGCTCAGCTATTATACGCATCATTAGTCATATCACCACCTTTGATAACATCGTATTGGGTCCACTATTGAATTTATACGGAATGGGGTTCGTGTTTTCGTGGGAAAGTGACACATTAGTGAAATTAAAAAGGTGTTCCATTTAAATGCCTATATAGAGGTATGTGACAATTCGCTATAACTCATCGAAACTTAGTCGATCGGTATTATTCTGATGTATAAGCTATGTTACTATAAAGTTTCATCAAAATCCGTTCCGTAGTTTTTGCGTGAAAGAATAAAAAATATCCATCCTCACAAACTTTCGCGTTTATAATAGTAATAGGATATGTTAACTGATCTATAAAGTTTGAAAAATACTAGTGCAACACCAGCACTCGTAAAAGGTGAAAGAAAACATCGTGAGTACATTTTTTTAAATACATCTTAAGTGGCAAACAAGCATACGGCCCACCTGTTGGTAAGCTGTTAGGTACCGGGCACCACTTGCGACACTAGAGGTATCACTTGCACGATAACCGCTTACCAACTGATGGGCCGGGCTTGTTTGCCAACTTGGAGGAATAAAAAAAGAAAAATGTAAATCTGTTTTTTCCACCGTCCCTTTCTAAGGCCACCAACCTGATCATATCACTAACCTAATACAGGACCATAGAAAAATCGATGAGACGGCGAAAAAGCAGTTTTGGATAAGGGGTACACTAAGGTATTTCCAGAAATTAACGATTAGACAGCATCTTTTGCATAAGGTGCAGAAGATGAAATCTGTTTAGAAAATGATATAGGGTAGAAGAACTTGATTATATTTTTTGACCCTAAAACGCTTTAATAAACAACAACACAAAAAATATAACATTTTTGTCCAAAAGGTGTTTTCCCTGGTCGCTGCTGTAGACTGTTTCATAAAATGTGTTGTGATAGTGTTTCTTAACTTGCTCAAAGGATTGTGAACTTGGCTTTAAGAGAGAGAGTATCCCTCCCATCATCTCTTCACAAGTGGGTATGATATCACTGGGTAGGAGTGCAAAGCCCTTGTTTCCGCTGTCGCGAAGCTCAAAGGTCATGACGTATCTGGTGGGGAAAAATGTTTAATAAATCAGATTGTACATCGAATTAGAGTGCTCAAAATGGCGAAGAAAAACATAATTAGAAGTAGTAGTCAAGTACCTAAACCTATTTCTGCCACCATTAGTAATGCTATGTTCTGGTTCTGGTTCTGGTGTCTGGTCTCACATTGCTATGTTCTGGTTAGAAGGGTACCGGTGAATTACAGGGACATGAGACTATCACCATTATGTCTCAGAGTTAGCAATGTGCGAATGATAATTTTGGTATAGTAAGCGTCAAAAGGTTACATTAACCGCTTACCAATTGGTGGGCCCTAGGTTTGTCACTTTTATTATAGGTATACAAAAAGTGAGGAAAGTGATATACGCTGGGACCAAAAAAATCTCAAAAAAATTAATTACTTTGTTTGTATTCTAATAAGCGAAGAGACGCTTGCAACCTATCGTGTGGAATGTTGTGCGTGTGCTGATGTTATGTTTTGGTCTGCATTTGTCTACCATCTACTTGGTAACGTTGGGTCCATATTATAGAGGTAGAATCTGATCATAAATATGTTTAAGTTTATAATTTATCGGAGTTCATTCTGTTTGTATATGGAAAAAGGTCATTAAATCTTATAGACTGATAGTTATCCTTATAGTTTCTAAAAGAAATGATATGTCATCAGGTAAACTAGGATATAAGCATCCTTCGATATTATGTATCAGTTGGTTGGCCCAATCAAGTGGTTGTCTGCAAGTGATACTTACGGGACTTCAAAAGACTTTTTGACCCAGCAAGAACTTGTTCCACCAACCTTGTATCCTTAAACGGAAAATGTTGAAATGAAAGTATTATGGGATTAGTATAGAATAGAAACACGTTTAATCGTAGCCGGGATAGAAGCTAGTCGTTATAAATTTACGGAATGATAAATTTGCGTTTCACATAAATAAAAAAATAATTTTATTCCAAAAACTATCGTGACTATTCATATTGTAAAATCGGGGATTTTTACGTACCGCACTATCGGTGAAGGCACCGTCAACGCGGAGGGAGAACGTTGCAAACACTCACTCTGATGAAGACTCTCGGAATGAGTCGAAACTTAGTCGGTGCCTTCCGATAGTGCGGTACGTAAAAATTCCCGATTTTACAATAAAAAAATAATCTTTGTGAACAGCAATTGTTGCATGTTTGGATTTTCGATACGTATAAGTTTAAACGGCTGAACCAATTTTTCGAATAGGAAAGTATCTAAACATGCATCCGTACTTTAAAATTTAAAATAAGGCATTAATTTATACACAAAACTCGAAAAGTTAAAGTATCTTATAGTTTTAATAGATAATCTAATACATAAGCGAAGAAAAGATGTGTAAAATCAAGCAACAGAGTTGCGCGTAAATGACGTTATGCCATTTTTATATGATCTTATATTTGCTGATTTTATTTAAACTCTCCTCTCTGCTAAAGGCCTTAGGAAAAGCTACTTACCCACTGTATCGTAGGCTGTACCAACTGTATAATCCGTATTGTAATATGATTTAATTTTTTTCGCAGCTCTTAGGCCCATCGTTTTCTTGAAAAAAATAAACGACAGGAGATTTTTAATTGATATAACTAGCAGATTGGTTAAGCCCAAAGTGTTTAACAGTGGAAATGATCATGGCCTAGCCACCTATTTTCCGTTGAAACGGTTGCTGCCCAACATTGGTGGACCAAAAGCGGGAAGTCAACACCTTTATTTTGAAGCGGTAAGGCGGGGATGCCTTTATAGGGCACGACTTACCATTTCATCAAAATTTTCCACATGCCTTGTCGAGTGTGCGTACGGTATTATCATGTATTGTCCATATGAATGAAAGCTGAAGTAGAACTCTAAATGTTCACTATTAGACTTGACGAATCTAGCCATAGCACTGCTTTCCATTTCAGAAAAAGCCTTTTCACCACAGTATATTTCGTTGTTTTTTACGAAACTTACACCTTCACCTGTGAAATATTTTTTTTATATATACATTTTTTTTTCTCTTTGGGTGTACAAAATATAAATTATAGTTCCAAAAGTTGAGCCATCGAGACACCGTTGCAAATGATCTTTTGATAACTCAGCTGACCTAGATCAACATAGTACACACTATTTAATTAATATTTATAAATATTTCATGTAAATGTATTAAAATTGATAATATGGTAAGCAACTACTCATTTAAATTTATAGAAAATCAAAATGACCTTACTCCCAAAACTGTACCCAAAGTTTCTGTTTAGATCAGTTCCTGCACCATTACGATTTTTTCTCCATAATCTATCCTGAAATCATTAAAAAGGAAGCTGTACATTTTTATAATAATTATGATCCCTGTGATTTCAATGAATAAAAACCTATTGAATTTAACTTTAACTTATATTTTGCCACTCATTTCTAAAACTTTCAATTATTGACAATTATAAAAAAAACAATAGTACTCAAGCAAAAAAAAATATTAATGATCAAATGGTTGATAAACGAGTTTATCTATCTACAATGTGATTATCACTGATTTATTGTGCATAACACCATCTTACAGTACATCATACAAAAACATAACTAAAACAAAAAAAACAAGAAATGCATAAAGCACAATGTGCGGTCTTATCGCATTAAATACTTACCTTGCTATGCGTATACTCATATCCGTCAGGATTCAGAACTGGCACGAAATACCAGTCGTACGTCTTCGCTATTGATCTCAGTTCTCTATCTCCAGAAATTGAAGAGTACAGTATCTGGTGTATCATGTAAGTGACGAACGCTGGTGAAATCCACTCCCTGGCATGGATTCCCCCTTCAATTATCACTTTCGATCTGGATTCAATGAAAACCATTATATCACTGACACTATGTCACTTACTACGGCTACGGAGAGGATCTAAAACGAGGAAATCTGTAGAAGCACGAATGTCACCAACCTAGCTCCTAACCCAGAATGAAAGTGATAATGACCGATAGCTCGGACCGATAATCACTGGGGATTGCAGGTTCTGGAATGACGATCAAAAAGGCAAACAGACTACGCTGTTTAGGGAGGTCGCATCAAATGGGTTGATGACATCTTGAAGGTTATGAGAAATCAGTGGATGAAGGTAGCTCAGGATGACTTAGGGAAGTTCTATAAGTTTGCAGTACAAACTGCACTAAATACAGTCACAGACACAAAGGCGATAGAAGGATAAACACCTGTTACATTCAATGGTGTGAATACTAAGTACTCTGCCTGTCAACTGTAATTTTTAACCACAGTTTACGGAAATGACACAAGTTTACCAATTCAGTTAATGAGGAATTGGTAATTACATGCACCTTAGAAAAACCACTATTTGGTTTATAAAGTGTACTTAGCATAATCATGCAATTGTTAACTTAAATGTTAAATAATAAAAAAGTAGTCAGCCAACTGTCTGATGTTACATTATAAAGTCAAAAGGAATTACTCTTTTTTTTATTCAATTGGTAAATTTTAATAATCCTTAGAAATTACGTGCTGAGAATAAATTAATTAATTAAATGTTTTTGTTACGATAATGACAGCAGGTAGGGAAGGTAATTATTGTATAGTGAAATGCAAACCATTTTAAGAATAAGAATAATACGAGAATAATAAAAAAGTAATACGAGATTTTCTAGAAAAAGATGAGAATGTTGAAATTAAAACAGTACCTGCGCAAAGACCCCTTCAAAATGATCCTCACTGCCAAAATATCTCGGTTTTCGTGCGTTTTTCCGATGCTTTCAACGTGCACTTCACGTGGAAATGTCCGTTCCAGATCAATGAGCCAGTTGTAAATGTCATCGGTTTTATAGAAGTCGTGCCAGTCAAATGTATCCATTCTTCTTGTGATGTACGATTTTACTGTTTGCATATTAAATGCACTGTAAGGTCAATATTTTTAAACTTATAAAACAGGTATATTTTTAAATTAAGACACAACGATAGTACATAAAACAGAATAAAATATCTTCCTAACCAAGGTTATTTTTAGTAGGTAACTTATGTTATGTTTTTGATTCGAAATATTATGTTAAAAATATTGAAATTATTGAATAATTATAATTTATACTAGTTGAACTCCCTGCGACTTCGTCCACGTTAATTTGCATTTTCTTTAATCCACCATCTTCTAGGGGTTGTATTTCGAAAAAATTTAATGCAGAGGGAAAAATTTCGGCTCTCTTTTAGGCTAGACTTTTTGACGCACTTTATTTAACTCGTGCATCTTTCTGATTGGACGTCATAGTTACCAACAGGTAACGTAGTAACAAGTGTAACAAGTTAACAAGGTACACTTGACTAACAGGTACTAGTTCATAGAAATGTTTTTAATCATTAATTCCAACCTTTGTATATCCACCATGACTGTTGTTAAGTAAACTCCATTCTTATTCGCTTCCTTCAAGAATGTTTTCTTATCAATGGGAGATATCACGAAATCCACGGGCATCCATAGAACTCCTGGTTCTCTCCAAAAGTTCACATCATAAATACTTGACAGGTTTCGTAAGAACTCCAAGTGGCTGTCTTCAACTGGTATTCCTCTGAACAGTGTGTAGTTCTCATAGCGCTTGGCCTCACAGATGCTTGCGCCAAGAAGGAATGCTATTGTCAGTTTGAAAATCATCGTTTAATTTAGATTTGGTCACTTGTACATAAATATTGTAATTTACAATAATGTCGACACCACGTTGATTTTACAATTTCCTTTAAATTATGTCAAAATTGTTGTCATTTTGACAATGACATCAATGAAACTGCTATTAACATTGTTTGGGATAAAATATTGAATTAGTTTTTCTTCCTGATCTGTGGTAAGTGCCATTTGAATACATTCAAATACCTTTGCTGATGACACTTTATGGTTACGAATTATTGTCGTTCAGTGGGTGGCATTACTGCTAACACGTTCCGGCGCGATGCTTTATTAAGAAAATATAGTAGAACTTTACTTAGAAAATCATAATACTATCACAACCATAATGACATAATCATGTTAGGCATTATCATCATAGCGTTTTATTTAGATTTCGGGGTCCAAGCAGGTTATACTTACTAACATAGTTTATTAGTAAAGACCGTCTCAGTGCCCTATAAGATCAAAGCTAACAATCAATGCAATGATGCAATGAATAAATGATGAGTATACATTTATTCATACAACTATGTTCAATTAGGTATATACAAAAATATATATGAAACAGCTAGTTATCTAGTTGAAAGCGGCGTTGAAACCAGACGGAAGGGTCAAGGAAAAACCGCAATGCCACGCTGAATGGCAATGCTAATGCGTTGACCCAGATAAGAGCCAGCTTTCTGGTCACGCGTCGCTCTGACCAGTCGCCCTGAAGTTTTGAAAACGCGAAGGGCTCCGATACCCCACGGACCCAGAGTCTCCATCCCAAAAGAGACTTCTATATTTGCGCCTCTTGAGATCCTCAAACGAATCAGCCGCACCGGTTCTAACTGATATTCCCGACATATGGGATGGTGCTAGGGTATCTACGCATGTGGCGTCCCATACCAAAGGCCTTCCCCTCTTTCAAGGGACAAGGATAATGCCATCAGGCCGCTTACCATCGTCACGTAGTCGACCATTCGGTTCGGGAACAGCTGGAACGTTGACGTTAATAAATGATTATTATATGAATTAATATAATGAAAAATCTAATTGCTTGTTTGGGGCGGTAAAGGCTACAACCGTAGCCGACAACCAAGAAACGGTGATGTTATATGGAACATTTCTATGTAACGGAATTAGTACGTGAGGAACATCTAAAAAAAACAGGTTGTACTGTACACGTACTAGCGTTGTACATGAAATCCATTTATGTGTGGGTTATGTGTGGGTATGGCACACAATGAGTGCCCATAATACCACTTATTTTTGATAATACAACAAGATATGGGGTTATACTATGGGGAAACTCAACGGGCTCTCAGAGAACTTTTATAGCGCAAAAAAAGTGTATTCGCTCAATGTTTGCCTTAAAATGGACGGAATCATGTAGACCAATATTTATGAATACAAACTACTTACACTCTCTTCCTTATATCTATTTGAAATGTTAAAGTTTGTTAGGAACAATATAAACTTATTTGAGAAAGACGAAAAGGCCATAACTAAAAGGAAAATAGTGCAAAAGACCAGTAGTGCCCAGATATAGATTAAAAATGTATGACAAAAACTGTTACTTAATGACAATTAAAGTTTATAAAAAAATACCAAATGAATTTAGAGCACTAAAATAAAATGAATTCAACCATAAAATATATAGATGGCTATGTGACAGATGTTTTTGTAACGTAGATGAATATTTCAAATATAAATTCGTATTTTAATTGTTATAATATTTTTTTCTGACATTTTTTATTTTATATTGTAATGCTTGAAATTTAATATACCAATTTAATTTAATATAAATTTCTCCTCGCAAATATTAGGCACCTACCTACTCGGTAGGTGCCTAATATTTGCACGACAAATTTAGTCCAGTACAGTGATACCTAATAACGTAGCATAAGAACCAATGTACCTGTATTTAAACAAGAAATGTTAAGATAATCTTGAATGAATGAATGTAAACTTTACATTCATTCATTCAAGATTATCTTAACATTATTGTTAAAACAGTAAGCACTACATTAAACAAAATATTTTGTATACTACACTATCTGTACTTAATGTTGATGTAGTTGCAAAAAGACCGTCATCTTGTTACCGTCATAGTAATGTTGTTACCTCATTATATAAAACACCGCACTGGAACGTGTTAAAATAAATGTTCTTCATTTGTGTCATCGATTCTTTGGTGAATAACATCTGTGGCATAGTTAGTCTGTTGCATATGAGCCGGTCAATCTGGGCCTTTTAGCCTGAGGTAGATAGGTAGGTAGGTTACCTAGCAACCTGCCTGTATGTAGATATAGGGCATAAGGTTTTGCCTTATTAGGCAAAACTCTATGCCCTAGGTATAGGTTAGGTATTATGCTGTACTAGATTCTGCCCACGGCTTCGCCCGCGTGGTACCCGGATAGAAAGTAGCCTAAGTAGCCTATGTGTTATTTTGGTATACAAGCTATATTACTGTAAAGTTTCTTCAAAATCCGTTCAGTAGTTTTTGCGTAATAGAGTAACAAACAACCATCCTTACAAACTTTCGCGTTTATAATATTAGTAGGATTATTGTCTCCATAATATTTAGGAACAATATTTTGTTTAGTCGAGTTAGTGGTACTTTAAAATAACTCTAATCGAATATAGTAATTTTGTAGTGGGTACCTAAGTATTGATAATGTGCTACAATAAAATTACCGTCCTACCTGGAAGAATCTAATACCTATAATACAGGCTTGGCCTAGTTTAGGTATTAGTGTCTTGTATACATTTCTGATAAGCTCGAATGCCTACCTACTTCAGAAGTATGTACCGTCATTAGAAATTTAATGTATAGGTACCTCTTATGTAATTTATTAATTGATTAATAAATGATTATTCCTCTTTATTTATTTAAAATCTCAGGCTTATGCCTTATGCCTTTATAGGCATTAGTGGAGCCGAAGCTAACACTAAAGCCTGAATTCATAGACGGGGGTTGAACAGTCCCCCAAAATCCATCATTCAGCATTTGCCTTATGGCTGGTGAAACTATTGGAAATATTGGGTGATAAACTGAGCTATTGCAGGAGTATATGCTTAAGGAATGGTTGCTGGGCTATGTAGGATGAAACGGCACCTGCCAAAAAATTATTATTAATATAATGACATTATATTTATTGTATTTTTTCACTACAAAGTCAATATACATTACAACAAAACATTGTAGTAAAAAACATATAAAAACGGAGAACCACAAACCGCGGGGCAGAGCCCAAGCGGTCGGGGGCTAGGGCTGCATAGAGAGAAACCTCCTGACGATACGCGCCGAGTCCAGGAACACCGCCTTCTGAACCCGTCCCTTGATCCAGGAGCCTAGCGAAAGTCTCTTAAGGTGTTGATATTGGCTCTTCTTGTAATTATTATTATAGTTATACAAAACGTAACTCATTCGTATAAAATACGCAGAAATAAAGCTAGGCCATTCTAGAGAAGAGGCAACCCTATACAATGTCATTCGATTCGTAGCTACATATTTCTATTTATGCTATATTATTGTTCAAAAATGTACATATAGATTTGACATAAGTTATCGCAATCAGATTACGTAACATTGCAATAGCATTATCATATACATACTTTTGGACTACAACGATAGTAGAAAATAACTACGAGCGAATGACATTATCAAAGGGGTTAAGTATCTGAAATACATTATCTTTAACTAGGCTGACACAATTCAAAAGAAAACCTCTTTATTTCTTGTATAATCGACGTAAGTCATTTTCCTACAGCCTATCGTTATATTAAAGGTCTTTACAGCAGCTGTGTCTCCATGATGTAAGATATTGTGGAGTGATAATGCCTTGGCCACTAACCAACTTGCGATGGTGATTTGTATTTTGGCTTAATATTCAGATTACTCACGTAACAACCCGGCCCACTGAACACTAATGATCACAAAAAGTATAAAAATAACTAAGTTTTAAACTAGTTACCGTACTTAAGTACCTAAGTTTGGAAATATAGTATTAGTCAGTGATCAATTATACTTTATTTCTATACTATGTTAAATCTAAAAAAAATGATTACCTACATTCCTTTTAAAATATTATCTATAGTACCTTTGTCTACAGAAAAAAGCGAACTCTTCTAACACAGGCTTTAAAAAGAGCTCCCAATCTTTATCGTGTAAATTGTAATCTATATAAAAACTTTTTAGATTTTATACTTGATTAAAAACACCTAACCTACATTAGTGCCATGGAACATGATCTTGGAAAAGGCCTATGTCATACTATAGACTTTTACAGACTCATGATGATATTGGTAGATAAGAGACCAATTCAAATCCCTATTTTCAGGCGTATAAATAAAAAAAAACTACGAAAAAATACATAATGTATTCATCAACAGTAGCGACACAACATGACACAAAATCCTGTTGAGGCAAGGACAGACTTGCCTTGAAAAGCTAAACATATTCTGAGACCTGAGTCTTTTGGGGTGCGAAGTCACGATTTCCAGTAGACCAGCCAGGGTTTCCTCGCAAGTAGGTAAGATTTGGCTCGATGGAAGTGCATAGCCAAAGGAACCGTTGTCACGGAGAAGGAAGGTGAAGACGTGCCTGACGTAGAAAGAAAATGCATTAGCTCACTTTTAAAAGTGGCCTGGTCCTATTTTCTCCCTTGACTATATAGTGCTCGAGGTCTTTGGGCAGCTTAAAAATGCCGACACCAGAGTTTATCACAAAATCTCATTGAACTATTCATCTAGAAATTACTTTGTATGTAATTAAAACAAAACTACGAACTTACTTAACGTTGTAATTTTTCTTCACCCAACTAGCGCTGTTACCAGAAATCCTTAAACCTAAGTCAAAACAAAATACATTATTTTTCCAAACACAACAACGGAAACATGCTCCCCCAAGCAATACCTCATAGCCTTAAAAATAAGGGTGAAAGTCGCACTTACCGAGGGTGTCGTAAGTAGTGCCAACCTTGTATTTGACGCCATTCAATTTATACATTTTCAATATCGCTTGTTTGCCATAATTTTCCTGCAAAGAGAACTTATTTGAATGTTTAATTTTCATATTGCAAAATGTCGTAGTTTTGTCAGCAATTTTACGAGCCTTGGATAAGAACTTAGATTTTTCCAGTACTGTACAAACAGACAGAAATACAGACGCTCGGTAGTAATATGGAAATATAATTTTTAGAGTTGCAGCCGAAACAAATAAGACGGATAGGACAATAACTTTTCTGGGGAGAATAAATCGAGCATTGGGATAAACTGTTACATAAATTAAGTTTTGTTCAATATCAATGTCTATGTAAAATTAATTATTAGGAGCTAGTCAGAAGCCAGTAAGTAAATCTGTGAGTGTGAAGACGGACTTTTAAAGGTCCTTTATATGGTTGTGAAGGGGTGCCAAATCATGCATGAAGCTGAGTGGAATATTGTACAGTAACTTTTGTTAAATTATGTTCTAAAGAAAACTATTTGTGCGTGCAAAAACTTGTGCCTGTTGACTTCATTTGTGTGCAGAATTTTGTATGTTGTGAAATAAAAATTGGTGATTATAAGGTATGTTGTGTATGTTGTGTTGTGTGGTGTAGTATAATAATAACAGCATGTTGTGTAAATATAATAGTATTCAATAGTTATGAGTAGATTCGACTGATAGGTAACTTGTTAGGGAAGGTTATGTAGGTAGGTAGGTATATGTATGTAATTATTTTTATCTAGGGAATAGTATTTTGTGTTTCATTAATAGTAAAGCTCTAGCATCCCACTAATATTGTAAACGCAAAAGTGTGTGAGGATGGATGTTTGTTACTCTTTCACACAATAACTACTGAACGGATTTTAATTAAACTTAACTGTAAGCTTATACATCAGAATAACACATAGGCTACTTATTATCCGAATACTATGCGGGCGAAGCTGTGGGCAGAAGCTTTTTGTATCTTTCTATCTATAGGTATACGCCAAAAGGGTTATAAAACCGTACCATCTCTCCATAATTATCCACATGCTTAACCCTGTCACCATAAGGTATGATTAGCTTCTGGCCATACGAGTGGAAAGAGAAGAAGTACTTCAGATTGTCAGCCTTCTTCATAACGTACTCTGCGAAGGCCTTCGTTTCAGGTTCGGAGAACGCTGTTGGCCCACAGTAGTTGGAGTCCTGTGAATTATTGCTGCTACTATGTTCTAAAGGAATAAAGACAAAAACAGTGAGTACTTTTTCATTGCATAGCCAATGACAATTCTCGTTGAATAATCTGCTTATATTTATGGTATTGAGCTATGATAGTTCTCATAATTTCAATCCCAGAGCATAGAAAAACACACTTTAATGATGAAAGTGAAGTTGCTACAGCCCAATAGTGAATTAGAACAGGCTAATAATGACGACAAAAAGGTCTGTAGATAGGTACTTACTTCCAAAACTGTAATCGAAATTTCTGTTCAAGTCGATGCCATATCCTGTTCCGATGTTTCTTCTATTCTTTCGCCACAAACGATCCTAAAAATGGTACAATGATTCATGTTTGTTAAATTGGCGGTAGAGTAAGAACCAATAAATTTTTCCACTTAAAAAAACATCACGAGAAACTGGCATGTACTATAATAACAATGTTGTTGACATTTCACCGGTTAGTGTTCCAATAATGAAATTAATAAGCTTATCTGACACGCAGAATGCTAAAATATGTTTTCTTTGTTATTAACTGAGTAACAAATATTTTTGGGAGTACTCACCTCTTTCTGGCTATATTTATAACCATCAGGGTTGAGTACTGGCACCAAGCACCAATGGTACAGAACCGCTGCAATCATTAAATTACTGTTCTTCGATTCATGCGCACGTATCAGCTGATTCGTCAGATAAGTTACAAACTCTGTCGAGATCCACTCATTCCCATGAACACCGCCTTCAACTAATACCCTTCCCTTGGCTCCTGATCGTTTTATTTCAATAGCGTATATGTTTCTACCCTCGACTGATTTGCCAATCGTTTCTAACTCGACTATGCTTGGATATTTCAAGGCTATGTCGGAAAGCCACTGGTATATGTCATCTAAGGTATGATATGCCTCCCAGGTGTAAGTATTTACTTGCAAGCGTAGGTATTTTTGGATAAGTTGAGAATCGAAAGCACTGAAAGGAACAACATTCGTAATTAAGAAGTGCGTTTGTCATTAGTTGTCTGAGTTTTTGGTGCTTTAGATGTTTTAATATTTAAGGTAAAGACTAAAATTAAGGTTTGAAGGTCAACTTTGGCCTTGACACTCGCTAGCTACTGTCCCAGCCGGCACGCTACTCTTTGCTCCACTCACTTGGTTCACAGTCTATATAAACCATTCCCAAGATGTGTCCAGACACGCTATGCTAAGATCCCGAAGTTGCCTCATAACTTACTAAGTTATCATTAATCATCATGCAGGACATTTTCCAAACAGCATCATCTAGCCCCAAAACTCCCAGACCCGAGACAAATATTTGTAGATCACACAAACATTTGTCCCGCGGGGGGAATCGAACCCGCAACCTTCTGCGTCTCAGGCGGGCCTTCGCTCACTGCGCCACAGAGGTCGTCTAAAATCATTATCATTGGAAATCCTTTTAACCAACTTTCGATACTAGTTGGTTTTTTGTTATCTATTCAATGATACATGGGGGGTGCTATGAAAAACATGTCATCCCTTACTTTACATGTTGGTACCTCTAGTGCGTGTAAATTGGGAAATGCTATATTTTGCTGGAAAAGTTACTCATTAAAGTGAGTAAGTTATTAGTTTTTTAATATGTTTTTAGGCAAATAAAACACCAAATTTTATCTCGATACTAGAAATTTTGTGTGATACCTACACGGATGGATGGATGGACAGACAGATGAACATGACGAATTTATAAAAGTTTTCATTCAATTATCGCTACTTTGCCTGAATATCCCGAAGAAGATATAGAAGTATTCAGTATCTGCCTAAACAATTGAAAAAGAGTGCTTACGCTTGTATATTCTCCATCTGCAAAATAACATTCATTCGAAAGTGTTTCACTCTTTCACGAAACAAACTCTCATCTAGTGGGTTCACTATAAACTGCACCTCTTCATGCAATTTAAAAGGCCTCTTCCAAAACATCATGTCAACGTACTTTTGCTTATCCAAGTTCTGCAAGAACTTTAAATGGTCTAGTTCTGTAGGAACTACGCTGTATAGGGAAAAGTTGTCGTATCGTCGGCTCTGGCATAACCGAAAGTTTGTTATGAATATCAAGATAACTGCTAGAATTTTTGCATACATTTTTCAAATGGATTTGATTTCAGTCTGTTTTTAATTTGGTATGATAACGTAAGTGACACAGATTAAAAATTTTTGCTCTTACGTAAATGAAGTGACCATAGACTACTAAGATGTCAATGCATGAATTGACTTGACAATTATTTAACTTTCAAGATTTTTAATTTTTTTTAAAGATTTTGGAACGCCATGCTATGCGGGCTGGCATTTATACAGTCTATACTAAGAATACTCCCGAAAACTGAAACGATTGGTTTCTTGATCGATTTGCAACGGAAAAAATATTCGATTTCTGCGACTAAGGGATATTTTTTATATTATGTTTTATAGTTCCAAGTCACTTAGGGGCAAGAGACGATGCATTACGGGGGGTTATAAAATTATAAGAAGTACCTAGGCGCCTCTCAAAGATAACGATATAATTATACCTTATGTATGTAGCTGCATCCATTTTCAAGTAAAAGCATTAGCTATTTTTTTTTCAAACCGGAAAGATGAAATTGCCTTTGGGTACCCAAACTAACCGTTACAACTTCCATTCTCATCTCATACCTATGTAAGTAGATATAAAATGTCCTCCTGATTTATGAGAAGGCTATAAATCCCATCCACGATTAAAGAATGGATGACCCAATGTGGCTACGTGCATGGTCACAGGTATACGGCTTGATGGATTAGAAAATTTTAGTTTAGGTAATGGCGTCTATTCTCTTGTACACCAACTAAACTTAATTTAAACTGTCAATCTCTTTTAATGATAGTGCACGCAAGATACAGATATAAAGAATTTGAGTTTATGTGTTGCTCTTCTTCGTGTTTATAGTCTGTTTACGTTTTGACTAAACTAGTATTGAAGACTTAAATCTAATGAATTTGACAGGAGTACGATTGTTGCTCCCTTTCTTTTGTTGCTGTAGATAAAATAGAGCGATACATATAATTTAGTTTAACTTAGATAACTAATTGAAAACTTTGATCACTACCGCCACTGCTTCAGTTTGACCAAGTTTTAGGGTTTACTTGATTTTTTGAGGAAAATGACAGAATCTCTGAGTCTACTTGGTTTATCCGACTTTTGCATGTATGTTTGTAATAATATGTATGTTTTTTTTGTCTGATGATAAATGCCAAACGGTTTGATCAGTTTAGAAATATAAGCTTAGACGTAGGGGTGGTTTTGAACTAAATAGGTCCATAAGACCTTAAGAAACCAAGTGAGAAATAGTAAGAAATTGAAAAAATAAGTATGTAAGAAAGCAAGATATTTATAATTTTTTTTAATGTTTTTGGAATATACATCTTTTGTAAGTACAAAAAATAGAACTAGATTTCGGTTTTAAAAAGTAAACATTTCAAACATACTTACCATAATGTTTGAAAAAAATTGTTAAATGTTAAACTCATAACCCTTATCAGATAAAACGGTAAATTGCGAGATCTCAGTTCGTGGCGAACTTCTAGTTATTAAGTTTAATCTATGGCGATCGATTAAACTTAATTTGTTGGTTCCAAGACACAGGGAAATAGAGGTCAATCACTTTCTCATTTCCACCTATTTTTGACAAAAATTTAACAGTTTCTATAAACAAAAAATAGAGGAAACAACGCTACTAACAGCGAAACACGCCTAACTCTGTAAAGCCCCTTAGTGACTTGTGACTATAAAGCTTAGTTGTGACAGATATAATAATATTTTTATATAAGGTGGGTACTCAATTGTAAGTGATATAACAAGAACCCGATGCTCTTCTGTTTCGAGTCAAAATAGTCTATAAAAATCCTAATGCGGCTTCGTGAAAAAGGGAATCATCGTAAAATATGGCAATTCGTAACACCGTTTTCTCCTTTGAATATGCGAGTATCTACAGAAATCTTAGAGTAAAAATTTTACTCAGGGTAAGTAGCATGAGCAGATAGAAAATTAAGGTCGTCTTTAAACAGAAACACCGCGTTAAGGCTTCTTTTTTATACAACTAACTAGTGACAAACAAGCAGGCCCGTTGGTAAGAGGTTAAAGTAACTCTGCTTATAATTTCACCGGCACCCATAATCAGTTCTCTTGGCTTGTTCGACTTGAGAAATTAAGCGAAGAATCTACTATCTGGTTGATAGTAAAATTTTATTAGATTTAAATTATCTTTGACTGACGACGTACATAAGTTCGTGGCATTCAGTACGGCTACCGGCTACTCCCATCGTAATGTCATTTATGTATCTGCTTACAGCTATGTACTAGCATTCACCCACTGTGTTGTATATTCTACCTCTTTACAGAAACCCAATCCCTAAGTGACAGGGTGTGTATTCCAATGGCTGTGGATTTATTGTCGAGCAATAAATTCCCTTTTCTCTCCCATTAAATATTATGAAAAATATCAAATAAGCCGTTGTAATTTGATGGCTTCTGTTTTGGTATGATGTTACAATTTGCATAAATTTGACGATGATTTGTTTGCAAGATATTTTCAGGATAATTGGGTAGGTATTTTTAGCATCGTTGGATATCTGGAAAATTTGATTATTCATGAGAACTGCTGGCAATAAATTGAACGAATGATTTGCTTGCTAAAAATAAATATTTATTCGATTCCGAAACATAGTTTTTGTGACCAAATAAGAAAAGATTTTCTGAACAAATTGGTAAAATATTCATAAAAACCTTGCACGTTCAACAATCATCAATTGATTCATTGATGGATCATTAGATTGAGGCAATGTGAAGTTCTGATCTGATAACTTGGTCTGATGACTGACTTAGGTGACCAAAAAGTAGAGCTCCTTATAAAACAGCTCATCCTTGTAAAACCATACCTATTTCTGCCGCGAACATTACTGCTTAGTAATGTTCGCATTGCGATTTGAAAGATATGGGTGCCGGTGCAAATACAAGCACATTAAACTTTCATCCGTTATGTCTCAGGGTCGGCTGAGAAAACCAGTAATACGACTAAGAAGAAGACAGTCAACATTAATACACTAAAAGCAGCGCTAATATCTCTGTCACCCAGTTCCTTTACAAACTAACTCCCAAACAAACCTATTCAGCTAACAGACGAGACTGAAAACAGAAACTACTCAGTTCCACGAGATAAATCAGTGCCATTAATTAAATTAAACTTGAACATTATGAATAAATTAAACGGAAGTCGGATCGGAATGAATTAGTTAAGTTCACTAGAAAATGTAGCAAATTTGTTGTTCTAGTTGAAACGACGAGTGATCTAAAGGGCTGGCTCTTATCTGGGTCAATACGTAGCATTGCTATTCAGCATGGTAATTAAGTCAGTATATTGGGGACGCTTCCGTCCGGTAGAAAACTGCATCAGTTGAGCTGTATTCAGTTATTTATTGCTTTCCATTGTCATAGTTAACATGTTATTAGCTAAGTATTCTAATGGAACCCTGGAGCGTACTGCAATATTTATAATATTTTTTTACTTATAATATTTTGTAGATGTCTAGCTCGTATCCACCTGAGCCTTCCACGTTCTCGTAGTAAATTTGGGGTCCATGCTATGGCAGATTGATTAATTAACTTAAAGGATTGGTTCTAAATAACCAGCATAAGATACGAATGGAAAGGAGATCTTTCTTTTGCTATTGTGCAATGTTTGCAAATTAAGGTTTTTTCTTTCTCATATTTTTTTTTCGATTTAATCCTTGGAATGAGAAATCGTACCTCCAGTAATAATAATAATATAATATAAATAAAAATCAATTGTTGTCTGAAAGACATCACTTTAGAACGGCTCGACCGATTTGGCTGTTTTCTTTTATTGTGTTCGTAATTGTCTGGACACTGTTTGTATGAAAGATTATTTTGGATAATGCACCTGAAAAGTCGGAAATTCGAGTGATCCGTGTGAAGCCGGAAATAATATTTTGTGAGCATAATATATTAATGTCTATGAACTTGTAGTTGTGTTTTTTTCTATATATTTTTTATGGCTTTGCTATATTTTTTCCAGATGGTCTCAGTCCATAGCTAGTGCTAGCTGGAAGCATACGGCTTGTTGGTAAGCGATAACCATATGTGGCAAATAAGCATACGGCTTGTTGGTAAGCGGTAACAGTATATGGCAAATAAGCATACTGCTTGTTGGTAAGCGGTAACAGTATATGGCAAATAAGCAGACTGCTTGTTGGTAAGCGGTAACCGTATGTGGCAAATAAGCATACGGCTTGTTGGTAAGCGGTAACAGCATATGGAAAATAAGCATACTGCTTGTTGGTAAGTGGTAACCGTTTGTGGCAAATAAGCATACGGCTTGTTGGTAAGCGGTAACCGTAACCTAGAGACGCTTGCAATACTAGAGGTTTCGCGTGTTATTGACCCTGAAACATAACGGATGAAAAGTCTCATAAGCCTGTAATTTCACCGAAAATGTGAGCACTTGAGCTACTACTTGGCGGCAGTAATAGGCATGGTGGTAGTACTTCTCCGGACGAAGTCTTCCACATGAGCTCTACTATCTTCTTAAACTTCTTACTTTCTAGTAGTCAATAACAAAGTCTGCGTAGTCTTGTCAGCCTTTTAAAAAATCACAGCAGAAGCATATTAATTATTATTATTTAGCAGAAGACTGCAGCAAAGTTTCGCTCGTTAAAAGCTAACTTTAGCGGCGACAAAGAGCCGTGGAACGTTTTTTGTTAAGGAAAAGAAAGGTTTGATAATGATTTTATATTAATTAACGTATTCCAGCTGAAAATACTAATTGAAACACGTACAAAAACTACTATGACTGCGTAATTTACGCCCCGTTATATTGTGGTTAATATAATTAATGACCTTAGTGGCGCGGCGGGCAAGTAGCCACGACACAAGAGGTGTAGGTTCGATTCCTGCTGCGTGACAAATTTTACTGAACAAATGGTACTCTTCATTAATGATTACTTTGATAAAGGGAATCCTAGTGTGTCATCAGGATTATGTGAATGTCTGCTGGGTGTATTAATTTATATATTTTAGTATAGTTTAGCTACGATTTTGCTAAGGGAACCCCTTTTAACAGGGTGACATATAGGGGAAATAAAGTATGCTAGGGTCACGCTGTGCTAGGGTCCCGAAGATGCCTCATAACTCATAAAGTCATAATTGTGAAATTAATTTTAGTAGGTAGTTCCTATTAAACTCTACTCGCTTAACTTAGTTTCATACTTCTAGGATTAAAGGTTAAAAAGTTAGAGGGTAAGGGTGGGGGTATACAACTTTTGCTACTTTGAAACCTTGTATGTTTTGGAAGAAGAATAAAAACCAAAAAGTGTTGAGGAAACCTCTAAATGATTTTCTATCCCAATATAGTGTAGGATAGCCAATACTAAAATCCTACTATCCTACTAATATTAAAACGTGTAAGTTTGTGAGGATGTTTGTTCCTATTTCACACAACAACTACTGAACGGATTTTGATGAAACTTTACTTACTGTAAAGTTTCTATATAATATAGCTTATACATCAGAA
The DNA here is from genome assembly GCA_958496245.1 of Perizoma flavofasciatum. NCBI lineage: Eukaryota > Metazoa > Arthropoda > Insecta > Lepidoptera > Geometridae > Perizoma > Perizoma flavofasciatum. The sequence continues at coordinate 9,792,082 of OY292436.1, forward strand.
TGACACAAAGGCTACTTTTTATCTGGGTACCATAAGAGCGAAGCCGTGGGAAGAAGCTAGTAATATAGCTAGCTAGCTAGCCAGCTACTATAAGCTAGTAAACGCAAAAGTTTGTGAGGATGGATGTTTTTTACTCATTCACGCAAAAAGTACTAAACGGATTTTGATGAAACTTTACAGTAATATAGCTTATACATCAGAATAACACATAGGCTACTTTTATCCGGGTACCACGCGAGCGAAGCCGTGGACAGAAGCTAATAAAATAATAAAAATTACGTTCCCACTTTACATGTACCTACTACCATTCGATAAATAATCGTTTCGGGACGCATAGTGGATGAACAAAGACATATTTTTATTATAACAATATTATAGCCTATTCTTTAGAGTTTTTTGGATCACGGAAGTGTATTAAAAATGAACGTACAATAATTAATCAAACTTTATAAATTGTCTCTTAGGGCGTGGACTCATCAACTAAAACAATGCGATATAAGATATTGTGATAAATAAGCCTTATAAGTCATGTCAGTCGCGCCCCAGCTAACCACGTGACATTGTTTAGTCAAAATGGCGTGCTCTCATTAGGAATGAGTTTGATACGTTCAGTTTGTTTTCCTAATTAATTTTGCCCCACTCTCAAATTACTGTTACACTATAAAATATCACTAGCACTGGTGGTGTGGGGCTGAAACCTGTGCACAAAAATCTTTTACCATTTTTAAGACTAGCTTAATTTTTATGGGAATAAGACCATAACAGGCTTAGCAATATATAAATGGTAATGAGGAACGACGCATTTTGCTTGCAGATCCAAAGTTTTTAAACTTGAGGGAAAGTTTAGGTCAATTAGTAATAATTATCTGTTCAGGTTTTTGAAGTATTGAAAAATATTAAGCTAGTCAAAATAAGTATTTCTCATTGCCATTTTCTGGTAGTGTAGAACTTTAAAGGCTAAGAATAAATCAATTAGATTTTTAAACGTAATTAATAAGACTAAAGAATCAATTTCAGTTCAGTGTCGGTAAAGGTTAACAAATGGCGACCAAGATATAAACTCAACGAAACGTGACTCCATAATGTGAGATGAAGACGCAATATATCGTCACTTCGAAGAAAGTTAGCAGAGGAAGGCCTCTCATTACCGTTATTTGAGGCATATGGATACATGTCGTGTGCAGCCGTTGACTTATACCAGTTGATTATTATTACTGAGATGGGATCAGACCTAAAAAAAAACGCAAAGTCATGGTTATATAATTTTAGTAGCATGCTAGTAAAATGCGACGTGTATGGGTGTGACTGCCGAAAAATAGATTTTGTTGAAATTGAAAAACTTTTCATTTGCCCCACAGCCGATGGAGGTTATGAGTGTCAAATTAAATTAGGTTTTTGTTAATTGAAATAACAACGATCATTTTAAGTATTTTTAATGTCATTTTTTTTAATGATATCATTTACATCTTGTTTAGAACAATCGAGTTAACGAACGACCTAAAATTAATGAAACTCGATGCTTTTCAATAATGACGTAATGGCCTCGATTCTGTAGTACACTGACTAAACTAAATTTAAACTATCGCTCTCTTTTTTGATAGTGCACGCAAGACTAATTTGACAGCACTAAAATAGTAAGAGATAGCTACTATTTTAGTGCTGTCAAATTAGTCAGATTTAAGTTTTCCATACAAATTTAGTCGTGATATCAAAACATGCTGACTATAAACACGAAGAAAAGCGGTACGTAAACTGATTTGACAGCAGCACACAGCACTAAAATTGTATCTATATCTTTCTTGCGTACACTATCACTATCAGTAAAAGAGAGCGATAGTTTAAATTTAGTTAGTCAGTAGTCAGTGTACTACAGAATCGAGGCCAATGTCTAATAGTCATATTTTTTTACCTAAAAAGGCATATTTACCATGATTTGTGAGTTTTCATGTTTCCCTATATTTCGGCATGAGGCAGAAGAATCGATCTACCCTCTATCTCACTCTTTTATTGCGAACGATACTATTACCACCACCGGTTTCACTATCATACTCGAGTACATCTCGGCCCTAACACACAGCACTAACGGTATCCTGACAGGTAGCTGGTAGCTAGTTTTTCGATTCCCAATCTTACCGCAGGATTCCAGACTCAAAATAATTAAAAACCATCTTCTCTTTTAAAATTCCTGTGTTTTTCAACCGTATTTTTCTTCTGAATCAGCCTTGTTACGTCTTGGTCTTAATCCTAATTAATGTGACTGAGCTGAAAAACGGCACAAAAGTTTTGAATCAAAACTCCTTAAATACGTTCTACAATATTGTAATATTTCAGAGTTTATAACTTTGGTAATTAATTGTCATAACCAAGTTTAGTCAACAATTCTGCTACAGAAAATGCTTTTGTTAATTATTGCGCTGATAGGTAAGTAGGTAATTTATTAATTGGTATTTCTTAAGTTAAAGAAAATAAGCTGTAACATTGTTCAAATGTTCGTAACAATAACGATCATAACACAAAATTTAAATATATGATGACGACTGTAAATGTATATTGAAAATATTTTTATATTGTATTTGTCGGCGCAAGGGCGTTATTATACTTCTACAATGAGTCATCGGCGCAAAACCACGAGTTATTTAACAAATCAAATACAGTGTAAAAAGTTGTTTTTTTTACCATGTTTACCTTTAAATGTAGAAATTCAAAAGCTTGCAAGTAATTTAAACTTGTTCGAACAAGTAGCTTGCTTGAGTTTGTGTTTTTGGGCGACGGGCGACGGACCGAGTACGATTCATTCCCGACTACTCGATCGAGTCACCCGAGTTGAAAACTCTCCGTAGACCAAGACACGTTCTTGGTGACCCTGATGACCCCATCAGCACCGCTAACGCCGTGGTGACGTCATCAAGCCCCGACAGAGCAAACACTCCACAGATACACCGACCCCGCCGGCGGGCTCGACGAGTCCCCACTTCTGCCTACTCACGGTACAGATATGTACCGGGGCGTTTCTCTCCTATTCCACCCCCTCTGGCAAAGGCCCAAGCCGAGGTCCGTACCTAAGTGGTGCCCTTGTGCTAGTTGCCCCATCCTAACTTTTTACAGGCTAAGCGCCTTCTGCGCTCGCCGTAGTCCAGTGACGCTGACCAAGGCCATCTGCGGCCCTGCAGCATTAAAGTCCATTCAGAAAAAAAAAAACACGATTCATTCTCGCTCGAGCCGTCATCCGTACAGACCTAGAAACCTTCTGTACAACGAAGAATAAATTAGAAGAACATCTCCTGGAGTTTACTTTCGTCATCAACTATGAGTGACCAGCATGCTGGTGATGGTAGTGGCGTCAGCATTGCTGACGACACACTTTCTTAAAAACCACCTTGGAGCCACCGTCATATACTATTTTTTTTTGTTTGAACGGGTTTATCTCTGGAACCAGTCGGATTTGCAAAATTATTTTTGCATTTGATAGCCCAATTCATGACAAAGGTTATAGGCTATTTAACATCACGCAATGGCCCTTAGCCGAACAAAAGAAATAATAGTACGGGCGGGCGATGCGACATGGTGGGTCGGTCGGGGGCCTTTTTTATTATGTCGTGGGTATGAAGAACTATTTGTACCATAAAAACACAACACCCAAATACAGAACAAAATAATCTGCGGAACATGCAAAGATTTGTCCTGTAGCGGGTATCGAACCTCTTGCATCGCAGCCGGCTGTACTAACCCACCACACCATCACCACCGATTTTAGAAATAAATACTGTTTTCTCTTATCCTGGGAAAGTAATACAGTCACACAATATTGTATAGATATGTTCCTGAAAGAGCTTTTCTCACGTAACGACCTAAAAAACAAATTTAGTTCGAAGATTTCATGAAATTCTTCAATTTTTATCGGTAATCAATGAAATGATTCTATAAATCGATATAATTTCGAGAGCTACTTCACTGACAATAATTATATCAAGTGCTATCAATGTAAGCTGTGAGATTAACTCTATCAGTCTATTATCAGGGACTATTTAGAAATAATAATATAGGTAATTGGAACGCGTAAAATGCCGTCAAAACCTCATGATGATTATAGTCTATTTAAAAAGCCGTGCTGGCCGTAGTGGGTACCTCAACTTTCGATCCGATTTTTCACTTGAGAAATGTATGTGCGCATTTTTACCTTGATGAGAATCAGATTTTGTTTTTAAGGAAAGACAGACGTTGGTAATGTTTTCCAATTGCCTTTCTCATTATAAGGTATATGTGGAAACGAAACTGGTGAGCAGGGGTCTAGACAAATACCTCACGCGTACTTTTCCTTTCACGCTAACGCAAATTTGTCAAGGTAAACCTTGACAGCTATCACGTGACATTTCCACAGCTAATGTCATTCCAATACAATTCAATCTTTCCACAAACTTTAACGCCAACAGAAAGTGGTATTTATCTAGACCAGTTGGTGGAGTTATTTCATAACTAGCCTCTGCCCACGGTTTTACCCGCGTGGTACCCGGATAAAAAGTAGCCTATATGTTAAATATGGGCCTTCTGATGTATAAGCTATATTACTGTAAAGTTTCATCAAAAAATGTCTGGTAGTTTTTGCGTGAAAGAGTAACAAACATCCATCCTCACAAACTTTCGCGTTTATAATAGTAGTAAGATGTACAGCTAAGTGTAAGTTTTACCAGCATGTTTTCCATGATAATGGAAGACAAACTTTACAAACTTGTGGCACCAGGAATATAATACAGTATACTCGAAGTCACGATTGTTCCGAAACTTCCACTGTTTTGTTTGGGCGTCACCTTTTGTTGGTACATTGTACCAAAATTTATGGTAAATAGTTTTGATTATTCATTTTCAGGCAAATTGGCATCGGCCTATTTATGTACCGCGCTATTTGTGCTTATGATTTACGTGTATTTGTAATGAAACAATTCAAATCTATTGCAATGATTCAACATTATTATTTCGCATTCAAATTCGAAATTACATTTTCAATTTTATAGGTCACTTATCTAACATTTGTTATTTAGAATCGACAATAATATTAAAAGGGGTAGGTAAAGTTTGTTAGTTTGAATGTAGAAAATAGGGACTACTCACCCGAAACTCGTATAATTTCAAAAAATATTTATATTTTTTAATAGTTAGAATGAACTTTCAGGGTGGACATTAGGCTATAGATTATCATGTTAAAATAAAAGGCGGCTTACGTTGCAAATAACAATTTTGCAAAGTAAATCCCCAAAAAAAGGGTCGTACAAATTCGTTTCATAGAAACGCTGGAGCTTCTTTTCATCAGCTACATACTTTTTATCCGGATATCACGCGAGCAAAGCCGTGGGTTACTCAATAATAAAAAAAAACACTTAGAATACTCAAATGGCATGAAGCAATGTATCAAAAATTTTAAAAAATACACACACACATACACACTACTGTCATAAAAAAAACTTGAATTCCCTGTATCCTGGGTATCAGGAACTACGAGTACCATGGTACCACATCTGCAGAACATGCAATTATTTGTCCCGCAGCGGAAAATGAACCCTCAGCTTGCGTCCCAGCCGACTGACTACTCACCCCCATATCACAGAAGTCGTCAAATGGAGCAAACACCTAATTTTTTTGTGATTAATATTTTTATTTCCTTTCATTGCCTTTACATTCTAGGTGAAGTTAAATCACTTATTAACTTAAGCATAATGTTTTTTTTTGGAAAATAAAATATTCCAAAAATACGCCTCCATACAAAATATTATTACACTTCCCCTCAAATAACTATTGTTAGAATTCAAAAACGCAATTATTATGTACAAAAGGTATTTTCTACTTGAACCCAAAACCAAAAAGATCCAAAAACATTTTCAACTTACAACCTAAAACCATCTTCAGTGTGAAGAACATAAGTTTTAAACTTCTCCAAATGGATTTCGGCAAAGCTCACCCTTCGGTTCTGCGCAGTGATAATGACAGTAATAAATCATATGGATCGTTAGCCACACTCCCCCGGTCCTAGGTTCGAATCCCGGCCGAAATGGCATCATCTGTCAATAGGATGGTGACTTGACATTACTCACTAATGGAGTTAATGTGTTTTGAGACAATCATACACTCACTCGGTCGGTAATGTGGTTATGATATCATAGAATTAAAGTTATTGTGATTTGGTATCGTTTTAGGATATTATTTCGACTATATACTATATATGGGTCTTGGTTTCTTCTATGTATAATATGTATGTATTTACAAAAAAAAAGTATATAAGTAGTATATCAGTCATGTAGTTACCATAATACAAACTCTGCTTAGTTTGAGGCTAGATGATGCTGTGTGAAAAAATGCCCAGCATTATTTATTTATTTATTTATATACCATTTAGAAAGTTACTTGTGGTATACTTTATTGTACACCTCATATTGTGTTGCTTATAAATTCAAACAAAAAAATACAAGCTAATCGCGGAAGTATAATAGGATGTCTTATCACTAATAGAGATCGTTTCTATACAACCTTTGAATAGATACGAATTTATATAAATTCTAATTCTATTAAATTTTTACCGATATAGGACAGTGGTGCATATTTAATAAAAGTTGATGCATGGATTTATCAGATCAATACAATAAATAAATATACTTACACATTATAATTGATGCTCTTTTATTTATACGTACTTTTGTATGAGAAAGGACCTCTAAGCGGTCAACGAAGTGTCAGCAGGAGAATAGTAAAGTACATGGTAAAGTCGTTATAATAATATTTGTATCCCATGATGGCTATGATATTATAGGTTGTTTATAGTAGGAAAGTAGATTTTGCAAAAAAACTGTTACATCATGACTAAATCTTCACTTATAAGATCGTTTGTCCCGACTGACTGACTGACAATCAAACACGACTCCACACGTGCAAAGACCCTGGCAACAGCTAGTCGATGAACTGTTTTAAAGGAAATATTATCTCTAAAAAGTGGGAAGTGAAATATAAAACTGTAGCATTTTTATGACAAATAAACGGACATTAGTTAAACGATTACTAAAATAATAAACGAAACTTAAAAGCTTTCGAAACACGCAGCAAATAGAAAGCACCCGTCACGGGTTTTCATATTAATATTTTTACAGTTCACGATCCGATTCTAATATTTATGTTACGACAATTTTGTAACAAGCCCGGCCTGGTTTTACTTCTACCCGTCCGCACCAAAGTCAAAAATAGGCATACTTCAGTGACAGGATTTCTATAGGTAGGCATACTTTTTGGAGCTGTCAAAGTTTAGTACAGGCATGCATTTTTGTGTAGGGAGGGGAGCCGCCATTGTAAACACTACAACACAATCGGATTTTAACAGATAACAAGGTTTCTACACAGTCTCAGGATGTTTGTCTGATTTGTTAAAAAACATGAAATTTGTTCAGATATGGCAGTCTGTGCTTTTCAATTTGCTATCTCCTACCGATGGTCGAGTGCTAATATTTGAAGTTGGTTGGACAGATTTCAAAATACACAGATAAATATTATCGGAACAAGATGTGTCCAGTTATCCTAATCGGCGACTCAAACACATTTTACCGATTTTCGTTTTGTCGAAGGTAAAAAATGCGTTTTTGTTCTATTATAAAACACTCTATAATTATCTCATTTTATCCAATAAGTAATTTAAAAGATATCCTTACTGATTTGGAAAAATAATAAGCGGCACAACCGATATCGTCACTCCTAAAACCCCTTCCACAAACGTCATCTCAAACGTCATCTCAAATGTCATCGGTAGCGGACAGCTGACGAAATGGTACGTCGTTTCCCCATCAATTATCTAGTACCACAGAATAAATGTCAGTCGGTGTTTGGTTTTGTTTCATTGACGGTTTCAGCTTCCGGCTTCAGATTAAGAATAGGCACAAAAAATATGTAAATGTGTGCAATGTTTTGGGATGAATACGTGTCATCTCTAAAATAACACACTGCATCAGAAACTGCCCAGTTTCTTTTGTTCCAGAGGCTGAATATACACTTTGGGAAAATTGTATTAAGGGAAAAGAAAGATCGAACAACGTGCACTAAAGGGATGGGAAGTGATGACTTTTGAGTTTGACTCGAGGTGATAAGCAAGTTTTTTTTATCTTAGGTATTCATTTTGCGTGTGCAAGTTCTATCTGGACCTGAAATAAGAATTAGTAGAATATAATAGACTAATAAGAATATATACCTCTAGAAATACACATTACCTAAGCAAGCATGCATATGAGAAAGGTAAAAATGACGATACAGGGAAATGTCAAAAAATTATACAACAAGAAAAATTACTAAGTTTGACAAAAAATATGGCATTATCTTGTTACCATTCATATTTCATAGCGTACAGTGAGAGGCTTGGTGACGACCACCCACTAGATGGTCGAACAACAACATCAGCGTAGCCGGAAATCAGTGGTAAGAATCGCAAGGGACCGGAAAGAATGGAGTTATAAAAAGGACCTATTATATTTAAGCGATATTGTCTTTGATTTCACACTTAAGGATCCGGCGTACAGCGCTTATAACTTTTATTTGAAGCGCGTCCAAAAATATAGCTATCTCTTTTTAGCTGATGCAGGCCCGCCCGTGCTTGCGCGGTAGCAATATTAGCCGTTCAGAATTTGTTATAAATTTGGTGGTTTAACAGTGGGTGTCGAAGAGCATGATAATGATGATGAAGAACAGTGACCCAAGGTTTTCGAATCCAAGATTCGCGACCACAAATCAGATGACGCAATGTAAAAAACCCTTACCGTTAGGGTTTTTTACATTGCGATAAATTCGGTGGTTGAAGTTAGCTCAAGAAGCGTCAAAGCACTTTTTGGGAGAAGCATAATATAGTCCAGCAGTGGATTTTTACATGCTGTTGCTTGTTATTGCAAAACTCTTTTTCTAAACACATACATATTATATACTAGCTTCTGCCCACGGCTTCTTCCGCATGGTACCGAAATGTAGCCTATGTGTTATTCTGATGTATAAGCTATATTACTGTAAAGTTTCATCAAAATCTGTTCATTCGTTTTTGCGTGAAAGAGTAACAAACATCCATCCTCACAAACTTTCACGTTCATAATATTAGAAGGATAGGATATAATGTTGATTGATAATACTGGTCCAATAAAGGGTGACAAAAAAAGAACCTACTTTCCGCAGCAAATCCCAAAGAAAATATGCGTATTATTCAATGGAAATTACACTTACTTGTACAATCCAATTCGATTGAAATCAAGAACTTCTTCGACCACAAACAATTTAGATTCCAAAAGTTTTGCGTAAATCCGTGAAGTTCCTTCCGATGCTGGAATAGTTCGTGGCCACTATTAATTTCGAACTATTCCAAAAGATAGCTCTTGGGTTAGCTAGATAACTGGAAACAGAGCTTAAATATGCACAAAACTGTAATTCTTTCAAACGAAACTAGAAAGATCATTTGCACTAAGCTAAAGTAGTGGCGGATTTTTATGATAAAAGAATAGCAGTTAGACTCGTCAAAGTCTAACTACATAAATAAATAAATAATGCTGGGCATTTTTTACACAGTATCATCTAGCCTCAAACTAAGCAGAGCTTGTATTATGGGAATTACATAACTGATATACTTCTTATTTACTTTTTTTTGTAAATATATAGAAACCCAGACCCGAGACAAATATTTGCAGATCATACAAATATTTGTCCCGCAGCGGGAAACGAACCCGCAATCGTCTGCGTCTCAGGTGAACCTTCGCCCACTGCGCCACAGAGGTCGTCAAAAACTTAGAACTATATTTTTTTTTAATAAAATATGTTAATTATCAATGAGCTAAAATGTGAGTGCTTCCCCGTTAAGAGTAAATGTAAAATAATCTGCCCGCTTAGCATGAGTACCTAAGACAACGTTTTGTCTACGAAAGAGAAGACAAAAACTATTTCTGTCGCCTTTTCTGTCTTCTCGGTGGTAGACAAAACCGTTGTCATGGGTCTTCATGCTAAGCAGGCTGTTAATACTATAACTGTATCTATAGAGCCAATATGTTATTCATATTTGGATAAGGAAGAGCTAAGTCCTCTAACTCAAGTAATTTTACACTTAATAGAAGGCATCTTTGTCCGCATATTTTAGCAAAAAAATAAAATCATTTTTCATCTTTTTATCCTCGTACTTTTCCATGCAAAGGGTAGGTTTCTTGATATACACTCCCCAAAATATTTCATTTAAATACCTGTTCGTGACTTCAAATAAAATACCTAAATGATAACCAATTCTCACTCAGGTACTCCTTTGAACTAACGAGTGCCACTAATTTACCCACCCAATTAACAAGATCGAGACAGCCGAAAAGATCCAAGGAATGCTACAAAAAAAGTCTGTGGATGTCACAAAAAAATCGGTGGAAGTCACAACTTTCTCTTAATTACTGCAAAGCGCCATTTTATGGGTCCCTAGACGGCAAGGAATCCGGGGAAAAAGTTTAAATCGCTCTATTTATTTGCGTTTGCACTACTATTGATAAGAGGCGCGATAAGCAGAGCGAGAAGGAGCCGATACATTGTTTTTCTGATCTAACACTAGAATTCCAGGAACAATGAGTATCGTGATACCACAACATCTAACCCGGAAAAAATATCTAATGAACATGCAAATATTTCGATGATTGAATTCATGCCTCGATACCTAAGTCCTTTTTTGACGACCTCTGTGGTGCAGTACGCGAAAGCCTGCCTGAGACACAGAAGGTTTGTTTGTTAGTTACAGTTGTTTGAAACGATCGCACGGGTCTTTTCTGTGAAAGATTACTTTTTTGTACCTGTCTTTTCCCTGTGGGTCCATCTGAGTAAGATGCATTAAATTAAAACTAGGATCCGTTTCTCTCATAGCAACTTAAATACATATAAATACATATCAAATCAAAAAGTTTTATTTCAGATAACACAATCCATTTTCTTAGTAGATACTTAAGACTATTTGTTAGTAAATTCTGCGATGATAAATGATGATTATGAACATAGAGACATTCTGTGACGGGAAATGATCAAACAATAAGATCATATTGATTTCACTGATTAACCACCCTCCGTACAAAATGTCAAATAGGAGAGGTACACCTCTCCGTATCTGTTTTGAAGATATTGTTGTGACTGCCATGAACTCTAGTCATCAGAGATGCTGTCTTTTTACGGATGATGGCATGAAAACCATCCGTCCTAGTCTGCGCGAACATCTCTGGAGACAAAAACGCGGCAGCCTCAAAAGTATCCTGAGAGTATTCTTATATTGAACACGCAGGACATCTAGCGGTTTTTTGGTATAGCTGGTCTATAGGTTGTCCATGTAGAAGCTCTGACAATACGCCTTGAAAAGCGATATTTTTACTTCAGTAATAATTCTACATATAAAATTGCTCCTACAAACACAACCTAAAATAATCATATGTCCCTCACATGTATTTTTCGAAATGGGGTACTTTCAGTCAACACATTGGAAATGAAGACGTTTTGATAAATTTATGTTTAGTTCACACCTCCTGCTTAGCAGTGGGTTGAAAATAGATCATGTTTGACATTTTGGAACATTAAGCTAAAATCTGTTATAAAAACTGAGTAGCATTTTACAGGCGCGTCAGTGATTTTAGAGTAAGCAAATCACCTTAATACAAATATTTGGCAAAATTTGGAATAAATTAGAAATCCGGAGCAATCCCTAAAAAATAAGGCCTTGGATGGTACTATTTAAGCGAGAACTTTAAAAATTTCTGGAAAATTCCATTATATAAAATGTCGTAGAATGCCTAATTATTATTATCAATAGCCTGTGTAGCCTATTGCTGGAGTCAGACCTCTAGGCTAGGTTTGGGAGTCTGCCTACACTGTATTTCCTGTTAGTGGTTGATTTAAAAGGTATTTGGTGCCACTTTTACTTATTAAAATATTATATTTTATATACTCTCTAGGAAACGCTAGAGGATGAGCGATACTATCACAACTATTATTGCTTCGCCTAAATAACTTCTTCCCAACTCGTAAAATACCGTCATTTTCCCCGCTAAAATCATCGTCAATCATAATAAAACCACAAAATACTAACTTCTGAAATAAACCACATAGGTACGACATCCGGTGACAAAAAAAAAACACTCTCATTGGAGATGAAACTATAGAACGCAGGGACATGTATGAACCGAAAGCAAAGGGACACTGAACATATAATTTTTATTTGATTGAATTCGGAAAGCATCGGACCTTTATAAAAAACCGAACCATGGTGGCTCAGTGGGCGGTACCCCGACATCCAATCTGGAAGTAGAAGTCGTAGGTTTGACCAATGGGTTTTTAATTCGTAAAATTTGTGTGAGCATTAACACAAGAAAAATTGTAAGGAAACCGGCATACCTTAAAACCAAAAATTCGAAGGCATGTGACATGTTTCACACTCTACAGTTTATTTTGCTCAACTACGTGGGATAGAGATATTTAGGTGTCAACAGCCTTGTGACCGTTGTTGCTAATGACATGTACCATGTCTAATGAGGCGCTGGCTGGTAGAGCTTTGACCGATCTCTCGCCTGGTCTCAAAATAGTTGCATTAAGTAGGTAATTTATAATTTGTATAAAATTGGTATAATTTAATTTACTAACATAGTTATAGGTACCTTATTTATGTAATACTAACTCAATGTGAATATTGGTCTGAAATAAGAAATATTATTATTATTATTAATAAAAATAATGTAATGTTATTAAATTATAAATAAATGATAACAAGTCGTTTCAGTGATTCTATGAGTAACATAATCTGTAAAAACCAAGTTGGCATTTTAAATTAACATCACCATAGTGTGCTCTGTATAGAATTTATCCTCTATGCATTTCCTTAATTATTACAAATCACCTTCCTTTCTAACATAAATAACTACGAATTCTATTCGAGTATAAAATTTTAAAGCTTCAATAAACGAGTCTGGCTGTTGTTTATGAGTATTATAATACTTTTTGACTTAAACGGGACTATAAAACTATTTATAATGACACTCTTACCCAGTGCCATCAGACCGCCAAAACCCCAATGGAGATAGAATGATGAGTTCAAGTTATACTGGCAGTGTAGTCAATTAAAACTACGTTTGACGGTAAAGTATGAGTGTGTATGGGTCACATAAAATGGGATATAATGCGATTTTAAAGATATCGGGTGAAAGTTTTACGTGAATCTATCACTCTTTATCTTGGTTTAGTGTTTGAACACGAGACACTTAACAATTTATACTTTCATAAAAAATATATAGTTGTGAATTTGATCCTACTAATATAATAAATGCAAAAATCTGTGTGTATGGTGTGTGTGTGTGTGTGTGTGTGTGTGTGTGTGTGAATGTTTGTTACCACGTATCTCCGTAACTACTAAACCGATTTTGATGAAATTTGGAATGTAGATAGTTTAGGATCTGGAATCACACATAGGCTAATCTAATTTTCGAAAATCGACCCCTAAGGGGTTTAAATAGGGCGGTAAAGTTTCTATGAAAAAAAAAAAAATTATTCGCTCAAAACTCTGTACAAATAAACTTTAAAGTAAATATCTAATGAAACACGTATTTTTTTATTTTTGTTAATAATTTTTTATGTTAATAAAAGTAGCATATGACCGTCTCCAGGCTTCAAACTATGTCCAACAACTTTTGAATGAATCGAACCAAGGATTACAATTTATACAAAATTTAGAACTCAATTGCACACCCCCAAAGTGTATTTTTGAAAAAATAAAATATACGTGTTTCATTATATACTTTAAATTTTATTGTAAAAATTTTTTTTACACACACACACACACAGAGACTTTCGCAATTATTATATTAGTAGGATCTTTCCAATAGATCTTTTATTTAAAAACAATGTGTTTTACAAAAAGGCCTCTTCGTGTCTATTTCGGCACCACTAATGTCTATAAAGGTTCCAGGCAAGCCTGAGATTTAAGTGAAATAATGATAATAAGCTAATAGATATTTCCACTTAAAAATGTATGTGCATCAACACGTGCTCAAAATAGAGATGGGACACATCGAGAGAAAAACAGGTATGTCCTACATCAAAAAATCCAAGGCTGTGTTCTATCAAGTGGCTATGGGCTTGAAACCTGTCATGTGGACGTTTTTGTAAAACCGTGGTACATTTTTTGTAAAAAATGTACAATAATATAATAATAATAATAATAACCTTGTATTATTATTATTATATTATTGTACATTTTCATCAAAATCCGTTCAGTAGTTTTTTGTGAAGGAGTAACAAACATCCATCCTCACAAACTTTCACGTTTATAATATTAGTAGGACTAGCTTCTGCCCACGGCTTCGCCGGTATGGTTCCGAATAAAAAGGAGCCTATGTGTTATTCTGATAACACATAATAAGCTATATTACTGTACAGTTTCATCAAAATTCGTTCAGTAGTTTTTGCATGAAAGAGTAACAAACAATCATCCTCACAAACTTTCGCGCTTATAATATTAGTAGGATAGGATTGACATATCTGACCACTTCTTTGTATCCTCAAAGATCTACACAATTAGTTTGCTACTGCCCACGGCTTCGCCCGCGTGGTAGATACCCGTTACTCTCAACATTATTAAGATGGAATTATATACAAACTATGTACACTTTGAAGGTCCATTCCAAATATAAGTTTTTTTTAATCAGCTAGGTAGTTTCGGAGATTATCTCTTACATCCAAACTTACAACCGCCTTGTAATATTAATGTACCTAGCTTACAAAAATTCATCCTATTAATAGTATGTAATAATGTAAACAGTATGTTTGTCTGTTATACACTAAGAAGAACAATGTCTACGAACAATTTAATTTTACGGAACGTTTGAAAATAAAACAATAAAAGAGTCATTACGGAGTATTATCTGTGACATTATCATATAAATTGAAAATATTGCTTCAGTTGAGACAGAAATGATTGGAGACGGCTTAGCCCTGAGACAAATATTTGTCCTTCCAAAACAAAATTGTGAATGTACCTACCTACACTAAGCGATATGAGATTTATTTTTTATCTGCATATATTTTTTTTTACAAGCTAACTAGATCAAAGTGCATGTCGAGGTCACAGCAAGAAGCCAGATTTTTTTAAACTGAACTGCAATAAAGATTTTTCTATCTATCTTTTTTCAAATTTTATTAGTTTGGACATTGCGTTATGCCTGTCAAACAATCACTTATTTCCATTTTATTTATTTGCTGGAAGGGCGAGGGTAAGATGTGATGCATTTATAAAGCAACTGACCCGCGGCCGCAATCGTCCAAGTAGGTACATTTAAAATTAAATCCAATTCAAAATAAAATTCATACCTGGATGCGAGATGCACAAGATTGAGGAGAAAGGATGCTTATACCCAACAGTGGGTAATTCCGGACATAAATTATCGTACTTATATTTCTTTATTGTACACATAGAAATAAAACAGAAATATAAAATAAAATAGTAGGTGAGGCATGTACAAAGGCGAGCTCTAAAAAGAGTTAAACAGTATCATCGTAATTATAAGATATAAATATCTGAATTTACAAGTTGAGTACCTACTCCATTCTTCTCCATGTCCATCAATATTATGATTTGTGGTTGCCATGTGACATTTAATTTCAGTCACGCGTTAGATTGTCAGGGGTTGTGGTAATATATTATTATTTACTTTTCAGTGACGTCATGAGGGGTGGTTTATTTTTAAATTGCATAAATCATTTAACCCTCTTTTGAGGGAAGTGTTGGCGTGAAATATACTCAGTATATTTCATAACACCTGAATAATTATTTTTTTGACGTGGCTTAGGGGCTTAGGCTGAGAACATTTACTAACCAGTAGACCTATTTTTGTTATGTACGGTACTAGTACCTAATTGTATTACTTTATTTGTAAATTGATTTTATTGTATACTACTCTATGGTTAAATACAGTGGACATTCAGTGAAAAATGGTCAACCAAAAATCTGTTCATAATTCATAATAATTTATTGCGAAACTAGGGCAATGGGATGATAGGTGTATTTTATTAATAATATCCCAATCGCTTAGTTGTTTTGTCCATTTCAATGAGACAAGACATGACCTCTTCATTGTTAGGGATGATCTGCTCCGCGGGGAGTAAGAATCCGTAGACTCCGAGATCTCGTAGTTCAAACAGGAATGAGATGGGTACCTCTGCAGCGCCTTTCGCCCAGTCCATACTTGATCCACTGACTGGATCTGTGAAAGTATCTTTGTTATTTTTCTGTAAGAAGTTCTGAAATTATCCACACAATAGATAGACCTTGAAGAACTTGGTGGCGCAGTGGGCGAGTAGCGAGCGGTGACGCTAGACGTGCGGGTTCGACCTCTGCTGCTGAACAAGTATTTGCATGTTATGCAGATATTTATTTTGTTCCGGGTCAGGGTCTTGCGGTACCACGGTACTCGTAGTTTCTGACACCCACGACACAGGGAATCCTAGCGTGGGGTGCGGACTATGTATTTTAATGTTTATTTATTTAACTTTAGGTCTGCCTAAAGAAAGCCACGATAAAAGACCAGTCTCCGTGGTGGGGCTTATAGTTAGTTGTGAAAATACACTCACATAAGATTGCTGGGGACGTACCGACCCTGTAATGAGTACCATGCATTGCTTCTAACTTTTCAGCCCCACGAATAGCAATTTCAAACTGTAACAAAATATAACGAAGGTTTTTATCATCATCATGGTACATGTTACCATCAAGCAGTCTGTTATCCGGCAGTGAGGTTGGCTAAAGTGAAGATTTTTTTACACACAAAAAGAAAGTAAGAAAGTTTGAACTGTTAGTCTGAAGAAATGCGAGTGAGCAATAAAAGCTGTAGGATATAAATTAATGTGTTTTGTCACACATAAACAAAGTTGACTTAATTAAAAAATAATGGACACACGTCTGAAACGATTTTGTACCACTGATTTTGTAGCGTTCAAAATAATGCAACAGGAAAGGAACTTGTCGCTTCATTTTAAAATAAAACAAGGTAAGGCTTTGTGCTAACAAAAATGAAAGAAAATATCGTAAGGTATATGCTACGCTAAAATCTGATTACAGTGAGACGCGCTAAATTCTACCAAAACCACTCTCAAATCAGTAATAATACAGAGATAAATATAAAAACAATTGTCACTCTCGAGAAAACAGATTTTGTATTTTAGCAGAGTAAAAAAACAATAGCAGTAAGCCTTACCAAATCTGCATAGTTTGGCACTTGCAAGACATCTATGCCCTGCACGTGGCTAAAAGGGATCAGGATCATCTGCGAGTAGGAGTGGAAGGCCAGGTAGTACAGAAGGTTGCCGGTTGTTTTTAAATTCAGCACATAAGCCTGGATGGCTTGGGATTCACGCTCGGATGCGGGCACTGGGCCGGCGTAGGTCTGGGTGCAGGGCTGATCTGACGCTCCAACGGCTGGAATAAACTTATTAAAGAGCAAATCATCTAGATCTTTCAATGGTAAAAAAATATTTAGATATAACATTATTTTTGAGAAGCTAATGGTAGCGGCAGTTAGTGATTGAGACGGTGTTACGACAACATAATTATAAGTTTTACGGGTCTTTATCGCGTTGAACTTTTTTTTTATTTACGAGACAACATAATCTAAAGCCCAAATGTCGTATTTATTAAGATATAACTACATTATATCAAATTCAGTCAAGCCTTGTTCTCATAAACATAAAAAATAACTGTTAACCTTAGAAAAACGTCAAAATTGAGCTGGCTCGAGCATTGTATTGGAATAGAAATTTAGCTTGAAAACGAATCGAAAGTATATTGACATAATATTATGTTGAGACAAAGTTGTAAAACAATTTATTAATCAAACCTCCTCATTAACTTTTTCGTAGTATTAAACTATGCTTAGCGATCATCGTCACCTAATTGATATTTGCAATATCGGGTTTACTTTTGTCTTGTAACATTTTCATCTGACTATTCATTGAGCAAAAACTTTAGAGAGGTAAATTTTGGTATTGTTCATATTGAAGATGGATTAGATAAAAATAAATAAACTAGCTAGATTGAAGGATTCCAAAAACTCCAAAATGTCTTACTCATCCAGAGAAAGTCAAAGTTTCTGTTCAGATCAATTCCATTCCCAAGGTCATTGTTGCCGTTGGCACATGCAACGCGATTAGCTGGGTTTCTGTTCTTTCTCCACATTCGATCCTGAAAATCACAATTAAAAGCATAGCAATAGTGACACTCGTTCTGGTTATTGCTTAGATAGAATATATACTATCAACTTTTATGTTTAGCGAGTCCACTTACACCATCAAAAGTATACGCATATCCATCAGGATTGACGACTGGAATTATATGCCAGATGAAGGATTCAGCCATGATCCTTACATCAGGATCATTGCTCGTTAAGAACTCCTTGATAATCCACGTGACTGTAGCTGGAGATATCCATTCTCTAGAGTGAATACCTCCTTCGATCATACCCACAAGAGGTGTGCCCTCTCTTTTTCCAGCTTTGAAATCAATGATAACTCCTTTGAGTGCGCGTCCTTCGTATGAACTTCCAATGTTGACGGTAGTGACAATGCCCGGGAACAGTTCAACTAGTTCGTCAAGCCAGGCGTGGATTTCTGTAAGGTTGTGGTATTGGATCCAATTGAAAGAGCCTAGGGTTGCACTACGGTCGGCCTTGGCTGGGATCATTTGAGCGTTAATAAGTCTGAAATGTTTTGTGATTTTTATGTAAGCTTTTGACTTCTTCAATAAGTATATGAAATTATTCACTATTTAAAGAATGAGAGTCTATATTTAATGGCAAGCAATAATGCATTTTTAAATAAAGTAGCTTCTTTTACTCACGTTTGCACATTAGCAATTGACAAAGTAGCATTTAAACCGGCAGTGCTAGCATATTTTACGAAATCATCATTCTTTTCCGGCGATACCATGACTCTAGCATCATTGCCAACAGTCAAATAGTCAGTCCAAAATTCATAACCTTCCTTTCTCAAATCTTCGAGCATTTGCACTTGCCCCTCTGAATTTGGTAAAACGTTGTATACTTTGTAATTTTCATAACTTTTGGCTGCTGTAACTGCGGCTATAAGACTCAGAATGGCCAAAGATTTAAGTATCATTTCTAACGTGTATCTTTCTGTGTTTTTGTCCGAAAAATGAATACTCCTTGGCTTTTAACACACATCGAACCGACTTTATTGATAAACAATCAGACAATAAAACTATAAGCCTTACCGATAAGCTGTTATCAAAGTAAATGATTAGTGAGATATTGAACGATTTATAATTTCAGTTTCCAATCAAACTTTCTCAATCATCTTGAGAAACTTGAGATCATAGTTTTCATGGTTAATTTACCTCTCCAATCTGATCACGGATTAGCTAATTTATGGTATGCCACGTCGGTCAATCTTCTCGAGTGCCCGTAGGCTCTGGTCGCTTATGGATCAGACGAATCTTATGGGCTGGTGCGCCTCCTTTAAACCCAACAATAATTTCTCCTACGCGGAATCTTATTGTTGAGCAACTAATGGACTGACGGGCGGGGCCCCTTCGCGTGTCTCTATGAGCAGCATATGTAGTAAGTTCGAATCCCACATACCACACACATTATGACTGGTATAGTACATCTGAGTAATGGTATAAGTATTTGATGTAATTGAAGGAGGAATATTTAAAAACAAATAAAAATAATAATAATCATATGGATAATTTTACTAACTAACAATTAAAAGCATAGCTAAAACTATCAGTATTGCATTAAACCCACATTTGTTTGAACCGCTCACATTATAGTAACCCATTTGACGTGTAATTCTATCCATCTCTATCAGACCAGCCATAATTTCTTCATTGTTGGGAATTATTTGTTCTCTAGGCAGGAGGAACCCAAATTCACCGGAATCACGTAGTTCAAATAGATAGACGATGGGGACTTTAGCAACACCATAGACCCAGTCAAAACTTGAGCCACTGACCTCATCTGAAAAATGAGAATATTTTGTTAAGATTTCAATCGTGTTTATGTAGTATAAGTAGCTGAGTAGGAAAGTGACCTAATTTTAATAATTACTAAAATTAGGTCAGCTGATGTATATTATTTAATTGTAACATTTTTGCTCACAACTTGGTAAGTGGAATGCAAAATGTTAGCATGGGCTTGGCCAAATATAATATTTTGAACTTCTCCTCCTTTCTCCTCCTAACTATCCTATATTTGGTTTTGAGTAACAGAGATCTGTGATATCTATTATTAATTAAGGGTTTTAGTCTAGGTTAAGGACTACACAATACATGTTTAGATTTTCATTCAAATTGGTTCAGCTGGTACGGAAATTCAAACATTCACATTATGAATATTCAAACGATTGTTAAATTTATTTCAGCCATATACTTACAAAGAATATCAGCTGAAGTTCCCACAACGTAATTGATGCCATGTTTTGCTTTCAATGTGTCCATCCCTTTGATAGCAATTTCATACTGCAAACAAAACAAATTGAGGGAATTTTTGAGTGCTCATCTTATCATCCAACTGAAAATCACGACAGAAAAATCAATCATATTTTAATTGATACAGATGTGCTTGCGTTGCTTGCTTGCATTGGCACTGATAAAAACTCCTAGCTCAAACTACGTTTTTTTGGATTGCTATTTATTTTTGGTCACTTCTGAGAGATCGTTAGTGACCGGATTAGTCGAAGGAACGGTAAGGAATTAATTTCTAATCTCCGATACAAACGAACGAACAAATGGATCATATCAAATCAGATGCCTTTTAGGACATGCTAATTTTCTCACAAAGTTCCACTGCGCTTAGAAAATATAAATGCCTATACATTGTTCTAATCAAATCCGCACCACAATCTAACCAAAATCCTATAAAGCTATCCAATGCGTCAGCAAATAGATCTCAATTGCTCACCATCACCAAAAAAAACAATACCAAGGAAGGGGTCAAGGCTCTTAGTTTTGAAGAATTTGGTGCACGGAGGAGGAATGCTTACCAAATCCCCATAGTTACGGGCCTGCAATACATCAGCGCCACCCACATGGCTGTACGGCACTAGGACCATTTGCGAGTATGAATGGAATGCGAAGTAATACACCAGATTTCCCGCCTGCTGCAGTCCTGTCACGTAGTTGGCAATAGCTACCGATTCAGGCTCGGAGAAACCGACTGGGCCAGCGAAAGTTTCGGAGCAGGAGTTGTTGGAGGCTCCAACTGCTATGGAATAACATTTAAATGTAATTTTGTTAATGCCTTCTCAAAAAGCATCATCGTCGTCTACTAAATAGACGAGTCCACATTAACGTACCTACATAACTCCGTGACATGTCACGGGGTATGCCATAGTATTTGGTGTTTGGTCCACGTGACAAAAACCACTTGTGACTTTATCACGCGTATCTACCAGAGCCATGGAATAATGTACGATTTGTATCATTCAGTATATTCATTTTGTTTAGTACTTACTCATCCAAAGGAAACCAAAGTTTCTGTTCAAATCGATTCCATTGCTGATGTCAGAGTCCAAGTTCCACTCGGCACAAGAGGTGAAATTAGCTGTATTCCGGTTTTTTCTCCACATTCTGTTCTATGGAAAGAAAAGTAAACAATTAATAAAATAAAACTCGACAGTGAAGTATAAAATTCAGCATCGATGTACAAGAGTTGAAATGAACAACCTAACTTTAAATAAATAATGCACTGTTTAGTAGGTACTTACATCAGTAAAAGTGTAAGAGTAACCATCGGGGTTTACCACAGGGAATATGTGCCAAACAACGTTCTCAGCTAACAATCTAACATTGGGATCATTGCTCTCCAACAATTCATTGATAATCCATGTCACAGTTGCTGGGGAAATCCACTCCCTTGCATGGATACCACCTTCAATCATTCCGATCGTTGGCGTTTCGTGTTTCTTGAAGTCTATCTTCACTCCTCTGATATTTCTCCCTTCAACTGATTTACCCATTGTAACTATAGTGACTATGTCAGGATGTTTGGCGGCCACAGTATCAAGCCAGCTATTGATTTCTTCTAGATTTAGGTAGTAAGTCCAGGAGTATTCATTGATTTGATGACTCACAGCCGCTGGACGGTACAGCTGATTATCTATTAATCTGTAAATATAATTTTGCAATAATCCTCATCTTGGCTTTAACAGATTACACCTCTGGTATTCAGAGCGCTTAAAGCGCGTACAATGCATTCAGCGGAGTAGTGGTTATAATGATAGATACCTACACATTCTGTCTTCCCTGACACTTTATGTTTGTTTCCAGTGTAAACATAAAAAGATAGAAACTTACTTTTGAACATCCTGGATTAGAAGATTACTGGATACTCCAGCACTAGATAATTTATCTTCAAATTCTTTCTGCTTTTCCGGAGCTACCATTAGTCTTACATCTCCACCAATTTCGATGTTTTCACTCCAGAAATACCATCCATCATTTCTTAAATCAATGAAGAATTCCACTTCTTTTTCTGACTCAGGAACTATTTTGTAAACTTTGTAGTCTTTGTAACTTTTGTATGCAGCATGAGCTGTCACTGTTAAAGCAAAAACTAAAAACAAGATTCTAAAACTCATTATGAACGTTTTTTATTCATTAAATTAATAAAAAACAAAACATAAATTAATAACAGGTTGTTTTATCAGTGCATGATAATTGAGTGACGATTATTAGAAACATTCTTAAAATATGGAATATCGCAGTTTAATTAGATAAAATATTTTCTTTATCGAAAAAACCAGGATAAGTAATTCATATTATCATTAAAATTTCTACTCTTTGAAAGATATCAAGTACAAGTTGATTTGATAACAACGATATACAAGAATTTTACTAGTATTCCTCAAAAATATGTATATTAAAACGATTTCTTATCGTTATCGTTTCTTCTCCTCCGATATCATTATTTGGTTATGGTTTCTCATATGGCCTATTTGGCTTATAGGTATATTTGTAACTTCGCTACTACCCACGGCTTCGCCCACGGGCTTGACCGTTTTTTCGTTGACTTACGTTGTAAAATTGGTATCCACAAAAAGCCTCTTTATAAAGTTACTATTGTAACTATAATAACATAGCCAGTAGCCACCCTGAAAGTCCATTCTAAATATTGGTGAAAGTGACCCCAGTTTTGAAGAGTACCCCTTACATATAAACTTACAAACTTTACCTCTCTATAATATTAGTATAGATAAAGTGGATTCATGAACATTGGCATGCCTAGCTAAGGTAGAACATAATTGCAGTTATTTAAATTATTCTAAGATCTTATTGTATGTACAATAAGATTCCAGAAAATATGCGTATTTTTTTGTATTAGAGGTATATTACTCTTTATACAAAATCAACTGTAACAACAGAACTAAAACACTAGCAATAGTGGCTACCACACATGGACGAATAAACCCTGCCACAGAAACAGCCTTCCCAGCAGCAGAGTTATCTACTTCAACACGGTAATATCCAATTTCCCTGGTAGTTTTATCCATTTCAAGCAAAGCACCCATGAACTCCATAGCAGTTGGAATGATCTGCTCTCTGTTTAGGAGGAATCCAAACTCTCCAAGGTCTCTCAGCTCGAATAGGTAGCAGACTGGTACGTCAGTGTTATATTTCACCCAGTCGAAGCTGGTGCCGCTCATGGGATCTGGAGAAAAAACAACAGGTACCTAATAAAAAAACAGTAAGCCCCATAAAAAAGATCTTCAGATCCATACTCAGTACGAAGATCTGTGAGGATACCAAATAGAAGAGAGTCGGGGCCACTCCATACACTATATTTGGTACATGTCGGCATTTTACATAGTTAACATTTCACATGACAGATTGCTGCTTATTGGAACGCTGACCAATGTCATATGCCAACGTATTTATGGTTTTTGGGAATGGCGGTTTCTTTACATTGTTCTCCTTAATTTTTTTGAGCACATGTTAAGCGCACATAAATTGAAAAAATCATTGGTGCACGACCGGATTCGTACCGATGACCTTCGGATCGGTAGTCAGTGGGGAGTTGTCACTTTGTTTATTCAATGGCTAAGTTTCTAAAGTGTTTCAAAGTCAAAGTCAAAGTCAAAATTCATTTATTCAATAAAATCACAAGGACCACTTTGAAACGTCGGTTTTAATCTAGGTGCCTGTTCCTCCGCGACCAAGCCAGGAAAGAAAGGCAAGAAAACAAGGCTGGTTATTCTTTTTAATAATCCTTTTACAAAACAATAGGTTCGAGTTGGAGCATTTTCAATCCCAAGAGTTTTTGTCATCTAAATAATCAGATATTTTATAGTATGCCTTTTTATAAAGCTTTTGTTTAATTACGTTTCTAAATTTGTTAATTGATAATTTTTGTATATCTCTTGGGAGTTTGTTATAAAAGCGTACAACCTAACCTAACCTACAACCTCGTCAATAAACTAAATGTAACTTTAGTCATTGATCAGTCTTGGATAAGGGCAAAGTTTCCTCTGTAGTTTGAGCCTCGACGCTTCGAGCCGAAACATGCTAAGAATTTTCGCCCAGGCTGGTAACGATCTCGTGGCTTAGATAGATAACACTTTATTGTACACTATATTATGACGCTTACAAATTCAAAACAGAACAAATTACAAGGTAATCGCTGAAATTCAATGGCTGATCCTATGAAAAATAGCGATCTCTTCCAGACAACCTTTGGATGGGCATTAATTGATGTAGATGTGGCTTTACATTTTTAAAACGAAATAACTATTATCGTTCATCAACAGTTCATTTTCCTTTCACAAACATTACCTGTATAACCTGTCTCTGATGTTTTGAATCTCTTTTTATCAAAATATAAAACACAGTACATAGGTACTTACATATAACTTCAGCTGATACTCCTACTCTATACGTAGCGCCAGAGCTGTCAATGATTGCCTGTCTTCCCCTTTGTGCTATTTCATACTGAAAATAAAAAGTCTTTCTTGAGTTTTCGAAAAAGAAAGTGTGTATGGGTCTATATAAACAATTTTTTTTAACCATTTTTTTTTACTGTGCCTTTTGGGATTGAACCCGCGACAAGGGGTAATTCTGGACCCTGAGGTCTTAAAAATGAAATCTATTAACCATGTCACCGTAGTTGCTTGGCCGCCCATCATCAGCTGAGCTATTAAGATGGCTGTATGGAACGATGATCAGCTGAGAGTACGAATGGATGGCAAAGTAGTAGATAAACTCCCCTCTGTATCTGTGTAAGGTAAGGGCGTATTGACTGATTCCATTGGTCTCCGGTTCGGAGCCCGCTGATGGGCCGCCGTAGGTGTTGCTACATGCATCGCCAGAAACCCCAACAGCTGAAAAAAAATAATGTTGCCAGTTACTGGGCTTCCTTGTGGACTACATAAAAATGCTTCCCATAAAACATTTTTTTTCTTTTTTTTTAAATAAAAAATAAACTCGTATTCGATACTTAGCAGGCGGTCGTCAAGGGCAGGTACAAACATTATATAGCACATGCCCGCGTTTTGTAAGTAGCATTCCACGTGACAGGTTGATAGCCCTACGTCGCTAATCGGATCAGTTACTGATAGCATATGCCTTCGAATTTTAGTTCTGGTATCAGAGTAAAATTATCTCCACTAAATGTTACCACTTTTCCATGTATAAACATTGGCGTCAACACCTTAGAATCGACGCATTCAACCGTATTTTTGGGTGTAACGGTGGACTCCAAGCTACAATGGGATCCTCACATCAACGCTTTAAGTGAAAAACTTAGCTCTGCCACTCATGCGATAAGACAGATAAGGAAGTTAACGGATGTATCTAATGCAAAGTTAGTATACTACGGTTACTTCCATAGTCTCATGTCCTACGGTATACTGTTGTGGGGTACAGCATTTAGGCTTTAAACTATTTTCGTGCTCCAAAAAAGAGCAGTAAGGGCGATCTACAACTTAGGCTCTCGAACATCTCTTAGAAACGTATTTAGGGAAGTAAATATTATAACCTTGTCCTCCTTGTACATATACGAGTGTATTATGTATACACGTAAAAGCATAAGTATATTTATGAAAAAGAGTGACTCACACACAGTTAACACAAGAAATAAAAACAAGCTGATCTTCCCTATATGTAGACTTCAAAAATGTAACAAATCATTTCTCAGAAATTGTATACGGTTTTACAATAAAATACCTAAAGTCATACTAGATTTAAGTGAAAGACGATTTAAAAGATGTATCAAGACTGGCTTAACAAGAAGTGCTTATTATAAATGCAGTGACTACTTAAGCGATAAAAATATTTGGACTACGTCTGTCAGTGCGCTGGAAAATCCAAAATTCTAATAAGATGCTGACAGTACTATTTTATTTAATTTAAGTAATTTAATTCTATCATAATTATTTACTTTGTTTGACAAGGGCTCTTTACAGCCGCTAATTTATTTAGGATTTTAGTAGAAATTCAATACAATGGCATGGCAACACTTATTGTTTGAACGTTATTTGACTAATTGTTATAATTTGTTTATTATTTTGTTTTGTCTCAAATAATTTGATAGTGTTATTTTTTATTTTACAATTATTTACAATCTGACAAGGCCTATGTACAGCCGCTAAAGAATTTATGTAAGTAACAAAACCAAGTGTTCCCTGTGTTCCGAAGGTGAATAAATGATATGACTATGACTATACCAGTTTTCTCACAGTTTTGTACTGAAAAAATTAATGTGCGGTACATTTATTTTTTTAATATGTACGGTATAAGGTTCTCAAATTCGTAATTATACGAATGTGAGAACCTAGCAAATGCCCATTTGCTTCTTAGCTATTTAATGTATGGAATTGATCTAAGCTATCATAATATGCTATCTGCCTACCGGCTGAAATTATTTGAACGAAATTCGGCCCATAGAACCAGCAAAAGTTTCGTCAAAACTGAAGTAAAATATGTATCGTTTTCTATTTAGCGAAGCCGGGGGCAAAAGCAAATGAAGCACAAAAGTATTATGTATTTCATGTCACAAAAGAGCATGATTTTTTCACATGACTTTTTAGTCATAAAGTCAACTCCGTGGGCAGCAGCAAGTGAAGCATAAAAAGTATTATTCTAAAAAAGCCCATGTTTTTATGTAATTTTTTCATTGTTTTTAAACAAAACTACTCACTCATCCATTTGAAGTCAAAGTTTCTATTTAGATCAACACCATTACTCATATCGTTATCGAGTCCATCCGAGCAATTTTTGAAGCTGAATGTACTACGGTTTTTTCTCCACATACGATTCTAGAACAAATATTACAAATGAAACTTAGTTTTGCATAAAAGGAGCATCAATGAGGGTCTTCAAAAAATAAACTTTTTTTTCTGCAAAAGCGCGAAAAAAAAAGTGGCGTTTGGATACTTAAAATACAAAAGACCTGAATACGTATCAGGGTATTAAAAAAAGCCATAAGGGGTGCAAGGCATGCAATTATTTTTGTTGCACCTATCCCACGCGAGTAAAACCGCGGGCATCGTTCTATCAGGGTTAAGCTCGCCTTTGTACATGTCCTATATGTAAGTCTTTTGTCTGTATTATCTGTGTGTACAATAAAGAATAAAGAATAAAATATATTATTCCAAACTGCTCCTTTATTAATGAAAGCTACTGCCTACGGCTTCACCGTAAGTAGCTGTTGTTATGAAGGCAGCGTTCTTAAGAATTGTATTCGCTCGACCGTTTTCTTGTCGATTTAAGTTGCAAAAACGTAAGAAATCAGATATAGTTCGTTTCTGAAATTACTCCAACATTAAGATGTAGGTGGAAATCTCCGTACAAACATATAAACTTTACCTCTTTATAATATTGGTGTAAATGGTTTTGTTGAAAGGTGCCTACTATTGAAAGGCCCACAAAAAAGTAAAGTATTTCAATGACAAACAAAGTCTGACCAGAGAAAAGTAAATAAACAGTGACCGACCAGAGGAGGCCAAAAGTCTATGTAACTTACATGGGTAAAGGTATAAACATATCCGTCAGGGTTCGTCACAGGGAAGATATGCCACTCAATGTTCTCAGCCAACGCCCTGATCTCAGGGTCTGTACTGGTCAAGAACTCCTTTATGATCCAGGTAACAGAAGCAGCAGATATCCATTCTCTTGCGTGAATCGTTCCTTCTAACATGCCAACTAGAGTTGTGTTCCGTTCGGGGTGATAGTTGATGATTATTCCCTTGTAAAAATTATAAAAAGTTAATTTTCAAAAAAGGTGGGCAATTCGTCTGTGTTGTTTTTTTTGTATGTTACGCGATTCTTCGCCAATTTTGAACCGATTTTCAATTGACTTCAAAAAAGAAGGAGGTTTTCAATTTATCTGTATGTTTTTTTTAGTGTGTATCTTACTCGCTATTTTAATATTTCTTTTTGTAATGGGCAGGGTTTATTCAAAAGTGGTCTCATATAAATTTTATTAAAAAATCCTATAATATCGCGTTCGAGTCTCATCGAGGTTGAATTTTTGGGACATTTTTATATATCTTGTAATTTTCCTTAGTATGGGTTTACACTTTTAAAACTAAAAACTGTGTTAAGTTACCTTGATCATTCTGTTTTCAAAGGATCTACCCGCAGAAGCATGTTGGATAACATTGGGGAATGCCGCAGCCAACTCGTCCATCCACTTGTAGATTTCTTCGAGACTATGATACTGGTTCCAATTGAGTGAAAAGAAAGATTGTGTGCTTCTTTGGTCAGCTGGTTTCATTTGGTCATTTATCAACCTGATAGAACGTGATGTTTAAATAAAAATAAATGTAGCATCAAGGTCAAATAAATGCAGTGGAATTGAGAGATTTAAGAAGTATGTGAGGTGTTACTTTGAGAAATAGAGTGAGAAACAGCGTGTTTAGAGATCAGTGTAAATTTAATGAAGATGTAGTAACAGTAGAGTCAGGAAAGGTATGTTATGGCATGTAGAGAGGATGATTACACTAAACTGACGAGTTGGTATGAAGAAGATGATGAGGATGAACGAAGCGAAATAGGTATGCCAGGATTGTAGCAAATGGTTATCCTTTCCGGGAATGAGGCGTGACTTTATGTATGTATGTTTAAATAAATGACAAAAAAGTTTCATGTCTGGTTCACGAGAATTATAAATAAACTAGCCTCTACCCACGGCTTTGCCCGCGTGATTCCCGGATAAAAAGTAGTCTATGTATTATTCTGATGTATCAGCTATATAACTGTAAAGTTTCATCAAAATCCGTTCGGCATTTTTTGTGTGAAAGAGTAACAAACATTCATCCTCACAAACTTTCGCGTTTATAATAGCAGTAGGATAGTTTATCAATTTAGTTACATAGTTTTCTTAACTAAACCTACTTTAGGTATGAAAAATAGTTGGATTCCACATTGTTAGAACCAAAAAAGTTACATCTCTCTACAACTTCATAGAGCGTGAAAGTTTCAGTACAAAGCAGTAATGCCAACATGTTAAAAACAAACCTTTGCAAGTCTCCAATTATTTCAGTGACCTCCACATCAGCAGCTTTCAAGACTGCTAACAACTGCTCCTGCCTTTCCGGCGCCACCATGATCTTGACTACATGACTAACATCGAACTGATCGTCCCAAAATTCACCAATATTTCTACTTTGTACACCTCGCACTATATTCAAATCGTTCTCTGTTTTTATGACAACTCTGTAAACTTTGTAGCCATCGTAGTTTTTCACTGCAGAAATAATTGATATTGTAACTAAAAGTATAAAATGTTTGAGCTTCATTTTACTAGTGGATTTCACAGAGATATTTTACAAAATCGCAATCTATAATTTATTATCTTTTATATAGTTTATTCAATCATGCGATTGATAAAATTTGTTTCAATGTGATATTGTATCTTGTATTATAACTGATAAATAGGTAAAAAAAATGCTTTGTCAGGAATAAAAACGTGACACACGCTGAGATTTTGGCTCATTTTATTGTTATGTATTTTATTGTTTTAGCAAATTGTTGTAGCATTGTTTGCAACTGGTGATGCACTTAGAGAGAGTATCAATCCATCTTCTTTTAGATTTGCTTCTAGAGCTTATAGACTACAAATGCTTGATATTGCATAAATCGTACTTTTATAGACAAAAAACCAAGCAGAGTGTTTTGCCTGATTCTTCTAGGCTTGATCGCTCATGAAGAATCAGCGTAAATTCACGATGATCCATGGGTCATAATATTAACTTATAAATTACATAAAGTCAAAGATTTTTCATTGAAATCTTGTGATTTGATCAATGTGCAAGAATAATAAAATTCTTTCTTTTTCTAAAAATAATTCTCTTTAAGTTTTGCTACAATTTTGCGAATGTGCAGATAGCGTTTGCTTAATGTAGCCGTCTTCCTGGATCATTGCTCGTGAAACAACTTCTTGTAAAGGCACTGACATACTAACGAGAGAATCTAAACTACATTTTACTTTGTGGCAAAGGTACTATGTTAGGTAGATGTTCGTTAGATCCCTAAAAACGCCTTATTTAGTAAGATGTAAAGCACATACCTAGGCTATTAGAGACCAGCATCATTAAACAGCATCATCTAGCCCCAAACTGAGCAGAGATTTTAGTAATTATGGGAATAAAAATGCGCCAATACGCGGCGATAGGGTTGCATTTAAATAGTATGCAAATCAGCTGTTTAAAATCTGTATAAATAAGCATGTTGGTTTATAAGATATTTATATCTAGCATCATTTTATTGAGTGTTGTTTTTAAAACCAGCAAATTGACAGACAAGCATTGGACAGGCAACAACTATTTTATTATATGATCCTTCTTTCTGCTGAAGTGTAGTGCCTATCGAACAAGATGAACTCATTAATTCAGAGTTTATACAGATTATACACCTTACTAATATTATAAACGTGAAAGTTTGTGAGGATGGATGTTTGTTACTCATTCACACAAAAACTACTCAATGTATTTTGATGAAGCTTTACAATAATTTAGCTTATATAAAATAGCTTGTATCAGAATAACACATAGGCTACTTTTTATCCCGGTACTACGCGGGCGAAGCCGTGGGCAGAAGCTAGTTTATTATACAACTATGTACACGACAGTATTTACAAAAATTACAGTTATAGCGGCAAACAATCTAAAGATAGACGGAAGCGTTCCAAAAAAAAAGAATTCACTCTTCTGCAAAGACCCTTATACACTTGCTCCCTGGGTGGGTCACCGCGGCACTATTATATTTATCGCCGTACGCTGGCGTGTCGTCCGTCAACGCATAAATCAGACGGCCTAGGTCTTGCTGAATAGTCCCGATACATCGATATCTAGAAACCTGTGGGAATGCAATTTTAGGTTGGAATGACATGTTCGGTACTTCGCATGTTCTGCGTGCGTTCAATCTGGAATTGGAATGGGCGATTCCAATCTTTTGTGTAGGCTTTTTTGCTTAGTACTGAGATAAGTTCCTTGATTATTTTTTGGAAGATTTAAAAGTCTTTGACGTTTTGCACCGCCACCTAGGGATTTTTGGTAACAAACATATATGCAAGTAATCAAAAAACTTCTTAAATGATACCTAAAAAAACATATACAATTGATAATTAGGAAAATATAATAATGTTATGATAAAAAGTAGCCTATGTGTTATTTTGATGTATAAGCTATATTACTGTAAAGTTTCATCAAAATCTGTTTAGTCGTTTTTGCATGAAAGAGTAACAAACATCCATCCTCACAAACTTTGAGGCTTAGTAGGATATAGGAGGAGTTCAAGAGCACGTCACCTTTCTTTCGGAAAGACTCCTCTTTAGAAATCTAGTCTTGCGTTGCATTCCATCTTTAGTAAGATGCATCTTAAATAAAATTAGATTATATCAGACGGGCTGTTAACCTATTTATGGTGGTTTTATATTCCAGTTTAATTAAAAATCCCTGTTCGGTGAAAATCGTGGTTAAATATCCTACTACTTGCTTTTCAACTTTTGTAAACTGTCTAAGAACTACTGGATTTAGGAAGAATTTCATCGGGTGAGAAATACTTTATAGGCACTGTGAGGAAAGATGGATGGACAAGCACAGTTCCGTTGAAGCAGAAAAGTCAAAGTATTTTTTTATCAAAGTCAAAATGTTTGTATTCATTGAAACCACAAGGACCATAAATTGATCAACTGTTAACATAATTTTACAATTCAGGCATAAACTTAAAAGATTATGTGGTGTTAAAAAAAATCACACATAAACCTAAAAGATTATGTGATGTTAAAAAAATGGCCGTTTGTTTGTTTGCATTTAAAAAACACGAAATATTTTCTCGCAAGTAAATTTAAATCGAAAACCTACAGTAGAAAGTTGCCTCAGGTGTAACGAAACCTTTGTGGATAACGGCCCAGCTTCATTTTATGACGTCATTGTTGGCTGTAAACGTCATTACTGAGCCTCTTGGCTTAAGCAGGCGGAAAATTTAAGGAGCGAAAAAATGAATCATTTATACCTCGGTTATAGAGTGTCACTCGTTGGTTTTCGTACCGTCAAATGTCGAGGCAGCTAGTTCTATCTGAAGTTAAATATAACAGAAAGTATATACATTAATAATATACGTCATTAAATGTCTAAAAACCGACTTCCTTAGCTAAGGAGATGGAGTAAGTTGCGGGTTTGATTCCCGCTGAGAAAATGATGTATGATGCAAATATTTGTCTCGGGTCTGGGTATTTTCTATGTATAATATGTATGTATTTACAAAAAAAAAGTATATAAGTAGTTTATCAGTCATATAGTCAGTCATGATGATGCTGTGTGAAACTGTCCAGCATAATTTATCATTATTATCATTTATTATTTTGACTCACTCGGAGTGATACTCACAACAACAACAAAATAACTATCAAAATCGGTTAACAGTTGGCGAAGATATCAAGTAAAATACTACAAAATTGAGAACCTCCTTATTTTTTTATAGTCGATTAAAAATACAGATGAAACAGCTTGATATCTAAAGACCGTTGCAAATGTATATATCTATACTAATATTATAAAGAGGAAAGATTTTTTTGTTTGTATCAAATAGGCTCCGAAACTTCTGGACCGATTTTAACCATTTTTTCACCAAATGAAAGCTAAATTATCATGAAGTAACATGAGCTATAATTTATTTTCAAAAAATAGAGATCCTTAAGAAAATTGCAATAATGTAGCCCAAAGTAGCAAAATTTTGCCTATATAATTTATTATTTGGCAAGCGCTGAGAAAACTATTGATGATACATAAAAATGATATACTACATGATTAAAGTACTCATTATTACCTACAAAATACTTTGCGAGGGAATATATCTTACTATCATAGTTTAGTCACAATAGCAGCTTTTGTGTTCTAAAATTTAATTAGAGGTAGATCGCCGATATTCCCACGCGTGTGAAACCGCGGGGCGCAGCTAGTATATATATAAATGTTAATGTATATATTATATGACTTACAGATAGGTCAAATTATCAATATCACTAACAAACGGAAGCGTTCCAAAAAAGCCGTTGCAGCATGTGTCCTCTTCTTAAGCCGTCCCTACCATGATACGGCACTAACAAACGGAAGCGTTCCAAAAAAGCCGTGGTATCATGGTAGGGACTCCTAGTTTCTGAAACTTCATAGTTCATGCTTGATGAAAAATCATTGCTAAGTCATTGCTTAAGCTTTTTTTATTTTAGTGTGACGGGCATTAAAAGGATTAAAATAAAATAAAAACCTTTCGCGGTTATGTCCCTACAATTTACAAAGCTGAACTGAAATAGCTGTTTTAATTTTGCAGGACAATGTTTTAAATGCCTGGTTACAGTAAATTATATTTTAACGTGAAAAGTGGTATATTTTAATTAATGCAGCCCGTGTAAAATGTACGGGTTTTCGAGAGCTTTTACTGAGTGAATGAAAATTGCAGTGGATAGAACCCATTACATAATATACTTGTGGCATATTCGTTAATTGCCGATATTTTTGAACCCAGGTACACCTCGGCAACTCTCGATAAAAATGTGAAGCAAACGGATCGGAATCACCACATGTATAGGTTTGTGAATGTGAACGATGCCGTTGCATGTGTGAGTGTAGGAGTTTTTCATACTTCAGATTCAGTTGTTACATAGTACACTTGGTTTTATTAAATTGCTTAATATAAGGTCTATAGGTATGATAAATCTGGTCAGTTACAAACTATTAAAAAACAAGCATAGTGAACAAGCAAGAAGTGGTAGGCTCAAATAAATTCTTATAATTCTTATAATTCTTATAATTCTTTATTGTACACAGAAATAAAACAGAAATATTAAACAAGATATTAGGTGAGGCATGTACAAAGGCGAGCTTAACCCTAAAAAGAGTTCATGTTAAATTCATGTTATTAATAAAAGTATCATTCTACATTCTATGTACCGATGAAATTCAATTCAATAAAATGTAATTTCAAATTATTATACTACTGTGAAGAGGTATTGTCGAATCACGAACTAAGTTTTGTGTCGTCTCATTATTAAAAACAAATAATTCACCGACGCTACCTATCCGCACTCTGGTAAGTTGTTTTTATTTCGCTTTTTATACCCGTATGAACCGACACTGTACCAAACAAAGCAACACAATGTAGAAAAACGCCACCATTGTTTCGGGCAGTTTTTGATAGGTTTGTGACGTCACAGGGAAATATTAATCTCGATAGAGATACGTTCGTTTCGTTCGCCGTAGGTACAGAGATACGATACTTTTGATATTATGAGATTTTCTCTCGTATAGCGTTACTTTATAGCGTAAATTAAAATGTCCAGTTCATTTACGAATATCATAAAGTACTTCGCTGTATAATATTATACTTAAACTACCTATATCGGTAGGATAAGGATTGGTTTAATTTGTTATGTTGAAAAACATAGTCAAACGCAACGATATGGTATCACAATACATTTCAACACGTGCATTTTCTCGATTCGCAAACCATAGATCATAAATGGATTATGGTCCTGAACCCTATAAACCATCCGTGCGATACTGAATCAGAATACATTTAATATTATTTTTGTTTTTCGAGGCACATGCGGATACGGTATTTCCATGGATAGGGATGGGATATAGGCACAGGTAATTTTATCATTTAGCTACAATAAATTCCAAAAAACTATTTTAATACTTGAATTAACTATTTATACAGGTTTTAAAAAGACATATCACCAAGCCGAAATCTACGCATACTGTTCATCTTAACAAGGAATATTGCGGGGAAATAATTCCTGGAAAACGACTTATATTTTTTATGAATTAAAAAAAATGAGTTTTTTGTAGCGCGCAATATAATGCACGCTGACCGCGTGTTTATGTACGTGCTCTGGCACTCGCACGAGTTAAAGCTGTGGTGTGCGTTTGAGTTTGATATTCGTTGCCTTTCTGCAACTTTATGCGTATATCTCAATAATTTCGAAAATTTTCATAATGTTTGTTTAGACGAAAGTTAGGTACTTAGAATTCATTTCCGTAAAGAACTCAAAAATTGAGACTTTGACCTTCAATATCTCTAGAATCAGTGGATTCCCAGGTAGTCTAGTAGAAAAAAAAATATCCCAATGATGTATAGAATAATATGTGGCTTTAAGCTTGGTGATGAGTCTTTTTACACTAGATTTTTTTTTATATGTGATTTTTGTTTTAATCGGAAGAATTTGACCACATAATGCCATAACAGCTCCATAATGCCATAATGCGCCTCATCAATATTTTTTTATAAGTACTCGTCGTCGATATTCATCTTTACTACCAAAAATAAAAAAAATAGTAATAAAAGATCAATTTCCTGACACTTGTTGAATTTATTTAATAGTGAACTCCAAACAGTCACATACATTATGTAGTCCTGACCTCACACTAGAATTCCCTGTATCACGAGTATCAGAAACTATGTTTATCATGGAACCACAACAACATAGAACAAACATCCACAGAATATGCAAACATTCGCATCTCTTGTGCTACAGCTGTCATATGTTTTTTTTTGTATGAAAAACGCACAACAAACACACCTTATAAAGATACCTCGGTTTAAAATATTAAATTATTTATAGTCCCATCCCTACTAGGCGATAAGAAGCCAGACGGCAAAACAAAAGCGCCATCGACGCGAAATTCAACAATATCCAAGCGCGCGTAAATCACGCACGTCCGCCATATTGTTTATCCGCAGTTTTCTGTGTATTGTATGAATGTTCTTTTTTCAAACAGATTTTATCGTCAGTTTAGATGATCGTTTTTTTTTTAAATTTATTAATAGTTTTGTTAGCTAGCTAGTTAGAGCCGTATTGGCCTAGTGCTATCCCAACTTTCGACCAGGAGGTCCCTATTTTGCTCCAATTGATTTATGTACGAAAAATGTATGTGCGCATTAGCACGTGCTCAAAACGGTGAAAGTAACATCGTGAGGAAACTGGCATGTTCTTGAACCAAAAATTCGAAGGCATGTCCCATAATTTAATGTTTTGACAAGCGCCGATAGCCAATCTGTGGTGCAGTGGGCGCAGTCCCAGTAGGTTGCGGGTTCAATTCCCGCCGCGGGACAAATTTTTGTATTATCTGTAAATATTCCTTTATTCTATAATGTACACACAGAACAAAGGACATGTGCAAAGGCGAGCTTAACCTTAACAAGAGTTTTCTTCTAGCAAACCTTTGAGGATAGGGACAGCTGAAAAATAATGGTGGGTATGTACACAGACGGATAAATTCTAAGAATATAACGAATTTTAATATACTAATATATCTAAATACATAATATACCTACGTATAAATTTTAATATACATATGTATATAAGTAGTTTATCCGTCATGTAGTTCCCATAACACAAAGTGCTTAGTTTGGGACTAGATGATGTTATGTGAAACTGTAAAGCATTATGTATTTATATAAAATGTTAAATTGTACCTCAGACTACCCCCTTGGTATCCTCGCAGATCTGCATATGAGTATCTGAGAATCTCTACTATGGAGTTTACAGATGTGAGCATGTTTATTATTTTTAAACTAGAGCTCATACCTACTCCCATAAATATTTAACTAACAAATCGTATTTCATTCGCACGTCAAAGATGAGAAACTTTTATTGTTCTTCCAAAGGTTCGAACAAACTATGGTAAAAAATTATAATCTTCGAAGGCGCACAGCTGTATAATAAACTATCCTCAAATATAAAAAGAGTTTGCTCATTTAACGTGTTTAAACACAAATTAGCCCATCATAATTACCAAAGATGCATCACTGCTAAAGAAACGTTAAATGGGCAAAACCTACTTATTAAAGAACGACCTACTTTCAGATTAGTAATTAAGCTTTTATTGTTCTCATCTATTTGCCTTTTTAAGAATAAAGTTATTTAAACCTAAACCTAGCTTTTTAGGAAGCATGTTAAATTCTCTTTGGTTAGCTTGCAATGTCAAAAACAGTGAACTAAACTCAATAAAAAAAAATATTCCAATCACGGGTAGTTGTGATTTAATTTGCATAACAAACATAACCAATATTGATTCAATTGGTTTAGCAATATTTTTCATAACCAAATTATACTCCTAGCAAGCAGGATGTAGAAAAAGTTGTGTAAAACATTTATATTAACCACGCTTCTAATTGCGCCAAGTTTAATTTTTAACTCAAAGTCAAACTCAAAATTCATTCATTCATTAAATCACAAGGATCACTTTGAAACGTCGGTTTTATCTATTGCCTGTTCCTGTATTAAAATAACAAACTCCGCTCCGCGGTTTCACCCGCGGAAGTTTCGATTTTATACCCGTGATATTTTTTTACGAAATTAAATGTCCGATTCGAATGAATTAAAAAGTATTAAACTGCTACATAAATACCCTTGATGATAAAACTATTTATTTGAATAAGAATTAATTCTACGATACGCATTTAACCAACTTTTGTTTCTACCGGCGATCTAATTAAATTTTAGAACACAAAAGCTGCTAATGTGACTTAACTATGATAGTTAGATATATTCTCTCGAGGATTTTTTTGTAGGTTATAATGAGTACTTTAATCATGTAGTACATTATTTTTATCTATCATCAATAGTTTTTCAGCGCACGCCAAATAATGAATTTTATAGACAAAATGTTGCCTATAATAATGTGTTATTCTGACGTACTGTAAAGTTTCATCAAAATCCGTTTAGTAGTTTTTGCGTGAAAGAGTAACAAACATCCATCCTCACAAACTTTCACATTTATAATAGTGGTAAGATTATTATTACTCATTCCTACCAAATAGATTTGCCATGACGAACGATCTAAGGCTATAGGTATCTATCTATTGGCTTCCCGTCACCTTAAAGATATCATGAATTCATCTAAAGGGGACTTCTTTCACTGCGTCTCCAGGTAAATGGTCGCCATTGCAGAATCTTTCTTCTTCAACGGTGGCCGCTTGTGAGCTAAATAACCTGCCCATTGTCACTTTAACTGATCTAGATCAGTTGATATATCAATCTATATATCGTTTGCAACGTTATTTAGATAGCTGTATTATTAATATATACCTATTTGGACATAGTTGTACAAATGTATTCCACTTGCTCATTCTAAGAGCTCTGTCGAAAATTTTTGTTCTTATGTGGATTTTCTCGTTTCCGTGAAATACATAACCGTAAGATCAAAGATTGTGCCTTTAATTTGTGAACATTAACTTAAGTTTGCCCCCATATCACTCGCTAACTATCTTCTCAATATCTTGTCTGAGAACAGCGTTGATATTTTTTACAATAAACTGGCGAAACTCCTACAATTAGCACAGGTAGTTCTAGAAACCATAGATTAGTTATACCTATCTTATATTTTATACCTACTTACATTTTTATTTATTTATTTTATTCGGAAAACCAACAGCTATAACACAATGTCCTTAACAATACCTAAATAGATACAGGTAGCCAATAATAGGTCTTCACTGATAGCACCAGATTAGGATCATTAAATGTGAACATGAGGCTTTTCCTTACATTTAACTAACTATGACATAGACAGCTTTGAGATAGTTTTTTATCGCTTTAGGGTTAAAAAAAACCTGTAATGATTTTATTATGTATTCTGAATAAATAAATAGTTTATAATACATTAGAATACACTCCTGACACGCCTAAAATAAAATAAATAATGCTGGACATTTTTCACACAGTATCATCTAGCCCCAAACTAAGCAGAGCTTGTATTATGGGAACTACATGATTGGTATACTACTTAGATACTTTTCTTTTGTAAATACATACATATTATACATATAAAACACCCAGATCCCGAGACAAATATTTGCAGATACAAACATTTGTCCCACAGCAGGAATCGAACCCGCAACCTTTTGCGTCTCAGGCGGGCCTTCGCCCACTGCGCCACAGAGGTCGTCTAGACTAGACTATAAAAATATATTTTCACTGGTATTTGCAAATTGTTTGAAGCACAAATCAATAGAGTTCCATACTGTCGTCAGCATATCTAAATTTATCAGCATAATTATTTTTAAAGTTCTCAAGAGGGTTCCCTGGTAGACATCCACGATGGCAGTTGCAACCATCAATATCACACAACTGTCCACAATGTGGCCCTACCCTCACTTTTCCAGAACCACAAACTTCAATCATACAATTTGAGATTGTTTTTTTAAATCGTCCAGGTTCGGGCTATAATTGATTTCAACATAGTAATCGTCTATATTCAGGCTTTAATTGAACTTGTCAATCATTGCACCTGGTATATCTTCACAGGAGAATCCAGGCATGAAGCCTGGATTCTCATGTTAAACCAAATTGTTGTTCCCCTGCAGCACTCCCTATATAAATTTCTTACCACTTGGCAAAGTATAATGAAAACTATGATGCACTTAATTTTTCACGTGCTCACAATCGGACGACAGAAATAAAATTTCAATTGAAATACTCATTCGTCGCAATTGATAATATATCGCCATCTATAAGTTA
This sequence comes from Perizoma flavofasciatum, assembly GCA_958496245.1. Classification (NCBI taxonomy): domain Eukaryota; kingdom Metazoa; phylum Arthropoda; class Insecta; order Lepidoptera; family Geometridae; genus Perizoma; species Perizoma flavofasciatum. The sequence goes on from OY292436.1 coordinate 9,832,101, forward strand.
TATTGAATTACAAATCCTTAAAAAGATATAAGGAAGGAAGGAATATTCATCCTGAAAAGGATTAATCATACTGGCGTATTTTCCTAAAAAAATAAATTCCATTTACAGTTATTCATAAAGATATACCTAAAATATTGTAGAGTATAAATGTGGCACCCATTGAAAATAAGTTAATTCTCCATCAAATAATATAAAAAAATGTTCAATTCAGCTTGTGAGTTTGGCAACATAATATTTTTTTTGTATTGTCAAAGTGCTTATATATTAAGGTCTTACTTATGACATATTTTACTTCGTTTTACGAACGCGACAGTCATTGTAAAATATATTTCAAGTTATTTTTTTTTATATGTGGGAAGCTAGGTAAGTTCCCTAGCTAGTCGCAAAATAGATGACGTAATGCATACCTACCTACATTTGGGATTATCAGGTCTATACCATGGTCCATACCACTTGTAGACATCATTATTGAGTGAAGCCATATTTTCACTTTTCTCTATCTCTGACTTTGAAGAACTATAAAATGACACTGCTAAAGATAAACTTATTAGATACATCGAAGTTACCTTTACTTAGTCCGATGCTTGAATTATCTGTGGCGTAACATTAAATATCATACAAATAGTAAGTTTACTGTATCTGGAATATATTGTGCTTATCTGAATCTATTGCGAGCCACAGTATACTACCGTTCTATGACAGATACGACAATGAACCTACAGTACAGTTCTTTATGCTGACTGTACTTTTGTATGTAACCGTGTTACTGGAAAGTTTATGCTTAATGTATTTTAACATGTGATTTTATTTAAGTATCTAATTGAATTCAATGAATTTAAGTCATAAGAGCGAAAAGGTAGAAACAGAAAAATGGCCGCGTCATTTTAAAAATCGAATCTCAAACCGCCGCACGTCGATTTGAAATTGGAAGCCATAAAAGCGGGACCCGACCGGATGTCGGACGGAGCTCCATCAGATCCATATCACGACAGACTCCCGCCAACGGATTCATTTCCGGAGACGGTTGCATTTTGAATTTCGAATTTTCTATTCCCGCCTGAAGTGGGTCAGATGTGATTTTTAGATAGCGATAGTGTTGATAGTTTGATGCGTATCGTTCCGTGCCTTTACTCTTCATTGTCTTCAAACGTGGTCAAGTGTGTCATCACATTTTGGCCCTCAGCCTACCTACATGCACTTTGCATGTAAGTGTTTAATTAAGTAATTTCTTGTGTAAGTTTTCTTAAAATTCAGAAATAAAAATATAATAAATAAATAATTACAATTCAGCGGTTTGTTAAATAAGTACATTATAAGATAGCCTTACATATTTAGCTAAATCATTAAATTAAACACGCAAGGATCGCATTAGCGAACGAATGAATGAATGAAAATACTTTATTAGACACCATAAGAAAAATAGATATAACAAAAAAAAACAATAGTGAAATTACAATCGGGGTCTTATCGCTTAGAAGCGATCTCTTCCAGACAACCTTTGGATGGAGAGGATTTAATGAGATTGTAATAATGGCTAGGTATTGCAGATATAAACAAGACCGTAACCGCTTTCCAGTAGGTGAGCTGTATATTTATTTTCCTCGTTAAAACATGAAAAGCACAAAAAAATAACACCAAGCTGATAAAAAATGCGAGAAAAACACGTATTTTTGTTTACAATCTCTCAAACGATTACTTTTCGAAAAAATAATAATACTAGTCTCTGCCCACGGCTTCGCCCGCGCGTTAACTAGATATAAAGTAGACTATGTGTTATTCTGATGTATAAGCTATATTAATGTAAAGTATTAATGTAAAAAATCCTTTCAGTAGTTTTTGAGTTAAAGACTAACAAACATCCAACTCACAAACTTTCGCGTTTATAATATTAGTAAGATAAGATAAGAATTCATTGAAATCACATGGATCATAATAATATATTATATTATGATCCATGTAATTTCAATGAATGAAAACCTATTTATTTATACTTTGAGTGTAAAGTATGCAAAACACAAACAACACATGTTAAAGTCATGTGGTAAACACATGAATTCAACGCAGTTTTCTTAGTGAAAGCGTATTACGTAATTCTTATTTTTATTAATATTTTAATGGTGATTTTGGCAATAAATGCGTCATTTGAGGTTACTTCTTATAGAAGAAAGTTTTCAGAATTATTGACGAGAAAAAAAAACATACAGCACGCTCACAATTGTCTTCCATCAATTGTGAGCATGCTGTTATGATGGACATCCTCAGATACATCCTCAGTATGTAGATCTTTGAGGATATCAAGTAGGGAGTAGTCAGAGTTACGTCCAAACATTTGGCACATGCCCATGTATTGCAAGTAGTTAGCATGCCACGTGACATACAATAACTATTCTCTGGTAAACCTTGGTTTACTTTTTCATACCTAATGACCAAACTATCCAATCAACCGATTAGACAAATACCTCACGCTTCGTTTTCCTTTTGCACTAACGGAAATTTGTCAAGGCAAAACTTGGCAGCAGTCAGGTGACATTTCCACAGCTAATGTTAATATTCAATTCAATCTTTCCGCAAGTGTTAACACCAACCGAAAGAGGTTTTTGTCTAAAACACCCGCACGAATTTTTCAGGCCAACAAGCTCTACCAAGCTTTATATTAGTTTAGGGAAAGTTAAATTAAAATTTGCTTTGGTTATTATCGGATTTTACCCAAACAGCTTGCATAATTCTAGGTTTTCCCGGGCACAGATAATAATTATAAAACAATACCGGGTGAACCAAGTTTTACTTATAGATATCATTTGTGTAGGAGTGGGATTGAAATACATGCGACAGATTTATGTATTTAGTCATTTATTATTATTTATATAAATGATTACCTAAGTAGCCGCGTATGCATTTGTTTTTTTTTTATTTATGACAGTTAGAACGTATTAGATAATGCAGATTATTACAGTAAATACAGTAAAAAAAAAGTATTTATAATGAGTTCAAGTTAAAATGGAAGTGGGCAGGTCAGTTAGCCCGATACACTTCTTTCTTTCTTTACTTCTTCTAGCATTACCTGTATCAAATGTATTATGGATTACCCTGTATATACGGTTCCTAAGGTTTTACTTAAAAACAGGCGAACTAAAGCGAATCCAATTAAAACTCTTGTTAGGGTTAAGCTCGCCTTTGTCCTATATGTAAGTTTGTTATAGGTATGTAGAGAATACACATACTTATAGTTTCTATATGTCTGTGTGTACAATTAAGAATAAAAAAAAACTGCTAACATAATTACTTACATAGTCCTAACCCCACACTAGAATTCCCTGTGTCATGGGTAACAGGAACTATGAGTTACCATAGCACCGTGTTTTCCGTAAACCCGGAACATCTGCAGAACATGCAAACATTTGACCCGCAGCGGGAATCAAACCCGGACTACTTGCGTCTAGGTGGCTCCTCCGCCAGCTCCGCCAGCGGAGTTTATCGTACCTGAAATCGATCACCCTGTAAGTAGACATCGTGAAAGCCTTAGGTTATAAAACTCTATCGTTCACTCGTCCTTAACGAAACTAAAAACGTCTCATTTAGACCAGGTAGGTAGGTACTTACAGCGTTAAGTTACGTTTACGACTTGTTACGGTTAGGCAAGCACTATTAATGTGTGTAAAGACGTGTAGCTATTTTTTTGTTTTTTTTTTACACCACTAATGGCCGTAAGATCATAGTAATTTAAATTTGTATTTCGTAAATTTACGATAAATGTTAATCAATGTCATATAAAAACAAATTTGTGGATCAACTACAATTGAACTTATGAAATAATAGAAGATAGAAGATTAAACTTGCTATGAGTCCATATCTTAGGGCCGTAAGATTAAACTTGCTCTTGTGGTATAGTTTATACCACAAGAGCAAGTTTAATCTTACGGCCTTATTCTATTGACCTTACGGCCCTAAGATGGCAAATGGTCCCCTTAGCCTATGGACTCATAGCCGCTATCAACCGCCCCTTGCCAATCCTTCAACCATTTCAAAACTCCATTTTAAAGAACATTTTACTGTAATCACTGGCGAAAACCTCAGCAGGGAGATAATAACCTGAATGGTTGCGGAAGGAAGTTCCTCTAAAACCGCACGGTGCACGATCACCCAGGCTCTAGGGTGTGATGAGGAATCCTCTGCCGATGGAGAGCGGTGCAGTGGCAAAAGGTAGAAAGAAAGAAAGTAAATCTATTTATTTTCCCCTTGAACACAAAAGCTAAACACAAATAATAATAAACACACAAAACAGATACTACTAAATCAAAGCGAAACGAGACGAACAGAAAAACTAAGTACCTAATTTTGTGTTGCATGGGGTCAAATAGGTCCCCGTCTCAGCATTATGCTGCAAGTATGCATCATATCAAACAATTCCTCGGAACAAAACCCATTGTACAAGCGGCAAAACATGCATAGAAGCGAATCTCTCCACAGACCTATAGGTCCGGTATACTTGGCGCAGTTTCGATGACGAGAAACAAGGTTGTCGAATATGGTTGTCGAAACACCCTGTAGCCGTGATGGCGCAAGTTTTCATAAGCCCCTAATGGCTGAATAAAGCTCCTTAGCATAAATATCTTATAGCGCTTCTTCCACTTCTAAATCATTCAACTCCTCAAGGATAACAATAACTGGTATCTCATACACCATAGAAACTATGGAAACTGGGGGGTGAACAGGTGCCTAACCATGAAGTCTTATTGCGATTCAGTTCATGCAAAGATGTCACTTTTCGCTTTGCGATTGAGGAAGCTATGACGTAGCTAAAGCTTTGTCATTCGCAAAGCGGGATTTGACATCATTGCCTAAAATGAATCGCAATAAGACTAGGCTCCAAATAAGGTTAGGCTCCAGGAGTCTGGAGTATATCGACATGTCATTTCACCCGACATGATAATTATGTAGGGTGAAAAAAAAACACTATTTACTTTTACCTGCATGCCATTTAAAGCTACATTTTAACCTCCTTTTGCCATGTCTGTGAATTTGATACTACATGATACTGCCAAAGATAAACTCATTATCCAATAATCTATAAACGTAACTACCTTGGATACCTTGAGTCAGTTCAAAACTTGAATTCTCTACGGCATTGCGCTAATTTTATTAAACGGACTTGCAACTTGCCATGGAGTTATGGTCACTTCGTCTCTTGGGCGTGGGTGTGAATCTATTGACGCAGTAACTATAATTTAATCAATGTTTGCCTTGCGAGAAAATAATAATTAGTTAACAAACAAATACAATCACGAATGTAATCTCCAGTTGTCATGACATCCTATAATCTAAAGCTAAATAGATTATTCTTAACGATGGAAATACACGTCAGAAATTGACAATTTATAAATATATTATAAATTTATTGAAATATAGAACCGTAATCCAGAAGAGCAAATTTATTATTATTTATATTTTCTGTCTCCGTTTATTCATAATCAATTATGGTCGACAAATTTGGTCATAAATAAAACAGTAGATAAAACCCTTGATCAATTTTTATTGTTGATTTTGAAATCGATGTCTCATACCTTAGATTTTTTGGTTCGTGTGCGTGTCCTTACATTATCTTCCATTAGTGCATGACCAGGCTTAAACACAAGGCCTTCGGATCTGGGTACAGACCACTACGTCAAGACAGCTCTAAGTTAATCGCGGCCATTATTTGATATTCCTTTTACCCTTAAAAACTCGAGCACTGTTAGATTTTAACTTTGATTTTTTGACTTGTTTTAGTTTAATGTATCGAAATGCGATGTTTTCCGTCACCGTTTTGAACACGTTTATGTTGATCACGTAGTAACGCAGCACTCTACTAGTGTTGGCTCACGTAGTGTCGCAGAGGTGTGTGCGTAGTGTTGGGAAATGTCGATGATCTTGATCAATAATTGGAAAAAAATACGACGACGTTGTTTAGGAAGGCCCTCCAACCGATGTCACCGATGGACCGATGATATCGTAAAGGTGGGAAGTCCTACGTCCAGCAGTTGACTTCTGCATATTGTTGGTGATGATGAGGATTCAAATAATTCAGTAGCACAACCCATCAACTAGTCCACATTACTTTATTAAAGACTGAAATAACCATTATTAGTCTTTTGGAACACGCTGTTCGACTGTTCCTAGATCGCTAGAATAGAGAGAGATCTATTATCTGGATGCATAGTTGGCCAATGAAGGCTAATATTTCAGGTTCTTGTTTTCATATATTTTGTCAAAGAATAGCTGGGTCTGGTGACAGTCTAATAATATCTTCAGCATCCTATACTTCATCAAACCTGACAATGTTAAAGGTGGCAGGAAATTTAGAGAGATAATCAATGCTAAAAGAGGTAAAAAAGTGGCCAAGTGTGTGTCCAGCCATTCGCAGTAACGAGTTAAAAAAAAATCAGGAATTTACCACTTTCGGCGTGTTTAATATGTATATCAATTACAAATAATAGCTTTATAGTGCTAAGAGTCTCTGAGCTAAACAATGGACAGACAGACAGACAGACGGACGGACATGGCGAAACTATAAGGGTTTCTTGTTAACCACGGAACCTTAAAAATTATTAAAGTTAGAAGAAGTTATTCGCTGAATAATATTACAGATTGTCTCCACAGACTTCCTGAGTTTTATTCACCAGCTTTAGGACTTCATAATTATCGTTTCATATTTCTTCTTTGTGTTCTTCTAAATCTTTAGGTAAAATGATCTGAATGTTTTTTTTTCAATTAGAGTTTATCTATACAGGGGTATTGATGAACCACCCAAAAGCTCTCGGATAGTACAAAATTTAACAACTTTTGTTCTATATAAATTTTGGTTTTGATGAATACTAAGAATTGTTTCCCAAGAGGTATGGCAAGATTTTCAGTATCTAAATCAACCCAAATTCAGAGGCATTCAAATAATAGTTTATTAGGTACCAGAGCTTCCTGTTGGTTTCGAGAGACCGCCAACTGTCCAAGCTATCTAAATTCAATTCAATTAGCGAATTCCCAATTTTCACCACATTAGCAGCTATGTAAACTTAAGCTAGCTACAGATACTGACTAGTGTACTATTAAACGTGAAGTACCTAATAAAAAAAGCTGAAAAACTAAACTGAATTTTCAGTTTCACTCTTTGGTTGCGTAGCTTTCGTGATATGGATTGCTATGAAGTTAGTTTTTTTTAATGTTGAGGGTCAGGATGATATGATCTTGCCTCGAAGTGATTTCAGCCATTCCTGATTTAGTTGCTAGCGTAAAGACAACAGGTCCTAAATTTCGAACTAACGATTCTAAGTTGTAACGAGTTCACCGTAAACTTGGCGTAATTTCCCCCGAGCAAGCGTTGATACGTTACGACGTTATAAAACGTAATGAATGTTACGTTACGTATAGGTTTATGGGTGTTGTTGACGTTAATTCATGTTGGTCATAAATTTTATGGAAATTAAAAAGTCAAAATTTATGCGCGTTTTAAACAGCAAAAATATTACCAGGCAAATTTTGAAAATTTACACCTACAGACTGCTTCTGATTACTGAAGATAGAGATATAAAACCTATTGGATAGCTAAGCATACTTAGGTATAGCGCGTAGTAACTATTATGTACCTACATTTCTAACTAAAAATTTTATGGAGAGGTTTTCTTTATAATATGTAGCAAGTTTGGCTCGTTCCTTATATCTTAACATAGATGGCACCTATGTCAGGATAATAATATAAAATCACTTTTTACTGTCACTACTACAGGATGTAATAAGACTGCTCCTGAATACTGAAGGTAGATATATAAAAACCTACTAGATAGCTAAGCATACTTATAGCGCGTAGTAACTATTATGCACCTACTTTTCTAACTAAAAGAGATTTTTGGAAAGGTTACCTTTATAGCAAGTTTGGCTCGTTCCTTATATCTTAAGTTAGATGACACCTATGTCAGGAAAATAATATAAAAATTACTTTTTTTTAGTCATACCACCGTTTTTGAGTAATTATTGTGCAATTTTCTAACCTTGTGCTACAGTGCCACCTGACACTGACACCCTTTAAAATGGCACTTGTCACAGATGAAAAAGAAAACTTGTCATTCGAATAAACTTTTTAACGAAGTCTTTGCAGAAACCTGCTCATTTTTTAGAAAACTAGCAATTTAAGACTCGGGTTAAAAATCACCAGACTCCTTGTTATCACAAAAACTTTATCATGAAAATAATATCGATAGATTCTATTTACAAAGCACAATACTCATAAGTATTGTGGCCATAACCTCGAAATAAAAAACACAAAGGCCCTTTATTATCACAAAGGCCTTACTATAAAAATGTATCGATAGATTTTATTCACAAAGCACAACACTACACTCTTGCAGCACGTCCTTATGAACGCCACATGTAGCATAAATTACTCGCAAAACATTTATTTTAATTTTGCATAGTAATATTAAATGCGGTAAAGTTTGCCTATTTTCCAAGCATTTCCCAAGATTTCATTTTAAATAGTATGCGCTGCATTTCGGCAACAAACTTCGAGTCCTGTTATTATGTACTGATATGGTATGTACCTACATTGTCATCATCATCATTTGGAGCTCGTATTAACGCACTGCTGGGCATAAGCTTCCTCGACGAGCATAAACCAGTTTTTTAAGGGTTGTTTTATCTTGTTTGTTTCTAACTTTATTTGACTATAACGATAATGTTTTTTTGTAATTTAGCTTAAGCTAGTTTGACTGTTTTTTTCAGCTTAAAAGAGAAACAACTGCATTGCAACTAAAAATCCGTATTAAATAAGCCAACGCTGAGCTCTGAGGAGTCAAAGGAGCACTTAATGCAATGCGACTGTATCTTTGTGCATCTCGTTAGCACAGAAAATTATATTTAACCATTCCTTCCAGTCTTTCAAGTATTTTTTGTGAGTTTGTATAATTGTTTTGCGAAAATCATGAATATTTTAAGCTTAACAATGATAAATGCAATGATGATTTAATGCAACCCTTGGTGAAAAGGTGTTGCCTCTCGCAATTATCAGTTTATTCTAAACGTAATAATTATAGGTAACGTTTATTTACGATTTTTGGTATTTTCGTAATCTCTTAGAAAACATTTTCCTGGTCTTATGTCCTTTTTCATTCAAGATTGGCCCTCCTTGTCTTAATGCACCACTGCGCTCTTTTGCGTTAGCACAGAGTCTGCACCCAATGATTTTCATTTGTAAATCGTCTTGTTTTCAGTAATACTTATCAACTTTCACAAACAAATTTCATGTCCTAAGGCACCCTCTCTATATTGCGTGTATTCGATAGCACATGAATCTAAACATATATAAATCATTTGGGGTTTATTCGATAGCAAATGATTCTAAATATATAGAGGTATATATAAATTATTAAGCTAAAAGCTTTCGAAGACTCGCGCAGACAAAAGATCTTATCTAATCTACTAATGACTTAGGTCAACAACCAAAGTCAAATCCCAAAGATTACGAAAATAACGCTAAACCTATTTCATTTTCCTTCTTATATGAAAATACTATTTCAATTTTCACAATGACATTTCCATTACTGTAATGTGTTCCATTATTGTACGTAGCTATTATTATTATTATAACGTTACAAATCACAATCACAAAACGCGTTACTTTTTAGTACCGACTTGAACGATAATTATTTTAAAAAACTAACTGCACCCCGCGGTTTCACCCGTGTAAGTTTCGATTCCGTGGGAATATCAGTATAAAAAGTAACAGCTATAGGTAGGATATATGTACGTACGCACCTGTCAAGTTTCATCACAATCGGTTCATTTGTTTTTGCGTGAAGAAGTAACAAACATATCATGTACATACTTACTGATGCGTCTGAGCCGCGTGGGTACCTTACTCATAGACGTAACCCCTCCCGATCCTCGGCAACGCCCGCTCTATAAAGCAGGAAACGTCGTAGCGGTTCGCTTGTTGCAATTTTATACTCGTGATAAATTTGAAATTAAATATCCGATTCCAATGAATTAAAAGTATTTTACTGTTACATAAATTGATAAAATGATAAAACTATTTATTTGAATGAGAATTAACATCGATACGAAAGTAACCAACTTTTGTTTCTACCGGCAATCTAATTACATTTTAGAACACAAAAGCTACTATTGTGACTTAACTATGATAGTTAGATATACTCCCTCGCGGACTTTTTTGTAGGTCATAATGAGTACTTTAATTATGTGTACATATTTTTTATGTATCATCAATAGTTTTCTTAGCGCACGCCAAATAATGAATTTTATAGGCAAAATTTTGCTACTTTGGGTTACATTATTGCAATTTTCTTAAGGATCTCTATTTTGTTAAAATGGTAGACTATGTTACTTCCTGATAATTTAGCTTTCTAGTAGAATCAGAGCCTATTCGGTACAAACAAACAATAAATCTTTCCTCTTTATAATATTAAGTATAGAAAACATAGACACGCTTAACGGCAATATGCGAAGCCATGCGTGCGCTATATGTATGGTGTGAACTCTGATAACTCTGTTTTCTTGATTGGACAACAACTTCTATCAAAGAGACTGTCTAGGCTCCATTGTCCTATCATGTGTGGACAAAATAAACTCTGCAGCAGATTTCCTTTGGAGTTTTTCTCATAGGTATATTTACCTATGAGAAATATAGCCAAGCATTACATATTATCATAGGCTTTGAAAATTCCCACACTATTCTCTTCTATACGGCTATTTATTCCATTAATATGGTTTTTTTTAATAAGTGTTTTTATGTAAAAGTATCAATTAAAATCTACAACAAACTTCCAAAATAAATCACAGAATTACAAAAAGATTCGCTTTTCACTAAAAGACTAAAATCATTCTTGATTGACAAATGCTACTATGACATTAAAGATTATTTAGACTAGAAAGCTAACAAACCTTAAAAATAAATAAAAAGTGACGTAAGTACCTATGCTGACTAATGAAAATTATAACAAAAGAAAAAATTACTAAACCTAATTATGTTATTCCAAATGCTTGATACTTTGCCTACCTTGACTTTATTTTATTGTACCTACTAGTTTTTTGTTTACACAAAACTTCGGCCTGCCTACCTATCTATTGCTATACCTTTAGACAGGGTTCATGTGAGATACCTACCTATAAACACCATCTATGTACCTACCATGTGAAAGCAATAAATGTATGGAGTATTGAGAATTGAGTGTCATAAAATATGGAAAAGTGTTTTTTCTCCGTTTTATACGCACTATTACAGAAGCTTTAACACAAAAAATATTCTTAAATAATTTACAACGAAACTAACAGATATTCTATAAAATTATGCTATAAACGTGATAGGATACCTACTTAGGCTAGGAAATAAATTTATTTAGCTCTGTTGGTAAATAGTGAACGATAAAAAAATACTATTATGAGATTTTTGTTTCTTGAATGACCACGAACCAACAATGAAGAAGGCCTCTCTTATGTAATGACTGATGGCATTTTAACGGCTGGAGAAGCGGTAAGTAAAAGGCAGTTCTTCGTGAAACTTTATGGGGGAAAACTGCCCGCAGAAGCTGAAGTGACAAAAGTATACTTCTAACAATTCTCTTGCTGAAAATTTTATCAAAAAAATGATTATCACTCGGTGATGGACATTATTGACAGGAAATCAAATATATGTCTTAAAATGTATATATAAAGACAACCTCCGTAGCCCGGTGGCATGGCTATGGCGCAACATATTCGGGTTTGATTCCCACTCAGGGAAAAGTGTTGAAGCTCCCTCGGCGTGAATGTATCGTTTCATACTCATGAAACGATGACTGTTAGGTATATTTTATTCTATTTTAGCTTTTAATGTGAAGAAGATTACATTTGAAGATTCGCATTGACTATTTGCAATCTAATGTGAATATTTTCTCGATGGACTGAGAGAAAAGAGGACTTAGGACACAAATTGTTAATATACTTTTGTTGATGTCTGTACGTTATAAGCGTGGTATTAGGGTTTCTTAAGAGTAGAATGTTTTAACATTACTAGTTTGTGCAAGTGTGCCTTGCTATAAGTAGTAAATATAACCGAAAACAAAGGCTACGCCACACCTACTCACAAAATTAACATGTCAACATTTTATTAATAGACAATATAATTAAACTATAAAGATGTAGCCTTCATGGGCGGCAATAAATTATAATGTGGGCGTGATTTGTGGTCAGAAATGATAGGGTACGTGGCAGGTAGAAAGCGGCTACTGTGTGGTGATAGCCTAATTTTTTACATTAATTTTAATTATTCAGTAATAAACCTATCATTTCACCAGTTTGTGGCTTCGAAAAACTTTTTTGGATTCAGTTTGAACACGTCTTTTGTTTCTTGATTACTTAAATGCTAAGTGCATTTAAGTAAGATCCGTCTGGTAGTGATCTGGATCAGTTGAGCTATCTATAGATCGTTTGCAACGGTCTTTAGATGGCTAGCTGTTTCATCTGTATTTTTTTTTTATATACCTACTTGTAAATAGTTGTATGAATAAATGTATTATGTTAATCAAAACAAATACAACGTAATATCATAAATCATCATACCTAATGTAAATAGCTAATAAAAAGTGCGAGCCTAAAGAGTAACCAACTTGAGTAACCAATACAAACCTACCTTGGTTTACGTGGTTACGACTTTATAAAAATAATAGAATAATAATAATAATGCTAGATTTGGCTCCACTAATGCCTGTGAAGGCCTCCGGCATAAGCCTGAGATTTTAAATAAATAATAATAATTATAATAAAAAAATGTTTATTTGATATAAAATACTATAAGACGGGTGCTTATTTACCAACTTAGTTACGAAAACAACTCAATACAACATTTAGAATCGAAAAGAATAGAATACTTTAAGATCTTTGAGGATACTTAGTTGGAAGTGTTGGAGGGTAGTCAGAGGCACTTTTAATATCCTATCCTATCCTACTAATATAATATATGCGAAAGTCTGTGTGTGTGTTTGTTACCACGTATCTCCGTAACTACTAAACTGATTGGATATTGATGAAATTTGGAATGTAGATAGTTTAGGATCTGGAATAACACATAGGCTAACCTAATTTTCGAAAATCAACCCCTAAGGGGGTTAAACAGGGTGTAAAGTTTCTATGGAAAAAAATATTCCTTGGTTTTATTCACTCGGTAAACATAAACTTTAAAATAAATAATGAAACAAGTATTATTAATTTTTTCAAAATTACTCTTTGGGGTGTGCAATTGAGTTCTAAACTTTGTATAAATTGTAATCCTTGGTTCGATTCATTCAAAAGTTGGTGGACATAGTTTGAAGACTGGAGATGTCATATGCTACTTTTATTAACATACCACGCAGGCGAAGTCGCGGGCAGCAACTAGTAATGAATATTTGGCACATACCTGCGATTTGCATGTAGTAAGCATTTCATGTGACATCCCATCGCTGCTTATTGGATAAGCCTATCGATACTGGTTTCCTTACGATATTTGCCTTTACCGTTTTGAGCACGTAATTTAGTAAAATACACGTGAAATATGAATAAATAATTGAAAACATTATATCTCAACAAATAAATTATTGCCAGATACAAAAAGCAGTAAAAGGTTTGGTTTTATCGGAAAAATACCGTTTATTTTCAAAACCTCTTAAACTTTACTGTTTTCTCAAAGCGCCTATAAACTCATAAAATCAAATATATTAAACACAGAATCATAAACAGTTTCTTTATAACATTTAATTACTCTCGGTCAACAATTCCTAAACGATTACGCGCCCAAATTAAAAAGGTCGTAACTATACATTCAGGAATGACCCATTAATTTTACTGCTATTAAAGCATGTCCGACCTTTTTACTTCGGCGACATTGATTGCTTGACGTAGGGATTTTATTTATAGTTTTATGGCACGGGGGGTTATTACGTTGTGACCTACGATTGTGATGATAATCCACATAATGAGACAACGCAATGTTAAAAAGCTCTCCTACCGACAGACCGATGCGGGAAGGACGCGGATGTAGGTAGCTCAAGATCGTTTATCATGGCCCACTTTGGGGACCTATAGCTAGCTGGCTGTTGTTAATGTCAAGAAATATAAAGAAAATTATTGCTTTCATTTTATACATGCTTATATTAGCTTAATCTTGGAAGTAAATTTTAACCTACTTCTGAATGTCGTATCGAAATGAAACTTTGTATGTATATGTAGCTCGGATGACAATACTATAATTTGGTATCTTGGAGCTGATCTGATGATGGAGCCAGGAGTTGGAATTATTCAGTGGCTACTAGTAAACCCTTCAAGTTTGGGCTCATGTGATTCATTTTTACCAATAGATTGGGATTGGTAACGAGGGTCTGATGATGAAGCCAGGAGGTGGATTTTTTTTTTATATTTTAGTGCGTGCTAAAATAATGTTTTTTTTTAATTATACACTTTATTAAATTCAAATAACTTATCGAAATCACGGCTATTTTTTTACGGCATTACTGATTAACAATACCCGCTTAGCATTATTTTTGTTGAGAAGGATTACACTGGAAGATGTATCAGCATACTCTAGGAGATCCCATGCCCCGCAAGGGAGTGATTGGAGCTCCGCTTCAGGCGGACTATCACCCCTCGATCGAATCCGACCGGGACGGTTTAACCCTATAAGGTTCTGATTTGCCATCAAACGAATTGTCTGATGACGAGTGAGTTGACGACGCATTGACGGAACATCGATAGATTTTAGTGGGTATATCATCATCCACTCTAGTGGATTAGTTGGAGAGTCCCACAAACCCCTTCGGCTCTCTTCGGGCCGGAGGACTTGCGTAACTGAATACCCCATAAAAAAGAGGATGTATCAGAAAATGTTCCAGGAAAAATGTTGTATTGAAACAATCACAATGCGACTAAAGTCTTAGACATTCCACGAGTTAAACAGTAAACGGTAGCTTTACGGCAGTTCTCACTTTACAACTCACCGTTAAGCTCAATGGATTTAGAATTAATTATTTCTATCGTAAATCAAGGTAGTGTATGGCATAATGAATATTCTGATGTGTTATGGTGTGAACCAAATATGAGCTACTTAACTGATGTTTTTATGAGTAACAAACGCATAAAAGATGACCCAATGGTGAATCAATATTTCGTGCCTTCAAATAATGCCTTATTTTAAAATGATTCAAAGATTCAATTGTGTATTTATCAAGTCTAGACAATTAGTAAATTTAATACATTGTACTGTTTTATAATTAATAAATAAATAATACAGAATAAATAATGCTGGACATTTTCACACAGCATCATCTAGCCCCGAAGTAAGCAGAGCTTGTGTTATGGGAACTACATGACTGATATACTACTTATAAACATTTTTTTTTGTAAATACATACATATTATACATAGAAAATACCCAGCCCCGAGACAAATGAATTGACGATCTCGATTATGTGATGGGCGATTTGCCTGCTGCCACGCAAATGCTATGGGACGAAATGTTTGCATATTATGCAAATATTTGTCCGAGGCCTGGATGTTTATCGTACTCGTACTCACGATACAGGTCAGGATTATGTTCGTATCAAAAAAAACTGGACAAGTGCGAGTCTGACTCGCGCACCTAGATTTCCGTACAAGCTTGTATATTTACCAAGATAAACCAGGATAAAAATAAACAATAGGTAAGTACCTAGTACTCGAAAGGTAAGGTAAGCAAGTCACTTTCATCACACAATTAAAATGTATGTTACTGCCATAATTTAATGTATAGTAAGCATTTCTACATCATTATTAAAATAAACCTAATCCAATAAGCAATACCTCTTTATCATTGCTAAATGGATAACATAAAGCCTGATAGTCCACCTTGGATTTATCGCTGGACCTCTGTCATAGCTTAGCTCAAACAGCTTGCTCAACGCAATATAGATCAATATTCTACAAGGTTGAAAATACGGAAGGAAAGGGGCGATTGTTTTTTGACCAAAAATCGGCGTTTATAAGCCCTAGTTATTTTAACAGTTTTGACTAAATTTGATTAACTTTTGTTTTTCTGTCAGACTCTCATGAGTCTTTATTTAATTTTCATTAATTTTAATTTTTAATGTGAAGTGATAGTGAATAAATTGAATCTTAAATTTGACTCAAATTAAGTTTATGCAATCTTTGTTTTAGTCTGTGGTTAAAATAATAATTATTATGCTTGTGCAGGTAAGTGTCGTTTGAAGTTTGACTGCTTTACAGCCTTTTTTGAAATTTTCATACATCGACCAAACAATATTGTTAAATAAATAATTACCTGAAATATTATGTTTGTATCGAGATTTGGATAAAAAAAGGTTCTGCATCTACTGGTTACTGATAGTCAAATTTGGCACAAAATATTTGTAAACAGTGCAAAAGTAGAGTAACCCAGCTCCCCTCATATCTGTGGCTCTATTCTGGCAATTAAACCACATATTTTCAAATTAGGGCCGACAGTGAACACCCTGTATTCGTGTACGTAAATCCTTGAATAATCGTAGATTTTGGGAGGGACGGAAATAAAATTATCACGTTGGTTTGGCTTGGGGTCCAAGTATTAACTTTTATTTCATTTATTTTTTATTTCAACGTATTATTGTATTGTAAGTAAAGTATAATATTGGTGCCTACCAAAACGATATTGCCATCAGGGTTTTTACATGTAGGTAGTTAAAAACTGACTTCAATTTAGTGTAACGAACACAAAGATAAAATATAATCTTCATATTTTTATTTACTTATCGACAAACTCCCAAAATACAAAACTACTTATCCGATACAGATAAGATTTTCATAGTAGGTATGATATTAGAATCATCCCCAGTATGATAAACGAAAAAATAAGTAGAACGCGGTGCCATACAAAAATAAAAATACTTGGGAAATTTCCTTCTTTTTTCAAATCGGTTAAAATAAGTTAAGATGTTGAAGCCATAAATAGACTTCGGTTCAGTTTGTGGCAAAAGTAAAACCATTTTGTTTGTTATAATATAATCACGTTACCAAGAATTTGGCTGGTTTGAAAACATAATTTTTGTTCGAAAAAACACGTTTTGGAAACAGTTAGATTCTCTCATTTTGTCATGTTATGGGTCATCAAGTTAAATGATAAATGAAAAGTATAAACCTATAAAATAACACTTGCAAACAAATATAATGTGAACTAACGGATATTAACACAATATTAAATACTTTCTCATTGTATTTTAATATAGATCCGGAAACCGTTTATAGGTATTTTCCGAAAAGTATTTTTTTGAGAGAGAAAATGCTTTTTCGTCATCATGTTGTTGTCATTGTCACGGCGTATCTTTATTAAATATCTTCAATTCATTGATCTTGTCGTTTTAAATTTGTATGGGTAGGAACTTTTTGATGTGCTGATTCAGCACCTGGCTGCGCCTTAATGAGTTAGCTATGTCTCTATTTATCAATATTTTAGTGATGTAAAAGTTTGTAACTCGCGTAAGCCTGCAACTTATTTTGATCGTGTAATCAAGATAAATAGACTTCCGAAATACATTTTCCGTAATCTATTCACGTATTAAAAGCATTTAACGACATTGTATTGTTATTTTATTATGCTCAATTATGTTTATTTGTTTGTTTTTAATAAAACACAAATTTATGTTCAATAAATTTGTGTTAATAATAATCTATTTTTATGGTGCGTATATATATTTTTTTCGCTATAAATGTTTTTATGTTAGTCCTTGGTACATACACAGTACATCTTAAGTGACTTCATTAACAACTGAAAGGCCAAACAAATTATATCGATGTGATTTCATATGTGGTGAGTATTTAAAGTTAAATTAATAATTACTCAGATGCCAGAACAATGCAAATAGCATACTTGTTTAATTATTTAATAAGAAAATTAATGTTTTTTTTTTATTAAAATATTTACCGCATAAGCCGGATGAAGACGAAGAAATATGATTTCTTAATTAATCCTGCGTCGAACGCAACACTCTTTCCGGCTGTTAATAAAGAAAATTCCTGTATCGTAGTTAATTAAAATGGCTATTCGGGTGGGGTGGTTGTGTAAGGGACCTACGATTTCCTGTACATCTCTTGTATATTTCTTTGCAACATTCCCAGAAACGCAGGCACCATAACCGTGGTTATATTATTGTCGTCTCAAATAACCCCAGGGCTTTTATGATGTTGGCTGACCGTTGTTTTGTCAGTCATCTACTTAAAAGTAAGGGAGCTGAACCTAAAATAAATAAATAACTGGCAATTAATATGTCTTCTGCTACTGATAGTATTTATGAGGCTCCACATAAAAGTAGACAAAAAAAAAAAAATACTGGACATTTTTCACACAGCATCATCTAGTCTCAAAGTAAGCAGAGCTTGTGTAATGGGAACTACCTGACTGATATATTACTTATATACTTTTTTTTGTAAATACATACATATTATGCATAGAAAACACCTAGACCCGAGACAAATGAACGCGGATCATACAAACATTTGTTCCGTAGCGGGAATCGAACCCACAACCTTCTGCGTCTCAGGCGGACCTTCGCCCACTGCGCCACAGAGGTTGTCAATATAATGATAATTCTAGCCAAATTGTGGCTTTACCTCACAATATTTCAGGAAGAGTCCAGACAACTCTAGAGATTCAAACTCACAGAAAATGTTATTGCTTAGATTAGGTCATGATTGATTCTCACACAATATATTCTGTGACTGCGGAGTGCACCACGCAAACGTAAAGGAAAAAAGAAAGAAAGGAAGAAAATATTTTAGATTGACTTACAGTTTAAAAAGAGACTATGTGGACACTAAAATAGGTACTTATAATAAAAAAGACAAACACAATTACCAAAATCACAACTAACCCACTAAAACAGTGTAGGTAGGTTTCCCTAGCTAGTCTGTGGTAGGTTCCCTCATACGTAAAAGCCCTTTGCCAATTCACACGCGTAGTTATACCAACGCACGAACTCATGATTTCTGTATATTACAGGTTATAACATGTACGAGGGAAGGAGAAGAAGAGTGATCACAACGACAATAATTGCGCGAGACAGAAAGAGAGAGAAGCAAACAAGTGAAGTCTCACTGGCACTGAAACACTCATTGAGGCAAGCGCATGTCAGCGCATTACATTTGTCTGGTCTGCTTTTAGAACCGTGCCTTTCCCGCTATGCGTATACACCCTCTCAGTCTCCAACCAGACCTCAAGCAAACAGCGGAAAAGGCCAGCTTTCATGCGCTTTATTGAATTTCTGCAAAATTCCTCACACATGCCCCTACATGCCCCAGCTTGGGACAAGTTTTAATTCATGAGTGAAACGTGGAAAATTACGTGGAAATTACTGACCAGAGAAATTACTTCGAGAAAATTAAATTAGCTTGTAGCAGTGGAGACACTGCAACAGTTATTGGATTAAAATAGTTTCTGTTAGATTTTTAAATTAGATGCAACAAAAGCTTGACGCCTACAAAGAATACAAGACTCTAGCTTGTAGGTAACGAAAGAACAGGTTAGAAAGAAACAATCATCTAAACATTATAGCAAAATGGTACTTGCCAAAGATTAAAAAGGACCGCGCTTTTTTTAATCTTTGACAAATACCATTTTACTATGTTTGTAGGTATATTTGTTGCTATTGCTAGTATTTTTTTTAACAGTTGAACATATACAAATTTCATAAAATTAAATATTTAAATTGCGAAAGCATAGATGTCTAGCTTCCAGATATGTATATTGCTCTTTGACGCGGCTCAACCGGTTTGTATAAAATTTGGAATACCTTTTCTAAATCTTATCCAAACCAGAACAGATGTTTCTGGTAAAAAATTGTGTTTCAGGGCAGACAATGCTTCAACATTGTAGGTGTTACAGATGTAAAGAGGCGACGATAACCGCTTTCCATTTATACCCGTTTGTCTTGGTAAAATCCTACTATATCCTACTAATAATATTATAAACGTGAAAGTTTTTGAGGATTGATGTTTGTTACTCTTTCACGCAAAAACTGCTAAACGGATTTTGATGAAACTTTACATGAATATAGCTTATACATCAGAATAATAAATAGCCTACTTTTTATCCGGGTACAATGTGGGCGAAGCCGTGGACAGAAGCTAGTGCTTTATAAATCAAATTAAACGTACATTGTTCGGTTATCTTTTCGCTCAATTTCATACAAAATTATTATCGTTATCCCAGTAGTTTATATACCATCGTTTCAGTAGGTGCCCATAACCGTAAAGTTAACTCACAGTAGCTTATTGGTACCTTAGTAAATAGCTATACCAATCTTGGCGATATAATAATATGGGAAATACTCGTAAATTTAGGATTACATTTATAAGTTGGTGAAACAATATTAAATAAAATGTATATATTGATGACTACTTTTTAGTCATGTTTTTTTTTCTCACTACCCACAATGTTTTTCTTAACCTGTATGTATATTGAATGATAGATTTTTTCTGTGTTTTTTAAGTTATTCTTATTTTTTCTGTTTGTGTAGGTAGGTCCCTTACCTACCTACTTACCTAGCCATGCATGTAACTCTCACTGCATCTAAAATGCATCTTAGTACCTACTTGTTAAGTAGTATAAGAATATTGTGATTTCTCAGTAAGCGATTTATATTGTAAATCTTTTTGAGATCTTAAACCGTAAACCGTACTTTATTTTTAAAATCCAGGTCATGTTTGAACGTGCCTCTGACTAGCTCTTACCTCCTAAACTGATGATCATACCGAGGATTCCCATCATGCTATTTTATTTGGGAAAATTTGGGGGCGCTGCAATAGGTGAAAGGCAAATACAATACACGGGTTTTTTACTCATTAAAAATTTACTTGTTTTTCAACCGCTTCACAAAAATCTTTCCCAGTTGTCTATATCTTGGTGCACAGAGCCTTAGAACAATCACAAAAATGCATTCTCAATGTAGTTTCATTTAAAAACTGAACATGGGAAATTGAAAATTTTGTTCCGTTTTTGTGTAGGTATAACATCAATATAATATTAATACTCTCTCTCAATACATTTTGTGTCAAACTAACTAGGTTAGTTATTTTGTTTCAATAGGTATCTACCCAAGCACATAACCATAAAGTGAACTCGCAACATATGGGTACCTAAATAAATAACTAATCTGCGGAACGATATTAAATTATCGTGGCTATATCGTAAACAAGCTTAGGTACGTTCGATACAATATTTATTTTTATTAAGTCTGCTACGCACTGTTAGAATTAGAACGTGGCAGGAAAATTTAAAGTGATTTTATTAGAATTACTTGAGGGCCGGGCAAACAGACACGACAGGGGGGGCAGTGGCTATCGAAGGGTTGTCAAGGTAAAGTATTCCCGTTTGAGCACCTATTTTTTGGGCATTGAGCACCAAAGGTATTCCCATTTGAGCACCAATCAATATTTTAACGTGGTGCTCAAAGGGGAACAAAAAATAAAATTTGATTTTATTCCCCATTGAGCACCTACTGTGCGGCAGCTTCTAATGATGTATGTGTGTGGACTCCCTTTTCCGCATTTAAACTCTTAATTGGTTCATTATGCGTGGGAGTTTTGGCTAGTGGGTTAGCCAGCCCAACTCCGCCCAGAAACACAGAAGTTTCCTGGGGTCTTCGCAGGCTTCGCGGAATGACAAGCCTGCGATTTTTGCGCGGTGAGTTGCTACGCCCACGTAATCCTGGAGATTACGTGGGCAGCTGATTCCTCTTCGGTTAGACATCCTCTGCAGAGTGGGCTGTCTGTGGCTCCGATGTTGTAGAAGTGTTTGTTCAAGGGGCAGTGACCGGTTGGAGTCCCCACGATGATCCGGAGGTCTGATCTTTTGAGACTTTGTAGGCGACGTGTCAGTCGTGGTAAGATGGCAGGTAGAGCTGCTCTTGACTGTCTGCAGTCCGTGGCCTGTCCCCATCGTTCAATGTGTTGGTTTATGGTGCGGTGTCGCATCCACGTGCGCAGCTGAGAGAATGGCAGAGGGAGGAGTGGGGCGGGACCTTCTGTGAGTGTTCCTGATCCTCTTCTGGCCAATTCGTCTGCAGCATCATGGCCAAGTGATCCACTATGTCCCTTAATCCATTGTAGAGTCACTTTGTTTTTCACCGAGATTTTCTCTAGGGCTAGGTGGCACTCGTAGACGAGTTTGGAGTTACAGCTGTGGCTTTCCAGAGCTCTTAGTGTTGCTGTGCTGTCGGAGAGAATGCGTACGTTGTAGTTTTCGATTTCTCTCCTGCATATCGCCGTTGCGGCCTCGGTGATGGCCACATATTCACATTGGAAGATGGAGCTGTGTGTGCCTAGTGTCATTGAAATGTTGATGTTGAGATCCATCGAGTGTACTCCAGCGCCCGTTCCTTGCTTCTAATGATGGGATGTATAATAAAACATATCGATAAAAATTGGCAGTACATTTATTATCATATAATTTTTAAGAAACTAAGTGGACTTAGTAATTCTTGACAAGTACCTACCAAAACATGTTATTTTAAGTTTAACGCAACGTTTCTGCAACGCAGTGCGTAGGTATTTTTTCATGTCCCAACTGCGGTCGTAACAGCAACTAATTGCTTTCGGAAACGCTTTATGTGATCGTATTTCACCTGAAAAATGATTTATGTTTTTAGTCCGCGAATTCTTTGTCGCATTTTTGCAACAATATTACGAAGCAGTGAGACGTGTAATCAGGGTTTTATTAAAGACGGCAAATGTATGGTTAACTCAGTAAATGTAGGTACTTCAGCTAAATTCAGAATAATAGTTGATTCAATATGTTTTCCCTATAATATTGAACACACAGGGAAATAATATAAAATAACTAAACTAAAAAGTCAAGTTATAATAGTTTATATTTTTGATAGCAAGTTTCAAAGATTATAAAATGAAACTTGTGAAATGGCAAGTTTCATTTTTGACGACGTCTGTGGCGCAGTGGGCCTGCCTAAGACGCAAAAGGATGCGGATTAACTCCCGCCGCGAGACCAATGTTTGTATGTTCTGTAAATATTTGTGTCGGGTCTGGGTGTTTTCTATGTATAATATGTACGTATGTAATTAAAAAAAGCATATAATTTGTATATTTATCAGAATTCTAGTTCCCATAATACAAGCTCTACTTAGTTTGGGGCTAGATGATTCTTTATGAAAAATGTCCAGCATTATTTATTTATAATCCTTTGAGGTCACAGTTGGCGCAGTACCGAAGGATTGAATTTACCTAGACAGTCAAAAATGTGACATAACTGTAAAATAAATGGCTTCTTAGTTTGGAACTGTATGTCCTATGTATGAGGTTTCCCAGACATACATAAATCATACCGTGCCATTTAGTAAACTTTAGGAAACTAAACTGGCCTGCGACAGATTGAAAAAAAAACATCCCCTTGAAAGAAGTATTGCAGCCTTAAACTAGTGTAGTTAAATAAATGTGGGGTATTCTGATTTCTAAGTACATTTTATTCATCATCTTTAGTAACAACACAAGTTTACAAGCGCCGAAAACCCGGTACCCACTTGATAGCATCGAAACAATGTAACAAGATAATGGAACTGGCCAGCTTCCAGATTGTTTCGCTCGATGATGGCTCATGGATTAACGGGTTCACCGCAGTGTACGCCTGTTTGTACCCGACCGAGTACACTTGCGGTGAAATGAAGTGTTTGGCTGCAACGTCATACATTTGAAATTATTATTGAAAATACATCAAACATAACTATACATGTAGGTACAATCTTTAAAGTAGTTAAAATAATAAATAAGATACAAGCTCACGCTTAGTTTGGGTCTCGTTAGAAATTTCACTTAGTGTGTACTAACTTAGTGTATCCTATCTGAATATTCTGTATGCATTGTTAATCTGTATTCCGAAGAATACCAAAGAACCATTTTTAGTAATAAACAATTTTATTAAATTTTATTAACATTGTATAATTCAATATGGACAACATTAGTACCCAAACTAGGATGCCCTATGGTATTATTATTATATTATTAGGCAAGTTGAAATAATAATGTTGGATGAAAATAAATTGATATTCCTAGTCCATTAATAAAATGGCAATGATATTTAAAAAAAAAATGTGTATAAAAGAAGGTAATTTTCAATAAAGTGTAATTTAGTCAAACTAGACGATAACTAGAAGAAATACTTATTTGTTGTTCAACGCGGGGCATTTTCGGTTCCTAAATAGGATTATATTAAGAAGATTAAATTAAACTCATACTTATTTATTTAACGTTTTGACAAATTATTGGTCAATTAGGTCAAATTAATTAATTAATTTGAACATCCATGATTGTGAACCATAATTAAACCCTTTTAAATTATTATCAAACTCATCGTAGTTCCATAAAAAGGACTATGAAAAATTGGTAACCAACACAGGGCTTTCACATCGCGTTGGCACCAGTTTCTTTAAAACTCAAGCATTTATAAGTATCATAATGATTATTTTATAATATTACGATATAATTTAATAAATAACAAATAATGATATTAAAGTACTTTTCATTATGAACCGACTTGCTTGTATTAAAACATAGCTTGAAAGAAACACAAATAAAAATTAACGCCCTGCTGATTCCTCCCCAAGCCGGAAGCCGCCGCCATTTCCTCGACTTCCGGTTGGCGAGTGAGGTTCCATGTCAGCAATCTGACCTCTTATGCCATCCATCTTGTCTGGGACTTTGTTTGCTCAGCTTTTCGTTTTAAAGTGTTGCCGCAGTTCACAAGGGAATTCTTACCATAATGTGAAAAAAATGCCAAATCTAATGACCTTCCGACTTTTTTGTTATTTACTCAAGATAAATAGATCCACTATTGCACACCAAAAAAAACATAACAACAGAAATTCAAAGACAAACAAGGTACAATGGGCGGTCTTAAAGATAGCTTAAATCGATCTTTTCTAGACAACCTTTATACTTTGTTACTTTATTTTCGCAAGGTTTCATTAATATATTTTGAATGGAAATTACATTCTTCAAATTTTCTTTAACGTTATTTGGCTCCGGATTTTAGGGCTTATACTGAAATCAGCCCTAAACTTGAGAACAACTTATTCAATAGTATTACATTTATTTATACAACTATTTACAAGTAGGTATATACAAAAATACAGATGAAACAGCTAGCCATCTAAAGACCGTTGCAAACGATCTATAGATAGCTCAACTCGTCCAGATCACTACCAGACGGAAGCGTTCCCAAAATACTGGCCGCATTGCCACGCTGAATGGCAATTCTAATCTGTTTAATAATAATATTAATAGTATTTATTCAATAGTAATTTATTGGGAAAACATAAATATTTACAGGTCCACCTACCTACAAATTTATAGATGAACGTACATATAGGTACACTAATATTCAAGCACATTAAAATAACGTAACATTAAGATAAAATACTCGTAACAAATTGACGTAGTCCTGTTAATTTGTTTAATGCCTATATTGCCTACTAGAACATATTAAATATATATTAAATTGGGTACCTTGTTTGCAGGTTACCTTATTTTATATGCCTTCAAATTTTGATTGATAGTTAAAGTGATTACTTTGATAAAAAGCCAGTCTTTTTATTTAATCCAATAATTAGTAGATAATTTTTAATAGTTCAGTTTTTCAAAATTTTTACAACTGCTAAAGCATACCCACAACAATACCTTTCTCAGTCTGTTTTATAGAAACTTATTGTAAAGTGTCAAAAAACTGACCACAGACTGTATCTGCCACCAGTGATTTTGCACAACGCGCTAAGTTATGTTTGCAAAAAATAAAAAAAACATATTTGTTTTGAGTATTAATATATCATGTGTATATATATATGTTGTATGTATTATAAATTTAGTTAGGTTATTATTATTATTATAATTATATATATATCGATTATTTTGCACCCCGTTGTCCAGCGATCTTCGTGGCATCATGAAGGCCCCGTCTGAAAACCAGCGATGCACCTAACCCTTAGGTTCTGGCGCAGCATAATGCTGAGACGGGGACCTATTTGACCCCACGCAACACAAAATGACGTACCTACTTTTTCTGTTTTTCGTTTCGTTGTGTTATTATAATTATGATAAGTATCTAAAAAAAAAAAATTTTGTGTTAAATTATGTCGAAGAAATTTACTTAAATGATAGAAAATAAAATATAAAATGACCAACTATATTACAGTCACAAAAACTCATCTATGGTTTAATACGCAATTACTATACCTACGTAATATATTAAAAAGCTCAGGTATATTTCTCGTTTGAAAAATAATCGTTTCACCTTCTTGTTTGAAAAATAATCGAATAATCTTATTTAAGGTGGTACAATTAATCTGGCTGCCTTTTTGAAGATCCTGCTTTAGTGTTACGTAAAAAAAAAACATTTTCGCAAATCACTCCATTTGTAACAGGTTTGATTAATAGGCCCGCTTTAAGCAAAGCTTGTCTAAGGCTAATTTTATATCGGATAGTAGCTCTACGTTGCATCTACATTTTGGATCTTAATAAATCCGATTTATATTATAAACGCGAAAGTTTGTGAGGCTGGATGTTTGTTACTCTTTCACGCAAAAACTACTGAATGGATTTTGATGAAACTTTACAGTAATATAGCTTATACATCAGAATAACACATAAGCTACTTTTTATCCGAGTACCGCTTAGCTAGTTAGTTATAAAAAAAAAGATAACGAGCTATCGTGAACAGAACACGCATAGTATGCCAGGGCAGGTCAGGATAGAAGTATTTCTTCTTTTATGTGTATTAAAAAACTACAACCACTTAATTATGTTGCATGGCTGAAAATCAAAGAATAGTTTTGCAGCGCGGTTTTGTGTCTTATAAGCTGATGCAATTTGAAAAAACGTTTCCAGTTAAATTGTACCTTTGCCCAAAATCGGATACCTCTAACCACGACTACGTCAACCCCCATTAACAATTAAAACCACGCTGCCATAACTCCAAGACGAAAGCTCCGAGACCACGTTATAATTTATTATCCGCATACCTGTTAATTCGCGCCAGAGCCGTGTAAGTGCCGGAAACGCCGCCATTTTCAGCTACTTCCGGCGACTAAGCGTTCCCGCACTGCTTTATTTTACAAGAGTTTACGGTGTGCGGTCAATAATAACAATGTGTAATTGCAAACACCGCTATACTTTTCAACTAAAACAGACAAACAGATTTTAATTTGTTGCATTTAAATTATCGTGGTTTCTTTATACTTTATTATTTATAGTACACACAAATAAAAACTTAAAAAAGGCAAAATTAAATGACATGTACAAAGGCGAGCAGCAAACCTTGAGCTAGAGAGAGGTAATTATAGAGGTAGGATTGTATACAGAAGTAGTTATAGTATATGTACTTTTATATTACAAAAAACGCACCTTGTAAGACGCATCCTCACTTATGTAGGTAAATCGTCTCCTCAATCCAGTTGGCCGCAAACAACAATAGAGTTTTAAAATACAGTAACAAATATAATTGAAATGAGCGTAATGTATACAAAAATCCGTTTCTCGTTCCATAAAAACCACAATAATCTACTTTCATATTTTTTGGCACAAAATTGCGTTGAAACTGCACAACAGTACCGACAAACACTCGCATAAAAATATGCTAACCCGATTCAGTGTATTTTTCACGAAAATAACAATACGGGCTCAAATCTCTCCCCGGGGTGTGAAATACGTTGAAATCGAAATTACTGCGTCGGGGTGGGGGTGACGATTTTAAATGTATGTACAGAAGTCCTCTTTTTGTTTTTGAAAGTGTTTTATTGTTAACTAATTTGCTGGCGTTTGTATTATTATGCAATAGTGGACTGGACTTGAATTCTCCATTTCCTATGATCAGGTACACGGTCACACTGAATACCTATGGAGAGTTTTTTCCCTGATATATAACCTGCTATGATCGATAGTGACCGCCTAGAAAGTTTCTAATTACCAAATTTTGGTCACTACACGGCCTTAGTTTTGACTAATTTATTGGCGTTTGTATTACTAAGCATATATTTTTTTTTTATTCTTATGATTACGTTCGCATGGTCTCACTGAAGGTCTACTGATTATGATACATACAAATTAGTGGTTATTGAGTTGCTAAACCAAAAACAAAATTTTAGTCACTTCGTTCCTCGTCCGGTGACTAGCGAGGTACTAAGGGCTTAGTGAAGGATACATTTACAATAACTTTTGTTTCCTTAAGGTTTCTCATAAGATGTTCGACGCGAATCGTCATGAAGTGCCATAAGCTTTAGTAGTGACGTTATGGTAACTTAAATAAAATCAAATATGTTAAAATTTGCAAAAGATATGGAAAATTAATTTAACTTGTATACAAAATATTTAAAGGAATTATCCAGGTAAATATTGTAGTAAAGAAGATGGATGCGAACTCGAAAATGCTGGCTGCATTATCACACTAAGTGGTAAAACCAGAGCACTGATCCAGTTATAAGAGCCAACTATCAACGCGCGGTTTCATCCAGAAGCACCGTGAAAATAAATTATTTTACAACGTCTTGGATTTTGACAGAATGACATTGACAGTTGTTATTATGTTCAGGAGGGAATAACATCTATGGTGATATTTTATCTGTGGAAATCATCAAACTGATATAAACAGAAGAATATATACAGTTAAAATTTAACAATTGTTGTTTTATTCGATCCGAATTCTTAAAAGCTTTACAGGAGTATTATTCAATACTAACTTCTGTCCACGGTTTTGCCCGCGTGGTACCCGGATAAATAGTAGCCTTTGTGTTATTCTGATCTATAAACTATATTACTGTAAAGTTTCATCAAAATCTGTTTCTGTGGTTTTTGCGTGAATGAGTAACAAACATTGACATTCTGTGGCGCAGTGGGCGAAGGCCTGCTTGAGATGCAGAAGGTTGCAGGTTCGATTCCCGCCGCGAGAGAAATTTTTGTAAGATCTACAAATATTTGCCTCTAGTATGTGTGTTTTCCATGTATAATATGTATTTATTTACAAAAAAAAGTATATTAGTAGTATATCAGTCATGTAGTTCCCAATACAATTCTACTTAGTTTGGGGCTAGATGATGCTGTGTGAAAAATGTCCAGCAATGTTTATTATTTATTTATTTATTTATCCATCCTCACAAACTTTCGCGTTTATAATATTAGTAGGATAAATCGGTAGTTTAAAACTCGGCATTCCTGCTCAATAACGTACAAAATGAAAATGGCGCTTATTTCATTTTCCAGTGAAATGCAATCAGTACAATAATTCCGTCCAGTCTGGCCACGTACCTCACAATCACAAAGGAAGCTTAGCACGATCAAGTTATCACAGTGCACCTGCGCCGGACGTGTCACAGAGGGCTAGGCAGGTATAACGTGGAAAGGATTTTAGGCCACTCTTCGTGATTGTTTTGGGAATCGTGTTGCAATGTTTGTGTATGAAGGTGAAAAATCTAGTTTACTGAATGCATCTGACTCAGTTTTTTGCCTCACTGGTATAAATGTCTAAAAAACGGCTGTTAGTAAAATACAGTATTTTTATTTATGTCTCCAAGATGGCAATAAGTTAGAATAAGTAATAAGTTAGAAGCTTATTTTTAGGATGCTATCATTTAAGTAGAGAATTTAGGGATGTGTGTGTTCGAATATTTGATCATCATTATCCAACGCTGTAACGGCTGTGTCCATATCGATGAATGGAATATATAGCTGGGATTAATACATAGACTTCTTTATTTATTCTTCATTGTCTCTTTGTATTTCTTATTGTACACAAATAAACACATTAACCTAAAACAGAATGTGAGGACACGTGTACCTAAGTGAATGACATGTATGAGTCTTTGTATTCAAGTATCATACAAAAAATAGTGAGGCCAGAATCTACAGTTGGTTTAATTTAAGCCTATGAACGGTACTTATAGCAAATACATCCATAAACGAATATCTAGTAGTAAGCCATAAACTTAGATATACCCACAAAGTACAGTGTTCACCCAACTACAAGCACATAGGGGGATTTATTGTGTAGTCGGGTAAAAATCAGTCGAATTATGGACGAACAAAGATAAATAGAAACATTTACAATAACGCCAGATAGTAGACTCAAAGATCTTCATTTTCTTTGCTCACTCGATCAATAAAATATTCCGTTCAATTGAGCAATCGTACACAAAATATGCCTCGTACGCGGAATTCAAGAATAATGGTACTTAGAACAACAACGTCACATGCATTTTACGGCCGTGCACTGATATTGAATGGGACGTTACGTTTTTATTGGGCCATTAGGGGGATGTTTTGGTATTTGAACCATTTTTAATAAGGTTTTCGTCGTCATAAATGTTCGTAATAGTGAGAAGCGCTCCTGGCATAGTAGTAGTAGTTATGAGAACCAGACAACAGCTAAAATATATTTCTCTTTTATCTTTTGGTGATGAGAGGAAGTAACAGAAATGGTTTTTAGTTTTCTCTTTAGTCAACTAAGCCTCAGTGCTCAGGCTCAACTTGGACACTAGACAATAGCGGAGCTGGGGTCTAGACAAATACCTCACGCTTAGTTTTCCTTTCACGATAACGCAAATTTGTCAAGGAAAAACTTGACAGTAGTCACGTGTCATTAGCTAAAGTCATTCCCATTAGTATGATTCAATCTTTCCGCAGGCGTTAACGCCAACAAAAAATGATATTTGTCTTTACCCCCAGGACACTAACTAATATAATGTATCTTATTATACTATCTGAAAATTATGTTCAAATAATGTTTGTGAGGATGGATGTTTGTTACTCTTTCACGCAAAAACTACTGAACAGATTTTGATGAAAATTTACAGAAATAATAGCTTATATCAGAATAAAACATAGGCCACTCTTTATCCGGGGACCACGCAGGCGAAGCCGTGAGCGGAGGCTAGTAAATTATATTTGTATAGAAGTAAATTTTTCCATTTATAGATAAATCACAAAACGTTAAATATTTTTATTTTTATTCAAAACAATCCTATTGCAGTAAACACTCGCTCAAATCTTGCTTTTAATATTGAAATAGCCTGTCTTCAACAGTATTCATTCAGGCTTACCTCAAACACAGAATAACTAACAGTGTACTAATCCTATATGTAAAGGCACAGATAAAATAATCTTGCACTTACAAATTTCACTCTGACTTCATTCCCAATGGCCACTCTGAACAGCCACTAAAGGCCAATAATTATTATTTACTAACTTCTGCCCACGGTTTCGTCTGCGTAGTACGCATGTGTTATTCTGATGTATAAACTATATTACTGTAAAGTTTCATCATAATACGTTCAGTAGTTTTGCGTGAAAGAGGAACAAACATTCTCACAAACTTTCACATTTATAATATTAATAGGATTAATTGCAATTTTTATTTCTATTTATATAAATTAGTGTCAAAGTGCGGCCATGTTCAAAATTATTTATATTATTATTTTACTATCAGCGGTAGCTTAATTGGTGAATTTTTAGTTTTCATTATAAATCTTAATATTGTAAAATCATTACTTGATATTTGTACTAAAGCACATGCTTTAATGTAAATAAAATATAAAAAAGTACATCATTATATTTATTTATCATCCGAAAATCACAAACTTTGCTATAATCAGTACCTAGCCGATATTTATGATTGCAATCATAAATATCAGCCGGTTGCATCTTGCCACTGGCCAATTCAGCTGGACAGACAAAATATGTCCCAACTATAGACACCCCGGTTCAGTGTGGCTATTAGGAATAAATCGCAAGACGGAAGCGAGTAGCTAGTTTTTCTAAATTCTGAGCCATTTTGAATCCATGGTCAAGGTAATAAAGCTTTATTTATATAGAGAGGCTATTTAAAATGCCACAGTGATTCAACACGACGGACAAAATATGTCCCAATGCCGCGGTTCAGTGTGGCTATTAGGAATAAATCGCAAGACTGAAGCGAGTAGCTATTTTTTCTAAATTCTGAGCCATTTTGAATCCATGGTCAAGGTAATAAAGCTTTATTTATATAGAGAGGCTATTTAAAATGCCACAGTGATTCAACACGACGGGCAAAATATGTCCCAATGCCCCGGTTCAGTGTGGCTATTAGGAATAAATCGCAAGACGGAAGCGAGTAGCCAGTTTTTATATATTCTGAGCCATTTTAAATCCATGGTCAAGGTAATAAAGCTTTATTTATATAGAGAGGCTATTTAAAATGCCACAGTGATTCAACACGACGGACCAAATATGTCCCAATGCCGCGGTTCAGTGTGGCTATTAGGAATAAATCGCAAGAAAGAAGCGAGTAGCCAGTTTTTCTAAATTCTGAGCCATTTTGAATCCATGGTCAAGGAAATAAAGCTTTATTTACATAGAGAGGCTATTTAACTGGCATAGTAGATACCATAACGAAAGCAACACTCGAAATGGAAATCCTGCAACATTTTCTAAACAGTGGCCTCAGAATGTCTGCTTCTACGACCCTACTATGGAATTTAACGATTATTGAGTCGAGAATGGATTTTAAAAACGATTTGAATGTTTTCGAAACGTGATGCATAAAAATCGAATTCTTTTAGATTTATTGGAATTTTAGAATCTTTGCTTTGTTGTTAAAGCAGTTACGGTTTTTTTTAATAAAAATGGGTTTCCGTTTGGTTACTCTTCGCCTGATTGAAAACTCAGTTGTTTTTAATAGTTAGATTAATACGTTGTTTCAACTAAACTAATTATGTTCTATTTCACAGACATTATAAACTATACAGCATTCAGAAAGTATCCAAAACCTTTAGTAAAGATTTAATAGACCGCCTCGTGACTTAGTCTGCGTTGCATTTTTTCTATGCTAGCTCTTGGCGCAGCCCCCTCTAAAAATAGCCAATAAGTTCAAATTTCATCTAAATTAGTCCAGCCGATGCGTAGATTATTAAGGACAAACATACATAACATACCTTTTAAGACATAATATTAAGTGCTGAACAATTTCGTTACTGTTGTATTTGGGTTTAAGTACATATTCATACATATATTAAAATGTCCAGTGTTTATTTATTTATTCTATTCAAACTTCTAAAAATCCAAAACCTGGCCCTATATGATTTTAGTAGGATTAGTCGGATAATGATATACAAATAGATAGATTAATTATTTTTAACGACTGCTGTGGCGCGGTGGGCGAAGGCCCGCCTGAGACGCAACGACGAAGGTTGCGGGTTCGATTCCCGCCGCGGGACAAATGTTTGTATCTGCCTCGGGTCTGGGTTTTATCTATGCATAAATATGTACCTATTTACAAAATATATATATATAAGTAGTATATCAGTCATGTTGTTCCCATAATACAAACTCTGCTTAGTTTGGGGCTAGATGATGCTGTGTGAAAATGTCCTGCATTATTTATTTATTTATATTATGCACATAAAAAATCTAAGCCAAACATAACTTTGTTGGAAAAAAATGATTGTTGATGATATCTCCATAACAACAAAATGTGTACGTTCAGGACAATAGGTTGAAAAAACAGTTGGAACCATCCCACCATTACAATTGGAAAAAAATCATTGTTAAACAAATAAAAAGTATCAGTACGAAGATACCTTAGTAGGGGCACCGACAAACCAGGTCCGAATTCTTTCAGTCCTTTGTCGGCCACCATATTTTGTTTGCTCTCAACCCTCAAGGCTCATGTCCAGTTGATGGACGGATGCGTCCTGAATGAGTTTTGTTGCATTTCCCTGGAGGAGCTTTTAGTTTAGAAGGCTTTAAGGCTAAGGGTTGTTTTTAATTATGATTTAGCTAGCTTCTGCCAACGGATATGATCACGTGGTATACAGTTAAACAGAAACCTATGTATTATTTCAGGATGTCTAGACAAATACCACTTTCTGTTGGTGTTAACGCCTGTGGAAAAATGAATTGTATGAAAATGACATTAGCTGTGGAAATGCAACATCAGAGGTCTAGACAAATACCTCACGCTTAGCTTTCCTTTCACTCCAACGACAATTTATCAAGGAAAAACTTGACAGTAGTCACGTGACATTTCCACAACTAATAATAATAATAATAATATTTTTTTATTTCAGACCAAGATCCATATTGAGTTAGTAATACATAAATAAGATACTTATATCTGTGTTCGTAAATTAAATTCAATTACTTTTATACGAATTATTAATTACCTACCTACTTAATCCAACTAATTGGAGACTAGGCGAGATATAGGCCCAAGCTCTATCAGCCAGCGCCTCATTAGCCAGGATTACATGTCATTAGCAACAACGGTCACAAGGCCGTTGGTGCTGCCGCGCAAGCAGCTCATCAGTGACGCCGTTCTTTGAAGTATGATCGCATAATCGTCAGTGCAACATCCCTGATGCGCTGCAGAAACGCGGCAGCCTCAGCAGCATCCTGAAACCGTTGTTGTATTGGATCCGTAGGGCATTGTAGGATTTCTGTGTATATTTAGCCAACAGACTGCACGTGTAGAAAGATGTTCAGTACGCTTAAAATAGTGTAATGTCATTTCCATACAATTGAATATTTCCGTAGGCGTTAATGCCAACAGAAAGTGGTATTTGTCTAGACACCCTGAGGTATCGATCGCGCGTTATCGACTATAAGACATAACGGGTTAGAAGTCATGTTCCTGTAATTTCACCGGCACCCATACTCTTCAAACCAGAACACTGCAATGCAAGCATTACTGATTGACGTCAACAATAGGTATTGTGGTAGTACTTCACGCAAATTTCCAATAAAAGACCGGACGAGGTCAAAAACGCAAATTATTTGAACAGCCAAAATGCTCTAAAAATACGTAAAATTTTAACCATTATTCGAGAACTCGTTACAAAGCGATGACTGAGCTTTACCTAAAACGCTAAGTATTTGAAACTTCCGCTTGAAGCAACTTCATAAAAGCGAAATGTGTTGAGTACCATCACTCAAAACTTTTGAGGTATTTTCAACAGGCATTGAAGGCCACTGTCGTGTTTTAAATAGGACACTCCGTTGAGTGTGTTAAGAAAATTGCCTACGATATCATAGTCGGCAAAAAAATAGTTATTCTAGTAGTTTTTTCATCATTAAAAAAATTTACTAGATACTGATTACAAATTTATTGGTTGGTGCCTACCTAATAGGCAACGTCCATGTAGAAAGTAACCTACCTACGTGGCATGACAAAATTGTTAAAAGTCTCATGTACGGAAAGCGTCACCAACCCGACGGATCTGTTAAGGCTCAGACAAACGGTTGTGGTGGCGGTGGCGGCGGTGCAATCAGTACTTTTTCAACCAATAAATTACCATTTATCTTTTATCGCCACCACCACACCACAGTCACAGCGTCAGTTTGAACAGGCACTTACTTTTTCAGAGAAATAACGACATTATGTGTTAACTATTATGATATATCTTGAATAAACTTTAATTTTATTTTATTTTACCCCCGAGTATTCCAGCTGGTGACGCAATTGTACATTTAATTTCACCGGTACAATTTCTTAAAATTATGAACAATGTAGATACTATACTATACTTTTTTATAGCCAGTACAAATTATTTAAGATAAAAATTACTTTTTAACTTATAAATTTATAATACTGTTACATTATTATCTTAAAGAAACGCGGCAAATCACATTAACTGGTTTAATAGTTGATAACCTACTAATTCCAAACATAACTACCATATAGAAAAGTAACTTCTGCCAGCGGCTTTGAATGCGTGGAGTCGTATTTAAAAAACATACTTCCATATAAACTTTCACCCTCATTTCCCCCCTTTAAATGAAAAAACTCTGAAACACCTCATTATTTATTTAGGATGAGATGCTGTTATTAAAATGTTCATGTTTCTAACTTCAACGAACAAAGACTAACATACAAATTTTACCCCGTTAAATATGTACCTATTATTATCTATAACTAGCTTCCGCCCATGGTTTCGCCCGTGAAGTACCCGGATAAAAAGTAGCCTATGTATTATTCTGATGTTTCATCAAAATCCGTTCACTAGTTTTTGCGTGAAAGAGTAACAAATATCCTCACAAACTTTCACGTAGTAAGATAATATTTTGAATATAATCTCATCCTATCTGTCCCTACACTCTATGAACAAGGCTTGACGCCCAAAGCTGTTCTCGCAACGAAAATGGAAAAAGTTTGATTGTGGGGAATCTTTTTTGTCACTCTATGATTTGAACATTTTTTATTTCGGACATCTACGCTTTCTTTTGTCCCATAATTCGAAGAAAATTTATTTTTTTAGACTTGTTTTGTTGCTTTCTTTCGGTAAATAAGTTCCTGTTTTATAAGTAGATAGTAGGAAGTATTTAAAGTATTTTTTTCAGTTTAGAACAAACAAACACGCTTACGACTGTGTTCCCTGTGATGAGCTTCCTCATAATATACCGATTTAGTTTGAGAATACCAAGCAAAGGGTAGTCAAATGCAAGTCAACTAAATTAACAGAAAACCAGAATAATAAAAAGAGAAGAAACATTGAAGACCTCTGTGGCGGAGTGGGCGAAGGCCTGCCTGAGACGCAGAAGATTGCGGGTCCGATTGCCGCCGCGGGATAAATGTTTGTATCATATGCAAATATTTGTCTCGGGTCTAGTTGATTTGTTTCATTTGGGACTAGATGATGTTGTGTGAAAAAGGTCCAACTATATTATTATTATTATTGAGCTATCAATTAATTTAGAGTCTTACTTATAAAGATTGTAAATAGGTACTTGAATACCTAAACACTGTTATGTTTTCTGACAGTAGTTTTCAAACTTTCGCGATTAGTCAACATCCATAATTAGTTAACATAAGGCAAATGCTATAAATACCCTAATGAGATAGGCAGAGACCTGGAAATATGTGGTCTCTGTCTACCCCACCCGGAAAACCGGTGAGAATTTATTAATTTTGGTATTTATTTAGATATTTTTTAAATTTTAAAATGTCAGTCTCGACTACGTAGGTACACAATAACGTAATTAGTAACACAAGTACAGGGAATCCTAGTATGGCATCAGAATGTGACTAAAGGTATAAAAAAAAAGTTTGCTTTAAAATAGATTTGGGTAGAGTTTAGGCGCCTTATAAAAAATATAATAAAGAAAAGGACAGTACTTATAACATGGCCGTTTTATCTACTGGATGAAGGTAGGGAATAGAAAACATAGAGTTTGATCCCCAAATTGAAATTTCACCCGAACCAAAACTAATCCAACAAGAATGGTGAAACGGAAACACAAAAGGCCCAGCAATCTGCACGTGGCTTTGACATGCAGCACTAATTTGGAGGCACACACAACCTACAAACATGTACGTTAAACACAACTTTTGAATGGAAACTGAATGATTGTATATGGAATGGAAATAATCACAAAATGCAACCCAAATTAAACCAGCCTTACTCAAATACAAAATTACACAATAATCTAATCGTGTGGTTTTGAAAAGCGGTAAGCCACAAACATTAAACTCAAAATGTGTGTCTTAAACAAATAAATAATGCTGGATATTTTTCACACAGCATCATCTAGCCCCAAACTAAGCAGAGCTTGTATTATGGGAACTACATGACTGATATACTTCGTACAAGCATATTTTTTTGTAAATCCTACCACTATTATAAACGTGAAAGTTTGTGAGGAGTTGATGAGCAAAAACTACTGAACGTATTTTGATGAAACTTTACAGTAAAATAGCTTTATTTTTCCGGGTACTACGCGGGCGAAGTCGTGGGCAGAACTTACATATTATACATAGAAAACACCCCGACTCGAGATGAATATTTGCATACACAAATATTTGTCCCGCGGCGGGAATCGATCCCGCAACCTTCTGCGTCTCAGGCGAGCCTTCGCCCACTGCACCACATAGATTGACTTCTTATTGTATGATAGTAGTAAAATTATTTCTGTGTCACTTTTTTGTCTGATGGAATAAAGAAACGAGATATTTTTGCCTTCACTTCCGTAGATAAAACCATTGTTTTAGTGTACATTCTAAGCCTACCTGATATATGATTTTTGACTGGTTTGGATCAGGGTGAAAGTTTGTGAGAATGGATGTTTGTTACTCTTTCACGCAAAAACTACTAAACGGATTTTGATGAAACTTAACAGTAATATGGCTTATACATCAAAATAACATACAGGCTACTTTTTATCCTGGTACCACGCGGGCGAAGCCGTGGGCAGAAGCTAGTATTACAAACGCGAAAGTTTGTGAGAATGGATGTTTGTTACTCTTTCACGCAAAAACTACTAAACGGATTTTGATGAAACTTTACAGTAATATGGCTTATACATCAGAATAATACATAGGCTACTTTTTATCCGAGTACCACGCGGGTGAAGCCGTGAGCAGAAGTTAGTCTCTACTAGGTATAAATCTACTAGGCTAGACTCCAGGTTTAGCGATACCATCAGTACACAATATTTTAGAACCGTTGGTCAATCCTTGACTCGACTCAAACAAAATATCCTATTACAAAAACACAGACCCCTTCTCGTTACTTAACAGCATTTGCATTGACCACCCTTGCAACCCTCCTTGTAAACAACTCGTTAATAATTGTTCTTACCCTCCTCACCATTGTTTATAAATGTGGTGTAGCCTCGTATATTTTGAGTCTCAAAATGTTATAACATTTTTTTTTTTTTTTGAAGGGGGGAAATGCCACGCATCCCCCTTCCGCCACGGGGGTGGCGAAAGGGGGTATGTGGGACTCTAACCCACTAAAACCCCCCTGGTTGACGTCGCCCGCCGTAGTGGGGCAAGATGGGGTCGCGTTAGCATTCACCATCTTACCCCGACGGGTGGCCCAGGAACCACCTGGGCCCCGGCCATGTGTGGGGCCGTGCAAGCCGGCGGAGTCCCCCGATCTCCGCCAGTGACCCCACACTCGCGCCCTAAGAAGGGCGCCCCCTCCAACTTACGCTGTCCCTTACTCCGAGCCTGTCCGGTATGGGAAGCCCTGCCGGTATAGCCTCGAAGATCATTGGGACGCGCAAGCCCTCATCCGCGCCCTGAAAAGGGCGCCCCCTCCAACTTACGCTGTTCCTCACTCCAAGCCTGACCGGTATGGGAAACCCTGCCGGTATAGCCTCGAAGATCATTGGGACGCGCAAGCCCTCCGGAACTCCCACCGGAGCAGCAAATACCGTCCCGGCCCTCCCATGGTGCTCCTCCACGAGCCCACCATGCTGCCCCATCCGCTGTGCCCCATGCGGCTCATAGGGACACGCGAAGGGGCCCCTCCGGTCGGTCCATGAGTTGCTCGACAATAAGATCCCACGTATGAGAAGTTATTATCGAGCTTAAACGAGGCGCACCGTCCCATAGGCTTCTGATCCATAAGCGACCAGAGCCCACAGGCACACGAGAAGGTTGACCGACATGACACCCCAAATGTTATAACCTGGCTTAGCCATAGTTAGCCAGGTGATAGCATTTTGGGGCGCAGAGTTTTATTGGTTTCATGTGCTTTTTGATTCCATTTTAACTTGTCCATCCAAAAGTTGACTAAGGTATGAAAGCGATCTCTCGCTTGTTTATATAAATGTATTCTTGTGTTTTGTATTTTATCTGGTGTGAAAAAGTTCTACCTATTTATTTACAGTGCGCAATTTTCTCTTTATCGGAAAAGTAATACTACCCACGACATAACACAGCTCCCAGATCGAAAATTACAAAGAAGACCATAATATAAATGATTACATTATATAATTTTAAATTATTAAATAACTAGTTTCTGCCCGCGGCTTCGCCCGCGTGGTATGTTAATAAAAGTAGCATATGACCGTCTCCAGGCTTCAAACTATGTCCACCAACTTTGAGTGAATCGAACCAAAGATTACAATTTTCTATACAAAGTTTAGAACTCAATTGCACACCCCCAAAGGGTAGTTTTGAAAAAATAAAAAATACGTGTTTCATTATTTATTTTAAAGTTTTTTTGTACCGAGGTTTGAATGAATTAAACCAAGGAATATTTTTTTTCATAGAAACTTTACCACCCTGTTTAACACACTTAGGGATGATTTTTGAAAATAAGATTAGCCTATGTATTATTCCAGAATCTAAACTATCTACATTTAAAATTTCATCAAAACCGGTTTAGTAGTTATGAAGATACGTGGTAACAAACATTTACACGCACACACACACACACGCACAGACTTTCGCATTTATTATATTAGTAGGATAAAGTATTTTCAATCAGTTACTACACTGTAGTACGATAAAGAAAATTACCTTTTCTTAAAAACATTGAAGATATAAGCCCTTTATAGTTCAATTTGTAAGGCAGATAACACATTTTTCCCTCAATTCAATTCGGATTTTCTCAACAGAAGCCAGATATTAAAGCCAAGAGATTTATCTCACCAGCTGAGATCGTAAATACGAAGATGCTACTGATTTACTAGCCCCGTTGCAATTAAGAAAAGCCATTTAGACGAAAATTTATTTTTGGAAAGAAAATGAAAAGTTGTACGGGAAAGTACGCGTGCAGGTAGACGGACGAACAGATACGTTGAAAAAATAACGATTTTACACATCGTGGCTGTGGATTTTGTTTCATAAATAAATTATTCCTGAAAGAAAAAAAAAATATTTACTAAAACGATTTCTCTATTTGCATCCACATTTATTATTACGATAGACACTATAATATAAACTCACTCTCTGAATATGGTTCTTTATTAGTGGTTTAAAAAGTTTGGTTAGCATATTTCGCACTTTAGTTACGACACAAATTTATTTCTGTTACAGAAACTCTGGAAGATTTAGAAGAGGTTGATGAAATAGTTTAAACTGTTGATAAACTTAGACAGAAAAAGAACTTAGAATCAGTAATTAGAAGAGCTTTCACCGCTATTAAATTTTATGAAGTACTACTCACATAAGTTTTACCACAGATATTATAATGCAAGGTTTTACAAAGACAGAAATATGGTTTGCTATGGTAAATGTTGTTACGTAATCTAATGATCATCTACCT
The DNA here is from genome assembly GCA_958496245.1 of Perizoma flavofasciatum. Classification (NCBI taxonomy): domain Eukaryota; kingdom Metazoa; phylum Arthropoda; class Insecta; order Lepidoptera; family Geometridae; genus Perizoma; species Perizoma flavofasciatum. The sequence goes on from OY292436.1 coordinate 9,873,138, forward strand.
AATCATTTTCTTTCAATATTAAGTATTTACAGAAGTGAGTGTTACAACATTAAAAATATTAATAAAGATGCAATAATTAAATGTTATATTTGTCGGCAATACTCCGGGTAAAACAATGAATCCACACAATGGCCTCGATTCTGTAGTACACTGACTAAACTCAACTTAAACTATCGCTCTCTTTTACTGTTAGTATACGCAAGAAAGAGATAGCTACAATTTTAGTGAGGGCAATGTCTGACTTAGATAGTTTCGGCAGAGATGCTATTCGTACCAAAATTTAGCCCTTACTACGGTGGAGTAACTTCGATGAAAAAAGTGATAAACAGGCGATAAATCTCTCTTCTATGTATGAGACATACACTAATTGAAAGAAGATAATAGGTGTTGAAAGTACTCGTACATACAAAGAAAGAGATAAAATTACGGAAGAAAATTTATTCAACTTCATCAATGTGGGAAACAGTGATATCGGTGACTTTGATGAATCTTTACATTTATTTTTGTATTCAATTCAGATTTATTTTGTTGTATTTTCATTTTTTATTCAGATTTCTATATACAAAAATGTATGTATATACAATATGTACGTCAATAAGCACAAGCCATTTAAGTATTATAAATTAGTATTTAATAAATATTTAGATAATTTAAAAAAAACATGTATCAAAACATATTAATCCAGGAATTTTATTCTAATTTTGGGGCTGCCATGCTGATATTTTTAAATTTTACCGCGCGTTTTCAGTCTCAACTTTCATTAGCTAGACTTTACATATACATACAAAACTTCATTTTTATAGGTCTATTAGAAGTAAGTTAAAATTTACTTACAAGATTTGATTACATTGTTTATTTGTTAGGTAATTTACAAGTGTAGCGTTGTTAAATGCCAAAATACGTCAGATAGGGAATATAAGTACCGGAAGGTTCACGTGATTCTATGCAGAACCCTAAAAATGCTGTACTATGTAACGAGACCAATCTCTCTAGGATAGCGTGGGGTAGATGATAAATGACAATGACACATAGGCTGGCACTTCATTTCGCTACGTTCTATGGCACCCGTAAAAATGACTGTGGCTTATGGGATCTCGGGACTGGCGGTAAATTGACTGAATGACGATGATATATTGTGTCAGCTTTTAGATTTTCAACATTATTTTTCTGTTTGATTAAGGGCTATCCACATCTAAGCATGCACGTACCGTGGATGGGCTGGGGAGAAAGAATACTATAAAGTTATGTGCATTGTAAAAGACGTCCCGCCCGGAAGGATAAAAGCAGATAGCTTATGACAAGTTTCAAGGCTACCGACTTTAATTTATCTAAGCGCCCATGTTACCAGTTTTTCCTTTAACAAAACATTTAATGTCTTGTTCCCGATCCGACTATTCAGAACAACCCTCTATTAATGAATGTAAGGGCCTTACATACTTGGGTTGAAAGATAAAATATAGTTAATAACACAAACCTAGTTGGCACGATTAGGTCAAGAAATAGTAACACTTTCGCGGCCTAAGCTAGATGGCAAGATTAGGTCAAGAAAAAAGTGTTTAAAAAATCCTGCGCTCAGGGGGGCTAGACAAATACTTCACGCTTGCATTTCCTTTCACTCTAACGCAAATTTTTCAAGGTAAAACTTGGCAGCTGTCACGTGACATTTCCGCAGCTAATGTCATTCCCATACAATTCAATCTTTCCGCAGGCGTTAACGTCAACAGAAAGTGGTATTTGTCTAGACCCCCTGGTAGCATGATTTTTTTTACGTTATTTTTGGTCCTCTTTTTTATCAATAGGCTATACATTTATTTTATTAAGCTTATCGTGTGAGCTTCGGTTGCTATTTTATTAATTTCATTTAATTCTTTGACTCATGCTCTTTCTCAATGAGTGCTCGATAGGCACCACAATAAATCTGAAAATCATCAAAAATAAAACCAAGCGAGTTTGTAAAGTGATTGTTTTAGGATTGGTTGTGCGCAAGAAAATGGCGTGAATTCTCATTTAAATGTAAATGTATAATAGTCATAATAGTTATAATAGTTATTTATTGATAATAATAATAATTATAGGTCAAATTAAAAAAATACAAATGTGATTACATATTACAATATTCAAACATACACTACCTACATAAAGTAGGTAGCTTTAATTATTCCATTATATAATCAGATTATCTGATTTTATAGCCAACGAATTCGTCGTAGCTATAAAAAGTTTGCTCGATAAGCCAGTGTTTTAGTCTTTTTTTTAAATCTTTATATTTGTGGCCTGTACAACATTGTCAGGAAGGTTGTTATAAACAGCCGGACCCATAACATGCGTCAGTTTAGACGATTTTGCAAGCGTTCGTGACAACGACTCGAGTTTTTGCCGGTTGCGAGTGTTATATGTGTGTAAGTGGCCGTGCTGCACATAGGAGTCGAGGTTTATTCTAACGTAGGTTGCCACTTGGAAGATGGTTATGCAGGGCAACGTAAGAATGCCCAAACTCTTAAAGTGAGGTCTCGCAGATTCGTCGCCACGAATTCGTACTATCGCTCGTACGGCCCTTTTTGCATCCGGAACGCACGCTCCCAGTCAGCAGCGCGCGCCCACAGCTCGGTGCCATACTGCAGCAAAGAGTGTACCGTGGCGAAGTAGCATGCACGGACTACGTCAGCAGAGACCACCCAAGCCAACCGGCCTAGCGCGTAACATGCACTTCCTAATTTTCCACACAAATTGTGTATGTGGTTCGCCCATTGCAGCCCCCTATCGATTTGGAACCCCAAAAGGGCTGTGCTTTCGACTTGGTCGATAGCCCTACCATCTACGGTCACCGAGAGTGGCCGCATTGCGTGGCCCGATAGGCAGAAGAGAATAAAGTGTGTCTTACTTAGATTAAGAGCGTTCATACTGAACCACTCCGCTAACTGCGCCATTGTGCCATTAAGGTCTTCTTCCAGTCGGTCGACCGATGGTGCAGTGACTATAGCAGCCACATCGTCGGCATACATAAAAATTTCGGCTCTTGTAACAGCTTCCGGTAAGTCGTTTAGCAGCAGCGAGAACAGAATGTTTGAGACCGAGGACCCTTATGCTACCCCCATTCTTGACTCCAGAGGATCGGACGTTATTCCACCCCCAAGAACAATTTGAGTACGATCTTTCAATAAATCTGTCAGCAAGGAAAACGCTGGGCCATCGATCCCATAGTGCTGTATATAAGTATATAAGTATCGGTCACGTAGTTATCGATACTGCATATAAGTATCGGTCACGTAGTTCCCATAAATTACCTTACATAATTTACATGTAGCTCTGCTTACTTTGGGGCTAGATGATGCTTTGTGATAATGTCTAGCATTATCTATTTTATTTAATACACGTTTATAAGGTGACGTTTCTATAGGATCTGTGTGATTTCAATAAATAAAAACCTATTCTATGACTTTGACCTCATGGTGCTCGATGGATAGGGTTGACGACTTTTAAATTATTTTTATTGTCAATAATATACCTTAATTTGGAAATAATCTTACCTAATAAGTTATGATATGGCCGACGATGGGGCATAAAGTTCAAGAAGAACCTATTCACTCTTGAAGATATCCAGATTGTATTTTTCAGGAAATACACGTCATAATGATGATGTGTTCCATTCCTTCACCATTTTCATCATAAAGGTGGAAGAGAAAGTTTAGAAAAGTCCTCGAGGTACATCACAGCTAAACAGAAAATAAACATTAAACATTTATCAATAGCCATGTGTCAAAGTTTTCGGTTATTTTTTGCTCATGAGAAATGATTTAGTTTATAGACGCTGTTTTGCGCGAAATACGGTCCGATAAATCAGAACAGATGCGAACTTTGAAGACATTCAGCGTCGTAAATAAATAAATCTGTCTTTGATTTGAGTAAAGAATTTTCAATAATATTGTAGGCTTACCTACTAATAATAGTAGAATAGTGATTCAGAGGTAAATAGAGCCATAAAAGGCATCCTATTATTATTATAAACGCCAAAGTTTGTGAGGATGCATGTTTGTTACACTTTCACGCAAAAACTGCTGACCGGATTTTGATGAAACTTTACAATAATATAGATTTTACATAATAATAACACAAAGGCTACTTTTTATCAGGGTACTACGCGGGCGAAGCTGTGGACAGAAGCTAGTTTCTTCAATAATTCCCTCTATGAACACAAATTAGTATAACATTAAATACTATATAAACAGCCAATAATATAGATACTACTAATCTCTGAGTTGTGAGTACATCAGGAACTATGAGTATCATGGTACCACAAACAGATCTGGCACAAATATCTGCAGAACATGCAAGCATTTTTCCCGTAGCGGGAATATAACCCGCACCTCTAGCGTCACAGCCGGTAGCTTGCCTGTCGCATCATCGTTGCAATGGGCAGGCCATATAGCTTTCAGAACCGACATCAGCTGAGAAAGCAAGGTTCAAGAACTTGGCTTTTTGTGGTTGCTATTCGAGAATATCAAACACGAACCGCACAACGCAGTGTAAGAAAGAGCCCCTGGTTGCAATTGTGTACGAAAGCACATCAGCTTAAAAACTAAGTGAATTTAAAATTTTAAAGTGAATTTACGTTGATTCCTCGCGCATGACCAAGCCTAGAAAAATTAGGTAACTAACACTGCTTGTTTTTTTATGATACTCCATACAGCTATAGTGTGGTGCCAATCGAACAATGTGAACTCATTTACTGAGAAATAGAAAACATAATTCAAATAATTTAAATGAGGTATCATTTAAATCCGGGTTTTAAAATTCCAATACTATAATTTCATTATAACGAACTAATATACCTTATTAACCTGTTAGTAAATTGTGGTATAATTTAAATAATCGAACCATATTGAAGGTGTGTTTGAAAACTTATTGTCATAAATTTGTGGCATATCTACGTACAGGATAGTGATGGAGTTTTTTGTGTCGACGATTTTATGCGATAATAAGAGTTTCTTGTTTATTTTTTATAAAGGTTGTATACAAGTGTCTGCTTTTGGCTTCGCTTGCATGGTACAATGTGCTTGTGTGTATTGCATATCATGAATACAATTCTCAGTTATAGTATTATTGATAACAACCCTCGAAACATCAGTGGGCGAAGGCCCGCCTGAGACGCAGAAGGTTGCGGGTTCAATTCCCGCCACGGGACAAATGTTTGTATCTGCAAATATTTGTCTCAAGTCTGGGTATTTTCTATGTATAATAAGTATGTATTTACATATTATAAAAAAAAGTATATAAGTAAAAAAAAGTATGTAGTTCCCATAACACAAGCTCTGCTTATTTTCAACAGTTCTTTCACAATTAAGAATTCTTACATAAATATTGCAGTGTACAGACAACAGACAAACTTAAAGGACAGCAAAAAAAAACCATTTGTAGACCAAAAGTTTTGATATGTTGAAGAATTGGAATAAATACCCTATGATATAACTCGTTGGTCAGACCTCTACCTCTATGAGCCGTAGAAAAAATCTGTCTCCCCACTTTCTCATCATTATACTGGCATCAGGCACATAATAAACCTCTTGGCGATGTTATAAGCTAGGTTACGCATTTATATTTTCTATATTATTGTATTAGCTAAGCATTTTTTGTGAATCTTCCCAAAAACGTTCACAAAAAAGAATATCGAACTTGTCCCATCACTATTACGTAACAGAAGCCAAACTAGTCACCCCAGACTATAAGTAGGATCTCATAAAATTATGACCCCACCTGCTGGCCGAAAGGATAAGCGGCTATATAGAGGACCCACTAACGGATTATGGGACGTAATAGAGAATTATTAGGGTGCCTACCCACCGCAGTGGGCTACGTAGCTTCGTTTTGAAAAAAAAACACCCAACAGACACAGACGTTGTCCTGACCCCACATGAGTATTCCCTGTGTCGTGGGAATCAGGAACTAAAAGTACCGTACATACCCTGACTGAGAATAAATATTTGCGTAGAACTGAACATTTGTCCCGCAGCCGGAATAGAACCCACACTTCGTGCGTCACAGCCGTCTTGTACAAAAAATACCGGAGAATACAAAAACAACATGTAAATATTATTTTCGTAGAAAAATCATGACGTCCTCTGTAGCGCGGTGGGCGAAGGCCCGCTTGAGACCCAGAAGGTTGCTAGTACAATTCCCGCCGCGGGACAAATGTTTGCAATTATTTGTCTCGGGTCTGAGTGTTTTCTATGTATAATATTATGTATGTATTTACAAAAACAAGGTATATTAGTAGTAGGTATATAAGTCATGTAGTTCCCATAATACAAGCCTAGCCCCAAACGGGTAAATGATGCTGTGTGAAAACGTCAAGCAAAAAAAAAAAAAAACTTGTTAAAATCAACCGATTTCGGGACTGGGTAATGCAGAGGTCAAAATGTCAATACGGACCGGCTGTCTATGTGGCAAAAAATATGAACGACAAAATGGCCCCAGTGTCAAAATGTATATTCATATTCATTTATTCATGCTCAAATGTACATCACTGTGTTACATCAAAGTAACTGTAGGAGTGCATGGACCCTGTAAGGGCGCTGCATGTTCTCTCAATATTTATTTAAAATGAGATAATACTAATAGCAAAATCGTAATTATGAATGTCAAATAATACATTTAAAAAAAATTAAAAAAAAAATCTTACTTTGTAAATTGATCCAAAATAACCTATCTACATACTTATTCCTACCATGCATGTCAATATTTTAATCACAATGTCCGGATACAAATTAAATAAAATCAAAGAAGTCAATGTTAAATAAAATTGTAAAATCTACGTAAACAGTCACCTTATACTAACCTAAATGTTAAATGTACATATCATCATGGTCACAATGTTTTAGTGACAAATGGTACACATCTCAAAATGCAAGTACAACAAAAGGTGCGATAGACAAAATGCTCGATTGATAGAACGTGAATATAACCGATGAAACAAATTAATGGCCGTCGTTCTTGTTTCCGTCAAAACATGGATAAGGTTAAGTAAAAAAACAAAAATGCTGGACATTTTTCACACAGCATCATCTAAAAGTAAGCAGAGCTTGTGTTATGGGAACTACATGATTGATATACTACTTAGATACTTCATATTATACATAGAAAACAACCAGGTTCGAGACAAATATTTGTCCCGCGGTGGGAATCGAACCCGTAGCCTTCTGCGCCGCAGGCGGGCCTTCGCCCACTGCGCCTCAGAGGTCATCAAAACTCTGATTATCTATCGAATCAAAAAAAAAAACAGATGACATGACGAACTATCATTTCACACACAGAATACTCTACTACATCGCATATCTCATCTTAGCATCCTACTACTTATAAACGCGAAAGTTTGTGAGGATGGATGTTTGTTACTCTTTCACGCAAAAACTACTGAAGGGATTTTAATGGAACTTTACAGTAATATAGTACTTATACAACAAAATAACACATAGGCTACTTTTTATCCAGGTACCACGCGGACGAAGCCGTGGGTAGAAGCTAGTACATTAATACAATCTGTGTTCGTTTACTTCTCAAATTAACGGGAGCAATCGCTGCACCGCAGGCGATGGAATCTAAAATTCATGCGATATGAGGCCTGGTGCCCGCAAATTTGCCAATTCGAATATAACGAACAAGCCCTCTTCTTGCTTTTGTGATTGTATTCAACGCTTAGAGCGTCACCATCACACACATCATAGAAACACAAGTGCAATAACAATTATGTAGTCAAGAATGAGTTTTTATGAAAACAAGAAGTAGGTCTATTAATATGAAACACACGTTGCTTAAACACGCGTGGACTAACCGACCACGGTACATTCATTATAAAAACCGCGCGGTTTCTCTCTCCGCTCGCTTCACTTCTTCACTGACTTCCATGCAGCTATTCATCGCGTTTTTCTCCCCCCACTTTGCTTCTTCATCAGACCACTTTGCCCGATCTCGTTACCCGATTTGACGACCGATGTGGCGCGGTGGGCGAAGGTCCGCCTGCGACACAGGAGGTTGCGGGTTCGATTCCCGCCCTGGGACAAATGTTTGTACGATCTGCAAATATTTGTTCCGGGTGTTCTGGGTATTTTCTATGTATAATAAAAAAATATCTATCTATGTAATGTATTGTATTAAGTATATCAGTCATCTAGTACCCATAACACAAGCTCTGCTTAGCTTGGGGCTAGATGATGCTGTGTGGATTGTCCAGCATTATTTATTTATTTATTTATTTAGATTGCGATGCAAAAAAAAACTCATAAAACTTATAATTAGGTTAATTTACAGATCGCGAAAGTTGAAAAAACAAAACACGATTAACATGTTTAATAAATAATAACACAGGTTTTTGTGGCTATTGCACCAACAACAACGGGAGCACTACACCAGACCGTTTAGGGCCTACAGTTTGGATAAACAACGCAGGTTGAACTGTCGGTGGGCACATAGAATATTCATGGGCTTGGCTCTGGTTATTCGGTTTGGCCACGTCTTACCGAGCGTCGAATGTAAGTACCGTAATGGGAATCGCCGGTCAGTATTTCGATTATTTTGATTTGATGTGGAAGAATATACTGCGGAACTAAACTTTTTAAAGTCCATCGATATAAAGTTATTATGTTACTCGATGGTGTAGATATTTTAGAATCGGTTTTTGCGCGTGTGGCGCTTGGTAGGCGTATGACAAGCCTGAAAGTGATGGCTTTTAGCTTTATGTTTGAGACGCATTTTATTTATGTTCTACACTCTGAGTATGTCCATCATAGAATACAGTTGTGAGCGTGCGTTTTTTTTTCTTTAAGCTGTAGTTTTCTTTGTTGTGCAATATTATACCTGAAGTTCATAATTTATCTTAGTGAATGATTAGTTACCTAAGTAAAAGTTCATTTTAAATTAAAAAATAGTTGCACATTTTATCTTATCTATATTTCTATCTTCGTGTTACCTGACTACAGACTGATAAGCTTTTAAAAGTTTGTACAAAAAAATGTACAATCCTTAATTGTACAGAAGGTAAGTAAGGTCAGAAAGGCATTTTAGTCTCAGAAATTAGTTTAGTTTGCAATCTTTGGGCACAAAAGCCCATGTATATTTTTTCATCAAAACTCCGTATAGTATTTGAATTCCGCTAACTAGTCAAATGTTGCCCGTTTTCAACAACAAAGGCAAACATTAAACGCCCGTTGAAACCAATATACCTCCTAAAAGCTAGCTACAAACCAAATCAATTTTGGAAAAACTTGCTGTTTTCCATCCGGCACAAAGGAAAAAACTCACAAAGGGTAAAGACGGTACAAAAATCTGCGTAACCTAGGTATATAGTTTGTTAGACGCCTTTGTGAATAAACTGTGAAATTTTCCAATCCTTTTGAGTCGGAAAGCTCTTTGAGAATTTGCTGTTATAAGTTGTAATTGTTGTTGCATTTTCTTGACAACTCCGTGCTTAAACTGTTTGCATATAAGTTGTTAGTTATATGCAAACAGTTCTAAGCTATCTCAATATATGTGTATATTGAGATAGCTTAGACTAATTTAAAAACGTTATATAAATAGAATGATAATCTCTTTATCGAGCATAATATTATTATACAATCTACAACTATTATAAATGTGAAAGTTTGTGGGGATGGATGTTTGTTACTCTTTCACGCAAAAACTACTAAACGGATTTTGATGAAACTTTACAGTAATATAGCTTTTACATCAGAATGACACATAGGCTACTTTTTATCCGGATACCACGCGGGCGAAGCCGTGGGCAGAAGCTAGTAAAAAAATTAAATGTTTAGTAACTGATAGAATCCCAAACCCGATTTAGAGCAGGGTCCTAGGAAGGTAAAAACTTCCACTACACGATTTTTCAATCGGATATAGACTGTAATTTTCTTATACCCTTCAAAATATCCGTGAGAACGGAACCAGGTGGCCGCTCTTCCTTCGTAAGAACCCCTTTAACTTCTCGCAGATTCTCAGTATCACAAGTTTTAGGAAAAAGTATTTTATTCTTTTCCAGTAAAATATTTCTGATGGCATCCTTTTAAATTCTTGCAGAATTTTAAGTGAAAAGTTTGGCTGCAAACTTAATCGTCTTCTTTTGCATGGATAGCCGGTTGCTAAAAGAGGTTTCACTCTCGTAATTGATCTTGTCATCATCATCAGAAATCGTTCACTGCTGGCATGTGGACTAGCCCACAAACTACTGCCTACTGCCAAAAAACGGCTATCCTGTGACCCAGTTATTGTTATGAGATTATAGATGTCTTCCCTTGAGACCATTTCTTTGCTTTTTACCAACTTTATATCTGGCCGGCTCACATTGTTGAAGACATTTATACACAAAATAATTCACACAATCACCTATTTTTACTCAAAATACGAATTAGTAAGAAATAGATTTTAACAACTATAGAAGTCTCGACAGAGCTAACTTATTTGAGCCTTTTGGGCTTGATACTGTGGGTTCGTGGGGCCCTTCGCGTTTTAAAAATTCCTACAGGGCGACTGACCGAAGCGACGCGTGGCCAGAGAGCTGGTTCTTATCTGGGTCAACGCATTAGCATTGCTATTCAGGGTGGCAATGCGGCTTGTATATTGAGAACGCTTTCGTATTGATCTGGATCAGTTGAGCTTTACCTACTTGTACATAGTTGTATGATTAAATGTATATTATAGTGCTAATCTTAGTTATACATATTAGAGGTATAATACGGGAATTTTCACTTGCCATACTATCGGTGAAGGCACCGATTAAGTTTCGACTCATTCCGAGAACATTCATCAGGATGAGAGAACACGGCGCTTTTCATCGCGTCACATCGTGCACTCTTAAAATTCCCGTTTTACAATATGAATGAACGAATCCATGATTTTTACCATGAATAAATCTTAGTTATTAAAATTTCATCTATGATTTGCTAGCTGCAGCCTTCTCTTCAGCCTCTTGCGCTAACTCTTCGAGTCTTTGCATGACCTTCTGACGTTTTTTCTCCTGGGGTGTCTTGGACCACCATGTGTCTGCAGCAGCATCCTAAAAAATATAAGACTTTAAGCGGCCAACCATAATCATAGTTGATTGACCCTATCTGAAGGCTAATTAGTGACCTCTAAGCATTGAAAGGTTTTGTTGTAAATTGACTCCTAGGTAGCTGCACCTAAAAGGCTGGTCCTGGTCTAGGCAGAATAACAGAACCTTCTGTTCACAGTCGGCATCATGCTGAGTCTAGGCCAATTTGGTACTGCAGCACACATTGTTCACCTACTTATTTATTTTTTACAAAATGTTAATTCCTTTTTTCAATATATTGTTCCTGTTTTTATTGTGTATCTGATGATTATGTACTTATTTAATTTTATATTGTGTTTTTTGTGGTGGCAAATAAATAATATGTCTATGTCTATTCTAAAACTCTTATGATATACTTACAGCCAAAGTCAGTAAGCATATCGTAGGGTATTGTGAATAAACTTTCTATTCTATTGTGAATAAATATGGTTTATATCAAACTAGACAATTAATATTAACTTACATGTTCAGCAAAAACTGGTTCCCTCGAGCTGAGCTGAACCGCTACCTCGTGAGCTGTAAGAGCTCGAATCTTGAGCTGAAGTCTTCTCTTGGTAGTCAGCACGGCATTTAACGCTGCCAACAGTGTTCCTAGAATCAACAAGATGCCCTTGATCATCGTCATATTAATTAAGACAGTAAAATACCTATAGTAGGTACCTAAGGAAGTATTTATCATCTAATTCACTCTTAGAGATGGAAAATTCTTTACTGCACAAAATAGCGAACTTAATGCTACAAAGCATTGTCTTCCAGATAACCTTTGTGTATAATTTTGAAAAAAGATGTCGGTAGTGTGCAGAATGGTTAAAACAAAAATAATAATATGTTGCCATTATGTAACGCAAATGTTTAAATACACCCAGATAATTTATAGTAATATTTATATATAAGAGAAATAAAAACATAAATAAAAGAAAATAAAATATAAAATAAACTAATAAATAAGGCATATACATATGTACAATACATACACACATAAATTGCTCAATCTTTGTCTTCACCGAGGAAGTGATTGTAGAAACGTGAACACTTCAACTGAAAAAGCATTACGGAAAATTGTAGGGATATGATTCCAGAGATGGGTATCAGTTATTGCGTATGATGGTTATCCTTTAATATAATACTCAGTGGGAATACCAAATACATAAAAGCACGCCCATACATTACATTAATGTAATGCCAGTCAAAGTCCAAGTCAAAATTCATTTATTGATTAAAATCACAAGGATCACTTTGAAACGTCGGTTTTATGTACTGCCTGTTCCTCCGCGACCAAGCCAGGAAAGAAAGGCAAGAAAAAATGCTGGTTATTCTTATTAAGAGTTTTTGCCATTTAAATAATCGGATATTTTATAGATAGCCTTTTTATAAAGTTTTTGTTTAACTACGTTTAGTAGGTAGTTAGCATTTCACGTGGCAGGTCCATTAAAATAAATACTGTGATACTTACCAATGGTATAAGAATCCGACACTCTGGCCAGACATGATATTTCTAACCTAGGAGATAGTGCATGAGCTTTATGTAGCATCGTCTGCCACATTAACGACACGCTCCCATAGTCAGGTGTTGGTATGTGGATTAGTTTTTGGTAACACTGGAAGAGAAGCTTCTGTTCTGCATCCCATGGAGTTCGTGATGTACCGATGAATATGACGCGTTCTTCGTTAGAAATCCCTGAGGAGAAAATTACTTTAATAAGCAATCACTTTTTATATTAGACAGGCACCTATATAATAATGAAGTACCAATCTACCAATTTTTATAAGTTGGTACACAAACAATTTTTTTATAATTTGCAAAATGTGGGCATACTTAAAACCTACATGTGTTAATTAGTTTTGTTATAAAAGATTGTAGTCACGTTTCAATACTATATACTGATTTCAGACATAATTCACCTCATACCTTTAATAATCTTCACCAAGTCCTTTTTCAGTCTCTTTGGATCAGTTTTATCTGTCTTCGGAATCTTTTTCACAAACGGCCTATCAGCTTCATCCATCCAAATCACTGACGGCTGCAGCAGCCTTGAAACTTTCATTACCAAATGTATTAACATCATCAATCCAGTCTTTCCAGGATACTTCCCGACTATGTTTGCTGGTGTCAGGTCAAAAAGCATGGCTCCAAGTTCTGTACAAACTGCATGGACTAACATCTTCTTTCCACTGCCAGGTGAGCCTTTACAGAAATATATTTCATTCAATAGTTTGAATATTTTTTTATATTTTCAATAATAGTCAAGCTACTTTACCTGAAATTAGGACTGATCGTATCAAAGGAGCACTATTCCTGACATGTTCTGAACCTAGTGGCAGAATGCAGTATTCTTTCACCAGTTGCCGAATGTCTCCCAAGCAAGGGGACGCGTCCAGACCCTCATTTCTCCAAGCAGAGCCAACGTAACATTTTTCACCTATAAAGTCATCTATGGATACCAGTGGATAGGGCTTGATGATACCGTTTGATACTAGTTCTTCAAATAAAGACTCTGTTGTTCTATCTGGAGTCAGATCTTTTTCTTTCTTCTTTTTATCTTTTTTACGGCGTGCCTGTAATGAATATGTTAAACTTGAGCATAAATTATATTCAAGCGTGTTTGTAATATAATATTAGATTGATTTACTGGAAAATACCTGCAATACAATAGGTCATTAAATTTTAGTTACCGCACATCAGTGCTAAAAAATACATTTCATTTAAGTACAACATTTTGTACATAAAACTATGCGCTTACTTTTTTCTGTGGTTTCTTTGACTTTTTTCCTTTGATTGCTTTGTCTTTGTCATAAGCAGCTTGTAGTAGCTCCAGTTCACTTCTCATCAGCTCATCTACAATATTTCGTATCTCTTGCTCAAGTTTTGCCATTTTCTCTCTTTCTATCATGTCTTTGTAGTATCTTTCGTGTAAATTATCGGGATCATCTTTGAACTTCCAAATGTCTTCAAATCTGAAATGTATAATTGGTATTTGGTGCTATAAATTATTTTTATTTTATTGATATTATAGAGGTATTGTAAACATAAAATAGCCATTTACTTACTCTTCATTGGAATTGACTATATCATCCAAAAAAGCGGATTTGTTGCATTTATAAATGGTTAAGTCTTCACCTTCGTCTTTTTTACCATTCTCATCCTGATCTTTACTACTTTTTTTATCTTTACTATCCTTGCTTCTTTTAGAATCTCTTGAAGATACTGGAGATTTGCTAAGAACACTTCCATCTGCTCCCGAACCTAAAGAAATATCATCATCATCAGATATTGTATAATTATGATTGTAAATGTTCAGTTGGATTGATTTTTTTTATATTGTAAATCTAACATTTGTGTCTATTATATAAACAAATAAACACTTCTAAGTTAAAGTCGAATTAATGATACTTTGTATAAGTGATACATCTTACCTTGTCTACTGTACATAGCTCTGCTTCCACCACTTTCTTCTGAAGGTATCTCTGGCATTCTTCCTGTCCTGTCATAGTACTCTCTTATCCATCTCCTCAGTTCATCTCCAATTTGCTCATTGATTTTAACTGAATTTTGTGCTTTGAGCTGTTCTTCCAAAGTTACTAAAGCAGTTTCAAATTCATGTTTTCTTTCTTTTTGAAGTGTGCGGCGATAGTCTTTGACCTAAAAACAGTAACATGGAATAAAAATATTGAAATTACAAATGATATTTATCAAAGTTTGATTGATGGTTACTTACTACTTCTGCCTTTTTTATTTCTTCAGATTCCTTATAAGGTGGCAAAACCATGCCAATAAGCAGTTGTTCTTCTATTTTTCTTTTCTTTGTAGCTCTTCTTGCAATGAATCCTCTCCACACTTTTTGGATAGCGGTAGCCGCTGCTGGAGACATCTCTCCTTTTTGGTCTCTTCCTTTTTCTTTGAGGAGACGGATTTCTTTCATGAACTGTCCCCTAAAAATATTTTTATCAAGGTCTGGATTTAAAACAACTCGGATGTGGATTTGAAGTCAGAGATTTAGTAAGCGAAGAAAAATTTGACGCACAAATTTTTGACATCAATAAATTAATGCTGACCTCAATCGTCCTTGTCGAGCTCTCTCATGGCTCTGAATGATCAGCACCGCTTGCTGCTCTGTCAAAACTAAGGGTCGTGCCTTCACTGGTTCAAATCCCAACTTCCTCAGAGTCTCCAAGACGAAACTCCTGCGGCTTTCAATCTCGTCTGCTCTCTCTCTTGTGAAAAATTGAGGGATGCATGGCTCTGCTTCAAATGGTGTTACTTGCAGTTTTGTGAGGGCCTGCACAGTTAAAGA
The DNA here is from genome assembly GCA_958496245.1 of Perizoma flavofasciatum. NCBI lineage: Eukaryota > Metazoa > Arthropoda > Insecta > Lepidoptera > Geometridae > Perizoma > Perizoma flavofasciatum. Next base: position 9,888,507 of record OY292436.1, read on the forward strand.
TCTTTTTTTTTGTTTGACACAAATGATTATTGAACTCTTTTAAAATGGTTAAATACATTCTTTATATTCCGTAGTACCTTCTGTGACATACTTTTATAGAAGGCCATGCATGATTAACGGTATTTAGCTGCCTTCAATCATAATTATTATCCAGTATTTAATTTGAATTGATTTGTTATTTGTTTTTTTTTTACTTTTTGTATATTTTGATATTTGCATGACATTGATATGGTAGAACATAATTAAACTTTATTATTTATTTTATTTTATAACTCATTGTATTACATTATACTCAAGCAAATAAATAAACCTGAATCTGAATCTGAATCAATACTCAATCTAGACTAGTTACACCAATATTATAAAGAGGTAAAGTAATATTAGTCGACGCAAAAACGACGCCTTTTTTACGATGGATGCCATAACGGTAAAAGCTACATTTCATCGGCAACTTTTTGTCCGGGTAATAATCAATACATTAATTGCTTTCACATAGTAAGTACATAGTTGGTATTTATAGGTAGGTATCTCATATGAACCCTGTCTTCGGGTACTGCAACAGCTAGATAAGCAGGCCAATTTAATTAAATGATGTATTAATATGCATTGAAATTTAGGCAAAGAACAATTAGTAGAACAATAATGATTATAAGATAACCTTATATTTTCACTTACCTCATCATCATCGAATGTATGATCCGTCATGTACATTTCAACCAGCTCATGTTTTATCTCCACCAATCTTCCTAAACAAGCTTCCAGTAGTCTCCTTACAATCAAGCGCTTTTGTGGCTGTAACAGCTGATCGTACACATTGTCTAGTCTAGCTAGCAGTACTGTATATCTGAGTCGAAGCTCTAATAAAAGAGGTCCAAGGGTTGTTCTTTCAGCGGCTCCCCCTTCGAAGATCGCTTCGTCTACTTGAGTTGCTTCTCCAATCAGCTCGGATGTTTCTATTAGCAAATCGTTGTAGGTTTTGTTTGCCATATTTGTTTATTTTTACCTGGTTTATTTCAAGAACACTGAACAAACTATGCGATCATACACAAAATGGTTTTGAAAACTCGTAAACCAACAATTATTTCCATTTTCACTCTCTCAAAAAACATTTCACAATCCACTGACTCCTCGAATTTATCGAATAAACATGGTCACCCAAGCAACGGTATCGTCACGGTCGGATTAACGTGTTTTTACTAAATTATCGGCGTATTGGTGTGAAAAGCGGTTAAAATGATATTGTTTGTGTAGTATTTTTATTTATGAGAATCAGGGTTTTCGCCTGAGTTGAGCAGTAAAATATAGTCTTTATTTACTATACTCAACTCATGCGAAATGTTTAGGAAAGCAATGAATCGATAGCTCAACAATATTAATTTTTCAATTAACAACACTTTTAGGGAATTAAAAAGCTCTCAAAGAAATAAAAATACAATTGTTTTGATACTAGGCCATATTTTATTTTTGCAGTTTAATTTTCTTACTTGAAACTATTTTTCTACGAGATCCACATACGTTTTAATCGCACTTTTTAATTAGTTTGATAGCAGCTACACTACACTATAGATAATTTAAGTTTGTACTTGCACATAGTTATACGATAATCCAGCTAGATACGTTGCATCTCATTTATACTAACGGAGCACCATCAAAGTTCCTCAAGAATATTATATCCTTCGTTGATGGCCGACGATCTTAGAAATAAATAGACGTGGCAATATACCAGTAAGTGGCTTTATTTTTGTGGACTAGCCTATCTACAGTGTGACTAGCCTATAGCAGTTATAGTAAATAGTATTGTTTTTAAATTCAGAGGAGTTAAAATAAAAATGTTAAATAATAATAATTTATCTTACTATGAAAATAAAAATCAATTACCGCATGTCATCGCAAGATCATCGCTTGAGAACGGTTCGAGTGATTCTGCAGATTTTTTATATTATGTCCGTTATTAGAATATAATATAGAATAGAATAAACGTTTACGTTATTGTCAGGGCAACATTTTTATGGAAGTTTTTTTTTGTAAAATCCACCGGAAAACTCAGTAATTTTGGATGAGTCGTGCAAAGCCGGGGCCGGGTCACAAGTTTACAATATTCTTTGAAAAAAAAATGATAAAAAATAATCTGAAAAAAAAGAGAAGAAACTTATTTCTTCTCTTTTTGTTCAGATTATTTTACGTTTTCTACTAAATATGTTGTTAATGATTCATTTACAACCGAAATATATATAAGTATGTACTTATGAAATATTATACTATCATTATCATCATTAGCAGCCTGTAGAAGTCTGTGCTGCTCATATACCTCCCCTGAACGATGGAATAACGGACGTTCTTCAGGACTTAATCCATCTAAGGATTTCCCTCATTTATTAAAACATCATTTTTTTGTTGAAAATATATGCAATTTTTCTACCGTACTAACCCTATCGTATCTATAAAAAGTCGTAGATCAAATACATCGTGACTGATCGTGATTATTATAAAATAATCATAATATAATGACTGGTAGAGAATGCTTTAGCATTAAGTCCTCCTAGCACTACATTGTTTGCGCGGAAGTATGAAATAAATAATAATAATAATGCTGGACATTTTCACACAGCATTACTTAGCTCGAAAGTAAGCAGAGCTTGTGTTATGGGAACTATACGACTGATAATAATATTTCATTGTACTTATACACTACATAGAAAATACCCAGATCCGAGACAAATATTTGCAGATCATACAAACATTTGTCCCGCAGCAGGAATCGAATTCTGCGTCTCAGATGAGCTTTCATCCACTGCGCCACAGAGGTCATCAAACCAGACTGACAGAAAGTCTTGTCGTCAGAGAACTGATCGAGTCATTTGTATCTCTACATCCAGTACACGCTGGGTCTTCACATGTGCAAGTCTTATTTACTTAAGTAGAAGCTTTTCCTCAAGGAAATTGCTTCAAACTGAGCCGGGGGCGGCTGTGTGATAACTGCCACTTAAAAGCGCTCGCGTTTCTGTTACAACCAAGTTACAATGTACTTATGTTGGTATGTATTTTTGAGATGATGTAAATTGCATACCTACTTCATCAGTTGTTCGAAAGAGGGTGGGAGATAGCTTACTTACAAACAAAGTATGACACTTATTACGACTAACCAAACTGTTGAAATTTTACAGTAATATAGCTTACACATCATAACAACACATAGACTACTTTTTATCCGGATACAACGCGGACGAAGCCGGGGGCAGAAGCAAGTAATAAACTATATAATAATGCAGGGCATTTTTCACTCAGCATTGTTTAGCCCCAAAGTAAGCAAAGCTTTATGGGAACAACATGACTGGTCGAAGCGACGCGTGACCAGAGAGCTGGCTCTTATCTGGGTCAACGTATTAGCATTGCCATTCAGCGTGGCTATGCGGCCAGTATTTTGGGAACGCTTCCGTCTGGTAGTGATCTGGATCAGTTGAGCTATCTATAGATCGTTTGTAACGGTCTTTAGCTGTTTCATCTGTATTTTTTGTATATACCTACTTATAAATAGTTGTATGAATAAATGTATTAAACACTTATATACTTTTTTTTTTAATAGTATTAGATTCACATAAATTGTTTGCACAGAACATATATTTTATCATACGTTTTTAAAAAATCTTTTCAGCCCCTACTCAAAGTCAGTGACCTCGATTCTGTAGTACACTAACTAAACTAAATTTAAACTGTCGCTCTCTTTTACTGATAGTGTAACAAGAAAGAGATGGCAATAATTTTATTACTGTGCGCTGCTGTTAAATCAGTTTACGTGCCGCTTTTCTTCGTGTTTATAGTCAGCATGTTTGAAATCACGACTAAATTTGTATGGAAAACTTAAATCGGACTAATTTGGCAGCACTAAAATTGTAGTTATCTCTTTCTTGCACTATCAGTAAAAGAGAGCAACAGGTTAAATTTAGTTTAGTTAGTGTAGGTACTACAGAATCGAGGCCAGTGTTCTTAAACACACTACCGCCACTTTCTTCATTACAAAAAGGGTTACTGGAAGAAAATGCTCATTAGCATTAGGGTCGCCAATGTAATTTTTTATCTTGTGCAATAAAGCATTATCTATCTATCAATCTATCTAGTAATCATCATCGTCCACTGCTGGAGATAGGCCTCTCCAAAAGCCAAGTGTTCGGTGTATCTGATGTCTATAGGTTTTTATTAATTGAAATCAAAAAGCTATAGAAACGTAACTAAAAACGTCACTTTCAAATTTCAAAGTGAATATATGCCGATGCCGATACCTCGCATGACCTAGCCTAGTAGAATCAGGCAAATAATTATCTGCTTGGTAATCCTACTATTATAAGCGCGAACATTTGTAAGGAAGGATGTTTGTTACTCTTTCACGCAAAAACTACTGAACGGATTTTGATGAAACTTTACAGTTATATATCTTATACATCAGAATAACACGGTTACTTTATATCCGGTTACCACGCGGATACGGAGACAATATACAAAGATGACGAAGACAATGTATACCTAGGCACTTAATAGGCACTATTTATAACTAAAGGTATAGTAACGTTCCAAATGTATGTAGACAACAATTAATAAGTAACATATTAAACTTTAAATTGCCAATAATCGATTCCTTCCCAATGTAATAAAACAGTGTTCGCTGAAGCTGCATCAAAATTAAACGACGTTGTAATAAGATTGAAAATTATGTATCAGAACTCACACTAAGCCAAATTGCTATAAAGGTGAGTGTACAATATTTTAATTCTCAAATTATTAAGTACACCCTCAGCCACTTCAAAATCACATTGAATACTTACCATCCAAAGATTGGCTGGAAAATGACCGCCAATGTACCTTTGCTTTTAAATGTTAATGTTATTTTGTTTATTTCATCAGGTTTACGGATAAAGTATTTTCATACATTCATTGGTATGTAGGTATTTAATTTTAAACGAAAACAAAAATTCTCACGAATGGCATTAATTCCATTTGATATATTAATCTAGTCATTTTTTTTTAATGTTGCACATTTTTCACACAGTAATCATCTAGCCCCAAGCAAAGCCAAGCTAAGCTTGTACTATGGGAACTACATGACTGATTCACACGTACTTATATACTGTTTTGTAAGTACATACATAATTATACATAGAAAGCACCCAGACCCGAGACCAATATTTTCAGATCATACAAACATTTGTCCCACGGCGGGAATCGAACCCGCCACCTTCTGCGTCTCAGGTGGGCCTTCGCCCACTGCACCACAGAGGTCGTCAATCAGTACAAATAAACTTTGCATAGGACCGATGAAATCCTACTAATATTATAAACGCGAAAGTTTGTGAGGATGGATGTTTCACCGACGTTACTATTTCACGGAAAACTACTGATTGGATTTTGATGAAACTTTACAGTAATATAGCTTATACATCAGAATAACACATAGGCTACTTTTTATCCGGGTACCACGCGGGCAAAGCCGTGGGTCATAAATACATAAATATTTTAAAATGAACAACAGATGATGATGAATTTAAAAAGGTCGCTTAGCTTCGTGTGGAATCCAGCATGACTTAAAATTCGAAGGTGTTCCTTCAGTTAGTATTCCAATAAGCGGCGATCGGCTTGCAACCTGTCATGGCGTGGAATGCTAACTGCTTGCAAAACGTGGGTAAGTGCCAAATGTATCGTTTAGACGTGCACCTATCGACAGCCAATCGTAAAATCCGGCAGATCGTGATAAAGGCGTCATTTCTATATGATGCTAAGTGAAAAATTACTATTTTTTAATGATTTTCCTAATGAATAATCCAATTTATGAAGTGGCTAAAAAAAAATCAGGTACGTCGAACAGAAAATTACGTTGACGTATCATGGGGAATGCAGTTTTAATACATTATCATCATCATCAGCCTATATTAGTCCACTGCTGGACATAGGCCTCCCCTAATGAGCGCCATAGCGCCCTGTCTTCAGCTTGCCGCATCCAGCATCTGCCTGCAGCCTTTCGCAGATCGTCATCCCACCTGGCCGGAGGGCGTCCTACACTACGTTTGCCAAGTCGCGGTCTCCACTCAAGAACACGTTTACCCCAGCTGTTATAGGTTCTTCGCGAGATATGACCATGACACTGCCTGCCACTGCAGTTTTAATACAAACGGTAGTAAAAAACCTCATTTTTGAATTTGTCTTGTGCAACACACCTTATAGCTTTATCGTTAACTTCTAGCAACTCCAGGCGGCAATCACTAGCAATTATCTATTTTTATGCCTATATACATAATTGAGCAATAACTTCGCTGATGCGTGCCATAAACTAGCATAGCAACTATGTTATAAAGCGGTAAAAGTAAGATATTTAACCGCAGAAATCAAGAGACAAACATAAAAAAAAAACCTTATAAATGACATGGCTCCTCCAATAAATGACATATTCGATTATTAATACGGGGGTCATTCCCACCAATGCCAAATCTATTGTTCTCCAAATTATAAATTCCATACATGGGTTCCCAAGCAATCTCATACCATTTTTAATATAAAAATAAAGTAGTTTTCTTTTCCAGTCAATGCCACGAGTTTTAGGTAGGTTGGTAAGTACAGTTAACAGAAAAACCCTAAGACTATATTTTTTTCGTTTTCCTACCATTGTACGAGTAGGTGCTCTATCTACATATTCTTTCAGTGTATTTTTGTGTACGCTTCTACAATAGCTTCCGGTAAATATTATAGAGCTGCCTATTCGTAGATTTAAATCCTATATAAAGAAGGCCTATTATACCTTAAATGCCTATATTGACTGCATTGATAAAACTGCATGGCCTAATGTCGTCGCTTCGCTCCCTCGATAGCTTGCTTGTTAAATTGCATATCTGTAGTAACATAGGTTTAAACATTAAGTTAAGCATTATTATTACTAAACTTATCGTGTGTTGTTTTTGACTACATTTAATCTTACTCTTTTTTAAATAAATGAGTTCAACTTGTTCGATTAGCACCACACTACATCTGAATGAAAGATCATCAAAAAAACCGAGCAGAGTTTGTTGCCTGATTCTTCCAGGCTTGGTCGCGCGCGAGGAATCGGCGTAGATTGATTTAACATTTTAAATTCACGTAGTTTTTAAGGTCACGTTTCTAAATGATCCTTATGATTTCAAACAATAGAAACAGTAGACTCCTCTTTTTGAAGTCTGTTAAAAGCAGTTGGACAGTTACTTACGCATAGAGGTTTCACACGCGTTCTCATTAACTTATTCAGTTTGTGGTTACATTGTAGGTAGGCCATCAGGAAGATGGCCGTGCGTAATAAAATCGTTATGTGAATAAATGCTAACGACTTTATTTACAAGGCCTCCCATCATTAGGGATAAGCATTTAGTTATGGATACGATGCCGGTGGATAGTGGTAGGTTTTATGGGAATTATTAGATTTAGTACACATATACAGTTCATTCATTCATTCATATTATCATCATTATCATCAGCCTATATTTGTCCACTGCTGGAAATAGGCCTCCCCTAATGAGCGCAATAGCGCCCTGTCTTCAGCTTGCCGCATCCAGCATCTGCCTGCAGTCTTTCGCAGATCGTCATCCCACCTGACCGGAGGGCGTCCTACACTACGTTTATCGAGTCGCGGTCTCCACTCAAGAACGCGTTTATCCCAGCGGTTATCGGTTCTTCGCGAGATATGACCGGCCCACTGCCACTTCAGCTTGCTAATTCGTTGAGCTATGTCGATAACTTTGGTTCTCTGACGGATGTATTCGTTACGAATCCTATCCTTCAGAAAGACTCCAAGCATAGCTCTTTCCATAGCTCGCTACCAATATATAGGTAATATATAGGTATTATCAAATTGTCGACTGGACTTAAAATAGGTAACTCACGACTAAGCCTAAAAGGATCAGGCAATTTTTTTAAATCCTTTATTCAGCTTTGTGTTGTTCAAACAAAGTGAACTTAGTTATAGAAAAAGAGTTGGTAGATAGATAAAAGATAACACATCAGCTTAGTTACATACTACAAACTTTGACAATGTAGTACAGTGGACGGTCTCATCGCTAAATAGCGATCTCTACCAGACAACTTTCGATGGAACGGACTGTACGAAAAAGTTTACAGGGGGTTTAATTGGTATACATACTATGAATATACTATAGTAATATACGCAATATACTTATATAATACACATTAAAGTGGGCGAAGGTCCACCTGAGACACAGGAGGTTGCGGGTTCAATTCCCGCTACGGGACAAATGTTTGTATGATCTGCAAATATTTGTCCCTGGTCTGGGTGTTTTCTATGATTAATGTTTACAAACAATAATGTATTTATAAGTAGTATATCAGACATGTAGATAACATAACACAAGTTCTGCTTACTTTTGGGCTAGATGATGCTTTGTGAAAAAAATGATCAGCATTATTTATTTATTTAAATATACCTACATTATAACATTATATACACAGCAAAATACCTACATACCTGCCAAATAGATATTATCAATCAAAGAAGAAATAAATCTAAAAAGTTTCAACCAATCATGTACCCACTTATTAAACAGAGCGGATGGTGGGTAAGTAATCTTGATAACCCAAGACCTAAGCTCTCAACTTCGTAATCTCCCACGGTCCAGGCAGCCTCACAAAGGAAGCTAGGGTATTGTATCCAAGTCATTCCCAGAATTATTGAGTACTGGCTTCTGTCATCGGCTTTGCCTGTTTCTTAGTTAGATAAAATTTGCCCCTGTGTTATTCTAGTTCTCGAGATGAACATATTTATTCCAAATCGGTTCAACCTATACAAAAATTATTAGCAATACTAGGTAACGATGCTTGAATAATTAAAGAATACAAATTATTTACTGTACACCACAACTACAAAACTTAAAGTACAATCTACGGAAACACTTAATGTTTGTTGGAAATAATATAATGCACTTTCGCATTTATAATTACGCAGTTATGTTAGAAAAAGTATGATAACCTTATACTATTATAAACGCGAAATTTGTGAGGATGAATGTTCGTTACTCTTTCACGTAAAAAATTCTGAACGGATTTTGACGAAACTTTACAGTTAGCTTATACATCAGAATAACATATAGGCTTCTTACAGATACGTCTAAAGATCTGAAACGAAGAAATCCGTTACTGACATAGCTCAAAGAACTAAGGTTCTCAAATAGCGACCATGAACCGAACAACGCAGCGTAGAACTCCACCCAACAAACCGAGGGTTTCGGGAACTCTATGGATGTATTTATCCTAAGATCGTTTTTATTTTAGGAGAGCCTATTTCTATAGGCTGATGATCAGTGTTACTTTGTAATGGTTAATGAATGAGTAAAAATACTTTAATGTACACCTTATAAAATAAACAATATCAGATCAGATTTATCTTTAGTTCCTTCAGATAACCTTGCAAAGAGAGGATTTCATGTGTAATTTGAGAGTACCCGGGGTTTTACGTTAGAATGTGTTTTAGTCAAACATTTTACAAAATTAAAATACTTATCCACGCTATCTTTACTCCATGCACATAGCTGGGTATCAGATAGGTGGCGATTGCGAGGTCGGCGCCGCTTTTGTTTTGCCCTAACGAGTTTGCAACTTAATAGCTCATCGAGGACTTTTTGCGGCCGTTCTTTATGTTGCTCTAGACAAGCATAGCTTGGATAAAGATGGTTCACTACATATTATTATCAGCAATCGCAGTCCAACTGATTACTGGATACAAGCTTCTGAGCCCCCATGGCTCTCTCCATCCAGGAGCTGTCAGCTGTTCCACAAGACATCGCTATATCTTACTGGAGGCCTAATACAAACTTCAAAATACATGATCGTACTGAGTACTTTTACCATGCATATTGTATTCTAAAGTATAGATTACTAGCTTCTAACTATGGCTTCGCCCGCGTGGTAACCGGATCAAAGTAGCCTATGTGTTATTCTGATGTATAAGCTATATTACTGCAAAGTGTCATCAACATCCGTTCATTAGTTTTTGCGTGAAAGAGTAACAAACATCCATCCTCATAAACTTTCGCGTTTATAATAGAAGTAGTATTCCTGTTATTCATAAACACTCAGTAACTTTAGCAGGGTGCTAACTCTAGCCCTGCCCTTTCCTTACACTAAACAAAAGATAGAGACAGACAACTTTTATCACGCTGATATAGTTATTGAGTGTTTATGAATAAGAGGAGGAATGAGAGTATAGATGCTTTTTGTCTTGGCGTATCTATTTCTTCATAGGTTACTTCGTAATATAATACAGCCTACAAAATGACAGCCTCTATGTTTCTATACCACTAGAGTTGTTTTATGATGTGGCGCCAGTTGACAAGTGATGCCGAATATCCATTTTCTCGGAATATACTGTTTGTAGTTTTCTAGTTATTTTTCTCTCTCAAGGTGCCAAACTAGATACAAGTCGCATAAGTGACCGTAACTTATATCGTGTTAAGTATCTAAAACGAAAAGCTTAATCAAGTTTTATCAAGAAACTTTTAATAAAATTGACAAGTTTAGCAAAAGAAAAACTTGCAGAAAAAAATGTTTCGACGCGGTGCAATGTTTATTTGACTTGAATTCTAAAACCATGATTGTAACATAATAAAATTGAAACTAGGTTTCACCTCTCGAGCCCTACTTATCTTTAGTAATGATGGAATGAGCTAACTCTCTCCTTCGTATTATGTTGTACGAGTATCTACCTTTTAGGCCTTATGAAATATAACCAGCGCTCTAGCAAAAAGTCACATAAAACCACTTTTTAGTAAGACGATTACAAAATGAGCTTGTATACGTAGAAAGGGTTTTTGTCTGGATGTGATCAAATAATAGGATATCATCTTGTGTTATTATTGTTTTTTTGTAGGTATGTTATATTTCACTTTGTTCTCATTTAGCCTGTGTTGAGAGTTGCTAGATAAAAATTCAACTTTGACGATAGAGTGCTGATCTGATGACGATACTGCCTCTTTTAAGGAGGATATAATATTTTATTCCAAAAACTATAGTGAACTTGACTATTCATATTGTAAAAATGGGAATTTTCACGTACTGCACTAAGTTTCGACTCATTCCGAGAGTTTTCATTTTAGTGCAGCGCGCGACGCGGAGGGAGAAAGTCCACTCACCCTGATGAAGACTCTCGGAATGATTCGAAACTTAGTCGGTGCCTTCACCTATAGTGCAATATTTATTTATTTCGCAATAAAAGATTAATTGCGCAATAAAAGAGTGAAAAAGAGGGTAGATCGATTTGTCTGCCACTAACATTCATAACCCGCTAAGACTTCAGTTGCTCCCGTAATCATGGTACATGCAACTGTGCCGAAATATCGGGAAACATTCTAACTCACCAATATCCCGTTTTTTAGTAAAAATTCTCTTCACACTAATTATTTCATGTAAGCTATAGTTACAGTCAATAATCATCCAGCTACACCGCTATCGATGCTGTTTTGAATTAATTGCCGAACTTACGATTATGACAGGTAAATTCTGATTGTAGGTATAAAATAATAATCGTAAAGTTGACGACGAACTGCCCTGACCGGGTCTGGTTGAGATCACTTTGTTTTAATCTCGTCCAAGTTATTTTATAGCAAATTATATAGCTCGTGATTAAGTAATTAAGCTTTTAAGAAAAACACCAAGAAACGAATGCATTCCTTACGAAAGAGCTACTCTGGTACTTTTTCCGGGTACCACGCGGGCAAAGCCGTGTGCAGTAGCTAGTAAGCTATAAAACCATACATTAAAAAAAATATTATTGGACTAATAGTGAAAAAATCAATCGAGGCTCCTTTGTTTAACGTGGAAAAATATATCGGTCTGTTTACGAAAGGTTTGAACCCAATGACCTCCGGACCAAAGGTCGGTGATTTTAGCCACTACGCCATTACTGCTCTCAAACCATAAATATAACAAGGTTCAATTTTTATAACAAGGTTATAACTAGGTTATAACAAGGTTATAACAAGTTTATAACAAGGTTATAACAAGGTTATAACAAGGTTATAACAAGGTTATAACAAGGTTATAACAAGGTTATAACAAGGTTATAACAAGGTTATAACAAGGTTATAACAAGGTTATAACAAGGTTATAACAAGGTTATAACAATTGTTGTCTAAAAAGCCTTTTAGACACATGAGCCGAACAATTTTGTTGTTATTGTTTTAGATTTCTATCTAACTCTACTTTCAGTTGGCGGCCTATGTACTTATAACGATTACATTTTCATTGTTTGTGCCAAATAAACATATATTTTGTTCTATATATTCATTTATGTTATACATTTAGCTGTACAATAATCGTGCGCTCTTTGATATGGTCCAGTATCAATTTCATAATGTAAATATTCCGATAAAGTAACCACAAAGAAAAAACGCAAGACAATTCTTCAACTTTGCCCTTAAACTAGGGTTGCCATACGTTAGTGGAGTCACTGGTGGAGAGTCGGGGGACTCTCTGCCAGCTGGCACGACCCCACACGTCTGAGGAGTAACCTTAGGTGAGAAGGTTACCCCTCCTTGAGGCCCGGACCGGTTCCCGGGCCGCCCGCCGGGACTGTTCACCGGGGGGTTTTTAGTGGGTTCGAACCCCACATACCCCCTTACGTCACCCCCGCGGCGGAAGGGAAATGCGTTGAGCATTTTCCCCCCCTAAAAAAAAAATACGTTAACCAGTATAATATTACCTCTAGGTATTTTAAATCCGTCGATCGACTGGTATTTCATCCAGTGTAGCCAGCAAGATGAAATGGTAATAGGCACACTAACTAACATATACAAATATTTTATTTTGTCAGAATTTCAGATACCTACATAAAATAAGAGATCTTAGGTTGCTAAAGAGTGTGATACAAATACCTAGGGACAACTGTAACGATCACTGAACCATTATTTAAGATCGTTTTTTAATATCAGATTCGATGACAATGTAAATATTGGAGGAAGTCGGTGTATCATCATCATTATCATCTTAAACAGTCTGTGAAGAAGTCCACTGCTGAACATAACAAGCCTCCATGACGAACAAACTTATGTCCTCTCTCCCGTAACTTTGTTCGTTCAATGTTATCTATATATGTGGTAAATGGTCGAGAACCTTCATCCCAATGGTCAGGTCTATTCTGTATCTGAAAGTCACTCGGTGACGAACGTTCGACAATTCAAATGATTATCACCATCCCGTACTCTGTGTCTATGTTGATATCAACTACATAATGTGCTATGAATCATTTAACTTGTCAAAATTTTCGTATACTCGGCGACGAACATTTGACAAGTTAAAGACTTTCAGATACAAAAGGGGGCAGAACCAATGGTTTTTAACAAAAAATAATTGGGAAAGCAATGTGTCCAGAAGTGGACTCTTTCAAGTCGTTCCTCGTGGCAGCCCTATACGCTAACAATAATGGCGGCAAAAAGATCACGTAGGCTGCGCTCGCGCACGCCTCGGCAGGATAATGTCTTCATTTGAGATAATTCCCGCGGATCGGCCCGAGAGACTGGCTCGGGCACTTTTTACATTCCGCCATGATCTGGGTGGGATCCAAAGAGCGATTGCAAAAAAGATTTTGACGCACAAAAATTAGAGTGCTAATTTTTAACCTTAAATCGGTTTTAGGATTAGGTATACTCGTAAGAGTAATGTAGATTGATCGATTGGTGCTCGATTGAAGACAAATCGATAGAATTGAATAGATAGTCGACGTCGACTGATCTTATCCTTCTATCGAACGACAACTAATACAATTGGTTGTCGATCGACGAGATTGGTGTGATTATAAACCCCATAGCACAGAATACATAATAGTACTAAGTACCTATAGTTAGTTCCTATATAAATCGATATATATTGCATATTATGGTAGAATAATATGCAATATATATCGATTTATATAATCGAAATTGCATACCAAATAATATTTCACCCTTATTAGTACTACAAACTCTGACAATGTTGAAAATGAGCGGTCTAATCGCTAATTAGCGATCTCTATCAGACAACTTTTTGATGGAACGGTGTACGAAAGATATATGAGAAAAATACTCTATTTTTCTCAGGTACCCGATTATGTACTGAAACTATCTCGATAGGTACCTTAGGAATTATTCTGCCATCGCTACACAAATCATTTATGCACTTTATTTCCTTTTTGCGTAAGAAAACGAGTTTGCGAAATAAATCGAAGCCAGTCTTACCTACTGTTTACTTAAATAAATATACCTATGTACTTAATCACGGTAATTTAATGTAAACAATGATTGAAGGCTGTGTTCTGAGTTGAAATCTTTATGCTTCCTCTTTAGAAGAGTCTGACTTTTTACTTTTTAATAATGAACTTAGAATTTTTTAACTTAGAAAGTTTTTATTTGTTTTATTTTGGATAGCCTTATATAGGCTAACCTATAGAAGGTAATCGTAAAATCCAAAACGAGGTAATTCATAAAATAGCTCTTAGAATTACTAATGCCAGATAGATTACGCTGTTTCATGATCTATCGTTTATCGCAGCGTTCCCTTGTGACTTGTGGCAAAAGATTTATCTCACACCAATCTTGTAATACAAAACGATTACAAAATACCGCTTATCATTCGACTCCCGTCGCGGGACAAATGTTTGTATGATCTGCAAATATTTGTCTCATGGGGTGTTTTCTATGTACATATAATAATATTATATAAGTAGTTAATCAGTTATGTAGTTCCCATAACACAAACTCTGCTTACTTTGGGTCTAGATGATGATGTGTTAAAATGTCTAGCATTATTTGTTTTATTATTTACTAGCTTCTGCCCACGGCTTCCCCGCGTGGTACCCGGATAGAAAATAGCCTTTGTGTTATTCTGATGTATAAGTTATATTACTGTATAGTTTCATCAAAATCCGGTCAGTTGTTTTGCATAAAGTGTATTATAATAATGGCTATTAATGCATCTTCCCTCTTGGTACCCTACACTACGGTTATACCAACTAAGCTCGTTGCCAGTGTGATCGAAATTCTTGGGAAAACTTTAGGAAACTTTGCAGTTATCCAAGCTTGTTCAACTACTCAAGTTACATTTAGTACATTGAAAAGAGGTGGCGCTTTTCTTATTCAATAGTTTTAGTTTTATAGTACTAAGCCACACTAACATAAAATACAAAAAAATCGTTTATTCCAGAACAATAACTGAATATGGTGCGATCAATAACAAATATTCTATAAAGTGTATTTTTCAAACTTTCGCGATTAGATAACATAATTATTATAAGTATAACGGGTCTTTATCGCGTTTACCTTTTTTATTATTTTCCCGACGTTTCAACTGTATTGCAACAAAAAAGGTAAACGCGATAAAGACCCGTTAAACTTATAATAATTATTCTCTAAGTGGTCTAGAAGAATTGAATAAAATACGTACAAGAAAAAAAAAGTTATAACATGCTCGGAAATCTGGTTAGTTACTTATAAGGTAGTGTTCTCGGCTCACGGTCGTCAAGCATGATCACGGACGTTGCTACTGAGGAAGGACCTCTAAACGTCAACCAAACTTGAGCAGGAGAATAGTAAAGTACGTGGTAAAGTCATAAGAATATGCTAAAATGATTTCAAACCAACCAATTTCAATACATAGAGTACCTACCCTACTTGTAAATATGCGTTGTATATATTCCTAATGTTCCTGCTAAGCTAATCTTTTAAGAACGAGCAGCGTTTCCCGGCTAACTGACGGTCTGGCGGTAGATTTCCCGAGAGGGTCCGCTTGTCCTGCTCGGTTACATGGTTGAATAACTAATTGTCCCATCTTTATATTGAATTTTCATAGTCAATGCTTTCAAACATTGTTAAGTAGAGTCGAGTTTTGTTTTGCGATGACTAGGAAGAACTCTTCCCGATCTTTGACGGTGTCAATGGCGCGGCGGTGTGTAGCTAGTGCAAGGGGTGCAAGTTTGATTCCCACAACGGGACAAATATTTGTCCCTGGTAAACAGGGAATCCTAGTGTGGGGTCTGGACTATGTCTGTGCCAGTTAAGTGTATTATTATTAATATTATTTAGTATCACTGTAATTTTGCACGAGGACTTGGTGGCGCGGTGGGAAAGAAGCTGGCTGAGACGCAAGGGTTCGATTTCCGTAGCGGGACGGATGTTTTCATATTCTGCTGATGTTTGCCCGAGTATGAGCGTTATAGTACTGTGACGAGCGCGGCCTAGCTAACTACGGTACGCTAGCGCCATCTCTTATCAAATGGACGCACTACTTATTACCGCCATCTAGTATCGACTGGCACAAACCGTGCTAGAAAAGGACGGTAGTTTCCAGAACGTTCGAGACGGTACAAGATGGGGCAGAGCGAAGTGAGACATTGTGATGGCCACGCCTCCTACTAGATTGTTCTGGAAGAGACGTCTTACGAGATATATAAGCACGGCAAGCGGCCGGTAGGGGCAGTTTCCTTTCAAGATTTGAGGATGAATTATTCGAAGTGATAAATAAGCGATATCCAGTGACTAGTGTTGTACCTAGTGATACAGTGTTTTTGTTTTAATTGCGTAGTTTCGTTGTGTTATTTATTTTGTTGACATTTTTATTGAGTGATTTATTAATACAGTGTTAATTTTGCTGTTTAATTGGACTTAATTATTTATCCTGAACCCTAGCTCGTAACAGTACCAAGATGCACGTAGTTCCTAATTTCCACAATACCGATAGAATAGCCGATTTGTTATTCGATTTGTTATAAGCTAAATTACTGTAAAGTTTCATCAAAATCCGTTCAGTAGTTTTTTAGTGAAAGAGTAACAAACATCCTCACAAACTTTAGGTTGATGAGCATCCTCAGATCCATACTTAGTGCATAGATCTTTGACGATACCAAGTAAGAAGGTAGTCAGATGTACGTCAAAATATACCATTAGGCATAAGCACAATTTTCAAGAAGTATTTCACGTCGCTTATTGGAACAACAACTGTTGACACATACATTCAAACTTTTAGTTTGGGAAAACTTCGGATAGTGACTGTTGGATTTTTCGGAAATCCCCATCAAACATGCTACATCAAAGCCGTGGGGACCACAAGTGGGGGCGCAGATAAGAAATATGATTCACATCCATTGCGGCATCCGTTGTTCGATTAAAGTGTGAAAACTTTGTAATTCTTCAAAGAAAAACGTTGTTACGGCTATTTGAGATTTTTTTCTGATATTCCTTTGTATACAGGCGACTTGTACTAAAAATATTAAACCCGAAGTTTTGGAGAGAACCTCAACACTCCATAAGTCTAGTTCGAGTGGAGAAATAATTATAAAAATGTTTAAAAATACGAGGGTAAGACTTGCCACCAACCCCTACCTTTCATTCAAGTGTTTGGAGTGTGAGATTTCCCTCTGTAACATAATTAAGCGAAGATCTTATTACTGAGGTTAAATGTTTAATAAGAACCAAGCGCGAGTGGGTACTTATATTTTCAAGACGTTTTCCTTTTACGGTCTTCGTGGCTTAAATCCAGCAACATTGTGTTAAGACGATTCAGTGTTAAGAGTTTGCGAGAGTTGTGAATCGAGAGTTATTAAAAATATTCGTTTTAGTATTTTTCAAAGTTTTGCGATTCGATAACATAATTAAATGTTTTACGGGTATTTACTAAACGTCGGGAAAATAATAAAAAAGTAAACGCGATAAAGACCAGTAATAATAAATAAATTCATATAAAAATAATATTGCTGGACATTTTCGCACAGGCATCTAGCCCCAAACTAAGCAGAGCTTATATTATGGGAACTACATGACTGATAGATTACTTATAATTATATATTTTTTTTGTAAATACAGATTATAATTAAATATTTATTTATTTCTACGTATTATATTAAATAAATACATAGAGAACACCCAAACCCGAGACATATTTGCTGCATTTGTCCCGTAATATATAATAATAATAATATACGTATAATATTCGTCATGTTTCATATGTTTTACTAAAAACGAGTTATTTTACATGATTTGTGAGTTTGATGTGCGCGTCTGGAAACCGTTAGTATCCTCGTAGTATTCTTTTTTGTAGAGCCGAGTTTACACAAATGTGACAATGAAACCGATGGTAGTGGAATCATTTGCAACAAAAGAGTAAGAAAGAGGGTAGATTGATGCGTCTACATTAGCATCTACCCCCAAATTGTTCCTCCCTAAAAGATAATCCTATATCTGGATTATAGGGTAGGTAACCAAACTTATTTTTTTCAGTTCGTACCAAATCAATATTCTTTAAGCGAGACTGGTCGAAGCGACGCGTGACCAGAGAACTTGCTCTTATCTGGGTCAACGCATTAGCATTGCTATTCAGCGTGGCCATGCGGCCAGTATTTGTGAATGCTTTCATCTGATAGTGATCTGGATCAGTTAAACTATTTATTGATCGTTTGCAAAGGTTTTTAGATAGCTAGCTGTTTCATCTGTATATTTTGTGTATACCTACTTTTACATAGTTATATGAATAAATGTATATACTCTATTTTCAATCAATATTTTAAAACCATTTCATTTGTTTTCAATGAAATTCGCATAATATCCTATTCTATGATCCTTGTGATTTTATTACTTAATTTATTAACTTCTAAGGGCTTTAAATTGCATTGTGTAATTATCAGCGTTAGTTTACTTCAATGTTTTAAATCTTAGATCATATTATATTACCGTCAAATCATTCGTTCATACCTTTCTTTTAAGAGTATCTTTACTACTAAAACTAAACCTTTATCTTAGGTTACTTTCCGTAAAGTTGCTTTGTGATGCTAACGGTCGGCATTTTAAAAGCTGTTTTAGTGAGTTAATAATTTAAAACCATGTAACCTCTGGGCAAGGCACGCAGTCCTCATGGGAAATCTATCGCCAGACGGCGGGGCCAGGGCTTAGAATCTTAGCAGTGCCATATCTTTAGTTTAAGTAGACCAAGCTTTTGCTGGGGAAACGACACGTCTCTAGAAAATCTCGCGTTATCATTGCTTTTTTTTAACACTTGAGACTTCACTTTTAGTTATAACAAGTTTTTTGTTAATAAATTGATGCCAAACACATATTATAAACATTATGGAAGGAAGGAGTGATACATAAAAATAAACATTAAAATATAATTAAATAAAGCATAATATTAAAAAACAATAGTTTAATTATAATAGTGATACCGATAACCCTTATGAGATAATAAGAAAAAAACATACTAAAGATGTTCCTGTGCCACAGTGCAAATTGCTCGATCTGAAATTGAAAGTTAAGTTCCCAGTATACCCACTGATAGTCAAGTTCGGTGAAGCAGTAGTCAATTCAGATGTTAGGTGAGTGAGTAGGCCAAATTGCATTAACTGAACAGACTTCTGTAAGCATACTAAGAAATTCTCTAACTTTTTTCTAAGATTAAAGATTGCAGCTCACTTATTGGAGAAGAAAGAGAGTTCCAGCACTTCGTGGCACAGAAACGAAAACTACCGCGAAATGCGGCGGAACCATGTCGAGGGGTACGCAATAATAGTGACGATGAAGGCCCATACAAATTTGGAGAAAAGATACTGTGGCTTTTGAGTCTTCACTATGGCAAACATTAAAACAGCAAGATACAGGTCTCTCCTGCCCTTAATATTTAAAATATTATAATTATTCAAAAAAAGTGTAATATGACTATGCGAGGGAACTTTAAAACAGAATCGAGCACAAGTGTTCTGGACTCTCTGTATGCGGCGAGATGTTTTGGAGAAAAGGCGGGGACCATAAACACAGTCGACGTAGTTAAATTTTGAGAGCACAAGAGAGTCCACGATCATAATATGAAGGTTCGTACTCAAATAATTACTAATTTTATACAACACCTTTAGGCCGTAAAGCGGATATAGTTTCTAAATTCATGTGTAAAATAAAGTATTTTCATTCATTTAATCCTTTGTAATTTTGGTGGAGTAGTATAGTTTTATTACGTCACACATGGCTGTGAAAGATCACACTTAAAAATATATACTTACACATTTTTTTTGACAACCTCTGTGGCGCAGTGGGCGAAGGTCCGCCTGAGACGCAGAAGGTTGCGGGTTCGATTCTCGCTGAGGGACAAATGTTTGTATGATCTGCATTCATTTGTCTTGAGTCTGGGTGTTTTCTATGTATAATATGTATGTATTTACAAAAAAAATGTATATAAGTAGTATATCAGTCATGTAGTTCCCATAACACAAGCTCTGCTTACTTTGGGGCTAGATGATGCTGTGTGAAAAATGTCCAGCATTATTTATTTATTTATTTTAACAGAAAGGTCGTACTTTATTTTAGCTAGCCTTACCGATCAAGATTGGTATAAAAGTAACCAGAAAAATGGTTAGGTAGTGAGTATATACCTAAATATTATTTTTTTGATAAGAATATCTAAGCTTAGTCCATAAATATTTTCCTCGCGCTAAAACTGACCAAGCATAATCTCCGTCAAAGCTCTGTATACAGTGGGATGTTTTTTCGTTTCCTTTCCACTCGGCTTAAGGTGCCGACTCAAAGGTGTGCTCATTTCTCAACACCTTGCATTGAATGCTTTCAAAAGGACTTCCCAGTTTTTCCGACGCTTGAAAACATCAAAAAGAAGTGTTTATCTGTTTATTTTGGTTTTGTATACATGCGATTTCTGTTACCTAATAAAAATAAAATGTTACTCATTTCACTTCATCATAATCATAAAATGAAGTCCACTGCTGGGCGTAGGCTTCCCGAAAGAGTGCTATGACGATCGATCTTGCCACCTCCATCCACCGACGTTCCGCAGCCTTAACAATGTCATTGGTTAAACGGGTTGTGGGCCTGCTCGTCCGGTTCGTGGCCGCCATTCGAGAACCTTTCTTCGCCAGCGGTTGTCGGTTCTGCAAACTAATGACTTACTCCACTTCAACTTGGTAACTTTAAAGGCCGATAAAGAGAGTTTTTCGCACGTTTTGTGCCGATAATATGCATGCGATTATCGATGGCTATGTTCTTGATTCTATACTCGCACTCATTTGTAAATTTTTGCAATATTCAAAGGCGAAATGATAATCGTCCTATTACATATTAAATAGTTTATATGAGGAAAGTTTGTTATATTCTTTCAATACTCGCACCTTCTAGACGAGAAACTTCGTATAAATGGGCTTTGAGTTATATGTCGGTAACTTTAGTTCTCTTATGGATTTCATCTTTTCAGATTTTATATCGTTTGTGATTTTAATGAACAAAATCTAGTTGACTGTAAATAATATCATTTTAGAAGATTAAAATAAAGTAAACTATTTTCTACTACTGTTGTGGTTTGTAACCCTCATGGTCTTTTGACGACCTCTGTGGCGCAGTGGGCGAAGGTCCGCCTGAGACGCAGAAGGTTGCGGGTTCGATTCCTATCACGGGACAAATGTTTGTAAGATCTGCAAATATTTGTCTTGGGTCTGGGTGTTTTCCTATATATCATATGTATGTATTTAGAAAAAAAAGTATATAAGTAGTATATCAGTCATGTAGTTCCCATAATACAAGCTCTGCTTAGTTTGGGACTAGATTATGCTGTGTGAAAAATGTCCAGCATTATTTATCTTACAAACAAACTAGTAAAAAGGTATCAATTTCTATTTGCATTGTCCACAAATCCAGGTGTATAACTTTATGTAAATACTGTGCAATAATTTTGTAGTGTCCTCGTATCGATTCTCGAAAAGGCGGCGGAATTTATCGCAATAAAACAATAGGGCTGCGACGGGTAAGGTATTTTGACGGCATATCGGCCATCTTGAATTTATTGACGCGTTGTTTGTTACACGATGCCAATCCTATCCTACTAATATTATAAACGTGAAAGTTTGTGAGGATGGATGTTTGTTACTTTATCACGCAAAAATTACTGAACGGATATTGATGAAATTTTACAGTAATATAGCTTATGTATCAGAATAACACAAAGGTTACTTTTTATCCGAGTACCAAGCGGGCGAAGCTGTGGGCAGAAGCTCGTACAATGTATTTCTTACAAGCAGCAAAACCATAATATTCAATGACCAACCCTCATAGTACACTATCAAAATAGCAATGCACAACTCCTTTATTGACTCGGGCGTAGTTGTCCGAAACATGAAAAATAGGATACTTCTTGAGCTTATCATTCTATTGTTTCAGTTTTTTTTGATATTATCAAATTCGATTAAATGAGTGATGCTGAAGTCTCTTTCCCATAACAGTTCGGTTATTGTAATTAAGAAGATTTTTTATTTATTTTTATTAAAATACCTTTATTAAAGGCCAGATAAGACTAAAAAATAATGTCTGTAGTTTTTACCCTAGCATAATATTGAGTTTTAACTTAAAAAATGTACTTCAGAACAAGCAACGCAGTAGCAATGACACAAATATAATACCAAAAAAGTTGGAGCCTATCTTTTCTATTCTTAGTTTTTATGTTCACCATTGAAGATGTTCATATAGGTAGAAAGTGGCAATATAGCACAAATCTTCCCTTGCCAGCTCTATTATCTTTTCTCTTCATCCAGAAGACCATCAATCTGTTGCGAATGAACTAAATTCCATCGAAGCACGACGTCATTGAAATCAATGATAAAGGTAGGAAGTTCTAGTCATGGGGAGGTGTTACGAGAAACTTTTTTACTTTAAATAACTGTTTTACAAATCGTATGTCTATGATTACGGAGTTTTCAAAAGCATACCTTAGGCTGATTTTGAAAGAACCAAGTGTGGTGAGATGATTCAGTATGTCTGCAGAAACCCATGCCCACAGTTTGATGAAGCTTTCATTTAAAAAAAACAATCAGTCACGCATAGGGCGCCGAAATAAACAAAATTACAGACCAAACAGTTTTAAATAAAAAATCCGCGAGATCTCATTAATCAGTGATGCCCAAACAATCAGTGCCACAGTTTAAATAAAAGGAGTAGCGTCAGTAAAATAATTGTCACAGGATTTTCAGTATTTTCATCGAATAACTTTGTTCACACAGAACGCTGGGTGAAGATGAACACAGCGTGAAACACGCGTACTGTGTTACATACTGGCAGTTTTTTTATATCAGATCAATGCTGGTTTGGCAAACTTTGTGAGCCTTAGAATTTTACTCGCCTATATTCTTCAAAAGTTAGACACAGAGAGAGAGAGAAAGAGTATGCTTTTTGTCGGCTGTGATGCAAGAGATGTGGG
This sequence comes from Perizoma flavofasciatum, assembly GCA_958496245.1. Lineage (NCBI taxonomy): Eukaryota > Metazoa > Arthropoda > Insecta > Lepidoptera > Geometridae > Perizoma > Perizoma flavofasciatum. The sequence goes on from OY292436.1 coordinate 9,911,724, forward strand.
TTCGATTCCCGCTGGGGGATTTATGTTTGGTTCAAAGTCTGAGTGTTTTGCACCAAAGTAGTCCCAGTTTGCAGTTGGTCTGTTTTGTGTTTGTTTATTCATTAATAATTTATTTGTAGAATATCGATTATGTTAGATAAATGCTTTATTGTACAAGATAAAACAATTTCATAGAAGTTCTTAATGCTAATTATAATTTCTAGTGTGTTTGAATGAACTTACCAAATACCTAAGAGAAAAATAAATTAAGTATAAAATAACTAGCTATAAAAAATAGAAGTAAACTGCATAATTGCAAATGATGACACATAAATGAAAATAATTCGTTAACCGTTTATAAGTCATCCCTCAGGAACCACGAGGAAAAAATATTTTATCATGCTATGTGCGATCTAGTTCATGCCGAGAAGTAAAAAAATGTACCAAACTAAATCACCCTGCATTCTGTGTAGCTGAGGCTTTAAATACAAAAACATTTATCGGTATTCACCGCAAGTCAATTACCATAGATGGAAAACAATTACATGACTGTCCGTTTCGTTGCGGTCGGTTAAATAAAAGAAGAGCCAGTGGAAACGTTCCTACTGGGGTACTGTGCAGATAGAAATCCTTTATTATACTGCAATTTTTTTTTATTTAACAGGGCCCACAGTTCGCTAACTCCACACTAGAACTCCTTGTGTCCTGGGTATCAGAAATCTACAGAATATGTTAAGATTTGTCCCGCAGCGGGAATCGAATCCATACTTCTTGCGTCGCATTTACTCATCCGCCGCACCGCCGAGGTCGACAAAGTTCGTGAAATAAATTTGTCTAAATCAGGTTTCCGCTCCAACTTTTGGTTTTCGGTTTAATTTGTGGCGAGTGTCATTTAATAGTTCTTTTAGGTTACACAGATTAGAAATGACTGTCAGAAATATATCAATAGGAAAAACGAGGCGTCGTTGTTTTACGACTGTAATTGGAACCCTGAATCAGTAGTGAACTCTTCAGTGGCTAATATGCAGAAAATGTTATAATAATAACTGTTTTACTGTAAGATCGTATAAATTATAAAATTCATAAAAAAAAATATATTTGCGCTGCAAATAGCCCATGCAGGCGTTTGCCATATCAGGTTTTTTGCAAACATACTCATTGCATTTTCGTATGTTTTATGTTGTATATTGTTATGTATATTTGTTACCATTTTATCTTCGAAACGGCTTATCCGATAGAAATGTTTTGCCAATCGATGTGTATGACTTTTCACTATCACAATCAATTTCTTAAGAAAAGAGTATGTGACTTCAAATATACCGACATCGATGGCGAGGCGGGCGATTAGTCATCTCCGATGCAAAAGGTGCAGGTTCAATACCCGCTGCAGGACAAAAGTTTCCATGTTCTGCAGATATTTGTTTTGAGTCTGGGTGTAGTGTTACCATGGTACTCGTTATTCCTGATACTCATGATACAGGGAATTCTAGATGTTGTTTTTTATATTTTATACTAGCTTCTGCCAACTGCTTCACCTGCGTGGTACCTGGATATAAAGAAGCGAATGAAAAGTGGTTCTTACTGTTTCAAGCAGCTGTGTTCGTAAGAAATGCATTTCGCTCAAACGTTTCTTCGTCAACTTACGTAGCAAAATTGGTATCCACTAAAAGCCATTTTATTTTAACTGATAATATACAGCTTATGTGTATCCTGAAGGTAGATTTTAAATGTTGGTGAAATAAATTTTGAAATAGGATAAGTACTTCCTACATCCTTACGAACTTTACCTTTTTATAATATTAGTATAGATCCAGATAATATTTTAAGAACGTAACGGATATTTTTATCGTCTCGGTCGTTATCTCTAAATGCTTCCTTCCGCTATTTTCACCGGAAATATGGTTAGCCCACTGACAACATCACTTTTTCAACACAACCCCATCAGAAAATCGAACCCTCGTACAAAGGGGATCATTTTCTGAATTACACCCCTCATGACACCTACTTTATCTAGAGGGGTGAAAAATCTCGATCAATATGACGAGGTATAAAGGATTCAAATATTTTGATTATCATGCTCAGTTCATCAAATAGGGGATATTCTTTGGGTTTTTGATGGCGGAAAAAAAATATTTTTATCTAATTAAGTTATTTTTTTTTGGCTGCGCTGTAAGAGTCATTTTCTAGGACTGGACCAAATCAAATATTTCATACAAACTTATCCTACTACTATTATAAACGCGAAAGTTTGTTAGGATGGATGTTTGTTACTCTTTCACGCAAAAACTGCTGGACAGATTTTGATGAAACTTTATACATCATTAATACATATAGCTTATACGTCAGAATAACACATAGGCTACTTTTTGTCCAGGTACAATGCGGGCGAAGCCTTGGGCAGAGTCTAGTAACTTATACTGAAATTTCACTTAAGTATAAATTTTCTCTGAATATTACTTTCTTACATAGAGGTACATTTAATAAATATAAAGAATATTCGTTTGTAAAATACAAAATAGTTTCTATTGATTAAATATCAAGCCACCCTAAATCTGTTAATTTTGTAAGTAGTTCATTCTACGCATGTAATACCTTCATTAGGGGATGACGTGATTAAATAACAGTCATGTATGGATTCAACCCTTTGGCTATAAGGGGTCGATCGGACTGAGTGCGTGTATTATATTTCATGTTGATATATCCTACTAATATTATAAAGGTGAAAGTTTGTGAGGATGGATGTTTGTTACTCTTTCACGCAAAAACTACTAAACGGATTTTAATGAAACTTTACAGTAATATAACTTATACATCAGAATAACAAATAGGCTACTTTTTATCCGAGTACCACGCGGACGAAGCCGTGGGTAGAAGCAAATACATCATAAAATGACACCAGGCCATTTTTAAACTTTATTTATTTTATGCTCTGCCGAAAAACTACAACAAAGTATGAACCCTAGAGACCAACAGACGTCAAAAATTGCACCCAACATTTTTATAAGGTATATCTGTCATAAACTACCCTGGCTATTGTAGACTTAAACTGACAGAGAACACTAGTGGCTTCATGGAAAAGGGAACGAAGGTCTCCCAACAGCAGACCATTCCACACGTGCAACTCTTGTACCATGGGGAAGTTGATCGAAGTTGGAATATCGACACGAAAAAATAGGTACAACCAATATCTTTGAACTCGTAGAAAATACTTAAAACAAGATAAAAGTTTATAACATGAATGTCACTTTTATAAAAAAGAAAACGGTTAAGTGCGAGTCTGACTCACGCACCGAAGCTTGTAAAGCAGCAAACATTGCTCTATCGAAGAGATAAGTTGGATTAAAAGATAAACTTAATTTTGTAGCTGAAAAAATGCTCGCCTATGATGTATGCATCGATATACGTCACGTTCAATTATCCAACAGCAAGTGTAAGTTTGTAATTCACGCGGGTACCACGCGAGCGAAGCCGTAGGCAGAGGCTAGTATGACAAAAATGGTTCTTCGAGCTGGATCAAACAAATAGTTCGCTTTCAGTCAAACAGCACCTTTAGTGATTTATACAGAGAGTGCCATCACAAATCTACTAATCCGTTCGTATGATGATTAATTAGCTATTCAATCTGCATGTAGTAAACTTTGCTAATTTAATGGTATCTTGGGTTTACGTTATCAGCAGAAGTTTAAAGAATAGTAGTACTTTTTAACATATTATTGCTGCCATTTAATATTTGACTATTGGAACGATATGACTTTATCCGTGTTAAGTTTTTCGATACAAAATTTATCTTATAAAAATTTAATTAAAATTTTTGTTCACCTTAAAACTTTTTGAAACACCTTCCTTGTGCATGCAAGCGAAGTCGGGGGAATTAACTAGATATACTAATATAGCAGATACTATAGTATGTTAAGTGAGATACCATTATTGTCAACAACCAGGAACCTTGTCTCACATTCATAAAACATTGACCAGCTTACCTTGGTCCTTCCATGGTCTCTCCTAAGCAAACATCACAAAATTTGACGTACGTTTTCTGATGAGATGAGTGCATAAATCATTTAACTAATTATATTATAAAGAGGTAAAATTTGTAACTTCAGATGCAGGATGTAACCTCTGAAACAAAACTCATCTGATTTTAAAAATTCTTTCAACAATATTTAGATTGTACTTTTTGGGTAGACATAGGCTCTATAAAATCCTTCCTTTTTTATTCCTTTAAAAAAAGGGCTAATCGTGGAGACCAATCTTGCGATGTAAGTCTACGGAAAAACTTTCTTACGAACGCTGCCTTAAAGGTAATAGCTACTTTTTATCCAGATACCACACGGGCGAATCCGTGGGCTGTATCTAGTTTTAAATAAATGCAAAACCTTGGATGTTTAGTAGGGCTTCTACTTTTTAATTACTTTAATTATTTTTAACTATCATTGCTTGTGCATTAAAAATTAAGCCTAAAAGCAGTAAATCGGTTATAAAATTTTCTTGTTAAGGTTTTTCAAAATGACCTTCAGCTTATGACGATGATGTAAATCTAACATATCCATATTCACGCGCTACTTACAAGATGACAAGGTTTTCTTACACTGGTCATACATCCAATATTCTGCCGGTCAATATGCACAGATTGGAATAATTTAGGACCACTAATAGAAGGGATCCTTTAATATTCAGAGGGTAGGACAATATTTTGGTAGCAAACACAGAGACTAAATAGAGAAAGCTTGATTCGGATATCCCTTGTAGGGTGAGGTGGTATTATTATTAGAAATATACCCCCTGAAACTAGTGTTTATTCTGAGTTATATTAATGTTACTATAGTGGAAATAACAGACAATAATGATGTATAATATGTATGCATCAAAAAGAGTATATAAGTTGTATAGCAGTCTTTTAGTTCCCATAATAAAAGATCTGCTTAGTTTGGGGCTAGATGATGTTGTGTGAAAAATGTATAACATTATTTATTTACACTGTGACTGACATGTTATACTAAGATAAAAAATAAAACGAGAGTCTACCAATCATAATGTTATTTTACTATTGTTTTTGCGATGTTATAACATATTAAACCTAAAAAAAAATACATAAATAAATAGCTAACAGACACATACTCGTACACAACCCTGACTCCATACAAGAATTCCCTGTATTGTAGGTATCAGAAACTACAAGTACTTTGGTACCACAAAACCCGGACACGAAATAAATATTTGCAGAATATGCAAACATTAGAATCCACAAATTTTATCCCATTGCGGGAATCAAACCCATACCTCTTGCGTCGCAGATTACTCGCTCGTGCCACCAACGTCGTCTCGGTGCTTACAAAGATTTACAAAAGCCTAATGGATTCTACTAATCAGTTTAACAGTATTTTAATAGAATCATTGCAGATTCAGCGCCCGTTTCACTGAGTTCACCTTTGTCCGTACTTTCCAGACGGTGTCGTTTCAACCATCGATGGTGGTGTGGTCCAAGAATTGCTCAATTTAAATCGAAACTATACAAAATAATATTATGGGATTCCGCTGAACAAAGATTGCTAGATAACACTTTATTAATAATAATTCTACGAATATTATAAACGTGAAAGTTTGTGAGGATGTTTGTTCCTCTTTCACGCAAAAACTACTGAGTGGATTTTGATGAAACTTTACAGTAATATAGCTTATACATCAGAATACCATATAGGCTACTTTTTATTTGGGTACCATGCGGGCGAAGCCGGGGGCAGAAGCTAGTGAATAATAATACTGGACAGTTTTCACACAGCATCACCTACTTCCAAATTAAGCAGATCTTGTATTATGGGAACTACATGACTGATATACTACTTATATACTTTTTTTTGTAAGCAGCGGCAGCACCCCAGCGGGAATCAAACCCGCAACCTTCTGCGTCTCAGGCGGGCCTTCACCAACTGCGCCACAGAGGTTGTTATTGTTTACCATATATATTGCTTTCTTATTGATAATAGTGATCTCTTCCAGAAAACCTTTGGATGGTCAGAAATTGATATCAATGATAAATGACGGTAGTGTATAGTAAATAAAAACACATACATAGTGAAGATTTGATTATCAAGAAACAAACAAAAAACACATATGTATGTTTACTTAAAAGGCAATGTTTTAGAAATCGAATGAAAGTGAGGTTTTGTAAAAAAATAAATGTTCTAAAAAGTAAAATAATAAATAGTCACATACATTGTCCGTACCCTACACTAGGATTCCCTGTATCGTGGGTATCAGGAACTATGAGTATCATCGTACCACAACACCCGGACACGGAACAAATGTCTGCAGAACATGTAAAATTTGTCCCGCAGCGGGAATAGACACCGCACTTCTTGTGTCTCTGCCAGCTACTCGCCTGCCAACTATTATTAGAATGTGTTTTTTCAATCGACTTCAAAAAAGGAGGAGATTCTCAATTCGTCTATATTTTTTTTGAATAATTTTTAATGGATAGGATACATCAAGGGTAGTCTCATATAAATTTTATGAAAAAAACACCCTAAGAGTAACAAAATAATGAATTTCATATAAATTGGTTTTAATTTATTCCTGAAAAAAAAATCGGATGCTGCATGCAAACCCAACCTAACCAATCTCCCTCCGTGATCTGAAATCTGCCAGATTTTATATAGTGAGTGTAATTTGGACAGAATTTTTGTTGTTTTATTTTATTAGTAAAAACTAATCTTTATTCCAATAAAGAGGTTTTATTTAAAACACATGGTAGAAGCGCCATCTATAGTTTTTCTTCGTGTCAACTGTGTGCTAGGTATCAGACGTATAAAACTTCCTAGTGATTATAAAAGGATAATATAATTTTATTTGTTAAATCCTTTATCATATTCGTTTGTATTCAATCTACAAAACCCAATTACCAATAATTTTCATCTAATGATACCTTAATTGTACCTTATATTATTGTGAATTCCTGTGTCTTTTTGTATTTTGCTTTGGTGTGCAATAAAGAGTTTATCTATCTATCTAATGCATTTATAAATGCTTCATTCGCGCACGAACGTTGATTACTTAGTTCTAATCTGTGATGGAATACTCATTTTATCAGCTTTAATTTGAAGTTGGTTTTTATTTATACCAAAAAAAAATGCTAAGTCAATTTCGGATGCTTCATGCAAACCCAACCTAAACAATCTTCCTCTGTGATCTAAAATCTTCCAGATTTTATGTAGTGAGTGTAATTTGGACGGTATTTACATCTAATACCGCATTTACACATGCTTAATTCGCTCACGAATATCGATTACTTAGTACTAATCTGTGATGGAATACTCATCTTATCAGCTTTAATTTGAAGTTCGTTTTTATTTATTCCTGAAAAAAACTCCTAAGTCGATTTCGCTCGCAAGCTATCACCGGTCCCAAACAGCAAAGTTCATCAGACTCAGTGTAACGTCGTTACCGATCTCAATCAGGGCCATTGACGACACGACGTAAGCTAAACTCGATTATGTCACATTATTATCCCTCACCTCCATCGTTCTATGGCGTCTGGGTCCAAATTTAATAGTGTACGAACTTTTGATTGAAACTATTGTTTTAACTTTCGTATGTGGAGATGAAAGGTGATCGGTCGGTCTTATTAAAAAGATTCTTAACTGGTTTTTTTGTATTAGTATATAATAATAATAATAATGCTGGATATTTTTCACACAGCATAATCTAACCTCAAACTAAGAAGAGCTTGTGTTATGGGAACTACGTGACTGATATAGTACTTATATACATTTTTGTAAATACATACATATTATACATAGATTACACCCAGACCCGAGACAATGATTTGCATATACAAACATTTGTCCCGTAGTGGAAATCGAACCCGCAGCCTTCTGCGCTTTAGGCGGGTCTTCGCCCACAGCGCCACAGAGGCGCTGTCTTATATAAATAGATTATCCGATAGAGAACGAGAGTCATCGACATAGCTCAGAGGATTAGTAAGGTAAAGTGGCAATGGGCTGGTTATTATATGCCGAAGAACCGACAACCGTTGGGGCAAACGAGTTCTTGAGTGGAGACCGCGTCTGAGCAAACGTAGTGTGGGGCGCCCACCGGCTAGGTGGAGCGATGACTTAAGAAAAGCGGTGGGCAGAAAGTGGATGAGAAGAGTCGAACACCGGGCTCAGTGGCGCGTATTGGGAGAGGCCTATGCCCAACAGTGGACTGATGTGAGCTGATAATGATGATGACTATAAATAGCCAAGTTTTTTTACGCTCAACTATTATACATTTATTCGACGACCTCTGTGGCGCAGTGGGCGAAGGCCCGCCTGAAACGCAGACGGTTGCGGGTTCAATTCCTGCCACGGGACAAACGTTTGTATCAGCAAATATTTGTCTCGGGGCTGGGTGTTTTCTATGTATAATATGTATGTATTTACAATAAAAATATATATATAAGTAGTATATCAGTCATGTAGTTCTCTTTAATACAAGCTCTGCTTAGTTTGGGGCTAGATGATGCTGTGTGAAAAATGTCCAGCATTATTATTATTATTATTATTTATTCATACAACTTTGTACAATATATATAAAATACCGATGAAAAAACTACCTAAGGACTTTTACAAATGATCTATAGATAGGTCGACTGAACTCAATATTAGACGGAAGCATTTCCAAAATGCTGGCTGCATTGCCACGTTGAATGGCAACGCTAATACGCTGACCCAGATTAGAGCCAGTTCTCTGGTATGCCAGCTCTGAAATAATTTTGAATACACAAAGGGCCCCAGACCCAAAGTATCTACAGTACCTTCAAATCAACATTAAAAAGCTAGCGAGCAATATTTCAGTTGAAAGTAAAAATGACGACGAAACAATTTCACACTTCTGATAAATAATTTGAACCAAAATATAGTAAACGCTATTTCAAACCAAATCAGTTTACCTATACATCAATCTCCATAGAGATTGAGCGCGGACATACGGACATAAAATTGCATCAAGATAATAAAATAAAGTGCCCAAGACAGTGTCAAGCTACGCCTATCTTAAGGTTCCGTACTGGCATAAAATTTATATACATAAAAGTTCTGCGTTGAGATGTATTGTGAATTGTCTTACTTCAAACCTGATCCGAGCCAACACAACTCTTTGGAACAGTGGAGAAGGACTTTAGGTTGATGACATATTGAGGAACATATTGAGGTTAATGGAGGAAAAAATATGCCTCAAATATCATCACTCAAACTTTCTTTGAAAGATTTGAAGATATTCAACTAAGCAACGCACTCTGGCTAATATGTAAGTGCGAGAGAGAGCGCTATATGCCCCGCTATGTTCACACGTTTTACTGCCTCACCTGTTACGTTTTGTATAGCATTGCCATTCACCGTGGCAAAGAAACTACCATTTTGAGGACACTTCTGTCTGGTTGTGGTGTGGATCAGTTGTATATATCTATTGATCATTTACACCGAATGGCTCAACTCTTTATCTGTACCTAAATTACTTACTTTTTTTCTTAAAAAAAATTATTGCTTTGTTAATCTTTTAATAGATTTCCGTTTAATTGATAATAAATATTATTAATTATTAAAAATCAATTACTTTCAATTTTTATTAGCAGTTTAATATTATTTTCAATTAAAAATGTTTTTTCATACAAACGGTCACATAGGATTAATTTGCTTATTTACTAATGGTTATATTCACAAAAGAAAATGAGTGCCCAAAACAAGTAACTTTATGCTGTAGATATAATTAAGCGTTAGCGAAGATCTACAATACAAATATTTAAGTATTTAGGTATTGCGTTGAACTTACCAATGGCATAACATTAAATACATAAATATATTTTTTTATGTTTCTTGACATTTTGGCTTCAGAACCCTAAAATGTATCGTAAAAATAAAATATTGTTCTGCAAACATTTGGGACGCTTAAATTCGATTTATTTCACGTACGCTGCTTTGTTTAAATTTCGATTGGGTTCGAATAACAGTGAAATACTCGTATGATGTTTTTATCATGTTTTAAAACCTGAATGTCATAAATGATAAAACTCCATATGTAGATAGTTTAAGCATTTATCTTATTATTATTATTGTGTAAAGTAATTAGGACAAATTTAAGAGAAATATAACTTTTCATTGGGCAGACAGCTTCGAGACCTCCTGGGTTAAAGTAATTAAGTGAGCCTAATTAGAATTCTACCAAAAGAAAATAAGTAAAACAAGTTGTCAAGACTTAAGGTCATAACGCTTTTACTGTTAAAAAGTTTAACTTTCAAGGGAGGGGAGACAAACCCCTAAACCTAACTTTACAAACCCTACATCATAAATCTACCTTATGATATTATGCTATTTATAGATAATAATGCAAAAAAAAAAGGAAAAATGATTGGAAACATCAATTGTAAAAAATCCCGATCCCCAAAAAATTTAAAAGAATAAACAAACCTTGTTATACTAATAAAAACAAAAATAAATAAAATACTAACATTTTGGGATTGTACAAACTATTACTTTGACGTAACCAAACAGAAAAAACTGGCCAAGTGCGATATGTCATGCTGAAAAACGTCTCTGACTTGTGTCAGAGAAGAAATCAGTGGAACTATCAATAAAAAAAAACCTAAATCTTGGTCAAAAAGTATGGCTTGGCTGTTTCATGGAACTATGCATCAACGTTAAAGATCAGTGACTTAATTTTTTATCATATAAGTAAATGAGAGTAAATGTTTCATAATTAGATGCATAATAAGTACGCAAGCCCATCAACCAACAAATCGTCGAAAACATAACCGACATGTTACTTAATAAAAATATCATAACATGTCAAAATTATGTCTTTTCCAGAAAACTCTTACAGAACTGTACCCTCGTGTACCCAAATAGCTAATACAATATGGCGTGGGCATTTTATTTTATTTTTATTGCGCGAAATCCTTGAAAGCCTCCGGCTTGTCGCCTCTTGTTCAGTTTATTTTTATTTTCTAACGCTCCATTGTATTTTATTGTCGGGTTTGGGGAATAGTGTCGAGCGCGTATGTATATTGTCCCTACCTATATTTTTATATATTAAAAAGAATTATATTGATTTTGATATGATATCTGATAATAAATATTTATTCATAAAACCATGTAGAAGAAGTTACCAATATACAAAAAATACAGATGCAACAACTAGCTATCCAAAAACCGTTGCAAACGATCTATAGATCAACTGATCCAGAACACTACCAGACGGAAGCGTTCCCAAAACATTGGCCGCATTGCCACGCTTAATGGCAATGCTAATGCGTTGATCCCAGATAAGAGCCGCTTCGACCAGTCGCCCTAAAATAATTTTGAAAACGCGATGGGCCCGTTTCCCCACGACCCAGTCTCAACTCCAAAAGGCTCAAATAAGTAAGCTCTGTCAAAACTTTTTTTTTTATTATTTCAAGCAACATAGAAAAGTGGTAAGATAAGTCCACAAAAATGATAAACAAAAGACGCTTGCTCAATTTGCTCATAGAAATCACAAAAAAAGTGTTGTTTTCATTTGTTTATGTTACCTAGTAATTTTACTCTTATTCCCCTGATATATTGTGTATAACCCGGTTTCCGTTAAGGACCCGGTCAAACTGACGCTGTGGCATAGCGTAGCGGTGGCGAACAAAGAAAATATCGCCACCGGTAGCGTCACTGCGTTTGACCGGGTTTTATGCGGATGATGTCTCGTTCCTCTGAGGAAAACTTACGATTAAAAAAACAAATTCAAGGAAAAACGAGACGTCACCTTTTTACGTCTACATACTTATAATTGGAACCCGTGATAAATCTGGTAATATACGAGGGTGGGTCAATAAGTCCGTGACTTTTTGCATTTTCCGACTCTTTCGTAAAAAAGTAAATACTTTATGGTCAACAACCATCATTGAACGGATGACTGTCAAAGTTTGAATTATTTTCATCGTTTAGTTTAACTATGAAAAAAAAAAAAAGAAATGCGCGGGACTTTTCAAGAAAATGGTAAAGTGTGAATTTCGTGTGCTCATGAACCATTACTTTTTTCGACAAAAAATCATTACGGAAACCAAAAAAAAGCTTGATAAATACTATGGGGACTCCGCAACATCGATTTCAATGATAAAAAAGTGACTCGTACTAATACAGGGTCCGTTAAGATAAACACCTAAAAAACTAAAATACATATAGATATATTAAATAATAACATATTTATCTAGCATGTATTGATTGCGACGTGGGCGCGGCTGGGTTCAGTAACCGGCTCCGAAAACGTCTACATTATATACCTATTTAAAGAAACGTCTAGCCTAGTAAGCTATACCCCGGCTGCCAATCCAAAAGTCGTGGGTTCGAGCCCGATCTCTGATAAACTTATGTTTTTTTTCAATTTATGTGCGCTTAACATATCCAAAAATTTGAACACTTGCCAAAACTGACACGACTATACGGGGCACTGCGATATATGTTAGAATACATATCAGGGGTTTTAAAATTTGATCGAAATGGCGAAAGAAAACACGCGAGGAAATTGGCAAAACCAAAAAAATAATAGGTATGAGCCGTCGGATAGTATATACCAATAATGTTGGAAGAATGTTATTGTCTATAAGCGAAGCTTTTTCTGTTTTCTACACTATATAAGCTTATTTTTTAGTTTCCATACTTTGATTGTCGTCTCGTACCCATTGAAAAATTAATAATTAAAATCGGATATCACGTAACTTGAACATAAACAAACAAAAGAATTGTGAAACTCCTTCTATTTAAAGTCGGTTGAAAAATATGGCAGAAAGACAAAGTGTTAGCTGTAAATCTTTAACAAGACCAGTTGGGAACACAAGAAAGAGATAGCAACAACCTAATATTTTAAAGAGTTAGAAAATTTGGCTCATTTCACAAAGTCAATTAAATTTTCCTCTCAGCATAAACAAATTAAGCAAACCCGTACAAACAATCTACCTCTAAACCAGGAATCTCGTTAAAAAGTAATTCGTTTGACAATATCTTAGCTTCGGGTATAGGGGGTCTGCAATTAATTTCGCTGGGTTGCGGTCGCTTCAAATGGTCCTGTAGGTCCGTTCCACTTGGAACTCACTTGGAACTCACTTGGAACTCACTTGGGATTCACTGTATTCTATCAAAGGCATTGTACGCTAAATCAATAAAATGTGATATTGCTCTTAGAATTAACTTGAACAAAAATGCTGCACTAGACTGTCTTTTTATATGAATGTACAAATGTTTGTTCCTGTAAATTTTCCGATGATGGGCGTTTTAAAAGAAAATACAATCGCGTCAAAGCAAATTCATCGGTTCCACATAAGAACAATTCTTTTACATTAGTTTAAAATTCATTACGTATAGATTAGGATTAAGTAAGTGTTACGAGATTTGGTCCGCCGTTATTCGGTAACAGCTGTAAATCAGATCCTGCAAAACTGTACTACAAAATTAATATTAAACAAAATGATACAAAAAACTTTTTTGTATAGCACGACTTAAAAAAATATATTTGCTAATTAAGATGGTGGGACTGTTACAAATATTAATTAGAATAGCTTACTCATAAGTAAACTTGCTGATTCATCCGCCTTGACTATTAATTGTCGCGCTATAAAGATATCAGCTCAGCATAATGCTAGGTATAAGTAGGTATACTTAGCTCTAATTTTCTGCTGACCCTACGCAGTAAAGTCACAGACACCAGAAACAAACACTACTCTCACTATTCGTTTTTTTTTGTTAGTATTCAAGTCCATCCTAATGAAAAATATGGCCCCATGACCTTTTTAATGCACGTACTTAGCTGAACACTTGGCTTTGATGTAGCTGAAAATACGATGCTTCACAATTTTATAGTGGTCCAAGTAGAACTCACACACACAGAGACACAAAATATGTAAGGCCCTTACAAATGGCGAATCGACCGCAGCCATCAATTATAAAACGGAATCGGCTCCGTACGCACAACACTTCCTTTGTTCAATAATGTATTGCTGGTAATAATTTAATTGAGGTAGCTGGGCCCATAACCTATTGTTTTCGGAATCCTTGATTACCTCAGGAATCCTTTTCTTAAAGTAAATTAATGCTTTAGCGGCGATTAGGATCATAATTTCATAAATCGAACAGACGATTTTGTAGATAGGATACGGCCAACAAACACAATGCTCTGTATCTAACAAAGGACAATATTAAAGGGCATTAAAATAAAAGAGAATTTATACGAAAATCAAAGTAAATAAGTGTCAGCTTGTGACAAATTAACGGGCCATAATGGCACAACGGAGGGCCTCAATTGACAGGACACTTTGACTCTAAAAACTTGATTGTCTCTTGGAAACGGGATGTCAGAAGAGTTGGATCCGACACTTTTAGGCCTTTTCAGTCGAAAACATATTACAACATTTGTATTAATCATACATAGTGACATAGTTTTGATAGTTTATTCCTATTTTGAACCGTCTTAAAAAAAGATTTTCTTCATTCAGAGGTTATGCATAATGTATACCTAACATATTATGAATCAACATCAATTACTCCGAGCTAGTTTGTTGGTCCTTTCGAAGTATAATAATCCTACTACTATTATGAACGTGAAAGTTTGTAAGGACGGATGTTTGAAAAACTACAGAACGGAATTGATGAAACTTTACAGTAATATAGCTAATAAATCAGAATAACACATAGGCTTCTTTTTATCTGGGTACCATGCGGGTGAAGCCGTGGGCAGAAGCTAGTTATTAATATTGTTATGCAAACAGTGATCTTTTTACTGAGTATGGAATTTGACGAAGGAAGAAAAAACCATTGGTGTCAAGGTGAGTTCCCACGACCTTCGGATCGGAAGTGAGGACGACACGGTTTTATATTTTGTTTCTAAAAAACACCTTTGGTTTTGATTCAAGCGTTTGCACAAAGCATTATCCACATTTAAATTTAAGTACTTCATACTTTCTTAGTAACAAATTCGCAAGTATTTTTAGATTTTAGAAGAAGAAAGAAATAGTGAAACTGTTTTTAATTTAGTGAAAAATCGTAAATGTGTTGTTCGTACACTTGAATTTTTTTACTTATTTTGATGATATTTTTGTCCATGTGCATGGCACACCCGTCTTTTCGTACGCCTCCACAAAATGCCAGTGTAGATCTATTGGACCGTAGTACTGACGAGGCTTTTACTGGAAATTATGAAGGCGCCCCATCGAAACCATCTTCCAAGTTTTAAGTCAAACCCACTTTGCTACCCAAAGATTGAACTGGAAGGCTTAAAATGTAGAGCCTCTTAGAACAATTCAATTTATGGTCGGTGGCAAATTGCGTCGAAAACGTTGGCTGATTTTACTAATTCCTTATTTTACATGAACTAGAAATAAATTCATACTATAAGTTGTTTTGAATCGTAGCGACGCAAACAATCTGTTTTGAACCTTGCTAGAATCTTATTAGAATTTGGATGTAGCCGTCAACAACACACCCGCTCAACTTATCGTGAACGAAAAAATACTTTATACATTTATTATTATGTAAACGTCAAGCATGAGTATATTTTTGCTTTTTACCCAAAGAAACCCTTCAACTTGATGAATAAACTCCAATGTCATACTTCATAACGTACAAAAAAATATCAAACAAATAAAAAGTATAAATCGGTACGCTTATAGGAGGCAAGTCTTTTTTTTAAGTCTCAGGAGGTTAAAAATGAGCAGAACATAAGGCAAAGTAGGATCATTTTTGTGACTATGTTCTTAAAAACAAATTTGTTCACCATTCATATTGTAAAAACGGGGAATTTTCACGTACTGCACTATCGGTGAAGGCACCGACTAAGTTTCGACTCATTCAAGAGCCTTCATCAGGGTGAGTGGTCGCGACTTTCTCCTTCCGCGTAGTGCACGGCGCGAGTGAGTGAATGAGTCGAAACTTAGTCGGTGCCTTCACCGATAGTGCAGTACGTGAAAATTCCTGTTTTAACAATATGAATAGTCAAGTTCACGATAGTTTTTGGAATAAAATTGTTCACTATTCGTAAAAAGTATTGAAATAATTGAATTTAATTGATAACAATCATGCCCTTATCCATGATACTTTAAAAAGTTCAAAAAAGTCTAACGTTTTCGTGGAGGAAGGAATACAAAAACTCCATTTTGTTGATTTCTGTTGTTAGGTATTATCTGTTGTTAGGTGAGATATTAATCGGTCCAATGTGCAAGAAGCTCCTTTTTACAAAATTGTATTTTCTTTGTCCACGTCCCGCGTTTTCTCAGTATCTTTAATATTAGTTCGGTAGCGTCACCTGCTTGCATTACAATGGGCGAACTTTTATACGAAGATCAGTTCCCTTTATTCTGATGTAGTCATATTTCTACCGTCTTCAAAAAGGAGAAGATTATTAAACGTAATATTTTTACCGATTAAGACCGATTTTAATTATTATGTTTCAGTGGGTAGGGTAGTCTTTAACGGTGGTTCCACATTTTATGTAATAAACATAAAATGTGTATGGGGTGAAAAAATAAGGGATGAAATATCAAATTGGATTTTTTATAAACATCCCGTTATTTGAAGTACTTTTTTCCTGTAAAATGTATTCTCTGTACAAGTTGCATTTTTGTATTATTTAGAACAGACATTACGATCCACCAGAAGGTAAATGACGACCTCGGTGGCGCGGCGGTTGAATAAGCAGTTGCGACGTAAGATGCGGGTTCGATTACCGCTGTAGGACAATTGTTTGCATGTTCTGCAAATATTTATTCCAGGTCTGTTTGTTGTGGTAAAACGATACTGATACCCAAGACACAAAGAAACCTAAGGTGGTTGGGTGACTACTTTATTCCTTTCTTTTGAGATATTGTTACCTAAGAGGAATTATTATTTTTTGTCAATTCTTTCGATTGGCATCATGAAGAAAAACATTCCGTGTTTTTTTTCACATTTACGTATGTTAGATTCCCAGACGAAACAAGTAATTTTTAGAAAATCTTTGAATGCAGTATTCCTAACTTTTAAAAATAAAATAAAGTCTTCTTTCAGCAAAATAGCCTATCTACAATATTTAAGGTACTTTCCCTTCATGTCGCATAGTTTTGGGACGCCCTGTATCTGTTCATCTGTTGGTTGTTTATTTATATATTATTTAATTATTGATTTTTTATAATTTTATTATTATACTGTACATATTCCATCGATATCTGTAACTCAGAGGGATTGTGCGCCTACATAAGAAACAAGTTTTTGTTTCTTTATACTCATGTGACTTTAACCGCCACCACCCTTCAAACCAAAAAACAACGATGCAAACATTAGGTACAACATGTCGCAAAAATGGAAAGATAGTTTAGTTTTGGTTTAGCATGCTTCTTCTATGTATGAAAAACAGAACGATTTGCTTTTCTTCTAATTTTGATAACTTACTAGCTTCCACACACGTCTTCACCCGCATAGTACCGGATAAAGTCAAAGTCAAAGTCAATAGGTTTTTATTCATTGAAATCACAAGGATCACATAGAAACGTCAACTTAAAAACTACGTGAATTTAAAATTTGAAAGTGAATTTACGCCGGTTCCTCGCGCGCGTCCAAGCATAGAAGAATCAGGCAACAAACTCTGCTTGACTATTTTTTTGATGATCCTTCATTCAGCTTTAGTGTGATGCCAATCGAACGAGGTGATAAAAAGTAGGATATGCGTTATTCTGATGTATAAGCTATATTACTGTATAGTTTCATTAAAATCCGTTCGGTAGTTTTTGCATGAAAGAGTAAAATACATCCATCCTCACTAACTTTCGCATTTATAATAGAATTATACTTAATAGAATTATAATTATACTACGAAAGTCAATAAAAAATGAGAACTAGTGGGACACCACTTATATGACGACCTTCTACGACCTTCGGTTTGAAAACTAAGCGTAGGTAGTCATTTTAGTAAATGTTTTTTTTTTAAGTAGGTACGTATTTAGTGCTCATATCTCGTCTTTGTATACTGTAAGTCAAATAAAAATATTTTCTTTCATTCATTCTTTTCATGCTCTCAAACAGTGAAGGGAAACATCATGAGGAAATTGGTATATCGTACAGCCAACAATGCATGCATATTTGTGATGCATAAAAAGAGTATATATGGGTCTCAGGAATCCTTTCATCAATGTTCACTATGCTCTCTTAAGAGCCACCAATTTTTTATTTTTTTTAGCATCATCTAGCCCCAAACTAAGCAGAGCTTGTGTTATGGGAACTACATGACTGATATACTACTTATATACTTTTTTTTGTAAATTATTACATATAGGAAAACACTCAGACCCGAGACAGATATTTGCAGGTCTTACAAACATTTGTCCCGTGACAGGAATCGAACCCGCAATCTTCTGCGTCTTAGGCAGACCTTCGCCCACTGCGCCACAGAGGTCGTCAATCACCATTTCTTGACCTGACATGATCTCATGTCAGGTCAGATCACTGACATGATCTCTAGGATGAAAAATAATAAAAAAACTGGTGAAACTGTGAAGGAGGAGAAGCCTCCAGAGTATTTATTGAGTTCATTAATCCTCTTATCACCCGGAAAAAAACAAAGATCACAAGATGAGTAATCTTCTTAAAGTTCACGTTAATTAAACTAATATAATTGGTTCAAATTGAAACTCGAACAGGTGTTCGCTTTAGTCGGGCTCCCAGGACGCTTACGCCGTAGTGTTCTTAAACTTGGTTAGATTTGCAAGTCTTGGCGGTAATGTGATTTGGGAATTTTAAACATAGCCAAAATTTATGTTCATAGTCGTTCTATAGTAACATAAGCAATAAACTGAAAGGATGGAAGCCCTGCGCCGCTACTATTTTCTGATTTATTGTAATTAATTTTATCGTCAAAATAAGTACTTTAATATTTTAGTACTAACTTCTGCCCACGGCTTCGCCCGCGTGGTACCCGGTATAAAAAATAGCCTATGTATTATTTTGATGTATAAGCTATATTACTGTAAAGTTTCATCAAAATCTTATTCATTGAGAAATAATGGAATCAATTATTCAATCATAATTATTATTTAATAATATAATTTAATATTATTAATAATTATTATAATGCAATTCATTGACTGATACTCTTTCACAATGAATGAGTTCACTATGTTCGGTCGGCACCAAACTATAGCTGAAAGATCATCAAAAAAATTGATTGGCGAATTGATTTTTTGAGCGAATCTGATCGGATTCACATAGTCTATAAGTTGACGTTTCTGTGTGATCCTTGTGATTATTTTTTCACCTATTGACTTTAACTTTGACTTTGAATAGAATAACAATTCGGAAAACAACGAATGGACTCAAATCAAGTATTGAATAGAGATTTCTAAACAATAGTGAAATTTAACTCTAAACTAAGCAAATGAATCATACAAAATGACCGCATTAATTCTCAATAACGACAAATAATTCGTGAAATCTCGTTTTGCATTGGTTCCTAGTGCTTTTATTGTCCTAAACATTCATAGCCATAGAAATACCACAGCACGGTCAATATAATCAAAACTACTGGATGTCGTCTCACTTTGCATATCACTCTTTTTTTTTGTTACTTCGGTTCTTGCATACAAATAAGTAACAAAAATTAGTAGGAACTTGTAACGTAACTTGTAATCAAATTGGGAGCCAAAAAAAAACTATTTTTCACCCGACTAACATCTGTCGTGCCTAGGGGTACACTGAAAATCAGCGCTGCGCCTTAGTCTGCCAGCATTTTGCTGAGTGTGCTCCTTTTGCCTGAATTTAATAATGGCAATTGCTTAGGTGGATATAGTTAGTTTTTTATATGTATAAGTACCTACTTAACCTGATGCTGTTATGGTCATAATTTCAGGCAATAAATATTTTTCCACTCTACTCTACTCTTTCTGTTACTGTGTCAAAACCTAAAGCACCAGGTCCGGACTCTTTCAATAATGATCGAATGTACCTATAATCCTAATAAAATTAATAACTAGCTTCTGCGTACGGCTTCGCTCGCGTGGGACCCGGATAAAAATATCATATGTTTTATTCTAATGTATAAGCTATATTACTGTAAAGTTTCATCAAAATCCGTTCTATAGTTTTTGCGTGAAAGAGGAATAAACATCCAACCTCACAAAATTTCGCGTTTATAATATTAGTAGGACAAGATAGAATTGGATTATTCATTCTGTAAAGTGGGAATTTTCACGTACCGTACTATCGGTTAAAAATACTTAACTGAAAATTCCCGTTTTACAATATCTTTTAACGATAGTTTTTGGAATCCTTATATTTTATTCTTCCTATGAATCAATGTCAAAGTTCGGATGTTTAGGTTTTTGTATATAATTTTTTGTTTATTACCGGACCTTTTTTACCGGATTATATTTATCTTTAGGTTTGTAAAAAAAAAAAAAAAAGTGGGCGTGGACAGTCCCTACTGGGAATTAAAATAATATTAATTTTGAAAGTATCACTAGGGACCCGCAGTCCATTTTATTCGGAGTCCCTACTGGGAATGACTCATATTTATACCTATCATTTAAAAAAAACAAATTTTAATTTAACTTTTCCCCGCAAATTTTCTTAACGGCTGGACTGATGGTAAGACAAATGCAAAACGCGAGCAAATACCCCCCTTCTTGGTATTCTCACACATATTTGCGTACTCAGTATGGATCTGAGGATCTACATCATGGGATTAATAATAAGTAGTCCTGATCGGCTATTATTATCTCCATGATTTTTGTTAGTTACATTTTGGAGTGTAGCAGCCATTCTATAGTAGCTAAAACAGGCACAATCACAAGCATCATGTGTTCTGTTCAAATACTGATAACACTCCCCTAAGTAATGTCTGCCTGAGGAATATTTGTTCTGCAAATCTTATTACGTGTCTTATTTGTTTAAACTCTGTCGTACAATTATTAATGAGCTTGATTTCAGGCCGTGAGTGATTTCTTTTTCTTAAATTACAGGGCGAAATAAGACTAATATCTATTGAAACGCGACATTCAGATTGTGGTTCTCGATCAATGCACAATAAGATAGGGTATTTAATTGAAAAAAATAATTTGATACCTGAAAATACCAAATTCTGGATGTTTTTTCGTATTCTAAAATATTTTGACTTTTCAAACAACTTTGACTTTTCAGCAGTCATGTCTCAGGGTCGGCAACGCGGGAGTGATACTTCTCATGCAAGCGTCTATAGGTTACGGTAACCGCTCACCAACAAGTGGGTTGTATGCTTGTTTCTTACTTTAAATGTATGAAAACACATTGAGAAAAAAACATTAATTTGTTTGTATTTAGGTTTACTTGAGTTCAATGCTACATTTTTTACAATTATACATTTCAGGAACCTAGGATTTTTACATATACGATATTTTGACCATCAGGACACATTTAAAAGCCATCATAATTGGAACATTCGTCGGTATAGCAATTTAGGCTTTATTTTTATCGCAAGAGGAGCGGGTTCGATTTCCGCTACGAGACAAACGTTTGCATGTTCTGTTGATATTTTTTCCGGGTCTAGGTGTTGTGGTACCACGGTTCTCGTAGTTCCTGATACCAACAAAACAGGGAATCTTTGTGGGGTCAGGAATAAAATGTCTGTTGGGTGTTACAATTTATTTATTACTAGCTGCGCCCCGCGGTTTCACCCGCGTAAGTTTCGATTCCGTGGGAATATCGGCGATCTAATTACATTTTAGAACACAAAAGCTGCTATTGTGACTTAACTATGATAGTAAAATATATTTTTTCGCGACTTTTTTGTAGGTAATAATGAGTACTTTAATCATATAGTACATCATTTTTATGTATCATCAATAGTTTTCTCAGCGCACGCCAAATAATAAGTTTTAAAGGCAAAATTTTGCTACTTTGGGTTACATTATTGCAATTTTCTTAAGCATCTCTATTTTTTTGTAAATAAATTATAGCAAATTATATAATTATAATTATATGTTATTTCCTGATAATTTAGCTTTCATTTGGTGAAAAATTGTTAAAATCGCTCCAGTAGTTTCGGAGCCTATTCGATAGAAATAAACAAACAAAAATCATTCCTCTTTATAATATTAGTATAGACTAGCCTCTGTACATGGCCCCGTGGTACCCGAATAAAAAGTAGCCTTTGTATTATTCTGACGTATAAACTACATAACTGTAAAGTTTAATCAAAATTCTTTCGGTAGTTTTTGCGTGAAAGGGTAACAAAAATATATCCATCCTCACAAACTTTCGCGTTTAGAATAGTAGTAGGATATTGTTTTTACTATGGTTTATGTGACCTTCAGACCTAACGCAGCAGAGTTTGGGACTCTGCGAATATCATATCTCTATGTTCAGGAATCTGATATTGGACTCGAATTAGCCTGATATCTTACTGATATTAAAAATGAAAGTCTGGTTGATTGGAAAGTCTGAATAATATGTAAAAGGCACTTTTCCATGTAAGGATCCGGTCAAACTGGCGTGGTGGCGGTGGTGACCAAAGGGGCTGTGAAGTGCTTGTAAAAGTTTTAGGAGTGTAATCCACCACCACCGCCACTGCCACCGCCACCATAGGGATAGACATGCCGCCACCGCCAGGGACACCGATAAGGCTGTCAAGTGGTTGTAAAAGTTCGAGGGAATGTATTCACTTTCGCCACCGCCACTACGTCATTTTGACCAGTGGCGGTGGTGACTAAAGGGAAACGGCTGTGAAGTGGTTGTAAAAGTTCGCGGGAATGTATTCATTACCGCCACCGCCACTGCCACTATGTCATTTTGACCGGACTTTTCTTAGTTTTTACCTAACAAGCTACATCACTAGCGCTACCAACCATAAAAAGGAAACCAAAATATTATACTGTAAATTCTGCGATGCACTCGCGAATAGAAACAGAAATCCTTAAATAATAGACAATAAGCCGCTTAGCGTGACAAAGGACTAGGTGCAGTGAAGAGAAATGTCTCTTCCTACCTGTACTTACTTTGCTGGGAAAAGTAAATTAACTATTTCCGTTTTAAGACGCTCTTTTCAAGCGACTCCAAAAAAGGAGGAGGTCCTCAACTTGCCTATATATTTCGTGTACAATTTTAAAAATATTTTCTTAAAATAAACTCCTACTAAAAAAAACTACCTACTTACACATACCTGTAGACGTAGCACTGGCGCCCAACGTGGGGCCAGTGCTACGTCTACGTTTTTTTTTAAATGGAAATGTCATTTAATATTAAATTTCTTATCAACTCCCCGTTATTTGAAGTCTGTTTTAAATGCACTTTGTAAAGAAAAAGTCATAAAGCATTTTATAAGAATAATCATGTGACCATATTTAAAATTCATAATTGTACACAGAAATATAAAAAGAATAGGTAAGGCATGTACAAAAGTGAGTCTTACCCTAAGAAGAGTTTTCCTCCAGCAAACCTTTGAGGAGTAAGAGTGAGGTGATGAGGTTATCTAGTAGGTATACAAATATAGGGAAGAAAATAACTATATTATTTAGTTTTTTCTTCCATATCTTTGTATACCTACAAATATAGCTACAATGATACCAAACAAACACACTCACTACTCCCCATGATGAACATCTTCAGATACATACTCAGTGCGTAGATCTTTGAGGATATCAAGCAGGGTCTATACCCTGCTTGATATTCTCAAAGATCTATACATCTCTGATCTGTCTATACAGATGCACGTCCAAACATTTCACATGCCCTCATTTTTGCAAGTAATTAGCATTCCACGTGTCAGGTTGCAAGCCCAACGCCGCTTACTGGTAGTGGCATTACTTGATGATAGTTATTTTTTGTTGGAATAAGTTATTACAGGCGAACACAATATACAAAAGGAACGCTGAAAATGCAGCAGTAAAAACTGTGTCGCATTTTCCAGCGCTCGTCCTCATGACATAGGGAAACATCTAACTTACGTTAGATGGATGTTAGCTTTGCCTTTGCGAACAAATTCTATCTATTTCTTGGTCCGTTCGTATACAAACGACCAAAAAACCAAGACCAAATTCAATGCCTAATTTTTACACACTTAACTACGAGTATAATACTTGTAAGGAATCTATAAAATTTACACTTCAAAGTCTTTCCTACGATGATACAGAGAAGTTATTAGAAATTATCAAGTAAATTAGTATTTTATACATTAAGTTAGAATAGTGATTAATCTGGATTTACTCAATGTAAGTTTAGTACTTTAATATTTACACGAACTGTTTGTAAGATAAACAACATTATTAAATTCAATGCCTTTATCGTGATAGTAAGTTATTATTTTATTTAATAATTAGCCATATTGTCGCCTGAAACACAGGATTACCTAGTTATATTATAATTAGCTACATTAATTTATTTAGTGCACTTATTTTTTTGTATAATTACGAGTTTCTTAAAATAAAATTTTATTTATTTATTAGATACATAAAATAACATGAAGCCGACGATATCTTTTTGGGTAGAACATGCCAGTTTCATCAGCGTTATAAGTAAGTATTAATCTATATCTATATACTCATATAAATAAATAATTATTAATTTATTTTATTTGTTACTTTGTTTTTAGTTTGAACGTGCTCTGGAACTTCCAGTAGAATTAGAAAAAATATTTTTGCCTTTGATTCATGAGGAAGGTTATAGGCTATTTTACATTACACTACGTCCCTTAGGAGTTGAACAAAAGAAGTAATAGCACGGGTGTGCGATGGGACGTGGAAGGTCGGTCGGGGGCCGAGGGCGGCCGTGATACAGCTAGTCTGTAAACAATTTTTTCGAGTGATAATACATTGTTGTACGACCAGGTTTGGACTAACGATCTTTGAATCAGAAGTTGGGGCACAGCCCAGATCAGCACGACTCTGCAATTTATTTCATAATATTTGAATACATCCCATTATCCAAAATCATATTATAGACAAATATCAGGACAAAAATACACACTAAATCCACAGTTACGCTCAAAACTGTATAAACGAAACACTTTAGATTCAACATTTGCTACAAAAGGGGTGGAAATTGGTCTCTCTCGTTATTCGCGAGAATACAGTGTACCTAAGTTATTTGACTTTTGCATTTGAAAGTACGTCGGGGAATGTTTGTTGATACTCTTCTGACTCAGTTAAGGTTATGACACAAATATCTGATCGGAATCGGATCGGCGCCGCCTCAAGTCCAGCCGTACAGTATTTTTTGTGTGAAACTCTATACTGCAATGCACACATATCAATATCGTAGCGGCATCGCATAAGTTCAAAGTATATAGTATAAGTATATAATAATCAAAGTATAAGTATATAATAATCAAAGTTATTATTTATTTTTATGATATGATGATTTTGACTTTGTAGTGACGATCTAATCGCCTACGCCTCTTTGTAGCCGCGCTTACGTCTCGCCATTAGAAATAGGCGTCAACGAGCTTCATGGGGCCTCAGTATCAGCCACGCTGATACCTTGGAGGTGCTGAGCCGTTCTAAAAGTGTGCTTACGTTGTGTTGACTGGTTAATGGCGAGCAGTGCCGATCCAGTGCAAAGCTGATATGTGTGCGATAACCTTTATGTGTGTATAATACATAAAACTAATTCCAATGGTGTTTATAGCAGTTGTGAGCATGTTATCACGAACCAAAAACATCTGAATTTACTGTATGCTCATTTACGTCGTGATTTTTTTTTTGTCAAGTATTGGGACACAATGTAGGAAGGCATGATAGACCGGGAGGTAGCCTAAAATCGTTCGTCATGGCACTCACTGCAATGAAGTATAACTATGTCCTGTAGTTGACTTCTACAGGTGATGGCGCAGATGATAATTTTGTTTCGTTTTTTTCGAAACAAAACCAACTTATTTGGAAAAGGTTATCAACAATATTGACGACCGACGTGGCGCGGTGGGCGAAGGTCCACCTGCGACACTGGAGGTTGCGGGTTCGATTCCCGCCCTGGGACAAATGTTTGTACGATCTGCAAATATTTGTTCTGGGTGTTCTGGGTATTTTCTATGTATAATAAAAAAAATATTTATCTATGTAATGTATTGTATTAAGTATATCAGTCATCTAGTACCCATAACACAAGCTCTGCTTAGCTTGGGGCTAGATGATGCTGTGTGGATTATCCAGCATTATTTATTTATTTATAATATCTAAAAATGGGAAAATATTGGTCGATAAGTGTTCCCTTTTCCAGTTTTAGAAATTTTGGACAAACCTAGTCAAAATGAGTGCCATATTTTATTTTCCAATAACTATTTTGCTAGACGTCACGGGATTAAAGAAAGAAGCAATGCAAAAGAAATGAGGAACGTTTTCAGGACTGTCCATGGCTGCGACGTAAGAGGTGCGGGTTTGATTCTCGCTGCGGGATAAATTTTTGTATGTCCTGCAGATTTTTTTCTAGGTCTGGATGTTGATGTACAGCAGTACTCGCAGTTCCTGATACCCATGACACAGGAAATCTTAGTGTGGGGTCAGGACTATGGTATATGTCTTTTGGATATAATTATATTTTCTTACACACGGAACCATAAGAATTTCCTTATAGATAGATATAAAACTGAAGTAGGGGAAATGTAAGTATGTCTGTATCGAATAGGCATAGAAATGTGAGAATTATGTAAAGGCTCCTCATAGCTTCCGGTTCATGTTGCTGCAGGCAGTAACAGGGGTGAATTCAGGAGGAGTTCAAGAATGAATTAAATGGAGCGACATTAACTGTCTAGATGGTTTACGAAGGTGTGTAGGTCACTTCTGTTCAGGGTCTAGATAAATACCTCACGCTTAGTTTTCCTATCATGCTAAAACAAATTTGTCAAGGTAAAACTTGGTAACTATTACGTGACATTTCCACAGCTAATGCCATTTCCATACGTCATCAGAAAGTGGTATTTGTCTGCCCCCCCAACTATACTTACTTTTTTTCATAGAAACCGTTCCAACATCCTATTTTTGGATCATAATGTAGGTAACCAATATATAATTTTTCAATTAATTTCAATAAAAATACTTTTTTTACAACATAAAAGGTAAACGATAACGAGACGAATTTATAGTCGCTTGATTTTATTAACTGTTTGAGATTTTGCATCGTGTGTTTAATTTTTATCCTTGTTAATTCCTTAATCCAACTCTGAACAAAGAGCGAAGGTTGTTGGGAGTTATTCAGTTGACGATAACTTTTAAGTTAAATATTTGTCGTATGGAGGACCCGCATCGAACTAAAGGGAGTTGCTATAACCTTACCCGACTGCGCCGTCAAAGGATAAGTTTGAAAATAGGCCTGTGAACTTGGGTACTCTGAATTTGGTATGCCGAACCGTGAATTAGCAAGCAATGTTAAATGTATGTTCCATACCTCAAAAGCAAAGAACGGTATCCTTATAGAATCACTTCGTTATGCGTCCGTCCGTCTGTCTGTATGTCTGTCTGACAAGACCCTTTTCCTCAGGAAGAAGTCTGTTTTTTTCAACAAAGAAGGTCTTTGAACTTGATCTTACGGCATTTTATAATGGTATCACGTTGCTAAAAAAATTATTATACTACCAAAATAATAATTGCGAAAGTCTGTGTGTGTGAATGTTTGTTACCACGTATCTCCGTAACTACTAAACCGGTTTTGATGAAATTTGGAATGTAGATATTTTAGGTTCTGGAATAACAGATAGGCTAATCTTATTTTCGAAAATCAACCCCTAAGGGGGTTAAACAGGGTGGTAAAGTTTCTATGGAAAAAATATTCCTTGGTTTTATTCATTCAAGACTCGGTACACATAAACTTTAAAATAAATAATTAAACACGTACTTTTTATTTTTTCAAAATTACCCTTTGTGGGTGTGCAATTGAGTTCTAAACTTTGTATAAATTGTAGTCCTTGGTTCGATTCATTCAAAAGTTGGTAGACATAGTTTGAAGCCTGGAGACGGTCATATGCTACTTTTATTATCATACCACGCGGGCAGAGCCGCGGGCAACAACCAGTAGCTAAAAAATCCAAAAGGTGAACACTTTAACTATTCTATAATATAAAAGAAATTGCTAAGGAAGCAACCCTAACTAACAGGGTTGTCAGATGCAGATTAGAGGCGCGAATAGGGGTGTCTTCAAAAGAAGGTCGTTAGAGACGTTAACACGGTTTTTGAGCACTTCATAGTATAATGTCCGTTGGCTAGCGAGCCTGTGAACTTCGTCATTTTTGTAAGAAAATCTAAAGTTAAATACTTTATGACACTATAGCCGATACCTAAGTACTCATAAAATATATCGACAAGGGCGTAAACGTCAACAAACATGTCTGACAATCATTTTGAGGTTCCCTTAACCTTTAGCAATTGTTGATTTATAAATGCCCCATCAAGGAATTATCTATAAGCATTCAAGGATATAAGCCACTGTTTCTCAAAGTGGGCAATAACGCCCCCTTGTGGGCGCTGAAGGCATTCAAGGGAGCGGTAGAAGGTATTGAGGGCGCTAAGACGTTCTAGAGGGGAAATCATAGGTTGATATGTTTAAAAACTTTGGGGGGCGCTAGGAAAGGCTTTTATTCAGAAAGTGGGCGATGAGAAAAATAAGTTTGAGAACCTGTGCTATAAATTGTCAATGAAAACAAAATAGGTTACATGGTTTTGTAATGATAACTTTGTTTAAAAGACTGGCGCTTCAACGTTAACAGGTCTAGGGTATTTTTATTTAAAAACCATCATGTTCACATATTTAGGAGTCAAACTACGAATAGTAAAGAATAGGAGAATTCTACAAAGGGGTTCTGCTGAATCCATTCGCTTTTAAATATGTAGTAGGCAAATCTCATGTAGAATTGCTCTCAAATAAAGTAAGGCGCTCGTAAAATTCTTGACTACTGCAATTAGTCATACTAACCATAGATATTATAATACTAAAAAAAATACCACAACAGTGTTAAGTTTGGCAGCTTACCCACCGCTGGGCTTTTTTTCTCAAACGCTATTCCAAAGTTGTTTCCGGGTTTTTTTTTTCAATATGGTCTTCCCTGGACACAATCAGATCTATCCAGCTTTTCGTTCTATAAAGCCCCTATTAAAAGGTGCATTTTACCAATGTCAAAATTCCTTTATTTATAAAAATCTAAAGGATCATATAAAAATTTAATTACAAAAGCTTTTAGCGATGAGAAATGTTTAAAAAATATAGCCAATAATTTTGCAAACCAGTTTCAATATAATGTTCAATCAATTGTTCCTAAATGCACTCATAAATTATTGAACGAAGACGACTACGTCAGACCAATTGATAAGTCAGTTTTTTTCCAAAAGCAACAGACTTTGAAATACATAAAATTATAAAACACACTAATCCACACAAAGCTCCAGGTATTGATGGAATTCGAGCTATTGATGTTGTTAGAATGGCAGATAGAATCGTGAGTGCTATAACACATTTAATAAATACTAGCATCGCCACTGGGCGCTACCCCAAAGATCTGAAAACTGGTATCGTTAGACCCATTCACAAAGGTGGTAGTACGCAGGATTACGGTAAATATCGTCCAATTACGATTCTACCAGTCTTAGACAAAATAGTAGAAAAATATATATGCAGAAAGGTACAGAGGTTTTACTCATTAAATAGTGTTTTATCCTCTCAGCAATATGGCTTTCAGTCAAATAAAAGCACTACGCAGCTGTTGTCTCGTTTTACTGACGATGTCAATTATTACTTAAATGCTAAAAAACATGTAATTTTAGTGTTTATAGACTATGGAAAGGCGTTTGATACCTTACGGCATGACCTATTGATAGACAGGCTAGATAATAGTGGAGTAAGGGGCAATTTGCTGGATTGGTGCAAAGATTATCTTAGTAATCGTAGCTATCAAGTAAGAGTTGGAGACTCATATAGCGAGAGTATCAATATTACTGAAGGAACGGCACAAGGATCAGTACTCGGTCCATTGCACTACTTAACATATGTAAATGATCTAAACAATGTTATTAAATGTTGTACTGTCTACCAATTCGCGGACGACACTTGTCTATTAGCAGCTGATGAGGATCCCTTGGTTGCACAAAACCTCATACAGGCAGACTTTAACGCAATATGCAAATGGTCGCATGATTCAGGGCTAGTGCTCAACGCTGACAAAATTAAACTTATTCACGTTCGTTCTAGCCATAATCATCATGATCACGGTAAGAATAATGTGGAAGTTGTAGCCCATAGTCATAATTGCCTTCACTCATCTAGATGTACAAACAGTTGCTCAATAATTGAACAAGTGGTTGAGCACACCTACCTTCGCCTGGTGATAGATAATAGATTCAATTGGGCAAAGCACATAGACAAAACATGTAATAAACTAAGAGCAATCATGGCTAAATTCTATATAATTAAATGTAAAGTACCCTT
Organism: Perizoma flavofasciatum; assembly: GCA_958496245.1. Lineage (NCBI taxonomy): Eukaryota > Metazoa > Arthropoda > Insecta > Lepidoptera > Geometridae > Perizoma > Perizoma flavofasciatum. The sequence goes on from OY292436.1 coordinate 9,942,092, forward strand.
TGACATATTATTAACTATTTACAAAACATTAGTTGACAGTGTAATATCCTATGGCCTGAGCAGTTATAGTCGTACTTATAAAACTTACCTTGACCAGATATATAATATTCAATTTAGGCTACTCCAATTGCTTACCCCCCCAAAAATAAGAAATAAATATAAAGGAGACCCCATGGAACTCTTCAAGTATTGTGGTGTTATACCTATTCATAAAAAAGTGGAACTAAACTTACTTATAGAACAATACTTTCGCACAGAGATACAAGTCTTAAAAAGTCACTCAATTACCACTAGAAGCATCACCCACAAAAAACTACGTAAACCTAAATTTAATAATGAATATGGTAAAAGAACTTCTCAATATTTAATTCCCCACCTAATTAATAAATTACCAATTGAAATTAAAAACAAAATCACTAAGAATAATATTAAAAACATCTTAAAAAAATATGTATTATCCCAACTTATTTCAACAAGCATTATGTAGGTGGAGCAGCCTGTATAGGTTGTATAGGCCTAATCGTGTAAGATCGTTTGCGCACGCATACACGAGTAACGAAAGTTGTGCATTCTGACACCAAGGCATCAAACTGGTTTGGTTGCTGCATTACTACCTACTAAACATTCCATGACGGTGTCGTTATTTTTGTGTGCGGTCGCTTCATTATAATTATGTACCTACCTACAGTAAAGTTTATAATGTTAGTTTTAATGCCTACCTACTTATTGCTCCTACTTATAATTTCACTGATGTTTTTGTTGTGCATTTTTATCTCAAATACAGTAACACATCGAGAACCTAGTGTCTAGACAAACCTAACATAGGTTTAAAGATGCTACTAACTAACTATTGTACCTACTTAATATGTTAATAAATAAATAAATAATAATAATATTGAAACGTCGGCTTTATTTACTGCCTGTTCCTCCTCGACCAAGCTAGGAAAGAAAGGCAAGGAAACAAGGCTGGTTATTTTTTTAATGATCCTTTTGCATAACAATAGGCCTTATTTTTTATGGAATTTGAGAATTTTCAACTTTTTTACTATCTAAATAATCAAATATTTTTTAGTAGGTGTATGCCTTTATATAAAGTTTTAGATTAATTACGTTTTTATTTGTTATTTGTCAATTTTTGTGTATCTCTTCGGAGTTTGTTATACAAGCGTACACCTTGCCATTTAAACGATTTAGGTACTTACTTTATGGAGTCTACATCATTCATGGAATAAGTACTTTAACTTTATTATACGTTCCGTTAATTTTGTTACAGACAGTCCCCCCTGTTTCGCATTGTAAAGCAAACGTCTCGTTCCACGTTTACCTCCACTATAAAATATTCAACCAACTCTGAAATTAACAGACTGCCAACTAGTAATGAAACTAGCCGTACAACTATCCCCAACTTCATCTGTAAAGAATATTTTATAAAGGCAATACACAGGTCGGAAAGGACACACCGAGCGCAAATGGTTGAATATAATTAAAAAAAAATTGTATAAAACACGACTTTTTGCAACCACAGTTGATACGTTGGAAAATATCTAATTATTAGGTTTGCCAACAGTTTACACATGTATGCAAATAATAAGGTATAATCTAATAAGAATTATGCTACATATGAAACCAATTCGACGACCTCTGTGGCGCAGTGGGCGAAGGTCCGCCTGGGACGCAGAAGGTTGCGGGTTCAATTCCCGCCACGGGACAAATGTTTGTATCTGCAAATATTTGTCTCAGGTCTGGGTGTTTTCTATGTATATTATGTATGTATTTACAAAAAAAAATGTATATAAGTAGTATATCAGTCATTTAGTTCCCATAATACAAGATCTGCTTAGTTTGGGGCTAGATGATGCAGTGCGAAAAAAAAAAAAAAATTGGCAAACACCAGGCGTAGTTTTATAAGTATATAAAAACAATCGGGTAGGTAAATAAAAACGTTAAACCTAACTATTTATTTTAATATGTCACAATATAGATGCCTACGTATTGTGCTTCATGCACACAAAGGACTGAATCTAATTCTAATATAAACGCGTTATTTATAATAAATAAAAAAATCAAGAGAACTTTATTTTATTAGTTACAAAAAAACTCTTCCTTATTAGTAAAAGATTATTCCACAAAGGGGAAGATGATAAAGTTTACTTAAAAAATCTATACGAGGACGAGGATGCTTTCTTCTAGATTTCTCAACGCAAACCGTAAACCATAAGTCCATAGCAGAATTGAAACTTCCTTTTTATGTATTTTTAATATGTGTGCACGATGATTTTTTTCTAGAAAACTAAGTCCAGCGCGAAGTTGGTATTCGGACAAAACTCAACATGGACCTTGCGTTACGTTCAATTCTTACGTGTTGCAGCAACACACCGTGCAATGTGGTGCTCAAGAAACTTTATTTATAAAATGACGCATTCAGTGTGTCTCTTCAGAATTGTTTGCCCGATGCATCGTTGCCCCATTGTTGTGGCCTCCAGGGGTCACAAGTTTGAGCAAACAGTTTACACCGAGCGGAATTTCAGCTGCTCTCTGGAGATTTTCGAATTATTGGTGTGACGCTTGTTATGTGAAAGATGAGCTGGTTTTGGACGAATGGAAACTAAAATAAGTTATTAAGTTTAATAATTTTTAATATGACTAATAATTGTACCAGTGGAACGTCCGCGTCCACGTTGAAGTTTTTATACAAAATTTCATCTTGCAATATCTTAGAAATCCTTTCTAAGATATTTCTTTTTTCCAGTTTGAAAGATGCCGGTAAAATGAGGGCACATGATGCTTTTCACTATTACGTCTCAGAGTAGCGGACGCTATGCAATGCCACTTATAACACGTCCTATTTGGAAGTGGCCTATGAATTATTTAACCACCTAAATTGTAACCGCTTTATAACCGGCCGCTTCAAAATCATATATAATCCTCACCATCCAAAGGTTGTCTGGAAGAGATTTTAAGCGATAAGACCGCCCATTGTACGTTTATCATGTGTTACTGTTTATTTCGTTTGTATCTTAAGGTGTACAATAAAGTATTTTCATTCATTCATTCATTTTCTGCACATTCTTGTGGATCATTTGATGGTCTAATTATAAACGAAATTCAGAGTGCGATCAAAACGAATATAGAAATTTAGAATGCTAGTACAACATGGAATAGCAGTAACTATGTTATACATTTACTGAAGTAAAGTACTTATATTGTATTATTTTTTTATAGACTCTACGGAGGCTATATCTTGGTTTTTATTACTCCCACAATGAAAATAAACTGCGGCTAGCGCAGGCTCTGCCGTTATTTAATTTCAGCTAATATAATAGTTGGAAACTCTCGTCTGCAGTTCTTAATATGAAGTAAGTTAGACGATAAATAAGTTTGTTTGTTTTCCAAGTCAGAATTGTGTTGACGCGCAACTTTTATTGCGTTTTTCTGTGAAAACTTACATAGTACATCATACTAAAACTACTAAGTTATACTGGTTATACCGTTATCTAAACAAATAAAACAGATGAGAAATTTAAAACCGTTCGCAGCAATCTATAGATAGGACTCAACTGATCCAAGATTTCCAAAAGCTGGTCCATGTCTGGGTCAACGCATCAGTGTTGCCATTCAGAGTAATACAGCGAGCATTTCGAAGGCAATACCTTTTTGTTACTGCTTAACCTAGGCAAACTTAAAGACCCCCTGTTGGAAAGTGGTTATTAATGATTACTATTGATATATGTAACTCATGGCATTGCTAATACCTACCATGAATGACTCATATTACATATTATAAGATCAAATTGTTTTTTTAAACATACAGGCAGTAAACATAAAGTAAACATAAAGTAAGTAAGTTAAACATAAACAGTAGTGAGCAGAAACAACTAAACACGATATAAATGATATGATATACATTAATTTGGCATAACATGAAATCAAAATGGCGACAGCCAGAAGATAGAATGTTGAGGCAGTTAAAAAAACAAATAGATACTTATCCTTCTCATAAGTAGAGCTGAAAAGAAATTCCCCACACACCTCTGATCCATCTAGACAGCTCAAGTATTGGATCCTCAGCATAGTTCGCCAATGAACAAACGAGTTATAAAGGTATAGATTCTTAACCCTCCTTTTAAACTACAGAGCAGACTTACAATTTAATTCAGTACGGAATGAGAGAAACAAGGCGGAAACAAAAGCTCATTAATTGAGAACTTGGAACAAAGCGTGTACACAATAAGCGATATACTTAAAAACTACTTTACGGCTTCCCTGAATTACTTCCCAAGTTTAAGACATTCCTTCTGTTTAAAGGTGGGAGCACATGAGTGTTCAGTCTTATTTGTAAACTGGATCTTTATATTATTATCATCCCAACCTTACCTACAATTCGAATGTGTTGGTGTTCGAATCTTTGTTGCTTTATTGCTTGAAGATTATTAATCTCAACGCTGATTCTTAAGACATTATTACGACTATAATCACGTACTTTACTATTCTTCTGCTGACGGTACCTGATGACATGGTCTTAATAATGTCCTAAAATGATACCAAACCACGTCAATTTCAATGTTATGAAGGCTGATTTGTATGTAAATTTGTTCAGGTATATTTTGTGACCTAGACTGCATAGGCTTCTTTATACCACGTGGACCAAGTTATGGGTTGAAGCTAGTGATAAATGTATAGGTATTCTGTCCGAGACAAATTAGCTTTGTCTTTATCGAACGTAACTATCGGTGAAGGCACCGACTAAGTTTCGACTCATTCCGAGAGTCTTCTTTAGGTTGAGCTATTGCGACGCTCTCCCTCCACGTCGCATCTTGGTTAACAGTTTCAAAATAAATTAGTTGTACTATGATTCACTATTTTAGACAATCGTACAGATCGAGCATTTGGGCAGGATTAGGAATTTAGGATTACGCAGTTCGTAGAACCAAACTCCTCGGATATAAAGGTTTTCAAATGCCGACCAAGAATCGCACGCTCATTGGCAATGCTTATACCTAAACCATAATAACGCGCTGCTTCGATCAGTCGCCCTGAAATAATTTCGGCCCGGTTCCTCACGGTTCCAGTCTCAACTCAAAATGGCTCAAATACTTAAGCTCGATCGAGATTCCATTTCTGCACCTCTTGAGTAGGCTTCTTCTTGCTCGGTCAGTAAAGAGAAAGCTCCGTACTAGTACAATCGTACTATGACGAGCGCGGCCTAGCTAACTACGGTACGCTAGCGCCATCTCTTATCAAATGGCGCACTACTTATTACCGCCATCGAGTACACAAACCGCGCTAGAAAAGGACGGTAGTTTCCAGAACGTTCGAGACGATACGAGACGGGGCAGAGCGAAGTGAGACAGTGTGATGGCCACGCCTCCTACTAGATTGTTCTGGAAGAGACGTCTTACGAGATATATAAGCGCGGCAAGCGGCCGGTAGGGGCAGTTTCCTTTCAAGATTTGAGGGTGAATTATTCGAAGTGATAAATAAGCGATATCCAGTGACTAGTGTTGTGACAGTTGTGCTAGTGTTGTACCTAGTGATACAGTGTTTAAGTGTTTTTGTTTTAATTGCGTAGTTTCGTTGTGTTATTTGTTTTGTTGACATTTTTATTGAGTGATTTATTAATACAGTGTTAATTTTGGTGCTTAATTGGACTTAATTATTTTATCCCGAACCCTAGCTCGTAATAGTACTAATGAACTAGTTCAGACTTCTACTACTAATAGTGCCGCGCTCTTTTAAAATGTACTACTGTACTAGAGTATAAAGGAAACATACAAAACGCGTTCATGAAACAGCACTTTTTATTATTTTAGTACGTTCGTTTTCTACACTAAGGTTTAAAATCAACCTTATAGTGTAGAAAATAGCGAACACTTTTACGTCATGCAACCTTTGGGACCGAATGAACTACTGAACTAGTGTACTATTAGGAACGAGTACAACTTCTACGTCGTACATCGTTCCTGTACTGCACAAGCCTACTCTTGAGATCTTTGGCAGAATCAGCCGCTGTAAACAATGTATCGCCGTCTTTACACGAATATGCAAATGAATGGTACCGACATGCTCGCTCAAGTTTATAAAGTGATGTCTTGTAAATTAGCAGAACAATGCCGAATACTCGCAAGCACCCGTAAGTTTCGAGCAGTCTCCTCTTCTATGGATACTTAGTGACAAACTGGGGACTAACTTCATGTTACAAACGGCTTCAAATCAATATTCAAGGCAACTGTGTCACCACTAGCAAGATCGATGAGAGTTTATGATTTCGTAGCACTTTCGTAGCACTGTAACAATAATGACAAGAAATACATTTTCGTGTAATTGTGTTGTATTATTTGAATTTTGGCGCCTTCCAAGCCATAGGCTAGTAAACTAATGTAATGATAGGTTAGATGTCAAACGAAATGTCATTGTGACATCTCTCTCCGTTTCCGTTCTAGTTCATGGTTGGTATCAATAAAACAAGTGATTGCATTACCAAAAATCTACTTTTTATTAAAGTAATCCTACAAATTGCATCAACATTATCATGCTGTTGCCTGCCTCCCCAAGTATGGTTCACAATACCTACATTATTTATTTATTTATTTCTCAGGGAGGAAACGCGTAAGTGATACCTCTGGTATTACAAGCGTCCATAGGTTACGGTAATCGCTTACCAATAGATGGGCCGTGGCTTAATGGCCTTTTTAGTGATAAAAACCAAACGGTAGGTATGGTTTGAATACTACGGAGTATCGTCACGGATCAGCATACCAAATATATTTTGTATATGTATTTGTATTTATCCAAAACATAACATCTATTCTTACAGGGATGGCCTTATTCAATAGAGTAGTCAGCATAAAAATAAATTATTAACAATAGCACAAATTGAATAGTATAGCCCTTGCGAACTCACTCCGTGAACAGTGGAATACGTCAACGGTTGCCGCTACCAGATTTAGTGCTTGTCTGGTGCGCGTCAGTGGCGCCTTGTTCAGCAGGTTAGTCCTTCCGCGAGGCACTGCGAACAGACTCGAACAGAGGCGGCCACCTGCGCCGCCCTACGAACTCGTCGGGTACCCACAGCTTCATCATCTCCAAGATGGTCTGGTTGGATATCATCCCCCGGAACACCCTAACCATATACAGAGCAAGCGCCATATCCCTTCTTATTTCCAACTTGTTGTATCCAACCATACCCTACTGAAGATGTTTATCATAGGATTAAGTCAGTTTTTATTTACGCCGTGCCGTGCCGTATCTTCGGAAGAGTGGTTTTTGTGGTCTAGTCACGGGCACGATTCTCCAAACGACGATTTTGTGCCCATCTTCACGACCGCTCGCTAGCTAATATTAAAAATAAAAAAATTACGTAAGAACCGTAGAAGGATTTGCATATTTATTGTCACTTAGTTGAGGTGAATAAACTCCGGGAAATTGTAATGCTATTTATGTTCCAATTTGCATCTAAGTTGTTTGTAAAGTTTGTTGCTTTCAGATTAAAATCCTTTAATTTGTGTTACTGAGACTGAGCAACTTGAATGAGGTTGGGTTTAAAGGTACACCAGAACTAATTTTATTATTTCACTAACTTCTACCCACGGCTTCGCCCGCATGATACCCCGATAAAAAGTAGCCTATGTGTTATTCTCATGTATAAGCTATATTACTGTAAAGTTTCAGTAAAATCCATTCAGTAGTTTTTGCGTTAAAGAGTTACAAACATCCATCCTCACAAACTTTCGCGTTTATTATATTAGTAGGAAGTATGTTATTTCTTACCATAAATACTTATCCCTTGAAAAACATATCTTTATACAAATATATTTATTTACCACTAAGTATGTTACAATTTTGTCATTCTGGTGCTCCCCGCACGAGGGCTAGCCTGTATCGCGGAAGGTCGGTTACATAAGATACCATTACTGATCAACTAAGTTAAATCACTGTTCCAGGGCAAACAGAAAAATAAAAAAATCCATACTTTAAAACTTTAAAATTTACATTATGACAATAATATTTAAACTTATTATAGTATGAAACTAAAACAAATCTTTGTATAAACATCACTGAGCCAATAGTTTCTATAGCTATAAACTTTTATATCATGGTGTACCTTTAATTTGATATACCCAATTATCATTTAATTGATAAGGCATTTATCCTAGTGATTTTTCCTTTCTATCGGTATCATAAAAATACAGAATATTTATTTTTACTCATTTAGTTAGTTCAAGTTCTGGCTTAAACAAGCAACTTTCTGAAAATCTTTAAATGCAGTAGTATTATCTATTTACCTTAAAAATAAAGGAAAGTCTCCATTAAGTAAAACTTTCTAACTTCAACATTTAAACTACTTGTCCTCCAAAGTACTTGTTATTAAGAGAAGCTTTGGTAACGTGAACAGTAGGCAAAAGCCAGTTGCTTATAAAAAATCACATAGCTTAGCTTAGGTGGCTGGAAAGGAGCCATATAATTTTCATTCAGCCGATAACGACTCCTGAATCAGGGTGTCAACTTAACCGGAATGGCTTGGTTTAGATAATTATGGGACACAACCGCGGCAGCCGACTTCACTCGAGTTAGTTTATATCAACACAACATTATCCACAAACAAAGGAACGCAAGCTACATCGCATAGGCTAGAACAGTATTAAATAATTCTGGCCTTTTTTCACACAGTTCTAGCCCTAAAGTAAGCAGAGCTTGTGTTATGGGAACTACATGACTGATATACTACTTATATAATTTTTTTTTAATTACTTAAACAACCCGGTAATGATATTAAAAGGTGTGTTTTTTTTAGAAATCAGTGCAATTTATTATTGACCTACTTCCGATGGAAGGAGCAAGTTTGGTGTTAATATTTTGGTTAAAATGTTGCTTGTTTTTCCTGATACACACACAAATTAACAGTTTAAAATTAATTAAATTAATAGTAAAAACCCTAACAAAAATTTTTTTTTACCCTAGTGCAGCAACCATGTCATGGTAAACTTAAAACCAGCTATCATAATAAAATGCGTACAGAAAATATCATGTATGTGCTGATGACGGTTTAAGAGTTCCTTTATCTGAAGCTAATCCTGGATGTCAATTCAGGTCATGTTTTTTGCACAAACATTCCAAGTTAAATAAAAGCTTGTAAAAGTTACAGAGAACCTTCTCCATCCAAAGGTTGAATTGAAGAGCTTCGCCATCGCTCCTAAGCAATAATACTGCCCATTTTACTTCCTCGATTAGCTTGTAATTTGGTCTGTTTCAATTTGTAAGCAATAATACTCGTATGTATACAAGAATAAAGTGTTAATAACCTATTTCTAAAATTTACAAACAGACCAGCCAATTTCGTAGCGCGTACTAACAGCATTATTTAAAATTTACAAACAAACCAGCGAATTTCATAGCGCGTACTAATAGCAATATTTAAAATTTACAAACAAACCAACCAATCGAACTTCTTCCTTGTTAGAACAACATTGGATAGGGCATTATCATAAATCGTCTTCCCAGATAGTCTGGGGAAGGCATAATGGCCGCTGAAATTAGACGAGGAATCTGAATCACTGTTTTATTGGCCTAAAAAAGCCAGACCATACTTTCCAAGTTATAAAATGGGATCCGTAACATTCGGTGCTTAACTCTCAGTGTCTAATAAAGGTTGGTTTAGCTATGAGATAATTAGCTACGTGTATACATCTATTTTTAACAAGCTTTTATTAAACTTGCAATGTTTTATGTTAGTTTGTCTGTTTAGGTCAAATCTTGCAAGCTGAATAAGAACTACTTATCCCACAGAGTTGAATATGTTGGTTCAGTGGTTTTTGAATATGTTGGATGGATGTTTCTTTCATCGTCTATGGCAGCGCCCTCTTGGGCGATAGAACCTAGCTGAGAACTATATTTGAAGTCAATCGATGGCAATGAATATAAAAGACATTAATCAAAAACCATCAAAAACCGACTTCATATAACGGGATATTGATGACAACAAATTGGTGATAATATGCAATTTTATCACCAATTTGTTTACCCTTAGGTGTGTTTTTTTTCATAAAATTTACCACCACCATTAAAGTATACACCAAATAAATCGGTTTACGCTGGCGAATATATCGCGTAGGTATGTTACGCGATATCTTCGCCAATTGTACACAATAACAACATACAGGCAAATTGAGAAACTCATTTTTTGAAGTCGGTTGATAATAATTCAATTGCGATATTCGCGATAATAGAAACCGCAGTCTCAAGTTTGCGGTTGCTATCCTGCAGGTACTCTAATAGGATCAGATCCTCAATTGCCCACGTTATTCTGCTTACTCTTTCGAATAAAAAACATACAGTTCTTACAGAACTCCTTTTTTGAAGTCGGTTCAAAATTCATTTAATCGGATAATCCGTTTCGGATATAAATGGTAACATACCAAGAAACACTTGTGTGTTTCTAATACGCGTTCGAGGTTGTTTGTTACTTTTGAGGACCTCTAACGCATATATGGGCTCATTGCATCGCGAGCAAAGACAAATACTACGTATGATATGTATGTATCTACAAAAAAGTATATCATCCATGTAGTTCCCATAACACAAGCTCTGCTTAGTTTGGAGCTAGATGATGCTGTGTGAAAAATGACCAGTCAGAGAATCTGACATCCTTAGATCAGCAATCAGTATACAAAGTAGGGACGAGTCAAGGCACATCAAAATATAACATTTTACCCAAATCCACGTTTTGGATTAAATAAATCAAGAACTATTTTATTATCATTCAAATTACTAATAAATATTTATAAGCAAGGGTTAACAATGACTTTCAGAGGGTAAGTTAAAGGGGAGTTAGAAGGGGTGGGAGTGTCACACCAATGATTACTTTGAAGTAATTTATTAATATAACACGGCTATGCTTTTAACAGGTGTTTTGATAGGAATATTTAATCGTAAATAGATAGTGTAGTAGAAGGTATAGTGCAATTTTGTGTAAGTCAATAACATTTAATGCGAAACGATTATTACTTATGAATCCAGTGAAAATTATAGAACTTCCTCTAGTTATAGATGATAAGAATTAATTAAGAAAAATGCTTCCTGCGTGCGTTAGAGTTTGTTAATTAACTCTGGATTAATTTACTTTTTATTTGGGCTAACTTTTAGTTTTATATTGCGCATTCTATTAACTAGATTTTAATTCAGGTTAAAATGCATCTGCCCTGAGCCCTGCATCATAGAAGTGAGCTTAAAATGTATATATGTGACTCATGTGACTTTGAAATTTTGAAAAAATAACACGTAGTCCTCACTTATGAAAAATTTGTAAATGGATACGCAGGTAACACTATATTATACCTATACCACATTGAAATTAAATAAAGACAGACTCTAGGCAGCTGTAAAATATTCAGTCGTATCATTCATAAAACCTCTGTGGCGCAAAGGGCGAAGGCCCGCCTGAGGTTGCGGGTTCGATTCCCGCCGACCAATGTTTGTATGATCTACAAATATTTGTCTCAGATCTGGGTATTTTCTATGTATAATAATTACGTATATAAGTAGTATATCGGTAATGTAGTTCCTGCTTGTGTTATGACAAGCTTTTCTTACTTAGGGGCTAGATGATGCTGTGTCCAGCATTATTCATTTATTTATTCAAAGGGATGTCTTCTAGAAAAGCTTTAAATTACTAAAGTGTGAATCACATGGAAGAGACTTTTGTGGTTGATGCTTTTAAGACTATTTAATTATTTGACTAATATATTTCTCAATAAATGAATTCACATTGTTCGATTGGCACCACGCTATAGCAGTATATTATTGTAATTCTGTGCTATAGCTGAATGAAGAGTCATAAAAAAACAAGCAAAATTTCTGCCTGATTCTTCCATGCTTTGTCGTTTGGGAGAAATAGCGTTAGCACGCTTAAAATTTTAGAATTCACGTATTTTTTAAAGTGTCATTTCTAGGTATAATGCGATTTGAATTAATAAAAGACTATGGACTTTGACTTTGAACGATATAAACGGAAACTATGACAGGACTAGGCTAAGGTTCGCTAGTAATTTAGACCTTTATCAGACTGTACAATATTAAATTGGTACAAAACCACCAGAACTTATAATACTTGCCTATCGCTCTCCTTCCAGGATGGTACGTGACACGATTCCCCTGATTTATTCCCCATCCCTGCACCAGCACAAAGAACAAATGCGATCATTATAGGGGCCGACAAGTGTGCCTATTGTCGGCACTCGGCAGCCCTGTCCCGCGAGACTTGGGGTGCCGAACAATTTGGGGTGAAATGGGGATGCCAGAGCAGAATCCGCAATATTGTGAAGGTTTTATGCAGTTATTTTCTGCATTGTAGATGTGAATAACTTTGAGTACGTTATAGTTCTTACACTTGCATGATTTTATTACTATTTTTTACTACGGTTGATTTTAAGAAAGGTTTCGATTTTACATGCAAGCGTACTCGTGGTCTTGGCAGACAAGGTGTCATGAAGAAGCATGGTAATGGTTTAACCGGAAGGTATCCGGCATAACCCCTCAGTAGTCCCCGCAACGGAAGAGTATCCACGATAGATTTACCCACTTAAAAAATGGTTAACAAATACCTAGTCTTTGGAGACCACGTCTTCGGTGACAGAGGCTTTCACGGCTTTCATGCTACAATTTTCAAAAATGTGGTTCTTCGACATATTGGTTACAATTCCTTCACCGTTTGAGGGCAAAATAGCTAGGCTAAACAATATAATATTTTTTTATAAATTAACAAGGCAATATTTCATCGTTCTTTTTGTCGACCTACAGCCACCTTTCGAATTTGTTTTTTTTTCAACCTTTGGTATTAGAATCTGTTATAAAAGTTTTTACAATATTTACAAGAGACTGACGTTGCAAAATTGGTCTCCACGAAAAGAACATTAATTTAACTGGATAACATACAGCCTATGTCCACCCTGAAGGTCCATTCTAAATATTGGTGAAAATATATTTGAAATCTGATGAGTTATCAAAATAAATAAATAATAATATGAGTTTCTTTCACCCCTCGCCCCCGTTCCTCGCCCTGCCTCATCAACGTGCTCACATCGCACTGCCCGTGTTATCTATAGCGCCGCATTATGTACTTGTTTTCATTTCACATTATCTCTGAAACTATTCCATCAAATGGCATACTGTAAAAGGCAAAATTTTATAAGAATTCATAGAGAGTACTTGAAAACCATATCCAAACTTCATCTATTGACAACCATCCTTTGATCGCCACCACCAGTGCGTCAGTTTGACCGGACCCTTAGCCATTGGTCAATATAGTCACTACAACTACTTACATCATGCGGTTGTAGCTATCAATCTCCGGAAGAATAGTCAAAAATCAACTATTTTCCTCTTAATGTTAAGATAATATCGAAGCCAATGCAAAATCGACGAAGAACTTCCACGTTGTCATATCACAAAACAGCTGGCGAAAGTTTGCCCCTTTCCCCCCTCTAGTCCCCAAAGTCCCCCTCGGTACAAGGCGCCGATAATTTAAGCGACACTGCTACTAAAGTTTGCATCGCACCAACATAAGGTGCGCGATTATGGTTGGCTCGATTCATAAGCGAAGTCGTTTTTACTTTTTCCAACTGGCTCTCTTTTCGGTCTAGTGGGCGGTACCCTTACTGCTGATCCGGAGGTTGTGGGTTTAGGGTGCCTTCAAATTAGACGCTTATAAAAGCGCTGCAGTGGCGCGACTGACTTTATTCAGATTAGAAGAGCAACTGTCGTGACACGTGCACGCCGCTAAATTACTATAACGCTACTACAGACGCGTCTACTCCACCACTGCAGCGCTTCTATAAGCGTCTAATTTGAAGGCGCCCTTAAACCCGGTCGTAAAGGAATGTATTGTTTTCACTAGAAAAAATATTTGATCATCACATGCTCCAAACGGTGAAAAAATGGCATGCCCTATGGAACCAAAAATTCGATGGAATGTGTATCAGTTACTGTTCTAATAAGCGGCGTTGGGCTTGCAATCTGTCACGTGGAATGCAAATTACTTGCAATAACCTCTGACTACCCCTCAAAGGTCAAGATCTACGCACTGAGTATGTATCCGAGGATGTCCATCACGGGGAATAGTGCAAGCGTGATTTTTTTTGTTTCTCTCCACGCTCGTTAGCTCACGTGCTTGTGTGCACCAGAGGTAGCGTCCGTTTGGAAAAGATAATAATATGAAACCTTTTCGACCGGCTCTCTTCACTCGTGTGCTGGTGGCCCATCTGCCAGGAGCTTCTGGCTTTCTTGGCTATCTTTCTTACCGTCCCGATCAAATGATCAGAATGGAGCGAAACATGAGTGTGTCGCAATACAAAAGACTTGCACAGACAATGAAACTGTTTTAATTATTTTCTAACTGGAACGGGTCGAAACGGTCTTTCTGTTGGGGACCTAAAATTACTTCTTCTGTCATCATCAGCTAACTAAAAGTAAGTCTACTAAGTTCAAATTCGATTTGTTTATTTATACACACAAATACAACAATACAGATATGTAAAACCTAATTCACTAAACTTATAAAGCATAATAATTATTTAAAAAAAACATGTAGGTGATCAATAAATTTGTGAATCCTACTTTCCTACTACTATTTTAAACGCGAAAGTTTTTGAGGATGGATTTTTGTTACTCTTTCACGCAAAAAATACTGAACGGATTTTGATGAAATTTTATAGTAATATAGCTTATACATTAAAATAACACATAGGCTACTTTTTAACCGGGTACCGCGCGGGCGAAGGCGTGGGCAGAGGCTAGTATTATATAATTTTCTCGCTGCGCTTGTAACTCGCGCCATCTGCCTCTCAATCTCGGCACGCGTATAAGTTGAAGCAGGATGTGTCAACGAGGAATTAGCGGTACTCAACAACAGAACTTGGTAAACCCCGGCTATTTGCCTGCAATCTTGCTATACTTACATCTTAGAAGTCAAATGACGGCCAATTTGAGTGTATCTTATTCATCACTTCGCCCTTTAGAGGTACAATTTAAAACCTGAATTGTGTCAAGAACATATCTTTCAACGTGTTAGGCTATATATTAAGCGTAATATGTCGTGCATTATTTGTTTTTTAGTGAGTAAGAAAGAAGCAAAAAAGAATAACATTTATTTAGGACGACATAAATAAAAACAACTAATTTTGGAACGAAGTTAGGATGGTGGGATAAGTTATGAAAAAAATAATCCTACTAATATCATAAACGTGAAAGTTTGTGAGGATGTTTGTTCCTCTTTCACGCAAAAGCTACTTAACGGATTTTGATGAAACTTCACAGTAATATAGCTTACACATCAGAATAACACATAGGCTACTTTTTATCCGGGTACCACGCGGGCGAAGCCGTGGGCAGAAGCTAGTATATATATAAGTGAGAAATTTAAACTATTTTATTTTGAAGTTAAACTAACAAGTAGGCTACTGCTTATAAGTTTAACTGAAACAGAAATGCCCCACGCATCCTACTACTCCATCCACCTAGACAGTTAAATATCGCACTAAAAAGGTATCAGCTCAGCATACTAAGCACTGGTATGCTACTGACCCTGCGCAGTGACGTCACAGACGCCAGAAGCAAACACTACAGAAATTAAGTGTTACATGGCTTTATCATGACGACCTCTGTGGCGCAATGGGCGAAGGTCCGCATGAGACGCAGAAGGTTGCGGGTTCAATTCCCGAACCTGCCGCGGGACAAATGTTTGTACTATCTGCAAATATTTGTCTCGGGTCTGGGTGTTATGTATAATATGTATGTATGTACAAAAAAAACGTATATAAGTAGTATATCAGTCATGTAGTTCCCATAACACAAGCTCTGCTTATTTTGGGGCTAGATGATGCTGTGTGTAATTCTCCAGTATTATTTATTACAATCTCATTTGTTATTTCTAGGTAGCCTTGATTTTATGTCATTGACTAGCGTGTATGTACCTTGAAAAGAGCTTAGTCCCCGATTGTGAATTCAATGCATCTGCACCATTTATTACTAAAGTTCTGGAGTAAGATTTTTCATCACCGAAATGTGACTTCAAAGCACTAACTTAACTATAAAATAGGTTTAGTTTTAGTATGTTACAGAAGCATCAAAAGTTAAATGGCAATCGTAAAAATGGCTCGGTTGTAAATCCTGGCTAAATGTTTAAACTGTTCCAAAGTTTGAAAGAGTTTGAAGAATATCGAGTAGGAAATAACATTTGAAGAACATTTTAATACCTTACATACATAAAGAAGGCTGATTAAAAAGCTCTCAACACACGGCATTGTTTTTTTTTAACTTT
Source organism: Perizoma flavofasciatum (assembly GCA_958496245.1). Lineage (NCBI taxonomy): Eukaryota > Metazoa > Arthropoda > Insecta > Lepidoptera > Geometridae > Perizoma > Perizoma flavofasciatum. The sequence goes on from OY292436.1 coordinate 9,958,401, forward strand.
TTATGTATGTTCTGACTTTGTATAAATTAGACCTTTTTATCAAAGAATCTGAAATAACTGCGTAATTTTCTAGCATTACGAGTAATTAATTTAGCATTACGCCGATTACTTTGGATCCTATACGAATAGTTTTTTCTTTGTTGTGCCGGTGATCGATGCCGATAATTGCCGATGTTATCCCATGAAAAAATAATTAAAACGATAAGTAGTTTATACAAAAATCTTTAAAGTTTCTTGCTATTCTGTTGACCAGTGTGTGAAAGAAATGCTAGAAGCTACCTGCACTTTTTTATTTATTTATTTTTTAATTTTAAAAAAACTTAATTAAATTACACTGTTTGTGAGTACATTTATTCATACAACTATTTATAAGTAGGCATATACAAAAAATACAGATGAAACAGCTAGCCACCTAAAGACAAGCTAGCAAACGATCTATAGATAGCTATAGATCGAGATCTGATCCAACTGATCCAGATCACTACCAGACGGAAGCGTTCCCAAAATACTGGCCGCATTGCCACGCTGAATGGCAATGCTAATTACACTTAGTTAAACACGCGAAATTACTTAATTAAATACTTACATGCAAAGTGCATGTAGGTAGGCTGAGAGCCAATTAAAAGTTTCCATTATCAAAAGAAGAAAATAAAGAAACTACATTAACATAACATTTTAAAGGGTGATAAAAGAAAAAACAAATAAAACAAATATAAATAAATAAATAATGCTGGACAATCTACACAGCATCATCTAGCCCCAAGCTAAGCAGAGCTTGTGTTATGGGTACTAGATCACTGATATACTTAATACAATACATTAAATAGATAGATTTTTTTTTATTACACATAGAAAATACCCAGAACATATAAAATATAGCAAGATAATTAGGTTTAAATGTATAAAAAATAAAAAAGTGTTGTTTTGTCAAAAGGTACATTTTTATATCAGCTTACGCTGCATCAAACCAAGGAACGGTAAGATGATTTTTTTTCAGTGCCCTTAAAGTTATCGTAACTGTCACCTATGACAAATGGTTACGGCTTTGTCAAAATGTTCGTACTAGAAACTTGTTTAAATGGAATATTCCATCGATAATAAATAAATAATAATGCTGGACGTTTTTCACACAGCATCATATAACCCTAAACTAAGCAGAGCTTGTATTATGGGAACTACATGACTGATATACTACTTATATACACTTTTTTTATAAATACATACATATTATATATAGAAAACACCCAGACTCGAGACAAATATTTGCTGATACCATCATTTGTCCCGCGGCGGGAATCGAACCCGCAACCTTCTGGGTCTCAGGCGTTCCTTCACTCACTGCGCTACAGAGATCGTACTACTTATACACTTTTTTGTAAATACATACATAATACGTAGAAAACACCCAAACCTTAGACAAATATTTACTGATACAAACATTTGTCGCGCGGCGGGAATCGAACGCGCAACCTTCTACGTCTCAGGCGGGCCTTCGCACACTGTGCTACAGAGATCGTACTACTTATACACTTTTTTGTATATACATACATTATACATAGAAAACACCCAGACTCGAGACAAATATTTGCTGATACAAATATTTGTCGCGCGGCGGGAATCGAACCCGCAACCTTCTGGGTCTCAGGCGGGCCTTCGATCACTGCGCTACAGAGATCGTACTACTTATAAACTTTTTTGTAAATACATACATTATATATAGAAAACACCCAAACCTGAGACAAATATTTGCTGATACAAACATTTGTCCCGCGGCGGGAATCGAACCCGCAACCTTCTGCGTCTCCGGCGGGCCTTCGCCCACTGCGCTACAAAGATCGTACTACTATATATTTTTTTGTAAATACATACTTATTATACATAGAAAATACCCAGACTTGAGACAAATATTTGCTGATACAAACATTTGTCTCGCGGCGGGAATCGAACGCGCAACCTTCTGCGTCTCAGGCGGGCCTTCACCCACTGCGCTACAAAGATCGTACTACTATATATTTTTTTGTAAATACATACTTGTAGCATCACTATTTGATTAAACGCAAGCAACGACAACGTTCGTTCATCATCGGGATCACTCGTGCGTCGTCGGCACACAGCGACGCCATCTTGGCGCCGCTCGATTATATAAGGCCTCGGCGACCGACGGACATGGAGCGGATCGCCGTATTCGTTGCGTACGGACCACACCTTTTAGTCGCGCTAGCCGAGTCGCCTTAATTTCGTGAGGAAATTATCGTCGACCGCACCCGTAGCTCTCTTGCTGCGGTGGGGATTATCTGCGCCTGCGGAAAACCGGGGAGGATCGGTATGTTTGTGAAACCGTTCCACTCATAGGTCACGCGTCGTAAATAAACTCAGTGAAATCTTGATGGACCCGATTCCGGGACCATCCAAAGGCCCTTTTCAGGGCCACGAAGAAGAAGGAAAAGACCCAGACGCCGCACCCGTTACTCCGGACGGATCAGGTAAAGTGCCGACCCATGTCTTCGAAGGATTGTCTCCGCGAAAGAAAGACCCAAAACCTTCGTTAGCCCAGCTGACAGCACAGAAACAGAAACCGCTGCCACAGAGAGAAAAACAAAGGCCACAGAAGGAGGTACTCGTAGAAGCCAAGAAGGCAAACACGTCGTTCGCGCAAGCAGCGCGAAGTCAGAATAAGGGAGGACCCCCTATACCCCCGCCTGCCAGACCCCAAGCCCCAATCGGAAAAACCCCGACGGCATCGACCAGTAGAGCCGAGCCAGCTAGACCCCCCCCCCCCCCAACCTCTCTCGCAGACTGGAGAGAACGCAGAGAAACCGAGGACAAAAGAAGGACCTAGGTACCCACCGCTGGTCGTAGAAAAGCTGGAAAACTGGTCGAGTCACTTCAAGACTCTGGCCACTAAGCTAGGAAGGCCACCTAACGAACGCCCCTATGGACAGGGCATACGTTTCAACCCCGAAGACGAGAACGAGTACCGGCTGATCCAATCATACCTGACGGAGTTGGAAAAGGTCGAAACAATAAGCTGGTTCTCGTACTCTCTGCCGGCCGAGAGAAGCCTGAAGCTAGCCATCCGAGGCCTACCGTCAGATACGGAGGTCGAGGAGATCCAAGCGGCCTTAGAAGAAAAGGGCTTTGTATGCGAGTACATAAAAAACATTAAAGGGAGACAGGGGCGTCCCGGAAGCGTGTTTTATGCCCTCATGAAAAAGACACCAAATCTGACACCAGCAATCTACGAAGTAACTGAACTACTCATGATGCCAGGGATCATCATTGAGGCATGGCGAGGAAAAAAGGGGCCGTCGCAGTGCCACAGATGCCAAAAATTCAGGCACAGCTCACACAACTGCCACAGAGAGCAGGCATGTGTACGATGTGGCGAACCTCACCGAGCAGGCGAGTGCCCGAGGCCGAAAGACGAACCTGCGACGTGCGCAAACTGCGGAGGCGCACATCCAGCAAACTTTCAGTCTTGTCCCGTGTTCAAGAAAGAAATCCGAAACAAGAGAGGTGGAACCATGGCCGAAACGACCGCAGACAGAAACAGAGGCAGAAAGGGAACCACCCTGGTTACCCCCGCCACCATTGAGGAAACGGCAGCGTCCTCACTAATGGCACCGGCAAACCCGCAGAAAGGGGCCGGGGAAAAGGCCAAGAAACCAAAGAAAGGAAAAGGCAAGAAAGCCGACGAGAAGCCCGGGACAAGCCAAACAAAGCTTCCACCGAACACGCGCAAGGACTCCCTCGGACAGACGATAGGCGTCCTTAAAGAAATCCTGGAAGCGGTCCAGTCCGGCACAGATGCCGAGACCGCTACCCTCATGGGATTAATGCGGATCCTAAATAATGGGGGGAGGGATTAGAGTCGTCTACTGGAATGCTGAAACGCTCACGGGGAAGAGAAAACTGCTGGCCCTCTTCCTCCGTGAGCAGAAAGTAGACATACTACTGGTCAGCGAGACTCACCTCAACAATACCTTAGAATTTAGGATCCCCAACTATGTAATATATAGAAAGGATGAGAAAAGCCCGGAAGGGAAAACCTATCGTGGGCTCGCGGTGATGGTCCACCGAAGGGTGATACACCAGCTCATCCCTGTTGTTGAATTCCATTCCATACAAGCCATAGGAGTGCTCATAAACGTCGCCGGAGAAAACATGAGGATCTTCTCCGCCTACAAACCACCTAAAGAAACCCTAATCAAAACAGAACTGAGATCACTACTGAATACAGATACCCCTACGGTCGTAGCCGGCGACCTAAACTCAAAGCACACATTATGGAATTCCAGCAAGGTGTGTAAAAATGGGCGCATACTATACCAAGACTCGTTGGACCATCACTACGAAGTAATTGGACCAGATACGTGGACCCGTGCTAATGGGGACTACGAAGCTAATGGGAATGGGGACGTGATCGACGTAGTGGCATTCAAGGGCCTAAAGACAGCCCCAGAACTTAGCGTCTTGCCAGACCTGCCCTCGGATCACAGACCGGTGCTACTAATACTGAAGGAAGTCCCAAGTAGAGTTGTCTACCCCCCGAGAAGGCAAAGAGTCTGCTGGGAATCCTTCCAAAGAGAAGCGCAGAAAAGGACCACCACCAGCCCGGTCGAAACCCCACAGGACGTCGAACGGGCTACAAAAGAGCTCACATTAGCAATTCAAGACTCCTTAAAAGCAGCCACGCACTCTACCTCGCCAGCGAAGAGATTTAATCCACTCCCGGCAAGGATACGAAACCTCGTCAGCGAAAAAAGGGAAAAGAGAAAACTCTGGCAGGAAACCCGATGCCCACGAGTCAGAACGGAGTTAAATGCTTTGGTGGAACGTCTTAGAACAGCCTTGACGATCATGCAACCGAAGGATGGGAGGAACACATCAGTAACATAACTGATGACTTGCCCTCCGTCCATCGACTATGTCGACAATTGGCAGACACACCAAAACCCGTCCAACCACTGATTGGAAGCGATGGGCTCCTCAAATTCGAAGCTAAAGATAGAGCAGAAATCCTTGCAGACAGCTTAGAGAAACAGTTCACGCCAAACCCCACAAACGACCAACACCAAGTGGAAATAATCGAAAAGCTACTAGCAGAATACCTTGCCGCACCACAAACAGAAGAAACCACGAATAAAATCTTTCTGAACCCAGGAAGGGTCAAAAGATCCATCCAGCGACTGCCCAGAAAGAAAGCTCCTGGACTGGATAAAATCACGAACGAAGCCCTAAAAAATCTGCCGCCGAAAACCGTGGTTTCTCTAACGAGAATATACAACGGCATACTCCGCACTGGCCATTTCCTGATTAGCTGGAAAAAAGGCAAGGTGGTGATGCTCCCTAAACCCGGAAAAGATGCCAGAAAACCCGAAAGCTACAGACCAATAACACTGTTGAGTACAATGTCGAAACTATTCGAGAGACTGGTACTTCAACACTTGACGCCACACATCAAACCAAGGGAGGAACAATTCGGTTTTAGGGCCGAACACTCCACCACCTTGCAAATTACCAAGATGGTTAACGAAATGGCCACAAGCCATAACAAGAAGGAGTACGTTGCTGCCGTCCTTCTCGACATGGAAAAGGCCTTCGACAGAGTATGGCATGAGGGGTTGCTGTAAAAATCCACTGCTCCCAAAAAGATCATCGAAATCATCGCTAGCTACCTCAGAGAAAGGAGCTTTGTCGTCTCCGTTGAAAACGAGCTCTCTGAAGAGAGAGTCATAAAGGCCGGAGTACCACAAGGAAGCTGCCTCTTCCCCGTATGCTACGCTTGGTATACCGACGACATCCCGGTCGTTGGGCAAGCAAAGCTCGCCCTTTACGCGGATGATGCAGCCTACTATGCGTCATCGTACAAGCCGGCCTTCGCAGCCAAACGACTCCAACCCACACTGGATGCCCTACCAGAATGGCTTCAAAAATGGAGGCTGACGGTAAACGTCGGGAAGACCCAAGCAATCCTCACCGGAGGCACAAAGCTACCAACACCTCTGAAGCTACTAAATCAGGACATACCATGGCAGCCGAGCGTCAAATACCTGGGAGTAACCATAGACAGGAGACTCAGCTTCCTAAACCATGTGGACCACATTGTAGGAAAGGTGAGGGGAGCTCGCGCCAAACTCCTCCCTATCCTTCACTCGAAGCTGCCCATACGAACAAAGATCCTCATCTACAAGACCTATCTCAGGACACGGCTTACCTACGCGGCCCCAGCGTGGTACCCGTTCCTGAGTAGGACAAACAGGAATCGTTTGCAGGCACAGGAGAACATCTCACTGAGGAAGATCGTCGGGGCTCCTCGATACGTTAGGAAATCCACAATCCAAAGAGACCTACAAATGGAGGACGTAGATGCCTTCGTGAGAAGGCTAACCACACAGATGTTCCAGAGAGCGGATTCGTTCCAGCATGCCCACATAATGGGAATCGCCCCCCTGCACGCCAGACCCCCCGACGAACCCGGAAGACGAAAAACAAAGCCCTTCTCAAGAGATTACATCCAAAAGGACGACACCACCAAAATGGGGATGCCAACTCCGGCGGTCACGGCTGAAGTCGCGGATCGGTTCGCTGGGCCTTCCTTGGGAAACCAAGGATCTCACCCGGCAGGGCCTGATCGCACCAGCATATAAGTGTAAACCGGAGAAAGCATCCCCAGAGAAGTCCACCAAACCAAATAGACACGCCCATAGTAATGGGCGTAGACTCGCCAGAGACAAGGGGCACAGCCCTGAAAGCCCTTCCCCCATCCCACAAGGGATGAGAAGAAATCCGACGACGGACATGGAGCAGTCTGCGCTAGCGCTCTCGCATCGCATCTCGCGTCACGAACTCGTCGGGAACAACGTACCAACAATCCTACCTACTTCCTATCTACTTCAGGTTGTTATTAGTAAATATTTGTTTGGACTGTTGACTAAGAGCCTAAAATAAAAGAAGATTATTGTAACAAGTGGTATTATTCTACTTCAGGAAACCTACCCACGCTACATACTTATTATACATAGAAAACACCCAAACCTTAGACAAATATTTGCTGATACAAACATATGTCCCGCGGCGGGAATCGAACCCGCAACCTTCTGGGTCTCAGGCGGGCCTTCGCCCACTGCGCTACAAAGATCGTACTACTATATTTTTTTTTGTAAATACATACATAATATACATAGAAAACACCCAGACTTGAGACAAATATTTGCTGATACAAATATTTGTCCCGTATGATACACGATCGTTTCATAGACACGTCCTCAAGGCGTTCCATAAAAATACCATCCAGTCCAAATTAACAGTCAGACATGTACTCGAATCCAAACATTCGAGTCTGGAATTTGGCATCAGTGGCTGGAATTTATCGTTCAATTCGAGACCCATCTGCTCCGGACGTCATGTCACCAAATGTCTAGATCTTGAGTTATCACGGGAAGGGGTGCTGCTGTGATTTAGGTGTGGCACAATTTTTGCATGTGACTCCACTTGCATTTGACTTTTAGGATTTAGTCCATAATATCACGTAATAATAATAATGCTGGACATTTTTCACACAGCATCATCTAGCCCCAAAGTAAACAGAGCTTGTGTTATGGGAACTACATGACTGATTAACTACTTAACTACTTTGTAGATACATACATATTAAACATAGAAAACACCCAGTTCCCGAGAGAAATATTTGTAGATACAAACATTTGTCCCGCGGCGGGAATCGAACCCGCAACCTTCTGTGTCTCAGACGAGTCTTCGTCCACTGCGCCACGGAGGTCGTCTTCCAAGAAAATTTTTAGGTATTTATGCGTTTATTTAGTTATGTACCTACGTATCTACTGGCCATCTGTATATGCATTAAGACGTATCTATTGCCCATTTCCATATGCATTAAGACGAAGTAGAGTCTTTGGGAACTAATAAATAATGCTGGACATATTTCACACAGCATCATTTAGCCCCAAACTAAGCAGAGCTTGTATTATGGGAACTACATGACTGATAGACTACTTATATACATTTTTTTTGTAAATACATACATATTATACATAGAAAACACCCAGACCCGAGACAAACATTTGCTAATCATACAAACATTTGTCCCGCAGCAGGAATCCAACCCACAACCTTCTGCATCTCAGGCAGGCGTTCGCCCACTGCGCCACAAAGGTTGTCAGTAATAATGAGTTAATGGAGTAAATGCGTTAACGGTGGATTAGTTAGTTGATTGATTATTTCATTAATTGATTGAATGGACAGTTGATTATCCCATCATCACCCCGATTGCTCAAGGTTATTTTTTTTATGTCTAACATAACCAAAGTCTTACTAAACACATATGGATCATGTTATCCGACCCATAGCTCTACTCCTGTTCGAGTGCTTCCCCGTTCAATTCTCAATTTTTATCATCATCATCATCATCATCATCATCATCCTATATTAATCCACAGCTGGACATAGGCCTCCCCTAATGAGCGCCATAGTGCCCTGTCTTCAGCTTGCCGCATCCAGCATCTGCCTGCAGTCTTTCGCAGATCGTCATCCCACCTGGCCGGAGGGCGTCCTACACTACGTTTGCGGAGTCGCGGTCTCCACTCAAGAACACGTTTACCCCAGCGGTTGTCGGTTCTTCGCGAGATATGACCGGCCCACTGCCACTTCAGCTTGCTAATTCGTTGAGCTATGTCGATAACTTTGGTTCTCTGACGGATGTATTCGTTACGAATCTTATCCTTCAGAGAGACTCCGAGCATAGCTCTTTCCATAGCTCGCTGAGCGACTTTGAACTGGTGGACCAGCCCTATCGTGAGTGTCCACGTCTCAGCTCCGTAGGTCATGACGGGTAGGACGCACTGATTGAAAACTTTCGTTTTCAAGCATTGCGGTATGGATGACGAGAAGACTCCACGTAGTTTTCCAAACGCTGCCCAGCCTAGCTGGATCCTCCTCTTGGCATTTCTTAAATTTTTCTACCCAGTATTATTTTTACCCGTTCAACCCAGAATATGCTCCGTTCTACCCAATCCAAAAATCTAAGTCACAGTGTATTCTAAACAGTACAGACACCGTAATATTTATTTCCGGTTTAAAGTTTATGGGTGCCGTTAAAATTATATACAAATTATACCTCTGGTGTTAAAAATGCCCATACGTTACGTTATCCACTTACCAACAGGTAGTCCGCCTGCTTTTATATACATTTTTATTAACCTTTACTTTCCCACTGCTGGACTAAGGTCTCCCCCAAATACTTACAAACCATGCGGTCTCCTGCCACTTCCCACCTGATGCCAAATGTATTGTTTGGATGTTCCTCTGACTACCCCCTAGGTATCCTCAAAGATCTACGCACAAAGTATGAATCGGACGATGTCATAGGGAATACAGTTTTGAAAGCGTGTTTGTTTCTTTGACTTTTTGGATGGCCAATTTCATATGGCAATGGGGTAAAAATACGTGCAGATAGCCATTCAATTTTTAACAAGTTGCTTGCAGCCTCACGAATATAACACTGGCCTCGATTCTGTAGTACACTGACTAAACTAAATTTAAACTATCGCTCTCTTTTACTGATAGTGTACGCAAGAAAGAGATAGCTACAATTTTAGTGCTGTGTGCTGCTGTCAAATCAGTTCACGTGCCGCTTTTCTTCGTGTTTATAGTCAGTATGTTTTGATATCACGACTAAATTTGTATGGAAAACTTAAATCTGACTAATTTGACAGCACTAAAATTGTAGTTGCGTTGCGTTGTGGAGTGAAAGAAGATATAGTGACAAGAATAGAGAAAGGTATGCTAAGGTGGTTTGGGCATGTAGAAAGGATGGACGAAAGGAGATTGACGAAACATGTATATAAGGGAAGCGTGAATGGGATAATTGGAAAGGGTAGACCCCGGCGAACGTACTCTGACCAGATTGGAGACGTTCTGGAGAAAGGTCAGGTCAAGAGTACCCAAAACCGGCGAGCATGTATGAAGAATGTAATGAGAGTGAATGAAGCAAAAGAGGTATGTCAGGATCATAGCAAGTGGAAATCCGTAGTCTCTGCCTACCCCTCCGGGAAACAGGCGTGAGTTTATGTATGTATGTATGTAAAATTGTAGCTATCTCTTTCTTGCTTGCACTATCAGTAAAAGAGAGCGATAGTTTAAATTTAGTTTAGTCAGTGTACTACAGAATCGAGGCCACTGTGTCTGGCTAAACGTAACCCCACTCGGCGTTATTGCCATAAATAATGCATTCCAAGTGAGACCGGTCACTTTGTAAATTGTACTGAGACGTAAACGTTTTGTGAAGTTACTAAATAATATAGCACACAAACTCGTTAGTCAGCATTGTTTATCTATTATACTGTCTTATAGTTTTAAGTTCTTTATTTCATAACTAGATGTCGCTGCTAAAATAGTAGTTAATAGTTGTTCAATAAGGGACTAACTCGAATCATGTCATACAAGATTAGTCTTTTTTACACTTCGATTGCGAGAAAATAAAATAAACTATGTATAATATAGTAAACCTAATATTTGCACGACAATTTAGTAGAGTATAGTGATACCTAAAAGTAACCTACGAACCAATGTACCTATATTCAAGCCAATAAAAGTTTTCATTAATTCAACATTCTAGAATTGTCGCTGCAATACTTGCTTGTCAAATGTCGCTTTCAGTTACGTTTAAACTATATATTTATTCTAATAAAGTTTTCATTTAACATTCTAGAGTTGTTGCTGCAATACTCGCTTGTCAAATGTCGCATTCAGTTACGTTTAAACTATATATTTATTCTAATAAAGTTTTCATTCAACATTCTAGACTTGTCGCTGCAATACTCGCTTGTCAAATGTCGCTTTCAGTTATATTTAAACAATAAATTTATTCTAATAAAGTTTTTATTCATTCATTCAACATTCTAGAATTGTCGCTGCAATACTCGCTTGTCAAATGTCGCTTTCAGTTACATTTATACTATATATTTTTCTAATAAAGTTTTCATTCATTCATTCAACATTCTAGAGTTGTTGCTGCAATACTCGCTTGTCAAATGTCGCTTTCAGTTATATTTAAACAATAAATTTATTCTAATAAAGTTTTTATTCATTCATTCAACATTCTAGAATTGTCGCTGCAATACTCGCTTGTCAAATGTCGCTTTCAGTTACATTTATACTATATATTTTTCTAATAAAGTTTTCATTCATTCATTCAACATTCTAGAGTTGTCGCTGCAATACTCGCTTATCAAATGTCGCTTTCAGTTACATTTAAACTATATATTTGTTCTAATAAATTATTTAAAAAAATCACATTAAATTTGTAGTTTGTTGATAATAACGACTAAAAACTCTCACCTTTTTTTTAAGTCAGTTGATAAAACATTATGAATGATTGAATTTACAATAGTTTTTGGAAATAAAACTTGGGTAATGTAAAAGCTTACTTATTGATGACTGGTCTAAATCGCTCAAATTGGTAACTGTTCTTGACATAATTGATGCCTCATGCTGCTACATGGACGGATCCTCTCAATTCTTTAAAATTAATGGCGCATAAGACCCTGGGGTCGTTTTGTAGTGATGGAGAGATAAAACGTTTTGGATTTTACTGAAACCAGCAAAATACACTCATTTCGTTCGTAAAATATATAAAAAACAAACAGGCTCTCGACATTTGATTCCCCTCAGATACATTCTTTTTTATCGCGATACTCGTTGCGTAAATCTTTAAAGATACCACGTATGGGTAGTCGGAAGTAAACATTATATAAGGTACATGACCGAGTTTCGCAAGAAGTTAGTATTCCACGTGATAGATTGCAAGCCCATTGCCGCTTATTGGAACACTAACAAATCTGAATAAAAGTAAAATAAATCTGTAAGCAAAAGTTGCAAACTAACGGTATAACATTTATTAGTCCAATTTAGTTCAGAAACTTCTCTCCTAACTAGTATATTTTGTAACACAAGACAAAAATAGACTATATAAAATCAATGTGTCATTTAAAAATGACGCAAAAAGGATAATATGAATAATTCGCCCTCTAGATAGGTAACTACGCGGCGGAAGGACGATGATGTAACAACTTGTACGAAGAGATGGCAGTAGAAAAAAAAATGCTTTGTGTTGTAATAGCTGACCGTATTTGGTCTAAGCAATATTTTTTTTCTCCAACTAAATCCAAGCAGTGCAAATATCGCATACAATTTCATGGTGGCTTAACTATTTTACCAATAACTTTATCCAGACTCTGCTGATAAAATGAAATAACTCTATCGTCATTATTATGGTGGCGCGTTGCATTAAGTCCAGTTACTTGCTCCTGATGCTGCCCTTATGGACTGTACTGTCAACATTGAAATCCTACTAATATTATAAAGGTGAAAGTTTGTGAGGATGTTTGTTCCTCTTTCACGCAAAAACTACTGAACGGATTTTGATGAAACTTTACAGTAATATAGCTTAAACATCAGAATAGCACATTCTGATGTTTAATTTATCCGGGTACCACGCGGGCGAAGCCGTGGGCGGAAGCTTGTCTTCCATATAAACTCAAGGCGTGAATACCTGTGCAATCAAAAAACAAATAATCCCAAAATAATATTAACCCTAAACATACTTTTTTTTAAGTTTTCTTAATGCATCATAATGCTCGAACCTGAAAGATCCGAGGCGCGTATAAACTATCCGTTTTAATGTACGTGGGGTAGTTTAGTTTGCATGCTATAGTGTCAGATACGTTTTTTTGAAAAATTAAAAACTGTCCGCAATTATTTATTTAAGAAAATCTTGGTAAGATTGAATGTGTCAGAACATTCAATCGTACCAAGCAAAATAGTCACAAAAAAGCGAAATTGAATATAAAAAATATTATAAAGTTGTCAAATGTAAAATTCATGTTCTAGTTCCCAGAGCAGCAACTAGCTCAATGTAAAGAGTTCTTTACATTTTTTCTACTGTCACAATGAAACGATAGTCGGTTGGGATAATCCGCTCTTGTTTCATTTAGCGGAAAATTGTATTTCGAAGTAGATATACTATTATTGCTGAATGTTGCTATTAGTTTTTTGCATTTTAACCTTATTATGATATATATTAAAGTTTGGCTACCTATTGGTAAATGATTTTCACTTTTTATGTAACAATTCTATAGCACATACTCCAGTCATCCCGTGACCACGGCAGTTGGAATACAGTGGAAACGTCGGGAAAATAATAAAAAAGATAACACGATAAAGACCCGTTAAACTTATAGTTATGTTATCTAATCGCGAAAGTTTGAAACATACAATTTTAAATAAAAAAAAATTATATTATAAATACCCAACTGTCACATACATAGTTCTGCCCACATACATAGCCCACACTAAGATTCCCTGTGTTGTGGGTATCAAAAACGTTTAGTACACCCAGACTCAAAACAAATATAACGTAAAACACTTGCAAATGTATTGTCTTCGAATGAAAAATATTACAACCTTTAAGATATTGGACTCTGAGCCTCTTATCCATAATCACTCACTAACTTTAGCAGCGAAATAACTTTAACTCTGTCCGTTTCTAACACTAAAAAAATATTTTTTTTTTATTTCAAGATTTTTTTTCATGTAATAAAAAATATTTGATTGATAATAGAAGCAGACAACTTATATCTTGCTGCTGCTAAACAAGTACAGATTGTTTCATGATAAACCGAAATGACAGATATAGAGTTTTTAAGTTTTTAAAACCAGAACTTGTAATTTCGTCATGTCCGTCCTCTGTCTTTGTGCTCGTTGGATCGATGAATAAAAGCAAAAAAACTTTATTGAGCAACAAACATAAGAATCAGAATTTTAATATATATTTAATGCTACGCTCGTAAGAGATATCCAGACGATTTGCTACTAGGGTTTTTTTACTTCTTTTACAATTTGTATACTTGGATTTTTCATGATTTTGGCGTTTTGTTCATATCAAATGATTTTGGTATTCTGATATGGACATGGGTATTTTTAAATGGATGCAAGTATAGAGCATGGCTACACCCTACAAAGCTCATTGAAAAATGTTCTCTAAAAAGCTATACGTTCTAGTTTACGGTTACTAGATCTATAAAAATTAAACAAAAATTTCGTTCAAATTAATCTTGCCATAAAAATCCGGGAAAATTCCTGACATCAATTCCCGAAGTATTTCAAACTGCACATTTTTCCTCGACGGGAAAATTAATTCCCCTTTGAAATCCAAACAAATTGAAACTTTTATAAAACGGATAGGAAGTTAATAGCAAATTAAATGATCCATTGGCTTAGCTTAATTAAAGGAAGTGGGGATGACAAGTTCTACGGTACTTAATCTACTTAATATGTTGATCTTTTGCAGCTTACGCAGTCTTTTTATTAAAAAGCTGAGCTATAAATGCATTTGTTGTTCTCAAGAATATTATTTATACGATAAATAAAACTAAGCTAAGTAGAATGACAGGAAATGTTTTATTTTTATTTTTAGAACCTATTTATGTAGTTACTAAAAACATCGAGCAGATAACTCCTCAATGTGGTGCTAAAATAGAGGATAATCGTTGAAATCTATACGTAATTTACCAACACACTAAGGCATTGTTTCAAATACGCTGTGATGTATTTCCGTATCATTTATAAACCAGTTGTCTCACTAAACGTTGCTATCAATAATCCTATCCAACAGATCCATCATTTGGTTACAATCTAAATTACTTGATTTTCCGAAAATGTACAATAAACTTACAGTCTAATTTGGACCCTGTTTTAACCGAAACTAAGGTTCATTCAATTATTGAACTTGTGGTCCGTTTTGTTGAAGCGCATTTGTCATTTGCAGTGATTGAATTCAGCACGCTTTTGATTTATTAGGCACCATTTTCTTTGATTGGGTGTTCCAAGCTCTTTGAGTGTCGTGGGTTGGCTTTTACTGGATTTTTCTTGGCTAACTGTAATTTTAGATACAATCTTACTAGCTTAATCAGTAGCTTCTTATTTATTGCTAAGAAACTAAAAAGAAAACATAAATGTTTTCCTAGATATGAATCGGCAAACATCAGTCAGAAGGTCGTATATTAAAGCGGTGGGTTCGATTCACACACTTAGAAGGTAAAATATTCCTTAAGGTAATAATATTATTTAATAGTAGTCTTGATGAAGTGGAGTAATGACCAGCAATAATGAGTAGTAACAGCTGAGATAACAGATTTATAATCAGGCAGAGCTTCCTCCTTTCACAAAAATAGGGTAGAGAATGCCATCGCCGCCATAAAATTCACTAGCTTTTATAGAACCAACCATTTCGCATAAATCTGGAATGTTATTTATGCTTGATCAGCAAATAAACTATACGATAAAATATGAAATATAGACTCTAACTATATCACTTACTTACATAATGTTATCTATCGATTTACTAAGATCGATTAGTAAATCGATAAGATAGGATTCCCACTAATAGGATTTTGACTTAGGCGCCAAACTGAACTGAATAAAATATTAAAATTAAAAATTCACGATGCATTAAAGTACTCTACATATAACTAAAATAATCCAATAATTAAATTTTGGAATTGGCATTGGAATAGCAAAATGGTTACCTAAATTTTAACAGAACATAATGGAATCGAACTGTGCTACTAAGATTATTATGTATGAGTATGCTTTTTAAGTCAAATCAATATATGATGTATATTGATTTGACTTAAAAAGCTGCGTGTCTGTGCTACTCATCACTTGCAATAGAGAAAAAAACAAGCATTCAGTTTTTAGATATCATTTATTATAAGAAGAAGAAGAAGATGTGTAATGAAATATTACCACTTTATTCGGTTGGGGCGTCGATATGCAATACTTGGAACATTGCTGATGCTTTGCCTGGCTTCCACACAAGTAGAAAAGTAGAGATACTCTAATTTCGCCATTCATTAGTTTAATGAAAAGTATGACGCTGCACGGATTAATTCCTGTTCAAAGATATTTTGTGTGATATCATATTATCTTATGTTCAAAATAAGCTTGGTATCCTCTTGTTCAATTCTCGTATCTAAGTAAATGAATTCACAGAGGCAGGCATCCGTGAGGCGGACAACACAGCCGGTGACGTTGTAGTTCTCATTTTGTTGAGAATTCTTTTGAGTGAAAATGAAATTGTGGAGAAACTACAATAAGTTTATGGATGTGGCATTTTAGAAGCTTTTATTAACCTCACGTAGCATGATTGTACACTAAAATGAGCTACAGTGGAGAGAAATAAAGAGTTACATCAGCCCTCAATAATACATGATAATGACCACGACCGCTCCGTCAAGAGCAGTATGACTGAGAAGAGAATCAGTCCTAGAAACTCCATCTATTCATAAAACAACAACGGTGAGTTTAAAATACTAAATAAAAAAGGGGAAAAAGTGGAGCCATGTAAGATCGTTTGCAAAATAACTATAGATAACTAATTGCCAAATAAGTATCTAGATGATAACTTTATATAATACTATTCCGTTGGTACTTTAGTCATCTGTGACGATTTTAACACTGAGTATGTTTGCCGACCCGTAATAAAAAGGCATAATGGTAAAAATTATGCCTTTTTATTACGGGTGTGGTTTGATGTGAATATATGAATATTTCAAAGATCTACATATGTATATCAATATTTCATATTAATCTATAAATATGAAATATTCATATTTTCCTAATGAAAAGCTCCATATAATATTGATCATAGCTATAAAATGCCACCTCAGTTAATTTCGCGGCTTTATGAAAGCATTTTAGTGAACAGCTCTAAAATTCCATTTCTTTCGTAGTGCGGTATGACGCCTGGAATGAGTTCCGTGGGCTGCCTTTTCCTTATTTTAGGGTTGAATTATATTGAGGACCATTGTTATGAGAGGGCTTTGAACCTTTTGTTAGGTCAAAAAAGTTTTTGCTCAGATTTTTATCAGCAAAATTTTCACTTCTGCCTTATCTGCCGATTGAGAGAAATGCTTTTTTGATGGTAGGCCTGTGATATCATAAATTAGCCATAGCATGCAAAAACGGTTGGATAACTCAAATAAATTAAGTGATTTTTTTTCGTACCTACGCTGCATTAATTTTCCATGAAAGAGTTCACTTCAGAGTACTGTTCAAAAGTGAAATGCAATAAATTATTTTCTTACTTCGACCGCTTTGTCATAGCAAAGTAACACTTAACTAGGACATAACTAGTAGTTCTCCAAAGAAATTGTCTTTTTACAAAATGGTTGGAATTCTCTGGATTCCCCATATACAGCCAGCTCACAGTATTAAAACTATATTTCACGTGTAATAAATTTAAAGTATATTTTGGCAAATATACTTAAATATATCATTTTAAAAGAAAAATATTTTTAATCATCCTGTCCACAATTTGTCTGTAAGATAAAAAAGTAAAAAGGCCAGAATTGAAAATGTATTGTTTGTGAAAATTAAATATGCAATTAGCGTTTCCTTTTTACCTTTCAAAATATAGCGCCCCACAAGACCTTTTATTTTATCGGCACCTCTTTGGTCCCTATCTCTTTAGTTTATCTTAAAAACAACCCTCCTCTTTCAAAAACCCTCTCAACAGTTTAATTATATATCTTATATTATTACACATGTTTAATTTCATAAAGATCAGATGAATAATTCGGAAGCTATCGTCGAATTGTGTTCGACTCAACAGGTTCGTCCAGTCGGTCACACACGAAACTGCCCAGTACACTCTTTTCTATACGTTATATCTTACAAGTTTTTTTGCAGTACTACACACACCATCCATCATTTAATCTCTCAAGAAAAACATCTTAAGACGGTGTCACACCAGACTTAGTAAACACGACGCGCAACTATAAGCTATTCTCTTGGGAAATAAGGTATCCAGTATGTTTGACCTCCCTCACGCTCTGGTGATGGGATGCGCTCGTAAATAAGTAGGTATTACTCATACCTATTTATTTACCTATTCATATTATTATAAATAATATCTTAATAATAATTTTATGAGGTATTTTGTAAGTTTGGACTACTTACATGTTTGGAAACTATTCATCTAATTTCAAAAAATATTTCAGCAATATTTATTATAGACCTTTATGGTGGATATAGTCTGTAAATTCCGTTAAAATAAAAGGGATTTTCGTGGAGACCAATTTTGCAACGTAAAATGGAGAAAAAACGGTTGATCGAATGCATTTTTTACAAACACTTTCATTAAATGAAAGTCTATGAAAGTGTTTGCTGTGAAGAATATGAGAAAGCTTGTTTTTAAAAAGTTTTTATAGTTAATAATTTATTTTTACTGTCATTATCTTAACCCGGAATCACATCCAAAACAGCAAGGGTCTTACTTATAACTGCAGAAAAAATATTTCTTTATAAGGTTATAGACGAACTAAATATATGTCTATATTTAGTTCGTTTGATATGTTTGTTCTAGAATGTTTCACAAATCAACCCGTAGTGAGTGAAGAGAGGGACGTAGTTAATCAGTTTTTTTTTGTTTTTGTTCAATCAAGAACTATTCTCTTTGACAATATATAAAGTATCCCAAAATTTCCGGGGCTTGACATAATTGCGTTGACCATTTCGCTATGAATCGAGCTGACGATAAGGTCAACCTTCATAATTTAAATTACTTTCAGAATGTTTCTGGAGTCCTTACTCCATTATAACCATTATTAATTGCCTTGCCTTAAAGCTCTCTGTCATAAAACCACCCTCAAATTCAGAGGAGTCCCACGAAAACCCATTAAAACAATATTTTATAGGCAATCTGCAACAATATGCGACGGCGAAATGTGTACGAATAATTGAATTCCGTTTGCATAATGGCGGATACGTTAATATAGATGTAGAAGTCATATCATAAAATCCGGTAAGTTGTGAAATACCCGGTACAACCCTAACCCTAAACAACCTAACATAAAACACTACTAGAAAAATCGTTTTAGCCTTTAAGCAATTTTATTGTCTGAATCTCTATGACATTTTTTATTTATAATAATAATAATAATAATGCTGGACATTTTCACACAGCATCATCTAGCCCCAAACTAAGCAGAACTTGTATTATGGGAACTACATGACTGATATACTACTTATATACATTTTTTTTGTAAATACATACATAATATACATAGAAAACACCCAGACCTGAGACAAATATTTGCAGATACAAACATTTGTCCCGTGGCTTATTATGAACTATTTTTAAACGCTTAAGTTTTACCAATTTAAATACGATTTCTAAATCGCATTACTTCATTGCGCTAGCCCAATTGTTTCATCACATAAAACTAAGTTAAAAGTGAAACTGTTCCTAAAAGTTAGTAGATTTTGGTCACTAGTATTTCAAGTTAATTTCACAAAATTCTATTTACCTATCTAATCTATAAAATCATATTACTTATATTTGATTGTTAAACTAAACAATGACTCTCTTTCTGATTATGTGTAATTTCAAGTTCAACAGATTAAAAAGAAACCTGTTTAGGTACGTATGAACACCACCCATCGTGCGCAAGCGTAAAGCCTCCCTGATGCAGCAGGTGCGCGCCAGCACCAACAGCCTCCTGAGCACGGTGGCTGAGCAGCTGGACGGTCCTATACTCAGACACTGGACCAAGACTAATGTGCTGCCCTGTCACTCAATACGCTGTGCCAAATAATAATTTGTAAGTATTTTAATTCGATGTGAATTTATTGTGACATGAACTATCTATTATGAATGAATTTACAGTTAAATCTAAGTCGCTACAAACAATAAATCTTTACATCCACTACTGAGTAAAGTCTTCTCTATAACGCCACTTCTGGCGGTCTTCTGCCAGCCGGATCCACTGCTCATCTACTGCCCAATGTCGTCTTACCATCGGAAAATTGGTCTGCCTCAAGGCCGCCTCATATCTCACGGCCACCTGTCCATGACTGCTTTGGTTCATTTGGATCCCGTCTTGCAAAGTGCCCTGTCCATCTCCACTTAAGCCTCGCAATACGTATACCTATATCTTCCACTTTAGTAAGGCGTCTAATCTCGATGTTATTTTATATGTATTACAGATAGATCGATAGACAATTCTTTATTGCACAAAATAGTAGTACATAGGCGAACTTAATGCTAAAAAGCAGTCTCTTCCAGATAACCTTTGTGTATTGTGGAAAAAGATGTGTTGGTAGTGGACAGAATGGTTAAAACAAAAATAATAATATGCAGTGATTATGTAACGCAAATTTTTAAATACACCTAAATAATTATGTATACGGAAAAAATGGTATTCATGAAGTTACAGAAATAATATTCGACGATGGCATTGACATAATTATATGCAAAATTCAGGGAATTCCAACCTATGGACGCATATTTTATGTTGTTTTTACATGGCGAAACATCCGGTAAAATTACAGGCACGTGTGGCTTGCAAATCGATGTTTTTCAACACAAAGCATGTACTGTACCTACGATAAAAAAAAGTTGTGTCGCATGAGCGAATGCGTCGCAATGATTTGAAACATTTAGTTTTTAGGTTTAAATTAAATATGAAATATGGAAATAAATCATTAATTATTATCTACGAGTATTTTACGAATGAATAGTACGAGATAAAGCCCATTTGTGCCAACCAAGGTTAGCATAATACCTAAGTTAACATCTGCCAGGCGCTTAAACTGCATTGTTAATTAACTCTGACTTAATATAGCAAAAAAGGCACTTTACATGGCCGCGGTTTCAGATTATGTTTATAATCCAAGTTATGGCCGCAGCAGGAATAAAATTTGGCCCATTTGGCACGACGATCCATGCTTAGCCTAAAATCTGATCTGAAAAACTGCGTAGTAAATTAAATAAGGCGTAAAGACGGCGTAGTGAGAAAAATAAAAGTTAATTATTTGCATAACATTCGGTTACAAGAGGTGGCATAAAACTATATGATATACACTAAGTAATTTAAGATAATTTAAAAAATGTTAGCTCGATTCATAAATTTAAAACTGAACTTGCTAGTTTTGTTAGGGAAAATTGGCCAATTTAATAAGATTTTTCATTTCTAGTACTCAACTAATTTGTATTAATATGTACCTACCTATCTTTTTATTTGTGCAAACTGTAATAATTACTACCGACAGACCGAACGACAAAAATATTTACTTTATTAATTGTATACTTTAAGCTAAATAGCTATTCTCATGTAAGTGACTGTGTCTTTTTTGAGACCTACCGTTCTTAATCATTTTTTTACAAAATATAAAAGTTGTAAAAAATATCCAATAAGCGACGATGGGCGACAACCTGTCACGTGAAACACATAAGTAATAGTTGCAAAAACGAGGGCATATACAAAAAAAAATATGTACGTACCTCTGACTACCCTCTACTTGGTACCTATCCTGAAGGATTAACGCACTGTGTATTTATCTGAGAATGTCCGTCATGGGGAATACAGGGGTGAGGGGGGGGGGGGGGGGGGGGAATTATAACTTATTGTCACTTAATTATAGTAAACTAAAAGTAAAAATATATTTATTTGACATAATAAAATGTTACAAATTGTATATGAATCCATAGGCTCCTGAACTAGTACAAACTATATTAAAATAAATAAATAAATAACGTTTGCGCTTCTTAATTTTAATTGACATCCTCTGTGGCGCAGTGAGCGAACGCCTGCCTGAGACGCAGAAGGTTGCGGGTTCGATTCCCGCTGCGGGACAAATGTTTGTATAATTAGCAAATGTTTGTATGATTAGCAAATGTTTGCCTCGGGTCTGGGATAAGTATTTACAAAAAAAAAATGTATATAAGTAGTATATCAGTCATGTAGTTCCCATAACACAAGCTCTGCTTACTTTGGGGCTAAATGATGTTGTGTGAAATATGTCCAGCATTATTTAATTTGGCGGTTAAATGCTGAACTGGCGATGGATGGATCTCCACCGCTACCACTGAGCGGAATCAACCAATCGCGGATGCCGTTCTGCACACAACAGCGCTGCGACTGCTCAAAAAGAAACTTCAATGGCGCCTATCTCACGGTTACAAAACCGAACGGTGGCGTTCGATCAAGCGCTTTCGCAATAATATTTAGGAAATAGCATCATCTAGCCCCAAAGTAAGCAGAGCTTGTGTTATGGGAACTACACGACTGATATACTATTTATAACATTTTTAATACATAGGCGGGCCTTCGCCCACTGCGCTGCAGAGGTCGCCACGTTCTCCAATGTTAATTTGGTGCGGGATCGTTTCCTGTGCTGAAAGTCGGTAAAAGAAAAGTGCGGAAGTCCCCGTACATTTGGAACCAGGTGGGGAGGAGCCAGCAAGTAAGTACGTATGGAGTGTTCTATCATCTCACAGTTTTGGAAGCGCATTTTATTTATTTACATTTTTATTTTTATTCATTTAGCCATGTGTGATCAGTATCCTACTTCCTACTATCCTATCCTACTATTATTATAACGTGAAAGTTTGTGAGGATGGATGTTTGATACTCTTTCACGCAAAAACTACTGAACGGATTTTGATAAAATTGTACAGTAATATAGCTTATACATCAGAATAACACTTTTTATCCGGGTACCATGCGGGCGAAGCCGTGAGCAGAAGCTAGTAAGGTATAAAATTGCGATACTCACCTATTCATATTATTTTCCGCCCCCGACGCATTCAAAAACAAACCCTACCAACTGCAGCCATTTTTAAATATTAAAAAAGCAAACTGGTGGCCGTAAACTGGCAACATTCAGATTCCAGCTACTGAAGCCCGGCGGCAGGAAGCATTAAAACAGCTAGATCACTACATTGACAAAATGTACTTGTTTTTTTTCTGAATTGTAAATGTATTTTGAATATTGTATTAACAATCAACATCAGTAAATTAAATATTAAAATATTCGATTACCTACCTACTATCTATAACAAATGTGTTATTTCACTGTATTGTACCTGTTACTGAATAAATACTTGTCTTGTCGTTAAAAAGCCGTGTTGGCCTAGTGAGCAGTACCCCGACCTCTGATTTAAAGGTCATGGCTCCGTGCATATAAAAGAAGAAAGATAAAAAAATAGACTTGCAAATTTTGATGTAAACGCTAACCTTATATGGAAAACGTTAGTGTGTGCCAAATATAATTTTAGGACTTGCCCCTGGCTACGCTCATTTTATCTTGGAATATATCTGCGTAGGTAGGTATTGAAAATGGATCTGAGGAATATCAATCATGGGAAATAAATAAAATAAAATAAAAAAATATTTATTTCGGACTACTTACGAGTAGGATCCATTTTGGTGAGTAAACAAAATAAATATGAACTATGTTAGTAGACAAAAGTAAACGTAAACTAAGTAAAAGCAACAATCAAAGATAGATAGGTATCTAATGGTGCTGGGTGTGACGTTCATGTTCCTGTGCCAAGAATCCTCAAATGAGAAACAAATTTCAACATAGACCTTACAGGTCGGTTTCTCATTTGATGACTCTCCGCACAAGACACTTCCACAACGGCGACGTATACCTATCCGCTATGATGTTCAGGATGATGTTGTGACTCTCCCGTATTCTGTTGATCAGGGATGCCGTTTTTTTGCGAATGATGGCATGGAAGCCAGTGTGGTATTGAGCAAACATCCCCGATGCACTGCAGAAACGAGGCAGCCTCAACATCATCCTGAAGATATTATTGTATTGAATACGTAGAGCGTCCAGCGACCTTTTGGTGTATTTGGCCCACAGAGTTCCCGTATAAAGCCAAGATATAATATTTTTGTATTTGTCGTTCAATAAATTATGGTAGTTCATCTTTTAAATAACAAGCCGTTTGAGTGCGTTAATTATTAATAGTTTAAATTCCTCTTTTTATTAATTTTAGTATTTTCTTTCTTTTTTTCATATCAGTTCAAACACAATATCTATATTGGTTATTACCAGGCATCCCTAAGAACTTGCTACAATTTTTTGATTTATTTGTTTTGAAATTTAAAGACTTATTTTATGTCTGTTTTATTAGAATTATGTGATTTATTATGTATTTATTTATATATTAATACTTTTAATTGCACATTTACAAAGTTAATAATAGGCAAACTTATTGCTAGAAGCATTTTCTACCAGCCAACCCAATTAGTTGTGATTGGCGGTAAGTGTGCTACAATTTTATTTACAAGCTACGTAGAGATAACAAAATATGTACGATATCCGTTTGAGATAGACATAAACATTTTATTTAATTTCTAGAGTTTAATCGGTATATAACTTACTTCTGCTCTTATAGCTATTCGGGTCGTGTGGGAGCAAAGGTCCCCCGTTCTTGGTGTTAGTCACAAGGTACCGGAGTGAACAAAAATAAATTATTTAAAAGATGCTCATATACCAATTGAACCATTTTTCTATACTAGACTGTGAACCGCCGTAACGCGAAGCACCTCTTAAAAATAACATAAAAAATTTACGCACTGACCTCGTTCATTCGAGGGAGATGTAAACTTAATCGGCAGTTGTTAAAAATTAATGACTTCGCTTTAAAATAAACGTCACAAAAATTTAAGGTTAAAGGAACATGTTGAAGCACGTTTAAATCCTCTTTTAGGGTTCTGTATCCAAAGGGTGCAAAACGGAACCCCTATTGTTAAGTCTACGCCCCGCGGCAGTCTCTTTTTACTCGTTATAATATATAACCTTTTGAAAGGACAATACAATATAATATTTTACTTCATTTAAATACAATGATTGTAGGTACACTTTGGTAATTGAATTGTGGAAACCCCAAAAATTACCCGTTTATTGTTTTTTACACAAACATAAGTCGGAAAATTTTCAATAAAATTTTAATTTATATTATAAGCTAGCAAGAAGTCGTTTTGCCAGTTAAGGCCGGAAGTCATTAAAACCTTCCCTTCATAGTCGTCACCATAGTTATTAGTATTAGTATTACGTTAGGTACAGAAACGAAGGAGCAAAATCCTACTAATATAATAAATGCGAAAGTCTGTGTGTGTGAATGTTTGTTACCACGTATCTCCGTAACTACAAAACCGGTTTTGATTAAATTTGGAATGTAGATAGTTTAGGTTCTGGAATAACACATAGACTAATCTTATTTTCGAAAATCAACCCCTAAGGGGGTTAAACAGGGTGGTAAAGTTTCTACGGAGAAAAAATATTCCTTGATTTTATTCACTCAAACCTCGGTACACATAAACCTTAAAATAAATTATGAAACACGTATTTTTTATTTTTTCAAAATTACCCTTTGGGGGTGTGCAATTGAGTTTTGTATAAATTGTAATCCTTGGTTCGATTCATTCAAAAGTTGGTGGACATAGTTTGAAGCCTGGATACGGCCATATGCTACATTTATTAACATACCACGCCCGTGGCTTAAAATTAAAACAAATAGTATAAAAATAAAAGTCAAATACAATACAAAAAGAAAAAGTTAAATGTCAAACTTAAAATTAAAAATAACATACGTTAATTCTTGTAGTATGTGCGTTATTCCCACCAAGAACTGAGATACCTACGATTCGGCAATATTTGTCTTTCTGTTCAACTCGTTACACATATGATTTTTTTCTAATACACTTATTTTTTTACAAACTATGTATGAGTTTTACAGATCGATCTAACAGAATGATTAGTTCTTAGTTCAATTAATCAAATTCAACGCCGAGGCCAAGAAACCATTTCTCTAATTACAATATTTTTTAACAACGATTGCTTTTCAAATTCCATCCGCCATGATTGATGACGTACTTGCAAAAGCGCCCGTGATTGGCTGATTTGATTTAAAGAAAGACGTTCGATTCTTAAATTGAGTGCCAACGTAATGAATGTTATTTTTGTAAATTGAATTCTTTTTATTGTTATATTTTATTTCAAGATTACTTGGTAGAAGAAATATTTTAGTAGGTTTTACGGTAAAGAGGAGTTTCCTGACTCAATTTTATTTCTAAATGAATTCAAATTTAGATTCTCGCTGCTAACGTTTTCATGATCTGCAAATATTTGACTGAGTCTGGGTGCTGTGGTCGACGTTACCTACTCGAAGTTCCAGATACTGGAAATCCTAGTGTAGGGTCAGGATCAGTCTATGTAGGTATGTGTATTCAAAAAGGAAGACTTTCTGCCTGCAGCAAGGCTAATTTACATGGAGATAATTTCTCGTCACAGGATATATTTGGATGAAAATAAAATAATGTAACCTATTTCAAGCTACGAACTATAAAAGAGTTAGGTATAATTTTATTGAAATCTACTGTTACGGCGGCGTTTAACATTTTCTAATACAAATGGTCTTGGGATTGAATCCGATTTCAAACTAAATTGTCACTAAAGAAACCTCATATATAACATATAACATATCTTTATGGGAATAAACGTCTTAAACCTAGATTAGAAGGAGGAGATAGAGGCCTTTGCCATGCAGTGTGACAGTTAATAATAATAATAATAAGCAACAAGAGGATACCAATTTTGGGTAGCGTACAAGAGTCCACTGCTGGATATAAGCCGCTCCTAAAACGTGTCATGACGTCTTAGTTGCTTCCTCTACTATCTTCCCCAATCTTTCAGGTGTCGTCGGTTTGTGGTCACTACCATCTCAACCATAATCCGAATTCAATGTAAAGAATCCTTGATAATCTGTGTCCCATTTGGTAACACTCCTCTAGATTTTTCTTTCTATTTCGTTCTAACAATATCGATAAGCACTATCCACTTCAAAACCCCAATACAACTTAAGATACTTTCCCGAAGCCGTTCACACCCTTTCGCAAATCTTGTGAATCCACCACTCGGAGGAAATGATGTTTTAGAAGGGGTTTCCAAAGAATCCAGTTAAGTAAACGCTTGGAGTGCGTTAAAAGCATTAAACTTTTTGTTGCCCACCCTCAAAGGCAGTCAAATTGGGCGTGAACTGCGTAAGGGAACGTTGGCGGGGAGTTAGGAAAGTTTGATTGGTATTTGTCTACATTATGTTATCGGCAACTGTATTTCCCACGTTAGACGTCTTCAGATATATAATCAGTGAGTAGATCTTTGAGAATACTAAGTTGGGGGGTAGTTAGAGACACGTCCAAAAATTTAAAAATATTTAACTTTCCTCATCGCCGCTTTTTGTAACACTAACTAATGGCACATATCTTCGAATGTTTGGCCATGCTGGCTTTTTCTTTTGTTTTAATTTTAAAATAAATATTTAATTTCATTACCTGATCTGCCTCCCCAACCAAGCCAGGAAAAAAAGGCAAGAAATAAAGCTGGTTATTCGTTTGAATGATTCTTTTACGAAAAAATAGGCAAACATTTTTCATTGAGTTGGATCCACTTCAATCCCATGATTTTTATCATCTAAATAATAACTAGTACGCATTTTTATAAAAAAAAACATTAAGTTTACAAATTTATTAATTTTTACTAAAAACCGGGATATTTACAATGATTTGTAAATCATTTTTCAAAACCCGCAAAGACTTCAGTTCCTCCCGTGATCATGGTACATGCAACTGTGCCGAAATATCGGGAAACATTCAAACTCACAAATCATGGTAAATATCCCGGTTTTTAGTAAATTTTTTGTTATTTTTTGTATATATCTAGGGAGTTTGTTAAAAATCTTAAACGTTGCCCTTTAAACGAATTTCTAACTTTATGGAGTCTTAAGTAGCAACAGCGAGTTTATCTTCATTTCTAGTATTACGTTGTGATTATCGCTAAATCATATTGTTGTGATACCTATATGTTTTGTATTTGTAAAGTAGTTGTGGCTGTCATGTGGTTGTGGTATGGACGAATATACATCCATGTGGTCACGGTTATGTCCATCTGAAGACCGCTTTGCAACCACGTCACCGCATCCATTCCTTTTCACATCCTGTACAAGGCCCACCAAAGTGGAAAATAATAAAAGAGATTCGATGCAAATAAGTTTTGTAACCTTTATAGCTGTCTCGAAGCATTCCCCACGTACTGTCAAGATGCTGTTACGTAATCAACCTTATGATAAAGGAATAGGGCGTAGAAAATGACTCTTTTGTCGCCGACAGGCATTATTTACTGAATGAAGCCTCAGATTCAATGGAGTAAATAAATTATCGATATTTTTCAGGCGTTCCTTTAATAAATGTGAGTGTATCGTAGATTTTAACACAAAAAATACAAAAAGTAAATCCAGTTAGTTCCTCCAACATCCGCAAACAATTAAGAACGTACGCTTTCTCATTCTTAACTAAACCGAGGTCGTATAAATTCAACTGGAAATCGCAAGTTAAAACACCTTCCCTTGAAGTTAACTAACTGCTCTGACGGTGAGATATTTACGAGCTGAATGTAATTAAATTCAAGAATTTGCTTTGGAATTGTTATTTCAGAAATTGTCCTTCCAACTTTTTTATATAATTTATAACTTAAAACCAATTGTTAATTGAATTTTTGTATGAGATATGATTCTTTATTTTATAACACAATTATGAGATACTTTCTTCTCTATATTTTTTACATCTTTAATTTAAGTAACATTTGCATGCATGTTATCAAAATTATTTAATTTAAGACCACATACAATATAATGTTCTGGCAAATAAACATTTTCTATTCTATTCTCTATGCAAACTGTGGAATGAGATTTCTTTTGAAGTGTTTCGGTAGAAATAACATGACCCGCTTAAAAAAATCATGTGTCGTTCAGAACAGGCAATTCATCAGCTATGCCCCTAATGTTTTTTTTAATGTTGCATTGATACCTATTCCCGCCGCCAAGGAGTAATGCTTGAATTGCTGTGTTCCGCTTTGAAGGGTATGAGTTCTGGTGAAATTACATTAGACTTATCACTTCCTATGTCACAGAGTCAGCAAAGTGCGATTGATAACTTTGGTGTTACATGTGTTCATAGGTTATGTTTACAGCTTACTAATACGGTGGGCCGTATAATAAAGACGTCAAAAGGTGATGATAACCGCTTTTTGGGTAACCACAGGTGGACCTGTTTGCCTCTGTATATTAGTCTCAAAACTTTTATTATAATCCTAAAATTCCATAGTCGTAAGTTCTTAGGTAAAAACCGCAGTTAGTAAATCTTAGAAAAACGGAACAGTAGTGTACGGGAACGTACATTGACCCACCTTATTTGTACCATCCAAGCACATAACGTCGGTCGCTAAAAACAGCGAACCAGTTCACGGTAACCAATCAAACCACGCGTCTCATTATTATTTCATCAGTATCACAAGTTTCTATCAATATATCAGTCAAAATGTATCTATTAGTTTTACTGATATAAAACTATCTCCAACCCAGGGTGTACGGACCGTACAAGTAGGTATATATACTACCTCTTACAATAATGTGTGTCTTTTAAAAAAATATTTGCTAAAGCAATTTTGGTCGGCCTCTCTTCATTTCAAGATATCCACAATCTGCGATTCAGGCTCACAAAGGGCACAACGCAAAAACCGTTCCCCGAAAAGCTCTACAGAAACAGGGTTCCGTCAAGAAGAATCAAACCGTTTAGCGGGTCCCGCAGTACAAATAGTGCCGGGGTTATCGACAGTTTGATGCCAACAAAGGATGCAATTTGTCAAATCAAACAGCTCCTTTTGGAAGAATACGGAGTAGTGTCCCGTGCGGTACCGCTGTGGAAACTGTGAAAACCACTTGTTAATCATATTTGCTTTGGATCTGAGTATTATAATATCATGGTTCTCCTAGTTCTTGATACCTAAGACACAGGAAATCTTAGTGTGGGGTCAGGACTATAAATCTAAAAATCATAGGTATTTATTTCGTGACAAAGTATCAAATCTTATTCAGCTAACATTATAATGCGATGGACGTATAGATATTTGTTGTGTAATATCTCCATATCGGCTAAATCGATTTGGATTTAGATTTAAAATTTCATCATCATCATCATCAGCCCACATCAGTCCACTGCTGGACATAGGCCTCTCCCAATACGCGCCACTGAGCCCGGTGTTCGGCTCTTATCATCCACTTACTGCCCGCTGCTTTCCTTAAGTCATCGCTCCACCTAGCCGGGGGGCGCCCCACACTACGTTTACCCAGACGCGGTCTCCACTCAAGAACTCGTTTACCCCAACGGTTATCGGTTCTTCGGCATATATGACCAGCCCATTGCCACTTCAGCTTACTAATCCTCTGAGCTATGTCGATGACTCTCGTTCTCTGTCGGATAATCTCATTACGGATTTTATCCTTCAGAGAAACCCCGAGCATAGCTCGTTCCATAGCTCGCTGTGCGACCTTGAACTGGTGGATTAGCCCAACTGTGAGTGTCCACGTCTCGGCACCGTAGGTCATCACGGGTAGGACGCACTGATTGAAGACTTTAGTCTTCAGGCATTGTGGTATGGGTGACGAGAAGATTCGACGTAGTTTCCCGAACGCTGCCCAGCCCAGCTGGATCCTTCTCTTGGCCTCCTTCTCGAAGTTGTGTCTACCCAATTGCAAAATTTGCCCGAGGTAGACATATTCTTGAACAACTTCAAGTGGATGGCCTTGTACGACGATTGGCTCCGGGTCTATGTTCCCATTGAACATAATTTTAGTTTTATCCATGTTCATCCGGAGACCAATTCGTTGAGAAGAGTCAGCTAGGCCATCTAGCATACCCTGCAGCTCCTGCAGTGACTCCGCCATCAGGACTATGTCATCCGCAAATCGCAAGTGTGAGATGTACTCGCCATTTATGTTGATGCCCATATTTTTCCAGTCCAGCGTCTTAAACAGATCCTCCAATGCGTTAGTGAACAGTTTTGGAGATATGACATCTCCCTGTCTCACTCCTTTGCGCAATTGGATGGGATTAGACTGCTGGTTCTGTACTTGAACACTCATGGTCGCGGTTTCGTACAGACATCTCAACACTTCGATGTAACGATAGTCCACTTGGCATCGCTGCAGGGATTCTAAAACAGCCCAGGTTTCGATGGAGTCGAAAACTTTTTCGTAGTCCACAAATGCTAAACACAGGGGCCGATTATACTCCTCGGACTTCTGTATAATCTGCCGCACTGTATGGATGTGGTCCACGGTACTATAGCCGCTTCGAAACCCGGCCTGTTCCGGAGGCTGAAACTCATCGAATCTTCTTGCGAGACGATTCGTGATGACTCTAGAAAACAACTTGTAGACGTGGCTCAGGAGTGAGATGGGCCTATAGTTCTTTAAAAGTGTTTTGTCTCCTTTCTTGAAGAAAAGGATAACAATACTCCTGTTCCACGCCTCCGGAGTTCTCCCACGGTAAATGACAGAGTTGAAGAGCTTCTGCAGTTCCCTTAACACTGGGACTCCTCCTGCCTTCAGAAGCTCAGATGTGATTCCGTCATCACCGGGGGCTTTTCCGTTTTTAAGTTGCCTAAGAGCCATCTCGATTTCATTCACGTTAACATCTGGCAGCTCATCCGTAAAGTGGCGCGTTAGTGTGGCTCTGGAATCGTGAATATCGGGTTCAGGGCGGGGAGCATGTGAGTCGTACAGCCGGCCATAGAAGTCCTCAATCTCAGCGAGAATCTGCGGCTTAGACAAGACGGTTAGGCCATTTGCTGTTTTGAGCTTCGTCAGATGACTCCTCCCAAGCTGCTGGTTAAACACTTTAGACCCTCGGTTCTGCTCAATAGCCTTCTCAATACGGCGTGTGCTAGAGCACCGAAGGTCACGACGAACCAGCTTTGCAATATGCTTGTTGAGGGCAGAACGCTCTGACGAAGTAGCCATTGTGTCTTCCCGTCGTTTTGTCATTAACCGCAGAGTCTCATCCGAGAGTTCAGACTTCCTACCCATACGTTTCATGCTGCAGAATTTTACGCCCTCTTCCCTCACGACTCCTAGCATGTTTTGGAGTTCCTCGTCAACGTCTTCTGTGGTTTCCACGGCAGCGAATCGATCTTCCAGTTTCTTTTGGAAGGCTTCGGATCCCGCACTGATTTGTAGTAGGTTAGGTCGGAGCGTGGACTTTATCATGCGCCGCCTCTCCAACTGAACGTCGATACTTAGGGTGCCTCGGACCATTCTGTGGTCACTTCCGGTATTGAACCTATTGACCACCGAGACATCCCTAAATATTTGTCTTTTGTCGGTCATGATAAAGTCAATCTCATTTTTGGTGACAGAGTCGGGGCTTCGCCACGTCCACTTTCTGTGGGGCTTCTTTTTATAGAAAGAGTTCATTAAGAAGAGCCCCTCTTGCTCTAGAAAGTTGACGAGCATTTGCCCCCTGTCGTTCCTCCTACCAATATCGTGCGGCCCTAGTCTCGATTCACCGCGAGTCTGTACTCCTACTTTAGCGTTGAAGTCCCCCATGATGACGTTGAAGTGAGTTTTAGTGGTGTTATGAAGGGCTTTGGATACGTCTTCGTACATATCCTCTACCTCTTATTTAAAATTTAATTAGACTGAAATTCAGACAGGTATAGTTCGTGACCTTGAATAACACATAAGCATTTTTATCTTGGTACTATGAGTTTGAAGCCGTGGGTAGAGGCTAGTAACGTATATTATAACCAATAAGTTTAAAACGACTGCCAATGCAGGCCAATGTCTACGAGATCTTTCAGCATCATTAAGTTTACTGCTAACAGGCCGTCCCTAGAAAGTGCCATGGCAAAGTTTATAAGCCAAATCCATCCATTAACTTCTGTAGACTGTCTCTATGCCGTAGAATGGCTAAGATTAATACAATAAAGAAGGATTTACGGCTAGTCACGAAACAATTTCATACCTTTAGATCACTCAATAACTTCTTCGGCTCTATAATAATTGTATCCATCTTTAAGTTGGAAAAATACAAGTTTACAAGAATGAGCGGGGTGTGTTTGATCAATTCAGTCGATACTCAGGGCCCGTGTGTTTCCATAAAATCTAAATTGGTGTGTCATCGCATGAGAACTCGACGAATAGTAAGGATATATTTATATGTAGCTCTGGATCTGAAAGATTGCTTTCGATCGTATTATAATATATACAGAAACTACCTTCAAAATGTCAAGATTTTTTTTATAAATAAAAAATATCTTTATTGAGAAGGTATTGACTTAATAATTATGCACTATTACAAAAAAATCATCTTAGATTTGTCCTACAATTGGTGGCCATATCGCAAACAGC
This sequence comes from Perizoma flavofasciatum, assembly GCA_958496245.1. Taxonomy (NCBI): domain Eukaryota; kingdom Metazoa; phylum Arthropoda; class Insecta; order Lepidoptera; family Geometridae; genus Perizoma; species Perizoma flavofasciatum. The sequence goes on from OY292436.1 coordinate 9,991,522, forward strand.
GCTTGTTTTATCTGAAAGTAGTTTTGATAGATTTCGTGGTTACCCTTATTTTTGGTTCTAGGTTGGGTCGACAATGCGCGAGTGATATATCTGGTTTTGCAAGGGTCCATAGACTCCTACTTACCAACAGGTGGGCCATACACTTGCTTGACAATTGAATAAAAAACAACTACTTTCAGTATGACCAGAGAGGCTGTACTGAGTTACAAATGCGTTAAATACTCATATTGTAAAAATGGGAATTTTCACGTAAGAAAGAAAGAAAGAAGAAAGAAAATACATTTATTAACCACAAACACAACACAACAGGTGACAAAATACAAACACAGAAAGTTTCATTAATATACTACAAAAATAAAATAAAAATATATGTGTTGTGTGGGGTCAAAAGGTCCCTATCTCAGCATTATGCTGCACCAAACCTAAGAAAGGTGCAGCGCTGATTTTCAGACAGGGCCATCGATCGTGATGTCACAAACCACGGGGAGCAAACGTAAAAAGGAAGGAATAAGTAGATAGATAATAGATAAAATACGTATTATGTACAATAGATAAATATATTATGAATGTAATATTATAATTTAAATATAAATAAGAGGGAAGTTCCAAAAGATATTAGGAATTGTCTGTGGTCTGTGCAATGCGAGTCCATAAAATCTAGTGAGTAAACCATAAACTCTAATGAGTCAAAACTTAGTCGGTGCCTTCACTGATAGTGCAGTACGTGAAAATTCCCGTTTTTACAATATGAATAGTCAAGTTCACGATAGTTTTTGGCGTTAAATACTTTCGAAATGGTCACCGTTTTGACAAGTTATAAACTCTGTAAAGGGTTATTGGTTTCAATGATTATCAACCGACTTCAGAAAGGAAAAGGTTCTAAATTTTTGTCTTAAAATGGACGGATTCATGTAGAGCACTGTTTATAATAAAAACGACTTACACTTCTTTCCTTATATTTATAAGAAATGTTCAAGAAAAATTGTGCAAAAGTCGTTGTTAGTACAAGTGCCTAGATATAGATTAAAAATGTGTAACAAAAACTGTTAACAAATGACAATTAAGATTTATAATAAAATACCTAATGACTTTAGAGAACTAAAAGAAAATTAATTTAACTATAAAATGTAGGTATAAACTCTGCGACAGATGTTTTTATACCAGAGATTAATATTTTAAATTTATATACATATTTTAACTGTTATTTGATTATAAGCTACTTAATTTATTCTGACATTTTCATAACCAAATGTATTATTTTACATTCGTCATCGTCGCGGGTAAAAAGTCTGGCCGAGGAACGTTACAAAAATCTTGAACAAATACAACCTAATCGCAGAAAGTAAAGTGTTTAATGAGCAGAACGTATTCTGTAACTTCCTGTGAAACGACGCTCACCTCTTGATGTAGATCATTTGTGTTTTTTTGTCTTATATTCTTATAAATTCTGTTTAATATAATAAATTACCTCTAAGTAGGTAGGTTGCCTAGCCTAAGAACCAATGTAAGTACTTGTATTCAAGCAAATAAAGTTTTCATTCATTCATGTTCATCTTCGCCATTTGTGAACCGATTTTAATGATTATTATTTATTGGATTGATTCAAGGGTGGCCCTATAAATATTTTATGAAAAAAATACCACCCCTGAGGGTAAAAAATATATTTTAATCTGGATGTTGTGGTACCACGGTACTCCTAGTACCTAATACCCACAAATCCAAGTCGGGAGGGAACTCTAGTGTGGGGTCAGAAGTATGCATGTGTTGGTTTTTCATTTATTTACGTTTCTCCATAATCTGTACTCGATTCAAAAACAAATTGAAGCCGAGCAATTAAGTTATGTCGGCTGAGATAAACAGGACTTTCCACTTATTTCCCAGAGGAAGATGGAAAATCTGAAGATTTATCGCTAGAAAGTTGCATCGTGATGCGATCGATTGGTATAATGAGTTGGATTTACCTTTGTAGAGCAATTTCTTGTTTTCTTAAGGCTTTGATGAAAAACCTATCGCATAAATTCGCATAACATCCGCATCATTTTTTTTATTGGAAGTGCAATAGTATGAGCATTCTATTACGTTCCATGTTACGTGGACTGCTGCGACGACCTCGTCGGCATGACGGACGAAAAGCCGACTATATCACAAGAGGTATGGGCTTGACACCTGCTGCGGAACAAAATGTTTGCATGTTCTGCGGATACTCGTATTTGTTATGGGTCTCCCATGACACAGGAAATCTTAGTATGGGGTTAGAACTAATATAATCCTTACTTAAAGTTGTACCTGTTTGGTTTTGCTCAAAATAAACATTTACTTTACTTTATAAAGCTACCGAAACAATCCAAGTCATAACAGAATCAGAACTCCAATAATTAAGTTACACTTCTATTTATGGCAGATATATTAATTGCGCAGTCTGCGATATTAAATTCAATAAGCTCCCTTATAGACCGGATGGCAATTACGTTAGTTTGGCCAGTTCTACCGCTAGTGCTTGGTTGCCTGTTAATGCTTCTGTATTGGATATACATTTTGGCGCTGTTTTGGCGTTTTCAAGGACTAGATTAGCATATTAAACACTAAAAAGAAAATGCCCTCCATATTTCAGATCCCTAGGACTAACCGTTTAGGCTGTGCGGTCTCGCGAACCCTACTACTATTATAAACGCGAAAGTTTGTGAGTATGTTTGTTACTCTTTCATGCAAAAACTACTGAACGGATTTTGGTGAAACTTTACAGTAATATAGCTTACTAGCCTCTGCCAACGGCTTCGCCCGCGTGGTAACCGGATAAAAATTAGCCTATGTCGGACTCACTAATTTACTAAAAATTAGTGAGTCCGAATACGGAAAAGAGAGTAGATTTACATCGATACATTACAAGGTCTAACAAGACTAGCAGGCGTCATTGCGAGTCAGGATGAAAAAATTGAAGATCAAATGGATCGTTTCACTAATGTATTATGATTTGATAGCATTCAGTTATTTTTTTGGCTCCTAATACGATAACATTTATAGGATTCTCCAGCAAACCCCATAGGGAATAATACTAACCTTATCCGAAATCGCGTCTAAGTTGAACGACATTTGCAGGTGATGTTTAATACCATAGGAATAGATCCTATTAATTTAGTTAGCTTAAGTATCAATCCTTATCAGGCTGTTCAAAAAGAATGAAGAAAGAAAATACATTTAATTTTATTTTCTCATTAGCTTCTGCCCACGGCTTCGCCCGCATAGTACCCGGACAAAAAGTAGCTTATGTGTTATTCTGATGTTTAAGCAAAATTACTGTAAAGTTTCACCAAAATCCGTTCAGTAATTATTGCGTGAAAAAGGAACAAACAGCCTCACAAATTTTCGCGTTTACAATACTAGCTTCTGTCCAAGGCTTCGCCGGTGGTACCCCGATAAAAAGTAGCCTATGTATTATTGTAATGTATAAACTATATTACTGTTAAGTAATATAGTTTATTCGCTTCCGTGTGGTAGTGATCTGGATCAGTTGAGCTATCTATAGATCGTTTGTAACGGTCTTTAGGTGGCTAGCTGTTTCATCTGTATTTTTTTTATATACCTACTTCTAAATAGTTGTATGAATAACTGTAAAGTAATAAGTAAGTATAATATTAGTAGGATAAGATTATCGCAACAAATTCCACAAAGGGTGACAAAATATAAAACAAATTAACACAGACACAGAGAGATAAGTAAGTTTAAGCAAATACAATACGAATAGAATGGGTAGTGTGAGGTTAAAAGGTCACTACCTCAACTTATGCTACACTAAACATAGGAACGGTCCATCGCTGTTTAGGTTTAATTTAGGGTATTATTATTTACTAGGAGTGAACCTGTTCGAACTAGAATAGAGCAATAGGAATTTCAAATACTGTCATGCTAAAAATCTACATGTGTGTTTGTAAATGGATAATGTGATCACTTGATCAGGGATAAGAACGTAGGCATCGAAATATAGCCCATGATGTAATTCAAATTGATTTATACAAAAGTGGCGTACCAATTTTATTTTACGATTATGTTTAAATTTGTCAATTAATTGGTTCGAGTAAAAGTCCTGCACTACTAATATTATAAATATCAAATATTTGCTCACATAAATTAAACAAATCTTGAATTTAATCAATTATCTGTCATAGATATATTAAGATGTCTGGATGTATGTTGTTCGAAATCTCAGTAACGGCTGGACTAATTTGGATGAAATTTGGAACAGGTATAGTTCGTGACCTAAAATGATACATAGGCTTATTATTATCCAAGTGCCATTCGGTCGAAGCAGTGGGTAGAGGCTAGTTATTATATAAATGCAAAGAAAAATGAATCGTCAAAAAATATTATATTTTTCTTGCCTTTTGCAATTTCAAGCCTTTTACTCATCAACGAACCATTATAATTTCCTTCCCCAAATTAATATCCCAAGTTAAACCTATAAAGCCTTCATTAAAAACGTACAACACAGTCGCGGACTTTATTTGTGAACCATTTAGAATAATTTAGTTTAAAAATAAAATAACCAAGCAACTAAAATGTATTCAAAATCATTTAGATAATATATCAACAATCAGTCAGCGCCTCATATGTCGCTGAAAAAACAGTCGATCTTTTGTATTCAGAGCGATCCACAAATGAATGACCGAAGTACATAGGTACACTCCTTTCAATTACAGAAGCCGTAGAAAATAGACACAAAGAGTTTGAACTTATCTCGTTTGTTTACATTCCATGTTTACGGCGGGCCATAAAGTTAATACTCACCTTTTGTCCTACCCTCCTGGGGGTAAGAGGGTGAGCGTAAAAATACAGAGCAGCCGTGGAATGCACAATTTCTTATTTGAGATTTTAATCGCAGCCGGCACAGCGAGCCCTTCCTATTAAAGAAATTACTGATAAGCCTTTCAAAACGGCGGTGTACCTAACGAAAGCTACAGAACTGAATAGAAGGCAAGTTGGTTTTTACTAGCTAACAAGACTCCTTTACAAAAATTAAGATTTAACTAGCTTCTGCCCACGGCTTAGTCCGTATGGTACCTGGATAAAAAGTAGCCTTTGCGTTATTCTGATGTATAAGTTATATTATTGTAAAGTTTCATCTAAATCCATTCAGTATGTGAAAGAGTAACAAACATCCATCCTCACAAACTTTCGCGTTTATAATATTAGTAGGAAGTAGGATTCTAATTTAAGATTTAGATAGGTTAACCTGTGTTAATCTCCGACATGGCTTGACTTTCGAGGTTTAATGTTTATATACTTTATTTGACATGTTATGCACTTTTATAAATATACAATTGTATCATACAAAACGTATGGAGCGTAGTATTATCTTGGTGTGGCGCGAATGAAGTTGCAGCCACTTGAAGTTGCCTTGAGCGAAAGGAATGAGGTACTTACGATCATATTTTGGCGTAAAAATTCAGCATCATACGACACGTAGAACAGTGTTTCATGTCCCTTGAACTGAAGAGATTTTTTCACTTAAAAAAAATATGTGCTCATTAACACGTGCTCAATATCGTAAAGGCAAACATCGTAAGGAAACTGGCATGAACCGACCTAGAACGATAAGTTCGAAGACATGTGTTATCGATTAGTGTTCCATTAAGCAGCGTTTACTTACTCCGACCAATTACTACTTGGTATCATCAAAAATCTACTCACTGAGTATTTAAAAGAGGATGTTCGAGGAAATACAGCCGTGTTCGTTGCTTTTGTAATTTTCATGCCGCATTTCCTTTGCGTGATTTTGCTCTACGTGAGCCATTTGGAATGCAAATTATGAGACGTTATCAGCAATTAGTTTGTTTGGCCAGTTGGTGGCAATGTTCCGTCGTGTGTTCACGCGGAACTACCTTGAAATTGTCACATATTAATGACCGTGACAGTGCGTCAATGTTCTACAAAGTTTAATGCCGTGAGCCCAAAGTCATGGCCAAGTATTTTGGGATTGAGAGATTTCATTAATACTAAACGTATCCTTGAAACCACTGATTTACAAATCATAAAGTAAGTAGGTATATATATATTTTCAGGAAAAATAAAAACTGATAGTTGATAAACAGTCTAAAATGAAATTTCATCCTCTATTATTTTAACCTTAGGTGTGGAATTTTTTGATATAATTGATATGGGGCCACCCTTGAAGGCATGGCTCCTATCCATTATGATGACCTTTGTGGCACAGTGGGCGAAAGACCGCTTGAGACGCAGAAGGGTTCGACTCACGCCGCGTGACAAATATTTGTATAATCTACAAATATTTGTCTGGGGTCTAGGTGTTTCCTATGTATATAATAAACTAGGTGCACCCCGCGGTTTCACCCGCGTAAGTTTCGATTCCGTGGGAATATCAGGATAAAAAGTAACAATAAAGTATTTTACTGCTACATAAATACCCTTGATGATAAAACTATTTATTTGAATAAGAATTAATAGTACGATGCGAATGTAACGAAATTTTGTTTCTACCCGCGATCTAATTAAATTTAAGAACACAAAAGCTGCTATTGTGACTTAACTATGATAGTTAGATATAAACTTACTTTTTTGTAGGTAATAATAAGTACTTTAATATGTATACATGTAAGTTATACATATTTTTTATGTATCATGTTGTCTCAGTGCATACTTTGCTACTTTGGGTTAGATTATTATTATTTTCTTAGGGATCTCTTTTTTTTAAATAAATTATAGCCTATGTTACTTCTATACTATTTATATAGATAGATACTATAGATATAATTATCAGTCATGTAGTTCCCATAATACACGCTCTGCAGTGAAAAATGAGCAGCATAATTTATTTATTTTAATTTTATTAATAAAATAATCATTTAAATAAGAGCCTCCTCTTTTTTTGAAGTCGGTTAAAAAACAAAAGCCATTCCCTCATAGGAATTCCTATTTCATCACCATTAGCCGACCTGCATACAAGCGCACTAGCTAATTATTTAAAAAACAGTTTCATTTTAAAAAACCATTTCCACCTGTTTCAAAATGTACAGATAAACTTTTCTCTCGTGGTCTCGTAAACACTATTCCGCGCCAGAACTAATTTATATTCGTATAAATACTTTTGTTAATACGTGTTTATAAACAAAAGTATGCAAACACAGTGTCAGGTATTTGCTCAGGGGAATTACTTGCACGTTATACTCGGTAAAAGTAAGTTGGCTATTATTGAACAGGAAAATATCGGACGCATATAATAAATTTAATGTATTTTCCACGATTTAGATACATAATATGACTGGTTGATATAATTAATGCCTAGTAACTAAGTAGGTTATGTCAGTATTCGATGGGTTGATAAGTAAAAAAATATATTTTTATGTTGATTGAAATGTACTCGGTGACTCAAAGCATTGGGTGACTCATTGGGCTCAAACTCAACAGGTACACAACAAAACTATTTACCGACTTTATTTACCTACTGTAAACAAGTTTGGGTTTTTTAATGTTGTGATCATGATTATTTCTACATTATTATTAAATAAATAAATAATGCTGGACAGAAAAATAAAAGGCTGCTAATATTTCTATGAGTCTCCACCATTATTTCTCTGGGTCGGCAACGCAAGAGTGACTCTGGTATTTCAAGCGTCCTTATTTGACCACTTACCACCAGGTGGGCTATATGCATATTTTCCAATTCAGTTGTATGGTAAAAAAACAATAAGGTAGTTTAAAATATACTTAAAAAAATATATTATTATTATTATTGTAATTAAGTTGTCAAAAAAAAGACAGCTATCAACTAGTTAACTTTGATGATTCCCGAAGTCAACAGACTTTCGGGCAGTCTTCCAGCTTAACACATTTGCCGTTCCTTTCGTTCCTCACAGTAGGAGTGTTGCAGAAGCACTGCGGGACGTCACACAGCTTGCCACCAGATTCAAGATCATGGACCTTAGGGTTCGTACACGAAGGCTCTGCTTTCTGAGGGCAGTAGAGAACTGAGTGCTCGCCGGCTGGGCAGTTTCCTGGAAGGAGAGTGAAAGATATATGGAATCTCCTTATATATAATTCAATATTATTTATAACCTTTTTCAGATTTTATTTTAAGCCTTTTATATAATTAGTTGTTTATACATTGTTACTGTCTAGATATGTGTACCCATTGGCAAAGGGACAACCATTTCCACCTGCTGTCTTGAATATCTCATCCCATCTCTGGAATGACATGCCTTGCTTACGCTTTCCTTCTTTTAGAAATCCTTCTCCTATCTCTTCTCCTCTGATCTGATATATAGGTATATATATATATTTATAATTATTCTTTATATAACATAGGAGAATACCAAACTTAATCAGTGTAAACAACCGAAGCTAAGATTTTTGCGTTTCTATACAAGTACCTACCTATAATTTACTTCATATTGTAAAAACGGAAATTTTCACGTACTGCACTATCGGTGAAGGCACCTTCACCGATACTTCACTCACCGGCACTTCA